>OV702291.1:388476823-398476823 GCA_916181665.1 Avena sativa
TGTGTGGTCTCTGAAGAGAACACACATTTCAATGACTCTGGTTGTTAGTAAAAAGAACACACATGCAATGACACTGGTGGATTCATGTGTGGTCTCTAAAGAGAACACACATTTCAATGACTCTGGTTGTTGTTAGTGAAAAGAACACACATGCAATGACACTGGTGGATCCATTGTGGTCTCTGAAGAGAACACACATGCAATGACTCTGGTTGTTGTTAGTATAAATAGCACACATGCAATGACACTGGTGAATCCATATGTGCTTGTGAAAAGAACACATATGCAATGACTCTGGTTCTTGTTAGTAAAAAGAACACACATGCAATGTCATTGGTGGATACATGTGTGGTCTCTGAAGAGAACACACATGCAATGACCCTGGTTGTTGTTAGTAGAAAGAGCACACATGCAATGACACTGGTGGGCCCATAGGTGGATTGTGAAAAGAGCACACATGCAATGACACTGGTGGATCCATGTGTGGTACCTAAAGAGAACACACATGCAATGACCCCAGTTGTTGTTAGTAAAAAAAGCACACATGCAATGACACTGGTGGATCCATGTGTGGTATCTAAAGAGAACACACATGCAATGACCCCAGTTGTTGTTAGTAAAAAAAGCACACATGCAATGACACTGGTGGATCCATATGTGGTATGTGAAAAGAGCACACATTTCAATGACACTGGTCGATCCATATGTGTTATATGAAGAGAACACACATGCAATGACTCCAGTTGTTGTTAGCAAAAAAAACACATGCAATAACACTAGTGGATCCATGTGTGGTCTCTGAAGAGAACACACATTTCAATGACTCTGGTTGTTGTTAGTAAAAGGAACACACATGCAATGACACTGGTGGATCCATGTGTGGTCTCTGAAGAGAACACACATTTCTTTGACTCTTGTTGTTGTTAGTAAAAAGAACACACATGCAATGACACAGGTGAACACACATACAATGACACTGGTGGATCCATATGTGCTATGTGAAAAGAACACACATGCAATGACTCTGGTCGTTGTTAGTAACAAGAACACACATGCAATGACACTGGTGGATCCATAGGTGGATTGTGAAAAGAACACACATGCAATGACACTTGTGGATCCATATGTGGTATGTTAAAAGAACACACATGCAATGTCTCTGGTTGTTGTTAGTAACAAGAACACACAAGCAATAACACTGGTGGATCCATGTGTGGTCTCTGAAGAGAACACACATTTCAATGACACTGGTGGATCCATATGTGGTATGTGAAAAAAAAACATGAAATGACTCTGGTTGTTGTTAGTAAAAAAGCACACATGCAATGACACTGGTGGATCCATATGTGGTATGTGAAAAGAATAGACATGCAATGACTCTGGTTGTACTTATTAACAAGAACACACATTCAATGACACTAGTGGATCCATGTGTGGACTCTGAAGAGAACACATATTTCAATGACTCTGGTTGTTGTTAGTAAAAAGAACACACATGCAATGACACTTGTGGATCCATGTGTGGTCTTTGCAGAGAACACACATTTCAATGACTCTGGTTATTGTTACTAAAAAAGCAAACATGCAATTACACTGGTGGATCCATAGGTGGATTGTGAAAAGAACACACATTTCAATGACTCTGGTTGTTAGTAAAAAGAACAAACATGCAATGACACTAGTGGATCCATGTGTGGTCTCTGAAGAGAACACACATTTCAATGACTCTGGTTGTTAGTAAAAAGAACACACATTCAATGACACTGGTGGATCCATGTGTGGTCTCTGAAGAGAACACACATGCAATGACTCTGGTTGTTGTTAGTAAAAAGAGCACACATGCAATGACACTGGTGGATCCATAGGTGGATTGTGAAAAGAACACACATGCAATGACACTGGTGGATCCATATGTGGTATGTGAAAAGAACACACATGCAATGACTCTGGTTGTTGTTAGTAACAGGAACACACATGCAATAACACTGGTGGATCCATGTGTGGTCTCTGAAGGGAACACACATTTCAATGGCACTGGTGGATCCATATGTGGTATGTGAAAAGAACACACATGAAATGACTCTGGTTGTTGTTAGTAAAAAAGCACACATGCAATGACACCTGTCGATCCATATGTGGTATGTGAAAAGAACACACATTCAATGACTCTGGTTGTACTTGGTAACAAGAACACACATGCAATGACACTGGTGGATCCATGTGTGGTCTCTGAAGAGAACACACAATTCAATGACTCTGGTTGTTGTTAGTAAAAAGAACACACATGCAATGACACGGGTGGATCCATGTGTGGTCTCTGAAGAGAACACACATGCAATGACTCTGGTTGTTAGTAAAAATAGCACACATGCAATGACACTGGTGGATCCATATGTGGTATGTGAAAAGAACACAGATGCAATGACTCTGGTTGTTGTTTGTTAAAAGAACACACATGCAATAACACTAGTGGATCCATGTGTGGTCTCTGAAGAGAACACACATTTCAATGACTCTGGTCGTTGTTAGTAAAAGGAACACACATGCAATGACACTGGTGGATCCACGTGTGGTCTCTGAAGAGAACACACATTTTGTTGACTCTTGTTGTTGTTAATAAAAAGAACACACATGCAATGACACAGGTGGATCCATAGGTGGATTGTGAAAAGAACACACATACAATGACACTGGTGGATCCATATGTGGTATGTGAAAAGAACACACATGCAATGACTCTGGTTGTTGTTAGTAACAAGAACACACATGCAATGACACTGGTGGATCCATAGGTGGATTGTGAAAAGAACACACATGCAATGACACTGGGGGATCCATATGTGGTATGTGAAAAGAACACACATGCAATGACTCTGGTTGTTGTTAGTAACAAGAACACACATGCAATAACACTGGTGGATCCATGTGTGGTCTCTGAAGAGAACTCACATTTCAATGACACTGGTGGATCCATATGTGGTATGTGAAAAAAACACATGAACTGACTCTGGTTGTTGTTAGTAAAAAAAGCACACATGCAATGACACTGGTGGATCCATATGTGGTATGTGAAGAGAACACACATGCAATGACTCTGGTTGTACTTAGTAACAAGAACACACATGCAATGACACTGGTGGATACATGTGTGGTCTCTAAAGAGAACACACATTTCAATGACTCTAGTTGTTGTTAGTAAAAAGAACACACATGCAATGACACTTGTGGATCCATGTGTGGTCTTTGAAGAGAACACACATTTCAATGACTCTGGTTGTTGTTAGTAAAAAGAACACGCATGCAATGACACTGGTGGATCCATATGTGGTTTGTGAAGAGAACACACATTTCAATGACTCTGGTTGTTGTTACTAAAAAAGCACACATGCAATGACTCTGGCGGATACATAGGTGGATTGTGAAAAGAACACATATTTCAATGACTCTGGTTGTTGTTAGTAAAAAGAACACACATGCAATGACACTGGTGGATCCATATGTGGTATGTGAAAAGAACAGACATGCAATGACTCTGGTTGTACTTATTAACAAGAACACACATGCAATGACACTGGTGGATCCATGTGTGGACTCTGAAGGGAACACATATTTCAATGACTCTGGTTGTTGTTAGTAAAAAGAACACACATGTAATGACACTGGTGGATCCACGTGTGGTCTTTGAAGAGAACACACATTTCAATGACTCTGGTTGTTGTTAGTAAAAAGAACACACATGCAATGACACTGGTGGATCCATATGTGGTATGTGAAGAGAACACACATTTCAATGACTCTGGTTGTTGTTACTAAAAAAGCACACATGCAATTACACTGGTGGATCCATAGGTGGATTGTGAAAAGAACACACATTTCAATGACTCTGGTTGTTAGTAAAAAAACACACATGCAATGACACTAGTGGATCCATGTGTGGTCTCTAAAGAGAACACACATTTCAATGACTCTGGTTGTTGTTAGTAAAAAGAACACACATGCAATGACACTGGTGGATCCATATGTGGTATGTGAAAAGAACACACATGCAATGACTCCAGTTGTACTTAGTAACAAGAACACATATGCAGTGACAGTGGTGGATCCATGTGTGGTCTCTGAAGAGAACACACATTTCAATGACTCTGGTTGTTGTTAGTAAAAAGAACACACATGCAATGACACTGGTGGATCCATGTGTGGTCTCTGAAGAGAACACACATGCAATGACTCTGGTTGTTGTTAGTGAAAAGAGCACACATGGAATGACACTGGTGGATCCATAGGTGGATTGTGAAAAGAACACACATGCAATGACACTGGTGGATCCATATGTGGTATGTGAAAAGAACACACATGCAATGACTCCAGTTGTACTTAGTAACAGGAACACACATGCAATAATACTGGTGGATCCATGTGTGGTCTCTGAAGAGAACACACATTTCAATGACACTGGTGGATCCATATGTGGTATGTGAAAAGAACACACATGAAATGACTCTGGTTGTTGTTAGTAAAAAAGCACACATGCAATAACACCTATCGATCCATATGTGGTATGTGAAAAGAACACACATGCAATGACTCTGGTTGTTGTTAGTACCAAGAACACAAGAACACACATGCAATGACACTGGTGGATCCATGTGTGGTCTCTGAAGAGAACACACATTTCAATGACTCTGGTTGTTGTTAGTAAAAAGAACACACATGCAATGACACGGGTGGATCCATGTGTGGTCTCTGAAGAGAACACACATGTAATGACTCTGGTTGTTGTTAGTAAAAATAGCACACATGCAATGACACTGGTGGATCCATATGTGGTATGTGAAAAGAACACAGATGCAATGACTCTGGTTGTTGTTTGTAAAAAGAACACACATGCAATAACACTAGTGGATCCATGTGTGGTCTCTGAAGAGAACACACATTTCAATGACTCTGGTCGTTGTTAGTAAAAGGAACACACATGCAATGACACGTGTGGATCCACGTGTGGTCTCTGAAGAGAACACACATTTCATTGACTCTTGTTGTTGTTAATAAAAAGAACACACATGCAGTGACACAGGTGGATCCATAGGTGGATTGTGAAAAGAACACACATACAATGACACTGGTGGATCCATATGTGGTATGTGAAAAGAACACACATGCAATGACTCTGGTTGTTGTTAGTAACAAGAACACACATGCAATGACACTGGTGGATCCATAGGTGGATTGTGAAAAGAACACACATGCAATGACACTGGTGGATCCATATGTGGTATGTGAAAAAAAAACACATGAACTGACTCTGGTTGTTGTTAGTAAAAAAAGAACACATGCAATGACACTGGTGGATCCATATGTGGTATGTGAAGAGAACACACATGCAATGACTCTGGTTGTACTTAGTAACAAGAACACACATGCAATGACACTGGTGGATACATGTGTGGTCTCTGAAGAGAACACACATTTCAATGACTCTGGTTGTTGTTAGTAAAAAGAACACACATGCAATGACACTTGTGGATCCATGTGTGGTCTTTGAAGAGAACACACATTTCAATGACTCTGGTTGTTGTTAGTAAAAAGAACACGCATGCAATGACACTGGTGGATCCATATGTGGTTTGTGAAGAGAACACACATTTCAATGACTCTGGTTGTTGTTACTAAAAAAGCACACATGCAATGACTCTGGCGGATCCATAGGTGGATTGTGAAAAGAACACATATTTCAATGACTCTGGTTGTTGTTAGTAAAAAGAACACACATGCAATGACACTGGTGGATCCATATGTGGTATGTGAAAAGAACACACATGCAATGACTCTGGTTGTTGTAGTAAAAAGAACACACATGCAATAACACAGGCGGACCCATGTGTGGTCTCTGAAGAGAACACACATTTCAATGACTCTGGTTGTTGTTAGTAAAAAGAACACACATGCAATGACACTGGTGGACCCATGTGTGGTCTCTGAATACAACACACATTTCAATGACTCTAGTTGTTGTTAGTAAAAGGAACACACATGCAATGACACTGGTGGATCCATAGGTGGATTGTGAAAAGAACACACATGCAATGACAGTGGTGGATCCATATGTGGTATGTGTAAAGAACACACATGCAATGACTCTGGTTGTTGTTAGTAACAAGAACACACATGCAATGACACTGGTGGATCCATAGGTGGATTGTGAAAAGAACACACATGCAATGACACTAGTGGATCCATATGTGGTATGTGAAAAGAACACACATGCAATGACTCTGGTTGTTGTTAGTACCAAGAACACACATGCAATAACAGTGGTGGATCCATGTGTGGTCTCTGAAGAGAACACACATTTCAATGACTCTGGTTGTTGTTAGTAAAAAGAACACACATGCAATGACAGTGGTGGATCCATGTGTGGTATCTAAAGAGAACACACATTTCAATGACTCTGGTTGTTGTTACTAAAAAGAATGCACATGCAATGACACTGGTGTATCCATGTGTGGTATGTGAAGAGAACACACATGCAATGACACTGGTGGATCCATATGTGGTATGTGAAAAGAGAAGTCATGAAATGACTCCAGTTGTTGCTAGTAAAAAGAACACACATGCAATGAGACTGGTAGATCCATAGGTGGATTGTGAAAAGAACACACATGCAATGACACTGGTGGATCCATATGTGGCATGTGAAAATAACACACATGCAATGACTCTGGTTATTGTTAGTAACAAGAACACACATGCAATAACAATGGTGGATCCATGAGTGGTCTCTGAAGAGAACATACATTTCAATGACTCTAGTGGATCCATATGTGGTATGTGAAAAGAACACACATGAAATGACTCTGGTTGTTGTTTGTAAAAAAAGCACACATGCAATGACACTGGTGGATCCTTAGGCGGATTGTGAAAAGAACACACATGTAATGACACTGGTTGTTGTTAGTAAAAAGAACACACATGCAATGACACTGGTGGAACCATAGGTGGATTGTGAAAAGAACACACATTTCAATGACTCTGGTTGTTGTTAGTAAAAAGAACACACATGCAATGACACTGGTGGATCCATGTGTGGTCTCTAAAGATAATACACTTATAATGACTCTGGTTGTTGTTAATAAAAAGAACACACATGCAATGACACTGGTGGATCCATATGAGGTATGTGAAAAGAACACACATGCAATGACTCCAGCTGTACTTAGTAACAAGAACACACATGCGATGGCACTTGTGGATCCATGTGTGGTCTCTAAAGAGAACACACATTTCAATGACTCTGGTTGTTGTTAGTAAAAAGCACACACATGCAATAACACTGGTGGATCCATGTGTGGTCTCTGAAGAGAACACACATTTCAATGACTCTGGTTGTTGTTAGTAAAAATAACACACATGCAATGACACTGGTGGACCCATGTGTGGTCTCTGAATAGAACACACATTTCAATGACTCTAGTTGTTGTTAGTAAAAAGAACACACATGCAATGACACTGGTGGATCCATAGGTGGATTGTGAAAAGAACACACATGCAATGACAGTGGTGGATCCATATGTGGTATGTGAAAAGAACACACATGCAATGACTCTAGTTGTTGTTAGTACCAAGAACACACATGCAATAACAGTGGTGGATCCATGTGTCGTCTCTGAAGAGAACACACATTTCAATGACACTGGTGGATCCATATGTGGTATGTGAAAAGAACACACATGAGATGACTCTGGTTGTTGTTAGTAAAAAAAGCACACATGCAATGACACTGGTGGATCCATATGTGGTATGTGAAAAGAACACACATGAAATGACTCTGGTTGTACTTAGTAACAAGAACACACATGCAATGACACTGGTGGATCCATGTGTGGTCTCTGAAGAGAACACACATTTCAATGACTCTGGTTGTTATTAGTAAAAAGAACACACATGCAATGAGATTGGTGGATCCATGTGCGGTATCTGAAGAGAACACACATACAATAACACTGGTGGATCCATATGTGGTATGTGAAAAGAGAAGTCATGAAATGACTCTAGTTGTTGCTAGTAAAAAGAACACACATGCAATGAGAAGTGTGGATCCATAGGTGGATTGTGAAAAGAACACACATGCAATGACACTGGTGGATCCATGTGTGGCCTCTGAAGAGAACACACATTTCAATGACTCTGGTTGTTGTTAGTAAAAAGAACACACATGCAATGACACTGGTGGATCCATGTGTGGTCTCTGAAGAGAACACACATTTCAATGACTGGTTTTTGTTAGTAAAAAGAACACACATGAAATGACACTGGTGGATCCATGTGTGGTCTCTGAAGAGAACACACATGCAATGACACTGGTGGATCCATATGTGGTATGTGAAAAGAGAAGTCATGAAATGACTCCAGTTGTTGCTAGTAAAAAGAACACACATGGAATGAGACTGGTGGATCCATAGGTGGATTGTGCAAACAACACACATGCAATGACACTGGTGGATCCATATGTGGCATGTGAAAAGAACACACATGCAATGACTCTGGTTGTTTGTTAGTAATAAGAACACACATGCAATAACACTGGTGGATCCAAGTGTGCTCTCTGAAGAGAACATACATTTCAATGACTCTGTTGGATCCATATGTGGTGTGTGAAAAGAACACACATGAAATGATCTTGGTTGTTGTTAGTAAAAAAAGCACACATGCAATGCCACTAGTGGATCCATAGGTGGATTGTGAAGAGAACACACATGCAATGACACTAGTTGTTGTTAGTAAAAAGAACACACATGCAATGACACTGGTGGATCCATATCTGGTATGTGAAGAGAACACACATTTCAATGACTCTGGTTGTTGCTAGTAAAAAAGCACAAATGCAATGACACTGGTGGATCCATAGGTGGATTGTGAAAAGAACACACATTTCAATGACTCTGGTTGTTGTTACTAAAAAGAACACACATGCAATGACACGGGTGGATCCATGTGTGGTCTCTAAAGAGAACACACATGCAATGACTCTGGTTGTTATTACTAAAAAGAGCACACATGCAATGACACTGGTGGATCCATATGTGGTATGTGAAAAGAACACACATGCAATGACACTGGTTGTTGTTAGTAAAAAGAACACACATGCAATAACACTGGTGGATCCATGTGTGGTCTCTGAAGAGAACACACATTTCAATGACTCTGGTTGTTGTTAGTAAAAAGAACACACATGGAATGACACTGGTGGATCCCTATGTGGTCTCTGAAGAGAACACACATTTCAATGACTCTGGTTGTTGTTAGTAAAAAGTAGACACATGCAATGACACTGGTGGATCCATGTGTGGTCTCTCAAGAGGATACACATGCAATGACACTGGTGGATCCATATGTGGTATGTGAAAAGAACACACATGCAATGACTCTGGTTGTTGTTAGTAACACGAACACACATGCAATGACACTGGTGGATCCATAGGTGGATTGCGAAAAGAACACACATGCAATGACACTGGTGGATCCATATGTGGTATGTGAAAAGAACACACATGCAATGACTCTGGTTGTTGTTAGTAACAAGAACACACATGCAATAACCCTGCTGGATCCATGTGTGGTCCCTGAAGGGAACACACATTTCAATGACACTGGTGGATCCATATGTGGTATGTGAAAAGAACACACATGAAATGAATCTGGTTGTTGTTAGTAAAAAAGCACACATGCAATGACACTGGTGGATCCATATGTGGTATGTGAAAAGAACACACATACAATGACTATGGTTGTACTTAGTAACAAAGAACACACATGCAAGGACACTGGTGGATCCATGTGTGGTCTCTGACGAGAACACATATTTCAATGACTCTGGTTGTTGTTAGTAAAAAGAACATACATGCAATGACACTGCCGGATGCATGTGTGGTCTCTGAAGAGAACACACATTTCAATGACACTAGTGGATCCATATGTGGTATGTGAAAAGAACACACATGAAATGACTCTGGTTATTGTTAGTAAAAAAAGCACACATGCAATGACACTGGTGGATCCATATGTGGTATGTGAAAAGAACACAAATGCAATTTCTCTGGTTGTACTTTGTAACAAGAACACACATGCAATGACACTGGTGGATCCATGTGTGGTCTTTGATGAGAACACACATTTCAATGACTCTGGTTGTTGTTAGTAAAAAGAACACACATGCAATGACACTGGTGGATCCATGTGTGGTCTCTCAAGAGAACACACATTTCAATGACTCTGGTTGTTGTTAGTAAAAAGAGCACACATGCAATGACACTGGTGTATCCATGTGTGGTATCTGAAGAGAACACACATGCAATGACACTAGTGGATCCATATGTGGTATGTGAAAAGAGAAGTCATGAAATGACTCTAGTTGTTGCTACTAAAAAGAACACCCATGCAATGAGACTGGTGGATCCATAGGTGGATTGTGAAAAGAACACACATGCAATAGCACTGGCGGATCCATGTGTGGTCTCTGAAGAGAACACACATTTCAATGACTCTTGTTGTTGTTAGTAAAAAGAACACACATGCAATGACACTGGTGGATCCATGTGTGGTATCTGAAGAGAACACACATGCAATAACACTAGTGGATCCATATGTGGTATGTGAAAAGAGATGTCATGAAATGACTCCAGTTGTTGCTAATAAAAAGAACACACATGCAATGAGACTGGTGGATCCATAGGTGGATTGTGAAAAGAACACACATGCAATGACACTGGTGGATCCATATGTGGCATGTGAAAAGAACACACATGCAATGACTCTGGTTGTTGTTAGTAACAAGAACACACATGCAATAACATTGGTGGATCCATGTGTTGTCTCTGAAGAGAACATATATTTCAATGAATGGTGGATCCATATGTGGTATGTGAAAAGAACACACATGAAATGACTCTGGTTGTTGTTAGTAAAAAAAGCACACATGCAATGACACTAGTGGATCCATAGGTGGATTATGAAGAGAGCACACATGCAATGACACTAGTTGTTGTTAGTAAAAAGAACACACATGCAATGACATTGGTGGATCCATATGTGGTATGTGAAGATAACACACATTTCAATGACTCTAGTTGTTGCTAGTAAAAAAGCACACATGCAATGACACTGGTGGATCCATAGGTGGACTGTGAAAAGAACACACATTTCAATGAATCTGGTTGTTGTTATTAAAAAGAACACACATGCAATGACACGGGTGGATCCATGTGTGGTCTCTAAAGAGAACACACATGCAATGACTCTGGTTGTTGTTAGTAAAAAGAGCACACATGCAATGACACTGGTGGATCCATATGTGGTATGTGAAAATAACACACATGCAATGACACTGGTTGTTGTTAGTAAAAACAACACACATGCAATAACACTGGTGGATCCATGTGTGGTCTCTGAAGAGAACACACATTTCAATGACTCTGGTTGTTGTTAGTAAAAAAGAACACACATGCAATGACACTGGTGGATCCCTAGGTGGTCTCTGAAGAGAACACACATTTCAATGACTCTGGTTGTTGTTAGTAAAAAGAACACACATGCAATGACACTGGTGGATCCATGTGTGTTCTCTGAAGAGAACACACATGCAATGACACTGGTGGATCCATATGTGGTATGTGAAAAGAACACACATGCAATGACTCTGGTTGTTGTTAGTAACACGAACACACATGCAATGACACTGGTGGATCCATAGGTGGATTGTGAAAAGAACACACATGCAATGACACTGGTGGATCCATATGTGGTATGTGAAAAGAACACACATGCAATGACTCTGGTTGTTGTTAGTAACAAGAACACACATGCAATAACACTGGTGGATCCATGTGTGGTCCCTGAAGAGAACACACATTTCAATGACACTGGTGGATCCATATGTGGTATGTGAAAAGAACACACATGAAATGACTCTGGTTGTTGTTAGTAAAAAAGCACACATGCAATGACACTGGTGGATCCATATGTGGTATGTGAAAAGAACACACATACAATGACTCTGGTTGTACTTAGTAACAAGAACACACATGCAATGACACTGGTGGATCCATGTGTGGTCTCTGAAGAGAACACACATTTCAATGACTCTGGTTGTTGTTAGTAAAAAGAACACACATGCAATGACACTGGTGGATCCATGTGTGGTCTCTGAAGAGAACACACATTTCAATGACACCAGTGGATCCATATGTGGTATGTGAAAAGAACACACATGAAATGACTCTGGTTGTTGTTAGTAAAAAAAGCACACATGCAATGACACTGGTGGATCCATATGTGGTATGTGAAAAGAACACACATGCAATGACACTGGTTGATCCATGTGTGGTCTCTGAAGAGAACACACATTTCAATGACTCTGGTTGTTGTTAGTAAAAAGAACACACATGCAATGACACTGGTGGATCCATGTGTGGTCTCTGAAGAGAACACACATTTCAATGACTCTGGTTGTTGTTAGTAAAAAGAACACACATGCAATGACACTGGTGGATCCATGTGTGGTATCTGAAGAGAAGACACATGCAATGACACTAGTGGATCCATATGTGGTATGTGAAAAGAGAAGTCATGAAATGACTCTAGTTGTTGCTACTAAAAAGAACACCCATGCAATGAGACTGGTGGATCCATAGGTGGATTGTGAAAAGAACACACATGCAATAGCACTGGCGGATCCATGTGTGGTCTCTGAAGAGAACACACATTTCAATGACTCTTGTTGTTGTTAGTAAAAAGAACACACATGCAATGACACTGGTGGATCCATGTGTGGTATCTGAAGAGAACACACATGCAATAACACTAGTGGATCCATATGTGGTATGTGAAAAGAGATGTCATGAAATGACTCCAGTTGTTGCTAATAAAAAGAACACACATGCAATGAGACTGGTGGATCCATAGGTGGATTGTGAAAAGAACACACATGCAATGACACTGGTGGATCCATATGTGGCATGTGAAAAGAACACACATGCAATGACTCTGGTTGTTGTTAGTAACAAGAACACACATGCAATAACATTGGTGGATCCATGTGTTGTCTCTGAAGAGAACATATATTTCAATGAATGGTGGATCCATATGTGGTATGTGAAAAGAACACACATGAAATGACTCTGGTTGTTGTTAGTAAAAAAAGCACACATGCAATGACACTAGTGGATCCATAGGTGGATTATGAAGAGAGCACACATGCAATGACACTAGTTGTTGTTAGTAAAAAGAACACACATGCAATGACATTGGTGGATCCATATGTGGTATGTGAAGATAACACACATTTCAATGACTCTAGTTGTTGCTAGTAAAAAAGCACACATGCAATGACACTGGTGGATCCATAGGTGGACTGTGAAAAGAACACACATTTCAATGAATCTGGTTGTTGTTATTAAAAAGAACACACATGCAATGACACGGGTGGATCCATGTGTGGTCTCTAAAGAGAACACACATGCAATGACTCTGGTTGTTGTTAGTAAAAAGAGCACACATGCAATGACACTGGTGGATCCATATGTGGTATGTGAAAAGAACACACATGCAATGACACTGGTTGTTGTTAGTAAAAACAACACACATGCAATAACACTGGTGGATCCATGTGTGGTCTCTGAAGAGAACACACATTTCAATGACTCTGGTTGTTGTTAGTAAAAAAGAACACACATGCAATGACACTGGTGGATCCCTAGGTGGTCTCTGAAGAGAACACACATTTCAATGACTCTGGTTGTTGTTAGTAAAAAGAACATACATGCAATGACACTGGTGGATCCATGTGTGTTCTCTGAAGAGAACACACATGCAATGACACTGGTGGATCCATATGTGGTATGTGAAAAGAACACACATGCAATGACTCTGGTTGTTGTTAGTAACACGAACACACATGCAATGACACTGGTGGATCCATAGGTGGATTGTGAAAAGAACACACATGCAATGACACTGGTGGATCCATATGTGGTATGTGAAAAGAACACACATGCAATGACTCTGGTTGTTGTTAGTAACAAGAACACACATGCAATAACACTGGTGGATCCATGTGTGGTCCCTGAAGAGAACACACATTTCAATGACACTGGTGGATCCATATGTGGTATGTGAAAAGAACACACATGAAATGACTCTGGTTGTTGTTAGTAAAAAAGCACACATGCAATGACACTGGTGGATCCATATGTGGTATGTGAAAAGAACACACATACAATGACTCTGGTTGTACTTAGTAACAAGAACACACATGCAATGACACTGGTGGATCCATGTGTGGTCTCTGAAGAGAACACACATTTCAATGACTCTGGTTGTTGTTAGTAAAAAGAACACACATGCAATGACACTGGTGGATCCATGTGTGGTCTCTGAAGAGAACACACATTTCAATGACACCAGTGGATCCATATGTGGTATGTGAAAAGAACACACATGAAATGACTCTGGTTGTTGTTAGTAAAAAAAGCACACATGCAATGACACTGGTGGATCCATATGTGGTATGTGAAAAGAACACACATGCAATGACACTGGTTGATCCATGTGTGGTCTCTAAAGAGAACACACATTTCAATGACTCTGGTTGTTGTTAGTAAAAAGAACACACATGCAATGACACTGGTGGATCCATGTGTGGTCTCTGAAGAGAACACACATTTCAATGACTCTGGTTGTTGTTAGTAAAAAGAACACACATGCAATGACACTGGTGGATCCATGTGTGGTATCTGAAGAGAAGACACATGCAATGACACTAGTGGATCCATATGTGGTATATGAAAAGAGAAGTCATGAAATGACTCTAGTTATTGCTAGTAAAAAGAACACACATGCAATGAGACTGGTGGATCCATAGGTGGATTGTGAAAAGAACACACATGCAATGACACTGGTGGATCCATATGTGGCATGTGAAAAGAACACACATGCAATGACTCTGGTTGTTGGTAGTAACAAGAACACACATGCAATAACATTGGTGGATCCATGTGTGGTCTCTGAACAAAACATATATTTCAATGACTGGTGGATCCATATGTGGTATGTGAAAAGAACACACATGAAATGACTCTGGTTGTTGTTAGTAAAAAAATCACACATGCAATGACACTAGTGGATCCATAGGTGGATTGTGAAAAGAACACACATGCAATGACATTGGTTGTTGTTAGTAAAAAGAACACACATGCAATGACACTGGTGGATCCATATGTGGTATGTGAAAAGAACACACATTTCAATGACTCTGATTGTTGTTAGTAAAAAACACACATGCAATGACACTGGTGGATCCATGTGTGGTCTCTAAAGAGAACACACATTTCAATGACTCTGGTTGTTGTTAGTAAAAAGAACACACATACAATGACACTGGTGGATCCATGTGTGCTCTCTGAAGAGAACACACGTGCAATAACTCTGGTTGTTGTTAGTAAAAAGAGCACACATGCAATGACACTTGTGGATCCATATGTGGTATGTGAAAAGAACACACCTGCAATGGCTCTGGTTGTTGTTAGTAAAAAGAACACACATGCAATAACACTGGTGGATCCATGTGTGGTCTCTGAAGAGAACACACATTTCAATGAATCTGGTTGTTGTTAGTAAAAAGAACACACATGCAATGACATTGGTGGATCCATGTGTGGTCTCTGAAGAGAACACACATTTCAATAACTCTGGTTGTTGTTAGTAAAAAGAACACACATGCAATGACACTAGTGGATCCATAGGGGGATTGTGAAAAGAACACACCTGCAATGACACTGGTGGATCCATATGTGGTATGTGAAAAGAACACACATGCAATGACTCTGGTTGTTGTTAGTAACAAGAACACACATGCAATGACACTAGTGGATCCATAGGTGGATTATGAAAAGAACACACATGCAATGACACTGGTAGATCCATATGTGGTATGTGAAAACAACACACATGCAATGACTCTGGTTGTTGTTAGTAACAAGAACACACATGCAATAACACTGGTGGATCCATGTGTGGTCTCTGAAGAGAACACACATTTCAATGACACTGGTGGATCCATATGTGCTATGTGAAAAGAACACACATGAAATGACTCTGGTTGTTGTTAGTAAAAAAGCACACATGCAATGACACTAGTGGATCCATATGTGGTATGTGAAAAGAACACACATGCAATGACTCTGGTTGTACTTAGTAACAAGAACACACATGCAATGACACTGGTGGATCCATGTGTGGTTTCTGAAGAGAACACACATTTCAATGACTCTCGTTGTTGTTAGTAAAAAGAACGCACATGCAATGACACTCGTGGAACCATGTGTGGTCTCTGAAGAGAACACACATTTCAATGACTTTGGTTGCTGTTAGTAAAAAGAACACACATGCAATGACACTGGTGGATCCATGTGTTGTATCTGAAGAGAACACACATGCAATGACACTAGTGGATCCATATGTGGTATGTGAAAAGAGAAGTCATGAAATGACTCCAGTTGTTGCTAGTAAAAAAAACACACATGCAATGAGACTGGTGGATCCATAGGTCGATTGTGAAAAGAACACACATGCAATGACACTGGTGGATCCATATGTGGCATGTGAACAGAACACACATGCAATGACTTTGGTTCTTGTTAGTAACAAGAACACACATGCAATAACACTGGTGGATCCATGTGTAGTCTCTGAAGAGAACATATATTTCAATGACTGGTGGATGCATATGTGGTATGTGAAAAGAACACACATGAAATGACTCTGGTTGTTGTTAGTAAAAAAATCACACATGCAATGACACTAGTGGATCCATAGGTGGATTGTGAAAAGAACACACATGCAATGACATTGGTTGTTGTTAGTAAAAAGAACACACATGCAATGACACTGGTGGATCCATATGTGGTATGTGAAGAGAACACACATTTCAATGACTCTGGTTGTTGTTAGTAAAAAAACACATGCAATGACACTGGTGGATCCATGTGTGGTCTCTAAAGAGAACACACATTTCAATGACTCTGGTTGTTGTTAGTAAAAAGAACACACATACAATGACACTGGTGGATCCATGTGTGCTCTCTGAAGAGAACCACATGTAATAACTCTGGTTGTTGTTAGTAAAAAGAGCACACATGCAATGACACTTGTGGATCCATATGTGGTATGTGAAAAGAACACACCTGCAATGACTCTGGTTGTTGTTAGTAAAAAGAACACACATGCAATAACACTGGTGGATCCATGTGTGGTCTCTGAAGAGAACACACATTTCAATGAATCTGGTTGTTGTTAGTAAAAAGAACACACATGCAATGACATTGGTGGATCCATGTGTGGTCTCTGAAGAGAACACACATTTCAATGACTCTGGTTATTGTTAGTAAAAAGAAGACACATGCAATGACACTAGTGGATCCATAGGTGGATTGTGAAAAGAACACACCTGCAATGACACTAGTGGATCCATATGTGGTATGTGAAAAGAACACACATGCAATGACTCTGGTTGTTGTTAGTAACAAGAACACACATGCAATGACATTAGTGGATCCATAGGTGGATTATGAAAAGAACACACATGCAATGACACTGGTAGATCCATATGTGGTATGTGAAAACAACACACATGCAATGACTCTGGTTGTTGTTAGTAACAAGAACACACATGCAATAACACTGGTGGATCCATGTGTGGTCTCTGAAGAGAACACACATTTCAATGACACTGGTGGATCCATATGTGCTATGTGAAAATAACACACATGAAATGACTCTGGTTGTTGTTAGTAAAAAAGCACACATGCAATGACACTAGTGGATCCATATGTGGTATGTGAAAAGAACACACATGCAATGACTCTGGTTGTACTTAGTAACAAGAACACACATGCAATGACACTGGTGGATCCATGTGTGGTTTCTGAAGAGAACACACATTTCAATGACTCTCGTTGTTGTTAGTAAAAAGAACGCACATGCAATGACACTCGTGGAACCATGTGTGGTCTCTGAATAGAACACACATTTCAATGACTTTGGTTGCTGTTAGTAAAAAGAATACACATGCAATGACACTGGTGGATCCATGTGTTGTATCTGAAGAGAACACACATGCAATGACACTAGTGGATCCATATGTGGTATGTGAAAAGATAAGTCATGAAATGACTCCAGTTGTTGCTAGTAAAAAGAACACACATGCAATGAGACTGGTGGATCCATAGGTCGATTGTGAAAAGAACACACATGCAATGACACTGGTGGATCCATATGTGGCATGTGAAAAGAACACACATGCAATGACTTTGGTTGTTGTTAGTAACAAGAACACACATGCAATAACACTGGTGGATCCATGTGTGCTCTCTGAAGAGAACATATATTTCAATGACTGGTGGATCCATAGGTGGATTGTGAAAAGAACACACCTGCAATGACACTGGTGGATCCATATGTGCTATGTGAAAAGAACACGCATGCAATGACTCTGGTCGTTGTTAGTAACAAGAACACACATGCAATGACACTGGTGGATCCATAGGTGGATTGTGAAAAGAACACACATGCAATGACACTTGTGGATCCATATGTGGTATGTTAAAAGAACACACATGCAATGTCTCTGGTTGTTGTTAGTAACAAGAACACACAAGCAATAACACCGGTGGATCCATGTGTGGTCTCTAAAGAGAACACACATTTCAATGACACTGGTGGATCCATATGTGGTATGTGAAAAAAAAACATGAAATGACTCTGGTTGTTGTTAGTAAAAAAGCACACATGCAATGACACTGGTGGATCCATATGTGGTATGTGAAAAGAACAGACATGCAATGACTCTGGTTGTACTTATTAACAAGAACACACATGTAATGACACTGGTGGATCCATGTGTGGTCTCTGAAGAGAACACACATGCAATGACCCTGGTTGTTGTTAGTAGAAAGAGCACACATGCAATGACACTGGTGGGCCTATAGGTGGATTGTGAAAAGAGCACACATGCAATGACACTGGTGGATCCATGTGTGGTCTCTGAAGAGAACACACATTTCAATGACACTGGTGGGTCCATATGTGTTATGTGAAAAGAACACACATGAAATGACACTGGTTGTTGTTAGTAAAAATAACACACATGCAATGACACTGGTGGATCCATGTGTGGATTGTGAAAAGAACGCACATGCAATGACACTAGTGGATCCATATGTGGTATGTGAAAAGAACAAACATGCAATGACACTGGTGGATCCATATGTGGTATGTGAAAAGAACACACATACAATGACTGGTTGTTGTTAGTAAAAAGAACACACATGCAATAACACTGGTGGATCCATGTGTGGTCTCTGAAGAGAACACACATTTCAATGACTCTGGTTATTCCATATGTGGTATGTGAAAAGAACACACATGCAATGACTCCAGTTGTTGTTAGTAAAAAGATCACACATGCAATGACACTGGTGGATCCATGTGTGGTGTCTAAAGAGAGTAGACATTTCAATGACACTGGTGGATCCATATGTGGTATGTGAAAATAACACACATGCAATGAATCCAGTTGTTGTTAGTAAAAAGAACACACATGCAATGACACTTGTGGATCCATAGGTGGATTGTGAAAAGAGCACACATGCAATGACTCTGGTTGTTCCATATGTGGTATGTGAAAAGAACACACATGAAAAGACTCCAGTTGTTGTTAGTAAAAAGAACACACATGCAATGACACTGGTGGATCCATATGTGGATTGTGAAAAGAACACACATGCAATGACACCTACGGATCCCTATGTGGTATGTGAAAAGAACACACATTTCAATGACTCCAGTTGTTGTTAGTAAAAAGAACACACATGCAATAACACTGGTGGATCCATGTGTGGTCTCTGAAGAGAACACACATTTCAATGACTCTGGTGGATCTATATGTGGTATGTGAAAAGAACACACATGACATGACTCTGGTTGTTGTTAGTAAAAACCACACATGCAATGACACTGGTGGATCCATAGGTGAATTGTGAAAAGAACACACATGCACTGGCACTGGTTGTTGTTAGTAAAAAGAACACACATGCACTGGCACTGGTTGCTGTTAGTAAAAGGAACACACATGCAATGACACTGGTGGATCCATATGTTGTATGTGAAGAGAACACACATTTCAATGACTCTGGTTGTTTTTAGTAAAAAAAAGCACACATGCAATGACATTGGTGGATCCATAGGTGGATTGTGAAAAGAACACACATTTCAATGACTCTGGTTGTTGTTAGTAAAAAGAACACACATGCAATGACACTGGTGGATCCATGTGTGGTCTCTGAAGAGAACACACATTTCAATGACTCTGGTTGTTGTTAGTAAAAAGAACACACATGCAATGACACTGGTGGATCCATATGTGGTATGTGCAAAGAACACACATGCAATGACTCCAGTTGTACTTAGTAACAAGAACACACATGCAATGACACTGGTGGATCCATGTGTGGTCTATGAAGAGAACACACATTTCAATGACTCTGGTTGTTGTTAGTAAAAAGAATACACATGCAATGACACTAGTGGATCCATGTGTGGTCTCTGAAGAGAACACACATGCAATGACTCTGGTTGTTCTTAGTAAAAAGAGGACACATGCAATGACACTGGTGGATCCATATGTGGTATGTGAAAAGCACACATGCAATGACTCTGGTTGTTGTTAGTAAAAAGAACACACATGCAATAACATTGGTGGATCCATGTGTGGTATCTGAAGAGAACACACATTTCAATGACTCTGGTTGTTAGTAGTAAAAAGAACACACATGCAATGACACTGGTGGATCCATGTGTGGTCTCTGAAGTGAACACACATTTCAATGACTCTGGTTGTTGTTAGTAAAAAGAACACACATGCAATGACACTGGTGGATCCATAGGTGGATTATGAAAAGAACACACATGCAATGACAGTGGTGGATCCAGATGTGGTATGTGAAAAGAACACACATGCAATGACAGTGGTGGATCCAGATGTGGTATGTGAAAAGAAGACACATGCAATGACTCTGGTTGTTGTTAGTAAAAAGAACACACATGCAATGACAATAGTGGATCCATAGGTGGATTGTGAAAAGAACACACCTGCAATGACACTGGTGGATCCATATGTGGTATGTGAAAAGAACACACATGCAATGACTCTGGTTGTTGTTAGTACCAAGAACACAAGAACACACATGCAATGACACTGGTGGATCCATAGGTGGATTGTGAAAAGAACACACATGCAATGACACTGGTGGATCCATATGTGGTATGTGAAAAGAACACACATGCAATGACTCTGGTTGTTGTTAGTACCAAGAACACACATGCAATAACACTGGTGGATCCATGTGTGGTCTTTGAAGAGAACACACATTTTAATGACACTAGTGGATCCATATGTGGTATGTGAAAAGAACACACATGAAATGACTCTAGTTGTTGTTAGTAAAAAAAGCACACATGCAATGACACCTGTGGATCCATATGTGTTATGTGAAAGAACACACATGCAATGACTCTGGTTGTACTTAGTAACAAGAACACACATGCAATGACACTGGTGGATCCATGTGTGGTCTCTGAAGAGAACACACATTTCAATGACTCTGGTTGTTAGTAAAAAGAACACACATGCAATGACACTGGTGGATTCATGTGTGGTCTCTAAAGAGAACACACATTTCAATGACTCTGGTTGTTGTTAGTGAAAAGAACACACATGCAATGACACTGGTGGATCCATTGTGGTCTCTGAAGAGAACACACATGCAATGACTCTGGTTGTTGTTAGTATAAATAGCACACATGCAATGACACTGGTGAATCCATATGTGCTTGTGAAAAGAACACATATGCAATGACTCTGGTTCTTGTTAGTAAAAAGAACACACATGCAATGTCATTGGTGGATACATGTGTGGTCTCTGAAGAGAACACACATGCAATGACCCTGGTTGTTGTTAGTAGAAAGAGCACACATGCAATGACACTGGTGGGCCCATAGGTGGATTGTGAAAAGAGCACACATGCAATGACACTGGTGGATCCATGTGTGGTACCTAAAGAGAACACACATGCAATGACCCCAGTTGTTGTTAGTAAAAAAAGCACACATGCAATGACACTGGTGGATCCATGTGTGGTATCTAAAGAGAACACACATGCAATGACCCCAGTTGTTGTTAGTAAAAAAAGCACACATGCAATGACACTGGTGGATCCATATGTGGTATGTGAAAAGAGCACACATTTCAATGACACTGGTCGATCCATATGTGTTATATGAAGAGAACACACATGCAATGACTCCAGTTGTTGTTAGCAAAAAAAACACATGCAATAACACTAGTGGATCCATGTGTGGTCTCTGAAGAGAACACACATTTCAATGACTCTGGTTGTTGTTAGTAAAAGGAACACACATGCAATGACACTGGTGGATCCATGTGTGGTCTCTGAAGAGAACACACATTTCTTTGACTCTTGTTGTTGTTAGTAAAAAGAACACACATGCAATGACACAGGTGAACACACATACAATGACACTGGTGGATCCATATGTGCTATGTGAAAAGAACACACATGCAATGACTCTGGTCGTTGTTAGTAACAAGAACACACATGCAATGACACTGGTGGATCCATAGGTGGATTGTGAAAAGAACACACATGCAATGACACTTGTGGATCCATATGTGGTATGTTAAAAGAACACACATGCAATGTCTCTGGTTGTTGTTAGTAACAAGAACACACAAGCAATAACACTGGTGGATCCATGTGTGGTCTCTGAAGAGAACACACATTTCAATGACACTGGTGGATCCATATGTGGTATGTGAAAAAAAAACATGAAATGACTCTGGTTGTTGTTAGTAAAAAAGCACACATGCAATGACACTGGTGGATCCATATGTGGTATGTGAAAAGAATAGACATGCAATGACTCTGGTTGTACTTATTAACAAGAACACACATTCAATGACACTAGTGGATCCATGTGTGGACTCTGAAGAGAACACATATTTCAATGACTCTGGTTGTTGTTAGTAAAAAGAACACACATGCAATGACACTTGTGGATCCATGTGTGGTCTTTGAAGAGAACACACATTTCAATGACTCTGGTTATTGTTACTAAAAAAGCAAACATGCAATTACACTGGTGGATCCATAGGTGGATTGTGAAAAGAACACACATTTCAATGACTCTGGTTGTTAGTAAAAAGAACAAACATGCAATGACACTAGTGGATCCATGTGTGGTCTCTGAAGAGAACACACATTTCAATGACTCTGGTTGTTGTTAGTAAAAAGAACACACATTCAATGACACTGGTGGATCCATGTGTGGTCTCTGAAGAGAACACACATGCAATGACTCTGGTTGTTGTTAGTAAAAAGAGCACACATGCAATGACACTGGTGGATCCATAGGTGGATTGTGAAAAGAACACACATGCAATGACACTGGTGGATCCATATGTGGTATGTGAAAAGAACACACATGCAATGACTCTGGTTGTTGTTAGTAACAGGAACACACATGCAATAACACTGGTGGATCCATGTGTGGTCTCTGAAGGGAACACACATTTCAATGGCACTGGTGGATCCATATGTGGTATGTGAAAAGAACACACATGAAATGACTCTGGTTGTTGTTAGTAAAAAAGCACACATGCAATGACACCTGTCGATCCATATGTGGTATGTGAAAAGAACACACATTCAATGACTCTGGTTGTACTTGGTAACAAGAACACACATGCAATGACACTGGTGGATCCATGTGTGGTCTCTGAAGAGAACACACAATTCAATGACTCTGGTTGTTGTTAGTAAAAAGAACACACATGCAATGACACGGGTGGATCCATGTGTGGTCTCTGAAGAGAACACACATGCAATGACTCTGGTTGTTAGTAAAAATAGCACACATGCAATGACACTGGTGGATCCATATGTGGTATGTGAAAAGAACACAGATGCAATGACTCTGGTTGTTGTTTGTTAAAAGAACACACATGCAATAACACTAGTGGATCCATGTGTGGTCTCTGAAGAGAACACACATTTCAATGACTCTGGTCGTTGTTAGTAAAAGGAACACACATGCAATGACACTGGTGGATCCACGTGTGGTCTCTGAAGAGAACACACATTTTGTTGACTCTTGTTGTTGTTAATAAAAAGAACACACATGCAATGACACAGGTGGATCCATAGGTGGATTGTGAAAAGAACACACATACAATGACACTGGTGGATCCATATGTGGTATGTGAAAAGAACACACATGCAATGACTCTGGTTGTTGTTAGTAACAAGAACACACATGCAATGACACTGGTGGATCCATAGGTGGATTGTGAAAAGAACACACATGCAATGACACTGGGGGATCCATATGTGGTATGTGAAAAGAACACACATGCAATGACTCTGGTTGTTGTTAGTAACAAGAACACACATGCAATAACACTGGTGGATCCATGTGTGGTCTCTGAAGAGAACTCACATTTCAATGACACTGGTGGATCCATATGTGGTATGTGAAAAAAACACATGAACTGACTCTGGTTGTTGTTAGTAAAAAAAGCACACATGCAATGACACTGGTGGATCCATATGTGGTATGTGAAGAGAACACACATGCAATGACTCTGGTTGTACTTAGTAACAAGAACACACATGCAATGACACTGGTGGATACATGTGTGGTCTCTAAAGAGAACACACATTTCAATGACTCTAGTTGTTGTTAGTAAAAAGAACACACATGCAATGACACTTGTGGATCCATGTGTGGTCTTTGAAGAGAACACACATTTCAATGACTCTGGTTGTTGTTAGTAAAAAGAACACGCATGCAATGACACTGGTGGATCCATATGTGGTTTGTGAAGAGAACACACATTTCAATGACTCTGGTTGTTGTTACTAAAAAAGCACACATGCAATGACTCTGGCGGATACATAGGTGGATTGTGAAAAGAACACATATTTCAATGACTCTGGTTGTTGTTAGTAAAAAGAACACACATGCAATGACACTGGTGGATCCATATGTGGTATGTGAAAAGAACAGACATGCAATGACTCTGGTTGTACTTATTAACAAGAACACACATGCAATGACACTGGTGGATCCATGTGTGGACTCTGAAGGGAACACATATTTCAATGACTCTGGTTGTTGTTAGTAAAAAGAACACACATGTAATGACACTGGTGGATCCACGTGTGGTCTTTGAAGAGAACACACATTTCAATGACTCTGGTTGTTGTTAGTAAAAAGAACACACATGCAATGACACTGGTGGATCCATATGTGGTATGTGAAGAGAACACACATTTCAATGACTCTGGTTGTTGTTACTAAAAAAGCACACATGCAATTACACTGGTGGATCCATAGGTGGATTGTGAAAAGAACACACATTTCAATGACTCTGGTTGTTAGTAAAAAAACACACATGCAATGACACTAGTGGATCCATGTGTGGTCTCTAAAGAGAACACACATTTCAATGACTCTGGTTGTTGTTAGTAAAAAGAACACACATGCAATGACACTGGTGGATCCATATGTGGTATGTGAAAAGAACACACATGCAATGACTCCAGTTGTACTTAGTAACAAGAACACATATGCAGTGACAGTGGTGGATCCATGTGTGGTCTCTGAAGAGAACACACATTTCAATGACTCTGGTTGTTGTTAGTAAAAAGAACACACATGCAATGACACTGGTGGATCCATGTGTGGTCTCTGAAGAGAACACACATGCAATGACTCTGGTTGTTGTTAGTGAAAAGAGCACACATGGAATGACACTGGTGGATCGATAGGTGGATTGTGAAAAGAACACACATGCAATGACACTGGTGGATCCATATGTGGTATGTGAAAAGAACACACATGCAATGACTCCAGTTGTACTTAGTAACAGGAACACACATGCAATAATACTGGTGGATCCATGTGTGGTCTCTGAAGAGAACACACATTTCAATGACACTGGTGGATCCATATGTGGTATGTGAAAAGAACACACATGAAATGACTCTGGTTGTTCTTAGTAAAAAAGCACACATGCAATAACACCTATCGATCCATATGTGGTATGTGAAAAGAACACACATGCAATGACTCTGGTTGTTGTTAGTACCAAGAACACAAGAACACACATGCAATGACACTGGTGGATCCATGTGTGGTCTCTGAAGAGAACACACATTTCAATGACTCTGGTTGTTGTTAGTAAAAAGAACACACATGCAATGACACGGGTGGATCCATGTGTGGTCTCTGAAGAGAACACACATGTAATGACTCTGGTTGTTGTTAGTAAAAATAGCACACATGCAATGACACTGGTGGATCCATATGTGGTATGTGAAAAGAACACAGATGCAATGACTCTGGTTGTTGTTTGTAAAAAGAACACACATGCAATAACACTAGTGGATCCATGTGTGGTCTCTGAAGAGAACACACATTTCAATGACTCTGGTCGTTGTTAGTAAAAGGAACACACATGCAATGACACGTGTGGATCCACGTGTGGTCTCTGAAGAGAACACACATTTCATTGACTCTTGTTGTTGTTAATAAAAAGAACACACATGCAGTGACACAGGTGGATCCATAGGTGGATTGTGAAAAGAACACACATACAATGACACTGGTGGATCCATATGTGGTATGTGAAAAGAACACACATGCAATGACTCTGGTTGTTGTTAGTAACAAGAACACACATGCAATGACACTGGTGGATCCATAGGTGGATTGTGAAAAGAACACACATGCAATGACACTGGTGGATCCATATGTGGTATGTGAAAAAAAAACACATGAACTGACTCTGGTTGTTGTTAGTAAAAAAAGAACACATGCAATGACACTGGTGGATCCATATGTGGTATGTGAAGAGAACACACATGCAATGACTCTGGTTGTACTTAGTAACAAGAACACACATGCAATGACACTGGTGGATACATGTGTGGTCTCTGAAGAGAACACACATTTCAATGACTCTGGTTGTTGTTAGTAAAAAGAACACACATGCAATGACACTTGTGGATCCATGTGTGGTCTTTGAAGAGAACACACATTTCAATGACTCTGGTTGTTGTTAGTAAAAAGAACACGCATGCAATGACACTGGTGGATCCATATGTGGTTTGTGAAGAGAACACACATTTCAATGACTCTGGTTGTTGTTACTAAAAAAGCACACATGCAATGACTCTGGCGGATCCATAGGTGGATCGTGAAAAGAACACATATTTCAATGACTCTGGTTGTTGTTAGTAAAAAGAACACACATGCAATGACACTGGTGGATCCATATGTGGTATGTGAAAAGAACACACATGCAATGACTCTGGTTGTTGTAGTAAAAAGAACACACATGCAATAACACAGGCGGACCCATGTGTGGTCTCTGAAGAGAACACACATTTCAATGACTCTGGTTGTTGTTAGTAAAAAGAACACACATGCAATGACACTGGTGGACCCATGTGTGGTCTCTGAATACAACACACATTTCAATGACTCTAGTTGTTGTTAGTAAAAGGAACACACATGCAATGACACTGGTGGATCCATAGGTGGATTGTGAAAAGAACACACATGCAATGACAGTGGTGGATCCATATGTGGTATGTGTAAAGAACACACATGCAATGACTCTGGTTGTTGTTAGTAACAAGAACACACATGCAATGACACTGGTGGATCCATAGGTGGATTGTGAAAAGAACACACATGCAATGACACTAGTGGATCCATATGTGGTATGTGAAAAGAACACACATGCAATGACTCTGGTTGTTGTTAGTACCAAGAACACACATGCAATAACAGTGGTGGATCCATGTGTGGTCTCTGAAGAGAACACACATTTCAATGACTCTGGTTGTTGTTAGTAAAAAGAACACACATGCAATGACAGTGGTGGATCCATGTGTGGTATCTAAAGAGAACACACATTTCAATGACTCTGGTTGTTGTTACTAAAAAGAATGCACATGCAATGACACTGGTGTATCCATGTGTGGTATGTGAAGAGAACACACATGCAATGACACTGGTGGATCCATATGTGGTATGTGAAAAGAGAAGTCATGAAATGACTCCAGTTGTTGCTAGTAAAAAGAACACACATGCAATGAGACTGGTAGATCCATAGGTGGATTGTGAAAAGAACACACATGCAATGACACTGGTGGATCCATATGTGGCATGTGAAAATAACACACATGCAATGACTCTGGTTATTGTTAGTAACAAGAACACACATGCAATAACAATGGTGGATCCATGAGTGGTCTCTGAAGAGAACATACATTTCAATGACTCTAGTGGATCCATATGTGGTATGTGAAAAGAACACACATGAAATGACTCTGGTTGTTGTTTGTAAAAAAAGCACACATGCAATGACACTGGTGGATCCTTAGGCGGATTGTGAAAAGAACACACATGTAATGACACTGGTTGTTGTTAGTAAAAAGAACACACATGCAATGACACTGGTGGAACCATAGGTGGATTGTGAAAAGAACACACATTTCAATGACTCTGGTTGTTGTTAGTAAAAAGAACACACATGCAATGACACTGGTGGATCCATGTGTGGTCTCTAAAGATAATACACTTATAATGACTCTGGTTGTTGTTAATAAAAAGAACACACATGCAATGACACTGGTGGATCCATATGAGGTATGTGAAAAGAACACACATGCAATGACTCCAGCTGTACTTAGTAACAAGAACACACATGCGATGGCACTTGTGGATCCATGTGTGGTCTCTAAAGAGAACACACATTTCAATGACTCTGGTTGTTGTTAGTAAAAAGCACACACATGCAATAACACTGGTGGATCCATGTGTGGTCTCTGAAGAGAACACACATTTCAATGACTCTGGTTGTTGTTAGTAAAAATAACACACATGCAATGACACTGGTGGACCCATGTGTGGTCTCTGAATAGAACACACATTTCAATGACTCTAGTTGTTGTTAGTAAAAAGAACACACATGCAATGACACTGGTGGATCCATAGGTGGATTGTGAAAAGAACACACATGCAATGACAGTGGTGGATCCATATGTGGTATGTGAAAAGAACACACATGCAATGACTCTAGTTGTTGTTAGTACCAAGAACACACATGCAATAACAGTGGTGGATCCATGTGTCGTCTCTGAAGAGAACACACATTTCAATGACACTGGTGGATCCATATGTGGTATGTGAAAAGAACACACATGAGATGACTCTGGTTGTTGTTAGTAAAAAAAGCACACATGCAATGACACTGGTGGATCCATATGTGGTATGTGAAAAGAACACACATGAAATGACTCTGGTTGTACTTAGTAACAAGAACACACATGCAATGACACTGGTGGATCCATGTGTGGTCTCTGAAGAGAACACACATTTCAATGACTCTGGTTGTTATTAGTAAAAAGAACACACATGCAATGAGATTGGTGGATCCATGTGCGGTATCTGAAGAGAACACACATACAATAACACTGGTGGATCCATATGTGGTATGTGAAAAGAGAAGTCATGAAATGACTCTAGTTGTTGCTAGTAAAAAGAACACACATGCAATGAGAAGTGTGGATCCATAGGTGGATTGTGAAAAGAACACACATGCAATGACACTGGTGGATCCATGTGTGGCCTCTGAAGAGAACACACATTTCAATGACTCTGGTTGTTGTTAGTAAAAAGAACACACATGCAATGACACTGGTGGATCCATGTGTGGTCTCTGAAGAGAACACACATTTCAATGACTGGTTTTTGTTAGTAAAAAGAACACACATGAAATGACACTGGTGGATCCATGTGTGGTCTCTGAAGAGAACACACATGCAATGACACTGGTGGATCCATATGTGGTATGTGAAAACAGAAGTCATGAAATGACTCCAGTTGTTGCTAGTAAAAAGAACACACATGGAATGAGACTGGTGGATCCATAGGTGGATTGTACAAACAACACACATGCAATGACACTGGTGGATCCATATGTGGCATGTGAAAAGAACACACATGCAATGACTCTGGTTGTTTGTTAGTAATAAGAACACACATGCAATAACACTGGTGGATCCAAGTGTGCTCTCTGAAGAGAACATACATTTCAATGACTCTGTTGGATCCATATGTGGTGTGTGAAAAGAACACACATGAAATGATCTTGGTTGTTGTTAGTAAAAAAAGCACACATGCAATGCCACTAGTGGATCCATAGGTGGATTGTGAAGAGAACACACATGCAATGACACTAGTTGTTGTTAGTAAAAAGAACACACATGCAATGACACTGGTGGATCCATATCTGGTATGTGAAGAGAACACACATTTCAATGACTCTGGTTGTTGCTAGTAAAAAAGCACAAATGCAATGACACTGGTGGATCCATAGGTGGATTGTGAAAAGAACACACATTTCAATGACTCTGGTTGTTGTTACTAAAAAGAACACACATGCAATGACACGGGTGGATCCATGTGTGGTCTCTAAAGAGAACACACATGCAATGACTCTGGTTGTTATTACTAAAAAGAGCACACATGCAATGACACTGGTGGATCCATATGTGGTATGTGAAAAGAACACACATGCAATGACACTGGTTGTTGTTAGTAAAAAGAACACACATGCAATAACACTGGTGGATCCATGTGTGGTCTCTGAAGAGAACACACATTTCAATGACTCTGGTTGTTGTTAGTAAAAAGAACACACATGGAATGACACTGGTGGATCCCTATGTGGTCTCTGAAGAGAACACACATTTCAATGACTCTGGTTGTTGTTAGTAAAAAGTAGACACATGCAATGACACTGGTGGATCCATGTGTGGTCTCTCAAGAGGATACACATGCAATGACACTGGTGGATCCATATGTGGTATGTGAAAAGAACACACATGCAATGACTCTGGTTGTTGTTAGTAACACGAACACACATGCAATGACACTGGTGGATCCATAGGTGGATTGCGAAAAGAACACACATGCAATGACACTGGTGGATCCATATGTGGTATGTGAAAAGAACACACATGCAATGACTCTGGTTGTTGTTAGTAACAAGAACACACATGCAATAACCCTGCTGGATCCATGTGTGGTCCCTGAAGGGAACACACATTTCAATGACACTGGTGGATCCATATGTGGTATGTGAAAAGAACACACATGAAATGAATCTGGTTGTTGTTAGTAAAAAAGCACACATGCAATGACACTGGTGGATCCATATGTGGTATGTGAAAAGAACACACATACAATGACTATGGTTGTACTTAGTAACAAAGAACACACATGCAAGGACACTGGTGGATCCATGTGTGGTCTCTGACGAGAACACATATTTCAATGACTCTGGTTGTTGTTAGTAAAAAGAACATACATGCAATGACACTGCCGGATGCATGTGTGGTCTCTGAAGAGAACACACATTTCAATGACACTAGTGGATCCATATGTGGTATGTGAAAAGAACACACATGAAATGACTCTGGTTATTGTTAGTAAAAAAAGCACACATGCAATGACACTGGTGGATCCATATGTGGTATGTGAAAAGAACACAAATGCAATTTCTCTGGTTGTACTTTGTAACAAGAACACACATGCAATGACACTGGTGGATCCATGTGTGGTCTTTGATGAGAACACACATTTCAATGACTCTGGTTGTTGTTAGTAAAAAGAACACACATGCAATGACACTGGTGGATCCATGTGTGGTCTCTCAAGAGAACACACATTTCAATGACTCTGGTTGTTGTTAGTAAAAAGAGCACACATGCAATGACACTGGTGTATCCATGTGTGGTATCTGAAGAGAACACACATGCAATGACACTAGTGGATCCATATGTGGTATGTGAAAAGAGAAGTCATGAAATGACTCTAGTTGTTGCTACTAAAAAGAACACCCATGCAATGAGACTGGTGGATCCATAGGTGGATTGTGAAAAGAACACACATGCAATAGCACTGGCGGATCCATGTGTGGTCTCTGAAGAGAACACACATTTCAATGACTCTTGTTGTTGTTAGTAAAAAGAACACACATGCAATGACACTGGTGGATCCATGTGTGGTATCTGAAGAGAACACACATGCAATAACACTAGTGGATCCATATGTGGTATGTGAAAAGAGATGTCATGAAATGACTCCAGTTGTTGCTAATAAAAAGAACACACATGCAATGAGACTGGTGGATCCATAGGTGGATTGTGAAAAGAACACACATGCAATGACACTGGTGGATCCATATGTGGCATGTGAAAAGAACACACATGCAATGACTCTGGTTGTTGTTAGTAACAAGAACACACATGCAATAACATTGGTGGATCCATGTGTTGTCTCTGAAGAGAACATATATTTCAATGAATGGTGGATCCATATGTGGTATGTGAAAAGAACACACATGAAATGACTCTGGTTGTTGTTAGTAAAAAAAGCACACATGCAATGACACTAGTGGATCCATAGGTGGATTATGAAGAGAGCACACATGCAATGACACTAGTTGTTGTTAGTAAAAAGAACACACATGCAATGACATTGGTGGATCCATATGTGGTATGTGAAGATAACACACATTTCAATGACTCTAGTTGTTGCTAGTAAAAAAGCACACATGCAATGACACTGGTGGATCCATAGGTGGACTGTGAAAAGAACACACATTTCAATGAATCTGGTTGTTGTTATTAAAAAGAACACACATGCAATGACACGGGTGGATCCATGTGTGGTCTCTAAAGAGAACACACATGCAATGACTCTGGTTGTTGTTAGTAAAAAGAGCACACATGCAATGACACTGGTGGATCCATATGTGGTATGTGAAAATAACACACATGCAATGACACTGGTTGTTGTTAGTAAAAACAACACACATGCAATAACACTGGTGGATCCATGTGTGGTCTCTGAAGAGAACACACATTTCAATGACTCTGGTTGTTGTTAGTAAAAAAGAACACACATGCAATGACACTGGTGGATCCCTAGGTGGTCTCTGAAGAGAACACACATTTCAATGACTCTGGTTGTTGTTAGTAAAAAGAACACACATGCAATGACACTGGTGGATCCATGTGTGTTCTCTGAAGAGAACACACATGCAATGACACTGGTGGATCCATATGTGGTATGTGAAAAGAACACACATGCAATGACTCTGGTTGTTGTTAGTAACACGAACACACATGCAATGACACTGGTGGATCCATAGGTGGATTGTGAAAAGAACACACATGCAATGACACTGGTGGATCCATATGTGGTATGTGAAAAGAACACACATGCAATGACTCTGGTTGTTGTTAGTAACAAGAACACACATGCAATAACACTGGTGGATCCATGTGTGGTCCCTGAAGAGAACACACATTTCAATGACACTGGTGGATCCATATGTGGTATGTGAAAAGAACACACATGAAATGACTCTGGTTGTTGTTAGTAAAAAAGCACACATGCAATGACACTGGTGGATCCATATGTGGTATGTGAAAAGAACACACATACAATGACTCTGGTTGTACTTAGTAACAAGAACACACATGCAATGACACTGGTGGATCCATGTGTGGTCTCTGAAGAGAACACACATTTCAATGACTCTGGTTGTTGTTAGTAAAAAGAACACACATGCAATGACACTGGTGGATCCATGTGTGGTCTCTGAAGAGAACACACATTTCAATGACACCAGTGGATCCATATGTGGTATGTGAAAAGAACACACATGAAATGACTCTGGTTGTTGTTAGTAAAAAAAGCACACATGCAATGACACTGGTGGATCCATATGTGGTATGTGAAAAGAACACACATGCAATGACACTGGTTGATCCATGTGTGGTCTCTGAAGAGAACACACATTTCAATGACTCTGGTTGTTGTTAGTAAAAAGAACACACATGCAATGACACTGGTGGATCCATGTGTGGTCTCTGAAGAGAACACACATTTCAATGACTCTGGTTGTTGTTAGTAAAAAGAACACACATGCAATGACACTGGTGGATCCATGTGTGGTATCTGAAGAGAAGACACATGCAATGACACTAGTGGATCCATATGTGGTATGTGAAAAGAGAAGTCATGAAATGACTCTAGTTGTTGCTACTAAAAAGAACACCCATGCAATGAGACTGGTGGATCCATAGGTGGATTGTGAAAAGAACACACATGCAATAGCACTGGCGGATCCATGTGTGGTCTCTGAAGAGAACACACATTTCAATGACTCTTGTTGTTGTTAGTAAAAAGAACACACATGCAATGACACTGGTGGATCCATGTGTGGTATCTGAAGAGAACACACATGCAATAACACTAGTGGATCCATATGTGGTATGTGAAAAGAGATGTCATGAAATGACTCCAGTTGTTGCTAATAAAAAGAACACACATGCAATGAGACTGGTGGATCCATAGGTGGATTGTGAAAAGAACACACATGCAATGACACTGGTGGATCCATATGTGGCATGTGAAAAGAACACACATGCAATGACTCTGGTTGTTGTTAGTAACAAGAACACACATGCAATAACATTGGTGGATCCATGTGTTGTCTCTGAAGAGAACATATATTTCAATGAATGGTGGATCCATATGTGGTATGTGAAAAGAACACACATGAAATGACTCTGGTTGTTGTTAGTAAAAAAAGCACACATGCAATGACACTAGTGGATCCATAGGTGGATTATGAAGAGAGCACACATGCAATGACACTAGTTGTTGTTAGTAAAAAGAACACACATGCAATGACATTGGTGGATCCATATGTGGTATGTGAAGATAACACACATTTCAATGACTCTAGTTGTTGCTAGTAAAAAAGCACACATGCAATGACACTGGTGGATCCATAGGTGGACTGTGAAAAGAACACACATTTCAATGAATCTGGTTGTTGTTATTAAAAAGAACACACATGCAATGACACGGGTGGATCCATGTGTGGTCTCTAAAGAGAACACACATGCAATGACTCTGGTTGTTGTTAGTAAAAAGAGCACACATGCAATGACACTGGTGGATCCATATGTGGTATGTGAAAAGAACACACATGCAATGACACTGGTTGTTGTTAGTAAAAACAACACACATGCAATAACACTGGTGGATCCATGTGTGGTCTCTGAAGAGAACACACATTTCAATGACTCTGGTTGTTGTTAGTAAAAAAGAACACACATGCAATGACACTGGTGGATCCCTAGGTGGTCTCTGAAGAGAACACACATTTCAATGACTCTGGTTGTTGTTAGTAAAAAGAACACACATGCAATGACACTGGTGGATCCATGTGTGTTCTCTGAAGAGAACACACATGCAATGACACTGGTGGATCCATATGTGGTATGTGAAAAGAACACACATGCAATGACTCTGGTTGTTGTTAGTAACACGAACACACATGCAATGACACTGGTGGATCCATAGGTGGATTGTGAAAAGAACACACATGCAATGACACTGGTGGATCCATATGTGGTATGTGAAAAGAACACACATGCAATGACTCTGGTTGTTGTTAGTAACAAGAACACACATGCAATAACACTGGTGGATCCATGTGTGGTCCCTGAAGAGAACACACATTTCAATGACACTGGTGGATCCATATGTGGTATGTGAAAAGAACACACATGAAATGACTCTGGTTGTTGTTAGTAAAAAAGCACACATGCAATGACACTGGTGGATCCATATGTGGTATGTGAAAAGAACACACATACAATGACTCTGGTTGTACTTAGTAACAAGAACACACATGCAATGACACTGGTGGATCCATGTGTGGTCTCTGAAGAGAACACACATTTCAATGACTCTGGTTGTTGTTAGTAAAAAGAACACACATGCAATGACACTGGTGGATCCATGTGTGGTCTCTGAAGAGAACACACATTTCAATGACACCAGTGGATCCATATGTGGTATGTGAAAAGAACACACATGAAATGACTCTGGTTGTTGTTAGTAAAAAAAGCACACATGCAATGACACTGGTGGATCCATATGTGGTATGTGAAAAGAACACACATGCAATGACACTGGTTGATCCATGTGTGGTCTCTGAAGAGAACACACATTTCAATGACTCTGGTTGTTGTTAGTAAAAAGAACACACATGCAATGACACTGGTGGATCCATGTGTGGTCTCTGAAGAGAACACACATTTCAATGACTCTGGTTGTTGTTAGTAAAAAGAACACACATGCAATGACACTGGTGGATCCATGTGTGGTATCTGAAGAGAAGACACATGCAATGACACTAGTGGATCCATATGTGGTATGTGAAAAGAGAAGTCATGAAATGACTCTAGTTATTGCTAGTAAAAAGAACACACATGCAATGAGACTGGTGGATCCATAGGTGGATTGTGAAAAGAACACACATGCAATGACACTGGTGGATCCATATGTGGCATGTGAAAAGAACACACATGCAATGACTCTGGTTGTTGGTAGTAACAAGAACACACATGCAATAACATTGGTGGATCCATGTGTGGTCTCTGAACAAAACATATATTTCAATGACTGGTGGATCCATATGTGGTATGTGAAAAGAACACACATGAAATGACTCTGGTTGTTGTTAGTAAAAAAATCACACATGCAATGACACTAGTGGATCCATAGGTGGATTGTGAAAAGAACACACATGCAATGACATTGGTTGTTGTTAGTAAAAAGAACACACATGCAATGACACTGGTGGATCCATATGTGGTATGTGAAAAGAACACACATTTCAATGACTCTGATTGTTGTTAGTAAAAAACACACATGCAATGACACTGGTGGATCCATGTGTGGTCTCTAAAGAGAACACACATTTCAATGACTCTGGTTGTTGTTAGTAAAAAGAACACACATACAATGACACTGGTGGATCCATGTGTGCTCTCTGAAGAGAACACACGTGCAATAACTCTGGTTGTTGTTAGTAAAAAGAGCACACATGCAATGACACTTGTGGATCCATATGTGGTATGTGAAAAGAACACACCTGCAATGGCTCTGGTTGTTGTTAGTAAAAAGAACACACATGCAATAACACTGGTGGATCCATGTGTGGTCTCTGAAGAGAACACACATTTCAATGAATCTGGTTGTTGTTAGTAAAAAGAACACACATGCAATGACATTGGTGGATCCATGTGTGGTCTCTGAAGAGAACACACATTTCAATAACTCTGGTTGTTGTTAGTAAAAAGAACACACATGCAATGACACTAGTGGATCCATAGGGGGATTGTGTAAAGAACACACCTGCAATGACACTGGTGGATCCATATGTGGTATGTGAAAAGAACACACATGCAATGACTCTGGTTGTTGTTAGTAACAAGAACACACATGCAATGACACTAGTGGATCCATAGGTGGATTATGAAAAGAACACACATGCAATGACACTGGTAGATCCATATGTGGTATGTGAAAACAACACACATGCAATGACTCTGGTTGTTGTTAGTAACAAGAACACACATGCAATAACACTGGTGGATCCATGTGTGGTCTCTGAAGAGAACACACATTTCAATGACACTGGTGGATCCATATGTGCTATGTGAAAAGAACACACATGAAATGACTCTGGTTGTTGTTAGTAAAAAAGCACACATGCAATGACACTAGTGGATCCATATGTGGTATGTGAAAAGAACACACATGCAATGACTCTGGTTGTACTTAGTAACAAGAACACACATGCAATGACACTGGTGGATCCATGTGTGGTTTCTGAAGAGAACACACATTTCAATGACTCTCGTTGTTGTTAGTAAAAAGAACGCACATGCAATGACACTCGTGGAACCATGTGTGGTCTCTGAAGAGAACACACATTTCAATGACTTTGGTTGCTGTTAGTAAAAAGAACACACATGCAATGACACTGGTGGATCCATGTGTTGTATCTGAAGAGAACACACATGCAATGACACTAGTGGATCCATATGTGGTATGTGAAAAGAGAAGTCATGAAATGACTCCAGTTGTTGCTAGTAAAAAAAACACACATGCAATGAGACTGGTGGATCCATAGGTCGATTGTGAAAAGAACACACATGCAATGACACTGGTGGATCCATATGTGGCATGTGAACAGAACACACATGCAATGACTTTGGTTCTTGTTAGTAACAAGAACACACATGCAATAACACTGGTGGATCCATGTGTAGTCTCTGAAGAGAACATATATTTCAATGACTGGTGGATGCATATGTGGTATGTGAAAAGAACACACATGAAATGACTCTGGTTGTTGTTAGTAAAAAAATCACACATGCAATGACACTAGTGGATCCATAGGTGGATTGTGAAAAGAACACACATGCAATGACATTGGTTGTTGTTAGTAAAAAGAACACACATGCAATGACACTGGTGGATCCATATGTGGTATGTGAAGAGAACACACATTTCAATGACTCTGGTTGTTGTTAGTAAAAAAACACATGCAATGACACTGGTGGATCCATGTGTGGTCTCTAAAGAGAACACACATTTCAATGACTCTGGTTGTTGTTAGTAAAAAGAACACACATACAATGACACTGGTGGATCCATGTGTGCTCTCTGAAGAGAACCACATGTAATAACTCTGGTTGTTGTTAGTAAAAAGAGCACACATGCAATGACACTTGTGGATCCATATGTGGTATGTGAAAAGAACACACCTGCAATGACTCTGGTTGTTGTTAGTAAAAAGAACACACATGCAATAACACTGGTGGATCCATGTGTGGTCTCTGAAGAGAACACACATTTCAATGAATCTGGTTGTTGTTAGTAAAAAGAACACACATGCAATGACATTGGTGGATCCATGTGTGGTCTCTGAAGAGAACACACATTTCAATGACTCTGGTTATTGTTAGTAAAAAGAAGACACATGCAATGACACTAGTGGATCCATAGGTGGATTGTGAAAAGAACACACCTGCAATGACACTAGTGGATCCATATGTGGTATGTGAAAAGAACACACATGCAATGACTCTGGTTGTTGTTAGTAACAAGAACACACATGCAATGACATTAGTGGATCCATAGGTGGATTATGAAAAGAACACACATGCAATGACACTGGTAGATCCATATGTGGTATGTGAAAACAACACACATGCAATGACTCTGGTTGTTGTTAGTAACAAGAACACACATGCAATAACACTGGTGGATCCATGTGTGGTCTCTGAAGAGAACACACATTTCAATGACACTGGTGGATCCATATGTGCTATGTGAAAATAACACACATGAAATGACTCTGGTTGTTGTTAGTAAAAAAGCACACATGCAATGACACTAGTGGATCCATATGTGGTATGTGAAAAGAACACACATGCAATGACTCTGGTTGTACTTAGTAACAAGAACACACATGCAATGACACTGGTGGATCCATGTGTGGTTTCTGAAGAGAACACACATTTCAATGACTCTCGTTGTTGTTAGTAAAAAGAACGCACATGCAATGACACTCGTGGAACCATGTGTGGTCTCTGAATAGAACACACATTTCAATGACTTTGGTTGCTGTTAGTAAAAAGAATACACATGCAATGACACTGGTGGATCCATGTGTTGTATCTGAAGAGAACACACATGCAATGACACTAGTGGATCCATATGTGGTATGTGAAAAGATAAGTCATGAAATGACTCCAGTTGTTGCTAGTAAAAAGAACACACATGCAATGAGACTGGTGGATCCATAGGTCGATTGTGAAAAGAACACACATGCAATGACACTGGTGGATCCATATGTGGCATGTGAAAAGAACACACATGCAATGACTTTGGTTGTTGTTAGTAACAAGAACACACATGCAATAACACTGGTGGATCCATGTGTGGTCTCTGAAGAGAACATATATTTCAATGACTGGTGGATCCATATGTGGTATGTGAAAAGAACACACATGAAATGACTCTGGTTGTTGTTAGTAAAAAAATCACACATGCAATGACACTAGTAGATCCATAGGTGGATTGTGAAAAGAACACACATGCAATGACATTGGTTGTTGTTAGTAAAAAGAACACACATGCAATGACACTGGTGGATCCATATGTGGTATGTGAAGAGAACACACATTTCAATGACTCTGGTTGTTGTTAGTAAAAAAGCACACATGCAATGCCACTGGTGGATCCATGTGTGGTCTCTGAAGAGAACACACATTTCAGTGACTCTGGTTGTTGTTAGTAAAAAGAACACACATGCAATGACACTGGTGGATCCATGTGTGGTCTCTGAAGAGAACACACATTTCAATGACTCTGGTTGTTGTTAGTAAAAAGAGCACACATGCAATGAGACTGGTGTATCCATGTGTGGTATCTGAAGAGAACACACATGCAATGACACTAGTGGATCCATATGTGGTATGTGAAAAGAGAAGTCATGAAATGACTCTAGTTGTTGCTAGTAAAATGAACACACATGCAATGAGACTGGTGGATCCATAGGTGGATTGTGAAAAGAACACACATGCAATGACACTGGTGGATCCATATGTGGCATGTGAAAATAACACACATGCAATGACTCTAGTTGTTGTTAGTAACAAGAACACACATGCAATAACACTGGTGGATCCATGTGTGGTCTCTGAAGAGAACATACATTTCAATGACTCTGGTGGATCCATATGTGGTATGTGAAAAGAACACACATGAAATGACTCTGGTTGTTGTTTGTAAAAAAAGAACACATGCAATGACACTGGTCGATCCATAGGTGGATTGTGAAAAGAACACACATGAATGACACTGGTTGTTGTTAGTAAAAAGAACACACATGCAATGACACTGGTGGATCCATATGTGGTATGTGAAAAGAACACACATGCAATGCCTCTGGTTGTTATTAGTAACAAGAACACACATGTAATAACACTTTTGGATCCATGTGTGGTCTCTGAAGAGAACACACAGTTATATGATACTGGTGGATCCATATGTGGTATGTGAAAAGAACACACATGCAATGACTCTGGTTGTTGTTAGTAACAAGAACACACATGCAATGACACTGGTGGATCCATAGGTGGATTGTGAAAAGAACACACATGCAATGACACTGGTGGATCCATATGTGGTATGTGAAAAGAACACACATGCAATGACTCTGGTTGTTGTTAGTAACAAGAACACACATGCAATAACACTGGTGGATCCGTGTGTGGTCTCTGAAGAGAACACACATTTCAATGACACCGGTGGATCCATATGTGGTATGTGAAAAGAACACACATGAAATGACTCTTGTTGTTGTTAGTAAAAAAGCACACATGCAATGACACTCGTGGATCCATATGTGGTATGTGAAAAGAACACACATGCAATGACTCTGGTTGTACTTAGTAACAAGAACACACATGCAATGACACTGGGGGATCCATGTGTGGTCTCTAAAGAGAACACAAATTTCAATGACTCTGGTTGTTGTTAGTAAAAAGAACACACATGCAATAACACTGGTGGATCCATGTGTGGTCTCTGAAGAGAACACACATTTCAATGACTCTGGTTGTTGTTAGTAAAAAGAACACACATGCAATGACACTGGTGGATCCATGTGTGGTATCTGAAGAGAACACACATGCAATGACACTAGTGGATCCATATGTGGTATGTGAAAAGAGAAGTCATGAAATGACTCCAGTTGTTGCTAGTAAAAAGAACACACATGCAATGAGACTGGTGGATCCATAGGTGGATTGTGAAAAGAACACACATGCAATGACACTGGTGGATCCATATGTGGCATGTGAAAAGAACACACATGCAATGACTCTGGTTGTTGGTAGTAACAAGAACACACATGCAATAACATTGGTGGATCCATGTGTGGTCTCTGAACAGAACATATATTTCAACGACTGGTGGATCCATATGTGGTATGTGAAAAGAACACACATGAAATGACTCTGGTTGTTGTTAGTAAAAAAATCACACATGCAATGACACTAGTGGATCCATAGGTGGATTGTGAAAAGAACACACATGCAATGACATTGCTTGTTGTTAGTAAAAAGAACACACATGCAATGACACTGGTGGATCCATATGTGGTATGTGAAGAGAACACACCTTTCAATGACTCTGGTTGTTGTTAGTAAAAAAGCACACATGCAATGACACTGGTGGATCCATGTGTGGTCTCTGAAGAGAACACACATTTCAATGACTCTGGTTGTTGTTAGTAAAAAGAACACACATACAATGACACTGGTGGATCCATGTGTGGTCTCTGAGGATAACACACATGCAATAACTCTGGTTGTTGTTAGTAAAAAGAGCACACATGCAATGACAGTTGTGGATCCATATGTGGTATGTGAAAAGAACACACCTTCAATGACTCTGGTTGTTGTTAGTAAAAAGAACACACATGCAATAACACTGGTGGATCCATGTGTGGTCTCTAAAGAGAACACACATTTCAATGAATCTGGTTGTTGTTAGTAAAAAGAACACACATGCAATGACATTGGTGGATCCATGTGTGGTCTCTGAAGAGAACACACATTTCAATGACTCTGGTTGTTGTTAGTAAAAAGAACACACATGCAATGACACTAGTGGATCCATAGGTGGATTGTGAAAAGAACACACCTGCAATGACACTGGTGGATCCATATGTGGTATGTGAAAAGAACACACATGCAATGACTCTGGTTGTTGTTAGTAACAAGAACACACATGCAATGACACTAGTGGATCCATAGGTGGATTATGAAAAGAACACACATGCAATGACACTGGTAGATCCATATGTGGTATGTGAAAACAAACACACATGCAATGACTCTGGTTGTTGTTAGTAACAAGAACACACATGCAATAACACTGGTGGATCCATGTGTGGTCTCTGAAGAGAACACACATTTCAATGACACTGGTGGATCCATATGTGGTATGTGAAAAGAACACACATGAAATGACTCTGGTTGTTGTTAGTAAAAAAGAACACATGCAGTGACACAAGTGGATCCATATGTGGTATGTGAAAAGAACACACATGCAATGACTCTGGTTGTACTTAGTAACAAGAACACACATGCAATGACACTGGTGGATCCATGTGTGGTTTCTGAAGAGAACACACATTTCAATGACTCTCGTTGTTGTTAGTAAAAAGAACGCACATGCTATGACACTCGTGGAACCATGTGTGAACTCTGAAGAGAACACACATTTCAATGACTTTGGTTGCTGTTAGTAAAAAGAACACACATGCAATGACACTGGTGGATCCATGTGTTGTATCTGAAGAGAACACACATGCAATGACACTAGTGGATCCATATGTGGTATGTGAAAGGAGAAGTCATGAAATGACTCCAGTTGTTGCTAGTAAAAAGAACACACATGCAATGAGACTGGTGGATCCATAGGTCGATTGTGAAAAGAACACACATGCAATGACACTGGTGGATCCATATGTGTCATGTGAAAAGAACACACATGCAATGACTTTGGTTGTTGTTAGTAACAAGAACACACATGCAATAACACTGGTGGATCCATGTGTGGTCTCTGAAGAGAACATATATTTCAATGACTGGTGGATCCATATGTGGTATGTGAAAAGAACACACATGAAATGACTCTAGTTGTTGTTAGTAAAAAAATCACACATGCAATGACACTAGTGGATCCATAGGTGGATTGTGAAAAGAACACACATGCAATGACATTGGTTGTTGTTAGTAAAAAGAACACACATGCAATGACACTGGTGGATCCATATGTGGTATGTGAAGAGAACACACATTTCAATGACTCTGGTTGTTGTTAGTAAAAAAGCACACATGCAATGACACTGGTGGATCCATGTGTGGTCTCTGAAGAGAACACACATTTCAGTGACTCTGGTTGTTGTTAGTAAAAAGAACACACATGCAATGACACTAGTGGATCCATAGGTGGATTGTGAAAAGAACACACCTGCAATGACACTGGTGGATCCATATGTGGTATGTGAAAAGAACACACATGCAATGACTCTGGTTGTTGTTAGTAACAAGAACACACATGCAATGACACTAGTGGATCCATAGGTGGATTATGAAAAGAACACACATGCAATGACACTGGTAGATCCATATGTGGTATGTGAAAACAACACACATGCAATGACTCTGGTTGTTGTTACTAACAAGAACACACATGCAATAACACTTTGGATCCATGTGTGGTATCTGAAGAAAACACACATTTCAATGACACTAGTGGATCCATATGTGGTATGTGAAAAGAACACACATGAAATGACTCTGGTTGTTGTTAGTAAAAAAGCACACATGCAATGACACTAGTGGATCCATATATGGTATGTGAAAAGAACACACATGCAATGACTCTGGTTGTACTTAGTAACAAGAACACACATGCTTGTGGATCCATGTGTGGTTTCTGAAGAGAACACACATTTCAGTGAATCTCGTTGTTGTTAGTAAAAAGAACGCACATGCAATGACACTCGTGGAACCATGTGTGGTCTCTGAAGAGAACACACATTTCAATGACTTTGGTTGCTGTTAGTAAAAAGAACACACATGCAATGACACTGGTGGATCCATGTGTTGTATCTGAAGAGAACACACATGCAATGACACTAGTGGATCCATATGTGGTATGTGAAAAGAGAAGTCATGAAATGACTCCAGTTGTTGCTAGTAAAAATAACGCACATGCAATGAGACTAGTGGATCCATAGGTCGATTGTGAAAAGAACACACATGCAATGACACTGGTGGATCCATATGTGGCATGTGAAAAGAACACACATGCAATGACTTTGGTTGTTGTTAGTAACAAGAACACACATGCAATAACACTGGTGGATCCATCTGTGGTCTCTGAAGAGAACATATATTTCAATGACTGGTGGATCCATATGTGGTATGTGAAAAGAACACACATGAAATGACTCTGGTTGTTGTTAGAAAAAAAATCACACATGAAATGACACTAGTGGATCCATAGGTGGATTGTGAAAAGAACACACATGCAACGACATTGGTTGTTGTTAGTAAAAAGAACACACATGCAATGACACTGGTGGATCCATATGTGGTATGTGAAGAGAACACACATTTCAATGACTGGTTGTTGTTAGTAAAAAAGCACACATGCAATGACACTAGTGGATCCATGTGTGGTCTCTGAAGAGAACACACATTTCAGTGACTCTGGTTGTTGTTAGTAAAATGACCACACATACAATGACACTGGTGGATCCATGTGTGGTCTCTGAAGAGAACACACATGCAATAACTCTGGTTGTTGTTAGGAAAAAGAGCACACATGCAATGACAGTTGTGGATCCATATGTAGTATGTGAAAAGAACACACCTGCAATGACTCTGGTTGTTGTTAGTAAAAAGAACACACATGCAATAACACTGGTGGATCCATGTGTGGTCTCTAAAGAGAACACACATTTCAATGAATCTGGTTGTTGTTAGTAAAAAGAACACACATGCAATGACATTGGTGGATCCATGTGTGGTCTCTAAAGAGAACACACATTTCAATGACTCTGGTTGTTGTTAGTAAAAAGAACACACATGCAATGACACTAGTGGATCCATAGGTGGATTGTGAAAAGAACACACCTGCAATGACACTGGTGGATCCATATGTGGTATGTGAAAAGAACACACATGCAATGACTCTGGTTGTTGTTAGTAACAAGAACACACATGCAATGACATTAGTGGATCCATAGGTGGATTATGAAAAGAACACACATGCAATGACACTGGTAGATCCATATGTGGTATGTGAAAACAACACACATGCAATGACTCTGGTTGTTGTTAGTAACAAGAACACACATGCAATAACACTGGTGGATCCATGTGTGGTCTCTGAAGAGAACACACATTTCAATGACACTGGTGGATCCATATGTGGTATGTGAAAAGAACACACATGAAATGACTCTGGTTGTTGTTAGTAAAAAAGAACACATGCAATGACACTAGTGGATCCATATGTGGTATGTGAAAAGAACACACATGCAATGACTCTGGTTGTACTTAGTAACAAGAACACACATGCAATGACACTGGTGGATCCATGTGTGGTTTCTGAAGAGAACACACATTTCAATGACTCTCGTTGTTGTTAGTAAAAAGAACGCACATGCTATGACACTCGTGGAACCATGTGTGGTCTCTGAAGAGAACACACATTTCAATGACTTTGGTTGCTGTTAGTAAAAAGAACACACATGCAATGACACTGGTGGATCCATGTGTTGTATCTGAAGAGAACACACATGCAATGACACTAGTGGATCCATATGTGGTATGTGAAAGGAGAAGTCATGAAATGACTCCAGTTGTTGCTAGTAAAAAGAACACACATGCAATGAGACTGGTGGATCCATAGGTCGATTGTGAAAAGAACACACATGCAATGACACTGGTGGATCCATATGTGGCATGTGAAAAGAACACACATGCAATGACTTTGGTTGTTGTTAGTAACAAGAACACACATGCAATAACACTGGTGGATACATGTGTGGTCTCTGAAGAGAACATATATTTCAATGACTGGTGGATCCATATGTGGTATGTGAAAAGAACACACATGAAATGACTCTGGTTGTTGTTAGTAAAAAAATCACACATGCAATGACACTAGTGGATCCATAGATTGATTGTGAAAAGAACACACATGCAATGACATTGGTTGTTGTTAGTAAAAAGAACACACATGCAATGACACTGGTGGATCCATATGTGGTATGTGAAGAGAACACACATTTCAATGACTCTGGTTGTTGTTAGTAAAAAAGCACACATGCAATGACACTGGTGGATCCATGTGTGGTCTCTGAAGAGAACACACATTTCAGTGACTCTGGTTGTTGTTAGTAAAATGAACACACATACAATGACACTGGTGGATCCATGTGTGGTCTCTGAAGAGAACACACATGCAATAACTCTGGTTGTTGTTAGTAAAAAGAGCACACATGGAATGACAGGTGTGGATCCATATGTGGTATGTGAAAAGAACACACCTGCAATGACTCTGGTTGTTGTTAGTAAAAAGCACACACATGCAATAACACTGGTGGATCCATGTGTGGTCTCTAAAGAGAACACACATTTCAATGAATCTGGTTGTTGTTAGTAAAAAGAACACACATGCAATGACATTGGTGGATCCAACAGAGACCACACATTTCAATGACTCTGGTTGTTGTTAGTAAAAAGAACACACATGCAATGACACTAGTGGATCCAGAGGTGGATTGTGAAAAGAACACACCTGCAATGACACTGGTGGATCCATATGTGGTATGTGAAAAGAACACACATGCAATGACTCTGGTTGTTGTTAGTAACAAGAACACACATGCAATGACACTAGTGGATCCATAGGTGGATTATGAAAAGAACACACATGCAATGACACTGGTAGATCCATATGTGGTATGTGAAAACAACACACATGCAATGACTCTGGTAGTTGTTAGTAACAAGAACACACATGCAATAACACTGGTGGATCCATGTGTGGTCTCTGAAGAGAACACACATTTCAATGACACTGGTGGATCCATATGTGGTATGTGAAAAGAACACACATGAAATGACTCTGGTTGTTGTTAGTAAAAAAGCACACATGCAATGACACTAGTGGATCCATATGTGGTATGTGAAAAGAACACACATGCAATGACTCTGGTTGTACTTAGTAACAAGAACACACATGCAATGACACTGGTGGATCCATGTGTGGTTTCTGAAGAGAACACACATTTCAATGCCTCTCGTTGTTCTTAGTAAAAAGAACGCACATGCTATGACACTCGTGGAACCATGTGTGGTCTCTGAAGAGAACACACATTTTAATGACTTTGGTTGCTGTTAGTAAAACGAACACACATGCAATGACACTGGTGGATCCATGTGTTGTATCTGAAGAGAACACACATGCAATGACACTAGTGGATCCATATGTGGTATGTGAAAGGAGAAGTCATGAAATGACTCCAGTTGTTGCTAGTAAAAAGAACACACATGCAATGAGACTGGTGGATCCATAGGTCGATTGTGAAAAGAACACACATGCAATGACACTGGTGGATCCATATGTGGCATGTGAAAAGAACACACATGCAATGACTTTGGTTGTTGTTAGTAACAAGAACACACATGCAATAACACTGGTGGATCCATGTGTGGTCTCTGAAGAGAACATATATTTCTATGACTGGTGGATCCATATGTGGTATGTGAAAAGAACACACATGAAATGACTCTGGTTGTTGTTAGTAAAAAAATCACACATGCAATGACACTAGTGGATCCATAGGTGGATTATGAAAATAACACACATGCAATGACATTGGTTGTTGTTAGTAAAAAGAACACACAAGCAATGATACTGGTGGATCCATATGTGGTATGTGAAGAGAACACACATTTCAATGACTCTGGTTGTTGTTAGTAAAAAAGCACACATGCAATGACACTGGTGGATCCATGTGTGGTCTCTGAAGAGAACACACATTTCAGTGACTCTGGTTGTTGTTAGTAAAATCAACACACATACAATGACACTGGTGGATCCATGTGTGGTCTCTGAAGAGAACACACATGCAATAACTCTGGTTGTTGTTAGTAAAAATAGCACACATGCAATGACAGTTGTGGATCCATATGTGGTATGTGAAAAGAACACACCTGCAATGACATTGGTTGTTGTTAGTAAAAAGAACACACATGCAATAACACTGGTGGATCCATGTGTGGTCCCTAAAGAGAACACACATTTCAATGAATCTGGTTGTTGTTAGTAAAAAGAACACACATGCAATGACATTGGTGGATCCATGTGTGGTCTCTGAAGAGAACTCACATTTCAATGACTATGGTTGTTGTTAGTAAAAAGAACACTCATGCAATGACACTAGTGGATCCATAGGTGGATTGTGAAAAGAACACACCTGCAATGACACTGGTGGATCCATATGTGGTATGTGAAAAGAACACACATGCAATGACTCTGGTTGTTGTTAGTAACAAGAACACACATGCAATGACACTAGTGGATCCATAGGTGGATTATGAAAAGAACACACATGCAATGACACTGGTAGATCCATATGTGGTATGTGAAAACAACAAACATGCAATGACTCTGGTTGTTGTTAGTAACAAGAACACACATGCAATAACACTGGTGGATCCATGTGTGGTATCTGAAGAGAACACACATTTCAATGACACTGGTGGATCCATATGTGGTATGTGAAAAGAACACACATGAAATGACTCTGGTTGTTGTTAGTAAAAAAACACACATGCAATGACACTAGTGGAACCATATGTGGTATGTGAAAAGAACACACATGCAATGACTCTGGTTGTACTTAGTAACAAGAACACACATGCAATGACACTGGTGGATCCATGTGTGGTTTCTGAAGAGAACACACATTTCAATGACTCTGGTTGTTGTTAGTAAAAAGAACGCACATGCAATGACACTGGTGGATCTATAGGTGGTCTCTGAAGAGAACACACATTTCAATGACTCTGGTTGTTCGTAAAAAGAACACACATGCAATGACACTGGTTGATCCATGTGTGATCTCTAAAGAGAACACACATGCAATGACACTGGTGGATCCATATGTGGTATGTGAAAACAGAAGTCATGAAATGACTCTAGTTGTTGCTAGTAAAAAGAACACACATGCAATGAGACTAGTGGATCCATAGGTGGATTGTGAAAAGAACACACATGCAATGACACTGGTGGATCCATATGTGGCATGTGAAAAGAACACACATGCAATGACTCTGGTTGTTGTTAGTAACAAGAACACTGGTGGATCCATGTGTGGTCTCTAAAGATAACATATATTTCAATGACTGGTGGATCCATATGTGGTATGTGAAAAGAACACACATAATATGACTCTGGTTGTTGTTAGTAAAAAAATCACACATGCAATGACACTAGTGGATCCATAGGTGGATTGTGAAAAGAACACACATGCAATGACATTGGTTGTTGTTAGTAAAAAGAACACACATGCAATGACACTGGTGGATCCATATGTGGTATGTGAAGAGAACACACATTTCAATGACTCTGGTTGTTGTTAGTAAAAAAGCACACATGCAATGACACTGGTGGATCCATGTGTGGTCTCTGAAGAGAACACACATTTCAACGACTCTGGTTGTTGTTAGTAAAAAGAACACACATGCAATGACACTGGTGGATCCATGTGTGGTCTCTGAAGAGAACACACATGCAATAACTCTGGTTGTTGTTAGTAAAAAGAGCACACATGCAATGACACTGGTAGATCCATATGTGGTATGTGAAAACAACACACCTGTAATGACTCTGGTTGTTGTTAGTAAAAAGAACACACATGCAATAACACTGGTGGATCCATGTGTGGTCTCTGAAGAGAACACACATTTCAATGAATTTGGTTGTTGTTAGTAAAAAGAACACACATGCAATGACACTGGCGGATCCATGTGTGGTCTCTGAAGAGAACACACATTTCAATGACTCTGGTTGTTGTTAGTAAAAAGAACACACATGCAATGACACTAGTGGATCCATAGGTGGATTGTGAAAAGAACACAGCTGCAATGACACTGGTGGATCCATATGTGGTATGTGAAAAGAACACACATGCAATGACTCTGGTTGTTGTTAGTAACAAGAACACACATGCAATGACACTGGTGGATCCATGTGTGGTCTCTGAAGAGAACACCCATTTCAATGACTCTGGTTGTTGTTAGTAAAAAGAACACACATGCAATGACACTGGTGGATCCATGTGTGGTCTCTGAAGAGAACACACCTCAATGACTCTGGTTGTTGTTAGTAAAAAGAACACACATGCAATGACACTGGTGGATCCATGTGTGGTATCTGAAGAGAACACACATGCAATGACACTGGTCGATCCATATGTGGTATGTGAAAAGAGAAGTCATAACATAACTCCAGTTGTTGCTAGTAAAAAGAACACACATGCAATGAGACTGGTGGATCCATAGGTGGATTGTGAAAAGAACACACATGCAATGACACTGGAGGATCCATGTGTGGTCTCCGAAGAGAACACACATTTCAATGACTCTGGTTGTTGTTTGTAAAAAGAACACACATGCAATGACACTGGTGGATCCATGTGTGGTCTTTGAAGAGAACACATATTTCAATGACTCTGGTTGTTGTTAGTAAAAAGAAAACACATGCAATGACACTGGTGGAACCATATGTGGTATGTGAAAAGAGAAGTCATAAAATGACTCCAGTTGTTGCTAGTAAAAAGAACACACATGCAATGAGACTGGTGGATCCATAGGTAGATTGTGAAAAGAACACACATGCAATGACACTGGTGGATCCATAGGTGGATTGTGAAAAGAACACACATGCAATGACACTAGTGGATCCATATGTGGTATGAAAAGACCACACATGCAATGACTCTGGTTGTTGTTAGTAACAAGAACACACATGCAATAACACTGGTGGATCCATGTGTGGTCTCTAAAGAGAATAGACATTTCAATAACACTAGTGGATCCATATGTGGTATGTGAAAAGAACACACATTAAATGACTCTGGTTGTTGTTAGTAAAAAGAACACACATGCAATGACACTGGTGGATCCATATGTGGTATGTGAAGAGAACACACATATCAATGAATCTGGTTGTTGTTAGTAAAAAAAGCACACATGCAATGACACTGGTGGATCCATAGGTGGTCTCTGAAGAGAACACACATTTCAATGACTCTGGTTGTTGTTAGTAAAAAGAACACACATGCAATGACACTGGTGGATCCATGTGTGATCTCTGAAGAGAACACACATGCAATGACTCTGGTTGTTGTTAGTAAAAAGAGCACACATGCAATGACACTGGTGGATCCATATGTGGTATGTTGAAAGAACACACATGCAATGACTCTGGTGGTTGTTAGTGAAAAGAACACACATGCAATGACACTGGTGGATCCATGTGTGGTCTCTGAAGAGAACACACATTTCAATGACTCTGGTTGATGTTAGTAAAAAGAACAAACATGCAATGACACAGGTGGATCCATGTGTGGTCTCTGAAGAGAACACACATTTCAATGACTCTAGTTGTTAGTAAAAAGAACACACATGCAATGACTCTGGCCGTTGTTAGTAACAAAAACACACATGCAATGACACTAGTGGATCCATAGGTGGATTGTGAAAAGAACACACATGCAATGACGTTTGTGGATCCATATGTGGTATGTGAAAAGAACACACATGCAATGGCTCTGATTGTTGTTAGTAACAAGAACACACATGCAATAACACTGGTGGATCCATGTGTGGTCTCTGAAGAGAACATACATTTCAATGATTCTGGTGGATCCATATGTGGTATGTGAAAAGAACACACATGAAATGACTCTGGTTGTTGATAGTAAAAAAGCACACATGCAATGACACTGGTGGATCCATAGGTGGATTGTGAAAAGAACACACATGCAATGACACTGGTTGTTGTTAGTAAAAAGAACACACATGCAATGACACTGGTGGATCCATATGTGGTATGTGAAGAGAACACACATTTCAATGACTCTGGTTGTTGTTAGTAAAAAAAGCACACATGCAATGACACTGGTGGATCCATAGGTGGTCCCTGAAGAGAACACACATTTCAATGACTCTAGTTGTTGTTAGTAAAAAGAACACACATGCAATGACACTGGTGGATCCATGTGTGATCTCTGAAGAGAACACACATGCAATGACTCTGGTTGTTGTTAGTAAAAAGAGCACACATGCAATGACACTGGTGGATCCATATGTGGTATGTGAAAAGAACACACATGCAAGAACACACGTTTCAATGACTCTGGTTGTTGTTAGTCAAAAGAGCACACATGTAATGACACTGGTGGATCCATAGGTGGTCTCTGAAGAGAACACACATTTCAATGACTCTTGTTGTTGTTAGTAAAAAGAGCACACATGCAATAACACTGGTGGATCCATATGTGGTATGTTAAAAGAACACACATGCAATGACTCTGGTTGTACTTAGTAACAACAACACACATGCAATGACACTGGTGGATCCATGTGTGGTCTCTGAAGAGAACACACATTTCAATGACTCTTGTTGTTGTTAGTAAAAAGAACACAGATGCAATGACACTGGTGGATCCATAGGTGGATTGTGAAAAGAACACACATGCAATGACACTGGTGGATCCATATGTGGTATGTGAAAAGAACACACATGCAATGAATCTGGTTTTTGTTAGTAACAAGAACACACATGCGATGACACCGGTGGATCCATGTGTGGTCTCTGAAGAGAACACACATTTCATTGACTCTGGTTGTTGTTAGTAAAAAGAACACACATGCAATGACACTGGTGGATCCATGTGTGGTCTCTGAAGAGAGCACACATTTCAATGACTCTGGTTGTTAGTAAAAAGAACACGCATGCAATGACACTGGTGGATCCGTGTGTGGTATCTGAACAGAACACACATGCAATGACACTGGTCGATCCATATGTGGTATGTGAAAAGAGAAGTCATAAAATGACTCCAGTTGTTGCTAGTAAAAAGAACACACATGCAATGAGACTGGTGGATCCATAGGTGGATTGTGAAAAGAAAACACATGAAATGACACTGGTGGATCCATGTGTGGTCTCTGAAGAGAACACACATTTCAATGACTCTGGTTGTTGGTAGTAAAAAGAACACACATGCAATGACACTGGTGGATCCATGTGTGGTATCTGAAGAGAACACACATGCAATGACACTGGTGGATCCATATGTGGTATGTGAAAAGAGAAGTCATGAAATGACTCCAGTTGTTGCTAGTAAAAAGAACACACATGCAATGAGACTGGTGGATCCATGGGTGGATTGTGAAAAGAACACACATGCAATGACACAGGTGGATCCATATGTGGCATCTGAAAAGAACACACATGCAATGACTCTGGTTGTTGTTAGTAACAAGAACACACATGCAATAACACTGGTAGATCCATATGTGGTCTCTGAAGAGAACATACATTTCAATGACTGGTGGATCCATATGTGGTATGTGAAAAGAACACACATGAAATGAGTCTGGTTATTGTTAGTAAAAAAGCACACATGCAATGACACTGGTGGATCCATAGGTGGATTGTGAAAACAACACATATGCAATGACACTGGTTGTTGTTAGTAAAAAGAACACACATGCAATGACACTGGAGGATCCATATGTGGTATGTGAAGAGAACACACATTTCAAGGACTCTGGTTGTTGTTAGTAAAAAAGCACACATGCAATGACACTGGTGGATCCATGTGTGGTCTTTGAAGAGAACACACATTTCAATAACTCTGGTTGTTGTTAGTAAAAAGAACACAATGCAATGACACTCGTGGATCCATAGGTGGATTGTGAAAAGAACACACATGCAATGACACTCATGGATCCATATGTGGTATGTGAAAAGAACACACATGCAATGACTCTGGTTGTTGTTAGTAACAAGAACACACATGCAATGACACTGGTGGATCCATAGGTGGATTGTGAAAAGAACACACATGCAATGACACTAGTGGATCCATATGTGGTATGTGAAAAGAACACACATGCAATGACTCTGGTTGTTGTTAGTAACAAGAACACACATGCAATGACACTGGTGGATCCATATGTGGATTGTGAAAAGAACACACATGCAATGACACTGGTGGATCCATATGTGGTATGTGAAAAGAACACACATGCAATAACACTGGTGGATCCATGTGTGGTCTCTAAAGAGAATAGACATTTCAATGACACTGGTGGATCCATATGTGGTATGTGAAAAGAACACACATGCAATGAGACTAGTGGATCCATAGGTGGATTGTGAAAAGAACACACATGCAATGACACTGGTGGATCCATATGTGGCATGTGAAAAGAACACACATGCAATGACTCTGGTTGTTGTTAGTAACAAGAACACTGGTGGATCCATGTGTGGTCTCTAAAGATAACATATATTTCAATGACTGGTGGATCCATATGTGGTATGTGAAAAGAACACACATAATATGACTCTGGTTGTTGTTAGTAAAAAAATCACACATGCAATGACACTAGTGGATCCATAGGTGGATTGTGAAAAGAACACACATGCAATGACATTGGTTGTTGTTAGTAAAAAGAACACACATGCAATGACACTGGTGGATCCATATGTGGTATGTGAAGAGAACACACATTTCAATGACTCTGGTTGTTGTTAGTAAAAAAGCACACATGCAATGACACTGGTGGATCCATGTGTGGTCTCTGAAGAGAACACACATTTCAACGACTCTGGTTGTTGTTAGTAAAAAGAACACACATGCAATGACACTGGTGGATCCATGTGTGGTCTCTGAAGAGAACACACATGCAATAACTCTGGTTGTTGTTAGTAAAAAGAGCACACATGCAATGACACTGGTAGATCCATATGTGGTATGTGAAAACAACACACCTGTAATGACTCTGGTTGTTGTTAGTAAAAAGAACACACATGCAATAACACTGGTGGATCCATGTGTGGTCTCTGAAGAGAACACACATTTCAATGAATTTGGTTGTTGTTAGTAAAAAGAACACACATGCAATGACACTGGCGGATCCATGTGTGGTCTCTGAAGAGAACACACATTTCAATGACTCTGGTTGTTGTTAGTAAAAAGAACACACATGCAATGACACTAGTGGATCCATAGGTGGATTGTGAAAAGAACACAGCTGCAATGACACTGGTGGATCCATATGTGGTATGTGAAAAGAACACACATGCAATGACTCTGGTTGTTGTTAGTAACAAGAACACACATGCAATGACACTGGTGGATCCATGTGTGGTCTCTGAAGAGAACACCCATTTCAATGACTCTGGTTGTTGTTAGTAAAAAGAACACACATGCAATGACACTGGTGGATCCATGTGTGGTCTCTGAAGAGAACACACCTCAATGACTCTGGTTGTTGTTAGTAAAAAGAACACACATGCAATGACACTGGTGGATCCATGTGTGGTATCTGAAGAGAACACACATGCAATGACACTGGTCGATCCATATGTGGTATGTGAAAAGAGAAGTCATAACATAACTCCAGTTGTTGCTAGTAAAAAGAACACACATGCAATGAGACTGGTGGATCCATAGGTGGATTGTGAAAAGAACACACATGCAATGACACTGGAGGATCCATGTGTGGTCTCCGAAGAGAACACACATTTCAATGACTCTGGTTGTTGTTTGTAAAAAGAACACACATGCAATGACACTGGTGGATCCATGTGTGGTCTTTGAAGAGAACACATATTTCAATGACTCTGGTTGTTGTTAGTAAAAAGAAAACACATGCAATGACACTGGTGGAACCATATGTGGTATGTGAAAAGAGAAGTCATAAAATGACTCCAGTTGTTGCTAGTAAAAAGAACACACATGCAATGAGACTGGTGGATCCATAGGTAGATTGTGAAAAGAACACACATGCAATGACACTGGTGGATCCATAGGTGGATTGTGAAAAGAACACACATGCAATGACACTAGTGGATCCATATGTGGTATGAAAAGACCACACATGCAATGACTCTGGTTGTTGTTAGTAACAAGAACACACATGCAATAACACTGGTGGATCCATGTGTGGTCTCTAAAGAGAATAGACATTTCAATAACACTAGTGGATCCATATGTGGTATGTGAAAAGAACACACATTAAATGACTCTGGTTGTTGTTAGTAAAAAGAACACACATGCAATGACACTGGTGGATCCATATGTGGTATGTGAAGAGAACACACATATCAATGAATCTGGTTGTTGTTAGTAAAAAAAGCACACATGCAATGACACTGGTGGATCCATAGGTGGTCTCTGAAGAGAACACACATTTCAATGACTCTGGTTGTTGTTAGTAAAAAGAACACACATGCAATGACACTGGTGGATCCATGTGTGATCTCTGAAGAGAACACACATGCAATGACTCTGGTTGTTGTTAGTAAAAAGAGCACACATGCAATGACACTGGTGGATCCATATGTGGTATGTTGAAAGAACACACATGCAATGACTCTGGTGGTTGTTAGTGAAAAGAACACACATGCAATGACACTGGTGGATCCATGTGTGGTCTCTGAAGAGAACACACATTTCAATGACTCTGGTTGATGTTAGTAAAAAGAACAAACATGCAATGACACAGGTGGATCCATGTGTGGTCTCTGAAGAGAACACACATTTCAATGACTCTAGTTGTTAGTAAAAAGAACACACATGCAATGACTCTGGCCGTTGTTAGTAACAAAAACACACATGCAATGACACTAGTGGATCCATAGGTGGATTGTGAAAAGAACACACATGCAATGACGTTTGTGGATCCATATGTGGTATGTGAAAAGAACACACATGCAATGGCTCTGATTGTTGTTAGTAACAAGAACACACATGCAATAACACTGGTGGATCCATGTGTGGTCTCTGAAGAGAACATACATTTCAATGATTCTGGTGGATCCATATGTGGTATGTGAAAAGAACACACATGAAATGACTCTGGTTGTTGATAGTAAAAAAGCACACATGCAATGACACTGGTGGATCCATAGGTGGATTGTGAAAAGAACACACATGCAATGACACTGGTTGTTGTTAGTAAAAAGAACACACATGCAATGACACTGGTGGATCCATATGTGGTATGTGAAGAGAACACACATTTCAATGACTCTGGTTGTTGTTAGTAAAAAAAGCACACATGCAATGACACTGGTGGATCCATAGGTGGTCCCTGAAGAGAACACACATTTCAATGACTCTAGTTGTTGTTAGTAAAAAGAACACACATGCAATGACACTGGTGGATCCATGTGTGATCTCTGAAGAGAACACACATGCAATGACTCTGGTTGTTGTTAGTAAAAAGAGCACACATGCAATGACACTGGTGGATCCATATGTGGTATGTGAAAAGAACACACATGCAAGAACACACGTTTCAATGACTCTGGTTGTTGTTAGTCAAAAGAGCACACATGTAATGACACTGGTGGATCCATAGGTGGTCTCTGAAGAGAACACACATTTCAATGACTCTTGTTGTTGTTAGTAAAAAGAGCACACATGCAATAACACTGGTGGATCCATATGTGGTATGTTAAAAGAACACACATGCAATGACTCTGGTTGTACTTAGTAACAACAACACACATGCAATGACACTGGTGGATCCATGTGTGGTCTCTGAAGAGAACACACATTTCAATGACTCTTGTTGTTGTTAGTAAAAAGAACACAGATGCAATGACACTGGTGGATCCATAGGTGGATTGTGAAAAGAACACACATGCAATGACACTGGTGGATCCATATGTGGTATGTGAAAAGAACACACATGCAATGAATCTGGTTTTTGTTAGTAACAAGAACACACATGCGATGACACCGGTGGATCCATGTGTGGTCTCTGAAGAGAACACACATTTCATTGACTCTGGTTGTTGTTAGTAAAAAGAACACACATGCAATGACACTGGTGGATCCATGTGTGGTCTCTGAAGAGAGCACACATTTCAATGACTCTGGTTGTTAGTAAAAAGAACACGCATGCAATGACACTGGTGGATCCGTGTGTGGTATCTGAACAGAACACACATGCAATGACACTGGTCGATCCATATGTGGTATGTGAAAAGAGAAGTCATAAAATGACTCCAGTTGTTGCTAGTAAAAAGAACACACATGCAATGAGACTGGTGGATCCATAGGTGGATTGTGAAAAGAAAACACATGAAATGACACTGGTGGATCCATGTGTGGTCTCTGAAGAGAACACACATTTCAATGACTCTGGTTGTTGGTAGTAAAAAGAACACACATGCAATGACACTGGTGGATCCATGTGTGGTATCTGAAGAGAACACACATGCAATGACACTGGTGGATCCATATGTGGTATGTGAAAAGAGAAGTCATGAAATGACTCCAGTTGTTGCTAGTAAAAAGAACACACATGCAATGAGACTGGTGGATCCATGGGTGGATTGTGAAAAGAACACACATGCAATGACACAGGTGGATCCATATGTGGCATCTGAAAAGAACACACATGCAATGACTCTGGTTGTTGTTAGTAACAAGAACACACATGCAATAACACTGGTAGATCCATATGTGGTCTCTGAAGAGAACATACATTTCAATGACTGGTGGATCCATATGTGGTATGTGAAAAGAACACACATGAAATGAGTCTGGTTATTGTTAGTAAAAAAGCACACATGCAATGACACTGGTGGATCCATAGGTGGATTGTGAAAACAACACATATGCAATGACACTGGTTGTTGTTAGTAAAAAGAACACACATGCAATGACACTGGAGGATCCATATGTGGTATGTGAAGAGAACACACATTTCAAGGACTCTGGTTGTTGTTAGTAAAAAAGCACACATGCAATGACACTGGTGGATCCATGTGTGGTCTTTGAAGAGAACACACATTTCAATAACTCTGGTTGTTGTTAGTAAAAAGAACACAATGCAATGACACTCGTGGATCCATAGGTGGATTGTGAAAAGAACACACATGCAATGACACTCATGGATCCATATGTGGTATGTGAAAAGAACACACATGCAATGACTCTGGTTGTTGTTAGTAACAAGAACACACATGCAATGACACTGGTGGATCCATAGGTGGATTGTGAAAAGAACACACATGCAATGACACTAGTGGATCCATATGTGGTATGTGAAAAGAACACACATGCAATGACTCTGGTTGTTGTTAGTAACAAGAACACACATGCAATGACACTGGTGGATCCATATGTGGATTGTGAAAAGAACACACATGCAATGACACTGGTGGATCCATATGTGGTATGTGAAAAGAACACACATGCAATAACACTGGTGGATCCATGTGTGGTCTCTAAAGAGAATAGACATTTCAATGACACTGGTGGATCCATATGTGGTATGTGAAAAGAACACACATGAAATGACTCTGGTTAATGACACTGGTGGATCCATACGTGGTATGTGAAGAGAACACACATTTCAATGACTCTGGTTGTTGTTAGTAAAAAAAGCACACATGCAATAACACTGGTGGATCCATAGGTGGTCTCTCAAGATAACACACATTTCAATGACTCTGGTTGTTGTTAGTAAAAAGAACACAGATGCAATGACACTGGTGGATCCATGTGTGATCTCTGAAGAGAACACACATGCAATGGCTCTGGTTGTTGTTAGTAAAAAGAGCACACATACAATGACACTGGTGGATCCATATGTGGTATGTGAAAAGAACACACATGCAATGACTCTGGTTGTTAGTAAAAAGAACACACATGCAATGACACTGGTGGATCCATGTGTGGTCTCTGAAGAGAACACACATTTCAATGACTCTGGTTGTTGTTAGTAAAAAGAACACACATACAATGACACAGGTGGATCCATGTGTAGTCTCTGAACAGAACACACATTTCAATGACTCTGGTTGTTGTTAGTAAAAAGAACACACATGCAATGACACTGGTGGATCCATGTGTGGTCTCTAAAGAGAACACACATGCAATAACACTGGTGGATCCATGTGTGGTCTCTGAAGAGAACATACATTTCAATGACTCTGGTGGATCCATATGTGGTATGTGAAAAGAACACACATGAAATGACTCTGGTTGTTGTTAGTAAAAAAAGCACACATGCAATGACACTGGTGGATCCATAGGTAGATTGTGAAAAGAACACACATGCAATGACACTGGTTGTTGTTAGTAAAAAGAACACACATGCAATAACACTGGTGGATCCATATGTGGTATGTGAAGAGAACACACATTTCAATGACTCTGGTTGTTGTTAGTAAAAAAGCACACATGCAATGACACTGGTGGATCCATAGGTTGTCTCTGAAGAGAACACACATTTCAATGACTCTGGTTATTGTTAGTAAAAAGAACACACATGCAATGACACTGGTGGATCCATGTGTGATCTCTAAAGAGAACACACATGCAATGACTCTGGTTGTTGTTAGTAAAAAGAGCACACATGCAATGACACTGGTGGATCCATATGTGATATGTGAAAAGAACACACATGCAATGACTCTGGTTGTTGTTAGTAAAAGGAACACACATGCAATAACACTGGTGGATCCATGTGTGGTCTCTGAAGAGAACACACATTTCAATGACTCTGGTTGTTGTTAGTAAAAAGAACACACGTACAATGACACAGGTGGATCCATGTGTAGTCTCTGAAGAGAACACACATGCAATGACACTGGTGGATCCATGTGTGATCTCTGAAGAGAACACACATGCAATGACTCTGGTTGTTGTTAGTAAAAAGAGCACACATGCAATGACACTGGTGGATCCATATGTGGTATGTGAAAAGAACACACATGCAAGAACACACATTTCAATGACTCTGGTTGTTGTTAGTCAAAAGAGAACACATGTAATGACACTGGTGGATCCATAGGTGGTCTCTGAAGAGAACACACATTTTAATGACTCTTGTTGTTGTTAGTAAAAAGAGCACACATGCAATAACACTGGTGGATCCATATGTGGTATGTTAAAAGAACACACATGCAATGACTCTGGTTGTACTTAGTAACAACAACACACATGCAATGACACTGGTGGATCCATGTGTGGTCTCTGAAGAGAACACACATTTCAATGACTCTTGTTGTTGTTAGTAAAAAGAACACAGATGCAATGACACTGGTGGATCCATAGGTGGATTGTGAAAAGAACACACATGCAATGACACTGGTGGATCCATATGTGGTATGTGAAAAGAACACACATGCAATGAATCTGGTTTTTGTTAGTAACAAGAACACACATGCGATGACACCGGTGGATCCATGTGTGGTCTCTGAAGAGAACACACATTTCATTGACTCTGGTTGTTGTTAGTAAAAAGAACACACATGCAATGACACTGGTGGATCCATGTGTGGTCTCTGAAGAGAGCACACATTTCAATGACTCTGGTTGTTAGTAAAAAGAACACGCATGCAATGACACTGGTGGATCCATGTGTGGTATCTGAACAGAACACACATGCAATGACACTGGTCGATCCATATGTGGTATGTGAAAAGAGAAGTCATAAAATGACTCCAGTTGTTGCTAGTAAAAAGAACACACATGCAATGAGACTGGTGGATCCATAGGTGGATTGTGAAAAGAAAACACATGAAATGACACTGGTGGATCCATGTGTGGTCTCTTTAGAGAACACACATTTCAATGACTCTGGTTGTTGGTAGTAAAAAGAACACACATGCAATGACACTGGTGGATCCATGTGTGGTATCTGAAGAGAACACACATGAAATGACACTGGTGGATCCATATGTGGTATGTGAAAAGAGAAGTCATGAAATGACTCCAGTTGTTGCTAGTAAAAAGAACACACATGCAATGAGACTGGTGGATCCATGGGTGGATTGTGAAAAGAACACACATGCAATGACACAGGTGGATCCATATGTGGCATCTGAAAAGAACACACATGCAATGACTCTGGTTGTTGTTAGTAACAAGAACACACATGCAATAACACTGGTAGATCCATATGTGGTCTCTGAAGAGAACATACATTTCAATGACTGGTGGATCCATATGTGGTATGTGAAAAGAACACACATGAAATGAGTCTGGTTATTGTTAGTAAAAAAGCACACATGCAATAACACTGGTGGATCCATAGGTGGATTGTGAAAACAACACATATGCAATGACACTGGTTGTTGTTAGTAAAAAGAACACACATGCAATGACACTGGAGGATCCATATGTGGTATGTGAAGAGAACACACATTTCAAGGACTCTGGTTGTTGTTAGTAAAAAAGCACACATGCAATGACACTGGTGGATCCATGTGTGGTCTTTGAAGAGAACACACATTTCAATAACTCTGGTTGTTGTTAGTAAAAAGAACACAATGCAATGACACTCGTGGATCCATAGGTGGATTGTGAAAAGAACACACATGCAATGACACTCGTGGATCCATATGTGGTATGTGAAAAGAACACACATGCAATGACTCTGGTTGTTGTTAGTAACAAGAACACACATGCAATGACACTGGTGGATCCATAGGTGGATTGTGAAAAGAACACACATGCAATGACACTAGTGGATCCATATGTGGTATGTGAAAAGAACACACATGCAATGACTCTGGTTGTTGTTAGTAACAAGAACACACATGCAATGACACTGGTGGATCCATATGTGGATTGTGAAAAGAACACACATGCAATGACACTGGTGGATCCATATGTGGTATGTGAAAAGAACACACATGCAATAACACTGGTGGATCCATGTGTGGTCTCTAAAGAGAATAGACATTTCAATGACACTGGTGGATCCATATGTGGTATGTGAAAAGAACACACATGAAATGACTCTGGTTAATGACACTGGTGGATCCATATGTGGTATGTGAAGAGAACACACATTTCAATGACTCTGGTTGTTGTTAGTAAAAAAAGCACACATGCAATAACACTGGTGGATCCATAGGTGGTCTCTCAAGAGAACACACATTTCAATGACTCTGGTTGTTGTTAGTAAAAAGAACACAGATGCAATGACACTGGTGGATCCATGTGTGATCTCTGAAGAGAACACACATGCAATGGCTCTGGTTGTTGTTAGTAAAAAGAGCACACATACAATGACACTGGTGGATCCATATGTGGTATGTGAAAAGAACACACATGCAATGACTCTGGTTGTTAGTAAAAAGAACACACATGCAATGACACTGGTGGATCCATGTGTGGTCTCTGAAGAGAACACACATTTCAATGACTCTGGTTGTTGTTAGTAAAAAGAACACACATACAATGACACAGGTGGATCCATGTGTAGTCTCTGAACAGAACACACATTTCAATGACTCTGGTTGTTGTTAGTAAAAAGAACACACATGCAATGACACTGGTGGATCCATGTGTGGTCTCTAAAGAGAACACACATGCAATAACACTGGTGGATCCATGTGTGGTCTCTGAAGAGAACATACATTTCAATGACTCTGGTGGATCCATATGTGGTATGTGAAAAGAACACACATGAAATGACTCTGGTTGTTGTTAGTAAAAAAAGCACACATGCAATGACACTGGTGGATCCATAGGTAGATTGTGAAAAGAACACACATGCAATGACACTGGTTGTTGTTAGTAAAAAGAACACACATGCAATAACACTGGTGGATCCATATGTGGTATGTGAAGAGAACACACATTTCAATGACTCTGGTTGTTGTTAGTAAAAAAGCACACATGCAATGACACTGGTGGATCCATAGGTTGTCTCTGAAGAGAACACACATTTCAATGACTCTGGTTGTTGTTAGTAAAAAGAACACACATGCAATGACACTGGTGGATCCATGTGTGATCTCTGAAGAGAACACACATGCAATGACTCTGGTTGTTGTTAGTAAAAAGAGCACACATGCAATGACACTGGTGGATCCATATGTGATATGTGAAAAGAACACACATGCAATGACTCTGGTTGTTGTTAGTAAAAGGAACACACATGCAATAACACTGGTGGATCCATGTGTGGTCTCTGAAGAGAACACACATTTCAATGACTCTGGTTGTTGTTAGTAAAAAGAACACATGTACAATGACACAGGTGGATCCATGTGTAGTCTCTGAAGAGAACACACATTTCAATGACTCTGGTTGTTGTTAGTAAAAAGAACACACATGCAATGACACTGGTGGATCCATGTGTGGTCTCTAAAGAGAACACACATGCAATAACACTGGTGGATCCATGTGTGGTCTCTGAAGAGAACATACATTTCAATGACTCTGGTGGATCCATATGTGGTATGTGAAAAGAACACACATGAAATGACTCTGGTTGTTGTTAGTAAAAAAAGCACACATGCAATGACACTGGTGGATCCATAGGTGGATTGTGAAAAGAACACACATGCAATGACACTGGTTGTTGTTAGTAAAAAGAACACACATGCAATAACACTGGTGGATCCATATGTGGTATGTGAAGAGAACACACATTTCAATGACTCTGGTTGTTGTTAGTAAAAAAAGCACACATGCAATGACACTGGTGGATCCATAGGTGGTCTCTGAAGAGAACACACATTTCAATGACTCGGGTTGTTGTTAGTAAAAAGAACACACATGCAATGACACTGGTGGATCCATGTGTGATCTCTGAAGAGAACACACATGCAACGATTCTAGTTGTTGTTAGTAAAAAGAGCACACATGCAATGACACTGGTGGATCCATATGTGGTATGTGAAGAGAACACACATTTCAATGACTCTGGTTGTTGTTAGTAAAAAAAGCACACATGCAATGACACTGGTGGATCCATAGGTGGTCTCTGAAGAGAACACACATTTCAATGACTCGGGTTGTTGTTAGTAAAAAGAACACACATGCAATGACACTGGTGGATCCATGTGTGATCTCTGAAGAGAACACACATGCAATGACTCTGGTTGTTGTTAGTAAAAAGAGCACACATGCAATGACACTGGTGGATCCATATGTGGTATGTGAAAAGAACACACATGCAATGACTCTGGTTGTTGTTAGTAAAAAGAACACACATGCAATAACACTAGTGGATCCATGTGTGGTCTCTAAAGAGAACACACATTTCAATGACTCTGGTTGTTGTTAGTAAAAAGAACAAACATGCAATGATACGGGTGGATCCATGTGTGGTCTCTGAAGAGAACACACATTTCAATGACTCTAGTTGTTGTTAGTAAAAAGAACACACATGCAATGACACTGGTGGATCCATAGGTGGATTGCGAAAAGAACACACATGCAATGACACTGGTGGATCCATATGTGGTATGTGAAAAGAACACACATGCAATGACTCTAGTTGTTGTTAGTAACAAGAACACACATGAAATGACACTGGTGGATCCATAGGTGGATTGTTAAAAGGACACATATGCAATGACACCGGCGGATCCATATGTGGTATGTGAAAAGAACACACATGCAATGACTCTGGTTGTTGTTAGTAACAAGAACACACATGCAATAACACTGGTGGATCCGTGTGTGGTCTCTGAAGAGAACACACATTTCAATGACACTGGTGGATCCATATGTGGTATGTCAAAAGAACACACATGAAATGACTCTGGTTGTTGTTAGTAAAAAAGCACACATGCAATGACACCAGTGGATCCATATGTGGTATGTGAAAAGAACACACATGCAATGACTCTGGTTGTACTTAGTAACAAGAACACACATGCAATGACACTGGTGGATCCATGTGTGGTCTCTGAAGAGAACACACATTTCAATGACTCTGGTTGTTGTTAGTAAAAAGAACACACATGCAATGACACTGGTGGATCCATGTGTGGTCTGTGAAGAGAACACACATTTCAATGACTCTCGTTGTTGTTAGTAAAAAGAACACACATGCAATGACACTGGTGGATCCATGTGTGGTATCTGAAGAGAACACACATGCAATGACACTGGTCGATCCATATGTGGTATGTGAAAAGAGAAGTCATAAAATGACTCCAGTTGTTGCTAGTAAAAAGAACACACATGCAATGAGACTGGTGGATCCATAGGTGGATTATGAAAAGAACACACATGCAATGACACTGGTGGATCCATGTGTGGTCTCTGAAGAGAACACACATTTCAATAACTCTGGGCGTTGTCAGTAAAAAAAACACACATGCAATGACTCTGGTTGTTGTTAGTAACAATAACACACATGCAATAACACTGGTGGATCCATGTCTGGTCTCTAAAGAGAATAGACATTTCAATGACACTGGTGGATCCATATGTGGTATGTGAAAAGAACACACATGAAATGACTCTGGTTGTTGTTAGTAAAAAGAACACACATGCAATGACACTGGTGGATCCATATGTGGTATGTGAAGAAAACACACATTTCAATGACTCTGGTTGTTGTTAGTAAAAAAGCACACATGCAATAATACTGGTGGATCCATAGGTGGTCTCTGAAGAGAACACACATTTCAATGACTCTGGTTGTTGTTAGTAAAAAGAACACACATGCAATATCACTGGTGGATCCATGTGTGATCTCTGAAGAGAACACACATGCAATGACTCTGGTTGTTGTTAGTAAAAAGAGCACACATGCAATGACACTGGTGGATCCATATGTGGTATGTGAAAAGAACACACATGCAATGACTCTGGTTGTTGTTAGTAAAAAGAACACACATGCAATAACACTGGTGGATCCATGTGTGGTCTCTGAAGAGAACACACATTTCAATGACTCTGGTTATTGTAAGTAAAAAGAACACACATGCAATGATACGGGTGGATCCATGTGTGGTCTCTGAAGAGAACACACATTTCAATGACTCTAGTTGTTGTTAGTAAAAAGAACACACATGCAATGACACTGGTGGATCCATAGGTGGATTGCGAAAAGAACACACATGCAATGACACTGGTGGATCCATATGTGGTATGTGAAAAGAACACGCATGCAATGACGCTGGTTGTTGTTAGTAACAAGAACACACATGAAATGACACTGGTGGATCCATAGGTGGATTGTGAAAAGAACACACATGCAATGACACCGGCGGATCCATATGTGGTATGTGAAAAGAACACACATGCAATGACTCTGGTTGTTGTTAGTAACAAGAACACACATGCAATAACACTGGTGGATCCGTGTGTGGTCTCTGAAGAGAACACACATTTCAATGACACTGGTGGATCCATATGTGGTATGTCAAAAGAACACACATGAAATGACTCTGGTTGTTGTTAGTAAAAAATCACACATGCAATGACACCAGTGGATCCATATGTGGTATGTGAAAAGAACACACATGCAATGACTCTGGTTGTACTTAGTAACAAGAACACACATGCAATGACACTGGTGGATCCATGTGTGGTCTCTGAAGAGAACACACATTTCAATGACTCTGGTTGTTGTTAGTAAAAAGAACACACATGCAATGACACTGGTGGATCCATGTGTGGTCTCTGAAGAGAACACACATTTCAATGACTCTCGTTGTTGTTAGTAAAAAGAACACACATGCAATGACACTGGTGGATCCATGTGTGGTATGTGAAGAGAACACACATGCAATGACACTGGTCGATCCATATGTGGTATGTGAAAAGAGAAGTCATAAAATGACTCCAGTTGTTGCTAGTAAAAAGAACACACATGCAATGAGACTGGTGGATCCATAGGTGGATTATGAAAAGAACACACATGCAATGACACTGGTGGATCCATGTGTGGTCTCTGAAGAGAACACACATTTCAATAACTCTGGGCGTTGTCAGTAAAAAAAACACACATGCAATGACTCTGGTTGTTGTTAGTAACAATAACACACATGCAATAACACTGGTGGATCCATGTCTGGTCTCTAAAGAGAATAGACATTTCAATGACACTGGTGGATCCATATGTGGTATGTGAAAAGAACACACATGAAATGACTCTGGTTGTTGTTAGTAAAAAGAACACACATGCAATGACACTGGTGGATCCATATGTGGTATGTGAAGAAAACACACATTTCAATGACTCTGGTTGTTGTTAGTAAAAAAGAACACATGCAATAATACTGGTGGATCCATAGGTGGTCTCTGAAGAGAACACACATTTCAATGACTCTGGTTGTTGTTAGTAAAAAGAACACACATGCAATATCACTGGTGGATCCATGTGTGATCTCTGAAGAGAACACACATGCAATGACTCTGGTTGTTGTTAGTAAAAAGAGCACACATGCAATGACACTGGTGGATCCATATGTGGTATGTGAAAAGAACACACATGCAATGACCCTGGTTGTTGTTAGTAAAAAGAACATACATGCAATAACACTGGTGGATCCATGTGTGGTCTCTGAAGAGAACACACATTTCAATGACTCTGGTTATTGTGAGTAAAAAGAACACACATGCAATGATACGGGTGGATCCATGTGTGGTCTCTGAAGAGAACACACATTTCAATGACTCTAGTTGTTGTTAGTAAAAAGAACACACATGCAATGACACTGGTGGATCCATAGGTGGATTGCGAAAAGAACACACATGCAATGACACTGGTGGATCCATATGTGGTATGTGAAAAGAACACGCATGCAATGACTCTGGTTGTTGTTAGTAACAAGAACACACATGAAATGACACTGGTGGATCCATAGGTGGATTGTGAAAAGAACACACATGCAATGACACCGGCGGATCCATATGTGGTATGTGAAAAGAACACACATGCAATGACTCTGGTTGTTGTTAGTAACAAGAACACACATGCAATAACACTGGTGGATCCGTGTGTGGTCTCTGAAGAGAACACACATTTCAATGACACTAGTGGATCCATATGTGGTATGTCAAAAGAACACACATGAAATGACTCTGGTTGTTGTTAGTAAAAAATCACACATGCAATGACACTAGTGGATCCATATGTGGTATGTGAAAAGAACACACATGCAATGACTCTGGTTGTACTTAGTAACAAGAACACACATGCAATGACACTGGTGGATCCATGTGTGGTGTCTGAAGAGAACACACATTTCAATGACTCTGGTTGTTGTTAGTAAAAAGAACACACATGCAATGACACTGGTGGATCCATGTGTGGTCTCTGAAGAGAACACACATTTCAATGACTCTCGTTGTTGTTAGTAAAAAGAACACACATGCAATGACACTGGTGGATCCATGTGTGGTATCTGAAGAGAACACACATGCAATGACACTGGTCGATCCATATGTGGTATGTGAAAAGAGAAGTCATAAAATGACTCTAGTTGTTGCTAGTAAAAAGAACACACATGCAATGAGACTGGTGGATCCATAGGTGGATTATGAAAAGAACACACATGCAATGACACTGGTGGATCCATGTGTGGTCTCTGAAGAGAACACACATTTCAATAACTCTGGTCGTTGTTAGTTAAAAGAACACACTTGCAATGACTCTGGTTGTTGTTAGTAACAAGAACACACATGCAATAACACTGGTGGATCCATGTCTGGTCTCTAAAGAGAATAAACATTTCAATGACACTGGTGGATCCATATGTGGTATGTGAAAAGAACACACATGGAATGACTCTGGTTGTTGTTAGTAAAAAGAACACACATGCAATGACACTGGTGGATCCATATGTGGTATGTGAAGAGAACACACATTTCAATGACTCTGGTTGTTGTTATTAAAAAACACACATGCAATGACACTGGTGGATCCATGTGTGGTCTCTAAAGAGAACACACAATTCAATGACTCTGGTTGTTGTTAGTAAAAAGAACACACATACAATGACACTGGTGGATCCATGTGTTCTCTCTGAAGAGAACACACATGCAATGACTCTGGTTGTTGTTAGTAAAAAGAGCACACATGCAATGACACTTGTGGATCCATATGTGGTATGTGAATCTACATGTGGTCTCTGAAGAGAACACACATTTCAATGACTCTGGTTGTTGTTAGTAAAAAAAGCACACATGCAATAACACTGGTGGATCCATAGGTGGTCTCTAAAGAGAACACACATTTCAATGATACAACCCTTGTTGTTAGTAACAAGAACACACATGCAATGACACTGGTGGATCCATGTGTGATATCTGAAGAGAACACACATGCAATGACTCTGGTTTTTGTTAGTAAAAAGAGCACACATGCAATGACACTGGTGGATCCATATGTGGTATGTGAAAAGAACACACATGCAATGACTCGGGTTGTTAGTAAAAAGAACACACACGCAATGACACTGGTGGATCCATGTGTGGTCTCTGAAGAGAACACACATTTCAATGACTCTGGTTGTTGTTAGTAAAAAGAACACACATGCAATGACACTGGTGGATCCATAGGTGGATTGTGAAAAGAACACACATGCAATGACACTAGTGGATCCATATGTGGTATGTGAAAAGAACACACATGCAATGACACTGGTTGTTGTTAGTAACAAGAACACACATGCAAAAACACTGGTGGATCCATGTGTGGTCTCTAAAGAGAATAGACATTTCAATGACACTGGTGGATCCATATGTGGTATGTGAAAAGAACACACATGAAATGACTCTGGTTGTTGTTAGTAAAAAAAGCACACATGCAATGACACTGGTGGATCCATATGTGGTATGTGAAAATAACACTCATGCAATGACTCTTGTTGTACTTAGTAACAAGAACACACATGCAATGACACTGGTGGATCCATGTGTGGTCTCTGAAGAGAACACACATTTCAATGACTCTGGATGTTGTTAGTAAAAAGAACACACATGCAATGACACTAGTGGATCCATGTGTGGTCTCTTAAGATAACACACATGCAATGACTCTAGTTGTTGTTAGTAAAAATAGCACACATGCAATGACACTGGTGGATCCATATGTGGTATGTGAAAAGAACACACCTGCAATGACTCTGGTTGTTGTTAGTAAAAAGAACACACATGCAATAACACTGGTGAATCCATATGTGGTCTCTGAAGAGAACACACATTTCAATGACACTGGTTGTTGTTAGGAAAAAGAACACATAGGCAACGACACAGGTGGATCCATGTGTGGTCTCTGAAGAGAACACACATTTCAATGACTCTTGTTGTTGTTAGTAAAAAGAACACAGATGCAATGACACTGGTGGATCCATAGGTGGATTGTAAAAAGAACACACATGCAATGACATTGGTGGATCCATATGTGGTATGTGAAAAGAACACACATGCAATGACTCTAGTTGTACTTAGTAACAAGAACACACATGCAATGACACTGGTGGATCCATGTGTGGTCTCTGAAGAGAACACACATTTCAATGACTCTGGTTGTTGTTAGTAAAAAGAACACACATGCAATGACACTAGTGGATCCATAGGTGGATTGTGAAAAGAACACACATGCAATGACACTGGTGGATCCATATGTGGTATGTGAAAAGAACACACATGCAATGACTCTGGTTGTTGTTAGTAACAAGAACACACATGCAATGACACTGGTGGATCCATAGGTGGATTGTGAAAATAACACACATGCAATGACACTAGTGGATCCATATGTGGTATGTGAAAAGAACACACATGCAATGACTCTGTTTGTTGTTAGTAACAAGAACACACATGCAATAACACTGGTGGATCCATGTGTGGTCTCTATAGAGAATAGACATTTCAATGACACTGGTAGATCCATATGTGGTATATGAAAAGAACACACATGAAATGACAATGGTTGTTGTTAGTAAAAAAAGCACACATGCAATGACACTGGTGGATCCATATGTGGTATTTGAAAAGAACACACATGCAATGACTCTGGTTGTACTTAGTAACAAGAACACACATGCAATGACACTGTTGGATCCATTTGTGGTCTCTGAAGAGAACACACATTTCAATGACTCTGGTTGTTGTTAGTAAAAAGAACACACATGCAATGACACTAGTGGATCCATGTGTGGTCTCTGAAGAGAGCACACATGCAATGACTCTACTTGTTGTTAGTAAAAAGTGCACACATGCAATGACACTGGTGGATCCATATGTGGTATGTGAAAAGAACACACCTGCAATGACACTGGTGGATCCATATGTGGTATGTGAAAAGAACACTCATGCAATGACTCTTGTTGTACTTAGTAACAAGAACACACATGCAATGACACTGGTGGATCCATTTGTGGTCTCTGAAGAGAACACACATTTCAATGACTCTGGATGTTGTTAGTAAAAAGAACACACATGCAATGACACTAGTGGATCCATGTGTGGTCTCTTAAGAGAACACACATGCAATGACTCTAGTTGTTGTTAGTAAAAAGAGCACACATGCAATGACACTGGTTGATCCATATGTGGTATGTGAAAAGAACACTCCTGCAATGACTCTGGTTGTTGTTAGTAAAAAGAACACACATGCAATAACACTGGTGAATCCATATGTGGTCTCTGAAGAGAACACACATTTCAATGACTCTGGTTGTTGTTAGGAAAAAGAACACATAGGCAACGACACAGGTGGATCCATGTGTGGTCTCTGAAGAGAACACACATTTCAATGACTCTTGTTGTTGTTAGTAAAAAGAACACAGATGCAATGACACTGGTGGATCCATAGGTGGATTGTGAAAAGAACACACATGCAATGACATTGGTGGATCCATATGTGGTATGTGAAAAGAACACACATGCAATGACTCTGGTTGTACTTAGTAACAAGAACACACATGCAATGACACTGGTGGATCCATGTGTGGTCTCTGAAGAGAACACACATTTCAATGACTCTGGTTGTTGTTAGTAAAAAGAACACACATGCAATGACACTAGTGGATCCATAGGTGGATTGTGAAAAGAACACACATGCAATGACACTGGTGGATCCATATGTGGTATGTGAAAAGAACACACATGCAATGACTCTGGTTGTTGTTAGTAACAAGAACACACATGCAATGACACTGGTGGATCCATAGGTGGATTGTGAAAATAACACACATGCAATGACACTAGTGGATCCATATGTGGTATGTGAAAAGAACACACATGCAATGACTCTGGTTGTTGTTAGTAACAAGAACACACATGCAATAACACTGGTGGATCCATGTGTGGTCTCTATAGAGAATAGACATTTCAATGACACTGGTAGATCCATATGTGGTATATGAAAAGAACACACATGAAATGACAATGGTTGTTGTTAGTAAAAAAAGCACACATGCAATGACACTGGTGGATCCATATGTGGTATTTGAAAAGAACACACATGCAATGACTCTGGTTGTACTTAGTAACAAGAACACACATGCAATGACACTGTTGGATCCATTTGTGGTCTCTGAAGAGAACACACATTTCAATGACTCTGGTTGTTGTTAGTAAAAAGAACACACATGCAATGACACTAGTGGATCCATGTGTGGTCTCTGAAGAGAGCACACATGCAATGACTCTACTTGTTGTTCGTAAAAAGTGCACACATGCAATGACACTGGTGGATCCATATGTGGTATGTGAAAAGAACACACCTGCAATGACACTGGTGGATCCATATGTGGTATGTGAAAAGAACACTCATGCAATGACTCTTGTTGTACTTAGTAACAAGAACACACATGCAATGACACTGGTGGATCCATTTGTGGTCTCTGAAGAGAACACACATTTCAATGACTCTGGATGTTGTTAGTAAAAAGAACACACATGCAATGACACTAGTGGATCCATGTGTGGTCTCTTAAGAGAACACACATGCAATGACTCTAGTTGTTGTTAGTAAAAAGAGCACACATGCAGTGACACTGGTTGATCCATATGTGGTATGTGAAAAGAACACTCCTGCAATGACTCTGGTTGTTGTTAGTAAAAAGAACACACATGCAATAACACTGGTGAATCCATATGTGGTCTCTGAAGAGAACACACATTTCAATGACTCTGGTTGTTGTTAGGAAAAAGAACACATAGGCAACGACACAGGTGGATCCATGTGTGGTCTCTGAAGAGAACACACATTTCAATGACTCTTGTTGTTGTTAGTAAAAAGAACACAGATGCAATGACACTGGTGGATCCATAGGTGGATTGTGAAAAGAACACACATGCAATGACATTGGTGGATCCATATGTGGTATGTGAAAAGAACACACATGCAATGACTCTGGTTGTACTTAGTAACAAGAACACACATGCAATGACACTGGTGGATCCATGTGTGGTCTCTGAAGAGAACACACATTTCAATGACTCTGGTTGTTGTTAGTAAAAAGAACACACATGCAATGACACTAGTGGATCCATAGGTGGATTGTGAAAAGAACACACATGCAATGACACTGGTGGATCCATATGTGGCATGTGAACAGAACACACATCCAATGACTCTGGTTGGTGTTAGTAACAAGAACACACATGCAATAACACTGGTGGATCCATGTGTGGTCTCCGAATCGAACATACATTTCAATGACTCTGGTGGATCCATATGTGGTATGTGAAAAGAACACACATGAAATGAATCTGGTTGTTGTTAGTAAAAAAGCACACATGCAATGACACTGGTGGATCCATAGGTAGATTGTGAAAAGAACACACATGCAATGACACTGGTTGTTGTTAGTAAAAAGAACACACATGCAATGACACTGGTGGATCCATATGTGGTATGTGAAGAGAACACACATTTCAATGACTCTGGTTGTTGTTAGTAAAAAAAGCACACATGCAATGACAGTGGTGGATCCATAGGTGGTCTCTAAAGAGAACACACATTTCAATGACTCTGGTTGTTGTTAGTAAAAAGAACACACATGCAATGACACTGGTGGATCCATGTGTGGTCTCTAAAGAGAACACACATGCAATGACTCTAGTTGTTGTTAGTAAAAAGGGCACACATGTAATGACACTGGTGGATCCATATGTGGTATATGAAAAGAACACACATGCAACGACTCAGGTTGTTGTTAGTAAAAAGAACACACATGCAATAACACTGGTGGATCAATGTGTGGTCTCTAAAGAGAACACACATTTCAATGACTCTGGTAGTTGCTAGTAAAAAGAACACACATGCAATGACATTGGTGGATCCGTGTGTGGTCTCTAAAGAGAACACACATTTCAATGACTCTGGTTATTGTTAGTAAAAAGAACACACATGCAATGACACTGGTGGATCCATATGTGGATTGTGAATAGTACACACATGCAATGACACTGGTGGATCCATATGTGGTATGTGAAAAGAACACACATGCAATGACTCTGGTTGTTGTTAGAAACAAGAACACACATGCAATGACACTGGTGGATCCATAGGTGGATTGTGAAAAGAACACACATGCAATGACACTGGTGGATCCATATGTGGTATGTGAAAAGAACACACATGCAATGACTCTGGTTGTTGTTAGTAACAAGAACACACATGCAATAACACTGGTGGATCCGTGTGTGGTCTCTGAAGAGAACACACATTTCAATGACACTGGTGGATCTATATGTGGTATGTGAAAAGAACACACATGAATTGACTCTGGTTGTTGTTAGTAAAAAAAGCACACATGCAGTGACACTGGTGGATCCCTATGTGGTATGTGAAAAGAACACACATGCAATGACTCTGGTTGTACTTAGTAACAAGAACAGACATGCAATGACACTGGTGGATCCATGTGTGGTCTCTGAAGAGAACACACATTTCAATGACTCTGGATGTTAGTAAAAAGAACACACATGCAATGACTCTGGTTGTTGTTAGTAAAAAGAGAACACATGCAATGACACTGGTGGATCCATGTGTGGTATCTGAAGAGAACACACATGCAATGACACTGGTGGATCCATATGTGGTATGTGAAAGGACAAGTCATGAAATGACTCCAGTTGTTGCTAGTAAAAGGAATACACATGCAATGAGACTGGTGGATCCATAGGTGGATTGTGAAAAGAATACACATGCAATGACACTGGTGGATCCATATGTGGCATGTGAAAAGAACACACATGCACTGACTATGGTTGTTGTTAGTAACAAGAACACACATTCAATAACACTCGTGGATCCATGTGTGGTCTCTGAAGAGAACATTCATTTCAATGACTCTGGTGGATCCATATGTGGTATGTGAAAACAACACACATGCAATGACTCTGGTTGTTGTTAGTAAAAAAATCACACATGCAATGACACTGGTGGATCCATATGTGGTATGTGAAAAGAACACTCATGCAATGACTCTGGTTGTACTTAGTAAGAAGAACACATATGCAATGACACTGGTGGATCCATTTGTGGTCTCTGAAGAGAACACACATTTCAATGACTCTGGTTGTGTCTAGTAAAAAGAACACACATGCAATAACACTAGTGGATCCATGTTTGGTCTCTTAAGAGAACACACATGCAATGACTCTAGTTGTTGTTAGTAAAAAGAGCACACATGCAATGACACTGGTGGATCCATATGTGGTATGTGAAAAGAACACACCTGCAATGACTCTGGTTGTTGTTAGTAAAAAGAACACACATGCAATAACAATGGTGAATCCATATGTGGTCTCTGAAGAGAACACACATTTCAATGACTCTGGTTGTTGTTAGGAAAAAGAACACACATGCAATGACATAGGTGGATCCATGTGTGGTCTCTGAAGAGAACACACATTTCAATGACTCTTGTTGTTGTTAGTAAAAAGAACACAGATGCAATGACACTGGTGGATCCATAGGTGGATTGTGAAAAGAACACACATGCAATGACATTGGTGGATCCATATGTGGTATGTGAAAATAACACACATGCAATGACTCTGGTTGTACTTAGTAACAAGAACACACATGCAATGACACTGGTGGATCCATGTGTGGTCTCTGAAGAGAACACACATTTCAATGACTCTGGTTGTTGTTAGTAAAAAGAACACACATGCAATGACACTAGTGGATCCATAGGTGGATTGTGAAAAGAACACACATGCAATGACACTGGTGGATCCATATGTGGCATGTGAACAGAACACACATCCAATGACTCTGGTTGGTGTTAGTAACAAGAACACACATGCAATAACACTGGTGGATCCATGTGTGGTCTCCGAATCGAACATACATTTCAATGACTCTGGTGGATCCATATGTGGTATGTGAAAAGAACACACATGAAATGAATCTGGTTGTTGTTAGTAAAAAAGCACACATGCAATGACACTGGTGGATCCATAGGTAGATTGTGAAAAGAACACACATGCAATGACACTGGTTGTTGTTAGTAAAAAGAACACACATGCAATGACACTGGTGGATCCATATGTGGTATGTGAAGAGAACACACATTTCAATGACTCTGGTTGTTGTTAGTAAAAAAAGCACACATGCAATGACACTGGTGGATCCATGTGTGGTCTCTAAAGAGAACACACATGCAATGACTCTAGTTGTTGTTAGTAAAAAGGGCACACATGTAATGACACTGGTGGATCCATATGTGGTATATGAAAAGAACACACATGCAACGACTCAGGTTGTTGTTAGTAAAAAGAACACACATGCAATAACACTGGTGGATCAATGTGTGGTCTCTAAAGAGAACACACTTTTCAATGACTCTGGTAGTTGCTAGTAAAAAGAACACACATGCAATGACATTGGTGGATCCGTGTGTGGTCTCTAAAGAGAACACACATTTCAATGACTCTGGTTATTGTTAGTAAAAAGAACACACATGCAATGACACTGGTGGATCCATATGTGGATTGTGAATAGTACACACATGCAATGACACTGGTGGATCCATATGTGGTATGTGAAAAGAACACACATGCAATGACTCTGGTTGTTGTTAGAAACAAGAACACACATGCAATGACACTGGTGGATCCATAGGTGGATTGTGAAAAGAACACACATGCAATGACACTGGTGGATCCATATGTGGTATGTGAAAAGAACACACATGCAATGACTCTGGTTGTTGTTAGTAACAAGAACACACATGCAATAACACTGGTGGATCCGTGTGTGGTCTCTGAAGAGAACACACATTTCAATGACACTGGTGGATCTATATGTGGTATGTGAAAAGAACACACATGAATTGACTCTGGTTGTTGTTAGTAAAAAAAGCACACATGCAGTGACACTGGTGGATCCCTATGTGGTATGTGAAAAGAACACACATGCAATGACTCTGGTTGTACTTAGTAACAAGAACACACATGCAATGACACTGGTGGATCCATGTGTGGTCTCTGAAGAGAACACACATTTCAATGACTCTGGATGTTAGTAAAAAGAACACACATGCAATGACTCTGGTTGTTGTTAGTAAAAAGAGAACACATGCAATGACACTGGTGGATCCATGTGTGGTATCTGAAGAGAACACACATGCAATGACACTGGTGGATCCATATGTGGTATGTGAAAGGACAAGTCATGAAATGACTCCAGTTGTTGCTAGTAAAAGGAATACACATGCAATGAGACTGGTGGATCCATAGGTGGATTGTGAAAAGAATACACATGCAATGACACTGGTGGATCCATATGTGGCATGTGAAAAGAACACACATGCACTGACTATGGTTGTTGTTAGTAACAAGAACACACATTCAATAACACTCGTGGATCCATGTGTGGTCTCTGAAGAGAACATTCATTTCAATGACTCTGGTGGATCCATATGTGGTATGTGAAAACAACACACATGCAATGACTCTGGTTGTTGTTAGTAAAAAAATCACACATGCAATGACACTGGTGGATCCATATGTGGTATGTGAAAAGAACACTCATGCAATGACTCTGGTTGTACTTAGTAAGAAGAACACATATGCAATGACACTGGTGGATCCATTTGTGGTCTCTGAAGAGAACACACATTTCAATGACTCTGGTTGTGTCTAGTAAAAAGAACACACATGCAATAACACTAGTGGATCCATGTTTGGTCTCTTAAGAGAACACACATGCAATGACTCTAGTTGTTGTTAGTAAAAAGAGCACACATGCAATGACACTGGTGGATCCATATGTGGTATGTGAAAAGAACACACCTGCAATGACTCTGGTTGTTGTTAGTAAAAAGAACACACATGCAATAACAATGGTGAATCCATATGTGGTCTCTGAAGAGAACACACATTTCAATGACTCTGGTTGTTGTTAGGAAAAAGAACACACATGCAATGACATAGGTGGATCCATGTGTGGTCTCTAAAGAGAACACACATTTCAATGACTCTTGTTGTTGTTAGTAAAAAGAACACAGATGCAATGACACTGGTGGATCCATAGGTGGATTGTGAAAAGAACACACATGCAATGACATTGGTGGATCCATATGTGGTATGTGAAAATAACACACATGCAATGACTCTGGTTGTACTTAGTAACAAGAACACACATGCAATGACACTGGTGGATCCATGTGTGGTCTCTGAAGAGAACACACATTTCAATGACTCTGGTTGTTGTTAGTAAAAAGAACACACATGCAATGACACTAGTGGATCCATAGGTGGATTGTGAAAAGAACACACATGCAATGACACTGGTGGATCCATATGTGGCATGTGAACAGAACACACATCCAATGACTCTGGTTGGTGTTAGTAACAAGAACACACATGCAATAACACTGGTGGATCCATGTGTGGTCTCCGAATCGAACATACATTTCAATGACTCTGGTGGATCCATATGTGGTATGTGAAAAGAACACACATGAAATGAATCTGGTTGTTGTTAGTAAAAAAGCACACATGCAATGACACTGGTGGATCCATAGGTAGATTGTGAAAAGAACACACATGCAATGACACTGGTTGTTGTTAGTAAAAAGAACACACATGCAATGACACTGGTGGATCCATATGTGGTATGTGAAGAGAACACACATTTCAATGACTCTGGTTGTTGTTAGTAAAAAAGCACACATGCAATGACACTGGTGGATCCATAGGTGGTCTCTAAAGAGAACACACATTTCAATGACTCTGGTTGTTGTTAGTAAAAAGAACACACATGCAATGACACTGGTGGATCCATGTGTGGTCTCTAAAGAGAACACACATGCAATGACTCTAGTTGTTGTTAGTAAAAAGGGCACACATGTAATGACACTGGTGGATCCATATGTGGTATATGAAAAGAACACACATGCAACGACTCAGGTTGTTGTTAGTAAAAAGAACACACATGCAATAACACTGGTGGATCAATGTGTGGTCTCTAAAGAGAACACACATTTCAATGACTCTGGTAGTTGCTAGTAAAAAGAACACACATGCAATGACATTGGTGGATCCGTGTGTGGTCTCTAAAGAGAACACACATTTCAATGACTCTGGTTATTGTTAGTAAAAAGAACACACATGCAATGACACTGGTGGATCCATATGTGGATTGTGAATAGTACACACATGCAATGACACTGGTGGATCCATATGTGGTATGTGAAAAGAACACACATGCAATGACTCTGGTTGTTGTTAGAAACAAGAACACACATGCAATGACACTGGTGGATCCATAGGTGGATTGTGAAAAGAACACACATGCAATGACACTGGTGGATCCATATGTGGTATGTGAAAAGAACACACATGCAATGACTCTGGTTGTTGTTAGTAACAAGAACACACATGCAATAACACTGGTGGATCCGTGTGTGGTCTCTGAAGAGAACACACATTTCAATGACACTGGTGGATCTATATGTGGTATGTGAAAAGAACACACATGAATTGACTCTGGTTGTTGTTAGTAAAAAAAGCACACATGCAGTGCACTGGTGGATCCCTATGTGGTATGTGAAAAGAACACACATGCAATGACTCTGGTTGTACTTAGTAACAAGAACACACATGCAATGACACTGGTGGATCCATGTGTGGTCTCTGAAGAGAACACACATTTCAATGACTCTGGATGTTAGTAAAAAGAACACACATGCAATGACTCTGGTTGTTGTTAGTAAAAAGAGAACACATGCAATGACACTGGTGGATCCATGTGTGGTATCTGAAGAGAACACACATGCAATGACACTGGTGGATCCATATGTGGTATGTGAAAGGACAAGTCATGAAATGACTCCAGTTGTTGCTAGTAAAAGGAATACACATGCAATGAGACTGGTGGATCCATAGGTGGATTGTGAAAAGAATACACATGCAATGACACTGATGGATCCATATGTGGCATGTGAAAAGAACACACATGCACTGACTATGGTTGTTGTTAGTAACAAGAACACACATTCAATAACACTCGTGGATCCATGTGTGGTCTCTGAAGAGAACATTCATTTCAATGACTCTGGTGGATCCATATGTGGTATGTGAAAACAACACACATGCAATGACTCTGGTTGTTGTTAGTAAAAAAATCACACATGCAATGACACTGGTGGATCCATATGTGGTATGTGAAAAGAACACTCATGCAATGACTCTGGTTGTACTTAGTAAGAAGAACACATATGCAATGACACTGGTGGATCCATTTGTGGTCTCTGAAGAGAACACACATTTCAATGACTCTGGTTGTGTCTAGTAAAAAGAACACACATGCAATAACACTAGTGGATCCATGTTTGGTCTCTTAAGAGAACACACATGCAATGACTCTAGTTGTTGTTAGTAAAAAGAGCACACATGCAATGACACTGGTGGATCCATATGTGGTATGTGAAAAGAACACACCTGCAATGACTCTGGTTGTTGTTAGTAAAAAGAACACACATGCAATAACAATGGTGAATCCATATGTGGTCTCTGAAGAGAACACACATTTCAATGACTCTGGTTGTTGTTAGGAAAAAGAACACACATGCAATGACATAGGTGGATCCATGTGTGGTCTCTGAAGAGAACACACATTTCAATGACTCTTGTTGTTGTTAGTAAAAAGAACACAGATGCAATGACACTGGTGGATCCATAGGTGGATTGTGAAAAGAACACACATGCAATGACATTGGTGGATCCATATGTGGTATGTGAAAATAACACACATGCAATGACTCTGGTTGTACTTAGTAACAAGAACACACATGCAATGACACTGGTGGATCCATGTGTGGTCTCTGAAGAGAACACACATTTCAATGACTCTGGTTGTTGTTAGTAAAAAGAACACACATGCAATGACACTAGTGGATCCATAGGTGGATTGTGAAAAGAACACACATGCAATGACACTGGTGGATCCATATGTGGCATGTGAACAGAACACACATCCAATGACTCTGGTTGGTGTTAGTAACAAGAACACACATGCAATAACACTGGTGGATCCATGTGTGGTCTCCGAATCGAACATACATTTCAATGACTCTGGTGGATCCATATGTGGTATGTGAAAAGAACACACATGAAATGAATCTGGTTGTTGTTAGTAAAAAAGCACACATGCAATGACACTGGTGGATCCATAGGTAGATTGTGAAAAGAACACACATGCAATGACACTGGTTGTTGTTAGTAAAAAGAACACACATGCAATGACACTGGTGGATCCATATGTGGTATGTGAAGAGAACACACATTTCAATGACTCTGGTTGTTGTTAGTAAAAAAAGCACACATGCAATGACACTGGTGGATCCATAGGTGGTCTCTAAAGAGAACACACATTTCAATGACTCTGGTTGTTGTTAGTAAAAAGAACACACATGCAATGACACTGGTGGATCCATGTGTGGTCTCTAAAGAGAACACACATGCAATGACTCTAGTTGTTGTTAGTAAAAAGGGCACACATGTAATGACACTGGTGGATCCATATGTGGTATATGAAAAGAACACACATGCAACGACTCAGGTTGTTGTTAGTAAAAAGAACACACATGCAATAACACTGGTGGATCAATGTGTGGTCTCTAAAGAGAACACACATTTCAATGACTCTGGTAGTTGCTAGTAAAAAGAACACACATGCAATGACATTGGTGGATCCGTGTGTGGTCTCTAAAGAGAACACACATTTCAATGACTCTGGTTATTGTTAGTAAAAAGAACACACATGCAATGACACTGGTGGATCCATATGTGGATTGTGAATAGTACACACATGCAATGACACTGGTGGATCCATATGTGGTATGTGAAAAGAACACACATGCAATGACTCTGGTTGTTGTTAGAAACAAGAACACACATGCAATGACACTGGTGGATCCATAGGTGGATTGTGAAAAGAACACACATGCAATGACACTGGTGGATCCATATGTGGTATGTGAAAAGAACACACATGCAATGACTCTGGTTGTTGTTAGTAACAAGAACACACATGCAATAACACTGGTGGATCCGTGTGTGGTCTCTGAAGAGAACACACATTTCAATGACACTGGTGGATCTATATGTGGTATGTGAAAAGAACACACATGAATTGACTCTGGTTGTTGTTAGTAAAAAAGCACACATGCAGTGACACTGGTGGATCCCTATGTGGTATGTGAAAAGAACACACATGCAATGACTCTGGTTGTACTTAGTAACAAGAACACACATGCAATGACACTGGTGGATCCATGTGTGGTCTCTGAAGAGAACACACATTTCAATGACTCTGGATGTTAGTAAAAAGAACACACATGCAATGACTCTGGTTGTTGTTAGTAAAAAGAGAACACATGCAATGACACTGGTGGATCCATGTGTGGTATCTGAAGAGAACACACATGCAATAACACTGGTGGATCCATATGTGGTATGTGAAAGGACAAGTCATGAAATGACTCCAGTTGTTGCTAGTAAAAGGAATACACATGCAATGAGACTGGTGGATCCATAGGTGGATTGTGAAAAGAATACACATGCAATGACACTGGTGGATCCATATGTGGCATGTGAAAAGAACACACATGCAATGACTCTGGTTGTTATTAGTAACAAGAACACACATGCAATAACACTGGTGGATCCATGTGTGGTCTCTGAAGAGAACATTCATTTCAATGACTCTGGTGGATCCATATGTGGTATGTGAAAACAACACACATGCAATGACTCTGGTTGTTGTTAGTAAAAAAATCACACATGCAATGACACTGGTGGATCCATATGTGGTATGTGAAAAGAACACTCATGCAATGACTCTGGTTGTACTTAGTAAGAAGAACACATATGCAATGACACTGGTGGATCCATTTGTGGTCTCTGAAGAGAACACACATTTCAATGACTCTGGTTGTGTCTAGTAAAAAGAACACACATGCAATAACACTAGTGGATCCATGTTTGGTCTCTTAAGAGAACACACATGCAATGACTCTAGTTGTTGTTAGTAAAAAGAGCACACATGCAATGACACTGGTGGATCCATATGTGGTATGTGAAAAGCACACACCTGCAATGACTCTGGTTGTTGTTAGTAAAAAGAACACACATGCAATAACAATGGTGAATCCATATGTGGTCTCTGAAGAGAACACACATTTCAATGACTCTGGTTGTTGTTAGGAAAAAGAACACACATGCAATGACATAGGTGGATCCATGTGTGGTCTCTGAAGAGAACACACATTTCAATGACTCTTGTTGTTGTTAGTAAAAAGAACACAGATGCAATGACACTGGTGGATCCATAGGTGGATTGTGAAAAGAACACACATGCAATGACATTGGTGGATCCATATGTGGTATGTGAAAATAACACACATGCAATGACTCTGGTTGTACTTAGTAACAAGAACACACATGCAATGACACTGGTGGATCCATGTGTGGTCTCTGAAGAGAACACACATTTCAATGACTCTGGTTGTTGTTAGTAAAAAGAACACACATGCAATGACACTAGTGGATCCATAGGTGGATTGTGAAAAGAACACACATGCAATGACACTGGTGGATCCATATGTGGTATGTGAAAAGAACACACATGCAATGACTCTATTTGTTGTTAGTAACAAGAACACACATGCAATGACAATGGTGGATCCATAGGTGGATTGTGAAAATAACACACATGCAATGACACTAGTGGATCCATGTGTGGTATGTGAAAAGAACACACATGCAATGACTCTTGTTGTTGTTAGTAACAAGAACACACATGCAATAACACTGGTGGATCCATGTGTGGTCTCTAAAGAGAATAGACATTTCAATGACACTGGTAGATCCATATGTGGTATGTGAAAAGAACACACATGAAATGACACTGGTTATTGTTAGTAAAAAAAGCACACATGCAATGACACTGGTGGATCCATATGTGGTATGTGAAAAGAACACACATGCAATGACTCTGGTTGTTGTTAGTAAAAAGAACACACATGCAATAACACTGGTGGATCCATGTGTGGTATCTGAAGAGAACACACATTTCAATGACTCTGGTTGTTGTTAGTAAAAAGAACACACATGCAATGATACGGGTGGATCCATGTGTGGTCTCTAAAGAGAACACACATTTCAATGACTCTGGTTGTTGTTAGGAAAAAGAACACACATGCAATGACACTGGTGGATCCATAGGTGGATTGCGAAAAGAACACACATGCAATGACACTGGTGGATCCATATGTGGTATGTGAAAAGAACACACATGCAATGACTTTGGTTGTTGTTAGTAACAAGAACACACATGTAATGACACTGGTGGATCCATAGGTGGATTGTGAAAAGAACGCACATGCAATGACACTGGCGGATCCATATGTGGCATGTGAACAGAACACACATCCAATGACTCTGGTTGGTGTTAGTAACAAGAACACACATGCAATAACACTGGTGGATCCATGTGTGGTCTCTGAAGAGAACATACATTTCAATGACTCTGGTGGATCCATATGTGGTATGTGAAAAGAACACACATGAAATGACTCTGGTTGTTGTTATTAAAAAAGCACACATGCATGACACTGGTGGATCCATAGGTAGATTGTGAAAAGAACACACATGCAATGACACTGGTTGTTGTTAGTAAAAAGAAAACACATGCAATGACACTAGTGAATCCATATGTGGTATGTGAAGAGAACACACATTTCAATGACTCTGGTTGTTGTTAGTAAAAAAAGCACACATGCAATGACACCGGTGGATCCATAGGTGGTCTCTAAAGAGAACACACATTTCAATGACTCCAGTTGTTGTGAGTAAAAAGAACACACATGCAATGACACTTGTGGATCCATGTGTGGTCTCTGAAGAGAACACACATGCAATAACTCTGGTTGTTGTTATTAAAAAGAGCACACATGTAATGACACTGGTGGATCCATATGTGGTATGTGAAAAGAACACACATGCAATGACTCTGGTTGTTGTTAGTAAAAAGAACACACATGCAATATCACTGGTGGATCAATGTGTGGTCTCTAAAGAGAACACACATTTCAATGACTCTTGTAGTTGCTAGTAAAAAGAACACACAAGCAATGACATTGGTGGATCCATGTGTGGTCTCTGAAGAGAACACACATTTCAATGACTCTGGTTGTTGTTAGTAAAAAGAACACACATGCAATGACACTGGTGGATCCATATGTGGATTGTGAATAGTACACACATGCAATGACACTGGTGGATCCATATGTGGTATGTGAAAAGAACACACATGCAATGACTCTGGTTGTTGTTAGAAACAAGAACACACATGCAATGACACTGGTGGATCCATAGGTGGATTGTGAAAAGAACACACATGCAATGACACTGGTGGATCCATATGTGGTATGTGAAAAGAAGACACATGCAATGACTCTGGTTGTTGTTAGTAACAATAACACACATGCAATAACACTGGTGGATCCGTGTGTGGTCTCTGAAGAGAACACACATTTCAATGACACTGGTGGATCCATATGTGGTATGTGAGAAGAATACACATGCAATGACTCTGGTTGTACTTAGTAACAAGAACACACATGCAATGACACTGGTGGATCCATGTGTGGTCTCTGAAGAGAACACACATTTCAATGACTCTGGATGTTAGTAAAAAGAACACACATGCAATGACACTGGTGGATCCATGTGTGGTATCTGAAGAGAACACACATGCAATGACATTGGTGGATCCATATGTGGTATGTGAAAAGACAAGTCATGAAATGACTCCAGTTGTTGCTAGTAAAAGGAACACACATGCAATGAGAATGGTGGATCCATAGGTGGATTGTGAAAAGAACACACATGCAATGACACTGGTGGATCCATATGTGGCATGTGAAAAGAACACACATGCACTGACTATGGTTGTTGTTAGTAACATGAACACACATTCAATAACACTGGTGGATCCATGTGTGGTCTCTGAAGAGAACATACATTTCAATCACTCTGGTGGATCCATATGTGGTGTGTGAAAACAACACACATGCAATGACTCTGGTTGTTGTTAGGAAAAAAGCACACATGCAATGACACTGGTGGATCCATAGGTGGATTGTGAAAAGAACACACATGCAATGACACTGGTTGTTGTTAGTAAAAAGAACACACATGCAATGACACTGGTGGATCCATATGTGGTATGCGAAGAGAACACACATTTCAATGACTCTGGTTGTTAGTAAAAAAAGCGCGCATGCAATGACACTGGTGGATCCATAAGTGGATTGTGAAGAGAACACACATTTCAATGACTCTGGTTGTTAGTAAAAAGAACACACATGCAATGACACTGGTGGATCCATGTGTGGTATCTACAGAGAACACACATTTCAATGACTCTGGTTGTTGTTAGTAAAAAGAACACACATGCAATGACACCGGTGGATCCATGTGTGGTCTCTAAAGAGAACACACATGCAATGACTCTGGTTGTTGTTAGTAAAAAGAGCACACATGCAATGACACTGGTGGATCCATATGTGGTATGTCAAAAGAACACACATGCAATGACTCTGGTTGTTGTTAGTAAAAAGAACACACATGCAATAACACTGGTGGATCCATGTGTGGTCTCTGAAGAAAACACACATTTCAATGACTCTGGTTGTTGCTAGTAAAAATAACACACATGCAATGACACTGGTGGATCCATGTGTGGTGTCTAAAGAGAACACACATTTTAATGACTCTCATCGTTGTTAGTAAAAAGAACACACATGCAATGACACTGGTGGATCCATAGGTGGATAGTGAAAAGAACACACATGCAATGACATTGGTGGATCCATATGTGGTATGTGAAAACAACACACATGCAATGACTCTGGTTGTTGTTAGTAACACGAACACACATGCAATGACACTGGTGGATCCAGATGTGGATTGTGAAAAGAACACACATGCAATGACACTGGTGGATCCATATGTGGTATGTGAAAAGAACACACATGCAATGACTCTGGTTGTTGTTAGTAACAAGAACACACATGCAATGACACTGGTGGATCCATATGTGGTATGTGAAAAGAACACACATGCAATGACTCTGGTTGTTGTTAGTAACAAGAACACACATGCAATGACACTGGTGGATCCATAGGTGATAGTGAAAAGAACACACATGCAATGACACTGGTGGATCCATATGTGGTATGTGAAAAGAAGACACATGAAATGACTCTAGTTGTTGTTAGTAAAAAAAGCACACATGCAATGACACTGGTGGATCCATATGTGGTATGTGAAAAGAACACACATGCAATGACTCTGGTTGCACTTCGTAACAAGAACACACATGCAATGACACTGGTGGATCCATGTGTGGTCTCTAAAGAGAACACACATGCAATGACTCTGGTTGTTGTTAGTAAAAAGGGCACACATGTAATGACACTGGTGGATCCATATGTGGTATATGAAAAGAACACACATGCAACGACTCAGGTTGTTGTTAGTAAAAAGAACACACATGCAATAACACTGGTGGATCAATGTGTGGTCTCTAAAGAGAACACACATTTCAATGACTCTGGTAGTTGCTAGTAAAAAGAACACACATGCAATGACATTGGTGGATCCGTGTGTGGTCTCTAAAGAGAACACACATTTCAATGACTCTGGTTATTGTTAGTAAAAAGAACACACATGCAATGACACTGGTGGATCCATATGTGGATTGTGAATAGTACACACATGCAATGACACTGGTGGATCCATATGTGGTATGTGAAAAGAACACACATGCAATGACTCTGGTTGTTGTTAGAAACAAGAACACACATGCAATGACACTGGTGGATCCATAGGTGGATTGTGAAAAGAACACACATGCAATGACACTGGTGGATCCATATGTGGTATGTGAAAAGAACACACATGCAATGACTCTGGTTGTTGTTAGTAACAAGAACACACATGCAATAACACTGGTGGATCCGTGTGTGGTCTCTGAAGAGAACACACATTTCAATGACACTGGTGGATCTATATGTGGTATGTGAAAAGAACACACATGAATTGACTCTGGTTGTTGTTAGTAAAAAAGCACACATGCAGTGACACTGGTGGATCCCTATGTGGTATGTGAAAAGAACACACATGCAATGACTCTGGTTGTACTTAGTAACAAGAACACACATGCAATGACACTGGTGGATCCATGTGTGGTCTCTGAAGAGAACACACATTTCAATGACTCTGGATGTTAGTAAAAAGAACACACATGCAATGACTCTGGTTGTTGTTAGTAAAAAGAGAACACATGCAATGACACTGGTGGATCCATGTGTGGTATCTGAAGAGAACACACATGCAATAACACTGGTGGATCCATATGTGGTATGTGAAAGGACAAGTCATGAAATGACTCCAGTTGTTGCTAGTAAAAGGAATACACATGCAATGAGACTGGTGGATCCATAGGTGGATTGTGAAAAGAATACACATGCAATGACACTGGTGGATCCATATGTGGCATGTGAAAAGAACACACATGCAATGACTCTGGTTGTTATTAGTAACAAGAACACACATGCAATAACACTGGTGGATCCATGTGTGGTCTCTGAAGAGAACATTCATTTCAATGACTCTGGTGGATCCATATGTGGTATGTGAAAACAACACACATGCAATGACTCTGGTTGTTGTTAGTAAAAAAATCACACATGCAATGACACTGGTGGATCCATATGTGGTATGTGAAAAGAACACTCATGCAATGACTCTGGTTGTACTTAGTAAGAAGAACACATATGCAATGACACTGGTGGATCCATTTGTGGTCTCTGAAGAGAACACACATTTCAATGACTCTGGTTGTGTCTAGTAAAAAGAACACACATGCAATAACACTAGTGGATCCATGTTTGGTCTCTTAAGAGAACACACATGCAATGACTCTAGTTGTTGTTAGTAAAAAGAGCACACATGCAATGACACTGGTGGATCCATATGTGGTATGTGAAAAGAACACACCTGCAATGACTCTGGTTGTTGTTAGTAAAAAGAACACACATGCAATAACAATGGTGAATCCATATGTGGTCTCTGAAGAGAACACACATTTCAATGACTCTGGTTGTTGTTAGGAAAAAGAACACACATGCAATGACATAGGTGGATCCATGTGTGGTCTCTGAAGAGAACACACATTTCAATGACTCTTGTTGTTGTTAGTAAAAAGAACACAGATGCAATGACACTGGTGGATCCATAGGTGGATTGTGAAAAGAACACACATGCAATGACATTGGTGGATCCATATGTGGTATGTGAAAATAACACACATGCAATGACTCTGGTTGTACTTAGTAACAAGAACACACATGCAATGACACTGGTGGATCCATGTGTGGTCTCTGAAGAGAACACACATTTCAATGACTCTGGTTGTTGTTAGTAAAAAGAACACACATGCAATGACACTAGTGGATCCATAGGTGGATTGTGAAAAGAACACACATGCAATGACACTGGTGGATCCATATGTGGTATGTGAAAAGAACACACATGCAATGACTCTATTTGTTGTTAGTAACAAGAACACACATGCAATGACAATGGTGGATCCATAGGTGGATTGTGAAAATAACACACATGCAATGACACTAGTGGATCCATGTGTGGTATGTGAAAAGAACACACATGCAATGACTCTTGTTGTTGTTAGTAACAAGAACACACATGCAATAACACTGGTGGATCCATGTGTGGTCTCTAAAGAGAATAGACATTTCAATGACACTGGTAGATCCATATGTGGTATGTGAAAAGAACACACATGAAATGACACTGGTTATTGTTAGTAAAAAAAGCACACATGCAATGACACTGGTGGATCCATATGTGGTATGTGAAAAGAACACACATGCAATGACTCTGGTTGTTGTTAGTAAAAAGAACACACATGCAATAACACTGGTGGATCCATGTGTGGTATCTGAAGAGAACACACATTTCAATGACTCTGGTTGTTGTTAGTAAAAAGAACACACATGCAATGATACGGGTGGATCCATGTGTGGTCTCTAAAGAGAACACACATTTCAATGACTCTGGTTGTTGTTAGGAAAAAGAACACACATGCAATGACACTGGTGGATCCATAGGTGGATTGCGAAAAGAACACACATGCAATGACACTGGTGGATCCATATGTGGTATGTGAAAAGAACACACATGCAATGACTTTGGTTGTTGTTAGTAACAAGAACACACATGTAATGACACTGGTGGATCCATAGGTGGATTGTGAAAAGAACGCACATGCAATGACACTGGCGGATCCATATGTGGCATGTGAACAGAACACACATCCAATGACTCTGGTTGGTGTTAGTAACAAGAACACACATGCAATAACACTGGTGGATCCATGTGTGGTCTCTGAAGAGAACATACATTTCAATGACTCTGGTGGATCCATATGTGGTATGTGAAAAGAACACACATGAAATGACTCTGGTTGTTGTTATTAAAAAAGCACACATGCATGACACTGGTGGATCCATAGGTAGATTGTGAAAAGAACACACATGCAATGACACTGGTTGTTGTTAGTAAAAAGAAAACACATGCAATGACACTAGTGAATCCATATGTGGTATGTGAAGAGAACACACATTTCAATGACTCTGGTTGTTGTTAGTAAAAAAAGCACACATGCAATGACACCGGTGGATCCATAGGTGGTCTCTAAAGAGAACACACATTTCAATGACTCCAGTTGTTGTGAGTAAAAAGAACACACATGCAATGACACTTGTGGATCCATGTGTGGTCTCTGAAGAGAACACACATGCAATAACTCTGGTTGTTGTTATTAAAAAGAGCACACATGTAATGACACTGGTGGATCCATATGTGGTATGTGAAAAGAACACACATGCAATGACTCTGGTTGTTGTTAGTAAAAAGAACACACATGCAATATCACTGGTGGATCAATGTGTGGTCTCTAAAGAGAACACACATTTCAATGACTCTTGTAGTTGCTAGTAAAAAGAACACACATGCAATGACATTGGTGGATCCATGTGTGGTCTCTGAAGAGAACACACATTTCAATGACTCTGGTTGTTGTTAGTAAAAAGAACACACATGCAATGACACTGGTGGATCCATATGTGGATTGTGAATAGTACACACATGCAATGACACTGGTGGATCCATATGTGGTATGTGAAAAGAACACACATGCAATGACTCTGGTTGTTGTTAGAAACAAGAACACACATGCAATGACACTGGTGGATCCATAGGTGGATTGTGAAAAGAACACACATGCAATGACACTGGTGGATCCATATGTGGTATGTGAAAAGAAGACACATGCAATGACTCTGGTTGTTGTTAGTAACAATAACACACATGCAATAACACTGGTGGATCCGTGTGTGGTCTCTGAAGAGAACACACATTTCAATGACACTTCCATATGTGGTATGTGAGAAGAATACACATGCAATGACTCTGGTTGTACTTAGTAACAAGAACACACATGCAATGACACTGGTGGATCCATGTGTGGTCTCTGAAGAGAACACACATTTCAATGACTCTGGATGTTAGTAAAAAGAACACACATGCAATGACACTGGTGGATCCATGTGTGGTATCTGAAGAGAACACACATGCAATGACATTGGTGGATCCATATGTGGTATGTGAAAAGACAAGTCATGAAATGACTCCAGTTGTTGCTAGTAAAAGGAACACACATGCAATGAGAATGGTGGATCCATAGGTGGATTGTGAAAAGAACACACATGCAATGACACTGGTGGATCCATATGTGGCATGTGAAAAGAACACACATGCACTGACTATGGTTGTTGTTAGTAACATGAACACACATTCAATAACACTGGTGGATCCATGTGTGGTCTCTGAAGAGAACATACATTTCAATCACTCTGGTGGATCCATATGTGGTGTGTGAAAACAACACACATGCAATGACTCTGGTTGTTGTTAGGAAAAAAGCACACATGCAATGACACTGGTGGATCCATAGGTGGATTGTGAAAAGAACACACATGCAATGACACTGGTTGTTGTTAGTAAAAAGAACACACATGCAATGACACTGGTGGATCCATATGTGGTATGCGAAGAGAACACACATTTCAATGACTCTGGTTGTTAGTAAAAAAAGCGCGCATGCAATGACACTGGTGGATCCATAAGTGGATTGTGAAGAGAACACACATTTCAATGACTCTGGTTGTTAGTAAAAAGAACACACATGCAATGACACTGGTGGATCCATGTGTGGTATCTACAGAGAACACACATTTCAATGACTCTGGTTGTTGTTAGTAAAAAGAACACACATGCAATGACACCGGTGGATCCATGTGTGGTCTCTAAAGAGAACACACATGCAATGACTCTGGTTGTTGTTAGTAAAAAGAGCACACATGCAATGACACTGGTGGATCCATATGTGGTATGTCAAAAGAACACACATGCAATGACTCTGGTTGTTGTTAGTAAAAAGAACACACATGCAATAACACTGGTGGATCCATGTGTGGTCTCTGAAGAAAACACACATTTCAATGACTCTGGTTGTTGCTAGTAAAAATAACACACATGCAATGACACTGGTGGATCCATGTGTGGTGTCTAAAGAGAACACACATTTTAATGACTCTCATCGTTGTTAGTAAAAAGAACACACATGCAATGACACTGGTGGATCCATAGGTGGATAGTGAAAAGAACACACATGCAATGACATTGGTGGATCCATATGTGGTATGTGAAAACAACACACATGCAATGACTCTGGTTGTTGTTAGTAACACGAACACACATGCAATGACACTGGTGGATCCAGATGTGGATTGTGAAAAGAACACACATGCAATGACACTGGTGGATCCATATGTGGTATGTGAAAAGAACACACATGCAATGACTCTGGTTGTTGTTAGTAACAAGAACACACATGCAATGACACTGGTGGATCCATATGTGGTATGTGAAAAGAACACACATGCAATGACTCTGGTTGTTGTTAGTAACAAGAACACACATGCAATGACACTGGTGGATCCATAGGTGATAGTGAAAAGAACACACATGCAATGACACTGGTGGATCCATATGTGGTATGTGAAAAGAAGACACATGAAATGACTCTAGTTGTTGTTAGTAAAAAAGCACACATGCAATGACACTGGTGGATCCATATGTGGTATGTGAAAAGAACACACATGCATTGACTCTGGTTGTACATAGTAACAAGAACACACATGCAATGACACTGGTGGATCCATGTGTGGTCTCTGAAGAGAACACACATTTCAATGACTCTGGTTGTTGTTAGTAAAAAGAACGCACAAGCAATGACACAGGTGGATCCATGTGTGGTCTCTTAAGAGAACACACATGCAATGACTCTGGTTGTTATTAGTAAAAAGAGCACACATGCAATGACACTGGTGGATCCATATGTGGTATGTGAAAAGAACACACCTGCAATGACTCTGGTTGTTGATAGTAAAAAGAACACACATGCAATAACACTGGTGGATCCATGTGTGGTCTCTGAAGAGAACACACATTTCAATGACTCTAGTTGTTGTTAGTAAAAAGAACACACATTCAATGACACTGGTGGATCCATAGGTGGATTGTGAAAAGAACACACATGCAATGACACTGGTTGTTGTTAGTAACAAGAACACACATGCAATGACACTGGTGGATCCATAGGTGGATTGTGAAAAGAACACACATGCAATGACACTGGTTGTTGTTAGTAACAAGAACACACATGCAATGACACTGGTGGATCCATAGGTGGATTATGAAAAGAACACACATGCAATAACACTGGTGGATCCATATGTGGTATGTGAAAAGACCACACATGCAATGACTCTTGTTGTTTTAGTAACAAGAACACACATGCAATATCACTGGTGGATCCATGTGTGGTCTCTGAAGAGAACACACATTTCAATGACACTGGTGGATCCTTATGTGGTATGTGAAAAGAACACACATGAAATGACTCTGGTTGTTGTTAGTAAAAAAGCACACATGCAATGACACTGGTGGATCCATATGTGGTATGTGAAAAGAACAGACATGCAATGACTCTAGTTGTACTTAGTAACAAGAACACACATGCAATGACACTGGTGGATCCATGTGTGGTCTCTAAAGAGAACACACATTTCAATGACTCTGGTTGTTGTTAGTAAAAAGAACACACATGCAATGACACTGGTGGATGCATGTGTGGTCTCTGAAGAGAACACACATTTCAATGACTCTGGTTGTTGTTAGTAAAAAGAACACACATTCAATGACACTGGTGGATGCATGTGTGGTCTCTGAAGAGAACACACATTTCAATGACTCTGGTTGTTGTTAGTAAAAAGAACACACATGCAATGACACTAGTGGATCCATGTGTAGTATCTGAAGAGAACACACATGCAATGACACTAGGGGATCCATTATGTGAAAAGAGAAGTCATGAAATGACTCCACTTGTTGCTAATAAAAAGAACACACATGCAATGAGACTAGTGGATCCATAGGTGGATTGTGAAAAGAACACACATGCAATGACACTGGTGGATCCATATGTGGCATGTGAAAAGAACACATATGCAATGACTCTGGTTGTGGTTAGTAACAAGAACACACATGCAATACCACTGGTGGATCCATGTGTGGTCTCTGAAGAGAACATACATTTCAATGACTCTGGTGGATCCATATGTGGTATGTGAAAAGAACACGCATGAAATGACTCTAGTTGTTGTTAGTAAAAAAAGCACACATGCAATGACACTGGTGGATCCATAGGTGGATTGTGAAAAGAACACACATACAATGACACTGGTTGTTGTTAGTAAAAAGAACACACATGCAATGACACTGGTGGATCCATATGTGAGATGTGAAGAGAACACACATTTCAATGACTCTGGTTGTTGTTAGTAAAAAAGCACACATGCAATGACACTGGTGGATCCATAGGTGGTCTCTGAAGAGAACACACATTTCAATGACTCTGGTTGTTATTAGTAAAAATAACACACATGCAATGACACTGGTGGATCCATGTGTGGTCTCTAAAGAGAACACACTTGAAATGACTCTGTTTGTTGTTAGTAAAAAGAGCACACATGCAATGACACTGGTGGATCCATATGTGGTATGTGAAAAGAACACACATGCAATGACTCTGGTTGTTGTTAGTAAAAAGAACACACATGCAATGACACTGGTGGATCCATATGTGGTATGTGAAAAGAACACACATGCAATGACTCTGGTTGTTGTTAGTAACAAGAACACAGATGCAATAACACTGGTGGATCCATGTGTGGTCTCTGAAGAGAACACACATTTCAATGACACTGGTGGATCCATATGTGGTATGTGAAAAGAACACACATGAAATGACTCTAGTTGTACTTAGTAACAAGAACACACATGCAATGACACTGGTGGATCCATGTCTGGTATCTAAATAGAACACACATGCAATGACACTGGTGGATCCATATATGGTATGTGAAAAGAGAAGTCATGAAATGACTCCAGTTGTTGCTAGTAAAAAGAACACACATGCAATGACACTGGTGGGTCCATATGTGGCATGTGAAAAGAACACACATGCAATGACTCTGGTTGTTGTTAGTAACAAGAACACACATGCAATAACACTGGTGGATCCATATGTGGTCTCTGAAGAGAACATACATTTCAACGACTCTGGTGGATCCATATGTGGTATGTGAAAAGAACACACATGAAATGACTCTGGTTGTTGTTAGTAAAAAAAGCACACATGCAATGACACTGGTGGATCCATAGGTGGATTGTGAAAAGAACACACATGCAATGACAATGGTTGTTGTTAGTAAGAAGAACACACATGCAATGACACTGGTGGATACATATGTGGTATGTGAAGAGAACACACATTTCAATGACTCTGGTTGTTGTTAGTAAAAAAAGCACGCATGCAATGACACTAGTGGATCCATAGGTGGATTGTGAAAAGAACACACATTTCAATGATTGTGGTTATTTTTAGTAAAAAGAACACACAGGCAATGACACTGGTGGATCCATGTGTGGTCTCTGAAGAGAACACACATTTCAATGACTCTGGTTGTTGTTAGTAAAAATAACACACATGCAATGACACTGGTGGCTCCATGTGTGGTCTCTGAAGAGAACACACATTTCAATGACTCTGGTTGTTGTTAGTAAAAAGAACACACATGAAATGACACTAGTGGATCCATATGTGGTATGTGAAAAGAACACACATGCAATGTCTCCAGTTGTACTTAGTAAAAAGAACACACATGCAATGACACTGGTGGATCCATGTGTGGTCTCTGAAGAGAACGCACATTTCAATGACTCTGGTTGTTGTTAGTAAAAAGAACACACATGCAATGACACTAGTGGATCCATGTGTGGTCTCTAAAGAGAACACACATGCAATGGCTCTGGTTGTTGTTACTAAAAAGAGCACATATGCAATGACTCTGGTTGTTGTTAGTAAAAAGAGCAAACATGCAATGACACTGGTGGATCCATATGTGGTATGTGAAAAGAACACACATGCAATGACTCTGGTTGTTGTTAGTAAAAAGAACACACATGCAATAACACTGGTGGATCCATGTGTGGTCTCTGAAGAGAACACACATTTCAATGACTCTGGTTATTGTTAGTAAAAAGAACACACATGCAATGACACTGGTGGATACATGTGTGGTCTCTGAAGAGAACACACATTTCAACGACTCTGGTCGTTGTTAGTAAAAAGAATACACATGCAATGACTCTGGTGGATCCATAGGTGGATTGTGAAAAGAACACACATGCAATGACAGTGGTGGATCCATATGTGGTATGTGAAAAGAACACACATGCAATGACTCTGGTTGTTGTTAGTAACAAGAACACACATGCAATAACACTAGTGGATCCATGTGTGGTCTCTGAAGAGAACACACATTTCAATGACTCTGGTTGTTGTTAGTACAAAGAACACACATGCAATGACACTGGTGGATCCATGTGTGGTCTCTTAAGAGAACACACATGCAATGACTCTGGTTGTTGTTAGTAAAAAGAGCACACATGTAATGACACTGGTGGGTCCATATGTGGCATGTGAAAAGAACACACATGCAATGACTCTGGTTGTTGTTAGTAACAAGAACACACATTCAATAACACTGGTAGATCCATAGGTGGATTGTGAAAAGAACACACATGCAATGACACTGGTGGATCCATATGTGGTATGTGAAAAGAACACACATGCAATGACTCTGGTTGTTATTAGTAACAAGAACACACATGCAATAACACTGGTGGATCCATGTGTGGTCTCTGAAGAGAACACACATTTCAATGACACTTGTGGATCCATATGTGGTATGTGAAAAGGACACACATGAAATGACTCTGGTTGTTGTTAGTAAAAAAGCACACATGCAATGACACTCGTGGATCCATGTGTGGTATCTGAAGAGAACACACATGCAATGACACTGGTGGATCCATATGTGGTATGTGAAGGACTCCAGTTGTTGCTAGTAAAAAGAACACACATGCAATGAGACTGGTGGATCCATAGGTGGATTGTGAAAAGAACACACATGCAATGACACTAGTGGATCCATATGTGGTATGTGAAAAGAACACACATGCAATGACTCTGGTTGTACTTAGTAACAAGAACACACATGCAATGACACTGGTGGATCCATGTGTGGTCTCTGAAGAGAACACACATTTCAATGACTCTGGTTGTTGTTAGTAAAAAGAACACACATGCAATGACACTAGTGGATCCATGTGTGGTCTTTGAAGAGAACACACATGCAATGACTCTGGTTGTTGTTAGTAAAAAGAACACACATGCATTGACTCTGGTTGTTATTAGTAACAAGAACACACATGCAATAACACTTGTGGATCCATGTGTGGTCTCTGAAGAGAACACACATTTCAATGACACTTGTGGATCCATATGTGGTATGTGAAAAGGACACAGATTAAATGACTCTGGTTGTTTTTAGTAAAAAAAGCACACATGCAATGACACTAGTGAATCCATATGTGGTATGTGAAAAGAACACACATGCAATGACTCTGTATGTTGTTAGTAACAAGAACACACATGCAATGACACTTGTGGATCCATAGGTGGATTGTGAAAAGAACACACATGCAAAGACACTGGTGGATCCATAGGTGGATTGTGAAAAGAACACACATGCAATGACACTGGTGGATCCATATGTGGTATGTGAAAAGAACACACATGCAATGACTCTGGTTGTTGTTAGTAAAAAGAACACACATACAATAACACTGGTGGATGCATGTGTGGTCACTAAAGAGAACACACATTTCAATGACTCTGGTAGTTGCTACTAAAAAGAACACAGATGCAATGATACTGGTGGATCGATGTGTGGTCTCCGAAGAGAACCCACATTTCAATGACTCTCGTTGTTGTTAGTAAAAAGAACCCACATGCAATGACACTAGTGGATCCATATGTGGTATGTGAAAAGAACACAAATGCAATGTCTCCAGTTGTACTTAGTAAAAAGAACACACATGCAATGACACTGGTGGATCCATGTGTGGTCTCTGAAGAGAACGCACATTTCAATGACTCTGGTTGTTGTTAGTAAAAAGAACACACATGCAATGACACTAGTGGATCCATGTGTGGTCTCTAAAGAGAACACACATGCAATGGCTCTGGTTGTTGTTACTAAAAAGAGCACACATGCAATGACTCTGGTTGTTGTTAGTAAAAAGAGCAAACATGCAATGACACTGGTGGATCCATATGTGGTATGTGAAAAGAACACACATGCAATGACTCTGGTTGTTGTTAGTAAAAAGAACACACATGCAATAACACTGGTGGATCCATGTGTGGTCTCTGAAGAGAACACACATTTCAATGACTCTGGTTATTGTTAGTAAAAATAACACACATGCAATGACACTGGTGGATACATGTGTGGTCTCTGAAGAGAACACACATTTCAACGACTCTGGTCGTTGTTAGTAAAAAGAACACACATGCAATGACTCTGGTGGATCCATAGGTGGATTGTGAAAAGAACACACATGCAATGACAGTGGTGGATCCATATGTGGTATGTGAAAAGAACACACATGCAATGACTCTGGTTGTTGTTAGTAACAAGAACACACATGGAATAACACTGGTGGATCCATGTGTGGTCTCTGAAGAGAACACACATTTCAATGACTCTGGTTGTTGTTAGTACAAAGAACACACATGCAATGACACTGGTGGATCCATGTGTGGTCTCTTAAGAGAACACACATGCAATGACTCTGGTTGTTGTTAGTAAAAAGAGCACACATGTAATGACACTGGTGGGTCCATATGTGGCATGTGAAAAGAACACACATGCAATGACTCTGGTTGTTGTTAGTAACAAGAACACACATGCAATAACACTGGTAGATCCATAGGTGGATTGTGAAAAGAACACACATGCAATGACACTAGTGGATCCATATATGGTATGTGAAAAGAACACACATGCAATGACTCTGGTTGTTATTAGTAACAAGAACACACATGCAATAACACTGGTGGATCCATGTGTGGTCTCTGAAGAGAACACACATTTCAATGACACTTGTGGATCCATATGTGGTATGTGAAAAGGACACACATGAAATGACTCTGGTTGTTGTTAGTAAAAAAGCACACATGCAATGACACTCGTGGATCCATGTGTGGTATCTGAAGAGAACACACATGCAATGACACTGGTGGATCCATATGTGGTATGTGAAGGACTCCAGTTGTTGCTAGTAAAAAGAACACACATGCAATGAGACTGGTGCATCCATAGGTGGATTGTGAAAAGAACACACATGCAATGACACTAGTGGATCCATATGTGGTATGTGAAAAGAACACACATGCAATGACTCTGGTTGTACTTAGTAACAAGAACACACATGCAATGACACTGGTGGATCCATGTGTGGTCTCTGAAGAGAACACACATTTCAATGACTCTGGGTGTTGTTAGTAAAAAGAACACACATGCAATGACACTAGTGGATCCATGTGTGGTCTTTGAAGAGAACACACATGCAATGACTCTGTTTGTTGTTAGTAAAAAGAACACACATGCATTGACTCTGGTTGTTATTAGTAACAAGAACACACATGCAATAACACTTGTGTATCCATGTGTGGTCTCTGAAGAGAACACACATTTCAATGACACTTGTGGATCCATATGTGGTATGTGAAAAGGACACAGATTAAATGACTCTGGTTGTTTTTAGTAAAAAAAGCACACATGCAATGACACTGGTGAATCCATATGTGGTATCTGAAAAGAACACACATGCAATGACTCTGTATGTTGTTAGTAACAAGAACACACATGCAATGACACTTGTGGATCCATAGGTGGATTGTGAAAAGAACACACATGCAAAGACACTGGTGGATCCATAGGTGGATTGTGAAAAGAACACACATGCAATGACACTGGTGGATCCATATGTGGTATGTGAAAAGAACACACATGCAATGACTCTGGTTGTTGTTAGTAAAAAGAGCACACATACAATAACACTGGTGGATGCATGTGTGGTCTCTAAAGAGAACACACATTTCAATGACTCTGGTAGTTGCTACTAAAAAGAACACATATGCAATGATACTGGTGGATCGATGTGTGGTCTCCGAAGAGAACACACATTTCAATGACTCTGGTTGTTGTTAGTAAAAAGAACACACATGCAATGACACTGGTGGATCCATAGGTGGATTGTGAAAAGAACACACATACAATGACACTGGTGGATCCATATGTGGTATGGGAAAAGAACACACATGCAAAGACTCTGGTTGTTGTTAGTAACAAGAACACACATGCAATGACACTGGTGGATCCATATGTGGATTGTGAAAAGAACACACATGCAATGACACTGGTGGATCCAAATATGGTATGTGAAAAGAACACACATGTAATGACTCTGGTTGTTGTTAGTAACAAGAACACACATGCAATAACACTGGTGGATCCAAGTGTGGTTTCTGAAGAGAACACACAGTTCAATGATACTGGTGGATCCATATGTGGTATGTGAAAAGAACACACATGAAATAACTCTGGTTGTTGTTAGTAAAAAAGCACACATGCAACGACATTGGTGGATCCATATGTGGTATGTGAAAAGAACACACATGCAATGACTCTGGTTGTACTTCGTAACAAGAACACACATGCAATGACACTGGTGGATCCATGTGTGGTCTTTGAAGAGAACACACATTTCAATGACTCTGGTTGTTGTTAGTAAAAAGAACACACATGCAATGACACTGGTGGATCCATATGTGGTATGTGAAGAGAACACACATTTCAATGACTCTGGTTGTTGTTAGTAAAAAAGAACGCATGCAATGACACTGGTGGATCCATAGGTGGATTGTGAAAAGAACACACATTTCAATGACTCTGGTTGTTGTTAGTAAAAAGAACACACATGCAATGACACTGGTGGATCCATGTGTGGTCTCTGAAGAGAACACACATTTCAATAACTCTGGTTCTTGTTAGTAAAAAGAACACACATGCAATGACACTAGTGGATCCATATCTGGTATGTGAAAAGAACACGCATGCAATGACTCCAGTTGTACTTAGTAACAAGAACACACATGCAATTACACTGGTGGATCCATGTGTGGTCTCTAAAGAGAACACACATTTCAATGACTCTGGTTGTTGTTAGTAAAAAGAACACACATGCAATGGCACTGGTGGATTCATGTGTGGTCTCTGAAGAGAACACATATGCAATGACTCTGGTTGTTGTTAGTAAAAAGAGCACACATGCAATGACAGTAGTGGATCCATATGTGGTATGTGAAAAGAACACACATGCAATGACTCTGGTTGTTGTTAGTAAAAAGAACACACATGCAATAACACTGGTGGATCCATGTGTGGTCTCTGAAGAGAACACACATTTAATGACTCTGGTTGTTAGTAAAAAGAACACACATGCAATGACACTGGTGGATCCATATGTGGTATGTGAAGAGAACACACATTTCAATGACTCTGGTTGTTGTTAGTAAAAAAGCACGCATGCAATGACACTGGTGGACCCATAGGTGGATTGTGAAAAGAACACACATTTCAATGACTCTGGTTGTTGTTAGTAAAAAGAACACACATGCAATGACACTGGTGGATCCATGTGTGGTCTCTGAAGAGAACACACATTTCAATGACTCTGGTTCTTGTTAGTAAAAAGAACACACATGCAATGACACTAGTGGATCCATATCTGGTATGTGAAAAGAACACGCATGCAATGACTCCAGTTGTACTTAGTAACAAGAACACACATGCAATTACACTGGTGGATCCATGTGTGGTCTCTAAAGAGAACACACATTTCAATGACTATGTTGTTGTTAGTAAAAAGAACACACATGCAATGGCACTGGTGGATTCATGTGTGGTCTCTGAAGAGAACACATATTCAATGACTCTGGTTGTTGTTAGTAAAAAGAGCACACATGCAATGACAGTAGTGGATCCATATGTGTTATGTGAAAAGAACACACATGCAATGACTGTGGTTGTTGTTAGTAAAAAGAACACACATGCAATAACACTGGTGGATCCATGTGTGGTCTCTGAAGAGAACACACATTTAATGACTCTGGTTGTTGTTAGTAAAAAGAACACACATGCAATGACACTGGTGGATCCATGTGTGGTCTCTGAAGAGAACACACATTTCAGTGACTCTGGTCATTGTTAGTAACAAGAACACACATGCAATGACACTCGTGGATCCATAGGTGGATTGTGAAAAGAACACACACGCAATGACACTGGTGGATCCATATGTGGCATGTGAAAAGAACACACATGCAATGACTCTAGTTGTTATTAGTAACAAGAACACACATGCAATAACACTGTTTGATCCATGTGTGGTCTCTGAAGAGAACACACATTTCAATGACACTTGTGGATCCATATGTGGTATGTGAAAAGGACACACATGAAATGACTCTGGTTGTTGTTAGTAAAAAAAGCACACATGCAATGACACTGGTGGATCCATATGTGGTATGTGAAAAGAACACACATGCAATCACTCTGGTTGTTGTTAGTAACAAGAACACACATGCAATGACACTGGTGGATCCATAGGTGGATTGTGCAAAGAACACACATGCAATGACACTGGTGGATCCATATGTGGTATGTGAAAAGAACACACATGCAATGACTCTGGTTATTGTTAGTAAAAAGAACACACATGCAATAACACTGGTGGATGCATGTGTGGTCTCTGAAGAGAACACACATTTCAATGACTCTGGTAGTTGCTAGTAAAAAGAACACACATGCAATGACACTGGTGGATCCATGTGTGGTCTTTGAAGAGAACACACATTTCAATGACTCTGGTTGTTGTTAGTAAAAAGAACACACATGCAATGACACTGGTGGATCCATAAGTGGATTGTGAAAAGAACACACATGCAATGACACTGGTGGATCCATATGTGGTATGTGAAAAGAACACACATGCAAAGACTCTGGTTGTTGTTAGTAACAAGAACACACATGCAATGACACTGGTGGATCCATATGTGGATTGTGAAAAGAACACACATGCAATGACACTGGTGGATCCATATATGGTATGTGAAAAGAACACACATGCAATGACTCTGGTTGTTGTTAGTAACAAGAACACACATGCAATAACACTGGTGGATCCATGTGTGGTCTCTGAAGAGAACACACAGTTCAATGATACTGGTGGATCCATATGTGGTATGTGAAAAGAACACACATGAAATAACTCTGGTTGTTGTTAGTAAAAAAAGCACACATGCAATGACACTGGTGGATCCATATGTGGTATGTGAAAAGAACACACATGCAATGACTCTGGTTATACTTCGTAACAAGAACACACATGCAATGACACTGGTGGATCCATGTGTGGTCTTTGAAGAGAACACACATTTCAATGACTCTGGTTGTTGTTAGTAAAAAGAACACACATGCAATGACACTGGTGGATCCATGTGTGGTCTCTGGAGAGAACACACATTTCAATGACTCTGGTTGTTGTTATTAAAAAGATCACACATGCAATGACACTGGTGGATCCATGTGTGGTCTCTGAAGAGAACACACATGCAATGACACTGGTGGATCCATATGTGGTATGTGAAAAGAGAAGTTATGAAATGACTCCAGTTGTTGCAAGTAAAAAGAACACACATGCAATGAGACTGGTGGATCCATATGTGGATTGTGAAAAGAACACACATGCAATGACACTGGTGGATCCCTATGTGGCATGTGAAAAGAACACACATGCAATGACTATGGTTGTTGTTAGTAACAAGAACACACATGCAATAACACTGGTGGATCCATGTGTGGTCTCTGAAGAGAACATACATTTCAATGAATCTGGTGGATCCATATGTGGTATGTGAAAAGAACACACATGAAATGACTCTGGCTGTTGTTAGTAAAAAAAGCACACATGCAATGACACTGGTGGATCCATATGTGGTATGTGAAAAGAACACACATGCAAAGACTCTGGTTGTTGTTAGTAACAAGAACACACATGCAATGACACTGGTGGATCCATATGTGGATTGTGAAAAGAACACACATGCAATGACACTGGTGGATCCATATATGGTATGTGAAAAGAACACACATGCAATGACTCTGGTTGTTGTTAGTAACAAGAACACACATGCAATAACACTGGTGGATCCATGTGTCGTCTCTGAAGAGAACACACAGTTCAATGATACTGGTGGATCCATATGTGGTATGTGAAAAGAACACACATGAAATAACTCTGGTTGTTGTTAGTAAAAAAAGCACACATGCAATGACACTGGTGGATCCATATGTGGTATGTGAAAAGAACACACATGCAATGACTCTGGTTGTACTTCGTAACAAGAACACACATGCAATGACACTGGTGGATCCATGTGTGGTCTTTGAAGAGAACACACATTTCAATGACTCTAGTTGTTGTTAGTAAAAAGAACACACATGCAATGACACTGGTGGATCCATGTGTGGTCTCTGAAGAGGACACACATTTCAATGACTCTAGTTGTTGTTAGTAAAAAGAACACACATGCAATGACACTCGTGGATCCATGTGTGGTATCTGAAGAGAACACACATGCAATGACACTGGTGGATCCATAGGTGGTATGTGAAGGACTCCAGTTGTTGCTAGTAAAAAGAACACACATGCAATGTTACTGGTGGATCCATAGGTGGATTGTGAAAAGAACACACATGCAATGACACTGGTGGATCCATATGTGTCATGTGAAAAGAACACACATGCAATGACTCTGGTTGTTGTTAGTAACAAGAACACACATGCAATAACACTAGTGGATCCATGTGTGGTCTCTGAAGAGAACATACATTTCAATGACTCTGGTGGATCCATATGTGGTATGTGAAAAGAACACACATGAAATGACTCTGGTTGTTGTTAGTAAAAAAAGCACACAAGCAATGACACTGGTGGATCCATAGGTGGATTGTGAAAAGAACACACATGCAATGACACTGGTGGATCCATATGTGGTATGTGAACAAAACTCACATTTCAATGACTCTGGTTGTTGTTAGTAAAAAAAGCACGCATGCAATGACACTGGTGGATTCATAGGTGGATTGTGAAAAGAACACAAATTTCAATGACTCTAGTTGTTGTTATTAAAAAGAACACACATGCAATGACACTGCTGGATCCATGTGTGGTCTTTGAAGAGAACACACATTTCAATGACTCTGGTTGTTGTTAGTAACAAGAACACACATGCAATGACACTGGTGGATCCATATGTGGATTGTGAAAAGAACACACATGCAATGACACTGGTGGATCCATATATGGTATGTGAAAAGAACACACATGCAATGACTCTGGTTGTTGTTAGTAACAAGAACACACATGCAATAACACTGGTGGATCCATGTGTGGTCTCTGAAGAGAACACACAGTTCAATGATACTGGTGGATCCATATGTGGTATGTGAAAAGAACACACATGAAATAACTCTGGTTGTTGTTAGTAAAAAAAGCACACATGCAATGACACTGGTGGATCCATATGTGGTATGTGAAAAGAACACACATGCAATGACTCTGGTTATACTTCGTAACAAGAACACACATGCAATGACACTGGTGGATCCATGTGTGGTCTTTGAAGAGAACACACATTTCAATGACTCTGGTTGTTGTTAGTAAAAAGAACACACATGCAATGACACTGGTGGATCCATGTGTGGTCTCTGGAGAGAACACACATTTCAATGACTCTGGTTGTTGTTATTAAAAAGATCACACATGCAATGACACTGGTGGATCCATGTGTGGTCTCTGAAGAGAACACACATGCAATGACACTGGTGGATCCATATGTGGTATGTGAAAAGAGAAGTTATGAAATGACTCCAGTTGTTGCAAGTAAAAAGAACACACATGCAATGAGACTGGTGGATCCATATGTGGATTGTGAAAAGAACACACATGCAATGACACTGGTGGATCCCTATGTGGCATGTGAAAAGAACACACATGCAATGACTATGGTTGTTGTTAGTAACAAGAACACACATGCAATAACACTGGTGGATCCATGTGTGGTCTCTGAAGAGAACATACATTTCAATGAATCTGGTGGATCCATATGTGGTATGTGAAAAGAACACACATGAAATGACTCTGGCTGTTGTTAGTAAAAAAAGCACACATGCAATGACACTGGTGGATCCATATGTGGTATGTGAAAAGAACACACATGCAAAGACTCTGGTTGTTGTTAGTAACAAGAACACACATGCAATGACACTGGTGGATCCATATGTGGATTGTGAAAAGAACACACATGCAATGACACTGGTGGATCCATATATGGTATGTGAAAAGAACACACATGCAATGACTCTGGTTGTTGTTAGTAACAAGAACACACATGCAATAACACTGGTGGATCCATGTGTCGTCTCTGAAGAGAACACACAGTTCAATGATACTGGTGGATCCATATGTGGTATGTGAAAAGAACACACATGAAATAACTCTGGTTGTTGTTAGTAAAAAAAGCACACATGCAATGACACTGGTGGATCCATATGTGGTATGTGAAAAGAACACACATGCAATGACTCTGGTTGTACTTCGTAACAAGAACACACATGCAATGACACTGGTGGATCCATGTGTGGTCTTTGAAGAGAACACACATTTCAATGACTCTAGTTGTTGTTAGTAAAAAGAACACACATGCAATGACACTGGTGGATCCATGTGTGGTCTCTGAAGAGGACACACATTTCAATGACTCTAGTTGTTGTTAGTAAAAAGAACACACATGCAATGACACTCGTGGATCCATGTGTGGTATCTGAAGAGAACACACATGCAATGACACTGGTGGATCCATAGGTGGTATGTGAAGGACTCCAGTTGTTGCTAGTAAAAAGAACACACATGCAATGTTACTGGTGGATCCATAGGTGGATTGTGAAAAGAACACACATGCAATGACACTGGTGGATCCATATGTGTCATGTGAAAAGAACACACATGCAATGACTCTGGTTGTTGTTAGTAACAAGAACACACATGCAATAACACTAGTGGATCCATGTGTGGTCTCTGAAGAGAACATACATTTCAATGACTCTGGTGGATCCATATGTGGTATGTGAAAAGAACACACATGAAATGACTCTGGTTGTTGTTAGTAAAAAAAGCACACAAGCAATGACACTGGTGGATCCATAGGTGGATTGTGAAAAGAACACACATGCAATGACACTGGTGGATCCATATGTGGTATGTGAACAAAACTCACATTTCAATGACTCTGGTTGTTGTTAGTAAAAAAAGCACGCATGCAATGACACTGGTGGATTCATAGGTGGATTGTGAAAAGAACACAAATTTCAATGACTCTAGTTGTTGTTATTAAAAAGAACACACATGCAATGACACTGCTGGATCCATGTGTGGTCTTTGAAGAGAACACACATTTCAATGACTCTGGTTGTTGTTAGTAAAAAGAAGACACATGCAATGACACTAGTGGATCCATATGTGGTATGTGAAAACAACACGCATGCAATGACTCCAGTTGTACTTAGTAACAAGAACACACATGCAATTACACTGGTGGATCCATGTGTGGTCTCTAAAGAGAACACACATTTCAATGACTCTGGTTGTTGTTAGTAAAAAGAACACACATGCAATGACAATGGTGGATCCATGTGTGGTCTCTGCAGAGAACACACATGCAATGACTCTAGTTGTTGTTAGTAAAAAGAGCACACATGCAATGACACTGGTGGATCCATATGTGGTATGTGAAAAGAACACACATGCAATGACTCTGGTTGTTGTTAGTAAAAAGAACACACATGCAATAACACTGGTGGATCCATGTGTGGTCTCTGAAGAGAACACACATTTCAATGACTCTGGTTGTTGTTAGTAAAAAGAACACACATGCAATGACACTGGTGGATCCATGTGTGGTCTCTGAAGAGAACACACACATCAATGACTCTGGTCATTGTTAGTAAGAAGAACACACATGCAATGACACTGGTGGATCCATAGGTGGATTGTGAAAATAACACACTTGCATTGACACTGGTGGATCCATATGTGGTATGTGAAAAGAACACACATGCAATGACTCTGGTTGTTGTTAGTAACAAGAACACACATGCAATAACACTGGTGGATCCATAGGTGGATTGTGAAAAAACACACATGCAATGACACTGGTGGATCCATATGTGGCATATGAAAAGAACACACATGCAGTGACTCTGGTTGTTATTAGTAACAAGAACACACATGCAATAACACTGTTTGATCCATGTGTGGTCTCTGAAGAGAACACACATTTCAATGACACTTGTGGATCCATATGTGGTATGTGAAAAGGACACACATGAAATGACTCTAGTTGTTGTTAGTAAAAAAAGCACACATGCAATGACACTGGTGGATCCATATGTGGTATGTGAAAAGAACACACATGCAATGACTCTGGTTGTTGTTAGTAACAAGAACACACATGCAATGACTCTGGTTGTTGTTAGTAACAAGAACACACATGCAATGACACTGGTGGATCCATATGTGGATTGTGGAAAGAACACACATGCAATAACACTGGTGGATCCATATGTGGTATGTGAAAAGAACACACATGCAATGACTCTGGTTATTGTTAGTAAAAAGAACACACATGCAATAACACTGGTGGATGCATGTGTGGTCTCTGAAGAGAACACACATTTCAATGACTCTGGTAGTTGCTAGTAAAAAGAACACACATGGAATGACACTGGTGGATCCATGTGTGGACTCTGAAGAGAACACACATTTCAATGACTCTGGTTGTTGTTAGTAAAAAGAACATACATGCAATGACACTGGTGGATCCATAAGTGGATTGTGAAAAGAACACACATGCAATGACACTGGTGGATCCATATGTGGTATGTGAAAAGAACACACATGCAAAGACTCTGGTTGTTGTTAGTAACAAGAACACACATGCAATGACACTGGTGGATCCATATGTGGATTGTGAAAAGAACACACATGCAATGACACTGGTGGATCCATATATGGTATGTGAAAAGAACACACATGCAATGACTCTGGTTGTTGTTAGTAACAAGAACACACATGCAATAACACTGGTGGATCCATGTGTCGTCTCTGAAGAGAACAAACAGTTCAATGATACTGGTGGATCCATATGTGGTATGTGAAAAGAACACACATGAAATAACTCTGGTTGTTGTTAGTAAAAAAAGCACACATGCAATGACACTGGTGGATCCATATGTGGTATGTGAAAAGAACACACATTTCAATGACTCTGGTTGTACTTCGTAACAAGAACACACATGCAATGACACTGGTGGATCCATGTGTGGTCTTTGAAGAGAACACACATTTCAATGACTCTGGTTGTTGTTAGTAAAAGGAACACACATGCAATGACATTGGTGGATCCATGTGTGGTCTCTGGAGAGAACACACATGCAATGACTCTGGTTGTTGTTAGTAAAAAGAGCACACATGCAATGACACTGGTGGATCCATATGTGGTATGTGAAAAGAACACACATGCAATGCCTCTAGTTGTTGTTAGTAAAAAGAACACACATGCAATAACACTGGTGGATCCATGTGTGGTCTCTGAAGAGAACACACATTTCAATGACTATGGTTGTTGTTAGTAAAAAGAACACACATGCAATCACACTGGTGGATCCATGTGTGGTCTCTGAAGAGAACACACATATCAATGACTCTGGACATTGTTAGTAAGAAGAACACACATGCAATGACACTGGTGGATCCATAGGTGGATTGTGAAAATAACACACTTGCATTGACACTGGTGGATCGATATGTGGTATGTGAAAAGAACACACATGCAATGACTCTGGTTGTTGTTAGTAACAAGAACACACATGCAATAACACTGGTGGATCCATAGGTGGATTGTGAAAAAACACACATGCAATGACACTGGTGGATCCATATGTGGCATATGAAAAGAACACACATGCAGTGACTCTGGTTGTTATTAGTAACAAGAACACACATGCAATAACACTGTTTGATCCATGTGTGGTCTCTGAAGAGAACACACATTTCAATGACACTTGTGGATCCATATGTGGTATGTGAAAAGGATACACATGAAATGACTCTAGTTGTTGTTAGTAAAAAAAGCACACATGCAATGACACTGGTGGATCCATATGTGGTATGTGAAAAGAACACACATGCAATGACTCTGGTTGTTGTTAGTAACAAGAACACACATGCAATGACACTGGTGGATCCATAGGTGGATTGTGGAAAGAACACACATGCAATAACACTGGTGGATCCATATGTGGTATGTGAAAAGAACACACATGCAATGACTCTGGTTATTGTTAGTAAAAAGAACACACATGCAATAACACTGGTGGATGCATGTGTGGTCTCTGAAGAGAACACACATTTCAATGACTCTGGTAGTTGCTAGTAAAAAGAACACACATGGAATGACACTAGTGGATCCATGTGTGGTCTCTGAAGAGAACACACATTTCAATGACTCTGGTTGTTGTTAGTAAAAAGAACACACATGCAATGACACTGGTGGATCCATAAGTGGATTGTGAAAAGAACACACATGCAATGACACTGGTGGATCCATATGTGGTATGTGAAAAGAACACACATGCAAAGACTCTGGTTGTTGTTAGTAACAAGAACACACATGCAATGACACTGGTGGATCCATATGTGGATTGTGAAAAGAACACACATGCAATGACACTGGTGGATCCATATATGGTATGTGAAAAGAACACACATGCAATGACTCTGGTTGTTGTTAGTAACAAGAACACACATGCAATAACACTGGTGGATCCATGTGTCGTCTCTGAAGAGAACACGCAGTTCAATGATACTGGTGGATCCATATGTGGTATGTGAAAAGAACACACATGAAATAACTCTGGTTGTTGTTAGTAAAAAAAGCACACATGCAATGACACTGGTGGATCCATATGTGGTATGTGAAAAGAACACACATGCAATGACTCTGGTTGTACTTCGTAACAAGAACACACATGCAATGACACTGGTGGATCCATGTGTGGTCTTTGAAGAGAACACACATTTCAATGACTCTGGTTGTTGTTAGTAAAAGGAACACACATGCTATGACACTGGTGGATCCATGTGTGGTCTCTGGAGAGAACACACATTTCAATGACTCTGGTTGTTGTTACTAAAAAGAACACACATGCAATGACACTGGTGGATCCATGTGTGGTATCTGAAGAGAACACACATGCAATGACACTGGTGGATCCATATGTGGTATGTGAAAAGAGAAGTTATGAAATGAATCCAGTTGTTGCTAGTAAAAAGAACACACATGCAATGAGACTGGTGGATCCATATGTGGATTGTGAAAAGAACACACATGCAATGACACTGGTGGATCCATATGTGGCATGTGAAAAGAACACGCATGCAATGACTCTGGTTGTTGTTAGTAACAAGAACACACATGAAATAACACTGGTGGATCCATGTGTGGTCTCTGAAGAGAACATACATTTCAATGAATATGGTGGATCCATATGTGGTATGTGAAAAGAACACACATGAAATGACTCTGGTTGTTGTTAGTAAAAAAAGCACACATGCAATGACACTGGTGGATCCATAGGTGGATTGTGAGAATAACACACATGCAATGACACTGGTTGTTGTTAGTAAAAAGAACACACATGCAATGACACTGGTGGATCCATATGTGGTATGTGAAGAGAACACACATTTCAATGACTCTGGTTGTTGTTAGTAAAAAAAGCTCGCATGCAATGACACTGGTGGATCCATAGGTGGATTGTGAAAATAACACACTTGCATTGACACTGGTGGATCCATATGTGGTATGTGAAAAGAACACACATGCAATGGCTCTGGTTGTTGTTAGTAACAAGAACACACATGCAATAACACTGGTGGATCCATAGGTGGATTGTGAAAAAACACACATGCAATGACACTGGTGGATCCATATGTGGCATATGAAAAGAACACACATGCAATGACTCTGGTTGTTATTAGTAACAAGAACACACATGCAATAACACTGTTTGATCCATGTGTGGTCTCTGAAGAGAACACACATTTCAACGACACTGGTGGATCCATATGTGGTATGTGAAAAGGGCACACATGCAATGACTCTGGTTGTTGTTAGTAACAAGAACACACATGCAATGACACTGGTGGATCCATAGGTGGATTGTGGAAAGAACACACATGCAATAACACTGGTGGATCCATATGTGGTATGTGAAAAGAACACACATGCGATGACTCTGGTTATTGTTAGTAAAAAGAACACACATGCAATAACACTGGTGGATGCATGTGTGGTCTCTGAAGAGAACACACATTTCAATGACTCTGGTAGTTGCTAGTAAAAAGAACACACATGGAATGACACTGGTGGATCCATGTGTGGTCTCTGAAGAGAACACACATTTCAATGACTCTGGTTGTTGTTAGTAAAAAGAACACACATGCAATGACACTGGTGGATCCATAAGTGGATTGTGAAAAGAACACACATGCAATGACACTGGTGGATCCATATGTGGTATGTGAAAAGAACACACATGCAAAGACTCTGGTTGTTGTTAGTAACAAGAACACACATGCAATGACACTGGTGGATCCATATGTGGATTGTGAAAAGAACACACATGCAATGACACTGGTGGATCCATATATGGTATGTGAAAAGAACACACATGCAATGACTCTGGTTGTTGTTAGTAACAAGAACACACATGCAATAACACTGGTGGATCCATGTGTCGTCTCTGAAGAGAACACACAGTTCAATGATACTGGTGGATCCATGTGGCATCCCGCAAAACCACTACTAGAAAATCGCGTTGTTTTTGTGCATTGCATCATCATGACCGCATGCTCATGTTATCTTGACACATTGCATTTGAGCATCGTCATCATCTTGCATTTGCTTGCATAAAACTAATTTCGGAAAAACCTGTTTGTGTTTTCTAAACGCCCCGTCTTTGTTCAAACGCAAAACCCGGGTCACCGGAATATTTTGGTTTGTTTGCTATCGTGTTGCAAACGTCTGTTTGAAACAAATAAAATATTTAAATAATTTTGTGGGGGAAGTCGAACGGGCCGAATCGACCCAGTCGACCACCCCCGGATTTTTTTTAAAACGGTCCATCTAAATCAGCCACCTCTAAAACCTATCCCCACCCAATCCTAATCTACCCACCAACCGCAGTGTGCCACCTCACCCGTCCCCCAAACTCCTACCCACCCCGCCACATCATCAATCCATACCCCTTTTCCCCCTCTCCTTTTCTCACCCCAGCTTCTCTACCCTCCCTCTCCACTCTCTCTCTGCCCCCGGGACCCACCCGCAGCAGCACACAACCCACCACCCTCTTCCTGGGTCACACGCCCACGCCAACCACCTCTCCACGCGGGCCCCACCCCACCTGTCCCCACCCGGCAGGCCCACCCCCGACCCCGTCTCATTCCTCTCTCTCCCCAACTTCCTCCCTCACCGACGCACGCGACGACCCCCCACCTCTGGCCGACCCCGTCGGTCCCGAGGCCCCTCGCTGACCCGACCCCCGCCCCCTCCACCAGCGACCGCGTCCGCGCCTCCGGACCTCCTCCACCCCGCCCTCGGCCTCACGGCGTCCTCCAACCGCCACCGCCCCGCTCGAGTCCGCGCCCCGCCCCCTCTCCTCGCAACACGAGCGCCGCCGCCCGCGGCCCCTCTCCGGCCGACCTCCTCCTTCCGCCGCTCAGACCCGCCCCGCCGGAGCCGCCCGCGACCCTCTGCCTCGCCCCACCGTCGGCCTCCTCACCGGTGCCCTCCCCGAGCTCCTCCCCGACGCTCACCTCCCTCCACCGCCAAGCTTCTCCGGCGCCCTCCGCCTCGCGCAGCTCCCCGCCGACCGCGCCTTCCCTCCCCGAGCCCTCTCGCCGCCGGCGTCCCCTCCGCTCGCCAACCGCGTCAACCGCCACGCCTCCTCGGTCCCTCGCCGCGACCGGCCGCTCCCCCGCCGCCTCCGGCCAGAACCGCCGCTGGGCCCCCTCAGCGCTTCTCCCCGTGGGTGCCTCCTCTCTTCGGCAGGTGCCGCCCGTCCGCGAGACGCCCTCCGCCCCGCTGCCTCTAGTGCGAGCCCTCCCGCGAGCGCGTGTTCCGACAGCCGCGCCGCTGTGCGCGCTTCCCCTGCAAGCTAGCCCATGGCAGCATGTCTCAGCAGTTGCAGACGCCCTCTGGTGCAGCCTCGCAGTACAGTCGGGCGTCAGACGCAAGATCTGCTGTACCGATGAAGTTCGTCAGTGTTCGGTGGAACGCCAAGACCATTCGGCTGTAGCCGTCTGTGACATCGCCAAGATCTTAGGCAAGGACCCAAAGTATCCAAAGATTGAACCGTGGAACCGAGACCCCGAAGCCCGATCCCGGTGATCCGAAGGCCACGCCAAGACCTGGATCCGAAGATCGCCAAGGTCGTCACCGGTACGACAAGCACTTCGACGCAGAACGCCAAGTACTTCATCCCGAACGCCATGACCGTCGACATGACCCGAAGACACGGATGCGACAAGATCTACCCGTTGCTCGAGAATGTTCTGCCGAGACCGATCCCTTCGAACCCTGAACCCCGAGACCGAACCCCGGAACCCCCGGAATCCCAAGATCGCCGAACCCTAATGTGTGCACCTTTCCCGAGCCCCTACTTTATAAATGCTATATATAAAACTTGTTGCATATTAAATTGTCATACTCGCATGCATATTGTCATGTGGTTGGGGGCACTATGCCGATTCACCTTATAATCAAATATGGGGCCCATATGCGGGCAAATCTAGTCTTATATTGGCCCCATTTAAATTTGTGTAGCGAACCGATGATATATTTTGCCTTGCTCAAACAACATTTAATTGCGGGGTAGTTAAATAACTTGAACCGTTTAATTAAATGTCGGGACCCCGGTTCCGCTTAATATGGCCTAATTGCATCGCACCTTTGCCATGTCATACATCATACATGCATCATGCCCGATCTTTTGCCGTAGTATTAAATATTGCAACCGGTGTTTATTCTAGCGTTTTGCTTCTTCGCGGATAAGGCCGTTGAGTTGTTGCGAGTGTCGACCCGATCTTCGGATGAACCTTCGGAAATGTTTTTCAGGCGAGCATCTCCCCATTTCTACCTATCTTACTTTTATAGTATTTATTCCCTCCTGATGATCTTTTGCTATCTGTGTTGCGATGCTCTAGTTTTCGTACCCGTGATATCCCTTGCAGCCTTATATTGCCTTGGACACCTCCTATTACCTGTTGTTTGGTAGATAGTTGGACCTGCGCGTCGTAGTCGCTTGCTCAAGTGCGGTTGCGTGTCGTCAAGTGCCACAGTTGTTGGAGTTTGGCCGCATGTTGATGTTGGAGATGATCATGGCTTTACCTTTCGTTCACTTTAATTACTGTTTAACAACTAAAATTGAAGTAAGTAAGCAGAGGCATCGGTGGGTGATAGATAATGTTGGTTTCCGACCGCCCACTTGTGTCCCGTAGGACCCCGAGTTCTTGACACCTGTTCCGAGATCGAGCGCGCTAACCACAGGTGGGGAGATATGGGCCCCCTATTGATTATTACCTGATTTCAAAGTATTGTACTGGGGGCCACAAACTAGTTTGAGGTTTTATTTACTATCCTGTACTTATGCCATGCTTTACTGCTTTATTTACGATTGTGCGAGGAGCACACTGTACTGTTTAGGAAGCGGAGTGTTTTCGCGGTATCGACAGTCCCAGTTTTGGGATTCGCTGTTGTTTACAGCCACTGACGCAAACCCTGAGTCCGTCTCAGAGACCGGCCGACTTTGTTGCGGGTAGACTTAGTGGGGTGGCCCCCCGTGCTTGCTTTGGGTCTGGGAACGTCATGACTTAGGCCCCGCCGACATACCGATGGGTGTATGTTAACTGATCTGGCAAAAAGGGTCGAAGTGCTTGTGGATACTTTGGTGCACCCCTGCAGGGTTAAATCTTTTCGAGAAGCCGTGTCCGCGGTTATGGACGACTTGGAGCACAGTGCTTGATCATAGACAACTATAACTAAAGTTTACTGTTATAAATTGACTTGTATCCGATATGACTAGTAATCAGCTTCACTACAACGGAATGGCTAAATAAAAGTACCAACAACTGCTGGGTTTTGGGGTTATCTCATGCTAATTGTATCTGACTAGTAAGTGTTGGAACTATAACGGAATGGTTAACTAAAAGTGCCCACTGCTTATTCTATCAGGATGACTATCTATACCTGACTAGTAATTGCTGCAACGATAACTGAATAAATAAAACTGCCAACGGCGTGAGTTCCTCGGTTGACTTCCTCGTCTGGTCCCGAGGGGGGAAATACCAGGATGGGTATGCTTGGTGATAGTATTAGGTTGGTTCCGGATAGGTCTTTCTTATCCCTCTCTGATAGCCGACAGTTTTATCGAGTCTCTATAGGTTGATTAGTGCATGCTGCGCTGCCGCTCAGTCCACCATACCTATGTAGGCGAGGACCGCCGAATTCTAGCCTCGCCGTGTACTGGCCTCATTACTGACCGCTCTCTTTTTCCTTTGCCCTTTGTCGGCACCCCTTTTGTTTAAGCAGGTTTTGAGATCGACGTCGTTAGCAGGGTTACCCTTCCGGCTTGGCCTGGGGGTTATGGACGCCATTGGTTATTATTCAGGGCTCTTAGCCCCATTTGCATCTTGTCCATAGTCGGACGCGCCATCATTTTCAAGGTGATTTGGATCTTTGTATAATATATCTGTATTCCTGACTCCTGGAGTCGTGTTGTATATATCTGTTCTGTGGGTCCCATCGAGGACTGTTGTGTAATGTTATTACTTCGTTTTCCACCCGCACGAAAGTGCCTGGTGGGCACCTTTGAATCGTTTCTATGCGGGTTTGGCGAGTTTCGCTAAAACTTGCATAGGGCCGATTCTGAGGGTGTTACAGAGTGGTATCAGAGCTCAGCAGTTGTGATACCCCACAAGTCCAGCCTGTAGGATAACCTAGCTAACGGACGTTGTAGAGTGTCAAAACTATTTTGCAAACTCGGTTGGATAGTTCTGATTAGGTCTGATTTTACTCCTTACCCCTCTGCTATTCTCCTCTTACCTCTGCGTGTTTTGAATCCGCTCTCTTCTCTCTCTTCGAGTCCAGGATTTCTCGTGGTTGGGTTCCATCGTACCTTCAGGGTTTCGCTTCCTCCTTTGGTAACTGTGTTGCTACATCTGGTCTTCATGCTATCCGAGGAGTCCTTCGTCTGGTGGACTTCTCTTTGTTCCTTCTCGTGCCTTCCGGTGTTTCCGACGCGACGACATCATCTACGCCAGATCCGACGCAGAGTCTGTATCACTCCTTTGTTTCCGAACCTTGCTCGACGAGATCTTCAGTCTAATTCCGAGAATGGTTGCACGCTTTACTACTGATTGTGCAGAGTAATAGTTTGGGTGTGTGATGGATTGGCCCCCATGCCGACTACCCCTTCTATTCGCTTTTGTACATTGAAGTGGATGAGAATGCATCGGTTCCCTCTGTCCATCGAAGTTAGGGGTGGCTTTATTTGTCGATACCTCTACCTTCGACCTTTTGTTCCCGGAGTGTTCTCTCGACGGTCACGGACAACGACCTCTTGTTAGTGGTGTCGCGAGGATCTACACGAAGCGAGAAGACGCAGATCGCCGACCTCCCTTCCGGTACCATGAGGCGGATCTCGAGGGCGAGATCCATTGTTAGTGGTGTCGAATTGTGGCATCCCACAAAACCACTACTAGAAAATCGCGTTGTTTTTGTGCATTGCATCATCATGACCGCATGCTCATGTCATCTTGCCACATTGCATTTGAGCATCGTCATCATCTTGCATTTGCTTGCATAAAACTAATTTCGGAAAAACCTGTTTGTGTTTTCTAAACGCCCCGTCTTTGTTCAAACGCAAAACCCGGGTCACCGGAATATTTTGTTTTGTTTGCTATCGTGTTGCAAAAGTCTGTTTGAAACAAATAAAATATTTAAATAATTTTGTGGGGGTAGTCGAACGGGCCGAATCGACCCAGTCGACCACCCCCGGATTTTTTTAAAACGGTCCATCTAAATCAGCCACCTCTAAAACCTATCCCCACCCAATCCTAATCTACCCACCAACCGTAGTGTGCCACCTCACCCCTCCCCCAAACTCCTACCCACCCCGCCACATCATCAATCCATACCCCTTTTTCCCCCTCTCCTTTTCTCACCCCAGCTTCTCTACCCTCCCTCTCCACTCTCTCTCTGCCCCCGGGCCCCACCCACAGCAGCACACAACCCACCACCCTCTTCCTGGGTCACACGCCCACGCCAACCACCTCTCCACGCGGGCCCCACCCCACCTGTCCCCACCCGGCAGGCCCATCCCCGACCCCGTCTCCTTCCTCTCTCTCCCCAACTTCCTCCCTCACCGACGCACGCGACGACCCCCCACCTCTGGCCAACCCCGTCGGTCCCGAGGCCCCTCGCCGACCCGACCCCCGCCCCCTCCACCAGCGACCGCGCCGGCGCCTCCGGACCTCCTCCACCCCGCCCTCGGCCTCACCGCGTCCTCCAACCGCCACCGCCCCGCTCGAGTCCGCGCCCCGCCCCCTCTCCTCGCGACGCGAGCGCCGCCGCCCGCGGCCCCTCTCCGGCCGACCTCCTCCTTCCGCCGCTCGGACCCGCCCCGCCGGAGCCGCCCACGACCCTCTGCCTCGCCCCGCCGTCGGCCTCCTCACCGGTGCCCTCCCCGAGCTCCTCCCCGACGCTCACCTCCCTCCACCGCCAAGCTTCTCCGGCGCCCTCCGCCTCGCGCAGCTCCCCGCCGACCGCGCCTTCCCTCCCCGAGCCCTCTCGCCGTCGGCGTCCCCTCCGCTCGCCAACCGCGTCAACCGCCACGCCTCCTCGGTCCCTCGCCGCGACCGGCCGCTCCCCCGCCGCCTCCGGCCAGAACCGCCGCTGGGCCCCCTCGGCGCTTCTCCCCGCGGGTGCCTCCTCTCTTCGGCAGGTGCCGCCCGTCCGCGAGATGCCCTCCGCCCCGCTGCCTCTAGTGCGAGCCCTCCCGCGAGCGCGTGTTCCGACAGCCGCGCCGCTGTGCGCGCTTCCCCTGCAAGCTAGCCCAGGGCAGCATGTCTCAGCAGTTGCAGACGCCCTCTGGTGCAGCCTCGCAGTACAGTCGGGCGTCAGACGCAAGATCTGCTGTACCGATGAAGTTCGTCAGTGTTCGGTGGAACGCCAAGACCATTCGGCTGTAGCCGTCTGTGACATCGCCAAGATCTTCGGCAAGGACCCAAAGTATCCGAAGATTGAACCGTGGAACCGAGACCCCGAAGCCCGATCCCGGTGATCCGAAGGCCACGCCAAGACCTGGATCCGAAGATCGCCAAGGTCGTCACCGGTACGACAAGCACTTCGACGCAGAACGCCAAGTACTTCATCCCGAACGCCATGACCGTCGACATGACCCGAAGACACGGATGCGACAAGATCTACCCGTTGCTCGAGAATGTTCTGCCGAGACCGATCCCGTCGAACCCTGAACCCCGAGACCGAACCCCGGAACCCCCGAAATCCCAAGATCGCCGAACCCTAATGTGTGCACCTTTCTCGAGCCCCTACTTTATAAATGCTATATATAAAACTTGTTGCATATTAAATTGTCATACTCGCATGCATATTGTCATGTGGTTGGGGGCACTATGCCGATTCACCTTATAATCAAATATGGGACCATATGCGGGCAAATCTAGTCTTATATTGGCCCCATTTAAATTTGTGTAGCGAACCGGTGATATATTTTGCCTTGCTCAAACAACATTTAATTGCGGGGTAGTTAAATAACTTGAACCGTTTAATTAAATGTCGGGACCCCGGTTCCGCTTAATATGGCCTAATTGCATCGCACCTTTGCCATGTCATACATCATACATGCATCATGCCCGATCTTTTGCCGTAGTATTAAATATTGCAACCGGTGTTTATTCTAGCGTTTTGCTTCTTCGCGGATAAGGCCGTTGAGTTGTTGCGAGTGTCGACCCGATCTTCGGATGAACCTTCGGCAATGTTTTTCAGGCGAGCATCTCCCCCTTTCTACCTATCTTACTTTTATAGTATTTATTCCCTCCTGATGATCTTTTGCTATCTGTGTTGCGATGCTCTAGTTTTCGTACCCGTGATATCCCTTGCAGCCTTATATTGCCTTGGACACCTCCTATTACCTGTTGTTTGGTAGATAGTTGGACCTGCGCGTCGTAGTCGCTTGCTCAAGTGCGGTTGTGTGTCGTCAAGTGCCACAGTTGTTGGAGTTTGGCCGCATGTTGATGTTGGAGATGATCATGGCTTTACCTTTCGTTCACTTTAATTACTGTTTAACAACTAAAATTGAAGTAAGTAAGCAGAGGCATCGGTGGGTGATAGATAATGTTGGTTTCCGACCGCCCACTTGTGTCCCGTAGGACCCAGAGTTCTTGACACCTGTTCCGAGATCGAGCGCGCTAACCACAGGTGGGGAGATATGGGCCCCCCATTGATTATTACCTGATTTCAAAGTATTGTACTGGGGGCCACAAACTAGTTTGAGGTTTTATTTACTATCCTGTACTTATGCCATGCTTTACTGCTTTATTTACGATTATGCGAGGAGCACACTGTACTCTTTAGGAAGCGGAGTGTTTTCGTGGTATCGACAGTCCCAGTTTTGGGATTCGCTGTCGTTTACAGCCACTGACGCAAACCCTGAGTCCGTCTCGGAGACCGGCCGACTTCGTTGCGGGTAGACTTAGTGGGGTGGCCCCCCGTGCTTGCTTTGGGTCTGGGAACGTCATGACTTAGGCCCTGCCGACATACCGATGGGTGTATGTTAACTGATCTGGCAAAAAGGGTCGAAGTGCTTGTGGATACTTTGGTGCACCCCTGCAGGGTTAAATCTTTTCGAGAAGCCGTGTCCGCGGTTATGGACGACTTGGAGCACAGTGCTTGATCATAGACAACTATAACTAAAGTTTACTGTTATAAATTGACTTGTATCCGATATGACTAGTAATCAGCTTCACTGCAATGGAATGGCTAAATAAAAGTACCAACCACTGCTGGGTTTTGGGGTTATCTCATGCTAATTGTATCTGACTAGTAAGTGTTGGAACTATAACGGAATGGTTAACTAAAAGTGCCCACTGCTTATTCTATCAGGATGACTATCTATACCTGACTAGTAATTGCTGCAACGATAACTGAATAAATAAAACTGCCAACGGCGTGAGTTCCTCGGTTGACTTCCTCGTCTGGTCCCGAGGGGGGAAATACCAGGATGGGTATGCTTGGTGATAGTATTAGGTTGGTTCCGGATAGGTCTTTCTTATCCCTCTCTGATAGCCGACAGTTTTATCGAGTCTCTATAGGTTGATTAGTGCATGCTGCGCTGCCGCTCAGTCCACCATACCTATGTAGGCGAGGACAGCCGAATTCTAGCCTCGCTGTGTACTAGCCTCAGTACTGACCGCTCTCTTTTTCCTTTGCCCTTTGTCGGCACCCCTTTTGTTTAAGCAGGTTTTGAGATCGACGTCGTTAGCAGGGTTACCCTTCCGGCTTGGCCTGGGCAGGGTTATGGACGCCATTGGTTATTCTTTAGGGCTCTTAGCCCCATTTGCATCTTGTCCGTAGTCGGACGCGCCATCATTTTCAAGGTGATTTGGATCTTTGTATAATATATTTGTATTCCTGACTCCTGGAGTCGTGTTGTATATATCTGTTCTGTGGGTCCCATCGAGGACTGTTGTGTAATGTTATTACTTCGTTTTCCACCCGCACGAAAGTGCCTGGTGGGCACCTTTGAATCGTTTCTATGCGGGTTTGGCGAGTTTCGCTAAAACTTGCATAGGGCCGATTCTGAGGGTGTTACAATCCATATGTGGTATGTGAAAAGAACACACATGAAATAACTCTGGTTGTTGTTAGTAAAAAAAGCACACATGCAATGACACTTGTGGATCCATATGTGGTATGTGAAAAGAACACACATGCAATGACTCTGGTTGTACTTCGTAACAAGAACACACATGCAATGACACTGGTGGATCCATGTGTGGTCTTTGAAGAGAACACACATTTCAATGACTCTGGTTGTTGTTAGTAAAAGGAACACACATGCAATGACACTGGTGGATCCATGTGTGGTCTCTGGAGAGAACACACATTTCAATGTTTCTGGTTGTTGTTATTAAAAAGAACACACATGCAATGACACTGGTGGATCCATGTGTGGTATCTGAAGAGAACACACATGCAATGACACTGGTGGATCCATATGTGGTATGTGAAAAGAGAAGTTATGAAATGAATCCAGTTGTTGCTAGTAAAAAGAACACACATGCAATGAGACTAGTGGATCCATATGTGGATTGTGAAAAGAACACACATGCAATGACACTGGTGGATCCATATGTGGCATGTGAAAAGAACACACATGCAATGACTCTGGTTGTTGTTAGTAACAAGAACACACATGAAATAACACTGGTGGATCCATGTGTGGTCTCTGAAGAGAACATACATTTCAATGAATCTGGTGGATCCATATGTGGTATGTGAAAAGAACACACATGAAATGATTCTGGTTGTTGTTAGTAAAAAAAGCACACATGCAATGACACTGGTGGATCCATAGGTGGATTGTGAGAAGAACACACATGCAATGACACTGGTTGTTGTTAGTAAAAAGAACACACATGCAATGACACTGGTGGATCCATATGTGGTATGTGAAGAGAACACACATTTCAATGACTCTGGTTGTTTTTAGTAAAAAAAGCTCGCATGCAATGACACTGGTGGATCCATAGGTGGATTGTGAAAATAACACAGTTGCATTGACACTGGTGGATCCATATGTGGTATGTGAAAAGAACACACATGCAATGACTCTAGTTGTTGTTAGTAACAAGAACACACATGCAATAACACTGGTGGATCCATAGGTGGATTGTGAAAAAACACACATGCAATGACACTGGTGGATCCATATGTGGCATATGAAAAGAACACACATGCAATGACTCTGGTTGTTATTAGTAACAAGAACACACATGCAATAACACTGTTTGATCCATGTGTGGTCTCTGAAGAGAACACGCATTTCAATGACACTTGTGGATCCATATGTGGTATGTGAAAAGGACACACATGAAATGACTCTAGTTGTTGTTAGTAAAAAAAGCACACATGCAATGAGACTGGTGGATCCATATGTGGTATGTGAAAAGAACACACATGCAATGACTCTTGTTGTTGTTAGTAACAAGAACACACATGCAATGACACTGGTGGATCCATAGGTGGATTGTGGAAAGAACACACATGCAATAACACTGGTGGATCCATATGTGGTATGTGAAAAGAACACACATGCAATGACTCTGGTTATTGTTAGTAAAAAGAACACACATGCAATAAAACTGGTGGATGCATGTGTGGTCTCTGAAGAGAACACACATTTCAATGACTCTGGTAGTTGCTAGTAAAAAGAACACACATGGAATGACACTGGTGGATCCATGTGTGGTCTCTGAAGAGAACACACATTTCAATGACTCTGGTTGTTGTTAGTAAAAAGAACACACATCCAATGACACTGGTGGATCCATAAGTGGATTGTGAAAAGTACACACATGCAATGACACTGGTGGATCCATATGTGGTATGTGAAAAGAACACACATGCAAAGACTCTGGTTGTTGTTAGTAACAAGAACACACATGAAATGACACTACTGGATCCATATGTGGATTGTGAAAAGAACACACATGCAATGACACTGGTGGATCCATATATGGTATGTGAAAAGAACACACATGTAATGACTCTGGTTGTTGTTAGTAACAAGAACACACATGTAATAACCCTGGTGGATCCATGTGCTGTCTCTGAAGAGAACACACAGTTCAATAATACTGGTGGATCCATATGTGGTATGTGAAAATAACACACATGAAATAACTCTAGTTGTTGTTAGTAAAAAAAAAGCACACATGCAATGACACTGGTGGATCCATATATGGTATGTGAAAAGAACACACATGCAATGACTCTGGTTGTACTTCGTAACAAGAACACACATGCAATGACACTGGTGGATCCATGTGTGGTCTTTGAAGAGAACACACATTTCAATGACTCTGGTTGTTGTTAGTAAAAGGAACACACATGCAATGACACTGGTGGATCCATGTGTGGTCTCTGGAGAGAACACACATTTCAATGACTCTGGTTGTTGTTATTAAAAAGAACACACATGCAATGACACTGGTGGATCCATGTGTGGTATCTGAAGAGAACACACATGCAATGACACTGGTGGATCCATATGTGGTATGTGAAAAGAGAAGTTATGAAATGAATCCAGTTGTTGCTAGTAAAAAGAACACACATGCAATGAGACTGGTGGATCCATATGTGGATTGTGAAAAGAACACACATGCAATGACACTGGTGGATCCATATGTGGCATGTGAAAAGAACACACATGCAATGACTCTGGTTGTTGTTAGTAACAAGAACACACATGAAATAACACTGGTGGATCCATGTGTGGTCTCTGAAGAGAACATACATTTCAATGAATCTGGTGGATCCATATGTGGTATGTGAAAAGAACACACATGAAAGGACTCTGGTTGTTGTTAGTAAAAAAAGCACACATGCAATGACACTGGTGGATCCATAGGTGGATTGTGAGAAGAACACACATGCAATGACACTGGTTGTTGTTAGTAAAAAGAACACACATGCAATGACACTGGTTGTTGTTAGTAAAAAGAACACACATGCAATGACACTTGTGGATCCATATGTGGTATGTGAAGAGAACACACATTTCAATGAATCTGGTTGTTGTTAGTAAAAAAAGCTCGCATGCAATGACACTGGTGGATCCATAGGTGGATTGTGAAAAGAACACACATTTCAATGACTCTGGTTGTTGTTAGTAAAAAGAACACACATGCAATGACACTGGTGGATCCATGTGTGGTCTCTGAAGAGAACACACATTTCAATGAATCTGGTGGATCCATATGTGGTATGTGAAAAGAACACACATGCAATGACTCTGGTTGTTATTAGTAACAAGAACACACATGCAATAACACTAGTGGATCCATGTGTGGTCTCTGAAGAGAACACACATTTCAATGACACTTGTGGATCCATATGTGGTATGTGAAAAGGACACACATGAAATGACTCTGGTTATCGTTAGTAAAAAAAGCACACATGCAATGACACTGGTGGATCCATATTTGGTATGTAATAAGAACACACATGCAATGACTCTGGTTGTACTTAGTAACAAGAACACACATGCAATGACACTGGTGGATCCATGTGTGGTATCTGAAGAGAACACACATTTCAATGACTCTGGTTGTTGTTAGTAAAAGAACACACATGCAATGACACTGGTGGACCCATGTGTGGTCTCTGAAGAGAACACACATTTCAATGACTCTGGTTGTTGTTAGTAAAAAGAACACATATGCAATGACACTCGTGGATCCATGTGTGGTATCTGAAGAGAACACACATGCAATGACACCGGTGGATCCATAGGTGGTATGTGAAGGACTCCAGTTGTTGCTAGTAAAAAGAACACACATGCAATGACACTGGTGGATCCATATGTGGTATGTGAAGAGAACACACATTTCAATGACTCTGGTTGTTGTTAGTAAAAAAAGCTCGCATGCAATGACACTGGTGGATCCATAGGTGGATTGTGAAAAGAACACACATTTCAATGACTCTGGTTGTTGTTAGTAAAAAGAACACACATGCAATGACACTGGTGGATCCATGTGTGGTCTCTGAAGAGAACACACATTTCAATGAATCTGGTGGATCCATATGTGGTATGTGAAAAGAACACACATGCAATTACTCTGGTTGTTATTAGTAACAAGAACACACATGCAATAACACTAGTGGATCCATGTGTGGTATCTGAAGAGAACACACATTTCAATGACACTTGTGGATCCATATGTGGTATGTGAAAAGGACACACATGAAATGACTCTGGTTATTGTTAGTAAAAAAAGCACACATGCAATGACACTGGTGGATCCATATGTGGTATGTGATAAGAACACACATGCAATGACTCTGGTTATACTTAGTAACAAGAACACACATGCAATGACACTGGTGGATCCATGTGTGGTATCTGAAGAGAACACACATTTCAATGACTCTGGTTGCTGTTAGTAAAAGAACACACATGCAATGACACTGGTGGACCCATGTGTGGTCTCTGAAGAGAACACACATTTCAATGACTCTGGTTGTTGTTAGTAAAAAGAACACATATGCAATGACACTCGTGGATCCATGTGTGGTATCTGAAGAGAACACACATGCAATGACACCGGTGGATCCATAGGTGGTATGTGAAGGACTCCAGTTGTTGCTAGTAAAAATAACACACATGTAATGACACTGGTGGATCCATAGGTGGATTGTGAAAAGAACACACATGCAATGACACTGGTGGATCCATATGTGGCATGTGAAAAGAACACACATGCAATGACTCTGGTTGTTGTTAGTAACAAGAACACACATGCAATAACACTGGTGGATCCATGTGTGGTCTCTGAAGAGAACATACATTTCAATGACTCTGGTGGATCCATATGTGGTATGTGAAAAGAACACACATGAAATGACTCTGGTTGTTGTTAGCAAAAAAAGCACACAAGCAATGACACTGGTGGATCCATAGGTGGATTGTGATAAGAACACACATGCAATGACACTGGTTGTTTTTAGTAAAAAGAACACACATGCAATGACACTGGTGGATCCATATGTGGTATGAGAAGAGAACACACATTTCAATGACTCTGGTTGTTGTTACTAAAAAAAGCACGCATGCAATGACACTGGTGGATCCATAGGTGGATTGTGAAAAGAATACACATTTCAATGATTCTAGTTGTTGTTAGTAAAAAGAACACACATGCAATGACACTGGTGGATCCATGTGTGGTCTTTGAAGAGAACACACATTTCAATGACTCTGGTTGTTGTTAGTAAAAAGAACACACATGCAATGACACTAGTGGATCCATAAGTGGTATGTGAAAAGAACACGCATGCAATGACTCCAGTTATACTTTGTAACAAGAACACACATGCAATTACACTGGTGGATCCATGTGTGGTCTCTAAAGAGAACACACATTTCAATGACTCTGGTTGTTGTTAGTAAAAAGAACACACATGCAATGACACTGGTGGATCCATGTGTGGTCTCTGAAGAGAACACACATGCAGTGACTCTGGTTGTTGTTAGTAAAAAGAGCACACATGCAATGACACTGGTGGATCCATATGTGGTATGTGAAAAGAACACACATGCAATGACTCTGGTTGTTGTTAGTAAAAAGAACACACATGCAATAACACTAGTGGATCCATGTGTGGTCTCTGAAGAGAACACACATTTCAATGACTCTCGTTGTTGTTAGTAAAAAGAACACACATGCAATGACACTGGTGGATCCATGTGTGGTCTCTGGAGAGAACACACATTTCAATGACTCTGGTTGTTGTTATTAAAAAGAACACACATGCAATGACACTGGTGGATCCATGTGTGGTATCTGAAGAGAACACACATGCAATGACACTGGTGGATCCATATCTGGTATGTGAAAAGAGAAGTTATGAAATGAATCCAGTTGTTGCTAGTAAAAAGAACACACATGCAATGAGACTGGTGGATCCATATGTGGATTGTGAAAAGAACACACATGCAATGACACTGGTGGATCCATATGTGGCATGTGAAAAGAACACACATGCAATGACTCTGGTTGTTGTTAGTAACAAGAACACACATGAAATAACACTGGTGGATCCATGTGTGGTCTCTGAAGAGAACATACATTTCAATGAATCTGGTGGATCCATATGTGGTATGTGAAAAGAACACACATGCAATGACTTTGGTTGTTGTTAGTAACAAGAACACACATGAAATAACACTGGTGGATCCATGTGTGGTCTCTGAAGAGAACATACATTTCAATGAATCTGGTGGATCCATATGTGGTATGTGAAAAGAACACACATGAAATGACTCTGGTTGTTGTTAGTAAAAAAAGCACACATGCAATGACACTGGTGGATCCATAGGTGGATTGTGAGAAGAACACACATGCAATGACACTGGTTGTTGTTAGTAAAAAGAACACACATGCAATGACACTGGTGGATCCATATGTGGTATGTGAAGAGAACACACATTTCAATGACTCTGGTTGTTGTTAGTAAAAAAAGCTCCTATGCAATGACACTGGTGGATCCATAGGTGGATTGTGAAAAGAACACACATTTCAATGACTCTGGTTGTTGTTAGTAAAAAGAACACACATGCAATGACATTGGTGGATCCATGTGTGGTCTCTAAAGAGAACACACATTTCAATGAATCTGGTGGATCCATATGTGGTATGTGAAAAGAACACACATGCAATGACTCTGGTTGTTATTAGTAACAAGAACACACATGCAATAACACTAGTGGATCCATGTGTGGTCTCTGAAGAGAACACACATTTCAATGACACTTATGGATCCATATGTGGTATGTGAAAAGCACACACATGAAATGACTCTGGTTATTGTTAGTAAAAAAAGCACACATGCAATGACACTGGTGGATCCATATGTGGTATGTGATAAGAACACACATGCAATGACTCTGGTTATACTTAGTAACAAGAACACACATGCAATGACACTGGTGGATCCATGTGTGGTATCTGAAGAGAACACACATTTCAATGACTCTGGTTGCTGTTAGTAAAAGAACACACATGCAATGACACTGGTGGACCCATGTGTGGTCTCTGAAGAGAACACACATTTCAATGACTCTGGTTGTTGTTAGTAAAAAGAACACATATGCAATGACACTCGTGGATCCATGTGTGGTATCTGAAGAGAACACACATGCAATGACACCGGTGGATCCATAGGTGGTATGTGAAGGACTCCAGTTGTTGCTAGTAAAAAGAACACACATGTAATGACACTGGTGGATCCATAGGTGGATTGTGAAAAGAACACACATGCAATGACACTGGTGGATCCATATGTGGCATGTGAAAAGAACACACATGCAATGACTCTGGTTGTTGTTAGTAACAAGAACACACATGCAATAACACTGGTGGATCCATGTGTGGTCTCTGAAGAGAACATACATTTCAATGACTCTGGTGGATCCATATGTGGTATGTGAAAAGAACACACATGAAATGACTCTGGTTGTTGTTAGCAAAAAAAGCACACAAGCAATGACACTGGTGGATCCATAGGTGGATTGTGATAAGAACACACATGCAATGACACTGGTTGTTTTTAGTAAAAAGAACACACATGCAATGACACTGGTGGATCCATATGTGGTATGAGAAGAGAACACACATTTCAATGACTCTGGTTGTTGTTAGTAAAAAAAGCACGCATGCAATGACACTGGTGGATCCATAGGTGGATTGTGAAAAGAATACACATTTCAATGATTCTAGTTGTTGTTAGTAAAAAGAACACACATGCAATGACACTGGTGGATCCATGTGTGGTCTTTGAAGAGAACACACATTTCAATGACTCTGGTTGTTGTTAGTAAAAAGAACACACATGCAATGACACTAGTGGATCCATAAGTGGTATGTGAAAAGAACACGCATGCAATGACTCCAGTTATACTTTGTAACAAGAACACACATGCAATTACACTGGTGGATCCATGTGTGGTCTCTAAAGAGAACACACATTTCAATGACTCTGGTTGTTGTTAGTAAAAAGAACACACATGCAATGACACTGGTGGATCCATGTGTGGTCTCTGAAGAGAACACACATGCAGTGACTCTGGTTGTTGTTAGTAAAAAGAGCACACATGCAATGACACTGGTGGATCCATATGTGGTATGTGAAAAGAACACACATGCAATGACTCTGGTTGTTGTTAGTAAAAAGAACACACATGCAATAACACTAGTGGATCCATGTGTGGTCTCTGAAGAGAACACACATTTCAATGACTCTCGTTGTTGTTAGTAAAAAGAACACACATGCAATGACACTGGTGGATCCATGTGTGGTCTCTGGAGAGAACACACATTTCAATGACTCTGGTTGTTGTTATTAAAAAGAACACACATGCAATGACACTGGTGGATCCATGTGTGGTATCTGAAGAGAACACACATGCAATGACACTGGTGGATCCATATCTGGTATGTGAAAAGAGAAGTTATGAAATGAATCCAGTTGTTGCTAGTAAAAAGAACACACATGCAATGAGACTGGTGGATCCATATGTGGATTGTGAAAAGAACACACATGCAATGACACTGGTGGATCCATATGTGGCATGTGAAAAGAACACACATGCAATGACTCTGGTTGTTGTTAGTAACAAGAACACACATGAAATAACACTGGTGGATCCATGTGTGGTCTCTGAAGAGAACATACATTTCAATGAATCTGGTGGATCCATATGTGGTATGTGAAAAGAACACACATGCAATGACTTTGGTTGTTGTTAGTAACAAGAACACACATGAAATAACACTGGTGGATCCATGTGTGGTCTCTGAAGAGAACATACATTTCAATGAATCTGGTGGATCCATATGTGGTATGTGAAAAGAACACACATGAAATGACTCTGGTTGTTGTTAGTAAAAAAAGCACACATGCAATGACACTGGTGGATCCATAGGTGGATTGTGAGAAGAACACACATGCAATGACACTGGTTGTTGTTAGTAAAAAGAACACACATGCAATGACACTGGTGGATCCATATGTGGTATGTGAAGAGAACACACATTTCAATGACTCTGGTTGTTGTTAGTAAAAAAAGCTCCTATGCAATGACACTGGTGGATCCATAGGTGGATTGTGAAAAGAACACACATTTCAATGACTCTGGTTGTTGTTAGTAAAAAGAACACACATGCAATGACATTGGTGGATCCATGTGTGGTCTCTAAAGAGAACACACATTTCAATGAATCTGGTGGATCCATATGTGGTATGTGAAAAGAACACACATGCAATGACTCTGGTTGTTATTAGTAACAAGAACACACATGCAATAACACTAGTGGATCCATGTGTGGTCTCTGAAGAGAACACACATTTCAATGACACTTATGGATCCATATGTGGTATGTGAAAAGCACACACATGAAATGACTCTGGTTATTGTTAGTAAAAAAAGCACACATGCAATGACACTGGTGGATCCATATGTGGTATGTGATAAGAACACACATGCAATGACTCTGGTTATACTTAGTAACAAGAACACACATGCAATGACACTGGTGGATCCATGTGTGGTATCTGAAGAGAACACACATTTCAATGACTCTGGTTGCTGTTAGTAAAAGAACACACATGCAATGACACTGGTGGACCCATGTGTGGTCTCTGAAGAGAACACACATTTCAATGACTCTGGTTGTTGTTAGTAAAAAGAACACATATGCAATGACACTCGTGGATCCATGTGTGGTATCTGAAGAGAACACACATGCAATGACACCGGTGGATCCATAGGTGGTATGTGAAGGACTCCAGTTGTTGCTAGTAAAAAGAACACACATGTAATGACACTGGTGGATCCATAGGTGGATTGTGAAAAGAACACACATGCAATGACACTGGTGGATCCATATGTGGCATGTGAAAAGAACACACATGCAATGACTCTGGTTGTTGTTAGTAACAAGAACACACATGCAATAACACTGGTGGATCCATGTGTGGTCTCTGAAGAGAACATACATTTCAATGACTCTGGTGGATCCATATGTGGTATGTGAAAAGAACACACATGAAATGACTCTGGTTGTTGTTAGCAAAAAAAGCACACAAGCAATGACACTGGTGGATCCATAGGTGGATTGTGATAAGAACACACATGCAATGACACTGGTTGTTTTTAGTAAAAAGAACACACATGCAATGACACTGGTGGATCCATATGTGGTATGAGAAGAGAACACACATTTCAATGACTCTGGTTGTTGTTAGTAAAAAAAGCACGCATGCAATGACACTGGTGGATCCATAGGTGGATTGTGAAAAGAATACACATTTCAATGATTCTAGTTGTTGTTAGTAAAAAGAACACACATGCAATGACACTGGTGGATCCATGTGTGGTCTTTGAAGAGAACACACATTTCAATGACTCTGGTTGTTGTTAGTAAAAAGAACACACATGCAATGACACTAGTGGATCCATAAGTGGTATGTGAAAAGAACACGCATGCAATGACTCCAGTTATACTTTGTAACAAGAACACACATGCAATTACACTGGTGGATCCATGTGTGGTCTCTAAAGAGAACACACATTTCAATGACTCTGGTTGTTGTTAGTAAAAAGAACACACATGCAATGACACTGGTGGATCCATGTGTGGTCTCTGAAGAGAACACACATGCAGTGACTCTGGTTGTTGTTAGTAAAAAGAGCACACATGCAATGACACTGGTGGATCCATATGTGGTATGTGAAAAGAACACACATGCAATGACTCTGGTTGTTGTTAGTAAAAAGAACACACATGCAATAACACTAGTGGATCCATGTGTGGTCTCTGAAGAGAACACACATTTCAATGACTCTCGTTGTTGTTAGTAAAAAGAACACACATGCAATGACACTGGTGGATCCATGTGTGGTCTCTGGAGAGAACACACATTTCAATGACTCTGGTTGTTGTTATTAAAAAGAACACACATGCAATGACACTGGTGGATCCATGTGTGGTATCTGAAGAGAACACACATGCAATGACACTGGTGGATCCATATCTGGTATGTGAAAAGAGAAGTTATGAAATGAATCCAGTTGTTGCTAGTAAAAAGAACACACATGCAATGAGACTGGTGGATCCATATGTGGATTGTGAAAAGAACACACATGCAATGACACTGGTGGATCCATATGTGGCATGTGAAAAGAACACACATGCAATGACTCTGGTTGTTGTTAGTAACAAGAACACACATGAAATAACACTGGTGGATCCATGTGTGGTCTCTGAAGAGAACATACATTTCAATGAATCTGGTGGATCCATATGTGGTATGTGAAAAGAACACACATGCAATGACTTTGGTTGTTGTTAGTAACAAGAACACACATGAAATAACACTGGTGGATCCATGTGTGGTCTCTGAAGAGAACATACATTTCAATGAATCTGGTGGATCCATATGTGGTATGTGAAAAGAACACACATGAAATGACTCTGGTTGTTGTTAGTAAAAAAAGCACACATGCAATGACACTGGTGGATCCATAGGTGGATTGTGAGAAGAACACACATGCAATGACACTGGTTGTTGTTAGTAAAAAGAACACACATGCAATGACACTGGTGGATCCATATGTGGTATGTGAAGAGAACACACATTTCAATGACTCTGGTTGTTGTTAGTAAAAAAAGCTCCTATGCAATGACACTGGTGGATCCATAGGTGGATTGTGAAAAGAACACACATTTCAATGACTCTGGTTGTTGTTAGTAAAAAGAACACACATGCAATGACATTGGTGGATCCATGTGTGGTCTCTAAAGAGAACACACATTTCAATGAATCTGGTGGATCCATATGTGGTATGTGAAAAGAACACACATGCAATGACTCTGGTTGTTATTAGTAACAAGAACACACATGCAATAACACTAGTGGATCCATGTGTGGTCTCTGAAGAGAACACACATTTCAATGACACTTATGGATCCATATGTGGTATGTGAAAAGCACACACATGAAATGACTCTGGTTATTGTTAGTAAAAAAAGCACACATGCAATGACACTGGTGGATCCATATGTGGTATGTGATAAGAACACACATGCAATGACTCTGGTTATACTTAGTAACAAGAACACACATGCAATGACACTGGTGGATCCATGTGTGGTATCTGAAGAGAACACACATTTCAATGACTCTGGTTGCTGTTAGTAAAAGAACACACATGCAATGACACTGGTGGACCCATGTGTGGTCTCTGAAGAGAACACACATTTCAATGACTCTGGTTGTTGTTAGTAAAAAGAACACATATGCAATGACACTCGTGGATCCATGTGTGGTATCTGAAGAGAACACACATGCAATGACACCGGTGGATCCATAGGTGGTATGTGAAGGACTCCAGTTGTTGCTAGTAAAAAGAACACACATGTAATGACACTGGTGGATCCATAGGTGGATTGTGAAAAGAACACACATGCAATGACACTGGTGGATCCATATGTGGCATGTGAAAAGAACACACATGCAATGACTCTGGTTGTTGTTAGTAACAAGAACACACATGCAATAACACTGGTGGATCCATGTGTGGTCTCTGAAGAGAACATACATTTCAATGACTCTGGTGGATCCATATGTGGTATGTGAAAAGAACACACATGAAATGACTCTGGTTGTTGTTAGCAAAAAAAGCACACAAGCAATGACACTGGTGGATCCATAGGTGGATTGTGATAAGAACACACATGCAATGACACTGGTTGTTTTTAGTAAAAAGAACACACATGCAATGACACTGGTGGATCCATATGTGGTATGAGAAGAGAACACACATTTCAATGACTCTGGTTGTTGTTAGTAAAAAAAGCACGCATGCAATGACACTGGTGGATCCATAGGTGGATTGTGAAAAGAATACACATTTCAATGATTCTAGTTGTTGTTAGTAAAAAGAACACACATGCAATGACACTGGTGGATCCATGTGTGGTCTTTGAAGAGAACACACATTTCAATGACTCTGGTTGTTGTTAGTAAAAAGAACACACATGCAATGACACTAGTGGATCCATAAGTGGTATGTGAAAAGAACACGCATGCAATGACTCCAGTTATACTTTGTAACAAGAACACACATGCAATTACACTGGTGGATCCATGTGTGGTCTCTAAAGAGAACACACATTTCAATGACTCTGGTTGTTGTTAGTAAAAAGAACACACATGCAATGACACTGGTGGATCCATGTGTGGTCTCTGAAGAGAACACACATGCAGTGACTCTGGTTGTTGTTAGTAAAAAGAGCACACATGCAATGACACTGGTGGATCCATATGTGGTATGTGAAAAGAACACACATGCAATGACTCTGGTTGTTGTTAGTAAAAAGAACACACATGCAATAACACTAGTGGATCCATGTGTGGTCTCTGAAGAGAACACACATTTCAATGACTCTCGTTGTTGTTAGTAAAAAGAACACACATGCAATGACACTGGTGGATCCATGTGTGGTCTCTGGAGAGAACACACATTTCAATGACTCTGGTTGTTGTTATTAAAAAGAACACACATGCAATGACACTGGTGGATCCATGTGTGGTATCTGAAGAGAACACACATGCAATGACACTGGTGGATCCATATCTGGTATGTGAAAAGAGAAGTTATGAAATGAATCCAGTTGTTGCTAGTAAAAAGAACACACATGCAATGAGACTGGTGGATCCATATGTGGATTGTGAAAAGAACACACATGCAATGACACTGGTGGATCCATATGTGGCATGTGAAAAGAACACACATGCAATGACTCTGGTTGTTGTTAGTAACAAGAACACACATGAAATAACACTGGTGGATCCATGTGTGGTCTCTGAAGAGAACATACATTTCAATGAATCTGGTGGATCCATATGTGGTATGTGAAAAGAACACACATGCAATGACTTTGGTTGTTGTTAGTAACAAGAACACACATGAAATAACACTGGTGGATCCATGTGTGGTCTCTGAAGAGAACATACATTTCAATGAATCTGGTGGATCCATATGTGGTATGTGAAAAGAACACACATGAAATGACTCTGGTTGTTGTTAGTAAAAAAAGCACACATGCAATGACACTGGTGGATCCATAGGTGGATTGTGAGAAGAACACACATGCAATGACACTGGTTGTTGTTAGTAAAAAGAACACACATGCAATGACACTGGTGGATCCATATGTGGTATGTGAAGAGAACACACATTTCAATGACTCTGGTTGTTGTTAGTAAAAAAAGCTCCTATGCAATGACACTGGTGGATCCATAGGTGGATTGTGAAAAGAACACACATTTCAATGACTCTGGTTGTTGTTAGTAAAAAGAACACACATGCAATGACATTGGTGGATCCATGTGTGGTCTCTAAAGAGAACACACATTTCAATGAATCTGGTGGATCCATATGTGGTATGTGAAAAGAACACACATGCAATGACTCTGGTTGTTATTAGTAACAAGAACACACATGCAATAACACTAGTGGATCCATGTGTGGTCTCTGAAGAGAACACACATTTCAATGACACTTGTGGATCCATATGTGGTATGTGAAAAGCACACACATGAAATGACTCTGGTTATTGTTAGTAAAAAAAGCACACATGCAATGACACTGGTGGATCCATATGTGGTATGTGATAAGAACACACATGCAATGACTCTGGTTGTACTTAGTAACAAGAACACACATGCAATGACACTGGTGGATCCATGTGTGGTATCTGAAGAGAACACACATTTCAATGACTCTGGTTGTTGTTAGTAAAAGAACACATATGCAATGACACTGGTGGACCCATGTGTGGTCTCTGAAGAGAACACACATTTCAATGACTCTGGTTGTTGTTAGTAAAAAGAACACATATGCAATGACACTCGTGGATCCATGTGTGGTATCTGAAGAGAACACACATGCAATGACACCGGTGGATCCATAGGTGGTATGTGAAGGACTCCAGTTGTTGCTAGTAAAAGGAACACACATGCAATGACACTGGTGGATCCATATGTGGTATGTGAAGAGAACACACATTTCAATGACTCTGGTTGTTGTTAGTAAAAAAAGCTCGCATGCAATGACACTGGTGGATCCATAGGTGGATTGCGAAAAGAACACACATTTCAATGACTCTGGTTGTTGTTAGTAAAAAGAACACACATGCAATGACACTGGTGGATCCATGTGTTTTCTCTGAAGAGAACACACATTTCAATGCATCTGGTGGATCCATATGTGGTATGTGAAAAGAACACACATGCAATTACTCTGGTTGTTATTAGAAACAAGAACACACATGCAATAACACTAGTGGATCCATGTGTGGTCTCTGAAGAGAACACACATTTCAATGACACTTGTGGATCCATATGTGGTATGTGAAAAGGACACACATGAAATGACTATGGTTATTGTTAGTAAAAAAAGCACACATGCAATGACACTGGTGGATCCATATGTGGTATGTGATAAGAACACACATGCAATGACTCTGGTTGTACTTAGTCACAAGAACACACATGCAATGACACTGGTGGATCCATGTGTGGTATCTGAAGAGAACACACATTTCAATGACTCTGGTTGTTGTTAGTAAAAGAACACACATGCAATGACACTGGTGGACCCATGTGTGGTCTCTGAAGAGAACACACATTTCAATGACTCTGGTTGTTGTTAGTAAAAAGAACACATATGCAATGACACTCGTGGATCCATGTGTGGTATCTGAAGAGAACACACATGCAATGACACCGGTGGATCCATAGGTGGTATGTGAAAGACTCCAGTTGTTGCTAGTAAAAAGAACACACATGTAATGACACTGGTGGATCCATAGGTGGATTGTGAAAAGAACACACATGCAATGACACTGGTGGATCCATATGTGGCATGTGAAAAGAACACACATGCAATGACTCTGGTTGTTGTTAGTAACAAGAACACACATGCAATAACACTGGTGGATCCATGTGTGGTCTCTGAAGAGAACATACATTTCAATGACTCTGGTGGATCCATATGTGGTATGTGAAAAGAACACACATGAAATGACTCTGGTTGTTGTTAGTAAAAAAAGCACACAAGCAATGACACTGGTGGATCCATAGGTGGATTGTGATAAGAACACACATGCAATGACACTGGTTGTTGTTAGTAAAAAGAACACACATGCAATGACACTGGTGGATCCATATGTGGTATGTGAAGAGAACACACATTTCAATGACTCTGGTTGTTGTTAGTAAAAAAAGCACGCATGCAATGACACTGGTGGATCCATAGGTGGATTGTGAAAAGAATACACATTTCAATGATTCTAGTTGTTGTTAGTAAAAAGAACACACATGCAATTACACTGGTGGATCCATGTGTGGTCTCTAAAGAGAACACACATTTCAATGACTCTGGTTGTTGTTAGTAAAAAGAACACACATGCAATGACACTGGTGGATCCATGTGTGGTCTCTGAAGGGAACACACATGCAGTGACTCTGGTTGTTGTTAGTAAAAAGAGCACACATGCAATGACACTGGTGGATCCATATGTGGTATGTGAAAAGAACACACATGCAATGACTCTGGTTGTTGTTAGTAAAAAGAACACACATGCAATAACACTAGTGGATCCATGTGTGGTCTCTGAAGAGAACACACATTTCAATGACTCTCGTTGTTGTTAGTAAAAAGAACACACATGCAATGACACTGGTGGATCCATGTGTGGTCTCTGAAGAGAACACACATTTCAATGACTCTGGTCATTGTTAGTAACAAGAACACACATGCAATGACACTGGTGGATCCATAGGTGGATTGTGAAAATAACACACATGCATTGACACTGGTGGATCCATATGTGGTATGTGAAAAGAACACACATGCAATGACTCTGGTTGTTGTTAGTAACAAGAACACACATGCAATAACACTGGTGGATCCATAGGTGGATTGTGAAAAGAACACACATGCGATGACACTAGTGGATCCATATGTGGTATGTGAAAAGAACACACATGCAATGACTCTGGTTGTTGTTAGTAAAAAGAACACACATGCAATAAGACTGGTGGATGCATGTGTGGTCTCTGAAGAGAACACACATTTCAATGACTCTGGTAGTTGCTAGTAAAAAGAACACACATGCAATGACACTGGTGGATCCATGTGTGGTCTCTGAAGAGAACACACATTTCAATGACTCTGGTTGTTGTTAGTAAAAAGAATACACATGCAATGACACTGGTGGATCCATAGGTGGATTGTGAAAAGAACACACATGCAATGACACTGGTAGATGCATATGTGGTATGTGAAAAGAACACACATGCAAAGATTCTGGTTGTTATTAGTAACTAGAACACACATGCAATGACACTGGTGGATCCATATGTGGATTGTGAAAAGAACACACATGCAATGACACTGGTGGATCCATATATGGTATGTGAAAAGAAGACACATGCAATGACTCTGGTTGTTGTTAGTAACAAGAACAAACATGCAATAACATTGGTGGATCCATGTGTGGTCTCTGAAGAGAACACACAGTTCCATGATACTGGTGGATCCATATGTGGTATGTGAAAAGAACAGACATGAAATAACTCTGGTTGTTGTTAGTAAAAAAAGCACACATGCAATGACACTGGTGGATCCATATGTGGTATGTGAAAAGAACACACATGCAATGACTCTGGTTGTACTTCGTAACAAGAACACACATGCAATGACACTGGTGGATCCATGTGTGGTCTTTGAAGAGAACACACATTTCAATGACTTTGGTTGTTGTTTGTAAAAAGAACACACATGCAATGACACTGGTGGATCCATGTGTGGTATCTGAATAGAACACACATGCAATGACACTGGTGGATCCGTATGTGGTATGTGAAAAGAGAAGTCATGAAATGACTCCAGTTGTTGCTAGTAAAAAGAACACACATGCAATGAGACTGGTGGATCCATATGTGGATTGTGAAAAGAACACACATGCAATGACACTGGTGGATCCATAAGTGGCATGTGAAAAGAACACACATGCAATGACTCTGGTTGTTGTTAGTAACAAGAACACACAGGCAATAACACTGGTGGATCCATGCGTGGTCTAAAGAGAACATACATTTCAATGAATCTGGTGGATCCATATGTCGTATGTGCAAAGAACACACATGAAATGACTCTGGTTATTGTTAGTAAAAAAAGCACACATGCAATGACACTGGTGGATCCATAGGTGGATTGTAAAAAGAAGACACATGCAATGACACTGGTTGTTGTTAGTAAAAAGAACACACATGCAATGATACTGGTGGATCCATATGTGGTATGTGAAGAGAACACACATTTCGATGTCTCTGGTTGTTGTTAGTAATAAAAGCACGCATGCAATGACACTGGTGGATCCATAGGTGGATTGTGAAAAGAACACACATTTCAATGACACTAGTTGTTGTTAGTAAAAATAACACAAATGCAATGACACTGGTGGATCCATGTGTGGTCTCTGAAGAGAACACACATTTCAATGACTCTAGTTTTTATTAGTAAAAAGAACACACATGCAATGACAGTAGTGGATCCATATGTGGTATGTGAAAAGAACACACATGCAATCATTCCAGTTGTACTTAGTAATAAGAACACACATGCAATAACACTGGTGGATCCATGTGTGGTCTCTGAAGAGAACACACATTTCAATGACACTTGTGGATCCATATGTGGTATGTGAAAAGGACACACATGAAATGACTCTGGTTGTTGTTAGTAAAAAAAGCACACATGCAATGACACTGGTGGATCCATATGTGGTATGTGAAAAGAACACACATGCAATGGCTCTGGTTGTTGTTAGTAACAAGAACACACATGCAATGACACTAGTGGATCCATAGGTGGATTGTGGAAAGAACACACATGCAATGACACTGGTGGATCCATATGTGGTATGTGAAAAGAACACACATGCAATGACTCTGGTTGTTGTTAGTAAAAAGAACACACATGCAATAACACTGGTAGATGCATGTGTGGTCTTTGAAGAGCACACACATTTCAATGACTCTGGTAGTTGCTAGTAAAAAGAACACACATGCAATGACACTGGTGGATCCATGTGTGGTCTCTGAAGAGGACACACATTTCAATGACTCTGGTTGTTGTTAGTAAAAACAACACGCATGCAATGACACTGGTGGATCCATTGGTGGATTGTGAAAAGAACACACATGCAATGACACTGGTGGATCCATATGTGGTATATGAAAAGAACACACATGCAAAGACTATGGTTGTTGTTAGTAACAAGAACACACATGCAATGACACTGGTGGATCCATATGTGGATTGTGTAAAGAGCACACATGCAATGACACTGGTAGATCCATATGTGGTATGTGAAAAGAACACACATGCAATGACTCTGGTTGTTGTTAGTAACAAGAACACACATGCAATAACACTGGTGGATCCATGTGTGGTCTCCGAAGAGAACACACAGTTCAATGATACTGGTGGATCCATATGTGGTATGTGAAAAGAACACACATGAAATAACTCTGGTTGTTGTTAATAAAAAAAGCACACATGCAATGACACTGGTGGACCCATATGTGGTATGTGAAAAGAACACACATGCAATGACTATGGTTGTACTCAGTAACAAGAACACACATGCAATGACACTGGTGGATCCATGTGTGGTCTTTGAAGAGAACACACATTTCAATGACTCTGGTTGTTGTTAGTAAAACGAACACACATGCAATGACACTGGTGGATCCATGTGTGGTCTCTGAAGAGAACACACATTTCAATGACTCTAGTTGTTGTTAGTAAAAAGAACACACATGCAATGACACTGGTGGATCCATGTGTGGTATGTGAAAAGAGAAGTCATGAAATGACTCCAGTTGTTGCTAGTAAAAAGAACACACATGCAATGAGACTGGTGGATCCATATGTGGATTGTGAAAAGAACACACATGCAATGACACTGGTGGATCCATATATGGCATGTCAAAAGAACACACATGCAATGACTCTGGTTGTTGTTAGTAACACGAACACACATGCAATAACACTAGTGGATCCATGTGTGGTCTCTGAAGAGAACATACATTTCAATGAATTTGGTGGATCCATATGTGGTATGTGAAAAGAACACACATGAAATGACTCTGGTTGTTGTTAGTAAAAAAGCACACATGCAATGACACTCGTGGACCCATGTGTGGTCTCTGAGGAGAACACACATGCAATGACACTGGTTGTTGTTACTAAAAAGAACATACATGCAATGACACTGGTGGATCCATATGTGGTATGTGAAGAGAACACACATTTCAATGACTCTGGTTGTTGTTAGTAAAAAAAGCACGCATGCAATGACACTGGTGGATCCATAGGTGGATTGTGAAAAGAACACACATTTCAATGACTCTGGTTGTTGTTAGTAAAAAGAACACACATGCAATGACACTGGTGGATCTATGTGTGGTCTCTGAAGAGAACACACATTTCAATGACTCTGATTGTTGTTAGTAAAAAGAACACACATGTAATGACACTAGTGGATCCATATGTGGTATGTGAAAAGAACACACATGCAATGACTCCAGTTGTACTTAGTAACAAGAACACACATGCAATGAGACTGGTGTATCCATGTGTGGTCTCTGAAAAGAACACACATTTCAAAGACTCTGGTTGTTGTTAGTAAAAAGAACACACATGCAATGACACTGGTGGATCCATATGTGGTATGTGAAAAGAACACACATGAAATGACTCTGGTTGTTGTTAGTAAAAAAAGCACACATGCAATGACACTGGTGTATCCATATGTGGTATGTGAAAAGAACACACATGCAATGACTCTGGTTGTACTTAGTAACAAGAACACACATGCAATGACACTGGTGGATCCATGTGTGGTCTCTGAAGAGAACACACATTTCAATGACTCTGGTTGTTGTTAGTAAAAAGAACACACATGCAATGACACTGGTGGATCCATGTGTGGTCTCTGAAGAGAACACACATTTCAATGACTCTGGTTGTTGTTAGTAAAAAGAACACACAGGCAATGACACTGGTGGATCCATGTGTGGTCTCTAAAGAGAACACACATGCAATGACTCTGGTTGTTGTTAGTAAAAAGAACACACATGCAATGACACTGGTGGATCCATGTGTGGTCTCTGAATAGAACACACATGCAATGACTCTGGTTGTTGTTAGTAAAAAGAGCACACATTTCAATGATACTGGTGGATCCATAAGCAGATTTTGAAAAGAGATTTTCCCTCTCTCTCGGTCACAAATGTCACAAAAGCCCAAACGTGTGGAGATCCCAAACATGTGCTCACTCTGGGTGCTATGCCTTGATTGGATGACACAGATGTCAGGCGGATTGTCTCCACCAACCGTTGATCCCATGTGATCCAACGGGCAGGATAACCACTCCCTTCTCCACTTTTTATTATGCATGGTCAATCCGTGCCAGCTCTCTATCCGTGCCACCGATACTTTACCTCCATAAAAAAGTGAAAATCCATCTATCTAACTAAAATAAATAAAATAAACAATCTCGAAGAAGCCTCCGTCTTCGTCTTCTGGTTCGTCCTTGTCTTCGTCAACGCCATGGTCCCTACCATCGCCGCTGTCGGTGTCCTCCTCTAACGACTCGACACCGCCCCCTTCCTCAAATAAGCGTGCTATCTGCTCGTCGAAGTCCTCGTCCTCCTCTTCGTAGTCCCACGGGTCCACGTCACTCTCCTCCGCTTCTGCCTCCAACTGATCGATGAATGCCTCCTCGTTGGCCGAGTCGGACTCGTCCAAATAGCTATCTCCTCTCTTCTTCCTGGTCTTCTTCTCGTTCCTGTTCTTGTCCGTACTCGCCGATGCAACACGCGCCTCTGTCCTGGCTGCTGCTTTGCGCTCGTCCGATGCTGCAGGTACCCCACGCTCCTCCTGCGCGGCTGGTACGAGCTTCGACGTCGCGGTGTCCTCGAGTGCCGATGTCGATGGATCCTGGCGCGGTCGGACACGACGTGCTGCCTCAGCAGGCGACTCGCGAGCCCGAATGATGTAGCGAAGAGCCGGGGATGCAGGATGGTCAGTGGACGGCTTGGACCTGCCATTGCCACGGTGAGGGGGCATCGTGCTCGAGGTAGTTGCTCCGAATGGTCGATGGCGGGTACATAGAGTGGGGTGCTGATCTGATCAAGGACGAGCAGCGGTTTCGTGCGTCGTGTCCACACATGCATTTGTCGATTATCTAAAAAAAGAAGAAAGAAGTAATATCTCGCGTACTGAACATAATTTGATCACAACAAAAGTGGCACAGCGTATTCTAGACTCGTAAATATCCCGTGCGTGCCTGTCACATGGAGTTCGACGGAGTTCGACGTGCCGACGTGATCGTGCAGCAGTTGCATGCGCCATTGCCCCATCAACACGTGACGCACGCACGCGGGATGTGCGCGCTGATTCCCGTGATGACCACCCGGCTCGCACTCTCCTTATTATATACTGGATTTTGGGCGGCGCCGAAGACCATTGAAGTGTCCATCGCAATAAAGACAAGTCCCATCGATTCCCTACCCCTGCCTCCCTAGCTTCTTTGAGAAGGTAGACCGTACACGGTGGTCTTGTATAATAGTACTAGTACTACTGGACCACGGCCTGTACTCTTTGACTCTTCTCCCACACTAATCACTATCTCCTTCCTCCTGCCACCGCCACACTCACCCTGCAAGCCATGGCTCCACTGAGGAGGGGGAGAGGCCGGTCGACGATCCTCGTGGAGAAAAGGGAGAGAAATCGCCGCGAGGCACTTCTTGCTCTACCAGCCGCTAAAGCCCACCCTCTCACCGAGGCCCAATCTCCCCCGACAATGGCGCTGAATGTTCTAGCAGGCGAGGGCTCCTCCCGGTACGGTCTTCTTGTTCTACTTCTTCTCCATCTCCCTCTCCATCATGATCTTAATCAGCTTCTTCTTGTTTTTCTTATTCTTCTGGCTCTTCCTCTTATACGTATTACAGGCCGGCCGTGGATCCCGAATCCACCATGACGGAGGCGTTGCAGGATCCGTTCGGCCCTGTTCCTTGTCTCAGCGAGGTAGAAAATCTCCACACTATTATTTCTCCGAGTTATGATGTGGATTTCTTAGATGTTGTCCGCCCCGTGTTGGTTTTTCTTCTTCTTTTGCGAGTTGTATTAGTTTTCATGAATATGACTGGATCTCTTGGTCTTTCCTTAATACCGCTGTTCATAGATTCACTATGGATTTTTTGTGATTAGGATTAGTTTATCGTGGTCATGGATAGATCTATAGGTCCATTTTTTAACACTGCGGCCAATAGATTCAACGGGTTTTTTGATCTGTATTAGTATTCACCTGGGACCTGGAGTGTAATTGTAGAATTCCTATTTCAATTAACACGAAAGATGCAGCGATTGAATGCCGAGTACCGTGACAAGGTGGCCGCGATCAGTTCCAAGATTGCCAACCAACATGAGCTTGCACGCTCCCTCACCCAAGCTAATGAGAGCCTATGCAAGCAATTATCTGTGCAGAAGGAGATCTCGCTAGATTTTGCACATGACGTCCTTAGGCTGCAGAAAGTGCTTGACCGTAACTTGAACAGGCAAGAACATGCCATCAAGATAATCAATGAGCTCACGGAGGAGAAGAAGAATCTCGTGGAAAGGTGCATTCTCCTACAGGACGAAGTCAGCGAGGCACTCAGAGGACGCGTCGAGGACACCAAGGCTACCATACGAGCCTACCATGACAGGAATCATTGCCTGGATGCAGTCAAGGAGATGAAGGCAGGCATGAGTAGAGGGATCACCGTACTCGAGGGTGTTCGGAAAGAGAACGAGGAGCTAAGGGCATGTCTGGAGGCGTATCAGAGCAATGCCCAAGTCTGATTCACGTTAGCGGGGACACAAATATCAGTTCGTCCTCCTCTCCTTTTGTAATGTTTAGGGTTCAGGGAGCAATGTCTATGTCTGCTTCCCATTATAGGGTGCAACAAGAATCCTAGGGCAACTCCTTATCTATTTGGACATGTGTTGGTGTTCATGTTCATGAATGGACACACATGTTCTCTTTCCATTATGTATCTGGGCATGGGTTTCTGCATTATGAGTTTGCCACTCTCCCACTACTATTTGCCACAACACACTAAACTACAGATAAATCTTATTTGTCTTTGAAATTGAAATTATGACAATGCCACTAGTCGATTCGTAAAATGTTGATTAGTCCTAGATTGCTTCTTCCTTGAAATTATGGCAGTGCCACTAGTCGATTCAGTTAATTATGGAAACTAACCAGCTTCTCTTGGTGAACTGAACAAACCATACTATGTATTTTTGTTGCAGGGAAAGAGGCGAAAGATCGACCAGGACCTGGCGACCTGGCTAAATGACAAGATAGCAATCCAAAGGGAGAAGCAGAATTCCCAGAAACTGGCCTTTGACCAACTACGCGCCGAACTCGCGGTCCTTTCTGACAAGTGCCAGAAACTGAAGGAGTTAAACACCGACTGGGCGAAGCTACACAGTGAAGGTCGCGCCTCGGCTAGGAAGCAGACGGAGATCATGAAAGGGATCTTGAAGGAAAATCGTATGGCTACGAACAAAATTCTCAAATCCGTGATGGAGCGCTGGAACCTACAGCTGAAGGATGACATAGTACTAATGGAGCTGGCCAATCTTAGGGAGGAAAACAGGCAGCTCCGGGCCAGGCTCACTGGAACACAACATATGTCTATTTAGTACTGAACTGCCTGGTTTATCCTCTGCAGTGGTGATTTTGTAAGCGTGAACTTAACTCTATGCATGATATGTGTGTTCGTCTGAAATTAGTTTGCTCAAGGATTGAGTTTGGCTTAGTTCGGAAAGCGCAACTGCAAGTCTTACAATTAACTAGTTTCAGGCATTGGCACAACATAAATTATTCATCTCGAATTTCATTTATCCTCTATAGTCTGTCCTTGTTCACCCTCGCGCGCCTTCTTCAGTTCCTTCAACAGATCCGCAATGCAGTACTCTAGCTTCTTCTTGTCTTCCCTGAGCTGACCCCTCTCCTTTTCTGCATTATGAATTAGCAACCTGTGACTATCCTGAAGCTTCTTTGCAGTTCCAACAACCAAGCTCCCATCGATTCCGTCAGTTAGCTGTGACTGCAAATTCTCGATTTCTTGTTCCAGCTCCTTATTTCGTACCGACAACTTGTAATTTTTTTCAGCTACATCACTTACATCAGTAAATCTCCCCGACCTTTCCAACTCATACATCTCCCATAACTATGCCAAACATTTCTTAAGTGCATCTGGCCACTCAAGATCCACCCACTCTACTGCTTTACACACCGGGCCAACCTAAAAACACACACACTATAATGTTATGAACATGCACGATACATTTTACTTCATGTCACAGTTGCACATAATGTAAACAAACCTGATTTATACAGCCCAAAAACCTTCTCCCAGTGTTACTGCCTTCGAATGCAACATATCTCCTTAGTTTTAGCCCATGGTCACATGGCACTTCTGCATCGAGATCTAGGCCCTCCTATTCGGAGTCATAGATCGTCTGTGGTACCTATAGGTAAACATAAAGCTGAAATCAAACACGATTGCATGCACATATGGAGCTCAGATCGAGAGATTTACCATTACCTAACCCTAGCCCGAGAAAACAGAGGAACTCACATCATGGAAGGAATACTCGATGTTAGAGAGAAGGCTGTCGCTGCTCGACTGGTCGTCCTCGCCATTCAAGGACAGCTTGGCGAATGCGTCGTTGCAGGCGTCGGCGTCGGCGAGAGAGAGAGAGAGAGAGAGAGAGAGAGAGAGAGAGAGAGAGAGAGAGAGAGAGAGAGAGGAGAGAGAGAGAGAGAGAGAGAGAGAGAGAGAGAGAGAGAGAGAGAGAGAGAGAGAGAGAGAGAGAGAGAGAGAGAGATAGATAGATAGATAGATAGATAGATAGATAGATAGATAGAGAGAGAGCAGCCCTTCTACCACTGCAACAATGACTAAATTGGCATGTTACAATAGTTTAATGGATACCATGCCCTTTCCCTGGATTACTGTCTCCTACATGATATGGATTCTCTTCACACGTTCTCATTTCAAATATTGAACCTGCACTCCCTCCATCCCAATTTCATTGCCTAACGAAAACATACCAGTATATTACATCATCTAAAGAAACAAAATCATGTCAACTACAAGGTACTTATGCATCACTTCTTCAGTCATGGTTTCACAAAACATTACATTACAATCTCTCAACAAACATAACCACAACATGGTTTAACAAAACATCACATTACAATCTCTCAACGAACGTAATCACAGAAACAAGTATATTACATCAACTCAAGAAACAAAATCATGTCGACTACAAGGTACTTACACATCACTTGTCCTATCATGGTTTCACAAAACATTACATTACAGTCTCTCAACAAACAAAATAACAGAAACAAGTACAGTACATCATCTCAAGAAACATAATCATGTCAACTACAATGTATTTATGCATCACTAGTCTAGTCATGGTTTCACAAAACATTACATTACATTTTCCCAACAAACATAATAACAGAAACAAGTACGGTATGTCATCTTAAGAAACATAATCATGTCAACTACAATGTAGTTATGTCTTATTACAACAACGATGATTTCAGTGAGTGACATGTCTGAAAATCTCAACAGCTCGCACACCATTATATCGCAATCTCTCAACAAACATAATCACAGAAACACGCTCTAAATGCAATATCAGTCAATATTACAAATACAGGCAGGGGAACCCCGTGGTCCATATGACAAGCCCAGGGTAGCAGCTCTCATCAGATCTCATCAACGTCCACCACCTCATTCTGTTCAGCCACTACAGGGGCATCTACATCCACTATAACCTGTGCAACAACATCAGGAATGGTACCAAGGAAGAACACCTTCCTGGTTTGCTTCTTTTGCTGCATAATCTGCATAAGATCTTCAGTATCCAAAACATCTATGAATTGCTGCTTCTTATGATGCCACCACCGGATTTTTGCCATCTACTTAGGGCCAATACTGATTTCCTTACCGATCATCTCTCTCATTTCATCAAGAGTTATGTTTTTGGAATTGACAATGATCTCCATAGTACATGACGAAACTGGCTTATTAACTCCCTCATCAAGTTTTGCCATGTATGAATCCACCTCTATGCGTATACTGAACTTATCTAGATCAGCATCTATTGGTCCGTATTCTCTAGGAGCAGAAGCTCTGGCAACAAGATCTCCAGCATCTGTATACATATCATCAATCATCTCTTCAACTTTCACCTTACGATCATCTACACAACACTCCCAAACCACCTGAAGCTCATGGGAGTGCTCAATTTGCTGATAGGTATCATTCATGTTGCGCCACACCAATTTTGTCCTCTGTCTAGAACCCTAGGGAATTCTAGCGGCAAGCATATCTACCATCTGCGAAACAGACACAACCTCTTTGCAATTCACAAGCAGATGCACATCTTGCCCGAACACAACCCTCTCGCAACCAAAATCAAGTTTTGTAGTGTACTGCCGAACATGAACTGTGAACTCATATAGGTCCCTTGTATTAAAGTTGTGCCTAATTTGATTAAAAAGGGGAACATTTCAGTTCATTCGATTCTATTATGCCGTAACTAATCTACTTGCAAGATAAGGCATAAATAAGAAAAATTTACCTCTCGCTCTTCTCCCGGGTTTTTTCTTTGAGATCTGAGTGCTGCATCCGCCCACCAGAGCCGAACAATCCGCCGCCGGCCTTGCTTTTCTCTTCAACCCGCTGCTCGTAGGTACCTTGGGAGCAGAATCCTTGCTGGCCTCCTCGCTAACTAGGGCTGAAGACCTCGCCGCTGCTACGCATTGAGCCCCAGACTTGGGCCCCGACGGACCCTTTTCAGTCGGCGACGTAGCTACAACCTTCGCCTTGCAAGACATGCTGGGCCGCCGCCGTCGGATTCAGTGTCGAGGGAGGGAGAAAAAAGGTCCTCCGCCGCCAGCAGATTTAGGGCCGGGAAAGGGAAGCAAAGGGACCGTCGCCGCCGCCGCAGCAAGATTCAGTGTCAAGAGTTAGGAAAGTACAGTAATGGATTTGCCCTTACGACACGTGCAGGGTGGCTAAGAAGAGTGACCGGTGAAGGAGGGGCACAACAGGAACTAGTGTAATGGAATATCCTGAGTTAACAGGCACGATTTGAAAATATTTGGTTTGGCCATCATTCACTCGAAAGACCCCTCTCAGCAATTGGCGCCCCAACTTTTCAAATCGCGGTGATAAAAATCAACTTGGGTACCGCGTTGCCTGGGCGACCCAACTTTCAGGCCACAAAATGATATTCTTAGTAGGTGGGGTGGTGTTTAGGGTTAGGGTTAGCCGGGGTGGTAGGTAGCCTGGCCTACGGGCTGGACTGCCTCCCCCAGTAAAACATTTTATTTTTATATAACAAAACATTTTGAAAATAGTTTTAGACAAACAGAGATATCCGGAACACTGAAGGTTTATCATTTGAAATAAAGAGGGAGACAATTAGAAAACAAAGATAGGCTTTTAGAGAAATAGTTTAGTGTAGAAATATGCATGATGATGATGCTCAAATGAAATGTGGCATGATGACATGAGCATGCTATCATGGTGATGTACAAAATAAAAATAGCAAGCGATTTTCTAGTAGTGGTTTTCCTAGGGTGCTACATGTACCGTGTGCCCGTACCGACTGCGCCGCCGGAAGGGTCCTTGGACTCCAAGGTTGTGCGCCTGGTACAGGCGGTCTCCGACCGTACCGCCTACCCATACCAAGCTCGCGACCATGACAATAACCCCAGGAAGAGGTTAAACCTAAATCTTAAATCACAATTTCTCTTTCTTCTTCCTCCAAACTCCAAACTACCTTGATTGGATCTTCAATTCTGTCCATTATTTCTTCGATTCCTCACATCCAATCGATCTACCTCCGATCCCCAAGTTATTTTCATCAAAACCTTGCTCAATATTTCACCATTTTCAATCTATACCTATGTCTTGTTCTTGAGCTAATCTTGATTATGAGCATGCTTAGTTTTGTCTTTAGAGGAGATTCTTCTATAAAAAATGTAGAGTATCACTTATGCTATGTTTCTATTGGATCAAGTTTTTAATTAGCTTTCAATCTTAGGTGAACATGAGGAGCCATACACGTGCGGTGGTTGCGGAACAAGTAGTACCACCCATTTATACGCTAACCCCTGAGTAATTTGGTATTGAGTCAACCGAGGAGTTTCAGCCTAATCTTTCCAAACGTCTCAAGCACCGAGAGATCAAGTCCACCATGTGGGAATATCCTTACATCCTCAACTAACTGTGTATTTGCTATGATTTTGATTTCCTTTGTCACAATGTTGGTTTGTATGACTTTGTTTTTTAGGACGCTGCTAGATATCGCCACTTGACACTTGAGTTCCTTAGTACCTTGACATATACGGTGAGTTCACACTACTTCTCCGAGGAGCATATGCTAGGAGTTGATAGCATCAACTTCCATCTTATGAACTGTGAGTATACCTTGATACTCGATCACTTTGCTCATTATTTTGGGTTTGCCAACAACACTACCGACATATGTTCCACTACTTTTGTCCTTGATCCATCACCCTCGTGTTATTTTAATAGAATGAGAATCCATGGGAACGTTCCTAAAGGAAACCAAATTGATCATCCTGCTATTTGTTATTTTTTATGTTATTGCTAACACCTTGAAGGCACGTGGTGAGTTTACTAGAGTTAGTCAGGAGGATACGATAATCCTCGCTAGAGCTGCTATTCCTAATTGTAACTTGACGCCAAATTTAGGCGCCCTTCTGTTGTTTTATCTTAATTAATAGGCTTTCCAATCTCGTGGACCCATATGTGGAGGAGGAGTTATCACTGTTCTTGCGCATGAGCTCCACATCAACCTAGGTAATATCCAACCGTTGGCAGGAGACTGACATCTCGGTTTCTCTACTCTAAGAGCTTGTGGTATGATTTCTAAATGTAATGGTAGATACTTTCTTAATATACCTGGAGTGGATCACTTGATCCCAACTCCTTTTCCTAATGGTCCATTCTCTTTCGAGGAGAGATGTTTGCATTATGACGCGTAGGTTGAAGCAAGTCTACCCCAACAAGAAGAACCCATGGGAGAAGAAGGAGAAGATGAAGAAGTAGAACAAGAAGGACCCGGACAAGATGTGCATCCAACAAACTACTACACCACCTATGATGATATATACTCTCTCGAAGGAAGCATTCAGAACATGAGAAACCTCTCCATCAACCTTTGAGATGCTACCGCCAACCTCTCAACCCAGTTCACCAATTGGAACAGCCAATGGAACTTGGGAGATTATCCACCACCACCATGATAAGCAACAAGAGGTCTTGCAAAAGCCTGAGCTTGGGGATGTTTCCCTCAACATTTATATTAGTGTAATAATGAGTTTGTACTCTAGCTCCATGAGAGCTTTGAAACACTAGTGTTGGTTTGATCAAACACTTTGCTTTTTCTTTTGTTTTTGTTTGCTTTTGTTTTCTTTCGTTCTTTTTATTTCTTTTCTTAATTCCTTGCTTGGTCTCAAGTTCTTTTCTATTCTTTAATCCCCATCCTAAAAAATACAAAAACATTCTTCCTTTCCTTTTTCATGAAAGTGTATTTTCCTATTGCCTCTTTGCTTCAATATTATTATGAGAGTGATTTTAACTTGAGTTTTGAAGGAACACATCCCCATAAGGAAGGGATCTATGAAGTCACTCATGAGAGGTACACCCTATGTCTCCCACTTTAGAAGTTTGAATTGTTTATTTTAGTTAGTTGATTTGTTAAAATTCCATGCCAGTGGAAGTAATCCAAAATAGTTAGAGTAAAGCTTTTATTTGCATGAGTAATTAGTTGTGGAAGCTTTGCTCTAGTTCTTGTAGTTAACCGAGTCTTGCCTTGGAAATAATATGCCCAAACAAGTACAACAAGAAAAAGTCTCAAATTTATGACTTGTTTGATGGATGATTGTTTTGAGAGTATACCTTTGAAGATACTTAACCCCATAGATGTTTTTATTTACTTGATGGCACTCTTGAAAGGAGTTGTTTGATTGAAATGAAGTCTAGTCATAATTGTGATTCATGCCAAAGCTAACCTTGTGGATTAAACTGTGATACTATTTAAAAATTCTATATGTTTTTGATGCACACCTTTGGATGCCAACAACTCCGCTAGCCTACGAATGGTCAATGGTACATCCCTGATTTCGGCTATGAGTTGACGACATAGGTGGAAGTTTTCACCGTAATGGGAAAAGTATTGGTACTCTTGAAGGCTGTGTAAACCATCTGTTAAAAGAATCACTCAATGATCCTTGTTGAGAATTACCCTTAAATTTAAGGGATTTCTATTTTTGTGCCCCTGGTTTGTTAGTTGCGCTCAGATTTCCCAAGCCACTTAACTTTTCCTCATTTTAGCCCATCTACTTGTACGAAACTCATCAAAGAGCTCGAACGGCAGTTGGCGTCAGGTTGACCGTTGGCTGATGTGTGGGTCCGCGCGGTGTGGGACCACGTGGGACCGGTTGGTCAGGAACGCATTATGCTGGCGTGTGGGGCCGTGCCATGTGCGACTCCGTGGGGCCGGTTTGTTGGGAACACGTTATGGGGGACGTGGTGTGGGACCATGTGGGGCGCGTTTGGTGGTTATGTGCGCCTTGTCACTAAATTGAAAGTTTTCTTTTTTGTTATTTTTATGATTGGCCTTTTTAGGAGCGTCTTTTCCCCTCTCTCTCGCTAATAGTTATGTTTTTTTGCCCAATAAGGAAGCGAATCTAGAGCAGCTTCTATCTTTATTCATTGTTCCTTTTAGCCCTCATTTTTCCCAACCTGGTAGCAAAACTAGAGCAACAAATCTAACCAGCACCATAAGTACATTCAGTAAATAGAGCAGATGTAGATAAAGCAACTAATATAGGATATATATCAGATGTAAATAAAGCAACTAATATAAGATATGTAGTCTGGTACTTAACGAGGTTCGACAATTAGGCTGCTCAGCAGTAGGAGCGGACAAGTTCAACACAGACAATACAAAATAAGCTGCTTTATAGCAGTAGCAGCAACACAATATCATTGGCCCCTCATGGCCTTCGCCTCCTCCCTCTGGTGCCTCCTCCACTTCTTTCTGCCCAGTCCCTTGACCTAGGGCGCCTTGGTCTTGATCGGGGGCATGTGACCCTCCTTGATGGCCACCTTCTAGAGGTTGCGAAGGTGAAGACCGAGCGCCTAGTTCTTGCCTCTGAAGCCGTGGACGTTCAGAGACTCGCCGCAGGTCCTCACGTCATCAGCATGTTTCACGAGCGAGTTGAAGTCAGTGGCATGGAGCCTCCTGGTGGTGCAGAGGGGCACCAGTAGACATTGTCAGCGAAGAAGTTTTCGTACTGGCTAGACTTCAGCCTCGACAGCACATGATGAGTCTTGGTGTCCTTGGCTCGTCATCGCTGTAGACGTACCTGCTATCCTCTTGTCGGAAAAAGAGTAGAGTGCAATAAGGACATGATTGAGATACCTTGATTACCAGGATAGATTATTTGCATAAATTAACCGATTGAGATCCCCTGATTATTCCCCAATCCCCAAATCTCAAACCAAATCGAATACTGATCCCAACTACAGATCGATGCTAGTACTAACTAGAGAATCCCTTAACTGCAACTCGGAGGACACATAAAATAGGATTGAAATACGAACAGGGGGTTCATCGAAATAAGAGATCTAACACAAGAGGATTAGCTACTGTAAAAATACCTAGCATCCAATGATTAAAAATATGAATAGCCGGAACCTAATAACATACGATCTAGCATCAAACGATGGGATTGGGGGAAGAACAAGGGAAGGGGAGAAAACCCTAGTTACCTCCGACCATGGGTCGGCGATGGTGGTGTCATAGTGGTTCTCCAGCCTGATGTAATCATCCTCCTCGTAGGGGTTCCAGTGAGCGGGATTTGCCCAAAACTGGCGGGGGCCTCCTCGCCAGCGGCTATGGCGGAAGCAGGGATGGGGGTCTAGACAGGGATGGCGGCTGCCTTCGATCCCTCGATGAGGGCCTATACAGGGACGGGGGCCTCCTCGCCGGCGGCCTTGGAGGCAACGATGGCCACCGCACCGTTCTTCTCCATTGCCGGCGTGGTTGGGGTTTTCTTGGGGGTTTGTAGAAGGTGATGGGACAGTGGAGACGTTTGCGTGAGTGAGCGAGTGAGTGATGAGTGAGAGTGAGGAGGCCTCTACAAAGGAGAAGGGAAGGGACATTTTGTTGCACCACCGTGCATCGTGTAATCGTGTACGCTACTACACCGTGCACGACCACACGTGTCCGCTACCGCCCCGTGCACCGCGACACATGTACCATAGGTCACGTTTTTTCCCTCGTGTCTAACCCTAGTAACTTAGTTGTGCTCAGTTGTAACCTCGCGTGTAACACTAGCAGTTTGGTTGTACTTAGTTTTGCCCTCCAGTACTAACACTGTTGTGCACAATATACTCAGTTTTACCCTCCGGTGGCTGGTCAACAGAGAGTTAGCAAATGGGTTTTAGCTAGCTAATTGAGTCATTTTATGCACAACAAATTTAAAAAGATCAAAACATAGTGGCATCTACCCTGGGAGTCTTATTATGTGACTTGCCACCATAAGAAATGTATAGAAATCAAGTTTTAACCTAAATCACCACTTCCCAAATCACCTACTATCTATGAAGGTTCATGGCTTTCTACTCAAGCCTCTTCCCAAAACGTCCCACCCCAAAACATAGTTTATCTGAATGAGGCAATAATTGTCAAACTCGTGTATATTTGAATTGCAAATAGTTTAATGTATGCCAAGATGTATTTTATTGTATAAAATACGCATTTTCCATTTTTAAATCTCTTTCTATTTTCTATTTGAATGCCTTTGTTAGTTTTGCCCTTGGTTTTTAAGTTCTACTTAGTTTTGCCCTTGGTTTTTAAGTTCTACTCAGTTTTCCCCTCTCTCTTAGTCACAAACTCTCACACATGTGGTCATCTTGGTTGCTATGCTCTGATAGCTTGAGACCGTTGTCACGTGGATCGTGCCTACCAACCTTGATCCTATGTAATCTAGCGGATAGGATAACCCCTATATCTGTCGGGGGCACCCCTCTATCCATGCCAAATAATGAGTTTTCCACCGGTACTTTAACTCCATAAAGAAATGATTTTGAATATAATTTGAAGGGAAAGCGTTCAAAGTTGTATAATTTTCGTATATGAAAGTTTATGCATTACATTCCACTCTATGAAAATGATAATCTTTCAAGATTTTCTTAGCCCAAGATTATCATGTATTTAGTGCGATTTCAAAGAGTTCAAATGTGTATAATTTTCGTATATGGAAGTTTATGCATTACATTCCACTCTATGAAAATGGGAGAGAAAATAGTAATCTTTGAAAACTTTGTTAGCACATCATTATCACGTAGTAAGTGTGATTTCACAGTGTTCAGAGGTTAATACTTTTCGTGTACACAAGTTTATGCATTATATTTCACTCCATGGAAATGATAAATGATCAGGATTTTATTAGAACAACATTATCATGTCCTAAGTGCGATTTCAAAGAGTTCAAAGGTGTATAATTTTCGTATATGCAAGTTTATGCATTACATTTCACTAAATGAAAATGATAATCTCTCAAGATTTTGTTAGCACATCATTATCACGTATTAAGTGCGATTTCACAGTGATCAAAGGTGTATAATTTTCGTATATCCAAGTTTATGCATAATATTTCACTCCATGAAAATGACAAACTCTCAAGATTTTCTTAGCACAACATTATCATGTCCTAAGTGTGATTTCAGTGTTTGAGGGTATATAATTTTCGTATATGCACGAGGCATAAAGATTTTAGTTTAGGGATCACTTTTCACGCTCTAAAAATGGTAAACTCTCAGGAGTTTCCTAGGAAAACATTATCATGTCCAAATTGTAATTTAAAAGTGTTCAAGAGTTGTGTCAATTATAAACACTCTTTTACATTAAGAGTTGTATTATTTTTTTAATTTGAAAGTGTTCAAGAGTTGTGTCATTCTCTTATTTTTTATACATCTATCTCCCTAGATCTCAAAGTTTGACTTTCACCTCACAGATTCACTTGATTGCAGCCGAGACATTAACTCTATAAACCAATTAAATCATCATAACGGCTCGCCGCCTGCATTCTCCACATCAAGCGTGCACCGAACTGACCTCCCGAGTTGCGCCAATTGATTGTCCACATCAAGCGCACAATTTCCATTGTCATCCTTCATATAGGTCAACGGGATGACACCATACTGCGGCCAGGATGAACGGGAGGCTAAAGTGAAGCTAGACAAAGGGCCACCGATGCCGGAGAAGAAGAAGAAAGGGGAGACAATGGCACATGCGTGGGCGCGAGGATGGCTCGGGGTCCCATCTTATAATGCCAACCTAGGTAAGCTATGGGTCCGATGCTCACATGGATAAGCTGTGGGTCCCATGCTGATCTGGATAAGTGGAGAGTGGTGTCCTCTATAGGAACTGACTGAACATGGCCCCACTTGTCAGCATGTAATGGCAAGGGTCCACTATGGGACCCGACTGAACGTGACCCCACTTGTCAGCACGTAACGGCAAGGCTGATGGACGGCGAGTTTCAGACCGTGTGAGAGTTTCGTACAAGGAGATGGGCATAAGTGAGGAAAAGTTAAGCGGCTAGGAAAAATTGAGTACAACTAAGAAACCGAGAGCAGGAAATAGAATTCCCTAAATTTAAAGATGCACACAAAACTGTCTTTGGCATGGTCTCATTACTACTCGATGATTTTTCTTAAAATACAATGATTGGAACAGTAGTGTTTTGATCGTCTTGATTACTAATGTGGGTGTCAATAAGACACTTCACTGTTATGCTACTTGGTCGGTCACTTGGCTAGTCCTTTTTTTTGGTTTATCGATCATAAATCGGATTGAGTCGCCCATCACCGTCATCATCACCACGCCTCTACTCCGACCATCGGCGTTGATGATCTACATCGCGCCTGTGCACCTACCTCCTCCGCTGCCTGCCTCGTCAGGCTGTCACAGCCTCACAACAGGCTGCCGTGCACCTCAGCTGGCTGCTATGCCTTCCTCGGTAGGCTGCTGTGGCCGTTCCCCTTGGATCGACTTCGCTGTCATCGCCCGGTACTTCACCGACAATGTCGCCATCGACTTCGATCTATGCATTTGTCAATGCCATGGCACATACGGCACACCGTCAGTCTGATCAACCGATCTCGCGCCCGTCTATGCCAAGCACATCCCCAAGCACGCGCCTACCATCGATCGAGCTACGGGCTGGCGCTATGTCACCCCTTCAGGCCACAACGCCACCGCATTTGGTCCATGCTACCGGTTTCCAAACGCGCCTTCCTTGACATGTACGTCGCTAGTGGTCTCCCAGCTGCTGCACCGACTTGGGCCTTGCAGCTATGCCGCCCCAACGGGTCATAGCATCACTGCACGTAGTCTACATCGCGGTCCCTGCGCACTGACACTACAGACTACCTATACACCACCTCCACGGTGCAGGTCGTCTACGTCCATGCAAGGTATTCGTCACATTGGATTCTTCTTCGCCTACATCAAGTACCGCCGCTGCGCCAATCTAGGCATCCAACATGACCACTCTAGGCCGTCGTTAGTTTCGCTGCCTTCTACATTTTCATGCCTGCCCTTGCATGCCCAGTATTGGAAACACCGGTGCGTGCCTTCGTCCCCAATGTGTCCCCGAGCCTGGCAATATCGGATCGATGCCTCGTCTTTGTTAGCCTCGACAAAGTCTTCTTCGGCATCGACACCTTCCTCTACAACTACCTTGACCACGTCACCGACAAGCTCTTCTTTGTGTACTCGGTTCTGGCAAAACTGAAGTGTGCGTTCTTCCCTGACACGTGCCTAGTTTTAGCAAAACTATGGCAGCACCTCGTCCTTGATGGCTCGGACTGTATCGACTTCGGCATCGACACCCCTCGGCAAGCTGTCGCGGCCCCATGGCAAGCCTCCATGGACCCTCGGCAAGTTGCCGTGGCCCCACGATGTCTGCCTCAATGCGGTTCCGCCATCCTCCTCGCGCACTATGCGCATGCGGCTTCACGTGCGGCTACCTCGACACTGGCAACCCCGACCAGGATCTCGACCACAGCGACCCCTCACAACGGCTACCCAACCTCGGCACCGCCTCAAGATCTCGGCTCCCTCGACATCAGCACAAGGGTTATCACCTCACTTGATCATCTCACATGTTTCCTCTATAGTCCAAGCTACCGCGACATGACACCATCCACGATGTTCCTGCTTGGACAACAGGGGATGTCAGCCTACTGGATGCTACTTCAGTTTATCTCCAGTCTGACCGTCTGCTACATTCTAGTTGTTCATGATGCTAACTCTACTACTGCGGGGGAGTGTTAGAGTATTCGGCATATACGGTTGTTATGGTAGTTTAGATAGAGTTAGGATCTATTTACGTACAATCCTAACTTGACTTGTACTCCAAGATAATCCCATGTACGCCTATATATAATCACCCATGAGGCTCAATAAGATATCCATCATATTCCACCAAACTCATACTCTTTCAGAAGCTTGTATAGTATTCTTAGCATCTCTCTAACTTATATGAGCTATTCAAATGGAAGAAGTGTTGGTTGAATATGACTACCAACCGTAAGTGAATTCATACTCCTGTTGTTTCAGTTTAAACGCTGAGTTCTTTATGGTTTTATTATTTTCTTGCTCGAGGACGATCAAGGTTTGAGCTTTGGGGAAGGTGATGGCTATGAAAATAGCCATCTTTCTCCTCATTTAAACTTCATTTTTAGTCAAGTAATTGACCAATAATATCTCTAGCCTTGCTACTAATGACCAATTATTGCAAAGATGTGCAATCCATTGTTTTGAATTGTGTTGTGTAGGAAATCATGCTTTTAAGGCGAAATCAGGAGCCATAAATGAATATTTTGAGGAAGTACAGACGGCCAAGTAATTCTAGAGGAAAAACCCGTCAATTGAGGCCTTAACAACCACTGGTATGGGCAAGGCCCACCCATACGACCTGCCCGTAGTAGGTGGCGTTGGCTTCGTCTCATCCAACCCTACAACTTTCATGAAGGCGCCTATATATTTCGACGTCCCAACTGCCGTGCAGAGGGCTGCCATTCTTAGATTGCATCACAACACCACCACAGGAGATCCACCACCATAGTTAATCATCTCCCCATCCATCCTCTCTATAGTAGTAGCCATTAGCTTGTACTTGAGATCTCCTTGTGATTCAGCGACCATTGTAAGAACATATGATTTGAATCTAAGTATTTTGCACAATGTTTTCTATCTTTGACCTTATTGTGATGAGTGCGTAGTCCTCACTAGTTGTAGGTTGGGGTGAAACCTTGCAGCGATTATGTGCATTTAATCTATAGGAGTAATGTGTATTGATTGGATAGAGATGTGTATATTTGTTTCTTTGTCTCTTGTCTCGATCTATGGACTTGTAGGTACGCAAGATTCCAGAGATTGATAAAGGCTCGAGATGAGATACTTGGTTAGCGACAATCTCATAGGAAACCCAGTGAAAAAGGGGAGTACGGTATTCGCTTAGCGATCCATTGGGGCATAACAACAACACACTGTAAGAAAAGTTTCCTTCCATAATGAATTGGCCCGACGGTCATCGTAGAAGGCGCGTCTTCCGCGACGAAATTCTCGGCTCGACCGTGGCTGATGGAAAACTTTTTTTTCCGGTTTCACAGCCCTCTACTACGACGGATCTGCTAAAAACATGGAGGAAGCTCGGCCAGCACGTGGCAGAAGCATGATTTTCGTTTCCTCGCGCGATGTTGGCTCGCCGAAGTCTTTTGAGGCGTGTGGGTCCCGGATGTTAGTGTTTCTAGCGGACCATACTTTTCGGTCGCGCCTCCCTAATTTGAACTCGATAACATAGCTCGAGGCGTCTGCGGTTTAGTCAGGCTGCTAGGTCCCACATGTCAGCCTTTCATTAGAAGGATCGTATGTATGCTGGAAATTTTTCCTTCGCTCGTGCTACCCTGTTCCGAAGTTGATAGCACTACTCGATGCATCTACCATCTAATCAACCTCCTGGGACCCACATGTCATCCTCTCATTAGAAGAAATGTGTGTATGATGTAATTTTTTCCTTCGCTCGCGCTACCCCGTTCTGAGTTGATAGCACTACTCGACGCATCTACCGTTTAACCAACCTCCTGAGCCCCACATGTCATCCTCTCATTAGAAGAAATGTGTGTATGATGGATTTTTTTCCTTCGCTCGCGCTACCATGTTCCGAACTTGATAGCGCTGTTCGATGCATCTACCGTTTAATCACGATGTTGGGCCCCACATCTCATCCTCTCATTAGAAGAAACGTGTGTATGATGGATTTTTACCCTCTGTCGCGCCTTCATGTTCCGAACTTGATAGCGTTGCTCACTACATCAGCCGTTTATTCAGGCTGGTGGGTCCCTTATGTCAGTCGCACATTAGAAGAATCGTCGGTATGATGGAATTTTTTCTCTAGCGCTACCCTATTCTGAACTAGATAGCGTTGCTCGACGAATCTGCCATTTTCTCACGCTGATGGGTTCCCCATTTCAGCCTCTCATTACAATAAACATGTGCATGCTGAAGTTTTTTCTTGCTGGCGCCTCCCTGTTTCGAACTGGCAACGTTGCTCGATGCAGCATCTGTATAAGGTCGTGCTGCTGGGTCCCACATATCAGCCTCTCTATAAATGAAACATTGATTGCTCGATGCAACATCTATATAAGGTCTCTACTAGGTCCAACATGTCAGCGTCTCTGCAAATGCAAAGGATGTATGTTGCACTCCGCTATTTTGACCTTGGCACCGTTGCTAGGTCCTAGATGTTAGCCTTCTCTGTGTAAGAAACATGTGTATGCTGGAAAAATGTAAAAGAACGACATAGATTATACTATATATTATATATTTATAATGAAAAAACTAGGAATCAACCTCAAGACTTCAACAAATGGGAACCGCGTGTGCTTCCACTACGCCAGAACCATCTATGCCACTACTGGAAAACATTACATTTAGAAATGTTGAAATCTCTTAAAATGAAAAGGCAGCGACCCTGACAACTTGCCATAAAAAATGCTGAATGCTCTGTACAAATACAACATGGGTAGGAGAAGATTGTCCTATACTTTATCAGAATGACTTTGGGCGATAAAAAAATAACTTGGGTCCAATCTTGTGAACCAATGGGCTTATTATCGTGGGCTCCTTACCTAAACTTCTTTAGTGTGGTTCAAGCTTAAAAAACCAAGTAATAATGTGTTGAGGGTTGGCGGCCCATAGCCAACCTGAACCCGAAAGGATAAATTAGCGAGGTTTTGAGCCACCGTTGGGTAGAATGTAGTACTATTTTCTAATAACCTCCTCACTGATAATTCATTGTACTCAATATGTTGCAGGTCGGCAGTCCACCTGACCCGGCAGGCTATATTTGCAAGGTTTTGGGCCAGTGTTGGGTCGAATGTGCAATCTTTTCGCCAGGTCCTTAGTGAAAATTCAATGCAGTTCGTACCCCATCCTCCAAAAAAATGTAGGTGGTACCCTAAAAAATATATACTCTGCTCACCACGAAAGGCTAATTAAGGGTTTTTCTTTTGAAACAAGAATATGGGAAGTTTTTTGTCCGAAGTGGGGTTGAAATATTCGTTTTCATAGGCTTAGTAAAAATATATTGTACTGAAGGTCGATGGTCCACCTGACCTGGCTGTACCTACGCCGAATCCAAAAGAATGAAGTTGGAAATGGAGAAAAGTGATCGATATTGCGCCTTATTATACATAGCAAACATAGGAGGAACTTGGGCATCACAGGATTCGAACATGGAAAGTACTGGAGGGAGTTTGACTGATTGACATAAAATCGTGTCATATCAAGTCTTACAGCGCGCAATCATCTTTTCAGCAAAGGATATATTTCAAGATGGTTTGTGTGGCTTTGAATCGACCTAAGTGCCCAATCGATTTGATGTACTCAAAACCTTGTAATCATGCCATATAAACTATTAGCGATAGACACACGGTGGCCTCGACTTGCCCAGCCGCAGACAGCTCGGGTAAGCACCAACTTAAACTTATCACTCGAAGTTGTATGCTTCCGTATAATGAGATTAGTACATGCCGCAATTAGCGCCAACATGTGGCATTGTCATCATGCAAAAATGCTCAGAATTCGCACATTTATTTCACAGTTTTGAACACAATAATACAACCAGTTTGTACACTAGCACAGACAGTACAATGTCAGCACATCAGAGCTTGACTTGTTCATGTCACATTAGAGCTTGAGTTGTTCATTTCACATACAGAAGAATGAGCAAGGATACATACTGTATTGAACAAGTAATTTCACGGTAGCACCAAAAGTATGCCATGTATCAGAGACAATATGGGGTCTGCGTAAATAATTTTTCTTTTTTGGAAGGGTGTGCATTAACTCTCTTTTTTTAGAATATCGGCATAAATATTTGCGGCTATCATCCTAGGGCGTCTCGGCCTGCTTTGGCGTACCAAGCCAAGATCAATTACGGCCCAGTTAAGGCCTGTTTCGTGGCCCTATAAGAAGCAGTGACCTACTTTTCCCTGTTCGCTAAGAGGAAAGAAGGAATATTCCTCTCAAAACACAAAGCTGCATGAGGTGCGATGGTTCAAAAAAATGCACGAGATGCGTATATACAAGCCAGTAATAGTACTGAAAACTATAGTACAGAAATCACGCTACGAAATAAGCACGGCTACATGGATTATGCCGTGAAAGGCAATACTAAATACAAAAGCATGGCAGGGCTCATATAAACTGATTCAAGCTGGGCACTAAAACCAGTGTACTAACAGTCAACTGTTGAACCACGATGCAAAAAAAGATGACACAATGATACACCAAAAAGATCCACAACTCAGTCTAGGGACGGCACAACGAGCATACCAAACCTAAACTAGGACTAAACCAAATTGCCGCCTGTTGCATAGAGTTACAACCATCTTTGAGAAGGCTGCTAACTACCACAGGCTCACCTTCAGTTGGCTGCAGGTTGCAGCGTTTAATCTGAGGGAATTGTATTCCACGAAATCTCCTGTATGTTGTGTACACACAATTTTTCCTCATGAATGGGAACAATGTGCCATCAGCAGCCTTGCATCCGCGTTTCTTCATCATCTTGTCAATGATTGGATAATTGAGACCGAGAAACAGAGAGTTGTCCTCCAGGCTGTTAACTTGCCTCCAAACGATGACCCCTGGAGGTCCAACAGAGCTAGGATCCTCTTAAAAAATGTAGACACAAGAGGTAGGATATAGGTGTAGGTTAGTCCTATTTTGAGCATGATGAATGATTTCACCCTCTTCGCCATGGGAAACCCCCATGCCATACGTTGTAATTATGATCATCAAGCATTCACCATCAGCCGATCGAGCGAGGAACCACATGCTTGGCCGATCATCCAGAATAGGTGCTGGGATTACAAACGGAAGCTCCTTGTTTCCTGCAACATCCGAATTCGAGACAAAAAGTGCATTACTAGCATACATATTCTAACACCAACATTCTTCATTGTTCATGCTAACAGTGTGAATAGGCAAATCCTAACAATAATATTACTCAATAAATTAACAACATTAGGAATTGCATTTCTTACTCTGCTATTCCGAATATTTGGATTTCTTGCGTATCTTAGTTTCCTAGTTGTTGTAAGTTTCAAAAGAGGAAACGCCACTTTTTTTGATATAGAGGCATGTCCACTTGAATCCTATTGGATTATATGCCTACAGTATTTTGGATCAAGTGGTGTTTGATTGCACAGGAAAATCAAAGGAATTATACAAAGAGTTTGGAGTGGATGGAAATTTTCCTCCAAAATAGAGTGCAAAGGAATCCTTTGAAGGAATTCCTAAGGATTATACACTTTCGAATCAAACAACATTTTATAGAAAAAATCCTAAGGATCCAAATCCTACACAATTCCTCTGAATCCCAAGGCAAAATCCAAAGAGGAAAGATTGGTGTCCTACAAAAATCCTATGTGATTCCTACAATCTGAGGAGGGCCTAAAAGTACAAACAGGTAAAGAAACCCGGCTTCACTGTGTTCCGCTCACAATTCAGATGCTGGTTAATAATACCTTTCATATTTTGACAATGAATGAACTTAGTAGTGCAGGGACGCCATCATACACTATATTTTTGGGAGGCATATTACTGGTACTGATTCATTACTAGCAATGATTCATTCATTTTTTAGGACATAAAGTGTGTGCTCATTTAGTCATACGAAAGGTAAAACATAAACAAGGTAGTTAAAGAACAACTTCACTGAATCACTCGCAATGTATCATCATGGAACTAGAATTACCTTCCGTTGTGGGATCCTAGCAGTAGGTGCATCCTTGACTTGTGACCGCAAAAATGAGGCCACCGTGTTCAATGGCATCATAGTACTGTCGTCTTCCAAGACCTGAATGCTCCAGACATCTCCAAACTTGGCTACCGCCTTCTAGGTAGGCGATTTCACCGTCGAACAACACGAGGAGCTTATAGTCTGTGTAACCCCCCAGCTTCTATGGGCACTCTGCAGATTATGATCTTCAACAGCTCAAGAGATCCATGCCACGACTTATTGAACTTTTATCCATACCTGCGAATTCGCCAAAAAAAACTTTTGAAATGTGAATGAGTTCAGAAATGACTACATGTAACTGGGGGAACCCTGGCTGGCTAGTAGCATTACAGTTTATATACTGGATGTGAGGCGTCCGCAATGTCACAAGTATCTGTCGATGGAAGGTCGATTACTCGATAGGTGTAGATGTTCGCTAGGCACCAGGCCCCGTGCTGGTCCACCACGGCGAGCTAGTCGCTGTTCATGCCAACCCAGAATTTTTCATGCATGAAGGGCAGGATGGCGGTGCGCCGAGGATGGTCGAGGGGCACCACGTCATATACCGTGCCGTGTAGACGATGTACCCTCGTATCGTCATAGTGCTTGTCGAACCAATAAGCAGGCTGAGGCATCAGTAGGCAGGGTTCATTCCAATGGTGAACAGTCCATTTTATACCTTCGTTGTTGGCGATACGATCGTACAGTAGCTTGCAGCATGCGGCTAGCCTGACGGTGCTGGAAATGTCCAGACGCTGAACGATGAGGTCGACATCGTCCGTGCTGAGTTGATCCCACTTGCATCGCCTACTGAGCTTCGAATCGGCCATCACAGTCGGATGGATTTAGGCAGATGCCAAATGCGGCTGGGGTTTTCTGCAGGAGGAGGGGAGCATTAGAAGAGAGAGCGTGGGGGAGATCATGGGCGGAGTGGGGACTGGGGAAGAAGATGGAGAGGCAAAGAAAAAAAATGAGGGAGGAGATTTTACTTGCTTGCTCTGTCTAGTTAATAGCATCATCGAGGACACCACCACCTAGACATCACTGTATGTTAGACTAGAACGCCACGCAGCTAGTAATTTGACAATACTCCTACTTACTACGTATCAGAGGTGCAATATTGTCTAGTCACATTAGTTTGACATGAGGGTTTTCTTTTTACAGCTTTCATTTCAACATAATGTATTAGTATTTTCAACGGAAAATAGGAGGACGAACTACTACTACTACTAGTAGCCGCGGCATGGACATGGAGAACTCGTAGCACAGAACCGAAATATATACACCGGATATAATGCACAGTACGGGTATGTCCGTGGTATTTTTGGCATGTTGCATGTGTTCATACATGTTCTAGTACAAGGTACATGGAATTACACGTCTACAACATGCAACCGCGCAGCAAAATGAGAGACGTGCAAGGACACCAGATTTCGCTCTAGTCAGGCAACGTGCATGACTTTTTGTGGCTCTAATTTACTGACATGTGGGCACTGCTAAGGTCAACTCCACCTTCCAGTGAGAATTTGCATGCACCATGCGCTTGGAGCCACTAGGTACGTCCACGACGGAAATTACAATTTGCACCTAGCTGCACCGGCAACAAGCTGTTGCATGTGGCACTTCCAAGTTTTCAGAAAATGTGAAATAAATCATGAACATAGATCATATTTATATAGTTCATCTATAAATTTCCATTCCAAAAATATTGCTAGTACATGGCCTGGCCACCACAAAATGAACAAATGAACACAAGATATTATTTGCTTAGGTTTTTTCTTTTTCATTGACACAGGTCACATAAGATCTTATTGTGGGACCGAATATTGTAGATGACCAAGATACAACATAGCCAATATTCTGGATTTATTTCACATTTTTTGAGAACTCGAAAGTGCAACAAATAATAAAAGGGTGCGGGCGCAACGAATTGTAGAATATTCAACCTACACTAACTAAAACTACGGCTTGCATACAGAAGGAGTTTGATCAAATCTCAGACCTTGCACTACATTGCGGCGAAATGAGTGTTAGAGTACAACAAGTTAACGGCTGAGGCCATACGACACAAATAACGCGAAGGAAATAATTCAAGATACGCAAATCCCTATTCCATATGATCTCCCTTGAACCATTAATTATGCCGGTTCCAATCCTTCGCGTTGGCCAAGCTTGGGATGAACCACAACAGAGTCTGCCGCCAATTCCAGCCAATGTTTTTTTTGAGGGAAATTCCAGCCAATGTTGGTTGAGAAACCAACAGCAGTGTCTTGAGCATTCATACTGATGTGGCATATTTTAGGATAAATATTAAATCCATCGAGACTAACTACATGCGGCGAGGTGTATACATAGTTACTCCTCGTTAGATATCCAGGGTCAAGTCCTGCCACGCCAACTAGAATGGTAATTGGATAGTTCAATCCAAGGAAAATAGAAAATGCTCCAAGGTCTAAAACCCTCCGCCATTGCCTCAGTGGAAGTAACCTACTAGTGTCAATCGAGAACATATGGCAGCAAAACCCAGTAGAATAGGTGTGAATATTGCGTCCGTGATGATAACCAACATTTTCAGCCACATGATAAGTAGTGTCATACCGCCTAGCACTAACGCCCACAGTATTGATTAGAATATGGCTACCACCATTAGGAGATCTTGCTAACCACCACAGATCAGAACTGTACTCACGATTACTGTCTAATTCAAGTGGCCCCGGAAGATGCACATGACCTTACAAGGAAAGCACATTTAGAGGTCAGTTGAGCAAAATTTGAATGATAAAGCTTGAAAAACCTTCGTTGGCTGGGTTCTCGTTTCTCATCGAGAGTGTTGAGACTATCTTTCAAGGAAGCATGACCTTTCCCTGAAATTTAAGGATAGAAATTTTACCCCATGCTCGAGGATCCCATGCATAAACATTGCCAATCTGAGTTACATTATAGATAACTCCATTGTGGAAAATTGCATCGCGGTAGCTGAACATGCTGAAATGGTTCTCAAGAACCATCCACATACCATGAGAACCATCAAGGAAGGCAATTACTGTGTCGAAGATGGCCAGGACAGAGAAATCCTTATAGTTCCCAGCAGCTGTGGGAACTCGGCAAATGGCTATCTTCATTAGATTAGTAGGCTGACCAGCCGCGATAAACTTAAGTACCTCGGGTGTGGCCTCAAAATCGAAGATCGCTGGTAGAGGAATTCGGCGACGAGTGAACACATTTACAAGCTCCCAGTTCCAGGTGAGGCCAATGGTGGCGATCCAATCTCCATGGGCGCCTACCCACTTCTTACCCTCATAATCTGGCATGACAGCATCGGAGGAGGACCTGTCCAGCAGTATCAGCTCGCACAAGGTCCACCTGAACTTCTTCTGTGGCTTCTACTTGCCCCTATTTGAATAGTAGCTGCCCCTGTTGAACTGCTTCATGCGATTGTCACGGTAGAAGACATTGTACTCAGGTGGTACCTCAGTTGAGTGAGAGTGAAGAACACAGGGGAGACCAAACAGATGAGATTTCTACAGGGATGCACTATGTGTTGCTAAGTAAAGATAACGTTTGCAGTAGGCGGTGAGGCTTGCGGCAGTGATGACGTTGCATCTAGCAGAGATTTCTTCAAGGGGCCATCAGGAAACACCGTAGAAGTGTCACTGTCATCGATCAATTGGGCCATCCCGAGGAAGGGCTTGAGCAGGTGGGGGGCGTTGGCATTTGGTTTTGATTGGGGGTTTTGGAGGAGAGAGCGAGCGACAGCTGGCAGGGCAAGACGGAAAACAGTCTATCAAACTGGGCACCGGAGCTGATCCTAAAGCGGCATGGCGGCATTGGCGCGTGCCTGTATTGGTGTGTGAGTTGTAATGGCCGCCGCCGGAACGCTGGAGGTGAAGTGAGGATGGAGATCGAGGCAAAGAGAAATACGGAATGAAATAAAACCAAGCGTGCATTCTTTCTCTCTGCTAAATCTACAGTGCCTATCAAACTGGGCTACGGAGATGCTCCGAAAGCGGCATGGCGGCGTTGGCGTGTGCTAAAGGTGGGAGAGTGGGGATCAGCGAGAAGATGGAGAGGAAGAGGATGGAGAGCAAAGGAAAATAGAATAAATCGATTGAAATCGTACCACCTACTGAGCGTGGTTTTTCTCTCTTCTCTGCGTTTCCTGGTGCCTATCGAGTAAATAGGTCAGGCCTTTCTAGGAGTAGTACAATATAAGCTAGCCTAGCATGGGATTGAGCTGTACTGTCCTCTCAAATAAATGTTCATGGCAGAGAGACGGTTTGGAGTATACTCGGAGCTCCTCTTGCCGAACGTAATAATCCTTGGATCTTCTACATTCATCATCTTGTGCAGTCACATTTGTAACAAGTACTACTGTACTACTACTACTGTAACTAATAAACACATAAAGGTTCCACCGGTAATTAAGGAACCAAAACTAGAATACTACTACTCTCGAACTCTTGTGTAGTACAACAACAAAATGCTCACAAAATGGGCTACCAGTACGGCAGTACCATCTGTTCACCCACACGCTAACACCTCAAATAAGCTTGCCTGCCACACCGCCAATTTCCTCTCCCCTGTCGGCCTCTACGCCCCCGTTACCGGACCCAAAATCGAACATCTCTCAGTTCAATAAAAAAAAGTCGACAATCTCTCAAAAAAACCAACCATCCACCAAAAGAAAATCCATTGTCTAATGCTTCACGTTCATTATGAACGGACAGTCGCAATTGCTAGAGCACCGCGCGGGAGTAGTAGTCGTCTGAGCTACTGGTTGTAGCTCCACGAAAGCACGCGCCTGGAAGCGGAAGAAGAATTTATTCTCTGTTAGTGACGGAAGAAGATCGACGATATACAATGTACTAAATCAACAAGTTAGTGGTTTTATCCGCCTGACCAGTGAGAGCCGACACGAGTGGTGAACAGCTTGAAGCGCAGCGGAACAGGTGTCTTTAAGACATACAGTACGTACAACTCCGTTCTGATTTAGGATGATCACATAGTGCTAAATAACTTAGACTACTCCAGTAACTTGCACATGTACCTTCATCATAGTGGGTAACAACATGTGTGTAGTGTCACGCAAAGGTCTAATTAATTAGGTTGTACTCCCTCTGTTTAGAAATATAAGACGTTTTAGCTTTATGAAATGAATGTATCTAGAGGTATTTTAGTGTATGGGTTCATCGAGGTTAAGAGTGAACCTATACACTAAAAGGTGTCTAGATACATTTATCTCACAAAGCTAAAGCGCCTTATATTTTTGAACGGGGGGAGTAGAATCATATACTACTAGTCTTGGTATGTGTGATGTTATGGTAACTAGCTAAGTTATTACGTCACTTTCTTTTTTCATTAATTAACTCTGAAAAGACATTTAATTTGAGACAAGTATCTGCGCATACTTGTAGTTCAAGTTTGTCAAGATGCAAAATCGTAGGAAGAAGTTGAACCTCTTGTCAAAACTCTCTGTGGTTTCTGATATAGAGTATATTAATTGACTGCCCGATGGGTGTCTCCAAAAGCTTTTTTTAAAACTTTCAAAGCAACCTACTATTTACTTGTAGTTCAAATTTGACCTAATTTTGATGAATCTACATAGAGTCATTCAAGTGGCGGAGTTAGCTAGGAAGTTTGAAAACTCAAAAAACATAGGAATCGTTAGTACAACATGTTGGTCCACTATATATACTAGTAAGTTGCATGTGCCTTGCACGTGAGACTCAGATAGTAGACGTATGACATATCATCACTATATACAATTATAATTGATAAAACACAAAAAATTATAAATTCGATCAACATTAATAAAGTATGGGTGTATATTTGGTCCTTGTACTTTGTATCATCATGTAGAAGTCAAAGATTATTAGCTACCTAACACATGAAATTTTTGATAACATGGTCTAGAGAAACAAGAAAGAAGATTCTAGTATGATGGAGAAGTGTGTTTTGAGGTTTGTGCATAACATTCATTATGCTGAAGACTATCAATAGAATCTTCTAGATGCTAGAATAGAAAAGAAGATCCAATAGCTAGAAAAGCTGGGATTCGCGAGTCTTGATCCAACGGTCAACATTCAAAGTTATCCGTACACTATATAGTGGTTTGTAATGAAGACTATCAATAGAATCTTCAAGATGCTAGAATGGAAAAGAAGATCCAACGACTAGAAATGTTTGGATTCGCGAGTCTTGATCCAATGGTCAATATTCAAAGTTGTTTGTACACTATATAGTGGTAAGATCATGTAGAAGTCAACGATTATTAGCTACTAGTAAGTTGCACATGAGAATCAGATAGTAGACGTATGACATATCATCATTATATAAAATTATAATTTGTAAAGCACAAAAAATTATAAATTTGATCAACATCTAAAAAGTATGGGTGTATATTTGGTCCTTGTACTTTGTATCATCATGTGTAGAAGTCAAAGATTATTAGCTACCTAACACATGAATTTTTTGATAACATGGTGTAGAGAAACAATGGAGAAGATTCTAGTATGATGGAGAAGTGTGTTTTGAGGTTTGTGCATATCATTCATTATGTCGAAGACTATCAATAGAATCTTCTAGATGCTAGAAAGGAAAAGAAGATCCAATAGCTAGAAATGCTGGGATTCGCGAGTCTTCATCCAACGGACAACATTCAAAGTTATTCGTACACTATATAGTGGTTTGTAATGAAGACTATCAATAGAATCTTCAAGATGCTAGAATGGAAAAGAAGATCCAACGACTAGAAATATTGGGATTCACGACTCTCGATCCAACGGTCAATATTCAGTAAGTTGTTTGTACACTATATAGTGGTAAAGTTAACGATTATTAACTACTCGTAAGTTGTACAGGAGACTCATATAGTAGACGTATGCCATATCATCACTAGATAAAATTATAATTGGTAAAGCACAAAAAAATATAAATTTAATCAACATCTATAAAGTATGGGTGTATATTTGATCCTTGTACTTTGTATCATCATGTAGAAGTCAAAGATTATTAGCTACCTAACACATGGATTTTTTGATAACATGGTCTAGAGAAACAAGGGAGAAGATTCTAGTATGGTGGAGAAGTGTGATTTGAGGTTTGTGTGTAGCATTCATTATGCCGAAGATTATCAATAGAATCTTCTAGATGCTAGAATGGAAATGAAGATCCAACGGCTAGAAATGCTGGGATTCGCGAGTCTTGATCCAACGGTCAACATTCAAAGTTATCCGTACACTATATAGTGGTTTGTAAAGAACACTATCAATAGAATCTTCAAGATGCTAGAATGGAAAAGAAGATCCAACGACTGGAAATGTTGGGATTCGCGAGTCTTGATCCAACAGTCAATATTCAAAGTTGTTTGTACACAATGTAGTGGTAAGATCATGTAGAAGTCAACGATTATTAGCTGCTAGTAAGTTGCACGTGAGACTCAGATAGTAGACGTATGCTATATCATCACTATATACAATTGTAATTGGTAAGGCACAAAAAATTATAAACTTGAGCAACATCTATAAAGTATGGGTGTATATTTGGTCCTTGTACTTTGTATCATCATGTAGAAGTCTAATATTATCAGCTACCTAACACAAGAATTTTTTGATCACATGCATGGTCTAGAGAAACAAGGGAGAAACTTCTAGTATGACAGAGAAGTGTGTTTTGAGGTTTGTGCATAGTATTCGTTATGCCGAAGAATATCAATAGAACCTTTTAGATGCTAGAATGGAAAAGAAGATCCAACAGCTAGAAATGCAGGGATTCGTGAGTCTTGATCCAACGTTCAACATTCAAAGTTATTCATACACTATATAATGGTAAGATAAGATACTAGTAAGTTGCACATGCCCTACACTAGAGGCTCAGATAATAGACGTCTGGCATATCATCACTATATAAAATTATAATAGGTAAAGTGGAAAAAATATAAATTTGATCAACATCTATAAAGTATGGATGTAAATTTGGTTCTTCTACTTTGTATCATCATCTATAGAAGTCAAAGATTATTAGCTACCTAACACTTGAAATTTTTGGTAACTTGGTCTAGAGAAACGAGGGAGAAGATTCTAGTATGATGGAGATTTGTGTTTTGAGAGGTTTATGCATAGTTCATTCATTGTGTTCAAGACTATCAATAGAATCTTCTAGATGCTAAAATGAAAAAGAAGATCCAATGGCTGGAAATGTTCAGATTCGCGAGTCTCGATCCAACGGTCAATATTCAAAGTTATTTGTACACTATATAGTGGTAAGATAAGATGTCTAAAACATGGCTTGTGGCATTCAGAGCCATACTCTTCAGACTATCTTTACAGAATGGAACAATCTCGCCGTCACTCAGAAAATTAAGAATGATATTTCCTGATATTTGGAAACTCACATCGATGACATTGTTTACTACAAGAAGATGCACCCATCTACCTCCGAAAAGATAATTAACTCAAGAGCAATCTATCGCATTTACTTGTAGCTCAAGTTTGATATAATTTTGTTAAATTGTCAAGATGCAAACTCTTAGCAAGAAGTTGAACTTGTTGTAAAAACTATCGGTGGTGGTTAGTGATATATTAAATCAGCCCCCAATGGTTACCTCCAAAAAACGTAAAACTTTCAATGCAACCTATAATTTACTTGTAGTTCAAAATTGAATTAATTTCAATTAATCGACATAAAATCAATTTCAAGTGGGAAAAGTTAGCTATAGGAATAAGTTTGACAACTCATAAAACATGGGAATCATAAGTACAACATGAGGGTCCATGATATATGTGTGAAAGCTTGGCTTGTGGCGTTCAGGTCCGTATCCTTCGGACTTTGTTTACAAAGACGAACGATAATATCATCATCACTCGGAAAATTGAGAATGTTCTTTCCTGATAGTTGGAAACTCACACCAGTGGTACTGATTACTACAAGAAGATGCATCTATCTACCTCCCAAGAGACATTTAATTAAAGAAAAATCTATCGCGCTTACTTGTAGCTCAAGTTTGAGCTAATTTTTCGTTAAATTGCCAAGATGCAAAATCTTAATTAGAAGGAGTTAAAAACCTATTGTCAATATTCTTGGTTGTTTTTTGATATATTAACTGAGCCCCCAATGGGTACACCTCCAAAAGTTTTTGTAATTCTTTAGAAGCAATCTACAATAATTTAGTTGTTGTAGTTCAAGTTTGACCAAATTTTGATAAATATAGGCATGAAATCATTCAAGTGGGGCAAAGTTCATTAGCTACATAGGGAGTTTGAAAACTCATAAAACATGGGAATCATAAGTAAAACACGTTGGTCCACTTAATATGTCTAAAATCTTGGCTTATGGCATTGAGATCCATATTCTTTAGACTTTCTTTACATAAAAGAACCATCTCGTCATCACTCGGAAAACTGAGGATTTTCTTTCCTCATAGTTAGAAACTCACACCGACGACATTGTTTACTAGAAGAAGATGCACCCATCTACCTACGAAAATACATTTAATTCAAGAGCAATCTATCGCGCTTACTTGTAGCTCAAGTTTGGTCTAATTTCGTTAAATCGATAAGAAGTCACTGAAGTGTGCAAAGTTTGCTAGGAAGCTTGAAAAATCCTAGTACTAAAAACTTGGGCATTACGTATAAGAAACCGTTGGTCCACTTTGTGTGATAATTGGGGTGGTTGCATTTTCTTTTAACTGTGGTAGGTCTCGTAGGAGAGAGGTGCTTGAGAGTTACCACGATCGATGGAAGTACAACTTACATCAAGGAGCTCATAAAAAAATGAAAGTTGCATCCAAGTCCATCCATTTAACACAATGACCATAAAATTGAATAATGAAGTGTGTGTGTTTTGTGGTTTGCGCATACTAGAGTTCATCGTGCTAAAGACTATCAATAGAATCTTTCTGGGTGCTAAGGGAAAATAGAAGATCTAACGGTTAGCAATGTTTGGATTTGACAGTCTTGATCCAGCGGTCCATGTTCGAAGTTAATTCATACACTACACAATGGTGGTATGGTATTGTAAGAGATAAGACAAGATAAAGATAATATAAGAAGTACCGCGAATGGCCGATCTAATGGTTGGTCTCGTAGGAGCGAGGTGCTTGAGAGTTAAGACGGCCAGTGGAAGTACAAGTTACATCAAGGACCTCAAAAAAATGAAATTGCATCCAAGTACGTGCATGCATTTAGCACAAGGACCCTGAAACTGAGCAATGAAGTGGGTGTTTTGAGGTTTGCGCATACTAGCATCCATTGTGCTAAAGACTATCAATAGAATCTTTCTAGATGCTAATAATGGAAAAGAAGATCCAATGTTTAGCAAAGTTTGGATTTGCCAGTCTTGATCCAACGGTCAATATTCAAAGTTTGGATTTGCCAGTCTTGATCTAACGGTCAATGTTCAAAACAGGTTCAAAATTGCCTTCCCTCCCGATGTTTGGCCAATCTTTTGGATAACCTTCCCTCCTGATGTTTGGGAAGCAAGTGAAAATTTTGAAAACCGGAGAAGTTTGAATTTTTGTGCCGCCAAGGACCAAAGTGGTTTCCTTCCTATGTACTCCTCGTCCCTACTCCACACCAACGCGCGGCTGCTGAACACACCAGAGACACAGAGCCGTCGTGCCAAGTCACACGTGCGTAACGCCACACTGTGGACGAGGGGAGAGAGATTAGCCGGACCGGTGCGCGAGGGGAAAGGGGAGGAGGGATGGAGCATAGGGAAGGAGAGAGAAAACACACGATTTGTTTTGCATGCATAGGTCCTGAAATTTACTACTAGTAGAGTGTACACTATAAGGCCACAGGAGTACCTCGTGTCAGAAACCCATCATAACTTTGCTCTGACATGGAACCGCCTTTAACTTCTCTTCGCTGCTGCCCTCTTCCCCTGCCAATGTTTTATTCTCTCAGCATGTACAGGGCATGGACACAAGTGACCATATGTCTAAGAAAATAAATATACTACTACCGCATTGTGTAAAAAATCCCACCTTAATAAGGCCCAGATAGTAATCGTATGACATACCATTGCTATATAAAATTATAATTGGTAAAGCACAAAAAATTATAAATTTTATCAACATCTATAAAGTATGGGTGTATATTTGGTCCTTGTACTTTGTATCATCATGTGTAGAAGTCAAAGATTATTAGCTACCTAACACTTGAAATTTTTGGTAACATGGTCTAGAGAAACGAGGGAGAAGATTGTAGTATGATGGAGAAGTGTGTTCTCAGAGGTTTATGCATAGTGCATTCATTGTGTTCAAGACTATCAATAGAATCTTCTAGATGCTAGAATGGAATAGAAGATCCAACAGCTAGAAATGCTGGGATTCACGAGTCTTGATCCAACGGTCAACATTCAAAGCTATCCTTCCACTATATAATGGTAAGAGAAGATAAGATAAGATAAGATCATGTAGAAGTCAACGATTATTAACTACGAGGGAGAAGATTCTAGTATGATGGAGAAGTGTGTTTTGAGGTTTGTCCATAGCATTCATTATGCTGAAGACTATCAATAGAATCTTCTAGATGCTAGAATGGAAAAGAAGATCCAACGACTAGAAATGTTGGGATTCACGAGTCTTGATCCAACAGTCAATATTCAAAGTTATTCGTACACTATATAGTCATAAGATAAGATAAGATATCTGTATCTCTACTACTATAGTGGAGCAGTTTTGAATTGGATCCATAACACCAATCTTGACCGTTGGGCTATTGGATCCAATGGTTCAAAGAAGCTGGATTCATGTTAAATAGTACCTAGAGCAAACTCTGCCATGCATGTTCTAGAACCATCATGTCACCACCCCCAAAATTTCATAGCATAGTAGACTGTATTCTCTCTACTTATACTACTATAGTGGAGCAGTTTTGAATTGGATCCATAGCACTAATCATGACTGTTGGGCTGTTAGATCCAATGGTTCAGAGCAACTAGATTCCTGTTGATTAGTACTCCCTCCGCCAAAATATAAGGTGCGTAAGGATTAGTCAAAAGTCAACATTTTTTAAGTTTGACCATGATTATACACAAAAATATAAAAATTTAGAATACTAAATTAATATCAATAGATTCACCATAAAGTATATTTTCTTAATATGTCCATTCAATATTGTAGATGTAGATATTTTTTTCTAAATATTTTGTCAAAGTTAGTAAGGTTTGACTTTTGACCAATCCTTAGGCGCCTTACATTTTGGGATGGAGCGAGGGAGTAGAGACCAAGATGCTAGAATGGAAAAGAAGATCCAATGGTTAGCAATCTTTGGATTTGCCAGTCTTGATCCAACTATTAATGTTCAAAGTTAATCTCTACACTATATGTAGTGGTATGGTATATATTGTAAGAGATAAGAGACAAGATAAAGATAAGATAGAAGTACTACGAATGGCCGATGTAATGGTTGTTCTCATAAGAGCGAGGTGCTTGAGAGTTAACACGGCCGGTATAAGTACAAGTTACATTAAGGACCTCACAAAAACGAAAATTGCATCCAACAAGTCCGTGCATTTAGCATAAGGACCCTTAAACCGAGTAATGAAGTACTATGTGTTTTGAGGTTTGCGCATACAAGTGTTCATCGTGCTAAAGACTATTAGTAGAATCTTTCTAGATGCTAAGAATGGAAAAGAAGATCCAATGGTTAGCAATGTTTGGATTTTATAGTGTTGATCCAACGGTCAATGTTCAAATAAGTTAACCCCTACACTATTTAGTGGTGGTATGCATGGTATTGTAAGAGACAAGAGACAAGATAAAGGTAAGATAAGAGGTACTGCGAATGGCCGATCTAATGGTAGGTATCATAGGAGTGAGGTGATTGAGAGTTAACACGGTCGGTGGAAGTACAAGTTACATCAAGAACCTCATAAAAAATGAAAATTGCATCCAAGTCCATGCATTTTAGCACTAGGACCCTGACACTGAGCAATGAAGTACTGTGTGTTTTTAGGTTTGCGCATACTAGCATTCATCGTGCTAAAGACTATCAATAGATCGAATCTTTCTCGATGCTAAGAATGGAAAAAAGATCCAACAGTTAGCAATGTTTGGATTTGCTAGTCTTGATCCAACGGTTAATATGTTGAAAGTTAATCCCGACAGTATGTAGTGGTATGGTATTGTAAGAGATATGAGACAAGATAAAAGATAAGATAAGGAGTACTGGGAATGGCGGATCTAATGGTAGGTCTCGTAAGAGCGAGGTGCTTGAGAGTTAAAACGGTGGGTAGAATTACAATTTACATCAAGGACCTCATAAAAAATGAAAATTCCATCCAAGTCCATGCATTTATCACAAGGACCCTAAAACCGAGTAACGAAGTAATGTGTGTTTTGAGGTTTGCACATACTAGTATTCATCATGCTAAATACTATCAATAGAATCTTTAAAGAGGCTAAGAATGGAAAACAAGATCCAACGGTTAGCAATGTTTGGATTTGCCAGTCTTGAGATCCAACGGTCAATGTTCAAAATAAGTTAATCCCTACACTATGTAGTGGTGGTATATATGGTATTGTAAGAGATAAGAGACAAGATAAAGATAAGAAGTACTACGAATGGTCGATCTAATGGTAGGTATTGTAAGAGTGAAGTGCTCGAGTGGTCGGTGGAAGTACAAGTTACATCTAGGACCTCATAAAAAATGAAAATTCCATCCAAGTACGTGCATTTGCCACAAGGACCCTAAAACCGAGTAATAATGAAGTACTGTATGTTTTGAGGTTTGCACATACTAGTGTTCATCGTGCTAAAGACTATCGGTAGAATCTTTCTAGATGCCAAGAATGGAAAAGAATATCCATTCGTTAGCAATGTTTGGATTTGCCAGTCTTGATCCAACAGTCAATGTTCAAAGTTAATCGGTTAGCAAAGTTTGACCTAATTTCATGAAACAGTGAGCAAAGATTGACCTATTTCATTAAATAGTCAGGATGCAAAATCTTAGCAAGAAGATGAACTTATCGTCAAAATTCTCGGCGGTTTCTGATATATATTAATTGACCCTTCCCCCCGATGGGTACCTCCAAAAGCTTTTTCATAAAACTTTCAAAGCAACCTACAATTTACCTGTAGTAGTCCAAATTTTACCTAATTTCGATAAATCGACATAAAATCATTCAAGTGGGTGAAGTTAGCTAGGAAATTTGATAACTGATAAAACATGGGAAATCGTAAGTGCATCATGTTGGTCCACTATATATGTGTGAAAACTTGGCTTGTGGCATTCAGATCCATAGTCTTTGGACTTTCTTTAGGGGAAAGAATAATCTAGTCATCACTCAAAAAATTAAGAATGTTCTTTCCTAAGATAGTTGGAAACTCACACTGGCAGCATTGTCTACTACAAGAAGATGCACCTATATCTACCTCCTAAAAGACTTTTAAATCAAGAGGAATCTATTGCACTTACTTGTAGCTAAAGTTTGTCCTAGTTTGTTAAACTGGCAAGATGCAAAATCTTAGCAAGAAGTTCAATTTGTCGTCAAAAATCTCGTTGGATGGTTTCTCATATATTAATTGTCACCCCCGATGGGTACCTTCAAAACCTTTTCGTAAAACTTTCACAGTAATCTACAATTTGCTTGTAGTAGTTCAAATTTGACCTAATTTTGATAAATCGACATAAGGTCATTCAAGTGGGCGAAGTTAGGTAGCGAGCTTGAGAATTCATAAAACACAGGAAATCATAAGTACAATATGTTGGTCCACTATATATATGTGTGAAAACTTGGCTTCTGGCATTTAGATCGATATTCTTCGAACTTCCTTTACGAGAGAGACTAATCTTGACATCACTCAGAAAATTGAGAATGGTCTTTCCTGATAATTGGAAACTCACACCGACGACATTTTTTACTACAAGAAGATGCACCCATCTACCTCCGAAAAGACATTTAATTCAAGAGCAATCTATCACGCTTACATGTAGCTCAATTCTGACTTAATTTTGTTAAATTGTCAAGATACAAAATCTTAGAAAGAAATTGAACCTATCATCAAAGGTCATAGTGGTTTCTGATATATTAATTCACCCCCTCCCCCGAAGGGTACCTCCAAAAGCTTTTTCATGAAACTTTCAAAGTAACCTACAATTTACTTGTAGTTCAAATTCAACCTAATATAATTTGGATAAAATCAGGATAAAGTCATTCAAGTTGGCAGAGTTAGATAGGAAGTTTGAAAGCACATAAAACATGGGTATCATTAGTATAACATGTTGGTCCACTATGTATATATGTCTGAAAACCTGGATTGTGGCATTCAGATCCATATTCTTCGGACTTTCTTGATGAAAAATAAAAACCTCGCTTGTCATCTCTTGGGAAATTGAGAATTGAATGTTCTTTCCTGATAGTTCGAAACTCACACCGACGACATTGTTTACTGTATATTGATTTTTTTCAATGAGTATACTATTTAATACTGTATATAGTTGTTCAAACTTTGTAACGGTTGACTTTGACTAAACCTAATATGCTGAGTAATACTCCCTCCGTTTAGAAATATAAGACGTTTTAGCTTTGTGAAATGAATGTATCTAGACGGCTTTTAGTGTATGGGCATCTAGATACATTCGTTTCACAAAGCTAAAACATCTTATATTTCTGAACAGAGGGAGTATTAAATAAATGGATTATAGGATAAGATTAGGAAAACAACATTTTTTTAGAACCCTCACAAGCTTTTTCTTAGCATCACAGATCTGAATATTGCATTGACACTGATGATTAACCAAACTGCAAACAGAGCAAACACAAACACATATAGAGTAGTAGTAATACAACTTAACAACTTCTAGGGGGACTCCGTGGTCTTCTCAGGCGACTTGGCAGCATCCTCCATGGGTAACTTGGCTGCGTCCTCCGCGGTACCATCACCAAGCAGGGACTCGTGGATGCTGGGCAGCATGCCGCTGTGCGCGATGGTAACACCGGACAACATCTTGCTGAGCTCGTTGTCGCGCATGACGTTGAGCATCACGTGCCTCGGGATGATGTGGATCTTCTTTCTGTCCTTCGCGGCTTTCCCGGCGAGCTCCAGCACCTCGGCGGTGAGGTACTCGAGAACGGCCGCGAGGTAGACGGGAGCCCCGAAGCCTATGTGCTGGGAGTACCGACCCTCCTTGAGGTAGCGCCCGATCCGGCCGATGGGGAAATGCAGCCCGGCCTTGACGAACCATGATAGCTGCTTCTTCCTGCGGCTGCCTGGTGCGAGACTGCGACTTGGAGTGGCCAGAGCAGGATTCGGAAGCCGGCAACATGACTTCTTTTTCTCCACGGCCTTTGTGGCTGCCACCTGGGTCTTCATCTTCCCACGGGGAGCTCCATTCTTCGGAGCCATAGCTGCAAAGTCTAAGAGGAAGAAAGGTTAATTGTGGAGGGACGGTGAAGGTGCCTAGGTCCCTTGTATTGAAACTTTAACAGCGCCTTCTTTACTGTTTTACAAGTATGAATTTTTAATAGGAGTACTACTAAAAGGCTGTGTGCATGCTTCCTTATTTTCTTTCACTTTTTTGAAACATGGTCGGATGTGTCAGCATGAAAATTCATACAAAGAAGTTGTATCTTTCAAAACAATAGTCGGTTTTCAGTATGACTGCGTGGGTACAATAATTAGTACTATATGAATTTCTGACAAATTTACAAGCAATATATCATGCACTTGTAGTTCAAAATTTACCAACTTTGGTTTTATTGACAAAATGTCATTTAATTATGCGAAATTAGCTAGAAGACCTGAAAATTCATGAAACTTGTTAATCATGAAACATACTCTATTTTGTGTGAAATTTAGTGTGTTGTGGCATTCGGAGCCATACTCTTTGCCTTTTCTTTAAATAATTATATGTGGCACTTCTAAAATAATTTAACAAAATTCTATACATAAAAGTTGAGAAGTCCAATTAACAACATTAGTATGCCATGCCAAGATGCACCCCGTCTACCCGAAATGGACACGACCTAGGTCATTATTTAACTTGAAATCCAAGTATATGTTAACACATCGCTGGTCATATTGTCAAGAAGTGTTTTTAAACCTCGTCAAAATTCATGTTTATCATTTACGAAAGAGGACACCATACATAAGTGCTTAACATTTTTTATTGTTTTCTTTACTTTTCCATAAATTTATCCCAATAAATGGGTCGAGTGATGCAGATATGACCTTGGCATTGGTAACTTGGCTTAAAATGTGAACAATGTTCATACATGGTTATGACCATATTGTGTAGCAAGTTTTTCAAAAGTTGTCCAAATCCATATTTGTAGTTTTCGTCCAAACAAGCACAAATATAATAGGAAACCATTTAAGTTTCAACTATGTATCATTACCACCCCCCTCCCACAAAAAAACTATGTATCATGACACACATTGAAATAAGTATTTTCATATAGTACTAACATGCGGTGGAAATTATCTATATTTTGCTAGAATACAGTGAGTGCACTCTAAGCCAAATTATTCGGACGTACTTAATTACTAAAAACAAATCCTATCACTTGGAAATTGAAAAGCATTTTCCTAAAAGTTCGGAACTCTCATGGACAACATTATTTACGAAAGCCAAGATGCTTCGTAGAACGAGATATAGTACACTGCCCGCCTCTTCTCTGGACGCCATTTAATTTTGCACTCGGGCACGCTTCTTCGGTGGGGGGCAGGAAGAGACCTCCTCATCATCGTCCTCGGCCTCCTCCCTTCCATCGTCCTCAGCCTCCTCCCTGTCGTTGTATTCGTCCTCCTCCTCAAGGTCGACCTCAGACTCCTCCTCTTCCTTAGTCTCATCTTCCGTCTTATCGGAGTCGCTCGGCGTTGGTGGTGGTGTCCCTTCGAAAAAGAGCTGCCAGTGGCTATAATCTTCATCAGAGGAGTCAGACAGCAGCGACAGCCATGGCCTGTTAACTGATTCTGGGCTTCCAGGTGGAGTTTTGGGGCCTTTCCCATTTGTCAGGTCAATCGACGTGTTCTGGAGAGAGTTGTCATACGATATTTTGGAAGGCAATAGAGAGAGATCGAGTTCTAAGCAACTATGGGTTGGGTGTTTTGGGTGAAAGTAGGGGTGCGTACTGTTCCAATTTATAATGTCCATTTATAGTCGTACTTGTGTTAATACCTTGAAAACTATCCCAAAATATCATAAATAGATTGTATCAGACTCGTACTGTCAACAAAAAAAGGATTATACGAGACTTGTCGGTTCTTGATTTTTCTCGGCCCAGAGAATTCAGGAGGCACCCTGCTTTATCCAAAAATTAAGAGAATCATGCAGATCATGCCGAATTACTCGATGTCTCTTACTTCCTCTATTAAAAATTAAGTGTCTATAGCAGTACATACTTATCTAGCTACAATGCTACTAGTATACGTATACTCTTCACAAAGTTGCGTCATCGAACTTGATTGATGGTGGTATGGTGTGGGCTCTTCTTTTTCTGCACTGCTACATCTCAGACTAAAAGTATAATCATTGCGTGAAAGCTTACACAGGAAGAAAGGAGAAATGGAGAGGATATTGGATGGATGGTGAGAGGGGGCGAAGGAGAGAGAAAATCTACTACGTAGTAGTATGTGTACTAGTACCATGTGTCACGACCCATCATAATATGTAAACTTTTAGCCAAAGTTAGATAGGAACCATGATCAACTACAGTATGTATGAAACCATTGGCTTGTGGCATTTTGAACCATATTATTTGGACTTTCTTCACAAAAAAAATCACCGTCCTCACTGGGAAAATTGAAATTATTTTTTTCCTAATTGTTGGAAACTCCCACATGCAACAATGCTTACTGTGCCAAGATGCACCCATCTACCAAACTATTGTGGGAACTCTATCAAATTGTAAACTATGATGTTAATATGGCCTTGATGACCTTGGTCGTTTGGGTTGAAATAAACCCGATAGTGTCCATACACATGGTAGGACAATATTGTGAAGCTATTTTTCCAAAACTTATCTAATCCCATGATTACAGTTTTCATGGCACGTGGTGCACAAGACATGATAGGACATCATGAGTAAAACTTTTGTTTCTTGTTTTTCGTTTATTCAATGTGATCAATGTTCAAAACAGGTTCAAAATTGCCTTCCCTCCCGATGTTTGGATGATCTTTTGGATAACCTTCCCTCCCGATGTTTGGGAAGCAAGTGAAAATTTCGAAAACTAGAAAAATTTGAATTTTTGTGTCGCCAAGGACCAAAGTGGTTTCCTTCCTATGTACTCCTCGTCCCTACTCCACACCAACGCACAGCTGTCGAACACGCCAGAGACACAGAGCCGCCATACGAAGGTACACGTGGGCAGCCCCACACTATGGATGAGGGGAGAGAGATCAACCGGACCGGTGCGCGAGGGGAAAGGGGAGGAGAGATGGAGCAGAGGGAAGGAGAGAGAAAACACACGATTTGTTTTGCGTGCATAAGTCCTAAAATTTACTAATAATAGAGTATACATTGTAAGTCCACAGGAGTACCTCGTGTCAGAAACTCATCATAACTTTGCTCTCACATGGAACCGCCTTCAACTTCTGTTCGCTGCTGCACTCTTCCCCTGCCAACGTTTTATTCTCTCAGCATGTACAACGCGTGGACATAGGTGACCATATATCTAAGCAAAGAAATATACTACTCCCGCATTGTGTAAAAAAGCACACCTTAATAAGGCTCAGATAGTAAACGTATGACATATCATCACTATATAAAATTATAATTGGTAAAGCAGGAAAAAATATAAATTTGATCAACATCTATAAAGTATGGGTGTATATTTGGTCCTTGTACTTTGTATCATCATTTGTAGAAGTCAAAGATTATTAGATACCTAATACTTGAAAGTTTTGGTAACATGGTATAGAAAAACGAGGGAGAAGATTCTAGTATGATGGAGCCGTGTGTTTTGAGAGGTTTATGCATAGTGCATTCATTATGTTCGAGACTATCAATAGAATCTTCTAGATGCTAGAATGGAAAAGAAGATCCAATGGCTGGAAATGTTCGGATTCACGAGTCTCGATCCAACGGTCAATATTCAAAGTTATTTGTACACTATATAGTGGTAATATAAGATGTCTAAAAACATGGTTTGTGGCATTCAGATCCATACTCTTCAGACTGTCTTTACAGAAAGGAACAATCTCGTCGTCACTCGGAAAATTAAGAATGATATTTCCTGATATTTGGAAACTCACATCGACGATATTGTTTACTACAAGAAGATGCACCTGTCTTCCTCCGAAAAGACAATTAACTAAAGAGCATTCTATCACATTTACTTGTAGCTCAAGTTTGATATAATTTCTTTAAATTGTCAAGATGCAAAATCTTAGCAAGAAGTTGAACTTGTTGTAAAATCTATCGGTAGTGGTTTGTGATATATTAAATCAGCCCCCAATGGTTACCTCCAAAAAACGTAAAACTTTCAATGCAACCTACAATTTACTTGTAGTTCAAAATTGAACTAATTTCAATAAATCGACATAAAATCAATTTCAAGTGGGCAAAGTTAGCTATAGGAATAAGTTTGAATACTCATAAAACACGGGAATCATAAGTACAACGTGAGGGTCCACTATATATGTCTAAAATCTTAACTTGTGGTGTTTAGGTCCATATCCTTCGGACTTTGTTTAGGAAAACGAACAATAATCTCATCATCAGTTGGAAAATTGAGAATGTTCTTTCCTGATAGTTGGAAACTCGCACCAGCGGTACTAATTACTACAAGAAGATGCATCCATGTACCTCCACAGAGACATTTAATTAAAGAAAAATCTATCACGCTTACTTGTAGCTCAAGTTTGAGCTAATTTTTCATTCAATTGTCATGATGCAAAATCTTAATTAGAAAGGAGTTAAAAACCTATTGTCAAAACTCTCGGTTGTTTTCTGATATATTAACTGAGCCCCTAATGGGTACATCTCCAAAAGTTTTTTGTAATTATTTAGAAGCAACCTACAATAATTTAGTTGTTGTAGTTCAAGTTTGACCAAATTTCGATAAATATAGGCATGAAATCATTCAAGTGGGGCAAAGTTAATTAGCTACATAGGGAGTTTTAAAACTCATAAAACATAGGAATCGTAAGTAAAACACGTTGGTCCACTTAATATGTCTAAAAGCTTGGCTTATGGCATTGAGATCCATATTCTTCAGACTTTCTTTACATAAAAGAACCATCTCATCATCACTCGAAAAACTGAGGATTTTCTTTCCGCATAGTTAGAAACTCACACCGACGACATTGTTTACTAGAAGAAGATGCACCCATCTACCTACGAAAATACATTTAATTCAAGAGCAATCTATCACGCTTACTTGTAGCTCAAGTTTGATCTAATTTTGTTAAATCGACAAGAAGTCACTGAAGTGTGCAAAGTTTGCTAGGAAGCTTGAAAAATCCTAGTACTAAAAACTTGGGCATTACGTATAAGAAGCCGTTGGTCCAGTGTGTGTGATAATTGGGGTAGTTGCATTTTATTTTAACTATGGTAGGTCTCGTAGGAGAGAGGTGCTTGAGAGTTAACACGATCGATGGAAGTACAACTTACATCAAGGATCTCATAAAAAATGAAAATTGCATCCAAGTCCATCCATGTAACACAATGACCCTAAAACTGAATAATGAAGTGTGTGTGTGTTTTGTGGTTTGCGCATACTAGCGTTCATTGTGCTAAAGACTATAACTACAATCTTTCTCGATGCTAAGGGAAGATAGAAGATCTAACAATTAGTAATGTTTGGATTTGGCAGTCTTGATCCAGCAGTCAATGTTCGAAGTTAATTCGTACACTATACAATGGTGGTATGGTAAGATAATAAGTACCGCGAATGGCCGATCTAATGGTTGGTCTCGTAGGAGCGAGGTGCTTGAGAGTTAAGACGGTCAGTGGAAGTAGAAGTTACATCACGGACCTCATAAAAAATGAAAATTGCATCAAAGTCCATGCATTTAGCATAAGGACCCTGAAACTGAGCAATGAAGAGTGTGTTTTGAGGTATGCTCATACTAGCGTCCATTGTGCTAAAGACTATCGGTAGAATCTATCTAGATGCTAATAATGGAAAAGAAGATCTAATTGTTAGCAACATTTGGATTTGCCTGTCTTGATCCAACGGTCAATGTTCAAAGTTTGGATTTGCCAGTCTTGATCCAATGGTCAATGTTCAAAACGGGTTCAAAATTGCCTTCCCTCCTGATGTTTGGCCGATCTTTTGGATAACCTTCGCTCCCAATGTTTGGGAAGGAAGTGAAAATTTTGAAAACCGATTTTTTTGAATTTTTGTGCTGCCAAGGACCAAAGTGTTTTCCTTCCTAGGTACTCCTCGTCCATACTCCACACCAACGCGCGACTATCGAACGCGCCAGAGAAACAGAGCCTCCATACCATGGCACACGTGCGGAGCTCCACGCTATGGATGAGGGACGGAGAGATGGAGCATAGGGAAGGAGAGGGAAAACACACGATTTGTTTTGCGTGCATAGGTCCTGAAATTTACTACTAGTAGAGTCTATACTGTAAGGCCGCAGGAGTACCTCCTATCAGAAACCCATCATAACTTTGCTTTGACATGGAACCTTCAACTTCTCTTCGCTGCTGCCCTCTTCCCCTGCCAACATTTTATTCTCTTAGCATGTACAGCACGTGGACAGAGGTGACCATATGTCTAAGCAAAGAAATATACTACTCCCACATTGTGTAAAAATGCACACCTTAATAAAGCTCAGATAGTAAACATATGACATATCATCACTATATAAAATTATAATTGGTAAAGCACAAAAAATTATAAATTTAATCAACATCTATAAAGTATGGGTGTATATTTGGTCCTTGTACTTTGTATCATCATGTGTAGAAGTCAAAGATTATTAGCTACCTAACACTTGAAACTTTTGGTAACATGGTCTAGAGAAACGAGGGAGAAGATTCTAGTATGATGGAGAAGTGTGTTTTTAGAGGTTTATGCGTAGTGCATTCATTGTGTTCAAGACTATCAATAGAATCTTCTAGATGCTAGAATGGAAAAGAAGATCCAACGGCTAGAAATGCTGGGATTCACGAGTCTTGATCCAACGGTCAACATTCAAAGTTATTCGTATACTATATAGTGGTAACATAAGATAAGATCATGTAGAAGTCAAATATTATTAGCTACGAGAGAGAAGATTCTAGTACGATGGAGAAGTGTGTTTTGAGGTTTGTGCATAGCATTCATTATGCTGAAGACTATCAATAGAATCTTCTAGATGCTAGAATGGAAAAGAAGATCCAATGGCTGGAAATGTTGGGATTCACGAGTGTAACACCCTCAGAATCGGCCCTATGCAAGTTTTAGCGAAACCCGCCAAACCCGCATAGAAACGATTCAAAGGTGCCCACCAGGCACTTTCGTGCGGGTGGAAAACGAAGTAATAACATTACACAACAGTCCTCGTTGGGACCCACAGAACAGATATATACAACACGACTCCATGAGTCAAGAATACAGATATAATATACAAAGATCCAAATCACCTTGAAAACGATAGAGCGTCCGACTACGGACAAGATGCAAATGGGGCTAAGAGCCCTGAAGAATAACCAATGGCGTCCATAACCCTGCCCAGGCCAAGCCGGAAGGGTAACCCTGCTAACGGCGTCGATCTCAAAACCTGCTTAAACAAAAGGGGTGCCGACAAAGGGCAAAGGAAAAAGAGGAGCGTCAGTACTGAGGCCAGTACACGGCGAGGCTAGAATTCGGCGGTCCTCGCCTACATAGGTATGGTGGACTGAGCGGCAGCGGCAGCATGCACTAAACAACCTATAGAGACTCGATACAACTGGCGGTTATCAGAGGGGGGGTAAGAAAGACCTATCCGGATCCAACCTGAAGCTAACACCAAACAAACCCATCCTGGTGTTTCCCCCTCGAGACCAAACGAGGAAGTCAACCGAGGAACTCACACAGTTGGCAGTTTTATTTATTCAGTTATCGTTGCAGCAATTACTAGTCAGGTATAGATAATCATCCTGATAAAATAAGCAGTGGGCACTTTTAGTTAACCATTCCGTGATAGTGGCAACACTTACTAGTCAGATTCATTTAGCATGAGATAACCCAAAACCTAGAAGTTGTTGGCACTTTTATTTAGCCATTCCGTTGTAGTTGTCATACTTACTAGTCAGGTACAATGGTCGCAAGCGACACTCCAAACAAGCAATTGTGGGCAGTATTAATTAGCCATTCCATTATAGTGAAGCTGATTATAGTCATTATAAAGTCAAATTTATAGCAATAAACTTTAGTTATGCTTGTCTATGGTCGAGATACTGTGCTCCAAGTCGTCCATAACCGCGGACACGGCTTTCAGAAAGTTTTACCCGGCCGGGGTGCACCAATAGCAACACACACTCGATCAACCTCGGAAAAACCAAATCAAAACCCAACGAGGCCTTCACGACAAAGCAATCACAGGATTCAGAAATATTTCAGGGGGCCACCCCTTGGAGTACACCCGCAACGAAGTAAGCTAGCTCCGAGACGGACCCGAGGTTTGTGGGGCCGGCGGTAAACGACAGCAGATCCCCAAACGGGGACTGTCGATACCACGTAAACGGGTCACAATTCCTAAACAGTACAGCGTGCTCCTCACACAATCGTAAATAAAGCAGTAAAGCATGGCATAGGTACAGGATAGTAAATAAAACCCCAAACTAGTTTGTGGCCCCAAGAAATAAGACGGAATCAAGCTCTGGCTAAGGGGGGTCCCATATACCTCCCGGATGTGGATAGCGCGATAAATCAAGGAACAGGTATCAAGTACTCGGGGTCTTACGGGACACAAGTGGGCGTTCGGAAACCAAATATTATCTATCACCCACCGATGCCTCTGCTTCTTTCAATTTTAGTTGTTAAACAGAAATTAAAGTGACAATAAGTAAAGCTAGAATCATCTCCAACATCAACATGCGGCAATACATCAGCAACTGTGGCATATGACGACACACATCAGCATTTGAGCAAGCAACTACGACGCGCAAGTCCAACTATCTACCAAACAACAGGTAATAGGATGTGTCCAAGGCCATATCGGGCTGCAAGGGATATCACGGGTACGGAAAACTAGAGCATCGCAACACAGATAGCAATAGATCAACAGGAGGGAAGTAAATACTATAGAAGTAAGATAGGTAGAAAGGGGGAGATGCTCGCCTGAAAACATGACGAAGGGTTCAACCGGAGATCGGGGCGAAGCTCACATCAACTCAACGGCCTTATCCGCGAAGAAGCAAAACACTAGAATAAACACCGGATGCAATATTTAATACAACGGCAGAAGATCGGCATGATGCATGTATGATGCATGGCATGGCAAGGGTGCAATGCGATTAGGTCATATTAAGCGGAACCGGGGTCCCGACAATTTATTAAACGGTTCAAGTTATTTAGAAACCCCCGCAATTTAAATGTTGTTTAACAAGGCAGAATATATCACCGGTTCGCTACACAAGTTTAAATGAGGTCAATACAAGGCTAGATTTGCCCGCATATGGGCCCCATATTTAATTATTAGGTGAACCGGCATAAGGCCCCCAAACCACAAACAAGCATGCATGCATGAACAATTTATATGCAACAGTTATATAGGTGACATTTATAAAATAGGTTTCTCGGATAAGGGGTTCACACATTGAGGGGGCTCGACGATCTTGGGGTTCCGGGGTTCGGGGTTGGTCTCAGGGTCCAGGGTTCGGCGAACTCGTTCTCGGCAGAAACGTTCTCGGACATCGGGGGTAGTTCTTGTCGCGTCCGGGAAGCAGGACTTGGGTCGGTGTCGGGGCGCGTCGGATTCTTCCGGGTCGACGCCGTTCTTGTTGTCGCGAAGGTCTTGCCGGGTCCCACGGGGTCGTTCTTGCCGTTGCGCGGGTCTTGTTGGGTCCGCGCCCTCGAGTCGGTCTCGGCCTTCGGGGTGAAGCACTTGTCGTACCAGGGGCATTCTTGGCGATCTTCAGGTTCGGGCCTTGGCGCCCGGGTTCGGTCTTCGGATCCGGGTAGGAGGTCTTGGCGCGACACCGGGTTCGGGGTGTCGAGGCTTGGTCTCCGGGGTTCGTGAGGCGGACTTGGCGTTTGAGGGTTCCATCGAATCCGTGGCGCGTCCGTGATGCAGATCTTGTGGGTCCCTGTCGGAGGCCTTCGGGGACGGGTCTTGGTACAACACACACCAGCACCAACGCATACACGCAGGAGCACCACGCAGGGACTGGACGGGGCGATGAACACTGCAGGGGCGGCGGGCCCACGCGCTGGAGGCGGGACGCGGGGCGGAGGCCGGCGGCTAGAGGCGCGGCGGCCGCTGGACGGCAGAGGCGGGGCGGAGCTCGGCCGGAGAGCGCGCGCAGCACGACGGAGACGGCGAAGGGCGCTGGCGGCGGACGGGAGAACGAGGTGGGGAAGAAGGCGACGGGGAGGCGGCCTCCGGCGGGGCGGTCGCCGATGCGGAGGGAGGTGGACCGGCGGGCGGGCTTGCCGGAGGGAACTCGCCGGCGGCGCGGGCGGCGCGGAGAGGAGCACGGCGGCGCGGGTCATGGCGAGGCGGAGGCGCGGCGACGATGGGGAGCCGCGCGCGGGAGGGAGGAGCAGGGCGGTGAGGGGCGAGCGCGGGCATCGGGGCCAGGGAGAGGAAGCTATGGCGGGGAGGAGGAACGGGGGACGCGGCGGCCGGCGGCGGGGCCCGGTGGCGGCGGCTGCTGCCGGGGTCGCGGGGCGCGCGCCGGAGAGGGAGGTCGCCGGAGGGGAGCGGGTGAGGGCGGTGCCGGCGCTGAGAGAGAGAGGGAGAAGGTGGACGCGGGGAGGGATACGTGGGCGTCGGGGCGCGTGTGGGGTGGGGTAGATGGCGGGCCCAGGGGCGGGTGCAGGACCGGGGTGGGGAGTGGTTGCGGCTGGGTAGGTCGGTGCGGTAGGTGGGGTCCAGGGGATGGGGCCCGGGGTCAGAGGGGGGAGGCTGTGTGCGTTTGGTGAGTGCTGAGAGGTGGGGAGAGAGAGGAGAGAGAGAGCTAGGTGGCTTAGCCTAGGTGGCAGGGTGTGATTGGTTAGGGGGAGGGGAGAGGGTGAGGTGGCAGGATCTGAGTGGTTGAGGTGATGTGGAGGCTGGGTTGGGGTAGATTAGCTGGTAGCTTTAGGATTTAGAAGGGCGGGTTAGGTGGACCGTTTTATTTTCTGGGGTGGTCGTTCGGGTCATTCGGCCCGTTCGACTGCCCCACAAAAATATTTAAACATTTTATTTAATTAAAACGGGGCGTTTGCAATCTGTGTTTAGACAAAACAAAATATTCCGGAGACCCGGGTTTGAATTTGAAAACAAGACGGGGCGTTTTAGAAAACAAAACAAGCTTTGCGAAAAATAGTTTTAGGCAAACAATGCATGATGATGACGATGCAATGCACAGATTTAACGCGATTTTCTAGTAGTGGTTTTTGCGGGATGCCACAACGAGTCTTGATCCAACGATCAATATTCAAAGTTATGCGTACACTATATAGTCGTAAGATAAGATAAGATAAGACATCTCTATCTCTACTACTATAGTGGAGCAGTTTTGAATTGGATCCATAGCACCAATCCTGACCGCTGGGCTGTTGGATCCAGTGGTTCAGAGAAGCTGGATTCGTGTTGAATAGTACCTAGAGCAAAATCCACCATGCATGTTCTAGAACCATCATGTCACCACCCCCAAAATTTCATAGCACAGTAGACTGTATTCTCTCTACTTACTACTATAGTGGAGCAGTTTTGAATTGGATCCATAGCACTAATCATGACCGTTGGGCTATTAGATCCAATGGTTCAGAGCAACTGGATTCATGTTGATTATTACTCCCTCCGCCAAAATATAAGGCGCCTAAGGATTAGTCAAAAGTCAACATTTTTTAAGTTTGACCATGATTATACACAAAAATATAAAAATTTAGAATACTAAATTAATATCAATAGATTCACCATAAAGTATATTTTCTTAATATGTCCATTCAATATTGTATATGTAGATATTTTTTTCTAAATATTTGGTCAAAGTTAGTAAGGTTTGACTTTTGACCAATCCTTAGGCGCCTTATATTTTGGGACGGAGCAAGGGAGTACAGACCTAGAGCAAACTCCACCATGTTCAAGAACCATCATGTCACCACCCCCAAAATGAATAAATTAAGTCTATTAATAATAACTATCTACACATATTAAGAATACAACCTACTATGCTTTGAAATTTTGGGGTTGGTGACATGATGGTTCTAGAACATGGTGGAGTTTTCTCTAGGTACTATTCAACACGAATCCAACTACTCTGAACCATTGGACCTAACAGCCCAACGGTCAAGATTGGTGCTATATATGGATCCAAGTCAAAAGTGCTCCATTATAGTAGTAGATATATAGATAAAAAGCACACCTTAATAAGGCCTCGTATGTGGCATCCGCTAAGGTTCACCTTATACATAGTAGAAACTATAACTATCTTTAAGCCTAAGGTGCACCTCAGGCTTGTGTGTTGATCATAGAGAATAGGAAAATCATTTCCCCTCTCAAATTATTTCATGTAATCGTTTTCAAAAGGGGTTCAAAATTTTCAAGAGGCAAAATCTTAGTAGCTAGAAGTCGAACAGTCTCAATTGATATATTAATTGACCGCTCGATGGGTACCCCCAAAAGCTTTTTACATAAAACTTTCAAACCAAGCTACAATTTATTGCTTGTAGTTCAAATTTGACCTTTTATTTCGATACATCGACATAAAGTCATTCAACAAGTGGACGGGGTCAGCTAGGAACCTTGAAAACTCATAAAACATGGGAATCGTAAGTAAAATGCATTGGTCCACCTAGCTAATATGTCTAGAAGCTTGGCTTATGGCATTGAGATCCATATTCTTCGGACTTTCGTTACGAAAAAGAATCATCTCGTCATCACTCAGAAAACTGAGAATTTTCTTTCCTGATTGTTGGAAACTCACACCGACGACATTGTTTACTACAAGAAGATGCACACATCTACCTTCGAAAAGACAATTAATTAAAGAGCAATCTATCACACTTACTTGTAGCTAAAAGTTTGAATTAATTTTGTTAAATTGACAAGAAGTCACCAAAGTGCGCGAAGTTAGCTACGAATCCTAGTACTAAAAACTTGGGTATTACGTATAAGAAATCATGGTCCAGTTTGTGTGATAATTGGGGTGGGTGCATTTTTGTTTAACCTTGGTAGGTCTCATAGGAGCGAGGTTCTTAAGAGTTAACACGGTCGGTGGAAGTACATACAAGTTACATCAAGGATCTCATAAAGATGAAAATTACATCCAAGTCCATGCATGCATTTAGCAAAGGACCCTAAAACTAAGCAATGAATTACTGTGTTTTGAGGTTTGCGCATAGTATCGTTCATCGTGCTAAATACTATCAGTAGAATCTTTCTAGATGCTAATAATGGAAAAGAAGATCCAACAGTTAGCAATGCTGTTTGGATTTGCCAGTCTTGATCCAACTATTAATGTTCAAAGTTAAACTCTGCACTATATGTAGTGGTATGGTATTATAAGAGATAAGATACGAGATAAAGATAAGATAAGAAGTACTGCAAATGGCCGATCTAATGGTAGGTCTTGTAAGAGCGAGGTGCTTGAGAGTTAACACGGTCGGTGGAAGTACAAGTTACATTAAGGACCTCATAAAAATGAAATTGCATCCAACAAGTCCGTGCATTTAGCACAAGGACCCTTAAACCGAGTAATGATGTACTATGTGTTTTGAGGTTTGTGCATACTAGTGTTCATCGTGCCAAAGACTATCAGTAGAATCTTTCTAGATGCTAAGAATGGAAAAGAAGATCCAACGGTTAGCAATGTTTGGATTTCACTACAAGAAAAGTTTCCTTCCGCAATGAATTGGCCTGATGGTCGTCGTAGAAGGCGCGTCTTCCGTGACGAAATTCTCGGCTCGGCCGTTGCCAATGGAAACTTTTTTATTTCCGGTTTCGCGGCCCTCTACTACGACGGATCTGCTAAAAACATGGAGGAAGCTCGGCCAGCACGTGGCAGAAGCAAGATTTTCATTTCCTCGCGCCATGTTGACTCGCCGAAGTATTTTGAGGCGTGTCGGTCCCGGACGTTAGTGTCTCTAGCAGAACATACTTTTCGGTCGTGCCTCCCTGATTTGAACTTGATAACGTAGCTCAAGGCATCTGCCGTTTAGTCAGGCTGCTAGGTCCCACATGTCAGCCTCTCATTAGAAGGATCGTGTGTATGATGGAATTTTTTCCTTGGCTCGTGCTACCACGTTCCGAGTTGATAGCGCTGCTCGACGCATCTACCGTTTAACCAACCTCCTGAGCCCCATATGTCATCCTCTCATTAGAAGAAACATGTGTATGATGGATTATTTTCCTTGGCTCGCGTTACCTTGTTCCAAACTTGATGGCGTTGTTCGATGCATCTACCATTTAATCACGATGCTGGGCCCCACATGTCATCCTCTCATTAGAAGAAACGTGTGTATGATGGATTTTTTTCCTTCGCTGGCGCTACCCCGTGCCGAGTTGATAGTGCTGCTCGACGCATCTATCTGTTTAACCAACCTCCTGAGCCCCACATGTCATCCTCTCATTATAAGAAATATGTGTATGATTGATTGTTTTTCTTGGCTCGTGCTAACCCCGTTCGGAGTTGATAGTGCTGCTCGACGCATATACCGTTTAACGAACCTCTTGAGCCCCACATGTCATCCTCTCATTAGAAGAAACGTGTGTATGATGGATTTTTTACCCTCTGTCACGCCTTCGTGTTCCGAACTTGATAGCTTTGCTCGTTGCATCAGCCGTTTAATCAAACTCCTGGATCCCACATGTCATCCTCTCATTAGAAGAAACGTGTGTATGATAGAATTTTTTTCCTCGATCGCACCTCAGTGTTCCGAACTTAATAGCATTGCTCGCTGCATCTGCCGTTTAATCATGATGCAGGACCCCACCCCCACATGTCATACATTCATAAGAAGAAACGTGTGTATGATGGAATTTTTGCTCTCGGTCGCGCCTCCTTGTTTCGAACTGGATAGCGTTGCTTGATGCATCAGCCGTTTTTCTAGGCTGCTGAGTCCCTCATGTGAGCCTCTCATTATAAGAAAGGTGTGCATGCTGGACTTTTTTCTCGCTCGCGCCTCCCTGTTTCGAACTGGCAATGTTGCTCAATGCAGCATCTGCATAAGGTCGCACTGCTGGGTCCCACATATTAGCCTCTCTGTAAATGAAACATGCGTATGATGGACATTTTTTGGCCATGTCCGCAGTTTTGACCTTGGAAACTTGCTGGGTCCCAGATGTCAACCACCTCTGTGCAAGAAACGTGTCTATGCTGGCTCCCAGCTGACAGCCTCTATTTGAAAGAAACGTGTGTATGTTGGACTATTTTTTTCGGGTCCTAGATGTCAGCCTCAGAGTACAAAAAATGCTCAGAAAGGCCGAATTAAAAAGATTCTAGGCTAACTCAGGGCGGATGCCCTATTCGTCATGGCTTATATTCCATGGACTCACTCCTAAATTGAATGGGCTATGGTCGGTGGCCACAAGACCACGAAAAGGCCGAATTAAAAGGTATTGGGCTATGCTTGGGGCTGATAGGCTAATTTCATGGGCTATGCTTGGGCCTGCTGGGTTCGACATATCAGCTTCTCTGTAAGTGCAACATGTGTATGATGGACTTTTTTTTCGGGCGCGTCCGCTGTTTTCACCATGACAGTCGTGTATGGTCTTACTGCTGGGCCCTTATGTGAGCCTCTCTGGCATGTTCTGGCTTATGGGTCCCTGATGCAGCCTTGTATGTTCTGTCTGGTGGGACCCCGATGCGAGCCTCTCTGTACAAGTATTTAAACTTTTTTTCAAACCCACCCTCAAAACAAACTCCAGGGACACTGCATGCTGGTGGGTCTGTGATATCAGCCTCTCCCTAATGCGATATTGCTAGGAGAATAAAATGTAAACCCAAGATACACACACACAAAGGCGATTCGAACAAAAGACCTTCAAATCAAATAAACGCAAACTGAGTGCCAAATACAACAAAGATATTTATAGAAAAAATATCATTAAACTTTTATTAATACTACAACTTCTGTATTAGTCTTCTTAAATATTTTGTGTGTCTATGTTTATCTCTTTTAAAATATAAAAGGGCAGCGCTTCTGGCATCTCAATTTATAAAATGCCACATAATGGGGTATTTTCTTAAAAACATGGGTAGGCAGAGTTTTTTTATTATGAGAGGTGGGGGGGGCAATGCCCAAAATGCCGAATTAAAAAGAGTTTGGCTATTGCTCTACATGAGTTATATTCCATGGGATATGCTCCATGGGCTTCATTCTCAAATTTCACTGGGTTGTGCTCAGTAGTCCGCTGACCCGTAAAAGGCCGAAATAATATGTTCTCGGCTATGCTCCATGGGCTCCTTTCTAAAATTTCGCTGGGCTGTGGTCAGCAGTACCTGACCCCTAAAAGACTGAATTAAAATATTCCGGGCTAAAGAGGGGCCGAATGAGCTACTCCCTCCGATCCAAATTAATGTTCTCGGATTTGGCTAGATTCAGACGTATCTAGCACGAAAACATGACTAGATATGTCAGAATCTAGACAAATGTAAGAACATTAATTTGGATCGGAGGGAGTACTAGATTTCTTCTCCTGGTTAATAAAAATTGCATTGTGATGTGCTCTATCGGATTCTAAACAAAGACCTCAGCGAGGGTGGGGGAAAAGCGATAATTCGTTTTGGCAGATATTCATGTCAAAATTCAGCAGTACAGAATAAGGTAGAAAAATTATTAATAGATTCGAAGTTAATATTCGGGAGCACTTGACCAATTCAGCAGCATTTCAAAAGTGACCAATGCAGCAATACATACAATGAAATACAATACCAGTACATCAGTATTAGTTGCACAAATGCTTTAGTAATAGCAACGACAGAACATTTGATAGATTTAGTAGCTTTCCTGCTTGAAATTCAATAGCAGTACAGAGAGAATCAGTTCTTGTTCCAACTAAAAAAACCTTGGCCCACGATCAGTTTGGTCTATTCTCCTAATACACACAATCATTGGAGCAAGTAAAACTGACGATCAAGTCTCCTTTTTTGTGCATGCCTCTTTCTCGCATCAATGCAAAGCCTGGTCAAGATTATGAGTTTATGACAAGGCCAAGTTACAAAAGAAAAGCAAGACCATCTACTACACTTGATCTAAACAAGTAGCAGTACATCAGTATTAGTTCTATAAAATGCCAAGTTCTAAAAGAAAAGCAAGACCATGTACCGCACTTGGTCTAAACAAGTAGCAGTACATTAGTATTAGTTCTATAAAATGCCAAGTTCCAAAAAAAAGCAAGACAATCTGCTGCACTTGATCTAAACAAGTACACGTACATCATAGTGAGTTCTACAAAATATTGTATTGTACGTACTAATAGTAACAACAGAAACATTAAATTCAGTAGCATTTAAAATATTCAGTAGTACATAATATGACCAAAAAAATATCGACAAATTCCTAGCTCATATTCAACAACACTTGACAGATTCCCAGTTCATATTCAGCAGCACTTGACAGATTCAACAACATTTCAAACTGACCGAATTAGCAGTACACATACAATAATTGATAGATTCAGCAATGCACACATTGAAATTCAATAGATGTAGCTAGGCCTGATTCAAAAGTAAAGCGAGACCATACTCTGCACTTCATTGGATGATCTTAACAAGCACCAGTACATAGTTATTATTGCAAAATAGATTAGCAGAGGAAGAACTGCATAGAAAATACTCAGAACTACCTTAAGATAGGAACCACGTCCCCCAAAATGACAAGTACCAGTACATATAGTAGGTATTACTACAAAATACATTAGCAGTAGTTGAACTCCATAAAAATACTCCTAAGAACAACTACTAAGAATAGGTAGTAAGTCTTTCTAGTAGTTCAAATACTCCAACAAACATTAAGATGTGTTTATCTCACTCATGAATCCTATTAATCTGAAGCCAGTATTCCAGGGTGAACACTGACGGTTGATGAGCGACCATGTGCGACATCGGCACCGGCAGGAGCCACTGTAGCTCTTCGAATGGGATGCCATCGGGTGACGCGGTGCTCTCCGGCACGCATAGCCCAGAATTTTTTATCCTTCTCCCCTCAATCACAGTCGACGACCAAAACTTCACCAAGTACCACGACAACAAGCACGCCGCCGACCTGACGCATACGACGGATACAACGTGTAGCGTTTGGCGCATGTCAAATCGCACCATGAACACAGTACCATCGTCTCCGGATCCGATGATATCTACTATCCGCAGGACTGTTGCCGGCGGAGGCTTAGAGGAGTACCTGCTTGTTTTGCCATAGCAAAAACTGCGCACCCTCATCGAGTGAGCTTCACAGAGGTGGGCGAGGAGCGCCGTCAGTGAGGCGGTGAAAATGCAGCCATCCTCCATGCAGTTGCAAGGGCCGTGCGCGCACGTAATGTTGTGGTTGTGGACCTGACGGTACACGACCAATGTCCCGCAACCGTCGTTGGGGCATCTGCTACCTTTTCCGCTGGTGACTCAGAGGTTCAACTCGTTGGAGAATGTGGTCAGCCGGACGGTGCTGGTAGTGTCCATACGCATAGCGATCTCGTCGAACACGTCCGCGCCGATGTTGCTCCATCCGCCGTACCACCGGTTGGGCCCCGAATCCACCATCGCGTCCTGATGGTTTGGGGGCGAGGCGGATCAATCTAGGACTGTTGGGAGGTTTTGGAGGAGAGGGGTGGCGGCCTGGAAGGACCGATGCTGTGGGAGAGATGGCGAGGAAAATGAGTGAGGCGCGCGTTGGATACGGTACCAAATACTGCCGGAGATGGGGAAGACGGTATGGCTCTTTTAATGAGGAGTTTTTGCGTGTTCCTTCGTCGGTCTTCTGCTCCAGGGCGCAACTGCATCGAGGAGACTTTAATTATTAGCTAGCTAGTGTAGCACGCTAACGCTGTCTAGTAGTACTACTGTAGTAGTAGTACTAGCATCGAGGAAACTTTACTAGTAATTAGCTAGCTAGTCTAGCACGCCAATGCTGTCTAGGGATGTGTTCGGCTCTAGAATGTAGTAGTAGCATGGAATGGCATTGTTCCATTCTCCAGGCACATAACGGTCCCATCCCAGTGTTCGGTTCATCCAAAAGTGAGGAAGGGAATGGTTATATTTTGTTCGGTTGGATGGAATAGAATGTCTAGGATTGGGTTCAGCCCACCTCATTCATACCTATGGTGAGGATACCTCCTAGATGTAACACAAACTAAGAAAAAATTCAGCAGCATATTGTTTGTATTTTAAGAAGTAAGAAGAACAAATATATTTGATCAAGCATATATCATAGATTTGATCAAGCAATCAACAAAACTTGCAATATTTGGTCCAAATTAAAGTGGACAGGGCACATAGATGAGGATATGTCATTGTTGTTTGCCTGCCCTGCCGTTGCCACTTTCCCTGCCACCGCTGCTGTTTGCCCCGGAGAGAGGGAGAGGCGTGGGAGAGACGAGGGAGGGCCATCGGGGAGGGAGTGGGAGCAGGGGGCCGCCACCGGTAGTGATAGAGAGGAGGGAGGCATGGATAGGGTTGCGGGGTGGGTGGTCGCCCGATGGGTGAGAATAGGCCTATCTTTTTCCAGAGCGGTTTGGGTGATGGTTAGTGCCTTGTTCCTCGCGATTCCACCGATTCGGTCGCATCAATTGGTTCCGCATCTGCAAGGAATATTCGGTTTCGTGGAACTAGTTGGTTCTGTTCTATTCCGGAACCGAACACTGGAATTGCCTCTAGGTACAGAATGGTTCCGTTCCATTCCACCTAATTCTCAAACCGAACACACCCTAGTAGAATGAATGCCATATCATCACAATATAAAATTGTACTACTCCATAAAGTATTAATAGGTAAAGCTGAGAAAATAATTATATTTTCGAGCCGCTTCAATAAAGTATCGGGTGTATATTTGGTTCTTGTACTTGTGCATAGCGTTCATTGTTCTAATGTCTAGTACAATATCAATAGAATCTCCTATTTCCTCCGTTTCAAAATATAAGATGGTTTAGCTTTTGTGAAAAAATGTATCTAGACATCTTTTACTACACACTAAAAGTAGTGTATATGTTCGGAGTGAACCACACACTAAAAGTCGTCTAGATACATTCGTTTCACACAAGTTAAAACATTTTATATTATGGAATGGAGTGAGTAGATGCTAGAATAGAAAATAAGATTCGAGGGTATGCAATGTTAGAATTTGCTAGTCTTGATACAATACTTAATGTTGAAAGTTAACCGTACACTATATAGTGATAAGATAAGATAAGGTCATATCAGCTTATCCAAAGACTAGTGCATGAGGCTATACAATCGTTCAAGCCAAGGTTGATTTCATAGACTACGACCCTTACACAAGCATTGAGGTGATTGTTCATGTGTATGGCATGTGGTACGTAATATCCCGTTGATGCTAAAATTTCCATAATTTCTAAAAGAACTCTAGAATCGGCGGACCAAAGTGCATTATGCTAAAGGTCCAAAAAAATATAGTCAAGTTCATACAAGTAAATAAACATAGTACTGATACAAGGACATGTTTCAAAAGAGAGGAGAGCAACAAGTTGAAAGTCGATGACTACAGACAACCAAACAAAATAAACAGTTCAACATGGTCCAGAACTATTTCTCTACTTGTAGTACCAACTATTACATATGGATTGCATCATTATGTACTGTGGCAACTTCTCTTGTTTCTTAGTTAAGCATCAGGCCAGTTCCAATCGACGGTGTTCGTGAAGGTTTCTATGAACCAAAGCGGATGCTTCACCGTTCCTGTCCAGAAGCGAGGGTTACTAATTCCCTCAAGGACATTGATTTCAAAAGTAACACCACAGTCTTTACTACTAAGACTGAAGCGGCATAATTTAGGCTGCGCCTCTTTGAAAAGCCACGCTGCAGTTGGTAAGATGTAGACACAGTTGCTTCTCGTCAGATAACCTGAGGTAAGATCTGCATCGCCTACGCGCATGATAATCGGATAGTTCACACAAAGGAAAAGAGAATATGATCCAAGGTCAGCAATCCTTTCCCATGGATTAGCTTGATCAACCTGATCAGTGTTCATTGAGAACACCAAGCAGCCAAACCCGGAAGTATAAGTGGAGATAGTGCGGCCGCAGTGTATAACATGAGGATGAGCAACACCAGTACGATGACGCCAATGACAAGTAAGATAGCTGGGATCATAAGAAGCGCCAAGCGTATATATATGAAGAAGTCTAGAACCATCTGTTGATCTTGCTAACCACCAAAAACCAAAAAAGTAATCGTACTCGTCTCTAGTAGCATTAATAAATGAATCCACCAACTCGTCCGCGGCAGCTGGTCGCGCCAAGACCAGTGCATGACCTTGAAAATGTAGCAGAATGTGTTAACTTATGATTCCGGCATCATGATATAGTGAATACTACTGAAAAATTTCCTTCCAATTAAACTGCATGCAAAGTAGCTCGAACATAGGAAAAACAACTACGGCCTAGAATCGTACAAAGGAAACAAAGCATTATATAATAGGGAAATTTCCTAGAGAACGGACTCATCTTTTTTTTGAACAAGACGGACAATTTTTGGCTCGTTTTGTCTAAAAAGGCAAAGATAATTGACCGGTTCATTTGCAAGGGAACTTTCCGAAAACCCGTGCAAATGCAGAAAACATAGGATAGGAAAGACATAGGATTTTACATTTGCATGTCCATTTATACTCCTGCAGGATTGTGGTTGTGTTGGATTACATTGCATGGAAAAACCATTGAACGAATTCTTTTTAGGAGTTTCAAGTATATCTTAAATTCCTATCGAATGAACTAAAAGACACCCAGAAAAATCTACTGTGCATAATTCAATCCGATGAATCAAACGACTGCTATAAGAAAAAATCCTACAGAAAACTATGATTCGTACAGTTCATAGAGTCTAAAATAACTACTCGTATTTTCATTTAAACAAAACACTCCATATGTCAATTTAGTACAACAGCTTGGGCAAATGAGTCATTAAGCCAGTACACTACATACGAATGAATAATTACCAGGATGCAGAGGATCCCAAACATGAATGTTGCCATACAGAGCTGCGGCGAACACCAGTCCGTTATGGGTAATTCCATCATTGTAACTATAAGGGCTCAGGATGTGGTTAAGAGGAAGTGGAAGAACTGTCCATCCATCATCACCGCCCTGAAGGATGGCAATTCTGACGTTGAAGACAGCAACAAGCAAGAAATCTTTATATCTCCCAGCAGCTGTGGGAACTTGGCAAATAGTAATCTTCTACATTATAGCTAAAGTTCATTATCCAACAAGAACGTGGTTGGCTGGTCGGTTGCTTAGAACTACAATGCTAGGAGAGAAATCTTGCAACAAGTGTACACGTTGCAAAGCTCCAACTTGCCTCTGAAGCTAGCCGTGGCAATCCAATCTCCATTGACGCCTATCCACCACCCAGAAGTATATCCTGGTACCGTAGCATTGGAGGAGAACCTGTCCAACAGCAACATCTTGCACGAGAGGCTATCAATTTTGAAGTAATGCAAGAAATCTAGCAGTCCCTTGGTCAGGGGGAATGAAGAACACATGGGAGGCCAAATGGCATTGAAGCATCCAGAGTTGCACTAGCTTTCGCAGATTCAAGAAAAAGTTTGGACGAACCGATTAGGCTGGCGGAGGTGATGATGTCGCATCGGGTTATGAGTTCTTCAAAGGGGCCTTCGGTAAACACGTCGTGAAAAAGCTCAGAATCATGCTCACTGTTCTTGCTTGCTGACGCCATCGCAAGGCAACATCTGTATTTCATTGATTGGGGTTTCAGAAGAGAGGGGGAATCAAGGGTGGCAACTGCCTGAGTGAGACGAGGAAGAGAATCTGAAAGCGGCATATGGCGGCATCAGCGGTGCGTGGTGCAGAAGGGGAAGACGCGGGGAAGAGAATGGGAAGACACCCTGGAGGGGGCGGGGGAATAGGCAAGGGGGGAAAGCTGGATTAATCAACAGGAGCGTGTGCTCCTCAACTGCATTTCAAGGAGACAGTGACACGCCGACTCCCTACTCCCTAGTACCAGTAGATGTCTAGAAGGTCAGAATAGTTAATTTGGAGGAGACTGTGACCGGCCTGACTCTACTAGACGCCTAGGGTACGGGTTGTACTGGACGAGCTCTGTATATTTTACTTGCATGGACGAGCTCTGTTTTTCTTTTTTCACGGAATGAGATCTGTACTATGTTGTCCATAAGCAAAAAGTATTAGGGCATCCACTATGTTGTCCATAAGAAAAAAGTAGTCCTTATGGATGAGACCACATACATAGAAGAGCTTCACCTAATCTTGTGGCTTGTCCATAAGTAATATAAAATTATTTACTCTCTCCTCTCTCGCTTGCACCTGTATACTTTTTGCAGACATATGGGTCCCATCTTATAGATAAGTTCACTTTATCAGCCACGGCGTTGATGTTGCGAAATCTAACACACAACACTATTTAGCATGGGAGGCAAATTTGGCATTAGCTCCACAACATTTGTCTTGCCAAATATCTACATAGTGGGCCCTTACACAGAATAAAACAAAACATAGTAAAGGGTGTCCTCTCTCCCCATCACACGAGAGATAAGCAGCGCACTTCCACATGATCAGATAGAGTAGTACTTGGAATTTGGCATCGGCGCACGGAGTTGCTCCGATTCCCTAGTTTCTCAGATTTGGAACTAACCCTGCAACGTATGGAACTAGTTCCAAAAGCCAAATATCTATTTTGGAACTAAATTTGGCTATACATTGTGGGTGCCCAGGGCATCCACTATGTTGTCTACCCACAAGCCAAAAAGTAGTCCATAAGCCTATCCATATAGATAGTAGAGGTCCACTTTAGTGGAATTTCCTTAAGGGTGACCTACAAGCTTATGGGTTGTCCATAAGCAATAAACAATTATTTTACTTTCTCCTCTCTCTCTTGCATGTGTGTATTTGTTTCAAACATGTGGGTCCCAACTTAAGGTGAACTTGACCTTATACATTGTACTAGCTATTTCTATAAGCTGTGTGGGTCCCATCTTATGGCAAAAGTTCACCTTATACATAGGTGATGTTATAGCTACTTCCACAAGCTGTGTGGGACCCACCTTATGGCAAAAGATCACCTAGGGCATCCACTATGTTGTCCACAAGGGTGTCCACAAGCAAAAAGTAGTCCTTATGGATGACCACATATATATACATAGTAGAGCTTCACCTTAAGGAAATTTTCTTAAGGGTGACCCATAAGCTTGTGGCTTGTCCAAGGGCACCCACAATGTTGCCATTGCCAAATCTGACGTAAAGGTCAATTTGGCTTTGGTATAAAATATAGCAAGAGCTCCACAATGTACTAGTTGCAAATATTTATAACGTGGGTCCCACCATCTAGCTAAAATAACACATGAAGCAAATATGGAACTACCTTCACAGTGTATTTGAGGTTTGTGCATAAATTTCATTGTGCTAAACACTATCAATAGAATCTTGTAGATCCCATAATGGAAAAGAGGATACAACCGCTAGTAATGTTGGGATTTGACAATCTTGATTCAACGACCAGTGTTAAAAGTTCTCCATACACATAGTTGTAAGATAAGATAAGAAAAGCGAGGCGAGGGTAATTTATGGGCCCACACAAGGCATCGTTGTTTACAGAAAAGCCCATGTGCTGAAGCTAAAATCTTGGGAATTTGACATGATATGCTAACACCATATGTCCATGTGCTCATCCAACTAACTTTGCAATGCTCAAGTTGAATCATCACATATAAAACAATTGATGCATATGGATTGTGAAATGTATAAGAAAAGAATCAAATTTGGTTAGATTTCAGCTAACTTGAAACTAACAATGAAATACTGAGTGAAATGCACACATGTGTAGTTTTAGTTAACTTGAGCATTTGTAGAGGACATTGTTCAGCCAAGCTAAAACGACATCAATCTATGCAAAATTCTACATGAACTTTCAAAAGCAATAGAAGTCGTGGAAGGACACCACTTCCAGGCCGGTACTATTTTACCGTCTCAATCGCAAAATGGCACGATCAGGACAGCTAAACGTGTACGAATTTGGTCAAACACACTCAAATTTGTTTGAAATGGACATATTTGTACCAGGGATGCATGCTTTGGGATTGATTTTGTCCACTTTGGAAGATATGGGACTAATTTGTACCCCGGGTGCGAGAAGTGGGACTAAAACTATGTTTACCACGATCTTTGGCAAGAAACAAGTTATACAGATCCTCTAACTTATACTGTAGAAGAAAAGCTAGAGAAGTCATAGGACACTAACTTTCCTTCTTCCAAACAATACAATATCAAGGCCTAAATGTCGTAAAATTAATTTGTACTACCTCCACCCTATAGCTTATTAATTAAGTCTTATATTTTTGTACATGTGTCTTGCCATGTGTACATGTGTGGCCATGTGTACATGTATTTATACGTGTCTATGTACGCGTGTGTGGTGTGCGACCATGTAGATGCATACATGTAGTTGTTTGTGCGTGTGTGTGACGTGTGAGTGGCCAAGTGTCTACATGTGTGTACATATACATTTCCATATACAAGACATGTTTTAGTATGAGTATATATATGAGAGCGAGCTATGCTACAAACATATAATCCCTCTGACCCATATTTGTTGGTTTAGATTCATCTAGATACGAATGTATCTAGTCAAGTTTTAGTGCTAGATACATCCGTATATATCTAGAGTATGTGCTATTGTGTTGTATGTATGACATACTCGCCCCACCCGCTAGCACACACAAAAAAACATTGTGATTGCTATATCTTATCTTATCTTACCACTATATAGTGTATGGATAACTTTGAATATTGACCGTTGGATCAAGACTCGTGAATCCCAACATTTCCAGCCATTGTATCCTCTTTTCCATTCTAGCATCTAGAAGATTCTATTGATAGTCTTCAGCATAATGAATGTTATGCACAAACCTCAAAACACACTTCTCCATCATACTAGAATCTTCTCCCTCGTAGCTAATAATCGTTGACTTCTGCATGATCTTATCTTATCTTACCACTATAGTGTACGAATAACTTTTAATGTTGACCATTGGATCTAGATTTGCGAATCTAGCATTTCTAGCCGTTGGATCTTCTTTTCCATTCTAGCATCTAGAAGATTCTATTGATATATAGTCTTCGTCATAATGAATGCTATGCACAAACCTTAAAACACACTTCTCCATCATACTAGAATCTTCTCCCTTATTTCTCTAGACCATGTTATAAAAAATTGAATGTGTCCGGTAGCTAATAATCTTTGACTTCTACGTGACATACAAAGTACAAGGACCAAATATACACCCATACTTCTTATCTTAAAACACTTCTCTATCATTCTAGAATCTTTCAGATATTTCTATAGACCATGTTACCAAAATTGGAAGTATTAGGTATAGCTAACAAAAATTTACTTCTACGTTGACTTCAACATGATACAAGGTACAAGAACCAAATATACACCATACTTTATAGATGTCCATCAAATTTAAAACTTTTTGAGCTTAACCTATTATATAATCATATCTTACCACTATATACAGTGTACAAATAACTTTGAACTTTGACCGTTGGATCAAGACTGGCAAATCCCAATAGTGCTAAATAGAATTAAGTTGGATCTTCAATCCATTCTAGTATTTGGAAGATTCTCTATTGATGTTCTTTAGTACACTGAATGTTATGCACAAACTTCAAAACACACTTCTCGGTAATTCTAGAATCATCTTCGTCATTTCTCTATAGCATGTCGAGTACTAGGTAACTAATAGTAGGTTGATTTCTACATGATACAAAGTACAAGGAACCAAATACACACTTGGTACTTTATGGACATAGCTCTTAATTATAATAGGTAAAGCACAAAAATTTATAAATTTGATTATCATATATATAACCTGTAAATTACATGTGCCATACACGTGAGACTCAGATAATATACGTCTAACACATATCATCACTATATAAAATTATAATACAGGTAAAGCAGAAAAATATATAAATTTGATCAACATCTGTAAAAATTATGGGTGTATATTTGGTTCTTGTACTTTGTACATTATATATATAGAGAGAGAGGCGCTATTTGACCCCCAGGATGTAGAATAGTTATTCTACACCCACCCTCTATATTACAAACCATATAAATTTTTACGTAACGTAAATTTTCTCTTACCTCAGAAGTCAAGAACAACATAAGAAAATTTAGACATGTCGTACAAAATTTCGTTTACATGCCATATAATAATACGACATAAAATGTGTATTTTCTATGTTTTTACACTATAATGACTCATAAATCATATTTTTATGTCGATTTTTTACGTTTCTGATGAACATAAACATAATTATTAGTATACAAAACATAAATTTCTATATGTGAGAACATAAAAATATGTGGGGTGCAAAATAACTATTCTACACCCTGAGGGTCTTGATCCAACCGTATAGGGTTTCTATATATATATATCATGTAGAAGTCAACGATTATTAGCTATCTAAAACTTGAAATTTTTACAAACATGGTTCAGAGAAATGAGGGAGAAGATTCTAGAATGTTGGAGAATTGTGATTTGAGTTTTGTGCCTAGAATTCATTGTGATGAAGACTATCAATAGAATCTTCTAGATGCTAGAATGGAAAAGAAGTTCCAACAACTAGAAATATTGGCATTCGTGAGTCTTGATCTAACGGTAAATATTCAAAGTTATTCGTACATTATATAGTGGTAAGATAAGATAAGAAGTATGGGTGTATATTTGGTTCTTGTACTTTGTATCATTATGTAGAAGTCAAAGATTATTAGCTACCTGACACTTGAAATTTTTGGTAACATGGTCAAGAGAAACGAGGAAGAAGATTCTAGTATGATAGAGAAGTGTGTTTTGAGGTTTGTGCATAGCATTCATTATGCTGAAGACTATCAATAGAATCTTCTAGATGCTAGGGGCTTGTTTAATTCGTAGGATAGGAAAAGCATAGGAATAGGAAAAACATAGGATTACAATGTCATGCCCACTTTAATCCTATAGGAGCCCATATATATATGCAAGAAAGTTTGTTTGATTCCATCGAAGTAAAAAAGGATTCTAAGAAAGATGTTTGGGCGTGGATCGATGTTAGATTTCCTATGCAATCTAGTGCAAAGGATTCCCTAGGAAAATTTCCTATAGGAATCAATAATCATACAAATCAAACAACCATTATAGAAAAAAATCTTATGGGATTTAATCCTATAAATTTCCCATGTAAATCCTTTGAATCAAACAAGATGGCCTAGAATGGAAAAGAAGATCCAACGGCTAGATATGTTGGAATTCACGAGTCTTGATCCAACAGTCAACATTCAAAGTTATTCGTACACTATATAAAAAAAGTGGTAAGACATGGAAATATGAGATAGTGGTAAGATATACTACTCTTGTTGCTCCATGTCACACCCCGAGAAAAGAAGCGCGCACACAGAGAGAGAGAGAGAGAGACTCACGCAGCTTTGCTCTTGAAGTTATACAATGTGACTATTTTGAAGGTGTACAATGTGGGTCAATATCTTGAAAATCGCCGAGATTTCTGAATGACTCAATATCTTGATATATATGAATTTGCAAGCTAGCAACACTTACACAGATTAAAAAAACAAAAGGATATAAAGGAAAATGAATAAACAAAAAGGGTCTGCATGACATCCTCTCGTTTGCAGTACCAGCCATGAAAAATGGTAAACATGAGATCTGAAACATTCAAAAAAGTCATACTCACATTAGATATGGCCTGAACACTCGAGGGTTTCTCGAGCGGAACGACCGATTAGGTCATGGCCATATCTACACCATAGTTCATGATAATGTTCCCATATATGGTAGATGGGTGTGTCTTGCCATGGTATACAATAATGCTAGGGTGGTAGTTTAGAACTAGTATTAGGAAAGAATGTTCAAATTTCTGAGTTGTATCTTTAGGGTCCGTGTTGTAAAAGTATAGGTCCCAAATGTATTCTGGTTTTCTTTTTGGACCACTATGTAATTTTCATGCCCACCATTGGATTTTAACACGCACGTTCTTGGTACCTCTAGGCAGATTCCTCGTTAGAAAGAAAAAGAAAAAGTTCCCAGTGACCGGAATTATTTTCGCACGAATATTTTGGATCTGAATGCCCCAGACCTAATTTTCAGAAAAAATGGACTATTGTGTAAAACTTGAGTAGTGTGTACTTCTACTGAACCAAGGGCACCAGAAAATTAACCCCAAAGATGCCAAAGAAAAAACGGAAGAGAAAAACAAAGAGAAAGAAGAGATTATTGACGGGAGGCAGCGCGAGAGCACCGAAGGAGTTGAAGGCGGTGCGATTTCAGAATAAAGCTAGTTTCAGGGGTTTCTGACACGAGGTATAGGTACCTACTACCAGTAGCATAGTACTACTAGTAGTACTACTATGTTTTCTCTCTCCTTCGCTGTCTCTCACCATCCATCCTCTCTCCCCCCTCCTGTGCAGCGCCCGACGCGCACCGGCCCTCGTCCCACTGTGTTGCGCCGTACACGTGTGCCTTGGTACGGCCGCGCTGTGTGTGTGGCCTGTTTTTTCCTTTTTTTCTTGACAAGCGTCTCCAACGTGTTTGTCAGCTGCCTTGGTGTATACTACTACGTGCTTCGCAGGACTATTTTATTGCGTGCACTCCAATAACTTACCTTATTAAAGCTTAATAAAATCCTGCATAATTTAGAACTTTGGTGTAATACTTGGTCGACTTATTAGAACTAAACATCTCTCGGGTATTTTAGAAGTACTCCCAAACATGTTTCTAGCTTACCAAGATATCGTGTATTTTTTAATGGATGTAGTACTATGGATGGTTTTGCATGACTGTCGACATGAACAATTTTGGTTTTGCATTGTTCACATTTGACGTCCAGGCAGACAATGTACATACACCTCTCCATGAACAACGATTGGAGTCTACACTCAATGTTATGTGTAAGTTTCTATGTTTTTACCTACTTTCTAAATGTTACATTAAACTACCATCATTTCCAATGATGCATGAAACGACCAAAAAAGAGTTGTGATCTTTTTTTAGTATCTAAAAATATTTTCATTGTTAATAAATATTTTTTACCATTTTATAGAGCATTCCATAAAACAAAACAATGTTTTCACCATCAGGGGAAATGTTTCCATTACATGACAAAAAATAATGTCTTTATCACCAAGAATATATATAGCACAAGAAATGAATTCCAACACAATAACCATATGCAAAGACCTGATGTGTATTAACCTTAGTGACTTAATGTATGCCTTTTTTCTCTATGAAGACTATTGGTTAATAAAAACATAATGTTTGTTAAACCCACATGTGATCTGTCCATATAAATGACACAGTGACAGTAACCATGGAGAATCGTCATACGTCTTTCCTTCTCCTTTTTTTTGTAAAAAGGACCTTGGCATTAAAAGAAACATCGAACAGTAGAAAGCACCTCAACAAAAACTAAAATTACATCGAAATCCTTGAGATGCCCTTCGTCTTCAACCTTAGTTGCCTGTGCCACGAGGAGCAATAGTACCTGCCAGATTGACATGTTTTTTTGCAAAAATGTCGAGGATATCCCTGTGACGGAGGCTAGCGGCCGTGCAGGCGTTGTTCACGCCCGACGTGCCCTGGAATACACATTGCCCAAGGAGGCCGATGAAGAGGTCCAGCTCGTCGTGCTGGGCAAGACGCTACGCAATAACAACTACCTCCATGTAGACGTTCGTCGGTGCGGCGGGCAAAGCCTCAGAAAGCTGCAGGGCCATCAGTGCACGGAACAGATCGTCTCTAGAGAGACCAGCCAGGGAAGTGGTGAGCGCGGCAACAACCTGGGGAGGAACACCTGGACCAAAATTTGGGGCTAAAACTTAGCTATAGATAGGCTAGATGAATGAAGTCCAAATAAGAAAACGATATTGCTGCCGATACCATGCATTGTGGTAAACGTACCTGTTGGGTATGCGTTACGGCACATGGCCTTGATGACCCACAAGTATAGGGGTGTATCACAGTATTTTCGAGGGAAGTGAAACCCAATTTATTGATTCGACGCAAGGGGAGCCAAAGAATATTTATAAGCCTTAACAATTAAGTTGTCAATTCAGCTACACCTGGAAACAATCTTGCGCACAACAGTTTATTAGTAGCAATAGTTTTGTAGTAGGAATAGTAAAGTAATAGCAGTAGTAAAGTAAAGACAATAGTAACAATTGCAGTAAACAGTAGGATTAAGGCGCGATAGGCATAGGGATGGATGGACGGGCGTTGCATGGACAAGACAATTCATATACCAATCAGAACATAGGACAATTGTAGATAAATAAGATAAAGCATCCAAGTACTAAATAATCATAGGCATGTGTTCTATATATAGTCATACGTTCTCGCAATGAGAACTTGCACAACATCTTTTGTCCTGCCAACCCGTTTGCAGCGGGGACTCAAGGGAACTACTGGCAATTAAGGTGCTCCTTTTAATAGAGCACCTGAGCAAAGCATTAACACTCCGTGAACACATGTGATCCTCACATCAAAGCCATTCCCTTCGGTTATCTGATTTCTTTCACTTCGGGGCCTTTGGTTCCGGACAACAACGTGTGTATACAACTTGCAGGTAAGACCATAAACAATACTATCATAATGAATCAATAACATGTTCAGATCTGAAATCATGGCACTCGGGCCCTAGTGACAAGCATTAAGCATAACAAGTTGCAACAAAGTCAAAAAGCACTAATAGTAGATACTAGGCACCATGCCCTAACAATCCGATGCCATTGCATGAACGATCTCATCCAATCCCTACCATCCCCATAGCCTACAGTGGGGGATTTACTCACTCATAGATGGGGGAAACATGGATGGTCGATGGAGAAGCGATGGTGATGATGATGGCGATGATCTCCTCCAATTCCCCGTCCCGGTAGGGTGCCAGAACGGAGTTTCTGGTTCCGAATCGCGGAATCTAGTGGTGGCGGCGGAGCGGAACTCTTTATGGAAAAACGTCGAACCCCCCTTGAGTTTTTAGGTTAGGAGGAAACTTATAAGCAAAGAGGGAAGCCGAGGGGGCAGCCGAGGCGGCCACACCACCCCCAGGCGCGGCCTGGCCTAGCCCGCGCGGCCAGGTGGTGTGGGCCCCTCGTGGCCCTACTCCGTCTCGTCTTCTGGCCCCATGAGTCTTCTGGTGAAATAGGATTTTTGGCATATTGTCAACACCCCGATTTTTAATCCCAGATGCCTGTTATGCCATACCTCGCAATCCCAGGATTACCATTTTTGCGAGACATAACATATTGGATATCATAGTACATCATCCATTACAAACCATAAATAAAGTCTTACACAAATAAGGATCTCATGATCTAGTCTTAGTACAATCAAACAGCAGAATAAATAGCATAGCGGTGGGGTCCATCTTCAGAGTCACAGGCAATGCTGACGATGGGAGATAGTCCAAGTTATCATAGCCGTCCTGCTGTCCTTCATCTTGGTAATCTCCTTCATAGTCAGGCCTAGGAATAGCCAGGGACAAAAGCCATGAGTACTCTTTAAGTACTCGCAAACTACCACTAACAAGTAATATAGTTCTAGGGTAAGTGCTAACTCTAAGTTTATTTGTAAAGTTAAGTTTGAAACCTAAGATGAGTTCAGAAACAAAGAAAAATAAAATAAGTTTGAAAAAGCACTTAAGTGGGAACTTAATTGTCATAGTCACAACTCTGTTGTGGTCAAGTCGTGTCACAATTCATTTCATAAGTTGTTTTGAAAACATCTGACAACAGAACAGTATGGCCACTCCAACTGTCCATAACCGCGGACGCGGCTATTCGAATAGTTTGACACTATGCAGAGGTGGTACACTTTCACCACAAGATTCAATACATCTGTCAGGGATAACCCTGTAATCATACTTAGTATGCAGATAATCAAACATAACCTTTCCTTTACACACCCTAGTATAAGCACCTCTCCTATGAGCATGGCCTCCCAACCATGACCATCTGTCATCTTGGGCACTGGATAGGTGGACAACATTGAGAGGTAGCCTCAGCTCAAACCTCTACCGCGAGGGAACTAATACTAATGCATATAAACTTCTGGCTAAGCCTTACCCAATTCAGGTATTGTGGTTGTATGGTAAACTTGGAATGGTATCGCATCCGAACCCAACCATCAGTTTTGTAAAAGGGCTAAGGCTCATGCCTCAACATTTTCATCATCATAAACCCTTTGTGTTTCTCAACAGATGTCAAAACATCTCAATAGAATGACTCATCATTCCATGGTTTTCACAAGTCATTTTCACCAAATATTCCCATCTAAAGTGAATCAAGTTTTGAGTTTGGTTCCAACTACTAAGTTAAGAGTATTCACTAAGGTGGGATACTAATCTCAATCTCATGACATAGAATGACATTTAAGTCTAACTAGATAAGTCAAGTTTTATACTCTTTATGCAACCTTCAAACAAGTAAAGGACTTTGGTAAAGTAAAGGAAGTAAAGCTTGTAAATAAAACTGGGAGTAGGTATACGTCAACATGGTATAACCAAAGCATGCCTAATGCATCTTGCTTAGGTTATCTTGTTTAATCCTAGCTTGCTAAGAATAGCTTGCTAGTAATAGCTTGCCTTGGTTGGTGTAGTGGTTGAAGTTTTCTTCCTCCTCCTCTTGGTAAAACTCCTCATCCTTGTAAGCTTGGTCGGTATTATCGTCTATAAATACATACGGGATACACAATCACCAAACAATACTTAACTAGTCTACTTAGCACACTAAGGCACACATTTGAGGATCTATTATCATCCCAAGCATCACAAGGTTGAATTAACTAGCTTCATTCTTTTTATTTGAGAAAAGTAATTTCTACTCATTGAAATTAACTAAGATTTAATATTCTCCAATTAAAATATGGGATCATGTGGACACATGTCATCACCACATATTATAACATATGGGAATGTGATTTATGGGTTGGATCACATTTTAATAAGTTTAAGTTTAATAATTAATGATTTAAAGTGACTAGAAATGCCTATATAGCATTATTTTGGTACTAGTCCAAAGTCACTGCATGTAAACCTTAATATTATTACATATTTAGATAGGTAGGGTTAAATGTGATTTTTTAGAGTTGGAATCAACTCAAAAGCTATTATGATTGATTTTATAAAAATGTTTGAATGTTCAAAAGCTCCTATCTTGTTATTTTTACTAGGAGAGATCTCTAACTCTAAATGAATTAAATCCAACAAGCTTGGATAGATCTTTTCAGAAGCTTTGCAACAAAATTGGAATTACTCAATTTGGTTCAGTAAATCTTCCTGAATTGATTTTTAAACTAAGGGACATAATTGATTCTAAGTCTAAATAGAAAAACACTTATTTGAATTTGTGGGCTAGCACGGGAAAACTAACGGGCTGGCCCAGTGACGCTCAACAGCACAGAGGGCGACAGACAAGGGGGGTCCGCCTATCAGCAACACTTAAAACCCGAAACGGTATCTAGCGATCTAGGCCATACGATTATAACGCAGATCAACGACTCACGGTCGTTGTCGACGATAGACTCGTCTGCGGCGAGACCGAACCCTAAACGGCCAGTGGGGGTCTACTGGGGACGTACCAGGGCTCCAGCTAGTGCGGCGAGGCGGGCAAACGCACTGGTGGACTCCTTATATAGGCTCCTTATATAGGCACTGGTGTGAAGAGATGGTGCGAGGGAGGGCTCCTTATATAGGCTCGACGGTGAGACCGAAAGGCATGGGCGCGGCTCATCGGTGACAGTAAAACAGGGGGCTACCGGCATGGGCAAGGTAGGCAGATGGTGCACGGTCTGCTGGCGGTCCTCTACAGCGCAATGGCGCGGCTAGGGGTGGTGGCATATGGTCGGGAGCTTCACGCACTCTGGGAGACAGAGGCGGTGCTCGACGCGGCTCCCAATGACTGTGGGTCGTGCGGCGGTGCACGACCGTGTCTGGCGGGGTGTGGGGGTCGAGGCAGAGCGACATGCGCGATATGGTGTCAAGGCGCGGTCTGCTGCTTGCTGGCAGCGATCGCGCTCTAGCTGCGCGCAGAGAGAAAGGGTGGCGAGGCTGGGGAGTGGTCCAGGGGCTGGGGTTTATCGAGGGGTGGACCATAGGCGGCGGTAGGGTTGGGCAGAGCTAGTGGACACACTAGAATGGCGTGGCTCGGTCTCTGGCGTGCTGCCCGCATTTGGCCGGCGGTGACCTCATTTGGGCGGCGCTGCACTGGTGCTGCAGGGAAGGGGGAGGCTGGTTGATGGCTTGGTTGGACTCAGGGGGGACAGGGGAGAGTAGAGAGGGTCCAATGGGGGACAAGGGATTAACTAGCAACAATATTAGTTAGGCCATTTGATCTCTGCCTGCCACCTGTTCGACACAATGGCCGCATGAGAGAAATTTTTAAATTTTGAGCTGATTTTTGGTGGATGCTTTGATCTGATGCTTGGTAGACTATGGTTGCTAGGATTTGTTAAATGGAATTCAATTTAGTGGTTTTTGAATAAGTGCGATCTATACATATGAACTACATTAAATTTTCAAATGTCATTTAAATTTAGTGTTTGAAAGTTTTTGGGCTAAAACAAAGTGGGCCTTAGCACATCACTACTTGTACTAGCAAGGGGTGCAAATAACCACAATTGTTTCTATTAAGATTTGAGTTCTAGGAATAGCCACAGTAGGCTAGTTAGTTAAAATGACACAAATGACCATTTCCTTATTTTATTCTTTTTGATTTTTTTATTTGGGAATTGCTTGGGAATGATCTAGATGATGTTTAATTCACCTTAGAATCATTTTAATATCAACAGATCACTCAAACATGGCAATTCAAAACAACTCCTATTTAAATGTACACACATATGAATGCTTAAGGATTTTAAATAGAAAAAGGTTTTGTTAACCCTAAATTGGGTAGGTTTGATCTTGATTAACCTTGGATTAAGTTTTGGGATGTTACAAACCTTCCCCCTTAAACAAAATCTCATCCCGAGATTTATGAAAGAAAACTAGGAACGAAAGAGATCTGGGAACTCAGTCCTAATGTAATCTTCTCGCTCCCGAGTGGCTTCTTCTTTGGTATGGTTGCTCCACTGAATCTTGAGGAACTTGATACTCCTGGTCCTGGTGGTTTGGTAGGCTTCCTCCAAGATACGGATGGGCACTTCACGATATGTCAGGTCCGTGTTGATATCAACAGCTCGGTGATCGATATTCTTGAATACTTCGGTCTTCTCCGGCACTTCTAAGCATTTGCGAAGTAACAAGATATGGAACACATTATGGATGGCTGACATCTCTTCAGGCAGTTCCAGTTGATAGGATACTTCTCCTCGGTGATTCAGAATCTTGAAAGGCCCGATATATATGGAGGCTAACTTTCTTTTCAGACTAAAACACTGGGTCCCCTTCAATGGTGAAACCTTGAGATATACAAAATCTCCGACATTGAAAGTCAGGTCTCTCCTTCTCTTGTCAGCATAATTTTTCTGTCTGGATTGGGCGGTCTTGAGATGCTCACGGACCTTGTGAACCTTCTCTTCGGCTTCTCGAAGAATGTTAGGGCCAAAAATCTAACTCTCTCCTACTTGCGACCAATTCAAAGGGGTGCGACACTTTCTTCCGTATAGGAACTCAAATGGTGCCATTTGCAAATTGGCTTGATAACTGTTGTATGAGAATTCTACGAAAGGCAGACAGTCTTCCCATTTTGATCCGTACTCCAACACACAAGCTCTCAACATATCCTCTAGGATTTGGTTGACTCTCTCAGTTTGTCCATCAGTTTGCGAGTGATAAGCGGTGCTGAAATTGAACTTGGTTCCTAATCCTTCCTGGACTTTCTGCCAAAATCTCAAGGTAAATTGGGTTCCTCGATCTGATACTATGGTCTTGGGGGTTCCATGCAGACTAACAATTCTAGAAATATACAGCTCTGCTAGCTTCGAACTCTAGTAAGTTGTCTTGACTGGTATAAAGTGAGCTACCTTGGACAGTCTATCAACGATGACCCAAATTGAGTCATTTACCCTACTCGAAGTAGGCAATCCGGTGATAAAGTCCATTCCGACGGAATCCCATTTCCAGTTTGGAATCTGCAAGGGTTGCAGCAGTCCCGCGGGCCTCTGATGTTCCGCTTTGACTCGCTGACAGATATCACACTTGGCGATGTAGCTTCCGATTTCTCTCTTCATCTTGTGCCGCCACAATTTCTCTTTCATATCTTGATACATCTTCGTTCCTCCAGGGTGGATAGAATAAAGAGTATCATGAGCTTCTTGCATGATAGCTTGCTTCAGCTCCGAATCTGCTGGCACACAGATACGACCTTTGTACCACAAAACTCCTTCTTCGTCTTCGGTGAATCCAGGTACCTTTCCTGTACCAATACGATGTTTGATTCCTTCAATACTTTCATTTCTCTTCTGGGCATCCTTGATTTGGCTAATCAACGTGGGTTCAAGTTCAATGCTTGCTAAGAATCCTTTGCTAACTAGTTTAGTCCTGAACTACTCCAACTCTTCATACAAACTTGGTTGCTTCTCCTTGATCATGGTGTTTAGCCTACACGGCAATCTGCTAAGAGCATCCGCTACCACATTAGCTTTGCCGAGGTGATAGTGAATGTCAAGGTCATAATCCTTGATTAACTCTATCCATCTCCTTTGCCTCATATTCAGCTCCTTCTGAGTGAAAATATACTTCAAGCTTTTGTGATCTGGGTAAATCTCACAGCGATTACCCATCAGATAATGACGCCAGGTCTTCAATGCCAAAACTATGGCGGCTAACTCAAGATTATGGGTCAGATAGTTCTGCTCATGCCGCTTCAGTTGTCGAGACAGATAGGCGATGACTTTGCCTTCTTGCATCAATACACATCTGAGACCAATCTTGAATGCATCACAATACACACCAAACGACTTCTTGATATCTGGCATGATCAATATTGGGGCTGAAATCAATCTCTTCTTTAGTTCTTGGAAACTGGCTTCACATTTGTCGGTCCATTCAAACTTCTTGTCCTTCTTTAGCAATTGGGTCATGGGTCGGGCGATGCTTGAAAATCCTTCGACGAACTTGCAGTAATATCCCGCTAATCTGAGGAATGCACAGACTTGGGTTTGAGTGGTTGGGGCTTCCCATTCTTCGACATCTTTGATCTTGGCGGGATCAACAGCGACTCCTCCGGCAGACACAATATGTCCTAGGAATCCTACTTCTTTCAGCCAAAACTCACACTTGCTGAACTTGGCTTACAACCGATGCTCTCTAAGGGTTTCAAGGATGATTCTCAGATGTTGCTCATGCTCTTCTTCTGACTTGGAGTAGATAAGGATGTCTTCGATAAACACAACGACAAATTTATCTAGAAAATTCATAAAGATATTATTCATGAGATTCATGAAATAAGCAGGGGCATTGGTTAATCCAAAAGACATAACCGTATACTCGTATAAACCATAGGGAGTAGTAAAGGCGGTCTTCGGAATATCCGTTGCACGAATCTTAAGTTGGTGCTAACCAGTCCTAAGATCGATCTTAGAGAATATATTTGCTCCAGTCAACTGATCAAATAGATCCTCTATCTTTGGCAATCGGTGCACAAAAGGTTGCCTCCATCTTTCTTGTCGACGAATAACACTGGCGATATCCATGGCGATGCGCTTGGTTGAATCAAGCTTGTTGCCAACATAGCATCCAACTTCTTCTTCAATTCTACTAACTTTGAGGGGTTCATGCTATAGGGTCTCTGGGCTATGGGTCCGGTGCCTGGGATTAGCTCAATAATGAACTCAATATCCCTATCCGGGGGCATATCGGGCAATTCATCTGGGAATACGTCGGGGTATTCACAGACTACTCTGACTTGGTCAATGGTGGGCAGGGCTAGACTCTTGTTACACTTGAATTGACAGGTCAAGGTTTCAGATATATGCTCTACTGTTACTCCAGAGCTACTGGTCATGGTGATGGCTTTCTTAGCACAGTCAATCAATCCTTTATGCTTTGACATCCAATCCATTCCTAGTACTACTTCCAAACCTTTGGTTCCAAGTACTATTAGGTTTGCATAAAAGTCTATCCCATGTATTCTGATAGGCATAGCTTTGCAAATTTTTCTAGCTTTTGTGGTTGAACCGGGGATTTGAACTATCATGACATGCTTCAAGTTGGTTGGGTGAATCTTACTAGTGCATGCAAATTCTTCGGTGACAAATGAGTGTGATGCTCCCGAATCAAATAATACTCTTGCTAAAACCGAGTTGACAGAAAACATACCCAACACTACATCTAGAGCTTCTTGGGCTTCTTCAGCGTTCATGTGGAAGAGACGGCCATTGCGGTTGTGAGGGTTCCCTGGGGAAAATCTTCTTCCTGGTTGAACACGACGCTGATGTTGAGCTAGGGCATTCACATTTGTAGTGGCGGCAATCTTCTTGGGACACTCATTGGAATAGTGACCCTTCACTCCACACTCAAAACAAGTGATCTGAGACTTGTATTTAGCTGCGACTGGCACAACATTGCTTCGAATTCTAGGTGTAGTGTTGTTGTTGTTGCTCTTGGGAGGGGCACGGTTGAAATTGCTGGTGTTGCCGGAGTGATTGTTGTTGCCTCTAGACTTCACATTTCCTCCTCTACGGTTGGGGTAGCTTGGGCGAGACATTGGGGGTCGATTGTTTCTTGGTGCATACCCTACTGTGGGGTTGGGACGGTACTTCTGGTGACTGTTGGATCCAGCTTGGTGCATCATACGACGTTTGCGGTTATCGTTTGCCTGGTTGAGCTTCCCTTCCATCTGGATGGCAGAGTCGACTAGTTCTTCGAGATCCTCGAAACGGATGTTGACGAGGACAGCTGCATCTCATCATGCAGTCCGTTCAAGAATCTCTCCTTCTTCTTGGCCTCTGGGTTGATCTCATCCGGTGCATACCTTGCAAGGGACAGGAATCTGTCACGATACTCCACTACAGTCATTCTGCCTTGCTTCAACTCTCGGAAATCATCCCTCATTTGGGTTACTAGACCCTGCGGCACGTGGGTGCGGCTGAACTTGATTTTGAAGGCTTCCCATGTCATAACTTGACCATGGTTCATTGTGCAGACCCTGTTCCACCATGCTCTTGCATCTCCTGCCAGATAGTGGGTGGCAAAAAGGACCTTCTCATTGGCATCCACTCCAGCTACTTATAAGTTGTTCTCCATTGTCTATAACCAGTCATCAGCATCCAGTGCATTCTCTGAAGTACTAAAGATTGGGGGATTTGTATTCTAGAAGTTTTTGAGTTTGGATCCATGATGATCCTGATTTCCATGGTTCTAGTTGTTGAGAGCCATCTGGGCGATTTGTTGCAGTGTTGCTAGATTAGCTTGGTGCTCTGCCCTGCTTGCTTCCCGGTCTGCAATGAGATTCTGCAGGATCTGCAGCATTGGGTCTTGCGATGAGCTGCTCCCTCCTTGGTTTCCACGAGTCATCTAAAGATTGAGGTAGATAAAGCGGTAAGATGGAAGGTTCTAAGGTTCATGGTTTTGATTTCAAAGCTAAAACTTTGAGTTTGACTCAGGTTTTTGCACCTAACTTCTTTTCATTCCTTAAAACAAAGCACACGATACAAACACACACACACCACAACATCAAGGGAAAATAGATGGTTTTAAGAACCATTCTGTAGCTACGATACAATGGGACCGATACTCCTCATGCTACGACAGTGCTCTAGTGCATCTACTCATCGTTGATGAAGTCGGAGTCATCATCGTCGGTGTAGAAATCCATGGCATCTTCCTCCAGAAAGTCATCATCATTGCTGAGGTAGGAGTCAATATCTCCTTGGATATCTTCACCTTCCTCTTTTCTTCCTTTACGGCAAGATGAGCTTCTTGCTCCTTGATGGTCTTCTCGAGGTCGGCCACCCTCTTGTGAAGACGGTCGATGGTGTGATCCTTCTTGGCGTGTTAACGGCGCAGAGACTGACGATCCTGGACTAGTAGTGAGAAATTCTGGGCCTTCTGGGCCGCAATGGCGAGGTTGTGGTTGGCTAGCTCCCTTGCATTGTCCAACTCCTTCTGTCTATCATACAGTAGGAAGTCGAGGTTCTCCACTTGACGCTTCAGAATTGGGTGACTTGGCATCTCAAGCGGCATTCCCATGGAATCACGCCTTGCATAGTGAACAAAGCGGGTTCCTTGGATTAGGTTGACACTGAGGGCACATAGACGTGCGATAGCTTCATGCATTGCCCTGGCTAATCCATCTAGCCAGTTGTTCTCCCTCACCGAGAACTGAATCCTCCCAGATACTGGTGCTTCTATCTTGCCTCGAAGATCAGCAATCACTAGCCATTGCAAATCTCCTCCTGGTGGACCTGGGAGTTGAGCTCCAAGGAATTCCGGATGAGGACGCTCCATGAACTCAGATAGTGCATCCAAATCCCTCTCGAAGATCAGTTGGCCTCTGTTGCCCAACTGGTAGAACTTGTTGTATTGGGCTTCCATCTATAAGAATTTAGGATGAGAAAGTTAGTGAAGTGATCAAGTGTGTCAAATTTTTATGTAGTAATGTAAGAATTTGGAGGAACATGAATTTTTTTGAAAGAAAGAATTCCCAACGGTAAGAGAGGAAATAGTTTTCAGAAATACTCACTTTGGTTTTTGAAACTAAGTTTTTGTTCGGATGTCCATTCTAACTAGGGTCTCCTATGGTCAGGATGGCTCTGATACCAACTTGTCAACACCCGAATTTTTAATCCCAGATGCCTGTTATGCCATACCTCGCAATCCCAGGATTACCATTTTTGCGAGACATAACAGATTGGATGTCATAGTACATCATCCATTACTAACCATACATAAAGTCTTACACAAATAAGGATCTCATGATCCAGTCTTAGTCCAATCAAACAGCAGAATAAATAGCGTAGCGATGGGGTCCATCTTTAGAGTCAAAGGCAATGCTGACGATGGGAGATAGTCCTAGTTATCGTAGCCGTCCTGCTGTCCTTCATCTTGGTAATCTCCTTCATAGCCTGGCGATAGGAATAGCCAGGGACAAAAGCCATGAGTACTCTTTAAGTACTCACAAACTACCACTAATAAGTAGTATAGTTCTAGGGTAAATGCTAACTCTAAGTTTATTTGTAAAGCTAAGTTTGAAACCTAAGCTGAGTTCAGAAACAAAGAAAGATAAAAGAAGTTTGAAAAAGTACTTAAGTGGGAAGTTAATTGTCATAGTCACAACTCTGTTGTGGCAAGTCATGTCACAATTCATTTCATAAGTTGTTTTGAAAACATCTGACAAACCCTGAATCATCATACTTAGTATGCAGATAATCAAACATAACCTTTCCTTTACACACCCTAGTATAAGCACCTCTCCTATGAGCATGGCCTCCCAACCATGACCATCTGTCATCTTGGGCACTGGATAGGTGGACAACATTGAGAGGTAGCCTCAGCTCAAACCTCTACCGCGAGGGAACTAATACTAATGCATATAAACTTCTGGCTAAGCCTTACCCAATTCAGGTATTGTGGTTGTACGGTAAACTTGGAATGGTATCGCATCCGAACCCAACCATCAGTTTTGTAAAAGGGCTAAGGCTCATGCCTCAACATTTTCATCATCATAAACCCTTTGTGTTTCTCAACACATGTCAAAACATCTCAATAGAATGACTCATCATTCCATGGTTTTCACAAGTCATTTTCACCAAATATTCCCGTCTAAAGTAAATCAAGTTTTGAGTTTGGTTCCAAATACTAAGTTAAGAGTATTCACTAAGGTGGGATACTAATCTCAATCTCATGACATAGAATGACATTTAAGTCTAACTAGATAAGTCAAGCTTTATACTCTTTATGCAACCTTCAAACAAGTAAAGGACTTTGGTAAAGTAAAGGAAGTAAAGCTTGTAAATAAAACTGGGAGTAGGTATACGTCAACATGGTATAACCAAAGCATGCCTAATGCATCTTGCTTAGGTTATCTTGTTTAATCCTAGCTTGCTAAGAATAGCTTGCCAGTAATAGCTTGCCTTGGTTGGTGTAGTGGTTGAAGTTTTCTTCCTCCTCCTCTTGGTAAAACTCCTCCTCCTCGTAAGCTTGGTCGGTATTATCGTCTATAAATACATACGGGATACACAATCACCAAACAATACTTAACTAGTCTACTTAGCACACTAAGGCACACATTTGAGGATCTATTATCATCCCAAGCATCACAAGGTTGAATTAACTAGCTTCATTCTTTTTATTTGAGAAAAGTAATTTCTACTCATTGAAATTAACTAAGATTTAATATTCTCCAATTAAAATATGGGATCACGTGGATACATGTCATCACCACATATTCTAACATATGGGAATGTGATTTATGGGTTGGATCACATTTTAATAAGTTTAAGTTTAATAATTAATGATTTAAAGTGACTAGAAATGCCTATATAGCATTATTTTGGTACTAGTCCAAAGTCACTGCATGTAAACCTTAATATTATTACATATTTAGATAGGTAGGGTTAAATGTGATTTTTTAGAGTTGGAATCAACTCAAAAGCTATTATGATTGATTTTATAAAAATGTTTGAATGTTCAAAAGCTCCTATCTTGTTATTTTTACTAGGAGAGATCTCTAACTCTAAATGAATTAAATCCAACAAGCTTGGATAGATCTTTTCAGAAGCTTTGCAACAAAATTGGAATTACTCAATTTGGTTCAGTAAATCTTCCTGAATTGATTTTTAAACTAAGGGACATAATTGATTCTAAGTCTAAATAGAAAAACACTTATTTGAATTTGTGGGCGAGCGCGGGAAAACTAACGGGCCGGCCCAGTGACGCTCAGCAACGCAGAGGGCGACTGACAAGGGGGGTCCGCCTGTCAGCGACAGTTAAAACCCGAAACGATATCTAGCGATCTAGGCCACACGATTATAACGTGGATCAACAGCTCACGGTCGTCGTCGACGACGGAGTCGTCGCTGGCGAGACCGAACCCTAAACAACCAGTGGGGGTCTACTGGGGACGTACCAGGGCTCCAGCTAGTGCGGCGAGGCGGGCAAACAAACTGGTGGACAACGACGAGCTCATGCGAGGTCGTGGCAGGGGCTGCGGTGGACGGAATCGACGACAACTTGTCCTCCTCTGCAACGGGCTCCTCCGGTGGAATTCCGATGAACGGCGGCTCGAGCGGCTCCGGCGAGAGAGGCAAAATGTTCGGTGGAGAGAGGGGAGTGGAATGGTGTGAAGAGATGGTGCAGGGGAGGGCTCCTTGTATAGGCTCGATGGTGAGACTGAAAGGCATGGGCGCGGCTCGTCGGTGATGGCGAAACAGGGGCTAACGACGTGGGCGAGGTAGGTGGACGGTGTGCGGTCTGCTGGCGGTCCTCTACGGTGCAATGGCGTGGCTAGGGGTGGTGGCATATGGTCGGGAGCTTCACGCGCTCTGGGGGACAGAGGCGGTGCTTGACGCGGCTCCCAGCGACTGTGGGTCACACGGCAGTGCACGACCATGTGTGGCGGGGTGTGGGGGTTGAGGCGGAGCAGCGTCCACGATATGGTGTCAAGGCATGGTCTGCTGCGTGCTGGCGGCGATCGTGCTCTGGCGCGCTCTGGCTGCATGTAGAGAGAAAGGGCGGCGAGGCTGGGGAGTGGTCTAGGGGCTGGGGTTAATCGAGGGGTGGATTGTGGGTGGCGGTAGGGTTGGGCGGAGCTAGTGGACACGCTGGAATGGCGCGGCTGGGTCTCTGGCGTGCTGCCCGCGTTTGGTCGGCGGTGACCTCATTTGGGCGGCGCTACACTAGTGTTGCGGGGAAGGGGGAGGCTGGTTGATGGCTTGGTTGGACTCAGGGGGGACAGGGGAGAGTAGAGAGGGTCCAATGGGGGACAAGGGCTTAGCTAGCAACACTATTAGTTAGGCTATTTGATCTCTGCCTGCCACCTGTTTGACACAATGGTCGCATGAGAGAAATTTTTAAATTTTGAGCTGATTTTTGGTGGATGCTTTGATCTGATACTTGGTAGACTGTAGTTGCTAGGATTTGTTAAATGGAATTCATTTGAGTGGTTTTTGAATAAGTGTGATCTATACATATGAACTACATTAAATTTTCAAATGTCATTTAAATTTAGTGTTTGAAAGTTTTTGGGCTGAAACAAAGTGGGCCTTGGCACATCACTACTTGTACTAGCAAGGGGTGCAAATAACCACAATTGTTTCTGTTAAGATTTGAGTTCTAGGAATAGCCAAAGTAGGCTAGTTAGTTAAAATGGCACAAATGAGCATTTCCTTATTTTATTCTCTTTGATTTCTTTTTCTTTGGGAATTGCTTGGGAATGATCTACATGATGTTTAATTCACCTTAGAATCATTTTACAATCAATAGATCACTCAAACATGGCAATTCAAAACAACTCCTATTTAAATGCACACACATATGAATGCTTAAGGATTTTAAATAGAAAAAGGTTTTGTTAACCCTAAATTGGGTAGGTTTGATCTTGATTAACCTTGGATTAAGTTTTGGGATATTACACATATTTTCCGGGATTTTTCCTGATAGTTGATTTTCTACACAAAAACTAGACACCAAGGTAATTCTGCTGAAAACAGCGTCAGTCCGTGTTAGTTGTATCCAAATCACACAAGTTTAGAGGAAAAACAATAGCAAAACTATTCAGGAAAGTAGATACGTTTTGGACGTATCAACTCCCCCCAAGCTTAGCTTATTGCTTGTCCTCAAGCAATTCAGTTGAAAACTGAGTGCGATAAAAGAAACTTTCATGAACACATTTGCTTCATATGATGTATATATTCTCATCATATGATCAACTACTCAGGCAATTCATAATAAAGAGTATGCAACTAAGTTTACTTAATAGGCATTGCAAGCTATGAGGACATTCCAACTCAAAAATAATAAGTAGCATGAAGCATAAACATAAGCAACATTACAATGCTCATAACAAGGTATTATAGAGTGGTATCTCGCTTGCCTTTGATTGTGAATGCCAAGGCACCTCTGAAGTTTAGGTGAAGACTAGAAGTAAAGATATCAAAGATACAAGCATCAAAGTCATAACACAATTAATCCAGTATTGAGACAAGCACATTATACTAAGAATGACAACTATGCTCTCAAGAAAGTGCTCATAGAATAGGTGGAGACTCAACAAGGAAATGAAAAAGGTTTTGAAAAGTTTGAAAGGCTTCCAAATGCTGAAAGTATGTTACTCATTAGCTTTGAGCTCTCATTGCCCCTATCATAAGCATCTTTAAATGGTTAAGGTGAAAGTGAGGTCCATTCTGAGTTATATGCTTGACAGACTATAAACTGGAAATCTCATGTCCCTTGAGTACGAGGGCCGCTCCTCATGCTACTCAACTTTAGTTACCAGTAAGTTCTTGTCATAGTACATACGTGCGTATCATAGAGAACCGCCAACGGGGTACCCCTTGCCTGATGATACGGAAGAATCCCCATATCAAAATGACAAGGCAAGCAGACAATGAGTATCTCAGCAATCTTCTTATTTACCATGGGAAAATGGTGCTTTTTTCTCTCTTTCCTCTTTTCTCATATCTCTTTTTTCTTTTCTCAATAGCTATCTCTTTTTTATAAGAAGAATGCTTCATAGATACTCATTATGGTTACGCTGCAGGTTTCCACCATGATTAGACATGGATTAGACCGGCGGCCTAGGCATTTCTCTAACACAAATACATAACTCCATGGACTTATAGCCTCCCCTTTTATTTCACACCGAGACATCCGCAAACAAAAGAGCATGATATCAACTGGGTATATATTTACATGTGTTGAAAGCGTTCCCCGTGACAGCATGGTTCTGCTAATCCCAGCCTATAATTTGCAAGCATATAACTTTCATGGACAGTCACAATGGTTTAGGTTTATTAAGTGCAGGAAATAAAGTGTGCCATCAAGTTCATTAGAGCTTTACTAACTAACTTTCTCATAACAAGAAAACATTTTATTCGGAAGAAAACAAGGCACATTGAATATGCACAGAACAGCAAATGACACTAATAGGTAGGTATGGTGGACACTCTCGACAATATTGGTTTTTGAGGGATCGGAAACACGAGTAGAGCTCATACTCAGTGTAGGTGAAGGCTAGCAATAGCAAGGGAGCGACAAACGAGAGAGCAATAACTGTCATAATCATGCTTGCAACAAAACAGGACTGATCATGGCATGAAAGTGATTCAAGACCCTCAAGGCAAAATAATTCATCAAGGCTTAACTGATTATTTCATTCATATGCATGCGTGAGCATGTGCCAAGTTAATTCAAGTGAAACATTCAGAGGAGGATACCACAGTGTCATACCAAGTTATGAATAGAGTAATGCAAGAAAACATTCATATGACATGCTACAAACTATTAGCAAGCTAGAACTAATCATATGAAAGCAAGAACTACTAAGCATCCATAAATAACATACACCCTACATGAACAGACTAAGCATGCCCAAAATGATGAGTATATGTATAAAAATGAAAACAAATAGAGTTCGTTAGCAGCCTCTTACCACACCTCAAGTTGTCATTAATCCTCATTATTGCCCTTCACTTGTGTGGCTTGAATAATAACATGAAACCAAATTCCACTAAGGACTGCTGAACCCTGCAACAAACTCACAAAACCAAAGAAGAACAACAAATGTTTTTGGTGTTTTCGATTTTTTAAACAAGAACCAAAAAGGAAGAACAAGCAAAGCAAAATCTTTTGGGTTTTTCGAATAGTTCAAACAAAGAAAACAGGGAAAAGAAAACCAAGGCAAAAAGAAGAAGAAGCAAACAAAGAGAAACAACAGAAATATTTTTGGTCTTTTTGTGTTTTGGAAAGTGAAAACAAAGAAAGAGCGAAAACTAAAAAGAGAACGAAACATGAATATACAAAGTACCGACAAAAAATGATATGGAGATGAGTGTGATGTCGGTGTACCTCCTCCCAAGCTTAGGCTTTTGGCCTAAGTGGGTGTCAATCCCAAGCTAGCCAAGATGGAACGCCTCCGTAGTACGGTGAGGAGGTACCCTCGTCCTGGTGCGAGCTCGAGGACGCCCCACCATAGTGCGCAGAGTAATCGTAGGAGGGCACATCCTCCTGGTGCTGCCTGTAGAAACCCAGCAAGCGGAGCTGCTCGTCCACCTCCTCCTTGGAGCGTGACCACGACCTCCTGTGAACACTGAACAAAGTAGATTGCAGCAAAGGAATCTCCCTTTTATCCCCATCAGTAAACAACATCCTGTATACTAAACTGTCCATATCAGAGTTAGCAGTGACGAAGTGATGTGTTTTCATAGCAGCAAGGTCAAGCCTTTGTGGTGCCAATATAGTATCATTGGGATCCACCGAAAGCTCTAATGCACTGACCATACGTGAAGCGATGATGCCCTCATAAATAGGTCCCCTAGCAGATAGGCAACGAGCAATAAGAGAGCCAAGATTGTACCGAGTATCATTGTTAAGCGCAGCAGCGAGGAAGGCTAAATGATAATTGGAGATATTACTCGTATTCTCCCTACCAAGAATGCTAGTAGCAAGATAATAGGCAAAGTATCTAAGAGCAGGGAGTTGGATGTTTTTATCTTCCCACGCTGAGCTACGCGGTCATCGTCATTGGTCACAGCTCGATAGAGCTCCAGCAAATCAGCGGGTCACCCTTGAATCTTCTTCACGGTCCCTATCATGCCTACACCTATAATACTGCAAAATCTTTCCAATGGCATGGTAAAGGGCAGATTATAAATTCTGAAAGAAACAGTTGACTGATAGGGGGTGTTAGTGAAAACGAAACTCTCAACAAAAGTTTTGGTGAGCATAGCATATTGCTCACTCTCATCTTGCATGTATGAGGTCAAACCAACCCTCTGAATCAGTAGCAAGAAATCATCAAGAATCCCTGTAGCTTGCAACAAGGTATAACAAGGAAAAGTAGATGGGTGAGCATCCCCATCATCTCCTTCATTACCAAAGTGAGGTGCAATGAGATCTTTGTTGTATGAAGGCCTAAACCGAGAGGCTGATCTTGAGGGCCTTGATCTCCTAGGTGCATCCCCCTAAAAAATTTCTCCAAAGGTTTGGTTGTTCATCTTTGATATTCTGAAATTTAAACATCTATTACACAAGTGATTGCAAAGTGAATATATAATGGAGGGCACTACTCATAGGGACTTGTAGGGGCCTAAACATGCATCAAAACTATAACTCTAAGCATTGAACAAGCTTACAAGCTCTCATAACCTGTCACCTACAGCAGCAAAATACTCAAGATATAAACCACTAAACACAAATCTACTTGGATAAGCGGAGGAGTCACATACCGGAGAACAAATGCTCCAAAATTCAGCAGCAAAGATGGGCTGAGCAAGGAGATTGAAAAATCGAGGGCAAGAACAACAAGAATGCGATTTCGAGCAATGAACTGGTATTTTCTTGGGAGAGAGAAGAAAGTGGGAAGTGAGAGAGTGAGTGGAGGGCCAGGGGTGGCCCACACCATGGCCAGGAGCGCCCCTAGGCTGGCCGTGCCACCAGGTGGTGTGCCTGCCTGGTGGGCCCCCCTGGTACCTCCTAGGCACTCCTCTGCCCCTTTTTTCACCTAAAAATTTAATATGAATTTTCTGGAATTTTTTGAGACACTTTATTTTTGAGCAATTTTCAGGTATAGATGAATGAGTTTCTGACAGAAAAAGGTTTTTGGAATGATGCAATGACAAAACAAGGCTAAAACTTCAGAAGTTCTAAGACACTCTAACATGCAAGCAACTAACAATAGAAAAGAAAACTAAAAGAAAGCAAAAACTAAAATGGATACTCATAGAAGTAAGCGGAGATAATCATGGTGAAAACATTGTTTTGTTCAATGAAATCCTTTTGTTAACAAGGTTGATCAGGTCTTGTTACCAAAACAATTTTATATGAAACAAAACTTTGTATTTCACTAATGATTATGTTACCTCAACCTTGATAGCAATGGTCCCAATCATAATAGTTTCAAATTTTTCTCTTGGTATGGGACAATATATTTCTCCAACTTGAATGCCATCAACATGTTCAATTGAATTCAAACCATAAGTCCTATCAATCTTCTTGGGGAAATAGACAGTATGTTCCTTGTCATTAACATTGAAGGTCACCTTTCCTTGATTATAATTAATAACATCTCCTGCAGTATTAAGAAAATGTCTCCAAAGAATAATAGACATATTATCATCTTCAGGCATTTCAAGCACAACAAAATCAGTTAATATCAAGCAATTATGAGCCACTTGAACAAGTACATCCTCACATATACCAATAGGAATAGTGGTAGATTTATCAGCCATTTGCAAAGATATATCAGTTGGTATTAGTTTTTCCAGTTGAAGTCTCTTATATAGAGAAAAAGGCATAACACTAACTCCTGATCCCAAATCATACAAAGTAGTTCTAACATAACTATTCTTAATAGAGAAAGGAATAGTTGGAATCCCTGGGTCTCCAAGTTTCTTTGGAACCTTACCATTAAAGGAATAATTAGCAAGTAAAGTAGAAATTTCTTCATTAGGGATCTTCCTTTTATTCGAGACAATATCCTTCATATACTTTGAATAAGGAGGCAATTTAATAGCATCAGTCAAAGGAATTTGCAAGAATAAAGGTTTCATCCACTCACAAAACTTGTTATAGTGTTCATCCTCCTTTGAGTTGTGTTTCTTATCAGGGAAAGGCATAGGTTTTTGGACCCAAGGCTCTCTTTCACTACCATGTTTCTTAGCAACAAAATCTTCTTTAGTGTATTTAGTATTCTTAGTGTGCTTTTCAAGTTCTTCTTCAACTTATTCTTTATCAGGAACATCATTTTCTTCATTACCACTTTTATTTTCAGCATCAGAGACAGATATACTATTAGGATCTTTGGCAGGATCAGAGGGTTCTATAATAGTTTTATGTTTCTTTTTTTCCTTACGAGTAGTACCATAATTTTCAGCTTGTTGAGAATCCTGCTCAATTCTTTTGGGATGCCCCTCAGGATATAGAGGATCCTGGGTAGCAGCACCACTTCTAGTTCTAATTTCATAAGCATGTTTTTCTTTAGCAGCATTAACTAGCAAGTCTTTTTGCACTTTAATAAGTTGATCTATTTGAGTTTGAACCATTTGAAAATGTTTAACAAGCATTTTAACATCATTAGAGGTTCTTTCCACAATATCCTTTAACTCAACAATAGCTCTAGAGTTTTCCATTAGATGATTTTGCACCCTTTTATTAAAATTATCTTGCTTAACAATAAAAATATCGAATTCTTCTAAGCATTGATCAGGAGGTTTAGAGTAAGGGATATCACCTTCATCAAAGTGTTGGAGAGAGTGTACCTCAATAGTGGGTGAATGGGGAATTGGCTTACATAATTCTTCTATAGGAGGTGAATTCTTGACATCTGCAGCTTTAATTCCCTTCTCCTTAAGACATTTCTTAGCTTCCTTCATCACTTCATCATTTAGTTTAATAACTCCCCTCTTCTTAGATGTTGGTATAGGCGCAGGTATAGCTGGTTCAGGAGGAGTCCAGTCTTCATAATTCTTGCTTATTTTAGACATTAATTCCTCAGCTTCCTTGGGAGTCCTATTCCTGAAAACACAATCAGCACAACTATCCAGGTATGTCCTAGATTCTTTAGTTAGTCCATTATAAAATATATCAAGAATCTCATTCTTAGGTAATGGACATCCAGCCTGTGCATGAATCAAAGCTCAAAACCTTGCCCATGATTCAGGCAATATCTCTTTTTCTCCCTGTTTAAAATCAAAAAGTTCCTGCAAAATAGCATGTCTAGCACTAGGAGGAAAATATTTCTGCAGGAAAGTACTAATCAAGCAATCAGGGCTATCAATGGATCTAGGAGGTAAATTATTAAACCAAGTATTAGCTTGTCCTTTCAGTGAAAAGGGGAAAATCTTAGCAACAAAGTAGGTGCGCATCTTAATATCATCAGAAAACAGGCCACTCATGGTAGAAAGCTCAGTCATATGTGCTACCGCACTTTCATTCTTAGTCCCACAAAAAGGTTCTTTCTCAACAATAGCTATGTAGGATAGATCAAGAGAGAAATCATAATCTTGATCTTTATTGTTGATGGGAGAAGCGGCAACCTTAGCATTAGGAGCCAATTTGGGTTTAATGGTACGCCTCTCAAGGAGAATCTTAGCAGCACTCCTATCATGGGTGTTTTGACATTCTTTAATAAATTCATCGGCCATCTCAATATAACCGTCTTCAATATCATAGCTTTCTCTAGACTCAGGTGAACTAACAGGTGTAGTAGTATCTTCATTAGGAGTTTCAGTATTTCCAACTATAGTTCTAGCAATCATAGCATCTAGGAAAGGACCTAATGAACCACTCTTATCAATCACAATAGAAGCAGCATCATAAGTATCAGAAGTTTCAGATTCAGCAGTAGTAGCAGTGTGTGCAGCATGTGTATGTGGTGGTGTAAGGAGCTTACTCATAACAGACGGTGAATCAAGAGCAACATAGGTGTTCAGAACCGTACCTCTTCTTGTAGTGGATGGTAAAATAGGGACTTTACCATCATGAGACTTACCCATGATGGACGGATAGCAGTGAACAATAATGATTCCAAGTGGACTTGATAAATAAAGCTATGCTCCCCGACAACGGTGCCAGAAAATAGTCTTGATGACCCACAAGTATAGGGGGTGTATCACAGTATTTTCGAGGGAAGTGAAACCCAATATATTGATTCGACACAAGGGGAGCCAAAAAATATTTATAAGCCTTAACAACTGAGTTGTCAATTCAGCTGCACCTGGAAACAATCTTGCTCACAACAGTTTATCAGTAGCAACAGTTTTGTAGTAGGAATAGTAAAGTAATAGCATAGTAAAGTAAAGACAATAGTAACAATTGTAGTAAACAGTAGGATTAAGGCGTGGTAGGCATAGGGATGGATGGGCGGGCGTTGCATGGACAAGACAGTTCATATAGCAATCAGAACATAGGGCAATTGCAGATAAATAAGATAAAACATCCAAGTACTAAATAATCATAGGCACGTGTTCCATATATAGTAATATGTGCTCGCAATGAGAACTTGCACAACATCTTTTGTCTTGCCAGCCCGTTTATAGCGGGGCCTCAAGGGAACTACTGGCAATTAAGGTGCTCCTTTTAATAGAGCACCGGAGCAAAGCATTAACACTCCATGAACACATGTGATCCTCACATCAAACCCATTCCCTCCGGTTATCCCGATTCCTGTCACTTCGGGGCCTATGGTTCCGGACAACAACGTGTGTATACAACTTGCAGGTAAGACCATAAACAATACTATCATAATGAATCAATAACATGTCCAGATCTGAAATCATGGCACTCGGGCCCTAGTGACAAGCATTAAGCATAACAAGTTGCAACAAAGTCAAAAAGCACTAATAGTAGATACTAGGCACCATGCCCTAACAATCCGATGCCATTACATGAACGATCTCATCCAATCCCTACCATCCCCATAGCCTACAATGGGGGATTTACTCACTCATAGATGGGGGAAACATGGATGGTCGATGGAGAAGCGATGGTGATGATGATGGCAATGATCTCCTCCAATTCCCCATCCCGTCAGGGTGCAAGAACGGAGTTTCTGGTTCCGAATCACGGAATCTAGTGGTGGCGGCGGAGCGGAACTCTTTATGGAAAAACATCGAACCCCCCTTGAGTTTTTAGGTAAGAAGGCAACTTATAGGCAAAGAGGGAGACCGAGGGGACAGCCCAGGCGGCCACACCACCCCCAGGCGCGGCCTGGCCTAGCTCGCACGGCCAGGTGGTGTGGGCCCCTCGTAGCCCTACTCCGTCTCGTCTTCTGGCTCCGTGAGTCTTCTGGTGAAATAGGATTTTTGGAATTTTCCCGAGATTTTTCCTAATAATTGATTTTCTGCACAAAAACTAGACACCAAGGTAATTCTGCTGAAAACAGCATTAGTCCATGTTAGTTGTATCCAAATCACACAAGTTTAGAGGAAAAACAATAGCAAAAGTGTTCGAGAAAGTAGATATGTTTTGGACGTATTAGGCCTGAAGGCGGGCAGTGAGGTCGTCCACTGTGCCTGTGATGATGCCGAAGCTGGTGAGGAAAGAGTCCACCGTCTTCTTGAGCCATGCTGCGAAGATGGCGTCATAATGGGTGCATGCCACGGCGCGTGCCAGCACGAAACAGAGGCGCTGCAAAGAGTCGACCTGGGGGTGGGCATCCCTGGCTTTCTCTAACAGACGGATGGCACTCGCCCACACAACCTCCATCTTTCCCTCTCTCTCTCTGTGTGGATATCGGCAGACTCCACCGCCGCTCAATCTAGGTGCTTTTCTACTCTTGCTTTTGGAAGTGTAGTACATATATATAGTAGTACTACGAAGTGGTACTAGTAGTAGTACTCATACAAGCAATGAACGGTAGAAAGCTACTACCACCGGTATAGTTGACCTTCAAGTATTAAGTGCCTACCTAACCAAGCCTGCATGCTTATCTTGGTAATTGTGCAGCCTCTCGCATAGCCAAATACCCACTTAGGCTGGTCGTAGTGTGAAGTAAGTAGTAGTAACATGCATAGGAGTATGTTACTAGTCAGTTACTACCTCCATAGTGGAAAATAACATAGGTATGGTATAATGCACAGTCTCATTTATTGCAATGTAGACTCATTTTGTCTTGAAATGTGTGATGTTACGGTAATATAGCTAGTTACCACAAGCCTCTCTCTCATCATTTAATTGCATGCCATATCATCTAAATGCTTAGTTGGCAATACAAGTAGGACTAGGTTACTCCCACTATGACTAGCCTTAACATGGAGTACTAGTACTGCCTGTTCAAAAAAACATGTACTCCATCCATTTAAAAATACAAGATGTTTTAGTTTAGTGAAAAGAGTGTATCTAGACCGCTTTTAGTGTATATGTTCAATCTAAATGAACATATACACCAAAAGCGGTTTACATGCACTCTTTTCACAAAACTAAAACATCTATTTTGGAATGGAGGGAGTACTAGATAGTACTACTGTTTTGTTGGTACCAAGACGTGGCCTTGAAAATCAGTGAGAAAATCTTGGGAATGTTATTAGAGCTAGCCTCTTACTGCACCATAATCCTCTCCCCATTGGTTTATTTTTTCCCTCGCGCTCTACCGCATGCAGAGAGAAATGGTAGATGCTAGAAATTAGGGGCTGCAATAACTAGGGCTCTAGAAATTACTCCCCCATCTCATTGCGTTTTACTACTCCCCGTATTATGTACCTCGTGTCACGAACTCATCGTAGCTTTGCTCTTGAAGTTATACTATGAAACTATTTTGAAGGTGTACACTGTGGGTCAATATCTTGAAAATCGCCGAGATTTCTGAATGACTCAATATCTTGATATATATGAATTTGCATGCTGGCAACTCTTACATAGATTAAAAAACGAAAGGATATAAAGGAAAGTGAATAAACGAAAAGGTTCCGCATGACATCCTCTCTTTTGCAGTACCAGCCATGAAAAAATGGTAAACATGAGATTTGAAACATTTGAAAAAGTTGCAGTCACATTAGATATGGCCTAAACACTCGAGGGTTTCTCGAGCAGAACGACCGATTAGGTCATGGCCATATCTACATCATAGTTCATGATAATGTTCCCATATTTAGTAGATGGGTGTGACTTGCCATGATATACAATAATGCTTGGGTGGTAGTTTAGAACTAGTATTAGGAAAAACATGTTCAAATTTCCGAGTTGTATCTTTAGGGTCCGTGTTGTAAAAGTATAGGTCCTAGATGTATTTTGGTTTTATTTTTGGACCACTATGTAATTTTCATGCCCACCATTGGATTTAACACGCACGTTCTTGGTACTTCAGCGCAGATTCCTTGTTAGAAAGAAAAAGAAAAAGTTCCCAGTGACCGGAATTATTTGCGCACGAATATTTTGGATCTGAATGCCCTAGACCCAATTTTCAGAAAAAATGGACTACTGTGCAAAACTTGAGTAGTCCGTACTTCTACTGAACCAGGGGCACCAGAAAATTAACCCCAAAGCTGCCAAAGAAAAAAACGGAAGAAAAAAACAAAGAGCAAGAAGAGATTATTGACGGGAGGCGGCGCGAGAGCAGCGAAGGAGTTGAAGGCGGTGCGATGTGAGAGTAAAGCTAGTTTGATGGGTTTCTGACACGAGGTACAGGTACCTACTAGTAACATAGTACTACTACTATGTTTTCTCTCTCCTTCGCTGTCTCTCACCATCCATCCTCTCTCCCCCTCCTGTGCATCGCCCCGCACGCACCGACCCTCATTCCACTGCGTCGCGCCGCACACGTGTGCCTTGGTATGGCCACGCTGTTTGTCTGTGTGCGTGTCCTGTTTTTTCCTTTTTTTCTCGACAAGAGTCTCTAGCGTGTCTGTGAGGATACATAGCACCAATCTTGACCGTTGGGCTATAAGATCCAATGGTTCAGAGTAGCTGAATTCGTGTTGAACAGTACCTAGAGAAAACTCCACCATGTTCTAGGACCATCATACTTTAAGTCTTGTTAGAGAAAAATGCATACATTAAGTCTATTAATAATAACTATCTTCTTTTCCATTCTAGCATCTAGAAGATTCGATTGATAGTCTTCATCATAATAAATTATAAAATTACTACATAAAATTGATAGTCTTCAATTGATAGTCTAACATATCATCACTATATAAAATTATAATTGGTAAAGCACAATAAATTATAAATTTTATCAGCATCTATAAAGTATGGGTGTATATTTGGTCCTTGTACTTTGCTTGTCATTATGCTGAAGACTATTAATAGAATCTTCTAGATGCTAGAATGGAAAAGAAGATCCAACGGCTAGAAATGTTGGGATTCGTGAGTCTTGATCCAATGGTCAATATTCAAAGTTATTCGTACACTATATAGTGGTAAGAGGTAAGATAAGATATCTCTATCTCTACTACTATAATGGAGCAGTTTTGAATTGGATCTATAGCACCAATCATGATCGTTGGGCTGTTAGATCGAATGGTTCAGCGAAGCTGGATTCATGTTGAATAGTACCTAGAGCAAACTCCACCATGTATGTTTTAGAACCATCATGCCACCACCCCCAAAATGCATAAATTAAGTATATTAATAATAACTATCTGCACATATTGAGAATACAACCTACTGTGCTATGAAATTTTGGGAGTGGTGACATGCATGATGGTTCTAGAACATGGAGGAGTTTGCTCTAGGTACTATTCAACACAAATCCAGCTGCTTTGATCCATTGGATCTAACAGCCCAACGGTCAGGTATGGTGCTATGGAACCAATTGAAAACTGCTCTATTCTTATCTTATCTTACCACTATATAGTGTTCGAATAACTTTGAATATTGACCGTTGTATCAAGACTCACAAATCCCAACATTTCTAGCCGTTGGATCTTCTTTTCCATTCTAGCATCTTGAAGATTCTATTTATAGTCTTCATTACAAACCACTATATAGTCTTCATTACAAAAAAAGTTTCTATTTTTTGAACGGTCTAGAAGATTCTATTGATAGTCTTCATCACAATGAATTCTATGCACAAAACTTAAAACACACTTCTCCATCATTCTAGAATCCTCTCCCTCGTTTCTCTAGACCATGTTACCAAAAATTTCATGTTTTAGATCTCCACTGCTATAATGAAGCAGTTTTGATTGGATCCATATTACCAATCCTGACCATTGGGCTGTTAGATCCAATGATTCAAAGCACCTGGATTCGTGTTGAATATTTCCTAGAGCAAACTCCACCATGTTCTATAGAACCATCATGTCATCACCCCCAAAATTTCATAGAACACTAGGCTATATTCTCAATATGTGTATATAGTTATTATTAATAGACTTAATTTATGCATTTTTTCTCTAATATATGAAATGTGATTTAACAAACATTAAGTCGTTATTAACCAATAGTCTTGTTAGAGAAAAAATTCATACATTAAGTATATTAATAATAACTATCTACACATATTGAGAATATAGCCTACTATGCAATAAAATTTTGGGGGTGGTGACATGCTGATGGTTCTAGAACATGGTGGAGTTTTCTCTATAGGTACTATTCAATATGAATCTAGCTTCTCTAAACTATTGGATCTAACAGCCGAACATTCTATATGAAATGTGATTTAACAAACATTAATTTGTTACTAACCAATAGTTTTGTTAGAGAAAATGAATACTTTAAGTCTATTAATTATAACTATCTACACATAATGAGAATACAGCCTACTATGCTATGAAATTTTGGGGGTGGTGACATGATGGTTCTAGAACATGGTGGAGTTTGCTCTAGGTCAGTACTATTCAACATGAATCAAGCTACTCTGAACCATTGGATCTAACGGCCCAACGGCCAGGATTGGTGCTATGGATCCAATTCATTCAAAACTGCTCCACTATCTTATCTTATCTTACCACTATATAGTGTATGAGTAACTTTGAATATTTACCATTGGATCGAGACTCACGAATCCGAACATTTCCAGCCATTTTTGGATCTTCTTTTCCATTTTAGCATCTAGAAGATTCTATTGGTAGTCTTCAACACGATGAATGCACTATGCATAAACCTCTCAAAACACACTTCTCCATCATACTAGAATCCTCTCCCTCGTTTCTCTAAACCATGTTACCAAAAATTTCAAGTGTTAGGTAGCTAATAATCTTTGACTTCAACACATGATGATACAAAGTAGAAGAACCAACAATACACCCATTCTTTATAGATGTTGATCAAATTTATATTTTTTCCACTTTACCTATTATAATTTTATATAGTGATGATATGTCAGACGTCTATTATCTGAGCCTCATGTGCAACTTACTAGTAGTAGTAGAGAGAATACAACCTACTATGTTATGAAATTTTGGAGGTGGTGACATGATGGTTCTAGAACATGACGGAGTTTTCTCTAAGTACTATTCAACACGATCCAACTGCTTTGAACCATTGGATCTAACGGCCCAATGGTCATGATTGGTGATATGGATCCAATTCAAAACTGCTCTATTCTTATCTTATCTTATATTATCTTATCTTATCTTATCTTATCTTACCACTATATAGTGTATGAATAACTTTGAACATTGACTGTTGGATCAAGACTCGCGAATCCCACTAGCCGTTGGATCTTCTTTTCCATTCTAGGATCTAGAAGATTCTATTTTTGGAATGGTCTAGAATATTCTATTGATAATCTTCATCACAATGAATGCTACGCATAAAACTCAAAACACACTTCTCCATCATTCTAGAGTCTTCTCCCAAGCTCGTTTCTCTAGACCATGTGTTACTGAAAATTTTATGTTTTAGTAGATAGCTAATAATAGTTGACTTCTACATGATCTTACCACTATATAGTGTACGGACAACTTTGAATATTGACCGTTGGATCAAGACTAGCAAATCCAAACATTTCCAGACGTTGGATCTTCTTTTCCATTCTAGCATCTAGAAGATTCTATTGATAGTCTTCATCACAATGAATGCTATGCACAAAATTCAAAACACACTTCTCCATCATTCTAGAATCTTATCCCTCGTTTCTATAGACCATGTTGCCAAAATTTTAAAGGTTTAGATAGCTAATAATCATTGACTTCTACATGATATGCAAAGTACAAGAATGAAATATACACCTGAGAAGATTATTCTACTCCCTCCGATCCAAATTATTGTTCTCAAATTTGTCTAGATTCGATTGTATCTAGTCATGTTTTAGTGTTAGATACATCTGAATCTAGACAAATCTGAGAACAATAATTTGGATCGAAGGGAGTAGAATGATGGAGTAGTGTTTTTTGAGGTTTGTGCATTGCATTCATTGTGCTAAAGACGTACTATCCATAATATATTCTAGTAGAGATGCTACCTAGTAAAATGGAAAGGAAGATCCAACGACTAGCAATGTTGGAATTCACGAGTCTTGATCCAATGATCAATATATTCGAAGTTATTGATACACTGTATAGTGGTAAGATAATATAACATAAACAATAGTATTTTCTAGAGATGATGCTATAATGGAACAGTTGATCCAACGGCTGGTAATGTTGGGATTCGCGAGTTTTGATTCGGCCAACCGATCAATAATAAAAGTTATTCACAAAAAATATAGTGGTAAGATACGATAAGAAAGACTATCAATTGTATCTACTAGATGCCAGAATGGAAAAGAAGATCCAACCGGTTGGCATTGTTGGGATTCGCTAGTCTTGATCCAACGGTCAAAATTCTAAGTTATTCATACACTATAGTGGGTAAAATAATGTACTATCCATAGTGTATCTTCTATTTAGATGCTAGCTAGAATGGACTAGTAAAAGGCACGTGCCACACACGTATATACTATATGAAATGTGATTTATCAAACATCAAGTTGTTATTATTAACCAATAGTCTTGTTAGAGAAACAAGCCATACATCTACTAGTAAAAGACATGAGCCGCACATGTATATGCTGAATGAAAAATGTGATTTAGCAAACATTAAGTTGTCATTAGTAACCAATAGTCCTGTTAGAGAAAAAGGCATAATGTACATTAATTCTATTAATAATAACTATCTACACACATTGAGAATACAACCTACTATGCTATGATTTTTTTGGGGGGGAGGGGAGTTACATGGTGGAGTATGCTCTATGGGTACTGTTCAACATGAATCCAGCTGCTCTGAACCATTGGATCTAACAGCCCAATCATCAGGATTGGTGCTACTAATAATAACTATCTACACATATTCAGAATATAGCCTACTCTGCTATGAAATTTAGGAGGGGGGGGGGGTGTTGACAAGATGGTTCTAGAACATGGTGGAGTTTGCTCTAGGTAAGTCTTAGTTGTTCAACATGAATCCAGCTGCTCTGAACCATTATTTGATCTAACATCCCAACGGTCAGGATTTGTGCTATGGATCCAATTCAAAACTGCTCTATTATAGTAGTATAAGAAAACAAGATAATGTTGTATAGTGTATGATACAAATAACTTTGAACTTTGACCGTTGGAACTAGACTCGTGAATCCCAACATTGCTAATTAACCGTTGGATCTTCTATCCATATTCTACTCCCTCCATCTAGAAATATAAGACATTTTAGCTTTGTGAAATGAATGTATCTAGATGTCTTTTAGTCTATAGGCCGACATCTAGATACATTCGTTTTACAAAGGTAAAATGTCTTATACTTGTGAACGAGGGAGCATCATCGAGAATATTCTATCGTTAGTCTTCAACACAATGAACGCTATGCACAAATCTCAAAACACACTTTTCAATAATTCTAGAATCTTCTCTAGAACACGTGGAGTATTAGGTAGGAGTAGCTAGGTTGATTTCTACATGATACAGTACAAAGTAGAAGAACCAAATATACATCCGATACTTTATGGACGTGGCTCAAAATTAAAATTATTTTTTGAGCTTCACCTATCACATGCAAGGCACGTTCAACTTTATAGTGGATGTCCAGACCATGCTGGGGGTGACAACTGCTTACGGCTGTCTCTTCGATTTCTACATCAAGTACTGTATCTGAATGGAAATGGTTTTTTACTTGCGTGGAGACCAGGAGGCCACCTCTCACGGCCTCAACCTTCTTCCTCCTCCTCTTCGTGACTGTAGCTCTTCTCTGCCAGATTGCTTTGCCCGTTTTCATTCCTTTTTGTTGTGCTATTTCACCCGCATGACCAGGAACAAGTCCCACCATAGAAGGGCTCGTGCCGCAACAGCGAAGCTTGCGGAAGAGAAGAAGTCGGCTTGCCGTTCTGCCATTATGTTCCTAGCGGTACCAGGCGATGCAACGATCAAAGGGTCCCAGTCGAATCCCTCGGCTGCATGCGAGAGGTCTTCAACTCAAGATTCTTTGAAGTTGCCGCTAGTAGGGATAGATATCTTCAGGTAAATCTCGTTCTTGCGCAACTTTCCATGTCTTTGACCGTTTCTTGATTTCTCGTTTACCTAAAAAAGCACGTTCTTCCTCAATGGTGTTTTTAGGTCGGGCGGTCTTCGAATTCCATCAGCACTCCTGCCTACAGAATCATCTTCACCGTTGCTGATGGAGACTGATACCTTAAGGTAAATCTCCGTGCTTGGGCAACTTTCCATGTCTTTGACCGTTTCTTGATTCACTCATTTCCCTATTAGTACATTTATTCTCAATGTTGTTTTAGGTCGGGCAGACTTCGCATTCCCGCGGCACTCCTGCCTGCAGAATCATCTTCACCATCGCTGCTGGAGGCTGATCGGTATAGCCACATGGTAAGAAGTCATTCGAATTGTGATTCCGTGTCTCTCTTCCTTGATAGTTCTCTGGGTACACTTCTGAATTTAGGCTCCATGTTCATCTTTCAGAATATTGGCTTAGAGATCGAGTTTATGGTGAAAAAGGTGATGGGCGATTTCTGTGTCAAGACAGCGGACAGAAGCGCCCTCGTCAACGAGTGCACTAGACTTTACTCCAAACTCGCCGCTGACAAGGTCGGGCTTAGCCTCCTCAGGAATCTCTCCATGGAATACTTGATTGAGCATGACGAGCTGAAGCGGCGAAACATCAGCATGATGGATATGCTGGGCATAAGCTTCAAACAGATGCAGGACCTCGAGGACCAGAGGGACAAACTCCTAGTAAAGCTAGCAAAGCTGAATCGTGAAACTGTCGTCGATCTCCATCAATGAGCCGACACATGGAAGACCTTAGTTAGTACTCCATCTGTTTTCACAATATTAGCCTATTTACAGAGCTAAAACAACTTACAAAAAAGGCTTATATATTATGGAACATAGGGACTAGTTGATGGTCGGATATATAGATTGCAATATTGCGCCAGTAAATTGAAAAACCGTTATTACTAGTATGAATGTATGATCGTGTACTTGCTGGTAAAATATTTGGTTATTTGGTGAATGTGATATGCATCAGCATCACTAGCCACAATGTTGCCAGAGCCAATTTTGGGTGTGATTATCTTTCCTACTGTACTATAGTAGTAATTAGTAGTTATTATCGCTTCTGTGTAGAGCGGTAGCAACCTTTCTGTCATTGTCATGCTGCATCTCACCAACTTCACTTGCTCAAAGCCTCCATTCTTCTTTACTCCAAAAAAAAGAGCCTCCATTCTTCTGCCTCTTCGGTTTTGGTCCTGCTGATGGCAGTGGCACCGATATCCCATTGATGGTGACTTTAGATCAGGACCCCAAGTTTGTCTCTGTGTAGCTACAGTGTAGTATAATCATTGCGCCAATGCTTACAGGGGAATGAAGAGGTAACTTTGGGGCTCCCTCCTGAACATATGTACACTCTCCGCAATTTATACATTAAAAGGATAACCACTTCTATAGCCATTTAAAAGATTTTCGGGTGATTTTGTCAAATTAATTTGACCTTTTGTGCTATTTGGTCGACAATTAGAAAACACAGTTTAGTTATTTAGTAGTAGTATATAGATTCTTCCAATTTTTGAATAACTTGTGGCATCTATTTTGGTACGAAGGGAGTAGGATTATGCGTTAGCTACAAACATGGCCTTTATTCTGCATAGTGTCAACCTGGTGGGCTAATTCTCTCCTAAGGAGAGAGGCCTACACATTAAAAGGTGTCTAGATATATTCGTTTTACAAAAGTTAAAATATCTTATATTTTGGAATAGAGGGAGTACATAGGATCTAATAAAGAGGGGAGAGAGGTACATATATGACTAAAAAATGAGAGTTGCATGAACAAGATGATGAATGAATATTCTATCAATGGTCTTCCCGACAATTTGTCACTCTGTTATGAAAAAATGCAACAAATCCATGAAAAATGAAAAAACATGTGTATTAGTTTTTATGTGACAACGACTGTGCCCCTTGTGCCCTGGCACACACCGAGAAAATATGTGGTATTTCTTGGACCGACTCAATTGTAGAGAGTCCATCACAAAAAGAAAAAGGAAACTATAGAAAAAGGAAACGATATCATGAAACTAGGTCAAACTTTTTTATCTTATCTTATTACTACTATATAGTGTATGAATAACTTTGAAGGTTGACCGCTGGATGAAGACTAGCAAATAGCAACATATCTAACCTCTAGATCTTTACCATTCTAGCATCTAGAAGATTCAATGGATAGTCTTTAGCACAATGAACGCTATGCTAAAACTTCAAAACACAATTCTTCACCATTCTAGAATCTTCTTTCTCATTTCTCTAAGCATGTTATAATTTTTTTTGAGTATTATTATGTACCAAGGACCAAGTATACACCTAATAATTTATGGATACGATATGGCTCAAAATTCTTTAATAGTCTTTTGAGCTTTACCTATTATAATTTTATAAGTCATGACATGTCTTATTTTCCATCTCATAGCTAGAGATGACATGATAGTCCTTTATTTGAGTCTCACGTTTGTTTTTTTGAAATGGGAATACTGCAGCCTCGACACTCAAAAGATGCACAAATCCCTTTTATTAAAAACCAAGTATCGAGTACAGTTTACAGATCAGATAAGGTTGATACAAACACCAACCATGTGAATAAAGTTAAAGGTCTCACAAGAGAAAGCACACATCTCACGTGCAAATTATTATGCAAATACTTACTTCAAGAACATAGTTTAACCGTAAATTTGGTTAATAATATATAATTATATTTAATAATTTTTAACTAATTTATTTATATTCGAAAGACGATTCCAATGGTACAATTATTGTGATATACAATTCATACATTAGTGACCAAATTTATGGTCAAATTATTTTCTTCGAGTACGTATTTGTCTAATGAACTGGAATGGAGGTAGTATACAAAATTCCTAGGCAAATCATTTGAATCAAACGGACCCTAGAGTAGGAGTGCTTGAAGCAGAGGCCATGCTCGTGACTGCGCATAGCTTTTCGCAGTAGGGACTACACAGAGTCTGCACCTGGGAAAGGTTGCTGGTGTGTTCATACCTCCTATCACATTCGATGCACTTCCTCTAGCTCGGCTCCTGGCTAGTGTAGCAATAATCATAGAGTAGAGATCGCCAATTTTTTTGGCAGGTTCATCTCGTTCTAAACTGAGATCACCAAAATTTGAATGACAATGGCAGGTTTTCTTTGAACTACCCGGCATGACGCAATTCAAAAGTTTCGAACCTACCACCAGCGCCCTTGTGATACATATAAAACACGCTGTATCCCACATCTCTCACTCGACCTCAGAGCCGGAGCATCTCCCATAAACCTGGCCTTGCACCGCCATCCCTCCCCACCACCACTACCTCCTCACCAGGTACCGTTGTGAATGAAGGCCACTCCCTTTTTTAGCAAGACGGAGCGGCTTCCCCACGCCAACGACCACCGCGTCGGAGCGTGCATAGCGTCGCTGGCAAACACGGTACGGTCGCTGCAAAGTCCCTTCTACTTCACGAACTCCCTGGTCTCCGGCACCGAAGAAATGGTAAAAAGACACGCCCCCCCCCCCCCCGTTCGACCGCAACAACGCGAAGCGTAAACTCGTCTCCTCCCCATACGAATGTTGTTGCACACTGTATGCTAACTTTCGTTATGCACCTTATTACTATCAAAAGTACTTCGTCGTTTGTTGTAGTATACTGTATCTTGCTCATATACTCGATCGTTACTAAAGTTTGCTAGAGCCTCCATTACCATCATTATGAAGCTCCTCTAGCATCTGTGGAATATCTCCTAAAATGATTCTAGTTGGGGCGTACAGGTTTCTAGATAGCACAGCTGGTATACATCAACTCTAGCTGACGTCCTAAGCTGAATTAGTATGTCATGGCTCCTTGTTTAGAGTATAACCAGGCATGCCCTGCTAGTTATGTTATCAGTATTATAGTCAAGCCTGCAGTTTAGTCGATTGTATTGGAACTTCATGTGTTTTCTTCTCACTCAGGGTTACATATGATTACAGTACTCATAGCAGAATTACTATACTAGAGTTGTGATGGGGAATCATTGCTTTTCGAGCCGTCAACCTCTGCAAGAACTCCTAATAATTTCTTCTTTTTTCACATGATTCCATGATAAATCTGAAAAGCTATTTGCTTCCAATGCAGGAAACAGAGTCAGAACAAGGTCTCGGACTCTACTTAATCTAGTTAAAAATGACAACCAGGCCAAAAAAGACAATAATGCAAAGCATCAACATAAAAAGTTTCGTCCTAATCCCGCACCAGTTGGTCCAGTTGCACTGGTGGCTACAAATAGAAAAATACATATCCCACAGCCGCCAGTAGCCCATCCGGTTACCCAGGAAGAATTGGCAGCACCAGTTTCAATAGCAGCTTCAATAGCCAGAACCAGTTTCAATAGCAGCTTCTCATCAACGAACTGGTTATGATCTCCCAACGACCTTTGCAAAGGAGCTTGACACCAAATTTGTTATATGTTCACAGACTAGTAGTAGCATGCCCTTTTATATGAAATATGTATACATTGATATTTTGATGTAAATTTTTTTAGTTGCACTACGACGAAGATTAACAAGGGGGCCGACGATGGGAAAAAATCGTGAGCAGATGCTTGAAATAACTAAATCAAGATTTCCAATCACATCTATAGCAGGATTCAGAAGGCCACTGGATCCACATGAATCTGCTTATATTGCATTGATCGCAGGCATTTTCATGAGAAATAATATTCCCATCTTGCCCTCATGGAAACACCACCGAAATACCCTTGAGCATTTTGAAGGTTTACTGAAGAAGTTACATGTAAGTCCTATGTCTCTTGGACATACTCCATTACTCTGTTCCTTGTCTTCTTAGCTTGCCGTTTGTTATATATGCTCCTCATTGTTGTCTACAGAGACTTTTCATATTCGATGATAATGGCGAGGAAGTAAAGGTTGTTCTCAAAAGCATATTCTCCGCATGTTTCCTCCAGCACCATAGGCTAAAGAAGCAACACTTCTCTGGCAAGTGTTTTAAGGATGTTACAAGAACATCTCCTGTGGATCACATGACAGACGATCAGTGGGGTTATCTTCTCCACCACTGGCTTGATCAAAAGAATGAGGTATGCTTTCAGAAGACTAAGACTAGATCGCATTGTCAATTCGTATTTGTGCATGTGTTTTACAAGTCTCATTTTATAGGCCATCGCTCAAAGGAACTGTTGAAGTGTTTTACGAGTACTAAGTCACACCGGATCCGCAGCATAATTGGGCACCTCTACCAATTGGTAAGGACCTGTTGTTCTGTACTGTATATTTTAAATAAGTATGTAATTGATGTTGTGGAATATGTATGCATCTTATCTTTCAACCTCGGTTTCCACCATGTGATGCAATTTATTTTTGCCCGTCCAAATGCAGACGAAGTCTAATGGGGATCCAAAAAACAGTTGACTATGCTGGAGAAATTTTAGGGATGCCAGACGGATAGATATGGTGTCATTGTAAAGAAAGTTGTTGTAAGCCTTCTCTGCATTTTGTGATGTTGCACTTACCGTGATTTGTACGTATAAGTTTGATATGCAACCTTGCTTGGACTGCTTCTCAGTTTTTTTCATTTCCCTTCATAATTTGCAACTATAGTCAGTTTTAGTTATGAATTGTACAAACAGTTGGCATATCATGCACCTCACAGTGTTTACACAGGAAGCCACATTTATAGTCTTGTTAGTAAATGACATCAAAAAGATACACGACAAAAAGATCTTTTTACTGAAGTGTATAAGATGCGTTATCAGCACTACCAATTATAGTAGTTCATGCACATGTTAAACCTATCTCATGTTTCTCTGTAGTAACTCCACTTCTCTTACACATGTCTATCGACTGAAAACTTTCCAGGCTAAATTGAAAGAGGAGCTGGCAAATCCTAAGAAAGACTGTTTAGTAAAAACTCCAAAAGAATGTGTGGATTTATTTTCCAAGGTACTACAACGCAGTGCTATAGCCAAGAATATGTTGCTATGTAATGCTGGGTTCACAGCGATCTCGTCAAATTCCAAGTTCAAGTTCAAGTCCAACTCCAAGGCCATTTCTTTGCATATTCAAGTTCTAGAGGAACAACTCCAAGATGAACAATCGTTATCATCTGCCCTAAGTGTATACAATGAACGTTTGATTACAAAGTTAGAAGCAATTTTAATTCGGCTGGAGCACTCCATAGAAAATAAGGAGAAAGTCATGAAGATGCTCAATATTTGTGGTTGAGCACTAACAGCTAAGGTCAGCCCCTTTGTCGTGAAATGGAACTTGAAGCTGAAAGTATTTGTTAGTGCACTAGTATGCACTTGTTATGAACTTGGTTTGTTTCCTTGTTGCAACATGTCTTTAATTTGTATGGTGGATGCACCAATATGTACTAGTGTGATACAGCACATTATGTTACAAGTGCTGCTGTCCTGGATCATTGATCATGAGGTTTAGGTTCTCAAAACAATGCCTTAGCCATTTGTTGCACACCATATTCATACGTGTCATGTGATAAATGGAAATATATTTTTGAATCGGAGCTCAACATTTTCTTTCACGTCTGAATGGATTGATGAACAGATGGAGTATGACCCGCAAAAAAAAGACCTTATACAATTTTTATGTTCTGTTACTTGGAGTAATCACATTCAAAATCGTACTAGAGCCACAAATCCTCCCACCATCCCCCATAATATTTTTGAATCCGAGATCATGGTATCCAATTTTCTACCCCTCCGTCCAGAAAAAGGCTACTGAGCAAGGTCCTGGATGATTAGTTGATGTGACCAGGCCTTGGATTCCAGAACAGAGGGAAGTACGGTCTACTAGCAGTTATTACTTGGACTGTCACCTAATTCAAATTCTGAATCGAGAGGCAAAAGCTCCCGCCTACATGAAATATTTGGGTCCCATGTTTAATCTTTCATATACTGTGAAATTCCGTTTGACCTATCATACTGATGACCAATGGCGATTGTGAAATTGCTGGTTGGGTGGTCGGGTTCACTCGTAAATTTTGTTACTAGGACTATAGCCAAATTCAAAATCTTAATCAAGGGTAAAAACCTACAACCCAAACAATTTCGCAGATGGAGTAAACATTATTTTTTCTATGGGAATTTTTTTATTTCTAAAAATAGGGAGTAGCATTTTTTTTCAAATTATTACTTGTACTCTAGCCAAATTCAAAATCTCAGTTGAGCGGCAAAATTTACCAATGTTCTGCGCAATTATGTAACGGATTGTCAGTTGATGTGACTCTCGGTCTTCAATTCCTGACCAGATAGCGTACTAGTCTACAACTATATTTTTCTATTATTACTTCGTCGCTAGCGAAATTCAAAATCGTAAAATCGAGCGGCAAAATTCCAACCAACTCATATGCATTTCGCGCCTCTCTGTTTCAAATATTTTCAGCCAAAATCTCCCACCGACGGAGTACCATCTTTCTAGTATTACTTGGACTCTTGCCAAATTCAAAATCTCAATTGAGCGGCAAAATCACACACCGACCTTGAAGTATTTCCCGCCCCACCATTTCAAAAACTTTGAACAAAATCTCCGACCACGGAGTACCATTTTTCTATTATTATTATTTGTCCTGTAGCCATATTCAAAATCTCTATCGAGCGGCAAAACACGCACCGACCTTGAGAATTTCCCGCCCTACCGTTTCAAAAACTTTGAGGCAAAATATCCCATCGTGGAGTACCATTTTTATATTATAGTATTATTATTTGTCCGGTAGCCAAATTCAAAATCTCAATCGGGCGGCAAATTCACACACCGACCTTGAAGCATTTCCCACCCTGCCGTTTCAGAAACTTTAAGGAAAAATCTCCCACCGTGGTGAATCATTTTTCTATTATTATTATTTGTCCGGTAGTCAAATTCAAAATCTCAATCGGGCGGCAAATTCACACACCGACCTTGAAGCATTTCCCACCCTGCCATTTTAAAAACTTTGAGGCAAAATCTCCCACCGTGGAGAATCATTTTTCTATTATTATTATTTGTCCGATAGCCAAAATCAAAATCTTGGTCGAGCAGCAAAATCACAGACCGACCTTGAAGCATTTCCCGACCCAACGTTTCAAAAACTTTGAGGCAAAATCTCCCACTGGGGGATTACCATTTTTCTATTATTAGCCAAATTCAAAATCTCAATCGAGCGGTAAAACCAGAGAACGACTTTGAAGAATTTCGCCCCCCCCCATTTCAAAAACTTTTGACGTTAAAATTCCCTTTCTACCCATTGTTTCGACGCCCTATGGCACGCGAAAGTCGGTAGCTTGGGGGCATGATCATAATTATTTTTTCTGTTCACCTCCATAGTCCTGATTCACATAGTTTTTCCAGCTGGCCCTCCCAAAATCCCAGGCTTCTCTCACATGCCCTCACCTCCACGACCACCGCGCGCACCGCCCGGTGGCAATTCCATGGCTGCCGGAGACGCTTCATCGATGCCCACCCCATCAGATCTAGTTCACCAGGTCTCTCTGCCACTCCACTAGAGCTGTGGTCTCGCTGACCGCGCCTATGACGTCGTCGACCATCGACGCTCTGCTTCCCCTCCACCGAAAGCTACCCAACCGTATCGGAGCAGCTTCACCTTTGTCCACTAGATGGGATCTAGTTCAACAAGTTCCATGTCCACTGCTCCAGACTAGCTACACGGTTGTCGGCGTTGACTGCACCGGCATCGACCGCCCAAGATCTGCTTCCCTGACGCCAACATCCACCAAACCCGCAGCACCCTCGATGACCTGGACGTCACTCGCACGGTACCGACAATGCTTAGACGCCTCTCCGACCAAGGTAACCAAATCTCCAACCCGTTTTTGTTTTGTCAGCGGTATAGCAGGTTCAAGTCGTCAGAGTGAACTGCATTTTTGTAATCGTGCTAGTACATGCAAGTCACTCGGCACGCATGTTCTTCGTGCTAGTACATACAATGTCATTAGACATGTTGGTTTGCATTCGCTGCTCTACAAATTTCAAGTCATGCACATGTCTGTTATATTGTCATGCACATGTTCTTATCTTAGTTGCTCCGTACACCAGTAATTGCCTGCTATTGTGTAGTTCTTGCACAATGTAATGTCAGTGGAAAGTATTAGTGTGGATTCCTTGCTCCACAACTGACTCTATCTGGTTATTCCTGAGCTAAGTTCCTGCTATTATTTCCTCCCTGGCATCGTTCTGCTACCCTATAGTACCGTTTCAAACTCTTCGTACTAGTTCAATTATAATTTTGTTGTTGTCATCTGGTTCTTCAAGAGCTGCAACACTGACTATTTTCTTTTTCTTTGCGTAGAGCTCAAAAAGGCAACACTGAACATGTTGGTTTGCACAGCCTATAGGTCCACCAGTGATGCCATTATATATTTTCTGTATCTGGTGCTGGTTCGTCCTAATCAACAGCATAATTATTCTTTACTATATAGTTCATTCATGTTTTCCATTCCTACTCACAAGTTCTGGTATGCTGTGGTTATAATTTCTATGTGGTTCATTCTTAGCTATGACAGTAACTGCATGCCATTGTGTAGCTCACCGCAAATTCTAAGTCACCCAATGTCTCTTGCATTCTAGGAGATACCACTCCTTCCATATATATTTCCTAAAATGACCTGGCTAGTTTATACTAAAATTCTAAGAAACACTTTTTTGATTGCTCATTTCATTGTTGGCATACTTGTCTAATGCTTGTTTGTCCTGTTCTACAGGATGACAAGCCACACCATTATATCTCGTATCTGGTTCTGGTTCATCCTAGGCAATGACATAACTATCCTCTACTATATAGTTCATTCATGGTTTGCATTCTTGCTCTACAAGTTTGTATTATGCAGTTATAATTCCTATCTGGTTCATTCTTAGCTATGAGTAGTTTGTCTTCTTTGTTGTATTAACTTGTTATTAGTTAGTTTCAAACTGCAATTATTGCTATCACCACCAAAGAGGGGACTGCAAGATCATATCTCAAGGTGGTTTTCCAATGTAGCTGTCACACTCAAAGGGAGATGCAGTTGATGGATTAAGAAAGCAAATTGAGGACTCTGTTATCAACTTGATTGGCAACTTAAAAGATGAATTTTCTTTCCCTTTTGTTCATAATATGTAATATTTTTAAGAAGTTTGTAGCTAATGTAATATCTAGATAACTCGCATAGGCCATGTAGGCATTTAGTTGACGCTGTCCACGAATGGCGGTACCATAACTGCGCCAGCCAGGTCGATCATGTAACTATATAGGGTTTTGTTATTTGCCCTTCTTTTATTGCGCCTTCCATGAACAGTAAAAGATGATCGCTAATTAAACTCCTTTTATGATATTTTCATGGCCTTCAGAATTACCAAAACAGTAACGACAACTGGGTAGAACAGTAACAGGACAAAACAGTAACAGGCCAAAACAGTAATAGGCCAAAACAGTAACAGACCAAAACAGTAACATGCAAAGCAGCCGCATGCCAAAATAGTAGCAGACCAGAACAGTAGCAACCCAGCACAGTAACAGGCCAGAACAGTAACATACCAGAAAAGCAAACAGGCTAGAACAGTAGCAGGCCTGAACAATAGCAGGCCAGAACAGCGGCAGTAAGCATAGTAACGGGCCTGAACAGTAAAGGGCCACAACAGTAACGGACATGAGCAGTAGACGGCCAAAATAGTAACGAGCCAGAATAGTAAAAGGCCAGAACAGTATTGGACCTTCTCTAAAGTGGGTCATTTGTAGGCGGCCCATGACGAGTTGTGAGAACAGTGACGGGCTGAAAGTGGGCTTTAACAGTATCGGGCCTACTTGTCGTAGACTGTTAACAGGTCGCACAATGTTTGAAAACTATGGGCTTTTGTAGGCCAAAACAGTAACGGGCCTGACATTCGCGGGCCGCTGCTTGCCACATCTTTGGGCCCATTTCAAACAATGTCGAACAAAACAGTAAAGGGCCGTAATCTTATTGGGCTCTCTTGATGGGCCGATCCACTTAATTGTGAGCAGGCCTTGGCTGGGCCTGGCTTCTACCACAGTTTCTGTGGCTGTTAACGGTATTTGCCACGTGGAATTTTGCATGACGTCAGCAGTCAACGCGGCTGGCGAATAGATCTACGACGGAAGAAGTTTTCGTGGCTGAAGAGTGCGATCCGCCATGGTCAGGAAAAAAACCGTGGTAGATTCTTTTGTGACGAGGCTTTTACCATGAGGGCATCCGTCGTAGAAGACTTTTTAGCCACGAAAAACGGGCCTTCAACCATGAAAATCATCCATTGTAAAAGCCAACTTTTCTTGTAGTGTTTGCCAGTCTTGATCCAACGGTCAATGTTCAAATAAGTTAATCCCTACACTATGTAGTGGTGGTATGCATGGTATTGTAAGAGATAAGAGACAAAGATAAAGGTAAGATAAGAAGTACTATGAATGGCCGATCTAATCATAGGAAGCGAGGTGCTTTGAGAGTTAACACCGTGGGTAGAATTACAATTTACATCAAGGACCTCATAAAAATGAAAATTGCATCCAAGTCCATGCATTTAGCACAAGGACGACCCTGAAACTAAGCAATCAAGTGTGTGTTTTTATCTAGAGGTTACGTATACTAGTGGTCATCATGCTAAAGACTATTAGTAGAATCTTTCTAGATGCTAAGAATGGAAAAGAAGATCCAACGGTTAGCAATGTTTGGATTTGCCAGTCTTGATCCAACGATCAATGCTCAAAGTTAATCCATACACTATTTGTAGTGCGTGGTATGGTACGGTATTGTAAGAGATAGGACAAGATAAAGATAAGATAATAAGAAGTACTACGAATGGCCGATCTAATGGTTGGTCTAGTAGGTGCAATGTGCTTGAGAGTGAACACGGTCAGTGGAAGTACAAGTTACATATCAAGGACCTCATAAAAAATGAAAATTGCATCCAAGTCCATGCATTTAGCACAAGGACACTAAAACTAAGCAATGAAGTGTGTGTTTTGAGGTTTGTGCATACTAGCGTTCATCGTTCTCATCAAGACTATTAGTAGAATCTTTTTAGATGCTAGGAATGGAAAAGAAGATCCAACAGTTAGCAAAATGTTTGGATTTGTGAATCTTGATCCAACTTGTCGTCAAAACTCTCATTGGATGGTTTCTCATATATTAATTGTGACCCCCGATGGGTACCTCCAAAAGTTTTTTCGTAGAACTTTCACAGTAACCCAAAATTTACTTATACTAGTTCAAATCTGACCTATTTTCGATAAATCGACATAAAGTCATTCAAGTGGGTGGAGTTAGGTAGGCAGTTTTGAATTGGATCCATAGTACCAATCGTGACCGTTGGGCTATTAGATCCAATGGTTCAGAGTAGTTGGATTCGTGTTGAACAATATTAATATAATTAATGTATATTAATATACTTAATGTATGCATTTTTCTCTAACATGACTATTGGTTAATAACAACTTAATGTTCGTTAAATCACATTCCATACAGTATATACGAGTGTGGCACGTGCCTGTGTGTGTGTGTGCGTGTGTGTGTGTGTGAAAACTTTGGCTCGTGGCATTTATTTAGATCAATATTGTTCGGACTTCCTTTACGGGAGAGAATGATCATGACATCACTCGGAAAATTGAGAATGTCCTTTCCTGGTAGTTGGAAACTCACACCGACGACATTGTTTACTACAAGAAGATGCACCCATCTACCTCTGAAAAAAGACATTTAATTCAAGAGCAGTCTATCATGCTTACTTATAGCTCAAGTCTAACTTAATTTCATTAAATTGATGCAAAATCTTAGTAAGAAGTTGAACCGTACCTATATAGCATCAAAACTCTTGGTGGTTTCCCATATATTAATTGACCCCTCCCCCCTATATATATGGGTACCTCCAAGAGAGATCTTTCATCAAACTTTCAAAGCAACCTATAATTTACTTTTGGCAGTTCAATTTGTACCTAATAATTTTGATAAATCAGCATAAAAGCAATCAAGTGGGCAAAGTTAGCTAGGAAGTTTGAGAACTCATAAAACATGGGAAATCATAAGTACAACATGTTGGTCCACAATATATGTCTGAAAACTTGCCTCGTGTGTCATTCAGATCCATATTCTTCAGACTTGCTTTATGGGAAAGAACAATCTCGTCATCACACTCGGAAAATTGAGAATGTTCTTTCCTGAGATAGTAGGAAACTCATAGTGATGGAATTATTTACTACAACAAGATGCACCTATAAACCTCCGAAAAGGCATTTAATTCAAGAGCAATCTATATCGCGTTACTTGTATCTCAAGTTTGACCTAATTTCGTTAAATTGTCAAGATGCAAAATCTATCTTAGCAAGAAGTTAAATCTATTGTCTGAACTCTTGGTGTTTTGTGATATATTAATTGACCCCTCGATGGGTACCTCCAAAAGCTTTTTCAAAAAACTTTCAAAGCAACCTACAATTTTCTTAGACACCAGGTAGTTAATTTCTAAGCTACGTATAGTATGGGCGTGTGCAGTGTCTAGAAGTAGCTATGAAAACTACTTTTGGTCCATCGTTTAGAACTGAAGTGGGTCCACACAACCATGCTAAAAAGAAAAAACAGACTGTTATCCCTTGAATAGTGGGCCCTCCCAATTGATTCTCTTAGACATAAGTCTAGCACTAGAATCACCTTGAAGAATCTTCTTGTCAGCACTATCCACTCCACCGTTAAGATATATGTTTAAGAATTGACACCGTGCTTGCTTTGATGTCTAGGGCTAATGGGATGACTACCGTGGGGCCCCATTGTTATTAGTGGTCTAGTTATATCCTAAGAAGCCAATGAATGTGAGCTCTAACTCCTCTAGCTCTTCCTTCTCGATGAAGCCTCGACGCTCGACTTTGAACGATGGTTAAGAGGGCAGTAGGTGCCTATGGTGACTTCATCAAGCTCAAGCCCCCCGCACCGGACAGTCTGAAGACACAATCTTTCGGAGGTGCTCATAGGGGTAGGATGTGCGTTCATGCGTTCATAGGGGTGAGTGTGTGTATGCATTTGTGAGCGTGTGTTTTGTAGTGGATTTTCGCAATGAGAGAGATGGGCCTTCTGTTTGTATTAAGTTTTGATCGGTTTTCCCCAAGTAATTGTAATGGTCACTAGTGTCTAGGGTATATGGGCTCACTACCGAGGGCCACATTATTAGTGGTTCAATTACATCCCATAGCAGCCAACAAATATGAGCTCCAACCCCCTACCACTTCCTTCGCCATGAAGCCTCGATGCTTGACTTTGAAGGATGGTTATGAGGGTAGTGATAGGCGATGTTCCCATCAATATATAGCGAGGTGCCTATGGTGACTTTGTCAAGCTCAAGCCCCGCGGGATCAGTGTCAAGATCCAGTCTTTCTGAAGTGCTCATAGGTGTAGGGTGTGCGTACCTGCATTCATATGGGTGAGTGTGTGTACGCATTTGTGAGCGTCTCCGTTTTGTAATGGGTTTTCGCAAAAAGAGAGGGTGGCCTTTGGTTTATTTATGGAGTTTTGATATATTTTCCAAAAGTACTCCATGTAATGCAAGTCAAACTAGGCGAGTGATGTTTGGGGGCCCATGGGCTCTCTAGTGCGGGCCCTAGTTATCAGTGGTCGAGTTAAATCCAATACGGAGTAGTAGACAACGAATGTGAGGATCAGCTCCCCTACCTCTTCCTTCTCCATGAAGCCTCTGCGCTAGGCTTTGAAGGCGCGTTCTTTTTTCGAGCAATGTCGGTGGATTCAGTCATGTCGGTCCGGCGAACGATGGGGGATCTTGATGCGCAAGGTGGCCGGATTAGGGTAAGTACGCCAGAGTTCACGGTCTCAGTTTATTTTCTCAAATTCAGCTTATGGGTTCTCTCCTTTTGGGGTTTTTCTCTATTCTGCCCGTCTCGATCGATGATGTTTCCTGGGGTCAGATGCCGGCACAGATGGTAGAGGCGGAGTGGTACGACATCATTACCAATGTGGATCTTCGGCTCTAGTGCGACTACACTCTAACGCCCCATCGCTGTGTCGCGTTCGAGGGAACGAACTTCGGCCATAGGTTCTTGGGTTGCAACTACAAAGGTGACCGCTGCACGTTCGTCCACTGGGTAGATCTACCGCACTCACTTTCGCTGCAGCGCGCGATGATGTCGCTATGGTTACAGCTCGAGATCCGCGATGACCTCGAAGAGGAGGAGAAGGAGTGCCATCAGATGCATGCCGAGGAGATGGCTGTAGTGTTAACAGATGTCTCCAACTCACTGCACTCAGTCGTAAATAGGATAGATGCTCTTAGACTTAGGTAATTAGAGCTGGACATTAGGTTCTTAAACAAGTATGGTCTGCAATCTAGATATTTAGCATGCTCATGATGCTTTTGGTGGTTGGTAGTAGATTCCACTAATAATTAAGTAATCCCCTTTCGTTTACTAGTACTCACCATCTCATAGTACTGCCACGTTAAATTACACTAGGTTAATTAATATGGGAGTAGTTGACAGTCTTCTTATAGCCCTTCTGGAGTTTGTGGTTACTACTAATTGATCTGGTTTATGTGTTACTGGTATCTCTATCTATATACGAGTATTGCTACACTTTTTGCACATTTGTGCACCTCCCCCATCACGCACCTTCTTTAGCCAGCATCGTCCACCTTTCCATCGCATCAGTGCAATCTCCGATGAGTCCGCAACCATCCGTATGGTTGTTTAGGTGATTGCTATTTGAAATAGTAGATCTATATGCCACATTAGGAAGTTGGGATCACCATGGATGTAGCCATGGAATTAGTTATAAAGTCTACTGAAAATAGGTAAGTATATGCTGCCAAGAAGAGTCTTTTGAGGATGGGAAGCTTTCCCCTAGCTTTATTTCACAGAACGGTCCTCTGCTGAACAATGCAGATGTAATTTGCTGCCTATCTTTCATAAACAGATTGCTGTTTGCTGCTGTCTTGCATTGCTGAGTTCTTTAAATTATATTGTTCATTAAAGGGAAACATGCCCAATCCTTGGCATCAGATTAATGCACGTATCCTTCTTTGCATTGCAAAGTTGATGTGTTCTTTCCTAAAATTTACTGGTTTTGCTGCATTTCATTTAGCATCATGCGCATGTCCCACCCGTGGAAGAGGCATTATCGAGTGACAAGTGTTTTATGTATCCAGCTGCTTTCCTGGAATTTCAGTAACCTATGCTTTGTCCCCGAAAACATTTTTTTCGATAAAGAGCGCTTTATTATTTAAAATGTCCCCTAAAATATACTGATCATTTTTGTTGCATCATGATTTGCGGAAACAAAGTTATTCTGATCTGTTGTCACTTATTACTAAGGCCAGGACTGCTCATGTGCCAGTTAAGAAGGCAAACCCTGAAGTACGCCCTTTTCATGTCGATTCTGTTTCCCATGTTTGGGAAATATGCCTCTATGGTTCTTTGCCATTTGCGGTACCACTATGGAGCTTGCACGATATGTGCAGCTGAATTTGGATTGTGAAACGAGAATTTGGTTTATTTTTTGAAATGAGAATCTGGTTTAATTTTGGATTTGTTATCTATAGTTTCCACCTTACTCATATTGCTCATGGCGTAATGGTGCTGGTCACTACAAGGATTTGACAATTGTCTGTCTCCGAGAGAAATACAAAGCTCATAGAGACATGATTTCGTGCCTTCAAGAGAAAGTGAAACACCAGGACGAACAGTTTAGGCGCCTGAAGGAAGAAGTGTCCACATTCACTAAGCAGATAGCTGATTTGACTGCAGGATGGAATACATCAATTTCAGTTGCTCATGATGCTGCTGTGGATTTTCAAAAGTTCGTGGCTGACATCATAGTCTCTGAGTTGCCTGATTTGGATGACAACGAGCTGATTGGCCAGGTGTACAACCGGATCTTGGAACAGGTGAGAATGCAAGCTGACAATCTTTTCAATTCGTCTCTAGAAGCAGATGAGACCCTGACAGAAATTCGAGATTCTCCACGTCCGTACAGTCCCGATCCTGCAAAAGATGAGGAAATCTGTAAACCATATTGACCGCAATTGATCTGTAAACCCTTCATTTTTGAAGGGTTTGGGTCTCTTGTCAGGATGATTGTTTGTTAAGTCAGGTACTATAACTGTTTTTTGCTCTGCTGATGTGTGGTGTTCACGAATCTATATATTTGATGTACTATTATGACATATATATTGGACCTGGCTTTATGTGACTATATTTGGCAACAATAGTCATCTTATTGGAACTTACGGTGGTTTTTTATCTTTCAATTTTTTTTCCTTCTGAGATCTGATAATGATGATGTTAATGCCAGTTGCGAGTGATTTTTTAGCATGTTTTTGGTAGTAAATCAAAACTTGTAGTTGTAGATTGTGGAATTTTAGGTCGATGTTTGAACTCTAGATCTTGATGTCATAGAAAGGGCAGGTTTTTACCACCTGGAATATTTTACCCAGCAATTGATTGTATCACACGAATAAGTGCACAAACTTGATGTCTGTAGGCGGGAAACTGAGCAACACAAGTGCACAAACTTGTATCAGTCGTGTGGTTGCTACTATTAATACAGCCGTGGTTTCCCCTAAAAAAGCGGGGTTCGCAAAAAAATAAAAAAAAATAGTGGGGCGAAAGTTAGTTTCGAGTTCTAGGTAGCTCACTCGTGTGCCCCTCGACCCCATCGTCATCTTCTCCGCCTGGTCGCCCTCCCTCGACCGGACTGCCCTTGCCGCTCCACCATTGAACACCACCGCACCGCCGTTCGCTGGTATGTACGTCCCTAACCTCCAGCCCTTACGGGCTTTCTGAAGGATAGAATGCATTTATTTTGGGCATTGCGAGCTAAATAAGCTTGTGGCATTTACATCAGCATTGGCGGATGCATTTACTGCATCGGTAGATGATTGTAAAGCAGAGGTGGATGCTGAAGTAGCACCAACGGATACATGTGAAGCGGATGCGGAGGCTGATGCTTGTACCGCATTGGAGTCTTGGGCAGTGTTGAGTGATGCTTGGAAAGTGGTGGAGGCACAGTCGAAATCCTCGTCGTCTGCTGCTGGAACAAATTCGTCTATGTTGGCTGCCGCTGCCAAAGCGACGGCTGCGTGGGATGCTAGGAATGCGTCAGCTCGTGGTCGTGCTTCTTCAGTGTCAACGGCTATGGCTCGTCATTCGTCGGCGGCGCCTGCTCCATCTGCTTAGAACTCGTCGACCCCATTGTAAGTTCTGCGTTGGATTTGTCTCCCTAACTTCCTCCCTCTTTTGTGTATTCTTCTCCGGGGTTTTTTCTGGACACAATTAGTTTAAACTAGTAGTACTAGGAACATAAAAATCTATTTAATCACAAACTAGTGGTCCGAATGGGATGAAACTTTCACAGGATTCAAACCTAGGCACCAATGATATTCTGATTTTTTGTCAATTTTTTTCGAATAGTTTTAATTTTTAGTTCAAAATCTGAACTATTGTAATACGTTTGATCTAAGATGGAAGGTGGATCCTGGGCCAAGACACCGTGAGACTTGGATTCACCAAGTCACTGAAGCTGCGTCCGTTTTTTCTCCTCTTCTTTATGATAAAGCCAGAAAATTCCGGTGGGGGCCTTTCTGTCCTCCCCGGTGACCTAAAAAAAGTTCTTCATTCCCTTTGCCTAGTTCGGACATGCTGAAGCATTTTGCGGTGATTTCGTACTACTCTGGTTGATTCCTTGTGTTGTTTACGTTATTTTGTTGATAGACTCTGCTTTTTAGGTAGTTTTTCAGATGGGTGCAGTTTAGGAAATTTCGATGATAAATTTTCTTGTCAAATGTATGATGCATTGTGGTGTTTACTTAATTCTTTTTTAGGGTTGTGCATTGTGCATTGTGTTGTTTACTTAATTCTGATGATGCACTTGTGCTATTTGCATCATCCTACCAGCTTCGGTGGAAGAACATATGCAACAATCAATGACTTGCCAGGTGATGTATTTGGTCAGATCTTGTCAGGCTTCTTCCGGACCCATCCTGCATACTAAGGGCATGAGTCGCCCAAAAATGTTTGATGGACTTCATGGGAAGCAAAGATTTCAAAAGGCTAACCCTGTCACACAATAGAGGAATGACGTTACTTGGGTTTTTCACCAACAACTTTGAGGATGCTTGTTAACTGATCATAATCTTGACCAATCCATCTTCAAGCTAAACATGCTGGTGGAAGTACATAAAGCCTACAAACCATATGTACTCGGATGTTGCAATGGTAGGGTGCTACTTCATTATCCATAAGGGTCTAACATGATAAAGGCCTGGGATCTAATTAGTGGGAGTGAAACAGTGATACTAGAACCACCAATTTTACGGAGACGTGAGTATGATAGCGGCACAATTATCTGTTCAAGAAATCATGGGCAATTGTATTCACACTATTGCAGCAATTTCTGGGTTGTTTGGATAGTAACCAATGGTAACCAAGCACTGGTGCAGAGGTACTCATCAGAGTTAGGAAAATGGGAGGACTGGATTGAACCTACTGAGATGCTGGCTAAGATTGATCGCAGGCCATCAACTCTCATAGGGGACATTTTGTACTGGCCAACAATGAACTCCAGATATATAATTGCCTTTGATAACGTGACAACAAAACTGTGTTATATTGAGTGCCCTCATGAGACACATGATATTTCCAGACACAATTTTGTCATCGCTAAGGGGCATAATGGAGATGTTACCCTTGCGGTTATAAGAGACTTTAGTCTAAACACGTGGTCCAGTGCAAGATCATCAACAGCCAAATGGGAAGCTTGAGTGCCTCATATAAAGGTTGAGTTGGATACTCTCCTTGGCCTCGATAAATCATGGGCATATGGTGGGAAAGATGCAGTAAGGTTACTCTACACATTTGAGGATAGAGAAATGGTGGTTATATGGGCGAAGGAGGGAGTATTCGAATTAGATATCAGCAGCATGAAGTCTAAGAAGTTCAGATCTTGTAAACGTCGGTGTACTTTACATCCCTACATTATGACACCTGGTTAGTGCAGTCATTCATGTGCAACCCTTGCATTTTTGTACACCTATGATTTTGTTCATTTCCTTCAGCAACCGACGTGATTCAGAGTGCTAATTCAAAGAAACAAAAAGGAAGTCATGTCAGCAACACAACTGATTTAGAATGCAACATCCATGAGATGAAAATAACACTCGGATGAACAAGCAAGGCTTGTTTGGGAAAGCATGTGTTTCCCAGGTTGTGTTATTTGGAGCTGCAGTCTGATATTTGTTTGTTTTGGTAGCTGATGGAACTGTGGCGGCACCTTTGTTTGTGCTGCAGTCACAATGCCAGGGGATGGAATATTCGAGTTGTCTGTTCGTTTTGGGGGCCTATGTGTGTCTGATAAAACATTGTTTTATATGATGAAATGGTGTTCTCTATATAGTAGTGTATGCGTGATGAAATCTTGTTTTATTTTTTCTACATATACTTTTGCTGGTCTTTTTGTTTTGATAGTATGTTGTAGTAGGAGTATTTGTTTCGCAGCAGGCTTTTTATTTGATCTGAATTAGTACTACCATTTAGTTAGTGCTTCCTGTAGAAGAGTCTGTGCCGAAACCTAAATAATTAGTAGGCCTTGGTTGCACACCATTTTCACATGCTTGAATCAGAGCTACTTTAGACATTTGTTTGTTGTTATGTTAAACAAACATTCTTGTATCGGAGATCTGCATTTTCATACGCATGGTAGATAATCACTCTCCCTGACTTGGATCCCTGAAATAGAGGGAGAACGACCTATTTTTAAATTATTCTTTGGACAGTCTCTAAATTCAAAATCACAGTCGACCGCCAAAACCTACCGCCTACCCCATTTGAATCGGAGGCACGAGTTGATGTGAGTCTTGCCTTAAATTCCTGACCAGATGGCGTTCTAACTACACAACCTTTTTTCTAGTAATAAAAACTTGGCCGTCGGCCAAATTCAAAATCGTAATCGAGTGGGAAAATAACCCACCAACCCCGAAGCATTTTGCACCCCCTCTTTTTCAAACATTTTCAGGAAAAATCACCCACCAAGGTAGTACCATTTTTATATTATTACATGGACCCTAGACAAATTTAAAATCTGAGTCAGGCGGCAAAATTTACCACATATGCTGTGTGAATGGAAGGTATCCAAGTTTCTGTGAAAAAAATTGTTTATGGATGATCAGTTGATGTGACTCTCGGCCTTGAATTCCTGGACAGATAACGTATGGTCTACTACCTTTTTTCTATTAGTAGATGTAGGCTAGCCAAATTCAAAATCTCAATCGAGCGGCAAAATCACCCACCTACCAAGCATATATCGCCCCACCGTTTCAAAAACCTTGAGCCAAAATATCCCACCGACCGAGGGAGTACCATTTTTCTATTATTATTAGATGGGCACAAGCGAAATTCAAATTCTCAATCGAGCGGCAAAACAATACACCGACCTTGAAGCATTTCGCCCCCTTCCGTTTCAAAAACTTTAGAATTTAAAATTCCAAATCTACCCATTGTTCAGACAACAAATGGGCATGCTAAAGTCGGTAGCTCGGGGGCACGATCGTAATTATTTTTGCTGCTCACCTCTATGGTCCCGATTCCCCCAGTTTTTCTCGCCGCCCCTCCCAAAATTCCCAAGCTCATCTGTCCCCTCCATGACCACCGCACGCACTGGCTTGAGCTGCGGTCTCGTGCATCGCCATGCAGCCCCTTCACAGATGCTCACCCACCAGATCTAGCAGCTGCGGTGTCGTTCACCACGTCGATGGCATCATCGACCACCCAATCTCTACTTCCTCGCCGCCGAAAGCTACCCAACCATACCGGATCCGCTTCACCGGTGTCCATCGGGCGTGATCTAGTTCAAAGATTTCCATGTCCACCGCTCAAGACCAGCTGCACGGCCATCGCTGTTCACTGCACGGGATCTGCCTCAGCGACGCTCTCGTCCACCGCTTTCAAGTCGGCATCGACTGCCCAAGATCTGCTTCCCCGATGCCAACATCCACCGCAACCACAGCACCCTCGGTGACCTGGATGTCACTCGCACGGTACCGATGATGCTTAGATGCCTCTCTGACCAAGGTTAACCAAATCTCCAACCCGTATTTGTTTTGTCAATGATATAGCAGGTTCAAGTCGCATTGAACTGCATTTTTGTAATCGTACTAGTACATACAATTCACTAGGCATGCCTATTCTTCGTGCTAGTACATACAATGTCATTAGACATGTTGGTTTGCATTTGCTGCTCTACAAATATCAAGTCATGCACATGTCTGTTATTTTGTCATGCACATGTTCTTATTTTCTTAGCTGCTCCGTACACCAGTAAATGCCTGCTATTGTGTAGTTCTTGCAAAATGTAATGTCAGTGGCAAATATTAGTGTGGATTCCCTGCTACACAGTTACTGACTCTATCTGGTTATTCCCGAGCTAAGTTCCTGCTATTATTTCCTCCCTGGCATCATTCTGCTATCCTGTGGTACCCATTCAAACTCTTCGTACTAGTTCGATTATAATTTTATTGTTGCCATCTGGTTCTGCAAAAGCTACAACACTAACTGTTTTCATTTTCTTTGCGTAGAGCTCAAAAATGCATCACTGAACATGTTGGTTTGCACAGCCTACAGGTCCACCAACGATGTCATTATATATTTTAAGTATCTGGTGCTGGTTCGTCCTAATCAACGGCATAATTATTATTTACTCTATAGTTCATTCGTTTTTTCCATTCCTGCTCAACAAGTTCTGGTATGATGCGGTTATAATTTCTATGTGGTTCATTCTTGGCTATAACAGTAACTGCATGCCATTGTGTAGCTCACCGCAAATTCCGAGTCACCCAATGTCTCTTGCATTCCAGGAGATACCACTGCTTCTATATATATTTGCTGAAATGACCTGGCTAGTTTATACTAAAATTCTAAGAAACACTTTTTTGATTACTCATTTCATTGTTGGCATACTTGTCTAATGCTTGTTTGTCCTATTCTACAGGTTGACAAGCCACACCATTATATCTCGTATCTGGTTCTGGTTCGTCCTAGGCAACGACATAACTATCCTCTACTATATAGTTCATTCATGGTTTGCATTCCTACTCTACAAGTTTGTATTATGTAGTTATAATTCCTATCTGGTTCATTCTTAGCTATGAGTAGTTTGTCTTCTTTGCTGTATTAACTTGTTATTAGTTAGTTTCAGACCGCAATTATTGCTATCGCCACCAAAGAGGGGACTGCAAGATCATATCTCAAGGTGGTTTTCCAATGTAGCTATCACACTCAAAGGGAGATGCAGTTGATGGATTGAGAAAGCAAATTGGGGACTCTGCTATCAACTTGATTCGCAACTGAAGTGCTGAATTTTCTTTCCTTTTTGTTCATATTTTGTAATATTTTTAAGAAGTTTGCAGCTGATGTAATATCTAGATAACTCGCATAGGCCATGTAGGAATTTAGTTGACGTAGTCCACGCATGGTGGTACCATAACTGCGCTAGCCAGGTTGATCAGGTTTCAGAATTACCGAAATAGTAACGGTAACTGGCTAAAACAGTAACAAACCGGAACAGTAACATTTCGATACAGTAATAGACCAAAATAGTAACAGGCCAAAACAGTAAAAAGTCAAACAGTAGCAGGCCAAAATACCAGCAGGCTAGAACAGTGGCAATCCAGCATAGTAATAGGCCAGAATACTAATAGGCCAGAACAATAACCTGTCTGAATAGTAACAGACCAGAACAGGGGCAACTAGCACAGTAACGGGCCAGAACAGTAAAGGACCACAATAGTAACGGACATGAATAATAGATGGCCAGAACAGTAACGAGCTAGAATAGTAAAATACCAGAATAGTATTAGACCTACTGAAAAGTGTGCCATTCGTAGGCGGCCCATGACAAGCTGTGTTAACAGTGATGGGCTGACCGTGGGCTTTAACAGTATTAGGCCTACTTGCCACAGCCTGTTAATGGGCCGCATAGTATTCTAAAAGTGTGGGCTTTTGTAGGCTGAAATAGTAATGGGCTTGACATTCACGGGCTGCTGCTGGCCACATCTTTGGGCCCATTTCAAACATTGTCAGACGAAACAGTAACGTGCCGTAATCTTATTGGGCTCTCTTGATGGTCCGGCCTATTTAATTATGAGCAGGCCTTGGCTGGGCCCGGCTTCTACCATGGTTTCCGTGGCCGTTAACAGCGGTAACTGGTCATTAACGGTGTTTGCCACGTGGCATTTTGCATGACCTCAGCAGTCAATGCGGCTGGCGAAGAGATCTACGACGAAAAAAAATTTCGTGGCTGAAGGGTGCGATCCGCCATGGTTAGGAAAAAAACCGTGGTAGATCCTTTTGTGACGGGGCTTTTACCACGATGGACATCCATCGTAGAAGACTTTTTAGCCACGAAAAACGGGCCTTCAACCACGAAAATCATCTGTTGTAAAAGCCAACTTTTCTTGTAGTGACATCACTTCTTAATGCTTTGATCTGTGTTTTCACTTAACAATTGTTTGTAGCCTAGTGCTTCGTGGTGCAAATGGTTGGATCAAACGACTATTGCTATGCCTATGACTCGTAGAGATGATACCTTCGATCCGGATTATGGATGTAGTATAGCTCTTTTCCCTAGTAGCCCTAGGTTTATCGAATCCTCGGGAAGCAGATGCATAGTGAAGTTACTTTAACAGACCTTCGGGAGTTTTAGATTTCCTTTTGCGTTTTTACCGGACCAAGAGTTTGCGTATTTTTGTTGTTGTCAATAATGGAGAGAGAGAGGGCCTAGGGCGTTCGGTTTCACTTATAGCCATGCAAAACATCTGATGGGAATAAAAGATCAAAATAAAGTATGCATGTAATTGTTAGAGCAAGATAAATTATAGGTGGGCAGTGCATCCATAATTTCTATTGCCTCCGCAACCGCTTATAGCAATAAGCTACTAGTCTCATCCATAGAAGAAAGATAACTAATTATATGCGTAGTGATGTCACTGTTAATCCCAAGTAAATCCCTCACATACAGCCGTACTACCCCTTCTATCACTGGGGTTCCCATCCTGGAGATTAGTCATTACTCATACTCCCTATACCTGGCTCAATCCTCGGGGTCTTGGGTACCTGACAAGTCCTTAGATTGAGGCAAGAGAGGATACAATAATCATCATGTCATACAAACTAATACATGATCCCATCTATGATAAATAACATGCACAAAAAGCTACATGGCTATGCCGAAGCCCTTAGCCCAAGGAGAAATACTCACACATAGGGATGAGATCAAAGATCATACACATTGTAGTGTAAATCATGAGATTGATGGAAAATATTCTGACAATGTCGCCAATCAAAGAAGAGATCTACTATTACAAGTGGTGTAATATGGCTATGGTGGTGGAGAGATTAGATCTAAGTCTATTCCTCCGGTGGCTCTTTGGTATGGTGGATGGAGATATGGAGGCGGCTGATGATTCCGGGCAGGGACTCGAGAGGCGCTCATTTTCTCGTCGCCTGAGGCTTCTTTATATAGGGACCCCTTCACGAAAGTTGTCCTGTTTGACCTAGTGGTGTCGATGGCAACTATACGACCGAAATTTTGTTCCGATCGTATAGTTGGTCGTTAAAGCTTCTGCCTCCGACTCACAACTCCTGGTTTCTTCTAGTTGTTGGAAATCTCATATCTTTGACTTTAATGTAGTGATTCCCATCATCAAACATCATTATCTGTGCAGGTAAAAATAGAAATAAATGATTACATACCCCCTTTAATTATTAGGCATTAGTGGCAGGGTACAGAGAGATATTTCATCAAAAATATGAATAATATTTAGTTGAAATGTGGACGTAGATGGCTACATTTCATAGCCATCAACCTCCCCAAGCTTAAATTTGATCGTCCTCGAGCAAGAAAACCAAAATCAAAAAGGAACTCAGTATTTAAATTGAAATAATGAGTTGATGATATTACTCATGATTGGTAGTCTCATGTTTCCTCTACTTCATAAATCTAAAAAACTTCAGCATAGATAGAGTAATGGCAAGCATATCATATGGGTTTTTATGCATCCATATAGCGCAGCAAAATTATTGTTAACATGGAAGATTCAAATGAGTAAACTTTATTCCATGTCATGTAATCAACTAATAGGGTTGTCTTTAAACAATAAAGTATAATCATGTAAATTGAGAGTGTGAGAGTTGTCATGAAAATCATATACACTAGAGTTTCCCAATTCTCCCACATCAATAATTCAAGACTTTTCAAGCACTACTTTTCTATTCATTGTTCTTCAAGAATTTCAGTCCTTGAGTAATTGAGAGCATGCCAATTTTTTATTAGTTTATCAGGCTGTGATGGACACTCGTGGCATCACTAAGGTTTTTGTTCCTTTTGCATAATGATTACTCATAACAACCAGAGGAGTGATTCCATCATGAATATAGCCACCCGGGAGTACCAAGAATCTTACCCACTATACCATTGCTGCTACATGTGTTTAATCAACTCATAGCCGAAATCTAGGAGTTTCCTCCATGAAGATTGTTCGTAGGCTAGAGGAGTTGTTGGCATCCCATGAAGTTTGACATGCATAAAGCTATATCATCCTTATGATTAACAAATCAAACTTTGGCATGCTCACAAAAACCGCTAAACATTAATTCAATTGAACAAATCCTTTTAAAGAGAGCTATCAAGTCAATCAACATTTTCAGTGGTGTTGAGTGTCTCTAGAAATAATCCTTCACGACTAAACACTACAACACCCAAGCCTTCAATTGTGAGACTTTTTCTTATTACAATTGTTTAGAAAAATTTTAGTCAAGACTTGGTTAACTACGAGAGCTGGAACAACACGTACTCAATTAAATACTCATGCGAACAAAAATCTTACTACAATACAAAGACTCACTCCACCAATATAACATCTCAATATTTACTACTAACTAGCATGGGTTTCTCAAACTTCAAAAGTGGGGAGTCATAAGGCATAACTCTCATGTTTGGTTCCACTTCTCTCTTCCTTTTTTATTTGTTTTCTTGGAAACTCGAAGTTGATCACTCGTATTAAAAACATAACATCGAAATAAATAAAAGAAAATGAACGCCAAATAAAGATACATGAGGAAACTTCCCCAAGCTTAGAGTTTTTCAAGCCCTACAAATCATTGTGGTGGCGGGAAAAAGTTGTTACTCTAGTTTGCAAATTGAGTTGATAAATTGCTGGTTGTTCCTCGGAGGTTCAAAGAGAGGCTATGCATCCTATCCACAGTCCCTCCAAGTTCTTGGAAATCTTGGTATGTAGCGAACCGGGTTGATGGCTGCTCCTCTTGATAAGGAACTTCTTGCTCCTCCTCTTGGTCCTCATCCTCGTCCGGAATATCCTCCTCGGGTTGCTATTTCTCAACCTGCAAGCCATATAGAAAACTTCCTTCCTCGATAGAGAGAAGACCATTAGGTATAGGAGCAGGGTAGATACGCCCAGCTCCAGCAATATGCAGGTAATAAACACCACCTCTCCTAGTGAGCATTCCACAAGCTTTTAAACTAGAGAAACCAACACGTCGCTCACCTAGCACAGGTTGCAACTCACCTAGGTCGAGTCCTAGGGAATTGGCAAGCACGGTGATGACGCCTCCACCCGTGATTGGTCCTTGGCTTTGGGAGGTTTGGTGCTCCAGGTAGCACAAGGATTGCGCCCAAGTTGAGTGACAAGTTGTAGTTGGTGTAAGCAGCTTTTGCGAGGACTAAGATGTCCTCCTTGTTGAGTCTTGTGAAATCATTTCTTGCCTGCAAGGTGTTAGCAATAACATAGAACAAATAGTGAATTGTAGGATGTTGAATATTCTTCCCCTTGCTTACTCTAGTAGTGAAAATTATTCTATTGTAATATTGTTCAGGGGAAGGGTCTAAGCCAGTAAAGGATGCACATAAGGCATTAACATGATTGTTTGGGAAATTAAAACATGCGCACCATTCATCTAGTGTTAAAGTGTGGTTGTTGTTCATAAGTTGGAAAGAAATCGTGTCCTCTTCTTGCCATAGTTTAATGGTGCTTTGCAAAGAACTTAGAAATTCAATAGTTAACCAGTGATAAGTAGGCACATCATTGTACACAAAGTTTTGCACGCCATCTCTATTGCAAAGTAAATTGAAGTCATCAGAAATACCGATTTGGTTCAACATAATGGGGCAAGCCCACTTGGTTGCCTTCACTTCTCGGTTCTTGATCCTATCAAAGCGATCACGTTGGAGCTCATTCCTGAACCGTATCCCCATGCGTTCTTGAGTGACAGCCCGAGAAGCGCTAGCGGCAACACGAGCACGAGTTTGGATCCTTGTGTTCATCATCCAAAACAATAAAGAAAGACAAAAATAAAACTTTTTGATCCAACAGTAATAAGTGTAACATATTCCTCATCATAGCACACTAAAGAATCCCCTCAAAATAATAATCTAGGCAAGAGAATCATGGCAATTAGTTCATAGTATGTCTCACCCTAGATTGTTAATGACAATAGATCAAAGATAAATTTGCAAAAAGTAATTGGAGGATCAGAGGAGAAACATACCGTAGATCACTTGTGTGCGAGGAAATCAAACGAAATTGGGTAGAGATGAAGATCTCTTGAGGTTTTGAGAGAGTTTGGAGGTAGAAGAGAGAAAAATGATTGAAATTTTTGGGTTGGAGGTACCTCCTGTGGCGTTTTTGTGGTCGGACGCAACTATATGGGCGGAACTATATAGCTGGAACATTGTGTTCCTACCGTATAGTTGGCCTTCTGTCAAAATTTTAGGGTTTCCACCTGGCGGCGCAACTACTCGGCTGGAACTATATGGCCGGAAAAATATGTTCCCGCTGTATAGTTGGTCGTCAAACCGTCTGTACCTGGAAAAGAATTTGTACAAAAGCATCGATATCTATACGACCGGAATTTTTATTCTGACCATATAGTTGGTCGTTAAACCGTCAGTACATATGAAAGAAAAAATTTCGATGGCAAAAATATCTTTACGACCAGAACAATATGGCCGGAATTTTTATTCCCGCTGTATAGTTGGTCGTTAAACCTTCTGTATGCATCAAAAAAAATTTGTTTCTTCGAAAATTATTTATTATCCTGTAACTTAGTGAAATACCTTGTTTTTGACAGAAAAATGATAGTAAATACTATCGACCAACAATAGCATGTATAAAACAGGATTTTTAGTACTTCCGAACTTCTTCTCCTCAATTGGAGTTTTCTAGCACTCTTTATTAAACATAAACTTAAACTAAAACTTAAAAACTTACCTCAAACCTTTATTTCACATGGGTTGCCTCCTGTGAAGCACTTTTTATGGTCAATAGCTTGACCTCAATGTTGCTCACTTAGGCTAGATGAGTGGAACACCCACTCTGAAATAGTTGGCCTTCAAAGTGATTGCCTCCTTTTCATCATGCTTGGCTTTCTTCTTCCTGGGGAAATCAATAACAAAAGGATCCCATGAAGGCAATTGAAGCTTCACGTTCCCTTCATGTAGATTAATCAAAGCCTTAATAGTTCTTAAGAAAGTATGACCTAATATATTAGGAGCAGTAGCATCTTCTGGCATGTCAACAATAACAAAATCAATAAGAGCAGGACAACCTTTAATGTATACTAAAGTATTCTCCTTAATTCCTACAGCTTGTTTGTAGGTAGAATCTGCTAGATGCAGTTTTAACTCGGTGATCTCAAAAGAGCCAAGATTTAACTTATTAAAAAGACTTTTTGGAATTGTTGAGACGCTTGCACCTAGATCACAAAGTGCAGCTATCTCGTTGGTACCAATATTAATCTTAATAGTGGGCTCAAATATATCATCAAGCTTCACAGGTAATTTTTTAGCAATTTGCTTATATTCTTCCTCAAGCTCACGTACCTTTATTGCTACCTGATTAACGAAGTGTTGGTACATAGCTGCCTCATTTCCTTCACTCACCAGAATTTTAATGTTGATCCTTTTTACAAGATCTTCAATGGTGTAACTTGGTGAAGGAGAATTACTATAATCAAGTTCTTCAGGCTCATCTCTTTGGATTCTCATCATCTCGAGGTCTTCAACAGGATTGGGCTCAGCTTGACCTGCAAATTTAGCTAGAATGAGAGTTTGACTCTCGGTTATCTTACCTAGCTGTGCCTCAACAATCCTCATTCTTTCTTGGAGTGCTTGCAAATCATTCCTCAAACTTATAGCTTAGTTATATAATTTACCAAGCATAGCATCATGGTTCTCCGTTATTTTAACAAGAATATTGCTTTGTTCATTTTTTGAGTCTATAAAAGACTTAAGAGTTTCTTGGAGACTACCATTACTAGTTCCCATATTATTTTAGAGTTACCTGCAGGATTAGAATAGTGTTTCTGAAAGTTAGGATTATAATTCTTCTTCCAAGCAGGGTTATAATCATTATGAGCTACGAAGTCTATTTCTTCAATATTTGATTCTGTGATAGCTCTTACCTGAGTTTCCTTACCTTTTACGGATGATACGAGCTCATCCAACTTAGCATTGAGTTCTTAATTTTCTTGTGGTGATACGGAGTTCACCTTCTTCGTTTTTGATCTATCCATACTCCATTGGGCATGGTTGTCTTGCATATTGTCTAGCAACTACTTTGCTTCGATAATATGTTTACGCATAATTGTTCCTCTAGCTGTAGTATCAAGCATAGACTTAGACACAGGGTTAAGAGCATTATAAAATAGATGGAGAACTAACAAGTCTTCCATCCCATTACTAGGACAGTTTCTCATGCTTTCTTTCATCCTTTCCCATGTAAGTGCTAGTGGCTCACGCTCTTCCTGTCTAAAACTAGTAATATTAGATCTAAGTTGCATAGTCTTTGTAGGTGGGAAAAATTTAGTCATAAATAAAGAAGTGCATTCCACCCATGATGTAATAGTATTTCTAGACAAAGATAGCAGCCATTATTTTGCTCTTCCTCTAAGAGAGAAAGGAAATAAACGCAATTTGACCGCATCGGGGTCAACGTATTTTATGCGCATCATATCACATATTGAGTGAAAGTATTCAAGTGCATACCTGTGTCCTCAACAACAGAACCTCCAAATTGATTCTGTTGAACCAAACTTAAATAATGGGGCTTAATTTCATAGTCATCAGCAGCAATTGATGGCTGAGTAATAGGAGTACGCAAATAATCATTGTTGGGAGTAGCAAACTCCCCAAGCTTGTTGGCTCAGTAGCAAACTTGTTATTTTGTGGTTAGTTGGTACTTGTTATCACACAAGATGTTATTTTGTGATCTGTTGATGTGTATAACAAATGCAAAACATTGTGCTTATGTTGCTGTGCTATAAAACTATGTTATGGCGTTTCAAAAACTTGTTTGAATGTGCCTTATCTCTCTATGAAATGCTGATCTCTCTTCTCACAATTGTAATATTCCTCTCCAACATTCAGAATTGTACCTAAATGGTAATATTCCTATCCACCATTCACAATTGTACCTAAATGTTAATATTCCTCTCCAACATTTCACACTTGAACTTAAAAATTCATAATTGAACTTAAACATCTAGAACACCACATGATTCAACTTATTACATCAATCTACTAGTTCATATCACAAAAAATACTAAATTGTCCAGCCACAAAGAAATACAGCACCACCTAGTCATCATAACCAAATATTACAGAGCAATCATGCCACTACTCATCACAAATAGCTCTGGTCCTCCTAAGCTTTGTTCTAGCCCCTTCATTCTGTTTCATTAGTTCTGCAATGTACTTTTACAGCTTCTTCTGTTCTTCCTTAACTTTTTGGTACTCTTTCTCTGCCTCAATCCTCAAAACCTTATGCATGTTAGAGGTTAATGCATTAAGAATTTTCCTCTGCTCCAGTTCTGCCCTTGCATCAATCAAAGCATGTTCAGCTTGGGCATTCAAAGCTAGTGTCACCTGCTTCTCTTCAACCACTTGCTTCAGATCATCTTGTGCTAGCTTCAGGTCTACCTTAAGCATTGTAATCTCATCCTGAGCCTGAAACCTCCTCTCCATACCATTGAGGGCATCATTAACCCTACCCTCTTTCTAGGTGTTGTACATTTCCCATAGCTTGGACAAGGATTTGCAAAGTGGTTCAGGCCACAAATCATGACAGACAACAAATATGTACAAAGTCACAAGTTTCACCTTCCTAAAATGCAGATAACATGACAGAGAACAAATATGTTAAAACTTGAAAATAAAGCATTTTATCATCACTAAGAGTGGATCACCAGTGGCACTAACCTCCCCTGCATAGGCCAAGAATCTCCTGCCAGTCCAGCATCCCTCGAAAGCTACATGCTTCATAGCCACACAATTGCATTTGCAAAGCATAGGCATATGTCCATCATCGGCTCTTCCACAATAATCTGAGTCGTACATGCTATTGGGACCCTACCAATCCAAATGTGCAAGGTAAATAGCCTAAAATCAAGCACTGATTCAAAATCCCCAATTTGATATGAACCCTAACCCTAGATACACGAGATTGCAAAGGGAAACACATACCTCGGTGCCTAGAGAGCTCCCAGCATCGGATGAATCACTCCAAGAAACCATTCTGACGCGGTGAAAGTGGAGATCTGGGCGATGCTGTGGCGGAGGAGACCTGGGCGGGGCTACGGCGGAGGAGACCTGGGCGGCGCTATGGTGGCGGGGGTGCAGCGGGCTGTGACTGGAGGAGAGCCGAGAGAAGTGGACGAAGCCACTGTCGCGAATGGCTATTTTACCTAACGGGCGTCTCTGCCCTTCCGTCAAGACAGCGCCAGGTGGCACCTGACAGTGGGCCCCATTGTCAGAAACGTGGTTAAACGCCCTAAGACATGAAATCAATGTTATATGTCGAGGACCTGCCCCAAAGTGCGGTGGTTTCTGTCCCTTTGCCTCTATGTGGTGGTTATGTGACACCGCAGACCCAATTGTGGTGGTTTTCTGTCATTACCTCGCCATATTTCCTATGTTTTTGGGTTTTCTTAAACAGAGACTTATAATAGTAATAAAAACATGAATTTAAAGACCAACTATTTTTTTTGGTTTTTCAAATAAAGACTGAAAGCAAACTAACAAAACTAAAAACAAGAATTAAAACTAGCAAGATTCCTACTAACCTCACCAGGGTAGCTATGCTTCCCCGGCAACGGCGCCAGAAAAAGGGTTGATACCTTCGATCCGCATTATGGATGTAGTATATCTCTTTTTCTCTAGTAGACCTAGGTTTATCGAATCCTCGGAAAGCAGATGCGTAGTGAAGTTACTTTAACAGACCTTCGGGAGTTTTAGAATTCCTTTTGGGTTTTTACTAGACCAAGAGTTTGCATCTTTTTGTTGTTGTCGATGATGGAGAGAGAGGGCCTAGGGTGTTCGGTTTCACCAGTAGCTATGCAAAACATCTTATGGGAATAAAAGATAAAAATAAAGTATGCATGTAATTGTTAGAGCAAGATATATTATATGTGGGAAGTGCATCCATAATTGCTATTGCCTCCACAACCGCTTATAGCAATAACCTACTAGTCTTATCCATAGAAGAAAGAGAACTAATGATATGCATAGTCACGTCACCGTTAATCCCAAGTAAATCCCTAACATACATCCGTACTACCCCTTCTATCACTAGGGTTCCCATCCTGTAGATTAGTCATTACTCATACTCCCTATACCTGGCTCAATCATCGGAGTCTTGGGTAATCATCAGATTGAGGAAAGAGAGGATAAAATAATCATCATCTCATACATACTAATACATGATCCCATCTATGATAAATAACATGCACAAAAAGCTACATGGCTAGGATGAAGCCCTTATCCCAAGGAGAATTACTCGCACATAGAGATGAGATCAAAGATCATAAACATTGTAGTGGAAATCATGAGAATGATAGCAAATAGTCTTACAATGTCGCCAATCGAAGAAGAGATCTACTATTACAAGTGGTGGAATATGTCTATAGTGGTGGAGAGGTTAGATCTAAGTCTATTCCTCCGACGGCTCTTCAGTGTGGTGGATGGAGATATGGAGGCGGCTGATGATCTGGGATAGGGACTCGAGAGGCGGCCATTTTCTCGTCGCCAGAGGCTTCTTTATATAGGGGTCCCTTCACGAAAGTTGTTCTGTTTGACCTAGTGGTGTTGATGGCAACTATACGACCGGAACTATATGGCCGGAATTTTGTTCCGGTCGTATAGTTGGTCGTTAAAGATTCTGCCTCCAACTCACGACTCCTGGTTTCTTCTGGTTGTTGGAAATCTCGTATCTTTGATTTTAATGTAGTGATTCCCATCATCAAACGTCATTATCTACGCAGGGAAAAATAGAAAGAAAGGATTGCATACCCCTTTGATTATTAGGCATTAGTGGCAGGGTATAGAGAGATATTTCATCGAGAATATGAATAATATCTAGTTTAAGTGTGGACGTAGATGGCTATATTTCAGAGCCATCAAGAGACTCTAGTATATTGAGATGTGTTTCCCACAAATTTAATCTATACTAAATCATTACATATGAATATGTGTATTACTATCTTTATCCCATATGATGTGTAGCTGCAGGTGAATCTTCAACCCTGACCTATCTCGATCCATTGATACAACCCACGTTATAAGTAAACTATAAAGGTCCAGTGAACGAAGGTAAAATAAAGAAACAAGTTCTATAGATGTGCCTTATTATTTTTCTTTTAGCAATGTTTCCCAAGGATTCGATTAAACCAAGGTCTAATAGGGAAAAAGCTACTATATACTACATCTGTAAATATGGATCAAAGGTATGAGGGAACTTATCCATTTCATCTCTATCTTCTGTCGTAGCTGGACTTTGAGACTTAATGTATTGCCTTGCAACATAGATAAGAACCCTTTCTTACTTTCGTCCATTTTGAACTTCTTTAAAATCTTGTCAAGGTATGTACTTTGTGATAACTCAGTTAGGCGTCTTGATCTATATATATAGATTTTGATGCCTAGTATGTATGATGCTTCACCAAGGTCCTTCATCCAAAATTGCTGTTTAGATAACTTTTAACAGTATTTAAAATATCTATATCATTTCCAATCAACAATATGTCATCCATATATAATATTAGAAATGCCACAGATGTGGGGCCCCTGGATTAATCCTTCGAGAATCCCTGTTATGCATATAACCACGATCCCATGATCAGTTAGTCGTGGCACATAACCGTGGCTGCTTCCACGAGGCCTCCCGCACCCATGCTTCACGGGCGGAGTTTCCACCTTGTCCACCGCTAGATATTTTCCATTCTCACCCGCAGAGAGTCACTCGGGTTCCATGGGAGAAATGGGGTTTCCGGCACTGAAGCGGAGAGGAAGTATCAGGGAGTCAGGAAAGACAGCGTCGAAGAGGAGGCGCTGTGCCCGGACCCCAATTTAACAAGGAAAATGATGGCATCATTACGTCAGACGCGTGGCACGGATCGTAGCTCCCCGCAGCGAATGGTCGCGTCCTGGGAGGAGGTTCCCGAGGCAAGTGAATCCCTTCTCTCCCAATGGTCCCTAGGGCCCAACGATGCGAGTGCACCATGGAGATGCATCCGGGAGCCGAGCACCACGTAACCACCCCCAGGGTGGGTCCTGCCTACCGATTGGGGCCCTTGCCCCTTCGCACCTACGGAAGGACACACGCATGACTGATACCTTCTATCTGGATTACAGATGTAGTATAGCTCGTTTTCCCTAGTAGACCTAGGTTATCGAATCCTCGGGAATTAAAAAGTGCAGTGAAGTTACTTTAATGGACCTTCGGGAATTTTAGAATTATTTTTGTGTTTTATCGGACCAAGAGTTTTCTATCTTTTGTTGTTGTCGATGATGGAGAGAGAGGGGCTAGGGATTTCGGTTTCATCTGTACCTGTGCAAAACATCTGATGGGAATAAAAGATAATAATAAAGTATGCATGTAATTGTTAGAGCAAGATAATTATATGTGGGTAGTGCCTCCATAATTGCAATTGCCTCCGCAATCGCATATAGCAATAACCTACTAGTCTCATACATAGAAGAAAGAGAACTAATGATATACATAGTGATGTCACCATTAATCCCAAGTAAATCCCTCACATATAGTCGTACTACCCCTTCTGTCACTGGGTTCCCAACCTATAGATCAATCATTGCTCATACTCCCTATACCTGGCTCAGTCCTCGGGGTCTTGGGTACCTGACAAGTCCTTGGATTGAGGCAAGAGAGGATACAATAATCATCATGTCATTCAAACTAATACATGATCCCGTCTATGATAAATAACATGCACAAAAGCTACATGGCTAGGCCGAAGCCCTTAGCCCAAAGAGAATTACTCACGCATAGAGATGAAATCAACAATCATAAACATTGCAATGGAAATCAGGAGATTGATATCAAATAGTCTTACAATGTCGCCAATCGATGATGAGATCTACTATTACAAGTGGTTGAATAAGGCTATGGTGGTGTAGAAGGGTTTGGAGATTATATCTAAGTCTAATCCTCCTGCGGCTCCTTGGTGTTGTGGATGCAGGTTTCTGGAGTTCTGGGGGCGGCTGGCAAGGTTGTTTCTCATTGCTCGAAGCCACTTTATATAGGGGTCCCTTCACGAAAGTTGTTCTGTTTGACCAAGCAGTGTCGATGGCAACTATACGACCAGAACTGTACAGAAGAAATTTTATTCCTGCCGTATATTTGGTCGTTAAAGTGTCTGTCTCCACTTCATGATCCCTGGTTTATTCGGGTTGTTGGAAATCTCGTATCTTTGACTTTAATGTTGTGATTCCCATCATTAAACGTCATTATCTGCACAGGGAAAAATAGAAAGAAAGGATTGCATACCCCTTTGATCATTAGGCATTAGTGGCAGGGTTTAGAGAGATATTTCATAAAAAATATGAATAATATCCAGTTTAAATGTGGACGTAGATGTCTATATTTCACATCCATCAACCTCCTCAAGCTTAAACTTGATCGTCCTCGAGCAAGAAAACCAAAATCAAAAAGGAACTCAGCATTTAAACTAAAATAACAAGATGATGATCTTACTCATGATTCATAGTCTCATGTTTCCTCCACTTTATAAATCTGAAAAACTCCAACATAGATAGAGTAATGGCAAGCATATCATATGGGGTTTTCTACATCCTTATAGCACAGAAAAATTATTTTTAACATGGATGATTCAAATGAGTAAACCTTATTCCATGTCATGTAATCAACTCATAGGCTTGCCTTTAAACAATAGAGTATAGTCATGTAAAATTGAGAGTGTGAGAGTTGTCATGAAAAAATATACACTAGAGTATCTCAATTCTCCCACATCAATAAGGCAAGACTTTTCAAGCACTAATTTTCTATTCATTGTCCTTCAAAATTTTACTACAACATAAAGACTCACTTCACCAATATAATATCTTAACATTCACTACTAACTAGCATGGGTTTCTCAAACTTCGAAAGTGGAGAGTGTTAAGATATACCTCTCATGACTGGTTTCACTTCTCTCTTCCCTTTTGATTTTCTTCTTGGAAACTCGAAGTTGATCACTCTCCTGCGAATATGTGAAAGCCAAAAGGATAATACAAAGGAAGGAAGAGGGAAAATAAAGATAAATGGAAAAATCTTTTTGTTGTTTTCAAGAGAGGGAATTTAAAGAATAGAAAATTGGCAGCAAAGTTTGGCTAGAAAGTCTCGAAAACAAATAGAAATAACTAAAGATATAGTGTTGGGGAAACCAACACGAGTGCTTATAAAATCGAATTCAAAACATAACCTCAAAATAACTAAAAACAAATGAATGCCAAATAAAGATAATGAGGAAACTTCCCCAAGCTTAGGCTTTTGCACGCCCATCAAATCATTGTGGCTGGAAAAAGTCGTAACTCCAGTTCACAAATTGAGTTGATAAATTACTAGTTGTTTCTCGGTGGTTCAAGGAGAGGTTTTGCATTCTCTCCACAGTTCCTGCAAGTTCTTGGAGGTCTTGGTATGTAGCAAACCGGGTTGGTGGCTGCTCCTCTTGATAAGGAACTTCTTACTCCTCTTCTTGGTCCTCATCCTCATCCAGAATCTCCTCCTCGGGTTGGTGTTGCTCAACCTACAAGTCATATAGAAAACATCCTTCCTCGATAGAGAAAAGCACATTAGCCAAAGGAGCAGGGTAGAGACGCCCAGCTCCAGCAATATGTATGTAATAAACACCACCTCTCCTAGTGACCATTCCACAAGCTTTTAAAGTAGAGAAACCATAACGTCGCTCACCTAGCACTGGTTGCAACTCACCTAGTTCGATGCCTAGGGCAATGGCAAGCGCGGTGACGACGCCTCCACCTGTGATTGGTCCTTGGGTTTGGGCAGATTGGTACTCCAGGTAGCGCACAAGAATTGCGCCCAAGTTGAGTGACAAGTTGATTTTGTTGAAAGCAGATTTTGCGAGGACTAAGATGTCCTCCTCATTAAGTATTGTGAACTCATTTCATTCCTGCAAAGTGTTAGCAATAACATAGAACAAATAACAAATTGCAGGATGTTGAATATTCTTCCCCTTGCTTACTCTAGAAGTGAAACTCATTCCATTATAATATTGTTCCAGGGAAGGGTCTAAGCCAGTAAAGGATGTGCGTAAGTCATTAGCATTATTATTTGGAAAATTAAAACATGTGCACCATTCATCTAGTGATAAAGCATAATTGTTGTTCATAAGTCAGAAAGAAATCATGTCCTCTCCATGCCATGCTTTAATGGTGCTTTACAAAGAACTTAGAAATTCAAGAGTTAACCAGCCATAAGTAGGCACATCGTTAGATACAAAGTTTTGCAGGCCAACCCTATTACAAAGTAAATTGAAGTTATTAGAAATACCGAGTTGATTCAATATAATGGGGCAAGCCCACTTGGTTGTCTTCACTTCTCGGTTCTTGATCCTATTAAAGCAATCATATTGGAGCTCATCCTTGAACCGTATCCCCATACGTTCTTGAGCGGCAGCCCGAGAAGCACCAGTGGCGCCACAAGCACGAGTTTGGCTCCTTGTGTTCATCATCTAAAATAATAAGGAAAGACCAAAAATAAAACTTTTTGCTCCAACAATAATAAGCATAACATATTCCTCATCATAACACACTAAAGAGTCCCCTCAAAATAATAATCTAGGCAAGAGAATCATAGAAATTAGTTCATAGTAGGTCTCACCCTAGATTGATAATGACAACAAATCAAAGATGAATTTGCAAAAAGGAATTGCAGGATCGGAGGAGAATCATACCGTTGATCACTTGTGTGCGAGGAAATCGAACGGAATTAAGTAGAGATGAAGATCTCTTGAGGTTTTGAGAGAGTTTAGAGGTAGAAGAGAGAAAAAGGATTGAAGTTTTGGGGTTGGGGATACCTTCCCGTGGCGATTTTGTGGTCGGATGCATCTATACGGCCGGAACAATTTTTCCCGCCGTATAGTTGGTCTGATGTCAAAAATTTAGGGTTTTCACCTGGCGGTGCAACTATACGGCCGGGATATTTTTATCCCTGCCATATAGTTGGTCGTCAAACATTCTGTACCTAGAAAGGAATTTTTACAAAGGCATTGATATCTATATGGCCAGAACTATACGTCCGGAATTTTTATTCCCGCCGTATAGTTGGTCGTTAAACCTTCAGTACCTAAGAAAGAAAATTTCTCGATAGCAGAGATATCTATACGGACAAACTATATGGCTAGAATGTTTATTCCCGCCATATAGTTGGTCGTTAAACCTTTTGTAGTCATAAAAAAAATTCTGTTTCTTCGAGAATTCTTTCTTATCCTGAAACTTAGTGAAACACCTTATTTTTTATAGAAAAATGGTAGTAAAAATTATCGACCAACATCAGCATGTATAAAGCAGGACTTTTAGTACTACCAAACTTCTTCTCCTCAACTGGAGCTTTCTAGCACTCTTTATTAAACATAAAATGTAAAAACTTTACTCAAACCTTTATTTCACATGGGTTGCCTCACATGAAGCGCTCTTTTATGGTCAATACCTTGACCTCAATGTTGCTTAATGGCTATGATAATACAACACTTTTTATCAATATAAATTGTGTCATTTTCCTATCATATCATTCTCCATCTAACTATTGTTATGCCTGATATGCATGATTACTTGTTTTTGTTAAATTCAATATGAGCCTTGCACATTTAGTAGTTAATGTAGAATTGTATCCCTCTTCCTTGTCTTTGACATGTGTGTAGGTGATTATGATTATTATGAATGAAACAAAGGCAAAAGGAACAAAGAGAGCATAGTATGGAGGAGCTGTAGGGACCAGACTTAGCCATTTGAGAGGTTGGAAAAGTGAATTTTCCCGACTTCTCAAAATAAAGATCCAAGACCACAGGGATGTAGCCCTCGACGATAAAAACTCAACGAGCCCAAGAACACCCAAAATGGAGTTTGTATGAAGAAATGGCAACCAAAATACTAAAATGATCTAAGAGTTTAACGAGCAACTATACGACCGGAGCAATAATTCCGGCCGTATAGTTGCGCCCGTATAGTTGTAAAAAGGGTCGGAAACAACGGGATTTCCCCCCAGAAAATATCCAGAAACTTTCCTAAGTCATATGACAGTATTGGGAGAACCCTAGGGCACCTCCAAGGCCTATATAAAGGAGGGAGGACCCAAGGAAGACACAATACACCATATACAAGATCTAGATCCCATCTACTGCCTCCATGGCGGCACCCTGTATCTAGATCTCCATCAACACCATCAAGCCATCCAAGCAAGAAGAGGAGGAGAAGGAGGACACTGCCATCACCACGCCGACGCCACCATCATCGCGTCATCATCACCATCTCCATCACCGCTACTCCTTCATCCTTCCCCATCATGATCTTCGTGATGGGTTGTAACATGGCTTGAACCCCCTTTTATTAATGTTATGATGATTTGAGTAATTGAAGTGTGCTGTGTTCTTGTTAATTAATATGTTTGTGCTTTCTCTTTACATTGTTCTATTCATGATATTATTCTAGTGATTGGAGACGTCCAATCCATTGTTGAGGAGTTTACCAGGGATTCACAGAGTGTCACAAAACTTATCATTAGTCACTACTCGTTCCATGGGCCTGACAAGTCCGTGGGGTAGAACTAATAGGCTATTTGCTATAAGTGATTTACGGAGGCAATAGCAGATTAGGATGCACCACCCATTAAGATTTAATTTCCTCAAGATCACTCATGATATAGATAGGTATAGTGTTGCGAATTGCTTGACCCGAAAGTGACATACGGGATATGTTGTGACTAGCACATGTGCTTAGGAGTACGATTGTCCGTAGAACTTAATGCCTTTGCTCTGGTTTACCTTGATTGGTCTTGTTACCTTAGTACACTATTCTCTTGTGTATGACCCATGTACGGAGAGGGTGTGGACAATTGAGTTGTCTAGTTGCCACTTACCAACGGTGGGAGACAGTGATATATGAGGGACCGCCACAATCATAGTTAATAGCTATTCCATAAGCACTTATCATGCACACAGATATACACAACATTACTTGAGGAATCATAGCATTAATATTTCATCTCATTGCATTTACCTATTTTTAGTTTTACTTTTCTTTAGTTTTCTTCCAGTTCTAGTAGTAGTTATTACAAAAATCTTAAATTCATTTATCCTAGCAACTTATAGAAAGGGCTATTTCCAAACCACGGTTTGGGTGCATATGTGGTTGCATTGACAATGCGCCTGTGAGGGCCGTGTTCGCCGAGCTCCCATTGGGACAAACTCTTTAAATATTTGCTGCTACAAGTACTACAATAACCCTGTTTTGGTGCAGGAACTCAACCCATCATTGCTCACTTAGGCCATATGAGTGGAACACCCACTCCAAAATAGTTGGCCTTCAAAGTGATGGCCTCCTTTTCATCATGCTTGGCTTTCTTCTTCATAGGAAAATGAATAACAAAAGGATCCCGCGATGGCAATTGAAGCTTCACGTTCCCTTCATGTAGATTAATCAAACCCTTAATGGTTCTTAAGAAAGGATGGCCTAATATAACAGGAGCAGTAGCATCTTCTCACATGTCAACAATAACAAAATCAATAAGAGCGGGACAACCTTTAATGTATACTAAAGTATTCTCCTTAATTCCTACAACTTGTTTGTAGGTAGAATCTGCTAGATGCAATTTGAACTCGGTGATCTCAAAAGAGCTAATATTTAACTTATTAAAAAGACATTTTGGAATTGTTGAGACGCTTACACCTAGATCACAAAGTTTAGCTATATCATTGGTACCAATCTTAATCTTAATAGTGGGCTCAAATATATCATCAAGCTTCACAGGTAATTTTTCAACAATTTTCTTATATTCTTCCTCAAGCTCATGTACCTTTATTACTACCTGATTAACGAAGTGTTGGTACATAGCTTCCTAATTTCCTTCACTCACTGGAATCTTAACTTTGATCCTTTTCACAAGATCTTCAACAGTGTAACTTGTTGAAGGAGCATTACTATAATCAAGTTCTTCGGGCTCCTCCCTTTGGATTCTTATCATCTTGAGGTCTTCAACAGGATTGGAATCAACTTTACCTGTAAATTTAGGTAGAATGAGAGTTTGACTCTCGGTTATCTTACCTAGTTGTGCTTCAACAATACTTGTTCTTTCTTGGAGGGCCTGCAAATCATTCCTCAAACTTATAGCTTGGTTAGATAATTTACCAAGCATAGAATTGTTAACACCTGGATTTTGAAGTCCAGATGCCTGCTATGCCGTACATCACAATCTCAGGATTACCATTTTTTCGAGACATAACAGAAGTGGTACCACGGTACATCATCCATTACAAACCATATTAAAGGTCTTACAAATAAAGGATCTCATGATCCAGTCTTAATACAATCAAAGCAGTGGAAAGTAAATGTAGTAGGCTTCGTCTTCATGGTCACAGGTAATTCTGACGATGGGAGATGATCCTTGTTGTTATAGACCTCCAGCTATCCATCTTCCGGGTAGTCCTCCTCATAGTCTGGCCATGGGAATAGCTAGGGACAAAGCCATGAGTACTCTTTAAGTACTCATAAACTAACACTAGCATGAGAAAGATAAAGATTGGTAGGAACCTTAAGCTCTAGTTTTGTTTGCAAAAAGCCAGGTTTATTTCATAAGGACTTTAAGAGTAAAGACCTAAATTTAGTTCTCTACATCACTTAAGGGGGAAACTAGCTTTCATGTCCACAACTCTGTTGTGGTCAAGTCAAAGTCATCTTTCAAGTCACAATTCATTTTGAAAACATCTGACAACAGAACAGTATGGCCACTCCGACTGTCCATAACCGCAGACGCGGCTATTCGAATAGTTTGACACTCTCAGAGGTGGTACACTTTCACCACAAAATTCGATACATCCGTCAGGGATAACCCTGAGTCATCCTACTTGGTATGCGGGTAATCAATCCTAACCTTTCAATTACACACCTTAGTATAGGCACCTCCCCTATGAGCTTGGCCTCCCAGCCATGACCAACTGTCATCCCGGGAACTGCATAGGTGGACATTCATTCATGAGGTAGCTGATACGTCCATTTTGCATCACTATTCTATATCATAATTTACTGTTATTCATTGATATATTTCATATTAATAGATGATACTTATGTTATTTCATCTCTTTTTGCATGGTTGATGACTTTGGGAGCATGGACCGCTGAAGTCAGGATTCTGATGGAAAAGGCACCATTTGGATGCGAAATTCACGAAGATCAGAAAATCCGGAAAATACATGGAAAATCCTATTTTTCCAGAATACAAAGGATGCCAGAAGGGAGAGTGGAGATAGGCCACAGGGGGCCCACACCACCCCCTGGCGCGAGCCACCCTAGGCCGTGCCACCAGGTGGTGTGGCCACCCTGGCCCACTCCTAGCTCTCCCCTTTGGCGTATATTATCCCCATGAAACCCTAAGCCTCGAGGAGCGACCACGGAAAGATTCCGCCGCCTCTGCGGGTGGAAAACTATAGAGAGAGACAGATCTCTCCGGCAAACCGAATTCTGCCGGGGGAATTCCTTCCCGGAGAGGGGAGATCGTCATCATCAACACCACCATCAAGCTGGACTTCATCGCGATCATCATCATCATCATCACCATCATCATCTCCATTAGCACCATCATCACCACCCCATACCGCTGTAACAATTGGGTTGAATCTTGCATAGTTCTTAGGGGAAACTTTCCCGATGTTGATTACTTGTTGTAGTTGATGCTATTGAGTGAACCATTCAATTATTGTTTATGTTCAGATTGTTACTTATCATTATTTCATCTCTAATCTTGATCCATATGATGTCTTGTGAGTAGTTCGTTTAGTTCTTGAGGACATGGGAGAAGTCATGTTATTCTTCTAGTGGTGGCATGTGAACGTCGACTACATGACACTTTACCTATATGGGCCTAGGGGAATGCATTGTGTATTTGGCTACTAATCGTAGGGGTTGCCGGAGTGACAGAAACCTGAACCCCCGTTAGGAAACCTTTGCACAAGGGATGTCAGGGTCTTAGAGTTTAAAGCTGTGGTTAGGTCTCTATCTTAATTACTTTCTTGTACTTGCGGATGCTTGCAAGCGGTATAATCACAAGTATGTACTAGTCCTAGGAAGGTCGGTACATTAGCGTAGGTTCACCCATACAACACTTAGCAAACTAAAGAAGATTAATCAACTATATTTTTTTGAAAGGAATGCGATAAGGGAAGCCCCTACAACGAGGTTTTTTTTTTAAATAATAAGATCCCAAATCTGCGTCCATGAGGACTTGAACCTGGGTGGCCGGGTTGTACATCCACTTCCCTAACCAAATGAGCTAGGCTCACTTCTGATTCATCAACTATATGAAGCGAAAGCACATGACGATATTCCCGTGTGTCCTCGAGAACGTTTGGTCATCTTAAGTACAACCGGCTTGTCGTTTGCTAAAGAAAGGATTGGGCCACTTTCTACATTCATTATTATTGTCTTTTATTTACTCGTACTTTATTTATCTGCATTATCAAAAACCCCTAAAAATCCATTTGCTAAGTATTTACAGAGAATTCCTACTCCAAGCTACTCGCCAACACCTTCTGCTCCTTTTTGGGTTCCACACTCTTACTTATCGAAAATACTTCGATGCACCCCCTATACTTGTGGGTCATCAAGACTATTTTCTGGCGCCATTGCCGGGGAGTGAAGCACTATTGGAGAGTGGAACTGGTAAAGGAAACTTATACTGTGAGTATTCTTTACTGTTGTTAGTTACTTTATTTTCAATATGGATAAGTCACTGAGTTTCTTATTTCGTAATGCTACTACCACTGCTAAGGTAGTAGATGAACCACCAACTGCTGAGAATGATAATTTTAAAATACCTATAAGAATTGTTGATCGTGTTATGGATAACTACTATTTTGGAGATGGAACTGTCTGCCCCGATGATCATTTGCTCTTTATACATGAATTATGCGGGTTGTTTAAGTGTGCAGGTATTACAACATATCAAGTTAAGAAGAAGTTATTCTCATTATCGCTGAAAGGAAGAGATGAGGAATGATATAAGCTGCTGAAGAATGGTCAATCTCTTGAATGGGAGGAAGTAGTACCTCTCTTTTATTCTAAATTTTACCCTCCTAGTGAGATTCACAAAGATTGGAATCAAATATACAACTTTTGGCCTCTTGATGGAGAGAGTACAACTCAAGCTTAGGGGAGATTGAAGGTTCTAATGCTCAAATGTCCTATTCATGATCTCCCCAACAACATTATTATCAATAACGTTTATGCAAGGCTTTCTCTTCATGATAAGGATCTATTGGACGCCTCTTGTGCTGGATCATTTACACGCATGGAAGAAGAAGCTAAATGGGATCTTATAGACCGTATTCAAGACAATCCTGAAGCATGGGAGAATGATAAAGGAAGAAAGTCAGGTATAAATTATGATTATGAATGCATTGAATCTTTTATGGGAACTGATGACTTTCAAAATATTAAAAATGCTTATGGTTGTCCCCAAGCTATTGCAACTTATTTTAAGGCTTTTGCTTCCTATATTGAAGTTCCTAAAAGAAGTGGAATAAGTATCACGTGCCCTATAAAGATATTTTTAATTGTGTTCCTCTAAGAAATACTGAAGTTTATACTGCTAATCATGTTTTACCCAAACCTTACATTGAGAAAATGCCTTTCCCAGTTAAGGTAAAGGAACATTCTATGATAGCTAGTATGGTTAATGAAAGTACAAATAAAGTTGTTGAACCTGATGAACAAGTAGCTGTTGAACCTATGAAGCAAATGTGAAAGACTTTGTCACTAAATATGTAGGAGATGGACACACTATTCTTTGTAAGGGTACTTCTAATATTATTTCACAAAGTATTGTTATGAGAGCCAATGTCCCTGTGTTTTCTGTTAGAATAAGTGATCATTTCTATAATGGTTCTTGGGATAGTTATATCGTTAAATTTATGCATGATACTGAAAGTTATTATGAGAGAGGGAAAAGTGTTCTTAAGCATCTCAATAATCTTAAGTTGCCTTGCTTTCTGCTGAAAATCTTTATGTTGCACTTGTTTTTCCTTCCTATGCTAGCAGCCTCTAGTTTCAACAATTTGTTTTGCTTAAAAAATTCCCTTGCATAGGAAGTGGGTTAGACTTAAACATGTGTATTTTTGCTTCATGATGCTCCCTTTTACTTCAATTCTTAATCTTATGTGAGCATCATTGAAATCATCATGCCCATCTTAATGGCTATAAAGAAAGAGCTTTTTGGGAGACAACCCAATATATTTGTGTTTTCAGTTTTTTTCGTTTATTTGAGTCTTGGAAGTTGTTACTTCGGTAACAACGTCTCCTTATCCTTTTTGTTTGGTTTTTGTGTCAAGATCAACCTCTAATGAGAGAGAAGTAAGATTTGGGGAAGTTGATGTCCCGAAATAGATTTTTGTGCTTCACCGTAAAAATTCGTGAAAGATCTCTGTACAACGGATTGACCTGTAATTTTTTGTGCTTCTGACCCAGGTTGTTATTTTACTTTCGTTACTTTTGCACTTTTTGATTTGAGCAACAGAAGATTTTCGAAAAAATTGATCTTTACCTGCTGGTCTGTTTTGACAGATTTCTGCCACTCTTGCATTTGCCTCTTAAATCGATTTTCTTTTTGAATTCTTTTGGGATTTCGGAAGGAGTTGTTTCAGTAGCTTATGTTTTGATGGTTTTCAGTTGAATTTGAACTTAAAAGGTTTATTACCTCTCTTATACTAATGTTGCTAATGAGAATTGTGTGAAGTTTTGTAAGAAATTTCCAGGTTAGTGGAGAAAATGGTGTAACAAGAAAGTGAAAGGTTACATGACTCATGCAATATGTGTATGAAGTTGAAGATATTGATGCTATTCAAGTGGTAACTGTGGAAAAATTTATCAAATACCAAGTTCAGAGACCTGCAGAGTCTGTTTTCGAATAGGTAATAGTTCTGGTAAGGAAAACTCCGCGAAAAATCTGTCCAGTTATATTTTTGCAGTTTTTGTCCAACAAGGAAAGCAACGAAGCGAAAGAGGGACGGAAACAGAGCCAGGGTGGCTCACACCACCCTGTGGCGCGGTCCACCTGGCCGCGCCACCAGGTGGTGTGGCCACCCTGGAGTCCGTCTCCTACCCGTTTTCTCCCAATACTTTCCTTTTGTTGTAAAAATTTATCATATATAATCCCCCGGATCCCCTGAGGTCCGTATATCGTGTTCTCGTCATGTTATAGCTTCGATCTATTTTGTTCAGATGTCGTTCAGGGGTTCATCTTCAAAGGATTACGAGCTATAACACCGTCATGAGCTCGATCGCAATCTTGAGCAGGAGACTCTCGTGGGACGAGTGAAACAAGAAAGGATCTCAACTAGGTGTGAAGACATGGATCGGAATGTCGGGGAGGAAGTAAAGGACATGACAACAGGCATGAAGGGGCTGATACCTCCAACTCTAGATCTCATTTCCTGCCATGTAGCGGTGGAAGCTCTATGAGTAACTGATGAGTTCTACAACAAGTACCGAGTCCTGAGGAGGAAGGTGGATATGCTTCAAGAGGAGAATAACAGGCTTCGCAAGATGCTGGAGGATTTTGTCGTGCCAATTGAGAGAACACCACCACCACCGAAGGAGTAATTCGTCATCAGGTTTTGGCATCCCCTTGGTTTGTTCCAAGCTTGGGGGAGTGCCGCGGTATCACATCACTATCTTCTATCTTTTTACCTTTTTAGTAGCGTCATATCATGAATAGAGAAGTTATCACGTAGGATGGTTTGCATTATGGAAGTGTCCCCCCTCTAGTTAGATATCTATGTATCACTTGGTGTGAGTTGCCATTATGGAATATTAATGAGAAGTTTTTTCATTTACTCTTTTGCATATCTTATATTAGTTTTCAATTTTTGTTATATGACTGATCTTGTTGTTAGTATTGGTATCACTTTGGGATCATGAAGTGAATTTAGTTGGTTTTGGCAAACCTGGCTCGGTCAGTAGCAACACTATTTTGAGAATTGAATGAAAAAGATAAAAGTACTCGTAAGAAATATAATTTCATCATCTTTCTTTCTTGATTTGCTCATAATCTTAGTATTCTCTATTTAAGATCTTTTGTGCTTCCAAGGAAGATTGCATGTTTGTTTTTATCACTTGTATGTTTGTTTGTTTCCTTCAACTCTTATGCTTGCTACCCAGCCTTGCTAGCCAAAAACTGTACTGAGAGGAAATGCTTCTCGTGCATCCAATCATTAAACCAAAACCTATGCCATTTGTGTCCACCATACCTACCTATTAGCATTATTGCTATTACAAGTAAATTCATGTTTTTATCTACCTTCTGAATTAAACTTGTTATGTGAAAATTAGTGATTAAATCTCTCACGAACTTGATGGCACACTTTACTTTTCTGCACTTAACAAACTTGAACCATTGTGCCCATCTATGTTGCATATATTCTTGCGCTTTATAAGTTGAGAGTTTGCAGAACCATGTTACCATGGGGAACGCTTTCAACTTTGCACTTATTTAGTTGATATCATGATTCTTTTGCTTATGGATCCTGGTGGTGTGAAATAAAAGGGGAACTTGTAAGATCATGGAGTTTGTATGTGTGTTATAGAAACACCTAGGCCGATAGCCTAAGCCATTACTAATCATGGTGGAAACTTGCAGCATAACCATAATGAGAATTCTATGAAGCATCCTCAATAAAAACCTATGCAAATAGCAAATAAAAAGATCACTGAGATGCTCATTGTCTGCTTGCCTTGTCATTTTGATATGGGAATGCTTCCGTATCATCGGGCAAGGGGTAGCCTGTTGACAGTTCTTTATGATTCATATGTACTTACAATGACAAGAGCTTACTTGTGACTAATGTTGAGTAGCATGACGTCCGGTACTCGTAAGCACGGGGCATGAGATTTTCAACTTATAACTTGTCAAGCATGTCCTCATATTTGATCACTTTAACCTTAATCACCTAAAGATGCCTATGATAGGGGCAATCAGAGCTGAAAACTAATAAGTACCATAATTTTTGGAAGATCTTTATGAAACTTGAAATCCCTGCTTCCCTCTGCAAAGGGCCTATCTTTTACTTTTTAGTTGAGTCAGTAAACCTATTCCCTTCTATCTCAACAAGTATTTTGAGTTGTTGTGTTTCATTCATTCATATGATGATTTATTCAATCATGTTTCTTATGTTCCTTGTTTTGCACATTGCTCTTATCTTAGAAAGTATTACTTTGAAAGCTATCATTGAAAACCCCATCATGTTTGAATTCCTGCAAATTGTCAACTATTCTTGAACCAAGAGCTAACTTTGCCATTACCAATTGTGTTTTACTTTGTGTATCTTTACTTGTGTTTCCTTTACTTATTGCAAGTTAAGTTATATAATGGTGATTTGTCTTCTATTATGATTTGTGTATTGATGAATGTGATGGTTCTTGTCCGTATTATTTTATCGACTCTTCACTACATAGACCTGACGTCATGTTTATTGAGCTCAGTTTTCGCTTGGGGACATGCAAAGTCTAAGCTTGGGGGGAGTTAATACGTCCATTTTGCATCACTATTCTATATCATAATCTACTGTTATTCATTGAGATATTTCATATTAAGAGATGATACTTATGTTATTTCATCTGTTTTTGCATGGTTGATGACTTTGGGAGCATGGACCGCTGAACTTAGGATTCTGATAGAAAAGGCACCGTTTGGAGGAGAAATTCGTGAAGATCAGAAAATCCGGGAAAATACTTGGAAAATCCTATTTTTCCAGAAGACGAAGGATATCAGAAGGGGGAGTGGAGATGGGCCATAGGGGGCCCACACCACCCCCTGGCGCGGGCAACCCTAGGCTGCGCCACCAGGTGGTGTGTCCACCCTGGCCCACTCCTGGCTCTCCCCTTTGGCGTATATTATCCCCACGAAACCCTAAGCCTCGAGGAGCAACCACAGAAAGATTCCGCCACCTCTGCAGGGTGGAAAACTATAGAGAGAGAAAGATCTCTCCGGCAGATAGAATTCTGCCAGGGGAATTCCTTCCCGAAGAGGGGAGATCATCACCATCAACACCACCATCAAGCTGGACTTCATCGGGATCATCATCATCATCACCATTATCATCTCCATCAGCACCATCATCACCACTCCATACCACTATAACAATTGGGTTGAATCTTGTATAGTTCTTAGGGGAAACTTTCCTGGTGTTGATTACTTGTTGTAGTTGATGCTATTGAGTGAACCATTGAATTATTTTTCATGTTTAGATTGTTACTTATCATTATTTCATCTCTGATCTTGATCCATATGATTTCTTGTGAGTAGTTCGTTTAGTTCTTGAGGACATGGGAGAAGTCATGTGAACGTCGACTACATGACACTTCACCTATATGGGCCTAGGGGAATGCATTATGTATTTGGCTACTAATCGTAGGGGTGGCCGGAATGACAGAAACCTGAACCCCCGTTAGGAAACCTTTGCACAAGGGATATCAGGGTCTTAGAGTTTAAAGTTGTTGTCGTGGAAATGGCCACGGCAGTCGCTGCTACTGGCAGCGATTGATTGTAACATGAGGAAGAGTCCGCGGCCATCTGCGGTGCGAGATGGGGGCGGATGCACATGGGTTTACCCAGGTTCAGCCCCCCGGAGGGTAAAGACCTACTCCTACTAGATTAGATTATTGGAGAGCGAGTTACAGGGGTGGCGAGCTCGGCGTCTAAGAAGCGAGTCGCTTGAGGGGGTGTATGATGGAACGTAAGTTCTTAGGATACCCTAGGGAGGTTTATATAGGAGTCACCTCGCTAGGGTTTACAAGTTACAACCGGGCCAGATATGGACTCGGAGGCTTTTTGACCTAATCCGACTGGGCTTCAGATATGCTTCTAGGCCTTTAGTTTCCTATCACCAGCCTTCTCCTTCAGTCATAGTCCAGTCGCCGTCCTTCAGGCCCACTCACAGGCCCTTCGGCCCAATCGAAACGTCCTGCTGGGCATACCCCCTTTGGCATATCCCCATCAGTAGTCCCCGAGGCCATCGTTGATTCAGGCGCAGGTGTCCCTTTAGCGATCGAAGTAGGCAAGCCCAATCTGGACACCCAGTCGAGTCAGCGATGGACTCTATTAGAACGAAGGAGAATTTCCCCAGGCGTCCACTCGCCACCCCGACGAATGTTACTGTTGCCAAGTCGCCGCTTCGGCGAGTGGAGAAGACTAGCGGGTAGCGGGTGGAATGGAGGAGTTGGACCAGCAGTTCTGGTCAAACTATCCGTTGGAATTTCCAACGGTAACTTCGGCGCAATTACCGTAAGTAATGGCTACTCCGAATTTGGCGGGTGGTGTTCCCATATAAGGGGAGTGATGATTTAGTTCTGCGAATCCTTCCCTGCATTCTTCATCCTCCCATATTCATTCTTCCTGTCTTCAGTCTTCCTGCCTCCAACCTCCTGATTCGACCTTTCCGCACCGTGCGATCCCACGTCCTACCTGATGGCGCCTCCCAAAGGCTCATGGGGTAAATCCAAATGCACCACAGCCCAACTCAAGTTTTTCGAGGACGCTGGAGTCCTCCGCAAGGGGAACTGGCGGGTTCCCCCTCCTCCGAAACCGAGCCAAAGCCGCGAGCCGGCGAATTCATCTGCTTCCCTAGCCATCTAGAAAGGGGTCTGGGTTCCCCACTTCGCTCTTCTTTCGGCGCTTCTGCGCGTATTACGCGATCAAGCTGTCGGATCTCGGCCCGCACAACATTGAGCAGCTGGCGATCTTCGTCGCCTTCTGCGAGTGCTATCTCGGCTGCAGACCATATTTTCCGCTATGGTTGGAGCTCTTCCACGGCCGCATCCGGCACAAGGCGTCCGGTGGCTTGATATTGGCTGCAGGCGGCGGCACGTTCCAGTTGAAGCCGAAGGCTAATTTCATTAAGCTCCTTCTGCCAAAGAAAGCCGCCAGCGAGTGGAAGAAGAGTTGGTTCTACGTAAAAGAATCCACTCCCCCCTGCGAGGTGGCACTTCCCGAGTTCGTCGCCGAGAGGAGCGAGCCTCGCCGGCTGGCACCGAAGAAGCTTCCCAGAGGATGGCCGTCATGGAGATGATGGACCAGATCCAGAAGCTGAAGGACCAGGGGTTGATTTCAATCAACCTTTACAACTGCTTGCTCGAGCGGCGCCTGGTTCCGCTAGCAGCTCGTCCGCATTGGATGTACGAATATAGCGGGAAGCACGACCCCTCCTGAACCAGCAAAGAATCATGGGCGGCCGAGGACTACAAGGCCGCCCTGAAGAAGATCACTGACGCGGAGTTCACCAGCGTGTCAGTCGGGCTCGCCCCGTACATTCCCGTGAAGAATGAAGCCCCCATAGTAAGTTTTCTCCTAGTCGCTGTTTCCGCACCTCAATTCTCAGTCGCTGCATTTGGATGCTTACTCGTGATGGTTCTCAGCTGTTTTAGGTGTTGGAGGGCTGGCTTCCTCTGCTCGACGAAGAGGTTCCCCAGGAGCTCGAGGAGGCCTCCAAGGGAGACTCTTCCGATAGCGACGGGGAGGAGGAGGAGGTTCCCCCCAGCGCTTGTGGCTCACAAGACTCGCATGCAGCGCGAGTTCGAGGCAAGTCGTAGCCTTGATGAACATGAAGGAGGCGATGAGGTCGCGCAGGAGCACACATCCCGATGTACGACCACACCATCGAAGCCCGCATGCAAGCCCAAGTCACCAACGAATAAGCCAATGTCGCCGGCCAAGTCGGCGGTGGTGTTCGAGTCAGATAACGACTCCGACGATGAAGACTCCCCCGAAATCTCGCGCAAAGCTCTGGAGGGTGCAATCCCGACGAAGGGGTTGGAGGGCGAGGACATCGAGGCGGTAGTAGAGGTTTCCCTGGCGGTGATCGCACCAATGGCTTCGGGGGTCCCGAGTCAGGAAGCGGTTGAGGCGGCGACATCTAAGTCGCCGCAGCCATAGAGAGCGGCCGTGTCTGTAGAGGCGGAAATTCCGGCGACCGCGGCTTCGTCGTCGAGGAAGCCTGTGGTGTCGTGGGCTTCAGACGTTTTTGAGAAGGGGGTCACTCGCAAGCTGGGTCCAGCATTGGATAAGCCTGCCCACATCAGCACCGGGCTGCGTGTTCTCCCGGTTGCTAAGTAAGTGTTGGTTCTTCATTCCGACTCGCCTCTTGTTTTGTATAGTTGTTATATTGATTGTGGGAATTCGGGCAGATCTGGAGCCAAGAAGATTGGCCATCCATCGGTGGCGTAGATTCTGCTAGCTACCATCACGGGAGAGGGCGACCTCCCCAAGAAGAGAAAACCCGCTGGAGATGTGGCGACCGCGGAAGGCGTGAAGAAGCAGAAGGGGGGTGTCGATGACACCACAGCCATGGACGGTGCCGCGAAGCCCAATTTTGTGGCCGTTGCTAAAGAAGTGGTGGCGGCGCGATCGGAGCCAGTCTTGGTTGCGGCAACATCGGAGGCGTCGGCCCCGTCAACTAGTGCTCCCGCTAGAGCATCGGCGATGTTCCCGCGCTTCATGGCTAGGGGGTTTCCATGCGTGGCAGACACCCAGTCTCCATAGAGTCTGGAGATCGTGGATACGGACATTGGGTCCCATCGTCGGCGCACTTCCTTCACGATCCCGTCGACTGACGCCGGAGAAATCTACAGGATGCTTGGCGCCGCTATTCAGGTATGTCCAGTCCCCGAGTTCTTAGTCGCTGAATTTCAGCGGCTAGGAACTGAACTTTTTCCTACTCTCTAGTCCCCGAGTTCTTAGTCGCTGAATTTCAGCGGCTAGGAATTGAACTTTTTCCTACTCTCTAGTCCCCGAGTTCTTAGTCGCTGAATTTCAGCGGCTAGGAACTGGATGTTGATTTTGGTAAGTGTTGAGTTGTATTGTTTGTTTGCAGGGTTTGCAAAGGGAATCGACCGATCGGCAGGCCGCAAGCGAGCACTTGGAGCGGGATTTGCGCGAAGCGCAGGAGGCGAACCGGAGGCTTCAGGAAACTATTGGTAAGTATCTGCCTCTTTGTCCTTTCCTCTGTCAAGTGTGAACTGTTGGTGTATGGCGCTGATGGTTTCTCTTTCAGATGGTCTCCTGGCTGCAATTTCCAAGGCCCGCGAAGGGTATGTTCCAGTCGCCGAGCTGGACGCAGCGAATGGGCGAATTGCCTCGCTGATCCAAGACTTGGAGGAGGCAAAAGCGGCCTCAGTTTCTTCGGAGGACCGAGGGAAGGCTGCTGTCGCTGTGGCTGAGGAAGAACGCAAGGCCGCGGATTCGATCATCGTGGGGCTGCACAATGATCAAGCCGCCTTGGAGAAGCATGTCACTGAGAGCTGCCGCAAACTCCTTGGTGAGTCTCCGTCTTTGCCTGACTTGTTTGGCGAGTCCCTGATTGGGGAGGTTCATAGTTTCACTGACGTCTAATTTTGCAGCTGTGATAGGCCAAAACGACCTAGTGGTTCAGACCTTCAACGCTTCACAGTGCGTGACTTCTATGGTGAACGCGGCCACGGCTTCGGCGTTATGTGTCCAAGCAGTTCTTCAAGGCATGTCCCCCACCGAGGTTATTCCTGGTGGGCTTATGGAGGTGTGGTGCTATCTGGAGGAGGCGCCTATCGTCGTGGAGTGGATGGCGCGTTCGGCATTCAGGCGCGGGGCCACCACGGCATTGAGCTTGGGTCACGCTCACTTCCCCGACGACTTCGACCTTGACGACGTGACGAGTGGCTACCCATCGGCGACCGGCACGGTGGAGATGTCAGAGGTACTGAAGCTGACTGCAAAGGCCGCCCCTTACGCTGATCGGGTCCTGGCTATGGGGGATCTGCCGCCATACCAGGAGACGGTGTTGGCGCCTGGCGACCCCGAGCAAGTGCATCGCGATATGAAGTCAGAGCATCCCTTCCGGTCGGCGTTGTCGAAGTCGCTGACGACATACCCGACGAACCCGTGGTAGCCTTTTGTTTGTGTCAAGGGGGTGGTGGTGCTTCTTCATCAGGACCTGTGGAATAAATAATGTAGTTGGGCAGTTTGTGATGTATGCCAAGTGGCGACTGCTGTAATGTGTTTTGTAATATATGCCAAGGTGAGTCAACCGACTCGTATTGCGACCATGATTGTGTGGTGTTTTTTTTTGATTGAGCGAGTCCCCGAGCGTGTCCACCCTTTAATGGGGTATAACTGTTTGTATACTTTTGTGTTTTGTTTTGGTTGTGCATTGTTTTATCTCTCGCTTCTTCTGAGTGGCGAGTCCCCGAGCGCGAGTGGGATTGTTTTGTGGGCGAGTCCCCGAGCGTGGTGCTCAACCATATTGGTCGCGTTCCTGTTGTAGGTTGTTAATGCATTGTTTGTAACGCGTCTCCTCCCCTGGCCCAGAGAGCCAGTCGCTTGGTGAGTCCAAGGCAGCTCTCTTACTTGGTGTGTTCCCGAACCGCGTGGGGGTTCCCGTTTTGCGGAGTCCCCATGCGTGGTACTTAACCGTTCGAGTAGATTTGCGTGAATATGGGAGGGACAGGTCGCTGTGAGAAGCGTATACCGGTTGTCTTGGCCCGATGGACCAGTCGGGCTAGGCGACTCCAATGGCAGCTTCTGGTTGGCGTTTTCGTGGACGACCCAAGGTCCGAGTATTTCTGGTGCCCTTGTGTCGCACTACTTAGCCGTGCCGGTCGCTCGACCAAAGGTTGACTTCCGTGAGTAGCATATTGCTAATATGTACGAGTGCGAGTGGCACAAGAATATGGCAAGTAGACACAATTTGTGTGATCTGAATGAATTTCATTATATATATGCCAGCTGAGTACAATTTCAGGTTCTATGTATAGAACTTTCTGAGGAGGTTTACATTCTATGGCCTCCCGACCTCGAGCTGGCCGTCACCCCGTATGTCGATGAGGTAGTAGGCGTCATTGCCGAGGACTTGTCCTATGGCGAATGGCCCCTCCCTTGGAGGGAGAGTTTGTGCATGCCTTTCTTGTCTTGGGCCAGTCGTAGGACCAGGTCGCCTTCCTGGAAGGTGCGAGTCCATACTCGGCGGCTGTGGTAGCGGTGAAGTCCTTGCTAGTATATGGTGGTGCGAGAGCGAGCCAGGTCGCGTTCCTCGTCGAGTTGATCGATGCTGTCTTGGCGGGCGACCTCGTTGGTCGCCTCGACGTAGTTGGTGACTCGAGGTGAATCGTGTTCTAGGTCAGTTGGCATTACAGCCTCGGCGCCGTACACCATGAAGAAGGGTGTGAACCCGGTGGAGCGATTGACGGAAGTGTGGATCCCCCATATTACAGAGGGGAGCTCGTCGACCCAGCATCATGGGGTGCGCTCGAGGGGCACCAGGAGTCGCGGCTTGAGCAAATGGAGGACGCTCTGGTTGGCACGTTCAGCTTGGCCGTTTGACTCCTGGTGGGCGACTAAAGCGAGGTCGAGTCGTATGCCATGTTCTTCACAGAGTTCCGCCATGGCCCCCTTGGCGAAGTTTGTGCCATTGTCTGTTATGATGTTGTGCGGGTAGTCGTATCGGTAAATGAGCTCGCGTAAGAACTTGGTGGCCGTCTTGCCATCACACTTTTTTATTGGCTTGGCCTCGACCCATTTGGTGAACTTGTCGACCGCGACTAGGAGATGGGTGAAGCCAGATGGGGCCTTCTTGAACGGGCCTACCATGTCCATGCCCTATACGACGAATGGCCATGTAATGGGGATGGTCTTGAGTGCCGAACCAGGGAGGTGCGTCTGGTGGGCGTACTTCTGGCAGCCGACGCATCGCTGGACGATGTTGGTGGCGTCGGCGTGTGCGGTGAGCCAGTAGAAACCGTGCCGCATGGCCTTGGCGACTAGAGACTTGGCACCGGCGTGATGGCCGCAGTCGCCGGCGTGAATGTCCTGGTTGATCTTGCGGCCCTCTTCTGGCTGTACGCAGCGCTGGAACCCGCTAGTCACGCTGCGTCTGTGGAGCTCGCCGTTGATGATAACGAAGGATTTGCAGCAGCACACGATCAATCACGCCTCAGTCTCGTTGCTTGGTAGGATCTTGTGCTCCAGGAAGGCGACATATGGTGCTGTCCAGTCGCTAGGCTCCACAACCATGGCGACTAGGGCCGGCTCTAGTTGCAGCGGTATCCCGACGTCAATCTCCTTTGGTGGGCTGACTGAAGGTTTGTAGATGATGTCGAGGAAGACACCTGCTGGTGGCACTTGTCAGGCCAACCCGATGCGGGAGAGGGCGTCTGCCTCCTTGTTCTTGCGTCTGTCAATCCACTCGACGGAATAGCCATCAAAGTTCCTTCCCAGCTAGTCTACCGCTTGGCGGTACACGATCATTGTTGCAGAGACGTCGTCGCATGTCCCGGCGACCTGGCCGGCGACTAGGTCAGAGTGGCCATAACATCGTAAGCGGTTGACGTTCATCTACTTAGCGGCTCTCATTCCGTGAAGGAGGGCCTCGTATTCTGCCATGTTTTTGGTGCAGGGCTTGAAGTTGAGGTGGAGCACGTAGCGGAGCTTGTCTCCTTTGGGGAAGGTCAGTATGACCCCTGCCCCTGCGCCGTTGGCGTTCTTGGAGCCGTCAAAATGGAGCGACCAGTAGTGGAGGTACGGGAGCTTCTCCGGTTACTGTGCTTCTTCCCAATCTGCGGGGAAATCAACTAGGGCTTGTGACTTGATCGCTTTGCGGGGCTCGTATTTGATGTTGTGGATGCCGATTTCGACGACCCATTTGGCGACTCGCCCGGTCGCCTCGCGGTTGCTATTATGTCCTGTAGAGGTGCGGAGGAGACCACCGTGATCGGGTGCTCCTGGAAGTAGTGTGGGAGTCGCCGCTGAGCTCGGAATACCGCGTACACCAGTTTTTGGTACTACGGGTAGCACTGTCGTGAATCTGTCAAGACTTCGCTGATGTAGTAGACAGGGCGCTGTATGAGGCGCTCCTTGCCCTCCTCCGGTCGTTCGACGACCATCACGGCGCTGACGACTCGAGTGGAGGCCACGATGTAGACAAGCATTGGCTCTTTGTCGAGTGGAGTGGCGAGGAGTGGAGCCGCGAGTAGCACTTCTTTGAGCGCTTTGAGTGCATCGCCGGCTTGCGCGTCCCATTGGAACGTGGGGTTCTTGCGCATCAGGAGGTAGAGGGGCATTGCCTTCTCGCCTAGTCGGGGGATGAAGCGACTGAGGGCCGCGACTCGCCCTGTCAACTTCTGGACGTCGCGCAGGCACTCGGGTTTCCCGAGTCGCGCGATGGTGTCGATCTTGGTGGGGTTGGCTTCGATGCCTTGCTTGGAGACTACATATCCTAGGAGCTGTCCGGTGGGGACGCCGAAGGTGCATTTTCCGGGGTTCAGCTTGATGTTGTACCTCTGCAGGTTTGCGAAGGTTTCGGCCAGGTCGTCAAGCAAGTTGTCCTGGCGGGTGGATTTTACCACCACGTCGTCAATCTAGACATGAATGTTGCGGCCAATTTGGCTCGCTAAGCACTCCTGCATGCATCACTGGTATGTGCCACTGGCGTTCTTGAGGCCGAACGTCATGGCCGTGTAGCAGAAGGCGCCGAATGGCATGATGAACGCTGTCTTCTCCTCATCCTCGACCGCCATCTTGATCTGGTTATAACCAGAGTAAGCGTCGAGGAAGCACAACGACTCCGATCCCACGGTCAAGTCGATGATCTGATCGATGTGCGGTAGGATGAACTCCTCCTTCAGGCAGGCGCTGTTGAGGTTGGTGTAGTCGATACACATTCTCCATGTGTTGTTCTTTTTTAGAACCAGGACTGGGTTTGCCAGCCACTTGGAGTATTTGATCGGCCGAATGAAGCCTGCGGCTAGCAGGTGCTGTACTTCTTCGGCGATTGCTCGATGGCGCTCTTCATTGAAGGGCCGTAGCGAATGCTTTACTGGTCACACTTTGGGGTCGGCGTTGAGTTTGTGCTCAGCAAGTTCCCTCGGGAAACCTGGCATGTCAGATGGCTTCCATGCGAAGATGTCGCGGTTCTCACAGAGGAACCAGATGAGCGCGCTTTCCTATGTGGGGATCATGTGCGTCCCAATGGTGACCGTCTGGCTGGAGTCGCTTGGGACGAGCTCGACGGTGCGGGTGTGCGTGGTCGCCTCGAACGTGGAGTTCGCGGCGGTTGGTTTCTTCAGGATGGTGGGGTCATCCTTGTTGATGTTGCCCGCGTATTTCGCAAGCTCCTCCGCGTGGTCAGTCTCCGCAGCGATGACGGCGTCGGCGAGCTCGGCTCCTTTGTCCTCGCATTCTACGGCCATGTCGGGGTCGCCGTGGACGATGATGATGCCGCTTGGTCCTGGGAGATTCATCATGTTGTACGCGTAGTGGGGGGTCGCCATGAATTTGGCAAACGTCTGGCGTCCCAGCATGCAGTGGTAGGGGCTGCGGAAGTTCACCAGCTCGAACTCAATTCGCTTGGTGCGGTAGTTCGCTGGTGTGCCGAAGGTGACGGGTAGCGTCACTTTTATGATCGAGTATGCCTTCCGACCGGGGACGATACCGTGGAAGGTTGTCAGGGTCGGCTGTATTGCCGACTCTGGGAGCTGTAGCCTCTTGAACATGTCCAGGTACATGATGTTGATGGAGCTCCTGGCGTTCATCAATGTCTTGGATAGCCAGTAATCGGCCACTTTGGGCCTGACAACCAGGGTGACTCACCCTGGGTACTCTATTCTAGGGGCATGGTCCTAGCAACTCCACGTGATACTCTGCGCGGACCAGTTGAGGAAGCGTGGGATGTCGACCTGTGTCACCGCATTAACGGCGACCGCACGGGCGAGCACCTTCCTCTCGCACTTGGTGCCGAGTCCGGTGAAGGTGTGTAGCGAGCCGACGGCGGTGCCAAAGCCGCCGGTGTTCCCGTTGTCCCGGGGTGGGTTATTGTTGGGGTCCTCCCTTGCTTGCCTCGCCTTCTCAATCTCTTTGAGAGAGTGGCAATCAGCGGTGGTGTGGGTGGCGGGTTTTCCCTCCCTGCTATGGTAGATGCAGGGCTGATTGAGCAGGGCAGCGGGGTCGAATTTCGGCCTCGCTGTATTGTTGGAGCGGTAGTTTCCGCTGTCGCGGTAATTTCCTCTGTCGCAGTGGTAGCTCTTTGGGTCGCGCTGACCGTAGCCGGCGTTGGCGACAAAGTCTTCTCGCCCGTCCGTGTGGCGCTTGTCGGTGATCCGGGTGTTGCTGTAGCACATGTCGCGTAGGCGCCCGCTATCGTGGATGTTGGTTCGGCGTCTTCCTCCCGACTTGTCGTCGGAGTCTTGGTTGGGGTCCTCCTCCGCGTAGCGCTTGGCGATCTTGAGGAGGTCGGGGATGTTGTCGAGCATCCGGTAGACCCTCTTGATCTTAGCGACCAGGGGTTCGTACCGGCACGTGTTCTTGAAGCAATGTATCGCCGTATCTGGGTGGATGCCGGAGGCATTGATCCATAGTTCTTGCCATATTTGAATCCAGCGGCGAGTCGACTCGCGTTGTCCCTGGATGCATTGCTCCAGGTCTTCTATGGTGGTGGCGCGGGTGTAGGAGCCCTCAAAGTGCCTGATGAAGGCGTCCCGCATTGCCTCCCAGGAATCGATGCTGTCGACAGGGAGGGTGTAGATCCATTGCCGAGTCACACCCTCCATCATCAGGGGGAGGTAGCGAGCGGCGAGCAGGTCGGTGTGGCCTGCGATTCCCATTGCCATGAGGTATGAGTCCAGCCAGACAGTGGGATCGTACGTCGGGTCGTACTTTTCGATCTCCTTGGGGGCCTTGAAGTTGGCAGGGTATTTTTCCGCACGGATCATGGGCCCGAAGCATTGCGGCCTGACTTGACTGAGCGAGCCTCTTGGTTCCGGGTCGCCGCGGTTGGTGAGGGTGTGCCTCAAGTCGTTGGGTTGGCGTGCCCGCCACACCTGGTTGTTGATGATGTTCGTTCGGGCATAGATGGGCTGCCCGTTGGCGGCGACCGTGTTATTCGCCGGTCGCGGCTCGTTGGTGGACAGCGCGGGATTGGCGGCCCGTGGTTGGTTCGCCAGGGGCTGCGGTGGTGGGCAAGTCAATGCGTTGGCGACGGTGGGGTGGCCGCTTGATGCCGCCCTGCTTGTTGAGGAGCGGGAGTACATCCGCCCCCGTGGGTCGAATCCCATAGCTTGTTGCACGACGGCCCTGACGAGTAGGGTCTTAGCGTACTGGATCTGTAGCGCGCCGTCACCTTGGACGTCAAGGTTGGCGACCGCGGCGTTAGCCACGACAATGTTGTCCATCGGGGTGGAGTATAGTGGTAGTCCGTTGGCGTCGCGGGCTTGAGGCGGGATGATGATCCGCGGTTGGTCCGGCGGGGGCGTGCGGCCGATGGGTGGTGGAGGGGCTCCGGTCGCCGGTGCGCCGGGTGGTGGTCTCTCGGGGTTGCTTCCGCCTGGCGGCGTGTTCTCGCAGTATTCGCGCTCGGCAGCGCGTGTGGGGTCGCTTTCATCATTGAAGTTCAGGACACGACCCTGGACGTTGGAGTTCAGGCAGGTCCTGATGCGGCGTTGGTGATAGAGCGATAGCTCCCACGCCTTTTCCCGCTCGAGGCGGTATTTCTCATGCTCGACGAGTTTGTTGCGTTGTGCCTCCGCAAGCCGCAGGCGGGCTTCCTCCACCTCTGTGGCCGTCGTAGTGCGCGGGATCAGCGTGGCAAATGGATCTGGTGGGGCGGCCGTGCTGCCCGCCATGTAGATCGTGTTGAAGCGATCGTATCTGGCACGGAAGTCTTCAGGCGATTCAGAGCCGGAGTAGGAGTCGAAGGTCCCAAGGATGGAGGGGTCCTCGAAATCCTCTGGGTTGGAGACCCGCGTGATGTATTCCTCTCGTGATGCGGCGGTGATAGATCCGTCGACCGAGGCAGGGGTCACGTAGTCGGCGTCATCGTTTAGGGCCTCGTCGTTGGTGGCGGCGTTGGTCTCGGCCGCGTCGCTGACGACCGAGTCGTACTCGGTGACAAGGCTCCTGATGGAGCGGACCTGGTCCTCCGAGAGCAGACCGCGGTGCGACGGCGATCCTCCGACGATCATCATTGCAGCTGGGTCGACCACGCCGGTGAAGCCGACGAAGAGGTTGATGGAGCCGACCGGGATCACCGCGCCGTGAGTGACCGAGCGTGATGCCGGGATGTAGCTGCTAGGCAGGATCTGTAAGATCCCGCCAATGGCGATCATGCGAGCGGTGGCGAGTGGCCGATCGATCGGCGAGTAGGGTCTCGCCGTAGAACTCAGGCCAGTCCCGCTATGCCCCACGCCGGGCGCCACTGTCATGGAAATGGCCACGGCAATCGCTGCTACTGGCAGCGATTGATTGTAACAAGAGGAAGAGTTGGCGGCCATCTGCGGTGCGAGATGGGGGCGGATGCATATGGGTTTACCCAGGTTCGCCCCCCGGAGGGTAAAGACCTACTCCTGCTAGATTAGATTATTGGAGAGCGAGTTACAGGGATGGCGAGCTCGGCGTCTAAGCAGCGATTCGGTTGAGGGGGTGTATGATGGAATGTAAGTTCTTAGGATACCCTAGGGAGGTTTATATAGGAGTCACCTCACTAGGGTTTACAAGTTACAACCGGGCCAGATATGGACTCGGAGGCTTTTTGACCTAATCCGACTGGGCTGCAGATACGCTTCTGGGCCTTCAGTTTCTAGTCGCCAGGCTTCTCCTTCAGTCGTAGTCCAATCACCGTCCTTCAGGACCACTCACAGGCCCTTCGGCCCAATCGGAACATCCTGCTGGGCATACCCCCTTTGGCACGTACGTCGAGGGAGACTCTTCCACAGGTCCTGATGAAGAAGCACCACCACGGGTTCGTCGGATACGCTGTCAGTGACTTTGACAACGCCGACCGGAAGGGCTCGGGGTCGCCAGGCGCCAACACCGTCTCCTAGTATGGCAGCAGATGCCCCATAGCCAGGACCCGATCGGCGTAAGGGGCGGCATTCGCAGTCAGCTTCAGTACCTCTGACATCTCCAGCGTGTCGGTCGCCGATGGGTAGCCACTCGTCATGTCGTCAAGGTCGAAGTCGTCGGGGAAGTGGGCGAGACCCAAGCTCAAGGCCGTGGTGGCCCCGCGCCTGAAAGCCGAACGCGTCATCCACTCCACGAAGACAGGCGCCTCCTCTAGATAGCGCCACACCTCTATAAGCCCACCAGGAATAACCTCGGTGGGGGACATGCCTTGAAGAACCGCTTGGACAAATAACGCCGAAGCCGTGGCCGCGTTCACCACGGCAGTCACGCACTGCAAAGCGTTGAAGGTCTGAACCACCGGGTCGCTTTGGCCTATCACATCTGCAAAATCAGACGTCAGTGAAACTACGAACCTCCCCAATCAGGGACTCGCCAAACAAGTCAGGCAAAGACGGAGACTCACCAAGGAATTTGCAGCAGCTCGTGGTGACATGCTTCTCCAAGGCGGCTTGATCATTGTGCAGCCCCACGATGATCGAATCCGCGGCCTTGCGTTCCTCCTCAGCCGTAGCAATAGCAACCTTCGCTCGGTCCTCCGAAGAAACTGAGGCCCCTTTAGCCTCCTGCAAGTCTTGGATCAGCGAGGCAACTCGCCCATTCGCCACGTCCAGCTCCGCGACTGGAACATACCCTTCGCGGGCCTTGGAAATCGCAGCCGGGAGACCATCTGAAAGAGAAACCATCAGCGTGCCATACACCAACAATTCACACTTGACAGAGGAAAGGACAGAAAGGTAGATACTTACCAATAGTTTCCTGAAGCCGCTGGTTCGCCTCCTGCGCTTCACGCAGATCCCGCTCCAAGAGCTCCCTTATGGCCTGCCGATCGGTCGATTCCCTTTGCAAACCCTGCAAACAAACAATACAACTCAGCACTTACCAAAATCAACATCCAGTTCCTAGCCGCTGAAATTCAGCGACTAAGAACTCGGGGACTAGAGAAGAGGAAAAAGTTCAATTCCTAGCCGCTGAAATTCAGCAACTAAGAACTCATGGACTGGAGAGTAGGAAAAAGTTCAGTTCCTAGCCGCTGAAATTCAGCGACTAAGAACTCGGGGACTGGACATACCTGAATAGCGGCGCCAAGCATCCTGTGGAGTTCTTCAGCGTCAGTCGATGGGATCGTGAAGGAAGTGCGCCCACGACAGGACCCAATGTCTGCATTCATGATCTCCGGACTCTGTGGAGACTGGGTGTCCGCCACGCCTAGAAATCCCCTAGCCATGAAGCGCGGGAACGTCGCCGACGCTCTAGCGGGAGCACTAGTTGTCGGGGCCGGCGCCTCCAACACGACCGCAACCAAGACTGGCTCTGATCGCGCCGCCACCACTTCTTCAGCAACGGCCACAAAATCGGGCTTCGCGGCGCCGTCCATGGCTGTGGCGTCATCGACACCCCCCTTCTGCTTCTTCGCGCCTTTCGCGGTCGCCACATCTCCGGTGGGTTTTCTCTTCTTGGGGAGGTCGCCCTCTCCCGTGGTGGCGGACAACAGAATCTTTGCCACCGATGGACGGCCAATCTTCTTGGCTCCAGATCTGCCCGAATTCCCACAATCAATATAACAACTATACAAAAACAAGAGGCGAGTCGAAATGAAGAACCAACACTTACTTAGCAACCGGGAGAACACGCAGCCCGGTGCTGATGTGGGCAGGCTTATCCAATTCTGGACCCAGCTTGCGAGTGAGCCCCTTCTCAAAGACATCTGAAGCCCACGACACCGCAGGCTTCCTCGACGACGAAGCCGCGGTCGCCAGAATTTCAGCCTCCACAGATGTGGCCGCTCTCGATGGCTGCGGCGACTTAGACGGCGTCGCCTCAACCGCTTCCTGACTCGGGACCACCGAAGCCATTGGCGCGATCACCACCAGGGGAACCTCTACTGCCGCCTCGGTGTCCTCGCCCTCCAACCCCTTCGTCGGGATCACACCCTCCGGAGCTTTGCGCGAGATTTCGGGGGAGTCTTCATCGTCGGAGTCGTTATCTGACTCAAACACCACCGCCGACTTGGCCGGCGACATTGGCTTCATCGCTGGTGACTTGGGCTTCCGCGCGGGATTCGATGGTGTGCCATACGCCGGGATGTATGCTCCTGCGTGACCTCATTGCCCCCTTCGTGTTCATCGAGGCTGTGACTTGCCTCGAACTCGCGCTGTTTCTGCATGCGAGTCTTGCAAGCCACAGGCGCTGGGGGGACCTCCTCCTCCTTCCTGTCGCTATTGGAAGAGTCTCCCCCGGAGGCCTCCTTGAGCTCCTGGGGAACCTCTTCGTCGAGCGGAGGAAGCCAGACCTCCAACACCTGAAATAGCTGAGAACCATCATGAGTAAGGATCCAAACGTAGCTACTGAGAATTGAGGTGCGGAAACAATGACTGGGGAGAAAACTTAGTGTGGGGGCTTCATTCTTCACGAGAGTGTACGGGGCGAGCCCGACCGACACGCTGGTGAACTCCGCGTCAGTGATCTTCTTCAGGGCAGCCTTGTAGTCCTTGGCCTCCCACGATTCTTTGCTGGTTCGGGAGGGGTCGTGCTTCCCGCTATATTCGTACATCCAATGCGGACGAGCTGCTAGCGGAACCAGGCGCCGCCCGAGCCAGCAGTTGTAAAGGTTCATCGAAATCAACCCCTGGTCCTTCAGCTTCTGGATGTGGTCCATCATCTCCGTGACGGCCATCCTCTGGTCTTCGGGAAGCTTCTTCGGTGCCAGCCGGCGAGGCTCGCTCCTCTTGGCGACGAACTCGGGAAGTTCCACCTCGCCGGGGGAGTGGATTCTTTTACGTATAACCAACTCTTCTTCCACTCGCTGGCGGCTTTCTTTGGCAGAAGAAGCTTAATGAAATTAGCCTTCGGCTTCAACTGGAACATGATGCCGCCTGTAGCTAATATCAAGCCACCAGAGGCCTCGTGCCTGATGCGGCCGTGGAAGAGCTCCAACCATAGCGGAAAATACGGTCTGCAGCCGAGATAGCACTCGCAGAAGGCGACAAAGATCGCCAGCTGCTCGATGCTGTGCGGGTCGAGATCCGACAGCTTGATCGCGTAATACGCGCAGAACCGCCAGAAGAAGAGCGAAGTGCGGAACCCTAGACCCCTTTCTAGATGGCTGTTGAAGCAGATGAATTCGCCGGCTCATGGCTTCGGCTCAGTCTCGGAGGAGGGGGGAACCCGCCAGTTCCCCTTGCAGAGGACTTCGGCATCCTCGAAAGACTTGAGTTGGGCTGTGGTGCATTTGGATTTTCCCCATGAGCCTTTGGGAGGCGCTATCAGGTAGGACGTGGGATCGCACGGTCCGGAAAGGTCGAATCGGGAGGTTGGAGGCAGGAATACTGAAGACAGGAAGACTAAAGACAGGAAGAATGAATATGGGAGGATGAAGAATGCGGGGAAGGATTCGCAGAACTAAATCATCACTCCCCTTATATGGGAAGGCCACCCGCCAAATTCGGAGTAGCCGTTACTTACGGTAATTGCTCTGAAGTTACGGTAATTGCTCTGAAGTTACCGTTGGAAATTCCAACGGATAGTTTGACCAGAACTGACGGTCCAACTCCTTCATTCCACCCGCTACCCGCTAGTCTTCTCCACTCACCGAAGCGGCGACTTGGCAGCAGTAACATTCATCGGGGTGGCGTGTGGAAGCCTGGCGAAATTCTCCTTGGTTCTAATAGAGTCCATCGCCGACTCGACTGGGTGTCCAAATTGGGCTCGCCTACTTCGATCGCCAAAGGGATACCTGCGCCTGAATCAACGATGGCCTTAGGGACTACTGATAGGGATATGCCAAAGGGGGTATGCCCAGCAGGACGTTCCGACTAGGCCGAAGGTCCTGTGAGTGGGCCTAAACGACGGCGACTGGACTACGACTGAAGGAGAAGCCTGGCGACTGGAAACTGAAGGCCCAGAAGCATATCTGAAGCCCAGTCGGATTAGGTCAAAAAGCCTCCGAGTCCATATCTGGCCCGGTTGTAACATGTAAACCCTAGCAAGGTGACTCCTATATAAACCTCCCTAGGGTATCCTAAGAACTTACGTTCCATCATACACCCCCTCAAGCGACTCGCTGCTTAGACGCCGAGCTCGCCACCCTTGTAACTCGCTCTCCGATAATCTAATCTAGCAGGAGTAGGTCTTTACCCTCCAGGGGGCCGAACCTAGGTAAACCCATGTGCATCCGCCCCCATATCACACCGCAGATGGCCGCCAACTCTTCCTCACGTTACAATCAATCGCTGCCAGTAGCAGCGACTTCCATGGCCATTTCCACGATAGTTGTGGGTAGGTTTCTATCTTAATTACTTTCTTGTACTTCGGATGCTTGCAAGGGGTATAATCACAAGTATGTATTAGTCCTAGGAAGGTCGGTACATTAGCACAGGTTCACCCACACAACACTTAGCAAACTAAAGAAGATTAATCAACTATATGAAGCGAAAGCACTTGACGATATTCCCGTGTGTCCTCGAGAATGTTTGGCCATCTTAAGAAATACATCCGGCTTGTCCATTGCTGAAGAAAGGATTGGGCCCCTTGCTGCATTCATTATTATTGTCTTTTATTTACTCGTACTTTATTTATCTGCATTATCAAAAACCCCTAAAAATCCGTTTGCTAAGTATTTACAGAGAATTCCTGCTCCAAGCTACTCGCCAACACCTTGTTGGTTTCGACACTATTACTTATCGAAAATACTGCGATACACCCATATACTTGTGGGTCATCAATAGCCTCAGCTCAACCTCTTCTATAAGGGAAACCATACTAAGACATATAAACTTCCAGTTAAGCCCTACCCAACTCAGGTATTGTGGTTATACGGTAAAATTGGAATGGTATCGCATCTGAACCCAACCATCAGTTTTTGTCAAAGTCAAGGCTCATGCCTCATTCAGTTTCATCATCGAACCATTGTGTTTCATAACACATGTCAAAACATTTCAATAGAATGACGTATCATTCCAAGGTTTACATAATCATTTTGACCAAGTATTCCCATCTAAAGTGATCAAGTTTTAGCTTAGCACTAGCCACTAATGTTGAGGGTATCACTATTGAGGGGTGCTAATCAAGTATAAGTATCCAAGGCTAGTTCTATGATCTTGATGGTATCCATCCTATTTTCCACTAATCACAATTCATTAACTAAGTAAGAAATAGTAGCAAAGGGAAAAAGCAAAGCTTGGAGTAAAACTAGGAATTGGTAAAGTTGCATCTCAAAGGTTTGCATATGGTATCTGTACAAGTTAGCTTGCTAGCTAAACTTGCATGAATAGCATGCATAGTGGGCTTGCATTGCTGGTTGCAGTCGTTGAAGTTTTCTTCCTCTTCCTCGAAGTACTCCTCCTCGTTGTAGCCCGGGTCAGTACTAGCATCTATAAATACACACAAGGTACACAATCACCAAACAACACTTCACTACTTCTATTTAGCACACAAAGGCTCACACTAGATGATCTAGTATCATCTCAATCATCATATGGAATCTTGACATTTTCTTATTCATCTTATCTTGGAAAAGTAATTTCTACCCATTGAAAATACTTAAGATTTAACATTCACCAATTAAAATAGGAGATCATATTGACACATGCCATCACCACCTATTTCAATACTTGGGAATGTGATTTAAAAAGGGTTGGCATATATTACAAGATTTAATATCACTATTTAATAATATTAAAGTGACTAGAAATGCCTATATAGCATTCTTTTAATACTAGTCCATTTTAAATATCTGTAAAACCAAATCTTTTTTACATACTCATGTAGAGCATGGAAAATGTGATTTTTGAGAGTTGGAATCAACTCAAAAGTATTTATAGTTTATTTTATAAAAATGTTTGAAGTGGGAAAAGTCTCTATCTTGTTATTTTTAGTATAGGTGATCTATAGTTTCAATTGGTTTGAATCCAACGGTAGTGGTGAGATATTTTCAATACCTTTATAACAAAATTGGAATCATGCATTTTGGACCAGTACATCTCTTTGAATTGAATTTTGAATCTACTAAAAGAATAGGGTTTTAAACTAAATAGCAAAATTCTATTTGAACCGCTGGGCTCGGCGCAGGAAAAGCAATGGGCCGGCCCAACTGCACAGCGTACACACAGCGGGCTGCTGATAGAATGGTCCCATGCGTCAGCGGCTCATCTAAACCGAAATGGTACCTATCAATCCCAGCCTTACGATTAGAATGAAATCTATGGCTGAGGTTCATCGTCTACGTCGAACGGCTCCAGCGAGATTCTAAACCTAACGCGGCAGTGGGGGTCGTTGGGGACTCACGAGGGCTCCAGCTAGGTCCGGTGATGGGGGCAAATGGGCTGGTCGACGACGGCGGTTCGAGGGGTGGTCGTGGCGGCTCCTAGGGTGGCTCCAATCGATGGCTCCCTTCCTTCACTGTAGCGGCAGACTCTAGCCAAATTCTAGCATCGTGGTACTCGCCTTGCTTCGAGGAAGGGTCAGTGAGGTTCCTGGGTGAGTGGGGAGTGGACTGGTGAGACGAATGAGGTCTGGGGTGGCCTCTATTTATACACCAGCTTTGGAGGCAGGGCGGTATGGTCAGGCTTCACCGGCGATGTTGCTACAGGTCGAGCTAAGCATGGCGGAGGGCATGGGTTGATGCGGGAGACTGCAGCGATCATCACGCACGTGATGGTACGGCAAGGGGTTGTCTCAGTCGGTCGGGCAACGTCGGCACTCTGTTCAGGTACGGAAGTGTTCTTCACTAAGTACGGTGGTCACGGGGCGCGTGGCGGTGAACCATCATGTCTGGGAGGTCACTGGTGCCACGGCGACTGCGGGTACGAGCGGAGAGAGCGAGGCGCGGCGTGTGTGCATGAGGCAGTTGCGGCGCTCCGTCGTGCTCTCGGCATGGCAGGGACTTAAATGGGCGAGCCAATTCTAGCTTCTCCACTCCTCGCCATTGGTCAAGGGGTGGACAGAGAGTGGCGGTGAGGTCACGGCTAGCAGCTAGGCATTGTGGGAGATGGCAGTGCGGCGTGCAGCGACTGGTCCATGCTTGACCGGCATGGCATGCTCGGTACGGGCATGGCACTGGTCAATGTGGCGAGTGATGTTGCTCCTTTGCATGGCCAAGTACTAGGAATGATCATGGGGGAGTAGTGGAGTGGAATTGGGTACATTTGATGAGCAATTGATAGATCAAAATAGTAGATAGTGGTTGAGGTTGTACTCTCTCTGCTAAGTGTTCGACTAAATGGCCGCATGAACTTTACTTTGGAATTTTTCAATGATTTTTGGTGAGTGATCTGGTTACTTGCTTAGTAGTCTATGGTTGATGGGAATTGTCAAGTGGAGGTTGTTTGAGTGGTTTTTGAAAAGTGATGATCTAGGTACATACACTTGATTAAATTTTGAATTGCCTCTTAAATAGATTTGAAAATAGTTTCTGTAATTTTATAAAGTTTGCTTGGGTTCACTTTTACTTGGTATAGCAAGGGGTGAAAAGAACTAAAATTGTTTCTATTAGAAATCTTTTACTAGAGATGGCCAAAGTAGGTTAGTGATTAACTTTGGCCAAAATAACCATATGCTCATATGATCCATATTTGACTTTCTTTTCATTTGATTTTGCTTGGAAATAATCTAGATGGTGTGGTAATCCCTTTTAAACTAATCCTTATCATTGGTAGCACTCAAACATGGCAATTGCAAGCATTCATGCATTAATACAAATCACACATGCTCTCATATAGGTTTTTGGAATAAAAGTTTTTGTTAACCCTAAACTTGGGTGATTATAAAATGATAAGCTTGTTTAATATTTTTGAGATGCTACAAGCATCATGGTTCTCCGTTATTTTAACAAGGATATTTTTTGCTCATTTTGTGAGTCTATAAAGGACTTAAGTGTTTCTTGGAGACTACCATTACTTGTTCCCATATTATTATTAGAGTTATCTGTAGGACTAGAATAATGTTTCTGAAAATTAGGATTATCATTATTCTTCCAAGGAGGGTCATAATCATTACGATCTATGAAGTCTATTTCTTCAATATTTAATTCTGGGATAGCCCTTACCTGGTTTTCCTTACCTTTTACGGCTAATATGAGCTCATCCAGCTTAGCATTGATTTCTTCATGTTCTTGTGGTGAGACGGAGTTCACCTTCTTCGTGTTTGATCTATCCACATGCCACTGGGCATGGTTGTCTTGCATATTGTCAAGCAACTGCTTTGCTTCGGTAATATGTCTGCCCATAAATGTTCCTCCAGCTGCAGTATCAAGCATAGACTTAGAAACAAGATTAAGAGCATTACAAAATAAATGGAGAATTAACCAATCTTCCATCCCATGACTGGGATAGTTTCTCATGCATTCTTTCAACCACTCCCATGCAAGCGCTAGTGGGTCACGCTCTTCCTATCTAAAACCAATAATATTAGATCTTAGTTGCATAGTCTTTGCAGGTGGGAAAAAATTTAGTCATAAATAAAGAAGTACACTCCACCCATGATGCAATAGTATTTCTAGGCAAAGATAGCAACCATTCTTTTTCTCTTCCTCTAAGAGAGAAAGGAAATAAGTGCAATTTGACCACATCGGGGTCAACATCTTTTATGCGCATCGTATCACATATTTCATTTAAAGTGTTCAAGTGCATACACGCGTCCTCAATAGTAGAGCCTCCAAATTGATTATGTTGAACCAAACTTAAATAATGGGGCTTAATTTCATAATCATCAGCAGTAATTGCTGGCTGAGTAACAGGAGAACACAAATAATCATTGTTGGGAGTTGCAAACTCCCCAAGCTTCTTTTTAGCCATATTTCCTATGTTTTCTGTTATCTTAAACAAAGACTTATGAATTTAAAGACTAACTAATTTTTTTGTTTTTTCAAATAAAGACTGAAAGCAAACTAACAAAATTAAAAACAAGAATTAAAACTAGTAAGGCTCCTACTAACCTCACAAGGGTAGCTATTGCTTCCCCGACAACAGTGCTAGAAAAAGGGTTGATACTTTCAATCCGGATTAGCTCTTTTTCTCTAGTAGACCTAGGTTATCAAATCCCCGGGAAGCAGAAAGCATAGTGAAGTTGCCTTAACGGACCTTCAGGAGTTTTCGAATTCTTTTTGTGTTTTACCGGACCAAGAGTTTGCTGTCTTTTGTTGTTGTCGATGATGGAGAGAGAGGGCCTATGGCTTTCGGTTTCACCTGTAGCTGTCCAAAACATTTGATGGGAATAAAAGATAATAATAAAGTATGCATGTAATTCTTAGAGCAAGATAATTATATGTGGGCAGTGCATCCATAATTGGTATTGCCTCCGCAACCGCTTATAGCAATAAACGACTAGTATCATCCATAGAAGAAAGAGAACTAATGATATGCATAGTTATGTTGATACCTTCAATCTGGATTACGGATGTAGTATAGCTCTTTTTCCCTAGTAGACCTAGGTTATCGAATCCACGGGAAGCGAATGTGTAGTGAAGTTACTTTAACGGACCTTCGAGAGTTTTAGAATTCCTTTTGTGTTTTTACCGGACCAGTAGCTTGCATCTTTTGGTTGTTGTCGATGATGGAGAGAGAGGTCCTAGGGCGTTCGGTTTCACCTACAGCTATGCAAAACATCTGATGGGAATAAAAGATAGAAATAAAGTATGTGTGTACTTTCTAGAGCAAGATAAATTATATGTGGGTAGTGCATCCATAATTGCTATTGCCTCCGCAACCGCTTATAGTAATAATCTACTAGTCTCATCCATAGAAGAAAGAGAACTAATGATATGCATCGTGATGTCACCGTTAATCCCAAGAAAATCCCTCACATACAGCTGTACTACCCCTTCTATCACTGGGGTTCCCAACCTGCAGATCAGTCATCACTCATACTCCCTATACCTAGCTCAACCCTCAAGGTCTTGGGTACCTGACAAGTCCTTAGATTGAGGCAAGAGATGATACAATAATCATCCTGTCATACAAACTAATACAATTTCTACATGGCTAGGCCGAAGCCCTTAGCCCAAGGAGAATTACTCACATATAGAGATGAGATCAAGAATCACAAACATTGTAATGAAAATCATAAGATTGATAGAAATAGTCTTACAATGTCACTAATAGGAGAAGAGATCTACTATTATAAGTGGTGGAGTATGGCTATGGAGATGGAGAAGGGTTTGGAGATATGAGGCGGCTTTTTGGTGGAGTCTGGCTTCTCTGGGGCAGAGCGAGAGATGTTTCCCCGTCGCTTGAGGCTTCTTTATATAGGGGTCCCTTCATGAAAGTTGTTCTGTTTGACCTAACGGTGGCGGCGCCAACTATACGACCGGAGCTATACGGTCGGAAGTTTTGCTCCGACCGTATAGTTGGTCGTTACGGCGTTTGCCTTTGTTGGACGGCTCCTGGTTTCTTCTGGTTGAAGGAAATATCGTATCTTTGATTTTAATGTAATGATTCCCTCCTTTAAATGACATTATCTGCACAGGAAAAATACAAAATCAAAAATATTTCATCAAGAATATGATTAATATCAAAATGCATACCCATCTGAATATTAGCGTTAGTGGCAGGGTTTAGAGAGATATTTCATCAAGAATATGATTAATATCCAGTTTAAATGTGGACGCAGATGGCTATATTTTAGAGCCATCAACCTCCCCAAGCTTAAACTTGATCGTCCCGAGCAAGAAAACCAAAATCAAATTGGAACTCAGCATTTAAACTGAAATAACGAGATGGTAGTCTTACTCATGATTAATAGTATCATATTTCCTCCACTTCATAAATCTGAAAAACTTCAGCATAGATAGAGTAATGGCAAGCATATCATACGGGTTTCATGTATCCTTATAGCGCAGCAAAATTATTGTATGTATGGATGATCCAAATGACTAAATTTTATTCCATGTCAAGTAATCAACTCATAGTCTTGCCTTTGAATAGTAAAGTATAATCATGTAAATTAAGAGTGTGAGAGTTGTCATGAAAAGCATATATACTAGATTATCTCAATTCTCCCACATCAATGAATCAATACTTTGCAAGTACTACTTTTCTATTCATCGTCCTTCAAGAATTTCAGTTTTTAAGTAATTGAGAGCATGCCAAAAAAATTAGTTTATCGGGCTGTGATGGACACTCGTGGCATCACTTAGGTTTTTGTTCCTTTTGCACAATGATTTCTCATAACAGCCAGAGGAGTGATTCCATCATGATTAGAGCTACCCGGGAGTGTGAAGAATCTTACCCACTATAGCATTGCTGCTGCAAGTGATTAATCAACTCATAGCTGAAATCTAGGAGTTCCCTCTATTAAGATCGTTCGTAGGCCAGCGGAGTTGTTGGCATCCCATGAAGTTTGACACGCATAAAGCTATATCATTCTTATGATTAACAAGTCAAACTTTGGCATGCTCACAAAAACCGCTAAACATTAATTCAATCGAGCAAATCCTTTCAAAGAGAACTATTAAGTCGATCAACATTTTCAGCGGTGTCAAGTGTCTCTAGATATAAACCTTCAATACTAAGCACTACAACACCCAAGCCTTAAATTGTGAGGCTTTTTCTTATTACAATTGTTTAGAAATTTTTAGGCAAGACTTGGTTAATTACGAGAGTTGGAACACAATGATCCCAATTAAATACCCATGCAAACGACAATCTTACTATGATACAAAGACTCACTCCACCAATATAATATCTCAACATTCAGTACTAACTAGCATAGCTTTCTGAAACTTCAAAAGTGGGGAGTCATGAGGCATACCTCTCATGTTTGGTTCCACTTCTCTCTTCCTTTTTTATTTGTTTCTTGGAAACTCGAAGTCAATCACTCTCTTGCAAATATACGAAGACCTCGAGGCGGAAGGAAAAGAAAGAGGGAAAATAAGGAAAAATGGAGAAATCTTTTTGTGATTTTTAAGAGAGGGAAATAAAGAATAGAAATTGGCGGCAAAGCTTGGCTAGAAAATGTCGAAATCAAATAGAAAGAACTAAAGATAAAGTGTTGGGGAAACCAACACGAGTGCTTATAAACTCAAATAAAAATGTAACCTCGAAATAAATAAAAGCAAATAAACGCCAAATAACGATACATGAGGAAACTTCCCCAAGCTTAGGCTTTTGCAAGCCCTTCAAATCATTGTGGTGGCGGGAAAAAGTCGTTACTCCAGTTCGCAAATTGAGTTTAGAGGTTACTTGTTGATTCTCGGAGGTTCAAATAGAGGTTGTGCATCCTCTCCATAGTCCCTCCAAGTCCTTGGAAATGTTGGTATGTGGCGAACCGGGTTTGTGGCTGCTCCTCTTGATGAGGAACCTCTTGCTCCTCCTCTTGGTCCTCATCCTCTTTAGGAATATCCTCCTCGGGTTGTACTGCACAACCTGCACATCATATAGCAAACATCCTTCCTTGATAGAGAAAATACCATTAGGCATAGGAGTGGGGTAGATACGCCCAGCTCCAGCAATATGCAGATAATAAACACCACCTCTCCTAGTGAGCATTCCACAGGCTCTCAAGGTGGAGAAACCAACACGTGTCTACCAAGTACGGGTTGCAACTCACCTAGGTCAAGGCCTAGGGTAGTGGAAAGCATGGTGATGGCGCCTCCTCTAGTGATTGGCCCTTGGCTTTGGGAGGCTTGGTACTCTAGGTAGAGCACAAGGATGGCACCCAAGTTGAGTGACAAGCTGCAGTTGATGTAAGAAGCCTTTGCAAGGACTATGATGTCCTCCTCGTTGAGTCTCGTGAACTCATTGCGTGCCTACAAGGTGTTAGCAATAACATAGAACAAATAGCGAATTGCGGGCTATTGAATATTTTTCCCCTTGTTCAATCTAATAGTGAAACTCATTCCATTATAGTATTGATCGTGGGAAGGAGTTAAGACAGTAAATGATGCGCGTAGAGCATGAACATCATTGTTTGGCAAATTAAAGCATGCACACCATTCATCTAATGTTAATGTGTAGTTGTTGTTCATCAGACGGAAAGAAATAGAATCCTCTCCTTGCCATTGTTTAACGGTGCTTTGCAATGAGCTAAGGAATTCAATGGATAAGCGGTGATAAGCAGGTACATCATTGTACACAAAGTTTTGCAGGCCAGCTCTATTCCAAAGTAAATTAAAGTCATCAGAAATACCGAGTTGGTTCAATATAATGGGGCAAGCCCACTTGGTGGCCTTCACTTCGTGGTTCTTGATCTTGTTGAAGCGATCATGATGGGCCTCATTCCTGAACCATATCCCCATGCGTTCCTGAGCTGCAGCCCGAGAAGTGCTAGCGGTGGCACGAGCATGAGTTTGGCTCCTTGTGTGCATCCTCTAAAACATTGAAGAAAGGCAAAAATAAAACCTTTTGATCTAATAATAGTAAGTATAATATATTCCTCATATAAAAACACTTAAGAATCTCCTCAAGGTAATAATCTAGGTAAGAAAATCATGGCAATAAGTTCATAGTAGGTCTCACCCTAGATTGATAATGACAATAAGTCGAAGATGAATTTGCAAAAAGTAATTGGAGGATCGGAGGAGAAACATATCGTAGATCACTTGTGTGCGAGGAATTCAAACGAAATTGAGTAGATATAAAGATCCCTTGAGGTTTTGAGAGAGTTTAGAAGTAGAAGAAATTAAAAGGATTGAAGTTTTCGAGTTGGGAGTACCTTCCCGTGCGATTTTGTGGTCGGACGCAACTATACGGGCGTAACTATACGGGCGGAACATCTGTTCCGGCCGTATAGTTGGCGTTCCGTCAAAATACTAGGTCTTCTTCTTAGCAGCGCAGCTATACGGACACAACTATACAGGTGGAACAAAATGTTTCGGCAGTATAGTTAGTCGTTAAGCCGTATGTCCCTGCGAAAGAAAATTTGCAAAAGTATATATATCTATACGACCAGAACTATACGGCTGAAATTTTTATTCCCGCCGTATAGTTAGTCGTTAAACTCTCAGTATATATGAAAATAAATTGTACGAAGGCATTGATATCTATACGACCGGAACTATACACCGAAATTTTTATTCCCGCCGTATAGTTGGTCGTTAAACTCCCAGTACATATTGCAAAAAAAATCGATGGCAAAGATAACTATATGACCGGATCTATATGGCCGGATTTTTTATTCCCGCCGTATAGTTAGTCGTTAAACTCTCCGTGTTCATCAAATTTTGTTTGTTTCTTCGTAAACTATTTCTTTTCCTATAACTTAGTGATATACCTTGTTTTTTGATAGAAAATTGATAGTATATATTGTCGACCAACAATAGCATGAATAAAGCATAATTTCAAGTACTACCAAATTTCTTCTCCTCAAATGGAGTTTTCTAGCACTCTTTATTAAACGAAAACTTAAATAAAAACTAAAACTTAACTCCAACCATTATTTAACATGGGTTGCCTCCCATGGAGCACTCTTTTATGGTCAATAGCTTGACCTTGATGATACTCACTTGGGCTAGATGAGTGGAACACGCACTCCAAAGTAATTGGCCTTTAAAGTGATGGCCTCCTTCTCGTCATGTTTGGCTTTCTTCTTCCTGGGGAAATGAATAATAAAAGGATCCCGCAAAGGCAATTGCAGCTTCACATTCACTTCATGCAGATTAATTAAAGCCTTTATAGTTCTTAAGAAAGGATGGCCTAGTATTATAGGAGCAACTGTATCTTCAGGCATGTCAACAATAACAAAATCAATTAGAGCAGGACAGCCTTTGATGTAAACTAAAGTGTTCTCCTTAATCCCTACAGCTTGTTTGTAGATAGAATCTACTAGATGCAATTTTAACTCAGTAATTTCAAAGGAGCCAAAATTTAATTTGTTAAAAAGACTCTTTGGAATTATTGAGATGCTTGCACCTAGATCACAAACTGCAGCTATCTCATTGGTTCCAATCTTTATCTTAATAGTAGGCTCAAATATGTCATCTAGTTTAACATGTCACTTTTCAGCAGTTTTATTGTATTCTTCTTCAATCTCGCGTACCTTAATTGCTACTTGACCAATGAAGTGTTGATACATGGCTTCATCATTACCTTCACTTACCAGAATTTTGACGTTGATCCTCTTTACAAGATCTTCGATGGCGTAGCTTGGTGAAGGGGCATTACTATAATCAAGCTCTTCAGGCTCCTCCCTTTGGATTCTCATCATTTTGAGTTCCTCAACAGGATTAGGCTCAACTTTACCTGCAAATTTAGCTAGAATGAGAGTTTGACTCTCGGTTATCTTACCTATCTGTGCCTCAATGATCCTTGTTCTTTCTTGAAGGGCCTGCAAATCATTTCTCAAACTAACAGCTCGGTTAGATAATTTACCAAGCATAGCATCATGGTTCTCTGTAATTTTAACTAAAATATTATTTTGTTCATTTTGTGAGTCTATGTAAGACTTAAGTGTTTCTTGGAGACTACCATTGTTATTTCCCATATTATTATTATTATTAGAATTACCTGCAGGACTAGCATAATGTTTATAAAAGTTAGGATTGTAACTCTTCTTCCAAGCAAGATTATAATCATTATGAGCTACGAAGTCTATTTCTTCAATATTGGTTTCAAGGGTGGCTCTTAACTGGGTTTCCTTACCTTTAACGGCTAGTATGAGCTCATTCAACTTAGCATTGAGATCTTTGTTCTCTTGTGGTGAGACGGAGTTCACCTTCTTCGTGTTTGATCTTTCCAGATGCCATTGGGCATCGTTGTCTTGCATATTGTCTAGCAGCTACTTTGCTTCAGTAATCTCTTTTCCCATAAATGTTCTTCCAGCTGCAGTATCAAGCATAGACTTAGATACAAGATTAAAAGCATTGTAAAATAAATGGAGGATTAACCAATCTTCGGTCCCATGACTAGGACAGTTTCTTAGGCATTCTTTCATCCTCTCCCATGCAAGCGCTAGTGGCTCACGCATTTCCTATCTAAGACCAGTAATATTAGATCGAAGTTGTATAGTCTTTGTAGGTGGGAAAAATTTAGTCATAAATAAAGAAGTACAATCCACCCATGATGTGATAGTATTTTTAGGCAAAGATAGCAACCATTATTTAGCTCTTCCTCTTAGAGAGAAAGGAAATAGATGTAATTTGACCGCATCAGGGTCAACGTATTTTATACGCATCATATCACATATTTCAGTGAAAGTATTTAAGTGCATACCTGCGTCTTCAACAACAGAGCCTCCAAATTGATTTTGTTGAACCAAACTTAAGTAATTGGGCTTAATTTAATAATCATCAGTAGAAATTGCTGGCTGAGTAATAGGAGTATGCAAATAATCATTATTGGGAGTAGCAGACTCCCCAAGCTTCTTTTCAGTCATACTTCCTATGTTTTTGGGTTTTCTTAGACAAATAATTATAACAGTAAAAAACAAGAATTTAAAGACTAACTAATTTTATTGGTTTATCAAATAAAGACTGAATAGCAAACTAACAAAATTAAAAACAAGAATTAAAACTAGCAAGATTCCTAATAACCTCACCAGGATAGTTATTGCTTCCCCGACAATGGTGCTAGAAAAAGGGTTGATACCTTCGATCCGGATTACGTATGTAGTATAGCTATTTTTCCCTAGTAGACCTAGGTTACCGAATCCACGGGAAGCGAATGCATAGTGAAGTTACTTTAATGGACCTTCGAGAGTTTTAGAATTCCTTTTGTGTTTTTACCAGACTAGTAGCTTGCGTCTTTTTGTTGTTGTCGATGATGGAGAGAGAGGGCCTAGGGTGTTCGGTTTCACCTATAGCTATGCAAAACATCTGATGGGAATAAAATATAGAAATAAAGTATTTGTGTACTTGTTAGAGCAAGATAAATTATATGTGGGTAGTGTATCCATAACTGTTATTGCCTCCGCAACCGCTTATAGCAATAACCTACTAGTCTCATCCATAGAAGAAAGAGAACTAATGATATGCATCGTGATGTCACTGTTAATCCCAAGCAAATCCCTCACATACATCCATACTACCTCTTCTGTCATTGGGGTTCCCAACCTGCAGATCAGTCATCACCCATACTCCCTATACCTGGCTCAACCCTCGGGGTCTTGGGTACCTGACAAGTCTTTATATTGAGGCAAGAGAGGATATAATAATCATCATGTCATACAAACTAATACAATTGCTACATGGCAAGGTCGACGCCCTTAGCCCAAGGAGAATTACTCACACATAGAGATGAGATCAACAATCACGAACATTGTAATGAAAATCATAAGATTGATATAAATAGTCTTACAATGTCGCCAATCGGAGAAGAGATCTACTATTACAAGTGGTGGAGTATGGCTATAGAGATGGAGAAAGGTTTGGAGATCTGAGGCGGCTTTTTGGCGGAGTCTGGCTTCTTTGGGGCGAAGCGAGAGATGTTTTTTCGTCACCTGAGGCTTCTTTATATAGGGGTCCCTTCACGAAAGTTGTTTTGTTTGACCTAACGGTGGTGGCAACAACTATACGACCGGAGCTATATGGTCGAAATTTTTGCTCCGGCCGTATAGTTGGTCGTTACGGTGTCTGCCTTCGTTGGACGGGTCCTAGTTTCTTATGGTTGAAGGAAATATCGTATCTTTGATTTTTAATGTAGTTATTCTGTCTTTTTAACGACATTATCTGCCCAAGAAAAATACAAAAGAAAGGATTGCATACCCATCTGAATATTAGCATTAGTGGTAGGGTTTAGAGAGATATTTCATCAAGAATATGATTAATATCCAATTTAAATGTGGACGTAGATGGCTATATTTCAGAGCCATCAGATGTCACCATTAATCCCAAGTAAATCCCTCACATATAGCCGTACTACCCCTTCTGTCACTAGGGTTTCCAACCTGCAGATTAGTCATTACTCATACTCCCTATATCTGGCTCAATCCTCGGGGTCTTGGGTACCTGACAAGTCCTTGGATTGAGGCAATAGAGGATAAAATAATCATCACAAACTAATACATGATCCCATCTATGATAAATAACATGCACACAAGCTACATGGCGAGGCCAAAGCCTTAGCCTAAAGAGAATTACTCACGCATAGAGATGAAATCAACAATCATAAACATTGCAATGGAAATCAGGAGATTGATATCAAATAGTCTTACAATGTCCCCAATCGATGATGAGATCTACTATTACAAGTGGTGGAATATGGATATGGTGGTGTAGAAGGGTTTGGAGATTAGATCTAAGTCTATTCCTCTGGTGGCTCTTTGGTGTTGTGGATGCAGGTTTCTGGAATTCTGGGGGAGGCTTGCGAGGTTGTTTCTCCTTGCTCGAAGCCTCTTTACATAGGGGTCCCTTAATGAAAGTTGTTCTGTTTGACCTATCAGTATCGATGGAAACTATACGACCGGATCTATACGGCCAGAATTTTATTCCCGCCATATAGTTGGTCGTTAAAGTGTTTGTCTCCACTTCACGACCCCTGGTTTCTTCGGGTTGTTTGAAATCTCATATCTTTGACTTTAATGTTGTGATTCCCATCATCAAACGTCATTATCTGCGCAGGGAAAAATAGAAAGAAAGGATTGCATACCCCGTTGATCATTAGGCATTAGTGGCAGGGTTTAGAGAGACATTTCATCAAAAATATGAATAATATCCAGTTTAAATATGGACGTAGATGTCTATATTTCACAGCAAGCGCCCAGAGGCTACTATTAGAGTCCTGGTACCTGGGGTACCCTGATCCTGCGGATGACCGACCCACCAAGGGGGGCCACTGCCCCTTTCCGTGAAAGTGAGACGGGTAGAAGGCCTCACGAGGGAAGCCTGAGGCTAGAGCCTCGTGAGGCCACCTCTGGGTCCTTCCCTCTTCCCCAATTGGAGCCCAACTCTCCCGGGTCCCTGAGCAAGCCCCGTGGAGGGTCAGTGCATGCCCGGGGGTATGGCACTAACCCAGCCATGATACGGAAGAAGAAGACAAGACCCTACAGGGAAGACTAGGCCCGGACGGGTCGCTCCGGTAAAGAATGGTAGGAACATCCACTGACTGGTGTAAGGGTGCCGAGAACGGCACCGGAGCCAAGACAGTTGTCCCTTGCAACTTTGGTGCTAAGGGGACAAGGGCAACATCGGGGAGCGGGGGATGCTGCCAGAATGACCCGCTTTACGAAGGACTAGAAGGAGGCCAAGGCGAAGAGGAAGTAGTCCTATAGTCCGGGTCTGCGAGGGCGGTAGTGTGGTGACCCTTCCTGCCATATGTTTGGAGGAAAGAGGCCCATCCTCCCTATAAAAGGGGGCCTTCTTCTACCTTGGGGGGAGGTTGAGTCCCATGATTTGTAACCCTAGACATTGGTTCTCCATTGTACCCTCACGAAGCACTGCGAGTAATACAACCAAATAGGAGTAGGGGATTTACCTCCTCACGAGGGTCCCGAACCTAGGTCAAAAAACCATGTAAACCTCTCTGTCATGTGCGTGCGCTGTTGTCTTCACCGTCGATCAGAAGCTTAGAACGCGTGATTTAGCCCCCTCTCGAACTCAGGGCTTGTTAGACCCATGTTCCTCCATGGGACACATCTCCGACAATCATCATATTCATATGGATGGATTGAAAGTAAAAATGTAAAATCAATTGCAAACCAACAATTGTATTTGGAATTACAACCAAATCTAAAGAATGAGAGGGGATGATGGTGATGATGGAGATGCAATGATTGATGATGCGGGGGATGATGTGTTTTCCTCCAATGATCCGTGTAGTAGAAGGACTTTCCCTTCTACAAGTACCTCCTCCATATCCCTTCCCAGTGTGGAATTTCGTGTCTAGAGGTGTCTATGAATGTCGGATCACAGATCCGTCTTCGTGTGGTGAAAGTATTTGACAAGGCGGACGTCCTGGCCAGAAGTGCGGGCAAGCTTCGCCTATACCATAGGTCGTTAAGATTGCAGTAGCTTCTCCTTGCATCCTCTCTTCTCGCAGGCGCGTGGAAAATCATTTAAATTATATTTATCACTCAGAAATATTATATTATTATATAATATGACTCTCCTAATTGATAGATTCACAAAAGACTTAATAATTCAGGATCCTATTGAAACAAGGGTAAAAGGTGCACACGAGCACCATAAAATACCAAAATTCTAATTCTACTTATGCAAAAACATAATATAAATATGCTTCAAAAATGGACTCATCAACTTCCCCAAGCTAGACTATTGGTTGTCACCGAGCAAGGTAGTGACTTTTGGACAAGGTCATCATGTTCATGAGGCATGGGTATAAAAGTGTGCCCATACCCTACAAACACGGGTACGGTTCCTCCGAGCACTCATGGGTAAAATTGTCATCCTTAGCGCGAAGGGACAATAAGAGTTAGGAGAACAAAGTACTTTTGGGGCCTAGAAACTTTCACATTTTTTTGATGAAAACACCGTCGCTGCTTACCTTATGAGTGGTTTAATGTCGTCGCTTAGGCGCTAGATTATTCATGTTAGCGAAATAGTGGGTTCCCAAATTTTTGTTTAGAATAGAAGTATGAACACTCCCAACCATAGTGATTGAAAATTTATCGATAAAGGGCGCTTTATTTTTTTAAAGCTCAGGGTGCTTTATTATTACACTCGATTCCCCATCCCAGCGGCCTACCATTCTGCTATGGGTAAATTCAAATTTAGTCGAGTTGGTTGGGGCTTCAATCGTAATTTTCGGGCTCATTGCCTGTCTTGGTGACAACATCTTCATATGCATCATCGTTGATGAATGAATATAATACGTAAATATATCAATGCCATAGTATTTTAGTTCTTACCAAAGCAATACTTCAGTTTTCTCTCTTCTTAGTTTCTTCAAAAAGGGGTCTGACCTCTTTCTCAATTATTTTAAAAAACATGGTTTTGGTGAATACTTCAGTTTAAACCCGTATTATTCGTTGAAACAAAACACTAAAAGGTATTTAATAGTTCAGTTTATTCAGAAATCAAAATGTTTTCTAAATAATTTAAAAATACTTTGATGCCAAACTGGGCCTTAATATCTGAACCGAGCCAATCTAGGCCATGGATGATCAATATTTAGATGCCAAATGGCCAAATGGGGCCTTAATATCTGAACTAAGGCCGTATGGGCCATGGATGATCACCGATGTGCCTGTCGGCCTTTGATTCTAGGAAGTATGTCTTACCAATTTACTACTACTTAGACTATACATAAATCTAAATTTAATCGAGCAATAAAATCTCCCGCTATCCAATGTTTCAAACATCTTGGAATCCCCCTTCTACCCCTAGTGAAGTTGGTTTGTTGGGGCTTCAATCGTCATTTCCTAGTTCAGTACCTCTATAGCCCCGCTCCTACCACCGACCCCCCACCACCACACCCACACACAATCCTCGACCCTAGCTACGCAAGCCCTGCAGAAAACCGTAGATCTACCTTCACCACCTTACATCTGATTCACCGGGAATCTGCTTCTTCACAGCTGTCGTCCAGCACTCGGAGGAACCCCTGTTCTGCTTCACCTTCGCCCACAAGCACCACAACCTCAACACCCTCGACCACCTCAACGTCACCACCCAGGATTTGCAGGATGCCTAAACGCCGTCCTGACCGAGGTAACCATATCTCCTTAGAGTTTGGTAAGCTAAATATGTAGCAGTTAACTATATTTTGTATTGGTGCTACTTTTGTAGTAACTTACAAGTACTATACTTGTTACCCGTATCTTGCTAAATAATTTTTTTGAAGTCAGGTTTAACTATATGGCATTCAACTATGTTTTTGTATGTCATGGCGAAATATGAGTCAGCCAACGGTTAACACATTTGTTTCCATTATCTACTTTATTAAGTGCCCATATGTGATGCAGTTATAATTTCTCTCTAGCATGGCATAGGCTATGGCACTAACTGTTAATTTTTTCTTGGTGCTTTTCTCCTATCTATGCAGTACACGCTTACATTCGTTATACTGTTTCCACTAAGATGTCTATTTTATTTGCTTCTGCTTACCCCACTATTCCTAACAGTTTGTTGTTGTTACAGAATGAACAGGTACAATTTACTCTAGAAATCGTAGAATGAATGGACCCTATAATCTTGTAAGTATCTATTGCTTTTGTATCACTTCATGCTAACATCTGTGAGACTGGAACCTTTTTGTGTTTACTATTCGGTGCACCATTATGTAGAGGACCAACACTAAAGTATGGAGACCACCAGTCCAATTAGTTGATGCACCGGACATCATCGACAAACATACCTGTAACCAGATCAGCAATCCTAAGACTCTACATAGAGCTACTATAAGCATGCCCCCTTTTTTAAGGTTTAAGACCCCTGGTGTCATGCCATTTACTCTAGTTGAGTTGTTATTTTTGTCAGAGGCACTAGGGTGATTATAACAAGGACATACATGCAATAGACTCCAATATAACAGAAACAGAAGGATCATAAGCAACTACGCACTTCAAATATCACTCTGGTATCTACACGTGTATGGCTATTTTAATACGAGGAACATGATAGTACACTTTGTGTTTAGGTAGACAATCAAAAAATTAAAACAATCTAACTTCTTGATAGATTGTTTGACCATTTCTCTAAAAATGATTTGGCTAGTCTATTAGAGGCACACGTCTGCAAGAGATCCTTGTGTTGAGTGCTTGCATTGCTATAACAGGCCAAATAATCTTTTGAAAATCTTTGAGAATGAACATGGTAGTTTTGTTCCTTTGTATGATGTTGTAACTTCTTTTATCTTAGTTTCAGCCTTCATCAAGTAGATCAGTCATTTCACAGGGCAGAAGTGATAGTTGCACATGATCTCATCCCTCTATGAAGTCTATTGTTCCAGTTATTCTAGAAGAAAGAGATGTATGATGCCCTTCTGTTACTAATTGCTTTCTTCCTTTTAGCAAAAGGACTGATTTGAAATTCGTTGGTTTTTGCTTTCCTTGGTAATGATGTTATATGAAATTTCTTTTTGTTTTAGGTTGCAAATATAAATATGAAGGCAGAACATAAAACTACTACCTGAAGTGTAGATCTCTTTGGACAAAGCAGTAGTGACAGTGCGTATTGCTCGTGTAGGTACACGATCTCGATTGCTCCATACATTCTAGCAGAAAGAATTTTTGGTGCTGCACTCCAACATGCACTTGATGTAGTTGGACATGAAGCCAACAAAACAGATGTAGTACTCTCTATAGAAAGGAAGGAGTTGTCTAAGTTAAAAAATAGGCAAGTTTTGATGGATAATCTACTTAATAATATCCTCAACAAGTCTCCTGGTAATCCCGTCGTTACATGTGAGGTGGTGCGAGCTCCCTAAAAGGAACATTTTTGAAAATGAGATTATATTGTTTATCAGTTGTGTTGTTCTCTAATGATGCTTTACAAGATACATAATTTTTTAGGACTGTAATAATTTACTATTTTTCCAGTTACAAGTTTTTTCCATAGTTCGAGAATTTATTTAGCATTCTAGAGAACTTGTGTTCTTTATTTATCCACCTTTATGTACTGGCAATGGATCTAAGTTAGATAGGCTTAAACAGTAGCATGACCACAATGTTTGTATTAGTTCTTGATAGACCTCCAATCAACAGTGATGGGCCTACACTAACGCTATTATATGTAGAATCTGACTTTAAAAGGACAGAGCAGTAAAAGGACAGAACAATAAAAGGCCAGAATAGTAAATGGCCAGAATAGTAAATGAACAGAACAGTAAATGGCTAGAAAAGTGAAAGGCTAGAACAATAAAAGACCGGTACAGTAAAATTGTAGGACGCCAGAATAGTAACAGGCCGGAAACAGTAACAAGGCCAGAACAGTAGGAGGCCAGAACTTTAGCAGGCCAGAAACTTCGCAACCCATTTATGGGACTGAATAGTAGAAGGCCGTAACAGTGAATGTCTAGAACAGTAAAGGGCATTAATGCTAGAGGGCCATAAGGGCCCACGGTGAGTGCGAGAAAAGTGATGGGCCCACAACAGTCCTTAACACTAACAGACAGACTTGGCCCAGGCGGAGAATGGGTCGCACAGTATTAGACCAAGGTGGGCCTTCTGTAGACTAAAACAATATCGGTCCTAAAAGTTCACGGGCCACGGATGGCTGCACTAATGGGACCATTTCAAACAGTGCTGGATGAAACAATAACGGGGCTTCTTCTTATTGGGCTCTCCTCATGGGCCGGCCCACTTAATATTTAGCAGGCCTTGGCTGGGTATGGTTTCTACCATGGTTTCTATGACTGTTAACAGCGGTAACTGGACGTTAACGGTGTTGGTCATGTGACATTTTGCATGACGTCAGCAGTCAACACGACTGGCAAATAGATCTACGACGGAACAAGTTTTTGTGGCTGAAGGGTGCGATCCGCCATGGTCAGAATAAAAACCATGGTAGATTCTTTTGTGACGGGGCTTTTACCACGAAGGGCATCCGTCGTAGAAGACTTTTTAGCCATGAAGGCCTTCAACCAAGAAAATCGTTTGTTGTAAAAGCCAACTTTTATTATAGTGTTGGGTCCATTTTGGTCTAGCAAAGAGGCGTGGAGGTGGGCGGCGTTGTTAGCAACAGTGAAACATTCTAGAGTGGATTAATTATTTTAGCTGGGTAAAGCTGAAGACTATAAATAGAACACTAGTGTTGTTATATTATCTAGATGGCGGGAAAAAACCTTATAGTGTCGGGAATATATTGATGAACTATTTTAGACGGACGTGGTGCGCACTCCCTAACTGCCTAGAAAACAAAGCATACGATAAATGGAATATAACTAATGGCTATTCAATCCATAAGCTTCAAGCAGAATATCCAATGTTCTTTACTGAAAACTTGTATTTCGAAATATGGTTAGCAGTTTATGATCTGAACCATAATCAATTAGGCATATTGAACTCCAGCAGATTAGTTGTGTACGCAACTCTGTGCATAGCCACGAAAGTGGATATATCAGGCATGACTGTGCGGATGGAAAGCATTGGGGAGTAGTAAATTTGATTGCTAAAATCTATATTTTCCTTTACCACATTGTACTGCACTGCTCAGAAGACAGCAAAACTAATACTACATAATTAACAAATAATTCGTAGTATTTGTACAACACAGTATACAATATAGTTATTTATTTTCAACTGAACTAGGTGCCAAAGCTTTCAGTTCTTTCGGGAGTACATCTTTTGCTTCATTCGCCCGTGAGAACATGGCATAAAACATGTACTCGTCCAAGACTGAGCTCGAGTCCATATGTTCAATGGTTCAAACAAAATGAGAAGATATTATGTTAATGTCATCAGAAATGTCTATTTGTTGAAATTAAGATGCAACACTGAAATTTCTAACATCTTTAAGATCATTTACTAGCTCCTTGCCATTGTAGTTCTCGATGCACTTTAAAACCCAAAAACCATTCATGTTTTCATCTCCTCCTTTCTGAACCTTCACATGTTTTGATCTAGAGACAATATTTCCTCACTTAGGAAGCTTGTTCTTCGAGTAGAGTTTTTCAATGAGTTTGTCAAACCTCTTTAGCTGAAAATTGAGTATTTAGAGCACAGTTAGTAACATAATTTTATCCATTCCTTGGGAGTGTTTTTATCTTTATACCAAGGAAAAAACATGTGGAAAAACCAGACCATTATTTCACCAATCTGGTTGTGGTACGCTATTTTAGACAATCCATTCTCTTCATTCTGTAATCTCGTGTGTCAATAACTTCAACTCGACCACCTTGAGGGTAGTTGTTTAAGATGTAAATAGATATGTGATTGTCAATGACACATGCGGAAATATCTGTGGTAAAAAAGGAAAACAGACACATTGATAATATGTTAGGGATGAAAATATGGAATATATCCTAATTTTATTAGTGAGTTATGTACTTAAAACTTACCATATTAGCTTTACTCAAATCTTTATTTCGTATACGACATTTGAATTGTTCAATCTTAGAGACAGCTTAATACTGGTAAATTTCATCTTCTTTGCTAGTATTTGTGAAATTGTCCTTTATGTTGATGTCACACAAACGAGCGACGCCGAGTGGCGGTATAGCTCTTCAGCTCCTGAATAGACATTTGTACTCAAGGATAGTGTGCCAGCTAGAAATAATAAAGTCCATCATATCATCCTCTAGCAAGCCTTTTTCACTAAAGCATGCTGCAAGACTTGCTGTAGTAAAATATTTTGGTACTAGTCCTTGTTCCAGAGTTGAAGAATATTTTACCATTACCAACCTAAGATTTTCGACAAACACGCGGAAAAAGATCAAATACAAAAACTAACAGCCATAATTGTGTATCCATAGAAATTTATTATATTAAACGAATCAATGAAGCATAATTTGTTGTTTACTCGCTATTTTTTCCAGAAAATCCTTATTCAGTAGCAATCTACGAGTAAGTGTGGCCTCTCCCTTGTATTTGTACATGGGGGGCGGCGTACACATGCAACTTAAATGTGAACATGTTTTGTAAAGGCCTCTTGTAAGATTTGATGTTATCTGGTGAATTAACAAGAACTGTTTTGCTATGGCAACGATAATGTTTTAGTTGCTCCTTCGCTGTGTTGTTGTGATCCAGGACATGATGTGTCTTGATTTTCCACATGTATTGTCACATCAGTGTGGTCCTTCGAGATGAGTTTTCTAAACACCTTTGTCGTTAATAATGTCTTCACGATTAGAGACACCCTAGTTCTTTTTAATTTATGGTATCAACATGGTGCCACCTGCAGCAATATTGGAAAAAAAAAGATGCTATGTCGTCTTTAACTTCTATTAATTTATAAATACAGCGTTTAATATAAAAACATAGCATCTTCATGGAATTTGATATTACTGTAGTTAAACTGTGTGGTTGATCTATCTTCCTCGACTTCTATTGTGCCTTTGTTCTGCCCTTGAGTTTGTTTAGACGAGTTTCCTCCTGCACCATTAGTATATTTAGCTTTCATGTCATGGCAACTAGCAATTTTGCCATTATCAATACTTCTACAGAATACAACCGTACCATTATTGAGCTTTGATGTTGACTCCTCTTTTTCAATTTCAAAATGCTTTGAAGTGTTTACTTCTTCATCCGTAGTATGCCTTGTTTCCGGTGTCAGTATTTGCATGCACGCTGATTCACTCTATACAACATAGTAAATATATAATTAAAAATATAAAAAGTAAGGCAAATGCATCCATGACACTGCAATTTTGTACTTTCTAATTTAGACATGTTCATGTGATGGAAGTTGCTAAATACATATCTAAAATATATAAACCTGTTCATCTAAGGCCTTCGTGGAGACAATGTCGTGCTGCTCATCAATTGATTCTATATCTTTTAGTCTATCTATGTACACGATTCCTTTATCGTCAAACTTTTAGGGCGTGTTATCATCAGGTCTATCCATTTTATCCCCTGTTACCATTTCTGATTTGCCTCTTGGCGAACATTGGTTCCCAAAATAATGGTCCTAAGGGGTTGCATCAGCTGTCTTCTTTTCTTGATTGTTACAATTCGTGCCTGAAATGTTTGCGATATTTGTGGGGCCCGGGATTAATCCTCCGAGAATCCCTGTTATGCATACAACCATGATCCCATGATCAGTTAGTCGTGGCACATAACCGACAAGTATCATTACAACATCCGAGACATACCAAATTACAAGACTTACATACATGCCGTTATGGCTACATCAATAATCCTCAGCGGAACATCATCAAGCGTAGAGCCCGATCCGTGCCTTAACCTACAGGCAACTGACTGGGAGAACGTCCTAGCTCGCATAATCGCCAACATCATCTTCTTCTTGATATCTGACCAAGTTAATAGCCAGGGACAGTGCCAGTGAGTACTTTGAATGTACTCGCAAACCACCTTAAGATAACAATAATAACAAGAGGATATGCAATATGGTTGCGGTAGTAGGAGGGCTCCAAGTGTCAACACCCGGATTTTTAATCCCAGATGCCCGTTATGCCATACCTCGCAATCCCAGAATTACCATTTTTGCGAGACATAACGGATTGGATATCACAGTACATCATCCATTACAAACCATACATAAGGTCTTACACAAATAAGGATCTCATGATCCAGTCTTAATACAACAAGCAGCGGAAATAAAAGATAAGCGTAGCGGTGGGGTCCATCTTCAGGGGCACAGGCAATGCTGACGAAGGCAGATAGTCCTAGTTATCATAGTCGTCCTACTGGCCATCATCTTGATAGTCTGGCCATGAGAATAGCCAGGGACAAAAGCCATAAGTACTCTTTAAGTACTCGCAAACTACGACGAACAAGTAGTATAATTCTAAGTTAAAGTGCTAACTCTATGTTTAACTATAAGGTTAACATTGAAACCTAAGCTGAGTTCTGAAGCAAAGAAAGATAAAATAAAGTTCTAGAATCACTTAGGTTGGGAAGCTATTGTCATAAACACAATCCTGTTGTGGTCAAGTCAAGATTCATCATTCATGCATAAGTTGTTTTGAAAACATCTGACAACGAAGCATTATGGCCATTCCAACTATCCATAACCGCGGACGCGGCTATTCGAAAAGTTTGACACTCTACAGAGGTGGTACACTTTCACCACAAGATTCGATACATCTGTCAGGGATAACCCTGAATCAACATACTTAGTATGCAGATAATCAAACATAACCTTTCCTTTACACACCCTAGTATAAGCACCTCTCCTATGAGCATGGCCTCCCAACCATGACCATCTGTCATCTTGGGCACTGCATAGGTGGACAACATTGAGAGGTAGCCTTAGCTCAAACCTCTCCCACGAGGGAACTAATACTAATGCATATAAATTTCCGGCTAAGCCTTACCCAATTTAGGTAGTGTGGTTGTACGGTAAATTTGGAATGGTATCACATACGAATCCAACCATCAGTTTTATAAAAGGGCTAAGGCTCATGCCTCAACATTTTCATCACCATAAACCATTTGTGTTTCTCAACACATGTCAAAACATCTCAATAGAATGACTCATTATTCCAAGGTTTTCATAATTCATTTTCACCTATTGTTCCCCTCTAAAGTGACTCAAGTTTTGATCTACTCTAAACTACTAAGTTAAGAGTGTTCACTAAGGTGTAAAGATGGGATCAACCTCATGCCATAGAATGACATCTGAGGTTTATCTAAATAGGTCAAGTTTTATACTCTTTATGCTACCTTCAAAACAAGTAAGGGACTTTGTGTAAAGTAAAGGAAGTAAAGCTTGTAAGGTAATACTTGGGGTAGTAATAGTCAAGTGGTGTGACCAAAGCATGCCTAAAGCATCTTTGCTCATTCATCTAGCTTAATTCTAGCTTGCTAACAATAGCTTGCCTTGGTTGGTGCAGTGGTTGAAGTTTTCTTCTTCTTCTTGGTAGAACTCCTCCTCCTCGTAGACTTGGTCGGTACTATCTTCTATAAATACATACGGAGTACACAAGCACCAAAAAATACTTAACTAGTCTAATTAATACTCTAAGGCACACAATTGATGATTTATTATCATCACAAGCATCACAAGTTTTATTCAATAGTTTCCTCCTTTTTATTTTAGAAAAGTAATTTCTACTCATTGAAAAATTAACTAAGATTTAATATTCACCACTTAAAATATGGGATCATGTGGACACATGTCATCACCACATATTCTAACATGTGGGAATGTGATTTAAGGGTTGGATCATAATTACTTTGGTTTAAGTTCATTATTTAATGATTTAAAGTGACTAGAAATGCCTATATAGCATTATTTTGGTACTAGTCCAAAGTCACTGCATGTAAATCCTAGTATTATTACATATTCAGATAGGTATGATGAAATGTGATTTTTTAGAGTTGGAATCAACTCAAAAGCTAACTTGGTTGATTTTATAAAAATGTTGCAAGGTGCAAAATCTTCTGTTTATTATTTTTACTAGGAGAGATATCTAACTCTAAATGAATTAAATCCAACGGGCTTGGATAGATCTTTTCGGTAGCTTTCCAACAAAATTGGAATCACTTCATTTGGATTGGTAAATATCTCTGAATTGAATTTTGAACTAAGGGACAGAACTAAGTTTAAACTAAAAAGAAAAATCCTAATTCAAACTAACTGGGTCACGTGGGAAACGCTAACGGGCCGGCCCAGTGGTGTTCTGCGGCACAGAGAACGGCTGACAGGGGGGTCCACCTGTCATTGGCTCTTTACACGCGAAGCGGTACGAGGCGATGTGGGCCGTTAGATTAGAAGGGGAATCTACGGCTGAGAGGTGTCGTCTCCGGCGAACAGTTCACCGGCGAGGACAAACCCTAGCGGCTCAGTGGGGGTGCTCAGGGGGCATACCAGGGCTCCAGCTACGGCGGTGATGGGGGCGATCGAACATGTTGTCGACGGCGGGCTCAGGGGTGGTCGCGGCAGCTCCCGGGGTGGACGAAATCGATGGCGCCTTCTCCTCCTCTGCAGCGAGCTCCTCCGGGGAACCAAGGCTCGAGCGGCACCGGCAAGAGGTCGGGAAGGACTAGTGAGGAGAGGGGAGTGGAATGGTGTGAGTCTTTGGTGCTGGGGCGGGCTCCTTTTATATGCGCGGAAGAGAAGCATGGGCGGTGCTCGCCGATGACGACGACACAGCGAGCTAGAGGCGTGGGCGGTACGCTAGGACGGTGGGTGGTGCCCTGGCGAGTGTCATGGTGGTGCTTGTGCAGTGGTTTGTGGTTGGGGAAAGTGAAGAGCGCGGCGCGCACTAAGTCTCTGCCGACAGCGAGTTTTACGGTGGCCGGCGACTACGGGGCACGGTCGGGGGATTGGGCATGTCCGTTAGCTTGCTAGGCCGATGGGGATCGTGTAGACAGGCGGCTGGAGCTAGGCGAGGTCTGGCTACGCGGGGATAGGGCGCGCTCTGCGGGCGGTGTCGGCATGGTCGACAGGCTCCGGGAGTGGCGGTTCCTGGCCGTTCTGGTCGCTGTCCTTGGGCTGGGGCTGGTTGGACGGTGGAGGTGGACCATGGGCTACCTCTACGACATGGTGGATGGCGCTGGCGGCGGCTCTGGCGTGCTGTCGCCGGTGAGGTGCCCAAATGGGGGCTCGGCCTTAGTGGCCATGACCATTTGGTCGTGGCACAGTGTGTGGCTGGGCTAGAGAGGGGTAGGGGGAGTAGTGGAGAGATTTTGGTGGCAATGTGGGGAACAAGTTTGGCCAGAACACTATTTAAAATAGTGAAATTTGTTTGGTTTGAATTCTGCCTGCCAAGTGTTTGATGAAATGGCCGCATGAACCTTACTTTTGAATTTTGGGTTAAAATTTTTGAGTGATCTCCACTAGTACTAGGAAGTCTCTGGTTGCAAGGGTTTTGAAAATGGAGTTCAATTAGATGGTTTTTGAAATATGGGTGATCTAGGCATATGCATTGAATTCAATTTTAAACTGTCATTTAAAATAAGTATTTGAATGTTTTTAGCAGAAGACAAAGTGGGCCTTGGTACCTCATTATGTGTACTAGCAAGGGGTGGAAAGATTCAGAATTATTTCTGTTGGGAAATGAGTGCTAGGAACACTCAAAGTAGTGTAGTGGATTAAAATGACCAAAATGACCATTTCTCATTTTTAATTGTTTTTTATTTGATTTTCTTTGGGATTTGCTTGGGAATGATTTAGATGATGTTTATTTCACCTAAGAATCATTTTACAATCAATGGATCACAAAACCATGGCAATTCAAACAACTCCTATTTTTAAATGCACACACATATGAATGCTTTCATATTTTGAAATGGAAAAGATTTTGTTAACCCTAATTTGGATGATTTGGATCTTGATAAGCTTGGATTAAAGTTTTGGGATGTTACACCAAGAGAGGTTCTTTTCTCAAATAGTTTCTCTTGTAGATATAGCATCTACATATCTTTGATGAAAACTTTTGTAAAGCATTTTGGAAACCTTTTTCAAAAGTTTTAGAAAACCTTAGGACTGGGTCACCCATTTGTTCATTTCTTCCGGTCGTCCCATGACCAAAATCCTTTCTTTCCCGTCCGACCATCCCATGGTCAAAACCTTCCTCCTTTTTCGACCATCCCATGGTCAAAACATTTCCAAAGCCATTTCGTTTTCGAAATCCTTTTTGAAAACAAAACCAGCACCGCTCTACAGAAGTTTGTCCAACCCATCCTTAACCGTGGACACGACAATTCGAATAGATTTACACTCTGCAGAGGTTGTACACTTTACCCACATCATCCGGGTACGCTACCCTGATCTACACCGATCGTGGGTCGAGTAACCGATCAAGACTCTCTGAATGCCCACTCCAATATAAGTGCTTACCCTATGAGTGTTGTTCCCCTCAAAACCGGGACGTCGGGTACCAAGGACCAACCGGAGCGCATTTTACACTTTACACAGTGGGCGCTTTCAATGAGGGGCTCATAGTAACGCGTGGAGGCCAGCAGACCCTTCGTTCCTTCTCTCGGTCGATGTCCCACATGGACCGTTTGTCCAGAGAAGGCCCACCCTCTAGGGAGATTCCTCCCCTGTAGTAGTTGTGAGGCAGCTTATACCAGAATAGACAAACATCAAATCCAGCCCTGTCCCATTCCAGAGTAATGTGGTTGCACGGGTTAAGTTGTTATAGCTAAACTGCAAAGAACCAGCTGCATTTTCGTAAACCTTCTTCCTCCACCTTTCCTTCAGCATTTTGTAAAACAAAACCTTTTTTTTCTCAACATCTCTTGGGAGGTCCCACCTCACCATGGTTTTATCATAAAACATTTGGTAAAACTTTTTCTGGGGTCTTCCCATCCTCTAACTTTGCTTTGGCTGATACAGGGTCTCCAAGAGGGGTATGGTGCATTACACCATCTACCATACTAGGGACAAGTAGGTGTCATCAAGGGGGTTGTACTTAATAGTACAAAAGAGTAATAGTTTGGAGGAGCCAAACCACTACCATATATTACATCAACATATAGTAAAACAATGCAGTTTTAAATAAGCGGTAGATAAAACATGCATAAGTAAAACAGTAGGACAAGGCTTATGAGCAAGAAGGTGGCTTGCCTGATGATCAATAATATGGCAATATGTCCCTGGACTTCTTCTGAGAAAACCATAATAATCCAATATAATAATATCTCTTCTTCCTGGCGTCAATACAAACGCAACTATCGTCGTTATCGAGTATACATGCAAACAAGCAAGACCACAATCAACACAAGGTATACAAGCACCAATACAATACAGCAAGCAATTGAATAATATGGACTTAAGATTTAGATGGTTTTGATAGGATTGGATTTAGGAGATTGAGATGGCCTTGGAGAAGGGAGTGCACACCCCTTAGGGTTTATTATCGAGGAACTACCTAAGAGGGGGTTTTGGATGAAAGACCAATTCAGCATGATACCATTGTGTACCAATGGTACCAACAGGTAGTTGTTGATAAAATGAAACCAACCAAAGTGGTTTCACTATTTTATCACTTTTCTTTATTTAGTTATGATTTTTCTAGTGTAATAACTTCTAGTTTTTAGGGAATAATTCACCAAAAAAGTTCTGGAGCTCCAAAAATTATTTCCTTGGATGGTCAGTTAGAGTTTGATGTAATGATTAGCTGAGAGATGGAATCACTCCAAAATAACTAACATAATGCCCTAAGGAATTTCTCAAAGTCAATTCTGTAACTGATTTGTCTTTTTCACCAGCTTAATTCTACAAAAGATTTCTATATGATTCCAAGGGAAAATGATATTTTCTTTGAGTACCTTTCGGTTGATATTGGATTCACTATTTTTGGAGTTCTCAAACTCCTTTAGTGATTTTTCTATTGTCATAACACTATACAGAGATAATTAAATCACCAAACATCACTAATTAATCAATAAATTCTAGTATTCTAGGTTTTGTAAGTTATTGAAGTACCACATCACCTGGAGTTGGAATCAGGACAATATCCATTCTGGTGTGACCTAGAGAATTTCTTAAATACAGAAATAGGATGTGTTCATTATTTTTCCTTCAGGCAAACTATGGTTCAACTTGTCATGAGACAAATTCCCAGAGATGGGTATTTCAAATACCTACTAGAGTAAATTTGATTCATTCCATTTGGTTATGTAAATCATACTGAGTGATTTATTTATTGCAACAGATACATGTTGGTAGATTATATCTCAGAATTTAGGGAATATTATTTTAGCCAATTGGATGGTTCTGCATGTCTAAGAAGACATGTAGGTATCTAGTAAAATTTAGATTTGTGCAATTGGAGTTCTTTAGCATTTTTGGAATGATTTAAACTAACAGCCAAACTTCTAGATTTTTAAAGAGCTACTAAAAATAAAATAAAACAAATGGGGCAGCGTTGGGCCAGAATCCCACTACGCGAGGCGGATCTAGGGCGGGCCGGCCCAACTCACATCGAGGGCACGCGTGGGAGGGATTTCAAACCACCTGTGGGCGAGGTCCGCCTGTCAGTGAGTGCGGGAGGGCGAAGAGGTAAGGAGCAGCGCGGGCCATTGGATTAAGATAAGATCGACGGTGTCTGCTCCGTCTCCTACCGCCGGCCACCGGGAAAAGAAACCCTAACCCTAGGTCGGACAGGGAGACATGGTTGCTCACCTAGGGGTGGCCTCCAGCGAAGGGGGTGATGCAGGGTGACGCGGAGCTTCATCCTGAGCTCAACAAGGGGCGACACAATGGGGTTTGGCGCCGGGATCTAGCTCGTGCGTGCACGTCCGCGGAGGGACCTCAGGAGCTCACCGGCGCCGCCGCCTGGGGCTTCTGCAGGGAGAAAAGGGAGAAGGGTTAGCTCGGGGAGGTGGAGTGGGGGTCTGCGGTGTGACATGCAGTGGGGGAGATGCAGTGGGGAGGGATCTTAGCTCGGCAGGAGGGAGGAGTCTGAAGCTTCTCTCCTCTCTCTCTCTTGAGCAGTACAGAGCAGGGGAGAGGGAGAGGGTGCTCGGGAAGGTAAGTGGAGAGGAAAGGGGGCAAATGAGGCGATGGGGGGAGTTGTACTGGCATGTGGCAATAAATACTGAAGGGAGAGGTCCATGGTGGACATAGTCTAAGGAGGGGCAAGGGGAGGGGTGCTGGTCATCCATTAGGCGTGTAGGGAGGTGGAGAGGGCACTAGGGTCGTGCAGCGGACAGAGAGGAGGTGGGGGTGGAGTGCTGCAAGAATCAAAGACAAGATGTGACCAATGTGTGCATCTCTCCTTCCTCCAAGCACTAAAGACAAGGGTAAGAGGGTTGCTACAGTGATGCTACAGTGTATCTCAACCAGAGGGATGAGAGGTGTGCTGTGCAAGTTTGTTTGACCAGAATGGTGGAGGTTTGGTGGGTTTTTGATTTGAGGATTCGCTTGCTTGGCAATATTGATCAAATAGGTGGTTATGAAGAAAGTCCAAAAAGTTGCATTGGATCAGATGAGGGAATGGTACTGGGAGATAGATGAGGTTAAGGGACCTCTCTAGGAATTATTTGTGATTTTCTAAGGATTTTAAGTCCACTTAAAATCATTCATTCAAAAAGTACAGAAGTAGATTTTACATTTGACATGGTTGGTTTTTGATATGACAGGGTCCCAAATGTGAATACACACTTAGGAGAATTTTCCCAAGATTTATTGAGGATTAAAAGTATTTAAAACAATTATTATTCCAATTCAGCCATTTAAGAAAATGGGCAAAAAGAAATAATAAAGCTCATCAAAAATATTTATTTTTGAAGTGGGAAGATGGGGTATGATATATAGGACACAATTTTGCTTAAAGTTAGGGAAGTGTTTTGGCAAAAAACAAACTTTCCCATGGGAAAGGGGTTTTGGAGATTTTGTCTATTAAGGAGATTAATTAGATTTGGAGCCATAATAATTATGGATAATATTTGATAACTCATGGTGATCAAGGTAGATGATGTAGACAAGGTGTAGCAAGCATTTGCAACCTTGGGATTGGAGAATCCAAGTTAATTTTTGTGAAATACCCTAGATTAAGGATCTAGGGTGATGTTAATTTCATATCATCAAAACATGGTTGTATCTTGGAGTTCAGATCTCCCCTGGGGACATGGGATATATGGATAGATATAACAAGTGATGTACATCAACATGCTATAGAGTTTTGAGCTTCATATTGCTTGAGTTCACCAAGATATGCTTTCAAACTTTGAATAAAATAAGTCTACCAAAGCAGATTATCAACTAGCCTTCAAAACCTTGTGGGTTTAAGAAGCACAAAGATCCACTTGGAACAAGTTAAGTATATATTGATAGACCTATATGAGTAGCACGCAACCATGCAAATAGTTGGTCCATAGAAGGTTGGATGATGGTGTGAGCTTCTGTCAAAGTAGGCATGTTGACTAGATTTGCAGGAAAAGTTATTTTCTTGCCCGCAAAACCATCAAGAACAAGTAGGTTGGAGGATGATCTAACCAAGGTAAATAGTGGGCCTTGGTGGTACTTAGGATGGTTAACAAGATGATTCAGATGCATTTTCAAAAATGCACAAGGGTTGAGAAAGGGAGGCATTCAAAAAGGTGATGCTGGGAATAGTTTTCCAGACTTAGCCAAATTTGGCAGATTTAGGGTTTTTGACTAGAATGTGGGTGGTGATGATTTTGATGGGTTGAAAGGTACCTAAGCATCATCAAGTGGATGATGTTGAAGTGTAGATTGAGTAGGAAGGATCCTTGCTTGATATTGGTCTTCATTTACTTGGAAACTTCTAGAATGGATCACTGCAGAATTGATCTGGTTAAGGGTTTTAGATGACCACCTGGTGGCTAGGGATTAGATCTAGATTGTATTCTTGTTTAGGGTTTGGTGATTGGGAAACATCTTGATCCTAGTGATGAGCTCCTATAGTAGCTCATACTATCTCCTAAGCAGACAAATCAAGCAGTAGATCAAGGAAATTCATCAGGCAGCAGATCAAGGCAACTCATCTTATAAACTAAGCAAACCTACTACTAGGGTTACCATCAAGCTTAGCTTGAGGTAGGGTTGGGTATTTCGAAAAGGTTTTAGTTTGTAATAAGATGAGAGTCCTTGGTATCTCTACCAAGAGTAGAATTCAAAAGCTTACTAAAAGGTTTTGGACATCCTAGAGGTAAGAGTAGTTGAAGGTTCTGTCTTGAAAACATAAGGAAATTATGTTATATACCTCTGCATAGTTTTGTCAATAGAAGCTACTAAAATAGTTTTGGTTACATAAGCATCTTGGCTCAGGTTTTGAGATGCCAGAACATTTGAGAATATGTAAGATGAGCCAGGATAGTTTTGTTAAATAGCTTTTCTCAACTGATGGTGAGGTAAGGAGTATCATATGGCATACTCTCACAGCCACAAGCACAAACAAACAACTAGAAAACACTTCACCAATGTACAAGAAAAAGTTTTTGTTCCCCCTAATTTTTGCATTCTGGACAACTAATTAGGGTTGCAGAAATTGGGATATTATAGACCTTTCCCCCTTAAAAGAATCTCGTCCTGAGATTCAGGAGAGTAGGGTTAGGGGATTTTGAGTCGGGGTTAGCTCTACTGGTTTCAAGCGTGCTATCATACGGACTCCATCTTGGAAAGTGACTATTATGTCGGTGAAGTTGAGCTTCAGTCTTCCGGGATGCACGGAGAGTTGAGCAGAGTCCAGTTCTTATTGCGAGGGATGACCTTCCTTTCCTTCCAGACTATATATCTCGAGGGCCTAAACTAGGCATACTATCTCGATGCTGAACTTCACGGGGTACTCGCCGGATGATAGAATCTACGGCCTGGTGTACCTTTCTCTGAGGGTCTACAGCTCTTCTTTAGGGTCGTAGCATATCCTATTTAGGGTCGGGACTCCTGAGTTTGCTTGAGCGAAGGGTTACCCTATTTTTGTGGGAAAGACGCAGTCTTTCCCCCTTAGGATTAAACTGGGGGTATATTGGAGAGTTGACATAGTCCTTCCTTCTTGCAGTCATTGAATGGGGTTTTTGGGGATTGTTGTCCATCTTTCTTCTGGAGTAGAGACCTTCGGAAGTCTTCGGGGAATTATGACTTTCTGGGCTTATATACTACTATTATTCGTACTTAGCCTGCTGAATCCATCGGAGACTTACGTCCTCTAAGAGATTGGAACCGAGGGGTTGGCGATGTTGTGGTCCTTCCGGTATGTCTGCAGCTGAAATAGCAGAGGGACTTTGTAGGATCTTTAGTTAGTCTCTCCTCTGATAACTCCTGGGTTGTTGTTTGCCGAAAGGACGTCGGATCCAGTGACGGTGTATGCAAAGATCTCTTCTAAAGTATTCTCTGGTAGACAGTCTTCTGAGGATTGAGTGGAAAGACATAGTCTTTCCACCTTAGAGCTTCACTAAGGTTCGTTAGGAGTGGTGTGGATCATCTGTCTTGAAGCGCTGCCGTGATGGTAAGGGAGGCTGTATCTCCTTGGGTCTTGATCTGAGGTCCTTAAGTGAAGTTCTATTAATTCAACCCTTTCGTGGGTGGCTTCCTAACGAAGTTTGATGGGTTTAGCTTAGGGAAAGTTAGCGGTTAACAACTCTCTTGCTAGTCTTCGGACAGGGTAGGGTAGCTAACGTCATAGAAAATGTCTTCACCTGAACTCTTTGTGTTGCTTTTGCTCGATGGTTGAGTAAACTCGGTGGCTTCATGCATCCTTGTCTTCAGGGAACTGAAGTATTCTGGTCTTCTGGTGAGGAACTTCCCATTGGGTTGGGTAGGGTTGACTAGATTAGTTAGTCTATTGAGGTGGTTGGAAGGACTAATATACCGGGGGTCAGCATAGTTAGGTTTTCACTTCTTGCCTTGGTAGACATCTCTGGTGGTTTCTTGTGAATAATGAGGATCCTTCGGTGGTTGACTTCTGGCTTCAATGGGATTCTTGCTGTAGTAGACTGAGGAACAAGGGAGTGTGGTCCTATTGACGAGTCTTGCGAGGTGAGTTTGACGAGGTATGCCGTCCTACTGAAGTGAAATCTTCGAGTTGATTCTGACTTGACGATGTCGAACTCCTGGTTCTTGCGATGCCTTTCCTCTCATATACTCTCGAGGTTAGTCTTGGTCTCATTACCGACAACTAGCACAGGGGTTTCCTGAGTTACTAGGTGGTTTATCGCTCCTCGAGTCACATTTTTAAAGAGGTCAAAGCAAACCAAAACATACAAACAAGGCGAACAAAGCGAGGAGGATTGCCATGTCCTCGGCAACAACACACATCAAGCAACACAGGACGCACTTAGGCAAGCAAACACGGTCAACGCCAGGGACCAAGGAGTTAACTACTCGTGATGTAGGGGAATCCTATTCTTAGGACTATTGTCCCTAGATATCGTCTTTCTTCAGCTCAGAGTCACCATCTTGCAGATGAAGCCTTTGTCATATATTGGACGCTTCTTGATAGTGCAGCACTGGATATCTTCTAATTATGGGGATTCCGCTGGTAGAGAGATATTGTAGTCTCCTTGTGTTTGTTGGTAGTTGCTTGTCTACATCTTGTTCCCATTGTCTTTACCGGGTTCTAGATCCTAGTTAGTTAAAATCCGTAGGTTTGAAGTTTGGACGAGAGTTAGAGGAAACCATTTTTGAAAGCATTTACGTAGAGTAAGAGAAGTAGAACTTTTTGAACTCATTGAGAAACTAGTTTTTGAAAGCCGGGGTTTTCAAAATAAGGTTCCTGTCTAGCGAGCATGCTAACTAAGGCTCTCCTACAGTCAGGATGGCTCTAATACCAAGTCTGTGGGGCCCCCAGATTAATCCTTCGAGAATCCGTGTTATGCATACAACCATGATCCCATGATCAGTTAGTCATGGCACATAACCGACAAGTATCATTACAACATCCGAGGCATACCTAATTACAACACTTACATACATGCCGTTATGGCTACATCAATAATCCTCAGCAGAACATCATCAAGCGTAGAGCCCGATCCATGCCTTAACCTACAAGCAACTGACTGGGAGAACGTCCTAGCTCGCATAATCGCCAACATCATCTTCTTCTTGATATCTGACCAAGTTAATAGCCAGGGACAGTGCCAGTGAGTACTTTGAATGTACTCGCAAAACACCTTAAGATAACAATAATAACAAGAGGATATGCAATATGGTTGCGGTAGTAGGAGGGCTCCAAGAGAGGTTATTTTCTCAAATAGTTTCTCTTGTAGATATAGCATCTACATATCTTCGTTGAAAACTTTTGTAAAGCATTTTGGAAACCTTTTTGAAAAGTTATAGAAAACCTTAGGACTGGGTCACCCATTTGTTCCTTTCTTCCGGTCGTCCCACGACCAAACTCCTTTCTTTCCCGTCTGACCATCCCATGGTCAAAACATTTCCAAAGCCATTTCATTTCTGAAATCCTTTTTGAAAACAAAACCAGCACCGCTCTACAGAAGTTTGTCCAACCCGTCCTTAACAGCGGACACGGCTATTCAAATAGATTTACACTCTGCAGAGGTTGTACACTTTACCCACCTCATCCGGGTACGCTACCCTGATCTACACCGATCGTGGGTCGAGTAACCGATCAAGACTCTCCGGATGCCCACTCCAATATAAGTGCCTACCCTATGAGTGTTGTTCCCCTCAAAACCGGGACGTCGGGTACCGAGGACCAACCAGAGCGCATTTTACACTTTACACAGTGGGCGCTTTCAATGAGGGGCTCATAGTAACGCGTGGAGGCCAGCAGACCCTTCGTTCCTTCTCCCGGTTGATGTCCCACATGGACCGTTTGTCCAGAGAAGGCCCACCTTCCAGGGAGTTCCCTCCCCTGTAGTAGTTCCGAGGCAGCTTATACCAGAATAGACAAACATCAAATCCAGCCCTGTCCCATTCCAGACTAATGTGGTTGCACGGGTTAAGTTGTTATAGCTAAACTGCAAATGAACCGAGTGCGTTTTTGTAAATCTTCTTCCTCCAGCTTTCCTTCAGCATTTTGTAAAACAAAACCTTTTTCTTTCTCAACATCTCTTGGGACGTCCCACCTCACCAAGGTTTTATCATAAAACATTTGGTAAAACTTTTTTCGGGGTCTTCCCATCCTCTAACTTTGCTTTGGCTGAAACAGGGTCTCCAAGAGGGGTATGGTGCATTACACCATCTACCATACCCGGGACAAGTAGGTGTCGTCAAGGGGGTTGTACTTAATAGTACGAAAGAGTAATAGTTCGGAGGAGACAAACCACTACCATATATTACATCAATATATAGTAAAACAATGCAGTTTTAAATAAACGGTAGATAAAACATGCATAAGTAAAATAGTAGGACAAGGCTTATGAGCAAGAAGGTGGCTTGGCTGATGATCAGCAATATGGAAATATGTCCCTGGACTTGTTCTGAGAAAACCGTAATAATCCAATATAATAATATCTCTTCTTCCCGGCGTCAATACAAACGCAACTATCGTCGTTATCGAGTATACATGCAAACAGGCAAGACCACAATCAACACAAGGTATACAATCACCAATACAATACAACAAGGAATTGAATAATAACAAAGATTCAGATGGTTTTGAGAGGATTGGATTTAGGAGATTGAGATGGCCTTGGAGAAGGGAGTGAACACCCCTTAGGGTTTATTGTTGAGGAACTACCTAAGAGGGGGTTTTGGACCAAAGACCCATTCAGCATGATACCATTGTGTACCAATGGTACCAACAGGTAGGTGTTGATAAAATGAAACCAACCAAATTGGTTTCACTATTTTATCACTTTTCTTTATTTAGTTATGATTTTTCTAGTGTAATAAATTCTAGTTTTAGGGAATAATTCACCAGAAAAGTTCTGGAGCTCCAAACATTATTTCCTTGGATGGTCAGGTAGAGTTTGATGTAATGATTAGCTGAGAGTTGGAATCACTCCAAAATAATTAACAGAATGCCCTCAGGAAATTCTCAAAGTCAATTCTATAACTGATTTGTATTTTTCACCAGATTAATTCTACAGAAGTTTTCGATATGATTCCAAGGGAAAATGATAGGTACTTTGAGTACCTTTCGGTAGAAATTGGATTTACTATTTTTGGAGTTGTCAAACTCCTTTAGTGATTTTTCTATTGTCATAACACTATACAGAGATAATTAAATCACCAAACATCACAAATTAATCAATAAATTCTGGTATTCTAGGTTTTGTTAGGTATTGAAGGACCACATCACTGGGACTTGGAATCAGGTCAATATCCATTTTGGTGTGACCTAGAGAATTTCTTAAAGACAGAAATAGGCTGTGTTTATTATTTTTCCTTTAGGCAAACTATGGTTCAAATTGTCTTGATACAAATTCCCACAGATGGGTATCTCAAATACCTATCAGAGTAAATTTTATTCATTCCATTTGGTTATGTAAATTGTACTGAGTGATTTATTTATTGGAACAGATACATGTTGATAGATTATATCTCAGAATTTTGGGAATATTATTTTAGCCAATTGGATGGTTCTGCATGTCTAAGAAGACATGCAGGTATCTAGTAAAATATAGATTTGTGCAATTGGAGTTCTTTAGCATTTTTGGAATGATTTAAACTAACAGCCAAACTTCTGGATTTTTAAAGAGCTACTAAAAATAAAATAAAACAAATGGGGAAGCGCTGGGCCGGAATCCCACTCCGCGAGGCGGATCTGGGGCGGGCCGACCCAACTCGCATCGAGGGCACGCATGGGAGGGATTTCAAACCTCCTACGGGCGGGGTCCGCCTATCAGTAAGTGCGGGAGGACATAGAGGTAAGGAGGAGCGCGGGTCGTTGGATTAAGATAAGATCGACGGTGTCTGCTCCGTATCCTACCTCCGGCCGTCGGGAAAAGAAACCCTAACCCTTGGTCAGACGAGGAGACGTGGTTGCTCACCTAGGGGCGGCCTCCGGTGAAGGGGTGATGCAGGGTGACGCGGATCTTCGTCCCGAGCTCAACAAGGGGCGACACGATGGGGTTTGACGCCGGGATCTAGCTCGCGCGTGCGCATCCGCGGAGGGAGCTCGGGAGCTCACCGGCGCCACCGCCTGGGGCTGCTGTAGGGAGAAAAGGGAGCAGGGTTAGATCGGGGAGGTGGAGAGGGGGTCTGCAGTGTGACATGCAGCGGGGGAGATGCAGGGGGGAGGGAGCTTAGCTCGGCGGGAGGGAGGAGGCCGAAGCTTCTCTCTCTCGAGCAGTACAGAGCAGGGGAGAGCGAGAGGGTGCTCGGGGAGGTAAGTGGAGAGGAAAGGGGGCAAATGAGGCGATGGGGGGAGTTGTACTGGCCTGTGGTAATAAATACCGAAGGGAGAGGTCCATGGTGGACATAGTCTAAGGAGGGGCAAGGGGAGCGGTGCTGGCCATCCATTGGGCGCGTAGGGCGGTGGAGAGGTCACTGGGTCGTGCAGGGGACAGAGAGGAGGTGGGGGTGGAGTGCTGCAAGAATTAAAGACAAGATGTGACCAATGTGTGCATCTCTCCTTCCTCCAAGCATTAAAGACAAGGGTAAGATGGTTTCTACAGTGATGCTATAGTGTATCTCGACCAGAGGGATGAGAGGTGTGTTGTGCAAGTTTGTTTGACCAGAATGGTGGAGGTTTGGTGGGTTTTTTATTTGAGGATTTGCTTGCTTGGCAATTTTGATCAAATAGGTGGTTATGAAGAAAGTCCAAAAAGTTGCATTGGATCAGATGAGGGAATGGTACTGGGAGATAGATGAGGTTAAGGGACCTCTCTAGGAATTATTCGTGATTTTTCTAAGTATTTTAAGTCCACTTAAAATCGTTCACTCAAAAAGTACAAAAGTAGATTCTAGAAGGTCATTTGATAATTTTACATTGGACATGGTTGGTTTTTGATATGAGAAGGTCCCAAATGTGAATACACACTTAGGAGAATTTTCCCGAGATTTATTGAGGACTAAAAGTATTTAAAACAATTATTATTCCAATTCAGCCATTTAAGAAAATGGGCAAAAAGAAATAATAAAGCTCTTCAAAAATATTTATTTTTGAAGTGGGAAGATGGGGTATGATATATAGGACTCAATTGTGCTTAAAGTTAGGGATGTGTTTCTGCAAAAACAAAACTTTCCCTTGGGAAATGATTTTGGAGATTTTGTCTATTAAGGAGATTAATTAGATTTGGAGCCATAATAATTATGTATAATATTATATAACTCATGGTGATCAAGGTAGATGATGTAGAAAAGGTGTATCAAGCATTTTCAACCTTGGGATTGGAGAATCCAAGTTGATTTTGGTGAAATTCCCTAGATTAAGGATCTAGGGTGATGTTAATTTCATATCATCAAAACATGGTTGTATCTTGGAGTTCAGATCTCCCCTGGGGACATGGGATAGATGGATAAATAGACCAAGTGATGTACATCATCATGGTATAGAGGTTTGAGCTTGATCTTGCTTGAGTTCACCAAGACATGCTTTCAAACTTTGAATAAAATAAGCCTTTCAACGCAGATTATCAACTAGCCTTCAAAACCTCATGGGTTTAAGAAGCACAAAGATCCACTTGGAACAAGTGAAGTAGATATTGATATACCTATATGAGTAGCACACAACCATGCAAAGAGTTAGTCCATAGAAGGTTGGATGATGGTGTGAGCTTCTATCAAACTAGGCATGTTGACTAGATTTGCAGGAAAAGTTATTTTCTTGCCTGCAAAACCATCAAGAACAAGTAGGTTGTTGGATTATCTAACCAAGGAAAATAGTGGTCCTTGGTATTCCTTAGGATGGTTAACAATATGGTTCAGATGCATTTTAAAAAATGCACAAGGGTTGACAAAGGGAGGAATTCAAAAAGGTGATGTTGGGAATAGTTTTCCAGACTTAGCCAAATTTGGCAGATTTATGGTTTTTGACTAGAATGTGGGTTGTGATGATTTTGATGGGTTGCAAGGTACCTAAGTATCATCATGTGTATGATGCTGAAGTGTATATTGAGTAGGAAGGATCCTTGCTTGATATTGGTCTTCATTTACCTGGAAACTTCTAGAATGGATCACTTCAGAATTAACCTGGTTAAGGGTTTTAGATGATCACCTGGTGGCTACAGATTAGATCCATATTGTATTCTTGTTTAGGGTTTGGTGATTGGAAAACATATTGATCCTAGTGATGAGCTCCTATAGTAGCTCATACTATCTCCTAAGCATACAAATCAAGCAGTAGATCAAGGCAATTCATCAGGCAGCAGATCAAGGAAACTCATCTTATAAACTAAGAAAACCTACTACTAGGGTTACCATCAAGCTTAGCTTGAGGTAGGGTTGGGTATTTCGAAAAGGTTGTAGTTTGGAATAAGATGAGAGTCCTTGGTATCTGTACCAAGAGTAGACTTCAAAAGCTTACTAAAAGGTTTTGGAGATCCTAGAGGTAAGAGTAGTTGAGATTATGTTATATACCTCTCCATAGTTTTGTCAATAGAAGCTACTAAAATAGTTTGGGTTACATAAGCATCTTGGCTCAGGTTTTGAGATGCCAGAACATTTGAGAATATGTAAGATGAGCCAGGATAGTTTAGTTAAATAGCTTTTGTCAACTGATGGTGAGGTAAGGAGTATCATATGGCATACTCTCACAGGCACAAGCACAAACAAACAACAAGAAAACACTGCACCAATGTACAAGAAAAAGTTTTTGTTCCCCCTGATTTTTGCATTCTGGACAACTAATCAGGGTTGCAGAAATTGGGATGTTACAACATTGGTAACATCATTCTTGTAGCTCTAAAAACAGTTTAGCACATTAGTTGCACAATTGTTTGATGCTCGAAAGCAGTTAGCCATTGCTTCTAATTTCCTTCTCTTGATATCCTGGTGTACCATCATAAGTTTGTTAGATATCTCTGCAGCATGTGTATCATCTTGGATGCTTTCATCTTCTGGTTCTTCCTCTAGTAGTATATCATTGTACTGGTCAATGGTTTGTTTCAGCGTCTAGGCCTTTGTTCCTAAAGCCTCTGTTTCTCTATCAGCAGTTGCTATTGTCTTGTTACAAGCCCTGTTTGCGACAGGAGGTTTCAAATAATAGCTTCTTTCTTCACAACTTTTCTACTGCAAATAGAAAACAATGTTACGGTCATGAGTCGTGTATAACTGTGAGGCATAGTCATATAAAAATATGTTACGTGCTAGAGCGATGCTCTATGTGAAATAGATGAGGTAAAATATAATACTTACATTCAGTTGTCCCCACATCTCTTTGTCAATGGCATTAGCCTTGTCAAAACTGATTTTATGCACTTGAGCGAATCCAAGTATTTTATCAGAGGAAGGATAGCGCAACCTTAGGCAACACTTTGATTCATATCATCCATGTGGAACTTTATTGCTTCCCTCTTGATCTCGTCTATTACAAGCTGACAAAAGTCCATTTTTCCAGACTTCGCAATGTCGATCCTTTGCACTATCCCTCTTGATATGACTGATCAGGTGTTGCACCGTTACAATGTCTCTGTCTACTAAACCCAGTTTCTTCTTAAGCCACTGCAAAGCAGAGGTATCACTTGCTTTTGAAGGTCGCGACGTCATTATATTACCGTTGGGCGGACCAAAGAAAGAATGAACAACATCTGCTATCAGAGCTATCATCCTACCACCACCAAACTCCATTTTTAGAGTTTCTACGTCAAGCTTCCTGTATAGGTTAATGATTAGGGGCCTACAAGTATTAGAATCTAGCTTGTATTCCAGGATGAAACCCTAGCCTATCCTGGCCAGCTCTATCTTGTGAAGATCGTTAAGATCATTGTTGATCAATATTTGAAGCTCTTTGAGAGAAAATCTCACTGTGTAATTCGAACCAGTCCTAATACAGGGCTTCTCCCTATTCTTCATATAATTTTCCATTACCATTAGTTGATTCTCAAGACGTAGCCTGAAAGTTAATGGTAAGAATTGATCAGTAGTATTAGTGTTGTCTGTTGTCTGAATGGAGGAGGATGACACATATTAACGTGACATAAGCTTACCCTGTCACCATTATTTTCTTTTTGTGATTGTCCCGTTGTTCTCCACTAATCCTCTGTTGCTTCTTACTAATCCTGCCTGTAGCATTGGAACCTATTTTGTGTTTCTTCTTCAGTTCGAGCTTTCTTTTGTAAGTCTTAATCTTCCTATTCAGTTCCTTTTTTGATGATACATCAAACTCGTCGTCACTCTGCCATATTGTTCGAAGAATCTCCATGACTACCACTGACAGAGCTCATTTTCCCTAGTGGAAAAAACATATTAATTTTATTACACATGTAAAATATTTGAACTGAGGTAAAAATATTTCATTAAAATGCACTAAATTGAAACAATAAATTGTAATTATAGCCAACTGTATAATGTGATGCTAGGTTGCAGAATACAATGTGTTATCGTTAGAGAAGTATAAATTTATGCATGGAAATAAATATATGAAAAAATTGTACTAACCATAACACTTTAAAAATCATTCATTAAATATCAGAATTGCCTTCACGTAACATTATAATAAAATTGGTTGAAGCTGAGCCTACTTGTGAAATCTATTCTATTTGTTGTTCGAGTGCATACTCAATTTTTGCTAATTGTGAACTATAAAATCCAGAAAATCGTGAGTATGCAGCCGAATTTCTCATAGATAAAAATATCATACCGACTAATAATAGATCTACAAATATAGGTTTTGGATATTTTAATTTTACTAACCTTGTATTTCCCTGCAACAATCTTGAGAAACAATTTATAATATGCTTGTCTTTTCTGCACCACCGACTTGATCTCAGCACCCAGCTTGTCTTCTAGATAATTAAGACGAGGAAGAAGAGCTTCTTCTATGAAATCTGTGCTATCAAGTACGGGTGGTAAGTTGTTCGGAGTTGAGTATCCGAGGTGATCACAACTCGTGATCAATGGGGACGTTTGGTTCTTTGGCTGTAGAGAGTCCTACCTCAGATCGAGGACGGCGTTGTTGGTTTCTTATGCGGCAGATTGTCCGCATTCTGTGAAGGTGTTGTAGCTCTTATGGGAAGGTAGAGGAAGCGTAGGAATGCTATTTAGATAAAAACGGATAACTATGTCACTCGTCCTGCCTGATAAATAGTGTAATCCCAAAATTAAAACAGACTTATGCAAGGCGGTGAAATAGTAAGCAAGTGGGCAGAACAATGATTTCCGGAAACCTAGATCTGAACGTTAGCAAAACTTTGTCATCTGTGGCACTGTAATTTATTATAGTAAAAATTCACCTCTCAATGTCTTCAAGTTATAATGAAGAATGTATACTTATCTACACATTCCTTTGGATCATCCATTCGAACTACGGTATTTCGTATGCCTGTGCTTCACTAGTTCTACATATCAGTAAGTAGGTCATACACTCATTGTGAACTACCTTTGCTAGACATGTCGCGCTGCAAATAAGAAGTGCAAATGAATTTTATTCGAATTGTCTAATTTAACAAAAATATACACTTTGCAACTAATTCTTGTTACATTAATTTTAATCGGGGGACTTCTCAAGTTCTGACCGAAAGTCCATGATGCAACATAAAATTTTCGGTACTGCCCAAAGTCCACACTTCATTCTCTTATGAACGACATACTACATACTAATGTAAGCACTTTCTATATTACGAATAGATCACTACCATCTATACTGCAAAGCATTTCGGTCAGACAAATCCCACAACGAGTATTCTGTACAATGCACCGATTATTAACTCCCTGATCGTATACACTTTGCACTCCTCGAATATTTGTCTACCTGCTTAGAAACTTGGCTAGTGTAAAATATTAATGAAAATTCGTCATGTTCAAGTACAAAGATGATACTATCACATAAAAACAAAACGATTACATTGTGAAAACAAATTAAAAAATATAATGATTCGAGAATGATCTGAACTTTGAAATTTGAATAATTGCTTATACAATTAACGCGTATTTCTCTTTCGATAACCAAGAATTTCTGGAAAATCATAAACACGCTGGAATATACAACATAAATTTCTTTCTAAAGGAAGTGGCATAATTCAACATTTTCATTCAAATTTTTGCTTCCCAATTTAATTTCTACCTTCACTCCTACGAAACAAACAAATAAAGAAAAACACTTGTCTATATGATGATCTGCATTGAATAATAAATTTGTTTCACTTTACAAATATAAAAGTACCTTCATATATATTGATTGATAAGTTCTTTTATCTTTCTCGTGTAGTTTTCATTGAACGGAGATTCAAGCAATTCATACATCAGTTGTTCGCGCAAGGATTTAGTATCAATCTATCAAAATAAAAGATAGAACAACTAAATTACAAGAGAATGAAGTTGTATACTTGTGCAAATACAAAATTCATTCTGTCTGCAAATGATACTTACAGCCCTGAAGTAATAGTCAACAAAACCATCGTATGATTTCAGCAACCTGAGCAACCCTATACCACTGTCTTTCCTGGCCAGTTTATATACAAACATATATCTCAGTTACTTGTTTCATTGAAAATTTTAAGAAAAAAATTAGCATGCCATGTTAATGATACTTAACTGGTTTTCATTGTCAGATATCCATTGAATAGGTGTGGTGCGCATCTTCAAAAATCAACCCTGTATGGTAAAATGTTTGCTTCTTGAAACGCAAGCTTGAAATTGTCTATAACTATCCGAGCTTCCTCTTCAACGGTGTCGTTCATGACGTTCGAGCAGACAGTATCGTATTTCCGACCCTGAAGGTCAGCAATCACGGCATACCACACATCATTGGGCCGGAGAGGGATGATAACCTAGCCAAACAAAAATGCACAACAATTGAGAGCTACAGATTAAAAACAATGTTGGTAGAAACAAACAATGTAACATTACCATTGCTACATTAACTAGGTTTCAACTAGTGTGATTCTTTGATAAGCATCGTTTGAACGATCTTGCATAAAAAATTGTCCTTGTGAGAAAAATCTGATACATAATTTAATATATTTTATAATAAATCAGTGAATATATATAATTATTTATGGGTACACATATGGATGGATGGATGTATAGTCACATGGAAACATATGTATAGATACAACATGAGTTTTTCAAAAAACTGTTTTTGTAAACTTATCGCATCTTCATGCATCATGATGTACCGGGTTAGGAATAATTTATGATTATGCTGATTATTATCTAGGTTCTGTTTATGTTCTGCCATGACCAACATTTTCATATAGTTCATTACATGTGAATTCACACTTCCATAAACTTCCATTGATAAACCAAACACTCTCTGGCATGTCCATTTCTTTTTGCACAGAACAACCTTGTCGCTGGTAGAATACAGAAAAAAATATTTTGAGTTACTCCATTATTCTAATGTGATGCGCGTAATAAACATTATTTTTCATAGTTAAATACGTGAGATAAATTTGTACCTTCTGGCCTTTTCTCTTGGGGTGGTCTCTACGATGTACTCAAATGAAGCTACTTCAACATCTTTTGATCGTGACATAGCTAGATAAGGAATTCTGCGGCGATTAATGCATGTCCTTGTTTCGGAGTACTATTATGATGGGGATTGTAAGATCGATGCGTACGTCTGATAGAGTAATTTCTTTGTGGAATCTGGTTCTGAGTTATTGACATTCCAGACATACCATGTGTTGCCTTGTACTAGTGTTGCATTTGAATGCGCAAACATGAATTTGAATACTGATTGGATATATGAAAATCATTGTTCCACCTCTCGTTGCTACCATCACTTGGAGAAGAAATGTTACGTGAATTTCAGGCATTTCCAGAAACTCGGTGTTCCGATGTTGTTCCTAAGACCAGAATGTGCAAACATGAATTTTAAAATTGACTGCATGTGTATGGAAATCGCTGTTTGAACTTTCATTGCCATGAATTGTAGAAGAAATGTTAGGTGCATTCCCTACAGTTCCAGAATCTTGATGATCTGACATTGTTCCTAAGTTTGTCATGTGCAATTTTGCGCTTGGTAAGTCTTGGTCTACAAAGGCATATCCACTCATAGCTCTATACTGATTCAGAATCATATATGATAGTGTTGTCTCTGTATACCTTTTGCTGTTCAAAATTTTAGGCCGCTAACTAGATGTCTGGTGCATAACCTGCTGTGAGTCAACATATTTGTTTCCAGCTCCAGCATTCCAATAAAATGTCAGATGGTGTGCTTTGCAATTGTTTGGCTTGTCATAAGAATCGATCAAATTGTGCGCTTGATTCGCATAATAACAAGTGTAAGTGGTGCTTGTGATGCTTGGTATCTAAGTAACAGAGTTAGGAGTTGACGTACTGTGATACATATCTCTATTTCCAATAGTTCTATTGCTACAAGAATCTCTTAGGCCAGAACTAGTTTCTCTAGGGAAATTATTGATGAGAGAAGGTTCATTGTTTGTTGTATTGTTTCTGCCAGATTGATGAAGCTGATCAGAATGGGACAATGTTGTCGTGTGGTCATTGTCATTGTCTAGATTACTATTTAACAGTGATGTAGACATGTCTACCACTTACTTGTTACCACTTAGGGATCCAGATCCATACAAAGTCAAATGACTATAACCGTCGTGCTGATGAACAGATGAATGGATATTGGCAGTTATTGGTCCACACATTTCACTTGTACAACTGTGAAGCTGAGTTGGATGCCCGTCTTCTTCAGGATGCATTGTTAATGTGACATCAGCTTTAAGTTTTTGCGTAAGGTCGACCTGTTTTGCAACTTCTAACCAAAATTCATCATTGCCCTCCCAAAATGAAAACTCATCTTCACTGTTGTTATCTGTTCTCTGCTTCTTAGTAATGTGATCATTCGAAACAAGATCAAACTCACATTGAAGTGATCTCGCAACCACACGTTTTTCACCAAGACGGTTGGAGTTTTGTAAGAGCTGAAATGTATGTGTACACCTTGCAGCAGTCTTCCTCTTTTCTTCTTGATCACCGACGCGATGGCTCGGTCTTGCTTCTGCACTTGGAATGCAAAGAGTTATATTCAAGCCGTTGAAAACATTTGGACCAGGCATAGGAACATATCATGGGTTGGAAACATTTCCAAGATCTAGTTTTGGCACGGGATTTGTCACTAGATCATTAACTTCGGACGATGCTATGTCTTAAGCAACATGTAACGACCCAGCCGCTTTTGCACCGATATGAACTGTCGGGTAGTTACAGAGGATCATTTGAGAAACACATGAAGCCTTTACAGAACAAGGATGTCAGTCGTCGTGACTGACAACTGATGGAGAAAGATGAGGCACAATTGGATCATTTCTGTTTGATATACCTACAACTACGACTGGTCCAGCTTCAGTCTCAGCAAAAGTAACTCCTACAAAAGGACTTGCTGACTCGGAAGGTTCAAAATGGTTACGCTCCAAACCACGTGTACCAACCTGAATCCCTGACCCGTCTTACTTGTCAAGTGTATTTTATATGACATTAGTCTCAGCTGACAGTTCATTTTGTGTAGATGTTCCATTATCCTACGGTTGAACATTTGATACATGAAGTGCATCTGCAGCGAACATCTCGTTCATGGCATGCTCTACAAAGTTTGTTTCTATGGGAACCTATGTCTAGTCTTCATTTTCAGCACATCTAATGGTAGTTGTTGCACAAAATGCATTTGTGACACCCTAAACGGTAACTATATGAACCTGCTAGCACGGTGTTGCGCGGTGATGTGATTTTTCAGCAAATTCTTGCATCGCAATGCTATCAACTAATTGTTCAGTTACCTCAATGGTTGTGTTCAGTTCATCATCTTTGTCTAATGCACTACCATTGTGTTCTACATCCTGCTTGTTACTTTCTCTTATGGATCGAGGCCCCTGAGTTGAACAATATTTTGATTTATCCTTGAGCATAGATATCCCAGAAATATTCCTAATGGTGCACTTCATATTTTGATTTATTGCAGACAATATGCCAGCATACATGTCTGACACTATATGATGAAGTGCTCTGGCAGCCTGGAAGTTAAAAAAAACATGATCACCCATTCGTAATATCATCAAATTAATACTGCACGGCCGAGATAATTGATAAAGCAACACCATGATCAAGAACAAGTATTATGCTACCCTAATAAAACTTAGTAGTACATGCTGCTGGATAAATAATGCTAGTACATCTAGAAATCACTTAAACAAGGCAGAACTATCAAACAAAGAAACAATTGCATAAATTAATTCACTATTATAACAAGGCAGGGGAATAAAATCATGGAGATTTAAGGTGCAGCAGACAACTTCTATCTATAACACAAACATGAGAAGAATCGTCATGCATATAGGGTAATGAGTTGACCATATATTAAAGATTCTTACCTCCGCGTGCATAAGAAGATCTAATTCAAAATTTTCAATAAAATATACAACATTCTGAACTATCTCCTCGTTCACCTCAGTAGTGGAAAACGCAGTTTCATTTATATCTTTCAGCTGCAACAAAAAAACAAAAATTATATATATCAGTAAGAAGCAACAAACTCAGAAGTAATAATTATATATAATAGGAATAAGTATGGGAGTATTGTCTGATGAACTCCATATATGTTTGATCCGGTTTCTGGTCAAGACTCTCATAAAATGCCATATTCTCAGTGGTCCAGAAAGAGATCCTTGGAAGTGCATGGCCAAGTAGCAAATAATTTGTGTCCAATAATTCAAAGTACAGTACCTGCATTCAAATAGTTACAACCAAGTCACCAAGATTAATCTATACAAACTATTGAGCATTACCATTCCATCAGGTAAAAACCATCGTGGATTACTAACCGGGATTATTGGAAGAAAGCCACCAAGTGCACCTTTCATACCTTTTTGTCTAGAAGTTGTCAATAGAGGTTATGAGCTTGTTGAATGTAGCCAGACACCAGTCATAGGAGTCAATTTCATCAGATATTCCAATTGCAGAGAAGTAGTCTGGGCTGGCTCCATCATACGTGCTTGGACAAACGACAAAGGTGTTGGCAAATAGAACAAATGCAGTCTTGAATTGACATCCTAGCAGATCAGTAGTAATCAACTTATCTAGCTCACTGGTAGTTGGGGTTGGCCCTTTGCACCCTGTCAGTTCTCTTACCATATCCTGAATCCATTGTGGGCATGCCTTCTTTATGGTTCTACCTCGATATGGGATTCCAAGGATCTTGTTGAAATGAAATGGCTTCTGTTCAAAGCTGCATCCATTGGGAAATTCAAACCTTCTTGTAATAACGTGAAAATGAGCAACAAGCCACTTTACTAGTGACATTGGCAACTTTTCACAACATATACCAAGCATACCATTGAAATATATGTCTCTGACTAAAAGTTTCTGCTCATCTATTAGTCTTTTCACCAGTTTTATAAACTTTGTTAGAGATAACTGAGTAGTGAAAAGATGCTCAGCCATTTTGAATAATAGGATTTTTATGGCGATAAGATAAAGCACACGATATCAGTTAGCAGGCTATGAATTTTCCTATCAGGCATACATGTCAAATTTAAAAATTAAACAATCAACCAAGTACACAAAATACAAGCAGGACAGGAGAATCAAATCAAATTCAAAAACATTCGACTCGTAAACATCACATGTTGAACATGAATGGAAAATTATGAATCAGTCAACATAATCAGAAATTGAAGCGTGCTTAACCACCACTAGTCCTATATCGTTACTAAATAGGGATCTCCGGGTGCAATCTCGATCGCAACATACCTAGCACTCATTGGTCTTGAGCATGCACATATTAACATGAAGAAGCAGAGAATATACAGAATATATAGATCTACAAATGACCTAGAAGAAAACAAACCTTCTAGGCTTGGACGAATCACATAGAAGGGGAGGATGCGAGATGTGTTGATGACTTTCGTTAGTAAAAATTAGTATATTTCAAAACGGAAGAACAACCCTAAAGAATAACGAGGAGAACGCATCGTTGGATTAACGCTAGACCCGCCTTCCCTAACCCGTGTTTCCTGAGAAATAAGAAGGTGCTCATTAAAAAGTAGGAATCCACATGACATAACTCTTCTTACGTATAGGCAAGTTATGACAGAACATACTTTTTCACAAGTAGTGCATCTACAGTAGTACATACTATTTCACAAGCAGTGCATCTCTTTGTGCATGTAAGGTGCGGTGTATTCCATGGTTAGTGCATTGCATTGCACGGCCAGTGCAATTCCGCCACACCGTATCTTGCACAATGCGCACAGCAGTATACTTAAACACTCTAGGTTTGTATGTATTCAACAGAAGTGCATCTAGGTTTGCATGGCAGGTGCAGTCCATTAACGGTCAGTACACTGCCTTTATTTTGCAAAGTCAAAAACATTTATACGTGCATGGGACACTGTATCAGGAACTAGGTAGGTAGTGCATAAAAAACTATGCGCGGAGTGCTTTAGGCACTATGTGGCCACTGCATTAGAAACTATGTCAGACACTAGGTGGGCAGTTCGTCAAGCATTGCACGCACAGTGCATCAGGCACCACATGGTCACTTCATCAGACACTATGTGATTAGTGATTCGGGCACAACATACACAGTGTACGAGGCATTATGCAGCGATTACAACTATGCAACATAAACTATATGGGAAATGCATCGGTATCAACAATGGCAGTACATCCTAAACTGCGTCAGGACCTAAATAGGCAGTGCATCGAGCACAACTCAGGCAGTACGTCCAACACTACAAAAGTCGTGCGTCAGACCGTACGTGGGCAGTGCATCAGGTACTACGTGGCCACTGCATCACACACTACATGTATAGTGCATCAAGAAGAACATGCACATTGGATCAGGCATTCTGTGGCCAGAGCACAAGACACCACCCGGACAGTGTACCATGGCACACTAGGTCAGGCACTAGACCGGCAGTGCATCAAGCACTACCCGCGTAGTGCTTCAGGCACTACGTGACCACTGCATCAGACACTACGTGAGCAGTGCATCACGCAATACATACACATTGCATCATTAACAACATGAACAGTGTATAGGTATTATGTGGTCAATACACCAGACACTACGCGGGTAGTGCACCCTAAACCACGAGGGTAGTGCATCGGACACTAGGTCATGCACTATGGCCAATGCATCAAGGAGTAGATGTGTAGTGCATCATGGACTATGTAGCCAGTGCAACACTATCAAGTAAGGTAGTGCGTCGGACACTGCGTCGAGCACTAAACTGCACTACATAAGGCAAAACTCGGGCAGTACGTCCAACACTATGGAAGCAGTACGTCAGAATCTATGCAGGTAGGACGTTCGGACAACGTGTGGGCAGTGCGTCATGCAGTACATACACAGTGCATCTAGCAACACCATATCAGTGCATCAAGCACATACTGCAGCATACATCATAAAATACGCGGGCCATACATCACATAATATGACACAAACATGTGATGCAAACTACTGGAAAAGACACAATAAAATAAAAAATGGGCAGTGCATCTGGTGCGCATGAAAGGTGCGGTGTATTTCATGGTTAGTGCATTACATTGCACGCTCAGTGCACTGTCGCCGCACCATATCTTGCACAGTGCGTACAGCAGTATAATGAAACACTCTAAGGGCAGTGCATATGTGATTCAAAGGCAGTGCATTTAGGTTGCATGGAAGGTGTAGTCCATTGCACGGTGAGTGTACTGCCATTATCTTACACAGTCAAAACATTTATGTGTGCAAGGGACACTGTATCAGTTACTGGGTACAGGGTCGGCCCTGAGGAGGGTCCGGAGGGGCGGTGGCCCCGGGCCCAGAAAAATCAGGGGCCCCGAAATTTGTATTTCCAAGTAGTATGTGGCATAGTGAGCTGGGTAGCTGGCCCATAGTGCATAGGCACCGAAGTACTAGAGCGCAGGAAAAAAGGCTATAGCCTATAGTGGAGGCCCTTTTGGTTGCTGCCCACACGAACGCGATGAGGAGGTCATTTTCTTTCTCCATAGCACGGCCACCGATGCTCCCTCCTCAAGGACTTGTTCTTCTGTTAGTCCATATCAAAAACGAGACATGTCGTCTCTATCTTCACCCCACGACTATGTGTAGCTCATTTGGTTTTTCGTTCAAACGCCAGTCCGCCGACCCTTTCATCCTAGAGAAAACCAGGAACCACGATGGAAATATTCCACAGAGCTGACATAAAATTCAGGTATGTCTATTTCTCTTAGTCTATGCTCTAATTTTTCCATGATGACCGATTGATTATTGTTCTATAGTAATTTTCGAATTGTTGATTATTATTGTGTCTTCATTGATGCAACGAGTCCAATGATAAAATAGGCATGGTTGGATATTGATCGAGGATATATCATACATATTGTTGGGATTTATGAGCTCGGCTGATAATTAGTTAGATTTTATTGAGTTGATGTAGTATCTTTTGTATTTGCACGCTTGTTTGTGATGACTAATATGTGTAACTTATATGATATTTGATTTTGCGTACACTTAAGTGATACGAACCGGTACGTGCGTGCGGCGGCTCCTAGGAGGTGAGGCGGCGGCTGAAAAAACTCATCTAGGGTTTCTTCCCTCCGCCGGTGACGTCGTCGGTCCGTTCCATCTCCGATGACCTTAGGACCTTGAAATGTTGCGGACCACGGCCTCTCGCCGGCGGGAGGTTTTTGTTCTTCGATTAGTCTGTTTTCTCCTATCGTTTTCAGTATGTTGACGCGACAGCTACATCCTGAAGTCAGAATAAAGTCCTCCCCGCTCTATCCTTGCTCCGGTGCCCCAAGCGCTGACGGAGGACGCGTGGAGTCGTGTGTCCAGCATATCTATTGGGATCTAGTCATTTTTCGTGTTAATTTCATGTCAGTATCTTTCAATCTACTGATGTTATCATTGGCGATGGTTGCTGCTTAGTGCGCTGGTTCTTTGGGACCTTAACTTTCCGTCTGTCTACTATAACAAGCTCTACTACGACGAGTTTTGCCCGGCTACGGTGATGGAGGGGCGAGGACAGCGGCGGGCCTTCGGCTCGTGCCAGTGTTTGTAGTCTTCGCTAGGTGGTCCATCTACCTATTTATAATTTTTATTACTTTTAGGTCTGTTTGTACTACTGTTGATAATTATTAATAGATCGGTAAAATTTAAAAAAAAAGAGTGAATAGATATATTAAGGACATCTCGAACGCGTAGCGCTTGTTTCGACACTTGAGGGGAAAAAGGGCAAACATCGTTGGGTTCGTATCAGTCAAAGGTTCCAATACTAATATGAGTGCTTTGATGCTTAGGACATTTAAAGAAATACTAAGAGGTCGTTTGGCACCCAGTTATTCATTTCATTTAGTAGAGATAAAATGAATATATGGATTCATTTCATTTATATTATGATTCCAAAAACATCCATATGTTTGGTTGCTACCGGAATTTGCAAATGACGGGTTTGAGATAGGAATCAGGTTTAGACATAGGGATAATTTGATGGATTTGCCAAATGAAGAGACAACCCAATTCCGTGCAAACCAAATAATATAGGGATGAAATTGCAAAATAAATTTCAGGATTCTAGGCTCAAATGATGGATACCAAACGAAATCTAAAAGAAAAATTGCAGACAGTCAAATGGGCTCATGCGGAAAAAGCTTTTTGGGGCACCTGGCAGATAGCTTCAGTGTCCGAAATGTATTTGCTAGGATCAGACAGAAATCGAGTGTAAGTACCAAAAATTCAACCAGACACCTGGCAATAGCGTTACACTTGAAATGATCTAAGGGTCCCGAGTTATAGTTTTGCCCCGGGCCCCAAAACTCTCGGGACCGGGCCTGGCTGGGTAGGCAGTGCATAAAGCACTACGCACGCAGTGCTTCAGGCACTACGTGGCAACTTCATCAGAAACAGTCAGGCGAGAGGTGGACAGTGCGTCAAGCAGTGCGCCCGCAGTGCGTCAGGCACTACATGGTCACTTCATTAGACAATATGTGAGCAGTGGATCAGGCACAACATACACAATGCATGAGGTATTGTGCAGCCAGTGCAACTGTGCAGAAAACACTATATGGGCAGTGCATCCTAAACTGCATCAGGCACTAAATTGGCAGTGCATCAGGCACAACCCCTACGTGAGAAATGCATCAGGAACAACATACAAAGTGGATCAGGCATTCTATGGCCAGTGCACTAGACACTACTTGGATAGTGCACCCCTTCCTACGAGAGTAGTGCATGGGACACTAGGTCATGCACTAGACTGGCAGTGCATCAACTAGTACCCGCGTAGTGGTTCAGGCACTACGTGATCACTGCATCCGACACTACGTGAGTAGTGCATCAGGCAAGACATACACAGTGCATCAATAACAACATGAACAGTGTATATGCATTATGCGGCCAATGCACGAGACACTACGCGGGTAGTGTACCCTGATCATCTAGGGCAGTGCATCAAGCAGTAGACATGCAGTGCATCACAGACTATGTGGCTAGTGGAACAGACACTATTTTGGTAGTGCACCACTATCAAATTAAGTAGTGAAACAAACACTGCGTTAGGCTCCAAACTGCACTCCATCAGGCAGAACTCGGGCAGTGCGTCTGACACTATAGAAGCAGTGCGTCTGACCCTATGTGGGAAGGACATCCGGACCCAGCATATATGTTGCTATCAATATTCACGAGTTCTTCTTGGAAAAGGGGAATGTGTTTTTGTACTTAATTATGGCCGACCTATCAGACATCTTGTTATCTGTAGATACAACCTTCCCATTCATCATTAGTAGTGTTTATGTTTAAAGAACGAAGAGAAAGTAAGGACCGTATCTTCTTCAAAATATTAGGCAGCGCATCCTAGAACAACACATACTTTTCTCGTATCGATCTAGGGTAGCAGTCGCTGTCTGCATGAAGATCTAGGGTAAATTCCAAACACACCCCAAACCAAGCAGTAAGATGATCCCATCTCAGCCAGGCAACACAATGGACAGCAACCTCGTCATCACGAGTGTAACAGATCAGGTAACAAGAGATCCACCTGACGAAACGATTTTAATTCTAGGGATATATCTGATTAGGCGATTTAGTCTGTACTTCGTCTCTAAAGAATTGAGTTCACAATGGTTGACACTCCCAGTAGCTAAATTGTTGCGGCAACGCAGCTAATTTTTATTTGTTCTTCTGCGAATAATGCAGCTATTTTTATATTTATATTTTTTGTGATTCAACAGAGTTATGTGATCATCTAAATATGGACTTTATTCTGTAGTTTGAACACAGGAAGCATAACTATTACAGTTTTTATGGAAACCTTCTAATTACACTAATTGTATAGTACACTTCATATAGTGCAAATAGCTCTATACGAACCTACATATACATTTGCTACACACGTTAACTGAGCAACAAATGGTAGTATATGTAATCAGAAAAACCTTAGATAGTGCATCTAATCAATTGTAGGGTACAACGATGGGTTCATATCTATCCTAGTAACAGATTATTTCTTATACTTTCCAGATAGTGCTTTTACAACACTGTAAGTACTTCAGTTGATATTAAATAAAACTGTAATCTCAAAATTATCCAACTATTCTAATCATAAACTATGTTTTAAATGTAATAAGCAAAGGTTGCTGATAGTTGGGACATAAAATGGACAAGGAGGAAATAATTCCACACTAAATTTCTCAATATCTCTACATACATATTTGACACGTTGTTTTTTGCATGGAAGCGTACTTGTACGAGTTATCTAGTAGATGAATTATATGTGTTGATGTGCCAGATACGTAAGGAGAGTACTGGTTTAATGATCTTTTTGACTAAAACTTGCGAATGCCATATATGCTTGATGACACTCAATCCAAATTTCTGTAGTGACCCAGGTTATCTCACCCGAATGATCATATGTTGGCTAAGATAGAGATGATGAAAAGTGCCAAGTTCCAAGCTTCAGGTGTCACGGAATGTTTTGCACGTCAATTCAGAATAGTATATTTAATTTTAAGAAAACATTAGAAAAAAATATAATTTCAATACTATGGATATCACATGTCATGAGTATTTTTGGTGATTTTTTATTGTTTATATCACTGCAGAGACATCTTAGAGAATTACACAATAAGTGGGATAAAAAGATTGAGCAGAAACTGAAAGATATCAAGGAGTCAACAAAAACTGTACAAAGATGTAACTTGGCATGCGCCAATTTGAAGCCTAAACTGGAAAGAATTAAAATCACAATGTCTGCTCAATGAGTAATTCCCAGAAACCCTAGTGGTAGAACAGCGCTATGATGCCAAGACCAATCTGGTGGATCAGTAAAAAGCAACAGTGCAGTTCAGACTCATGTCAATTTCAAAGATGACAAGTGCACTGAGAAGAGTATGGTGAGTTTGCCATGCCGTTCTTTCTAAAATAACATATTTCAAAATAAAAACATCCAAACAATAATCTATAAATACTACTAATCATTACTATAATGTCTTTGATTTTGTCAGGTTGACATTGATGTGATGGTTTCAATGCAACAAAATAGTAGTACTAGTGCAACATCTTACGCACATACTGTGGCATCACAGGACATAGATACAAGAACCAACGTTCAGTTAAGGTACATTGAGAAGACAAAAAATACAGTGCAAGGAGCTTCTTCAGGCCAGAGGATCCTCCCGAATACATCAAGGCAGGCTGCTATGACACATGCAAATAGTGAAGATAAGGTTCCTCAGCAATGTTAATCTTCAATAGTGCAGTCATAACCAAATCATCATACTTATATAAAAAAGGCATATCCATACAATGAAACCCAACATCTGCGATGGATGGGATGCCAACACTGATTCCAGACAGAAGATTAACCAAATTCCATTCTTCCGACATATCACCAACGACAACTACCCAATCACGCTTGTATCCATCCCACATGCCACCCTTCCCAATATTATAGACGCTGGCATAGATGCCCTATATAATGGCATCAAATTTGCATCTACACTATTCTCATCTTTACTCTTGTCCTTTGGCCAAGTGAAAGGATTGGAATGCAAAAGACATGGAAGAAAATATGGAAAGGACTACAGATGACCAGGAGTAGAGCGCAGACGACCCATGTACCCTGAATCTCGCTGATGGCACGGCCGAAACGGGTCAAGCTAAGTGGGTCGCTTCTATCGGAGATTACCTCGACAGTGTCATCTGGAAGAGTCAACCAAGGAATGACACGGTTGCCGCCGCCTTCCATAGATTTCCTATGGCGGGAGAGATTCCAAGAGTTCACGAGGGAGAGGGAATGGAGAGAAGCAGAAGTAGAATGGAATTTTGAGAAAGAATGAGCACAAACAAAACTGCCTATATTATTGGCTAAAACATAACTAATATCACCATGAAATTCTGGATTGACGAACTCTGCCCGGTGTGGCAATACTGCACTGCCCTCCTTACCACCAGCAGCCCACTTGCAATGCTCGTATATGTAGTGCAAGGTACAGACACCGTAGATGTTATTCTATAGTACGACATAATGCACTAGCCCACTACACTGCGCGGAGAGGTAATACCGCACTGCCTCCGGTAACTACTAGCAGCCCCCTTGCACTGCACGTATAAACAGCTGCACCTGTAAGTGCAATGCACAATCCCCTTGCATTGCCCCGGAGAGATAATACTGCACTGCCACCCTTTAGTACCACCAACACCCTTGCACTTCTCATATACGCAGCTGCAGGGTACATACACCATAGATGCTATTCTACATAATGCACTAGCCCATTACACTACCCAGATAGGTAATACTGCACTATCCCCCTTTACTGCCACCAACCCCTTGCAGTGCTCATATACGCAGCTGCAAGGTACAGACACCACATATGTTATTCTACAGTATGGCATACTGCACTAGCCCCTTGCACTGCCCGGAGAAATAATAGTACACTGCCACCCTTTACCACCAGCACCCTTGCACTGCTCATATACGTGGTTGCAAAGTATAGACACCGCAGATGTTATTCTACATAATGCACTAGCCCATTGCACTGCCCGGATAGGTAATACTTCACTGCCCCCCTTTACTACCACCAGCCCCCTTGCACTGCTCGTATATGTAGCTGCAAGGTACAGACACCGTAGATGTTATTAGTACATGCCCATATACCTAGTGTTGCCGTGAAGAACACGTGCAAAAAGTTCTATAAACACAATGTTCAAATTAGGACCCCGCCCATTATACCCGATAAAATCTCCATAGCTCGTAAAGGAAAAAACACAAATTAAACGCAAAAAACAGAAAAGTAGATACTAACTACCGAAAAGAGAAATCGAAAAATTATATGCAAAACAGGGCACACACCAGATTTAGAAACCACAGGAACCTAGTGCACACGTCTTGCAAGAACATGGCAGCAATGTCACAACACATTAGTTCAAAACACTATATTAGCGCAGTGTAACACACTTAATGCTTGGTAAAGAAGTGCACGCGGATCAATAGTACAGTTTATCGAGGATGCCACGAACAATGCACATAGGACTGCAAACACAAAATAGAGTAGCTGAACATACCATATTAGGGCAGTGCAACAACCTAACTACCTCACAAGCCAGTCCTTGCAGACCAGCAACAAAGCATAATACATAATACGTCCATAGCATGCTGCGATACCCAATGGAATGGCCCAGTATACTGCTCCTACGAGCAATGCAACATAGGGACACCGTATATGTTATTCCCGAATAAACACTAATGTTGTAACATCCCAATTTCAGCAACCCTAGTTAGTTGTCCAGAATGCAAAAATCAGGGGGAACAAAAAAAAATTATTGTTTAGTGATGGAATGTTTGCTTGCTTGTTTGTTGATGCCTATGCTTTGAGTGTGTAGCATATGATACTCCTTACCTCACCATCAGTTGACAAAACATATTTAACAAAACTATCTTGGCTCATTCTACATATTCTCAAATGTTCTGGCATTTCAAAACATGAGCCAAGATGCCTTTGAAACACTAACTACTTTAGTAGCTTCTATTGACCAAACTATGGAGAGCTATATAATATAATCTCATTAGGTTTTCAAGAAAGAACTTTCAACTACTCTTACCTTTAGGTTTTCCAAAACCTTTTTATAAAGCTTTCGAATTCTACCCTTGGTAGAAATATCAAGGACTCTCAACCTATTCAAACTCCAACCTTTCAACATACCCATCCTTCCATCAAGCTAGGCTTGATGGTAACCCTAGTAGTATTTGAATTGCTTGGAAGATAAATTACCTTGATCTGCTACTGGACTTGTTTGCTAGGAAGTAGTATGAGATACCCTAGGAGCTCACCCTCTATGATCAAGCCAAAGTAAGATGAAAAACCCTAAGCAAGCTTCCAAAATGGTATCTAATCTCTAGTCACTAAGGTGACAATATAAACCCTTAACCAAATAAGATTTCAGAACTAATTCTTTCTAGAAGTTTCCAAGTCAATGAAGACCAAATACAAGAATGGATCTCTTCTACTCAATATACACTTCAACGACATCCACTTGATGATTATTTGGTACCTTGCAATAATTTAGACACTTCTTATCTTATATTCTAGTCAAAAACCCTAAATCTTCCAAAATATGACAAAGTCTGGAAATGTTATCAAGATGCCATCTTTGAGTCGCCCTCATTTCCAATCCTCCTGCATTTTTTGTAATGCACTTGAACCATATTGTAGAACATCATAAGTACTACCAAGGACCACTTTTTCCCTTGGCTATATCACCCTCCAACCCACTTGTTCTTAATGGTTTTGCAGGCAAGAAAATAATAATTTCTGCAAATCTTATCAACTAGCCTACTTTGGCAGAACCTCACATCCCCAAACTACCTTCGCTGGACCAACTCTTTGCATGATTGTGTTCTACTAATAAAGGTATATCCATACCTACTTCACTTGTTTCAATTGGATCCTTGTGCTTCCAAAACCCACATGGTATTGAAGGCTATTTGATAATATGTTTGGCACCATTATTTTATTCAATTTCTAGCATCACTTCTTGGAGAGCTCAATCATGATCAACCTCAAATCTTTGTACCATGGTGATCTACATCACTTGGTCTATCCATAAATATAACCCATGACCCAAGTGGAGCTCTGAGCTCCAAGATCCTACAAGGTTTTGATGGTATAAAAATAACCTTGCCCTAGATACTTTATTCCTTGTTTTCTACCAAAATTTAGTTATACTCTCAAACCCAAGGTTGAAAATGTTTAATACATCATGTTTACATCACCTACCTTGGAAAATAACTTTTTTCCAATGTTTTCCATAATTACCTTGGGCCAAAAATAATTAGATTGCTTAATTTGACAAAAACTCCAAAACTTCATCTATAAAAGAAAGTTTTGTTTTCTCCAAAACACATATCCATATTTAGGCTAATTTGAAGTCTAATTAAAGATTTATGAAGAGTTTTATTATTTCTTTTTGCCCATTTTCTTAAATGGCTAAATTGGAATATTAAATGATTTAAATAGTTTTCTCCTCCCATAAATTCTGGGAAAAAACCTCTATGGGTGAAATGGTGTTTGGGACCATCCCAAAGCAAAAACCCACCTTGTCCAATTCAAATTTCTCAAATTAGTTCAGTAAATTCATTTCAACACTTTTTGAATAATTGCTATAAACTGGACCAAAAATCATTGAATAAATCTCGAATAATTATCCATAGGGCATGTTAACCATACCAATCTACCAGCATCATCACATGATCTCTTCAAGATCAAAGTGTAAGATTTCTCTCATGATCACTAGTTGGGCAATTCTTATGTTTTGACAACACAATCTTTTCAAAACCCTCTCTCTGAATCATGCTCACTTCCTTGGCCATCCCAGCACCCAACCCTCTATCCTGATTGACCTAGTACCCTGTATCACCGCCCTTGTCCTTTGTGCTTGTAGAGAGTGGGAGAAAGAGATGTCAATCCATTAATGCAAATCTTGCAAAGTCCTCCCTCCTCCTTGATGCTACAGCCAACCCTCCCTCCAACCAGTACCACTGCATGAACTAGACCCACTCCATAAAACCTCTACCCCACCTAGCAGCCAAAATGGCCAGTCCTAGCCCCATTCCTCCCACCTTTCCTTATCCACCTGTGGTGGATAAATTAAGCACCTTCTCCTCTATGTGCACTATACAACCAGAGGCCTCTCTCACCCTCTCTCCACCACCCCTAGCAGCCAATGCCTGCCCCTCACTTCCTCTCTCTCTTGCTACCTTGGACAAAGTCCACCGTAGACCCTCTCTCCCTTGCTAAATAGGCCATAGACGGGGAAAACTCTCCTCCCTCGCTCATTTCACACTCCCCTACCTCTCCCACTCACCCGACCAGATCCCCATATCCTCCCTGACATCTGCATCACCATGGGGAGAAGAGAGAGATCCCTCGGTTGCATGCAAAGAAAGTGAGCCACCCTCTACTCCCTTGCTCTTTCCTCCCTCCTGTCGACTGCATGCCGTCTCCCACAGACATAGGTATGATTACTCGGATGATTATAATTTTCTACCCTATATTGGTAAAAGGCTTACGACCCATGAAGGTTTCAGATGGCAGCCCAAGGGAGCAACCGACAAAGGCTTTGATTGTATTAGAAAAGAGACTATGAACCAACATTGTGTCAGTATTGTAATCACTGATGAAAGGAGACAAATTGTAATAGTGCAATTACTCAATATTCAGGTGACTTTGATTCCATTGTTTCCCTGACATCTAACGAAATCCCAGCATTCTCTTTTCCGCAAAACCCCAAGTCCATCACCATGGGCATTGCCAAGGTTACCCCTCGTCAATTGGCGCCATCTATGGGAAACTTGAACGCTGGAACCACGGATTCGGCGGAACGCTCTCAACCAAAGCATCAACTCAACGAAAGCGGATCCACGCCCGCCCACCCCTGTATTAGTACCCGCCGATTTCAATGGCGGTTCTGGTCTAATCATCGGAAGCCTCCACTTCCAAGCAGACAACCTGCGAGAATCACACTTTTCGGCCCTGATCGCATCAGAACCGTCAGTGAGAAAAGCTACACCTAGAGAGGTACCCGCATCTTCCGTCAGATCCTCCATGGACATCACAACACAGATCGAAGCAGGCGAAGAAGGTCACTAGCCACTCCCACCACACGAAGCAAACATGAAAAACTCAGAACCCGAAGAAAGCAGTGAAAATGTCGACCTGGAAGAAAGGATGGCGAAAATCTATCCATAACTACGATCATAGAACACTATCAGCCCACACTTTGAAGCAGAAGATGATGCCATTATGCCACGCATAATACGCCACCAAGTGTGCATGATCAATGGAGACACCTCAACTCCACGCGACGAAAACGGTAATGCTATCCTCAACCCCGATGATATTTTATCAGATGACCATGCAGGAAACCACGACAATGAAGGAGACCATGGAAATAGAGGAGAAACAGCAGATAATCGCATTGTCCAAGGAGGAGGCGAAGAACCGCACATAGGAGAAAGGCGAGGACTCCAGCTACTAGCGTCGGCATGGCAAAAAGCAAGGGAGGCAATTTCGGGAGCAGTCCCAATGACAGCGGATGCTTCACATGAGGATCTATTAGCATACCAATATCTGCTCCACCACAAGAAGAGAGACCTACTCCGGATGCAAAGGCAACTCAATGAAAGGAAGAGATTAGCCGATGAATCTAGCTTAAGACGGGCACAATTAAGCTCTACTCGAGGATCAAGGAGTGTAACAGGAGCAGCACCACCAAGAAGGATGACATCTCGACTACAGAATATCCCCGAAGCAAAAAGAAGTGGAATCATCTGAGATCTCGACCTATCATTCATGTCAATTGATCAAGCGGGAAATATCAAGGGAAAAATAGCTCAGGCAGCCATTGTGGCCACGCAAACGTATCTGATCACCACCCAACCCGCACCCGACGATCTGCGTGTGTCCCTTCACCACTCCGCCCTAATAAACCTCCACATGGTAGGAGCCTCTCTCACGGAAGTAGAACAAGGAATCACACAAAGATCCCCACGCCATCACAATAGTCCTCGGCAAGTAGCACACACCCGACGATCTCGATCACCACACCAGGCGCATCTCGTAGGACCCGAGCCGGGAAGCAATACAAGAAACATCAACACCCAACATAGGGGCAGTGGACCCAGAGATGAAAGCCGCAGCCGATGATGTCGAGATGGATATGACGAAGATGATCACGAGCTATGCGGGGCCAGCTGTTTCACGCAGAGGATTCGCAAGGCTTCAGTACCCAAGGATTTCAAACTTCCACACGACCGCCACAAATAAGATGGACTCCAGGAACCCGAAGCTTGGTTAGCAGACTATTTGGCCACCGTCAAATTACATGGTGGCTCCACAACTACCGCAATGCAAAGTTTACAACTACATATCACCGGCATCGCAAGATCATGGCTCAAGCAGTTACACGAAGATTCAATTGGTAGCTGGAACAATCTAGAAGATAAATTCATCTGACATTTCCATTATATGTTCAAACGACCAACATCCTTGGAGCAGTTAGGAGCATGCAAAAAAAAATCTGGAGAGTCAATAAGAGCGTTCATACAGCGGTGGAATATTATCAAAAACTCAACTGAATCCATATCCGACGAAAGGGCCATCGACACCTTCAACGACGGCCTTCGTCACCAAGAATTCATAGAAGAACTAGGACGGGTTAAACTGAAAACAGTATCACAGTTAATGGAGATTGCAAATCACTGGGCTGATGGAGAGGACGCGCTACATAATAAGCGCGCACGGTCACCCGAGGAAGACAGGGATAAGCGTGGCAATGATAGAAGAAGAAGGAACAATGATGGAAATATGGGACCAAGTTACGTCGCGGTAGGTTTTTCGGGTGAAGTTAGCAACGACCACAATGACGGATACCGCCAGAACATGGATGACGTTGGAGAGAGCTAGTCCGCGCAGCGGTATCAGCCAAGAGCACGAGACCCACCTATATCTGCAATACAAATGCTGGAAGGACCCTACAATATGCATTTTTACGTCGACTTAGCAGGCAGATGACAATCCAACCACCTCATGAAAGACTGCTGGACATTCCTAAAGATGCAGGAGTTGTGCAACGCAAAGGCAACCGAAGCGGCAAATCGAGGATACACATCCACGCCCGGTACACTAGCCATCGGTGCACCACCACCACCAGCAGCGGCACCAACAAAAAACACAAACAATCAAAACAACGAGTACCCCAGATCAAAAGGAGCAATGTCTATGATTTAGAATGGGCGTCCATCCAACAGAATTCAGAAGCTCATCACAAGACAAATCAATATGGTGGAAACATCAACATCAACCACACTCGAATATCTCCATTGGTTAGAACAAGAAATCACATTCAGTAGAGCCGATCACCATTTCGGGTCCCACGACTAGATCACTCAGCCTTGATAGTCGAAGCACAAATTGGCGGGTTTGATATGAGCAAGGTCGTCATGGATGCGGGAAGTAGCATAAATCTAATCTACGCAAAAACACTGAGAACAATTGGCTACCCCTGGATAATCTTGCCCCAACAGAAACATCTTTGCACGGAATAGTACCAGGTAAAGCCGAAATTCCTTTAGGAAAAGTATTTCTTGCCATTGTTTTTGGTTCCAAGATAAATTTCAGTCGATAAAAAGTTGAATTTGAAGTCATGGATTGGCCATCACAATATCATGCAATCCAGGGACGACCAGCCTTTGCATGGTTTATGGCAGTGCCACATTATGCATACTTAGTGATGAAAATGACAACACCAAAGGGAATTATCACAGTACAGGGAAGCTTCACACGTGCCGACAGCTATGATTGGGAGTTCAACAAAATTTCTGAATCTTTTAGGATGGCAATGGAGTTTGAACAACTCAAAACTTTAGCAAACGCACAACCTCTAGAAGTAACACGTGTCAATCCCGGCCAGGCTTTTGACACGGCAAAAGACACAAAAGAAGTACAGATCCACCCTACCGACCCGGCGAAAACAACATTCGTCGCTTCTAAACTTGATCCCAAATAGGAAAGCACGCTCATCGAGTTCCTTCATGAGCACTGGGAGATTTTCGCATGGATACCTTCTAACATGCCAGGAATTCCCAGGGAACTCGCCGAGCATGCATTAAATCTAGATCCAAAGGCGAAGCCAGTAAAGCAGCCGCTTCGATGCTTCACAGAGCCAAAACGCAAGGCCATTGGAAAGGAGGTCCATCGCCTAATTGATGCCAATTTTATCAAAGAACTAACAAAATCATAGTGGCTCGCAAACCCAGTATGTTTTCCAAAGAAAAACACTACAGAAATTCGGATGTGCATCGACTTTACTGCACTGAAAAAGCATTGCCCAAAAGAACACTTCCCATTGCCGTGAATCCACCAAATAATCGATGCAACTGCGGGATGCGAACGTCTTTCTTTCTTGGATGCTTTCTCAGGATACCATCAGATTAGGATGAAGGAAGAAGATCAGGAGAAAACAGTGTTTATCACGCCCTATGGTGTATTCTGCTACACAACAATGCCCTTTGGCCTCAAGAACGCCGGAGCAACATATCAATGGATGATGTAGAAGTGCATGGGATGCCAAATAGGCACAAATGTGTAAGTGTATATTCATGACGTCATAGTTACAACGGGTAAAGGATCTGCGCTAATCAAGGACCTCGAAGAAACATTCAAAAATCTCGACAGGTTTAGCATAAAACTGAACCCGAAGAAATGCTCCTTTGAAGTCCCGGCAGGGCAACTCCTCGGATATTTGGTATCATCTAGAGGAATCGAGGCTAATACCGAAAAAATATAAGCAATCCTAATAATGAAGAAGCCAACAAATCTACGTGGTGTACATCAACTGGCAAGACGAGTAGCGACGCTCAGTCGTGTTATTGCAACGTTAGGAGAAAAAGCGCTGCCATTCTACGCCCTCATGAGGAAATCAGAAAAATTCGAGTGGACAGAAGAAGCTCAGCACGCCTTCGAAGACCTTAAAAAGACACTTCCAACATCTCATGTCGTCGTGTCGCGAAAAGAGAAAGAGCCTTTACTCCTTTACATCGCTGCCACAAATAAGGTGGTCAGCACAGTCTTGGTCATAGAGCGACCCGAAGAAGGGAAGACCCACGGTGTGCAGAGGCCAGTTTACTTCCTAAGCGAGGTTCTATCACCATCCAAACAAAGGTACCCACACAACCAGAAACTAGCATACGGGGTATTTATGGTAGCACGAAAACTACGCCACTATTTTTCAGAGCATCCAATCATAGTGGTCAACGAAGCACCTTTGTCAAGCATCCTCAATAATCCAGAAGCAACTGGACGCGTTTCTCTATGGGGCATCGAATTATCCCCTCAGGATATCACGTATGAGAAGAGCAAAGCAATTAAGTCACAAGTTCTGCTGGATTTCATAGTTGCAATGTGCGGGTCCACCATACCTTTCTAGTGCTTAGACAATGTACTTTGATGGATCAAAAAGAACAGAGGGAGTAGGAGCAGGAGTCGTACTAATATCACCACAAGGTGACAAAATGCGCTATATACTTCGGATGAGCTTCACAAACACAGCCAATAACAAAGTGGAATACGAGGCCTTGTTGCATGGCATGCGAATAGCCAAAGCTTGCGGTGCAACTCGCCTCAAAATCTTCGGAGATTCCAATCTTGTGGCACAACAAGCAATGAACAAGAGCGACGCCGTTAGCGAAAATATGGTTGCTTATCGCAATCTATATGGCGTTATGGAAGCTCAATTTGATGGGTGTGAAGTATCACATATCGGAAGAGCAAGCAATGAGGAAGCCGACAATCTAGCAAACATCGGATCCTTGTGTTTACCAATACCACCCGGAGTTTTTTGGGAGGAAATAACGGAGCGATCGATCAAAGCAAAAAGAGTATACGAGGTTGTAGAACCAAAAACAGTGAAAAAGAAACATCCACAAAAAGACTCGGGTGCTTCTTCAAAAGCCAAGAACATAGAAGAAGCCATCGAAGAGGAAGAACAAGAAATTGAAGAGATCATGCTAATTGAGCCCACCTAGATGCAGCTATATGTAGCATATATGACTAAAGGAGAGCTACCAGAAGATGTGATAGAAGCCCGACGCATCACCCGACGATCGAAGGCCTTCATGATAATCAAAGGGGAACTATACAAGAGAAGTATTTCGGGTGTGTTGTAGTGTTGCGTAACACCCGAGGAAGGAAAAATCATACTCAAAGATATACACAAAGGAGTTTGTGGTCACCATGCTAGTAGCCGAGCAATTGCTGCAAAAGCATTCAGAGCAGGATTTTACTGGCTCACTACAGTTCAAGATGCAAAAGACATTGTCAGAACATGTGAAGCATGTCAACGCTTCACAACAAAGCTTGGAGCACCCACCGCTGAGTTGAATCCTATACCTCTGGCCTAGCCGTTTGCTCAGTGGGGACTAGATATGGTTGGAAAGCTTCAGAAATCATCGCTAGGAGGACACGTCTTTTTGCTAGTAGCAGTCCACAAATTTACTAAATGGATTGAAGAAATGCCTGTCACCACCCAAGACGGAACTTCAGTTGTCAATTTTATCAAATCCATAGTATTTCGGTTTGGCGTACCAAACAGCATCATCGCGGACATGGGACCAACTTCACTTCCAATGAGTTCAAGGAGCACTATCAGGAAATAGGCATCAAAATAAGCTACGCTTCGGTAGCTCACCCGCAAACAAATAGACAGGTAGAAAAAGCCAATGGACTATTTACTACTGGACTCAAGAAAAGACTACTAGCACCACTTGATAGAGCAAAAGGAGCGTGGGTGGATGAATTGTCGTCTGTGTTATGGAGTTTACGTACAACTCCAAATAATTCAACACGAGAGACACCTTTCTTTTTGGTCCATGGTGCAGAAGTTGTGCTTCCTGTTGAGGTGTCACACGAATCTCCAAGAGTAGCTGCATATGATGAAGAGGAATCAAGAGAAGTACTTGAAGATGATGTGGATGCACTTGATGAAGCTCGAGATGAAGCCCTCCAAAGAGCAACTATGTACCAGAAAAACCTGCAGAATTACCACAGCAGAAGATTGCGGCCTAGGTCCTTTGCAGTAGGGGACCTAGTTCTCCGCCTCAAGCAAGATGGCCACAAGAAGTTAGAATCGCCATGGGAAGGACCATACATCATCACAGAAGTTATTCCTGGAGGAGCATATCGACTACAAGACAAGAAGATGAGAGTAAATTACTCAAATCCATGGAACGTAGCACAGCTATGATGCTTTTACGCATAAGATTACTTACAATATGATAAGAGTTACAGTTCGGCTTCTTAAGCCAGAATATCTAAGCCAGCGGCTAGAGGCCATCCGCCAAAAGAATAATGTATCAGAGATTTTTTGCCTTATGTATAAAGAGATAAGTTATACGTACCTTAATATTTTTATTGTTCAAAAGATTAATATTTTCCATCAAGCTAACAACAACTATGAGCCTATGTCCAGATATAGGCATCCGAACATAGCCTCGGGGGCTACTCCCATCGGGAGCGCTAGCGCACACCCGATAGAAATCCAGTTGTGTATAAAATATATTCATGATTGTAAACACCCATGATTGTATAAAATATAAAATATATTCATGATTATATAAAATATATTCATGATTGTATAAAATATGAAATATATTCATGATTGTATAAAATATATTTATGGCACGCACCCGATAGAAATCCAGTTTTACACCTGTGTATCCTCAAAAAGGTATTACTCCCATGGAGAGCCTGATAAAATCAGAAATATTGGCGGCCCAGCAGGCCAACCGTCAATAAAGCCAAAAATCTCGGATCACGCCCAGACGCGACAAAAAATCCGAATGTCGTGTTCAGAAACATGAAGGTAAGACTCAGGATTCGTCCGATGTGGCCTGGTAATCGCATAAGAATGCGCTCTGCCAGTAAAATATCCGTATCAACGATACGATGAAAAATACCGACGGACGCATTGGGTACCCGATAAAATAAAAATTGGAATTCAGTATTCGGTAAGACCTCAGTGGCTCAAACTGATTTACGCCAGTAACAAATTCCAGATTCGAGCCTAGGGACTTGAATTTCATATAGGACAACCTTGTTTTTTTCCAGGAGCAATTAACTGATTCCCGATCCGTTAGAAGCATCAGACTCGTTGTACCAAAATCCCTACAAAAAATAAAAATCAGGGGACAAATATAAAGGAAAAAAGAAACTTTGAGACACAACCTGAAACTACGGTTTAGGTAGAGTCTTGGGGGCTACTAATATAGGTATGATTACTCGGATGATTATAATTCGCTACCCTATATTTGTAAAAGTCTTACGACCCATGAAGGTTTCAGATGGTATCCCAAGGGAGCAACCAACAAAGGCTTTGATTGTATTAGAAAAGAGACTATGAACCAACATTGTGTTGGTATTGTAATCACGCATGTATGAAACCTATCCGCATATAGATTTGAGACCCGGACTATTATATATAGGATGGGAGAAGCCCAAGCAAGGGTACCAAAATCTAGGAGACAACTTGTAATAGTGCAATTACTCAATATTCAAGCGACTTTGATTCCATTGTTTCCCTAACATCCGACGAAATCCCCAGCGTTCTGTTTTCCATAAAACCCCAAGTGCGTCACCATGGTCATTGCCGAGGTTACCCCTCGTCACCCACTCTCAACTCTATCTAACCCGGCATTTGTTTCTACCTAGGAATGACCCAGACGGCAGCGCCGACAAGCATCCGAGCGTGTTTCCGCAGGTATTTCGCGCGAGGCTCCCTCCTATGTCAAATCGGGCCTTTTCTCCCATCCTTGTGGTCTCATGTGTGCGCCATGTCGTCCTGCGGCCTCCACCTCGATGGAGATGGTCCCTAGGGGACCCCTTCCTCGATCGTTGGCCGTGTTAGGGTTTCCTACTTGCGCCTCTGACCGCGAGGAAGAGGAAGCTCCCGCGCCGTCGATCGCCTGTTGATCCAACAGTGTACGTCGCCAGATACCCCTTCGCGAGTCACCTCTCACTGACAGACGGGCCCTACCCGTCAGTTTCAAAGACGCCTCCCGTGCCAAGATCCGCCAGGGTGGGCTGATTTCCCCGTGGTGGCCCATTTTCCTTCCCGATCGGGCCCGCCCCAAGGTTTTCCCCTTAGAATATCTTTTCTTTTTTTCAGAGCTGTAGAATACCTATTTGCTTTAATTCAAAAACAAAATGAGAAATACCTGCAAACCACCAATGCTACTTTTAATATGTCCCTTGGTGTTTTCTACAACACCTAGCACCAAGTGCATGGAAGTAAAATAGTTGCCCATTTTCTGAGAATTAATCCTCTGAAAAATGTTTTTTTAAGAAATAAATCCCTTGATGAGTTCTATAGATCCAAATTGAGTGAACCCACTTTCCTATAGTAGGTACTGTATGTATCAATTGTAGCATCCCAATTGTCTAACAATTGCAATGCTACTAGCCTAGTCTACATAAATGCTACTTCCTATATATAATTGTTGCATCATAATTATATCATGCTCATGTCATCATGCCACCTTGCATTTGAGCATCATATAAAACCCTTTTTGTTTTGGTTCTTCTCTCATATGCATTGTAAATTGTTTTTGTCTCGTGATATTATATTTGGTTATTGATATATTGTTTAAATGCCCAAGTTGAGTTGGGGGCATATCTTTTATTCAACTCCATCACCTTTCCTTGTCACCACCTTATACTTCCACCATTCCAATAACCCATGAGCTTGTAATTCTTTTTCTTTTGATATTTATTCTAGCTCATGTGGGTTGGGTGGATCTAATTCTATAAATCCGTAGCTTGGCCCTTACTCCATCTTTTGAGGATGCACATAAATAAATGCCATGAGATTTTATTTTGTTTTCACAACCTTAACACATGGCATATAATACTTGCATGGGCCATGCAACCATCACCATCTTTTGTCCTCCTTTGGTTTTAGTTGATTTTGAGTGGATCATCTTCTCATCTCTCTCTTTCTCCCAATCCGTCCTACCTTGCTTTGTTTCTTGCCTTGTGCCATCAAACCTCATCCACCTCTCTTGTGTAGTGCCATGCATGATCTTACAAGACCATCCCCATGACCATCTCCTACCCTTCATGCTTGCTCATGCTCCTGTGGTTACACCATCTCCCTCTCTCTCTTTCTCTCTCTCTACCATGAGGGCCACCTGACCTCCTCTCTCTCCCTGGCCACACCCCAGCCACCCCTCTCTCTAACCCTAAACAAAACCCTAACCCAAGACTACCCCATCTACCTAGCCGAGCCACCCCCTCTCCTCTCTCTCTTCTTCTACCTGCCATGCTGGCCCCAGCTGCTGCGCCTCCCCCTCACCCTGGTCAACCTGCAGCCTCCCTGACGTGCCCTACCTTTCCCCAGCACGAGCCAACACATGAGGAGGGAGAAAAAGGTGGCACCGAGGCCACCTTATCTACCCCCTGCCACAGCTGGCCTCCTCCCTCTCCCTCCTTTTACCTCCTTCCACACGACTCTCTGGCGTCCCCAGATCCGCCCCAGAGCCGCCTCCTTCTTCCCCTCATACCTCTCCGACCACCAGCAGCCGACGCCGCCCGCCGCCAGCACATCGTCGTCCTCGTCGTTCCGGCCGTCAAGCTCGTCGTGGAAGCGGCCTGGGAGATCGAGGACATCCCCCTGTGTCGCCCAGTACACCCAGACGAGAAGGAGAAGCCCAAGAACGCCAGGACTGGCGCCGCCCGACGAAACCCTAGCCCGCCGGAGCGTCTGCGTCGTCGACGATCCGCCACGCCCCCGCCCGATCCAATACCACCGCCGAGCCCGCGGTGAGCACCTCCTTCTCCCTGACACGCTCCGCCTCGCCGTACCGCTCTAGCCCCGCCGTGCGTTTCGTCGAACACCCCACACGCGCCAGAGCTCGACGGCGTCTGCAGCTATCCCGCGCCGTAGCAAGCTTATCTAGGCCGCGCCTGCCCTTCTGTCAGCTCCCCTAGCACCACCACACTGGTCAGCCCCCTCAGCACGCACTCCCGCGACCCGGGATCGAATCCCCGCTCCGCGCCGCACACGCACCTGCCGCCAGATGCGAGAAGAAGAGAAACAGTAAACCGGGGTCGTGGTCATCTTGCAAAAATCCCCCCACCTTTTTAATTTTCGCAACCGGCGCACCTAGTACCCCACCGGTCAGTCGCTGCAGTCCCCACCCTGGCATGTGGGCTGGAGCCGCTGGGCCCGCTTGTCAACCGCGTGGGCTAGCCAGAGCCGCGGTAGAAAAAGGATTTTTGCGCGCGTGGCCCCATTCCGTTTGCCCCCACCCGCAAGTGGCTATGGATGGGACGGGCTGAGTAAGAAAAGTTTTTCCTGTGTCTGTTTTCATTAAACCTTTTCCAAAATTGATTTAAATTTAAATTCAAATCTGTTTTTAAATAACTTTTGAAATATAATTCCAAATAACACATATGATATATGTTTTTGAATCAGAAAAATGTGAGGAATTCAAATATGCCATTCAAAATACTTTTGAGCACTTTAAAATTTCGAGATGATTAAAATTACAATAAAATGCCCTTTTTCTTAATTAATTAATAACTTTGGTTTTATAACTCCAAATTTGACAAATAATATGTCTAAATCGATCAGCACGACGAGCCTGTTCTATCTATGCATTCCATGTTCTGAATTGCAGCATGCATCATATAAATATAAAGTATACAGCAACTTATTTGAGGATAAAAGGTGACTAAAACTCCATAAAATGCTTTATTCTTGTATTCCACACCTTACCCATGGCATGCTACATTATTGCCATGCAAATTGTGCATCATTCATCATGGCATGATTGTTTGCTTGTCGCATTTTAATTCATATGCTTGTGCACTCTATTTATGTTGGCCCTAGTTTGTTTGGTTCTTCTTCGAATAGACGCTGAGCAGGGGATATATCAAGAAACCCAGGAGCACTACCCAGATCCATCCCTCGCTTCAACCGAGCTGCCAGGCAAGCACTACCACATGCTTGCATACATATAGTACCTATTGCCTCTCTCTTATTCTTGCATCATTGAGTCGCGATTGCATTAAACTGAATCCCAAGTACTGCATAGCCTTTACTTTTAAACCCCTCTGAAGCTTGTTCCTCCATCCCATGAGCCATTACTACAGGAGTTGTTTGAGCCATGCGGGTCATAGAACAACATGTGTAGGGTATGTGAGTGTCTGATGGATAACGAGGTACCTAAACAACTTAACCTGAGTAGTAATGGGATAACTAATGACAGTGGCACCGGTGGGCAATATCTGCTATTTGGTTCTTCATGCTCACTTGTGTCCCGTAGGACCCCGAGTACTTGATTCCTGTTCCTTGACTATTCGCACTATCCACATCTGGGAGGCCTTATGGACCCCCCTGAGCCAGAGCTTGATTCATTCTTATTTCTTGGGGCCACAAAGTAGTTTGGGGCTTTATTACTATCCTGTACTTATGCCATGCTTTACTGCTTTATTTAAGATTGTGCGTGGAGCACCTGTACTGTTTAGGACCGTGACACGTTTTCGCTGTATCGACAAGCCCAGTCACATTTTCGGGTTCCCAGTCGTTTACCGCTGTCCACACAAACCCTGGGTCCGTTTCGGAGCCGGCCAACTTCGTTGCGGGTAGCTTAGTGGGGTGCCCCCCCTGAAATATTTCTGAATCCTATGATCGCTTTGTCGTGAATGCCTTGTTGGGTTTTGATTTGGTTTTTCCGAGGTTGATCGAGTGTGTGTTGCTATTTGTGCACCCCTGCAGGGTAAATCTTTCTGAAAGCCGTGTCCGCGGTAATGGACGACTTGGAGCACAGTTTCTCGATCATAGACAAGTATAACTAAAGTACTGATTTTAATTTGACTAAGTACCTGACTAGTAAATAGTGTAACACTCATGGAATGGATAATATAACTGCCAACGGATGGGGGCTGTTCGTCCGCTTCCTCGTTGGTAAGCGAGGAGGAGGATGGATCTGTTAATATTACTGTTATAACTGTTGTTATTAATTCACGGACATCCGTCTATCTTTAGTTAGGCGGATGGTTAGCGAGTATCCCTAGAATTGTTAGGTATTATCTTTTGCTGCAATTGCGTCACCCCAGGTTGTGTCCCCTTTTGAGGCATAAAGACTTGCTGAGTACCCCTAGGGTCTCACACGATAAATTGTTTGATTCAGATGAACAGGTATACTCGCAAGATGGATACTGGGTGGAGGAGACGAACGATGTGGGCAACGATCACTCGGTGTAGAGATTTCGGGAACGGGGATCCGTGAGATCTGTGGGCGGGATGTGTTTATTTATGGGGCATCTTATGCCGATTTGCTTCTTATCCGTACTCGGATCTTGTTTTCCGCTTCCGCCTGATACTCTGATGTTTGATGTATGAGGAGATATCCTAAACTATTATATCTATCTAGGATATTTGGATCTTGCCGTATGGCGTTGCAATATTTCTATTTCTTTTAGATGGAATGGCTCTGAGGACTGTTGTATGTGGCTTGCATACATACTCATTTGTGTATGTAGTTGATCCCTTCGCCTGCCGATTACGCCGCTCATTCTTGTCCCGATGTTTTGGAAATGGTTAGGACGGCCGAAAGATCTACCTGTGAGTGGCATTTGGCCCCACCGTACTATTTTAACCATTTCCGCTCATCCAGGCTTGTAACTAAGAGCGTAATTCACTGATGTAGTTACAATTGGTATCAGAGCCATCCCGCCCTTCAGGGTCTCCGCCAAATGGTCATTGTCAGTCTAGCAAATATTTTTGGTAGCTATGTATACTAGGGAAAAATAAAACAAAACGTGAGAGTAGGACTGCTTCCACTTTTCTTCTTACCCACCCACCCACCCTTTTCTGGTAAGGAAGTGTAACGTTTTCAATCCTCTTCTTAAAATTCAAACTAGGATTCACGTGTTCTGGGTTTCCGTAGTACCATAGAAAGTGTGTGTGTGTGTAATTCCTTGTCTATCTGTTGCATCCAATTTGTTATCACAATCTGCCTGTGGTTATCAACTGTTGGTACATTCCATACTGATAGGCTTTTGAAAACCGGCGCGATCTATCTGACTCCTTGTTAACCGGTGCCATCTTCTTAAGGGTGTTCTTCCTTCCAGCATGCTTTCACAGAATGTGGAGTTGCTAATCTCTACCTGATAAGTGATTTTGCGCATCTATTGGTATTTTAATGCCGAAAATGCGGAAAAAATTTCTTTGATACATCTGTGCTTCCACACTCCTTTTCAGTCATGTGTGAAACATTATCTATCTCCCTTTTATCAGCATGTCCATGCTAACTCATTCTTTTGTCACCGGCGCTTAATCCTAGAGTTTCATTTCATCTCCAATTCTCTTGGGCTAATTACATAACATGTGTCGATCCGATGCTGGTGATTGTAATTTGGTTCTCGGCATAGCTATATGACACTTATCATGAGTGGAATATGGAAAATGCAATCACCACTATCCTCCAAATGGTGACGGTTATCTCCTGTGATTTTGAGTACACCGTGATCATATCTATGCATATTCAAGCATCTTTGGCAATCCGGAGTTTCTCAAAGCACTACGGCGGTCTATCATCTGTCCATCATGCTGCACATCTTTTTGAACTCCATATCTGCAAAATTCTCTTTGAGACGAGGGAATTGCATATTTTCGTCTCTGATAGCTTTGCTTAAGGTATGAGTTATCATCGGTTCTTATCCAAGATCTCTTTATCTTTGTAATCGGTGATCCGATCGACAATGTGAACCAGGTGGCATTTCCTGTTCTCTTCCGAAGGACCAGATAACCTATTCTGCCAGTGCATCTTCTTCAACAGGAATCCTTACTCGTAATGTTGATCTTTCAAAGAGCGTTGAGCTCAGAAAGTGTTTCGAGCATTTGTTCGTTTCTCCCGCCTCTTGAACTTGATATTCTGGGAATATCCTGTTAATCCATGGTGGTATATGTTGATAATATGCTTGCCTATTCGATATCAATGGAAGGACATGGAAGATCATCTGTGTCTCTTTCTCTCAAGCTTCGTGAGCACTGCCTGTGTGCAAAGTCTCAAAGTGAGAATTCTGACTTTTTGAAGTCACCTATCTCGGCCACGTCCTTCTGCTAAATAGATCGCTCCAATTCTGGAATCAGCAAGTCCATTGTTAATTCCATCTTCCATCTTCAATCAAACCTAGAGTCTTTCCTTGTTGGCGAGTTATCATCGTCGTTCCGACGTAGATTTCCTCAAAACTGCTAAATCTCTCTCAATCATTTCAAGAAGAACATGGAGTTCTTTCACCTCAGTCTCGTCAAGTGATCTTTTGAAACCCTCTCGTTCTATCATCTATGCTCAATCCACCGGAGGCCATGAAGATTTTTCAGATCTTTTGTAATCCTTATGTTCAAGTGGTGCTATCTTTTTCTTTGTCTGTGGAATCTTGCAGTTGTCTCCGTAATCTTCCTTCATATCTTTCCGGGGGCTTGGTATTTCCGACATGACGACAACATCATCATCATTATCTATCTGTGAACCCGGCAAATCGTTTGCATCTATCCTTGTTTTCTAGCATAGTCCCATGAGTTTTTGTCAATACCTTCAGTCTGTTTCGGTAGTTGGGTTGCATGGTTTTCTTATTCATGTGCGGAGTAATGCTTTGAGTGCGGGATGGAGTAGCTACCATACCACTACTCTTATCATTCGCTCTTGTACATTGAATTGGTGAATTAATGTGATTTCACTCATTCCACGGAAGTTAGAAGTGGCCTTTATCCCTTGATACTTTTACTTCCGTCCTTGTTTCCGGAGTGCTCTCTCGAAGAAAGTAATCAATAATCTCTTGTTGGTGGTCTGTCTATTCTAGATGGAGCAAAATCTTCAATTATCTGGTGGAAACAGACGCAAACTCCTTTCGTTCCTCGTCTTTCTACCGATGCTCGACATCCCCAAACAAGATGAAAGGAAACTATCTCTCTCTTTGTTTCATCAATTCTTTTTCTGTGGTAAAGCCAATTATGGTTGAGGCCATCAGCCGCAAATCTATTGCGTTAGCCTCAAGGCTAAAGAAAGCAATAAGTATCTCTACAATAAACTCCAGATCCTCCATATTCTTTGCTTCTCGGGATTCCACCATGATCTGGCTTCACATCCGTCTCTGGAAGTTATATCCGCGCACCTCAATTGCGTGATCCTTTGGGTCTTACCGGTGCAACAAGAATCTAATCCGACGATGTCTAACTAAATCTTTCTGTTGATATCAAGGGACTCTATTGTTTGAAGGCAATATTGTTTCCGTACTTCATTTCTCAAATCCGAGAGAAGATACGATGCTATTGTCATAGTGGTTCAAACCTCTCCAACCTAGCTCTTTTCTTCCGGCGAGACAAAGATTCATCCTCTCTAGTATCGATAAATCTTTAATCTTAACGGTGTGTCCTTCTTTATTCATGATACATCATCTTGTCTTTTTCTTCCACAAGTGGTTATATTCTTTTATCATGTTTCTTGAGAAAACCGAAGCTATGTCCATCCTATCCTTCTTGTCTCACGACAACCCTTCAACTCTTCTAACCGTTGTTTCTCAAGCAAAATGCAAGACTCGCAGCAAGTCTAGCAAGTTTTTTTCCGTTGTTCATCAACTTGGGAACGTGAGGGTCACCTTCGTTCGAACACCCGCCTCTCCTTGTGTTGTTTTCTTTTTCTAGGAATCTCGGGGCGAGATTCTTGTTTAGCGGGGGAGAGTTGTAGCATCCCAATTGTCTAACAATTGCAATGCTACTAGCCTAGTCTATATAAATGCTACTTCCTATATGTAATTGTTGCATCATAATTATATCATGCTCATGTCATCATGCCACCTTGCATTTGAGCATCATATAAAACCCTTTTTGTTTTGGTTCTTCTCTCATATGCATTGTAAATTGTTTTTGTCTCGTGATATTGTATTTGGTTATTGATATATTGTTTAAATGCCCAAGTTGAGTTGGGGGCATATCTTTTATTCAACTCCATCACCTTCCCTTGTCACCACCTTATACTTCCACCATTCCAATAACCCATGAGCTTGTAATTCTTTTTCTTTTGATATTTATTCTAGCTCATGTGGGTTGGGTGGATCTAATTCTATAAATCCATAGCTTGGCCCTTACTCCATCTTTTGAGGATGCACATAAATAAATGCCATGAGATTTTATTTTGTTTTCACAAGATTAACACATGGCATATAATACTTGCATGGGCCATGCAACCATCACCATCTTTTGTCCTCCTTTGGTTTTAGTTGATTTTGAGTGGATCATCTTCTCATCTCTCTCTTTCTCCCAATCCGTCCTACCTTGCTTTGTTTCTTGCCTTGTGCCATCAAACCTCATCCACCTCTCTTGTGTAGTGCCATGCATGATCTTACAAGACCATCCCCATGACCATCTCCTACCCTTCATGCTTGCTCATGCTCCTGTGGTTACACCATCTCCCTCTCTCTCTTTCTCTCTCTACCATGAGGGCCACCTGACCTCCTCTCTCTCCCTGGCCACACCCCAGCCACCCCTCTCTCTAACCCTAAACAAAACCCTAACCCAAGACTACCCCATCTACCTAGCCGAGCCACCCCTTCTCCTCTCTCTCTTCTTCTACCTGCCATGCTGGCCCCAGCTGCTGCGCCTCCCCCTCACCCTGGTCCACCTGCAGCCTCCCCGTTGTGCCCTACCTTTCCCCAGCACGAGCCAGCACATGAGGAGGGAGAAAAAGGTGGCACCGAGGCCACCTTATCTACCCCCTGTGTGGCATCCCGCAAAAAACCACTACTAGAAAATCGCGTTGTTTTGTGCATTGCATCATCATGACCGCATGCTCATGCCATCATGCCACCTTGCATGTGAGCATCGTCATCATCATGCATTTGTTTGTCTGAAACTATTTTCATAAAACATATTTTTGTTTTCTAAATACCCCGCCTTTATTTCAAATCCAAAACCCAGGTCTCTGGATTATTTTGTTTCGTCTACCAATGGATTTTAAAAGCCCCGTTTTAAATAATAAAATATTTATTTTATTTTCAGGGGGGCAGCCGCACCGGGCCGATCCGACCCAGTCGGCCACCCCCAGTACAAAAACAGAGCTACCCAGACCTTTTCCTACCCACCCTATTCTACCCAGCCCCGCCACCTCACCCGGCCACATCACTCCACCCAATAGCCTGCCGCCACCTCGCCACTCCCTTCCCCCTCATCCAATCCCAGCCCGCCACCTCAGCCGGCCGCCCCTCCCCTGGCCAGCCTGGCCGCTTTTTCCCGCCTCCCGTGCACCTGCCGGCCACCAACGCCCCACCTCCACCAGCCGACCACCAACGCCCCACCTCCACCTGCCCGTTTCCCTACACCCGGCCCCACCTCATCTCCCGCGTGCCCCCGCTCCCCTGGTCCGCCCGCCCCCAGGCGCGCCTTCCCCCGCGTCTCTCCAACCCCGTGCCGGCCCTCTCCCTCTCCTCCGCGTCATCGCCGCCCTACCTCGCGGCTCCGGCCTCCCCCGCCGCCGCCCTGGCCCACCCCGACACGCTCCTCTCCTCCCTTCGTTCCCCACCTACCCCCGCCTCTCCCGTCGATCTCCACCTCGAGGACCGCCGCCCAGGTCTCCTCCTCTCCGTCGGACCGCCGTCCTCCGCCCTCTCCTTCCTCCTCTAGTTTCCTCCGCCGTCGCGTGCCCTCCTCTCTGCCGCGAGCCCGCCTCCGGCCGCCACCGACCCGAGCTCTCCTCGCACTGACGCCACCAACCACCTCTGCTCCCATCCCCGATCCGCCACCGGCCCCCGCCCGCCTCTGCACCGGTGCCGGCCTTCTCCCCCACGCCGGCCTCCTCCTCCCGCGCCTGCCTCCCGCCGTCTCGCCCTCTTCCGCCGCCGCCTGCACGTCTCCATCTCGGGCCGACCTCAAGCCACCGGCCCCGCCACGCAGGGCACCGCCGCCAGGAGGTCCTCCCCGAGCGCCGCCTCGCCGAGTCCCCCCCCTCCCGCCGTCGTCTGCTTCCGCGAGCGCGCGCCCCTGCCTGCAGGAGCTCGCCGTCTCCATCTCCGGCCGTCCTCGCGCCGCCGCCTGGGCCTCGCCTCCTCCCGGCAGCGCCCGCTGTCGCCGGCGCCTCGCTGTTCTGTGCGCGTGCCTGCCGACGCCTTGTCCGACCCTCGCGCCTCTGCAGCACCTGTGTTGCGCCCTTGCTTCTGTGGCGTCTTGAAGACGTGACCAAGGCCTTATGTTGTTCGCTTGATATGTTAATCAAAGTGGTGTTTTGATGCCCATGGAAGGATAGATTGGTGGCGATGTTGCGGTCTCGGCTACCTCTGGTCGCACAAGTTCAATGAGTTTGACAAGTATCTCGCCAAGACCTACATGGGAAGATGATCCGAGAAGGCAAGGTCTGCGGTACCATGCGAGTGACCGAGACCCCCGTACCCGAAGGCCTTCGACGTGGAACCCCAAGATCTTCTCCTGGAGTAACAAGGTTTTCTTTGCGGAACGCCAAGACCAGCTACCCGAAGACCACAGACGCGGAGAATCCCTGGACGAAGAGCTCTTCTACCTGAACCGAAGACTGCAGATGCGACAAGTACTTCTTCCTGGATTCGATGCCCGAGACCCGGGACGCCAAGATCTCCGCCGTGAAACGACAAGACCAACGACATGACCCGACGATCGCGGATGCGACAAGATCGTCTCTCGGACGCCAAGTTCTTCGACCCCGAAGACCCATCCATCGAAACGCCAAGACCTCCGTCCGAACCCGAGTTCTTCGTCCCAGGCGTCAAGATCTCCTACACGGATCCCAAGACCCCCGGTACCCGATCCACTCAAGTTCGTCGTCAGCGGCAAGATCGACCGTTGGAAACCAAGTTCTCAGTCACGACATGACAAGTTCTTCTCTTGTTTCCGAACCTCACCGTTCCCGTCAAACCCTGAGACCGGACCCCGCACCCCTCGGAAACCACAAGATCATCGAGACCCTCTAATGTGTGAACCTTTTCCCGACCCCCTATTTTATAAATTGCTATATATCTTGTTGCATATTAAATTGTGCATACATGCATATCTCCCTGTGGTTTGGGGGCATTATGCCGATTCACCTCATAATTAAATGTGGAGACCATATGCGGGATATCTTTGTCTTATTCCGGACTCCATTTAAATTGGTGTAGTGAACCGATGCCATGCTTGTCTTGTGAATACAACATTTAATTTGTGGGGTTCTAAATAACATGAACCTATTAATTAGTTGTCGGGACCCCGGTTCCGCTTAATATTGCCTAATTGCCTCGCATCCTTGCCATGCCATACATCATACATGCATCATGCCCGATCTTTTGCCGTAGTATTAAATAGTGCATCCGGTGTTTCTTCTAGTGTTTTGCTTCTTCACGGATTAGGACGATGAGTTGATGCGAGTGTCGACCCGATCTTCGGATGAACCTTCGGCAATGTTTTCAGGCGAGCATCTCCCCCTTTCTACCTATCTTACTTTTATAGTATTTATTCCCTCCTGTTGATCTATTGCTATCTGTGTTGCGATGCTCTAGTTCCCGTACCCGTGATACCCCTTGCAGCCTTATATTGCCTTGGACACATCCTATTACCTGTTGATTGGTAGATAGTTGGACTTGCACGTCGTAGTCACTTGCTCAAGTGCTGTTGCGTGTCGTCAAGTACCACAGTTGTTGGAGTATTGCCGCATGTTTAATGTTGGAGATGATCTTGGCTATAATTATTGTTTAATAACTAAAATTGAAGTAGGTAAATGCAGAGGCACAGGTGGGCAATAGATGTTATTTGGTTGTTAACCGTCCACTTGTGTCCCGTAGGACCCCGAGTTCTTGACACTTGTTCCGAGATCGAGCGCGCTAACCACAGGTGGGGTGTGTGGGCACCCCCATCGATTAGTACCTGATTTCAAAGTATTGTACCGGGGGCCACAACTAGTTTGAGGTTTTATTTACTATCCTGTACTTATGCCATGCTTTACTGCTTTATTTAAAATTGTGCGAGGTACTGCACCTGTACTGTTTAGGACCGTGACACGTTTTCGCTGTATCGACAAGCCCAGTCACACTTTCGGGTTCCCAGTCGTTTACAGCCGTCTACACAAACCCTGAGTCCGTCTCGGAGACCGGCCGACTTCGTTGCGGGTAGCTTAGTGGGGTGGCCCCCATGTACTTGCTTTGGGTCTGGGAAACGTCATGACTTAGGCCCCGCCGACATACCGATGGGTGTATGTTAACTGATCTGGCAAAAAGGGTCGAAGTGCGTGTGGATACTTTGGTGCACCCCTGCAGGGTTAAATCTTTTCGAAAAGCCGTGTTCGCGGTTATGGACGACTTGGAGCACAGTTCTCGATCATAGACAACTATAACTAAAGTTTACTGTTATAAATTGACTTGTATCCGGTATGACTAGTAATCAACTTCACTACAACGGAATGGCTAAATAAAAGTACCAACAACTGCTGGGTTTGGGATATCTCATGCTAAATGTATCTGACTAGTAAGTGCTGCAACTACAATGGAATGGTTAACTAAAAGTGCCCACTGCTTATTATATCAGGATGATTCATGCTATCTATACCTGACTAGTAATTGCTGCAACGATAACTGAATAAATAAAACTGCCAACTGTGTGAGATCCTCGGTTGACTTCCTCGTTTGGTCTCGAGGGGGAAATACCAGGATGGGTATGTTTGGTGGTAGCATCAGGTTGGTTCCGTATAGGTCTTTCTTATCCCTCTCTGATAGCCGACAGTTATATCGAGTCTCTATAGGTTGTTTAGTGCATGCTGCGCTGCCGCTTCAGTCCACCATACCTATGTAGGCGAGGACCGCCGAATTCTAGTCTCGCCGTGTACTGGCCTCAGTACTGACCGCTCTCTTTTTCCTTTGCCCTTTGTCGGCACCCCTTTTGTTTACGCAGGTTTGAGATCGACGTCGTTAGCAGGGTTACCCTTCCGGCTTGGCCTGGGCAGGGTTATGGACGCCATTGGTTATTCTTTAGGGCTATTAGCTCAATTTGCATCTTGTCCGTAGTCGGACGCTCTATCGTGTTCAAGGTGATTTGGATCTTTATATTGTATATCTGCATTCTTGACTCGCTGAGTCGCTGTTGTATATATGTCTATTCTGTGGGTCCCATCGAGGACTGTTGTGTAATGTTATTACTTCGTTTTCCACCCGCACGCAAGTGCCTGGTGGGCACCTTTGAATCGTTTCTATGCGGGTTTGGCGGGAAGCGCTGAAACTTGCATAGGGCCGATTCTGAGGGTGTTACACCCTGCCAAAGCTGGCCTCCTCCCTCTCCCTCCTTTTACCTCCTTCCACACGACTCTGGCGTCCCCAGATCCGCCCCAGAGCCGCCTCCTTCTTCCCCTCATACCTCTCCGACCACCAGCAGCCGACGCCGCCCGCCGCCAGCACATCGTCGTCCTCGTCGTTCCGGCTGTCAAGCTCGTCGTGGAAGCGGCCTGGGAGATCGAGGACATCCCCCTGCGTCGCCCAGTACACCCAGACGAGAAGGAGAAGCCTAGGAACGCCAGGACCGGCGCCGCCCGACGAAACCCTAGCCCGCCGGAGCGTCTGCGTCGTCGACGATCCGCCACGCCCCCGCCCGATCCAATACCACCGCCGAGCCCGTGGTGAGCACCTCCTTCTCCCTGACATGCTCCGCCTCGCCGTACCGCTCTAGCCCCGCCGTGCGTTTCGTCGAACACCCCACACGCGCCAGAGCTCGACGGCGTCTGCAGCTATCCCGCGCCACAGCAAGCTTATCTAGGCCGCGCCTGCCCTTTTGTCAGCTCCCCTAGCACCACCACACTGGTCAGCCCCCTCAGCACGCACTCCCGCGACCCGGGATCGAATCCCCGCTCCGCGCCACGCACGCACCTGCCGCCAGATGCGAGAAGAAGAGAAATAGTAAACCGGGGTCGTGGTCATCTTGCAAAAATCCCCCCACCTTTTTAATTCTCGCAACCCGCGCACCTAGTACCCCACCGGTCAGTCGCTGCAGTCCCCACCCTAGCATGTGGGCTGGAGCCGCTGGGCCCGCTTGTCAACCGCGTGGGCTAGCCAGAGCCGCGGTAGAAAAAGGATTTTTGCGCGCGTGGCCCCATTCCGTTTGCCCCCACCCGTCAGTGGCTATGGATGGGACGGGCTGAGTAAGAAAAGTTTTTCCTGTGTCTGTTTTAATTAAACCTTTTCCAAAATTGATTTAAATTTAAATTCAAATCTGTTTTTAAATAACTTTTGAAATATAATTCCAAATAACACATATGATATATGTTTTTGAATCAGAAAAATGTGAGGAATTCAAATATGCCATTCAAAATACTTTTGAGCACTTTAAAATTTCGAGATGATTAAAATTACAATAAAATGCCCTTTTTCTTAATTAATTAATAACTTTGGTTTTATAACTCCAAATTTGACAAATAATATGTCTAAATCGATCAGCGCGACGAGCCCGTTCTATCTATGCATTCCATGTTCTGAATTGCAGCATGCATCATATAAATATAAAGTATACAGCAACTTATTTGAGGATAAAAGGTGACTAAAACTCCATAAAATGCTTTATTCTTGTATTCCACACCTTACCCATGGCATGCTACATTATTGCCATGAAAATTGTGCATCATTCATCATGGCATGATTGTTTGCTTGTCGCATTTTAATTCATATGCTTGTGCACTCTATTTATGTTGGCCCTTGTTTGTTTGGTTCTTCTTCGAATAGACGCTGAGCAGGGGATATATCAAGAAACCCAGGAGCACTACCCAGATCCATCCCTCGCTTCAACCGAGCTGCCAGGCAAGCACTACCACATGCTTGCATACATATAGTACCTATTGCCTCTCTCTTATTCTGGCATCATTGAGTCGCGATTGCATTAAACTGAATCCCAAGTACTGCATAGCCTTTACTTTTAAACCCCTCCGAAGCTTGTTCCTCCATCCCATGAGCCATTACTACAGGAGTTGTTTGAGCCATGCGGGTCGTAGAACAGCATGTGTAGGGTATGTGAGTGTCTGATGGATAACGAGGTACCTAAACAACTTAACCTGAGTAGTAATGGGATAACTAATGACAGTGGCACCGGTGGGCAATATCTGCTATTTGGTTCTTCATGCTCACTTGTGTCCCGTAGGACCCCGAGTACTTGATTCCTGTTCCTTGACTATTCGGACTATCCACATCCGGGAGGCCTTATGGACCCTCCTGAGCTAGAGCTTGATTCATTCTTATTTCTTGGGGCCACAAAGTAGTTTGGGGCTTTATTACTATCCTGTACTTATGTCATGCTTTACTGCTTTATTTAAGATTGTGCGTGGAGCACCTGTACTGTTTAGGACCGTGACACGTTTTCGCTGTATCGACAAGCCCAGTCACATTTTCGGGTTCCCAGTCGTTTACCGCCGTCCACACAAACCCTGGGTCCGTTTTGGAGCCGGCCAACTTCGTTGCGGGTAGCTTAGTGGGGTGGCCCCCTGAAATATTTCTGAATCCTGTGATCGCTTTGTCGTGAATGCCTCGTTGGTTTTGATTTGGTTTTTCCGAGGTTGATCGAGTGTGTGTTGCTATTTGTGCACCCCTGCAGGGTAAATCTTTCTGAAAGCCGTGTCCGCGGTTATGGACGACTTGGAGCACAGTTTCTCGATCATAGACAAGTATAACTACAGTACCGCTTTTAATTTGACTAAGTACCTGACTAGTAAATAGTGTAACACTCATGGAATGGATAATAAAACTGCCAACGGATGGGGGCTGTTCGTCCGCTTCCTCGTTGGTAAGCGAGGAGGAGGATGGATCTGTTAATATTACTGTTATAACTGTTGTTATTAATTCACGGACATCCATCTATCTTTGGTTAGGTGGATGGTTAGCGAGTATCCCTAGAATTGTTAGGTATTATCTTTTGCTGCAATTGCGTCACCCCAGGTTGTGTCCCCTTTTGAGGCATAAAGACTTGCTGAGTACCCCTGGGGTCTCACACGATAAATTGTTTGATTCAGATGAACAGGTATACTCGCAAGATGGATACTGGGTGGAGGAGACGAACGATGTGGGCAACGATCACTCGGTGTAGAGATTCCGGGAACGGGGATCCGTGAGATCTGTGGGCGGGATGTGTTTATTTATGGGGCATCTTATGCCGATTTGCTTCTCATCCATACTCGGATCTTGTTTTCCGCTTCCGCCTGATACTCTGATATTTGATGTATGAGGAGATATCCTAAACTATTATATCTATCTAGGATATTTGAATCTTGCCGTATGGCGTTGCAATATTTCTATTTCTTTTAGATGGAATGGCTCTGAGGACTGTTGTATGTGGCTTGCATACATACTCATTTGTGTATGTAGTTGATCCCTTTGCCTGCCGATTACGCCGCTCGTTCTTGTCCCGATGTTTTGGAAATGGTTAGGACGGCCGAAAGGTCTACCTGTGAGTGGCATTTGGCACCACCATACTATTTTAACCATTTCCGCTCATCCAGGCTTGTAACTAAGAGCGTAATTCACCGAGGTAGTTACATCAATCCCATGGAATTGACCACAAGTCAAGTGGATCCTTAGTTTTAGAATAGTAAAAATAACAAAAGATCTATTTTTATGATTTTAGAAATTTCCCTAGGTCAAAGTATGTATTGGATTGACCTCATTCCAACTCTCAATATGGTGGTACATCTATTTCTATCAAAAACCAGGAGCCCAAGAATTTTGGAGCTTTTGAAGAATTTTAGTGAATTAAAAACCTTCTGAATATGGTTTTTCCTCTAGATAAATCATTCCAGTAGCTTCACAACTGCTAAAATTGTGAATCCAATTTCTCTAGAAAGGTATTCCAGATACATAGTTTAGATTCGTATCAAAATTTTCTGTAGTTCAAATGTAGTGAAAAGGACAAATGGCTTTCAGAACTGACTTTGGGATTTTCCAAAGGACATTCTGACAATTATTTTGAGACGATTCCAACTCTCCAAAATCACAAACTCAAGTATATACAATATACTCTAATAAAAAATTTGTTTGAGCTACAGATCTTTTCTGGATATTTATTCACCTAAACTAGTGTTATTTCCACTATAATAATCATAACTAATTAAGAAAAATTGATAAAATCATGAAACCACTTTTTTGACCTTGTTATTTGAATACCTTATCAATGATATCATTTTAGTATATTGATATCATGCAGACCCAAGCCTTGGTTTCAAACCCCTTCTTTAGGTGATAATTGTCCTTTAAATAATAAAAGAAGTTCCACAAATGCAAACAAAGCCTTTCCAACTGCAACAAACCCAATCTATCAAAACATACTAAAGTGAATAAGGTGTTGTATGTTCACTTGTTGTATTGTATTGGTGCTTGTATGTTTTGTATTGGTTGTGGTCCTTGCTCGCTTGCATGTATTATTCCGTGACGATGATAGATTGTGATTATCTCGAAGACCAGAAGAAGATGGTTATTATTATTATTATGGTATTCTAAGAAGACGTCCAAGGACATTTATTGCCAAATTTCTGATCACAGGAAAGCCAACTTCTTGCTCATAAGCCTTGTCCTACCATTTTACTTATGCATGTTTTATCTACTGTTTATGCAAACTCCATTGTCTTACATTATGATGACCTATGTTGGGTAGTGGCTTCGCTCCTCCAAGACATTACACATTTGTGCTACTAAGTACAACCCCCTTGATGACACCTACTGGTCCCTAGTATGGCAAATGGTATAATATACCATACCATCTATTGGAGACCCTGTTTTAGCCGAAACAAAACTATAGGATGGGAAGAGCCCGAAAAAGTTTTACAAAAATGTCTTATGGAAAACCCTTGGTGAGGTTTCACCTACGAAGGGAAGTTTGATAACGAAAAAAGGTTTTGTTTTACAAAATGATGAAGGAACGATGGAGGAAAAATGTTTACAAAAACGCACCCGGTGCTTTGCAGTTTTGCTAGAACAATTAACCCATGCAACCACATTATTCTAGAATGGGACGGGGCTGGACTTGAAGTTTGTTACTCTAGTATGGGAATTCTCACAACTACTTATAAGGGAATAGATCACTCGAATGTCGGGTTCCCTTTACAAAAAGGGTCAACTATTAGATAGTCACCTGGAGGAAATGCAAACTACCCTCGGGAGCAGCCGGACGATACTATGAGCCTCTCACTGAAAGTGCCCACTCTGGAGGAGTCGGAATGTACTATGGTTGGTCCTTGGTCTGAACGTCCCAGCGTTGAGAGGAACAACTCATATGGTAGGGCCTATACTAGAGTGGCAACCGGAGAGTCTTGATCGGTTACTCGACCCACAATCCGTTGGTGACTAGGGCAGGGTAGCCGGATGTTGTGGGTAAAGTGTACAACCTCTGCAGAGTGTAAATCTATTCGAATAGCCATGTCCACAGTCATGGATGGTTGGGAAGGTTGCTGTAGAGCGGTGCAAGTTTGATTTGAAAACGGCTTTTCAGAAAAGCAAAGGAATTTGGAAATGTTTTGACTATGGGATGGTCGGAAAGGATGGATGCTTTGACCATGGATGGTTGGAAAACAAAGGAAAGGAGTAGGTCATGGGATGACCAGAAGGAGAAACTAAAGGGTGACCCAATCCTAGCATTTTTCAAATATTTTCAAAAAGGTTTCCAAATTGATTTACAAAAGTTTTCAACAAAGATATGTAGATGTTATATCTACAAGGAAACTATCTTAGAAAAGAACCTCTCTTGGAACTCTCCTATTACCACTTCCATATTGCATATTCTCTTGTTATTATGTTTCTCTTAAGGTGGTTTGCGAGTACATTCGAAGTACTCACTTGCAGTGTCCCTAGCTATTAACTTGGTCAGATTTCAAGAAGAAGGTGATGTTGATGGCTATGCGATCTAGGACGTTCTCCCAGTCAGTTGCTTGTATGTTAAGGCATGACTCAGGGTCTACGGTTAATGAAGTTCCGTTGATGATGATTGATGTAGCCATAATGCAAAGAAGGTATGACATATATCCGCTTAATTAATGGATGTTTACTTTGATACTTGTCGGTTATGTGCCACGACTAACTCATCATGGGATCGTGGTGTATGCATAACAGCGAATTCTCGGAGGATTAATCCGGGGCCCCACAAATGCACTACCCGGCGTGCCAATACTGAACTGCCCAATCTATTAATAACAACGCAATCCTCTCAGAGAACAACCAAGTGTTACTGTGAAGAACACATGTAAAAAGTTCTATAAACACAATGTTCAAAGTAGGACCCCTCCCATTATACCCCATAAAATCTCCATAGGCCGTAAAGAGAAAAAACACAAATTGTTGGGGGGATACCCCTGGGTAGGGTAACGCCGGGGTATAAGGGCCGAGTTAGCCGGGGTACGACGTGGTCAAAGCAAGGGCTGACCGGGTCACCTCAAGGCAGGACGAACCATGGAGTGACCCGGCCCATGGAGCATATCCTTGACTATGGTCCGGCCGGTATAAAATATATGTCGGCCATGTTGATCTAAATGTTTTGCCGGTAACTTGATAGCCGGATTAGCTATATGCTAGCCGGTCTATCTTATGGCTTCCAAAAGAAGGAACCCCCCGCTGGTCAAAAGGTGACTTTATTAGCTGTAGCATGAGCAAAGTAAAGTAAAGAAAAGGACCGGTGGGTCAGGGGCGACCAAGGTGACGCGGGAAATGTCGGATGATGTAGCCCATGTCTGGTGACGCTTAAAGACAAATATTACGTTGTGGGTTACGTCCAAAGCCCGGACGAGCCGTTAAAGAGAATAAAGAAGCATCTAGCTTTAGGCAAGGAGCATATTCTCCGAATATTCTGCCACGTGTGCCCTAGTATTATAACCCGGGCTCCCCTATATAAGGAGCACCGGGGCCTCCATAAAATGGGATCGATCATTTTCTCTGTCTAAGGTAGAACTCAAGAGCTAGTTGGTAGGGACTAAGAGACATAGTCTCCTTCTTGTTGAGAGCTTGAAGAACGTTTGTAAACACCATAGATAGAGAGAATACAAGAACATCTATGCATGGAATCACCGTGTTCTCCCTCCCTGGATTCCCATAGCACTCATTGGCCCCATCTTTAGCCTATCCATGGCATCTGTCGTGCCACCACCATGATAGTTGGCATCCACCATGGGGCTAGCGGTGCTAGCAGGGGTGAAAATCCAGACGGGAAGCTTCTCCAGCACTGGCGAGCGCGTCGTCTCCGACTTGGTTCAGCGCTTTGGAGCGCTGGACTACGTCAGTGACAATGCAGGAAGCTTCGGCAGGCACCCCCTCCGTGCAACGGCGTCTTCATCAAGCTTGGCACGCACAAGATCTACGTCGGCGTGGACGAGTCCTCCGTTCATCTGCGACACGTCGTTGAGGGAGGCGAACAACCTCTCAGCGCAGCTCTGGAGTGCGTATCACTCGCCCCACCAGCAGTGTTGAGGTCCTGATGACTGCACCTGACGTGGAACCAAGCAAGGGCCCGGCACCAGAGCCGGAGGTCACGCTAAAGTAGACTAGGTCTAGGTTTCCTCCACTAGAAAGGCCAGAGAATGTGCTCCAGCAATCAATAGATAGCCTAGCAATGCCAATAACACATGTGGTAGATCCGGCTCAGGCACAAGCTGAGTTAGAGGAAACTAGGCGGAAAATGTTAGCTGGGGCAAAGAAGGTAGCAGAGCTGCATCAGTCTTTGAACATCACCTTGAGAGAATATGCTAAGGCAAACCGCATAGATGGAGTGAAAATCCGAGGTAGGAACCTCAACACTGAGATTGACAAGGAATACGAACCTAGGCTAGGTCAGACATCCACGATATTGACAGGAGGGCTGGATCGGTACAGAACCCCGGCAAAGAACCTCAGGGCAGCAAACATGGCCACGCCCGAGTTAGAGGGATTAACTAGAGAGGCCCGGCAAAGGCAACAAGAGAGAGTGAATCATTTGCTGAGAGTTGCTTGCCAGCAAAATGAAGAAATGAACAAGGCAAACCCGGCACCACCAGGAGCATCACAAGTGGTACATTCGGCCAGGAATAACCCGGTAAGATTCGGAGGAGCCGCATCATCTCTGGGTCACAATCCCAGGAGAGAGAAGAAGTAGTAAACTCCGGGAGAAGAGACAAACAGATGGTTTCCTATGATCCAGTAAGGGCCGGAAAAGGCAAAGTAGTGCAAGTTGATGAAGATCGGCACAGTACCAGCCGAGGTGTGGCCAGTCGAGGTAACCGAGACCAAGGCAATGCCGGTCAGAGAAATGCTGCCAACGGCAATGCCGGACAGCGTGATCCCGTGGGAACAGGGCAAAATATACCTCGGCTACAGCAACAGCGCGCACCTCGGAAAGAGGGGAGTGCAGGACAAGCAGCACAACAAAATGCTTGCCCGGATCAGGAAAGATACAATGGTTATTCGGCTATGATCAACGATGGATACCCCAAACCGTATCACCATATAATTGGGTCAAGGCTGGGAAGTAGGAACTTGTAGCCAGATGATGCGAGGCTGAAGCTAGATAGAATTTATAGTTCAGAGCTAATTGAGGTACAAGGTCCACCAGGTCTAGCATGCTTTGGGCCCCGGATCATGAAGGAGCCACCAGTGCCAAACTTTCAGCTGGCCAGAGGAACCCGAACCTATGATGGAAGTACTAGGCCAGAAGATTGGCTGATCGATTACGCCACAACGGTCAAGATCGCAATAGGAAATTTGAGATGGGCAGTAAGATATGTGCCACGATGCTGGAAGAACCAGCGAGAGTTTGGCTGAACAATTTGCCCCCAGGAAGTGTCAACTGTTGGCTGGATTTCGAGGAGCTGTTCGTTAGCAATTTCTCAAGCACTTACAAGAGGCCCAACAAGCCACAAACTCTAGCGCTATGCCGGCAAAGACCGAATGATCTAGACCGAGATTTCCTGACTCGGTGGTGCAACGTGCGTAACTTGTGCGAGGGGGTAATTGAATCACAAGCTATTGCGTGGTTCGCTCAGGGATGCAGATATGGAAGTATGATTTGGCAGAGATTGCAGCGAGACATGCCAACTACTTTGGCTGAGACAATCCAGATCGCGGATTCGTATGCCTTGGGAGATCCAACATAACCCTGGCTAATGTTGAGCGAGGCAGGCGAAGAATATTACAACCGAGATGGCTCCAGATCATCAAGGAGGAATGATTTTTGAGGAAAGAGAAGGGATGAGCGCCCCGATTACTAATATAACTCGCAGCAGGTAGCAGCGGTAGACCGGGATCAATCCAATGCCGGTGCCAGCCAATGCCAAAAAACTGGAGGACAAAACTAGCAGCAGAAAAACAAAGGGAAAAGCCTTGGACCCCGGAGCAAAAAAGTAATGGAAAGAGAGAAAAGACAGACCGAGGTATACATTCGAGTCCATGTTGGATCAACCATGCAAGTTCCATACACCAAGCCCAAATAGTCCAAAAAATCACACAACCCGGCAATGTGAATGGATGAGAAAGTTAGAGCAGCGCGGTTTAGGGAATGCTCAGGCACCTCGGAACGAAGCACCTAGGAATGAGGCACCATGGCCACCATTACTAACAGGGGGGATGGACAACAACTGATGTTTCCACCTCCTCCGCTGAGATACGAGAATCAGGAAAGAAGGGATGCGGTACATCAAGTAGGCAATAATCAGCAGCAAGGTCAGGGTTACCACGAAAATGAGGGACGAAATGAGTACAGGGAGCATCATCAAAGTTACGATGTGTTTACCACGGAGGAAAATGACCGGAAAAGCTTGCTGCGCCGGCATATGGAGGTGAAAACGGTAATGCTGGCGGTAGTGAGATACATGCCCTGGGCTGACCCAGAAATCGCATGGAGTATCAAGGATCACCCAAAGATTATGCCTAGCCCAGGGACCTATGCTCTGGTCCTGGATCCAACATTTGTCGAGCCGAATCTCAATGTGAGGTTTTCCAAGGTACTGATCAATAATGGCTGTAGTATCAACATAATGTACAAGGATACCATGCACAAGTTGGGAATAACAGAGAACATGTTGCAAGCGACAAGGACCACTTTTCATGGCTTTGTACCGTGTATTTCCTGTGAGCCAATTGGTAAGGTCCGGGTTGATGTGTTATTCAGCACGAGAGATAATTGCCGGACTGAAAATTTGGAGTTCGAAATGGTGAATCTGGAGAGCGCTTATCACACGTTACTCAGCAGGCCAGCGCTGAACAAGTTCATGGCAACTACCCACATCAGTTATCTTAAGATGAAGCTGCCCGGGCCAAGGGATGTGATAACTGTATCAGGGGATTTCCGGTGTTCGATCAAGTGCGCCTCAGCCAGATCTAACTTAGCCGAGTCACTCGTGATAGCTCAAGAAAAAAGGAAGATACTGGAGGTGGCGGCATTGGCTCAATCCGCGCAACAACATATGCGGCTCTGACCAACCCGCATGGGAGCGTATCATTCCAAGCGACCAAGGACACTAAGAAAGTGCCAATCAATGATCAGTTCCTAGAGCGCACCGTAACCATTGGTGCCGGGTTAAGCAGCAAATAGGAAAGCGAGCTCGTCAACTTCCTCCATGAGAATTAGGACATCTTTGCTTGGTCTACTCAGGATCTGCAAGGTGTACCGAGGGAGTTGGCTGAGCACTCATTAAACGTAAGACCCGGGGCTAAGCCAGTAAAGCAACCTCTCCGGCGTTTCACCGAAGATAGAAGGAAAGTCATTGGAGATAAATAGCTAGGCTCCTAGCGGCCAGATTTATCATGGAAGTACTCTATCCGGATTGGCTCTCTAATCCGGTGCTTGTAGAAAAGAAGAAAGATGATCCAAACGTGGCTATGGTATGGCGCATGTGCATTGATTACACGAACCTGAATAATGCGTGTCCCAAAGATCCACTTCCACTCCCTAGAATATATCAAGTCATAGATTCAACAGCCGGATGTGAGCTACTGTCATATTGATGCGTATTCTAGGTTCCACCAAATACCCCTTAATCCGGATGATCAAATAAAGACTGCTTTTATTACCCCGTACGGGGCTTATTGCTATCACACTATGCCATTTGGACTACGTAATGCAGGAGCAACGTACTAACGATGCATGCAATAATGCTTACATGATCAAATAGGTCGGAACATGCAAGTTTACATCGATGATGTGGTGATAAAAACTAAGGAAAGCAATACGCTCCTCGATGATATCTGGCAGACATTCACGAACTTGATAAGGTTCCGAATGAAGTTGAACCCGGAGAAGTGCACCTTTGGCGTGTCCGCTGGAAAGTTACTCAGTTTTTTGGTATCTAGCCGTGGCATTGAAGTTAACCCGATGAAAATCCGGGCCATTGAGAGAATGGAACTGCCAAAATTCCTTAACGATGTGCATAAGTTCACAGGTTGCCTGGCATCGTTGAGTCGGTTTTTTATGTCAGTTGGGAGAGAAGGCCTTGCCCCTCTACCAATTAATGAAAAAGGCAGACAAATTCACATGGACGCCACAGGCGGACCTCGCATTTCGAGAGCTGAAAAAGAATGTTATCTACTACGCCGATCCTAGCAGCACCACTACCCAAGGAGCCAATGTTGCTCTACATAGCCGCGACCAACTGAGTCGTAAGTGCAGTAATCGTAGTGGAGCGTGAGGAAGAAGGAAACTCGGTGCAAAGGCCGGTGTATTATCTGAGCGAGGTATTGTTAGTTTCAAAACAAAACTACCCTCACTATCAGAAGATGGCGTATGAAGTATATATGTCGGCCAAGAAACTTAAACACTATTTTGAGGAACACCCCATAAAGGTGATATGTGAGGCACCCATTTCGGAGATTATGAGTAACAAAGATGCAAGTGGCCGTATAGCAAAGTGGGCAATCGAGTTAGCTCCATATGTGCCACAATTTGACAGAAGAGATGCTCTGAAGTCGCAGGCCGTGGCGGATTTCTTTGTGGACTGGGCTGAAATGCAATACAAGCCACCCCTGCCGGACTCCAATTATTGTCAAATGCACTTCGATGGATCAAAACTGAAAGATGGGTTGGGCGCCGGAGTAGTGCTTACCTCACCCAAGAAGGATCAACTGAAATATGTCCTTCAAATCCACTTTAGTGCCTTGAATAACATGGCAGAGTATGAAGCATTGGTACATGGTCTCAAAGTAGCGAAAGAAGTAGGGATACGTCGGATACAATGCTTTGGAGATTCCAACTTGGTGGTGCAGCAAGTGTCTGGAAATTGGGATGCTTTGGATCCTAACATGGCACTATACAGGTTCCATGTTCAAAAGATAAGTGGGTTTTCGAGGGGTGTGAGTTCCATCACATAACTCGGATTGAAAACGAGGTAGCGGATACGCTGTCCAAGTTAGGATCATCCCGGCAGCCAATCCCGCCAAATGTTGCTTTGGAGCATCTGAGAAAACCATCTATCACGCCCTCACCCGAATCAGATTCAATTTATATCCCTACGCTCTACGGATCAGGAGCTGCACCTATGGAGATAGAGTGGGGAAGCACCTTAGCAAACCCAGGGACTGCTTTAGCAAACCCGGGGACTGCCTCAGCAAACTCGGGGACTGCCTCAGCAAACTCGGGGACTAATCAGCCTGATCCGGCCGGAGTTATGTCAGTGGATGCGATGGAAATTAACGAGGGACCGTTTCCCGTCCGGGCAGTACCAACTTGGGCCAAACAAATTTTTGATTTCCTGAAAGAGGGAATCTTGCCGGATGATGAAATAATCTCAAGGAATATCCAGAGAAGGGAAAAGGCCTATACAATTATCAACGCCGAACTATACAAAAGAAGTGTGACAACAATACTGCAGCGATGTGTTGATCCGGAGGAAGGACTTGATATACTCCGGGACATTCACCAAGGGGAATTTGGTCACCATGCCTCCTCAAGGGCATTAGTGGCAAAAGCTTTCCGGCATGGATTTTATTGGCCCAGTGCCTTGGAGCAAGCAAAGGACTTGGTGAGAAAATGCAATGGCTGTCAAAGATACGCCACGAAAACTCATCTACCAATGTCGGAGCTGAAAACTATCCCCATTACCTGGCCATTTGTTGTATGGTGCCTAGATATGTAGGGCCATTTAAGACGGCTAAAGGAGGAATGGCACATATCCTAGTCATGGTTGACAAGTTCACCAAATGGATTGAAGTGAAACCAATTCGGAAATGTGATGGGGCAACAGCAGTAAGATTCCTCAAGGATATAATCCTAAGATATGGCTATCCCCATAGCATCATAACCGATAATGGAACAAATTTCGCTGAAGGAGCGTTTGCGAGATTCTGCCAAGAAAAGAAGATCCTGCTAGATGTCGCCTTAGTCGCCCACCCCGCGTCGAACGGACAAGTGGAAAGATCCAACGGACTGGTATTGACCGGGATAAAACCCCGGCTCATAGAGCCGCTGCAAAGATCAGCGGGGTGCTGGATAGAAGAACTACCAGTGGTACTGTGGAGCTTAAGAACAACTCCAAATCAATCAACAGGCTATACGCCATTCTTTCTGGTATATGGGGTAGAAGTTGTATTACCAGCCAACATAGAGCACGATTCGCCAAGAGTCACCCAATACACAAAAGCCGAAGTGTGCGAAGCCCGGAAAAATGATGTGGATCTGCTGGAAGAAGCGAGAGAATTTGCCTTGTCCAGATCCACCATATATCAGCAAAATCTCTGACGCTATCATAGGCGGAAAGTAAACCCCCGAGTCTTCGGGGAAGGTGACCTGGTACTCCGGCTGATACAGCGCACAGCTGGCATGCATAAGCTATCCCCTCCATGGGAAGGACCTTTCATTGTAAGCAAAACCTTGCACAATGATTCCTACTACCTTATTGATGCACAACCCCAGGAAAAGAACAAGGTGGACAGGTCCGAAGAGGAATCCAAGCGACCGTGGAACATAGCACTACTTTGTCCTTTCTACACCTAAGAGGTGAATGTATCCGAGCTACTCATATGTCAGTATGTATGTCGGCAATGAGCTTATTAATAAAAACTTTGGCACCCCGAGCAGAGACTCGGCAACTGCCGTAATAATTGTCTCTCGTTTTCGTATTTATATGTCGGCTGGGTTAAGTTGCTTATATCTTAGTAGGATTAGTCATGTGTGAGCACCAAAAACCTAACTCTTCGACTTTGTTGTTGTCCAACAAGAATTGGCTTCATGGCAAGCAAGAGAACAAGTTTGGAATGGCAAACCACATGGAAAACGACTAAGGAAAAGAACTTAAACGAGCCGACATTGGTCATTTTGACTAACTCTTAGTTTATTATGCTCATTAAAATGACGGATCATTTTGATCTAGTCTCAAAGTTTCAAGTATTGTTAAATCAATTTTTTGAACCTCCGACTCATAAGTCGAAAAACCGAATCAAGGTAGACACGAGCCGAGTCAAAAATTGGGGGAACAAGAAAACGAAACTTGGGGACTTTGCCCACGATAATCCAGCATTAAGAACTTGGTTCGGAGCAATAAATTGTAGCACAACCAAACTAGAGTATTTAAATACATTTCCGCCCGGCATTCTAGGGATCTGACAAATATGATAAGTGTTTTTAAGGAGCAGGGGCAGCAGACAAATCATCTGTCGATGAAGGAGGTACTCCGGGGTGTGGGGTAGGGGCGCTAGCCTCGGCTTCATCCTCAGGATTGACCTCGCCATCCTCCGGGTCTTCGGCCTCGTCACCTAGCTCGGAGGCCTCACCTTCACTCCCTTCTTCTTCATCTCTAGACACAGCTTCATCATCAAAGACATCGAGATAACTCGATCCTTCATTCCAAGCGTGGCAGAAGGAATATTGAATGAGCTTATTCGCACAGGCTTTACGGCACGAAATACATTCCGGATTCTTGCACCACTTAGACCTAGTGCGCATGCGAGTAAGCAACCCCAAATCAATCCCTTTATACCACGAAAGGACGAACTGCAAAGCAATGTCAGCGCTAGCCCGTGCAGCAGATTCGCACCATAGGTTCAGCTGATGCTCACACTCCATCAGTTTGGCTATGAAAGCCGAACTAGTTTTGGGAATGGGATCAGTGGGCCAGAGGGAGCCGTACATCCACGTTGCTGCTGGAATGATGTCTGCGCCATGGTTCTTCACCAGCTCAAGGCGAGCAGTGAGACTCGCCAGCAGGTCTTCTGTGGTATATGGGATTGGCTCGGCATCAGGGCCTACAAGCATACCATGCTGTTCGCGGGACCGAGTTACAGCGGCAGCACCAGGCGCATCACTCTCTGGGAATTTGCCTGAGAGTGGAGAAGAGGAAACGATGAACACAAGCATCAAACCTGGAGGAAGGAAAATTAAGCAAGGGCAGAAAAGTCACGTGCAATCTGGAAGAGGAGTCGCTGAAGCTCGGAATGAACATCGGCGTTATGGGCCTGGAGTTTCTCATATTCGGTGGTCACCGATGTAAGCTTGACATCGGCTTCCTGCAATAAGCTTTTGTCCTTGGAGATTTGTGTGGTTAAACGCTCTTTCTCCCCGGCAAATTCCTGGTCATCCTTCTCCAACTCGGACTTATGGAGGCCCTTGAGCCTCTGAATTTCGGCATTCAGCCGAGTGATCTCCGAGTTCTGGAGCTGGAGCCGAGCTATCTCTTCATCTTTTTTCCTTAGCTCAGCCTCATGCTTTCCTGTTTGTTTGAGGAAATGGGTCATCATTTCAGGCATGCTAACGCTATCCTCGAGAGCAACTGCAGCAATGTAATGATCCGGAGGACCCAAAGTATAAGTGTCCACCGGATAAAAGAAGTAAAGTACAATGATCATATGAAGGGGATAAAATTACCTTTGATCTCAGACAGACTCTTCTGCATAATGATATTCTCAGCTTCAACCTTGGCTGCATGATTCGGATAGAAAGTTAATACGGATCCTAGGTAGTTTTGAATGAACGAAGATGGAAGAGGAAGACAGGAAAATTGCCTCTCTTCTGGTACTCCTCTAGGAGTTTGCCATAACGCACGCGCATATCTTTATAAGAGTCTAGCAAGCGCTAGAACTGAGCGGTTTGGCGGTTAGTGGTAATCTGAAATAAGGAAATGTCAAGTTTAAAAGCAAAGTTGGAAATAATTTGAAGTCTACAAAATCTAGGCCAAGTGGGACTCAACCCGGTTCTAGGTGTGTAATATTCGAAGTCTACAAGATCTGGGCCAAGTGGAACTTAACCGGGCTCTAGGTGTGTGGATATTCGAAGTCTACAAGATCCGGGCCAAGTGGAACTTAACCCGGCTCTAGGTGTGTGGATATTCAAACTCTACATGATCCGGGCCAAGTGGGACTCAACCCAATTCTAGGTGTGTGGATATTCAAAGTCTACAAGATCCGGGCCAAGTGGAACTTAACCCAACTATAGGTGTGTGGATATTCGAAGTCTACAAGATCCGGGCCAAGTGGAACTTAACCCGGCTCGTGTGGATATTTGAAGTCTACAAGATCCGGGCCAAGTGGAACTTAACCCGGTTCTAAGTGTGTGGATATTCGAAGTGTATAAGATCTGGGCCAATGGAACTTAACCCGACTCTAACTATGTTAAAACTAGAATCCTAGAAGGAGCATCCAACCGAATAACAAGTTATCCCCTCGGAGGCTCGGGGACTAGGGGCAATGTGTACAAGTGCTCAGTTATACAAGGTACCAATAGCAGAGGAAAAGAGTTACCTCCATCATCTGGCCAGCTAAAGGCATAGCCTTGGTAGCGGAGTTCATCTGTGCGTTGAACTCGGCTGGGCCGAACTTCTCTGGCAGATCATCTTGTGGGTCAATGAATTCTGCGTTGTTACAGTTCTTCACATACTCAAGGAGGAGTGGACTGTAACTTTCACCACTGGAAGAGTAGTTCGCCATAAGACCTTTGACATGGGGTCTCGCATGGCAGATTGAGCTGTGGCAGGGCTGGTGTGCAGAACCAGCTACCTGCTACCCTCTGACCCGGTGGCGGTAGACCCGAACGAGATCCCCTTAGTTGACCCGGTAACCTTCTTGAGCTAGCCGGATGGAGCCTGAGGAGCTGGCTGGAAAATGTCTGCAACTGAAGGAGTTGACCAGGAGGGAGCTGACGGGGCCTTCCTCTTGGGAGGCTTGGTGGAGGCTTTGGCTGTTGCTGTTGGTGCTGGTGCTGCTGCTAGTGCTGCTGCTAGTGTTGGTACTGGCGCTGGTGTTGTTGTTGCTCCTGGTGCTGGTGCTGGTGCTGCTGTTGCTGGTGTAGGTGTTGGTGCTGTTGTTGATGTTGCTGATGCTGGTGCTACTGGTGCCCTGGTCAGGTGAGGTAGGATACCCCCACGCCGACATTGCCCTCCTCATGACGAGGTGGGCTCTGGTCAGGCATAGCCACGGAGCCCTCTTGAATGGGGCTGAGTGGGCGAGTATCATCGTTGCGGGGGGGGGGGGGGGAGAAGGGCTGCTCCGGATTGGGGAGGCTATGCTGGAGCTGCTCTATGGGATGACCCTAGGAGCTCTAAAAAGAAGAAAAGCACCAAGTCAAAAAGAGAGAGAACCAATAAGAGACAAAGGCAAGCAAAGGAAAAATCCCCAAGTATCAGTGCAAAAGGACTTACTCATCCGAGGTTGGAGGATTCCAAGGTTTGGGCACCCTCCGGACCATGCTCTTGGCAGGCGGCTTAGACGAGGCTTTCACCCCGGACTTTTTCTGCCTCTTCTTGGGCGGCGGCACCTCTGAAGCTGCGGCCGAGGTAGCCGCGCGCTTCTGGGAAGAAGCAGGGGCCGGACCACCAGTGGCGAGGGTAGGAACCTCGTGGACCTGACCCTCCGGGTTAGCTAAACATTCAGACATAACCAGATGCGTGTAAGAGATTGGAACCAGATCAAGTACCTCCAGGACCTCAACGTCCGAGTCATCGTCATCTGGCCAATCTCTTAGAGAAGAGGCCTTCCCAGCGCTGCGTTTGACGACGTCCGGGTAGGAAGAAAGGTCTCGAGATCAGGCTCTTCCTCGTCCTCTTTAGTATGGTCCGACAGCCACTTGCTCGCCAGCACCTCGCCATCCTCTAGTGGCTGCTAGAGAAATCGCTGAGAACAAGACAACAATTGCCAAGTTACGAAATTAAACCGACATATATAGAAGATTCGGAAAACAGAGAGAAGCAAATTTACCTTTGGAGGAGGGTTGACCATGGTGAAGGGCTCGCATCCCCACTCCCAATCCTCGGTGAATTCCTTCTCCACAATGAAGATGGATTTAACCCAGCGGTAAACCGCCGAGTTATCCATCTCGATATATGAAGTCCGGTGGGGGTCGAGGGGGACGCTCAGGTAATAGATATTGTGGGCTCTCTTCTGAAGGGGGGAGACCCGGCTGCGGATAAAAGTAATCATGATGTTCTCCCCCTAGAGCTCCTCCTTGAGCAGCTCCCTGATCTGGTGCTCCACCTGATTCGCCAGGGTCGTGGGTTGCTTGGGAATGCTCTCCAAAAGTGAGGTATTTGGAGGGCCAAGCTTGAAGGGGAGGAGCCGGATCAAGTCCTCGTTGGTGGTGTTCCAGACATAGAAGAAAGTCCGGGCCCAGCCCTTGCAGGACTCGAGTCTGGTGACCCGGGGGAATGCAGAGTTCTTCCGGGGAGAAATGGAGGCAGCGCCACACTGGGTCAAATTCTTATCCTCCGGAGCAAGCTCTTTGTCCGGAACTACGTTCCTCCGGAGACCAAAGAACTTGATCCAAAGTTCCTTGGTTGGCTAGAGGCCAATGTATCCCTCAATGCCAGAGGCAAAGGAGGACAAAGAAGTAATGGCGTTGGCAGGGAGATGATGTAGTTGCAGTTTGTAAGTGGAAATGAAATCAAACAAGAAATCTGAGGTGGGGAGGCCAAAGCCGCACTGAAAATGCGAAAGGAAAACAACATATTCCCTAGGATTGGGGGAAGGAGAGGTCTCACCGGAGGCGAGACGACAGGTGACGCCGACGGGGATGCAGCACATGGCACGGAGCCAGTCCAAGTCGTCCTCGCGGACGATAGAGCCATCCCAGCAGCCGCGCTCGCAGCCCTCTGCTCCTTCCTCCTGCTGCGCGACCACGGCTGCTTCCTCCTCAGTCATGGTGGATTTGAGATCCTCGAGAGAGAAATCAGAGTAGAGGTAGCTGGAGGAGGGGAAATGGGAAGCGCAAGGCCCCGTGATGGAGATCTTGAATGGGAATGGCGGCGCAGGTGCAAGATGCTGCCTGGTGCAGAAAGAAACTAGCGGTGGCGGAAAGGATTCGACGAGAGAGAAATGAGGCTGGGAGGCAGAGAAAATGGGGAACTTTCCCAGGGGTTGCCCAGGACCTCTACTTAACCGCGCAATGGGCGCATAGTGGGATCCTTTGCGGTTGCCACACCGCGCGCGACAGGCGTGTATGCGGCCGCATCAGCCAATCAGAGCATGGCCATAGCAAGGGGCACAGGGGCAAATGATCCCATGACGCGATGTAATGTTACAGTTAATGAGGCGCCGCAGTGAAGGGACGTGCACAGCAGTTATTCTTGACATTGCGACAGTAACCGGCGCATTAAATGCGCGTGGCCCTTAAAATGAGGTAAAACGATGATTATCCTCCATGTAGGATGTGGAGAAGCGTACAAGAGAAGGAAAGGTAACCCAGATAAGCAAGCAAAAGACTCGGCCAGCGAGGAATAACTCAGAATGAGCCAAGGGATTGCGAGAGGAAAAACTCCGGGTTACTAGGTAACTCGGCCAAAGAGGCAACGATCCAAATATGGGAACCTGCTGTGGCCTTAACAACCAAAAATTGCTAAGACCACACCAGCTTCGGGGGCTAATGTTGGGGGGATATCCCCGGGTAGGGTAACGCGGGGTATAAGGGCCGAGTTAGCCGGGGTACGGCGCGGTCAAAGCAAGGGCTGACCGGGTCACCTCTAGGCAGGCCGAACCATGGAGTGACCCGACCCATGGAGCATCTCCTTGACTATGGTCCGGCCGGCATAAAATATATGCTGGCCATGTTTATCTAAATGTTTTCTAGGTAACTTGATAGCCGGATTAGCTATATGCTAGCCGGACTATCTTATGGCTTCCAAGAGAAGGAACCCCCCACTGGTCAAAAGGTGGCTTTATTAGCTGTAGCATGAGTAAAGTAAAGTAAAGAAGAGGACCGGCGGGTTAGGGGCGACCAAGGTGACACGGGCAATGTCGGATGACATAGCCCGTGTCTAGTGACGCTTAAAGACAAAGATTACGCTGTGGGTTACGTCCAAAGCCCGGACAAGCCTTTAAAGAGAATAAAGAAGCATCTAGCTTTAGGCAAGGAACATATTCTCCGAATATGTTGCCACGTTTGCCCTAGTATTGTAAACCGGGCTCCCCTATATAAGGAGCACCGGTGCCTCCGTAGAAGGGGATCGGTCATTTTCTCTGTCTAAGGTAGAACTCAAGAGCTAGTTGGTAGGGAGTAAGAGACATAGATCCTTCTTGTTGAGAGCTTGAAGAGCGTTGGTAAACACCATATATAGAGAGAAATACAAGAATATCTATGTGTGGAATCACCATGTTCTCCCTCCCTGGATTCCCCTAGCACTCATTGGCCCCATCTTTAGTCTATCCATGGCATCTGCCGTGCCACCACCACGACACAAATTAAACGCAAAAAACAAAAAAAATAGACAGTAACTACCGAAAAAGAGAAATCAAAAAATTATACGAAAACCCTAGAAAAAGCAGCTCCCAAAATATATGCAAAACAAGGTGCGGCTGACACACAACAGAGCAGTACAAAACAGTAAGGCAAATTAAGGCAGTGAACAACAAAAGCAAGCATTATAATACCTAACTCGTAAGCAGTTCTCTGAGATGCTAATGCACCGAAAGAAGTAGTTCGTATGACACGCAAAAGAGAGAAAAATGCCTACCAACAAAAGAAACACGCGCTGTTCCATGACGTAAAAAACCGCCACACTAACCACCACACACCCAAAAACACTAGAAGAACTACACGTGTCGCAAAAACAAGCAATGCCCGATCCCCGGGACACACCACAATCGTCCACGTGCTAGCAGGAGCAGCGACACGGAGCATACTCCGTCGTGCGTGCCCTTTTTCTAACGTTTTCGTGTGTGTTTTGTTTCAGGGTTGGAGAGGGGAAGGGGGTCTTAGCAAGGGGTATCAGATGAATCCACGGAAAAAACAACGATAAGATTTAGCTACGGTTTGTATGACATCTACAAAAAGGAATAACCAACACAATTTGAAGTACCACTTCAATCATAAACATGAATAGCTTGAAGATTTAGGACTATAGTGGCAAGCTACCACTTCGAAGCGACTGAACCAACTTATGTGACAAGCTAGACTATCCATTAGCTGATATTGTTTCACATTACTCAGTTAACATAATAAAATAGGAAATTTATATGAAAACACCACTTTCTGATGAAAATGCAACATGTTTTATTCTGGCAATGCAGATATCTAGTGACATATTCATGAATTCACATAAAACATGAGAAACCCTTCCTTTTTGCTTGAAGCCCCAAAATGTGGGTATACCCCATCGGTGTGTAATGAAGGATAAATACATTTAACACAAAGTGTTGCTATTACTATGACTTAATTTCACACAAGAAAGAGCTAGTGTGCTTCAAAGACACTAAAGGATCTAACTAAGTTAACTAGCGTGTTGCCCTAGATTGTCTAATTTGCGAAGAAACTAGGATTGAAGTTGTCTGTATTTCCATCCACTATTTATCCTAATCAAGGTAATATACCCAAATTTTGACTCATGCAAGAGATTGTTTTTTCACATGTTTTATATTTTCTAGGAATTATTCCTATTAGACACCTCAAGAAAATGATACAAAAGAATGTATTATTAATTGTTAATTCGCACTACCATTATGGATGCTAAAAAAGGGATGTCCAAAACATGAGATCGAAAGGATGACAATTACAATTAGAGGCTTAAAGGATTTATTTCATTTTCGTGCAAATTGTTAGTGACATTTATTAGAATGTCTATCATTAGATCAAACTAAGCCCAACCGACATGCCCATCAATCAGATAAGTCGATGACTGGTGGGTATAGTTTCGAATCGGTCCCATCTCACATTGACTCAGCCTGGATACCTTTATATATGTGGGGCCCCTGGAAACCATCCGAGAATCCCTGTTATGCATATCACCATGATCCCGTGGTCAGTTTGTCGTGGCACATAACCGGCGAGTATCAGTACAACATCCAAAACATAACTAGTAAAGCTTACAATGATGTCATTATGGCTATACCTTACATGAGCCTTGTCAAGCTACTCCAAGTATCATCAGTGGAACTTCAACAAGCGTAGAGCCTGAGTCACGCCTTAACCTATAGGCAACTAACTAGGAGAACGTCCTAGCTCGCATACTCGTCAACATCATTCCTTCTTCTGCTTCATCCTTCTTGAGATCTGAACAAGTAAATATCTAGGGATGATGCCAGTGAATATGTTTGAATGTACCGCAAACCACCCTAAGAAAGTAATAATAACAGGATATGTAATATGGCTATGGTATTGGGATGGCTCCAAAGAGGTTTCATTTCAAAATTAGTTTCTCATGTAGATATAGAATCTCCATATCTTTATTAAAAACTTTTATAAAACATTTTGAAAACATTTGAAAAGTTTGTAAACCACTATTGTGGGATCACCCATTTTTCCTTCCTTCTGGTCATTCCACGACCAAACCTCTTTCCTTCCTTTCTGATCATTCCATGGTCAAATCATTTCCAAAGCCTTTTTGATTTTCTGAAATCCTTTTTGAAAATCAAAACCACCACTGCTGGGTAGTAGTTTATCCAACCGTCCATGACCACGAACACGGCTATTCGAATAGATTTACACTCTGCAAAGGTTGTACACTTTACCCACATCATCTGGGTATGTTGCCCTGATCCCGCATGGATCGTGGGTCGAGTAACTGATCCAGAATCTTAGGATTCCACTCTAGTATAGGCGCCTACCCTATGAGTTGTTCCCTCAACACCGGGACATTGGGTACCGAGGACCATTTGGAGCGCATTTTACACTTCACGAAGTGTGCACTTTCAATGAGAGGCTCATAGTAATGTCTAGCTACCCATAGATAGTTCATTTCTTCTCCCGGTTGATACTTCAATAGGGACCATGCTAGAGAAGACCTAGCCTCCAGGGATCAGATCCCCTCTAGTAGTTCCGAGCAACCCATACCAGAATAAACAAACTTCGAGTAAAGCCCCGTCCCATTCTAGGGTAATGTGGTTGCACAGTTTAGTTGTTCTAGCTAAGCTTCAAAGAACCGGGTGTGTCATCAAGGGGTTGGACTTAGTAGTACAATTGTGTAATAGTTTGTAGGATCGAAGCCACTAATAAATATAGACAACAGTAGTAAAACAATGCAGTTTGCATAAATAGGTATAAAACATACATAAGTAAAGTAGTAGGACAAGACTTATGAACAAGTAGGTGGATTGCCTATGACTAGCGATATGTCCCTGGACTTCTATATAATCGCATCTATCGCCATCACGGTTCACACATGCAAACAAACAAAACATAGCAGTCACCACCAAGCAAATCAAACATCAACATAATACAATAATCAATTGAACAAGACAATAGTATACTTCAGTAGTTAAGGTTATGACCAACTCATAGCAGTTGGAATTACCTTAGATGTAAATTTGGAATTTCTTTTATGGTTGAATTGCCAAAAAGCCACTTAAATAAAGGGGTTTAATACAAAGGCAAGGATTTGAATGATATCAATGTAAAAAATTATATCAACAAGTAGGTACTGAAAAAACAAATCCACCAAAAGTGGTTTCATTATTTTATCAATTTTCTTTATTTAGTTATGAATTTTCTAGTGAGACAAACCCTTATTTTGGTAATTATTTTACCAGAAAATATTTGTAGCTCAAATAAATTTGTCCTTAGAGGTTATTGTATATCTATGAGTTTATGATTTTTGAGAGTTGCCTTCACTCCAAAATAATTACCATAATGCCCTTGGGAAATGCCCAAAGTCAAAACTGTAAGCAATTTGTATTTTTCATGAGATTTATTCTACACGTCCAATTAGAATGATACCAAGGACAATGGATAGGAATTACATGTACCTTCTTGTATAATTTGGTAGATATTGCAGTACCTTCTAGTAGAATTTGGTAGATATTGTGGTACCACTTCACAGAGAGTTGCAACCAACTCATAATAGGTTGTGTATTTACTTTGGGAAATTTTCCAAGTTAGATCTAGGGTAATTTGTTAGTTTTTCTATAGTAGATCTACAGATCATTTTGGCATGGGGTCAAAGCCACATACAAGGTTCTAGAAATACCTTTCATTAGAACTTCGTTTCAAGAGATTTGAACTAGGAAAGCTCCAAATATGATTTTTTCAGTGGGTAGGACACAGTTTTGTAGGATAATAACTAGAAAATGTGTATCTTGTATTTTTTTCTAGATTTTGCTTCTACATGTAGTGGAAAACAGGTAGGTACATGCCGACAATTTGATCTAGACAAAACTAGGCATTTTTCATTTTTGCTTTATTTAATCATAACATCAATTTAACAGACCTGTGTAAATGGAAAAGGAAAAAGGGGATCCTGACCCCGATCCGGAAGGAGATGGGCCATAGTGGGCAAGATCGACCCACTCGAGTGAATCCAGGCGCGGGAGCAAGGGTTTTAAATGGCCTAGGAGGGGCCCACTTGTCAGCAACAGAACACTATCGAAAGGGTATCAGGCGCGGGTGACTATCGGATCTGGTTTCGATCAACGGCTCCCATTTATCGTCCACCTCTAGCCTAGAATTAGAAAGGGGAAACCCTAGGGCATCCCTATAAGGCAGGGGAGGCTCACCGTAGGCTTACTAGAGACCGAGGAGCGGTGGAGTAGACGCGATGGTCAACGGCGAGACGAATGAGGGAGGCAGGGTAGATTTTGGTCCTAAGCCGAGCCTCACGTGATGATGCCCGAAGTGACCTCGCCGGAGCTCGATGGAGACGATGGCTAGTACTTACTTGAGCAATTGGGAGAGCAGAGTTAGATGAAGAAGGGAGAGGGGGATGCTCTAGAAATAAAAAGTGAGGAAAGATAGGAAGGGAGGAGAGCTCACGGTCTAGATCATGACAAAGGCCGAGAGGTGCTCTTCTTCCTCCCCAAGGATCTATGAGTCCTGAGGTGAGTCAGAGGCTGTGGATGTGACCAAGGGGTGGTGTGGGATCAGAGTGGGGAAGAAATGAGCGTTTGGGGTGGCATGCGGGGTTATAACTAAGAGGGGTGTGGTCTAGGGTGGACCATGTCCAAGGGAGGGCTAGGAGCTGTCCTGGCTACTGGTTGGGCAAGCAAACGGTGGTAGGGTTGACACTGGGGTTCTAGCAGAGATAGGAGAGTGGTGAGAGTGGTCGTGGTGCTGGTGCAACTTTAATCCTTGGCTCACATGCATGTGATGGCATCAATGCCTCTCTCCTACTCTCCAAATACAAAGGACAAGGGTGGATAGTGCGGCTACAGTGTTTGGTTGACCAGGAGAGGGGAGTGGCTGCTAGATAGGTCTTTGGTGGGGTTTTATGTACATTCATTTGATTTTGTAAAGGCTAGAGATGCCCATGTAGAAATCTTAACTTCTCCCTTTTTATTTGAATATTTCTACAATGATTTTTGAAGCACATAGTTGGTGATGACCCACAAGTATAGGGGGTGTATCGCAGTATTTTCGATAAGTAAGAGTGTCGAACCCAACGAGGAGCAGCAGGTGCTGGCTAGTGGTATGGATAAAGCAAGTAAACGAAGTACGAGTAAATAAAAGATAGTAGGAATAAATGCAGCAAGTGGCCCAATCATTTATGCAGCAAAGGACAAGCCGGTTGTATTACTTAAGATGACCAAATGTTCTCAAGGACACATGGGAAGACTGTCAAGTGCTTTCGCTTCATATAGTTGATTAATCTTCTTTAGCTTGCTAAGTGTTGTGTGGGTGAACCTGTGCTAATGTACCGACCTTCCTAGGACTAATACATACTTTTGATTATACCCCTTGCAAACATCCGTAAGTACAAGAAACTAATTAAGGTAGAAACATTACCACAACTTTAAACTCTAAGACCCTTACGTCCCTTGTGCAATGGTTTCCTAACGGGGGTTCAGGTTTTTGTCACTCCGGCAACCCCTACGATTAGTAGCCAATTACACAATGCATTCCCGTAGGCCCATATAGGTGAAGTGTCATGTAGTCGACGTTCACATGACACCACTAGAAGAAGTACACCACAACTTAAATATCAAACTATTGAATCTTTCTTAGCACAACTCCACTACTAACAACATGACTTCTCCCATGTCCTCAAGAACAAAATGAACTACTCACAATTCATCATATGGATCATGATCAGAGATGGAATAATGATGTATAACAATCTGAACATAAACAATAATTCAATGGTTCCACTCAATAGCATCAACTACAAAGAGTAATCAACACCGGGAAAGTTTCCCCTAAGAACTATGCAAGATTCAACCCAATTGTTACAGCAATATGGAGATGGTGGTGATGGTGCTGATGGTGCTGATGGTGATGATGGTGGTGATGATGATGATGATCCCGATGAAGTCCAGCTTGATGGTGGTGTTGATGGCGATGATCTCCCCTCTCCGGGAAGGAATTCCCCCGGCAGAAATCTGTATGCCGGAGAGATCTTTCTCTCTCAGTGTTTTTCCGCCCCGCAGAGGAAGCGGAATCTTTTTGTGGTCGCCCCCGAGTCTTAGGGTTTCGGGAGGATAATATATGCCAAAGGGGAGTGCCAGGGGTGGACTAGGGCGGCCACACCACCTGGTGGCACGGCCCAGGGTGGCCCCCGCTAGGGGGTGGTGTGGGTCCCATGTGGCCCATCTCCAACCCCCCTTTTGGCTTCCTTCGTCTTCTGGAAAAATATGATTCCGTATATTTTCCCGGATGTTCTGATCTTCACGAATTTTTCCTCCAAATAGCACCTTTTCCATCAGAATCCTGACTATAGCGGTCCATGCTCCAAATGTCATCCACCATGCAAAAACAGATGAAATAACATAAGTATCACCTCTCAATACGAAATATATCAATGAATAACCGTGAATTATGACATAGAATAGTGATGCAAAATGGACGTATCAACTCCCCCCAAGCTTAGACTTCGCTTGTCCCCAAGCGAAACTGAGCTCAATAAACATGACCTCAGGTTTATAGAGTGAAGGGTCGATAAAAGAATACAGACAAGAAGCATCACATTCATCAATACATAGATCATAATAGAAGACACCTCACTATTATATAACTCAACTTGCAATGAGTAAAGGAAACACCATAAAGATACATAAAGTGAATCATAATTGGTAATGGCAAACTTAGCTCTTGGTCGAAGAATAGTTGATAATTTGCTGGACTTCACAAATAACTGGTTTTTCAATGATAGCTTTCAAAGTAGTAAACATCAAGATAAGAGCAATGTGCAAAAGAAGGAACATAAGAAACATGATTGAATAAATCATCATATGAATGAATGAAACACAACAACTCAAAATACTTGCTGAGATATAAGGGAATAGGTTTACTGACTCAACTTAAAAGTAAAAGAAAGGCCCTTTGCAGAGGGAAGCAGGGTTTGCAAGTCCCATAAAGAGCTCCCAAAAATTATGATACTTATTAGCTTTCAGCTCTCATTGCCCCTATCATAGGCATCTTTAGGTGGTTAAGGTTAAAGTGACACAACTAAGAGGATATGCTTGACAAGTTATAAGTTGAAACCTCATGTCCCTCACTTACGAGTACCGAACCTCATGCTACTCAACTTCAGTCACAAGTAAGCTCTTGTCATTGTAAATACATGTGTATCATTGAGAACCGCCAACGGGGTACCCCTTGCACATGACACAGGAGCTATCCCATAATCAAAATGACAAGGCAAGTAGACAATGAGCATCTCAGCGATCTTTTTATTTGCTATTTGCATAGGTTTTTATTGAGGATGCTTCATACAATGCTCACTATAGTTATGCTGCAAGTTTCCACCATGATTAGGCATGGCTTAGGCTAGCGGCCTAGGCGTTTCTCTAACACACATATAAACTCCATGATCTTACAAGTTCCCCTTTTATTTCACACCGCCGGGATCCATAGGCAAAAGAACATGATATCAACTAGGTACAAAGTACCAATGCAGTGTTGAAAGCGTTCCCCATGATACATGGTTCTACTAACTTCAACTCATAAAGCGCAAGCATATACGCAACAAAGAAGGACCCAATGGTTTAGGTTATTAAATGCAAGAAAATTAACGTGTGCCATCAAGTTCATGAGAGCTTTAATCACTAATTTTCACATAACAAGTTTAATTTGGAAGGTAGATAAAACAAGAATTTACTTGGAATAGCAATAGTGATAATAGGTAGGTATGGTGGACACAAATAGCATGGTTTTTGGTTTAATGAGGTGGATGCACGAGAAGAATTCCTTCTCAGTACAGGTTTTTTGCTAGCAAGGCTGGGTAGCAAGTATAAGAGTTGAAGGAAACAAACATACAAGTGATAAAAACAAACATGTAATCTTCCTTAGAAGCACAAAAGATCTTAGCTAGAGAATACTAAACTTATGAGCAAATCAAGAAAGAAAGATGATGAAATTATATTTCTTTAGAGTACTTTTATCTTTTCGTTCAACTCACAAAAATAATGTTGCTACTGACCGAGCCAGGTTTGCCAAAACCAACTAAATTAACTCAATGATCCCAAAGTGAAACCAATACTAACAACAAGATCAATCATATAACCACGAATTGAAAACTAATATAAGATATGCAAAAGAGTAAATGATAGAACTTCTCATTAATATTCCATAATGGCAACTCACACCAAGGGGAATTCTCTGCAAATACTTAGCAAAAGGATTTTTAGGGGTTTTTGATAAAGCAAGTAAACGAAGTACGAGTAAATAAAAGACAGTAGGAATAAATGCAGCAAGTGGCCCAATCCTTTATGCAGCAAAGGACAAGCCAGTTGTATTACTTAAGATGACCAAACGTTGTCCAGGACACATGGGAAGACTGTCAAGTGCTTTCGCTTCATATAGTTGATTAATATTATTTAGCTTGCTAAGTGTTGTGTGGGTGAACCTGTGCTAATGTACCGACCTTCCTAGGACTAATACATACTTGTGATTATACCCCTTGCAAACATCCTTAAGTACAAGAAAGTAATTAAGGTAGAAACCTAACGACAGCTTTAAGCTCTAAGACCCTTACGTCCCTTGTGCAATGGTCTCCTAACGGGGGTTCAGGTTTCTGTCACTTTGGCAACCCCTACGATTAGTAGCCAATTACACAATGCATTCCCCTAGGCTCATATAGGTGAAGTGTCATGTAGTCGACATTCACATGACACCACTAGAATAAGTACACCACAACTTAAATATCAAACTATTGAATCTTTCTCAGCACAACTCCACTACTAACAACATGAATTCTCCCATGTCCTCAACAATAAAATGAACTACTCACAAGACATCATATGGATCATGATCAGAGATGGAATAATGATGTATAACAATCTGAACATAAACAATAATTCAATGGTTCCACTCAATAGCATCAACTACAAAGAGTAATCAACACCGGGAAAGTTTCCCCTAAGAACTATGCAAGATTCAACCCAATTGTTACAACAATATGGAGATTATGGTGAGGGTGCTGGTGGTGATGATGGTTGTGATGATGATCCCGATGAAGTCCATCTTGATAGTGGTGTTGATGGCGACGATCTCCCCTCTCCGGGAAGGAATTCCCCCGGCAGAAATCTGTCTGCTGGAGAGATCTTTCTCTCTCGGTGTTTTTCCGCCCCGCAGAGGCGGCGGAATCTTTTTGTGGTCGCCCCCGAGTCTTAGGGTTTCGAGAGGATAATATATGCCAGAGGGGAGTGCCAGGGGTGGACCAGGGTGGCCACACCACCTGGTGGCGCGGCCCAGGGTGGCCCGCGCCAGGGGGTGGTGTGGGCCCCCTGTGGGCCATCTCCAGCCCCCCTTCTAGCTTCCTTCGTCTTCTGGAAAAATAGGATTTTCCATATATTTTCCCGGATTTTTTGATCTTTGCGAATTTTGCCTCCAAACAGCACCTTTTTCATTAGAATCCTAACTGCAGCGGTCCATGCTCCAAAAGTCAGCAATCATGTAAAAACATATGAAATAACATAAGTATCACCTCTCAATACGAAATATATCAATGAATAACAGTGAATTATGACATAGAATAGTGATGCAAAATGGACGTATCAGTTGGATGCTTGCATAGATGGTAGTCAAGTGGTATAGGGTGGAGAATATTTAAGAGATGGATTTTTACAAGCTTTGGAGGGTGGGAAGGTTATTCATAGAAAAAGCTCAAAATGACCAGAAATGAATATCACATTCAAAAATCAGATCTCTGAACTAGGTAGGGTGAATAGAGAACACCAGTGGATAGGTATTGTCAAATGGTAGCTAGAGTATTTATCTCAGAACTTTCCAACTAATTATGATGGGCTTTTGCCATTATTTTGAAAAATCCTAGAATGTGTTTTTAGGGATTTATTTTGATATGTTAAACTTTACCAAGTAGATTTTTAGTGTGAGATGGCCCCAAATACCATTCCACACATTGGGTAATTTTTCCAAGATTTATTAAGGAAGGAAAGTATTTAAAACATTTATTTTCCCATTTCTACCAACTAAGAAAATATGCAAAAAGAAATAGTAAAACTCTTCAAAAATATATTTTTTAGTTGGAAGATAGGGGACATAATATAGTCCTTATATGTTCCAATATTTTACAAATCATTTTGTAGAAGATCAAACTTTCTTCAATAGAATGAGTTTCAAAGTTTTTGTAACAGAAAAGAAATAAATAGCTTTGGACCAAAATAATTATGGAAAAGCCTTTATTAAATTTTTATATCCATGGTAGATGATGTCCACGTATTTTTTAGATGTCATTTTCACACCTTGTGTTTTGAATAGCAACACTTGTTTTAAAGAAACAAGGAAATAAGGTAGGAAAAAGTATCTTGGGCTAGAATATTTTTATACCATCAAAATCATGTGATATTAAGGGGCTTAGGGCTCCCATTGGATCATGAGATATATTGATAGATAGACCAAGTGATGTAGATCAGCATGGTACAGAGGTATCACATATATCAAGGTTGGGTGCTGCTAGGATTGATGCCAAACTTTGCTGAAAATAAGGGTGTCAAAGAAGATTATTATTTAGCCTCCAAATTCATGATGGTTTAAGAAGCACAAGACTCCAATTGAAAAAATGTATGTGTGGGTTGATAGACCATGTTTAGATCACATCCATACAAATAGTTCTCCAAGAATGGTTGAGGTGGAGTTGGGAGCTACTGCCAAAGTAGGCATGTTGATAAAATTGGCAGAAACAAGTTATTTTCATTCCTACAAAATCATCAAGAACAAGTGGGTCCAAGGATTATTTAGTCAATGGATAGAGTAGTATTTTGAAGTTCTCATAATGTTGTACAATATTGTTCAAATCCATTTCCAAAAATACATAAGGGTTTAAGTCGGTAGAGACTCAAAGATGGGATGTTGATAAATGTTTCAGACTTAGTCATATTTTGACTGTTTTGGGGGTTTAGACTAGGGTACAAGAGTTAATGTTTTTGAGGGGTTGCAAGGTTCCAAACTCATAATGAAATGAATGATGTTTAATCGTAGGTTAGGTAGAGGAGATTCATGGCTTGAGTTGTTCTTAACTACCTTGGGGACTTCAAAAGAGAAGTGACCTAGAATTGAGTCTCATAAGGAAAAACCAGGCTTCATTTTAGTGACTAAAGATAAAGACAAGCTTGGGAATGTTGGTTGAAAGGTTCCTTGATCCAAATCAACTATGGGAGAGGGTAGAGTACGACACAAGGATGAGAATAGAATATGTGCATTGCCTTAGATCCAGAGATAATGATCTTGCTTAGGGTTCCAAGAGGTGATCTGGTAATAGGAAGGAATGATAGTCCTTCAACTAGGGCTTAGATGTTATCATTTAAAGAGGTGAAAAGGTCTCATTGTTGGTTTTGTTTAGTTCCTAGGGGTTACGCTCCTAGAGTAGCTCATACTACATATTAATCAAACAAATTTAGACAATTCATCTCAACAAGCATATCAAGGCAATTCATTCCAAACTGCTCAAGACTACTACTATGGACACCATCAAGCCTAGCTTGTGGTATAGAGGAGTATAATTTACTACAACACATTCAGATGCATAAGCACAAACAAGCAAACAACTACTTAACCACTAAGCAAGAAAAAGTTTTTGTTCCCCCTAATTTTTGCACTCTAGACAACTAATCAGGGTTACTAAAAGTGGGGTGTTATGGACCTTCCCCCCTTAAAAAAATCTCATCCCGATATTCGGGTGGGTACTGCTAGGGGTCTCTAGTGTACTAGCTCATGGACTTCATCTTTGGAGTGGTTACTTCGTCGGTAGAGTTTAACTTCATTCTTTTTGGATGCATGAAGAGTTGAGAAACTTTTTAGACCTGGTTGCGAGGGTACTTGATATCTCGAGGGCTTACGCTTGGTGAACGACATATCATGGAATATTTTCAAAGTACCATTCTGAGGATAGAATCTATAGCTTGATGTCTTTTCTATAAGGATCCACAGTGTTTCCTTAGGGCCTTATCGTATCCTATTGAATGACTTAGGGTCAAAACTCCTGAGGTTGCTTCTGGCAGATGGCTACTTTATTTTTGTGTGAAAGATAAAGTCTTTCCCCCTTAGGGTTACACTAAGGTAGCTCAGGTACGATACAATCCTTCCTTCTTGGAGTCATAGGAGTATGTTAGACGAATATCACAAACCTTCTTCCGTGAGTTGTGTTCTTCAGACGACGTCGTACTTGCTACGCCTTAGGAGGCTCATATTCTATTTATATGTGTAAGTAACCTACTGAAGCAGTTGAATCATGGAGCATCTAAACGGGTTAAATCTGAGGGGGTAGCACATCAACGGTTCTCATTGTTGACCTTTAGCTGAGGTAGTATGTGAGGGCTTCGTAAATCTTTCTAAAATCTTGTTTCTTCAGGATGCTTCATGTGTGAGGGTAGTATGGTCAATTTCAGGTATTCTTGTCTTCTTTATTCTGACCTTCTCGGGTACACGGAGGTTTGAGTAGACATCCATTCCTTAGAGCTTCACTAAGGTTAGTCGAGGATGGTGTAGATCTTCTATCTTGGAGGACTGGCAGGATGTGAAAGGACTGCTGCATTTATTTGGGGTAGAGTCGAGATCTTCAATTGACTCCTTGTTGCAAGCATCTAATGTGGGTTGTTGCCTAATGAAGCTTCAAAACTTATCCATGGGCGGGTTAGGGGTTAATGATACATCTTGTTAGTCTTAAATCGAGGTAGAGATAGCAGGCTACCATCGGGTGGTCTTCACGTTTACTCTTTGTGTTGCTTAATCTTGGTGGAGGAGTAAACTTATTGTCTTCATGCATCCTTGTCTTCAGGATTTGGAGCATTCCGGCCTTCTTGTTAGGAACTTCTCGTTATTTTGCGTAGGGTGGTCAAAAACAATAGTTAGTCTTTTTGGGCTATCGGCAAGTGAAATTTGGCTTTGCAGAGGAGGATGAGTCTTGAGTAGCGAGCCTGACGAAGTACTAGTGTCTTGCCATCTTGCTGAGGTGAAGTCTTCAGGTGGTTCTAACTTGACGACGTTGAACCTCGGGGTCTTAATATACTCTCTTATTATCTACTATGTGAAACTCTCATTGAAGCTATTTATGATGATCATAAAGCTATAACCATGTCATAACACTTTACTTTAGAAGTATTACTTATTGTGCTAGTATTCTTACTAGACGGTAGCATAATAAGATAATCCCTCATAGTATTCTAGTTATCGTATTCCCCTTGTGTGTGCACCACCAAGAAAGTTCTTCAGTATGAGGCGATCCAGGGTGACAGGCCTGGGTGTCAAACATATCTACGTTCGTATACAGTGGGTGTAAGCCTTGTTGCACTGCAAATACACACGAGTTAGGACTAGCAAGCCTAGCACGCTAGAGAAGCGTGGCCTCGGAATACAAGAGACCTAAAGGTCGAGCATGAATCACATGGTTGATGTGATCGACATTAGGGAATGTCCACCTTTGAAACTGCACTATTGGCCGTGACGATCGGGGGAGGTGTAGAGGATAGGGATCATGTGATCACTGAACGAGTAGAGGGATGTTCGTTTAAGTGGGAGTTCTTTTAGTTAAAACTCGAACTCATTATTATGAACATAGTCTAAATACTTTGCAAATTCCTTTGTAGATGTCTCACCCACCCACCTTCAACCTTAGCACTTTCCTCAAGAAGGACAAGCTGAAAACTGATGGAACCAACTTCACCGCATGGTTCCGTAATCTTAGGATCCTCCTAGTCCCCTACAAGCTGACTTATGTCATCGAGGCTGAGCTTCCGGCCAAGCCTGCAGATTCCGCCTCTGAGGACGAAAAGAATGTCTGGCAGTCCAAGGTGGATGATTTCTCCCTCATCCAGAGTGGAATGCTCCATGCCATGGAGCCGGAGCTTCAAAAGCGTTTTGAGAAGATGAATGCTTTTGAGATCATTAAGGATCTCAAGGCTGTCTTTGCTCCATAGGCTCGTGCAGAGAGGTATGATGCTTCCGAGCTCTTCTTCTCTGCTAAAATGGAAGAGCACGACAGTATTAGTGAGCATGTGGTCAAAATGTTTGGCTACGTTAAATGCTTAAACGCCCTGGATAGCAAAATCCTGGAGGAACTCGCCATAGATAGGGTGCTGCATTCGCTGCCCCCTAGCTATAAGGGTTTTGTGATGAACTACAACATGCAAGGGATGACTAAGACCCTTGCTGAGGTGTTCGCCATGCTCAAAACTACTGAGGTTGAAATCAAGAAGGAGCACACGATGCTGATGGTCAACAAGACCACCAACTTTAAGAAACCGGGGCAAAAGGGAAAAGGCAAGAGCAAGAAGCCTAAGAGGGATGGCAAGTATGTTCCCACCACCTCAAAGGCTGCCTAGCCTGGCCCTAAGCCCGGCACTTTGTGCTTCTACTGCAAAGGGGATGGGCACTGGAAACGCAACTTCCCCAAATACCTTGAAGACAAGCGAGCTGGCAAGATAGCCATTCCGGACAAAGGTATATATGATATACATGTTATTGATGTATTCCTTACAAGCGCCAGGGGTAACACCTGGTATTTGATACCGGATCTGTTGCTCACATTTGTAACTCTCAGCAGGATCTGCAGAGTATGAGACGCCCGAGGAAGGACGAGGTGACGATGCGTGTCGGCAATGGTTCGAAAGTCGAAGTGATGGCCGTCGGCACCCTGCATCTACGTCTACCGTCAGGATTATTGTTGGTTTTGAATAAATGCTATTATGTACCCGCACTGAGTATGAATATTGTGAGTGGGTCTTGCTTGTTGCAAGACCGTTATTCGTTTAAATCAGGAACAAATGGTTGTTCAATTTATATGAATGATGTTTTCTATGTTCATGCACCTGTACGTGATGGTTTATTCTTACTTGATCTTGATTGTGATACACACATCCATAGTGTTGATTCTAAACGTTGTAAGCACAGTGACGATAATTCCATGTACATATGGCATAGCCGTCTTGGTCATATTGGCGTAAAGTGCATGAAGAAGCTTCATTCAGAAGGGCTTCTTGGATCATTGGATTTTGAATCCCTTGATACATGTGAGCCATGTCTCATGGGCAAGATGACCAGGACACCATTCTCCGGTATAATGGAGAGAGCCATAGACCTACTTGGGATCATACATACGGATGTATGTGGACCAATGAGTGTCTCAACCCGCAATGGTTATCGTTACTTTGTTACCTTTACTGACGACTTAAGTAGATATGGATATATCTACTTGATGAAGCACAAGTCTGAAACCTTTGAAAAGTTCAAGGAATTTCAGAAAGAGGTAGAGAATCAACTTAACAAGAAAATCAAGCACCTTCGATCGGATCGAGGAGGCGAGTATTTCAGTTATGAGTTTAACATGCACTTAAAGGACTGTGGGATTGTACCACAGCTTACGCCAGCCGGAACACCAGGACGTAATGGTGTGTCGGAACATCGTAACCGAACCCTATTGGATAGCATACTGTCCATGATGTCTTTAACTGATTTGTCTGTGTCTTTTTGGGGATACGCGTTAGAAACCGCTGCTTTTATTTTAAACCGAGCACCATCCAAATCCGTGGAGACAACCCCATATGAGATGTGGCATGGCAAGAAGCCATTGTTGTCATTTCTGAAAGTTTGGGGTTGTGAGGCTTACGTTAAGGAACTGCAGCCTGTCAAACTCGAACCCAAATCGGAAAAATGTATCTTTGTACGATACCGAGGGAACCGTTGGGTATACCTTCTACAACCAAGCAGAAGGCAAAACGTTTGTCGCTAAAAATGGCACCTTTCTCCAAAAGGAGTTTCTTGCAAAGGGAGTGAGTGGAAGGAAAATAGAGTTAGATGAAATTGTTGACCCTTCTCTCCGTATTCCGAGTAGCACAACAGAAACTGTTCCGAAACCGCTCTCAAACATGGAGGAAGAGCCCATTGATGCTGATCAAAACAATGACATCGAGACTCCTGGGGTTCGTAGGTCTACAAGGGTTCGTGCCACTCCATATTGGTGTAGTAGCCTTGTAATGACTGTCATCTTAGATGATTAGGAAGAACCTGCAAACTACAAAGAAGCTACGGATAGTGCTGACTCCGAGAAATGGCTAGAAGCCATGAAATCCGAAATAGGATCCATGCATGAAAACCAAGTTTGGACCTTGGTGGATCTTCCAGAGGGTCGCAAGGCCTTGGAAAATAAATGGATCTTTAAGAAAAAGACAGATGCGAATGGTAATGTGACCATTCACAAAGCTCGACTTGTCGCAAAGGGGTTTCGACAGATTCAAGGAGTTGACTACAATGAGACTTACTCTCCCGTAGTGATGCTTAAGGCTGTCAGGATTTTAATAGCAATTGCTGCACATTTCGACTATGAAATTTGGCAGATGGATGTCAAGACCGCATTCCTCAATGGTCACATTGATGAAGAGTTGTATATGATGCAACCAGAAGGTTTTGTCAATCCTAAGGATGTTGGAAAGGTATGCAAACTTCAACGGTCCATTTGTGGACTGAAGCAAGCATCTCGGAGCTGGAACCAACGTTTTGATCAAGTGATCAAAAGTTTTGGATTTGTCCAAAACGAACAAGAGTTCTGTGCTTACAAGAAAGCGAGTGGGAGCTCGGTTGTTTTCTTAGTAGTATATGTGGATGACATATTACTCATGGGAAATGATGTGGATCTTATGAATAGCGTGAAAGCATATTTGAGCAACCAATTTTCCATGAAGGATCTAGGTGAAGCTGCATACATGTTAGGAATCAAGATCTATAGAGATAGATCGAGACACCTAATAGCATTAAGTCAGAGTACTTACATATATAAGATTTTTAAGAGGTTCAAAATGGAAAACACCAAGAGGGGTTTTACTCCTATGATGAAGAATTGCAACTTGAGTATGACTCAATGTCCTGTAACGGACAATGATAGAGAAAAGATGTCTTACATCCCCTATGCTTCTGCAATAGGATCTATCATGTATGCAATGCTTAGTACCCGACCTGATGTGGCATTGGCTCTTAGTTTGATGAGCCGATATCAGAGTAATCCAAGACCAGATCACTAGACAGCTATGAAAAATATCCTAAAGTATCTGAGAAGAACAAAGGATATGTTCCTGATCTATGGAGGAAATGATGAAGCTCTAAACGTAACAGGTTACGTAGATGCGAGCTGGAATTCAGATCATGATGACTCAAAGTCTCAAACAGGATTTGTTTCCTTGGTGAATGGTGGGGCGGTAAGCTGGAAAAGCAAGAAGCAGCCGGTGGTGGCACAATCTTCAATGGAGTCTGAATACATTGCTGCAGCTGATGCATCAAATGAAGCTGTTTGGCTAAGGAATTTCGTCATCGAACTGGGAGTTTATCCCAATGCGCAAGACCCTGTGACGATCTATTGTGATAACACGGGAGCTATTGCAAATGCAAGGGAGCCAAGAACTCATTCCACAGCCAAACACATCAAGATTGGATTTCACGTCATCCGGCAAAACGTTGATGAAGGTGAAGTCAAGATTTTCAAGGTAGATACGGAACTGAATGTAGCAGATCCGTTGACGAAAGCTCTCCACTTAGAAAAGCATGAACAACACCGAGATTCCATTGGTGTTAGGTTCCTGCCTATTGTAAACTAGTTTGATATACTCTAGTGCAGGTGGGAGACTGAAAGAGTTATGCCCTAGAGGCGAATAATAAAGTGTATTATTTGATATATCTCCTGTGTGTTCATAATACATTTCATACTGTGCTATAACTATGTTAATACGAAACGTTAATACACGTGTGGTATGTAAACAAACCATGTCTCTAGTTACCTCTAGTGAACTAGTTCATTTGTCATGAGGATGGTCTATGTTTCAAGACCATGGGCATTTATGCCAACTGACAATGAGGTCATGTTATTAGTTGAAAAACATGATAGACAAACATCCGACCGTTATATCTTCATGAGATCTAGTTACAAAGTTCAACATTGATGATAAAACACACAGAACCTCGTAACCCGATCCTTTGACTATGAGGTAATGTAAATCACCATTCCGGAAGAAGCTTAGATGGTTATCTAGAGTCATCTCGTAACAGGGTGACCAAAAGGTGCTACTCAGGTTTTCTAAAGGGATGCGTAGAGGAGTACATATCAAGACTAGGATTTGTCTAGTATGTGTAACGGACAGATACATGTGGCCATCTCGGTGACATTGCATTAATGAAGCTTGCAAGCATGTGACTGGGTCACGGAATGCAATGACATGAGAACGAGAAAACAAGTTCATCAGTAACGAGATTGAACTAAGGTATACAGATACCGAAGATCAAGTCTCGGATGAATTAGGTATCAAGTGACAAAGGGAATGGGGAACGACTATCTCATGGTTCGAGCGATTGTATTCGTGAAACACACGAGGGTCATATGGCCATCTAGGTCCCTCTGTTGATCATTGATATGAGAGTGGTCTCTATCATGTCCGGAGTGTTTCCGAATCGAAGGATGTCACGCTTAAGGGTAGGGAGAAATAGATAGAGAGAAACCGAAATAGTTTCGGTAACATCTGATGGAGATCGGAAGGGGTCCGGAAGATGTTCTGGAGTGAAGGAATAATATAATATGTGTATTTGAATGTTAATTGGAGAATTAATATTAAATATATATTTTATTTTATTTTTTATGGCACTATATTGCTAATGGGCCTCACCCATAGGGAGGCCCAAGTAGGCAAGGCGCCTAGGGAATGGGGGGCCAGCTAGCCTAGCACTAGTGGGCCGCCCCAGTGGGGCCCACCTAGGGTCGGAGGCTGCCCCAAGGTGGCCGGCGGGTGTGGGCATTAGTCCCACACCGCCTGGCCCCTGGGTGGTGCGCCCCCCTCCCACTATATAAAGGGGTCCCCCCCTCCCCTTAGCAGACACCCATTCCTCTCATTCACTCTCTCTCATCTACTGAGGACTTCCTCATAATATTAGGGAGGACCTCATGGTTGAGTTCTCCACCTTCACACTACCGTCGTGTGATCGGTGATCCGGCATCTGCTTTTTCCGCTGCTCGGCTGGATTGGAGCCCGGTTGACGTCCCCTACACCGGACGTGTGACGAACTTCGGAGGCACCACACTTGGGGTGCTGCTCGTCTTCATCAATATACGCCTTCCTGTGTAAGGCGTGCCTCTCTCTATGCAAAGGTATGGATACTGTATTCCTTCTCCGTTACTTATGTCTACATAGTATAGATCCTGGTAATAGTGTTCGAATACATAGAATTTTTTTGTTTTCTGCTAGGGAACCCTTCACAAGTAGGCATCATCAATGGGTTGGACTTAGCAGTACAATTGTGTAATAGCTTGGACGAGCCAAGCCACTACTAAATATAGAAAAATAATAAAACAATGCAGTTTGAATAAATAGGTATATAAAACAGGCATAAGTAAAGTAGTAGGACAAGGCTTATGAATAAGTAGGTGGCTTGCCTATGGCCAACAATATGTCCTTGGACTTCTGTATAATCGCATCTATTGCCGTAACAGTTCACACATGCAAACAATCAAAACATAACAATCACCACCAAGCAAATCAAACATCAACATAATACAACAAGCAATTGAACAAGACAACAATATACTTCAGTAGTTAAGGTTAACACCAACTCATAGCAGCTGGAATTACCTTAGTTGCAAATGTGAAATTTCTTTGATGATTTAATTGCCAATAAAGGGGTTTAATACAAAGACAAGGTTTTGTATGATATCAATGTACAAATATGATATCAACAGGTAGGTGTTGAAATAAAAAATCCACCAAAAGTAGTTTCATTATTTTATCAATTTTCTTTAGTTAGTTATATGAATTTTCTAGTGAGATAAACCCTTGTTTTGGTAACTAATTTACCTGAAAAGATCTGTAGCTCAAATAAATTTCTCCTCAGAGGTTATTGTAGAGCTATGATTTTTGAGAGTTGGTTTTACTCCAAAATAATTACCAGAATGCCCTTGGGGAATTCCCAAATTCAAAACTGCAAGCAATTTGTATTTTTCAATAGATTTATTCTCCAAGTACAATGAGAATGAGATCAAGGACAATGGATAAGCATTACAAATACCTTGTAGTAGAATTTGGATTCATCATTTTTGGAGTTGGAGACCTTCTGTTAGGATTTATCTAGTGAAACAACCCTTAATAGAAGAGTTTAATTCACCAAAATTTTAAAGATGGTCAATAAATCATGGAAACTTTGTGTTAAGTAGGTATTGCAATACCACTTCAATAACAGTTGGAATCAGCTTAGAGTAGGTTATATATTTACTTTGGGAAATTTTCCAAGTCAGATCTAGGGTCATTTTGTTAATTTCTACAATAGATCTAAAGATCTTTTTGGCATGGAATCAAAGCCACATACAAGGTACTGGAAATAGCTTCCATTAGAACTTTTTTCAAGGGATTTTAACTAGGCAAGTTCCATATATGAATTTTTTAGTGGATAGGACATATTTTTGTAGGATAAAAACTAGAAAATGTGTATTTTGTATTTTGTTGAGATTTTGCTTCTGCATGTTGTGGAAAACAGGTAGGTACATGCCAAAAAATTTATCTAGCCAAAACTAGGAATTTTCCATTTTTTTAATCCTCACAGCAAGTTAACAGATCTTGGTAAATGGAAAAAAGAAAAAGGGGCCGTGGGCCCGATCCGGAAGGATATGGGATGTAGTGGGCAAGATTGGCCCACTCTGGCAAATCTAGGTGCCAGAGCATGGGATCTAAACAGCCTAGGAGGGGCCCACCAATCAGCGACAGAACACTGCCGAAAGGGTATCAGACGAGGGTGACCGTCGGATCCAGTTTGGATCGATGTCTCCTGTTCATCATCCACCTCCTACCCGAGATTAGAAAGGGGAAACCCTAGGGCAGCCCTGTGAGGCAGGGGACGCTCACTGGAGGCTTACTAGAGAACGAGGAGGGGCAGAGGAGATGTGATGGTCGATGGTGAGACGAATGATGGGCAACCGGGTAGGTTTTAGTCCCGAGCCAATCCTCGTGCGACGGTGCCTGAAGTGACCTTACCGGAGCTTGATGGAGACGATGGCTAGGATGTCCTTGAGCAATAGCGGGATCAGGATTAGATGGAGAAGGGAGAGGGGGATTCTCTAGAAAAAAAGTGAGGAAAGAGAGAAAGGAAGGACAGCTCACGCTCCAGATCTTGATAAAGGCTAAGAGAAGCTCTTCTTCCTCCCCAAGGATCTACGAGTCCATAGGCGAGTCAGGGTCTCTAGAGGTGACCAAGGGGTGGTGTGGGAGCAGAGTGGGGAAGAAATGAGTTTTTGGGGTGGCATGTCGGCTTATAACCAAGATGGGTTTGGTCTAGGGTGGACCATGTCCAATGGAGGGCTGGGCGGCAACCTGGCTCCTGGTTGGGCAAGCAAACGATGGTGGGGTGAGAGTGGGGTTCTAGCAGAGGCAGGGAGTGGTGAGAGTGGTCATGGTGCTTCTACAACTTTAATCCTTGGCTCACATGCATGTGATGGCATCAATGCCTCTCTCCTGCTCTCCAAATACAAAGGACGAGGGTGAATAATGAGGCTATAGTGTTTGGTCGACCAGGAGAGGGGAGTGGCTACTGGATAGGTCTTTGGTGGGATTTTATGTACATTCATTTGATTTTGTAAAGGCTAGAGATGCCCATGTAGAAATCTTAACATCTCCACTTTTTATTTGAATTTTGGAACAATGATTTTTGAAGGGAATGGTTGGATTCTTTTAGATATGGTAGTCAAGTGGTATAGGGTGGAGCATATTTAAGAGAGGGCTTTTCAAAAGCTTTGGATGGTGGGAAGGTTGTTTATAGAAAAATCTCAAAACGACCAAAAGTGAATATCATGTTCAAAAATCCGATTTTCGAACTAGGCAGGGTGAAGAGAAAACACCAGTGGATAGGTATGGCCAAAAGGTATCTAGAGTATTTATCTCAGAATTTTCTAACTAATTATGATGGGCTTTTGACATTATTTTCTAAAGGTCCTTAATATGTTTTAAAGGATTTATTTTGAAATGTTGAACTTGACTGAGTGGGTTTTTAGTCTAAGAATCCCCCAAATACCATTCCACACATTGGGTAATTTTTCCAATATTTATTGAGGAAGTAACGTATTTAAAACATTTATTTTCCCATTTCTGCCAATTAAGAAAATAGGCAAAAGTAAATAGTAAAAGTCTTCAAAATATATACTTTTGAAGTGAGAAGATACGGGACATAATATAGGCCTCCGATGTGCCCATATTTTCCAAAGTGTTTTGTTGAAAAACAAACTTTTTTCAATAGAAGGAGTTTCAAAGTTTTTGTAAAAGAAAAGAAATAAATATCTTTGGACCAAAATAATTGTGGAAAAGCCTTTATTAAATTTTTATCTCCAAGTTAGATGATTTTCACATAGTGTAGATGTCATTTGCACACCTTGGGATTTGAATAACAACAATTGTTTTAAAGAAACAAGGAAATAAGGTAGGAAAAAGGATGTTGGGCTAGAATATTTTTATACCATCAAAATCATGTGATATTAAGGGGCTCATAGCTCCACTTGTATCATGGGCTATATGGATATATAGACCACATGACTTAGATCAGCATGGTATAGAGGTATGACATTTATCAAGGTTGGGTGCTCCTAGGATTGATGCCAAACTTTGCTGAAAATAAGGGTGTGAAAGCAGATTATTATTTAGCCTCCAAAACCATGATGGTTTAAGAAGCACAAGGCTCCAATTGAAACAAGGTAAGTGTGGGTTGATATACCATGTGTAGTAGATCACAACCATGTTGGCCAAGAAATGTTGAGGTGGAGTTGGGAGCTTCTCCCAAAGTAGGCATGTTGATAAAATTGGGAGAAACAGGTTATTTTATTGCCTGCAAAACCATCAAGAACAAGTGGGTCCAAGGATTATTTAGTCAAGGGATATAGTAGGATTTTGAAGTACTCATAATGTTGTACAATATTGTACCAATGCATTTCCAAAAATGCACAAGGGTTTAAGTGGGTAGAGACTCAAAGATGGGATGTTGATAAGTGTTTCGGACTTATTCATATTTTTACTGTTTGAGGGTTTAGACTAGGGTACAAGAGTTAATGTTTTTGAGGGGTTTCAAGGTTCCAAACTCATAATCAAATGGACGATGTTTAATAGCAGATCGACGGGGGCTTCCACGCCGGAGCTGACCTCGCCACCATCCGCTAGGACCATCCTGGTCTTCACGCTTCCGCCGTCAAGATCACTGACAACGCCAATGTCGATGAGGTGCTCACCGACTCAGAGTCTGCTAGTACACCGGAGTCAGACGCTGAGCCCACCTTACAGCCAGATGGCGTAGCCCATGGGGATGCCAGAGCCGAAACCTTGAGCGCGCCTCCTCCCGAAGCCACATCCAGATATGACCAGCCACATGGCAAGGGACCCGTAACCTAGATCTTATCATCATATGTTTGCTTCTTGTGGGAGCCGAAACTTTTTATTCTGTCAAACTTGTTAACTTGTGGGAGCTTCGACTCCCTTTTCTTTTATGCATCATATGTTTGCTTCTTATTTTTCCTTCCATTCTTCTGCACATCAAATGTCTTTCGAACTTGCCTATTAGGCTGCTTGACTATTTTTATCCGACTGAACTCCTTTAGCCGGAGGAACTACCATTTCTAGTGGGGGAGCGTCAACGCACCACTGGGTGTAGCCCCCGAGATTCCTTTCTTTCCTTCAAATTCTTGCTTTTCTTCCAACTGAACATTTTCATCCGGACCACTTGACCTTCCTTGGCCAACCAGACAACCACGACCAATAGTGGGGGCGCGTCAGCGCACCCACTGGGTGTTGTGCCCGAGATTCAGAGTAGTTGGCGAAGCCAAGTGCTTCAAATTTTCTCTTTTCTTGCTCTTACCCGCGCCTGGGCATAATTATCCAGCTAGACTCCCTTAGCCGGTCAGAACTACATGATTCCACTAGGGCAGCGCGAGCGCACCTAGTCGGTGTAGCTCCGAGATTCGGAGTGCTTGATAAAGGCAAGTACTTCGGATCTTATATGTAGTTGAAATCTAACTCGGTGCAGTCGTGCAAAGCAAACATACACGAATGAGTTTGATGTTAGTATATTAATCGTCTGATACGCATGCTGTCAATCAGATTACGGTTTTGTTTTTTGAAAACTAGCTTGTGCTTTTCTGAACACTTTAGTCATTTTCCCATGCACTCTGTTGTTTACGCTGTGTCCTTGCTAGGCAGCCGGGTTGTGGTATGGAGCCAGAAGCGAAGGGGAGCTGACAATACTTTGCGCACGGTACTAAGGGCTGAGCAGCCAGAAGACACAACCTAGGCACTTAGCCGGAACGTCCAGTCTGTCATGTCCTTCGCTGTTTTTCATATGGGCTGCCTCGGGCTTTTGCTCTTTCTAGTCAGACAGCCAGGTTGTGGTCTATAGCTGAGATGAAGAGTGGGCCTTCGATACCATCGCACACTACTCAGTCGGTTCTCGGAATCGACAAGCGGGAGCCAAAAAAAAATCAAAATTGAAAAAAGAACGATATGCAAATTTCTGACAAGGAGCCCTCGAGTGTCTCTCGGGGTCCCACATTTTTCATTCATCCATAGGGCTCATGATATACATACACTATCATACGACTAGGTGTAAAACAGGAGGAGCAGGGCCACGTTCTAGGGACGCTCGGTCTCCTCATCCGAGTTGTCCATCTTGTTCTTGTGTGGCTGCTACGCGTTGATGAGGTAGTAGGAGTTGTTGCATAGTGCCCGGCTGATGATGAAGGGGCCCTCCCAAGGCGGTGATAACTTATGCATGCCCTTCGTGTCTTGCACTAACCGGAGAACCAGATCACCCTCGCGGAACATGACAGCTGACTCCGGCTCAAATGGTAATGGCCGAGACTTTGCTGGTACAATGCCGACCTTGAAAGTAGCAGCTCGTGGGCCTCCTCGAGGAGATCCACACTGTCCTCCCATGCCTCTTGATTTTCCTTCTCGGTGTAAAGGAGCTTGCGGGGCGATTCAAACTCAATGTCCGCGGAGAGGACGACCTCTTAGCCGTAGACGAGGAAGAACGGGGTGAATCTGATTGAGCGGTTCGGGTGGTGCGGAAGCTCCATAGCACAGCCGGAAGCTCCTCAATCCAGCATCCAGGAGACCGCTCCAAGGGCTTGATGAGTCCCGGCTTGATGTCGACTAGCACTAGGTTGTTTGACCTCTCGACCTGCCCGTTGTACTACAGGTGCGTGATGGATGCGAGGTCCAGCCGGATCCCCTTGTTGCTGCGGAACCGGGTGAAGGCTCCCTTGGTGAATTTTGTTCCATTGTCCATGATGATGCTATTGGGGTAGCCGAACCGGTTGATGATGTCCGTGAAGAAGGTGACGGTCGTCGCCCTGTCTAGCTGCCAAATGGGTTTTGCCTCTATCCATTTGGTGAACTTATCCACCGCCACCAGCAGATGGGTCATGCCCACGTGAGCCTGCTTGAAGGGGCCAACCATGTCCAGTCCCCAAACAGTGAAGGGCCACATGATCAGGATGGTCTTGAGCACCGTAGTCAGCATGTGCCTTTGCTGACCGAAGCACTAGCACCTGTTGCACCCGCGGACTAGCTGTTCTGCATCCTGGAGGGCGGTGGGCCAATAGAAATCGTGGCAGAACGCCTTGGCGACTATTGCCCGGGATGAAGCGTGCTTCCAGCATTGGCCCTGGTGGATGTCCTTCAGCAGCCGGTAGCCCGTGTCCATGTCGATGCATCACTAGAATATGCCGGATACACTGCGCTTGTACAACTCTTTGTTGATGATTGTGTACGTGTGCGTGCGCCACCGGATTTCCCTGGCCTCCACCTCGTCATTCGGGAGATCCCCATTGGCGATGTAATTCACGAAGGGTAGTTCCCATGATGGTATCTCCCGGATCGTAAGGATGCTCCCTTGCTCCGCTGGAGGATGTCGGCAGGCCGCCCGGGAGGGGTACCCGGACTAGCAGCCCCTGAGCAGCTTGACGAGCTGGCAACCCCGGGTCTTTCGAGCCGAAGGATGCGGACGCCTTGGAGTTGGTGCATGCCTTCTTCTTTGCCAGTTCCAAGGGTTCCGGGTCATTTGAGTCGGTAGACCCCGGGTTTCTGGCCCAGGTAATGGAGTTGGACTCGGGAGACGGGTTGATGGATGGCTTGTGCAGATGCTCCAAGGATACCCCTGGAGGGATTGCCTTCCTGGTGGAACCGACTCGTGCGAGTGAGTCAGCTACCTCGTTGTTGGCACCGGGGACGTGATGGAATTCACATTTGTCGAAGCAGGCGCTGAGCTTCTGCACATAGAAGTGGTAGAGGGCCATGTTCGCATCCTGGGCATCCCATTTTCCGGATACCTGCTGCACCACTAGGTCCGAATCCCCAAAGCAGAGGATCCGATAGATGCCTATCTCCCCGGTGAGATGGAGGCCGTGCACGAATGCCTCATATTTGGCCACATTGTTTGAGGCCTAGAAGTGGATCTAGAGGATGTACTCCAAACGGTCCCCCTTGGGCGAGGTTAGGACGATGCCGGCTCCCAAGCCCCCAAGCATCTTCAAGCTATCGAAGTGCATCTTCCAGTGATCCTAGTCAGGAACCGGTGGCAGGGACTGGATCTTAGCCTAGTCGACCAGAAAGTCCGCTAGGGACTGTGACTTGATCATTAGTCTTGGCTCATACTAGACAGAGTAGGCGGCAAGCTCGATTGCCCACTTGGCGACCCGACGGGTCTCGTCCTTGTTGCCGATGATCTCCGAGAGGGGTGCGGTGCACACCATCTTAATCAGATGCTCTTGGAAGTAGTGCTTGAGCTTCTTACACGCCAGGTACACTTCGTAGCACATCTTATGATAGTGGGGATAGTTCTGCTTGGAGAGGGAGAGGACTTCGTCAGGTAGTAGATGGGTCTCTGAACAAGGACGACGTTGATGACCCGGTTAATGGCTGTATATAGAGCAACATCGGCTCCTTGTTAGCCGGCGTGGCTAGCACCGGTGATGTGGATAGCATGCGCTTGAGGTCCTGAAACGCGGAATCCACTTGCGAGGTCCAGGAGAGCCTGTTCATCTTCTTCATCAATTGGTAGAGCGGGAGTGCTTTATCGGCTTGCCGACTGACAAAAAGGCTGAGGGAGGCTAGGCATCCGGTGAACTTCTTGACTCCAAGCAATCTCTTGGGCAGCTGCATCCAATCGATGGCCACGATCTTCTCCGGGTTCTCCTCGATTCCCTGATGTGAAATGAGGAAACCAAAGGGCTGGCCGGCAGGGATGCCGAAGACGCATTTATGTGGGTTCAACTTCATCTGGTACCGGTGGAGGTTTCCGAACGTCTCCTCCTGGTCCTCGAGAAGGGTGTGCTTCTCCTTCGTCTTGATGAAAACATCATCCACATAGACATGCACATTCCGGCCAATCTGCGAGTGCAAGCACTTCTGCATGCAGCGCTGATAAGTGGCGCCTGCATTTTTTAGACCAAAATGCATGGTTACTTAGCAATATGCCCCGTACGGGGTGATGAATGACGTCTTCAGTTGGTCAGCCGGATTTAACCGGATATGATTGTAGCCAGAATAACAGTCTAGGAAGGACAACAAGTCACAGCCGGCCGTGGAATCAATGACTTGATCGATACGTGGGAAGGCAAAAGGGTCTTTCAGGCATGCTTTGTTCAAGCTGGTGTAGTCGATACACATGTGCCACGTCTTGTTTTTCTTCAACACCAGGATTGGGTTGGCCAACCAGTCTGGGTGGTACACCTCCATGATGAATCCGGCTGCGAGGAGCCGGGTGATCTCATCGCCGATGATCTTCCTTTTCTCCTCCGCGAAGCGGCGAAGGGGCTGCTTGACTGGCTTGGCATCCCTCCCCACATGAACTGAATGCTCGGCGAGCTCCCTTGGGACACCCGGCATGTATTTTGGTGACCATGCGAAGATGTCCCGATTCTCACGGAGGAAGTCGACAAGCGCTCTTTCCTATTTGCTGTCCAAGCAGGCACCGACGGTGACGAACTTGGTCCGGTCGGACGGGTCAAGTAGAATCTTCTTTGTATCCTTGGCTGGTTGAAAGGACATGTCTCTAGTCGGCTTCATGCTAGCCAGCACTTCCTGCTAGGCCAGCGCCACATTCCGCATGATCTGACACTTCTCCTCAGCAATGATGAGTGCTTCCGCTATCTTCGAGCCCGCTCACGTGCATTCCATCGACCGCCTGAAGAAGCCGGCCACGGTGATCACGCCGTTTGGCCCCGGCATCTTCTTCTTGAGATATGCGTAGTGGGGACGCCCATGAACTTGGCAAGGGCGGGAAGTCCGAGGAGTGTGTGGTATGTGCTGGTCAGGTTCACCACCTCGAACCACATCGGCTCACGGCGGAAGTACTCCTCGGTTTCAAAGATGTCATCCAGCCGGATTTTTCCTATCGGGGCACACGCTCGTCCTGGCAACACGCCGTGGAACACCGTGGTAGTTAGCTGCAGGTCACACTCCTGGATGCCTAGCTTCTCTAGGGAGGCTCAGTAGAGCAGGTTGAGGTTGCTGCTACCATTGATGAGGACCCGAGAGAAGTGGCAGGTGCGCTCGTTGGAGATGAGGAGGGGTCGAGCACCATCGTGTAGCCCTCGGGGTTCGGCAAGCTGACCGGCTAATCCTCCTGTCTCCAGGTGATGGGAGTCTCTGACCAGTTCAGGTACTGGGGGACCGGGAGATGATGGTGTTCACTTCCTTGGAGCGCCGTTTGCGGCTATTCTTGTCGTCCGGCTCCATCTCAAAGATGTGGTATTTGGCGTGTGGTTGCGGGTACCCATTGTTGTTGTTGTAGTTGGCTTCCCTAGCCGGTGGTGCTGGTCCACCGGGAGGGGGCAGGGGTGGAGGAGGCAGACTGCCTTGCTCCTTCATCTTGCGGGTCCAGCTGCAGTTCCGGGTGTTGTGCGTGGCCGGTTTCAAGGGTCCGATGTGCCACTTGCACGGGTCATCGAACATCCGTTCGAAGGTGAACCGTGGCTTTTGTATTCTTGCATCACCAGCCGGTGCCTCTGGCGTGCCTTCCACAATGCTGACCTACCTCGCGTGGTAGCGGGGCTTCCGCTGTCCGGCTGACCGATCACCCTAGAAGTAGTTGTCGTTGCCCGGCCGCCTGGACGATCCTGCTTCCCCACCCGGGTTACTTGGTCATTCTTGACCCAAATCCTTAGGAACCGGTCAACCTTCAGCGTTCACCCAGAGGGGTTTCTTCATTGTTGCGTCGGCCGTGGTGTACTGGTCTGCGACCATCACGAGTTCCGCCATGGTTTTCGGCTCGTCACACAGCAGACGATGGCGGAGCATGGTGCCTTCCCTGCATCCCTCGATGAAGAACCCGATCGCCTGGCTCTCCAAGACACCTTCACAAGTGTTGCGCAACTCTGTCCATCTGGCGAGGTACTCACGGTCTCCCTGGATGCACGGGGCCAGGTCGCGAGGGCGACCAGACGCTTGTACGTGCCATTGAAATTGCAGACGAAAACCTTCTCGAAATCGGGCCACGCGTTGATGCTGTTGGGCGCGAGGCTGTTGAGCCACGTTCTTGCCGACTCGGCCAGCATGACGGGGACGAAGCGCACTGCCACGCGCTTGTTCCCATGGGCGTTTCTGACTGTTGTGGTGTAGTCGGTCAACCGGTCTTCCAGCTTCATGTTGCTGTCATACTTGGGGGTGTCCCGTGGCAGCATGAACTTGTCCGGGAACGACTCGTTCTGCATGCGTGGCCCATGGAATCTTCCTCCTCCGTGATGCGCGCTTGCGCTAGGAGCTCGATGCGGTTGCGCGCATCCGGTGTATCTGGATTGGGCGCTGCTACCCGGCCTGAGAGACAAGAACCAGCAGGTCGTGCCGCTCTGGCTAGCGAAGGGGCGGGCGGAGGGTTGTTGTTTACTGCTGCGCCCTGCTCATGGTGTGGTTGACCCTTGTGGCCTGAGTCACAGCGCTTATTGCGATCTTTTCCTACCGGAGAAGAGGATGTCTGCTGGGTTTCACGGGGTTTTCCCTTACTATTGGCGGGTAGTGTGCTCCCCTTGGAGCCACTAGGGTTCTCATGCATCAGCCGGATGGCGTCAGCCTGCTCGTCCGCGATCCGGAGAAGATCCTGCACCCGCCTGTCTTGCCGGGCTCGCGCCTCGCCCTCCAGGTTGGGTAGCTCATTTGCCGCGGCTCGCACTACGCGCAGGTTCTTGATGAGCGTCCTGTAGGTAGACCGGGCAAGGAGGGGTGGTGGCTGTGAGCGTCCTGCTGCCTAGCTTGCCGCCATGGCGCTGCGCTTGCCCATGCTAGCTCAGCTCCTTGCTAGCCGAGGTGAGGCTGTGAGCGTGATTGTACTCGTGCATGGTACTGTCAATCTGCTTCTTGGTCGCAGCCAAGTCGATGGCCTCCCTGTTGGGTTCGCAGCATAGAAAACAAAAAATTTCCTACGATGGGAACTGTACGCCAAGATCTATCTACTAGATACAAGCAACGGGTGGATATACATCCATAGATAACTTACCCTCGAATACAACAAAGCTTTGTTAACGAGTTGGAACTCGTGGATGATGTAGTCGAACGCTTGCCGATCTCAAGATCGTGTGGAAGTCCTAGCGCCGCAAATCGGCAGCGCATCCGTCCTCGCACACACGTTCAGGCCACCGAACAACCTCCACCTCCTTGCTCTAGCAATTCAGCAGAAGCAGCAACTCCTTCCAGACGAAATGCCACCAGGAACATGTATCTCGCTAATCCGAGACCATGGGGAATATATCTAGAGGGGGAGAGATATCCTTCACGAGGAGGTGTGCTTTGTGAGGGAGGAGAGGGGGGCCTTTTATAGGGAGAGGGGGGTAGCCCCCTCCCATGGCCGGCGCCATGGGGAGGTGCCCCCACCTCTTCCCTCATTCATGTGGTGAAGCTCCACTCACATAAATCTAGCCTCCACTCAAAATCCCACTCACATGCATTAAATTTCCACCAAATTTAATGCAACTCTCATGTAATAAAACTCTTTTATTTATTTTATTCAGAATTTTGTTAATTACTTTAATTAAAAAACATTCATATAAAACCCCCTGCAATATTTCAATATCACATGCAGAACCAATTTCAGCAATTTCACCCAAAACAATTCCAGTGTCCATTGAAATAATTCCAGCGCTTTGCAATTCTTTCATCTGAAACATATATGCTCCAAATGTTGTTTGGCAACCCTTAAGTGTGTCACCCTACAGTTCATGAATAATCCAGACATGATCAAGACTCCTCTTAGATCAATAATCAAAAGCGAGACTTGGAGATCCATTCTGACTCCTGCACATTCAACGATGACTTCTGTGATCGTGAGAACCTTTAACGCTAGTAACTTAATCCATGTGTCTCACGATATATTACATGCACTCTTTTCTTGTTCCCTTGATATAACATTCTAGTGATCACATCACTTGCTTGCAAGCTATTCTCAATGTGATATCACTAAGAGGGCCCAGAGTATATCTATCCATCATCGGGATGGAAAAATTCCACTCTTGATCCATGAGCCTCTACATAACACCTTCATAGCATTGAACCCACCTTTATAGTCACCCTTTTATGGTGTGACGTTTGATGTTATCAAGATACTCTTCCGGTGTTAGTGATTAACATGATCTCATGGTCTAAGGACTAGGATTACTTCGTATGATGTTATAGCAATATAAACTCAATGACTTTGATCGTAATGCTATACTTCGGATGAATATTCATCACATCATTTCACAAATGTTGTGACCTCATTATTAACGACATCTAATGTCCATGATCAAGAAACTTTGATCATCTTGTTAATCAACGAGCTAGTTTAAAGAGAGGCATAACTACGAAATTTCCATTTGTTTATTAAACACACATGTATTAAAGTTTCCATATTAATACAATTATAGCATGCAAAATAAACATCTATCATATACTTGGAATACACATAATAACAACTTTATTATTGCCTCTCAGGGCATATTCCCTTCAGTCTCTCACTTGCACTACAGACAATAATCCCTTCAGTCTCTCACTTGCACTACAACATTGAGATCAGTGTGTACTTTACAAATCTTTATATCTCCATCCTTGACATGCTCTCGGATGGAGTGAAACCGGCGCTTAATATGCTTGGAATTCTTGTGAGACCTTGGTTCCTTGGCGTTGGCTATAGCTCCATTATTGTCATAATAGATAACAATTGGGTCCAACGCACTAGGAACCACTGTTGGGCCACGCAGAGAAAAACAAAACTTTTTCCTACGCGGTGAACCCAAGATCTAGCTGAGGTAGTAGGCCACGAGAATTACCACTAGACACGCGGTTGCAAAATCGATGAAGCGTGTCGCTTGATGCAGTGCAGTCATCACGATCCGTTCTGATCCACAATCGTCGAAGTGTTGAACATACAGCACCTCCGCCAGTATCCACATGTATGAAGAGGAGCGCTGGTGATGGACTGCTAGGTCCGGTACGGCAGCGACATGACTCGACTGGAGCTAGGGTTTCCAACACATGGAGTGACCTAACCACATGCTCTAAGCACCTGCGCCCCAGCTTATATAGGGAGTGAAAGTGGGCTCCACTCACTTGTGGCCCATTCACTAAAAGGCCTATATTAGTCACTACGAGTCCAACTCACTAACTCTGTCCGTTTCCTTTTTGGGTCCAACCCAAATATGCTCCTGCTCATAAGTGTGTGACCCCACAGGCTCATGGTGACCTGGACATGATCCGAGTCTCACTCGTGACCGATCAGTTGGTAGCGGCTCCTAGCAGAATGTGCCAACTCCCAAGTACCAAAGAGTCATGACGACATACCTTCCAATGCGACTTTCATCTAAGTCCCTTTTGCCTCACGATATACCTTGTCGAACTATAAGCGAATAATTGTCATCCCTTAAATAGTTCGACTCTCTTTCTCGATCCGAGATAAGTGATTCATCTGACTAACTCTTAGTCGGTCGCCTCGGTTAACACTTAACCGAGTCACACATGGACATGCTTTCCGAATCATATCTTCCGAGAGGGCCCAGAGAATATCTCTCCAGACGAAGGGGCAAAATCCCATCTCGGTTATTCACATCATGCAGCTTGATTCTCAGTCGACACGAACTCCGCCTTTATAACTGCCCAGTGACGAAACAACGTTTGACAGAACCTAAGTCGGTGATCCTCAACTAGGATTGTGCAATAACCTCAGGTCTAAGGATTACATTGATTGAGATATACAAATGATGACTTATTCGTTGTATCTCAATATGGGTCAATCCGACTCGCTAAACTCTTTAGCCAAATCCGTGTAAGTCCGAATAGCATCTCTATGCCCACGACAAGTGGAACCGAGTCATCAGCCGACTTTCACATTAGTCTAAGTTGTGTGTCCAGCATAACCTTAATGACCAAGGACAATCAGTATAAACAAAATTAATATATAGTTCCACAATCGAATCACATATTCAATGATATATATCAGTAGTTCATACATGGACAATAACTTTATGAATACATTGGAAATAACATGATACATGATTGCCTCTAGGGCATATTCCCAACAGTCTCCCACTTGCACTAGAGTCAATCATCCGACATCACATGTCTAGGCATCTAATGCCCATAGATCTCAGGTGCACCTCATGCTTCGGCTGTGGAAGTGGCTTTGTCAATGGATCCGCAATGTGTGCATCCGTGTGTACCTTACATAACTTGATATCACCTTGATCCACGAACTGGCGAATAAGGTGGTACAACATGAGTATATGTTTGTTCTTCTGGTGTTGTCTAGGTTCCTTGGCTTGTGCAATAGCACCATTGTTGTGACAATACACGTCTAACGGATTGGACGAGCCCTGAACCACACCAAGATCCATGAGGAAATTCCTCATCCAAACGGCTTCCTTTGCTGCCTTTGAGGTAGCAATATACTCAGCCTCTGTCGTAGACGCAGACACCGTCTCTTGCTTGGAACTCTTCCAGCTCACAGCCCCTCCGTTTATTACAAACACATATCCGGATTGCGAACGAGAATCATCTGATTCAGTGAGATAACTCGCATCCGTGTAACCCCTTACACTGAGTTCATCCTCACTTCCATAAACCAGGAACATATCCTTAGTCCTTCTCAAGTACTTGAGGATATTTTTAGCTGTTGCCTAATGGATTTCTCCAGGGTTAGCCTGGTACCTTCTCACAACACTTAGAGCATAGGAAACATCCGACCTAGTACAAATCATAGCGTACATGATGGATCCGACTGCAGAAGCATACGGAATCGCACTCATTTGACTTTGCTCATCAGTTGTCGAAGGACACTGAGTCTTGCTAAGTTTCATGCCATGGGACATCGGTAAGAACCCTTTCTTAGATGATTCCATATTGAACTTCTTCAATACTCTATCCAAATATGTACTTTGACTCAATCCAATGAGCCGCTTTGATCTATCTCTATAGATCCGGATTCCTAGTATGTAAGTCGCCTCACCCAAGTCTTTCATTGAAAAACTCTTTTCCAATGATTCCTTGGTCTCTTGCAACATCTGGACATCATTTCCAATCAGTAATATGTCATCCACATATAAGATCAGAAAGTTTACTTTGCTCCCACTAAACTTCTTGTATAAACAAGAATCATGATCACTCTTGATGAAGCAAAATGATTTGACTACCTCATCAAAGCGAATGTTCCAACTCCGAGATGCTTGCTTCAACCCATAAATGGATTTCCGAAGTTTGCATACCTTGTCAGCATTTGCCGGATCGACCAAACCCTCGGGCTGTATCATATACACGTCCTCGGTTAAATTTCCATTAAGGAAAGCCGTCTTGACATCCATCTGCCATATCTCATAGTCGAAATAGGCTGCTATAGCTAACATGATCCGAAAACTGATTTAAGCATCGCCACGGGAGAGAAAGTCTCATCGTAGTCAAATCCTTGAACTTGTCGGAACCCCTTCGTGATAAGCCATGCCTTATATATAGAAACATTTCCATCCATATCAGTTTTCTTCTTAAAGACCCATTTGCACTCGACGGGTCTTGCACCGTCTAGCAGATCAACCAAGTTCCAAACTTGATTTTCATCCATGGACTTTAACTCGGATCTCATGGCTCTAAGCCATGACTCAGAATCAGAACCCACCATCGCTTTCGAATAAGTTGTTGGCTCATCATTGTATAATAGTAACACATCACGAACACTTCGCAATCTGGCCGATCTTCGCAGTGTCGGTGTTGTTTCTGGCTCAGGTACCACGACCGGCTCAACCTCCAAGGCTTTTGCCGACTCGCTATTGGCCGGTACCTCTCGAATTTCTTTGAGTTGCACCGTGCTCCCACTGACTCCCCGATTGAGAAACTCTTTCTCAAGGAAGACACCGTTTCGAGCGAAAAACACTTTGCCCTCTTCTCGGTTGTAGAAGTAGTAACCCAAGGTTTCCCTCGGATATCCTATGAAAAATACACTTATCCGACTTAGCTGTAAGTTTGTCCGACTGAAGTCGCTTGACAAAAGATCACAACCCCAAATCTTAAGAAAAGATAAACTCGGCTTCTTACCAGTCCACATCTCATGCGGTGTCTTCTCTACCGACTTTGATGGTACTCTGTTTAGTGTGAACGCTGCAGTTTCTAGACAATAACCCCAAAATGATAAAGGCAGATCTGTCCGACTCATCATTGATCGTACCATGTCCAACAAGGTCCGATTTCTCCTTTCCGACACACTGTTTCTCTGCGGCATTCCTGGAGGAGTGAGCTAGGGAACTATTCCAGAACTCTTCAAATGGTCATCAAACTCATGGCTCATGTACTCGCCTCCTCGGTCCGACCGAAGAAACTTTATTTTCTTACCGAGTTGATTCTGTACCTCATTCTAGAATTCCTTGAACTTTTCAAAGGCATCCGACTTAAGTTTCATCAAGTAGATATATCCATACCTACTCAAATCATCAGTGAATGTAATGAAGTACTCATAACCACCTCTAGCTGTCGTGCTTATCGGGCCACATACATCACTATGTACTAGTCCCAATAAGTCGGACGCCCTTTCACAACTCTTTGCAAAAGGTGTCTTGGTCATCTTGCCGAGTAGGCAGGATTCACATGTCTCGAATGACTCCAAGTCGAACGAAGTTAGGAGTCCATCATCATGGAGCTTCTTCATGCGTTTCCAGCTTATATGACCAAGCCGACAATGCCAAAAGTAAGTCATATTCAGATCATTTGGTTTCAACCTTTTCACATTTATGTTATAGACAGATTCACCTTCAAGAATCAAAACAAATAACCTGTCCTGGACGGGTGCAAAGCCGTGAAACATATCATTCAAATACAAAGAACAACCATTATTCTTAATATTCGACTCATAGCCTTGTCTCATCAAACATGAGGCAGAAATAATGTTTCGACTAAGCACTGGAACATAATAACAATTATTCAGCTCCATTAAGAATCCAGAAGGTAAATGAAGATGCATTGTGCCGACTTCCAACGCAGCGACTCTCCCTTTGTTGCCGACTCGAATGTAAACCTTGCCTCTCGCCATGCTCCTAGTTCTTACCAGTCCCTGCAACGAGTTGCAGATGTGAATAACTGATCCGGTATCATATACCCAAGAACAACCAGGTGCATCAGCAAGATAAATGTCTATAACATTTCAAACAAGCGTACCTGAGCCGGAAGTCACACCTCCACTCTTGGCTTTGTCAACCAGATACTTGCTGCAATTCCTCTTCCAGTGGCCATCTGCCTTGCAGTAGAAGCAAGTGGATCCGGCTGCAGGAGATGGCTTAGTCCCTGAGGAAGCGCTTTGGACCCGGTCCTCAGCCTTACCTCCTGACTTAGCCTTCTTCTTCTTAGTCCAAGAACTCTTCTTGAACTTAGCCTTATTCTGTACCATCAACACTTGACTGGCAGCTTTCTTGAGATCCGCCTCAGCCTACTTGAGCATCCCATGTAATTCCGTGAGCTTCTTATCCATACCATGCATGTGATAGTTCGATATGAACTGACCATACACACTAGGAAGAGAGTTCATAATTATGTCCGCAGCGAACTCTTCGATAATGGGGTAGCCCAGCCTTTCCAGAGACTACACGTAACCAACCATCTTGATCACATGCTAACTCAGTGGATCACCATCCTTAAGCTTGCAGCTCAACAAGGCCTGAGAGACTTGATACCTCTCAGTCTTTGCCTGAGCCTGGAACATACATTTGAGGCTTTCGATCATATCGTAGGCCTCAACATTCTTGAACTGCTGCTGCATGTCTGGTTCCATGTGAGCAAGCATAAGACAGCTAATCTCTGTGGATTCATCACAAATCCGACGGTAGGCATTGGTGGCTGCGGCAGTCGCATTCTCATTCGGCTCATCTGGAAGTGGGTTGTCTAGGACATGGTCCCTCTTTTCTTTCTTGAAAACAATTCTCAGATTATGATACCAGTTGGCGAAGTTAGTTCCATTTAGCTTATCTTTCTCTAAGATGGTTCTCAAAGCAAAACTGGAAATCGGAGGGAGACTGCATATTAAACACTTTAATACTTATGCTCCCACTAGAACCAACACCCCTCTGATGGTTACTTAGTGATTCAGGACCCTAAATAAGCAAGTTGACTAGTGATTTTTAGCATCACCGCTAGCCGTCAAGTGATGTAGGTAGACAACTCCTTGTTAATCGTATCTCATACGACTCCTGTTGGATGGGTGGCATCACATGCCTCGGCTCCCATCCGACTTTTCCCCGAGTCCCACAACTGTTGTGATAGACCCATCTAGATTACTGAGTGCTTCCACTATAAGAGTCCGACTCAAACCCACCTTGTCGGAAAGAATTGATAGCACCTCAATTTTATGATCCCACTACCAAAAATGTCCAACTTGTGATGGTGCGGCACTGGCGGGGAAACCGACTAGACCTTCTTTGAGGGATTACTTTCTACCAACTATATAATAGAGGTAAAACAGGGACATAACAATAACACAAAATAAAGCAATTATAATGTGAAATGGTATGGCTCTCTTCATGGTGATATCCATCTCCACAAAGCTTGTAATCCGACTCGTGTCAACTCTTGTCACGTGTCCAATTACTCCATGTAGCCGACTTGTACACCGACTTGCATGCCATCCTTGTTCTCCAAACAGCCACTAGCCTGTAATTTTAAATTACATAGAGAATCCGACACGCAGGTCGTTATACAATAAAGTGACAACACCTAGGCTCCAGCCGGCTGACAAAAACCGTGATACGCAGATCACGTATGAATTACACACATCACATGCACATAAGCCATACCATTCACAACATCATCCTGCAAAAACAAGTTATGCATAGATACGATATCTACCGGCATTGTGAAATTCACAACAACATCTAAGGCGCTATGACAGGGCGAAGCCGGCGGTCCCATGACCTTAGCATAGATAAAACAATTTTACCCAAATCCGATCCGGACTCTGATTCGACCAAACTCTTTGATCTTTGATCACCGTATTCGGGTTTACGTGTCACAGTCTACCCCGATGGCGGAAGCCAACCGATAGGGGTATGTCGTTCCACGATCTTAGCAGTTAGATCACGGAAACTAGATCATCCATTCCCCTAAGTATAGTTGATCTAATCAAGTTTGTACAAACCGATCTATCTCATAGATCGACCACCAAAACTGCAATTAGATCCAATCTAAGGCCAACCGCATATCACATATGCACGATCTTGAGCCTAAAACTAGAAGCTAACGCTCCGATACCACTATTGGGCCACGCAGAGAAAAACAAAACTTTTTCCTACACGGTAAACCCAAGATCTAGCTGAGGTAGTAGGCCACGAGAATTACCACTAGATGCGCGGTTGTAGAATCGATGAAGCACGTCGGTTGATGCATAGCAGTCCTCACGATCCGTTCCGATCCACGATCGTCGAAGTAATGAACGTACAGCACCTCTGTCAGTATCCACACGTATGAGGAGGAGCGTCGGTGATGGACTGCTAGGTCCGGTACGGCGGCGACAAGACTGGACTGGAGCTAGGGTTTCCAACACATGGAGTGACCTAACCACATGCTCTAAGCACCCGTGCCCCAGCTTATATAGGGAGTGAAAGTGGGCTCCACTCACTTGTGGCCCATTCACTAAAAGGCCTATATTAGTCACTGTGAGTCCAACTCACTGACTCTGTCCATTTCCTTTTTGGGTCCATCCCAAATATGCTCCCGCTCTTAAGTGTGTGACCCGACAGGCTCATGGTGACCTGGACACGATCCGAGTCTCACTCATGACCGATCAGTTGGTAGCGGCTCCTAGGAGAACGTGCCAACTCCCAAGTACCAAAGAGTCATGACGACATACCTTCCAATGCGACTTTCGTCTGAGTCCCTTTTGCCTCACGATATACCTTGTCGAACTATAGGCGAATAATCATCATCCCTTAAATAGTTTGACTCTCTTTCTCGATCCGAGATAAGTGATTCATCCGACTAACTCTTAGTCGATCGCCTCGGTTAACACTTAAGCGAGTCACGCATGGCCATGCTTTCCCAATCATATCTTCCGAGAGGGCCCAAAGAATATCTCTCTAGACGAAGGGGCAAAATCCCATCTTGGTTATTCACATCATGCAGCTTGATTCTTAGTCGACCCGAACTCCGCCTTTATAACTGCCCACTGACGGAACAACGTTTGACAGAACCTAAGTCAGTGATCCTCAACTCGGATTGTGCAATTACCTCAGGTCTAAGGATTACATTGATTCAGACATACAAATGACGACTTATTCGTTGTATCTCAATATGGGCCAGTCCGACTCGCTAAACTCTTTAGCCGAATCCGTGTAAGTCGGAATAGCATCTCTATGCCCATGACAAGTGGAACCAAGTCATCAGCCGACTTTCACATTAGTCTAAGTTGTGTGTCCAGCACAACCTTAACGACAAAGGACAATCAGTATAAACAACATGAATATATAGTTCCACAATCGAATCACATATTCAATGATATATATCAGTAGTTCATACATGGACAATAACTTTATGAATACATTGGAAATAACATCATACATGATTGCGTCGAGGGCATATTCCCAACAACAACACCTAGTTCGGTTATGAACTCCTTCATCCAAACCGCTTCCTGTGTCGCTTCTGAAGCAGCAACATATTCCACCTCCGTCGTTGATCCAGCCACCACAGGTTGTTTGGAACTCCTCCAACTAACTGATTCTCCGTTCAAGAGAAATACGTGTTTAGATTGAGACTTAGAGTCGTCCGGATTAGTGTCAAATCTAGCATCAACATAACACTTAGCGACCAGCTCTTCTTCACTTCCTTATACAAGAAACATATCCTTAGTTCTTCTTAAGTACTTAAGGATATTCTTGACCGCTATCCAGTGTTTCGTACCTGGATCAGATTGGTACATACTAGTTAAACTAATAGCATGTGCCACATACGGTCTTTTACATAGCATGTCATTATACAGCCTATAGCCGAAGCATAGGGGATTTTATCCATTATCTCTCTATCTCCCGCCGTAGCCGGACTTGGAGTCTTACTCAATGTGTTGCCTTGCAACATTGGTAAGAACCCCTTCTTACTTCTGTCCATTTTAAACTTCTTTAAAATCTTATCAAGGTATGTACTTTGTGATAGCCCTATCAGGTGCCTTGATCTATCTCTATAGATCTATATGCCTAATATGTATGATGCTTCACCTAGGTCCTTCATCGAAAATTTACTATTTAGATAACTTTTAACACTGTTTCAAAGATCTATATCATTTCCAATCAATAATATGTCATCCACATACAATATTAGAAATGCCACATTGCTCCCACTCACTTTCTTCTAAATACAAGCCTCTCCATAAGTTTGGATAAATCCAAACTCTTTGATCACCTCATCAAAGTGGAGATTCCAACTCCATGATGCTTGCTTCAGTCCTTAGATGGATCGCTGAAGCTTGCACACCTTGTCAGCATCCTTAGGATTGACAAAACCCTTTGGTTGTATCATATACAACTCTTGTTCAATATTACCATTGAGGAATGGAGTTTTGACATCCATCTACCATATCTCATAATCGAAATAAGCAGCAATTGTAACATAATCCTAACCAACTTTAGCATCACTACGGGAGAGAATGTCTCATCATAGTCAACCCCTTGAATTTGTTGAAACCCCTTTGTGACAAGTCGAGCTTTATAGATGGTTACATTACCATGGGCCAGAGCCAGAACTCCGAAAGCGTTTCGAGAATGGCAATGCCTTTGATACCATGGGTGAATTGAAAATGATTTTCAATATCCATGCTGCTGTGGAGAGTTATGATGCTTCAAATAAGTTCTTTTAGCTTCATGATGGAGGAGAACAGCTCCATTAGTGAGCATGTACTCAAAATGTCTGGTTACGGAGATAAGCTTGTAGCCTTGGGAATAATGATTCCCATTGACTTAGGCATACATCATGTTCTCCAATCTCTGCCGCCAAGCTACAATAGCTTCATGATGAACTATAACATGCAAGGCTTAATAAGTCTCTCCTCGAACTTATATTAATGCTTAAGACTGCTGAAGTGGAGATTAGGAAAGAACATCAAGTGTCGATGATCAAGAAGTCACCGGTTTCAAGAAGGACAAGAAGGGTAACTTCAAGAAGGGCGGAAAATATGTTGTTGTGCCTGAGAAGAAGACCTAGGCTGGTCCTAAGCCTAATACTGAGTGCTACTATTGTAAGGAGACTGGCCACTTGAAGCGCAACTGCCCCAAATATCTGGCAGATAAGAAGGCCAGTAAGATGAACAAAGGTATACTTGATATACATGTTATTCATGTGTACTTGACTAATACTCGTAGTAGCACCTGTATATTTGATACTGGCTCGGTTGCTAATATATATGATACGTCCATAACGTATCTATAATTTTTGATGGTTTTATGCTAATAGTATGCTTTTGACACTTCTTTTTATATAAAGTTTATGATTTATTTGGACTAACCTACTAATAGTTGCAAAAGTGCACATTGTTCTTGTTTTACACTTTGATGTGTAGGGCAACATAGTAGATACGGTGTTCATTGGATATCCTTCATCAACATGGACAGCTATCTCATATGGGCTTAACCATCTAAAGAGGGGCTTAATCTGGAGAATTGGTAATGGTGAATCGGTACGTATATGGAGAGACAATTGGATTCCCCGTGAGTACATACTTAAGCCCTTTGGTCAACGAGGGAGTTCGAGGCTTAACCGTGTCTCTATTCTATTGGAGGCAAATGGCGTATGGAAAGAACATCTAGTCAGGAGGTACTTTCCGCCTATTGATGCATCAATTATATTACATATCAAGACCTCTCCGAGTGGTGGCGCTGACTTTCTGGCATGGCAACCGAAAAGGACTGGGGTATTCACGGTGAAGAGTGCTTACAAGCTGGGTATATCGCTTGTGCAGCAAACTCAAGGAGGGGAGTCTACAAGCAGTGCACCAATGGGTGATAAGGCGATCTGGAAATTAATTTGGAAAAGCAAGGTACCGGAGAAGGTTCTGATATTCGCTTAGAGGGCAGTACACGAAGCTCTTGCTATAGAGGAGAACACGCGGAGGATACATATGCATGTTACAGGGATGGGTCTCGTGTGTGGTCAAGAACAAGAAGACACGACACGTACGTTGTTCCGTTTCCCACATGGAGTAACACTCTGGCAGGCTATGCAAGAGGTGTGGTCAATTCCGAGAATTGATCTGTTCTGGGGACCAAGGGAGATGTGGTTAGAAGATTTTCTAGACGCCCTTTTAGGGGATTGTAATGCCACTGTTATTTAATTAATACAATCCTTTTACCCCCGCAAAAAACGATTTGTAGGAATTACCAACAATACAAGTGGAAACCTTGTTGGAGTCAAATTGGGATTTTCCAGAAATCTGTCTTAGAACTCTTTTTGAAGATGGTCACGTTTCGGGTCGAAGACTGCGTCAAACGGAAATCTCTTTCCCTACAAAGTTGTTGCAAATTTCACGACAAATGTTTTGGACATAAAGTTTAGCTGATTCCGAGTCTGGAAGGGACCACTAGGCCCGATTTACTGGAACCCAAGATGGGGTGACGGGAATCCGAGAAGCTATATAAAGGGAGGAAACCTAATTTGTGGAGGACATCTCCACCCACGAATTTGCAGACACCAAAGCCACGTTTTTGCCTCCCCATGGATCCCATCTCCATGGGAGAGGGCTCCCAAGAAGCCATGAAGGAAGGGGGCTAAGGGGCGGTGCTCCCCCATGATACCGGCGGCGGGGAAGGAGTCCCCCGTGCCGCCGCCCTCTTCACCATCTTCACCGCCATCTCCATCACCTAATCCTCCTAGTATGCAGTGGTTCATCCTTCCACACACCTCTGTACCGTCCTATGTAAACATGGTGTTTGATGCTATAAGTTATAATCCTATGATCTATGTCATGTTTATGTAGTTTCTTTGTTCTTAGATTGAATGGTTGAACATCTTTGGTTCATTAGAGTTGTATGTTGATATGGTACAGTCCTTTGGTGTCCATTATATTTGTGCGCGCATGGATTAAACATCATAGGGTTTGTAGTATGTGTAAGAGGAAGGAGAAGTTCTGTCGGAGTGAAAGAAACCTGAGGACGCGAACCGGAACGTTGCACGTATGGGAGTAAGAGGACCATTAAACTTAAGGTTATGGTTGGGGAAACCTTAATGCATTGTTAGTAGTTACGGATGTTTGCTCACAATCCAATCATATAGTACATGTAATTCCATGTAGTGAAGCGCATGTATATTTAGCCTCTCCCACATAGAAAATTGCATCGAAGACAATAAACCCGATTTATTCGCTAATTAAACTTGGACAAAGCCACCACTATTCCACACTCATGGTTCTGTTAGTTTAATGTATTTTATTGCTGCAGCAACTAACTTTACTTTCTTGTTATTTATTATCAGGCAAAGCTATCTCTAGTACTCGTATTGTTTCTCTAGTTTTGTTTCCTAGATAATGCAAACGTTTTGTGTGCGTAGAGTTGTATCAGTGGTGGATAGAACTTGAGAGAATATTTATCCTACCTTTAGCTCCTCATTGGGTTCGACACTCTTACTTATCGAAAAGGCTACACACGATCCCCTATACTTGTGGGATATCAAGACCTTTTCTAGCACCATTGCCGGGGAGCAATAGCGTGTGGATTAATATTTTTGTGTCCACATGTTTGCTTTATCTCTAAGTAGTTTTTACTTTCAGTTTTAAGTTGTTCTCTATCTTAGTATGGATAGAGAATGCGAATTACAAAAAAAATTAGTTGTACTTGTTACCTAAAAACATTTTCAAAAAGGAAAATGATTGGAAAGATGACTAATGGTTAAGTGGGGGTCGACCTTGAACACTTGTGTTCATGCCTATGAAACCAGAACAAATCTTTCCATGGAAGCTTTTCAGTTAAAAACTTGTATATATTTTGTATATTGTATATATTGTACATATTCCTCCGTACCGTAAAAATAAAGTGATAATTGTATTTTTTTAGTTACTTGGAAGTTGTTAGTATTGCTTTGCTGTCCAGAAACAGATTTTCTAAGCTTCACCGTATAAAATGTTTAAAATCACCGGAACGTAATATTGATCTGAAATTTCTTGAGTGCAAAGTAATGCTCATTATCTTTGTTTCATTAAACTAACGTTTTCTGATTTGAATTACGTAGCTATCTCAAACAATTCGATCTTCACAAACTGTTCAGTTTAGACTGATTTCTTAGTTTATTCAATATTGTACTTGGTGTTATTAGTTTTTTGATGGACAACGGAAATCATGAACACCTTAGTATATACAGTGGCTAACGTTGAGTAAATATTATGAAACTTGTCAATTCCTGAACATTAGTGGATTTTATTTAATGAGTACTAACCCTACTGATGAGTTTTGTGAAGTTTTATGTGGATGTAGCTTATAAGTTCTAATCTATATTGTGATATGAGATGAAAAAGAAGACGCAAGAGCTCAAGCTTGGGGATGCCCGAGTCATCTCCATATTCATCGACTAACATGTGGTTGTCTCCTTCATACTCTATATTACCCATCCACATGATATATATTGTGTTGACTTTTATTATAGTTGCTTTTATATGTCTTGGTTTTATCTTCTTTAGTTTTATTAGGATATTTTATTTCGTCTTTATTGATTCTCTACTTTCACTTATAATTTGAAAACAACAAAAATAGTTTCTTTTGTTTTGCTTCTTTGTTTGGTTCTCTATTTTGATTTATTTGGTTTTTACCTTTGATTTTTATTTAGAGTTTTCCTTGTTGTAGCTAGCATGTTTAGATCTTGTTTAGCATCTGTTCTCTTAGTTTATCAAAAATAAAGTACCAAGTTTTACCCATTTAGCTTAGTTGATACATATGTAATTTAGACAGATTATGTATCACCTAATCCTCTACACGCACAAAGATTGGCAGAAATTTCTGACATGTTTAAGTGCACCTAAAAATTACGTTTTCCAGCTGATGTTTTTCTGGACAAATTTTGACTTTTGTTGCAAGAGTAGCCTCTTTGCATTTTCATTTGATTATTTTTGGGTCTTACCTTTTATTTAGAAGTTGGCCACTTAAGGAACCTTTCTGTAACTCTAAAACAAATTTTGATTTGGTTTAATAGCAGCACTTAGGAAATATTATCTATTGCACTAATGTCTAACTGCAGAAAAGAATGGGAAAGTTTTTGTGTTGAAGTTTTTTCACAGAGAATGAAGGAACACCAAATAGAGAAATTAAAGAATGGACAAAGTCATAATCTTGGGAATGTCTCCGCCTTCTTCTTCTTCAAGAACCCCTCGGTTTGTAAACCTTTAAACTTTGTTTTTTGAGCAACATAGAAACTTGAATAAATTTGGAGCGTTTGTATCTTCTTATTTATTTGTCTTAGCATCAAACACCAGTTACATTTGTTTTATTTGAGTCTTGGAAGTTGTTACCTCTGTAGCAATCGCTCCTTATCATTTTTATTTTTGTTTTTGTGCTAAGAATAACCTCTAATGAGAGAGAAGTAAGACTTGGAAAAGTGGCTGTCCCCAGACAGATTTTTTATGCTTCACTGTAAAAACTCGTGAAAAATCCCTATACATCGGATTGAGCTGTAATTTTCTGTGCTTATGCCCCAGTTTATTATATAACTTTCGTTAGTTCATCACTTTTCGATTTGAGCAACATAAGGTCTTCCAAAAAATCGGTTTTTACCTGCTGGTCTGTTTTGACAGATTTGTGATATTATTTGCATTTGCTTCTTAATCTCTTTCTCTTTGAGTTCTCTTTGATCACTTGAGATTTTAGAAGGAACTGCTATAGTAGCTTGTATTTTAATGGAAGTTTTACTTGTGTTGAAACTGAACCCAAAGACTTATTATCTTGAATACAATAATGTTGCTAATGAAGATTGTGTGAAGTTTTGTATGAAGGAAATTTTAAAGTGTAGGGAAGAATAATGTGATGAGATGAAGTATGTACAAAAGATCAAGATTGGGGATTCCACCCGTTTCATTCCAACAAATATTCTAGAAGTACAAGGTTCAAAGCTTGGGGATTCCCAAGGCATCCCCTTCTTCATCAATAAAAATTTCAGGTTTTCTTCCAAACACTTCATTTTTATTGTTTCATGCACAATTGTGTTGTTCTTGGAGTGTATTTGTTTTTGTTTTAGTTTTATTTTTTTGGTTTGCTTAAATAAATAGTTTGGACCCCTGCATTCATATGTGGTTTCAAATAAGTTGATTGGTGATTGGAAAAGAGTAGGAAGCTTCATGCTTATAAGTGGTACATAAGGAGCTTGTTTAGACTGTGGCCTAGACTTTATCATGTCATGTTTGATATTGCTTTGACTTTATGCTTAGTGATTATTGTTGTAGCATGACTTGTTCAAACAATTGAGATTGCTTAATGTGCCTTGAAAGAATTGTGCGTTGTTTTAGCATACAAAAGCATAATATTGTGGTATTTTCCTTTGATGCTTTATTTGGGTTGACTTGGCACATGCTTACACCATGTTAATACTATGAACCAGTCACCTTAGCCTCTATGATCATTTAGTTTTTGACTTGTAATATCCCTTTATGATTTAATTAATAATGTTTTGTCGCTTTGCATGATTATGGCCATTATTGCTCTTTTAGTTGGTCGCTCCCAATCTTTTGCTAGCCTCCACCTGTACCAAGTATGAGTTCCACTCATGCATCCAACCCCCAAGAAAACCAAGTTATTCCAAAGAGTCCACTATAAATTCCTATACATGATGTGTTACACCATTCCAAGTATGTTCATGCTTTTATCTACCTTCCAAATTAAACTTGTTATGTGAAAATTAGGATTAAAGCTCTCAAAACTTGATGGCACTCTTTACTTTCTTGTAGTTAATAAACTTGAACCATTGTGTCCATCTATGTTTCTTATACGATTGCGCTTTATAAGTTGTAAATTAGCAGAACCATGTACGATGGGGAACGCTTTCAACATTGCACTTATTATTCAGTTGATATCATGCTCTTTTGTTTATGGATCCCGACGGTGTGAAATAAAAGGGGAACTTGTAATCTCATGGAGTTTATATGTGTGTTAGAGAAACGCCTGGGTGGCTAGCCTAAGCCATGCCTAATCATGGTGGAAACTTGCAGCATAACCATAGTGAGCATTCTATGAAGCATCCTCAATAAAAACCTATGCAAATAGAAAATAAAAAGATCACTGAGATGCCCATTGTCTGTTGCCTTGTCATTTTGATATGGGATACCTCCTGTGTCATGGGGCAAGGGGTACCCCATTGGCAGTTCTCCATGATACACATGTACTTACAATGACAAGAACTTAGTCGTGACTAAAGTTGAGTAGCATGAGGTTCGATACTCGTAAGAAAGGGGCATGAGATTTTCAACTTATAACTTGTCAAGCATATCCTCATATTTGTGTCACTTTAACCTTAATCACCTCAAGATGCTTATGATAGGGGCAATGAGAGCTGAAAGCTAATAAGTACCATAATTTTTGGAAGCTCTTTATGAAACTTGAAATCCCTGCTGCCCTTTATGAAGGGTCTTTTCTTTTACTTTTATGTTAAGTCTTCATCTTCTATTTTTATGCACCATCTAAGAGAGGATAGTGGTCATTCTAAGTGTAATGTGCATAGTCCCAAAATAAATTATTGATTGAGTCATGATTGTGTAATTACTTGTTCTTAAACTACTTGTTCTAGTCATCCTTTAAACTTTAAAGGTGTCCTTGCATTTATGTTGTGTTGTTCCATGAGGACAAGCTGAATACCACTTTACTATATTTTACTATGCTCTAAACAAACTCATGTCTTTCAATGAATCATTACTCATGATCTTTTGTTTGTGTTACTTTTCATGATTGCAACATGGTTGCTAGGTTATAAAATTATATCTATCATGTTTTAAGTACTTTGATCCCAGATGTAATGCTTTTACAATAATGATGGTCAAGATTGTGTTGGATGCATGTCACCTCAAAAATTATATTGTTTTTATCATTTACCTACTCGAGGACGAGCAGGAACTAAGCTTGGGGATATTGATACGTCCATAACGTATCTATAATTTTTGATGGTTTTATGCTAATAGTATGCTTTTGACACTTCTTTTTATATAAAGTTTATGATTTATTTGGACTAACCTACTAATAGTTGCAAAAGTGCACAATGTTCTTGTTTTACACTTTGATGTGTAGGAATTACCAAGAATACAAGTTGAAACCTTATTGGAGTTAAATTGGGATTTTCCAGAAATCTGTCTCAGAACTCTTTTTGAAGATGGTCATGTTTCGAGTCGAAGACGGTGTCAAACGGAAAACTCTTCAAGTACAAAGTTGTTTTAAATTTCACGACAAACATTCTGGACATAAAGTTTAGCTGATTCCGAGTCCAGACGGGCCCGCTAGGCCTGATTTACTGCAGCCCAAGATGGGTGACCGGAATCCGAGAAGCTATATAAAGGGAGGAAACCTAATTTGTGGAGGACATCTCCACCCACGAATTTGCAGCCACCAAAGCCACGTTTTTGTCTCCCCCATGGATCCCATCTCCATGGGGGAGGGCTCCCAAGAAGCCATGAAGGAAGTGGGCTAAGGGGCGGTGCTCCCCCATGATACCGGCGGCGGGAAAGGAGTCCCCCGCGCCGCTGTCGGTGCCGCCGCCGCCCTCTTCACCATATTCACCGCCATCTCCATCACCTAATCCTCCTTGTATACAGTGGTTCATCCTCCCACACACCTCTGTACCGTCCTATGTAAACATGGTGCTTGATGCTATAAGTTATAATCCTATGATCTATGTCATGTTTATGTAGTTTATTTGTTCTTAGATTGAATGGTTGAACGTCTTTGGTTCATTAGAGTTCTATGTTGATATGATACAGTCCTTTGGTGTCCATTATATTTGTGCGTGCATGGATTAAACATCATAGGGTTTGTAGTATGTGTAAGAGGAGGGGGGAAGTTCCGCCGGAGTGACAAAAACCTGAGGACGCGAACCGAATGTTGCACATATGGGAGTAAGAGGACCATTAAAGTTAAGGCTATGGTTGGGGAAACCTTAATGCATTGTTAGTAGTTACGGATGTTTGCTAACAATCCAATAATATAGTACATGTAATTCCAAGTAGTGAAGCGAATGCATCTTTAGCCTCTCCCACATAGAAACTGCATCGAAGACAATGAACCCAATTTATTCGCTAATTAAACTTGGACAAAGTCACCACAATTACCACCACTATTCCACACTCATGGTTCTGTTAGTTTAGTGTATTTTATTGCTGCAGCAACTAACTTTACTTTCTTGTTAGTTATTATCATGCAAAGCCATCTCTAGTACTCATATTGTTGCTCTAGTTTTATTTCTTAGATAATGCAAATGTTTAGTGTGCGTAGAGTTGTATAAGTGGTTGATAGAACTTGAGAGAACATGTATCCTACCTTTAGCTCCTTGTTGGGTTCGACACTCTTACTTACTCTTATTTATACTTGTGGGATATCAATATGTAACTCAAATCAGGGGTTGTGGAACAGGCGACTACTAGCAAGGGATGAGGTCACAATGTGTGTCGGCAATGGATCAAGGGTTGATGTGATTGCTATGAGAACTTTGCCTTTCCATTTACCGTATGGATTAGTTTTAAACCTTAATAATTGTTATTTGGTGCTTCTGTTGAGCATGAACATTGTATTCGGATTGTGTTTACTACAAGACAGTTATTCATTTTAGTCGGAAAACAATGGTTGTTCAATTTATATGAATGATATCTTTTATGGTCATGCACTTGTGGTGAATGGTTTATTTCTTTTGAATCTCAATAGTAGTAATACACATATTCATAATGTAGATGCCAAAAGGATTAAACTTAATGATGATATATCTGCATATATGTGGCACTATTTTCTAGGTCATATTGGTGTAAAGCGCATGAAGAAGATCCATTCTGATGGACTTTTAAAATCACTTGATTTTGAATCATTTGATACATGTGAGCCATTCCTTAAAGGCAAGATGACTCGAACCCCGTTTTCCGGTACAATGGAATGGGCGACAGATTTATTGGAAATCATACATACTGATGTATGTGGTCCAATGAGTGTGTTGGCGCGAGGTGGATATCATTAATTTTTACTTGCACAGATTATTTGAGTAGATATGGGTATATCTATTTGATGAAACACAAGTCTAAAACATTTGAAAAGTTCAAGGAATTTCAGACTGAAGTGGAAAATCATCGTAATAGAAAGATTAAATTTCTGAGATCTGATCGTGGAGTTGAGTATCTAAGCTACGAGTTTAGCACACACACATGAGAGAGCGTGGAATAGTTTCACAACTCACGCCTGCCGAAACACCACAGTGTAATGGTGTATCGGAGTGTCATAATCACACATTATGAGATATGGTTCAATGATGTCTCTGATTGACTTGCCACTTTCATTTTGGGGTTATGCACTAGAAATAGTTCCATTCACTTTAAATAGGGCACCGTCTAAATCCATTGAAATGACACCGTATGAAATATGGTTTGGAAACAAACCAAAGCTGTCATTTCTAAAAGTTTGGGGATGAAATGTTTATGTGAAGAAAATTCAACTTGATCAACTCAAACCCAAAGAAGAAAAATGCATCTTCATAGGATACCCTAAAGAAAACAATTGGGTATTTCTTTATCACAAATTTGAGGGAAAGGTTTTTGTTGCCAATAATGGATCCTTTCTAGACAAGGAGTTTGTCTCTAAAGGTGTGAGTAGCATGAAGGTAGAACTCGGTGAGGTTATTGAACCTTCTCTTCATGAAACGACGAGTGGCACATTGTTGGAAATTATTCCGGAGTTGACTTCACCAGATGAAGAGGGAACTAATGATAAAGATCATGAAACTCCAAAAGAGGACACTACCAAACCTCGCAGGTCAAGCAAGATGCATGCAGTTCCTGAACTATACGGAAATCATGTCATGAATTTCATGGTAGATGGAAATGATGACCCCACGATGTATGAAGAAGCGATGTTGAGAACATATTCCAACAAATGGCTAGAAGCCATGCAATCCGAGATGGAATCCATGTATGAAACCAGGTTTTAACCTTGGCGGACTTACCTAACGACCAAGAGGCTGTTGAGAATAAATGGATCTTCAAGAAGAAAACTGATGATGATGGTAATGTGACCATCTATAAGGCTCGCAAAGGGGTTTCAACAAATTCAAAGAGTTGACTACGATAAGACTTTCTCTACCGTAGCGATGCTAAAGTCGGTTAGGATTATGTTAGCAATTGCTCCATTTTTCGATTATGAAATTTCGCAGATGGATGTTAAAATCGCATTCCTCAATGGTAATATTGAGGACGATTTGTATATGGTACAACCAAAGGGTTTTGTTGATCCTAAGGATGCCGACAAAGTGTGCAAACTTCATCGATCCATCTATGGACTAAAGCAAGCATCCCGGAGTTGGAATCTCCGCTTTGATGAGGTGATCAAAGGGTTTGGATTTTTCCAAACTTACAGAGAAGCTTGTATTTAAAATAAAGTGAGTGTGAGCTCTGTTGTAACATCCCAATTTCAGCAAACCTGATTAGTTGTCCAGAATGCAAAAATCAGGGGGAACAAAAACTTTTTCTTGTTCATTGGTGCAGTGTTTGCTTGTTGTCTTTTTGCACTTGTGCATGTGTGTGTATACCATATGATACTCCTTACCTCACCAGCAGTTGACAAAAGCTATTTAACAAAACTATCCTAGTTATTTGACATATTCTGAACTGTTCCGGCATTTCAAACCCAGAGCCAAGAAGCCTTTGCAAACCCACTATTTTAGTAGCTTCTAGTGATCAAACTATGGAGGGCTATATAACATAATCTCCTTACGTTTTCAAGACAGAACCTTCCACTACTCTTATCCCTAGATTTAACAAAACCTTTTAGTAAGCTTTTGAATTCTACTCTTGGTAGAGATACCAAGGACCCTCATCTTATACAAACCACAACCTTTTTAGAATACCTATCCTTACCTCAATCTAAGCTTGATGGTAACCCTAGTAGAAGGTTTGCTTAGTTTCTAAGATGAGTTGCCTTGATCTGCTGTCTGATGAATTGCCTTGATCTGCTGCTTGATTTGTCTGCTTAGGAGATCATCACTAGGATCAAGAGGTTTCCAAATCACCACACCCTAAGCAAGAGTACAAAGCAAGATCTAATCTCTAGATACTAGGTGATCATCTAAAATCCTTAACCAGATCAATTCTGTAGTGATCCATTCTAGAAGTTTCCAAGTCAATAAATACCAATATCAAGAATGGATCATTTATACTCAATCTACACTTCAACATCATCCACTTGATGATGCTTGGGTACCTTGCAACCCATCAAAATCATCACCACCCACATTCTAGTCAAAAACCCTAAATCTGCCAAATTTGGCTGTCTGGAATCTGTTTCAGCATCACCTTTTTGGATGTCTCCCTTTCTCAACCCTTGTGCATTTTTGGTAATGCACTTGAACCATATTGTTAAACATCCTAAGTAATACCAAGGCCCAATATTTACCTTGATTAGATCATACTCCAACCCACTTGTTCTTGATGGTTTTGCAGGCAAGAAAATAATTATTCCTGCAAATCTAGTCAACATGCCTACTTTGATAGAAGCTCACACCACCATCCAACCTTCTATGGACCAACTATTTGCTTGGTTGTGTTCTACTCATATAGGTATATCAATATCTACTTCACTTGTTCCAAGTGGATCTTTGTGCTTCTTAAACCCATAAGATTTTGAAGGCTAGTTGATAATCTGCTTTGGTAGACTTATTTTATTCAAAGTTTGAAAGCCTGTCTTGGTGAGCTCAAGCAGGATCAAGCTCAAACCCCTACACCATTGAAATCTACATCACTTTTTATATCCATCCATCTATCCTATGCCCCAAGGGGGGATCTGAGCTCCCAGATCCAACAAGGTTTTGATGGTATGAAATTAACATCACCCTAGATCCTTAATCTAGGGTATTTCACCAAAATCAACTTGGATTCTCCAATCCCAAGGTTGAAAATGCTTGCTACCCCTTGTCTACATCATCTACCTTGATCATCAAGGTTTATAAAATATTATCCATAATTATTATGGCTCCAAATCTAATAAATCTCTTTAATAGTCAAAATCTCCAAAACTCCTTTCACAAAGGAAACTTTGGTTTTTGCCAAAACACTTCCCCAACTCTATGCACTTTTGAGTCCCATACATCATACCCTATCTTCCCACTTCAATAAATATTTTTGAAGAGTTTCAATAATTCTTTTTTCCCTTTTTCTTAAATGGCAGAAAGGATAAAATAATTGTGTTAAATACATTTAAGCCACAATAAATCTTGGGAAAATTCCCCTAAGTGTGTATTCACAATTGGGACCATCTCACATCAAAATCCAACATTGTCCAATGTAAATTTATCAAATGAGATTCTATAAACCACTTCTGCACTTTTTAAATAAATATATTTAAGTGGACTAAAACTCCTCTGAAAAATCTCAAATAATTCCTGGAGGTGTATCTTAACCTTGTCCATCTACCAGTACCCTTAACTCATCTTTCAAAGATCAAATTTGGAGAACTTGACCCTGATCCTTCTATACGGCAGATTTGGACTTTTATCCACCTTAAACCAAAACCCAATCAAACCATCACCAAAGCTTGTCAAGCACTCCTCTCCTGCACCCATTACACACCTTGGTCGACCACTACTGTAGCTGCACTATAGCACACCCTCTCCCTTGTCTTTTAGCCCTTGTTGCTAGTAGGATAGAGAAGGACAAGCACCACATGCCCTTGCATTCAAGCTTGCCACAGCAGCAACCCTCTCTCTGACCTGCACACCACCAGAAACCACTCCCCCTCGCCCACAGCATCCTCCCCTGGTTTCAGACCTCCCTCCGATCCCCTCAAATGGACCTAGTCCCCCATGGACTACTCCCTCTCGGTATAAATGGCCAGAGGCCACCCCAACTCCCCTCTCTGGATCATTTGCCCCCAACAACTCCCACTCCCCTCCCCCAAAGTACCTCTCCTCTTCGTCTGCTCTGTCGTGCCCGAGAAAGAGAGAAGGAAGATCTCTCGTCCATTGAGGAGCTCAAGCTCGAGGTCACCTTTTCCCTGCTTACCCTCCATTGCAGGTGTCCTAGTTGAGCTTCTATCCCTCTGAGCTACCTCCCTGTGCCCTCTCTCTGCTGCAGGAACGCTGGAAGTCGCCGTCGCCCGGCATGCCCGAGAGAAGCTCCCCTCCGGCGAGCCCGACCTCCCCGAGCCTATGCAGCCCTGCCAAATCCCTCCTAGCGTCTCCCAGGACCTCTGCATCCTCCCTGCATCCTCTCCGTCGACATGCATGCAACCCCGAGGCCTCTCCGGCGAGCTCCGACGAGCCCCGTTCAGGTGTCCTTGCGAGAGCCCCGCACCGACGTCGACCCACCTCGTGCCGCCCCTCGATCTGATCGTCGTCGTCGACCGCATCACCTCCGCCGCCTCCCCGAAGCCGGCGAGCCCGCAGGTGAGGTTCCCGAGCCCTGTTGCCGCCCCCTAGGGTTTCCCCTCTATTTCCTCTGACCCAGCGAGGAAGACGAGCCCCCGCCGTCCATCGCGGCCTGATCCAACGGCGGAGAGTGCCCCATACCCCTGGCCTCGTTGCCTCGCTGACCGCTGGGCCCCTCCTAGCGGGATTCAAATTGTGCCCCGCGTGCTGGCCTTGCCTGCAGTGGGCCAAAACCCCACCGGCCGGCCCAGCTGCCTCCAGATCCTACCCCAGCACTACACGTTTTCTTTTATTTTTAGTGGTTCTTTAAATACAGAAATTGACCTTCAGTTTAAATCAATTCAAAAATGCTAAACAACTCTAAATAACTTGAAACAAATATCCCCAGAGAAATGAATTTTTCTTAAACATTCAGGGCCTAAAGTTTTACCAAATATTAATTCCACCTTTTCAGGAAATTAATCTACCAGAACATATCATGTTTAGTAAATAAATTCCTAAGTGACCTACACCTGTCCAAAATGGATGAAACCAAGTTCTTTTGAAAGCATATTCATAAACCTTACATCCAACATTCATCTCAGGTCAAGGTGAACTAAGGTCACCCTCTGGCAAAAATAACAAAAACCAAGCATAACTGCCTTGGGTAAATTCTCTAGGTCAAACCAAATGTGGTATTGACCTGATTCCAACTCCCAGAGAAGTGGCACAACATTATATATTAAAATACAGGAGCCCATAATTTTCTAAGCCTCAGTTGAATGATTGTGAATTAATTTGTTCTATGCATGGTTAATTCACCTATAATTTGACCACAGTAGCTCTGCAACTCCAAAAAGGTTGATTCCAATTTCTACAGAAAGGTATTATAAGTTCCTACCATGTTCCCTTGGAATCATATCAAAATCCTTTGTAGATTTAATCTGGTGAAAAAGGCAAAACAGCTCCAGAACTGCCTTTGGGAATTTCCTGAGGGCATTCTGGTAAATATCTTGACTTGATTCCAACTATTAGTGAACAATTACATAAAGACCTATGTAACCCTCCAAGGAAATAATTTTCGGAGCTCCAGAACTTTTCTGATGAATTATTTCCTAAAACTAGAGCCTTTATCACTAGAAATTCATAAGAAATCAAGGAAAAGTGATAAAATAGTGAAACCACTTTTGTTGGTCTCATTTTATCAAACCCTATCTGTTGGTATCATTTTTACACAATGGTGTCATACAGAAAATATCCTTGGTCCAAAACCCCTCTCCTAGGTATTTTCTGGACTATAAAACCCTAAGGGATGTCATCCCCTTCTCCAAGGCCATCTCCACCTTCTAAATCAAATCCTCTCTAAAACTATTGAACCTTACTTAAAGCTTACTCAATTGCTTGTTTTCTGAGTGGTATTGGTGATTGTATGCCTTGTATTGATTGTGCCCTTTTGTTTGTTTGCATGTGTTCCCTATCGATGATAGTTGCGATTATATCGGAGACCGGAGGAAGTGGTTATTATGGTTTTCTAAAGAGAAGTCCAGGGACATATTGCCATATTGTTGATCATCAGGCAAGCCACCTTCTTGCTCATCAGCCTTGTCCTATTGTTTTACTTATGCATGTTTTTACTACTGTTTATTCAAACTGCATCGTTTTACTTTATGTTGATGTATATTTATATGGTAGTGGTTTAGCACCTCCGAACTATTGCTCTTTTGTACTATTAAGTACAACCCCCTTGGTGACACCTACTTGTACCTAGTAGAAGAGATGGTGTAATCGACCATACCCCTTTGGAGACCCCGATTTAGACGAAGCAAAGCTAGAGGATGGGAAGACCCCGGAAAAAGATTTACCAAATGTTTTGTGATAAAACCTTGGTGTGGTGGGACCTCCCAAGAGATGTGGAAAAATAAGAAGTTTTTGTTTTACAAAATGCTGAAGGAAAGATGGAGGAAAAATGTTTACAAAAACACACCCGGTTCTTTGCAGTTTTGCTAGAACAATTAAACCCTATGCAACCACATTACTCTGATATGGGACGGGGCTGGATTTGATGTTTGTCTATTCTGGTATAAGCTGCCTCGGAACAACTACAAGGGATCGGGGATCCCTAGAGGGTGGGCCTTCTCCGATAAAGGTCCATGTGGGACATCGACCTGGAGAAGGAACGAAGGATCTGCTGGCCTCCACGCGTTACTATGAGCCCCTCATTGAAAGCGCACACTCAAGAAGTGGAAAAGGCGCTTTGGTTGGTCCTCGGTACCCGATGTCCCGGTTTTGAGGGGATTAACACTCATAGGGTAGGCACTTATATTGGAGTGGGCATCCGCAGAGTCTTGATCGGTTACTCGACCCACGATTGGTGAAGATCAGGGTAGTGTACCCGCATGGTGTGGGTAAACTGTACAACCATTGCAGAGTGTAAATCTATTCGAATAGCCGTGTCCACGGTCATGGACGGTTGGGAAGGTTGCTATAGAGCAGTGCTGGTTTTGTTTTCAAAAAGGATTTCGAATACGAAATGGATTTGGAAATGTTTTAACCATGGGATGGTCGAAAAGGAGGAAGGTTTTGACCATGGGATGGTCAGAAAGGAGTTTGGTCATGGGACGACCGGGAGAAAGGAACAAATGGGTGACCCAGTCCAAATGTTTTCTAAAACTTTTCCAAAAGGTTTCCAAAATGGTTTACCAAAGTTTTCAACAAAGATATGTAGATGCTATATCTACAAGAGAAACTATTTGAGAAAAGAACCTCGCTTGAAGCCCTCCTACTACCACAGCCATATTGCATATTCTCTTGCTATTATTATTATTATTTTAAGGTGGTTTGCGAGTACATTCAAAGTACTCACTGGCATTGTCACTGGCTATTAACTTGGTCAGATATCAAGAAGAAGACGATGTGGGCGACTATGCGAGCTAGGACGTTCTCCCAGTCAGTTGCCTGTAGGTTAAAGCATGGATCGGGCTCTACGCTTGATGAAGTTCCTGTAACATCCCAAAACTCTAAGTAATGTTAATCAAGATCCAAATCACCCAATTTAGGGTTAACAAAAACTATTTCTATTTAAAGTATTTAAGCATGCATATAAGAAAGACCTTATTTTGAAATCTTTGTGAATGGTCACCATTGATTGATCCATTAGTTGTAAAATGTTTCTATGGTAAATTAAACGTCATCTAAATCATTCCCAAGCAAATCCTAAAGAAAATCAAATAAAAAACAATTAAAAATGAGGAATGGTCATTTTGGTCATTTTAATCCACTACACTACTTTGAGTGTTCCTAGCACTCATTTCCCAACAGAAATAATTCTGGATCTTTGCACCCCTTACTAGTACAAGTAAAGATCTACCAAGGCCCACTTTGTGATCTTACAACAACATTCAAACACTAATTTTAAATGGCATGTGAAAATTGAATTCAATGCATATGCCTAGATCACCCCTATTTCAAAAACCATCCAAATGAACTCCATTTTTAAAACACTTGCAACCAGAGACTACCTAGTACTAGTGGAGATCACTCAAAAATTTTGAACCCAAAATTCAAATGTTTGATTCTTGCGGCCATTGTGTCGAACAGGTGGCAGGCACAAATCTTGCAAATCTTAGAACACTATAGTGAGCAGTAGTTTTGGTCACCATTTGGGCCTAACTTGGTCCCCTGGTTCCCTAGCTAGAACCCCGTCCCTAACCCTCTCTCCCTCTCCACTGTCTGCTCCAGTAACTCGCCGCCCGAAGCTTTGCCCAGGTCGACCACGGACCGCTCGCCTCAGCCCATCCCGCGCTCTCCTTCGCTTGCTGGGAGACAAGCGCCATCACACCGCTTCGCCTCGACCAGCCCCCAACCAGAGACGAGCGGAGGACAAGCCTCAATTGCTCGCGCCCTTGTCGCTGTCCGCCATGCCGATCACCCTGGAGCGCCGTGCCCGCCAGAGCCGCACAGACCGCGCCTAGCTCTAGCATTGCGTGTCAATAGCAGCAGCAGGCCCAACAACCGCCCGGACATCATCGTTCGCCGCCTTGCGACCAATAGACCGGAAGAACAGCGTCGAATACCGTCGTCTGCGCGCAGTTCATCGCACGCTCCCGACCAGTAGAGACTTCGCCTTGCCGCGCCTTTAAGCCTCAGAGGACCACCGGGGAATAGAGCTTCCAACGCCGCCCTCGCCCATGCCGAGAGAGCCCCGCAGCGTGATCACCAATGAACTCACCACACCCGTTCTGTCCCCTCGTCGACCCTATATAAAGCGGCCAACCCAGCACCATTTCTCCACACTCCCACACTCCTCACCTCTCACTGATTCTTACCCACCTCTCGCCGAAGCCACTCGAGCTCTGTCTCGCTGGAATTGAAGCCGTAGCCGTCGCAGCAGGAGGAGAAGGGCGTTTGTGATTTAGAGCACCCCATGCTCCGCCGCAACCGCTCCTCGCCTCGCCGTCATCTACCAGCTTGTTTGCCCACCTCACTGACCTTAATGGAGCCCTGGTATGCCCCCAATCGACCCCCACCGCCGCGTCTAGGTCACATTCTCGTCGGAGTGATCCGTCGTCGACGATGACTCACCGTCGTTGGATCATCTTTAGATCGTGTGGCCCAGGATGCTAGATACCGTTTCAGTTAAGTTGTGCCACTAACCGGTGGAGCCCGCTTGTCAGGCAGCCCGCTGTGCATGCTATGCGTAGCTAGGCCGGCCCAGTTAGTTCCCGCGCGTGTGAAGGTTTCAAATTTAGTTTTTTCTTTTTTTGTTTAAATCTAGTTATGTCCCCTAGTTTGAAATTCAATTCAGAGAGATTTACTAACCCAATTGGAGTGACTCCAATTTTGTTAGAAAGCTACTGAAAAGATCTATCCAAGCCCGTTGGATTTAATTCAATTAGAGCTAGAGATCCTCCTAGTAAAAATAACAAGACAGAAGCTTTTGCACCTTGCAAGATTTTTATAAAATCAACCAAGATAGATTTTGAGTTGATTCCAACTCTCAAAAATAACATTTCATCACACCTATCTGAATATGTAATAATATTAAGGTTTACACGCAGTGACTTTGGACTAGTACCCAAATAATGCTATATAGGCATTTCTAGTCACTTTAAATCATTAAATAATGAACTTAAACCAAAGTAATTACGATCCAACCCTTCAATTACATTCCCACATGTTAGAATATGGGGTGATGACATGTGTCCACATGATCCCATATTTTAAGTGGTGAATATTAAATCTTAGTTAATTTTTCAATGAGTAGAAATTACTTTTCTAAAATAAAAAGGAGAAAACTATTGAATAAAACTTGGATGCTTGTGATGATAATAGATCATCAATTATGTGCCTTAGAGTACTAATTGGATTAGTTGGTGATTGTGTACTCCGTATGTATTTATAGAAGGTAGTACCGACCAAGCTTACGAGGAGGAGGAGTTCTACCAAGAGAAGGAAGACAACTTCAACCACTACACCAACCAAGGCAAGCTACCACTATCCAAGTTAACCCTTGCAAGTTGTACCACTTTGACTACTAGTTCCCCAAGTCTTATTTTCAAGATTTACTTCCTTTGCTTTACACAAAGTCCCTTACTTGTTTTGAAGGTAGCATCAAGAGTATAAAACTTGACCTATTAGAACCCTTTAGATGTCATTCTATGGCATGAGATTGATCCCACCTTCCTACCTTAGTGAACACTCTTAACTTAGTAGTTTAGAGTAGATAAAAACTTGAGTCACTTTAAATGGGAACACTTGGTGAAAATGAATTATGAAAACCTTGGAATGATGAGTCATTCTATTGAGATGTTTTGACATGTGTTGAGAAACACAAATGGTTTCTGATGATGAAAATGTCGAGGCATGAGCCTTAGCCCTTTTATAAAACTGATGGTTGGGTTCGGATGCGATACCATTCCAAAATTTACCGTACAACCACAATACCTGAATTGGGTAAGGCTTAGCCGGAAGTTTATATGCATTAGTATTAGTTCCCTCGCGGGAGAGGTTTGAGCTGAGGCTACCTCTCAATGTTGTCCACCTATGCAGTGCCCAAGATGACAGATGGTCATGGTTGGGAGGCCATGCTCATAGGAGAGGTGCTTATACTAGGGTGTGTAAAGGGAAGGTTATGTTTGATTATCTGCATACTAAGTATGATGATTCAGGGTTATCCCTGACAGATGTATAGAATCTTGTGGTGAAAGTGTACCACCTCTGCCGAGTGTCAAACTACTCGAATAGCCGCGTCCGCGGTTATGGACAGTTGGAATGGCCATACTGTTTTGTTGTCAGATGTTTTCAAAACAACTTATGAAATGAATGATGAATCTTGACTTGACCACAATAGGGTTGTGTTTATGACACTAGCTTCCCACCTTAAGTGATTCTAGAACTTTATTTTATCTTTCTTTGCTTAAGAACTCAGCTTAGGTTTCAAACTTAACTTTATAGTTAAACTTAGATTTAGCACTTTAACTTAGAACTATACTACTTATTAATGGTAGTTTGCGAGTACTTAAAGAGTACTCATGGCTTTTGTCCCTGGCTATTCTCATGGCCAGACTATGAAGGAGACTACCAAGATGATGGCCAGCAGGACGGCTATGATAACTAGGACTATCTGCTTTCGTTAGCATTGCCTGTGCCCCTGAAGATGGACCCCACCACTACGCTTATCTTTTATTTCCGCTGCTTGTTGTATTAAGACTGGATCATGAGATCCTTATTTGTGTAAGACCTTATGCATGGTTTGTAATGGATGATGTACTGTGATATCCAATCCGTTATGTCTCGCAAAAATGGTAATCCTGGGATTGCGAGGTATGGCATAACGGGCATCTGGGATTAAAAATCCGGGTGTTGACAAGTTGGTATCAGAGCCATCCTGACCATAGGAGACCCTAGTTAGAATGGACGTCCAAACACAAACTTAATTTCCAAACCAAAGTGAGTATTTACGAAAAACTATTTCCTTTCTTACCCTTGGGAATTCATTCTTTCTCAGAAATTCATGTTCCTCAAAATTCTTACACTACTACTTCAAATTTGACACACTTAATCACTTCACTAATTTTCTCATCCTAAATTCTTGTAGATGGAGACTCAGTTCAGCAAGTTTTACCAGTTGGGAAACGGAGGTCAGCTGATCTTCGAGAGGGATCTGGATTCACTGTCGGAGTTATTGGGACGCCCGCATCCAGATTTTCTTGGAGCTCAACTTCCAGGACCCCCAAGAGGAGACCTATAGTGGCTAGTCACCGCGGATCATAGAGGAAGCATCGAAGCACCAACTTCTAGGAGAATTCAGTTCTCCGTGAGAGAGAACAACTGGCTAGATGGATTAGCCAGGGCAATGTATGAAGCTCTCGCACGTCTATGTGCCCTTAGTGTCAACCAACTCCAGGGAACCCGTTTTGCTCACTATGCAAGACGTGACTTCATGGGAATGCCGATGGAGATGCCAAGTCACCCAGAGTTGAGGCGTCAAGTGGAGAATCTTGACTTCTTACTGCACGACAAACAGTAGGAACTGGACAATGCCAGGGAGTTAGCCAACCAGAACCGTGCCATAGCCGACCAGAAGGCCCAGACTTTCGCACTGCTCGTCCAAGATCGCCAGTCTCTTTGCCGCCAGCGTGCCAAGAAGGATCGCACCATCGCCCGTCTTCACAAGAAGGTGGACGACCTCGAGAAGACCGTCAAGGAGCAAGAAGCTCAGCTTGCTGCAAAGGAAGAAGAAGAGGAGGGTGAAGACATCCAGGGAGACATGGATTCTTACCTCAGCAATGATGATGACTTTCTAGAGGAGGATGTTGTGGACTTCTACACTGACGATGAGTAGATGCACTAGAGCACTATCGTAGCATGAGATGTATCGGTCCCCAATGTATCATAGCTTACAGAATGGTTCCTCAAACCATCTGTTTTCTTTTGATTGTTGTGGTGTGTGTTGTATCGTGTGCTTGTTTGCATGAATGAAATTAAGTTAGTTGCAAAAACCTGAGTCAAACTCAAAGTTTTAGTTTTGAAACCAAAACCATGAACCTTAGAATTTCCCTCTTACCCCTATATCTATCTCAATCTTCAGATGACTCGTGGAAACCAAGGAGGGAGCAGCTCGTCGCAAGACCCAATGCTACAGATCTTGCAAAATCTCATCGCAGACAGAGAAGCAAGTAGGGCAGAACGTCAAGCCAACTTAGCAACATTGCAGCAGATCGCCCAGATGGCCCTCAACAACCAGCATCATGGAAACCAGGATCACCATGGGTCCAAACTCAAAAAATTTCAGAATACCAATCCCCCAATCTTCAACCAATCTGAATACCCCTTAGATGCTAATGACTAATTACAGACGATGGAAAACAACCTAGAAGTTGTAGGAGTTGATGAAAACGAGAAAGTTCTCTTCGCCACCCACTATCTGGCAGGAGGTGCAAGAGCTTGGTGGACTAGTATCCGCAATATGAACCATGGTCAAGTGATGACATGGGAAGCTTTCAAAGTCAAGTTCAGTCGCACCCACGTGTCGCAGGGTCTAGTGAACCGAATGAGAGATGAGTTCCGTGAAATGAAGCAAGGAAGAATGACTGTGGTAGAATACCGTGACAGATTCTTGTCACTTGCCAGATATGCACGTGATGAGATCAACACGGAGGCCAAGAAGAAGGAGAGATTCTTGAACGAACTGCATGATGAGATGCAGACTGTTCTCATCAACATCCGTTTCGAGGATCTCGAGGAGCTAGTCGACTCAGCCATTCATATGGAAGGGAAGATTAATCAGGCAAACGACAACCACAAACGTCGTATGATGCAGCAATCAGGATCTAGCAGTCACCAGAAGTACCGTCCCAACCCCTCACCAGGATATGCACCAAGGAACAATCGACCCCCAACATCTCGCCCAAGCAACCCCAACCGTAGCGGAGGCAATGTGAAGTCCGGAGGACACAACAACAACTCTGGCAACGCCAACAATTTCAACCGTGCACCTCCCAAGAGCAACAACAACAACAACAGCACTGCACCCAGAATTGGCAGCAATGATGTGCCTGTCGCAACCAAGGACAAGTCCTAGATCACTTGTTTCGAGTGTGGAGTGAAGGGTCACTATTCCAATGAGTGTCCCAAGAAGACTGCCGCCACTGCCAATGTGAATGCCCCAGCTCAACAGCAGTGCCATGTTCAACCAGGGAGAAGATTTGCCCCAGGGAACCCTCACAACCGCAACGGTCGTCTCTTCCACATGAACGCCGAAGAAGCCCAAGAAGCGCCAGAGGTAGTGTTGGGTATGTTTTCTATCAACTCGCATTTAGCAAGAGTATTGTTTGATTCGGGAGCATCGCATTCATTTGTCACCGAAGAATTTGCATGCACTAGTAAGATTCACCCAACCAACCTGAAGCATGTCATGAGAGTTCAAATCCCTAGATCAACTACAAAAGCTAGAAAAATTTGCAAAGTTGTACCTATCAGAACACATGGGATAGATTTTTAGCCAACCTAATAGTACTTGGAACCAAAGGATTGGAAGTAGTACTAGGTATGGACTGGATGTCAAGGCATAAAGGACTGATAGACTGTGCTAACAAAGCCATCACCATGACCAGTATTTCTGGAGTAACAGTAGAACATATCTCTGAAACCTTACCCCGCCAATTCAAGTGCAACAAGAGTCTAGCCCTACCCACCATAGACCAAGTAAGAGTAGTCTGTGAATACCCCGACATATTCCCAGATGAATTGCCAGGTATGCCCCCGGATAGGGATATTGAGTTCATTATCGAACTAATCCCTGGTACGGGACCCATAGCCTAGAGACCCTATAGCATCAACCCCTCAGAGTTAGTTGAGTTGAAGAAGCAGCTAGATGCCATGTTAGCAACAGGCTTGATTCAGCCAAGAGCATCGCCATGGAGATCACTAGTGTTATTCGTCGACAAGAAAGATGGAGGCAATCGTCTATGTACAGATTACAGAAAGTTGAATGACGTCACCATCAAGAACAAGTACCCTTTGCCAAAGATAGAGGATCTATTCGATCAGTGGACTGGAGCCCAGGTATTCTCAGAGATTGATCTTAGGACTGGTTATCACCAACTTAAGATTCGTGCAACGGATATTCCGTAGACCGCCTTTACTACTCGCTATGGTTTATACGAGTATACGGTTATGTATTTTGGATTAACCAATGCCCCTGCTTATTTCATGAATCTCATGAATAAGATCTTTATGAATTTCCTAGATAAGTTTGTAGTTATGTTTATCGACGACATCCTTATCTACTCCAAGTCAGAAGAAGAGCATGAGCAACATCTGAGAATCATCCTAGAAACCCTGAGAGAGCATCGGTTATATGACAAGTTCAACAAGTGTGAGTTTTGGCTGAAAGAAGTAGGATTCCTAGGACATATTGTGTCTGCCGGAGGAGTCTCTATTGATCCCGCCAAGATCAAAGATGTCGAAGAATGGGAAGCCCCAACTACTCAAACCCAAGTCCGTGCATTTCTCAGATTAGCGGGATACTACTGCAAGTTCGTCGAAGGATTCTCGAGCATCGCCAGACCCATGACCCAATTGTTGAAAAAGGACAAGAAGTTTGAATGGACTGACAAGTGTGCAGCCAGTTTCCAGGAGCTGAAGAAGAGATTGATATCAGCCCCAATATTGATCATGCCAGACATCAAGAAGTCGTTTGATGTATATTGTGATGCATCCAAGATTGGTCTCGGATGTGTATTGATGCAAGAAGGCAAAGTCATAGCCTAGCTGTCTTGACAACTGAAGCAGCATGAGCAGAACTATCCGACCCATGATCTTGAATTAGTAGCCATAGTTTTGGCATTGAAGACATGGCGTCAATATTTGATGGGTAATCGTTGTGAGATTTACTCAGATCACAAGAGATTGAAGTATATTTTCACTCAGAAGGAGCTGAATATGAGGAAAAGGAGATGGATAGAGTTAATCAAGGATTATGACCTTGACATTCACTATCACCCCGGCAAACCCAATGTGGTAGCAGATGGTCTTAGCAGATTGCTGTGTAGGCTAAACACCATGATCAAGGAGAAGCAGCCAAGTTTGTATGAGGAGTTGGAGCAGTTTAGGAGTGAATTGGTTAGCAAAGGATTCTTAGCTAGCATTGAACTTCAACCCACTTTGATTATCCAAATCAAGGAATCCTAGAAGGGGAATGAAAGTATCGACGGTATCAAACGTCGTATTGGTACAGGAAAGGTACCTGGATTCACTGAAAATGAAGAAGTAGTGTTGTGGTACAAAGGACGTATCTGTGTGCCAGCAGATTCGGAGCTAAAGCAAGTTATCATGAAGGAAGCTCATGATACTCTCTATTCTATCCACCCCAGAGGAACAAAGATGTGTCAAGATTTGAAAGAGCAATTTTGGTTGCACAAGATAAAGAGGGAAATCGGAAGCTACATCGCCAAGTGTGACATCTGTCAAAGAGTCAAAGCAGAGCATCAGAGACCTGCAGGACTGTTGCAACCATTGCAGGTTCCGGAATGGAAATGGGATTCCGTCAGAATGGACTTTATCACTAGTTTGCCTACTTCTAGTACGGGAAATGACTCGATCTAGGTCATAGTTGATAGACTGTCCAAGGTAGCCCACTTTATACCTGTCAAGACTACCTACCAGAGTGCAAAGCTAGCAGAGCTGTACATTGCGAGGATTGTTAGTCTACATGGAACCCTCAAAACCATAGTATCAGATCGAGGAACCCAGTTTACCTCGAGATTTTGGCAGAAAGTCCAGGAAGGATTAGGAATGAAGTTGAATTTCAGCACCGCGTATCACCCGCAAACTGATGGAACGGCTGAGAGAGTCAACCAGATCTTAGAGGATATGCTTAGAGCTTGTGTGTTGGAATATGGCTCAAAATGGGAAGACTGCTTGCCTTTCGCAAAATTCTCATATAACAACAGTTATCAAGCTAGTTTGCAGATGGCACCATTTGAGTTCCTATACGGAAGGAAGTGTCGTACCCCTTTGAATTGGTCACAAGTAGGAGAGAGTCAGATCTTTGGACCCGACATTCTCTGAGAAGCCGAAGAGAAAGTTCACAAAGTCCGTGAGCACCTCAAGACCGCCCAGTCCAGACAGAAGAGTTATGCTGACAAGAGAAGGAGAGACCTGACTTTCAATGTCGGAGATTTTGTATATATCAAGGTTTCACCGTTGAAAGGAACCCAACGCTTTAGTCTAAAAGGAAAGATAGCCCCCAGATATATCGGGCCCTTCAAGATTCTGAACTGTCGAGGAGAAGTATCGTATCAACTGGAACTACCTGAAGAGATGTCAGCCATCCACAATGTGTTCCATATCTTGTTACTTCGCAAATGCCTGGAAGTGCCGGAGAAGACCGAAGTTTTCAAAAACATCGATCACAGAGCTGTGGAGATGAACAATGACCTAAAATATCATGAAGTGCCCATCCGTATCTTCGAAGAAGCTTACAGAACCACCAGGACCAGGAGTATCAAGTTTCTTAAGATTCAGTGGAGCAACCATACCAAGGAGGAAGCCACTTGGGAGCGCGAAGATTACATTAGGACAGAGTTCCCAGATCTGTTTAGTTCCTAGTTTTCTTTGTAAATCTCGGGACAAGATTTTGTTTAAGGGGGGAAGGTTTGTAACATTCCAAAACTCTAAATAATGTTAATCAAGATCCAAATCACCCAATTTAGGGTTAACAAAAACTTTTTCTATTTAAAGTATTTAAGCATGCATATAAGAAAGGCCTTATTTTGAAATCTTTGTGAATGGTCACCATTGATTGATCCATTGGTTGTAAAATGTTTCTATGGTAAATTAAACATCATCTAAATCATTCCCAAGCAAATCCTAAAGAAAATCAAATAAAAAACAATTAAAAATGAGGAATGGTCATTTTGGTCATTTTAATCCACTACACTACTTTGAGTGTTCCTAGCACTCATTTCCCGACAGAAATAATTCTGGATCTTTGCACCCCTTACTAGTACAAGTAAAGATCTACCAAGGCCCACTTTGTGATATTCCAAAAACATTCAAACACTAATTTTAAATGGCATGTGAAAATTGAATTCAATGCATATGCCTAGATCACCCCTATTTCAAAAACCATCCAAATGAACTCCATTTTCAAAACCCTTGCAACCAGAGACTACCTAGTAGTAGTGGAGATCACTCAAAAAATTTGAACCCAAAATTCAAATTTTTGCTTCTTGCGGCCATTATGTCGAACAGGTGGCAGGCACAAATCTTGCAAATCTTAGAACACTATAGTGAGCAGTAGTTTTGGTCACCATTTGGGCCTAACTTTGTCCCTTGGGTCCCCCAGCTAGAACCCCGGACCTAACCCTCTCTTCCTCTCCACTGTCTGCTCCAATAACTCGCCGCCCGAAGCTGTGCCCAGGTCGACCACGGACCGCTCGCCTCAGCCCGTCCTGCGCTCTCCTTCGCTTGCTGGGAGACAAGCGCCATCACACCGCTTCGCCTCGACCAACCCCCGACATAAGACGAGCGGAGGACAAGCCTCAATTGCTCGTGCCCTTGCCGCTGTCCGCCATGCCGATCACCCTAGAGCGCCGCGCCTGCCAGAGCCGCACAGACCGCGCCTAGCTCTAGCATTGCGTGTCAGTAGCCGCAGCAGGCCCAACAACTGCCCGGACATCGTCGTTCGCCGCCTCGCGTCCAACAGACCGGAGGAACAGCGTCGAACACCGCCGTCTCCGCGCAGTTCATCGCACGCTCCCGACCAGTAGAGACTTTTCCTTGCCGCGCCTTTAAGCCTCAGATGACCGCCGCGGAATAGAGCTTCCAACGCCGCCCTCGCCCATGCCGAGAGAGCCTCGCAGCGTCGTCACCGATGACCTCACCGTCGCCCGTTCTATCCCCTCGTCCACCCTATATAAAGCGGCCACCCCAGCACCATTTCTCCACAATCCCACACTCCTCACCTCACTGATTCTTACCCACATCTCGCCGAAGCTGCTCGAGCTCTGTCTCGCCGGAATTGAATCCGAAGCCGCCGCAGCAGGAGGAGAAGGGCGTTTGCGATTTAGAGCACCCCAAGCTCCGCCGCAACCGCGCCTCGCCTCGCCTCGCCGTCGTCTACCAGCCCATTTGTCCGCCTGACCGACCTTGCTGGAGCCCTAGTATGCCCCCAATCGACCCCCACCACCGCGTCTAGGTCATGTTCTCGCTGGAGTGATCCGTCATCGACGATGACTCACCGACGTTGGATCATCTTTAGATTGTGTGGCCCAGGATGGTAGATACTGTTTCGGTTAAGTTGTGTCACTGACCGGTGGAGCCCACCTATCAGGCAGCCCGCTGCGCGTGCTGTGCCTAGCTGGGCCGGCCCAGTTAGTTCCCGCGCGTGTGAAAGTTTCAAATTTAGTTTTTTCTTTTTTGTTTAAATCTAGTTCTGTCCCCTAGTTTGAAATTCAATTCAGAGAGATTTACTAACCCAATTGGAGTGATTCCAATTTTGTTAGAAAGCTACTGAAAAGGTCTATCCAAGCCTGTTGGATTTAATTCAATTAGAGCTAGAGATCCTCCTAGTAAAAATAACAAGGCAGAAGCTTTTGCACCTTGCAAGATTTTTATAAAATCAACCAAGATAGATTTTGAGTTGATTCCAACTCTCAAAAATATGTAATAATATTAAGGTTTACATGCAGTGACTTTGGACTAGTACCCAAATAATGCTATATAGGCATTTCTAGTCACTTTAAATCATTAAATAATGAACTTAAGCCAAAGTAATTATGATCCAGCCCTTAAATTACATTCCCACATGTTAGAATATGTGGTGATGACATGTGTCCACATGTTCCCATATTTTAAGTGGTGAATATTAAATCTTAGTTAATTTTTCAATGAGTAGAAATTACTTTTCTAAAAAAGGAGGAAACTATTGAATAAAACTTGGATGCTTGTGATCATAATAGATCATAAATTGTGTGCCTTAGAGTACTAATTGGACTAGTTAAGTATTGTTTGGTGATTGTGTACTCCGTATGTATTTATAGAAGATAGTACCGACCATGCTTACGAGGAGGAGTTCTACCAAGAGGAGAAAGACAACTTCAACCACTGCACCAACCAAGGCAAGCTACCACTATCCAAGTTAACCCTTGCAAGTTGTACTTGCAAGCCACCATTAACAATGCAAGCTAACCCTTGCAAGCTACTGTTAGCAAGCTAGGATTAAACTAGATGGTTTAGCAAAGATGCTTTAGGCATGCTTTGGTTATACCACTTTGACTACTAGTTCCCCAAGTCTTATTTTCAAGCTTTACTTCCTTTACTTTACACAAAGTCCCTTACTTGTTTTGAAGGTAGCATAAAGAGTATAAAACTTGACCTATTAGAACCCTTTAGATGTCATTTTATGGCATGAGATCCCACCTTCCTACCTTAGTGAACAATCTTTACTTAGTAGTTTAGAGTAGATAAAAACTTGAGTCACTTTAGATGGGAACACTTGGTGAAAATGAGTTATGAAAACCTTAGAATGATGAGTCATTCTATTGAGATGTTTTGACATGTGTTGAGAAACACAAATGGTTTATGATGATGAAAATGTTGAGGCATGAGCCTTAGCCCTTTTATAAAACTGATGGTTGGATTCGGATGCGATACCATTCCAAAATTTACCGTACAACCACAATACCTGAATTGGGTAAAGCTTAGCCAGAAGTTTATATGCATTAGTATTAGTTCCCTCGCGGGAGAGGTTTGAGCTGAGGCTACCTCTTAATGTTGTCCACCTATGCAGTGCCCAAGATGACAGATGGTCATGGTTGGGAGGCCATGCTCATAGGAGAGGTGCTTATACTAGGGTGTGTAAAGGGAAGGTCATGTTTGATTATCTGCATACTAAGTATGATGAGTCAGGGTTATCCCTGACAGATGTATCGAATCTTGTGGTGAAAGTGTACCACCTCTGTGGAGTGTCAAACTATTCGAATAGCCGCGTCCGCGGTTATGGACAGTTGGAATGGCCATACTGTTTCGTTGTCAGATGTTTTCAAAACAACTTATGAAATGAATGATGAATCTTGACTTGACCACAACAGGGTTGTGTTTATGACACTAGCTTCCCACCTTAAGTGATTCTAGAACTTTATTTTATCTTTCTTTGCTTCAGAACTCAACTTAGGTTTCAAACTTAACTTTATAGTTAAACTTAGATTTAGCACTTTAACTTAGAACTATACTACTTATTAGTGGTAGTTTGCGAGTACTTAAAGAGTACTCATGGCTTTTGTCCTTGGCTATTCTCGTGGCCAGACTATGAAGGAGACTACCAAGATGATGGCCAGCAGGACAGCTATGATAACTAGGACTATCTGCCTTCGTCAGCATTGCATGTGCCCCTGAAGATGGACCCCACCGCTACGCTTATCTTTTATTTCCGCTGCTTGTTGTATTAAGACTGGATCATGAGATCCTTATTTGTGTAAGACATTATGTATGGTTTGTAATGGATTATGTACTGCGATATCCAATTCATTATGTCTCGCAAAAACGGTAATCCTGGGATTGCGAGGTATGGCATAACGGGCATCTGGGATTAAAAATCCGGGTGTTGACAGTTCCGCTGACGATTATTGATGTAGCCATAATGGCACCTATGTAAGTATTGTAATTCTCCACGTTTCGGATGTTGTAATGATACTTGTTGTTTATGTGCCATGACTAACTGATCATGGGATCGTGGTTGTATGCATAACAGGGATTCTCGGAGGATTAATCCGGGGCCCCACAGACTTGGTATCAGAGCCATCCTGACTATAGGAGAACCTTAGTTAGAATGCTCGCTAGACAGGAACCTTATTTTGAAAACCCCGGCTTTCGAAAACTAGATTCTCAATGAGTTTCAAAGGTTCTACTTCTTCTCTTACTCTAAGTAAATGCTTTCAAAAATGGTTTCCTCTAACTCTCGTCCAAACTTCAAACCTACGGATTTTAAATAACTAGGATCTAAACCCGGTGAAGACAATGAGAGCAAGCTGAAGACAAGAAACTACCAGCAAACACAAGGAGACTACAATATCGCCCCACCAGCGGAATCCTAACAATCAGAAGACATCAGGTGGATCCATTCTAAAAATTTCCAAGTCAATAAAGACCAATATCAAGCATGGATCATTTCTACTCAATCTACACTTCAACATCATCCACTTGATGATGCTTGGGTACCTTGCAACCCATCAAAATCATCACCACCCACATTCTAGTCAAAACCCTAAATCTGCCAAATTTGGCAAAGTCTGGAATCTGTTTCAACATCACCTTTTTGGATGTCTCCCTTTCTCAACCCTTGTGCATTTTTGATAATGCATTTGAACCATATTGTTAAACATCTTAAGGACTACCAAGGCCCACTATTTCCCTTGATTAGATCATCCTCCAACCCACTTGTTCTTGATGGTTTTCCAGGCAAGAAAATAACTATTCATGCAAATCTAGTCAACATGCCTACTTTGATAGAAGCTCACACCACCATCCAACCTTCTATGGACCAACTCTTTGCATGGTTGTGTTCTAATCATATAGGGCTATCAATATCTACTTCACTTGTTCCATGTGGATCTTTGTGCTTCTTAAACCCACAATATTTTGAAGGCTAGTTGATAATCTGCTTTGGTAGGCTTATTTTATTCAAAGTTTGAAAGCATGTCTTGGTGAGCTCAAGAAGGATCAAGATAAAACCCCTACACCATTGCAATCTACATCACTTGGCCTATCCATCCATCTATCCCATGCCCCAAGGGGAGATCTGAGCTCTTAGATCCAACAAGGTTTTGATGGTATGGAATTAACATCACCCTAGATCCTTAATCTAGGGTATTTCACCAAAATCAACTTGGATTCTCCAATCCCAAGGTTGCAAATTCTTGCTACACCTTGTCTACATCATCTAACTTGATCATCAAGGTTTATAAAATATTATCCATAATTATTATGGCTCCAAATCTAATAAATCTATTTAATAGTCAAAATCTCCAAAACTCCTTTCACAAAGAAAAGTTTGATTTTTACCAAAACACTTCCCCAATTATAAGCAATTTTGAGGCCCATACATCATACCCTATCTTCCCAATTCAAAAATAAATATTTTTGAAGAGTTTCAATAATTCTTTTTGCCCTTTTTCTTAAATGGCAGAAAGGATAAAATAATTGTGTTAAATACATTTAAGCCACAATAAATCTTGGGAAAATTCCCCTAAGTGTGTATTCACATTTGAGACCATCTCACATCAAAATCCAACATTGTCCATTGTAAATTTATCAAATGAGATTCTATAAACCACTTCTGAACATTTTAAATAAATATATTTAAGTGGACTAAAACTCCTCTGAAAAATCTCAAATAATTCCTAGAGGTGTATCTTAACCTTGTCCATCTACCAGTACCCTTAACTCATATTTCAAAGATAAAATTTGGAGAACTTGACCCTGATCTTTCTATATGGCAGATTTGGACTTTTATCCACCTTAAACCAAAACCCAATCAAACCATCACCAAAGCTTGTCAAGCACTCCTCTCCTGCACCCATTACACACCCTGGCCGACCACTACTGTAGCTACACTGTAGCACACCCTCTCCCTTGTCTTTTATCCCTTGTTTCTAGTACGAGAGAGAAGGACAAGCACCACATGCCCTTGCATTCAAGCTTGCCACAACAACAACCCTCTCTCTGACCTGCACACCACCAGAAACCACTCCCCCTCGCCCACAGCATCCTCCCCCTGGTTTCAGACCTCCCTCCCATCCCCTCAAATGGACCTAGTCCCCCATGGACTACTCCCTCTCGGTATAAATGGCCAGAGGCCACCCCAGCTCCCCTCTCTGGATCATTTGCCCCCAGCAACTCCCACTCCCCTCCCCCAAAGCACCTCTCCTCTTTGTCTGCTCTGTCATGCCCGAGAAAGAGAGAAGGAAGATCTCTCAGCCATTGAGGAGCTCAAGCTCAAGGTCACATTTTCCCTGCTTACCCTCCGTTGCAGGTGTCCTAGTTGATCTTCTATCCCTCTGAGCTATCTCCCTGTGCCCTCTCTCTGCTGCAGGAACGCTGGAAGTCGTCGTCGCCTGGCATGCCTGAGAGAAGCTCCCCTCCGGCGATCCCGACCTCCCCGAGTCTATGTACCCCTGCCGAATCCCTCCTGGCGTCTCTCAGGACCTCTACATCCTCCATGCATCCTCTTTGTCGACATGCATGCAACCCCGAGGCCTCTCCAGCGAGCTCTGGTGAGCCCCGTTTAGGCGTCCTCTCGCGAGCCCCGCACCGACGTCGACCCACCTCGTGCCGCCCCTCGATCTGATTGTCGTTGTCGACCGCATCACCTCCGCCGCCTCCCCGATGCCGACGAGCCTGCAGGTGAGGTTCCCGAGCCCCGCCGCTGCCCCTAGGGTTTCCCCTCTGATTCCTCTAGCCCAGCAAGGAACACGAGCCCCCGCTGTCCATCACGGCTTGATCCAACGGCAGAGAGTGCCCCCATACCCCCTGGCCTCGCTGCCCCGCTAACCGTTGGGCCCCTCCTAGCGGAATTCAAATTGCGCCCCGCGCGCTGTCCTCGCCCACGGTGGGCCAAAACCCCTTCGTCCAGCCTAGCTGCTTCCAGATCCTAGCCCAGCACTACCCCTTTTCTTTTCTTTTTAGTGGTTCTTTAAATCCAGAAATTGACCTTCAGTTTAAATCAATTCAAAAATTCTAAAAACTCTAAATGCCTTGAAACAAATATCCCCTTAGAAATGAATGTTTTCTTAAACATTTAGGGCCTAAAGTTTTACCAAATATTAATTCCACCTTTTCTGGAAATTAATCTACCAAAACATATCCTGTTTAGTAAATAAATTCCTTAGTGACCTACACCTCTCCAAAATGGATGAAAGCAAGTTCTTTTGAAAGCATATTCATAGAACTTACATCCAGCATTTATATCAGGTCAAGGTAAACTAAGGTCACCCTCTGGCAAAAATAACAAAAACCAAGCATATCTGCCTTGGGTAAATTCTCTAGGTCAAACCAAATGTAGTATTGACCTTATTCCAACTCCCAGAGAAGTGGCACACCATTATCTATCAAAATCCAGGAGCCATAATTTTCTAAGCCTCAGTTGAATGATTGTGAATTAATTTGTTCTGTGCATGGTTAATTCACCTATAATTTGACCATAGTAGCTCTAAAAATCCAAAAAGGTTGATTCCAATTTCTACAGAAAGGTATTATAAATTCCTACCGTGTTCCCTTGGAATCATATAAAAATCCTCTGTAGATTTAATCTGGTGAAAAAGGCAAAACAGCTCCAGAACTGCCTTTGGGAATTTCCTGGGCGCATTCTGGTAAATATCTTGACTTGATTCCAACTCTCAGTGAACAAGTACATCAAGCCCTACCTAACCCTCCAAGGAAATAATATTTGGAGCTCCAAAACTTTTCTGATGAATTATTTCCTAAAACTAGAGCCTTTATCACTAGAAAATTCATAGGAAATCAAAGAAAAGTGATAAAATAGTGAAACCACTTTTGTTGGTCTTAGTTTATCAAACCCTATCTGTTGGTATCATTTTTACACAATGGTGTCATACAGAAAATGTCCTTGGTCCAAAACCCCTCTCCTAGGTATTTTCTGGACTATAAAACCCTAAGGGATGTCATCCCCTTCTCCAAGGCCATCTCCACCTTCCAAATCAAATCCTCTCTAAAACTACGGAACCTTACTTAAAGATTATTCAATTGCTTGTTTGCTGAGTGGTATTGGGGATTGTATGCCTTGTATTGATTGTGCCTTTTTGTTTGTTTGCATGTGTTCCCTATCGACGATAGTTGCGATTATATCGGAGACCGGAGGAAGTGGTTATTATGGTTTTCTAAGGAGAAGTCCAGGGACATATTTCCATATTGCTGATCATCAAGCAAGCCACCTTCTTGCTCATAAGCCTTGTCCTACTGTTTTACTTATGCATGTTTTTACTACTATTTATTAAAACTACATCGTTTTACTTTATGTTGATGTATATTTATATGGTAGTGGTTTGGCACCTCCGAACTATTGCTCTTTTGTGCTACTAAGTACAACCCCCTTGGTGACACCTACTTGTCCCTAGTAGAATAGATGGTGTAATCCACCATAGCCCTTTGGAGACCCCGATTTAGCCGAAGCAAAGCTAGAGGATGGGAAGACCCCGGAAAAAGATTTACCAAATGTTTTCTAATAAAACCTTGGTGAGGTGGGACCTCCCAAGAGATGTGGAAAAAGAAGAAGTTTTTGTTTTACAAAATGCTGAAGGAAAGATGGAGGAAAAAGGTTTACAAAAATGCACCTAGTTCTTTGCAGTTTTGCTAGAACAATTAAACCATGTGCAACCACATTACTCTGATATGGGACAGGGCTAGATTTGATGTTTGTCTATTCTGGTATAAGCCTTCTCGCAACAACTATAGGGGATCGGGGATCCCTGGAGGGTGGGCCTTCTCTGATAAAGGTCCATGTGGGACATCGACCTGGAGAAGGAACGAAGGGTCTGCTGGCCTCCACGCATTACTATGAGCCCCTCATTGAAAGCGCACACTCGAGAAGTGGAAAAAGCGCTCCGGTTGGTCCTCGGTACCCGACGTCCCGGTTTTGAGGGGATTAACACTTATAGGGTAGGCACTTATATTGGAGTGGCCATCTAGAGATTCTTGATCGGTTACTCGACCCACGGTCGGTGAAGATTAGGGTAGTGTACCCGGATGGTGTGGGTAAAGTGTACAACCTCTGCAGAGTGTAAATCTATTCGAATAGCCGTGTCCACGGTCATGGACGGTTGGGAAGGTTGCTGTAGAGCGGTGTTGGTTTCGTTTTAAAAAAGGATTTCAAAAACAAAATGGCTTTGGAAATGTTTTGACCATGGGATGGTCGAAAAGGAGGAAGGTTTTGACCATGGGATGGTCAGAAAGGAGTTTGGTCGTGGGATGACCGGGAGAAAGGATGGAATTTTCGTTTCTGTCTAATATGGAATTTCTGTTTTAGGGTTGATGTGCATGGACAAATCCAACCCACACAAAACATGACCTTGTCAAGCCAAACTTGCAAAGATGATAAACCTAGTACCGGAGACTATGTAATCCCATGATGCATTCGAGGAGGCTTCCACAAAATGATCATTCCCTTATTCCCTTGTAAACCTAGCACCGTGCTATATATAACCAGGGAACAATTTTGTTGGTTTTCCAAAATGCTTCAGATTTTTTTGCATGATTCTAGGTTCTCTTTGTTCCGGGTAAAATCTGCACCGTTCCGCGTCTGTGCCGTATTCGGTCTGTATATATCTTCTTTCAACAATATCGGCTTCTGTTTTTGTTTCCAAGGATTTTGTATTCGTTTTTGCTTCCGCAAAAAATATGAAAACAAATGTGACACCACTCAGTTTCGTCTGTTTCCATTCTGTTTTCATCCCTAATCTTGTGCGACATGGGCTGGTCCACCCGGGTGAAGCTCCCCCGCAACTTCGCCCTTGGGGTTGTAGGCGAAATCCCTAGCAGTGTGCTGCTGAAGCATTCCGGTGGTGGTTACCGGTGGAGCGCGAACATCCAGATTCCTACGCTGGGTAAGATGTACCTCACTATCGGGTGGTCCAGCTTTGTCCACAACCACCGCATCCAGCAAGGCTCCATGCTGTGATTCTGCTTTTCCAGCGGGGGGGGGGGGTTCTCTGTGACGGTGTTCCACCCCCTAATGTGCCGCATCGAGTTCCCGTGCCGCCCAGAGAGGGTCTGAGGGGTGGTCCCGCCATAGGCACGGCTTCATGGCTACGAGGTCGCGGCTACCTTGCCATGGTCGCCGTGTTGTAGCGCCTTTGGCCTTTTGCTTTTGCTAGCGCGGTTTGTAATGAAATTTTTAACTATTTCTTCCCGGGGTTATCTTCTCTAGTGTGCATTGTCGAGCGGCATTGTGCGCGGCCAGCCCCCAAGTTGGGCGGCTGATGAGTGCATATTTGCATCATGTTTTACATTATTATTTTTGATTGTAGATGTAGGATCTTGGTATTTTACGGTGCTCGCACGCACGTTACTTTGTCTCCGAAGTCTGGCCTTTACATGATGTTTCGTGACTCGAACATCAAGGAGAACATTTAAAGTAGTGTTGCTACATGTATCTCGGTCGATCCTCTAGACCCTTTTATATTGGCAAGCCTCCCCTTGTGCCAAGTAACTGAAGTTTCTTTTTCCTTGTGTCATCAGGAATCTTCTTACTTAATCATCTTGGTGGTGTAAAGTGATATCACGATCTTTGGCAAAGATGTTGATAAACATGGATGATTAAAAAGTTTCCTTTGGGTCCTCGATCATGTTCAAGAGGGATGATGATTTTGGTAATCAATGGTTCCTCTTGTTACATGTTCCTTGTGACTCTTATGAGTCCTCGCTACAAAACACCTTTATGTCTTGGCCTTCTGTTGAAGGAAGAGTGGTCCATCTATATCAAAAGTAGATCAACAGCTTGGTTTCTGTATCTCTCTATCCCTGAACACTCTACTTAAGTAATCTAGTAGAGTTTTGACTCTCGAAGTCTGTGCTTTTGCTCTTTCTATCATGAGTTTTCCTTTTCAGAAGCTTAAACTCTTCTGAAGCTCCATGGTCTCAATCCTTATGAAGACCAGTTGTCGAACAACTTGAATACCTTATTGTTTTGTTTCCTCCATTACCTTGACGTGTTTCATATTCGTCATCTCAGAGTTGTTTCTGGACACTCCTTCATGAGTTGACCATGAGATACTCGGTGTGTTGTTTAGTGTTTTCCGTCTTATCTTTAGAGTGACCCTGTTTCTTTCTCCCTCTGTCTCTCTTCCTACCTTTGGAATCTCGGGTCAAGATTCTCGTAAGGGGGATAGAGCCGTAACACCCTAGTTTTAGTTAATCTTATATTTAGGGTTGTTTCTGCATCATGAGCATCATTCCTTAAAATGCATGCAAAGAAAATAAAGAAAAACCCTAAACCCTAGCTATTTTCTCTCCCTCTTGAAAACAATTCAAAATGGGTTTGAATATTTTGAAAACCACCAAAATAGTGGAGCCCAAACTGAATAAAAGGGCCCTGCAATATCTTATATAGTTTACAAAAGTATTTGGTATTTTAAAAGTATTCAAAACAGATTTGAAATTGAAAATACAAACAGAAAACAGAAGACAAAAGAAAAAGAGTTTTCAGTAAAAAAATAGAGTAGCAGGCCAGCCCATTCTCTCCTCTCCTCTATCTGCCACCCACGCGCGCTAGCTAGCAGCCCGCTCGGCCCAGTCGGCCCATACCTCCCCGTCGTGCTCCTTCTTTCTTCTTCAAGTGGGACGAACTGAAGCAGCTGCGTGTCAGTGCGGATGCCGTCGCCTTGGCGTCATGCGCCAAGACCGTTGTTGCCGCCCCAGGGAGAAGATAAGGACCGCTGAGCCATGCCCTCTTTGACCTCATCCACTTTTCCTCTCCCGTGCTCTCTTCCTCTCTCTCCTAGTGAGACCGAAACCCTAGCCGTACGGCCGCTGCTGGACGCCGCCGTCTTCGGCCTCCCCTCGTCCACCCGAGCATGCAGGAAGCTCTGCCTCACCGCCCTCTACTTCCCCGCCAATAGAATCGAGGAGGGTTGCCCTTAATCGCCGCCACCAACCTCATCTTCCCTGACCCGACGTGCCTCGCCGCTATCGATTAGCCTCCCTCCGACCTCGCCCGGCCTCCTCGAGCCTTCCTCTGCAACCATGGTGAGCTAACGGTCCTAAAGGACCACTCCACCAACTCCCTCCCTCTCTGTACCGTGCTCCCGTCGTTGCTCCACCATGCGTCGCCGTAGTAGTCGGTCCCGCCGTCACTCTGGTGACCCAATCCAGGCGGCGCCGCCACTATAATGCTCCCCGCGACCCCGCGAGTCGAACACGGTAGCCCACACGTCCCCTTTCTCCTCCTAACGCCATCCTCGTCCATCATGGCGACGTCAGCAGGAGCGGTCAGCCCCGTTCAAACCCACGGTGGGCCCCTCTATTGCCGATGTGGCACCGGGCCCCCTCGTTAGCCTCAGTGGCTAGGGGTGTAGCCGGTGTAAAAGGTTTCCCGGTTTTGTTATATTTCGTAAAAAATTAATAAACTTGTTTAATAATTTCAGAAAAGAGTTTAATCTTATAAATTCAATAACTTATTATTTATAAGTCTGAAAAATATGAATAATGTATCAAAATGTTCAGAAAAATGAGATCTATCTGTTTAAACTATAATCATGCATTGTTAAGCAACTTAAATGACAAGTTTAGTTAGAGAACTAAATCAACCCCTCATAGGTGTTCCGGGGTTCCCCTGTCCTAGGGTTTGTACCCTTTGGACCCTGTTTAAAACAATCAAGCATGCCCTAGGGTTTCATTTAAGATCTATTTAACTTGTCATATCATCATACTTGCTTGAGCATTGCATCGATGCCATGTGTTGATAGTTGTTCTCCCTTTTTCAGTGTTTGCTTCTTCCCGGTAGAATATGATATCGAGATCGAGATCGAAGACCGAGATCAACACCATCGAAGTTCAACGAACAATACTTGACCAACTATAATCAAGTCTAGTACAAGGCTCTTGAAGATCTATATCTAGGTATCAACAAACAAGGCAAGCATAACCCCACCATTATACAATACTATGGTTTCAAAAGCCTTTCAAATCTTGCCATGATGCATACGATTCTACTATGGTCTTTTATCGATAGATAGAGTATCCTATCTGTTGCATTACTCCCTTGAGCTTATATTACCTGATCCACTTCACCTAGCATAACTAGGTTTGGCTTGTGTGCACTGCTAGAGCTTTTATCTGTGTCTTGCTTAGCCATGCTTAGCTGTCAGTGCTGGTCCATCCAGAAGATGTACCAAATGCAGAAAATCTAGTATGATAGGAGAATGAAGTATACTGATATGGTAAGATCAGTGGTAAAGGTTAAACATGCTAAGGCTTGTATGGGAGGCCACGGTGGGATGTGGTTTTTGTAGTCCCATGCTCGCCACTACTAGGACCCAAGTTCTTGCCTCTGGAAGCGAGACGAGCGTACAGCCACACGGGGCCTGGAAAACCTCACGAGTAACTAACTTGCCTAGTAGATTCCATGAGTCACATTGTTCGGGCGTTCCATTCGACATATGCATAGAAAATGCTTTGAAAGATTTGGCTGGTGAAGGTGCATCATAACAGGTAGGTAAGCGTGGCCGTGGTTGCTTGGGGTAGATAGCGCCCCTGATAAACCAACCTTGACACACATCTATAGGGACCGGTTTCGGGATTTTACCTGTTACGGCGGAACCATCCTTAGGGCGTGACTCATGGTCTCGGCAAAAGAAAGGTAAAGGTCGTGTCCAACCACCCTCTGCCGGCCTTCCAAGGAAGATGGCTTATCTAGTTGCATTAGGAGTCGGTTGGTACGTGTGGGTAAAGTTGTACACCCCTGCAGGGTTAAATCTTTTGGAAAGCCATGTTCACGGTTATGAATGCTTGGTGACCAAATTCTAAGATCATAGAGAACATTAACCTAATCGTAAAACTTGGAGTTTCAACGTGTGCTTAAGGATGCTTCCTCATGGGTACGAGGGGGTGATCCTAGTTGTGAGATGAGGATTACTTTGGTGGATATCAAGATGATGATCAATTCTTCGGAGATGTCGCTCTCTTATCCCCTTTTAAAATATTCTGATTAGATGAGCTTGTTCTCCCTCTTGTTTTACAAACAAAGATGGCTTTATGCAAAATAACCCCACCAGCCATAAGTCTCGCGGAGTACATCCTGTACTCACCCTTGCTTTGTTGATACTTTTGTAGCAGAGTAAGTGTTCCCCTGAAGATCAGTTCTGTACAACATCTACACCGACGAGTAGCTTGGGGTTCCCGGCCGGCAGCCTGGAATCTATGGGCTAGGACGTCATCGTTATGCTTTAGGCCTCTTAGGCCATTTGTTAAGTTTGCTATGCTTAATAGCATAATTTGCCTTCCATTGTTTGATGTTTGTGGTCAGTGACCTCTGCTTGTAATATTTTGGTTCTTTGCTCAGTTATGAGCTTGCTATAATAATTTTTGTGTCGCAGGGTTACTTTTGTGTTACCGATTCTTCACTGGATATCCTCGAGCTCTAAGTTAAGATTATGTCAGGCTAAGGTCTGGATTGGTTTAACCCTGATCCTGAGGGTGTCACAGTTTTTGGTATCAGAGCAGTACCGACTGTAGGAAAACCTTGCTATTGGTCGATGTTGAGTCTAGTGCTTGTGAAAACTATTTCGAAGATGAAAATTATTTGTGAAAACTCTAGTATGCTTCTTTTTCTCCTTATCCAGTTTCGCTCTAACTCTGGGTCATCTTATCTTGTGTTGATTTGGACAAAGTTTTGATATGTCTTATAGTCTCTCAAAATTAGGTGCCTTTTTGGCAGGTCGTTTCTCGGCCAGTTGACCCATTGTTGAGTTCTCTAGAGTTGCGTGTTTTGTGAATTCCTTGTTTCCCCTTGCTCTATTTCAAATGAGAGATTCCTTTCCCTCATGACCTCTCTACCTTATGGGCCCACAATATTATATTGTAGGATCCAAAGTGATCTTTTCTAGGCCTCGAAGTTTCTTTTCGCCTCGTGTGCCTCCTTTTTGTTTGTTTGGGTACTTCAGAAGTCGTTTCTTTTGCTAGAAGCTACCTCATGATTACTACCTTGCAGTGTACGTTGTATTACTCAAGTAGTAGTTACTCTTTTCTCGGGTTTTAACCCTTGGACATGAACCAAAGATCTCGGAATGTGTTGGATTCTGGTGTTGTGAATATTGTACATGAAGCTGATCTTTAACCCAAGATCCGTTCCTTTGTCCCCTGTTGTTAATGTTCACGCATTACCTCAGGATGGCTGGTACTACAATTCTAGCCTTCAAGCTTGTGGATATTGTCGTGATTGAATTTCGATAATTGAGGACTTCCCCTGCCACTAGCTATGACAAATGTTCTCTAATGGAACCAAATAGATCATGACAAGAGTACTCCTGGTGAGTCTCATATATATATATATATATTCATGACTCTACCACACCCTTCCTTCAACGCATTGGTTCTCGGAAGATTTATAACCTATGCATCTACATCTCAGTATTCTATCCTGAGCATGTTCTTTCCCCTTGTTGTTTCCAACCTTTGTCTACCAGTTGGTAGTCAAGTAGTAAAGTGCATTGGTGTCCTCCGATGCAAGAACTCTTGTGGTCCATCAAGAAAAACTATTTCGGAATGTCAAGAGAAACAAACTCCCATACCTCGTCACATCTAGGACCAGGTCAAAGTATTCTAATATGCAGATCAAGAGGCATTGATTAGCTTCCATTTGTTCTACCTTAGAGTATCACACTATTATATACTAAGAGGTAGTGCTGAGTTTCATGACTCCCTTAATGAAGTGATGCTCTCACACATATTTACCCACCCTTCTTTCAAGCTTCCGCACTCGAAAATGATGCATGTGCATAATAATGTGGTCATTTCAGATTCTTAGCAATCATTATTGCTTCGAGCTCCAAGGACATTTGAGTCATTCTTAGAGTGATTGGTTAACCCTATCACCAGGCAAAGGATGATTGTGTTACCAAGTTCGTTATTCTAGTGCACTCTATTCGGTCAAGTTAGGCTTGTGCCAAAGCTCTGAGACTATGTCTTCTTGCCTTACCAAGCAAGTCTCCTCTCAAACTAAGTGACATATCGGTGGTCCGTGATATTCTAGACGTCCTCTAGAAGTATCGCCATGTTGCCACATGACCGTGTTGTCAAGTTCTAGAGCAAGCAAGTTCTCTGAAGTTCTCCTTTCTCCAAGGATCCGTACTGGATACCCTTGAACTAGTTGGTCGAGCTTAAACAACAACTTGGAGAGTTGTAAGAAAAAAGTTCTATCTTACTTAGTTTATCTAAAGGGATGTTTAGTGTTGTTCGTGCTGAAGAAAGATAGTGTTTCCTTCGTGGAAATGTTATCGTCCCCACCTTTGATTTGATTTGGGTTATCGTCAAATCAAACTCAGTTCTAAGGACTATCTTGATGATGCTGCTCCTTGTGATGTTTCACTTGAGTACATCTTCATGTTCTTTAGTCTAACCAATACTCTGCCTTGTTCAAGTAACATATGAGTTCATCATCTTGGAATATCTCGATAAGTTTGTTGTTGAGCCCATCGACAATATCCTTATCTTCTCCATACTAGAACAGACTCATATGAAACATTTGGCATTAATGTTGGAAAACTTTCAAGAACCTCCTTCGTGTTATCTTGAAGTATGTGTTTCTGGATGTTATAAGTAACCTTCTTCGATTCACGGGTAAATGGTGAAAGATGTCGCTATGGATTCGATTAGAGTTATCTATGTTTCCTTATGGACACTTGTGTTTCATTGCAAGTACTTGATGTATAAGCAGTTGTCTTCTAACAAGTTGTTAATACATGGGTCTAGCAATTCAGCTCAGTCTATTGGAGCTTAACACTGTAGTCCATGTATTGAGAATCTAGTAACTTTACCCTTATGGTAAATGTTGCAAACTATCTATTTAGACATGCTGAGTCTGAAGTATCATTCCACTTATCTGAATCTGAATCTCATGCAGATATATGGTTGGTGTTCCTCAAGGTTTTGATATAGGTTTCTATGTAAGTCCGACATGATTGATGTAATGGTTAACACAACTAGTCGGAAAGCCTATTGTCAAATTCTCTTGAATCAGCAAATAACAACCACTCTTCATGAGGCTTCCTCTATGATTTATTATAGAAGTTGTGCTCATGGTTTCCTTTGTCTCTGAAGTCTGGCCTTTAATTGATTTTTCGTGACTCGAACATCAAGGAGAACATTTAAAGTAGTGTTTCTACATGTCTCTCGGTCGATCCTCCAAACCCTTTTACGTTGGCCATCCTCCCCTTGTGCGAAGTAACCGAAGTCTGAGAATGAAGTTTCTTTTTCCTTGTGTCATTAGGAATCTTCTTACTTAATCATCTTGGTGGTGTAAAGTGATATCACGATCTTTGGCAAAGATGTTGATAACCATGGATGAATAAAAAGTTTTCTTTGGGTCCTCGATCATGTTCAAGAGCGATGATGATTTTGGTAATCAATGGTTCCTCTTGTTACATGTTCCTTGTGACTCTTACGAGTCCTCACTACAAAACACCTTTATGTCTTTGCCTTCTGTTGAACGAAGAGTGATCCTTCTGTATCAAAAGTAGATCAATAGCTTGCTTTCCGTATCTCTATATCCATGAACACTCTACTTAAGTCATCTATTATAGTTTCGACTCTCGAAGTCTGTGGTTTTGCTCTTTCTGTCGTAAGTTTTTGTTTTCAGAAGCTTAAACTCTTCTGAAGCTCCCTGGTCTCAATCCTTATGAAGACCAACTGTCTAACAACTTGAAAACCTTATCCTTTCGTTTCATCCGTTACATTGACGTGTTTCATGTTCGTCATCTCAGAGTTGTTTCTGAACACTCCTTCATGAGTTGACCATGAGATACTCGGTGTGTTGTTTAGTGTGTTTCCGTCTTATCTTTAGAGTGACCATGTTTCTTTCTCCCTCTTTCTCTTTTCCTACCTTTGGAATCTCGGGTCGAGATTCTCGTAAGGGGGATAGAGCTGTAACACCCTTCTTTTAGTTAATCTTATATTTAGGGTTTTTGTGCATCATGAGCATCATTCCTTAAAATGCATGCAAAGAAAATAAAGCAAAACCCTAAACCCTAGATATTTTCTCTCCCTCTTGAAAACAATTCAAAATGGGTTTGAATATTTTGAAAACCACCAAAATAGTGGAGCCCAAACTGAATAAAAGGGACCTGCAATATCTTATATAGTTTACAAAATTCTTTGGTATTTTCAAAGTATTCAAAACAGATTTGAAATTGAAAATACAAAGAGAAAACAAAAAACAAAAGAAAAAGAGTTTTTAGTACAAACATATAGAGTAGCAGTCGCAACAGGCCAGCCCATTCTCTCCTCTCCTCTACCTGTCGCCCACGCACGCTAGCCAGCAGCCCGCTCGGCCTAGTCGACCCGTACATCCTCGCCGTGCTCCTTCTTTCTTCTTCCTCGCGATGAACTGAAGCAGCTGCGCGTCGCAACGGATGTCATCGCCTTGCCGTCGTGCGCCAAGATTGTCGTTGCCGCCCCAGGGAGAAGATAAGGACCGCTGAGTTGTGCCCTCTTCGACCTCATCCACTTTTCCTCTCCCGTGCTCTCTTCCTCTCTCTCTCTCCAAGTGAGACCGAAACCCTAGCCGTACGAACGTCGCTGGATGTTTCCGTCTCCGGCCTCCCCTCGTCCACCCGAGCGTGCAGGAAGCTCCGCCTCACCGCCCTCTACTTCCCCGCCAATAGAATCAAGGAGGGGCGCCCTTAATCGCCGCCACCAACCTCATCTTTCCCGACCCCGATGTGCCTCGCCACCGTCAATTAGCCTCCCTCTGACCTCGTCCGGCCTCCTCGAGACTTCCTCTACACCTGCCGTGAGCTAGCGGTCCTGAAGGACCACTCCACCGTCTCCCTCCCTCTCTGTACCGTGCTCCCGCCGTTGCTCCGCCATGCGTCGTCGTAGTAGTCGGTCCTGCCGTCGCTCCGGTCACCCAATTCGGGCGGCGCCGCCACTATAATGCTCCCCGCAACCTCGCGAGTCGAACACGATAGACCATGCGTCCCCTCTCGCCCCCTACCACCGTCCCTATCCATCACCTAGGAGGTGGCCGCCGGCAGGACGTCACGCTTACGTCATGGCGATGTTAGCAGGAGCCGTCAGCCCCGGTCAAACCCACGGTGGGCCCCTATATTGCCGCGTGGATGCCGATGTGGCACCGGGCCCCCTCGTTAGCTTTAGTGGCTAGGGGTGTAGCCGGTGTAAAAGGTTTCCCAGTTTCTTATATTTCGTAAAAAGTTTAATAAACTTGTTTAATAATTTCAGAAAAGAGCTTAATCTTATAAATTCAACAACTTATTATTTATAAGTCAGAAAAATATGAATAATATATCAAAATGTTCATAAAAATGAGATCTATCTGTTTAAACTATAATCATGCATTGTTACGGAACTTAAATGACAAGTTTAGTTAGAGAACTAAATCAACCCCTCATAGGTGTTCCGAGGTTCCCCTGTCCTAGGGTTTATACCCTTTGGACCCTATTTAAAATGATCAAGCATGCCCTAGGGTTTCATTTAAGATCTATTTAACTTTTCATATCATCATCCTTGCTTGAGCATTGCATAGATGCCATGTGTTGATTGTTGTTCTCCCTTTCTTTCCGGTGTTTGCTTCTTCCTGGTAGAATATGTATTGAGATCGAGATCGAAGATCGAGATCAACACCATCGAAGTTCGATGAACAATACTTCACCAACTGTAATCAAGTCAACTACAAGGCTCCGAAGATCTATATCTAGGTATCAACAAACAAGGCAAGCATAGCCCCACCATTATACAATCCTATGGTTTCAAAAGCCTTTCAATTATTGCCATGATGCATACGATTCTACTTTTGTCTTTTATCGATTAGAGTATCCTATCTGTTGCATTACTCCCTTGAGCTTATATTACCTGATCCACCGCTCCTAGCGTAATTAGGTTTGGCTTGTGTGCACTACTAGAGCTTTTATCTGTGTCTTGCTTAGCCATTCTTAGCTGTCAGTGCTGGTCCATCTAGTAGATGTACCAAATGTAGAGAATCTAGTATGACAAGAGAACAAGGTATACTGATGAGGTAAGATCAGTGGTAAAGGTTAAACATGCTAAGGCTTGTATGGGAGGCCACGGTGGGATGTGGTTTTCGTAGTCCCATGCTCGCCACTACTAGGACCTGAGTTCTTGCCTTTGGAACCGAGACGAGCGTATAGCCACACGGGGCCTGGAAAACCTCACGAGTAACTAACTTGCCTAGTAGATTCCATGAGTCACATAGTTCAGGCGTTCCATTCGACATATGCATAGAAAATGTTTTGAAAGATTTGGCGGGTGAAGGTGCATCATAACAGGTAGGTAAGCGTGGCCATGGTTGCTTGGGGTAGATAGCGCCCCTGATAAACCAACCTCGACACACACCTCTTGGGACCGGCTTCGGGATTTGACCCATTACAACGGAACCATCCCTAGGGCATGACTCATGGTCTCGGCGAAAGCAATGTAAAGGTCATGTATAACCACCCTCTACCGGCCTTCCAAGGAAGAGGGCTTATCTTGTGGCATTAAGAGTCGGTTGGTACATGTGGGTAAAGTTGTACACCCCTGCAGGGTTAAATCTTTTCGAAAAGCCGTCTTCACGGTTATGACCACTTGGTGACCGAATTCTAAGATCATAGAGAACATTAACCTAATCGTAAAACTTGGAGTTTGAACGTGTGCTTAAGGATGCTTACTCATGGGTACGAGGGGCTGATCCTAGTTGTGAGATGAGGATTACTTTGGTGGATATCAAGATGATGATTAGTTCTTCGAAGATGTCGCTCTCTTATCCCCTTTTAAAATATTCTGATTAGACGAGCTTCTTCTCCCTCTTGTTTTACAAACAAAGATGGATTTATGCAAAATAACCCCACCAGCCATAAGGCTCACGGAGTACATCCTATACTCACCCTTGCTTTCTTGATACTTTTGTAGCAGAGTAAGTGTTCCCTTGAAGTTGAGTTCCATACAACATTGACACCGACGAGTAGCTTGGGGTTCCCGTCCGGCAGCCTGGAATCTATGGGCTGGGATGTCATCGTTATGCTTCAGGCCTCTTAGGCCATTTGTTAAGTTTGCTATACTTAATAGCATAATTTGCCTTCCATTGTTTGATGTTTGTGGTCAGTGACCTCTGCTTTTAATATTTTGGTTATTCGCTCAGTTACGAGCTTGCTGTAATAATTTTTGTGTCGCAGGGTTACTATTGTGTTACCGATTCTTCACTAGATATCCTCGAGCTCTAGGTTAAGCTTATGTTAGGCTAAGGTCTAGATTGGTTTAACCCTGATCCCGAGGGTGTCACAACCATGTGTTAGATTCTCTACATCTTGATGTTGAGAGAAGTCGACCTCTCAATATTTGCCTCTCATGGGGACTTGATGGAGGGAACTACTAGTTGGAAGACAGAGGCGTGCTAGCACTTACAATGACTATAAAGTTGTTGGCATCCCTTATGTATCAACTTGGGAAACCAATGAAACTCACGGAACACTATCCATGCCATGGGATACGTCCTACATGATTATGTCCCTTAATAGCGTAGTAACTCGATTGATGTCGACTGCTAACTGTTGTGGTTATGAGGATGATGAGAGCAACGGTTGTTGCCTAATTGTCCAAATACGTAGTTCCTCCCACACATACATAGTTGAGAATGTTCATGATGATAATCTTTATCACAGATCCTTACAATACTAGTGGTGTATCCGCTACTCCCTGAGGATGATTTTCTCCCTATTGCAGTTCCAATCTTTCTTACATACGCGATACTTACTTTCTGTATTAAGTTATTTTGCTTTACTTTACTTTTGCTCTTATACCTAAAACCCCAAAACACCTTTTTACAAAATAGTCGCATTTTATCTTGCTACTTAGAACTTAATCTAGCATTTCTATCATAATATTTATTTCAAGAGTTCTTAGACTTCAGACTCCTACTCCCTGTGGGATCGATATCTTTATTTCGACACTAGCAACAAACGATATGTGCACTTTCAGTCATCAATGGTGCCGCCGGAGGTCATAAGCGCGTTCTAGGGAGCACCGAGATCTGTCCGCTGCAACTGTTGCAGGCCATGATGCCGTGGCCCGGGCCCTGCCTCTTAAGGAGAGAGTCCTCCCGAGCCCACAGTCAGGCTCGCGCGGGGAAGGGTGTAGGTCCGCGTATGTCCCAGAGGCTCTTGACAGCGAGAACGGCATGAGCGTGAGCCCCGCAGGCTGTTACTCGGGCTTCTGTTATCGTGAACCATAGTATAGCACGAGGGCAGCGGGGTCCTCGCCTCTCGACAGTGGGGCCTGTGTGATGAGTGTGCGCAGTCGTGACCACACTGGCGCAGGGCATGCGAGGTCATTGTCCTCCCGATGCCTTGCCGCCGAAGTCAGTCCGTAGGTCCAGTGCTTCTAGTCTCGGCGCCGGTCTACAACGCTCGTCCGGGTGGGAGCATCTCCATGGTCCGGACCATGGGCCCCTCGGGTGGATCTATGATACCATACCGTCCCCTTGGACTACCGCGGAAGTTCTGGGGGTATGGTCCAATTTCTAGCAGTTGGAGAGGGCTATCCTCGTGAAGGATCACATGGTAGCGTTTTAGCCTGTTGGTCGCCCGAGGAGGTGTCTGTAGGCGTAGCGTCAAGTTTGGCTGCAGGGGCAGAATACCCTTAGGAGCCGCCTCGTGAGCCTCCCGATGGAAAGGCTGCAGGACAAATGCTTATCCTGTTAGACCCTTCCGAGGAGGAGCCCGTAGTTCTAGCACGAATTTCGGCCGCTGGAGGGGGATACCCTCACGAGCCACCCTGTGAGCCTCCCGAGGGAAAGTCCATAGTGTAAATGCTTATCCTATTAGCCCGCTCCGAGGAGGAAACCATAGGTCTAGAACGAATTTTGGCTGCTAGAAGGGGATACCCTCACGAGCCGCCCTGTGAGCCTCCCGAGGGAAATACCGTAGGGAAAATGTGCGTTGCTGGGATTCCCCATGAGTGTCGCACGAGTGTCTCTAGCTAGGGGTCATGGGTGAATCAGTGCCGGGCTAGCATTCAAGTTCAAAGCTCGACACTTTAGGTCATGTGTCGAAAGGCGATGGCCCATTCGTGTGCCAAGAATCGTGGGTGAGTTGAATTGTTGCCAAAACCGCCCCTCTCGAGCACCAGGTAACATGGGTGAGCTTACTTGTAGCCGGAGCTAGTCGGTAAGTTCAGAGCTCCACACTTTAGGCCCTAGGTTGACGAGTGATGGGTGCATATTTGCATCATGTTTTACATTATTATTTTGTAGTGTAGATGTAGGATCTTTGTATTTTACGGTGCTCGCGTGCACATTTTATGTCAGTTTTCACCAGGATCAGGACAGATGATGGATCCAATGGATACAATTCTTGGAGCAGTTGTATTGTGGAGAAAAGGAGTCAAAAACAACGTAAATCGCTTATTTGGTAAATATTAATAATACCAGAAGAAAACCAGAAGCGAACAAGGGAGGCAGAGAGTCAAACGACTAACTATACGACCAGAGAAATTTTCTGGCTGTATAGCTCTGGCCTTATAGTTGGCGCCGGCTTCGCCTCGTCAAATAGTGTCAGCCCGTGCAATTGGTTCGAGGAGACGACATACAGAACACCTAGAATTCAGAGAAACCTCACCTCCGGAAGGCATCTGGAGGGGGAACTCATCCACAAGGGATCCATCTTTGCCTTGCGCAGATCTAGGAGGCTAAGGCATCGATCTTCATCATCCACCGCTGCATCACCACCATCTCTATCCATCCCATCTACATCTTGCCTAGATCTTGTTGTAATTCCTATACTCGTTGTGGATTTATACAAGTACTATTCATCTATGATTGTTTTCATTACCATTGCCATGATGTTGATTGCCTCCATGTCTGAGTAGATCATTAGTACTTGGGGAGATGGAGAAACCCTAGTATGAGATTGAAATAAGATAAAGTCTATTATGATATTCATCACTGTGACCATGTGTTAAACTTTCTACATCTTGATGTTGAGAGAAGTCGACCTCCCAATATTTTCCTCTTATGGGGACTTCATGGAGGAAACTACTTGTTGGTAGATGGAGGCGTCCTAGCACTTACATTGACTATAAAGCTGTTAGCACCCCTTACGTATCAACTTGGGAAATCGAGGAAACTCACGGAACACTATCCATGCCATGGGATACGTCCTACGGGATTACGTCCCTTAATAGCACAATAACTCGATTGATGTTGATTGCTGACTAATGTGTTAATGAGGATGATGTGGGCAGGGGTTGCTACCTATTCGTCCAAATACGGAGTTCCTCCCACACATGCATAGTTGAGAATGTTCATGACGATAATCTTTATCTTAAATCTTTACAATACTAGTGGTGTATCCGCTACTCCCTGAGAACGCCTTTTCCCTATTGTAGTTCCAATCTTTCTACATACATGATACTTACTTTCTGTATTAAGTTATTTTCTTTAATTTATTATTGCTCTTATACCCAAAACCCAAAAACACCCTTTTACACAATACTCACATTTTACCTTGTCACTTAGAACTTTATCTAGCATTTCTATCGTAATATTTATTTCAAGAGTTATTAGACTTCAAACTCCTGCTCCCTGTGGGATAGATATATTTATTTCTAAACTAGCTACAAACGATCTGTGCACTTGTAGTCATCAATGAGGCATGGCCTCCTTCGAGCACCAGGCACCTTGGGCAAGGTGAAACATTACCGGGGCCACTCCGCAAGTTCAGCGCTCGACACTTTAGGCCTTGGATTGATAGGCGGTGGCCCTGTGATAGGCACCATGCCTAGACCCACACTCGCGTGGCAGTCGTCAAGAAATCCATCAACACGCAGCTTCAAAAAAAAATTTCTCAAAAAGGTGATAAATCAATGGCAAAATTGGCGCCTGGCATAAAATCCGCAAAAAGAGGGACTGGTGAATAAGTCCAACTTATTACAAAGCCTCTGAAAACCGGGGATGGGGCTCCAAGGTGGGAGGCAGCAAAGGCAAGCAAAGCGGGGGGTTCACCTTTGCGGAGCAGTGATGATGGCTTGCCGACGGGGGTGATGTGTTGGTGGAGGGCGTCATAGGATGCGTGCTTGCATGACCGCCCGAGCCTTGCGGGGGTAGTCCCCCGAGTCCCCGTCCTCGACAGCGCCTGGCTGAAAGACGGGGCATACCGAGGGTGAGCACCGTAGTCCCCTGGAACGCCCGGGTCCCCGTCCTCGACATCGTCTAGCTAGAAGATGGGGGCATACCAAGGGTGGGTGTTGTAACCCTCTAGAGACCCTGGGTCCCCATCCTCGGCAACGGCTGGCTAGAAGACAGGGGCATCCCGAGGGTGGATGTTGTAGCCCTCTACAGCCCCCGGGTCCCCGTCCTCGACAGTGTCTGGCTGGAAGACAGGGGCATAATGATGGTGGGCTCCCAAGGCTCCGGGAGCCTCCCATGTCTATCGCGGTGAAGCACCCCCTCCGGTCGCTGCATCAATGTTTGGGCGACCCGGCCCGGTGTTCTCCATCTGGTCCTTAGCTGAATGGGCACCTGGTCGTCCGCCTTGCCCTATGTCGTGCTTGCGCTTCTTTGGGCCTTCGTGTTGATAGGTGGCGCTGCTCTGACTTCACCGTCGCCCCCGTCATGGGTGAGCGGATGCCCGGCCGGCGGTCGGGGGCACGGGCAAGGGAGCCATGGGGAATCACAGCGGGCGGAGGTGTACTCTTCCAAATCTCTGAGCGGGGTAGCTAGCAACTACTGGGGGCCGACCAAGGTCCGACAAGCCCTTGCGTGAGGCCTATCCCTCGAACCTCGGGCACATCTTCCCAGCTCTAGGGGGAAGTAGTCCGTCCTGGCGCAACTGTCTGTTCCATCCACCCAAATGCCAGCGAGATAGCCTGCAGGGATCTCGCAAGGGTAGGGGGCTCTTTCACAGCCTAGCTGCAAGGTGTTTTGATAGCCACCCTCCAACCAGGCAGCGATGTCGAGACACCTAGGGGCACCACTAGGGTGCCAGGTCGTGTAGTGACCGTAGGATCTGGAAGCCTCGTGTCTGGAGTGAGCCCCCAGCCACGGGAATGTGAGGGCGGCAATGCCGAGGAGCTCGGAGAGGTACATGGTCCACCATTCTCGGTCCAGTTTGGTCGGCGGGCGGAGGGGTTGTGCCCTCTCCACGAGCTTGGTTGTCTCTGGTGCGGACTGGCTAGACCAGCCGTGCGGGGGCACGACGTGGAAGGTCACCGCGTCCCTGCAGGGGAGAAGCCATGGCCCCCATGACGGAGAAATGGGGGAACCCGGTTTGTCCCTCACCCATGTAGCAGGTGACCGCATCTGGGCATAGTGGGGAGGGATCCATCCTTGCCCGGAGGGCGTGCTGCCTTCCTGGTCTTGACTCGGTGCGGGCCGTCATGCTGACGGCATTAGCGAAGGTCATCGGAGCACGCCTCAACCCCCTATCTGGCATGCCAAATGTTGAAGATGTGTCCAGTGAAGGAATAGAGGTCCAACGAGCCCTGAGTTCGAGAGGGGGATAAATCACGCGTTTTGAGCTTCTCAGCGACAGTGAAGACAATGGCGCATGCACACGACAAAAATGTTGACACGGGTTTTTTTACCTAGGTTTGGGACCCTCGTGGGGAGATAAAGCACCTACTCATTCTTAGTTGTATTGCTCGCAGTGCTTCGCAAGGGTACAATGGAGAACCAATGTCTAGGGTTACAAGTCCTGGGAATCGACCTCCCCTAGTGTAGAAGAAGTCCCCCTTTTATAGGGCGGTTGGGCCTCTTTCCTCCAAACATAGGGCGGGAAGGGTCACCACACTTCTGCCCCTCGCGGACCCGGTCTACAGGACTACTTTCGGTGGACTCGGTCCTCTTCGTCTTGGCCGCCGGCTAGTCCATCATAAAGCGGGTCCTTCTGGCGCTATCTCCCGCTCCCCGACATCACCCTTGTCCCCTTAGCACCAAAGTGGCAAGGGGCAGCTGTGTTGGCTCCACTGACGTCCCCGACACCCTTACACTAGTCGATGGACGGTCCTGCCTTTCTTTAGCAAGGCGACTCATCCGGGCCCTGTCTTCCCTGCAGAATCTTGTCTTCTTCTTCCTTATCATTGCAGGGTTACTGCCATACCCCCTGGCATGCACGGACCCTCTCCGAGTCTTGCTCGGGGACCGAGGAGAGTCGGGATCCCACCGAGGCAGAGGGTAGGACTCGGATGCGGCCTCTCGAGGCGCCAGCCTCGGGCTTCCCTCATGAGGCCTTCTACCTGTCTCACTTCCACGGAAAGGGCCAGTGGCCCCCCTTGGTGGGCCCGTCGTTCGCAGGATTGGGGTACCCCGGGTACCAGAACTCTGACAATGATGTTGTTCATTGCTTCCATGTGTGAGTAGTTCCCTTTGTTCTTGGGGAGATGGGGAAACCCTAGCATTATTATGAAATGAAATAAAGATGATCTATAACATTGGTATTTACTTGATCTATGATATTTTGTTAGATATCTCTCTCTAGATGGTATGTGAAGTCGACCACATAACATTTGCCTTTGGGACTAAAGAGAGGGAACTACCCTTTGTACGTGCATGGGAGTATGTCCGGTGCTACATCGGCTTATAACCTACATGGTCAAAGGGGCATAAAAGAGAGATTCACTAAGCTTATAACGATATTCATGGGGTAACCCTTAATTGTGGTGGTCTGTAGAAGTGACTTTCTCGCAGGCATCCTAGTGGTTATTTAGAGGTGACCTCACCACAGGACTCGTAGAAGTGGCTTGCTCGCGGGACTTGTTGGTGAACATCTTATTATGGAACTCTATCCACACAAATCATGACGAAAGATATCGGTTATCCTAATTATAAGTAATTCTCATATGCTAGTAGTGTATCCTACATCCCCGAGAACATTTAAGCCTTATTGAGTTCCAACACCGATCCCAACGCACTTGTTACTTTGTTTACTTGCTTTCATTAATTTCTTCTACACAAACATAACACTCTTCAAACACTCTTTACTTGGGATCAAAGGCAACTTACAAGTACCCTTTGGTAGATAGTGACGAGGGGCATAAAGACCGTAACCAAATAGCTCTATGTTGGTTCGATGCTCTTATTTCGAAACTAGCTACAATTGATATGTGCACTTGCGGTCATTATGGGCCACATCAAAGCCAAGACAACACAAGCCACCCTCATCGCAGCTCAAACCTATCTACTCACAAATCAACCAGAAGTCGACGATGTAAGAGCAGCTATCTACCGCCCTGCCCTCATGGGCCTTGGTATGCTCGGAGCGTTGTGCAAGGGACCAAGTGATTGTCTCACAAACCAACAGATCACCACGCCATCACAGCAGCCCTCGGCATGTGGTAGAGACACGAAGATCCAGCTCGCTGCACCACGTGTGCTTCACGCACTCGCGTAGCCATGATGCCAGGAACAACATCACGCGGTGTAGAGTCGATAATTCTTGCGAGGAGCGTAGCACCCAAAGATACTTGGATACTGAGAGCGACGATGATTGCGAACCATGCGGCGTGAGTTTCTTTACCCATCGGGTTCACAAAACGCCCGTACCCAAGGACTTCAAGCTCCCCCACGATCACCTAAAATACGACGGCCTCTAGGAGCCACAGGCATGGTTGAATGACTGTCTTCAAACAGTAAAACACCAGGGGAATCCAAGGCCACCGCTATGAAGAGCTTACAACTACACCTGAGTCGCGCTGCATGCTGCTGGCTCAAGAAGTGACCCGAGGAATAGATCAGCAATTGGAGTGACCTGGAGGACAAGTTCATCTGAAACTTCAAATCCACATTCAAGCGACTCGCATCCATTGAGGAGTTACCGACATGCAAGATTAAATTAGGGGAGCTGATACATTCATTAAGCGATGGAACATCATCAAAAACTCAGCCGATATTATCTCCGGTGAAATGGCAACTAATGCCTTCAATGATGGCTTGCGTCTAAAGGAGTTCATAGAGGAGCTGGGTGAGGCAGAGCCAAACACAATTGCATAGCTGATGGACTTCGCCAATCAATGGGCTAACAGTGAGGATAATGTAACCAATAAGCAAGGGAGCTCACTCAAAGAAGACCACGATAGACGCAACACCGACAACACGAGGCGAAAACTACAATTACGATGATTACAGCGGACCAAGCCACGTTGCGGCTAGTTTTGCTAGTGAAGGAAACCACCGGGGAGAGAACCACAGTGATGGATATCGAAGCAACCGAGAAGAAGCTGGGACAAGCAGGACGACCCAACAGTACCATCCAAAAGGTCATTGGGAGGCCCCAATATCACCCATGCAGATGCTCGAAGGGCCATGCCACATCCATTACTATATCGACTTAGAAGGACATAAACATTCGAATCATCTCATGAAGGACTGCCGCACTTTTTTGGGTCTACAAGGGGCCTACGGTGCCAAAGGTGGTCGAGGTAGGAAACCAAGGGGTACATCACCGCACCTTGCACCCTGGCACTCAATGCAGCACCACCACTAGGGGGCCTCCGGTGGTCACAGCAATTCAGCAACAACCCGCGGCAAACAGGGCCCACAATGATGAGTACCCGAGATCCAGGGGAACAATGCACATGATTAAGAAGGGGTTCCCATCCAATAGAACCCAAAATATAATCATCCGACAAGTCAGCATGGTATTAAGGACGCCATCACCAACACCCGAATATCTACACTAGTCCTAGCAGGAGATTACCTTCAATAGAGCCGATCACCCCCTTCAGGTCACATGTCTAGGTCATTCGAAACTAATAGTTGAGGACCAAATTGGAGGGTTCGACATGAGAAAAGTCTTCATGGACTAAGTAAGAAGCATCAACCTCATCTACGCCAAGACACTACGCACAATGAATTTCTCTCTGACCAATCTAGCTCCAACGGAGACCAGCTTCCATGGCAATGTCCTGGGGAAAGCCGAAGTCCCCATAGGCACAATCTACCTCGATGTTGTCTTTGGATCGTGAGAAAACTCCAGGCGTGAGAAAATCAATATCGAGGTTATGGACTGGCCATCATAGTACCACGCAACCCTGAGGCGACCAGCATTTGCACAGTTCATTGCAACACCACACTATGCATACCTCATCAAAAAGATGTCGGCACCCAATGGAATCATAACTATAAGGGGAAGATTTGCTCGCTCAGATAACTGCGACCACAAGATCAACAAGATATCTGAGTCCTTCGGGATGGAAATAGAGTTCGCCCAGCTCAAGATCGTGACTTATCACAACATTCTGCCAGAAGCAATGATATCCATACCCGACAAGTCATTCGAGTCTTCAAAGGACATGAAAGAAGTCCAGGTCCACCCTACGGACCCGAAGAAGACTTCCTTTGTGGCCTCCAACCTTGGTCTCACATACGAAAGTTCACTCTTCGAGTTCCTCCATGATCACTGGGAGATTTTCACATGGGTCCCTTCGGACATGCCAAGAATTCCTAGGGAACTTGCCACGCACGCACATAACCTATATGCTGACGCAAAATAGTCAAGCAATTACTTGGCTACTTTGTAGAGTCAAAACGCCATGCCATTGGAAAGGAGTTCCATCGCCTACTCGACGGCAAGTTGATCCAAGAGATCAAAAGGCAACTTGGATCGCCAACCCTGTGTGCGTCTGAAATAAAAACACGGAGGCGCTCTGCATGCACATCGACTTCACCGCGCTAAACAAACACTGTCCAAAGGATCACTTCCCGCTCCCGCGAATCGATCAGATCATCGACGCAACCATCGGATCTGAGCGTCTTTATTTTTTCGATGCATATACTAGATACCACCAAATCTGGATGGAAGTCGAAGACAAAGACAATACAACATTTATCACACCTTATGGTGTATTCTGCTACACCATAATGCCCTTCGGGATGAAGAACGGGGGTGCTACATACCAGCGGATGATGCAAAATTGCCTTGGAAACCAAATCGGCAGAAATGTTCATGTCTACATTAACGACATCATAATCACAACAAGGCAAGAATTGACCTTTATCGATGATATTTGAGAAACATTCGATAATCTCGATAAGTACCACATCAAGATCAGCCGACAAAGTGCTCCTTTGGAGTCCGTGCTGGGCAACTCCTCGGGTACCTCATGTTGGCTAGGGGAATCAAAACAAAACCAAAAAAAATACAGGTGATCCTAATGATGAAGAGGCTGACAAATCTATGAGGCGTCCATCAGTTAGCTCGGCATGAAGTGGCATTAAGTCAATTCATCGCTCGGTTCGGTGAAAAAGCACTATCGTTCTATGCACTGATGATGAAATCAGATACTTTCGAGTGGACTGATGAAGCCCAACGAGCCTTTGAAAATATCAAGAAAACACTCTCAACATCACATGTCATCGTGTCACCCAAGGAAAAAGAACCACTACTTATCTACATTGCTGCCACCAATCAGGGGGTGAGCACAGTACTAGTCATTGAATGACCCTAAGGAGAGACTCACGGTGTCCAGCGGTCGGTCTACTACGTAATTGAGGTTCTATATCCATCCAAGAAACTATACCTGAATTATCTGAAGCTCGCATATGGTACCTTCATGATGGTGCGCAAATTGCTTCACGACTCCTCTCTCAAACATCCTCAACAATCCCGAAACTACGGGGTGTGTCTCTCTCTGGGGCATCGATTTATCCTCTCGATACATCATGTATGAGAAGCGAAAAACAATAAAGTCTTAGGTCCTACCTGACTTCATCACGGAGTGGATGGAACTCCAAAGCGCGGGTCCCCCACATCTATCAAGTGCATCGACCATGTACTTCGATGGATCCAAAAGAACTGAAGGAGACAGTGCTGGTGTCATACTCATATCACTCTAAGGGGATAAAATGCGCTATGTACTTTGGATGAACTTCCCGAATGCGTCCAACAATGAAGATGAATATGATGCCATGTTACTGTTGGGTTCGCAACATAGAAAACAAAAAAATCCTATGATGTGAACAACTAAGCACCAAGATCTATCTATCTAGATAAAATCAACTGGTGGATATACATCCATAGAGATCTTACCCTTTAAGACTAAAAATCTTTGTTAACAAAATTTGATTTCCTGGATGATGTAATCATTCACTTGCCGATCTCAACATCGTGATGAAGTCCAGCAAGTCCAGCAGGTCCAACACTAGCAAGTCCAACACCGCAAAGTAGCGGTGCATTCTTGATCGCACACACATCCGGTACCCGACAACCTCCGTCCCTTGCTCCAACAAAGCAGCAGAAGCAGCAGATCCTTTCCAGAGCAACACCGAGAACATGTAGTTCGCTAATCCGAAGCCATGGGGAATTGCTAGGGGGAAGAGAACCTTCACGAGGAGGTGGTGCAAGAGGAGAGGAGCCATGAGGCTTCTTTTATAGGGGATGGGGCGCAGCCCCATGGCCATGGATGGCCGGCCAAGGTGGGTTCCCCACCTCTCTCTCATTCATGTGGGTGGAGCTTCCACTAAGCCCACTCACATCAATTTCAACTCCAGTCACTTGCATTTAATGTCCACTAAATTAAATGCATTTTTCTCTTTAAATAAAACGATTTCTTTTATTTTATTCAGAATTTTGTTAGTTACTTTAATTAACAAACATTCACAAAAAAAACCTTGCATCATTTCGATATCACATGCAGAAACAATTTTGAAAATTTCACCCGAATCAATTTCGATGTCCATCGAAACAATCCCAGCGCTTTCATAATCTTTCTCTGGTATCTTATTTGCTCCAAATGGTGTCGGTTTCCCTTAAGTTTGTCACCCTACGATTCGCGAATAATGCAGACATGATCGAGACCCCTCTCTGATCAATAATCAGCAGTGGGTCCTGCAGATCCGTACTTACTCCCACTCATTCAACAATGACTCTAGTGATCCTGTGAACCCTTAATGTTTGTAACTAAATCCCTTTGTCTCGCGATATATTACATGTCCGAGATTTGATCATCGGTATCCCCATACCTAGTTTAATCTTGTTGCCGACAAGTACTCTTTTCTTGTTCTCGTGATATAACATTCTAGTGATCTTATCACTTGCTTCCAAGCTATGTCAATGTGATATCACCAAGAGGGCCCAGAGTATATCTCTCCGTCATCAGGATGGACAAATCCCACTCTTAAACCATGAGCCTCTACATGACACTTTCAGAGTATCTGAACCCACCATTATTGTCACCCTGTTATCGTGTGACGTTTGATGTTATCAAGTTACTCTTCCAGTGTGAGTGATTGACATGATCTCATGGCCTAAGGATAAAAGTTATTTCGTATGATGTTATAGCAATTTTAACACAATGAATTTGATCGTATTGCTATACTTTGGATGAATGTTCATCACATCATTCCACCAATGATGTGACCTCGTTATTAACAACATCCAATGTCCATGATCAGGAAACCTTGATCATCTTGTTAATCAACGAGCTAGTTTATATGAGAGGCATAACTAGGAACTCTTTATTTTGTTTATTAAAAACACATGTATTAATGTTTCCAATTAACACAATTATAGCATGTAAAATAAACATTTATCATAAACAGGAAATAAAATAATAACCACTTTATTACTGCCTCTTGGGCATATTCCCTTCAGTCTCCCACTTGCACTAGAGTCAATAATATAGTTTTGAAAAAATTGCGCATTCAACACCTATGGCTTTCTGATGTTGTATATACGCATTTGCTAGTGGTTAGCATAATCTCTAGAACTAACACTTTTAGATCCGTGTGTATTTACATGTCTTTGCATCTTTACGCATCACTCATTCTCAAATGAGATGGCATTGTATAAATTTAGTCCTTTGATGAGACCTTTAGTTCCTTTGGGTTAAAACATGTTGATATAATTGTCGTACAATATATCTTCATAGTACTAGACCACTTTGAACCACACCTAGTTTGATAACAAACTACTTAACACAAATTCCCTCCTTTGTTCCTACTATAGCAGTCATATACTTAGCCTTTTTTGTAGTATCTGTCACAATGTATGAACTTTGGAACTCATCCACATCCATCATGGAACCTCTTTTCCAATACATTGTGCCAACCATAGTTTAAATTGAGATAAACTTAATTTGTATCTTGTGAAAAACTAGTATCAATGTAACACTTTACAATGAACTATTTGTAACTTTTTGTCACCTATACATAAATATATTCTTAGTTCTTCTAAAGATCCTAAGAATATCGTTACTATCATCCAATGATCATCTTATGAGTCATTCTAGTATATGCTCGTAACATTTATAGCATAGGACATATCTGGATTTGTACATATCACGGTATATATGGTTAATCAAAATATTCATGTGATTTCACACACCAAGAATCAAAACACTTGAATCTTTATTCAACCCTTTCCATGCGGCAAGAACCTTTCTTGTTGTTTCCATATTGAACTCTTTCCATATCTCATATATGTATGTCTGGCACAGCCATATTAGCGCATCAATATATCCATATAGACATTGATGCCTAATATTCTGGTTTTGCCCAAGTCTTTCATCGAAATCTAATTTTAATGAAATTCTTAACTTGTGTCAATAAAAGATACAACATTTCCAATCAACAATATGTACTCTACATAATGTATTAGAAATATGTCTTAGTGCTCTCACTTAATTTCTTGCAAAAGCAAGCATCTTCATTGTCTCCAATGAAATTAAACTCTTTTAACATTTTCATCATGGTGAAGATTCCAACTTTGCTATGCTCACTTCAACCATTGAAGTTTGCATGCCCTTTTAGCATCCTTTGAATCAACAAAACCCTTCGGACCGTGTCATGTACATGTCCTAGGTAACCATTCTATTAGAAGAACTTTGTTTTGTTTGTTGAACTATCATATACCAAATTATATGTAGTGGTTTATACATTAATCCGTCAAGACTAAATATCGCTATGAAAGATCAAATCTTGTTGTAGTCAACTCCTTGAACATTGTCGCAAACTCTTTTCTGATATGTCGACTATTTCATAGATGTCGAACATCCATGTCTATTTCTTTATATATCCAAATATGACTGATAGGCTTCACGCCTTTTTGGAGGGTCTTCCAAGTTCAAAAACTTGATTTCTTGTGTATGGAAACTATCACGGATTTTATGACTTCCAGTCATTCTTTGGAGTCGGGGCCCATCATCGCTTGTTTGCATGTAGTCGGTTCATCATTGTCAAAACAATAACGACTTGTATATCAAATCTCACTATTTTATTCCTACCCAACCCATACGGTCCAAATAGGAACTCTAATCTCCGAGATCATAACCTTTGTAATCACGGGAGCCATGAGCATTATGGCCACCACCGGGACACTTTCTAGCACTGCGCTGCTTAGCACATATAGCTAAGGGTCAGTGACCTTATCAAAGTTTTATTGTCATCCCACTTAACTTTTCACAAAAAAATTCTTCTCAAGAAACTTCACGTTCCAAGCGACAAACTCTTTTGCCCTCAGTGTTATGGCGGAATACCCAACAAATTCTTTGGGGAAACCTACAAAGACGTGCTTATCCGACTTCGATTATGAACATTTTACTTATGCCTAGCATACCAAAATGTATGAAAAGACAACTCAGGTTTTATCCCGAACCATAACTCATATGGTGTCATTTCAACGGATCACGATGGTGCTCTTTTCAATGTAAAAGCGGTAGTCTCTAAAGCTTTAATCCTTAAAACATAATGGCACTTTTATAAATGACACTTTTGATCTTACCATGTCAAACAAGGTTTGATTTCATCTCTCGAACACTCCATACTCTTATGGTTTATCAGGAAACACAAATCCATGGAACAATTCCTCAAATCTTAGGTGTTTTGCTAAACATGTAACTCAAATATCTTCCTTTGTGATCGAATCATAAATTCTTTATTTTATCGTTACAATGATTTGCTACTCCATCTTGAAAGCCTTTGAACATTTTTCGAATGTTTCATACTTCTTCCTTATTGATTAAATATACACATATATTCACTCAAATTTCCGAAGAAAGCATATGAAGTTGAAATATCCATCGCACATGGCTACACATAATGGCCCATATACATCAACATGTACAATGTCCAATAAGTTAGTCATCCGTTCCTCTTTAGCCTATGAATGAAGTTTTAGTTATCTCGAGGAAAGTCTCACAAGCGTCAATTGATCAAAATCAAAGACTCCAAAAATCCATAAACATGGAGTTTCTTCATGTTTTCTTGCCAATATAATTTAAATGGTGATGTCACTTTTTTTAGTGATCTTTCCATCATTTGTCTTGTAACATTTTAGCATTATTTTTTATGGACATGATTTCTCCAACTAGACTTGTAAAACTTCATCCATATTCTATGGAATATGGTAACTATTTGAACAATCATTGTTCTCATAATACCGGAAAAAATAACAATTATTAAAACAAATCTTGAAGGCAAGTTTTGATGTCAACGAGAAACACAATAACACTTTATTTGTTTTCGATGAACATCATCACATATTCTTTTGCTAGTTACTTAGGCCATTGTAGTTCATGAATTGTGTTGTTCTGTATGACATTTCACACCAACCAATTCGGTATCCAATACCCAAGAACCACATTGTTTAACAAGCAAAGAATACAACCATAACATGTATATCATCTACATACCTAAGTTGGACATTTCCAGTCTTTTTCTTTTCTACCAAATATTTTATAGATTCTCTATCAGCATTTCCTTTTCCTTTAAAACAATCTATCAACATCAATAGTGGCGCCATACACATGACACATAGTCCAAAGCATGTATAGTCAAATACTAATACCTTTGGACTTGCACTTTGAACTGGATCACCATCATCAAATGTTGGTGTTCTTTCAAAAATCCATTCTTTAGTAATCTCTTAGTGTAGTAAACATTTTACCTACATATTCTATTCATACTTGTCATGACAACTTTCATGATCAAGCTATTATAGCCTATAAGGGTGAATCGCGAGTATAATGTTAGTTCCCAAAACCTTTTTGGGAGATTATGACGTCTAACATCTCCAACCTTTGCAAATTCTCATACAATATGAGAACATATATTTTGCCAAATTATACTCTATCATATTGCAACCATAAACATTGTTTAAGATATCACAATACCTTCCACACATGATGGTTTCTGAAAAAATTATTTCAGCTCCTAGATAACCTTGATACTAAAACATCTTTTGAATATCAAGGATCATGGAAGCAAACATGATACTTTAGATACTAACACTGGAATTGTACTATTGGTTTAATACCACTTAATAAACTTCATGAAGCAAATGGAGTTTGCTCAAAGTTTGCAATAGGATTTTTAAACTTTAAATTGACACTCAACTGAATCAGTGTGTGGAAAATGACTTGTGTTGCATGGTTTTTCAGCAACCAAGGAAGTGGGCTTCTTGGCTACCCATGGCTGAGTAGTGGTATAACACTCCGTTCCTCACTTCACTAAAATAGCTGCTTTTCACGCAGTACCCACCACCCATGTTAAGTGAAGTAGCCCTACCTGGACCAACTTAGTTCGTCGATAGAACATTGGAATCATAAACTGATCTACGTGTGGGTTCAAATAGTCACCTGGAAATGCAAATTCCCATAAGCAGCAAGAGCACAAAATGTCCTAAAAGATAACTCTCAACGTCCTCTTCGTGTCTCTTTCTCATATGGCTTTATAGCGCAATGGTAACCACCATGATAATATGATACTTGAGCTCTTCCACTCCAAAACAATACAATACTAGTTCGTAAAGTAAATATCCAGAATTCTATAGTTCTATTATCTCAATTAAAACTAAGCGCAAGGTAGTAAATAGATGCCAATGACTACAACAAACTATGCAAATTCACTTTGATTTAATGGTTTATGATAAATTGAGTTCGACTAATCCAAATTACAAATGAACTACCACTCAAAACCAACATCCCTCGAGTTGTTTTGATGATTACATAAACCAGATCCACTACACCAAGACCGATCATCACGTGAGTTGGTGTAGTTTCAAAGGCGAGCATCTATATGGTCATCATATCAACCATATGACTCATGCTTTACCTTTCGGTTCGTGTTCCGAGGCCATGTATGTACATGTAAGGCTCGCCAATTCAGAACCTTAGTATTCGCGTGTGTAAAATTATCTTACACCCGTTGTATGCGAACATAGAGTCTATCACACCTGATCATCATGTGGTGTCTCGAAACAATGAAGTTTCTTAATGGTGCATACTAAGGAAGAACACATTTTTATCTTGATATTTAAATGAGGGATTATCTTATAATGCTACTAAAGTGCCAAACAAGCAATATAAGATGCAAACAAACATCATATGCGAAAAGTGATATGATATGGTTCTTGCACTTGATCCCCATCATGTGCATTGTGGTATGATCTTTATCATTTCTACATGTGTAAGGCCAAGGTCTATGGAACTTACACTTTGGTATGTTATAATTTCCAAGAGTAGCAATCCATACTACAAATTATAACATCACCATATCATGATTGTTGGGGATATACTTTCTGGGTATCCTCACAGTCCTCACTGACCAGGGTGGCCCACTTCGGGTTAGAGCTTTGCTTCACGGGCGACCCAGTAAGGGAGAAGAGACGGAGTCCAATCCGGCTACGGGAAGGCCCAGAAGACTTACCGACTTAGGCCCATAGTGTTACTTGTAGTTCAAGATGTACTCTGTAACCGACTCTCAGTCGTAGCCGGATAGATCTCTCCTATAAACCCTAGGTTGGATATCTATATAAGCCGTCCTAGGGAGAGCCTTTAGGGCAACCCTCAATAGTCTACAATCTCAACTTGCACAGGCGAACCCTTGTAACCCATATTCCAGCTCTGCCGTATTACTAGATTGCTAGGAGGAGTAGGATCCGTCCAAAGCCGGGGGATTCGAACCTGGGAAAACTTGTGTGCTCACCGTCCCAGAACACCGTACGTCTCACACCCCTCTCTTCCGCATGCCTCGAGGACCCCCTCATGGAGTACTTGTCATCAATCCGACGATAGTTGGTGCCTACCATGTGGCAAGTGAGATTCGAATCTGTGTTCCGAGCGGAATCTGCAAGAAACGGAATCAGCGAGACTATCATCGTCGGTCACATCCTCTACGCCAGCGATGTTCCTCTCATCGTTCTTGACGAGACCTGGATTCCGACTAGGGAGGCTGTGACTGCCTACACCATCATGTCTTTTGGTGAGATCGATGTTTACATCGGTTTTGCTGAACCTGTCCCACCCACCCGAGCGGTGATGATAGAGGCAGAAGAAATTTCTGGGTCCCCTTTGTCCGCGGAGGCGGCAGAGTTCCATATACCAGAAAACCCTAATCCCACCCAGCCCACACCAGTTGTGGAGATGGTGGAGAAGTCCGAGCCTGAGGCATACCTGGCGGTCCAAGTTGAATCTGGAGTGGATCTCCCTGGAGAAGACGAATCCCAGATCGACCCACACGCTGAAGTCGAAATCCAGGAGGAGCATAGCAACGACACTCATTCCGGCTCTGATGACGCCGGGACAGACAAACCTTTCCTGAGAAACACGCTAAGACGCATGATGATGCAAAACTCTGGCGTAGACGAAATCCTCGAGACTATCAAACGTTTCGACGAGGCCAATCGCGAAAGCCGCAGGTACCTCAGGAAGCACACGTCGCACTTCGTCGGATATGTGGGATCCGGATCCGTCTTTGCCGATACTGGAGACAACACCGACTCTGTGCTGGAGGCAATTGGAACAAACGCCGATGTACCCGCATCTTCGGATGAATCGATGACATCAGCAAATTTCCGAAAGTTCTCCATGGAATATGAAGAGGAGTATAACTCCAAAGCTGCAGAGGAAGGAGAAGCCATGGATGAAGGATCCGGGGAACACTCTCCCAAAGCACAGGATGACATGGAAATCAGAGATAATCCCGAGATCCAGAGGTCCGAAAGTATCGATCAGAGCTTGACTCCGAGAAACGGACCCAAAGCTGTCTTTGCTACTGGCGCTGCCAAGAAGGCAAAGAAGAAGAACAAGAAGAACAAGACCCCGGCAAAAGACCCTCCGGCATAGGAGGTGATTGCCGAGGAATACGAGGAAGACTCAGATGGAGCGCTTATCACAGACGAGCCCAAAAAAGAATAATCGGTGGATGGACACGTGATCACTGAAGGTGCCCGTAAACTCATCGATGCTGAATTAACAACACCTATTCCTATAGCTACAGAACTTACTGCTGAAGAACTGGAGGAGAGGGCACAGGCCCTAGAAGCGCGTCATCAAGTACTCCTTGATGAAGCCAAAAACATTGAGGAGGAAAAGAAATGCATAGCATCTACGGAAAAGTACAACTTCAGGCAATACCAGAAGACCAGGAAACGTCATACTAATGACAACCAATTCCCGCAGATTCACGCCGTCCTTTTCAGAGAAGAAATGGGGAAGCCTCGGAAAGATAGCAAAGGGGATTGGGTGTATCCAACCCTAGTACAGAACACCGTGGCGGCTCGAGAAATTCTATCGGCTAATCCAGGCACGGAGGAGATCCAGTTGGGAATCAAACTACTCAACAAGGGACTAGAGCAGCAAAAGGTCGCCATGTCGAGAAGTCAAAAGTTGGTCTCTGATTCTGACCAGTGTCACACAGATTCGAGATGGGCTGACGTAAGACCCCAGCGTGTTCCGGAGCAACACCACCATTCCGATCACCGGGAGGATAATTACTCAAGAACCGGATCTTCGGGACAGCACCACAAAGCTGCCCGTTACTGGCGTAACGTTAACCCAGTTGCGGAGCAAGAGGCAATTGTTGCACTGAATCCGAGGAACCTGCCTTGGCGAGAGTCGAAAGACTGCAGGGACGATGATAAAGAGAAACGTAGGGAGGAGGATCGACAAAGAATGCCACCTCCTAGACATGCAAGTCGTCCGGATGACAGGCGAAGGAACGACAGACACCGTGCTTAGACAAGCCAGCAGGGGGCTCGTCACAATGAAGACCCTCCCCGGAACCAGAATAATGACGCTCCAGACGGAGGCCGGCAACCAGCCGGAAATAACCTAGTTGCTCCACCCTCTCCGCCAAGTAGCCATCACAACGGCTCCCAAGGAGGTGAAGGAGGGCGTCGTGGTGGAGGAGGTGGTGGAAGAAGCCGAAGTCCGGCTCCAAGGCACCGCAGCCATAGCCGACACTCGGAATGATCTCTATCCCCGAACGATGCAAGGCACAGGATCAACTCCAATATAGAGGCGTGATACATTGCAAATGTATCTATAATTTTTGATGTTCCATGCTTGGTTTTATCCACTTTCTTGTGTTTTGTTCCAACTTTGGAGTACTTTTCATACGATTTCTTGGACTAACCTATTAACAAGAGCCACAGTGCCAGCTGCCTGTTTTCTGCTGTTTTTGATTCCAGGAAAGTCAGAAAATGAGTATTCTCGGAATTGGACGGGACAAAAGCCAAAGTGCCTATTTTTCTGGAAGTCATCAGATGCCAGAATACGAGACGGAGAGGGGCCAGAGGCCAGCCACACCACCTGGCCGTGCGGCCAGGATGGGCCTACGCCAGGGGGTGGTCTGGTGGCCCTGGGCACCCCCTCGGCCTCCCCTTCCGACTATAAGATGCCCTCGGGACGTAAACCCTAAGTGCCCGATCAAAAATCCACGAAAGAGTCTGTAGCCGCCGTCATCTCCATCCCTAGATAGGGAGGGATCTGAAGCTCTTCCTGGCACCCTATCGGAGAGGGGAATTCACCCGGGAGGCCTTCTTCATCACCATGCAAGCCTCCGGTGTGATGCGTGAGTAGTTAATCCTTGTACTACGGATCCATGTAGTAGCTAGATGGCTGGTTCTCCTCCTGTGTGCTTTCATGTCTAGATCTTGTGAGCTCCGTTCATGATCAAGATCATCTATTTGTAATTCTGCATGTTGTGTTTGCGGGGATCCGATGGATATTGAGATGCTATTTCAGATTTGTGATCTTGCATGCTTTCCGTTGTTAGTAGCTATCTTGGCCAAGTAGATGCTAGCAACTTCAAGAGTTAGTATTTATGCTCGATAGTGGGTTCATGCCTCTGGTAATCTGGGGAAGTGACAGAAATCTCTAAGGTACTAGATGTGTTGTTGCTACTAGGGAGAAAACAACAATCCTTTGTTCACAGAACAATCGTATTGTTTACTTTACTCGTAGTTCGTAAAGCAATAATTTGTTGCTTGCAACTTAATACTGGAGGGGGTTCGGATGATAAACTGAAGGTGGATTATTAGTCATAGATGCAGTTGGATGGTGGTCTATATATAATGTTGTAATGCCCAATCGAATCTCAAAGGAGTCAAGATGATTAGTATATGCATGTATTGCTTTCTCGATGTTTGTCAATTGCCCCGCTGTAATTTGTTCACCCAGCATGTTATCTATCTAAGGAGAGCCACCTCTAGTGAACTATGGATCTTGGTCCTTGTCTTTTACATACAATATACAATCTTTTACTGCTTTGTGTTTACTTTCTGCAAACTTTCACTTCTTTCCATTCGATACGTTTAATCCTTTGTTTTCCGCAAAACACGGTGAGATTGACAACCTCATCGCAAGTTGGGGACAAAGTTCTGTGGTTGTGTTGTGCAGGTCTCCACGTTGCTACTAGCACCGGTAGTGCGCCATGCCAAAGCTCAGCTAGTAACACCTTTGGGGTGTTTCCTTGCTCCTACTAGTTCGATTAAACCTTGGTTTCATAACTGAGGGAAACTTGCTGCTGTTCTCATCATACCTTCCTCTTGGGGTTCCCAACGAGCTCTACATCATCATTGCTCCAGCATTTTTCTGGGCGCCATACTCAGAGCCATCAAGGCGTGGCGCTACGAAAACGATGATATATATGTGGGCCCAAAGTGCTTCGGACCACGCATCAGAGCTACAAGATTCCCGGAAGGATTTGCTATCTCACGACATATCCAAGCCTACGACGGCATTGCTCGGCCAGATACCTGGCTACAGGATTTCTTCCAAGCTTGCTGCATTGCCAAAGGCGGAAACAGCCTGGTCGCAACCTGATATCTCCCACTCATTGTGCGGAAGACGGCAAAATCGTGGCTCAATGAACTTCTGGAGAACACCATCCATAACTGGTATGACATGCAAAGTGCGTTCTTTCGGAATTTCGAAGGCACATATCGGAGGCCCTATACGGTTGGAGACCTACAGCATTGCACCCAGAAAGCCGGAGAAACTTGTCGAGATTACCTCGGACGATGGATCAACACCAAGAACTCCTGTGAAGGAGTAAATGACCAAACTACGATTGAAGCTTTCATTGCAGGTCTCCCAATTGGTTTACTATGTCATCGCTTGAAGTGTGACAAAGTCACGGACTTGGGAGAGATGATAGAAACAGCGAGCAAGTATGCAGATGCTGACGACGATGCAGTGGGATTACTCAATGCCCTAGCTGTGCCACAGTCGGCAAAACAACCAAAGCAACAAGCTCAAAAGCACAATAATACCTCAGAAGATAAACCCAACATGGAAACGGCAGTGGTCACTGCTACTTTCGGGTCTAGAGAACGAGGAGGATGCGGTGGAGGCCGCGGGCGTGGCCGTGGGACTTCGAGAGTTCAAGGTAGAGGAGACTAGCAACCAGGAAAAACCTACTCTTGGGCCGACATTGCCAATAACCCATGTGTGCATCACTTAGATGCCAATGGGGGCTCGTCCCACACCAACGCCGAGTGTCATTTCAATGACGACATTAAAAGAGATGATACCGCGGGCTATAAAGCTAAGCAGAAGAAGGGAAATAAGAATCCCGAAAAAGATAAAGAGACCAAGGAACATTCCGACATGGAGGAAGCTGATGCTTCAAATCCCAAGCCGGAAGGGAAGAAAAATTTTCCGACCAAAAAAGACGCTTATGTCACCTTCCTCGGATCTCAACCAGCAAAGGTCAAAAAGGCAGTACTGCATGAGCTCAATGCAACAGTTCCGACTGTCCCCCAATTCCTAGACTGGTCGGAAGTGGCAATCACATTTGACCGCGCTGATCATCCGCCTAAGCTACATAGGCGAGGAAAATACGCCTTAATCGTCATTCCACTTATTAACGGTTATGGTTTCTCCAAGACTCTCATGGACAGTGGCAGCAGTATTAACATTCTGTATGTCGAAACGCTATGGCGGATGAAGATCTCGGAGACCTAGCTGAACCACAGTTCTGTGATCTTTCATGGAGTTGTCCCAGGAAGACAAGCTAATTCCATGGGAGAAATCACTTTGGATGTTACCTTTGGAACTCCAAAGGACTATCGGACGAAGGCACTTTCCTTCGAAGTTGTCCCGTTCAAGATCGCGTACCACGCTATATTCAGATGTCCGGCTTACTGGGCTTTTATGGCTCGTCTGTGTTACATTTATAATATGATGAAAATTCCAGGTCCCAACGGCGTAATCACCATCAAGGGAGGCCCGAAGAAAGCGCGAGAGTGTGAGGATGGAAATGCCGCCTTTGCTAAAGCCGTGCTGCACGCCCAGGAGTACGAGGAGATCAAGAAGAGCATGGATCCATGCGAGATGCCCGCGACGAAGGAGGTGACAAATCCGAATCCGGAGTTCAAGGCATCAGAAGAGACGAAGAAGACGCCGTTGAAGGATGATGACCCCTCCAAGGTGACCCAGATAGGCGTAGACCTAGATAGCGCATAGGAAAGCGCACTCGTCAAGTTCCTCAAAGCAAATCAAGATATCTTCGCATGGCAGCCATCTGACATGACCGGAGTACCTAGGGAACTTGCAGAGCACTCTTTAAATGTAAACCCGAACGCTAAACCCGTCAAACAGTCCTTACGATGTTTCGGCGATGAAAAGCGTAAGGCAATAGCTAAGGAAATAGCACAGCTCGAGTTAGCCGGATTCATAGAAGAGGTCATCCACACTAAGTGGTCGGCCAATCCTGTAATGGTTCCTAAAAAGGACACCACTGATTTAAGGATGTGTGTTGATTATACTGCCTTGAACAAGGCTTGTCCAAAATATCCGTTCGCTCTGCCTAGGATTGATCAAGTTATCGATTCTACGGCAGGCTCAGAACTCCTCTATTTTCTCGACACATATTCCGGTTATCACCAAATCCAGATGAAGGAATCTGACAAAGTCAAAACTTCATTCATAACCCCCTTCGGAACCTTTTGTTTTGTTACGATGCCCTTCGGGCTGAAGAATGCAGGAGCTACGTACCAGCGCACAATGCAGCGTTGCCTCCACGACCAAATCGGACACAATGTACATGCATATGTGGATGATATTGCAGTGATCTCCAAAAAGAAGGAAACACTGATTTCCGACTTGGAAGAAACGTTCGCCAATCTACAAAAATACAACATAATGCTTAATCTGAAGAAATGCTTCTTTGGAATTCCAGCCAGAAAACTGTTAGGTTTCATCGTGTCTCAAAGAGGCATAGAGGTGAACCTAGACAAAATCAAGGCTATACTCAATATTTCTAGGCCAACTCGCCTGAAGGCCGTACAAAGACTAACTGGTTGCATCGCTGCAGTTAGTCGATTTGTAAGTCGGCTCGGTGAAAGAGCCACACCATTATACAAACTCCTGAAAAAGACCAAGGATTTTGTGTGGACCGACGAAGCTGAAGCTGCACTATAAGACCTGAAGAAAGTACTCTCATCTGCTCCTATCCTTGCTGCACCGGAACCACAGGAACCGATGTTGCTTTATCTTGTTGCGACAAACAAAGTTGTTAGTATCATCATGATAGTGGAGAGACCGGAGGAAAATCAGGAACACTTGGTGCAGTGTCCGACTTACTTTGTCAGCGAGGTTCTAACGGAATCAAAACAGCTATATCCGCACTATCAAAACATGGCTTACAGTGTTTTTCTGGCATCTCGTAAGCTACGACACTATTTTTAGGAGCATCCAATTATCGTGGTGAGCACAGCTCCCATGAGAGACATAATTAACAACAGTGACGCCATAGGACACATCGCCAAATGGGGCATAGAGCTTTCAGCTTTCGATATTGAGTATAAACCCCGGACAACAATCAAATCCCAAATCCTTCCCGACTTTGTTGCTGATTGGACAGAGACGAAGGAGAATATGACCCTCCTTGAGTCAGAATATTGGACCCTATATTTTGATGGGTCTAAGGCTCGAGGGGGCTCGGGGGCTGGCGTGGTGCTCAAATCACCCCAAGGAGATAAACTTCTATACGTGTTGCAGATCCACTTCATAGCGACAAACAATATTGCCGAGTATGAAGCACTGCTGCATGGAATCCGGATCGCTAAGGATATCGGCATCCGACGTTTGATATGTTATGGAGATTCAGATCTTATTGCTCAGCAAGTTTCAGATATTTGTAATGCAAATAAACACATGGCAGCATATAAAGTTTTCATGGATGATTTATCTAAATCGTTCAAAGGGTTTGAGGTTCAACACATCCCTCGAGCAGAAAATGAGGAAGCAGATGCATTATCTCGGATAGGCTCTGCATGGAAAGAGGTCCCGGATGGCGCTTTTTTAGAGCACCTCAAAGTTCCCTCAATAAAGGAGTGGATGAGGAATATCTGACCAAATCCGACTCACCTCTAATAGTAGTCCTAGCTGTAATTCCCAGCTGGACCCAACCCTACCTTGATTATCTAGTAGATGTCAAATTACCCGAAGACGAGGTTCTGAGCCGGCAGATTATCCGACGAGCGAAAGCCTACACTATAGTTAAAGGTGAGCTCTATAAGCAGAGTGTGTCTGGAGTTTTTCAGCGCTGCATATCTCCGGAAGAAGGAGTGGAAATCTTAAGGGAAATCCATGAAGGCGAGTGTGGTCACCACGCTGCAGCCAAATCTTTAGTGGCAAATGCTTTTAGACATGGTTTTTTCTGGCTTACAGCTCAGGCAGATGCCGAATGGCTAGTCAAGACGTGCAAAGGCTGCCAAAAGTATGCCAAACAAGCTCACGTTCCAGCTGATTAGCTGCGAACAATACCTATAACATGGCCTTTTGCAGTCTGGAGGCTTGATATGGTAGGACCAATTAGACGTGATCCAAGTGGATTTACTCACCTCTTAGTGATGGTGGATAAATTCACAAAATGGATTGAGGCTAAACTCGTCACTAGTTGTGATGGAGCAACAACCAGAAGATTTGTCGAGGATGTTATAATCCGGTATGGTTATCTGCATAGTATTATCACGGACAACAGGAGTAATTTCTCTATGGGAGAATTGGCCGAATTCTGCAATGAACAAAATATCCGGCTTGATATTGCGTCAGTCGCACATCCACAGGCTAACGGACAAGACGAAAGGGAAAATGGTTTAATCCTACAAGGCCTAAAACCGAGACTCGAAGCACCACTACGACGTGCTGCGGGGGCTTGGCAGAGGAATTACCCTCTGTAATATGGAGTTTACAAACAACTCCGAACAGGTCAACCGGATACACACCTTTCTTATTGGTCTATGGCGTAGAAGCAGTTCTTCCTAGTGATTTGATTCACACTTCTCCTAGAGTGGCTGCGTATATCGAACAAGATGCCGAGATTTCTCGACAAAATGATCTCGACTTAGTCGAAGATGTTCGCGTCGTTGCTGAAATGAGATCAACAGCATGTCAGCAGAAGTTATGCAAGTATCATAGCCAGAGAGTCAGAAACAGATCTTTCAATAAAGGCGATTTGGTTCTCCGACTTGTGCAACAAAGAAAGCACAAACTTTCCCCAGTATGGGAAGGGCCCTTTTTAGTTAGTCGAGTATTGCATAATGGTTCGTACTACTTAACTAACATGAGGCCAGTCAAAGAAAGACCTGCTACTAAGAAGAGAAAGAGAGCCGGAGGCAGTACAAATCTGGATGAGTTAGATAGACCATGGAATATTGCTCAGACGTCCCTTTTATTCTTAGTTTATCCTTCTTTGTAATCATACATGTATACATGTTCTGTGAGAAATAAAAGTTTTGGTTGCCTCAAGTTTTTCTGAGAAGTTTTTACCATCTTATTTCCGAATGATCATGTCATAGTCGAAAATCTCAGAATACTTGAAAGTACTTTATGCTCATGTTTGTTCTGGTTTAGATTTCTGATTCTAAAAATGCTACCTTCGGGTATAACTCTAAAGTTTCTAGTTTATACTTTGGTTATTTGTTTGATTGCTGGATGCGGCCATTTTCCGAGTAGTAAATTGTTGGTACTAGAAGCCGGCTTTGTTTCCGAGTTTAAACTGGTTTAGCAATTGAGCTCCGTTGCTCGGCAAAGTTTCCGTGCAGAAGGTTTAGCCGCCTCACGAAAGGGACGAGGCGGAAAGCCAGATAAATGATAAGTATAGATGAAAAAGTATAATTGCTTATGTAAACATTTCAGGCACACAAAAATTTAAAGCCAAAAGTGCTGAATAGATTAAAAGCTTAGCACTAGCAAAATTATAGTACTGCATATTTACATATCCATAATGTTTTTCAGAATAATACATTTGTTTCTGGTAATCTATGGTGCAGGAGAATAGGTAGGTGCTACCGGCTCGCTGGATGCATCGGCCTCGATTTGATAACACTCCGAGATGTTCAGATCCGATACGGTCTATTCATCGTCGAAAACTTCAGTTGCTTCTTTCGGAGGTGGAGGCGGTGTTTCCACGTGATTGAAGAAGGGAGTGTCGTAGCTGGTTAAGTCAGCCACACGACACCCATATCCGGCACAGGAGTCCATGATGTCCTTGATATCTTGCTCCTGGTCGTCTTCATCCACTTTGCAGTACCCTCTGGCCACTTGCCATGTTTCCATGGTAGCTCATGACCATGGTGAGAGCATTCTGCGCAGCGGATCACGCGTAGGACATGTTCTAGTCCCGGACGAGCTGCGGCATCTCCTTCGCCTTGTCTCGCACCTGAAAGTCCGACATGTTATGCATGTACGGAACCCTAAGAGCTTCGCCAATGTCCTCGATGGATTGGCGGAAGTCATGAATTAAATCACCGACTTGTGTAAGTTGGTGGGTGCGAGGCTCGGTGGAAGCAGAGTTCGTCAAATTCAGAGGACCTATACACATAACACAAAAATGGTTAAGAAAATCCGACATCGAAAGAGTCGAAGAATATAAACAAGTCAGAAATATGGAAACATACCGAAGATGACGTCGACAACTTTGGTCTTCTCTTCTCGAAGACTCCGGAGTTCAGCCCGCAGCGCGTCGGAGATATCCTTCTCTCTGCAAAGCTCATTGTTGAGATCCGAGATTCTATGATCTTGAGCCACAATCTTACGATCACGTTCATCAGTAGCCATGGAGGAGGATTCGAGAACTTGAGCGATGCTCTTCTCATGATCCGCCTTGAGCTTAACCAGCTCTTGGCGAAGTTCTTTATTCTCCACCACTAGGGTTTTGAGGTTCTCGGCCTCTTCAATCATAGCCTAGGACTATATTACCAGTGTTGTAAGTCAAAAAAGAACAACAGTTCAGCAAAAAATATTCGACTATGAAAACACAAGACAAGGTTTGAGTCTCGGAATGTTTACCTTCGGCCTCATCCTTGGAAACCTTCAGCTCAGCATTTTCAAGTCAGAGAGCTCTGATCTCTCTCCGCTTGTTGCAGATATTCTTCAACAAATCCTGGTTATATGAATTAACTTTCTGTAAGTCAGAATACCCAGAGTCAGAAGTCTACTTAAGACTCGGGCTAATATTGTTACTAATATCAGCACGAGCCTTGGGGGCTACACTAGTTCATTCTTTGGCATCCTAAGGAAGCATAAACTCGGATTGTATATCCTACTTCATGCTTGGGGGCTAGAGGATATGATAGAAAATACAATAAATAAAATCATGAGTTGGAATTCCGACTTACATGATGTTCATGTGTGAGTTTGCTCAGACACATGTTCACCTCGGTGGTAACCTTCTCGGTGAGGGTGAGTGGAATAACCGGAGGTGGTGGAAGCACACCAGCTCTAAGTCCCTTGTCGCGAAGGCGAACTTGTTCAAGAAGGTCAGAGTACTTGATATCCTCCGCCTCTTGTGCTTCTTCTTTGGCAGAGAAATTTCAGCTCTCTAGGCATTGCCGGGCCAGAAGCTGGATTTCTTCTACAGATTTCCGAGACAAGCCAAATTTGGCAAGTCCCAGATTGTTCAGGAGGTTTTCAGCAAAGGTCTCTGCCGAGGGATCAGCACCCGAAGAGGGTTCACCCTTATCTAAACCTGAGCCACCCGTGGTGGCGTCAGTCTGCGATTCAATGATCACTGGCCCTGTTGAAGGAGCCAGATCATCTGCGACAACTGGTGATGGAGTTATCACTGGTGTTGTGGAAGGTTGAGGAGCAGGAGCTGGAGGAGCCACAGCAGGAGAAGCTATAGTCAGCTTCGTCTGCCGCAAAGGCTTCGAAGAAGTTCCCTTCCCATTGCCCTTGATGAGCTGCTTAGCTTTGAGAGTGTAATAGAATGGAAACCATTACATCTCGAAGAAAATTCGAGTAAGGTATAAAGGCGGAAGTTGTGTTGAAAGTTACCTCTTCACGACTGGCACCTCCTTTGTGCCGACAGCCACTATCGGAGCTTTGTGCTTCCTGGGCATAATGTCCGGCAGTGGGACCAGCTCCGCCTCCTAAGAAAACTCCAGAGGATATCCCTCGATAGGAGCCAGCTCCGACTCGAGGAGATCGGCAAGCTGAAAAGAAGAATGTATCTCAGTATTGCAAAATAGTTTAAAAGGTGAAACACATAAAAGGATTTATCATTGAAGCTTACCGGAACCACATGGTCTTCTGTTGTGTGCATATATCCAGAGACAGATCCGGAATCTTTCTCTCAATATGCTCCTTGATCAGCCATTTAATCTGGCTTATGTAATCTTGTGGCTTTAAAGCCTTAGGACTGATGCGGAGAGAATCATTCTTCGACACCGTGATGGAGTGCAATAGACGGTCGCCGTGGTGTTGGAGAGCTGAATCCGACGTGCGACCTAGCACTAGACTAAGTCGGATCCTTTCAAGCCCTTGTGTTTTATCAGGTATTCGATCCGCCTCTTAGCAAGGATCAGATTGTCACTGAGAGTCAGAGGAGCCTCCCGTAGCGGTTCCATCGATGAAAGCCGGCAAACCAGTAGCTTTGTCGGGAGCAGGAATGTCCTTATGATAAAAGAAAGGCGAGGATAACTACGCTCGCGTCTAACAGAAAGGCTAATAGTGCCGGTAATATAAGGATTACCGGTAGTGATGGAGTTTCTCTGGACATGAAAGTAGTACCGGAACAAAGTAAGACTCGGCCTAATGCCGATATACCCCTCGCACAAAGCTGGGTAAGAACTCATCTCTAAGATGGAGTTCGGGGGAAGATGGTGGAGCTGAACGCCATAGTGATCTATCACCTCGGAAAATAATTCCGAGGGAGGGATTGACAAACCTCTATCGAGGTGGGTGCCGAAGTGTACCCGCTCGCCGGCTTGCGGGTTGGGGATGATTTCTCCAAAGCCACTCCGCCAGTCGCCGGCGCGGAGGAGACCTTCATTTTCCACGCCGTGGAGCTTCTCCTTGTCGAGGAGACACGATATCCAAACCCCACGTTGCTCTCTTTCTTCGCTGCTGCCGCGGCCGTCGCCGCCGCTACGAAGCCAGCCAAGCCGGAAGTTGAGGAAGAAGCCATTTCTCCGGTGCGCCCGTGACCTTGGATGGGCGGCGCTAGGAATCTGGGAGGTGGGAGAGCTCTGCGCGCGAGGGAGAAGTGGGGGAGAAGGAACGACAAGGGAACAGGTGAAGATGAGAGAGAGAGAGGATCCTCACCCCTTATAACCACCTACCTGCGCCAAGATTCGTGCAAACGGCACTGTGTAAACGCCACACGTCGTGGAAGGAGCTGGGAAGGACCCACACGATGATTACATCTCCTCGATCTCCGCGTATGCATTGAAACGGCACCTCGGTTCCGCGAATGGTGGACCCACCAATGGTCGTGCTGATAGGATGTTTGTTAGATGACGTGACTTAACCATGACGAGTGTTAGATGATGTCAGAGACCAAGTTCCGGCTTAGTTTGAAAATCAAGCTGGAAAATCCTAGTAACATGTTGACAGGTCCGACTTATTTTGAGACCCGGATCGTATTTTTTGTTTTGAAGTTTCAAGAACCCTTCAAGATTCGGCAAGCCGAAGATCAAGCTAGACGATGATGAATCTGACTTTGGATCTTCGAGACTTCCGGGGGCTACTGTTGGGGATATACTTTCCGGGTATCCTCATAGTCCTCACTAACCAGGGTGGCCCACTTCGGGTGAGAGCATTGCTTCACGGGCGGCCCAGTCAGGGAGAAGAGACGGAGTCCAATCCGGCTACGGGAAGGCCCAGAAGGCTTACCGACTTAGGCCCATAGTGTTACTTGTAGTTCAAGATGTACTCTGTAACCGACTCTTAGTCGTAGCCGGATAGATCTCTCCTATAAACCCTAGGCCGGATATCTATATAAGCCGTCCTAGGGAGAGCCTTTAGGGCAACCCTCAATAGTCTACAATCTCAACTCGCACAAGCAAACCCTTCTAACCCATATTCCGGCTCTGCCGTATTACTGGATTGCTAGCAGGAGTAGAATCCGTCCAAAGCCGGTAGATTCGAACCTGGGTAAACTTGTGTGCTCACCGTCCCGAAAAACCATACGTCTCACACCCCTCTCTTCCGCACACATCGAGGACCCCCTCATGGCGTACTTGTCATCAATCCAACGATAATGACACTTGCCCAGCAACAATCTAAACTAGACACCTCTAATTTATCAATTGCAAGCTTTACGTGGCTTAAAGATTTCTAAGATAAAACCGTTCATACCTACAAACATGGAACCACGACGATGATAATCAAATTATTAGCAACTCGTTGTAAATCAGATATTGACTATAGTAGGAGAGATAGACACCCGCTAGCCACTTATGCAAAACTAGTTGCATGTCAAGCGTGGAACAGGTCTCATATGCAGGGACATGTAAAGTTAGTCTGAGCTGCTTCATCTCGCTATGCCACCAATATCCAAAAATAACTTCAGGTACTTCGCTAGTCTCAATTAGCGGAGGAAGAGAGTCCAAGTGCTCATGATTCTATACAAATGGAAAATCAAATTTGATATAAGAATGATGAATCTTAAAGGACAAGAAATCAATAATCAACAAGACAAGAGGAAGTAACTTACATCTGGTACAAGGTTCTTCTTGCCATATGGCGCAACTTGACATTCGGATGGGACTATTTCATTCTTGGTGAGCGTGTTCAAGGGTCTGACTTTCTACTCGAGCTTAGTGGAAGTAAGGTTTTCTGGGAGATCCTCATCGGGTCCTTCTTTCCAGTATATATGCCCACATAGCTGAAACTTTGGCCTAGAGAGGTTGGACGTGGATGCAAATGAAATGCGCCATGAGCTGGATGCCCGAGACCTCTTTTCCAGTCACATACCGGAGTTCATCGATTTGATCCATCAACGGCTATTGAAATGGATTGTATGGGCACATAAATGGGGTGAATAGGTGCTACTCCAAATTTTAACTCTTTTCAGTTTTAGGCTTGACACAAAGGTAAATTCTCTAGATATGCAACTAAGATGAATTTCCCTATATGTCAACCTAGCTACTAAGCGAAAACAAGCAGTGAGAGGAACGAGGTAACCGTAATGGAGCTCGCGGAAACATAGGATTTGTTTTATCGCAATTCCTTTCTTGTTAAGGGAAGTACGCTTGCATTGGAGGGGTGGGCGGTACTAAGACCACCACACCACAATAGGCCTCACCCTGTTCTATGGTGGATCTCGCCACAACTAGCCTAATCCACCTTTCCACTATGTGGTACCCATCGAGGTGGGACGGGTGCCTTTACAATGCTACCGGGGCACACATCCACGACTGAATTAGAGGCTCCCGTGATGACAAAAAACTGTCACGATAAAACAAGTGATCAAATAATGAAACAGCGATCTAGAAATTCAAAGAATCTCTAGATCAAAATTTCCCCAAATGAATGAGAGAGGATGTGATGACGTAGATCAAGGCCTCCTCCTTCGATTCCCCAAATATCAAAGCCTTCAGGTGGTTGAAAGTGGAGATCTCGTGTGGAATCGATTTGAATAGAGCTCAACTTTTTCATTGGATCCAAGAGAGTCTGAAATGAAGATCTGATGGGGTATTTGTACCCCCTCGCGAAAAGCTACCATTGGAGCAAACTGGGGCCGGATAGTCCGGCCCAAGTGGGGGTCAGGTAACCCGGCTGGGGCAAACCTCTAGTCCAGAACGAAATATCCGTGCCAAAAGTCCGCCCCCTATCTATGTAACGCGCCTCGAGTCCTTAGAAAAAATTCCCTCGGGGCAGATTATTCAGCCCCCTGGGAGGGGCAGATTATTTGGCAAGGGCAAAATGTCTGGCCCTAGTCGGAGAATCCGGGGGAATCCTATGCTCCCTTTCCACGTGGTGCGCCTTAGCTCCTTTGCGAAAATTACCTGGGGCATATTATCTGGCCCCCTAGGAGGGACGGATTATCCGGCCAAGGCGAAATGTCCGTCCCTGGTCAGAGAATCCAGGGAATCCACTGCCCCCATACCACATTACGCACCATAGCTCCCTTGTCGATCAAGCCCAGGGCGGATAATCCGTCCCTTGCCAAGGGTGGATAATCCACCCCCCAAAACATATGTTTTGCTGCATTTTGCTTTGTAGTTCTTTTCGGGGAAACACTACTGCACTCAATACACAATTAAATAATCCTTGATATCGTTATCTAACAGACAAAACTATAGGGATCATAAAATATTCTTTCAATAACCCCCTTTTTGGTGTTATATGGCAATACTAGGATTTGCAATAGAGCCCTAATAACATCATCATTCCAAGGAAAAAAAGAGTCCCCCCTAAATGTGTGCATATTAGCAGTTTGCATTGGAATAAAAATGTGCACATATAGGTTCTAGAATTTTCATGAATTGGAAACTACAAAAAAATGATGAGTTAGTGAGAGATATATCATACCAACCATAATGAAGTTCTCAATAACATAAAGATAGACACATTAATAACTCCATATTGAGAATTCTGAGGATAAAGCCATCTCAATAAATCCATAGAGATAATTCCATAATGAGATATATCTAGAATTACATAATGATAAATCCATAGATAGATCCAAGATAATAACCTTAGTCTCACAACCAAACGACATAGTCTGACGATACAAACCAAATAGCAAATAAAGGTTCAACACTAAATGGGCACAAGCAAGGAGATAAAACGGGCGAGAAAAATGGCAAATGTGCGTGTACCCAACCCATGCAAATCCCCTCATCACCCTAATAGAACTACTTCTCCCCCTTTGGCATCAAAATGCCAAAAAGGGAAAAGAGCGATGCTAACGACCTGGGAGATCACTGATCCTCATCGGCCTCCTCGTCCTCATCCTCATCATCGTACTCCTCCTCATCGTCCTCATCATCAGCAACCGGAGGAGTTCCTCCTCGTCCTCATCCTCATCATCGTACTCCTCCTCATCGTCCTCATCATCAGCAACCAGAGGAGTTCCATCTCGCTGGGGAAGGTAACAAGTGGTGCTCCATCTCTCCATAGTTGATTCCTGAGGTGTTCCATTGAGCATACGGAGTTGGAGCGGACTGCAATGGGGGTTGCCTTTGAGCCCTAGAGATGTGATGAAGGATGAGCTGCTGGGTATGAGCCATGTCATGGCGCTAACGGTATGCCTCGTATTGTCCCTTTTGATTATCCACACCCATGCAAAGAATGTTACACTGAAACCAGTTGAGTTTCTTGATCTCTGTAGCAATGGTCTGTACAGGTGGCCTCCTACCATAAGTGCTATCACTAGCTCTAGAATCACCCATAAAATTATCAGACTCAGCAAAAGAGGAGGAGGTCATCTGTTTCTTGACATACGACTTCTTGACCTTGTGAACCCCATTAAGTGGGCCACGAAATCCTCATTGGGGAGCATGTCCTTGATGAGCATCATAATGAATGGAGTATATCAAATGGAGTGCCTATTGCAAAGCGTGTCAATCATCTCAAGAAAAATAAAGTCCATAACATCCAAGGTGTAATCCATAGAGGGGTCTTCACAAGCATCACATTCATATGCAAAGCCAAGTAAGTTGACCAAATGACCACGAATGCTATCATTGTTCCCTCCACCTGGAATAATGCAATCACAGAACATGAGAACCTGTTGAGAGTAGAGTGGGAGAAGACTATCAATCTTACCAACCACACCATTAGGTCCATAACATGTTGAGAGTAATGCATCCTTGATGAATTTATTGGGACTAAGGATGCGATGCCCACAGGGACGATCTCGACCATGGAAGGGATAGGCAAGCACCTGAGCAAAGGTGTATAAGTCGGCCTGGAGAAATTGAGAACCACTCATCCACTTCATAGTGCGATCTTCATCCCCACACACCATGAGTGTGGAGTAAAACTGTTGAACCAGTGTAGTGTCATAGGGACATTGAATCTCCATAAGATGATGCGACCCCATCTTTGCAGTCACATCGAGGGCATGACAAAATTGAGGTTTTTTCTTTGTGGCTATCAAGTCTAGTGGATGCATGGGGCAAATCTTCCAGCTAGAGTAGATGTCCTGAAAAATATAATGCTGATGAGCACACCAAAAGTTCGGATCTTCAAGATCCTCATCCCGCGAAGCATCCTGAAACCAATCACGTTGCCAAAGGGTAGAGTACTCAACAAGATCCATGGTCTTGTAGTTGACTTATGTTTGCTTTCCCTTCCTCTTGGAAGCATCCCTGGACCTCTTATCCCTCTTCGCTTGTTCAGCCATCCATCCAGTCTCTCTCTTTCATCTCCTTAGTTCAACCCCATCCACAAGAGTACCGTATTTGTTGTCCTGAAGTATCGAGCACAAGGATGCCTCTTATAAGTCTGAGAGACACTGCGAGAACCACCTGTGTAAGGAGTAAGGTAGGTAGCAAAAGATATGAACACACAAGTCCAGGAAGGAATGCTAAAAATAACAGAGAAGCAACCATGAAGCTAGAGAAAAACAATATGAGTCAAAAGGAAGTAGGTGTAATCCTTCCAGGCTAGATAATCCGGCCCTGCCAGGGGCGGGCCCTAGAGAAATTTTGCTAATCGACTCAGATTGGAGGCATATGAACAGATCGGCAAACAAGGTTGATTTTATACTGCAATTAACATGAAAAAGAATCAATGGGTAGCCTCTACTCCAAGTTTCTACAACCAAACAACAATTTCCACACAAAAGCAAGAATGGGGAAGTTATCCTCACTCATCGATAGATCTACTTTGAGAAGAAGGTACCCGGGTGGATGGAAGATCAGATTCGGTCAAAAACCAGAGGAACTGGCCGCCGGGAGAGCACTAGGGAGGAGTAGGGCGGTCGGCGGCAGCTGTGAAGGAGGCCGGGGTCGGGGAGGGGAGTGCTGCTCTGTTTGAGCCTCTCCCCCCGACGCCCTTCCTTAATAGACAAAAACCACCCGGGCGGATAATTCAGCCATCTTTGATTTTTCTTGTTTACATAAGAATCAGGCCAGCACAACCCAAACAAACCTCACAAGTTTATAAATGGACTTGTGTGAAAGATAGATGGATGTCTTGAGGTGGGAAATGCTTAGGTTTAGATTACCAAACTGAGATGGTACTACACACCCAAAATTGCAAGAACCAAAAATAAGAAAAGCCAATATTGGGTTTGTTTTCCATAAGAACAAAGGCTAGACATGAAAAACCTATTGTTGTGCTGCAGAGAGTGGGACAAGATCTAGGCATTGATCCAGAGATGCTGACAGAGGAGAAGCTTAAGGTTCCACCTAAAGAGAAGATGGCCAACAAGACTTCAAATGAATAATTTGAATCCTACATTTATATCACTACAAGAAAAGTTTCCTTCCGCAACGAATTGGCCCGGCGGTCGTTGTAGAAGGCACGTCTTCCGCGACGAAATTCTCAGCTCGGCCGTGGCCAATGGAAAACTCTTTTTTCTGGTTTCACGGCCCTCTACTACGACGGATCTGCTAAAAACATGGAGGAAGCTCGATTGGTGCGTGACAGAAGCAAGATTTTTATTTCCTCACGCGATGTTGACTCGCCGAAGTCTTTTGAGGCGTGTGCATCCTGGACATCAGTGTCTCTAGCAGACCATACTTTTCGGTCGCGCCTGCCTAATTTGAACTCGATAATGTTGCTCGGGGTGCCTGCCATTTAGTCAGGTTCCTAGGTCCCACATGTCAGCCTCTCATTAGAAGGATCGTGTGCATGATGGAATATTTTTCCTTCGCTCGCGCTACCCTGTTCCGAAGTTGATAGCGCTGCTCCATGCATCTATCGTTTAATTAACCTCCTCGAACCCACATGTCATCCTCTCATTATAAGAAACGTGTGTATGATGGAATTTTTTCCTCACTGGCGCTACCCCGTTCCGAGTTGATAGCGCTGCTCTACGCATTTACCATTTAACCAAAGTCCTGAGCCCCACATGTCATCCTCTCATTATAAGAAACGTGTGTATGATGGACTTTTTTCCTTCCCTCGTGCTACCCTGTTCCGAACTTGATAGCGTTGTTCGATGCATCTACCGTCTAATCACGATGCTGGGCCCCACATGTCATCCCCTTATTAGAAGAAACGTGTGTATGATGGAATTTTTACCCTCTGCCGCGCCTTCGTGTTCCAAACTTGATAGCGTTGCTTGCTGCTTCAGCCGTTTATACAGGCTGGTGGGCCCGACATGTCAGCCTCCTCTGTGTAGGAAACGTGTGCATGCTAGACTTTTTTTCTTCTCTCACGCCTCCCCGTTTGGAACTTGGCAACATTGCTCGATAGAGCACCTGTATAATGTCTCCCTGCTCGGTCCACATGTTAGCCGCCTATATAGAGGAAACGTGTGTATGTTGGACATTTTTTTGGTCGCGTCCACCGGTTTAACCTTGGTAACGTTGTTCCATGCGGTAAGCATGTATGGTCTTTCTGCTGGGGCCCACGTGTCAGCCTCTCTCGATAAGAAACGTGTCGATCTTGGTCTTCTTTTTTCTGGTCGAGACTGTTATACATGTACTTTTTAAACGCGCTCGTTAAACTTGATCTCTTTTATGGTAAGGTTGATGGGCGCTAGCTACAGACAGGTGGGTCGGCCATGTTAGCCTCTCAGTATAAAAATATTGCTACAGATAAACTGCATGCCTTGCCACTACACAAAATAATTGTTATCCTTTTATAAAATGTAAAAAATGTATACTAACATCGTATATACCTTATTTATTTTTCTTCTTAAAAAATTGCTTGTCCATCTGCTACGCGTGATTGCTAGCAGCTCAACTAAAAAATGTTTAGTATAAATAATGTAGTAGGTAGTACTTAAAAACATGGATGGGTGGAGTTTTTTTAGGGGTGGGTGGACGGTGCCCAAAAAAGGCCGAATTGAAGAAAAATAGGCCATGCAAGGATTGATGGGCTATTTTTCATGGGCTCTCGCCCAATCTAACTGGGCTATTTGCGTGGCCGAATGACCCAAAACATGGCCGAGTTAGAAGGTCTTGGGCTATAATGAGGCTAGATGGGCTAATTTCTTGGGCTCGATAGTTAAAACCCCAAGGCACGTGTTGGGGCTCGGCCGGATTCGAAACAAAGCCGCCAACAAGAGAAAAAAAAGGTATAAAATATGAGCACCTAGATCCTAGGCGTCTGAGAACTTGTTATGTTAAGGCGCTGACGTCATCCTACTAATTGTGCTAATACTTAGTTGTAACCTAGTAGTTGTAACTCATTAAATTCCCAGTTACAAGCTATTGCAACAAATGTGTAACCCTCACGTTGCACCAATCGTGAGGTAAATCCAATGGCGAGAGAGGTGAATCTTGAGAACCGGCAGATCCAATAAAATATTCACAGATATTTTTGTGAAAATTGTGGACAAACACCCCGCGCTCGCCAAAACTTTCCATCGAGACCCCAAACTTTCCTAAGCCCGCCCTCAATCGAGCGACCAGCCCCTGTCTCTTCAAATTTTGCGCCGTTCTTATGGGAGATGCACCGGATTAGAACCAGGCCGCAAACTTCTCCATGCCTTAAAAAAACTTCTCGACGCCTTTCTATCAACAGTGCTGGCCTACCACCATTGGTCGCGCTGTTCTTCACGAGACGCACTGGCCGGCGGTCAGCTGGGCGATCCCCATGCTTCGCCTGCTAGATTCAGGCACTAGACATTCTTCTTGGCTTTGGTTTGTTCTCCACCTCTCCTAGAAATAGTTAAAGCTTGTGACCATCTAGATTTACAAGGTGCTTGCAGATTTGGGTAGGTACGTTCTTTAGGTAAATCTATAGTAAAGCTCTGGACAGAAGAATTCGAAAACATCTTAAAAAGGACTTGGCAGAGATCATGTGCAAGCTTTTGACCTGATATATTCCACATCCTTCTTTGATACGATGGATCATTTGGTTGTTGATGTACCTAACGAGGAAGTACTTAGAGGTACAGTACAGTATAGATGGATGTACCCTATAGAACATCGACTTTGCCTTTCTAAGGAGCAGGAAGATATCCGTAGATAGTTTGATAAGTGAGTGTTATGCAAAGATATCTTCACATATAAGACTGTAGAAAAGTTAGATATATTCAGATGTCTAACTTGGCTATGTTTTGTAGGTTCTTTGCAGAAATAAAAGTACCAGCAAATTTCGTTCCACCAATAAAAAGACCAGATGGACTAAGATCTAAGGATCATGTAAGATGCTCAAATTGCACTTTGAATTGTCTATGAATTATCCAGATGGGGTAACCTGTAGTCTATTTTGTAACGCTAGATTTCGGAGCTTGAATTTCTGGCCCTTATCTGTGGTCCTGATAGGAGTATAACAAAAGCTTCATCTTGCATTTCCAACGTTGTCTGCCATAGCGCTGATGTACCTTCTGTGGAGACTGACGCAGTTGGAGGTTGTCCTGATGAACCTGCACTGGATTGCGTTTAGATTCGAAATCCTGCACTTGACATTGTCATCCCAAGGAAAAGAAGGTTGTGGATCTAGTAATAACGCCTTCTGTAGAACAAGATGCTGGAGGTGATGATTTATGAATTGCATGTCCCTCTCTATCAATGAAAATGGCATATCGTTTGCCTTGTTTCAAAAAAAATAGTTGCATGTCTCCTTGTGTTACTCGATGCAAAGAAGATACTATTTTCTGTTCAAGTCATGTGAACAAATATGTTTGTATGTAGAGACATAAATGCGGATTGGGTGACAAAATCAGCATAAAATTTCCAGATCAACAACACAAGCATAATGGCATTACAAGAAAAGGAACATAACCATCTTTTCACTCTGCTTGTGAAAAGGAGATGAGCCAGGAACCACGCCTGCAAGTGGCAGAGGCCAATTCTTGTGGAGCTCATCTAGCATTGGTTTATCATCGATAATACTCCAGCATCAGAATATTATGATTACATAATTGGAGTAGTTCCAGTTCTAGACTACAGTTCAACAGGCAAAAGTGTAAGAAATGCGTAAGGTAGCTCCATAATACAGGTTCTAGAGAAAAGCATACAAATCATAAGAAAGAAAGCTCCGCATCACAGTTCACCACCTTTAGGTGTAACCGTTTCTACAGATTGTAAACCCAAATCACTGCCTCCTTCAGGTGGCACGATAATTTCAGGAGCAGGATCAGCAGCACCAACAGCAGTGCCAGCACCGGTAGCATGAGTCTCCACAATAGGTGAACTATCGAGCACCACAATGTCCTCTGAAGACTCTTCACTGCTAGCTCCAGCCGCACAAGTCTCCGCGTATGGTAAAACCAATCCACCACCTCCATCATCTGGCACGACGATGGCAAGTGCAGTCTCATCAGTACCAGCTACAGCTACAACTGCATCAGTCTTCACAGAAGGTAAACAAGGAAGTGTCTTAGGTGTAGCGATCTGACATCCATTTTCTACTCCGTCATCAGGAAACTGAGAGTCTTCTTCAACTTTGTGCTTCTGCGGTTACAAGATAAACAGAGATTACAGCGAAAGAACCTACACGCAATGACAAGAACATATGTCATTCTATTGATTTACCTTGTCATTTGGGATAGCAGAAGTCACAGGATTGGAACCTATTTCATCGAGAATCCTATTTTTCGCTCCTTCCCCTCTCTCCGTCTACAGCAAGTTGTAATATTGATTACATGATGTTGATTGACAAATATATGCAAATGTTCAAAAGTTTGCGCTGTCGAACTACCAACTTCGAATGGATCCCCACTGTTCTTAGTTATGGGATCTAGCCCAGAAAACAAGCTTCTATGGAATCCTAGTCTACAAAAAAAGGATGCATACCCAGGATAAGAACTACTCTACACATGACAATGCTGTGCAATCGACAATAAAAATTTAACCGCATCATCAACTCTATCATGTAAGTTCAGAGTGAATCTAGATACACTCGTTTCACATAAGATAAAACATCTTATATTATGAAACGGAGGGAATCGGTACGAGTGTTCTAGTATTTCACAAACCGCCATTGCTGCCACGGGACAGAGATGACGGATGCTCCACCACCCTACAGAAGGTTGTCGTGCCGATCTCGTCGCCACCTGTAGAAGACGGAGCCAAGGAGCTGGTCGGCAACAATATGGAGCGAGAGGCCAGGGGGCGGTAGTGGATGGGAAGAAGGGACTGAGTAAAAGAGGTTGTTTGTGCGTGGGGGGAGGCCGGTGAGGGAGTTAAATCCAGCTTGTCTTGGAAGGAACACGCTATCACATGCACCAGCGTGTGCAAAACTCCCTCCCTCTCTCTTCTGCGGCAGCTACTGACAGTAGTACTCCAGCTAGCTTCATCGAGTTCTCTGGTACTCCTACTAGTAGACCTTTACTACTACTACTACTAGGGTAGACAAGGAGTACTTGTTCAGAAGAAGAAAAAAACTAGACTAGCACGCCGTCGTAGAGTATTGCCTTGTCAAATCACTGGTGATGCCATAATGAGCGACATGTTTTTCTGGTAAACCTAGAAACATCGTGTTTCTTCCACCACGTGCAGTTTCTGAGCAAAGTACTTACCAACACATCCAACTTAGGCTTACAAGACCCAAACTGCAATGAAAAAGAAACAAAACTACGGACCTGCAAGGAGTAATACTAACAGTGCTACTATTATACAACATTCTAGAAGAAATTGTGTACGGAATAGTAGTAGCAGAGTACAATTGTACTCCTAATAAGATTCTTTTACAAGCTTGGTAAAATATACATACTTGAGAAACTACCAAGTGTACGAAAGGGGTTTTTGGTCATACGGAGTATTTTCAAAGCCGGACCGGGTGCGAAACTAAATGTCGAGTACCCGTACATCCGCTAAAAACCAGCCAAAATAAAGAGTTCAACAGAAGGCCGAGAGCAAATAAGCTATCCTTGAATAGGCTTGTTCCACTCCAAGGCGTTTGAGAAGCTTGGATGAACAAAAATGGAGTCTCCGACCATGTCCAGCGAGTGTTGGTGTGAAAACCAACAACTACGTCACCATTCAGACTGACTCTGCAAATTTCAGAACGCAGCCTGTACTCGTAGCCAATTTCTTGGTGTGATGTGTAAACACAGTTCCTTCTCGTCAGATGTCCTGGCGGATCATTTGCATCGCCTACTGCAATGATAAACGGATAGTTCACGCCAAGGAAAAGAGAATATGATCCAAGGTCAGTAACCCTTTTCCATCGGTTAGCTGTAGTTAACTAGCTTGTGTCCATCAAGAACACCATGCACTCAAACCCAGAAGGTTAGGTGTGAACGGTGCGACCATAGTGAACAACACTAGTATCATCAGCAATTGCATTGACTGAGACACCATACATATAGACCCATGTGTATAGTCTTGAACCACCGGCAAATCTTGCTAACCACCACCTACCAGGATCATTCTCCTCATCGTCCTCAACAAACCCATGTGTCAGGTACAACACATCACGTGGCGACAGGATACGGATAGGACCTTTAAAGGGAAAGAAAATGTAACATGGAAATAAAATTGATATTGATCTGACATTGTAGAAGTTGATATACAGTACTTTTTTCAAAAATCTTGATTATACTTAAGATGTTTGATTGCGTAAAAAATGCCAACCTAGGGAGATGGTATGGAAATTCTAATTATTTTTGAAATGGGGATATGCTATGGAAATTCTCCTAGAGACACGGTTTGATTCATGGGATCAAATGAAATAGGAAATAATACTATAGGATCTTGAATGTAAAGTTCATAGGAAAAAAAGCAAGGTTGGATCCTACAAGATTTTGGTGTCTTATATACCAAAGGAAAACCAACAAGGATTATTTCTAGGAGGTTTAATATCTTATCTTATTTTATCTTATAATAATATTACCACTATGTAGTGTATGAATAACTTTGAATATTCACTGTTGGATCAAGACTTGCGAATCCCAACATTGCTAGCAGTTGGATCTTCTTTTCCATTATAGCATCTACTTGAAGATTCTATTGATAGTCTTTAGCACAATGAACGCTATGCACAATCTTCAAAACACACTTCTTCATCATTCTAGAATCTTATCCTTCATTTCTCAAGACCATGTTAACAAAATTTACAAGTACTAGTACCTAATAAACATCGACTTCTACATGATATAAAATACAAGAACTAAATATGCGCCCATACTTTATAGATGTCGATCAAATTTCTATTTTTTTTAGATTTACCTAGTATTATAATTCTACATAGTTATGATATGTCATATATCTAGTATCTGGGTCTCATGTAAATACTCCTAGTAGATACCATACTTTCCATGGATGTACTAGTACTAGGAGACAAGGAAATACTATCAGCAGAACTCAATCCTATGAATCAAATTACTTATATGTAAGAAAACTTAGTAAGGATTGCATTCCTCTGAAATTCCTAGGAAATTCGTACGAATCAAAGAGGCTAAAATTCCTATGAAATTCCTACTAACCAAAAAACTTCAGAAAAAATAACTTACATTGATTCAGGAATAATATCTGGGTCTCACATAAGTACTTACTACTACGTAGTAGATACCATAGTTTCCATGGGATGTACTAGGAGACGAAGCAATACTATCAGCAAAACTCAATCATATGAAAAAAAACTACTTATATGTAATAAAATCTCCTAAAGATTGCATTCCTCTGAAATTCCTAGGGAATTCCTTCGAATCAAAGAAACTAAAATTTTAATGGAATTCCTACTAACCAATGAAAGTTCAGGAAAAAATTGCTTGTATTGATTCAGGAACAAAGCTAATAAAATACGTAGGGAGGAGAATTTACCAAGTTCAAGAGACTTCCATGCATAAACATAGCCGTTCTCGATCACGGCGAACACACGATCGGGTTGGATAATAGCATCGCGGTATCTGAAGTAACCCTGGAACTCGTTCACACAAACTGACCATCCATGACTATCATTCTCGTTGATGATAGCAATCTTGAATTTGAAAATGGTGACTAGAGAGAAATCTTTGTATCCCCCAGCAGCTGTCGGAACTTGGCAAATGACTATCTTCTACAGTTTAGTATGTCGGCCTTCATCAGCAACATCCTGAAATGTAAGTGCAGAACCTTCGGTCGATTCAAACCCCGACACTTGCGGAATAACAATCTTGCGATGACTGTACACGTTGACAAGGTCCCACATGAAATTGGGCCCAACTGTGACGATCCAATCTCCATTGCCGCCTGCTCGCTGCTCATCACAGCATCGGAGGAGAATCTATCCAGCAGTGTCGGCTTGCACGGGCTGCCCGCCACTTTGAAGCAGTCTTTTGATTCCCACAGTCTCACCGTCGGGTGAGAATGAAGAACACATTGGAGTCCAAACGGATGAGAAGAAGGCATAGTTCCACTCTCTTTTGCTGATTGAAGAATATTTTTGGACGAACCGACGAGGCTCATGGCGGTGGTGGCGTTGCAATGGTTGATGAGTACTTGAAGAGGGCCTTCGGTGAACACCTTCTGAAACTGCTCAGGATCTTTATAGACCTTGCTCGATCTCACCATGGAAGGAGGTTGTGGATAGTGTTTTGGAGCTTTATTTGGGTGGGGTGGGGTAGGGGAGGGAGGGAAGATCGTTGGCGTGAGGTGGCGGCCGGGGTGCGATGGAGAAGACAAAGGCTGATGGTGCGTTACTCTACTACTAGTATTACTGCAGAAGGTGGACGAGTGGGGGTTGGGGATCCAATTGAGGATAGTTGCACAAACCTCCAAATTAGAGCCGTAGTTGTAAAGAGCTCCAACTGTTGAGCCTCGGGTATGTAAGAAATAATGCTAAGAGGGCTAATCGAGAATTTTGTGCTATGTGCAACATTTGTACCCAAAAGTAATTGTAGTACAGTAGTTTCTTGCAACTAGACTATCCTGATTATCTGGAGTTCCCTGCAATTTCGAATCCAATTGTTGGAGGTTTGTGCAATTTCCATCCTCCTCGTGTTCCGAGAAAGCTCTATGACCCTATGTTCAAACAAAAAATGATCAAAGACAAACAAGAAAAAGAAAGACCATCTCTTAGGGCTCGTTTGATTTGCAGGATTCTCAAAACATAAGAAGAGGAAACTACATGAATTTGGATCAAGTATGTGTTTGATTCACAGGGAAAGAAAAGGAATACTTTGAAGGCATCTCAATTCCCGTGTTTTTCCTATTCCTATATTTTTCCTATCCTGCGTTCCAAACAGGACATAATTGTTACATATTGGAATCCTATGAATCAAACAAAATAGCTTAGGATTGTTTCCTAAGGGACAAGATCCTTCACAACAACTTTGAATTTTTTTGGAATCAAAGAAGGAATAAAAAAAGTTTCCTCTCTCAGAAAAAAAGGAACTCCACCTCTTGGAGAAAAAAAGGAACTGCACCTCTTGGAGAAAAAATGGAACTCCACCTCTTGGACAATTCACTGTGACAAGAGTAGCTACTAAAGTCTATGTCTAGTACTAGCTGTAGGGCCCAACCGTAGCACGTTATTTACAAGTAGTACTAATAGTACAGTACGGTAGCAGTCCTTTCATGTTCCTAGAAGGAAACAAAATAAAGCTCTGCAGGTAATAAATGGCCATGACAATTTCCAAGATACACAATATTTTGCTTGTTCATTTTGATATGGGCGATAGCCGGAGGATAGAGGAGTACTAGATGCTTCGTGTCTTGAGCCATCGAGCTGAAGTAGAAATTTGGATATAAAACCTGAATTGTCATGTCAAACCAATGCTCGTTGCATGAAGCTTGACCAAACAGACTTACTGCACTACTTTACTGCGCATCCGAAAAACTATGGAGTACAAGAAGTACTAGTACACTAATTGACATGGGTATGCCCAACAGGCACTCGACTACAACCTACCTGGTGTGGCCCGACGGAAGGCGCACTCGACGACCTGCACAGATCCATGATGCCCATGACGGTTCGACTGATATGAAGCCCATATGGACACGGACTCCCAAACGTACAAGACAAGAAAATCTCAAGACTAGAGTTCGAATCTAACTTGTAACCAACTCATATTGGTACCTGAGACCTAGCCTCCCCATATATAAAGGCTAGCAGGGTCCAACGAGGAGGAGACGCTACGCCACAATAGATCGAGACTTCCAGCACATCCCAATTCCTCGAACCTAAGTCCATAACAATGGGCATTGATGAGTTAAACCCTCGTCAATTGGCGCCGTCTGTGGGAACTGGGCGCGCTGATGTTGCGATCTCGACGGTTCCATCATCAACAATCTACGATTCTTCGTCCTCAAGGGAGCAGATCTACTTTGATTTGAGCCACCTTCCGGATGGAATCCCTCGTAACAACATGGCCGGATCGCATCTAGTCGATTCATCTGTGGTTGGCGCCTCCGTCACGGTCAATTTTATCTTCACCGACACGAGCACCGGGCATCGACATCAGCTATACCCACTCGCTTTGCTGATCAAATCTATGGAAGTCTCAAGTTTGGCTTAATAAAAGATAGCTGCAACGCGGAAATCTGAGGAAGTCATGATGAAGACATCAGGTTACAGTCCGAGTGCTACTAGTACTTGGCACTAGAATCAAGACAGAGATGCTATCTCACGTGAAAATTACAAGCCAGGTGCAGCGCACATTGGTCATAAAAACCTGGAGTGGCAAGCTCTATGACACGTCATGGACTGTTGGAAAGTACTCGACGGCTACGTCCTATGACCGGGCCAATTCTAACAAAATGATTAGCAGGCTCAAAATTCTGAGGCAGCCGTGTGGTGTGTGGATTGGTACTATGAAACGTATTCTACTCGGTCAATGACTAGAAGTGTAATCACTACGGCGATCAGCTGATTTCCATCAGAAGATGGTCCAAGAAATCCAACGAAGTAGTTTCAGTTTATGTGTTTGCTCAAGCGACATGGGCAAGTCCAAAAACCAAATATTGTATATTTTTGCTAACTTGCATCAATCGACCGAACTCCTATTGGTGGGCGCCTCCATGGATTTAGCAATCCCGCAGTGGTTAAGAAAAGGAAAAGGTAAAAGAAGAAATTCAAATCGACTAATCAAGCATAGTGTTCGCTACGTCGGCTCTTCTAGACAAAAATCTGACAAGTCCGCTGCATCAATTCCGGATGTCGTCGACTTCGTGTCCATCACACAACTTCATCAACCTCGACTACCCTCCGTCGGGATGATTTGATCGACCATGTTGACTCTACACCCGGCGACTGCGTCGAGTCTGTCGCACGACCCGCCATAGTCTTTGACTCCTCTACACGACCTGTTGCTACCATCTGCATCAGCGACCTGCTGTGGCCTTCGGCTTTGGTGACCTGAGGGCTCCATCGGCATCGGTGACCAACTATAGTCTTCGGTCACGACAACATGCTACCGCCATCGGCTTTAGTGAATCGCTACCACGTTGACTCCGGTCCGCCGCATCGGCTCACGGACGTCGCCACGACTCCATGAACCACCTCAACGCTACACTCGGGGGCTCCCTCGGCACCGGCGACCTATTTCGGTCTTCGACTCCATCAACCCACTGTGGTCTTCGACTCTAGAGACCCGCCATGATCTTCATCTCTAGCGACTCGGGGGCTCCCTCCTCTACGGCATCCCGCCGCGTTCTTCAACTCCGACGACCTTTCTGCGGTCTTCGGGTGCAGTGACCCAAGGCGACATTCGACTGATGTGGCCCGTTACAGTCTTCGGATGCGGCAACTCGTCATGACCACGCGATTTCGATCCGCCACGTCGACTACGTCCGCCACGTGACCCGCTGCTACGTCAACTATATGACCACTTCACAACTCTCGACTGCCACGTTGACTACTCATCCGATGTCGGATCTCACGACCTGCTGCAGTCTTCGACTCTAGCTGTTTGCTATGTTCTTCAGCTCCAATGACTCGGGGGCTCGGGGGCTCCCTCCGCTTCGGCGACCCGCCATGGTCTCCAGCTTCAACGACCGGCTGCGGTCTTCATATCGGGTCACTCGGGGGCTCCCTCGACTCCCGCGACCATGAGACGCTACAATCTACGACTCCCGTGACCCGCCAATCGCATCGTATCTTGCGACTCGTTCACCACGACAACTACCAATAAAGCTAAGTTTTCCCTCTACTTAGAGCTGATTTCTTTTAACTCACACTCGATACACTCGAGGGCTGCGCCCTCTTTGAGTAACCTAATGTGTCGTCGACTCCACGCACTCGAGCACCTCATACGCGACAGACCGAGTAGCTGATTCTGCCTGATCGTTGAATCCTTGAACTCCGAGTACCTCGGCAAGGCGCTGAGACTAAGGGTAATCAGGCTAACGAAAAGGCCTAGCATACCATGCAAAACTGTCGACTCGATTGGCACCAGAATTTTACTTTACAAGCCAACAGGCAAATATTCTTTACAAGATACAAGCACTTCACAATTCCTTAATGTTTTATGCAGCTTACAAGGACGTCGACTGCGTCGAGCTATTCTATCGGGTCCTCCAACAGGAATCTACAAAACAACTGGCTACGACATACACTCAAGACCCGAGTCGAGTCCCTCCTCGGATGGTTGCATCGCTTGATGCTACAAAGACGCGGTGCTAGTGACGCACCCGATAAAATGGATTCTCCTCGCATGATTTTCAACTACATATACAAGATACAAGTCTCGAATCTCTACCCAAGTCTACGACTCCACCAGACACTCGGAGGCTACTCCAAACTGGAGCGCTGGTCGCGCATATACAAGATCCTCGAGTGACACGCTCTGAATCCTCACTCGAATCCACGAATCGACTAAGGACTCGGGGGCTACTCCCATAGGGAGCGCTAGCCGTGCACCCAAAGAAATTTGTGAAGATATCCAAGCATTATGAAAACCCTTCACTCAAATCTACGATTCAATTGTGGGCTTCGGGTTACTCCCATAGGGAGAGATGAAAGCATATTCGACTGAAACAAGCAACAAAAGATGACAGCAGTCGCAAAAGTTCTTTAGTCCCTGCCTGAGTCTTCGACTCAACCAGGCACTCGAGGGCTACTCCCATAGGGAGCGCTGGTCGCGCACCCTATGATTATTTTTCCTTGTACATCATATTGTGTGTCGATAACATCCACACTCGAATGCTATAGCGACTCCGCCTCATATTTTGCCTACAAAGAGATTACGTCTCCTGGGCCACCCGAATCATCTCCGCTATGACAAAAAAATTGGATGTCGCGCTTATAGCGTGAAGATAAGACCTAAATAAGGCCTGGCAACGCATCTGCTGCGCACTACCAGAAACATATCCGTGCCTGCAGGTACGATGAATAAGCCTTGACGGACGCGTCAAGTGCTCACACTTATACACTGGGATTCGAACTCTATAAGACCTCCGTGGCCTGAGTCGAATTACGCCAGCAATTTCCGAATTCGAGTCCGGGGACTCGAGTTTGAGTAGGAAGCGTTGTTTTTGCCCTAGATCAATTAACTGGTCCCGATCCATCGAGCGCACCAGGCACGTTTACCATCATCCCTATGAGCTACTATAAATTCGACTGACCCGATGAACTTCCAGGTGAACTGCTTCGCACTCGACACAATTGTCGACTCCGACATCCTAATGCAAAGATCAAGAATTCTGAATGTCCATCCGAATCTACGATTCACATGGACACTCGGGGGCTACTAACATGGGTATGCCCAACAGGTACTCGACTACAACCTACCTGGTGCGGCCCGACGGAAGGCGCACTCGACGACGTGCACAGATCCATGACGCCCATGATAGTTCGACTGATATGAAGCCCATATAGACACGGACTCCCAAACGTACAAGACAAGGAAACCTCAAGACTAGAGTTCGAATCTAACTTGTAACCAACCATTATTGGTACCTGAGACCTAGCCTCCCCATATATAAAGGCTAGGAGGGTCCAACGAGGAGGACACGCTATGCCACAATAGATCGAGACTTCCAGCGCATCCCAATTCCTCGAACCTAAGTCCATAACAATGGGAATTGATGAGTTAAACCCTCGTCACTAATGTTACACGAAGAGGTTTTTTTAACGGACACAGAGAGTTCCACATTCATCTTGTAGCGCCAAAAGCAGAAGTTGTGCCAATATAGTACTGTAGTAGTCACATCCAGGTTGCTTTACAGGGGAAAAATAATACGATGAGCAACAAGATCTATCTATTTTTGTACTCCTATTTGCGTATACTAGTAGTACTAGTACTATGTACTCAGGAACGGCACGAGCTTGTGCTCCACTAGTCGGATTATTATTATGCATTGGTAGTTACTTACCTGGCTTTGTCTAGATACTATGGGCCCCTGGCATAGCAGTAAAAAAATTGTGAAAAATACATTACTCATAAATAATTACTCCCTCTATCCTAAAATAGTAGTTACCTACTTGGCTTTGTCTAGATACACATATAATTCAATGCATTTTAGTACTTAGATGCTCCCTCAATTCCAAATTAGAAAGCATACTAGGTTTTGTCGAAGTCAATATTTATAAAGTTTGACCAACTATATGTATAAACATACTAACTTATATAATATCAAACGCATATAATATGAAAACATGGTTCGTGATGATTCTGATAACATTGAGTTAATGTCGTAGATGTTATTATTTTCTAGATATTTAGGATAAATTCTAGGGTAGCCTATCCTGCACGTTGGACCCACGTCAATACGTCGTCCACACCAGCGCAATTTTGACGGAAATCTTGGTCCAAGACTTAAATCAAGTCGAATTGACAAGTTTGGGAATAAAAATTCGTAATCACTGAGTTAGATGACTAAAATCGAAGCACCATAAAAACAGTTAGTGTGTTTATCTCTGATCCATAACGTAGAAGTGAACAATTACATAAAAGTCGTACTAAATCCCTAAATACTCCTTAATAACATTAGCAGCAAACTTAGTTTATATCCAAAATGCATCCTTCCTAGTACCAAAAGAGAACCTACATGCGACTACTACTAGTAAACTAGAGTAGTAAAAAGTACTACTAGCAGTACTATTTATCGGCTAATACACCATTACAGTCTTGATCATCAGCTGTAGTTTAAGATCATTTTTCCTGTCGATGCAAATCCAGAAAGATACATGGGTGGACTGTCCAACCTTCATCAGGAACCGCAGCGGCACCTCGAGGTACGTCCTGAGCTTGTTGGACGGGAGGTTGGCCGACGACGAGTTGCTCGTCAGCTTGATTACCGCATTAAGGCTCTCGACCATCGACAAGTCCGCCGACCCCGGTGGGCCAGGCGCACACAGTTTTACCGTGTACCACGGCCACAAGCACCTGTCCTGCCTGATGCACACAAGGACATGATGGCAGCCGGGCCGAGTGCACTGATGGTCAGGCCAAACACGGCACCATCATCCCTGCAGAGGAAGCGCGTGAATCCCCTCGTGCTTGTTGGTGGTGGAGTCGGGATGACGCAAAAGAAGGCGCTGCCTTAGATGGCCCTGGTTACTATGAGCCCGTGGGCCTCCTTCATGTGGGGAAGGAGCCTTGCCGGCGATGCAATGAAATCACAGGCGGAATCAATGTAGGAGCACGGGCCGTACGAGCATGCGATCTTGTGCTCGTCAGGCTTGTCGAAGGCGACCAAGCAAAAGCAGCCATCGTAGGGGTACTCAATCATCGCCTCAGACTGGACGGCGTCCATAGCAGCCATCTCACGGTCGAATCCACCGACGCGGTACATGAACTTGTGTGAGTGGTTACAGATGGAAGATCGGCTCGCCGACGTAGTGCCCGCCGGCTAGAAATTCGGGTTGGGTGGGTATACTGAAGAGTATACTGATTGAGTTTTGTACTGTACTAGTACGATTGTACAGGAATACACTAGGCATGGGCGCACCAGCGTCAGCTGCACTTGGCCACTTTTTTCTTAGATAGTGTCCACACGTTGTACATGCTTCGTCAAAACAAAAAGGCTGCAGAAAGTTGACAGGTGAGTAATAAAGCAGGTGTCACGCTAGTACAGTACAGATAGAGGGAGAGACTAAGGCAAGAAGATCCAGGTGAGTGAGAGGCAAGAAGATCTACTCCTAGAGAGAGACGAAAAGCCTACGGCCTCCTGCAGGGTGTACAGTGCTGTAGGGGAGAGAGCGAGGACTGCGTGCATGTCTTCGACACCAACCTGTAATTATCTATTTTGGTCTTATCAAATTTAAATAGCCTTAATAATCCCAGACAGAGGGACTACTAGTAATAGTAGTAGTACTACATCTTACAACAAATCAGACAAACCAGTACTATATTTATTAGTTGTACTTTTTTTAAGAAATTATAATTAGTAGAAATACTTAGATATGTGAAAGACCAATCCAAGTTACTACTTCAATAGAGAGTACGATCACTCTATTTTATGGATTCTTGTTTACTATACGTACTAGTAGTAAAAGTTAGAATGTAGATTGTTTCAGAACAAATTTTGGCTTTACAATATCTAGCATACGCGCAAACCTCAAAAGACACTTCATTGCTTAGTTTCAGGGATGTTGTGCTAAATGCATGGACTTGGATGTAATTTTTATTTTTATGAGGTCCTTAATGTAACTTGTACTTCAACCGACCGCGTGTTAACTAATAAAGCACCTCGCTCCTACGGGACCTACCACAATTAAAAAATAATTACACTGCCCTGATTATCAAACAAAGTGGAACATGGTTTCTTATAATTCCAAAATTTTAAGAAATAGGATGTTTCAAGCTTCCCAGCTAACTTTGCACACTTTAGTGACTTTTTGCCGATTTTACGAAATTAAGTCAAACATTTGCTACACAAGTAAGGGTAATTGATTGCTATTGAATTAAATGTATTTTTAGAGGTAGATGGGTGATGTAGTAAATAGTGTTGTCGGTGTTAGTTTCCAACTATCACGAAAGAACATTTAATTCTCAATTTTTCGAGTGATGACAAGATTGTTCTTTTACATAAAGAAACTTTGAAGAATATGGATCTGAATACCAGAAGACAAGTTTTCAGACGTAAAGAGTGGATCAACATGTTGTGCTGACGATACCTATGTTTTATGAGTTTCCAAACTTCCAAGCTAACTCCGCCAACTTGAATGACTTTATGCCAATTATTTATCGAATTTAGGTCAAATTTGAACTACAAGTAAATTATAGTTTGCTTTGAAATTTTTATGAAAACTCTTCTGGAGGTACCTATTCAGGGGACAATTAATATATCATAAGCCATCGAGAGTTTTGACGACACGTTCAACTTCATGCTAAGATTTTGCATCTTGACAGTTTAACAAAATTAGGTCAAACTTGAGCTACAAGTAAGCACGAAAGATTGCTCTTGAATTAAATGTTTGTTGATATTTGAATGACTTCCTAGCTAACTCTACCCATTTGAATGACTTTATGTCGATTTAACGAAATTAGGTCAAATTTGAAACTACAAGTAAATTGTAGGTTGTTTTGAAAGTTCTACGAAAAAGCTTTTGGGGGGCACCCATCAAGGGGTCCCAATCAATATGTCAGAAACCACCGTGAGTTTTGATGATAGTTTCAACTTTCGGCTAAGATTTTGCATCCTGACTATTTAACGAAATTAGGTCAAACTTGAGCTACAAGCAAGTAAGCGCGGTAGATTTCTCTTGAATTAAATGTCTTTTCTAGGACAGATGGGTGCATCTTATTGTAGTAAACAATGCTGTCAGTGTGAGTTTCCAACTATCGGGAAAGAACATTCTCAAATTTTTCGAGTGATATCGAGATTATTCTCTCCTATAAAGGAAGTCCGAAGAATAAGGATCTAAATGCCATAAAAGCCAAGTATTCAGACATATATAGTGGACCAACATACCGTACTTATGATTTCCCGTGTTTTATGAGTTCTCAAACTTCCTATAGCTTATCGCTCTGCCCACTTGAATGACTTTATATGTCGATTAATCAAAATTAGGTCCAATTTGAACTATATACTACAAGTTTTGTAGGTTTCTATGAAAGTTATACGAAAAAGATTTTGGAGGTACCCATCGGGGGTTCACAATCAATATATGAGAAACAACTGAGAGTTTTGACAACTGATTTGACTTTATGCTAAGATTTTGCATCATGACACTATTTAACGAAATTGGGTCAAACTTGAGCTACAAAGTAAGCGCGATAGATTGCTCTTGAAATATATGAATTTTCAGAGGTAGATGGGTGTATTTTCCTGTAGTAAATAATGCCATCGGTGTGATTTTCCAACTATCAGGAGAGAACATTCGATTCTCAATTTTTCGAGTGATGATGAGCGAGGTTGTTCTTTTTCGTAAAGAAATGTCCGAAGAATATTGGATCTGAATGCCAGAAGCCAAGTTTACTAACATATATAGTGGACCAACATGTTGTACCAATGATTCCCATGTTTTATGAGTTTTCAAACTTCCTAACTAACTCTATCCATTTGACCGAATGACTTTATGTCTTACAAAAATTAGGTCAAATTTGAAACTTCAAGTACATTATACGTTGCTTTGGTAGTTTTACAAAAAAACTTTTGGAGGTATCCATCAACGGGTCACAATTAATATATCATAAAACACCAAGAGTTTTGACGATAGGATCAACTTCTTGCTAAGATTTTGCATCTTGACAATTTAACGAAATTAGGTCAAACCTGATCTACAAGTAATTAAGCGTGATAGATTTCTCTTAAAATTAAATGTATTTTTTGAGGTAGATCGGTGTATCTTGTTGTAGTAAACAATTCTGTCAATGTGAGTTTTCCAACTATCAGGAAAGAACATTCAATTCTACATTTTCCATGTGAAGATGAGCGAGGTTGTTCTTTTTCGTAAGAAGTCCGGAGAATATTGGATGTGAATGCCACGCCAAGTTTACAGACATATATAGTGGACCAACATGTTGTACTAATGATTCCCATGTTTTATTTATCAGTTTTTAAACTTCCTATCTAACTCTGCCCATTTGACTGAATGACTATATGTCGATTTATCAAAATTAGGTCAAATGTGAAACTACAAGTAAATTGTAGGTTGCTTTGAATGTTTTAGGAAAAATCTTTTAGCGGTACCCATCGAGGGTTCACAATTAATATATCTGAAAACAATGAGAGTTTTGATGATAGGTTCAACTTCTTGCTAAGATTTTGCATCTTGACAATTTAACGAAATTAATTAGGTCAAACTTGAGCTACAAGTAAGCGTGATAGATGTAACATCCCAAAACTTCAATCCAAGCTTATCAAGATCAAATCATCCAAAAATGGGGTTAACAAAAACTTTTCCAAATTTAAAATAAAAGCATTCATATATGTGTGCATTTAAAATAGGGGTTGTTTGAATTGCCATGATTGATTGATCTAAATGCTTGTAAAATGTTTCTTAGGTGATTTAAACATCATCTACATCATTCCCAAACTTTTCCTAAAGAAAATCAAATCAAAAAGAATTAAAATGAAGGAATGGTCATTTTGACAAATTTAACTCTCATGCCTACTTTGGCTATTCCTAGTACTCAACTGTTAATAGAAAAAATTCTTGATCTTTACACCCCTTGCTAGTACACATAATGAGGTACCAAGGCCCACCTTTTGATCTACTAAAAACATTCTGTAAACTATTTTAAATGACAGTTTAAAATTGAATCTAATGCATATGCATAGATCACCCCTATTTCAAAAACCATCTAACTGAGCACCATTTTGAAAACCCTTGCAACCAGAGACTACCTATCACTAGTGGAGATCACCCAAAAAATTTGAACTCAAAATTCAAAACTTTTTCTCTTGCGGCCATTTCATCAAACACTTGACAGGCAAGAATCTAGCTCTAATCTTAGCTCACTGTTTTGAACAGAGTTTTGCCCCCATTTGATCCCCATTTACTCCCTCTGTCTCCCAATGATCTAACCAAAGCCTAAACACCCATCCCCTACACCTCTAGCAACAATGCCATGCCGACCCGAGCCATGCCTCGCCGGCCAAACTTGCAACCGCCGCAGCAGACCACCACTCTCCCCCTCTCCATGTCTAGGAGGTAGCCAGCACCGCACCGCCCCTCTCTGTCCCATGCCCGAGCCAAGTGCTGCGGTGGACCACCGAGGAGAAACCGCGCCCAGTGCCACCGAACCATGCCGATGCCGCCCGCAGAGCAGGCTCTGTCCCCGCGTGCACAAGCCGCCTCTCGACCGCAGCCCGTGCCCACCGCTCCGCCTCGACCTGGAGAACACCCCAGAAATCCCCGTTCGCCGCCCAAAGTCCCACAGCCACCGCTCGCCGTGGACACCGCCGCCTCTGCCTCTCAGAGCGCCACCTCGCCCAGACCGCATACCACCGCCTCTACGGCCGCATTGAAGTCCTAGAGCACCGCTATAGAACCGCCCATCGATCGCCATCCCCAGCCATGCCGCTAGATCGCCATAGCCATGTCGCCACTGTCGACAGCCCATCCCGCTCGGTCTTACCGTCAGGCCTATAAAAGGAGCCCTCCCCAGCCATTCTTGTCCACACCATTCCACTCCCCTCACCTCTCTGAACCTCACCCACCTCTTGCCGGAGCAAGTGGAGCAGCAGTTTGCCGGAATTGGAGCCAGAGCCGCCGCCTCTAGAGAAGAAGGGTGCCGTTGATTCCGGCCACCCCAAGCTCCGCCGCGACCACGCCTCGCCTCGCCGTCGTCTTCCACTTCGTTCGCCTGCATCGCCGACCCCGCTGGAGCCCTGGTACGCCCCCAGTAGACCCCCACCGAGCCGCTAGGGTTCGAGCTCGTCGGCGACCTGTCCGTCGTCGACAACGACCCTCAGCCGTAGATCTAGCCTCTAATCGCACGGCCCACAGCGCGCGTACCGTTTCACGTTTTAAGTGCCGCTGACAAGTGGGACCCCCCTGTCAGCTGAGCCCCGCGCCGCGTAGCGCCACTAGGCCGACCCATTTCCTTTCCTGTGCAAGCCCGTAGATTCAAATCTGGATTTTTCTTTTTAGTTAGAATATAGTTTCTGTCCAGAGTTTCAAAATTCAATTCTGTGAGTTTGACAAATCCAAATTACATGAAACAAATTTTGTCTGAAAGGTATTGAAATGCTCTATCCAAGCCCGTTGGATCTAATTCATTTAGAGTTATAGATTTCTCCTAATAAAAATAAGAAGACAGAAGCTTTTGCAACTTGAAACATTTTTGTAAAATCAACCAAGTTAGCTTTTGAGTTGATTCCAACTCTCAAACATCACAGTTCATCATATCTATCCAAATATGTAATAATATTAAGGTTTACAGGCAGTGACTTTGGACTTGTACCAAAATAATGCTATATAGGCATTTCTAGTCACTTTTAATCATTAAATAACAAACTTAAACCAAAGTAATATTGAACCAACCTTTAAATCTCATTCCCACATGTGAGAATATGTGGTGAGGACATGTGTCCAAATGATCCCATATTTTGGTGGTGAATATTAAATTTTAGTTAATTTTTCAATGAGTAGAAATTACTTTTCCAAAATAAAAAGGTTGAAACTATTGAATTAAACTTGTGATGTTTGGGATGATAATAGATCATTAATTGTGTGGTTTAGAATACTACTTAGCCTAGTTAAGTATTGTTTGGTGATTGTGCACTCCCTATGTATTTATAGACGATAGTACCGACCAAGCCTTCGAGGAGGAGGAGTTCTACCAAGAAGAAGAAGAAGAAGAAGAAGAAAACTTCAACCACTGCACCAACCAAGGCAAGCTATTAGTGGCAAGCTAACCCTTGCAAACATGCTTTAGTAAGCTATTGTTAGAAAGCTAGAATAAAACTAGATGGTTTAGTAAAGATGCCTTAAGCATACTTTGATCACACCCCTTTAACTATTAGTACCCCAAGTCTTATTGACAAGTTTTACCTCCCTTAGTTTACACAAAGTTCTTTAATTAATTTTGAAGGTAGCATAAAGAGTATAAAACTTGACCTACTTATAAACCTTTAGATGTCATTCTATGGCATGAGATTGATCCCATCTTTCCACCTTAGTGAACACTCTTAACTTAGTACTTTAGAATAGCTCAAAAACTTGAGTCACTTTAGATGGGAACACTTGGTGAAAATGAGTTATGAAAACCTTGGAATGATGAGTCATTCTATTGAGATGTTTTGACATGTGTTGAGAAACACAATTGGTTTATGATGATGAAAATGATGAGGCATGAGCCTTAACCCTTTTATAAAACTGATGGTTGGATTCGGATGCGATACCATTCCAAATTTATCGTACAACCACATTACCTGAATTGGGTAAGGCTTAGCTGGAAATTTATATGCATTAGTATTAGTTCCCTCACGGGAGAGGTTTGAGCTGAGGCTACCTCTCAATGATGTCCACCTATGCAGTGCCCAAGATGACTGATGGTCATGGTTGGGAGGCCATGCTCATAGGAGAGGTGCTTGTACTAGGGTGTGTAAAGGGAAGGTTATGTTTGATTATCTGCATACTAAGTATGATGATTCAGGGTTATCCCTGACAGATGTATCGAATCTTGTGGTGAAAGTGTACCACCTCTGAAAACTGTCAAACTATTCGAATAGCCGCGTCCGCGGTTATGGACAGTTGGAATGGCCATACTGTTTCGTTGTCAGATGTTTTCTAAATAACTTGGAATGAATGATGAACTTTGACTTGACCACAACAGGGTTGTGTTAATGAAATTAGCTTCCCAACTTAAGTGATTCTAGAACTTTACTTTATCTTTTCTTGCTTCAGAACTTAGCTTAGGTTTCAAACTTAACTTGATAGTTATTCTTTAACTTCAGCACTTTAACTTAGAATTATAACCCTTGTTAGTAGTAGTTTGCGAGTATTTAAAGAGTACTCATGGCTTTTGTCCCTGGCTATTATCATGGCCAGACTATGAAGGAGATTATCAAGATGATGGTCAGCAGGATGGCTATGATAACTAGGACTATCTGCCTTCGTCAGCATTGTCCGTGCCCCTGAAGATGGACCCCACCGCTACGCTATCGTTTATTTCCGTTGTTTGTTGTCTTAAATACTGGATCATGAGATCCTTATTTGTGTAAAACCTTATGTATGGTTTGTTATGGATGATGTACTGTGATATCCAATCCGTTATGTCTCGCAAAAATGGTAATCCTGGGATTGCGAGGTATGGCATAACGGGCATCTGGGATTAAAAATCCGGGTGTTGACAAGTTGGTATCAGAGCCTTCCTGACCATAGGAGACCCTAGTTAGAATGGACGTCCAAACCAAAAACTTAGCTTCAAAACCAAAGTGAGTATTTATGAAAAACTATTTCCCCTCTTACCCTTGTGAACTCATTCTTTCTCAAAAATACATGCTCCTCAAAATTCTTACATTACTACTTAAAATTTGACACACTTGATCACTTAACTAACTTCCTCATCCTAAATTCTTGTAGATGGAGACTCAGTTCAGCTAGTTTTACCAGTTGGGAAACGGAGGTCAGCTGATCTTCGAGAGGGATCTGGATTCACTGTCGAAGTTACTAGGACGCCCACATCCGGAGTTTCTTTGAGCTTAACTTCCAGGACCCCTAGGAGGAGACCTACAATGGCTAGTCACCGCAGATCTTCGAGGAAGCATTGAAGCACCAACTTCCGGGAGAATTCAGTTCTCTGTGAGAGAGAACAACTGGCTAGATGGATTAGCCAGGGCAATGCATGAAGCTCTCGCACGTCTATGTGCCCTCAGCGTCAACAAGTTTCAAGGAACCCGTTTTTTCCACTATGCAAGACGTGGCTTCATGGGAATACCAATGGAGATGCCAAGTCACCCAGAGTTGAGGCGTCAAGTGGAGAACCTTGACTTCTTCCTTCATGACCGACAGCAGGAACTGGACAATGCCAGAGAGTTAGCCAACCAGAACCGTGCCATCGCCGACCAGAAGGCCCAGACTTTCACACTGCTCGTCCAAGATCCCCAGTCTCTTTGTCGCCAACGTGCAAAGAAGGATCGCACCATCGTCCGTCTTCGCAAGAAGGTGGCCGACCTCGACAAGACCGTCAAGGAGCAGGAAGCTCAGCTTGCCGCCAAGGAAGAAGATGATGAGGGAGAAGACATCCAGGGAGATATGGATTCTTACCTCAGCAACGATGACGATTTTCTGGCAGAGGATGATGTGGACTTCTACACTGATGATGAAGACTCCGACTTCCTCAACGATGAGTAGATGAACTAGAGCACTATCGTAGCATGAGATGTATCATCTCATTGTATCGTAGTTTGCAGAATGGTTCTTCAAACCATCTGTTTTCCCCTTTGATTGTTGTAGTGTGTGTTGTATTGTGTGCTTGCTTGCATGAATGAAAAAGAAGTTAGTTGAAAAACCTGAGTTTAACTCCAAGTTTAGCTTTGAAAACCCAAAACCATGAACCTTAGAATTTCCCTCTTACCCCTATACCTATCTCAACCTTTAGATGACTCGTGGAAACCAAGGAGGGAGCAGCTCATCGCAGGACCCAATGCTGCAGATCTTGCAGAATCTCATCGCGGACCGTGAAGCAAGCAGGGCCGAGCGTCAAGCCAACTTAGCAACATTGTAGCAGATCACCCAAATGGCTATCAACAACCAAGGACATGGAAATCAGGATCACCATGGATCTAAACTCAAAAAATTTCAGAACACCAATCCACCAATCTAAAAACCCATTAGATGCTGATGACTGGTTACAGACCATGGAAAACAACCTCGAAGTCGCAGGAGTTGAGGAGAATGAGAAGGTTCTCTTTGCCACCCACTATCTGGCGGGAGATGCAAGAGCTTGGTGGAATAGCATCCGCAACATGAACCATGGCCAGGTGATGACCTGGGAAGCATTCAAGGTCAAGTTCAGCCACACCCACGTGCCGCAAGGTCTTGTCAACAGGATGAGAGATGAATTCCGTGAACTGAAGCAAGGAAGATTGACTGTAGTAGAGTACCGTGACAAATTCTTGTCACTTGCCAGATATGCACCGGATGAGATCAACACGGAGGCCAAGAAGAAAGAGAGATTCTTAAACGGACTGCATGATGAGATGCAGACTGTCCTCGTCAACATCCGTTTCCAGGATCTCGAAGAGCTAGTCGACTCTGCCATTCAGATGGAAGGGAAGATTAACCAGGAAAACGACAACCGCAAGCGTCGTATGATGCAGTAGTCTGGATCCAGTAGTCACCAGAAGTACCGTCCTAACCCCTCACCAGGATATGCACCAAGGAACAAGCGACCCCCACATTCTTGCCCAAGCTACCCCAACCGTAGCGGAGGAAATGTGAAGTCCGGAGGAAACAATCACAACTCCGGCAATGCCAATAACTTCAACCGTGCCCCTCCCAAGAGCAACAACAACAACATTGCCCCCAGAACTGGCAGCAATGTTGTACCTGTCGCAGTCAAGGACAAGTCCCAGATCACTTATTTCGAGTGTGGAGTGAAAGGTCACTACTCCAATGAGTGTCCCAAGAAGACTGCCGCCAATGCCCCTGTGAATGTCCCAGCTCAGCAGCAACGTTGTGTTCAACCAGGAAGGAGATTTGCCCTAGGAAACCCGCACAACCGTAACGGTCGTCTCTTCCACATGAACGTAGAAGAAGCCCAGGAGGCACCAGATGTAGTGCTGGGTATGTTTTCTGTCAACTCAATTTTAGCAAGAGTATTGTTTGATTCTGGAGCATCGCATTCATTTGTCACCGAAGAATTTGTATGCACTAGTAAGATTCGTCCAACCAACCTGAAGCATGTCATGATAGTTCAAATCCCTGGTTCAACTACAAAAGCTAGAAAAATTTGCAAGGCTGTACCTATCAGAATTCATGTGATAGATTTTTATGCCAACCTAATTGTACTTGGAACCAAAGGTTTGGAAGTAGTACTAGGTATGGACTAGATGTCAAGGCATAAAGGACTGATAGACTGTGCTAAGAAACCCATCACCATGACCAGTAGTTCTGGAGTAACAGTAGAACATATCTCTGAAACCTTACCCCGTCAATTCAAATGTAACAAAAGCGTAGCCCTGCCTACCATTGACCAAGTCAGAGTAGTCTGTGAATACCCCGACGTATTCCCAGATGAATTGCCAGGTATGCCCCCGGATAGGGATATAGAGTTCATTATCGAACTAATCCCCGGAACCGGACCTATAGCGTAGAGACCCTATACCATGAACCCCTCAGAGTTAGTAGAACTGAAGAAGCAGTTGGATGCCATGTTAGCAACAGGCTTGATTCAGCCAAGTGCATCGCCATGGAGATCACCAGTGTTATTCGTCAACAAGAAAGATGGAGGCAACCGTCTGTGTACAGACTACAGAAAGTTGAATGATGTCACCATCAAGAACAAGTACCCCTTGCCAAAGATAGAGGATCTATTTGATCAGTTGACTGGAGCTCAGGTATTCTCAAAGATTGATCTTAGGACTAGTTATCACCAACTTAAGATTCGTGCAGCGGATATTCCGAAGACCGCCTTTACTACTCGCTATGGTTTATACGAGTATACGGTTATGTCTTTTGGATTAACCAATGCCCCTGCTTATTTCATGAATCTCATGAATAAGATCTTTATGAATTTCCTAGATAAGTTTGTAGTTGTGTTTATCGACGACATCCTTATCTACTCCAAGTCAGAAGAAGAGCATGAGCAACATCTGAGAATCGTCCTAGAAACCCTGAGAGAGCATCAGTTATATGCCAAGTTCAGCAAGTGTGAGTTTTGGCTGAAAGAAGTAGGATTCCTAGGACATATTGTGTCTGCCGGAGGAGTCTCTGTTGATCCCAGCAAGATCAAAGATGTCGAAGAATGGGAAGCACCAACCGATCAAACCCAAGTTCGTTCATTTCTCGGATTAGCGGGATATTACCGCAAGTTCGTAGAAGGATTCTCGAGCATAGCCCGACCAATGACCCAATTGTTGAAGAAGGACAAGAAGTTTGAATGGACAGACAAGTGTGAAGCCAGTTTCGAGGAGCTGAAGAAGAGATAGATATCAGCCCCAATTTTGATCACGCCCAACATCAAGAAGCCGTTTGATGTGTACTGTGATGCATCCAAGATTGGTCTAGGATGTGTATTGATGCAAGAAGGCAAAGTCATCGCGTATCTGTCTCGACAACTGAAGCAGCATGAGCAGAACTATCCGACCCATGATCTTGAGCTAGCAGTCGTGGTTCTAGCATTGAAGACATGGCGTCATTATTTGATGGGTAATCGCTGTGAGATTTACTCAGATCATAAGAGCTTGAAGTATATATTCACCCAGAAGGAGTTGAATATGAGGCAAAGAAGATGGATAGAGTTAATCAAGGATTATGACCTTGACATTCACTATCACCCCGGCAAAGCCAATGTGGTAGCGGATGCTCTTAGCAGATTGCCGTGTAGGCTGAACACCATGATCAAAGAGAAGCAACCGAGTTTGTATGAGGAGTTGGAGCAGTTCAGGACTGAGTTAGTTAGCAAAGGATTACTAGCTAGCATTGAACTTCAACCCACTTTGATTAGCCAAATCAAGGAAGCCCAGAAGGGGAATGAAAGTATCGACGGAATCAAACGTCGTATTGGTACAGGCAAAGTACCTGGATTCACCGAAGACGAAGAAGGTGTAATGTGGTACAAAGGACGTATCTGTGTGCTAGCGGATTCGGAGCTGAAGGAGGTTATCATGAAGGAAGCTCATGATACTCTTTATTCTATCCACCCCGGAGGAACAAAGATGTATCAGGATTTGAAAGAGCAATTTTGGTGGCATAAGATGAAGAGAGAGATCGGAACCTACATCACCAAATGTGACATCTGTCAAAGAGTCAAAGCAGAGCATCAGAGACCTGCAGGATTATTGCAACCATTGTAGATTCCGGAATGGAAATGGGATTCCGTCGGAATGGACTTTATCACCGGTTTACCTACTTCTAGTAGGGGGAATGACTCAATCTGGGTCATAGTTGATAGACTATCCAAGGTAGCCCACTTCATACCAGTCAAGACAACCTACCAGAGTGCAAAACTAGCAGAACTGTACATTGCTAGGATTGTTAGTCTGCATGGAACCCCCAAGACCATAGTATCAGATCGAGGAACTCAGTTTACTTCAAGATTTTGGCAGAAAGTTCAGGAAGGATTAGGAACCAAGTTGAACTTCAGTATCGCGTATCACCCGCAAACAGATGGACAGACTGAGAGAGTCAACCAGAGCCTAGACGATATGCTTAGAGCTTGTATGTTGGAATACGGATCAAAATGGGAAGATTGCCTGCCCTTCGCAGAATTCTAATATAACAACAGTTATCAAGCTAGTTTGCAGATGGCACCATTTGAATTCCTATACGGAAGAAAGTGTCGTACCCCTTTGAATTGGTCGCAAGTAGGAGAGAGTCAGATCTTTGGACCCGACATTCTCTGAGAAGCAGAAGAGAAAGTTCACAAAGTTCGTGAGCACCTCAAGACCGCCCAATCCAGACAGAAGAGCTATGCTAACAAGAGAAGGAGAGACCTGACTTTCAATGTCGGAGATTTCGTATATCTCAAGGTTTCACCATTGAAGGGAACTCAACGCTTTAGTCTGAAGGGAAAGTTAGCTCCCAGATATATCGGACCTTTCAAGATTCTGAACCGTCGAGGAGAAGTATCGTATCAGCTGGAATTGCCTAAAGAGATGTCAGCCATCCACAATGTGTTCCATATCTCGTTACTTCGCAAATGCTTGGAAGTGTCTGAGAAGACTGAAGTTTTCAAGAATATCGATCACAGAGCAGTGGAAATCAACAATGACCTGACCTATCGGGAAGTGCCCATCCGTATCTTAGAAGAAGCCTACAGAACCACCAGGACCAGGAGTATCAAGTTTCTGAAGATTCAGTGGAGCAACCATACTGAGGAGGAAGCCACTTGGGAGCACGAGGATTACATTAGGACAGAGTTCCCAGATCTCTTTAGTTCCTAGTTTTCTTGTAAATCTCGGGACGAGATTTTGTTTAAGGGGGGAAGGTTTTTTAACATCCCAAAACTTCAATCCAAGCTTATCAAGATCTAATCATCCAAAAATGGGGTTAACAAAAACTTTTCCAAATTTAAAATAAAAGCATTCATATATGTGTGCATTTAAAATAGGGGTTGTTTGAATTGCCATGATTGATTGATCTAAATGCTTGTAAAATGTTTCTTAGGTGATTTAAACATCATCTACATCATTCCAAAACTTTTCCTAAAGAAAATCAAATAAAAAAGAATTAAAATGAAGGAATGGTCATTTTGACAAATTTAACTCTCATGCCTACTTTGGCTATTCCTAGTACTCAACTCTTAACAGAAACAATTCTTGATCTTTACACCTCTTGCTAGTACACATAATGAGGTACCAAGGCCCACCTTTTGATCTACTAAAAACATTCTGTAAACTATTTTAAATGACAGTTTAAAATTGAATCTAATGCATATGCATAGATCACCCCTATTTCAAAAAGCATCTAATTGAGCACCATTTTCAAAACCCTTGCAACCAGAGACTACCTATCACTAGTGGAGATCACCCAAAATTTTTGAACTCAAAATTCAAAACTTTTCTCTTGCGGCCATTTCATCAAACACTTGGCAGGCAAGAATCTAGCTCTAATCTTAGCTCACTGTTTTGAACAGAGTTTTGCCCCCATTTGATCCCAATTTACTCCCTCTGTCTCCCAATGATCTAACCAAAGCCTAAACACCCATCCCCTACACCTCTAGCAACAATGCCATGCCGACCCGAGCCATGCCTCGCCGGCCAAACTTGCAACCGCCGCAGCAGACCACCACTCTCCCCTCTCCATGTCGAGGAGGTAGCCAGCACCGCACCGCCCCTCTCTGTCCCTTGCCCGAGCTAAGTGCTACCGTGGACCACCGAGGAGAAACCACGCCCAGTGCCACCGAACCATGCCGATGCCACCCGCAGAGCACGCTCTGTCCCCGCATGCACAAGCCGCCGCTCGACCGCAGCCCGCGCCCACCGCTCCGCCTCGACCTGGAGGACACCCTAGACATCCCCGTTCGCCGCCCAAAGCCCCACAGCCACCGCTCGCCGTGGACACCGCCGCCTCTGCCTCTCAGAGCGCCACCTCGCCCAGACCGCATACCACCGCCCCTACGGCCGCATTGAAGTCCTAGAGCACCGCCAGGGAACCGCCCATCGATCGCCATCCCCAGCCATGCCGCTAGATCGTCGTAGCCATGTCGCCACCGTCGACCGCCCATCCCGCTCGGTCTCACCGTCAGGCCTATAAAAGGAGCCCTCCCCAGCCATTCTTCTCCACACCATTCCACTCCCCTCACCTCTCTGAACCTCACCCACCTCTCGCCGGAGCAAGTGGAGCAGCAGTTCACCGGAATTGGAGCTAGAGCCACCGCCTCTCGAGAAGAAGGGTGCCGTTGATTCCGGCCACCCCTCACCTCACTTAACATATTTATTTACATTCTTTGTTGTACCTGTCCACATGAGATATCCTATATAACTAAGAAGATCATCCCACTACCATATTTCTCTCAACATGCAGCTATGCCACATCAGCAAGCCTCTAATTGGTCCATGTCAGCATCTAATTTTTTTCATCGTATCCATTATATGCAGGTCAATTGCCTATGGCGATATTTTCATAATAAAAACTATTTACTAACTGTATATGACTCATGTGTTCCTCTTCCCACTACGCAATTACGCATCACCTGCACCCTCAAAGTCCCCACCATAATTCTCCCGATCTACTCCATTAACTAGCCACTTCTCCTCCTACTTCACCCCATTCATTTATAACCAGCAACATTGCCTCGGAGGAGACCTCCCCGGTGTTGTAGCAGGCGTCATAGACTCATAGAGGAGAACTTTTCTGATTGGCCTACCCACGATCTGTACCATAAACAGACAAAACACGAAAGAAAAGGTAGAAGAACCCAACAGAGGCAGCCAAGCAGTCGTCCCTGCCTTCTAAATAGATTGGTCCTTCTAGGAATCGATCCATTCTAGTCATCCTCAACACCACAATCGATTAGGGTGTTGTTGTTTAGATTAACGCCGATGCGGCCGGAGACCTGTGAGTAGTATCTCTTGCCTTTTCTCAACCTTCTGCTTTTTTTACTTGATTTTATAAGATTTTTCAGCCGACGGCAAAGGGAGCTACAAGATGGTAAAGTATCAGGCTACTGTTTCCTGAGAATATATTATTTTTTCAAATAGGTCGTGCCCTAGTAATAATTTGTTTCTGTATAATTTCCTTCTGCTCGAAATCTGAACCAAGCATCAATGATTCGGTATGTACTCTCCATGTCTGATCCCAAATTCCAAAATTTAATTTATGCCCCTATTACGTCTTAATCTAACACTTGAAACATAGCTATCTGCTAGCTGCTGCGCTGTAGGTTCAAACGTACAGATATTGTGGATGCAAATAGGAAACATAGGTTGGTTCAAGATCACTTCGTTGTATCAACAGATATCTTCACGACAAATATTAGCCTCATGTTAATATCCATCATTCAACAAAACATACACAGGCCATTCAGTATATATGACCATGAGCACCAAATCTCACCTTCATCCACGTTGGGGCAAAGAAGAAATCTCCATGCAGTCATATGAACTGGCAAACTCCTACTCGACTCAATCCACTATTTTGCGGATATTTACTGTTACCACATTTATAAAACACTATTTTCCTATTAGATTTATGTGAGGGCAAGAGGAAACGGATTTCTAATCAAAAGAGAAACATCTCCTGACATGTATTGGTTATACGAGGCTTAGATTGGGGAGTATGTATGGGCATTTTTTATTTTATCCAATGTAATTCAGAGTACAATTGATTATTCTTGGTGCTCCCACCGAAGGTGGTACTTAAGTCAATGTCTCTAATTTCTTCTACAGCCAAACATTTTGGGGACGATGGTGGACCAGGTTGCCACATCAGCAAGCCTCTAATTGGTCCATGTCAGCATCTAATTTTTTTATCGTATCCATTATATGCAGGTCAATTGCCTATGGTGATATTTCCATAATAAAAACTATTTACTAACTGTATATGACTCATGTGTTCCTCTTCCCACTACGCAATTACGCATCACCTGCACCCTCAAAGTCCCCACCATAATTCTCCCGATCTACTCCATTAACTAGCCACTTCTCCTCCTACTTCACCCCATTCATTTATAACCAGCAACATCGCCTGGGAGGAGACCTCCCCGGTCATGCAGCAGGTGTCATAGACTCATAGAGGAGAACTTTTCTGATTGGCCTACCCACTATCTGTACCATAAACAGACAAAACACGAAAGAAAAGGTAGAAGAACCCAACGGAGGCAGCCAAGCAGTCGTCCCTGCCTTCTAAATAGATTGGTCCTTCTAGGAATCGATCCATTCCAGCCATCCTCAACACCACAATCGATTAGGGTGTTGTTGTTTAGATTAACGCCGATGCGGCCGGAGACCTGTGAGTAGTATCTCTTGCCTTTTCTCAACCTTCTGCTTTTTTTACTTGATTTTATAAGATTTTTCAGCCGACGGCAAAGGGAGCTACAAGATTGTCAAGCATCAAGCTACTGTTTCCTGAGAATATATTATTTTTTCAAATAGGTCGTGCCCTAGCAATAATTTGTTTTTGTATAATTTCCTTCTGCTCGAAATCTGAACCAAGCATCAATGATTCGGTATGTACTCTCCCTGTCTGATCCCAAATTCCAAAATTTAATTTATGCCCCAATTACGTCTTAATCTAACCCTTGAAACATAGCTATCTGCTAGCTGCTGCGATGTAGGTTCAAGCGTACAGATATTATGGATGCAAATAGGAAACAGAGGTTGGTTCAAGATCACTTCGGTGTATCAATAGATATCTTCATGACAAATATTAGCCTCATGTTAATATCCATCATTCAACAAAACATACACAGGCCATTCAGTATATATGACCATGAGCACTAAATCTCACCTTCATCCACGTTGGGGCAAAGAAGAAATCTCCATGCAGTCATATGAACTGGCAAACTCCTCCTCGACTCAGTCCACTATTTTGCGAATATTTACTGTTACCACATTTATAAAACACTATTTCCCTATTAGATTTATGTGAGGGCAAGAGGAAATGGATTTCTAATCAAAAGAGAAACATCTCCTAACATGTATTGGTTATACGAGGCTTAGATTGGGGAGTATGTATGGGCATTTTTTATTTTATCCAATGTAATTCAGAGTACAATTGATTATTCTTAGTGCTCCCACCGAAGGTGGTACTTAAGTCAATGTCTCTAATTTCTTCTACAGCCAAACATTTTGGAGACGATGGTGGACCAGGTTGATACAGTAGAACACTTTAAACAATACTTGACCAATAGACGGGCAAAAAATTTCTTCCATGAAGTTTTGATAAATATTTGTTTGGTTGTATAGTTGACTTAACTTAAATTAGCAACATGTACCGATAATCTCTATTAAAATATTTCTTATGTATGTTCAGTGTTTCTTATTGACTCCAAATTTGTTATCTGTCCATCTGTTGCATTATCTGTGTTTCATTGTGTGTCATAGACGGTATATGTTAGACGATTGAAGAATATATGCCTTTAATTATATTTTAATACATAAATTTGTAACACTCTTATCTATCCGTTTAGCAGGCTTCGCAGCAACGCGCGGGGTATCATCTAGTGATTATATAATATCTCTCTCATTCGCCGATATACGAACTATGGTATTTTCATCGTGTTATTGTCCTGCTATGCTATACTACACGTTTGCACACGTCATACTATTTGACCATTATGTACTATCGATTTTATCCCTCTTAACCTACGGCTCAAACTGTTTGCTGTTATTATGCAAGGAGCAGCCTCAGTTTGCACACAATATCATAGAGTGAATGGCTCCAATAATCTTTTAAGACCCCATCACTTTTGTTTTACTTCATGCCAATGTATATCATGTTGGAACCTGTTTGTATTTACAGTTGGCCTTACCTTTATGCAGAGGAGCAACAATGGAGTACAAACTCTGCCCGTCCACACGAGCCGCCGTAGATCTCATGTAACACCTACCGTAAGGGCCCCCACCCGAAATTTGGTCCTTGCCACATTTTTTGTTTACTTAAATTTACTATTTGTCTTTCTTGTTTTCATATTTTTTTGCGAAATATTAGCGTCAATTTTTTTATCCCCACTATGGTCTACTTTTGTTCCATGTGCTTAGTTCAATTTCCTAGATATGGAGAGGCCGGGTGTATTGCATATGAGTTGTTTGATAATAAGAACAAGGCCACACTAGCGATAAGATCCACACATGTATCATAAGGAACTCTGTGCAGTTAATCTCACTCTTGTGTCTACTGTGTATCATAGTTAAATGAACTGGGGAGACACTTGATGGTTCAGTTTGTTGTTATCAGGTCACCGAAGCATTGAAATTATCTGGCTATTCATGAATAATTCAATGTATGATTGCTTGATTCATTGTTTTTCTGAAATTATCTGGCTAGCATATTCGAGGCTCACAATTGATGTCTTTTTATTGGCTGAGTTACTCTTTTTTTTGTCTAAGATTAAATCAGTGGCAGATTTCATTGTGTAGTTCCTAGCTAGTTTATATATGAGAAACATAATGCCTTAGTTTTAATATTTGTTTTATTCATGTTTTACACATTCTAGTTTGACCAGTTTGTATCAGGTACTTTGGTTGATTGCTCGCATTGTTATTCAAAATGAACTTGTAGTTTGTTTTCCAAGTCTGTTGTTTAAGTAACTTGTTTTGTCTTGGTTTCAGCCATCTTCAAGTAGAGTAGTCATTTCACAGAGCAGCACATGCTCGCATCGCTCCATGGAGCCATCTGGTCCACTTATTCAAGATGTATGAGCCACCACTGTTAATTGCTTCCTTCCTTATATATTACCATATTGACACATTTAAAATTCATGGTGGCGTGATTGCATGGTAATGCTGTTATAACTTATTTTGTGTTTGTTTCAGGCTGTAAATGACCCTCTGAATGCCGAATAAAGACCCGCTTATCCAAGTTTAGATTTTGTTTCACACAGCAGCAGGGACAATACCTATTGCTCATGGCACACCGCTTCGACTAATCCTCGTTTTTCCGCCGAAAGATTATTTGAGGATGCCCTCCAAGATGCCTGTGATATTGTTGAGCAAGAAGCCAACAAAACAGATTCAGTAATCACCATAGCACACAAAGACTTATATGAATTGAAAAACAGGCAAGCCTTAACACAGAACACACTTAATAATCTCATCTACAGCTCTCATGGGAAGCCAGTTGTTACATGTCTCGGGATGCAAGCTCCATAGAGACCTTTTCTGTAACATGAGTTATGGTGTTTTTTTAGTTGTCTGGACTCTGCTGCAACTTTTATGCTTCATTTTATTACTATCAAGTTTACTGAGGATTGTAATAATCTACTATAATTTGTTGTTGTAAGTTGTTTGAGGATTGTTGCAAACTGAGCATCTATCAGAATTACTACACACACATGAAAAAACATGGAAATTGTAAGAGGTACAACACACGGTCTACTAGAACAGGGAGAACGTCCATTATATTACACGGGCACCATAGAACTTGCAAAATTCATAGATGTTCACTCAACAAAGTGAACACATAAAGAGCAGACCTGAAGAGAATACATCAGAAGAAGACCCACACAATCCATCAATCTGATGGATAGCCGTCGTAGTAATCATAGTGGGTGGTACCATCCTCGCTATATGGCGGCACCATCTGCAGCTCAGAATGCTCGACGATTCTACAATACTCTGCCAGCAATCGATCGAGTTCGAAAGGACGGTCATTCCATAATCCTCCTACTCCATACCCATATACAACGCTTGGATCCTCTTCCCACGCAAGAGCCTCAAAGTTGTAAGATCTAATCTCAGATAGATCCGCATAGTATATGTTGCCGGCCTGCACCGTGGGTACCCTGGTGCTGTCGACGCAGACGCACCGATTCTCAGCAACGAAGAGAGCATGACTTCCGATGCCTCTGACCGACTGAAGGACACGGTTCTGGGTATCAACCCAGTAAACAACCGGCCTACCGCCGTAGACTGGTCCACTCACAATGTAACACCCCAAAACTTTAATCAAGGTTATCAAGTTCTAATCACCGTATTTAGGGTTAACAAAAACTTTTATTAAGAAAATGAATATGAATGTATGTGTGTTTGCATTAGTATAGAATTAAGTGTATATGCCATGCTTGATTGTTCTAAATGTTGTGAAATGATTTAAAGGTGAAGGCCACGTCATCTAGACCATTTACAAACAAAATCCAAAGAGAAAGAAATCAAATAAGATTAAATAAACCAAATGGTCATTTTGACCATTTTAAACCACTAGGCCACTTTAGGTGTTCCTAGAGGAGAATTTTTAACAGAAGCAATTCTATTTCTTTTCACCCCTTGCTAGACCAAGTAAAAGTGTATCCAGGCCCACTTTACAAACTTACAAAAACATCTAGCAAATCAATTAAATGGACAATGGAAAATTGAATCCAATTCATATGTTAAGATCACACTTTTTCAAAAACCTACCAAATCAATTCCCCTTGACCTCTCCAAGCAAACCTAGTCTCTCAAGCTTAATTCAAATTCACTCAAAAAATTTGAATCAAAAATTCAAAAGTAAATTTCATGCGGCCATTAAGACAAACACTTGGCATGCATAGAAAAACCTCTAGCCTAACTTCACTATTTTATACAGTGATCATCGACCAAATTGTCCCCTAGTTACTCCCTTGTTCCCACTAAGCCTAACCCAGCCCTAGACCAGCTCCCCCCTTCGCCGCTGGCACAGTGGAGCACCGCCCGAAAGTGGTCATCACCGGCCGACCACGGCCAGCTCACACCAGACCACCCCACGCCCAACCAGCATGTCCACTAGCGGCACCGCTAGCCGTTTGTACTGCCCTCGCCAGAGATGCCAGCCCATCCCGCTTGGTCCCCTGGTCGAGCTATAAAAGGAGGCCACCCCAGCCTCCATTCCCCATACCATTCGAATCCCCACTCACCACTGAGCCTCCCTACCTCTTCCCGGAGCAAGGCGAGCACCACCGTGCCAGAATTGCACCAGAGTCCACCGCTACTGGAGGAGAAGGGCGCCGTCGATTGCGACCACCTCGAGCTCTGCCGTGACCGCGCCTCGCTTTGTCGTCGTCTACCATGTCGTTTTCCCTTGTCGCCGAGCCTGGATGGAGCCCAGGTGAGCCCCCCAGACCCCCACTGCCGCATTAGGTTTATCTCATCACCGGAGCTGTTCGTCGTCGACGACGACCCTCAGCCGTCGATCTTGCTTCTAATCATAGGGCCTAGAATCAACGATACCATTTCGCGTAGAAGGAGTCACTGACCAGTGGACCCCTTTGTCAGCCGCGCGCTATGCTGCGTTGTGCAGTAGGGCTAGCCCGTTAGCTTTCCCACGCTGGCCCAAAAATTGAAACAATTGATTTTGCACTTTAGTTTAAATCCTATTATGTCCACATATTCAAAAATCAATTCAGAGAGTTTAACTTAACCAAATTGCATGATTCAAATTTTGCTAGAAAGGTAATTAAAATATCTATCCAAACCCGTTGGATTTAAATCATTTGGAGTTAGAGATAATCTATAGCCAAAATAACAAGACAGAGACTTTTGCAACTTAAAACAATTTTCAAAAATCAACCATAATAGCTTTTGAGTTGATTCCAACTCAAAAATCACATTTGACAATATCTATCTAAATATGTAAAAATATTTAGGTTTGCATGCAGTGACATTGGACTAGTACCAAAAGAATGCTATTAGGGCATTTCTAGTCAGTTTAAATCTATTAAATAATATTATTAAACTTTATAAAATGTGACCAACCCTTTAAATCACATTCCCATGTATTAGAATATGTGGTGATGACATGTGTCCACATGATCCCATATTTCATGTGGAGAATATTAAATCTTAATTAATTTCAATGAGTAGAAATTACTTTTCTCAAATAAACTAAATCAAACTAGTCTTTAATTCATGTGATGATTGAGATGATGCTAGATCATCAAGTATGAACCTTAGTGTGCTAAATAGACTAATTAAGTATTGTTTGGTGATTGTGTACCCTGTATTCATTTATATACGATAGTACCGACCAAGTCTACGAGGAGGAGGAGTTCAAGCCTGAAGAAGACGAAGAAAACTTCAATCACTACACCAATCAAGGCAAGCTAACACTTGCAAGTTTCTTATCTATGCAAGCTAATACTTGCAAGCCATCACTAGATGCAAGTTAACTTAAGCAAATGCACTAAGCATGCTTGGTTATACATTTTGATTTATACCCATCCCAAGTTTTACTTGCAAGCTTTACTTTTTGCTTTACCAAAGTTTCTTTACTTTTAGTAATGCTTTGTGAGATTTTGGAAAGTAGTATAGATAGAGTATAAAACTAGGCCTATACTAGATGTCATTCTATGGCATGAGATTGAGATTAGCATCCCTCATTAGTGAACACTCTTAACTTAGTGGCTAGTGCTAAGCATAAAACTTGATCACTTTAGATGGTAATACTTGGTGAAAATGCTTATGAAAACCTTGGAATGATGAGTCATTCTATTGAGATGTTTTGACATGTGTTGAGAAACACAAATGGATTATGATGATGAAAATGTTGAGGCATGAGCCTTAGCCATTTATAAAAACTGATGGTTGGGTTCGGATGCGATACCATTCCAATTTTACCGTACAACCACAATACCTGAATTGGGTAAGGCTTAGCCGGAAGTTTATATTTATTAGTATGGGTTCCCTCGCAGAAGAGGTTTGAGCTGAGGCTACCTCTTGATGATGTCCACCTATGCAGTGCCCAGGATGGCAGATGGCCATGGCTGGGAGGCCAAGCTCATAGGAGAGGTGCTTATACTAGAGTGTGTAAAGGAAAGGTTATGATTGATTATCCGCATACTAAGTATGATGATTCAGGGTTATCCCTGACGGATGTATCGAATTTTGTGGTGCAAGTGTACCACCTCTACAGAGTGTCAAACTATTCGAATAGCCGCGTCCGCGGTCATGGACAGCTGGAGTGGCCATACTGTTCCGTCGTCAGATGTTTTAAAAATGACTTGTGAAATGAATTATGACTTTGACTTGATCACAACAGGGTTGTGACTATGAAAACTAAGTTCCCACTTAGGTGATTTAGAATATTAATTTAGCTTTCTTTACTTCTGAACTCAGCTTAAGACAAATCTAGCTTTTGCAAATAAACTTAGAGCTTAGCATTCCTACTAGAACTACCTTACTTGTTAGTGATAGTTTGCGAGTACTTAAAGAGTACTCATGGCTTTGTCCCTGGCTATTCCCGTGGCTAGACTATGAGGAGGACTATCAGGAAGATGGACAACAGGATGGCTACGACAACTAGGATCATCTCCCATCGTTAGCATTTCCTATGACACTGAAGATGGAGCCTACCGCTACGCTTAAATATTCCGCTGCTTGTTTGTATTTAGACTGGATCATGAGATCCTTTATTTGTGTAAGACCTTATTATGGTTTGTAATGGATGATGTACTGTGATATCCAATCTGTTATGTCTCGCAAAAATGGTAATGCTGGGATTGTGATGTATGGCATAACAGGCATCTAGGATTAAAAATACGGGTGTTGACAAGTTGGTATCAGAGCCATGCTGACCATAGGAGACCCTAGTTAGAATGGACGTCCGAACAAAAACTTAGTTTCAAAACAAATGAAGTGAGTATTTATGAAAATATATTTCCACCCTTATCCTTGATTCTTTCAAAAAAAGTCATGTTCCTCAAAAATTCTTACTTTACTACATAAAGTTTGACACAATTCATTACCTCACTAACTTACTCATCCTATATTCTTATAGATGGAAGTTCAGTATTGCAAGTTCTACCTATTGGGAAACGGAGGCCAACTGATCTTTGAAAGGGATCTAGATGCACTATCAGAGTACGTTGAGCGCCCGCATCCGGAATTCTTCGGAGCCCAACTCAAGGATTTTCCAGGAGGAGATCTACAATGGCTGATAGTTGCAGATCTTCGAGGCAAGATGGAAGTACCCCTTTCTGAGAAGATTCAATTCACCGTGCGAGAGAACAACTAGCTAGATGGATTAGCCAGGGCTATGCATGAAGCTCTTGCCCGTCTGTGTGGGCAAAACATCAACTTGATCCAAGGAACTCCCTTTGCTCACTTCGCAAGGCGTGATTCTATGGGAATGCCATTGGAGATGCCAAGTCACCCGGAGATGAAGCGCCAAGTGGAGAATCTTGACTTCCTGTTGTATGATAGGCGGAAGGAATTGGACAATGCTCGATCCTACTCCAACCACAACATTTCCATCACTGCCAAGAAGGACCAGAGTCTCGCCATGCTAGTCAAGGATCGCCAATCACTTCGTCATCAACACGAGAAGAAGGATCGCACCATTGCTCGTCTTTGCAAGAAGGTGGCCGACCTCGAGAAGACCATCCAAGAGCAAGAAGCCCAGCTTGCAGCAAAAGAAGAAGAGGAATAAGGTGAAGACATCCAGGGAGATATTCACTCGTACCTCAGTGATGACAACGACTACCTAGAGGATGATGCCATGGATTTCTACACCGATGATGATGACTCTGACTTCATTGATGATGAGTATATGCACTTGATCACTACCGTAGGAAGGAGTTGTATCGGTCCCATTGTATCGTAGTTCAGAGAATGGTTCTTAAAACCATCTGTTTTCCTTTTGTTGTGGTGTGTGTGTTTGTATTGTATGCCTTGAATGAATGAATGAGAAGAAGTTAGTTGCAAAACCTGAGTTCAAACTCAAAGTCTAAAGCTTTTGAAAACAAAACCATGAACCCTAGAACTTTCCCCCTTACCCCTTTATCTATCTCAATCTTCAGATGACTCATGGAAACCAAGGAGGAAGCAGCTCATCACAGGACCCGATGTTGCAGATTCTGTAGATGCTAGTTTCAGACTGTGAAGCTAGTAGAGCCGAGCGCCAAGCCAACCTAGCCACCCTGCAACAGATAGCTCAGATGGCCCACAATAATAAAGGCCATAGAAACTAGGATCACCATGGATCCAAACTCAAGAACTTTTAGAATACCAATCCCCCTATATTCAACAAATCTGAGGACCCCTTAGATGTTGATGGCTGGCTGCAAACAATGGAGAATAATCTGGAAGTCGCAGGAGTTGATGCCAATGAGAAGGTATTGTTTGCCACCCACTATCTAGTAGGAGATGCAAGAGCCTGGTGGAATAGCACCCGGACTATGAACCACGGTCAAGTGATGACTTGGGGAGCTTTCAAGATCAAGTTCAGCCGCACCCATGTGCCGCAAGGTTTAGTCACCAGAATGAGAGATGAATTCAGGGAACTGAAGCAAGGAAGGATGACGGTAGTTGAATACCGTGACAAATTTCTGTCCCTCGCTAGATATGCCCCTGATGAGATCAACACTGAAGCCAAGAAGAAGGAAAGATTCCTGAATGGATTGCATGATGAGATGCAAACGGTGTTAGTCAACATCCGTTTTGATGACCTCAAAGAGCCAGTAGACTCTGCCATCCAGATGGAAGGGAAGATAAACCAAGCCAATGACAACCGCAAGCGCAGAATGATGCACCAGACTGGGTCACACAATACCCAGAAGTATCGCCCCAACCCGTCTGCAGGATATGCCCCAAGGAACAATAGACCCCCAATGTCTCGTCCAAGCTACCCCAATCGTAGCGGAGGAAACGTGAAGTCCGGAGAAAAACTACAACAACAACCCTGGAAACTCCAACAACTTCAACCGTGCACCGCCCAAGTCCAACAACAACAACAACAACAATACTGCCCCAAGGACTAGAAGCAATGTCGTGCCTATTGCAGCCAAAGACAAGTCCCGGATTACTTGTTTTGAATGTGGAGTCAAGGGTCACTACTCCAACGAGTGTCCCAAGAAGATTGCAGCCACCACCAATGTGAATGCCCTAGCTCAGCAGCAACGCCGTGTTTAGCCTGGAAGGAGATTTGCCCAGGGAATTCCCTCAACCGCAACGACCGTCTATTTCACATGAATGCTGAAGAAGCCCAAGAAGCGCTAGATGTCGTGCTGGGTATGTTTTCTGTTAACTCATTACTTGCAAGAGTGTTGTTTGATTCTGGAGCATTGCACTCGTTTGTGACAGAAGAATTTGCATGCACTAGTAAGATTCAACCAACAAAATTGAAGGATGTTATTATAGTTCAAATTCCTGGTTCAACCACCAAAGCTAGAAAAATTTGCAAGGCTGTACCTTCAGAATCCATGGGATAGATTTCTATGCCAATCTAATAGTACTTGGAACCAAAGGTTTGGAAGTAGTACTAGGAATGGATTGGATGTCGAAACATAAAGGATTGGTCGACTGTGCCAACAAAGCCATAACCATGACCAGTAGCTCTGGAGTATCAGTAGAGCATGTTTCTGAAACCTTGCCCCGTCCATTCAAATGCAACAAGAGTCTAGCCCAACAAACCATAGACCAAGTCAGAGTAGTCTGTGAATACCCCGACTATTCCTAGATGAATTACCTGGTATGCCCCCAGATCGGGATATCGAGTTCATTATTGAACTAATTCCTGGAACTAGACCCATAGCTCAGAGACCTTATAGTATGAACCCGTCTGAATTAGTGGAGTTGAATAAGCAACTTGATGCTATGTTGGAGAAAGGTTTGATTCAACCAAGCGCATCGCCAAGGAGATCGCCCGTTCTGTTTGTTGATAAGAAAGATGGAGGTAACCGTTTGTGCACGGATTACCGGAAGCTGAATGATGTCACCATCAAGAACAAGTACCCACTGCCAAAGATTGAGGATCTGTTTGATCAGTTGACTGGTGCCAGAGTGTTTTCTGAGATTGATCTTAGAACTAGTTATCATCAACTCAAGATTCGTGCAACGGATATTCCAAAGACCGCTTTACCACCATATATGGATTGTATGAGTATACAGTCATGTCTTTTGGATTAACCAATGCCTCCGCTTATTTCATGAATCTCATGAATGAGATTTTTAAGAACTTTCTAGATAAGTTTTTCATTGTGTTTATCGACGATATTCTAATCTATTCCAATTCATAAGAAGATCATGAGCAACATCTGAGAACCATCCTTGAAACCCTTAGAGAGCATCAGTTGTATGCCAAGTTTAGCAAATGTGAGTTCTGGTTGAAGGAAGTAGGATTCCTCAGACATATTGTGTCGGCAGGAGGAGTCACTGTTGATCCCGCCAAGATCAAAGATGTTGAAGAATGGGAAGCCCCAACCACTCAAACCCAAGTTCGTGCATTTCTCGGATTAGCGGGATATTACCGCAAATTCGTTGAAGGATTTTCGAGCATGGCAAGACCGATGACCCAATGGTTGAAGAAAGACATGAAGTTTGAATGGGCCGACAAATGTGAAGCAAGCTTTCAAGAGCTCAAGAAGAGATTGAACTCAGCCCCAATATTGATTATACTAGATATCAAGAAGTTGTTTGGTGTATATTGTGACGCATCCAAGATTGGTCTCGGATGTGTGTTGATGCAAGAAGGCAAAGTCATCGCATATCTGTCTCGACAACTGAAGCAGCATGAGTAAAACTACCCTACCCATGATCTTGAACTAGCAGCTGTAGTTTTAGCCTTGAAAACATGGCGTCATTACCTTATGGGTAACCGCTGTGAGATTTATTCGGATCACAAGAGCCTAAAGTATATTTTCACTCAAAAGGAGCTGAATATGAGGCAAAGGAGATGGATAGAGTTAATCAAGGATTATGACCTTGACATTCACTATCACCTCGGCAAAGCCAATGTGGTAGCGGATGCTCTTAGCAGATTGACGTGTAGATTAAACACCATGATCAAAGAAGCCCAGCCAAGTTTGCATGAGGAGTTGGAGCAGTTTAGAACTGAGCTAGTTAGCAAAGGATTTTTAGCTAGCATTGAACTTCAACCCAGTTTGATCAGTCAGATCAAGGATGCCCAGAAGGGAAATGCAAGTATCGACAGAATCAAACGTCGTATTGGTACAGGAAAGGTACCTGGATTTACCGAAGATGAAGAAGGAGTTTTGTGGTACAAGGGACATATCTGTGTGCTAGCAGATTCGGAGCTGAAGCAAGCTATCATGCAAGAAGCTCATGATACTCTTTATTCTATCCACCCCGGAGGAACGAAGATGTATTAGGATTTGAAGGAGCAATTTTGGTGGCACAAGATGAAGAGAGAAATCAAGAGCTACATAGCCAAGTGTGATATCTGTCAGAGAGTCAAAGCGAAACATCAGAGACCCGCAGGACTATTGCAACCATTGCAGATTCCGGAATGGAAATGGGATTCCGTCGGAATGGACTTTATCACAGGTTTGCCTACATCTAGTAGGGGAAATGACTCTATTTAGGTCATAGTTGATAGACTATCCAAGGTAGCCCATTTTATACCTGTCAAGACTACCTACCAGAGTTCAAAGCTAGCGGAGTTGTACATTGCTAGAATCGTCAGTTTGCATGGAACCCCCAAGACCATAGTGTCGGATCGAGGAACCCAATTTACCTCAAGATTTTGGCAGAAAGTCCAAGAAGGATTAGGAACCAAGTTGAATTTCAGCACAGCTTATCACCCGTAGACCGATGGACAGACTGAAAGAGTCAACCAAATCTTAGAAGATATGTTGAGAGCTTGTGTGCTGGAATATGGGTCAAAATGAGAAGATTTTCTGCCTTTCCCAGAATTCTCATACAACAACAGTTATCAAGCCAGTTTGCAAATGGCCCCCTTTGAATTTCTGTATGGAAGAAAGTGTTGTACCCTCCTGAATTGGTCGCAAGTAGGAGAGAGTTAGATTTCGAACTCGACATCCTACGAGAAGTCGAAGAGAAGGTTCACAAAGTCCGTGAGCACCTCAAGACCTCCCAATCCAGATAGAAGAGTTATGCTGACAAGAGACGTAGAGACCTGACTTTCAATGTCGAAGATTTTGTGTATCTCAAAGTTTCGTCGTTGAAAGGAATGCAGCATTTCCAGCTGAAAGGAAAGTTAGCCCCTAGATATATTGGACCCTTCAAGATTCTGAATCGCCAAGGAGAAGTATCTTATCAACTGGAACTGCCAGAGGAGATGTTGATGACCCACAAGTATAGGGGGTGTATCGCAGTATTTTCGAGCGAAGTGAAACCCAATTTATTGATTCGACACAAGGGGAGCCAAAGAATATTTATAAGCCTTAACAACTGGGTTGTTAATTCAAATACACCTGGAAACAATCTTGCTCACAGCAGTTTATCAGTAGCAACAGTTTTGTAGTAGGAATAGTAAAGTAGCAGCAGTAGTAAAGTAAAGACAGCAGTAACAATAGCAGTAAACAGTAGGATTCGAGTGCGGTAGGCATAGGGATGGATGGACGGGTGTTGCATGGACAAGACAATTCACATAGCAATCAGAACATAGGGCAATTGCAGAAAAATAAGATAAAGCATCCAAGTACTAGATAATCCTAGGCATGTGTTCCATATATAGTCATATGTGCTCGCAATGAGAACTTGCACTACGTATTTTGTCCTGCCAGCCCGTTTGCAGCGGGGCCTCAAGGGAAATACTGGCAATTAAGGTGCTCCTTTTAATAGAGCACCAGAGCAAAGCATTAACACTCCATGAACACATATGATCCTCACATCAAAGCCATTCCCTCCGGTTATCCCGATTTCTGTCACTTCGGGGCCATTGGTTCCGAAAAACAACGTGTGTATACAACTTGCAGGTAAGATCAGAAACAATACTATCATAATGAATCAATAAAATGTTCAGATCTGAAATCATGGCACTCAGGCCCTAGTGACAAGCATTAAGCATAACAAGTCGCAGCAAAGTCATAAAGCACTAATAAAAGATACTAGGCACCATGCCCTAACAATCTGATGCCATTACATGAACGATCTCATCCAATCCCTACCATCCCCATAGCCTACAGCGGGGGATTACTCACTCATAGATGGGGGAAACATGGATTGGTCGATGGAGAAGCGATGGTGATGATGATGGCAATGATCACCTCCAATTCCCCGTCCTGGCAGGGTGCCAAAACGGAGTTTCTGGTGCTGTTTCATGGAATCTGGTGGTGGCAGCAAAGCGGAACTCCTTCTAAAAAACGTCAAACCCCCCTGAGTTTTTAGGTCAGAAGGCATCTTATAGGCGAAGAGGGAGACCGAGGGGGTGTCTGGGGTGGCCAGACCACCCCCTGGCGTGGCCTGGGCTTGCCCGCGCGGCCAGGTGGTGTGGCCTGGGCCCAGCCCCCCTCCGTCTCGTATTCTGGCTCCAGGAGTCTTCTGGTGAAATAGGATTTTTGGCATATTTTCCGGGATTTTTCCTGAAAGTTGATTTTCTACACACAAAGTAGACACCAATGCAATTCTGCTGAAAACAACGTCAGTCCGCGTTAGTTGCATCCAAATCGCACAAGTTTAGAGGAGAAACAATAGCAAAAGTGTTCAGGAAAGTAGATACGTTTTGGACGTATAAACTCCCCCAAGCTTAGCTTATTGCTTGTCCTCAAGCAATTCAGTTGGAAACTGAGTGCGATAGAAGAACTTTCACGAACACATTTGCTTCATATGATGTATATATTCTCAGCATGTGACCAACTACTTAGGCAATTCATAATAAAGAGTATGCTACTGAGTCTACTTAATAGTCAATGCAAGCTATGAAGAGATTCCAACTCAAAAATAATAAGTAGCATGAAGCATAAACATAAGCAACATTACAATGCTCATAACAAGGTATGATAGAGTGTGATGGCTCTGTGTATGGCGCTAGAAAAATGCTGGAGCGGTGTTGATGTAGAGCTCGTTGGGAACCCCAAGAGGAAGGTATGATGAGCACAGCAGCAAGTTTCCCTCAGTATGAAACCAAGGTTTAATCGAACCAGTAGGAGCAAGGAAACACCCCAAAGGTGTTACTAGCTTAGCCTTGGCACGGCGCACTACCGGTGCTAGTAGCAACGTGGAGACCTACACAACACAACCACAGAACTTTGTCCCCAACTTGCGATGAGGTTGTCAATCTCACCGTGTTTTGCGGAAAACAAAGGATTAAACGTACCAAATGGAAAGAAGTAAAAGTTTGCAGAAAGTAAACACAAAGCAGTAAAAGAATATAGATTGAATGTAAAAGACAAGGACCGGGATCCATAATTCACTAGAGGTGGATCTCCTTAGATAGATAACATGCTGGGTGAACAAATTACAGCGGGGCAATTGACAAACATCGAGAAAGCAATACATGCATATACTAATCATCTTGACTCCTTTGGAACTTGATTGGGCATTACAACATTATACATAGACCGCCATCCAACTACATCTATGACTAATAATCCACCTTCAGGTTATCATCCGAACCCCCTCCAGTATTAAGTTGCAAGCAACAGATTATTGCTTTACGAACTGCGTGTAAAGTAAACAATACGATTGTTCTATGAACAAAGGATTGTTGTTTTCTCCCTAGTAGCAACAACACATCTAGTACCTTAGAGATTTTTGTCACTTCCCCAGATTACTAGAGGCATGAACCCACTACCGAGCATAAATACTAACTCTTGGAGTTGCTAGCATATACTTGGCCAAGATAGCTACTAACAACGGAAAGCATGCAAGATCACAAATAACAAAGACATGATAGAATCAATAATCAATCTGAAATAGCAACTCAATATCCATCGGATCCCCGCAAAGACAATATGTATGATTACAAATAGATGATCTTGATCATGAACGGATCTCACAAGATCTAGACATGAAAGAACAAAGGAGGAGAACCAGCCATCTAGCTACTACATGGATCCCTAGTCCAAGGATGAACTACTCACGCATCACACCGGAGGCTTGCATGGTGATGAAGAAGGCCTCCAGGGTGAATTCCCCTCTCCGGCAGGGTGCCGGGAACAGCTTTAGATCCCTCCTGATCTAGGGATGGAGATAACGGTGGCTACAGACTCTTTCGTGGATTTTTGATCGGGTACTTAGGGTTTTCGTCCCGAGGGCAATATATAGGCGGAAGGAGAGGTCGAGGGGGTGCCAGGGGCCACCACACCACCCCCTGGTGCGGGCCAAGCCTGGCCACGTGGCCAGGTGGTGTGGCCGGCCTCTGGCCCCTCTCCGTCTCGTATTCTGGCATCTGATGACTTCCAGAAAAATAGGCACTTTGGCTTTTGTCCCGTCCAATTCCGAGAATATTCATTTTCTGACATTCCTGGAACCAAAAATAACAGAAAACAGGCAGCTGGCACTGTGGCTCTTGTTAATTGGTTAGTCCAAGAAATCATATGAAAAGTACTCCAAAGTGTGGACAAAACACAAGAAAGTGGATAAAACCAAGCATGGAACATCAAAAATTATAGATACATTTGCAATGTATCAACATCCCCAAGCTTAACTCCTGCTCGTCCTCGAGTAGGTAAGTGATAAAAATAAAGAATAATTTTTGAGGTGACATGCACCGTCAAACACTTGATCAAAGTATTTGCAAAACATTCAAAGCTAGGATCATAGTACTTCAATCATAACATGAAAGACAAAGTTCTAGTAATAAGACAAAGAAACTATGGTGCAACATGAAAAGGCACAAACAAAAGATTCATGAATAACAATGCTTTGCAAGACGTTTGTTTGTTTCACATAAATAAAACATAGCATAATAGCATTCCGCTTGTCCCTCAATAGAGTAGAAAATATAAATGCATAGGACACCTTCAAAGTTCATAAGAGTGACTAGATACAAATAGTTTAAAACAAGCAATATCAAGTTATGCATTAATCAACTAGTCTTGGGACAATGCACATAGAACTAAGAATGGCCACTATGCTCTCAAAGTAGGTGCATAAAGGTAGAAGGTGGAGACTCGATATAATGGTGGAAGAAAGGCCTTTATAAAAGGAAGTAGGGATTCAATTCTCATAAAGAGCTTCCAAAAATTATGGTACTTATAGCTTTCAGCTCTCATTGCCCCTATCATAAGAATTTTGAAGTGATTAAGGTTAAAGTGAACAAACTATGGTGTACATGCTTGATGAAGTATAAGTTAGAAATATCATGTCCCTTGTATACGAGGGCCGCTCCTCATGCTACTCAAGTTTAGTTACCGGTAAGTTCTTGTCATTGTAAGTACATGTGTATCATAGAGAACCGCCAATAGGGTACCCCTTGCCCGATGACACGGAAGAATCCCCATATCAAAATGACAAGGCAAGCAGACAACGAGCATCTCAGCAATCTTCTTATTTACCATGGGAATATGGTGATTTTTCTCTCTTTCCTCTTTTCATAATATCTCTTTTTTTCTTTTCTTTTTATCTTTTTTCTCAACATAAGACTCTTTTTTTATAAGAAGAATGCTTCATAGACAGCTCATTATGGTTACGCTGCAGGTTTCCACCATGTCAGCATGGATTAGACCAGCGGCCCAGGCGTTTCTCTAACACATATACATAACTCCATGGACTTATAAGCTCCCCTTTCATTTCACACCGACGACATCCATATACAAAAGGCATGATATCAACTAGGTACAAGTACCAAGTGCAATGTTTAAAGGGTTCCCCATGAAAGCATGGTTCTGCTAATTCCCAACAAATAAGTGCAAGCATATACAACATAGACGACACAATGGTTCAAGTTTATTAAGGGCAAAAAAAGTAAAGTGTGCCATCAAGTTTGTTAGAGCTTTAATCACTAGTTTTCTCATAACAAGTTTAATTTGGAAGGTAAACAAAAGAATGAATATACTTGGAATAGCATAAGCTAGTAGGTAGGTATGGTGGACTCTTTGGAATAACTTGGTTTAGGGAGTTGGATGCATGAGCGGAACTCATACTTGGTTGTGGAGGCTAGCAAAAGACTGTGAGCGACAAACTAAGAGAGCAATAATGGTCATAATCATGCAGAGCGACAAAACATTATTGATCAAAGCATAAAGTGATACTACAAGTTGAAAACTAAAGGATCATAAAGGCTATGGTGACTTGAGATAGTCATAACATGGTGTGAGCATGTGCCAAGTCAACCCAAATAAAGCATCAAAGGAGAATACCACTATACTATGCTTTAATATGCTAAAACAACGCATGATTCATCCAAGGCACATTAAGCAATCTCAATTGTTTATAACAAGTCATGCTACAACAAAGAATACTAAGCATAAATCCAAAACAATATCAAGCATGTCATGACAAAGCATAGGCCACAGTAAAAAACGAGCTCTTTTTACCACATAAGTATGAACTTTCCTACTCTTTTCCAAACCAAACCAAACTATTTGCAAACCAAAGTATGAAAGAGGGGGTCCAACCAATTTATTCAGAAAACTAAGAAAAAAAAAGCAAACAAAAAACCAAAACGAAAACGAAAAAAAGACGCTCCAAGAACAACACAACTGTGCATGAAACAATAAAAATGAAGCGTTTGGAAGAAACCTGGGATTTTTATTGATGAAGAAGGGGATGCCTTGGGCATCCCCAAGCTTTGACGCTTGTACTTCTTGGATATTTCTTGGGGTAACACGCATGGCATCCCCAATCTTGAGCTTTAGTCCATCCTTCATCTCATTACTCATTCCTCCCATACACCTGAAAATTTTCCTTCATACAAAACTTCACACAATCTTTATTAGCAACATTAGTGCACTCAAGATAAAAGGTCTTAAGGCTCAGTTATAACACCAAATAAACTTCCATTATAACACTAGATACTGTCGCACTTCCCTCAAAAATCTCAATTCCCCAAAAGAACTCAAAAAGGAATCAACAAGAAGCAAATGCAGAAAATGGCAGAAATCTGTCAAAACAGACAACAGGTAAAGACAATTTTTTTCGAAGACCTTCTGTTGCTCAAATCAAAAAGTGTTGAACTAACTAAAGTTAGATAACAACCTGGGGCAGAAGCACAAAAATCCACGCCTCAAAAGGACGTACAGAGATTGTACACTATTTTTTACGGTGAAGCACAGAAATCTGTTTCGGGACAGCAACTTTCCCAATCATTACTTCTCTCTCATTAGAGGTTACTCTTGGCACAAAAAGCAAATAAAAAGGATAAGGAGCGGTTATTACTTAAGTAATAACTTCCAAGACTCATCTACAACTTTTGGGTTATCTCCCAATAAGTACTTTTCTATAACGCCTTTAAGTTAGGCATAAGAAGCAAAGAAAGAATCAAGTGTTCTCAAATGAAGAAGCATTAAAACCAAATTTCTTGCCCTTACCTCTCTTAATTTTATTCTTAACCTTGGAGAAAATATGATATAAGAAAGGTTCATGGTCCCCTTTCCCACATCTATTATTGCGCCAAGGAGTTCTAATAGGGACCTTCCAAGTGTAATTTGTCCTTTTCCGGCACATTCAATAACAAGATAATCAGTAGAAATCATTTTCCCAAGGATCTTTGTAAACACTCCTTCAGCTATTCCAAGAGATAATATGGTAGTGTTATTAGCAAGAGGTATTTCTTTTCCTCCTTCAGTAAGCCCCCATGTTTTTAAAGATTCATAAATATCTTTGGGCATAAGACAAAATTCAGACATGATATCATAGCGAGCTTGAAAAGTTTCAGTGTCTATCTCAATCTTTACTGTAGGGAGCCACTTTGATGGTTCAGAATTTATTGGGACATAATTGTGATGCTCCCTAAGCGTATTATAGCAATCTTTTAAGATAGAAGTGCTAGTCTCAAGAGTGTTCAATCTAGCAAATATTCTTGCGAAAGAAATATCAGTTTGGCTAGGCAAGTTGTAAGTGAGGATCAATTTCTTTATAGCATTAATAGCATCATCCTCATTACATTGGAGGAAATCTCCTCCCACAACAGCATCTAAATCATATCTATAGCAAAGAGCAATCCCATGGTAAAAACTTCTAAGGAACAAGCTTTGAGTCATTTTAGGCTCAGTTTTTTTCATGTAGATCAGAGATTCTAGACCAAGCTTCCTGAAAACTTTCCTCAATTCCTTGTTTAAAAGTGAAAATCATTTCCTTGGGTGACATAGTGACTGGAGCAAGGCTAGACATAGTGGCAATCAAGATAGGAACTAATTTTTTTGTGTTTTTGAAATAAGAAAGCAAACTAGTAAAACTAATTTTTTGTGTTTTTGATAAAGAAACAAGCAAAAAAAGAAAAAAGAAACTAAGCAAAACAAAAATAACAAAGTAAAGAGATTAGTTATGAGGGACTCCCCTTGTGAAGATGTCCTTGACTCCCTGGCAACGGTGCCAAAAAAAATGCTTGATGGCTCTGTGTATGGCGCTAGAAAAATGCTGGAGCGGTGTTGATGTAGAGCTCGTTGGGAACCCCAAGAGGAAGGTATGATGAGCACAGCAGCAAGTTTCCCTCAATATGAAACCAAGTTTTAATCGAACCAGTAGGAGCAAGGAAACACCCCAAAGGTGTTACGAGCTTAGCCTTGGCAGGGCGCACTACCGGTGCTAGTAGCAACATGGAGACCTGCACAACACAACCACAGAACTTTGTCCCCAACTTGCGATGTGGTTGTCAATCTCACCGTGTTTTGCGGAAAACAAAGGATTAAACATACCGAATGGAAAGAAGTAAAAGTTTGCAGAAAGTAAACACAAAGCAGTAAAAGATTATAGATTGAATGTAAAAGACAAGGACCGGGATCCATAGTTCACTAGAGGTGGCTCTCCTTAGATAGATAACATGCTGGGTGAACAAATTACAACGGGGCAATTGACAAACATCAAGAAAGCAATAAATGCATATACTAATCATCTTGATTCCTTTGGAACTTGATTGGGCATTACAACATTATACATAGACCGCCATCCAACTACATCTATGACTAATAATCCACCTTCAGGTTATCATCCGAACCCCCTCCAGTATTAAGTTGCAAGCAACAGATTATTGCTTTACGAACTGCGTGTAAAGTAAACAATATGATTGTTCTATGAACAAAGGATTGTTGTTTTCTCCCTAGTAGCAACAACACATCTAGTACCTTAGAGATTTCTATCACTTCCCCAGATTACCAGAGGCATGAACCCACTATCGAGCATAAATACTAACTCTTGGAGTTGCTAGCATCTACTTGGCCAAGATAGCTACTAACAACGGAAAGCATGCAAGATCACAAATAACAAAGACATGATAGAATCAATAATCAATCTGAAATAGCATCTCAATATCCATCGGAACCCCGCAAACACAACATGTATGATTACCAATAGATGATCTTGATCATGAACGGAGCTCACAAGATCTAGACATGAAAGCACAAAGGAGGAGAACCAGCCATCTAGCTACTACATGGATCCGTAGTCCAAGGATGAACTACTCACGCATCACACCGGAGGCTTGCATGGTGATGAAGAAGGCCTCCAGGGTGAATTCCCCTCTCTGGCAGGGTGCCGGGAAGAGCTTCAGATCCCTCCTGATCTAGGGATGGAGATGACGGCGGCTATAGACTCTTTCGTGGACTTTTGATTGGGTACTTTTGGTTTTCGTCCCGAGGGCAATATATAGGCGGAAGGAGAGGCCGAGGGGGTGCCAGGGGCCACCACACCACCCCCTGGCGCGGGCCAAGCCTAGCCGCGCAGCCAGGTGGTGTGGCCGGCCTCTGGCCCCTCTCCATCTCGTATTCTAGCATCTGATGACTTTCAGAAAAATAGGCACTTTGGCTTTTGTCCCGTCCAATTCCGAGAATATTCATTTTCTGACTTTCCTAGAACCAAAAACAGCAGAAAACAGGCAGTTGGCACTGTGGCTCTTGTTAATAGGTTAGTCCAAGGAATCATATGAAAAGTACTCCAAAGTGTGGACAAAACACAAGAAAGTGGATAAAACCAAGCATGGAACATCAAAAATTATAGATACATTTGCAATGTATCAGAGTGGTATCTCGCTTGCCTTTGATTATGAATGCCAATGCACCTCTAAAATCCAAGTGAAGACTAGAAGTAAAGATGTCAAAGATAGAAGCATCAAAGTCATAACACAAATAATCAAGTAATGAGACAAACACAGAGAATGACAACTATGCTCTCAAGAAGGTGCTCAAAGAGTATATGGAGACTCAACAAGTAAAAGAAAAAGGTTTTGAATAGTTTGAAAAGCTTCCAAATGCTGAAAGTATGGTACTCATTAGCTTTGAGCCCTCATTGCCCCTATCATAAGCATCTTTAATGTGATTAAGGTGAAAGTGAGGTCCAATCTAAGTTATATGCTTGACAGACTATAAACTGAAAATCCCATGTCCCTTGAGTACGAGGGCCGCTCCTCATGCTACTGAACTTTAGTTACCGGTAAGTTCTTTTCATCGTAAATATGTGCGTATCATAGAGAACCGCCAACGAGGTACCCCTTGCCCGATGATACGGAAGAATCCCCATATCAAAATGACAAGGCAATCAGACAATGAGTATCTCAGCAATCTTCTTATTTACCATGGGAAAATGGTGCTTTTTTCTCTCTTTCCTCTTTTCAAAAATCTCTTTTTTTTTCTTTTTCTCAATAGCTATCTCTCTTTTTTATAAGAAGAATGCTTCATAGATATCATTATGGTTACGCTGCAGGTTTCCACCATGTCAGCATGGATTAGACCAGCGACCCAGGCATTTCTCTAACACACATACATAACTCCATGGACTTACAAGCTCCCCTTTTATTTCACACCGACGACATCCGCAAACAAAAGAGCATGGTATCAACTGGGTATATATTTACAAGTGTTTAAAGCGTTCCCCGTGACAGCACGGTTCTGCTAATCCCCAGCCTATAATTTGCAAGCATATAACTTTCATGGACAGTCACAATGGTTCAGGTTTATTAAGTGCAGAAAATAAAGTGTGTCATCAAGTTCGTGAGAGCTTTACTAACTAACTTTTCTCATAACAAGCAAACATTTCATTCGGAAGAAAACAAGGCATAATGAATATGCACGGGAGTAGCAAATGATGCTAATAGGTAGGTATGGTGGACACTTTGGCAATATTTGGTTTAAGGGAGTTGGAAACATGAGTAAAATACTCAGTGAAAGTGAAGGCTAGCAATAGTAAGGGAGCGACAAACGAGAGAGCAATAGCTGTCATAATCATGCTTGCAACAAAACAGGACTAATCATGGCATGAAAGTGATTCAAGATCCTCAAGGCAAAATAATTCATCAAGGCTTAACTGATTATTTCAGTCATGTGCATGCGTGAGCATGTGCCAAGTCAATTCAAATGAAACATTCATAGGAGGATACCATAGTGTCATACCAAGTTATGAATAGAATAATGCAAGCAAACATTCATAAGACATGCTACAAACTATTAGCAAGCTGGAGCTAATCATACGAAAGCAAGAGCTACTAAGCATCCAAAGATAACATACACCTTACACGAACGGACTAAGCATGCCCACAGTGATGAGTATATGTACAAAAATGAAAAAAAAAGAGTTCGTTACCAGCCTCTTACCACGCCTCAAGTTGTCATTAATCCTCATTATTGCTCTTCACTTGTGTGGCTTGAATAATAATATGAAACCAATATCCACTAAGGGCTGATGAACCCTGCAACAAACTCACAAAGCGAAAGAAGAACGACAAATATTTTTGTTGTTTTCGATCTTTAAAACAAGAACCAAAGGGGAAAAACAAGCAAAGCAAAATCTTTTTGGGTTTTTCGAATAGTTCAAACAAAGAAAAAAAAAGGAAAAACAAACCACGGCAAAAAGAAGAAGAAGCAAACCAAAGAGAAACAACAGAAATATTTTTGGTCTTTTGTGTTTTAGAAAGCAAAAGCAAAGAAAGAACAAAAACTAAAAAGATAACGAAACATGAATATACAAAGTACCGACGCAACATGATATGGAGATGAGTGCGGTGTCGGCGTAGCCCCCCAAGCTTACGCTTTTGGCCTAAGTGGGTATCAATCCCAAGCCGGCCAGGATGACGTATCACCATAGTATGACGAGGAGGTACCCTCGTCCTGGTGTGAGCTCGAGTACATTCCTCCGTAGTGAGCGGAGTGATCGTAGGAGGGTACATCCTCCTGGTGCTGCTCGTGAAAGCCCAGCAAGCGAAGCTGCTCATCCACCTCCTCCTTGGAGCGCGACCACCGTCTCCTGTGAACACTAAACAAAGAAGGCTGTGGCAAAGGGATCTCCCTTTCACCCCCGTCAGTGAAAAGCATCCTATATACTAGACTGTTCAAATCAGAAGTAGTAGCGACAAAGTGATGAGTTTTCATAGCAACAAGGTCAAGCCTCTGTGGTGCCAGTATATAATCATTGGGGTCCACTAAATGACCTAATGCATTGACCATGCGCGAGGCAATGATGCCCCCATAGATAGGCCCCCTAGCAGCTAGGCGGCGAGAAATAAGCGAGCCAAGGTTGTACCGAGTATCATTGTTAAGCGCAGCAGCAAGGAAGGCTAAATGATAATTGGAGATATTACTGGTGTTCTCCTACCTAGTATGCTAGTAGCAAGATAATATGCAAAGTATCTAAGAGCAGGGAGTTGGATATTTCTTATCTTTCCGCGCTGCGCCACGCGGTCATCATCATTGGTCACCCCTCGGTAAAGCTCCAACAAATCAGTGGGTCGCCCTTGAATTTTCTTCATGGTCCCTGTCATACTTACACCTACAATACTGCAAAATCTCTCCAAAGGCATGGTGAAGGGCAGATTATAAATTTTGAAAGAGACAGTTGACTGATAGGATGTGTTAGTAAACGTGAAGCTCTCAACAAAGGTTCTGGTGAGCATAGCATATTGCTCACTCTTATCTTGCATATATGAGGTCAAACCGACCCTCTCAATCAGTAGCAAGAAATCATCAAGAATACCTGCAGCTTGTAAGAAAGTAAAACAAGGAAAAGTGGATGGGTGAGCATCCCCATCACCCCTTTCATTACCAATACGAGTTGAATGAGATCTTTGTTGTATGATGGCCTAAACTGAGAGGCTGATCTTGAGGGCCTCGACCTCCTAGGTGCATCACTCTCAAATATATCTCCAAAGGTATGGTTGTTCATGCTTGGTATTCTGAAATTTAAACATCTATTAAACATGTGACCGCAAAGTGAATATAATGAAGGATACTACTCATAGGGACTTGTAAGAGGCCTAAACATGCATCAAAACTATATCTCTAAGCATCAAACAAGCTTACAAGAACTCATAACCTGTCACCTACAGCAGTAAAATACTCAAGATATAATCCACTAAACATAAATCCACTTGGACAAGGGGAGGAGTCACATACCAGGGAACAAGTGCTCCAAATTTCAGCAACAAAGATGGGTTGAGCAAGGAGATCGAAAAAACGAGAGCAAGCACAGCAAGAACGCGATTTTGAGCAATGAACTGGAGCTTGCTCGGGAGAGAGAAGAAAGTGGCAGGTGAGAGAGTTAGTAGGGGGCCAGGGGTGGCCCACAGCAGGGCATGGCGCCACCCAGGGCAGGCCGCGCCACCAGGTGGTGTGCCTGCCTGGTGGGTCCCCCAGGTACCTCCCAGGCACTCATCTGCCCCTTTTTTCACGTAAAAAATTAATATGAATTTTCTGGAATTTTTCGAGACACTTTATTTATTGGCCATTTTTCAAGAATAGAAGAATGATTTTCTGATAGACAGATTTTTTTTTGGAAAATGATGCAAGGACAAAACAAAGCTAGAACTACAGAAGTTCTAAGACACTCTAACATGCAAGCAACTAACAACAAAAAAGAAAACTAAACGAAAGCAAAAACTAAAATGGATAGAATAGAAGTACACGGAGATAATCATAATGAAAACATTGTTTTGTTCAATGAAATCCTTTTATTAACAAGGTTGATCAGGTCTCGTTACCAAAACAATTTCATATGAGACAAAACTTTGTATTCCACTAATTATTATGTTATCTCAACCTTGATAGCAATGGTCCCAATCATAATAGTTTCAAATTTTTCTCTTGGTATGGGACAATATATTTCTCCAGCTTGAATGCCCTCAACATGTTCAACTGAATTCAAACCATAAGTCCTTTCAATCTTCTTGAGGAAATAGACAGTATGTTCCTTGTCATTAACATTGAAAGTCACCTTTCCTTGATTACAATTAATAACAACTCCTGGAGTATTAAGAAAAGGTCTCCCAAGAATAATAGACATATTATCATCTTCAGGCATTTCAAGCACAACAAAATCAGTTAATATCAAGCAATTGTGAGCCACTTGAACATGTACATCCTCACATATACCAACAGGAATAGTGGTAGATTTATCAGCCATTTGCAAAGATATATCAGTTGGTATTAATTTTTCTAGTTGAAGCCTCTTATAGAGAGAGAAAGGCATAACACTAACTCCAGCTCCCAAATCACACAAAGCAGTTCTAACATAACTGTTCTTAATAGAACAAGGGATAGTTGGAATCCCTGGGTCTCCAAGTTTCTTAGGAACCTTACCATTAAAGGAATAATTAGCAAGCAAAGTAGAAATTTCTTCATTAGGGATCTTCCTTTTATTCGAGACAATATCCTTCATATACTTTGAGTAAGGAGGCAACTTAATAGCATGAGTCAAAGGAATTTGTAGGAATAAAGGTTTCATCCACTCACAAAACTTATTATAGCGTTCATCCTCCTTTGACTTGTGTTTCTTATCAGGGAATGGCATAGGTTTTTGGACCCAAGGCTCTCTTTCACTACCATGTTTCTTAGCAATAAATCTTCTTTAGTGTATTTAGTATTGTTAGTGTGGTTTTCAGGTTCTTCTTCAACTTTTTCTTCATTAGGAACTTCATTTTCTTCATTACCACTTTCAGTTTCAGCATCAGAGATATATATACTATTAGGATCTATAGCAGGTTCAGACGGTTCTACAACAGTTTTATGTTTCTTTTTCCTTTTCTTACGAGTGGAACCACTATTTTTAGCTTGTTGAGAATCCTGCTCAATTCTTTTGGGATGCCCCTCAGGATATAGAGGATCCTGGGTAGTAGTTCCACTTCTAGTTCTAATTTCATAAGCATGTTTTTCTTTAGCGGCATTAAAATAAGCAAGTCTTTTTGCACTTTAATTAGTTGATCTATTTGAGTTTGAACCATTTGAAAGTGTTTAACAATCATTTTAACATCATTGAGGTTCTTTCCACAATATCTTTCAACTCAACAATAGCTCTAGTGTTTTCCATTAGATGATTTCGCACCCTTTTATTAAAATTATCTTGCTTAACAATAAAGATATCGAATTCTTCTAAGCATTGACCGGGAGGTTTAGAGTGAGGGATATTACCTTCATCAAAGTGTTGGAGAGAGTGTACCTCGATAGTAGATGAGTGGGGAATAGGCTTACATAATTCTTCTATAGGAGGTAAATTCTTGACATCTGCGGCTTTAATTCCCTTCTCCTTAAGACATTTCTTAGCTTCCTTCATCACTTCATCATTTAATTCAATAACTCCCCTCTTCTTTGATATTGGAATAGGCACCGGAATAGTAGGTTCAGGTACAATTACTTCAGGTATAGCTTGTTTAGGAGGAGTCCAATCTTCATAGTTCTTACTTATTTTAGCCATTAATTCCTCAGCTTCCTTGGGAGTCCTGTTCCTGAAAACACAATCAGCACAACTATCTAGGTATGTCCTAGATTCTTCAGTTGGTCCATTATTAAATATATCAAAGCACAAAACCTTGCCCAAGATTCGGGCAATACCTCTTTTTCTCCCTGTTGAAAATCAAAAAGTTCCTGCAAAATAGCATGTCTAGCACTAGGAGGAAAATATTTCTGCAGGAAAGTACTAATCAAGCACTCAGGGCTATCAATATATCTAGGAGGTAAATTACTAAACCAAGTTTTAGCTTCTCCTTTCAGTGAAAAGGGGAAAATCTTAGTAACAAAGTAAGTACGCATCTTAATATCATCAGAAAACAAGCCACTCATGGTAGAAAGTTCATTCATATGTGCTACCGCACTTTCATTCTTAGTCCCACAAAAAGGTTCTTTCTCGATAATAGCTATGTAAGATAGATCGAGAGAGAAATCATAATCTTCATCTATAATGTTTATGGGAGAAGCAGCAAACTTAGCAACAGGAGACAATTTGGGTCTAATAGTACGCCTCTCAAGGAGACTCTTAGCAGCGCTCCTATCATGGGTGTTTTTACATTCTTTAATAAATTCATCGGTCACCTCAACATAACCATCTTCAATATCATAACTCTCACTAGACTCAGGTGAACTAACAGGTGTGGTAGTGTCTTCATTAGGAGTTTCAGTATTTCCAGCTATAGTTCTAGCAATCGTAGCATCTAGGAAAGGACCTAATGAACCACTCTTATCAAGCACAGTAGAAGCAGCATCAGAAGTTTCAGATTCAGCAGTAGTAGCAGTGTGTGTAGCGTGTGTATGTGGTGGTGTAACGAGCTTACTTATAACAGATGGTGAATCAATAGCAGCAGAGGTGTTCAGAACCGTACCTCTTCTTGTAGTGGATGCTAAAATAGGAAACTTGCCATCATGAGACTTACCCATGATGGATGGATAGCAGCGAACAATAGAGAATCCAAGTGAACTTGATAAATAAAGCTATGCTCCCCGGCAACAACGCCAGAAAATAGTCTTGATGACCCACAAGTATAGGGGGTGTATCGCAGTATTTTCAAGGGAAGTGAAACCCAATTTATTGATTCGACACAAGGGGAGCCACAGAATATTTATAAGCCTTAACAACTGAGTTGTCAATTCAGCTGCACCTGGAAACAATCTTGCTCACAGCAGTTTATCAGTAGCAACAGTTTTGTAGTAGGAATAGTAAAGTAGCAGCAGTAGTAAAGTAAAGAAAGCAGTAACAATAGCAGTAAACAGTAGGATTTGAGTGCGGTAGGCATAGGGATGGATGTACGGGTGTTGCATGGACAAGACAATTCACATAGCAATCAGAACATAGGGCAATTGCAGATAAATAAGATAAAGCATCCAAGTACTAGATAATCCTAGGCATGTGTTCCATATATAGTCATACGTGCTCGCAATGAGAACTTGCACAACATCTTTTGTCCTGCCAGCCCGTTTGCAGCGGGGCCTCAAGGGAACTACTGGCAATTAAGGTGCTCCTTTTAATAGAGCACCGGAGCAAAGCATTAACACTCCGTGAACACATGTGATCCTCACATCAAAGCCATTCCCTCCGGTTATCCCGATTTCTGTCACTTCGGGGCCATTGGTTCCGGACAACAACGTGTGTATACAACTTCCAGGTAAGACCATAAACAATACTATCATAATGAATCAATAACATGTTCAGATCTGAAATCATGGCACTCGGGCCCTAGTGACAAGCATTAAGCATAACAACTCGCAACAAAGTCATAAAGCACTAATAAAAGATACTAGGCACCATGCCCTAACAATCTGATGCCATTACATGAACGTTCTCATCCAATCCCTACCATCCCCATAGCCTACAGTGGGGGATTACTCACCCATAGATGGGGGAAACATGGATGGTCGATGGAGAAGCGATGGTGATGATGATGGCGATGATCTCCTCCAATTCCCCGTCCCGGCAGGGTGCCAGAACAGAGTTTCTGGTGCTGTTTCATGGAATCTGGTGGAGCAGAACTCCTTCTAGAAAAACGTCAAACCCCCCTGAGTTTTTAGGTCAGAAGGCATCTTATAGGCGAAGAGGGAGACCGAGGGGGTGTCTAGGGCGGCCAGACCACCCCCTAGCGCGGCCTAACCTTGCCCGCGTGGCCAGGTGGTGTGGCCTGGGCCCAGCCCCCCTCCGTCTCGTATTCTGGCTCCGGGAGTCTTCTGATGAAATAGGATTTTTGGCATATTTTCTGGGATTTTTCCTAAAAGTTGATTTTCTGCACAAAAAGTAGACACCAATGCAATTCTGCTGAAAACAGCGTCAGTCCGTGTTAGTTGCATCCAAATCACACAAGTTTAGAGGAGAAACAATAGCAAAAGTGTTCGGGAAAGTAGATACGTTTTGGACGTATTAGATGTCAGCCATCCATGATGTGTTCCATATCTCGTTACTTCGCAAATGCCTAGAATTGCCGAAGAAGACCGAACTATTCAAGACCATCGATCACCGAGCCATTGATATCAACAAGGATCTGACGTATCGTGAAGTGACCATCCGTATCTTGGAAGAAGCCTTCAGAACCACCAGGACCCGGAGTATCAAGTTTCTCAAGATCCAATGGAGCAACCATACTAAAGAAGAAGCTACTTTGGAACGAGAGGATTATATTAGGACTGAGTTTCCAGATCTCTTTAGTTCCTATTTTTTCTTAAATCTGGGGATGAGATTTTGGTTAAGGAGGGAAGGTTTGTAACACCCCAAAACTTTAATCAAGGTTATCAAGTTCTAATCACCCAATTTAGGGTTAACAAAAACTTTTATTAAGAAAATGTATATGAATGCATGTGTGTTTGCATTAGTATAGAATTGAGTGTATATGCAATGCTTGATTGTTCTAAATGTTGTGAAATGGTTTAAAGGTGAATGCCACGCCATCTAGACCATTTACAAACAAAATCCAAAGAGAAAGAAATCAAATAAGATTAAATAAAGCAAATGGTCATTTTGACCATTTTAAACCACTAGGCCACTTTAGGTGTTCCTAGAGGAGAATTTTTAACAGAAGCAATTCTATTTCTTTTCACCCCTTCCTAGACCAAGTAAAAGTGTCTCCAGGCCCACTTTACAAACTTACAAAAACATCTAGCAAATCAATTAAATGGATAATGGAAAATTGAATCCAATTCATATTTTAAGATCACACTTTTTTAAAAACCTACCAAATCAATTCCCCTTGACCTCTCCAAGCGAACCTAGTCTCTCAAGCTTAATTCAAGTTCACTCAAAAAATTTGAATCAAAAATTCAAAAGTAAATTTCATGCGGCCATTAACACAAACACTTGGCATGTATAGAAAAACCTCTAGCCTAACTTCACTGTTTTATACAGTGATCATCGACCAAATTGTCCCCTAGTTACTCCCATGTTCCCTCTAAGCCTAACCCAGCACCAGACCAGCTCCCCCTTTGCCGCTGGCATAGTGGAGCGCCTCCAGAAAGTGGTCATCACCGGCCGACCACGGCCAGCTCACAGCTCACACCAGACCAGCCCGCACCCAACCAGCATGTCCACTAGCGTTGCTGCTACCCGTCCGTACCGCCCTCATTGGAGACGCCAGCCCATCCCGCTCGGTCCCCTCGTCGAGCTATAAAAGGAGGCCACCCCAGCCTCCATTCCTCACACCATTCGACTCCCCACTCACCACTGAGCCTCCCACACCTCTTCCCGGAGCAACGCGAGCACCACCGTGCCAGAATTGCACCAGAGTCCGCCGCTGCTAGAGGAGAAGGGCACTGTCGATTGCGACCACCCCGAGCTCTGTCATGACCACGCCTCGCTTCGTCGTCGTCTACCACGTCGTTTGCCCCCGTCGCCGAGCCTAGCTGGAGCATAGGTGAGCCCCGCCAGACCCCCACCGCCGCGTTAGGTTTAGCTTGTCGCTAGAGCTTTTCATCGTCGATGATGACCCTCAGCCGTCGATCTTGCTTCTAATCGTAGGGCCTAGAATCAACGATGCCGTTTCGCGTAGAAGGAGTCACTGACCAGTGGACCCCCCTCTGTCAGCCACGCGCTACGCTGCGCTGTGCAGTTGGGCCGGCCCGTTAGCTTTTCCGCGCTGGCCCGAAAATTCAAACAATTGATTTTCCACTTTAGTTTAAATCCTATTCTGTCCACATATTCAAAAATCAATTTAGAGAGTTTCACTTAACCAAATTGCATGATTTAAATTTTGCTAGAAAGGTAATTAAAATATCTATCCAAACCTGTTGGATTTAAATCATTTGGAGTTAGAGATAATCTATAGCCAAAATAACAAGACAGAGACTTTTGCAACTTCAAACAATTTTCAAAAATCAACCATAATAGCTTTTGAGTTGATTCCAACTCAAAAATCACATTTGACAATATCTATCTAAATATGTAAAAATATTTAGGTTTGCATGCAGTGACATTGGACTAGTACCAAAAGAATGGTATTAGGGCATTTCTAGTCACTTTAAATCTATTAAATAATATTATTAAACTTTATAAAATGTGACCAACCCTTTAAATCACATTCCCATGTATTAGAATATGTGGTGATGACATGTGTCCACATGATCCCATATTTGAAGTGGAGAATATTAAATCTTAATTAATTTTAATGAGTAGAAATTACTTTTCTCAAATAAACTAAATAAAATTAGTCTTTAATTCATATGATGATTGTGATGATGCTAGATCATAAAGTATGAACCTTAGTTTGCTAAATAGACTAGTTAAGTATTGTTTGGTGATTGTGTACCCTGTATTCATTTATATACGATAGTATCGACCAAGTCTACGAGGAGGAGGAGTTCTACCCCAAAGAAGACAAAGAAAACTTCAATCACTGTACCAATCAAGGCAAGCTAACACTTGCAAGTGTCTTATCTATGCAAGCTATTATTGGCAAGCTAATACTTGCAAGCCATCACTAGATGCAAGTTAACTTAAGCAAATGCACTAGGCATGCTTGGTTATACATTTTGATTTATACCCATCCCACGTTTTACTTGCAAGCTTTACTTTTTTCTTTACCAAAATTTCTTTACTTTTAGTAATGCTTTGTGAGATTTTGGAAAGTAGTATAGATAGCATAAAGAGTATAAAACTAGGCCTATACTAGATGTCATTCTACGGCATGAGATTGAGATTAGCATCCCTCATTAGTGAACACTCTTAACTTAGTGGCTAGTGCTAAGCATAAAACTTGATCACTTTAGATGGGACTACTTGGTGAAAATGCTGATGAAAACCTTGGAATCATGAGTCATTCTATTGAGATGTTTTGACATGTGTTGAGAAACACAAATGGATTATGATGATGAAAATGTTGAGGCATGAGCCTTAGACCTTTATAAAAACTAATGGTTGGGTTCGGATGCGATACCATTCCAATTTTACCAGACAACCACAATACCTGAATTGGGTAAGGCTTAGCCGGAAGTTCATATGCATTAGTATGGGTTCCCTCGTGGAAGCGGTTTGAGCTGAGGCTACCTCTTGATGATGTCCACCTATGGAGTGCCTAGGATGGCAGATGGCCATAGCTAGGAGGCCAATCTCATAGTAGAGATGCTTATACTAGAGTGTGTAAAGGAAAGGTTATGATTGATTATCCGCATACTAAATATAATGATTCAGGGTTATCCCTGATGGATGTATCGAATTTTGTGGTGAAAGTGTACCACCTCTGCAGAGTGTCAAACTATTCGAATAGCCGCGTCCACGGTCATGGATAGTTGGAGTGGCCATACTGTTCCATCGTCAGATGTTTTAAAAATGACTTGTGAAATGCATTATGACTTTGACTTGATCACAACAGGGTTGTGACTATGAAAACTAAGTTCCCACTTAGGTGATTTAGAACATTAATTTAGCTTTCTTTACTTCTGAACTCAGCTTAAGATAAATCTAGCTTTTGCAAATAAACTTAGAGCTTAGCATTCCTACTGGAACTACCTTACTTGTTAGTGATAGTTTGCGAGTACTTAAAGAGTACTCATGGCTTTGTCCCTGGCTATTCCCATGGCCAGACTATGATGAGGACTATCTGGAAGATGGACATCAGGACGGCTACGACAACTAGGATCATCTCCGATCGCCAGCATTGCTTGTGACATTGAAGATGGAGCCCACCGCTACACTTAAATATTCCGTTGCTTGTTTTTATTCAGACCGGATCATGAGATCCTTTATTTGTGTAAGACCTTATTATGGTTTGTAAAGGATGATGTACTGTGATATCCAATCTGTTATGTCTCACAAATATGGTAATCTTGGGATTGGGATGTATGGCATTACAGGCATCTGGGATTAAAAATCCGGGTGTTGACACACAACGAACAGCAACTCCCCGTCGGACTCGACGAGGTAAAAACGATTCTCTGGGAACTGGCAGCCCGGAACAGGGCCTGCAACAGTGGGATGCATCTCTAGAGTTCATGCGGAGCGCTGTAGCTGCACATCTCCAAGAACAGCATCACACATAGTCGAGAGGACAGACCCGTATTTTTCTACGACAAAAACATCACTAGCGTAAGAAGTCATGCCGGAGTTCCGCGAAGTCATACGGCGAGTATCACCCTTCACCAAAGACCAGGCGACTCCCTTCCTTCGTGCTCTCATCCGTCCACTAAATGGTGGTGTTCTAATTGTTTGATGTAAACACCATCAATGACGGGAACATCGTCACAGCGACAGAAGCCACCCGCTCGGTCGGTATCTCCGTCCTTAGGCACTTGATAGCACCCGAGAAGGGGTTGTACAATCGGGTCTTGTACTGCTGCACCCTCTGTCCAAGCACAAGGAGGACGCCAGTTGTGCTACCGACATAAAAGTACCTTCCAGAGATAGAGGAAGGAGAAACAAAGATTCAGTCAAGGTAAACAAACTGAAATTCAATCAAGGTAACCCATGGAGCAAAACCCTGGGCAACAAGTGGACGAAGAAACAGAACTTGGAAAACAGATAGTATAGGATGTGAATGCAAAAAATGGATCGCATATATACAGATGAATATAAAAAAAGCACCTGTGAATAACCCGGCTAATCTTCTCCTCAAGATGGCGGCCAGTTCTCACGTTCAGCAACATGATGGCGGCGTCTTCTACCCGATACTCCTCCGACAACTGGTGCTCTAGAACAATCCAGTTGGCTGGCATAAAGCGCTCCTCCGTGAAGCCGTGCTAGGCGCTGCAGACTGCCCGAAAGGCCGCGTAGTAGTCAAAGTCGTCCGTCGAAAGGAAGATGTCACCTATCTTCTGGATGAGTCCCTCAGGGAGACCAGCCCATGGCGAGTCCTCCTGCTTCTTGCCGGCCATGGATGATGGCGTTCGTGTGGTCTTGGTCCCACCGAATGGCACATGAAGCGGTTCCAGAGACACATATTTGAACAAAGGCCTGGGAAAGCCAATCGAATCGTGTGGAAACGAGACGACGACATGCACACAGCAACCGCAAGCGCGTTTGATCAAACTGGCACGGATACGCGCATGCGCATGCGCACTAATTACGGTACAACGGTCGTGTGCACACCAGCTTTACGACTCCTGGAAGCACGCGAGTGTTTAGGTGTAGGATGATACTAGTAGTAGTATCATAACCTCATTGTATTTAATTATCTCAAAATCTAGGAAGAAAACTTGCGCTCCCTGGTCCTCGGGGTACATGCAAACGCAGGGCATTTTCCATATCTTGCATGGCATTTTCCATTTTTCAATTTTGCTGTTTGGTTGTGCTCTTGGATGCTCACCATGTGGCCGGATAGGGTGTATGATGCATGGAGCTAAAAACGTCATGTTCTCTCAATATCACGGTCATTAATTATTGAGGTATATATGTTTTTAGTCCCACAACTTGCACCGCGAGAGCGTTTTAGTCCCACATCTTGCAAAGTGAGCAACACTAGCCCCACAACTTGTAACCAGGAACATTTTAGTCTAATTCAATCAAATTTCTGTGATTTTGTCCGAATTCATCGTAACTAATTCTGGAAGTGACATGTGGCATCATAATTTTTGCAAAATGACCCCTGTGTATTTTCTTTCTGCCAGATGTGGCTTTGGTACGACATGACAGGAGGATCTAAATAATAAAATAAATAAGAAAAACTACCAATGCATTGTAGGGTATAGAACTGATTACCTGCGCTACTGAAGAAATCAACCTTGCCACTACAACATGCACACAGAAGTGATTAACTGAAGAGCGCTCTGGCTGATGTGTTTTTTATTTTGGATATTCAAAAATATGTGTTCTGGGGTACAATAACAACTCAACTTTATTCCTTTTCATTTTTGTGAATAAGAAAAAACTCAAGTTTATTCTAGACACTACAGCTAGCTACTAGGTTAACGACAAAGCTATACAATTGATACTCCCACCGTCCCAAAATGTAAGGCACCTAAGCTTTAGTCAAAAGTCAACATATTTTAAGTTTGACCAAATTTATACATAAAAATATAAACATTCACAATACCAAATCAATATCAATAGATTCCCTAGAAAGTATAATTTCTTAAAATGTCCATTTGATTTTGTAGATTCATATGTTTTCGTATAAACTTGGTCAAACATAGAAGATGTTGACTTTTAGCTAAATCTTAGGCGCCTTATATTTTGGAACGGAGGGAGTATTATGGACCGTGCCAACATAGACGTGAGCATTTTTGTGTTCGTATGTGCTTGTTTACTGTATAAATAATTACTTCCCCCCAAGTACTCCTCGTCTGGCATAATTACGTCCTCTCAAGTACTCCTCGTCGCACAAGAGTAGTCGTGGGCATCTACCGGCATAGTGGCTTGTGGGTGTGTGTGTGTTGTTGTACAAAAGTGTTAAGTTTGAATCCATTCTCCTCTTAGAGATTTAACTATTTTATTTATACGTCTACAAACAGGTGGCCCACTTATCAGTCTGCATAGGGACACAAATGACATAAAAAATATAGAGGGGTCATTTTAAAAAAATCAACGTCATTTGTGGACAAATTAAGTCAAATTCACTGAAATTCCATTAAATTGGACTAAAATGTTGTCGAGATATAAATTGAGGGACTAGTATTGCTTATTTTTCAATATGTGGGACTAAAACACTCCCGTGGTGCAAGATGTAGGACTAAAGGTATATATATCTTTTAATTATTTTACAGCCTCAATTGCTAGGCCAGAGGACCAATTAATGCTCCTAGTTTTGCTCAATTACTCCTCTAGTTGACCGTAAAATATGAACCACCACGTCGTGTAATGCTTCTGGTCGATCATGTTGTTAAAACGGGAGTGCATCCATTGGCTTGCATGTTTTCAACTAGATCTAGTGGCCATGAGCATTGCCTAGATTTTAGGATTACTACTGCATGCAATAACTAGCTATAGAGCGATTAGGTGAAGTTAATTCTCTGAACTACTAGTACTACTCCAGCCTAGTAATACCGAACACAAGGAGTACCGCAAGTGTGGTTATATGGATGATCAGTTGATGTGACCCTCGGCCATGAATTCCTGACCATATAGCCGTACGTTCTACCACCTTTTTTTACTACTACTACTAGTAGTACATGGACGCTAGCAAAATTCAAAATCTCAATCGAGCGGCAAAATCACAGACACAGACTTCGAAGCATTTCCCGCCTAACCATTTCAAAAACTTTGAGCCAAAATCTCCCACCTAGGGAGTACCATTTTTATATTATTATTATTATCAGATGGGCGCTTATCAAATTCAAAATCTCAATCGAGCGGCAAAACCACACACCAACTTTGAAGCATTTCCCGCCCCTCCGTTTCAAAAACTTTGAGGCAAAATCTCCCACCGGGGCTGTACCATTTTTGTATTATTATCAGATGGGCGCTTGTCAAATTCAAAATCTCAATCAAGCGACTAAACCATACACTAACTTTGAAGCATTTGTTGCCCCTCTGTTTCAAAAACTTTGAGGCAAAATATCCCACCGGAGCAGTACCATTTTTATATTATTATTAGATGGACGGTCGCCAAATTCAATATCTCAATCAAGCGGCAAAATCACACACCGATCTTGAAGCATTTCCCGCCCCTCAGTTTCAAAAACTTTTGACTTCAAAATTCCGATTCTACCCATTGTTTTGACGCCCTATGGGCAAGCTAAAGTCGGTAGCTTGGGGTCACGATCGTAATTTATATTTCTGTTCACCTCCTTAGTCCGGATTCACCCAAATTTTCCTGTTGGTCCTTCCAAAAATCCCAGCCCCTCTCTCCCACACCCTTACCTCCATGACCACGACGCGTGCCGACCGGCGGCAATTCCACGGCGGCCGGACCCGCTTGAGCGGCGATCTTGTGCACCGCCATGGAGTCTCTTCACCAATGCTCACCCACCGGATCTGGTTCACCGGGTCTCTCTGCCATTGCACCGGAGCTGCAGTGTCGTTCACCACGCCGATGGCGTCATCAACCACCCAAGCTCTGCTTCCCGGCCGCCGAAAGCTACCCAACCGTACCGGATCTACTTCACCGGTGTACACCGGACGTGATCTAGTTCCGGGAGTTCCATGTCCACCGCTCTAGACTAGCTGCTCGACCGTTGCCGTTTACTGCACTAGATCTTCTTCCCCGACGCCAACAGCCACCGCAACCGCAGCACCCTCGGTGACCTGGACGTCACCCGCATGGTACCGATGATGCTTAGACGCCTCTCCGACCTAGGTTAACCAAATCTGCAACCCGTTTTTGTTTTGTCAGTAGTATAGCAGGTTCAAGCCTGTCGTAGTGAACTGCATTTTTGTCATCATGCTCGTACATACAAGTCAGTGGGCATGCCTGTTCTTCATGCTAGTACATACAAGGTCATTAGACATGTTGGTTTGCATGCGTTGCTCTACAAATTTCAAGTCATTGACATGTCTATTATTTTGTCATACACATGTTCTTAGCTACTCCATACAACACTAATTGCCTGCTACCGTGTAATTCTTGCAAAATCTGAAGTCAGCGAAAAATATTTGTGTGGATTCACTACTCTACAGTTGCTGCATCTATTTGTTTTGCCCTGAGATCAGCTCCTGCTATTATTTCCTCCTTGGCATCATTCTGCTATCCTGTAGTAGCTGTTTAAACTCTTCGTACTAATTCAATTATAATTTTGTTGTTGCCATCTGCTTCTTCAAAAGTTGCATCACTAACTATTTCCTTTTTCTTGCATATAGCTCAAAATGGAACAATGAACATGTTGGTTTGCATAGCCTATTCTACAGGTTCACAAGGGATGCCATTAATTCCTTATCTGGTGCTGGTTCGTCTTGACAACGGCATAATTGTCCTCTACTATGTAGTTCACTCGTGGTTTGCATTACTCCTCTAGACGTTCTCTTATGATGCCATTATAATTTCTATCTGGTTGATTCTTAGCTATGACAGCAACTACATGCCATTGTGTATCTCACCGCAAATTCTGAGTCACCCAACGACTATGCATTCCAGGAGATGCCACTACTTCTATATATATTTGCTGAAATGACCTCGCTTGTTTATATTTGCTGAAATTCTAAGAAACACTTTGTTTGATTGCTCATTTCATTCTAGGCACACTTGTCTAATGCTTGTTTGTCCTGCTCTACAGGTTCACGAGCGACGCCATTATATCTTGCATCTAGGTCTGGGTCAGGTTCGTCCTAAGTCACGACATAACTATCCTCTACAATATATAGTTCATTCGTGGTTTGCATTCCTGCTCTACAAGTTCTCGTATGATGTGGTTATAATTTCTATATGGTTCATTCTTTGCTATGACAGTAACTGCATGCCATTTTGTGTCTCAGCGCAAATTCCGAGTCACTCGACGTCTCTTGCATTTTAGGGTATAGAACTGCTTCCATATATATTTGTTGAAATGACCTGGCTAGTTTATTTTTGCTAAAATTCTAAACCACACACACACATTTTTTGATTGCTCGTTTCATGGTAGGCACACTTGTTTAATGCATGCTTGCTTGTCCTGTTTGTTCGATATGTTGGTCAATAATTGAACCATTGACCAGTTGTAAACTCCAGATCATGGCTCCTATCATATTAGTCAAATGAGTGGTTTGTCTTGTTTGATGTATTAACTTGTTATTACTTAGTTTCAGGGTGCAATTGTTGCTATCGCCACCAAAGAGGGGGCTGCAAGATCATGTCTCCTCCAATGTAGCCGTCACACTCAAAGGAAGATGCAGGTGATCAATTGAGTACTCTGCTATCAACTTGATTGTCAACTGAAATGCCGATTTTCTTTCCCTTGATTTGATAATATGTAATAATTTTAAGAAGTTTGCAACTGATGAAATATCTAGCGCGTAGGCCATGTATCCATTTAGTTGACACCGCCCACATATGTGGTAGTCGTTACGGTAACTATGCCAGGCAGGTCGATTGGGCAACAGTACCGTGCTTTGTTATTGGCCCGTCGTGTATTCAACCGACGATGAACAGTAAAAAATGCTGGATTATATAAACATTTTATGATATTGGCATGGGCTTCAGAAAAGGCTGTAAACTTAATGGGCCGACCTACAAATTGTAACTGGACCTAACAGTAACAGGCCGTAAGAGTAACAGGTCATAACTGTAACAGGCCATAACAGTAACATGCCTTAACAGTAGCAGGCCGTAACAGAAACAGCCCATCGCTGTAATAGGCAAGAAACCGTGAAATCCTAGAACAGTAACAGGCAAAAACAGTAGCTGGTCGCAACAGTAATGGGCCGCAACAGTGAAAGGCTAGAATAGTGACAAGCCAGAACAGTAACAGCCCGAGAAATTTCCAGGCTAGGGCAGTAACAGGCCGACACATTTACCAGACAAGAACAGTAAAGGGCCGCTTGTGGGCCTGAAAAGGCAAAGCCCGAAACAGTGAAAGGCCAAGACAGTAACAGGCCTGAACAGCAATGGGCCATCTTAGACAAGGGCCGTCAGTAGGATGCCTATGATGGGCTACGATAAACAGTGATGGGCCGCCCGCGAGCCTTAAATTTATATGAGCGACTTGGTGCAGGCTGCTAATGGGCCGCAGAGTGTTGGACCATCATGGGCCTTCTTTAGGCTAAAATAGTATTGGGCCTAAAAGTTTGCGGGCCGCTGCTGGCTGCAACTTTGGGCCCATTTCAAATAGTACAGGACAAAACAGTAATGGGCCATCTTCTTATTGGGCTCCCTTAATGGGTCGTCCTAGTTAGAATTTAGCAGGCCTTGGCTAGGCCTGGCTTCTGCCACGGTTTATATGGCTGTTAACGGTGGTAACTGGCCACTAATGGCGGCTGCCACGTGGCAGTTTGCATGACATCAGCAGTCAACTCGGCTGAATAGATCTATGACAGAACAAGTTTTCGTTGCTGAAGGTTGTGATCCACCATGGTCAGGAAAAAAACCATGGTAGATTCTTTTGTGACCGGGCTTTTACCATGATGGCCATCCGTCGTAGAAGGCTTTTTAGCCACAAAAAACGGGCCTTTAACCACAAAAATCGTCTGTTGTAAAAGCCAACTTTTCTTGTAGTGTATGGAGTGGGAACTCCTTTATGTATGCCCTATATCTAAATATTAGTTCCATGGGTCTATCTGGTTGGAATTTATGTGGCTATATTATGGTTATGTTGTGTCTGAGTACCTATATTTTGGTAAACTTTGTTGGTCTGTTGATGATTCACTGGACTTGTTTCTCTTTGATTTATTCTGGTTTTTATGGGGAAATATAACTTTAGAAAATGGAAAGTGCTCTGCTGGAATGTGAGAGGCCTTAATTATGCAAATAGACAGAGAGAAGTGAGGTCTAAAATTGAGTAAAGCCAATGTGCACTAATATGCCTTCAAGAAACTAAATGTGATTTATTTGATTGGAAAACCATCGGACAATATTTTCCAAAACAATTTGATAATTTTGTTTAATCTCCTTCTGATGGAGCTTTTGGTGGAATTATTGTTCTTTGGAGTTCTTCAAAAAAATGGGCACTGTAATTAACATTCAGAAATTTGGTATTGTGATTGACATTGTATCAACACATTATGGTGAAAAATGCACTTTGGTTTCGGTTTTTATGGGTCGTGTCATGGGCGACCAAGATATAACTTTTTTTAATGGCTATATAACCTTCAGATACCTGTTGATAGCAATTAGCTAATCCTTGGAGATTTCAACTTTATTCGATCTCAAGAAAACAGAAATGAACCTGGTGGCAATATTAATGATATGATGTTGTTTCATGAGATTATTGGCCATCTAGGTTTACTAGAGCTACCATTGAAAGGAAGAAAGTTTACTTGGAAGTGCCCTTGCTAGAGCAACTTGACTGGTTATTTACTAGTGCAAATTGGATTTGCCAATATCCAAATTCAGTAATACTTCCTTTGGCTCACATGAAATTTGATCATGTTCCTTGTGTGGTCAGTATTGACACTTCGATTCCTAAATCAAATATATTAAGTTTGAAATTACTGCATAAAGCAGCCTAGTTTTTTGGATTGTGTGAGACAGTCTTGGGAGACTATTTCAAGCAAACAATATAGTACAGCTATAATTGTTGATAAGTTTAAGTCTCTTAGATATGCTCTGAAGCACTGGCAACTGAGTTTATCCCAGCTTAAGAAATTTATTAAGGATTGTAATAAGTTCATTGAGTTCATGGATCTAATGGAAGAACAAAGACCTCCTTTCACTGCTGAATTTAATTTCAGGACTACTGTCAAGCTACATTTAGAACATTTGTTGAACATTGAGTGCAACTATTGGAGGAAGACATGTATTGTTAGATGGATTAAACAGGGGGAGGACAATACCAATTTTTTCCATGCTATGGCTACACAGAGATTCAGAAGGAATGGTATTGCTAGTCTGAAGGATGATGATGGCAGAATTATCACAGATCATGATGCAATGGCTAGGCTACTTTGGACTAGCTACAAGGAAAGAATGGGACGATCGGAGAGTATTGATATGAAGTTTGATTTAGAAAGGTTAATTACAAAGGTGGATGATCTGGAAGATTTAACTATGCCTTTTTTAAGGAAGAGATGGACCTGGTGGTGAAGGAAATGCCTTTTGATAAGTCCCATGTTCCTGATGCTTTTAATGGGATGTTTTTGAAAAAGTGTTGGCACATTGTGCAGAATGATTTTTATGATCTTGCTCAAATTTTCCATGCAGGCACCATTAAACTGGAAAATATTAATGGATCTTATAGTACCCTTGTGCCTAAGGTTCAGACACCAAAGGGAGTAAATGATTTTAGGCCAATTTCTCTCACTAATGTGTGTCTGAAGTTCTTGACTAAGTTGGTGGCTAATAGATTTCAAAAGAAAATTTTGAGATGTATACATAAGAATCAGTATGGTTTTCTCAAAGATAGATCCATCGAGGATTGTATTGCATGGTCATTTGAGTATCTCTATCAGTTTCATCAGTCCAAGAAACCTATCATCATTCTGAAGTTGGACTTTGCAAAAGCCTTTGATACCATTGAGCATGAAGTCATTATTCAAATGCTGAAGCACAAAGGTTTTGATCAAAGCTTTATTAAATGGATTACAAATATTCAGTCTTCTGGAACCTCTTCAATTTTACTGAATGGAATCCCTGGGAAACAGTTCCACTGTAAGAGGGGGTGAGACAGGGAGGTCCACTTTCCCCAACACTCTATGTGCTTGGTTCTGACCTGCTCTAGACTGCTGTTAATGATTACGTGAGGCAAGGCTTGTTATCCCTACCTATTGAGACTAGGGACCCAGATTTTCCTATTATTTAGTATGCTGATGAAACTTTTTAATTCTACCTACGATATGAATCAGCTACTGGCTTTGAAAGGACTACTGCATGATTTCTCTCTGTCCACTGGCCTTAAGGTTAATTACAACAAGTCAAGTATGATTCCAATAAATGTTAAAAATGAGGTGATGGTACAACTTGCAGAGGCTTTTGATTGTCAAATTGCTACTTTACCTTTCACATATCTGGGTTTCCTTTGGGGACTTCAAAACCACAAATCCAGGATATTATGCCTTTGGTGAATAGGTTAGAAAGGAAATTGACTTCCATCTCTAGTTTTCTATCTCAAGGGGCCAGATTACAGCTTGTGGATTCTGCTTTGTCTTCCATGTCAATTTATTTTCTATGTTCTCTAGAGATTCCTCTTGGCATCATCAAACCCATTGGTAGAATATTGAGACAATGCTTGTGGAGAGATAATATGTACACGCCCAAGCAGTCTTTAGCAGCTTAGGAGATGCTCATCAAGCCGAAGGATAAGGGTGGAGTTGGAATAGTTAACATTAAGAAGAGAAATGGGGCTATGTTAATTAAACACCTGGACATATTCTATAATAAAGCATATGTTCCATGGGTCAAGATGATTTGGGACACTTATTACTCTACTTCTGTACCACATGCTGAGAAATTGTTGGGGTCTTTTTGGTGGAAGGATATCTGTAAGCTAACTGAACATTACATGGCTATTGCTTCGGTATTGCCAGGGAAAGGAGACACTTTTTTGTTCTGGTAGGACGAATGGTCATTTGCAGGGAGCAACCAGCCAATACCTGAACGTTATCCAAGATTGTTCTCCTATGTGCTTAAACACAGATTAACGATAGTTAAGGTGTATAACATGGAGAGCATGCCATCGATGTTTCATTTACCTCTTTCAGTGCATCCATATGATGAGTTACAAACACTCATGGATCAAATGATTTTGAATCCTCTTTCATTGGACACAGATAGTTGGGTTTACCAATGGGGACCCACTTACTCAGCTGCTACATATTATAAGAGTTTGTTCTCACATATTCCGGTTATGGGAGTGTTTAAGTGGATTTGGAAATCGTGTTGTATCATGTGTGTGAAATTCTTTTCATGGCTTCTTTTGAATGATCGAGTAAATACAACAGACCTACTGCAGCGGTGTCATTGGAATGTCATGAAGGACACTCACTGTGTTTGATGTTCGACAAGAGCCTATGAAGACAGAATGCATTTATTTTTTCATGCAATTTTAGTCAGCGAATATGGAATTATCTCCAAATTGATTGGTCTCTAGGGAAAGACATACAAGCTGCAATGGTGAAGGCTCCAAGATACTTTGCTAAACCTTTTTTCATGGACATTGTGATGATGTCTTGTTGGCACATATGGAAACAAAGGAATGGGAAGATTTCCCAAAATGAAAGTCCAACTTTATCTGGATGGAAGAGAAACTGAAGGGAATATGCCCTAAGAGGCAATAATATAATAAAGTTGTTATTATGTGTATTCCAAGTATATGATAGATGTTTATTTTTCATGCTATAATTGTATTAATATAGAAACGTTAATACATGTGTGTTTAATAAACAAATGGAAAGTTCCTAGTTATGCCTCTCTTTAAACTAGCTCGTTGATTAACAAGATGATCAAAGTTTCCTGATCATGGACATTGGATGTCGTTAATAACGAGGCCACAACATTTTTGAAATGGTGTGATGAACATTCATCCGAATTATAGCATTACGATCAAATTCATTGAGTTTATATTGCTATAACATCATACGAAGTAATCCAAGTCCTTAGACCATGAGATCATGTTAATCACTAACACCGGAAGAGTATCTTGATAACATCAAACATCACACCGTAAAAGGGTGATTATAAAGGTGGGTTTAGTGCTACTAAGGTGTTATGTAGAGGCTCATGGATCAAGAGTGGGATTTGTCCATCCTGATGATGGATAGATATACTCTGGGCCCTCTCGGTGATATCACATTGAGAATAGCTTGCAAGAAAGTGATGTGATCACTAGAATGTTATATCACGGGAACGAGAAAAGGGTGCATGTTGGTAACGAGATAAAACTAGGTATTTCGATACCGATGATCGAATTTCGTACATGTAATATATCATGAGACAAAGGGATTAAGTTATTAGCGTTAAAGGTTCTCACGATCACAAAAGTCATCGTTGAATGTGCAGGAGTCAGAATGGATCTCCAGGTCCCGCTTTTGATTATTGATCTGAGAGGAGTCTCGATCATGTCTGCATTATTCGCGAACCGTAGGGTGACACACTTAAGGGTTACCAAACACCATTTGGAGCATATATGTTTCAGGCGAAAGAATTGCAAAGCGCTGGAATTATTTCAATGGAAACCGGAATTGTTTTGGGTGAAATTGCTGAAATTGGTTCTGCATGTGATATTGAAATATTGCAGGGGGTTTTATGTGAATGTTTGTTAATTAAAGTAATTAAAAAAATTTCAAATAAAATAAATAAAAGAGTTTTATTAAATGAAAGTTGTGTTAAATTTGGTGGAAATTTAATGCATGTGAGTGGAACTTTGAGTGGAGGAAAAATTAATGTGAGTGGAGCTTCCACCACATGAATGAGGAAGAGGTGGGGGCAACCCCCATGGGCGCCGTCCATGGGAGGGGAGGAGCCCCCCTCTCCTCCCTCACAAAGCACACCTCCTCATGAAGGATCTCTTTCCCGCTCTAGATATATTCCCCATGGTCCCGGTGGCATTTTGTCTGGAAGGAGTTGCTGCTTCCGCTGATTCGCTGGAGCAAGGAGGTGGAGGTTGTTCGGTGGCCTAAACGTGTGTGCGAGGACAGATGCGCTGCTGATTTGCGGCGCTAGGACTTCCACACGATCTTGAGATCGGCAAGCGTTCAACTACATCATCCACGAGTTCCAACTCGTTAACAAAGCTTTCTGTATTCGAGGGTAAGTTCTATATGGATGTATATCCACCCGTTGCTTGTATCTAGTAGATAGATCTTGGCGTATAGTTCCCATCATAGGAAATTTTTGTTTTCTATGCTGCGAACCCAACAGTGGTATCAGAGCCTGATCTATGCATAGGTGCTTTGCACAGGTAGTACACATATGTTTATATGTGGGCGATGATGATCATGTTATTGCTTCTTTCATGTATTTTGGATATTGGTGGCATAGTGGGATGAAGCGGCCCGGAACAACTTTACATGTCCTCGCACATGAGACCGATTCCACAACTGACATGCAACTAGTTTTGAATAAGTGGCTAGCGGGTGTCTGTCTCTCCTACTATACTCAATATCTTATTTACAACGAGTTGCTAATAACTTAATTATCATCGTTGTGGTTCCATGTTCGTAGGTAAGACCGGTTCTATCTCCGAAAGCCCTAAGCCACGTAAAAGTTGGAATGGATAAATTAGAGACGTCTAGTTTAGATTGTTGCTAGGCTAATGTCATGATATGGTAATGTTGTAAGTTGATGTATAGTAGATACCCATACAACACACTTAATGTGTAAGTTCCATAGACCTTGGCCTTACACACAAATGAATGATAGATATCATACCACGATGCACATGATGGTGATCAAATGCATGGACCATATCATTCCACTTTACACATATGATGTTTGCATCTTATATTGCTAGTTTGGCATTTTTGGTAGCATTATAAGATGATCCCTCATTTAGATATCAAGATAAAAATGTGTTCTTCCTTAAGTATGCACCGTTTATGTTTCTCCGCTTCAAGACATCATGTGATCGGGTGTACTTGAATCCACAATCATATTTTGGGTGTAAGACAGTTTTACACACACGAGTACTAAGGTTCTTACTTGGCGAGCCTAGCATGTACAGACATGGCCTCGGAACACAGACCAAAAGGTTAAGCATGAGTCATATAGTTGATATGATGCCCATATTGATGCTCGCCTTTGAAACTACACCGACTCACGTGATGATCGGACTTGGTGTAGTGGATTTGGTTCATGTAATCACCAAAAAGACACGAGGGATGTTGTTTTTTAGTGGGAGTTCATTTGTAATTTGGATTAGTTGAACTCGATCTATCATAAACTTAGTCTAAACATTACAAATGTAGATGGCACCACTTGCTTTTAATTTCAATGTGGTCATGGAGAAAGTGAAACTTGCAACGAATGGTAGCAACTTTACCGACTGGGCCATGGACTTGAGGATTCTCCTCAATGTTGCACACAAGCTATATGAGCTAGAAGCACCGCTAGGCCCCCACTAGCTCCTGATGCCCCTGACGAGGAAAATAACATCTATCTGACTCGTCGGGAGGACCACAAATTAGTTCATTGCAGCATATTGTATGGGCTAGAGCCAGAACTTCAAAAGAGTTTCAAAAACGTCAATGCTTTTGATACCATGGGCGAATTGAAAATGATTTTCGATACCCATGCTGCCGTAGAGAGTTATAATTCTTCTGAAAAGTTCTTTAGTTGCAGGATGGAAGAGAACAGCTCCGTTAGCAAGCATGTACTCCAAACGTTTGGGCACGCCGATAGCCTTGTGTCCTTGGGAATAACGATTCCCATTGACTTGGGCATACATCATGTTCTCCAATATCTCCCACCTAGCTACAAGAGCTTCGTGATGAACTACAATATGCAGGGCATGAAGAAGCCTCTCCCCGAGCTTATGTCAATGCTTAAGACTGCAGAGGTGGAGATCAAGAAAGAACATCAAGTGTTGATGATCAATAAGACCACCGGTTTCAAGAAAGACAAGAAGGGTAAGCAAAAGGGAAAGAAGGGAGGAAGATCTGTTGCCGCACCTGAAAAGAAACCTTGAGCTGGCCCTAAGTCTGATACCGAGTGCTACTATTGCAAGGGGACCGGCCATTGGAAGCGCAACTACCCCAAGTACTTGGCAGACAAGAAGGCTGGCAAGGCAAACAAAGGTATATATGATATACATGTTATTGATGTGTACTTGACTAGTACTCGCAGTAGCATCTGGGTATTTGATACTGGATCAGTTGCTAATATATGTAACTCGAATTAGGGGTTGCGGAACAAGCAACCACTAGCAAGGGGTGAGGTTAAGATGTGTGTCGGCAATGGATCAAGAGTTGATGTGATCACGGTCGGAATGCTGCCTTTCCACCTACCGTCGGGAGTAGTTATAGACTTAAATAATTCTTATTTGGTGCCTGCACTGAGCATGAACATTATATCTAGATCTTGTTTAATGCGATGTGGTTATTCATTTAAATCCGAAAACAATGGTTGTTCGATTTATATGAATGATATCTTTTATGGTCATGCACCTGTGATGAATGGTTTATTTCTATTGGATCTCGATAATAGTGTTACACACATTCATAATGTTGATGCTAAAAAGATTAAACTTGATGACGATATATCTTCATATATGTGGCACTGCCGTCTAGGTCATATTGGTGTTAAACGCATGAAGAAACTCCATTCTGATGGACTTTTGGAATCACTTGACTTTGAATCATTTGATACATGTGAGCCATGCCTTATGGGCAAGATGACTAGAACGCCGTTTTCCAGTTCAATGGAACGGGCGACAGATTTATTCGAAATCATGCATACTGATGTATGCGGTCTAATGAGTGTGTCAGCGCGAGGTGGTTATCGTTATTTTGTTACTTTCATGGGTTATTTGAGTAGATACGGGTATATCTATTTGATGAAACACAAATCTGAAACCTTTGAAAAGTTCAAGGAATTTCAGAATGAAGTGGAAAATCATCGTAATAGAAAGATCAAATTTCTACGGTCTGACCATGGAGGTGAGTATCTAACTTACGAGTTTAGTACACATATGAAAGAGTGTGGAATAGTTTCACAACTCACATCTGCCGGAACACCATAGCGTAATGGTGTGTCGGAATGTCGTAATCGTACTTTATTAGATATGGTTCAATCTATGATGTCTCTGACTAACTTGCCACTGTCATTTTGGGGTTATGCACTAGAAACTGCTGCATTCACTTTAAATTGGGCACCATCTAAATCTGTTGAAAAGACACCGTATGAATTGTGGTTTGGAAACAAACCTAAGCTATCATTTCTTAAAGTTTGGGGTTGCGATGTTAATGTGAAGAAACTTCAACCGGATAAACTCGAACCCAAAGAGGAAAAATGCGTCTTCATAGGATACCATGAGCAAACTATTGGGTATTCCTTCTATCATAGATCCGAGGGCAAGGTTTTTGTTGCCAAGAATGGATCCTTTCTAGAGAAAGAGTTTCTCGCGAAAGGCGTGTGTAGTCAGAAAGTAGAACTCAAAGAGGTCACTGAACCTTCTCTTCATGCAACGACAAGTAGCGTAGCGCCGGAAATTGTTCCGGAGTTGACTTCACCAAATGAAAAGGGAACTAGTGATAATGATCATGAAACTCCAAAAGAGGACACTACCAAACCTCGTAGGTCGAGCAGGACATGTGTAGCTCCTGAACTGTATGACAACCCTGTTATGAATTTCATGGTTGATGAAGTAGATGACTCGGCGACGTATGAAGAAGCGATGATGAGCTCGGATTCCAACAAATGGCTAGAAGCCATGAAATCCGAGATGGAATCCATGTACAAAAACCAGGTTTGGACCTTGGTAGACTTACCTCACGACCGAAAGGCCGTTGAGAATGAATGGATTTTCAAAAGAAAAACTGATGATGATGGTAATGTAACCATATATTAAGCTCTACTTGTTGCAAAGGGGTTTCGACAAATTCAAGGGGTTGACTATGATGAGACATTCTCTCCCGTAGCAATGCTAAAGTCGGTTAGGATTATGTTAGCAATTACTGCTTATTTCGATTATGAGATATGGCAGATGGATGTCAAAAATACATTCCTCAATGGTAATATTGAAGAAGAGTTGTCAATCCTAAGGATGCTGACAAGGTCTGCAAGATTCAACGATCCATCTATGGAGTGAAGCAAGCATCACGGAGTTGGAATCTCCACTTTGATGAGGTGATCAAAGAGTTTGGATTTATCCAAACTTATGGAGAGGCTTGTATTTACAAGAAAGTGAGTGGGAGCAATGTGGCATTTCTAATATTGTATGTGGATGAAATATTATTGATTGGAAATGATATAGATTTTTAAATAGTGTTAAAAGTTATCTAGATAGCAAATTTTCGATGAAGGAACTAGGTGAAGCGTCATACATATTAGGTATAAAGATCTATAGAGATAGATCAAGGCGCCTGATAGGGCTATCACAAAGTACATACCTTGATAAGATTTTAAAGAAGTTTAAAATGGACGGAAATAAGAAGGGGTTCTTACCAATGTTGCAAGGCAAGACATTAAGTAAGACTCAAAGTCTAGCTACGACGGAAGAAAGAGAGATAATGGATAAAATCCCCTATGCTTCGGCTATAGTCTCTATAATGTACGCCATGCTATGTACAAGACTGGATGTGGCACATGCTATTAGTTTAACTAGTAGGTATAAATCTGATCTAGGTACGGAACACTAGATAGCGGTCAAGAATATCCTTAAGTACTTAAGAAGAACTAAGGATATGTTTCTTGTATACGGAGGTGAAGAAGAGCTGGTCGCTAAGTGTTATGTCGATGCTAGCTTTGACACCGATCCGGACGACTCTAAGTCTCAACCCGGATACGTATTTCTCTTGAACGGAGCAGTAGTTAGTTGGAGGAGTTCCAAACAACCTGTGGTGGCTGGATCAACGGTGGAGGCAGAATATGTTGCTACTTCAGAAGCGGCGCAGGAAGCGGTTTGGATGAAGGAGTTCATAACCGAACTAGGTGTGGTTCCTAGTGTGTTGGACCCAATGGTTATCTATTGTGACAATAATGGAGCCATAGCCAACGCCAAGGAACCAAGGTCTCACAAGAATTCCAAGCATATTAAGCGCCAGTTTCACTCCATCTGAGATCATGTCAAGGATGGAGATATAAAGATTTGTAAAGTACACACGGATCTCAATGTTGCAGATCCGTTGACTAAAGTTCTCCCTAGGAGAAAACATGATCAACACCAGAACTCCATGGGTGTTAGATTTATCACTATGTAACTAGATTATTGTCTCTAGTGCAAGTGGGAGATTGAAGGGAATATGCCCTGAGAGGCAATAATAAAGTTGTTATTATGTGTATTCCAAGTATATGATAGATGTTTATTTTGCATGCTATAATTATATTAATATGGAAACATTAATACATGTGTGTTTAATAAACAAATGGAAAGTTACTAGTTATGCCTCTCTTTAAACTAGCTCGTTGATTAACAAGATGATCAAAGGTTCCTGATCATGGACATTGGATGTCGTTAATAACGAGGTCACAACATTTGTGAAATGGTGTGATAAATATTCATCCGAAGTATAGCATTACGATCAAAGTCATTGAGTTTATATTACTATAACATCATACGAAGTAATCCTAGTCCTTAGACCATGAGATCATGTTAATCACTAACACCGGAAGAGTATCTTGATAACATCAAACGTCACACCATAAAAGGGTGACTATAAAGGTGGGTTCAGTGCTACGAAGGTGTTATGTAGAGGTTCATGGATCAAGAGTGGTATTTGTCCATCCCAATGATGGATAGATATACTCTGGTCCCTCTCGGTGATATCACATTGAGAATAGCTTGCAAGCAAGTGATGTGATCACTAGAATGTTATATCACAGGAACGAGAAAAGGGTGCATGTCGGTAATAAGATAAAACTAGGTATTTGGATACCGATGATCGAATCTCGGACATGTAATATATCATGAGACAAAGGGATTAAGTTACTAGCGTTAAAGGTTCTCACGATCATAGAAGTCATCATTGAATGTGAAGGAGTTAGAACGGATCTCCACGTCTCGCTTCTGATTATTGATCTGAGAGGAGTCTCGATCATGTCTGCATTATTCGCGAACCGTAGGTTAACACACTTAAGGTTTGCCAAACGCCATTTGGAGCATATATGTTTCGGGCGAAAGAATTGCAAAGCGCTGGAATTATTTCAATGGACACTGGAATTGTTTCAGGTGAAATTGCTGAAATTGGTTCTGCGTGTGATATTGAAATATTGCAGGGGGTTTTATGTGAATGTTTGTTAATTAAAGTAATTAACAAAATTCCGAATAAAATAAATAAAAGAGTTTCATTAAATGAGAGGTGCATTAAATTTGGTGGAAATTTAATGCATGTGAGTGGAACTTCGAGTGGAGGCAAAATTGATGTGAGTGGAGCTTCCACCACATGAATGAGGAAGAGGTGGGGGCACCCCGCATGGGCGTCGTCCATGGGAGGGGAGGACCCCCCTCCTAGAAAAGGCCCCCCTCTCCTCCCTCACAAAGCACACCTCCTCGTGAAGGATCTCTCTCCCCTCTAGATATATTCCCCATGGTCTCGGATTGGCGAGATACATGTTCCCGGTGGCATTTCGTTTAGCTGCTTCTGCTGATTCGCTGGAGCCAGGAGGTGGAGGTTGTTCGGTGGCCTGAACGTGTGTACGAGGACAGATGCGCTGATGATTTGTGGCGCTAGGACTTCCACACGATCTTGAGATTGGCAAGCGTTCAACTACATCATCCACGAGTTCCAACTTGTTAACAAAGCTTTGTTGTCTTCTAGGGTAAGTTCTCTATGGATGTATATCCACCCGTTGCTTGTATCTAGTAGATAGATCTTGGCGTATAGTTCCCATCGTAGGAAAAAAATTCTATGTTGCGAACCCAACAGAAACTTCATCCATGATTTATCCTTGCTTGGGCATAGGATTAAGAGAAAGCACCACTCTAATTTTATGGCATGGATAGGCAGCTTACATTAGCTTTATATTGGCTAGTCAGTGGCTGTATAGTTAGGTTTTTTTCCTCTACTTGGAGGTAATTTCTCTTTTCTAATTTTGTATATATTGATACTCTGGTGGTGGTTAATAAAATGTTGTGGGGCTTTGCGAGACATTCTCAAGGTTCAAAAAAATAGATATGGAAAACCAAAAAAATCCAAAAAAGACCCAACTCTTCACCAACAAGAGGGCGGTGGCCAAAGCCACCTTGTAGGGGTGTATGGTATAACACCGCGAAGATATATCTTGGGTTCATGACCAATACTCATCAATAAGCTCACATATCACAAAATGATATTAGGAGAAATGATTTGTCTTACTTTCGGCATTATGGGGGAGGGTTAGCCCAATAATTAGGACCACACTCCCCCTATTTCCATGCCCGCATCTAAACCAAATAGTGGTTAATACAAAGATGTGTATGTAAGGGGAATCAAGACAAGCTCCTTGAATCTATGATATTTAGCTCATTCCTCAAGTAACAAAATCTTGCTTCATCAAGAGGCTTCGTGAAAATATCCGCAAGTTGATTCTTCGTGCTCACGAAAGATAGTTCAATGTCTCCATGAGAAACATGATCTCGAATGAAATGATTGTGGATCTCGATATGTTTAGTTCTTCTGTGTTGCACCAGATTGTAAGAAATTTTGATGGCACTTTCATTGTCACATAAAAGAGGCACTTTGTCACAATTGACCGCATATTCCTTTAAAATTTTCCTCATCCATAAGAACTAAGTGCATGCACTTGCAGCAGCCACATATTCAGCTTCGGTTGTGGAGAGAGATATACAATTTTGTTTCTTAGAAGACCAACATACCAAGGATCTACCCAGAAATTGACAAGCTCCAGAAGATGATTTTCTATCATCCTTATCACCAGCCCAATATGAATTTGTATATCCACATAGAGAGAAACTAGAGCCTTTGGGATACCATAATCCATAGTTAGGGAATGAACCAAATATCGGAAGTTTCTCTTGATTACAACTAAGTGCCTTTCTTTAGGAGCCGCTTGATACCTTACACACACACTCCTAGAGTCAACACAATATTGGATGTAGATGCACAAAAGTAAAGCAAGGAGCCGATCATGGACCGGTATACCTTTTGATCCACATCTTTACCATTGGGATATAACTCGAGATGACATTTAGTTTGCCCTGGTGTAGCAGCGCCATTAAGGTCCGTCATCTTGAATCTCTTGAGCATGTCTTGGATGTACTTTGCTTGATTAATGAAGGTTCCTTCTCTTAGTTCCTTGATCTCGAATCCAAGAAACAACCTAAACTCTCCCATCATAGACATCTGATGTCTACGCACTTCTATTCTTGTAGACAGTTGTTGGGCCTCCAAGTGCAGAGGTTGGTAGAACAATAGCAAGTTTTCCCTTAAGTGGATTATCCAAGGTTTATCGAACTCATGGAGGAAGTGGTCAAAGGTATCCCTCTCAAGCAACCCTGCAATCAAGATACAAGAAGTCTCTTGTGTCCCCAACACACCCAATACACTTGTCAGGTGTATAAGTGCATTAGTTCGGCAAAGAGATAGTGAAATACAAGTGGTATGGATAACTATAAGTGGTAACGGTGCAAGAAATAGCTTTGATGGCGCGTTGAAAAGACTAGAGGCAAACTAAAATAAAGATAGAAGCAAGCAAACATGTAACAGATCTAGGTGCAAATGGTGTTTCAATGCTTAGAAACAAGGCCTAGGGATCATACTTTCGCTAGTGAAGACTCTCATATAAATAACCAAGACCTCCGTCACGGATAAGATGTCCGCAAACCCGAAGAACCCAGCACACCAAGATGTTCGTCCTGGAACACCAAGTCCTTCTACCACATCTAAAGACAGATCCCGGCGTGACTAAACCCGAACCCCTCTAAATCCAAGATCTTCGACCCCCGATGTGTGACCCTTTTCGAGCCCTATTTTATAAATGTTATATATCTGTTGCACATAAATTGTTCATGTCGCATACATATTGTGTGGTTTCGGGGCATTATGCCGATTCACCCATAATTAAATATGGAGACCATATGCAGGCTATTCTAGGCTTATATCGGCTCCATTTAAATTTGTGTAGCAAACCGATGCCATGAATTGCCTTGTTAAGTCAACATTTAAATTGCGGGGTATCTAAACTACATGAACCTATTAATTAATTGTCGGGACCCCGGTTCCGCTTAATATTGCCTAGTTGCATCGCACCTTTTCCATGGCATACATGCATCATGACTAATCTTCTACCGTAGTATTAAATAGTGCATCCGATGTTTCTTTTAGTGTTTGCTTCTTCACAGATTAGGCTGTTGAGTGGATGCGAGTATCGACAAGTCCTTCGGATATGCATCTTCAGCAGTGTTTTCTAGGCGAGCAATCTCCCCCTTTCTACCTATTTTGCGTTTATAGTCTTTACTTCCTCCTGTTGATCTATTGTTATCCTTGTTGCGATGCTTTAGTTTCCGTGCACCATTTATATCCCCTACAGCCTCTATATTGCCTTGGACACATCCTATTGCCTGTTGTTTGATACACAGTCGGCCTTGCGAGTCGTAGTTGCTTGTTCAGGTGCTGTTTTGCGTTGTTGTCGTTCCATAGTTGTTGGAAGGTTGGCACATGTTTGATGGTGCAGATGATCATGGCTTTAATTATAACTTCATAATTAAAATGCTGGGAATAGATATAACTAATGCAGAGGCACCGGTGGGCAATAGATAATATTTGGTTCTTCCACGCTCACTTGTGTCCCGTAGGCCCCAAGTACTTGATACCTGTTCCTTGACTATTCGCACTATCCACATACGGAAGACTCTATGAATCCCCCTTTGCCTGAGCTTGATTCACACTTTATTTCTTGGGGCCACAAAGTAGTTTGGGGCTTTATTACTATCCTGTACTTATGACATGCTTTACTGCTTTATTTACGATTGTGCGTGGAGCACCTGTACTGTTTTGGAACGTGGAATGTTTTTGCGGTATCAACAAGCCCAGTCACACTTTCGGGTTCCCAGTCATTTACAGCCATTGACACAAACCCTGGGTCCGTCTCGGAGCCGGCCAACTTCGTTGCGGGTAGCTTAGTGGGGTGGCCCCCTGAAATGATTTGTGAATCCTGTGAATGCTTTGTCGTGAGGCCTTGTTGCGTTTTATTTGGTTCTTCCCGAGGTTGATCGTGTGTGTGTTGCTATTTGTGCACCCCTACAGGGTAAATCTTTCTGAAAGCCGTGTCCGCGGTTATGGATGACTTGGAGCACAGTATCTCGATCATAGACAAGCATAACTAAAGTAGTGCTATAAATTTGACTTCTACATGTCTAGTAATCAGTTTCACTACAACGGAATGAGTAAATAAAAGTACCAACAACTACTGGTTTTGGGAGGTCTCATGCTATTTGTATCTGACTAGTAAGTATTGCAACTATAATGGAATGGTTAACTAAAACTGCCCACTGCTTATGATATCAGGATGACTCGTGCTATCTATATTTGATTAGTAAGGGCTGCAACTATAATGGAATGAATAAAACTGCCAACTGTGTGAGTTCCTCGGTTTGACTTCCTCGTTTGGTCTCGAGGGGGAATACCAGGATGCGTATGATTGGTGTTAGTATAAGGTTGGTTCCAAATAGGTCTTTCTTATCTCTCTCTAATAGCCGACAGTTTATCGAGTCTCTATAGGTTGTTTAGTGCATGCTTCGCTGCCGCTTCAGTCCACCATACCTATGTAGGCGAGAGCCACCGAATTCTAGACTCGCCGTGTACTGGCCTCAGTACTGACCGCTCTTTTTTTTCCTTTGCCCTTTGTCGGCACCCCTTTTTGTTTTAGCAGGTATAAGTTCGACGTCGTTAGCAGGGTTACCCTTCCGGCTTGGCCTGGGCAGGGTTATGGACGCCATTGGTTATTCTTCAGGGCTCTTAGCCCCATTTGCATCTTATCCGTACTCGGATGTTGTACCGTTTTCAAGGTGATTTGGATCTTTGTACCGTATATCTGTATTCTTGACTCGTTGAGTCATTGTTGTATAGATATGTTCTGTGGGTTCCTCATGGACTATTGTGTAATGATATTACTTCGTTTTCCACCCGCACGCAAGTGCCTAGTGGGCATCTTTGAATCGTTTCTATGCGAGTTTGGCGGGAATCGCTAAAACTTGCATAGGACCGATTCGAGGGTGTTACAAAGTGGTATTAGAGCCCAGCAGTTATGATACCCCACTGGTCCAGCCTGTAAGATAACCTAGCTAATGGGCGTTGTAGAGTGTCCAAACTATTTTGGAAAATCGGTTGAATAGATCTGATTAGGTCTGCTTTTACTCCTTACCTCTATGCTATTCTCCTATTACCTTCGTGTGTTTTGAATCTGCTCTCTTATCTTTTCTTCGAGTTTAGGATTTCTCGTGGTTGGGTTTTCGTCGTACCTTCATGATTTCGCTTCCTTCTTATAACAATGCTTCGACATCCGGTCTTCATGCTATGTGAGGAATCTTCCTCTGTGTACCTTTCAGTGGGTCAAAAATCCACTACATTTTTTCTTTGAATCTTCCGGTGTTCTTCCTCATGACGACATCAACTATATCAGAGATGTCGAAGAGCCTACATTGATCTTTTGTTTCCAAATATCGCTTGTAAAGATCTTCAGTCTGAACTCCGAGAGTTGGTTGCATAATTCTTCTATTCATGTACAAAGTAATGCTTTGGGTGCGTGATGGACTGATCCCCATCCGACTACTCTTATCATTCGCTTTTGTATATTGAATTGCTGGATCAATGCAATTTACTTGTTCCACTGAAGTTAGAGGTAGCCTTGTGACCTCTTTCTTCGCCTTCGGTTTCTACGAAGTGTTCTCTCGACGAATGTGGGCAATGACCCCTTGTTGGTGGTGTCGCCGATTTCAAGACTGGGGAGAATCCTTCTTAGTGGTGTCGCAAAGTGAGCAAATTCAGATCATCGGCCTTCTTCCTCGTACCATGAGGCGGATCTCGAGGGCGAGATCTATTGTTAGTGGTGTCGAATTGTAGCACCCCGATAAAACCACTACTAGAAAATCGCTTGCTATTTCTGTTTTGTGCATCATCATGACAACATGGTCATGTCATCATGTCACATTACATTTGAGCATCGTCATCATCATGCATCTGTTTGCCTAAAACTATTTTCTAAAAGCCTATTTTTTGTTTTCTAAATACCCCCTCGCTATTTCAAATGTAAAACCCCGGCCTCTTCCGGATATTTTGTTTTGTCTAAAAACTGTTAGCGAAAGGTTTTATAAAATAAAAATAAAACAAAATATATTTATTAGGGGAGGCAGCCGGCCAGGCCCAAAAGCCCAGCCAGCCAGCCTACTACCCCGCCAACCAAACCCTAGTTAAACCCTAACTAGCCACCAGACCTAACCCTACAAGGCACACGCAGCTGACCGCACGCACGAGCGCACCAAGCAACAGCCACGCACGCGACCGTCACGCTCTCCGTATCACGTCTGCGCCCTGGCCCCACCATCCTATCCGCCCGCAGTCCCGGCCTACTTGCAACCGCGACAGACAATGCTCTCGCATCGATCCCATCACAGCATCGACCAACCCCCACTCCCCTTGTCCGTTTCTCGCCACACGAGCCTGACCCCCTCCCGATGCGCCGTCGTTCCTCTGTCCCGCTCACGCGCAGAACCACCACCTGCCTCGCCTGCCTCTCATGAAGCTCCTCCTCGCCCACACCCCGAGCTTGCCGACCGCTGCTGCTTGGCTTCTCGTGGCTGCGCGAGCCCATCCTCGCCTCGACAGCGACCCTCCCCGAGCTGCAGCAAGGATCGCCGCTAAGCCGAGCTCCCCGCCACCGTTTGCGCATCCACGTCACCGCCGCCAGAGCCCTGGCCCCTGCATGGCCCTCGACCGCGCCTTCCTCAGCCTCGCCCCTCTGTCGCATGAGCCCTCGCCGCGAAGCATAGTGCCTCCTCCGTTGGCCTAGGACGCTGCCGCCACCTCAAGCCGTGTCCTCGATGACGGCCGCTCCCCGCGCTGTGCCGGACCACCTCGTCAGCACCTGAGTTTGTCGACCTCCGCCTCGGTGTCGAGCGCCACCCTGTATCCTCTCCTTGTTGTTTTTCCTCTTCAGACACAACCAAGGGCTTGACGTTTGACCCCTTGTCCAGATGCTAGTGGGTTTGTCTATCCCTACAACCTACATGTGTTTTCTGTTGGTGCTCGTGGCTCAGTGTTTCGACCCTGTCCCTTTACCAACAGGTGCGCAGGAAGGTCTACCTCGCCATGTTTCGTTGTTATCTGTCCCGATGCCAAGAATAAATGAACGCGGAGAACACTGACAAGACCGGCTCGATGCCGATGGTTTTCGAAGGATGTACAAGGTGCAACCAAGACCTCTGTCACGGATAAGATGTCCTCAAGCGCGAATACCCCAGCACACCAAGATCTTCGTCCTGGAACACCAAGTCCTTCTACCAGATCTGAAGACAGATCCCGGCGTGACTAAACCCGAACCCCTCTGAATCCAAGATCTTCGACCCCCGATGTGTGACCCTTTTCGAGCCCTATTTTATAAATGTTATATATCTGTTGCATATAAATTGTTCATGTCGCATACATATTGTGTGGTTTGGGGGCATTATGCCGATTCACCCATAATTAAATATGGAGACCATATGCGGGCTATTCTAGGCTTATATCGGCTCCATTTAAATTTGTGTAGCGAACCGATGCCATGAATTGCCTTGTTAAGTCAACATTTAAATTGCGGTGTATCTAAACTACATGAACCTATTAATTAATTGTCGGAACCCCGGTTCCGCTTAATATTGCATAATTGCATCGCACCTTTGCCATGTCATACATGCATCATGCCTGATCTTCTACCGTAGTATTAAATAGTGCATCCTGTGTCTCTTTTAGTGTTTGCTTCTTCATAGATTAGGCCGTTGAGTGGATGCGAGTATCGACAAGTCCTTCGGATATGTATCTTCAGCAGTGTTTTCCAGGCGAGCAATCTCCCCCTTTCTACCTATTTTGCGTTTATAGTCTTTACTTCCTCCTGTTGATCTATTGATATCCTTGTTGCGATGCTTTAGTTTCTGTGCACCATTTATATCCCCTGCAGCCTCTATATTTCCTTGGACACATCCTATTGCCTGTTGTTTGATACACAGTCGGCCTTGCGAGTCGTAGTTCCTTGCTCAGGTGTTGTTTCGCGTCGTTGTCGTTCCATAGTTGTTGGAAGGTTGGCACATGTTTAATGGTGGAGATGATCATGGATTTAATTATAACTTCATAATTAAAATGCTGGGAATAGATATAACTAATGCAGAGGCACCGGTGGGCAATAGATAATATTTGATTCTTCCATGCTCACTTGTGTCCCATAGGCCCCGAGTACTTGATACCTGTTCCTTGACTATTCGCACTATCCACATACGGGAGACTCTATGAATCCCCCTTTGCTTGAGCTTGATTCACACTTTATTTCTTGGGGCCACAAAGTAGTTTGGGGCTTTATTACTATCCTATACTTATGCCATGTTTTACTGCTTTATTTACGATTGTGCGTGGAGCACCTGTACTATTTTGGAACATGGAATGTTTTTGTGGTATCGACAAGCCCAGTCACACTTTCGGGTTCCCAGTCGTTTACAGCCATTGACACAAACCCTGGGTCCGTCTCGGAGCCGGCCAACTTCATTGCAGGTAGCTTAGTGCGGTGGCCCCCTGAAATGATTTGTGAATCCTGTGAATGCTTTGTCGTGAGGCCTCGTTGCATTTTATTTGGTTCTTCCCGAGGTTGATCGTGTGTGTGTGTTGCTATTTGTGCACCCCTGCAGGGTAAATCTTTTTGAAAGTCGTGTCCGCAATTATGGACGACTTGGAGCACAGTATCTTGATTATAGACAAGCATAACTAAAGTAGTGCTATAAATTTGACTTTTATATGTCTAGTAATCAGTTTCACTACAACGGAATGAGTAAATAAAAGTGCCAACAACTGCTGGTTTTGGGAGGTCTCATGCTATTTGTATCTGACTAGTAAGTATTGCAACTATAATGGAATGGTTAACTAAAACTGCCCACTGCTTATGATATCAGGATGACTCGTGCTATCTATATTTGATTAGTAAGGGCTGCAACTATAATGGAATGAATAAAACTGCCAACTGTGTGAGTTCCTCGGTTTGACTTCCTCGTTTGGTCTCGATACCAGGATGGGTATGATTGGTGTTAATATAAGGTTGGTTCCGAATAGGTCTTTCTTCTCTTCATGATACTACTCTGAACTGCTCTCTGGTTGGACACTCTAATCCATGGTAGGGCTATAACAGCACTCCTCAAAGTTCGTATTCCCCATCTAGATAACCCCACACTGTCACCTTGCGCGCTAGATGGTTCCAACAAACACCACAATTTCATAGAGACATCCAACTCCAAAAATAACTCATAACAAGTAATTGTAATGTCTAGCCTAAGTGCCACCATGGTGTGCATGCTGTCACTTTCACACACATGGGGCGAGCAGAGATCTATTAAAGCACTTGAGTAGCAAGGTAGATCTACTTGATTACAAAGCTCATGATCACAATATGATCTTGCATAGAGAGAGAGATGAACACATAGCTACCGGTAGAACCCTTAGCCTCGAGGAAGAACTACTCCCTCATCATGGGAATCAGCAACGGTGATGGAGATGTTGGTGGGGTTGATGGAGATGGCTCTGGGGGCACTTCCCCGTCCCGGGAGGGTGCCAGAATAGAGACTTTTTGTCCCCCAAATCTCCCCTTTGGTGGCGGTGGCGTTGCGGAACTTTTCGTGGCTGGAGGCTCTCCTTTTTAGGGTTTCTGCATCGGAGGCTTCTTATAGGCGAAAGGGCGATGTCAGAGGGTGGACCAAGGGCCCACACCACCTGGTGGCGCGGCCAAGGGGGACCCGCGCCACCCTATGGTGTGACCAGCCCCTGGCCTCTCTCTGTTTCTTCTTTTGGCTCCGTGAGTCTTCTGGTAAAATATCGACTTTGGCTTTTGTCCAGTCCAATTCCAAGAATATTTATTTTCTGGCTTTCCTAGAACCAAAAACAGAAGAAAATAGGCAACTGGCACTATGGCATCTTGTTAATAGGTTAGTTCTAGAAAATGTGTAAAAGTACTCCAAAGTGTGGACAAAACATAAGAAAGTAGATATAAAACAAGTATGGAACATCAAAAATTATAGATACGTTAGCAACGTATCAACATCCCCAAGCTTAACTCATGCTCGTCCTCGAGTAGGTAAGTGATAAAAATAAAATAATAATTTTAGAGGTTACATGCACCATCACAATCTTCATCAAGGCATGTATAAAATTGATAGCTGGGATCATAGTACTTTAACATAGCATGAAATATATAGTTCTAACAATAATACATAGCAACTATGTTGTAAAATTGAAAAGGTACAAACAAAAGATTCATGAATAACAATTCTCTGAAAGATGTTTGTTTGTTTCACATAAAGAAAACATAATGAAAATGGTATTCAGCTTGTCCCTCATAATGTAGCAAATCATAATTGCATAGGACACCTTCAAAGTTTATAAGGGTGACTAGATACAAATAGTTTAAGAACAAGCAATATCAAAGTTATGCATCAATCAACAAGTCTTGGGACAATGCACATTAAACTAAGAATGGACACTATGCTCTCTTAATTGGTGCCTAAGGACAGAAGGTGGAGACTCAACATAAAAGTAAAAGAAAGGCCTTCATAGAAGGAAGCAGGGATTCAAATCTCATAAAGAGCTTCCAAAAATTATGGTACTTATTAGCTTTCAGCTCTCATTGCCCCTATCATAAGCATCTTGAAGTGATTAAAGTTAAAGTGAACAAACTATGGAGTATATGCTTGACAAAGTATAAGTTGGAAATCTCATGTCCCTTGAATACGAGGGCCGCTCCTCATGCTACTCAAGTTTAGTTACCGGTAAGTTCTTATCATAGTAAGTACATGTGTATCATAGAGAACTGCCAACGTGGTACCCCTTGCCTGATGATACGGAAGAATCCCCATATTAAAATGACAAGGCAAGCAGACAACAAGCATCTCAGCAGTCTTCTTATTTACCATGGGAAAATGGTGATTTTTTCTCTCTTTCCTCTTTTCTCATATCTCTTTTTTCTTTTTTTTATAAGAAGAATGCTTCATAGACAGCTCATTATGGTCACGCTACAGGTTTCCACCATGACAGCATGGATTAGACCGGCGGCCCAGGCGTTTCTCTAACACACATACGTAACTCCATAGACTTACAAGCTCCCATTTCATTTCACACCGACGACATCCATAGACAAAAGAGCATGATATCAACTAGGTACAATGTAGAAGTGCAATGTTGAAAGTGTTCCCCATGACAGCATGGTTCTGCTAATCCCCAACATATAAGTGCAAGCATATACAACATAGATGACACAATGGTTCAAGTTTATTAGGGGAAAGAAAAGTAAAGTGTGCCATCAAGTTTGTGAGAGCTTTAATCACTAATTTTCACATAACAAGTTTAATTCGGAAGGTAGATAAAAACATGAATATACTTGGAATAGCAAATGCTAATAGGTGGGTATGGTGGACTCTTTGGATTAACTTGGTTTTATTTGGAGTTGGATGCATGAGTGGAACTCATACTTGGTTATGGAGGCTAGCAAAAGACTGGGAGCGACCACCTAAGAGAGCAATAATGGCCATAATCATGCAAAGCGGCAAAACATCATTAATTAAAGAATAAAGTGATATTTACAAGTCAAAAACTAAAGGATCATAAAGGCTATGGTGACTTGGGATAGTCTTAACATGGTGTGAGCATGCGCCAAGTTGACCCAAATAAAGCATCAAAGGAGAATACCACAATACTCTGCTTTAATATGCTAAAACAACGCATGGTTTTTTCAAGGCACATTAAGCAATCTAAAAATTTTATAACATGTCATGCTACAGCAAAAATCACTAAGCATAAAGCCAAAAAAATATCAAGCATGACATGATAAAGTCTAAGTCACAGTCAAAAACAAGCTCCTTTTTACCACTATAAGCATGAAACTTTCCTACTCTTTTCCAACACTAATCGACTTATTTGAAACAACTCACAAAGATAATAATAAATAAAGATCAGTGAGCTTGTCTCAAAAATCCAAAAACAAGAACTAAAAATTTCTAAGCTGAAAGCACAAGAAAACTTAGGCTAAACGCAGTGCTAGCAAAGGAGAACACTCATAGAACAATAAGAGTGAAAACTAGAGTGTTCTAGGCAATGAATAACAGGGTGTGTCTCTCTCCAAAAGAAGTGCTGGGATCCAACCAACTCATTGCAGCAAACCAAGCAAAAGAAAACTAAAAACAAAAAAACAAAGACGCTCCAAGAACAACACAACAGTGCATGAAACAATAAAAACGAAGTGTCTAGAAAGACCTGAGATTTTTATTGATGAAGAAGGGGATGCCTTGGGCACCCCCAAGCTTTGATGCTTGTACCTGTTGAATATTTATTAGGGTGACACGGGGTGGCATCCCCAAGCTTGATCTTTTGTCCATTCTTCATCTCATTACATCATTCTTTCCCTACACCTGAAAATTTCCTTCATACAAAACTTCACACAATCTTCATTAGCAATATTAGTGCATTCAAAAGATAATAAACCTTTGGGTTTTAGTTTTAAAATAGAAAAACTTCCATTAAAAACACAAGCTACTGTAGAAATTCCCTCAAAATCTCAATTCACCAAAAATAATCCAAAAAGAAATCGATAAAGAGGCAAATGCAAATAATGACAGAAATTTGTCAAAACAGATCAGCAGGTGAAAACCGATTTTTCTAAGATTTTCTATTGCTCAAATCAAAAAGTGTTGAACTAAAGAAAGTTAGCTAAAAACCCGGGGGATTTATTCAAAAAATTACAGCTCAATCTGACATACAGAGTTTTTTCACGAATTTTTACAGGGAAGCACAAAAATCTGTTTCGGGACAACACTTCCCCAAATCTTACTTCCCTCTCATTAGAGGTTATTCTTGGCACAAAAATAAAAAAGGATAAGGAGAGGTTATTACATAATTAATAACTTCCAATACTCAAGAAAACTATTGGGTTATCTCCCAAGAAGTACTTTTCTTTAACGCCTTTAAGTTAGGCACGGTAGTTTGAGAAGATGCTCACATAAGAAATATGAATTGAAGTAAAAGAGAGCATCAAGAAGAAAATTCAAAGCACATTTAAGTCTAACCCACTTCCTATGCATAGGAATCTTGTAAAGAAACAAGTCATGAAAGCACAAAGCAACAAGCATAGTAAAGCAAAACAAGTGCAACTTCAAGACTTTCAACATAAAGAGGGGAAACTTAATATTATTGAGATGCATAAAACCATGTTTCCCTCTCTCATAATAACTTTCAGTAGCATCATGAATAAAATTAACAATATGACTATCACATAAAACATTCTTATCATGAGCCACATGCATATAATAATTATTACTCTCCACATAAGCATAGTCATTCTTATTAATTGTAGTGGGAGCAAATTCAACAAAATAGCTATCATTATTATTCTCATCACCATAATCATCAAATATAGGAGGCATATTGTGATCATTAATTTTATCCTCAATAGTAGGTGGACTGAAAATATCATATTCATCATTGTAATCATCATATATTGGAGGTTTGGTATCATCATAAGCAATAGAATAGCTATCTTCCAAAGCTGGGGAACTAAAAAGATCATTTTCATAAAAACTAGCTTCCCCAAGCTTAGACTTTTCCATAGCATTAGAAATAATGGTGTCCAAAGAATTCATACTAACAACATTGCTATTAGCATGCAAATAAAGTTCCACAGGTTTTTTAATTTTCTCTTCAAACACTTCATGTCCTAACTCAAGATAAATATTATAAAGCTCTCTAATTTTGTTGTTGTTTTACATTAAGCCTAACTAGTGAAAATAAAAACAAGAAACAAAAAGATATAATTGCAGAATCTAAAGGAAATAACTTCGAGCATTCACACACCATATATAGTACTATATGATAGCTTAGTAGCTAGAAGATGTGAGTACCTTTTACCTTACCTCCTCGGCAACAACGCCAGAAATAGCTTGATGTCTACGCACTTCTATTCTTGTAGTCAGTTGTTGGGCCTCCAAGTGCAGAGGTTTGTAGAACAGCAGCAAGTTTTCCCTTAAGTGGATTACCCAAGGTTTATCGAACTCAGGGAGGAAGTGGTCAAAGGTATCCCTCTCAAGCAACCCCTGCAATCAAGATACAAGAAGTCTCTTGTGTCCCGAACATACCCAATACACTTGTCAGGTGTATAGGTGCACTAGTTCAGCGAAGAGATAGTGAAATACAAGTGGTGTGGATAATTATAAGTGGTAACGGTGCCAGAAAATAGCTTTGATGGCGCGTGGAAAAGATAAAAGGCAAACTTAAATAAAGATAACAGCAAGCAAACATGTAATAGATCTAGTTGCAAACGGTGTTTCAATGCTTAGAAACAAGGCCTAGTGTTGAGGGCGAACCTCTAGGGTGGCCCGATCTTTCACGAATCCCACTCAAATCGAGGATGGAGTGTGTGGGAAGGAGGGAAGGATGAACACGATGAACTCACGCACGAAGAACGCGATGAACACACACACATGCAAAACCACGATACACACCAATAGCTCACGCTGGCGGTGACCGGTCCGGCGCAATCCCTAGGATCGGCGTTAGGCAGAGGACTCTCTCTCGAACCGGCACAGCGAGATGGGAGACTCATTGAGATCTTGACGTCTTGGCAAAGGGACACCGATGCCAAGGCCTTGTACAACGCGGAGGCACGATGCAAACTCCAATGAGGTTTGTGATATTTGGTGCTCCTTTGTCAAAGGAGCATGAGGCAAGAACTAGATAGATCCACAAAGGGTTTCCACTAATTCCAAATACCATGCCTAGGGTTTACAATAGAGGTGGGGGGCTATATATAGGCCACCCACAAGTTCAAGGGTAGTTTAGGCAACTAAAGTAGCAAAAGGGGGCGTTACAAGGCCAAAGGGCCGAGCTGGAGTGCGCAGGCGCTGGGGTGTCCGGTAGTACCGGTCGGTTGAGCGGTAGTACCGGTTAGATGCGGTAGTACCGTTGGGAGGGGCGGTAGTACCGGAGCGGGAAGAAGCTTTGGCATGAGTCTTCAGGTGCGCGCGGTAGTACCGCTTGCTGAGAGCAGTAGTACCGGTGGGATCTGGGGCTTCGGGTCCATCTCTCTGCCCGGGGCAGTAGTACCGCTTCCAGGAACCGGTAGTACCGGGGTCTCCTGGCAGCTGTTGGCTGCTGTGTCGCTCCTCTGGCTCGTGTCTTCGTACCTGATGATGCATAGTGTCGAGGCATGAAGTAGGAAGCCATCTAGGGGTGTATCGAAGTCACATGAGTACAAGAGCGAATTCACCTTAGCTTGGAGAAGCTTGGCTCGAGCACGAGTCATGGGTCCACTTAGGGGACTTGGTGGTGTAGATGTAGGAGCGTCCGTAGGACGGGCTGCATCAGCTCCCCCCCTTGGGAAAGAGTTGTCCTCGACTCTTCGTGGTTATCATCTTGAACATCTCCATGGTAGGGTGAAAGGTCCTTGACATTGAATGTATTGCTTGCAAGGTACTTGGAGGTTGGTATGTCGATGATGTAGGCGTTGTTGTTGATTCTCTTGAGGACCTTGAAGGGACCATCTCCTCTTGGCTTGAGCTTGGAGTCATGTTCCTTGGGGAAGCAATCTTTGCTTAGGTGTATCCACACAAGATCACCTTCTTCAAAGATCATCTACTTATTGTCCTTGTTTAACCTTGAAGCTTGGTGAAGGACTTGTTGCTCGATAGTAGCTCTTGTTTCTTCATGAAGCTTCTTCATAGCTTGTGCGTGCTTCTCGACGTCCATGTTGGTGCGCTCATGTAGAGGTAGAGGTAGGATGTCGAGCGCAGTGAGGGGCTCGAAACCATAGACAATCATGAATGGACTCATCTTGGTTGTTGAGTGCTTGGCACGGTTGTAGGCGAACTCGGCATGTGGAATGCATTCCTCCCAATCCTTCAAGTTCTTCTTGATCAACACACGGAGAAGGGTTCCAAGGCTTCGGTTGACAACTTCGGTTTGGCCATCGGTTTGAGGATGCGATGCGGATGAAAAGAATAGCTTAACGCCGAGCTTGGCCATGAGTGTCTTCCATAAGTAGCTCATGAATTTGACGTCGCGGTCGGAGACGATTGTTCTTGGCACACCGTGAAGACGGACGATTTCCCTGAAAAACAGATTTGCAACATGTGAAGCATCATCGGTCTTATGGCACGGTATGAAATGTGCCATTTTGGAAAAGCGATCCACGACAACAAATATAGAGTCATGACCATGCTTAGATCTAGGCAATCCTAACATGAAATCCATGTTAATGTCGGACCAAGGTGTATGAGGAATAGGCAATGGCATATAAAGCCCATAAGGGTTAGCTTGCGGCTTAGCTTGAACACATGTCGCGCATCGTTGAACGTAGTGCTCCACATCGTGCTTCATCTTGGGCCAAAAGTAGTGAGTAGAGAGTATGTCCAATGTCTTGTCGTGGCCAAAGTGACCCATGAGGCCTCCACCATGAGATTCTTGGAGAAGCAAAAGTTGAAGCGACGACTTCGGAATGCATAGCTTGTTTTTTTAAATAGAAAGTCCTTATGCAAATAGAAATCATCAACTCCTTTGTCAATGGAGCACTTTGCGAAAATTGGTTCAAAGAACGGGTCGGAAGCATACAAAGATTTTATTTCCTCAAGACCCAACACGTTGATTTCGAGTCTCGTAAGAAGGCTTGTGTGTTTGCGAGACAAAGCGTCCGTAACTACATTATCTTTGCCCTTCTTATACTTGAGAATGTATGGAAAAGACTCCATGAACTCAACCCACTTAGCATGTCTCTTACTCAAGTGGCTTGCCCTTTGAGGTATTTCAACGACTCATGGTCGGAATGTATGATAAATTCTTTGGGCCATAGGTAGTGTTGCCAAAGTTGAAGGACACGAACTAAGGCAAAAAGCTCTTTGTCATAAATTGGATAATTAAGGCGAGCACCATCAAGTTTCTCGCTATGGTAGGATATAGGACGTCTGTTTTGCATAAGGACTATTCCAATGCCAATACCACTAGCATCACACACTATCTCAAAAGTTTTTGTGAAACCTAGTAACGCAAGGAGAGGTGCTTCGGTGAGCCTCTTTTTAAGTTCATCAAAAGCTTTTTGTTGCGCTTTACCCCACACGAAGGTGACATTCTTTTTCATCAACTCGTTGAGAGAACAAGCAATGGTCGAAAAGTCTTTCACAAAGCGACGATAGAAACCGGCCAACCCATGAGAACTTCGGAGTTCACTCACATTTGTTGGGATGGGCCAATCTCGTATGTCCTTTACCTTGGAAACATCAACTTCAATTCCCTTCGAAGAAATGACAAATCCAAGAAAAATCAACTTGTTTTTAGCAAAGGTGCACTTGGGAAGATTAGCATAAAGCTTTTCATGTCGAAGGATTTGCAAAACTTCCTTGACATGTATAATATGGTCATCAAGTGATTTGCTATAAACAAGAATATCATCGAAATAGACAACAACACTTTTTCCAATGAGAGAACGCAAGATGTGATTCATAAGGCGCATGAAGGTAGATGGCGCATTAGATAAACCAAATGGCATAACCAACCATTCATAGAGACCAAGTTTGGTCTTGAAGGTGGTTTTCCACTCATCACCCTCAGCCATGCGTATTTGATGGTAACCACTATGAAGATCAATTTTCGAAAAAATAGTGGCTCCGCACAACTCATCAAGCATGTCATCAAGACGTGGTATGGGATGTCGATAACGCACGGTGATAGCATTAATTGGATGGCAGTCCATGCATAACCGTAACGTATCATCCGTCTTTGGAACAAGAATCACGAGTACGGCACTTGGACTAGTGCTAACTTGGATCAAACCTTTGGAGACGAGTTGGTTCATTTGATGTTCAATCTCCTTTGTCTCCTCCGGGTTCGTGCGGTAAGCGGCGTGGTTGGGAAGTGGTGCACCGGGGATGAGGTCAATGCGATGTTCGATGCCGCGAAGAGGAGGTAGTCCATGTGGGAGCTCTTCGGGGAACATGTCCTTGAATTCCTATAAAACATTCATCAAAGATGGAGGAACATTGGTTAATTCATTAGTTCCTTGTGCTAGTCCCTTGCAAAGGAGGACACAGTGCAAGATGGATGGGTTGTTCCGAACATCTCTCATCTCACGTTTGGTAGCAAGGAGAACACTCTTAGTTTTTCCACTCGAGTTTGGCTTGTGGCTCTCACTCACTATGAGGTGGTTCTCTCTCTCACCTCTCATCTCACAAGTAGGTGTTGTGCTTTGCGCCCTCGCTAAAGCCTTTGCATTGTCCGCAACTATTTGGCTAGGAGTCATTGGTTGCAAAACACATGTTTTGTTGAGCCATTTGAAGGTGTATACATTGGTTTGACCATCATGTAGAGCAGTCTTGTCAAATTGCCATGGTCGACCAAGAAGCATGTGGCAAACTGTCATAGGAACCACATTGCACTCCACCGTGTCTTTGTAAGGGCCAATGGCGAAGGATATCGATATGGTATGCTTGATCTTCACGGACCCTTGGTCACTTAGCCATTGCACGTGGTAGGGGTGCTTGTGCGGATGGAGGGTGAGGTTGAGCTTCTCACACAACTCGGTGCTAGCAAGGTTGTGGCAACTCCCTCCGTCAATGATCACCTTGATAGATTTTCCATTAATGCCGGCTCGTGTTTGGAAGATATTGGAGCATTGATCTTCATGCTCTTATGCTTGAGTGGTCAAGATCCTTGTGACGACAAGCTATGGACTTGCGTCATGTTCACACATGAGGAGTTCTTGGTCATCTTCCACTCGTTGCCTTGCCATTGCTTCCTTGACTCGGGCATCAAATTCATCTTCACTCAAGTACTCTTCTTTGACATTGTCATGGATGAACAATACTTTCTTGTTTCCACATTCGGCCGACTTGTGTCCTTTGCCTCCACACTTGTAGCATTCACCATTGAAGGGTATATCACTCATTGTTTGTTTGCCACTTGGGGGCAGTTTTCCTTGAGGAAGTGTGGGATTGAAGGAAGGCTTGGAGGTACTTGAGGAGCTTCCATTGAAGGTTGTTGGCGTAGCGGTTGAAGCTTGCTTGTAGGTGAAATACGTCTTGGGCTTGTTGTACTTGATGTTCTCTTGCACTTGACGTTCAGCCTTTGTTGCTATGTGCACAAGCTCAACCATGTCGTTGTATGTTTGGAACTCGACGATGCGCTTGATTGGGTGGTTCAACCCAATAAGGAAGCGTGCCATAGTTTGCTCCATGTGCTCATCAATGTTGGCGCGGATCAGGTTGAGTTCCATTTCTTTGAAGTACTCTTCCATGGTCTTTGTCCCTTGACGAAGCGATTGAAGGTTGTTGAAAAGGTCACGCGTGTAGTGCGCGGGGACGAACCGGGATCTCATGTGAGCCTTCATGTCATGCCAAGTCATGATTGGCGGCTCTTATCTTGCATCACGAGCAACTTGAACTTGTTCCCACCAAAGGTTGGCGTAATCATCAAACTCAAGCGAAGACATGGCGACCATCTTCTCATTGCTATAATTGTGCATGTGGAAGATCTTGTCGACTTTGAGTGCCCATGAGAGGTATTCTTCGGGGTCATTGGATCCAGTAAACTTGGGCATTGTGAACTTGATCTTGCCGAAAGTTTCTTCATCGTTGTGGTCATTGCGATGAGATTGGTGATGATCTTGTGGTTGATGCAGTGGAACTTGGTTCTCATGACCTTGGTGAGGAGCTTGCTCTTGATGTTGTTGTTGTGGAGCTTGCTCTTGCTCTTGGTGCGGTTGTTGACGGTGTTGAGGCACTTGGGCCCCATGAGGTTGTTGAGGATGTGGGGCCTCGTGACGCGGTTGGTGGTGAAGAGGAGGCTTGTTCCTCTGTTGGTGATGTTGGTTAGGCATGTGGGCCTCACGGCGAAGATCATGGTCTTGTGCCTCTTGACGTGGTGGGCGTCGCTCAACTTGTACCACTTGATGATCCATGTTTTGGTGTGGTAGAGGAGGCGCCTCGTGATGACCATGGTGTCGTTGTTGACGTTCATGATGGTGATGACGATGAGGAGGATCTTGTAGAGCTTCACATCGATGACGATCTTGATTCTCCAAATTGGAGTCATCACTTGTTGTGTCAAGTATGTGTCGCTGTCGATGGTGGTAGACTTGCAGTTGGACTTGCGGTTCTTCTTGTGGTCGTTCTTGTTGGATCACTAGTGCCCTTGCGTGATGACGGTGTGCTTCTTGCCTTGCTCACGGCCTTGAAGAGAGATCACCATCATAGCTTGACGTTGCGGCATGCCGTGGGGAAGGTACATAGTTCGAAGAACTTCCATCTTCAACCACAGGGGCATCATTGCGTCTTGGAACACTTGCATGAAGATCTTGTGGAAGAGGCGCGTGACGACGCGAAGAACTTGAAGAGCTTGATGCGCGTGAACGTGGTATTGCCATTCCATCGATGAGGTGTCGAAGATTGTCATTTGTTTCGGCGACGGAGCGCTGAAGCGCTTCATTTTGATGGCCAAAGTTGTGATGCATTGCATGCATTTGTTGTTCTAGGCCATCGAAGCGATTGTCAATGTTCTTGAACTCGGCTTGCGTCTCGCCAAATTGTTCATCTTGTCGCGTCTCAAGGGCTTGGCAACATTCACGGAACTCTTGTCAGACGATGAAGTGACTTGTGCGCGTCATGTACGATCCATGTTCTTCTTCTTGAAGAGGTGGTTGGCTCGACTCACCGTGCATATCCATCATGCAAAAGACACAAGTATTGTATATGGAAGTGGAATATGGTGGTGTTAGCCTTGTACCTCACCTTAGCGATTGTACCAAACTAGAAACCACAAGTGAGAGCTATAAGCGTGCAAAGTGGAATCGCAAAGAAAACTCACACTAAAGAAAGAACTAACTCTCAAAAGCTGTGGGTGGAAGGTTAGGGTTGTGGAAAACCAATCGAAACGATCCAAAGAAAAGGTTATTGTCAAAAGTGGTAGAGAACCAAAGATCAAAGAAAAAAGGAAATGATCTACAAAACACAAAGATACACACACGTGGAGACGGATGTGGTTAGCACGACTATGAACATGAGCACAAAGGTCCTAACGAAGACTACGCTCGGTGTCGTGCCAACGCAAGGAGAGACCACAACTCGTTCGCAAAAAGATAAATAAGCAACGGATTTGTGCACTTGCCTCTGTCGTGCTCTTTTTCTCTCTTTGCTTACAAGCTTGAGACTCTCTTTGTATTGGGAGACTATGTATCCTTCTATTTTTCTTTTGCTTTTTCTTTTTCTCTTTTTTTATTCTTTTTCTCCCTTTCTATACTACTATGTTAACTCTTGTATTTGCTCTCACACTCTCACTTTCAAGGACAAGTGCACAATGCTTAGGCAAACACAAAATGAGTTGCTCTCATAGGACAAATACACACAAGGAAGAAGGGTTAACAAGGTGGAGCAAGTTATACCTTCGGTATTGACGACTTGCTACCGGTGTTGGGGATGATGTTCGGTGTCGCGCTGTCGATGAGCGCGGGGTGTGAATATTGTTGCGGAAGCTTGAAGTTAGTTGGGCGACACGCATGCGAAACACGAACAAGCCAATACTAAAATTAGCGAAACAAAATGGTGGTGAAAAATTTCTTGTCAGACAGGTGCGGTAGTACCGCTCAAAAAGTCCGGTAGTACCGGTGACCGGTAGTACCGTTGTGATCAGCCGGTAGTACCGCTCGTTTTGGCGGTAGTACCGCTTCGCGGATTCCTGGGCGCGTGGATCTCGAACTTAAACGCACAATCGGCCCAAAAATCCTCAAATTCGCGGAAAACAGAACAAAATTGGGGCTAGGGACACACAAAGGAGGTAGATCGATACCCCAAGCAACAGATCTATGGACCAAAACCACGAAAAACGCACCAAATCCAGAGATCGATCCGAAGGCAAATTTGGGGCTCTTTTTGGGGGATTTTCGAAATTTTTGGTGGATAGAAGAAAAATTTGTGGGGGAATTCGTGAGCAACGAAGCTCTTGATACCAATATGTTGAGGGCGAACCTCTAGGGTGGCCCGATCTTTCACGAATCCCACTCCAATCGAGGATGGAGTGCGTGGGAAGGAGGGAAGGATGAACACGATGAACTCACGCACGAAGAACGCGATGAACACACAGACGCAAAACCACGATACACACAAATAGCTCACGCTAGTGGTGACCAGTCCGGTGCAATCCCTAGGATTGGCGTCGGGCGGAGGACTCTCTCTCGAACCGGCATGGCGAGATGGGAGACTCGGTGAGATCTTGACGTCTTGGCAAAGGGACACTGATGCCAAGGCCTTGTACAACACAGAGGCACGATGCAAACTCCAACGAGGTTTGTGATATTTGGTGCTCCTTTGTCAAAGGAGCATGAGGCAAGAACTAGATAGATCCACAAGGGGTTTCCACTAATTCCAAATATCATGCCTAGGGTTTACAATAGAGGTGGGGGGCTATATATAGGCCAGCCACAAGTTCAGGGGTAGTTTAGGCAACTAAAGTAGCAAAAGGGGGCGTTACAAGGCCAAAGGGCCGAGCTAGAGCGTGTAGGCGCTAGGGTGTCCGGTAGTACCGGGCGGTTGAGCGGTAGTACCGGTCAGATGCGGTAGTACTGCTGGAAGAGGGCGGTAGTACCAGAGCGGGTAGAAGCTTTGGCGTGAGTCTTCAGGTGCGCGCGGTAGTACCACTTGCTGAGAGCGGTAGTACCGGTGGGGTCTGGGGCTTCGGGTCCATCTCTCTGCCCGGGGCGGCAGTACTGCTGTCCATGGGCGGCAGTACCGCTGTCCATGAGCGGTAGTTCCGCTTGTGCGGTAGTACCATTTCCAGGAACCGGTAGTACCGAGGTTTCCTAGCAGCTGTTGGCTGCCGTGTCGCTCCTCTGGCTCGTGTCTTCGTACCTGATGATGCATAGTGTTGAGGCATGAAGTAGCAAGCCATCTAGGTGTGTATCGCAGTCACATGAGGACAAGAGCGAATTTACCTTAGCTTGGAGAAGCTTGGCTCGAGCACGAGTCATGGGTCCACTTGGGGGACTTGGTGGTGTAGATGTAGGAGCGTCCGTAGGACGGGCTGCATCACCTAGGGATCATACTTTCGCTAGTGAACACTCTCATATAAATATCTTCTCTTCATGATACTACTCTGAACTACTCTCCGGTTGGACACTCTAATCCATGGTAGGGCTATAACAGCACTCCTCAAAGTTCGTATTCCCCATCTAGATAACCCCACACTGTCACCTTGAGCGCTAGATGGTTCCAACAAACACCACAATTTCATAGAGACATCCAACTCCAAATATAACTCATAACAAGTAATTGTAATCTCTAGCCTAAGTGCCACCATGGTGTGCACGATGTCACTTTCACACACATGGGGAGAGCAGAGATCTATTAAAGCACTTGAGTAGCAACGTAGATCTACTTGATTACAAAGATCACAATATGATCATGCATAGAGAGAGAGAGAGAGATGAACACATAGCTATCGGTAGAACCCTTAGCCTCGAGGAAGAACTACTCCCTCATCATCATGGGAATCAGCAACGACGATGGAGATGGTGGTGGAGTCGATGAAGATGGCTCCGGGGGCACTTCCCCGTCCCGACAGGGTGCCGGAACAGAGACTTTCTGTCCCCCGAATCTCCCCTGGAGGCTCTTCTTTTTAGGGTTTCTGCATTGGAGACTTCTTATAGGCGAAAGGGCGATGTCAGAGGGTGGACCAGGGGCCCACACCACCTGGTGGCGCGGCCAAGGGGGACCCGCGCCACCCTATGGTGTGACCAGCCCCCGGCCCCTCTCCGTCTCGTCTTCTGGCTCCGTGAGTCTTTCGGTAAAATATCGACTTTGGCTTTTGTCTGGTCCAATTCCGAGAATATTTATTTTCTGGCTTTCCTGGAACCAAAAACAGAAGAAAACAAGCAACTGGCACTGTGGCATCTTGTTAATAGGTTAGTTCTAGAAAATGTGTAAAAGTACTCCAAAGTGTGGACAAAACATAAGAAAGTAGATATAAAACAAGCATGGAACATCAAAAAATATAGATACGTTAGCAGTGTATCAACTTCTCAAACCTGTCAGTCATAAGCTTTGAAAATTCATCGTTAAAAGCTTGGTTAGTAGAGCCAAAGATAATGTCATCTATATATAATTGGCATACAAAAAACTCCCCCTTAACCTTCTTAGTAAAAAGAGGGGGGTCAATCTGCCCAACCTCAAAACCATAGTGTAGCAATAACTCTTTAAGATGCTCATACCACACACGTAGGGCTTGTTTAAGGCCATAGAGTGTCTTATCGAGTTTTTAGATGTGGTTAGGAAAGTTAGGGTCCTCAAAGCCCGGGGGTTGCTTAACATACACTAACTCATGCAATAGACCATTAAGAAAGGCACTTTTAACATCCATTTGCTATAATTTAAAATTATGATAAGTTGCATATGCAAGAAGAATACAAATAGACTCAAGGCGAGCCACTGGAGCATAAGTTTCTCGAAAGTCGATGCCTTCCACTTGATAGAAACCTTGTGCGACCATGCCTTGTTTCTTACAACAATTCCATTCTCATCTTTCTTGTTCTTGAATATCCACTTTGTGCCGATAACATTGCGGCATTCTCTGGGCTTCTCTACTAACTTCCAAACTTTGTTGCGCTCAAAATTGTTGAGTTCTTCATGCATATCCACAACCCAATTCGGATCATCAAGCGCTTCAAATACCTTTTTAGGTTCCACCATAGAGATATGATCTTGATGGTCACTAAAACTTGCCAACTCTATTCTTGTGGACACCCCTCTTCTTAGATCACCAACCACTTTATCAAGTGTATGACCTCTGAGTTCTAGATTTCTTTCAGCTCAAGCTTTGCGACGAGTTTCAATTTCCTTATTGTTTCTTGGACAAAAATCTACAACATTATGGTCCTCGTCTTGACCTGTAGCTCGACCTCGATCAACAGTAGGTTCAGCACTGACATTAGAAGAAGACTCTTGCCCTTGATCTTGATTCAAAACCATATCAGGAGGTTGTTGTTCTGGGATTGCAGGGCTGGATAATCCAGTCGAGGGAGGGGCTAGATAATCCGGCCTGGGAGCTTCAGATGCTTCTTGATCTTTTTTTTGACCATGAAACCGTTGGGGAAACCCCTACGCTATTTTTTTATATTAATACCAGAAAGACCAGACCGTAAGACAGGGTCATGAAAGAATACAGAGGTATGTACAAGAAGAAGAAGCAACCTACTCAAGAAACTAAAAAGAAAATTTAAATAGAGAGGTAACTAAACAGAATGTAGCCAAGCAGAAAGCATGGCCTTGTGCATTGGTTTAACTCTGTGGACAATGAGCCCAAGATCTTGCTTGAAAACGGCCCTCCAAGTCTGAAAGCGTCGTTGCCTATCTTCAAAAAAATTCCCATTTCGGGTTTTCCAAATTCCCCACAAAGGGCATGTTGCCACCTCCAAAAAATTTGGTCCTTGGGAAGATATCTTTGCCTTCTCAAACATCACCATAATGTTTTGATCCGATGTCCAAGTAATTCCCAGACTATGCCACACTCTAGCTGCAAAGCTACAGTTAAAAAAAGGTGTTCTCGCATCTCACAATCCTACTGACCACACATTGCACAATTGACACCGGAGTCGAGATGCCAATGATGTCTCTCTATCATGTCTCGGGTGTTTAATCTGTCCACCAGGAGGAGCCAAACAAAGACTTTTTGTTTATGTAAGCTTTTACTCTTTCATAACTTTCTGAAAATCAGGGAGACAACCATGCCCGCAAACACAAATTTGTAGTATGCCATGGATGAATATTCCCCATTCTGAGCAAGGAAAGACCAAACATCAGGCCTCATACGATCTTGGGGGTTCTGCCTGAGTGTAACCAATAGGGAAGCCACTTTCTGCAACTCTTCAAGTGCCTGTGTTGACACTGGCAATGCAAAGTGTAAAGCTAGATCGTCCAGATTACTGCAAGCTAGCATTGTGCTCAGAGATGTGTCCGTGTCCACTGCAAATGAATAAATTCTCGGGAATGATCTAGCAATAAGATCACCATGCCAGACATCCTTCCAAAATAGTATCGATCTCCCGTCCCCTGGGGAAATAGTAGCGATGCTTGCGAATATTGTGAATAACTTGCATATTGTCACGCCACCGGAAGGATCCCACTACCCCTGAAGCATGAACGGTTGTGTGTTGGTAATAGGCTTGCCACACCATATTAACCCTTGGAGTGTCACGGTGATTGAAAAAATTGAATAGGTGTTTCATTAAGAGGCCATCATTCTGAATCTCGAGATTAATCACTCCTAAGCCTCCTTTGTATTTCGGTAAGCAAACCAAATCCCATGCAGCAAGTGAGTTATGTTTGTCTCTATCTTTCTTCTCCCACAGACAATGCATGCATGCTCTATTTACTACTTTGACCACGGTTTTGTTTAATTTTAACATACACATAAAGAATGTTGGCAATGACGAAAGCACTGAATTAACAAAGGTCAATCTTCCACCGTAATTAAGAAACCGAGAGCATGCATTGAGCCTTCTTTCAACACTATCAGTTAATGGGGAAAGCTCCATTACAGTGGGTCTGGTTGTGCCCAATGGCAGGCCTAAATAGGTGAATGGCATCTTTCCTACTGAACATCCAAAGAATTCAGCCAGGCAGGTGGAGAAGTATGGGTCAATGTTGATGGGCACTAGGAAAGATTTCTGAAAATTTACTTTTAAACCAGTGGCTTGCTGAAATTCCAACAAAGTTGTTCTTAGAGCTTCTAGGTGAACAAAGCTAGCTTTCATAAAAAGAAGTGTCTCGTCAGCGTATTGGACAATGGGGTAATCTTGGCAATTAAAGATAACCGGTGCCTCTAGTTTGCCCTGTGAACTGAAATCATTTACCATGTCCTGGAGCAGGTTAACACCTTCTACAAATAGGAGAGGTGAAAGAGGGTCACCTTGGCGCACCCCCCTTTTACAAAAAAAAATCTTGCCCGGCACACCATTGAGCAAGACAGCCGAAGTAGCAGACGTCAGGATATTCTCAATCCAACCTAGCATCGATCATCAAACCCTTTTCTTTCTAAAATTTGTAGAATAGCTGAATGCTCAATCAGGTCGAACGCCTTCTCAAAATCCAACTTCAAAATAATTGTACGCTTGTCCGCATGTTTGCAGTGGTGGAGGTATTTAAAAGACCATGCGAGGCAACCTTGGATAGTTCGTGACTTAATAAAACCGTACTGGTTTTTATGTACCAAATCAAGAATAATTACTTGCAACCGGTTAGCCAGCAGTTTAGTGAGCAGTTTGAGTGCAGAGTTGAGCAAGGAAATAAGACGAAAATCATTTGGTGTTTCCGGAGAATTTTTCTTGGGGATTAATGTGATGATGGAATCATTTATGCACTGAAGAGAAATATTGTGCTCATGAAAATCCTTGCAAAGATGATAGAAGTCATGTTTGATTATATGCTAGCAGCTCTTCATAAATTTTCCCATTAAAACCATCTGGCCCTGGCGCCTTGTCCGAAGGCAGATTAGCAATCATCACGCCAATTTCCTCTTCAGTGAAAGGATCCGACCGATGTGCAAGATTCTGATCTGACCGTACCAAGTTCAGAATCTCAATAGGAACAGTTGTTTGCAGAGATTGTCCAAGCCTGCTCTTGAAAGAATTCCGAAGTACAGCGGCTTTTTCTTCATGCTCAGAGACTTCAGTACCATCTTGCAGGGTAAAACGGACAGTGGCCATTGAGTGAAAAAAGGATCGCCAAGATTTGCCCAACGGATGGTGCATCGACTTTTCCACAGATCCTGTTTACACAACAGAACATGATTGAGCTTATTTTTTATTATATTGCTAAAATTCCGCTCTGAAATATGTAGAGGTATTTGCTCTTCTATTTCATCCAGACCGGTCATGAGATTTTGAGGACCCAGGGTGAAACTAAAATTTTGGACCCCTTAGTATAACTTATTAAATCTATATGTGTGAAATCATGAAAAATAAATACTCAAAGTGTATAAGTAGCAATATTCAAACAAAAGTAACAATGTTTAATTTTTACCTTAAAATTTTATCTATCAATTTCTAGAACCAAAGTCAGCGACGACGTTGGAATCGATATCAATCTCTCAGTAAATTTCGCCTTTCTCCTTTTCTGAGCACCGAATTCAGGCACATTATCAATTAACCACACTGAAAATAGAAAACAATTACTAATAAGTACTCCCTCCGATTCAAATTAATTGACTCAAATTTATCAAGATATATATGTATCTAATACTAAACCATGTCTAGATACAATTGAATCTAGACAAAGTCAACTAATTTGGGTCGGAGGGAGTATTAGAATTAGGTATCAATTTTTAGAAGAAAAGTCAGCGACGATGTTGGAATCAATATCAATCTCTCCGTAAATTCCCATTTTTCCTTTTCTAAGAACGGGATTCAGGCACATTAATTACCAACTAACCACAATGAAAATAGAAAATAATTACTAATCAGTACTCCCTCCGACCCAAATTAATTGACTCAAATTTATTAAGCTAGGGATGTATCTAATACTAAATTATATCTAGATATAATCGAATCTAGACAAATCTAAGTTAAATAATTTGGGTCCGAGAGAGTACTAGAATAAGGCATGGATTATCGCGCAAATCCACATAGAATTGGGGCGATTTTGATACCTATCCAGGGTTGGAGTTGGACGAGTGGCTGTCTTTGCGAAACATCGGAAGGAGCATGATCGAGACGAGAGTGTCCTTGGCGGCTAGGCTCCGTGCGAAGGCTGGTGGGCGAGGACTTGGTGTGGTGATTTCTTTCCCGTTTGGTTGTTTCCGATCCAGAGTTGGATCTAGGGTAATAAGAATGGATTGGTGATTTTAAGCTTGCACGTGTGTGTGTCAAACAAAAAGAGAAGGCCAAATCTGCACCAATACTACACATCAGTTTCATTTTTTTCTTTAAATGTCTACACCTATACTAGGCCATAGCTGGGGAGGGCCCCCCCATTTTCCTGGGCCCGGGGCAGCCGCTCCTCTAGACCCTCCCCAGGGCCAGCCCTGATTTCATCCAGCATAAAAATAACTGCATTGCAGTTTGCAACAATCTCATCCATGTTGCTTATATTGCCTTTCCAAATTTTCAAAGTTTTCCGCAATAATTTGAATTTGTGTGAGATCACCTTGGCACTGTTGCCTAGACACGATAAAGACCAAATATTTGCCACCACTTCAAAGAAACCAGGCCTGCGGACCCAATAATTTTCAAAGCGAAAAATTACGGCTTTAGGGATTTTGGACACGATCTTGACTACACATGGTATATGATCGGAGGCCGGGCGTGACCGTGGGTATACTTGAGTGTTTGGAAAACAAATCGTCCAATTTGGTGTGGTGAAGAACCAGTCCAGCTGTTCCAAAAGTGGCACTGCCTGCATATTGCTCCATGTAAATGCACGACTTTTATTGACAATTCAGGCAGGCCCAAGTTGCTTATAATTTCATTGAATGTAAAAATATCATTAAGGTTAGCACCATCTCTGTTTCTATTTTCTGTGGATCTGTAGAAGTTGAAATCGCCAATAAATAACCAAAATTCATGGTAGGAATATCCATGTTCAGTAGCCAACTGACAAAATCTGAGCGTCGGGTTTCAGTACAAGGGCCATAAACATTTACCAATGTCCAAGCAAAACAGTCGGCCGTGGAGACGAAATCAATAACAACTCCAAATGATTCTTGCATACGAATAGTGCCAGTGAAAAGTTTGCTGTTCCATAGAACTAAGAGCCCACCTGAAGCTCCAGTCGATGGGACACACACAAAATGGTCCAAGCGCCTAGGCGCAAATTTACGGATAGCAGAATTATCAAATGAGGCTTTCTTTGTCTCTTGCAAACAGATGATGGAGGCCCCACTTTCTTCAAGCTTATTTCGAATTACAGGTCCCTTAGCATCAGCATTCATGCCCCTAATATTCCAATTGAACACACTCCAAATAACATTATTATTAGAAGTAGCAGACTGCATTTCAAAAGTAACTAAGGACGAGCACGGAGAAGCTTTTCTTCAGTAAGATCCTCAGGGTCCACGTCGCATTTCTCCACTCCAATCTGCTGCATCATCTGAAGTTGCAACACTGCAGGCTTTGGTGTGAGAGGAACTTGAGATGCTTTCCTGCGAGAGGGCTGATTAGGAAGAGATACTTCAACATATCCTTCTTTATCACTGCGTAAACCTCTGCGTAAACCACGCTTGGATAAATGAACAGAAGATGTACCACTTCTACCAGATGGATTGGCGATCATAGGGACTAAGGTGGAAGACATGCTTGAGAACTGATCCAAGTCCATTGGTTGCACCTCACTGGTCTGAATGTCTGCCCGAGCCAAATGCGGTGGAAGCACCACATTCTGAACTTGTCGCTCTATAACAAAAGAAGTAGATACAAAGCCAACCTTCCTAGACTGAATATCAGGGTTAACTGAAGAGAAACCTTGAGATGCCAACAGATCCAACCCACACTGTTCAGAAGTATCATTGGCCAGGAACCTGTATCAAGCCACGAGCCCAAATTCATCAATACCATGCCCTATATCAAGAAGAACAGGAGTAGAAATTAATGGCTCCAAGCACTCATTTTCTTTTGCCCATATCAGATTACCAGAAGTATCTAAAGAAAAACCTGCAAATGCCTCGGCCCATGTACGTGTAACTGGCCAGAGCATCCTTTTCACAGAGATGTTTTCAGCTGTATCCAATAAAGAGACTGTCGAAAACACCCTTTTAAGCAAAACAGAGTTGTAGGAATCTCTGAAATTACACCAGCCAGAGCCAACAGTTTTAGTAGCAGGAAGAGATTCTGTTGTGGGAAACACCGAGGCAGCCGGCAAACTCGGAGAAAAAGAATATATGTTGGAGTTAAGAAACATAATCATACTCTGAAAAGCAGATACCTCAAAGATAAAAGGTGAACTGGATAACTGCACATGTCCTGGGACAGAGGCCAATTCAACATTCTCTGAATTGAAACTATCCGACACCAACTCCATGTTCGATAGTGCAATGTTAGAAACTCCCACCGAACCATGGGGGATTCGGGCTTCGCGCAGATCAGAGACAAGTGGGGGCGGAGGAGCAACCGATGAGGAGGGTGGTACTGCTTTAGGGGAAGTGACCAAATTAACTGGAGCCGAACTGTCCTCTCCTAAAATATCCTTACACTGAAGATTTTTTCTTGGAAAAATCTATTCTATTGAAAGGCGCACGAAAAGCATCGCTCGTGTCCTCTTATCCCTTATTTGTTTTCTGGTGGGCTTCTCCTGACCACAAAATATCTACCACGCACAGACCACCACAGGAGCTCGCCGCTAAGAGGCTGAAGAGCGCCGGGGGAGGACGAGGTGAGGCCGCCTCCACCGAGCACGCTAGGGGAGGCACCGCGACGAGGAGATGGAGGAACCCCGAGCCGGAGAGGCATGAGGAAGAGGCCTCCACCGCCGAGCACGCCTCCGGGAGCCGCTGTAGCATCCCAATTGTCTAACAATTGTAATGCTACTTGGTCTAGTAATATAATGGCTACTTCATATATATATTTGTTGCATCATAATTATATCATGCTCATGTCATCATGCCACCTTGCATTTGAGCATCATATAAAACCCTTTTTGTTTTGGTTCTTCTCTCATGTGCATCATTAATTGTATTTGCCTCTTGATATTGTATTTGGTTATTGATATATTGTTTAAATGCCCAAGTTGAGTTGGGGGCATATCTTTTATTAACTCCACCACCTTTCTTGTCATCACCCCATCATTCCACCATCCAACTAAATATGAGCTTTGCACTTTATTGGGTTTTACCTCTAGCTCATGTGGGTTGGGATGGATCCAATTCTATTTCCACATGCTCTCATCTTAGCATCATGTTGTTTTTACTTTATTGATATATGAGAGCCACATGGCCACCTTTGCATGCCTTGTGAGTGGAACCCTTTTCCTAGCTCCCACATGGATTATTATGGATTTGTGCTCATGTGGGGATATTTTTGGGACTAGTAAGCATCTAGTGGAATATACACACTAGCAAGTCCCAATTATAATCAAATGTGATCATCTCCATCTACTCCATCTGGAACTTTCCTTTCAATTCTTTGCTTGGCTTTATTCCACTTGTGGGAATGCATAAGATTAATGCCATGTGATATAATTGTTTTCACAAGAATAAACATGGTATTAATTACTTTGCATGGGCCATGCAAGTACCACCTTTTACTAGTCTTTTGGATTTTATTTGAATTTTGAGTGGATCATTCCCCATATCTCTCTCTACCCTCTTATGCTTGATCTTGCTTGATGCATGCAAGCATCTAACCCTAAAACCATCTCCATCCATCCCCTCACCACCTTTTATCTCATCCTCTCTTTTTGGTCTAGATTTTGCTTGAGCTTGTCTTGATCATGCTTGATCTTGTCAAAAGATACCACACCACATCTCACCTCTCTCTCTAAACCTCTCCTCTGATCTATACCTAATTTAAACCCATACCCCCTATCTCTAAAACCCTAATCCGATGCCTCCCTAGCTAACCCCATCTACCTTCATGCTCTCCCTCTCGGTCTCTCTCCTCTCTCATGCCAAGGCTACCCCACCTAGCTACCTAACCCCCAGGCCGAAGCCTACCCTAACCCTAAAGCCCTAACCCGAGCCACCCTCTTTCCTCTAACCTAGCTCCAACCCGAGCTTCACCCTCTATCTCTCCCTTCTCTCTCGCTGCAGCTCGGCCCCACCCGAGCCTGGCCTCTCTCCTCCCTGCCTGGTCCCTCCTGCAGACCCAGCCGAACCTGTCGTGCCCCACCCGAGCACGTGAAGGAGGAGGAGAAAAGGTGGCCGAGCCACCTTTTCCACCGTCCACTCCCGCACGGCACCTCCCTCTCCCTCCCTGCTATCTACCACCATCTCCCTCTCTCTCGCCTGCTGCCTCCCCTAGATCTACCCCGGGGCGCCTGCCGCTCCTCCCCTCCCTCTCCACCGACGCCAACCTCTCGCGCCGGCCACCGCCAGCACCACGTCGCCCCCGTCGCTCCAGCCGGTGGACATGTCGTGGAGGTGATCGAGGAGCCGAGGAGGTTCCCCTGCAACATCCTGTACACGCCGTCGAGGAGGAGGAGGACCAGAGCCACCAGGCCGACGCCGCTCCGACGTGAAACCCTAGCCTCCGGTCCGTCTGCGTCGTCGCCGATCCCCTGCGCCTCGAGCCGATCCGACCACACCGACCTACCCACGGTGAGCTCCCTGACCTCCCTGACATAGTCCGCCTCGCCATCACCGTCTAGTGCCGCCGGACCAACCGTCGAGCACCCTCGGTTCACCGACGAGCGCGCGCGTCTGCTCGCTCCCACGTCGCGCAAAACCCTATCTAGGCCCCGTCCGCCCTCCTGACACCGACCTCTCCCTAGCCCAACGGTAGCCGCCTCCGTGCGCGAGCCCCAGGTCCAGGGATCGATCCCCGCCCGCGCCGCGCACCGATCTGTCGCTCGAGACAGAGAAGAAGCACAGTGCGGGCCGTGTCGTTTTTTAGAAAACCCCCTCTTTTGTTGTTCGCTCAACCCGCGGTACCTCGTGGCCCACCAGTCAGCCTCCCCGGCCTTTTACAAAGAGCCCCCATAATATCTTAGCCTCAACCCGCGGTCCGGTACCCCCTCCTGCCAGCCACGTCGGTATCACCCACTGTCACGTGGACCCCCGTGGCCGCTGGCCCCACCTGTCACTTGCTGTGGCTAGATCAAGCTGCGGTGAGAAAACCTTTTTCTGCGCGCGGTGACGCCCAGTCAGCATGGCCCCACTCGTCTGTGGCTGTGGCTAGGTTTGTCTGTGTGAGAAAAGTATTTCTGACAGTCTGTTTAAATTTAAAACCTTTTTCAAATTAATTCAAATTTAAATTTTAATTCTGTTTTTAAATAACTTTTAAAATACAATTCCAAATAATACAAATAATATATGTTTTGAAATCAGAAAAATGTGAGGATTTCAAATATGGCCTTCAAAATATATTTTGGACATTTTAATTTTCAAGTTGATTAAAATTACAATAAAATGCCCTTTTTCCTTAATTAATTAATAACTTTTGTTTTATAACTCCAAATTTAACAAATAATATGTCTAAAATGATTAGCTCGACGAGACCTTTCTGTTTGTGCATTCCTCCATCTGTTTGGCAGCATGCATCATATAAATATAATGTGTACAGCAACTAATATGAGGTTAAAATGGGGCCAAAACTCAATAAAATGTTTTATTATTGTATTCCACACCTCACCCATGCCATGCTACCTTATTGCCATGCAAATTGTGCATCATTCATCATGGCATGATTGTTTGCTTGTCGCATTTTATTCATATGCTTGTGCACTTTATTTATGTTGGCCTTGTGTGTTTGGTTCTTCTTCGAATAGACGCTGAGCAGGGGATATACCAAGAGAACCAGAAGCACTACCCAGATCCTTCTCTCGCTTCAACTGAGCTGCCAGGCAAGCACTACCACATGCTTGCATACATATATTACCTATTGCCTCTATCTTATTCTTGCATCATTGAGTCGCGATTGCATTAAATTGAATCCCAAGTACTGCATAGCCTTTACTTTTAAACCCCACCGAAGCTTGTTCCTCCATCCCATGAGCCATTACTACAGGAGTTGTTTGAGCCATGCGAGTCGTAGAACAGCATGTGTAGGGTATGTGAGTGTCTGATGGATAACGAGGTACCTAAACAACTTAACCTGAGTAGTAATGGGATAACTAATGAAAGTGGCATCGGTGAGCCATATTTGCTATTTGGTTTTTCAGGCTCACTTGTGTCCCGTAGGACCCCGAGTACTTGATTCCTGTTCCTTGAATATTCGCGCTATCCACATCCGGGAGGCTTATGAACCCCCCGAGCCAGAGCTTGATTCATTCTTATTTCTTGGGGCCACAAACTAGTTTGAGGTTTTATTTACTATCCTGTACTTATGCCATGCTTTACTGCTTTATTTAAAATTGTGCGAGGTAATGCACCTGTACTGTTTAGGGCCGTGACACGTTTTCGCTGTATCGACAAGCCCAGTCACACTTTCGGGTTCCCAGTCATTTACAGCCGTCCACACAAACCTTGAGTCCGTCTCGTAGCCGGCCAACTTCGTTGCGGGTAGCTTAATGGGGTGGCCCCCCTGAAATACTTCTGAATCCTGTGATCGCTTTGTCGTGACTGCCTCGTTGGGTTTTGATTTGGTTTTTCCGAGGTTGATCGAGTGTGTGTTGCTATTTGTGCACCCCTGCAGGGTAAAACTTTCTGAAAGCCGTGTCCGCGGTTATGGACGACTTGGAGCACAGTTTCTCGATCATAGACAAGTATAACTAAAGTACCGCTTTTAATTTGACTAAGTGTCTGACTAGTAAATAGTGCAACTCTCATGGAATGGATAATAAAACTGCCAACGGATGGGGGGTTGTTCGTCCGCTTCCTCGTCGGTAAGCGAGGAGGAGGATGGATCTGTTAATATTACCGTTATAACTGTTGTTATTAATTCACGGACATCCGTCTATCTATGGTTAGGCGGATGGTTAGCGAGTATCTATAGAACTGCTAGGGTTTATCTTTTGCTGCAATGGCGTCACCCCAGGTTGTGTCCCCTTTAGAGGCATAAAGACTTGCTGAGTACCCCTAGGGTCTCACACGATAAATTGTTTGATTCAGATGAACAGGTAAACTCGCAAGATGGATACTGGGTGGAGGAGACGGACGATGTTGGCAACGATCATTCGGTGTAGAGATTCCGGGAACGGGGATCCGTGAGATCTATGGGCGGGATGTGTTTATTTATGGGGCATCTTATGCCGATTTGCTTCTTATCCGTACTCGGATCTTGTTTTCCGCTTCCGCTTGATACTCTGATGTTTGATGTATGAGGAGATATCCTAAACTATTATATCTATCTAGGATATTTGGATCTTGCCGTATGGCGTTGCTATATTTCCTTTCTTTTTAGATGGAATGACTCTGAGAACCATTGTATGGTGGCTTGCATACATACTCATTTGTGTATGTAGTTGATCCCTTCGCCTGCCGATTACGCCGCCCGTTCTTGTCCCGATGTTTGGAAATGGTTAGGACGGCCGAAAGGTCTACCTGTGAGTGGCATTTGGGCCTCACCGTACTATTTTAACCATTTCCGCTCATCCATGCTTGTAACTAGGAGCGTAATTCACCGAGGTAGTTACAGCCGCCGCCGTAGAGCACGCAGCCGGAGGCGCTGCCACTCGCCGCGCCGGGAGCCAAGGAGGAGGCGCGCCGACGAGCTCACGGAGCCACGTAAGCGACGAGGAGGCCTCTATCAGCTTCCGTCGCCTTCTCTCCACGAAGGAGCCATCTATTTTCTCCGCATCCGCATCGTCGCTGTGGGGACGTTCGTAAGTTGCTCGGGGACGCCGGCGGCGAGGAACGCGAGGAGGAGGCGTATGGGGGGAGAAGACTTGTCTCCAACCGTAGTAGTAGGCAACTAAGTACGGGTTAATTTTGGCAGGCTAATTAACCTGGCAAATCAGGCAACTACGAACTTGGCAAGTAGGCACTAATTAACCTGGCAATTAGGCTGATTTGAATTTGGCAATTACTCCTAATCAATATGGCAGTTAGGATCTTATTAAACCGGGCAGTTGTTAGTGCGTCAAATAGGATCTACTTAATCTGGCAATTGACCCTAATTAATCTTGCAGCTAGGATCTAATTTAATCTGACCGATTAGTATGACAACGACTTAGTATTTAACCCGTCAATTATTCGAAATTAATCTTGCAGCTACTTGTAATTAATCTGGCAATTCAAACCTAATTAATCATGCATGCAATTAGTAACACTATGTGACGTTTTCTTAAACTAATGATATATGGGTTGCATCCATTTCTTCTTCATCGTGATGAGGATATTTTTAAAAAAACATGATGTAAAGCTGATGTTTTATTTTCTTTTTAAGTGAAAGCTGATGTTTTATCAGTTCAAAAAAATGCTGATGTTTTATCTACTAACAATATTCTAGTACTCTATATGAGATTATAGTTTAGTTTAAAAAAGCCTATCAACATGCTAGCCCAGGAGACACGTCGCGCGAACGCTACAGCTGCAGCACAGCCGTGCGGGGATCGCTACGATGCGACGCCGCACTATAGTCTAGTCCTTCTTTCTTATGATCCAAGAGATGACAGTAGCCACAAAGAGGAGCAACAACGCAGTCAAGTACCTTGTGACCCAACCCAGAACAACCCAGGGATTTCACCTTGTTTGTGCAGGAGCGCTGAATATGACCCAGCCCCAAACAATGGAAGCAGCATCGCATTGGTCCAGTCAGAGAAGAATCTTGCGGTAAGCCCAAAGGCCCCAAAGGCCTACGAGAGACAGACTCATGTCTTGGAGACTGGCTTTGGAGACCCGAAATTTTCTGATGCTCCGAGCAAAAACCTTTGAAATAGCAGTAAGTACAATGGTCCATGGTAGGAACAGCTTGCCTGCCCGGTCTAGGGCGTAGATTATAGGGACAGGAGAAGGCTATACGGGCGTGGAGGCGAGGACGCCGGCGTGTTGGCGCCGTCGCGAGGGAGGATGGAGGCGGCGGCTGGGGTTGCAAGACCGACTCCTGGAGGAGTCGGCAACAAATATCTTGTTTATTGCTTAATTCTAAAAATCCAATTACAACTCTTATTTATAATAGAAATAGAATAATTGGGCTAAGCCCCTAACTAGGCCTGGCCGGTGGGCCTCTGCCGGCGATAGACCAGGCCGGTCATAACATCTCTCCCCGCCTGCACAAACAGCTCGTCCTCGAGCTGGTAGTCTGGATAATGCAGCTGGAAGTCATCGCGTGGTTCCCAAGTCGCCTCCTCTGCTGAAAGGCCCTCCCACTGCACCAACAAATACCAAGCATCACGGCGCAGCTGCGCCCGAAGCACCTTGGCCGGGCTGGGGAGCAGGCGGCCCTCGGCTGTCGGTGACAGCGGTGGTGTGGCAGCTGGTGGCGCGCCACGGTAGGGCTTGAGCAGCCCCACATGGAAGACGTCGTGAATACGCGCCCCGGCAGGCAGCTGAAGACGATAGGCCAGGGTCCCAATACGCTCCAGGATGATGAAGGGCCCCGCGTACCGAGGGCCAAGCTTGCGCTTCGCCCGCGGATCCAAGGACTGGTGTGAGCGGTGCAGGAGGCGCAACCACACCCAGTCGCCCACCGCGTACTCCACCTCGCGATGGTGGCCGTCATAGTAGTGCTTGGCAACCTGCTGGGCCTGGATAAGACGCTGCCGCACCTCGGCAAGCATCTCATCCCGGTGACGGAGGAGCTCGCCGGCAACCTCCGTCCGCGCCGTGGCCGCGTCCACCGGTAGGATCGGCGGAGGTGGCCTACCATAGACCACCTCAAATGGTGTAGCGCGCAGGGCGGAGTGGTAGGAGGTGTTGTAGCAGTACTCCGCCCACGCAAGCCAATCCACCCAAGCACGGGGTCAATCACCTGTAACACAGCGCAAATACATCGCAATCACCTTGTTAACCACCTCGGACTGGCCGTCCGTCTGAGGGTGGAACGCCGTGCTGAAACGGAGTTGGACCCCCGCCATGCGGAAGAGATCCCGCCAGACATGCCCCGTGAACACCGGGTCCCGATCACATACGATCGACGAAGGGAACCCGTGTAGACGGACGATGCCATCGAAGAACGCGCGGGCCACCGACGCGGCCGTGTAGGGATGACCGAGCGCGATGAAGTGGGCGTACTTGGAGAAGCGATCGACCACCGTGAGAATGACGGACTTGCCCCCCACTTTAGGGAGGCCCTCGATGAAGTCCATGGAGATGTCGGCCCAGACCTGCGCAGGCACGTCGAGCGGCTACAACATGCCGGCTGGACGCAGCGTCTCCGTCTTGTTGCGCTGGCACGTCTCACACGAGTGCACCCAATCCTGGACCATGGCACGATCTCCAGGGAGGTAGAAGTCAGCGCGGAGGCGGTGAAGGGTCTTTTGGACACCCTCATGACCCGCAGAGTGAGCCATCAACAACACCTGGTGGCGTAGGTCGTCATGGTCGGGCACGAACACCCGGCGCCCATGGAGAAGCAGTCCGTCGGCGAGGCGCCATGGCTCGTCCAGCTCACCCGCGTCAAGCTGCTGCCGCAGGAGCTGGGCATCTGGCGCCGTCGCGGTAGCCTGACGGATGAGGTCGAAAAGGGCGAAGGAGGGCCCCGAACGGATGCACAGCAACCGCCCCTCCGAGGCGACCTCAGCGTCATCGGGCTCGGCGTCGCGGCGAGACAGGGCGTCGGCCGCGGTGTTGAGGCGTCCCGGGCGGTACTCCACCGTGAAGTCGAAGCCGAAGAGCTTGCTGATCCACTGGTGTTGCGGCACCGTCGACAGCCGCTGATCCAGGAGGAACTTGAGGCTGTAGTGGTCGGTGCGCACCCGGAAAGAATGCCCCCATAAGTAGGGTCGCCAGTGGCGCACGGCCTGCACGAGGCCAATGAGCTCCTGCTCGTATGCGGCGAGCTTGAGGTGGCGGGCAGCGAACGGCCTGCTGAAGTAGGCGAGAGGGCCATCGCCCTGGTGGAGAACAGCACCGAACCCCGATCCCGACGCGTCGCAGTCGACGACGAATGGCCGGTCGAAGTCCGGCATCTGGAGCACGGGGCCCGTCGTGAGGGCCCCCTTCAGAGCCTCGAACGCCGTGGTAGCCTCGTCGTCCCAGGTGAAGGCATCGCGCCGCAGCAGGCGCGTGAGGGGCGAGGCGATGGGGCCGAAGTCCCGGATGAACTTCCTGTAGTAGCCGGCGAGGCCCAGGAACCCGCGGAGGGCGCGCGACGAGCGCGGCGTCGGCCAGGCAGCCACGGACGCCACCTTGTCCGCATCCATCGCGACTCCGTCAGCGGTGATGACGTGGCCGAGGTAGGCCACTGAAGTCGTCGCGAACGAGCACTTCGAGCGCTTGAGGTGAAGGTGATGCGCTCGAAGCTCGTTGAAGACGATGGCGATATGCTGGAGGTGCTCCGCCCACGACGTGCTGTAGATCAATATATCATCAAAAAACACCAGCACGAACCGGCGTAAGTACGGGCGGAGGACGTCGTTCATCAAGGCCTGAAAGGTCGCCGGCGCGTTGGTGAGGCCGAAAGGCATCACCACGAACTCAAAGTGGCCATGGTGTGTCCGGAATGCCGTCTTGGCAATGTCCTCCGGGTGCATGCGCACCTGGTGATAGCCCGACCGAAGATCGAGCTTGGTGAAGAACCGAGCCCCGTGTAGCTCATCGAAGAGCTCGTCGACCACCGGAATCGGGAACTTATCCTTGAGTGTCACGGCGTTGAGGGCGCGGTAGTCAATGCAGAAGCGCCACGTGCCATCCGACTTGCGGACAAGCAGCACCGGTGCCGAGAACGGCGACGTGGAGATCCTGATGATGCCAGCGGCTAGCATGAGCGCGCACTGTCGCTCCAACTCGTCCTTCTGCAGCTGTGGGTAGCGGTAGGGTCGTACCGCCACCGGGGCCGTGCCTGGCAGGAGGTGGATACGGTGGTCACATTCCCGTGGGGGCGGTAACCCTTGCGGCTCCTCGAAGATGTCGCCATGCTGCTGCAGTAGATGGGTCAGCAGGGGGTGCTCGGCGTCGTCCTCCCCGGAGACGAGCTGTAGCTGGGGGGCGGGAGCGGCTCCCCCGAGGCCCTCCCAATGGATGCGGTGACCCTGGCGCCAGAACGTCATCGTCTGGGCGTCGAAGTCCCAAAGGATGGGACCGAGCGTCCGGAGAAAGTCGACGCCAAGGATGAAGTCGAAACAGCCCAAGTCGATGCCGGCACACGTGATGGAGAAGTGCTCGTCGCCGATGGTGAGGGGCACGTGCTGGACCAGTCCGTGGCACGGAAGGCGGTCACCGTTGGCCACGGTCACGTGGAGGTGATCCCCCCCGGTCGGCTGAAGGGCGAGGCGGCGCATGGTAGCGGCGGGCATGAAATTATGAGTAGAGCCCGTGTCCAGCAACGCCACCATGGTCTCGCCATGAATAGTGACCGGTAGAAGCATCGTCCGCTCGTGGCGGATGCCGGCCAGTGCGTGGAGAGAGACGACGAACGCCTTGGCGGCTGGGGGAGCCGGCTCGGTCGGCTCCTGTGGGGCCAACGCGTTGGCCGCCTCGGGTGGTCCGTCCACGTCGTCCGCGTCGACCGTCTCCAGGTAGAAGAGGCGCGGGCACACGTGGCCGGGTGCGTACGGCTCGTCGCAGTTGAAGCAAAGGCCCAGGCGGCGACGTTCGAGCTGTTCGGCCGGTGTGAGACGGCGGAACGTGCGGGTAGCCGCGGGGGCGGGGCTCGCTGGTCCGGTCGGTGCGGGGCGGGTGGCGGGCGCGACCGTAGGCAGCGGACGAGTGGGGCGTCCGCCGCGGGCCGGGGGCGCCGGTTGCACCGCCTGGGCGCGCCGCTCGTAAGCGCGCGCCAAGTGCATCGCCGTCTGAAGGTCCTGCGGTGCCTGGAGCTCCACGTCCACGCGGATGTAGTCGGGGAGGCCGCCGACGAAGAGCTCAGCGCGCTGCTGTCCCGTCACCCCGGGAGCGTGGCACGCGAGGGCCTGGAAGCGGTCGGCGAAGTCCTGCACCGTGTTGGTGAAAGGCAAGCGCCCCAGCTCTGCCAGGCGGCTGCCGCGAATCGGGGGGCCGAAACGGAGGAGGCAGAGGTCACGGAAACGGTCCCATGGGGGCATGCCGCCCTCGTCCTGCTCGAGCGAGTAGTACCACGTCTGGGCGGCGCCACGGAGGTGATACGAGGCGAGCCATGTACGATCCGACGCGAGTGTGCGCTGACCGCGGAAGAATTGCTCGCACTGGTTGAGCCAATTTAGCGGGTCGTCCACGCCGTCGTACGTGGCGAACTCGATCTTGGCGTAGCGCGGGGGAGTCGGTGCGGCGGCGCCCTGGCCTTGGTGAACCGCATGACCGGTGTAGGTCTCCGCGCCGCGGAAGTAGGCCGGCGCCGGAAAGGAGGGCATCGGAGGGTTCCCCGCGGTCGTATAGACGGGTGGGGAAGGCCCCGACGGGCGTGTGTAGCTCGGAGGAGGATCGGTCGCCGTCACCCAAGCAGGAAGCGGCGAGGGCGATGGCGGAAACGGCACCTGCTGGATGGGGAGGCCCTGGGGGAGGACGCTGGGGGCCGGCTGCCACGGCGTCCATGGGGATGACGCGGCTGTGGTCGGGGCGGACACGCCCTGGGAGGGCTGCCACACCGATGGGGAGGGTGGGGTGGGGGCGGCCGGTGGCTGGGGCGGCACGGGAAGCCCCTGCGTCCCTTGCAGGAAGAGGCGGATGCCATGGACTGCGGTGGCGAGATCGCGGATGGCCGTCGAGACCTCCTGCTGTGAGAGTAGGGGGGCGGCGTCGGCGGCCTCCGCCATGGGCGCCGCGACTCCCGTGGAGGGCGGCGGCTGCGACAAGGGCGACGTGGAGGTGGGCGGTTTGGGCGGCGGTGAGGAGGTGGTGGTGGCTGGAGAAGACGACATGACCGAACGAGGACAATCTGATACCAAATTGGTAGGAACAGCTTGCCTACCCGGTCTAGGGCGTAGATTATAGGGACAGGAGAAGGCTATGCGGGCGTGGAGGCGAGGACGCCGGCGTGTTGGCGCCGTCGCGAGGGAGGATGGAGGCGGCGGCTGGGGTTGCAAGACCGACTCCTGGAGGAGTCGGCAACAAATATCTTGTTTATTGCTTAATTCTAAAAATCCAATTACAACTCTTATTTATAATAGAAATAGAATAATTGGGCTAAGCCCCTAACTAGGCCTGGCCGGTGGGCCTCTGCCGGCGATAGACCAGGCCGGTCATAACAGTCCAAGATTTTACAAATAATATCCTTAGGCGGAAGACCATAAAACCTTAGCGCATCAGCGACCCGTCCTCCATATAATCCGCCTGACAAAGATCCAGGGCGCTTTCCAACCAAAACGTATCAAAGGAGTGATGACAATTAAAGTTTTTCCAAAAGTCTGGCCCCACAAATTTAGGCTTGAAGGATGGATCTTGCGGTAAGTTAGGAACCTTGCCAAAAAACTCACCAAGTTTCAAAAAAGAGCCTGCCGGACTGGAGGACGGAGAACTCATCTGCTGCGAAACATCAAAGCTTCCACGCTTAAACTTGGCTGACAATTGATCAGAAGCAACCGCTGAAACATTAACCTTAGTCACACATTCGGTTGGCTTGAGAAAATTTAAATTCTTCCTCACTGCTAGAGATCTTGAACGGCACTGATCAGAAGCGGATGGATGACCAAAATCACCAGGGATCCAACAAGCTGCAGGAGAATTTACATATGTCCAAACTAAAGCCGTATCACCTCTGAATAGGGAAAAGTGACACACAAAATCCGGCCAAACTCTACCTCGCAAACCATACACAAAGTGTCCCACTTTGCTGGAAGCCACCGAAAAACGAAACCAACGATTGCTCAGTGCAGTTTGAAAACACAAAAACCATGACTATCACCACCAAGACAACATTGAAGAGCAAGCCCAATAGATTCTTCCGAGAGCACAAACGAAGCAGAGGAGAAGGAGACTACCAAGAAGAATTCCTTGGCATTCCCAATAGGGGAGAAGTGGACAGAGGAGTTAATCCGTCGACGCACTTGTGCTGCGACCGCGAGGCCAGGCGAGAAATCCCAATGGAGAAGACCATCCATGAAGCCGGCAGCCTAGAAGGAAACGGCCATGGCTAGCACCATTGGAGGGGTGGGTGTGGGAGAGAGGAGAGGAGCCATTTCCCCGTGCAGGTTCGATCCCCCTCCCCCTCTACATTTTTTCTTCTTGATCTTCGCTGGTGCGTGAGCGAGTAGCAGGGCCGGATAATCTGGCCAGGACTAGTGCGCGAGGGAGTAGCAGGGTCGGATAATCCAGCCTGGGACTTCCAGCTTGATCAGACGATGAATAATCTTCAGAGGTTTGTTGTGACGGTGTAGTATTTGCTTCGGTAGGTGGAATTTGTTGATCTTGTGTAGATAAGGTTTCTACTTAGGTAGAGCATTGTCCTTCCCGATCTGCCACAAGGGTTTCCTGAATGGGGAGGTAAAATCCCACACCCATTCTTCTTATGGCATCTTGGGGTATTTCAACAACTGTATCACAAACATCAACTTGTCCCACATGGGAGCCATCATTTTCCTCAGACACCACACTAGAAGATTCTATAACAATTCTGGTGGTCTTGTTATAGACTCTATAAGTGTGGGATTCGACACCGTAACCAACAAAAATACCTTCTAAAACTTTAGACTCAAATTTAGACAAACGAACTCCTTTAATGAGAAAGAAACACTTACAACCGAACACTCGGAAGTATGATATATTGGGATTGTTACCGGTAAGTATTACGTAGGGAGTATTTTCCAAGATCTTGCGGAGGTAAAGCCAGTTTGATGAGTGACATGCAGTGGATATAGCTTTAGCCTAGAAATCATATGGGGACTTGAATTCAGCCAACATAGATCTAGCCATATCCATCAAAGTCCGGTTTTTCCTCTTTGCTATACCATTTTGTTGAGGGGTGTATGTAGTGGAATATTGATGTCTTATCCCCTCTTTATTTAGGAATTTATTCAGGATGTAGTTCTTGAATTTAGAGCCATTGTTGCTTCTTATTGCCAAAATAGGGACTTTGTGTTCACGTTGAACCTCATTGGCAAAGTCGTTCACGGTTTGTTGATTCTCACTCTTTTGCTTGAAGAATTAGACTCATGTGTACCTTGAGTAGTCATCAACAATGATAAGGCAATAATTTTTCCCATCGAGACTTGCATGAGATGGAGGACAAAAAGATCCACATGAAAGAGCTCTAAGATCCTCTCTGATGAAATAATTTTCTTTCTTCGCTGGGGAGAGTCATGCATATCTCCTTTAACACAAGCCCCGCAAACACGATCTTTGGCAAAAGAAACATTTTCTTTTAGTCCAATAATGTGGCCACCCTTGTGAATGTTTTGCGAAGTTCTCATGTTGATGTGGGCTAAAGGATGATACCATAACCAGCCCGAATAAGCACATCGGATCTGTAGTAGGTTTCCCCGAAAATTCCACCACATACAAGTCATTTTTGACATATCCAATGAAAGCGACATTTAGAGACTTGCTCCACAAGAGTACCACAAGAGAATTAGACTCATGTGTACCTTGAGTAGTCATCAATAAAAATAGCAAAGTCCATCTTACCAAGCGCACGAGCAAAAAGGAAAATATACCCAAGGGTCTCAACAAGCATGACGTCCATGACAGAGATATCATGGGAAACCACTACCTTTCCAAGACCTAATACCTTTTATTTGGACTTATCACCATAGGATACGGTTATTTGATCGCAATTAGGCCTCATCTCCGTGATGATCTCCTTGCTTTCGGTCATGTGACTTGTGCATCTACTGTCAAGTACCCATTTCGACCCACCGGAAGCATAGCCCTAAAAAAAATTAATTCTTGTTGTTAGGTGCCCTTTTTCAATGGGTCCTCTCATGTTAGTAACAAGGGTTTTTGGAACCCAAATAGACCAGTCAATATAACCATCAAATGGACCAACATATCTAGCATAAACATCACCATAATAATCACGAAACAACTATTGGGGTTAGTAATTCCTGCTAAACCATCATGAAAAGTTTTGTACTTTATGGTGTCATTTACTATGGTGGTGCTTGTCTTGGCTTGATTTGACTTGGCCTCCTTCTTCTTGTTCTTCTTATTATTGGTATTGGGAACATAGCAAGTCCCTCCTTCCTATTGTTTGACCTTTGCTTACTCAATAGGTCATCAAGTACATCCTTATCTTTGGGAGGGGATGACTTGGAATGTTTATTCTTCAATCTAGCTTTTTCCTCCAGAATTTCTACATGATCACACAAAATGGTAGAGGTGCTAGGAACATCATATTTAGCTAGACGAGTTTGGAGCTGATCATGAGACTCATTAAGAAGTGAGTGTTCACTCTCTAAAGCCTTGTGGGTGATGTCAAGTTCCTCTAGCTTCTCGGTTAGTCTAGCATGAGTAGCCCCAAATTCAACATTTCCCTTTTTAAAGTTTTTATCTTTAGCAATAGAATGATCATGTTTTTTATTAGTTTTGCCACAATCTCATCATGTGATTCCTCGATGGTCTCAAGCTTCTCCTAAAGAGAAGCCCGAATCTCCTCTTCTTCCTCTAGAGCATTTTTTAAGGATGATATCTCCATTGCATCCTCTCTTTCAATTCTGCCCTTTTCTTCAAGGAGTTCTTCCAAGTGAACGAGTTGGACCATTAGGGCCTCGAAATGCTTCTTGTGCTCACCTTGCAACTTAGTTATAAAATGGTCCAAAGCAATAACTTCTTCCTTAACCTTAAGACTAGTAGAATCATCCATATCAACATTCATAGTCATCTTAGGAAAGGAAGTGGTGGAAGGTGATACCTCGGAACCCCTCACCATAAGGCAAGTGACGTTCTTGTTGACGGAGTTATCATTGGGAGAGTCGAAGAGCGAATCGGTTGGTGTAGATCTGGTAGCTATGGCTGCCACTTCTCTTGGGCTTTCATCATCTTTGCTTGTGAATGAGTACTCTTCTTGGGATACCAACACTATCTTTGGTTGCTTCTTATAAAGAACATTCTTCTTGTTTAATGGCTTCTTGCGTGGAGCTTTTGATTTTTTCTTGAGAACCAGTTTACCCCCATGATCTTCTCTATTTTGATAGGGACACTCGGTCGCAAAATGTAAATGGTCTCCACAATTGAAATAAGATCTCAGTTTTGGACCATTTTCCTTTCTTCCACTAAACCCATTCTTGCGTTCAAATTCAGACTTTGCATTAATAGGATCTTTCCTAAAGTTTCTTGCATAGAGTGCCATTTACTCACCATGAGATCGTTTGACATCCTCAGGGCAACTCATGGTAGCTATGTCAATGTTCCTATCATCTTCTTCTTGCTCAACATTATTGGCCTTCAAGGCAACATTCACACCTTTTTGCATTCCAATTGCTCGCGCACGAGCATCTTTAGCGTTCTTGGCTGCCACCTTGAATGCAGTCATTTCTTGCATAACTTTGTTGGAAGTCATTTGGTGATAATTGTGTCTTCCTTAGAGGCTCTTCAAGTCAGTGGGTTCAAATAGCATGAGAGCACTAACATAATTCCTCTTGATCCATGCATCATCAACATGTCTGGTGCCATGATTTCTAAATGTGGTGGCAATTGACTTGAGTCTTCGATACATGTCTTCATGGTCTTCACCATCCAACATGTAAAAACCTTCTGCTTGATTGCTTAGGGCACCATACCGGTTTCTCCTCATGCTCTCATTTCCAATGAACAACTCGGTGAGGGCATCACAAGCTTCCTTGGCAGTGTTGAGACGTTCAATATGTGGCATGTCCTTGGGACCCACACCAAGTTGGATCATGTGCAAAGCAGTGGCATTGAGTTGACTATCAACCACTTATCTCCTTGTCAAATTTGATGGATCTACAACATGGACTCCATTCACAACAATCTTCCACAACTCGATTGATGTACTGCACACATGAGATTTCATCAAAAAATGCCATTGATTAAAAGAAGATGCACTAAGCTTTGGTGGATCACCCCTATTATTTATATGAGGGTGAGGGATTGGTAGATCCACTGAGTATAAGTGAAAGACCTCACTATAATCCTCCTTACCACTTCCCTTTTTGGAAGTGGAACTCCTATTTTATCTTCATCCTCCAACTCCTTTTCATCGAAGTTAGCCTTAGCTTTGTCCTTTGAAAGAGGAGTTATAGCCTCAGTGGGAGAGAGAGAGGTGATTTTGTGGGTGAGAAGATACGCGTCATCAAGTCACGTGTTTCTTGCAATTGGGTCTCCATGGTTTTAACCATGGCTGTTTCCAAGCTCTTGAGATCATCCATAGTGACCTTCTCCACATCCTCATGATCATCTCCATGAGTACCCATACTCTCTTAGGAGGTAAAGCCTGAATAAAGAGCCGACGCTCTAATACCAATTGAAATGGATTGTATGACCACCTAAAGGGGGGGGGTGAATAGGTTCTAATCCAAATTTTAACTCCTTTTCCGTTTTAGGCTTTACACAAAGGTAAATTCTCTAGATATGCAACTAAGATGAATTTCCCTATATGTCAACCTAACTACTAAGCGGAAACAGGCGATGAGAGGAACGAGGTAATCGTAGTGGAGCACGGGGAGACACAAGATTTGTTTTAATGCAGTACCTTCCTTCTTAAGAGAAGTACGTCTACATTGGAGGGGTGGGCGGTACTAAGACCACCATGCCACAATAGGCCTCGCCCTGTTCTCCAGTGGATCTCGCCACAACTGGCATGATCCACCTTTCCACTATGTGGTACCCTTCGAGGCGGGAACCGGTGCCTTTACAACACTACCGGGGCACACATCCACAACTGAATTGGAGGCTCTCGTGATGACAACAAGCTGCCACAATAAAACAAGTGATCAAATAATGAAACCACGATCAAGAAATTCAAAGAAACTAAGCCGAACCCGCACGATTTCCGAGGCATGCCTCTCTGAGGCCCCTCCCACCGGCTCTTGCCGGCGTCACTCCGGCGCCGTCGCACACCATATCATGGGATCCTCTTCTCTTGATTCTTCTGGTGGTGATTGGAAAATCACCTATTCTGGAAGTTCCACCGATGGTAAGTTTGTAGTTGGGTCTCTGATTCTCTCGGCTAATCGCTGGTTGGTCATTATCAATGCCAACGGCTCTCCACTTGAGGGTAGATGCATGGAAAATGGGGAGGTACTCTCGATTGGATCAGTGGTGAGGTTCCCCTCTCATCTTGCAAGAATCAATGATTTTTCGACACCATCTTCTGGTTTTCTTGGGACTTCTCATGTTATAGCAGACAAGGTTGAAGATTTGAAACTTATGTGGCACGTTACAAGTTCTTCCTTGCCTTCTAATGATTTGGACAAAGCTCCTGGTTTTTGGTCCTTTATTCTCTTGCTAAGCGAGTTGTGTTGCTTAATCAAGATAAGGTGGTGATTGATGCTAGATTCCTTCTTAAAAATGAAAAGATCTTCTCTGGTGTGACTTTGGATCTTGTGATCAAAAGAGTGGTGGTCGGTGCTCAAATTGCCGACATGGCACAAGCATCATCGGACAAGATCAACAAATGCATTTCATTGGATTTCTCTAAAGGGAAGATTTTTGAGACAAATATGTTCAAAAATTTGGTCATCACATCAATTTCTCTGGTGGATTGCGCAGAAGACCTTTCTTCCTGGTTGGCTCATTTGGTCGTGCAAACTTTAAGATTGATGTTCATACTATTGGCATTGCACTCCAAGCTTGTTTTGGTGGCCTAGCTTCAAAATTTCAAGTCAAGATCCTCCAAGATAGAACATTTAGATTCTCTGTTGCATCACGTGCTGTGGGCTTTGAAATATATAATTCTGGTACCTTCTCAGATGATATTTTTATCTTGAAGATCAACCTTTGGGGTGATGGAGGTCCAAATTGGAAATTTGAAGAGAAAGAATATTACAAAGAATTGGACAAGGATTGGATTTTTGTTTCATACAAAAAGAAAAAAAGGCTTCAGTTTTTGATCATATTGGTTCACCAATTTCCTCGTCAACAGCCCCATGCAATAACGGTCAAATCAAAGATGATATTAAACGAGTGGTACCGGGCACGTCATTTGTGGAAATAGTGGTTAATGGGAAAGTTATTGAGGGTGCGAAATCTCCTGCAGACAACAAATCATCCTCAATTAATCTGCCTGGTCTTTTACCATTTTTGAAATTCCCTACCTTCCCTTCTTGTCCTTGGCCCGACAAATCTTACCTTAATTGGTTCAAGGCCCATGTCTCGCTGCAAGTGTCGCGGCCCAGGGTGTTTGATTGTCTTAAGGATTTTGCTCTCGCCAAAAAAAGAAAACTCCCGAACCCCCTGCCTCCTCAACTCCCCCACGCCTGCAGAAACCCCAACTTCCTTGCTCCGCTCATCGCTGGCGACAACCGTTGCCGCAATGGCAAACATTCTGCTTGACCCACAACCTTTCCTACCCCATGGCTTTGAGATTTTGCAGGTGGATGACCGGAATCGGGTCAAGAGGGTGGTGGTTCCTCGTCGACCAAGGGCTCATGAACAGTATGCTATTGCGCACATTCATCCCCTTCCCCTGGTCTAGTTCCATTTGATAATATCAGAGATGTGTTGCAAGATTTCTTTTTCAATGAGGCTCGTGTTGATTTCCGTGATATCCAAGACTGTCCATTTGGCTCTGCATATGTTCAATTTACCAATGTCATTGACCGAGACTGTTTAATCGTTGTGGGTCCAATCCCTTTCAAGGATGTTGCAATCTCGTTTGCTAGGCACAATGAGGGCATTAATTGGTGTAGGACTCAGTTTAACAATGAATGCTGGGTCATGCTCCTGGGTCCTCCACTTGATCATTGGCATACTGATGATCTAAATGCTGTTTTCTCTGATATTGGTAAGGTGTTGCTTTGGGAAAGGGACCCTAAGCACAAGGGCAGGATCATTGCTAAACTTAGAGTCACTGACCTTTTGGATGTGCCTAAAAGTGTTAGATTCACCATTGGGGACCTTGTGGAAACTGAATCATGGACTTTCTCTATGGAACTTTTAAACAACAATCTCCTGGGGGGCCCACCTGATGAGGACCCACTACCTGATGATGACACTGACCCTCATCCCTTGCCTGTGGTGGGACCCATTTTGGCCCCCCTCCTCCACCACCTCCTCCACAACCTGAAGGGGACATTGGTGGATGGGACCAATGGGTTAATCCAGCACCTCAACAGAATAATGTTGGTTGGGGTAATTGGAATGCAGTTCAAGGACCTGTGTTTGCTGAGGGTGTTGACATGCCTATTGATAACCTAGATTTGCCACCTCAGGAGGCTGACAGTGTTGTTACTGGTTCCATTCCTGTGGCCAATATTTCTTCTGACAATGACAATGCTTCTGTCCATGGAGCTAAGGATATTGAAGTGGAACAACAGATTGTTGAAGCTAACCAAGATGTGGGTATGGGTGAGGGACTGTTTAATATTCTGCAGAAGAGGAGAGCCATCATGCTAATGAAGGGAATCAGTAGCATGACTGGATGATTGAAGACACAAACCTTATCTCTCCCAATGTGGCACACCTGCAAGTTGGGATGGCCCTCACTCCTTTTGTCAACTCCTCCGAGGTGCTATCTGCTAAGCAATCCTTCTCCAAACAAGGACTAGAACTCCGGGACAGTTTTTTTGCTCCACACATCAACAACTCCTCACCTGGCAAAGGCAGACTGCAATGTGATATCCCTGTAAGTTGGTTTAACTTTATCACCCTCATGCTCATCACTCCTGAAAATTCAGTTGGGCAAGACACTTTCTTACTTCTCCTCTTTGGGATATTATAAAGGAGCCAATTGCAGAAGAAAATACATTTACTTTCATTATCCCTGATGAATGTGTTGGACAGATGCCTCCTCACTACCTGAATGAATCTCCATCAAACTTGATGGTGCCAAATGCTCCAACAACAAAAAAGGAGGGGAAAAGAACCTTTGGTGGACACTGAGGTGAGAAGGAGCCCCAGAATTGTGGAACTTAATGGGGGATTTAAAAGCCATGTGAATTGTTCTGATTTTAATTGTCTCACTTGCAATGCTGCTCCACCTTGTCTCAGCAATAAAGTTGTTAAGAACATTGCTGATTCGTTTTGCAAGGTTAAGGAGGGTGAACTTGAGAAAAGGCTGCTGAAGAAGAGCAGAGTCAATGATCTGACCATCAAGCCACCTGGAAAACCTAGACCAAGGAAGATTGCTTCTGACACAAACCTTTCAAGCAAGAACAAAAGATAAGATGCTGAATCTTGTGGACAGCAGTCTAAGAAGAAAGCACCTAAATAATGTTTTTAATGTCTGCAAAATATTGTCCTTTTGTGCCTAGATCAATTACCCTTGGAATCTATTATGAGTTGTTTAGAACCATTCTGCCGCTATGCATGTTTATGACTTCAGTACCTTATGATATTTACAAGTTTGTTTGTGTGACTACAAATCTTGTGTCACCCCAATGCTATCTCAACCTGTTTATCAATGAGTAACAACAGAAATTGGAATATTCTGAACTGGAATTTCAGAGGAATTAACTCTGAGAAGAAGTGGTTGGCATTAAAAAGTAAAATCATTGAATCTGAATGTGATATCATTTGTCTCCAAGAAACCAAGAGAGAAATCTTTGATATAAATTATTTAAAGAAATTCTGTCCAAATAAGTTTGACAGCTTTGACTTTCTACCTTCAATTGGTGCTTCTAGAGGGATCATCATCATATGGAACAGTTCATTATTTAATGGAACCAGAGCATTCCAAAATGAATTCTCCACTTCTGTCACTTTCACCTCCCAACTATCTAACTACTCCTGGACTCTTACAAATATCTATGGCCCATGTCAAGATGATAGGAAAATTGACTTTTTGGACTGGTTTTCCAACATCATAATGCCTGATAATGTGGATTGGCTTGTCTTAGGAGATTTTAATCTCATCAGAAGACTTACTGATAGAAATAAAAGTGGGGGTGACATTAATGACACTATGCTTTTTAATGAAGCTATCAGCAACCTGGGACTTATTGAACTACCACTGAAAGGAAGGAAATTCACATGGAGTAACATGCAGAAAAACCCCCTTCTAGAAAGACTTGATTGGTTTTTTACTTCTAGCTCATGGACAAACAAATATCCATATACTTTGGTTACCCCACTATCCAAGCCTACTTCTGATCACCTACCTTGTGTCATCTCTTTTGGAACTAACATTCCCAAAGCACAAATATTTAGATTTAAAAATTACTGACTTCATCATTCTGATTTTAGACAGATTGTGCAAAATGCCTGGAATATACCAGTGAATCACCAGGACTTGGCAAAAAGGATATGTGCCAAGTTGAAAAATGTGAGGAGAGCCATCAAGATTTGGGCCAAGCAGTTACCATGCTTAAAAGACCAAATAGATAAGGTGAATGACACAATTGACCTTATGGATCTACTTGAAGAGTCTACAACATTAACCATCAATGAATGGCACCTCAGAGATATTTTGAAATCACATATTATCTCTCTACTCCAGAATCAAAACACCTATTGGAAACAAAGAGGAAAAATTAAATGGGTAAAACTAGGTGATGAAAATACAAAGTTTTTTTTCACTCCAAAGCTACCATCAACTATAGGCACAATTATATATCAATGATCAAGAATGATAGTGGGCATGCATTTTTTAGTCACTATGACAAGGCTGATATACTATGGAATGATTTCAAAGCAAGAATGGGTACATCAAACAAAACTGAGATGCTTTTCAACCTTGAAGATTTCTATGGAAATGGTATGACTGATGAGATGAAGAATTCACTTGAAAGGCTTTTTCTTGACAAAGAAATTGAGGAGGTTATATCTGATTTGCCAAATGACAAGTCCCCTGGGCCTAATGGTTTTAACAATGAATTTATCAAAAGCTGTTGGTCAACCATTGGAAATGATATCAAACTGCCGATCCATGACTTCTACAATGAGAAAGTCTCTCTTGAAAGCATCAACTCATCCTACATTACTCTCATTCCTAAAAATACATGCCCTTCTACCTCTGCTGATTTCAGACCAATATCCTTATTAAACTGTGTGTTCAAAATCATTACCAAACTTCTTACAAACAGACTGCAATCTGTTATTCTAGAATTGGTGCATAAAAATCAATATGGTTTTCTCAATAATAGATCTATTCAGGATTGCCTTGGATGGGCATTTGAATACCTATTCCAGTGCCACAAATCAAAGGAGGAAATCCTAATTCTAAAACTTGATTTGAGAAGGCATTTGATACAATTGATCAATCTACCATCATAAATATCCTCAAAGCTGGAGGATTTGGTAGGAAATGGATCAAATGGATAGGAATGATTTTTGAATCTGGATCCTCTGAAATCCTTCTAAATGGGGTGCCTGGGAAAAAATTCTACTATAGGAGAGGTGTGAGACAAGGAGACCCACTTTCACCACTACTTTTTGTTCTTGCTGCTGACCTACTACAATCTGTCTTGAATAAGGCCATGCACATGAATCTTCTGACCCCCCCAATAGATGGACCTCCCAACAGTGATTTCCCTGTAATCCAATATGTTGATGATACATTGGTGGTACTTAAGGCAGATGCTCCTCAATTATTGTGCTTGAAAGCCCTGCTTGAAACATTTGCAAACTCCACTGGACTCAAAGTCAACTACTTGAAGTCTAGCATGATGCTAATAAATTTATGTAATGACAGGTTGATGCATTTTTCTCAGACAATCAATTGTCAAACTGGCAGCCTCCCTTTCACCTATCTTGGATTGCCACTAAGCATTTCAAAACCATCCATGGAACACTTTCTGCCTATTGTTCAAAGAGTTGAAAGAAGACTTTGTGGTATAGCTGATTTCTTGAACTATGGAGGAAAACTGCAACTGGTAAAATCTGTACTTCCTCACTCCCTATATTTTTCATGAGTTGTCTAGAGGTACCAATTTCCATCAAGGATCAAATTATAAAATACATGAGACATTGTCTTTGGAGAAAAAAGACTGAAGATGTTCAAGCCAAAGGACAAGCACTGGTATCTTGGGATAAAATCTGTCGTCCTAAAAATCAAGGGGGCCTAGGAGTCCTAAACCTACAGATTCAAAATACTGCCCTCCTTCTAAAGAATCTGGACAAATTCTACAATCACCAGGACATCCCTTGGGTTCATCTCATTTGGGAAACCTACTACAAAAATGGAAAATTACCTGGAAGAAGCATGGAAGGATCATTCTGGTGGAAATCTCATATCATGTTAATTGATAATTTTAAAGGCATGGCTAAGTGCAATCTGAATTCAGGAAAGTCTGCCTATTTTTGGTCTGACCTTTGGCAAGATGAGTGCTTTATGAATAAATTCCCACATCTTCTGTCCTATGCTAAGACTTCAAATATCAGTGTACATGACTTCTTACATGCTGATTTCTTGGACGACAATTTTCACCTACCTCTTTCTCAACAAGCCTACTCTGAGTTTTTAATCATGGAAGAAAGATGCCAGGAAATCATGCTGACCACTCATGGGGACATCCATGATAACTGGAGTTACATTTGGGGGACAGATAAATTTGAAGTAAAAAAGGCCTACTCATCCATGATTGGCTACTCCCTATCACCTCCACACTTCTCTTGATTATGGACATCCTCTTGTCAGAATAAACACAAATTCTTCTTCTGGCTTTTGCTTCTAGACAGACTGAATACAAGGAATCTTCTGAAAACAAAACAGTTCATCCTGCCTGACTACAACTGTGTAACTTCAAACTGTTACTTGGAAGAATCAGTTAACCATTTATTCTGGGAATGTACTTTTGCAAACAAATGCTGGGACCATATTTACAGAAACAGAACTGCAAACTTACCAGGATTGGAAGCTCTTTTAGACATCAAAGAAAAGTTACACTTGCCATTTGCAATGGAAATCATTGTCATGGCTACCTGGGGTATCTGGATATGCAGAAATGAGAAGATATTTAATGACAAAAGACCCACAATAGAAAGATGGAAAGCAATCTTCTATCAAGAGATGAGATGGATACAGTTCAGAATCAAAAGAAAATACAAGGAGAAATTCAAAACCTGGTTGAATCAACAATTAGATCAGGGATAGAGTAGATTTTTCCCACTTCAGAGGTGGCTTTATATTTCCTGTTTTGATCTGCCTTAGATCAATAGACTATCTGCATTTTATCTTTATAACATACTATTACCTTATAATAAAAAAATTGCAGTGGGGATTCTCCCTACTGTTTCACCTAAAAAAAAAAGAAATTCAAAGAAACTCTAGATAGAAATTCCCCCAAATGAATGAGAGAGGAAGTGAAGATCTCGATTGGTGATGATGTAGATCGAGGCCTCCTCCTTCGATTCCCCAAAGATCAAAGCCTTCGGGTGGTTGAAAGTGGCGATCTCGTGTGGAATCGATTTGAGTAGAGCTCAAATTTTTTGTTGGATCCAAGAGAGTCTAAAATGAAGATCTAATGGGGGTATTTGTACCCCCTCGCGAAAATCCATCATTGGAGCAAACTAGGGCTGGATAATATAGCCCAAGTTTGGCGGATAATCTGGCCAGGGCAAACCTCCGTCCTGGTACGAAATATCCAGGCCAAAAGTATGCCCGCTCTCTGCGTGACACGCCTCGAGTCCTTAGCAAAAATTCCCTACGGGCGGATTATCTGGCCCCTAGGAGGGGCGGATTATCTGTCTAGGGAAAAATGTCCGACCCTAGTCAGAGAATCCAGGGGAATCCTTCGTCCCCTCTCCACGTAACACGTCTTGGATTCTTTTTGAAAATTCCCTAGGGTGGATTATCCGCCCCCTTGGAGGGGTGGATTTTATCCGGCTTGGGTGAAATGTCCGGCCCTGGTTGGAGAATCCGGGGAATCCTCCCCCCATACCGCGTGATGCACCTTAGCTCCCTTTGTCGATCGAGGCCGGGGCAGATAATCCGCCATAGAACATCTGTTTTGCTAGATTTTTCTCTGTAGTTATTTTTGGGGAAACACTACAACACTCAATACACAATTAAATAATCCTTGATATTGTTATCTAACATACAAAACTACAGGGATCATAAAATGTTTTTTAAGTTGCGTCTCTTAAATCTCAACCTGAGTTGCGCCTTCTTCCCAGGACTTGGGTTTCCTCATGCTTTTGGTCGGGTCGAAGGGAGCCAATCCATATAACTAGCCCTCGACTGACTCATCCTTGACACAGAACCACTTCTTCCGCCAATCTTGGACAAAGTCAACAAATTTGAGGTCAAAGTAGTTGACATCTTGACGGACATAGATGATAGCACCCCAACATCGTAAACAAAGGTCCTAGTCGCATTCTTGTTGACAGCAAAGAAGTGCTTCCATAGGCCCCAATGGGGATGGATCCCATGGAAACACTCACAGAGTGTGATGAAGCAGGAGAGATGGAGGATGGAATTTAGCGTGAGCTGGTAGAGCTGCACGCCATACAAAAAAGGGGATTTCTATTTTCGTGCCCCTGGTTCGTTAGTTGTACTCAGTTTTTCCCAGACACTTAACTTTTCCTCACTTTTGCCCCTCTCCTTCTCGGAAACCCATCAAAGAGCTCGAACGACAGTTGCCATCAGGTTGATTATTGGCTGACGTGTGGAGCCGTGCGGTGTGGAACCACGTGGGGTCGTTTGGTCAGGAACGCGTCAAGCCTACGTGTGGGGCAACACCATGTGGGACTGCGTGGGGCCGGTTTGTTGGGAATGCATTATTGGGGATGTGGTGTGGGACCATGTGGGGCGCGTTTGGTGGGTACGTGCACCTTGTTGCCTAAATTGGAAGTTTTCTTTTTATTATTTTTATGATTGGCATTTTTAAGAGCACCTTTTCCCCCCTCTCTCGCTAAAATTTGTGTTTTTTTGCCCAAAAAGGTAGCGAATCTAGAGAAGCTTCTCTCTTCTTTCATTGTTCCTTTTGGCCCTCGTTTTTCCCAATCTGTAGCAAATCTAGAGCAGCAAATCTAACTAGCACCATAAATACTTTCAGTAAATAGAGCAGATGTAGAGAAACAACTAATATATTATATATATAGTATGGTACTTAACGAGGTTCGACAATTAGGATCCTCAGTAGCAGCAGCGGACAAGTTCAACACGGACAATACAAAAGAAGCTGCTTTATAGCAGAGCAACAACATCACAAGATCAGTGGCCCCTCATGGCCTCCGCCAGGAGGGCCTCTACCTCCTCCCTCTGGCACCTCCTCCACTTTTTGCTGCCCAGTCCCTTGACCTTGGGTGCCTTGGGTTTGATCAGGGGCATGTGACCCTCCTCAATGGCCACCTTTTGGAGGTTGCGGAGGTGAAGACCGAGCGCCTGGTGCTTGGCTCTAAACCCGTGGACGTTCACGGACTCGCTGTAGGTCCTCGTGTCCTTGGCATGCTTCACGAGGGAGTTGAAGTCGGTGACGTGGAGCCTCCTGGTGGTGCATAAGGGGCACCTGTAGACGTTGCCGATAAGAAGTTGTCGTACTGGTCGGACTTCAGCCTCCTCAGCACCTGACGAGTCTTGGTGTCCTTGGACTCATCGTCATTGTGGACGTCGCTGCTATCCTCCTGTTAGAAAAAACAGTACAGTGCAATAAGGACATGGTTGAGATACCTTGATTATCGGGATTGATTATTTGCATAAATTAACCGATTGAGATCCCCTGATTATTCCACAAATCTCAAACCAAATAGAATACTGATCCCAACTACGAACATGGGGATTCAAATATGAATAGGGGGATTCATCAAAATATGAGCATGGGGATTCATCAAAATACGAGATCTAACATAAGAGGTTTAGCTAATGTAAAAATACGAACAGTCGAACCCTAATAACATACGATCTAGCATCCAACGATGGGAATGGGGGAAGAACAAGGGAAGAAAACCCTAGTTACCTCCGACCATAGGTCGGTGATGCTGGTGTCATAGGGGTTCTCTGGCATGATGTAATCATCCTCCTCGTAGGGGTCCTAGCCGAGCAGGATCTACCCGAGACCGGCGCGGGCATCCTCACCGGCGGCTACGATGGAAGCGGGGATGGGGGTCTAGACGAGGACGACGGCTACCTTTGATGGCTCGACGGGGGCCTGTATGGGGACTGGGGCCTCCTCGCTGGCGGTCTTGGAGACGATGATGGCCACCACACCATTGTTCTCCATAGCCGGCGTGGTTAGGGTTTTCTAGGGGGTTTGCAGAAGGTGATGGGACAGTGGAGACGGTTGAGTGAGCGAGTGATATATTAGTGAGAGTAAGGAGGCCTCTATAAAGGAGAAGGGAAGGGACATTTCGTTGCACCAGCGTGCACCGTGTAACCGTGTATGCTACTGCACCGTGCACGGCCACACGTGTCCGCTACCACCCCGTGCACCGTGACACGTGCTCCGTGAGTCACATTTTTTCCCTCGTGTCTAACCCTGGTGACTTAGTTATTCTATGTTATACCCTTGAGTGTAACACTGGCAGTTTGGTTGTACTCAGTTTTGCCCTCCAGTACTAACACTGCCGTGTGCAATATACTCAATTTTACCCTCTAGTGGCTGGTCAATAGAGAGCCAACGAATGGGTTTTAGCTAGCTAATTGAGTCATTTTATGCACAACAAATTCAAAAAGATCAAAATATAGTGGCATCTATCTAGGGAGTCTTATTATGTGACCTGCCACCATAAGAAATGTATATAAATCAAGTTTTAACCTAAATCACCTCTTCTCAAATCACCTACTGTCTATGAAGGTTCATGGCTTTCTACTCAAGCCTCTTCCCAAAATATCCCTCCCCAAAACATAGTTTGTCTAAATGAGGCAATAATTGTCAAACTGATGTATATTTGAATTGCAAATATTTTGATGTATGCCAAGATGTAGTTTTTGTATAAAATACGCATTTTCCATTTTTAAAATCTCTTTCTATTTTCTATTTGAATCGCTTTGTCAGTCTTGCCCTTGGTTTTTAAGTTCTACTCAGTTTTGCCCTTGGTTCTTAAGTTCTACTCAGTTTTCCGCTCTCTCTTAGTCATAATCTCTTACACTTATGCTCATCTTGGCTGCTATGCTCTAATTGGTTGAGACAGTTGTCACGCGGACCATGCCCACCAATCATTGATCCTTTGTGATAACACCTATATCTGTCAGGGGGCACCCCTCTATCCATGCAAAATAACGAGTTTGCCACCGGTACTTTAACTCCATAAACAAATGATTTTGAATATAATTTGAAGGGAAAGTGTTCAAAGGTGTATAATTTGTGCATTACATTCCACTCTATAAAAATGATAATATCTCAAGATTTTCTTAGCATAATATTATCACGTATTAAGTGTGATTTCAAAGAGTTCAAATGTGTATAATTTTCGTATATGCAAGTTTATACATTACATTCCACTCTATGAAAATGGGGAAGAAGATAATCTCTCAAATTTTTGCTAGCACATCATTATCATGTATTAAGTGTGATTTCACAGTGTTCAAAGGTTTGTAATTTTCGTATACGCAAGTTTATGCATTATATTTCACTACATGGAAATGATAAATGATCAGGATTTTATTAGCATAACATTATCATGTCCTAAGTGCGATTTCAAAGAGTTCAAAGGTGTATAATTTTCGTATATGCAAGTTTATGCATTGCATTCCACTATATGAAAATGATAATCTCTCAAGATTTTTTAACACAACATTACCACGTATTAAGTGCGATTTCAAAAAGTTCAAATATGTATAATTTTCGTATATACAAGTTTATGCATTATATTCCACTCTATGAAAATGGGGGAAAATGATAATCTCTCAAAATTTTGTTAGTACATCATTATCACGTATTAGTGTGATTTCATAGTGTTCAAAGGTTTATAATTTTCGCATATGCAAGTTTATACATTACATTCCACTCTATGAAAATGATAATCTCTCAAGATTTTCGTAGCACAACATTATCATGTATTAAGTGCGATTTCAAAGAGTTCAAATATGTATAATTTTCATATATGCAAGTTTATGCATTACATTTCACTATATAAAAATGAAGCTACACAAAGGGCCACCATCGCCGGAGAAGGGCCACCATCGCCGGAGAAGAAGAAGAAAGGGGAGGCAATAACACGAGCGCGGGGCTGGCTCGGGTCCCATCTTGCAACGCCAACCTGGGTAAGCGTGGGTCCGACGCTCACGTGGATAAGCTGTGGGTCCGATGCTAATCTAGATAAGTGGAGAGAGGTGTCCACTACGGGAACGGACTGAAGACGGCCCCACTTGTCAGCATATAACGACAAGGGTCCACTATAGGACCCGATAGAACGCGACCCTACTTGTCAGTACGTAACGGCGAGGGTCCACTACAGGACCCGACTGAACGCGACCCCACTTGTCAGCACGTAACGGCAAGACTGACGGACATCGAGTTTTTAGACCTTGTGAGAGTTTCGTAGAAGGAGATGGGCAGAAGGGAGAAAAATTTAAGCGGCTGGCGAAAACTGAGTATAACTAATGAACCGTGGGCACGAAAATAGAAATCCCTACAAAAAAGGAGCACACGAAGAAATTCGTGAGCAGGAAGTGAAAGACCACGGAAAAGGAAGGAGAAGAACATTACCCACCAGACCTTTGTGGGTACGGATGTTACCTCATCACCGGGAAGCTTCAATGAGTTCTCCTTCAGGAGTCCGAACTCCTGGGCCTCGCGCAGGTCCCACATAGTGATTCACGATGGGGTCCATCCGATAACCTTCGGCTTGGCCACCATGGCATCAGCGACGGAGCTAGCTCCTTTGCTTCTCCGCATGGAGATGGCATCAAAGGTGTTGGAATACGAGAAAGTGGGCACAAGCACTAGGAGCAGCAATGGAGCAGATGTGTTGTGAGGAAGAAGAAGATATCCATCGGCGGAGGGGAGAATGATCAGTAAAAATCCCCTCCGGCGCTTATAAAGTAACTATGGGAGTGTAGAGCCGTTGGATCTAGGCAACGTATCATCTGGGTCAAATCCGGGTTGATACGTGTTTGCAGATTATGAAGTATCAGCCGTAATGGGCACTAATTACCACAGTAATTTCGGGAGAAAATCACATGTCCCCTCAATTTTCGTGTGGCATGGGGTCGTGCGGTCAAACCCACCGCTGACACGCCGCCCACACGTCATCGGCCTGCATCATGGGCTCACCACTGAAATGTCCCATCGTATCCTCTCCAACATAACTAAAGCGCACCGTCATCATCAACAATGATGTCATGAGCAATGACGAAAAAGCATTGGGTGTGTCAGTAGATTCAAGGACCGAGAGGAGCATTTCCTTGGATGATCAAGATTTGAGCCTATGCTTGGATGCAAGTGTCCGAACATAGCCTTGAGGGCTACTCCCATCAGGAGCAGTGACCGCGCACGCAACGGTTTTTGCAATTCAAGAAATAGAAGACCCAAGTTGAGTTCCTACCCAGATGATAAATACTTGATCCTATGCTCAGATGCAAGCATCCGAACATAGCCTCGAGGGCTACTCCCATCGAGAGCATTGGCCGTGCGCCCGATAAAAATGACATTAAACATAGAAAAGACCTGAGTCGAGAATCTCCTCAGATGATCAAAGCTTGAGCCTATGCTCTGGTACAAGTACCCAAACATAGCCTCGGGGGGCTACTCTCATCGGGAGCGATGACCGCGTACCCAAGGAAACAACAAATCCTCCTATGGAGTTGATAGTGAAGCTAATGAAGACGAACTTTGAGCCTACACTCGAATACAAACATTCGAATGTAGCCTCGGGGGCTACTCCCATCGGGAGCGCTGGCCGCGCACCCGATAGAAAGGGCAAAAAATCCTCCTACGGAGTCGACAAATACAAAACCTATGAGTATTACCCAAGCGTATCCTCAAATGGTTACTCCCATCATGAGCATTAATAGCGCACTTGATGAAAAAGTAAATGAGTTGACAACTTCAGCAATGCCAATAGCCATCTTAGACCGTGTCCACCGCGATAACATGTTTGAATGTCATGTCCATGCATGAAGGTAAGACCCCAGGATCCGTCCTGTGAGGCCTGGTAATCGCACATGAATGCGCTCTGCTAGAAAACTTTCATATCAACGATATGATGAAAACTCCCGACGGGCGCGTTGGGTACTCGAAACATAAAATTAGAATTTCGTACTTGATAAGACCTCCGTGGCCCGAGATGAATTACGCTAGTATGTACCAAGTTCGAGTCCGGGGACATGAGCTTGAAGAAGGTTCATGATGTTTTTGTCCAAGAGAAATTAACCGGTTCCCAGTACGTCGGATGCACCAGATATCTTAATTTACAGTTTGCTTACTCGAAGATATCTTCGGGTCCAATGCCGAAAATGTCTTTGAGACTTAACCTGAATCTATGATTCGGATGGAGTCTCGGGGGATATTGACATGGGTATGACTTATTGGGTTCCCATGATTGGTATACCTGGTACGTATCCGAGCTACGGCCCACGAGGCCCACAAGGAACCAAGATTCCTGGAAGCATCTGAAGCCCAGGAACAAGACGTGGTGGTCAACATAGAAGTGTAGACCGACATAGTCGTAGATTTGTAAATCAAACTTGTAACCTATCCGTATTCGACTCCTAGATTGAGCTTCTCATATGAAGGCTGGGAGGAGCCGACAGAGAGGGCACCATAGCTTTCAGCAAACCACAACCCACCGTGAGTTTGATTGCATCTAGCGAACCGACGACTCTGTAATCATTTTCTTCAATAATCAGACGGGCTTCAACTCCCTTGTTTGTTTGATAAGCCGACAAAATCACCATCTCTCTCTCTTTCCCAAAACCCTAAGTCCATAACAATGGGCATTACCGAGGTTACCCCTTGTCTGGTATTGACATTGACCTGAGATTGTTAGAAGAGTTTGAGGAAGGAAGATTTCGTAGAACTGGGTTGTTGGACCTTAGAAAGGAAACAAGTTTCAAATATTTCCTAGTCCAAATTAGGCAGCTGACCAATATTTTGCTCAATAACAAACCAGAGAGCTTCATGAATGCTGTAATCAGGGATAATAATTATGGGTCCTTGGACCATAAGAAGGTATCCATCATCTGTGACAAGTTCAGGGATGCTCCAGACAGTTTGTTTGGGAGCCTTTCAAGTAGAAACATGGCGCAAAATACTCAGAAGAACTCGGTTGGATGCCTTAAAGATAAGGTTGAAAGATTTTAGCTAAGATTAGCTATGTTGCATCTAAAGTAAGCCGACACCATTAAGTAGAACAATCAGAAGTGTTGGTAGCTATTTTCTTTCACTTTCTTCTTTTTTTATTGTTTTTAGAACCTCTATTCCGCTCTTGGAAGTGGAGATAACATAGTTTTATCGCCTCCGATAATGCTAATATCACTTAAGGGGGATAAATATCTATTAATACCAGAATACCTAACTACTTGTGCCAAGATCAATATGATAATAAATGTCGATGAAATATAATGTGCCTTTCGCATTAAGTTTAGAAGGAGATGTAACTCTTGTTTTGTATGATGTTTATATGACAGTGACCATCCTGCTTGCTTTGCTCCAAGTGCCTCTCTTACAGTGTTGTTTCAATTTGCTAGTTTCTTGTTTTCTTACCCTGGAAGCGTAAGTCGATTTCCCTGGCCTTCAAATTGATTTTTTGGCAATAGATTATAGGGTTATGTTTTTGAATCGGCTTGAGATGTGTGTGTGTTTGTGTGTCTATGTGTTTTGATTCTGATCTAAATGTCTCAAAAATGTGACTGGCCCTTACAAAATGAGTCTTTGTGTATTGTATGGTAGCATTGCATGTTATATTTGATGTAACTGAGTACACCAACAAAATTGACATATATAAGAGGGATATGTTCATGCTGCCTTGCTTCTTGTGAGGGTAGCTTATGTGATCCTCTATCCTCGACTTTAATGACTCTGATTTTGGTGTACCAATGATACCAACAGATAGGTGGTGATAATATGAAACCAACAAAAGTGGTTTCACTAAATTATCAATTTCCATTGATTTATAATGAATTTTCTAGTGGAAAAAACTCTAGTTTTAGGAAATAATTCACCAGAAAATTTCTGGAGCTCCAAAACCTATTTCCTTGGATGGTTAGGTAAGGCTTGATGTACTTGTTCACTGAGAGTTGGATTCATGTCAAGATATTTACCAGAATGCCCTCAGGAAATTCCCAAAGGAAGTTGTGTAGCTGTTTTGTCTTTTTCACCAGATTAATTCTACAGAAGGTTTTGATATGATTCCAAGAGAAAAAGATGGGTACATTGAATACCTTTTTGTAGAAATTTGAATTACCCAAATTGGATTTGTAAAACTTTTGTAGTGATTTTTCTACTTGAAATACCCTAGCTAGAGATGATTAATTCACCAAAGTGGGATAGAGCATCAATAAAATTTTATCTCCTGGGTTTGGATAGACCTTGGTGTACCACATCACAGAGAGTTAGAATTAGGTCATTCCGACCCTTTGTTTGACCTTGAGAATTTCCTAAAGGATGCAATGGCTTGTTTTTGTTATTTTTGTCAAGCTAATACTACTATTCCTCTTGGCAGGGGACCAATGCCAAAAGGTGGTAAAGGACAACACCTAACAGAGGGAAGTTAATTCACTTCATTTGGGTTTCTTGGATTTGCTAGGGAATTTATTTAGTGTAGAGGATACTTTTTAGTAGATTAATTGCCAATAAATAATAGAAATTATTTTTGGCAAAAGACCAGTTTTGCATGTTGTACAAAACACACATGAACGTAGTCGAAGCTTTATTTGGACAAAATGTGTAGTTTCCATTTTTATTTCGATTTAAACCAATAGGGGTAATTTCTGGAAATAAACATATCTGCTAAAAAGAAAAAGAGCAGAGGGTGCGGTGGGCCGGATTTGCAAGGGAGTTGGGCCATGATGTGGGGAATCGGCCCACCCGGGTAGTAGCACGCGCAGGCGGGATCCCGTTTGAAACCTGCCAGGACGGGCCCAACCGTCAGCCACTAGGGGAGGGTGAAGAGGTATAGGCGGATCTCGGCCGTTCGATTAAAACGAGATGTACGGCGGTGGTTCTTCTTCCTCGCTGGGTTAGAGAAAGCAGAGGGGGAAACCCTAGCTCGCGACGGCGGTCACAGGGGCTCACCTAGCGAGCTCCCGGAGCTCGGGGAGGGGGCGGAGATGGAGCAGTCGACGACGGCGACCCGGCAGATGGGCGGCATGGTGGGTTTCCGCGCCGGGAACTGGCTCGTGCAAGGACGCCCGAGAGAAACCTCGTCGGAGCTCGACGGCGCCACCAGTGGAGATGCTCCTGGGCAAGAAAAAAGAGGGTATTAGATGCGGTAGGGTGCAGGGGTTCTAGTACCATGACATGCAGGGGAGAGAAAGCTGGGGAGAGAGCTCAGGGCTCAGATCTTGTAGATGGCCGAGGGGGCTTCTACTTCCTTTCTAGGTCGATGTAGAGTAGTAGGGGAGGAAGGGGGAGCTCAGGGAGGTGATTGGAGGGGAGGGGAAGAAAATGGAGGGGCAGGGCATGCTGGGAGGGCCTCTAGCCCATTTATACCGAGGTGAGAGCTTAAGAAGGGGAAATGCCCATTTTGGACATGGAGGAGGGTAGAGCTGGCTGGTGATTGGCCTAAAGGAGAGGTGGAGAGGGGTAAGAGGGGGATCTGGTCGTGCTGAGAGGGGTAGTTGGCCTGCTGCAGCTGTATTGCCCACCAATTGAAAATACCACACTCTCTCACCCTCAAATTAGCTCCAAGCACTAGAGACAAGGGAGGGGTCAGCTATAGTGCTATGCTACAGTGTATTGTCAACCAGAGAGAGTGCTGGGGTGTGGTGCATTGTCTTGCAGGGTTGGTGGGGGATTAGATTGATTTTTGATGCAAAAAGGCTAATTGCCCAAATCTGCCATAAGGGATGATCAAGGTTTATTTCTTGATTTTTGATCTTGACCAATTGAGATAATGATGCTGGTAGATGGGTAAGGTTAGGATGCATCTCTGGGATTTATTTGGGATTTTTCAGAAGATTAGAAGTCCACCTAATTCCATTTATTCAAAAAGTGCAGAGATGGTTTCTAGAAGCTCATTTGATAATTTTACATTGGACAAGGTTGGTTTTTGGTTTGATATGGTCCCAAATGTGAATACGCACTTAGGGGAATTTTCCCAAGATTTATTGAGGCCTAAAAGTATTTAAAACAATTATTATTCCAATTCAGCCATTTAAGAAAATGGGCAAAAAGAAATAATAAAGCTCTTCAAAAGTATTTATTTTTGAAGTGGGAATATGGGGTATGATATGTGGACCTCAATGGAGTCAAAAGTTGGGGAAGTGTTTTGGCAAAAACCAAACTTTCCTTTGTAGGAGGAGTTTTGAGATTTTGTCTATTAAAGGAGATAAATAGATTTTGAGCCATAATAATTAGGGATAATATTTGATAAATCTTGGTGACCAAGGTATATGAAGTAGACAAGGTCTAGCAAGCATTTGCAAACTTGGGATTGGAGAATCCAAGTTGATTTTGGTGGAATACCCTAGATTAAGGATCTAGGGTGATGTTAATTTCATACTATCAAAACATGGGTGTATCTTGGAGTTCAGATCTCCCCTTGGGGCATGGGGTAGATGGATGGATATAACAAGTGATGCACATCAACATGGTATAGAGGTTTGAGCTTGATATTGCTTGAGTTCACCAAGATATGCTTTCAAACTTTGAATAAAATAAGCCTGCCAAAGCAGATCATCAACTAGCCTTCAAAACCTTATGGGTTTAAGAAGCACAAAGACCCACTTGAAATAAGTGAAGTAGATATTGATAGACCTATATAATTAGAACACAAGCATGCATAGAGTTGGTCCAAAGAAGGTTGGATGATGGTGTGAGCTTCTGCCAAAGTAGGCATGTTGGCTAGATTTGCAGGAAAAGTTATTTTCTTGCTTGTAAAAGCATCAAGAACAAGTGGTTTGGAGGTTGATCTAACGAAGAGCAAGAGTGGGCCTTGGTAGTCCTTAGGAAGGTTAACAAGATGGTTCAAGTGCATTACAAAAAGTGCACAAGGGGTGAGAAAGGGAGGCATTCAAAAAGGTGATGTTGGAAATAGTTTTCCAGACGGCCAAATTTGGCAGATTTAGGGTTTTTTACTAGAATGGGGGTGGTGATGATTTTGATGGGATGCAAGGTACCAAAGCATCATCAAGTGGCTGATGTTGAAGTGTAGAGGGAGTAGAAAGGATCCATGCTTGATATTGGTCTTCATTGACTTGGAAGCTTCTAGAAGGGATATCTTCAGGATTGATCTAGTTAAGGGTTTTAGATGATCACCTAGTATCTAGAGATCAGATCCATCTTTGTAATCTTGCTTAGGGTGTGGTGATTTGGACACCTTTATCCTAGAGAGTGAGCTCCTAGAGTAGCTCATACTACTTCTAAGCAACCATATCAAGTAGCAGATCAAGGCAACTCATCTTATACACAAATCAACTACTACTAGGGTTACCATCAAGCTTAGCTTGAGGTGAGGATGGACAATTTTGAAAGGTTGGATGTTGAATAAGGTAAGAGTCCTTCATATCCCTAGAGGTAAGAGTAGTTGAAGGTTCTGTCTTGAAAACATAAGGAGATTATCTTATGTATTTCTCCATAGTTTTGTCAGTAGAAGCTACTAAAATAGTTTTGGTTACATAAGCATCTTGGCTCATGTTTTGAAATGCCAGAACATTTGAGAATATGGAAAGTAAGCCAAGACTGTTTTGGGAAGTAGCTTTTGTCAACTGGTGTGAAGGTAAGGAGTATATCATCTAATACACATTCATATGCATAAGCATAACCAAACAACAAGCAAACACTTCAGCATTAAACATGAAAAAGTTTTTGTTCCCCCTGATTTTTGCATTCTGGACAACTAATCGGGGTTGCTGAAATTGGGATGTTACAATGAATCTCATGAATAAGATTTTTATGAACTTCCTGGATAAGTTTGTCGTTGTTTTTATCCATGATATTCTGATCTATTCCAAGTCAGAAGAAGACCATGAGCTACACCTGAGAACCATCCTTGAAACCCTGAGAGAGCATCAGTTATATGCCAAGTTTAGCAAATGTGAATTCTGGTTAAATGAATTAGGATTCCTAGGACATATTGTGTCAGCAGGAGGAGTCGCTGTCGATCCTGCCAAGATCAAAGCTGTTGAAGAATGGAAATCCCCAACCACTCAAACCCAAGTCCTCGCATTTCTTGGATTAGCGGGATATTAGTGCAAGTTCGTTGAAGGATTTTCGAGCATCGCAGGACCTATGAACCAATTGTTGAAGAAAGATAAGAAGTTCGAATGGACGAACAAATGTGAAGCAAGTTTTCAAGAGGTCAAGAAGAGATTGATTTCAGCCCCATTTTTGGTTATGCCGGATCTCAAGAAGACTTTTGATATGTATTGTGATGCATCCAAGATTGGTCTCGGATGTGTGTTGATGCAAGAAGGAAAAGTCATAGCATATTGATGTCTACGCACTTCTATTCTTGTAGACAGTTGTTGGGCCTGCAAGTGCAGAGGTTTGTAGAACAGCAGCAAGTTTCCCTTAAGTGGATCACCCAAGGTTTATCGAACTCAGGGAGGAAGTGGTCAAAGGTATCCCCTCTCAAGCAACCCTACAATCAAGATACAAGAAGTCTCTTGTGTCCCCAACACACCCAATACACATGTCAGGTGTATACGTGCACTAGTTCGACGAAGAGATAGTAAAATACAAGTGGTATGGATATAAGACAACGGTGCCAGAAAATAGCTTGATGGCATGGAAGAGACTAAAGGCAAACTAGAATAAAGATGAAAGCAAGCAAACATGTAACATATCTAGTTGCAAATGGTGTTTCAATGTTTAGAAACAAGGCCTAGGGATCATATTTTCACTAGTGAACACTCTCATATAAATATCTTCTCTTTATGATACTACTCTAAACTACTCTCCGGTTGGACACTCTAATCCATGGTAGGGCTTATAACAGCACACCTCAAAGTCCGCTTTTCCCATCTAGATAACCCCACACTATAACCTTGAGCACTAGATGGTTCCAACAAACACCACAATTTCATAGAGACATCCAACTCCAAATATAACTGATAACAAGTATTTATGTAACCTTAGCCAAAGTGCCACATGGTGTGCACACTGTCAACTTCACACACGTGGGGATAAGCAGAGATTCATTAAAGCACTTGAGTAGCAGAATAATCTATAGATTACAAAGCTCATGAACTCATAAGATCACGCATAGAGAGAGAGATGAACACATAGCTACAGGTAGAGCCCTTAAACTCGAGAAAGAACTACTCCCTCATCATCATGGGAATCAGCAACGGCAATTTAGATGGCGATGGAGTCGATGGAGATGGTGGTGAAGATGGTGAAGAGGCGGCGGTGGCGCCGACGGCGGCGCGGAGGACTCCTTCCCTGCCGCCGGTATCACAGGGGAGCACCGCCCCTTAGCCCCCTTCATTCATGGCTTATTGGGAGCCCACTCCCATGGAGATGGGATCTATGGGGGAGGCAAAAACTTCGCTTTGGTGGCTGCAAATTTGTGGGTGGAGGTGTCTCCCACGAATTAGGTTTCCTCCTTTTATATAGCTTCTCGAATTCCCGTCACCCCATCTTGGACTGCAGTAAATCGGGCCTATAGGACCCGTACGGACACAAACTCAGCTAAATTTTATGTCCAAAACGTTTGGCGCGAAATTTCCAACAACTTTGTAGTTTAAGAGTTTTCCTTTTGACGTTGTATTCGACCCGAAACATGACCATCTTCAAAAAGAGTTCTGAGACAGATTTCTGAAAAATCCCAATTTGACTCCAACAAGGTTTCCACTTGTATTCTTGGTAATTCCTACACATCAAAGTGTAAAACAAGAATATTGTGCACTTTTGCAACTATTAGTATGTTAATCCAAATAAATCATAAAATTTATATAAAAAGGAGTATCAAAATCATATTATTAGCATAAAACCATCAAAAATAATAGATACGTTATGGACGTATCACATATCTGTCCAGACAACTGAAGCAACATGACCAAAACTACCCTACCCATGACCTTGCACTAGCAGCTATAGTTTTAGCATTGAAGACATGGCGTCATTACCTTATGGGTAACCGCTATGATATTTATTCGGATCACAAGAGTCTGAAGTATATTTTCACCTACAGGAGCTGAATATGAGAAAAAGGAGATGGATAGACTTAATCAAGGATTATGACCTTGACATTCACTATCACCCCGACCAAGCCAATGTGGTAGAAGATGCTCTTAGCAGATTGCTGTGTAGATTAAACACCATGATTAAAGAAGCTCAGCCAAGTTTGCATGAAGAGATGGAGCAGTTTAGAACGGAGCTAGTTAGCAAAGGATTTTTATCTAGCATTGAACTTCAACCCACTTTGATCAGTCAGATCAAGGAGGCGCATAAAGAAAATGCGAGTATCAACGGAATCAAGCGTCGTATCGGTACAAGGAAGGTACCCGGATTCACCGAAGATGAAGAAGGAGTTTTGTGGTACAAAGGACGTATCTGTGTGCCAGCAGATTACGAGCTGAAGCAAGTTATCATGCAAGAAGCTCATGTTACTCTTTATTCTATCCACCCCGGAGGAACGAAGATGTATCAGGATTTAAAGGAGCAATTTTGGTGGCACAAGATGAAGAGAGAAATTGGATGCTACATAGCCAAGTGTGATCTCTGTCAGAGAGTCAAAGCGGAGCATCAGCGACCCGCAGGACTTTTGCAACCATTACAGATTCCGGAATGGAAATGGGATTCTGTCGGAATGGATTTTATCACCGGTTTGCCTACTTCTAGTAGGGGAAATGACTCTATTTGGGTCATAGTTGATAGACTGTCCAAGGTAGCCCATTTTATACCTGTCAAGACCACCTACCAGAGTTCTAAGCTAGCAGAGCTGTACATTGCTAGAATCATCAGTTTGCATGGAACCCCTAAGACCATAGTATCAGATCGAGGAACCTAGTTTACCTCAAGATTTTGGTAGAAAGTCCAAGAAGGATTAGGAACCAAGCTAAATTTCAGCATAGCTTATCACCCGCAGACCGATGGACAGACTGAAAGAGTCAACCAAATATTAGAAGATATGTTGACAGCTTGTGTGTTAGAATATGGATCAAAATGGGAAGATTGCCTACCTTTCGCAGAATTCTCATACAACAACAATTATCAAGCTAGTTTGCAAATGGCCCCATTTGAGTTCTTATATGGAAGGAAGTGTCGTACCCCCTTGAATTGGTTGAAAGTAGGAGAGAGTCAGATTTTCGGACCCGACATCCTACGAGAAGCCGAAAAGAAGGTTCACAAAGTCCGTGAACACCTCAAGACCGCCCAATCCAGATAGAAGAGTTATGCTGACAAAAGATGTCGAGACCTGACCTTTAATGTCGGAGATTTTGTGCATCTCAAAGTATCTCCCGTGAAAGGAACGTAACATTTTCAACTGAAAGGAAAGTTAGCCCCCAGATATATTGGACCCTTCAAGATTTTGAATCGCTAAGGAGAAGTATCATATCAACTGGAACTGCTAGAGGAGATGTCATCCATACATGATGTGTTCCATATCTCGTTACTTCGCAAATGCCTAGAAGTTTCGGAGAAGACCGAAGTTTTCAAGAACATCGATCACCAAGCCATAGATATCAACAAGGATCTGACGTATCGTGAGGTACCCATTCATATTTTGGAGGAAGCCTTCAGAACCACCAGGACCCAGATTATCAAGTTCCTAAAAATCCAGTGGAGTAACCATACTGAAGAAGAAGCTACTTGGGAGCTAGAAGATTACATTAGGACCGAGTTTCCACATCTCTTTAGTTCCTAGTTTTTCTTAAATCTCGGGATGAGATTTTGTTTAAGGAGGGAAGGTTTGTAACATCCCAAAAATGCTAATCAAGATTATCAAGTTCTAATCACCCAAGTTTAGGGTTAACAAAAACTTTTATTATTAATTTGAAAATGAGTGTATGTGTGATTTCCATTAGTGTAAGAATGAGTGCAAATTCCATGTTTGATTGCTACAAATGATAAGGAATGGTTTAAAGATGAATACTATATCATCTAGGTCAATTACAAACAAAATCCAAGGAAAAAGAAATCAAATATAAAGCAAATGATCAAATGGGCATTTTGGCCAAAATCAACCACTAGGCCACTTTGTGAGTTCCTAGAAAAGGATTTCTAACAGAAACATGTCCACTTCTTTTCACCCCTTGCTAGAACAAGTAAAAGTGAACCCAAGCCCACTTTACAAACTCGCAGAAACTATTTCCAAATCGATTTAAAGGACAATTCAAAATTGAATCAAGTTCATATGGTAAGATCACCATTTTTCAAAAACCACTCAAATAAATTCACCTTGACTTTTCCAAGCAACCATGGACACTCAAGCATAAGTTTAGATCACTCACCAAAATTCATTCAAAAATTTCAAACTAAATTTCTTGCGGCCATTAAGTCGAACACCTGATAGACACAAATCCAACTCTGCCTAACTTCACTGTTTGAGTAGTGATCACTCGACCAAATGGTTCCCTCTTCACTCCCATGTCTCCCCCAGTGTCGAGCAGCACTATACCATCACCCCTCTTTGCCGTTTGCACTAGTGCACCGCCGCCCAAAAATGGTCATCGCCGGCCGACCATGGACCGCTCTCCACAACGATCGCTACCCTCTCCCACGACGCGCAGCAGACATGCGACCGTCCACCGCCACTCCCTGTCCAGCCCACGATCACATCCAGGCCCTAGACCACCCCAGTAGCGACGCGCCTAGTGTCCCTGCACCATGCCGAGAGCGTGCCAGAGCGCCGCACCTGACCGTCTCGCACAGACCGCGCCTCCCTCTCTCTGTGCACGCGCACACTTGCCATGATCACAGCTAGCTCCCAAACACCCCCGTTCGCCACCGCGCGACCCGTAGCTCCCGTGCGCCATCTCGAACACCGCCGGTTCCGCGCAGAGCATCGCATGCGCCCAACCAACCTATACCGCCCCGTGCCATGCCATTACGCTTGTGATGACTGCCAGGGAACACCGCACCGCCCCCTACCCATAGCCACGCCGCTAGATGCCTGTATCTGTTGGAAATATGCCCTAGAGACAAATAGTAGTAAGGACTATTATCACATTTCATATAGTTTATGATTAAGTTTTATATCATGCTATAACTGTATTGAGTGGAAACATCAATACACGTGTGATATACAAACAACCAGGGGTTCCTAGTGAAACTCTAGTCACTGGTTCATTGGTCAACAGATGATCATGTTTCCTGATCATGTGACATTTATGCCAGTTGGAAATGAGGTCATCTCATTCGAAGAATTAGATGATGAACCAATACCCAACCTAAACATCGTGACCCGATCATATCACGAAGTTCAAGTTACGATGATTAGAAATGGATCCTCGTAGACTATTCCTTAGACCGTGAGGCTATATCAATCACTGTCTCCCGAGAGTGCTTAGATAGCATCAAACGCCATCTGGTAAACCAGTGGTTATAAAGGTGTGTTCAGGTATTCAGAGGAAACCGTAGAGGCAATATATGTCAAGAGCAGGATTTATTTGTCCATGTGACGGAAAGATACTCAAGGGCCCACTCGGAGAGGTTATATCCAATAGCTGCGCAGCGTGTGATTAGATCACGGGGATATCACTTGTCGGAACGAGTTAAGTAGCATTGTTTAGTAACGAGATTGAACCCGACATGGTGATGTCATTGATCATATCTCTAGCAATATAAGTATCGAATGACAAAGGGAATAAGACACGACTGTCCCGGTTCAAACGACAAAAGATCTTCGTGGAACGCACATGGGTCACATGGCCATCCAGGTCCCTCTGTCGATCATTGGTGCGGGAGTGTCCCGACCATGTCTGGAGTGTTCCCGAACCGTAGGGTATCTCTCTTAAGGGCTTGATGATGCTTAGAGAGTGTTTATAGGATTGGTAGAATCACCGAAGAAGAGAAAGGAGAAAACCGGAAGGGTTTTCGGTAAGTCCGGAGGATGTCCGGAGTGGAGGTGGAAGGAGTTCCATGACCATGGAGATTAGATAATGTGCGAATGAATGTTAAATATTGATTTAATCATTTATTCATAATTATTTAATAAAGAGAAAAATCAATTTAATGGTCAAAGGCTTAATGGGACAATTCCCGGAGGGGAGAGGGCCCATTAGGGAAAGGAGAGAGGGAGAAGGGGGCCAAGGGGGTGGCCGGCGCCCTAGTGGGCCAGCCCCCCCGTGTGGGGCCCATGGGGGTGGCAGGTGGTGCCACCCCTCCCCCCTCCTCTCCTTTAGTCCCACCCCGGGACTTGAGGGGAGGTAGTACCTCCCCTCCCCCTATATATAGTGGGGTATTTGGCCTAGAATAATACACCCAATAATCAATAAAGGTCTCCCCACTTTTGGGAGGACCTCTAATTGATATTTTATCTCTCCCCTCTCTCTCTCGTGACCGTGGTCCCAAGTCTGGACTGCGCGAGTGAGAGACATCTTCACCGCCGAGCGCCGTCGTGCTACGGGATTCGGATCCGGAAGCTCTACTTCCACAACTGCTGCTGGATCGGGGAAGCGGGAGTCATCGTCAGGCACCGGACGTGTGTAGCTCCCACGAGGTGTCACACTTGAGGCACTCAAGTCGTTGGAGCCAGAAGGAGCGCAAGGACATCATCACGACCTTGAGGTCGGCTTCGGCTCGTCTACATCAACCACGCTCTCCTGAGCGTTGACAACACTTTTCGGTCTTCGAGGGTAAGTTCGCAAAAAGCCCCTCCCGTTACTATATTACTAATAGGTAGGTCCTGGCAGCTTCAGGGGTTCAGGGGCGTAGAGTAAAATTTATTGTTTTTATGCGCGGAACCCCTACAGTGGTATCAGAGCTAGATCTATGCGTAGTAATGCTAGTACGGGTAGAACACACGAGATGTAGCATGTGGGTGTTGATCTTTTAGTTTCTACCCTCCCACGTGTACTTGTGTATACCGCAGTAATGCTTGATGAAGCGGCCCCCAACCGACTTTACGCGTTCATTCGCGAGACTGGTCCACGCTTAACATACGACTTGTATCGTATAAAGTGGCTTAGGGGGGTGTCTGTCTCTCTCGCATTAGTTGGTATACCATTTGCAACGGAGGGCCCCGAAAGGGGTGTAGTATAGACAACTACTTGATCAGCGTTGTGCTGAAAGTTCATACATAAGAACGGTTCTTGTGCGAAAGCCCATTCAGCCACGTAAAACTTGCAACGATAAAGTAGAGGCGTCTAACTTTGTTTTGTAGGAGGGCGTTGCTTTGTGATATGGTTGTGGCAAAGGTAAAGTAATTACCTTTTGTTGCATAGTAGTAGATAGTCACGAAGGTGACGAACTACCACGCCGGAATGGCACCGGTATCCTGGTGCCTATGGCGTTGGAACCCTGGCGCCGGAACTCGGTGACGGCGGATGGAGATCACGACGTGAAGGACCATATCACATAGCATTTACATTCAATGTTATTGTTTGTATGTCTTATTGTGTGCTAGTATTAGATACTCGACGGTAGCCTAATAAGATGATCCCTGTTAAAATAACCAACGATTGTGTTCCCCCTTAGTGTGCACCACCAAGAAAGTTCTCAAGAAAGTTCTTCGGTATGAGGAAGGCTGTGATGATCGGGTGTCAGACATATCTACGTTCGCATATAGTGGGTGCAAGCCATGTTGCATAGCGAATATACTAAGGTTGAGTTAGCGAGCCTAGCACGCTAGAGAAGCGTGGCCTCAGAATGTGGATGGTCGAAAGATCGAGCACGAGTCGCATGAATGATGTGACCAACGTTTAGCGTCCACCCTTGAACCCACATTGATGGCCGTGATGATCGGGGGAGATGTGGCTGGTAGGGGTCGTGTTATCACTAGGAACCCTCTTTGGGGATAGGTGTTTCTGTGTGGAGTTATTATTAACTCATTTAATTATAAACTTAGTCTAAATTCCTTTTGCAATTATAAATGTAGATGGCTCACCGTGAATCTTACTTTGAGATTAAGGATTGGGTAAAGGGTGAGAAACTTAGACTTGATGGATCCAACTTCCCTAGTTGGCTTGTGCGCCTAGATGATCTCCTTACTAGGAATCATGTGGTAGACTACATACGCCGCACGATGGATTTGACTGAGCCAGACTACTATGAGACCCCACAAGAGCTGGCAGACCGCTACTATCGCCAAGAGATGTCCACTCACATTCATATAATAATGCGTTACGGGATGGTGGATGAACTACATCCGCTCATGGGTGATCTTGACGCATATTCGATGGTGGATCAGCTGAGAGCAGAGTTCATAGGCCATGTGCGCATGTGGAAGCACGAGTTGCTTGGAGAGTTCCTTTCCATACAGATGGAGGAGCATACATGTCTGAAGAGTCACTTGGAGCGCATATTTGATGCACACACGAGACTGGTTCACTTCGTGAATTACTGGATGGCTGATCCATTTGCGATAAACATACTGCTTCGGTCATTACCTCCCAGCTACAAAGGACATGTCCGGAGTAGCATCATGAGTGGTGATACGGAAGCATTGGATTTCCATGAGTTCATATTACGTTTCCGGAACGTAAAGGTTGAACCAATCGCCGGAGAGGTCATCGATGACCAAGGTATATATTTGATATACAGATTTATAAATGTTATCATCTTGCAAACACACTGCAGTGTTAAGTATATCTGATACTTGTTCTGTTTTGGTGAAAACAGGTCCTTCTGCATAGAGGTGCTTGCTGGAGAGGAGGTGATGTTGCGTGTTGATGGCGAGCATGATGATGACGGCCGTTGACACTCTCCCTCGACATTTATCATTTAGTTTGTGTTTTAGGATGATTAATGTAATCAAGAGATTGTGAACTTCTTTAGTGTGCCTCACACTTCTTGAGACGGTTATTCATATGAGTTTGTAACAAACAGTTGTTTTGCTTTTATGAATGATTTCTATTCGTGTTCATATGTTGGTTGATTACTTGTGAATTATCCTTGTCGTTTGAAACTAATTGATAATGCATGAACATTTGTAAAACATTAAAATGCCTTGTTTAAAATACCCAACTTAATGATATTTCATTAATGAATGAAACCATTGATTAAATTCAAAGTTATGTGATAATATGTGAAAGTCATTCGATTTCTTATCACATATAAATCATGCCTAAGTTTGACAGAATAACTTGAACACCGTGTATTACTTGGATACAAAGTGTTTAATGAATTGTTAAAAGTATATACATATCCGATGTATTGTGTTTTAACGAAAATGGTAATTATCATTAAATGATTGTTTAAATGTGTAAAGTAAGTTTACCAAAGGAAACATGAATATGAAACTATTTGATTTGATCAAAGTGTTTCATCAACAAAGGGTATAAATGTAAAAGAGAATCCAATTACTATGATTTGATCAATAGTAATGAAATTCGAACTTATAAGAATGGCATGAAAGAAATTGTGGAATGCAAAGTGTTTTGAAACATCAAAATACAAAGCATCACAATGTGATATTAGATATCAAAAAGGGGTTGAATAGAAGGCACTGAATAAATCGTTGTAGTGTATATGTAGAGACCATTGTTTAGAAATAGTTAGCACTCAATTAGAATGTAGTGAACCATTAGAATTCGTGAAAGTTTTGGGGTTATTCGATATAACCAAAACAATAGAGAATAAGTCCTTGTAGCGTATTCATTGGAAACTTTGAATACGAAAATCCATAGCTGAAACCAAAAGGAAAGCAAAACTTGTATTGCTTGGATTTTGCTGCATTCTTGAGAAAGCTCACTTCTAGTGATGTTTCTCAATTATGGAGCAAATGGAAAATAGTGTGAAACACGATGAGGATTCAAAACCCTGCATCAGAGTGTTGAGAAGCGCAATGGACAACGTTCCTGAATGATTCTCTTCACGAAAGGAAAGAATCAATGATTTTGATCATTGTGTTTTTCCCTCCACTATTGTTTTTACTACATGAAGTAGGATTCAAAATGTAAATCCATATCTTGTATGGAGACATTTGTGAACAACTTGTCATGATTTTTGAAATGTGACATACCTACGAACTACTAAGGAAATAATGGTAAACTAAATTATGAAGAAATCCTCAAAGTAAAATTCCCTTGATATTAGAAAGCATTTAGTTGCTGAATCTCACAAGTAAAATGAGTTACTTGGAATTTTCCCAAATGACTGCAAAGCCATTGTAGGAAAAGGGGGTGAATGACGAAAGCACAATTTGTCAAGTATTGGACAAATTCAGATGAATTTGATTCAAGTGTGCTAAATGTCTAGTGGATTAAAACTAGTAATGTACTAGTATCTCATAGTAAATCTCCAAGTTTGATATTTCATCAAAGGATTTTGAAGTTATTCAAAATAGTAAAGGAGATATGCAATTTGCATAAAATTGATTGGGAGCTATGAAAGTCTTTCTAAAACAATATGTGATTGACATATTTTTAAGTGGGAGCAATATGAGTCTCAAATTCAAATATGTAGAACATATTTTGAGTAGGGAGCTTATAGGAGCAATTCTTAAGCGTGTTAAGGATGAAAGCGCAAATACTTATGAATAATGATTCATAAGATGTAGAAGTTGATAATAGGTGTATTATGATATTATGTAGTATTCCTTAAGGGATTCTGAAAAGTGTTTTAGAATAGAACTTAATTAAGGAACCAATCCTTAATAACTCAAATTAGGAATAGCATTAAGTTTAACATCAATGGTTGAAAGAAAGAAAAGGATGATCATCATCCACTATGTTGAGACATATGTTCTATCTTAGAAGCCATGATGGTAACTTAGCATAATACGTGGTCCAAATAAAGAACGTTTGAAAGTGATTAAGTCCGAATCACAGAACGTTGATCTAAGTTTGTCCGCAGTGTCTAGTAGAGAACTATGGATATATTTTCCAAATCCATAAAGGATAACATATCTTAAAAGCATAAAGAGTTATGTTATAAGGGAATATGTTGGAAACTCCTGTAGATACCAATTAAAGTCAAGTAGGAAGCGAGGTGAACAAAACATCGAAAGTTGCACAGAGTGCACTAGTGTTTCGATGAATGCATTTATAATAATAGATAAGGGTACCATCTAAAGTGGTGTATAATGTTATGGCGGGGCTAGTTCGCTTTTAACGTAGAATGATGTGTCCCAGGGCATAGTGCCCATGAGAAAGCCCTCGAGGTTGATCTAACGTCACTGTAGGCTCCTGGAATCAGGCCTTGTTCTGCTGCCATAGCAATGATACATACACAAAGATGCTATCATGTGATGATAGAGTATTGATGTCAATCAAGGTGACATTAGTAAGTTGCAAAGGATTTGGGACTGTAAAGTACAGACCCAAGAATCAACCTCTTCCATGAGCAAGCATGTTCAGGATACCGGATATATGGTGCCAATAATTGAGAACAAATGCAGCTAGTGTATTTGTACTCTAGTGCAAGTGGGAGACTGTTGGAAATATGCCCTAGAGACAAATAGTAGTAAGGACTATTATCATATTTCATATAGTTTATGATTAAGTTTTATATCATGCTATAACAGTATTGAGTGGAAACATCAATACACGTGTGATATACAAACAACCAGGGGTTCCCAGTGAAACTCTAGTCACTGGTTCATTGGTCAACAGATGATCATGTTTCCTGATCATGTGGCATTTATGCTAGTTGGAAATGAGGTCATCTCATTCGGAGAATGAGATGATGAACCAATACCCAACCTAAACATCGTGACCCAATCATATCATGAAGTTCAAGTTATGATGATTAGAAATGGATCCTTAAACCGTGAGGCTATATCAATCACTGTCTCCCGAGAGTGCTTAGATAGCATCAAACGCCATCTGGTAAAACGGTGGTTATAAAGGTGTGTTCAGGTATTCGGAGGAAACCGTAGAGGCAATATATGTCAAGAGTGGGATTTGCCCGTCCATGTGACGGAAAGATACTCAAGGGCCCACTCGGAGAGGTTATATCCAATAGCTGCGCAGCGTGTGATTAGATCACGGGGATATCACTTGTCGGAACGAGTTAAGTAGCATTGTTCAGTAACGAGATTGAACCCGACATGGTGATGTCATTGATCAGATCTCGGGCAATGTAAGTATCGAATGACAAAGGGAATAAGACACGACTGTCCCGGTTCAAACGACAAAAGATCTTCGTCGAACGCACAGGGGTCACATGGCCATCCAGGTCCCTCTGTCGATCATTGGTGCGGGAGTGTCCCGACCATGTCTGGAGTGTTCTCCAACAGTAGGGTATCACGCTTAAGGGCTTGATGATGCTTAGAGAGTGTTTATAGGATCGGTAGAATCACCGAAGAAGAGAAAGGAGAAAACCAGAAGGGTTTTCGGTAAGTCCGGAGGATGTCCGGAGTGGAGGTGGAAGGAGTTCCATGACCATGGAGATTATATAATGTGTGAATGAATGTTAAATATTGATTTAATCATTTATTCATAATTATTTAATAAAGAGAAAAATCAATTTAATGGTCAAAGGCTTAATGGGCCAATTCCCGGAGTGGAGAGGGCCCATTAGGGAAAGGAGAGAGGGAGAAGGGGGCCAAGGGGGTGGCCGGCGCCCTAGTGGGCTAGCCCCCCCTCGCGTGGGGCCCATGGGGGTGGCCGACGGTGCCACCCCTCCCCCTCCTCTCCTTTAGTCCCACCCCGGGACTTGAGGGGAGGTAGTACCTCCCCTCCCCCTATATATAGTGGGGTATTTGGCCTTGAAAAATACACCCAATAATCAATAAAGGTCTCCCCACTTTTGGGAGGACCTCTAATTGATATTTTGTCTCCCCCCTCTCTCTCTCGTGACCGTGGTCCCAAGTCTAGACTGCGCGAGCGAGAGACATCTTCACCGTGGAGCGCCGTCGCGTTGCGAGATTCGGATCCGGGAGCTCTACTTCCGCAACTGCTGCTAGATCGGGGAAGCAGGAGTCATTGTCAGGCATCGGACGTGTGTAAATCCCACGAGGTGTCACACTTGAGGCACTCAAGTCGTTGGAGCCAGAAGGAGCGCAAGGACTTCATCACGACCTTGAGGTCGGCTTCGGCTCGTCTACATCAACCACGCTCTCCTGAGCATTGACAACGCTTTTCGGTCTTCGAGGGTAAGTTCGCGAAAAGCCCCTCCCGTTACTGTATTACTAATAGATAGGTCCTGGCAGCTTCAGGGGTTCAGGGGCGTAGAGCAAAAATTTATTGTTTTTATGCGCGGAACCCCTACAGTATCGTCGTCACCGACGAGCCCGAGCCCATGCCACAATGTCACCTCGCGGTGTATAAATAGAGGCCCCCTCCACCTCCATTCTCCATACCAACACACTCCCCACTCCTCACTGAGCCTCCCACACTTCTCCCCGGAGCAAGGACAGCACCGCTTTGCTAGAATTTGGCCGGAGCTCGCCGCTGCAGAAGGAGAAGGGCGCTGTCGATTGGAGCTGCCCCAAGAGCTGCCGCGACCACTGTTCGAACTGCCATCGTCGACCACGTCATTCGCCCCCATCACCGACCCTAGCTGGAGCCCAGGTGTGCCCCGCACGAACCCCACCACCGTGTTAGGGTTAAAACCTCGCCGGAGCTGTTCGTCGTTGACAATGAGCCTCAGCCGTTGGATCGTCTTCTAATCGTAGTGACTAGATTGCACGATACCGTTTCGTTTAGACTAAGTCGCTGACTAGTGGGACCCCCTTGTCAGTAGCCTGCTGTGCAGATTGGGCCAGCCCAGTTAGTTTCCCGCGCATGCCTGTGAATTCAAATAAGTATTTTCCAATTTAGTTAAAACCAGATTCTGTCAGTAGATTCAAAAATCAATTGAAAGAGATTCACAAAACCAAATTGCATGATTCCAATTTTGTTAGAATGATATTTAAATTATCTATCCAAGCCCGTTGGATTCATATCATTTGAAGTTAGAGATCACCTATAGTAAAAATAAAAAGACAGACTTTTCCAACTTCAAACATTTTTAAAAAATCAACCATAAATGCTTTTGAGTTGATTCCAACTCTCAAAAATCACATTTATAAGATCTATCTGAATATGTAAAAATATTTAGGTTTACATGCAGTGACATTGGACTAGTACCAAATGAATGCTATATAGGCATTTCTAGTCACTTTAATTCTATTAAGTGATAATCTTAAATTTAATAAAATATGACCAACAATTTAAATCACATTCCCATGTATTAGAATATGTGGTGATGACATGTGTCAACATGATCCCATATTTTAATTGGAGGATATTAAATCTTAGGTATTTTCAATGAGTAGAAATTACTTTTCTAAAATAAGATAAATAAGGTTTAGTCTTTATATTCATGTGATGATTGTGATGATGCTAGATCATCAAGTGTGAGCCTTAGTGTGCTAAATATAAATAGTTAAGTATTGTTTGGTGATGGTGTACCTCGTATTCATTTATAAACGATAGTACCGACCCGGTATACGAGGAGGAGGAGTACTACCAAGAAGAAGAAAACTTCAATCACTGCTCTACTCAAGGCAAGCTAACACTTGCAAGTATTGTACCTATGCAAGTTAACCCTTGCAAGATAACCTAAGCAAGTTGCATTAGGCATGCTTTGGTTATACAACTTTGATTATACCCATCCCAAGTTTTACTTGCAAGATTTATTCTTTTTACTTTACCAAAGTCCTTTTATTTTAGTTAGTACTTTGTGAGTATTGGAAAAATAGAATATATACCATAAAGAGTATAAAACTAGGACTAACTAGTTATATTTAGATGTCATTCCATGGCATGAGATTGGAGATTAGCACCCCTCATTAGTGAACACCCTCAACCTTAGTGGATAGTGCTAAGCATAAAAGTTGATCACTTCAGATGGGAACACTTGGTGAAAATGATTATGAAAACCTTGGAATGATGATTCATTCTATTGAAATGTTTTGACATGTGTTATGGACACACAAGGATTTCATGATGAAAATGTTGAGACATGAGCCTTATCCCTTTTATAAAAACCGATGGTTGGGTTCGGATGCGATACCATTCCAATTTTACCGTACAACCACAATACCTGAATTGGGTAGGGCTTAGCCAGAAGTTTTTATGCCTTAGTATGGGTTCCCTTGCAGAAGAGGTTGAGCTGAGGCTACCTCTTGATGTTGTCCACCTATGCAGTGCCTAGGATGGCAGATGGCCATGGCTGGGAGGCCAAGCTCATAGGGGAGGTGCCTATACCAGGGTATGTAATTGAAAGGTTATGATTGATTATCTGCATACTAAGTATGATGATTCAGGGTTATCCCTGATGGATGTATCGAATTTTGTGGTGAAAGTGTACCACCTCTGTAGAGTGTCAAACTATTAGAATAGCTGCGTCCGTGGCCATGGACAGTTGGAGTGGCCATACTGTTCCGTCGTTAGATATTTTAAAAATGACTTGTGACTTGAACTATGATTTTGACTTGACCACAACAGAGTTGTGGATATGAAAGCTAGGTTCCCACTTAAGAGATTTAGAACATTAACTTTGTTTTCTTTACTTCTAAACTCAATTTTAGATAAACCTGCCTTTTTGCAAATAAACCTAGAGCTTAAGATTCCTACTAGAACTACCTTACTTGTTAGTGATAGTTTGCGAGTACTTAAAGAGTACTCATGGCTTTGTCCCTAGCTACTCCCGTGGCCAGACTATGAGGAGGACTACCAGGATGATGGACATCAGGAGGTCTATGACAACTAGGATCATCTCCCATCGTCAGCATTGCCTGTGACTCTGAAGATGGAGCCCCTACTATGTTTTCTTTCTGTTGCTTTGATTATATTAAGACTAGATCATGAGATACTTTATTTGTAAGACCTTATTATGGTTTGTAATGGATGATGTACTGGAGTATCAATCTGTTATGTCTCGCAAAAATGGTAATCCTGGGATTGTGAGGTATGGCATAACAGACATCTGAGATTAAAAACCCGGGTGTTGACATATGGTGTGAGTACCCAATAGAATTTTCATAGGTCCCCCGGATTCCTTAATAGCTATCGTATTGTAGAATTGCTTAGCCATGCTATTAGTTGCGTGGGTGGTTTTCATGATACATATGTGTATGAGAAAAATTATGTTTTACTGTAATGAAAACCACTTAATTAATGACATGAATTGGGTCATCGAGTGTGGTTTATGGTGGGGATTGCCACCCTGGATTCAAAGAGATAATAGAGGGTCTTGATTAGTAACTTCCATGTACATCCACATGTCATATGGGCTCTGACTTGACTGAGTAAATCATGGGATCATGTCCTACCATGACTAGTAGATGTATGTATGTAGGATGGTACTGTCTGGGGTTAGGATCATGATTTTGTTTCCCAAAGATCTCGTCCCGGTCTTTTCTCAAAAGGGGTTGATTGGGTCTTGTGGGTAAAGTGTACTAGCCTCTATAGATGGTTTATGAAATAAGTACTTAGCCGTGTCCTCGGTAATGAACAATTATGAGTAACTTCTCTTGACGTAGTTGAAAAATCTCATTAATTCCAATTTCTCTAATAAAACTCTATGGGTGAACTTAATGGGTTATAGGAGCACTTGAGTGACTCAATGTGTCCATAGTTTGTATTAGGAGCTCTCGAGTGACTCGAGATGTTCTTAGTTATTTTAAAGAACTAATTTGAAAAGGTAGGGAAAACATTAATTTATGCAAATAGCCTAAACTCCACTAGCCAAAGTGTGCATTTATATGATAGGTTGCCAATTGTGTCCATATAACACTGACATATTGCCAGTACAATTCAAAAGTATTGACCATTCATGGATACAACTTTTCATGTTGCAGGTTACTCGACGACGAGTAAGGTTTTTGTTTAGGTCGCAAATCTCCACTTAGCGTGTTGCCTGTGGTGTGATGGAGCTTTTGTCGATAGTGTATTTGTTGAACTTTGTCATTTGAGCTTGTTGTGAGTTATGCAACATTGTAATATTTATATTCTTGGATCAATTGTTGTAATAATGTGATGCATTGATACTCTTTTATTCATCGAAACTGTGTGTGCTAGCTAATCGTTCCAAGGGACTAGCGCGCTAAACACAGAATCCAATCTATAATGGGTTGGATCACTTCACATCTATTTTGCCACCGCTATGTCCACAGGACCACCTCCTTCCAGAAGTACGAGCACCCTAGCGGCGGATTCACCCACGAGTCCGCCATGGATGTCGTCCTATCAACGGCTAGGGTCGAGTGCACCCACAAAGGCTGCATTAGTTTGCTGCCCTACTATGAACTCCACGAGCATGAAATCACATGCCGATATGCTCCTTGCACTTGAACAGAGACGGGCTGCAACTTTGCCACCCACCTCGAAGCGGTCCACTCGATCCAAGTGCACACGATCCAGTATGCCACCACCAAAGTGTTCTAGAAGCTGGTGCCGCTGCCGGGCGAGGCGTCCTGCCAGCTCATCCTCGTCGGGGAGCAAGACGACACCGTGTTCATCCTGATGATTGGGACGGTAGGCACTACCCCCTCGTGTCTGTAGTCTGTATTAGGGTCACAATGTGCGACTTGCCGGTGTATAGGGTGAGGATGTGGGTGGAATGCCCGTCGCTGCTCTCCTGGACGGACGGCATGAGGAGGACCAGCACCATGACGATGGAGCTCGATGCGTTGAGCTCCGCTAAGCCGGGTGACGTCGCGTTTGAGGATGTTGCGTCTTACCTAGCGGTGCTGCCGCATTACCTGGTCGGTCCTGCTACATCAAAGCAGCTGCGTTTCTTCATTTGTGTCGAGTTTTAGTGGGGATATAAGCTACTGTTAATTGGTTTAATTACAGAAAGATTGTTTGCATACTAGGAATGGTGGATTCTGTAGTAGTATAGTACTCTACCTCCGTCCCAAGAAACAAGGCTCCCTTGTTTTTCGTGTTTCTTGTTTGACCAAGATTTACTCTAAATATATATAAAGAATGTTGGTACAAAATTAGCATCATTGGAAAGTGTGTTTCAATACGAATTCAATGATACTAATTTTATACAATATAAGTAAAGAGGGCCAATTCACTAATACTACCAAGTAGATGAATTATTCACTCTAATTAATTTATGCTTGCACCACTAGTTTTACATGCATTAGTGCTAGATAAAAAAATAGGGGACATGATGAGACATGAAACAACATGCATTGGGAGATTGAGAGAAAAGAGAGATATCTAAATTAATGAGTCATGGGAATTAAGACAATAAAGAAAATAGGTCTTATAGCTTCTAACAATTTTAAAAAGCTCTCTGGCCTAATAATCCCAAACAGGGGTACTAGTATGTAGTAGTAGTACAATAGTGGAGTACGGTAGTAGTACTCCCCTTCGATTCATATTAATTATCAGTGGATTGGATGTACTCCTATCTAGCACTAAAACATGTCTAGATACATCCATTTTCGTGACAAGTAAATATAGCTATTTTTGGAGTAGTAGTTCGGTTGGAAGAAATCATATTCTTTCCACATTAGGGACAATGGTTTTTTGCTAGTAGTAGTACTAGTACATAGTAGGTAGTACTATATATGTTTATATTGTACTACTCAACATACATGCAGATAATCGACAAAAGTTCATCTTGCGGTTCTACTGCTATAGTGCTACTATCAGTTTTTCATGTGCGCATTCACCATCTGTCCTTCAAGAGTACTCCACCCTTCACCAGTATAAATGAAATTACTCAAAGAAAGTCTCTACCAGTATAAAATTAATCTTCCATGGCTGTTGATTGACAAGACAATTCATTGGGGGGTGGTGGGCTGGTGACGTGCTACAATGCCTAAACCTACACTCCTACTAGCACTCTGCAGTGAAAATAAAAGAAGCATCCGTGATTCCTTGCATTAATTCTTACCTCTGCCCCTTGCATGCCCACATTATATACATGTATTAACTTCTGTGAGTAGTAGTACTAGTAGTATCAAGCAAGGATAGACTAGAATTCAAATATATACTCGTAGGTCACATGATTTATTATTTTGAGTCTTCGTCTTATTCTTATTCTTTGGTCTTCTTGCGCTTACCCTTGCCCTTCTTCTTTAGTTCTTTTTTTGTTGAACATTTCGAGAGTTTGTTGACCCCTCTTGAAGTTTACTATCTGCCTATATACCTCGTAGGTCGTGTATGCGTTGAGGCTTGCATACTGGATCTTCTCTTCGGTCAGGGGCATGTTCCCGCACTACTTGTGGTCCACATCCTTCTTCTTCTTCTTCTTCATGGTTTTGTAATGGATGTCTATGAGGGCCACAGTGTAGTCATCCAAAGAATCCTTCTCATTCATGGATCCGATAGGTTTCCACCTCTCCTGGATGCCCACGAAGTTCATCACTGGTACTAGAGAACGCCTAAGCCTGATACCATCGTTGCCAATGTCGACGCCTGCAAAATAAATGTTAGGGTTAGCAAGGAACTCTGCTAGCTTGGAGCATGGCTTGTTGGCCTGGCAGATCTAGTAGACCAGGCAATCCGTGCCCACACATAGCTGGACGACGGCAGTCTTCTGCGTTAATGATTGATTGTTGGTGTACTCGATGTCGAGGCCAACAATCTTGTCGTCCGCTTCCTCTAGGAGCTTTTGGATATTCTTGATGTAGTTGTTCAACACCTACACTCTGTTGGTATACACCACATGTAGTATGGTGGTATTGCCAGGGCCTAGGAAGGAGCAGATCTTGTCGGACGGCGGCGCCATGGATGGTGATTGGCGCCTTCTTTTGTTTTATAGAGGTCCGACCGGGTGACAAAAAATGAATGGGATCGAGAAGATGAAAGGAACCTCTAGGAAGATCGGGATATGCATGCATGAGCAGTTGTGGAGACGTAGGGCATGCAGTTTCCCCCGGCAACGCCTACGTACTCCTATAGAATAGAATTTATTTACGATCAGTTTTACAGACGCAGATTATTTAGGTAACTATAGGTTGATTTCTAGATGATACAAAAAGTACAAGAACCAAACACACGCGATACTTTATGAACATGGCTCGAAATTATAATTATTTTTTGAGTTTCACCTATTATAATTTTATATGAAAAATGATATATCATACTTCTATTATCTGATTCTCATGTGCAAGTCACTTGCAACTCACAAGTTATTATATACAGTGTACGAATAACTTTGAATATTGAGCGTTGGATCAAGTCTCTCGAATTCCAACATTGCCAGCCGTTGGATCTTCTTTTCCATTTTAGCATACTTTTGATAGTCTTTAGTACAATGTATGCATATTACTACTTCAAGTTACTTACCACTCTAACTAGCCTTAGAGCATCTCTAGCATGGAATAAAATAGCACGCTATTTCATGCTATTTAGCATGCTATAGCGTATTTAGAGAGTCCACGCAATTTTTTTAAGATTTTGCTCGCTATGGCGCTATTTTTAAAATAGCTTGCTATATCGTGCTAAAACATCATAGCGTTAGCGCTATTTCAAGTATAGGACATTATTTTTTTTGGCGGGTGTGGAGTAAAAGAGCATATGATGAATGTGTCGACTAAGCAAACATACGATGAAAATTTTGATGTTAAACTTAAGTGATCGCGTCAAGCCGCTGCCTCCTGCAGCACCCGGCGCTGTACCTAGATTCGGCCCTGTCGGTTCTCCTCCAACTTGGATAGCACCAGAATTGATTATGCATGTACAAGTATTACTCTAGGCAATTCACTAGATGCTAAAATCCTTGATATTCATGATACACCTGTTATATTTTTTAACTTTTACAAAACGCTATTTTGTAAAATAACGCATTATTAGCATGCTCTAACTTTTATCTTGAGTGGAGAAAAGTCACGCTAAATTAAATATCACACTGGTATTTTTTTCTTGATCTCTAGTGGCTTGTCTAAATTTCGTAGTCTCTTAGAGCATCTCTAATGGCTTGTCTAAATTTGGTAGTCTACATCTTCACATAGATAATGGTGTAAAAACATTCATTTTTATACGACTTTGATTTTTTAGTGGATTGTCTAAATTTAATAGTCTATATGTCTATCTACACACAAATAGTCATATACACAGCAATTCAGTACAATAAATGCTCTGATTTGGCGTGGGAGCAAGCTCGCGAGCGACCAACTTTGCTTTAGACATGGTGGCTCGGTTGTCCAAATATGGACAACGAGTAGCTAGTTTGCAGGATGTCTAAATTTTAGGCCACCGGATACACAAGCCACTAGAGACATTTTTTGGTCCGTGGTGGTGGTCTATATTTGGCTTAGACTACCAGATACACTAGCCACTAGAGATGCTCTTAGGATGGTCATAGTGGGTACTAATAACATAGTGCTACTAGTTCATGTTACTACCTTCATGTGCGTACATAATTAAACTGGAGGCAGAGATCATATTTTTGCAGAAATGGCTTCGGAAATACTCCATACCTATAAAGGCTAGGACCATACAGTAAACTATTTTTCTAGTCATTTTTTGAGGATGTATTTTTTCTAGTCATTGGACTATAGCTACTCCTAGGATACAATATTATTATTCTATATCTTCCACTGATGCCATTTTCCCCATAGCACTCCAAAAAACCCTAACCCCTATCTCACCTCTGGCTCCTGCACCACCGTACCGCAGCATCCCCGCCGCGCTTCGCTAGCCTACACGCCACCCAACCCCCTCTCACATCTAGCACCTGCACCACCGCACCATAATCATCTCCACCGCACTTCGCAATCCTACACGCCATCCAACCCCTATCTCACCTCCAGCTCCTGCACCACCACATCGAAACATTACCGCCGCACTTCGCCTGCCCACAAGCCACCCCAAACCCCCTATCCCATCTCCAGCTCCTACACCACCACCCTTCACCAGCCTACACGCCATACCTCGATACCATATACTCCTCACTAGTCTACCGGATCAGCAGACGTCCACTTTACCGAACCTAGTTCACTGACATCCTCTTCCATACAACCGTATTAGTTTACCGACTCCCTCGTCCATAGCACCTGACATGTTTCACCTAGGTCGATGTGCGCTGCATTAGATCTGATTCACGGACTCAATAGTCCACTACACCAGATCTGCTTCACCAATGTTCTTGTGTAGTGCTTCAAATCCATAATTGGTCATAACAGAGCTGCTTCACCGGCAACGTTGTGCACTACACCGGATCTCCTTCACCCACCATCTTGTCAATCAATCTAGACCCATCAAAAACCTCCACAATCTGCTTCACCAACATCACCGTGATCTATCTGCTTCAGCGTGACTCACCACTACCGGGCACCCTCGGCGTAGTTGACGTGACCCGCAAAGATGTCGTGTAAGCGTAGATGATGTCATGACCTAGGTAAACCAGATCAACTTGTTTATTTTAATATAGCAGGTATAAGCCTATGATAGTGAACTGCATTTCTGTATTGGTGCTAAATTAGTCTATGTTAAATCTAGGCGTTAAACTACTCCTCCTGTTTTAAGGTATAAGGCATCCTTGTTCTGCGTGTTTTTTCTTTGACCAACAATTACTCTTCATATATATAAATAATTTTGGTAGTACAAAACTGACATCATTAGAATTTATTGGTATTATGTAGTTCATGACAAATGTTCATTCACTGAACATCTAAAGTTGCCTACCTATTCTACAAGTTCGCAAGTTATGTCATCATAATGTGCCTTTTCTTTGTCCGTTGCTACAATACTGGCTACATGTAATTTGGAGTTTATTGGTAGTTTTAAGCCACTGAACATGTAGGCTAACATTCCCTGCTCTACAAGTTCAGAATTTATGCTATTTTAATTTCAATCTGGTTGTACTAAGCAACCACAATAACCGTCTTCTCTTATATAATTCATCACAAATTTTATGTCATTGAACTTGTTGGTTTTGTATTCCTTCTGCAAGTTATACCATTATTATTTGTTTAAATTAAGCTCCAACAGTAGCTGCGCCTATTCTGTACTACATCCGTTCTGTAAAAGAAGGCATATACTTTTTTAAAGTCAAACAATGATAACTTTGACCAAGCTCTTATAAAAATATATTAAGGGTTAATTTGTGGCATTTGCGTCTATGAACATATGTGCCCTGATGTATCGAATGACATTGGTTTGGCACGGTAGATGTTCCTGGTATGTTCTACAAACTTGGTCAAATTTTGCATCGATTGACTTGCGAAAAATTTATACGCCTTATTTATTTTGGATTGGATGTAGTATTACATAACAAGTTTTCAGGAACTTAACATGGTTATCTGCATGCCCTACTCTATAAATTCAAGTTTCTCAATTATAATTTCTGTAGCAGTAGTATGTACCTTCTAGTAAGTAGTTCATGGCATTTAAGTCACATCACATATGGGTTTGCATTCTCTGCTCTATAAGTTCACGAGGTATACTATTGTAATGTCTATCTTGTTCATCCAAATATTAGTACAGTAACTGCCTGCTCTGTAGATTGTGACAAATTTTATGGCCACTTTTCATATTTGTTTGCAATCCTATTTCATAAGTTAAATCATTGTAATTTCTCTCTTTTTCGTGCTAAGGAGTGACTGTAACTGCATTCTATTTTGTCACCATGGCAAATTTTATGTCATTTAAATGTTTGTTTATATTCCGTCATTCTCTAATATATGTGTTCACAAGTGATTATACTATAATGTCTATCTTGTTCTTTGTAAACAACAATAGCCACTATATGATATTATTTCCTCTCACAGGGAACATGGAGAATCGTAGAATGAATCGTCCCTACAATCTTGTAAGTGCCTATTGCTGAATGCAAATCTGTTTTATGTGAATAAGTGGCCTGAACCTATATGCAGAGGAGCAACAATAAAGTAGATGCATCGTCTATCCAAAAACTGGATGCGGTGGATGTCTTCAAAAAACAAACTGACAACAGGATATCCTATGTCCTCCAACGGGACTGCATACAGAGAAATAGTAAGTCTCTTGTTTTTACTAAGATATGCTTAGTGTCAGATGCTTGTTTGTATGAGGCATCACATGATTCAGCTAATGATTAGAACAAGATTGACCTTAAACAAGACTGAACAAAAACCAAATGTAAATCTCTCAATTTATAATTCAATATGCTGATTTGATTTTGGTGATGATCTATTCTTTCTATATTTGACTTATGCTCATCTATCTATCTATACGTTAACTAGACCATGATTAGATGGTGGTGATTTAAGTATATCCACTTTTATGCTACATTTTCTACTATGTAACAAAGACCAAATGTAAATCTGTCGATTTATAATTCAATTTTATCACGCAATCATCGTGATGATCTATTCTTTGCTACTTTTGACTCATCATCATATCTATCTATCTATCTATCTATCTATCTATCTATCTATCTATATATGCGTCAACTAGAACATGATTAGGTGGTGGTAATTTAAGTATATCTACTTGTATGCTAATTTAGAATCTATTATAATATTTTCTACTATATTTAAGAGTTTGTATGCACTATGGAGGTAGTCATATTGTCTAGTGTCGGCACCACATGAGTTGGCCAATGGTTAGAACAAGATGACTTTTAACGGTAGTACACAAAGATCAAACGTAAATCCCTTGATTTATAATTCAATTTGCTCACTCAATCATATGGTGGAGATCTCTTTTTGTTATATTTGATGGATGGTCGTCTATTATATACGTTAACTAGACCATGATTAGGTGGTGGTGATTGAAGTATATCCACTTTTATGCTAATTTATGTTCTATTGTCTTCTTTATCTAAATAGGAGATCCTCTTTCCCTATTTATCTCAACATGCAAGCATGCCACATCATCAAATTCTCATATTTATTCCTGTTCTTTTCTTTGTGTAAAGAAACACCTCCAACTCACCGATAAAACAGACGATCATTCAGTTCTAGCTAGTATTCAATTGATTTCTTATTAACTAATCAGTTTTTCATGTGATACTAATCACCAAATATCGTTCCGTTAATATTTTAATTCCTAACGCAGATCTCCTTTCATTCATGCGTTATGTTTAGCATGTTCTCCAATGGTCAATGTTATGTGCATGCATTCCTTTAATACATTTTTCTCTAGATCAAATTACCATTTCTATTGTTAGAACAAATATCATAGTAACTGATTTACCTTCTCCATTTTTGATGACGCATACCCTTCCTTTCCAACAGAACCCACGTGAGAAACACATAGCCTACCACCGAGGAAAGGCTCCCACTTCTGCCGTTTCATTCATCAATCAAGGAGAGAAATAAAACAGGCCGGCATGTCCCCTCCCCTCCCTTATGCACCATATTAACTTTACATATATAATTTCACTTTAGGCCTTGCCATTCTCGCCTTGCATCCCTCCCATTGTCCCATGCTCACTGATTTGCTCATCAACGCCCCACTAGAGCCATTCCCTCATCCTCGACTTCAAGACAATTAGTCCTCTCCCCTCATGCCTCATCCTCTGATCTGAATCAGTCACCACGTACGTGCTGCAGCCCAAGGGTGTGCCTTGTGATAATTGATTAGGAAGGAAGCATCGCCGCGGTGTCTGTTTGATAGCATGCGATAAGCCACTGGAACTTTCCCCTCCCCTCCCCTCCCCTCCCTTATGCATTCCTTCATTTTGATAGCATGCGATAAGCCACTGGAACTTTCTCTTCGACAGTCTCTGTTTGTTAGTCAAAGTTGCCTGCTCCACCTACAGATGGTAATGTGCTTACCGAACTTCACAAGGTCTCGCAACTTGAGTTTCTTATATTATCCTTAAATCCTGATAAGGTTTCTACGACATTTCCTTTTTTTAGCTTCGATGGATTGGAGCCAGGGGAGGATTTTAGTCTTAAGAGAAACTAGATAATGCAATTGGGGCTTCCCTTTAAATTTGTATCTAATTACGTTTATTGCATACGTAGTATTGAAATGTCTGGCAATTAATGTTCGATTAAGTTGTACTAATTGGTTGATCAAGTCAGCATGGTTGCAAGAAAAGACCACCATCTCTTATCATGTGGCTCCAACTCATCATTCCCTTTCTTTTCATGTGATTGTAATTATATCTCTTCATTTGTTGGTTTGGATGCGCGAGATGGACTTATCTCATCACAATACTAAGAAGTGTGGAACTACCATACTGATTGAAGCGTGTGAGCTATTTAGAGTATATTCCTTTACCCCACTTATTTTTCTACTACAAAATGAATGGTACCTTCATTTCATAGGTATATGTAGTATAAAATTGCATAGATGTTGATCTTTGTCCAACACACGACAATCAAGAATTTATTTTACCGTGACAATAATCACATTTACTTTAATTTATTTTTCTACGCAGAAATCATGAATACAAATAATTTATTTTAATATATTTCTATTAATTTTGGAAGTTCATTTAGGGATGAAAGAATTAACCACATGTCCCGTAGCAACGCGCGGGGTATCATTTAGTAATATTAGAGATCGCCACCATGATTGAGCTTATATGCACTCTGGAGGTAGTAACATAGCCTAGTGTTATATGTATGAGACTAGTATAAATTACTTGCTCTTGGTGGAAAGTAACTTGGACTAGTAAAAATGCATGCAATACTAGTCCAAGTTACTCTACCAACATTAAAGAGGGTCTAGATACATTCGGTTCACAAAAGCCATAACATCTTATATTTTGAAACATAGGGAGTTCTAGCTAGACTACTCATAGTGAGGTTGTCATAGCTAGTATCATCCAATATATGTTGTCAGCATCGTTGCATTATACAACTGATGATGCTCTCGAAATGACTAGCCTAGTAAAATTTAATAGTATGTATAGGGTGTACTTTTTGATTAAGAGAAGCAGAAATGTTCTCCCTTGATATAAAAAGCATAATTAAGCTTTGTATGATACCCAGTTACTATATATATGTACTATAACCATCTTAATATGACCTGGAACTCTATCATGCACCTGGTGTTTGATTGCTTAATTCATTATCTCAATAGCTACTCTACATGATGCATATATAGATTCTATTGCCAATTTGATTCTTTAGTTTGCTCATGATTAAAGCAATGTAATGATTTTATTAACTTAAACAATAGCAATTTCTATGAGAAATACAATGTTTGATTAATAATAAACAAGATACATTGTGCATATGTTCTGACTCATCTCTACTGGATTTTATCTATACATCATCAGATGATCTTGCGAGTTTAATATTAGCCACCAGATAGTTCAATTGGGTATGGTTCCTGTGCATTTTTAGTTGACTTGTTATTGCAACAATACAATATTCTGTCATAGTTCCCATGGATATAATGTGGATAACAGAGCTCGTACACCTTTACTTGACATTATATATGTTGGATATCTTTTTTTCAAATAATCTGGCAGTTTATATGATGCACACGACGTATGATTACCCCATTTCCTATCTACCTACTTTATATGGTGCACAAAGTGCTTCTATCAAAATAATGTCATATTCTTCTTATTTTGATCTGCCACTTCATACTAGACATACCTTGTTTAAATAATTCATTGACCTTGCAAGGTTCAGAATGTATCATTTGCTTGTTTGTCCACTAGATTTTCTTGCCTAGTTATATGTACAATGATACTATCAGCAATTAGAAATACAATAACTATAGGCACTACAAAGAAGGTTTGTGCTACTTTTTGGCTGCATCCAACTATTGTTTTGGCAGCAAATGACTCATCTCTTTGTTTCTCTTCTTTTTTTATTTATGGCCTGACGATCTAAATATTTGAATGATCTGGCTACTAAAAAGCAATGGTTGATATCTTGTTTCTCTGAAACGATACTGATAGTCTATTTAAGACACACTTGATCTATTGCTTTTTTTCCAAGGTACTATCATAGTTTCCCGATGATTAAAACAGTGTCACCTTTTGTGGTTGGAGGTTCAACCATAAGTTTTCGAACTGCACACTTATCTGACTAGTTCATACTATAGACCATTTTTAAACGCTATTTTTATATTTTAGGTTAATGCTTTGTTGTCCCGACCAGTTCTAAGCAGCTGAAGGAATCTCCTGCACACATCTTTTTGTTATATTTTCTATATTTCCTTTATGCGGTGATATGATTAGTTTATGAGATAAGAGTCGAATTGCTTGATTCCCTAGTTCAGTTAGTATGCATGAGACACACATGTTGATTGCTTGATTTGTTATATTAGGACAATGCTGTAACACCTTAAAAATATTAATCAAGATTATCAAGTTCTAATCACCCATGTTTAGGGTTAACAAAAACTTTTATTATTAAATTGAATATGAGTGTATGTGTGATTTGCATTGGTGTATAAATGAGTGCAATAGCCATGTTTGATTGCTACAAATGATAAGGAATGGTTTAAAGATGAATACTACATCATCTAGGCCAATTACAAACAAAATCAAAAGCAAGGAAATTCAAATATGAATCATATGACCAAATGGTCATTTTGACCAAAATTATCCACTAGACCACTTTGAGTGTTCCTAGTAAAGAATTTCTAACAGAAACATGCCCACTTCTTTTCACCCCTTACTAGACCAAGTCAAAGTGAACCCAAGCCCACTTTACCAACTCATAGAAACAATTTTTAAATCTATTTAAAGGATAATTCAAAATTAAATCAAGTGTATGTACTAAGATCACCATTTTGCAAAAATCACTCAAATCAATTCACCTTGACTTTTCCAAGCAACCATAGATACTCAAGCAAGTACTCAGAACACTCACCAAATTTCATTCAAAAATTTCAAATTTGAATTCATGCACCATTTGGTCGAGCACCTCGCAGACAGAGAAAACCACTGCCTAACTTCCACTGTTTTGAGCAGTGATCACTCACCCAATTGTCCCCTCTGCACTCCCCTGGTCTCCCCCAACACCCAGCAGCGCAAGACACACATCCCTCCTTTACTGTTGCGCCAGTGTAGTGCCGCCCGAAGCACCACACCGGTCGACCAAGGATCACTCGCAGCAGCTAGTGCCGCCCTCTCCCACGACGACCAGGAGACAGGCGACCCTCCACCGCCACCTCCTGTCCAACCCTCGACCACAGGCAAGCCGTGGACCACCCAAAAACCGCCGCGCCCATTTCTCTGCTACCATGCCGAGAGCGCACCAGAGCGCCACAACCGACCAGCGCACACACGTCGCCCCTTGCCATCACCGCGCGTGCACACACTCGTCGTGACCCTAGCTACTCCCTAGACATGTCCGTTCACCGCCGCGTGGACCGTAGCCACTGTACGCCATATCGAATGCCGCCGCTCCAGCGCAGAGCATCCACCATTGCCGACTAATCTCGACCGCCCCTTCCTACGCCATTAAGCGTGTGACGACCACCCTGAAGCACCGCGTCGAACCCTACCCTCAGCCACGCCGATAGCTCGCTGTACCGCCGTCAGTGGAGGAGCCAGCCCATGCCGCAATGTCCCTATCGCCGGTGTATAAATAGAGACCACCCCAGCCTCAATTCTCCACACCATCTCACTCCCCCCACTCCTCACAGAACCTCCCACACCCTTCCCCGGAGCAAGGCGAGCACCAGACCGCCGGAATTTAGCCGGAGTCCGCCGCTGCAGAGGAAGAAGGAAGCCGTCGATTGGAGCCACCCTAGGAGCCGCGGTGACCACGCCTCGAACCGCCGTCGACGACAACCCCAGTCGCCCCCATCACCGACCCTAGATAGAGCCCTGGTGAGCCTCACACGACCCCCACCACCGCGTTAGGTTTACCTTCTCGCTGGAGCTGTTCGACATAGAAGATGAACCTCAGTCGTTAGATCGTGTTCTAATCGTAAGGCTCAGGTTGAAACATACCATTTCGGGTTAGATGAGCCACTGACTAGTGGGACCCCCCTGTCAGTAGCCAGCTGCACCAGCGCTATACAGTTGGGCTGGCCCGTTTACTTTCCCCCGTAGAGCCCGTTGATTCAAATAGGATTTTTCTAATTTAGTTAAAACTAGATTCTATCAGTAGATTCAAAAATCAATTCAAAGAGATTCACTAAACCAAATTGCATGATTCCAATTTTGTTAGAAGTATATTTAAATTATCTATCCAAGCCCATTAGATTCAAACCATTTGAAATTATAGATCACCTATAGTAAAAATAACAAGACAGAGACTTTTCCAACTTCAAATATTTTTCAAAAATCAACCATAAATTCTTTTGAGTTGATTCCAACTCTCAAAAATCACATATGACAAGATCTATCTAAAAATGTAAAAATATTTAGGTTTACATGCAGTGATCTTAGACTAGTACCAAAGGAATGCTATCTAGGCATTTCTAGTCACTTTAATTGTATTAAAAAGTAAATTTAAACTTTATAAAATATGACCACCACTTTAAATCAAATTCCCAAATGTTAGAATATGTGGTGATGACATGTGTCAACATGATCCCATATTTTAATTAAAGAATATTAAATCTTAAGTATTCTCAATTAGTAGAAATTACTTTTCTAAAATAAGATAAATAAGACTAAGTCTTTATTTCATGTAATGATTGTGATGATGCTAGATCATCAAGTGTGAGCCTTAGTTTTCTAAATAGAAATACTTAAGTATTGTTTGGTGATTGTGTACCTCGTATTCATTTATAGACGCTAGTACCGACCCGGGATACGAGGAGGAGGAGTACTACGAAGAAGAAGAAAAATTCAACCACTACACTACTCAAGGCAAGCTAACACTTGCAAGTTTCATAACTATGCAAGCCTAGCACTACAAGTTAACTATGCAAGCCATCCTTGCAAGATAACCTATGCAAGATGCATTAGGCATGCTTTGGTTATGCAACCTTGATTAAACGAATCCCAAGTTTTACTTGCAAGCTTTATTCTTTATTTTTACCAAAGTTCTTTACCTTTAGTTTGTGATTTGTGAGTATTGGAAAAATAGGATAGATACCATAAAGAGTATAAAACTAGGCCTAGATAGTTATACTTAGATGTCATTAAAAGGCATAAACTAGAGTTGGATAGTTACACATGATTAGCACCCCTCATTAGTGACTACCCTCAACTTTAGTGGCTAGTGCTAAGCATAAAAGTTGATCACTTTAGTTGGAAATACTTGGGAAAATGATTATGAAAACCTTGGAATGATAATTCATTCTATTGACATGTTTTGACATGTGTTGAGAAACACAATGATTGATGATGAAAATGTTGAGGCATGAGCCTTGGCCCTTTATAAAACCTGATGGTTGGGTTCGGATGCGATACCATTCCAATTTTACCGTACAACCACAATACCCGAATTGGGTAGGGCTTAGCTGGAAGTTTATATGCCGTAGTATGGGTTCCCTTGCGGAAGAGGTTGAGCTGAGGCTACCTCATGATGAATGCCCACCTATGTAGTGCCCAGGATGGCAGATGGCCATGGCTGGGAGGCCAAGCTCATAGGGGAGGTGCCTATACTATAGTGTGTAATTGAAAGGTTATGATTGATTATCCGCATACTAAGTATGATGATTCAGGGTTATCCCTAATGGATGTATCGAATTTTGTGGTGAAAGTGTACCACCTCTATAGAGTGTCAAACTATTCGAATAGCCGCGTCTACGGTCATGGACAGTTGGAGTGGCCATACTGTTCCGTTGTCAGATGTTTTCAAAAAAATGACTTGTGAATTGAACTATGACTTTGACTTGACCACAACAGGATTGTGGACATGAGAACTAGGTTCCCACTTAAGTGATGTAGAACACTAAATTAGCTTTCTTTACTTCTAAACTCAGTATGAGATAAACCTGCCTTTTTGCAAATAAACCTAGAGCTTAAGATTCCTACTAGAACTACCTTACTTGTTAGTGATGGTTTGCGAGTACTTAAAGAGTATTCATGGCTTTGTCCCTGGATATTCCCATGGCCAGACTATGAGGAGGACTACTAGGAAGATGGACAGCAGGAAGTCTATGACAACTAGGATCATCTCCCATCGTTAGCATTGCCCGTGACTCTGAAGATGGAGCCCCTACTACATTTACTTTCCGCCGCTTTGATTGTATTAAGACTGGATCACGAGATCCTTTATTTGTAAGAGCTTTATTATGGTTTGTAATGGATGATGTACTATGGTACCAATTCTGTTATGTCTCGCAAAAATTGTAATCCTGGGATTGCGATGTATGGCATAACATGCATCTGGGATTGAAAATCCAGTTGTTGACAAGTTGGTATCAGAGCCATCCTGACCATAGGAAATCCTAGTTAGAATGGATGTCCGAACAAAAACTTAGTTTCAAACCAAAAGAAGTGAGTATTTATGAAAACCTATTCCCACTCTTATCCTCGAGATTCTTTCAAAAAAATTCATGTTACTAAAAAATTCTTGCAATTCCACACAAAATTTGACACACTTGACCACCTCACTAACTTGCTCACCCTAAATTCTTATAGATGGAGGTCCAGCATTGCAAGTTCTACCAGCTGGGCAATAGAGGCCACCTGATCTTTGAGAGGGATCTAGATGCACTCGCAGAGTATCTAGAGCGCCCGCACCCGGAGTTCTTTGGGGCCCAACTCAACGATCATGTAGGAGGAGATCTACAATGGCTGATAGTTGCAGATATCAGAGGCAAGATGGAATAACCCACTTCGGAGAAGATCCAATTCAGCTTGAGGGTGAACAACTGGCTAGACGGATTAGCCAGGGCTATGCATGAAGCTCTTGCCCGTCTGTGTGGACAAAACATCAACCAGATCCAAGGAACTCGCTTTGCTCGCTACGCAAGGCGTGATTCTATGGGAATGCCCTTGGAGATGCCAGGACACCCGGAGCTGAAGCACCAGGTGGATAATCTTTACTTCATGTTGTATGATAGACAGAAGGAGTTGGAGAACGCCCGCGCCTACGCCAACCACAACCATGCCATTGCAGTCAAGAAGGACCAGACCCTCGCAATCCTCGCCAAGGAGCGCCAATACCTTCATCGTCAGCATGACAAGAAGGATCAAATCATCGATCGTCTTCGCAAGAAGGTGGCCACTCTCGAGAAGACCATCCGTGAACAGGAGATTCAGCTTGAAGCGAAGGAGGAGGAAGGTGAAGATATCTAGGGAGATCTCTACTCATACCCTAGTGATGATAACGACTACCTGGAGGATGATGCCATGGAGTTCCACACTGATGATGATGATTCCAACTTCATTGATGATGATTAGATGCCCTTGAGAACTACCGTAGGAATGAGTTGTATCCGGTCCCACCGTATCGTAGTTTCACAAAATGGTTCTTAAAACCATTTGTTTTCTATTTGTGTTGTGGTGTGTGTTTGTATTGTGTGTTTTGAATGAATGAATGAGAGGAAGTTGTTAGTTTGCAAAACCTGAGTCAAACTCAAATTTTAAAGCTTTTGAAACAAAACCATGAACCTTAGAGATTTCCCTCTTATCTCATTATCTATCTCAATCTTCAGATGACTCGTGGAAATCCCGGAGGAAGTAGTTCATCTCACGACCCAATGCTGTAGATTCTGCAAATGTTAGTTTCTGACCGTGAAGCTAGTAGAGCCGAATGTCAAGCCAACCTAGCCACTCTTCAACAGATAGCTCAAATGGACCACAATAATCAAGGTCACAGAAACCAGGATAACCATGGATCCACGATCAAGAACTTTCAGAATACCAACCCACCTATATTTAGTAAGTCTGAGGATCCCTTAGATGCTGATGACTGGCTGCAAACCATGGAGAACAATTTGGAGGTCGCAGGAGTTGAAGCCAATGAAAAAGTACTGTTTGCCACCCATTATCTGGCAGGTGATGCAAGAGCCTGGTGGAATAGCACCCGTACCATGAATGAAGGGCAAACGATGACTTGGGAAGCCTTCAAGATCAATTTCAGTCGGACCCATGTGCCCTAAGGTTTAGTCACTAGGATGAGGGATGAGTTCAGGGAACTGAAGCAAGGGATAATGACTGTGGTCGAATACCGTGACAAATTCTTATCTTTGGCTAGGTATGCCCCTGATGAGATTAGCACCGAAGCAAAGAAGAAGGAAAGGTTCCGAAAAGGATTACATGATGAGATGCAGACTGTGTTAGTCAACATCCGTTTTGCAGATCTAGAAGAACTAGTGGACTCTGCTATCCAGATGGAAGGGAAGTTCAACCAAGCCAATGACAATCGCAAACGTCGCATGATGCACCAGCCTGGATCCCATCATACCTAGAAGTATCGCCCCAACCCGTCTGCAGGATATGCCCCAAGAAACAACAGACCCCCTATGTCCCGTCCAAACTATCCCAATCATAGTGGAGGAAACTTGAAGTATGGAGGAAACCACAACAATAACCCCGGCAACTCCAATAACATCAACCGTGCACTGCCCAAGTCCAACAACAACAACAACAATAACAACAATACTGCCCCAAGGATGGGAAGCAATGTTGTGCCTATTGCAGGAAAAGATAAGTCCTAGATTACTTGCTTTGAATGCAGAGTCAAGGGTCACTACTCCAACGAGTGCCCCAAGAAGCTTGCAGCAACCACCAATGTGAATGCACCCGCTCAGCAGCAGTGCCGTGTTTATCCTGGAAGGAGATTTTGCCCAGGGAACTCGCTCAACTGCAACGGCCGTTGATGTCTATGCACTTCTATTCTTGTAGACAGTTGTTGGGCCTCCAAGTGCAGAGGTTTGTAGAACAGCAACAAGTTTTCCCTTAAGTGGATCACCCAAGGTTTATCGAACTCAGGGAGGAAGTGGTCAAAGGTATCCCCTCTCAAGCAACCCTGCAATCAAGATACAAGAAGTCTCTTGTGTCCCCAACACACCCAATACACTTGTCAGGTGTATAGGTGCACTAGTTCGGCGAAGAGATAGTGAAATACAAGTGGTTTAGATAATTATAAGTGGTAACGGTGATAGAAGATAGCTTGATGGCGTGGAAAAGACTAAAGTAAAACTAAAATAAAGATGGAAGCAAGCAAACATGTAATAGATCTAATAGCAAACGGTGTTTCAGTGCTTAGAAACAAGGCCTAGGGATCATACTTTCACTAGTGAACACTCTCATATAAATATATCTTCTTCATGATACTACGCTGAACTACTCTCCGGTTGGACACTCTTATCCATGGTAGGGCTATAACAGCACACCTCAAAGTAAGCCTTTCCCATCTAGAAAACCCCACACTGTCACCTTGAGCACTAGACGGTTCCAACAAACACCACAATTTCATAGAAACATCCAACTCCAAATATAACTCATAATAAGTATTTGTAATCTCTAGCCTAAGTGCCACCATGGTGTGCACGCTGTCACTTTCACACACATGGGGAGAGCAGAGATCTATTAAAGCACTTGAGTAGCAAGGTAGATCTATAGATTACAAGCTCATGATCTCAATAAGATCATGCATAGAGAGAGATGAACACATAGCTACTGGTAGAACCCTTAGCCTCGAGAGAGAACTACCCCCTCCTCATCATGGGAATCAGCAACGGTGATGGAGATGGTGGTGGAGATCGATGGAGATGGCTCCGAGGGCACTTCCCCGTCCCGACAGGGTGCCAGAACAGAGACTTTTTGTCCCTCGAATCTCCCCTTCGGTGGCGGCAGCATTGCAGAACTTTTTGTGGCTGGAGGCTTGATGATTTAGGGTTTATGCATCGGGAGGCTCTTATAGGCGAGAGGGGAGACCGAGGGGGTGTCGGAGGGGCCCACACCACCCCCTGGCGTGGCCTGGCTTGACCCGTGCCACCAGGTGGTGTGGCCAGCCCCTGGCCCCTCTCCGTATCGTCTTCTGGATCCGTGAGTCTTCCGGTAAAATATCGACTTTGGCTTTTGTCCGGTCCAATTCCGAGAATATTGATTTTCTAACATTCCTGGAACCAAAAACAGCAGAAAATAGGCAACTGGCATTGTGGCTCTTGTTAATAGGTTAGTTCAAGAAATCATAAGAAAAGTACTCCAAAGTATGGACAAAACATAAGAAAGTAGATAAAACCAAGCATAGAACATCAAAAATTATAGATACATTTGCAATGTATCAGCCGTCTGTTCCACATGAATGCTGAGGAAGCTCAGGAAGCGCCAGCCATCGTGCTGGGTATGTTTTCGGTTAACTCAGTACTTGCAAGAGTGTTGTTTGATTCTGGAGCATCGCACTCGTTTGTTACAGAAGAATTTGCATGCACTAGTAAGATTCAACCAACAAAATTGAAGCATGTTATGATAGTTCAAATACCTGGTTCAACCACCAAAGCTAGAAAAATTTGCAAGGCTGTACCCATCAGAATCCATGGAATAGATTTTTATGCTAATCTAATAGTACTTGGAACCAAAGGTTTGGAAGTAGTAGTAGGATTGGATGTCGAAACATAAAGGATTAATCGACTGAGCCAAGAAAGCCATAACCATGACCAGTAGCACTGGAGTATCAGTAGAGCATGTATCTGAGACACTGCCCCGTCAATTCAAATGCAACAAGAGTCTAGCCCAACGAACCCTAGACCAAGTCAGAGTAGTCTGTGAATAACCCGACGTGTTCCCAGATGACTTGTCCGGTATGCCCCTAGATCGGGATATCGAGTTCATCATTGAACTAATTCCTGGAACTGGACCCATAGCTAAGAGACCTTATAGTATGAACCCATCTAAATTAGTGGAGTTGAAGAAACAACTTGATGCTATGCTAGAGAAAGGTCTGATTCAACCAAGCGCATCACCATGGAGATCGCCTGTTTTGTTTGTGGATAAGAAAGATGGAGGTAACTGTTTGTGCACGGATTACCGGAAGCTGAATGATGTCACCATCAAGAACAAGTACCCACTGCCGAAGATAGTAGATCTACTTGACCAGTTGACTGGTGCCAGAGTGTTTTCTAAGATTGATCTTAGAACTGGTTATCATCAACTCAAGATTCATGCAACGGATATTCCAAAGACCGCTTTCACCACCAGATATGGATTGTATGAGTACACTGTCATGTCTTTTGGATTAACCAATGCCCCCGCTTATTTCATGAATCTCATGAATAAGATTTTAGTGAACTTCCTGGATAAGTTTTTCGTTGTTTTTATCGGCGATATTCTGATCTATTCCAAGTCAGAAGAAGACCATGAGCTACACCTAAGAACCATCCTTGAAACCCTTAGAGAACATTAGTTGTATGCCAAGTTTAGCAAATGTGAGTTCTGGCTAAAGGAAGTAGGATTCCTAGGACATATTGTGTCGGCAGGAGGAGTCGTTGTCGATCCCGCCAAGATCAAAGATGTTGAATAATGGAAAGCCCCAACCACTCAGACCCAAGTCCGCGCATTTCTCGGATTAGCGGGATATTACCGCAAGTTCGTAGAAGGATTTTCAAGCATCGCAAGGCCAATGACCCAATTGTTGAAGAAAGATAAGAAGTTTGAATGGACGGACAAATGTGAAGCAAGTTTTCAAGAGGTCAAGAAGAGATTGATTTCAGCCCCAATTCTAGTTATGCCAGATATCAAGAAGCCTTTTGATATGTATTGTGATGCATCCAAGATTGGCCTCGGATGTGTGTTGATGCAAGAAGGAAAAGTCATATCATATTTGTCTAGACAACTGAAGCAACATGAGCAAAACTACTCTACCCATGACTTAGAACTAGCAGCCCCGTAGTTTTAGCTTTGAAGACATGGCGTCATTATCTTATGGGTAACCGCTATGAGATTTATTCGGACCACAAGAGTCTAAAGTATATCTTCACCCAGAAGGAGCTGAATATGAGGCAAAGGAGATGGATAGAGTTAATCAAGGATTATGACCTTGACATTCACTATCACCTCGGCAAAGCCAATGTTGTAGCGGATGCTCTCAGCAGATTGCCGTGTAGATTAAACACCATGATTAAAGAAGCCCAGCCAAGTTTGCATGAAGAGTTGGAGCAGTTTAGAACGGAGCTAGTTAGCAAAGGATTTTTAGCTAGCATAGAACTTCAACCCGCTTTGATCAGTCACATCAAGGAAGCCCAGAAAGGAAATGCAAGTATAGATGGAATCAAGCGTCGTATCGGTACAGGGAAGGTACCTGGATTCACCGAAGATGAAGAAGGAGTTTTGTGGTACAAAGGACGCATCTGTGTACCAGCAGATTCCGATCTAAAACAAGTCATCATGCAGGAAGCTCATGATACTCTTTATTCGATCCATCCCGGAGGAATGAAGATGTATCAGGATTTGAAGGAGCAATTTTGGTGGCACAAGATGAAGAGAGAAATCGGAAGCTACATAGCCAAGTGTGATATCTCTCAAAGAGTCAAAGCGGAACATCAGAGACTCGCAGGACTTTTGCAACCATTGTAGATTCTAGAATGGAAATGGGATTCTGTCTGAATGGATTTGATCACCGGTTTGCCTACATCTAGTAGGGGAAAAGACTCTATTCGGGTCATAGTTGATAGACTGTCTAAGGTAGCCCATTTTATACCTATCAAGACCACCTACCAGAGTTCGAAGCTAGCAGAGTTGTACATTGCTAGAATCGTCAGTTTGCATGGAACCCCTAAGATAATAGTGTCGGATCGAGGAACCCAGTTTACCTCAAGATTTTGGTAGAAAGTCCAAGAAGGATTAGGAACCAAGCTAAACTCCAGCACAGCTTATCACCCGGAGACCGATGGACAAACTGAAAGAGTCAACCAAATCTTAGAAGATATGTTGAGAGCTTGTGTTCTAGAGTATGGATCAAAATGGGAAGATTGTTTGCCTTTCGTAGAATTCTCATACAACAATAGTTATCAAGCTAGTTTACAAATGGCCCCCTTTGAATTTTTTATGGAAGGAAGTGCCGAACCCCCTTGAATTGGTCAGAAGTAGGAGAGAGTCAAATTTTTGGACCTGACATCCTACGAGAAGCTGAAGAGAAGGTTCACAAAGTCCACCTCAAGACCGCCCAATCCAGACAGAAGAGTTATGCTGACAAGAGACGTCGAGACCTAACCTTCAATGTTGGAGATTTTGTGTATCTGAAAGTATCACCCTTGAAAGGAATGCAACGTTTTCGTCTGAAAGGAAAGTTAGCCCCCAGATATATTGGACCCTTCAAGATTTTGAATCACTGAGGAGAAGTATCATATCAACTAGAACTGCCGGAGGAGATGTCATCCATACATGATGTGTTCCATATCTCGTTACTTCGCATATGTCTAGAAGTTCCGGCGAAGACCGGAGTGTTCAAGAACATCGATCACCGAGCCATAGATATCAACAAGGATCTGACGTATCGTGAAGTACGCATTCGTATTTTGGAAGAAGCCTTCAGAACCACCATGACCCGAATATGATTAGTTTATGAGGGAAAGAGTCGAGTTGTTTGATTCCCTAGTTCAGTTAGTATGCATGAGACACACATGTTGATTGCTTGATTTGTTATATTAGGACAATGTTGTAACACCCCAAAAATATTAATCAAGATTATCAAGTTCTAATCACCAAAGTTTAGGGTTAACACAAACTTTTATTATTAAATTGAATATGACTGTATGTGTGATTTGCATTAGTGTATGAATGAGTGAAATTGCCATATTTGATTGCTAAAAATGATAAGGAATGGTTTAAAGATGAATACTACATCATCTAGGCCAATTACAAACAAAATCAAAAGCAAGGAAATTCAAATATGAATCATATGATCAAATGGTCATTTTGACCAAAATTATCCACTAGACCACTTTGAGTGTTCCTAGTAAAGAATTTCTAACAGAAACATTCCCACTTCTTTTCTCCCCTTGCTAGACCAAGTCAAAGTGAACCCAAGCCCACTTTACCAACTCACAGAAACTATTCTTAAATCTATTTAAAGGACAATTCAAAATTGAATCAAGTGTATATACTAAGATCACCATTTTGCAAAAATCACTCAAATTAATTCACCTTGACTTTTACAAGGAACCATAGACACTCAAGCAAGTACTCAGAACACTTACAAATTTCATTCAAAAATTTCAAATTTGAATTCATGCAGCCATTTGGTCGAGCACCTGGTAGACACAGAAAACCACTGCCTAACTTCCACTGTTTTGAGCAGTGATCACTCACCCAATTGTCCCCTCTGCACTCCCCTGGTCTCCCCCAACACCCAGCAGCACAAGACAAGCATCCCCCCTTTAACGTTGCGCCAGTGCAACGCTGCCTGAGGAACCGCGCCGGTCGACCAAGGATCACGCATAGCAGCTAGCAACGCCCTCTCCCACGATGACCAGGAGACATGCGACCGTCCACCGCCACCCCATGTCCATCCCTCAACCGCAGGCAAGCTATCGATCACCCAAAAACTGCCACGCTCATTTCTCTGCTGCCATGCCGAGAGAGCGCCAGAGTGCCATAGCTAACCAGCGCACACACGCCGCCCCTTTCCATCACCATGCATGCACACACTCGCCGTGACCCTAGCTACTCCCCAGACATGCCCGTTCGCCACCGCGTGGACCGTAGCCACTGTATACCATATCGAACGCCGCTGCTCCCGCGTAGAGCATCGACCATTCCCGACCAATCTCGACCGCCCCTTGCTGCGCCATTAAGCGTATGACGACCGCCCTGAAGCACCGCGTCGAACCCTACCCTCAGCCATGCTGATAGCTCGCTGTACCGCCGTCGCCGGAGGAGCCAGCCCATGCCGCAATGTCCCCATCACCGGTGTATAAATAGAGACCACCCCAACCTCAATTATCCACACCATCTCACTCCCACTCCAGATAGAACCTCCCACACCCTTCCCCGGAGCAAGGCGAGCACCAGCCTGCTGGAATTTAGCCGGAGTCCACCGCTGCAGAGGAAGAAGGAAGCCGTCGATTGGAGCCACCATAGGAGCTGCCGTGACCATGCCTCGAACCGCCGTTGACGACAACCCCAGTCGCCCCATCACCGACCCTAACTGGAGCCCTGGTGAGCCTCACACGACCCCCACCGCCACGTTAGGTTTAGCTTCTCGCCGGAGCTGTTCGACGTAGAAGATGAACGTCAGTCGTTAGATCGTGTTCTAATCGTAGGGCTCAGGTTGAAACATACCGTTTCTGGTTAGATGAGCCACTGACTAGTGGGACCACCCTGTCAGTAGCTAGCTGCGCCAGTGCTGTACAGTTGGGCTGGCCCGTTTACTTTCCCACGCAGAGCCCGTTGATTCAAATAGGATTTTTCTAATTTAGTTAAAACCAGATCCTGTCAGTAGATTCCAAAATCAATTCAAAGGGATTCACTAAACCAAATTGCATGATTCCAATTTTGTTAGAAATATATTTAAATTATCTATCCAAGCCCGTTGGATTCAAACCATTTAAAATTATAGATCACCTATAGTAAAAATAACAAGACAGAGACTTTTACAACTTCAAACATTTTTCAAAAATCAACCATAAATGCTTTTGAGTTGATTCCAACTCTCAGAAATCAGATTTGACAAGATCTATCTGAATATGTAATAATATTTAGGTTTACATGCAGTGATCTTAGACTAGTACCAAAGGAATGCTATATAGGCATTTCTAGTCACTTTAATTGTATTAAAAAGTAAATTTAAACTTTATAAAATATGACCACCACTTTAAATCACATTCCCAAATGTTAGAATATGTGGTGATGACATGTGTCAACATGACCCATATTTTAATTGGAGAATATTAAATCTTAAGTATTCTCAATGAGTAGAAATTACTTTTCTAAAATAAGATAAATAAGACTAAGTCTTTATTTCATATAATGATTGTGATGATGCTAGATCATCAAGTGTGAGCCTTAGTTTGCTAAATAGAAATAGTTAAGTATTGTTTGGTGATTGTGTACCCCGTATTCATTTATAGACGCTAGTACCGACCCGGGATACGAGGAGGAGGAGTACTATGAAGAAGAAGAAAACTTCAACCACTGTACTACTCAAGGCAAGCTAACACTTGCAAGTTTCATAACTATGCAAGCCTAGCACTACAAGTTAACTAAGCAAGCCATCCTTGCAAGATAACCTATGCAAGATGCACTAGGCATGCTTTGGTTATGCAACCTTGATTAAACCAATCCCAAGTTTTACTTGCAAGCTTTATTCTTTATTTTTACCAAAGTTCTTTACCTTTAGTTAGTGATTTGTGAGTATTGGAAAAATAGGATAGATACCATAAAGAGTATAAAACTAGGCCTAGCTAGTTATACTTAGATGTCATTAAAAGGCATAAACTAGAGTTGGATAGTTACACTTGATTAGCACCCCTCATTAGTGACTACCCTCAACTTTAGTGGCTAGTGCTAAGCATAAAAGTTGATCACTTTAGATGGGAATACTTGGGAAAATGATTATGTAAACCTTGGAATGATGATTCATTCTATTGACATGTCTTGACATGTGTTGAGAAACGCAATGATTGATGATGAAAATGTTGAGGCATGAGCATTGGCCCTTTATAAAAACTGATGGTTGGGTTTGAATGTGATATCATTCCAATTTTACTGTACAACCATAATACCCGAATTGGGTAGGGCTTAGCTGGAAGTTTATATGCCTGAGTATGGGTTCCCTTGTGGAAGAGGTTGAGCTGAGGCTACCTCGTGATGAATGTCCACCTTGTAGTGCCCAGGATGGCAGATGGCCATGGATGGGAGGCCAAGCTCATAGGGGAGGTGCCTATACTAGAGTGCGTAATTGAAAGGTTATGATTGATTATCCGTATACTAAGTATGATGATTTAGGGTTATCCCTGATGGATGTATCGAATTTTGTGGTGACAGTGTACCACCTCTGCAGAGTGTCAAACTATTCGAATAGCCACGTCCGCGGTCATGGACAGTTGGAGTGGCCATACTGTTCCGTTGTCAGATGTTTTCAAAAAAATGACTTGTGAATTGAACTATGACTTTGACTTGACCACAACAGGATTGTGGACATGAGAACTAGGTTCTCACTTAAGTGATGTAGAACATTAAATTAGCTTTCTTTACTTCTAAACTCAGTATGAGATAAACCTGGCTTTTTGCAAATAACCTAGAGCTTAAGATTCCTACTAGAACTACCTTACTTGTTAGTGATAGTTTGCGAGTACTTACAGAGTACTCATGGCTTTGTCCCTGGATATTCCCGTGGCCAGACTATGAGGAGGACTACCAGGAAGATGAACAGCAGGAGGTCTATTAGAACTAGGATCATCTCCCATCGTCAACATTGTCTGTGACTCTGAAGATGGAGCCCCTACTACGTTTACTAACATAATTTTTATTTTATTAAGGTTGGATCATGAGATCTTTTATTTGTAAGACCTTTATTATGGTTTATAATGGATGATGTACTGTGGTACCAATTCTGTTATGTCTTGCAAAAATGGAAATCCTAGGATTGCGATGTATGGCATAACAGACATCTGGGATTAAAAATTCGGGTGTCGACAAATGCCAATTTTGAAATTCTTTGACAACAAATATAGTGTTTTTTCACCTGCTTTGATGCTCTAACTTAATATGTCTTAGTTTCAGCATGAAAATAATATGTAGTGTTTATTCTAGAGTGGTTATGATACTCGCACATGTACGCATCGGTCAAGGATATCGACTGCTCATATTATTCCGGAAAGAGATGTACGAGGCACATCATTGATTGTTCTTTGCCAATGATAATTATTTTACTATAAGATGGCCACCAGTTAGCTGGTACGCTATGCTGACTTATTTTCTTTGTTTCAAGCTACACATGAAGCTATGGGGGCAAAAGGGAGAAATCCTACATTAAGTATTGAGGTTATTTCACAAAGCAGCAGTGACAGTGGTTATTGCTTGGATCGGCCCACTATTCCAGTTTTTCTAGCACAAAGAGGTGTTACAGCTGCACTCCAAACAATTGATTTGATTCAACAAGAAATAGAGAAAATAGATGGAATAATCATGATTACACATGAGCAGATACTGAAACTGAAAGATCGACAAGATCGGACGAACCGTCTACTTGATAATCTCTTCTACAACTATGATGGTAAGACGGTTGTTACTTGTATGGCGATGTAAGATCCATAGCAGAAACCCTATTCCAACCCATGTTTGGCGATGTCTCTGTAATGCTTCATTTTATTTTTGTTGACATTCTGGTATGTAATAAATTTCATGAAAATTCCGCTGATGTAATATGGTGATCCTAGCGCTGCCATTGGCGGGCCAAAATATTAACAGAGTGTTTAAAACAAGAATTGCACCATAGATATAGAATACCAAAATATGCCGGCTAGAAGATGTGCCCAATAAACAGTAAAAGGCTGTAAGTGCCAGTTCAGAATATTGGTAGGTCTCATAAGCGGCCAAGGGCTTGAAAACATACATGGTTAAACAACAACAAGCCAGAACAGTAAAATGCTGAACAACAAAAGGGCTGAACAGTAAAAGGGACGAACAGTAATATGCCCGAAGAGTAATAGGTCAGCGCAGTAAAAGACAGAAGAGAAAAATGACAAGAAGAGTAAAAGGCCTGAACAGTAAATGACCAAAATAGTAAAATCCAGAACAGTAAAAGGACATAAGAGTAAAAGACCTAAAAAGTAAATGACTGGAACAGTAAAAGGCCAGAACAGTGAAAGACCAGAAGATTAGAAGGACATAATAGTAAAAGGGTAAAAGGCCATAACAGTAAATGAGTAGAATAGGAGCGGACCCAACAGGCTGTAGGAATAAGAACAGGTTGGCGGCAAGCCTTAACAGTACCGGACCTACTGGCACAGACCGTTAATGGACCGCATAGTATTGGACCAAGGTGGTCCTTCTTTAGTCCAAAACAGTAACGAACCTGAAATCGTACGGGCCGCAGAGGACTGCACTAATAGGCCCACTTCAAACAGTGCAGGACGAACCAGTAACATGCCATCTTTTTGTTGGGATCTCCTCATGGGCCGGCCCACTTAATAATTAGCAGGTGTTGGCTGGGTCAGGCTTCTACCACGGCTTCTGTGACCGTTAATGACAGTAACTGAACGTTAACTGGACGTTAACAGTGTTTTTCACGTGGTAGTTTGCATGACATCAACAGTCAACACGGCTGGCGAACAGATCTACGGCGAAACAGGTTTTCGTGGCTAAAGGGCGGTCGAAAAAACCATGGTAGATTCTTTTGTGATGGGGCTTTTACTACGAAGGGCATCCGTCGTAGAGGATTTTTTAACCACGAAAATTGGGCCTTTAGCCAAGAAAATCATCCGTTGTAAAAGCCAACTTTTCTTGTAGTGCCGTGTCATGTAAACGTCCTATGTAACCATTCTATTAGAAGAACTTTGTTCCGTTTGTTCAACTATCATATACCAAAATTGACATATATAGTGGTTGCTACATTAATCCGTCTAGAATAATTATCACTACGAAAGATCAAATCTTGTTGCAGTCAACTCCTTGAACATTGTTGTAAAATCTTTTGCGATATGTCGACTATTTTATAGATGTGAAACATCCACGTCTATTTATTTATAGATCCAAATATGATCAATAGGCTTTATGCTCTTTCGGAGGGTCTTCCAAGTTTAAAAACTTGATTTCTCGTGTATGAAAACTATCATAGATTTTCTGACTTCTAGTCATTTTATGGAGACAGGGTGATACAGTACGCCAGATCTTATTAGTAGAATTGCGGATAATTAGTACTTGCCTCTCAAGTAACATTCAGCCGTACACCACGTGCCATTGCACGAACTTGTGGCTCTATGGATATTCGTTCGACACGTACCGGATTGATCACCACTGACTACAAAGCCGTGATCGCCAAGCCCTCAATTCCCAGTGGAAAAGCAAACTTGACCTTGATCTACAGATGAAAACATGGTATCACACAATCCCTCGCATTAACTCTTGTATGAGCCGTGAAAAAGAGAAACAAGAAAATATTGCAATGTTTCAATCTGAATTTATATGTAGTCTACCGCGAGTACAAATATTTATAGGTAAACCAGCGGCAGGCTAGGGTTGTGATCGGTGTAGAGTCCTGAGCGATTAATCCTAGAAAAACTTTCCTATTTTTAGGTAACTACCATATGTGATTCGTGTTTGCTTCTAATTGGTGGGAATTTCCTTCCGTGAGCGGATGCCTTTTGTAGCTCTCGTATTTGAGATTGACATAGCTGAATCGAGCTAGGACTTGTCCTAGGCTCTCTCTGGCACACACAGCTAAACTGCCACGCCTCCCTCCCACTGCTTGTTTTGTGTGTGCGCTCTTGTATCGCCTCCATACGTATGATAGTCTAGCAGCATCGTGGTCTAATGTAGTAGATGTAGAATCATTGTCTGGCGGCTGTGCATCCGTTGGTGAGCATAATTCTTCTGGTATCAAATCGTCTATAACGTGAGCGCTAACATATGTAAGAACATATAATATAGGAGATTTAGGTAGTATAAATTTTTCTAAAACAGATTGATGTACGTGTTAAGGATTAAGTTCACCTGTTCTTGGAGCTGCTTCGCTCGAGCTCGTGTGATTGGACCCGTCGGCATCTCAATGTGAATGTCTTGTGCTTTGGCTTTTGTATCTTGAGAATGTGGTAATATAGTACATACTCCCTCATCATCATCCCCCACTTGAAAACGCGTCGTCCTCGACGCTGGATCATCACCTCCAAAGAATGGCGACAAATCGGCAACATTGAATGTGTAACTCACGCGTAGTCATCTCCTGGAAGCTTAACCTTGTATGCATTATCATTAATTTTCTCTAACACCTTAAAAGGTCCATCTCCTCTTGGCATGAATTTGGATTTGCGGCGTTTCGGAAAACGATCCTTGCAGTAATGCACCCATACAAGATTTCCCGGCTCAAATAGTAGTTTCTTACGTCTTTTCACTAGTAGAAACCATGCCATTAGCCCCGATTCATAAGGACCTTTAGTTCCGGATTCCAAAGCGGGACTAAAGGTCTGGCCTTTAGTCCCGGTTCTATTATGAACCGGGAGTAGAGGTGCACCACGTGGCCCCACGAGCCGCGCTAGGCTGGAGGATATTTAGTCCTGGTTCGTAGCTAAAGGTTCCCTGCCACGGTAGCGTTTTAGCCATTTGGCTGCCGCGGCAGGAGATGGGTTTTAGGGTTTTGTGTTTTTCTTTTTATTTTGTGTTTTGTGTTCAATTATTTTTCATTAGAAAAAAGTTTTCGTATACATACAGAACGCTACTACACAGTACTTATACACATTGATGCATATATATAATATAATTTCTCTTACAAACATACATGCATGAAAGGTCGATCATTACATGGAGTCCCAACCGGGTCCAGAGCCTGTCTATTTGATTACATGGAGATCATTACATGGATCCTTTAGGTTCTATCTAGAGAGTATTCTCCGTATGGGTCTATGACATCGTCGACAAAAAATCCAGCAAATTCCTCTTGGATTGCTAGTAGGCAGTCCTCTGGTAGGAGCTTGTCCCGCATCGCGTCCAACTATAAAGAAGGAGATCGTATGAATTAGACTCAACACAACTTTTTGTAATAAAAATAAAATGTGAATATATTGTGTAGCATCCCAATTGTCTAACAATTGCAATGCTACTAGCCTAGTCTAGATAGATGCTACTTCCTACATATAATTGTTGCATCATAATTATATCATGCTCATGTCATCATGCCACCCTGCATTTGAGCATCATATAAAATCCTTTTTCTTTGGTCCTTCTCTCATATGCATTATTAATTGTATTTGCCTCTTGATATTGTATTTGGTTCTTGATATATTGTTTAATGCCCAAGTTGAGTTGGGGGCATATCTTTTATTCAACTCCATCACCTTTCTCTGTCACCACCTTATAATTCCACCATCCAACTAAATATGAGCTTTGCACTTTATTTGAGTTTACCTCTAGCTCATGTGGGTTGGGATGGATCCAATTCTTTCCACATGCTCTCATCTTAGCATCATGTTGTTTTCACATCATTGATATATGAGAGCCACATGGCCACCTTTGCATGCCTTGTGAGTGGAACCCTTGTTCCTAGCTTCCACATGGATTATCATGGATTTATGCTCATGTGGGGATATTTTTGGGACTAGTAAGCATCTAGTGGAATATACACACTATTAATTCTTAATTATAATCAAATGTGATCATCTCCATCTACTCCACTTGGAGCTTTCTTCTAAATTCTTTTTGCTTGGCTTTTATTCCAATTTTTGGAATGCATAATAATAATGCCATGTTAATATTATTGTTCTCACAAAAATAAACACGGCATTGAATATTTTTGCATGGGCCATGCAAGTGCCACCACATTTAAAACTTTTGGTTTTATTTGAATTCTTGAGTGGTTCATCTCTATCTCTACCCCTCTTCTTGTTTGTTTTTGTTTGAGCTTGCTAAAACCCTGAAAACCATCTCCATCCACCCCATCACCACCTTTCTTCTCATCCTCTCTTTTTGGCCTAGATCTTGTTTGATCTTCTTTTGATCATGCTTGATCTTGTCAATAATATACCATACCACCTCTCATCTCTCTATCTAACCCTAAACCCTACCACCCTAATCACCTACACCTCTACCACCACCTCTCACCTAAGCTAAACCCTAAACCTAACCCTCCATCTAACCCATGACCTACCCTAGCTACCACCTCCCTCTCTCGGCCTCTCTCCCTGCCAAGGCTACCCCACCGAGCCACCCTCCCCGGCCTTGCCTCTGGTCCCACCTGGAAGCCCCCATGCACCTGCCCTGCCCCTGCCCGACCGAGCACGTGAGGAGAGGAGGAGAAAAAGGTGGCCGAGCCACCTTTTCCCTCCACCACTCCCCCACGGCACCCCCTCTCCCTCTCTGCTATCTACCACCATCCCCTGGCTCTCCTCTGCCCCAGATCCACCCCAGGCGCCTGCCCTCCCCTCCTTCCTTATTCTCCATCGCCGCCGCTACCCCATCGCCGGCAGAACCGTCGGCCTCCTCCACGTCCCGTTGATCCAGTCGGGCCGCGCGTCCGTGAAGTGGCCTGGGAGATCGAGGAGGGTCCCCTGCATCGTCCTGTACCCGCCGTCGAGGAGGAGACGCGCCAGATCCGGAGATCACCGCCGAGCCGACGCCGAAACCCTAGCTCCGTCCGGCCTCTGCCTCGTCGGCGATCAACTGCTCTCCTGCCCGATCGAACACCGTCAACCAACTCTCGGTGAGCTCCCCGACCTCCCTGACATGGTCCCCTTCGCCGTGCCGCCTTAGATTTGCCGGACCAACCGCCGAGCACCCTCTGTGCGCCGGCGTGGCGATCTTTCTCCTCGCCGTAGCGTCGCGTAAGCCCTATCTAGGCCCCGTCCGCATCCCTGACACCAACCCCCACCCCACCGCACTGGTTGCGCCCCGCAGCGCGCACCCCCGCGTCCCAGGTTCGAATCCCCGCCTCGCGCGAGCACCGATCTGTCCGCGGAGGAAGAGGAACAGTACGGCGCTCCATTTTGCATGTAACCCCCTTGCTGTTTTTTTTCGGCTAACCCGCAGTCCGCGTAGCCCCACCGTCAGCCTCTCTAATTGTTTTGCTAAATCCCCCCCCCCCCCCCGCCGTTTTACGCCCTTAACCCGCGCTCCCGGGCTCTCCCACGTGGCACACCCCCGCTGGTCGCGCGCGTGTGTGGCCCCATATACCCCCGGCCCCACCAGTCAGTTGCAGCGGCTAGAAGCAGACGCGGTGCAAAAAGGAATTTGCGCGCGGGTCTCGCCCAGTCAGCATGGCCCCACTGGTCATTGGCTGTGGCTAGGTTCGGGCGAGTAACAAAAGTTTTTCCTATAATCTGTTTTAATTCAAATCTTTTCAAATTTATTTCAAATTCAAATTTAATTCTGTTTTTAAATAACTTTTAAAATACAAATCCAAATTAAACATATAATATATGTTTTCAAATCAGAAAAATATGAGGAATTCAAATATGCCATTCAAAATCTATTTTGAACACTTTATCGTCCAAGTTGATTCAAATTACTTTAAAATGCCCTTTTATCTTAATTAATTAATAACTTTTGTTTTATAAGTCCAAATTTAACAAATGATATGTCTAAAATGATTAGCTCGACGAGACCTTTCTGTTTATGCATTCCATGTTTTTTTTTGAAGCATGCATCATATAAATATATTGTGAAAAGCAACTAATATGAGAATAAAATGGGGCCAAAACTAAATAAAATGGTTTCTTCTTGTATGTCACACCTCACCCATGCCATGCTACTTTATTGCCATGCAAATTGTGCACCATTCATCATGGCATGATTGTTTGCTTGTTGCATTTTATTCATATGCTTGTGCACTTTATTTATGTTGGCCCTTGTTTGTTTGGTTCTTCTTCGAATAGACGCTGAGCAGGGGATATACCAAGAGAACCAGGAGCACTACCCAGATCCTTCTCTCGCTTCAACTAAGCTGCCAGGCAAGCACTACCACATGCTTGCATACATATAGTACCTATTGCCTCTTTCTTATTCTTGCATCATTGAGTCGCGATTGCATTAATCTGAATCCCAAGTATTGCATAGCCTTTACTTTTAAACCCTACCGAAGCTTGTTCCTCCATCCCATGAGCCATTACTACAGGAGTTGTTTGAGCCATGCGAGTCGTAGAACAGCATGTGTAGGGTATGTGAGTGTCTGATGGATAACGAGGTGCCTAAACAACTTAACCTGAGTAGTAATGGGATAACTAATGAAAGTGGCATCGGTGAGCCATATTCGCTATTTGGTTTTTCAGGCTCACTTGTGTCCCGTAGGACCCCGAGTACTTGATTCCTGTTCTTTGAATATTCGCGCTATCCACATCCAGGAGGCTTATGAACCCTCCCTGAGCCAGAGCTTGATTCATTCTTATTTCTTGGGGCCACAAACTAGTTTGAGGTTTTATTTACTATCCTGTACTTATGCCATGCTTTACTGCTTTATTTAAATTGTGCGAGGGACTGCACACTGTACTGTTTAGGAAAGCGGAGTGTTTTCGCGGTGTCGACAAGCCCAGTCACATTTTCGGGTTCCCAGTCGTTCACAGCCACTGACGCAAACCTTGAGGCCGTCTCGGAGTCAGCTAACTTCGTTGCGGGTAGCTCAATGGGGTGGCCCCCTGAAATATTTCTGAATCCTGTGATCGCTTTGTCGTGACTGCCTCGTTGGGTTTTGATTTGGTTTTTCCGAGGCATATCGAGTGTGTGTTGCTATTTGTGCACCCCTGCAGGGTAAAACTTTCTAAAAGCCGTGTCCGCGGTTATGGACGACTTGGAGCACAGTTTCTCGTTCATAGACAAGAATAACTAAAGTACCGCTTCTAATTTGACTAAATAACTGACTAGTAAATAGTGCAACACTCATGGAATGGTTAATAAAAACTGCCAACGGATGGAGGGGGGTTGTTCGTCCGCTTCCTCGTCGGTAAGCGAGGAGGAGGATGGATCTGTTAAGATTACCATCATAACTGTTGTTATTATCTTCACGGACATCCGTCTATCTTTGGTTAGGCAGATGGTTAGCGAGTATCTATAGAATTGCTAGGGTTTATCTTTTGCTGCAATTGCGTCACCCCAGGTTGTGTCCCCTTTAGAGGCATAAAGACTTGCTGAGTACCCCTAGGGTCTCACACGATAAATTATTGGTTTAGATGAACAGGTACACGCCCAAGATGGATACTGGGTGGAAGAGACGGACGATGTGGGCAACGATCATTCGGTGTAGAGATTCCGGGAACGGGGATCCGTGAGATCTGTGGGCGGGATGTGCTTATTTATGGGGCATCTTATGCCAATTTGCTTCTTATCCGTACTCGGATTTTGTCTTCCGCTTCCGCCTGATACTCTGATGTTTGATGTATGAGGAGATATCCTAAACTATTATATCTATCTAGGAGATTTGGATCTTGCCGTATGGCGTTGCTATATTTCCTTTCTTTTAGATGGAATGGCTCTGATGTACTGTTGTATGGCGGCTTGCATACATACTCATTTGTGTATGTAGTTGATCCCTTCGCCTGCCGATTACGCCGCCCGTTCTTGTCCCGATGTTTAGAAATGGTTGGGACGGCCGAAAGGTCTACCTGTGAGTGGCATTTGGGCCCCACCGTACTATTTCAACCATTTCTGCTCATCCAGGCTTGTAACTAGGAGCGTAATTCACCGAGGTAGTTACAATTGGTATCAGAGCCATCCTGACCTTCAGGGTCTCAGCCAAATGATCGTTGTCTGTCTAGCAAATATTTTTGGTAGTTATGTATACTAGGGAAAAACAAAACGTGAGAGTAGGACTGCTTCCACTTTTCTTCTTACCCACCCACCCACCCTTTTCTGGTAAGGAAGTGTAACGTTTTCAATCCTCTTCTCAAAATTCAAACTAGGATTCACGTGTTCTGGGTTTCCGTAGTACCATAGGTTGTGTGTGTGAGTGTGTGTGTGTAATTCATTGTCTATTTGTTGCATCCAATTTGTTATCTCTATCTGCCTTTTGGTTATCAACTGTTGGTACATTCCATACTGACAGGCTTTTGAAGACCGGTGCGATCTATCTGACTCCTTGTTAACCGGTGCCATCTTCTTAAGGGTGTTCTTCCTTCTAGCAACTCCACATTCGGTGAAATCATCAGTTGCTAATCTCTTCCTGATAAGTGATTTTGCGCATCTATTGGTATTTTAATGCCAAAAAATGCGGAAAAATTTTCTTTGATACATCTGTGTTTCCACACTCCTTCCAGTCGTGTGTGAAACATTCTCTATCTTCCTTTTATCAGCATGTCCATGCTAACTCATTCTTTTGTCACCGGCGCTTAATCCTGGAGTTTCATTTCATCTCTTTTTCTTTTGGGCTAATTACATAACATGTGTCGATCCGATGCTGGTGATTGTAACTTGGTTCTTGGCACAGCTATATTCCACTCATGATAAGTGTAGATTGGAATATGGACAATGCTCTGTCTCGTTAAGTAATCTCTTGTAACCCTCTCGCTCTATCGTTTATGCTCAATCCACCGGAGGCCATGAAGATTTTTCAGATCTTTCGTAATCCTTCTGTTCAAGTGGTGCTATCGTTTTCTGTAGCTGTTGAATCTTGCAGTTCTTCTCCGTAATCTTTCTGCATATCTTTCCGGTGGCTTGGTACTTCCGACATGACGACAACATCCTCACCCTTATCTATCTTGGATCCGGCGAATCATTTGCATCTCTCCTTGCTTTCTAACGGAGTTCCATGAGTTCTTGTCAATACCTTCAGTCTGTTTCGGTAGTTGGGTTGCATGGTTTTCTTATTCATGTGCGGAGTAATGCGTTGAGTGCGGGATGGAGTAGCTACCATACCACTACTCTTATCATTCGCTCTTGTACATTGAATTGGTGAATTAATGTGATTTCACTCCTTCCGCGGAAGTTAGAAGTGGCCTTTATCCCTTGATACTTTTACTTCCGTCCTTGTTTTTCCGGAGTGCTCTCTCGAAGAAAGTAAACAATAATCTCTTGTTGGTGATCTCGTCTTTTCCTACACGGAGCAAATCTACAATTATCTGGTGGAAATAAACGCAAACTCTTTCCTGTCCTCGTCTTTCTACCGGTGCTCGACATCCCCAAACAAGATGAAAGGAAACTATCTCTCTCCTTGTTTCATCAATTCTTTTTCTGTGGTAAAGCCAATTATGGTTGATGCCACCAGCCGCAAATCTATTGCGTTAGCCTCAAGGCTAAAGAAAGCAATAAGTATCTCTACATCAAACTCCAGATCCTCCGTAGTCTTTGCTTCTCGGGATTCCACCATGATCTAGCTTCACATCTGTCTCTGGAAGTTATATCCGCGCACCTCAATTGCGTGATCCTTTGGGTCTTACCGGCGCAACAAGAATCTAATACGACGATGTCTAACTAAATCTTTCTGTTGATATCAAGGGACTCTATTGTTTGAAGGCAATATTGTTTCCGTACTTTCATTCTCAAATCCGAGGGAAGATACGATGCTATTGTCATAGTGGTTCAAAACCTCTCCAATCTAGCTCTTTTTCTTCCGGCGAGACAAAGGTTCATCCTCTCTAGTATCGGCAAGTCTTTAATCTTAATGGTGTGTCATATCTTTCTCCATGATACATCATCTTGTCCTTTCTTTCACAAGTGGTTCTTTTCTTGTATCGTGTTTCTTGAGAAAACCGGAGCTATGTCCATCCTATCCTTCTTGTCTCACGACAATCCCTCAACTCTTCTAACCCGTTGTTTCTCAAGCAAAACGCAAGACTCGCAACAAGTCTAGCAAGTTTTGCAAGGTGTAGTGGTCGCACCATTCCGTTGTTCATCAACTTGGGAACGTGAGGGTCACCTTCGTTCGAACACCCGCCTCTCCTTGTGTTGTTTTCCTTTTCCTAGGAATCTCGGGGCGAGATTCTTGTTTAGTGGGGGAGAGTTGTAGCATCCCAATTGTCTAACAATTGCAATGCTACTAGCCTAGTCTAGATAGATGCTACTTCCTACATATAATTGTTGCATCATAATTATATCATGCTCATGTCATCATGCCACCCTGCATTTGAGCATCATATAAAACCCTTTTTCTTTGGTCCTTCTCTCATATGCATTATTAATTGTATTTGCCTCTTGATATTGTATTTGGTTCTTGATATATTGTTTAATGCCCAAGTTGAGTTGGGGGCATATCTTTTATTCAACTCCATCACCTTTCTCTGTCACCACCTTATAATTCCACCATCCAACTAAATATGAGCTTTGCACTTTATTTGAGTTTACCTCTAGCTCATGTGGGTTGGGATGGATCCAATTCTTTCCACATGCTCTCATCTTAGCATCATGTTGTTTTCACATCATTGATATATGAGAGCCACATGGCCACCTTTGCATGCCTTGTGAGTGGAACCCTTCTTCCTAGCTTCCACATGGATTATCATGGATTTATGCTCATGTGGGGATATTTTTGGGACTAGTAAGCATCTAGTGGAATATACACACTAGTAATTCTCAATTATAATCAAATGTGATCATCTCCATCTACTCCACTTGGAGCTTTCTTCTAAATTCTTTTTGCTTGGCTTTTATTCCAATTTTTGGAATGCATAATAATAATGCCATGATAATATTATTGTTCTCACAAAAATAAACACGGCATTGAATATTTTTGCATGGGCCATGCAAGTGCCACCACATTTAAAACTTTTGGTTTTATTTGAATTCTTGAGTGGTTCATCTCTATCTCTACCCCTCTTCTTGTTTGTTTTTGTTTGAGCTTGCTAAAACCCTGAAAACCATCTCCATCCACCCCATCACCACCTTTCTTCTCATCCTCTCTTTTTGGCCTAGATCTTGTTTGATCTTCTTTTGATCATGCTTGATCTTGTCAATAATATACCATACCACCTCTCATCTCTCTATCTAACCCTAAACCCTACCACCCTAATCACCTACACCTCTACCACCACCTCTCACCTAAGCTAAACCCTAAACCTAACCCTCCATCTAACCCATGACCTACCCTAGCTACCACCTCCCTCTCTCGGCCTCTCTCCCTGCCAAGGCTACCCCACCGAGCCACCCTCCCCGGCCTTGCCTCTGGTCCCACCTGGAAGCCCCCATGCACCTGCCCTACCCCTGCCCGACCGAGCACGTGAGGAGAGGAGGAGAAAAAGGTGGCCGAGCCACCTTTTCCCTCCACCACTCCCCCACGGCACCCCCTCTCCCTCTCTGCTATCTACCACCGTCCCCTGGCTCTCCTCTGCCCCAGATCCACCCCAGGCGCCTGCCCTCCCCTCCTTCCTTCTTCTCCATCTCCGCCACTACCCCATCGCCGGCAGAACCGTCGGCCTCCTCCACGTCCCGTTGATCCAGTGGGGCCGCGCGTCCGTGAAGTGGCCTGGGAGATCGAGGAGGGTCCCCTGCATCGTCCTGTACCCGCCGTCGAGGAGGAGACGCGCCAGAGCCGGAGATCACCGCCGAGCCGACGCTGAAACCCTAGCTCCGTCCGGCCTCTGCCTCGTCGGCGATCAACTGCTCTCCTGCCCGATCGAACACTGTCAACCAACTCTCGGTGAGCTCCCCGACCTCCCTGACATGGTCCCCTTTGCCGTGGCGCCTTAGATTCGCCGGACCAACCGCCGAGCACCCTCTGTGCGCCGGCGTCGTGATCTTTCTCCTCGCCGTAGCGTCGCGTAAGCCCTATCTAGGCCCCGTCCGCATCCCTGACACCAACCCCCACCCCACCGCACTGGTTGCGCCCCGCAGCGCGCACCCCCGCGTCCCAGGTTCGAATCCCCGCCTCGCGCGAGCACCGATCTATCCGCGGAGGAAGAGGAACAGTACGGCGCTCCATTTTGCATGTAACCAACTTGCTGTTTTTTTTGGCTAACCCGCAGTCCGCGTAGCCCCACCGTCAGCCTCTCTGTTTGTTTTGCTAAAACACCCCCGCCGTTTTACGCCCTTAACCCGCGCTCCCGGGCTCTCCCACGTGGCACGCCCCCGCTGGCCGCGCGCGTGTGTGGCCCCATATACCCCCGGCCCCACCAGTCAGTCGCAGCGGCTAGAAGCAGACGCGGTGCAAAAAGGAATTTGCGCGCGGGTCTCGCCCAGTCAGCATGGCCCCACTGGTCATTGGCTGTGGCTAGGTTCGGGCGAGTAACAAAAGTTTTTCCTATAATCTGTTTTAATTCAAATCTTTTCAAATTTATTTCAAATTCAAATTTAATTCTGTTTTTAAATAACTTTTAAAATACAAATCCAAATTAAACATATAATATATGTTTTCAAATCAGAAAAATATGAGGAATTCAAATATGCCATTCAAAATCTATTTTGAACACTTTATTTTCCAAGTTGATTCAAATTACTTTAAAATGCCCTTTTATCTTAATTAATTAATAACTTTTGTTTTATAAGTCCAAATTTAACAAATGATATGTCTAAAATGATTAGCTCGACGAGACCTTTCTGTTTATGCATTCCATGTTTTGTTTTGAAGCATGCATCATATAAATATATTGTGAAAAGCAACTAATATGAGAATAAAATGGGGCCAATACTAAATAAAATGGTTTCTTCTTGTATGTCACACCTCACCCATGCCATGCTACTTTATTGCCATGCAAATTGTGCACCATTCATCATGGCATGATTGTTTGCTTGTTGCATTTTATTCATATGCTTGTGCACTTTATTTATGTTGGCCCTTGTTTGTTTGGTTCTTCTTCGAATAGACGCTGAGCAGGGGATATACCAAGAGAACCAGGAGCACTACCCAGATCCTTCTCTCGCTTCAACTGAGCTGCCAGGCAAGCACTACCACATGCTTGCATACATATAGTACCTATTGCCTCTTTCTTATTCTTGCATCATTGAGTCACGATTGCATTAATCTGAATCCCAAGTATTGCATAGCCTTTACTTTTAAACCCTACCAAAGCTTGTTCCTCCATCCCATGAGCCATTACTACAGGAGTTGTTTGAGCCATGCGAGTCGTAGAACAGCATGTGTAGGGTATGTGAGTGTCTGATGGATAACGAGGTGCCTAAACAACTTAACCTGAGTAGTAATGGGATAACTAATGAAAGTGGCATCGGTGAGCCATATTCGCTATTTGGTTTTTCAGGCTCACTTGCATCCCGTAGGACCCCGAGTACTTGATTCCTGTTCCTTGAATATTCGCGCTATCCACATCCAGGAGGCTTATGAACCCCCCTGAGCCAGAGCTTGATTCATTCTTATTTCTTGGGGCCACAAACTAGTTTGAGGTTTTATTTACTATCCTGTACTTATGCCATGCTTTACTGCTTTATTTAAATTGTGCGAGGGACTGCACACTGTACTGTTTAGGAAAGTGGAGTGTTTTCGCGGTGTCGACAAGCCCAGTCACATTTTCGGGTTCCCAGTCGTTCACAGCCACTGACGCAAACCTTGAGGCCGTCTCGGAGTCAGCTAACTTCGTTGCGGGTAGCTCAATGGGGTGGCCCCCTGAAATATTTCTGAATCCTGTGATCGCTTTGTCGTGACTGCCTCGTTGGGTTTTGATTTGGTTTTTCCGAGGCATATCGAGTGTGTGTTGCTATTTGTGAACCCCTGCAGGGTAAAACTTTCTGAAAGCCGTGTCCGCGGTTATGGACGACTTGGAGCACAGTTTCTCGTTCATAGACAAGAATAACTAAAGTACCGCTTCTAATTTGACTAAATAACTGACTAGTAAATAGTGCAACACTCATGGAATGGTTAATAAAAACTGCCAACGGATGGAGGGGGGTTGTTCGTCCGCTTCCTCGTCGGTAAGCGAGGAGGAGGATGGATCTGTTAAGATTACCATCATAACTGTTGTTATTATCTTCACGGACATCCGTCTATCTTTGGTTAGGCGGATGGTTAGCGAGTATCTATAGAATTGCTAGGGTTTATCTTTTGCTGCAATTGCGTCACCCCAGGTTGTGTCCCCTTTAGAGGCATAAAGACTTGCTGAGTACCCCTAGGGTCTCACACGATAAATTATTGGTTCAGATGAACAGGTACACGCCCAAGATGGATACTGGGTGGAAGAGACGGATGATGTGGGCAACGATCATTCGGTGTAGAGATTCCGGGAACGGGGATCCGTGAGATCTGTGGGCGGGATGTGCTTATTTATGGGGCATCTTATGCCGATTTGCTTCTTATCCGTACTCGGATTTTGTCTTCCGCTTCCGCCTGATACTCTGATGTTTGATGTATGAGGAGATATCCTAAACTATTATATCTATCTAGGAGATTTGGATCTTGCCGTATGGCGTTGTTATATTTCCTTTCTTTTAGATGGAATGGCTCTGATGTACTGTTGTATGGCGGCTTGCATACATACTCATTTGTGTATGTAGTTGATCCCTTCGTCTGCCGATTACGCCGCCCGTTCTTGTCCCGATGTTTAGAAATGGTTGGGACGGCCGAAAGGTCTACCTGTGAGTGGCATTTGGGCCCCACCGTACTATTTCAACCATTTCTGCTCATCCAGGCTTGTAACTAGGAGCGTAATTCACCGAGGTAGTTACATATTGTTTACTTATTCGAGTTTGCAAGGGCTTCTCAGTAGTGATGCGAATGAACTCGCACACGTAGAATCCATATAGAGTGGCTGCCTCGCGCACTTTACAAGAATAAAATTTAATCAAATAATAACTCTAGCATGATAAATGCACATAAACTAGAATTAAATAGATGCATGAACTTAGCTCGTACTACTTACCGAGACCGATTTAAAAAATACCTCCTCACGCCATTGACCGCAAACCTTGTTCTTGAACCGTGTCCAAACCCTACCCGACCAAGAAAATGAATGTATGAGTTAATAACTACTTGATATCCCAGAAAATGAACCAAATAAACCGATATAGTACGATAATGGTTGAAATTACCTCTGGAGCATATCGATAATGCTGCGGTAGTCTTCAATGTCTTTGTTTAGTGAGTCCATGATGTGAACTCTTCCCAAGTCAACTGAAATGCTTAGAAGAATCCAGTGGTACCTACGCAAGGTTTACGTACGTCAGTAACTCATCATTTACACTGAACATCGAGTAAGCAAAAGTTAATGTGTACAAGAACTCACTTGTCGTCGTGGTAAGGAAATAGTATTTCATTACAGAAATGCTGGTTCATGAGAAACCCGAGCAAGTTTTGCTCGGTCTCTAGTGGCTTATCCTTTAACACAGCTTGATTAACTCAATGTGGGTCAATGAACCCAAATCCGTTGATATCCTTTCTTTTACATTCGAGAATCTTCAATCTGCATCATTATATATAGCGTACAAAAGAATATAGTGAGTATACTTACCGGCAATGAATTGAACAAGCTGAGATAGAGACTTAATTACATAAATAAAGTAATCACTTACAAAAAATAGCAACTGAGGATAGATTTGTCGAGTTCCTTTAGTTTGAATAACTGAAATAATTCTATAAATTCAATAGGGACCTTGTCTTCAGCGAAGTAATGCTCTTTTCGAACATTCACTATGAGCCAATATCACTCTTCTTTTGATACTTTCATGTACCATTCATGCAATCGTTGCATTTTTGTTGGCATATCCCGAAACCTCTCAGAACTAACCAGAGGCTCCCCGTGAACAAATTTGGGTGCTACCTCAGCCTTGGGCATAGCGCCGTGAATAATGTCAGGAATAGACATATTACATTGCTCGGCCAATATCTTAGCCGTTTCCGGATTCATAGGTTCTCCCCCATATAGTTGAGGTTCGGGTATGTGCACCTGGCATAGCGTCTCTTTTGGTTCTCCGGCTACCACTCGATTGTTTTGTTTGTTTCCCTAGTTGGGGGACGTCCATTCTGATGCTTCCGCTACCACTCGATTGTTTTGCTTGTTCCCCCTGCCGGGGAACCTCTTTTGTGATGCTTCCTCTACCACTTGATCTCTTTTGTTTCAGTGTCTTCTAAAGACATCGTGTATAGTCATCTGGTCCATTTAACTGAGCTTGGGATGACTGCGTCAGTAATTTCCTAAAGTGCTTCTTGGTTTCTGGTTTTATTTGGACCTCTGGCTCAGGTTGTTTCTTTTTAAAATGAGCATCCACTTTGGCCCGTACGACCGCATCGGTCTCCTCATCCGTCAGGTCGTAAGCCCTCTTGGGAGGAACCGACGGTACTCTTGGGAGGGGCGACAACTGTCGCTTTGGGCGTCGGTTATCGCTCGACGGAGCGGTGCTATTCTTCCGCTTTTGGCCCTTAGTGGGTGGAGGCGGCTGCGTAGATTGAGATGGACTCGTGTTGAGGTCATGGATTGTACTTGGAGGTGGTGGACTTTTACTGGGAGGAGACGGTGCCCTTGGAGGTGGACTTGGAGGTGGACTTTTACTGGGAGGAGACGGTGGCCTTGGAGGTGATGGATTGTTTCTCGCTGGAGAAGGTGGCCTTGGTGCCGAGCCTGGAAACTTGATGTATTCCTTTTTCCAAAGAATGAAGCCACTCGTGACTTCTCCCAGTGTCGTCTCCCCTTCACCTCTAGGGAAGTCAAGTAGTAGTGACTGACACAGCGGTTGAACTTCATCCACACTGACACGAGCATAGCTAGCTGGAATCGGATTGCAATGATAGGTCGCTCCCGGTGCAGAAGGTAAAGCAAAGCCGACCGCCACCTTCATCGATATGTTCTTCAATTCAACATGCATCTCACAACTAGTCTTCTCCTTAATTGCATCCACGGGGTACACATCCATCATTGCATCATTACCATGGCCCTCCGTGGAAGCCACGCTGCTTTTCCATTGCGATGGGCTGACCGTACTGTCTGGTGCAGGATCTTGCTGTCGGAGTCCTTTACGTTCATTAAGCTCCTTCTGATGCTCCTGTAGCATGGCTTCAAACCTTGCGAACCGCTTCGCATCCTCCTCTTTTTGCCGCTTTGTTTTTCTCGATCGACTTCTGTACGTGTCAAGGTCCTCGGGAAACCCGATAGCCCATGGACAAGAAGGTCCGAACCCTCTTATTCATCCGGCCTTTTCAGGATTCCCGAGAGCCTTTGTCAGCTCATCATTCTCTCTGTCGGGAACAAACTTTCCCTCTTCAACCTCTTTTATCACTTTAATAAGATCATCTTTGGGTCCGGCAACTTCTTTGGCTGCAACAATCTCGCTTGTTTCTGGGTCATACGATGCCCCATGCCCGAGTAACCAATTTCTTGACCTCAAGGGCCAACCAGACATAGCTGTAGTGACCCCTTTAGCCGCCAGGTCGGCCTTAGCTTTATCCCACTTAGGCATGGCAGTCTTGTAGCCACTTGTGCCCATATGATGGTGATATTTCTTTTTGGCTGCATTTAGCTTATTCTTTTCTGACATTTCCACAGCTCCTGCCGAGTTCTTGTATTCCACAAATGCGGCCCAGTTATCCTGCTGCATCTCTAGTGGGCCAGTGAATGGAGGAGTTTTTTTCTTCAAGACATAGTTGTGGTACAATCTTTTCTTTCAGTCCTTGAATAGTTCACCCATCTTCTTAAGAGTCCACGCCTTGACTTTCCTCGTCATTTGCTGTGTGAGCTCATCAGTCTCCAAGACTGGTCGGGTGAAATGTGTCATGAGAGAATTCCACATCGCATCTCTCGCTCTGTCATCTACAAAACTAGCCCCGGCTGGATCCCTTTTCTTTCCTGGCTTATTCCACTCTCGCGTGGTGACCGGTACGGTGTCTCTAACAATAACTCCGCATTGATGTACAAATGCATTCACAGATTCTTTGGGCTCCAACGGTTGACCCAGCGCAGAGACTAAGTCAATGTTGAAATGGACATCAGCGGGTAACTTTTGTGCCGGGCCTCTTGTCCTTGTAGAAGATTGGCCGGATGCGGAGGTCTAAGAGAACAAATATTCGTCAGTACATATATACGAATCAATTAGTGCATCTCTACTAGTGATCGATCGGTAGAGGCTTTATATACCTCGCCGGACTTTGTTATTATGGTGTCTTCACCATGGTCTCTACCATGGTCAGCACCATCGTCTCCACTATCGTCTCCACCCTCGTCTCTTCTAGACAAATTAAGATACCGGGAGCCATTATCATAACCCCAAGTACCCTCATCTATAATGTTGAAAATCTCATGTTCATTCCCCGCAAAAAAAAGAAGAAAATCTCATCTTCATTTTATCTACCGTCCATAGCTTAACTAATATAGAAAAAGAATATTGCATTAAGTAAAATAATATTACAATTGTGACAACTCGGATACATAAACAAGATTACGTACTAATAATGAAACAATTTTGCATTAAGATAAAGTAAAATAATATAAGATAAAGTACATTATTAATATATCTCGCTCATATCTCGCTCATAAGATAAAGTACAATAATAATCAAACTAGCGAACTCGGCTGCCGCGTTCTGTGCCACGGCAGCTCTGCACCCAGAGAAGACGAACCATCACCGAAGAATAGCTTGTGTGAGATCCGTGAGCCTACCAGATATTGGAGAACCTAGTCTCCAAAAGATACATATATCGTCGTACGTGCTCGTCCTCCTCCCTGATACGATGACGTACTACCTCCTCGGGGGCCGGCTCCCTTTACATTGCTCCTAGACCTCGTGGATGCCACCAAAGAAGCTCCGGGTTGACGATGATACCCGGATTCCTCACCAAGGTACGAGTCCCGACAGGTAGCACCTCCCGGTGCCAACCCGGCGGAGCCCAGGCTCGGACATCCCACGACAAGGCGGGACGGGCGGCAGCGATCCTCCTTGATGGCGTGGGCGGCGACGGTGCGGGCGGCGGCGATCCTCCTCGATGGCGCAGGCGGCGATCCTCCTTGATGGCGCGGACGGGCGTAGAGGGACAGGCGTGGCGAGGCGGGACGGGCGTGGCGGGATAGCGGCGGCACGGGCGGTGCAGCGGGACAGCGCGGCGAGCTCTACAGCAGCGTCGGGAAGGTTGGGCTGCTCCAGGTCGTGGATCAACCCGAGGTGGAAGTGGGGGTATTTATACCCCAGACCTTTAGCCCCGGTTTATAATACAAAGCGGGATCCCGCTTTGTATTACAAACCGGGGCTAAAGGGGGTTTTTGGCGCTAAAAAGAAAAATGGTTATAGTTTTCAAAAAATTATGTACTATATATATCAAAATTTTCAGCAAAAAAGAATATCTATAATTTAAATCTATTATCATACTTTATTATACAACTTAAATGAAATTATCTATTGTTTAATAAGTATTATATTTAGTACAAATGTTGGAAAAATAAGTTTATTATTTAAAACAAAAAAATACATATAATATACCAAAATATTCACAAAAAATAATATACTCATTAGAAATATAATATTTAATACTAAAATTAGTAACTAGGACTAAAACATATTTCGGGGGCCTTTAGTCCCGGTTGGAGCCACTAACCGGGACTAGATATTTCCCGCCATTTCCCCCGCTTCCCGCCATGTTTTTCCCCCATTTCCCCCGCTTCCCGCCATGTTTTCTCGCCATTTCCCTCGTTTCTCGCCATGTTTTCCCGCCATTTCCCTCTATATCTAGGCCGACCGCCATGTCCATCCACACATCCACACCTTCTGTCTCACAACAATGGACACCGCTTACTAGGCCATTTCTGACGCTCGAGGAGACCGAGGCGCTGTGCGCCTCCAGCTACCCATGCCCGCCGGGTACCGGCTGCCCACTGGCTGGATGCTGAGCGCTGGAGGGGTTCCTGTTCCTCCTGTGCCTCAAGGTTCGTCCTGCCAGGCGGCCATCATGAACCACTTCTACCTCGAGGTCACGCCGGAGCAGCGGATGGATCCCCATTGGGATCCCGACAACCTCGACACCTAGAATGCCTTCTTCTCAAACCGGCGGGAAAGGGAGCTCGCCAGGTACGAGGTTGACGGCCCGCCCCTAGTGAACCACAAAGAGGCCGGTCGCCGCTTGTGGTGGGCGAACCGGACTATCGCTAGTGTGATGCGCTAAATCGCCATGGGAGACCATACTCGCCTGAGGTACCCGCACTTTCACCAGCCGCATAGCCACAAGAATGGTGGTGGTGGTGAAGGCCTAGGGCATACTGGGGTCATCATCTGGGAGCCCCCTCCTCCGCGCGTCATGAATCCGAGGCCGGATTGGTAGGTTCCCCCTCCCCCGTTGCCCCATGCATAAGCTGGGGAAGGGCTGAGGATCCAGCCGTGTGCTACGAGCGACGATGATGACGATGACGACCCTGAAGCTGTGTACTACAGGGCTAGATATGATTATGACTAATTTTTATGTTTTAATATTAATAAATGTCTGGCCACGGCAAGTGGCAATACTACCTATTGAGATCGAGACAGTTCATATCCATATATATATATAAGTAGATCATTAAAAATAAAGGTTTAATAATATTGTACATCACCAACATCCACACATCTCTATTGTTAGGGTTTTCTTCTAATTCGTAACGATGGAGCATCTTCCTTAACGGGATGCTTGGGTCATCCTTCACAGCGAAGGGCGGAATTTCATAAAACTTATCATAATCTTCTAACATGTCTGTCTTATCCTCCACCCCTACGATGTTTCTTTTTCCTGAAAGAAGTATGTGGCGCTTTGGCTCATCGTATGCTGTATTCTTTTGCTTATCTTTCCTTTTTCTCGGTTTGGTAGACATGTCCTTCACATAAAAAACCTGAGCCACATCATTGGCTAGGACAAATGGTTCATTTCTATATGCAAGGTTGTTGAGATCCACTGTTGTCATTCCATATTTCTTGTCTATCTCAACCCCGCCTCCTGTCACCTTGACCCATTTGCATCGAAACAAAGGGACCTTAAAATAAGGTCCATAGTCAAGTTCCCATATCTCCTCTATGTAACCATAATATGTATCCTTTTGCCCATTCTCGTCTATTGCATCAAATCGGACACCACTATTTTGGTTGGTGCTCTTTTTATCTTGGGAGATTGTGTAAAATTTATTCCCATTTATCTCATACCCTTGGAATGTCAATATAGTCGAAGATGGTGACTTGGCCAATAAGTACAACTGCTCTCCAACATTTATGTCATTCATGAGATGTGTCTGCAACCAATCGCCGAAAGTCCTCATGTTTTCATCTCTAATCCAGGAGCCAGGCTTCCCCGGGTTGTTGGAGTGTATAATATTCTTGTGTTCCTCGATATACGGAGCCACCAAGGTGGAACTTTGAAGAACTGTGTAGTGTGCTTTAGTGAGAGAATGTCCGTCCATACATATCCTTGCTTTCTTTCCTAGCGTGCCTTTTCCACTAAGTCTACCCTCATGTCGTGATTTAGGAACACCAATGGGCTTAATGTCAGGAATAAAGTCAACACAAAACTCAATGTCCTCCTCTATTCCATATCCCTTTGAGATGCTTCCTTCTGGCCTAGCACGGTTATGAACATATTTCTTAAGACTCCCATGAACCTCTCAAAGGGGAACATATTGTGTAGAAATACATGACCGAGAATGTTAATCTCTTCGACTAGGTGAACTAGGAGGTGCATCATAATATTGAAGAAGGATGGTGGGAACACCAACTCGAAGCTGACAAGAAATTGGACCACATCTTTCTGTAACCTTGGTAGACTATCTAGACTGATTACCTTCTGAGAAATTGCATTAAGAAACACACATAGCTTCACAATGGGTACTCAAACATTTTCCGGCAGGAGTCCCCTCAATGCAATCGGAAGCAGCTGGGTCATAAGCACGTGGCAGTCATGAGACTTTAGGTTTTGAAATTTTTTCTCTGCCATATTTATTATTCCCTCTATGTTCGACGAGAAACCAGACGGGACCTTGATACTGTAAAGGAATTACAAAAAGATTTCCTTCTCTTCTTTTGTAAGAGTGTAGCTGGCAGTACCTTCAAACAGCTCTGGATGCATGCTGTCTCGGTCTTTCATACGTTGTTGGTCTTGCCATGCTTCAGGTGTATCTTTTCTCTTCCCATACATGCCCAAGAAGCCTAGCAGCGTCATGCAAAGATTCTTTGTCAGGTGCATCACGTCAATTGCAGAGCGGACCTCTAGGACTTTCCAATAGGGTAGCTCCTAAAATATAGATTTCTTTTTCCACATGGGTGCGTGTCCGACATCGTCCTTCGGAACAGATTGTCTACCAGGACCCTTTCCAAAGATTACTTTTAAATCCTTCACCATATCAAATACATCATCACTAGTACGGCAGATAGGCTTACACCGGTCGTCTGCCTCACCATTGAAATGCTTACCTTTCTTTCTTAGAGTGTGCGTGGGTGGAAGAAAACGACGATATCCCGGGTACACATTCTTCTTACATTTATCCAAATATATACTTTCAGTCTCATTTAAATAGTGTGTGCATGCATTGTATCCCTTGTTTGTATGTCCTGAAATGTTACTAAGAGCAGGCCAATCATTGATTGTTATGAACAACAACGCTCGTAGGTCAAATTCCTCCTGCTTGTTCTCATCCCACACACGTACACCTTGTCCGTGCCACAACTGTAAGAGTTCTTCAACTAATGGCCTTAGGTACACATCAATGTCGTTGCCGGGTTGCTTCGGGCCTTGGATGAGCACTGACATCATAATGAACTTCCGCTTCATGCACAACCAAGGAGGAAGGTTATAGATACATAGAGTCATGGGCCAGGTGCTATGACTGTAGCTCTGCTCCCCAAAAGGGTTTATCCATCTATACTTAGACCAAACCATAAGTTCCTCGTGTCTCCTACAAAGTCTGGAAACTCTCTCGATTTTTCTCCACTGCGACCCATCAATGGGGTGTCTCAACATCTCGTCTTTCTTATGGTCTTCCATGTGCCATCGCAACAACTTGGCACGCTCTTTGTTCCTGAACAAACGTTTCAACCGTGGTATTATAGGAGCATACCACATCACCTTGGCAGGAACCCTCTTCATGCGGCGCTTGCCCAACATCACCAGGGTCATCTCGTCTTATCTTATACCGCAATGCAGTGCATACTGGGCATGCATCCAAATTCTCGTACTCCTCGCCGCGGTAGAGGATGCAGTCATTAATGCAAACTAAAGAGCCAGAGGAGGACTGGAGCTTCAATTTAAACAAGTGCTTGAAAAGGCCAAAGTGCGGCTCGATTCCGGGCCAGCACTCGCAAAGAGTAATGAAACAGGTGATGTGGAGAATCGAGTTTGGGGACAGCTGATGGAGCTGGAGCCCGTAGAAACAAATGAGACCCCTAAGAAAGGGGTGGAGAGGCAAAGAAAGGCCGCGAATGACGAATGCAAGAAACATCACTCGAAAACCAGCAGGAGGCACAGGAATGGTCTCACCGCTGGGGACGCGCGCATCGGCGACTCCCGCAGAAATAACTCCATCCCAGCGAAGAAGACAGAGATCCGATGCCTTGATGATGGAAGGGCGCCATGCACCATTTGTCACGCGGGTGCCCGCGACCTTCTTCTTCCTGCCGGCGGCGGCGCTGGTGCCCGCAGTAGCGGACCCACCCTTCTTCTTCGTCACGGCAACGGTGGCCGCGGAATCAGCGGAAGCACCTCCTTTCTTCTTTCCCATTGCGCGGCAGCGATGAGAGCGCAGAAAGTAACTTGGAAACGAACGGAGGTGGTCCAGCGCTGTGGAGGAGACGAGCGCAGGAAAGCAGAAGAACAACAGCAATGGCAATGGCAGCAAGGACGAAAAAGTGCAGATGAAAAATTACCACCGCAGCGCCGCTATTTAACCCCTGGAAGATGCAATCCAACGATTCACAAAAACCCTACCGGACGCATGGCACGCATCGCGCTCGACACGTGGAGAAGAGAAAGCGCGAACCGTCCCCCCACTTCTACCATAACGCGCGGAAATCGAGGAGGCGCAGTTAAAAATAAGATTACGCACGCCCAGTCAAATTAAAGTCAGAAAGTGGGACCCACCACTCATCACGTCCCGTCAAAATCGCTCACGCGGGCAACTGAGGTCATACAAACGTCAACACTGACGTCACCAAGGCTACGCAATGGAAAACTTCGACTATTTTTAGTCCTTGCCGGAGTCTTCGACTCCACCAAGCACTCGGGGGCTACTCCCGTAGGGAGCGCTGGCCGTGCACCCTACGACTTTTTATTTTCTTGTTGCAGGCACGAAGATAATCACAAAAGCAAACCCCACCACTCGAAACACAGTTCGATTATGGACATGGGTTACTCCCATAGGGAGTGCCGGAAATAAATTCGACTGAAACAAGCACGCAAAAGATGACAGCTGTTGTGAAAATATTTAGTCCCTGCCTGAGTCATCGACTGAAACAAATAAGCAAAAAGACGACAGCACTCGCAAAAGTTCTTTAGTCCCTGCCTGAGTCTTCGACTCAACCAGGCACTTGGGGGCTACTCCCATAGGGAGCGCTGGTCGCGCACCCTATGATTATTTGCACAGAAACTGTGTGTTGATAACATCCGCACTCGCAACCTTTGGCGACACCGCCTCACAAATTTTACCTACAAAGAGACTACGTCTCCTAGGACGCCCGAATCGTCTCCGCGATGATAAAATTCGGATGCCACGCTTACGGCGTGAAGGTAAGACATGAATAAGGCCTGGCAACGCATTTAACTGCGCACTACCAGAAATGTATCCGTGCCTACAGGCATGATGAACATGCCTTGACGGACGCGTCGAGTGCTCACACCCATATAACTAGAATTCGACTCCTGTAAGACCTCCACGGCCTGAGTCGAATTACACTAGCACTTTTCCGGATTCGAGTCCGGGGACTCGAATTTGAGTAGATTGCGTTGTTTCACCCTAAGGTGGTTAACTGATACCGATACTTCAGTTATATCAGGCACGTATATCAACAATCCCTATGACATAAATAAAAGCAGTCGAAAATGTACTCATTCAGGCACTCGAAGACTTCAAAAAAGTCCCAAGTCAAATCTGCGATTCCACTGGACACTCGGGGGCTACTGACATGGGTATACCCTACAGGTACTCGAGCTTGGTATATACGGTCCAAATACATATAGGCCCACGGTGCCGCCAAGGCCCAGATAGAAGGACTCGAGTAACCTGCGGACTCTCGATTGCTTGAAGATCAAGAAAGAGCTAAAGATAGAAAGTTTGAAAGGAAAAACCCAAACTTGTAACCGACTCGACCTGCTACCCGAGACCTAGCCTATCTATATAAGGGCTAGGAGGGGGCGGCGAGGAGCACACACGCAACCCTAGCTTCCACCAACCCTCGCCAGATTGTATCTGTGCACCGTTGTAACTTTCGACTCCCTCAATAATTCCACGAGCAGACAAGCAGGAGTAGGGACCTCTACGAGGCCTGAACCTGGGTAAATCCTTTGTCCCCTGTGTGCTTGTTTGCTAGCCGATAGATGTCTCCAGCGCTCCCTCCTTCTCCAAAACCCAAGTCCACAACAATGGGCATTGATGTGTTAAACCCTCGTCACATAGTTTGTTAGCTCGAAACAAATATCCATCATGTATATGATACTTATCCCATGCGTTTCTAAGAGCACACAAACAATATGGTTCAACAAAATCATGGTCAGTTGCATAAAGTGCACAAATAGCTTCTAATCTAGGAATTTTAACATCAAGATTGGTTAATAGCATGTTCTTCCTAGATAGAGCATCAGCAACCACGTTCTCTTTTCCCTTCTTATAGTTAATGATGTAAGGAAAAGACTCAATGAACTCAACCCATTTAGCTAATCTTCTATGCAAGTTTGATTGAGCTTTCAAATATTTCAATGCTTCATGATCAGAATGTATGATGAATTCTTTTGGCCACAAATAATGTTGCCAAACCTCAAGTACTCTAACAAGTGCATACAATTCTTTATCATAGATAGAATAATTCAAACAAGCACCAGTCAATTTCTCAGAAAATAAGCTATAGGACGACCCTCTTGCATCAAAACGCCACCTATACCTATACCACTAGCATCACATTCAACTTCAAATTGCTTCGAAAAATCAGGTAATGCAAGTAATGGTGCAGAAGTAAGCAAACGTTTTAATGTATCAAATGCAATGTCTTGAGCCGCGCCCCATACAAAAGGAACACCTTTCTTTGTCAAATCATTTAATGGTGCAACAATGGTGCTAAAATCTTTCACAAAGCGCCTATAGAAACCAGCGAGACCGTGGAAACTACACACTTGACTAACATTCATCGGAGTAGGCCAATTCTGAATTGATTCAATTTTAGATTGATCTACCTCTACTCCATGCTTAGAAACAACAAACCCTAGGAATATGACCTTATCTTTTGCAAATGTACACTTCTCAAGATTAGCATATAGTTTATTATCACGTAACACTTGCAAAACTTGTCTGATATGAGTGCAATGTTCAGATTCGGTGTGGCTGTATATGAGTATATCATAAGAGTAAACAACCATGAAACGACCAATAAACTCTCTCAAAACATGATTCATCAAACGCATGAAAGTACTAGGTGCATTAGTAAGACCAAACGGCATAACTAACCACTCATACAAACCGAATTTAGTTTTGAAAGAAGTTTTCCATTCATCCCCTTCTTTCATCCTAATTTGATGATAACCACTACGCAAGTCAATTTTAGAGAAAACAGCAGCACCACTCAATTCATCTAGCATATCCTCTAAGCGTGGAATAGGATGACGATATCGAATAGTGATGTTATTAATCGCTCTACAATCAACACACATGCGCCATGTACCATCTTTCTTAGGAACTAAAATAACAGGAACAACACAAGGGCTAAGAGAGACACGAATGTACCCTTTATCCAACAACGCTTGTACTTGCTTCTGAATTTCCTTAGTTTCTTCGGGATTAGTCCTGTAAGGTGCATGGTTGGGAAGTGTGGCGCCAGGAATCAGGTCCACTTGATGTTCTATACCACGCAATGGAGGCAAACCTGCGGGTACGTCTTCTAGAAACACATCCCCAAAGTCCTGCAAAACAGAAGAGACACCAAGAGAAATAGGGGTCATGTCGTTAGAAACCAATACCTCGCCCTTATACATGAGCACAAGTGGCATGGCTGTAGGATCCTCACGAAACTCTCTCATATCCTCCTTGGTGGATAGTATCAATAACCCAGGCACTCTCTCACTTTTCGTTATATCACTCAATTTAGGCTCAATTACATCAGGAATAGCTGTAACACAGTCTCGCCGAGTGGTAGTATCTTCCTTCAAGTTCACCTCTATCTTCTGGCGAGAATCATCCACAATTTCTTGTGGTGTCATTGGCTGCATAGTAATCTTCTTCCCTTTGAATTCCAAGTGATATGTATTGGCTCGGCCATTGTGTTGCACATGGCGATCATAGAGCCAAGGCCGACCCAATAGTAGGTGACAAACAGTCATAGGAACCACATCAAAATCAATAGAATCTTTGTATGGACCTATTTGAAAATTCACACGTACCATATGATTTACCTTCATCTCACCATTGTTGCTCAACCATTGTATGTAGTATGGTTTGGGATGAGGTAAGTATGTCAAATTCAGTTTGGCACATAGTTCCTTACCTGCAAGATTTCTGCAGCTACCTCCATCAATAATTATCTTGCAAGCTTTATTTGGTCCAACTAGAGCTTTTGTTTGGAACAAGTTGCAACACTGGGATTCCTCAACCGGTTGCACACTAAGTACACATGAAGATACGGCAATAGTGGGTGCACGCTCAGCATATGCATCTGCACCTTCCTCGCCGTCATCAATATCATCCTCAGAAGCTTCATCTCCACTTTCTACTTCACCTTGTTCATTAACAAACATAACCTTGATGTTTGGACAATCCTTCTTGTAGTGACCTCTACCTCCACAAGTATGGAACAAAGGCATCATCATGTTGAGGATCTTCCCTTCTATGCAAGGCGGCTGTCAAACCCTCAATGGACTGCTGCAAAGTGGTGACATTGACATTGAGCGTAGCCACTTGCGTTTGGATAGTATCAACTGTCCCAACATGCTGATCCAATCTCATATTCATATCTTGGAGATTCTTGTCAATGGCATCTGTCGTGTTAGTAAACACACGTGTCAAGTGGGATTTCAAAGCCTCATATTCACGCCAATTGACGAGCTCCTCATCCTTCTTTTTCTGCAACACAACATCATTATCACTAGTATACATGATTAGTAGGTTAGTGCAAAAATCAGAATCTGTATAGTGGAAACTCTCACAACTCACTCACAACTAATAAGAAAGGAGATCTTACCATTCCAAAGTGAATAGAGATGCTCTACCAAACGAAATCAAAGACTGGTGCACTTGATGTGATGAAGTGAATATCAAAGGTATAGAGAACGATCGCAGTGCACACAGGTTATTTAAGGTGGAGCTATAGGTGTGGTATCCTATCTATACCGCAAACAAGTCCTAGTGCTGATCGTACAAAAACCCAAGAAACACACACGGTGGAGATAAACGTGGCAAAGCAATTTATGAATAGGAATATTTCAATGCACAAGAGAGACGCTAGTAATAGCTCAAATAGAACAAGCACAAGATTGCTCAAACTACTAGTGCTATACACAACAAGGCCTCCCAAATTGCACACTTCTATATCTCTTTTTTTGTCAGGCGTGTAGCTCTTTTCTCTCTTTTTTATACTGATTCTCTTTTCTTTTCTCTCTTTTTTTGATTTTTCAACTATATTACTCAATGCAAACAAGCACAGCAACTTATAACAGAACTGGGCCGGATAGTCCGGTTGATATGCGCCGGAGACTCCGGTTGGGCCGGATAGTCCGGTGTGAGTCGGCCGGATAGTCCGGTTTTGCCTGTCGAAAATTTCTGCACGGCAAACCCTAATGAGCAGCCTATCGGAGCAAAGCAACTAGTCTCGTGGGTACGTTCCTAGGCACAGATGCTGTAGATAGGATGTGTCTATGGTATGCAAACAAAGGTACGCTATGTGGACTCAGAAAAACGATAAAACACTTGCGGAAATGGTAACGGTGGGAAACAGCGGAAAACAAGATCAAACCCTACACCTAGACACAAACGGAAACTAGACTCCTACGAGGAAAAACCTGCAGATCGGATCTACGAGAAGATACAATCAGCAACTAAAACTTGAAAACGATGCAATCTAGTCTATGGCAATAAAAAAATTGTAAGGCTTTTTCTGTATAGGATGACAACACTCTCTAATCTATGGATGGATTTGTGGATGCTTACTAAGGCAACACTGAAAATCTGATACCAAGATGATATGGGGTGGCCCGATCTTCTCAGTAAGCGGATGGCAATGATAATGGTGGATGATAGATAACTAGCCTGTAGCTATGAACTCTCCCGCTCGATCCCTGATGCCAATGCAACAGCTCTCGAACCTTGTAGGATATTCACAACACCACGCTCTTGTGCACGCAGCCGTGGCCATGAACGGTAGTATGCAATCTACTAATTCCCAATGGAACAACATATCACACTCAATTATAGTTGGTATATTCGAACACAGGGTAATTCCAAAGGTTCTATGAAAGAAACAACTCCAAAATATTTTAACGTGGTCTAAACCCTAACTAGAGGTCGTCCCATAGCTTATAAGGGCGCCTGGGGCGACCAGAAACCGAAAACTAAACGCATACGAGTCAAACTGATACAAACCGACTCGGACCAAATTCGGTCGGCGGGCGGACACTCCGGTCGAAATCGGACGGACAGTCTGGTCAGGCCGGACACTCCGGGTGAAGTGTGCCGGACAGTCCGGTCTGGCCGGAAACTTTGAAGTTTCCGGGTGGTGTCCGGGTAGTATCTGAACTGGCATACTGAATGTCCACGCCAGTTTGCCTCTCGACCAGGCCGGACAGTCCGGGTGGATCTGGCCGGACACTCCGGTCGTGGCTGATCTTTTTGCCTTCGTCTTGATGATCTTCTCTTGCGCCTTCCTCCCGCTCCTCCCTCGCGCATCCTTGGGCGATCATCATGTTGGGCTTCTCTTGTAGCCCTTCTCCTCCTCGCGCCATGCTTGTTTCTCCAACGAACCTGATCATACATAAATGCATAGACTTAGGCAGTATAAAGTTCTCATCAATCAAAGTACCAGATTCGTTTAGGAGGAAATTCACCTGTTGTTCCAGTAGCTTAGCACGAGCTCTTGTAACAGGTCCAATTCTAATCTCATTGGACTGATCCTTTCTTGCAACAGTTGTAGCATCTTCAGTAGTCATTGGGGTAGGTGTAATTGTAGGGATGTCCTCATCATGAAGAGCTAGAAGTTGATACCTCGGACCCTCTTGCCATTAGGCAAGTGGCGTTGTTGTTGATGGCGTTCTTGTTCGGTGAGTCGAAGAGTGATGAAGGAGTCGATGTGGTGGCTATAGCAGCCACCTCACGGGAACTATCATCATCCTCTTCATCTTCACTTGCGGAGGAGTATTCCTCTTGAGCTACCAGGACAATCTTGGGTTGCTTCTTGAAAGGGCCATTCTTCTTAATGAACGGCTTCTTCTTAGGTGCTTTAGATTTCTCTTTAAGAATGAGCCTGCCACCATTGTCCTCTCTATCTTGATATGGACACTCGGCTACAAAGTGCATTCTATCACCACAGTTGAAGCAAGTTCTCAATCTTGGGCCACTTTCTCTTCTTCCATTTGACCCGTTCTTGCCATCAAGTTCAGACTTGGCTTTGGCAGGGTCCTTCCAAAAATTCCTCACATAGAATGCCATGTACTCACCATGAGCACGTTTGACCTCATCGGGGCATTCCATGGATATCCCCTCAAAAGCTCCTTCATCTTCCTCTTGCTCAACAACATTGGCTTTGAGAGCCACATTGACACCCTTTTGCATTCCAATGGCCTGAGCACGGGCATCTTCAGCATTCTTTGCTGCCACTTTGAATGAAGCCATTTCTTGCATGACTTTGTTGGATGTCATTTGATGATAGTTGTGTCTACCTTCTAGGCTCTTCAAATCCGTTGGCTCGAAAGGCATTAAGGCACTCACATATTTTGTTTTTATCCATGCATCATCAATGTGAGTGGCCCCATGCTTTCGAAATGTTGTTGCGATGCCCTTGAATCTTCTATACATGTCCTCATGGTTTTCACCATCCAACATGTAGAATCCCTAAGCTTTATTACTAAGGGCATCATACCTGTTTCTTCTCATGCTTTCATTTCCAACGAAAAGATCTGTAAGAGCATCCCAAGCCTCTTTAGCTGTGTTGAGATGTTCGATGTGTGGCATGTCCTTGAGACCCACACCCAGCTGTATCATGTGGAGAGCGGTGGCATTCAACTAGCTATCCACAACTTCTCTTCTTGTTAGGTTGGTTTGATCTCCAATATGAAGACCCTCTTCAATAATCCTCCACAATTCAATAGAGGAGCTGCAAACATGAGATTTCATTAGGAATTGCCATTGATTAAAGGAGGATGCAGTGAGCTTGGGTGGATCACCCCTATTATTTATATGAGGATGAGGGATAAGTGGGTCGGGGGAATATACGTGGCGAACCTCACTATATTCCTCCTTACCACTTCCCTTCTTGGAGGTGGAACCATTAAGTTTTTCACCTTCCACATCATCATCCTTGGATCCGGTGTTACCCTTTTCCTTAGATGATGGTGTGGCAGCCTCAGAGGAGGATGGAGATGGGGCTATGGATGATGTAAGGCGAGCAATCATTTGATTCATCTCCTCCATATTAGACTCAAAGGATTTCAACAAGGTTGTTTCCAACGACTTGAGATCATCCATTGTGACCTTATCCACAGCCTCATTTCCATCATCCTTGGTACCCATACTACTCTTAGGCGGTTAAGCCTGAATAAAGAGCCGGGGCTATGATACAAATTGAAATGGATCATATGGGCACCTAGAGGGGGGGGTGAATAGGTGCTACACCAATTTTTAATACTTTTTCAATTTTAGGCTTAACACAAAGGGTAAATTCTCTAGACAAACTATTAGGTGGAATTTCCCTATATGCAAACCTAACTACTAGCGAGTAAAGAGCGAGTGGAAGAGGAGTGAGTAAACCGAAGTGAAGCACGCGGAGACACATGATTTGTTTGACCGCAGTTCCTTCCTTGTTAAGGGAAGTACGTCTGCATTGGAGGGGTGGGCGGTACTAAGACCACCACACCATAATAGGCCTCACCCTGTTCTCTGATGGATCTCGCCACAAAAGGCCTGATCCACCTTTCCACTATAGGTACCCTTCGAGGCGGGCACCGGCGCCTTTACACAACTAGCGGGGCAACAACTCCACAACAACTTGGAGGCTCCCGAAATGACAACAAGCTGCCACAAGAACAAAGTTATCAAAAACAATAAACAAGATTAAGTATTGACAAGAATACTAGATCAGGGATTTCTCCAAGTGAATGGAGAGGAGTTGAAGCGCTTGATTCTTGATGATGATGATGAACTTCTCCTCCTTCAATTCCACCAAAGATCAAGACCTTCGGGTGGTTGAAGTGGGAGATCGAGAATGAGAGCTCTTGCATAATGTCTGGACAATTTCGAATGAATCAAGAGTTTTGAACGTTGGGGAAGAAGGGGTATTTATACCCCCCTTCAAAAACCAGCCGTTGCACACTTTGGGGGCCGGATTATTCGGCCCAAGTGAGGGCCGGATTATCTGGCCTGGGGAAAACACCACCCCAGACTCGGAATATCCGGCAGAAAGTCCGACCCCTATCAGAGCGTCGCGCCGAGCTTGCCTTTGATCAACTTCTGGGGGCCGGATTGTCCGGCCATATGTGAGGGCCGGATTATCCAGCATGGGGAGGAAAAACCGCCCCAGTTCGGATTTTCCGGGAGAAAATCCGACCGGATACCGTGCGACACGCCTTGGCCCCTTTTGCTCGAAACCTGGGGGCCGGATTATCCGGCCCGTACGACACCCGGATTATCCGGCCTGGGGAGGAAAAACCGCCCCAGTTCGGATTTTCCGGAAGAAAATCTGACCAGGTACCGAGCGACGCGCCTTGGCTTCTTTTGAGCGATGAGGTAGGCCGGATTATCCGGCCCTTGGTGGAGCAGATTATCCGCCCCCCTCAAAACTTCCTGCACATGAATAGTCTCCATGGTATTGTTATCTAACATGCAAAACATAGGAAAACATGAAATGTTCTTTCACCTACACGGTTCAATAGGAACTCAAATCTTCAAGAATACAACCTTTGTATCCATGGGAACGATGAGCATTATGGCCTCCTCTGGGACACTTTCCGACCTGCACTACTTAGCACATGTTTCTTAGGTTCATCAACCTAATCAAAGTTCTATTATCCTCCCACTTAACTTTTGTGAAAAAATTCTTCTCAAGAAACTTGACATTCTAAGTGACAAGTTCTTTTGTCCTTGGTGTTTTGGAGGAATACCGAACAATTTTTTTGGAATAACCTACAAAGACATGCTTATCCGACTTTGGTTATAAATATTTTACTTGTACCAAGCATATTAAAATTTAAGACAACCCGGGTTTTATCCCAAGCCATAACTCATATGGTGTCATTTCAACGTATCATGATGGTGCTCTTTTCAGTGTAAAAGCGGTAGTCTCTAAATCTCTCATCCTTAAAACATGATGATTTTTTTATAAATGACACCTTTGATCTTAGCATGTCAAACAAGGTTTGATTTCATCTCTCGAACAGTCCATACTCCTATGGTTTATCAGAAAATGCAAATACATCGAACAATTCTTCAAATCTTAGGTGTTTTGCTACACTTGTAACTCAAATATATTCCTTTATGATCCAATCATAAATTCTTTATTTTCTTGTTACAATGATTTTCCACTTCTTCTTGAAAGTCTTTGAATTTTTTTCAAATGTTTCATACTTCTTCCTTATTAAGTAAATATACACATATATCCAGCCAAATTTTCGAAGCAAGTATATGAAGTTGAAAGATCCATCACGCATGACTACACATAATGGACCATATACATCAACATGCACAATGTCTAATAAGTTAGTCATTCGTTCCTATTTGGCCTATGAACAGAGTTTCAATTATCTCGAGGAAATTCTCACTAGCGTCAATTGATAAAAATTAAAGACTCCAAAATTCCATCAACATGGAGTTTCTACATGTTTTCTTTCCAATATAATTTAAACGGCAACACTCATAAGTGATCTTTTAATCATTTCTCTTACGACATTTTAGCATTAGTTTTTATGGACGTGATTTCTCCAACTAGATTTGTAAAAGTTCATCCATCTTTCATGAAATACGATAATTATTTGAACAACCTATGTTCTCATCATACCTAAACAAAATAACAATTATTAAAAAAAATCTTGAAGTCATGCTTTGATGTCAACGAATAACACACTTTATTTGTTTTTGATGAACATCATCACATATTCTCTTGCTAGTTACTTAGGACATTGTAGTTCATGAATTGCATTATTCTGTATGACATTTCACACCAACCAATTCGATATCCAATACCCATGAACCACATTGTTTAACAATCAAACAATATAACCATAATATGTATATCATCTATATACCTAACCTGCACATTTCCAGTATTTTCTTTTCTATCAAATATTTTATAGATTCTCTTTCAGCATTTTCTTTTCCTTTTAAAAAATCTATCAACATCAATAGTGGTTCCATACACATGACACATAGTCCAAAGCGTGTATAGTCAAATACTAATACCTTTGTACTTTCACTTTGAAGTGGATCACCACCATCAAATGTTTGGCATTCTTTCAAAATCCATTCTTTAGTAATATTTTAGTGTAGTAAACATTTTACCTACATCTTCTATTCATCCTTATCATGACAACTTTCATGATCAAGCTACTATAGCTTATAAAGGCGAATCGCGAGTATAATGTTAGTTCCCAAAATCTTTTTGGGAGATTAGGACGCCTAGTGTCTCAAACCTTCACAAATTCTCATACAATATGAGAACATGTATTTTGCTAAATTATACTCTATCATATTGGAACCAAAACATTATTTCAGATATCGCAATATCTACTACACATGATGTTTTCTGAAACAATCATTTCATGTCCTAGATAACCTTGATACTAAAACATCTTTTGAATATCAAAGATCATGGAGGAAAACATGATACTAACACTGGAATTGTTACTCTTGATTTATTACTACTTATTAAACTTCATGGAGTAAATGGATCTTGCTAAAAGTTTGCAATAGGGCTTTTAAACTTTATATTGACACTCAAAAAATACAATACCAATTTGTAAAGTAAATACCCACAATTCTATAGTTCTATCATCTCAATTATAACTAAGCATAAGGTATTAAACAGGAAAATATCATTTTGCGGCCCGAAAGTTGGGGCGCCCAGGCAACGCCGTACCCAGGTTGCCTGTAATCAGCCGCGATGACTACAGTTGGCATGCCAAATACTTAGGGGGTCTTTATGTGCATTAATTCAACTTTACGTTTCAATACAAAATATCAGGCTAACGGTCGTCAAGTTGCGCCCCCCTATGAGTTGTCGCTGTTATGTCGTTCCCGTCGCTTAGGCGTCAATTAGGCTTGCAGCGTTGGCGCATGCATCCATTACGCGTCTTCTTTTTCGCCGGAGCTGCAATCTATGGTCGCGGCCATGGCGCGGAGCTGGGACGTGACAAACTTGCTCGGTCCCGCTCTCCTTCCCATCCTGAGTCGGAGCTCGCCCTCACCATGGCCGCAACCATGGCACAACTCGGGGACAAGAATTAGTTCCCGGTGAGATCTATCACTGTGTCGACCATGCTCGGTCCTATTTTCCTCCTCCAGAATCCGAGCTCGCTGTCATCGTGGTCACACCGGCACCAATTCTGCCACCCCTACCGAGGTCTTTGTGGTAGCTCAAGTTCTGCCATGTTGAACTTGTAAGCAAATTCGGAGCTGGGCGGCGGCAACCCATTGTTGAACCTGTAAGGAATTTGCTGAAGACTGTGTGCCATGCCAAGGTCTTCAGCTAATGCATTCGGCTTGTGCCAACGTCCACCGCCGATGTGAGATCATTTAGTTACTTCAATACGAAATTTCGACCAATTTAACTTGTAGATGTATTCCTTGACAATTATAATATAATCGAGCACTAGAAATATTTTGTAATATGCATGAGCATGATCAGTAATATAATTGAACACTAGAAATTTTAAGGCACTCTATACAAAGGAGTAGATTAATATATATATATATAGAAGGTTCACCACAAATACCACGCGGATATATTGTCTTACATGCCACACACAGGTAATAATAATTAACTAAAACAAAATAAAACAGGGGCAACAACAGGAGGCCCGGACACGGAGACGCCTCGCAGGGCAGGGGCATATCAGCAGGAGGCAGGGACAGCCTAGCCGAGGGGATACATGCCAAGTCCTGACATAATCCCGGAGGAATTTGCCGAAGGCTGTGTGCCGTGCCAAGGTAATCGGCTTATGCCTTCTGCCTCCACCTCTAGCAACGCCCACCGCGTGCTGGATCATGCTGTCGAGGTCCACGTTGATTGCTCTGCCATAGAATGAGAAAAACAGTCTCCCCCTACAGTATAAACGGATTAGCCCATACCGTAACCGCCTCAGCATGTAGCGGCTCTTTTGTCCCTAGATTCCTTGTTATCATCCACTTCATCATCATCCTCCTGTTGATTTTTAAGAACATAACTTAGAACTCATACATATGATTTAATTGTATTACAACTCAAGAATTGACAACATGTATATGTAAGACAATATATCCATGGATATCAAAGAGAAAGCATCTTAGCAATAGTTTGATCAGTTCATATATCATTTCATCTCAACACAATGAAAAATAATTGCATCCGAGTGTATGTAGAATAAAGATTACGGCCTCATAAGTTTCTTCAGGGATGTCATGAGTGAACCAAGTGACAATTGCACAGCCTATATTGTTCTTGTACATCGCCCCAGGTTCACTAACTCATCCCTGAAAAAATCTGACACCAATGTATCTGCCTCTCTTTTGGGACAAATTTGAATCATTGGCCACAATAAGAAATTGAAATGTAATCATACAAAACAATATTCAGGGATATACATAGTCAGGTACAAAAACAAGCCTAAATATTGTAATTTTAAATAGAAAACCAAACAATTAATCTTCAAGTACATGTTAAAAATACTTATGATCAAAACCATTCATTTACATATGCATCATACGAATCATTCAAAGATAAAAACAAACCAAGGATCATATATGTAGTTCCATATGAGTATAAATCAAGGGCCTCATAATTTGTTTCAGAGATGGAGTTGGAGAACCAAAGTACCAATAACACAACCTATATTATTTGTGTGCATTGCTGCCTGAGGTTCACCAACCCATTCTTAAAACACGACACCATCATACGTGTCTCCCCTTGAACTCTTTTGGGGCAAATTTCAATCATCGGCCTTAGTGACAAACTGAAATGTAATTCTTATACACTATGAATACATAGAATAGATAATTCAAATATCATAGTTCTATGAATGTAGAATAAAGATTGCGGCCTCATAAGTTTCTTCAGGGATGGCGTATGCGAACCAAGTAACAATTGCACAACTTATACTGATCTTGTACATGGCCCTAGGTTTGCTAACTCATCCTTGAAAATATCTGACACCAATGTGTCTGCCTCTCTTTGGGGCAAATTTTAATCATTTGCCACAATAAAAAATTGAAATGTAATCGTACAAAACAATATTCAGGGATATACATATGCATCATACGACGCATTCATAGATCAGAAAAATTACAAAGATTATATATATAGGTTCCATATGAGAATAAATTTAGGGCCTCATTTTTTCAGAGATGGAGTCGGAGAACCAAAATACCAACAACACAACCTATATTGTTTATGTGCATTGCTGCCTCAGGTTCACTAACCATCCCTATGAAAACGACACCATAAGATGCCCTTACACTATTTTGGGGAAAAATTAAATCATTGGGCTCAATAAGGAATAGAAATGTAATGTTATAGGCGTGTTGTGTATCGAAATCAATACTCATCTAGCAAACTCAACTAGATGACATATGAGCAGATTGGGGTTTTATGACTAGACGGATTGGGGTTTTGTGACTAGATGGCATGTCAACACCCGGATCTTTAATCCTAGATGCCTGTTATGCCATACATCACAATCCCATGATTACCATTTTCGCGAGACATAACAGATTGGATATCACAGTACATCATCCATTACAAACCATAATAAGGTCTTACACAAATAAAGGATCTCAGGATCTAGTCTTAATACAAACAAGAAGCGGAATAATAAGCGTAGCGGTGGGCTCCATCTTCAGTGTCACAGGCAATGCTGACGATGGGAGATGATCCTAGTTGTCGTAGCCGTCCTACTATCCATCCTCCTGATAGTCCTTCTTATAGTCTGGCCACGGGAATAGCCAGGGACAAAGCCATGAGTACTCTTTAAGTACTCGCAAACTATCACTAACAAGTAAGGTAGTTCTAGTAGGAATGTTAAGCTCTAAGTTGATTTGCAAAGCTAAAATTTGAAACCTAAGGCGAGTTCAGAAACAAAGAAAGGTAAAATAAAGTTCTAAATCACCTTAGTGGGAACTTATTTTTCATAGTCACAACCTTGTTGTGGTCAAGTCAAGTCACAATTCATTTCACAAGTCATTTTGAAAACATCTGACGACGGAACAATATGGCCACTCCAACTGTCCATGACCACGGACGCGGCTATTCGAATAGTTTGACACTCTGCAGAGGTGGTACACTTTCACCACAAAATTCGATACATCCATCAGAGAGAACCCTGATTCATCATACTTAGTATGGAGATAATCAATCATAACCTTTCCTTTACACACTCTAGTATAAGCACCTCTCCTATGAGCTTGGCCTCCCAGCCATGGCCATCTGCCATCCTGGGCACTGCATAGGTGGACAACATCAAGAGGTAGCCTCATCTCAAACCTCTCCCGCGAGGGAACCCATACTAATGCATATAAACTTCCGGCTAAGCCTTACCCAATTCAGGTATTGTGGTTGTACGGTAAAATTGGAATGGTATCGCATCCAAACCTAACCATCAGTTTTTATAAAGGGCTAAGGCTCATGCCTCAACATTTTCATTATCATAAACCATTTGTGCTTCTCAACACATGTCAAAACATCTGAATAGAATGTCTCATCATTCCAAGGTTTTCATAAGCATTTTCACCAAGTATTCCCATCTAGAGCGATCAGGTTTTATGCTTAGCACTAGCCACAAAAGATAAGAGTGTTCACTAATGAGGGGTGCTAATCTGCAATCTCATGCCATAGAATGACATCTAAGTATAACTAGATAGGCCAAGTTTTATACTCTTTATGCTATCTAAAAAGTAAAGAACTTTGGTAAAGTAAGAAAGTAAAGCTTGTAAATAAAACTTGGGATGGGTATAAATCAAAAATGTAGAACCAAGCATGCCTAATGCATTTTGCTTAGTTTAACTTGCATCTAGTGATGGCTTGCAAGTATTAGCTTGCCAATAATAGCTTGCGTAGTTAAGAACTTGTAAGTGTTAGTTTGCCTTGATTGGTGCAGTGATTGAAGTTCTCTTCGTCTTCTTCAGGGTAGAACTCCTCCTCCTCGTAGACTTGGTCGGTACTATCGTCTATAAATAAATACGGGATACACAATCACCAAACAATACTTAACTAGTCTATTTAGCACACTAAGGCACACACTTGATGATCTAGCATCATCATAAACATCACAAGATTTAAAGAACTAGTTTCATTTATTTTATTTGAGAAAAGTAATTTCCACTCATTGAAATTAATTAAAATTTATTCTCCAATTAAACTATGGGATCATGTGGACACATGTCATCACCACATAAGTTTAAGATTCTTATTTAATAGATTTAAAGTGACTAGAAATGCCCTAATAGCATTATTTTGGTACTAGTCCAAAGTAACTGCATGCAAACCTAAATATTATTACATATTCAGATAGATATTATCAAATGTGTTTTTTGAGAGTTGGAATCAACTCAAAAGCTATTATGGTTGATTTTTGACAAATGTTTGAAGTTGCAAAAGTTTCTGTTTTGTTATTTTTGCTATATTTGATCTCTAACACTAATTGATTCCAATCCAACGGGATTGGATAGATATTTTAATTATCTTTCTAAAAATAATTTGAATTATGCAATTTAGTTAAGTGAAACTCTCTGAATGGATTTTTGAATCTAGGCACAGAATCTAGTTTAAACCTAAATGAAAAACATTTATTTGAATCTATGGGCTAGCGCGAGAAAGCTAACGGGCCGACCTAGTGGCGCTCCGTGGCACAGAGGGCGAATGATAGGGGGTCCTACATGTCAGCGGCTGTTACTCAACAAAAGGTAAGTTTTAATTTCAGCCGTGCGATTAGACGACAGATCAATAGTTGACGTTTGTCGTCTCCGGTGAACAGCTCCGGCGAGAACGAACCCTAACGCGGCATGGTGGGGGTACGTGGGGGCTCACCAGGGCTCCATCTAGGCTTAGCGACGAGGGCGATCGAGCTGGTGGACGACGGTGGTTTGAGGCGTGGTCGCGACGGCTCCTGGGGCAGTTGCAATCAACGACGCCTCTTCTCCTCTACTGCGGCAAGCTCCGGTGAAATTTCGGCGAACTGTAGCTCGATTGGCTCCGAGGAAAGGTCGGGGGTGGTCAGTGGTGAGAGGGGAGTGGTATGGTGTGAGGATTGAGGCTGGGGGAGGCCTCCTTTTATATGCTCGACAAAGGGACCAAGCGGCATGGTCACGTGGCGGTGGCGACATGGCTACGGGGTGCTATTTGCATGGTTGCAAGCGGCGATCGACGTAGTGCTCCCTGGCGGTCCTCTATGGTGTAAAGGCGTAGCTAGGGGCGGTGGCATTTGGTCGGGAGCGTGTGATGCTCTGCGCGGCGCATGGTGGCTGCGGGTCAAGCGGCGGCGAACTGGCATGTCTGGGCGCTTCCTGGGGTCGTGGCGAGGCAGTGCGTGCGAGCTGTGGTCGAGGCGCGGTCTGTGCTAGCTTCTCGGACGCGGCGCTCTGGCGCATGCTCGGCATGGCACAGAAGCGCGGGGCGCGGCTGTTCTGTGGAGGTACATGGCCTGGAAGTGCTCGGGGAAGGGACAGAGAGGGGCGGTGTGACCTTGGTTATCTCCTAGACATCATGTGCGAGCTGGGGTTGGTCTGCTGCGAGCGGTTCATGATCGACCAACATGGAGGGGCTTGGGTGGCTCGGCACTAGCGCATACAACAATGGGGTGAGGTGCTAGGCTGCTGGTTGGGACTAGAGGGGACAAGGGGAGTGGAATGGGGCAAAATGGTGGACAAAGCATTGATCAAGAATAGTAATAGTTAGGCAGTTAATTCTGTGATCACCAAGTGTTCGATAAAATGACCGAAAGAAATTTATATTCGAATTTTGGAATTTTTTTATTTGTGATCTGCACTTATTCTTGAGAGTCTCTGGTTGCTTGGGATTGTCAAGTGGAGTTGGTTTGGTGGGTTTTTGCAAAAGTGGGATCTTCACATATGTATTGGATTCAATTTTCAAATGTCATTTAAATTGCTTTTCTAGATGTTTTTGTAAGTTTGTAAAGTGGGCCTTGGTACATCTTTACTTGTACTAGCAAGGGGTGGAAAGATGTAGAATTGTTTTTGTTAGAAAATGACTTCTAGGAACACCTAAAGTGGCCTAGTGGATTAAAATGGTCAAAATGACCATTTGAATTATTTAATCTTATTTGATTTCTTTTTCTTTGGATTTTGTTTGTAAATGGTCTAGATGATGTGGCATTCACCTTTGAACCATTTCACAACAATTAGAACAATCAAACATGGCATTTACACATAATTCTATACTAATGCAACATACACATGCATTCATAGATTTTTTTATAATAAAAAGTTTTTGTTAACCCTAAATTGGGTGATTAGGAACTTTATAACATTTATAAAAGATTTGGGATGTTACAAACCTTCCTCCCTTAAATAAAATCTCGTCCCGAGATTTAAGAAAAACTCGGAACTAAAGAGATCTGGAAACTCATTCCTAATGTAATCTTCTCGTTCCCAAGTAGCTTTTTCTTCGGTATGGTTGCTCCATTGGATCTTCAAAAATTTGATACTCCGGGTCCTGGTGGTTCTGAAGGCTTCTTCTAAGATATGGATGGGCACTTCACGATACGTCAGATCCTTGTTGATATCAATGGCTCGGTGATCGATGTTCTTGAAAACATCAGTCTTCTCCGACACTTCTAAGCATTTGCGAAGTAACAAGATATGGAACACATTATGGATGGCTGACATATCCTCTGGTAGTTCCAATTGATAAGATACTTCTCCTTGGTGATTCAGAATCTTGAAGGGTCCAATATATCTGGGGGCTAACTTTCCTTTCAGTTGAAAACAATGCATTCCTTTCAATGGCGACACTTTGAGATACACAAAATCTCCGACATTGAAAGTCAGGTCTCTACGTCTCTTGTCGGCATAACTCTTTCTGTCTGGATTGGGCGGTCTTGAGGTGCTCACGGACTTTGTGAACCTTCTCTTCTGCTTCTCGTAGGATGTCGGGTAAGAAAATCTGACTCTCTCCTACTTGCGACCAATTCAAGGGGGTATGACACTTTTCTTCCATATAAGAACTCAAATGGGGCCATTTGCAAACTGGCTTGATAACTGTTGTTGTATGAGAATTCTGTGAAAGGTAGACAATCTTCCCATTTTGATCCATATTCTAGCACACAAGATCGCAACATATCTTCTAAGATTTGGTCGACTCTTTCAGTCTGTCCATCCGTTTGCAGGTGATAAGCTATGCTAAAATTCCACTTGGTTCCCAATCCTTCTTGGACTTTCTTCCAAAATCTTGAGGTAAATTGGGTTCCTCGATCCGATAATATGGTCTTGGGGGTTCCATGCAGACTGATAATTCTAGCAATGTACAACTCTGCTAGCTTTGAACTCTGGTAGGTTGTCTTGACGAGTATAAAATGGGCCACCTTGGACAGTCTATCCACTATGACCTAGATAGAGTCATTTCCCCTACTAGGAGTAGGCAAACCGGTGATAAAGTCCATTTCGACAGAATCCCATTTCCACTCCGAAATCTGCAATGGTTGCAACAGTCCTGCGGGTCTCTGATGTTCCTCTTTAACTCTCTGACAGATATCACACTTGGCAATGTAGCTTCCGATTTCTCTTTTCATCTTGTGCCACCAAAATTGTTCCTTCAAATCCTGATACACCTTTGTTCCTCCGGGGTGGATAGAATAAAGAGTATCATGATCTTCCTTCATGATAACTTGCTTCAGCTCCGAATCTGCTAGCACACAGATACGTCCTTTGTACCACAAAACTCCTTCTTCATCTTCGGTGAATCCAGGTACCTTTCCTGTACCAATACGACATTTGATTCCGTCGATACTTGCATTTCCCTTCTAGGCTTCCTCGATCTGACTGATTAAAGTGGGTTGAAGTTCAATGCTAGCTAAAAATCCTTTGCTAACTAGCTCTGTTCTAAATTGCTCCAATTCTTCATGCAAACTTGGATGGTTCTCTTTGATCATGGTGTTTAACCTACATGGCAATCTGCTCAGAGCATCCGCTACCATATTGGCTTTGCCAGGGTGATAGTGAATGTCAAGGTCATAATCCTTGATTGAATCTGTCCATCTCCTTTGCCTCATATTCAGCTCCTTCTAAGTGAAAATATACTTCAAGCTCTTGTGATCTGAATAAATCTCACAGCGATTACCCATTAGGTAATGACGCCATGTCTTCAAAGCTAAAACTACAGCTGCTAGTTCAAGATCATGGGTAGGGTAGTTTTGCTCATGCTGATTAAGTTGTCTTGACAAATATGCTATAACTTTGCCTTCTTGCATCAACACACATCCGATACCAATCTTGGATGCATCACAATACACATCAAAAGGCTTCTTGATATCTGGCATAATCAATATTGGGGCTGAAATCAATCTCTTCTTGATCTCTTGGAAGCTTGCTTCAGATTTGTCGGTCCATTCAAACTTCTTATCTTTCTTCAATAATTAGGTCATAGGTCTTGTGATGCTCAAAAATCCTTCTACGAACTTGCGGTAGTATCCCGCTAATCCGAGAAATGCACGGACTTGGGTTTGAGTGGTTGGGGCTTCCCATTCTTCAACATCTTTGATCTTGGCAGGATCAACAACGACTCCTCCTGCCGACACAATATGTCCGAGGAATCCTACTTCTTTCAGCCAAAACTCATATTTGCTGAACTTGGCATACAACTGATGCTCTCTGAGGGTTCCGAGAATGATCCTCAGGTGTTGCTCATGGTCTTCTTATGACTTGGAATAGATAAGAATATTGTCGATAAACACAACGACAAACTTATCCAAAAAGTTAAGATCTTATTCATGAGATTCATGAAATAAGAAGGGGCATTGGTTAATCCAAAAGACATGACCGTATACTCGTACAATCCATATCTGGTGGTAAAGTCGGTCTTTGGAATATCCATTGCATGAATCTTGAGTTGATGATAACCAGTTCTAAGATCAATCTTAGAGAACACTCTGGCACCAGTCAACTGATCAAACAGATACTCTATCTTGGGCAATGGGTACTTGTTCTTGATGGTGACATCATTCAGCTTCCGGTAATCTGTGCACAAACGGTTACCTCCATCTTTCTTGTTGACGAACAAAACAGGTGATCTCCATGGCAATGCGCTTGGTTGAATCAAGCCTTTCTCTAGCATAGCATCAAGTTGCTTCTTCACCTCCACTAACTCTGATGGGTTCATGTTATAAGGTCTCTAAGCTATGGGTCCAGTTCCAGGAATTAGTTCAATAATGAACTCGATATCCCAATCTGGGGGCATACCGGGCAATTCATCTGGAAATATGCCGGGGTATTCACAGACTACTCTGACTTAGTCTATGGTTGGTAGGACTAGACTCTTGTTGCATTTGAACTGATGGGGCAAGGTTTCAAATACATGCTCTACTGATACTCTAGAGCTATTGGTGATGGTGATGGATTTCTTGTCACAGTCGATCAATCCTTTATGTTTCGACATCCAATCCATTCCTAGTACTACTTCCAAACCTTTGGTTCCAAATACTATTAAATTGGCATAAAACTCTATCCCATGGATTCTGATAGGTACAGCCTTGCAAATTTTTCTAGCTTCGGGGGTTGAACCAGGAATTTGAACTATCATAACATGCTTCAATTTTGTTGGTTGAATCTTACTAGTGCATGCAAATTCTTCTGTAACAAACGAGTGCGATGCTCCAGAATCAAACAACACTCTTGCAAGTACTGAGTTAACAAAAAACATACCCAACACGACATCTGGTGCTTCTTGGGCTTCTTCAGCATTCATGTGGAACAAATGGCCGTTGCGGTTGAGAGAGTTCCCTGGGGCAAATCTTCTTCAAGGCTGAACATGGCGTTGCTGTTGAGATGGGGCATTCGCATTGGTGGTGGCTGCAATCTTCTTGGGACACTCGTTGGAGTAGTGACCCTTGACTCCACATTCAAACAAAGTAATCTGGGACTTGTCTTTGGCTGCAACAGGCACGGCATTGCTTCCAGTCCTTGGGGCAGTATTGTTGTTGTTGTTGTTGGACTTGGGCGGTGCATGGTTGAAGTTGTTGGAGTTGCCGGGGTTGTTGTTGTGGTTTCTTCCAGACTTCACATTTCCTCCGCTACGGTTGGGGTAGCTTGGACGAGACATTGGGGGTCTATTATTCCTTGGGGCATATCCTGCAGATGGGTTGGGGCGATACTTCTGGGTATTGTTGGACCCATTCTGATGCATCATTCTGCACTTGCGGTTGTCATTTGCTTGGTTAATCTTCCCTTCCATCTAGATGGCAAAGTCGACTAGCTCTTCGAGGTCATCAAAATGGATGTTTACTAACATCGTGTGCATCTCATCATGCAGTCCGTTCAGGAATGTTTACTTCTTCTTGGCTTCAGTGTTGATCTCATTGGGGGCATATCTTGCTAAGGAAAAAAATCTGTCACGGTACTCTACTACCATCAACCTGCCTTGCTTCAGTTCTCTGAATTCATCTCTCATTCTCGTGACTAAACCTTGCGGCACATGGTTGCGGCTGAACTTGACCTTGAAAGCTTCCCACGTCATCACTTGACCGTGGTTCATTGTACTGGTGCTATTCCACCAGGCTCTTACATGTCCTGCCAGATAGTGGGTGGCAAACAGTACTTTCTCGTTGTCATCAACTCCTGCGACTTCTAGGTTATTCTACATGGTCTGCAACCAATCATCAGTGTCCAACGGGTCTTCAGACTTGTTAAAGATAGGGGGATTGGTATTCTGGAAGTTCTTGAGTTTGGATCCATGATGATCCAGATTTCCATGGCCTTGATTATTGTGGGCCATTTGAGCGATCTGTTGCAGGGTGGCTAGGTTGGCTTGGTGCTCTGCTCTACTAGCTTCACAGTCGAAAACTAGCATCTGCAGAATCTGCAGCATAGGGTCCTGCGATGAGCTGCTTCCTCCTTGGTTTCCACGAGGCATCTGAAGAATGAGGTAGATAAAGGGGTATGAGGGAAAGTTCTAAGGTTCATGGTTTTGTTTTCAAAGCTAAAACTTTGAGTTTGAACTCAGGTTTTGCAAACTATCTTCTTATTCATTCATTCAATCAAAGCACACGATACAAACACACAACACAACATGAAAGGAAAAACAGATGGTTTTAAGAACCATTCTGTAAGCTAAGATATAGTGGGACCGATACAACTCCTTCCTACGGTAGTGATCAAGTGCATCTACTCATCATCGATGAAGTCGGAGTCATCATCATCGGTGTAGAAGTCCATGGCATCATCCTCCAGATAGTCATTGTCATCACTGAGGTATGAGTGAATATCTCCCTAGATGTCCTCACCTTCTTCTTCTTGTTCTTCTTTTGCTGCAAGCTGAGCTTCTTGCTCCTGGATGGTTTTCTCGAGGTCGGCCACCTTCTTGCAAAGACGAGCGATGGTGCGATCCTTCTTCTCGCGTTGCCGACGAAGTGATTGATGATCCTTGACGAGCAGGGCAAAAGTCTGGTCCTTCTGGGCGGCAATGGCAAGTTTGTGGTTGGTGTAGGCTCGAGCATTGTCCAATTCCTTCTGTCTATCATACAACAGGAAGTCAAGATTCTCCACTTGGCGCTTCAACTCTGGGTGACTTGGCATCTCCAATGGCATTCCCATAGAATCACGCCTTGCATAGTGAGAAAAGCGAGTTCCCTGGATAAAGTTGATGTTTTGCCCACACAGACGGGCAAGAGCTTCGTGCATAGCCCTGGCTAATCCATCTAGCCAGTTGTTCTCTCACACGGTGAATTGAATCTTCTCAGAAAGGGGTGCTTCCATCTTGGCTCGAAGATCTGCAACTATCAGCCATTATAGATCTCCTCCTGGAAAATCCTTGAGTTGAGCTCCGAAGAATTCCAGATGCGGGATCTCAAGGTGCTCTAATAGTGCATCAAGATCCCTCTCAAAGATCAGTTGGCCTCCGTTGCCCAACTGGTAGAACTTGCAATACTGAACTTCCATCTATAAGAATTTTGGATGAGTAAGTTAGTGAGGTGATCAGGTAATGTAAGAATTTTTGAGGAACATGATTTTTTTTGAAAAAATCAAGGATACGAGTGGAAATAGGTTTTCATAAATACTCACTTCTTTGGTTTTGGAAACTAAGTTTTTGTTCGAACGTCCATTCTAACTAGGGTCTCCTATGGTCAGGATGGCTCTGATACCAACTTGTCAACACCCGGATTTTTAATCCTAGATTCCTGTTATGCCATACATCGCAATCCTAGGATTACCATTTTTGTGAGACATAACAGATTGGATATCACAGTACATCATCCATTACAAACCATAATAAGGTCTTAAACAAATAAAGGATCTCAGGATCCAGTCTTAATACAAACAAGCAGCAGAATAATAAGTGTAGCGGTGGGCTCCATCTTCAGTGTCACAGGCAATGCCGATGATGGGAAATGATCCTAGTTGTCGTAGCCGTCCTGCTGTCCATCCTCCTGATAGTCCTCCTCATAGTCTGGCCACGGGAATAGCCAGGGACAAAGCCATGAGTACTCTTTAAGTACTCGCAAATTATCACTAACAAGTAAGGTAGTTCTAGTAGGAATGCTAAGCTCTAAGTTGATTTGCAAAGCTAAAATTTGAAACCTAAGCTGAGTTCAGAAACAAAGAAAGGTAAAATAAAGTTCTAAATCACCTAAGTGGGAAAGTTTTCATAGTCACAACCCTGTTGTGGTCAAGTCAAGTCACAATTCATTTCACAAGTCATTTTGAAAACATCTGACAACGGAACAGTATGGCCACTCCAACTGTCCATGACCGAGGACGCGGCTATTCGAATAGTTTGACACTCTGCAGAGGTGGTACACTTTCACCACAAAATTTGATACATCCGTCAGGGAGAACCCTGAATCATCATACTTAGTATGCGGATAATCAATCATAACCTTTCCTTTACACACTCTAGTATAAGCCCCTCTCCTATGAGCTTGGCCTCCCAGCCATGGCCATCTGCCATCCTTAGTATGTGGATACTTAGTATGTGGACAACATCAAGAGGTAGCCTCATCAAGAGGTAGCCTCATCTCAAACCTCTCCCGTGAGGGAACCCATACTAATGCATATAAACTTCCGGCTAAGCCTTACCCAATTCAGGTATTGTGGTTGTACGGTAAAATTGGAATGGTATCGCATCCGAACCTAACCATCAGTTTTTATAAAGGGCTAAGGCTCATGCCTCAACATTTTCATCATCATAAACCATTTTTGCTTCTCAACACATGTCAAAACATCTCAATAGAATGACTCATCATTCCAAGGTTTTCATAAGCATTTTCACCAAGTATTCCCATCTAGAGTGATCAAGTTTTATGCTTAGCACTAGCCACTAAAGTTAAGAGTGTTCACTAATGAGGGGTGCTAATCTTCAATCTCATGCCATAGAATGACATATAAGTATATCTAGATAGGTGATGGCTTAGTGTACGGCGCCAGAAAGTGCTGGTGCGGTGTTGATGTAGAGCTCGTTGGGAACCCCAAGAGGAAGGTATGATGAGCACAGTAGCAAGTTTCCCTCAGTTATGAAACCAAGGTTTAATCGAACCAGTAGGAGCAAGGAAACACCCCAAAGGTGTTGCTAGCTGAGCCTTGGCAGGGCGCACTATCGGTGCTAGTAGCAACGTGGAGACCTGCACAACATAACCATAGAACTTTGTCCCCAACTTGCGATGAGGTTGTCAATCTCACCGTGTTTTTAGAAAACAAAGGATTAAACGTATCGAATGGAAGGAAGTAATAGTTTTCAGAAAGTAAACACAAAGCAGTAAATAGTTTATAGATTATATGTAAAGAAAAAGGCCAGGATCCATAGTTCACTAGAGGTGGCTCTCCTTAACATATATAACATGCTGGGTGAACAAATTACAGCGGGGCAATTGACAAACATCGAGAAAGCAATACATGCATATACTAATCATCTCGACTCCTTTGATACTTGATTGGGCATTACAACATTATACATAGACCGCCATCCAACTGCATCTATGACTAATAATCCACCTTCAGGTTATCATCCGAACCCCCTCTAGTATTAAGTTGCAAGCAACAGATTATTTCTTTACGAACTGCGTGTAAAGTAAACAATACGATTGTTCTATGAACAAAGGATTGTTGTTTTCTCCCTAGTAGAAACAACACATCTAGTACCTTAGAGATTTCTGTCACTTCCCCAGATTACCAGAGGCATGAACCCACTATCGAGCATAAATACTAACTCTTGGAGTTGCTAGCATCTACTTGGCCAAGATAACTACTAACAACAGAAAGCATGCAAGATCACAAATAACAAAGACATGATAGAATCAATAATCAATCTGAAATAGCATCTCAATATCCATCGGATCCCCGCAAACACAACATGCAGAATTACAAATAGATGATCTTGATCATGAACGAAGCTCACAAGATCTAGACATGAAAGCACAGAGGAGGAGAACCAGCCATCTAGCTACTACATGGATCCGTAGTCCAAGGATAAACTACTCACGCATCACACCGGAGGCTTGCATGGTGATGAAGAAGGCCTCTAGGGTGAATTCCCCTCTCCGGCAGGGTGCCGGGAAGAGATTCAGATCCCTCCCGATATAGGGATGGAGATGACGGCGGCTACAGACTCTTTCGTGGATTTTTCATCGGGCACTTAGGGTTTTCATCCTGAGGGCAATATATAGGCGGAAGGGGATGCCGAGGGGGTGCCTAGGCTGGCCACACCACCCCTGGGGCGGCCAGGCCTGGCCCGTGCGACTAGGTGGTGTGGTGGCCCCCTGGCTCCTCTCTGTCTTGTATTCTGGCATCTGATGACTTCCGGAAAAATAGGCACTTTGGCTTTCGTCCCGTCCAATTCCGAGAATATTCATTTTCTGACTTTCCCGGAACCAAAAACAGCAGAAAATAGGCAGCTGGCACTGTGGCTCTTGTTAATAAGTTACTCCAAGAAATCATATGAAAAGCACTCCAAAGTTGGAACAAAACACAAGAAAGTGGATAAAACCAAGCATGGAACATCAAAAATTATAGATACATTTGCAATGTATCAATAGGCCAAGTTTTATACTCTTTATGCTATCTAAAAAGTAAAGAACTTTGGTAAAGTAAGAAAGTAAAGCTTGTAAGTAAAACTTGGGATGGGTATAAATCAAAAATGTAGAACCAAGCATGCCTAATGCATCTTGCTTAGTTTAACTTGCATCTAGTGATGGCTTGCAAGTATTAGCTTGCCAATAATAGCTTGCATAGTTAAGAACTTGCAAGTGTTAGCTTGCCTTGATTGGTGTAGTGATTGAAGTTCTCTTCGTCTTCTTCAGGGTAGAACTCCTCCTCCTCGTAGTCTTGGTCAGTACTATCGTCTATAAATAAATACGGGATACACAATCACCAAACAATACTTAACTAGTCTATTTAGCACACTAAGGCACACACTTGATGATCTAGCATCATCATAAACATCACAAGATTTAAAGAACTAGTTTCATTTATTTTATTTGAAAAAATTAATTTCTACTCATTGAAATTAATTAAAATTTAATATTCTCCAATTAAAATATGGGATCATGTGGACACATGTCATCACCACATATTCTAATACATGGGGATGTGATTTAAAAGGTTGATCATATTTCAATAAGTTTAAGATTCTTATTTAATAGATTTAAAGTGACTAGAAATGCCCTAATAGCATTATTTTGGTACTAGTCCAAAGTCAGTGCACGCAAACCTAAATATTATTACATATTGAGATAGATATTATCAAATGTGATTTTTGAGAGTTGGAATCAACTCAAAAGCTGTTATGGTTGATTTTTGAAAAATATTTGAAGTTGCAAAAGTCTCTGTTTTGTTATTTTTGCTATATGTGATCTCTAACTCTAATTGATTTAAATCCAACGGTCTTGGATAAATATTTTAATTATCTTTCTAACAAAATTTGAATCATGCAATTTGGTTAAGTGAAACTCTCTGAATGGATTTTTGAATCTAGGCACAAAATCTAGTTTAAACCTAAATGGAAAAACATTTATTTGAATCTGTGGGCTAGCGCGGGAAAACTAATGGGCCAGCCCAGTGGCGCTCCGCGGCGCAGAGGGCAACTGACAGGGGGGTCCTACATGTCAGCGGCTGTTACTCAGTGAAAAGGTAAGTTTTAATTTCAGTCGTGCAATTAGACGACATATCAACAGTTGACGTTCATCGTCTCCGGTGAACAACTCCGACGAGAACGAACCCTAATGCGGCATGGTGGGGGTACGTGGGGGCTTACCAGGGCTCCAGCTAGGCTTGGCGACAGGGGCGATCGAGCTGGTGGACGACAGCGGTTCGAGGCGTGGTCACGGCGGCTCCTGGGGTAGTCGCAATCAACGACGCCTGTTCTCCTCTGCTGCGGCAAGCTCTGGTGAAATTCTAGTGAACTGCAGCTCGATTGGCTCCGGGGAAAGGTCGGGATGGTCAGTGGTGAGAGGGAAGTGAGATGGTGTGAGGATTGAGGCTGGGGGAGGCCTTCTTTTATAGGCTCGATGAAGGGACTGAGCGGCGTGGTCACGCGGCAGTGGCGACATGGCTACGGGGTGCTATTCACATGGCTGTGAGCGGCGGTCGGTGTAGTGCTCCCTGGTGGTCCTCTATGGTGTAATGGCGCAGCTAGGAGCGGTGCCATTTGATCAGGAGCGTCTGATGTTCTGTGCAGCAGAAGCGGCATTCGACGCGGCGCATGGTGGCTGCGGGTCAAGCGGCGGCGAACTGGCATGTCTGGGTGCTTCCTGGGGTCGTGGCGAGGCAGTGCACGCGAGCTGTGGTCGAGGCGCGGTTTGTGCTAGCTTGTCGGGCGCGGCGCTCTAGCGCGTGCTCGGCATATGGCGCAGATATGCGGGGTGTGGCTGTTGTGCGGTGGTCCATGGCCTGGTAGCGCTCGAGGAAGGGACAGAGAGGGGCGGTGTGACCTTGGCTATCTCCTAGACATCATGTGCGAGCTGGGGTTGGTCTGCTATGAGCGGTTCATGATCGACCGATAGGGAGGGGCTTGGGTGGCTCTGCACTGGCGCATACAACAATGGGGTGAGGTGCTAGGGTGCTGGTTGAGACTAGAGGGGACAAGGGGAGTGGAATGGGGCAAAATGGTGGACAAAGCATTGATCAAGAACAGTAACAGTTAGGCAGTTAATTCTGTGATCACCAAGAGTTTGATAAAATGGCCGAAACAAATTTATATTCGAATTTTGGAAAGATTTTTGGTGTGTGATCTGCACTTATGCTTGAGAGTCTCTAGTTGCTTGGGATTGTCAAGTGGAGTTCGTTTGGTGTGTTTTTGCAAAAGTGGGATCTTCACATATGTATTGGATTCAATTTTTAAATGTCATTTGAATTGCTTTGCTAGATGTTTTTGTAAGTTTGTAAAGTGGGCCTTGGTACTTTACTTGTAGTAGAAAGGGGTGCAAAGATCTAGAACATTTTCTGTTAGAAAATGACTTCTAGGAACACCTAAAGTGGCCTAGTGGATTAAAATGGTCAAAATGACCATTTGCTTATTTAATCTTATTTGATTTCTTTTTCTTTGGATTTTATTTGTAAATGGTCTAGATGATGTGGCATTCACCTTTGAACCATTTTACTACAACTAGAACAATCAAACATGGCATTTACACATAATTCTATACTAATTCAACGTACACATGCATTCATAATTTTTTTTATATAATAAAAAGTTTTTGTTAACCCTAAATTGGGTGATTAGGAACTTGATAACCTTGATTAAAGATTTGGGATGTTACATGGCAAATGCATCAATCGACCGTTCGAACCATATATATACTACCCTACTTCAAGAGCGAAAGAATTTGTACACGATTGAGCAATCCTATGTATGAAAAGTGAAATCTGCGGCTGCGACTAGAGAAGCTAAAAATGTAGTACCTCATACTCCTCATCAGGGACCTCCTCCTCGAACTCGTCATTTTCCATGATTGCGTCAAAGATTTCTTGGACAGCGATGGGGTCATTGATGTAGAGCACCGGATTGCCTCCGCCTGCCGCCTGCCCCCCATCCAGATCTAGCGCTGGCACCACGATGTTGTCGGCCACCTGCTACTCGGCGGCGATGGCTACTAGCTGGACGGATGAGCTCGAACCCTCGATGGCGCGGTGACGAGCGGCCTTCGTGCCCGGAGAAGACGCCTCCGCCTGCTTGGCGACGACCGAGCCATCTGCTGTTGCACATTCAAATGGCTTCACGTCCGGCTTGTCTCCACGCGTACTCTTCATGGCATAACTAGGGAAGGAGGTAGTGCAAGCGAAGGAGCTTCGTCGCGCGCGGTAGGTGCAGATTGGGGTTTTAGGACTAGACAGACTAGGGAAGCTGACACGAGCACATGGAAGAAGAGGGCCGAGTGGGTTTATAAACACTAGACCATTCATAGTCCTCGAGTGGACACATGTGGTGGGCAGGGGAATTGGGCTACCACGATCTCCACCTTTTTTTTGGGTTCCCTTTTTTTGAAACAGCCAAGATCTATACTTTAGAGCTGCATTGAAACACGCGCATGGCAGACCTCGATTCCACTGCATGCAAGTGGCACAGAACCAATTTCTAGCAATGTTAGATCTACTCGAGGGGGGCCTTGACTCATGGAAGTTACTTGCGGTAGGGCCCAGTTGGAAGTGAGACTGAGAGCACTGCGTAAAAAGGGGATATGTCTTATTAAAATCAAGTGGCAATAAATTGCAGCGTCCTGTCGACAACCGTGCACTCGATGAGCCCGTTGCCCTGTCCATGTGTTGCAATGGCAGTAGTAGCCTCTGTAGACTATATTAAACGTGACATGACCACTCGATGACTTTTTCCATGGACGGCATCATGTTCCTTCTCGTAGAAGTCTCGCTGAGGGAGACATACGTGTTGTCTCACGCTGTACTGTGAAGGGCACGACATGTGCAACGATCCTCGTTGGATCACATAGGATCAACTGTTGGCACGCACAATCCGCGTGACAACTGTGACAACCAATCACGGCATAGCAGACAGAGTGAGCACAGGTTTGGGCCTCTACGAAAGAGAGAGAGAGAGGAAAAAACTGAGTAGTATCAAAAAACCAAGGTCAAAACTGAGTAGTATAAAAATGGAAAGTGAGTGTCTTGTACAATGAAATACATCGTGGCATACATCAACTTATTCCAAGATAGACCCCTTAGAGTTTATTGGATGTGTGTTCTTCTCATAAACCACATATGGATCAACCAGAGTCATTGCATGTGTGTTCTTCCCACAAACCACATATGGATCCACCAGTGTCATTGCATGTCTGTTCTTTTCATGAATCACAGCTAGAGTCATTGCATGTCTGTTCTTTCCACAAACCACATATGTATCCACCAGTGTCATTGCATGTTTGTTCTTTTCATGAACCACACCTAGAGTCATTGCATGTCTGTTCTTTTCACAAACCACACATGGATCCACCAGTGTCATTGCATGTCTGTTCTTTCCACAAACCACAACTAGAGTCATTGCATGTCTATTGTTTATAACAAACCACATATGAATCCACCAGTGTCATTGCATGTATGTTCTTTTCATGAACCACACTTAGAGTCATTGCATGTCTGTTCTTTTCACTAAACACACATGGATCCACCAGTGTGATTGCATGTGTGTTCTTTTCACAAACCACAACTAGAGTCATTGCATGTCTGTTCTTTTCACAAACCACATATGGATCCACCAGTGTCATTGCATGTGTGTTCTTTCCACAAACCAAAACTAGAGTCATTGCATGTGTGTTCTTTTCACAAACCACATAAGGATCCACCAGTGCCATTGGATGTGTGTTCTTTTCATGAACCACACCCAGTGTCATTGCATGTGTGTTCTTCTCACAAATCACATATGGATCCAACAGTGTCATTGCATGTGTGTTCTTTTCATTAACCATAGCTAGAGTCATTGCATATCTGTTCTTTCCACAAACCACATATGGATCCACTAGTGTCATTGGATGTGTGTTCTTTTCATGAACCACACCTAGATTCATTGCATGTCAGTTCTTTTCACAAACCACACATGGATCCACCAGTGTCATTGGATGTGTGTTGTTTTCACAAACCACAACTAGAGTCATTGCATGTCTATTCTTTTCACAAACCACACATGGATCCACCAGTGTAATTACATGTGTGTTCTTTTCACAAACCACAGCTAGAGTTATTGCATGTCTGTTCTTTTCACAAACCACATATGGATCCACCAGTGTCATTGCACGTGTGTTCTTTTCAGAAACCAAAACTAGAGTCATTGCATGTGTGTTCTTTTCACAAACCACATAAGGATCCACTAGTGCCATTGGATGTGTGTTCTTTTCATGAACCACACCCAGTGTCATTGCATGTGTGTTCTTTTCATTAACCACAGCTAGAGTCATTGCATATCTGTTCTTTCCACAAACCACATATTGATCCACTAGTGTCATTGGATGTGTGTTCTTTTCATGAACCACACCTAGATTCATTGCATGTCAGTTCTTTTCACAAACCACACATGGATCCACCAGTGTCATTGGATGTGTGTTGTTTTCACAAACCACAGCTAGAGTCATTGCATGTCTATTCTTTTCACAAACCACACATGGATCCACCAGTGTAATTACATGTGTGTTCTTTTCACAAACCACAGCTAGAGTTATTGCATGTCTGTTCTTTTCACAAACCACATATGGATCCACTACTGTCGTTGGATGTGTGTTCTTTTCGTGAACCACACCTAGTGTCATTGCATGTGTGTTCTTCTCACAAACCACATAATTACCCACTAGTGTCATTGCATGCCTATTCTTTTCATTAACCACACCTGGAGTCATTGCATGTCTATTCTTTCCACAAACCACATATGGATCCACCAGTGTCATTGGATGTGTGTTCTTTTCATGAACCACACCTAGAGTCATTGCATGTCTGTTCTTTTCACAAACCACACCTGGATCCATCAGTGTGACTGCATGTGTGTTCTTTTCAGAAACAACAGCTAGAGTCATTGCATGTCTGTTCTTTTCACAAACTACAGCTAGAGTCATTGCATGTCTGTTCTTTTCACCAACCACAGCTAGAGTCATTGCATGTCTGTTCTTTTTCACAAACCACATATGGATCCACCAGTGTCATTGGATGTGTGTTCTTTTCATGAACCACACCTAGTGTCATTGCATGTCTTCTTTCCACAAACCACACATGGATCCAACAGAGTCATTGCATGTGTGTTGTTTTCACAAACCACAACTAGAGTCATTGCATGTCTGTTCTTTTCACAAACCACATATGGATCCACCAGTGTCATTGCATGTGTGTTCTTTTCACAAACCACAGCAAGAGTCATTGCATGTCTATTATTTTCACAAACCATACATGGATCCACCAGTGTGATTGCATGTGTGTTCTTTTCACAAACCACAACTATAGTCATTGCATGTGTGTTCTTTTCACAAACCACATAAGAATCCACCAGTGTCATTGGATGTGTGTTCTTTTCATGAACCAGACCCAGTGTCATTGCATGTGTGTTCTTCCCACAAACTACATATGGATCTACCAGTGTCACATGTGTGTTCTTTTCACTAACCACAACTATAGTCATTGCATGTCTATTCTTTCCACAAACCACATATGGATCCACCAGTGTCTTTGGATGTGTGTTCTTTTTATTAACCATAGCTAGAGTCATTGCATGTCTGTTCTTTCCACAAACCACATATGGATCCACCAGTGTGATTGCATGTGTGTTCTTTTCACAAACCACAGCTAGATTCATCGCATGTGTGTTCTTTTCACAAACCACCGCTAGATTCATTGCATGTGTGTTCCTTTTCACAAACCACATTAGGATCCACCAGTGTCATTGGATGTGTGTTCTTTTCATGAACTACACCCAGTGTAATTGCATGTGTGTTCTTCTCACAATCCACATATGGATCCACCAGTGTCATTGCATGTCTGTTCTTATCATTAACCACAACTAGAGTCATTGCATGTCTGTTCTTTCCACAAACCACATATGGATCCACCAGTGTCACTGGATGTGTGTTCTTTTCATGAAGCATAGCTAGATTCATTGCATGTCTGTTCTTTTCACAAACCACACATGGATCAACCAGTGTGATTGGATGTGTGTTCTTTTCATGAACCAGAACTAGAGTCGTTGCATGTATGTTCTTTTCACAAACCACATATGGATCCACTAGTGTCATTGCATGTGTGTTCTTTTCACAAACCACACCTAGAGTCATTGCATGTCTATTCTATGCACAAACCACACATGGATCCACCAATGTCATTGGATGTGTGTTCTTTTCACAAACCACAGCTAGAGTCATTGCATGTCTGTTCTTTTCACAAACCACACATGGATCCACCAGTGTGATTGAATGTGTGTTCTTTTCATAAACCATAGCTAGAGTCATTGCATGTTTGTTCTTTTCACAAACCACATATGGATCCACAGGTGTCATTGGATGTGTGTTCTTTTCATGAACCACACCTAGTGTTATTGAATGTGTGTTCTTCTCACAAACCACATATGGATCCACCAATGTCATTGCATGTCTGTTCTTTTCATTAACCACAGCTAGAGTCATTGTACGTCTGTTCTTTCCACAAACCACATATGGATCCACCAGTTTCATTGGATGTGTGTTCTTTTCATGAACCACACCTAGAGTCATTGCATGTCTGTTCTTTCCACAAACCACATACGGATCCACCAGTGTCATTGCATGTGTGTTCTTTCCATGAACCACACCTAGAGTCATTGCATGTCTATTCTTTTCACAAACGACACATGGATCGACCAGTGCCATTGCATGTCTATTCTTTTCACAAACCACAGCTAGACTCATTGCACGTGTGTTCTTTTCATGAACCACGACTAGAGTCATTGCATCTGTGTTCTTTTCACAAACCACACATGGATCCACTAGTGTCATTTCATGTGTGTTCTATTCACAAACCATAGCTAGAGTAATTGCATGTGTGTTCTTTTTCACAAACCACATAAGGATCCACCAAGGTCATTGGATGTTTGTTCTTTTCATGAACCACACCAAGTGTCATTGGATGTGTGTTCTTTTCATGAACCACACCTAGAGTCATTGCATGTCTGTTATTTTCACAAACCACACATGGATCCGCCAGTGTCATTGCATGTCTATTCTTTTCACAAACCACAAATAGAGTCATTGCATGTGTGTTCTTTTCATGAACCACACCTAGAGTCATTGCATGTCTGTTGTTTTCACAAACCACACATGGATCCACCAGTGTCATTGCATGTCTATTCTTTTCACAAACCACAAATAGAGTCATTGCATGTGTGTTCTTTTCATGAACCATAGCTAGATTCATTGCATGTGTGTTCTTTTCACAAACCACATATGGATCCACCAGTGTCATTGCATGTGTGTTATTTTCACGAACCATAGCTAGATTCATTGCATGTGTGTTCTTTTTCACAAACCACATAAGGATCCACCAGTGTTATTGGATGTGTGCTCTTTTCATGAACCACACCCAGTGTCATTGCATGTCTGTTCTTTTCACAAACCACATACGGATCCACCAGTGTCATTGCATGTTTGTTCTTTTCATTAACCACAGCTAATATCATTGCATGTCTATTCATTTCACAAACCACATATGGATCCACCAGTGTCATTGGATGTGTGTTCTTTTCATGAACCACACCTAGAGTCATTGCATGTCTGTTCTTTTCACAAACCACACATGGATCAACCAGTGTGATTGGATGTGTGTTCTTTTCATGAACCACAACTAGAGTCATTGCATGTCTGTTATTTTCACAAACCACATATGGATGCACCAGTGTGAGTGCATGTGTGTTCTTTTCACAAACCACAGCTAGAGTCATTGCGTGCGTGTTCTTTTCACAAACCACATAAGGATCCACCAGTGTCATTGGATGTGTGTTCTTTTCATGAACCACACCCAGTGTGATTGCATGTGTGTTCTTCCCACAAACCACATATGGATCCACCAGTGTCATTGCATGTGTGTTCTTTTCATTAACCATAGGCTAGAGTCATTTCATGTCTGTTCTTTCCACAAACCACATATGGATCCACCAGTGTCATTGGATGTGTGTTCTTTTCATTAACCATAGCTAGAGTCATCACATGTCTATTCTTTCCACAAACCACATATGGATCCACCAGTGTGATTGCATGTGTTTTCTTTTCACAAACCATAGCTATATTCATTGCATGTGTGTTCTTTTCACAAACCACAGCTAGATTCAATGCATGTGTGTTCCTTTTCACAAACCACATAAGGATCCACCAGTGTCATTGTATGTGTGTTCTTTTCATGAACCACACCCAGTGTCATTGCATGTGTGTTCTTTTCACAAACCACACATGGATCCACCAGTGTCATTGCATGTCTGTTCTTTTCATTAACCATAGCTAGAGTAATTGCATGTCTGTTCTTTCCACAAACCACATATGGATCCACCACTGTCATTGGATGTATGTTCTTTTCATGAACCACACCTAGAGTCATTGCATATCTGTTCTTTTCACAAACCACACATGGATCCACTAGTGTGATTACATGTGTGTTCTTTTCAGGAACCACAACTAGAGTCATTGAATGTTTGTTCTTTTCACAAACCACATATGGATCCACCAGTGTCATTTCATGTGTGTTCTTTTCACAAACCACAGCTAGAGTCATTGCATGTGTGTTCTTTTCACAAACCACATAAGGATCCACCAGTGTCATTGGATGCGTGTTCTTTTCATGAACCACACCTAGTGTCATTACATGTGTGTTCTTCCCACAAACCACATATGAATCCACCAGTGTCATTGCATGTGTGTTGTTTTTATTAACCACAGCTAGAGTCATTGCATGTCTGTTCTTTCCACAAACCACATATGGATCCACCAATGTTATTGGATATGTGTTCATTTTATTAACCATAGCTAGAATCATTGCATGTCTGTTCTTTCCACAAACCACATATGGATCCACTAGTGTGATTGCATGTGTGTTCTTTTCACAAACCATAGCTAGATTCATTGCATGTGTGTTCTTTCCATAAACCACAGCTAGATTCATTGCATGTGTGTTCTTTTTCACAAACCACATAAGGATCCACCAGTGTTATTGGATGTGTGTTCTTTTCATGAACCACACCCAATGTCATTGCATGTGTGTTCTTCTCACAAACCAAACATGGATCCACCAGTGTCATTGCATGTCTGTTCTTTTCATTAACCACATCTAGAGTCATTGCATGTCTGTTCTTGCCACAAACCACAAATGGATCCACCACTGTCATTGGATGTGTGTTCTTTTCATGAGCCACACCTAGAGTCATTGCATGTCTGTTCTTTTCACAAACCACACATGGATCCACCAGTGTGATTTCATGTGTGTTCTTTTCATGAACCACAACTAGAGTCATTGCATGTCTGTTCTTTTCACAAACCACATATGGATCCACCTGTGTCGTTGCATGTGTGTTCTTTTCACAAACCATAGCTAGAGTCATTGCATGTGTGTTGTTTTCACAAACCACATAAGGATCCACCAGTGTCATTGGATGTGTGTTCTTTTCATGAACCACACCCAGTGTCATTGCATGTGTGTTCTTCCCACAAACCACATATGGATCCACCAGTGTCATTGCCTGTGTGTTCTTTTCATTAACCACAGCTAGAGTCATTGCATGTCTGTTCTTTCCACAAACCACATATGGATCCACTAGTGTCATTGGATGTGTGTTCTTTTCATGAACCACACCTAGAGTAATTGCATGTCTGTTCTTTTAACTACAAGAAAAGTTGGCATTTACAACAGACAATTTTTGTGGTTGAAGGCCCGTTTTTCATGGCTAAAAAATGTTCTACGACGGATGCCCATCATGGTAAAAGCCCCGTCACAAAAGAATCTACCACATTTTTTTCCTGACCGTGGCCGATCGCACCCTTCAGCCACGAAAACTTGTTCCGTCGTAGATCTGTTCGCCAGCCGCGTTGACTGCTGATGTCATGCAATATGCCACGTGGCACCCACCGTTAACGGTTAGTTACCACTGTTAACGGCCACGAAAACCGTGGTAGAAGCCAGGCCCAGCCAAGGCCTGCTCATAATTAAGTGGGTCGGCCCATCAAGAGAGCCCAATAAGATTACGGCCCGTTACTGTTTCGTCCGACAATGTTTGAAATGGGCCCAAAGATGTGGCCAACAGCAGCCCACGAATGTCAGGCACATTACTGTTTCGGCCTACAAAAGCCCACTTTTCAAATACCGTGCGACCCGTTAACAGGCTGCGTCAAGTAGGCCCGATACTGTTAAAGCCCACGGTCAGCCCGTCATTGTTCTCACAGCTCGTCATGGGCCGCCTACGAACGACCCACTTTTGAGAAGGTCCAACACTATTATGGCCTTTTACTATTATGACTCGTTATTATTCTGGCCGTTTACTATTCATGTCCGTTACCATTGTGGCCCTTTACTGTTCTGGCCCGTTACTGTGCTGGTTGCCCTGCTCTGGCCTATTACTATTTAGGCATGTTACTGTTCTGGCCTGTTAGTATTTAGGCATGTTACTGTGCTGGATTGCCACTGTTCTGGTCTGCTAGTGTTTTAGGCTGCTACTGTTTGGCCTGTTACTGTTTTGGCATGTTACTATTTTGGCCTATTACTGTTTCGTCCTGTTACTGTTTCGTCCTATTACTCTTTCGGCATATTACTGTTTCGGTCTATTACTGTTTCAGCATGTTACTATTCCGGTCTGTTACTATTTTGGCACGTTGCTGTTTTAGCCAGTTACTGTTGTTGTTTTGGCATGTCACTGTTTTGTCATGTTACTGTTTTGGCCAGTTATCGTTACTATTTCGGTAACTCTGAAACTTGATCGACCTAGCTGGCGCAGTTATGGTACAGCCATGCGTGGACGGTGTCAACTAAATGCCTACATGGCCTATGCAAGTTATCTAGATTTTACATCAGCTACAAACTTCTTAAAAATACTACAAAATATGAACAAAAGGGAAAGAAAATTAAGCACTTCAATTGCGAATCAAGTTAATAGCAGAGCCCTCAATTTGCTTTCTCAATCCATCAACTACATCTCCCTTTGAGTGTGACAGCTACATTGGAAAACCACCTTGAGATATGATCTTGCAGTCCCCTCTTTGGTGGCGATAGCAATAATTGCAGTCTGAAACTAACTAATAACAAGTTAATACAGCAAAGAAGACAAACTACTCATAGCTAAGAATGAGCTAGATAGGAATTATAACTGCATAATACAAACTTGTAGAGAAGGAATGCAAACCATGAATGAACTATATAGTAGAGGATAGTTATGTCGTTGCCTAGGATGAATCAGAACCAGATACAAGATGTAATGGTGTGGCTTGTGAACCTATAGAACAGGACAAACAAGCATTAGACAAGTATGCCAATAATGAAATGAGCAATCAAACAAAGTGTTTCTTAGAATTTCAGTATAAACTGGCTAGGTCATTTCAGCAAATATATATGGAAGCAGTGGTATCTCCTGCAATGCAAGAGACATTGAGTGACTCAAGAATTTGCGGTGAGCTACACAATGGCATGCAATTACTGTCATAGCTTAGAATGAACCACATAGAAATTATGACCGCATCATACTAGAACTTGTTGAGCAGGAATGGAAAACACGAATGAACTATACAATAAAGAATAATTATGTCGTTGATTAGTATGAACCAGCACCAGATACAAAAAATATATAATGGCATCGCTGGTGGACCTATAGGCTATGCAAACCAACATGTTCAGTGTTGCCTTTTTGAGCTCTATGCAAAGAAAACGAAAATAGTCAGTGTTGCACCTTTTGAAGAACTAGATGGCAACAACAAAATTATAATCGAACTAGTATGAAGAGTTTGAACGGGTACCACAGGATAGCAGAACCATGCCAGGGAAGAAATAATAGCAGGAACTTAGCTCAGGAATAACCAGATAGAGTCAGTATCTATGTAGCAGGGAATCCACACTAATATATTCCACTGACATTACATTTTGCAAGAACTACACAATAGCAGACATTTACTGGTGTACGGAGCAGCTAAGATCAGAACATGTGCATGAAAAAATAGCAGACATGTGCATGACTTGATATTTGTAGAGCAGTGAATGCAAACCAACATGTCTAATGACATTGTATGTACTAGCACGAAGAATAGGCGTGCCCAGTGACTTGTATGTATTATGTCTACGCACTTCTATTCTTGTAGACAGTTGTTGGGCCTCCAAGTGCAGACATTTGTAGAACAGCAGCAAGTTTTCGCTTAAGTGGATCACCCAAGGTTTATCGAACTCAGGGAGGAAGTGGTCAAAGGTATCCCCTCTCAAGCAACCCTGCAATCAAGATACAAGAAGTCTCTTGTGTCCCCAACACACCCAATACACTTGTCAGGTGTATAGGTGCACTAGTTCGGCGAAGAGGTAGTGAAATACAAGTGGTATGGATAATTATAAGTGGTAACGGTGGTAGAAAATAGCTTGGTGGCGTGGAAAAGACTAAGGGCAAACTGAAATAAAGATGGAAGCAAGCAAACATGTAATATATCTAATAGCAAACGGTGTTTCAGTCCTTAGAAACAAGGCCTAGGGATCATACTTTAATTAGTGAACACTCTCATATAAATATCTTCTCTTTATGATACTACTCTTAACTACTCTCCAGTTGAACACTCTAATCGATGGTAGGGCTATAACAACACACCTCAAAGTTCATCTTTCCCATCTAGAAACCCCACACTGTCACCTTGAGTACTAGATGAGTCCAACAAACACCACAATTTCATAGAGACATCCAACTCCAAATATAACTCATAACAAGTATTTGTAATCTCTAGCCTAAGTGCCACCATGGTGTGCACGATGTCACTTTCACACACATGGGGAGAGTAGAGATCTATTAAAGCACTTGAGTAGCAAGGTAGATCTATAGATTACAAGCTCATGATCACAATATGATCATGCATAGAAAGAGAGATGAACACATAGCTACCGGTAGAACCCTTAGCCTCGAGGAAGAACTACTCCCTCCTCATCATGGGAATCAGCAATGGTGATGGAGATGGTGGTGGAGATCGATGGAGATGGCTCCGGGGGCACTTCCCCATCCCGGCAGGGTGCCGGAACAGAGACTTTCTGTCCCCCGAATCTCCCCTTCGGTGGCGGCAGCGCTGCGGAACTTTTCGTGGATTTCTAATTGACTCTTTAGGGTTTTGGTATCAGGAGGCCCTTATAGGCGAAGGAGGCAAGGTCGGTGGCCAGCCAGGGGGCCCACACCATGCCCTGGCGTGGCCTGGGGGGACCCGCGCCTGGGGGGGTGGCCACCCTGTGGCCCCTCTCTGACTCTCCTTCTAGCTCCCTTAGTCTTCTGGGAAAATAGTAACTTTGGCTTTTGTCCCGTCCAATTCCGAGAATATTCATTTTCTGACTTCCTAGAACCAAAAACAGCAGAAAACAGGCAACTGGCACTATGGCTCTTGTTAATAGGTTAGTCCAAGAAATCATATGAAAAGTACTCCAAAGTTGGAACAAAACACAAGAAAGTAGATAAAACCAAGCATGGAACATCAAAAATTATAAATACATTTGCAATGTATCAACATCCCCAAGCTTAACTCCTGCTCGTCCTCAAGTAGGTAAGTGATAAAAATAAAGAATAATTTTTGAGGTGACATGCACCATCAAAGACTTGATCAAAGTATTTGTAAAACATTCAAAGCTGGGATCATAGTACTTCAATCATAACATGAAAGACAAAGTTCTAGCAATAAGACAAAGAAACTATGATGCAAAAGACACATAAAGAAAAACATAGCAATAAGACAAAGTTCTAGCAATAAGGCACAAACAAAAGATTCATGAATAACAATGCTTTGCATGACGTTTGTTTGTTTCACATAAAGAAAACATAGCATAATAGTATTCAGCTTGTCCCTCATAGAGTAGCAAACATAAATGCATAGGACACCTTCAAAGTTCATAAGAGTGACTAGATACAAATAGTTTAAAACAAGCAATATCAAGTTATGCATCAATCAACTAGTCTTGGGACAATGCACATAGAACTAAGAATCGCCACTATGCTCTCAAAGTAGGTGCATAAAGATAGAAGGTGGAGACTCAATATAATGGTGGAAGAAAGGCCATCATAGAAGGAAGTAGGGATTCAAGTCCCATAAAGAGCTTCCAAAAATTATGGTACTTATAGCTTTCAGCTCTCATTGCCCCTATCATAAGCATCTTGAAGTGATTAAGGTTAAAGTGAACAAACTATGGTGTACATGCTTGACGAAGTATAAGTTAGAAATCTCATGTCCCTTGTATACGAGGGCCGCTCCTCATGCTACTCAAGTTTAGTCACCGGTAAGTTCTTGTCATCATAAGTACATGTGTATCATAGAGAACCGCCAACGGGGTACCCCTTGCCCGATGATACGGAAGAATCCCCATATCAAAATGACAAGGCAAGCAGACAACGAGCATCTTAGTAATCTTCTTATTTACCATGGGAATATGGTACTTTTTTCTCTCTTTCCTCTTTTCATAATCTTTTTTTTCTCTTTTTCTCTTTTTTTCTCAATATAGGACTCTTTTTTATAAGAAGAATGCTTCATAGACAGCTCATTATGGTTACGCTGTAGGTTTCCACCATGTCAGCATGGATTAGACCAGCGGACCAGGCGTTTCTCTAACACATATACATAACTCCATGGACTTACAAGCTCCCCTTTCGTTTCACACCGACGACATCCATATACAAAAGAGCATGATATCAACTAGGTACAAGTACCAAGTGCAATGTTGAAAGCGTTCCCCAGGATAGCATGGTTCTGCTAATTCCCAACAAATAAGTGCAAGCATATACAACATAGACGACACAATGGTTCAAGTTTATTAAGGGCAAGAAAAGTAAAGTGTGCCATCAAGTTCGTGAGAGCTTTAATCACTAGTTTTCTCATAACAAGTTTAATTCGGAAGGTAAACAAAAGCATGAATATACTTGGAATAGCATAAGCTAGTAGGTAGGTATGGTGGACTCTTTGGAATAACTTGGTTTAGGGAGTTGGATGCATGAGTGGAACTCATACTTGGTTGTGGAGGCTAGCAAAAGACTGGGAGCGACAAACTAAGAGAGCAATAATGGCCATAATCATGTAGAGCGACAAAACATCATTGATCAAAGCATAAAGTGATACTACAAGTTGAAAACTAAACGATCATAAAGGCTATGGTGACTTGAGATAGTCATAACATGGTGTGAGCATGCGCCAAGTCAACCCAAATAAAGCATCAAAGGAGAATACCATAATACTATGCTTTAATATGCTAAAACAACGCATGATTCATCCAAGGCACATTAAGAAATATCAATTGTTTATAAAAACTCATGCTACAACAAAGAATACTAAGCATAAAGCCAAAACAATATCAAGCATGGCATGACAGAGCATAGGCCACAGTCAAAAACGAGCTCTTTTTACCACTTAAGCATGAGCTTTCCTACTCTTTTCCAAAACAAACCAAACTATTTGCAAACCAATGCATGAAAGAGGGGGGTCCAACCAATTTATTCAGCAAACTAAGAAAAAAAAGCAAACAAAAAACCAAAACGAAAAGGAAAAAGAAGACGCTCCAAGAACAACACAACTATGCATGAAACAATAAAAATGAAGCGTTTGGAAGAAACCTAGGATTTTTATTGTTGAAGAAGGGGATGCCTTGGGCATCCCCAAGCTTTGACGCTTGTCCTTCTTGGATATTTCTTGGGGTGACATCCGTGGCATCCCCAAGCTTGAGCTTTAGTCCATTCTTCATCTCATTACTCATTCCTTCCATACACCTGAAATTTTTTCTTCATACAAAACTTCACACAATCTTTATTAGCAACATTAGTGCACTCAAGATAAATAAGTCTTAAGGTTCAGTTCTAACACCAAATAAACTTCCATTAAAACACTAGCTACTGTAGCACTTCCCTCAAAAAGCTCAGTTCCCCAAAAGAACTCAAAAAGGAACCAACAAGAAGCAAATGCAAATAATTGCAGAAATCTATCAAAATAGACCAGCAGGTAAAGACGAATTTTTTCGAAGACCTTCTGTTGCTCAAATCAAAAAGTGTTGAACTAACGAAAGTTATATAACAACCTGGGGCAGAAGCACAAAAACCCACGCCTCAAAAGGACGTACAGAGATTTTACACGAATGTTTACAGTGAAGAACAAAAATCTGTTTCGGGACAGCAACTTTCCCAAGCATTACTTCTCTCTCATTAGAGGTTACTCTTGGCACAAAAAGCAAATAAAAAGGATAAGGAGGGGTTATTATAGAGGTAATAACTTCCAAGACTCATCTAAAACTTTTGGGTTATCTCCCAATAAGTACTTTTCTTTAACGCCTTTAAGTTAGGCATGATAATTTGAGAATATGCTCACATAAGAAATATGAATTGAAATAAAAGAGAGCATGAAGAAGCAAATTCAAAGCACATTTAAGTCTAACCCACTTCCTATGCACAGGAATCTTGTAAAGAAACAAGTCATGAAAGCACAAAGCAACAAGCATAGGAAAGCAAAACAAGTGCAACTTCAAGACTTTCAACACAAAGAGGGGAAACCTAATATTATTGAGATGCATAAAACCATGTTTCCCTCTCTCATAATAACTTTCAGTAGCATCATGAGTAAAATTAACAATATAACTATCACATAAAACATTCTTATCATGAGCCACATGCATATAATAATTATTACTCTCCACATAAGCATAGTGATTCTTATTAATTGTAGTGGGAGCAAATTCAACAAAATAACTATCATTATTATTTTCATCACCATAATCATCAAATATAGGAGGCATATTGTAATCATAATTAATTTTCTCCTCAATAGTAGGTGGACTAAAAATATCATACTCATCATTGTAATCATCATATATTGGAGGTTTGGTATCATCATAAGCAATAGAATAGCTATCTTCCAAAGCTGGGGAACTAAAAAGATCATTTTCATAAAAACTAGCTTCCCCAAGCTTAGACTTTTCCATAGCATTAGCAATAATGGTGTCCAAAGAATTCATACTAACAACATTGCTATTAGCATGCAAATAAAGTTCCATATGTTTTTTAATTTTCTCTTCAAACACTTCATGTCCTAACTCAAGATAAATACTATAAAGCTCTCTAATTTTGTTGTTGTTTTCCATTAAGCCTAACTAGTGAAAACAAGAAACAAAAATACAAAATTGCAGAATCTAGAGGAAATAACTTCGAGCACTCACACCGGAGGATGTGAGTACCTTTTACCTTACCTCCCCGGCAACAGCGCCAGAAAATAGGCGTTTGCCATGGGAGGTTCTTCTTCTTTAATCCTCCGGTGTGAATACCTTTTACCTTACCTCCCCGGCAACAGCGCCATAAAATAGCTTGATGTCTACGCACTTCTATTCTTGTAGACAGTTGTTGGGCCTCCAAGTGAAGAGGTTTGTAGAACAGCAGCAAGTTTTGCCTTAAGTGGATCACCCAAGGTTTATCGAACTCAGGGAGGAAGTGGTCAAAGGTATCCCCTCTCAAGCAACCCTGCAATCAAGATACAAGAAGTATCTTGTGTCCCCAACACACCCAATACACTTGTCAGGTGTATAGGTGCACTAGTTCGGCGAAGAGATAGTGAAATACAAGTGGTATGGATAATTATAAGTGGTAACGGTGGTAGAAAATAGCTTGGCGGCATGGAAAAAACTAAGGGCAAACTGAAATAAAGATGGAAGCAAGCAAACATGTAATAGATCTAATAGAAAACGGTGTTTTAGTGCTTAGAAACAAGGCCTAGGGATCATACTTTAACTAGTGAACACTCTCATATAAATATCTTTTCTTTATGATACTACTCTTAACTACTCTCCGGTTGAACACTCTAATCGATGGTAGGGCTATAACAACACACCTCAAAGTTCATCTTTCCCATCTAGAAACCCCACACTGTCACCTTGAGTACTAGATGAGTCCAACAAACACCACAATTTCATAGAGACATCCAACTCCAAATATAACTCATAACAAGTATTTGTAATCTCTAGCCTAAGTGCCACCATGGTGTGCACGCTATCACTTTCACACACATGGGGAGAGCAGAGATCTATTAAAGCACTTGAGTAGCAAGGTAGATCTATAGATTACAAGCTTATGATCATAATATGATCATGCATAGAAAGAGAGATGAACACATAGCTACTGGTAGAACCCTTAGCCTCGAGGAAGAACTACTCCCTCCTCATCATGGGAATCAGCAATGGTGATGGAGATGGTGGTGGAGATCGATGGAGATGGCTCCAGGGGCACTTCCCCGTCCCGGAAGGGTGCCAAAACAGATACTTTCTGTTCCCCGAATCTCCCCTTCAGTGGCGGCGGCGCTGCAGAACTTTTCGTGGATTTCTGATTGACTCTTTAGGGTTTTGGTATCGGGAGGCTCTTATAGGCGAAGGAGGCAAGGTCGGTGGCCAGCCAGGGGGCCCACACCATGCCTTGGCACGACCTGGGGGACCCGCGCCTGGGGGGGGGGTGGCCAACCTTTGGCCCCTCTCCGACTCTCCTTCTGGCTCCGTGAGTCTTCCGGGAAAACAGTAACTTTGGCTTTTGTCCCGTCCAATTCTGAGAATATTCATTTTCTGACTTCCTAGAACCAAAAACAGCAGAAAACAGGCAACTGGCACTGTGGCTCTTGTTAATAGGTTAGTCCAAGAAATCATATGAAAAGTACTCCAAAGTTGGAACAAAACACAAGAAAGTAGATAAAACCAAGCATGGAACATCAAAAATTATAAATACATTTGCAATGTATCAATGTACTACCATGATTACAAAAATGCAGTTCACTGTGATAGGCTTGAACCTGCTACACCGCTGACAAAACAAAAATGGGTTGGATATTTGGTTAACCTTGGTCAGAGAGGCGTCTAAGCATCATCGGTACCGTGCGAGTGGCGTCTAGGTCACCGAGGGTGCTACGGTTGTGGTGGCTATTGGCGTCGGGGAAGCAGATTTTGGGCGGTCGATGCCGGCTTGAAAGCGGTGGACGAGAGCGTCGCTGAGGCAGATCCGGTGCAGTGAATGGCGACAGTCGTGCAGCTGGTCTAGAGAGGTGGACATGGAACTCTTTGAACTAGATCACGCCCGGTGGACACCGGTGAAGCTAATCCAGTATGGTTGGGTAGCTTTCACTGGCGAGGAAGCAGAGCTTGGGTGGTCGATGACACCATCGGTGTGGTGAACGACACCGCAGCTCCTAGATCTGGTGGGTGAGCACCGGTGAAGTGGCTGCACGGTGGTGCACGAGACCGCAACTCAAGCCGGTGCACGTGGTGGTTGTGGAGGGGACAAATGAGCTTGGGAATTTTGGGAGGGCAGCCGGGAAAAACTGGGGGAATCAGGACCATAGAGGTGAGCAGAAAAAATAATTACGATCGTACCCCTGAACTGCCAACTTTAGCATGCCCATTTGTCGTCTGAACAATGGGTTGATTTGGAATTTTAAATTCTAAAGTTTTTTAAACGGAAGAGCGTGAAATTCTTCAAGGTCGGTGTGTTGTTTTGCCGCTCGATTGAGAATTTGAATTTGGCTTGCGCCCATCTAATAATAATAATAGAAAAATGGTACTCCCCCGATCGGTGGGATATTTTGGCTCAAAGTTTTTGAAACGGTGGGGCGGGAAACGCTTGGTAGGTTGGTGATTTTGCCGCTCGATTGAGATTTTGAATTTGGCTAGCCTCCATCTACTAATAAAAAAAGGTAGTAGACCATACTCTATCTGTCCAGGAATTCAAGGCCGAGAGTCACATCAACTGATCAGCCATAAACATTTTTTTGCACAGAAACTTGGATACATTCCATTCACACAACATAGGTGGTAAATTTTGCTGCTTGACACAGAATTTAAATTTTTCTAGGGTCTGTGTAATAATATAAAAATGGTACTACCTCGGTGGGTGATTTTGCCTGAAAATGTTTGAAACAGAGGGGGTGCGAAATGCTTCGGGGTCGGTGGGTTATTTCCCCGCTCGATTATGATTTTGAATTTGGCTATCGGCCAAGTTTTTATTACTAGAAAAAAGGTTATGTAGTTCGAACGCCATCTGGTCAGGAATTTAAGGCGATACTCACATCAACTCATGCCTCCGATTCAAACGGGGTAGGCGGTAGGTTTTGACGGTCGATAGTGATTTTGAATTTAGATATTGTCGAAAGAATAATTTAAAAAATAGGTCGTTCTCCCTCTATTTTAGGGATCCAAGTCAGGGAGAGTGATTATCTACCACGTGTATGAAAATGCAGATCTCTGATACAAGAATGTTTGTTTAACATAACAACAAACAAATGTCTGAATTAGCTCTGATTCAAGCATGTGAAAATGGTGTGCAACCAAGGTCTACTAATTATTTAGGTGTCGGCACAGACTCTCCTACAGGAAGCACTAACTAAATGGTAGTACTAATTCAGATCAAATAAAAAAGCCTGCTGCAAAACAAATACTCCTAGTACAACATACTATCAAAACACAAAGACCAGCTAAAGTATATGTAGAACAAATAAAACAAGATTTCATCACGCATACACTACTATATAGAGAACACCATTTCATCATATAAAACAATGTTTTATTAGACACACATAGGCCCCCAAAACGAACAGACAACTCTAATATTCCAGCCCCTGCCGCTATGACTGCAGCACAAACAAAGGTGCCACCACAGTTCCATCAACTACGAAAATAAACAAATATCAGACTACAGCTCCAAATAACACAACCTGGGCAAACACATGCTTGCCCAAACAAGCCTTGCTTGTTCATCCGAGTGTTATTTTCATCTCCTTGATGTTGCAGTCTGAATCAGCCGTGTTGCTGACAAGACTTCCTATTCATTTCTTTGATTTAGCACTCCGAATCACATCGGTTGCTGAAGGAAATGAACAAAATGATCAACAAAATCATAGGTGTACAAAAATGTAAGGGGTGCACATGAATGACTGCACTAACCAGGTATCATAATGTAGGGATGTAAAGTACACCAACGTTTACGAGATCTGAACTTCTTAGACTTCATGTTGTTGAGATCTAATTCGAATACTCCCTCCTTCGCCCATATAACCACCATTTCTCTATCCTCAAATGTGCAGAGTAACCTGACTGCATCTTTCCCACCATATGCCCATGATTTATCAAGGCCAAGGTGAGTATCCAACTCAACATTTATATGAGGCACCCAAGCTTCCCATTTGCCTATTGATGATCTTGCACTGGACCATGTGTTTAGACTGAAGTCTCTTATAACCGCAAGGGCAACATCTCCATTATGCCCCTTAGCGATGACAAAATTGCGTCTGGAAATATCATGTGTCTCATGGGGGCACTCAATATAACACAGTTTTGTTGTCACATTATCAAAGGCAATTATATATCTGGAGTTCATTGTTGTCCATTACAAAATGTCCCCTATGAGAGTTGATGGCCTGCGATTAATCTTAGCCAGCATCTCAGTAGGTTCAATCCAGTCCTCCCATTTTCCTAACGCTGATGAGTACCTCTTCACCAGTGCTTCGTTACCATTGGTTACTATCCAAACAACCCAGAAATTGCTGCAACAATGTGAAGACAATTGCCCATGATTTCTCGAATGGAGAACTGTGCCGCTATCATGCTCACGGCTCCGCCAAATTGGTGGTTCTGGTATCACTGTTTCACTTCCACTGATTGGATCCCAGGCCTTTATCATGTTAGACCCTTGCGGATAACGAAGCAGCACCGTACCATTGAGACATCCGAGTACATATGGTTTGTAGGATTTATGTACTTCCACCATCCTGTTCAGCTTTTGGAAGATGGATTGGTTAAGATTATGATCTGTTAAGAATCGAGCATCCTCGGAGCTATTGTTGAAAAACCCAAGTAACGACATTCCTATGTTGTGTGACAAGGTTATCCTTTTGAAATCGTTGCTTCCCATGAAGTCCATCCAACATTTTTGGGCGACTGATGCCCTTAGTATGCAGCATGGGTGCGGAGGAAGCCTGACAAGAATCTGACCAAATACATCGCCTGGCAAGTCGTTGATTGTTGCATATGTTCTTCCACCGAAGCTGGTAGGATGATGCAAATAGCACAAGTGCATCATCAGAATTAAGTAAACAGCACAATGCACAATGCATAACCCTAAAAAATAATCAAGTAAACACCACAATGCATCATACATTTTGACAGGAAAATTTATCATCAAAATTTCCTAAACTGCACCCATCTGAAAAACTACCTAAAAAGCAGAGTCTGTCAACAAAATAACCTAAACAGCACAAGCAATCAACCAGAGTAGTACGAAAGCACCGCAAAATGCTTCAGCATGTCGGAACTGGGCAAAGGGAATGAAGAACTTTTTTTAGGTCACCCGGGAGGACAGAAAGGCCCCACCTGACTTTTATGGTTTTATCATAAAGAAGAAGAGAAAAAACAGACGCAGCTTCAGTGACTTGGTGAACCCAAGTCTCACGGTAACTTTCCCCAGGATCCACCTTCCATCGTAGATCAAACGTATGACAGTAGTTCAGATTTTGAACTAAAAAGTAAAACTATTCGAAAAAATTGACAAAAAATCAGTAAATCATCGGTGCCTAGGTTTGAATCCTGTGAAAGTTTCATCCCATTCGGATCACTAGTTTGTGATTAAATAGATTTTTATGCTCCCAGTACTACTAGTTTAAACTAATATCCAGAAAAAATCCCAAAGCAGAATACACAAAATCCAACGTTGAACTTACAATGGGATCGATGAGTTCTGAGCAGATGGAGCAGGCGCCGCTGACGAATGACGAGCCACAACTGTTGACACTGAAGAAGCACGACCATGAGCTGACGCATTCCTAGCATCCCACGCAGCCGTCGCTTTGGCAGCGACAGCCAACATAGCCGAATTTGTTCTGGCAACAACCGACGAGGATTTCGAATGTGCCTCCACTGCTTTCCAAGCATCACTCAACACTGCCCAAGACTCCGATGTGGTACAAGCATCGGCCTCCACATCCGCTTCACATGTATCTGCTGGTGCTGCTTCAACATCCACCTCTGCTTTACAAGCATCCGTCGACGCAACAAATGCATCCGCCAACGCCGATTCCATTTCCTGTAAACGCCACGAGCTTATTTAGCTCGCAATGCCCAAATATAAATGCATTCTATCCTTCAGAAAGCCCATAATGGCTGGAGGTTGGAGACATACATACCAGCGAACGGCGGTGTGGTGGTGTTCAATGGTGGAGCGGCGGGGACGGTCCAGTCGAGGGAGGGCGGCCAGGCAGAGAAGGTGACGATGGGGTCGAGGGGCACATGATTGAGCTACCTTGAACTCGAAACTAACTTTCGCCCCACTATTTATTTCCTCATCTTTTGCAGGATCAGGACTGTCTGGGCGTGGAGAATCTTGAATTTCTGTCCGGGTCTCATCTGCTTCTAGAGCCGAACTGAAAAGATTGTCAGCTTGCATTCCCACCTGTTCCAAGATTCGGTCGTACACCTGGCAAATCAGATCGTCGCCATCCACGTCAGGCAACTCGGGGACTAAGTTGTCATCCACGAACTTTTGAAAATCATCAGCAGCATCATGAGCAACTGAAATTGATGTATTCCATCCTGCAGTCAAATCAGCTATCCTCTTAGTGGATGTGGACACTTCTTCCTTCAGGCGCCTAATCTATTTGTCCTGGTGTTTCATTTTCTCTTGAAGGCACGAAATCATGTTTCTATGAGCTTTGTATTTCTCTCGGAGATGGGCCATTGTCAAATCCTCGTAGTGACCAGCACCATTACGCCATGAGCAATATGAGTAAGGTGGAAACTGCAGATAACAAATCCAAAATTAAACCAGATTCTCATTTCAAAAAAAAAACAAATTCTCGTTTGCTCTAGGTACCTATCGAGCGGTCAATTAATATATCAGTTGAGACTATTCGACTTCTAGCTACTAAGATTTTGCCTCTTGAAAATTTTGGACCCCTTTTGAAAATGATCACATGAAATAAGGAGAGAGGGGAAATGATTTTTCTATTCTCTATGGTCAACACACAAGCTTGAGGTGCACCTTAGGCTTAAAGATACTTTATAGTTTCTGATGACCCACAATTATAGGGGGTGTATCGCAGTATTTTTGGTAAGTAAGAGTGTCGAACCCAATGAGGAGCAGAAGGTGCTGGCTAGTGGTATGGATCAGGAATTCTCTACAGAAACTTAGCAAACGAATTTTTAGGGGTTTTCAATAAACCAAGTAAACAAAGTACGAGTAAATAAAAGACAGTAGGAACAAATGCAGCAAGTGGCCCAATCCTTTATGCAGCAAAGGACAAGCCGGTTGTATTACTTAAGATGACCAAACGTTCTCGAGGACACATGGGAAGACTGTCAAGTGCTTTTGCTTCATATAGTTGATTAATCTTCTTTAGATTGCTAAGTGTTGTGTGGGTGAACCTGTGCTAATGTACCGACCTTCCTAGGACTAATACATACTTGTGATTATACCCCTTGCAAACATCCGTAAGTACAAGAAAGTAATTTAGGTAGAAACCTAACCACAATTTAAACTCTAAGACCCTTACGTCCCTTGTGCAATGGTTTCTTAACGGGGGTTCAGGTTTCTGTCACTCCGGCAACCCCTACGATTAGTATCCAAATACACAATGCATTCCCCTAGGCCCATATAGGTGAAGTGTCATGTAGTCGACGTTCACATGACACCACTAGAAGAAGTACACCACAACTTAAAAATCAAACCATTGAATCTTTCTCAACACAACTCCACTACTAACAACATGACTTCTCCCATGTCCTCAAGAACAAAACGAACTACTCACAAGACATCATATGGATCATGATCAAAGATGGAATAATGATGTATAACAATCTGAACATAGACAATAATTCAATGGTTCACTCAATAGCATCAACTACAAAGATTAATCAACACCGGGAAAGTTTCCCCTATGAACTATGCAGGATTCAACCCAATTGTTATAGCAATATGGAGATGGTGATGAGGGTGCTGATGGTGATGATGGTGGTGATGATGATGATGATCCCGATGAAGTCCAGCTTGATGGTGGTGTTGATGGCGACGATCTCCCCTCTCCGGGAAGGAATTCCCCCGGCAGAAATCTGTCTGCCGGAGAGATCTTTCTCTCTAGGTGTTTCCGCCCCGCAGAGGCGGCGGAATCTTTCTGTGGTTGCTCCCCGAGTCTTAGGGTTTCAAGAGGATAATATACGCCAGAGGGGAGTGCCTGGAGTGAGCCAGGGAGGCCACACCACCTGCTGGTGCGGCTTAGGGCTGCCCGCGCCAGGGGGTGGTGTGGGCCCCCTATGGCCCATCTCCAGCCCCCCTTCTGGCTTCCTTCGTCTTCTGTAAAAATAGGATTTTCCGTATATTTTCCCGGATTTTCTGAAATTCGCGAATTTTGCCTCCAAACAACACCTTTTCCATCAGAATCCTGACTGCAGCGGTCCATGCTCCAAAAGCCATCAACCATGCAAAAAAAGATGAAATAACATAAGTATCACCTCTCAATACGAAATATATCAATGAATAATAGTGAATTAAGACATAGAATAGTGATGCAAAATGGACGTATCAACTCCCCCAAGCTTAGACTTTGCTTGTCCCCAAGCGAAACTGAGCTCAATAAACATGGCCTCGGGTTTATGGAGTGAAGAGTTTATAAAATAATACGGACAAGAAGCATCAAATACATAGATCATAATAGAAGACAACTCACTATTATATAACTCAACTTGCAATGAGTAAAGGAAACAGAATAAAGATACATAAAGTGAATCATAATTGGTAATGGCAAACTTACTCTTGGTCGAAGAATAGTTGATAATTTGCTGGAGCTCACAAATAACTGGTTTCCAAAGATATCTTTCAAATTAGTAAACATCAAGATAAGAGCAATGTGCAAAACAAGGAACATAAGAAACATGAATGAATAAATCATCATATGAATGAATGAAACACAACAACTCAAAATACTTGCTGAGATAGAGAGGAATAGGTTTACTGACTCAACTACAAAGTAAAAGAAAGGCCCTTCACGGAGGGAAGCAGGGATTGCAAGTCTCATAAAGAGCTCCCAAAACTTATGATACTTACTAGCTTTCAGCTCTCATTGCCCCTATCATAGGCATCTTTAGGTGATTAAGGTTAAAGTGATCAAATATGAGGATATGCATTGACAAGTTGTAAATTGAGAATCTCATGTCCCTTGAATACGAGGGCCGCTCCTCATGCTACTCAAGTTTAGTCACCGGTAAGTTCTTATCATCGTAAGCATATGTGTATCATAGAGAACCGCCAATGGGGTACCACTTGCCCGATGATACGGAAGAATCCCCATATCAAAATGACAAGGCAAGCAGACAACAAGCATCTCAGCAATCTTCTTATTTACCATGGGAATATGGTGCTTTTTCTCTCTTTCCTCTTTTCATAATCACTTTTTTCTTTTTCTCTTTTTTCTCAATATCGGACTCTTTTTTTATAAGAAGAATGCTTCATAGATGCTCGTTATGGTTACGCTGCAGGTTTCCACCATGTCAGCATGGATTAGACCAGCGGCCCAGGTGTTTCTCTAACAAATATGCATAACTCCATGGACTTACAAGCTCCCCTTTCATTTCACACCGACGACATCCATAAACAAAAGAACATGATATCAACTAGGTACAAAGTACCCGTGCAATGTTGAAAGCGTTCCCCATGACAGCATGGTTCTGCTAATTCACAACTTACAAAGCGCAAGCATATACGCAACATAGGTGAGCACAATGGTTCAAGTTTATTAAATGCAAGAAAGTAAAGTGTGCCATCAAGTTCGTGAGAGCTTTAATCACTAATTTTCACATAACAAGTTTAATTTGGGAGGTAGATAAAACAAGAATTTACTTGGAATAGCAATAATGTTACTAGGTAGGTATGGTGGACACAAATGGCAAAGGTTTTGGTTTAAAGGAGTGGATGCACGAGAAGAATTCCCTCTCAATACAGGTTTTTGGCTAGCAAGGCTGGGTAGCAAGTACAAGAGTTGAAGGAAACAAACAAGCATACAAGTGATAAAAACAAACATGCAATCTTCCTTGGAAGCACAAAACATCTTAACTAGAGAATACTAAACTTATGAGCAAATCAAGAAAGAAAAATGATGAAATAATTTTTCTTTAGAGTACTTTTATCTTTTTCATTCAACTCTCAAAAATAGTGTTGCTACTGACAAAGCCAGGTTTGCCAAAACCAACTAAATTAACTCAATTATCCCAAAGTGCTACCAATACTAACAACAAGATCAATCATATAACCACGAATTGAAAACTAATATAAGCTATGAAAAAGAGTGAATGATAGAACTTCTCATTAATATTCCATAACGGCAACTCACACCAAGGGATGCATATCTAAGGAGAGAGGGGACACTTCCATAATGCAAACCATACTACATAATAACTCCTCTATTCATGATAAGACTCTACTAAAAAGGTAAAAAGATAGAAGATAGTGATGTGATACCGCGGCACGCCCCCAAGCTAGGAACAAACCAAGGGGATGACAAACCTGATGACGAATTACTCCTTCGGTGGTGGTGGTAATATTTTCTTAGATGTCGTGAGGAAATCTTCCAGCATCTTGCGAAGCCTATTATTATCCCATTGAAGCATGTCCACCTTCCTCTGCAAGTCTCGATACTTATCGCAGTACTCCTTAGTGCCTCCTAGGGCTTCCGCTGATGCAGGGCAAGAGACTAAAGGTACCAGCCCCTGCTTGGGGTCTTGAAGATCCTCCTCCATAGGCTCCTTCCCTTTATCCTTGGAGGACACCATTGTGCTTCTAAACCTTCAAAGAGTATGTCCTGGCAGAAATAGATCAAAACAAAAACACGGCAAAGACACGATATACGAACCTCGGGAGATTCGGGGGGTTATATATTACGAAGTTTCATATCAAAAGGAAGGTACTGGGAGAAAACGAGTCGGAGGCGGAGTCCGGGGTGGACTCACCACCTGGTGGCGTGGCCAGGGGTGGGCCCGCGCCACAGGATGGTGTGAGCCACCCTGGCTCCGTTTCCGTCCCTTTTTCGCTTCGTAGATTTCCTTATTGACTAAAAACTGCAAAAATATAGTTGGATAGTATTTTCGTGGAGCTTTCTTTATCAGAACTGTTACCTATTTGAAAACAAACTCCGCAGGTCTCTGAATTTGGTATCTAGTAGATTCTTCCAGAGTCATCACTTGAATATCATCGATATCTTCATCTTCATACACTTATTACTTGATTCATAAAACCTTTCTCTTCCTTATTACACCATTATCTCCACTACCGGGAAATTTCTTTCACACAAAACTTCACACAGTTCTCATTAGCAACATTAGTATAAGTGAAGTGATAAAACCTTTTGAGTCCAACTTCAACTGAAAACCATCAAAACATAAGCTACTGAAGCAACTCCTTTCGAAAACCCAAAAATAATTCAAAAAGGAAATCGAATAAAGAAGCAAATGCAAGAGTGGCAAAAATCTGTCAAAACAGACCAACAGGTAAATATCAATTTTTTAGAAAATCTTCTGTTGCTCAAATCAAAAAGTGCAAAACTAACGAAAGTTAAATAACAACCTGGGGCAGAAGCACAAACAATTATAGCTCAATCTGACATACAGAGATCTCTCACGAATTTTTACGGTGAAGCACAAAAATCTGTTTCGGGACAGCAACTTCCCCAAATCTTACTTCTCTCTCATTAGAGGTTGATCTTGACACAAAAACCAAACAAAACGGATAAGGAGTGGTTATACCGAAATAATAACTTCCAAGACTCAAAGAGACAAAAACAAACTGAAAGCAAAAACAAATTGGGTTGTCTCCCAAAAAGCTCTTTCTTTAAGCCATTAAGATGGGCATGATAATTTTGAAGATGCTCACATAGGAATATGAATTGAAGTGAAACAGAGCATTAAGAAGCAAAAACACACACACATTTAAGTCTAACCCACTTCCTATGCAAGGGGATTTTGTAAACAAACAACTTGTTAAAACCAGAGGCTGCAAGCATAGGAAGGCAAAACAAGTGCAACATAAAGACTTTCGGCATAAAACGAGGAAACTTGATATTATGTAGATACATAAGAACACTTTTACCTCTCTCATAATAACTTTTAGTATCGTGCATAAACTTAACAATATAGCTATCACAAGGACCATCATAGCAATGATCACTTATTCTAACAGAAAACACAGGAATACTAGCCCTCATAACACTACTTTGTGAAACAATATTAGAGGTATCCTTACAAAGGATAGGGTGTCCCTCTTCTTCATATTTAGTAACAAAGTCTTTCACATTTGCTATTATATGTTCATCAACCATTTGTTTATCAGGTTGAACAGCTTTATTCATACTTTCATCTACCATACTAGCCATCATAGAATGTTCCCTTATCTTAACTAGGAAAGGCATTTTCTCAATATAAAGTTCAGGTAAGACATGATTAGTAGTATAAACTTAGTATTTCTTGCAGGAACACTCTTAGCAATATCTTTATAAGGTTCATGATACTTATTCCACTTCTTTTTAGGTACTTCAATGTAGGAAGCAAAAGCCTTAAAATAAGAAGAAATATCTTGAGAGTCTAGACCATAAGCATTTTTAAAATTTTGAAAGTCATCAGTTCCCATAAAAGATTCAATGTATTCATAATCATAATTTATACCTCAATTTCTACCTTTGTCATTCTCCCAAGCTTCAGCATTGTCTTGAATACGGTCCAGAAGATCCCATTTAGCTTCTTCTTCCATGCGAGTGAATGATCCAGCACAAGAAGCATCCAATAAATCTTTATCATATAGAGGGAGTCTTGCATAAAAGTTATTGATAATAATATTGTTGGGGAGCTCATGAATGAGACATGTGAGCATTAGTAACTTCAATCTCCCCCAAGCTTTAGTTGTACTCTCTCCATCAAGAGGCCAAAAGTTGTAGATTTGATTCCGATCTTTATGAATCTCACTAGGAGGATAAAACTTTGAATAAAAGAGAGGCACTATTTCCTCCCATTCCAGAGCTTGACCATTCTTCAGCAGCTTATACCATTCCTCAACTCTTCCTTTCAGTGATAATGAGAATAACTTCTTCTTAACTTGATCTGTAGTAATACCTGCACACTTGAACAACCCGCATAATTCGTGTATAAAGAGCAAATGATCACCGGGATGGACAGTTCCATCCCCAACATAGTAGTTATCCATAACACGATCAATAATTCTTGTAGGTATTTTAAAAACATCATTCTAAGCAGGTGGTGGCTTATCTACTACCTTAGCAGTGGTAGTAGCATTACCAAATAAGAAACTCAGCGAATTATCCATAACGAAAATAAAGCAACTAGCAGAAGTAAACAATACTCACAGTAGAAGTTTCCTTTACCAGTTCCACTCTCCAATAGTGCTTCACTCCCTGGCAAAAGCGCCAGAAAATAGTCTTGATGACCCACAAGTATAGGGGGTGTATCGCAGTATATTCGATAAGTAAGAGTGTCGAACCCAACAAGGAGCAGAAGGTGTTGGCTAGTGGTATGGATCAGGAATTCTCTGCAAATACTTAGCAAACGGATTTTTAGGGGTTTTCGATAAAGCAAGTAAACAAAGTACGAGTAAATAAAAGACAGCAGGAACAAATGCAGCAAGTGGCCCAATCCTTTATGCAGCAAAGGACAAGCCGGTTGTATTACTTAAGATGACCAAACGTTCTCGAGGACACATGGGAAGACTGTCAAGTGCTTTCGCTTCATATAGTTGATTAATCTTCTTTAGCTTGCTAAGTGTTGTGTGCGTGAACCTGGGCTAATGTACCGACCTTCCTAGGTCTAATACATACTTGTGATTATACCCCTTGCAAACATCCGTAAGTACAAGAAAGTAATTAAGGTAGAAACCTAACCACATCTTTAAACTCTAAGACCCTTACGTCCCTTGTGCAATGGTTTCCTAACGGGGGTTCAGGTTTCTGTCAGTCCGGCAACCCCTACGATTAGTAGCCAAATACACAATGCATTCCCCTAGGCCCATATAGGTGAAGTGTCATGTAGTCGACGTTCAGATGACACCACTAGAAGAAGTACACCACAACTTAAATATCAAACCATTGAATCTTTCTCAACACAACTCCACTACTAACAACATGACTTCTCCCATGTCCTCAAGAATAAAACGAACTACTCACAAGACATCATATGGATCATCATCAGAGATGGAATAATGATGTATAACAATCTGAACATAGACAATAATTCAATGGTTCACTCAATAGCATCAACTACAAAGAGTAATCAACACTAGGAAAGTTTCCCCTATGAACTATGCAAGATTTAACCCAATTGTTACAGCAATATGGAGATGGTGATGAGGGTGCTGATGGTGATGATGGTGGTGATAATGATGATGATGATCCCGATGAAGTTCAGTTTGATGGTGGTGTTGATGGCGATGATCTCCCCTCTCCAGGAAGGAATTCCCCCGACAGAAATCTGTGTGCCGTAGAGATCTTTCTCTCTTAGTGTTTTCCGCCCTGTAGAAGCGGCGGAATCTTTCTGTGGTCGCTCCTCGAGTCTTAGGGTTTTGGGAGGATAATATACGCCAGAGGGGAGTGCCTGGAGTGGGCCAGGGCGGCCACACCACCTGCTGGCGCGGCCTAGGGCTGCCCGTGCTAGGGGGTGGTGTGGGCCCCCTGTGGCCCATCTCCAGCCGCCCTTCTGGCTTCCTTCGTCTTCTGGAAAAATAGGATCTTCCGTATATTTTCCCGGATTTTCTGAACTTCGCGAATTTTGCCTCCAAACAGCACATTTTCCATCAGAATCCTGACTGCAGCGGTCCATGCTCCAAAACTCATCAACCATGCAAAAACAGATGAAATAACATAAGTATCACCTCTCAATACGAAATATATCAATGAATAATAATGAATTAAGACATAGAATAGTGATGCAAAATGGACGTATCAGTTTCCACTATGTATAAGGTGAACCTTAGCGGATGCCACATACTAGGTCTTATTAAGGTGTGCCTTTTATCTATATATCTACTACTATAATGGAGCAGTTTTGAATTGGATCCATATATAGCACCAATCTTGACCGTTGGTCTGTTAGGTCCAATGGTTCAGAGCAGCTAGATTGGTGTTGAATAGTACCTAGAGCAAACTCCACCATGTTCTAGAACCATCATGTCACCAACCCCAAAATTTCAAAGCACAGTAGGTTGTATTCTCAATATGTGTAGATAGTTATTATTAATAGACTTAATTTATGCATTTTGGTGGTGGTGACATGATGGTTCTAGGACATGGTGGAGTTTGCTCTAGGTACGTACTATTCAACACGAATCCAGCTTCGCTGAACCATAGGATCCAACAGCCCAACGGTCAGGATTGGTGCTATGGATCCAATTCAAAACTGCTCCACTATAGTAGTAGAGATAGAGATATCTTATCTTATCTTATTATCTTACGACTATATAGTGTACGAAAAACTATGAATATTGACCGTTGGATCAAGACTCGTGAATCCCAACATTTCCAGCCGTTGGATCTTCTTTTCAATTCTAGCATCTAGAAGATTCTATTAATAGTCTTCAGCATAATGAATGCTATGCACAAACCCCAAAACACACTTCTCCATCATACTAGAATCTTCTCCCTCATAGCTAATAATCGTTGACTTCTACATGATCTTATCTTATCTTATATTACCACTATATAGTGTACCGATAACTTTGAATGTTGACCATTGGATCAAGACTCGCGAATCCCAACATTTCTAGCCGTTGGATGTTCTTTTCCATTCTAGCATCTAGAAGATTCTATTGATAATCTTGAACACAATGAATGCACTATGCATAAACCTCTCAAAACACACTTCTCCATCATACTAGAATCTTGTCCCTCGTTTCTCTAGACCATGTTACCAAAACTTTCTAGTGTTAGGTAGCTAATAATCTTTGACTTCTACACATGATGATACAAAGTACAAGGACCAAATATACACCCATACTTTATAGATGTTGATCAAATTTATAATTTTTTGTGCTTTACCAATTATAATTTTATATAGTGATGATATGTCATACATTTACTATCTGAGCCTTATTAAGGTGTGCTTTTTTACACAATGCGGGAGTAGTATATTTCTTTGCTTAGACATATGGTCACCTCTGTCCACGTGTTGTACATTCTGAGAGAATAAAACGTTGGCAGGGGAAGAGGGCAACAACGAAGAGAAGTTGAAGGCGGTTCCATGTTAGAGCAAAGTTATGATGGGTTTCTGACATGAGGTACTCCTGCGGCCTTACAGTGTACACTCTACTAGTAGTAAATTTTAGGACCTATGCACGCAAAACAAATCGTGTGTTTTCTCTGTCCTTCCCTATGCTCCATCTCTCCTCCCCTTTCCCCTCGCGCACCGGTCCGGCTAATCTCTCTCCCCTCGTCCACAGCGTGGCGCTGTGCACATGTGCCTTGGTACAGCGGCTCTGTGTCTCTGGCGTGTTTAGTAGCCACGCGTTAGTGTGGAGTAGGGACAAGGAGGAGTACATAGGAAGGAAACCACTTTGGTCCTTGGCGGCAAAAAAATTCAAACTTTTCCGGCTTTCGAAATTTTCACTTGCTTCCCAAACATTGGTAGGGAAGGTTACTCAAAAGATCAGCCAAACATCGGGAGGGAAGGAAATTTTGAACCAGTTTTGAACATTGACTGTTGGATCAAGACTAGTAAATCCAAACTTTGAACATTGACCGTTCGATCAAGACTGGCAAATCCAAACTTTGCTAACTGTTGCATCTTCTTTTCCATTATTAGCATCAAGAAAGATTCTACCGATAGTCTTTAGCACAATGGACGCTAGTATGCGCATACCTCAAAACACACACTTCATTGCTTAGTTTTAGGGTCCTTGTGCAAAATACATGCATGGATTTGGATGAAAATTTCATTTTTATGAGGTCCTGGATGTAACTTGTACTTCCACTGACCGTCTTAACTCTCAAGCACCTCGCTCCTACGAGACCAACCATTAGATCAGCCATTCGCGGTACTTCTTATGTTATCTTTATCCTGTCTTATCTCTTACAATACCATACCACCATTGTATAGTGTACGAATTAACTTCGAACATTGACCGCTGGATCAAGACTGCCAAATCCAAACATTACTAACCGTTAGATCTTCTATTTTCCCTTAGCATGGAGAAAGATTCTAGTGATAGTCTTTAGCGTGATGAACTCTAGTATGCGCAAACCACAAAACACACACACTTCATTATTCAGTTTTAGGGTTATTGTGTTAAATGGATGGACTTGGATGCAATTTTCATTTTTTTCTGAGGTCCTTGATGTAAGTTGTACTTCCATCAATCGTGTTAACTCTCAAGCACCTCTCTCCTACGAGACCTACCATAGTTAAAAGAAAATGCAACCACCCCAATTATCACACAAGCTGGACCAACGGTTTCTTATACGTAATGCGCAAGTTTTTAGTACTAGGATTTTTCAAGCTTCATCCTATCAAACTTTGCACACTTCAGTGACTTCTTGTCGATTGACCGAAATTAGATCAAACTTGAGCTACAAGTAAGTGCGATAGATTGCTTTTGAATTAAATGTATTTTTGTAGGTAGATGGGGGCATCTTCTTCTAGTAAACAATGTCGTCGGTGTGAGTTTCTAACTATGAGGAAATAAAATCCTCAGTTTTCCGAGTGATGATGAGATGGTTCTTTTATGTAAAGAAAGTCTGAACAATATCGATCTCAATGCCATAAGCCAAGCTTTTAGACATATTAAGTGGACCAACGTGTTTTACTTACGATTCCCATGTTTTATGAGTTTTCAAGCTCCCTATGTAGCTAATTAACTTTCCCCACTCAAATGACTTCATGCCTATATTTATCGAAATTTGGTCAAACTTGAATTACAACAACTAAATTAATGTAGGTTGCTTCTAAAGAATTACAAAAAACTTTTGGAGGTGTACGCCTTGGGGGCTCAGCTAATATACCAGAAAACAACCGAGAGTTTTGACAATAGGTTTTTAACTCCTTTCTAATTAAGATTTTGCATCTTGACAATTTAATGAAAAATTAGCTCAAACTTGAGCTACAAGTAAGCGTGATAGATTTTTCATTAATTAAATGTCTCTTTGGAGGTAGATGGATGCATCTTCTTGTAGTAATCAGTACTGCTGGTGTGAGTTTCCAACTATCAGGAAAGAACATTCTCAATTTTCTGAGTGATGATGAGATTATTGTTCGTTTTCGTAAAAAAAAGTACGAAGGATATGGACCTGAACGCCACAAGCCAAGCTTTCAGACATATATAGTGGACCCTCATGTTGTACTTATGATTTCCATGTTTTATGAGTTTTCAAACTTATTCTATAGCTAACTTTGCCCACTTGAAATTGATTTTATGTTGATTTATTGAAATTAGTTCCATTTTGAACTACAAGTAAATTGTAGGTTGCGTTGAAAGTTTTACGTTTTTTGGAGGTAACCATTGGGGGCTGATTTAATATATCACAAACCACCACCGATAGTTTATACAACCAGTTCAACTTCTTGCTAAGATTTTGCATCTTGACAATTTAACGAAATTATATCAAACTTGAGCTACAAGTAAATGCGATAGATTGCTCTTGAGTTAATTGTGTTTTCGGAGGTAGACGGGTGCATCTTCTTGTAGTAAACAATGTCGTCGATGTCAATTTCCAAATATTAGGAAATATCATTCTTAATTTTCCAAGTGACGACGAGATTGTTCCTTTCTGTAAAGAAAGTCTCAAGAGTATGGATCTAAATCCCTCGTTCCTCTAGACCATGTTACCAAAAATTTCAAGTGTTAGGTAGCTAATAATCTTTGACTTCTACACATAATGATACAAAGTAGAAGAACCAAATATACACCCATACTTTATAGATGATCAAATTTATATTTTTTCCACTTTACCTATTATAATTTTATATAGTGATGATATGCTAGACGTCTATTATCTGAGCCATATGTGTACGGCACGTGCAACTTACTAGTATCTTATCTTATCTTATCTTACCACTATATAGTGTACGAATAACTTTGAATGTTGACCGTTGGATCAAGACTCACGAATCCCAGCATTTCTAGCCATTGGATCTTATTTTCCATTCTAGCATCTAGAAGATTCTATTGATAGTCTTCGGCATAATGAATGCTATGCACAAACCTCAAAACACACTTCTCCGTCATATTAGAAGCTTCTCCCTTGTTTCTCTAGACCATGTTATCAAAAGAAATCACGTGTTAGATAGCTAATAATCTTTGACCTCTACATGATGATACAAAGTACAAGGACCAAATGTACACCCATAATTTATAGATGTTGATCAAATTTATAATTTTTTGTGCTTTACCAATTATAATTGTATATAGTGAGGATATGTCATACGTCTACTATCTTAGTCTCACCTGCAACTTACTAGTAGCTAATAATCGTTGACTTCTACACGATCTTGCCATTATATAGTGTACAAACAACTTTCAATATTGACCATTGGATCAAGACTCGTGAATTCCAACATTTCCAGTCACTGGATCTTCTATTCCATTCTAGCATCTTGAAGACTCTATTGATAGTATTCATTACAAACCACTATATAGTGTACGAAAAACTTTGAATGTTGACCGTTGGATCAAGACTCGCGAATCCCAGCATTTCTAGCTGTTGGATCTTCTTTTTCATTCTAGCATCTAGAAGATTCTATTGATAGTCTTGAATACAATGAATGCACTATGCATAAACCTCTCCAAACACACTTCTCGACCATACTAGAATCTTCTCCCTTGTTTCTCCAGACCATGTTACCAACAATTTCAAGTGTTAGGTATGTAATAATCTTTAACTTCTACACATGATGATACAAAGTACAAGAACCAAATATACACCCATACTTTATAGATGTTGATCAAATTTATAATTTTTTTGTGCTTTACCAATTATAATTTTATATAGTGATGATATGTCATACGTCTACTATCTGAGTCTCACGTGCAACTTACTAGTAGCTAATAATCGTTAACTTCTACACGATCTTGCCATTATATAGTGTGCAAACAACTTTGAATATTGACCGTTGGATGACGACTCACGAATCCCAACATTTCCAGTCGCTGGATCTTCTATTCCATTCTAGCATCTTGAAGATTCTATTGATAGTCTTCATTACAAACCACTATATAGTGTACGAATAACTTTGAATATTGACCGTTGGATCAAGACTCGCGAATCCCAACATTTCTAGATGTTGGATCTTCTTTTCCATTCTAGCATCTAGAAGATTCTATTGATAGTCTTGAACACAATGAATGCACTATGCATAAACCTCTCCAAACACACTTCTCGACCATACTAGAATCTTCTCCCTTGTTTCTCTAGACAATGTTACCAACAATTTCAAGTGTTAGGTAGGTAATAATCTTTGACTTCTACACATGATGATACAAAGTACAAGAACAAATATACACCCATACTTTATAGATGTTGATCAAATTTATAAGCTTTTTGTGCTTTACTAGTTATAATTTTATATAGTGATGATATGTTATACGATTTACTATCTGAGCCTTATTAAGGTGTGCTTTTTTACACAGTGCGGGAGTAGTATATTTCTTTGCTTAGACATATGGTCACCTCTGTCCACACGCTGTACATGCTGAGAGAATAAAACATTGGCAGGGGAAGAGGGCAGCAGCGAAGAGAAGTTGAAGGCGGTTCTATGTCAGAGCAAAGTTATGATGGGTTTCTGACACGAGGTACTTCTGCGGCCTTACAGTGTACACTCTACTAGTAGTAAATTTCAGGACCTATGCACGCAAAACAAATTGTGTGTTTTCTCTCTCCTTCCCTATGCTCTATCTCTCCTCCCCTTTCCCCCCGCGCACCGGTCCGGCTGATCTCTCTCTCCCCTCGTCCCTAGCGTGGTGCTGCGCATGTGTGTACGGCGGCTTTGTGTCTCTGGTGTGTTCAGCAGCCGCGTGTTGGTGTGGAGTAGGGACGAGGAGGAGTACATAGGAAGGAAACCACTTTGGTCCTTGGCGGCACAAAAATTCAAACTTTTCTGGTTTTCGAAATTTTCACTTGCTTCCCAAACATCAGGAGGGAAGGTTATCCAAAAGATCGGCCAAACATCGGGATGGAAGGTAATTTTGAACCATTTTTGAACATTCATCACATCGAATAAATGAAAAACAAAAAACAAAAGTTTTACTCATGATGTCCTATCATGTCTTGTGCACCACGTACCATGAAAACTGTAATCATGTGATTAGATATGTTTTGGAAAAATAGCTTCACAATATTGTCCTACCATATGTAAGGACACTATCGGGTTTATTTCAACCCGAACAACAAAGGTCATCAAGGCCATATTGACATCATAGTTTACAATTGATAGAGTTCCCATGATAGTTTGGTAGATGGGTGCATCTTGGCGTAGTAAGCATTGTTGCATGCGGAAGTTTACAACAATTAGGAAAAAAGAATTTCAATTTTCCTAGTGAGGACGGTGATGTTTTTTTGTGAAGAAAGTCCAAATAATATGGTTTAGAATACCACAATCCACACATACTTTAGTTGATCATGGTTCCTATCTTACTTCAGCTAAAAGTTTACATATTATGATGGATTGTGACACGCGGTACTAGTACACATACTACAGTACTACATTACGTAGTAGATTTTTTCTCTCCTTCTCCCCTCTCACCAGCCATCCACTATCCTCTCCATTTCTCCTTCCTTCCCATGTAAGCTTTCATGCAATGACTATGCTTCTAGTCTGTGATGCAGCGGTGTAGAAAAAGATGAGGCCCACGCTATACCACCATCAATCAAGTTCGGTGACACAACTTTGTGAAGAGTATAGGTATACTAGTAGTAGTACTATAGCTAGATAAGTATGTACTACTATAGACACTTAATTTTTAACGGAGGAAGTAAGAGACACCGAGTAATTCTGGATGATTCTCTTCATTTTTTGATAAAGCGGGGCGCCTCCTGAATTCTCTGGGCCGAGAAAAATCAAGAACCGACAAGTCTGGTATAATCCTTTTTTGTTGACGGGACGAGTCTGGTACAATCTATTTATGATATTTTGGGATAGTTTTCAGGATATTAACACAAGCACGACTATAAATAGACATTATAAATTGCAACAGTACGCATTCCTACTTTCACCCAAAACACCCAACCCACCGTTGCTTAGAACTCAATCTCTCTCTATTTCCTTCCAAAATGTCATATGCCAACTCTCTCCAGAACACGTCGATTGACCTGACAAATGGGAAAGGCCCCGAAACTCCACCTGGAAGCCGAGACTTAGTCGACGGGCCATAGCTGCCGCCGCTGTCTGACTCCTCTGATGAAGAAGATAGCCACTGGTAGTGCTTTTTCGAAGGGACACCACCACCAACGCCGAGCGACTCCGATAAGACGGAAGATGAGACTGAGGAAGAGGAGGAGTCTGAGGTCGACCTTGAGGAGGAGGCCGAAGATGACGACAGGGAGAAGGCCGAGGACGATGACGGGGAGGAGGCCGAGGACGACGATGAGGAGGTCTCTTCCCGCCCCCCACCGAAGAAGCGTGCTCGAGTGCAAAATTAAACGGTGTCCAGAGAAGAGGCGGGCAGTGTACTATATCTCGTTCTACGAAGCATCTTGGCTTTGGTAAATAATGTTGTCAATGAGAGTTCCGAACTATTAGGAAAATGCTTTTCAATTTCCAAGTGATAGGATTTGTTTTTAGTAATTAAGTACATCCAGATAATTTGGCTTAGAGTGCACTCACTGTATTCTAGCAAAATATAGATAATTTCCACTTCATGTTATATGAAAATACTTATTTCAATGTGTGTCATGATACATAGTTTTTTTTGCGGGAGGGGGTGGTAATGATACATAGTTGAAACTTAAATGGTGTCCTCTTATATTTGTGCTTGTTTGGACGAAAACTACAAACATGGATTTGGATAACTTTCGAAAAACTTGCTACACAATAGTAGAATAACCATGTATGAACATAGTTCACATTTTAAGCCAAGTTACCAATGCCAAGGTCATATCTGCATCACTCGTCCCATTTATTGGGATAAATTAATGAAAAGTAAAGAAAACAATAAAAATGTTAGGAACTTATGTATGCTGTCCTCTTCCGTAAATGATAAACATGAATTTTGATAAGGTTTAAAAACACTTCTTCCCAATATGACCAGTGATGTGTTAACATATACTTGGGTTTCAAGTTAAATAATGACAAAGGTCGTGTCCATTTTGGGTAGATGGGGTGCATCTTGGCATGACATACTAATGTTGTTAATTGGACTTTTCAACTTTTATGTATAGAATTTTGTTAAATTATTTTAGAAGTGCCACATATAATTATTTTTTAAAGAAAAGGCAAAGAGTATGGCTCCAAATGCCACAACACACTAAATTTTACACAAAATAGAGTATGTTTCATCGTTAACAAGTTTCATGAATTTTGAGGTGTTCTAGCTGATTTCGCATAATTAAATGACATTTTGTCTATAAAACCTAAGTAGGGAAATTTTGAACTACAAGTGCGTGATAGATTGCTTGTAAATTTATAAGAAATTCAGATTGTACTAATTATTGTACCCACGTAGTTATAGTGAAAACCAACTATTGTTTTGAAAGATACAACTTCTTTGTATGAATTTCCATGTTGACACATCTGACCATGTTTCAAAAAAGTGAAAGAAAATAAGGAAACATGCACACAGCCTTTTAGTAGTACTCCTATTAAAAATTCATACTTGTAAAACAGTAAAGGCGACGCTGTTAAAGTTTCAATACAAGGGACCTGGGAACCTTCACCGGCCCTCCACAGTTAACCTTTCTTCCGCTTAGACTTTGTAGTAATGGCTCCGAAGAATAGAGCTCCCCGTGGGAAGAACAAGACCTAGGTGGCGGCGACAAAGGTCGTGGAGAAAAATAAGTCATGTCGCTGGCTTTCGAATTCTGCTCTGGCCACTCCAGGTCGCAGTCTCGCACCAGGCAGCCGTAGGAAGAAGCAGGTGTCGAGGTCTGTCAAGGCCGGGCTGCATTTCCCCGTCGACCGGATCGGGCGCTACCTCAAGAAGGGTCGGTACTCCAATATCATAGGCTTCGGGGCTCCTGTCTACCTCGGGGCTGTTCTCAAGTACCTCACCGCCGAGGTGTTGGAGCTCTCCGAGCAAGCCGCGAAGGACAGCAAGAAGATCTGCATCATCCTGAGGCACGTAATGCTCGGCGTCATGAGCGACGAGGAGCTCAGCAAGCTGCTGGCCGGTGTTACCATCGCGCACAACGGCGTGCTTCCCAGCATCCACGAGTCCCTACTTGGCGATGGTACCGCGGAGGATGCAGCCAAGTTGCCCACGGCAGATGCTGCCAAGTTGCCTGAGAAGACCGCTGAGTCCCCCTAGAAGTCGTTAAGTTGTACTACTACTACTTCGTATGTGTTTGGGTTTACTCTGTTTGCAGTTTGGTTAATCATCAGTGTCAATGTAATATTCAGATCTGTGATGCTAAGAAAAAGCTTGTGAGGGTTCTAAAAAATGATATTTTTCTAATCTTATCCTATACTCCATTTATTTAATACTCCCTCTGTTCAGAAATATAAGACGTTTTAGCTTTGTGAATCGAATATATCTAGACGACCATACACTAAAAGGCTTCTAAATACATTCATTTCACAAAGCTAAAACGTCTTATATTTCTAAACGGCAGGAGTATTACTCAGCATATTAGGTTTAGTCAAAGTCAACCGTTAGAAAGTTTGACCAAACTATATATAGTATTAAATAGTATACTCATTGAGAAAAATCATTATACAGTAAACAATATCGTCGGTGTGAGTTTTGAACTATCATGAAAGAACATTCAATTCTCAATTTTCCGAGAGATGACAAGCGAGGTTGTTATTTTTTGTCAAGAAAGTCCGAAGAATATGGATCTGAATGCCACAATCCAGGTTTTCAAACATATATATATTGTGGACCGACATGTTGTACTAACGATACCCATGTTTTATGTGCTTTCAAACTTCCTATTTAACTCTGCCAACTTGAATGACTTTATCCCAATTTGTCAAAATTATATTAGGTCGAATTTGAACTACAAGTAAATTGTAGGTTGCTTTGAAAGTTTCATGAAAAAGCTTTTGGAGGTACCCTTCGGGGGAGGGGGTGAATTAATATATCAGAAACCACTATGAGATTTGATGATAGGTTCAACTTCTTTCTAAGATTTTGTATCTTGATAATTTAACAAAATTAAGTCAGAATTGAGCTACATGTAAGCGCGATAGATTGCTCTTGAATTAAATGTCTTTTCGGAGATAGATGGGTGCATCTTCTTGTAGTAAACAATGTCGTCGGTGTGAGTTTCCAATTATCAGGAAAGACCATTCTCAATTTTTTGAGTGATCTCAAGATTATTCTCTCTCGTAAAGGAAGTTTGAAGAATATCGATCTAAATGCCAGAAGCCAAGTTTTCACACACACATATATATAGTGGACCAACATATTGTACTTATGATTTCCTATGTTTTATGAATGCTCAAACTCGCTACCTAACTTCACCCACTTGAATGACCTTATGTCAATTCGTCAAAATTAGGTCAAATTTGAACTACTGCAAGCAAATTGTAGGTTACTGTGAAAGTTTTACAAAAAATCTTTTGAAGGTACCCATCAGGGGGTCATAATTAATATATGAGAAACCATCCAACGAAATTTTTGACGACAAATTGAACTTCTTGCTAAGATTTTGCATCTTGCTAGTTTAACAAAACTAGGCCAAACTTTAGCTAGAAGTAAGTGCAATACATTCCTCTTGATTTAAAAGTCTTTTTGGAGGTAGATATAGGTGTATCTACTTGTAGTAGACAATGCCGCCAGTGTGAGTTTCCAACTATCTTAGGAAAGAACATTCTTAATTTTTCGAGTGATGACTAGATTGTTCTTTCCCCTAAAGAAAGTCCAAAGACTATGGATCTGAATGCCACAAGCCAAGTTTTCACACAAATATAGTGGACCAACACGATGCACTTACAATTTCCCATGTTTTATCAGTTCTCCAATTTCCTATCTAACTTCACCCACTTGAATGATTTTATGTCGATTTATCGAAATTAGATAAAATTTGGACTACTACAGGTAAATTGTAGGTTGCTTTGAAAGTTTTACAAAAAAGCTCTTGGAGGTACCCTTCGGGGGGAAGGGTCAATTAATATATATCAGAAACCACCGAGAGTTTTGACGACAGGTTCATCTTCTTGCTAAGATTTTGCATCCTAACTATTTAATGAAATTAGGTCAAACTTTTCTCACTGTTTCATGAAATTAGGTCAAACTTTGCTAACCGATTAACTTTGAACATTGACCGTTGGATCAAGACTAGCAAATCCAAACATTGCTAACCGATGGATATTCTTTTCCATTCTTAGCATCTATAAAGATTCTACTGATAGTCTTTAGCACGATGAACACTAGTATGCGCAAACCTTAAAACACACAATACTTCATTATTACTCGGTTTCAGGGTCCTTGTGCCAAATGCACGGACTTGGATGGAATTTTCATTTTTTTATGAGGTCCTTGATGTAACTTGTACTTCCACCGACCACTCGAGCACCTCGCTCTTACGAGACCTACCATTAGATCGGGCATTCATAGTACTTCTTATCTTTATCTTGTCTCTTGTATCTTACAATACCATATATACCACCACTACACAGATTAGGGATTAATTTATTTTGAACATTGACCATTGGATCTCAAGACTGGCGAATCCAAACATTGCTAACCGTTGGATCTTCTTTTCCATTCTTAGCATCTATAAAGATTCTATTGATAGTATTTAGCATGATGAACACTAGTATGTGCAAACCTCAAAACACATAGTACTTCGTTACTCGGTTTCATGGTCCTTGTGATAAATGCATGGACTTGGATGCAATTTTCATTTTTTATGAGATCCTTGATGTAAATTATAATTCTACCCACCATGTTAACTCTCAAGCACCTTGCTCTTATGAGACCTACCATTAGATCGGCCATTCGCAGTACTTCTTATCTTATCTTTTATCTTGTCTCATATCTCTTACAATACCATACCACTACATAGTGAAGGGATTAACTTTGAACATATTAACCGTTGGATCAAGACTAGCAAATCCAAACATTGCTAACCATTGGATCTTTTTTCAATTCTTAGCATCAAGAAAGATTCGATCTATTAATAGTCTTTAGCATGATGAATGCTAGTATGCGCAATCCTAAAAACACACAATACTTCATTGCTCAGTGTCAGGGTCCTTGTGCTAAAATGCATGGACTTGGATGCAATTTTCATTTTTTACGAGGTTCTTGATGTAACTTGTACTTCCACCGACCGTGTTAACTCTCAATCACCTCGCTCCTACGATACCTACCATTAGATCGGCCATTCGCAGTACTTCTTATCTTACCTTTATCTTGTCTCTTATCTCTTACAATACCATGCATACCACCACTAAATAGTGTAGGAATTAACTTATTTGAACATTGACCGTTGGATCAACACTAGCAAATCCAAACATTTCTAACCGTTGGATCTTCTTTTCCATTCTTAGCATCTAGAAAGATTCTATTGATAGTATTTAGCACGATGAACACTAGTATGCACAAACCTCAAAACACATAGTACTTCATTACTCGGTTTAAGGGTCCTTGTGCTAAATGCACGGACTTGTTGGATGCAATTTTCATTTTTTGTGACGTCCTTAATGTCACTTGTACTTACACCGACAATGTTAACTCTCAAGCACCTCACTCTTACGAGACCTACCATTAGATCGGAAATTCGCAATACTTCTATCTTATCTTTACCTTGTCTCTTATTTCTTACAATATAAACCATACCACTACATATATTGTAGAGATTAACTTTGAACATTAACAATTGGATCAAGACTGGCAAATCCAAACATTGCTATCGTTGGATCTTATTTTCCATTCTAGCATCTAGGTTTGTACTCCCTCGCTCCATCCCAAAATATAAGGCGCCTAAGGATTGGTCAAAAGTCAAACCTTACTAACTTTGACCAAATATTTAGAAAAAAATATCTACATCTACAATATTGAATGGACATATTAAGAAAATATACTTTATGGTGAATCTATTGATATTAATTTAGTATTCTAAATTTTTATATTTTTGTGTATAATCATGGTCAAACTTAAAAAATGTTGACTTTTGACTAATCCTTAGGCGCCTTATATTTTGGCGGAGGGAGTACTATTCAACATGAATCCAGTTGCTCTGAACCATTGGATCTAACAGCCCAACGGTCATAATTAGTGCTATGGATCCAATTCCAAACTGCTCCACTATAGTAGTATATAAGTAGAGAGAATACAGTTTGTTGTGCAATGAAATTTTGGGGGTGGTGACATGATGGTTGTAGAACATGCATGGTGGAGTTTGCTCTAGGTACTATTCAACACGAATCTAGCTTCTCTAAACCATTAGATCCAACAGCCCAACGGTCAGGATTGGTGTTATGGATCCAATTCAAAACTGCTCCACTATAGTAGTATATATGTTGATCAAATTTATAATTTTTTGTGCTTTACCAATTATAATTTTAAATAGTGATGATATGTCATACGATTTACTATCTGAGCCTAATTAAGGTGTGCTTTTTTACACAATGCGGGAGTAGTATATTTCTTTGCTTAGACATACGGTCACCTTTGTCCACGCGCTGTACATGCTGAGAGAATAAAACATTGGCAGGGGAAGAGGGCAGCAGCGAAGAAAAGTTGAAGGAGGTTCCATGTTAGAGCAAAGTTATGATGGGTTTCTGACACGAGGTACTCCTGCAGCCTTACAATGTACACTCTACCAGTAGTAAATTTCAGGACCTATGCACGCAAAACAAATCATGTGTTTTCTCTCTCCTTCCCTATGCTCCATCTCTCCTCCCCTTTCCCCTTGCGCACCGGTCCGGCTGATCTCTCTCCCCTCGTCCACAGCGTGGCGCTGCGCATGTGTGCCTTGGTACGGCAGCTCTGTGTCTCTAGCGTGTTTGGCAGCCGCGCATTGGTGTGGAGTAGGGACGAGGAGGAGTACATAGGAAGGAAACCACTTTGGTCCTTGGTGACATAAAAATTCAAACTTTTCCAGTTTTTGAAATTTTCACTTGCTTCCCAAACATCGGGAGGGAAGGTTATCCAAAAGATCGGCCAAACATCGGGAGGGAAGGCAATTTTGAACCCGTTTTGAACATTGACCATTGTATCAAGACTGGCAAATCCGAACTTTGAACATTGACCGTTGGATCAAGACTGGCAAATCCAAACTTTGCTAACCGTTGGATCTTCCTTTCCATTATTAGCATCTAGAAAGATTCTACCGATAGTCTTTAGCACAATGGACGCGAGTATGTGCATACCTCAAAACACACACTTCATTGCTCAATTTCAGGGTCCTTCTGCTAAATGCATGCATGGACTTGGATGCAAATTTCATGTTTATGAGGTCCTTGATGTAACTTGTACTTCCAGTGACCTTCTTAACTCTCAAGTACCTCGCTCCTACGATACCAACCATTAGATCGGCCATTCGCGATACTTCTTATCTTATCTTTATCTTGTCTTATCTCTTACAATACCATACCACCATTGTATAGTGTACGAATTAACTTCGAACATTGACCGCTAGATCAAGACTGCCAAATCCAAACATTGCTAACCGTTAGATCTTCTATTTTCCCTTAGCATCGAGAAAGATTCTATTGATAGTCTTTAGCACGATGAACGCTAGTATGCGCAAACCACAAAACACACACACTTCATTATTCAGTTTTAGGGTCATTGTGTTAAATGGATGGACTTAGATGCAATTTTCATTTTTTATGAGGTCCTTGATGTAAGTTATACTTCCATCGATCGTGTTAACTCTCAAGCACCTCTCTCCTATGAGACCTACCATAGTTAAAAGAAAATGCAACTACCCCAATTATCACACAAACTAGACCAACGGTTTCTTATACGTAATGCCCAAGTTTTTAGTACTAGGATTTTTCAAGCTTCATCCTAGCAAACTTTGCACACTTCAGTGACTTCTTGTCGATTTAACGAAATTAGATCAAAATTGAGCTACAACTAAGCGCGATAGATTGCTCTTGAATGAAATGTATTTTCGTAGGTAGATGGGTGCATCTTCTTCTATTAAACAATGTCGTCGGTGTGAGTTTCTAACTACGAGGAAAGAAAATCCTCAGTTTTCCGAGTGATGACGAGATGGTTCTTTTATGTAAAGAAAGTCTGAACAATATGGATCTCAATGCCATAAGCCAAGCTTTTAGACATATTAAGTGGACCAACGTGTTTTACTTACGATTCCCATGTTTTATGAGTTTTCAAACTCCCTATGTAGCTAATTAACTTTTCCCCACTTGAATGACTTCATGCCTATATTTATCGAAATTTGGTCAAACTTGAACAACAACAACTAAATTAATGTAGGTTGCTTCTAAAGAATTACAAAAAACTTTTGGAGGTGTACCCATTGGGGGCTTAGTTAATATATCAGAAAACAACCGAGAGTTTTGACAATAGGTTTTTAACTCCTTTCTAATTAAGATTTTTCATCTTGACAATTTAATGAAAAATTAGCTCAAACTTGAGCTACAAGTAAGCGTGATAGATTTTTCATTGATTAAATGTCTCTTTGGAGGTAGATGGATGCATCTTCTTGTAGTAATCAGTACCGCTGGTGTGAGTTTCCAACTATCAGGAAAGAACATTCTCAATTTTCCGAGTGATTATGAGATTATTGTTTGTTTTCATAAACAAAGTATGAAGGATATGCACCTGAGCGCCACAAGCCAAGCTTTCAGACATATATAGTGGACCCTCATGTTGTACTTATGATTCCCATGTTTTATGAGTTTTCAAACTTATTCTATAGCTAACTTTGCCCACTTGAAATTGATTTTATGTTGATTTATTGAAATTATTTCAATTTTGAACTACAAGTAAATTGTAGGTTGAATTGAAAGTTTTACATTTTTTGGAGGTAACCATTGGGGGCTGATTTAATATATCACAAACCACCACCGATAGTTTATACAACTAGTTCAACTTCTTGCTATGATTTTGCATCTTAACAATTATCGAAATTATATCAAACTTGAGCTACAAGTAAATGCGATAGATTGCTCTTGAGTTAATTGTCTTTTCGAAGGTAGACGGGTGCATCTTCTTGTAGTAAACAATGTCGTCGATGTCAGTTTCTAAATATCAGGAAATATCATTCTTAATTTTCCGAGTGATGACGAGATTATTCCTTTCTGTAAAGACAGTCTCAAGAGTATGGATCTGAATGCCACAAGCCATGTTTTTAGACATCTTATCTTATCTTACCATTATATAGTGTACGAATAACTTTAAATATTGACCGTTGGATTGAGACTCGCGAATCTGAACATGTCCAGCCATTGGATCTTGTTTCCATTCTAGCATCTAGAAGATTCTATTGATAGTCTTGAACACAATGAATGCACTATGCATAAACCTCTCAAAACACACGTCTCCATCATACTAGAATCTTCTCCCTCGTTTCTCTAGACCATGTTACCAAACATTTCAAGTGTTAGGTAGCTAATAATCTTTGACTTCTACACATGATGATACAAAGTAGAAGAACAAATATATATACACCCATACTTTATAGATGTTGATCAAATTTATATTTTATCCACTTTACCTATTATAATTTTATATAGTGATGATATGTGAGACGTCTATTATCTGAGCCTCACGTGCAGGACATGTGCAACCTACTAGTATCTTATCTTATCTTATCTTATCTTATCTTACCATTATATAGTGTACGAATAACTTTGAATGTTGACCGTTGGATCAAGACTCATGAATCCTGTATTTTTAGCCGTTGGATCTTCTTTTCCATTCTAGCATCTAAAAGATTCTATTGATAGTCTTCGGCATAATGAATACTATACACAAACCTCAAAACACACTTCTCCATCATACTAGAATCTTCTCCCTTGTTTCTCTACACCATGTTATCAAAAATTTCATGTGGTAGCAGGTAGCTAATAATCTTTGACTTCTACACATGATGATACAAAGTACAAGGACCAAATATACACCCATACTTTATAGATGTTGATTAAATTTATAATTTTTTGTGCTTTACAAATTATAATTTTATATAGTGATGATATGTCATACATCTATTATCTGAGTCTCATGTGCAACTTACTAGTAACTAATAATCATTGACTTCTACATGATCTTACCACTATATAGTGTACAAACAACTTTGAATATTGACTGTTGGATCAAGACTCACGAATCCCAACATTTCCAGTCGTTGGATCTTATTTTCCATTCTAGCATCTTGAATATTCTATTGATAGTCTTCTTTACAAACCACTATATAGTGTATGGATAACTTTGAATTTTGACCGTTGGATCAAGATTCACGAATCCCAGCATTTCTAGCCGTTGGATCGTCTTTTCCATTCTAGGATCTAGAAGATTCTATTGATAATCTTTGGCATAATGAATGTTACGCACAAACCTCAAAACACACTTCTCCACCATACTAGAATCTTCTCCCTTGTTTCTCTAGACCATGTTATCAAAAATTTCATGTGTTAGGTAGCTAATAATCTTTGACTTCTTCATGATGATACAAAGTACAAGGATCAAATATACACCTATATACTTTATAGATGTTGATCAAATTGAAAATGTTTTGTGCTTTACCAATTATAATTTTATCTAGTGATGATGTGTCACACGTCTACTATCTGAGTCTCCCGTGCAACTTACTAGTAGCTAATAATCGTTAACTGTACCACTATATAGTGTACAAACAACTTACTGAATATTGACCGTTGGATCAAGAGTCGCGAATCCCAACATTTCCAGTCGTTGGATCTTCTTTTCCATTCTAGCATCTTGAAGATTCTATTGATAGTATTCATGACAAACCACTATATAGTGTACGAATAACTTTGAATGTTGACCGTTGGATCAAGACTCGCGAATCCTAGCATTTCAAGCTGTCGGATCTTCTTTTCCATTCTAGAAACTAGAAGATTCTATTGATAGTCTTCAGCATAATGAATGCTATGCACAAACCTTAAAACACACTTCTCCATCATACTAGAATCTTCTCCCTTGTTTCTCTACACCATGTTATAAAAAATTTCATGTGTTAGTAGGTAGCTAATAATCTTTGACTTCTACACATGATGATACAAAGTACAAGGACCAAATATACACCCATACTGTATAGATGTTGATCAAATTTATAATTTTTTGTTCTTTACAAATTATAAGTTTATATAGTGATGATATGTCATACGTCTACTATCTGAGTCTCATGTGCAAATTACTAGTAGATAATAATCGTTGAATTCTACACGATCTTACCACTATATAGTGTACAAACAACTTTGAATATTGACCGTTGGATCAAGACTCACGAATCCAAACATTTCTAGTAGTTGGATCTTCTTTTCCATTCTAGCATGTTGAAAAATTCTATTGATAGTCTTCATTACAAACCACTATATAGTGTACGAATAACTTTGGATGTTGACCGTTGGATCAAGACTCGCGAATCCTAGCCTTTCTAGCCATTGGATCTTCTTTTCTATTCTAGCATTTGGAAGATTCTATTGATAGTATTCGGCATAATGAATGCTATGCACAAACCTCAAAACACACTTCTCCATCATACTAGAATCTTCTTCCTTGTTTCTCTAGACCATGTTATCAAAAATTTCAGTGTTAGGTAGCTAATAATCTTTGACTTCTACATGATGATACAAAGTACAAGGACCAAATATACACCCATACTTTATAGATGTTGATCGAATTTATAATTTTTTGTGATTTACCAATTATAATTGTATATATTGATGATATGTCATACGTCTACTATCTGAGTCTCACATGAAAGGCACGTGCAACTTACTAGTATATTTAGTGGAACAACATGTTGTCCTAACGATTCCTATGTTTTATGAGTTTTCAAACTTCCTAGCTAACTCCGCCACTTGAATGACTCTATGTAGATTCATCAAAATTAGGTCAAATTTGAACTACAAGTAAATTGTAGGTTGCTTTGAAAGTTTTACGAAAAAGCTTTTGGAGGCACCCATCGGACAGTCAATTAATATACTCCGTATTAGAAACTATATAGAGTTTTGACAAGAGGTTCAACTTCTTCCTAAGTTTTTGCATCTTGACAAACTTAAACTACAAGTATGCGTAGATACTTGTCTCGAATTAAATATCTTTTCAGAGTTAATTAATGAAAAAAGAAAGTAACGTAATAACTTAGCTAGTTACCATAACATCGCACGTACCAAGACTAGTAGTATATGATTCTACTCCCTCCGTTCAGAAATACAAGGCGCTTTAGCTTTGTGATATGAATGTATCTAGACGCCTTTTAGTGTATAGGTTCACTCTTAACCTCTACGAACCCATACACTAAAAGACGTCTAGATGCATTCGATTCACAAAGCTAAAACGTCTTATATTTCTAAACAGAGGGAGTATAACCTAATTAATTAGGCCTTTGCATGACACTACACACATGTTATCACCCACTACTAGTATGAAGATACATGTGCAAGTTACTAGAGTAGTCTAAGTTATTTAGCACTATGTGACCATCCTAAATCAGAACGGAGGTGTACGTACTATAAGAGTATGACTTAAAGGCACCTGTCTCGCTGCGCTTCAAGCTGTTCACCACTCGTGTCAGCTCTCACTGGTCAGACGGATAAAGCCACTGACTTGTTGATTTGGTATTGTATATCGTCGATCTTCTTCCATCACTGACAAAGAATAAATTCTTCTGCCGCTTCCAGGCGCGTGCTTTCGTGGAGCTACAACCAGTAGCTCAGACGACTAGTACTCCCGCGCGGCGCTCGAGCAATTGTGACCATCGTTCATAATGGACGGGAAGCATTAGATAATGGATTTTCTTTTGGTGGATGGTTGATTATTTTTGAGAGATTTTCGACTTTTTTTCTTTATTGAACTGAGAGATGTTCGATTTTGGGTCCGGTAAGGCCGACAGGGGAGAGGAAATTGGCGGTGTGGCAGGCAAGCTTATTTGAGGTGGCAGCGTGTGGGTGTACAAATGGTACTACCATACTGGTTGCCCATTTTGTGAGAATTTTATTGTTGTACTACACAAGAGTTCGAGAGTAGTAGTATTCCAGTTTTGGTTCCTTAATTACCGGTAGAACCTTTATATGTTTATTAGTTACAGTAATAGTAGTACAGTAGTACTTGTTCCAAATGTGACTACACAAGATGATGAATGTAGAAGATCAAAGGATTATTACGTTCGGCAAGAGGATCTCCGAGTATACTCCAAACCGTCTCTCTGCCATGACCATTTATTTTAGAGGACAGTACAGCTCCATCCCGTGCTAGGCTAGGCCTGACCTATTTACTCGATAGGCACCAGTAAACATAGAGAAGAGAGAAAAACCACGCTCTGTAGGTGGTACGATTTCAATCAATTTATTCTATTTTCCTTTGATCTCCGTCCTCTTCCTCTCCATCTTCCTGCTAATCCCCACTCGCCCACCTTTAGCACACGCCAACACCGCCATGCCGCTTTCAGAGCATCTCCGTAGCCTAGTTCGATAGGCACTGTAGATTTAGCAGAGAGAAAGAAGGCACACTTGGTTTGATTTCATTCAGCATTTCTATTTGCCTCGATCTCCATCCTCACTTCACCTCTAGCGTCCCGGTGACGGTCATTACCACTCGGACACCAATACAGGCAAGCGCCAATGCCGCCATACCACTTTAGGATCAGCTCTAGCGCCCAGTTTGATAGACTATTTTCCATCTCGCCATGCCAGCTGCCGCTCGCTCTCTCCTCCAAAACCCCCAATCAAAACAAAATGCCATCGCCCCCACCTGCTCGAGCCCTTCCTCGGGGTGGCCCAATTGATCGATGATAGTGACACTTCTAGTGTGTTTTCTGATGGCCCCCTTGAAGAAATCTCTGCTAGATGTGACGTCATCACCGCCGCGAGCCTCGTCGCCTGCTGCAAACGTTATCTTTACTCAGCAACACATAGTGCATCCCTGTCTAAATATTATCCGTTTGGTCCCCCCTGTGTTCTTTACTCTCACTCAACTGAGGTACCACGTGAGTACAATGTCTTGTACCGTGACAATCGCCTGAAGCAGTTCTATAGGGGCAGCTACTATTGCGGCAGAGGCAAGCAGAAGCCACATAAGAAGTTTGGGTGGACCTTGTGTGAGATGACGCTGCTGGACAGGTCCTCCTGTGAAGCTGTGATGCCAGATTGTGAGGGTAAGAAGTGGGCAGGTGTCCATGGAGATTGGATCGCCACTGTTGGCCTCGCCTGGAACTAGGAGCTTGTGAATGTGTTCACTCGTCGCCGGATTCCTCTACCAGCGATCTTCGATTTGAGGCCATACCCGAGGTACTTAAGTTTATCGCGGCTGGTCAGCCTACTAATCTACTGAAGATAGCCATTTGCCGAGTTCCCACAGCTGCTGGGAACTATAAGGATTTCTCTGTCCTTGCCATCTTCGACACGGTAATTGCCTTCCTTGATGGTTCTCATGGTATGTGGATGGTTCTTGAGAACCAGTTTAGCATGTTCAGCTACCGCGATGCAATTATTCACAATGGAGTTGTCTATGCTGTAACTCAGATTGGCAATGTTTATGCATGGGATCCTCAGGCATGGGGTAAAATTTCCATCCTTAAATTTTCAAGCTTCCTCATTCAAATTTTGCTCAGCTGGCCTCTGAATGTGCTTTCCTTCTAAGGTCATGTGCGTCTTCCGGGTCCACCTGAATTAGATGGTACTCGTGAGTATAGTCCTAATCTGTGGAGGTTAGCAAGATCTCCTGATGGTGGTAGCCTTATTCTGATAAATACTGTGGGCGTTAGTGCTAGGCGGTATGACACTAGTTATCCTGTGGCTGAAAATGTTGGTTATCATCACGGCCGCAATATTCACACCTATTCTACTTGGTTTTTCTACCATGTGTTCTCGATTGACACTAGTAGGTTAATTCCACCGACGCAATGGCGGAGGGTTTTAGACCTTGGAGCATTTTCTATCTTCCTTGGATTGAACTATCCAATTACCATTCCAGTTGGCGCGGCAGGACTTGGCCCTGGAGATCTAACGAGGAGCAACTGTGTATACACCTCGCCGCATGCAGTTAGTCTTGGTGGATTTAATATTTGTCCTAAAATATGCCGCATCAGTATGAATGCTCAAGCCGCTGCTGTTGGTTTCTCAACCAACATTGGCTGGAATTTCCCTAAAAAAACATTGGCTGGAATTGGTGGCAGACTCTATTGTGGTCCATCCCAAGCTTGGCCAACGCAAAGAATTAGAACCGACATAATTAACGGTTCAAGGGAGATCATATGGAATAGAGATTTGCGTATCTTGAATTATTTCCTTCGCCTTATTTGTATCGTATGGGCTCAGCCGTTAACTTGCTGTACTCTAACACTCATTTCGCCGCAATGTAGTGCAAGGCCTGCGATTTGATCAAACTCCTTATGTATGCAAGCCATAGTTTTAGTCAGTGCGGGTTGAATATTCTACAACATGTTGCACCCGCACCCATTTATTATTTGTTGCACTTTCGATTTCTCAAAAAATGTGAAATAAATTCGGAACATTGGCTATGTTGTATCTTGTGCATCTACAATATTCGGTCCCACAATGAGATCTTACGTGACCTGTGTCAATGAAAAAGAAAAACCTAAGCAAACAATATCTTGTGTTCATTTGTTCATTTTGTGGTGGCCAGGCTCTGTACTAGTAATATTTTTAGGATGGAAATTTATAGATGAACTATATAAATATGATCTATGTTCATGATTTATTTCACATTTTCTGAAAACTTGGAAGTTCCACATGCAACAGCTTGTTGTCGATGCAGCTAGTTGCAAATTGTAATTTTCATCATGGACGTATCTAGTGGCTCCAAGCGCATGGTGCATGCAGATTATCACTAGCAGGTAGAGCCACACAAAGTCATGCACGTTGCCTGACTTGAGCGAAATCTGGTGTCGTTGCATGTCTCTCATTTTGCTGCGCGGTTGCATGCTGTACATGTGTAGTTCCATGTACCTTGTACAAGAACACATATGAACACATGCAACATGCCAAAAATACCATGGACACACCCATACTGTGCATTATATCCGGTGTATATATTTTTGGTTCTGTGCTACGAGTTCTGCATGTAGGGGAACAAGATGAAAGTACATGTGTCCATGTCATGGCTACTACTACTAATAGTAGTTGTCCTCCTATTTTCCGTTGAAAATACTAGTACACTATGGTAAAATGAAAGTTGTAAAAAGAAAACCCTCTGGTCAAACTGATATGACTAGACAATACTGCACCTCTGGTACGTAGTAAGTAGTTCTATTGTCAAATTACTAGCTGCATGGCGTGCTAGTCTAACATACAGTAAAGTCTAGGTGGCGGTGTCCTCGATGCTGCTGTTGACTAGACAGAGCAAGCAAGTAAAATCTCATCCCTCGTTTTTTTCTTTGCCTCTCCATCTTCTTCCCTAGTCCCCACCCTGCCACGATCTCCCCCACGCTCTCTCTTCTAACGCTGCCCTCCTCCTGCAGAAAACCCCAGCCGCACTTGGCATCCGCCTAAATCCATCCGGCTGTGATGGGCGATTTGAAGCTCAGCGGGCGATGCAAGTGGGATCAACTCGGCGCCGATGATGTCGACCTCATCGTTCAGCGTCTGGACATTTCCAGCACCGTCAGGCTAGCCGCATGCTGCAAGCTACTGTACGATCATATCGCCAACTACGAAGGTACGAAATGGACTATTCACTATTGGAATGAACCTTGCCTACTGATGCCTCAGCCTGCTTATTGGTTCGACGAGCACTATGATGATACGAGGGTACATCGTCTGCACAACATGGTGTACGACGTGGTGCCCCTCGACCATCCTCGGTGCACCGCCATCCTTCCCTTCATGCACGAAAAATTCTGGGTTGGCACGAACGGCGACTGGCTCGCCATGGTGGACCAGCGTGGGGCCTGGTGCCTAGCGAACATCTACACCTATCGAGTAATCGACCTTCCATCGACGGATACTTGTGACCTTGCGGCCGCCTCACATCCACAATATAACCTGTAATGCTACTAGCCAGCCAGGGTTCCCCCAGTTACATGTAGTCATTTCTGAACTCATTAACATTTCAAATGTTTTTTTGGCGAATCCACAGGTATGGAGAAAAGTTCAATAAGTCGTGGGATGGATATCTTGAGCTGTTGAAGATTGTAATCCGCAGAGTGCCCACATAAGCTGGGGGTTACACAGACTATAAGCTCCTCGCGTTCTTTGATGGTGAAATCGCCTACCTGGAAGGCGGTAGCAATGTTTGGAGATGTCTCGAGCATTCAGGTCTTAGAAGACGACAATACTATGATGCCATTGAACACGGTGGCCTCATTTTTGTGGTCACAAGTCAAGGCTGCACCTACTACTGGGATCCCACATCGGAAGGTAATCCTAGTTCCATGATGATACATTGCGAGTGATTCAATGAAGTTGTTCTTTAACTACCTTGTTTTACCTTTCGTATGACTGAATGAGCACATGCTTTATGTCCAAAAAAATGAATGAACCATTGCCAGTAATGAATAGTACCAGTAATATGCCTTCCAAAAATATAGTGTATAATGGCGTCCCTGCACTACTAAGTTTGTTCATTGTCAAAATAGGAAAGGTATTATTAACGAGCATCTCAATTGTGAGCGCAACACAGTGAAGCCGGGTTTCTTTATCTGTTTGTAATTTCAGGCCCTCCTCGGATTGTAGGAATCACATAGGATTTTTATAGGACACCAATCTTTCCTTTTTGGATTTTTCCTTGGGATTCAGAGGAATTGTGTAGGATTTTTGTAGGATTTGGATCCTTAGAATTTTTTTTCCATAAAATGTTGTTTGATTCGAAAGAGTATAATCCTTAGGCATTCCTTCAAAGGATTCCTTTACACTCTATTTTGGAGGAAAATTTCCATCCACTCCAACCTCTTTGTACAATTCCTTTGGCTCTTCCTGTGAAATCAAACACCACTTGATCCAAAATACTGCAGGCATCTAATCCTATAGGATTCAAGTGGACATGCCTCCATATAAAAAAAGTGGCGCTTGCTCGTTTGAAACTTACAACAACTAGGTAACTAAGATAAGCAAGAAATCCAAATGTTCGGAATAGCAGAGTAAGAAATGAAATTCCTAATGTTGTTAATTTATTGAGTAATATTATTGTCAGGATTTTCCTATTGACACTGTTAGCATGAACAATGAAGAATGCTGGTGTTAGAATATGTATGCCAGTAATTCACTTTTTGTCTCGAATTCGGATGTTGCAGGAATCAAGGAGCTTCTGTTTGTAATCCCATCACCTATTTTGAATGATCGGCCAGGCATGTGGTTCCTCGCTCGATCGGCTGATGGTGAACGCTTGATGATCATAATTACAACGTATGGCATGGGGGTTGCCCATGGTGAAGATGGTGAAATCATTCATCATGCTCAAAATAGGACTAACATATGCCTATATCCTACCTCTCGTGTCTACATTTTGGAAGAGGATCCTGTGTGGGCCCCCGGATTAATCCTCCGAGAATCCCTGCTATGCATACACCACGATCCAATGATCGGTAAGTCATGGCACATAACTGACAAGTATCAAAGTCAACATCCAATTCTTCAGAGGATACATGTCATACCTTACATGCCATTATGGATACATAAATAATCATCAGCAGAACATCATCAAGCATAGAGCCCGAGCCATGCCTTAACCTACAGGCGACTGACTGGGAGAACGTCCAAGCTCGCATAGTTGTCAACTTCACCTTCTTCTCGATATCTGACCAAGTTAATAGCTAGGGACAGTGCCAGTGAGTACTTTGAATGTACTCGCAAACCACCTTAAGACAATAATAATAACAAGAGGATATGCAATATGAATGTGGTAGGAAGAGGACTCCAAGAGAGGTTCTTTTCTCAAATAGTTTCTCTTGTAGATATAACATCTACGTAGCTTTGTTGAAAACTTTTGTAAAACAGTTTGGAAACCTTTTTGAAAAGTTTTGGAAAACACTAGGACTGGGTCACCCATTTGTTTCTTCCTTGCGGTCATCTCATGACCAAACTCCTTTCCTTCCTTTTCGACCATCCCCTAGTCAAATCTTTTCCAAATCCTTTGCTTTTCTGAAGTCCTTTTTGAAATCAAAACCAGCTCCGCTCTACAGCAACCTTCCCAACCGTCTATGACCATGGACATGGCTATTCGAATAGATTTACACTGTGTAGAGGTTGTACACATTACCCACAAGATTCGATACATCCACCACGGTTCTCCGCAAATCGTCATACACCAGTATGAGGGGTTCGGATAATCAAACATAACCCGCGGAAAGTCCACTCCGACACGGGACCTACCCTATGGTTATTTTATTTTGTGGCAAAGACGCAATCTTCCCCCTTAGGGTTAAACTAGGGTGTCTCGGGGTTAAAGCAGTCCTTCCTTCTTAGAGTTGTCGGATGATTATTTTTAAGACTGCCGCCAACCTCCTGTCTGGGGTTGAAGCCTTTAGATGTCGTCCACAAACCATGTCCTACGAGGCTCATATACTACTATTATTCTTACTTAGCCTATTTGAACCTACGGAAGTCGCGGGTCCTCTAAATGGGTTGGAACTAAGGGGTTAGTGGTCTAGTGATCCTTCAGGTGGGTCTTCAACTGAGATACCCGAGGAGGACCTTTGTGGCATCTTCTTAGATATGGACTCATTTGTCTTCTTCGAACCCCATGGGAGGATAGTTTGGTCAGCTTCTGTAGTCTTGTTGACTTTTGGGTATTCTGGTTGTCTGGATTTGGGACTTCCTTGGTACTGGGAGATTGAGTATACTTCTGACAGCTGTTGACAAGGTCTACCCTCTAAGGTTGTGACGACTAGTTGATTCCTAGAGAAGGGCGTCGGATTGGAAATCTTCCTGAAGTATCTTCGGTAGGTAGTCCTCGGGATTTGAGTGGGAAAGACGCAATATTTCCACCTTAAAGCTTTGCTAAGGTCCATTCGAGGGTGGTGTCGATCTTCTGTCTTGAAGTGTTGGCAAGATGCTAAAGAAGGTTGTATATCCTTAGGTCTTGAGTTGAGGTCCTCGACTGTCGTTCTATTTCGTGAACCTGTCCAAGGTGGTTTCCTAACAAAGCCTTATGGATTTAGCTCTAGGAAGGTTAGCGGTTAACAAGACTTCTTGCTAGATCTTCAGTCAGAGTAGAGGCATCCAGCTTCTGGGAGACTATCTTCACGTGAATTATTGGTGTTGCGTGTGCTCGTTGGCGGATAAGACTCATTGTCTTCATGCATCCTTGTCTTCAGGTTTTTGGAGTAATCTGGCTTTCTGGTGAGGCACTTCCCGTTGGTTAGGATAGGATCGACTAAAATGGTTAGTATTTTTGTGGTTGTTGGAAACTCTAATATATTAGAGGTTAGTGTAGTTAGATCTTCACTTCTTGTCTTGGTTAGCCAGTCTTGTGGTTTTCTGGGGATAGGTAGGGATCCTTCGGTGGTTGATTTCCTGCTTCAACGGGATTCTTGCTATGGTTGGCAGGTGAATGATGGCGGGTAGTGTTGATGACGAGTCTTGATAGTTGAGTTTGATGATGTTTGCCATCCTGCTGAGGATGAGTCTTCGTGTTGTTCTAACTTGCGATGCTTTTCCTCTCATAACTCCCGAGGTTGGTAGGGGTCTCATTAGTGACAACTAATAGGGGGTTCCTGAGTTAGTTGGTGGGATATTGGTCCTCAAAGAACATTTTTACTATGGTCAAACAAGCCAGACATACCTACAAGGCGAACAGAGCGAGGATGTCGCAATGTCCTTCACAAACAGCACACATCAAGCAACACATGATGCACTAAGGCAAGCAAACACAACCAACTAGGGGGGGACCAAGGAGTTAACTACTCGCGATAAAGGGGAATCCTAGTCTTAGGACTATTGCTCCTAGAGATCACGTTATTGATGTCTGGGTCACTATCTTGCGAATGAAGCCTTCGCCGTGTCATCGGACGCTTCTCGATAGTGCAGTACTTGATTTCTTCTAGTTGTGAGGATTCCACTGGTAGGGCGATGTTGTAGTCTCCTTGTGTTTGTTGGTAGTTGCGTCTATTCATCTTCTCCTCATCATCTTCATCGGATTCTAGATCCTAGTTGTGTTGAAATCCTTAGGCTTGAAATTTGGACGAGAGGTAGATGAAACCTTTTTTGTAATCCTTTAAATTAGGAGAGGATAAGAAGTAGAATCCTTCGAAAAGATTTTGAGGAAATTAGTTTTCGAAAGCCGGTGTTTCCAAAATAATTTTACTGTCTAACAACCATGCTAACTAAGGTTCTCCTACAGTTAGGATGGCTCTAATACCAAGTCTGTGGGGCTCCCGGATTAATCCTCCGAGAATCCCTATTATGCATACACCACGATCCCATGGTCGGTAAGTCATGGCACATAACTAACAAGTATCGAAGTCAACATCCAATTCTTAAGCGGATACATGTCATACCTTACATTCCATTATGGCTACATAAATAATCATTAGCGGAAGTTCATCAAGCGTAGAGCCCGAGCCATGCCTTAACCTATAGGCGACTAACTGGGAGAACATCCTAGCTCGCATAGTCGTCAACTTCACATTCTTCTCGATATCTGACCAAGTTAATAGCCAGGGACAATGCCAGTCAGTACTTTGAATGTACTCGCAAACCACCTTAAGAGAATAATAATAACAAGAGGATATGCAATATGACTGTGGTAGGAAGAGGGCTCCAAGAGAAGTTCTTTTCTCAAATAGTTTCTCTTGTAGATATAGAATCTACATATCTTTGTTGAAAACTTTTGTAAAAAGTTTGGAAACCTTTTTGAAAAGTTTTGGAAAACACTAGGACTGGGTCACCCATTTGTTTCTTCCTTGCAGTCATCTCACAACCAAACTCCTTTCCTTCCTTTCCGACCATCCCCTGGTCAAATCATTTCCAAATCCTTTGCTTTTCCAAAATCCTTTTTGAAATCAAAACCAACACCGCTCTATAGCAACCTTCCCAACCGTCCATGACCGTGGACACGGCTATTCGAATAGATTTACACTCTGTAGAGGTTGTACACTTTACCCACAAGATTCGATACATCCACCGCGGTTCATCGCGAATCGTCATACACCATTATGCGGGGTTCAGATAATCAAACATAACCCTTGGAAAGTCCACTCCGACATGGGCCCTACCCTATGAGTTGTTCCCCTCAAGACCAGGACATCTAGATCCACGAACCAACTGGAGCACCCCACTCAGACCTGGAGGGGGCACTTTCAATGAAGGGCTCATAGTTCGCCCGGTCACTCACATGGGTGACTCTGCTTCCTCCAGGTGACTGCCTAACAGTTGACCCTTTTTGTAAAGGTGAGCCTGGATTTTGAGGGAGATGATCCCCCATACGTAGCAGTGAGAATTCCCATATCAGAGTGAACTACTTTGAGTTAAGCCCCGTTCCACTCCGGGGTAATGTGGTTGCACGGGTTAATTGTTCTAGCAAAACTACAAATAACTGGGTGCATTTTCGTAAACATTGTTCCTCCATCTTTTAGCATTTTATAAGACCAAAACCTTTTTATTTTCTCAAACTTCACTTGGTAGGTAAAACCTCATGAAGGTTTTGCCAAACATTTTGTAAAAAAAAATTCGAGGGTCTTCCCATCCTCTAGTTTTGCTTCGGCTAAACAGGGTCTCTAAAGGGGTATGGTGTTATACACCAGCTATCATACTAGGGACAAGTAGGTTTCACCAAGGGGTTGTAATTATTAGTACAGATGTGTAATGGTTTGGAGGAGCCAAGCCGCTACCAGATATAAATCATCAGAATATAAAACGATGCAGTTTTCATAAATAGTAGATAAAACATGCATAAGTAAAACAGTTGGATAAGGCTTATGAACAAGAAGATGGCTCGCCTGCGATCAACACACTAGCATTATATGTCCCCGGACTTCTTCTTAGAAAACCATAATAACCAATAATAATAACCATCTTCTTCTGGTCTCCGATATAATCGCATTTATCGTCGTTATGGATCACATGCAAGCAATAAAAGGCACAATCAACACAAAGCATACAAGCACCAATACAATACAGCAAACAAACATACAACACATTACTGAAATCAGTAGGTTTTGACTAGGTTGAGATCATAGCAATTGGAAATACTTTAATTGCCTTTGTGGATTTGCGTTTGTGATTTATTTGTAAAATACCACTTGAATAAGGGGTTTAAGGCCAAGGATTGGTTATGTATGATATCAATGTACAAAAATGATATCTACAGATAGGTATTGAAATAACAAGACCAACAAAAGTGGTTTCGTGATTTTATCAAGTACCTTTGATTTTCTATGAATTTTCTAGTGTTAAAAGCTCTAGTTTAAGGAAATAATTCATTAGAAAAGATCTGGAACTTAAATAAATTTGTGCTCCGAGTATGTTCTATATATTTGAGTTTGTGATTTTTGAGAGTTGGAATCACTTAAAAATATTTACCAGAAAGCCCTCAGGAAATTCCCAAAGTCAGTTCTGCAAGATATTTGTCTTTTTCACTATATTTATTGTACAGAAGCTTTTGATATGATTACAAAGACACATGTTAGGTACTTTGAATACCTCACTGCAGGAATTGGAATCACTATTTTTGGGTATATGGAACTACTGAAGTGGTTTATTTAGTGAATACAACACATACAGAAGTATTTAATTCATTAAAAATCAACATAGGATCAATAAATAGTGTCCTCCCGAGTTTTGATAGGTACCAAAGTACCACATCACTGAGGTTTGGAATTAGGTCATTCCAACCTTTCGTTTGACCTAGAGAAATTCCTAAAGGCTGAAATGGCTTGCTTTTGTTATTTTTACTGCAGGAAAACTAGGGCTCCACTTGGCATGGGGCCAAGTCCAGTGGGTTGGCACTTCAATTAAACTCCATAAAGAGTTGGGTTTACTTCATTTGGACAAGTGTAAGTCTCTGAGGAATTTATTTACTATAATAGATACCTTTTTGTAGATTTATTTCTAGAAATTATAGACAAACATTTTTGGACTAGGGTTGGTTCTACATGTTAGAGAAAACATACAGGAACATGAAAAAAATTGTTTCTAGGCAAAATGAGGTATTGTCCATTTTATTCTCTATTTAAACTAACTAGGTATATTAATAGATCTGAAAATGGAATTATAAAAGAAAAGGGGAAAGAGATCTGGGCCAGGCTCTAGGCGGAAACAGGCCGTGACTATGCCGGCGGCCCAGCTTGGCATCGCGGCGCGCGGGAGGAGGAGGTTTGAATTCGTGGAGCGGGGCCTAGGTGTCAGCGACATATAGCCTCGAAGGGGTATTAGAGGATCAGGGCCGTCCGATCTACGGGGATCCAACAGCATCGTGTCGTCATCCTTGATGGAAAGAACCTGGCGGCGGCGGAACCCTAGGGTGGTCGGGGAAGGTGGGGGGTGCTCACCTGGGGGCGGGGCGGAGCCGGGGATGGTCCAGGGTGAAGCGGCGGTCGATGACGGTCCTAGTGATGGGCGGCAGCGATGGGTTCAGCCCTAGGACGAGCCTCGAGCAAGGACGACCGAGAGGAACCTTGCTGGAGCTTGACCGTGGCAACGGTAGTGGTGGTCCTGGACCAAAATCGATGCAGGGTTGGATAGAGGATGAGGAGGGGAGCACAGTATGGTGACATGCAGAGAGAGAGAGGCAGTGAGGAGGGAGCTTAGCTCGAAGAGAGGGAGGAGGCCGAAGCTCCTTATTCTTCTTCTCTCGGGCCAGGCAAAGCTAGGGAGAGGGAGTGGAGTTCTGGGGTGGTGAGGGGAGAGCATAGGGGGAAAATGAGCCAGAGGGGAGGCACTATGGTGGCCTGGGGTTTATAAACCAAAGGGGAGAGGTATATGGTGGGCAAGGCCTATGGAAGAGCTAGGGCTGGTCCATGGCCTACCTATTGGCTACCAGGAGCGATGGAGACAGGGAGTGTGGGGTTCTGGTCGAGCAGAGAGGCAGAGAGGAGGTGGGGTGGCTGCTGCAAGTTTTTAAAGAAGCTAGACAAGATATCTCAATTGTCCCCTCCCCCTCCAAAAGCAAAAGGACAAAGAGAGAGTGAAGCTACAGTGCATCTACAGTGATTTCGACCAGAGATGGAGTGCTGGTTGTTGTGGAGTTGTTCTTGACAAGTTTTGAGATGGTTTTGATGGGGTTTATCTCTATGTTTTGAATAAGTTCAAAACTTGACCAAGGTAATGGTTATGCAGGAAGTCTAGAAACGAGTATTGGATAATATGAGGAAAATGGTATTGCGATCTAGAGGAGGTTAATACAATATTCCTATATTTATTCGAGATTTTTCAAAGGATTTAAAGTCCACTTAAGACCATTTATTCAAATAGTGCAGAAATGGTTTCTAGAAGCTCATTTGATATTTTCCCATTAGGCATAGTTGGTTTTTGATGTGAGATGGTATTAGATATGAATCCATACCTTGAGTAATTTTCCCATGATTTATTGGGGATTAAAAGTATTTAATAAATTTATTTTCTTGTTTTTTCCATTTGAGAAAATGGGCAAGGAGAATTATTATAACTCTTCAAAGATATTTATTTTTGAAGTGGAAGGATAGTATATGATATATAGGCCTCAAATGTTCCTATAGTTGGAGATGTTATTTGGAGAAAACCAAACTTTCCTTTGTAGCAGGAGTTTTGGAGGTTTTGTCCATTAAAGGGATTTAATTGTTTTTGGGCCACAATAGTTATGGAAAATATTTGGTAAATCTTTATAATCAAGGTAGAGGATTTACAAAAGGTGTATATAGCATTTTCAACCTTGGGTGTTGAGAATCAAAGTGAGTTTGGTGAGAAACATGAGATTAAGGATCTAGGGTAATGTTATCTTCATACCAACAAAACCTTGTTGGATGTTGGAGCTCAAAGCTCACCTTGGGTCATGCACTATATGGATAGATAGTACAATTGGTGTAGATCACCATGGTACAGAGGTTTGAGGTTGATCATGGTTGAGCTCTCCAAGAATTGATCCCAAACTTTGAATATAATAAGGGTGCCAAGGCAGATTATCATATAGCCTTCAAAACCTTGTGCGTTTTTGAGGCACAAAGATCCATTTGGAATAAGTGAAGTAGGTATTGCTAGACGTTTATGAGTAGAAGACAACCATTCCAAGAGTTGGTCCAATTTAGGTAGGATGAGGGTGTGAGCTTCTTACCAAGTAGGCTAGTTGATAAGATTTGCAGAAAATATTATTATCTTGACTACGAAACCATCAAGGATGAGTGGCTACCAGAATGTTTTACCCAAGGGAAAGAGTGGGATTTGGTAGTTTACATGAGGTACTACAATATGGTTCAAGTGCATTACTAAAAATGCACAAGGGTTGGGAAGGAGAGGCATTCAAAGAAGTGATGTTGAAACAGTTTCTAGACTTTGTCAAATTTAGCGGATTTAGGGTTTTTGACTAGAATATGAGTGGGGATATTTTTGATGGGTTACAAGGTAACAAAGCATCATCAAGTGTATGATTTTTAAGTGTATATTGACTAGAAAATATCGATGCTTGATATTGGTCTTCATTGACTTGGGAGCTTCTAGAATGAATGATGTCAGAAGTGATCTGGTTAATGGTTTTAGATGATCACCTATTGTCTATAGATCAGATCTAGCTTGGTTATCTTGCTTAGTGTTTGGTAATCTTAGTTTAGTTTGATCCTATAGGATTAGCTCCTATGGTAGCTCATACTACTTCATAGTGAAACCAGTCAGATAGCAGATCAAGGCAAATCATCAGACAACAGATCAAGGCAACTCATCTTAGCAAGCAAATCAATCTATTACTAGGGTTATCATCAAGCGTAGCTTGGGATAAGGATGGGTATTTTGAAAAGGTTGTGTTTTTGAAGAATATAAGAGCCCCTTGGTATTTATACCAAGAGTAGAGTTCAAAGTTTTTTTAAAAGGTTTTCAAAAGCCCAGGGGTAAGAGTATTTTGAAGGTTTAGTGTTGAAAACATAAGAAGATTATATATCTTATTGATCTCCATACTTTTGTCAATAGAAGCAACTAAAATAGTTAAGGTTGTAAATGCATCTTGGCACAAGGTTTTGAACTGCCAGAACATTTGAGAATATGAAATATAAGCCAAGATAATTTTGTTAAATAGCTTTTGTCAACTAAGGGTGAGGTAAGGAGTATATCATCTAATACACAGTCAGAGACATAAACACTAACCAGCAAGTAAGCAAACACTGCATCACTTAAAAAGGAAAAAGTTTTTATTCCCCCTGATTTTTGCATTGGGATGTTACAGATCCTAGCTCTGCTGGACCTCCAGGGGTCATCGTTTGGAGGCAGGTTAACAGCCTAGGGGACAACTCTCTGTTTCTTGGTCTCAATTATCCAATCATTGGCAAGATGATGAAGAAACGAGGATGCAAGGCTACTGATAGCACATTGTTCCCATTCGTGAGGAAAAACTGTGTGTACACAACATACAGGAGATTTTGCAGAATACAATTCCCTCAAATTAAACGCTGCAACCTGTAGCCAACTGAAGGTGAGCCTGTGTAGCATCCCAATTGTCTAACAATTGCAATGCTACTTCCTACATATAATTGTTGCATCATAATTATATCATGCTCATGCCATCATGTCACCTTGCATTTGAGCATCATATAAAACCCTTTTTCATTTGGTTCTTATCTCATCTGCATTATTAATTATATTTGCCTCTTGATATTGTATTTGGTTATTGATATATTGTTTAAATGCCCAAGTTGAGTTGGGGGCATATCTTTTATTCAACTCCACCACCCTTTCTTTCACCACCTTATAATTCCACCATCCAACTAAATATGAGCTTTGAACTTTATTTGAGTTTCCCTCTAGCTCATGTGGGTTGGGATGGATCCAATTCTTTTCCACATGCTCTCATCTTAGCATCATGTTGTTTTCACATTATTGATATATGAGAGCCACATGGCCACCTTTTCATGCCTTGTGAGTGGAACCCTTTTCCTAGCTTCCATATGGATTATTATGGATTTATGCTCATGTGGGTATATTTTTGGGGACTAGTAAGCATCTAGTGGCATACACACACTAGCAAGTCCCAATTATAATCCAATGTGATCATCTCCATCTACTCCACTGGGAACTTTCTTTTAATTCTTTTGCTTGGCTTTATTCCACTTTTGGAAATGCAAAGGAACAATGCCATGTTTAATATTATTGTTTTCACAAGAATAGCATGGCATTAAATTAGTTTGCATGGGCAATGCAAAACATCACCATTCATTCTTCTTTGGGTTTTTCTTTGGTTTTTGAGTGGTTTATCCTCTACCTCTCCTCTCTTCATGCTTGATCTTGTTGGTTATTGCTAGAACCCCATCACCATCTCCATCCACCCCATCACCACCTTTTATATCTTCCTCCCTTTGGCCCAGCACAGGTTTGATCTTGGTTGTTCTTGCTTGAGCTTGCCAAAAAGGAAACACATCACTCAATCCTCTATCTAAGATCCTACCCTAATCCCCTACATCTCTACCACCATCTCTCACCTAAGCTAAACCCTAAACCTAACCCCCATCTACCCTAGTTACATCCTACCACCACCTTGGGCATCATCTAATCTAACCCTAGTTCCTCCCTAGTCCCCCCTCTCTCTCGGCCTCACTCCCCTCTCACCTAGCAGGCCCACCTGGCTACCCCTCTCCCTGGTCCCACACACTCATCTACTCCCTCTCTCTCTCTCTACCCCAACCCGAAACAAACCCTACCCGAGGCCACCCTACCTAGCCCGAGCCTCCCCTCTCCTCTCTCTTCTCTACTCTCTGCCTGGCGAGCCCCACACCGATCCTACCTCCTTGGCCTCACCCTGCCCCACCTGGAAGCCCTTCCAGCTGCCTACCTGCCCCTGCCCCGACCCTAGCACGTGAGAAGGAGGAGGAGAGAAAGGTGGCACTGAGGTCACCTTTTCCATCTACCCCCGCTCCCCACACGGCACCTCCCCTCCCTCCTTTTCCCACCACCTCACGGCTCTCCTCTGGCCTCTCCAGATCTAGCCGAGGCGCCCTGGCTTTCCTCCCTTCCTCTCCACCACCGTCTACCCCCCAACGCCGGCCACCGTCTGCTCCACCGGCGCCGCTTCGATCCAGACGACGAGCGCGGCGTGGAGGTGATCGAGGAGGACGAGGAGGTCCTATGCATTCGCTCCGTACACGCCGTCGAGGAGGAGGAGGACCAGAGCCACCAGGCCGACGCTGCTCCGACGCGAAACCCTAGCTCCGTCGGCCTCTGCTTCACCGACGATCCGCTGCTCCTCTGCCCGATCCAACACCGCCGACCACCTCGCGGTGAGCCACGCAACCTCCTAGACACTCTCGCCACCGTCGTCGTGTCCTGGCCGCGACGTATGTTCCGCCGAGCACCCTCTGTGCACCGGCGAGCGCGTGCGTTTGCTCGCTCAACGCCTCGCGGAACCTCTTCTGGCCGCGTAGCAATTCCCTAGCACCAACCCCCGCTAGCCGCAGCGGTAGCTGCCGCCTGTGCGCGCTTGCCGCGTCGCGAGATCGAGTCCGTGCCGCACCTGTTTTTCCGCGCCGCGCGCTGCGTCGTCAGTTTCGTCAGACTCCGACGAGAAGAAGCACAGTACGGGCGCCCTTTTGCGCATAACCCCCTGCGCCTTTTTGATGCTCAACCCGCGGTCCGCCTGAGCCCACCAGTCAGCCACCTGCTCCTTTTACAAAGAGCCCCCCGCAGTTTTGAGCAATTAACCCGCGCTCCCGGGCTCCCCCACGTGGCACGCCCCCGCTGACGCGCCCGCGTGTGGCCCTGGAGATGCCGTGGCCCCACCTGTCGGCCTCTAGGTCTAGCCCAGCCGCGGTGAGAAAAGTTTCTCCGCGCGCTGTGCTGCTGAGTCAGCCAGTGACCCCACCTGTCATTGTCTGTGTTTGTATCTGCCTGGGTAACAAAAGTATTTTCTGTAATCTGTTTTAATTCAAATTTTTTCAAAATTAATTCAAATTCAAATTTAAATCTGTTTTCAAATAACTTTTAAAATATAAACCCAAATAATACAAATAATATATGTTTTGAAATCAGAAAAATGTGAGGAATTCAAATATGCCCTTCAAATTATATTTTGAACACTTAAAATTTCAAGTTGATTTAAATTACAATAAAATGCCCTTTTTCCTTAATAAATTAATAACTTTTGTTTTATAAGGCCAAATTTAACAAATAATATGTCTAAAATGATTAGCTCGACGAGACCTTTCTGTTTATGCATTCCTTGTTCTGTTTTGCAGCATGCATCATATAAATATAATGTGTACAGCAACTAATATGAGGATAAAATGAGGCTAAAACTCAATAAAATGGTTTATTCTTGTATTCCACACCTCACCCATGCCATGCTACTTTATTGCCATGCAAATTGTGCATCATTCATCATGGCATGATTAGTTGCTTGTCGCATTTATTCATATGCTTGTGCACTTTATTTATGTTGGCCCTTGTTTGTTTGGTTCTTCTTCGAATAGACGCTGAGCAGGGGGTATACCAAGAGAACCAGGAGCACTACCAAGATCCTTCTCTCGCTTCAACTGAGCTGCCAGGCAAGCACTACCACATGCTTGCATACATATAGTACCTATTGCCTCTATCTTATTCTTGCATCATTGAGTCTCGATTGCATTAATCTGAATCCCAAGTATTGCATAGCCTTTACTTTTAAACCCCACCGAAGCTTGTTCCTCCATCCGATGAGCCATTACTACAAGAGTTGTTTGAGCCATGCGAGTCGTAGAACAGCATGTGTAGGGTACGTGAGTGTCTGATGGATAACGAGGTACCTAAACAACTTAACCTGAGTAGTAATGGGATAACTAATGAAAGAGGCATCGGTGAGCCATATTTGCTATTTGGTTTTTCAGGCTCACTTGTGTCCCGTAGGACCCCGAGTACTTGATTCCTGTTCCTTGAATATTCGCGCTATCCACATCCGGGAGGCTTATGAACCCCCCTGAGCCAGAGCTTGATTCATTCTTATTTCTTGGGGCCACAAACTAGTTTGAGGTTTTATTTACTATCCTGTACTTATGACATGCTTTACTGCTTTATTTAAAATTGTGCGAGGTACTGCACCTGTACTGTTTAGGGAAGCGGAGTGTTTTCGCGGTATCGACAAGCCCAGTCACATTTTCGGGTTCCCAGTCGTTTACAGCCATTGGCGCAAACCTTGGGTCCGTCTCGGAGTCGGCCAACTTCGTCGCGGGTAGCTTAATGGGGTGGCCCCCTGAAATATTTCCGAATCCTGTGATCGCTTTGTCGTGACTGCCTCGTTGGGTTTTGATTTGGTTTTTCCGAGGTTGATCGAGTGTGTGTTGCTATTTGTGCACCCCTGCAGGGTAAAACTTTCTGAAAGCCGTGTCCGCGGTTATGGACGACTTGGAGCACAGTTTCTCGATCATAGACAAGTATAACTAAAGTACCGCCTTTAAATTGACTAAGTAACTGACTAGTAAATAGTGCAACACTCATGGAATGGTTAATAAAACTACCAACGGATGGGGGGTTGTTCGTCCGCTTCCTCGTCGGTAAGCGAGGAGGAGGATGGATCTGTTGATATTACTGTTATAACTATTGTCATTAATTCACGGACATCCGTCTATCATTGGTTAGGCGGATGGTTAGCGAGTATCTATAGAATTGTTAGGGTTTATCTTTTGCTGCAATTGCGTCACCCCAGGTTGTGTCCCCTTTAGAGGCATAAAGACTTGCTGAGTACCCCTAGGGTCTCACACGATAAATTGTTTGATTTAGATGAACAGGTAAGCTCGCAAGATGGATACTGGGTAGAGGAGACGGACGATGCGGGCAACGATCATTCGGTGTAGAGATTCCAGGAACGGGTATCCGTGAGATCTGTGGGCGGGATGTGTTTATTTATGGGGCATCTTATGCCGATTTGCTTCTTATCCGTACTCGGATTTTGTCTTCCGCTTCCGCCTGATACTCTGATGTTTGATGTATGAGGAGATATCCTAAACTATTATATCTATCTAGGATATTTGGATCTTGCCGTATGGCGTTGCAATATTTCCTTTCTTTTTAGATGGAATGACTCTGAGAACCATTGTATGGTGGCTTGCATACATACTCATTTGTGTATGTAGTTGATCCCTTCGCCTGCCGATTACGTCGCCCGTTCTTGTCCTGATGTTTGGAAATGGTTGGGACGGCCGAAAGGTCTACCTGTGAGTGGCATTTGGGCCCCACCGTACTATTACAACCATTTCTGCTCATCCAGGCTTGTAACTAGGAGCGTAATTCACCGAGGTAGTTACAATTGGTATCAGAGCCATCCCGCCCTTCAGGGTCTCAGCCAAATGGTCGTTGTCAGTCTAGCAAATATTTTGGTAGCTATGTATACTAGGGAAAAACAAAACGCGAGAGTAGGACTACTTCCACTTTTCTTCTTACCCACCACCCACCCACCTTTTCTGGTAAGGAAGTGTAACGTTTTCAATCCTCTTCTTAAAATTCAAACTAGGATTCACGTGTTCTGGGTTTCCGTAGTACCATAGAAAGTGTGTGTGTGTGTGTGTGTAATTCCTTGTCTATCTGTTGCATCCAACATGTTATCTTTATCTGCCTTTTGGTTATCAACTGTTGGTACATTCCATACTGACAGGCTTTTGAAAACCGGTGCGATCTATCTGACTCCTTGTTAACCGGTGCCATCTTCTTAAGGGTGTCCTTCCTTCTAGCAACTCCACATTCTGTGTAAGCATCTATTGCTAATCTCTACCTGTTAAGTGTTTTTGCGCATCTAATGGTATTTTAATACCGAAAAATGCGGAAAAAAAATTCTTTGATACATCTGTGCTTCCACACTCCTTTTCAGTCGTGTGTGAAACATTATCTATCCCCCTTTTATCAGCATGTCCATGCTAACTCATTCTTTTGTCACCGGCGCTGAATCCTGGAGTTTCTTTTCATCTCCAATTCTCTTGGGCTAAATACATAACATGTGTCGATCCGATGCTGTTGATTGTAATTTGGTTCTCGGCATAGCCATATGACACTTATCATGAGTGGAATATGGAAAATGCTATCAACGCTATCCTCCAAATGGTGACGGTTATCTCCTGTGATTTTGAGTACCCCGTGATCATATCTATGCATATTCAAGCATCTTTGGCAATCCGGAGTTTCTCAAAGCACTACGGCGGTCTATCATCTGTCCATCATGCTGCACATCTTTTTGAACTCCTTATCTGCACATCTTTTCCGTCTCTGATAACTTTGCTTAAGGTATGAGCTATCATCGTTTCTTATCCAAGACCTCTTTATCTTTGTAACCGGTGATCCGATCGACAATGTGAACCAGGTGACATCTCTTCCGAAGGACCAGAGAATCTATTCTTCCAGTGCATCTTCTTCAACACGAACCCGTGCTCTTAATATTGATCTTTCTAAGAGCGATGAGCTCAGAAAGTGTTTCGAGCATTTGTTCGTTTCTCCCGCCTCTTGAACTTGATATTCTGGGAATATCTTGTGAATCCATGGTGGTATATGTTGAAATATGCTTGCCTATTCCATATCAATGGAAGGACATGGAAGATCATCTGTGTCTCTTTCTCTCAAGCTTCGTGAGCACTGCCTGTGTGCAAAGTCCTCAAAGCGTGAATTCTGACTTTTTGAAGTCACCTATCTCGGCCACGTCCTTCTGCTAAATAAATTGCTTCAATTCTGGAATTAGCAAATCCATTGTTAATTCCATCCTTCATCTTCAACCAATCCGGAGTTGTTCCTTGTTGGCAAGTTATCATCGTCGTTCCACCGAAGTTTTCCTTAAGACTGCTAAATCTCTCCCCATCATTTCAAGAAGAACATGGAGTTCTCTCACCTCAGTCTCGTCAAGTAATCTTTCGAAACCCTCTCGCTCTATCGTCTATGCTCAATCCACCGGAGGCCATGAAGACCTTCCAGATCTTGTATTCTTTCTGTTCAAGTGCTGCTATCTTTTTCTTTATCTGTGGAATCTTGCAGTTGTCTCCGTGATCTTCCTTCATATCTTTCCGGTGGCTTGGTACTTCCGACATGACGACAACATCATCACCCTTATCTATCTTGGATCTGGCGAATCGTTTGCATCTATCCTTGTTTTCTAACGAAGTTCCATGAGTTTTTGTCAATACCTTCAGTCTGTTTCGGTAGTTGGGTTGCATGGTTTTCTTATTCAGGTGCGGAGTAATGCTTTGAGTGCGGGTTGGAGTAGCTACCATACCACTACTCTTATCATTCGCTCTTGTACATTGAATTGGTGAATTAATGTGATTTCACTCATTCCACGGAAGTTAGAAGTGGCCTTTATCCCTTGATACTTTTACTTCCGTCCTTGTTTTTCCGGAGGGCTCTCTCGAAGAAAGTAATCAATAATCTCTTGTTGGTGGTCTGTCTATTCCAGATGGAGCAAAATCTTCAGTTATCTGGTGGAAACAAACGCAAACTCTTTTCTGTCCTCGTCATTCTACCGATGCTCGACATCCCCAAACAAGATGAAAGGAAACTATCTCTCTCTTTGTTTCATCAATTCTTTTTCTGTGGTAAAGCCAATTATGGTTGGTGCCATCAGCCGCAAATCTATTGCATTAGCCTCAAGGCTAAAGAAAGCAATAAGTATCTCTACAATAAACTCCAGATCCTCCATATTCTTTGCTTCTCGGGATTCCACTATGATCTGGCTTCAACATCCGTCTCTGGAAGTTATATCCGCGCACCTCAATTGCGTGATCTTTGGGTCTTACCGGCGCAAGAAGAATCTAATCCGACGATGTCTAACTAAATCTTTCTGTTGATATCAAGGGACTCTATTGTTTGAAGGCAATATTGTTTCCGTACTTCCTTTCTCAAATCCGAGAGAAGATACGATGCTATTGTCATAGTGGTTCAAACCTCTCCAATCTAGCTCTTTTTCTTCCGGCGAGACAACGGTTCATCCTCTCTAGTATCGGCAAATCTTTAATCTTAATGGTGTGTCTTTTCTTTCTCCATGATACATCATCTTTTCCTTTTCTTTCACAGGTGGTTCTATTCTTTTATCATGTTTCTTGAAAAACTGGAGCTATGCTCATCCTATCCTTCTTGTCTCACGACAATCCTTCAGCTCTTCTGACCATTGTTTCTCAAGCAAAACGCAAGACTCGCAACAAGTCTAGCAAGTTTTGCAAGGTGTAGTGGTCGCACCATTCCGTTGTTCATCAACTTGGGAACGTGAGGGTCACCTTCGTTCGAACCCCGTCTCTCCTTGTGTTGTTTTCTTTTTCCTAGGAATCTCGGGGCGAGATTCTTGTTTAGTGGGGGAGAGTTGTAGCATCCCAATTTTCTAAAAATTACAATGCTACTTCCTACATATAATTGTTGCATCATAATTATATCATGCTCATGTCATCATGTCACCTTGCATTTTAGCATCATATAAAACCCTTTTTCATTTGGTTCTTATCTCATCTGCATTATTAATTGTATTTGCCTCTTGATATTGAATTTGGTTATTGATATATTGTTTAAATGCCCAAGTTGAGTTGGGGGCATATCTTTTATTCAACTCCACCACCCTTTCTTTCACCACCTTATAATTCCACCATCCAACTAAATATGAGCTTTGCACTTTATTTGAGTTTCCCTCTAGCTCATGTGGGTTGGGATGGATCCAATTCTTTTCCACATGCTCTCATCTTAGCATCATGTTGTTTTCACATTATTGATATATGAGAGCCACATGGCCACCTTTTCATGCCTTGTGAGTGGAACCCTTTTCCTAGCTTCCATATGGATTATTATGGATTTATGCTCATGTGGGTATATTTTTGGGGACTAGTAAGCATCTAGTGGCATACACACACTAGCAAGTCCCAATTATAATCCAATGTGATCATCTCTATCTACTCCACTGGGAACTTTCTTTTAATTCTTTTGCTTGGCTTTATTCCACTTTTGGAAATGCAAAGGAACAATGCCATGTTTAATATTATTGTTTTCACAAGAATAGCATGGCATTAAATTAGTTTGCATGGGCCATGCAAAGCATCACCATTCATTCTTCTTTGGGTTTTTCTTTGGTTTTTGAGTGGTTTATCCTCTACCTCTCCTCTCTTCATGCTTGATCTTGTTGGTTATTGCTAGAACCCCATCACCATCTCCATCCAGCCCATCACCACCTTTTATCTCTTCCTCCCTTTGGCCCAGCACATGTTTGATCTTGGTTGTTCTTGCTTGAGCTTGCCAAAAAGGAAACACATCACTCAATCCTCTATCTAAGATCCTACCCTAATCCCCTACATCTCTACCACCATCTCTCACTAAAGCTAAACCCTAAACCTAACCCCCATCTACCCTAGTTACATCCTACCACCACCTTGGGCATCATCTAATCTAACCCTAGTTCCTCCCTAGTCCCCCCTCTCTCTCGGCCTCACTCCCCTCTCACCTAGCAGGCCCACCTGGCTACCCCTCTCCCTGGTCCCACACACTCATCTACTCCCTCTCTCTCTCTACCCCAACCCGAAACAAACCCTACCCTAGGCCACCCTACCTAGCCCGAGCCTCCCCTCTCCTCTCTCTTCTCTACTCTCTGCCTGGCGAGCCCCACATCGATCCTACCTCCTTGGCCTCACCCTGCCCCACCTGGAAGCCCTGCCAGCTGCCTACCTTCCCCTGCCCCGACCCTAGCACGTGAGAAGGAGGAGGAGAGAAAGGTGGCACCGAGGCCACCTTTTCCATCTACCCCCGCTCCCCACACGGCACCTCCCCTCCCTCCTTTTCCCACCACCTCACGGCTCTCCTCTGGCCTCTCCAGATCTGGCCGAGGCGCCCTGGCTTTCCTCCCTTCCTCTCCACCACCGTCTACCCCCCAACGCCGGCCACCGTCTGCTCCACCGGCGCCGCTTCGATCCAGACGACGAGCGCAACGTGGAGGTGATCGAGGAGGACGAGGAGGTCCTCTGCATCCGCTCTGTACACGCCGTCAAGGAGGAGGAGGACCAGAGCCACCAGGCCGACGCCGCTCCGACGCAAAACCCTAGCTCCGCTAGCCTCTGCTTCACCGACGATCTGCTGCTCCTCTGCCCGATCCAACACCGCCGACCACCTCGCGGTGAGCCACGCAACCTCCTAGACACTCTCGCCACCGTCGTCGTGTCCTGGCCGTGACGTACGTTCCGCCGAGCACCCTCTGTGCACCGGCGAGCGCGTGCGTCTGCTCGCTCAACGCCTCGCGGAACCTCTTCTGGCCGCGTAGCAGTTCCCTAGCACCAACCCCCGCTAGCCGCAGCGGTAGCTGCCGCCTGTGCGTGCTTGCCGCATCGCGAGATCGAGTCCGTGCCGCGCCTGTTTTTCCGCGCCGCGCGCTGCGCCGTCAGTTTCGTCAGACTCCGACGAGAAGAAGCACTGTACGGGCGCCCTTTTGCGCATAACCCCCTGCGCCTTTTTGATGCTCAACCCGCGGTCCGCCTGAGTCCACCAGTCAGCCACCTGCTCCTTTTACAAAGAGCCCCCCGCAGTTTTGAGCAATTAACCCGCGCTCCCGGGCTCCCCCACGTGGCACGCCCCCGCTGACGCGCCCGCGTGTGGCCCTGGAGATGCCGTGGCCCCACCTGTCGGCCTCTAGGTCTAGCCCAGCCGCGGTGAGAAAAGTTTCTCCGCGCGCTGTGCTGCTGAGTCAGCCAGTGACCCCACCTGTCATTGTCTGTGTCTGTATCTGCCTGGGTAACAAAAGTATTTTCTGTAATCTGTTTTAATTCAAAAATTTTCAAAATTAATTCAAATTCAAATTTAAATCTGTTTTCAAATAACTTTTAAAATATAAACCCAAATAATACAAATAATATATGTTTTGAAATCAGAAAAATGTGAGGAATTCAAATATGCCCTTCAAATTATATTTTGAACACTTAAAATTTCAAGTTGATTTAAATTACAATAAAATGCCCTTTTTCCTTAATAAATTAATAACTTTTGTTTTATAAGTCTAAATTTAACAAATAATATGTCTAAAATGATTAGCTCGATGAGACCTTTCTGTTTATGCATTCCTTGTTCTGTTTTGCAGCATGCATCATATAAATATAATGTGTACAGCAACTAATATGAGGATAAAATGAGGCTAAAACTCAATAAAATGGTTTATTCTTGTATTCCACACCTCACCCATGCCATGCTACTTTATTGCCATGCAAATTGTGCATCATTCATCATGGCATGATTGGTTGCTTGTCGCATTTATTCATATGCTTGTGCACTTTATTTATGTTGGCCCTTGTTTGTTTGGTTCTTCTTCGAATAGACGCTGAGCAGGGGGTATACCAAGAGAACCAGGAGCACTACCCAGATCCTTCTCTCGCTTCAACTGAGCTGCCAGGCAAGCACTACCACATGCTTGCATACATATAGTACCTATTGCCTCTATCTTATTCTTGCATCATTGAGTCGCGATTGCATTAATCTGAATCCCAAGTATTGCATAGCCTTTACTTTTAAACCCCACCGAAGCTTGTTCCTCCATCCCATGAGCCATTACTACAAGAGTTGTTTGAGCCATGTGAGTCGTAGAACAGCATGTGTAGGGTACATGAGTGTCTGATGGATAACGAGGTACCTAAACAACTGAACCTGAGTAGTAATGGGATAACTAATGAAAGTGGCATCGGTGAGCCATATTTTCTATTTGGTTTTTCAGGCTCACTTGTGTCCCGTAGGACCCCGAGTACTTGATTCCTGTTCCTTGAATATTCGCGCTATCCACATCCGGGAGGCTTATGAACCCCCCTGAGCCAGAGCTTGATTCATTCTTATTTCTTGGGGCCACAAACTAGTTTGAGGTTTTATTTACTATCCTGTACTTATGCCATGCTATACTGCTTTATTTAAAATTGTGCGAGATACTGCACCTGTACTGTTTAGGGAAGCGGAGTGTTTTCGCGGTATCGACAAGACCAGTCACATTTTCGGGTTCCCAGTCTTTACAGCCATTGGCGCAAACCTTGAGTCCGTCTCGGAGTCGGCCAACTTCATCGCGGGTAGCTTAATGGGGTGGCCCCCTGAAATATTTCCGAATCCTGTGATCGCTTTGTCGTGACTGCCTCATTGGGTTTTGATTTGGTTTTTCCGAGGTTGATCGAGTGTGTGTTGCTATTTGTGCACCCCTGCAGGGTAAAACTTTCTGAAAGCCGTGTCCGCGGTTATGGACGACTTGGAGCATAGTTTCTCGATCATAGACAAGTATAACTAAAGTACCGCCTTTAAATTGACTAAGTAACTGACTAGTAAATAGTGCAACACTCATGGAATGGTTAATAAAACTGCCAACGGATGGGGGGGTTGTTCGTCCGCTTCCTCGTCGGTAAGCGAGGAGGAGGATGGATCTGTTGATATTACTGTTATAACTGTTGTCATTAATTCACGGACATCCGTCTATCATTGGTTAGGCGGATGGTTAGCGAGTATCTATAGAATTGTTAGGGTTTATCTTTTGCTGCAATTGCGTCACCCCAGGTTGTGTCCCCTTTAGAGGCATAAAGACTTGCTGAGTACCCCTAGGGTCTCACATGATAAATTGTTTGATTCAGATGAACAGGTAAGCTCGCAAGATGGATACTGGGTGGAGGAGACGGACGATGTGGGCAACGATCATTCGGTGTAGAGATTCCGGGAACGGGGATCCGTGAGATCTGTGGGCGGGATGTGTTTATTTATGGGGCATCTTATGCCGATTTGCTTCTTATCCGTACTCGGATTTTGTCTTCCGCTTCCGCCTGATACTCTGATGTTTGATGTATGAGGAGATATCCTAAACTATTATATCTATCTAGGATATTTGGATCTTGCCGTATGGCGTTGCAATATTTCCTTTCTTTTTAGATGGAATGACTCTGAGAACCATTGTATGGTGGCTTGCATACATACTCATTTGTGTATGTAGTTGATCCCTTTGCCTGCCGATTACGTCGCCCGTTCTTGTCCCGATGTTTGGAAATGGTTGGGACGGCCGAAAGGTCTACCTGTGAGTGGCATTTGGGCCCCACCGTACTATTTCAACCATTTCTGCTCATCCAGGCTTGTAACTAGGAGCGTAATTCACCGAGGTAGTTACAGCCTGTGGCAGTTATGAGCCTTCCCAAAGATGGTTGGAACTCTATGCGGCAGTCGGCAATTTGGTTTAGGCCTAGTTTAGGTTTGGTATGCTCATTGTGCCGTCCCTAGACTGAGCTGTGGATCTTTATGGTGTATCATTGTGTCATCTTTTTTTGCATCGTGGTTCAACAGTTGACTGTTAGTACACTGGTTTTAGTGGCCAGCTTGAATCAGTTTATATGAGCCCTGCCATGCTTTTGTATTTAGTATTGCCTTCCATGGTATAATCCATGTAGCCGTGCTTATTTCGTAGCGTGTTTTCTGTACTATAGTTTTCAATACTGTTACTGGCTTATATATATGCGACTCATGCATTTTTTTGAATCATTGCACCTCGTGCAGCTTTGTGTTTTGAGAGGAATATTCCTTCTTTCCTCTTAGCGAACAGGGAAAAGTAGGTCACTACTTCTTATAGGGCCACGAAACAGGCCTTAACTGGGTCGTATTTGATCTTGTCTTGGTACGCCAAAGAAGACCAAGACGCCCTAGGATGATAGCCGCAAATGTTTATACCGATATTCTAAAAAAAGTGAGTTAATGCACACCCTTCCAGAAAAGAAAAAATTGTTTACACAGACCCCATATTGTCTCTGATACATGGCATACTTTTGGCGCTACTGTGAAATTACTTGTTCAATACGGTATGCATCCTTGCTCATTCTTCTGTATGTGAAATGACCAACTCAAGCTCTGATGTGACATGCACAAGTCAAGCTCTGATGTGCTGACATTGTACTGTCTGTGCTAGTGTACAAACTAGTTGTATTATTATGTTCGAAACTGTGAACTAAATGTGCGAATTCTGAGCCTTTTTACATGAGCACAATGCCACATGTTGGTGCTAAGTGCGGCATGTACTAACCTCATCGTACGGAAGCATACAACTTCGAGAGATCAGTTTAAGCTGGTGCTTACCCGAGCTGTCTGCGGCTGGGCAAGTCAAGGCCTCCGTGTGTCTATCGCCAACAGTTTATATGGCATGATTACAAGGTTTTGAGTACATCAAATCGATTTGGCACTTAGGCCGATTCAAAGCCACCCAAACCATCTCGAAATATATCCTTTGCTGAAAAGATGATTGCGTGCTATAAGACTTGATATGACATGATTTTATGTCAATCAGTCAAACTCCCTCTAGTACTTTCCATGTTCAAATTCTGCTCTGCCCAAGTTCCTCGCTATGTTCTAAAGGAGATATTCCCTAGAGGCAAATAATAAATAGGTTTTTATTATCATATCTCAATTAGTTTATAATAGTTTCATATTGTGCTATAACTGTGCCAAGTAGAAACATTGGTGCAGGTGTGGTATGAAACAACCAAGTCCCTATTAGCCTCTATTAATACTAGTCCGTTGGTCATGAGGATGATCTGGGTTTCAAGATCATGGACATTTATGCCGACTGACAACGGGATCATATCATTGGAGAATGATGTGATTGGACATTCCTCGAAGGATTGCAACTCTATCAAGTCATATAGTTCATTGTTGCAACAACTATACCTAGACTCCTTCTCCTTAGACCGTGAGCTCATATTACTCACGGTTTCCCGAGGCTTCTTAGACTGCATCAAGCGCCACTTGGTAATACAGTGGTTATAAAGGTGTACGTTGGGTATTCCGAAGGAATAGTAGATGACATGTGACTGCAAGACCGGGATTTGTTCACCCACATGACGGGTAAAGATACATACGGCCAGCTTGGTGAGATTACATCCATAAATGTTGCAACATGTGACTAGGTCACAGGGATGTAATATCACGGTAACAAGAAAACATAACTTGTTGTGAACGAGATTGAACAAGGTATGGGATACCAATGATCGGATCTCGGACAAGTTGTATCGAGAAACAAAAGGAAGAGGATGCTACATTTAGCGGTTCAAACGACATTGTCATCAGGAATGCATAGGGGTCACATGGATATCCCTAGTCCCTCTGTTGATCATTGATTTAGATCATGTCTAGAGCATTCCCGAGCCGTGAGAGGATACATTAAGGGTACGATGAGAGCGATCATTCATAAGACAGAATCATAGTAGAGAAAGAGAAAGTTGGAATCGTTCCGCGGAGAGATCCGAAGTTGTTCGGAGAAAGAATAAAGGAAATGACAAGAAAAGTGTTTTTGGATAAATGGGAATTTAAACGTACATTTATTATATGTTAATTATGAATTAATATATTATAAATAATATTTCAGTTAGGATTTCTAAAGGCAACTTTTATATTAGGCCAAATCCCAGAGGGAAATAGCCTAGAAGAGAAGCTGCAGAAAAACAAAAAGGAAAAATAGAAAAAAGGGCCTGTTTTGAACAGCTCTATCCACCGCACAATGCGGGCGGTTGCCTGGACCCGCTCCAGCCGGCCTGGCTTGACCCTGGCCCAAAGGAGCTCGCAGGGGAGTCGGCCAAGCGAGCGGGCCGTAGGCCGCTACCGGCCCACCTGGGCGAGCAGACAGCCGGGCGCCACGCCATGCCAGGAGGGCTGCCTCCGAACCGGGCTGGCCCACCCGGGACCTCCCCTCTCCCTCGCCTCGCATGCTGGGCCGCGGTGGGCGGGACAGCCCACCCGGCAATCCGCTGCTGCCTCAGGCTACTTCCTTGCTGGGCCGTGGTGGTGCGTCTAGCCCATCCGGCTTGGCACTATTGATTGCTGGGCTGGAAGTATCTGGCCCAGCCGGCTGAGATGGTTGTTCCTGATATTTCCTTTTCCCTTTTAGTCCCACATGGAGCACCTAAGAGGGAGGACACACCTCTCTTAGCCTATATAAAGGGGTGCCCATGGGTGGGATAAAACACACCAATATTTGGAGAAGTCCTTTGGTTGACTTCCGCCTTCCCTCTCTCTCTAGCCCTTGTGACCATGGCCCCAAGTCTGGGTTGTGCGATCAAGGCACACCTGCAGTATTCCGTTGCGCTGTAGGGATTCCTAGCCGGATATCAACTTCCGCACTCCCGGCGGGATCGGGGAGCCGGAGGTCTCATCGTGCACCGGATGTGTACGAAGACACGAGGCGCAACACTTGGGGCGCTTAAATGTCGATAGCCGGAGCTGCTGCATGATGAAGATGAAGAAGGAGCAAGGGGTGACCTGCGAGGAGCTTCCCGACCTTGAGGTCAGCTACAAGTACGACTACTTCAACCATGTTCCCCGCAGAATGTTAACCGCATACGGTCTACAAGGGCATGTATTCTATACGCTCCGGCCGTTACCGCATTACTACATAGATAGATCCTAGGCAGTTGTGGGGTTACATCGTGGGAAATTTTTTGTTTTCTGCTGTGATCCCCAACAGTGGTATCAGAGCTGATCTATGCGTAGGAGTGTTGTACGGCCAGTACGCACAAGTTTTGTGCGGGCATTGATCCCTTAGTTGTTACCCTCTAACGTGTACTTGTTTATATCGCGGTATTGTTTGATGAAGCGGTCCGGACCGACCTTACGTGTATTCGTACGCGAGACTGGTTCCACGCTCAACATACGGCTTGTACCGTATAAGTGGCAAGCGGGTGTCTGTCTCTCATTCAATAATTGATATAGCATTTACAATGGAGGGCCCCGAAAGGGGTGTAGTAGAGACAACTGTCGGATCCATGTTGTGGTTGGAAAGTTCGTAGTTTAGAAATGGTTCTAATGCGAAAGCCCTAACAATCACATAAAACTTGCAATAGATAAAGTAGAGGCGTCTAACTTTATTTTGTAGGGGGCATGTGATTATGATATGGCATTGGTCATCACAAAGGTAAAGTAGTTTACTTTTCTATTGGTAAGTAGTATAGTAATAGTCATCGTTGCGATGAACGACCTGGTGGAGGCGTCGTGGACTTGGCGTCAAACCAAGGGCAAGATGGAGATCATGCCGGAGCGCTCGATGGAGATCAAGGCGCAAGAAAGACCATATCATATCACATTATACATATGATGTTGATACCTGTTTTACATCTTATTGTGTGCTAGTATTTAGATACTCAATGGTAGCAAATAAGATAATCCCTATTGAATTCCAATGTTCCGTGTTCCCCTTGTGTGTGCACCACCAAGAAAGTTCTTCGGTATGAGGCGCCCTGTGGTGAGTAGGGGTCAGACATATCTACGTTTGCATATAGTGGGTGTAAGCCATGTTGCACAGCGAATACACACAAGTTAGATTTGGCGAGCCTAGCACATTATAGAGACGTGGCCTCGGAACACAAGAGATCGAAAGATCGAGCATGAGTCACATGGATGATGTGATTGACATTAGTGAATGTCTACCTTTGATAATGCACTGATGCCCATATAACACGGGGGAGGTGCAGAGGATAGGGATCATGCGATCACTAAAATCATCGAGGGGATGACAATTTTAGTGGAGACCAATTATAAATTGATCTCTTATTATAAACATAGTCTAGATGTCTGTTTACAAATATCTTAGTAGATCTTAGCCTATCCCATTGAGGTCCTTTGCGACCATGGGAATATATTGCTTAATTTGGAACTTAGAAAAAGGGTCCAACTTCATAGATTAATACCCACGCCTGAGGGATATCCTCGTAAAAGGTGATCTCTTCTTGATACAATGACCATTAGGAGATAATTTGATGACTCTGGAATGTTTGGAAAAACACATAGCAATCTTGCATTAGAGTTGAGAACTCTTAGAAGGACTTGATTGCAGATGGAGGTCATGGATGAAAAAGGTATATGTAAGATATACAAATTATAAATGTGGTTCTTGCAAAACTCGTTGCAGTTTGCAAAGTATTTGATACTTGTCCTGCTTTGTGAAAACAGGATGATCTGCTTGGAATTGCTGGTTTTGAGGCAACGTGACTTGACGACGACAAGCAAAACAGTTGATGGTCGACATCACCACTTTCCTCAAAGTTTGTCATTTGGATTAGTGGGCTTGAATATAAATTTGTAATCCCTGTTTGTGTGTCTTGCTTTTGGCGAGACGATTATTCATATGAACAAGTTACAAGCTAGTTTGTACTATTCTTATGAACAATACCTTATGGTCACATTATGATTATAAATAAGTTATTCTCATCACTATGTTAATGATAATGGTTTAAACATTTATAAAGGATTAGAATGCTAAAAGATATCCAAATTTTAATAATGAAATAACACTACTGTTTAAGTCATTTTGGTTATTGCAGGTTCTTTATGAAAGATCAAGGTCCTAGATGCTTAATCTAGAGACTTTGCAAAACCATGCCTCTTCGGAAGAATGACTAAAACTTTGCATTCTGGTAAAACGGTGATATGTGAAGAAATGTTGAATCTTATACATAGTGATGTATCGTATTTTCAACAAGTAGTGGAAATCATTAGTTAATTGTGGACTTAAGTGAATAAGCATATTTACTTAATGAAACATAAGTTTGAAATGATTTGAATTGTTCAAATGAGTTCACAACAATAGGAGGATATTGAAATTAACAAGAATACGAAGTCTCTTCGATTTGATCGACATGACTAAAGTATTCAAGTTAAGTTTAGCATAAAAGGAACTTGTGAAAGATGTTTCACAAATTATGATAACTAGATGAATTCAAACTATGTTGAAATATCTAAACATCATAATCATTATGTATTAAGATACATATGGTATAATATCATCTCTTATAGGGGTTATAGTTATTGCTTAGAGTTAAAGATCAAAATAAGCAAACACTCATTTGAAATACAAAGGAACATCTAAAAGATTCGTGGAAACAACACCATAAGTGTTATGGCACGTTCGAGTTTCTGGAGATATCAATAAGTCGAAGTCGTGGCGAATAAACAATTCTTTGTAGAGCATTCCTTGGAAGCTATGAATGCATCGTCCACAATGGGCAAACCTGCTGTTGTCCAAAGTTGATGTGTCTTAATGAAGATACAAGTGGAAGAAAGTAAAAGATCAAAACAAGGTATTTGACCTTACCTCTGAATTGTTGAGTGGCGTAGTGGAATTTGTTTCATGAATCCAAACTCTACAAATAGAGGAGAAACCAATGATAATGATCATAAAGTTTCAGTGAATACTTTTACTAAAGAAAGTAGGATTCAACTATATATTCTACAAGATTGTGGAATTATAGTTGATTCACTTGTCATGTTTTTGAACAAGACATACCTACGATTTACAAAGAAGCGTGATGGACCTAAGTACGAGAAATGATTGGTCATTGAAATCTCGTTAGTGGAATTCTCGATTTGATGATGATCAAAGAATTTTGGAATATCCAAGATCATCGAGAGGACCTAGATTTGAGTGGGAGCAAATCAGCTTGGCTAAATCATAATATGTAGCTGACATATTTTGCGTGGGAGCTAAGTGAAATCCCTGGATCTCAAACATGAATGTCATATTTGAGTGGGAGCGTGAAATCATTCTGGGATATGTGGACGACATATATGAATGATGTGATTGGTGTTAATAATATTTAAGTTAGATAAATAAGGATGAAGTTGAAGTTATTAAACAATAAGATCTATCAAGATAGATGGGTAAGTTTAATAAACACTGAATGTCGAATGCTTCCTGGACTTGATTCTGAAAGATGTTCAGAATGTCCTAAGCAATATTCTGAAGTAGCTCAGAACGGAACAAGGTAAGAAAGAAGTGCTTACTATATGAATCATTGAGTTAGTATTGCAACTATGGTTGAAAGAAAGAGATGCGTTGCATCTCCTATGCCTCAGTCATAGGTTCTTCCATATAACAATATTGTATACTCGACGTAATGTGACCCGAAAATTTGGTTGGTAAGACAAAGTCTTAACTGTAAGAACGTGTCTTTAAGTGATTCCTCAGTTGATCACTAAACCAGAATTAAGTTTGTACTTAAATGACAAGAAGCAAAGTAAGTGGCATAGTTGCATTTCATGCACTATGATTTACATAGATATAGAAGTATAAAAGCTCCATCTGATGTGATGTGTAATGTTATGGCGTGGCTAGTTCACTTTTAACATAGAATGATGTGTCCCAGGGCCCAGTGCCCATGAGAAAGCCCTCGAGGTTGATCTAAAGTCACTGTAAGCTCCTGGAATCCTGCCTCGTTCTGCTGCCATGACTATAGTATATACACAAAGGATAGCAAAGTGTGTTTCAAAGTTTAGATGACAACGGTGAAAACGACCGTCATCATAAACACTAGAAACAAAAGTCTCACTTTGTCGCCAAACAAATGCTTTGATCCATTATAAGATAATGGAGTGGATGTCAAAATTAGGAAGACATTAATGATTTGGAAAAGCCATAAATGATCTGGTAAAACAGAACATGGCCATGACGTTTCCCATGAGCATGCATGATTTATAACCGCATATGGTATATGGTTTATATGAGTAAAATGCGAGCTAGTTTATTTGTATTCTAGTGCAAGTGGGAGACTTAAGGAGATATGCCCTAAAGGAAAATAATAAATAGGTTTTTATTGTCATAACTCAATTAGTTTATAATAGTTTCATATTGTGCTATAACTATGCCAAGTTGAAACATTGGTGCAGGTGTGGTATGAAATAACCAAGTCCCTAGTAGCCTCTATTAATACTAGTTTGTTGGTCATGAGGATGATCTAGGTTTCAAGATCATGGGCATTTATGCCGACTGACAACGGGATCATATCATTGGAGAATGATGTGATTGGACATTCCTTGAAGGATTGCAACTCGATCAAGTCATATAGTTCATTGTTGGAATAGCTATACCTAGACTCCTTCTCCTTAGACCATGAGCTCATATTACTCACTGTTTCGCGAGGCTGCTTAGACTGCATCAAGCGCCACTTGGTAATACAGTGGTTATAAAGGTGTACGTTGGGTATTCCGAAGGAATAGTAGATGACATGTGACTGCAAGACCGGGATTTGTTCACCCACATGACAGGTAAAGATACATACGGCTGGCTTGGTGAGATTATATCCATAAATGCTGCAACATGCGACTAGGTCACGGGGATGTAATATCACGGTAACAAGAAAACAGAACTTGTTGTAAACGAGATTGAACAAGGTATGGGATACCAATGATCGGATCTCGGACAAGTTGTAATGAGAAACAAAAGGAAGAGGATGCTACATTTAGCGGTTCAAACGACATTGTCATCAGGAATGCATAGGGGTCACATGGATATCCCTGGTCCCTCTGTTGATCATTGATTTAGATCATGTCTAGAGCATTCCCGAGCCGTGAGAGGATACACTTAAGGGTATGATGAGAGCGATCATTCATAAGACGGAATCATAGTAGAGAAAGAGAAAGTCGGAATCGTTCCGCGGAGAGATCCGTAGTTGTTCGGAGAAAGAATAAAGGAAATGACGGGAAAAGTGTTTTCGGATAAATGGGAATTTAAATATACATTTATTATATGTTAATTATGAATTAATATATTGTAATAATATTTAAGTTGAGATTTATAAAGGAAACTTTTATATTAGGCCAAATCCCCGGAGGGAAATAGCCTAGAAGAAAAGCTGCAGAAAAAGAAAAAGGAAAAACAGAAAAAAAAAAGGGCCTGTTTTGAACAGCCCCACGCGAGTGGGCGTGGATAGAATCCACCGCATAGGGCGGGCGGTTTCCTGGACCCGCTCCAGCCGGCCTGGCTCGACCCCGGCCCAAAGGAGCTCACAGGGGAGCCGGCCAGGCGAGCGGGCCACAGGCCGCTACCGGCCCACCCGCGCGAGCTGACAGCCGGGCACCGCGCCGCGCCAGGAGGGCTACCTCCGAACCGGGCCGGCCCACCCGGGACCTCCCTCTCCCTCGCCTCGCATGCTGGGCCGCGATGGGCGGGACGGACCACTCGGCCATCCGGTGCTGCCTCAGGCTACTTCCACGCTGGGTCGTGGTGGCGCGTCTAGCCCATCCGGCTTGGCACTATTGATTGCTGGGCTGGAAGTATCTGGCCCAGCCGGCTAAGATGGTTTTTCCTGATATTTCCTTTTGCCTTTTAGTCCCACATGGAGCACCTAAGAGAGAGGACACACCTCCCTTAGCCTATATAAAGGGGTGCCCATGGGTGGGATGAAACACACCAATATTTGGAGAAGTCCTTTGGTTGACTTCCTCCTCCCCTCTCTCTCTAGCCCTTGTGACCATGGCCCCAAGTCTAGGATGTGCGATCAAGGCACACCTGCAGTATGCCGTTGCGCTGCAGGGATTCCTAGCCGGATATCAACTTCCGCACTCCCCGCGGGATCGGAGAGCCGGAGGTCTCATCGTGCACTGGATGTGTATGAAGACACGAGGCGCAACACTTGGAGCGCTTAAATGTCGAGAGCCGGAGCTACTGCACAATGAATATGAAGAAGGAGCAAGGGGTGACCTGCGAGGAGCTTCGCGACCTTGAGGTCGGATACGAGTACGACTACTTCAACCACGTTCCCCGTGGAACGTTAACCGCGTATGGTCTACTAGGGTATGTATTCTATACGCTCCGGCCATTACCGCATTACTACATAGATAGATCCTAGGCAGTTGTGGGGTTACATCGTAGGAGAATTTTTGTTTTCTGCTGCAATCCCCAACATGTTTTCTATGTATAATAAGGCGCAATATCGGTCACTTTTCTCCATTTCCAACTTCATTCTTTCGGATTCGGCGTAGGTACAGCTAGGTCAGGTGGACCATCGACCTTCAGTACAATATATGTTTACTACTCAACCTATGAAAACGAATATTTCAACCCCACTTCAGGCAAAAAACTTCCCATACTCTTGTTTCAAAAAAAACCCTTAATTAGCCTTTCGTGGTGAGCAGAGTATATATTTTTTAGGTTACCAACTGCATTTTTTTGGAGGATAGGGTACAAACTACATTGAATTTTCACTAAGGACCTAGCGAAAAGATTGCACATTCGACCCAACACTGGCCCAAAACCTTGCAAATTTACCCTGCCTGGTCAGGTGGACTGCCGAACCGTGACATATTGAGTACATTGAATTTTCAGTGAGGAGGTTATTAGAAAATAGTACTACATTCTACCCAATTGTGGCCCAAAACCTCGCTAATTTATCCTTCCAGGTTCATGTTGGTTGTGGGACGCCAACCCTCAACACATTATTACTTGGGTTTTTCAGCTTGAACCACACTGAAGAAGTTTCGGTAAGGAGCCCACGATAAGAAGCTAATTGGTTCACAAGATTGGACCCAAGTTATTTTTTTATCGCCCAAAATCATCTTAATTTAGTATTTCCGTGCCATTCTGATAAAGTATAGGACAAGCTTCTCCTACCCATGTTGTATTTGTACAGAGCATTTAGCATTTTTTTATGGCAAGTTGTCAGGGTTGCTGCCTTTTCATTTTAAGTGATTTCAACATTTCTAAATGTAATATTTTCCAGTAGTGGCATAGATGGTTCTGGCATAGTGGCAGCACACGCGGTTCCCATTTGTTGAAGTCTTGAGTTTGATTCCTAGTTTCTTCAATATAAATATATAATATATATTATAATCTCTGTCGTTCTTTTACATATTTTCCAGCATACACACGTTTCTTACATAGAGAAGGCTGACATCTGGGACCTAGCAACGTTGCCAAGGTCAAAATAGCGGAGTGCATCATACACACTTTGCATTTGCAGAGACACTGACATGTTGGACCCAGTAGAGACCTTATACAGATGTTGCATCAAGCAATCAATGTTTCATTTACATATAGGATGATATGTGGGACCCAACAGCATGACCTTATACAGATGCTGCATCGAGCAATGTTGCCAGTTCGAAACAGGGAGGTGCGAGCGAGGAAAAAGTTCAGCATGCGCATGTTTCTTGTAATGAGAGGCTCAAATGGGGGACCCAGCAGCATGAGCAAACGGCAGATTCTTCGAGCAACGCTATCTAGTTTGGAACAGGGTAGCACTAGAGAAGAAAAAAATTCCATCATACCGATGATTGTTCTAATGTGAGGCTGACATAAGGGACGCACCAGCCTTAATAAACGGCTGATGTAGCGAGCAACGCTATCAAGTTCGGAACACGAAGGCGCGACAGAGGGTAAAAAATCCATCATACACACGTTTCTTCTAATGAGAGGATGACATGTGAGGCCCAACATCGTGATTAAATGGTAGATGCATCGAACAACGTTATTAAGTTCGGAACAGGGTAGCACGAGCCAAGGAAAAAAATCCATCATACACACGTTTCTTCTAATGAGAGGATGACATGTGGGGCTCAAGAGGTTCGTTAAACGGTAGATGCATCGAGCAGCGCTATCAACTCGGAATGGGGTAGCGCCAGCGAAGGAAAAAAATCCATCATACACACATTTCTTCTAATGAGAGGATGACATGTGGGTCCCAGGAGGTTGATTAGACGGTAGATGCATCGAGCAGCGCTATCAACTTCGGAACAAGGTAGCGCGAGCGAAGGAAAAAAATTCCATCATGCACACGATCCTTCTAATGAGAGGCTGACATGTGGGACCTAGCGGCCTGACTAAACGGCACACGCCTCGAGCAACGTTATCGAGTTCAAATCAGGGAGGCACGACCGAAAAGTATGGTCCGCTAGAGACACTAACGTCCGGGACCCACACGCCTCAAAATACTTCGGCGAGCCAACATCGCGCGAGGAAACGAAAATCTTGCTTCTGCCACGCGCCAGCTGAGCTTCCTCCACATTTTTAGCAGATCCGTCGTAGTAGAGGGCCACGAAACCGGAAAAAAGTTTTCCATCAGCCACGGCCGAGCCAAGAATTTCATCGCGGAAGAAGCGCCTTCTAAGACGATTGTCGGGCCAATTCGTTGCGGAAGGAAACTTTTCTTGTAGTGTTTCACAAACCACACATGGATCCACTAGTGTCATTGGATGTGTGTTCTTTTCACAAACCACAGCTAGAGTCATTGCATGTCTGTTCTTTTCTCAAACCACACATGGATCCACCAGTGTGATTGCATGTGTGTTCTTTTCACAAACCACAGTTGTAGTCATTGCATGTCTGTTCTTTTCACAAACCACATATCGATCCACCAGTGTCAATTGGATGGGTGTTCTTTTCATAAACCACACCCAGTGTCATTGCATGTGTGTTCTTCTCACAAACCACATATGGATCCACAAGTGTTATTGCATGTCAGTTATTTTAATTAACCACAGCTAGAGTCATTGCATGTTTGTTCTTTCCACAAACCACATAAGGATCCACCATTGTCATTGGATGTGTGTTCTTTTCATGAACCACACCTAGAGTCATTGCATGTCTGTTCTTTTCACAAACCACACACGGATCCACTAGTGTCATTGGATGTGTGTTCTTTTCATAAACCACAACTAGAGTCATTGCATGTCTGTTCTTCTCACAAACCACACCATGGATCCACCAGTGTGATTGCATGTGTGTTCTTTTCACAAACCACAGCTAGATTCATTGCATGTCTGTACTTTTCACAAACCACATATGGATCCACCAGTGTCATTGGATGTGTGTTCTTTTCAGGAACCACACCCAGTGTCATTGCATGTGTGTTCTTCTCACAAACCACATACGAATCCACCAGTGTCATTGCATGTCTATTCTTTTCATTAACCACAGCTAGAGTCATTGCACGTCTGTTCTTTCCACAAACCACATATGGATCCACCAGTGTCATTGGATGTGTGTTCTTTTTATTAACCGTAGCTAGATTAATTGCATGTCTGTTCTTCACAAACCACATATGGATCCACCAGTGTGATTGGATGTGTGTTCTTTTCATGAAGCACAGCTAGAGTCATTCCATCTATGTTCTTTTCACAAACCACACATGGATCCACCAGTGTTATTGCATGTGTGTTCTTTTCACAAACCACACCTAGAGTCATTGCATGTCTGTTCTTTTCACAAACAACACATAGATCCACTAGTGTCATTGGATGTGTGTTCTTTTCATAAACCACAGCTAGAGTCATTGCATGTCTATTCTTTTCACAAAGCACACATGGATCCACCAGTGTAATTGCATGTGTGTTCTTTTCACAAACCATAGCTAGATTCATTGCATGTCTGTTCTTTTCATAAACTACATATGGATCCACCAGTGTCATTGGATGTGTCTTCTTTTCATGAACCACATCCAGTGTCATTGCATGTGTGTTCTTCTCATAAACCACATGTGGATCCACCAGTGTCATTGCATGTTTGTTCTTTTCATTAACCATAGCAAGAGTCATTGCATGTCTGTTCTTTCCACAAACCACATATGGATCCACCAGTGTCATTAGATGTGTGTTCTTTTCATGAACCACACCTAGAGTCATTGCAGGTTTGTTCTTTCCACAAACCACATATGGATCGACCAGGTCATTGCATGTGTGTTCTTTTCATGAACCACTCCTAGAATCATTGCATGTGTGTTATTTTCACAAACCACACATGGATCCACTAGTGTCATTGCTTGTCCGTTCTTTCCATAAACCACAGCTAGAGTCATTGCATATGTGTTCTTTTCATGAACCATAGCTAGAGTAATTGCATGTGTGTTCTTTTCACAAACCACAGCTAGAGTCATTGCATGTGTGTTCTTTTTCACAAACCACATAAGGATCCACTAGTGTCATTGGATGTGTGTTCTTTTCATGAACCACACCCAGTGTCATTGCATGTATGTTCTTCTCACAAACCACATATGGATCCACCAGTGTCATTGCATGTATGTTCTTTTAATTAACCACAGCTAGTGTCATTGCATGTCTGTTCTTTTCACAAACCACATATGGATCCACCAGTGTCATTGGATGTGTATTCTTTTCATGAACCACACCTAGAGTAATTGCATGTCTGTTCTTTTCACAAACCACACATGGATGCACTAGTGTGATTGCATGTGTGTTCTTTTCATGAACCACAACTAGAGTCATTGCATGTCTGTTCTTTTCACAAACCACATATGGATCCAGCAGTGTCATTGCATGTGTGTTCTTTTTACAAACCACAGCTAGAGTCATTGCATGTGTGTTTTTTTCACAAACCACATAAGGATCCACCAGTGTCATCGGATGTGTATTCTTTTCATGAACCACACCTAGTGTCATCGCATGTGTGTTCTTCCCACAAACCACATATGGATCCACAATGTCATTGGATGTGTGTTCTTTTCATTAACCACAGCTAGAGTCATTGCATGTGTGTTCTTTCCACAAACCACATATGGATCCACAAGTGTCATTGGATGTGTGTTCTTTTTATTAACCATAGCTAGAGTAATTGCATGCGTGTTACTTTTCACAAACCACATATCGATCCACCAGTGTGATTGCATGTGTGCTATTTTCACAAACCACAGCTAGTGTCATTGCATTTATGTTCTTTCCACAAACTAGATATGGATCCACCAGTGTCACTGGATGTGTGTTCTTATCATAAACCACTGCTAGAGTAATTGCATATCTGTTCTTTTCACAGGCCACATATGTATCCACCAATGTCATTGCAAGTGTGTTCTTTTCATGAACCACACCCAGTGTCATTGCATGTCTGTTCTTTTCACAAACCACACATGGATCCACCAGTGTCATTGCATGAATGTTCTTTTCATTAACCACAGCTAGATTCATTGCATGTTTCTTCTTTCCACAAACCATATATGGATCCACCAGTGTCATTGGATATGTGTTCTTTTCATGAACCACACCTAGAGTCATTGCATGTCTGTTCTTTTCACAAACCAAACATGGATCCACCAGTGACATTGCATGTGTGTTCTTTTCACAAACCACAGCTAGAGTCATTAGATATCTGTTCTTTTCACAAACCACAGCTAGAGTCATTGGATGTCTGTTCTTTTCACAAACCACATATGGATCCACCAGTGTCATTGCATGTGTGTTCTTTTCACAAACCACAGCTAGAGTCCTTGTGTGTGTGTTCTTTTCACAAACCACATAAGGATACACCAGTGTCATTGCATGTGTGTTCTTTTCACAAACCACAGTTAGATTCATTGCATACGTGTTCCTTTTCACAAACCACATAAGGATCCACCAGTGTCATTGGATGTGTGTTCTTTTCATGAACCATACCCAGTGTCATTGCATGTGCGCTCTTCCCACAAACCACATATGGATCCACCAGTGTCATTGCATGTCTATTCTTTTCATGAACCACAACTAGAGTCATTGCATGTCTGTTCTTTCCAAGAACCACATATGGATCCACCAGTGGCATTGCTTGTGTGTTCTATTCATGAACCACACCTAGAGTCTGTTCTTTTCACAAACCACATATGATCCACCAGTGTCATTGCATGTCTGTTCTTTTCACAAACCAGAGCTAGAGTCAATGCATGTTTGTTCTTTCCACAAACCACATATGGATCCACCAGTGTCATTTTATGTGTGTTCTTTTCATGAACCACACCAGTTTCATTGCATGTCTGTTCTTTTCACAAACCACATAAGGATCCACCAGAGTCATTGCATGTGTGTTCTTTTTACAAAGCACAGCTAGATTCATTGCATGTGTGTTCCTTTTCACAAACCACATAAGGATCCACCAGTGTCAATGGATGTGTGTTCTTTTAATGAACCACACCCAGTTTCATTGCATGTGTGTTCTTCTCACAAACCACATATGGATCCACCGGTGTCATTGCATGTCTGTTCTTTTCATTAACCACAACTAGAGTCATTGCATGTGTGTTCTGTCCACAAACCACATATGGATCCACCAGTGTCACTGGATGTGTGTTCTTTTCATGAACCACACCTAAAGTCATTGCATGTCTGTTCTTTTCACAAACCACACATGGATCCACCAGTGTGATTGCATGTGTTTTTTTCATGAACTATAACTAGAGTAATTGCATTTCTGTCTTTTTCACAAACCACATATGGATCCACCAGTGCCATTGCATGTGCGTTCATTTCACAAACCACATAAGGATGCACCAGTGTCATTGGATGTGTGTTCTTTTCATGAACCACACCCAGTGTCATTGCATGTGTGTTCTTCGCACAAACCACATATGGATCCACCAGTGTCATTGCATGGGTGTTCTTTTCATTAACCATAGCTAGAGTCATTGCATGTATGTTCTTTCCACAAACCACATATGGATCCACCAGTGTCATTGGATGTGTGTTCTTTTTATTAACCATAGCTAGAGTCATTACATGTCTGTTATTTCCACAAACCACATATGGATCCACTAGTGTGATTGCATGTGTGTTCTTTTCACAAACCACAGCTAGTGTCATTGCATGTATGTTCTTCCCACAAACCACATATGGATCCACCAGTGTCACTAGATGTGTGTTCTTTTCACAAACCACAGCTAGAGTCATTGCATATCTGTTCTTTTCACAAACCACATATGTAACCACCAATGTCATTGCATATGTGTTATTTTCATGAACCACACCCAGTGTCATTGCATGTCTGTTCTTTTCACAAACTACACATGGATCCACCAATGTTATTGCATGTCTGTTCTTTTCATTAACCACAGCTAGAGTCATTGCATGTCTGTTCTTTCCACAAACCACATATTGCTCCACCAATGTCATTGTAAGTGTGTTCTTTTCATGAACCACTGCTAGAGTAATTGCATATATGTTCTTTTCACAAACCACATATGTATCCACCAATGTCATTGCAAGTGTGTTCTTTTCATGAACCACACCCAGTGTCATTGCATGTTTGTTCTGTTCACAAACCACACATGGATCCACCAGTGTCATTGCATGTCTGTTCTTTTCATCAACCACAATTTGATTCATTGCATGTTTGTTCTTTCCACAAACCATATATGGATCCATCAGTGTCATTGGATGTGTGTTCTTTTCATGAACCACGCCTAGAGTCATTGCATGTCTGTTCTTTTCTCAAACCGCACATGGATCGACCAGTGTGATTGCATGTGTGTTCTTTTCACGAACCACTGCTAGAGTCATTGTATGTCTGTTCTTCTCACAAACCACATATAGATCCACCAATGACATTGTATGTGTGTTCCTTTCACAAACCACAGCTAGAGTCATTTCATGTGTGTTCTTTTCACAAACCACATCAGGATCCACTAGAGTCATTGCATGTATGTTCTTTTCATGAACCAGAGCTAGATTCGTTGCATGTGTGTACCTTTGCACAAACCACATAAGGATCCACTAGTGTCATTGGATGTGTGTTCTTTTCATGAACCACAACTAGAGTCATTGCATATGTGTTCTAACCACAGACCACATATGGATCCACCAGTGTCATTGGATGTGTGTTCTTTTCATGAACCTCACCCAGTGTCATTGCATGTGTGTTCTTCCCACAAACCACATATGGATCCACCAGTGTCATTGCATGTGTGTTCCTTTCATTAACCACAACTAGAGTCATTGCATGTCTACTCTTTCCACAAACCACATATGGATCCACCAGTGTCATTGGATGTGTGTTCTTTTTATTAACCATAGCTAGAGTCATTGCATGTCTGTTCTTTCCACAAACCACATATGGATCCACCAGTGTGATTGCATGTGTGTTCTTTTCACAAACCACAGCTAGTGTCATTGCATGTATGTTCTTTCCACAAACCACATATGGATCCACCAGTGTCACTAGATGTGTGTTCTTTTCACAAACCACATCTAGAGTCATTGCATATCTGTTCTTTTCACAAACCACATATGTATCCACCAATGTCATTGCGAGTGTGTTCTTTTCATGAACCACACCCAGTGTCATTGCATGTATGTTCTTTTCACAAACCACACATGGATCCACCAGTGTCATTGCATGTCTGTTCTTTTCATGAACCACCGCTAGATTCATTGCATGTTTGTTCTTTCCACAAACCACATATGGATCCACCAATGTCATTGGATGTGTGTTCTTTTCATGAACCACACCTAGAGTCATTACATGTCTGTTCTTTTCACAAACCAAACATGGATCCACCAGAGACATTTAATGTGTGTTCTTTTCACAAACCACAGCTAGAGTTAATGCATGTCTATTCTTTTCACAAACCCCATATGGATCCACCAGTGTCATTGCATGTGGGTTCTTTTCACAAACCACAGCTAGAGTCATTGCGTGTGTGTTCTTTTCACAAATGATATAAGGATACACCAGAGTCATTCCATGTCTGTTCATTTCACGAACCACAGCTAGATTCATTACATGCGTGTTTATTTTCACAAACCACATAAGGATCCACCAGTGTCATTGGATGTGTGTTCTTTTCATGAACCACACCCAGTGTCATTGCATGTGCGCTCTTCCTACAAACCACATATGGATCCACCAGTGTCATTGCATGTCTGTTCTTTTCATGAACCACAACTAGAGTCATTGCATGTTTCTTCTTTCCACAAACCACATATGGATCCACCAGTGGCATTGCATGTGTGTTCTTTTCATGAACTACACCTAGAGTCATTGCATGTTTGTTCTTTTCACAAACCACATATGATCCACCAGTGTCATTGCATGTCTGTTCTTTTCACTTACCACATCTAGAGTGAATGCATGTTTGTTCTTTCCACAAACCACATATGGATCCACCAATGTGATTGTATGTGTGTTCTTTTCATGAACCACACCAGTTTCATTGTATGTCTGTTCTTTTCACAAACCAAATAAGGATCCACCAGAGTCATTGCATGTGTGTTCTTTTTACAAACCACAACTAGATTCATTGCATGTGTCCCTTTTCACAAACCACATAAGGATCCACCAGTGTCATTGCATGTGTGTTCTTTTCATGAACCACGCCCAGTTTCATTGCATGTGTGTGATACATTACAAATGTATCTATAATTTTTGATGTTCCATGCTTGGTTTTATCCACTTTCTTGTGTTTTGTTCCAACTTTGGAGTACTTTTCATATGATTTCTTGGACTAACCTATTAACAAGAGCCACAGTGCCAGCTGCCTGTTTTCTGCTATTTTTGGTTCTAGGAAAGTCAGAAAATGAATATTCTCGGGATTGGACGGGACAAAAGCCAAAGTGCCTATTTTTCCGAAAGGGATCAAGTGCCAGAATACGAGACGGAGAACGGCCTAGGGGCCACCACACCTCCTGGCCACGCTTCCAGGCCTGGCCCACGCTAGGGGGTGGGGTGGCCGCTCCCGGCAACCCCTCGACCTCTCCTTCCACCTATATATTGCCCTCGGGACGAAAACCCTAAGTACTCGATCAAAAATCCACGAAAGAGTCTGTAGCCACCGTCATCTCCATCCCTAGATCGGGAGGGATCTGAAGCTCTTCCCAGCACCCTGCCGGAGAGGGGAATTCACCCTGGAGGCCTTCTTCATCACCATGCAAGCCTCCGGTGTGATGCGTGAGTAGTTCATCCTTGGACTACGGATCCATGTAGTAGCTAGATGGCTGGTTCTCCTCCTTTGTGCTTTCATGTTTAGATCTTGTGAGCTCCGTTCATGATCAAGATCATCTATTTGTAATTCATACATGTTGTGTTTGCGGGGATCCGATGGATATTGAGATGCTATTTTAGATTGATTATTGATTCTATCATGTCTTTGTTATTTGTGATCTTGCATGCTTTCCGTTGTTAGTAGCTATCTTGGCCAAGTAGATGCTAGTAACTCCAAGAGTTAGTATTTATGCTCGATAGTGGGTTCATGCCTCTGGTAATCTGGGGAAGTGACAGAAATCTCTAAGGTACTAGATGTGCTGTTGCTACTAGGGAGAAAACAACAATCCTTTATTCATAGAACAATCGTATTGTTTACTTTACACGCAGTTCGTAAAGCAATAATCTGTTGCTTGCAACTTAATACTGGAGGGGGTTCGGATGATAACCTGAAGGTGGATTATTAGTCATAGATGCAGTTGGATGGCGGTCTATGTATTATGTTGTAATGCCCAATCAAGTCTGAAAGGAGTCAAGATGATTAGTATATGCATTTATTGCTTTCTCGGTGTTTGTCAATTGCTCCACTGTAATTTTTTCACCCAGCATGTTATCTATCTAAGGAGAGCCACCTCTAGTGAATTATGGATCTCGGTCCTTTCTATTTACATACAATCTACAATCTTTTACTACTTTGTGTTTACTTTCTGCAAACTTTTACTTCTTTCCATTCGATATGTTTAATCCTTTGTTTTCCGCAACACACTTTGAGATTGACAACCTTATCGCAAGTTGGGGACAAAGTTCTGTGGTTGTGTTGTGTAGGTCTCCACGTTGCTACTAGCACCGGTAGTGCGCTCTGCCAAAGCTCAGCTAGTAACACCTTTGGGGTGTTTCCTTGCTCCTACTAGTTCGATTAAACCTTGGTTTCATAACTGAGGGAAAACTTGCCGCTGTGCTCATCATACCTTCCTCTTGGGGTTCCCAACGAGCTCTACGTCGAACGACGAGCACATCAAGATCTTTTTTGGCGCCGTTGCCGGGGAGTCAAGGACATCTTCACAAGGGGAGTCCCTCATAACCAATCTCTTTACTTTGTTGTTTTTGTTTTTGTTTTTCTTAGTTTCTTTTTGTTTTGTTTGCTTGTTTCTTTATCAAAAACACACAAAAATTAGTTTTACTAGTTTGCTTTCTTATTTCAAAAACACAAAAAAATTAGTTCCTTTCTTAAGTTTCCACTATGTCTAGCCTTGCTCCAATCACTATCTCACCCGAGGAAATGATTTTCACCTTTAAACAAGGAATTGAGGAAAGTTTTAAAGAAGCTTGGTCTAGAATCTCTGATCTACATGAAAAAACTGAGCCTAAAATGACTTAAAGCTTGTTCCTTAGCAGTTTTTACCTTGGAATTGCTCTTTGCTATAGATATGCTTTAGATGTTGTTGTATGAGGAGATTTCCTCCAATGTAATGAGGATGATGCTATTAATGCTATAAAGAAATTTATCCTCACTTAGAACTTGCCTAGCCAAACTGATATTTCTTTCGCAAGAATATTTGCTAGATTGAACACTCTTGAGACTAGCACTACTAGCTTAAAAGATTGCTATAATACGCTTAGGGAGCATCACAATTATGTTCCAATAAATTCTGAACCATCTAAGTGGCTCCCTACAGTAAAGATTGAGATAAACACTGAAACTTTTCAAGCCCGCTGCGATATCATGTCTGAATTTTGTCTTATGCCCAAAGATATTTATGAATCTTTGAATCTTTGGGGGCTTACTGAAGGAGGAAAAGAAATATCTCTTGCTAATAATGCTACCATATTACCTATCGGAATAACTGAAGGAGTGTTTACAAAGATCCTTGGGAAAATGATTTCTACTGATTATCTTGTTATTGAATGTGCAGGAAAAGGACAAATTACACTTGGAAGGTCCCTATTAGAACTCCTTGAAGCAATAATAGATGTGGGAAAGGGGACCATGCTCCTTTCTTCTCCACCAAACAATCACATTTTCCCAAAGGTTAAGAATAAAAATAAGAGAGGTAAGGGCAAGAAAGTTGGTTATAATGCTTCTTCATTTGAGAACACTTGATTCTTTCTTTGCTTCCTAGGCCTAACTTAAAGGCGTTAAAGAAAAGTACTTATTGGGAGATAACACAAAAGTTTTAGATGAGTCTTGGAAGTTATTATCTCTGTAATAACCTCTCCTTATCCTTTTTATTTGCTTTTTGTGCCAAGAGTAACCCCTAATGAGAGTGAAGTAATGATTGGAAAAGTTGCTGTCCCAAAACAGATTTTTGTGCTTCAGCATAAAAATTCGTGAGAGAGCTCTGTATGTCGGATTAAGCTGTAATTGTTTGTGCTTCTGCCCCAGGTTATTATATAACTTTCGTTAGTTCAACACTTTTTGATTTGAGCAACATAAGGTCTTCGAACAAATTCGTCTTTACCTGCTGGTCTGTTTTGACACATTTCTGCCATTTTCTGCATTTGCTTCTTGTGGGTTCCTTTTTTGAGTTATTTTGGGGAATTGAGCTTTTTAAGGGAAGTGCTGCAGTATCTAGTGTTCTAATGGAAGTTTATTTGGTGTTAGAACTGAACCTTAAGACTTATTTATCTTGAGTGCACTAATGTTGCTAATAAAGATTGTGTGAAGTTTTGTATGAAGGAAAATTTTCAGGTGTATGGAAGGAATGAGTAATGAGATGAAGGATGGACTAAATCTCAAGCTTGGGGATGCCACGCGTGTCACCCCAAGAAATATCCAAGAAGTACAGGCGTCAAAACTTGGGGATGCCCAAGGCTGGGCATCCCCTTCTTCATCAATAAAAAATCCCAGGTTTCTTCCAAACGCTTCATTTTTATTGTTTCATGCACAGCTGTGTTGTTCTTGGAGCGTCTTCTTTTCGTTTTCGTTTTGGTTTTTCGTTTGCTTTTGTTTGCTTAGTTTGCTGAATAAATTGGTTGGACCCCCTCTTTCATACATTGGTTTGCAAATGGTTTGGTTTGGTTTGGAAAAGAGTAGGAAAGTTCATACTTATGTGGTAAAAAGAGCTTGTTTTTGACTGTGGCATGTGCTTTGTCATGCCATGCTTGATATTGTTTTGGCTTTATGCTTAGTATTCTTTGTTGTAGCATGACTTGTTATAAACAATTGAGATTGCTTAATGTGCCTTGGATGAATCATGCGTTGTTTTAGCATATTAAAGCATAATATAGTGGTATTCTCCTTTGATGCTTTATTTGGGTTGACTTGGCGCATGCTCACACCATGTTATGACTATCTCAAGTCACCATAGCCTTTATGATCCTTTAGTTTTCAACTTGTAGTATCACTTTATGCTTTGATCAATGATGTTTTGTCGCTCTGCATGATTATGGCCATTATTGCTCTCTTAGTTTGTCACTCCCAGTCTTATGCTAGCCTCCAGAACCAAGTATGAGTTCCACTCATGCATCCAACTCCCTAAACCAAGTTATTCCAAAGAGTCCACCATACCTACCTACTAGCTTATGCTATTCCAAGTATATTCATGCTTTTGTTTACCTTCCAAATTAAACTTGTTATGAGAAAACTAGTGATTAAAGCTCTCACGAACTTGATGGCACACTTTACTTTTTGCCTCTAATAAACTTGAACCATTGGGTCCTTCTTTGTTGTGTATATGCTTGCGCTTTATAAGTTGAAATTAGCAGAACCATGTTTCATGGGGAACTCTTTCAACATTGCACTTGTACTTTGTACCCTGTTGATATCATGTTCTTTTGCTTACGGATCCCGGCGGTGTGAAATAAAAGTGGAACTTGTAAGATCATGGAGTTTGTATGTGTGTTAGAGAAACGCCTAGGCCGATAGCCTAAGCCATGCCTAATCATGGTGGAAACTTTCAGCATCACCATAATGAGCACTCTATGAAGCATCCTCAATAAAAACCTATGCTAATAGCAAATAAAAAGATCGCTGAGATGCTCATTGTCTGCTTGCCTTGTCATTTTGATTATGGGAAAGCTCTCGTATCATGTGCAAGGGGTACCACGTTGGCGGTTCTTAATGATACACATATACTTACAATGACAAGAGCTTACTCGTGACTGAAGTTGAGTAGCACGAGGATCGGTCTTTGTAAGTAAGGGGCATGAGATTTCGGTTTATAACTTGTCAAGCATATCCTCTTAATTGTGTCACTTTAACCTTAATCACCTTCAAGATGCTTATTATAGGGGAAATGAGAGCTGAAAGCTATAAGTACCATAATTTTTGGAAGCTCTTTATGAGACTTGAATCCCTACTTCCTTTTACAAAGGCCTTTCTTCCACCATAATATTGAGTCTCCACCTTCTATTTTTATGCACCTACTTTGAGAGCATAGTGGCCATTCTTAGTTCTATGTGCATTGTCCCAAGACTAGTTGATTGATGCATAACTTGATATTGCTTGTTTTAAACTATTGTATCTAGTCACTCTTATGAACTTTGAAGGTGTCCTATGCATTTATATTTTCTACTCTATTGAGGGACAAGCTGAATACTATTATGCCATGCTTTCTTTATGTGAAACAAACAAACGTCTTGCAAAGCATGTTATTCATGAATCTTTTGTTTGTGCCTTTTCATGTTGCATCATAGTTTCTTTGCTTATTGCTAGAACTTTGTCTTTCATGTTATGATTGAAGTACTATGATCCTAGCTTTGAATGTTTTACAAATACTTTGATCAAGTCTTTGATGGTGTATGTCACCTCAAAAATTATTCTTTCTTTTTATCACTTACCTACTCGAGGACAAGCAGGAGTTAAGCTTGGGGATGTTGATACATTGCAAATGTCTCTATAATTTTTGATGTTCCATGCTTGGTTTTTATCCACTTTCTTGTGTTTTGTTCCAACTTTGGAGTACTTTTCATATGATTTCTTGGACTAACCTATTAACAAGAGCCACAGTTCCAGCTGCCTGTTTTCTGCTGTTTTGGTTCCAGGAAGTTCAGAAAAAGAATATTCTCGGAATTGGATGGGACAAAAGCCAAAGTGCCTATTTTTCCGGAAGGGATCAAGTGCCAGAATACGAGACGGAGAAGGGCCTGGGGGCCACCACACCACCTGGCCGTGCGGCCAGGCCCGGCCTGCGCCAGGGGGTGGTGTGGCCGCTCTCGGCACCCCCTCGGCCTCCCCTTCCGCCTATATATTGCCCTCGGGACGAACACCCTAAGTACCCGATCAAAAATCCACGAAAGAGACTATAGCCACCGTCATCTCCATCCCTAGATCGGGAGGGATCTGAAGCTCTTCCCGGCACCCTGCCGGAGAGGGGAATTCACCCTGGAGGCCTTCTTCATCACCATGCAAGCCTCCGGTGTGATGCGTGAGTAGTTCATCCTTGTACTACGGATCCATGTAGTAGCTAGATGGCTGGTTCTCCTCCTTTGTGCTTTCATGTTTAGATCTTGTGAGCTCCGTTCATGATCAAGACCATCTATTTGTAATTCATACATGTTGTGTTTGCGGGGATCCGATGGATATTGAGATGCTATTTCAGATTGATTATTGATTCTATCATGTCTTTGTTATTTGTGATCTTGCATGCTTTCCGTTGTTAGTAGCTATCTTGGCCAAGTAGATGCTAGCAACTCCAAGAGTTAGTATTTATGCTCGATAGTGGGTTCATGCCTCTGGTAATCCGGGGAAGTGACGGAAATCTCTAAGGTACTAGATGTGCTGTTGCTACTAGGGAGAAAACAACAATCCTTTGTTCATAGAACAATCGTATTGTTTACTTTACACGCAGTTCGTAAAGCAATAATCTGTTGCTTGCAACTTAATACTGGAGGGGGTTCGGATGATAACCTGAAGGTGGATTATTAGTCATAGATGCAGTTGGATGGCGGTCTATGTATTATGTTGTAATGCCCAATCAAGTCTCAAAGGAGTCAAGATGATTAGTATATGCATGTATTGCTTTCTCGGTGTTTGTCAATTGCCCCGCTATAATTTGTTCACCCAGCATGTTATCTATCTAAGGAGAGCCACCTCTAATGAACTATGGATCCCGGTCCTTTCTCTTTACATACAATCTACAATCTTTTAATCCTTTGTGTTTACTTTCTGCAAACTTTTACTTCTTTCCATTCGATAGGTTTAATACTTTGTTTTTCGCAAAACACGGTGAGATTGACAACCTCATCGCAAGTTGGGGACAAAGTTCTGTGGTTGTGTTGTGCAGGTCTCCACGTTGCTACTAGCACCGGTAGTGCGCCCTGCCAAAGCTCAGTTAGTAACACCTTTGGGGTGTTTCCTTGCTCCTACTGGTTCGATTAAACCTTGGTTTCATAACTGAGGGAAAACTTGCTGCTGTGCTCATCATACCTTCCTCTTAGGGTTCCCAATAAGCTCTACGTCGAATGACGAGCACATCAGTGTGGTCTTCTCACAAACCACATATGGATCCACTAGTGTCATTGAATGTCTGTTCTTTTCATTAACCACAGCTAGTGTCATTGCATGTATGTTCTTTCCAGAAACCAAATATGGATCCACCAGTGTCATTGGATGTGTTTTTTTCATGAACCACACCTAGAGTCATTACATGTCTGTTCTTTTCACAAACCACACATGGATCCACCAGTGTGATTGCATGTGTGTTCTTTTTAGGAACCACACCCAGTGTCATTGCATGTGTGTTCTTCTCACAAACCACATATGGATCCACAAGTGTCATTGCATGTCTGTTATTTTCATTAACCACAGCTAGAGTCATTGCATGTCTGTTCTTTCCACAAACCACATAAGGATCCACCAGTGTCATTGGATGCGTGTTCTTTTCATGAACCACAACCAGTGGCATTGCATGTGTGTTCTTCCCACAAACCACATATGGATCCACTAGTTCATTGCATGTGTGTTCTTTTCATTAACCACAGCTAGAGTCATTGCATGTATGTTCTTTCCACAAACCACATATGGATCCACCACTGTCATTGGATGTGTGTTCTTTTTATTAACCATGGCTAGAGTCATTGCATGTCTGTTATTTCCACAAACCACATATGGATCCACCAGTGTGATTGCATGTGTGTTCTTTTCACAAACCACAGCTAGTGTCATTGCATGTATGTTATTTCCACAAACCACATATGGATCCACCAGTGTCACTGGATGTCTGTTATTTTCACAAACCATAGCTAGAGTTATTGCATATCTGTTTTTTTCACAAACCACATATGTAACCACCAATGTCATTGCATATGTGTTATTTTCATGAACCACACCTAGAGTCATTGCATGTATATTCTTTCCACAAACCACATATGGATCCACCAGTGTCATTGGATGTGTGTTCTTTTTATTAACCATAGCTAGAGTCATTGCATGTCTGTTCTTTCCTCAAACCACATATGGATCCACCAGTGTGATTGCATGTGTGTTCTTTTCACAAACCACATCTAGTGTCATTGCATGTATGTTCTTTCCTTAAACCACATATGGATCCACCAGCACTAGTAGAAAAAGGACCTTTGGTTCGGGCACTAGTCCCGGCCATGGCTGGGGACGGGACTAATGGTCCGAACCGGATAGCCCGAGGTCGTCGAATTCTGTGTCCCGGTCCATAAGAGGCCACTAGTCCTGGTTTGAGACACAAACCGGGACTAGTGGGTCTGGGCACGTCCGCGTGGTCCTGGCAGAACCATTAGTCCCGGTTTGTGTCTCAAACCGGGACTAATGGTCTGGCCTATATATATGCACCTAGCCCTCCACCCTCTCCTGTTTTTTTCCTATGTGAGGTGGGTATAACTTTGTGCTAGATTTTTTTCTTCATATGCACTAGAGGTGTTCGGTGAAATGCCTGTTAGAGCGATGCCACTTGAGTTCACACAAGACAAAACATGATATGAGGTGCCAGAGCGACACTTAAGGTTTATCCTCTTTGTTTTGAAGTGTGCTAAAAGGTTAGCAACTATTTTCTCGTTTTGACCATGCGGTACTAATTTAAGCATCGTGATTGCATTTGATATATATGCATGGTTGTATGATGCAGATGAGCCACCCATGGATGTACGGTGACCGACGCTCTGACACTTACAGAGAAGGTGTGCGTTCTTTTCGCCCTATGGCCAAGGCGAAAAAGCGGCGGGATGGTCTTATGTGTTGTCCATGTGTTGAATGTTGGAATGAGCAGGCTCACACTTCCTCAAGAGTCATTCAGAGCCACCTGCTTCGGTCTGGTTTCATGTCCGGCTATAATGTTTGGACCAAGCACGGAGAAAGAGGGGTTATGATGGAAGACATCAATAAAGAAGAGAACGATGATGACAACTACCGATCTATGTTCCCTGAATACGATGATACCACAGTTGAAGATAATGAAGAAGAAGGGGGTGAAGAACGGGAACCATATGAGCCCGTTGATGATTTTGGTCGGGTCATTAGTGATGCAAGGCGAGACTGCGACACAGAAAAGGAGAGGTTGCAGTTTGAGAAGATGTTACAGGACCACAACAAATTGCTGTACCCAACTTGTGAAGATGGCCAGAAGAAGCTGGGTAGCACACTGGAATTGTTGAAGTGGAAGGCAGAGACCGGTATGACTGACTCGGGATTTGAAAAGTTGCTGGTAATAATGAAGAAGCTGCTTCCAAGAAATAACCAATTGCCCTCCAGTACGTACGAAGCAAAGAAACTTGTCTGCCCTCTAGGATTAGACGTGCAGAAGATACATGCATGCCCTAATGACTGCATCCTCTACCGCGGTGAGAAGTACGAGAATATGGATAAATGCCTGGTATGCACTGCATTGCGGTATAAGATCAGAAAAGATGACCCTGATGATGTTGAGGGCGAGCCACCTAGGAAGAGGGTTCCTGCCAAGGTGATGTGATATGCTCCTATAATACCACGGTTGAAACGTTTGTTCAGAAATAAAGAGCATGCCAAGTTGTTGCGATGGCACATGGAAGACTGTAAGAAAGACGGGATGTTGAGGCACCCTGCTGATGGTCGACAGTGGAGAAAAATCGAGAGAGACTTCCCAGACTTTGCTGGTGACGCAAGGAACTTATGGTTTGGTCTAAGTACCGATGGCATGAATCCTTTTAGGGAGCAGAACTGCAGTCACAGCACCTGGCCCGTGACTCTATGTATCTACAACCTTCCTCCTTGGTTGTGCATGAAGCGGAAGTTCATTATGATGCTAGTGCTCATCCCAGGCCCAAAGCAACCCGGCAACGACATTGATGTGTACCTAAGTCCATTAGTTGATGAACTTCTACAGTTGTGGGCCAAACCAGGTGTACGTGTGTGGGATGAGCACAAATAGCAAGAATTTGACCTACAAGCGTTGATGTTCGTAACCATCAATGATTGGCCTGCTCTTAGTAACATTTCAGGACAGACGAACAAAGGATACAATGCATGCACGCACTGTTTAGATGAGACTGAAAGTATATATCTGGATAAATGTAGAAAGAATGTGTACCCATACAATCATCATTTTCTTCCGCCCAGTCATCGCTTAAAGAAGAAAGGCAAGCATTTCAATGGAATGGCAGAAACCCAGACGAAGCCTGTCCCCCGTAGTGGTGCTGATGTATTTGGTATGGTCAAGGATTTGGATGTAATCTTTGGAAAGGATCCTAGAGGACAACCTGTTCCGAAAGACACCGACGGACACGCACCCATGTGGAAGAAGAAATCTATATTTTGGGAGCTACCCTATTGGAAAGTGCATGAGGTCCGCTCTGCAATCGACGTGATGCACCTGACGAAGAATCTTTGCATGAATATTCTAGGCTTCCTGGGCTTGTATGGGAAGTCAAAAGATACCCCGATAGCACGGGAGGACCAGCAACATCATAAAGGACGAGAAGGCAAGCATCCAGGGCAGTTTCAAGGGCTTGCCAGCTACGCTTACCAAAGAAGAGAAGGAAATCTTTTTTGAAGTCCTTTTCAGTATCAAGGTCCCGTCTAGCTTCTCGTCGAATATAAAGGGAATAGTAAATATGAAAGAGAAAAAATTTCAAAACCTAAAGTCTCATGACTGCCACGTGCTTATGACGCAATTGCTTCCGGTTGCATTGAGGGGAATTCTACCAGAAAATGTTCGACTAGCCATTGTGAAGGTATGTGCATTCCTCAATGCAATTTCTCAGAAGGTAATCGATCAAGAAAGTCTATCAGGGTTACAGATTGATGTGGTCCAATGTCTGGTCAGCTTCGAGTTGTTGTTCCCGCCATCCTTCTTCAATATTATGACGCACCTCCTAGTTCACCTAGTCGAAGAGATTAGAATTCTCGGTCTTGTGTTTCTACACAATATGTTCCCCTTCGAGAGGTTCATGGGAGTCTTAAAGAAATATGTTTATAACCGTGTTAGGCCAGAAGGAAGCATCTCCAAGGGCTATGGAACAGAGGAGGTCATTGAGTTTTGTGTTGACTTTCTTCCTGACCTTAAGCCGATTGGTGTTCCTGAATCTCGGTATGAGGGGAGGATGACTGGAAAAGGCACACTAGGAAGGAAATCAATGGTATGTAGGGACGGGCATTCTTTCACTCAAGCACACTACACAGTTCTACATAATTCCACCGTGGTGGCTCCGTATATCGAGAAACACAAGAATATTCTACGCTCCGAAAACCCGGGGAAGCCTGAAACCTTGATTAAAGGGGAACACGAGAAGAATTTTGGCAGTTGGTTGCAGACACATCTCATGAATAACACCACTGTTGGAGATGAGTTGTACTCGATGGCCAGGTTACCATATTCGACTATATGTACTTTCCAAGGGTACGAGATAAATGGGAATACATTTTACACGATCGCCCAAGATAAAAAGAGCACCAACCAAAACAGTGGTGTCCGCTTTGATGCAACAAATGACAATGGGCAGAAGGACACATATTATGGGTACATAGAGAGATCTGGGAACTTGACTATGGACCTACTTTTAAGGTCCCTTTGTTTCGGTGCAAATGGGTCAAGCTGACAGGAGGCGGGGTACATGTAGACCAAAACTACGGCATGACAACAGTGGATCTCGACAATCTTGCGTACATGGATGAACCATTCGTCCTAGCCAACGATGTGGCTCAGGTTTTCTATGTGAAGGACATGTCTACCAAACCAAGAAAAAGGAAAGATAAGCAAAAGAATACAGAATACGATGAGCCAAAGCGCCACATCGTGGGAGTGGATGACAAGATAGACATGTTAGAAGATTACAATAAGTTTCATGAAATTCCGCCCTTCAAAGTGAAAACTGACCCAAGCATCCTGTTAAATGATGAAGATTCTCCATGGCTACGGTGCAGAAGAAAACCACAACACTAGATGTTGGTGACGTGTAATAATGTATTAAACCTTTTATTTGAGACATAATTCTATGTAATGTATTAAACCTTTTATTTGAGATATAAAGGTCCCCTTTCATGTAATACATCTTGATCAATCAAACTAGACGTTGACGACTGGGTTCTGAGCCGCGGGAGGTGATCGCCCAAAGAGAAGGAACCCACAAACACTAAGGATACATAGCACAACTGAAAATTAAGATACATAGCACAACTGAAAATTAAGAAACATGCCTAATGTTGGAGTGATTCTGTCATGCTCCTGCCTAGCCCTGTAATACGCGCCACTATAGTCGTCGTAGTCGCCGGCGCCGTCGTCGCTGTCGTCGTCGGGGTCGCCGTAGTCGAACCTTGAAGGTTGGGCACGCGTGGGCTAGATTTGAGGGTACCGCAGGCTGGGGTTATTGCCGGTCATGTTGTAGGCCATGACACTCTGGAGAGTCCGGCCGCGCCACCACAGCCGACGGCCGTCCTCGTTGAAGTTCGAAGGAGGTGGGCCGTCCTCCTCATGCCTGGCGAGCGCCCTCTCACGCCAATTGATGAAGAAGGCTTCCCAAGTCAGGAAATAGTCGGGATGCCAGTTGGGATTCCCCCGCTGCTCTGGCGTGAGCTCGAGGTAGTACTGGTTCGTGATGGCCATCCGACGCTCCACACCTAGAGGGATAGGAGGGACCGGCACGCCTCCGGCGCTCAGCATCCAGCTGGTGGGGATGCGGTAGCCCGGTGGGCAGGGGTAGTTCGAGGCGCAAAGTGCCTCCGCCTCCCTGGGGGTTAGAGTTATGGTGGAAGCCATAGGAGAGACGGGAGAGAGGCGGCAGATATGAGTCTAGATGTGGTATGGCAACGACCAAGCCTACATATATATAGTGAGAAATGGCGGGAAGTCAGAGGAGGGAAGCGGTGGAAAAGGAGGGAAGAAAACGGGCGGGAAAAGATAATGCGGGAAGAAATAAGACGAGAAGAAACAGACCTTTAGTACCGGTTTCGCGTGAATTTTTTATCAACCGAGACAAAAGGGGCTTATTTTTTGTAATAAAATAATAAAAAAATGCGGTCGAAACCCGAAACTGGGACTAAAGGGGAACAAATATGACATTGATTTCCATGTTGAGATACATATGTGCGCCGAAACCCGAAACCCCAACAGTCGCCGTATGATATTCTTACAGTAAACTTGCAATTTTAATTCATAAACAGGTTCTAATCTTTCTTGTGATTCCGTAGTCATATTATTTGCAATTTTCTGATTAGTAATTATTTTCTTATGAATTTATTACTCCAGAAAGGGTATTAATCCTATTTAAATAATCATGATAAATACTTACAGTAATATTCCAAAAAGAGTATTAATTCATAAAATTGGCGCGCGTGGCCCCCGGTCTAGGGTTTCGTCGGAGGAAGACCACTAGAGCGTCGGAATCACATGAAAACTTGCATGTGCCCGTAGGATATGTGTGTGAGAGTGGTGCAAGGTTGGTAGGTGCCATGTGTAGGCCCCAAGTCTGACCCCCTTCCCGGACATGCGTTAACACTTAGTGAAATCCTGGATCTGTACGTGAAAACTCCCGCCGCAGGACAACCGGGGCCTGGAATGTGGCAAAGTTGGCCCAACATTTGCTCTCCATGTACATATGTCCTAAACAAACCAAAACAAATAGAAAGGTCCAACGCGCTACCCTCGTACGGAGAAATCTATAGGGTAGACGATCTGGGGCCTCCGGTCTAGGGTTTCGCCGGAGGAAGACCACCGGAGCGTCGGAATCACATGAAAATGGCAAAATGGTTAATAGTTTGACTCGTTAGAATAATTATTTTATAAAAGAGAAAATGCTACACACCGTGACTAAGGTGCTAAACCCTAAACCCTAAATATAATAGTTAAACCTGAAACCCTAAACCCTAACCCTAACCCCTAAACCCAAAACTCTAATCCCTAAACCCGAAACCCTACCCCTAAACCCTAAACCTTAAACCCAAAACTCTAAACCCTAAACCCAAAACCCTAAACCCTAACCCCTAACCCTAAACCCTAAACCCTAAACCCGAAACCCTAAACCCTAAACCCTAAACCCTAAAATATTGTAAACTTTTATCAGATTTAATAATATTGATATATAGTAGTTTATTTAATAACATAGTATGCAATAAGGCGGGAAACACAGGTTGTAGTCAATTTTTTTAAAAAGGGGCATTTAGTCCCAGGTTGTGGCATGGCCCCGGACTAAAGGGTGCTGTTGGCGCGCACCCCGTGGGCGGTGCTGAAAAGCCTTTAGTCCCGGCGCGAGCCACGGGCCGGGACTAAAGGTCATACCTTTAGTCCCGGTCCGTGGCTCGCCCCGGGAGTAAAGGCCCTTCAGTCCCGGTGCGAGCCACGGACCGAGACTAAAGGTTCATCCACTTAAATACGCGCCGCTTCGCTCCCCCAATATCCATCTCCACACTTTGCAGACGCGCGCGAGGACGACGAGGACGCCGGCAAGCTACCAAAATTTGGATTGCCTCTGCGCCCCTCTAGCCGCCCCGCCGTGCCTCCGCCTCTCCAAACACCGTAGACGTCCGCCCTACCACGCGCCGCGCCTCCTCCCTTCCCCCCGTCGCGCGTTGTGCCTCCTCCATCGTCCCTGGCACCGGTGAGCCCCGCCGGAGGTAACTCCCTCCTCCCGCCGCGCACCGCGCCTCCTCTAGCCCCGGCCCCGGCGAGCCCGGGCGGCGCCCCCGACCGCGCTGCCTCTCTCTGTCCCTGCCGGCACCGGCCACTTTTTTTAATTTTGTGTATCTTTTTAATAGTATATTGTATATATATTATATGTTTTTTTATAGTATATTATAGATATAGTATATAGTATATATGTTTTTTTATAGTATATTATAGATATAGTATATTGTATATAGTATATTTTATAGTATATTATATTATAGATATAGTATTTTGTATATATGTTTTTTTATTTCATGTATCTTTTTTTATATGTTAATAATTATTACTAGTATATAGATATAGTATATATATATGTTTGTGTATAGTAATAGAATATATATAGTATATATATATTTTTTATTTCTTGTATCTTTTAGATATAGAATATTGTAATATAATAGATATAGTATATTGTATATATATGGAGTATAGTATATATGTGTATAGTATATATGGAGTATATATAGTATATATGTTATTAATAGATATAGTATAATAGATATATGTTATTCTCGCGGGCCCCCGGAGATAGGGTTAGGGTGGTGGTGCTCGCGGGCCTCGGACTTAGGGTTAGGGTGGTGGTTCTCGCGGACCCCCGGACTTAGGGTTATGGTGGTAGTGCTCGTGGGCCCCTGGACATAGGGTTAGGGTGGTAGTGCTCGCGGGCCCCCGGACATAGGCTTAGGGTGGTAGTGCTCACGGCCCCCCGGACTTTTTGTATATAGGAAATATATTTTTGTATATAGGAAATATTTGTATATAGGCAATATTTGTATATAGGAAATAATATTATGTGCATCTCGCATTTTGCAGAAACTATGGATCCACCTAGTCCAATGCGCAGAGACCTAGCATAAGAAGAAATTCTCGAGGATATGATCAACGACGGCCCCCATGTTGATCCACCTGAATCTCCGTCGATATATCTGAACCCCTCTGGTGAGGGTGAGGAGGTCGACCGAAATTATCAGGGAGAAGCCGACGGCTCCATTGATGCAGAAGCCGACGGCCTCGGTGGAACCTTAACGAAGTCCGGCGAGGTATATATATGAAGTCCGGTGATTAGTAGATGCATTAATTGAGTTGTATATATATAAATTGACGAATGTTTCTTCTCTTAGGCCTCCACATCGTGCAAAAAATATTCCAAACGAGGCCCGGCCAAAAATTTGGACGCATCTACGTGTTATATAATTATGGTGGTATCAGCACGGGGTGAACCATTGGAACCCAAAAAGGATAAAAGTGTATTTGTACAACAATGCAGAGTTATGGTTAGGGATCGCATCCCGATCACCGTTCGAGAGTGGAATAAGACCAAAGGGGTGGAAGAGGATGAGTATGTCGCCGACAGGTACAAAGAGGGCCTTTGGAATGACCTCATGACACATTTCACCCTGCAGAATGTGAGGATGATACCAACACAGCTGCATTGAGGAAGAAAGTCAAGCAGTGGAGTCTTACGAAGATGGCCGAAATATTCAAGAACTGGAAGAAAGCATTATGGCAAAAGTATCAAAAGACGAAGACTCCTCCTAAATTTGAATGCTATCTAACGAAGCAGCAGGCTAACTAGGATGCATTTGTGAAGTACAAGGAGTCATAAACTGCTATGGAAAAGTCGGAAAAAAACAAGAAAAATGCCACGATGAAGAAATATCACCATCACCTGGGGCCAGGGGCTACGCGGCTGCCATACCAAAGTGGGATGCTAAAGAGAATGAGCTGCTTGCTAAAGGGATCACTCCAGAACCAATACGCGAAGAATGGGATCTGAGGGCAAGGAATTGGTTCCTTGGGCATGGGAGTGAGTATGACGAAAGTACAGGGGACCTTATTTGAAGTGACGAGATTAGGATACCCCGGGATACATGGCAGAAAGTGGTGAAGGAGATTAAAGCGGGGACAACAAAGTTCTGTCCCGATAGAGAGAAACACTTGCTGACAAAGGTCCTCGGGAATGACGAACGCGGAGGACATGTATGAGGCCTTGGCCCTAGTTATACGTGGGAGATGGGGTTTCCCAAAGACAGAGATAGTTATAGGAGCCGAGAGAGAGCAAAGAGGCGACGGCAGGAGGAGGAGGGAGACAGGTTCACCGAGTTGCTAGGAACACTTCGAATGCATCAGCAACAGATTGACGAACTTTGAGGAGCAGCGCGCCTGCAAGATCCTATACTCGATATTACCGCCGTCCCATCTCAGCGGAGAAGCAGCATGACTGAATCGGAGGTCCCTTCTGACGATGCATGCATGGTAGATGGCGGTCCTGGCTACCCCGTGGATGGAATCAAGGAGCAGGCATCTTGTTAGCTCCATCAGAAGGTGAAGAACCTATCCATCAAGGTGGCAGTCGGATGTGCTTTACCTTGTCCACCTGGCGCACGCTGGCATGGCCGTGAGATTCCAGCTGGCTATGCTAAAGTTGCTGTGGATGAAATTGCAATGGGGTGGGAGTCAATGGAGCTTGACATCCTGGACCTAAAGGTGAGAGGACACTCGGAGAAGTACTGGGTGGTATCATTCTATGGGACAAGAACAACATCAAGCTTCCAGGCTGGACGCCAAAGCCAACACCACCTCCGAATCGTCGCATGTCACCTTCACCTCCATCACCTCCAAGAAGCCCACCCCATGACTATGACCACCACAACCCGAGTCCAGCTCGATCTCCGCCGCAGCCTCCGATTAGTAATAAACGACGTAGCAGCCCAAAACGACAAATGTCGCCCCTCCCAAGAGTACCTCATAAGAATTTTCCCATCAGACCTTACGATCGTACTGACGAGGAAAATGCAGCAATCACAAAGGCCCATTGTGGCACGCATTTTCAAAAGAAGAAACCCGAGCCCGCCTCGGTATACACCGAGAAGCAAAAAGCATATGCACATTCTTTTCTGAACACAAAATCGCAGTAAGAGTTGCACCATAAGCCAGATGACTATGTACGCACACTTCGGAAGGAAGCAAAGAAGACAAATCAAGTAGAAGTGCAAGCGGGAGCAAATCATCAGGTCAAAGTGCAACCGGGAAAAGAATGGACATCCCCCAGCTCGGGAAACAGGCCAAAAAATCGATCCCACCCCTCCAGGTGTTATCCTATGACACTCCCCAGCAGGATATGGAAGAAGCTAAGAAGCTTGCGGCCGCTATGAATGTGATTGTTGAGGAATTGCTAGGTGCCCAAGACGACAAGTTACCCAAGGCTCAGGTAGTCCCTACATATGTCCCAGGGAAGCCTCTGGTCAGCTTTGAGCAGTTCCAACAACTGCCAACACAAATGCGGAGTTTACATAACTGGTACTTGAAAGCCTAAAGCAGGAGAGAGTAATGATCGTGGCAAAAGTCCCACATGACTACTACTTCCGAGAAGAAGAGGTCCATGTTGAGTTTCTAGAACTCTTCCAGTTATACAGTTTCGACGCCCTCGATAAAAGTCTCATGAGTTGCTATTGTCTGTAAGTTGTTGAATTCATTATCTATATATAAGTTGTTCATTTTTTCAGTTGTTCAGTTCATTGCATATAATTATCCTCATTATATCCTTTTATACTCTATTATTATGCAGAATGAAGATCATGGAATGTAAAAGAAGGTCACTCTTTAGTGTTGGGTTCATTGACCCAGATAAAATACATTGTAAGACGCTAAAGGATAAACCCGAGGAGACGCAGGAAAACCTTCTAAGGTTTCTAACATAGCAACATTTCTGTGACCACATACTGTTTCCTTACAATTTCCGGTGAGGGTCTCACTATGTTGTACACATTCACTTTTTCTTACTCGATGTTAAATGTAATTGATGAGTTACTAATGTATATATAAACGTGTGCAGTTTCCACTGGATTCTCATGGACATTCAACTTGATAAGGGAAGAGTTAAAGTCATGGACCCATCGAAGAGACCCCTAGAACAGTTTAGGGACATGCAGGACATGCTCCAAAGGTAATTTCCGTGCTACATCGGTCTCTTTATTTGATTTCCTGAGATATCACGTGATAAATAACTCATTCATTCATTTTCTTTGCCGGGCAGGGTTTGGAGCATGTTCAAGAGTAGGGTTAAGGGTTCCTTTAGTAAGGAGCTGACGTTTGCTCCGGTCTCGGTAAGTAATACGTGATATGTTCGTGCATCTCTTTACTTCTAGTTTCAAGACAATTATGATGCTAGATTATAATTTTGATTGAATTCTATTTTCGTAAAGTGCGCGAGGCAGCCACAGGGGAAGAATCTATGTGGATACTACGTTTGCGAGTTCATTCGCACGTTTACCACTGAGCACAATGATAATAGAGTCGACGTAAGCAATACATTCACAACATTATTTTATTACCGTAACTTTTTGTTATCATGATTGATATTCATATTGATCTCCTTTTCTTATATAGTTCGAGAGAATGCGGGATCATCTCCTACCAGAGCAACACGTACTAGGAATTGTTGAAGAACTGGCAGGATTCTTGATGAACAAGATGATAGATGACACCGGGGAATTTAGCGTGAATAGGCGCTACCGATGATCCCCGACCATGTAATTAAATCGTCGAATTGTGATCTGCATGTAACTATCATGATCATGTATATATTTGTATGCTCGATCTTAGGAGAAGTTATCTTATGTATGCACGAACGTGTATGGTATGTGATAGCGTAGAAAACTATTTTTGAAATGAAAAAGATAAAAAAGATACAAATTGAATTCTCTGCCGCGGCAGAGAAATTTCCTAAACTTCTGCCGCGGCAGAGAACCATTTTTCCCAGTTTGTAATACAAACCGGGACTAATGGGGGGCACCCAGCGCACGCAGAGACGGCCATGTGGATACCCATTGGTCCTGGATGGTAAGCGGTCCGGGACTAGTGGGGGGGCCTTTAGTCCCGCCCCTCCAGTCCCGGTTACCAGGACCGGGACTAAAGCCCCTTACGGGTCGGGACTGGAGGCCCTTTTTCCACTAGTGCAGTGTCACTGGATGTGTGTTCTTTTCACAAACCATAGCTAGAGTCATTCCATATTTGTTCTTTTCACAAACCACATATGTATCCACCAATGTCATTGCATGTGTGTTCTTTTTACAAACCATGGCTAGAGTCATTGCATGTCTGCTCTTTTCACAAACCACTAATGGATCCACTAGTGTGATTGCATGTGTGTTCTTCTCACAAACCACATAAGGTTCCACCAGTGTCATTGGATGTGTGTTCTTTTCACAAACCACATGAGCATGTGTTTTCTTCTCACAAACCACATATGGATCCACCAGAGTTCATTGCATGTGTGTTCCTTTCATAAACCACATATGGATCCACTAGTGTCATTGCACGTGTGTTCTTTTTATTAACCATAGCTAGAGTCATTGGATGTCTGTTCTTTTCACAAACCACATGGATCCACTAGTGTTATTGTATGTGTATTCTTCTCACAAACCACATCTAGAGTCATTGCATGTGTGTTCTTTTCATGAACCATAACTAGAGTTAGTGAATGTCTGTTCTTTCACAAACCACACATGGATCCACGAGAGTAATTGTATTGCCTGTTCTTTTCACAATCCACAGTTAGAGTCATTGCATGTGTGTTCTTTACACAAACCACATATCACCAGTGTCATTGCATGTGTGTTCTTCTCATAAACCACATATGGATCCTAACCTGAGGAGAGCCCTAAACTTAGCCCCCCAATGGTGGCCGTTAGACCGGGTCTTCTAGAAGGCAAGCCCTAACATAGTTGTTCTGCATGATGATTGTTACATACCGTTCGATTAGGGCGCTTGGACGATTGGGATTGTCTTCGTTAGAGCGATCCGCAAGTAGGCTGTTCTGTGGCATGATTGGCCATGCTTCCTGCCCGCTTGCTCTGGACAAACTGGGAACACCGGGCGCTCCCCTTTTGCCAGTGTCACAACTCACGAGTTCAGTGGGCCATATTCCAGTGTCACGTTCCCATTACTTCTCTTCCTCCCCGTACTTCTCTTCCTTCCCCTCGAAGCCACTTTCCCCACTTCTCTCCCATCCTGCTGTAGCCGCAAGCCGATGGCGCCTCCATCTATCTCTCCGACAGCCACCCCATGCCCTCTCTCTCTCTCGCCATGGGTTCAAGGGGAGACAGTGAGGAAACGCGTCGTGATGAAAAGGATGGTGATTTCAATGTGAGTCGTCTCATCTCTATCTCTATCATCTGTGGCTAGTTATCTATTTTGAGTTAGATCTACTCTGTTTACTCATGCGCGTATGATGTGTTAGGCCAACCAGACGCTGTATGACTCCAACTATCACGGTTTAGCGGATGAAGACAGTCCTCTGCTATGTAAACATGGATATGTGGCCGCTAAATTTGTAGCGTTCAAAGGACGAAACGCAGACAGGAGGTTTTTACGGTGTCAAGGACATCGTGCAATGATGCAAGGCGAAAGTTGCAGTGTTGTCAAATGGGTAGATCCGGAGTGGCCCAAATTGATGCAGAAAATGCTGGACAAACTATGGGATATGACTGTTGAGTTGAAAGAATCCGTAGTCAGCTCACTTCTTGACAATGTTGAGATGAAGCTATGGAACCCAGTTGACACGACCAAGCTTAACAGAGATCTCAGGAGGGTGCAAGACAAGGTTAGCAAAGTCGAGAAGGAGAGGGACGTGGCGTTGGCCCTCAAGGCTAAAGCAGAGCAAGAACTGACTCAAACAAGGAATGATCTTCACCAGGCCAAAGTCCTGCAGTTCACAACTACGAGTATTGACAAGTGCATGAGGAAAAATGCAGAGAAACAATTGAAGATGTGCAAGGAAGATGCTAAAAGGAAGGAGCAAACGATTCGATCCTTGCTATCGTAGGAAGATGCGCATCGGGCTAAGATTAGGAAGATCAAGGAGATGTGTGATAACTAGTTCTATTTAGCTTGAGCTCCATGCCTTTTTAAGTTGTAATAGTAGTACTTGTTGACCTAGCGGTCTGAACTAGTGGTCCCAGAGTCTTGGGAGGAAAAAAATTGGTCGCCAGTTAATCTGTCTTAACCTTGCATTACTTCCTTTTGTGTGATCATGGTGGTGTTCTGACATTGGTGGTTGATGTCTACGCACTTCTATTCTTGTAGACAGTTGTTGGGCCTCCAAGTGTAGAGGTTTGTAGAACAGCAACAAGTTTTCCCTTAAGTGGATCACCCAAGGTTTATCGAACTTAGGGAGGAAGTGGTCAAAGGTATCCCCTCTCAAGCAACCCTGCAATCAAGATACAAGAAGTCTCTTGTGTCCCCAACACACCCAATACACTTGTTAGGTGTATAGGTGCACTAGTTCGGCGAAGATATAGTGAAATACAAGTGGCATAGATAATTATAAGTGGTAATTGTGATAGAGAATATCTTGGTGGCGTGGAAAAGACTAAAGTAAAACTGAAATAAAGATGGAAGCAAGCAAACATGTAGCAGATCTAATAGCAAACAGTGTTTCAGTGCTTAGAAACAAGGCCTAGGGATCATACTTTCACTAGTGAACACTCTCATATAAATATATTATCTTCATGATACTACCCTTAACTACTCTCCGGTTGGACACTCTAATCCATGGTAGGGCTATAACAACACACCTCAAAGTAAGCCTTTCCCATCTAGAAAGCCCCACACTGTCACCTTGAGTACTAGATGAGTCCAACAAACACGACAATTTCATAGAGACATCCAATTCCAAATATAACTCATAACAAGTATTTGTAATCTCTAGCCTAAGTGCCACCATGGTGTGCATGTTGTCACTTTCACACACATGGGTAGAGTAGAGATCTATTAAAGCACTTGAGTAGCAAGGTAGATCTATAGATTACAAGCTCATGATCTCAATAAGATCATGCATAGAGAGAGAGATGAACACATAGCTACCGGTAGAAACCTTAGCCTTGAGAGAGAACTACTCCCTCCTCATCATGGGAATCAGCAATGGTGATGGAGATGGTGGTGGAGATCGATTGAGATGGCTCCCGGGGCACTTCCCCATCCCGGCAGGGTGCCGGAACAGAGACTTTCTGTCTCCCGAATCTCCCCTTCGGTGGCGGCGGTGCTGTGGAACTTTTCTTGGATTTCTGATTGACGATCTAGGGTTTTGGTATCAGGAGGCTCTTATAGGCGAAGGATGCAAGGTCGGTGGCCGGCCAGGGGGCCCACACCTTGCCCTGGCGCGGCCTAGGGTTGCCCGCGCCTAGGGGGTGTGGTCAGGCCCTGGCCCCTCTCCGACTCTCCTTCTGGCTCCGTGAGTCTTTCGAGAAAATAGGAACTTTGGCTTTTGTCCCGTCCAATTCCGAGAATATTCATTTTCTGACTTTCCTGGAACCAAAAACAGCAGAAAACAGGCAACTGGCACTGTTGCATCTTGTTAATAGGTTAGTCCAAGAAAGTCTATGAAAAGTACTCCAAAGTTGGAACAAAACACAAGAAAGTAGATAAAACCAAGCATGGAACATCAAAAATTGTAGATACATTTGCAATGTATCAACATCCCCAAGCTTAACTCCTGCTCGTCCTCGAGTAGGTAAGTGATAAAAATAAAGAATAATTTTTGAGGTGACATGCACCATCAAAGACTTGATCAAAGTATTTGTAAAACATTCAAAGCTGGGATTATAGTTCTTCAATCATAACATGAAAGACAAAGTTCTAACAATAAGACAAAGAAACTATGATGCAACATGAAAATGCACAAACAAAAGATTCATGAATAACAATTCTTTGCAAGATGTTTGTTTGTTTCACATAACGAAAACATAGCATAGTAGCATTCAGCTTGTCCCTCATAGAGTAGCAAATATAAATGCATAGGACACCTTCAAAGTTCATAAGAGTGACTAGATACAAATAGTTTAAAACAAGCAATATCAAGATATGCATCAATCAACTAGTCTTGGGACAATGCACATAGAACTAAGAATGACCACTATGCTCTCAAAGTAGGTGCATAAAGATAGAATGTGGAGACTCAACATAAAAGTAAAAGAAAGGCCTTCATAGAAGGAAGTAGGGATTCAAGTTTCATAAAGAGCTTCCAAAAATTATGGTACTTATAGCTTTCAGCTCTCATTGCCCCTATCATAAGCATCTTGAAGTGATTAAGGTTAAAGTGAACAAACTATGGTGTACATACTTGACGAAGTATAAGTTAGAAATCCTATTTCCCTTGTATACGAGGGTCGCTCCTCATGCTACTCAAGTTTAGTCACCGGTAAGTCCTTGTCATTGTAAGTACATGTGTATCATAGAGAACCGCCAACGGGGTACCCCTTACCCGATGATACGGAAGAATCCCCATATCAAAATGACAAGGCAAGCAGACAACGAGCATCTCAGCAATCTTCTTATTTCGCATGGGAATATGGTGTTTTTTCTCTCTTTCCTCTTTTCATAATCTCTTTTTTTTCTTTTTCTCTTTTTTCTCAACATAGGACTCTTTTTTTATAAGAAGAATGCTTCATAGACAACTCATTATGGTTACGCTGTAGGTTTCCACCATGTCAGCTGATGACCCACAAGTATAGGGGGTATATCACAGTATTTTCGATAAGTAAGAGTGTCGAACCCAACGAGGAGTAGAAGGTGCTGGCTACTGGTATGGATCAGGAATTCTATGCAAATACTTAGCAAACGGATTTTTAGGGGTTTTCAATAAAGCAAGTAAACAAAGTACGAGTAAACAAAAGACAGTAAGAATGAATGCAGCAAGTGGCCCAATCCTTTATGCAGCAAAGGACAAGCCGGTTGTATTTCTATAGATGACCAAACGTTCTCGAGGACACATGGGAAGACTCTCAAGTGCTTTCGCTTCATATAGTCGATTAACCTTCTCTAGCTTGCTAAGTGTTGTGTGGGTGAACCTGTGCTAATGTACCGTCCCATCCAAGAATTAATACATACTTGTGATTAAACCCCCTTGCAAACATCCCTAATGGGGGTTCAGGTTTCTGTCACTCCGGCAACCCCTACGATTAGTAGCCAAATACACAATGCATTCCCCTCGACCCATATAGGTGAAGTGTCATGTAGTCGACGTTCACATGACACCACTAGAAGAAGTACACCACAACTTAAATAACAATCTATTGAATCTTTCTCAACACAACTCCACTACTACCAACAAGAATTCTCCCATGTCCTCAAGAACAAAGCGAACTACACACAAGACATCATATGGATCATGATCAAAGATGGGATAATGATGTATAACAATCTGAACATAAACAATAATTCAATGGTTCACTCAATAGCATCAACTAAAAAGAGTAATCAACACCGGGAAAGTTTCCCCTATGAACTATAGCAAGATTCAACACAATTGTTACAACAATATGGAGATGGTGATGAGGGTGCTAATGGTGATGATGGTGGTGATGATCCCGATGAAGTCCAGCTTGATGGTGGTGTTGATGGCGATGATCTCCCCTCTCCGGGAAGGAATTCCCCCGGCAGAAATCTTTCTGCCAGAGAGATCTTTCTCTCTCGGTGTTTTCTGCCCCGCAGAGGCGGCGAAATCTTTATGTGGTCGCTCCCTGAGTCTTAGGGTTTCGGGAGGAAGATATACGCCAGAGGGGAGAGGCTGGAGTGGGCCAGGGTGGCCACACCACTCCCTGGCGCGGCCTGGGCTTTCCCGCGCCATGGGGTGGTGTGGGCCCCCTGTGGCCCACCTCCACTCCATCTTCTGGCATCTTGAGTCTTCTGGAAAAATAGAATTTTCCGTATATTTTCCCGGATTTTCTGATCTTCACGAATTTTGCTTCCAAACAGCACCTTTTCCATCAGAATCCTGAGTGCAGCGGTCCATGCTCCAAAAGTCATCAACCATGCAAAAACAGATGAAATAACATAAGTATCAGCTCTCAATATGAAATATATCAATGAATAATAGTGAATTAAGACATAGAATAGTGATGCAAAATGGACGTATCAACCCCCCCCCCCAAGCTTAGACTTCGCTTGTCCCCAAGCGAAACTAAGCTCAATAAACATGACCTCAGGTCTATGGAGTGAAGAGTCGATAAAAGAATATGGACAAGAAGCATCACATTCATCAAATACATAGATCATAATAGAAGACAACTCACTATTATACAACTCAACTTGCAATGAGTAAAGAAAACACAATAAAGATACATAGAGTAAAACATCATTGGTAATGGCAAACTTAGCTCTTGGTCGAAGAATAGTTGATAATTTGCTGGAGTTCACAAATAGCTGGTTTTTCAATGAAAGCTTTCAAAGTATTAGACTTCAAGATAAGAGCAATGTGCAAAACAAGGAACATAAGAAACATGATTGAATAAATCATCATATGAATGAATGAAACACATCAACTCAAAATACTTGCTGAGATAGAAGGGAATAGGTTTACTGACTCAACTACAAAGTAAAAGAAAGGCCCTTTAAAGAGGGAAGCAGGGATTGCAAGTCTCATAAAGAGCTCACAAAAATTATGATACTTACGAGCTTTCAGCTCTCATTGCACCTATCATAGGCATCTTTAGGTGACTAAGGTTAAAGTGAGGTCCAATCTGAGTTATATGCTTGACAGACTATAAACTGAAAATCCCAAGTCCCTTGAGTACGAGGGCCGCTCCTCATGCTACTCAACTTTAGTTACCGGTAAGTTCTTGTCATCGGGGTACCCCTTGCCCGATGATACGGAAGAATCCCCATATCAAAATGACCAGGCAAGCAGACAATGAGTATCTCAGCAATCTTCTTATTACCATGGGAAAATGGTACTTTTTTCTCTCTTTCCTCTTTTCATAGTATCTCTTTTTTTTCTTTTCTTTTTCTCAATAGCTATCTCTCTCTCTTTTTTTATAAGAAGAATGCTTCATAGATATCATTATGGTTACGCTGCAGGTTTCCACCATGTCAGCATGGATTAGACCAGTGCCCAGGCGTTTCTCTAACACACATACATAACTCCATGGACTTACAATCTCCCTTTTTATTTCACACCAACGACGTCCGCAAACAAAAGAGCAAGGTATCAATTGGGTATATATATACAAGTGTTGAAAGCGTTCCCCGTGATAGCACGGTTCTGCTAATCCCTAGCCTATAATTTGCAAGCATATAACTTTCATGGAGAGTTCACAATGGTTCAGGTTTATTAAGTGCGGAAAATAAAGTGTGCCATCAAGTTCGTGAGAGCTTTAATCACTAACTTTATCATAACAAGTTTAATTTGGGAGGTAGACAAAACAGGAATTTACTTGGAATAGCAATAATGCTACTAGGTAGGTATGGTGGACACAAATGGCAAAGGTTTTGGTTTAAAGGAGGTGGATGCACGATAAGAATTCCCTCTCAGTACAGGTTTTTGTCTAGCAAGGCTGGGTAGCAAGTACAAGAGTTGAAGGAAACAAACAAACATACAAGTGATAAAGACAAACATGCAATCTTCCTTGGAAGCACAAAAGATCTTAACTAGAGAATACTAAACTTATGAGAAAATCAAGAAAGAAAGATGATGGAATTATTTTTCTCTCGAGTACTTCTATCTTTTTCTTCAAAAAGGGTGTTGCTACTAATCGAGCCAGGTTTGCCAAAACCAACTAAATTAACTCAATGATACCAAAGTGCTACCAATACTAACAACAAGATCAATCATATAACCACGAATTGAAAACTAATATAAGCTATGCAAAAGAGTGAATGATAGAACTTCTCATTAATATTCCATAACGGAAACTCACACCAAGGGATACAAATCTAATGAGAAAGGGGACACTTCCATAATGCAAACCATACTACATAATAACTCCTCTATTCATGATATGACTCTACTAATAAGGTAAAAAGATAGAAGATAGTGATGTGATACCGCGGCACTCCCCCAAGCTTGGAACAAACCAAGGGGATGCCAAACCTAATCACGAATTACTCCTTTGGTCGTGGTGGTATCCTCTAGATGAGCTCTCTGATCAGTTTCCCCAAGTCCTCAATCTCGAAGGTGAGAGTACGAATCAACTCCGAGTTGTGCTCAATGCGGCCCATAATCATTTCAGTTTGTGGATCCCAGCTCTTGTGATTCTTCTTCCATTCTTCCCACTTGGAGTCTTCTTTTCCTGCATGGTTATGGGTAAAGGTATGGAAGGTACACTTGGTGTTTGGAGAGGGTGTCCTTGGTGCCAAACAGTGACGCGGAGGCTTCCCTCCAGTTGACATCCGTGCCGTCCTTCTGATCTTGGTAGGTTTCACCACTCCAATGCTTGCAATGGTGGTGCCGGTGTGCGGACGTCGGCCTTGCTCCTCTTCGCCTTCACTCTTGATCTCCTTCTCCGTCCTGGGGTCTTGGAGGTCTTCCTCCATGGGCTCCTTCCCTTTATCCTTGGTGGACACCATTGTGCTTCTAAGCTCTCAAAGAATATGTCCTGATAGAAACAGATCGAAACAAAAACACGACGAAAACACAATATACGAACCTCGGAAGATCCAGGGGTTATATATTACGAAGCTTCATATCAAAAGGAAGGTACTGGAAGAAAACGAGTCGGAGGCGGAGTCCGGAGTGGCCTCACCACCTGGTGGCACGGCCAGGGGTGGACCCGCGCCATGGGGTGGTGTGGGCCACCCTGGCTCCGTTTCCGTCCCTTTTTCGCTTCGTAGCTTTCCTTATTGACTGAAAACTGCAAAAAATATAGTTGGATTGTATTTTCGCAGAACTTTTCTTACCAAAACTATTACCTAGTTGGAAACAGACTCTGCAGGTTTCTGAATTTGATCCTCAATGAATTTCTCGGGAGTTATAACTTGAAAAGCATCAACATCTTCATTGTAAGAATCTCCAGCAATATAGTGTTTGAGTCGCTGTCCATTCACTACTTGTGTAGTATTATCTTTTAGAGAAGAAATTTTTATTGCTCCTGAACGGTATACTTCTTCAATGATGAAAGGTCCTTCCCATTTTGATAGTAGCTTACCTGCAAAAAATCTGAGACGAGACCTATACAATAGAACTTTCTCACCAACATGAAATTCTCTCTTAAGTATTCGCTTGTCATGCCATCTTTTAACTTTTTCTTTAAAGAGCCTAGCATTCTCATAGGCTTCACTCCTCCATTCATGTAAAGAGCTTAAGTCAAAAAGTGTTTTCTCACCAGCTAGCTTACAATCTCTATTTAGTTCTTTCACTGCCCAGTAAGCTTTGTGTTCTAATTCTAGGGGTAAGTGGCAAGCTTTCCCATAAACCATTTTGTAAGGAGACATTCCCATAGGATTTTTGTAAGCCGTTCTATAAGCCCATAAAGCATCATTCAACTTCTTAGCCCAGTTTTTTCTAGACCTATTAACAGTCTTTTGCAAGATAGATTTAATTTCTCTATTTGATAACTCTACTTGCCCGCTAGTTTGGGGGTGATAAGCTGAAGCAATTCTATGATTAACATCATACTTAGCGAGGGTCTTTCTAAAACCGCCATGAATGAAATGAGAACCCCCGTCAGTCATGAGATACCTAGTCACTCCAAACCTAGGAAAGATAACGTCCTTAAGCATTTTTAGAGAGGTTTCCCCGTCGGCACTTTTCGTAGGAATTGCTTCTACCCACTTAGTAACATAATCAACGGCAACAAGAATATGAGTGTAACCCTTCGAAGGAGGGAAAGGACCCATAAATTCGAATCCCCAACAATCAAAAGGTTCAATAACTAGAGAGTAGTTCATAGGCATTTCATTGCGTCTAGAAATATTACCAACACGCTGACATTCATCACAAGATAAAATAAATTTTCTTGCATCCTTAAAAAGGGTAGGCCCATAGAAACCTGATTGTAATACCTTTTGTGCAGTTCTATCTCCTGCATGATGTCCTCCATAGGCGCTCCCGTGACATTTACGCAATATCTCTTTTTGTTCATACTCTGGAACACATCTTCGCATAATACCATCAACCCCTTCTTTGTATAAGTGTGGGTCATCCCAAAAATAATGCCTCAAATCATAAAAGAACTTTCTTCTTTGCTGAGCTGTAAAAGTTGGAGGCAAATACTTGGAGACAATAAAGTTAGCATAATCAGCATACCAAGGGCTTCCGCGCGAGTTCACCCCTACAGCGGCTAATTGTTCATTTGGGAAACTATCATTAACAGGCATAGGATCAAAAGAGATGTTTTCCAAACGAGATAAATTATCCGCTATAGGATTTTCAGCACCCTTTCTATCTACTATATGTAGATCAAACTCTTGTAAAAGCAGTACCCATCTAATAAGCCTAGGCTTAGCGTCCTTCTTCGTCATAAGATATTTAATAGCAGCATGATCAGTATGAATGGTTACTTTTGAGTCCACAATATAGGGCCTAAACTTATCACAAGCAAAAACAACAGCTAGAAAGTCCTTTTCAGTAGTAGCATAGTTCCTTTGAGCAGCGTCTAAAGTCTTACTAGCATAATGGATAATGTTTAGCTTTTTATCAATACGTTGCCCAAGGACAGCACCTACAGCAAAATCACTAGCATCACACATTATTTCAAATGGTATACTCCAATCAGGTGGTTGAACAATAGGAGTTGTAGTTAAAGCCTTCTTAAGAGTTTCAAAAGCTTCCTTACAATCATCATCAAAAACGAAGGGTACATCTTTTTGAAGAAGATTAGTAAGGGGTTTTGATATCTTAGAAAAGTCTTTAATAAACCTTCTATAGAAACCAGGATGACTAAGGATACTACGAATACCTTTGATGTCTCTTGGGCATGGAATCTTCTCAATTGCCTCAACCTTAGCTCTATCAACTTCTATGCCTCTTTCAGAAACTTTATGGCCAAGAACAATCCCTTCGTTAACCATGAAGTGGAATTTCTCCCAATTAAGAACAAGATTAGTTTCTTCACATCTCTGCAAAACTTTATCAAGGTTGTGCAGACAATTATCAAAAGAATTTCCATAGACAGAAAAGTCATCCATGAACACTTCTACAATTTCCTCACAAAAGCCATGAAAGATAGCAGACATGCACCTTTGGAAAGTAGCAGGAGCATTACATAAACCAAAAGGCATACGTCTATAAGCATAAGTTCCATAAGGGCAAGTAAAAGTAGTTTTTTCTTGATCTTGTTGTTTAACAGCAATTTGAGAGAAACCATAATAACCATCAAGAAAACAAAAATGGGTCTTTTTAGACAATCTTTCCAACATTTGATCAATAAAAGGAAGTGGGTAGTGGTCTTTCTTAGTAACTTTATTGAATTTCCTAAAATCGATGCACATCCTATAGCCTACTACTATTCTTTGAGGAATAAGCTCATCGTTATCATTAGGGACAACGGTAATACCTCCCTTTTTAGGAACACAATGAACAGGACTAACCCATTCACTATCAGCAATAGGGTAAATAATACCAGCATCAAGGAGTTTCAATACCTCATTCCTTACCACTTCCTTCATCTTAGGATTTAAACGTCGTTGGTGCTCCACTACTGGCTTCGCATCTGGTTCTATGTTGATAGAATGCTGACATATAGTAGGTGAAATCCCTTTCAAATCATCCAGAGTATAGCCCATAGCTCCTCGGTGTTTCTTCAAAACTTCCAATAATCTTTCTTCTTCCTCCCCTGAAAGTTTAGCGCTAATAATAACAGGATATATCTTTTTATCATCAATAAAAGCATATTTAAGATCATCAGGGAGAGGTTTTAGATCAAAAACCGGATCCTTTTTAGGTGGCATCATGGTACCCAACTCTTCTACATGCAAGTCGTGCTTAAGTATCACAGGTTGATCTCGAAGAATCATGTCAATCTCGTTCCTTTCTTCCATGAAGATTTCACTTGCATGTTCTTCCATAAATTGCTGCAAAGCATTATTAGGAGCAAGAGAAATAGAAGCAAGTTGTTCAACCCTAAAATCCTCATTATGGTTTTCCTCTTCGCAATGTTCTTTAGAAAATTTCGAAAAATTAAACTCATAAGATTCCCCATCAAACTTAGTCAAGATTTTCTCCCTCTTGCAATCAATAATAGCTCCACAAGTACTCAAGAAAGGTCTACCAAAAATGATAGGATAGGTTTTACTAGCAGCTGAACCGAGTACTAGAAAATCAGCAGGGTACTTAATCTTACCGCAAAGAACTTCCACGTCTCGCACAATACCAATTGGAGAGATGGTCTCTCTATTAGCAAGGTGAATAACCACATCAATCTCTTCCAACTCGCAAGGACTGATCTCATGCATAATTTCTCTGTAAAGCTCATAAGGAATAGCACTAGAACTTGCACCAATATCACATAAACCATAATAGCAATGATCACCAATTCTAACAGAAAGCACAAGAACACTTGCCTTTTTAGTTCTATTAGGATGTGAAACAATATTAGAAGCATCCTCACAAAAGACTATGTGCCCATCTTCTACGCTTTTAGTGACAAGGTCTTTCACAATTGCTACCACAGGTTCAATGTTTATTTGTTCATCAGGTTTTGCAGTTCTTTTTTCACCTTTGGTGATTACATTAGTTATCATTGGATGATCCTTTACCTTTTTGGGGGAGGGAATCTTCTCGATATAAGGTTCAGGTAAGATAGGGTCGATGATGCAATACTCAGCACTTCTAGTAGGGGCATAGTCAACAATATCTTTGTAAGGTGCATGGTACTTGTTCCATCCCCTTTTTGGAATTTCGATATAGGAAGCAAAAGCTCAAGCAATTCGTAATAACTTGCAAATCAAGACCATAAGCATTACTAATATTTTGAAAGTCACCAGTTCCCATAAAAGATTCAATGCATTCATAATCATAATTTATACCTGACTTTCTACCTTTGTCATTCTCCCAAGCTTCTGCATTGTCTTGAATACGATCTAGAAGGTCCCATTTAACTTCTTCTTCCATACGAGTGAATGATCCAGCGCAAGAAGCATCTAATAAATCCTTGTCATGTAGAGGGAGCCTTGCATAAAAGTTATTGATAATAATATTGTTGGGGAGCTCATGAATGGGACATTTGAGCATTAGTAACTTCACTATCCCCCAAGCTTGAGCTATACTCTCTCCATCAAGAGGCCAAAAATTGTATATTTGATTCCGATCTTTATGAATCTCACTAGGAGGATAAAACTTTGAATAAAAGAGAGGCAATATTTCCTCCCATTCCAGAGCTTGACCATTCTTCAACAGCTTATACCATTCCTCAGCTCTTCCTTTCAGTGATAATGAGAATAACTTCTTCTTAACTTGATCTGTAGTAATACCTGCACACTTGAACAACCCGCATAATTCGTGTATAAAGAGTAAATGATCACCGGGATGGACAGTTCCATCCCCAACATAGTAGTTATCCATAATACGATCAATAATTCTTTTAGGTATTTTGAAAACATCTTTCTCAGTAGGTGGTGGCTTATCTACTACCTTAGCAGTGGTAGTAGCATTACCAAATAAGAAACTCAGCGAATTATCCATAACGAAAATAAAGCAACTAGCAGAAGTAAACAATACTCATAGTAGAAGTTTCCTTTACCGGTTCCACTCTCCAATAGCGCTTCACTCCCCGGCAACGGCGTCAGAAAATAGTCTTGATGACCCACAAGTATAGGGGGTGTATCGCAGTATTTTCGATAAGTAAGAGTGTCGAACCCAATGAGGAGCAGAAGGTGCTGGCTAGTGGTATGGATCAGGAATTCTCTGCAAATACTTAGCAAACAGATTTTTAGGGGTTTTCGATAAAGCAAGTAAACAAAGTATGAGTAAACAAAAGACAGTAAGAATGAATGCAGCAAGTGGCCCAATCCTTTATGCAGCAAAGGACAAGCCGGTTGTATTTCTATAGATGACCAAACGTTCTCAAGGACACATGGGAAGACTGTCAAGTGCTTTCGCTTCATATAGTCGATTAATCTTCTCTAGCTTGCTAAGTGTTATATGGGTGAACCTGTGCTAATGTATCGTCCCATCCAAGACGTAATACATACTTGTGATTAAACCCCCTTGCAAACATCCGTAAGTATAAGAAAGTAATTAAGGTAAAACCTAACCACAACTTTAAACTCTAAGACCCTTACGTCCCTTGTGCAATGGTTTCCTAACGGGGGTTCAGGTTTCTGTCACTTCGGCAACCCCTACGATTAGTAGCCAAATACACAATGCATTCCCCTAGTCCCATATAAGTGAAGTGTCATGTAGTCGACGTTCACATGACACCACTAGAAGAAGTACACCACAACTTAAATAACAATCTATTGAATCTTTCTCAACACAACTCCACTACTAACAACAAGACTTCTCCCATATCCTCAAGAACAAAGCGAACTACTCACAATACATCATATGGATCATGATCAGAGATGGGATAATGATGTATAACAATCTGAACATAAACAATAATTCAATGGTTCACTCAATAGCATCAACTACAAAGAGTAATCAACACCGGGAAATTTTCCCCTATGAACTATAGCAAGATTCAACACAATTGTTACAGCAATATGGAGATGGTGATGAGGGTGCTAATGGTGATGATGGTGGTGATGATGATGATAATCCCAATGAAGTCCAGCTTGATGGTGGTGTTGATGGCGACGATCTCCCCTCTCCGGGAAGGAATTCCCCGGCAGAAATCTATCTGCCGGAGAGATCTTCCTCTCTTGGTGTTTTCCGCCCCGCAGAGGCGGCGGAATCTTTCTGTGGTCGCTCCCCGAGTCTTAGGGTTTCGAGAGGAAGATATACGCCAGAGGGGAGAGGCTGGAGTGGGCCAGGGTGGCCACACCACTCCCTGGCGCGGCCTGGGCTTGCCCGCGCCATGGGGTGGTGTGGGCCCCCTGTGGCCCACCTCCACTCCATCTTCTGGCATCTTGAGTCTTCTGGAAAAATAGAATTTTCCGTATATTTTCCCGGATTTTCTGATCTTCGTGAATTTTGCTTCCAAACAGCACCTTTTCCATCAGAATCCCGACTGCAGCGGTCCATGCTCCAAAAGTCATCAACCATGCAAAAACAGATGAAATAACATAAGTATCACCTCTCAATACGAAATATATCAATGAATAATAGTGAATTAAGACATAGAATAGTGATGCAAAATGGACGTATCATCAGCATGGATTAGACCAGCGGCCCAGGCGTTTCTCTAACACATATACATAACTCCATGGACTTACAAGCTGCCCTTTCATTTCACACCGACGACATCCATATACAAAAGAGCATGATATCAACTAGGTACAAGTACCAAGTGCAATGTTGAAAGCGTTCCACATGAAAGCATGGTTCTGCTAATTTCAACTTATAAAGCGCAAGCATATACACAACAAATAAGGACCCAATGGTTCAAGTTTATTAGAGGCAAAAAGTAAAGTGTGCCATCAAGTTTGTGAGAGCTTTAATCACTAGTTTTCTCATAACAAGTTTAATTTGGAAGGTAAACAAAAGCATGAATATACTTGGAATAGCATAAGCTAGTAGGTAGGTATGGTGGACTCTTTGGAATAACTTGGTTTAGGGAGGTGGATGCATGAGTGGAACTCATACTTGGTTGTGGAGGCTAGCAAAAGACTGGGAGCGACAAACTAAGAGAGCAATAATGGCCATTATCGTGCAGAGCGACAAAACATCATTGATCAAATCATAAAGTGATACTACAAGTTGAAAACTAAAGGATCATAAAGGCTATGGTGACTTGAGATAGTCATAACATGGTGTGATCATGTGCCAAGTCAACCCAAATAAAGCATCAAAGGAGAATACCACTATACTATGCTTTAATATGCTAAAACAACGCATGATTCATCCAAGGCACATTAAGCAATCTCTATTGTTTATAACAAGTCATGCTACAGCAAAGAATACTAAGCATAAGGCCAAAACAATACCAAGCATGGCATGACAAAGCATAGGCCACAGTAAAAAACAAGCTCTTTTTACCACATAAGCATGAACTTTCCTACTTTTTTCCAATCCAAACCAAACTATTTGAAAACCAATGTATGAAAGAGTGGGTCCAACCAATTTATTCAGAAAACTAAGAAAACCAAGCAAACAAAAAACCAAAATGAAAATGAAAAAGAAGACACTCCAAGAACAACACAACTGTGCATGAAACAATAAAAATGAAGCGTTTGGAAGAAACCTGGGATTTTTATTGATGAAGAAGGGGATGCCTTGGGCATCCCCAAGATTTGACGCTTGTACTTCTTGGATATTTCTTGGGGTGACACGCGTGGCATCCCCAAGCTTGAGCTTTAGTCCATTCTTCATCTCATTTCATCATTCTCTCCATACACCTGAAATTTTTCCTTCATACAAAACTTCACACAATCTTTATTAGCAACATTAGTGCACTCAAGATAATAAGTCTTTAGGTTCAGTTCCAACACCAATAAAACTTCCATTAAAACACTAGCTACTGTATCACTTCTCTCAAAGAGCTCAATTCCCCAAAAGAACTCAAAAAGGAACCAACAAGAAGCAAATGCAAATAATGGCAGAAATCTGTCAAAACAGACCAGCAGGTAAAGACGAATTTTGTCGAAGACCTTTTGTTTCTCAAATCGAAACGTGTTGAACTAACGAAAGTTATATAACAACCTGGGGCAGAAGCACAAAAATTCACGCCTCAAAAGGACGTACAGAGATTTTACACGAATATTTATGGTGAAGCACAGAAATCTGTTTCGGGACAGCAACTTTCCCAATCATTACTTCACTCTCATTAGAGGTTACTCTTGGCACAAAAAGCAAATAAAAATGATAAGGAGCGGTTATTACTGAAGTAATAACTTCCAAGACTCATCTAAAACTTTTGGGTTATTTCCCAATAAGTACTTTTCTTTAACGCCTTTAAGTTAGGCATGATAGTTTGAGAAGATGCTTTCATAAGAAATATGAATTGATGTAAAAGAGAGCATCAAGAAGCAAATTCAAAGCATATTTAAGTCTAAGCCACTTCCTATGCATAGGAATCTTGTAAAGAAACAAGTCATTAAAGCACAAAGAAACAAACATAGGAAAGCAAAACAAGTGCAACTTCAAAAATTTCAACATAAAGAGGGGAAACTTAATATTGTTGAGACACATAAAACCATGTTTCCCTCTCTCATAATAACTTTCAGTAGCATCATGAATAAAAGTAACAATATAACTATCACAAGAAACATTCTTATCATGATCCACATACATAAAAGAATTAATACTCCCCACATAAACATAGTCATTTTTATTAATTGTAGTGGGAGCAAATTCAACAAAATAGCTATCATTATTATTCGCATCACCATAATCATCAAATATAGGAGGCATATTGTAATCATAACTAATTTTATCCTCAATAGTAGGTGGACTAAAAATATCATATTCATCATTGTAATGATCATATATTGGAGGTTTGGTATCATCATAAGAAATAGAATAGCTATCTTCCAAAGATGGGGAACTAAAAAGATCATTTTCATAAGAACTAGCTTCCCCAAGCTTAGACATTTCCATAGCATTAGCAATAATGGTGTCCAAAGAATTCATACTAACAACATTTCTATTAGCATGCAAATAAAGTTCCATAGGTTTTTTAATTTTCTCTTCAAACACTTCATGTCCTAACTCAAGATAAATACTATAAAGCTATCTAATTTTTTTGTTGTTTTCCATTAAGCCTAACTAGTGAAAACAAGAAACAAAAAGACAAAATTGCAGAATCTAAAGGAAATAACTTCGAGCACTCACACCGGAGGATGTGAGTACCTTTTACCTTACCTCCCTGACAACGGCGCCAGAAAATAGGCGTTTGCCGTGGGAGGTTCTTCTTCTTTAATCCCCTGGTGTGAATACCCTTTACCTTACCTCCCCGGCAACGGCGCCAGAAAATAGCTTGATGTCTACGCACTTCTATTCTTGTAGACAGTTGTTGGGCCTCCAAGTGCAGAGGTTTGTAGAACAGCAGCAAGTTTTCCCTTAAGTGGATCACCCAAGGTTTATCGAACTCAGGGAGGAAGTGGTCAAAGGTATCCCCTCTCAAGCAACCCTGCAATCAAGATACAAGAAGTCTCTTGTGTCCCCAACACACCCAATACACTTGTCAGGTGTATAGGTGCACTAGTTCGGCAAAGAGATAGTGAAATACAAGTGGTATAGATAATTATAAGTGCTAATGGTGATAGGGAATAGCTTGGTGGCGTGGAAAAGACTAAAGTAAAACTGAAATAAAGATGGAAGCAAGCAAACATGTAACAAATCTAATAGCAAACGGTGTTTCAGTGCTTAGAAACAAGGCCTAGGGATCATACTTTCACTAGTGAACACTCTCATATAAATATATTATCTTCATGATACTACTCTTAACTACTCTCCGGTTGGACACTCTAATCCATGGTAGGGCTATAACAACACACCTCAAAGTAAGCCTTTCCCATCTAGAAAGCCCCACACTGTCACCTTGAGTACTAGATGAGTCCAACAAACACCGCAATTTCATAGAGACATCCAACTCCAAATATAACTCATAACAAGTATTTGTAATCTCTAGCCTAAGTGCCACCATGGTGTGCACGCTGTCACTTTCACACACATGGGGAGAGCAGAGATCTATTAAAGCACTTGAGTAGCAAGGTAGATCTATGGATTACAAGCTCATGATCTCAATAAGATCATGCATATATAGAGAGATGAACACATAGCTACCAGTAGAACCCTTAGCCTCGAGAGAGAACGACTCCCTCCTCATCATGGGAATCAGCAATGGTGATGGAGATGGTGGTGGAGATCGATGGAGATGGCTCCGGGGGCACTTCCCCGTCCCGGCAGGGTGCCGGAACAGAGAATTTCTGTCCCCCGAATCTCCCCTTCGGTGGCGGCGGCGCTGTAGAACTTTTCTTGGATTTCTAATTGACGATCTAGGGTTTTGGTATCAGGAGGCTCTTATAGGTGAAGGAGGCAAGGTCGGTGGCCGGCCAGGGGGCCCACACCATGCCCTGGCGCGGCCTAGGGTTGCCCGCGCCTGGGGTTTTGTGGCCAGGCCCTGGCCCCTCTCCGACTCTCCTTCTGGCTCCGTGAGTCTTCTGGGAAAATAGGAACTTTGGCTTTTGTTCCGTCCAATTCCGAGAATATTCATTTTCTAACTTTCCTGGAACCAAAAAACAGCAGAAAACAGGCAACTGGCACTATGGCATCTTGTTAATAGGTTAGTCCAAGAAAGTCTATGAAAAGTACTCCAAAGTTGGAACAAAACACAAGAAAGTAGATAAAACCAAGCATGGAACATCAAAAATTATTTATACATTTGCAATGTATCAGTGGTTTGTTTAAACGTAATCTACGTGGATTGTGCCGCATGCAAATTGCATAGCCACAATTTATAAAGTGGAAGCATGTACACCCAGTTAATGGAGATCCGGGAGCTTCGCCAGATGCAGGGGATGCAGGAGCAGGGAGGCGGTGAGATAGACGGGCTCAGGATTAGGCTAGAAAGTGGTATCGATTTCCTCCTCATCTGGGCATTATCGGTTGCCATTGTTGTTTATGTTGCCATCTCGTTGTGCAGTAGCTGAAATAAGTTGCTACTTCGTGGAGTGTAGCAGCTTAAATAATTTATTTCTGTGCCACTTACATTCCATGGAATTTGGAGACCTCCTGCTCCTCAGCAATCGTGGAACTGGTACTGCGTGTTTTCAGATAGTAGTAGCACAATCGCAATTTCGGATTCAACTACTGACTCGGGCTTTTCCAAATCCTAAGTCACGGTACATTTTACTCTAAGAACATGGGTAGATTGTTTCGCCCAGCAAAGTTCCACACACAGAGCTCCAGAATTTAACCAAATTACATATATAGGTTCAAGTTCAACACATTACTATGCATCTTCATTACCAGCAGCCTTATTCTGCAGCCTGGGTGCCAAGCCTTTACGTCCACTGCCTTCTTCCTCTTCCTCAGTGCCAATTTTCTTAGCTTCACGTACTCTACATCGCTAGGACAATCAGCACCAGAATCATGTCCAACATCATCTTTCCACTCTTTTCTATTTTCTCCAGGCAGCAAAATGACTGACCTGGCAGTCATGTTTCTAACCTTGTGGCGCTTCCTATCAAAGAAACATGACTGTTGCATAACTTCCCAATATCTACAGAGTAAATAAAACAAAAATTACAATTTAGCACAAACATGCGAACCCCAAGAGACTTTTGCTTACCAGGAGCTAATTGGATTCGAGCGACCACCATGTCCAAGAATAGAAGGGCGACTCCCAGTTGCAGCAGCTTCCACATCTAGTACATCACAATTCAGCTCAAACATGCAAGCCAAAGCATACCTTTTCATCAACCCAATTAGCTGACTGTCACACGTTACAGGAACCATGATGCCACGTTCATCCATGAAGCTGAACTTTGCAGTCTGCTTCAGCCATAATTCATCACGATTACGCAGAGCGGCAACCATACCAGATATAGTGCAGATCTGTGCAGGCGCTTCTTCCATCGTGATACAATGGTGTCCATACCACTTCCCTTCACCCTTGCTGATTTAGAGTCGTACCTGAAGAGGACTATAGTAACCAGGTAAGGGTGGTCCCCACGGAGATCCCACTTGACAGAAAACTATGGACAAAATATGTTTGTCAGTGTTGGGCTAACAAACAATTTTAGGTTCAGTAGCCACCTAGCAGTTATAATTAGTGTGAATAGCAAAGATAAGGGTAGCTCACCCACATGAAGCCAAAACTTCTTCTTCCTTGGTAGTAGGATCTGCCATCCTTCGAGCTGCTCGGCTCGTCGGCCGCAGAGGCGGGCTAGAGCCTCGCAACGACGGCTACGACATGCGCCCTTGGAGCTCGGGATCAGCGACTGGGCACAACAACTTGGCGCTGGAAGTCAAATGTTCGAAGGGTTTGTCCTGCGGGGAGGGTGGATTTCGACGCTGCTGGTGCTAGGGGAAAGGAGGGACTGGATTTGTGAAATTGGTCAACGCATCCAATCCACTTAGTTCCTCGATTTTCCTAAGAGGTTGCTGCGTTGGTGCTCACGTCATGGACAGATGACCGACATGTGGGTCCCTACCGTCTACTTCACGGGGCAGTTTAACGGAATGTTTCAATTTGGCAGGAGTGAGATGAGTTTGCCTCGAAATGGCCCCTCTGAGTAGTTGGCATCCCAACTTTACGAAACACGGCAATTACAGGGAACTTGGGTACCGCCATGCGCTCGCCCAGGAACTTTCGGGCCGTAAACCAATAATCCCATTAAACAGATGCCAATGACTACAACAAATTATGAAAATTCACTTAGATTTACTTTATGATAAATTGAGTTCAACTTTAATCATATTAATATATGAACTCCCACTCAAAACCAACATCCCACGAGTCATTTTGGTGATTACATCAACTAGATCCACTACACCAAGACCGATCATCATGTGAATTGGTGCAGCTTCAAAGGCGAGCATCACTATTGGTATCATATCAATTATATGACTCATGCTTTACCTTTCAGCTTCAAAGAACACACTTTGTCTTGATATTTAAATGAGGGATTATCTTGTAATTCTACTAATACAAGCAAAAAAGATGCAAACAAACATCATATGCAAAAAAGTGATATGATATAGTTCTTGCACTTGGTCACTATCTTGTGCATCATGGTATGATATCCATTATTCCATTCATGTAATACCGAGGTAAATGGTTTTTACAGTTTGGTTTGTTATAATTTCCAAGAGTATCAAACTATACTTCAAACTATAACATTACCATATCATAACACTTGCCTAGCAACAACTAAACTAGATGCTTCTAATTTATCCTTTGCATATTTTGGAGATAGACTCGTTCTTACCTACGGACATGGAACCATAATGATGATAGTCAAATTATTATAAACCCAATGTAAACAAGATATTGACTATAGTAGGAGAGACAGACACCCGCAAGTCACTTATGTAAAACTAGTTGCATGTAAAGCGTGGAACAAGTCTCATGTGCGAGGACATGTAAAGTTAGCCCGGGCCGCTTCAGACAACTATGCCACCAATATCCAAAATAAATAAAGGATGCAATAAAATGATCATTAGCGCACATATATTCATATGTGTTCTACCCATGCAAAGCATCTATGCATAGATCAGGCTCTGATACCACTGTTGAGTTCACATCATAGAAAACAAAAAAATCCTACGATATGAAGAACTAACCACCAAGATCTATCTACCTAGATAAATCAACAGGTGGATCTACATCCATAGAGATCTTACCCTCGAAGACCGAAAAGATTTATTGATGAAATATGATTTCGTAGATGATGTAGTCATGCACTTGCCTAACTAAATATCGAGTTGAAATCTAGTGCCACAAACTAGCAGTGCATCCATGATCGCACACACGTACATCACTCCAACCTCTGAGTCCTCGCTCTAGCAAAGCAGCGGAAGCAGTAGATCCTTCTAGAGAAACCATCGAGAACATGTACTTCGCTAATCCGAAGCCATGGGAAACTTACTAGAGGAGGAGAGAGATCCTTCATGAGGAGGTGTTGCAAATGGAGAGGATCCATGGGGCTCCTTTTGTAGAGGAGGGGCGCAGCGCCATTGCTATGGTTGGCCGGCTATGGTGGGTGCCCCCACCTCTCCCTCATTCATGTGGGTGGAGATTCCACTAAGCCCACTCACATCAATTTCAACTTCACTCACTTTGAATTTAATATCCACTTGTTTAAATGCATTTTCTCTTTAAATAAAACACTTTTATTTATTTTATTCTGACTTTTGTTAATTACTTTAATTAACAAACATCTGCATAAAACCTCTTACAATACTTCGATATTACATCTGAAACCATTTTCAACAAGTTGACCCAAAACAATTCTGGTGTCCATCGAAATAATCCCAACGCTTTCAAATCCTTTCTCTAGTATTATATGTGCTCAAATTGGTGTCGATATACCTTAAATGTTTCACCCTACGGTTCACGAATAAGGCAGTCATGACCAAGACCCCTATCCGATCAATAACCAGCAGCGGGACCTAGAGATTCGTACTGACTCCCACACATTTAACGATGACTCTAGTGATCATGAGAACCTTTGAAGTCGTAAATAAATCCCCTTGTCTCGCGATATACTACGTGTCTGAGATTCGACCATCGGTATCCCCATACCTAGTTTAATCTAGTTACCGACAAGTACTCTTTTCTCATTCCCGTGATATAACATTCTTAGTTATATTATCACTTGCTTGCAAGCTATGTAAATGTGATATCACCGAGAGGGCCCTGAGTATATCTCTCCGTCATCGGGATGGACAAACCCCAGCCTTGATCCATGAACCTCTACATAACACTTTCGAAGTATCTGAACCCACCTTTATTATCACCTTGTTATGGTGTGACATTTGATGTTATCAGGTTACCTTCCGGTGTTAGTGATTGACATAATCTCATGGTCTAAGGACTAAAGTTACTTTGAAAGATGTTATAAAAATGTAAACATAATGATTTTGATCATATTACTATACTTTGGGTGAATGTTCATCACATCATTCCACCAATGTTGTGACCTCGTTATTAACAACATCCAATGTCCGTGAGCAGAAAACCTTGATAATCTTGTTAATCAATGAGCTAGTTTATATGATAGGCATAAATAGGAACACTATTTTTGTTTACTAAACACACATGTATTAAGATTTCCAATTAACACAATTATAGCATGAGAAATAAACTTTTATCATAAACATGGAATAAGATAATAACCACTTTATTATTGCCTCTCGGGTATATTCCCATCACTAACTACGACTATATATACATGACTTTGATTCTAATTACGACTATATATTATTATTTATGCTCCCATGAGTTTGATTCTCACTATGACTATATATATACACATTTGACATCCGACTATTTGTGTAAACAACACACTGCAATTTGGTGCATCAAATTGGCTATATTTCTAAGACATATTGTATGAGAAGACACACAAGTAGTTTAAATCTAAAGCTCTCAGTTGTACTCTGTAACACCCTCAAATCATCCCTATGCTGATTTTAGCGCTTCCCGCCAAACCCGCATAGAAACGATTCAAAGATGCCCACTAGGCACTTGTGTGTAGGTGGAAAACAAAGGAATACCATTACACAATAGTTCACGATGGAACCCACAAGAACATATGTATACAAAAACGACTCCTTGAGTCAAGAATACAAATATACATTACAAAGATCCAAATCACATTGAAAACGATACCACATTCGAGTACGGATAAGATGCAAATTGGACTAAAAGTCCTGAAGAATAACCAATGGCGTCCATAACCCTTCCTAGGCCAAGCCGGAAGGGAAACCTTGATAACATCGTCGAACTCATACCTATCAAAGAAAAAGGGGTGCCAAAAAAGGGAAAAGTAAAAAAGGAGCGGTCAGTAGTGAGGCAAGTACACGACGAGTCTTAGAATTCGGCGGCTCTTGCCCATATAGGTATGGTGGGCTTCGCAGTAGCAAATAATGCACTAAACAACCTACAGAGACTCGATACAACTGCCGGCTATTAGAGAGGTATAAGAGAGACCTATTCGGAACCAACCTGATATTAACACGAAACATACCCATCCTAGAGTTTCCCCCTTGATACCAAACGAAGAAGTCCTTCCGAGGAACTCACATAGTTGGTAGTTTTGTTTCAGCATTCCATTGAAGTTGCAATACTTACTAGTCAGATATAGATAGCATATGACTTTCCAATATTACCAGTTGTTGGCACTTCTAATTAACCATTCCGTTGTAGGGGAGCTAATTACTATTCATGCCAAAGTAAAATTTATAGCACTACTTTAGTTTGAGTTGTCTATGGTCCAGATATTATGCTCCAAGTAGTCCATAACCGCGGATATGGCTTTTCGAAAAGATTTACCCTGCAGGGGTGCACAAATATAAACACATGCACGATCAAACACGGGAAGAACCAAATAAAAAGTACTGAGGCATCAGAACAAAGCATTCACATTATTCTAAAATGATTTGGGGGGCCACCCCACTAAAATACCCACAACAAAGTTGAGCGGCTCAAAGATGGACCTAGGGTTTGTGATGACGACTTTAAACGACTAGTTACCCAAAAGTGTACGGGGTTCCAAAAATAGTAAAATAGTAAATTGCTCTCCTCGAGCAATACTAGTTTGTGGCCCCAAAAATAAAATGTGAATCAATCTCAGGTGAAGGGGATTCATGGGTCTACATGTTGATAGTGCGATAGGCAAGGAACATGTGTCAAGTACTCGGGTCTTAGGTGGACACAAGTGGGCAGGATAAAAACCAGATCTCAACTATTTCCCACTGGTGTCGCTTTATCGATTATATCTACTCTCAAAAATTTAATTATCAAGTTGTAAGTAGAACCATGATTATCTCCACCATTAAGCATGTGCCAACCATCCAACAGCTATGGAACTCGACGTCTTGAACCAACACCTGTGCAAGCAACTATGACTCGCAAGACCAACTATCTACCAAAACATTGGGCAATAGGATGTGACCTAGGAAATATAGACTGCAGGGAATATAAATGGTATGGAAACTAAAGCATGGCACACAGATAGCAATAGAGAGAAGTAAAGACATAAAGAGAAAATAGGTAGAAGGGGGAAGAATGCTCTCTTGGGAACCATAGCTACATATACATATCCGAAGAACTTGTTGAAGCTCACAACATATCATCGTCCTATCCGAGAAGAAGCAAAGCACTAAAAGAAACAAGCGATGCAACAACTACAACTAATGTAGAAGAACCGGCATGATCATGATATGATGCATGACATGGCAAGCTAATTATGCAAAACATGTTGAAAACATGTTGAACCGGTATAGCACATTGATGATACAATATTAGTGCGACATTTGTAGCAATAAGGAATCAATTCCAATTTTATTTGTCCATTTTATTAATGATTTTCCTTGTAGTAACATATTATAAATGCATGAAACAAAATGTTAATGAATGTATGGATAGAATAGTTAGATGGGGCTTGTCTCTCTTATTGATTTAGACATATTATTTATCAAATTCGGGATTACGGTTTAAAAGATATGGATTTATTAATAAAAGGCATTTAAGAGCATTTAAAAAAATTCGAAATTTTTATTTATCCAAAATTTATTTTGGATGTCATATTGTTAATTCTTGCATTTTTCTGATATCAAAACATATATAATTTTTATTATTTGAAAATTAATGATTAAAATATATGAATATATTTAGGTATAAACATTTTCTGGAATTTTTGATATTTAGAAAATCGTTTGGAAACTTTCTGTACCGAGGCATGGTCTAGCCACAGTTAATGACAAGAGGGGCTGGATTTTGAGTGGGCTGCTACACGCGCGGGGTGGATGGGGCTGACGCGTGGTGGAGCTGGGACTATGGCTTGGAAGGTTTAAAAGTTTAGGGTATTTTTTTTATAAAAGCATTCGGAGGATTGGGTTGGATTACTGAAGAAACTAAAATTTTGAACACACAAAAACTGCTAGCCGAGTCCAAGTTTGGAAAATGATTCCCATGTCTGTGATGCTCCGTTTTGCGAATGGTTTGTTCCAGCAGAGAGAGGGTACATTGTAGGATAGATGTACACGAATAAAACCACCAGAGGTCGAGGGAGGAGGACACGAGGTCGAAGGAAACAGAGGGGTTTTGAACTGTCAAAGCGGACAGAGAATGGGGTACCTCGGACAGGTTTTTGGCTCAATCTTCGACAGAAGAAAGTGAGGTTGCTAGCATCGGATCGGGGCATGGTTGGTTGCGTTGGAGAATGGGGATACACACATAGTCCAAGAGCACCCGCTGGGAGGCACTATGGGCGAATCAATCTTGCGGCAAAGGCGTGCGGACACAAGCTGGTGCTGCTATATAGAGGCGGCGAGCAGCACGACACGACGATGGCACGGTGGTTTCGGGGCAGGATGGTGACAAAGGCGAGCTGCAGGGAGATGCGGGACTATGAGGCGTGGCTCTAGGACATGGTTGGTGAGGTCAAAGGCGCTAGGGACAATGTGGATCTACAAGGTTGTCGGCGGACCGTGGCATGCATAGGCTATTCGATCAAACGATCTCTAGCATGGGGACGAGTTAGCATGCATGGGGATGTCTACTAGGCAGAGGGGAGGTCACTGTGTACCTCTACACTAGCCTATCTAGGCGAGGTAGTGGAGATCATGCAGGCGGCTCGTGCTTTTACAGCTGTAGGTGCTCACGGACATGGCGGCGCTGGGGCATCTCCGGTGGCTCCAAGGCATGTTCACCATGTCCAGGCATCATAGAGGAACAAGGGGATTCCACTACTCCTCGTGGTTCGTCCTGGGATGCTGCAGAACGTTAGTTGAAGTGGTGGCCGGCTAGGGTTTGAGTTGGCCATGGTGGAAGGAGGAAGAGGCTGGGGCTTGGGTTATAGATCTCGATCTGGGGTGGTGCTGGGTGCGTGGGGTGGTGTCTCATCAGCAAATAAGAGAGAGAGGCACATGGGTGGCTTTCTTGCAAAGGGAAGAGAGGGAGGTGGCTCTCTTGGTTAGGTCTCTCCCTCTTGTTCTATCTTGGTGGTGTCATGGCAGATGCCATGGGTAGGCTAAAGATGGAGCCAATCAAATCTAGTGGTATCCGTGGAGGGATAGTGAGGTGAATCCACACACGAAGAACACAAGAACTCAACACACAATGTACCAAGGTTTGAGGCTCTCCTATGGAGATAAACCCCTACTCCTGCTCTAGATCTTATATTATGATCTCTGGACTAATACAAGTGATCCTCGAGCTGTATCGAAGATAGGAAGAAGATGAAGTGCTTGTACTCTCTTCTCACTCTAGGGTTTTCCCGTAGTGCAAATTCCCCGACCCTTTCCTTGGAGGCCCTGGCTCACCTTGTAAAGGGGTGGCCAGGTTACATCTAGGGCTTACGTGGCGCGGATATTCCTTGAAGATGCTTGTCTCGAAATAGTAGTTCGGTGCTTGCCTGTCCTCTATCGCCAGCCTCTGCGCGGCAATGGCTCAGAGCCCATGCGGTTTGACTGTTGGGGTCAGATGTTATCACATCCATGACCCTTTGTTCTGTCTCTGCTCCTTTGGCCTTTGTCTCTAGTGCTTGTCTCTCCCTAGATTCCCGTGAGAGAGAGAAAAGCGCTGACCTTGGGCTAGCTCGCTCCTTCTTGAGAAAACCATCCCATGACTCAACCCTAGTCTGAGTAACTCGTCCAAGATGATACTTGAAAAGATTAAACAACCTAGACATTGTGCCGACGTACCATATATGTTGGTCGAATCTCCCAGTGCTATCCAACCTTGGGTAACCCGACCGTAACTCGGCCGACCCTTATATACCTCAGACAGCTCACGCCTTAGCCTGTTTATGACTCAGTGGACTTTGTCCTTATACCTCAGCTTGACCCTACCTGGGGTTATCCCCGAACATTAGTCCCCAAAGCTGGTGCTATCTTAGCAGCTTTAGCTAGAAAGGCCACATTAGGTTCAAACTATCCGGATCTTTGTCCGTGTTGCCAACATACATATATGTCGTCTTATACCGAGTTTAACTCGGCTACACCACTTGGTTACTTGGTGTCTAATTTGACATTTCTTGGCTCTATCCGAGATACATCTCGTTGGCCAAGTCATAGTGTACTCGTCACCTCATCCTACGTGTAAAGTAATCATTGCCCTTTGCCTCATTTTAAGGGCCATGGCAACATTCACTACCATGGACTGTCAGTGTTTACTATAGCCCATCACATCTTGGAGTGCCCCCTCTATTACTGTAGGGGCCACGATGCGCTGTTACACTTCTGTGATGTGTAAATGTGTGTGTGGCACAATCTTGTGTGTCAGTTCGCGCGATAAAAGCGCACATCATGGGGCTAGTGGGCATAACCGACCCCACTACCCACGATGCATGGCATTGATAAATAGGGGAGTGGGGGAACCCTTAGTTACTTTCCCCCACTCGTGCTTCCTCTTCTTCTTCCTCGCGCCACAGCTACTACTCTCTGCACTTGTGACCGTGCTGCCCCATTGCTTTCTCCACTCCGTTGATCCACCGCGGCATCGCTCCTCTCTACCGCTACGGGGCCACATCAATCCTTGACTCTCTCCCACGAAGAAAGCACCGTGTCGGAGTGGAGTGATATAGATATAGCACCACGAGATGTGGCCGCCACCGACGAGCATGAGGAGGAGGGCACCATCCTCGAGCGTGGAGCCTGGGATAGCTCCAATGTCACCCAAGCGGAGATCGACTAGCTGCAGCGCACGTGCCGGATTCCTCCAGAGGTCACCTGCCGCCTCCCGGCAACGAGCAAATCCCCGTCGTCGAGGAGGGTGAGTTCTTAGTTTTCGTGGCCCACTTTGCTCGTGGCATTGGCCTTCGAGTGAGAGATTTTGCCAAGGATTTTTTCGAGACTTTTGGGATCCAACCTCACCATCTCCTGGCAAATGCCGTAGCTTCCCTCTCTGCTTTTATCTCCGGCACCGAAGGATACCTCGGCCTCTGGCCCAACATCCAAATATGGGCCAAGTTCTTCCACATTTACGCCAATGTTGTCCCCAATAAAGATCTCCGTCCTGGCGAGAAATCTCTGACCTAGTGTGGGGCTGCATGCATTTGACCCCGAAAAAGCTCCATCTTTCCCCAGATCACAGGGCTCGACTCGTGCAAGAAATGGTCGAGGACATTCTTCTATGTGAAGAACGATACTGATACTGACATGATTCAGCTCCCCGCCTTCTCAGTAGGCTTCCCCATGAAGCACAACTGGGACCTCGACCCAAAGAAGAACAATCCTCTTGTCAACTTGGTTGAGAAGCGCCTCATCGAGCTAATGGAGGCCGGGTTATGCGGTGATAACTCGATGGCTACTTTCATTAGTAGCTGAGTTTGCCCCTTCAGCTATGCAGCCACAAGATTTTCCATATGAGTGGTCGCCTTGACCTGAACCATGTCTCCACGGTCGAGTTATCCAATGCTCAGATCCGCAAGCGAGCCTAGTCCATTTTCAAGACGGACATGACCGAGACATGGGAGTGGGGCATGAAGCCCTTCAACCGAGATAACCCCGTACCCCAGGTAACTTTCCCTGAGTCATACTTGCCGAGCTATGAGCTATGTTGGCACACTTGCTTATTTGATCTCTTTGCGTTCCTTTGTGCATAAATTCCTCTAGAAAACCATCGAGGATACCTCGACTGCTGCCCTCAAATGCAGAAAGGATCACGAAACCTCGGATTCGGAAGAGACGGACTGTGAGGAGTGCATGCCTATCCCAGACCCAGCTCCGGCCGACCCTCTGGTAAGACTTCTGTCTTAAGGGACTAGCCGGATGATGACGATGAGGATGATTGTGAGATTCTTGAGGTATTTGATCCAATGCCCCTCTCATATGCCTACCCAACTGATTCTACCCTAGCTAACTCAGCTGGTTAGGAGCATAATGTGTCTCCCATTGCCGTGGGAGGCCAAGGTATGGTGAAGAAGCGCGCCATGATCTCGGCTCCACCGGCTGAACCTGCTAGGGCCGAGAAAAGGTGTAAGAGATCCACCAAGAGACCTCCACGGTAAAAGGCACCTCCCACTGTTTCCTCGCAAGTTTATTCTCCCGAGTTATCTGTGTATTTCTTGTTTCTCTCTTTCTGTATCTCTTGTTTCTATCTACCTCGTTTGATTCATATGTTCTTGTTATTTCTCTTGGTAGTGCTCCTTTGAACATTCCCCGGAGTGGATCTAGCATGGCCTCTCCAATTCCTAGGCCAACGTCTCCCCCACCACATGATGATTCTCAGGTTCCCAGCCCCGTTCGAGATAACACCCCTCCCGTGTCAGATAATAGTTCACCTCGATGGGAGGGTGAAAGTGTCAGTGCAGGTGGAGGTTACGCCCTAGAGGATACAGCCATGCTGGATCAGCAGGGTGACTCATCTGCCTCGGAGAGATAGATAGAAGATCATGGCGCTTGTACGAACTAGTTTCGACCGAGGTGCCGGTAACCCCGGCGCCAATTCAACATCAGCCCCAATCGCAAATAGTCGCTGCGTTAGCTTTAACCCAACAACATCAACCACCACCAGCATTGTCCGAGTCTCCCAAGACTCCGCCACAAGACCAGCCTCGGTGAAGCCCATAGGCCAAATCCCAGCAAACTTCACAATCTCAGCCTCTGCAAACCTCAGCAACTGAGCCTCGGCTAGGTACCTCCTAGCAGTGAGCCAATCCACCTGCCAAGCAAAAGAAAGGAGGGGATGGTACCAAGGCGACCAAGAAGAAGGCTAGGGAAGCATCCTTGCAACCATCCATTGCCACAATGCTACAGAAAGGTGCTTCTTCTTCTGACTCGACCACGGGAAAGAAACTTACATTGCACACAAGCCCAGCTGCTATGATGGCCACCCAGAGAGCTTCTGTTGGGAAGGGCTTAGTCTTGACCTGAACCCCAAGCGGTGAAAGCCTCGGCTCTCTGGTTGAGTACACCGACAACTGGAACAGCACTGATTACGGCGAGGTTAGCTCTACAAATCCTCTGGCCCAGATTAGTGACAGGATGTTCAATGCCAGCCAAGCTATTGCTAAGGCTGGGAAGATGATGCAGGTAAATATCTCGGCTACACTTTGTACTTGTAATAGATAATACATACTCATTAGTCCCCGAGCCTCTAGGGGAGTAAGATATTACTCGGCCAGATGCTCCCCTAGGGTAACAATTAGTAAGTTAGCCTCTGATCTTACCATATCCAAGGTGTTTTTAGTCGAGTCATTTTAACTTAGTCAAGATTCTCTTTAGAATCAGATATCTAGCCACCTAGATTCGGATCAAGTTTACTCAGTTCAAATCTTGAGTAGAATCAAATATCCAGCCACCTAGATTTGGATCGAGTTTACTCGGTTTGGATCTTGAGTAGAATCAAATATCCAGCCACCTAGATTCGGATCAAGTTTATTTGGTTCGAATCTTGAGTAGAATCAAATATCTAGCCACCTAGATTTGGATCGAGTTTACTCGATTTGAATCTTGAATAGAGTTGAACATTGATTTTTCTCACTGACTAATAATTGTCTCTTTCAGATCTCAAACAACAGGCGCACTGCCGAGTTTCAGAGACTCCTCTTCACGCACATGGCCCTCTCCACCAAGCATAAGAAATTGTTGCTTGAGCTGAAGAACAAATCTAAGTTCTTGCTTTATTGCTCCTAGTTCTCTTTTTGTTCTTTCTTAACCGAGTTAACTTATGACTCGTTTTTTGCCAGCCGAGGTGGAGGCCCAAAATAAGGAGCTATAGATGCAGGTTGCCAAGCTAGAACGTATTTTTCCTCTTGCCCCCTTATCCTATGCACCTCTCCCTTCTGGCTTGGCTTTTAATTATACCTCAACTCGGCCGGGTAAGAAATCCTTGCAGTGTATCATCAAGATTGCATATCCATGCCTGAATTGATGATTCATTTTCTCAAACTAGAAGGACAACATCAAGCTCAGTTGAAGGATAAGGACAGAGAGATCTCTCGGCTCCGTGCGGAGAATGAAATATAAAACAACTCCAGAAAACTAAGCTTGACAAACTAGATCAGGAGTTCATCGAGGAGACGAGCCGACTCATCGGTCAAGTTTGAGTCAATGAACACCATGCTCATAAACCTCTAGAAGAAAAAAGCTACTTGGTTGGCTTAGCTGGCTCGGTTCAATGGCATTATAGCTCGTGAGTTTCCTTTTGCCAACTTTTCCCTTTATTGCCGAGGTCTCCCTTTTACTCTTATTATTCTATCTGAGTTGCTCTTTTGTGATTATCCTCTTAGGTGATTTCCCCTAATCCAAGATCCGTGCTGCCACTGCTATCCGCAAGTTCTAGGAGAAGAAGGCTGAGGCTAGTCCCTTCCACGAAGAGTAAGATATTGATGATTCCTTGGTTGGCCTCTTGGGAAGCCTCGGACCTATGAAAACCTATGGTGTTGAACTTATGGATGCTAACATCCGAGTATTTCATGTTCTCGGGCTAGAAGACCCCGCTCCTAAGTAAGTCACACAGCTTGTCGAGAAATTAATGGACTGCGAGACACAGGTCAATTTATGGAGGGAATCTGCTGCCCACGCTGGTGACGACACATCCTTGTCCTTTGTGCTGTCATGGTATGAAGGTATCAATCTAGATACTCTTCAGAACATGTGCACCGGTTCATCGTGGATAACTGATCCAGAGTTCATCCAACATCGCCAAGCTCGAGCCTACCAACTAATCCAATATGCCAATGTGCATGGATGGAACGAAGGGCTGAGCTTCCTCGATGAGGCCGATGACGAGTACGTCAAAAAGGGCACTGGCGAAGATAAACAGAACCCGAATGACCACGAGGCTAACTCAGATGATGAAGAAGAAGCCAAGGTTCCCAACCTAGAAGTTGTCGTTCCTCCTCCAGCTGCTTTTGATCCGGCCGCTGCTGCTCCTTAAGCATATAAACTTTGAATTTGGTTAAATCCCCGGTATGACGGGCGCACATGTATTAAACATTTGAAGTTATTTTGCTAGTGCTAAGTTTTTTATGTCGGATCCTTTTGGGTGGACTCCCTGAGTTTCTTTTCTTGTTTGCTCAATTTGGTGATCCTGCTCATGTCTACCATTTTTTGGCGTTCGACTTATGAGTCCGAGACCAGAAAATCGAATTAACAATACTCAAAACCACAAGAATTATCTCAGAGTGTTTTGGCATAATAATAAACTAAATACAGGGGTTAGTCCAAAAAAAATGTCGTCTCGCACTACAAGAAAATTTGGCTTTCACAATAGACAATTTTCGTGGTTGAAGGCCCATTTTTCATGGTTAAGAAGTCTTCTACGACGAATAGACTTCGTGGTAAAAGCCCTGGCACAAAAGAATCTACAAATGTTTTTTCGACCATATAGGATCGCACCCTTCAGCCACAAAAAACGTGTTCTGTCATAGATATGTTCGCCAGCCGCGTTGACTGCTGCCGTCATGCAAACTGCCACGTGGCCACCGCTGTTGACAGTCGGTTACCAACGTTAATAGACACAGAAACCGTGGCAGAAGCCAGGTCTAGCCAAGGCCTACTAATTCCTAAGTGGGTCGACCCATGAGGAGAGCCCAATAAGAATATGACACATTACTATTTTTTCATTCACTGCTTGAAATGGGCACAATAATGCAGCCAGCAGAGCCTGCCAACTTTCAGACCGGGTACTTTTTTGGCCTACAGAAGGCCCAATTTGGTCCAACAACGTGCATCCCATTAGCATCCTGTTCCTGGTTGGTCTGGTACTGTTAAGGCCTGCGGTTTTCCCATCACTTTTCTCGTAGCCCGTCATGGGCCGCCTACTAACGACCCTTCTTTGAGATGGTCCTTTATTGTTCTAGCCTTTTATTGTTTTAGTTGTTAATGGTTCAGGCCACAAGCGGCCTGTTACTGTTCTATACTGGTAATTTTGTCGGCATGTTACTGTTCTTGTCTGGTATGTCCACGGCCTATTACTCTTTTGGCTTTTTATTGTTGCGGCCCTTTACTATTGTGGACTGCTACTATTCTGACCCGTTAATCCTCTAGCATGTTATTATTCTGGTCTTTTACAGTTTCTTGCCTTTTACTATTGTGGCCTGTTACTTTTCTGGCCTGTTTCTGTTTGGACACGCTGCTTCCTGGCCTGTTACTATTCTGGCCTATTAGTGTTGCGGCCTATTACTGTTACTAGTTTCCACATGTGGGTCGGCCCATTACGTTTACTGTCTTTTATAGTTTTGGCCTTTTTGAAGCCCATGTCAATATCATAAAACATGTATAATTCGCAAGCATCTTTTAATGTTCATCAACGGCCCAATACAAGATGGGCGAAAAACAAAGCCCGATACTATTCCCTAATCGACCTAGTTGGCGTAGTTATGGTACCGCTTACCGCCATGTGTGGACGGTATCAACTAAATGCCTTAATGGCCTATGCCAGTTATCTAGATATTACATCAGCTGCAAACTTCTTAAAAATTACTACATATTATCAACTCAAGGGAAAGAAAATTCGGCATTTCAGTTGAGAATCGAGTTGATAGCAGAGTCCTCAATTTGCTTTCTCAATCTATCACCCGCATCTTCCTTTGAGTGCGAGAGCAACAATTGCATCCCCTCGTTGGTGGCGCAGCAATAATTGCAGTATGAAACTAAGTAATAACAAGTTAATACATCAAACAAGACAAACTACTCATTTGACTGATATGACATGAGCTATGAACTAGATTTTACAGCAGCTGAATGGTTCAATTGTTGACCAACACGCCAAAGAAACAGGAAAAGCAAGCACATATTAAACAAGTGTGCCTACCATGAAAAACGAGCAATCAAACAATGTGTGTGTGTGGCTTAGAATTTCAGCAAATATAAACTAACCAGGTCATTTCAACAAATATATTTGGAAGCAGTTGTATACCCTAGAATGTAAGAGGCGTTGGGTGACTCGGAATTTGCGATGAGCTACACAATGACATGTAGTTACTATCGTAGCTAAGAATGAACCAGGTAGAAATTATAACCGCATCATACGAGAACTTGTAGAGCAGGAATGCAAACAACGAATGAACTATATATAGTGGAGGATAGTTATGTCGTTGCTTAGGACGAACCAGAACCAGATGCGAGATATAATACCGTCGCTCGTGAACCTGTAGAACAGGACAAACACTCATTAGACAAGTGTGCCTATAATGAAATGAGCAATCAACCAAAGTGTTTCTTAGAATTTCAGCAAATATAAATGAGCCATGTCATTTCAGCAAATATAAATGAGCCATGTCATTTCAGCAAATATATATGGAAGTAGTGGTATTTCCTGGAATGCAAGAGATGTTGGGTGACTCAGAATTTGCGGTGAGCTATACAATGGCATGCAGTTACTGTCATAGCTAAGAATCAACCAGATAGAAATATAATGGCATCATAAGTGAACTTCTAGAGCAGGAATGCAAACCATGATTGAACTACATACTAGAGGATAATTATGCCATTTCTTAGGATGAACCAGCACCAGATAAGGAAATAATGGTGTCACTTGTCAACCTATAGAAGAGGCTATGCAAACCAACATGTTCATTGTTCCATTCTAGGCTCTATGCAACAAAAAGAAAATAGTTAGTGTCACAACTTTTGAAGAACTAGATGGCAACAACAAAATTATAATCGAATTAGTATGAAGAGTCTAAATGGGTACTACAGGATAGCAGAACAATGCCAAGGAGGAAATAATAACAGGAACTTATCTCAAGACGAACCAGATAGATTTAGTAACTGTGGACCAGGGAATCCATACTAATATTTTCCACTGATTTTACATTTTGCAAGAACTACATGATAGCAGGCAATTACTGTTGTTCAGAGTATAGCTAAGAACATGTGCATGACTTTAAAATTTGTAGAGCAGCGAATGCAAACCAACATGTCTAGTGACCTACTCTGTAGTATGTAGCACGAAGAATAGGTGTGCTCTTTGACTTGGTGTACAACACGATTACAAAAATGCAGTTCACTGCAACAGGCTTGAACCTGCTGTACTGCTAGCAAAACAAAAATGTTTGGTTACCATGGTCGGATAGGCTTCTAAGAATCATCCATACCGACGTAGGTGACATCCTTGTCACCGAGGGTGTTGCGGTTGCGCCGGCTATTTGCGTCGGGGAAGCAGATCTTAGGTGCTCAATGTCGGGTTGAGTGTGGTGGACGAGGGATAATTGGTGCACTACATAGTGGTTCAGGTATGGTATGGGTGGGGAGGATGCCAGCGGGATTGAAGTAGATATTGGGCAGTCATTGACGGATTCAACATCGTAGACGGGAAAGTGGGAAAAGGAAATCAGCTGCGGTGGAGGACGACGAACTCGGTGACTTGGATCGGGTGCGCTGGACGTTGGTGAACCGGCAATGGTGCTTTGGTTGAGACCGCAGCTGATACAGCTCCGGTATACTGTTGGGTGAGGAGTGCATGGTGTCGAGTTCCGGCGGGCAAAGCCAACCAGAGAAGTGCTGCAGGAGGTTCTGGGCGCAAGAAATTTCACTGCATTTCAAATGGAGGGGCACGAGGCAGTGGGGACCACATGATTTTGGTATTGTGTGAAACAGAGGGGCACGAGAAATTTCGTAGTGTTTGAAATGGAGGGGCGCGAGGGAGTGGGGACCACATGATTTTGGCCATCTAGGAATCTTGTCCGTCCATCCCAAATCAATGGGCCAGAGGGGATACCTTCCCTTTGAAGGCTCTAGCACGGACTTCTATGCAAGTAATCGCTGGGAGTCCCAGAGTAGACTATAGGGGTAGATGTGTAGGTTACTGTAGTAGCAGACCATTAATCAGGCTAGATGGGGAGCATGTGATTTTGGTGCACCATCAGTTCAAACTTTTACTTATGATGTTCAGGAGTGAATGCATGCAACTCAAAAAAACTACTTACATGATTACGTGCATGATATTATTAGGATACTGAGTTGCATGCATCATGTAGTAATGAGTGGATTCTATTGGGTTGATCATATTACTCATATTCTCTCTCAGTATATGCGTTGATCGCAATCTAGTTACCGAGTTGCATGCATGTGCGCACAAGCTCCATCTCTTTTGTTGAGTGACAATCCTTTTTTTGTGCGGTCAAGGCCCCCGTCTGCAGATGACTCTCGCTAATCAACGCAACTCACACATACTGTAGTTTGCAATCATAACCAGAATTCTAATGAAATCAGACTAGTAACTCATAATCACAATTACATTATTGTTTTAGAAGTGTATCTTACGTAGTAGTAGTAGGAATATCATCTAGGGAGACAGGGTTCAGCGTCTAGCAATCTTGTCCATCCAATCCAAAATCAACGGGTCAAAACAGATACCTTCCCTGCAAAGGCTCTAGCGCAAATGCCTATGAAAGGAATCGTTGGGTGTCCCTAGGTAGACTATAGGGGTAGTTGTGCTTGTGACCCAAAGTACTCCAAACAATAGTTGGGTGTCCCTGACGCTGACGGTGCATTTTATTTTCTACTACAGTACTAGATAGACACAACCTCTTGATAGTATATGTTTGAACGGTAGAGCAGTTGAGTAAGAAAAAGATTCCCTGAAGCGAGTCTAGTACTACTATACACAATGTCTAGTGCAATAAAAAAATGAAAAAGGAACCAGAGAAGAGAACAAGGTTGAACAAAACTTGTAAGTTAAGAGAAAGTCCATCAGCACACCTACATTTTGTCCCCTATGTGTGTATATGTACGGGCCTCCCCTAAAGACTGGTCATAGTGGAGAGTAACACAGACTATAACATGCCTAAGTTATTAGTCTATGTTAATAGAGGAGTAGTTCATTTATTAGGTAATAGACTAATTTCACCTTGGTATGTGTGATTAACTCACTGCCACATAAGCAATTTTACTGAGTTGGACCCTTAGTTACTCATGAAGTTATTTTCACTATGACTATCCTGAAAAGATTCTTCCCCTAAATTTTGCTTATCTCTAGCAGCAACCCTATATTATCTCCCCTATATCATAACCACAATATTTTAATAGGGAAGAGCAAAAAAAATCATCCAATAACTCACTCGTCGACGTAGGGGACACATATAGGGGAGGTAGAATAGTTGATAGTATTACTAGACACTATATCCCTACACATCTGACAAAGTAGAAAGTATGATCAAATTTAAAGATCACTCATTGACGATTTAATTATTTTGATTTATCACACGTACTCTCCCTCCATCCTAATATTTTTGAAAATGCCCTCCATCGTAATTAAAAAGGATGTCACATATTTGACTAAATTTGAATGTATATGTACACTAAACATTGACTAGTATACACCAAGTATATCGTTACAAAAGCTCCATAGAGCACATTCGATTGTTAAGAGTGCAATATAATTATACAAAGATGGATGAGAAAAAACGATCCATGCACCCAAAAGAAAAAAGAGGGCCACCGGAAGTCGTCTCCCTTCCTAGTTCCTACTCCAATACAAAATCTTTCACTGTCTCAGATTCGGTGATTGCAACAGAGTGGCTGCCCTGCGGAGGCACAACCTCGATGATATCCGCAATGGTCGCGACCTCGACAGCCAACATGAGATGGATTCTCTCTTCCTACTTAGCAGGGCGTGACCTGGATGATCACCACAATGGTAGTTGCTGGTTGCGAAGCTCCATGATTTCCTTCTTCAAATTTTTGCACTCAGCGTGAAGCATCGAGGAGTCATGCTCATAAGATCATGCGAGCTTCATTTGAAAAGACAAATCGGCTCAGAGGCGATCACACTCTAGGTTGAGCTCGGAGTTTTTGTGCAAAATGTTGATGTTATGGCTGCTGATTTCATCTACTTTGGCCGAGATCTCACCCTGACTTCTTGCACCGAAAATGCATCATCACTAAGAGAGCATCGAGTGCATGCATAGAAGAACATAAAATGCCAATCCATGTATAGTGACTACAGTAGATCTCTTCTTTGACTGAGAGCGGGCATGACGACATCGTACGCATATGAGATATTCGTCATGCTATCGACCCATGGGGTGGAAAATTCGATGCTCGAGCCGCCTGCCCTAGAAGATGTACAGAGACAGTTCAATAGTAGGAGAAGATAGCCCAGGAATCAACGGAAGTACAAACCTACCCGGACTCTTGGTCCCCATGATAGTCGCACTTTGGATACATGCGTGAAGACGAGCCCTCGCCCCATGGCCAGTATCCTTTTTCGGTCCAAGCTTGCAGGTCACCCTACCGGCGGGATTTCTCCACGTCTCTAACCATCGTCATCTTGCTGTTCTTCCGATGAGATAGGTTATTTTGTGACATCGCTGGATGAATAAGTAAAGAATAAAGGGAGGAGCACTGGAAGAATATAGTTTCTATGAAGGCAGAGCGAGGTAGTACTAGTAAGAGGAGAGAGGAGAGTGAATAGTGGAAGCAAAATGTCAAGGTATGGGTCTCGTCGCCGGCCTTTGAGCAATCTCGTTGGTCCATCCAATACCTAGCGGGCAGGATCAAGGCTCTGCCGTAGTAGCAAGGAAAACCTAGGTGTACCGGAGTAGACGAGAAAATATCTAGTGATACCATCCTCTATATGATACCATGATACTAGTTCTAAGAAATCAAATTTGCAAGTTTAAAAAAAATCGAAAATACAATTTATATGTTCACAAGGTGTGTGTTCACAGTTCCTAAAATTTTCGAAACCAAATTCGAAATACACACACAGAAACGAATAAGACAAATTGACAGGTGAATAGTGTCATTTGTGGTATTGTCTTTTTGTGATTCTAGTTATATTGATTTGTCATTTTTTCTCTACATGTATTTCATATTTAGTTATGAAAATTTTAGAGTCTATCAACACACATCATGTGAACCCTCATAATTATTTTTTAATTTTTTAGAAACTAATTTTTTGTTTCTTAGGACTGATATCACGGTATCATATAGAAGGTGGTATCACTAGATATATTATCCGGAGTAGACTATGGGTAGGCCATCATACGAGCGATCGAGCTACTAGCTATAAATATTTACGACCCACCCAATATTCTATACAAGTAGTAATAATGTCTTGTCAAAGCAGTGGACAAGATTCCATCCGAGAGACGTGTTTTTTACTTGCTTGTTCAGCCAGTACGTGCGATGGAGTAACTCATAAAATAGATTTTTTATTGTTTCTTTCTACTCAGATGAGTGGATCCCCTATCTGGTCTAAATGCTGGAGCAGATTTTATTTTCTTAGTGTATCCACTATGTTGGTGACAAGCTATCCATAAGGAAAAAATGGATAAGGAGTTTGACATACGTAGTGGAGCCTATCCATGAGCTCAAAAACATAAAGGTGACCCTTGAGGATAGTCCATAAGCATTAAAATATTATTATCAGGTACAAATAGCAATACCAACAAATTCCAATCACAACAATGTGTGAGATGGCAGCTGAGTCCTAGCTTATGGACAAATATGGCTACATACATAGTGGTGCAATCAATTGGCTTATGCTATACTAAGTAGGTCCCATCTTAAGGATTGGTTTTTTTCAGCCAGTCTAGTAAATTTCTACTATTAGTTTCGGACAAAAAAGTCTAGTGCGTACATTTCTTAACCATGTTTAGTAACGGCTCACGTTGTGCTTGATCATAGTAGTACTAGTAGTAGTAGTAGTCACATTGAATATACTTAGGGCTTGATGCATAATCATCACAAACAGTCACCAAAAGATTGAATAGCAAATTTAAAGTTAACTGAGGGCTTTTTTGGATAACATGATTTCAAAACACAAGAATTTGACTGGGTCACAGGTACAAAACAATGGATTGCAAAACAGAGGAATTAGCTTTCTTTGGGTCACAGGATTTGAAAACACAAGATAACAAGGTCAAAGGTACAAAATAGAGGAAATCTGCAGACTTAAAGATATTTCGATGAAACATAGGAAACACGTAGGAAAATAGCCTCAATCCTACGCGAATGAGTGTAAAAAAGTGGATGTTGAAATTCTTATGGGATTGGGGTGTAGAAATGCAATCCGTATGAATTTTGGAGGTATAATTCCTTTCATCCGAAGGGCTTCCTTATGAAAAAAAATCCTATGGGTCTAATTCCTCCAAAATTCCTTTGATAATCCTTCGATCCAAAGAGGCCCTTAATCAAGATTTGCGTGATCACAACAGACGAACACGTTCAACTCATGGAAAGCAGCAAAGGTAGCCCACACTTTGTCCAGGACGATCTGATCTTTGTTGCGGTTGGCATGGACAACCCACTTGCGTTCCTTGCATGCTTGGACCACCACTAGTTGTGGGTAGGGGCGTCCCTACACGTAAGGCTTGAAGTAAGTCGGGATGATAAGAATATACAAGTCATGCTGGACTAACTGGATGTAGAAGTGCTTAGGACGATGCGCGGTGGCATGGTGTCCGACTGACCTAGGGCGACTTCTCGGTTTGGCAGAACTAGCGACCGACCTAGCAGCACTTGTCCTTGCCAAGGCCTCCACTCTCCTGCCCGGCAGCTTCAACTCCCTTGGTATGATGGGAAGAGCATATTCATAGCCACCTAGGGCTGGAGCATTCCATTCAAGAATGTAGTCTAATTTCGACATTACAACTGGGCCGTCCTACATGAAAATTACCATTGATTCAGTCATTTGGAATTACCAAAACACCACAATGCATTGTATAAATTGACTAAAGATCACAATGAGTCATCGCACCATCAAAATTACCGAAACAACACAAGGTATCAGGTAAATTCAATTGCCTACAGAGCACAATGCATCATCAGAATCACCTAACCCGACGGGTCCTCAAAATTATCTGAAAAACTACTAGAAGACATACCACTTAATTAGATTGATTAAACAGCACAATGCATAATCTTGATGGATAAAACATCACAATGCATTATCTGGATAGACAAAACAGCATATATGTAGTACATCGTCAAAAATACCAAAACAGCACAAAGTATCATGTAATTAAATTTAATAAACAGTGTCTAAATAATCAAAATTACTTAAATAGATGGGTCATTGAAATAATCCGAACAGTTAGAAGGCATATCATTTAATCCTAAACAGCAGAACGCGAATCAAAATGGATGAAACAACACAGTAAAGAGACAGGACACAATGCATCACAAAAAATACCAAAACAACACAACACGTCATGGAAAATTCCTAAACAACACAATGCATCATCTAAGTACCAAAACAGAACCCTACATCATTGTCATCAAGAATATTCCATAACTAAGCAGAACAGCACAAAAGTCTTTTATCAAGAATATGACATATAAAGAACATCACAAAAGACAATTATCAAGAATATGACATATAACTAAGCAGTTCAACAAAGGACCTGCAGTACATGTTGCAAAAATCTAACTAGATGCACGTTGGACTTGGGTTAAAGCCCCAATCCTCCAGATCTAACCTCGTTGTAGTTGGGGGGGCGAACTTGCATAGAGGTCGATGGGTTGATCAGATGAACAGGGGGACACTGATGAAGAACCAGCCACATACACCAAAGAAGCATAGACAATCGCGGATGAAGGGGGAGCCACCGATAGAAGTTTCACCGTGTACACTCTAAAATTTGGCACATTGGGAATGAGAGTCCAAACTACAGACAAAAAGGACGTGTTCGCCGCTGCACGAGCATTTTGTCCCAACACACATGGCGCAAGAGTCTTGGACGACTGCTCGACGGGAGATGAGGGTTTTGGCACGGACAACTGAAACCCTAAGGTTGACGGACACCTCACCTTGGGCGCGACCTGAACACACGTGAAAGGCAAATGACGCTTCAGAAAAGATGTTGCGGCAGGAGGAATCGAACAAGCCACCTACAGCTCTGAAGTAGAGCTTGATGGGGACCCCCAGCTCAACCACAAACAAAGGTTTTGGCATTGGTTTCATCAAAGCAATGGTTGGGTTAACGATTGAGAGTTGAGAGGTGAGTGTGGGAATGCGATTGCGAGAGAGGGAATGGTAGGGGAGTAGTTAGAGAATGGTAGTGGGTAACCCTATATCCACTTTAGTAGTACCGTATTACAAAAAAAGAACTACATTTAACATATCATCACTTTTTGACAAACTAGTTTATTTCTTTGAACCGACTAAAATAGTGGGTACCCTTTAGGTTTCAAACTTCCATCTAGTACTTGATAGTAGTAAGTACAGTATAATACGTTGTATACCCTACATGGTAGTATAGAACATTTTTTTAGATAGAGAAAATTGCACGATCCACCATCTTTTCATCGCACTTTTGCACAAAACCCTTGGTGGACGTCATTTTTGCACATTTTAATAGTTTTTGGCCTAATATGTATAAATTTGGCCAGTTAGTCTTGTAATGACCGATTTAATCCCATCAGTAGCAATACTGACAAGTTGTCCCCGAATGTCATTGCTCCCATTCACACACAAAGATCGAATGATGCTAAAAATTGGATATTAACGATATTTATCACCCACAATACTTTTTGGATGCATGTAGCTAGGATGTAAGAGACTTATTTCATATGACACATCAATTTTTACATAAAGGTACCAAAATATTTGTCCATCGCACATTGAATTTGTGAAGGCTTTATTTGGTCATAATAAACTTGTTTTTGAACATAACTTGGCCGTACATAAGATTTGACGTTTCATTCACATAACCAAATGTCCATCGAAGAGTTTATTTTAAAGTGTTGGACGAATGATATATGTCTGTTTATTACACCTCACACAAAAGTGCTCCGATTTATCATAAACTTTAAGTAGATAATTATTGTCCTGAGATTTATTTTCTTGAGATCAAGCAGGGTGAATATGGCTCGGAATGCCACAAGCTCTGTTTCCAGACAAATTTTATACATGTTTCACTTACGATTATGAAGTTATTTGAGTTATTAAGGTTTCCTAGCAAACTTCGCACTCTTAAACTAATTTAAGATGATTAATCAATGTTTGATAGAATTTGAACTATAAGTAACTACTAGATTGATCTTAAAGTTATACAAGTCTCTTTTGAAGATACCCACCCAGGCTGTCAATATATCGGAAACCAATGAATTTTTTGAATTCAACTTCTTGCTAAGAATTTGCATGTAGAAAATTTGACTTTTATTTGAAAACAATAAAAAAACATTGCATGATGTCCTCTGACTTATACTACTTGCCGTGAAAAATGATTATTATCAAGAGAGTTCACATAATTTACAAAACAAACTAACTGAAAATATGGCCTTCCATTTATGAACATCCTTAGGCTTCAAGCTGAAAGACAAGATAAATGGCCATATATATGTACACCATACTTTATGGTAATGTTCCCATATTTGGTAGATGAGTGCATCTTGGCATGGTGAACAATAATGCTACCAGTACTAGGAGTTTCCAAAATTTAGGAACAAAAAACCATTTTCAAATTTGAACTACAAGTAAATGTGATAGAATGCTCTTAAAAATTTACAAACATCCTTTGAGTCTTTATTGTACCGAGAAGGTCAATACTTCAAAAACCAACAAGAGTTCTGTAGGATTAAAGTTCTTGCTATGAATATGCATGTTCACAATTTGATCCTCACTAGCTATGAAGAAAAATAATGAAAACCCTAAAAATGAAGCCTTCTTCATGGCGTCCTCTTGCGTGTACTACTATTTACAATGAAAAATAATTAATAACTGTGAGTCATCATAAGTTACAAAAAAATAGTTACACAATATATGGCCCATAGTGTATGAACATTCTTGGGTTTTAAGACGAATGACAAAGGTAACAACCATATGCACACTGTATTGTCTTGTATAGTATTGTAATATTCCCATATTTGGTAGATGTGTGCATCTTGGGAAGGTGAAAAATGGTGGCAACCAAAGTTTCCAACTTATAGGAACAATAATACTTTTATAATTTTCGAAGCGACAAGATTTTTTCTATAAGCAAGTATGAAGAAAAATGGCTCAAAGTACCACAACAACAACCCTAGTTTTTAGACAAAGCTTGGACCTTGATAGACTTTCAATTGATTACCAAGTTTTATGAGTTCTCAAGCTTCCTACCCAACTGTTCTCCTTGCTTAATTTTAGGGTGCTTCTTACTAAATGTATGGATGTCGATGTAATTTTACCTTTTTAGGTCCTTGATGTAAAATGTAATCCAACCGTCGATGTAAAATTTGAACCTAAAATCTAGTGGTAAAAGTTAAATGTATTTAATATTATTAGTTGTAAATGAGTATAAACATTCTTGGAGTTTCAAGCCGAATGACCAAGGTCATGGGCATGTCTACATCATACTTTAAGCTAATGATGATCCCATATCCAATAATTTGCATGCCGCCAATTTTTTCCATATATTCCAAAAACAAACGAAAAGGATGTGGTATGAAGAGTATGGCTCGATCAGCTGCTCTCTCGAGAAGGAGCCGAACCTGACTATTTTACTTGCTTAATTTTAGGGTAATTCGTGCAAAATGTAAGGACCTCGATGTAATTTCCCTGTTTTTAGGTCCTTGATGTAAACTATACTCCCACCGTCCCTGTAAAATTCGAACCTAAAAGAAAGTGATAAAATTTAAACGTATTTAAGCTTAGTTGTGAATGAGTATGAACATTCTTGGATTTCAAGCCAAACGATCAAGGTCATGGCCATACCTACATCATACTTTATGCTGATGATGCATGATCCCATATCCAAGAATTTGCATGCCACCAAATTTGGCCATATTTTGAAAACAAACAAAGAGGAAGTAGTATGAAGAGTATGGCTCGAGAAGGAGCAAAACATGACTGTTTTCCGTGCTTAATTTTATGGTGCTTCATGCAAAATGTATGGGCATCTATGTAATTTTATCCTTTTTAGGTCATTGATGTAAAGGTACTCCTACCATCCGCGTAAAATTCGAACCTAAAAGCAAGTGGTAAAATTTAAACGTATTTATGATTAGTAGTTGTCGATGAGTATGAACATTCTTGGATTTCAAGACGAACGACCAAGGTCATGGCCATACCTACATCATGTTTTATGCAGATGATTCATGATCCCATATCCAAGAATTTGCATGCCACCAAATTTTGCTCTCTCGAGAAGGAGCAAAACATGATTGTTTTCCCTGCTTAATTTTAGGGTGCTAAATGTATGGACCTCAATGTAATTTCCCCCTTTTTAGGTCCTTGATGTAAAATGTACTCCCATCGTCTGTGTAAAATTCGAACATAAAATCAAGTGGTAAAATTTAAACGTATTTAAGACTATTAGTTGTCGATGAGTATGAATATTCTTGCATTTCAAGCCGAACGACCAAGGTCATGGACAAATCTACATCATACTTTATGCTGATGATGATCCCATGTCCAAGAATTTGCATGCCGCCAAATTTGGCAATATATTTTGAAAACAAACAAAGAGAAAGCAATATGAAGAGTATGGCTCGATCAGCTGCTCTCTCGAGAAGGGGCTGGACCTGACTATTTCCCTTGTTTAATTTTAGGGTGCTTCGTGCTACATGTGAGGACTTCGATGTAATGTTCTCCCTTTTAGGTCCTTGATGTAAATTGTACTCCCACCGTCCGTGATGTTCCCATATTTGGAGTAAATGGGTGAGTCATGGCATGGTAACAATGTTGCCACTCAGAGTTTCCAACCATTAGGAAAAGAAAAAATCAATTTTCCAAGTGACATGAGTGTATTTTCTGTAAACCAAGTAGGAAGAATATGTATTTTCCATAGAAAAAACAAAGAGAAACTATGAGCACAAAGGAGGCAGCTCGAGAGAGTAGCGAGGAGGAGGAGGAGTTGAAAGCGGTCCGAATTGAGAACTTGGGCTTGCCCAAACTATCATTAGCTGGATTGTAAACAGCTGGGCACGTCCAACAGGAGCATACCCACGACCATAAAGAGGGGCAGCCAAAGGTGTAGGGGGATTGGCATGTCCCCTGCCATGATGTGGGATAGCATCAGCCGCACTACCCTCATCAAAGTCCTCAAACACATCATCATGTTGGTGTGCGTGTACTGGCTGGAGTGTCACTTGAATAGCCTCAATTGAACGCTGCAAGGTGGCAAACTTGACATTCATTACCGTCAGCTGAGTCTGAATATTATTGTTTGCTCTAGTATTATTCTCCACGACATCTTGTATGTCGGTGATATTCCTATCAACAGACTCACTCCAAGTAACAAGCTCCTCAAGCTGCTTTTTCTGTGACACAACTTCATCATCACTCAAAGACATGATTAGTATGTTAGTGCAAAAATCAAAATCAGTATGGTGGAGACTCTCACAACTCACTCACAACTGAAAAGAAAGGAGATCTTACCATTCCAAAGTGAATAGAGATGCTCTACCAAATGAAATCAAAGACTGATGCACTAATGTGATGAAGTGAATATCGAAGGTATAGAGAAGGATCGCAGGGCACACAGATTATTTATGGTGGACATATAGGTATGGGATCCTATCTACACCACAAACAAGTCCTAGTGCTGATTGTACAAAAACCCAAGAAACAGACACATGGAGAAAAAAATGTGGCAATGCAACTATGAAGGGTGTTGCACTACTCTCGAGAGACACTAGCAAAGCTCAAAGTAAACAGGCACAAGATTGCTGAATCTACCGGTGCACAAAGATATCACTAGGCCTCTTGTTCAAATCTCCTTTTCTTTTTCTCTTTCTTTTGTATAGCTTCTTTTTATTTTTGCCTTTTCTTTTGCTATATTCACTTTCTTTTTTTTAATATCACACATGGCCAAATTACAAAGTACATCACCAAAATCCTAAGAGTAGCCTGTAGGAGCGGCAACTAGTCTCAATGGGTAAGTTCCTACACCTATGTAATAGAATGGTTGTGGCTAAGGTTGAAGGAAAAGTGCAAATTCACACTTTGTAAAAATTCCTGTGATGGCAGAAAAACTGACCAAAATCGTTTTGTGATAGAAAATCCTGCCGCGACAGAAAAACACGTCAAAAACGTGTCGCGGCAGCGAATCCGAATCGTGGCAGAACAGGACTCGCGGTAGGAAAACAGGCTGTTTCCGTGCCACGGCAGAGTCAGTAGGACAATTTTTTTAAAAATTATGACTCGACCAAGAGTAAATAACTAGGACTCTTAGATTAGATCGGAACAAATCTACGAAGAACATATCTAGATCTAAACTAAAGGATGAACATGACCAGCAACTACTACTCGTCTACGATGCAATCTAGTCAATGGCAATTCTTTTTGTGGGGCTTTTTTGTATAGGATGAAAAACAAGATCTAATCTATGGATGGATTTGTGAATGCTTACCGAGGAAACGAGGAAAACTGATACCAAGATGATATGGGGTGGCCCGATCTTCTCAGCAAGCACTTGTCGATGGTGATGGTGGATGATAGATAACTAGCCTGTAGCTATGAACTCTCCCGCTCGAACCCTGATGTCAATGCAACAGCTCTTGAACCTTATAGGATATTCACAACACCACGCTCTTGCGCACGTAGCCGTCGACCACGAACGGTAGTATGTAATCTACTAATTCCTAATGGAACAACAGATCACACTCAATTGCAATTGGTAGAATTCGATCATAGGGTAATTCCAGAGGTTCTATAAAGAAACAACTCCAAAATAATTTTAACGTGGTCTAAAAACCCTAACTAGTGCGCCCCCATGTATTTAAGGGTCTGGGAGGCGGCGGCCTAAGGTGGGATCTGGGTTGGTCCCACCCAACTAGATACAAACCGACCCAAAAGGGTTCGACCTCAATTGTCTCTGCCGTAGCAGACTTTCAGTCGGTTTCTATGTCGCGGCAGCCTGCCGTGGCAGAGCCGGACTCGGTTTTCCTGCCCCGACAGCCTGCCATGGCAGAAAACGGGTGCATTTCTCTGCCGCGGCAGAGAAGTCCCTCTGTTTGTTGATCTTCGTCTTGGACAGCTCCTTGCGCTTCCTCCCTCTCCTCCCTCACGCATTTTTCATTGATCAACACGCCATGTTCCATTAGCTCCTCGCTCCGTGCTACGCCTTCTTTTCCTAAGTACCTGATCATATAATAATTCAAAGACTTAGGTAGTATAAAATTATCATTAGTTAAAACACTAGGTTCATTAAGAAACAAGTTCACCTGTTGTTCTAGTAGCTTAGCACGGGCTCTTGTAATTGGTCCAATCCTTATCTCATTGGATTGATCCTTCTTTGTAGCAATCAGAACAACATCATTAGCAATTGGCGTAGGTGTAACTGTAGGGATGTCCTCATCACTGATGATGATCACATATCCCAGAATTTCATACTACTAAAATTGGCCATATTTTGAAAATGAACAAAGAGGAAGTACTATGAAGAGTACGGCTCGATCAGCTGCTCTCTCAAGAAGGTGCCGAACCCGACTTTTTTATTTGCTTAATTTAAGGGTACTTCATGCTAAATGTATGGTCCTCGATGTAATTTCCCCCTTTTTAGGTTCTTGATGTAAAATGTACTCCCACCGTCTGTGTAAAATTCGAACCTAAAAGCAAGTGGTAAAATTTGAACGTATTTAAGTTAGTTGTCAATGAGTATGAAAATCTTGGATTTAAAGCCGAAAGACCAAGGCCATGGCCATATCTACATCATACTTTATCTTGATGATGATCCCATATCCAAGAATTTGCATGCCGCCAAATTTGTCCATATTTAGAAAACAAACAAAGAGGAAGTAATATGAAGAGTATGGCTCAATCAGCTGCTCACTCGAGAAGGAGTCAAACCCGACTGTTTTCCTTGCTTAATTTTTGGGTGCTTCGTCCAAAATGTATAGATCTCGATGTAATTTTACCTTTTTAGGTCATTGGTGTTAAATGTCTCCCACCACCGTCCGTGTAAAATTCGAACCTAAAAGTAAGCACGATAGATGTAAAATTTTACCTTTCTATGTAATTTTCTATTTTTTTAGTTCTTCGATGTAAACTGTACTCCCACCGACCTTCTCAAATTTTAACTAAAAGTAAGCGCGATAGATTGCTCTTAAAATTTTCCAAAAATCTTTTGAAGCTAACTAGGAATTCAGTACATCGAAAACCAATGAAAGTTCTGGAAAATTCATGTTCTTGCTATGCATCCGCATCCTGACTAAGTTGACACGGTTTTGATAACATTTCAAATAAACAATAAAAAGTATAATATTTTTTGTGGCATCATGTTACGTGTATCGAGAAACACGTGTTATAAAAAGTATAATACAAACAATATCATTTATTCTTTGGTTTTGATAATTGTTTATGTTGATGATTGATGGCTCTGAAATATAGCCATCTACGTCCACATTTAAACTGGATATTAATCATATTTTTGATGAAATATCTCTCTGAACCCTGTCACTAATGCTAATATTCATATGGGTATGCAATCCCTCAAACATACGATATTTCCTTCAATCAGAAGAAACCAGGAGCCGTCCAACGAAGGAAGACGCCATAACGACCAACTATATGGCTAGAGCAAAAATTCCGACCATATAGCTCTAGTCGTATAGTTGGTGCCGCCACCGTTAGGTCAAACAGAACAACTTTCGTGAAGGGATCCCTATATAAAGAATCCTCAGGCGACGGGAAAACTCTCTCGCACGGGTCCTCCAGTTCCCTTGTCATCTCTCACTCCGCCAAAAAGCCGCCTCAGATCTCCAAACCCTTCTCTATGTATATAGCCATACACCACCACTTCTAATAGTAGATCTCTTCTCTGATTGGCGACATTGTAAGACTATTGCTATCAATCTTATGATTTTGATTACAATGTTTGTGATAGTTGATCTCATGTCTATATGTGAGTAATTGTCCTTGGGCTAAGGGCTTCGGCCTAGCCATGTAGCAATTGTGCATGTTATTTATCATAGGTGGGATCGTGTATTAGTTTGTATGACATGACGATTATTGTATAATCTCTTGCCTCAATCTAAAGACTTGTCAGGTACACAAGACCCCGAGGGTTGAGCCAGGTATAGGGAGTAGGAGTGATGACTGATCTGCAGGTTGGGAACCCCAGTGACAAAAGGGGTAGTACGGCTGTATGTGAGGGGTTTGTTTGGGATTAACAGTGACATCATGATGCATATCATGAGTTCTCTTTATTCTATGGATGAGACTAGTAGGTTATTGCTATAAGCGGTTACGGAGGAAATAGCAATTATGGATGCACTGCCCACATATAATCTATCTTTCTCTAATAAGTACACACATACTTTATTTCTATCTTTTATTCCCATCGGATGTTTTGCAAAGCTACAGGTGAAACCGAACGCCCTAGGCCCTCTCTCTCTATCATCGACAACAACAAAAAGACGCAAGCTACTGGTCCGGTAAAAACACAAAAGGTATTCTAAAACTCCCGATGGTCCGTTAAAGTAACTTCACTATGCATTCACTTCCTGTGGATTCGATAACCTAGGTCTACTAGGGAAAAAGAGCTATACTACATCCGTAATCCGGATCGAAGGTATCAACCCTTTTTCTAGCGCCATTGTCAGGGAAGCAATAGCTACCCTGGTGAGGTTATTAGGAATCTTGCTAGTTTTAATTCTTGTTTTTAGTTTTGTTAGTTTGCTATTCAGTCTTTATTTGATAAACCAAAAAAAATTGTTAGCCTTTAAATTCTTGTTTTTATTGTTATAATTATTTGTCTAAGAAAACCCAAAAACATAGGAAGTATGGCCGAAAAGAAGCTTGGGGAGTTTGCTACTCCCAATAATGATTATTTGCGTACTTCTATTACTCGGCCAGCAATTACTGCTGATGATTATGAAATTAAGCCCCATTACTTAAGTTTGGTTCAACAGAATCAATTTGGAGGCTCTGCTCTTGAAGACGCATGTATGCACTTGAATACTTTCACTAAAATATGTGATAAGATGCGTATAAAAGACGTTGACCCTGATGCGGTCAAATTACATCTATTTCCTTTCTCTCTAAGAGGAAGAGCTAAAGAATGGTTGCTATCTTTGCCTAAAAATACTATTACATCATGGGTGGGATGTACTTCTTTATTTATGACTAAATATTTTCCACCTGCAAAGACTACGCAACTTCAATCTAATATTACTGGTTTTAGACAGGAAGAGCGTGAGCCACTAGCGCTTGCATGGGAGAGGATGAAAGAATTCCTAAGAAACTCTCCTAGTCATGGGATGGAAGATTGGTTAATCCTCCATTTATTTTATAATGGTCTTAATCCTGTATCTAAGTCTATGCTTGACACTGCAGCTAGAGGACCATTTATGTGTAAATATATTACCGAAGCAAAGCAGCTGATAGACAATATGCAAGACAACCATGCCCAATGGCACGTGAAAATATCAAACACGAAGAAGGTGAACTCCGTCCCACCACAAGAGAACGAAGATCTCAATGCTAAGTTGGATGAGCTCATAATAGCCGTTAAAGGCAAAGAGACCCAGGTAAGAGCCACCCCCGAAGCAAATATTGAAGAAATAGACTCCGTAGCTCGTAATAATTATAATCCTGCTTGGAAGAAGAGTTACAGTCCTAACTTTTAGAAACATTATGCAAGTCCTGCAGGTAATTCTAATAATAATATGGGAAATAATAATGGTAGTCTCCAAGAAGCACTTAAGTCTTACATAGACTCACAAAATGAACAAAATAACATTTTAGTTAAAATCATGGAGAACCATGATGCTGTGCTTGCTAAATTATCTAAGCAAGTTGTCAGTTTGAGAAATGATTTGCAGGCCCTTCAAGATAGAACAAGGATCGTTGAGGCATGGCTAGGTAAGATAACCGAGAGTCAAACTCTCATTCTAGTTAAATTTGTAGGTAAAGCTGAGCCCAATCCTTTTGAAGAACTCAAAATGATGAGAATCCAAAGGGAGGATCATAAAGAACTTGATTATAGTAATGCCTCTTCACCAAGCTACACCATCGAAGATCTCGTAAAAAGGATCAACGTCAAAATTCTGGTAAGTGAAGGTAATGATGAAGCCATGTATCAACACTTTGTTGATAAAGTAGCAATTAAGGTACGCGAGCTTGAAGAAGAATACAAGAAAATTGCTGAAAAGTTACCTGTTAAACTAGATAACATATTTGAGCCGACTATTATGATAAAGATTGTAACCAATGAGATAGCTGCACTTTGTGATCTAGGTTTAAGCGTCTCAACAATTCCAAAGAGTCTTTTTAACAAGTTAAATCTTGGCTCCTTTGAAATTACTGAGTTAAAATTGCATCTAGCAGATTCTACCTACAAACAAGCTATAGGGATTAAGGAGAACAAACAATTTAAATCTTGGCTCCTTTGAAATTACTGAGTTAAAATTGCATCTAGCAGATTCTACCTACAAACAAGCTATAGGGATTAAGGAGAACACTTTAGTTTACATCAAAGGTTGTCCTGCTCTAATTGATTTTGTTGTTGTTGACATGCCTGAAGATACAGTTGCTCCTATAATACTTGGATGTCCTTTCTTAAGAACTATAAAGGCTTTAATTAATCTGCATGAGAGATGTGGTGCTTATTACTTGCATATTGCTGGAGCTGGGTGTATCTACCCCGCTCCTATGCCGAATGGTCTTTTCTATATGGAGGTAGGACGTTTGTTATATGATTCACGGGTTGAGCAACACCAACCCGAGGAGGAGATTCCAGAGGAGGATGAGGACCAAGAGGAGGAGCAAGAAGTTCCTTATCAAGAGGAGCAGCCACAAACCCGGTTCGTCACATACCAAGATTTCCAAGGACTTGGAGGGACTGTGGAGAGGATGTATAGCCTCTCTTTGAACCTCACAGAATCAACAAGTAACCTATCAACTCAATTTGCGAACTAGAGTAACGATTTTTTCCCGCCACCACAATGATTCGAAGGGCTTGCAAAAGCCTAAGCTTGGGGAAGTTTCCTCATGTATCTTTATTTGGTGTTTATTTGCTTTTATTTAGAGGTTGTGTTTTTATTTGAGTTTATAAGCACTCGTATTGGTTTCCACAACACCTTATTTTTAGTTCTTTCTATTTGCTTTCGAAATTTTCTAGCCGAGCTTTGCTGCCAATTTTATATTCTTTAAATTTCCTGTCTTAAAAACCACAAAAATATTTCTCCATTTTTCCTTATTTTCACTTTTTCTTTTCTTTCCACCTCGAGGTCTTCATATATTTGCAGGAGAGTGATCGACTTCGAGTTTCCAAGAAACAAATAAAAAAGGAAGAGAGAAGTGGAATCAAACATGAGAGGTATGCCTTATGACTCCCCACTTTTGAAGTTTTAGAAACCCATGCTAGTTAGTATTGAATGTCGAGATATTATATTGGTGGAGTGAGTCTTTGTATTGTAGTAAGATTTTTGTTTTCATGGGTATTTAATTGGGTATGTTTTTCTCCAGCTATCTCGTAATTAACCAAGTCTTGCCTAAAAATTGCTAAACAATTGTAATAACAAAAAGTCTCACAATTGAAGGCTTGGGTGTTGTAGTGCATAATCTTGAAGGCTTATTTCTAGAGACACTCAACACCACTGAAAAATTTATTGACTTAATAGCTCTCTTGGAAAGGATTTGTTTGAAATGTTTAGCGATTTTTGTGAGCATACCAAAGTTTGACTTGTTAATCATAAAAATGATATAGCTTTGTGCGTGTCAAAATTCATGGGATGCTAACAACTCCGCTGGCCTACGAACGATCTTGATGGAGGAAACTCCTAGCTTTCGTCTATGAGTTGATTAAACACTTGTAGCAGCAACGCTAGAGTGGGTAAAATTCTTGGCACTCTAATGGCTCTGAAATATAGCCATCCAACATCCACATTTAAACTGGATATTAGTCATATTATTGATGAAATATCTTTCTACATCCTGCAACTAATGCTAATATTCAGAGGGGTATGCAATCCTTTGTTCTTGTATTTTTCCTATGTAGATAATGTCGTTTAAAGGAGGGAATCACTACATTAAACTCAAAGATACGATTTTTCCTTCGACCAGAAGAAACCAGGAGCCGTCCAGCAAAGGCAGACGCCGTAACGACCAACTATACGACATGAGCAAAAATTCCGACCGTATAGCTCTGGTCGTATAGTTAGCGTCACCACCGTTAGGTCAAACAGAATAACTTTCATGAAGGGACCCCCTATATAAAGAAGCCTCAGGCGACGGGAAAACACCCCGCCGCCGAGTCCTCTAGTTCCTCTGCAATCTCTCGCTGCGCCAAAAAGTCGCCTCAGATCTCCAAACCCTTCCCCATCTCCATATCAATACTTCACCACTTGTAATAGTAGATCTCTTCTCCGATTGGCAACATTGTAAGACTATTTCTATCAATCTCATGATTTTCATTACAATGTTTGTGATTATTGATCTCATTGTAGCACCCCGGTAAAACCACTACTAGAAAATCGTGTGTTATTTTTATTTTTGTGCATCTTCATTCATCATTTCGCATCAGATTAACTTGTTCATGCAATACATCTCACATTTGCACCATGCCACCTTTGCATTTTACTTCACGTCATTTATCAACATGGTTTCTAATCTTTCTCATCATGTTTATGCACCTCTAAAATTCTTGCCTGATCTTGTGTCCTATTACAATTCCCTCTCTCACTCTCCTATTCTTTTACCTGTTCTATATGTATGTGTGCATCTGTTCTTGTTAATCTCAAAATCCTAAACACTATTTACCTCCTTTATTTGAATTCTCGTATGTAACATAGTTTCCTCTCTTCTGTTTTGATTATTTCCTCTCATCCATTATTTTGAAAATCCAAAACATATATATTTTTATTATAAGTCTCATGATAAGTTGGGTTTGTGTAAAACATTGCAGCTCCTCTTTTCTCTATCATTTTATAAACCTTCAAATAGAACTGAATTCCATTTGTGGTTGAAGTTTGAAATTAAACAAAAGTTTTAAATAGAATAAAAGAGAGAAACCAAACCTACAGCAGCCCACTTTCCTCCAGCCGCAGCAACCCAGTAGTAGAGCAGCCGAAGCCAGCTTTCTTCTCCACCGAAGCCCATCTCTATCCCCAGCCCGAGTCCAACAACTCCCCTCCTCTGATCCTATTTGTCTTCTCGCAAGAAAGGAGGGCAGCGTGCTGTAGCACATCACCACCACAAGCTCCCATCTCCTTTTGATTCCGAATCGAGGCAGTCCCCATCCAACCCTAGCGGTTTTCCTCACCTCGCGCCACTGCCTTTTCCCCCTCCACCCTCTCATGGATGGCGCTTGAGTAGTCTGCCATCTCGATGCTGTGGCCACCGCCGAGCGCTGCTGATGCCGGGAATCCCCTACACCGAGATGCCACCGTCCGCTGGGAAGCTGCAGGAGGAGCTGGAGCAGCCCCGGTTCGCCGTCCCCGTCAATCTTCTGGAGTGCTTCTTCATCGTCTTCCTGGCGATTCAGTCCCCATCGCTGTCAGAGTAAGGTGAGAGAAGCCCCTGTTTTGTCTCGGTCGATGCAAGCACGTACATACATCTCCTTGCGCTGAACACAACATGAACACGCAGCGTCATCAGTAGCTGGACACTGTTGTCGCCTCCACCCGCTTTTGGACATGATGCTTAGCAGCAAGTCCGTGTCGACCAAGCCTAGATCATAGTTGCTTGTGCTCCCTTTTTAAATCCTACAGTACTTCACATGTCAGTTGCCTCTATGCATGTGTGTCGCGCTAGCTAATTTTTCTCAATCGCTTTGTTTCAGCTGCTAGTCTATGTGACCTGAACGAATTATGTATATGTTGTCAAAGTAAGCTGAATCTAATCACCTACAAGATTAAGCATACATAAACTAGCTGACCACATACCTTGTACCTACCGACAACCTGAGACCTTATGTCGCCCCCCTCCTGCTACAAGTTTCACAACTCCTTTATTTTGATCATCTTCATGATAGTTTACCCATAAAAGTCGTGTGCGTGTACGTAATGTAAAATCTGAACCGTAGATTAAATTGAGGTGTGTCCTTGTAATCTCTAATCTGAACTGTAGTCAAAATGGTGTCACTCTTTGACTCTGTCCTGTTGCTCCGGAGATAAAATCTCCACAACCTCATATTTTATTCCACCACTTTTATTTCTTTCCGGTCATTAATTTGTTAAATTCGTATGTTATAATCCATAGCACTTTTTCTAAAAAGTTATATATTATTTGGGATCATAAAAATATAAGGAATATGAATGTGCTCTCCATATCTCTCTCTTTGCATCCTGTATGTTCTTTAGTGGTAGTTCTACATTTTCATCTAATAATATCATATGGAATATGTGAGAATAATTATAGTGGATTTCCCAATTCCATTTAAATTTGAGTAGCTCAACTATGACATGCTTCCCTTGACAATAAAATTTAATTTTGATTAATAGAAAAATAACTTGGACTACATAATCAATTGTGGAGATTCCGATTATGCTTTCTATTGCTAAGTGGCATCGCATCATGTCATGTCATGCATATATATCATAAACATGCCGGATCTTTTGTCGTAGCCTTAAATATTGCATCCGATGTTTTCTTTTAGTGCTTTGCTTCTTCACGGATTAGGCTAATGAGTTGATGCGAGTGTCGACCCGATCTTCGGATGAATCTTCGGCTATGTTTTCTAGGCGAGCATTCTCCCCCTTTCTACCTATTTTGCATTTATACTCTTTATTTCCTCCTGTTGATCTATTGCTATCTGTGTTGTGATGCTTTATTTTCCGTGCACCATTTATACTCCTTGCAGCCTCTATATTGTTATGGCCACGTCCTATTGCCTGTTGTTTGATAGATAGTCGGCCTTGCGAGTCATAGTTGCTTGCTTATGTGTTGCTTCGCGTCATTGTCGTTCCACCGTTGACGGCAAGTTGACACATGATTAATGGTGGAGACGCTTAACAGTGGAGATGATCATGACTTTAATTACAACTGGATATTAAAATGCTGGGAATAGATATAACTAATGCAGAGGCATCGGTGGGCAATAGATGTTATTTGGTTCTTCCACGCTCACTTGTGTCCCGTAGGACCCCGAGTACTTGATACCTATTCCTTGCCTATTCGCACTATCCACATACGGGAGACTCTATGAATCCCCCTTTGCCTAAGCTTGATTCACACTTTATTTCTTGGGGCCACAAGTAGTTTGGGGCTTTATTACTATCCTGTACTTATGCCATGCCTTACTGCTTTATTTACGATTGTGCGTGGAGTACCTGTACTGTTTTGGAACGTGGAATGTTTTCGCGGTATCGACAAGCCCAGTCACACTTTCGGGTTCCTAGTCGTTTACAGCCATTGTCACAAACCCTGGGTCCATCTCGGAGTTGGCCAACTTTGTTGCGGGTAGCTTAGTGGAGTGGCCCCCTGAAATGATTTATGAATCCTGTGATTGCTTTGTCGTGAAAGCCTCGTTGGGTTTTGATTTGGTTTTTTCGAAGTTGATCGTGTGTGTGTTGCTATTTGTGCATCCCTGCAGGGTAAATCTTTCTGAAAGCCGTATCCGCGGTTATGGACGACTTGGAGCACAGTATCTCGATCATAGACAAGCATAACTAAAGTAGTGCTATAAATCTGACTTAATATGTGACTACTAATCAGCTTCACTATAATGGAATGGATAATAAAAGTGCCAACAACTGGTGGAACTGGGGTGTATCGTGTCATGTTATACCTGCCTAGTAAGTATCGCAACTCCAATGGAATGAAATAAAAGTGCCAACAGCTGCTGGGTTTGGGATGTCACATGCTAATTATATCTGACTAGTAAGTACTGCAACTACAACTGAATGGTTAACTAAAACTGCCCACTACTTATGCTATCAGGATGACTCATGCTATCTGTATCTGACTAGTAAGTGCTTCAACTATAATGGAATGAATAAAACTGCCAACTGTGTGAGTTCCTCAGTTTGACTTCCTCGTTTGGTCTCGAGGGGGAATACCAAGATGGGTATGATTGGTGTTAGTATAAGTTTGGTTTCGAATAGGTCTTTCTTATCTCTCTCTCTAATAGCCGACAGTTTATCGAGTCTCTATAGGTTGTTTAGTGCATGCTTCGTTGCCGCTTCAGTCCACCATACCTATGTAGGCGAGAGCCAGCGAATTCTAGCCTCGTCGTGTACTGGCCTCAGTACTGACGCTCCTCTTTTTCCTTTGCCCTTTGGCGGCACCCCTTTTGTTTTAGCAGGTTTGAGATTGATGTCGTTAGCAAGGTTACCCTTCCGGCTTGGCCTGGGCAGGGTTATGGACGCCATTGGTTATTCTTCAGGGCTCTTAGCTCAATTTGCTTCTTATCCGTACTCAGATGTTGTATCGATTTCTTATGTGAGCATCCTCTCAAACTATCATGCCTGAAGATGATAATATGTCCATTATTCTTGGGAGACCTTTTCTTAATACTGCAGGAGCTGTTATTAATTGTAATCAAGGAAAGGTGACTTTCAGTGTTAATCACAAGGAACATACTGTCTATTTCCCCAAGAAGATTGAAAGGACTTATGGTTTGAATTCAATTGAACATGTTGAGGGCATTCAAGTTGGAGAGACATATTGTCCCATACCAAGAGAAAAATTTGAAACTATTATGATTGGGACCATTGCTATCAAGGTTGAGGTAACATAATCATTAGTGGAATACAAAGTTTTGTCTCATATTAAATTGTTTTGGTAACAAGACCTGATCAACCTTGTTAATAAAAGGATTTCATTGAACAAAACAATGTTTTCACCATGATTATCTCCGCTTACTTTATTCTATCCATTTTAATTTTGCTTATGCCTAACTTAAAGGCGTTAAATAAAAGTACTTATTGGGAGATAACCCAAAAGTTTTAGATGAGTCTTGGAATTTATTACTTCAGTAATAACTGCTCCTTATCCTTTTTATTCGCTTTTTGTGCCAGGAGTAACCTCTAATGAGAGAGAAGTAATGATTGGGAAAGTTGCTGTCTCGAAATAGATTTCTGTGTTTCACCGTAAATATTCGTGTAAAATCTCTGGACGTCTTTTTGAGGCGTGCATTTTTGTGCTTCTGCCCCAGGTTGTTATTTAACTTTCGTTAGTTCAACACTTTTTTATTTGAGCAACAGAAGGTCTTCGAAAAAATTCGTATTTACCTGCTGGTCTGTTTTGACAGATTTCTGCCATTTTCTGCATTTGCTTCTTGTTCGTTCCTTTTTGAGTTCCTTTGGGGAATTGAGCTTTTTGAGGGAAGTGCTACAGTAGCTAGTGTTTGAATGGAAGTTTATTTGGTGTTGGAACTTAACCTTAAGACTTATTATCTTGAGTGCACTAATGTTGCTAATAAAGATTGTGTGAAGGAAAATTTCCAGGTGTATGGAAGGAATGAGTAATGAGATGAAGGATGGACTAAAGATCAAGCTTGGGGATGCCAAGTGTGTCACCCCAAGAAATATCCAAGAAGTACAAGCGTCAAAGCTTGGGGATGCCCAAGGCATCCCCTTCTTCATCAATAAAAATCCCAGGTTTCTTCCAAACACTTTATTTTTATTGTTTCATGCACAGTTGTGTTGTTCTTGAAGCGTCTTCTTTTTCGTTTTCGTTTTGGTTTTTCATTTTCTTGGTTTTCTTAGTTTCCTGAATAAATTGGTTGGACCTCCTCTTTCATGCATTGGTTTTCAAATAGTTTGGTTTGGTTTGGAGAAGAGTAGGAAAGTTCATGCTTAAGTGGTAAAGAGAGCTTGTTTTTGACTGTGGCCTATGCTTTGTCATGCCATGCTTGATTTGTTTTGGCTTTATGCTTAGTATTCTTTGCTGTAGCATGACTTGTTATAAACAATTGAGATTGCTTAATGTGCCTTGGATGAATCATGCGTTGTTTTAGCATATTAAAGCATAGTATTGTGGTATTCTCCTTTGATGCTTTATTTGGGTTGACTTGGCGCATGCTCACACCATGTTATGACTATCCCAAGTCACCATAATCCTTTATGATTCTTTAGTTTTCAACTTGTAGTATCACTTTATGCTTTGATCAATGATGTTTTGTCGCTCTGCATGATTATGGCCATTATCGCTCTCTTAGTTTGTCGCTCCCAGTCTTTTACTAGCCTCCACAACCAAGTATGAGTTCCACTCGTGCATCCAACTCCCTAAACCAAGTTATTTCAAAGAGTCCACCATACCTACCTACTAGCATATGCTATTCCAAGTATATTCATGTTTTTGTTTACCTTCCTAATTAAACTTGTTATGAGAAAACTAGTGATTAAAGCTCTCACGAACTTGATGGCACACTTTACTTTTCTTGCCCTTAATAAACTTGAACCATTGTGTCGTCTATGTTGTATATGCTTGCACTTATTTGTTGGGAATTAGCAGAACCATGCTGTCATGGGGAACACTTTCCACATTGCATGGGTACTTGTACCTAGTTGATATCATGCTCTTTTGTATATGGATATCGTCGGTGTGAAATGAAAGGGGAGCTTGTAAGTCCATGGAGTTATGTATATGTATTAGAGAAACGTCTGGGCCGCTGGTCTAATCCATGCTGACATGGTGGAAACTTGCAGCATAACCATAATGAGTTGTCTATGAAGCAATTCTTCTTATAAAAAAAGAGTCCAATATTGAGAAAAAAGAGAAAAAGAAAAAAAAAGATATATGAAAAGAGGAAAGAGAGAAAAAAGCACCATATTCCCATGGTAAATAAGAAGATTGCTGAGATGCTCGTTGTCTGCTTGCCTTGTCATTTTGATATGGGGATTCTTCCGTATCATCGGGCAAGGGGTACCCCGTTGGCGGTTCTCTATGATACACATGTACTTACGATGGCAAGAACTTACCGGTAACTAAACTTGAGTAGAATGAGGAGCGGCCCTCGTATTCAAGGGACATGAGATTTCTAACTTATACTTCGTCAAGCATATACACCATAGTTTGTTCACTTTAACCTTAATCACTTCAAGATGCTTATGATAGGGGCAATGAGAGCTGAAAGTTATAAGTACCATAATTTTTGGAAGCTCTTTATGAGACTTGAATCCCTATTTCCTTCTATGAAGGCGTTTCTTCCACCATTATATTGAGTCTCTACCTTCTACCTTTATGCACCTACTTTGAGAGCATAGTGGTCATTCTTAGTTCTATGTGCATTGTCCCAAGACTAGTTGATTGATGCATACCTTGATATTGCTTGTTTTAAACTATTTGTATCTAGTCACTTATGAACATTGAAGGTGTCCTATGCATTTATGTTTGCTACTCTATGATGGACAAGCTAAATTCCATTATGCTATGTTTTCTTTATGTGAAATAAACAAACGTCTTGCAAAGCATTGTTATTCATGAATCTTTTGTTTGTGCCTTTTCATGTTGCATCTTAGTTTCTTTGTCTTATTGCTAGAACTTTGTCTTTCATGTTATGATTGAAGTACTATGATCCCAACTTTGAATCTTTCTGGAATTGGACGGGACCAAAGCCGTAGTGCCTATTTTTCCGGAAGACTCACGGAGCCAGAATACGAGACGGAGGAGGGCCAGGGCCTGGCCACACCCCCCGCAAGCGCGGGCTGGGCCTGGCCGCCCCAGGATGCCCCTCGGTCTCTCTCTTCACCTATAAGTTGCCTTCTGACCTAAAAACTCAGGGGGGGTCGACGTTTTTCCAGAAGGAGTTCCGCTCTACCACCACCACCAGATTCCACGAAACAGCACCAGAAACTCCGTTCTGGCACCCTGCCGGGACGGGGAATTGGAGGAGATCATCACCATCGCTCCTCCATCGACCATCCATGTTTCCCCCATCCATGAGTGAGTAATCCCCCGCTATAGGCTATGGGGATGGTAGGGATTGGAAGAGATCGTTCAGGTAATGGCATCAGATTGTTTAGGCATGGTTCCTAGTATCTTTTATTAGTGCTTTATGACTTTGTTGCAACTTGTTATGCTTAATGCTTGTCACTAGGGTCCGAGTGCCATGATTTCAGATCTGAACATGTTATTGATTCATTATGATAGTATTGTTTTTGGTCTTATCTACAAGTTGTATACACACATTGTTGTCCGGAACCAATGGCCCCAAAGTGATAGAAATCGGGAAAACCGGAGGGAATGGCTTTGATGTGAGGATCACATGTGTTCACGGAGTGATAAGGGGTGGCCCAATCTTCTCAGTAAGCGTATGGCGATGATGATGGTGGATGATAGATAACTAGTGCGTAGCTATGATCTCTCCCGCTCGATCCCTGATGCCAGCGCAACAGATCTCGAACCTTCTAGGATATTCACAACACCACACTCTTGCGCACGCAGCCGTGACCACGAACGGTAGTATGCAATCTACTAATTCCCAATGGAACAACAGATCACACTCAATTATAGTTGGTAGATTCGAACATAGGGTAATTCCAGAGGTTCTATGAAAGAAACAACTCTAAAATATTTTAACGTGGTCTAAACCCTAACTTGTGACGGCTACGGAGGTTTATATGAGGGTTGGGGCATCCTCCCCTCTAAAAGGGCCTAAAAACAGCCATAACTTGGCCCAAACTGACTCGGTTCGACTCAAACTGATACATACCGACCCATATATGGGTTCGGCCTTATTGGCACGCAGTCCAAACGCCGTGGAACACCTCAAACATGTAATTCTGGGTGCGCCATCTCTCTCTCTTACTCATACGTGATTTCCTCATTGCCTCCTAGTGCGCATGCCTCCCGCTCCTCCCTCGCGCACTTGTTGATATTGGAAATCAGCGCTTGTCCTTCTTGCTGCAACTCTCCTCCTCCTCGCGCAACGCTTGTGTTATCAATAAACCTGATCATACAAAGATGCATAGACTTAGGTAGTATAAAGTTCTCATTAAGTAAAACATTAGGTTCAATTAGGAATGAATTCACCTGATAGTCATTATTGATTTGACTCAATATTTCCTTCCAGTTCAGGCAGTCAGAATCATCATAATCCCTGTATATATCCCCATCATCCTCCCTTTCTTCATGAAAAGCCGTCCTCGGCTTTAGGTAAGCTGAAAGTGGGAGAAACAAAAAGAACAACATGTACGCAAAGTATATGTATATATAACATGTTGTATTATTGTTGTTCACATGAAAAGTATGTCCAGTATACATCAAGCAACTTAAATCGCAGGTATAAGTGAAGTGCAAAGAATCATGATCATGGTAAAAAACAACTAAATAGATAGTCATGTTCTTCAATATTAAATTCAGTTTTCTCAAAGAAGATCTATGATCAAATTTGTGAACAAGATCAAACCAATTCAATATGTCTGAAAACCAAATTGAATCATGCCATGCTTCAACTGCGCAACTCTGATTATTATGAACATGATCATGTTGTCCAACATGTAAAATGCAACTCAATTTGCAAATATAAGTGAAGTATAAAGCATTAGCACAACCAGACAACGAATTTTGGGACAAACACAACAAATATGAAAACTTGGGTTCTATTCTAGCAAGATTACAATGATCCAACATAGGTAAAATTACTTGTGTTGGCTGCATTATATCAACTACACCTGACTTTAGTTTCATATTATCACAAATTTTAGCATATATCCCACAACACAAAATCGTCGACACACAACATGTATGGATGAAAACAGCATGTTTCAGTTCAGTGATTCGATCACAAGTAATGCATATGTCATCCACAAGAAAATTTTCATGCATGCTATATTCACCAATCAGATTGAAAGTGAAACAAGGAGAATATGTGCTAGAATTCAGAAATGAAATTTCAGAAATCTTATCCATAGCACAACTCATACTCATAGGTTCATTTAGCATGATGGAATACACAATATCAGCAGGTGGTATTCGAGCAAGTATTTCCTTATGTGTTATCAGTACCACATGATCAAAATTTGAATTTGGTAAACTATCACATGATGCTGAAACAGTAGTGCAAGGCAAATCACAAGGCGGCTTCAGTAATGGAATAGACTCACAATATGTCGCACATGTTGGCTGAAGCTCCAAATTAGTACCAATGTCATTAACAATCTTCCCAGCTGTAGTAGGTACTACGACATCCTCCTCAAGTGACAATACCAGATCGTGTGATGTAGGTTGTAAAATAGACGGCTCCCTTTCTTCAAAAGCAACCTGCACATCACAAGATACAACACTAGGAGTAGACATGATTACGTTAGTAGATAACTCACATGTCTCATTAGTGTTCACTCTCAAAATTTCTGGAATAGGCCATTTGTAGTTGTTCAAAAACATAGAATGTAGAAATTGCTTGAAATCTTCCCAAAGAATTTTTTTTACCCATGACACCATACACAATCCTTGCATCCTTCCACCAACGAGCTACCTCTTCATCCACACGTCGGTGAGCAAGAATGTATTCTATATGACCATTAAACTTGCTATCGAAAGTACGACATCTCGCAAAACGAAATCCCATATCAATTTCCCAAATCTGATATTCTGCGGGTGTGGCGGAACTTTCCAATCGCCACTTGATTGTAGTTGGATCATATGCCATGCCAACCACAATAGCTAAATAGTCATGGTAAACATCATCTGATTTCTGCATCACATCAACACTAGTAGAAGTCATGATTAGTACATTAGTGCAAAAACACAAAATTGTTTTGGTGGCACACTCACAACTCACTCAAAAACTGACAAGAAAGCAGATCTTACTGTTCCAAAGTAAATAGTGATGCTTACCAATTCGAAATCAAAGATTGATGCACTGATGTGATGAAGTGAATACCAAAGGTATAGAGAACGATCACAGGGCACACAGGTTATTTATGGTGGAGCTGTAGGTATGGTATCCTAACTACACCGCAAATAAGTCCTAGTGTTGATTGTATGACAAAGACCCACGGAAACACACACGGTGGAGATAAATGGGGAAATTGCAACTATGAAAATGAGCTCAATAAAGTGAGGTATGTCGGAGGAACGCTCGCGTTGCAATGCACAAGGAGAGACGCTAGCAATGTCTCAACAAAACAGGTACAAGATTGCTAAACTGAGCAGCCCGCAGAGCACTAAGCACGCTAGTCTCGTAGGATAGTTTTAGACACAAAGAAAGGCTTACTAAGGCTCACAAGGATAGGTACGCTATGTGGACTTAGTAAACAAAATAAACAAAAAAAAAAAATTGACCTGAGAATTGGTCTCTGCCACGGCAGAAAACGGCATAAAATCCTGCCGCGGCAGGATGGCGGCAGAATTTTTTTTCTAGTACTAGCACAGACTGGTCTGTGGTAAGGCGACGGTCCGAATTTTTTTTTCCGGATTTTTTTGGCACTTTCACGCTACAGCACAGACGCGTCTACGGTCAGGCGTGAGGCAGCGAGTTTTTTTTTTGCCTTCAGCGTGAAGCAAACTCAGTACAAGTCTAGATTCGATCGGTTTCCTTTTTTTCTCCTTCTTTCAAACGGATCTACAACCTGAGACTAAAAGAAAACAGATCTACTAGATCTAAGACTCAAGAACACGACGAACAGTCTAGAAATAGTCTAGGGACTCCGACAACGGATCAAAAACAGATGAGAACTAGACAAAAACTACGACTTAGATTTAGAAGAAAGGCTACACAAAAGGATTACAATCAGCAACTAGAACTCACGAACAGTGTTATCTAGGCTATGCCAACGAACTATAAATCCTAATATTTTTGCGTGGCTTTTTCTATATAGGACAAAAACAACTAATCTATGGATGGATTTGTGGATGCTTACCGAGGCAACACTGGAAATCTGATACCAAGATGATATGGGGTGGCCCGATCTTCTCAGTAAGCGGATTGCGATGATGATGGTGGATGATAGATAACTAGTGCGTAGCTATGATCTCTCCCGCTCGATCCCTGATGCCAGCGCAACAGATCTCGAACCTTGTAGGATATTCACAACACCACACTCTTGCGCACGCAGCCGTGACCACGAACGGTAGTATGCAATCTACTAATTCCCAATGAAACAACAGATCACACTCAATTATAGTTGGTAGATTCCAACACAGGGTAATTCCAAAGGTTCTATGAAAGAAACAACTCCAAAATATTTTAACGTGGTCTAACTTGTGATGGCTACAGAGGTTTATATGAGGGCTGGGGTGTTCTCCCCTCTAAACGGGCCTAAAAACAGCCATAACTTGGCCCAAACTGACTCGGTTCGATTCAAACTGATACATACCGGCCCATATATGGGTTCGGCCTTATTGACACGCAGTCCAAACGCCGTGGAACACCTCAAACATGTAATTCTGGGTGCGCCATCTCTCGATCTTACTCATACGTGATTTCCTCATTGCCTCCTAGTGCGCATGCCTCCCGCTCCTCCATCGCGCACTTGTTGATATTGAAAATCAGCACTTGTCCTTCTTGCTGCAACTCTCCTCCTCCTCGCGCAACCCTTGTGTTATCAATAAACCTGATCATACAAAGATGCATAGACTTAGGTAGTATAAAGTTCTCATTAAGTAAAACATCAGGTTCAATTAGGAATGAATTCACCTGATAGTCATTATTGATTTGACTCAATATTTCCTTCCAGTTCAGGCAGTCAGAATCATCATAATCCCTGTATATATCCTCATCATGGAGTGTTAATGCTTTGTGCCAGTGCTCTATTAAAAGGAGCACCTTAATTGCCAGTAGTTCCCTTAAGGCCCTGCTGCAAACGGGCTGGCAGGACAAAAGATGTTGTGCAAGTTCTCATTGTGAGCGCGTATGACTATATATGGAACACATGCCTAGGATTATCTAGTACTTGGATGCTTTATCTTATTTATCTGCAATTGCCCTATGTCCTGATTGCTATGTGAATTGTCTTGTCCATGCAACGCCCGTCCATCCATTCCTATGCCTACCGCACTCGAATCCTACTGTTTACTGCTATTGTTACTACTGTCTTTACTTTACTGCTGCTGCTACTTTGCTATTCCTACTAAAAAATTGTTGCTACTGATAAACTGTTGTGAGCAAGATTGTTTCCAGGTGCAGCTGAATTGACAACTCGGTTGTTAAGGCTTATAAATATTCTTTGGCTCCCCTTGTGTCGAATCAATAAATTGGGTTTCACTTCCCTCGAAAATACTGCGATACACCCCCTATACTTGTGGGTCATCAGCAGTTGCGGAGGCAATAGCAATTATGGATGCACTTCCCACATATAATTTATCTTTCTCTAACAAGGACATGTATGCTTTATTTTTATCTTTTATTTCCATCAGATGTTTTGCATAGCTAGAGGTGAAACCGAACACCCTAGGCCCTTTCTCTCCATCATCAACAACAACCAAAAGACGCAAACTACTGGTGTCGTGGTGTGGAACACGGCAGTACCATCGGGGATGGCATGAAAGGGGACAATCAGGATGCTATCGGTGGATACTTGTAATGGGTTGGGCACAGATACTGCAAACACAACGATGTACCTAGGTTCGGAGCCCTCTTGGCGAGGTAAAGCTCATACTCCTGCAAGGATCCACTATCAAGGGGCGAACACCCAGTACAGATGCTCCTTGAGCTGTTTTCCTGGCTACTCCTTGCTAGAAGAAGAAGAGGAACTACTCCACTTGTCCAATCTAGAGAACTTCTAACTTGTAATTGTCTACCTAGAACCCTATCACTACCTCCCATTATATACTGGTTGAGGAGGCAGTTTACAAGACGGGTTCTAGGGTTTACTATTTGTATATGGGCTTTACAAGGTGGGCCGAATGGACAGGGATGAACGGTAGGCCCGGGACCAGTTAAGCCTCCAGTACAGGGGAGGACAGCGCTACAGTGTCTGGTGCCCTTGCTTTACTCATCAGCCGGCTCTTTATCCGTCAGCTAGCTCTTTATCCGTCAGCCCTAGCTTTCCTCGTCAGCCTCCAGCTTTGGCGCGGTTGTCCGGTAGCGCCAACCGGGCTAGCTAGCCTGTCCGGTCAGAGGCGCGCTCAACAAGGAACATCACTCCCACCGTACACTGCCCAGCGGATCCAAGGCGGCCGGCTAGGAGCGGCCTCCCAGCCGGTTCTTCTGGCTACCTGGCTAGACGGGCTAGCTGGGGAAACTTGGATGCGAAGCGGATGGAGAGTTCCACCCGGCTGTGGTTCCTTGTCCTAGATCCAGACGGCTAGAGCTCCTTGGAGCCGGCCGGTTGGTCCCGTCTTGGCCTATCTGGGGGCCATCCCCCCGACACTAGTCCCCGAGCGTGTTAGGACTTTGCCCCGTAGAGAAGTTCTTGTGTGCTCATTTGGTCGAGTTTGAAATGATTGTTGATGCAGAGACTTTGTCATTTTCTTTTGTCTTGTAGCTTTTGTCTTGTAATGGCTTGAGATTCTTCACTGTTTCCCGGCTGGGGTTTATCGGCTACAGAGCCGATGGCCCCACCCACAGGGTGTGAGCGGTGATCCCCTGGACTAGCTGTCGCACCCGGCCAGGAGAGGGATCACCAGTTTGCTATCATTGTTGCTTGCGTCAGCCACTCCTGCCACTTCTGATGCGCGTCGGATCATTTTGACCCCTTGGTCTGCCGCATCAGTTTTTGGTAACCGCATGCACGTCTTCATCATTGCGGTTTCTCGGGGATCGTCGGCATGGTTTGCCTCCCGTAATAATGCCTGCGGGATATTCTGTGCGCGTTGTGTTGGCGACGCGATCCGCCCCGAACCGTCGTGGGGAAGTGGGGCAGTTGCCTGCCACGTGGTGGGGAGGGAGGGCAACTGTCGCAGCTCTTCTTCCCTGATAAATAGGGATGCCATGGAGCGGGGTCTCCTCACTTCTTCTTCCTATTTCGTGATGACGGGCCCGCGCGCCTCCAACACGGCTACCTTCCCCAACAATATGTTGCCGAACGTCGCCGGCGGGTGGTGCGGCTCCTACGTCACGGAGGAGTTGGTGCGGAAGTACCGGCGGGAGAAGTTCCTGCCACCGGAACACTTGGAGAGGCACCACGTCGCGCCGGAGGACGAGCGGGTGCCCAACCCTCATCCCGACGAGGCTGTCGTTTTCCTCGCCCACTTTGATGGGGGAATACCAATCAGGGTATGCCCACGAAGTGGAGTCGCCAGCTGGAGCGAGCCGACTGAAGCCAAGCCCGGAGCGGGTCGACTCGCCGAATACGGCGACTGCCGTATACTGGACGTCACGCCGACTGAAGGCCTAACCTAGAGACTCCAATATAAAGCCTATTAGCACAATTTGTAAACCCTAACTGGCTGCATATATAAAGCCACTAAGGGCACCGCTTTGGGGGATATCTCTCACATCATATTAGACCTAGTCTCTCTCACCACCTCCGACGACTCCATGTAAACCAATCTATGATCATATACTGCATGGACAGCAGGACGTAGCGATCCTCCATCGAGGGGCCGTGAACCTGGGTACATCGTGTGCCAATCTCGCTTCCGGATTCTCCTACGTCACCTTGCCCTTTCCTCTATATAAGCTACCCTGTAGCATCTGCCGTGGTCAATACCACGACAGTTGGCGCCCATCATGACGCAAGTGGTGCTTGGAGGTGATAATCCGAGCGGGATCCCTTGTCAGCTGTGGTGGCCAGATCGCACCTGACCATGTTGTTCAAATAACTGCTATCTCGAGACTCACGAGGATTGAAAGCTGATTGGTCTCGTCGGATACAAGATTGGTTCCATGGCAGCCGCAGTTGAGTCTCTAATTCTATCCCATCTTGTTTTGATTATTTTACCGATTGATATTTTCTATCACATGCACTGATCGTGTTGTATGATAATTGGAATTGGGACATGTCGCATGCAGATGCCGATTTTACACTGTCCGGTTTCAATCTCCTCTATCTCATTAATTATTCTATAAATTAATTATTATACTTGATCTAATCTTGCATGCACGTCGGATTGAGCCAAGAATACACGACGGGATTTGTCGACATGGTCCGTTTGGCAGTCGGCGACTACATTGTTAGAGCAATAAAATCTACTGTTGCAGCTAAGCATTTGTTTTACACGCCATCATGGCCGGTCGGATCGGCGGAGATCGACGGGCAACTCCACACGGCTACGCGGAATTTTCAATGAGTCAACCCTTTTCCTTTTGATATCGGCTACTAATTATTTTATTCAGTATCATATTTATCATGTACCTTGATGTTTATTTTTGTGAACATGAAAGCCTGATCGACAGAACATGCCCCCTCATCGCGCGGCACCTACTCCTCTTACTCAGTGCACGGGGCTCGACGGTTTCATCACGACTGATTTCTCCAATGACCTTCGTCCGCCTCGTGGACCGTGCCCACCGCATCGAATCCACCATGGCACGACTCCGCCATGCCGCGACTCCGTCCGCCATGACGACTCTGCCTCGTCGCCTCCAACAAATATCCGGTTGACACCGTCATGCGTCTAGCTAAACGTCGTACTCGGGGACTCGTGACTCGCCCCTCGCGGAATCTCCACGCTCGGGGGAATCGCCTCGCCATCGCGGGCTCGTCATCTCGGACTCTCCACGTCCAGCGACTCGCCCACCGCATATTCGCCGTGCTCTAGGACTCGCCCTCCGCAACTCCCCACGGTCACGGACTCGCCATGTTTGGCGACTCGCCACACTACTGGCTAAATGCCGCGTCGACTTTGCCATAGCGCGACCCCCGTCCGCCGCGCGACCATATGTCCGCCGTGTCGACTCCGCCAAAGCGTGACCTCCCTTCGCCAAAGTGCGACCTCCGTCCGCCGCGTCGACTCCGCCATAGCGCGACCCTCGTCCGCCGCGCGACCATATGTCCGCCGCGTCGACCCCGTGTCCGCCGCATCGACTTTGCCATAGCGCGCCTATACTTCTGCTACGCTGAATGTGTATGCCGCGCCTGCTAAGGGCCCCTCATCATTCGAGTCGCCAGAGAGGATCGCATGCCATGCTGCATGGACTCACCACTGGGCATCTCTTCCCCCCGGAAAAAATCAGTTCGCCTTTGTCAACCTTTGAAAGAGCAACTTGCAATGGCCAAGTAGTGCGGACGAGGACTCGCAAACCGAGCCTCGGATCGTCCATGAAAAACGCTAACCGAGAGCCATCATTGGAGTCGCCTTGCTCGACTGGCCTTCCGGGCCGAGACAAATGGCAGCACCATGTCCTCCTCAACCTTAGACAGTGCGACTCGCATGGCCAAGTATTGTGGACGAGGACTCGCAAACCGAGTCTCGGATCATCCAGAAAGAACGCCAAGCCGAGAGCCATCTTTGGAGTTGCCAAGAGACTGGCCCCCCAGGCCAAGATGAGAGACTCGCTAACAAAAACAGCGCAATCAACGTCATCGCAGACTCGCAATCATCGCGGACTCGCCACACTCGGGGACTCTCCCCTCGCGGACTCGCAATCATCGTGGACTCGCCACACTCGGGAACTCTCCCCTCGCGGACCTGCAATCATCACGAACTCGCCACACTCGGGGACTCTCCCCTCGCGGACTCGCAATCATCATGAACCCTCCCCTCGCGGACTCGCTTACCGCGAACTCTCCCTACATGGACTCACCATGCTCGGCAACAACCACTACTATTTTCAGAATATGCATCTCTAAAGAGCCTCAAGTCGCCTCTACAAGCAAACTTGAGCCTTGGGGACTACTCCTAGGCATACTGTGTGTGCGCGTGGTTCCATGACCGCGGCTCACTACGCTTGGGGACTCGCCACCACGAACTCTCTCTCGCGTACTCGCCTCGCTCGAGGACTCGACACCGCAAACTCGCCCTCGCGTACTCAACACGCTCGGGGACTCGCCACCACGGACTCGCCCTCGCTACTCAACACGCTCGGGGACTCGCCACCGCGGACTCGCCCTCGTGTACTCAACATGCTCGGGGACTTGCCACCACGGACTCGCCCTCGCGTAATCAACACGCTCGGGGACTCGCCACCGCAGACTCGCCCTCGCGTACTCAACATGCTCGGGGACTCGCCCCTCGCGGACTCGTCTCGCGTATTCCCCTGCACCGACTCGGCGACTTCACCATCAATGATTTGGTGGCCTCTACGTCCTCTACGACAGCAAGTTGACAAGGCGTTGGCCAAACTTCTCCAAGGGCGACTCCGTCCAATGACGACTCGCCCGACGCGTCGATTCGGCTTGGTGATTGGGCTACTTCATGAGCTATTTCTCTATTTCAGAAGCTCGCCAATGACTCACCATCAACTCCACCCTGGAATCACCTGCGCCAATTCGGTGGCTTGAAGTCATCGCCGAGTCCTTGACGCGCTCGGTGACTACTAATGGGGGAATACCAATCGGGGTATGCCCACGAAGCGGAGTTGCCAGCTAGAGCGAGCTGACTGAAGCCAAGCCCGGAGCGGGTTGACTCGTCGAATACGCCGACTGGCGTATACTAGACGTCACGCTGACTGAAGGCCCAACTTAGAGACTCCAATAGAAAGCCCATTAGCACAATTTGTAAACCCTAACTGGCTGCATATATAAAGCCACTAGGGGCACCCCTTTGGGGGATATCTCTCACATCATATTAGATCTAGTCTCTCCCACTGCCTCCGGCGACTCCATGTAAACCAATCTATGATCATATACTGGATTAATAGCAGGACGTAGCGATCCTCCATCGAGGGGACGTGAACCTGGGTACATCGTGTGCCAATCTCGCTCCCGGATTCTCCCACATTGCATTGCCCTTTCCTCTACGTAAGCTACCTTGTAGCATCTGCCGTGGTCAATACCACGACACACTTTGCACGCGGCCTTGGGCTGCCGCTTAGCAGGTTCGTCCTGGAGTTACTGGTCTCCTTTGACCTCCAGCTCCACCACCTCGGAGCCAACGTCGTGGCGATGTTGGCGCATCACGCAGCGTGCTGCGAGGCATACCTCAGTGTCCGCCCGACGCCGCGAATTTTTTGAAGTTTTTCTACTTCAAGGTTCAAGTGGTGGGCAAGGGTGGCCCGCTGACGGAGACGGGTTGTTGTGCCATCTACCCACGGCTGTCAGCGGTGATGCCGTGACTGGAGCTCCCAAACACCGTCAAGCTGTGGCAGCGTTCGTATTTTTACGTGCGCAATGCCACTGAGGTAGACTAGATCAAAATTTCGGTCTTCTCGAACGTTCCTTCCACCCGGAAGGCCTGGAGCATCCAGCACTTGGGCGCCCAGGGAGACATCGACCGGATGGCCGCCCGGCTGGCGGTCCTGGTCGAGAAGGAACGGCTCACCGCCCGGGACATCCTGCTGTCCTGGATGGTGAGTCGCGTGCTTCCCTGCAGCAGCGGTCGCACAAGATGTGCCATCTCTTCGGCCATCTGGATCCCACCAGGGTCTCCCGGCTGGACGTGCCGTACGCGGCCCTCCGCGAGTGGCTTGCCACCATCTCGAAGGAGGTGCTGGCGGAGGAATGGGAGTTCTCCTGCCGGCCGTACCACCACGGCCGGCTTCCGGCGAAGGTATGCCATTTTTCCCCTTTTCTGGGTGAATTTTTCTCGAGGGATTCTTGCTTCGTGCCTCTTATCTGCCCTTGTTGAGCAGCTTTTTATGGCGCAGCTAGCGGAGGACGGGATGGGGGACGGCGAGCTCCCCAACTTCTCTGTGGGCTACAAGCCCGCAAAGTACCTGCAGACGGAGCCGGAGCGGTTCCCCATGCGGGCTGACAAGGGCTGTGAGTTCCCACCCGGTGAGAACTTTTTCCTTGTCCTTGCCTGCCTTTCTCCCACTGTGTTTTAGCCATGAACTTGATATTTTGCTTGTGTGTTGGAGCATCCGTGCACGGTGAGGATGTGGACCTGGCCGAGGCCGCCGCGCCCAGGGCAAGGGGGAAGCGAGCCGCCTCGACCAGCATCGCGCCGGCTGGGGGTGCCGCCAAGAAAAGCCGCCGCCCTAGAGCCGCGGCCACCATGCCAAGCGTAGCCGGGTACGTGCTCCTTTACTCCTTATTTCGCCCTTGTCCTTCCTGCAGCAAGGTGATGGCTTTGCCCAGCTCCGCGACCGTCACCACCGCGTCCACCCCTCCGCCTGCTGGGGACGGTGGTGCGCCAGCTGCGACGCTCGAGGTTGCGCCTGCTGCGCCGACTGGGGCTGATGCGGACGCGGCGGAGGTGGTGCCGCCGGCTGCGCCCGTGACGCTGTACCGGGTCGGCACCGTCCTCCCGTCTTGCCGATGCTCTCCTGCCTGGGCGTAGTGGTGCGGCCGCGCCTCCCCTGGCCTGATTGTGGGGGATGACTCTGGCGCCTACCAGGTGGAGGAGTCGGTTTAGGTGCCACCACCAGAGGTCCCTGCCTAGCCGGTGGGTGGGCCCTCCGCGGCCACGGGGAGCGACGATGACCTCTAGGTCACCGGCTGGACGCCGGCTCGGGCTGCGCCGCCACTAGACGCAACCTTGGCGCAGCTGTCGGGGGCGGCACCCCTGGCTGTTGGCCAGGCCCACCAGCTATTGGAGGCGCTGGAGCAGAGGATTGGCCAGGCCAAGGCACTGGGGGCCTCCATCGACGTATGTGTCCTTCTGCCGATTTTGATGCTTTTTCACCGTCTTGTGCTGCAGCTGGCTCTTTTTTGGTTCTTACTTCTCTCTCTTACGCAGAGGGATCTTGTCGATGCCGCCAAGACCTCACGGGTTCTGGGCCACAAGATTGCTTGCTCTGCCGTGTCTTCCTGATTGCGCGGCTTCTTGCACTTCTTGTTGACTATTGGGTACCCTCCTGCAGCTCTTCTGGCATACCGGGACCGCGAGGTGGCCAGGCTGAAGGGGTGGTTGCTCGGCTAGAGGAGTCCAACAAGGCTTGCCAAGACCAGATCGCCCAGCTAGCTGCGCACCAGCAGTAGATGGAGATCAAGGCTGGCCAAGCCAAGAAGGTGGCGAACACCCGGAGTGAGGCTCTAAATAACTTGGAGACACTCTATGCCACCCAGGAGGATGCTCTCAAGGCTTATCGGGCCAAGGAGATGGCAGCGCTGGGGGAGCTTTGCCAGATTGCCGAGATTGTCATCAGTAAGTGTTCTCAAACCAGACCAGCACTTTCATTTGTCTTGCGCGGCCGATATTGATCGTTGTCCCTTTTCCCGGGTACATCTCAGTATCCTGAGGCGACTGACCAGGCGCTGGCGTGCATCCCCGAGATGGATCCAGAGCGGGATCTCCACCCGGGGGAGCTGGTGGTGGTTTTCAGCGAGGAGGCGAACCGGCTGCATGCCGCCTCTCTCGAGGACTACGACTATGTCTGGCCTGACACCGTCCAGCCGGCCACCATGGACGCTCTGGCCGACCGGCTTTCGGGTGCTCCAGACCTCATGGACATGGCTCGGGAGTGAGCGGCACACGGTGGCACGGAGATGGGGCTGGCCCTGCTGAAGTCCTGGTACCCGGAAGTGGATCTGCGGAGTCTCTCTCACGGATTTCGCCAAGGGACTAGATACAAGCAGCTCCGCGCCGAGGTTCCTGATATCTGCGCCTATGGCGTGAAGATAGGGAGCTTCGTCGAGCTAGACCAGGATTTCATTGACCCGGCTAGCATGGAGCCATACCACTTCAGCCTGGACGTGGCGCGTACTGAAGCTCCGGCTGCGCCCAGGACCGTCTTGGCCGACATCGCCTCCAGCAGCCAAACCCCAGCCGATGCCTCCGGCCCTTCTGCCAATCAGCCAGCTTGATCCCGGGTATGCCGGGAGTAATTGTGGATGAAAAACTTGTGATTTTGCGTTGGTGAACAACTGTCTCTGTTCTGTATGGAACTCTGGTGGGAGCATCGCTTCCCTTTGGATATTTGCTCGTGCTTTTCATTTCCACTTTCTGTTTTGCATTTGTTGCATGCTTCTTTCTGTGTGGGGGCACGCGAGCGCACCCACAGGGTGTAGTCCCCGAGGTTCAGGCCGGCTAGAGAATACAGCCGGGTCGAAGCTCCTTTATATTGTTGTCTGTCTGCAGGTTTCTGTGTGGGGGCGCACGAGCGCACCCACAAGGTGTAGTCCTCGAGGTTTGGTCCAGCTGGAGAATACAGCCGGGTCGACGCTCCTTCACCTGCTCCTCTGCCGCCTGGAACCTATTAGCACATCATGAGAAAACACACTAGAGGTAGAGGGTAAGTCGTTAGAAATCAAAGTGGTCTCACATGACCTATCAACTACCACTCTCAACTCACTAGGTGTATCACTCATGCCCTCCAAGTGGAAGCACTCAATCTCAATGATCACAAAGCAAAACAAGTCAATCCACAAGAGGAAATATGTACAAAGAAACACACATGGTGGGATAAATGGGACTTGTGCGACGGAGAAAAACTGAGTGATGAGGACATCCATACTATTCCACTATCTCCTACTCCTATTCACAATGAAGATGTTGCTGCAAAGAACAAGTCCAATGAAATCGGGATTGGACCCATTACAAGAGCTCGTGCAAAGCTGATTGAGCAATAGGTGAATTCACTCTTAATTGAACCTAATGTTTTACTTAATGAGAACTTTATACTACCTAAGTCTATGCATCTTTGTATGATCAGGTTTATTGATAACACAAGCGTTGCGCGAGGAGGAGGAGAGTTGCAGCAAGAAGGACAAGCGCTGATTTCCAATATCAGCAAGTGCGAGAGGGAGGAGCGGGAGGCATACACACTAGGAGGCAATGAGGAAATCACATATGAGCAAGAGAGAGAGATGGCGCACCAAGAATTACATGTTTGAGTTGTTCCATGACATTTGGACTGCGTGCCAATAAGGCCGAACCCATATATGGGTCGGTATGTATCAGTTTGAGTCGAACCAAGTCAGTTTGGGCCAAGTTATGGCTGTTTTTAAGCCCGTTTAGAGGGGAGGACGCCCCAGCCCTCATATAAACCTCCATAGCCATCACAAGTTAGGGTTTAGACCATGTTAGAATATTTTGGAGTTGTTTCTTTCATAGAACCTGTGGAATTACCCTGTGTTCGAATCTATCCACTATAATTGAGTGTGATCTGTTGTTCCATTGGAAATTAGTAGATTACATACTACCGTTCGTGGTCATGGCTGCATGCGCAAGAGTGTGGTGTTGTGAATATCCTACAAGGTTCAAGAGCTGTTGCATTGGCATCAGGGATCAAGCGGGAGAGATCATAGCTACATACTAGTTATCTATCATCCACCATTACCATCGTCAAGAGCTTGCTGAGAAGATCGGGCCACCCCATATCATTGAGCTAAGAACCAAATGATGACCTAGCAAACACTATAAGCTCGTGTCGCACAAGTGCAAGGAGACACGCTAGTTCGATTGCAATAAATTGGTGGGCTACAAGATATGCACAATAAGTACCACCTATTTGATGTTCATCGAGCTTGCGCTTCCTATTCTATGAGGCACTTGTTTCTTTCTTTTTCTTTCTTTTCTTTTTCTTTTTCTATTTTTTTCTCCTTTTCTTTCTTTTTCACTTGTCCCTTCCTTGTGCCAACAACTATACAAGATAACTATATGAGATAGCACGCTCACAACTTTTGCTCGGAATTCTACAAGGTATCAAATGTGCATATCCCAAGCAATCATAGGAGGAACTAGTCTCAATAGGTGTTTGTTGAACGCAAAGATAGTGTAGCTCACAAAGGAAAGCAAGTGGGGAGAAGTCCCGGAATTTTTATACCTTTCCTCGCCGATCTTCACCCTTTATTGGTGGATTCCGCCTTTCTAACAGAATTTGGATGGAGTATATAGCATGAACTATGGATATGATGATGTAGAGCTCTTTCTCCTCTTCAAACGAGCTAAAGAACACCAAAATCTGAGTTCGTATGCAAAAGTTATGCTCAAAACGGTGAAACGGTTTTTTCTGTCTGCAGGGGGGGCGGACAGTCCGGTGCACGCGGGTGGAGATTCCGGCCAATTTATGCCGGATACTCCGGTCCGTTTTGGCCGGACAGTCCGGTCCGATCGAACTAGAACTTGCAGAACATGAACGGGACGAGTTTTGGCGGAAAAACTCGAACTAAAACCTCAAATTGATGGGGAAAATCAAGGAATTAGGCTATGGAAACGCAGGGGAAGGTAGATCAACAAGTTTAGCAAGTAATCCACGGATCAAAACCTACCAAAACACACTCAAATCACAGATCGATCCAAAACACGAATTGGGGCTATTTTTGGTGGAAATTTCAAATTTATGGGGAAAAGACCAAATCGATGAGGAATCCGTGGCAACCAAAAGCTGCTGATACCAGATGTTATGGGGTAACCCCGTGGGTGGCCCGATCTTCACGGATCTCGTGGTCAAATCGATGGGAAAGCGAGGGGAAAGGGAGAAGGTAGCGGAAGCGGACACACACCTCGCAAAGAACACGATGAACACATGCAAAACACACACGATACAAGGCCGATTGCTCTCACCGGTGGCCACCGGTCCGATAGAATCCTTACAAGGAAAGATCGGTCAACGTGCTCCCTCGATCCCGCGTGGAGAGGGAAGAACACCTTGGAGAGGGTCTTGACATCTTGGCAAAGGGACACCAATGCCAAGGCCTTGTACAATGAGGGAGGCACTATGCAAACTCCAACAAGGTGGTGACTATAGTCGATCCCCTTTGGTAGAAGGGGATGAGGCAAAACTAGAGATTCCACAAAGGGGGTTTTCTTTAGTCTATCATCTATGACTAAGGGATACAATGAGGGGTGGGGGCTCTATTTATAGGCCAGCCACAATTTCAGGGGTAGTTTGGGCATAAAACTAGGGTTTGGTGCGAAATAGAGGGGTACATGGGCCAAGGGCCCAGCTGTTGGCTCGCAGGCCCATCACTTGGGCCGGACAGTCTGGGTCAGAGTGACCGGACAGTCCGGGGTGGCCAGACACTCCGGGTAGTGTCCGAACTAGCCTTCTGAATGTCCACGCCAGGTTGGGGCTGGGGCAGGCCGGACACTCCGGCCGAGTCGCACCGGACACTCTGGCTGGTTTCGGGCGGACACTCCGGCTCAGTCAGCTTCAGGACCGGTATAGCTTCAGGGCTCGTGGGTCGACGCGGCGGGGGTTCATACCTGATGATGCACAGAGTAGTGGTATGAAGTAGCAAGCCATCTAGGTGTATGTCAAAATCACATGATGAGAGGAGCGAATTCACCTTATCTTGAAGGAGCTTGGCTCGGGCACGGGTCATCGGTCCACTTGGGGGACTCGGTGGTGTAGATGTAGGAGCGTCCGTAGGACGGGCCGCATCACCTTGTCATTTTGATATGGGAAAGCTCTAATATCATGGGGCAAGGGGTACCCGTTGGCGATTCTCTATGATACACATGTACTTACAATGACAAGAACTTACTTGTGACTAAAGTTGAGTAGCATGAGGTTCGGTACTCGTAAGCAAGGGGTATGAGATTTTCAGCTTATAACTTGTCAAGCATATCTGTTGGAAATATGCCCTAGAGACAAATAGTAGTAAGGACTATTATCATATTTCATATAGTTTATGATTAAGTTTTATATCATGCTATAACTATATTGAGTGGAAACATCAATACACGTGTGATATCCAAACAACCAGGGGTTCCCAGTGAAACTCTAGTCACTGGTTCATTGGTCAACAGATGATCATGTTTCCTGATCATGTGGCATTTATGCCAGTTGGAAATGAGGTCATCTCATTCGGAGAATGAGATGATGAACCAATACCCTACCTAAACATCGTGACCCGATCATATCACGAAGTTCAAGTTACGATGATTAGAAATGGATCCTCGTAGACTATTCCTTAAACCGTGAGGCTATATCAATCACTGTCTCCCGAGAGTGCTTAGATAGCAACAAACGCCATCTGGTAAAACGGTGGTTATAAAGGTGTGTTCAGGTATTCGGAGGAAACCGTAGAGGCAATATATGCCAAGAGTGGGATTTGTCCCTCCATGTGACGGAAAGATACTCCAGGGCCCACTCGGAGAAGTTATATCCAATAGTTGTGCAGCATGTGATTAGATCACGGGGATATCACTTGTCAGAACGAGTTAAGTAGCATTGTTCAGTAACGAGATTGAACATGACATGGTGATTTCATTGATCGAATCTCGGGCAATGCAAGTATCGAATGACAAAGGGAATAAGACACGACTGTCTCGGTTCAAACGACGAAAGATCTTCGTGGAACGGTCAGGGGTCACATGGCCATCCAGTCCGCGCAGGGGTCACAGTGTCCCGACCATGTATGGAGTGTTCTCGAACTGTAGGGTATCACGCTTAAGGGCTTGATGATGCTTGGAGAGTGTTTATAGGATCGGTGGACTCGCCGAAGAAAAGAAGGGAGAAAACCGGAAGGGTTTCGGTAAGTCCGGAGAATGTCCGGAGTGGAGGTGGAAGGTGTTCCATGGCCACGGAGATTGAATAATATGTGAATGAATGTTAAATGTTGATTTAATCATTTATTCATAATTATTTAATAAAGATAAAATCAATTAAAAGGTCAAAAGGCTTAATGGGACAATTCCGGAGGGAGAGGGCCCATTAGGGAAAAGGAGAAAGGGGAGAAGGGGCAAAGGGGAGGCCGGCTGGGCCTGCCCCACCCCCCCCCCCCCCCCCGCGCGGGGCCCACTAGGTGGCCGGCCGCCACCTCCTCTCCCCTCCTCTCCTTTAGTCCCACCCCGGGACTTGAGGGGAGGTAGTACCTCCCCTCCCCCTATATAAAGTGGGGTATTTGGCCTAGAAAAATACACCCAATAATCAATAAAGGTCTCCCCACTTTTGGGAGGACCTCTAATTGATATTTTCTCTCTCCCCCTCTCTCTCTCTCTCGTGACCATGGTCCTAAGTCTGGACTGCGCGAGCGAGAGACATCTTCACCGCGGAGCGCCGTTGCGCTGCGAGATTCGGATCCGGGAGCTCTACTTCCGCAACTGCTGCTGGATGGGGGAAGCGGGAGTCATCGTCAGGCACCAGACGTGTGTAACTCCCACGAGGAGTCGCACTTGAGGCACTCAAGTCGTTGGAGCCAGAAGGAGCGCAAGGTCTTCATTACGATCTTCAGGTCGGCTTCGGCTCGTCTACATCAACCACGCTCTCCTGAGCGTTGACAACGCTTTTCGGTCTTCGAGGGTAAGTTCGCGAAAAGCCCCTCCCGTTATTGTATTACTAATAGATAGGTCCTGGCAGCTTCAGGGGTTCAGGGGCGTAGAGTAAAATTTATTGTTTTTATGCGCGGAACCCATACAATATCCTCATATTTGTTCACATTAACCTTAATCACGTAAAGATGCTTATGATAGGGGTAATGAGAGCTGAAAACTAATAAGTACCATAATTTTTGGAAGCTCTTTATGAGACTTGAATCCCTGCTTCCTTCTCTGAAGGGCCTTTCTTTTACTTTTATGTTGAGTCTCCATCTTCTATCTTTATGTACCTATTGAGAGAGCATAGTGGTCATTGTTAATTTAATGTGCATTGTCCCAAAAAATATTGATTAATTCATAACTTTGATATTGCTTGTTCCTAAACTATTTGTATCTAGTCACCCTTATGAACTTTGAAGGTGTCCTATGCATTTATTTGCTATACCAAGAGGGACAAGATGAATACCATTCTATTTATGTTTTCTATATGTGAAACAAACAAACAAACGTCTTTCAAAGCATTGTTATTCATGAATCCTTTGTTTGTACATTTTCATGTTGCTATGTCTTATTGTTAGAACTATATCTTTCATGTCTATGTTAGAGTACTATGATCCCAGCTATCAATGTTTTACAAATACCTTGATCAAGATTGTGATGGTACATGTCACCTCAAAAATTATTCTTTTTAATCACTTACCTTCATAGGGTAAAGGTGCATGATCTTTCGATGAGACGATATTTGTCGATTATGGTGGAGGTCGACGTTGACGATCCGACTAAAAACGTGTGAGGCGTTGTGCCTTAGCAATCGATACACCAACTTCCGAGGCTATTGATCACGCCGGAGCTAGATCAACCTGATCATGAGGATCAATCCCTGCAAGCAATCAAAGAACCATCAAGAATTATAGATGCAATCAAGATGTTGCGAATATAGATGAAAGCTTTATTGAAGAGGTGGGATTCTGTCTGTGCGTAGTACAAAAGGTCGGTTTGACACTTGTGCCTATGGCGAAGAGTAGCTCATGGCTAAGTCTTTTACTAAACAAAATCCGAGTCTAAACGATGACCTAATGGGAGTATATATGGAGGAACAGAAGGGAATTTCGGCCAGCCTTGGGGAGGAGGTCGAAATCCATCTCCAGGCCAGTTTCCTTCACTATATGGACTCTAAAAGTTCAGCCCCTTTATTTGGACAAAAATTACATGGGCCTGGCCCATATTTAAAGGTGACGCAACACCATCTAATCACATGGATGAAAATTTGAAATGTGTAGCTCTCTAGTTCGTCCATGTCTTCATCTTTTCATTATGGTGGCTTCAAAGTTCTGAAATCTTCACTTGCAGCATCATCCTGGATCCTCACACGATTGATGCCATCATCTCCATGCATGATCATGCTCCAATTCTTGTCCCTCTCATCCATGCTAGGCCCATCATTCCTAAGTAACATACACACATCTGATTTGTTGAGGGCAAACCTCTAGGATGGCCCGATCTTTCACGAATCGCACTCAAATCGAGGGTGGAGTGCGGGGAAAGGAGGGAAGGATGAACACGACACACACACGCACGAAGAACGCGATGAAAACACAAGCAAAACCATGATAAACACCAATAGCTCACGCCGGCGGTGACCGGTCCGGCGCAATCCCTAGGATCGGCGTCGGGCGGAGGACTCTCTCTCGAACCGACACAGCGAGATGGGAGACTCGGTGAGATCTTGACGTCTTGGCAAAGGGACACTGATGCCAAGGCCTTGTACAACACGGAGGCACGATGAAAACTCCAACGAGGTTTGGTTATATTGGTGCTCCTTGGTCAAAGAGCATGAGGCAAGAACTAGATAGATCCACAAAGGGGTTTCCACTAATTCCAATATCATGCCTAGGGTTTACAATGGAGGTGGGGGACTATATATAGGCCAACCACAAGTTCAGGGGTAATTCAGGCATTAAAGTAGAGTTCTGGGCGAAGTAGAGGGGTACATGGGCCACAGGTCCCAACTAGGCTCGCAGGCCCATCTTCAGGACGGATACTCTAGTCGAGTTCGGCCGGACACTCCGGGGTGGCCGGACACTCCGGGTAGTGTCCGGGTAGTGTCCAAACTGGCCTTCTGAATGTCCATGCCAGGTTGGGGCTAGGGCAGGTCGGACACTCCGGCCGAGTCGCGTCGGACACTCAGGCTAGTTCCTGGCGGACACTCCGGTTCAGTCAGCTTTAGCTCAAATGCAGCTCCAGGGCTTGTGGGTCGATGCAGTGGGGGTTCATACCTAATGATGCACAAAGTAGTGGTATGAAGTAGCAATGCATCCAGGTGTATGTCAAAGTCACATGATGAGAGGAGCGAATTCACCTTATCTTGAAGGAGCTTGGCTCGTGCATGGGTCATCAGTCCACTTGGGGGACTCGGTGGTGTAGATGTAGGAGCGTCCATAGGACGGGCCGCATCAGCTCCCCCCTTGGGAAAGAGTCGTCCTCGACTCTTCATGGTTGTCATCTTGAACATCTCCATGGTAGGGTGAGAGATCCTTGACATTGGATGTATTGCTTGCAAGGTACTTAGAGGTCGGTATGTCGATGATGTAGGCATTGTCGTTGATTCTTTTGAGACCTTGAAGGGACCATCTCCTCTTGGCTTGAGCTTGGAGTCGCGTTCCTTGGGGAAGCGGTCTTTGCTTAGGTGTATCCACACGAGATCACCTTCTTCAAATATCATCTCGTTCTTGTCCTTGTTTAACCTTGAAGCTTGGCGAAGGACTTGTTGTTCGATAGTAGCTCTTGTTTCTTCATGAAGCGTCTTCATAGCTTGTGCGTGCTTCTCGACGTCCATGTTCATGCGCTCGTGGAGAGGTAGTGGTAGGATGTCGAGCGCGGTGAGGGGCTCGACACCATAGACGATCATGAATGGACTCATCTTGGTTGTTGAGTGCTTGGCACGGTTGTAGGCGAACTCGGCGTGAGGAATGCATTCCTCCCAATCCTTCAAGTCTTTCTTGATCAGCATATGTAGAAGAGTTCCGAGGCTTTGGTTGACAACTTCGGTTTGACCATCAGTTTGAGGATGCAACGCGGATGAAAAGAGGAGCTTGACGCCTAGCTTGGCCATGAGTGTCTTCCATAAGTAGATCATGAATTTGACGTCGCGGTCGGAGACGATTGTTCTTGGCACACCGTGAAGACGGATGATTTCCCTGAAAAACAGATTTGCAACATGTGAAGCATCATCGGTCTTATGGCACGGTATGAAGTGTGCCATTTTGGAAAAGCATCCACAACAACAAATATAGAATCATGACAATGCTTAGATCTAGGCAATCCTAACACGAAATCCATGGTAATGTCGGATCAAGGTGTATGAGGAATAGCCAATGGCATATAAAGACCATAGGGATTAGCTTGCGACTTAGCTTGGACACATGTCGTGCATCGTTGAACGTAGCGCTCCATGTTGCGCTTCATCTTGGGCCAAAAGTAGTGAGTGGAGAGCATGTCCAATGTCTTGTTACGGCCAAAGTGACCCATGAGGCCTCCACCATGAGATTCTTGTAGAAGCAAAAGTTGGAGCGACGATTTCGGAATGCAAAGCTTGTTTTGTTTAAAAAGAAAGCCCTTATGCAAATAGAAATCATCAAATCCTTTGTCAATGGAGCACTTTGTGAAAATTGGTTCAAAGAACGGGTCAGAAGCATACAAAGATTTTATTTCCTCAAGACCCAACACGTTGATTTCAAGTCTCGTAATAAGGCTTGTGTGCTTGCGAGACAAAGCGTCCGCAACTACTTTATCTTTGCCCTTCTTATACTTGACTATGTACGGGAAAGACTCCATGAACTCAACCCACTTAGCGTGTCTCTTACTCAAGTTGGCTTGGCCTTTGAGATATTTCAACGACTCATGGTCGGAATGTATGATAAATTCTTTAGGCCATAGGTAGTGTTGCCACACTTGAAGGACACGAACTAAGGCAAAAAGCTCTTTGTCATAAATTGGATAATTAAGGCGAGCACCATCGAGTTTCTCGCTATGGTAGGCTATAGGACGTCCGTTTTGCATAAGGACTCCTCCAATGCCAATACCACTAGCATCACACTCTACCTCAAAAGTTTTTGTGAAATCCGGTAACACAAGGATAGGTGCTTCGGTGAGCCTCTTTTTAAGTTCATCAAAAGCTTTTTGTTGTGCTTTTCCCCACACGAAGGTGACATTCTTTTTCGTCAACTCGTTGAGAGGACAAGAGATGGTTGAAAAGTCTTCCACAAAGCGACGATAGAAACCGACCAACCCATGAAAACTTCGGAGTTCACTCACATTTGTTGGGATGGTCCAATATCGTATGTCCTTTACCTTGGAAACATCAACTTCAATTCCCTTCGAAGAAACAACAAATCCAAGAAAAATCAACTTGTCTTTAGCAAAAGTGTAACACCCTCAAATCGTCCCTATGCAAGTTTTAGCGCTTCCCGCCAAACCCGCATAGAAACGATTCAAGGAAGCCCATCAGACACTTTCGTGCGGGTGGAAAACGAAGTAATAACATTACACAACAGTCCTCGATGGGACCCACAGAACAGATATATATACAACAACGACTCAATGAGTCAAGAATACAGATATAATATACAAAGATCCAAATCACCTTGAAAACGATAGAGCGTCCGACTACGGACAAGATGCAAATGGGGCTAAGAGCCCTGAAGAATAACCAATGGCATCCATAACCCTGCCCAGGCCAAGCCGGAAGGGTAACCCTGCTAACGACGTCGAAACCTGCTAAAACAAAAGGGGTGCCGACAGAGGGCAAAGGAAAAAGAGGAGTGTCAGTACTGAGGCCAGTACACGGCGAGGCTAGAATTCGGTGGCTCTCGCCTACATAGGTATGGTGGGCTGAAGCGGCAGCGCAGCGGCACTAAACAACCTATAGAGACTCGATATAACTAGCGGTTATCAGAGAGGGATAAGAAAGACCTATTCGGATCCAACCTGAAGCTATCACCAAACAAACCCATCCTGGTATTTCCCCCTCGAGACCAAACGAGGAAGTCGGACCGAGGAACTCACACAGTTGGCAGTTTTACTCATTCCGTTATAGTCGTAGCACTTACTAATCAGATATAGATAGCATGAGTCATCCTGAAGCATGAGTAGTGGGCAGTTTTAATCACCATTCCGTTGTAGTTGGAAATTTACTAGTCAGATATAATTGTCCTGAGGAATCCCAAAACCCAGCAGTTGTTGGCACTTTTATCACATTCCATTGGAGTTGTAATACTTACTAGGCAGGTATAGCATGTCACAAAACAACCCAGATCCACCAGTTGTTGGCATTTTTAATATCCATTCCATTATAGTTGCATCTGATTACTAGTCACATATTAAGTCAAATTTATAGCACTACTTTAGTTATGCTTGTCTATGATCGAGATACTGTGCTCCAAGTCGTCCATAACCGCGGACACAGCTTTCAGAAAGTTTTACCCTGTAGGGGTTCACAAATAGCAACACACACTCGATCAACCTCGGAAAAACCATCTCAAAACCCAACGAGGCATTCACGACAAAGCGATCACAGGATTTAGAAATATTTCAGAGGGCCACCCCACTAAGCTACCCGCAACGAAGTTGGCCGGCTCCAGAACGGACCCAGGGTTTGTGTGGACGGCTGTAAACGACTGGGAACCCGAAAGTGTGACTGGGCTTGTCGATACAGCGAAAACGTGTCACGATCCTAAACAGTACAGGTGCTCCACGCACAATCGTAAATAAAGTAGTAAAGCATGGAATAAGTACAGGATAGTAATAAAGCCCCAAACTACTTTGTGGCTCCAAGAAATAGAAATGAATCAAGCTCTGGCTCAGGGGGGGTCCATAAGGCCTCCCGGATGTGGATAGTGCAAAAAATCAAGGAACGGGTATCAAGTACTCGGGGTCCTACGGGACACAAGTGAGCGTGGAAGAACCAAATAACATATATTGCCCACCGATGCCTCTGCATTAGTTATATCTAGCATTTTATTAGTTGTATTTAAAGTCATGATCAGCTCCACCATAAACATCTTCACCAACAAGCATCTCCAGCCATAACATCTGCCAGCCTTTCAACAACTGTGGTACTTGACAACACGAGATCGCACCTGAGCAAGCAACTACGACTCGCAAGTCCAACTATCTACCAGACACGGGTAATAGGAGGTGTCCAAGGCAATATGGAGGCTGCACGGGGTATAACTGGTGTACGGAAACTCAAGCATCACGACACGGATAGCAATAGATCAACAAGAGGAAATAAAGACTATAAATGCAAAATAGGTAGAAGGAGGAGAGATGCTCGCCTAGGAAACACTGTCGAAGGTTCATATCCGGAGAACTTGTCGATACTCGCATCCACTCATCGGTCTAATCTCCGAAGAAGCGAACACTAGAAGACACACCGGATGCAATATTTAATACGACGGCAGAAGATCCGGCATGATTATGATATGATGCAGATGCGGTGCAATTTAATATGCGGCAGTATTAAGCGGAACCGGGGTCCCGACATTTAATTAAATGGTTCAAATTATTTAAAACCCCCGCAATTTAAATGTTGTCTCGACAAGGCAAGAACATGCCTTCGGTTCACTATGCAAATTTAAATGAATACAATATAAGACTAGAAACGCTCTCATATAGTCTCCATATTTATTTTTGGTGAATCATCAAAATACCCTCAAGCACCCACAAAATGTATGCCAACATGCTAAATTAATATGCAACAAGTTTATGTCATATATTATAAAAATAGGGGTCTCGGAAAAAGGGGATCACATTAGGGTTCGGCGAACTTGGGCTCCGAGGGGTTCGGGGTTCAACAGGGTTCGACGGGGGAACGGTCGACGGAAACGGTCTCGAACAACGGAAGGAGAGCTTGGCGTTCCGGGAAGGAGGACTTGGTGCTTCGAGATGAAGTGCTTGTCGTTCCGGTGGCAATCTTGACGGTCGTCGGATCCGAGAAGGAGATCTTGGTGTTCGGCGGCCTCAGGCATCGGGTCTAGGAAGAAGTACTTGTCACATCCGTGGTCTTCAGGTTCGGTCTTCGGATCCATATCGGCGCGCTCGGGGTCTTGGTCATCTGATGCGTGTAGCACCTCATGACGTTCAGGAAGGCGATCATGTTGTCCCGACCTTGTTCGATGTCGAACTTGCTCTGGTGGTCGTCGTACTAGTCCGATGAAGATCTTGTCGTGGCTAGCCTTGGAGGAAGAGGGCTGTACGCGGAACTCGTAATAACACAAACACACGCACGTCCACATATGTGCACCGATGAACAACAGAATCCTGCGAACAGCACATAAACAGGAACCCCGCAGGGACATGGCGGTGACGTCAGCAGGGTAGACGCCTACTGCAGGAGACGCTGCTTGGCCGGGAGGAGATGTGAACGCGGTGGGTCTTGGCGGCGAAGACGACCATCGCAGGCGGCGGAGGCCGGCTTCCTGGGGCGCCACGGCAAGGGAGCAGCAACGCTAAGTCGGAGGGCCAGAGCTGTGCTGCCGGAGGGCCAAGAGGCGGCACTCACACGACAAGGAGCGGAGCGGGGCGCGGGGACGCCGGGGGCGATGCCTCGCAGAGAGGAAGCCGGCGGCAAGGCTATCGGGCTCGAGGCGGCAGGGGTCGTTCTCGCGAGGAAGGGAGAGGACGGGGCGTGGCCGAGGTCGTCGGCGACCGGGGAGAGGAGGACGGAGGGAGGCGGGGAAGAACTCCGGCGGCAACGGCGCGGAAGCTCGGTGGCGGCGGCTCCTGGAGACGTTGCAGGGAGGCTTGGGCCGGGCTCGACGACGGCCAGACTAGACGAAGACCAAGGCGGCGGGGATCCACGCGATGCAGAGAGGAAAGAGGCGGGAGGAGGTCGGAGTGGTCGCGGTTGCTGGCGGCGTCCACGCCGACGGAGGCGGTGGTTGGGGCAAGCGCTGGGCGGGGAGATGAGGGCGGCGGTGCTGCGGAAGGGGAGGAGCTTGGAGGCGGGGGGTCGGGGATGCGGGAGACCGAGCGGTGGCGGCGGCTTGCCGGCGCGGGGGCTGAGGAAGGTGGCCGGCGACGGGGGTGGCGGCTGGTGCAGGCGCAGGAGGCGGCCGGTCGAGGTGGACGGCGCGGCGGCCCGACGGAGAGGAGGTCGGCCGGCGGTTGGTGGCGTCCTGCGGGAGAAAGGAGAGTGCGGGGGGGAAGGGATTGCGTGGTGGGTGGTGGGCCAGGTGGGCGTGAGGCACGAGGGGAGCGGGTCAGGGGTGGCTGTCGGTGGGATGGGGCCTGGTGAGTTGTCCGCTTCTGGCAGCGAGGGGGCGCGCGCAGCTTGGCAGGAAAAGGTGGCGTGCGGCGCACGGGTACGGGGTGGGGCCAGCACGCGCGTGTACGTGCGCGTGGGTGTGTGTGTGCGGCTGGTTCGGTAGGGGCTGGAAGCTGGGCGGGAAAAACTGGGAGGAGGGAGTTGGTGGATGGGGATTGGCTAGGGGGATGAGGTGGCGCACCGCGAGTGGTGGGAGTGAGGTGGCCGGCGGAGAGAGAGAGGCTGGCAGGATGGTAGGGATTAGGTGGGGTGGGGATTAGACTAGGGTCTTGTTAGGCTAGGATTAATTTTGGAGGTGGTCGGCTGGGCTTCGGGCCTGGCGGGCTGCCTCCTAAAAATAATTAAATATTTTATTTATTAAAAATGAGGCTTTTGCAAACCGTTGATAGACAAAACAAAATATTCCGGACAAGCCCGGTGTTTTTGATTTGAATTATAGACAGGGTATCTAGAAAACAATAATAGACTTTTCGAAAATTGTTTAAGACAAAACCATGCATGATGATGACGATGCTCAGATGCAATGTGGCATGATGACATGAGCATGCGGTCATGATGATGCAATGCACAAAAACAACGCGATTTTCTAGTAGTGGTTTTTGCGGGGCGCCACAATTCGACACCACTAACAAGGGATGTCGCCCTCGAGATCCGCCTCGTGGTACCGAAAGAGGTGGATGACTGGATCTTCTTGCTTCGTGTAGATCCTCGCGACACCACTAACAAGAGGTCATTGTCCGTGATCGCCGAGAGAACACTCCGGGGACAAAGGGCGAAGGTAGAGGTATCCATAACCAGAGCCACCTCTAACTTTCATGGACGGAGTAAAATTGCTGGATCCACCGATTCGATATACAAAAGCGAATGATAAGAGTAGTCGGATGGTGATCATTCCATCGCGCACCCAAACCATTACTCTGCACACGAATAGGAGAATATGCAACCAACTCTCGGAATTAGACTGAAGACCTCGACAAACGAGATTCGGAACAAAGGAGTGATGCATGCTCTACATCAGATCTAGCATAGATGATGTCGTCGCGTGGAATACCACCGGAATGCACAAGAAGGAACAAAGAATGGTACCACAGATAAAGGATCACTCAGATAGCATGAAGACCGGATGTAGAAACACCGTTACCCAAAGGAGGAGGCGAAACCCTGAAGGTGCGACGGAAACCCAACCACGAGAAATCCTGGACTCGAAGAAAAGATAAGAGAGGAGATTCAAAACACGCAGAGGTGAGAGGAGAATAGCAGAGGGGTAAGGAGTAAAAACAAACCTAATCAGATCTATCCAACCGATTTTGCAAAAATAGTTTTGACACTCTACTTCGGCCGTTAGCTAGGTTATCCTACAGGCTGGACTTGTGGGGTATCGCAACTGCTGAGCTCTGATACCACTCTGTAACACGCTCAAATCGTCCCTATGCAAGTTTTAGCGCTTCCCGCCAAACCCGCATAGAAACGATTCAAGGACGCCCACCAGGCACTTTCGTGCGGGTGGAAAACGAAGTAATAACATTACACAACAGTCCTCGATGGGACCCACAGAACAGATATATATACAACAACGACTCAATGAGTCAAGAATACAGATATAATATACAAAGATCCAAATCACCTTGAAAACGATAGAGCGTCCAACTACGGGCAAGATGCAAATGGGGCTAAGAGCCCTGAAGAATAACCAATGGCGTCCATAACCCTGCCCAGGCCAAGCCGGAAGGGTAACCCTACTAACGACGTCGAAACCTGCTAAAACAAAAGGGGTGCCAACAGAGGGCAAAGGAAAAAGAGGAGCGTCAGTACTGAGGCCAGTACACGGCGAGACTAGAATTCGGCGGCTCTCGCCTACATAGGTATGGTGGGCTGAAGCGGCAGCGCAGCGGCACTAAACAACCTATAGAGACTCGATATAACTGGCGGTTATCAGAGAGGGATAAGAAAGACCTATTCGGATCCAACCTGAAGCTATCACCAAACAAACCCATCCTGGTATTTCCCCCTCGAGACCAAACGAGGAAGTCGGACCGAGGAACTCACACAGTTGGCAGTTTTACTCATTCCGTTATAGTCGTAGCACTTACTAATCAGATATAGATAGCATGAGTCATCCTGAAGCATGAGTAGTGGGCAGTTTTAATCACCATTCCGTTGTAGTTGGAAATTTACTAGTCAGATATAATTGTCCTGAGGAATCCCAAAACCCAGCAGTTGTTGGCACTTTTATCACATTCCATTGGAGTTGTAATACTTACTAGGCAGGTATAGCATGTCACAAAACAACCCAGATCCACCAGTTGTTGGCATTTTTAATATCCATTCCATTATAGTTGCATCTGATTACTAGTCACATATTAAGTCAAATTTATAGCACTACTTTAGTTATGCTTGTCTATGATCGAGATATTGTGCTCCAAGTCGTCCATAACCGCGGACACAGCTTTCAGAAAGTTTTACCCTGCAGGGGTGCACAAATAGCAACACACACTCGATCAACCTCAGAAAAACCATCTCAAAACCCAACGAGGCATTCACGACAAAGCGATCACAGGATTCAGAAATATTTCAGGGGGCCACCCCACTAAGCTACCCGCAACGAAGTTGGCCGGCTCCGGAACGGACCCAGGGTTTGTGTGGACGGCTATAAACGCCTGGGAACCCGAAAGTGTGACTGGTCTTGTCGATACAGCAAAAACGTGTCACGATCCTAAACAGTACAGGTGCTCCACGCACAATCGTAAATAAAGCAGTAAAGCATGGCATAAGTACAGGATAGTAATAAAGCCCCAAACTACTTTGTGGCCCCAAGAGGGGGGTCCATAAGGCCTCCCGGATGTGGATAGTGCGAAAAATCAAGGAACAGGTATCAAGTACTCGGGGTCCTACGGGACACAAGTGAGCGTGGAAGAACCAAATAACATCTATTGCCCACCGATGCCTCTGCATTAGTTATATCTAGCATTTTATTAGTTGTATTTAAAGTCATGATCAGCTCCACCATAAACATCTTCACCAACAAGCATCTCCAGCCATAACATCTGCCAGCCTTTCAACAACTCTGGTACTTGACAACACGAGATCGCACCTGAGCAAGCAACTACGACTCGCAAGGCCAACTATCTACCAAACACGGGTAATAGGAGGTGTCCAAGGCAATATGGAGACTGCACGGGGTATAACTGGTGTACGGAAACTAAAGCATCATGACACGGATAGCAATAGATCAACAGGAGAAAATAAAGACTATAAATGCAAAATAGGTAGAAGGAGGAGAGATGCTCGCATGGGAAACACTGTTGAAGGTTCATATCTGGAGAACTTGTCGATACTCGCATCCACTCATCGGTCTAATCCGCGAAGAAGCGAACACTAGAAGACACACCGGATGCAATATTTAATACGACGGCAGAAGATCCGGCATGATTATGATATGATGCAAATGCGGTGCAATTTAATATGCGGCAGTATTAAGCGAAACCGGGGTCCCGACATTTAATTAAACGGTTCAAATTATTTAAAACCCCCGCAATCTAAATGTTGTCTTGACAAGGCAAGAACATGCCATCGGTTCGCTATGCAAATTTAAATCAAGACAATATAAGACTAGAAACGCTCTCATATAGTCTCCATATTTATTTTAGGTGAATCATCAAAATACCCTCAAGCACCGACAAAATGTATGCCAACATGCTAAATTAATATGCAACAAGTTTATGTCATATATAATAAAAATAGGGGTCTCGGAAAAAGGGGATCACATTAGGGTTCGGCGAACTTGGGCTTCGAGGGGTTCGGGGTTCGACAGGGTTCGACGGGGGAACGGTTCGACGGAAACGGTCTCGGACAACGGAAGGAGAGCTTGGCGTTCCAGGAAGGAGGACTTGGTGCTCCGAGATGAAGTGCTTGTCGTTCCGGTGGCGATCTTGACGGTCGTCGGATCCGAGAAGGAGATCTTGGTGTTCGGTGGCCTCGGGCATCGGGTCCGGGAAGAAGTACTTGTCGCATCCGTGGTCTTCGGATTCGGTCTTCGGATCCATATCGGCGCGCTCGGGGTCTTGGTCATCTGATGCGTGTAGCAGCTCATGACGTTCGGGAAGGCGATCATGTCGTCCCGACCTTGTTCGATGTCGAACTTTCTCTGGTGGTCGTCGTACTAGTCCGATGAAGATCTTGTCGTGGCTAGCCTTGGAGGAAGAGGGCTGTCACGGAACTCGTAATAACACAAACACACGCACGTCCACATATGTGCACCGATGAACAACAGAACCCTGCAAACAACACATAAACAGGAACCCCGCAGGGACATGGCGGTGACGTCAGCGGGGTGGACGCCTACTGCAGGAGACGCTGCTTGGCCGGGAGGAGATGCGAACGCGATGGGTCTTGGCGGCGAAGACGACCATCGCAGGCGGCAGAGGCCGGCTTCCGGGGCGCCACGGCAAGGGAGCGGCAACGGTGAGTCGGAGGGTCGGAGCTGTGCTGCCGGAGGGCCAAGCGGCGGCGCTCACACGGCGAGGAGCGAAGCGGGGTGCGGGGACGCCGGGGGTGACGCCTCGCAGAGAGGAAGCCGGCGGCAAGGCTGTCGGGCTCGAGGCGGCGGGGGTCGTTCTCGCGAGGAAGGGAGAGGCGGGGGCGTGGCCGAGGTCGTCGGCGACCGGGGAGAGGAGGACGGAGGGAGGCAGGGAAGAACTCCGGTAGTGACGGCACGGAAGCTCGGTGGCGGCGGCTCGTGGAGACGTTGCAGGGAGGCTTGGGCCGGGCTCGACGACGGCCGGAGTGGACGAAGACCAAGGCGGCGGGGATCCGCGCGATGCGGAGAGGAAAGAGGCGGGAGGAGGTCGGAGTGGTCGCGGTTGCTGGCGGCGTCCGCGCCGACGGAGGCGGTGGTTGGGGCGAGCGCTGGGCGGGGAGATGAGGGCGGCGGCGCTGCAGAAGGGGATGAGCTTGGAGGCGGGGGGTCGGGGATGCGGGAGACCGAGCGGTGGCAGCGGCTTGCCGGCGCGGGGGCTGAGGAAGGTGGCCGGCGACGGGGGTGGCGGCTGGTGCAGGCGCAGGAGGCGGCCGGTCGAGGGGGACGGCGCGGCGGCCTGACGGAGAGGAGGTCGGCCGGCGGTTGGTGGCGTCCTACGGGAGGAAGGAGAGTGCAGGGGGAAGGGATTGCGTGGTGGGTGGTGGGCCAGGTGGGCGCGGGGCACGAGGGGAGCGGGTCAGGGGTGGCTGTCGGTGGGGTAGGGCCCGGTGAGTTGTCCGCTTCTGGCAGCGAGGGGGCGCGCGCAGCTGGGCGGGAAAAGGTGGCGTGCGGCGCGCGGGTGCGGGGTGGGGCCAGCACGCGCGTGTACGTGCGCGTGGGTGTGTGTGTGCGGCTGGTTCGGTAGGGGCTGGAAGCTGGGCGGGAAAAACTGGGAGGAGAGAGTTGGTGGATGGGGATTGGCCAGGGGGATGAGGTGGCGCACCGCGAGTGGTGGGAGTGAGGTGGCCGGCGGAGAGAGAGAGAGGCTGGCAGGGTGGTAGGGATTAGGTGGGGTGGGGATTAGACTAGGGTTTTGTTAGGCTAGGATTAATTTTGGAGGTGGTCGGCTGGGCTTCGGTCCTGGCGGGCTGCCTCCTAAAAATAATTAAATATTTTATTTATTAAAAACGAGGCTTTTGCAAACCGTTGATAGACAAAACAAAATATTCCGGACAAGCCCGGTGTTTTTGATTTGAATTATAGATGGGGTATTTAGAAAACAATAATAGACTTTTCGAAAATAGTTTAAGACAAAACCATGCATGATGATGACGATGCTCAGATGCAATGTGGCATGATGACATGAGCATACGGTCATGATGATGCAATGCACAAAAACAACGCGATTTTCTAGTAGTGGTTTTTGCGGGGCGCCACAAAAAGTGCACTTGGGAAGATTAGCATATAGCTTTTCATGTCGAAGGATTTGCAATACTTCCTTGACATGTGTTATATGGTCCTCAAGTGATTTGTTATAAACAAGAATATCATCGAAATAGACAACAACACTTTTTCCAATGAGAGAATGCAAGATATGATTCATGAGACGCATGAAGGTGGATGGGGCATTAGATAAACCAAAGGACATAACCAACCATTCATAGAGACCAAGTTTGGTCTTGAAGGCGGTTTTCCACTCATCACCTTCAGCCATGTGTATTTGATGGTAACCACTACGAAGATCAATTTTCAAAAAAATAGTGGCTCTACAAAATTCATCAAGCATGTCAGCGAGACGTGGTATGGGATGTCGATAACGCACGGTGATAGCATTGATTGGACGGCAGTCCATGCATAACCGTAACATATCATACGTTTTTGGAACAAGTATCACGGGTACGGCACTTGGACTAGTGCTAACTTGGATCAAACCTTTGGAGACGAGTTGGTTGATTTGACGTTCAATCTCCTTTGTCTCCTCCGGGTTCGTGCGGTAAGCAACGCGGTTGGGAAGAGGTGCATCGGGGATGAGGTCAATGCGATGTTCGATGCCTCGAAGAGGAGGTAGTCCATGTGGAAGCTCTTTGGGGAACACATCCTTGAATTCCTGCAAAACATTCATCAAAGTTGGAGGAACATTGGTTAATTCATTAGTTCCTTGTGCTAGTCCCTTGCAAAGGAGGACATAGTGCAAGATGGATGGGTTGTTCCGAACATCTCTCATCTCACTTTTGGTGGCAAGGAGAACACTCTTAGTTTTTCCACTCGAGTTTGGCTTGTGGCTCTCACTCACTATGAGGTGGTTCTCTCTCTCACCGCTCTTCTCACAGGTAGGTGTTGTGCTTTGCGCCCTCGCTAAAGCCTTTGCATTGTCCGCAATTATTTGGCTAGGAGTCATCGGTTGCAAAACACATGTTTTGTTGAGCCATTTGAAGGTGTATACATTGGTGCGACCATCATGTTGAGAAGCCTTGTCAAATTGCCATGGTCGACCAAGAAGCATGTGGCAAACTGTCATAGGAACCACATCACACTCCACCATATCTTTGTAAGGACCAATGGCGAAGGAGACCGGTACGGTATGCTTGATTTTCACGGACCCTTGGTCACTTAGCCATTGCACGTGGTAGGGGTGCTTGTGCGGATGGAGGGTGAGGTTGAGCTTCTCACACAACTCGGTGCTAGCAAGGTTGTGGCAACTCCCTCCGTCAATGATCACCTTGATAGATTTGCCATTGATGTCGGCTCGTGTTTGGAAGATATAGGAGCGTTGGTCCTCATGCTCTTGTGCTTGAGTGGTCAAAATCCTTATGACGACAAGCGATGGACTTGCGTCATGTTCACACATGAGAAGTTCTTGGTCATCTTCCACTCGTTGCCTTGCCATTACTTCCTTGACTCGGGCATCAAATTCATCTTCACTCAAGTACTCTTCATCACCATTGTCATGGATGAACAAGACTTTCTTGTTTCCACATTCGGCCGACTTGTGTCCTTTACCTCCACACTTGTAGCATTCACCATTGAAAGGCGTATCACTCTTTGCTTGTTTGCCACTTGGGGGAAGTTTTCCTTTAGGAAGTGTGGGCTTGAAGGAAGGCTTGGTGGTACTTGAGTAGCTTCCATTGAATGTTGTTGGTGTAGCGGTTGAAGCTTGCTTGTAGGAGAAGTATGTCTTGGGCTTGTTGTACTTTATATCCTCTTGCATTTGACGTTCAGCCTTTGTTGCGATGTGCACAAGCTCAACCATGGTGTTGTATGTTTGGAACTCGACAATGCGCTTGATTGGGTGATTCAAGCCAATAAGGAAACGTGCCATTGTTTGCTCCATGTGTTCATCAATGTTGGCGCGAATCAAGTTGAATTTCATTTCCTTGAAGTACTCTTCCACGGTCTTTGTCCCTTGACGAAGCGCTTGAAGGTTGTTGAAGAGGTCACGCGTGTAATTCGCGGGGACGAATCGGGATCTCATGTGAGCCTTCATGTCATGCCAAGTTGTGATTAGTGGCTCTTGCCTTGCATCACGAGCAACTTGAACTTGTTCCCACCAAAGGTTGGCGTAATCATCAAACTCAAGCGAAGCCATGGTGACCATCTTCTCATTGCTATAGTTGTGCATGCGGAAGATCTTGTCGACCTTGAGTGCCCACGAGAGGTATTCTTCGGGGTCATTGGATCCGGTGAACTTTGGCATTGTGAACTTGAGCTTGCCAAATGTTTCTTCCTCATTGCGGTCATGGTAGCGATTGTTGCCATGTTGATGATGGTCTTCATCTTCCATGCGATCGTTGTGATGAGCATGTTGATGATCTTGTGGTTTAGGAGGTGCAACTTGGTTCTCGTGACCTTGTTGCGGGGCTTGCTCTTAATATTGTTGTGGAGGAGCTTGCTCTTTCTCTTGGCATGGTTTTTGGCGGTGTTGAGGCGCTTGGGCCTCATGGTGACGAGGGGGTGGAGCCTCTTGACGCGGTTGACGATGAAGGGGAGGCTCGTTCCTCGGTTGGTGATGTTGGTTAGGCACATGGGCCTCACGGCGAAGATCATGGTCATGAGCATCTTGACGTGGTGGGTGTCGCTCAACTTGTATCACTTGACGCTCCAAGTTTTGTTGGGGTGGAGGAGGCGCCTCGTGATGACCATGGTGTCGTTGTTGATGTTCATGATGGTGGTGATGAGTAGGGGGATCTTGGAGAGCCTCTCGTCGATGACGAGCTTGATTCTCCAAATTGGAGTCATCACTTTTTGTGTCAAGTATGTGTCGCGGTCGATGGTGGTAGACTTGCGGTTGCTCTTGTGGTTGCTCTTGTTGGAGCACTAATGCCCTTGCGTGATGATGGTGAGCTTCTTGCCTTGCTCGTGGCCTTGAAGAGAAATCACCATCATAGCTTGACGTTGTGGCGTGCCGTGGGGAAGGTACATAGTTCGAAGAGCTTCCATCTTCAACCACGGGGGCATCATTGCGTCTTGGAGCACTTTGATGTAGATCTTGTGGAAGAGGTGCATGACGATGCGAAGAACTTGAAGAGCTTGATGCGCGTGAACGTGGTCTTGCCATTCCGTCGATGAGGCGTCGAAGATTGTCATTTGTTTCGGTGACGGAGCGTTGAAGCGCTTCATTTTGGTGGCCGAAGTTGTGATGCATTGCGTGCATTTGTCGTTCGAGGTCGTCGAAGCGGTTGTCGATGTTCTTGAACTCGGCTTGCGCCTCGCCAAATTGTTCATCTTGTCGCGTCTCAAGGGCTTGGTAACGTCCACGAAACTCTTGTCAAACGATGAAGTGACTTGTGTGCGTCATGTACGGTCCTTGATCTTCTTCTTGGGGAGGTGGTTGGCTCGACTCACCGTGCCTATCCATCATGCAAAACACACAAGTATTGTATATGGAAGTGGAATATGGTGGTGTTAGCCTTGTACCTCACCTTGGGGATTGCACCAAACTAGAAACCACAAGTGAGAGCTATAAGCGTGCAAAGTGGAATTGCAAAGAAAACTCACACTAAAGAAAGAACTAACTCTCAAAAGCTTGTTGGTGGTAGGTTAGGATTGTGGAAAGCCAAAGAACCAACCAAAAGAAAAGGGATAGTCAAAAGTGGGTAAAATCCAACAAAACTCAAGTCAAAGGCGAAGGTCAACAACTCAAAAGGGGTGACGGAAACCTATGACTATATACACACACGTGGAGATAGTTGGGATTGACACGACTATGAAAATGAGGAAACAAAATGTCCTAACAAAGACTAAGCTTGTTGTCGTGCCAATGCAAGGAGAGACTGTGGCTCGTTTGCAAAAAAAGAAAAATGAGCAACGGATTTGTGCACTTGCCTTGGGCGCTCTTCTTTCTCTCTTGCTTACAAGCTTTGAGTATCTCTTTTGCAAGGGGAGACTATTTTTCTTTTTCTTTTGCTTTTTATCTTTTTCTTTATTTTTTTATTTTTTTTGCTCTCCCTTGATGCTACCTAGTCACACCTGATATTGCTCTTGCGGCCGAACACTCCGGGGTGGCCGGACACTCCGGGTAGTGCCCGGGTAGTGTCCGAACTGGCCTTCTGAATGTCCACGCCAGGTTGGGGCTGGGGCTGGCCGGACACTCCGGCTGGTTCCTGGCGGACACTCCGGTTCAGTCAGCTTCAGGGCTCGTGGGTCGATGCGGCGGGGGTTCGTACCTGATGATGCATAGAGTAGTGGTATGAAGTAGCAAGCCATCCAGGTGTATGTCAAAGTCACATGATGAGAGGATCAAATTCACCTTATCTTGAAGGAGCTTGGCTTGTGCACGGGTCATCGGTCCACTTGGGGGACTCGGTGGTGTAGATGTAGGAGCGTCCATAGGACGGGCCGCATCATGATTTAGGCAGCATCATATTCTCATAAGTATTTTCAATTTGTCGCTGAATCTCTTTCGTCTCCTCCGGATTGGTACGATATGGCGCACGGTTGGGCAAAGATGCTCTAGGAATCAAATCAATTTGGTGCTCAATTCCACGAATAGGTGGCAGTCCTAGAGGTACATCTTGTGGGAAAACATCCTCATACTCCTGCAAAATGTTAGCAATAGCAGGTGGCAACGAAGGAGGAATCTCCTCAGCCGAAAACAACACTTTTTTGCAAATGATAGCATAACATGTAGTAGTACTCACATCAATTTTATCAGATTTGCTAGCTAGCAAACAAGTACTTTTCAAACGAATTTCATTAGCATGTTTTGGATCAGATTTAGAAGTACTTGGAGAAGGCATAAGTTCCTTAGAAACAATCTGATTTTCGCTCAGCTTTTTCCCCTCATTATGTGCTCTACTAGCTCTAGCAAGATCATCTTTTAAAATACTTTCAGGAGACATGGGAAGTAACACAATTTTCTTATTATTATGAACAAGAGAATACTGATTTGTGCTACCATAGTGTATAGAATTTGTATCAAATTGCCATGGTCTACGAAGTAAAAGAGCACATGCTTGCATAGGAACAACATCACACTCAACATAATCAGGATATGCAGCAATAGTAAAATGCACACGAACTGTACGTGTTACCTTAACCTTGCCGCTGTTATTAAACCATTGAATGTGATATGGACGAGGATGAGGTCGTGTCGTGAGAGAAAGCTTTTCAACCATCTCCATGCTCGCTAAGTTGTTGCATCTCCCTCCATCAATAATAATGCGAATACAACGATCTTTAACCACACCCTTGGTATGGAATAGATTATGGCGCTGGTCAGGCTCGCCCTTGGTAATTTGTGCACTCAAGACTCACTGTGCAATTAAACTTGTGTATTTCTCCGCATGTTCCGCAGCCATATATTCAGAATCTTGCTCCGTGGGTGCTGCAGCATATTGCTCATCATATGCAATAAGAGCCAAAGTATCTTCATCATAATCACTTGCGGAATCGTATCCACCATCCTCAAGAGAAATCATCACACGAGAGGAGGCACAATCACGTGCAAAGTGACCAAGTCCACCACATGTGCGGCACTGAATTTGGCTGGACTTGCCCATAGATGCCATGGAGGACGCAACACTCGGGGCTGGTCCCGTAGTAGTTTTTCGTGAAGCAAACGGAGGTGGTGTTGATGCTGCAGATCTCGTGGATGTGGTCGCTAGAGGTGTAGGTGCAGCAGCCCGTGACGCCGAATTCGGTGATCTCCAAGTAGAACGCCCTGCAGAATAATTAGTTTGTATCGCCTCGCGTCGATCCCGCACTTCACATTCAGCATTGCAAGCAAGATGGAACAAACGGGTAATAGTGTGATAAGATTTATATCGAAAAATGGTCTAAATTTCCTTATTTAACCCACCTACAAATCGTGCCATTAACTTCATTACCCTCCTCTATACCACAACGCAGCATGCCAGTTTGCAACTCCTGATAGTAATCCTCTACAGAATTTTTGCCTTGATCTAGACGTGCTAATTTGGTAAGCATGGAACGCTGATAATATGGTGGAACAAAACAAATACGCATAGCATGTTTTAAAGCATCCCACGTAGTGATTGGATTAGCATGATTAGCACGACAATATTTAGACCACCATATGGAAGCAAAACTAGTGAACTCACAAGTAGCAGCACTAACACGTCTATCCTATGGATAATTTAAGCATGCAAAACGCTGGTCTAATTCTAATTCCCAAGAGAGGTATGCATCAGGATTATAGCGACCATTAAACGTAGGAACATTTAATTTCAGTTTAGCAACATGGTCATCATCATGTACCAACAGAAAAGGGGGTGGACGGTGAATGTGGGGATTGTATTGCCTAGGACGACCAGCTGGCTGATCAACTGTGAAGTCGTCCGCATACTCGCCCTCATCCTCATCTTCCCCGTAATAATCATCCAACTGAGCATCACGGGCCTGTGTGACGCCCGTAGCTCCTGCAACGCCAGCAGCAGCACCCGCAGTCGAAGTTTGCGCCGGATGTTTGAGAATGCGTTGTGCACGTCCCAACAAGTAGGGTGTAGGAGCCACGTGAGTCGGCTGTGCAGGAGGCGCGCGAGCCGTCGGTGGTGGAGGTAAGCGTGCTAGCACCTCCTGGAATTTAGCGTCGAGTTTGGTGGTGAAGGCGGTCTCGAGTCCCTCAAGTTGCTCCATCGTGTCAGTAAAACGCTTGTCCACATCCTACATATGGTCAGCCAAAAGTGTGGTGACGTGAGCCTGCAAGGCTTCACCCTCCAGTGGCTGTGTCTCGGTGTTTTCTGGTGGCATGATTAGTACGCAAAAGCACAGGTATATAATAGAGATACAACAGGAACAGTGGTGGAAAGCGCTTAATCTGTCAAGCAAACCAAGAATCTTACCCGTTCTTACCCTGCAGCAGGTAGTGAGAAGCAACCGTCGTGATCAGGCTTCAGGAAGATTGAATAGACCGATTGCCAGGTGGTGTCAACGCACGGTGTAGGAATATGTGGAGTTCTGGGTCGTTGCAATCTCTGTAGACACAATTTCAAAACAGCAATGCAAGGTTGAATAACAGCTCAACGACGGTACTGTGTTGGTCCTAGACTATCCCAAGCTAGAGACACGAGCCTAGAACACTACGAGTCACGCTACGACACCGAAAAGAAACAGGCACCAGTGCTCTGAACAGCACGCGAATGAGGCGCAAATTACTAATATGGAAAGTGTCTCAAAACGATCAGCAAAGTGGAATATCAGGATAGGCTCAAGATTTTTTTTTGAAATTTCCGAAAACTACACGAAACTGCTCTGAAAAGCGTGCAGACACCAAAAACTTTTCACTATAATGGCGTATAGCTCAAAACAATCCCAGAAGCCTAAAAACAGTATAGGCCGAATATTTTTTGCTCTCCCCTCCTCTTCCCTTCTAGCTGAAACTTTCTGGAACTTGGATCAAGTTGCAACTCGGATCGGATCTACAATGATGGAAAGCACGAATAAGAAAACAAAAACAAACCTAACTGGACTAGAACAAGGATATGTGGTGGCGAAGGCGGTATGTGGGCGTGGGGTTGTAGCAAGTGTATGGCGGTGGTGATAGCGGAATTGGTGGTGATGGCGGAAACGATGGTGGAGGTGGTGATGATTGTGACCAGAACTCGAAACTCTAAAGATCTAGATCTAAAACCAGCACTGGACACGATGATGCAGACTAGAACTCAACAAAGCAAATACTAAAAAGAAACAATGCAATAGGCCCGAAAGTGTTTCTAGGATACAAATCTAACCCTAATTTGTTGCCTTTTTATGGTTTATAGGAAGAAGAACAGATACAATCTAAACTATGCAAACTGTAAGATCTCACCGAGAAACCCAAAATCTGATACCACTTGATAGGGTAAAGGTGCATGATCTTTCGATGAGACAATATCTATCGATTATGGTGGAGGTCGACGTTGATGATCCGACTACAAACGTGCGAGACGTTGTGCCTTACCAATCGATACACCAACTTCCGAGGCTATTGATCACGCCGGAGCTAGATCAACCTAATCACAAGGATCAATCCCTGCAAGCAATCGAAGAACCAACAAGAATTATAGATGCAATCAAGATATTGCGAATATAGATGAAAGCTTTATTGAAGAGGTGGGATTCTGTCTATGCGTAGTATAAAAGGTCGGTTTGACACTTGTGCCTATGGCGAAGAGTAGCTCGTGGCTAAGTCTTTTACTAAACAAAATCCGAGTCTAAACGATGACCTAATGGGAGTATATATGGAGGAACAGAAGGGAATTTCGGCCAGCCTTGGGGAGGAGGTCGAAATGCATCTCTAGGCTAGTTTCCTCCACTATACGGACTCTAAAAGTTCAGCCCCTTTATTTGGACGAAAATTACATGGGCCTGGCCCATATTTAAAGGTGACGCAGCACCATCTAATCACATGGACGAAAATTTGAAGTGTGTAGCTCTCTAGTTCGTCCATGTCTTCATCTTTTCATTATGGTGGCTTCAAAGTTTTGAAATCTTCACTTGCAGCGTCATCCTGGATCCTCACACGATTGCTGCCATCATCTCCATGCATGATCATGCTCCAATGCTTGACCCTCTCATCCATGCTAGGCCCATCATTCCTAAGTAACATACACACATCTGATTTAGGCAGCATCATATTCTCATGAATATTAGGAATAGTTCCTAGAAACGAAAGTACCTGATAATTTAGTTGGAGTGCACGAGCTCTTGTGAGAGGTCCTTGGAATTGTGGAACGTGAGGAAGTGTGGATGTAGGTGCAACGGTTGTATCAACCGTAGGGATGTCCTCATCATACCTACTCGAGGACGAGCAGGAGTTAAGCTTGGGGATGTTGATACGTTGTAAACGTATCTATAATTTTTGATGTTCCATGCTTGTTCCGTATCTACTTTCTTATGTTTTGTCCACACTTTGGGATATTTTTATACATTTTCTGGAACTAACCATTAACAAGATGCCACAGTGCTAGTTGCCTATTTTCTGCTGTTTTTGGTTTCAGAAAAGCTAGTAAGGAAATATTCTCAGAATTGGACTGGACAAAAGCCAAATTCAATATTTTACCCAAAGCAACATGGAGTCCGAAGGAGGGACGAAGTGGCACACCAGGGCGGCCACACCTGGTGGCGGAATAGCCTGGGGGCGCCACCAGGGGGTGTGGGCCCCCTGATGCTTCACCGACCTTGCCCTTCCGCCTATAAAAGCCTCCCGGGACGAAAACCCTAAGTACCGGATCAAAATCCCATAGAAATCCATGGAAGAGTTTGTAGCTACCGCCATCTTGATCCCAGATCGGGGGGATCCGAAGCTCTTGCCACCACCCTGCCAGAGGGGAGAGATCACCCTCGAGGCCTTCTTCATCACCATGACTACCTCCGGTGTGGTGCGTGAGTAGTTCATCATTGGACTATGGGTCCATTTAGTAGCTAGATGGTTGGTTCTCCTCCTGCTATCATGTTTAGATCTTGTGAGCTCCGTTCATGATCAAGATCATCTATTTGTAATCTTACATGTTATGTTTGCTGGGATCCGATGGATATTGAAATGCTATTTCAGATTGTTTATTGATTTTATCATGTCTTTGTTATTTGTGATCTTGCATGCTTTCTGTTGTTAGTAGCTATCTTGGCCAAGTAGATGCTAGCAACTCCAAGAGGGAGTATTAATGCTCGATAGTGGGTTCATTCCTCTAGTAATATGGGGAAGTGACAGGAATCTCTAAGGTACTAGATTTGATGTTGCTACTAGGGAGAAAACAACCATCCTTTGTCCATAGGACAATCGTATTGTTTACTTTACACACTTTGCTTAATGCAATTATCTATTGCTTGCAACTTAATACTGGAGGGGGTTCGGATGATAACCTAAAGGTGGATTATTAGTCATAGATGCTGTTGGATTATGGTCTATGTATAATGTTGTAATGCCCAATCGAATCTCATAGGAGTCAAGATGATTAGTATATGCATGGTATGCTTTCTCGAGTCTGTCAATTGCCCCACTATAATTTCTTCACCCAACATGTTATTTATCTTAAGGAGAATCACCTGTAGTGAACTATGGACCCTGGTCCATTCTTTTACCATTGATAAACCATATACTATTTACTGTTTACTGTTTACTTTATGCAAGCAATTACTATATTCCACACAATACATTTAATCCTTTGTTTTTAGCAAAACCGGTGAGATTGACAACCTCACTGTAAGTTGGGGCAAAGTTTTGTGGTTCTGTTGTGAAGGATTCCAAGTTGGAAACAACACCTTGGGTTGGTTTCCTTGCTCCTACTGTTTCGATAACCTTGGTTTCGGAACTGAGGGAAAACTTGCTGATTTGCTCATCATACCTTCCTCTTGGGGTTCCCAACGAGCTCAATATATTTTGAGCCATCAATGATCTGGAGGCCAAACTACGGATTGCTGAGGAGGCTTTGGAGGAGGCAAAGCAGAAAGCGCAAACTGATGCCGAAGAAGTGGCCAAGCAAGCCGCTATCCGAGATGAAAGTCTTCGAGAGCGCCTGGAGGCCCTTAATGCTTCTTTGACCTGTACGTCTTTTGTCTTGTCTGGCTTTATTTGAAATGCTGAGGCTTTATTTGATTTCCTTTCTTTGGTCATCAATCTTTTCCCTCTTTTCTTTACCTTCAAAATTGACTTGCCAAAACCTGATGCTGCACAAAGGCAATAAGGTTGATCCTTTGTCGGATGTTGTTAGCACCTTGGAGGACAACATCGTTCATGGGCGCAACCTCCTTGTCCGCTCCCGCCGTGCCTTCAAAAGCCTTCATGCCGAAATTTTTCCAACCATGGAGGTGCCGAATAACTTGAATGATCTTGTCACTTTCTAATGTGCTGACCCTAGCCCCCTTGTTGGTTATAGCCTGATGCAGTCGAAGAGTGGTGCCGAAACTTCGATGGCCCTGGCGATGGCGCACGGCGAGAAGGACGACTGGGAGAAGGTTAGCTCCTATGTCCCAGTCACCTCCACTGGCCAAGAAGTTGAATTGAAGCCTCATGTTAAGAGGGCCAGAAAGTATTCCCGACTGCTTTTGGGCCTAGTCTCAGGCTCGGAGAAGCTGGTTGCTCCTTCTTCGACGGGCGCTCCTTCTTCGGCTGCTCCTATCGTTCCTGTAGCTAGTGCTACTTTGTCTTTGAAGGAAAAGGCTTCATAGGCTTTGTTTTGTAATTTTTATTGTATCTCCCTTGCCGTTATTGTAATGAACCTTTAACTTATCCAGCTACCTCTTGCTTCCTTTTTACAAGAAAGCAACTTTTGAATATATGCGTATGAGTTTGCTTTTATATGCTGAATGTTTCATATCTTTCGTGTCTTGCTATATTTTAAATGAATCTTCGGCTCCTTCTGGGTCCGCGCAACTGTCGGATGCAAATCCATCCTCATCTATAGTGGGCATAACCAATACCGCCATTCTGCATACGGTGGACCCGCCATGGTACACTAAAAAATTGAACAGGTGAAAAAACTTGAAGGAAAATTTCGGGTTATTCAGTCAATGGTAGATGTTGCTCAATCTAAGAAACGCTAGGCCCTCAATCGCGAAGCTTTTTTCTTGGAGGAAATTTCCAGGGCAAGTGAGAAGCTATTATGTAAGTCTTCTTCCTATTTTTTCTGTTGCTCCTTCTGGCTTGTAGGAAGTCAATGTTTTCTCCTGATTTGTAGGCATTCGATTGTGCGAGAGGGAGGAAACCCAACGTCTGCACAACTGAATGCAAGCTCTTGTGTCTGCCTCCCGAGCTTCTGAGACAGATTTTTGGACTGATCATCGCTATGCTTATACTGTGGCGTTGCTTCAGGACCGTCTATCAGAGGTTGAGCAGTTTGTCGAGTGCTGCCGCAGATCGCTGACCCTTATTTATAATGCCATGTTTCCTCGGGATCCTCAGCCTCAGACCTTGGCGGATTTACTTGTGAAGTTTCAACAAGGTGAAAAGATTCATCATTTCGTGAAGCCTCAACTTGGGGCGGATGCCAAGCTCGCGCTTTCTTGGGTACATGTGGATCATCCGACACTAGACTTGGATGTTGTATCTTCATGGCTACCTCCCCCTTCCGATGGTGGCCTTGTTGATATGGCGTCTCATTACGCCGTTGCTCGTAGACCTGCCATTAGGATTGTTCGAAGATGCTTGGAGGCAGACGAAGAATTTTTTGTTAATTTTCCTATTTGATTGCTTGCTTGTGCAGCCTTTGTACTTTGTAGAAGAAATATTATATAGAGCTACTTTATACTTGTCAAAAGGGTCATATGTTTTATACGAGATTTTGAATGTATATTGTATTTTTTTAGGATCCGACGAACTGATGTCTTCCTTCATGTGCCATAGAAATTTTATGCTGAGAAGTACTTTCTTTATTCATTGATAAACATAAATGGATACATTGCAAGGGCGTGATCGCCTGGCCATTGGCCTTTATTGAATATAAAGTGTGTCAAAGTTAAGTTTTTCTTTAGGAACTTCGGCTTTTGTTCTTGGGGTTCTTCATCATGCTCTGTGTTGGTATGTGGGGTGCTCTCGTCTTTTCGACGAGTTGGTCTTCCTATGCGGGACCTATAGTGGAGGCCGCATATGTTGCTTTTGCGGGACCGTTGTGCGCTTCTTGTAATGACTCCTCATCTGCTATTTTCAGCTGTCCAAGTTCTGTCTCCATCCCGAAAGATTCTGATATTTTGTTGAATTCCCGATCATAGCTATCCGAGCGACTGAAGCTTCCTTTTACTGTTATGACCCCGTTGCGGGCTGGCATTTTTAGCACCAGATATGCGTAGTGAAGCACTACCATGAACCTAGCGAAAGATGGTCGTTCCAGGATCGCATGTACCGAGATGGCCAGTCCATGACTTCGAACTCTAGCTTTCCGTGCCTGAAGTTATTCTTTGATCCGAAGACTACGTTGAGGTGGACTTTGCCCAATGGAATTTCGGCTTTTCCTGGAACTATCCCGTGGAAAGTTGTATCTGTGGATACTAGATTTGTCATGGACCAATTCATAGCCCGTAGAGTTTTGGTGTAGATCAGGTTGATATTGCTCCCTTCATCCAAGAAAACCTTGCTCATGTCGAACCCGCCGATTTGTGCTTCTACTATTAGCACTGACTGGCCTGGTTGAGGGACCCGTAGTGGATGATCAGCTCTACTGAAGGTAATTTCTTGTTCTGGCCAATGGGGATAATCAGGTGTAGGAGGTGGCTTTGTTACTGCCATGTTGACTTGTCTAGTGATCAACTTCTGTGTTCTGTTGGAGGGCCATACCTTTTGGATCATTGACATTGCTCGTTTTGACCTAGGATATTCGTCGTCTTGATGTGTTGTGTTTTGTGGCTGTCCTGCTGGGGGTGCCCCTGCGGTGGCGGTGGCACGCCGATAACCAGAGCGCCAGGCGCGGTAGCATAGCCTCGGTTTCCTGCTTCCGTTGCCCTTGCATTGCATAGCTCTTGCATTTTTAGGAACGTTCGGCAGTCCTTTACGAGGTGATTTGATAATTTTTTCCCTGCCGAGTTGATGTAGAAGTGCATATTGCACGGTCCTTCCAACATTTGTCCTGCTGACATAGGTGGGTCTCGATTCGTCGGCTGGTATTGTTGCTGCGGCTGACCTCCACCGATGTTGTCCATGTTACCACGGTATCCGTTGTTGTAATTGTCGCTTTGTCGGTTGTCCCTTCCAGAGAAACTGGCTGCAACGTAACTTGGTGTACTGTACCCATCGTTGGTTCGTCGTCTTTGATCGTTATTGTGCCTGTCCCTATCTTCTTCAGGTGAATGGGCTCTTTTGTTGTGTACTGCGTCTTCTCCGTCGGCCCAACGATTGGCTATGTCCATTAGCTGGAAAATTGTCTTTGGATTGGTTCGTCCTAGTTCTTCAATAAATTCCTGCCGATGAAGTCCATCGCTGAAGGCGTCGATTGCTCTTTCATCGGATATGGCTTCAGCCGAATTTTTTATGATGTTCCACCGTTGGACGAAAGCCCGTATTGATTCTCCTAGCTTTTGCTTGTAGGCCCGCAATTTCTCCAAAGACATGGGTCGCTAGAATGTGGACTGGAAATTCCTGATAAATTTTTCCTCAAGATTGTTCCAACTACTGATAGAATCTTCGAGTTGTTTTAGCCAGGAGCGTTCCATGCCGGTTAGGTGCAGCTGCAAGCTTTGCATTGCTGTAGCTTTGGATCCACCTTGTAGCCTGGCGGTTGCCAGATAATCTGTTAGCCAAGCTTTAGGTTCTTGGAGACCATTGTACTTTTGACGATCTTGAGGTACCAGAGTCTTGCGAACCCATCAGGTAAAGCAACTGGCTCTGCATAGTTCTTGCTCTTCCTTGCTTTCGCCGTCGTGATATCTTTGGGTGCTACGCTCTTCTCTGGATCGGTGGATCCTTTGCTGAGTGATGTCGTTTCTTGCATTGTTTCGTGGCTCTGACTCTAAAAAGTGGACCCGTTGTGGCGATCGAGATCGTCGGGTGTGTCCCACTTGCCGAGGGCTGCTACGATGGTGTGGGGATCTATCAAGCTATCGTGTGGTTCCTTGATCTGTTTGCGCGAGGGATGCTCCTACCATGCCGAGATTCATCAGGGTGGAGCGGTGGAGGGCCGCGCGAGGATCGTCGGGTGTGGGTTTTGTTGTAATTAGATATGTTTGTGCAGCCACAATGGCTGCCTGGGCTGTTTTTTGCCTTGATATTTCTAGCCTGGTATATTGACATGAATGATAGATCAAAGTCTCGGATTAGTCCGCTCCTCTCTGCTTCGGGGCTATTCTCCAACCTAGATGTTCCTCTCCTTGGCGGTACTCCTCCTGTTATGCTCCTTGATCCTCAAGTGGAGCTTAACTGCGCTCATCATAGGCTAGATTCGTCAGCTAATCTTTTCCTTTCATCGAGTTGCCTCTGCATCCTGAGTAGGTCTCTCTTCTTGTGATGAAGCAGATATTGGTATGCTAATAGATCCTCGTGTGAAGCATCCGCTATCATCCGAACCACTCCAGAAATTTCTTGCTTTGCTTTTTGCCATGCCGCTGTGGGTAGTTAATACATTGCAAATGTATCTATAATTTTTGATGTTCCATGCTTGGTTTTATCCACTTTCTTGTGTTTTGTTCCAACTTTGGAGTACTTTTCATATGATTTCTTGGAATAACCTATTAACAAGAGCCATAGTGCCAGCTGTCTGTTTTCTGCTGTTTTTGGTTCCAGGAAAGTCAGAAAATGAATACTCTCGGAATTGGACGGGACAAAAGCCAAAGTGCCTATTTTTCCGGAAGGGATCAAGTGCCAGAATACGAGACGGAGAGGGGCCAGGGGCCGGCCACATCACCTAGCCGCGCGGACAGGCCTAGCACGCGCCAGGGGGTGGTGTGGTGGCTCCCGGCACCCCCTCGGCCTCTCCTTCCACCTATATATTGCCCTCGGGACGAAAACTCTAAGTACCCGATCAAAAATCCACGAAAGAGTCTCTAGCCGCCGTCATCTTCATCCCTAGATCAGGAGGGATCTGAAGCTCTTCCCGGCACCCTGCCGGAGAGGGGAATTCACCCTGGAGGCCTTCTTCATCACCATGCAAGCCTCCGGTGTGATGCGTGAGCAGTTCATCCTTGGACTACGGATCCATGTAGTAGCTAGATGGTTGGTTTCTCCTCCTTTGTGCTTTCATGTTTAGATCTTGTGAGCTCCGTTCATGATCAAGATCATATTTTCGTAATCCATACAGGTTGTGTTTGCGGGGATCCGATGGATATTGAGATGCTATTTTAGATTGATTATTGATTCTATCATGTCTTTGTTATTAGAGATCTTGCATGCTTTCCGTTGTTAGTAGCTATCTTGGCCAAGTAGATGCTAGCAACTCCAAGAGTTAGTATTTATGCTCGATAGTGGGTTCATGCCTCTGGTAATCTAGGGAAGTGACAGAAATCTCTAAGGTACTAGATGTGTTGTTGCTACTAGGTAGAAAACAACAATCCTTTGTTCATATAACAATCGTATTGTTTACTTTACACGCAGTTCGTAAAGCAATAATCTGTTGCTTGCAACTTAATACTAGAGGGGGTTGGGATGATAACCTGAAGGTGGATTATTAGTCATAGATGCAGTTGGATGGCGGTCTATGTATTATATTGTAATGCCCAATCAAGTCTCAGAGGAGTCAAGATGATTAGTATATGCATGTATTGCTTTCTTGGTGTTTGTCAATTGCCTCGCTATAATTTGTTCACCCAGCATGTTATCTATCTAAGGATAGCCACCTCTAGTGAACTATGGATCCCGGTCCTTGTCTTTTACATACAATCTACAATCTTTTACCGCTTTGTGTTTACTTTCTGCAAACTTTTACTTCTTTCCATTCGATACGTTTAATCCTTTGTTTTCCACAAAACACGGTGAGATTGACAACCTCATCGCAAGTTGGGGACAAAGTTCTGTGGTTGTGTTGTGCAGGTCTCCACGTTGCTACTAGCACCGGTAGTGCGCCCTACCAAAGCTCAGCTAGTAACACCTTTGGGGTGTTTCCTTGCTCCTACTGGTTCGATTAAACCTTGGTTTCATAACTGAGGGAAACTTGCTGCTGTGCTCATCATACCTTCCTCTCGGGGTTCCCAACGAGCTCTACATCAACACCGCCACCAAGCATTTTTCTAGGCGCCGTGCATTGAGCCATCAAGCATTTTTCTGGCGCCGTTGCCGGGGAATCAAGGACATCTTCACAAGGGGAGTCCCTCATAACCAATCTCTTTATTTTGTTGTTTTTGTTTTGCTTAGTTTCTTTTTTGCTTTGTTTGCTTGTTTTGTTCTTCAAAAACACAAAAAAATTAGTTTTACTTGTTTGCTTTCTTATTTGAAAACCCAAAATAAATGACTACTCTTGAAAACACTAAGTTGTGTGACTTCACTAGCACCAACAACAATGATTTTATGAGCACACCTATTGCTCCACCTGTGGCTGAAAATACTTTCTTTGAGATAAAACCTGCTTTGCTCAATCTTGTTATGAGAAAACTATTTTTTGGTATTGGTAATGAAGATGCTGCTTCCCATCTAAATAACTTTGTTGAACTTTGTGAGATGCAAAAGCATAGGGATATAGATGGTGATATTATTAAACTGAAATTGTTTCCTTTCTCTTTGAGAGGAAAAGCTAAAGAATGGTTGGATTCCTTAACTAGGAATAGTATTGATTCTTGTACTAAGTGCAAAGATGCTTTTATTGGAAAATACTATCCTCCTGCTAAGATTATATCCATGAGAAGTGAAATAGTGAAGTTTAAACAGCTTGATAATGAGCATGTTGCTCAAGCTTGGGAAAGAATGAAATATTTGGTAAAGAATTGTCCCACTCATGGACTGACTGCTTGGATGATCATCCAAACTTTTTATGCAGGATTGAACTATTCTTCAAGGAACCTATTGGATTCTGCTGCTGGAGGTACCTTTATGACCATCACTTTGGGTGCTGCAACAAAACTTCTGGACAATATGATGGTTAATTATTCTGAATGGCATACTGAGAGAGCTCCACAAGGTAAGAAGGTAAATTCTGTTGAGGAAACCTCCTCCTTGAGTGATAAGATTGATATTATTATGTCTATACTTGTTAATGGGAAAGCCCATATTGATCCAAATAATGTTCCTTTAGCCTCTTTGGTTGCTCAAGAAGAGCAAGTTGATGTGAACTTCATAAGAAATAACAACTTTGGCAACAATGCTTATGGTAATAATGCTTATAGGAACAATTTTGGTAACAACAATTATAAGCCATATCCTCCTAGTGAAGGAAGAATTTTAGAAATTGAAAGAGCCACTAAAAACTTCATGCAAATGCAATATGAGCAAAATAAGCTATTTACTAAAACTATGGAGGAACAATCTATCATTTTGAAGAACATTAGCCATCAACTTGAGAGTCTAAATAGGGAAATTCCTAGTTTACAATTGAAACTCTCTAATGCTGAAAGAAATATATCATCTCTATCTGAAGCTCAATCTTCAATGATTAATAAAATGGCTACTAAACCTGAAACTAATGAGAATCCCTTTGCAGCTACTAATGCTATACAAGTAAGAATTGATGAAAATGTTAGACTATTAGCTAAATTACATGCTAAGTGGGAAAGAGAAGATGAAATTGCTAGAAACATTAGTGTTTCTACTATTACCACCACTAGTGTTGAGGCTAGCAATAGTTCTACTACTTTAGATGATAAATTTGATTTTGATCTTGATGGTTGCAACATCTCTGAAGTTATTAAGTTCCTATAAAAGCTTGCTAAAAGTCCTAATGCTAGTGCTATGAACATGGCCTTTACAAAACACATTACTGATGCTCTCATAAAGATTAAAGAAGAAAAGATGAAACATAAAGCTTCTATTCCTATAAAACAAGAAGATGGTTGGGAACCCATCATTAATATGAAAGTGAATGACTTTGATTTCAAAGCTTTGTGTGATCTTGGTAGTAGTGTTTCTATTATGCCTAGAAGGATTTATGATATGCTTGATTTGCCTCCTCTTGAAGATTGTTATTTGAATGTCCCACTTGATGATAATGCTAAAAAGAAACTCATGGGGAGTCTTAATGATGTTCTTATTATGGTTAACGATTCCTATGTCCCCGTTGATTTCTATATTTTGGATGTTGAATACAATGCTTCTTGTCCTATTACTTTGGGAAGACCTTTTCTTAGAACTGTTGGTGCCATCATTGCTATGAAAGAAGGCACCATTAAATATCAACTCCCACTTAAGAAATGTATAGAACACTTCTCTAAAAAGAGAGAAAAGATTTCTTTTGCTTCTCCTATGAAAACAAAATTTGCTCTTAATGCTTCTTCATTTGAGAACACTTGATTCTTTCTTTGCTTCTTATGCCTAACTTAAAGGCGTTAAAGAAAAGTACTTGTTGGAAGATAACCCAAGAATTTTAGATGAGTCTTGCAAGTTATTACCTCTGTAATAACCTCTCCTTATCCTTTTTATTTGCTTTTTGTGCCAAGAGTAACCTCTAATGAGAGTGAAGTAATGATTGGAAAAGTTGTTGTCCTGAAACAGATTTTTGTGCTTCACCGTAAAAATTCCTGAGAGAGCTCTGTATGTCAGATTGAGCTGTAATGTTTTTTGATAATGCCCCAGGTTTTTATCTAACTTTCGTTAGTTCAACACTTTTTGATTTGAGCAACAGAAGGTCTTCGAAAAAATTCGTCTTTACCTGCTGGTCTGTTTTGACAGATTTCTGCCATTTTCTGCATTTGCTTCGTGTTGGTTCCTTCTTGAGTTCTTTTAGGGAATTGAGCTTTTTGAGGGATGTTCTACAGTATCTAGTGTTCTAATGGAAGTTTATTTGGTGTTATAACTGAACCTTAATACTTATTTATCTTAAGTGCACTAATATTGCTAATGAGATTGTGTGAAGTTTTGTATGAAGGAAAATTTTCAGGTGTATGGAAGGAATGAGTAATGAGATGAAGGATGGACTAAAGCTCAAGCATGGGGATGCCACGCGTGTCACCCCAAGAAATATCCAAGAAGTACAAGCGTCAAAGCTTGGGGATGCCCAAGGCATCCCCTTCTTCATCAATAAAAATTCCTGGTTTCTTCCAAACGCTTCATTTTTATTGTTTCATGCACAGTTGTGTTTTTCTTGGAGCGCCTTCTTTTTCGTTTTCGTTTTGGCTTTTAGTTTGCTTGGTTTGCTTAGTTTTCTGAATAAGTTGGTTGGACCCCCTCTTTCATACATTGGTTTGCAAATAGTTTGGTTTGGTTTGGAAAAGAGTAGGAAAGTTCATGCTTATGTGGTAAAAAGAGCTCGTTCTTGACTGTGGCTATGCTTTGTCATGCCATGCTTGATATTGTTTTGGCTTTATGCTTAGTATTCTTTGCTGTAGCATGACTTGTTATAAACAATTGAGATTGCTTAATGTGCCTTGGATGAATCATGCGTTGTTTTAGCATATTAAAGCATAGTATAGTGGTATTCTCCTTTGATGCTTTATTTGGGTTGACTTGGCACATGCTCACACCATGTTATGACTGTCACAAGTCACCATAGCCTTTATGATCCTTTAGTTTTCAACTTGTAGTATCACTTTATGCTTTGATCAATGATGTTTTGTCGCTCTGCATGATTATGGCCATTATTGCTCTCTTAGTTTGTCGCTCCTAGTCTTTTGCTAGCCTCCAAAACAAGGTATGAGTTCCACTCATGCATCCAACTCCCTAAACCAAGTTATTCCAAAGAGTCCACCATACCTACCTACTAGCTTATGCTATCCCAAGTATATTCATGCTTTTGTTTACCTTCCACTTGTTATGAGAAAACTAGTGATTAAAGCTCTCACAAACTTGATGGCACACTTTACTTTTCTTGCCCTTAATTAACTTGAACCATTGGGTCCTTCTTTGTTGCGTATATGCTTGCGCTTTATAAGTTGAAATTAGCAGAACCATGTACCATGGGGAACGCTTTCAACATTGCACTTGTACTTTGTACCCCGTTGATATCATGTTCTTTTGCTTACAGATCCCGGTGGTGTGAAATAAAAGTGGAACTTGTAAGATCATGGAGTTTTTATGTGTGTTAGAGAAACGCCTGGGCCGCTAGCCTAAGCCATGCCTAATCATGGTGGAAACTTGTAGCATCACCATAATGAGAACTCTATGAAGCATCCTCAATAAAAACCTATGCAAATAGCAAATAAAAAGATCGCTGAGATGCTCATTGTCTGCTTGCCTTGTCATTTTGATTATGGGAAAGCTCCCGTATCATGTGCAAGGGGTACCCCGTTGGCGGTTCTTAATGATACACATGTACTTACAATGACAAGAGCTTACTCGTGACTGAAGTTGAGTAGCATGAGGATCGGTGTTCGTAAGTAAGGGGCATGAGATTTCGGTTTATAACTTGTCAAGCATATCCTCTTAGTTGTGTCACTTTAACCTTAATCACTTCAAGATGCTTATGATAGGGGCAATGAGAGCTGAAAGCTATAAGTACCATAATTTTTGGAAGCTCTTTATGAGATTTGAATCCCTACTTCCTTTTACAAAAGGCCTTTCTTCCACCATTACATTGAGTCTCCACCTTCTATCTTTATGCACCTACTTTGAGAGCATAGTGGCCATTCTTAGTTCTATGTGCATTGTCCCAAGACTAGCTGATTGATGCATAACTTGTTATTGCTTGTTTTTAACTATTGTATCTAGTCACTCTTATGAACTTTGAAGGTGTCCTATGCATTTATATTTGCTACTCTATTGAGGGACAAGGTTAATACTACTATGCTATGTTTTCTTTATGTGAAACAAACAAACGTCTTGCAAAGCATGTTATTCATGATTCTTTTGTTTGTGCCTTTTCATGTTGCATCATAGTTTCTTTGCTTATTGCTAGAACTTTGTCTTTCATGTTATGATTGAAGTACTATGATCCCAGCTTTGAGTGTTTTGAAAATACTTTGATCAAGTCTTTGATGGTGCATGTCACCTCAAAAATTATTTCTTTTTATCACTTACCTACTCGAGGACGAGCAGGAGTTAAGCTTGGGGATGTTGATACATTGCAAATGTATCTATAATTTTTGATGTTCCATGCTTGGTTTTATCCACTTTCTTGTGTTTTTTTCCAACTTTGGAGTACTTTTCATGTGATTTCTTAGACTAACCTATTAACAAGAGCCACAGTGCCAGCTGCCTGTTTTCTGCTGTTTTTGGTTCCAAGAAAATCAGAAAATGAATATTCTCGGAATTGGACGGGACAAAAGCCAGAGTGCCTATTTTTCCGGAAGAGATCAAGTGCCAGAATACGAGAGGAAGAGGGGCCAGGGGCCGGCTACACCACTTGGCCGCGCGGCCAGGCATGGCCCGCGCCAGGGGGTGGTGTGGTGGCTCCCGGCACCCCCTCGGCCTCAGGACAAAAACCCTAAGTACCCGATCAAAAATCCACGAAAGAGTCTGTAGCCGCCGTCATCTCCATCCCTAGATCGGGAGGGATCTGAAGCTCTTCCCGGCACCCTTCCAGAGAGGGGAATTCACCCTGGAGGCCTTCTTCATCACCATGCAAGCCTCCGGTGTGATGCGTGAGTAGTTCATCCTTGGACTACGGATCCATGTAGTAGCTAGATGGCTGGTTTCTCCTCCTTTGTGCTTTCATGTTTAGATCTTATGAGCTCCGTTCCTGATCAAGATCATCTTTTTGTAATCCATACATGTTGTGTTTGCGGGGATCCGATGGATATTGAGATGCTATTTCAGATTGATTATTGATTCTATCATGTCTTTGTTATTTGAGATCTTGCATGCTTTCCGTTGTTAGTAGCTATCTTGGCCAAGTAGATGCTAGTAACTCCAAGAGTTAGTATTTATGCTCGATAGTGGGTTTATGCCTCTGGTAATCTGGGGAAGTGACAAAAATCTCTAAGGTACTAGATGTGTTGTTGCTACTAGGGAAAAAACAACAATCCTTTGTTCATAGAACAATCGTATTGTTTACTTTACACATAGTTCTTAAAGCAATAATATGTTGCTTGCAACTTAATACTGGAGGGGGTTCGGATGATAACCTGAAGGTGGATTATTAGTCGTAGATGCAGTTGGATGGCGGTCTATGTATATTGTTGTAATGCCCAATCAAGTCTCAAAGGAGTCAAGATGATTAGTATATGCATGTATTGCTTTCTCGGTGTTTGTCAATTGCCCCGCTGTAATTTGTTCACCCAGCATGTTATCTATCTAAGGAGAGCCACCTCTAGTGAACTATGGATCCCGGTCCTTGTCTTTTACATACAATCTACAATCTTTTACTGCTTTGTGTTTACTTTCTGCAAACTTTTTCTTCTTTCCATTCGATATGTTTAATCCTTTGTTTTTCGCAAAACACGGTGAGATTGACAACCTCATCGCAAGTTGGGGACAAAGGTCTGTGGTTGTGTTGTGCAGGTCTCCACGTTGCTACTAGCACCGGTAGTGCGCCCTGCCAAAGCTCAGCTAGTAACACCTTTGGGGTGTTTCCTTGCTCCTACTGGTTTGATTAAACCTTGGTTTCATAACTGAGGGAAACTTGCTGCTGTGCTCATCATACCTTCCTCTTGGGGTTCCCAACGAGCTCTACATCAACACCGCCACCGAGCATTTTTTTGGGCACCGTGCATTGAGCCATGAGTAGTCGAAGAGTTTGCCTCTCGCCTCCACGTGGTTCTTCTTCTTCTCGATTTACGCAATTAACTGTTGGGTCTACCCCGTTTCCTTGGCTTCCTTCGTTGTCGTGATCTACTGCATTGTGGCTTGAAAGAATATCATCGGGGTTAAAAATTGGGTTACCGTTGGAGTCTTGCTGGGTCGAGGTGCCTCCAATGATCACGCATACTTGGTGTTGAGTGACATATGGAATAGTGACGTCATCGTATGAACCGAGGAAGACACTGTCGGGTGAACCAGTGAAGTCCATCAATTTTTGTTCTGGGTAGATTTCTGCCATCCTAATTCTGAAGTCGATGCTTTCATCACTTTCTTCGGGTCTAGTATTCTTCAGGCTTGCTTCACATGGTGAGGTTAACTGTGGATCTGATCCGAAGGAGATATTGTCGTAGAGACCACCAAGGTCCCCTAGATCCGTCTTGATTTGCTCGCTTTCATCGCCTTCTTCGATCTGTGTTGTGGCGTCCATGGAGGACCCGACGGATGATGTTGGTACTGCCGTAGGCGTAGGTTTTTCCACCGACGGATCTGATGTGATCAGGGCCGAAGGGTGCGATTCTTGCGGGTCTTCTACTTGGAAGTGGAAGCTTCCGATGATTAGATCGGATCCGCCGTTGAAATCGGCGGGTACTAATATAGTGGTGGGCAGGTGTGGATCTGCTTTTGTTTGGTTGATGTGTTCAGGTTTCCCACAGACAACGCCAATTGACGAGGGGTAACCTCGGCAATGTCCATGGTGAAGGACTTAGGGTTTCGCAAAAAAGAGAACAATGGGGATTTCATCGGATGTCAGGGAAACAATGGAGTCAAAGTTGCCTGAATATTTGGAAATCGCATTGTTACAAGTTCCTGGGAGTTTTCGGTACCCTCGCTTGTGCTTCTCCCGTCCTATATATAATATGCCGGGTCTCAAAGCTGTATGCGGATAGGTTTCATATTCGCGTAATTACAACACCAACACAATGTCAGTTCATAGTCTCTTTCCTAATACAATCAAAGTCTTTGTTGGCTGCTTCCTTGGGCTATCATCTGAAATCTTCATGGGCCGGAAGCCTTTTACCCAGTATAGGGTAGTAAATCATAAGCATCCGAGTAATCATACATATGTCAGACCACCTCTATGTTTCTTTGAGGATTTGGGCCAAGCATATCTGAAGGAACAAGGGGAACAACACCTGAAAAGAAAGGAACAAACACACATTGGCGTAAGTGTCGTTGAGGCCGCGAAGAGGAGTCGGGACGAGGTTTTCATCGCTGATGGGCTAGCCGACATCGGCGAGGAACTTGATCTTGGGTCAGTAGTCGCTGATGGATATATGCCCTTGTGGAGTGTTGTGTAAGTTGGCCTCGAGATGGGTGGCGCGATGCTTTTTGTTGTCCCGAAAGAGGTTTTCAATGGAACTAGGGAGAATGATGATGTCGAGGAGGTCGGTGGAGATGGAGAGGACAGTGAAGTCGTCACGTCCCCAATCGGAGGTGGGAGAGCTGTCGGAGGGAGTGGCACCGTCGGTGCCGATGATGTGCACTGAGAGTTCGTAGTGGTCGAGAGCAACAAGAATGAGCTCCCTCCAGTTGGTGTAGATGTCAGCATTAATATCAAGGGTGATTGGAACGTGAAGCTTTATGGAGGTGGCATAGGTGGATGTGTTTGGCATGGGAGGAGTGGGAAGAGATAGAGTTTGGTGCAGTGGTGTATCGGAGAGGAGTTTTCGTTTCTCGGCAGCTTCGGTGGCTTGGCAGGAAAGATCGTCCTCACGTGTATTGAATTCATCTTCACGGGCCTTGAGCTCACGCTCCTTGGCTTCAATTTCATCTAGGGTTTTGGTTGAGGAGAGGGAGGGAGGAGGATCCAGCTAGGGTTTTGGGGAGGGTAGCGGCAGCTAGGGTTTAGGACCGTTCCACTCTGATATTATGCAATGACGTAATCTTGAGTTGCTTGATGCCCACTTTGAGTAGATCCTCCTCTTTATATAATGCACGGTTACAACTTCCTGCCGCGATAGAGTTTTTGCGAGCCGCGACAACATTTTTGCTTGCTGCCGCACCCACGGCATCCCATTTTTCTGCCGCGGCAACCTCCCCGTCAGCGCGTCACGCCACGCCGCCCACTCCAACAACCCCACCTACACCTGCCATGCTACCGCCCACTCATTCCTCTGCCTCGCCACCCTCTGTTGGCTCACTTTTATCCACGCCATCAACACCTTCCCGTCCTATTCATCACACTTGTCGTACCACTGACAAGCTTCCACCTTCTCCTAATCATCTTAGTTTTCCTGTCACCATGACTTCTCCACTCCCTCACAACTATCTCACTGCTCTCGGCCTCACTTCTTGGCGCCAAGCCATGCAGGAGGAGTATGATGCCCTAATGGCCAATGGCACTTGGACTCTTGTCTCTCGTCCTCCACGTTGTAACATTGTCAACGGTAAATGGATTTTCCACCACAAGTACAACTCCGATGGTTCTCTTTCCCATTACAAAGCACACTGGGTAGTGTGTGGCTTCACCCAAGAACCTACAGTCGAGTTCGATAGAACATTCAGTCCAGTCGTTAAACCTAATACTATTCGTGTTGTTCTCTCATTAGCCATTTCTCAGTCTTGGCCTATTCATCAACTGGACGTTAAAAGTGCCTTTCTTCATCGTCATTTGGATCAGGAGTTTTGCCGTCTCCTCAAATCCCCGATACGTTTGTCGTCTCCTCAAATCCCTATACGGTTCAAAACAGGCCCCACACACCTTGTTCCATTGATTTGCTACCTTTCCTCGCTCCATTGGGTTTCTTGAATCGAAATCTCATGCATCCTTGTTCACTTTTCATCGTGCTAATGATACTGCCTATCTTCTTTTGTATGTCGATGAGATCATCCTTACTGCCTCCTCTTCAGCTCTTCTCCGTTCTATAATCCTCACATTCAACAATGAGTTTGCCATGAAAGATTTAGGGCCTCTTCACCATTTTCTTGGTATTTCTGTTACACGTACACCCACTAGCCTACACCTTTCTCAATGTCAATACATTCTAGATGTTCTATCACGTGTTGTCGTGTCCGATTGTCATTCATCCTCTACATCTGTCGATATAAATCCTAAGCTACCCTCATCCACCGACTCCCTTGTCAGCGACCATTTTCTCTATCGTAGTCTCGTTGGTGCTCTTCAATATATCACCCTCACACGTCCAAAAAGATTGTACGCTATCCAACAGGTCTTTCTACACATGCATGACCCTCGAGAACCCTATTTTCTTCTTATCAAACACATCCTTAATTTGGTGCCTCAAAGGTACATTTGATCATGGTCTCTTTCTCACTCCTACCAACTCCCACTCCTTGGTTGCCTACTCCGATGCCGATTGAGCTGGATACCCTGACACCCGCCGGGCAATGTCAGGTTACTATGTGTTTTCGGGTGATAATCTCATTTGTTGGTCCTCTCGCATCAGTCTACAGTCTCTCGATCTAGCGATGAGGATGAATATCGTGATGTTGTAGTTGCCTTGGCTGAAACATGTTGGCTCAGAAGTCTTCTACGGGAGTTGCGGCGCCCTGTTACTAGTGCTACATTTGTGTATTGTGACAATGTTGGAGATGGACCGTTTGGATGTTCCCGGTGTAGATGCCCTCGGTGTATGCATGAGAGCGACGATGACCGTCAGCGACCTATAATCGTACATCACTCGGCCCATCCGTACTGTTCTCGATCCAGCGCTGCAGAGTGTTATTTGTTTGAAAAGCTAGCAGCTCAAGTACGTCACCTCTTCCTGGCCGGTGCTTTTGGCCTCGTGCAACTCAAACGTACTGCCAAATAGTAACCTGTAAAAGTCACTGGTAGACACCACTCGGGCTCGGTAATGGCCTGGTGGCACGACTTGTGCCCTATCTAGCTAGGTACCAAACTTACGGCATGTAACAGTAGCACTATTGTACTGCAAATTACTTTAAACCTACCACAAGAATTAACCATGGGAGTTTGCAGGTCCCACGACTATGAGGAGCACCGAGCCGAAACTTACCGCGACAAGCAAAACAAAATCGGACGGAAACAGGCGTCCAGCAAAAAAAAAAATAGGTCTAACCGTTTCCTCACATCAGGAGAACCAGAAGAACCATTCTAAAAATCCCGCATATCCTTGGCCGATCCAGCAGAAATGTGAATTTCACAAAGACACGGAACCATTTTTTTTTAAACTAAATCTTGGCTGTTTTCTATTTTCTTGGGTCTACGGCGCTCTTAGCCAATGTTTTCCACAAAACTTTCAAATCCTTGGACAGATTTAACATTTATGGATTAGTTCCTATGAAAGTTAGTCCATGCTGAATTTAACATTGAACACGAGGTGGATTAGTTGGCTAGAGCAATAAATTTTATGGAGTTTTTTTGAACAACTTAATGTTGAATACCCATAGTCAAAAACATGGGCACGTCACTTTGGCTCTACCTACTTGCGTGGCTGCTTGGGTCTGGTCTGAACTTTTGAGAGCGAGCAGAGAGATTGGCACACGTAATGGGCGAGTAGGCTTGAGACTGCTTCAAATAGGCCTCTGATGTCCGACTATTTTTTCAACATCTCAAACACTCTAGAATCTTGTATTTATGTACTACCAAAGCTTGCCAATTATACAATCTAGAAATAAACATTAAAATAATTATATGTAGAATATATATGAATCCATATGTCGCTTACATGAACGCGGTACAATAATCAATGAAAGAAAACTATTACTCTTTTTTATTTGGTGATTCTGAGCAGCTCATTAGAATATTTTGACAGATGCCCTGTCAAAATTAGAAGAAAAATAAACTAATACCCTCGATTAAGTGACAATTAGTTCTGCATGAACAATGTACGAAGATGAAAAAAATAGAAAATTTATAGCAAAGAATAATGTAACTCTACTAGATATAATTCAAAATGCTAGTTAGATTAGATTATAGCATCGAACATTTGTCTCACTAAAAAATAGCAATGTTTATGACTAAATGAGTTATAGATAAGTAAAAATATTTAGTATAAATTTATGAGAACCGTTAAATCTAACAAGATCGATTAACACCATTCTAAAATGTATCAAAAATGGAAATCAACAACAGTTACTAATAAGTAAAATACTTGTACATTATCTAAGCTTCTTCGCATTGTTGCAATTTCTCTATTTAGTTTTTTGTGTCTTGATAAAAATTAAATAATGTAATATCTATACAAAAATCAACTAAGTTGTTGGATTCATGTCGTTTTTTGACAATTTTCTCTTCAAACCATGCTCAATATCTCACAGGAAAGTGACAGGTTTGTTTATTTCTCTCTTAATCTGTCGTATCACAATATCGTAATGTATGCACTTCTCGTAAATTCTGGAATATGTATGATACTTGATTGCTCCTTCACTCAACCATAGTGTCATCTAATGGCTTTTGACAGAAACTTTTCCCGATGTGCACAAGCACACACTTTTCCCGATGTAGCTACACACGAGTAACCTTGTCGATGACTCAGAGATGGACCGTGAATTCTTTATTGCAATGGCATGCTCCCATGGCCATCATGTCATTGTCATTGGAGGCACGGCGTGTCGACCAATATATATTTCTATATTCGAGAAAACAATTGGATGATAACAACGACTTGAACCTTGACACGAGATACCGGTTAATCAATCTGAAAGGCTCAACTCATCTCTTCTATCCATAATATATGCATCTTCTTCTCTGAGAACACACGCACACATACACTAAATCTAGAAGATATTTACCTTTGCAGAGGCACATCTCTGTTGGGTGACAGAAACAACAATATTTTTCAACATTCACAGCAGAGATGCATCTAAATTCCAAACAAATTGACATACAAACCACGCCACTAACTATGACCAATAACATACTTGTCTAACATTGGGGCCTCTGCACCGATGCATTGTGGAGACGCATCCAAATTCCCAACGAAATTGGGAAAAAAAACCATCCGAAAGATCTGGGTCCCTCTGGGCTCCTCCCTTGGGCTGCACGCGAGTGGGCCAGCAGCGTGCGTTTTTATTTTCTTTATTTTTTTATTTTCATTTTCTTTGGTTAAAAAGGCCCAATTTGTCAGCGTGCGTAGTCTCGTGAAGGTATCTAAATTTTGAACCGTCTGCTGGTCCAACCTAGGAAACCTAAATCAATTTTTATTTAAATTTTAAGACCAATATTTATGGTACCTATAGTTCAAATTTTGAATTATACAAGTATTATTAAAAAAAGTAATATATAGCTTCACAATGAAAAAACTGCCGATCTCCTAGGAATGGACATTCAACATGATCTACCACCGGGGAAAAATGTTAGATGGCCTTGGACATGTCAAAAAAAATCACATTCTTTGAAAAAATCCAATCAGAATTCAAGTTGCTTCATTCAAATAATGGAAAATCAAGTTTTTTCATAAAACCTTGAAATCTCTAGTTGGAGAAGTTATTTGCAATCACTACGGGAAAAAATGCCGCTGCCGTGTAGACACGACTTTGCCGTGTGCCAAATGGACTGAAACACAGAAAAGTTTGTCTTTGTCGTATGCAAACTAGAAGGCACACGGCAAAGTACGCGAACATGGCAAATTTCTGAAAAAGAACATGGCAAATAAATATACACGGCAAAGACCCACAAAGGAACACGGCAAAGAAAATACACTCGGCAAAGTCAATAGCGACACACGGCATAGGTGTCATCACGGCAACAAGGTGGGACCCGTGACCCCACATGTCCACTTGACGGGAAGGAGCTAACGGCTGCAGACGGTGGGCTCTTTGCCGTGTGTCCTCGCCGGTCCTTTGTCGTGTGTATTCCACAGTATACACGGCAAAGGCATTGTCGTGTGTATTCCTTATTATACACGTCAAAGTCCTTTTTTCCCTTAAATCATAAAAAAATCATTCTATTTCAGAAAAATAGAAATAATATACCAAAATTTGCAGAAAAATAAGATCTATCTATCTATACTCAAATATTAGATATTTATGTTGAATATAAATCTTCATGCTCGCCCTTTTGACCATAGTTTAAAACATGCATAAACAATTAAAAAATGATCGAAACAATGTGAAACCTCCGCGTGAATTCATATTATATGACATAGTTGAGAGGAAAAATATCAAATTTGGTATATTGATTATGTCTCAAAAAACCTTAACAAAATGACCTATGTCATTCGAGAATTTCTAACTTTCGGTTCAAATGATCAATGTTATGGCCAGAATCATGACAGTTTGTGATAATGTGTCCATATTATGCATATATGTGTATCATGAGATCGTGAACAATGTTGCATGAGAAAGTTTTCCTTTTCATCGCACGGAAAAACCATTTTCTATTTTTAGAGCGCAAAAATCAGGTTGTTTTGTGAAACAACACCAAACAGTGAATACAAAAATGCTACCACCCATTTTTCAAAAATACTAGACCACCAGACATAGACAATGCCCCAACCGGATATTCGTAAACCTTTCCGTCCACCCCTGGTGAAAAAGACAATATCTACCGAATCAGCAGGAAGTGAGTCAGATATGAACTGCAGGTATATGATCTGATGTCATGACGTCCTCAGTATGTGCTGATGTCATGATGTCCTCAGTATGTGCTTCTTGCCGGAATATCCATGCAACATATGTACATACATGCAAGTCCATGTATACGCGCTGCATGTATGTCCTCCACGTGAAGGCTACTAGCCACTAGCGAGGCCATCCCAAGCCACTACTTGCCCACCGTTAATCCTTCTGACCACCTCCGTCAAATGCCGGCCAAACAATAGAACATTTTAATACTTTCTATTCACCCCTATTCCGATTACACAAGTTAATACTCCGATATCCCATGAAAATACATAATCCTTTTCTTGTACTTCCTCCTATCCAAATTAATGGTCTCGGATTTATCTGATTAAAGAAATACATGCATAATGCATTCCTTGGCTCGTACACCTCCCGCGTTTACTAGGCGATAATGTCCGTTGAGTCGACATGACTAAAATGACTTGACTGTTTTTAGCCAAAAAAACAGGTAGGCCGTTGACGACACCACAGGAATCCTAGAGTTTCTTAGAATTGTCTGAGAGCCGCTGGGTCAGAACTATGCCACGGGTTTATGTTGGTTGGCCCCAAATGACATGGAAATTTCTCGACATCCATAGAATCTGGTATAGCTACGGATGGCCTGACCTACACTCTAATCCAGCCAACCTAAATGTCGTTATTCAGAAGGTCATTAGTTTTTTGATTCAAAATTGCTGTCCTCTACATCCAAGAGATGCACACAATGCACATCGTCTAAAAATCAAAGGCATCGACAAGTCGCCCAACATCGAGCAAATGGCACAACCGGTCCGGCAGACCCTCAACACGTACCAGCATACAAGCTCTAGAAGTCTTCGCCACCGCCGTCTTCCGCATACCTATCTTCAGGCGAAAACAATGCACTGGTCATGCTAGGCCTGCCATGAACGCCACCATGAAGCCAGATGGCTTCACCACCCTGCGCATGTTCATCATCTCGCGGACGTCGCCGAGACCCGCTGGACCATGCTGCCGAGACTCGTCGTCGTAGATGGTAGACACCACGCCATTCCACCTTGGTCCCCACGCGATGATATACTAGGTATACTCGTATATATGTACATGTTAACACCTATCCATATATAATGAGAAGTGAACCGCCGGCAGTAGTCAAGCCATGCGACCCACATACACTACTAGGAAAAGGGTTACAAGTACATCGCATACCTGTGGCGCACGAGCTAGGTGGTGTCCCCGGGGTAAATAGTCGTGGCGCACCTCCTAGAGATGCCCCACGAGTAGGTCACTTTCCCGTTGCGCATGTTCTCCGAGGTGCGCCACTACTAGTGGTGCACCACAGATAAGTTTGGGCGGGATTCGAATTCAAATCCCCACCCGGACACCTACCCCCTCTCCTTCTCTTCTCCTCCCCTCCCCCCTCCAATTCTGTTGTCCTTCTGCTCTCCTCCTCCTCCGTCCTCCTCGTCCTCCTCCCCTTGTACCCTTCTCGTTCTTCTCCACCTCCACCTTCCCTTTCTCCTCTCCTTCTCCACATCCCATTTCTTCTCTCCTTATCCTCTCATCCTCCTCTCTTTCTTCTCTCCTTATCCTCTCCTCCTCTCTTTCTTCTCCCTTATCCCCTACTCCTCCCGTTCTCCTCTCCTCCACCCCTTCTCTTTCTCCTCTACCTTCGGTCGCGCCGCACTACTCCGACCTCTCTGACCGCGCTGCCCTACTCCGACCGCCACCTCCGACCCCTCGGCCTGCCACGTACCGCACGTACCCGCTCAACGACGACGAGGATTGGCGCAGTCACGACCTCCTGCACCTACCTGCGGTTGTAGGTTGTGGTCGCAGCCACACCCGAGCTCCGGCGAGGCGACATGACCACCTGACCAGGTGGTGCGCCACGGCTAAATTTTACCCGTGGCACGAGCCTATTGGCGCACAGTTCGCCACAGATGTCCAAAATCAGTGTGCCACACATGTGAATTTTCCTAGTAGTGATATTGCTTATTCTATTATGGTTTTAGAGCCTAAAAGCTCTTGACCTAACCCGCCACCACCGTGAGCTCATGCTTCCTCCACATCTTCGATGGTCACAGACTCCTCTGTTGCATCACGGCGGCGCCCTTGCTACCCCTCAAGACAGTCTCCACCGCGCCTGCATCGATGCCTCTCTTTTTGCTGCCACTCGCTTTCCCCACCACGAGCCAATTCATGTACATCTATGAAATCTTCACTCCGCCGCTCGTTTCCACGTCGTCAAGCGCTCCATCGAGAGGTTTCTCCCTGCCAACTATGCGGGACCTCCACCTGGGGCGTATCATCCAGGCTCGTACGCCGGATACTCACCTGTTGCCTATTCTAGGTATCCACCCAGTGTACTCACACTTGTAGGGTGTCTGGCCAGCTTCCAAACCCCACCCGACAGTCACGCAGGATATCAGGTACCGTCATCATCTACTTCTCCTAGACACTAGCCACTGCCGGGAGCACCGGGCATCTCCCTTGGCCTCCAAGGTCTAGGACCGTCCATGGAGTTACCTCTAATCATCAACATCAGCTCGTCCATCACCATCTGTGCAACGAGCGAGAACTACATGATATGGAAGGACCAAGTTGGTCATCTCCTTTGAACCCAAATCCTAATGGGATACATCGATGGTTCATTCCCGTGTTCGGTTGCACACACCATCGTTGGTCGTGACGGCGTCTTAGTGCCGCATCCCAGCCCTCTACACCAACACTTGGTCCAATAGGATCAGGCTTTCCTTTCTGCCTTTGTCTCTTTCGTGATGGAGGGCGTTGTCGGTATGGTGATGTTTGCCGCTACCTCACAGGAGACCCTTGGCGGTGCCTTTTCTGCCGCCACTATTGCTCGCTGCACCGGTACGTATTCGCTAGCAGATGGCTGAGATCAAGAAGAGGGACTCTACCATGACAGCCTAATTTCACAAGATGAAAGCCCTCCCCGATGAGCTAACGAGCATGAGACAGCCGCTTTGCGACATGAAATTCATCTCCAACCTGCTCACTGGTCTTGGGCGACCTCTACGCACAACTCAATGCCACAGAGCACCGTCAGACATCTCGTCGCGCAGAAACGGGCATGAACAATCCGGCGCCCCACGTCTCCTCCGCCCAGGATTTCCGTATGGTATAGTTGCCGCGTACATTGCACCACGAGGTGGTGGTTTCTGCCCCACCTACCGGCCGAACGCATGTGATGTAGCTCGTCCTATGGACGCTCCTACATCTACACCAACAAGTCTCCCAAGTGGACCCATGACTCGTGCCCGAGCCAAACTCCTACAAGCTAAGGTGAACTCGCTCCTCTCCTCATGCCAATTTGATACATCCTTGGATGGTGTGCTACTTTATGCAACTACTCTATGCATCATCAGGTACAAAGCCCCTACACATCACCAAGCACCCAAGGATGAAGAACAAGGAGCAGATTGTGAAGCAGAAGCCGCTGGAGCTACTCAGACTGGAGTCTCCGGTCTGCGCACACTGGAGTCTCCGGCCTGCCAAAGTCTCCGGACTGAAGACACCGGAGACTCTGGCCCTACCTCCGGTCTGACCCCCTGCACCAGGCCCCGGGACAATCTGAGTGCCCCTCTGGAGGCTGGTCCGGAGGCTACACCGGAATCTCTGCCCTAGACCGGAGTCTCCGGCCTGCACACTAGAGTCTCCGGTCCGACCGATGCCAGGCATGTAAAGGCCTTTGGGCCTGCGGCCCATGTACCCCTTAGTCCGTCCAGAACTTGTCTTTTATTCCTAAAGTACCTCTATTTAAGTGGGTGGCCTATATATAGTCCCCCACCTCCATTGTAAACCCTAGGCATGATATTTGGAATTAGTGGAAACCCCTTATGGATCTATCTAGTTCTTGCCTCATGCTCCTTTGACAAAGGAGCACGAAATATCCCAAACCTCGTTGGAGTTTGCATCGTGCCTCCGTGTTGTACAAGGCCTTGGCATCGGTGTCCCTTTGCCAAGACGTCAAGATCTCACTGAGTCTCCCATCTCGCCGTGCCAGTTCGAGAGAGAGTCCTCCGCCCGTCGCTGATCCTAGGGATTGCGCTAGACCGGTCACCGCCAGTGTGAGCTATTGGTGTGTATCGTGGTTTTGTGTGTGTGTGTTCATCGCGTTCTTCGTGCGTGAGTTCATCGTGTTCATCCTCCCCTCCTTCCCCGCACTCCATCCTCGATTTGAGTGGGATTCGTGAAATATCGGGCCACCCTAGAGGTTTGCCCTCAACATATTGGTATCAAGAGCTTCGTTGCTCACGAATTCCCCCATAAATTTATCTTCTATCGACCAAAAATTTGAAAATCCCCAAAAAACAGCCCAAATTTGCCTTTCGATCGATCTCTTGATTTGGAGTATTATTTGTGGTTTTGATCCGACCAAACCTTGTATTAGGAGTTGGTCCATCTTTATCCTGCGTTTTCCCTGCCCAATTTGGCCAATTTTTCGCGGATTTGAGGACCCAAGGCATGGATTTCCGCTCAAGAACACGAGCAGTTCGCGATCTGACTCCAGACCGGAGTCTCCGGCCTATCCACACCGAAGTCTCCGGCATGGACCAGAGTTTCCGGCCTGAAACCCCGGAGTCCCCGGCCCTGACGCCTGATTTTGACAGTTTTGCCTCTAATCTTGCATTGGCTAATTTCCTCTTGTTTGTTTGTGCCCGTGTGCATGTCGCCAACTAACAGCAAGCTTCTGCATCGATGATGCGCTCGACGATCGACGTAGAGTTCGTTGGGAACCCCAAGAGGAAGGTATGATGAGCACAGCAGCAAGTTTTCCCTCAGTTATGAAACCAAGGTTTAATCGAACCAGTAGGAGCAAGGAAACACCCCAAAGGTGTTACTAGCTGAGCTTTGGCAGGGCGCACTATCGGTGCTAGTAGCAACATGGAGACCTGCACAACACAATCACAGAACTTTGTCCCCAACTTGCGATGAGGTTGTCAATCTCACCGCGTTTTGTGGAAAACAAAGGATTAAACGTATCGAATGGAAAGAAGTAAAAGTTTGCAGAAAGTAAACACAAAGCAGTAAACAGTTGTAGATTGTATGTAAAGAAAAAGGACCGGGATCCATAGTTCACTAGAGGTGGCTCTCCTTAGATAGATAACATGCTGGGTGAACAAATTACAGTGGGGCAATTGACAAACACCGAGAAAGCAATACATGCATATACTAATCATCTTGACTCCTTTGAGACTTGATTGGGCATTACAACATAATACATAGACCGCCATCCAACTGCATCTATGACTAATAATCCACCTTCAGGTTATCATCCGACCCCCCTCCAGTATTAAGTTGCAAGCAACAGATTATTGCTTTACGAACTGCGTGTAAAGTAAACAATATGATTGTTCTATGAACAAAAGATCGTTGTTTTCTCCCTAGTAGCAACATCACATCTAGTACCTTAGAGATTTCTGTCACTTCCCCAGATTACCAGAGGCATGAACCCACTATCGAGCATAAATACTAACTCTTGGAGTTGCTAGCATCTACTTGGCCAAGATAGCTACTAACAACGGAAAGCATGAAAGATCTCAAATAACAAAGACATGATAGAATCAATAATCAGTCTAAAATAGCATCTCAATATCCATCGGATCCCCGCAAACACAACATGTATGGATTACAAATAGATGATCTTGACCATCAACGGAACTCACAAGATCTAAACATGAAAGCACAAAGGAGGAGAAACCAACCATCTAGCTACTACATGGATCTGTATTCCAAGGATGAACTACTCACGCATCACACCGGAGGCTTGCATGGTGATGAAGAAGGCCTCCAGGGTGAATTCCCCTCTCCGGCAGGGTGCCAGGAAGAGCTTCAGATCCCTCCCGATCTAGGGATGGAGATGACGGCGGCTACAGACTCTTTCATGGATTTTTGATCAGGTGCTTAGGGTTTCCGTCCCGAGGGCAACTTATAGGCGGAAGGAGAGGCCGAGGGGGTGCTGGGGTCGGCCAAACCACCCCCTGGCGCGGGCCAGGCCTGGCCGCGCGGCCAGGTGGTGTGGCCGGCCCCCAACCCTTCTCCGTCTCGTATTCTGGCACTTGATCCCTTCCGGAAAAATAGGCACTTTGGCTTTTGTCCCTCCAATTCCGAGAATATTCATTTTCTGACTTTCCTGGAACCAAAAACAGCAGAAAACAGGCAGCTGGCACTGTGGCTCTTGTTAATAGGTTAGTCCAAGAAATCATAATAAAAGTACTCAAAAGTTGGAACAAAACACAAGAAAGTGGATAAAACCAAGCATGGAACATAAAAAATTATACATTTGCAATGTATCAACATCCCCAAGCTTAACTCCTGCTCGTCCTCGAGTAGGTAAGTGATAAAAAGAATAATTTTTGAGGTGACATGCACCATCAAAGACTTGATCAAAGTATTTGCAAAACATTCAAACCTAGGATCATAGTACTTCAATCATAACATGAAAGACAAAGTTCTAGCAATAAGCAAAGAAACTATGATGCAACATGAAAAGGCACAAACAAAAGATTCATGAATAACATGCTTTGCAAGACGTTTGTTTGTTTCACATAAAGAAAACATAGCATAATAGTATTCAGCTTGTCCCTCAATAGAGTAGCAAATATAAATGCATGGGACACCTTCAAAGTTCATAAGGGTGACTAGATACAATAGTTTTAAACAAGCAATAACAAGTTATGCATCAATCAACTAGTCTTGGGACAATGCACATAGAACTAAGAATGGCCACTATGCTCTCAAAGTAAGTGCATAAAGATAGAAGGTGGAGACTCAATATAATGGTGGAAGAAAGGCCTTTTGTAGAAGGAAGTAGGGATTCAAGTCTCATAAAGAGCTTCCAAAAATTATGGTACTCGTAGCTTTCAACTCTCATTGCCCCTATCATAAGCATCTTGAAGGTGATTAAGGTTAAAGTGACACAACTAAGAGGATATGCTTGACAAGTTATAAACCGAAATCTCATGCCCCTTACTTACGAAGACCGATCCTCATGCTACTCAACTTCAGTCACGAGTAAGCTCTTGTCATTGTAAGTATATGTGTATCATTAAGAACCGCCAACGGGGTACCCCTTGCACATGATACGGGAGCTTTCCCATAATCAAAATGACAAGGCAAGCAGACAATGATCTCAGCGATCTTTTTTATTTGCTATTTGCATAGGTTTTTATTGAGGATGCTTCATAGAGTGCTCATTATGGTGATGCTGCAAGTTTCCACCATGATTAGGCATGGCTTATGCTAGCGGCCCAGGCGTTTCTCTAACACATATACAAACTCCATGATCTTACAAGTTCCACATTTATTTCACACCGCCGGGATCCGTAAGCAAAAGAACATAATATCAACGGGGTACAAAGTACAAGTGCAATGTTGAAAGCGTTCCCCATGAAACATGGTTCTGCTAATTTCAACTTATAAAGCGCAAGCATATACGCACCAAAGAAGGACCCAATGGTTCAAGTTTATTAGAGGCAATAAAGTAAAGTGTGCCATCAAGTTCGTGAGAGCTTTAATCACTAGTTTTCTCATAACAAGTGAAAGGTAGACAAAAGGATGAATATACTTGGAATAGCATAAGCTAGTAGGTAGGTATGGTGGACTCTTTGGAATAACTTGGTTTAGGGAGTTGGATGCATGAGTGGAACTCATACTTTGTGGTGGAGGCTAGCAAAAGACTGGGAGAGACAAACTAAGAGAGAAATAATGGCCATAATCATGCAGAGCGACAAAACATCATTGATCAAAGCATAAAGTGATACTACAAGTTGAAAACTAAAGGATCATAAAGGCTATGGTGACTTGAGATAGTCATAACATGGTGTGAGCATGTGCCAAGTCAACCCAAATAAATTATCAAAGGAGAATACCACTATACTATGCTTTAATATGCTAAAACAACACATGATTCATCCAAGGCACATTAAGCAATCTAAATTGTTTATAAAAAGTCATGATACAGCAAAGAATACTAAGCATAAATCCAAAACAATATCAAGCATGGCATGACAAAGCATAGCCACAGTAAAAAAAACTCTTTTTACCACAAAAGTATGCACTTTCCTACTCTTTTCCAAACCAAACCAAACTATTTGCAAACCAATGTATGAAAGAGGGGGTACAACCAACTTATTCAGAAAACTAAGCAAACCAAGCAAACTAAAAACCAAAATGAAAATGAAAAGGAAGACTCTCCAAGAAAAACACAATTGTGCATGAAACAATAAAAATGAAGCGTTTGGAAGAAACCTGAGATTTTTATTGATGAAGAAGAGGATGTCTTGGGCATCCCCAAGCTTTGACTCTTGTACTTCTTGGATATTTCTTGGGGTGACACGCGTGGCATCCCCAAGCTTGAGCTTTAGTCCATCCTTCATCTCATTACTCATTCCCTCCATACACCTGGAAATTTTCCTTCATACAAAACTTCACACAATCTCATTAGCAACATTAGTGCACTTAAGATAAATAAGTCTCAAGGTTTAGTTCTAACACCAAATAAACTTCCATTAGAACACTAGATACTGTAGCACTTCCCTCAAAAAGCTCAATTCCCCAAAAGAACTCAAGAAGGATCTAACAAGAAGCAAATGCAGAAAATGGCAGAAATCTGTCAAAACAGACCAGCAGGTAAAGACAAATTTTTTCGGAGACCTTCTGTTGCTCCAATCAAAAAGTGTTGAACTAACGGAAGTTAGATAACAACCTGGGGCAGGATCACAAAAAATTACAGCTCAATCCGACATACAGAGCTCTCTCAGGAATTTTTACGATGAAGCACGGAAATCTGTTTCAGGACAGCAACTTTCCCAATCATTACTTCACTCTTATTAGAGGTTACTCTTGGCACAAAAAGCAAATAAAAAGGATAAGGAGAGGTTATTACAGAGGTAATAACTTCCAGGACTCAACTAAAACTCTTGGGTTATCTCCCAACAAGTACTTTTCTTTAACTCCTTTAAGTTAGGCATGAAAATTTGAGAAGATGCTCTCATAGGAAATATGAATTGAAGTAAAAGAGAGCATCAAGAAGCAAATTCAAAACACATTTAAGTCTAACCCACTTCCTATGCATAGGAATCTTGTATGCAAATAAATGCACAAATAACAAAGTGACAGGCATAGGAAGATAAAACAAAAGTAACTTCAAAACTTTCAGCACATAGAGAGGTGTTTCATTACCATAAAAACTTCTACAACCATATTTTCCTCTCTCATAATAATTTTCAGTAGCCTCATGAATAAACTCAACAATATAACTATCACATAAGGCATGTTTTTCATGATCTACAAGCACTAGAGCTTTATTATAAACATTTTCAAAAGAATCCTCGGGAACATAACAATCACCCTCCTTTGATAAGCATGGGGGACAATCAAATAATGTAAGGGATAAAGAGTTACTCTCATTAGAAGGTAGGCATGGGTAGATCCATTCTTCCTCCTTTTGTCCATCACTCTCCTCCTCTTTTTCATCTAATGAGATTTCAGGTTCAGCAATTTCTTCTTCCATGGAGGTTCTAGCAGGCGGTGGTTCATCTGTTACCTTAGCAGTCATAATACTGTGCCCAAATAGGAAACTGAGTGAGCTATCCATAATGAAATAGTGATTGGAGCAGAGCTAGTCATAAAGTCAACTTAAGAAAGGAACTATTTTTTTTGTTGTTTTTCCAAATAAGAAAGCAAACTATTAAAACTAATTTTTTTGTGTTTTTGAAGAACAAAACAAGCAAACAAGGCAAAAAGAAACTAAGCAAAACAAAAACAACAAAGTAAAGAGATTGGTTATGAGGGACTCCCCTTGTGAAGATGTCCTTGACTCCCTGGCAACGGCGCCAAAAAATACTTTGATGGCGCGAGGTTGACGTGGGAACTTCTTCATCTTCAGTCCCCGGCAACAGCGCCAGAAAATAGCTTGATGCGCTCGACGATCGACGTAGAGCTCGTTGGGAACCCCAAGAGGAAGGTATGATGAGCACAGCAGCAAGTTTTCCTCAGTTATGAAACCAAGGTTTAATCGAACCAGTAGGAGCAAGGAAACACCACAAAGGTGTTACTAGCTGAGCTTTGGCAGGGCGCACTACCGGTGCTAGTAGCAATGTGGAGACCTGCACAACACAACCACAGAACTTTGTCCCCAACTTGCGATGACGTTGTCAATCTCACCGTGTTTTGCGGAAAACAAAGGATTAAACGTATCGAATGGAAAGAAGTAAAAGTTTGCAGAAAGTAAACACAAAGCAGTAAACAGTTGTAGATTGTATGTAAAGAAAAAGGATCGGGATCCATAGTTCACTAGAGGTGGCTCTCCTTAGATAGATAACATGCTGGGTGAACAAATTACAGCGGGGCAATTGACAAACACCGAGAAAGCAATACATGCATATACTAATTATCTTGACTCCTTTGAGACTTGATTGGGCATTACAACATAATACATAGACCGCCATCCAACTACATCTATGACTAATAATCCACCTTCAGGTTATCATCCGAACCCCCTCTAGTATTAAGTTGCAAGCAACAGATTATTGCTTTACGAACTGCGTGTAAAGTAAACAATACGATTGTTCTATGAACAAAAGATCGTTGTTTTCTCCCTAGTAGCAACAGCACATCTAGTACCTTAGAGATTTCTGTCACTTCCCCAGATTACCAGAGGCATGAACTCACTATCGAGCATAAATACTAACTCTTGGAGGTGCTAGCATCTACTTGGCCAAGATAGCTACTAACAACGGAAAGCATGCAAGATCTCAAATAACAAAGACATGATAGAATCAATAATCAATCTGAAATAGCATCTCAATATCCATTAGATCCCCGCAAACACAACATGTATGGATTATAAATAGATGATCTTGATCATGAACGGAGCTCACAAGATCTAAACGTGAAAGCACAAAGGAGGAGAAACCAGCCATCTAGCTACTACATGGATCCGTAGTCCAAGGATGAACTACTCATGCATCACACCGAAGGCTTGCATGGTGATGAAGAAGGCCTCCAGGGTGAATTCCCCTCTCCGGCAGGGTGCCGGGAAGAGCTTCAGATCCCTCCCTATCTAGGGATGGAGATGACAGTGGCTATAGACTCTTTCGTGGATTTTTTATCGGGTGCTTAGGGTTTCCGTCCCGAGGGCAACTTATAGGCGGAAGGAGAGGCCGAGGGGGTGCTGGGGTCGGCTAGGCCACCCCCTGGCGTGGGCCAGGCCTGGCCGCGCGGCCAGGTGGTGTGGCCGGCCCCCAGCCCTTCTCTGTCTCGTATTCTAGCACTTGATCCCTTCCGGAAAAATAGGCACTTTGGATTTTGTCCCGTCCAATTCCGAGAATATTCATTTCCTGACTTTCATGGAACCAAAAACAGCAGAAAACAGGCAGTTGGCACTGTGGCTCTTTTTAATAGGTTAGTCCAAGAAATCATAATAAAAGTACTCCAAAGTTGGAACAAAACACAAGAAAGTGGATAAAACCAAGCATGGAACATCAAAAATTATAGATACATTTGCAATGTATCAATCGACAACTCCCGCCCTCATCGACACCACGGCCACGAACATCATCCCGCACCACCGACGCCAAGTTCATCATCTCCAATGAAGGTATAACTTGGGTCACCTTGTTAACCCCTATCTTCCTTTGTGTGTACCTATCCCATGAGAGTGGCTCATCTTGTGTTTGCTTGAGCATTGTGCATTTGTCCTTGGATAGTGAGAGTGCAAGAGCAATATCAAGTGTGACTAGGTAGCATCAAGGGAGAGCAAAAAAAATACAAAGCAAAAGAAAAAGAAAAAGAAAAATAGTCTCCCCTTGCAAAAGGGAGTCTCAAAGCTTGTAAGCAAGAGAGAAAGAAGAGCGCCCAAGTCAAGTGCACAAATCTGTTGCTCATTTTTCTTCTTTGCAAACGAGCCACAGTCTCTCCTTGCATTGGCACGACAATGAGCTTAGTCTTTGTTAGGACATTTTGTTAGCTCATTTTCATAGTCGTGTCAATCCCAACAATCTCCACGTGTGTGTATATAGTCATAGGTTCCCGTCACCCCTTTGAGTTGTTGACCTTCGCCTTTGACTTGAGTTTTGTTGGATTTTACCCACTTTTGACTATCCTTTTTCTTTTGGTTGTTCTTTGGCATTCCGAAATCCTAACCTACCACCAACAAGCTTTTGAGAGTTAGTTCTTTCTTTAGTGTGAGTTTTCTTTGCAATTCCACTTTGCACGCTGATACGTTGCAAACGTATCCATAATTTTTTATGTTCCATGCTTGGTTTTATCTACTTTCTTATGTTTTGTCCACACTTTGGAGTACTTTTCATATGATTTCTTGGACTAACCTATTAACAAGAGCCACAGTGCTAGCTGCCTGTTTTCTGCTGTTTTTGGTTCCAGGAAAGTCAGAAAATGAATATTCTCGGAATTGCACGGGACAAAAGCCAAAGTCAGTTTTTCACCGAGGGATACCTGGAGCCAGAATACGAGACGGAGAGGGGCTGGGGCCCGGCCACACCACCTGGTCGTGCGGCCAGGTCTGGCCTGCGCCAGGGGTGGTCTGGCCGCCCCAGGCACCCCCTCGGCCTCTCCTTCCGCCTATAAGTTGCCTCTGACACGGAAACCCTAAGTACCGGATCAAAATTCCACGAAAGAGTCTATAGCCGCCGTGATCTCCACGAAAGAGGGATCTGAAGCTCTTCCCGGCACCCTGCCAGAGAGGGGAATTCACCCTGGAAGCCTTCTTCATCATCATGCAAGCCTCCGATGTGATGTATGAGTAGTTCATCTCTGGACTACGGGTCCATGTAGTAGCTAGATGGCTGGTTTCTCCTCCTTTGTGCTTTCATGTTTAGATCTTGTGAGCTCCGTTCATGATCAAGATCATATTTTCGTAATCCATACATGTTGTGTTTGCGGGGATCCGATGGATATTGAGATGCTATTTCAGATTGATTATTGATTCTATCATGTCTTTGTTATTTGAGATCTTGCATGCTTTCCGTTGTTAGTAGCTATCTTGGCCAAGTAGATGCTAGCAACTCCAAGAGTTAGTATTTATGCTCGATAGTGGGTTCATGCCTCTGGTAATCTAGGGAAGTGACAAAAATCTCTAAGGTACTAGATGTGTTGTTGCTACTAGGGAGAAAACAACAATCCTTTGTTCATAAAACAATCATATTGTTTACTTTACACATAGTTCGTAAAGCAATAATATGTTGCTTGCAACTTAATACTGCAGGGGGGTCGGATGATAACCTGAAGGTGGATTATTAGTCATAGATGCAGTTGGATGGCGGTCTATGTATAATGTTGTAATGCCCAATCGAATCTCAAAGGAGTCAAGATGTTTAGTATATGCTTGTATGCTTTCTCGATGTTTGTCAATTGCCCTGCTGTAATTTGTTCACCCAACATGTCATCTATCTTAAGGAGAGCCACCTCTAGTGAACTATGGACCCCGGTACTTTCTTTTACTATCAATCTACAATCAACTGTTTACTGCTTTGTGTTTACTTTCTACAAACTATTACTTTCTTCCACTCGATACGTTTAATCCTTTGTTTTCAGCAAAACCGGTGAGATTGACAACCTCATCGCAAGTTGGGGAAAGAGTTATGTGGTTGTGTTGCGCAGGTCTCCATGTTGTTGCTGGCACCGGTAGTGCGCCCTGCCAAAGTTCAGCTAGCTACACCTTTGGGGTGTTTCCTTGCTCCTACTATATTGATAACCTTGGTTTCATAGCTGAGGGAAAACTTACTGTTGTGCTCATCATACCTTCCCCTTGGGGTTCCCCAACGAGCTCGTTAATACACGAGTTAGCATGTACTTTTTCTGGCACCGTTGCCGGGGAGTCAAGGACATCTTCACAAGGGGAGTCCCTCATAACCAATCTCTTTACTTTGTTGTTTTTGTTTTGCTTAGTTTATTTTTGCTTTGTTTGCTTGTTTATTTATCAAAAACACAAAAAAATTAGTTCCTACTATAGTTGGTATTTTTGTTGGTCTGTTATTGTCTTGCTTTATCATGCTTACTATCCATGGTTGGTTTCTTTGAAAATGAATCTAATTGGCAAGGTGGGTTCATGGAAGAACAAAAATATTATTATAAGGAACACCGCTTGTCACAAAAAGGGAAACTCTTGTGGGAACAAATTGATAAATTGAATACCATTGCTAGAAACGCGTGCTCTACTTATAATGTTACTTATTGCGTTGATAAATCTTATTGCTGTAGGAGGTATAAACACCTCCCTTTTCAATGTGAGTATAATGATAATGTTACCATATCTTCTTATGTTAAAGGAAATTATGACTTTTATGATGTGGAACAAATTGAAGAATTTATTGCTTGGAAGGGTGCATTTGAACTTGCTAGTTTGCTTGAAAATACTGATGATGCACCTTATAAATACGAGGTTTATGATATACTTCAATTTTGCCTTGATAATTACAAGGAAGAAAATGGCTATATTCTTGAATATCTTAATAGATGCTCTCCACCAGCGGAAGAGACTAATGCCTTGCAGGAGAATATGGAAGAAGAAATTGCTGAGACTGGAAGCTCATTGGATGAAAAAGAGGAGGAGAGTGATGATCAAGAGGAGGAAGAATGGATCTACCCATTCCTACCTTCTAATGAGAGTATCTCTTTACCCCTTACAATATTTGATTGTCCCCCATGCTTACTAAAGGAGGATGAATGTTACGCTCCTGAGGATTCTTTTGAAAATGTTTATAATAGAGCTCTAGTGCTTGTAGATCATGAAAAGAATTCTTTATGTGATAGTGATATTGTTGAGTTTATTCATGAGGCTACTAAAAATTATTATGAGAGAGGAAAATATTGTTGTAGAAGTTTTCATGGTACTGAAACACCTCTCTATGTGCTGAAAGTTTTGAAGTTACTTTTGATTTATCTTCCTATGCCTGTCACTTTGTTCTTTGTGAGTTTATTTACGTATAAGATTCCTATGCATAGGAAGTGGGTTAGACTTAAATGTGTTTTGAATTTGTTTCTTGATGCTCTCTTTTACTTCAATTCATATTTCTTATGTGAGCATCATCAAAATTCTTATGCCTAACTTAAAGGCGTTAAAGAAAAGTACTTATTGGGAGATAACCCAAAAGTTTTAGATGAGTCTTGGAAGTTATTACCTCGGTAATAACCACTCCTTATCCTTTTTATTTGCTTTTTGTGCCAAGAGTAACCTCTAATGAGAGAGAAGTAATGATTGGGAAAGTTGTTGTCCCGAAACAGATTTCTGTACTTCACCGTAAAAATTCGTGTAAAATATCTGTACATCTTCTTGAGGCGTGAATTTTTTTACTTCTGCCTCAGGTTGTTATCTAACTTTCGTTAGTTCAACACTTTTCGATTTGAGCAACAGAAAGCCTTCGAAAAAATTCGTCTTTACCTGCTGGTCTGTTTTGACAGATTTCTGCCATTTTTTGCATTTGCTTCTTGTTGGTTCCTTTTTGAGTTCTTTTGGGGAATTCAGATTTTTGAGGGAAGTGCTATAGTAACTAGTGTTCTAATGGAAGTTTTATTGGTGTTGGAACTGAACCTAAAGACTTATTATCTTGAGTGCACTAATGTTGCTAATAAATATTGTGTGAAGTTTTGTATGAAGGAAAAATTTCAGGTGTATGGAAGCAATGAGTAATGAAATGAAGAATGGACTAAAGCTCAAGCTTGGGGATGCCACACATGTCACCCCAAGAAATATCCAAGAAGTACAAGCGTCAAAGCTTGGGGATGCCCAAGGCATCCCCCTCTTCATCAATAAAAATCCCATGTTTCTTCCAAACGCTTCATTTTTATTGTTTCATGCACAGTTGTGTTGTTCTTGGAGCGTCTTCTTGTTCGCTTTCGTTTGCTTGGTTTGCTTAGTTTGCTGAATAAATTGGTTGGACCCCCACTTTCTTACATTGGTTTTCAAATAGTTTGGTTTGGATTGGAAAAGAGTAGGAAAAGTTCATGCTTAAGTGGTAAAGAGAACTTGTTTTTGACTATGGCCTATGCTTTGTCATGCCATGCTCGATATTGTTTTGGCTTTATGCTTAGTATTCTTTGTTGTAGCATGACTTGTTGTAAACAATTGAGATTTCTTAATGTGCCTTTGAAGAATCATGCGTTGTTTTAGCATATTAAAGCATAGTATTGTGGTATTCTCCTTTGATGCTTTATTTGGGTTGACTTGGCGCATGCTCACACCATGTTATGACTATCCCAAGTCACCATAGCCTTTATGATCGTTTAGTTTTCAACTTGTAGTATCACTTTATGCTTTGATCAATGATGTTTTGTCGCTTTGCATGATTATGGCCATTATTGCTCTCTTAGTTTGTCGCTCCGAGTCTTTTGCTAGCCTCCATAACCAAGTATGAGTTCCACTCATGCATCCAACTCCTAAAACCAAGTTATTCCAAAGAGTCCACCATACCTACCTACTAGCATATGCTATTCCAAGTATATTCATGTTTTTGTCTACCTTCCAAATTAAACTTGTTATGAGAAAACTAGTGATTAAAGCTCTCACGAACTTGATGGCACACTTTAATTTTTTTGCATGTAATAAATCAGAACCATTGCATCCATCTTTGTTGCATATATGCTTGTGCTTTATAAGTTGAAGTTAGCAGAACCATGTATCATGGGGAACGCTTTCAACATTGCACTTGTACTTTGTACCCAGTTGATATCATGTTATTTTGCTTATGGATCACGGCGGTGTGAAATAAAAGGGGAACTTGTAAGATCATGGAGTTTGTATGTGTGTTAGAGAAACGTCTGGGCCGCTAGCCTAAGCCATGCCTAATCATGGTGGAAACTTGCAGCATAACCATAATGAGCACTCTATGAAGCATCCTCAATAAAAACCTATGTAAATAGGTAATAAAAAGATTACTGAGATGCTCATTGCTTGCTTGCCTTTTCATTTTGATTATGGGATAGCTCCTGTATCATGTGCAAGGGGTACCTCGTTGGCGGTTCTCTATGATACATATGTACTTACAATGACAAGAGCTTACTTGTGACTAAAGTTGAGTAGCATGAGGTGCGGTCTTCATAAGTACGGGGCATGAGATTTTGGTTTATAACTTTTCAAGCATATCCTCTTAGTTGTGTCACTTTAACCTTAATCACCTTCAAGATGCTTATGATAGGGCCAATTAGATCTAAAAGCTATTAAGTGCCATAATTTTTGGAAGCTCTTTATGAGACTTGAATCCCTACTTCCTTCTATGAAGGCCTTTCTTTTACTTTTATGTTGAGTCTCCACCTTCTACCTTTATGCACCTACTTTGAGAGCATAGTGGCCATTCTTAGTTCTTTGTGCATTGTCCCAAGACTTGTTGATTGATGCATACCTTGATATTGCTTGTTTTAAACTATTTGTATCTAGTCACTCTTATAAACTTTGAAGGTGTCCTATGCATTTATGTTTGCTACTCTATGAGGGACAAGTTGAATGCCACTATGCTATGTTTTCTTTATGTGAAACAAACAAACATCTTGCAAAGTATTATTATTCATGAATCTTTTGTTTGTGCCTTTTCATGTTGCAACATAGTTTCTTTGTCTTATTGCTAGAACTTTGTCTTTCATGTTATGATTGAAGTACTATGATCCCAGCTTTGAATGTTTTACAAATACTTTGATCAAGTTATGATGGTGCATATCACCTCAAAAATTATTCTTTCTTTTTATCACTTACCTACTCGAGGACGAGTAGGAGTTAAGCTTGGGGATGTTGATATGTTGCAAACGTATCCATAATTTTTGATGTTCCATGCTTGGTTTTATCTACTTTCTTATGTTTTTTCCACACTTTGGAGTAGTTTTCATATGATTTCTTGGACTAACCTATTAACAAGAGCCACAGTGCCAACTGCCTGTTTTCTGTTGTTTTTGGTTCTAGGAAAGTCAGCAAATGAATATTCTCGGAATTGGACGGGACAAAAGCCAAAGTCAGTTTTCCACCGAGGGACACCTGGAGCCAGAATACGAGACGGAGAGGGGCTGGGGCTCGGCCAGCGCTAGGGGGTCGTCTGGCCGCCCCAGGCACCCCCTCGGCCTCTCCTTTCGCCTATAAGTTGCCTCTGATACGGAAACCCTAAGTACCCAATCAAAATTCCATGAAAGAGTCTATAGCCGCCGTCATCTCCATCCCTAGATCGGGAGGGATCTGAAGCTCTTCCTGGCACCCTGCCGGAGAGGGGAATTCACCCTGGAGGCTTTCTTATCATCATGCAAGCCTCTGGTGTGATGTGTGAGTAGTTCATCTCTGGACTACGGGTCCATGTAGTAGCTAGATGGCTGGTTCTCCTCCTTTGTGCTATCATGTTTATATCTTGTGAGCTCTGTTCATAATCAAGATCATCTATTTGTAATTCTGCATGTTGTGTTTGCGGGGATCCGATGGATATTGAGATGCTATTTCAGATTGATTATTGATTCTATCATGTCTTTGTTATTTGTGATCTTGCATGCTTTCTGTTGTTAGTAGCTATCTTGGCCAAGTAGATGCTAGCAACTCCAAGAGTTAGTATTTATGCTCGATAGTGGGTTCGTGCCTCTGGTAATCTGGGGAAGTGACAGAAATCTCTAAGGTACTAGATGTGTTGTTGCTACTAGGGAGAAAACAACAATCCTTTGTTCATAGAACAACCATATTGTTTACCTTAAACGCAATTCATAATGCAATTATCCGTTGCTTACAACTTAATACTGGAGGGGGTTCGGATGATAACCTGAAGGTGGATTATTAGTCATAGATGCAGTTTGATGACGGTCTATGTATAATGTTGTAATGCCCAATCGAATCTCAAAGGAGTCAAGATGTTTAGTATATGCTTGTATGCTTTCTTGATGTTTGTCAATTGCCTCGATGTAATTTGTTCACCCAACATGTCATCTATCTTAAGGAGAGCCACATCTAGTGAACTATGGACCCTGGTCCTTTCTTTTACCATCAATCTACAATCAACTATTTACTGCTTTGTGTTTACTTTCTGCAAACTATTACTTTCTTTCACTCGATACGTTTAATCCTTTGTTTTCAGCAAAACCGGTGAGATTGACAACCTCATCGTCAAGAGGCTCACGATCATGATCTTCGCCGTGAGGCCATGTGCCTAACCAACATCACCAACCAAGGAACAAGCCTCCTCTTCGTCGTCAACCGCGTCATGGGGCTCCACATCCTCAACAACATCTAGGGGCCCAAGTGCCTCAACATCGTCAACAACCGCGCCAAGAGCAAGAGCAAGCTCCTCAACAACAATATCAAGAGCAAGGTCCACAACAAGGTCGCGAGAACCAAGTTCCACCTCCTCAACCACAAGATCATCAACAAGGTCACCAAGCTCGTCGCAATGACCGCAACAATGAAGAAACTTTCGGCAAGCTCAAGTTCACAATGCCCAAGTTCACCGGATCCAATGACCCCGAAGAATACCTCTCGTGGGCACTCAAGGTCGACAAGATCTTCTGCATGCACAACTATAGCAACAAGAAGATGGTCGCCATGGCTTCACTTGAGTTTGATGATTACGCCAACCTTTGGTGGGAACAAGTTCAAGTTGCTCGTGATGCAAGACAAGAGCCGCCAATCAGAACTTGGCATGACATGAAGGCTCATATGAGATCCTGCTTTGTCCCCGCGCATTACACGCGTGACCTTTTCAACAACCTTCAATCGCTTCGTCAAGGGACAAGGACCGTGGAAGAGTACTTCAAGGAAATGGAACTCAACTTGATCCGCACCAACATTGAAGAGCGCATGGAGCAAACTATGGCACGTTTCCTCATTGGCTTGAATCACCCAATCAAGCGCATCGTCGAGTTCCAAACATACAACAACATGGTTGAGCTTGTGCACATTGCAACAAAGGCTGAACGTCAAGTGCAAGAGGACATGAAGTACAACAAGCCCAAGACGTATTTCACCTACAAGAAAGCTTCAACCGCTACGCCAACAACTTTCAATGGAAGCTCCTCAAGTACCTCCAAGCCTTCCTTCAAGCCCACACTTCCTCAAGGAAAACTGCCCCCAAGTGGCAAACAAGCAAAGAGTGATACACCTTTCAATGGTGAATGCTACAAGTGTGGAGGCAAAGGACACAAGTCAGCCGAATGTGGAAACAAGAAAGTATTGTTCATCCATGACAATGGTGATGAAGAGTACTTGAGTGGAGATCTTTCTCTCTCGGTGTTTTCCGCCCCGCAGAGGCGGTGCAATCTTTCTATGGTCGCTCCCCGAGTCTTAGGGTTTCGGGAGGTTGATATACGCCAGAGGGGAGAGGCTGGAGTGGGCCAGGGTGACCACACCACCTCCAGGCGCGGCCTAGGGCTGCCCGCGCCAGGGGGTGGTGTGGGCCCCCTTGGCCCATCTCCATTCTGTCTTCTGGCATCCTTGGTCTTCTAGAAAAATAGGATTTTCCATATATTTTCCGGGATTTTCTGATCTTCGCGAATTTTGCCTCCAAACAGCACCTTTTCCATCAAAATCCTGACTGCAGCGGTCCATGCTCCAAAAGTCATCAACCATGCAAAAACAGATGAAATAACATAAGTATCACCTCTCAATACAAAATATATCAATGAATAATAGTGAATTAAGACATAGAATAGTGATGCAAAATGGACGTATCAACTCCCCCCAAGCTTAGACTTCGCTTGTCCTCAAGCGAAACTGAGCTCAATAAACATGGCCTCAGGTTTATGGAGTGAAGGGTCGATAAAAGAATACAGACAAGAAGCATCACATCCATCAAATTCATAGATCATAATAGAAGACAACTCACTATTATATAACTCAACTTGCAATGAGTAAAGTAAACACAATAAAGATACATAAAGTGAATCATAATTGGTAATGGCAAACTTAGCTCTTGGTCGAAGAATAGTTGATAAATTGCTGGAGTTCACAAATAGCTGGTTTTCCAATAATAGCTTTCAAAGTAGTAAACATCAAGATAAGAGCAATGTGCAAAACAAGGAACATAAGAAACATGATTGAATAAATCATCATATGAATGAATGAAACACATCAACTCAAAATACTTGCTGAGGTAGAAGGGAGTAGGTTTACTAACTCAACTACAAGGTAAAAGAAAGGCCCTTCAAAGAGGGAAGCAGGGATTGCAAGTCTCATAAAGAGCTCCCAAAAATTATGATACTTACTAGCTTTCAGCTCTCATTGCCCCTATCATAGGCATCTTTAGGTGATTAAGGTTAAGGTGATCAAATATGAGGATATGCATTGACAAGTTGTAAGTTGAGAATCTCATGTCCCTTGAATACGAGGGCCGCTCCTCATGCTACTCAAGTTTAGTCACCGGTAAGTTCTTGTCATCGTAAGCATATGTGTATCATAGAGAACCGCCAACGGGGTACCCCTTGCCCGATGATACGGAAGAATCCCCATATCAAAATGACAAGGCAAGCAGACAACAAGCATCTCAGCAATCTTCTTATTTACCATGGGAATATGGTGCTTTTCTCTCTCTTTCCTCTTTTCATAATATTTCTTTTTTTTCTTTTTCTCAATCTCTATCTCTTTTTTATAAGAAGAATGCTTCATAGATACTCGTTATGGTTACGCTGCAGGTTTCCACCATGTCAGCATGGATTAGACCAGTGGCCCAGGCGTTTCTCTAACACACATGCATAACTCCATGGACTTACAAGCTCCCCTTTCATTTCACACCGATGACATCCATAGACAAAAGAACATGATATCAACTAGGTACAAAGTACCAGTGAAATGTTGAAAGTGTTCCCCATGACAGCATGGTTCTGCTAATTCACAACTTACAAAGCGCAAGCATATACGTAGCATAGGTGAGCACAATGGTTCAGGTTTATCAAGTGCAAGAAAGTAAAGTGTGTCATCAAGTTCGTGAGAGCTTTAATCACTAATTTTCACATAACAAGTTTAATTTGGGAGGTTGATAAAACAAGAATTTACTTGGAATAGCAATAATGCTACTAGGTAGGTATGGTGGACAAAAATGGCAAAGGTTTTGGTTTTAAGGAGGTGGATCCACGAGAAGAATTCCCTCTCAGTTTGTGGATCCTAGCTCTTGTGATTCTTTTTCTGTTCTTCCCTCTTGGAGTCTTCTTTTCCTGCATGGTTATGGATAAAGGTATGGAAGGGATTCTTGGTGTGTGGAGGAAGTGACCGTGGAGCCAAACTGTGACGGGGAGCTTTCCCCCAGTCTGCATCTGTGCCGTCCTTCTAACCCTGGCATGTTTTCTCACCACTCCAATGCTTGCAATGGTAGTGCCGGTGTGCGGATGTTGGCCTTGCTCCTCTTCACCTTCACTCTTGATCTCCTTCTCCTTCCCGGGGTCTTGGAGGTCTTCCTCCATGGGCTCCTTCCCTTTATCCTTGGCGGACACCATTGTTCTTCTAAGCTTTCAAATAGTATGTCCTGGCAGAAACAGATCAAAACAAAAACACGACGAAAACACGATATACGAACCTCGGGGGATCCGGGGGTTATATATTATGAAGTTTCACATCAAAAGGAAGGTACTGGGAGAAAACGAGTCGGAGGCAGAGTCCGGGGTGGACTCACCACCTGGTGGCGCGGCCAAGGGAGGGCCCACGCCACAGCCACCCTGGCTCCGTTTCCGTCCCTTTTTCGCTTTGTAGCTCTCCTTATTGACTGAAAACTGCAAAAATATAGTTGGATTGTATTTTCACGGAACTCTTCTTACTAGAACTATTACCTATTTGAAAATAGACTCTGCAGGTCCTCGATGAATTTCTCCGGAGTTATAACTTGAAAGGCATCAACATCTTCATTGTAAGAATCTCTAGCAATATAGTGTTTGAGTCGCTGTCCATTCACTACTTCTGTAGTATTATCTTTTAAAGAAGAAATTTTTATTGCTCCTGAACGGTATACTTCTTCTATAATGAAATGTCCTTCCCATTTTGATAGTAGCTTTCCTGCAAAAAATCTGAGACAAGACCTATACAATAGAACTTTCTCACCAACATGAAATTCTCTCTTAAGTATTCGCTTGTCATGCCATCTTTTAACTTTTTCCTTAAAGAGCCTAGCATTTTCATAGGCTTCACTCCTCCATTCATCTAAAGAACTTAAGTCAAATAATCTTTTCTCACCAGCGAGCTTACAATCTCTATTTAGTTCTTTAACTGCCAAGTAAGCTTTGTGTTCTAATTCTAAGGGTAGGTGACAAGCTTTCCCATAAACCATTTTATAAGGAGACATCCCCATAGGATTTTTGTAAGCAGTTCTATAAGCCCATAAAGCAACATTCAACTTCTTAGCCCGGTTTTTTCTAGACCTATTAATAGTCTTTTGCAAGATAGATTTAATTTATCTATTTGATAACTCTACTTGCCCGCTAGTTTGGGGGTGATAAGCTGAAGCAATTCTATGATTAACATCATATTTAGCAAGGGTCTTCCTAAAACCACCATGAATGAAATGAGAACCCCCATCAGTCATGAGATATCTAGGCATCCCAAACCTAGGAAAGATAACATCCTTAAGCATTTTTAGAGAAGTCCACCCGTCAGCACTCTTTGTAGGAATGGTTTCTACCCACTTAGTAACATAATCAACGGCAACAAGAATATGAGTGTGACCTTTCGAAGGAGGGAAAGGACCTATAAAGTCGAATCCCCAACAATCAAAAGGTTCAATAACTAGAGAGTAGTTCATAGGCATTTCATTGCGTCTAGAAATATTACCAACACGCTGACATTCATCACAAGATAAAACAAATTTTCTTGCATCTTTAAAAAGGGTAGGCCAGTAAAAACCTGATTGTAGCACCTTTTGTGCAGTTCTATCTCCTGCATGATGTCCTCCATAAGCACTACCATGACATTTACGCAATATCTCCTTTTGTTCATATTCTGGAACACATCTTCGCATAATACCATCCACTCCTTCTTTGTATAATTGTGGGTCATCCCAAAAATAATGCCTCAAATCATAGAAGAACTTTCTTCTTTGCTAAGCTGTAAAAGTTGGAGGCAAATACTTGGAGACAATAAAGTTAGCATAATCAGCGTACCAAGGGCTCCCTCGCGAGCTCACCCCTACTGCAGCTAACTATTCATTTGGGAAACTATCATTAACAGGCATAGGGTCAAAAGAGATGTTTTCCAAACGAGATAAATTATCAGCTACAGGGTTTTCAGCACCCTTCCTATCTACTATATGTAGATCAAACTCTTGTAAAAGCAGCACCCATCTAATAAGCCTAGGCTTAGCGTCCTTCTTCGTCATAAGATATTTAATAACAGCATGATCAGTATGAATGGTGACTTTTGAGTCTACAATATAGGGCCTAAACTTATCACAAGCAAAAACAACAGCTAGAAATTCCTTTTCAGTAGTAGTATAATTCCTTTGAGCAGCGTCTAGAGTCTTACTAGCATAATGGATAACGTTTAACTTTTTATCAATACGTTGCCCAAGGACAGCCCCTACAGCAAAATCACTAGGATCACACATTATTTCAAAGGGTAAACTCCAATCAGGTGGTTGAACAATAGGAGCTATAGTTAAAGCCTTCTTAAGAGTTTCAAAAGCTTCCTTACAATCATCATCAAAAACGAAGGGTACATCTTTTTGAAGAAGATTAGTAAGGGGTTTTGATATCCTAGAAAAGTCTTTAATAAACCTTCTATAGAAACCAGCATGACCAAGGATACTACGAATACCTTTGATGTCTCTTGGCCATGGCATCTTCTCAATTGCCTCAACCTTAGCTCTATCAACTTCTATGCCTCTTTCAGAAACTTTATGCCCAAGGACAATCCCTTCATTAACCATGCAGTGGCATTTCTCCCAATTAAGAACAAGATTAGTTTCTTCACATCTCTGCAAAACTTTATCAAGGTTGTGCAGACAATTATCAAAAGAAGTTCCATAGACAGAAAAGTCATCCATGAACACTTCTACAATTTCCTCACAGAAACCATGAAATATAGCATACATGCACCTTTGAAAAGTAGTAGGAGCATTACATAAACCAAAAGGCATACATCTATAAGGATAAGTTCCATAAGGGCAAGTAAAAGTAGTTTTTTCTTGATCTTGTTGTTTAACAGCAATTTGAGAGAAACCAGAATAACCATCAAGAAAACAAAATGGGTCTTTTTAGACAACCTTTCCAACATTTGATCAATAAAAGGAAGCGGGTAATGATCTTTCTTAGTAACTTTATTGACTTTTCTAAAATCAATGCACATCCTATAGCCTACTACTATTCTTTGAGGAATAAGCTCATCATTATCATTAGGAACAACGGTAATACCTCCTTTTTAGGAACACAATGAACAGGACTAACCCATTCACTGTTAGCAATAGGGTAAATAATACCAGCATCAAGGAGTTTCAATACCTCATTCCTTACCACTTCCTTCATCCTGGGGTTTAAACGTTGTTGGTGCTCTACTACTGGCTTTGCATCTGGTTCGATGTTGATAGAATGCTGACATATAGTAGGTGAAATCCCTTTTAAATCATCCAGAGTATAGCCCATAGCCCCTTGGTGTTTCTTCAAAACCTCCAACAACCTTTCTTCTTCCTTTCCTGAAAGTTTAGAGCTAATAATAACAGGATATATCTTTTTATCATCAATATAAGCATATTTAAGATCATCAGGGAGAGGTTTTAGATCGAAAACTGGATCCTTTTTAGGTGGCAACGTGGTACCCAAGTCTTCTACAGTCAAGTCATGCTTTAGCATCTGGGGTGGACGACGGAGGATCTCGTCAATCTCATTCCTTTCTTCCATGAAGATCTCACTTCCGTGATCTTCCATAAATTGCTGCAAAGCATTGTTAGGAGCAAGAGAGATAGAAGCAAGTTGTTCAGCTCTAAAATCCTCATTATGGGTTTCCTCTTCGCAAGGTTCTTTAGCAAATTTCGAAAAATTAAACTCATAAGATTCCCCATCAAACTTAGTCAATATTTTCTCCCTCTTGCAATCAATAATAGCTCCACAAGTACTCAAGAAAGGTCTACCAAAAATGATAGGATAAGTTTTACTAGCAGCTGAACCAAGTAATAGAAAATCAGCAGGGTACTTAATCTTACCACAAAGAACTTCCACGTCTCGTACAATACTAATTGGAGAGATGGTCTCTCTATTAGCAAGGTGAATAACCACATCAATCTCTTCCAACTCACAAGGACTGATTTCATGCATAATTTATCTATAAAGCTCATAAGGAATAGCACTGGAACTAGCACCAATATCACATAAACCGTAATAGCAATTATCACCAATTCTAACAGAAAGCACAGGAACACTAGCTTTTTTAGTTCTATTAGGATGTGAAACAATATTAGAAGCATCCTCACAAAAGACTATGTGTCCCTCTTCTATGTTTTTAGTGACAAGGTCTTTCACAATTGCTACCACAGGTTCAACGTTTATTTGTTCATTAGGTTTTACAGTTCTCTTTTCACTTTTAGTGATTAAATTAGTTATCATAGGATGATCCTTCACCTTATCTGGGAAGGGAATCTTCTCGATATAAGGTTCAGGTAAGATATGATCAGTAATGTAACACTCAGTGCTCCCAACAGGAACACATTCAACAATATCTTTACAAGGTGCATGGTATTTATTCCATCCCCTTTTTGGAATTTCAATATAAGAAGCAAAAGCTCTCAAGCAATTCGTAATAACTTGCAAATCAAGACCGTAAGCATTACTAATATTTTGAAAGTCATCAGTTCCCATAAAAGATTCAATGCATTCATAATCATAATTTATACCTGACTTTCTACCTTTGTCATTCTCCCAAGCTTCAACATTGTCTTGAATACGGTCCAGAAGATCCCATTTAGCTTCTTCTCCCAAGCGAGTGAATGATCCAGCACATGAAGCATCCAATAAATCTTTATCATGTAGAGGGATCCTTGCATAAAAGTTATTGATAATAATATTGTTGGGGAGCTCATGAATGGGACATTTGAGCATTAGTAACTTCAATCTCCCCCAAGCTTGAGCTGTACTCTCTCCATCAAGAGGCCAAAAGTTGTATATTTGATTCCGATCTTTATGAATCTCACTAGGAGGATAAAACTTTGAATAAAAGAGAGGCAGTATTTCCTCCCATTCCAGAGCTTGACCATTCTTCAGCAGCTTATACCATTCCTCAGCTCTTCCTTTTAGTGATAATGAGAATAACTTCTTCTTAACTTGATCTGTAGTAATACCTGCACACTTGAACAACCCGCATAATTCGTGTATAAAGAGCAAATGATCACCGGGATGGACAGTTCCATCTCTAACATAGTAGTTATCCATAACACGATCAATAATTCTTGTAGGTATTTTGAAAACATCATTCTCAGCAGGTGGTGGTTTATCTACTACCTTAGGAGTGGTAGTAGCATTACCAAATAAGAAACTCAGTGAATTATCCATAACGAAAATAAAGCAACTAGTAGAAGTAAACAATACTCACAGTAGAAGTTTCCTTTACCAGTTCCACTCTCCAATAGCGCTTCACTCCCCGACAACGGCGCCAGAAAATAGTCTTGATGACCCACAAGTATAGGGGGTGTATCGCAGTATTTTCGATAAGTAAGAGTGTCAAACCCAACGAGGAGCAGAAGGTGTTGGCTAGTGGTATGGATCAGGAATTCTCTGCAAATACTTAGCAAACGGATTTTTAGGGGTTTTCGATAAAGCAAGTAAACAAAGTACGAGTAAATAAAAGACAGTAGGAATAAATGCAGCAAGTGGCCCAATCCTTTATGCAGCAAAGGACAAGCCGGTTGTATTACTTAAGATGACCAAACGTTCTCGAGGACACATGGGAAGACTGTCAAGTGCTTTTGCTTCATATAGTTGATTAATATTCTTTAGCTTGCTAAGTGTTGTGTGGGTGAACCTGTGCTAATGTACCGCCCCATTAAAGACTAATACATACTTGTGATTAAACCCCTTGCAAACATCCGTAAGTACAAGAAAGTAATTAAGGTAGAAACCTAACCACAGCTTTAAACTCTAAGACCCTTACGTCCCTTGTGCAATGGTTTCCTAACGGGGGTTCAGGTTTCTGTCACTCCGGCAACCCCTACGATTAGTAGCCAAATACACAATGCATTCCCCTAGGACCATATAGGTGAAGTGTCATGTAGTCGACGTTCACATGACACCACTAGAAGAAGTACACCACAACTTAAATATCAAACTATTGAATCTTTCTCAACACAACTCCACTACTAACAACAAGACTTCTCCCATGTCCTCAAGAACAAAACGAACTACTCACAAGACATCATATGGATCATGATCAGAGATGGAATAATGATGTATAACAATCTGAACATAAACAATAATTCAATGGTTCACTCAGTAGCATCAACTACAAAGAGTAATCAACACCGGGAAAGTTTCCTCTAAGAACTATAGCAAGATTCAACTCAATTGTTATAGCAATATGGAGATGGTGATGAGGGTGCTGATGGTGATGATGGTGGTGATGATGATGATGATGATGATCTGGATGAAGTCCAGCTTGATGGTGGTGTTGATGGCGACGATCTCCCCTCTCTGGGAAGGAATTCCCCCGGCAGAAATCTGTCTGCCGAAGAGATCTTTCTCTCTCGGTGTTTTCTTCCCCGGAGAGGCGGCGGAATCTTTCTGTGGTCACTCCCCGAGTCTTAGGGTTTCAGAACTTGATATACGCCAGAGGGGAGAGGCTGGAGTGGGCCAGGGTGGCCACACCACCTCCAGGCGTGGCCTAGGGCAGCCCGCGCCAGGGGGTGGTGTGGGCCCCCTGTGGCCCATCTCCACTCCGTCTTCTCGCATCCTTGGTCTTCTGAAAAAATAGGATTTTCCGTATATTTTCCCGGATTTTCTGATCTTCGTGAATTTTGCCTCCAAACAGCACCTTTTCCATCAGAATCTTGACTGGAGCGGTCCATCCTCCAGAAGTCATCAACCATGCAAAAATAGATGAATTAACATAAGTATAACCTCTCAATACTAAATATATCAATGAATAATAGTGAATTAAGACATAGAATAGTGATGCAAAATGGACATATCAATAACATGTGTTCAAGCTAAGTCGCAAGCTAATCCCTATGGTCTTTATATGCCATTGCCTATTCCTCATACACCTTGGTCCGACATTAGCATGGATTTCATGTTAGGATTGCCTAGATCTAAGCATGGTCATGACTCTATATTTGTTTTCGTGGATCACTTTTCCAAAATGGCACACTTCATACCGTGCCATAAGACCGACGATGCTTCACATATTGCAAATCTGTTTTTCAGGGAAATCGTCCGTCTTCACGGTGTGCCAAGAACAATCGTCTCCGACCGCGACGTCAAATTCATGAGCTACTTATGGAAGACACTCATGGCCAAGCTTGGCGTCAAGCTCCTCTTTTCATCCGCGTCACATCCTCAAACTGATGGCCAAACCGAAGTTGTCAACTGAAGCCTCAGAACTCTTCTACGTGTGTTGATCAAGAAAAACTTGAAGGATTGGGAGGAATGCATTCCACACACCGAGTTCGCCTACAACCGTGCCAAGCACTCGACAACCAAGGTGAGTCCCTTCATGATCGTCTATGGTTTCGAGCCCCTTACTACGCTCGACATCCTACCACTACCTCTCCATGAGCGCACCAACATGGACGTTGAAAAGCCCGCACAAGCTATGAAGAAGCTTCATGAAGAAACAAGAGCCACTATCGAGCAAAAGGTCCTTCGCAAATCTTCAAGGTTAAACAAGGACAAGAAGGAGATGATATTTTAAGAAGGTGATCTTGTGTGGATACACCTAAGCAAAGACCGCTTCCCCTAGGAACGCGACTCCAAGCTCAAGCCAAGAGGAGATGGTCCCTTCAAGGTCCTCAAGCGAATCAACAACAACGCCTACATCATCAACATACCGACATCCAAGTACCTTGCAAGCAATACATTCAACGTCAAGGATCTCTCACCCTACCATGGAGATGTTCAAGATGACAACCATGAAGAGTCGAGGACGACTCTTTCCCAAGGAAGGAGCTGATGCAGCCCATCCTATGGATGCTCCTAAATCTACACCAACAAGTCCCCCAAGTGGACCCATGACTCGTGCCCGAGCCAAACTCCTACAAGCTAAGGTGAACTCGCTCCTCTCCTCATGCCAATTTGATACATCCTTGGATGGTGTGCTACTTCATGCAACTACTCTATGCATCATCAGGTACGAAGCCCCAACACATCACCAAGCACCCAATGATGGAGAACAAGGAGCAGATTGTGAAGTAGAAGCCGCTGGAGCTGCTTAGACCGGAGTCTCCGGTCTGCGCACACCGGAGTCTCTGGCCTGCCAAAGTCTCCGGCGTGAAGACACCGAAGACTCTGGCCCTACCTCCGGTCTGACCCCCTGCACCAGGCCTCGGGACAATCTGAGTGCCCCTCAAGAGGCTGGTCCGGAGGCTACACCGGAATCTCCAGCCTAGACCGGAGTCTCCGACCTGCACACCGGAGTCTCCGGTCCGACCGACGCCAGGCATGTAAAGGCCTTTGGGCCTGCGGCCCATCTACCCCTTAGTCCGTCCAGAACTTGTATTTTATTCCTAAAGTACCCCTGTTTAAGTGGCGGGCCTATATATACTCCTGCACCTCCATTGTAAACCCTAGGCATGATATTTGGAATTAGTGGAAACCCCTTGTGGATATATCTAGTTCTTGCCTCATGCTCCTTTGTCAAAGGAGCACCAAATATCCCAAACCTCGTTGGAGTTTGCATCGTGCCTCCGTGTTGTACAAGGACTTGGCATCGGTGTCCCTTTGCCAAGACGGCAAGATCTCACTGAGTCTCCCATCTCGCCGTACCGGTTCGAGAGAGAGTCCTCCGCCCGTCGCCAATCCTAGGGATTGCGCCGGATCGATCACCGCTAGCGTGAGCTATTGGTGTGTATCGTGGTTTTTCGTGTGTGTGTTCATCACGTTCTTCGTGCGTGAGTTCGTCGTGTTCATCCTCCCCTCCTTCCCCCGCACTCCATCCGCGATTTGAGTGGGATTCGTGAAAGATCGGGCCACCCTAGAGGTTTGCCCTCAATAGCATGGCCCCAGCAATCTTAAGCCAATGCCTCCTACCCCCAGCACTCCTAGCAAGCCCAACAATGGGGCGCACACATGTTGTTTGCAAACTCTGCGGTATTCCTCACCACACCGCTGCAAAATGTTACAATTTGTTGTGAATATCATATCATCCTATAACATATTGGAATATGATGTTAGACGTCTTTATTTATTTTACATTCCATACAATTATTTAAGTAAACAATAATGAATAAGTAATAATAATATTGAATTCGAATAAAATAAAATAAATTTTATTTATTTTACCTTTTTCAATTTAATATTGAATAATTCATATCTACAAATCCGTAAATCGTAATTCGACAAATATTATATCCAAATTGGTGAGAAAAATGAGAGGAATCTAAATATGACATCCCTACCATCTATTTAATTATGTATCATATCTTTTCAACACTAGACCAACTAAAACTATATCAGGATTCATGAAACACCCCTTTTTTGCACTCGAAAAATAGGAAATAGCTTTTTAGTGCGATGAAAAGGAAATTGCATTGGATCTGTAATGAAATAGCATATTGCGAACCTAAAATGATTTTTATAAAAAACATGAGCATCAGATCATCTACCTAGTCCAAATCCGACCCACTTCCTGCCGATTCGGCAGGTGACATGGGTATACCCTACAGGTACTCGAGCTTGGTATATACGGCCTAAATACATAAAGGCCCACGGTGTCGCCAAGGCCCAAATGAAGAACTCGAGTAACCTACGGACTCTCGATTGCTTCAAGGACAAGAAGAAGCTAGAGATAGAAAGTTCAAAGAGGAAAAACCCTAACCTGTAACCGACTCGATCTGCTACCCGGGGCCTAGCCTATCTATATAAAGGCTAGGAGGGGGCGGCGAGGAGGACACACGCAACCCTATTTCCACAACCCTCGCTAGATTGCATCTGCGCACCATTATAATCTTCGATTCCTTTGCTAATTCCACGAGCAGACAAGCAGGAGTAGGGACCTTGACGAGGCCTTAACCTAGGTAAATCTTCGAGTCCCCTGTGTGCTTGTTTGCTAGCCGATAGATGTCTCCAGCGCTCCCTCCTTCTCCAAAACCTAAGTCCATAACAATGGGCATTGATGAGTTAAACCCTCGTCAATTGGCGCCGTCTGTGGGAACTAGGAGTGCTGATGTTGCGGCTTCTTCGGCTCCATCAACCGCGATCTACAACTCCGCAACAGCGGAGATTCGCCAGCTCTTCAGCATGTTCGACTTCACAGTCCACACGCCGGCCACTCGCCCGGCTTTTGAGTCCGTGGGCGACGGAATCAGCCGGGCACTCGGGAGCTTCCGCTTCCAAGTTGGTCAGATGGGCACGCTCCGCATGCCTGACCAGCCGACGATGCCGTCGATTGCCCCAGCATCGTGGTTCCCTCCATCGATCGGCACCCTCAGTGAGCTCAACGCCCCGAAAATAGTCGAGAACACAGTCAGCGACAGCAGTCGCGACTCCGATCTGAGCGATCTGGCAACTGAAGATGGAGCCTACGGCTCCGGATCTGAGAGCTCCGGGAACAGCAGCTTCCCCAATCACTTCATGTGCGTTGTCATCAACGCAGGCGACACCCAACCACGACAACACGGGCAATCGTGGTAATGAAACCGGCCCGCCTCTCGGTGGCAACGGCAGCAACGGTGGCAATCGCATCCCCGTTAACAATGGAGGAGCAGTCGAGCCTCCGACCATAACAAATGAGCAAACCGGCGAACGCGTCGCGATCAGGCTCAACGAGCAGGAGTGGGCTTGCTGCCGCGAGGCCTTAGGAGGCGGCCCTCTACCCTTCGGATCTCCACAAGAACTGTTAATGGGCTACCACTGGCTCCTGAAGGAAGAATTTAAGCACCAAGTGCAAACTATCGTGCAACTCGAGGCGCGTAAAAAGGCGGCGGACGAGTCGAGCCTTCGACGTGTTGGGCTCTCGTCCCACGGAGGATCCTCCTCAAAGGGCAACGAGTACCTCGCAAACAAGAGGCGATCTCAGATGGCCCATCTCACCGAGCAAGAGCGCATAGAAGCTACAAAGGTCCTCGACTTCAGCTCTATGAAAGTTGATACACGGGGCAACGTGGTCCCCAAGACGCCGTAGGCCGCGGTGATCGCAGCCACCATGTACCTCCTCAACAATCAGCCGCCAGCTGGAGATCCCCGAGCTGCTATGCACCGATCTACGATCGCGGGCTTGGGACTAGTCGAAGCCGCCCTCGACAAGGAGCCAACACCGGAGCCAAAAAAAGGCAAAGCGCTACTCCTCGCCCTCATCCAGCGATGACAGTCACGACCTGTCTCGACGTCGCCGCTCATGGCGACACGACCATGACTATGATGCACGCGACGACCTCACGCAGCGCAAGATCGACAAATCTAGGGCGCGATGTGATCGGTCGATAGATTCCGAAGACGAGGATGTGGAGCTCTGTGGCACCAGATGCTTCAGCAGGGCCATCAGGCAAAAGCGAATGCCCAAGGGGTTTAAACTCCCATCAGAAAACCCGAAGTTTGACGACCTACAGGACCCAAAGATCTGGCTGGAAGACCACATCTCCTCCATCAGGCTCCATGGCGGCAGTCGAAGCACGGCCATGCAATGCCTACAGCTGTAGCTGCAAGGCGCCGCCCGAGCATGGCTCAACAACCTCCCACGCGGATCCATTCGCAGTTGGGATGAGCTGGTTTATAGTTTCGTGCGCAACTTCAAGGGCACCTACAAGTGGCCTGCATCAATCGAAGAGCTGAGATGCTGCCAGCAAAGATCGGGCGAATCGCTACGCTCCTACATCCAAAGGTGGTCCATCATCAAGAACTCCGCAGAGAACATCTCGGAGGATCGCGCGATTGACGCATTCAACGGCGGCGTCCGCCGCATAGAGCTCAGGGAGGAGCTGGGCCGCTCAAAGCCCAAGACCATCGACCACCTGATGGAAATCGCAAATCGGTGGGCTGATGGAGAAGATTCAGTGAAAAATCGCGTTCACTCTGACAAGGAGGCAGAACTCGAGCGCAGACACGACCACCGAGGCAAACGCTGCATGCGCATCTACAATGACCGCGATGACGTCAACATGGTCGCAGCTGGCTACGCCAACAGACGCGACGATAACCGCAACAGCGGATACCGCAGCGGTGGGTACTGCGACTCCGGGAAAACCACGCAAGTGTGGCAACACCGCAATCGTGATGAGGCACCCGCGACATCCATTGAATACAAACTGTCCGGGCCATGTACGGTGCACTTCTACATCGACAAGCATGATGGAAAGAAGAAGTCCAGCCACCTCCTCAAGGACTGCCGCGAGTTCCTCAAACTACATGAAGGATTAGCTCGGATGAACCGCAACGCAGTCGAAAGAGCCTACGGAGCCGCTCCAGGCGCCGTGGCACATGGCGCTCTGCCGCCACCACCTGGACTACCCCCAAACGCAGCTGCGCCGGACCAGCACCAAGGCGGCGAGCCCTACCCACGGGCCATGGGTACCATGATGATCCAAAAGGGACGCCCCTCCAACAGGGTGTAGAAGGCCATCACTCGCCAAGTCAACTTGGCCACAAACTCGCCACCATCTACCACTGAGTACCTCAGCGGAAGCGAGTCCTACATCACCTTCGACAAACGCGATCATTCGCCCCAAGTACCTCGTCCAGGCCATTGCCTCCTCGTACTCGAGGCGCAAATCGGAAGCTTCGACATGAGCCGCGTCTTCATGGACGGCGGAAGAGGCATCAACCTTATATTCGCGAGTACCTTGCGAGGAATGAGGATCCCTCTAACTTGCCTAGAGGCCTCAGACACAACATTCCACGGCATCGTCCCAGGAAAAGGCGTATATCCCCTGGGCAAAATCAACCTCGACGTCATCTTCGGCACGCCGAAAAACTTTCAGCGCGAGCGCATCAACTTTGAGGTCGTCGACTGGCCCTCACAGTACCACTGCATCCTCAGACATGTCGCTTTCGCTAGGTTCATGCTGGTACCACACTACGCCTACCTGCAGATGAAAATGCCAGGTCCCAATGGCGTCATCACAGTCAACGGGAGCTTTGAGAGGTCCGACAGTTGCGATAGGGAATTCAACAGAATTTCCTAGTCTTTTGGCATGTAGGAAGAACTCGCGAGACTAAAGAAGTCGACAGACAACAGTTTGCCTCCCCTAGGCCGGCCAAGCTCGCATGATCTATCTTTCGACTCATCAGTGCACACAAAGAAAGTGCAGGTCCACCCATCGGATCCTGCCAAAACGGCCCTCATCGCCAACAACTTGAGTCCCGCATAGGAACTCGCGCTCGTCGAATTCCTCCATGAGCACTGGGAAATCTTCGCCTGGTGTCCAGCGGACATGCCAGGAGTTCCTAGGGAATTCGTCGAGCATGCACTCAACGTCAACCCAGACGCAAGGCCAGTCAAGCAAACAATACGGTGATTATCTGAGCCACGGGCAAAGGCAGTCGGAATGGAGATCAACGGACTCCTCGATGCCAAATTCATACGCGAGATCAAGGAAAGCACTTGGCTCTCCAACACGGTGCTGGTACCAAAAAAGGACACGTATATCCTGCGGATGTGCGTGGACTTCACCTCTCTGAACAAGCATTGTCCAAAGGATCACTTCCCGCTACCGCGAATCGACCAGATCATCGACTCCACCGTGGGATGCGAGCGCCTCTACTTCCTCGACGCCTACTCAGGCTATAATCAGATTCGAATGAAGGAGGAAGATCAAGAAAAAACAGCGTTTACAACGCCCTTCGGTGTGTTCTGCTACAACACAATGCCCTTCGGGCTAAAAACGCAGGAGCCACCTACCAGCGGTGCATGCAGGCTTGCCTCAAGGACTAACTTGGTCGCAACATTTAAGTCTATGTCGACGACATAGTAATCAAGACCAAGGAGTAAGCCTCCCTAATCGATGATTTGCGCGAAACCTTCGCCAACCTCGACCGCTACCGGATCAAGCTCAATCCGGACAAATGCGCCTTTGGCATCTCATCTGGGCAACTACTCGGGTATCTCATCTCCGCGAGAGGAATCGAGGCAAACCCGAAGAAAATAAAAGCCATACTGGCCATGGAGAAGCCAAAAAACATAAGGAGCGTCCAGCAGCTGGCTGGGCGAATCACGGCCCTCAGTCGGTTCATCAGTCGGATGGGTGAAAAGGCACTGCCCTTCTACCAACTCCTCCGCAAAGCCGAAAAGTTCGAATGGACCAACGAAGCACAGGAGGCATTCGAAGATCTCAAGCGATTTCTATCCACCTTGCCAGTACTAGTGACCCCCCAAGAAAGGGAACCGCTGTTACTTTACATCTCCGCCACCAACCAGGTGGTCAGCACAGTGCTCGTCGTTGAGCGAGCCGAGGAAAACAAGGTCCATGGGGTACAACACCCAATATACTACCTCAACGAGGTCCACACACCAACAAAACAGCGGTACCCGCACTACCAGAAGCTGGCGTACGACGTCTTCATGACCGCCCAGCGACTGTGCCATTACTTCCAGGAACACCCAATCGTGGTGGTCAACGACGCCCCATTGGGGCATATCCTCAATAACCCCGATGCTACGGGACGAGTCGCGCTTTGGGGAATAGAATTGTCTCCACGAGACATTACATACGAAAAGCGCGACGCAATCAAGTCGCAAGTTCTTCCTGACTTCCTCGTGCACTGGATGGAGAACCAGCTCCCTAAAAAACTAGTTATGTCCTACCTCTGGACAATGCACTTCGACGGATCCAAGCGGAAGGACGGAGCAGGTGCAGGTGTCATACTGACATCGCCTCAATGGGACAAGCTGAAGTACATCCTGTGAATACAGTTCACCGCCTCCAACAACGAAGCTGAATACAAGGCCCTGCTACACGGGATGAGGATGGCAAAAGCCTGCGGCGCCAAAAGGCTCATCATATACGGCGACTCCAAGTTAGTCGTCAACCAAACAATGCATGAGTGCGACGCGCTGAATGACAACATGATCACCTACCGCGACCTCTACGACACACTCGAAGGGGACTTCGACGGCTGTGAGCTACGACACGTAGGCAGCGAAAGCGATGAAGAGGCAGACGCACTCGCCAACATAGGCTCCACCTGCGCCCCCATACCACCTAGGGTATTTCTCGAGCGCATCTTCTAATGCTCCATCAAGCCAAAGGTAGCAGAGAAGAAAACAAGCGCAGCAACAGACTCGGGGGCTACGCCACCCAATGAGACAATGGCACTCGACGACCTGGAGCTGGATACAGGACTCGAAGGACCAATGAGCGTCATGATGATCAAATCATCCTGGACTCAGCCGTACATCACGTACCTCCTCAGCAAAAGGCTACCGGACGATCCAACTAATGCATGACACATTGCGCGGCGAGCCAAAGCATTCGCTGTTATCAACGGCGAACTATACAAGCGCAACATCACAGGAGTACTCCAGCGATGCGTCTCCACGGCTGATGGAAGAGCTGTTCTCCTCGACATCCATGAGGGAACCTACGGACACCACGCTGGCAGTCGCGCCCTCGTGGCCAAAGCTCTGCGGGCTGGGTTCTACTGGCCTATGGCCATGCGCGACGCCAAGGACATCGTCCAGAAATGCAACGCGTGTCAACGATTCGTGGACAAACCGCACGCACCTGGCTTAGAGCTCCGGCCAATCCCATTGGCCTGGCCCTTCGTGCAATGGGGACTCGACATGGTCGGCAAGCTCCCCAAGTCCTCACGAGGAGGTTACGTCTACCTCCTAGTGGCAGTCGACAAGTTCACCAAATGGATAGGGGCCATGCCAGTAAAAAATCAATCAGGGCACATCGCAGTCAAGTTCTTCGAATCCATCGTCTTCTGCTTCGGAGTGCCACACAGCATCATCACAGACAATGGAACGAACTTCATATCCAAGGAGTTCCAAAAATTCTGTGAGAATCTGGGAATCAACATCAGCTACGCCTCGGTAGCACATCCACAGACCAACGGTCAGGTTGAAAAGGCGAACGGGCTCGTCTGCGGCGGCATCAAGAAGCGACTCCTCCGGCCACTCGAACAAGCCGCGGGTTGCTGGCCAGACGAATTGCAATCCGTACTTTGGAGCCTACGTACAACTCCAAACAGTGCAACGGGCTACACCCCGTTCTTTATGGTGCACGGGGCCAAAACGGTGCTACCCGCCGAGGTACGGTACAAGGCGCCGCGCGTGGTTGCTTACAGCGAGCATGAGTCATCCTTGCACTCGAAGACTCTGTCGACCTCCTTGACGAGGCAAGGGAAATCGCCGCCAAAAGATCAATGATCTACCAACAGAACCTGCGCAACTACCACAGTAGGAGGCTACACCCCAGATCCTTCGTCGAAGGTGACCTGGTCCTACGACTGAAGCAGCAAGGACATCTCAAACTCGAGTCCCCCTAGGAGGGACCATACGTGATTACAGAAGTAATCCCAGGTGGCGCCTATCGCCTTCAAGATTTAGAGACAGGAGTCGCATACTCCAACCCCTGGAACGTCACGCGGCTGCGACGCTTCTAACCTTAGTCGTTTTTACTTTTACATTGCAAATAAGGCACTCAGCCAAGGCTACTTAGCCACACATTGTACTTCGTACTGTCTCGTGAATAAATAAAGCTAAGTGCCCCAAAACTCTGTGTTCTCCTTTATTCTTTCGCAACTTATCCACTCGGGAGCTGCGCACCCTATACATATCTGTTCTACGAACTAAAACGCGATATTCCTGAGTAGCTGGCACATCAATCGAAACCCTTGACACACAACAACCCAGTTGCAACGCATCTGACAGGTTGACAAGGGAATGAGATAGACGCATGGCCAGGCTAACGAAAAGGAATCGCATAGTGCGACGCACTCATACATACTAAAAACAAGCTCTCTCATACATTATCAACAATCAGTTATGCACATCATTTCCTACGAACTTTACAACACCGATACATTTATGTGCAGGATACAAACTAAACCACTACTACAACAAGAGAACGTTGGTCTGTTCCTCGAAGAAGTCGACAATCTCCTCTGCTGGGCGATCCACCGCCTGATAATGCTGCACCATATTCCAAGCAGAACCCGCTGGTGGCGCAGGTGGCCCAGCCGCAATCGCCACAACGTCTACATCAGGCCCATGCAGTCGTACAAGCGATAGAGCGGCCTTGGCACCGGCCACCAACTGTTGCCTTACACATTTGCGAACCGCAACCAGGTCTTGAAACTTGGCAAGGAGGGCCAGCAGGCTCGATGGAGCAACATCCAACGGAAACATCGTCCGATAAACGTTCTTGAAGCATGACTGTGACTTCTTCAGAAAGTGCAGCACTCGCGACGCACGATCCTGCAGGGTCGCCAGCGCAATCACATGATCATGATCCACCCAGAAGTATCCACTCTCCTGAAGTTGCTCTTGAGTCAGATCATGCATGCGAATAGCAATCCTATCCTTCTCATCCTGCGGATGGCACGCGCTGACAACTATACAAAGGAACAACGGAAGCATAAGGACAACACACTATTGCGAGTGACTACAAGGAAAAGATAAGAGTAAGCAAACTAACACTTAAATTGGTCGCCCCAGCTGCGTCATCTCCCCCAGAAGATACTGTTCTCGAGCGGCGGCCTTCTCTGCCTTTAACTTCCATACATCCGCGTTACCGCGGAGCACGGGCAATTCACGCTCCAACTGAAACGCGATCACGCAGTCGCGAAAGCAGCGACAGCTCATCCACCTTGGAACACGGTGGTGCCAAAGTATCATCAAGGGACGGCGAATCCTGAGGTTCCCTCAAAGGATCACTTAATGTACCCTACCACAAGCCAAGCAAGAAGCAATAAGAGGATCAAATCGACACAACAGACAAAAGATTCGAGTGCATTCAGGATTGGCAAAAGTATCAGCAGATACACTCGCCAAAGGCATGTCCTTGAAAAAAGACATAAACTAATCAACTATTACACAGCTACTGAGGAGCGATTGACTTCTTCGACTTTGACGGCTTCGGGGGCCTCATCGAGTCTGTGGCGGTATCAGATGCCACTGACTTTCCGCTAGCCCTGATGCCGTAGCCTTTGCCGCCTTCTTGGCTCGCTGCAGCTCCTCAGAGTACTTCACAACTGTGTTAATCAGCTGTGCCCATATTTGCCATAGGCAGTCACGAAGGGAGCAAAGACTACTTGCTGTCCGTCCGCGCTAATGGGCATCGCCCTCGAAACCGCTGTAGGATCAACTTCGAGTCCATGAGCCTACACCATGGCGAGTGACATTGACGCGCCAGCCGCACGGTGCGAGTTCTTGAAGCTTGCAGGAACACCCCCGGCAAGAGACTCCACCAGCTCATTTATGTTCTCGATTAGCTCAGCCTTGGGCATCAACTCCTCCCGGAGGCGACTGGGCACACCCTTGGCCTTGGAGAGCATATCTTGAACGGCGGCGCTGCGGTCCTCGACTGCTGAAAGCACACCCGCCAAGGCATCATCACGGCAGAGGGCCTGAGGGTCGAAGCTCAAATCGCCAGCATCTGAACATAAACCCACACATGGACACTAAAATCAGCGCCAGCGGCAAAAATCGAACAAAGAACGATAAGGATATCCAAGCAAGGTACCTGAGAGGGTCTTGGAAATCGATAAAAACTGTTCTTCAAACAACTTCTCCCTGGCTGCGATGGAGGCACGCAGATCCTCTTCGCGCCTTTGCGCCTAGTCACGCGCCGCGATTGCCTCATCGCGGCCCTTCACAGCCATGGCAAGTGTCTTCTCCATGGTGGTGGCGTTGCGCAGAAGGGCATTATGTTCAGCTACAAAACAAAAAGGGACTGACTATCAGTCGATTACATAGTAACGATGCAGAAGAAGGAGAAGTAAAGAGCACTTACTTTCTACCACGCGATGGTGCGTCTCCAGCATTACATGCTGGCGGCCCATCGCAAGCACCTGCTCCGCCAAGTGAGCGGCTTCCTTCACAAGGAGCTATCGCAAAAGGAAACACAACAAAGGATCATCAGAAGCCATAGAAAACATTGACTACAACATCAAAAAGAAGAAATCCTACACTTACATGATCCTCCAATGACTCCGAAGTCGATTGGTGCGCAGTCATCCGGGCAACCATCCGATGCTCCCCATCATGCAGAGAGCTGGGAGAGTTGTGCCTGGAGTGGGCCGCCAATGGAGGAGAAGGAGCACGCTTGACCTCTTTCTTGGCCCTTGAGGTTGCGGCTCCCGATTCTTTCAAAAATTGGACGTCGCCAGAAGATGACGACGCCTGCTGGCTGGAAGACAAAACCAACATCAAGAAAGGGCAAAATCCAGAGAAGAACCAAAAAGGGCAACTAGAAAACTTACCAATCAAACTTATCAAAGTCAAAAGTTGGCTCCCCCGACTCTGACGAGGACTCCTTTGGCAGTCGCATCTTCTTGCGAGAAGATGGCGCCACGGCACTCACGGGAATGGCAGGGATCGGCGACTCCGCACCAACGCCTGCACCTTCCGGAGTCGAGGGAGACGACGCATCGGAATCCTTGCTGCGCGAACGCTTGCGAGTATCTGGACTACCCGACTCAGGGGCTTCCTCCTCCACATCAGATGGGACGGTCGACTCCGACTCGTCCTCTTCCAAGGCTTCGCGAGGGATAACCCCCTCAGGAAGAGGGGGCATACAGGGTGACACCGCCCAATCCTGCATACAGACCACAATTCAGCATAAAGCAAAGAAACAACAAAGAAACAATCAACAAACTAAGCTACTACGTAGCACAACTGTACCTCAGGAGGAGGGTTAGAAACGTCGAACGGAGGAACGACTGGTTCATTGGGGAGCACATCCTTGACGGTGTACTTGGTCACCAGTCGAACCCTCTTATCTACTTCACTCGCGGACATGCCATCAGCAGACACGCGAGTGACATCGTCAGCACCAGCCCACTAAAACATGGGGTGGACTCTGGCCTGCAGGGGCTGGACGCGACGGCGCAACCACGTGCGAATGAGGGCGCAGCCTCCCTCCTCTTTGCCTATGCGACTCTCGAGGTCGCAGACGCGCTCGTACAGCACATCTGTCTCCACGGATTCGCCAGGAATGACCACATTCATCCAGGAGCGCCTCCTCTGGCACGGCGTCGTGGGGTCGAAGGGTGCGAGTCCGAAGTGTTCTCCGTCAGCCTTCTCGTCGCGGATGTAGAACCACTTGTCCCTCCACCCTTGGACGGACATCTCCAGCTTGATGTCGAAGTATGTGGCAGATGGATCGACGTGGATTCTGCAGCCACCTACATCGTAGACTACGGAGCCAAACGCTGATTGCCACTTCAACTTGAAGAGGCGCTTGAAGAGGCCGAAATGCGGCTCGATTCCGAGCCAACACTCGCAAAGAGTGATGTAGCAAGCTACGTGGAGAATGGAATTGGGAACAGTTGATGGAGCTGGAGCCCGTAAAAGCAAAGAAGGCCCCTGAAGAAAGGATGTAGGGGCAACGAGAGGCCGCGAATGATGAATGCTAGGAACATCACTCGAAAACCGGTAGGAGGAGAGGGAGTTACCTCGCCGCCGGGGACGCGCGCGTCGGCGACTACGGCGGACAACACGCCGTCTTAGCAAAGAAGACGAAAATCAGAGGAGTTGATGACAGATGGAGGCCACACGCCATTTGTGACGCGGGTGCCCGTGCCTTTCTTCTTCCCGCCGGCGGCGGTGCTCGTGCCAGCAGCGGCGGAGCCGCCCTTCTTCTTCGTCGAACAGCGGCAGCCACGGAATCGGCCGCCGCACCTCCTTTCTTCTTCCCCATTACGCGGCGGCGATGCGACCGGAGGAAGTAGCTGGGAAATGTGCGGAGCTAGTCCAGCGCCGCGGAGGAAAAGCTCGCAGAGAAAGCAGAGGAGCAGTGGCAATGTCGATGAAGGCAAAGGATGAAGGAAAGCAGATGTGAAATTTATCGTCGCAGCGTTGCTACTTAACCCCTGAAAGATGCAATCCAACGGCTCAGAAAAACCCTACAGGACGCGTGGCGTTCATCGTGCTCGACACGTGGAGGAGCTGAAACGCGAACCGTCCCCCCACTACTCCCATTACGTGCGGAAATCGAGGAAGCGCGGTTAAAATAAAGATTACGTACGCCTAGTCAAATCAGAGTCACGGAGTGGGACCCACTGATCGTCGTGTCCCGTCAAACTCGCTCACGCGGGCAACTGAGGTCATGAAATCGTCAGCACTGACATCAACAAAAACAATGCAGCAGAAGATTTTGACTACTTTAGTCCTTGCTCGAGCCTTCGACTCCACCAAGCACTCGGGGGCTACTCCCATAGGGAGCGTTGGTCGCGCATTCTATGATTTTTCTTCTTCTTTTATAGGAACATGAACAATCAAAGCAAAAACCCAATCACTCGAAGCACGGGTCGACTATGGACATGGGTTACTCCCATAGGGAGCGCCGGAAGCAAAATTCGACTGAAACAAGCAAATAAAAGACGACAGCAGTTGCAAAAGTTCTTTAGTCCATGCCTGAGTCTTCGACTCAACCAGGCACTCGGGGGCTACTCCCATAGGAAGCGCTGGTCGCGCACCCTATGATTATTTGTACAAAGTACTGTGTGTTGATAACATCCACACTCGAAGTTTATGGCGACACCGCCTCATAATTTTTCCCTACAAAGAGACCGCGTCTCCTGGGTCACCCGAATCGTCTCCGCGATGATAAAATTCGGATGCCGCGCTTACAACGTGAAGATAAGACCTAAATAAGGCCTGGCAACGCATTAAGCTGCGCACTACCATAAATATATCCGTGCATACAGGTATGATGAACATGCCTTGACGGACGCGTCGAGTGCTCACACCCATATACTGGAATTCGGCTCCTGTAAGACCTCCGCGGCTTGAGTCGAATTACACCAGCACTTTCCGGATTCGAGTCCGGGGACTCGAGTTCGAGTAGGTGACGTTGTTTTACCCTAAAGTAGTTAACTGATACCGATACATCGGTTAAAATCAGTCACGCACATCAACAAGCCCTATGACATAAATAGAGCAGTCGAAAAATATACTCAGTCATGTACTCGAAAGGCTTATTAAAGTCTCCAGTCGAATCTACGATTCTACTGCACACTCGAGGGCTACTGACATGGGTATTCCTACAGGTACTCGAGCTTGGTATATACGGCCTAAATACATAAAGTCCCACGGTGTCGCCAAGGCCCAAATGAAGAACTCGAGTAACCTACGGACTCTCGATTGCTTGAAGGACAAAAAGAAGCTAGAGATAGAAAGTTCAAAGGGGAAAAACCCTAACCTGTAACCGACTCGATCTGCTACCCGGGACCTAGCCTGTCTATATAAAGGCTAGGAGGGGGTGGCGAGGAGGACACATGCAACCCTAGTTTCCACAACCCTCACCAGATTGCATCTGCACACCATTGTAATATTCGATTTCTTTGATAATTCCACGAGCAGACAAGCAGGAGTAGGGACCTTTATGAGGCATGAACCTGGGTAAATCTTTGAGTCCCCTGTGTGCTTGTTTGCTAGCCGATAGATGTCTCCAGCGCTCCCTCCTTCTCCAAAAACCCAAGTCCATAACAATGGGCATTGATGAGTTAAACCCTCGTGAGCAGGAATTTGTCTTTTTCATGAGGGTTGGATGGAAAAGTTTATGATACCCCGGTTAGGACATTGTCCATGCAAGGTGATCTACTATTTTTGAAAAATGGGATGTTACCATTTTAAAACTTTCATTTGGTGGTTGCTTCAGAAAATACTCTGTTTTGGACACTCGAAAAATAAAAAATGGTTTTTTGGGTGCGACAAAAATGAAAACTTTCACGTGCAACATTGTTCGCCATCCCACGATGCACGTACGTGCACAATATGAGCACATTATCACAAACTATGGCACGATTCTGACCATAATATTGGTTATTTGATCTGAAAGCGAGGAAACCTCGATTAAGATAGGTCATTTTGTGAAGGTATTTTTAGACACAATCAATATACCAATTTTAATATTTTTTCTTACAACTATGTCACATAATATGATACCACGCGAAGGTTTTGCATTGTTTTGATCTTTTTTAATTTTTATCTCCGTTTCAAACTATCGTCAAACTTTCTAAAACGATGGGCATGATGATTCTTAGCTCGGGGTCGAGTCACGCTAAACTTGTATTAGATCTCTGATTAAATAGCATATTATTAATCTAAAAATGTTTTTTCTAAAAAATTATGAGCATCAGATCATGTGACTTACTTTCTACCGATTCAGCAGGAATTTATCTTTTTCACGACGAGAGGATGAAAAATTTTAACATACCGCGGTTGAGACATTGTCCATGAAAGATGGTCTACTATTTTTTAAAAATGGGGTGGTACTATTTTTAAACCTTCATTTGTGGTTGCTTCACAAAACACCCTGTTTTAGGCACTCGAAAAATGGAAAATATGTGATACAAAAATATTTGTATTGTTTTTATACTTTTAGACAAAAATATATAATATTTGAGTTTAAATAGATAGATATTATTTTTCTGCAAATTTTGATATATTATATGTATTTTTTAAAATTGAAATAATTTAGTTATAATTTTTCTAAGTTTAATGTGGCAAAAAAGAAAAATAGCTACGCCGACGGATAGGTGTGAAACCTGTAGACTTGACGTCGTCGCATCGCCGTCACACCTAATGACCTACGCCGACGACTGCCGTCGGCCTATCCATCATACGCCGATGGTAAAACTGGCCGACGGCCGCACAGCCCAACTGTCGAGCACGTCCACCTGCACCGACGGCCCCGATATTTTGCCATCTGCGTTGAACACGGCCGTCGGCGTAGTTCATTATTCTCGTAGTGTGCTAGCCTGAATAAATTACAACAAATTGTTCCAATTGATGCAAGCCGATCCCCATGATCGGACGTACGTTTAGCAGAAAAGCTACCGGCGAGCATCGGTACGTTCTCCAGTTACCGGATATACTGCTCAAAATACCATCCGAGAATCTTCAAAAAATTAAAAGTTCATCCAAAATTCCTTAAACTTGAGAAAAATCTAAATTACCGGACCCCGAATAAAGACTGATATTTCTTCATACCGTTAGGTTCCAGAACAAACCAGGTTTCGGCGAAATCTAGGAATTTGTACATTTCTACTTAATTAAATGATTTCACACCAATCGATGGGCTAGATAGCCGAAACCAGCCTATGAAACTTGAGCAGTTGAAGGAAGAAAAATACTCTAGGCTAGCCTTATTGACCAGTCAGTATGTAGCAGCTATTTTGTTTTGAGAAATAGAGTACAGCGAGCTACTTTGACACTTTAATCATGCTGGAAAAAAACACGGAAAACAAAAGTCAGAGAGTCGTTGCTGTCGGTTCAGCTCAACCCGACAGCAGGGCTCCTCGCTTGACAGCCTTTTTCTGTTTGTGTCGATATGTGGGCGTCGTTCATGTAGCATTTATTTCTAGCTCATACCCATATATGTTTGGTTCTTTTCAGATAAACCTTAATACTGACCAAGTCGTTCCAGCCTATATTATTTGAAGACAATTTGTACTACAATATTAGATACCAATCTTACACACTAAAGAATACCAGGAGTAACAGAACAATACATGGACACTACTAAAAAATAGGCCTTTGGTACGGAGGATTGGTCCTGGTTGTGTTTGAAAACGGAACTAATATTCCGGACCCAACGGCTAGAAACAGCCACAGGCCCGGCCACCTCTAGTTCCGGACTAAGACTAATGTGATTCCTATATCATCTTCTTCCCTGCTCGAGCCACACTCCATTTTTAATCTGTTTCTTCTCTCTGTTTTCTCCATTGAGCTCGAGTTTATCCCCAATTTTTTCACAAGATTTGATGGTGTCCTATCTATCCAAGGGTTCTAAAAGGTAAGCAACTTCATCCTTTCATCTTTTATTGCTAGTTTAGCTCATTTCATGCTCTAGAACTAGTGGGATTTGTGGGTTTACTTTGGGAGTAATTTTTGCAATAATAACATTTGGTCACTATTTTACTTTGGTTTTAATGTGATGAACTTGTATTAATTAGGTCACTTCGCTATTTATGATGTTGTGTAATGGTTTGTGATATACTTAATTATATAATGCAGATTTGGCCACACTCCCTCCCGAGCTCGAGTTCATTCACTTTTTTCACACGATTTATCAAGATTTGACGACGCCCATCTATCCAAGTGTTCTAAAAGGTTACCAACTCATCCTTTCATCTGTAATTGCTAGTTTCGCTTATTTCATGCTCTCGAAGTAGAGAGATTTGTAACCACTTCATCTTCAAATTCTGGATGGATATAAACAAAATAACATCATCATTATGCATAGATATATATATGTACCATAGTGAACAATAATAATCACAAAATTATAACAAAAATAGGGTTAATTCAAAAAAGCTTCATAGGAAGATACGCTAGCTCAATAGTTCTTTGAGAAGCTCCGCAAGATGAATATATGGGAGTGCCTCTATGACGAGATCCTTGAAGATGTCCGAGGATAGGATCCTAAGACAACTTCGAGAAGCTCCGCCTTAGTGGTGTCCTTGTCGCACCATCTTGTAGTTTATAACTTCTCTAACTAGATCAATACGCTCGAGAGCTAACAAATTTCACATATATGGAAGTCCCTCTATGGCGAGCTACTCGAAGATGTGTGAGGACGGAATTCTAAGACATCTTCAAGAAGCTCCATCGTAGTGGTGTCCCTCTCACACAACATCTTGCAGTTTATTACTTCACCAGGATGCATCTTTCCTATTTATAGATTAAACACCACAAGTGTCGGCACTCACCCATGACATAGTGCCACCACCCACTGGATACTGTCTCCACTAACGGCACAATATCGACACTCACCCATGACATAGTGTCACCACACACGATTAAATAATGAATTCTAATCGTTTAGTTCCGGTTGGTGTCTCCAACCGGGACGAAAGGTCCATCTTTAATGTCGACACTCACGGCCTAGTGCTTCCACTCACGGCATAGTGTCGACACTCACCTATGACATAGTGTTGCCACCCACAATTAAATAAATCTAAACGTTTTGTCCCGGTTGGCTTCTCTAATTGGGACTAAAGGTCCATCTTTAGTACCTGTTGGAGACACCATCCGGGACTAAACGGGCCCGCGCCAGCCCCAGCATGCCATAACCCCTTAAGTCCCGGTTGGTGTCTCCAACCGGGACTGAAGTTCCACCAACCGGGACTAAAGATGGAGTAGAAAGTTTTAAAATCAGTGCATACTATTTACAGATGGAGTAGAAATTTTAGACCAATACAAATTTTAACATCGTGATTGCGTTTCATGTACATATATAATACAGATGAGCCGGCCATGGATGTATGCTGACTGACGCTCTGGGGAGTTCATTCAAGGCATGCATTTTTTTCTCGTTGTGGCCAAGGCAAACAAGCGGAATGTTTTATGTGTTGTCCATGTGGTGTCTGTCGTAATCAGAAGGAATACTCTTCCTAAAAGGTCCTTCACGGCCACCTATTTCAATCCGGTTTCATGTCCGACAATTTCTCATAAGATAATCAATCCAGAAAGTCTACCAAGGTTACAAAATAATGTGGTCCAATGTCTTATCAGCTTCGATTTGGTGTTCCCACCATCCTTCATCAATATTATGATGCACCTCCTAGTTCACCTAGTGGAAGAGATTACCATTCTCGGTGCTGTATTTCTACATAATATGTTCCCCTTTGGGAGGTTCACATGAGTCTTAAAGAAATATGTTCATAACCTTGATAGGCCAGAAGGAAGCATCTCCAAGTGCTATGGAACACGAGAGGTTATTGAGTTTTGTGTTGACTTTATTCCTGACCTTAAGACGATTATTTTTTCTGAATCATGACATGAGGGGAGACTGAGTGGAAAAGGCACACTAGGAAAGAAAGCAAGAATATGTATGGACATGCATTCTTTCACTCAAGCACACTACACAGTTCTGCAAAATTCCACCTTGGTGACTTCGTATATCGATGAACACTAGAATATTGTATGCTCCAACAACCTGGGACAATCTGACTCCTGGATTAAGTTTGAACACATGGCGACTTTCGGCGGTTGGTTGCAGACACATCTCATGAATAACACCACTATAGGAGATCAGCTCTACTTGTTGGCCAGGTCACCATCTTCGACTATATTGACTTTCCAAGGATACAAGATAAATAGGAATACATTTTGCATGATCGCCCAAGATAAAAGAGCGCCAACCAAAACTGTGGTGTCCTCTTTGATGCAACATACGACAATGCGCAAAAAGACACATATTATGGTTACATAGAGGAGATATGGGAACTTAACAACGGACCTTATTTTAAGGTCCCTTTGTTTCGGTGCAAATGAGTCAACCTGACAGGAGTCGGGGTAAAGGTACCGGCTGTACGGAATGACAATAGTGGATCTCAATAATCTTGTGTATAGAGATGAACCATTCGTCCTAGCCAATGATGTGGCTCAGGTTTTCTATGTGAACTACCAAACCGAGAAAAAGGAAAGATAAGCAAAAGAATACATCATACGATGAGCCAAAGCGCCACATAGATCTTTCAGGGAAAATAAACATCCTGGAAGTGTAGGACAAGACAGACATGTCAGAAGATTATAATAAGTTTCATGAAATTCTGCCATTCACAGTGAACACTGACCCAAGCATCCCGTTAAATAAGCAAGATGCTCCATGGTTACGGACTAGAAGAGAACCCCCAATACTAGATGTGGATGTTGGCAATGTATAATAATGCGTTAAAAGTTTTATTTAATAGTGTTCTCGATATGAACTAACTCTCGATAGGCAGTTGTTGATTCATAAGGAGAAGTAGTATTGCAATTCACTGTGGCCAGTTAAGATTATTCCCTCTCCTTGTGTGTCATACTAAGGTCTACCTGCTTACCAGCAGCATTAGCCATTATACTTTCTCATAACAAATGGTTTTGGTTTAGTTATTGAAATTCAAACATTTTTCATGTTGAAAGTTTTGTCAGATTTGAAAATATGCAGAAGTTATTCAAATTCATATCCAAACAATTTTCAAATATCCAAAAGATGGCAGCTTAGGAAACAATATATGAAATATTATATTTTTAATGGGTAGATTATATTATTGTGATCATTTTGGTATATTATATGTATTTTTCTGATTTTTAAGTAATAAATTTTTTTCAAGCTTTATACTTAATAGAATATTTGTTAAACAATAAATTATTTCATTTAAGTGGTATAACAGAATGATAATATATTTAAATTATAGATCTTCTTTTTCTAAATTTTTTGATATATTATACATAATTTTCTAGATTATAGTATGATAGATATTGATTTCATAATATTTACTAATTTTCTGGATAATATAAAAAAACATATTACAAAATCCCATTTAGTCCCGATTTAAAACACCAACCGGGACTAAAGGTCTGCCTCGTGCGCGGATTCCTGTGGGCAGCCAAAAAACCTTTTGTCCCGGTTGGTGGCTGCAACCGGGACTAAAGGTAGCTACGAAACGAGACAAAAGGACCTTTATTCCCGGTTCGTAGCTATAACCGGAACTAAAGGGTTTGGGGTATATATACCATGGACCCTCCCCGGTTGCAGCTTGCAACCGATACTTAGCAAATCCAACGATCCGGGCCGCAGAGGAGAGCTCGCACCGCCAGCAACTCCAAGGAGGATGAGGGCAATGTCGTTGTTGTCGTTGTTGTAAGGAGGAGGAACCACCATGCCGAGGAGAGGAACCGCCACACCGTCGTCTGCAAGGAGGAGGAGGGCTTCGCCGATCTGCAAGGAGGAGGATGGAGCCACTCGTCCTTGTCTCCAACCACCCCCAAGCCCTTTCGAAGCCACTACCGGCCTCAAGGTACATCTCTGATTCCTCCCCTTCCTTTTCCCTGTTCCGTCGTTGCCATTGGATTCGAGTTCAACCTCGTCGGAGTTCTTTGTGTCCGTTGGAGTTCTCTGCACCGCCGTCCCTAGATGGTCTAGGATGGGCCGTAGCTGGGCTGTGAGAAGGGATGGGGAGAGAGAGGGACCAAGTGGCTAGGGTTTGTGTTTTTTCTAGTAAATGCTGCAACTTTGCAAACATCATAGAAAAAGAAGTACTCATCATAATGCAAATAATATGTCGTTGGATTCTGAAAAATGAGTAGTATTTGATTCTGGGATAAAACTACGAGTTTACCGTACAAATATTTTCTGATATATTAAAAGGCATATTGTAGTATTTTAATTTTATGAATTAATATGAATAAATCCCCTATTGAATGGATCTAATTAATGCAATAACTGGTCCGAGGGTTGGGGTATATATATACCACGACCCCTCCCCGGTTGTAGCTAGCAACTAGGACTTACCAAATCCAATGATCCATGCCGCTGAGGAGAGATTGAACCGCCGTGCCACTAGCAACTTCAAGGAGGAGGAGGACACTGCCATCCTTGTCATCATCGCAAGGAGGAGGAACTGCTATCCTCGAGGTCCGAGGGTTTAGGGTTTGCAACCACTGCCGCCGCCAGCAACCGCAAGGAAGCTTTATGGTTTTAGAGTTTTAGGGTTTGTTATTGAGAGTTTTATCTAGTGAATTGTAATAGATAGATGAATTCTAATAAATAGATGATTTTATTTGTTATAGATGATTTGATTGTAATAGATAGATTTATAAACTTGTATAATTCATAGAATATTATCTATTTATCAGAAAAATATGAATAATATACCAAGATGTTTAGAAAAATGAGATCCACATTATAGCATCAAAATCATGCATCATTGCAACAATTATAATGATCGCGTTAGTAGAGCACTAAAACAACCTTCTCATATGCATATGGGGTTTCGAGGAATGCTATACTCAGAGCATCCCAATTGTAATATTCTTTTATTTTAATGCAAAATTGTTTTATCTTTTTTCTATATTAGTTAAGCTGTGGATGGTAGAAACGGTGATAGGGTAAAGGCGCCCAATCTTTCGATGAGATGATATCTGTCGATTATGGTGGAGGTCGATATTGACGATCCGACTACAAACGTGCGAGACGTTGCGCCTTAGCAATCGATACACCAACTTCCGAGGCTATTGATCACGCCGGAGCTAGATCAACCTGATCACGAGGATCAATCACTACAAGCAATCGAAGAACTAGCAAGAATTATAGATGCAATCAACATATTGCGAATATAGATGAATGCTTTATTAAAGAGGTGGGATTATGTCAGTGCGTAGAACAAAAGGTCGGGTTTACACTTGTGCCTATGGCGAAGAGTAGCTCGTGACTAAGTCTTTTACTAAACAAAATCAGAGTCTAAACGATGACCTAATGGGAGTATATATGGAGGAACAGAAGGGTATTTTGGCCAACCTTGGGGAGGAGGTCAAAATCCATCTCCAGGTCGGTTTCCTCCACTATACGGACTCTAAAAGTTTAGCCTCTTTATTTGGACGAAAAATACATGGGCCTGGCCCATATTTAAAGGTGACACAGCACCATCTAATCACATGGACGAAAATTTGAAGTGTGTAGCTCTCTAGTTCGTCCATGTCTTCATCTTTTCATTATGGTGGCTTCAAAGTTCTGAAATCTTCACTTGCAGCGTCATCCTGGATCCTCACATGATTGCTGCCATCATCTCCATGCATGATCATGCTCCAATGCTTGCCCCTCTTATCCATGCTAGGCCCATCATTCCTAAGTAACATACACACATCTAATTTAGGTAGCATCATATTGTCATGAATATTAGGAATAGTTCTAGAAACGGAAGTACCTGATAATTTAGTTGGCGTGCACGAGCTCTTGTGAGAGGTCCTTGGAATTGTGGAACATGAGGAAGTGTGACTGTAGGTGCAACGGTTGTAACAACCGTAGGGATGTCCTCATTATCCTCTCCTTCTTGAATTGAAGTTGTCCTCGACGCAATCTCATCTTCTTCTCCAAAGTATGGTTTCAAATCTGCAATGTTAAATGAGGGACTTACCGTGCCCATCTCTGCAAGAAGCTCAAGTTTATATGCATTATCATTCATTTTCTCTAACACTTTAAAAGGACCAACATCACGTGGCGTTAATTTGGACTTGCGCAAATCAGGAAAACAATCTTTGCGCAAATGCAACCAAACTAAATCTCCCACATCAAACACAATATGCTTGCGTCCTTTATCACCAGCAACTTTATATTTAGTATTCATACGTTCTATATTTTCCTTAGTAATCCTATGCAACGTAAGAATCTGTTCAGCATGTTGTGTAGCATAAAAATTATGTTGCACCGAAGATGGAATAGGTAATAAATCGATAGGTGCACGAGGAACAAAACCATACACAATCTCAAAAGGGCATAACTAAGTTGTAGAATGCACGGAACGATTATAAGCAAATTCAATATGAGGTAAACAATCTTCCCACATTTTTAAGTTCGACTTTAAAATAGCCTGTAACATGGTAGACAAAGTTTTATTAACTACTTCAGTTTATCCATCAGTTTGGGGATGACATGTAGTACTAAACAGCAACTTAGTCCCCAACTTAGCCCATAAACATTTCCAAAAATGGCTAAAAAATTTAGTATCACGATCTGAAACAATAGTATTAGACACGCCATGCAAGCAAACAACATCGCGAAAGAATAATTCAGCAACATGAGCAGCATCATCACTCTTATGACAATGAATAAAGTGTGCCATCTTAGAAAATCTATCCACAACCACAAAAATACTATCCCTCCCCTTCTGTGTTCGAGGTAATCCTAAAACAAAGTCCATAGAAATATCCTCCCAAGGTACACTAGGAACAGGAAGAGGCATATATAAAACATGTGGATTAAGGTGTGACTTAGCTTTTTGACATGTTGTGCAGCGAGCAATAAACCTCTCCACATCCCTTCGCATGCGTGGCCAAAAGAAGTGTGTAGCAAGTATGTCTTCTGTCTTCTTTACTCCAAAGTGACCCATCAATCCTCCTCCATGCGCCTCCTGCAACAACAAAAGATGAACGGAACCTTCTGGAATGCATAGTTTGTTAGCACGGAACACAAACCCATCATTGAGGATGAATTTGTTCCAAGTTCTACCCTCTAGACAATGCTGCAAAACATCTTTAAAATAGGCATCTTTCATATATTGTTCTTTAATAGTTTCCAATCCAAAGATTTTGAAGTCAAGTTGAGATAACATGGTATAACGATGTGACAAAGCATCAACAATAATATTATCTTTACCCTTTTTGTGTTTAATAACATAAGGAAAAGATTCAATGAATTCAACCCACTTTGCATGACATTTATTCAACTTAGCTTGACTACGAATATGCTTCAAAGATTCATGATCAGAATGTATAACAAATTCTTTAGGCCATAAATAATATTGCCAAGTTTGTAATGTCCGAACAAGAGCATATATTTCCTTATCATAAGTAGAATTGTTCAAACTAGCTCCACTCAATTTCTCACTGAAATATGCAACAGGTTTTCCCTCTTGTAACAACACTCCTCCCAAACCAATTCCACTAGCATCACATTCCAACTCAAAGGTCTTATTAAAATTAGGAAGCTAGAGTAAAGGAGCATGTGTAAGCTTATCTTTTAGTAGAATGAAGGCTTCTTGTTGTGCATCGCCCCAAACAAAGGGCACATCTTTCTTAGTAAGCTCGTTCAGTGGTGCTGCACTGGAACCAAAATCTTTGACAAAGCGCCTATAAAATCCAGCGAGGCCAAGGAAGCTCCTCACTTGTGTGACTGTTTTGGGTTGTGGCCAACTCAAAATTGCTTCAATCTTGGCGGGGTCAACTTCAATACCCCTTGCTGTAACAACATAGCCAAGAAAAGCAACTCTATCCGTGCAAAAGGTGCACTTCGCAATGTTACCAAACAAACATGCAGCACGTAAAGCATCAAAAACAACACGTAAATGTTCCAAATGTTCTTCTACAGATTTGCTATATATCAATATATCATCAAAATAGACCACCACAAAATGTCCAATAAAAGCACGTAAAACTTCATTCATTAATCTCATGAAAGTGTTGGGAGCATTAGTTAAACCAAAGGGCATCACTAACCACTCATATAAGCCAAATTTAGTTTTAAATGCAGTTTTCCATTCATCTCCTAACTTCATACGAATCTGGTGGTAACCACTACGCAAATCAACCTTAGAGAACATGGTAGAACCACTCAATTCATCAAGCATGTCATCTAAACAAGGAATATGATGATGATATTGAATAGTAATATTATTGATTGCTCTACAATCAGTACACATGCGTGAAGAACCATCTTTCTTTGGTATCAAAATAATAGGAACAACACATGGACTAAGAGACTCACGAATATGACCCTTGTCAAGAAGTTCTTCAATTTGTTGCTGAATCTCTTTCGTCTCCTCCAGATTGGTACGATATGGCGCACGATTGGGCAAAGATGCTCTAGGAATCAAATCAATTTGGTGCTCAATTCCACGAATAGGTGGCAGTCCTGGAGGTACATCTTGTGGGAAAACATCCTCATACTCCTGCAAAATGTTAGCAATAGCAGGTGGCAACGACGGAGGAATCTCCTCAGCCGAAAACAACACTTCTTTGCAAATGATAGCATAACATGCGGTAGTACTCACATCAATTTTAGAAATATCAGATTTGCTAGCTAGCAAACAAGTACTTTTCAAACGAAATTCATTAGCATGTTTTGGCAGATTTAGAAGTACTTGGAGAAGGCATAAGTTCCTTAGCAACAATCTGATTTTCGCTCAGCTTTTTCCCCTCATTATGTGCTCTACTAGCTCTAGCAAGATTATCTTTTAAAATACTTTCAGGAGACATGGGAAGTAACACAATTTTCTTATCATTATGAACAAGAGAATACTGATTTGTGCTACCATAGTGTATAGAATTTGTATCAAATTGCCATGGTCTACGAAGTAAAAGAGCACATGCTTGCATAGGAACAACATCACACTCAACATAATCAGCATATGCAGCAATAGTAAAATGCACACGAACTGTGTGTGTTACCTTAACCTTGCCGCTGTTATTAAACCATTGAATGTGATATGGACGAGGATGGGGTCGTGTCGTGAGAGAAAGCTTTTCAACCATCTCCATGCTCGCCAAGTTGTTGCAGCTCCCTCCATCAATAATAATGCGAATACAACGATCTTTAACCATGCCCTTGGTATGGAACAGATTATGGCGTTGGTCAGGCTCGGCCTTGGTAATTTGTGCACTCAAGACTCGTTGTGCAATTAAACTCGGGTATTTCTCAGCATGTTCCGCAGCCATATATTCAGAATCTTGCTCCATGGGTGCTGCAGCACATTGCTCATCATATGCAATAAGAGCCAAAGTATCTTCATCATAATCACTGGCGGAATCATATCCACCATCCTCAAGAGCAATCATCACACGAGAGGAGGCACAATCATGTGCAAAGTGACCAAGTCCACCACATTTGCGGCACTGAATTTGGCTGGACTTGCCCGTAGATGCCATGGAGGACGCAACACTCGGGGTTGGTCCCGGAGTAGTCTTCCGTGCAGCAAACGGAGGTGGTGTAGATGTTGCAGATCGCGTGGATGTGGTCACTGGAGGTGTAGGTGCAGTAGCCCATGACGCTGAATTCGGTGATCTCTAAGTAGAACGCCCTGCAGAATAATTAGTTCGTATCGCCTCGCATCGATCCTGCACTTCACATTCGGCATTGCAAGCAAGATGGAACAAACGGGTAATAGTGTGATAAGATTTATATCTAAGAATGGTCTGAATTTCCTTATTCAACCCACCTATGAATCATGCCATTAATGCTTCATTATCCTTCTCTATACCACAAGGCAGCATGCCAGTTTGCAACTCCTGATAGTAATCCTCTACAGAATTTTTGCCTTGATCTAGACGTGCTAATTTGGTAAGCATGGAACACTGATAATATGGTGGAACAAAATAAATACGCATAGCATGTTTTAAAGCATCCCACGTAGTGATTAGATTAGCATGATTAGCACGACAATATTCATACCACCATATGGAAGCAAAACTAGTGAACTCACAAGTAGCAGCACTAACACGTCTATCCTCGGGATAATTTAAGCATGCAAAACGTTGGTCTAATTCTAATTTCCAAGAGAGGTATGCATCAGGATTATAGCGACCATTAAACATAGGAACATTTAATTTCAGTTTAGCAACATGGTCATCATCACGTACCAACGGAAAAGGAGGTGGACAACGAATGTGGGGATTGTATTGCCTAGGACGACCAGCTGGCTGATCAACTATGAAGTCGTCCGCGTACTCGCCATCGTCCTCATCTTCCCCGTAATAATCATCCAACTGTGCATCTCGGGCCTGTGTGACACCCGTAGGTCCTGCAACACTAGCAGCAGCACCCGTAGCCGAAGTTTGTGCCGGATGTTTGAGAATGCGCTGTGCACGTCCCAACAAGTTCGGTGTAGGAGACACGAGAGTCGGCTGTGGAGGAGGCGCGCAAGCCGTCGGTGGTGGAGGTAAGCGTGCTAGCACCTCCTGGAATTTAGCGTCGATTTGGTGGTGAAGGAGGTCTCGAGTCCCTCGAGTTGCTCCATCATGTCAGCAAAACGCTTATCCACATCCTACATATGGTCATCCAAAAGTGTGGTGACGTAAGCCTGCAAGGCTTCACCCTCAAGTGGCTGTGTCCCGGTGTTTTCTGGTGGCATGATTAGTATGCAAAAAGCACAGGTACATAATAAAGATACAACAGGGACAGTGGTGGAAAACGCTTAATCTGTCAAGCAAACTAATACTCTTACCCGTTCTTACCCTGCAGCAGGAGGTGAGCAGCAACCATCGTGATCAAGCTTCAGGAAGATTGAATAGAGCGATTGCCAGGTGATGTCAATGCACGGTGTAGGAATATGTGGAGTTCTGGGTGGCTGCAATATCTGTAGACACAATTTCAAAACAACAATGCAAGTTGAATAACAGCTCAACGACGATACTGTGCTGGTCCTAGACTATCCCAAGCTAGAGACACGAGCCTAGAACACTACGAGTCACGCCACGACACCGAAAAGCAACAGGCACCAGTGCTCTGAACAACACGCGAATTAGGCGAAAAACACTAGTATGGAAAGTGTCTCAAAATGATCAGCAAGGTGGAATATGAGGATAGGCTCAAGATTTTTTTTTGAAATTTCCGAAAACTGCACGAAACTGCTCTGGAAAGTGTGAAGACACCAATTTTTTTAACTATAATGGCGTATAGCTCAAAACGATCCCAGAAGCCTAAAAACAATATAGGCCGAAACTTTTTTTTCACTTTGGAGTATAGGCCGAATTTTTCACTTTGGAGTATAGGCCGATTTTTTTGCTCTCCCCTCCTCTTCCCTTCTGGCCGAAACTTTCTGGAACTTGGATCAAGTTACAACTCGGATGGGATCTAAAATGATGGAAAGCAAGAGTAGGAAAACGAAAACAAACCTAACTGGACTGGAACAAGGATATGTGGTGGCGGAGGCGGTATGTGGGCGTAGGGTTGTAGCAAGTGTATGGCGGTGGTGATAGCGGAATCAGTGGTGATGGCGGAATCGGTGGTGGCGGTGGTGATGACTGTGACCAGAACTCGAAACTCTAAAGATCTAGATCTAAAACCAGCACTGGACATGACGATGTAGACTAGAACTCAACAAAGCAAATACTAAAAAGAAACGATGCAATAGGCCCGAAAGTGTTTCTAGGATATAGATCTAACCCTAATTTGTTGGATTTTTATGGTTTATAGGAAGAAGAACAGATGCAATCTAAACTACAAAAATTGTAAGATCTCATCGAGAAACCTGAAATCTGATACCACTTGATAGGGTAAAGGTGCCCGATCTTTCGATGAGACGATATCTGTCGATTATGTTGGAGGTCGACGTTGACGATCCGACTACAAACGTGCGAGACATTGTGCCTTAGCAATCGATACACCAACTTCCGAGGGTATTGATCACGCCGGAGCTAGATCAACCTGATCACGAGGATCAATCCCTGCAAGCAATCGAAGAACCAACAAGAATTATAGATGCAATCAAGATATTGTGAATATAGATGAAAGCTTTATTGAAGAGGTGGGATTCTGTCAGTGTGTAGTACAAAAGGTCGGTTTGACACTTGTGCCTATGGCGAAGACTAGCTCGTGGCTAAGTCTTTTACTAAACAAAATCCGAGTCTAAACGATGACCTAATGGGAGTATATATGGAGGAACAGAAGGGAATTTCGGCCAGCCTTGGGGAGGAGGTCGAAATCCATCTCCATGCCGGTTTCCTCCACTATACGGACTCTAAAAGTTCAGACCCTTTATTTGGACGAGAAATACATGGGCTTGGCCCATATTTAAAGGTGACGCAGCACCATCTAATCACATGGACGAAAATTTGAAGTGTGTAGCTCTCTAGTTCGTCCATGTCTTCATCTTTTCATTATGGTGGCTTCAAAGTTCCAAAATCTTCACTTGCAGCGTCATCCTGGATCTTCACACGATTGCTACCATCATCTCCATGCATGATAATTCTCCAATGCTTGTCCCTCTCATCCATGCTAGGCCCATCATTCCTAAGTAACATACACACATCTGATTTAGGCAGCATCATATTCTCATGAATATTAGGAATAGTTCCTAGAAACGAAAATACCTGATAATTTAGTTGGCGTGCACGAGCTCTTGTGAGAGGTCCTTGGAATTGTGAAACGTGAGGAAGTGTGGCTATAGGTGCAACGGTTGTATCAACTGTAGGTATGTCCTCATCAGACGGTGAACAACACATGTTGGATATGATACTTGTGGGTGGAGGTTATTACGATGCATCAAACGACGGTGGAGATGATGGACCACGATATCTTAACTTGTCTGGTGATGGAGCAGATGACGATGGAGATGAAGATTGTGATGACGCCTTAACAAAGTCCGGCGAGGTATCTAAAGCCTTTGCTGATCACTAATAGGTGCATTAATTGATTTGTATATATATACTAACGCATGTTTCTTCTCTTAGACCTCCGCATCGGGCAAATCTACTAAAAGGAAATGAGGCCCGACCAGAAAGATGGCCGATGGTGTGCGTCTCACAATTGAATCAGTCTCTAAGTAGGGCCAACCGTTGGATCCCAAAGAGAGCACATCTGCATTTCTAAATCAATGCAGAGAGATTGTTAGGGACACCATCTCGATCGCCACACGAGATTGGAATAAGCTAAAAAAAGGATCAAGTTCGAGCTAGTTTTGTCGATGACAGAGCCAAACATTGTCTTTGGAATTCGCTAATGAAATATTTCACCCTACCAAGCTTGGAAACTGATGAGCTAACTGATACGTTGCTAACGTATCTATAATTTTTGATCTTCCATGCTTGTTTTATATCTACTTTCTTATGTTTTGTCCACACTTTGGAGTATTTTTATACACTTTCTTGGACTAACCTATTAACAAGATGCCACAGTGTCAGTTGCCTGTTTTCTGCTGTTTTTGGTTGCAGGAAAGTCAGAAAAAGAAAATTCTCGGAATTGGACGGGACAAAAGCCAAACTTATTATTTTACCGGAAGACTCACGGAGCCAGAAGATGAGACGGAGAGGGGCCACAGGGTGTCCACACCACCCCTTGGTGTGGGCAGCCCTAGGCCACGCCAGGGCATGGTGTGGGCCCCCTGGCTGCCCACCGACCTTGCCTCTTCGCCTATAAGATGCCTACCGATGTAACAACCCTAAATTGACAAGCCTCTAGCCACGAAAAGTTCCGCAGCGCCGCCGCCACCGAAGGGGAGATTCGGGGGACAGAAAGTCTCTGTTTTGGCACCCCGCTGGGACAAGGAAGTGCCCCCGGACCCATCTCCATCGATCTCCACCACCATCTCCATCGCCGTTGTTGATTCCCATGATAAGGAGGGAGTAGTTCTCTCTCGAGGCTAAGGGTTCTACCGGTAGCTATGTGTTAATATCTCTCTATGCATGATCATATTGTGATCATGAGCTTTGTAATCAAGTAGATCTACTTTGCTACTCAAGTTCTCTAATAGATATCTGCTCTCCCCATGTGTGTGAAAGTGATAGCGTGCACACCATGGTGGCACTTAGGTTAGAGATTACAAATACTTGTTATGAGTTATATTTGGAGTTGGATGTCTCTATGAAATTGTGGTGTTTGTTGGAACCTGTGCTCAAGGTGACAGTGTGGGTTTATCTAGATGGGAAAAGCAAACTTTGAGGAGTGTTGTTATAGCCCTACCATGGATTAGAGTGTCCAATCAGAGAGTAGTTCGGACTAGTATCATAAAGAGAAGATATTTATATGAGAGTGTTCACTAGTGAAAGTATGATCCCTAGGCCTTGTTTCTAAGCATTGAAACACCTTTTGCAATTAGATCTGTTACATGTTTGCTTGCTGCCATCTTTATTTCAGTTTGCCTTTAGTCTCTTCCACACCATCAAGCTATTTTCTGGCACCTTTACCACTTATAATTGTCCATACCACTTGTATTTCACTATCTCTTCGCTGAACTAGTGCACCTATACACCTGACAAGTGTATTGGGTGTGTTGGGGACACAAGAGACCTCTTGTATCTTGATTGCAGGGTTGCTTGAGAGGGGATACCTTTGACCACTTCCTCCCTAAGTTTGATAAAACTTGTGTAATCCCCTTAAGGGAAAACTTGCTGCTGTTCTACAAACCTCTGCACTTGGAGGCCCAACAACTATCTACAAGAATAGAAGTGCGTAGACATCAAGCTATTTTCTGGCACCGTTGCCGGGGAGGTAAGGTAAAAGGTACTCACATCCTATGGCTACTAAGCTATCTTCTAGTACTTTAGCTAGTGTGTGAGTGCTCAAAGTTATTTCCTTTAGATTCTGCAATTATATCTTTTTGTTTCTTGTTTTTATTTTCACTAGTTAGGCTTAATGGAAAACAACAACAAAATTAGAGAGCTTTATAGTATTTATCTTGAGTTAGGACATGAAGTGTTTGAAGAGAAAATTAAAAAACCTATAGAACTTTATTTGCATGCTAATAGCAATGTTGTTAGTATGAATTCTTTGGACACCATTATTGCTAATTCTATGGAAAAGTCTAAGCTTGGGGAAGCTAGTTTTTATGAAAATGATCTTTTTAGTTCCCCAGCTTTGGAAGATAGATATTCTATTTCTTATGATGATACCAAACCTCTAATATATGATGATTATAATGATGAATATGATATTTTCAGTCCACCTACTATTGGGGAGAAAATTAATTATGATTACAATATGCCTCCTATATTTGATGATTATGGTGATGAGAATAATAATGATAGCTCTTTCGTTGAATTTGCTCCCACTACAATTAATAAGAATAACTATGCTTATGTGCAAAGTAATAATGATTATATGCATGTGGCTCATGATAAGAATGTTTTATGTGATAGTTATATTGTTAATTTTATTCGTGATGCTACTGAAAGTTATTATGAGAGAGGGAAACATGGTTTTTATGTGTCTCAACAATATTAAGTTTCCCCTCTTTATGTTGAAAGTCTTGAAGTTGCACTTGTTTTGCTTTCCTATGCTTGTTGCTTTGTGCTTTCATGACTTGTTTATTTACAAGATTCCTATGCATAGGAAGTGGGTTAGACTTAAATGCTTTGAATTTGCTTCTTGATGCTCTCTTTTACTTCAATTCATATTTTCTATGTGAGCATCTTCTCAAACTATCATGCCTAACTTAAAGGCGTTAAAGAAAAGTACTTATTGGGAGATAACCCAAAAGTTTTAGATGAGTCTTGGAAGTTATTGCTTCAGTAATAACCTCTCCTTATCTGTTTTATTTGCTTTTTGTGCCAAGAGTAACCTCTAATGAGAGAGAAGTAAAGCTTAGGAAAGTTGTTGTCCCGAAACAGATTTTTGTGCTTCACCGTAAAAATTCGTGTAAAATATCTGTATGTCGTTTTCATTCGTGAATTTTTGTGCTTCTGCCCAAGGTTATTATCTAACTTTCGTTAGTTCAACACTTTTCGATTTGAGCAACATAAGGTCTTCGAAAAAATCAGTTTTTACCTGCTGGTCTGTTTTGACAAATTTCTGCCATTATTTGCATTTGCTTCTTATTGATTTCTTTTTGGGTTCTTTTTAGGGAATTGAGCTTTTTGAGGGAAGTGGTACAGTAGCTTGTGTTTTAATGGAAGTTTTATTGGTGTTGAAACTGAACCCAAAGACTTATTATCTTGAGTACACTAATGTTGCTAATGAAGATTATGTGAAGTTTTGTATGAAGGAAAAATTTCAGGTGCTAAGGAAAGAATGATGTAATGAGATGAAGAATGAACTAAAGCTCAAGCTTGGGGATGCCACCCCGTGTCACCCCAAGAAATATCCAAGAAGTACAAGCGTCAAAGCTTGGGGATGCCCAAGGCATCCCCTTCTTCATCAATAAAAATCTTAGGTTCTTCCAAACACTTCATTTTTATTGTTTCATGCATAGTTGTGTTGTTCTTGGAGCGTCTTCGTTTTTGGTTTTGGTTTGCTTGGTTTGCTTAGTTTGCTTGAATAAATTGGTTGGACCCCCTCATTCATACATTAGTTTTCAAATAAGTGTGGTTTGGATTGGAAAACAGTAGGAAAAGTTCATGCTTAAGTGGTAAAAGGAGCTCGTTTTTGACGGTGGCCTATGCTTTGTCATGTCATGCTTGATATTGTTTTGGCTTTATGCTTAGTGATTTTTTGCTATAGCATGACATGTTATAAACAATTGAGATTGCTTAATGGGCCTTGAAAGAATCATGTGTCGTTTTAGCATATTAAAGCATAGTATTGTGGTATTCTCCTTTGATGCTTTATTTGGGTTGACTTGGCGCATGCTCACACCATGTTATTACTATCCCAAGTCACCATAGCCTTTATGATCCTTTAGTTTTCGACTTGTAATATCACTTTATGCTTTAATTAATGATGTTTGGTCGCTTTGCATGATTATGGCCATTATTGCTCTTTTAGTTGGCCGCTCCCAGCCTATTGCTAGCCTCCATAACCAAGTATTAGTTCCACTCATGCATCCAACTCCAAATAAAACCAAGTTATCCCAAAGAGTCCACCATACCTACCTATTAGCATTTGCTATTCCAAGTATATTCATGTTTTTATCTACCTTCCGAATTAAACTTGTTATGAGAAAACTAGTGATTAAAGCTCTCACGAACTTGATGGCACACTTTACTTTTCTTGCGTTAATAAACTTGAACCATTGTGTCGTCTATGTTGTATATGCTTGCACTTATATGTTGGGGATTAGCAGAACCATGCTATCATGGGGAACGATCTCAACATTGCACTTGTACTTTGTACCTAGTTGATATCATGCTCTTTTGTCTATGGATGTCGTTGGTGTGAAATGAAAGGGGAGCTTGTAAGTCCATGGAGTTATGTATGTGTGTTAGAGAAACGCCTGGGCCGCTGGTCTAATCCATGCCGTCATGGTGGAAACCTGCAGTGTAACCGTAATGAGCTGTCTATGAAGCATTCTTCTTATAAAAAAAGAGTCGGATATTGAGAAAAAGAAAAAAAGAAAAAAAAAGATATGAGAAAAGAGGAAAGAGAGAAAAAAGCACCATTTTCCCATGGTAAATAAGAAGATTGCTGAGATGCTCATTGTTTGCTTGCCTTGTCATTTTGATATGGGGATTCTTCCGTATCATCGGGCAAGGGGTACCCCGTTGGCGGTTCTCTATGATACACATGTAGTTACTATGACAAGAATTTACCGGTATCTAAACTTGAGTAGCATGAGGAGCGGCCCTCGTATTCAAGGGACATGAGATTTCCAACTTATACTTTGTCAAGCATATACTCCATAGTTTGTTCACATTAACCTTAATCACTTCAAGATGCTTATGATATGGGCAATGAGAGCTGAAAGCTAAAAAGTACCATAATTTTTGGAAGCTCTTTATGAAACTTGAATCCCTACTTCCTTCTGTGAAGGCCTTTCTTCCACTTTTATATTGAGTCTCCACCTTCTATCTTTATGCACCTACTTTGAGAGCATAGTGGCCATTCTTAGTTCTATGTGCACTGTCCCAAGACTTGTTGATTGATGCATAATTTTGATATTTCTTGTTCTTAAACTATTTGTATCTAGTCACTCTTATGAACTTTGAAGGTGTCCTATGCATCTATGATTGCTACTGTATGAGGGACAAGCTGAATGCCACTATGCTATGTTTTCTTTATGTGAAACAAACAAACGTCTTGCAAAGCATTGTTATTCATGAATCTTTTGTTTGTGCCTTTTCATGTTGCAACATAGTTGCTATGTCTTATTGTTAGAACTTTGTCTTTCATGTTATGTTGAAGTACTATGATCCCAGCTATCAATGTTTTACAAATACTTTGATCAAGTTTATGATGGTGCATGTCACCTCAAAAATTATTCTTTCTTTTTATCACTTACCTACTCGAGGACGAGAAGGAGTTAAGCTTGGGGATGTTGATACGTTGCTAACGTATCTATAATTTTTGATGTTCCATGCTTGTTTTATATCTACTTTCCTATGTTTTGTCCACACTTTGGAGTATTTTTATACACTTTCTTGGACAAACCTCTTAACAAGATGCCATAGTGCCAGTTGCTTGTTTTATGCTGTTTTTTGGTTCTAGGAAAGTCAGAAAATGAATATTCTCGAAATTGGACGGGACAAAAGCCAAAGTTATATTTTACCGGAAGATGCCACAGTGCCCCCTGGCCACCCACCGTCCTTGCCTCTTCACCTATAAGATGTCTCCCAATGCAAAAACCCTAAATTGACAAGACTCCGGCCACGAAAAGTTCCACAACGCCGCCGCCACCAAAGGGGAGATTCGGGGGACAGAAAGTCTCTGTTTCGGCACCCTGCCGGGATGGGGAAGTGTCCCCGGATCCATCTCCATCGATCTCCACCACCATCTCTATCGCCGTTGCTGATTCCCATGATGAGGAGGGAGTAGTTCTCTCTCGAGGCTAAGGGTTCTACCAGTAGCTATGTGTTCATCTCTCTCTCTATGCATGATCGTATTGTGATCATGAGCTTTGTAATCAAGTAGATCTACTTTGCTACTCAAGTGCTTTAATAGATCTCTGCTCTCCCCATGTGTGTGAAAGTGACAGCGTGCACACCATGGTGGCACTTATATTTGGAGTTGGATGTCTCTATGAAATTGTGGTGTTTGTTGGAACCATCTAGTGCTCAAGGTGACAGTGTGGGGTTATCTAGATCGGAAAATCAAACTTTGAGGAGTGTTGTTATAGCCCTACCATGGATTAGAGTGTCCAATCGGAGAGTAGTTCAGAGTAGTATCATAAAGAGAAGATATTTATATGAGAGTGTTCACTAGCGAAAGTATGATCCCTAGGCATTGTTTCTAAGCATTGAAACACCATTTGCAATTAGATCTGTTACATTTTTGCTTCCTGCCATCTTTATTTCAGTTTGCCTTTAGTCTCTTCCACGCCATCAAGCTATTTTCTGGCACCGTTACCACTTATAATTATCCATACCACTTATATTTTACTATCTCTTTGCCGAACTAGTGCACCTATACACCTGACAAGTGTATTGGGTGTGTTGGGGACACAAGAGACTTCTTGTATCTTGATTGCAGGGTTGCTTGAGAGGGGATACCTTTGACCACTTCCTCCCTGAGTTCGATAAACCTTGGGTAATCCACTTAAGGGAAAACTTGCTGCTATTCTACAAACCTGTGCACTTAGAGGCCCAACAACTGTCTACAAGAATAGAAGTGCTTAGACATCACTAACACGGGAACTGGCGTTGAAAGTCAGGGAGTGGGCTCTTATGAAGATTGCCACACAATTCCATAACTGGAAGAAAAGATTATACCGAGAGTATGTCAATGCAAAAAAAGCTCTAGAATTCACTGGCGCACTTGTTTGTAGAATAGCAGCAAATTTCCCTTAAGTGGATTACCAAAGGTTTATCGAACTCAGGGAGGAAGTGGTCAAAGGTATCCCTCTCAAGCAACCCTGCAATCAAGATACAAGAAGTCTCTTGTGTCCCCAACACACCCAATACACTTGTTAGGTGTATAGGTGCACTAGTTCGGCGAAGAGATAGTGAAATACAAATGGTATAAATAATTATAAGTGGTAACGGTGCCAGAAAATAGCTTGACGAATAGGAAGAGACTAAAGGCAATCTAAAATAAAGATGGAAGCAAGCAAACATGTAACAGATATAGTTGCAAACGGTGTTTCAATGCTTAGAAACAAGGCCTAGGGTTCATACTTTCACTAGTGAACACTCTCATATAAATATCTTCTCTTTATGATACTACTCTGAACTACTCTCTGGTTGGATAGCTCTAATCCACGGTAGGGCTATAACAACACACCTCAAAGTTCGCGTTCCCCATCTAGATAACCCCTCACTATCACCTTGAGCGATAGATGGTTCCAACAAACACCACAATCTCATAGAGACATCCAACTCAAATTATACTCATGACAAGTATTTATGTAACCTTAGCCAAAGTGCCACACAGTGTGCACACTATCAACTTCACACACGTGGGGATAAGCAGAGATTCATTAAAGCACTTGAGTAGCAGAATAGATCTATAGATTACAAAGCTCATGATCTCAATAAGATCACACATAGAGAGAGATGAACACATAGCTACCAGTAGAGACCTTAGCCTCGAGGAAGAACTACTCCCTCATCATCATGGGAATCAACAACGGTGATGGAGATGGTGGTGGAGATCGATGGAGATGGCTCCGGGGGAAATTCCCCATCCCGGCAGGGTCCCAGAACAGAGACTTTCTGTCCCCCGAATCTCCCCTTCGGTGGCGGCGGTGCTGTGGAGGTTTTCGTGGCTTTCTCCCGGATTATTTAGGGTTTCTGCATCGGAGGCTTCTTATAGGCGAAAGGGGAGGCCTAGGGGGTGCCTGAGGCGGCTGCACCCCCAGGCGCGGGCCAGGCCAGGCCGTGCGACTAGGGGGTATGGCCCCCTCGAGGCCCTTCTCCGTCTCGTCTTCTGGCTCCGTGTTTCCTTCAGTGAAATATTGACTTTGGCTTTTATCCCGTCCAATTCTGAAAATATTCATTTTCCAGCTTTTCTGAAACCAAAAACAGCAGAAAACAGGCAACTGGCACTATGGCATCTTGTTAATAGGTTAGTTCTAGAAAATGCATAAAAGTATCTCAAAATGCAGACAAAACATAAGAAAGTAGATACTAAACAAGCATGGAACATCAAAAATTATAGATACGTTTACGACGTATCAACATACCCAAGCTTAACTCCTGCTCGTCCTCGAGTAGGTAAGTGATAAAAAAGAATAATTTTTAAGGTGACATGCACCATTACAATCTTGATCAAACCATTTGCATGCATTGAAAGCTCACTACAAGATATGTGTTAACTACTGACCTTTTCTTAACGACCATGATTTTTTTGGTCATAGATCTATGACCATTTCGAATCAGTTGGTCGTAGACCATTTGGGAGGGTCCGAACTCTAAAAAACTATGATCTTTTTCGATAGGAAGGTCATAACTTGCTTACACTAATTGGTCATAACATAGATAACATGGTCTATGACCTTAATTTTAGGCAACCACGACCAATTTAAATGGTCGTAAATACTATATATGATTACTTTAAAAATAAATATCGCCACCTCAGCAAGTTGGTCTACGTGTCATGCACATGTGTCTAACGTGTCCTACCCATGTGTAAATTTTTATACTTAATATCCACACATTTTGACCGGTTAACCAAGCAGACCATGCGTGCAAATTAAGCAAAAATAGGGGCATGGGGGGCTCGAACCCGCGAGCTCCAGTGATGTGGCCCAACATACGGAAACCACCTTTGGTCCACATCATGCCACGCTAATCATCACTCCAAAGGTGAACTCCTTCCATGCTTTGCCTTTCGTTGGTTATGATGCGAATGAAATCCTACTTGAGACAAGTGCCCATGATGTGACTAGGTCCATGAACATGACGACAAGAGGATGCAGCAAGGATGGTCGTGAAACCAAGACACCCAAGCAAGAGGCCTGGAAGAGAAGACGCAAGAAGCTGCTGAAGCAGGACCGGAGTCTCCGGATCAGCAGACCAGAGTCTCTGGCCCGTCTCCGGACCGAGCCCCGAACTTGCGCCTGGGACAGTCTGAGACCCCCTCCGGAGGCGACACCGGAGACAGACCGGAGTCTCCGGCCCACACCGGAGTCTCCGGACCGAGCATCATGGGCCTACGCGCCTCCAGCTAGGCTTGGCCCACGTAACGCCCCAAACTCCCCCTTTTATGCCTAAAGTACCCCTAGCTCGTGGCTGGCCTATATATATGCACCCACCCCCTACTTTGAACCCTAGAATAGAATGGATGATGAATTGAGGCATGTGCCTAACCCTGGATGGGATCCCCCTCTCTATAGTTTATCTATGAGTTGTACAAGGCCTTCTTAATTGAAGTCGTCAAGGCGCTCTTCTAGTTCATGGTCTCTCCCACATACGGATTCTAGTAGTGCTAGGTCTCTCCCCTTGGGATTCTACTTGGTTGCTACTCTCTCCCTATGTGTGATTCTATCAAGAGCTAGCCAATCTCTCTCATGGGATTCTGCCTTTGGTCTCTCCCTTGAGATTCTATTGGGTTGGTGGTTCGGCCAACGAGAGCAAACCGGAATTGTATCGGGAGTGGTGTGCGTTTGTATCGATTTCCCCTTGCGTGTTCATCGTGTTCTTCGCTCCCTCCCCCAATTTCCCCTCGAATCTATGAAGATCGGGCCACTCCAAGGGTAAATCCACAAGGAGACCCATAACAACTGGTATCAAGATCTTTTGGTTGCCATGGATTCGAGTTTGTGTTGAGTTTCTAGCCACTAATTTCTTTTTTCTTGCCTAAATTCGAAAATTTCCACCAAAAATAGCCATATTCGTAATTTGGATCGATCTGGATTTTGAGAGCGTTTTGGTAGGTTTTGATAGTTAGTTCCGCTGCTATACTCATTGATCTACCTTCCTTTGCGTTCCCATGGCCTAATTCCTTGATTTCCCCATCAATTTTGAGGTTTTGGATCGAGTTTTCCGCCCAAAATCGCGCCATGGACGAGTTCTGGACATTCTGGAAGTCCTAGACCGGAGTCTCCGGCCCAGGACCGGAGTTTCTGGTGTAAGTGAACTCAGACCGGAGTCTCCGGACTCCCAGACCGGAGTCTCTGCCCCTCCTGCAGACAGAAAAACTGTTTCACCGTTTTGCGCATAACTTTTGCATTCGAACTCGGATTTTGGTGTTCTTTAGCTTGTTTTTAAGAGGAGAAGGACCACTACACGATCATACACGTTGTTCATGCTATCTAATTCAACCAAATCCGTGAGCAAGGATGTATCCACTAAATAAAGGGTGAAGATTGACGACGAAAGGTATATCAATTCCGCGAATTCTCCCCACTTGCTTTACTTTGTGAGCCACACTATCTTTGCGATACAACAAATACCTATTGAGACTAGTTCCTCCAATGATTGCTTGGGCTTTGCATATTTGACCTTGTAGAATTCCGAGCAAAAGTTGTAAGCGCTATCTCATAGAGTTATCTTGTATAGTTGTTGGCACAAGAAAAAGCAAGTGAAAAAGAAAAAGCAAAGCTTCTAAGAAAAAGGAAAAAAAAGAGAAAATACAAAAAGAAAAAGAAAGATACAAGTGCCATAGGGAATAGGAAGCGCAAGCTCGATGAACATATTGTAGGTGGTACTTATTATGCAAATCTTGTAGCCCTCCAATTTTGTGCAATCGAACTAGCGTCTCTCCTTGTACTTGTGTGGCATGAGCTTTTAGTCTTCGCTAGGCCTTCATTTGGTTCTTAGCTCACTTTTTCCGTCACACAAGTCCCGTTCATCCCATCGCGTGTGTTTCCTTGATCTTAATTGTTATCTTGTGGATCGACTTGTTTGCTTTGGATCATCGTGGTTCTCTACTTGCCTTTACATATCTTGATTTTCGGTTGTTCCAAGTTGCATGCCATTTGACCTACCTAAGCTCCTCATAAGCCATGTGTGTTTGGTGTTTCTTGTGTTTTTGGATACGACGTCACTTCTCCTTTGCATTTTGGTAGCTCTAGGTCCTTACCATTGATCCAATACTATCTACAAGGTGAGCTAAGGCATAGCATCTTTCAACCCAATTTCCACTATATCACACATGTTCTTGTGAGCACAATGTCTAGGGACTCCGAAACCGATGAGGAAGGATCCATGATGAGCCACGGCAACGACGACTACGCAAGCATAGATGACATGATGGAGCACTACACCGACATTGGCTCCGCATGCTTGGAGGACTTGGAGTACTACACCGACAATGACTCCCCAAGCATGGAGCACATGGACCACCATGAGGACTTCGACTTCTCATTCATGGAGGACATAGAACACTTCATCGACCGTGATGGAAACATCCTCATGAGCTTTGATGAATTCTTCCACAACTTGGAGACCGAGAACTTCTACACCATGCAAGCAGAGGCACGTCTCCAAGAGGACAACAACGACAAGCTCTTCAAGTCGAACCCATCAAGAGGAACTCTATACCCCGAGGGTTGTCCATCAAGATATCCATCAAGCCCAAGAAGGCGTGACAACTCAACAAGCGCCAAGACACTTGAACCAAGACAAGTGCGTCGCCACCAACAAAAACTCAAGAGCATCCATGATATGTGCTATACAAGCTCAAGACAGCGTACAAGTCCTCTCCGCCATGAGAACAAGGAAGCAAGCTACCGTCCGCACCATCAACCTACATCGACAAAACAAGTTCGACATGAGGTGCCCAACTACAAGAACATCATCGAGACCACTTCTCCTTTGACGAAGACCACTACTCAAGATTCAAGACCCTCAAGAGAGAAGACCTCATATGACGTTGGTGCTACCTCACGGACAAAGGACACCAAGAAAACGCATCGTCACCAAAACCATGAAGCTCCCAACACCAAGAACATCATCGACAAACCTTCATCAAGGAAGCCCCCTATACAAGCTACAAGATCGTCAACAAATGAGAAGGACGCTATGGATCTCTACTTCGCCAAGTTGGATGAATCCTTCAAGATGTCCTCTCATGAAGTTGACGCCTTCAAGACATGGTGCAAAGCCTTGGATGATGACAAGCGTTGCGGTACAACCATAGAGGTGAGATATGATACCTCGGATGGCTATGCGAGTGCCAAACTTAAGGCATTCATCTTTGGAGGCGATAAGGTTGAGGATGGTGAGCATGGGATTTTCCCTTCACCAACGGAGGCGCTTGGAGTTGAGGAAACCGAGCCTATTTCCATATGCTTGAGTGATAATGTTGTACCAATCCCATGTGAGCTTGAGAGCCACTTAGCCCACTTGAGTGAGAGCAAAAGTGAGTTGAGTGACTCCACCATATGTGAGATTGTGTGCTTCCACTTTGAGGACATGAGTGATACACCTAGTGAGTTGAGAGTGGTAGTTGATAGGTCAAGTGAGGCCATTTCAATTTCTAACAACTTACCCTCTACCTCTAGTGTGTTTCTTCATGATGTGCTAGGTACCTTGGAGGATGAGCCACCAAGCTTGGCGACGATGGTGCCTACTATTGAGAAGATGTACATGGTGGATGAAGATGATGCCATCCCCATATATGATGAAGAAGTTGCCCACATGGAGGCCGCTACTACCACAGCACCCACTTCACATGAGAGGTACGACCAAGGTAACAATATGGGTGTTGATGATGCCATGCTCCCACTAGTGGACATGATGAACTATGAGGATATGCATGCTATGGACAATACTTATGACATTTCATATGCTTCATTCATGTTCCCATGTGATACTTTGCCTTTGCATAATGTTGATCATGTGGAATTATTTGAGTGCGATGATATTGCCATAGATATGCCATGCTACAAATCCTTCTTCTATCCTACAATTGTTGTGACAAACTTGATGAACAATTGCTCTTTCCCTATGTTTGTCAGCAACCATACTTGTACCATGGAAATGCTTGATCATGCATGTCCTTCATTTTCTCCCGTTGTTGCTTGCAATAATGATCATATGTTTCATATTGAGATCTCCCCCATAGCTTTCTCAAATTTTGGAGATTTTGATACTTGCCATGTTAAGCATGTTCCCTCCTTTTGCTCGCATAATCACCATTCTTTCTATAATATCTTGCTTGACGCTAATGGTGATGTGCACAAAAGAAGATGCATCATGATGGATGATGTGTTCATCTACCATGCACACACATTCTTCCTTTTGTTCATGTTGTGTGTAGGTACCCACATTCCAATGTCAACCTCGATTGAGCACGAGTTGACAAAACGAGCGCTAGAGAGCATCCATCAAGATATAAAGGGTACATCTCCTTCCTTACAAGATGCTGACAATATATCGTCGAGGTCGACTCTTTTTCAAGAGGGGGAGATGATGTGGCCCAACATACGGAAACCACCTTTGGTCCACGTCATGCCATGCTAATCATCACTCCAAAGGTGAACTCCTTCCATGCTTTGCCTTTCGTTGGTTATGATGTGAATGGAATCCTACTTGAGACAAATGCCCATGATGTGACTAGGTCCATGAACATGACGCCAAGAGGATGCAGCAAGGAAGGTCGTGAAACCAAGACACCCAAGCAAGAGGCCTGGAAGAGAAGACGCAAGAAGCTGCTGAAGCAGGACCGGAGTCTCTGGACCAGCAGACCGGAGTCTCCGGTATACCACACCGGAGTCTCCGGCCCGTCTCCGGACCGAGCCCCGAACCTGCGCCTGGGACAGTCTGAGACCCCCTCCGGAGGCGACACCGGAGACATACCAGAGTCTCCGGACCCCGCACCGGAGTTTTCGGACCGAGCATCGTGGGCCTGCGCGCCTCCAGCTAGGCTTGGCCCATGTAATGCCCCAAACTCCCCCTTTTATGCCTAAAGTACCCCTAGCTCGTGGCTGGCCTATATATATGCCCTCGCCCCCTACTTTGAACCCTAGAATGGAATGGATGATGAATTAAGGCATGTGCCTAACCCTGGATGGGATCCCCCTCTCTATAGTTTATCTATGAGTTGTACAAGGCCTTCTTAATTGAAGTCGTCAAGGCGCTCTTCTAGTTCATGGTATCTCCCACATATGGATTCTAGTAGTGCTAGGTCTCTCCCCTTGGGATTCGACTTGGTTGCTACTCTCTCCCTATGTGTGATTCTATCAAGAGCTAGCCAGTCTCCCTCATGGGATTCTGCCTTTGGTCTCTCCCTTGAGATTCTATTGGGTTGGTGGTTCGGGCCAACGAGAGCAAACCGGAATTGTATCGGGTGTGGTGTGCGTTTGTATCGATTTCCCCTTGCATGTTCATCATGTTCTTCGCTCCCTCCCCCCAATTTCCCCTCGAATCTATAAAGATCGGGCCACTCCAAGGGTAAATCCACAAGGAGACCCATAACATCCAGATTCAGCGATGTGCTACCTCCACCAACCACTGCAGTACTCACTAATTTCTGCCAGAATTTCCCTACGACTGTCCTTAATACAGTTTGCCACATTGTTGGGCCTTAGCTCCTCTACGGACTTTGGCATTCATTTTCTTTTACTCCGCCGAGTGGGCCTAGGGACATTAGAAGGCCGATTTAGGTGCAGAACTTAGGTTGGGCCTTGATTGCTGGTGGGTTCGCATGGCTTGGCCCTCTAGATTTTTTTCTCTTTATTTGTTTCTGAATTCTTTTGTATCTTTTTATTCATAACTCCAAATAGAGTCAAACAAAATTCAGAGAATTTGTAAAATTTCACAGAACATTTTAAGGGCATTATGAAACACTTACAAATTTCAGGAAAAATAAAAGGACATATTTTTCATATAAAACCTTAATAGGTGTAAATATAGATTTTGAATCATAGTTTTGACAATAGGGGTTTGAAATTGAAAATTTTCAACTAGGGGATAAGCCTATCTAAAATTGCATTGGATCTTTGAAGAAATAGCATATTGTGAAGCTAAAAATAATTTTTATAAAAATCATGAGCATTAGATAATATACATGTGGTTCAAATCGGACCCACTTCCTACCGATTCAGCAGACGTTTGTCTTTTTCACGAGGGGTGCACGGAAAGGTTTGATATATCCCGGTTGGGACATTGTCCATGTAAGCTGGTCTATTATTTTTAAAAAATAGGGTGGTACCATTTTGAAACTTTTACTTGGTAGTTTCTTAACAAAACGACCGTTTTTGACACTCAGAAAATAGAAAATGGCTTTTTCGTGCAGCGAAAGGGAAAACTTCCTCCTACAACATTGTTCTCCATCCCAAGATATACGTGTGTGCACAATACATGCACATTATCACAAACTATGCCATGATTCAAGTTATAACATTGGTAATTTGACCGGAAAGCCAAGAAACCTCGAACATGATAGGTCATTTCTGAGAAGGGTTTTTCGAGATATCTATAATATACCAAGTTTGGTATTTGTACTTGAAACTATGTCACATAATACGACACCACGAGAAGTACTTACCTTGTTTGGACCATTTTTGAATTTCTTATGCCTATTTCAAACTATGGTCAAAACAGCGAGCGTTAAGGTTCTTAGCTAGGAGATGGTCCTTGCTAAACATGCATTGGATCCCTAAAGAAACATCATATTGTGAGTTTAAAAATGATTTTTTCAAAAAATCATGAGCATTATATCATGTACCTGTAGTTCAAACCGGACCTACTTTCTACCGAATCAGCAAACATTTGTCTTTTTCACCAGGGGTGGACGGAAAGGTTTGAGATACCACGGTTCAGACATTGTCCATGTAATACGGTCTAGTATTTTTTTTAAATAAGGTGGTAGCATTTTGAATAAGCACTTTGGTGGTTGCTTCACAAAACGTCTTGTTTTTGGCACTCGGGAAATGGAAAATGTATTTTTCGTGCGACGAAAAGGAAAACTTCCTCCTATAATATTTTTCGCCATCCTAAGATGCACATGCGTGCACAATATGGGCATATTATCATAAACTATGTCACGATTCTGGCCATAACATTGGTCGTTTAGACTGAAAGCCATGAAACCTAGAACAAGATAGGTCATTTCTGTGAAGGTTTTTTCGAGATGCAATCAATATACCAAGTTTGGTATTTTTTCCTTGCAACTATTTCACATAATATGACACCACGCGAAGGATTTACCTTGTTTGGACCGTTTTTGAATTTCGTATGCCCGTTTTAAACTATGGTCAAAACGACAGGCATTAGGGTTCTTAGCTAGGGGATGAGCCTCACTAAAATTGCATTGGATCTATGAAAAAACATCATATTGTGAGTTTAAAAATGTTTTTTTTAAATCATGAGCATTATATCATGTACCTGTAGTTCAAATTGGACCCACTTCCCACCGATTCGGCATATATTTGTATTTTTTGCTAGGGATGGATGGAAAGGTTTGATATACCACGGTTTAGACTTGTCCATGTAATATGGTCTAGTATTTTTGAAAAATATGGTGGTAGCATTTTGAATGAGCGCTTTGGTGGTTGCTTCACAAAACGTCCCATTTTTGGCACTCGGAAAATTAAAAATGTATTTTCCGTGCAACGAAAAGGAAACCTTTCTTCTACAAGATTGTTCGCCATCCCAAGATGCACATGCATGCACAATATGGGCACATTATCACAAACTATGTCGCGATTCTGGCCATAACATTGGTCGTTTGGCTTGAAAGCCATGAAACCTCGAACAAGATAGGTCATTTCCGTGAAGCTTTTTTCGAGATGCAAACAATATACCAAGTTTGGTATTTTTCCTTGCAACTATGTCACATAATATGACACCACACGGAGGATTTACCTTGTTTGGACAGTTTTCGAATTTCTTATGCCCGTTTTAAACTATGGTCAAAACGGTGGGCATTAAGGTTCTTAGCTAGGGGACGAGCCTCACTAAACTTGCATTGGATCTATGAAGAAACATCATATTATGAGTTTAAAAATATTTTTTTCAAAAAATCATGAGCATTAGATCATATACCTGTAGTTCAAATCGGACCCACTTCCCGCCGATTCAGCATACATTTGTCTTTTTCGCCAGGGATGGATGGAAAGGTTTGAGATACCACGTTTCAGATATTGCCCATATAATATTGTCTAGTATTTTTGGAAAATATGGTGGTAGCATTTTGAATGAGCACTTTGGTGGTTGCTTCACAAAACGTCCCGTTTTTGGCACTCCAAAAATGGAAAATGCATTTTTCGTGCGGCGAAAAGGAAAACTTTCTCCTGCAATATTGTTCGTCATCCCAAGATGCACATGCGTGCAAAATATGAGCATATTATCATAGACTATGTCGCGATATTGGCCATAATATTGGTCGTTTGACCTAAAAGTCATGAAACCTTGTTTGGACCGTTTGACCTCAAAGCCACGAAACTTCATACTCGATAGCTATTTTTGTGAACACTTTTCTAAAGCATTTGAAAATATTGAAAGTTTATTATTTTACCTAGATGTTATGTACTTACGCCGGTTTCCAGACACAGTGATAGAGCCAGCCAATCACAATAGAAAATCACACTATCCACGAATCGACCAACCAAAGCAGATCTCGGCCGTTCACGTGACATCCATCCAACACTCCCCTTTTATAAATATCGCAGACCTCCCAATCCTGTTCACTTTGGAATGACCGAGACGCCCTAGTTCCAACAGTCTGCCCCGTAAAAGTGCTGAGGGGTATTTCCGTAACATCCTCACCCCAAACCCTAATCCCCCACGCTCCTCTCACCTCGTCCTAGACCCCGCCGCCACATCCTCCATCTCTCGCTTGACAGTCGATAGTCTCCCTCAAAAAAATAAACCCTAGTCCCCCAAGCCCCTCGCACCTTTGCTCCCCGCCACCGCTTTGCCCTACCGCTGGTCTACAAGGGAGGCGACATCCCTCCAACGAGGAATCAACGACGGCGCTCGGGGAGCTCGGACGAGGAACCAACAACGGCGTGATGTCTTCCTGAGCGGTACGAGAGGAACTTCGTGTGATGTCTTCGTGTGCGGCTAGGAACGACGCACAATCACCATGGATCTCGACCAAATCTAGTGGAGGGGCGCCACAAGATCTTATTCTTCTACTGTAAGTCACAACCCACCCTGATCCCCTCCCTCCACTCTCTCGCTCGCTTAAAAATCTCACCTCATTTCTCTCCTTTGCTAGCTTGGAGTGGAAGGGAACAAGCCCATGTTCGAGAAGTTTGCGGCCGATGGCATCTAGTCCCGTGGGTCATGAGCATGACCTCTCGGCGTCCTGCTTCCATGGTTCGACAATATCAGCTCGGCCTCCCTCGCCTGCGACGGCCGGATCTCTAGATGCGGGACTCGATATGTCGATCCAAGGTCATGGACAAGCTCCAATCATGGAGGCGGTAAAGGAGTAGGGCGGGACATGCTGATGGAGAAACTGAGATGGGTTCGCCATGAGGGCCTGTAGATCTTCTCCATCGACATCCAGACTGGCGGAGGCCTTCACTCCCCCATGGGTGGGGGCAACCAGAAGGTTGATTTTTTCTCTTCTGCTCTGATTTTCTTCGTTGTCATTTGAGCTATAGAGACCGGGAATTTCCATCTTGGTTGTTCCAAGCTTAGGTTTTTTTCCAACCGTGAATTGGTGTCAAGGTTCGAGTGTGGATGGGAATGCTAGTGCGAGCTTGTGGGTTGTAGCCGTAAATGTTGCTGGGATTGAATTACTGAACACTGTACCTATGTTTGGAGTATTAGGAGTACTAGGAGTAGGAGTGAACCAGCTATGATGGAATAACCATTACTTCAGGGACATTTTTTCACTATAAATTCCTCTTGTATTCGTGTGTTCCTCTTGATACAAACGTTTCACTGTACTAGGAGTAGGAGTGAACCAGGATTTTTTTATTGTACTAGGAGTAGGAGTAGGAGCGAACAGGGATATTTTTCCGGTTCAGATTATATTCAGTAGTGTCAATACTCTTTGTAGTAGTAGTGGTTGTACTCGAAATGTCTTTTTTTTCTTGTTCAGATTATATTTTCGGTTTGGTTTTACTCTGATATTATCTTTGATCATGAGTACTGTACTTAGCTTGTGAAAACTCTGCCATGATGGGAAATGCTGAGCAAGTTGTACTGATGGGAAAATAATAACAATAAATAGACAGTACGTGTACTCCTGATTTTAGTAGTCATTACTGTAGTTTATTGTTTATTGTTTGACTGGAGTATATCCTGGGAGTAGGAGTACTTGTTGATTTCAGTATAATGTTCAGTATATCCTGAGAGTAGGAGTAGTTGCTGGTAGTAGAAGAGAAATTTTGCTTGATCTTAGATGTTCTGAATATTTAGAGACTGAATGCACTTGTACAATAACAATATTTGATTGTTCTGTAACAACAATTACTTCTTGTCTGTTCATATTCCTAGAGTATGAAACTAGAAATAATATTACTGTCATTTGACTGTACAATTATTTCTTGACATCTCTTTAATTACTCCTGCAGTACATGTTTCATAGCTAGCAGATATTTCCTATATTGAGACTAATAATGTGCCTTTTTCTCTCTGTTCTAGGAATTCCAGCCCAAAAAATTCTAAGAAGTCAAAGGCCCAGTCAGCAAAAAGTATCTAGTTACTATAAGTATACTGCTAGTTATATTGTAATAGTCAAAATATCTTGGCTGCTATGATCTATGTAAAGCCTGTAATAGACTATCCTCAGATGTTATTTTGAAGAGTTTCACTTCAAAATAGCACATTAATATTTTTGTTGGTGTTTTTACATTCCTGGTTGGTGTGAAGTATGTCCTTATTGTAATACATGTTCTAATTGTTATATTTTCATTTCTAAAAATTAATGTTATTTGGGCTCTGCTCATTGAAATATTGATTATTTACTATCTGGACGTTTGAAACAAATGAAAAGCTAGTTGGGATCTAAAAAGGCTAGGACCCAAAATATTGGACTGGATCAATATATAAATCTGGAAAAAATGTTGAAAATTAAGAATAATTGGACCGTAAAAAGGCCAACGCCTAGGAAATGAAATGGCCAGAATGTTGAGCCTCACCATAATTCACAAGAAAAATAAAAAAAAAGCTAGAATTGTTGGGCTTGGCCCATGTAGAGCACCACATTGGACTAGGCTAGAACCTGCCAGTTGGATCTGACATGGACATGCCAAATTACTCATGACCAAATTGTTTGGTCATGGACACTATGAGCATGTATTTTGGTCATAACTAGCCATGACCAATTCAAAAAAGAGGTCCTTAGCTGTCTATAGTGACCCTCGCTATATGACCTACTTCTTTTGGTCATAGAAAGGTCATAGATGAATTATTATGACCTTTCTATGACCAATATTTAGGGTCACCAGTTAACACATTCCTTGTAGTGGCTGGGATCAAAGAACCCTAAACATGAGCATGAACGATGAAGTTCTAACAATAAAACATAGCAACTATGTTGTAACATGAAAAGGTATAAACAAAAGATCATGAATAACAATGGTTTGAAAGACATTTGTTTGTTTCACATATGGAAAACATAATAAGAATGGTATTCAGCTTGTCCCTCATGGTGTAGCAAATCATAAAGGCATAAGACACCTTCGAAGTTCATAAGGGTGACTAGATACAAATAGTTTAAGAACAAGCAATATCAAAGTTATGAATCAATCAACAAGTTTTGGGACAATGCACATTAAACTAAGAATGACCACTATGCTCTCTTAATAGGTGCATAAAGATAGAAGATGGAGACTTAACATAAAAGTAAAAGAAAGGCCCTTCATAGAAGGAAGCAGGGATTCAAGTCTCATAAAGAGCTTCCAAAAATTATGGTACTTATTAGCTTTGAGCACTCATTGCCCCTATCATAAGCATCTTTAGGTGATTAAGGTTAAAGTGAACAAATATGAGGATATGCTTGACAAGTTATAAGCTGAAAATCTCATGCCCCTTACTTACGAAGACCGTTCCTCATGCTACTCAAGTTTAGTCACAAGTAAGTTTTTGTCATTGTAAGTACATGTGTATCATAGAGAACCGCCAACGGGGTACCCCTTGCCCGATGATACGGAACAATCCCCATATCAAAATGACAAGGCAAGCAGACAATAAGCATATCAGCATCCTTTTATTTCCTATTTGCATAGGTATCTTTTTTCTCTTGTTCTCTTCTCTTTTTATCTTTCCTATTTGCATAGGCTTCTTTTTTTCATAAAGAGGATGCTTCATAGATTTCTCATTATGGTTAAACTGTAGGTTTCCACCATGATTAGGAATGGATTAGACCAGCCGTCTAGGCGTTTCTCTAACACATATACGAACTCCATGAGCCTTACAAGCTCCCCTTTCATTTCACACCGTCGGGATCCATAAGAAAAAAGACATGATATCAACTAAATAAAGTGCAATGTTGAAAGCATTCCCCATAACAGCATGGTTCTGCTAATTGCCAACTTACAAAACGCAAGCATATACGCACAATAGATGGGCACAATGGTTCAAGTTTATTAAGTGCAAGAAAAGTAAATTGTGCCATCAAGTTCGTGAGAGCTTTAATCACTAATTTTCACATAACAAGTTTAATTCGGAAGGTAGATAAAAACATGAATATAATTGGAATAGCAAATGCTAGTAGGTAGGTATGGTGGACTCTTTGAAATAACTTGGTTTTATTTGGAGTTGGATGCATGAGTGGAACTCATACTTGGTACATATGGAGGCTAGCAAAAGACTAAAGCGACCAACTAAGAGAGCAATAATGGCCATAATCATGCAAAGCAACACAACATTATTAATTAAAGCATAAACTGATATTACAAGTCGAAAACTAAATGATCATAGAGGCTATGGTGACTTGGTATAGTCTTAACATGGTGTGAGCATGCGCCAAGTCAACCCAAATAAAGCATCAAAGGAGAATACCACAATACTATGCTTTAATATGTTAAAACAACACATGATTCTTTCAAGGCACATTAAGCACTCTCAATTATTTGTAACAAGTCATGCTACAACAATAATCACTAAGCATAAAGCCAAAAAAAATCAAGCATGACATGACAAAGCCTAGGCCATAGTCAAAAACAAACTCCTTTTATACCACTTAAGCATGAACTTTTCCTACTCTTTTCCAACACCAATCGACTTATTTGAAAGAACTCACAAAGATAATAATAAATAAAGATCAGTGAGCTTGTATCACAAATCCAAAAGGAAGAACTAAAAAGTTCTAAGCTGAAAGCACAAGAAAACTAAGGCTAAACACAGTGCTAGCAAAAGACAACACTCACAAAACAATAAGAATAAGAACTAGAGTGTTCTAAACAATGAAAGCTGAGTGTGTCTCTCTCCAAAAGAAGTGCTGGGATCCAACCAACTTATTGCAGAAAAGAAAGCAAAAGAAAACTAAAAACAAAAACAAAGACGCTCCAAGAACAACACAACAGTGCATGAAACAACAAAAACGAAGTGTCTAGAAAGACCTGAGATTTTTATTGATGAAGAAGGGGATGCCTTGGGCATCCCCAAGCTTTGACGCTTGTACCTCCTGAATATTTCTTGGGGTGACACGGGGTGGCATCCCCAAGCTCGAGATTTTGTCCATTCTTCATCTCATTACATCATTCTTTCCCTACACCTGAAAATTTCCTTCATACGAAACTTCACACAATCTTCATTAGCAACATTAGTGCATTCAAAAGATAATAATCCTTTGGGGTTTAGTTTTAAAACAGCAAAAACTTTTATTAAAAGCACAAGCTACTGTAGCAATTCCCTCAAAAAGCTCAATTCACCTAAAAGAACCCAAAAAGAAATCGATAAAGAGGCAAATGCAAATAATGGTAGAAATCTATCAAAATAGACCAGCAGGTGAAAACCGATTTGTTCGAATACCTTATGTTGCTCATATCAAATAGTGATAAACTAAATAAAGTTAGATAACAACCAGGGGCAGAAGCTCAAAAAATTACAGCTCAATCCGACATACAGAGATTTTTCATGATTTTTTACAGCGAAGCACATAAATCTATTTAGGGACAACAATTTTCCCAAGTCTTACTTCTCTCTCATTAGAGGTTACTCTTGGCACAAAAACCACACAAAAAGGATAAGGAGAGGTTATTACTGAAGCAATAACTTTCAATACTCAAAAAAAAGACTCCTAAAGAAATTTGGGTTATCTCCCAACAAGTGCTTTTCTTTAACGCCTTTGAGCTAGGCCCGATAATTTCGATGATGCTCACATAATAAATATGAATTAAAGTAAAAGGGAGCATCAAGAAGCAAATATAAAACACATTTAAGTCTAACGCACTTCCTATGAAAAATAATCTTGTAAAGAAACAAGTCATGAAAGCACAAAGCAATAAGCATAGGAAAGCAAAACAAGTGTAATTTCAAAATTTTCAACATAAAGAGGGGAAAATTAATATTCTTGAGATACATAAAACCATGTTTCCCTCTCTCATAATAATTTTCAGTAGCATCATGATTAAAATTAACAATATAACTATCACATAAAACGTTCAATATGTTGAGGGCAAACCTCTAGGGTGGCCCGATCTTTCACGATTCCCTTTCAAATCGAGGATTGAGTGCGGGGAGAGGAGGGAAGGATGAACACGACGAACGCACGCACGAGGAACGCGATGAACACACACACACACAAAACCACGATACACACCAATAGCTTACGCCGGTGGTGACCGGTCCGGCATAATCCCTAGGATCGGTGTCGGGCGGAGGACTCTCTCACGAACCGGCACGGTGAGATGGGAGACTCGGTGAGATCTTGACGTCTAGGCAAAAGGACACCGATGCCTAGGCCTTGTACAACGCAGAGGCATGATGCAAACTCCAACGAGGTTTGGGGATATTGGTGCTCCTTAGTCAAGGAGCATGAGGCAAGAATTAGATAAATCCACAAAGGGGTTTCCACTAATTCCAATATCATGCCTAGGGTTTACAATGGAGGTGGGGGACTATATATAGGCCAGCCACTTAAACAAGGGTACTTTAGGAATAAAAGACAAGTTCTGGACGGACTAGGGGTTACATGGGCCGCAGGCCCAAAGGCCTTTTCATGCCTGGCGACGGTCGGACCGGAGACTCCGGTGTGGTGGACCGGAGACTCTGGTCTGGGTCAGAGACTCCGTTCGGTCTCTGGACTGGCCTCCGGAGGGCCCTTCAAATTGTCCCAGCGCCTGGTTCCGGGGGCAGCCGGAGGTGGGTCTGGAGACTCCGATGTCTTCAGGCGGGAGACTTTGACAGGCTGGAGACTTCGGTGTGAGCAGACCGGAGACTCCGGTCTGAGCAGCTCCAACGGCTCCTGTTTCACGCTCTGCTCCTTGTTCTCCATCCTTGGGTTCTTGGTGATGTGCCGAAGCTTCATACCTGATGATGCATAGGGTAGTTGCATGAAGTAGCATGCCATCCAAGGAAGTATCAAATTGGCACGGGGAAAGGAGCGAGTTCACCTTAGCTTGTAGGAGTTTGGCTCGTGCACGAGTCATGGGTCCACTTGGGGGACTTGTTGGTGTAGATGTAGGAGCGTCCGTAGGACGGGCTGCATCAGTTCCCCCCTTGGGAAAGAGTCGTCCTCGACTCTTCATGGTTATCATCTTGAACATATCCATGGTAGGGTGAGAGATCCTTGACATTGAATGTATTGCTTGCAAGGTACTTGGAGGTCGGTATGTCGATGATGTAGGCGTTGTTGTTGATTCTTTTGAGGACCTTGAAGGGACCATCTCCTCTTGGCTTTAGCTTGGAGTCAAGTTCCTTGGGGAAGCGGTCTTTGCTTAGGTGTATCCACACAAAGTCACCTTCTTCAAAGATCATCTCCTTCTTGTCCGTGTTTAACCTTGAAGCTTGGCAAAGGACTTGTTGTTCGATAGTAGCTCTTGTTTCTTCATAGCTTGTGCGCGTTTGTCGACGTCCATGTTCGTTCGCTCATGGAGAGGTAGTGGTAAGATGTCGAGTGCAGTGAGGGGCTCGAAACCATAGACGATCATGAATGGACTCATCTTGGTTGTTTAGTGCTTGGCTCGATTGTAGGCGAACTCGGCGTGTGGGATGCATTCCTCCCAATCCTTCAGGTTTTTCTTGATCAATACATGAAGGAGAGTTCCAAGGCTTCGGTTGACAACTTCGGTTTGGCCGTCAGTTTGAGGATGTGATGCGGATGAAAAGAGGAGCTTGACGCCGAGCTTGGCCATGAGGGTCTTCCATAAGTAGCACATGAATTTGACGTCGCGGTCGGAGACGATTGTCCTTGGCACACTGTGAAGACGGACGATTTCCCTGAAAAACAGATTTGCAACATGTGAAGCATCGTCGGTCTTATGTCACGGTATGAAGTGTGCCATTTTGGAAAAACGATCCACATCAACAAATATAGAATCATGGCCATGCTTAGATCTAGGCAATCCTAACACGAAATCCATGCTAATGTCGGACCAAGGTGTATGAGGAATAGGCAATGGCATATAAAGACCATAGGGATTAGCTTGCGACTTAGCTTGAATACATGTCGTGCATCGTTGACCATAGCGCTCCACGTCACGCTTCATCTTGGGCCAAAAGTAGTTATTGGAGAGCATGTCCAATGTCTTGTCGCAACCAAAGTGACCCATAAGGCCTCCACCATGAGATTCTTGGAGGATCAAAAGTTGAAGCGACGACTTCGGAATGCATAGCTTGTTTTGTTTAAATAGAAATCCCTTATGCAAATAGAAATCATCAACTCCTTTGTCATTTGAGCACTTTGCGAAAATTGGTTCGAAGAACGGGTCGGAAGCATACAAAGATTTTATTTCCTCAAGACCCAACACGTTGATTTCAAGTCTCGTAAGAAGGCTTGTATGTTTGCGAGACAATGCGTCCGCAACTACATTATCTTTGCCCTTCTTATACTTGACAATGTACGGAAAAGACTCCATGAACTCAACCCACTTAGCGTGTCTCTTGCTCAAGTTAGCTTGGCCTTTGAGATATTTCAACGACTGGTGGTCGGAATGTATGATAAATTCCTTGGGCCAAAGGTAGTGTTGCCAAACTTGAAGGACATGAACTAAGGCAAAAAGCTCTTTGTCATAAATCGGATAGTTGAGGCGAGCACCATCAAGTTTCTCGCTATGGTAGGCTATAGGATGTCCGTTTTGCATAAGGACTCCTCCAATGCCAATACCACTAGCATCGCACTCTATACCAAAAGTTTTTGTGAAATCCGGTAAAGCAAGGAGAGGTGCTTCGGTGAGCCTCTTTGTGAGTTCATCAAAAGCTTTTTGTTGTGCTTTGCCCCACACAAAGGTGACATTCTTCTTCGTCAACTCGTTGAGAGGACAAGCAATAGTGGATAAGTCTTTCATAAAGCGACGATAGAAACCAGCCAACCCATGAAAACTTCGGAGTTCACTCACATTTGTTGGGATGGGCCAATCTCGTATGTCTTTTACCTTGGAAACATCAACTTCAATTCCCTTCGAAGAAACGACAAATCCAAGAAAAATCAACTTGTCTTTAGCAAAAGTGCACTTGGGAAGATTAGCATAAAGCTTTTCATGTCGAAGGATTTGCAAAACTTCCTTGACATGTGTTATATGGTCCTCAAGTGATTTGCTATAAACAAGAATATCATCTAAATAGACAACAACACTTTTTCCAATGAGAGAATGCAAGATATGATTCATTAGGCGCATAAAGGTTGATGGGGAATTAGACAAACCGAAGGGCATAACCAACCATTCATAGAGACCAAGTTTGGTCTTGAAGGCGGTTTTCCACTCATCACCTTCAGCCATGCGTATTTGATGGTAACCACTACGAAGATCAATTTTCGAAAAAATAGTGGCTCCACACAACTCATCAAGCATGCCATCGAGACGTGGTATGGGATGTCGATAACGCACGGTGATAGCATTGATTGGACGACAGTCCATGCATAACCGTAACGTATCATCCGTCTTTGGAACAAGAATCACGGGTACGACACTTGGACCAGTGCTAACTTGGATCAAACCTTTGGAGACGAGTTGGTTGATTTGACGTTCAATCTCCTTTGTCTCCTCCGGGTTCGTGCGGTAGGCGGCGCGGTTGGGAAGTGGTGCACCGGGGATGAGGTCAATGCGATGTTCGATGCCGTGAAGAAGAGGTAGTCCATGTGGAAGCTCTTCGGGGAACACATCCTTGAATTCCTGCAAAACACTCATCAAAGATGGAGGAACATTGGTTAATTCGTTAGTTCCTTGCGCTAGTCCCTTGCAAAGGAGGACATAGTGCAAGATGGATGGGTTGTTCCGAACATCTCTCATCTCACTTTTGGTGGCAAGGAGAACACTCTTAGTTTTTCCACTCGAATTTGGCTTGTGGCTCTCACTCACTATGAGGTGGTTCTCTCTCTCACCGCTCTTCTCACAAGTAGGTGTTGTGCTTTGCGCCCTCGCTAAAGCCTTTGCACTGTCCACAATTATTTGGCTAGGAGTCATCGGTTGCAAAACACATGTTTTGTTGAACCATTTGAAGGTGTATACATTGGTGCGACCATCATGTTGAGCAGCCTTGTCAAATTGCCACGGTCGACCAAGAAGCATGTGGCAAACTGTCATAGGAACCACATCACACTCCACCGTATCTTTGTAAGGACCAATGGCGAAGGACACTGATACGGTATGCTTGATCTCTATGGACCCTTGGTCACTTAGCCATTGCACGAGGTAGGGGTGCTTGTGTGGATGAAGGGTGAGGTTGAGCTTCTCACACAACTTGATGATAGCAAGGTTGTGGCAACTCCCTCTGTCAATGATCACCTTGATAGATTTGCCATTGATGCCGGCTCGTGTTTAGAAGATATAGGAGCGTTGGTCCTCATTCTCTTGTGCTTGAGTGGTCAAAATCCTTGTGACGACAAGCGATGGACTTGCGTCATGTTCACACATGAGAAGTTCTTGGTCATCTTCCACTCGTTGCCTTGCCATTGCTTCCTTGACACGAGCATCAAACTCATCTTCACTCAAGTACTCTTCATCACCATTGTCATGGATGAACAAGACTTTCTTGTTTCCACATTCGGCCGACTTGTGTCCTTTACCTCCACACTTGTAGCATTCACCGTTGAAAGGTGTATCACTCTTTGCTTGCTTGCCACTCGGGGGCAGTTTTCCTTGAGGAAGTGTGGGCTTGAAGGAACGCTTGGAGGTACTTGATGAGATTCCATTGAAAGTTGTTGGTGTAGCGGTTGAAGCTTGCTTGTAGGTGAAGTACATCTTGGGCTTGTTGTACTTGATGTCCTCTTGCACTTGATGTTCAGCCTTTGTTGCTATGTGCGCAAGCTCAACCATGGTGTTGTATGTTTGGAACTCGACGATGCGCTTGATTGGGTGATTCAAGCCCATAAGGAAACGTGCCATTGTTTGCTCCATGCGCTCATCAATGTTGGCACGAATCAGGTTGAGTTCCATTTCGTTGAAGTATTCTTCCACGGTCTTTGTCCCTTGACGAAGCGCTTGAAGGTTGTTGAAGAGGTCACGTGTGTAGTGCGCGGGGACGAACCAGGATCTCATGTGAGCCTTCATGTCATGCTAAGTCGTGATTGGCGGCTCTTGTCTCGCATCACGAGTAACTTGAACTTGTTCCCACCAAAGTTTGGCGTAATCATCAAACTCAAGCAAAGCCATGGCGACCATCTTCTCGTTGCTATAGTTGTGCATGCGGAAGATCTTGTCGACTTTGAGTGCCCACGAGAGGTATTCTTCGGGGTCATTTGATCCGGTGAACTTGGGCATTGTGAACTTGATCTTGCCAAATGTTTCTTCATCATTGCGGTCATTGCGATGAGCTTGGTGACCTTGTTGGTGATCTTGTGGTTGGGGAGGTCGAACTTGGTTCTCGCGTCCTTGTTGCGGAGCTTGCTCTTGGTATTGTTGTTGAGGAGCTTGCTCTTGCTCTTGGCACGGTTGTTGACGTGGTTGAGGCGCTTGGGCCTCATGGTGGTGAGGGTGTGGAGCCTCTTGACGTGGTTGATGACGAAGAGGAGGCTCGTTCCTCGATTGATGATGTTGGTTAGGCACATGGGCCTCGCGGCGAAGAACATGGTCATGAGCCTCTTGACATGGTGGGCGTTGCTCAACTTGTATCACTTGACGCGCCAAGTTTTGTTGATGTGGAGGGGTGCCTCGTGATGACCATGGTGTCGTTCTTGACGTTCAGGACGTTGATGACGAGGAGGATGATCTTGGAGAGCTTCACGTCGATGACGGGCTTGATTCTCCAAATTCGAGTCATCACTCGTTGTGTCAAGTATGTGTCGCGGTCGATGGTGGTATACTTGCGGTTGCACTTGCGAATGTGCTTGCGGTTCCTCTTGTGGTTGCTCTTGTTGGATCACTAGTGCCCTTGCGTGATGACGGTGTGCTTCTTGCCTTGCTCATGGCCTTGAAGAGAGGTCACCATCATAGCTTGACGTTGCGGCGTGCCGTGGGGAAGGTACATAGTTCGAAGAGGTTTCATCTTCAACCACGGGGGCATCATTGCATCTTGGAGCACTTGGTTGAAGATCTTGTTGAGGAGGAGCATGACGACGCGATGAGCTTGAAGAGCTTGAAGCACGTGAACGCGGTCTTGCCATTCCGTCGATGAGGCATTAAAGATCGTCATTTGTTTCGGCGACGGAGCGTTGAAGCGCTTCATTTTGGTGGCCGAAGTTGTGATGCATTGCATGCATTTGTCGTTCGAGGCCGTCGAAGCGGTTGTCGTTGTTCTTGAACTCGGCTTGCATCTCACCAAATTGTTCATCTTGTCGCGTCTCAAGAGCTTGGCAACGTTCACAGAACTCTTGCCGGACAATGAAGTGACTTGCGTGCGTCATGTACGGACCTTGATCTTCTTCTTGGGGAGGTGGTTGGCTCGTCTCACCGTGCCTATCCATCATGCAAAACACACAAGCATTGTATATGGAAGTGGAATATGGTGGTGTTAGCCTTGTACCTCACCTTGGGAATTGCACCAAACTAGAAACCACAAGTGAGAGCTATAAGCGTGCCAAGTGGAAATGCAAAGAAAACTCACACTAAAGAAAGAACTAACTCTCAAAAGCTTGTTGGTTGTAGGTTAGGATTGTGGAAAGCCAAAGAACCAACCAAAAGAAAAGGGATAGTCAAAAGTGGGTAAAATCCAAGAAAACTCAAGTCAAAGGCAAAGGTCAACAACTCAAAAGGGTGACGGGAACCTACGACTATATACACACACGTGGAGAAAGTTGGGATTGACACGACTATGAAAATGAGCAAACAAAATGTCCTAACGACGACTAAGCTCGTTGTGGTGCCAATGCAAGGAGAGACCATGGCTCGTTTGCAAAGAATAAAAGTGAGCAACGGATTTGTGCACTTGCCTTGGGCGCTCTTCTTTCTCTCTTGCTTACAAGCTTTGAGACTCTCTATGGCAATGGAAGACTATTTTTCTTTTGCTTTTTCTTTGTATCTTTTTCTTTCTTTTGCTTTTTTTGCTCTCCCTTGATGCACAAATCCCATCTGCATCCCGTCCTACGGACGCTCCTACATCTACACCAACAAGTCCCCCAAGTGGACCCATGACTCGTGCATGAGCCAAACTCCTACAAGCTAAGGTGAACTCGCTCCTTTCCTCGTGCCAATTTAATACCTCCTTGGATGGCATGCTACTTCATACAACTACCCTATGCATCATCAGGTACGAAGCTTCGGCATGTCACCAAGCAGCCAAGGATGGAGAACAAGGAGCAGAGCGTGAAGCAGGAGCCATTGAAGCTGCTCAGACCGGAGTCTCCGGCCTGCCAAAGCCTCCGACCTGAAGACACCGGAGTCTCCGGACCCATCTCTGGTCTGCCCCCAGAACCAGGCGCTGGGACAATCTGAAGGCCCCTCCGGAGGCTAGTCCGGAGACTGACCGGAGTCTCCGGCCCAGACCAGAGTCTCCGGTCCACCACACCAGAGTCTCCGGTCTGACCGTCGCCAAGCATGAAAAGGCCTTTGGGCCTGCGGCCCATGTAACCCCTAGTCCATCCAGAACTTGTATTTTATTCCTAAAGTACCCCTGTTTAAGTGGATGGCCTATATATAGTCCCCCACCTCCATTGTAAACCCTAGGCACGATACTGGAATTAGTGGATACCCCTTTGTGGATCTATCTAATTCTTGCCTCATGCTCCTTGACTAAGGAGCACCAATATCCCCAAACCTCGTTGGAGTTTGCATCGTGCCTCCGCGTTGTACAAGGCCTAGGCAACGGTGTCCCTTTGCCTAGACGTCAAGATCTCAGCGAGTCTCCCATCTCGCAGTGCCGGTTCGAGCGAGAGTCCTCCACCCGACGCCAATCCTAGGGATTGCGCCGGACCGGTCACCGCCGGCGTGAGCTATTGGTGTGTATCGTGGTTTTGTGTGTGTGTGTGTTCATCGTGTTCTTCGGGCGTGCGTTCGTCGTGTTCATCCTCCCCTCCTCTCCCCACACTCCATCCTCGATTTGAAAGGGAATCGTGAAAGATCAGGCCACCCTAGAGCTTTGCCCTCAACATATTGGTATCAAGAGCTTCGTTGCTCATGATTTCCCCCCACAAATTTTTCTTCTATCCACCAAAAATTCAAAAATCCCCAAAAAACATCCCATATTTGCCTTTGGATCGATCTCTTGATTTGGAGTGTTATTTGTGGATTTGATCCGACCAAACCTTGTCTTAGGTGTTGGTCTAGCTTTATCCTGTGTTTTCCCAGCCCAATTTGGCCATTTTTTCTCGGATTTGAGGACCCAAGGCGTGGATTTCCGCTCAAGAACACGAGCAGTTCACGATCTGACTCGAGACCGGAGTCTCCGGCCTGCACACCGGAGTCTCCGGCCTATCCACACCGAAGTCTCCGGCCTGACGCCTGATTTTGACAGTTTTGCCTCTAATCTTGCATTGGCTAACTTCCTCCTGTTTGTTTGTGCCCGTGTGCGTGTCGTCAACTAACAACAAGCTTCCACATCGACAACCCCCGCACTCATCGACACCACGGCCCACGAACATCATCCCGCACCACCGACGCCAAGTTCATCATCATCAAAGAAGGTATAACTTGCGTCACATTGTTAACCCCTATGTTCCTTTGTGTGTACCTATCCTATGAGAGTGGCTCATCTTGTGTTTCCTTGAGCATTGTGCATTTGTCCTTGGATAGTGAGTGTGCAAGAGCAATATCAAGTGTGACTAGGTAGCATCAAGGGAGAGCAAAAAAAAAAGCAAAAGAAAGAAAAAGATACAAAGAAAAAGCAAAAGAAAAATAGTCTCCCATTGCCATAGAGAGTCTCAAAGCTTGTAAGCAAGAGAGAAAGAAGAGCGCCCAAGGCAAGTGCACAAATCCGTTGCTCACTTTTCTTCTTTGCAAACGAGCCATGGTCTCTCCTTGCATTGGCACGACAACGAGCTTAGTCATCGTTAGGACATTTTGTTTTCTCATTTTCATAGTCGTGTCAATGCCAACTTTCTGCACGTGTGTGTATATAGTCGTAGGTTCCCGTCACCCTTTCGAGTTGTTGACCTTTGCCGTTGACTTGAGTTTTGTTGGATTTTACCCACTTTTGACTATCCCTTTTCTTTTGGTTGGTTCTTTGGCTTTCCACAATCCTAACCTACAACCAACAAGCTTTTGAGAGTTAGTTCTTTCTTTAGTGTGAGTTTTCTTTGCATTTCCACTTGGCACGCTTATAGCTCGCACTTGTGGTTTCTAGTTTGATGCAATCCCCAAGGTGAGGTACAAGGCTAACACCACCATATTCCACTTTCATATACAATACTTGTGTGTGCTGCATGATGGATAGGCATGGTGAGACGAGCCAACCACCTCCCCAAGAAGAAGATCAAGGTCCGTACATGACGCGCGCAAGTCACTTCATCGTCCGCCAAGAGTTTCGTGAATGTTGCCAAGCTCTTGAGACGCGACAAGATGAACAATTTGGCAAGACGCAAGCCGAGTTCAAGAACATCGACAACCGCTTCGACGGCCTCGAACGACAAATGCATGCAATGCATCACAACTTCGGCCACGAAAATGAAGCGCTTAAACGCTCTATCGCCGAAACAAATGACAATCTTCGACGCCTCATCGACGGAATGGCAAGACCGCGTTCACGTGCTTCAAGCTCTTCAAGCTCATCGCGCCGTCATGCTCCTCCTCAACAAGATCTTCAACCAAGTGCTCCAAGACGCAATGATGCCCCCGTGGTTGAAGATGAAACCTCTTCGAACTATGTACCTTCCCCACGGCACGCCGCAACATCAAGCTATGATGGTGACCTCTCTTCAAGGCCGCGAGCAAGGCAAGAAGCACACCGTCATCACGCAAGGGCACTATTGATCCAACAAGAGCAACCACAAGAGGAACCGCAAGCGCAACCGCAAGTGCAACCGCAAGTCTACCACCATCGACCGCGACACATACTTGAGACAACAAGTGATGACTCCAATTTGGAGAATCAAGCTCGTCATCGACATGAAGCTCTCCAAGATTATCCTCCTCGTCATCAATGTCATGAACTTCCATGCCGACACCATGGTCATCACGAGGCGCCTCCTCCACCTCAACAAAACTTGGAGCATCAAGTGATACAAGTTGAACGACGCCCACCACGTCAAGAGGCTCATGACCATGTTCTTCGCCGTGAGGCCCATGTGCCTAACCAACATCACCAACCGAGGAATGAGCCTCCTCTTCGTCATCAACCACGCCACGAGGCTCCACACCCTCGCCACCATGAGGCCCAAGCGCCTCAACCAGGTCAACAACCGTGCCAAGAGAAAGAGCAAGCTCCTCAACAACAATACCAAGAGCAAGCTCCGCAACAAGGACACGAGAACCAAGTTCCACCTCCCCAACTACAAGATCATCAACAAGGTCACCAATCTCGTCACAATGACCGCAACAATGAAGAAACTTTTGGCAAGCTCAAGTTCACAATGCCCAAGTTCACCGGATCCAATGACCCCGAAGAATACCTCTCGTGGGCACTCAAAGTCGACAAGATCATCCGCATGCACAACTATAGCAACGAGAAGATGGTCGCCATGGCTTCACTTGAGTTTGATGATTACACCAACCTTTGGTGGGAACAAGTTCAAGTTGCTCGTGATGCAAGACAAGAGCCGCCAATCACAACTTGGCATGACATGAAGGCTCACATGAGATCCCGGTTCGTCCCCGTGCACTACACGTGTGACCTCTTCAACAACCTCCAAGCGCTTCGTCAAGGGACAAAGACCGTGGAAGAATACTTCAACGAAATGGAACTCAACCTGATTCGTGCCAACATTGATGAGCGCATGGAGCAAACAATGGCACGTTTCCTTATGGGCTTGAATCACCCAATCAAGCACATCGTCGAGTTCCAACCATACAACACCATGGTTGAGCTTGTGCACATAGCAACAAAGGCTGAACGTCAAGTGCAAGAGGACATCAAGTACAACAAGCCCAAGACGTACTTCACCTACAAGCAAGCTTCAACCGCTACACCAACAACTTTCAATGGTAGCTCCTCAAGTACCTCCAAGCCTTCCTTCAAGCCCACGCTTCCTCAAGGAAAACTGCCCCCAAGTGGCAAGCAAGCAAAGAGTGATACACCTTTCAACGGTGAATGCTACAAGTGTGGAGGTAAAGGACACAAGTCGGCCGAATGTGCAAACAAGAAAGTCTTGTTCATACACGACAATGGTGATGAAGAGTACTTGAGTGAAGATGAGTTTGATGTCCGTGTCAAGGAAGCAATGGCAAGACAACGAGTGGAAGATGATCAACAACTCCTCATGTGTGAGCATGACGCAAGTCCATTGCTTGTCGTCACAAGGATCTTGACCACTCAAGCACAAGAGCATGAAGACCAGCGCTCCAATATCTTCCAAACACGAGCCGGCATCAACGGCAAATCTATCAAGGTGATCATTGACGGAGGGAGTTGTCACAACCTTGCTAGCACCGAGTTGTGCGAGAAGCTCAACCTCACCCTCCATCCGCACAAGCACCCCTACCACATGCAATGGCTAAGTGACCAAGGGTCCGTGAAGATCAAGCATACCGTATCGGTCTCCTTCACCATTGGTCCTTACAAAGATACGGTGGAGTGTGATGTGGTTCCTATGACAGTTTGCCACATGCTTCTTGGTCGACCGTGGCAATTTAACAAGGCTGCTCAACATGATGGTCGCACCAATGTATACACCTTCAAATGGTTCAACAAAACATGTGTTTTGCAACCAATGACTCCTAGCCAAATAATTGCGGACAATGCAAAGGATTTAGCGAGGGCGCAAAGCACAACACCTACTTGTGAGAAGAGCGGTGAGAGAGAACCACCTCATAGTGAGTGAGAGCCACAAGCCAAATTCGAGTGGAAAACCTAAGAGTGTTCTCCTTGCCACCAAAAGTGAGATGAGAGATGTTCCGAACAACCCATCCATCTTGCACTATGTCCTCCTTTGCAAGGGACTAGCGCAAGGAACTAACGAATTAACCAATGTTCCTCCATCTTTGATGAGTGTTTTGCAGGAATTCAAGGATGTGTTCCCCGAAGAGCTTCCACATGGACTACCTCCTCTTCACGGCATCGAACATCGCGTTGACCTCATCGCCGGTGCACCACTTCCCAACCGTGCCACCTACCGCACGAACCCAGAGGAGACAAAGGAGATTGAACGTCAAATCAACCAACTCGTCTCCAAAGGTTTGATCCAAGTTAGCACTAGTCCAAGTGTTGTACCCATGATTCTTGTTCCAAAGACGGATGATACGTTACGGTTATGCATGGAATGTCGTCCAATCAATGCTATCACCGTGCGTTATCGACATCCCATACCACGTCTCGATGACATGCTTGATGAGTTGTGTGGAGCCACTATTTTTTCGAAAATTGATCTTTGTAGTGGTTACCATCAAATACGCATGGCTGAAGGTGATGAGTGGAAAACCGCCTTCAAGACCAAACTTGGTCTCTATGAATGGTTGGTTATGCCCTTTGGTTTGTCTAATGCCCCATCAACTGTTTCGTTGGACCGAAAAAATAGTGGCTCCACACAACTGTCTAATGCGATGTTCGATGCCGCGAAGAGGAGGTAGTCCATGTGGAAGCTCTTCGGGGAACACATCCTTGAATTCCTGCAAACACTCATCAAAGATGGATGAACATTGGTTAATTCGTTAGTTCCTTGCGCTAGTCCCTTGCAAAGGAGGACATAGTGCAAGATGGATGGGTTGTTTCGAACATCTCTCATCTCACTTTTGGTGGCAAGGAGAACACTCTTAGTTTTTCCACTCGAATTTGGCTTTTGGCTCTCACTCACTATGAGGTAGTTCTCTCTCTCACCGCTCTTCTCACAAGTAGGTGTTGTGCTTTGCGCCCTCGCTAAAGCCTTTGCATTGTCCGCAATTATTTGGCTAGGAGTCATCGGTTGCAAAACACATGTTTTGTTGAACCATTTGAAGGTGTATACATTGGTGCGACCATCATGTTGAGAAGCCTTGTCAAATTGCCACGGTCCACCAAAAAGCATGTGGCAAACTGTCATAGGAACCACATCACACTCCACCGTATCTTTGTAAGGACCAATGGTGAAGGAGACCGATACGGTATGCTTGATCTTCATGGACCCTTGGTCACTTAGCCATTGCACGTGGTAGGGGCGCTTGTGCGGATGGAGGGTGAGGTTGAGCTTCTCGCACAACTCGGTGCTAGCAAGGTTATGACAACTCCCTCCATCAATGATCACCTTGATAGATTTGCCATTGATGCCGGCTCATGTTTGGAAGATATTGGAGCGTTGGTCTTCATGCTCTTGTGCTTGAGTGGTCAAGATCCTTGTGACGACAAGCGATGGACTTGCGTCATGCTCACACATGAGGAGTTCTTGATCATCTTCCACTCGTTGTCTTGCTATTGCTTCCTTGACACGGGCATCAAACTCATCTTCACTCAAGTACTATTCATCACCATTGTCATGGATGAACAAGACTTTCTTGTTTTCACATTCGACCGACTTGTGTCCTTTACCTCCACACTTGTAGCATTCACCGTTGAAAGGTGTATCACTCTTTGCTTGCCGTCCACTTGGGGGCAGTTTTACTTGAGGAAGTGTGGTCTTGAAGGAAGGCTTGGAGGTACTTGAGGAGCTACCATTGAAAGTTGTTGGTGTAGCGGTTGAAGCTTGCTTGTAGGTGAAGTACGTCCTGGGATTGTTGTACTTGATGTCCTCTTGCACTTGACGTTCAGCCTTTGTTGCTATGTGCACAAGCTCAACCATGGTGTTGTATGTTTGGAACTCGACGATGCGCTTGGTTGGGTGATTCAAGCCCATAAGGAAACGTGCCATTGTTTGCTCCATGCGCTCATCAATCTTGGCGCGAATCAGGTTGAGTTCCATTTCCTTGACGTATTCTTCCACGGTCTTTGTCCCTTGACAAAGCGCTTGGAGGTTGTTGAAGAGGTCACACATGTAGTGCGCGGGGACGAACCGGGATCTCACGTGAGCCTTCATGTCATGCCAAGTTGTGATTGGCGGCTCTTGTATTGCATCACGAGCAACTTGAACTTGTTCCCACCAAAGGTTGGCGTAATCATCAAACTCAAGCGAAGCCATGGCGACCATCTTCTCGTTTCTATAGTTGTGCATGCGGATGATCTTGTCGACTTTGAGTGCCCACGAGAGGTATTCTTCAGGGTCATTGGATCCGTGAACTTGGGCATTGTGAACTTGAGCTTGCCAAAAGTTTCTTCGTCGTTGCGGTCATTGTGACGAGCTTGGTGACCTTGTTGATGATCTTGTAGTTGGGGAGGTGGAACTTGGTTCTCGTGTCCTTGTTGCGGAGCTTGCTCTTGGTATTGTTGTTGAGGAGCTTGCTGTTGCTCTTGGCGCGGTTGTTGACGTGGTTGAGGCGCTTGGGCCTCATGGTGGCGAGGGTGTGGAGCCTCGTGGCGCGGTTGATGACGAAGAGGAGGCTCATTCCTCGGTTGGTGATGTTGGTTAGGCACATGGGCCTCACGGCGAAGAACATGGTCATGAGCCTCTTGACGTGGTGGGCGTCGCTCAACTTGTATCACTTGACGCTCCAAGTTTTGTTGAGGTGGAGGAGGCGCCTCGTGATGACCATGGTGTCAGTGTGGACGTTCATGACGTTGATGACGAGGAAGAGGATCTTGGAGAGCTTCACGTCGATGACGAGCTTGATTCTCAAAATTGGAGTCATCACTTGTTGTGTCAAGTATGTGTCGCGGTCGATGGTGGTAGACTTGCGGTTGCACTTGCGGTTCCTCTTGTGGTTGCTCTTGTTGGATCACTAGTGCCCTTGCATGATGACGGTGTGCTTCTTGCCTTGCTCGTGGCCTTGAAGAGAGGTCACCATCATAGCTTGATGTTGCGACGTGCCGTGGGGAAGGTACATAGTTCGAAGAGGTTTCATCTTCAACCACGGGGGCATCATTGCGTCTTGGAGCACTTGGTTGAAGATCTTGTTAAGGAGGAGCATGACAACACGATGAGCTTGAAGCATGCGAACGCGGTCTTGCCATTCCGTCGATGAGGCGTCAAAGATTGTCATTTGTTTCAGTGACAGAGCGTTGAAGCGCTTCATTTTGGTGGCCGAAGTTGTGATGCATTGCATGCATTTGCCGTTCGAGGTCGTCGAAGCGGTTGTCGATGTTATTGAACTCGGCTTGCGTCTCGCCAAATTGTTCATCTTGTCGCGTCTCAAGAGCTTGGAAACGTTCACGGAACTCTTGGCGGACGATGAAGTGACTTGCGCGCGTCATGTACGGACCTTGATATTCTTCTTGGGAGGTGGTTGGCTCGGCTCACCGTGCCTATCCATCATGAAGACACACAAGTATTGTATATGGAAGTGGAATATGGTGGTGTTAGCCTTGTACCTCACCTTGGGGATTGCACCAAACTAGAAACCACAAGTGAGAGCTATAAGCGTGCCAAATGGAAACGCAAAGAAAACTCACACTAAAGAAAGAACTAACTCTCAAAAGCTTGTTGGTGGTAGGTTAGGATTGTGGAAAGCCAAAGAACCAACCAAAAGAAAAGGGATAGTCAAAAGTGGGTAAAATCCAACAAAACTCAAGTCAAAAGCAAAGGTCAACAACTCAAAAGGGTGACGGAAACCTACGACTATATACACACACGTGGAGAAAGTTGGGATTTACACGACTATGAAAATGAGCAAACAAAATGTCCTAACGATGACTAAGCTCGTTGTCGTGACAATGCAAGGAGATACCATGGCTCGTTTGCAAAGAAGAAAAGTGAGCAACGGATTTGTGCACTTGCCTTGGGCGCTCTTCTTTCTCTCTTGCTTACAAGCTTTGAGACTCTCTATGGCAATGGGAGACTATTTTTCATTTGCTTTTTCTTTGTATCTTTTTCTTTCTTTTGCTTTTTTTTGCTCTCCCTTCATGCTACCTAGTCACACATGATATTGCTCTTATACACTCACTATCCAAGGACAAATGCACAATGCTCAAGAAAACACAAGATGAGCCACTCCCATAGGATAGGTACACACAAAGGAAGATAGGGGTTAACAATGTGACGCAAGTTATACCTTCTCTGATGATGATGAACTTGGCAACGGTGGTGCGGGATGATGTTCGTGGGCCGTGGTGTCGATGAGCACGGGGGTTGTCGATGCGGAAGCTTATTGTTAGTTGACGACACACACACGGGAACAAACAAACAGGAGGAAATTAGCCAATGCAAGATTAGAGGCAAAACTGTCAAAATCAGGCGTCAGGCCGGAGACTCCGGGGTTTCAGGCCGGAAACTCCGGTGTGGATAGGCCGAAGACTCCGGTGTGCAGGCCGGAGACTCCGGTATGGAGTCAGATCGTGAACTACTCGTGTTCTTGAGCGGAAATCCACACCTTGGGTCCTCAAATTCATGAAAAATTGGCCAAATTGGGCTGGGAAAATGCAGGATAAAGCTGGACCAACACCTAAGACAAGGTTTGGTCGGATCAAAACCATAAATAACACTCCAAATCAAGAGATCAATCCAAAGGCAAATATGGGCTTTTTTTGGGGATTTATGAATTTTTGGTGGATAGAAGAAAAATTTGTGGGGGAAATCATGAGCAACGAAGCTCTTGATACCAATATGTTGAGGGCAAACCTCTAGGGTGGCCCAATCTGTCACGATTCCCTTTCAAATCGAGGATGGAGTGCGGGGAGAGGTGGGAAGGATGAACACGACGAACGCACGCACGAGGAACGCGATGAGCACACACACACACAAAACCACGATACACACCAATAGCTCATGCTGGCGGTGACCGGTCCGGCGCAATCCCTAGGATCGGCGTCGGGCGGAGGACTCTCTCTCGAACCGACACGGTGAGATGGGAGACTCGGTGAGATCTTGACATCTAGGCAAAGGGACACCGATGCCTAGGCCTTGTACACGGAGGCACGATGCAAACTCCAATGAGGTTTGGGGATATTGGTGCTCCTTAGTCAAGGAGCATGAGGCAAGAATTAGATAGATCCACAAAGGGGTTTCCACTAATTCCAATATCATGCCTAGGGTTTACAATGGAGGTGGGGGACTATATATAGGCTAGCCACTTAAACAGGGGTACTTTAGGAATAAAAGACAAGTTCTGGATGGACTAGGGGTTACATGGGCCGCAGGCCCAAAGGCCTTTTCATGCCTGGTGACGGTCAGACCGGAGACTCCGGTCTGGGCCGGAGACTCCGGTCGGTCTCCGGACTGGCCTCCGGAGGGGCCTTCAGATTGTCCCAGCGCCTGGTTCCGGGGGCAGACCGGAGATGGGTCCGAAGACTCTGGTGTCTTCAGGCCGAAGACTTTGGCAGGCCGGAGACTCCGGTGTGAGCAGACCGGAGACTCCGGTCTGAGCAGCTTCAGCGGCTCCTGCTTCATGCTCTAATCCTTGTTCTCTATCCTTGGGTGCTTGGTGATGTGCCGAAGCTTCGTACCTGATGATGCATAGGGTAGTTGCATGCCATCCAAGGAGGTATCAAATTGGTACGAGGAAAGGAGCGAATTCACCTTAGCTTGTAGGAGTTTGGCTCGTGCACGAGTCATGGGTCCACTTGGGGGACTTGTTGGTGTAGATGTAGGAGCGTCCGTAGGACGGGCTGCATCACATCATGAATAAAATTAACAATATAACTATCACATAAAACGTTCTTATCATGAGCCACATGCATAAAACAATTAATACTCCCCACATAAACATAGTCATTCTTATTATTTGTAGTGGGAGCAAAATCAACAATATAGCTATCATTATTATTCTCATCACCATAATCATCAAATATAGGAGGCATATTGTAATCATAATTAATTTTCTCCTCAATAGTAGGTGGACTGAAAATATCATATTCATCATTGTAATCATCATATATTGGAGGCATAGTATCATCAAAGTAAAAAAATTCCTCCGTGCTTGGGGGACTAAAAAGATTATTTTCATAAAAACTAGCTTCCCCAAGTTTAGACTATTCCATAGCATTAGCAATAATGGTGTTCAAAGAATTTATACTAATAACATTGCAATTAGCATGCAAATAAAGTTCCATAGGTTTTTAAATTTTCTCTTCAAACACTTCATGTCCTAACTCAAGATAAATACTATAAAGCTCTCTAATTTTGTTGTTGTTTTCCATTAAGCCTAACTAGTGGAAATAAAAACAAGAAACAAAAAGATATAATTGCAGAATCTAAAGGAAATAACTTCGAGCACTCACACACCAGCAACCGCACTAGAAGATAGCTTAGTAGCCAAAGGATGTGAGTACCTTTTACCTTAACTCCCCGGCAACGGCGCCAGAAAATAGCTTTGATGGCGCGTTGTTGACGTGGGAGCTTCTTCTTCTTTAATCCCCGGCAAAGGCGCCAGAAAATAGCTTGATGTATACGCACTTCTATTCTTGTAGACATTTGTTGGGTCTCCAAGTACAGAGGTTTATCGAACTCAGGGAGGAAGTGGTCAAAGGTATCCCTCTCAAGCAACCCTGCAATCAAGATACAAGAAGTCTCTTGTGTCCCCAACACACCCAATACACTTGTCAGGTGTATAGGTGAACTAGTTCGGCGAAGAGATAGCGAAATACAAGTGGTATAGATAATTATAAGTGGTAACGGTGCCAGAAAATAGCTTGACGGGTAGGAAGAGACTAAATGCAATCTGAAAGAAAGATGGAAGCAAGCAAACATGTAACATATCTAGTTGCAAACGGTGTTTCAATGCTTAGAAACAAGGCCTAGGGATCATACTTTCACTAGTGAATACTCATATAAATATCTTCTCTTTATGATACTATTCTAAACTACTCTCCGGTTGGATAACTCTAATCCACGGTAGAGCTATAACAACACACCTCAAAGTTTGCTTTCCCCATCTAGATAACCCCTCACTATCACCTTGAGCGCTAGATGGTTCCAACAAACACCACAATCTCATAGAGACATCCAACTCAAATTATACTCATGACAAGTATTTATGCAACCTCAGCCAAAGTGCCACACTGTGTGCACACTGTTAACTTCACACACGTGGGGATAAGCAGAGATTCATTAAAGCACTTGAGTAGCATAATAGATATATAGATTACAAAGCTCATGATCTCAATAAGATCACGCATAGAGAGAGATGAACACATAGCTACCGGTAGAGCCCTTAGCCTCGAGGAAGAAGTACTCCCTCATCATCATGGGAATCAGCAACGGCGATGGAGATGGTGGTGGAGTCGATGGAGATGGCTCCGGGGGCAATTCCCCGTCCCGACAGGGTGCCGGAACAGAGACATTTTGTCCCCCGAATCTCCCCTTCGGTGGCGACGGCGTTGTGGAGGTTTTCGTGGCTTTCTCCCGGATTATTTAGGGTTTCTGCATCAGAGGCTTCTTAAAGGCGAAAGGGGAGGCCGAGGGGGTGCCCAAGGCGGCTGTACCCTCCCACCAGGCGCGGGCCAGGCCAGGCCGCGCGGCCAGGGGTGTGGCCCTCTCGAGGCCCTTCTCCATCTCGTATTCTGGCTCTGTGTTCCCTTCGGTGAAATATTGACTTTGGATTTTGTCCCGTCCAATTTCGATAATATTCATTTTCCAGCTTTTCTAAAACCAAAAAACAGCAGAAAACAGGTAACTGACACTGTGGCATCTTGTTAATAGGTTAGTTCCCGAAAATGCATAAAAATATCTCAAAATGTAGACAAAACATAAGAAAGTAGATACTAAATAAGCATGGAACATCAAAAATTATAGATACGTTTATGACGTATCAAGTACCACCGCTTCATCGATGGATAACCGACGCAGAAACCGACGTCGCCTCCCAAGAGTACCACCAGATCCTCCCAAGTTAGCTTACCACATGACTGATGAGGAAAATAGGGCGATTGTAAATGCCGAAGTGATGGCCCATTTTGCAGCAAAACAACCCTAGCCAACGGTCCCAATAGATTCGAAAGTCAGGGAGCACTTTAGGATATTTCTTGCGCATCCATCCCAATATGAGTTAAGTAAGCCAGATGACTATACACGCCGTATTACGAAGAAATTGAAAGAGAAGAGATCAAGTGGACGAGCAAGCATGAAAGGAGATGTTCCCCAGCTCAAACAATAGCGTGACTCCATCTCGATCTCTAGCGCCTCAGCCGACTCCGCCTACTAAGGGCCAAAAGCGGAAGAGTACCACCGCTTCGTTGATGGATAACTGACGCGGAAACCGACATCGCCTCCCAAGAGTACTACCGGCTCCTCCCAAGTTAGCTTACCACATGACTGATGAGGAAAACAGGGCGATCATAAATGCCGAAGTGAAGGCCCATTTTCTTCTAAAACAACCCGAGACAAAGGTCCCAATAGATCCAAAAGTCAGGGAGCACTTTAGGAGATTTCTTGCACTTCCATCCGAAGATGAGTTAAATAAGCCAGGTGACTATACACGTTATATTACGAAGAAACTGAAAGAGAAGAGATCAAGTGGTAGAGCAAGCATGAAAAGATATGTTCCCTAGCTCGGAGAACAGACAAAATTGTCGACCCCCCACTTAAGGTGTTACCCGAACATCAAATATATATGGGAGAACCTTTGAAGTTGCACGTTGATGAGCTATTAGCCCAACAATGTAATATGTATGTTGATGAAATTCTGGGTGGCGCTTCTGTCCCCAAGGCTGATGTAGCACGGCAATATGTGTATGGGGAGCCTTTGGTCAGCGATGAGATACTTCCGCGTCTGCCAACAAAAATGCGACAATTGCATAACTGGTACTTGAAAGTCGCAGATCAAGGGCAAGAAATACTCATAGCGAAAGTTAGGGAGGTGCATTACTTCCTTGAAGACGAGATCCATATTGACCTTGCAGAAATCTTTCAGTTACTCAATCAAAAGGAACTCGGCAAATCTGTCGTCAGTAGCTATTGTCTGTAAGTGATTAATTTATTTATGTAATTAAGTCTTTAGCTCAGCTTGTTCAATTAATTCCCGGTAATTATCCTCACTATATTCTTTTGTACGCTATTATGCAGATTAAAGATTCTAGAATATAAAAAAGATAATCTATTGCATTGGGTTCATTGACCCAAATCGAGTTAATTCTGCTACACTAAAGATGGATCTTGTGGACATATAGCGTAACTTGCTAAGGTTTTTCAACAAGCAATATTACTGTAAGGAAATACTATTTCCTTTCAACTGCGGGTGAGAGTGTTACCATCTTGTACACATTAACGTTTTCTTACTCGGTGTTAAGTGTAACTGATGAGTTACTGACGTATATAAACTCTGCGCAACTTTCACTGGATTCGGCTAAGTATTGCCATTGGCAGTGGAAGAGTTGAAATCATGGACTCATTAAAGAAAAACATGAAAGAGTACCATGATATGCTTAATATGCTCCAAAAGTAATTTCAATCATTATCACATTATATCGGTCTCTTTTGTTTATTTTCTGAGATATCAAGTAATTATTAACTCATTCATTTATTTTCTTTGTCGAGCCGTGTTTGGAAACGGTTCAAGAATGTGGTTGCCGGTCAATGGCGTGAGTAGCTGAGTTTTATTCTGGTTGAAGTCAGTAGTACGAGCTAGGTCCGCGCATCTCTTTAATTCTAGTTTTAATATAATTATCATGCTTGATTATTATTTGATTCAATTCTATTCTTGTAAAGTGTGCGACGTAGCCACCGGGGAGTAATTATGTGGATACTATGTTTGCGAGTTCATTCATATATCGAATATTGAGCAGAACGCGGAATTTATTCGAGTACGTAAACAATATATTCAGAATTTATTTTTATTACCATAATTTGTATTGAGTTCCATTTATAATTTTTGTTATAATGATTGATATATTCATATTGATTTCCTTCTTTATAGTTGGATGCGATGCGGGAGGATCTCCTACCATAGCAAGTCAAGTGGAATTGGTGAGATTTTTTGTTTGACGAGGTCATATTCCCAGTGGAAGAATACAGTATATATAGATTATAAAGCATCCATATAATTTAATGATCTGCATGTAATCAAATAGACGGGCTCTAGTCCCGGTTAGGACTCGTATACCAAATTGTATATATATGTACGCTCGTAAGACAAATTGTATATAAATGTGTGCATCAACGCGTAGAGTATATAGTAATGTAGAATATGTATACAAAAACTTGTATCAAATGAAAACACGAAATAAAAAATAAGCTGTACACAAAACACTAAATGAAAAGAAAAACACAAAACCCTCAACCCTAAAACCCATCTCCTGTCGTGGCAGCCGATTCCTTTAAAACGCTGCCGCGGCAGAACTCCTTTAGTTCCGGTTGTTGATACCAACCGGGACTAAAGGTCCTCCAGCGCAGCGCACTACGTGGAGCCACGTGGAGGGTCGTTTGTCCTGGTTTGTAACACAACCGGGACTAAAGGTGAGGGCCTCTAGTCCCGATCTGGCAATCCCGGTTGGCTTGTTTTCTACAAGTGGGAGTATCAAGATAATAGATTAGTAAGTCCAAGATTTAGATTAGGTTGAACTATAAGTGAATACATTTGTGACATCAGGTCTGCCAAATTACCGGCCAAGTAATTAGTGTAGCGGAGTCGGCGACACTTATATAAAAAAACAGTATTTTGGGTACTTGCATTGAGCATTGAGTTAAAAGAAGATAATTTGTAGCTGGGCTTTTAAGGAAGCAACCCATTAAAAATATATTTGTTGGCATGATTTTTTTCTAATTGAAAACATTATTCATATTGAGTGTAACAACAAAAGGCGGTCAATATATTTAGTTTTAAAACATATACTTACTTTGTACAAGTACTTTAACAAGTTTTATTGAGATATCTTAGATGTAATTATAATGTTGTGGTAAAATAATATAGTAGGTACGTCGCTTTTTTAGTTGTCAATCTCAATAATGTGCTCTCTTAATTCTTATAGGACTTTTTATTCATAAAAAGATAAATAACAACATTGCTAGCGCATAAATGTAGGAAGGTTAGGAGGGCGGCGTTGGCCGGCAGCGGGAGCCAGCAGCGGCTGCACTGGCAGGAGCAAGCTGGCCGGGTGGAGGTATTGGTGTCCGAGGCATCTTGGTCGGGAGGAGTTGCCAGTGAGAGAAGGGGGTGATTTACACTGAGTCGAACAATGTTTTTTAGTGTATAGATTTACTCCGAATCTTCATGAATCTATGCATTAAAAGATGTCTAGATTTATTCGATTTATAAAGATAAAACATCTTATTTCTGAACGGAGGGAGTATTTAATAGTTAGTGGTTTATGTGCCCACTTTAAACTTAGGGGTTCTATGTCCCAAACCTAAAACACGGAGGTCATTTGAACTTCTTTCCTAGAAAAACGCATGTAACCTTTCCATCACACTGCTTTGAGTTATCGGTCTATAAAACAATTTTTTGTGAGATTAAATAGTGAGGGTAGTAATGTAGATTAGTCTATGTTCGGCACACCATCACCTTTTTTATTTCTTCAAATGCTACTTATATATATAATTCGTTTTACACCGCTATTTTCTTGATATGCGCTTGACACCTGTGTTTGTGCCGTGTTGAAAATAAAATAACCATTGCGATTATTGGGAATAATCCTGGTTTTCCATTGCGATTATTGCATGTTGTACTGTTTCTTGCTTGTTGAGAGAAATAGAGTTAGTTGGGATGATCTACTTAGTTATATAGGATTAGTTATATGATGTCACTATAGGAAAAGCCCAAGACACCGACGGCCAGAAGCTACGTCGACGGCTATTTGTTGGGGCCGTCAGTGTAGCCCCCGAGGAAACCGACCGTCGACCTAGGTTGGCCGTCGGCATATGGTAGGATAGGCCGACTACAGCCGTCGGCATAGTCTATTGGCCGTAACGGCGATGCAACGGCGTCAAGGCTACGCCGACGGCTTTACCGTTGGCGTAGGTTTCACAACTCTAGCTATTTTCCCTTTTTGTCACATTAATCCAAGAAATAATTATAACTAAATCACTCTAATTCAGAAAACTACATATAATATATCAAAATTTAAAATAAGATCTATCTAGGTAAACTCAAATATTACATATTTTTGTTGAAGAAAATATATAAACATTACAAATACTTTCGTACAACACATTTTTCATGTTTCGAGTGCTAAAAACGGGGTGTTTTGTGAAGCAACCACCAAATGAAAGTTTCCAAATGGTACCACCCCATTTTTCAACAATACTAGACCACCTTATATGGATAATGTCCCAATAGGGGATCTAAAACCTTTCGGTCCACCCCTGATGAAAAAGACAAAGTTCGGCCAAATCGATAGAGAGTGGGTCAGATATAAACTACAAGTACATGATTTGATGCTCATGATTTTTTACAAAAATCATTTTTAGGTTTCCAATATGCTATTTCATCAGAGGTCTAATGCAAGTTTAGTGAGGCTCAGCCCCGAGCTCAGAATCTTCATGCCCGCTTTTCTACAAAGTTTGATGATGGTTTAAAACGGGCATAAAGATTTTAAAAAGGATGAAACAATGCGAAACCTTCGCGTGGTGTCATATTATGCGATATAGTCGGAAGGAAAATATCAAACTTGGTATATTGATTATGTCTTAAAAAAGCTTTACAAAATGACCTATCTCATTCGATGTTTCCTTGCTTTCGATTCAAATGACCAATGTTATGGCTAGAATCAAGGTATAGTTTGTGATAACGTGCCCATATTATGCATGCATGTGCATCATGGAATATCGAACAATGTTGCAGGAGAAAGTTTTCCTTATCGTCGCACCAAAAAAGCATTTTTCATTTTCCAAGTGCTAAAAATGGGGTGTTTTGTAAAGCAACCACCAAATGAATGTTTTAAAATGCTACCACCCCATTTTGAAAAAATGCTAGACCTCCTTGCATGGAAAATCTCCCAACAGGGGGTCTAAAACATTTCCGTCCACCCTTGATGAAAAAGACAAATTTCTACCAAATCGTAGGAAGTGGGTCAGATATGAACTACAGGTACATGATCTGATGCTCATGATTTTTTATAAAAATCATTTTAGGTTTACAATATGCTATTTCATTATAGATGCAATGCAAGTTTAGCGAGGCTCAGCCCCGAGCTTGGAATCTTCATGTCCGCAGTTCGACAAAGTTTGATGATAGTTTAAAATGGGAATAAAAATTTCAAAAACAATCGAAATAATACGAAACCTTCGCGTGGTGTCATATTATGTGACATAGTTGGAAGGAAAATATCAAACTTGGTATATTGATTATGTCTCAAAAAAACCTTCACAAAATGACCTATCTCATTCGATGTTTCCAGACTTTCGGTTCAAATGACCAATGTTATGGCTAGAATTAAGGCATAGTTTGTTATAGTGCACCCATATTATGCATGCATGTGCATCATGGGATGGCGAACAATGTTACAGGAGTAAGTTTCCCTTTTCGTCGCACCCAAAAACCATTTTCTGAGCTTAAAAACAGGTGGTTTTGTGAAGCAACCACCAAATGGCTAATTGAAAATGCTACCACCCCATTTGACAATGTGACAAGGTTCATCATTTTTAGGTTCACAAGATTATATAGATGTCATGTTTGGGTTCTCTCATTTTTATAATCGATTTAGATATTTTATTTGTCGAATTCCGATTTACGGATTTAAAGATATGATTTTTTCCATATTAAATAGAAAAAGGGAAAACATATTTATTTTATTTGAAATCAAGATTGTTATTACTTATTCATTATTGTTTAATTAAATAATTGTTTGAACTTTAAAAAATAAAGGCGTGTGACACCATGGTCCAAAAGTTAATAGGATTGATAAGGTAGTATTATCAGTAAGGTCTAATTTCTTTATTAGAATCTCATCTGGAAGGAATAGAGAAGTTAAGCGTGCTAGGGCTGGAGTAGTATAAGGATGGGTGACCGATTGGAAAGTTTGACCATAAGTATAATTTAATCGAAAAATAAGGGTACTTAGATGTTAAAAAATAGCCTGTGAGATTAAAGAGTCAAACAATTCTAAAAAATAGTAAAAATTGATATATTTTTTGAAAAAAAGTTAAAATTTTTTGGAAAAAAATCTAAAAAAACTAGGCTGGCGGCTTAGCCAAATGCCCGTTAGCCATTTTTGTGGGACCCATATGAGCTATGCTGACGGCTTAGCCGTTGGCGTAGCCGTCTACGCCGACAATTTTACTACGCCGACGGCTGCCGTAGGCATAGACCTACGCCGACGGCTGCCGTAGGCATAGACCTACGCCGACGGCAATTTGGCCTATGCCGACGGCTTTCGGCCGTCGATGTGGCGAGGTGTTTCTGTAGTGTGTCATGTTTCTCTCCACATGCAAAGACAGTTTGCTAGAAGACTATAAGAAGACAACTCAGACGGGGGGCCTTTGCCCAATCTCGCTCCTACGCATCTATGTTAACAATTCCACATGCATGGATGTTAACAATTCCATGCCTTGACACTTGACTAGTTTTTGGATTCGTTGAAGTTTTTAGGTATTGCAGACTCTAGGTAAGCATATTTGAGTAGATCTAATAGCAGATTAAAACTTTATCAGACCAGCCTTCGAGCATATTGGCGTGAAGAAGTCCCACTAGGAAAAATGAACCTTTCATAAGTTTTTACAGACTCTTGATATAGCTCTGGCATAGAATCAACTTCCAACTTGTGAAGAGACTAAAAGAAAGAATTATCATGCTCTAAACTCCATCATCTTCAAAATCTCTCATACCATCGTATCCACCTGCTGGGTCTGTTAGCAAATCACAAATATCATCACCCTCATCCCTATCTTCGACATCATAAAAATTTAGTGGATTCGATGAAAAAGAGTCACACTCTACATCAATCATCCATTGTTTGTATCCTTCTACAAAACCGCCACATACCAGATTCTGACGAACTATTCTTTCTTCTCTTCAGTACAAGTTCACACAATGATTGCAAGGACATAAGATTTTGTTCTCAACCGATGATTTAGTAAAGCAAAGCCCAAGAATCTAGAGAGCCCTTGTAAATAATCCTCAGTATGTCTACATGCAAGCGTACATATGCAACATGTTATATCTGATTTTGACAACTAATCCTTGGTATAGTTCTCTATTATACTTGAGAAGATTTACCGCATAATTCTATTGATAAATATAAGATGCAAATTTATAGTTAAACAATTATAATTAATTCTAAATATTATTCCATGATGAAATATGGCTGTGTTGTTCGCTCTAGACATATTCTGGAAAAACTTCCATCAAATAGAGTCCTCCTGGATTTAAGAAAAATCATAAATTGGTTTGTAAGTGGATGTATAAATCAACTACGCGAGTTTCAGTCATCTAGACACCAATTTGCCATCTCAATATATTTTGAGTTTCCCAGAAAACTTCCTAAAATTTAAATATATAGTGTTATGGCTTATGTGTAGGTAAACAAAGAATCCCAGGCTCTATTTGTATTGAGTGTAAAGCATAAGGTTCTAGAGTGTACGAGGTCTAATCATTTTTTTGTATTCCATTATGTTTATTTTCATCATCGGCAATATACATGTATTGTTTATTTAGTGCTAAAAAAGCAACCCTCAAACAGAGGACACATATGTATGTGAATGCGCTCCCTAGTGGGTGACCGTGGTTTTGGTCACGCACCCAACATGCTCTACAGAACTTGAAATTGGACACGAGTTACACCCGATGCTCCATGTGATAATCTCTCTATTGTTCTTTATATTTGAAACAGTTGATATTCTAATTTTAAATTTTAAAAATTCTAGGATTTTTTAAAAGTTTGAATTTTTGGATGTGTAAATTCTAGTATTTTTTGAAATTTAATTTTTGGGAAGACTATTAGCAAGTAAAGGATAATTATTACATTCATAATAATAGCATGGGTTTTCATAAATAACCATAAATTTTTGAGTTGGATAATTATCATAGCATGGAATTTTGATGTTGTTTATACCTCTAAACTCAAGCCTCCCAGTGATCTCTTTATCTGATGACTGGAATTCAAAACTGCCAAAGCTAATAGCAACACTGTCATCACTAGATATAATTATTGTATCATCACTACAGGTTCCCATATGTTAAATAGATACAAACATTGAGTATATTAATACAATGAATATAGAAATCAATTAGACTAGAAAACAGAAACACATTTCTTGTTATCTTACGTCAATCATATTCAAATATAAATAGTTTGAGCAAATATTTGTTATCTTGTTCATCTAAGCTAACTAAAATCATCAACATTTCTGAATTTTGAAATTCATCTAATAAACAAGATGCAAGAGGACTAATCAAGTCATGAGTAAATCTAAATTTCTAAAAGGGCAACGAATAATGAGAAATCAATACAAAAGTTGTAGATTTTTAATGACCGGAACACAAAAACTAATACAGAAAACGAGTCAAACTGATGACAAGCAAGCACAATGTAACGGCTACTAGCGTTATGCCTGTCCAAGGGGACATACGTAACGAAACCACGTCGGTTGATGGCATAGCTCCAATTTCCCAATTCGTAGTGGCACAATACCAATTTCCACGTGAACTAGGGACACAGTCGTAATTAACCCATAAAGTTAACGTGCAAGGTGTTTGCAAGGTGTGGGGATATTAAGGTTATCATCGAAGGGAATATGCTCGAGAGACAAAAATAAAATGATTATTATCTTATTCCATATTTATGATAGATGTGTATTTCTCATGCTAGAATTATATTTATTGGAAAGGTTAATACATGTGTGTCTAATAAACAAACAAGAATTCCTAGTAATTTTTCTCATTCAACTAGCTCGTTGATTAATCGATAATCAATGTTTCCTAATCATGAACATTGGATTTTGTTAATAACAAGATTATATCATTAGGAGAATGATATGATAAACATGCACCTAAAGTAAGTATAACAATACGATCAAGTCATTAAATTTACATTGTTGTATCATACACATATGAAGTAACCCTCTGACAGTGAGATCATGTCAACCACTAACACCAGAGGAGTGCTTAGATGTCATCAAATGTCACACCGTAACAAGGTGATTATAAAAGTGTCGTTGCGTATACCGAAATTATTAGTTGAGACTCATGGATCAAGAGTGAGATTTTTCGATCCAAATAACATAGATATATACTCTAGTCCCTCTCGGTGATATCACAGTGATACAACTTGCAAGCATATGACTAGGTATGGTTGATACCGATGATCGGATCTCGGATAAATAAAATATCACAAGAGAAAAGCAATTGAATGTGAAGTTAATGGTTCACACGATCACAAAAATCATTGCTGAATGTATGGGAGTCATTACGGATCTCCAGATCCTCCTGTTGTCAATTTACTTAAAACTGGCTACTTAAATATTTAGACTAAACAAAGAATTTTATATTCTCGCACCGTCCCTCTATCTCATTAACAAAATTATGGTAAATTTTACATGCAACAAATATTTCTTTCAGGAATTTTTAATAATATATCATATAATATTTTCTTTCAAGAATATTTGAAAAAACCATACAAGTCTTATATAATAACTTAGCACAAATAAAATCTCTCCACGTGATAAAACGACAATATCTCGAGAACCACAAGTCTGGTGAAACCCCAACTCTCCGAAAGCTTTTCAATGACACCTCGGTTGGATTATGCAATAGCCATGGCTCTCCGAAAACTCCACTAAGGCTTGAAATATCCAGACCAAAAAGTTTGGCATGAACACCTAATGAGTACGATGTTGCTGCCATTTGGGGCGGAACAGAGAACTTTGGGCGCAAAGGCTGCCAACAGGTGAAAACCGACGTGGTTTAATAAGAAAAATAGGCGCGCATTCCATTGACGCCCAAAACAAGAATCAAAGCTCCTTGGGATGACAAGTAATTGTCGGGGGATGACCCCCGGGTAGGCCAAGCCAGGCTCAACTAGCCAGCTCCAGGGAGACCTGGACGGATGGCCGCAACACAAAGAACCTCAGCGAGGTGAAACGCTCCACCTGGTCTGCCTCGATATTCCCCGGCTGGCCCGCCTAGCCGGGTGGCCAAGAGAGCCGACTGGGTGGCCACCTCTACCCGGCCGCCTCAGATCCATTGGCCAAGGGTACGGGGGAGGGTGACGCTCCTTGCTGAGTGCACCCTTTACCGGAAAAGCTGGCACACCACCCCGTGGGCACTACTATACAAGGATGCCAAAGCACGAAGGCTAGAGGCTGACGAGTAATGCACGGCTGACGGATAAAAGCTCTGGCTGACGGATAAAGCACCAAGTTGAAGGATAAAGCACTAGGTGATTCCCAAAGTGGCGGCGCTGAGACGCTATGGCGCTGACCCCACCTGTACTGGAGTTTGACGAGTCCTGGCCCACTGGCTAGACCCGGCCAGCCGGCCCGCTTTGTAAACCCAAAGCCAAAACAGTAAACCCTAGAGCCCATATTGTAATCTACCCTTCCACCAGTATATAAGGAGGGGTAGTGCTAGGGTTCTAGGTAAGGAATGACAAATTAGAAGTTAGCCAAAATTGACAAGTTGTGTAGTTCATCTTCCTTTTGCTCTCGATATCAGCTAGGGAAACAGCTCAAGGAGCACTTGTATTGAGCATCCGCTCCCCATATAGTAGATCCTTGTAGGAGTATGAGTGTTACCTCGAGAAGAGGGATCCAAACCTGGGTACATGGCTGTGTTTGCAGTATATGTGCCCAACCCGTTGCGAATAGCCACTGATAGCATCCTGATTGTACCCTCTCATGCCATCCCTAATGGCACTGCCGTGTTCCACACCACGACAGTTGGCGCCACCGTGGGCTCCGAATGCCCCGCACTCACCAAGTTCATGGTGGTGCCGCACTATGCGTACCTCAAGATGAAGCTCCCCGGGCCAAAGGGAGTAATCACCGTCAGTGGTGACTACAGGCGATCGGTGGAATGCGCCACTGACGGCTCCAAGATCCCGAGGGCATGATCATCGTGGAAGAGAAGCGCATTATCATGCAGAACGTGGCGGCCCTGCAGACGGACATGTCGGCTGGCGAGCCAAAGCCGTCTGGAGAAGCAGAGTTCAAGCTATCAAAGGGCACCAAGAAGATCCTGCTCAACAAGGCCAAGCCGGACAAGTTCGTCCTGGTCGGAGACGGCCTTGATAGCAAATAGGAAAGCGCGCTCGTCGACTTCTCTGTGAGAATCAGGATATCTTCGCATGGTCCCCAAGAACATGCCTGGTGTTTCGAGGGAGATCGTGGAGCACTCTTTCCATGGCAGGCCAGATGGAAAGCCGGTAAAGCAATCACTATGCCGCTTCGCTAAAGAGAAGAGAAGAAACAATAGTGAAGAAATCACCCAGCTGCTCGCAACCAGATTCATTATGGAGGTTTTCCACCCGGAATTGCTAGCAAACCCTGTGCTGGTGCTGAAAAAGAACAAGACCTAGCGCATGTGTGTTGACTACACCAGCCTAAACAAGGCATGCCCCAAAGATCCATTCACCCTGCCATGGATAGACCAAGTGATCGACTCCATGGCCAGCTGCGAACTGTTGTTGTTTCTGGATGCGTATTCCGGCTACCACAAGATTCGGCTAAACCCCACTGATCAAATAAAGACATCATTCATCACCCCATATGGGGCCTACTGCTACACCACCATGCCATTCAGACTGACAAAAATGCACCATGTACCAGCGTTAGATGTAGAAGTGCCTACAATCGCAGATCGGTGGAAACATGCATGCCTACGTTGATGACGTGGTGGTCAAGACAAAGGATAAATAGACGCTCCTCGAAGACCTGAAGGAGACATTCGCCAACCTTCGCTGGTTCCATATGAAGCTGAACCCGGAGACATGCGTATTCGGCGTCCCAGCCGGCTAGCTCCTCGGTTTCCTCGTCTCAGAATGTGGAATCGAGGCCAACCCAGAGAAGATTGGTGCAATCGAGCGCATGTAGTCACCGCAGAATCTGCGCAACGTGTAGAAGTTCATTGAGTGCCTAGCCTCCCTCAGCCGGTTCGTCAGCCGGCTGGGCGAGAAGGCACTCCCCATGTACCAGCTCATGAAGAAAACAGACAAGTTTGTCTAGACAGCACAGACGGATGAGGCCTTCCGTGACCTCAAGCGCATGCTATCCTCTCCACCAATACTGGCGGCCCCCATCACAAAGGAGCCAATGTTGATGTACATTGCAGCTACCAACCGGGTCGTCAGTGTTGTGCTGCTGGTTGAAAGGCCAGAAGAAGGGAAGGCTCAGCCGGTCCATCACCCAGTGTACTACCTGAGTGAGGTACTCTCGCTGTCAAAGCAGAATTACCCTCACTATCAGAAACTGGTGTATGGCATGTACATGGCCGCCAAGAAATTGAAGCACTACTTCCAAGAGCACTCCATCCGGGTAGTAGCATTAGCCCCCTATCGGAGATCATCAGCAACAAGGATGCCATAGGCCGGGTGGCGAAATGGGCAATATAGCTCACCGTGCACTACATCCGGAATGAGACAAGAACGGCGATCAAGTCTCAGGCCCTGGCGGACATCCTCGTCGATTGGGTAGAGACACAATACCTGCCTCCTTGCCCCGACTCCACGCACTGGAAGCTACACATCGATGGCTCCAAGATCTATGGGGGACTCAGAGCCGGGGTCGTCATCACCTCTCCGAAGGGAGAGCGGTTGGAGTACATGTTGAATATCCACTTCCGCTCATCGAACAATGTCTCTGATTACAAAGCGCTCTTCCATGGCCTCAAGATGGCAAAAGAGATCGACATCAGGCGCATCCTCTACTTTGGCGACTCAGACTTGGTGGTGCAGCAAGTGTCAGGCGATTGGAACGCCAAGGACGCAACCATGGAGCTATACCACTTCCTTGTATAGCAGCTATGCACCTGCTTTGAAGGATGCGAGTTTCATCACGTACCTCGAGTAAACAAGGAAGCTGCGGACGCACTTTCCCGCGTCGAGTCAACAAGAGTAGCAATTATGCATGGGTTTTCCCTCGAACATGTGCGCAAGACCTCCATCACGCCATCTCCGGAGTCCGACTCCATCATGCTGGATGCGGACCCGGGGACTGCCGGCTCCAAGCAACCCGAAGTTGCGGCCAAGGTCGCAGGGACTGCGCGCCGCACGCGGGGACTACCATCTCCATCCTGGGGACCTATGGGCCAAAGGCCGCGACACTCCCGGCCGGCTCTAGCAGCCCGGCGACTACCAGCTCCGGCCTCCCACCCGACAGGTCACCTAACGAGCCTGAGCAGGAAGGGAGCGAGGAAGTCAAGCTGATCATGCAGACCGTTTACGCCATCTGGGAACCACCTTGATGAGGCAAGCCATTCATGAAATTCCTAGCTAAGGGGGAGCTGTCGGATGAAGAGGTTGAGGCAAGGCAAGTGAAACGCAGGGCCATCACATACACCGTCATCAACAATGAGCTCTACAAGCGCAGCGTGGGAGGAATATACTAGCGTTGCGTAAGCCAAGAAGAAGGAATCCGGCTGGTGGTGGACATTCACCAAGGTGAATGCGGTCACCACACATCGTCATGAGCCATAGTGGCAAAGGCATTCCACCATGAGTTTTACTGGCCTACGGCGCTGGAGGACGCTGAGCAGCTGGTGAAGGCATGCAATGGGTGCTGGCGATTCACCCAGCAGAAACACACTCCATCGTCGGTGCTCAATACAATCCCTATCACCTGGCCATTTGTCGTCTAGGGCTTGGACATGGTAGGCCCCTTCAAAACAGCGCGATCCGACATGACGCACCTGCTGGTGGCTATGGTCAAGTTCACCAAGTGGATAGAGGGAAAGCCAATAAAGAAGCTAGATGGACCGAGAGTGGTCAAGTTCTTCACCGACATCATCACACGATTCGGCTACCCCAACAGCATCATCACTGACAACAGCACGAACTTCGCTGAAGGGGCCTTCACGTGTTTCTATGGTGAGAAAGGCATCTGCCTAGACCTAGCCTCTATCGCGCACCCCCAATCCAATGGGCAGTGTGAGCGAGCAAATGGTATGTTCCTAGCCAGAATCAGGCGAAGGCTGATCGAGCCGCTAATGAGGACTCCTGGGTGCTGGATAGAGGAGTTACCGGTTGTGCTATGGAGCCTGCGCATAATGCCAAACCGCTCCACTGGCTACACGCCATTCTTCCTCGTCTACGGAGTAGAAGCAGTCCTGCCAACTAACATCGAGTTCGACGCACCGTGCAAACTGATGTATACTGAGTAGTAGGCCAAGGAAGCATGGGAAGACATCGTCGATCTCCTTGAAGAGGCATGAGAGCTGGCCCTGTCCAGGTCCGCTATCTACCAGCAGAACCTGCAACGCTACCACGCTAGTCGGATCCGCAACGTCTCGTTCCGAGAGGGCGACCTAGTCTTGCGGCTGGTACAAGACACCAAGGGGATGCACAAGCTAGCTCCACCTTGGGAAGGGCCATTCATCATCAACTGGGTATTGTAGAACAACTCATACTACCTGATCGACGCTCGTCAGCCGACGAAGAACAAGATGGACCGCTCCGGCGAAGAAACTGAACGCCCGTGGAACATGAACCTGCTTCGCCCATTCTACACCTGAGTAAAGGGCAAATGTATCTTACCTCTATGTAATAAACAAGTTGAGGAGCCTCAACACAGTCTCAGGGACTCCGTAATCATTTGGCATTTTCTGCTGCATAACTTGAAGTTTTCCGGCTGCATTATTTTTTAAACCCCGGACCCGGTAGTCTCTCTCGGGGACTTGCCAAATGGCTAAGACGACCGCGCATTCTAGAAGATGAAGTACTATACACTGATCCAAGAGATTCCTCTTCAATTCCGGATAGATACGGCAAGAGCAGAAAACTCGAAGACCCATATAGGAATAATACTAAGGAAAACAAGACGTCTGGATGTTCCGGTTGCGCTTACTCGCTCGAAGACGATAGCCAAATTCCGAAATATTGTGCAGTATGTTAACTAAGCAAACCCTTGCTTCCGGCTAACAGTTGATAAGGGCACAACTTCAATGGCCAATGCTCGGTAAGAAAAGGACTGAGCTATCAGTTTCGCGTGAAAGACAAAGTTTTCAGCCAAACGAACAACTATAGACTATTTTTACCCTATGCATGTCTAACGCACAAACCGCTACTTGTGTTTTCATCTTTGCATTAGCGTAAGTACTGATGGATCAAAATGTATCGAGCTCGTTGGGGAACCCCAAGAGGAAGGTATGATGAGCACAGTAGCAAGTTTTCCCTCAGTTATGAAACCAAGGTTATCGAACTAGTAGGAGCAAGGAAACACCTCCAAGGTGTTGTTTCCAACTTGGAATCCTGCACAACACAACCACAGAACTTTGCCCCCAACTTACAGTGAGGTTGTCAATCTCACCGGTTTTGCTAAAAACAAAGGATTAAACGTATTGCGTGGAAGATAGTAATTGCTTGCAGAAAGTAAATAGTAAACATTAAATAGTAGATTGTAGATTGATGGTAAAAGAATGGACCTGTTATGGGTCTCCTTGTGGATTTACCCTTCGAGTGGCCCGATCTTCATGGATTTGAGGCAGAGGTGCGGGAAAACACGATCAACACGATGAACACAACTCTAAAGCAAGGAAAAGATACAAACACATGCTAAATCACACCTAATTCGATTCGCTCCCGTTGGTTCGAACAACCAATCCAATAGAATCCTCGGCGAGAGACCTTGCGGTAGAATCACCAAAGGAGAGATCGACAAGCAGACGGTAGAATCCAAAACAAGGAGAGAGTAGAAACCAAGTAGAATCCCAAAGGGGAGAGACCAAGCACTACTAGAATCCTTGATAGGGAGAGACCAAACACTTGAGGAGGGTCTTGACAACTTGGAGAAGGGCACCGACTCCAAGGCCTTATACAACTCATAGATTTACTATTGAGAGGGGGTTCCCATCTAGGGTTAGGCACATGCCTTAATTCATCATCATCTGTAGGGTTTCAAGGAGGGGGTGGGGGCATATATATAGGTCAGCCACGAGCTAGGGGTAAAATAGGCATAAGCAGGAAGTTTGGGGCGTTACATGGGCCAAGCCCAGCTTGTGGCGCGCAGGCCCACGATGCTCGGTCCAGAGACTCTGGTGTGGGGTCCGTAGACTCCGGTGTGGACTGGACACTCCGGTCTGTCTCCGGTGTCGCCTCCGGAGGGGGTCACTGACGGTCCTAGGCGCGGGTTTGGGGCTCGGTCCGGGGACAGGCCGGAGACTCCGGTGTGGTAGACCGGAGACTCCGGTCTGCTGGTCCGGAGATTCTGGTCCTGCTTCGGTAGCTTCTTGCGTCTTCTCTTCCAGGCCTCTTGCTTGGGTGTCTTGGCTCCAGATCCATCCTTGCTGCATCTCTTTGGCATCATGTTCATGGATCTAGTCACATCATGGGCGTTTGTCTCAAGTAGGATTCCATTCGCATAATAACCAACAAAAAGCAAAGCATGGAAGGAGTTCACCTTTGGAGTGATGATTAGCGTGGCATGATGTGGACCAAAGGTGGTTTCCGTATGTTGGGCTACATCATCTCCCCCCTCTTTAAAACGAGTCGACCTCGACGATGTTCGTTCATCATGCAAGGAAGGAGGTGTGTCCTTGGCCTTGTTCTTGTACATGGTCGGATCACCGGTGTCGAAGCCATTCTCAAACTTGTTGAAGATCTTGTGGTACATCTTGCCATCATTTTGTGGTTGGAGATCTTGTAGCCTTATCCTTGTAGTTGGTGGTGTATCTTGGGTACCTTGCAAAACCGACAACAAAGAGAGAGAATTGTATGAATGATTGTTACTATGGGTCACACTTAAGTCTCTCTTCTCACATTTTGTGGCTTGCGTCGTGGCACTCATGATTTTTCCACTCATTTTTGGCTTGTGGCACTCACTCTCTTTATGGTGGTTCACTCTCTCACCACTCGTCTCACAAGGGTCCTTAGATTGCTTTATCTTGTTAATGGGTGTCATGTTGGATGCGATGACTTGGCTAGGCGTCATGGGTTGGAGCAGAAATTTCTTGTCGTTCCACTTGAAGGAGTATTGGTTGGTGGAACCATGATGTATTACTTCTCTATCTTATTGCCATGGCCTTCCAAGTAGCATGTGGCACACAGACATTGGCACGACATCACACTCGATAGTGTCTTCATATGGTCCAATCTTGAAGGAGACGTGGACCTTTGATGTTATCTTGAGTGCTCCATTGTCATCAAGCCATTGGACATGGTAGGGGTGAGGGTGCTCTATGCATTGCAACTTGAGTTTCTCACAAAGCTCCGTACTTGCGAGGTTTTGGCAACTACCTCCATCGATGATCACTTTTATGGACTTGCCATCAATTCCGGCATGAGTTTGGAAGATATTGAGGCGTTGGTCCTCTCTTGGGATGGAGTTTGTTGGCGAGATTTGTGCTATGACAAGTGCGGGGCCCGGATCATGCTCGCATACAAGTGTGTCATCCTCTTCCATTGCGGCTACCCTTGCAATAGCTCGTTGAGTGAGAGCTTCATACTCCTCTTCACTTACGGAGTAGGTTGCGCCATTCTCATCCGTTAGCATCACTTGTGAGTTGGTGCACTAATATGACTTGTGACCTTTCACTGCACACTTGAAGCAAGTGACTTGACTATCCGATGTCGTGTTGGAGGAGGGTGCTATCACGGTCTTTGCTTGCTTGGATGAGCTCGTTGCTTGGTTTGTTGGCTTTGCGGGAGCATTTGCATTGATGGACGCAAAGTATGACTTGGGCTTTTCGTATGCATTCTCCTTTTGCAAGTGCCGCTCAGCTTTGGTAGCTTGATGGAGGAGCTTGGTGAGGTTCTTGTACGGTTGAAAGTCAACAATCTTCCTTATTGGGCGGCTCAAACCGTTGAGGAACCTTGCTATGGTTTGCTCTTCGAGTTCTCTCACATCAGCTCGCATCATGGTTTTCTCCATTTCCTTGTAGAACTCTTCAATTTACTTGGTGCCTTGTTTCAAGTTTTGTAGCTTGTCAAAGAGATCTTGGCGATAATGCTCGGGGATGAAGCGTGTGTATATCACTTCCTTCATCTCGGTCCAAGTTTCAATTGGAGGTTCCTCATTCTTCTCGCGGTTCTTTTGGAAGTCTTCCCACCAAACATTTGCATAGTCCTCAAACTGAAGGGATACCATTGCAACTTTCTTCTCTTCGGAGTAGTTATGGACTCGGAAGATCTTGTCAACTTTGAGCTCCCAATCAATGTATGCATCAGCGTCTTCTTCTCCCTTGAACTTGAGCTTCCCAAACTTGCCCTCTTCATGTTCACGGTGGTAGTTGCGGCGATCTTGCCTTATGCTCGCTTCACTTGGTGCACGTGGTGGTGGAGAAGGAGCTTGATTTTCTCGAGGACGCGGTTGAGGAGGAGCTTGATGTGCAAAGTCTCTTGTACGCCTTTGCTCAGGATCATTTGCATTCATTAGTTGTTGATGATGATGGTGGGGTTGAGCATAGCGGTTGTTGCGTCTCGCGCGGTGTGCAGCCTCGTCATCATCACTTGTATCCCATTTTGGTGCTCGATGAACTTTTTGTTGATGGCGATGGTCATGGTTCAGGTGTTGGCGCCTATCAACGTGGTTGTGCTCACCATGGCGTTCTTGTTCTTGGGGTGGTGGTGACGCTTGTACATTGCTTGTTGTGGAGGGCAACCATGTTCTTCTTGGTTTTGCGGATGCGCCTGGTGATCATGGTGTCGATGACGTCTTGTGTGGTGCGTTTGTTGATGTTGTGCCTCAACCACTTGTTCATGGCGATGCTGAGCTTGATGTTCCCCATTGTGGTGGTGGGGTTCTCCATGATGAGAATGGGAGCGCGAGGAGTCGCCATGATGACTTGAGGAGCGCGCGCGAGATGAACTTCACGAGCTTGAATGGTGTCCATGACGGTTGCCGAGGTTGGCAATAGCTTGGTGAAGATCTTGGAATTGAGCATTGTGCTCCACTTGGCGTTGCTGGTCACGGTAGTCGAATTCTTAAAAAGTTTCATCAAGCCGGTTCTCAAGCCTCTCAAATTGGGCATTGAATTCTTGGCGTTGCACCCATAAGTTGTGGCGCGTGGCAAAACCATCTTGGTTGTTGAAGTTGCCATCTCCGCTTCCCTAGACATGTTGTTTGACCACAAATGAAACGAGGGTGGTATTGGTGGTATGGTATGTGCTACCTTGTCTCACCAAGTCAAAAATTGGAAAGGTTGTTCTTGCCGAGAGCAAAGCGAATACACAAGACACACACACACAAAGGCCTATGGTGGATGGGTAGGAAGGTGGATAGCAAATGGAACAACCAAACGAAAAGGTTATTGTCAAAAGTGGGTAAAATCCAACAAAAACAAAGTCAAAGGAAAAGGTCAAAAGGGTGACGAGAACCTACAACTATACACACACGGTGGAGATTAATGTGGCTAACACGACTATGAAAATGAGCAACGAACAAAATTGGTCCTAACAAAGACTAATGCTCGATGTCGTGCCAACACTACGAGAGACCGTAGCCCGTTTGCCAAAAGATGGAGAAGCAACGGATTTGTACGCTTGCCTTGCTCTTGCTTGCACTCTTGCTTAGAAGCTTTGGGCTCTCTTTTGTATTGGTATCTTTCTCTTTTTCTTTTGCTTAGAAGCTTTTTTTACCTCTTTCTTTGCTATGCTATGGAGTCAAGTTTTTGTTATTGCCTCTACACTATGACTTATGCAAGAGCAAGTGCACAATGCTTCGGCAAACACAAGATGAGCTACTCTCGATAGGTTAGGTAACACACAAAGGAAGAAGGGGTTAACAAGGGTGGTGAAAGTTATACCTTGTGGTGATGTTGCACTTGCAACCGTTGGTGGAGGGATGGTTCGAGTTCCGTGGTGTCGATGTCGAGTGCGAGGCGTTGTGGAAGCTTTTGTTAGTTGACAGACACGCACACAAAACACAAATGTCAAAAGGAAATCAGTCGAAAAAGGGAAAGGGGTCAAAAAAAATTGTCAGTGCCGGAGACTCCGGTGTTGCTGGTCTGGATACTCCGGCGTAGGCCGGAGACTCCGGTCTTGGGGTCCGGAGACTCCGGTCTGCCGGTCCGGAGACTCCGGTCTGGAGTCTACATGACGAACAACTCATGTTCTTGAGCGGCAATTCGGCCCTTGAACCCTCAAATCCAGAAAATTTCGACCAAATTGGGCTGGGAAACGCATGGCACAAGTAGACCAACTCCAAAGACAAGTTTCTATTGGACTAAAACCACAATCAACTCACCAAAACGAGAGATCGATCCAAAGGCAATTTGGGGCTATATTTATGGTATTTTTTAGTTTATGGTGGAAATCGAAGGGCGAAGTCAAATCCGTGGCAACCAAAAGCTGCTGATACCAGTTGTTATGGGTCTCCTTGTGGATTTACCCTTGGAGTGGCCCGGTCTTGACGGATTTGAGGCGGAAGTGAGGGAAAACACGATGAACACAACTCTAAAGCAAGGTAAAGATACAAACACACGCCAAATCACACCCAATTCGATTCGCTCCCGTTGGTTCGAACAACCAATCCAATAGAATCCTCGGCGAGAGACCTTGCGGTAGAATCACCAAAGGAGAGATCGGCAAGCGGACAGTAGAATCCAAACCAAGGAGAGAGTAGCAACCAAGTAGAATCCCAAAGGGGAGAGACCAAGCACTACTAGAATCCATGATAGGGAGAGACCAAACACTTGAGGAGGGTCTTGACAATTTGGAGAAGGGCACCGACTCCAAGGCCTTGTACAACTCATAGATTTACTATTGAGAGGGTGTTCCCATATAGGGTTAGGCACATGCCTTAATTCATCATCATCTCTAGGGTTTCAAGGAGGGGGTGGGGGCATATATATAGGCCAGCCACGAGCTAGGGGTAAAACAGGCATAAGCAAGAAGTTTGGGGCATTACATGGGCCAAGCCCAGCTTGAGGCACGCAGGCCCACAATGCTTAGTCCAGAGACTCCAGTGTGGGGTCCGGAGACTCCGGTGTGGACCGGAGACTCCGGTCTGTCTCCGGTGTCGCCTCCGAAGGGGGTCACTGACGATCCCAGACGCGGGTTCAGGGCTCGGTCCGGGGACAGGCCGGAGACTCTGGTGTGGTAGACCAGAGACTCCGGTCTGCTGGTCTGGAGACTCCGGTCCTGCTTCAGCAGCTTCTTGCGTCTTCTCTTCTAGGCCTCTTGCTTGGGTGTCTTGGCTCTAGAGCCATCCTTACTGCATCTCTTTGGCATCATCTTCATGGACCTAGTCACATCATGGGCATTTGTCTCAAGTAGGATTCCATTCACATAATAACCAACAAAAGGCAAAGCATGGAAGGAGTTCACCTTTGGAGTGATGATTAGCGTGGCATGATGTGGACCAAAGGTAGTTTTCGTATGTTGGGCTACATCAGGACCGGGGTCCATAGTTCACTAGAGGTGATTCTCCTTAAGATAGATGACATGTTGGGTGAACAAATTACAGCGGGGCAATTGACAAACACCGAGAAAGCATACCATTCATATACTAATCATCTTGACTCCTATGAGATTTGATTGGGCATTACAACATTATACATAGACCGTAATCCAACTGCATCTATGACTAATAATCCACCTTCAGGTTATCATCCGAACCCCTCCAGTATTAAGTTGCAAGCAACAGATAATTGCATTAAGCAAAGTGTGTAAAGTAAACAATATAATTGTTCTATGAACAAAGGATTGTTGTTTTCTCCCTAGTAGCAACAACACATCTAGTACCTTAGATATTTCTATCACTTCCCCAGATTATTAGAGGCATGAAGCCACTATCGAGCATAAATACTCCCTCTTGGAGTTGCTAGCATCTACTTGGCCAAGATAGCTACTAACAACGGAAAGCATGCAAGATCACAAATAACAAAGACATGATAAAATCAATAATCAATCTGAAATAGCATCTCAATATCCATCGGATCCCCGCAAACACAACATGTAGGATTACAAATAGATGATCTTGATCATGAACGGAGGAGAACGATCCATCTAGCTACTACATGAATCCGTAGTCCAGGAATGAACTACTCACGCATCACACCGGAGGCAGTCATGGTGATGAAGAAGGCCTCTAGGGTGATCTCTCCTCTCTAGTAGGGTGTCGGGAAGAGCTTCAAATCCCTCCCGATCTAGGGATGGAGATCACGGCGGCTACAAACTCTTTCGTGGAATTTTGATCGGGTTCTTAGGGTTTTCGTCCCGGGAGGCTTTTATAGGCGGAAGGGCTAGGTCGCTGGATCACCAGGGGGCCCACACCTGGTGGTGGTGCGGCTAGGGATAGCCGCGCCACCCTAGGGTATGGCCGCCTTGGTTCCCCGCTTCGTCACCTCTCCGGCCTCCGCGTTGCTTTGGGTAAAATATTGACTTTTGCTTTTGTCCAGTCCAATTCTGAGAATATTTCCTTACTAGCTTTTTTGAAACCAAGAACAGCAGAAAATAGGCAACTGGCACTGTGGCATCTTGTTAATAGGTTAGTTCCAGAAAATGTGTAAAAATACTCCAAAGTGTGGACAAAACATAAGAAAGTTGATATAAAACAAGCATGAAACATCAAAAATTATAGATACATTTGCAACGTATCAACATCCCCAAGCTTAACTCCTGCTCGTCCTCGAGTAGGTAAGTGATAAAGAAAAGAATAATTTTTGAGGTGACATGAACCATCACAATCTTGATCAAGGTATTTATAAAACATTAATAGCTGGGATCGTAGTACTTTAACCTAGCATGAAAGATATAGTTCTAACAATAAGACATAGCAACTATGTTATAACATGAAAAGGTACAAACAAAAGATTCATGAAGCTTTGAAATACGTTTGTTTGTTTCACATATAGAAATCATAATAAGAATGGTATTTAGCTTGTCCCTCATAGTATAACAAAACATAAATGCATAGGACACCTTCAAAGTTCATAAGGGTGACTAGATACAAATAGTTTAAGAACAAGAAATATCAAAGTTATGAATCAATCAACAAGTTTTGGGACAATGCACATTAAACTAAGAATGACCACTATGCTCTCTCAATAGGTGCATAAAGATAGAAGATGGAGACTCAACATAAAAGTAAAAGAAAGGCCCTTCATAGAAGGAAGCAGGAATTCAAGTCTCATAAAGAGCTTCCAAAAATTATGGTACTTATTAGCTTTCAGCTCTCATTGCTCCTATCATAAGCATATTTAGGTGGTTAAGGTTAAAGTGAACAAATATGAGGATGTGCTTGACAAATTATAAGTGGAAATCTCATGCCCATTTGATACATTGCAAATGTATCTATAATTTTTGATGTTCCATGCTTGGTTTTATCCACTTTCTTGTGTTTTGTCCACACTTTGGAGTACTTTTCATATGATTTCTTGGACTAACCTATTAACAAGAGCCACAGTGCTAGTTGCCTGTTTTCTGCTGTTTTTGGTTCTAGAAAGTCAGAAAATGAATATTCTCGGAATTGGATGGGACAAAAGCCAAAGTTACTATTTTCCCGGAAGACTCACGGAGCCAGAAGGAGAGTCGGAGAGGGGCCACAGGGTGGCCACACCCCCTTGGCGCGGGCTAGCCCAGGCCGCGCTAGGGCATGGTGTGGGCCCCCTGGCTGGCCACCGACCTTGCCTCCTTCGCCTATAAGAGCCTCCCGATACCAAAACCCTAGATCATCAAGCCTCCAGCCACGAAAAGTTCCGAAGCGCCGCCGCCACCGAAGGGGAGATTTGGGGGACAGAAAGTCTCTGTTCTGGCACCCTGTCGGGACGGGGAAGTGCCCCTGGAGCCATCTCCATCGATCTCCACCACCATCTCCATCACCGTTGCTGATTCCCATGATGATGAGGGAGTAGTTCTTCCTCGAGGCTAAGGGTTCTATCGGTAGCTATGTGTCCATCTCTCTCTCTATACATGATCATATTGTGATCATGAGCTTTGTAATCAAGTAGATCTACCTTGCTACTCAAGTGCTTTAATAGATCTCTGCTCTCCCCATGTGTGTGAAAGTGATAGCGTGCACACCATGGTGGCACTTAGGCTAGAGATTACAAATACTTGTTATGAGTTATATTTGGAGTTGGATGTCTTTATGAAATTGTGGTGTTTGCTGGAACCATATAGTGCTCAAGATGACAGTGTGGGGTTTCCTAGATGGGAAAGGCTTACTTTGAGGTGTGCTATTATAGCCCTACCATCGATTAGAGTGTCCAACCGGAGAGTAGTTAAGAGTAGTATCATAAAGAAGAATATATTTATATGAGAGTGTTCACTAGTGAAAGTATGATCCCTAGGCCTTGTTTCTAAGCATTGATACACCGTTTGCTACTAGATCTGTTACATGTTTGCTTGCTTCCATCTTTATTTCAGTTTGCCTTTAGTCTCTTCCACGCCATCAAGCTATTTTCTAGCACCATTATCTTATATCCATACCACTTGTATTTCACTATCTCTTCGCTGAACTAGTGCACCTATACACCTAAAAGTGTATTGGGTGTGTTGGGGACACAAGAGACTTCTTGTATCTTGATTGCAGGGTTGCTTGAGAGGGGATACCTTTGACCACTTCCTCCCAGAGTTCGATAAACCTTGGGTGATCCACTTAAGGGAAAACTTGCTGCTGTTCTACAAACCTTTGCACTTGGAGGCCCAACAACTGTCTACAAGAATACAAGTGCGTAGAAATCAAGCTATTTTCTGGCGCCATTGCCGGGGAGGTAAGGTAAAAGGTATTCACATCGGAGGATTAAAGAAGAAGAACATCCCACGGCAAACGCCTATTTTCTGGCGCCGTTGCCGGGGAGGTAAGGTAAAAGGTACTCACATCCTCCAGTGTGAGTGCTCGAAGTTATTTGCTTTAGATTCTGCAATTTTGTCTTTTTGTTTCTTGTTTTCACTAGTTAGGCTTAATGGAAAACAACAACAAAATTAGAGAGCTTTATAGTATTTATCTTGAGTTAGGACATGAAGTGTTTGAAGAGAAAATTAAAAAACCTATGGAACTTTATTTGAATGCTAATAGCAAAGTTGTTAGTATGAATTCTTTGGACACCATTATTGCTAATGCTATGGAAAAGTCTAATCTTGGGGAAGCTGGTTTTGATGAGCATGATATTTTTAGTCCCCCAAGCATGGAGGAAAAAATTTACTTTCATGATACTATACCTCCAATATATGATGATTACAATGATGAATATGATATTTTCAGTCCACCTACTATTGAGGAGAAATTAATTATGATTACAATATGCCTCCTATATTTGATGATTATGGTGATGAGAATAATAATGATAGCTATTTTGTTGAATTTGCTCCCACTACAATTAATAAGAATGACTATGCTTATGTGGAGAGTAATAATTATTATATGTATGTGGCTCATGATAAGAATGTTTTATGTGATAGTTATATTGTTAATTTTATTCATGATGCTACTGAAAGTTATTATGAGAGAGTGAAACATGGTTTTATGCATCTCAACAATATTAGGTTTCCCCTCCTTATGTTGAAAGTCTTGAAGTTGCACTTGTTTTGTTTTCCTATGCTTGTTGCTTTGTGCTTTCATGACTTGTTTATTTACAAGATTCCTATGCATAGGAAGTGGGTTAGACTTAAATGTGTTTTGAATTTTCTTCTTGATGCTCTCTTTTACTTCATTTCATATTTCTTATGTGAGCATCTTCTCAAACTATCATGCCTAACTTAAACACGTTAAAGAAAAGTACTTATTGGGAGATAACCCAAAAGTTTTAGTTGAGTCCTGGAAGTTATTGCTTCAGTAATAACTGCTCCTTATCCTTTTTATTTGCTTTTTGTGCCAAGAGTAACCTCTAATAAGAGAGAACTAATGATTGGGAAAGTTTCTGTTCTGAAACAGATTTCTGTGCTTCACCGTAAAAATTCGTGTAAAATCTCTGAACGTCTTTTTGAGGCGTGCATTTTTTTGCTTCTGCCCCAGGTTGTTATCTAACTTTCGTTAGTTCAACACTTTTTTATTTGAGCAACATAAGGTCTTCGAAAAAATTCTTCTTAGCTGCTGGTCTGTTTTGACAGATTTCTGCCATTTTATGCATTTGCTTCTTGTTGGTTCCTTTTTGAGTTCTTTTGCGGAATTGAGCTTTTTGAGGGAAGTGCTACAGTAGATAGTGTTCTAATGGAAGTTTATTTGGTGTTAGAACTGAACCTTAAGACTTATTTATCTTGAGTGCACTAATGTTGCTAATAATGATTGTGTGAAGTTTTGTATGAAGGAAAAATTTCAGGTGCATGGAAGGAATGAGCAATGAGATGAAAGATGGACTAAAGCTCAAGCTTGGGGATGCCATGCATGTCACCCCAAGAAATATCCAAGAAGTACAAGCGTCAAAGCTTGTGGATGCCCAAGGCATCCCCTTCTTCATTAATAAAAATTCCAGGTTTCTTCCAAACACTTTATTTTTATTGTTTCATGCATAGTTGTGTTGTGCTTGGAGCGTCTTCTTTTTCGTTTTTATTTTGGTTTTTTCGTTTGCTTGGTTTTCTTAGTTTTCTGAATAAATTGGTTGGACCCCCTCTTTCATGCATTGGTTTTCAAATAGTTTGGTTTGGATTGGAAAAGAGTAGGAAAGTTCATGCTTAAGTGTTAAAGAGAGCTTGTTTTTGACTGTGGCCTATGCTTTCTCATGCCATGCTTGATATTGTTTTGTCTTTATGCTTAGTATTATTTTCTGTAGCATGACATGTTATAAACAATTGAAATTGCTTAATGTGCCTTGGATGAATCATGCGTTGTTTTAGCATATTAAAGCATAGTATAGTGGCATTCTCCTTTGATGCTTTATTTGGGTTGACTTGGCGCATGCTCACACCATGTTATGACTATCTCAAGTCACCATAAGCCTTTATGATCCTTTAGTTTTCAACTTGTAGTATCACTTTATGCTTTGATCAATGATGTTTTGTGGCTCTACATGATTATGGTCATTATTGCTCTCTTAGTTTGTCGCCCCCAGTCTTTTGCTAGCCTCCGCAACCAAGTATGAGTTCCACTCATGCATCCAACTCCCTAAACCAATTTATTCCAAAGAGTCCACCATACCTACCTACTAGCTATGCTATTCCAAGTATATTCATGTTTTTGTTTACCTTCCAAATTAAACTTGTTATGAGAAAACTAGTGATTAAAGCTCTCACGAACTTGATGGCACACTTTACTTTTCTTGCCCTTAATAAACTTGAACCATTGTGTCATCTATGTTGTATATGCTTGCACTTATTTGTTGGGGATTAGCAGAACCATGCTGTCATGGGGAACGCTTTCAACATTGCACTAGTACTTTGTACCTAGTTGATATCATGCTCTTTTGTATATGGATGTCGTCGGTGTGAAATGAAAGGGGAGCTTGTAAGTCCATGGAGTTATGTATATGTGTTAGAGAAACAAACAAACGTCTTGCAAAGCATTGTTATTCATGAATCTTTTATTTGTGCCTTTTCATGTTGCATCACAGTTTCTTTGTCTTATTGCTAGAAGTTTGTCTTTCATGTTATGATTGAAGTACTATGATCCCGGATTTTAATGTTTTACAAATACTTTGATCAAGTCTTTGATGGTGCATGTCACCTCAAAAATTATTCTTTCTTTTTATCACTTACCTAATCGAGGACGAGTAGGAGTTAAGCTTGGGGATGTTGATACATTGCAAATGTATCTATAATTTTTGATGTTCCATGCTTGGTTTTATCCACTTTCTTGTGTTTTGTCCACACTTTGGAGTACTTTTCATATGATTTCTTGGACTAACCTATTAAGAAAAGCCATAGTGCCAGTTGCCTGTTTTCTGTTGTTTTTGGTTCTAGAAAGTCAGAAAATGAATATTCTTGGAATTGGACGGGACAAAAGCCAAAGTTACTATTTTTCCGGAAGACTCACGGAGCTAGAAGGAGAGTCGGAGAGGGGCCACAGGGTGGCCACACCCCCCTTGGCACGGGCCAGCCCAGGCCGCGCCAGGGCATGGTGTGGGCCCCCTGGCTGGCCACCGACCTTGCCTCCTTCGCCTATAAGAGCCTCCCGATACCAAAACCCTAGATCATCAAGCCTCCAGCCACAAAAAGTTCCGAAGCGCCGCCACCACCGAAGGGGAGATTCGGGGGACAAAAAGTCTCTATTCCGGCACCCTGCCGGGACGAGGAAGTGCCCCCGGAGCCATCTCCATCGATCTCTACCACCATCTCCATCACCGTTGTTGATTCCCATGATGATGAGGGAGTAGTTCTTCCTCGAGGCTAAGGGTTCTACCGGTAGCTATGTGTTCATCTCTTTCTCTATGCATGATCATATTGTGATCATGAGCTTTGTAATCAAGTAGATCTACCTTTCTACTCAAGTGCTTTAATAGATCTTTGCTCTCCCCATGTGTGTGAAAGTGGCAGCGTGCACACCATGGTGGCACTTAGGCTAGAGATTACAAATACTTGTTATGAGTTATATTTGGAGTTGGATGTCTTTATGAAATTGTGGTGTTTGTTGGAACCATCTAGTGCTCAAGGTGACAGTGTGGGGTTTTCTAGATGGGAAAGGCTTACTTTGAGGTGTCCTGTTATAGCCCTACCATCAATTAGAGTGTCCAACCGGAGAGTAGTTAAGAGTAGTATCATAAATAAGAATATATTTATATGAGAGTGTTCACTAGTGAAAGTATGATCCCTAGGCCTTGTTTCTAAGCATTGATACACCGTTTCTACTAGATCTGTTACATGTTTGCTTGCTTCCATCTTTATTTTAGTTTGCCTTTAGTCTCTTCCATGCCATCAAGCTATTTTCTAGCACCGTTATCTTATATCCATACCACTTGTATTTCACTATCTCTTCGCCGAACTAGTGCACCTATACACCTGACAAGTGTATTGGGTGTGTTGTGGACACAAGAGACTTCTTGTATCTTGATTGCAGGGTTGCTTGAGAGGGGATACCTTTGACCACTTCCTCCCTGCGTTCGATAAACCTTGGGTGATCCACTTAAGGGAAAACTTGTTGTTTTACAAACCTCTGCACTTGGAGGCCCAACAACTGTCTACAAGAATAAAGTGTGTAGACATCACCCTTACTTACGAAGACCGAACCTCATGCTACTCACTTTAGTCACGAGTAAGTTCTTGTCATTGTAAGTACATGTGTATCATAGAGAACCACCAACGGGGTACCCCTTGCCCGATGATACAGAAGCATTCCCATGTCAAAATGATAAGGTAAGCAGACAATGAGAATCTCAGCGATCTTTTTATTTGCTATTTGCATAGGTTTTTATTGAGGATTCTTCATAGATTTCTCACTATGGTTATGCTGCAAGTTTCCACCATGATTAGGCATGGCTTAGGCTAGCGGCCTAGGCGTTTCTCTAACACATATACAAACTCCATGAGCTTACAAGCTCCCCTTTTATTTCACACCGCCGGGATCCATAATTAAAAAAGAACATGATATCAACCAAATAAAGTGCAATGTTGAAAGCGTTCCCCATGGTAACATAGTTCTGCTAATTCACAACTTATAATGCGCAAGCATATATGCAACATAGACGGGAATAATGGTTCAAGTTTATTAAGTGCAAGAAAAGTAAAGTGTGCCATCAAGTTTGTGAGAGCTTTAATCACTAATTTTCACATAACAAATTTAATTCGGAAGGTAGATAAAAAATATGAATATACTTGGAATAACTGCTGGCTCGTGGTTGATGTAGAGCTCGTTGGGAACCCCAAGAGGAAGGTATGATGAGCACAACAGCAAGTTTTCCCTCAGTTATGAGACCAAGGTTTAATCGAACCAGTAGGAGCAAGGAAACACCCCAAAGGTGTTACTAGCTGAGCTTTGGCAGGGCGCACTACCGGTGCTAGTAGCAACGTGGAGACCTGCACAACACAACCACAGAACTTTGTCCCCAACTTGCGATGAGGTTGTCAACCACAGAACACAACACAAACACAAAGCAGTAAAAGATTGTAGATTCTATGTAAAGTAAAGGACCGGGATCCATAGTTCACTAGAGGTGGCTCTCCTTAGATAGATAACATGCTGGGTGAACAAATTACAGCGGGGAATTGACAAACACCGAGAAAGCAATACATGCATATACTAATCATCTTGACTCCTTTGAGACTTGATTGGGCATTACAACATAATACATAGACCGCCATCCAACTGCATCTATGACTAATAATCCACCTTCAGGTTATCATCAGAACCCCCTCCAGTATTAAGTTGCAAGCAACAGATTATTGCTTTACGAACTGCGTGTAAAGTAAACAATACAATTATTCTATGAACAAATGATCGTTGTTTTCTCCCAAGTAGCAACAGCACATCTAGTACCTTAGAGATTTCTGTCACTTCCGCAGATTACCAGAGGCATGAACCCACTATCGAGCATAAATACTAACTCTTGGAGTTGCTAGCATCTACTTGGCCAAGATAGCTACTAACAACGGAAAGCATGCAAGATCTCAAATAACAAAGACATGATAGAATCAATAATCAATCTGAAATAGCATCTCAATATCCATCGGATCCCCGCAAACACATGTATGGATTACAAATAGATGATCTTGGTCATGAACGGAGCTCACAAGATCTAAACATGAAAGCACAAAGGAGGAGAAACCATCCATCTAGCTACTACATGGATCCGTAGTCCAAGGATGAACTACTCACGCATGACACCAGAGGCTTGCATGGTGATGAAGAAGGCCTCCAGGGTGAATTCCCCTCTCCGGCAGGGTGCCGGGAAGAGCTTCAAATCCCTCCCGATCTAGGGATGGAGATGATGGTGGCTACAGACTCTTTCGTGGATTTTTGATCGGGTACTTAGGGTTTTCGTCCCGAGGGCAACTTATTGGCGGAAGGAGAGGCCGAGGGTGTGCTGAGAGCGGCCACACCACCGCCTGGCGCGGGCCAGGCCTAGCCGCGTGGCCAGGTGGTGTGGTGGCTCCCTGGCCCTTCTCCGTCTCGTATTCTAGCACTTGATCCCTTCCGGAAAAATAGGCACTTTGGCTTTTGTCCCGTCTAATTCCGAGAATATTCATTTTCTGACTTTCTTGGAACCAAAAACAGCAGAAAACAGGCAGCTGGCACTGTGGCTCTTGTTAATAGGTTAGTGCAAGAAATCATATGAAAAGTAGTCCAAAGTTGGAACAAAACACAAGAAACTGGATAAAACTAAGCATAGAACATCAAAAATTATAGATACATTTGCAATGTATCAACATCCCCTGCCTGTCCTCGTCCTCGAGTAGGTAAGTGATAAAAAGAAATAATTTTTGAGGTGACATGCACCATCAAAGACTTGATCAAAGTATTTGCAAAACATTCAAAGCTGGGATCATAGTACTTCAATCATAACATGAAAGACAAAGTTCTAGCAATAAGCAAAGAAACTGTGATGCAACATGAAAAGGCACAAACAAAAGATTCATGAATAACAATGCTTTGCAAGACGTTTGTTTCACATAAAGAAAACATAGCATAAAAGTATTCAGCTTGTCCCTCAATAGAGTAGCAAATATAAATGCATAGGACACCTTCAAAGTTCATAAGAGTGACTAGATACAATAGTTTCAAACAAGCAATAGCAAGTTATGCATCAATCAACTAGTCTTGGGACAATACACATAGAACTAAGAATGGCCACTATGCTCTCAAAGTAGGTGCATAAAGATAGAAGGTGGAGACTCAATATAATGGTGGAAGAAAGGCCTTTTGTAAAAAGGAAGTAGGGATTCAAGTCTCATAAAGAGCTTCCAAAAATTATGATACTTAAAGCTTTCAGCTCTCATTGCCCCTATCATAAGCATCTTGAAGTGATTAAGGTTAAAGTGAACAAACTATGGTGTACATGCTTGACGAAGTATAAGTCAGAAATCTCATATCCCTTGTATACGAGGGCCGCTCCTCATGCTACTCAAGTTTGGTCACCGGTAAGTTCTTGTCATTGTAAGTACATGTGTATCATTGAGAACCGCCAATGGGGTACCCCTTGCCCGATGATACGGAAGAATCCCCATATCAAAATGACAAGGCAAGTAGACAACGAGCATCTCAGCATTCTTCTTATTTACCATGGGAATATGGTGCTTTTTTTCTCTCTTTCCTCTTTTCATAGTATCTCTTTTTTTTCTTTTTCTCTTTTCTCAATATAGGACTCTTTTTTTTATCAGAAGAATGCTTCATAGACAACTCATTATGGTTACGCTGCAGGTTTCCACCATGTCAGCATGGATTAGACCAGCGGCCCAGGCGTTTCTCTAACACATATACATAACTCCATGGACTTACAAGCTCCCCTTTCATTTCACACCTACGACATCCATATACAAAAGAGCATGATATCAACTAGGTACAAGTACCAAGTGCAATGTTGAAAGCGTTCCCCATGAAAGCATGGTTCTGCTAATTCCGAACAAATAAGTGCAAGCATATACAACATAGAAGACACAATGGTTCAAGTTTATTAAGGGCAAGTAAAGTAAAGTGTGCCATCAAGTTCGTGAGAGCTTTAACCACTAGTTTTATCATAACAAGTAGAAGGTAAACAAAAGCATGATATACTTGGAATAGCATAATCTAGTAGGTAGGTATGGTGGACTCTTTGGAATAACTTGGTTTAGGGAGTTGGATGCATGAGTGGAACTCATACTTGGTGGTGGAGGCTAGCAAAAGACTGGGAGCGACAAACTAAGAGAGCAATAATGGCCATAATCATGCAGAGCGACAAAACATCATTGATCAAAGCATAAAGTGATACTACAAGTTGAAAACTAAAGGACCATAAAGGCTATGGTGACTTGAGATAGTCATAACATGGTGTGAGCATGTGCCAAGTCAACCCAAATAAAGCATCAAAGGAGAATACCACTATACTATGCTTTAATATGCTAAAACAACGCATGATTCATCCAAGGCACATTAAGCAATCTCAATTGTTTATAACAAGTCATGCTACAACAAAGAATACTAAGCATAAAGCCAAAACAATATCAAGCATGGCATGACAAAGCATAGGCCACAGTCAAAAACGAGCTCTTTTTACCACATAAGCATGAACTTTCCTACTCTTTTCCAAACCAAACCATACTAAATGCAAATCAAAGTATGAAAGAGGGGTCCAACCAATTTATTCAGAAAACTAAGAAAACCAAAGCAAACTAAAAACCAAAACAAAAACGAAAAAGAAGACGCTCCAAGAAAAACACAACTGTGCATGAAACAATAAAAATGAAGTGTTTGGAAGAAACCTGGAATTTTTATTGATGAAGAAGGGGATGCCTTGGGCACCCCCAAGCTTTGACGCTTGTACTTCTTGGATATTTCTTGGGGTGACACGCGTGGCATCCCCAAGCTTGAGCTTTAGTCCATCCTTCATCTCATTATTCATTCCTTCCATACATTTTTCCTTCATACAAAACTTCACACAATCTCATTAGCAACATTAGTGCACTTAAGGTAAATAAGTCTCAAGGTTCAGTTCTAACACCAAACTTCCATTAGAACACTAGATACTGTAGCACTTCCCTCAAAAATCTCAATTCCCCAAAAGAACTTAAGAAGGAACCAACAAGAAGCAAATGCAGAAAATGGCAGAAATCTGTCAAAACAGACCAGCAGGTAAAGACGAATTTTTTCGAAGACCTTCTGTTGCTCAAATCAAAAAGTGTTGAACTAACGAAAGTTAGATAACAACCTGGGTCATAAGCACAAACAATTACAGCTCAATCCGTCGTACAGAGCTCTCTCAGGAATTTTTACGCTGAAGCACAGAAATCTGTTTCGGGACAACAACTTTGCCAATCATTACTTCACTCTCATTAGAGGTTACTCTTGGTATAAAAAGCAAATAAAAAGGATAAGGAGAGGTTATTACAGAGGTAATAACTTCCAAGACTCATATAAAACTCTTGGGTTATCTCCCAACAAGTACTTTTCTTTAACGCCTTTAAGTTAGGCATAAGAAGCAAAGAAAGAATCAAGTGTTCTCAAATGAAGAAGCATTAAGACCAAATTTTATTTTCATAGGAGAAGCAAAAGAAATCTTCTCTCTCTTTTTAGGGAAGTGTTCTATACCTTTCTTGAGTGGGAGTTCATATTTAATGGTGCCTTCTTTCATATCAATGATGGAACCAACAGTTCTAAGAAAAGGTCTTCCCAAAGTAATAGGACAAGAAGCATTGTATTCAACATCCAAAACATAGAAATCAATGGGGACATAGGAATCATTAACCATAATAAGAACATCATTAAGACTCCCCATGAGTTTCTTTTTAGCATTAGCATCAAGTGGGACATTCAAATAGCAATCTTCAAGAGGAGGCAAATCAAGCATATCATAAATCCTTCTAGGCATAATAGAAACACTACTATCAAGATCACACAAAGCTTTGAAATAAAAGTCATTCACTTTCATATTAATGATGGGTTCCCAACCATCTTCTTGCTTTATAGGAATAGAAGCTTTATGTTTCATCTTTTCTTCTTTAATCTTTATGAGAGCATCAGTAATGTGTTTTGTAAAAGCCATGTTCATAGCACCAGCATTAGGACTTTTAGCAAGCTTTTGTAGGAACTTAATAACTTCAGAGATGTTGCAACCATCAAGATCAAAATCAACTTTATCATCTAAAGTAGTAGCACTATTACTAGCCTCAACACTAGTGGTGGTGATAGTAGAAACACTAATGTTTCTAGCAATTTCATCTTCTCTTTCCCACTTAGCATGTAATTCAGCTAATAGTCTAACATTTTCATCAATTCTTACTTGTATGGCATTAGTAGCTGCAAAGGGATTGTCATTAGTTTCAGGTTTAGCAGCCATTTTATTCAAAGATGATTGAGCTTCAGCCAAAGATGCTATATTTCTTTCAGCATTAGGGAGTTTTCCTCAATAGTTTTATTGAAAGCAGTTTGTTTACTACTAAACTCTTTAAGCATAACTTCAAGTTCAGAGGGAGCACTCTTATTATTGTTGTAAGAATTTCCATAAGTATTACCATTGTTGGGAGGATATGGCTTATAATTGTTGTTACCAAAATTGTTCCTATAAGCATTATTACCATAAGCATTGTTGCCAAAATTATTATTTCTTATGAAGTTCACATCAACTTGCTCTTCTTGAGCAACCAAAGAGGCTAAAGGAACATTATTTGGATCAATATGGGCTTTCCCATTAACAAGCATGGACATAATAATATCAATCTTATCACTCAAGGAGGAGGTTTCTTCAACAGAATTTACCTTCTTACCTTGTGGAGCTCTCTTAGTATGCCATTCAGAATAATTAACCATCATATTGTCCAAAAGTTTTGTTGCAGCACCCAAAGTGATGGTCATAAAGGTACCTCCAGCAGCTGAATCCAATAGGTTCCTTGAAGAATGGTTCAATCCTGCATAAAAAGTTTGGATGATCATCCAAGCAGTCAGTCCATGAGTGGGGCAATTCTTAACCAAAGACTTCATTCTTTCCCAAGCTTGAGCAACATTCTCATTATCAAGTTGTTTAAACTTCATTATTTCACTTCTCATGGATATAATCTTAGCAGGAGGATAGTATTTTCCAATAAAAGCATCTTTGCACTTAGTCCAAGAATCAATACTATTCATAGTTAAGGAATTCAACCATTCTTTAGCTTTTCCTCTCAAAGAGAAAGGAAACAATTTCAGTTTAATAATATCACCATCTATATACCTATGCTTTTGCATCTCACAAAGTTCAACAAAGTTATTTAGATGGGAAGCAGCATCTTCATTACCAATACCAGAAAATTGTTCTCTCATAACAAGATTGAGCAAAGCAGGTTTTATCTCAAAGAAAGTATTTTCAGGCACAGGTGGAGCAATAGGTGTGCTCATAAAATCATTGTTGTTGGTGCTAGTGAAGTCACACAACTTAGTGTTCTCAAGAGTAGTCATTTTTTTGGGTTTTCAAATAAGAAAGAAAACTAGTAAAACTAATTTTTTTGTGTTTTTTGAAGAACAAAACAAGCAAACAAAGCAAAAAGAAACTAAGCAAAACAAAAACAACAAAGTAAAGAGATTGGTTATGAGGGACACCCCTTGTGAAGATGTCCTTGACTCCCCGGCAACGGCGCCAGAAAAATCATTGTTGGCTCGTGGATGATGTAGAGCTCGTTGGGAACCCCAAGAGGAAGGTATGATGAACACAACATCAAGTTTTCTCTCAGTTATGAGACCAAGGTTTAATCGAACCAGTAGGAGCAAGGAAACACCCCAAAGGTGTTACTAGCTGAGCTTTGGCAGGGCGCACTACCGGTGCTAGTAGCAACGTGGAGACCTGCACAATACAACCACAGAACTTTGTCCCCAACTTGCGATGAGGTTGTCAATCTCACCGTGTTTTGCGGAAAACAAAGGATTAAACGTATCGAATGGAAAGAAGTAAAATTTTGTAGAAAGTAAACACAAAGCAGTAAAAGATTGTAGATTGTATGTAAAGTAAAGGACGGGGGTCCATAGTTCACTAGAGGTGGCTCTCCTTAGATAGATAACATGCTGGGTGAACAAATTACAGCGGGGCAATTGACAAACACCGAGAAAACAATACATGCATATACTAATCATCTTGACTCCTCTGAGACTTGATTGGGCATTACAACATAATACATAGACCGCCATCCAACTGCATCTATGACTAATAATCCACCTTCAGGTTATCATCCGAACCCCCTCTAGTATTAAGTTGCAAGCAACAGATTATTGCTTTACGAACTGCGTGTAAAGTAAACAATACAATTTTTCTATGAACAAAGGATCGTTGTTTTCTCCCTAGTAGCAACAGCACATCTAGTACCTTAGATACTTCTGTCACTTCCCCAGATTACCAGAGGCATGAACCCACTATCGAGCATAAATACTAACTCTTGGAGTTGCTAGCATCTACTTGGCCAAGATAGCTACTAACAACAGAAAGCATGCAAGATCTCAAATAACAAAGACATGATAGAATCAATAATCAATCTGAAACAGCATCTCAATATCCATCGGATCCCCGCAAACACAACATGTATGGATTACAAATAGATGATCTTGGTCATGAACGGAGCTCACAAGATCTAAACATGAAAGCACAAAGGAGGAGAAACCAGCCATCTAGCTACTACATGGATCTGTAGTCCAAGGATGAACTACTCACGCATCACACCGGAGGCTTGCATGGTGACGAAGAAGGCCTCTAGGGTGAATTCCCCTCTCCGGCAGGGTGCCGGAAAGAGCTTCAGATCCCTCCTGATCTAGGGATGGAGATGATGGCGGCTATAGACTCTTTCGTGGATTTTTGATCGGGTACTTAGCGTTTTCGTCCTGAGGGAAACTTATAGGCGGAAGGAGAGGCCGAGGGGGTGCCGGGAGCGGCCACACCACCCCCTAGCGCGGGCCAGGCCTGGCCGCGCGGCCAGGTGGTGTGGTGGCTCCCTGGCCCTTCTCCGTCTCGTATTCTGGCACTTGATCCCTTCCGGAAAATAGGCACTTTGGCTTTTGTCCCGTCCAATTCCGAGAATATTCATTTTCTGACTTTCCTAGAACCAAAAACAGCAGAAAACAGGCAGCTGGCACTATGGCTCTTGTTAATAGGTTAGTCCAAGAAATCATATGAAAAGTACTCCAAAGTTGGAACAAAACACAAGAAAGTGGATAAAACTAAGCATGGAACATCAAAAATTATAGATACATTTGCAATGTATCAATAGCAAATGCTAATAGGTAGGTATGGTGGACTCTTTGGAATAACTTGGTTTTATTTGGAGTTGGATGCATGAGTGGAACTCATACTTGGCATTGAGGATAGCAAAAGACTGGGAGCGACTAACTAAGAGAGCAATAATGGCCATAATCATGCAAAGCAATAAAACATCATTAATTAAAGCATAAATTGATATTACAAGTCGAAAACTAAATGATAATAGAGGCTATGGTGACTTGGTATAGTCTTAACATGGTGTGAGCATGTGCCAAGTCAACCCAAACAAAGCGTCAAAGGAGAATACCACAATAATATGCTTTTATATGCTAAAACAACGCATGATTCTTTCAAGGCACATTAGGCAATCTCAATTTTTTGTAACAAGTCATGCTACAGCAATAATCACTAAGCATAAAGCCAAAATAATATCAAGCATGACATGACAAAGCCTAGGCCACAGTCAAAAACAAGACTCCTTTTATACCACTTAAGCATGAAGTTTTCCTACTCTTTTCCAATCATAAACAACTTATTTGAAAACTAATGTATGCATACGGGGGTCCAACCAATTTATTCAAGAAAACTAAGCAAACGAAAACTAAGAACAAAAACGAAGACGCTCCAAGAACAACACAACTATGCATGAAACAATAAAAATGAAGTGTTTGGAAGAGAACCTGAGATTTTTATTGATGAAGAAGGGGATGCCTTGGGCATCCCCAAGCTTTTACGCTTGTACTTCTTGAATATTTCTTAGGGTGACATGGGTGGCATCCCCAAGCTTGAGCTTTTGTCCATACTTTATCTTATCACATTATTCTTCCCTACACTTAAAAATTTCCTTCATACAAAACTTCACACAATCTTCATTAGCAACATTAGTGTACTCAAGATAATAAGTCTTTAAGTTCAGTTTTAACATAAGTAAAACTTCCACTAAAACACAAGATACTGTAGCACTTCCTTTAAAAAGTTCAAGTGATCAAAGAAAACTCAAAGAGAAAGAGATTAAGAGGCAAATGCAAATAATGGCAGAAATCTGTCAAAACAGACCAACAGGTAAAAACCGATTTTTTCGAAGACCTTCTGTTGCTCAAATCGAAAAGTCTTGAACTAACAAAAGTTAGATAACAACCTGGGGCAGAAGCACAAACAATTACAGATCAATCCGACGTATAGAGATTTTTCACGAATTTTTATAGCAAAGCACAAAAATCTATTTTGAGACAGCAACTTTCCCAAGTCTTACTTCTCTCTTATTAGAGGTTACACTTGGCACAAAAACCACACAAAAAGGATAAGGAGAGGTTATTACTGAAGCAATAACTTCCAAGACTCAACAAAAAACTCCTAACGAAATTTGGGTTATCTCCCAATAAGTGCTTTTCTTTAACGCCTTTGAGCTAGGTATAAGAAGCAAGAATCAAGTTTTCTCAAATGAAGAAGCATTAAAACCAAATTTCTTGCCCCTACTTTTCTTACCTTTATTCTTATCCTTGGGAAACGTATGATTGTTTGGTGGAGAAGCAAAATGCATGATGCCCTTTTCCACATGTATTTTTGCTCCAAGGAGTTTCAGTAGGGATCTTCCAAGTGTAATTTGTCCTTTTCCTACACATTCAATAACAAGATAATCAGTAGACACCATTTTCCCTAGAATTTTTGTAAACACTCCTTCAGCTATTCCAATGGGTAATATTGTGGCATTATTAGTAAGAGATATTTCTTCTCCCCCTTCAGAAAGTCCCCAAAGATTCAAAGATTCATAGATATCTTTAGGCATAAGACAAAATTTAGACATGATATCACAGCGAGCATGAAAAGTTTCATTATTTATAACAACTTTTACTGTAGGAAGCCATTTTGAAGATTCAGAATTTATTGGAACATATTCATGATGCTCTCTAAGCATGTTATAGCATTCTTTTAAACTAGCAGTGTTGGTCTCAAGAGTGTTCAATCTAGGAAATATTTTTATAAAGGAAGAATCAAATTTGCTAGGCAAGTTATATGTTAAGACCAACTTCTTTATGTCATTAAAAGCTTCACCCTCATTGCATTGGAGGAAATCTCCTCCTACTATAGCATCCAAAGCATATCTATAGCAAAGAGCAGTTCCAAAGTAAAAACTGCTAAGAAACAAGCTTTGAGTCATTTTAGGTTCAGTTTTCCATGTAAATCAGAGATTCTAGACCAAGCTTCTTTGAAACTCTCCTCAATTCCTTGCTTGAAAGTAAAAATCATTTCCTCGGGCGACATAGTGATTGGAGCAGTGCTAGACATAATAGCCACTTGAGATAGGAACTAAATTTTTTTGTGTTTTTAATAAAGGAAGCAAACTAGAACAACTATTTTTTGTGTTTTTGATAAAGAAACAAGCAAACAAAGCAGAAATAAACTAAGCAAAACAAATAAAACAAAGTAAAGAGATTGGTTATGAGGGACTCCCCTTGTGAAGATGTCCTTGACTCCTCGACAAAGGCGCCAGTAAAAGTGCTTGATGGCTCAAAATGTATCGAGCTTGTTGGGGAACCCCAAGAGGAAGGTATGATGAGCACAGTAGCAAGTTTTCCCTCAGTTATGAAACCAAGGTTATCGAACCAGTAGGAGCAAGAAAACACCTCCAAGGTGTTGTTTCCAACTTGGAATCCTACACAACACAACCACAAAACTTTGCCCCCAACTTACAGTGAGGTTGTCAATCTCACCGTTTTTGCTAAAAACAAAGGATTAAACGTATTGTGTGGAAGATAGTAATTGCTTGTAGAAAGTAAACAGTAAATAGTAGATTGTAGATTGATGGTAAAAGAATGGACTGGGGTCCATAGTTCACTAGAGGTGATTCTCCTTAAGATAGATGACATGTTGGGTGAACAAATTACAGCGGGGCAATTGATAGACACCGAGAAAGCATACCATGCATATACTAATCATCTTGACTCCTATGAGATTTGATTGGGCATTACAACATTATACATAGACCGTAATCTAACTGCATCTATGACTAATAATCCACCTTCAGGTTATCATCCGAACCCCCTCCAGTATTAAGTTGCAAGCAACAGATAATTGCATTAAGCAAAGTGTGTAAAGTAAACAATACGATTGTGCTACGAACAAAGGATTGTTGTTTTCTCCGTAGTAGCAACATCACATCTAGTACCTTAGAGATTTCTATCACTTCCCCAGATTATTAGAGGCATGAACCCACTATCGAGCATAAATACTCCCTCTTGGAGTTGCTAGCATCTACATTGCCAAGATAGCTACTAACAACAGAAAGCATGCAAGATCACAAATAACAAAGACATGATAGAATCAATAATCAATCTAAAATAGGATCTCAATATCCATCGGATCCCTGCAAACACAACATGTAGGATTACAAATGGATGATCTTGATCATGAACGGAGCTCACAAGATCTAAACATGGTAGCACAAAGGAGGAGAACGAACCATCTAGCTACTACATGGACCCGTATTCCAGGGATGAACTACTCACGCATCACACCGAAGGCATGCATGGTGATGAAGAAGGCCTCCAGGGTGATCTCTCCCCTCTGGAAGGGTGTCGGGAAGAGCTCCAGATCCCTCCCGATCTAGGGATGGAGATGACGGCGGCTATAGACTCTTTCATAGAATTTTGATCAGGTTCTTAGGGTTTTTGTCTCGGGAGGCTTTTATAGGCAGAAGGGCTAGGTCGGTGGAGGACCAGGGGGCCACACCTGGTGGTGACGCGGCTAGGGCTGGCCGCGCCACCGTAGGGTGTGGCCGCCCTGGTTCCCCGCTTCGTCTCCCCTCCGGACTCCGTGTTGCTTCAGGTAAAATATTGACTTTGGCTTTTTTCCGGTCCAATTCCGAGAATATTCTTCCTACTAGCTTTTCTGAAACTAAAAATAGCAGAAAATAGGCAACTGGCACTGTGGCATCTTGTTAATAGGTTAGTTCCATAAAATGTGTAAAAATACTCCAAAGTGTGGACAAAACATAAGAAAGTAGATATAAAAAAAGCATGGAACATCAAAAATTATAGATACGTTTTGATACGGATCAAACCGATGATCCTTGAGTTTTGTCCTGATCTTTCACAGCGAGTCCACCAGGTAGATGATTCTTCCAATAACGCGATGAACGTCACCTGAAGAAGAGGAACGAATCCAGCAAGTAACATGATGAAGATCACCACGCCTCAAACCTGAGCACGACAATTCTTGATGAACACAAGAACCTCCGCGGCAATAATATGATAAACGGTATCGCCGTCCCCAGAGGGATGATACATGGTGGAGCACAATATAGTTTTCAGACTAAATAACTGAACTCCCCTAAACCCTAGGCGGCTGGCTCCTTTATATAGGAGGCCTGCAACTACTCAGTTGGATAGACCCAAACCAAACACACAAACGGACTCGAACCTAACCTAGACTCGGACTCAATAACATAGCAATAATATTGGGCACAACCTTAGACTTATCATTACATATCGCAGGTCGTCCTGGCATGCCAATCATCAATGGGATGCGCTCGCATCACCTAGATTGGTGGAGTCCTAAAATTAGGCTTCACCTCCTCCTTCATGCCCATATCATCATCCCCCCTACAAGAAGCGTTGTCCCCAACGCTTGCGGGTCGGGTCGGAAAGGTGGCGTGATATGAACAACCGCTTCATGCGTCTTCGCCATCTTCAAGTCTTGCTTGCCTTCCACTCCGCAACCTCCCTCTCGGCTTGCTTGACTTGGAACATCCCTTGGCGCCTGCACCTCCTTGCGTCTCCATACGAGCTTGGACCTAGGCGCCACCGTCTTCTTCTTCTCAACTCTTGTTGGAACCCGTGGTTGCTGAACATGGATCTTCTTTGCACGACCTTGCATAAGATGAGTAATGCCTAGACCACACAACTGACGAACATGTCCATCCTTGCCTCCATGCATCCGCACAACTGTCCCAACAAAACGCCTCACAGGTGTGCTAACAAAACTGCTCTTGTTACCCCGCTGCACCACATGCACTGGAACATCAGGAGCACAAATATCATCCGTCTGAACACCTGTGTCAACACATACAACCTTCTGAACACATGCTGCAACATCCTTCCTCTCAACAATAAGAGGATGCACTTCAACTGGCTTGTCACTAACAAGTTCCACTGTCTTGTCATCTATAGGCATAGTTGAAGCAATATCAACATTGTCGCACTGTGCAACATGCTCTTCATCCTGCACCTTAGCTAGCCCAGATTTTGGCTTAGCCTTGCGCACCTTCTCCTTATGTACCACCAGCTCTACATCAGACTTTACGTGATCATCCTGCACAGGCTTCAAAGTCTGCTGTTTGCCACCATGCACAAAAGAATATGTATTTGCTCATCCATCATGTGTAGTGTTGCAATCATACTGCCATGGACGACCAAGTAACAGCCCACATACCTCCAATGGCAACACATCACACTCAATCTCGTCAACATAATCACCAACTATAAATGGCACATGCGCCTTATGAGTTACCTTCACCATACCGCAGCTATTGAACCACTGTAGATGCTTAGGTTCAGGAATACGCCATGTGGACAACCCCAACGCTGCCACCATTGCCTTGCTAATGCCATTAGTACAGCTTCCTCCATCAACAATCAACTTGCATGCTTTGCCTTTGATCATACACTGCGCCTGAAATAATTTCCAACGCTGGCCCTTGTCAATTGCCATGCAAGCATCGCCTTGTACTCTCTTGAGTTGCAAATTTAGCCCACTCAATGGTACAACATCCTCAGAGCTAACCACCTTGTCCAGCTCCTTGGACTTCTCCCAAAATCTAGTGCACAGAAATTGCTTCAAATCTGCCCAACTAAGTGTTGTTATGCCCTTTGCGGTCCTCTCTTCCTTCCACCAACTAGCCACAGTCTCATCCACATGCCGATGTGCAAGAACAAATTCAGTGTGACCACCAAACTTGGAATCGATCGAACGACATTGGGCGAAACCATCATCCATGTCAGACCTCCATGATCTAAACTCCGCATATGTGGCAGAACTATCCAACTTCCATTTTATATCTGCAGAATTAAGTGACGATCCCACAACAATAGTAGTATAGTCAAAGTACACATCATCCGGTCTGTCTATCTTACGAACTTCCTTTGCTATTCCCATATTAATCCTTTCCTCTTTTTAATTCTGCCTTGCTTTCCTCTATGTGCAGCGCACCGTTCTGAGAGCGATTCCCGCGATTCTGGGCGAGCTGAGCAATCTCCAGGCAGGGAGCACCGATCCTTCCGATCGATCGATCCTTTCCCGATCAAACAGCGCGACAGTGATTTTTTTCCAATGTCCCGAGCGGCAGCTGTCCCAGCGAGGCACGCGACCCCTAACCACGAGCAGAAATCGATCGCCTCAATCATGTAGCGTACAGCAACGGGTCTCTCTCTTCCCTTTTTATTAAGTCACGTAGGCAGGTGGGACTGTCCAATCGATTGCACCCTTGTTTTCTTTTGGAACGTGAGATGCTCATGTACAGATCTCGCGCATAGCCCTTGGCGCCTGCACCTCCTTGCGTCTCCATACGAGCTTGGACCTAGGCGCCACCGTCTTCTTCTTCTCACTTCTTGTTGGAACCCGTGGTTGTTGAACATGGACCTTCTTTGCACGACCGGGCATAAGATGAGTAATGCCTGGACCACACAACTGACGAACATGTCCATCCTTGCCTCTATGCATCCGCACAACTGTCCCCACAAAACGCCTCACAGGTGTGCTAACAAAACTGCTCTTGTTACCCCGCTGCACCACATGCACTGGAACATCAGGAGCACAACTATCGTTCGTCTAAACACCTATGTCAACACAAACAACCTTCTGAACACATGCTGCAACATCCTTCCTCTCAGCAATAAGAGGATGCACTTCAACTGGCTTGTCACTAACAAGTTCCACTAGCTTGTCATCTACAGGCATAGCTGAAGCAATATCAACATTGTCGCACTGTGCATCATGCTCTCCATCCTGCACCTTAGCTAGCCCAGATTTTGGCTTAGCCTTGCGCACCTTCTCCTTATGTACCACCAGCTCTACATCAAACTTTATGTGATCATCTTGCATAGGCTTCAAAGTCTGTTGTTTGCCACCATGCACAAAAGAATATGTATTTGCTCTTCCAGCATGTGTAACGTTGCGATCATACTTCCATGGACGACCAAGTAACAGCCCACATACCCCAATGGCAACACATCACACTCAATCTCATCAACATAATCACCAACTGTAAATGGCACACGCACCTTATGAGTTACCTTTACCATACCGCAGTTATTGAACCACTGTAGATGCTTAGGTTCAGGAATACGCCATGTGGACAACCCCAACGCTGCCACCATTACCTTGCTAATGCCATTAGTACAGCTTCCTCCATCAATAATCAACTTGCATGCTTTAACTTTGATCATACACTGCGCCTGAAATAAGTTCCAATGTTGGCCCTTGTCAACTGTCATGCAAGCATCGCCTTGTACCTTGTTGAGTTGCAAATTCAGCCCACTCGATGGTACAACATCCTCCACGGCAGCCTTAACAACATCAACCGCTAACACTTCAGAAATCGTGGCTTCCACCTTAGTAACTGTCGGCAATGGAACAACTGTTAACTTCTCATGAGTAGTCACATCTGTCTCGACCTTCGGTATAAGTGCTATACTCCTACCAACATCCACTTCCCACTTACAACCATGGGCGGCTGCTCGTTTTCCTCCATATACGGTAATACGAAACCATTACGGAGAAATCTTTTGTAGTCCTCCCAAGTTTGAGAAAACCCATCTATATCAACCGCCTCGTACCACCAACGGTCTAACTCCTTGTCCACACGCCGGTGAGCAAGAACATACCCATCATACCCACTAAACTTGCCATTGTATTTGCGACATCGATGGAAACCCCGTTCCATGTGCCTTTCCCAGTCTTGGTACTCCTCAACTATCGCAAGTCTATGTAGGCACCAGCTAAGCTCGGATGCATCACGTGCCACTTCATTCAAGAGATCGAGATAGTCATTGAAAACAACAATAGATTTTTTGCCACGTGTACACCTCAAGCCCAAAGTATCTCCTGAAAAAGAATCAATCATGTCCTATCTTGTTCCGTCACACATAATTCTTGCCCTGTTAGCGATCGATCCCAGGCAGAGAGAAATCGCCTGGCACAAGCACCTTAGGTGCCGATCAAACAATTATTATTTTCCTCTAAACAAACAATACGTGGCCAACAATTCCGTAACATCCTGGGACTCCAAACCGGATTCAACTTTCCTTTTTAGTGGGAGATTTCGTATCCAAATAGCGGAACAAACAATGTGTTCCTTTTGTTTTTTTCTCTCCTGTGCTTCACACAGAAGAAACCCGGTAACGCAAATCCTTCCGATCGATGGCAACAAATCCCAGAAAAAGAAACCGATCGATCCTTTCACACCGAAACGGTGCACGTGGCGATTCCTTTTCTTTTCCTGAAAATCAGCCTCTCCTTTGTTTGTTCTCACGTATAGCAGCAATACCAAAACTGAATTGCCTTTTTTCCTTCTAACAGACACGATCGACCTGTTTTTTTTATCCTTTAGTAGGTTGCCTCACGTAAGGAAACTGTCCCCTAGCGACCGGTATAGGAAAAACAGGAGATCGATCCTGATTGTATCGATTGGCCTGTCCCTGCCTGACTTGCGTGATGCAATCACTTGAGAAACTGTGTCCGCCTCGTTCTGATTCAATTCGATCCGATCTGCAGTAGAAGTCAAGAAAAACGATCTGATCCCTGGCTACCAACAAAGAAAACGAACACCAGATCCTCAGCCACCAATACTCACTGATCTGAAAACTGCTCGGGAAAAATAGCGATCCGCAGATCAACCGCAAACACTCGCCATGATCAACCTAGAGCTCTGATACCACCTGATACGGATCAAGCCGATGATCCTATAGTTTTGTCCCGATCTTTCACAGCGAGTCAACCCGATCGATGATTCTTCCAATCACGCGGCGACCTGAAGAAGAGGAGCGAATCCAGCAAGTAACATGATGAAGATCACCCCGCCTCAAACCTGAGCACGACAATCCTTGATGAACACAAGAACCTCCACAGCAATAATCTGATAAACGGTATCGCCATCCCCGGAGGGATGATACACGGTGGAGCACAATATAGTTTATAGACTAAACAACTTAACTCCCCTAAACCCGAGGTGGCTGGCTCCTTTATATAGGAGGCCTGCAACTAGTCGGTTGGATAGACCCAAACCGAACACACAATGGACTCGAACCTAACCTAGACTCGGACTCAATAACATAGCAACAATATTTGACACAACCTTAGACTTATCATTACATATCGTAGGTCGTCCTGGCGTGCCAATCATCAAGGGGATGCGCCCGCATCACCTAGCTTGGTGGAGTCCTAAAATTAGGCTTCACCTCCTCCTTCATGCCCATCATCGGATGATGAGGATATATACAAGGATTATGATGATTCTGACTGCTTGAACTGGAAGGAAATATTGAGTCAAATCAATAATGACTATCAGGTGAATTCATTCCTAGTTGATCATGATGCTTTAATTGATGAGAACTTTATACTACCTAAGTCTATGCATTTATGTATGATCATGTTCGTTGGAGAAATAAGCATGGCGCGAGGAGGAGAAGGGCTACAAGAGGAGCCCTGCATGATGATTGCCCAAGGATGCGCGAGGGAGGAGCGGGAGGAAGGCGCAAGAGAAGATCATCAAAACAAAGCCGACCGAGAGTTAGAAGGCGACCAATAAGGAAGGTTCAATTCGGACAGACGGAAGTTCTGAAATTGAAACGGACGTGGTTTCCACATACCAACTCCGAATTAAGCAAATAAGTACATGTTGGAAAGATAATTCCGAGATCTATACAGCGGGTACTTGCACGTCTCTCGGTTCGTTACGAGCTGTGCGCAGCAACCAAAACAAGTCGACAGATGTTTTCTGTCAGTTTACAAATAGAGTCCTTTTAAGTTAGGAAAGTTAGAGATATGTTTGGTTTTGATCCCAACTCTATGTTGGAAGTCCAGCAGCCTTTATATAGGCCTGTAAATCATGGTCCCTTTGGTTAGACCACATTAAAATATTTTGGAGTTGTTTCTTTCATAGAACCTCTGGAATTACCCTGTGTTCGAATTTACCAACTATAATTGAGTGTGATCTGTTGTTCCATTGGGAATTAGTTGATTGCATACTACCGTTCATGGTCACGGCTGCGTGCGCAAGAGTATGGTGTTGTGAATATCCTACAAGGTTCAAGATCTGTTGCACTGGCATCAGGGTTCGAGCGGGAGAGATCATAGCTACGCACTAGTTATCTATCATCCACCATCGCCATCGACAAGAGCTTGCTGAGAAGATCGGGCCACCCCATATCATCTTGGTATCAGAGCACTGGGTTTACTCGGTGATCAATATCATCTTGGTATCAGATTTCCTGGTTGCCTCGGTAAGCAATTCACAATCCATCCATAGATTAGAGAGTGTTTTTCGTCCTATACAGAAAAAGCCCCACAAAAAGAGTTGCCATGGCCTAGATTACATCGTATTCGAGTAATAGTTGTTGGTCGTGTTCCTCTTTTAGTCTAGATCTAGATATGCTCCTCGTAGATTTGTTTTTGCTTTCTAGTTGTTCTAGTCGAGTACCCCATCAATTGTTTCCACCACCATCAAGTCAGATCCGATCCAAGCAAAGAGTCCTAGTTGTGTACTACTTGGCAAGTCGGAATTGCAAAAAAAAATGCCGACTTCTGCCGCGGCACAGAAATGGCCTGTTTCTCTGCCGCGAGTCCTTCTTTGCCACTACTCGGTTTCCTGCCACGACATGTTTTCGGCCGTTTTTTCTGCCGCGGCAGGAAATTTTTCTGCCACGGCACGTTTTGCGCTGTTTTTCTGCCACGGTAGCCAGACTTACAAAGTGTAAAAATTGCACTTTTCCTTAACTTTAGCCACAAACATTCTATTTCAAAGGTGTAGGAACTTACCCATTGAGACTAGTTTCCACTCCTACAGGCTGCTCCTAGGATTTTGGTGCCGTGCTTTGTAATTTGGCCGTGTGTGACATATATTCAAAAAAAAGAAAAAATAACATAGCAAAAGGAAAAAGCAAAAAGAAAAAGAAGCTATACAAAAGAAAAAGAAAAAGGAAAGGAGAAATTGAGCAAGAAGTCTAGTGATATCTTTGTGCACCGGTAGATTGAGTAATCTTGTGCCTGTTTACTTTGAGCTTTGCTAGTGTCTCTCCAGCATAGTGCAACACCCTTCATAGTTGCATTGCCACGTTTATCTCTGCGTATGTGTTTCTTGGGTTGTTACACGATCAACACTAGGACTTGTTTGCGGTGCATTAGGATACCATACCTAGAGCTCCACCATACATAACATGTGTGCCATGTGATCATTCTCTATACCCTGAATATTCACTTCATCACATTTGTGCATAAGTTGTTGATTCAAATTGGTAAGCATCACTATTCACTTTGGAACGGTAAGATCTGCTTTCTTGTCAGTTTTGAGTGAGTTGTGAGAGCTCCACCACCAGATTTTGTTTTGTGCACTAATGTACTAATCATGTCTTCTAGTAGTATTGATGTGATGCAGAAAAAGGATGCAGATGATTATCCCTTTCCATTACAATCCTACTGCAGCAAGACATTTTGGGAAGAGGAGTCAGGAGTGGTGCCTCCTTCGGGTTTGTTCCACTTCATCGTAGAAATTAGTGGAGTCCTGAAATTAGGCTTCACCTCCTCCTTCATGCCCATATCATCATCCCCCCTACAAGAAGCGTTGTCCCCAACGCTTGCGAGTCGGGTCAGAAAGGTGGTGTGATATGAACAATAGCTTCACGCGTCTTCGCCATCTTTAAGTCTTGCTATCAGAGTGGGAGATTCCCTACCCTTCTTTCCTTTACCTTCCTTCTTCCTCTCCTTCCTCCTCCTTCTCCTCCCTCCACTCTTACACTCTCCTCCCTCCTCTCCCTTCTCTCCCTTCTCTCTCTCCTCCACTCTTTCTCTTCCTCTCTCTCCTCTCTTTTTACTTCCATCCCCCTTCCCCTTTCTTCTTATCTTTCTCTCCACTTTTACCTCCTCCTCTACTCCCTCCCTCCTTCTTTCTCTATTTTTCTCCCTCCCTCTCTCCCCTTCCCCCCTCTTTTCTCTCTTCCGCACAACTGTCCCAACAAAACGCCTCACAGGTGTGCTAACAAAACTGCTCTTGTTACCCCGCTGCACCACATGCACTGGAACATCAGGAGCACAAATATCATCCGTCTGAACACCTGTGTCAACACATACAACCTTCTGAACACATGCTGCAACATCCTTCCTCTCAACAATAAGAGGATGCACTTCAACTGGCTTGTCACTAACAAGTTCCACTGTCTTGTCATCTATAGGCATAGTTGAAGCAATATCAACATTGTCGCACTGTGCAACATGCTCTTCATCCTGCACCTTAGCTAGCCCAGATTTTGGCTTAGCCTTGCGCACCTTCTCCTTATGTACCACCAGCTCTACATCAGACTTTACGTGATCATCCTGCACAGGCTTCAAAGTCTGCTGTTTGCCACCATGCACAAAAGAATATGTATTTGCTCATCCAGCATGTGTAGTGTTGCAATCATACTGCCATGGACGACCAAGTAACAGCCCACATACCTCCAATGGCAACACATCACACTCAATCTCGTCAACATAATCACCAACTATAAATGGCACATGCACCTTATGAGTTACCTTCACCATACCGCAGCTATTGAACCACTGTAGATGCTTAGGTTCAGGAATACGCCATGTGGACAACCCCAACGCTGCCACCATTGCCTTGCTAATGCCATTAGTACAGCTTCCTCCATCAATAATCAACTTGCATGCTTTGCCTTTGATCATACACTGCGCCTGAAATAAATTCCAACGCTGGCCCTTGTCAATTGTCATGCAAGCATCACCTTGTACGTTGTTGAGTTGCAAGTTCAGCCCACTCAAAGGTACAACATCCTCCACGACATCCTTAACAACATCAACTACTAATGCTTCAGAAATCGTGGCTGCCACCTTGCTAACTGTTGGCAATGGAACAACTGTCAACTTCTCATGAGTAGTCACATCCATCGCGATCTTCGGTATAAGTGTTGTACTCTTGCCAACATCCACTATCCAATTCATAACCTTGGGCGGCTGCTCGATTTCCTCCATATACTGTAATATGAAACCATGACGGAGAAAACTTTTGTAGTCCTCCCAAGTATGAGAAAAACCATCTATGTCAACCGCCTCGGACCACCAACTATCTAACTCCTTGTCCACACGCCGGTGAGCAAGAACATACCCATCATATCCGCTAAACTTGCCATTGTATTTGCGACATCGATGGAAACACCGTTCCATGTGCATTTCCCAATCTTGGTACTCCTCAATTGTCGCAAGTCTATGTAGGCACCACCTAAGTTCGGATGCATCACGTGCCACTCCATCCAGGAGATTGAGATAGTCATTGAAAACAACACTAGATTTTTTGCCACGTGCACACCTCAAGCCCAAAGTATCTCCTGGAAAAGAATCCATCCTCGCAGGCAAAAACTTTCTCCATAGGCTGTTTGGTGATATCCGTGCACTGTTTCCTAAAATTTGGAACAAAACAGCACTGCAAAAATCCTGGACAAAAATAGACGAATTCCGACCTGCGTACAGGTCGGTGCCCCAAATCAAAAATTCAATCACAGAAAACCGGAAGCCTAGTGGATGACGTCCTGTTTCCTGCTGCTGCTTTCCTTTTTTTCCAACCTTAAGCTCACGTGCAGCACTAGGATTTAAAACTGCTCACGATCAAATCTGGAGACAACGACCGTGCGCTGTCATTTTTTACGTACCACATGGAATACCAACCGGACAACAACTCCTTCTGATGGAAAACGATCACTGATCCTTTCCTGATCCAAAACGGTGATAGCAAGCAGCAATTCTTCGTATGATCCGGCTGATCGCGATCGATCCCTCCAATCCGGCAGCAAATCTGTTTTTTTAAACTGCCTCTATCGGATCTGGTTCCCGAGCCGCGAGAGCACCAAGAGAGGGCAGACTCAATCGCCAGGTACATGAGGTGTGACTCGGTGGTGAGGCGCGCGCGAGCGGCCTCCTTCTCCGTTTCTTTTTTTAGCGGGAATCGGATCTGGAACGCGATCGGATCTGAGATCAACTCTGGACGGAACCAGCTGATCACTGAGCAACTTGATCTTGACAAGAACAAAGCACTAGATGCCAAATAGCTGCCTTGGAGCGATCCGCACGAAAAACCAGAGGCACGATCTTGCAATCTCCCACTCTTCTCCACAACCGATCTATAAACTGCTTGTAGAAAAATAGTCCGCAAATGATTCAAAAACACGCTGTGATCAACACGAGCTCTGATACCACATGATGCAGATCACACCGATGATCGTTGAGTTTTGTCCCGATCTTTCACAGCGAGTCAACCAGATCACAGCGAGTCAACCAGATAGATGATCTCCCAATAACGTGATGAACGTCACCTGAAGAAGAGGAACGAATCCAGCAAGTAACGTGATGAATATCACCACGCCTCAAACCTGAGCACAACAATTCTTGATGAACACAAGAACCTCCGCAGCAATAATATGATAAACGGTATCGTCGTCCCTGGAGGGATGATACATGGTGAAGCACAACATAGTTTTTAGACTAAACAACTGAACTCCCCTAAACCCTAGGTGGCTGGCTCCTTTATATAGGAGGCCTGCAACTAGTTGGTTGGATAGACCCAAACCGAACACACAAACGGACTCGAACCTAACCTAGACTCGTACTCAATAACATAACAATAATATTTGACACAACCTTAGACTTATCATTACATATCGTAGGTCGTCCTGGCGTGCCAATCATCAATGGGAGACGCCCGCATCACCTAGATTGGTGGAGTCCTAAAATTAGGCTTCACCTCCTCCTTCATGCCCATATCACGTTTGCAACGTATCATGTACCAGATCCGGATGCTAACGCCTTCCAGACGGCAGAAGAGAAGACGAGGAGCTTCGACCCGGCTGAATTCTCTAGCCGGCCCGAACCATGGGGACTACACCCTATGGGTGCACTCACGCGCCCCCACACAAACACCTACAACAAGCAATAGTACAAAGGAGCTTCGACCCGGCTAAACTGTCCAGCCGTCCCAAACATCGGGGACTACACCCTGTGGGTGCACTCACGCGCCCTGATACGTCCATATTGCATCACTATTCTATATCATAATTTACTGTTATTCATTGATATATTTCATATTAAGAGATGATACTTATGTTATTTCATCTGTTTTTGCATGGTTGATGACTTTTGGAGCATGTACCGCTGCAGTCAGGATTTTGATGGAAAATGTGCTGTTAGGAGGCAAAATTTGCGAAGATCAGAAAATCCGGAAAAATATATAGAAAATCCTATTTTTCCAGAAGACAAAGACTGACAGAAGGAGGAGTGGAGATGGGCCACAGGGGCCCCACACCACCCCCTAGCGCGGGCCACCCTAGGCTGCACCACCAGGTGGTGTGGCCGGCCTAGCCCACCTCCAGCTCTCCCCTCTGGCGTGTATTATATCCAGGGAACTGTAATACCTGGGGAGCGACCACAGAAAGATTCCGCCGCCTCTACGGGGCGGAAAACACTGAGAGAGGAAGATCTCTCAGGCAGACAGATTTCTGCCGGGGGAATTCCTTCCCGGAGAGGGGAGATCGTCGCCATCAACACCACCATCAAGCTGGACTTCATCGGGATCATTATCATCATCATCATCACCATCATCACCACCACCACCCTCATCACCATGTCCATATTGCTGTAACAATTGGGGTGAATCTTGCATAGTTCTTCGGGGAAACATTCCTGGTGTTGATTACTCTTTGTAGTTGATGCTATTGAGTGAACCATTGCATTATTGTTTATGTTCAGATTGTTATACATCATTATTCCATCTCTGATCATGATCCATATGATGTCTTGTGAGTAGTTCGTTTTGTTCTTGAGGACATGAGAGAAGTCATGTTGTTAGTAGTGGAATTGTGTTGAGAAATATTCAATAGTTTGATATTTAAGTTGTGGTGTGCTTCTTCTAGTGGTGTCATGTGAACGTCGACTATATGACACTTCACCTATATGGGCCTAGGGGAATGCATTGTGTATTTGGCTACTAATCGTAGGGGTTGCCGGAGTGACAGAAACCTGAACCCTCGTTAGCAAACCATTGCACAAGGGACGTCAGGGTCTTAGAGTTTAAAGCTGTGGTTAGGTTTCTACCTTAATTACTTTCTTGTACTTATGGATGTTTGCAAGGGGTATAATCACAAGTATGTATTAGTCCTAGGAAGGTCGGTACATTAGCACAGGTTCACCCACACAACACTTAGCAAACTAAAGAAGATTAATCAACTATATGAAGCGAAAGCACTTGACAGAATTCCCGTGTGTCCTCGAGAACATTTGGTCAACTTAAGTAATACAATCGGCTTGTCCTTTGCTGAAGAAAGGATTGGGCCACTTGCTGCATTTATTCTTACTGTCTTTTATTTACTCGTACTTTATTTACTTGCATTATCAAAAAACCCTAAAAATCCGTTTGCTAAGTATTTGCAGAGAATTCCTGATCCATAGCACTAGCCAGCACCTTCCGCTCCTCGTTGGGTTCGACACTCTTACTTATCAAAAATACTACAATACACCCCCTATACTTGTGGGTCATCAAGACTATTTTCTGGCACCATTGCCGGGGAGTGAAGCGCTATTGGAGAGTAGAACTGGTAAAGGAAACTTCTACTTTGAGTATTGTTTACTTCTGTTAGTTGCTTTATTTTTGTTATGGATAATTCGCTGAGTTTCTTATTTCGTAATGGTACTACCACTTCTAAGGTAGTAGATGAACCACCACCTGCTGAGAATGATGCTTTTAAAATACCTACGAGAATTATTGATCGTGTTATGGATAACTACTATGTTGGGGATGGAACTGTCCATCCCGGTGATCATTTACTCTTTATACACGAATTATGCGGGTTGTTCAAGTGTGCAGGTATTACTACTGATCAAGTTAAGAAGAAGTTATTCTCATTGTCACTGAAAGGAAGAGCTGAGGAATGGTATAAGCTACTGAAGAATGGTCAAGCTCTTGAATGGGAGGAAATAGTGCCTCTCTTTTATTCAAAGTTTTATCCTCCTAGTGAGATTCATAAAGATCGGAATGAAATATACAACTGTTGGCCTCTTGATGGAGAGAGTACAGCTCAAGCTTGGGGGAGATTGAAGTTACTAATGCTCAAATGTCCCATTCATGAGCTCCCCAACAATATTATTATCAATAACTTTTATGCAAGGCTACCTCTTCATGATAAGGATTTATTGGATGCTTCTTGTGCTGGATCATTCACTCGCACGGAAGAAGAAGCTAAATGGGATCTTCTCGACCGTATTCAAGATAATGCTGAAGCATGGGAGAATGATAAAGGTAGAAAATCAGGTATAAATTATGATTATGATTGCATTGAATCTTTTATGGGAACTGATGACTTTCAAAATATTAAAAATGCTTATGGTCTAGACTCTCAAGCTATTGCTACTTATTTTAAGGCTTTTGCTTCCTACATTGAAGTGCCTAAAAAGAATTGGAATAAGTATCATGAACCTTGTAAAGATATTGCTAAGAGTGTTCCTACAAGAAACACTGAAGTTTATACTGCTAATCATGTCTTACCTAAACCTTACATTGAGAAAATGCCTTTCCCAGTTAAGATAAAGGAACATTCTATGATAGCTAGTATGGTTAATGAAAGTACAAATGAAGCTGTTGAACCTGATAAACAAATGGATGATGAACCTATAATAGAAAATGTGAAATACTTTGTCACTAAATATGTAGAAGAGGGACACACTATCCTTGGTAAGGATACCTCTAATATTATTTCACAAAGTAGTATTATGAAAGCTAGTGTTCCTGTGTTTTCTATTAGGATAAGTGATCATTGTTATGATGGCCCTTGTGATAGTTATATTGTTAAGTTTATGCATGATACTGAAAGCTACTATGAGCGAGGGAAAAGTGTTCTTATGTATCTCAATAATATCATGTTTCCTCGTTTTATGCTGAAAGTTTTTATGTTGCACTTCTTTTGCCTTCCTATGCTAGTAGCCTCTGGTTTCAACAACTTGTTTGTTTACAAAATTCCCTTGCATAGGAAGTGGGTTAGACTTAAACATGTGTATTTTTGCTTCTTAATGCTCTATTTCACTTCAATTCATATTCTTGTGTGAGCTTCATCAAAATTATCATGCCCATCTTAATGGCTATAAAGAAAGAGCTTTTTGGGAGACAAGCCAATTTATTTTTGCTTTCTGTTTGTTTTTGTTTCCTTGAGTCTTGGAAGTTATTACCTCGGTAATAGCCTCTCCTTATCCTTTTTGTTTGGTTTTTGTGTCAAGATCAACCTCTAACGAGAGAGAAGTAAGATTTGGGGAAGTTGTTGTCCCGAAACAGATTTTTGTGCTCCACCGTAAAAATTAGTGAGAGATCTGTGTATATCGGATTGAGCTGTAATTTTTTGTGCTTCTGTCCCAGGTTGCTATTTAACTTTCGTTAGTTTTGCACTTTTTTATTTGAGCAACAGAAGATTTTCGAAAAAATTGATCTTTACCTGCTGTTCTGTTTTAACAGATTTTGCCACTCTTGCATTTGCTTCTTTAATCGATCGCCTTTTTGAATTCTTTTTGGGTTTTCGGAAGGAGTTGCTATAGTAGCATATGTTTTGATGGTTTTCAGTTGAAATTGGACTTAAAAGGTTTATTACCTCTCTTACACTAATGTTGCTAATAAGAATTGTGTAAAGTTTTGTGTGAAAGAAATCTCTAGGTTAGTGGAGAAAATGGTGTAATGAGAAAGTGAAAGGTTTCATGACTCACAATAAGTGTTTGAAGATGAAGATATCGATGTTATTCAAGTGGTGACTCCGGAAGAATCCACTAAATACCAAATTCAGAGACCTGCAGAATCCGTTTTCAAATAGGTAACAGTTCTGATAAGAAAAGTTCCACGAAAAATCTGTCTAGTTATATTTGTGCAGTTTTTATCCAACAAGGAAAGTTACGAAGCGAAAGAGGGATGGAAACGGAGCCAGGGTGGCTCACACCTGTAGGGGTTCTGCGCATGAAAACAATAAAATTTTACCCTACGCCACTGAACCCCTGAAGCTGCCAGGACCTATCTATTAGTAATACAGTAACGGGAGGGGCTTTTCGCGAACTTACCCTTGAAGACCGAAAAGCGTTGTCAACGCGCAGGAGAGCGTGGTTGATGTAGACGAGCCGAAGCCAACCTCAAGGTCGTGATGAAGTCCTTGCGCTCCTTCTGGCTCCAACGACTTGAGTGCCTCAAGTGCGACACCTCGCAGGGAGTTACACACGTCCGGTGCCTGACGATGACTCCCGCTTCCCTGATCCAGCAGCAGTTGCGGAAGTAGAGCTCCCGGATCCGAATCCCGCAGTGCGACGGCACTCCGCGGTGAAGATGTCTCTCGCTCGCGCAGTCCAGACTTGGGACCACGGTCACGAGAGAGAGAGGGGGAGAGAGAAAATATCAATTGGAGGTCCTCCCAAAAGTGGGGAGACCTTTATTGATTATTGGTGTATTTTTCTAGGCCAAATACCTCAATATATATAGGGGAGGGGAGGTACTACCTCCCTCAAAGTCCCGGGGTGGGACTAAAGGAGAGGAGGGGGGAGGAGGTGGTCGCCGGCCACCTAGTGGGCCCCGCGTGGGGGGGCTAGGCCCAGCCGGCCTCCCCCTTGGCCCCTCTCCCTCTTTCATTTCCCCTAATGGGCCCTCTCCCTCCGGAATTGGCCCATTAAGGCTTTTTGACCTTTAGTTGATTTTCGCTTTATTAAATAATTATGAATAAATGATTAAATCAATATTTAACATTCATTCACATATTATTCAACCTCCGTGGCCATGGAACACCTTCCACCTCCACTCCGGACATCCTCCGGACTTACCAAAACTCTTCCGGTTTTCTCCCTACTATTCTTTGGCAATTCTATCGGTCCTATAAACACTCTCTAAGCATCATCAAGCCCTTAAGTGTGATACCCCACGGTTCGGGAACACTCCAGACTTGGTCGGGACACTCCCGCACCAATGATCAACATAGGGACCTGGATGGCCATGTGACCCCTGTGCGTTCCACGAAGATCTTTTGTCATTTGAACCGGGACAGTCGTGTCTTATTCCCTTTGTCTCTCGATACTTGCATTGCCCGAGATCTGATCAATGACATCAACATATCGTGTTCAATCTTGTCTCCGAACAATGCTACTTGACTCGTTCCGATAAGTGATATCCCCGTGATCAAATCACACGCTGCGCAGCTTTTGGATAGAACCTCTTCGAGTGGGCCCTTGAGTATCTTCCCGTCACATGGACGGACAAATCCCGCTCTTGACTTATATTGCCTCTACGGTTTCCTTCGAATACCTGAACACACCTTTATGACCACCGTTTTACCAGATGGCGTTTGATGCTATCTAATCACTCTCGGGAGACAGTGATTGATATAGCCTCATGGTCTAAGGAATAGTCTACGAGGGTCCATTTCTAATCATCGTAACTTGAACTTCGTGACATGATCGAGTCATAATGTTTAGGTTGGGTATTGGTTCATCATCTCATTCTCAGAATGAGATGACTCCATTTCCAACTGGCATAAATGCCACATGATCAGGAAACATGATCATCTGTTGACCAATGAACCAGTGACTAGAGTTTCACTGGGAACCCCTGGTTTGTTTGTATATCACACGTGTATTGATGTTTCCACTCAATACAGTTATAGCATGATATAAAACTTAATCATAAACTATATGAAATATGATAATAGTCCTTACTACTATTTGTCTCTAGGGTATATTTCCAACAGTCTCCCACTTGCACTAGAGTACAAATACACTAGCTGCATTTGTTCTCAATCATTGACACCATATATCCGGTACCCTGAACATGCTTGCTCATGGAAGAGGTTGAGCCTTGGTTATGTACTTTACAGTCCCAGATCCTTTACAACTTACTAATGTCACCTTGATTGACATTAATACTTTATCATCACATGATAGCATCTGTGTGTATGTATCGTTGCTATGGCAGCAGAACGAGGCCTGATTCCAGGAGCCTACAGTGATGTTAGATCAACCTCGAGGGCTTTCACATGGGCACTGTGCCCTGGGACACATCATTCTACGTTAAAAGTGAACTATCCCCGCCATAACATTATACAACACTTTAGATGGTACCCTTATCTATTATTATAAATGTATTCATCGAAACACTAGTGCATTCTGTGCAACTTTCGATGTTTTGTTCACCTCGCTTCCTACTTGACATTAATTGGTATCTATAGGAGTTTCCAACACATTCCCTTATAACATAACTCTTTATGCTTTTAAGATATGTCATCCTTTATGGATTTGGAAAATATGTCTACAATTCTCTATTAGACACTGCAGACAAAACTCAGCTCAACGTTCTGTGATTCGAACTTAATCACTTTTAAACGTTCCTTAATGGATCATATATTATGTTAAGTTATCATCATGGTTTACTAAGATAGAACCTATGTCTCAACATAGTGGATGACAAGTTAAACTTAATGCTATTCCTAATTTGAGTTATTAAGGACCAGTTCCTTAATTAACTTATATTCTGAAACACTTTTTAGAATCCCTTAAGGAATACTACATAATATCATAATACACCTATTATCAACTTCTACATCTTATAAATCATTATTTATAAGTATTTGCGCTTTCATCCTTAACATACTTAAGAATTACTCCTATAAGCTCCCACTCAAAATATGTTCCTACATATTTGAATTTGACTCTTATATTGCTCCCACTTAAAAATATGTCAATCACATATTGTTTCAGGAAGACTTTCATAGCTCCCACTCAATTTTATGCAAAATGCACGTCCTCTCACTATTTTTTGAATAACTTCAAAAACCTTTGACCAAATATCAAACTTGGAGATTTACTATGAGATACTAGTGATGTTACTAGTTTTAAATCCAGTAGACATTTAGCACATTTGAATCAAATTCATTTGAATTTGTCCAATACTTGACAAATTGTGCTTTTGTCATTCACCCCTTTTTCCTACTATGACTTTGCAGTCATTTAGGAAAACTCAAGTAACCCTTTTACTTGTGAGATTTAGCAACAAATTGCTTTCTAATCTCAAGGGAATTTTACTTCTAGGATTTGTCATAATTTAGTTTACCATTATTTCCTTAGTAGTTTGTAGGTATGTCATATTCCAATAATCATGACAAATGATTCACAAATGTCTCCATATAAGATATGGATCACATTTTGAATCCTACTTCATGTAGTGAAAACACTAGTGGGGAAAACACAATGATCGAAATCATTGATTCTTTCCTTCTATGAAGAGAATCATTCAGGAACATTGTCCGTTGCGCTTCTCAACACTCTGATGCAGGGTTTTGAATCATCATCATGTTTTACACTATCTTCCATTTGCTCCATAATCGAGAAACATCACTAAAAGTGAGCTTTCTCAAGAATGCACCAAAATCCAAGCAATACAAGTTTTGCTTTCCTTTTGGTTTCAGCTATGGATTTGGTATTCAAAGTTTCCAATGAATACACTACAAGGACTTATTCGCTATTGTTTTGGTTATATCGAATAACCCCAAAACTTTCACGAATTCAAATGGTTCACTACATAATTGAGTGCTAACTATTTCTAAGCTAATGGTCTCTACATCTACACTACAACGATCTATTTGGTGCCTTCTATTCAACCCCTTTGATATCTAATATCACATTGTGATGCTTTGTATTTTGACGTTTCAAAACACTTTGCATTTCACAGTTACTTTTATATGATTCTTATAAAGTTGAATTTCATTACTATTGATCAAATCATAGTAATTGGATTCTCTTTTATATTTATACCCTTTGTTGATGAAACACTTTGATCAAATCAAATAGTTTCATATTCATGTTTCCTTTGGTAAACTACTTTACACATTTAAACAATCATTTAATGATAATTACCATTTTCTTTAAACACAATACATCGAATATGTATTTACTTTTAACAATTCTTTAAACACTTTGTATTCAAGTAATACACGGTGTTCAAGTTATTTTGCCGAACTTAGGCATGATTTATATGTGATAAGAAATCGAATGACTTTCACATATTATCACTTAACTTTGAATTCAAACAATGGTTTCATTCATTAATGAAATATCATTAAGTTGGGTATTTTAAACAAGGCATTTTAATGTTTTACAAATGTTCATACATTATCAATTAGTTTCAAACAACAAGGATAATTCACACATAATCAAACAAGATATGAACACGAATAGAAATCATTCATAAAAGTGGAACAACTGTTTGTTACAAACTCATATGAATAACCGTCTCACGAACTGTGAGACACACTAAAGAAGTTCACAATCTCTTGATTACATTAATCATCCTAAACACGAACTAAATGATAAATGTCGAGGGAGAGTGTCATCGCCCATCATCATCATGCTCGCCATCAACACGCAACGTCACCTCCTCTCCAGCAAGCACCTCTTATGCAGAAGGACCTGTTTTCATCAAAACAGAACAAGTATCAGATATACTTAACACTGCAAATGTGTTGTCTTGACTTGTGCTTGGTAGCTTGGTGGCAGCGACCGTAGCACAGCAGCATTTGCAAAAGAGCCTGTAATCCAGACGTCCAGGAAGTATGCTGGCCTCATGTACACATCATGCATGTGCTGGAAGTGGTTGTCCAGTGATGAGTTCTCCTCCATCTTAATGGATAGGAAGTCTCCCATCAACTCATGCTCCCAGATGCGTGTCTGCTCCACAAAATGTGTCCTAAGTTGTAGCATCACCGAACGAGGGTTGACATCACCCACGAAAGGCCACAGCTCGTCCACCATTCCGAAACGCATCACAACTAAAATATAGGAGGCCATCTCACGACGGAGATAGCGGTCTTTCTGCTCCTCTAGGGTCTCAAGGTCCGTGGGCTGATCCAAATCCATCCCGTTGAGTATGTAGTCGACCACGTCGTTCTTGCTAAGGAGAACATGGAGACTGGCAACCCAAATGGAGAAGTTCGATCCATCTAATCTGAGCTTCTCTCCTTCTAACCATTCAATTGTCAACACGAAAGGTCCCATCTACATTTATAATTGCAAAAGGAATTTAGACTAAATTTATAATTAAATGAGTTAATAATAACTCCACTCAGAAACACCTATCCCAAGTGAGGGTTCCTAGTGATAACATGACCCCTATCAGCCACATCTCCCCCGATCATCACGGCCATCAATGTGGGTTCAAGGGTGGACGCTAAACGTCGGTCACATCATTCATGCGACTCGTGCTCGATCTTTCGACCATCCGTGTTCCTAGGCCCCGCTTCTCTAGCGTGCTAGGCTTGCCAACTCAACCTTAGTGTATTTGTTGTGCAACATGGCTTACACCCACTGTATGCGAACGTAGATATGTATGACACCCAAGCCTGTAACCATGGATCGCCTCATATCGAAGAACTTTCTTGGTGGTGCACACTAAGGGGGAACACAATCGTTGGTAATTTTAACAGGGATCATCTTATTAGGCTACCGTCGAGTATCTAATACTATCACACAATAAGACATACAAACAATAACATTGAATGTAAATGCTATGTGATATGGTCCTTCACGTCGTGATCTCCATCCGTCGTCACCGGGTTCCGGCGCCAGGGTTCCGGCGTCATAGACACCAGGGTACCGGTGTCATTCTGGCGTGGTAGTTCGTCATTACCGTGACTATCTACTACTATGCAACAAAAGGTAATTACTTTACCTTTGCCACAACCATATCACAAAGCAACGCCCCCCTGCAAAACAAAGTTAGACGCCTCTACTTTAACTTTGCATGTTTTACGTGGCTGAATGGGCTTTCGCACAAGAACCATTCTTACCTACGAACTTTCAGCACAACACTGATCAAGTAGTTGTCTCTACTACACCCCTTTCGGGGCCCTCCATTGCAAATGGCATACCAACTAATGCGAGAGAGACAGACACCCCCCTAAGCCACTTTATACGGTACAAGCCGTATGTCAAGCAAGGACCACTCTCGCGAATGAACGTGTAAAGTCGGTTGGGGGCCGCATCATCAAGCATTACTGCGGTATACACAAGTACACGTGGGAGGGTAACAACTAAAAGATCAATACCCACACGCTAGATCTCGTGTGTTCTACCCGTACTAGCATTACTACGCATAGACCTAGCTCTGATACCACTGTAAGGGTTCCGCGCATGAAAACAATAAAATTTTACCCTACGCCCCTAAACCCCTGAAGCTGCAAGGACCTATCTATTAGTAATACAGTAACGGGAGGGGATTTTCGCGAACTTACCCTTGAAGACCGAAAAGTGTTGTCAACGCTCAAGAGAGCGTGGTTGATGTAGACGAGCTGAAGCCGACCTCAAGGTCGTGATGAAGTCCTTGCACTCCTTCTGACTCCAACGACTTGAGTGCCTCAAGTGCGACATCTCGCGAGGATTTACACACGTCCGGTGCCTGACGATGACTCCCGCATCCCCAATCCAACAGCAGTTGCGGAAGTAGAGCTCCCGGATCCAAATCCCGCAGCACGACGGCGCTCCGTGGTGAAGATGTCTCTCGCTCGCGCAGTCCAGACTTGGGACCACGGTCACGAGAGAGAGAGGGGGAGGGAGAAAATATCAATTGGAGGTCCTCCCAAAAGTGGGGAGACCTTTAGTGATTATTGGTGTATTTTTCTAAGCCAAATACCCCACTATATATAGGGGGAGGGGAGGTACTACCTCCCTCAAAGTCCCGGGGTGGGACTAAAGGAGAGGAGGGGGCAGGAGGTGGCCGCCGGCCACCTAGTGGGCCCCGCGCGGGGGGATAGGCCCAGCTGGCCTCCCCCTTGGCCCCTTTCCCTCTCTCGTTTCCCCTAATGGGCCCTCTCCCTCCGGAATTGGCCCATTAAGCCTTTTTGACCTTTGATTTTCTCTTTATTAAATAATTATGAATAAATGATTAAATCAATATTTAACATTCATTCACATATTATTCAACCTCCGTGGCCATGGAACACCTTCCACCTCCACTCCGGACATCCTCCGGACTTACCGAAACCCTTCCAGTTTTCTCCCTACTATTCTTCGGCGATTCTACCGATCCTATAAACACTCTCTAAGCATCATCAAGCCCTTAAGCGTGATACCCCATGGTTCGGGAACACTCCAGACATGGTCGGGACACTCCCGCACCAATGATCAACAGAGGGACCTGGATGGCCATGTGACCCCTTTCCGTTCCACGAAGATCTTTTGTCGTTTGAACCAGGACAGTCGTGTCTTATTCCATTTGTCTCTCGATACTTTCATTGCCCAAGATCTGATCAATGACATCACCATGTCGTGTTCAATCTCGCTTCCGAACAATGCTACTTGACTCGTTCCGACAAGTGATATCCCCGTGATCAAATCACACGTTGCGCAGCTTTTGGATATAACCTCTCCGAGTGGGCCCTTGAGTATCTTCCCGTCACATGGACGGACAAATCCCGCTCTTGACTTATATTGACTCTGCGGTTTCCTCTGAATACCTGAACACACCTTTATGTCCACCGTTTTACCAGATGGTGTTTGATGCTATCTAAGCACTCTCGGGAGACAGTGATTGATATAGCCTCATGGTCTAAGGAATAGTCTACGAGGGTCCATTTCTAATCATCATAACTTGAACTTCGTGACATGATCGAGTCACAATGTTTAGGTTGGGTATTGGTTCATCATCTCATTCTCAGAATGAGATGACTCCATTTCCAACTGGCATAAATGCCACATGATCAGGAAACATGATCATCTGTTGACCAATGAACCAGTGACTAGAGTTTCACTAGGAACCCCTGGTTTGTTTGTATATCACATGTGTATTGATGTTTCCACTCAATATAGTTATAGCATGATATAAAACTTAATCATAAACTATATGAAATATGATAATAGTCTTTACTACTATTTGTCTCTAGGGCATATTTCCAACAACACCACCCCCTAGCGCGGGCCCACCCCTGGCCGCGCCAGCAGGTGGTGTGGCCACCTCGGACTCCGTCTCCGACCCGTTTTCGCCCAGTACATTCCTTTTGTTGTGAAACTTCATAATATATAATCCCCCAGATCCCCCGAGGTTCGTATATCGTGTTCTCGTCGTGTTTTTGTTTCGATCTGTTTCTTCCAGGAACTATTTCTGAAAGCTTAGAAGCACAATGGTGTCCGCCAAGGATAAAGGAAAAGAGCCTATGAAGGAAGATCTCCAAGACCCTAGGCAGGAGAAGGAGATCAAGAGTGAAGATGAAGAGGAGGCAAAGCACACCGACACTACTGTTGCAAGCATTGGAGTGGTGGGAAACCCTTCCAAGACTATGTCAATTGGAGGGAAGCCTCCTCATCACTATTCAGATCCCTAGTCACTTCCCCCACGCGCCAAGAATCCTTTTCATACCCTTATCCATGAGGATCAATACCAAAATATGCCCAAGGTGAAATTACCCTCCAATTGGGACTTGCCTCGTTCTAGCCGTGCAGGGAAAGAAGACTTCAAGGAGGAAGAGTGGGAAAAGAATCGCAAGAGCTGGGATCCACAATCTGATATGATCATGCACCACATCGAGCACAACTCGGAGTTGATTCGTACTCTCACCTTTGAGATTGAGGACTTGGGGAAACTGATCAAAGAGCTCATCGAGAGGATACCACCACCACCGAAGGAGTAATTCGTCATCAGGTTTGGCATCCCATTGGTTTGTTCCAAGCTTGGGGGAGTGTCGCGGTATCATATCACTATCTTCTATCTTTTTACCTTTTAGTAGAGTCATATCATGAATAGAGAAGTTATCGTATAGGATGGTTTGCATTATGGAAGTGTCCCCTCTCTCGTTAGATATGTATCCCTTGGTGTGAGTAGCCGTTATGGAATATTAATGAGAAGTTCTATCATTTACTCTTTTGCATATCTTATATTAGTTTTCAATTCATGGTTATATGATTGATCTTGTTGTTAGTATTGGTATCACTTTGGGATCATTGAGTTAACTTAGTTGGTTTTGGCAAACCTGGCTCGGTCAGTAGCATCACTATTTTTGATAATTGAATGAAAAGATAGAAGTACTCTAAAGAAATATAATTTCATCATCTTTCTTTCTTAATTTGCTCATAAGTTTAGTATTCTATAGTTAAGATCTTTTGTGCTTCCAAGGAAGATTGCATGTTTGTTTTTATCGCTTGTATGTTTGTTTGTTTCCGTCAACTCTTATACTTTCTACCCAACCTTGCTAGCCAAAAACCTGTACTGAGAGGGAATTCTTCTCGTGCATCCAATCCTTAAACCAAACCTATGCCATTTGTGTCCACCATACCTACCTATTAGCACTATTGTTATTCCAAGTAAATTCATGTTTTTATCTACCTTCCAAATTAAACTTGTTATGTGAAAATTAGTGATTAAAGCTCTCACGAACTTGATCGCACACTTTACTTTCTTGCACTTAATAATCTTGAACCATTGTGCCCATCTATGTTGCGTATATGCTTGCGCTTTGTAAGTTGTGAATTAGCAGAACCATGCTGTCATGGGGAACGCTTTCAACATTTCACCGGTACTTTGTACCTAGTTGATATCATGTTCTTTTGTCTATGGATGTCGTCGGTGTGAAATGAAAGGGGAGCTTGTAAGTCCATGGAGTTATGTATGTGTGTTAGAGAAACGCCTGGGCCGCCGGTCTAATCCATGCTGTCATGGTGGAAACCTGCAGCATAACCATAATGAGCATCTATGAAGCATTCTTCTTATAAAAAAAGAGATAGAGATTGAGAAAAAGAGAAAAAGAAAAAAAGATGATAAAAGAGGAAAGAGAGAAAAAAGCACCATATTCCCATGGTAAATAAGAAGATTGCTGAGATGCTCGTTGTCTGCTTGCCTTGTCATTTTGATATGGGGATTCTTCCGTATCATCGGGAAAGGGGTACCCCGTTGGCAGTTCTCCATGATACACATGTGCTTACTATGACAAGAACTTACCGGTGACTAAACTTGAGTAGCATGAGGAGCGGCCCTTGTATTCAAGGGACATGAGATTCTCAACTTACAACTTGTCAAGCATATCCTCGTATTTGATCAGTTTAACCTTAATCACCTAAAGATGCCTATGATAGGGGCAACAAGAGCTGAAAGCTAATAAGTATCATAATTTTTGGGAGCTCTTTATGAAACTTGAAATCCCTGCTTCCCTCTATGAAGGGCCTTTCTTTTACTTTGTAGTTGAGTCAGTAAACCTATTCCCCTCTATCTCAGCAAGTATTTTGAGTTGTTGTGTTTCATTCATTCATATGGTGATTTATTCAATCATGTTTCTTATGTTCCTTGTTTTGCACTTTGCTCTTATCTTAGTGATTACTACTTTGAAAGCTATCATTGAAAATCAGTTATTTGTGAACTCCAGCAAATTGTCAACTATTCTTCGACCAAGAGCTAAGTTTGCCATTACCAATTATGATTCACTTTATGTATCTTTATTGTGTTTCCTTTACTTATTGCAAGTTAAGTTATATAATAGTGAGTTGTCTTCTATTATGATCTATGTATTGATGAATGTGATGCTTCTTGTCCTTATTCTTTTATTGACTCTTCACTCCATAAACCTGAGGCCATGTTTATTGAGCTCAGTTTCGCTTGGGGACAAGCAAAGTCTAAGCTTGGGGGGAGTTGATACGTCCATTTTGCATCACTATTCTATATCATAATTTACTGTTATTCATTGATATATTTCATATTAAGAGATGATACTTATGTTATTTCATCTGTTTTTGCATGGTTGATGACTTTTGGAGCATGGACCACTGCAGTCAGGATTCTGATGGAAAAGGTGCTGTTTGGAGGCAAAATTCGCGAAGATCAGAAAATCCGGGAAAATATATTGAAAATACTATTTTTCCAGAAGACGAAGGCTACCCGAAGGAGGAGTGGAGATGGGCCACAGGGGGCCCACACCACCCCCTGGCGCGGGCCACCCTAGGCCGCGCCACCAGGTGGTGTGGACGCCCTGGCCCACCTCCAGCTCTCCCCTCTGGCGTATATTATCTCCATGGAACCCTAATACCTAGGGAGCGACCACAGAAAGATTCCGCCGCCTCTACGGGGCGGAAAACACCGAGAGAGAAAGATCTTTCCGGCAGACAGATTTTTGCCGGGGGAATTTCTTCCCGGAGAGGGGAGATCGTCGCCATCCACAAAACCATCAAGTTGGACTTCATCGGGATCATCATCACCACCAGCACCCTCATCACCATCTCCATATTGCTGTAACAATTGGGGTGAATCTTGCATAGTTCTTGGGGGAAACTTTCCTGGTGTTGATTACTCGTTGTAGTTGATGCTATTGAGTGAACCATTGAATTATTGTTTATGTTCAGATTGTCATACATCATTATTGCATCTCTGATCATGAGCCATATGATGTCTTGTGAGTAGTTCGTTTTGTTCTTGAGGACATGTGAGAAGTCATGTTGTTAGTAGTGGAATTGTGTTGAGAAAGATTCAATAGTTTGATATTTAAGTTGTGGTGTACTTCTTCTAGTGGTGTCATGTAAATATCGACTACATGACACTTCACCTATATGGGCCTAGGGGAATGCATTGTGTATTTGGCTACTAATCGTAGGGGTTGCCGGAGTGACAGAAACTTGAACCCCCGTTAGGAAACCATTGCACAAGGGACGTCAGGGTCTTAGAGTTTAAAGTTGTGGTTAGGTTTCTACCTTAATTACTTTCTTGTACTTACGGATGTTTGCAAGTGGTATAATCACAAGTATGTATTAGTCCTAGGAAGGTCGGTACATTAGCACAGGTTCACCCACACAATAGTTAGCAAACTAAAGAAGATTAATCAACTATATGAAGCGAAAGCACTTGACAGAATTCCCGTGTATCCTCGAGAACATTTGGTCATCTTAAGTAATACAACCGGCTTGTCCTTTGCTGAAGAAAGGATTGGGCCACTTGCTGCATTTATTCTTACTGTCTTTTATTTACTCGTACTTTATTTACTTGCATTATCAAAAACCCCTAAAAATCCGTTTGCTAAGTATTTGCAGAGAATTCCTGATCCATACCACTAGCCAGCACCTTCTGCTCCTCGTTGGGTTCGACACTCTTACTTATCGAAAATACTTCGATACACCCCCTATACTTGTGGGTCATCACGCCCCCACATACAAACGAGCACACAGCAAGTGCAACACAAAGCAAAGTGCACACAAGAAAGGCACAAGACAACATCACAAAGGGAGAGAAAGCTCCCGACGGATTTCACTGCAGATCAAAAGACAAATGTTCACACCAGTAGACAAAAGAACAAGTTTCCAACTGGATACAAATACTCCTGGCATTTCGGGATCAAGCTTGGTGTCTGTGGAAGGGCCAGAGGCGTCGGCTGGAGCATGGCTGCTGGATGCGACATCGACAAAGGTGGAGGCCGTCGCAGCCGGGGCATTTGCGTCCGCCGGGGCCATAGGCGGGCTCAAGTGGTACCCCTTAGTGCCAGCCGGGTCGTTGAAGTCCCGATCCAGTTGGACAAAGCTCCCAATCTTGACACCATAGGAGCGGATGTCAGGAACCTCAGCGCGCAGCTGGTCGTAGCTGGTCCCCTATTGGAACCCTCTGGAGAGACTCCGCAGGTCCACATCGGGGTACCAGGACTTCAGTAGCGACAACACCATCTCCAAGCCACCACGAGCTGCCCAATCCCGCCCCACATCCATCAGGTCAGGAGCAGCAAGGAGCTTCTTCGCCAAGGCCTCCATTGTAGCCGGTGGAGTGGTGTCCGGCCAGACATACTCGTAAATGTCAAGGGCGGCATCCCGCAGCTGCCTGCCCTCCTCACACGCAACGGTGACCAACTCCTCTAGACAGAGGTGGCGTCCGCCTTGTGGATGCGGGCCAGGGCTTGGTCAATCGCCTCAGGGTACTGGGCTGCAGCCAAGAAGAAATGTCTATCAGAAAATGGCTACATAACAAGACGGGAAAGATCACTAAGGAAAGAACTCCCTCCATGCGCCCCTATTTATCGAGGCAGAGCAACCGCGCCACCAGCGCTTCCCTCCACCACGAACCGCTCCGCTACCCCCACGACGCTTGAGTTGCCGATCGCGTGTGCCAGTGTAACTCTCGCAGAAGATCCCACATGTGTTACTACAGGAGGCGAGGCGTGTGCATGATCTCCAAGAAACCGCAATGATGAAGACGTGTGCGCGGTTGCTAAAAATGCCGCGGCAGGCCAAGAGGTAAAACTGACGCGACGCGTGCCAGAAGTGGCAGGCATGGACAACATAGTCGTTGACGTCAACAACCAAGCGATCTATCTCCCTTCCGGTTGCGGCAGTCGGTTAATCCAATGGCCGCTCACACCCTGTGGGTGGGCCACTAGATCCATATCCGAGGAACTCCAGCCGGGGACAACAAGCATCTCGAGCCGTAAAATGACAAGCACTACAAGACAAGCGCGACAAAATAGTTTGTGATACAGTCTTCATCAGCAATCATTTCAAGCTCAGCCAATGAGCGCGCAAGAACTTCTCCGCAGAGCGAAGTCCCAACGCGCTCGGGGACTAGTGTGGGTAGGCCAAGCCAGGCTCAACTGGCCGGCTCCAGGGAGACCTGGCCGGATGGCCGCAAGACAAAGAACCATAGCTGGATGAAACGCTGCACCTGGTCCGCCTCAAGATTCCCCGCCTCAAGACAAAGCATCCTAATTGTCCCCTCTCACGTCATCCCCGATGGCACTGCCGTGTTCCACACCACGACAGTAATAGTCGGGAACCCTAGCGCGCCACCACCGGCGACGACACGACACATTGTGTGATGGGACTTAGGCATAGCCATGTCATGACATGCATAAAATAAGGGTTCGAGACAAGACAAAATGACATGAAATGAGAGGTGGTGCGTGAAATAAGGTCACACGCCACATGAAATTCGTTATGTATATGAACTAATTGGTTAGGCCCTAAGAAATTGAGGAGAAAGTTGTGGAAGAAAATACACACTTATTGGTCCACTCGAACTTGGGGGCATCTGGAAAGATAGCACACAAACTTTTTTGGGACCTTTTTTCTCCAGTAAACCCGAGATCACGAGAAATGCTAGTTAGATTAGATTATAGTATCAAACATTGAATTACTAAAATTAATAATGATTTTGACTAAATGAGTTATAAGTAAGTAAAACATAGTGTACGAAAGAGTACCCAGAGAAGACAAACATGGGGTAGTTGTCTATCTGGCGACATGCTGACCTACTGAGGTTGCGGGCTTGAGTAGATGGATCTTGATACCGTGTCCAGGCGAACCTGATGGTCATGCCATTTGTTGGTTGCTCCTCTGTGGCGCTCGCTCGATTGCTGGCCTCCTCTGCCCCCGCACACCCATAGAGTGGCATCGACAACGGAGAGACGTAGGAGCACATGTGGAATGTGCGTGGAAGTTGCATAGAACGCATGAAGGTACATAAACCGAGCAACAGTCTTTACCAATAGGCTATATTCAAGTGCTCGGCTGGGAAATCAACTGAGGAATCAAGTTTGATGGATGAGTAAGCGGCAATCGCGTACGTTGGCGTGGTCGGAGGACTCGATCGCAGCGAAGCTAAGAGGATCCACCGATGATTGAATTCTTCCAAGTCTTTGACCGAGCGGCTTTTCCCTTTTGCATGCAGTGAAATCGAGTTGCACCAAAGATACGATGTGGTTGCTGGAGTTGGAGTGCCATCCATTCCCTGGCGTCGGAGTGCCACCACCTCCTTCCGTTATACCCTCAAATGTATAAGCCAACACCTACGCATCTTCCCAGGATTAACCTAACATCCACGTGTGCATCGAGTCAATTCAGTCTGCGCTGGCCTATCGAGTAACATAGGATGCATGCACACATGCTCGTCACACTTTTCTTTCATATTTTAAACAAATTATTTTTCAACTTATTCAAAGTAAATTTATATACCAAATTCACCACCCTACCCAGCACGCACATTGTACCAGTCCGAGATGTGATTCTAGTCGTTGATAATAACGATGACCTCCCTCCATCATTAGGTAAGTTTTCATCATTATTTCATCTCTCATGTTTGCTCTATGTAATCTAGGCCCATGAATAATAATTTTCTTCAGTAGGGTAGTTATATGTGGCATACTAAGAAGTGATACAACACCAGTAGTTGGCCGTTTCTGACATACCCAGCCCGCACATAGGTCGCTTACACAAATCCTTCTATGCCACTATTAAACTTATACTAGTAGAGCATCCAATTTTTGTTAGTTACAGATAAGTTTATACCAATCTCTAACTAATTATCCCTCATTTTTATTTTTGTTTGTAAAGAGCTCTCCAATTATTCCGATCTTATATTATAGACCGAGGAAGTGACATCTAATAACTTGTGCTCATTACTGCTATGCAGATTAGTTCTCTTATTATATGTTCGGGTCTTCAAATATAGTTTCTATACAATTAAAATGTTAGGAATCTAGGCATTTTTCTGATTATATTAATCCAGGAATAAATCATGAACATGATGTGGACACGCTGATACTTGATTATGTAACTATGCAATACTAGGCAAATCGTAGAGACATCTACAGAAATCACTAGTACTATGCACATCGAAATTAGCAGAAGAGGGATAAGCATGTAGTACCCTCCAGTAGGCCAATTGGCCGAAGCAGCAGCGGTCGCGGTAGCCTCGTCGGCTGCCCTGTTCTCAGTGGCAGCCGGATCAACAATGGTAGCCATGACGATGAAGAAGGTGTTGATGTAGTGGAAGTAGTCGAACGTTGGCGAGCAGTCGCGTAGGAGACGCTCCCCAAAAACCTAATCGCCCCTCTCCCGTACAGAATCTCGAGAGGGCGTGGTTTCAGAGGCCTGCTCACCCGTCAGCCGTGTACGCAGCGGACGGGGTGGGATCACCGGAGGCAGCATCAGTGAGAGGAACGACAAGGGGCGGAGGCAGATGGTTCTGTTCTGTTCTACTGGAGAGGACGACCTCCTCCATATATAAGCACAGACCAGGACGGTTCAACGAAAAGAAGAAATGCCCGCATTGAAGGACTGAAACGCCTGTAATAAAGTACTAGTAACGCCAGCACTTAAGACAAAACGTTTAAGACTAGTAACGCCAGCACTTAAGACAAAACGTTTAAGCCTCATTAGCATTTCAGTTGCAACCGTTTGTTTCCTGTTTCCCGCAACCCGCGGCGCGCGCGCGTCGTGGTGTGGCGTGGTGTGGCGAGGCGGGCGTGCATGCGTTGGAGGAGGAGCACGCGTGTGGGGCTCCTCTCCTTTTTCTCACACCACATACAAATGGTAGAAGAGCTCACCTTATATGTTGGTGCTCATCTCTCCCCACTAGCAATGTGGGACTAAACTCCCCCCACTTGCCTTGCCAAGCATGAATGGGCCCTTAGGGATTTTCAGAAATTGTTAGATGGGCCTAGAGCCCACCCTATATTTCAACAATCCCCCACCAGATCCCTAAGGCACATGGTATTGTCCTCTGTTCCCAACACTGTTTTGATATACCGGTATTTTCAGTGGAGACCTGTTAAGGTTGAACATCCACCTAGAACAAATAGCTACACTCCTTTACAACTGAGCAATGGACTATGCCTTGAATTGTCAGTTTGGCGTAAAGGAGTTTCACTAAATGGCTTACCAGTACTAGGCTGCCGAAGGATGACCCCTCAGGTGGAGCATATTAGTCATACTCCTGGCCTATTCATGAGCTTACTAGAGATCACCCCAATCTCATAGACTGTGACCAGCACTCGGGCTCACATAGGTGTGTTCCTCCAAAGATCGCTCTGTAGGATAGCATCTTGCTTATAGAAGCTTTGGAACACATTAAGACAAAAGTCAACCTGCCATACAGTTTCTGAGAGTATTGTATATCCAGCGGAGTGGGTTAGTAAACTACTCTCCTCAGTTAACCATTAGCTTGTTTTCCCAGATCCTACTTCACGGGATCTCCGATCACATAGGTTGGGTTACTAACATGGCAACTCATGTGGGTCTCATTCCCATCTTCCTCGATGCATTTTCTATCACAACACGTGATAGCCCTTTAGTAAAGGGATCTGCCAGATTCTTAGCCGACTGGATATAATCCAATGCTATCACTCCGGAGTTTCTTAAAGTTCTGACAGCTTTTAATCTCATTCTTATGTGTTTGTTGGACTGCTTGTTGTTCTTTGAACTTTTTACCTTGACAATTACAGTTTGATTGTCACAGTTCATAAGAATAGCCGGTACTGGCTTTTCAACCACTGGCAGGTCCATCAAAAGATCTCGAAGCCATCCTGCTTCAACACCAGATGTGTCTAATGCTGTTAATTCTGCTTCCATTGTCGATCTCGTTAGGATCGTTTGCTTGCAAGACTTCCAGGAAACAGCACCACCTCTAAGGGTAAACACATACCCCGTTGTGGCTTTCATCTCATCAGCATCAGAGATCCAATTCGCATCACAATACCCTTCAAGTACTGACGGTTGCCCGGTATAGTGAAGTCCATAGTTCATAGTACCTTTCAGATAGCGCATAATTCTTTCAACAGCACGCCACTGATCATCACCCGGATTAGAAACAAACTGGCTCAGTTTGCACACAGCAAACGTGATGGCAGGCCTTGTAGCGCTAGCTAGATACATGAGTGAACCAATGATCTGAGAATATCTCAGCTGATCCTTACCTGTGCCTTCAAACTTCCGAATTCGCACACTAGGATCATATGGTGTTGGAGAAATTTTGCAGTCCGAATATCCAAAACGACTCAAATTTTTTTCAACATAATGGGATTGCAGAAGCGTAATCCCACCCTCATTGTCTCTTAGTAGCTTAATGTTTAAGCTAACATCAGCCACACCAAGATCCTTCATCTCAAAATTCTGAGATAGAAATGACTTAACCTCCTCGATGACCTTGAGGTTTGTCCCAAGTATCAGTATGTCATCGACATACAAGCACAATATAACTCCTTCGCCCCCACCATAGCGATAGTATACACATTTGTCGGCTTCATTAGCAACAAAGCCGGTAGATGTTAAAGTTATGTTGAACTTCTCATGCCATTGCTTAGGTTCTTGTTTCAGGCCATATAAAGATTTCAGTAACTTACACACTTTTCCTTCCTGACCATCTATCACAAAGCCATCGGGCTGTTGCATATAGATTTCCTCGTCTAGCTCTCCGTTCAGAAAAGCCGTCTTAACATCCATCTGGTGGACAAGAAGACCATGCGAGGCTGCCAACGAGAGTAACACTCGAATGGTGGTCAGTCTGGCCACAGGCGAATAAGTATCAAAGAAATCTTCCTCTTCTTTCTGGGAATAACCCTTAGCCACAAGTCTAGCCTTGTACTTTTCAATAGTACCATCCGGCCTAAGTTTCTTTTTAAACACCCACTTACATCCCAAAGGTTTACAGCCATAGGGACGATCAATGATTTCCCATGTCACGTTAGCCATGATGGAATCCATCTCACTACGGACCTTCTTTCCAGTAGTCAGCATCTGGAGATGCATAGGCTTCCGAAATGGAAGTGGGAGTATCATCCACGAGGTATACGAGGAAATCATCACCAAAGGACTTTGCAGTCCTTTGTCTCTTGCCCCTACCAAGGTTTTCCTCGTTGTCCTCCTCAGGATTTTCATCAGGTGTTTCTTCATAATATTCCATTGGAATGGCAGGCTCAGGAGTCTCTTATGATTCCTGTCTAGAAGTGCTTGGCATATCTCTCATAGGAAAAATATCCTCAAAGAATGTAGCATCTTTAGACTCTATAATTGTACCGACCTCCACGTCAGGTACCTCAGATTTCACTACTAGAAATCTATAGCCGACGCTTTTCTTAGCGTAACCCAAATTAACGCAATCCACAGTCTTTGGTCCAAGCTTACGCTTTTTGGGGATCGGCACATTGACTTTCGCCAAACAGCCCCATGTACGTAAGTATGAGAGTGTTGTTCTTCTCTTATCCCATTGCTCATAGGGAGTAATCTCATTGTCTTTTGTCGGAACTTTATTCAGGACATGACATGATGTCAATATAGCCTCCCCCCACCATGCCTTGGATAAACCTGATGTATCTAACATGGCATTAACCAAATCTGTTAGAGTACGGTTTTTCCGTTCGGCAACCCTATTTGACTGAGGTGAATAGGGAGGCGTCCTCTCATGAATAATACCATGTTTCGCATAAAAAGAATCAAACTCATTAGAGAAATACTCTCCACCATGATCTGATCGGATTCGTTTAATCTTCTTCTCAACTTCTGCTTTATAGATTTTAAAGTAGTGTAGAGCCTCACTTTTAGTGTTTAACAGATATACATAGCAAAATCTAGTGGAATCATCTATTAGTGTCATGAAGTATCTTTTTCCAGCTTTAGTCAACACACCATTCATCTCACACAGATCAGAATGTATGAGTTCTAATGGTGCCAAGTGTCTCTCCTCCGCAGCTTTATGGGGCTTGCGAGGTTGTTTTGCTTGCACACACGAATGGCACTTAGAACCTTTGGCTAAAGTGAAACTCGGGATTAAATTCAGTTTTGCTAACCGCGTCATAGAACCAAAACCAATATGACAAAGACGTGAATGCCAAACTTCTGTTTCATTAACATTCGAATGAATATTGTTCACGACTTTATTACAAAAATCCGCAAGGGAAAAACGGAACAGACCTCCGCATTCATAACCTTTTCCAACAAACAGTCCATATTTCGTAACAACTACTTTATTAGACTCAAAGACCAACTTAAAACCTTCTCTGCAGAGAAGGGAGACACTAACGAGGTTCTTCTTGATGGCGGGAACATGCTGCACATTCTTGAGCTGCACGATCCTTTCCGAAGTAAACTTCAGATTAACCGTGCCAACACCATGAACAGAAGCAGTCGCGCCGTTCCCCATCAGTACAGAGCCTTTCCCTGTGACCTGATAAGAAGAAAACAATGAGATGTCAGCACACACATGAATATTTCCACCTGTGTCAATCCACCAATCGGTAGACTGGCTAACTGAAAATACAGTAAAAAGATTACCGTACCTAGATACTCCACTTTCATTGTTGCTCACGATCATGTTGGCAGTCTTGGAGTCCTGCCCTGGCTTCTTAAACTTGTGTGGGAACTTGTTAGCCCAATGTTCCTCCGAACCACAAGTAAAGCAGCCACTCTTCTTCTTATCCTTCTTGAAGGTCTTGTTACCCTTCTTCTTGAATTCGATATTTTGTTGGACACCCATCTTCCCTTTGGACTTGTTGGAGTTGAAGTTCTTCTGTACCACATTGGCAACTGAAGTCCCTTCTCCTTTTCCATGCGAGTCCTTGGCCCTGGAATTCTGCTCAACACTCAGATGGCCGATGACATCCTCTACTGAGAATTCACGCCTCTGATGTTTCAGAGTGGTGGCAAAGTTCCTCCAGGAATTTGGGAGCTTAGCGATTATGCATCCCGCGACAAATTTGCCCGGTAACTCGCACTTCAGGAGCTCAAGCTCCTTTCCGATGCATTGTATTTCATGAGCTTGTTCCAATACAGAACGGTTTTCAACCATTTTGTAATCGTGGAACTGCTCAATAATATACTTCTCGCTCCCAGCATCAGTTGCACCGAATTTGGATTCGAGTGCCTCCCACAAGTCCTTGGCGACCCGTACATGTAAATATGCATCAACCAATTTATCTCCAATCACGCTCAGAATGGCTCCAACAAAGACGATGGTGGCCTCCGTAAACGCCTTCTCCTGATCAGGAGCAATCGTTCCAGTGGGAGTGACACCGGCGACCCAGAACACGTTCATCGCCGTGAGCCATAAGGTGGTTTTTGTCTGCCAATGCTTAAAGTACGTCCCCGTAAACGGGGCAGGTTTCAGTGCAGCAGCAAAACCTTGAATCAAAAAATGCCTACACATATTAGGTTTTTGGATTGTTAGGAATCTAGGCATTTTTCCGATTATATTAATCCAGAAATAAATCATGAACATGATGTGGACACGCTGATACTTGATTATGTAACTATGCAATACTAGGCAAATCATAGAGACATCTACAGAAATCACTAGTACTATGCACATCGAAATTAGCAGAAGAGGGATAAGCATATAGTACCCTCCAGTAGGCCAATTGGCCGAAGCAGCAGCGGTCGCGGTAGCCTCGTCGGCTGCCCTGTTCTCAGTGGCAGCCGGATCAGCAATGGTAGCCATGACGATGAAGAAGGTGTTGATGTAGTGGAAGTAGTCGAACGTTGGTGAGCAGTCGCGTAGGAGACGCTCCCCAAAAACCTAATCGCCCCTCTCCCGTACAGAATCTCGAGAGGGCGTGGTTTCAGAGGCCTGCTCACCCGTCAGCCGTGTACGCATCGGACGGGGTGGGATCACCGGAGGCAGCAGCAGTGAGAGGAACGACAAGGGGCAGAGGCAGATGGTTCTGTTCTGTTCTACTGGAGAGGACGACCTCCTCCGTATATAAGCACAGACCAGGACGGTTCAACGGAAAGAAGAAACGCCCGCATTGAAGGACTGAAACGCCTGTAATAAAGTACTAGTAACGTCAGCACTTAAGACAAAACGTTTAAGCCTAGTAACGCCAGCACTTAAGACAAAACGTTTAAGCCTCATTAGCATTTCAGTTGCAACTGTTTGTATCCCGTTTCCGTGCGACAAAAAGAACACATCGGCTCGGCGGATTCCCGCAATCCGCCAACCCGCGACGCGCGCGCGTCGTGACGAGGAGAGGCGGGCGTGCTTGCGTGCGTCAAAGGAGCGCGCGTGTGGGGCTCCTCTCCTTCTTCTCACACCACATAGGTAGAAGAGCTCACCTTATATGTTGGTGCTCATCTCTCCCCACTAGCAATGTAGGACTAAACTCCCCCCACTTGCCTTGCCAAGCATGAATGGGCCCTTAGGGATTTTCAAAAATTGTTAGATGGGCCTAGAGCCCACCCTATATTTCAACATAAAATATCGTTTTTAGTACAAGTTAACCGACGAAACCTATATATCATAAATCTCAAGTATTTTACATATTTTCTACAACCTCTAAAACCATCCTCATATAGGATAGGAGTCGCACTTATTATAGTTTGTCGGGTTTTTCCGTCCTAAGTTTTTCTGCTTTTTTTGTTTATGTTTAATAAATGTAATGCCTTGATTATTATAGTTTTCTAGGACACTTAACAATACGTTTTGAAACTATTAGAAAGTATGGGATACAATATTGTTGTTGTTAAATTCTAATATGGTTTGTTGCAAGGTTTTTATGTAATTATAGCCATTATTCTAATATGCATGATTTGTTTTCTTTTTGTCACATTTCTTTTTCAAACAATTTCATCAAATTTAGTCCTCATAGATTTGATACAAATAAGAAGTTGGTTTGGAAGAGGATAAATAATTATCCTTTCCGAATTTATGTCATCACACAGAATAAATTGGCTTCAAATGTCAAATTTATAATTTTATATCTTATTCCAAGGAAATAGAAATTTCTAGGCTATATTATTATCGACATAAGGATAGCTAGTTGTTGACTCTACTAAGCTCTAAGTCACTCCAATAGACCAAATGTCACCCAAGCTTAGCCAACCAATTAATCAAGTGACAAATTATTCACTAGCATGGTCAAAACTAAATGCATTAAATTCTAGAAACAAGTTACAAAACACCTAATAGATAACAACTGTTGAAAAAATATCAAATTCCATGTAAGAAGAAGGGCAATTTCTAGGGGGGGCATTGCTCCCGCCCCCACCCCACAATTAAGGTAGAGTTCACCGTAGGATGGAACAATGCTCACGACAAATCTCACATGTTGGAAAGTTTCGAACCAATGTTCTGAATGAAACGTGTTTTTAGACCGGCGGTTTGCTGTAGGCTAGGAAAAGCTGACGGCAAACACACCTGTTTGCTGCAGGCCGCGAAAACCTCACGTAGAAGTAGGTACTGCGGGAAGAATTTTTGGGGGAAGATTTTGAATGGAAAGTGGTTATTGATTAAACTAGTTTAAAGTCGAATATTTCTAGGTGTGCTTCAGTGTCCCTCTCTAAAATTAAAATTGCATGGGCCAATTTTATTTTGACCGGTCAAAACCTATATCTGGACTATGTATACCTCCGTATTTGTGTACTCGGCCGAGCTGGGTATACTCCATGTTCTTATCGGACGAACCCAACCCAACTCCCGTTGTCGCGATCTACCTCTTTGCATGTCATATTTTAAAATTTTGTTGCTTCTGCTATATAACTCCCGATTTCTGCCGTCCATAGGCACGTGAGTATACATGTACAGTGAGTATACGTCTAAGAGGACCATACGAGCTTCGGGTGGGTTCATACGGTCTTCGAAACGAATCTGTATCGAGTTTTCGTTGTCCAAGTTTGAAAAATAGGAGGACACCGAAGCAAAAAAGATATTTCTACTGTTCCATGGCGTAAGTTTAGTACCTAGCTATACAGGGCATGAGTTACTAGTAGACCGTGCCCCAGCCCGAGTGGTGTCTAGCCATTATTTGGTAGTACACGGTAATGGCAACCAAAACGATAGACCTCATGCACATTTGAGTTACAGGCGGGCAAAAAGCATCAGCTAGGAAGAGGTGTACGTACTTGAGCTATACTAGCTTTTGTGGATCGAGCACAGTACGGATGGGGCGACTAGACTCATACGATTGCCGCTCTCACATTCACATGCACAGGGCAACTGGTATGAGATTTGGGCATAATATGCGATCGAAATATCCAGTAATCCTCTTCATATTAATAGGCTCAACTTTATGTAGATTCAGATATATCTATTTAAGTATTTCGACTAGATGCATTCATACCTAAATAAAGTTAATATCATTAATACGTAACGGAGGGAGTAGCATTATGGATCATTAGATGGGAAAAACTTGTTGTACAGATGGTGGGATCGTTTTGTAATTAACACACCGTTCTCTTCTCTATTGACGTTCTGTACCCTCCCATTCTCAGCACGTTCTGTTCTTTTTCAAGACTAGTTCCGAAACCCTTGTTCATGTCCCACTCCGTCACAGTACCGACGTGTATCGAGGGAGACATCAATGTTCCTTCCTTGTTCCTCTTTTGTCCTCTCCTGTGGCAGCAATGGAGCCTAGCGGCAGCGGCTACAACTCGTCAAGCCAGCTTAGGACCGCGCCACAACACGGTAAGTTGCCAAAATAGATTATGTTTTTTTCGCAAAATTCCACCGATCTATTAATAATCATCAACAGCAGTACAACGAGTCCTACGAGTAATAAAAATTACAAATAGGGCAATAGACCACCTAGCGACGATACAAACTCTGGCATGAACCGAAGGCGCGCCGCCGTCCTCGCCCCTCCATCACCAGAGCCGGACAAAGCTTGTCGTAGTAGAGCTTGTTATAGTAGACAGTCGGAAATTCGTCATGCTAAGGCCCCAAAGGATCAGCGCACCAGAGCAACAACCATCGCTGAAGATGACCAACGTAGATCGGAAGAGACTAACCCCAAAACACACCAACGAAAAACGACCAGATCCCAAGGGATTCGTCGGACACACAACTCCACACGCCCTCCGTCGATACTAGACACACCACCAAAGCGAGGATAGGACGGGGAGGACCTTTTTCTAACTCCAGGACGTAGCCGCCGCCTCAACATCCTGAAAAAGACACTAAAAATTCTCTAACCAAAACACTGAGACCACCCGCCGGCGAGAGGCTGTGGTCCGCCACGCCTCCAAGGCCCCAAGGCCGCCGGAGACGGAACGGACCGGTGGCGTCACCGGCGGAGGAAAGGAACCCTAGATGGGTTTTACCGCCGCCGCCTCTTGGGAGAGCCTCTCTGTCCCGTAAAAAAATTAGTTATGCTTTTAATGACATGTCCTAATACATCTGGATTTTGTTGTGCTTTTGCTGCAGTTTGTTGATTTCCTTGTCTAAATTTGGAGCTTGCTCTAGCTGGAATGTGCTGGAATTAACAGATTTTTGTTCCTTTTTAACAATGTCCTGCAATCAATTAAGCGATTCAGTAACCTTCTCTAACATTAGCTGCATTTCCTTTTCACTAGATCCCGTTCATGGTATCTAGAATATTTTATACTCATGGTAATAAAATAGAGAAGAAAAGGTCCTTGGATTTTGATGTCCTTTTTTTTTTTTTTTTTTTTGAAACGGGGGCAAAAGAATTGCCCCAATCTATTTATTAAGAAGAAGGAGAATTGCTCAGTTAATTAACGGAAAACCGGACGAAAACCACAACAACATCAATCATCAAGGAGTAACATCTAAAAAACACAACCTCCAGAACCAACTAGCATCCAAAACCTACTATGACCGAAACTGACAACATGTGGAGCACGACAATTGCAGCTAACATGGAGCACAACACGACGTCGCAAAGAAGACCCACCTAACGGGCGACCCAAAATAAGCTCCAACGATCAATCATTAGCCAAATTTTTCCTCGCTACACCTTCCTTTCTTCTTCTGCCTCTGACGGAAACCTTTCTCAGAGACTTCTCCACTTTTTTGATTAAGTCCTCCGACGCCTTTCCTGCCAAGACGCAATCAATGTCCTTGCCATATCCGGGGCTAGCCGCCTCTAAACTGGCGAGCAGACTGCAAAGCTCTCTAGCAAAAAGGGTCTCGGAGCTATGCACCAACGGTCCTCCACCGACTGCAGAGGCAGGCGACTGCGGTGGTGAGGGCGTCGTGGTCACCTCCAAGGCCTCAGAAGAGCCCAACTCCACAGGAAGCACCACATTAGACTCCCCACACAAGTCATGTGGCTTTGGTGTGATCTGCAGCACCGGAGCCATGAGCCCACTCAAGTCCTCATCCTTAGAGGCAGCCGACACATCAGGCTGCGACAAAGAGTAGGGACTGCCACGAGGAGAGAAACAACCGAAGAGATGTTCTTCCTCAACCACAGATGACTTCTGCTTGGCAGAGTCAAGGGGAGCCAAATAATGCGCCTCCGTCGACTCTAAAGAAACGCCATCGCGCGACAACAACTGCTTGAGCGTTGCCACCTCCTCACGAAGGGGGCGAGTCGCCTCCTCGATGCGGACATCAACTAGCTGAATGAGCTCCAAGCGCATCAAAGCAACTTGGGACTGAAATAGGGAGTCCAAGTTGGCGTTGACCTTGAACTCCTTGCAACACCTAGGAGAGGATCTTGGCGGCACCGCAGCATGCAAAGACGAGTGGGACACGACCTCAGCCCAACTCCAGGCTGGCGAGGGATGACGAGGCAGACCGGATAGAGAGTGGCTCCGCTGGCAAGGAGCACGAACATCCGGAGAACGAGCACGAGTGTCCGAAGAGCGAGAACAATCAGCAGGAAACCGCGCACGACAGAAACGCTCTCGGTGACCAGGACGACGACAGCGAATGCATCTGAAGGGCTCACGACATGAGCTGACCTGGTGGCCACGCTCGAGGCACCGGAAGCATCTCCCTCGAGCCCAACGCTTGAAGGCGAGGCTACGCTGAGAACCTTCCTTGCAAAGCAACGACGATGGTTCGCGACCGAGACTACCACCCCGGCCCACCTGCACCCAGCCTTGCTCATCTCCATCAGCAGAAGCTGCAGCACAAGTAAACTTCACCACATTGCTCTCGACCTTGTCAACAATAGTAGCAATACAGAGCTTGGTAGCCGGCGGCGTCCGAGGAGCCAGCTCTTCATCGTCACTATCCTCGTCCTCCTCAGCTATAGAAGCCCACAAAGAAGGTCGTGTTGCGACGGATGAGGCTGGCACAGTTGAAGCTGAAGCAGGCATGCCTAGGACGGGCGCCTGTGAAGGCGGCGAGGACATACTGGAGGCAAGGTGGACAGGCCTAGCCCTGATGCACGCCTCGCATCCGCCATCGACCTCCTCCTCCTCGTGGACATGGCTCCCCTGACGTAGCCATTTCTGCCATTGAGTCACTGACATGTGGGTCCCGCAGGGTGTGGGTCCCACCTGTCGGCGACCCAAAGTCAGGGAACGGCAGGGGTTCCCACGTCAGAGGATCTCAGTCCACCCCTCCTCGTCGTCAGAGAGCCACTCACCAACTTGACCGTCAACCTCCAGAGGCACATCACTGCGGATCCCGTCAGCAAGCAGGCAGGGCACATGCCCTGTCTTGACGAAAGAATCCTCACCCGCATGACGCGCCACGGCGACAACGGAGCTAGACTGTCCAGGCGCGGCGCCAAAATCCGGAAGGAGGGCAGCTCCATCGCCAGCCCGAAGGCGTCCTTGCTTGTCGGAGGAGCCGACCAAAGGAGCAGGCGCAGCGGGTGGTGAAGCCGAAGCTGCCGTCTTCGATGCCGCAGGGGAGGTCACCCTGCCACGAATCGCGGGGTCTGACCTCCGGGAGGCCAGAGCAGCTGCGGCAGCGGTGGGCCGCGAGGCCAGGGAGGACGTTGTCACCGCCATGGGAGCAGGGGCGGAAGCTCGAGGAGCAGCCGCGGGGGCAGCACACCCAACCCCTACATGCCAGGCGGGTGGGAGGGAAGAGGGCGTCGAGGGGATGCCGGATCTTGTTGCGGAGCTAGCAAAGGACGACGGAGGACGGAGATCAGGCCGGCGGCAGCGGCAGTACGGCCCTTGTCGCCATGGTCGCTGCGTCGTTGGAGCACTCGTAGGAACGGTCAACATATTTTGATGTCCTTTAACTTATAGTGAAATGCTAAGTGGAGGGGACTAGTGCGACGTCACCAGTGCCAGCCTTTGCATGCCCGGACAATCTGCATATTGTACCAACCATCTCAGGTGAATTGTGGGCGTCAATAGTGCTAGTACACGGGTTCTTCATGGAAACCATGTGCGCTTCATCTCGGTCTTTTGTTTATTTTTGCAGAATCAGTGAATATCTTGGGAATGACATTATACAGCGATGCCAACTCTTTTTAGAGATCAATTCCAAGATGCTTCCTCTTAGTGAATTCTCTACACCCAAGAAGAGACAATGCTTTTCTCAAGATGTAAGTGTACTGCTGGTCGTATGCTTTTTCTTGGGCAGAATTCAAATCAACAATTTATAATGGCCTGAGCACATGATATCTCGTAAGTACCATGAGCGTAGATATCTTTTTTTTTTGAAACGGGCGAGCGTAGATATCTAGAATCATTTGTAAAATGAACAAGTATACTGAAGAACCCATTTACATTACCTGAAAACCATGATTGTAAGACTCTATAATCATTTGTCATGTTGGATGTAGGGAGGTTACATGTATAAGATGTGCTTGATCTTTCTAACTATGAAATGTGTGTTAACCTATTCATTTTACATGGCTCATTGCATAAATCAGTCTATGATCATTACAAAAAAATTGGTATTTAGTGTCAAACTACTTTTGTCACTTAATATGCCCTATCCATCATCTATTGCACCCCGGTGACAAAATGGTGTCATCACGAGGTCCGTCATGTAAGCTCTGTCATAGATCCTTATATAGTGACAGAATACAAATTTTGGTCACTATCAATGTACCTTCGGTGATGTTCCTTAATCTGTCATCCAAGATGGGTTATCATTAACGGATGTTTCACCGTAAATACGAAAATCCATCATTGTCTATCATATGAGATGTCAAATGTGTTGTCACTGTCAAGTAGTAGGTCCAGTCAAAGCTGCTGACGTGGCTGGTAGCAGGTGGTGGCAACTTCATGTGGGACCCACGATGATGACATCTCAATTGAAAAGTGGGTCCAATCATGCTGAATTGGCTACTTTCATGTGGGTCCAGTGTAATTGATGTGGCATTAGGTCAGGTGGGACCACACGGTGCTACCATGTGGGCCCAATGGAAGATTAAGCAATGAAAAATTCCGTCTCACAACAATATTAATAAATTTGGATTTTCACGAAATTTTTAAAACAAATTATGCAAATAATAAACTTGCATTTAATCATACCCAAACTTTAGAATTCAGACACACTGTATTTGTTGTAACACACATGAAATTGACTACAGGAATTTAGAAAACAAATAAGCATGTCTTAATCAAGAACAATGCATCATCAGGATGGTGGTGGCTCAGATGTTTGTGGTGTCCTCTTGAGGTAACTAAGATGTCCTCAAGAGGTAACTAATATGCTTACTTCAATGCCACTGCTAATGGTAGGAGAAGGAAGTGCTCGCTCCCCTGCCTCTAGGAGAGGGATATCCTACTAGAGGACCAGAAGGAGACCTCCTCCCATATTTACGCCTTCTACAGGGACTTGTTCACCCCATCGCCACGCTAGGCCTCTCCCTTGTTGCGAGCTTCTGGGGCGAGGGGGCCCTGGTTACATCGGAGGAGAGTGCGGAGCTTACGTGACCATTCCTCCCTTATGAGGTAGCCTTAGCTATCCAGGCCATGAAGGCCAACTCAGCCCCGGGCCTAGATGGGCTACCATTCATATTCTTCAAGACATTCTGGGAGCAGCTGCAGGCGGTCATGATGCGAATGTTCCAGCAGTTCTATACTGGAACTCTCGTGATGTCTAGGCTGAACTTCAGCGTGATTACCGAGATCCCCAAAGTAGTGGGGGCCACGGATATTCGCCAATTTTGGCCCATCACTGCCATCAATGTCATTCAATGCATTTTTGCCAAGGTGTGCGCACTTAGGATTGCCCCGGTTATGGAACGTCTGACCCACCCACTCCAGTATGCCTTCCTCAAGGGATGCCTCAGTCATGATGGGGTCTTTGCCCTCCATGAAATTACTCAAGAGGTCAAGGTTCAACACTAGAAAGGGTTGTTCCTAAAGCTGGACTTTCAGAAGGCGTACGACAGGTTTGACTGGGCGTTCCTTAGACATGTCCTCTAGAGGAGAGGATTTGATGATAGGGTGATTTGTTGGATTATGCGGTTCGTCATGAGTGGTTCTACCGCGATTAATGTCAACGGGTAGGTAGGCCCCTATTTTAGAACCTCATGCAGGGTTCGGCAAGGGGACTCGATCTCTCCCCTGATGTTTAACTCAGTAGTTGATGCCCTTGCAGAGATTTTGGATAGGGACAAAAACTCTGACCACATATCAGGTGTGGTAGGCCATCTAATCACGGGAGGGGGGATCAACCACCTCTAGTATGTAGATGATACCATGACCATGGTTCAGGGCTCTGAGCTCGATATCATTAACCTAAAGTTCCTGCTCCTTTGCTTCGAATCCATGTCAAGGATGAAGATCAACTTCGACAAGAGCAAGGTTATGATCCTAGACTTCTCTGATGAGGAGAGGCATCACATTGTCGATAACCTCAACTGCAGACTTGCGGATTTCCCTATCACGTATCTGGGGAAGCCCATTAGAGACACTATGGTATTGATCAAGGACCTAGCTCCCCTAGTCATACGTGTCCGTTATGTTGCGGGACCCTGCTGACTCGTGTATTAACGAGCTCGTTGGGGAACCCCAAGAGGAAGGTATGATGAGCACAGCAGTAAGTTTTCCCTCAGTTATGAAACCAAGGTTATCAATCCAGTAGGAGCAAGGAAACACCCCAAAGGTGTAGCTAGCTGAACTTTGGTAGGGCGCACTACCGGTGCCAGCAGCAACGTGGAGACCTGCACCACAACCACAGAACTCTGTCCCCAACTTGTGATGAGGTTGTCAATCTCACCGGTTTTGCTAAAAACAAAGGATTAAACGTATCGAGTGGAAGAAAGTAATAGTTTGCAGAAAGTAAACACAAAGTAGTAAACAGTTGATTGTAGATTGATAGTAAAAGAAAGGACCGGGGTCCATAGTTCACTAGAGGTGGCTCTCCTTAAGATAGATGACATGTTGGGTGAAAAAATTACAGCAGGGCAATTGACAAACATCGAGAAAGCATACAAGCATATACTACTCATCTTGACTCCTTTGAGACTTGATTGGGCATTACAACATTATACATAGACCGCCATCCAACTGCATCTATGACTAATAATCCACCTTCAGGTTATCATCCGAACCCCCTCCAGTATTAAGTTGCAAGCAATGGATAATTGCATTACGAATTGCGTGTAAAGTAAACAATACGATTGTTCTATGAACAAAGGATTGTTGTTTTCTCCCTAGTAGCAATAGCACATCTAGTACCTTAGAGATTTCGGTCACTTCCCCAGATTACCAGAGGCATGAACCCACTATCGAGCATAAATACTAACTCTTGGAGTTGCTAGCATCTACTTGGCCAAGATAGCTACTAACAATGGAAAGCATGCAAGATCATAAATAACAAAGACATGATAGAATCAATAAGCAATCTGAAATAGCATCTCAATATCCATCGGATCCCCGCAAACACAACATGTATGGATTACAAAAAGATGATCTTGATCATGAACGGAGCTCACAAGACCGCGTTCACGTCTCTTCAAGCTCATCGCGTCGTCATGCTCCTCCTCAACAAGATCTTCAACCAAGTGCTCCAAGACGCAATGATGCCTCCGTGGTTGAAGATGGAACCTCTTCGAATTATGTACCTTCCCCACGGCACGCCGCAACGTCAAGCTATGATGGTGACCTCTCTTCAAGGCCACGAGCAAGGCAAGAAGCACACGTCATCACGCAAGGGCACTAGTGATCCAACAAGAGCAACCACAAGAGGAACCGCAAGCGCAACCACAAGTGCAACCGCAAGTCTACCACCATCGACCGCGACACATACTTGACACAACAAGTGATGACTCCAATTTGGAGAATCAAGCTCGTCATCGACGTGAAGCTCTCCAAGATCCTCCTCCTCGTCATCAACGTCATGAACGTCCGCACCGACACCATGGTCATCACGAGGCGCCTCCTCCACCTCAACAAAATTTGGAGCGTCAAGTGATACAACTTAAGCGACGCCCACCACGTCAAGAGGCTCATGACCATGTTCTTCGCCGTGAGGCCAATGTGCCTAACCAACATCACCAACCGAGGAACGAGCCTCCTCTTCATCATCAACCGCGTCAAGAGGCTCCACACCCTCGCCACCATGAGGCCCAAGCGCCTCAACCACGTCAACAACCACGCCAAGAGCAAGAGCAAGCTCCTCAGCAACAATATCAAGAGAAAGCTCCGCAACAAGGACGCGCGAACCAAGTTCCACCTCCCCAACTACAAGATCATCAACAAGGTCACCAAGCTCATCGCAATGACCGCAATGATGACGAAACTTTTGGCAAGCTCAAGTTCACAATGCCCAAGTTCACCGGATCCAATGACCCCGAAGAATACCTCTCGTGGGCACTCAAAGTCGACAAGATCTTCCGCATGCACAACTATAGCAACGAGAAGATGGTCGCCATGGCTTCGCTTGAGTTTGATGATTACGCCAACCTTTGGTGGGAACAAGTTCAAGTTGCTCGTGATGCAAGACAAGAGCTGCCAATCACAACTTGGCATGACATGAAGGCTGATACATTGCAAATGTATCTATAATTTTTGATGTTCCATGCTTGGTTTTATCCACTTTCTTGTGTTTTGCTCCAACTTTGGAGTACTTTTCATATGATTTCTTGGACTAACCTATTAACAAGAGCCACAGTGCCAGCTACCTGTTTTCTGCTGTTTTTGGTTCCAGGAAAGTCAGAAAATGAATATTCTCGGAATTGGACGGGACAAAAGCCAAAGTGCCTATTTTTCCGAAAGGGATCAAGTGCCAGAATACGAGACGGAGAGGGGCTAGGGGACAACCACACCACCTGGCCGCACGGCCAGGCCTGGCCTGCGCCAGGGGGTGGTGTGGTGGCTCCCGGCACCCCCTCGGCCTCTCCTTCCGCCTACATATTGCCCTCGGGACGAAAACCCTAAGTGCCCGATCAAAAATCCACGAAAGAGTCTGTAGCCGCCGTCATCTCCATCCTAGATCGGGAGGGATCTGAAGCTCTTCCCGGCACCCTGCCGGAGAGGGGAATTCACCTTGGAGGCCTTCTTCATCACCATGCAAGCCTCCGGTGTGATGCGTGAGTAGTTCACCCTTGGACTACGGATCCATGTAGTAGCTAGATGGCTAATTTCTCCTCCTTTGTGCTTTCATGTTTAGATCTTGTGAGCTCCGTTCATGATCAAGATCATCTTTTTGTAATCCATACATGTTGTGTTTGCGGGGATCCGATGGATATTGAGATGCTATTTCAGATTGATTATTGATTCTATCATGTCTTTGTTATTTGAGATCTTGCATGCTTTCCGTTGTTAGTAGCTATCTTGGCCAAGTAGATGCTAGCAACTCCAAGAGTTAGTATTTATGTCCGATAGTGGGTTCATGCCTCTGGTAATCTGGGGAAGTGACAGAAATCTCTAAGGTACTAGATGTGCTATTGCTACTAGGGAGAAAACAACAATCCTTTGTTCGTAGAACAATCGTATTGTTTACTTTACACGCAGTTCGTAAAGCAATAATCTGTTGTTTGCAACTTAATACTGGAGGAGGTTTGGATGATAACCTGAAGGTGGATTATTAGTCATAGATGCAGTTGGATGGCGGCCTATATATTATGTTGTAATGCCCAATCAAGTCTCAAAGGAGTCAAGATGATTAGTATATGCATGTATTGCTTTCTCGGTGTTTGTCAATTGCCCCGCTGTAATTTGTTCACCCAGCATGTTATCTATCTAAGGAGAGCCACCTCTAGTGAACTATGGATCCCGGTCCTTGTCTTTTACATACAATCTATAAACTGTTTACTGCTTTGTGTTTACTTTCTGCAAACTTTTACTTCTTTCCATTCGATACGTTTAATCCTTTGTTTTCCGCAAAACACGGTGAGATTGACAACCTCATCGCAAGTTGGGGACAAAGTTCTATGGTTGTGTTGTGCAGGTCTCGACGTTGCTACTAGCACCGGTAGTGCGCCCTACCAAAGCTCAGCTAGTAACACCTTTGGGGTGTTTCCTTGCTCCTACTGGTTCGATTAAACCTTGGTTTCATAATTGAGGGAAACTTGTTGCTGTGCTCATCATACCTTCCTCTTGGGGTTCCCAACAAGCTCTACATCAACACCGCCACCAAGCATTTTTCTGGGCGCCGTGCATTGAGCCATCAAGCATTTTTCTGGCGCCGTTGCCGGGGAGTCAAGGACATCTTCACAAGGGGAGTCCCTCATAACCAATCTCTTTACTTTGTTGTTTTTGTTTTGCTTAGTTTTCTTTTTTGCTTTGTTTGCTTGTTTTATTATTCAAAAAACACAAAAAAAATTAGTTTTACAAGTTTGCTTTCTTTATCAAAAACACAAAAAAATTAAGTCTCCTTTTGTTGTCACCTCTTCCTTAGCTCACCGTGTTGACCCCTACTTTCACCTTAAAAGACCTTTCAATTGGTAGTGGTTCTATAATTGGGAAAGATAATATTGAAGAATTCTTTAATCATGTTAGCAAACATGAAGATACTGAGGATAGATCCCTTGTAGAACTTGCTCCAAATTATGAGATTGCTGCAGCTTCTTTAATTCACATGTTAGAAGCTAGGTTTGTTAACCTCAACCCCTTAATGCAAGTAATGTTTCTTAAGCTTAAAGAAATTGAGGATCCTGAAAAGAGGGATTTTATTCTAGAAACTTTGTTTAAGGAGTTCTATGATGTTGCCAAGGAAGCTAGAAAAGTTTTTGAACGTTTAAATATGCTAGGCTCATGTGTAGATGTTGTTGGTACACGAGAAAAGATGAACAAAACCGAACCTAATGGGGAGGAACCTAAGATACCAATACGCTTTAAACTAGTAGCAATACATGATGCCATAGAAAAGAATCTTGATTGGATTGTTCCTGCAAACCCTTTTGATGAGAATAGTGAACCCAAGAGCATTGAGAAAGGATCCTCTAGAACTTACTTGGATGATATACCTTGCCTTGTTGAAAATATTTCTGGTATTGATCTTAATGCTTCTTCATTTGAGAACACTTGATTCTTTCTGTGCTTCTTATGCCTAACTTAAAGGCGTTAAAGAAAAGTACTTGTTGGGAGATAACCCAAGAGTTTTAGATGAGTCTTGGAAGTTATTAATTCAGTAATAACCACTCCTTATCCTTTTTATTTGCTTTTTGTGCCAAGAGTAACCTCTAATGAGAGTGAAGTAATGATTGGGGAAGTTGCTGTCCCGAAACAGATTTTTGTGCTTCACTGTAAAAATTCCTGAGAGACCTCTGTATGTCAGATTGAGCTGTAAGTTTTTGTGCTTCTGCCCCAGGTTGTTATCTAACTTTCCTTAGTTCAACACTTTTTGATTGAGCAACATAATGTCTTCAACAAAATTCGTCTTTACCTACTGGTCTGTTTTGACAGATTTCTGCCATTTTCTGCATTTGCTTCTTGTTGGTTCCTCCTTGAGTTCTTTTGGGGAATTGGGATTTTTGAGGGAAGTGCTACAGTATATAGTGTTCTAATGGAAGTTTATTTGGTGTTAGAACTGAACCTTAAGACTTATTTATCTTAAGTGCACTAATGTTGCTAATGAGATTGTGTGAAGTTTTGTATGAAGGAAAATTTTCAGGTGTATGGAAGGAATGAGTAATGAGATGAAGGATGGACTAAAGCTCAAGCTTGGGGATGCCACGCGTGTCACCCCAAGAAATATCCAAGAAGTACAAGCGTCAAAGCATGGGGATGCTCAAGGCATCCCCTTCTTCATCAATAAAAATTCCAGGTTTCTTCCAAACGCTTCATTTTTATTGTTTCATGCACAGTTGTGTTTTTCTTGGAGCGTCTTCTTTTTCGTTTTTGTTTTGGTTTTTAGTTTGCTTGATTTGCTTAGTTTTCTGAATAATTTGGTTGGACCCCCTCTTTCTTACATTGGTTTGCAAATAGTTTGGTTTGGTTTGGAAAAGAGTAGGAAAGTTCATGCTTTTGTGGTAAAAAGAGCTCGTTTTTTACTCTGGCCTATGCTTTGTCATGCCACGCTTGATATTGTTTTGGCTTTATGCTTAGTATTCTTTGTTGTAGCATGACTTGTTATAAACAATTGAGATTGCTTAATGTGCCTTGGATGAATCATGCGTTGTTTTAGCATATTAAAGCATAGTATAGTGGTATTCTTCTTTGATGCTTTATTTGGGTTGACTTGGCAAATGCTCACACCATGTTATGACTGTCACAAGTCACCATAGCCTTTATGATCCTTTAGTTTTCAACTTGTAGTATCATTTTATGCTTTGATCAATGATGTTTTGTCGCTCTACATGATTATGGCCATTATTGCTCTTTTAGTTTGTCGCTCCCAGTGTTTTGCTAGCCTCCACAACAAGGTATGAGTTCCACTCATGCATCCAACTCCCTAAGCCAAGTTATTCCAAAGAGTCCACCATACCTACCTACTAGCTTATGCTATTACAAGTATATTCATGCTTTTGTTTACCTTCCACTTGTTATGAGAAAACTAGTGATTAAAGCTCCCACGAACTTGATGGCACACTTTACTTTTTGCCTCTAATAAACTTGAACCATTGGGTCCTTCTTTGTTGCGTATATGCTTGCGCTTTCTAAGTTGAAATTAGCAAAACCATGTACCATGGGGAACGCTTTCAACATTGCACTTGTACTTTGTAGCCCGTTGATATCATGTTCTTTTGCTTACGGATCCCGGCGGTGTGAAATAAAAGTGGAACTTGTAAGATCATGGAGTTTGTATGTGTGTTAGAGAAACGCCTGGGCCGCTAGCCTAAGCCATGCCTAATCATGGTGGAAACTTTTAGCATCACCATGATGAGCACTCTATGAAGCATCCTCAATAAAAACCTATGCAAATAGCAAATAAAAAGATCGCTGAGATGCTCATTGTCTGCTTGCCTTGTCATTTTGATTATGGGAAAGCTCCCGTATCATGTGCAAGGGGTACCCCGTTGGTGGTTCTTAATGATACACATGTACTTCAATGACAAGAGCTTACTCATGACTGAAGTTGAGTAGCATGAGGATCGATCTTCGTAAGTAAGGGGCATGAGATTTCGGTTTATAACTTGTCAAGCATATCCTCTTAGTTGTGTCACTTTAACCTTAATCACTTCAAGATGCTTATGATAGGGGCAATGAGAGCTGAAAACTACAAGTACCATAATTTTTGGAAGCTCTTTATGAGACTTGAATCCCTACTTCCTTTTACAAAAGGCCTTTTTTCCACCATTACATTGAGTCTCCACCTTCTATCTTTATGCACCTACTTTGAGATCATAGTGGCCATTCTTAGTTCTATGTGCATTGTCCCAAGACTAGTTGATTGATGCATAACTTGTTATTGCTTGTTTGAAACTATTGTATCTAGTCACTCTTATGAACTTTAAAGGTGTCCTATGCATTTATATTTGCTACTCTATTGAGGGACAAGCTGAATACTATTATGCTATGTTTTCTTTATGTGAAACAAAAAAACGTCTTGCAAAGCATGTTATTCATGATTCTTTTGTTTGTGCCTTTTCATGTTGCATCATAGTTTCTTTGCTTATTGCTAGAACTTTGTCTTTCATATTATGATTTAAGTACTATGATCCCAACTTTGAGTGTTTTGCAAATACTTTGATCAAGTCTTTGATGGTGCATGTCACCTCAAAAATTATTTCTTTTTATCACTTACCTACTCGAGGACGAGCAGGAGTTAAGCTTGGGGATGTTGATACATTGCAAATGTATCTATAATTTTTGATGTTCCATGCTTAGTTTCATCCACTTTCTTGTGTTTTGCTCCAACTTTGGAGTACTTTTCATATGATTTCTTGGACTAACCTATTAATAAGAGACACAGTGCCAGCTGCCTGTTTTCTGCTGTTTTTGGTTCCAGGAAAGTCAGAAAATGAATATTCTCGGAATTGGACAGGACAAAAGCCAAAGTGCCTATTTTTCTGGAAGGGATCAAGTGCCAGAATACGAGACAGAGAGGGGCCAGGGGCCAGCCACACCACCTGGCCGCGTGGCTAGGCCTGGCCCGTGCCAGGGGGTGGTGTGGTGGCTCCCAGCACCCCCTCAGCCTCTCCTTCTGCCTATATATTGCCCTCTGGACGAAAGCCTTAAGTGCCCAATCAAAAATCCACGAAAGAGTATGTAGCCGCGGTCATCTCCATCCCTAGATTGGGAGGGATCTGAAGCTCTTCTCGGCACCCTGCCGGAGAGGGGAATTCACCCTGGATGCCTTCTTCATCACCATGCAAGCCTCCGGTGTGATGCGTGAGTAGTTCATCCTTGGACTACGGATCCATGTAGTAGCTAGATGGCTAGTTTCTCCTCCTTTGTGCTTTCATGTTTAGATCTTGTGAGCTCCGTTCATGATCAAGATCATCTTTTTGTACTCCATACATGTTGTGTTTGCGGGGATCCGATGGATATTGAGATGCTATTTCAGATTGATTATTGATTCTATCATGTCTTTGTTATTTGAGATCTTGTATGCTTTCCGTTGTTAGTAGCTATCTTGGCCAAGTAGATGCTAGCAACTCCAAGAGTTAGTATTTATGCTCGATAGTGGGTTCATGCCTCTGGTAATCTGGGGAAGTGACAGAAATCTCTAAGGTACTAGATGTGCTGTTGCTACTAGGGAGAAACCAACAATCCTTTGTTCATAGAACAATCGTATTGTTTACTTTACACGTAGTTCGTAAAGCAATAATTTGTTGCTTGCAACTTAATACTGGAGGGGGTTCGGATGATAACCTGAAGGTGGATTATTAGTCATAGATGCAGTTGGATGGCGGTATATGTATTATGTTGTAATGCCCAATCAAGTCTCAAAGGAGTCAAGATGATTAGTATATGCATGTATTGCTTTCTCGGTGTTTGTCAATTGCCCCGCTGTAATTTGTTCACCCAGCATGTTATCTATCTAAGGAGAGCCACCTCTAGTGAACTATGGATCCCGGTCCTTGTCTTTTACATACAATCTATAAATTGTTTACTGCTTTGTGTTTACTTTCTGCAAACTTTTACTTCTTTCCATTCGATATGTTTAATCCTTTGTTTTCCGCAAAACACGGTGAGATTGACAACCTCATCGCAAGTTGGGGACAAAGTTCTGTGGTTGTGTTGTGCAGGTCTCCACGTTGCTACTAGCACCGGTAGTGCGCCCTGCCAAAGCTCAGCTAGTAACACCTTTGGGGTGTTTCCTTGCTCCTACTGGTTCGATTAAACCTTGGTTTCATAACTGAGGGAAACTTGCTGCTGTGCTCATCATACTTCCTCTTGGGGTTCCCAACAAGCTCTACATCAACACCGCCACCAAGCATTTTTCTGGGCGCCGTGCATTGAGCCATCAAAGGCTCATATGAGATCCCGCTTTGTCCCGCGCACTACACGCGTGACCTCTTCAACAACCTCCAAGCGCTTCGTCAAGGGACAAAGACCGTGGAAGAGTACTTCAAGGAAATGGAACTCAACTTGATTCACGCCAACATTGATGAACGCATGGATCAAACAATGGCACGTTTCCTTATTGGCTTGAATCACCCAATCAAGTGCATCATCGAGTTCCAAACATACAACAACATGGTTGAGCTTGTGCACATCGCAAGAAAGGATGAACGTCAAGTGCAAGAGGATATCAAGTACAACATGCCCAAGACATACTTCACCTACAAGCAAGCTTCAACCGCTACACCAACAACTTTCAATGGAAGCTCCTCAAGTACCTCCAAGCCTTCCTTCAAGCCCACACTTCCTCAAGGAAAACTGCCCCCAAGTGGCAAGCAAGCAAAGAGTGATACACCTTCCAACGGTGAATGCTACAAGTGTGGAGGTAAAGGACACAAGTCGGCCGAATGTGGAAACAAGAAAGTCTTGTTCATCCATGACAATGGTGATGAAGAGTAGTAGAGTGAAGATGAGTTTGATGCCCATGTCAAGGAAGCAATGGCAAGGCAACGAGTGGAAGATGATCAAGAACTCCTCATGTGTGAACATGACGCAAGTCCATCGCTTGTCGTCACAAGGATCTTGAACACTCAAGCACAAGAGCTTGAAGACCAACGCTCCAATATCTTCCAAACACGAGCCGGCATCAATGGCAAATCTATCAAGGTGATCATTGACGGAGGGAGTTGCCACAATCTTGCTAGCACCGAGTTGTGTGAGAAGCTCAACCTCACCCTCCACCCACACAAGCACCCCAACCACGTGCAATGGCTAAGTGACCAAGGGTCCGTGAAGATCAAGCATACCATATCGGTCTTCTTCGCCATTGGTCCTTACAAAGATACGGTGGAGTGTGATGTGGTTCCTATGACAGTTTGCCACACGCTTCTTGGTCGACCATGGCAATATGATAAGGCTTCTCAACATGATGGTCGCACCAATGTATACACCTTCAAATGGCTCAACAAAACATGTTTTTTGCAACCGATGACTCCTAGCCAAATAATTGTGGACAATGCAAAGGCTTTAGCGAGGGCGCAAAGCACAACACCTACTTGTGAGAAGAGCGGTGAGAGAGAGAACCACCTCATAGTGCGTGAGAGCCACAAGCCAAACTCGGGTGGAAAAACTAAGAGTGTTCTCCTTGCCACCAAAAGTGAGATGAGAGATGTTCGAAACAACCCATCCATCTTGCACTATGTCCTCCTTTGCAAGGGCCTAGCGCAAGGAACTAACGAATTAACCAATGTTCCTCCATCTTTGATGAATGTTTTGCAGGAATTCAAGGATGTGTTCCCCGAAGAGCTTCCACATGGACTACCTCCTCTTCGCGGAATAGAACATCGCATTGACCTCATCCCCGGTGCACCACTTCCCAACCGCGCCGCTTACCGCACGAACCCGGAGGAGACGAAGGAGATTGAACGTCAAATCAAAAACTCGTCCCCAAAGGTTTGATCCAAGTTAGCACTAGTCCAAGTGCCATACCCGTGATTCTTGTTCCAAAGACGGATGATACATTACGATTATGCATGGACTGCCGTCCAATCAATGTTATCACCGTGTGTTATCGACATCCCATACCACGTCTCAATGACATGCTTGATGAGTTGTGTGGAACCACTATTTTTTCGAAAATTGATCTCCGTAGTGGTTACCATCAAATACGCATGGCTGAAGGTGATGAGTGGAAAACCGCCTTCAAGACCAAACTTGGTCTCTATGAATGGTTGGTTATGCCCTTTGGTTTATCTAATGCCCCATCCACCTTCATGCGCCTCATGAATCATATTTTGTGTTCTCTTATTGGAAAAAGTGTTATTGTCTATTTCGATGATATTCTTGTTTATAGCAAATCACTTGAGGACCCTATAACACATGTCAAGGAAGTTTTGCAAATCCTTAGACATGAAAAGCTTTATGCTAATATTCCCAAGTGCACCTTTGCTAAAGACAAGTTGATTTTTCTTGGATTTGTCGTTTCTTCGAAAGGAATTGAAGTTGATATTTCCAAGGTCAAGGACATACGAGATTGGCCCATCCCAACAAATGTGAGTGAACTCCGAAGTTTTCGTGGGTTGGCCGGTTCCTATCATCGCTTTGTGAAAGAGTTTTCCACTATTGCTCGTCCTCTCAACGAGTTGACGAAAAAGAATGTCACCTTCGTGTGGGGCAAAGCACAACAAAAAGCTTTTCACGAACTTAAAAAGAGGCTCATCGAAGCACCTCTCCTTGCGTTACCGGATTTCACAAAAACTTTCGAGATAGAGTGTGATGCTAGTGGTATTGGCATTGGAGGAGTCCTTATGCAAAATGGACGTCCTATAGCCTACCATAGCGAGAAACTTGATGGTGCTCGCCTTAACTATCCCATTTATGACAAAGAGCTTTTTGCCTTAGTTCGTGTCCTTCAAGTTTGGCAACACTACCTTTGGCCCAAGGAATTTATCATACATTCCGACCATGAGTCATTGAAATACCTCAAAGGCCAAGCCAACTTGAGCAAGAGACACGCTAAGTGGGTTGAATTCATGGAATCTTTTCCGTACATTGTCAAGTATAAGAAGGGCAAAGATAATGTAGTTGCGGACACATTGTCCCGCAAACATACAAGCCTTCTTACGAGACTTGATCAACGTGTTGGGTCTTGAGGAAATAAAATATTTGTATGCTTCCAGCCCGTTCTTTGAACCAATTTTCGCAAAGTGCTCCAATGACAAAGGAGTTGATGATTTCTATTTGCATGAGGGCTTTCTATTTAAACAAAACAAGCTATGCATTCCGAAGTCGTCGCTTCAACTTTTGCTTCTCCAAGAATCTCATGGTGGAGGCCTCATGGGTCACTTTGGCCATAACAAGACATTGGACATGCTCTCCACTCACTACTTTTGGCCCAAGATGAAGCACGACGTGGAGCGCTACGTTCAACGATGCACGACATGTGTTCAAGCTAAGTCGCAAGCTAATCCCTATGGTCTTTATATGCCATTGCCTATTCCTCATACACCTTGGTCCGACATTAGCATGGATTTTGTGTTAGATTTCCTAGATCTAAGCATGGTCATGATTCTATATTTGTTGTTGTGGATCACTTTTTCAAAATGGCACACTTCATACCGTGCCACAAGACCGACGATGCTTCACATGTTGCAAATCTGTTTTTTAGGGAAATCGTCCGTCTACATGGTGTGCCAAGGACAATCGTCTCCTACCGCGACGTCAAATTCATGAGCTACTTATGGAAGACCCTCATGGCCAAGCTCGACATCAAGCTCCTCTTTTCATCTGCATCGCATCCTCAAACTGATGGCCAAACCGAAGTTGTCAACCGAAGCCTCGGAACTCTCCTTCGTGTGTTGATCAAGAAAAACCTGAAGGATTGGGAGGAATGCATTCCCCACGCCGAGTTCGCCTACAACCGAGAAAAGCACTCAACAACCAAGATGATTCCATTCATGATCGTCTATGGTTTCGAGCCCCTCACCACGCTCGACATCCTACCACTACCTCTCCATGAGCGCACGAACATGGACGTCGAGAAGCGCGCACAAGCTATGAAGAAGCTTCACGAAGAAACAAGAGCTAATATCGAACAACAAGTCCTTCGCCAAGCTTCAAGGTTAAACAAGGACAAGAAGGAGATGATCTTTGAAGAAGGTGACCTTGTGTGGATACACCTAAGCAAAGACCGCTTCCCCAAGGAATGCGACTCCAAGCTCAAGCCAAGAGGAGATGGTCCTTTCAAGGTCCTCAAAAGAATCAACAACAACGCCTACATCATCGACATACCGACCTCCAAGTACCTTGCAAGCAATACATTCAATGTCAAGGATCTCTCACCCTTCCATGGAGATGTTCAAGATGATATCCATGAAGAGTCGAGGATGACTCTTTCCCAAGGGGGGGGAGCTGATGCGGCCCGTCCTACGGACGCTCCTACATCTACACCACCGAGTCCCCCAAGTGGACCCATGACTCATGCCCAAGCCAAACTCCTACAAGCTAAGGTGAAGTCACTCCTCTCCTCATGCCAATTTGATACCTCCTTGGATGGTGTGCTACTTCATACGACTACTCTGTGCATCATCAGGTACGAACACCCGCCGCGTCGACCCTCGAGCCCAGGAGCTGCACCTGCCCTAAAGCAGACTGACCCGGAGTGTCCACCCGGATCCAGCGGGAGTGTCCGGCCCGACCGGAGTGTCCGGCGCGACTCGGCCGGAGTGTCCGGCCTGCCCCAGCCTGAACCTGGCGTGGACATTCAGAAGGTCAATTCAGACACTTCCCGGACACCACCCGGAGTGTCCGGCCACCCCGGACTGTCTGGTCATTCTGACCCGGACTGTCCGGCCCAAGTGATGGGCCTGCGAGCCTAGCTGGGCCCTATGGCCCATGTACCCCTCTACTTCGCCCAGAACTCTACTTAATGCCTGAATTACCCCTGAACTTGTGGTTGGCCTATATATATCCCCCACCTCCATTGTAAACCCTAGGCATGATATTGGAATTAGTGGAAACCCCTTTGTGGATCTATCTAATTCTTGCCTCATGCTCCTTGACCAAGGAGCACCAATATCACCAAACCTCGTTGGAGTTTGCATCGTGCCTCCACATTGTACAAGGCCTAGGCATTGGTGTCCCTTTGCCTAAACGTCAAGATCTCACCGAGTATCCCATCTTGTCGTGCCGGTTTGAGAGAGAGTCCTCCGCCCGACGCTGACCCTAGGGATTGCGCCGGACCAGTCACCACCGGCGTGAGCTATTGGTGTGTATCGTGGTTTTTTTTGTGTGTGTGTTCTTCGCATTCTTCGTGCGTGTGTTTGTCGTGTTCATCCTCCCCTCCTCTCCCCGTACTCCATCCTCGATTTGAAAGGGAATCGTGAAAGATCGGGCCACCCTAGAGGTTTGCCCTCAATAGGATCCCATCAAACACAACATGCCGAATTACAAATAGATGATCTTGATCATGAACGGAGCTCACAAGATCTAAACATGTTGAGCACAAAGGAGGAGAACCAGCCATCTAGCTACTACATGGACCCGTAGTCCAGAGATGAACTACTCACGCATCACACCGGAGGCTTGCATGATGATGAAGAAGGCCTCCAGGGTGAATTCCCCTCTCCGACAGGGTGCCAAGAAGAGCTTCAGATCCCTCCTGATCTAGGGATGGAGATGACGGCGGCTACGGACTCTTTCGTGGATTTTTGATCGGGTACTTAGGGTTTCTGTATCGGAGGCAATATATAGGCGAAAGGAGAGGACGAGGGGGTGCCTGGGGCGGCCAGACCACCCCCTGGTGCGGGCCAGGCCTGGCCGCATGGCCAGGTGGTGTGGCCAGGCCCCAGCCCCACTCGGTCTCGTATTCTTGCTCCAGGTGTCCCTCGGTGAAAAACTGACTTTGGTTTTTGTCTTGTCCCGTCCAATTCCGAGAATGTTCATTTTCTGACTTTCCTGGAACCAAAAACAGCAGAAAACAGGCAGCTGGCACTATGGATCTTGTTAGTAGGTTACTCCAAGAAATCATATGAAAAGTACTCCAAAGTGTGGACAAAACATAAGAACGTAGATAAAACCAAGCATGGAACATCAAAAATTATGGATAAGTTTGCAACGTATCAAACCCTGGAGAGTGCGACTCACGACAAAAGGGAGTAAGACGGTCCTGATCAAATCGTGTCTTTGTAGTCTCACCAAGTACCAAATGTGGCTATATTTCCTGCCCGAGGGAACCCACACAGACTTCGCTAAGGAGTTGTCCAGGTTCTTTTGGGTGGTGAGGGATGACCGCCAGAAGTACCATATGGTGAAATGGGTAGATATATGCACCCCTAAGATCCTTGGGGGCCTAGGGATTTTGGACTCTAGTAGCTTTAATGTGGCATTGATGCTCAAATGGGTGTGGTGTATTCTCCAGGATGAGGGCGGTTTTGGGCTATAACTCATTAAGGCCAAATATCTAAGGGGAAGACCCATGTTGGCATGTGAGCGTACGGAGGGCTTCCAATTTTGGCGAGCCATCCAGGATAACCATCATCTTATCAAGAAAGGGAGTCTCTTCACCATAGGCGACGACCGAGAGACCCTCTTCTAGTTGGATCCATGGATTCAGGGGACTCCTCTATGTCAGGAGTTCCCGGCCACTTTTCCCATATGTGCATATCATATGCTGTTAGTGGCTGAGGCGGAGCAACGAGGCAGCTGGAACATCCCATTCCGGCGGACCTTCTGCAGCGCCGAAGCGACTGACTTCGAGAGGTTGAGGGGTGCCCTTTCTCCATCCCTTTCATCTGGGAGGGATGGGATGTCGTGGCACTAGTCTCCTTCGGGAGCTTTTTCGGTCAGATCGCCATACTAGACTCTCTTCTAGGGCTCGGAGATCCCATGGACGTCTCACCTTTGGAAATCCCCCATACCCCTGAGTCAGAGGATTTTTCTGTGGTAGTGCTACTGGATCAACTCCCCTTAGGGGTAGAGGTGGCGATGCGGAATGGCCCTAGCAATGGGGTGTTCCCATTGTGTGGTGTTCCGGAGACATGTGCTCACATAATGTTCATGTGCCATGCCGCTAAGTTTCTGTGGATTTTTATCCAGGATGCACTGGGCCCTTCCTGGTAGGACCAGGATCTTGGTGAGTTCTTGGAGTCAGAGGCAAACAGGCTGGGAGGGAGGCGCCACCTCTTTTGGCTAGTGTTTGCGGCCCTCACCTCGACCCTTTGGTACATTTGTAATAAAATGATGATAGAGAAGATTTTCCCGCAGCGTTCGTCTGGCTCTATTTTTGCTTTTTTGGCTTACCTCCACCAATGGTACCCGTTATCTAGGCAGAGGGATAGGGAGAACCTGGATTGTCCCTTGTCGCATTGAGAGCAGTGGTGCGGCGCTTCACTATGGTTGATCCTGAGGAGCCGCTATAGCGGGCGTGCTCTCATGCTTTTTGGGTTTTTTCTCTTTGGGCTTAGATGTGCTTTGGCCCCAGCGGTCTTGGACTTTCGTTTTTCTTTCTTTTCCGGGCACATCGGTGGGCTGGTACCCACATAGTTGTTTCTACTATACGAAAAAGAAAAAACTATGACTGCCGCTACTTGTCAGAGTATCGACCAAGCTTCAACGTCACATTCATGGTACCCAGCTAGGTAGCTAGTGCGTCGAGCTAGGTTGATGCGTACGTTCTTTTCTTTTGTGTCCCGCGTCAAAGAGCAGCGTCGAGATCACGTGTCCTGTGTTTATGAAATATAAAAGAGTTAAATTCATCGGTAGTAACTGAACTTGCTTAAGGAAATCAATACAGTAATCGGACACAGAGAATACGGATTTACGATCATCCACTACGTGTCGAAGCTTCAGGGGCGGTCATTGGGCTCGTCGTAGAGCTGTACGAGGTGAGTTGGCGCGGTGTGGGACCCATAGTCAGTTGAGTGGACGACAAGTTATGGAAGACAGAGATTTGGTCGGGGCTTTTCTGCAAAATCGTGGGCCACTTTAACCCGAAACTGGTTCGACCGGACCCATTCCCTTCTGTCGCCGCGCTGTTCCCCTTTGTTCTCCGGTAACCCTAAATCGATGGCGCCACCGCTAGAGAATCACCGGAGTTGGCGAGCTATCATCGTTGCGCCGCCATGTCTAGCGCGAGTTCATCCCGTTGTGCGATGCACCGCTCGGCTCCTCCATTTCCCCTCATTCTATGCCCTGATTGCGGCAGGGTGGTAAAGAATTCCACCTCGAGCACGCTGGAGCACCCAGGTTGGGTCTTCTACAAGTGCAAGAAGGGTGAGCTTCTGGCCTTACGAATTTGTGCGCATTTCATTTGTTCTTGGTTTTTTTGAATGTTTTGCACATACGATTGGTTGATTTGAGTAAATTTTGGAGTGTTGTCAGTACGGTTGCAATTTCTGGCATTGGGAGCTCAAGTACATACTATACTTGCTCGAGAATAATTACATAAGAGGAGAAGCTAGAGTTCAAGCCCTAGGTTGGGCAGAAGATAGAAGAGAGGAGCTAGAGCTGAGGAAGCAGGAGAAGAAGCTGACTAGGGTACATGGACAGGAGCAGCTGTTGTTGAGGATTTTGGATGAACTGGAGAAAATGGTGGTTCTGCTAAAGATTGCAACTGTTCTTTTATTTGTGCTAGTTGTAATGTGTCCTATTATGTTGTTCAAGAAGTGAGTGAGGTGATCAATAGTATCAATGAACATGTTGTGCTAGTTGTAATGTGTCCTCTGGTTGTAATGCAGTGTGAAACAATTGTACCTGGTGTTTCCTTTGATTACTACTATCACTCTATTGGATATATGTTGTGCCTTTTGCATCATTTTACTGTCATTTTACTAGCACTTCATATTTCTAGTACTGGGTGTAATACCACTTGAAGCAAACAGTTGAAACATACTGGAATATATCACAGTAGATGAAACTAGTACTATCATTGCATTGTCACAATGTCACATGATTACAAAATAGGATTTCTATTGGAATATATCACAGTAGATGAAACTAGTACTATCATTGCATTGTCACAATGTCACAGGATTACAAAATAGGATTTCTGGGACTAAGAGTAGAGAATTTTGTCACAGTAGGACTAAATATTTACATGGATCTCCTAGGACACCAAAGTGACAAGTTTTTTACATGATATAGATGATGCAGACTAGGCTGATTTCCTGGGAACTCATCAAACATGCTAACCTTCTTCTTTTAAGGGGCAACATGGACATGATCATCTTGTACAGATGATGCACTAGCTTACATTTGAGCTCTTTGTGCTGCCATTTGAGTTCTATGGGCTATAGCCTGAGTAGCTCTCTGTGCTTGTCTATCAAGCTCTATTTTTTGAGATACAAGTTTCCTCTCTTGTTCCTTCTTCTCTGCAGCTTCCTTCTTTTTCTTATCTGATACCTCCTTCCTGACCTCTGCTACAATCTTTCTAGTTTCATCTCTAGCCTGTTTCTTCAGCTCAACTTCTTGCTTCCTCTTCTCTCTTTTCTCTACATCTAGGATTGCTTTGGATTCTGCTAGCTGAGCCTTAATCTTTGCTTGCTCCATCTTCTTCATGGCCTTCTGCTCCGATTTCTTGACCTCAGCTGCATATTTAGCTTCAAATATAGAAATTTTCCTATCTTCATTAGCTCTTTTTTTTCTTGTTGCATCTGTAGCAACTTTTGAACTAATTCCCCCTGCCTCATGTGTTAGCACTTGATTGACTAGGCCCAGCCTGCATGACCTCATTATGGGCTTCTGCAATGAAAGTAGAATCTGGAGTAGGTTTGGTCTCCAAATGCCTTTGCACTGGCCTCTGCACATGCATAATTAACAAGTAGGTCATATTCAGTATATATCATAGTTTTATAGTTGAAGTACATATAAGAAATTTTGACACAAATACCTGCTGGATCAAGTTATTAACAAGTAGGTCGTCACGATTATGTCCAGTAGGAGTATTAAGATCTTGGTTTGGCTCCTGCAATGTAAACAATGATTAGGAACTAGGTTTTGCTCTCTCAAATGCATGTAATTCGGAGACTTTAGGCTACCTATGCAATAACTAGTTCAGTTTGAGTAGTAGACAACACCTCATCAGCTGAATTTAGTGGTGGAATCCTAGCTTTGTACCACTTACAACCTGCTTTGTTATGATTTGGGAAACCACAATAGGTGCAATGCATGATTACACCATGCCTTTTCATTATTTTTCCTCCTCTAGCATCTACCTCATATGGTCCTTTCCTTCTGCTTTTTGTAGGCCTACCAACTTGTTTCTTGTAGAGAGGTGGAAGTATTGATGGTCCATTCATCTTTGTACATTCTACCTTGTCTTTGGAAGGGTACACAACATTGCCATATGCCTTGTCATGCATTTCAAGGGAGTAGCAATGATCAACCAGTGTGACTAGATCTATGTCATCATGTCTTAAGCATGCTATGACATGTGGGCATGGGATTCTTGTCTTCTGCCATCTCATGCAACTGCAAGTCTTATGTTTTAAATCAACAACATAATCAACTGGCTGAGAGGACTGAAGTTCTCCCACTGCAAACAGTCCATCACCTCCTCCATCTGTAAACACAATTTTGGAAAACTCAATGTTCTTGTCTAGTTTCTTTCTTATCTTTGGGCATATAGTACCAGCCCAAGCCATTCTCTCCTTGTTCTTGCTGTAGTGCCTAGTCATGATCTGGGATTTTATTGTTACAAGCATGGAAAGAACAGGCAATTCTCTTGCTTCTAGGATGTACCTGACAAACATGTAAATAAAAGTAGTGGGATCCAAATTGTGTTAGCAGTTGTAAGATTAGTAGGTAGCTTACTTGTTGAAAACCTCTGAATTATTGTTGAGCAAGATGTCACATTTGGGTAAGTCTGACTAAAATGCTCTAACCCATGTTTTGGGATCCAAATTTTCCAACCAAGCATGAGCATTTGAGTTAAGCACCTTCATTTGTTCCATGTGCTTCTCAAAGAGGGTAATTATGTTACTCCTAGCTATCTTCTAGAGTTGATTTTTTCAGGACATCTCCCTTAAATAACTATTGGAAATTATGTCACATGTGTCTGACATAGAATCTATGTTCTAATTCTGGGAATATAGCTTTAACAACATTGATTAGTCCCTGCATGTAAGGGAACATACATTTACAAAGAGGAAACAAGTATGTACAGTTAGGAAACAAGAATTTACAAAGAGGAAACAAGTATCTAACCTTTTGTTTGTCTAACATAATAGTCCAAGGTGTAGTGTTGGCAATTCCCATATCGCTCTTCAATGTCTCAAGAAACCAAGTCCATCATGTTTTATCTTCAACTTCAACAGCTGCCATAGCAATATGGAAAATACAATCATTGGGATCCATCCCAACTATAGTGAGCAATATGTTCTTCTTCTTCAATACCAATTGGACAGCAGCCTATCTTCCTCTTACTATGCCTTGTTCTACCAACAACAGAATCTTCATTAGTTGGAGAGATAACTTGAAGTGGCACTGGTTCATTATCTTGGGCACCTTGCATGTCAGTTTAAACTAACACTGGATCATCAACTAGAATCAAGGGTTCACTACTGCTACTTGACTTATAAGGTCTTATGATAGTGGGCAAAGAAACAACAGGAATGTGAACTACATCATCCCAGTTCTTGAAGGGTAAGCTCTGATCATGATCCAGATATATGCTAAAACAATGGTGACCAATGTCCACAAAGGTGATCATGAATTGTGTATCATGTTCCGATCTAATTTCTCTCAGACCATTGTTGCTGATAGTGAGAATGGGAATGCAATAATATATCTTCATTCTGCCTTGCATCTCATAACCAATTTCTTCCACTATCCTCTGTAGCATCAGTGGAGACCAGGTGAGAGAATCAACTTGATCATACCAGATAACATGGACATCTACATATGTCCTGTTATTACCACTCCCAACAAAAAAAACCCATGATTGATTTCTAGACTGAAATATGAACTACGTGACCCTGCAAATAAACAGTACATCACAAGATCAGAAACATTCTCCAATTCTACTTCAATTAACACCAAAGTTCATGCAGTTCAATCGGAAATTGCAATTTCAATTAATCATAAAGCACATGAAAATACACAGTAGGACGTAGAGTAATCCACAATGCAACCTTATCCTGTCAAATCCAACCGAAATCCCACCAAAATCCAACACTATAGTACAGATCTTTCGAAACCCACCACGAATCCCCTGCCTAGTTAAGAAAAATCCTACTTTTCCAAAACCCTACCCCAAACCCCACCCAAATCCCCCACACAAAACCACAACACATTAGCACCGCCAACGTCCCATAACAAGAAATCGAGGAACACATCACGGATTCTACAGATATTCATGGTGGTTGAACCGCCACATTGTTCGTGGAGATTTGAGGATTACCGTAGCAAGGAGCTGGTGCGCCATCTAGGCACCGTCGAGGAAAATCCATGGATTCTCGCCACCTCTTCGTCACAGCCGACTAGCTCATCTACGTCACCCCCTCTGCACTTTGTCGTCGATGCTAATCACCAACCTCGCAAGGACGAAGGAGTTGCATGGCGTCGTGGCGTTCCCTCCCCCTGCCCCTCCTCCTCTGGAAGAATCAGACAGGTGATTAAATGCAGGGGATTGGCTGGACAAAGAAATTGAAGATGTCTGAGGGGTTTTCCGCAATTAATGATAAGGACATCCGTACAGTTACACCTACCCTAATTGATAATGAAGATGTTCCAATTGCAAAGAAGGATCAATCCAATGAGATAAGGATTGGACCAATCACAAGAGCTCGTGCTAAGCTACTAGAACAACAGGTGAACTTGTTTCTTAATGAACCTGGTGTTTTAATCAATGATAATTTTATACTACCTAAGTCTTTGAACTATTGCATGATCAGGTACTTAGGAGAAGAAGGCATAGCAAGGAGCGAGGAGCAAATGCAACAAGGCGTGTTAATCAATGAAGAATGCGCGAGGGAGGAGAGGGAGGAAGCACAAGGAGCTGTCCAAGACAAAGATCAACAAGAGATGGAAGTACTCTGCTCGGCAGAGAAAAGCCCCAGTTCTTTGCCATGGCAGGCTGCCGCGGCAGGAAAACAGAGTCCAACTCTGCCACGGCAGGCTGCCGCAGCAGAGAAAGCGGCTACAACTCTGCCATGACAGAGTCAGTTTGATCGAACCCAAGTTGGGTCGGTTTGTATCCCTAGGCCGCCGCCCCTTGGACCCTTAAATAGGTGGGGGCGCTTTAGCTTTATGCTTTAGACCACATTAAAATATTTTGGAGTTGATTCTTTCATAGAACCTCTGAAATTACCCTGTGTTCGACTTCTACAACTATAATTGAGTGTGATCTGTTGTTCCATTAGGAATTAGTAGATTGCATACTACCGTTCGTGATCACGGCTGCGTGCGCAAGAGCATGGTGTTGTGAATATCCTACAAGGTTCGAGAGCTGTTGCATTGGCATCAGGGATCGAGCGGGAGAGTTCATAGCTATAGGCTAGTTATCTATCATCCACCATATCCACCGACAAGTGCTTGCTGAGAAGATCGGGCCACCCCATATCAATTAATGCGCGCTGACGACATAACCTCATCCCCTATGACACTGGCAGTGGGCCCCACCGAGCGCCACGTCGTCCCATACCTCGCTACGGATCGACCAGTGACCACACGTGACGCTCTGACAAGTATTCGATGACCGTATATCCGTATTCCCTGTGTACGGTGACCGTATTGACTTTGGCACTCAAGTTCAATGATGTCTGAAGAATTTAACTCAATATAAAAGGTGACCACGTCGCCTCCGCGAGGCTGCCGTCTTAGGAGTTCAGGCCTCCACCACGGGGGAGGGGGGGGCGAGGGTGTTATTGGCAGGCGCGACAGGGGCGATGAGTAGCGACCGTCGCCCCTGATTATAACTATCATGGGAATGGATGCCATGATGACCGCCTACAAAATCGACTTATCTCGATGAACTAGAAACATGAATCAAAAGCGGATTTTCACAGGTTTACCTTCAAAGAAGAAGTAGTTGATGATAGAATAATTAAGGACCATAGTGATTATGGATGGATAGCCGGGAGCCCTAGCGTGCCACCACATGAGACGATATCTCTTAACATTAGTAGATTTTCTGCATTGATAACTCTTATCTGGAATTTAGCCCTCCATGGCTCCATAGGTAACTTTTGCTCTTGGCATTGAATTAGTAGCAAATAAAGATATGTATGTATCTTAGCTCCATACACTGTCAGCATGCTAGATAGCGAGAAGAAAATGTAGCAAGCGTGGTACCTTGCAGATCTTCACATGGCCGGCTGGTGATACTCGGCCTGCCTGCAGAGGCATGGTGCGCCGTCGTGATGCTTTCCCATGAACCCAGCTTCTCCTCGAGAGACGTTGCTGGTTGCGTGCAGGTGTCGACGGAGAAGTGGTCACGACCTTTGGCCTTGAAGGTAGTGTATGTCACCTTTGCCGCTGCACGCTAGTGGCCGTCGCTGCCGTCCTTCGGAGCCCATACTCCACCGTGCGCCCATGGTCGCCTTATCTCAACCTACATCCGAGAGAGGAGCATTAGACGCCTTTGCCTGGATTGAGGAGAGGGAAAGGATCACCTAACCCCTGTCATCCACCAAGTCGAACCGAGGATAGAATAGGCAGAACCTCCGACCCGTGCTTGCCATGGAATCAAATACGCGGAACGATCCCGGGTTCCTGGCAAATCGACGTCGTCCCGTGGATGCGCTTCTGGCAAATGGGCTGGTTAACCAGGTTGCCGAGGCGCCCTTCCTTTTTCTGGGAGGAGGGGTGGAGGCGTGGGGGAGTCGAGTACTGGGAAGGGCGGCTGGCGGTGAGGAAAGGGATAGAAGATTGGGGAAGAAGCGATGTAGATGGGAGGGTGTAACACCCTCGAATCGGCCCTATGCAAATTTCAGCGCTTCCCGCCAAACCCGCATAGAAACGATTCAAGGACGCCCACCAGACACTTGCGTGCGGGTGGAAAATGAAGTAATACCATTACACAATAGTTCACGATGGAACCCATAACACATATATATATATATATATACAACAACGACTCATTGAGTCAAGAATACAGATATACAGTACAAAGATCCAATTCACCTTGAAAACGATTCAACATCCGAGTATGGATAAGAAGCAAATTGGGCTAAGAGCCCTGAAGAATAACCAATGGCGTCCATAACCCTGCCCAGGCCAAGCCGGAAGGGTAACCCTGCTAACGATGTCGATCTCAAACCTGCTAAAACAAAAGGGGTGCCAACAAAGGGAAAAGGAAAAAGAGGAGCGTCAGTACTGATGCCAGTACGTGGCGAGGCTAGAATTCGGCGGCTCTCGCCTACATAGGTATGGTGGACTGAAGCGGCAGCGCAGCAACACTAAACAACTTATAGAGACTCAGTAAACTGTCGGCTATTAGAGATAGATAAGAAAGACCTATTCGGATCCAACCTGATAGTAACACCAAATATACCCATCCTGGCATTTCCCCCATCGAGACCAAACGAGGAAGTCAAACCAAGGAACTTATACAGTTGACAGTTTTATTTATTCCATTATAGTTGAAGCACTTACTAGTCAGATATAGATAGCATGGGTCATCCTGATAGCATAAGTAGTGGGCAGTTTTAGTTAACCATTCAGTTGTAGTTGTAGTACTTACTAGTCAGATACAACTAGCATGTGACATCCCAAACCCAGCAGTTGTTGGCACTTTTATTTCATTCCATTGGAGTTGCGATACTTACTAGGAAGGTATAACATGACATGATACACCCCAGTTCCACCAGTTGTTGGCACTTTTATTATCCATTCCATTATAGTGAAGCTGATTACTAGTCACATATTAAGTTAAATTTATAGCACTACTTTAGTTATGCTTGTCTATGATCGAGATACTGTGCTTGAAGTCGTCCATAACCGCGGACATGGCTTTCAGAAAGATTTACCCTGTAGGGGTGCACAAATAGCAACACACACACGATCAACCTCGGAAAAACCAAATCAAAACTCAACGAGGCTTTCACGACAAAGCAATCACAAGATTCATAAAATATTTCAGGGGGGCACCCCCAATAAGTTACCCGTTACGAAGTCAGCCAGCTCCGCGACGGGTCCAGGGTGTGTGGCGACGACTGTAAATGACTAGGCACCGGAAAGTGTGACTGGGCTTGTCGATACAGCGTAAACGTGGCACGGGTTCCTAAACAGTACAGGCGCTCCACGCGCAATCATAAATAAAGCAGTAAAATATGGCATAAGTACAGGATAGTAATAAAACCCCAAACTAGTTTGTGGCCCCAAGAAATAAAGTGCGAATCAAGCTCAGACAAAAGAGGATTCATAGATTCTCCCGTATGTGGATAGTGCGAATAGTCAAGGTACAGGTATCAAGTACTCGGGGCCTACGGGACACAAGTGAGCGTGGAAGAACCAAATATTAGCTATTGCCCACCGATGCCTCTGCATTAGTTATATCTATTCCTAGCATTTTAATATCAAGTAGTAATTAAAGTCATGATCATCTCCACCATCAAACATGTGCCAACCTTCCACAACGGTGGAATAACAACGATGCGAAGCAGCAACGGAGCAAGCAACTACGACTTGCAAGGTCGTATGTCTATCAAACAACAGGCAATAGGATGTGTCCAAGGCAATATAGAGGCTGCAGGAAATATAAATGGTGCACGGAAACTAAAGACTATAAATGCAAAATAGGTAGAAAGGGGGAGAATGCTCGCCTGGGAAACACTGCCGAAGGTTCATTATCCGAAGAACTTTTCGATACTCGCATCAACTCAACGACCTAATCCACGAAGAACCAAAGCACTAAAAGAAACACCGAATGCACTATTTAATACTACGGCAGAAGATCCGGCATGATTATGGTATGATGCATGGCATGGCAAGGATTCAGTGCAATTAGGCAATATTAAGTGGAACCGAGGTCCCGGCAATTAAATAGAAGGTTCAAGTTGTTTAGATACCCCACAATTTAAATGTTGTATTAACATGGCAAAACATGGCATCGGTTCGCTACTCAAATTTAAATGGAGCCAATATAAGACTAGAGTAGTCCGCATATGCGCTCCATATTTAATTATTAGGTGAGTCGACAAAATACCCTCAACCCAATGAATATGTACGTGAGCATGAACAATTAAATATGCAACAAGTATATATGTCATATTATAAAAAATAGGGGTCTTGGATAGGGGTCACAAATGAGGATTCGGAGATCTTGGGGGTTCCGAGGGTGCGGTTTCGGCGAGATCAGGGTCTTCGGGTTCGACGGGATCGGTCTCGGCGCCTTCGGTTCCAAGAAGAAGTTCTTAGGGTTCCATATGGTCGATCTTGGAGGGTGTCAAATCCGTGTTGGACAGCTTGTCCAATGGTCATCAAATGCCACACATGTCACATCATCACCACTTCACCAGATAGACACACTGGGACAACAAACTAGCAACACCACTATCATCGGGGTCACACACGGCCTAGCGCAACGAGGTAGAAAAGGAAATGGAAGACGACAACCTGCTTTCTTCTCTTCTCGATGAACACGGGCGAACATGGCAGAGGTGTGTTGGGCGTGCGCTGCGGAGGGAGGCGGTGCAGAGAGCACGGGCTCGCGGAGCTGCGCTGGAGCAGGGGACGACCGGGCGATGCGGATGGCGACAGAAGATGAGCTGGGGCTGCGGCTCAAGGCGGGGTCGCCGGGATGGAGGCGAGCCGGCGGCATCGGTGGCTCACAAGAGATGCGGCCGAGGGCGGCGTCGCGCGGAGCAAAGGCCGCGGCGAGGAGGACACGCGGTCCCGCGCGGACGGTGGCGGCATCATGCGGCCATAGAGGAGGGCAACGACGGACGAGGCGGAAGTCGGGGTCGAAGCAGAGGAGGAGACCATCCGCGGTGGTCCGGGAGGCGGCGTTCCGCGGCACCGGGGCACGCGCGGGCCCATAGAGCACGGAGGACGAGGCCGGGGGAGCGACACCTAGGCTCGATGCAGCGATGAGTCGTGGACGGCAGGGCCGCGGGGCTCGCCGGCCGGGACGAAGCGGGGAGGCAGAGGAGCTCCCAGATGCGGAGGAGATGGCAACATGGGGGCATCGGAGGTTGAAGGGGCGTCCACGGCCGAGAGGACAAGACGAGGGCGGACGCGGACGCGGGCTCGGCCTCGGCGGCGGTCACACACGGAGGATCGAGACGAGAGGGTTCGCGAGCGGGGATGGGAGAGGGTTAGGTGCGGGGCTTGCAAGAGATGACGGGGTCGCGCGCTGGCGTGCGGGAGTGTGACGAGGTGGGGCCAGGGTGTGGAGCGTGCGCCGCTGTGTGGTGGTGGGGCCCGGGTGAGGAGCGGGGTGGGGTTGGCGTGTAGCGGCCAGGTGCGAGCGACACGTCGCGCACGCGCTGTGAGCTCTGGTGCCGTGCGCTGCTATGTTAGGTGTGTGTGCTGCCTCGCGTGAGTGCGGCGCCGGGTTGGGACTGGTGTGCTATAGGTGGGATGGGGATTAGGTTTAGGGACTGGTTAAGGTTAGTTTAGTTGGGCCGGGTAGTAGGTGGTCTGGCCAGTTGGGCCTATGGTCTGGCCCGCCAGACTGCCTCCCCGGGTTTTATAAAATTGTTTTATTTTTATTTTTAGAATAAAAGTTTCTTGTAATAGTTTGTAGATAAAATAAAATATTCGGAAGGACAGGGTTTTACATTTGAAATAAAGAGGAAGGCAAATAGAAAACAAGGATAGGCTTTTAGAAAATAGTTTTTGGCACAAAGATGCATGTTAACATGACGATGCTCAAATGCAATGTGACATGATAACATAAGCATGCGGTCATGATGATGCACAAAGATAGAAATAACAAGCGATTTTCTAGTAGTGGTTTTAGCGGGGTGCTAGAGAGGGCAGACCCATGTTTACTGTAGATGGACGATACTGTAGACATCTACAGTAATTTCCGTGATTTGGCGTGCGGACGGGCCCGAAACCCTACGCCCTTTTAATTATAGTTATACTAGATGAATGCTCATGTGTTGCTATTGAATGATAACTGTTGTAATTTTGTTGTGTTTTATTATACGAGTTTTTGACAATCTCATGATAAACATTAATGTCTCTTTTTTATAAAAAATCGAGTGCCCCAAACCTCTTGATTGATATGTATTTGCGAATAAGCTCGGATAAACATGTGTTCCCTTTGAACAATGATAATTTGAGTGGTCAACGTTCATACAATAGGTTTTTTCTTAGACATTCTGGCATATTTTTATAACGTTCTACAACTAAAAGTATGTTGTCCCAGCCCGTCAAATAAGATTGATCTAGATGTAAACATTTTTTAACTTTGTCTTATTAAGCATTATAATCTTTTATATCACTGGTAGGTTACTTATCTAGTACCTAGTCTTCTGCACATGCAAGCGCACTTCTTAAATCATACACGTAGCAAGAGTACACAGATAATTAATTGTTTAATATAACTTACATGCCACCAAGAGCACAGAAATATTTAATTTTACAGGCCACCTCGATGAGATAAAACTAAAACTGAGTAGTCAGATTATTTAGCATGTGGGAGTCGTCTTTGTGGCCCACTGCACCGAATACTTCTTCAGAATTACAAAATACTCTCATTCCATTTAGAAATGCAACTGAATAGGTGAACGTAGAATAATAAGTAATAAAGAAACCAGAACCAGTTCATTTAGGAGCACCATCCCCCCATTTATAGGGATTTCGTGAGGAGCCGCTCCTTGGCATGACGAGACCTGCAGTGTTTCCGCCCTGGACAACGTCCTTGTCTTGCGGCACCGAACGGACAGACAAAAAGTTAGATGCAGAGAGATAAAATCACTATATACTCATATAGCAATTTAATGTCTAAACCTGTTGTAATTTTAGAACTTGAGTCGGACGGAGTGTTCTAGCAACACTGGAAGTACGGTTACACGGCGGGGGGTTCGAAAGAAGTCTGCAGCAGGGCCGGCCTATAGGACAGGGCATAGGGGCGCTCTCCCTGGCCCCCCATGGTCTAGGGGCCCTGGTCTGCGATATTTTTGTATATTCATGCTTGTCTAATATTTTTGACATCTAACAATATAGACTAATTTTAGAAAATATAAATGGTTATCTAAAAAATAAAATCGAGATGGTTCAAGCTATAGCCTATCATGACTTTACTCTTACTACTATTTTCTAAAACATACTCTATCATTTTCGAATATTTTGTCTCGATGCCACGATTTTGTTGGCCTCTCCAAATATGCAGAATAACACCGGTCCTCATATTCCTTTACAAAGATGTGAGTATATTGATTAGTGAAGACTAAGGACACAATCGCATAACTATATCATTTAGTAAGAAACTCCCCTCTAATTCCCAACAATTGTACTCGTCCTCATCATGTATGTCCGAGAGACCATTCCATCCTCTTATTAATCATTGCCTAATATGTTTACTCATTAACCCATTTTTTGCACAAGTATATGTACACAAGCAACAATTGATAAAATAATTATCATGGTGTATAGTTCACTCGATCAATAGAAATTGATCGAAATAAGTGGTTTCAAATATCTTCACCGAGATTTCAAAGATCATGGTTCTATCAAATAATCAGATTATTTAATTTGCTATGGTATTACACTAATTTATCCTACGAAATACTAATATTTTGAAGTCTTTTCTGTGTGAAGAATTGGCGGAGATTTATAGGATTCAAACACCCAAGAACGCTAATCATGATAAACTTAAGTAATCCTTAAAAGTTTAATACAAATATTAAATATATGTCTAATATTTGTTTTTTGAGTAGGGGGGTCATTTCGCTCCTTCACCCTAGAAAAGCTCTAACACATTAAACAAGGGGCCCTTGATTTCATGTTGCCCTAGGTCCCCTAAAATCCACGGACCGTCCTTTGTCGGCAGGCAAGATGGCAATGAGTGGATGACTTCACGGCGAGAGGACTCAAGTCGGGTCGCTCGTAATAGTATATTTATCTGGGAACATCATAGCATGTAGGTGATGCCGAATCATTGTAGTACTCAAGTGACTTTAGTCAGATGCATACACATCCAGTGTATCCGAGTTCTACTTGGATCATTGTCAAAAAAATAAAAAATCATTGGGATCGATAATGGTGCAGCTCAGAGATTTAGGGACTTCCTGGTGGAGGTCCTCTAAGCAAGAGCACGAGGCCAAAGCGCTCCGTCGTGCCGCTGGTAGGTCGTCCATGGTCGTGGACTCTGATCATGCCAACGGCACCACATTGTCGAGGCCTCCGTCGAGGATGTTGATGCCGAGCCACGCCGACCATGCCATGAACGCCACATTGCCGAGGCCGCTGTCGAGGATGCACCGGTCGTTGACCTCGACCGCCACATGTCCATGCCAGCGCCGCCGCTTCCAATGACCGGAGAAACCTCTTCTTCGCCAACGGCATACGTATTGTCATCATTGTCGAGGCGTACGTAGGGAGAGGAAGAAGTGTGGCGGTTAATAAGTAAGGTTATTTGCCTTTGCGGTAGGTCCGGTTCTGACATTAATAATTGGAGAGGGATTGAAGCGGCATGCACTGGGGATGGACTCCTGGTTCGTTTTGGATTAGAGTATAGACTACGACTACGATATATGTGCAGTCGGTCAGTACGATGAGCTTTCGACGTACTAACCCTAGATCCATTGTCTCATCGTTCCCCAAATCCAAACCATCTAGTACCTCCGTGCCCATCCCCATGGCCCCTTCCCTTGCCTCCGGCAAAGAATCCACCAGAAGCAAAGTAGTCGCTGCCGCCGAAGCTGCAATCGAAACCGTCGCTACCGCTGAAGCCGGCACCGTCGCGCCCATCCCCTCCGACGATGAGGACGCCCGAAGTAACGAAAAGGTGCCACCGCCGTCACCCTCTCAAGGTTGGAGTCTGAGCGGCATAGGGCTGGTTCTCACGGCGGTGGTGGCCGTTACTATCTTATTGCTGGTGCTCTTCCACTGACGACACTCTGTGTCCATCTTGTCGGTCAGTATGAGCTTTTACGTCTTGTTGGCCTTGCGCATCTGGCCGTGTCGGTGGTTCTTCATGGACTTGGTCCTGCTCTCCGCCTCTCCCAAGGCCTCCTGCTCGCCTTCTTTTCCGCGACTGTGATAGGCTGAGTGACTACCACGACCTTCGTCCTCTTCTTTAGCGCGGTTTGGGCTGCTACAAACTTGGGCTATTCTCTCGCTGTGCACCGCATCATGAGCAAGGGGGCGGGGGCCGAGCCGGCTATCCATGCTTTGCCTAGCCCCATGCTCAGTGTCCAAGACCTCAACTTCTATCTTCATATTGTAGAACCCATTGTGATGCTGATCTTGACTTTGGTCGTGGCTTTCCTGGTTGATCTACTCACCATTATTGACGAGCTGGAAATCTCTATGATGCTCTTGTTTTTTGTCTGGATCCATGTTGGCCTATGGTTAATTACTCTCTCCATGGAGCCCATGTATCTTGGAATTCTCTTCGGAAAGTTGATGCCACCATGGGTACTGGTCTCTCTTCTCATGTGGGCGGGGTTTTCTCCTCTGCTATCCATTCTATCTCTCATCCTCACGGTATTGTGCAATTTTCTATTGATGATGGCCTTGGTTGCCTTCCTTTGGTATAATCTTGCCATTTACATGCACTACTTGGAGACTGCTGCTACACCAAGGTATGCATATTTCAAAGCTGCTGCCATTCTACTTTACATGTATGCGATCTGTATGAAATATCCATTTGACTAGCTAGGATATGGTTCTCTACATATGGTCTACTTGAAGGTTTTTTTAATTAATTGAAACTCTAAGCCAGTTAGTAAAACGACTATGACCCCACATGTGCATATATAGGTAGATACATACTAGTTTTCTTTCACTGCATTATGACATAAAAATAAAGATAATAACATTGTATTGGCTGAATTTGTTGCTTGGTTTAGTACAACAACTCAGGATAATGAAGAAACAATTTGCCATGCCCGCCATGATTCTGGAACAGAAGTTTGGTGAGTTAAGTTGGGCGAAGCTGCAGCTACTCTGCCTGCTATATAACGGTAATGAATGTCTATTATTTTTTCGTAGTGAACCAAACTAGTGGAGCGTAATAATGCAATCATGTGCACATCTATATTATTTGTCTTCGTAAGCACAGTTGCACTGCTATTAAGCAAATTAACGCTGAGAGGAAACAACACATGTCACGTCTAGTTGATAACTCGTCCCAGATTTCTCTAAGACTTGTTAGCTTATTGATATTATGTTCTTTGCTTGGTTCAGCATGTATGTAATTGTGGGAGAAGATGATCAAATATTGTACATATTATTTTTTCAAAGTAAACGAGATTTGTAGCGTTCACTGAGTATATATAATAATATAATATCAACACCTACACCATCATGTCAATCTCATAGAACCATTATAAAATATAATTTCAGATGGCATGTACTCCCTCCGAATCTATACAAAGTTGAGTCCATTAATATGGACCGGAAGGAGTATTTAATAGATTTTGATATTTATCTTTATATACTTGATCAAAATTTACTTAATTTAATTTGGCATAGAGTATGTATATAGACGTTGACAATGTTTGTTGTGCAACGTGTGGTATCATACATTGTGTCAGTTTTCACAATGCTTATTTATTCTTCCATATGATTATAAATAATGTTTCGATAAAAATGTTATTATCAGTTTCATGCTAAGATAATCTTTTTTACAGTAATAGTAACCTTTATTACTCAATAACAGTCAAATGTTTTACAAGCTGAGGCATAAGAAAAGTCGCGGAGGATAGGGGCTAGTGGTGTTAAGATTGCTTCTTTAATCTGTTATTGTGCCCTTTAAACTCAAGTTTCTATTTCTTGCTGCAGACCAAAGTATGAAGCGTCTGGATATTATCATGGTGTGTGTCAATGAAGGATGGAACTCTCTGCATTGCATACTTCTATAGTTACGTTTGTGTTGGACTATGTTTTTTATGCACTTCCACTCTTGGTGTGTTGCCGGTTGGATATGTAGAGCGTGTCTGTTAAAATTTATATAGGACAATCGACTATTAACTCTATGTCAACTTGTGGGAGACTGATGTAATTTGTTGTATCAGGCACTGCTTGTTCTCTCTACTGCGCAACACTTCAAGTGGGTGTTTTTCTTTGTGAAGCTACCTTGGGCATGGTATCATAGTTTTAGATTATCTTGTCTCACAATGGTTTCTTCATCTTGTTCTAACTGATTCTTTTAATACTTTTATGTTTCCCGTTAGCTATTAGGTAGAAATACTTACTATTATTTCCACATTTTTGCACTTGCTTAACTTTAGCCTTTTGAACCAACTAAGTTTTCATCGGTTACACGTTCATTTGCATATTTCCCTCCGAGGTTTCTTCATCAATGCATCCGGCTCAACCAAACTCGGGGGTTACTTTCTGCCTTCAAATCTAATTCATCAATAATAGCTAACCATCTCTATTTCTCTTTTTTGTATTTCCCTCTTAGGTTTTTTCATCCTTTTAAAAAATGTCTCAAATGATGTAACTTGTTGTGCCAAATCCTCATAGGTGTACGTCCGCTAGTGACGGCATGCCACTCAGCCGCCATAGAAATCTTGTTGTTGTAACCAATAAAACTCAAAAAAACATGAGACATGTTTCTTGTATTGTATTGGATTTAACTCCTGAACCTATAGCCGTGCAACTAATGGTGGGAAGTCTCTCCACTTAAAATCTAGAAGAAAAACTAATGGTGGGAAGTCTCTCCACTTAAAATCTAGAAGAAAAAAATGATGTAAATTTAGCAACCGCAGCAGCTTAAGGGCATGTTTGTTGGGGTTGTGGCTGGCTGGTTGTGCTGGTGTACGAGGAAAGCTGCTTTTATGTGTTAGATTGTTTGGCGATTTGGCTATATGTCTAGCTGTATGGTAACGAATTGTCTAAAATACCCCGGAGTTCAGAGAACATGTACAATACTTGATTGAAGTGTACAATCATATTTGTCACTATAAAATACTCTCTCCGATCCAAATTAATGTTCTCAGATTTGTTTAGATTCGGATGTATATAGCACTAAATATGTCTAAATAGATCCGAATCTAGACAAGTCTGAGGAAATTAATTTGAATCTGAGCGAGTACCATTTATTCACAGTAGGAAACACAAAAAATAATTGATGAGATATAGTTGTGTCCAAAATACATATCCGTACATCCATAATTAATATGTGAGCTCAATATCACCCGGGATGACACTAGTTGTTGCCCATTTTGGCATCCTGCAACCTGGCACTGGTTCTTCAAACAAAGCTCGGGCACCACCTCATCTTTAGAGCTCAATAGGAACCCTTGCCTGAGGAAAGCATCAAGGTCGTGCACAAGGTCGTCCAATCTACAGAGCTCAAATCCCAAATCATTCACCCAGAATCACAAAGAAGCAAGGTCGTGCGTATAGTAACACCCGCATCTTGGCTCAAAATATCTCTATCCCAAGAATACGCCATAGGACTGCTTGGATGCGCACGATGAGGAGGGAATCTGGCGAGGTTGACGGTCGGGCGTTCGGCTGGCGCTGCAATTCGAGGTGCTCGTCGATCTGGGGTGGTGTGGGTTAGGGGAGGACATCGGGGATGAGGCTGGTCGCCGGTAGGAGCCAAGCTGGTGGTGCGGGCGACGCCTCTGGGTCGTTGGGCAGTTACAAGAAAGGATGGTTCGGCCGTTCGGGTTGATGGGCATGGACAGGATTCAGCTCACGATGGCATCCTTGTCGTAATTTACATCAACCATATGTCCAATAGAGAAAACGCTTCGCTTGCTGTCCCAGGAAGCCACGGGAAGCACCCGGGAGGTGCTTTCTCCCGTCCGCCTATTCAAGGGGTGGCTTCGGCAAAGCCCACAACCAAATCACCCCCATTTGGTTGGATTAGTCTGCTTTCCACTGAAAAGACAATAAAAGTCTAAACAAACACCTCCTAAGTAGCAATGTGTCAGTCAGTTCATGCTCTCTCCATGTTCTTCTTAATACAATAGAACATTGTTGACCACTCCACCTTCCAAACACGACAACTGGCAAGTTGTTTATTCTGTGGCCACGCGTGACAAAGAGACAGCTGCGCACACATCACATCGAAAGGTAGGCTGGGCAATACGCGCAGTGGCATACATTCTTGTTCGGTTTGGTTCTCCCCCTGTGCATACGTATAGTCGCACCCACATTTGTGTTTTTCACCTTTTTACCCATAGAAGATATTGCGCTCTATCTAACCGGGAGCTCGCACTTCCTCCACGCGTCCGTAAACTGTCCAGTCAAACACTGACAGACAGTGCCATTAACTAGCTAATGACTATAGCTGATTATCAATGTTGCATGTGTAGAATACACTATCGTTGTCCATGTGCTACCAATAAGTCAAACACACAGCTTATACGGTCGGTTGCAGCTTATTACGTCATGTTTGGTTGCTCGTTTTCCCGTTTCTCGCATGAGGCGGAAAGAAATAAGGGCGTTGAAAAATGTTGGTGCACCAGTTATGTTGTTTCATAGGACACTTTCTCCATGTTTGTAGATTGATGGAGGCGTGCACACATTAGCTTGTGTTGCATGGTGACGAGTGATTAACTCGTCAATGCCCATTGTTATGGACTTGGGTTTTGGAGAAGGAGAGAGCGTTGGAGGCTTCAATTGGGTAGCAAACAAGCACACAAGGACACAAGCTTTACCCAGGTTTAGGCCTCGTAGAGGTCCCTACTCCTTCTTGTCTGCTCTTGAAATTATCGAGGTAGTCGAAAGTTACAGGTGTTGCGCAGATGCAATCTGGCGATGGTTGTGGAAACTAGGGTTGTGATTGTCCTCCTCGACGCCCCCTCCTAGCCTTTATATAGATAGGCTAGGTCTCGGGTAGCAAGTCGAGTCGATTACAAATTAGGGTTTGTCCCTTTAAACTTTCTATCTTAAGCTTCGTCTTGTGCTGCAAGCAATCAGAGTCTCCGTGAGTCACCTAGATCCTGTATTGGGCCCTGGTAACACCGTGGGCTCCCATCATATCTGGGCCGTATATACCAAACTCGAGTACTTGTAAGGTATGCCCACGTCAGTAGCCCCCGAGTGTCTAGTGGAATCGCAGATTTGAGTGGAGACTTTATGAAATCTATCGAGTGCATAGCTGAGCATATTTTCGAGTGCTTTGATTGGTGTCATAGGGATTGTTGATATACGTGCCTGATTCATCCGATGTGTCGGGATCAGTTAACTGTCTTAGAGAAAAACAACGCAATCTACTCAAACTCGAGTCCTCGGACTCGAATTCGGAAAGTGCTGACGTAATTTGACTCAGGCCACAGAGGTCTTACAGGAGTCGAATCCCAGTGGTTAAGTGTGAGCACTCGACGCGCGTTCGTCAAGGCGTATTCATCGTACTTGTAGGCACAAATATATTTCTGGTAGTGCGCAGTAGATGCGTTGCCAGGCCTTATCCAGGTCTTATCTTCACACTGTAAGTGCGGCATTCGAATTTTTATCATCGTGGAGATGATTCAGGTGACCCAGGAGACGCAATCTCTTTGTAGGGAAAATATGAGATGAAGTCGCCATAGCATTCGAGTGTGGATGTTATCAACATAGGTTGTAACATATAAGAAAAGTAATCATAGGGTGCGCGGCCAGCGCTCCCTATGGGAGTAGCTCCAGAGTGCCTATTCGAGTCGTAGACTCGAGTGGGGACTATAAGTACTTTGCGAATGTTGTCGTTTTAATTTGCTTGTTTCAGTCAAATGTGCTCCCAGTGCTCCCTATGGGAGTAACCCGGAGTCCACAATCGAATCGCTGATTCGAGTGAAGGGTTTCATGATGCTTGGATATCTTCTTAAAATTCTGCCGGGTGCGCGGCCAGCGCTCCTGTTAGGAGTAGCCCCCGAGTGCTTGGTTGAGTCGAAGACTCGAGTAAGGACTAAAGTAGTCAAAATGTTCTCTTGCTGGAGTTGATGACGTCAGTGCTAACGACGAGATGACTTCAGTTGCCCGCGTGAGCGGCTTTGACGGGACGTAATGAGTAGCGAGTCCCACACTCTGACCTTGATTTGACTAGGCATGCATAATCTTCTGTTTTAACCGCGTCTCCTCGATTTCCGCGCGTAATGGGAGTAGTGGGGGACTGTTCATGTTTTTCCCTTGCCACGCGTCAGTGCCGATGTACGCCACGCGTCTGGTAGGTTTTCTTCTAGCCGTCGGATGACATCCGCTAGGAGGTTAAGTAGAGGCACATGTGCAGTAATTTCCCCTCATCTCTCTTTCTGCTTGCGCTTTCTCTGCTGTTGTTGCTCTTGCTACTCCTTTGCGCACATCTTCTCCGTGGCATTGGACCAGCTTCGCGTCTTCCCCACTTACTTCCTGCACTCCAATCGCCAGCGCGAGATGGGCAAGAAGAAGGGAGGCTCCGCCACAGGATCTGTGGCCACCATTGTCGCCACCAAGAAGGAAGGCGCCGCCACCATGGGCACCAGCGCCGCCGGCACTGAGAAGAAGAAGGGCGCGGGGACTCGCGTCACCAATGGGCCCTGGCGCCCATCCATCATCAAATCTTCGGAGCTGTTCAATCTGCGCCAAGATGGAGCACTTCCTCCCACGGAAGACGACTCTCATGTGCCTGGCGAGGAGGTAATTCCTAGTCCTCCTGCAGGTTTCAGAGTGATGTTCCTTGCGTTCGTCATTCATGGCCCCTCTCTTCCCCTGCATCCGTTTGTTAGGGGTCTCCTCTATTTCTACGGGCTCCAGCTGCACCAGCTGTCCCCGAATTCGATTCTCCACATCATCTGTTTCATCACCCTTTGCGAGTGCTGGCTCGGAATCGAGCCACACTTTGGTCTCTTCAAGAAGATTTTTAAGCTCAAACGTCAGTCGGCATCTGGTTCGGTAGTCTACAATGTAGGAGGCTGCGGGATCCATGTTAACTCCTCCGCCACTTATTTCGATATCAAACTCACCGCTTCTGTCCAAGGGTGGAGAGATAAGTGGTTCTACATCCGCGACCAGAAGGCTGGCGGAGAGCACTACGATCTCGTGCCCTTCGATTCCGTCACAGCCTACAAGTTGGAAGAACATCATGATGCCTGGCAAGTCCAAGGAGATGGAGAGGCTGTATCAGCGTGTCTGCGACCTCGAAAGCCATATTGGCAAAGAGGAAGGTGGCGCTGCACTTATTCGCACGTGGTTGTGTCGTTGCGTTCAGCCTTTGCTGGCCAGAGCCCATCCGATGTACGGCTGGATTGGTGCTGGCGATGTTACTCGTATATCTGCCAAGGGTATTTCTTCGGTTGAGGTGGATAGGAGGTTGCGGCTGGTGACCAAGTACACCCCCAAGGAGGATCTCCCAGGCAAGTCAGTCGTGCCTCCTTTCGACATCAGCAACCTTCCACCTGAGGTAGAGTTTTCTTGTGAAGTGTTCTAGATTTTCGATTGCTCATCAGGTGCTTGATATATACTGATGCTTTTCTGATTGTAGGATTGGAAAGTGGCTGCTAGCTTGCCTCCTCAGGCTGAAGGAGTTATCCCGCGCGAGGCGGAGGAAGAGGATGAGTGGGGCTCCACCGTTCCTATTGAGGAAGAGGAGGAAGCCCCCGAGTCCAGTGGCCACGGCACTCGCAAGCGCTCCCACAGTGAGGATTATGATGCTTCTTTGCCGACAACACCAGAGGGTTCTCCTGCTGCTGTAGAGGAGCCAATCCCTCCCGTGCATGTACGTGCTATGGCTCCTCCCGCACGGGAAAAGCTGAGGTTGCCAAAGGAATCATCGGATGACTCCTTTGACCTTGATAAATTCGACGGGTGAGTTTTTAGTATTTGCGAATGCGTCTTGTTGTCCTTTGGAGTTTTTCTTCTGAAGTGGTGTTGGTCCTGTTTGTAGTCAAACGGCGTCGTCATCCTCCAACGATTGCCAATTTGTGAAAGAATCTGGAGTCACAGACTCTAAGAACAAGGAGGTGGTCCTACGGTCACCTTCTCCTCTAGTGGCAGCCCACTTTGGCGCCAACTCTTCGAGTTCCCCTCATAATGGGGGGCACCAGATGGTTGCCTGGACGCCCACTCGACAGGAATCTTCGGAGTCCCTGGAGGAACATGTAAGTATCTTTTTGCCGCTGGCAGTCCAATTTGTTCCTTTCATCGATGCTGAATCCTCTTTTCTTTTGGTGTAGCCCATCGTGAAGGATTCTACTCGCCTTGCGGAGCAAATCCTTGCCTTGGGTCGATAGCACGCCCTGCTGGACAATCGTCACCATGCAGTCGAAGGTTTGTACTTCTCTCTTCGCTCTACTTATGTAGAAATTTGTGAACTCAGTTGTTGTCGTGCTATGTCCTTTGTAGGTGAGCATAATGAGCTTCCCTGTCGCGTCACTTCCCTCGAGAAGGGACTTGCCGCAGCGGAGAAGAAGCATGATGAGGCAGTCGCAGCTCTGGAAGAGTCACGGAAGCGTGAGGAAGACTTGCGTGCCTCTACTGCCGAAAGGGAGAAGTTGTTCGAAGAACAACTTTTCTCGATTGCAAAGGCTCTCTCAGGTACTGTTCAGCTTCACTTGCATTTTTCCCTATTTTCATTTCATGTCGCAGTGCTGATACTCTTGCGTATGCGGATGCCGCCGGCGTAAGCTTCGACGCCCAGGCCTTGCGCCGTGCGGATGCTTTTGCTAGCGCCATGGCCATAGTTGAGGACCGTAGTGTTTCCCTCCAAGATATGCTCGGGAAGGCCAAAAATGTGCTGAGCTGCCTCCATGAGGATATGGCTCCTAAGGTCGGTTTAATCGAAACTCTTGATGGCCTGGTGGAGTCCTTCGCAGAGGGAGTCCCAATGGATTTCAAGAATGCTCAGCGGTCTGTCGGTGCCACCATGGAACTCGTGATGGCACGATCGCATGGTGCGGAGCTGGACCCGAGCGCAATCTCCGAGGCGATGCATGTCGATACAGATGCTCAGCAGGTAGTCTTCCAGCCTTTCGCCACTAAATGTAGTAAGTATGGGCCTCATCTTATTGAGACAGTCGCCAAATACTCTAAGGAGCTGCGGAGGGTGAAAGCGGTGAAGGCTGCGTTGTCTGGGGATACCACCAGAAAGTCTGTGGCGTCGGAGACTGCCACGGATTCAAGGAAGCCCCCGAAGTTGAAGGAGCAGATTGTTCCATAGTTGCCCTTTGTAATAGTTGTAGCTTTCCTTTTGTTGGTCCGCGTTTTGTGTGGGGGGGGGGGCCTTGATACTTTTATCGAATTTGAATGCACTCCTCTTTTTTATCAATGTATGATTGGTCTCATTTGCCTCTTTCTTGGTTGTAATAGGGTCCATCAAGTGGTCCTTCAAGGGATCCTCATGACTCTCTTTCCACCGATGAAACCACGGCGCAGCCGCGTTCAAAGGTGGAGGAGCTATCGTTCCTCTCACGACTACGCAACCGTATTAAGCAGTTGGAGCGTTAGTTGCCCATGATCCACGGTAAGACAGATGTGTGGAAGTCGATGGCTGAGAAGGCCACCGCTCACGAGAAGTATCTCTTGGATGAAGTGGCGCAACTGAACGAGCAATTTAAATGTTAGCTCTCTATTACCTTATCTTTTCCTTAGCCATTCGCGACGATGCCTTGTCTTTATACTTTGCTCTTGCTTTTGTGGTTGTTAGTGCTCGTCATCCGCAGGATGAAAAGGATCGGGTTGCCATTCGAATGAATGATTTAACCCAGGAGCAGTTGCATGCTAGTGGGTACTTCTGGGTGGACCATGATCGTGCAATCGCTTTGGCGACGCTGCAGGATCATGCGTCGCGAGTGCTTTAGTGTTCGAAGAAAGCACAATTTTGCTTGAAGTGTATTTATCAGACGATGTTTCCTCTTGACGTGGTGCCCTCAAGCCTGTTGGCTCTCCTGGCAAAGTTTCAAGATATCAGCGTGGTCCGCGAGTGCGTGCGACAGCAGCTGGTCGTAGGTGACAAGGCTGCATTGTCGCTGGTACGAATGCATCAGCCAAATGTGGACATCGCGTCTGTTGCCGCTGGACCACCACCGCCACCTGAAGGGATGACTTGGAATAGGGTGCCGCACTATTAGGCGGTTGACCGGCCAGCTAAGGATATTGTAGATTTCTTTGAGGAGCAAACAAATGTTCTCCTTTTGCAGTAGTACTGTTTCCTGCACATAGATGTATAAGTGTTGTAGACTTCATATGATTATGGTGGGTGTATTTGATACCCATTAATATGTAAAGAGCTTGCTAGCTTGTATGTTTTTTGAGTGTATTATAGGGTACAGGTCCTTTTCGGTAGCCTAACGTGTATTCATCTCAGCACCTTGCCAACCTGTCAGGTGCGTTGTAGCTGAGTTGGTGTTATCAAGGATTCGATTGGTAGTGCGTCAGCTACTTAGGATGTTGTATTGTTTGTGGAACAAGATGAAAAGGGTGGCACAGCCCCCGAGTAAAATAATTGCGAGAAAGCATAAAACATAGGGTTTGGGGCACTTAGCTTTATTTATTTGTAGAATATCACGGGGTACAATGTGTGGTTAAGTACCTTGGCTGAATAGCCTTATTTGTAAAGTAAAAAAACATCTAAGGGTAGAAACGGCCCAGCTGCAAGACGTTCCATGGGTTGGAGTATGCGACTCTGCTCTTGAAATCTTTAAGGTGATAGGCATCACCTGGGATAACTTTGGTAATAACGTAAGGTCCTTACCAAGGGGACTCGAGCTTGAGATTCCCTTGTTGTTTTAGTCGCAGTACCATGTCTCCTTCGATGAAGGATATGGGGCGTAGCCTTCTACTGTGGTAGTTGCGGAGGCTCTGCTGGTAGATCGTGGATCTCTCCGCTGCAATCTCACGTGCCTCATTGAGGAGGTCGACGGAGTCTTCGAGTGCGAGGGTTGATTCCTTCTTGCTATATGCCACCACCCACGAGGCTTTGTGGCGCACTTCTGCGGGTAGTACCGCTTCAGCACCGTGCACCATGAAGAATGGAGTGTAGCCCGTGGTGCTGTTTGGAGTTGTGCGTAGGCTCCAAAGTATGGATTGGAGCTCGTCTGGCCAGCACCCAGCAGTTTGTTCGAGTGGCCGAAGGAGACTTTTCTTGATTCTGCCACAGACGAGGCCGTTGGCCTTTTCGACTTGACCATTAGTCTGAGGGTGAGCCACCGAGGCGTAGCTAATATTTATTCCCAGGTTTTCACAGAATTCCTGGAACTCCTTGGAGGTGAAGTTTGTCCTGTTGTCCATGATGATGCTATGTGGCACCCAAAACGGTAAACGATGGACTCGAAGAACTTGAGAGCGCTAGCTTCTGATTGATTTGTCACCAGCATGGCCTCGATCCACTTGGTGAATTTGTTGACCATGACTAGGAGGTAGACGTAGCCTCCTTGCGAGGATCTCGGGAGCTTTCCGACCATGTTGAGTCCCCATTGTGCAAAGGGCCAAGCAACTGGTATTGTCCCGAGCTCCACACCGGGTGCGTGTGGTTTGTCCGCAAATCGCTGGCAAGCATTGCAGAGCTGGACGATGTCCTTGGCATCACGCATGGCCGTTGGCCAATAGAATCCAACTCGTAGAGCTTTGGCAACGAGAGCGCGACTGCCAGCATGGTGTCTGCACGTGCCTTCGTCTATGTAGAGGAGGATGGCTCTTCCGTCCCTATTGGAGACGCACCTCTGAAGAACTCGTGTGATGCTGCGCTTCTATAGTTCGCCATTGATGACGGCGAATGCCTTGGATCGTCGCGTGATGTCTACGCTCTTCTATTCTTGTAGACAGTTGTTGGGCCTCCAAGTGCAGAGGTTTGTAGAACAACAGCAAGGTTCCCTTAAGTGGATTACCCAAGGTTTATCGAACTCAGGGAGGAAGTGGTCAAAGGTATCCCCTCTCAAGCAACCCTGCAATCAAGATACAAGAAGTCTCTTGTGTCCCCAACACACCCAATACACTTGTCAGGTGTATAGGTGCACTAGTTCGGCGAAGAGATAGTAAAATACAAGTGGTACGGATATAAGACAACGGTGCCAGAAAATAGCTTGATGGCGTGGAAGAGACTAAAGGCAAACTAAAATAAAGATGGAAGCAAGCAAACATGTAACAGATCTAGTTGCAAACGGTGTTTGAATGTTTTGAAACAAGGCCTCGGGATCATACTTTCACTAGTGAACACTCTCATATAAATATCATCTCTTTATGATACTACTCTATACTACTCTCCGGTTGGACACTCTAATCCATGGTAGGGCTATAACAACACTCCTCAAAGTTTACTTTCCCCATCTAGGTAACCCCACACTATCACCTTGAGCGCTAGATGGTTCCAACAAACACCACAATTTCATAGAAACATCCAACTCCAAATATAACTCATAACAAGTATTTGTAATCTCTAGCCTAAGTGCCACTATGGTGTGCACGCTGTCAACTTCACACACGTGGGGATAGCAGAGATCTATTAAAGCACTTGAGTAGCAAGGTAGATCTACTTGATTACAAAGCTCATGATCACAATATGATCATGCATAGAGAGAGATGAACACATAGCTACCACTAGAACCCTTAGCCTCGAGAGAGAACTACTCCCTCATCATCATGGGAATCAGCAGTGGCGATGGAGATGGTGGTGGAGATCGATGGAGATGGCTCCGAGGGCACTTCCCCATCCCGGCAGGGTGCCGAAACAGAGACTTTTTGTCCCCTGAATCTCCCCTTTAGTGGTGGCGGCACTGTGGAACTTTTCGTGGCTGGAGGCTTGATTCTTTAGGGTTTCTGCATCGGAGGCTTCTTATAGGTGAAAGGGCGATGTCAGAGGGTGGAATAGGGGCCCACACCACCTGGTGGTGCGGATAGGGGGGACCCACGCCACCACATGGTGTGGCCAGCCCTTGGCCCCTCTCCGTCTCGTCTTCTGGCTCTGTGAGTCTTCCGGTAAAGTATCGACTTTGGCTTTTGTCCGGTCCAATTCTGAGCATATTCATTTTCTAACTTTCCTGGAACCAAAAACAGCAGAAAACAAGCAACTGGCACTGTGGCATCTTGTTAATAGGTTAGTTCCACAAAATGTGTAAAAGTACTCCAAAGTGTGGACAAAACATAAGAAAGTAGATATAAAACATGCATGGAACATCAAAAATTATAGATACGTTTGCACCGTATCAACATCCCCAAGCTTAACTCCTGCTCGTCCTCGAGTAGGTAAGTGATAAAAGAATAATTTTTGAGGTGACATGCACCATCACAATCAAAATCAAACCATTTGCAAGCATCGAAAGATGGGATCATAGTACATTAACATAGCATGAAAGATATAGTTCTAACAATAAGACATAGCAACTATGTTGTAACATGAAAAGGAACAAACAAAAGATTCTTGAATAACAATGCATTGAAAGATGTTTGTTTGTTTCCCATATAGAAAACATAACATAATGGCATTCAGCTTGTCCCTCATGGAGTAGCAAAACATAAATGCAAAGGACACCTTGAAAGTTCATAAGGGTGACTAGATACAAGTAGTTCAAGAACAAGCAATATCAACATTATGAATCAATCAATAAGTTTTGGGATAATGCACATAGAACTAAGAATGACAACTATGCTCTCTTAATTGGTGCATAAAGATAGAAGGTGGAGACTCAACATAAAAGTTAAAGAAAGGCCTTCATATAAGGAAGCAGGGATTCAAGTCTCATAAAGAGCTTCCAAAAATTATGGTACTTATTAGCTTTCAGCTCTCATTGCCCCTATCATAAGCATCTTTAGGTGATTAAGGTTAAAGTGACACAACTAAGAGGATATGCTTGACAAGTTATAAGTTGAAATCTCATGCCCCTTACTTTTGAGTACCGAACCTCATGCTACTCAACTTCAGTCACAAGTAAGCTCTTGTCATTGTAAGTACATATGTATCATAGAGAACCGCCAACGGGGTACCCCTTGCACATGATACAGGAGCTATCCCATAATCAAAATGACAAGGCAAGCAGATAATGAGCATCTCAGCGGTCTTTTTATTTTCTATTTGCATAGGTTTTTATTGAGGATGCTTCATAGAATGCTCATTATGGTTATGCTGCAAGTTTCCACCATGATTAGGCATGGCTTAGGCTAGCGGCCCAGGCATTTCTCTAACACACATACAAACTCCATGATCTTACAAGTTCCCCTTTTATTTCACACCACCGGGATCCATAAGCAAAAGAATCATGATATCAATGGAATAATAAGTGCAATGTTGAAAGCGTTCCCCATGATACATGGTTCTGCTAACTTCAACTTATAAAGAGCAAGCATATATGCAACAAAGATGGACACAATGGTTCAATATTATTAAGTGCAAGAAAGTAAAGTATGCCATCAAGTTCGTGAGAGCTTTAATCGCTAATTTTCACATAACAAGTTTAATTCGGAAGGTAGATAAAATCATGAATATACTTGGAATAGCAAATGCTAATAGGTAGGTATGGTGGACTCTTTGGAATAACTTGGTTTTATTTGGAGTTGGATGCATGAGTGGAACTCATACTTGGTTATGGAGGCTAGCAAAAGACTGGGAGCGACCAACTAAGAGAGCAATAATGGCCATAATCATGCAAAGCGACAAAACATCATTAATTAAAGCATAAAGTGATATTACAAGTCGAAAACTAAAAGATCATCGAGGCTATGGTGACTTGGGATAGTCATAACATGGTGTGAGCATGCGCCAAGTCAACCCAAATAAAGCATCAAAGGAGAATACCACAATATGCTTTAATATGCTAAAACAACGCATGATTCTTTCAAGGCATATTAAGCAATCTCAATTGTTTATAAAATGCCATGCTAAAGCAAAAATCACTAAGCATAAAGCCAAAACAATATCAAGCATGACATGATAAATTCTAAAAACAAGCTCCTTTTATACCACTTAAGCATGAACTTTCCTACTCTTTTCCAATCCAAATCAACTTATTTGAAACAACTCACAAAGATAATAATAAATAAAGATTAGTGAGCTTGTCTCAGAAATCCACAAAGAAGAACTAAAAAGTTCTAAGCTAAAAGCACAAGAAAACTAAGGCTAAACACAGTGCTAGCAAAAGAGAACACTCATAAAACAATAAGAATGAAAACTAGAGTGTTCTAGGCAATGCATAACGAGGTATGTCTCTCTCCAAAAGAAGTGTGCTGGGATCCAACCAACTTATTGCAGCAAACAAAGAAAAATAAAACTAAAAACAAAAACAAAGACGCTCCAAGAACAACACAACAGTGCATAACAATAAAAACGAAGTGCCTAGAAAGACCTGAGATTTTTATTGATGAAGAAGGGGATGCCTTGGGAATCCCCAAGCTTTGACACTTGTACCTCTTGAATATTTCTTGGGGTGAAACAGGGTGGCATCCCCAAGCTTGATATTTTGTCCATACATCATCTTATCACATTACTCTTCCCTACACTTAAAAATTTCCTTTATACAAAACTTCACACAATCTTCATTAGCAACATTAGTGTACTCAAGGTAATAAGTCTTTTGGTTCAGTTCCAACACAAACAAAACTTCTATTAAAACACAAGATACTGTAGCACTTCCTTTAAAAAGTTCAAATGATCAAAGTGAACTCAAAGGGAAAGAGAATAAGAGGCAAATGCAAATAATGGCAGAAATCTGTCAAAACAGACCAGCAGGTAAAAACCAATTTTTTCGAAGACCTTCTGTTGCTCAAATCAAAAAGTGTTGAACTAATGAAAGTTGGATAACAACCTGGGGCAGAATCACAAACAATTACAGCTCAAACCGACATACAGAGATTTTTCACGAATTTTTACAGCGAAGCACAAAAATCTATTTCGGGACAACAACTTTCCCAAGTCTTACTTCTCTCTCATTAGAGGTTACTCTTGGCACAAAAACCACAAAAAAATGATAAGGACGGGTTATTACTGAAGCAATAACTTCCATGACTCAACTAAAACTTTTGGGTTATCTCCCAATAATTACTTTTCTTTAACGCCTTTAAGTTAGGCATGATAGTTTGAGAAGATGCTCACATAAGAAATATGAATTAAAGTAAAAGAGAGCATCAAGAAGAAAATTCAAAGCACATTTAAGTCTAACCCACTTCCTATGCATAGGAATCTTGTAAAGAAACAAGTCATGAAAGCACAAAGCAACAAGCATAGGAAAGCAAAACAAGTGCAACCTCAATTTTTTTAACATAAAGAGGGGAAACTTAATATTATTGAGATGCATAAAACCATGTTTACCCCTCTCATAATAACTTTCAGTAGCATCATGAATAAAATTAACAATATAACTATCACATAAAACATTCTTATCATGAGCCACGTGCATAAAATAATTATTACTCTCCATATAAGCATAGTCATTCTTATTTATCATAGTGGGAGAAAATTCAACAAAATAGCTATCATTATTATTCTCATCACCATAATCATCAAATATAGGAGACATAATGTAATCATAATTAATTTTCTCCTAAATAGTAGGTGGACTGAAAATATCATATTCATAATTGTAATCATCATATATTGGAGGCATAGTATCATCAAAGTAAATTTTCTCCTCCGTGCTTGGGGGACTAAAAATATCATGCTCATCAAAACCAGCTTCCCCAAGCTTAGACTTTTCGATAGCATTAGCAATAACGGTGTGCAATGCAAATAAAGTTCCATAGGTTTTTTAATTTTCTCTCCAAACACTTCATGTCCTAAGTCAAGATAAATACTATAAAGCTCTCTAATTTTTTTGTTATTTTCCATTAAGCCAAACTAGTGAAAATAAAAACAAGAAACAAAAAGATATGATTGTAGAATCTAAAGGAAATACCTTCGAGCACTCACACAGCAGCAATAGTACTAGAAGATAACATAGTAGCCAGAGGATGTGAGTACCTTTTACCTTATCTCCCCGGCAACGGCGCCAGAAAATAGCTTGATGTCTACGCACTTCTATTCTTGTAGACAGTTGTTGGGCCTCCAAGTGCAGAGGTTTGTAAAACAGCAGCAAGTTTCCCTTAAGTAGATTACCCAAGGTTTATCGAACTCAGGGAGGAAGTGGTCAAAGGTATCCCCTCTCAAGCAACCCTGCAATCAAGATACAAGAAGTCTCTTGTGTCCCCAACACACCAAATACACTTCTCAGGTGTATAGGTGCACTAGTTCGGCGAAGAGATAGTAAAATACAAGTGGTATGGATATAAGACAACGGTGCCAGAAAATAGCTTTATGGCGTGGAAGAGACTAAAGGCAAACTGAAATAAAGATGGAAGCAAGAAAACATGTAACAAATCTAGTTGCAAATGGTGTTTACATGTTTAGAAACGAGGCCTAGGGATCATACTTTCACTAGTGAACACTCTCATATAAATATCATCTCTTTATGATACTACTCTGAACTACTCTCCGGTTGGACACTCTAATCCATGGTAGGACTATAACAACACTCCTCAAAGTTTACTTTCCCCATCTAGATAACCCCACACTATCACCTTGAGCGCTAGATGGTTCCAACAAACACCACAATTTCATAGAAACATCCAACTCCAAATATAACTCATAACAAGTATTTGTAATGTCTTGCCTAAGTGCCACCATGGTGTGCACGCTGTCAACTTCAAACATGTGGGGATAGCAGAGATCTATTTATGCACTTGATTAGCAAGGTAGATCTACTTGATTACAAAGCTCATGATCACAATACGATCATGCATAGAGAGAGAGATGAACACATAGCTACCAGTGGAACCCTTAGCCTCGAAAGAGAACTACTCCCTCATCATCATGGGAATCAGCAACGGCGATGGAGATGGTGGTGGAGATCAATGGAGATGGTTCCGGGGGCACTTCCCCATCCCGACAGGGTGCCGGAACAGAGACTTTCTGTCCCCCGAATCTCCCCTTCGGTGGTGGCGGCGCTGTGGAACTTTTCGTGGCTAGAGGTTGGATTCTTTAGGGTTTTTGCATCAGAGGCTTCTTATAGGCGAAAGGGCGATGTCAGATGGTGGACCAGGGGCCCACACCACCTGGTGGCGCAGCCAAGGGGACCCACGCCACCACATGGTGTGGCCAGCCCTTGGCCCCTCTCCGTCTCGTCTTCTGGCTCCGTGAGTCTTTCGGTAAAATATCGACTTTGGCTTTTGTCCGGTCCAATTCTGAGAATATTCGTTTTCTGACTTTCCTGGAACCAAAAATAGCAGAAAACAGGCAACTGGCACTATGGCATCTTGTTAATAGATTAGTTCCAAAAAATGTAAAAGTACTCCAAAGTGTGGAAAAAACATTAGAAAGTAGATATGAAACAAGCATGGAACATCAAAAATTATAGATACGTTTGCACCGTATCATCGCGCTATGTGTAGTGCATCATCGGGTCATCTGGCAGCCTTTTGTTGATCAGGTATGTGATATATGGCTGTGTCCAAGATGGCTCGATCATCATGACCTCCATTGGGTCTTCTAGTCCTGTATCAGGCTCCATGTCATCGAGTGCCATTGGCTTGTTGGGTGGCGTAGCCCCCGAGTCCGTTGACGTGCTTGCCTTCATTTCTGGAGCCTTGGGCTTGATGGAGCATTCACAGATGCGCTCTAGAAATACTGTAGGTGGTATTGGGGCGTAGGTGGAGCTGATGTTGGCGAGTATATCCGCCTCTTCATTGCTTTCGTGGCCAACGTGTCACAGCTCGCAGCCGTCAAAGTCTCCCTCGAGTGTGTCGTAGAGGTCACGTTAGGCTATCATGTTGTCACTCAGGGTGTCACACTCGTGCATTGTTTGGTTGACCACCAGTTTGGAGTCGCCGTAGATGACGAGTCTCTTGGGGCCGCAGGCTTTCGCCATCCGCATTCCATGGATCAAGGCTTCGTATTCAGCCTCATTGTTGGAGGACGTGAACTGCATTCGCAGAACATACTTCATCTTATCTCCTTGGGGCGATGTCAGTATGACACCTGCGCCAGCCCCGTCCTTTCACTTGGACCCGTCGAAGTGCATTGTCCAAAGATAGGACATATCTGGCTTGTCGGGGAGTTGGTTCTCCATTCAATGTACGAGGAAGTCCGGGAGAACTTGAGACTTGATCGCGTCGCGCTTCTCATACATAATGTCTCATGGAGACAGTTCGATTCCCCAGAGCGCGACTCGTCCGGTGGCGTCGGGGTTATTGAGTATGTGCCCGAGCGGGGCGTAGTTTACCACCACGATTGGGTGCTCCTAGAAGTAGTGGCGCTGTCGCCTGGCTGTCATGAAGACACCATATGCCAGCTTCTGGTAGTGCGGGTTGATACATTGCAAACGTATCTATAATTTTTGATGTTCCATGCTTGTTTTATATCTACTTTCTTATGTTTTGTCCACACTTTGGAGTACTTTTTATACACTTTCTTGGACTAACCTATTAACAAGATGCCACAGTGCCAGTTGCCTATTTTCTGCTATTATTGGTTCCAGGAAAGTCAGAAAATCAATATTCTCGAAATTGGACCAGTCAAAAGCCAAAGTCGATATTTTACCAGAAGACTCATAGAGCCAGAAGATGAGACGGAGTGGGGCCATAGGGTGGCTACACCACCCCTTAGTGCGGGCAGCCCTAGGCCATGCCAGGGCATGGTGTGGGCCCCCTGTCTGCCCACCGACCTTGCCTCTTCGCCTATAAGATGCCTCCCGATGCAAAAACCCTAATCGACAAGCCTCCAGCCATGAAAAGTTACGCAGCACTGCCGCCACCGAAGGGGAGATTCAAGGGACAGAAGTCTTTGTTCTGGCACCCTGCCGGGACTGGGAAGTGCCCCCGGAGCCATCTCCATCGATCTCCACCACCATCTCCATTTATGTTGCTGAATCCCATGATGATGAGGGAGTAGTTCTTCCTCGAGGCTAAGGGTTGTACCGGTAGCTATGTGTTCATCTCTCTCTCTATGCATGATCATATTGTGATCATGAGCTTTGTAATCAAGTAGATCTACCTTGCTACTCAAGTGCTTTAATATATCTCTGCTCTCCCCATGTGTGTGAAAGTGACAGCGTGCACACCATGGTGGTACTTAGGCTAGAGATTACAATTACTTGTTATGAGTTATATTTGGAGTTGGATGTCTATGAAATTGTGGTGTTTGTTGGAACTATCTAGAGCTCAAGGTGATAGTGTGGGGTTATCTAGATGGGGAAAGCGAACTTTTAGGAGTGCTGTTATAGCCCTACCATGGATTAGAGTGTCCAACCAGAGAGTAGTTAAGAGTAGTATCATAAAGAGAAGATATTTATATGAGAGTGTTCACTAGTGAAAGTATGATCCCTAGGCCTCGTTTCTAAGCATTGAAACACCGTTTGCAACTAGATCTGTTACACGTTTGCTTGCTGCCACCTTTATTTTAGTTTGCCTTTATTCTCTTCCACGCCATCAAGCTCTTTTCTGACACTGTTACCACTTATAATTATCCATACCACTTGTATTTCACTATCTCTTCACCGAACTAGTGCACCTATACACCTGACAAGTGTATTGGGTATGTTGGGGACACAAGAGACTTTTTGTGTCTTGATTGCAGGGTTGCTTGAGAGGGATACCTTTGACCACTTCCTCCCTGAGTTTGATAAACCTTGGGTAATCCACTTAAGGGAAACTTGTTGTTGTTCTACAAACCTCTGCACTTGGAGGCCCAACAACTGTCTACAAGAATAGAAGTGCGTAGACATCAAGCTATTTTCTGGCGCCGTTGCCGGGGAGGTAAGGTAAAAGGTACTCACATCCTCCGGTGTGAGTGCTCGAAGTTATTTCCTTTAGATTATGCAATTTTGTCTTTTTGTTTCTTATTTTCACTAGTTAGGCTTAATGGAAAACAACAAAAAAATTAGAGAGCTTTATAGTATTTATCTTGAGTTAGGACATGAAGTGTTTGAAGAGAAAATTAAAAAACCTATGGAACTTTATTTGCATGCTAATAGCAATGTTGTTAGTATGAATTCTTTGGACACCATTATTGCTAATGCTATGGAAGAGTCTAAGCTTGGGGAAGCTAGTTTTTATGAAAATGATCTTTTTAGTTCCCCAGCTTTGGAAGATAGCTATTCTATTGCTTATGATGATACTATACCTCCAATATATGATGATTACAATGATGAATATGATATTTTCAGTCCACCACTATTGAGGAGAAAATTAATTATGATTACAATATGCCTCCTATATTTGATGATTATGGGGATGAGAATAATAATGATAACTATTTTGTTGAATTTTCTCCCACTACAATTAATAAGAATGACTATGCTTATGTGGAAAGTAATAATAATTATATGCATGTGGCTCATGATAAGAATGTTTTATGTGATAGTGATATTGTTAATTTTATTCATGATGCTACTGAAAGTTATTATGAGAGAGGGAAACATGGTTTTATGCATCTCAATAATATTAAGTTTCCCCTCTTTATTTGAAAGTCTTGAAGTTGCACTTTTTTTTGCTTTACTATGCTTGTTGCTTTGTGCTTTCATGACTTGTTTCTTTACAAGATTCTTATGCATAGGAAGTGGGTTAGACTGTTAGTGCTTCTGCCCGAGGTTGTTATCTAACTTTCGTTAGTTCAACACTTTTCGATTTGAGCAACAGAAGGTCTTCGAAAAAATTGGTTTTTACCTGCTGGTCTGTTTTGACAGATTTCTGCTATTATTTGCATTTGCTTCTTGTTGATTCCTTTTTGGGTTCTTTTTAGGGAATTGAGCATTTCAAAGGGAAGTGCTATAGTAGATTGTGTTTTAATGGAAGTTTTATTGGTGTTGAAACTGAACCCAAAGACTTATTATCTTGAGTGCACTCATGTCGCTAATAAAGATTGTGTGAAGTTTTGTATGAAGGAAAACTTTCAGGTGTATGGAGAGAATGATGTAATGAGATGAAGAATGGACTAAAGATCAAGCTTGGGATGCCACCCGTGTCACCCAAGAAATATCCAAGAAGTACAAGCCCCAAAGCTTGGGGATGCCCAAGGCATCCCTTTCTTCATCAATAAAAATCTTAGGTCTTTCTAGACACTTCGTTTTTATTGTTTCATGCACAGTTGTGTTGTTCTTGGAGCATCTTAGTTTTCATTTTTAGTTTTATTTTGCTTGGTTTGCTGCAATAAGTTGGTTGGATCCCAGCACTTCTTTTCGAGAGAGACACACTCTGTTTTCATTGCCTAGAACACTCTAGTTTTCATTCTGATTCTTTTGTGAGTGTTCTCTTTTGCTAGCACTATGTTTAGCCTTGGTCTTCTTGTGCTTTCAGCTTAGAAATTTTTAGTTCTTCTTTGTGGATTTTTGAGAGAAGCTCACTAATCTTTATTTATTATTATCTTTGTGATTTGTTTCAAATAAGTCCATTGGTGTTGGAAAAGAGTAGGAAAATTCATGCTTAAGTGGTATAAAAGGAGCTTGTTTTTGACTGTGACTTAGGCTTTATCATGTCATGCTTGATATTGTTTTGGCTTTATGCTTAGTGATTTTTTTGTAGCATAACATGTTATAAATAATTGAGATTGCTTAATGTGCCTTGGAAGAATCATGCATTGTTTTAGCATATTAAAGCATAGTATTGTGGTATTCTCCTTTGATGCTTTATTTGGGTTGACTTGGCGCATGCTCACACCATGTTATGACTATCCCAAGTCACCATAGCCTTTATGATCCTTTAGTTTTCGACTTGTAATATCACTTTATGCTTTTATTAATGATGTTTTGTCGCTCTGCATGATTATGGCCATTATTGCTCTCTTAGTTGGTCGCTCCCAGTGTTTCGCTAGCCTCCATAACCAAGTATGAGTTCCACTCATGCATCCAACTCCTAAAACCAAGTTATTCCAAATAGTCCACCATACCTACCTATTAGCATTTGCTATTCCAAGTATATTCATGTTTTTATCTACCTTCCGAATTAAACTTGTTATGTGAAAATTAGTGATTAAAGCTCTCACGAACTTGATGGCACACTTTACTTTTCTTGCCCTTAATAAACTTGAACCATTGTGTCGTCTATGTTGTATATGCTTGCACTTATATGTTGGGGATTAGCAAAACCATGCTGTCATGGGGAACGCTTTCAACATTGCACTTGTAGTTTGTACCTAGTTGATATCATGCTCTTTTGTCTATGGATGTCGTCGGTGTGAAATGAAAGGGGAGCTTGTAAGTCCATGGAGTTATGTATGGGTGTTAGAGAAACGCCTGGGCCGCTGGTCTAATCCATGCCGACATGGTGGAAACCTACATCATAACCATAATGAGTTGTCTATGAAGCATTTGATGTAGCCCGACCTTCGGTCGTTACCACATCATGGTCTCCAACATATGCCAAGTCGTCATGGACTCCAAAGGTGAATCCGTTCCTCTATGCGAGCCCACTGCCTACCCCATTAAATGGTATACTACTTCATACTCCGTCCCATATCGATGATAGGTTCACACCAACGAGTACGGAGGCATGGGAGGAAGCCCAAAGCACCAAACCCGACAAGACAGAGGGTTGGAAGAGAAGACGGAAGAAGCAGCGGCTGAAGCCCCGGAGAGTCCGCCTGATGCCAGCCGGAATGTACGGCGCAGCCGAAGTGTCCGGCCTACCCGGCTCCATCCTGGCGCGGACAGTCAGTAGGCGACATCGGACTCTACTCGGACACTACCCGGAGTGTCCGGCCACCCCGGACTGTCCAGCCTAAGTGATGGGCCTGCGAGCCAACATCTGGGCCCTTGGCCCATGTACCCCTCTATTCCGCACCAAACTCTAGTTTTATGCCCAAACTACCCCTGAACTTGTGTCTGGCCTATAAATAGAGCCCCCACCCCTCATTGTATCCCTTAGGCATAGATGATAGACTAAAGAAAACCCCCGTTGTGGAATCTCTAGTTTTGCCTCATCCCCTTTCACCAAAGGGGATCGACTATCGTCACCACCTCGTTGGAGTTTGCATCGCGCCTCCCTCGTTGTACAAAGCCTTGACATCGGTGTCCCTTTGCCAAGACGTCAAGACCCTCTCCAAGGTGTTCTTCCCTCTCCGTGTGGGATCGAGGGAGCACGTTGACCGATCTTTCCTTGCGAAGATTCTATCGTAGAGCAATCGGCCTTGTATTGTGTGTGTTTTGTGTATGTTCATCGTGTTCTTCGCGAGGTGTGCGTCCACTTCCGCCACCTTCTCCCTTTTCCCTCGCTTTCCCATCGAGTTGACCACGAGATCCGTGAAGATCGGGCTACCCACGGGGTTACCCCATAACATTTGGTATCAGCAGCTTTTGGTTGCCACAGATTTCTCCTCGATTTGGTCTTTTCCCCCATAAATTCGAAAATCCCCCAAAAAATAGCCCCAATTTCGTGTTTTGGATCGATCTGTGATTTGAGTGCGTTTTGGTAGGTTTTGGTCCGTGGATTACTTGCTTAACTTGTTGATCTACCTTCCCTTGCGTTTCCATAGCCTAATTCCTTAATTTCCCCCATCAATTTGAGGTTTTGGTTCGAGTTTTTCCGCCAAAACTCGTCCCATTCGTGTTCTCGAAGTTCTGGATCGACGGGACCGGACTGTCCGGGCAAAACGGACTGGAGTATCCGCCCCGCCGTAGTATCCGGCATAAACGGGCCGGAATCTCCGCCCCGGTCGGACTGTGCGGCCGGCGCACCCCGGACTGTCCGCCCCCCGTTGCAGACAACAAATCTGCTTCACGGTTTTGAGCATAACTTTTGCATACGAACTCGGATTTTGTTGTTCTTTAGCTCGTTTTGAAGAGGAGAAGGAGTTATAAATCATTATATCCGTGGCTAGTGCTATCTACTCCATCCAAATTCCGTGAGCAAGGCGAAATCCACCAATAAAGGGTGAAGATCGGCAACAAAAGGTATAAAAAATCCGCGACTTCTCCCCACTTGCATCCCTTTGTGAGCCACACTATCTTTGCGTTCAATTAAAACCTATTGAGACTAGTTCCTCCTATGATTGCTTGGGCTATGCACATTTGATACCTTGTAGAATTCCGAGCAAAAGTTGTGAGCGCGCTATCTCATATAGTTATCTTGTATAGTTGTTGGCACAAGGAAGAGGCAAGTGAAAAAGAAAAGAAAAGAAAGAAAAAAATAGAAAAAGAAAAAGAAGAAAAAGAGAAAGAAACAAACAAGTGCCTCATAGAATAGGAAGCGCAAGATCGATGAACATCAAATAGGTGGTACTTATTGTGCATATCTTGTAGCCCACCAATTTATTGCAATCGAACTAGCGTCTCTCCTTGCACTTGTGCGACACGAGCTTATAGTCTTCGCTAGGTAATCATTTGGTTCTTAGCTCACTTTCTCCGTCGCACAAGTCCCATTTATCCCATCATGTGTGTTTCCTTGTACATATTTCCTTCTTGTGGATATACTTGTTTTGCTTCGTGATCATCGTGGTTCTTTACTTGCCATTACAACATCTTGAGTTCGGATTGTTCTTGGACATGCCACCTTCCATACCCATCCACCATAAGCTTTGTGTGTGTGTTTTTAGTGGTTAGTTGGTTTTGGTGTTCCGCGTGAACTTCACTTTGCTTGGTTTTGATTGCTCTCAAGTGTTGCCACTTGCACGATACTATCTTCCAAGGTAAAGTAAGGTTTGGCGTTGCATTCCTGGCCCCCTACCACTTCCATATACACCACTTGGTCTTGTGAAACATGTCTAGGGACTCCGGAACCGAGGATGATTTCTATGAAGAATCCACGATGAGCCACCATGCATATGCCTCCACAAGCATGGATGACATGATGGAGCACTACACCGACAATGGCTCCACATGCTTGGGTGATATGGAGTTCTACAACAACAATTACTCCCCAAGCATGGACGACTCCAAGAAGGATAACGACAAGCTCCTCAAGTCGCATCGACCAAGAGGGAGCCTCCACCTCGAGAGCGCCAAGGTCCACCATCACATGGACAAGTTCGAAAGCTCCCTCAACAACTTCAAGAGCGACATGGACAACAACTTCGCCAAAACCATGAGCATGATGGCCAAGACTAATGATGCTTTGTGCTCATTACAATGCCTCACCAAGAAGAGTGCCAAGGACAAGGAGCATCATCGCGAGCGTCATGTGGATGACCAAGTGCGCCATCTACATCAACCTTTGGCAAGGCATGCCAATGACCTCCGTCGACACCATCATAAGGCGCCTTCAACTACTCGTGCCACCACAAAAAGGGCACCAAGAGCAAGCTCTCCTCCACGCCATCAAGCTTCACGCCAATATTATACACTTCAAGATGGAGGAAGCCAAGGCCACATATGTGATGAAGTCGATCCGAGCACCGCTCTCGACAACAACATGCGCCTACTTCCACCACTACCACAAGATGGCGACGACAAGGTCAAGAATGGTGAGCATGGGACTTCCCCATCACCAAAGGAGGCGCATGGAGTTGAGAGAACCGAGCCTACCCCTACATACTTGAGTGATGATGTGGTACCAATTCCATGTGAGTATGAGAGCCACTTAGCCCACTTGAGTGAAAACAAGAGTGAGATGAATGACTCCACCATATGTGAGATTGAGTGCTTCCCCTTGGAGGGCATGAGTGATACACCAAGTGAGTTGAGAGTGGTAGTTTATAGGTCATATGAGACCACTTTGATTTCTAACGACTTACCCTCTACCTCTAGTGTGTTATACCATGATATGCTAGGTTCCATGGATAAAGAAGCGCCAATCTTGGACATGATGTTGCCTCCGACCGAGAAGATGAACATGGTGGATGAAGATGATGCCATCCCTATACATGATGAAGAATTCACCCACATGGAGGCCAATGCTACCACAACACCCACTTCATACGAGAGGTATGAACAAGGTAAAAATAAGGGTGTTGATGATGCCATGATCACACTAGTGGACATGATGACTTGTGATGATTGGCATGCTATGGATCATGTTTGTGATATCACATATGACTCATTGGTATTTCCATATGATACTTTGCCTTTGCATAATGTTGAGCATGTGAAATTATATGATTGTGATGATGTTGCCATAGTCATGCCATTTTGTAAACGTTACGTCAATGATATCATTGCTTGCACTTTGTTGAACAATTGCTCTTTCCAATGTTTTGCTTGCAATGATGTTACCAATGGTACCCCTCGAACCATGCTTTGTCATGAATGTTTTATAATCTCTCCCATTGCTTGCAATAAGTTGAATAATTGCTCTTTCACTTGTTTTGCTTGCAACGATAATTCTCATATGGTTTATATTGAGATGTCCCCCATAGCTTTCTCAAATTTTGGAGATTTTGATGATTGCCATGATAAGCATGTTCCCCACTTGCATACTCACCATGCATCTATTTCATACTTGATTGACACTCAAGGTGATGTGCACAAGAAGAGATACGTCATGATGGATGATGTGTTTCTCTACCATGCACACACATTATTCCTTTTATCTATGATGTGTGTAGGTACCCGAACAAGAATGTCAACCTCGGTTGAGCACGAGTTGACAAAAACCCAGTGAGTTCAAGATCGAACCCAACTCTGATACCTTTCGCATGCTTTGCATCTTTCATGTTGACAAATTGCTCTTTCCTATGGTTTGATTGCAAGCATGTTGATGGTATTCTTTCACCTTGTGAAAATCATGTCTCATTGTTATTGGATATTGATGCTTTGTGTGTTGCCACAAAAATGTTGAACAATTTCTCTTTCCGATGTTTTGTGTGCAACCATAATGCCATTATGAGCATGTATTGTCACGAGAGCTTCCAAGTCTCTCGTATTGTTGTTGCAACAAACATAAGGACCACTTGCTCTTTCACATGGTTTCTTTGCAAACATGTTGTTCTTGCTTCCGCTTGCAATACTCATACACCCATGATTTTGGCTTTTGATGGTATGTGTATGGCATCCAACATATTGAACAATTGTTCTTTCCAATGGTTGGTTTGCACACATAATGATATTGTTTTGGATATCTTTCCTCATGTGTTTTTGCCAAATTCTCCTATCCTTGCATCAAAGATTTTGATCAATATTTTTGTCAATTGCTTTGAGTGCCACACTAAGATGTTATATGGAGTTTTCGAGTTCCCACATTTGGATGATGTTCAATTAACTTAAATGCACTTTGACCTTGCATACGCATTTCGTTTGTGATACTTGACTTGTGCTAATAGTGTTGTGAACAAGAATGGACATGCCACAAATGACATGCTCCTTGTTCACACAGAAACATATGTTGCTTGGTCTTTGTTTTGTGAAGGTACAATTGCTTACGCGTCAACCTCTATGGACCATAAGTTGACAAGACGAATTGAATGCTATACTACTTCATACTCCATCCGATATCGATGATAGGTTCACACCAACGAGTATAGAGGCATGGGAGGAAGCCCGAAGCACCAAGCCCGACAAGACGGAGGCTTGGAAGAGAAGACGGAAGAAGCTACGGCTGAAACCCCGGAGAGTCCGCCTGATGCCAGCCGGAATGTTCGGCACAGCCGGAGTGTCCGGCCAGATCCAGCCGGAGTGTCCGGCCTACCCGGCTCCATCCTGGCGCGGATAGTCAGTAGGCCACATCGGACTCTACCCGGACACTACCTGGAGTGTCCGGCCACCCCGGACTGTCTGGTCCACCTGACCTGGACTGTCCGGCCTAAGTGATGGGCCTGCGAGCCAACATCTGGGCCCTTGGCCCATGTACCCCTCTATTCCGCACCAAACCCTAGTTTTATGCCCAAACTACCCCTGAACTTGTGGCTGGCCTATAAATAGAGCCCCCACCCCTCATTGTATCCCTTAGGCATAGATGATAGACTAAAGAAAATCCCCTTTGTAGAATCTCTAGTTTTGCCTCATCCCCTTCTACTAAAGGGGATCGACTATCGTCACCACCTCGTTGGAGTTTGCATCGCGCCTCCCTCATTGTACAAGGCCTTGGCATCAGTGTCCCTTTGCCAAGACATCAAGACCCTCTCCAAGGTGTTCTTCCCTCTCCGCGTGGGATCGAGGGAGCACGTTGACCGATCTTTCCTTGCTAGGATTCTATCGGACCGGTGGCCACCGGTGAGAGAAATCGGCCTTGTATCGTGTGTGTTTTGCGTGTGTTCATCGTGTTCTTCGCAAGGTGTGCGTCCGCTTCCGCTTCCGTTACCTTCTCCCTTTCCTCTCGCTTTCCCATTGATTTGACCACGAGATCCGTGAAGATCGGGCCACCCACGGGGTTACCCCATAGCAACATTCTTCTTATAAAGAAGAGTCAGATATTGAGAAAAAAGACAAAAAAAGAGATATGAGAAAAGAGGAAAGAGAGAAAAAGACACCATTTTCCCATGGTAAATAAGAAGATTGTTGAGATGCTCATTGTCTGCTTGCCTTGTCATTTTGATATGGGGATTCTTCCGTATCATCGGGCAAGGGGTACCCCGTTGGCGGTTCTCTATGGTACACATGTACTTACTATGACAAGAACTTACCGGTAACTAAACTTGAGTAGCATGAGGAGCGGCCCTCGTATTCAAGGGACATGAGATTGCCAACTTATACTTTGTCAAGCATATACTCCAGAGTTTGTTCACTTTAACCTTAATCACTTCAAGATGCTTGTGATAGGGGCAATGAGAGCTAAAAGCTAATAAGTACCATAATTTTTGGAAGCTCTTTATGAAACTTGAATCCATGCTTCCTTCTATGAAGGCCTTTCTTTTACTTTTATGTTGAGTCTCCACCTTCAATCTGTATGCACCTATTGAGAGAGCATAATGGCCATTCTTAGTTCTATGTGCATTGTCCCAAGACTTGTTGATTGATGCATAACTTTTATATTGCTTGTTCTTAGACTATTTGTATCTAGTCACCCTTATAAACTTTGAAGGTGTCCTAAGCATTTATGTTTGCTACTCTATGAGGGACAAGCTGAATGCCACTATGCTATGTTTTCTTTATGTGAAACAAACAAACGTCTTGCAAAACATTGTTATTCATGAATCTTTTGTTTGTACCTTTGCATGTTGCATACATAGTTGCTATGTCTTATTGTTAGAACTTTATCTTTCATGCTATGTTGAAGTACTATGATCCCAGCTATAAATGTTTTACAAATACTTTGATCAAGTTTATGATGGTGCATGTCACCTCAAAAATTATTCTTTCTTTTTATCACTTACCTACTCGAGGACGAGCAGGAGTTAAGCTTGGGGATTACGTTGCAAACGTATCTATAATTATTGATGTTCCATGCTTGTTTTATATCTACTTTCTTATGTTTTGTCCATACTTTAGAGTACTTTTTATACACTTTGTTGTACTAACCTATTAACAAGATGCCACAATGCCAATTGCCTGTTTTCTGCTGTTTTGGGTTCCAGCAAAGTCAGAAAATCAATATTCTCGGAATTGGACCGGACAAAAGCCAAAGTCGATATTTTACTAGAAGACTCACGGAGCCAGAAGACGATACAGAGAGGGGCCACAGGGTGGCCACACCACCCCTTGGCGCGGGCAGCCCTAGGCCGCGCCAGGGCATGGTGTGGGCCCCCTTGCCGCCCATCGACCTTGCCTCTTCGCCTATAAGATGCCTCCCGATGCAAAAACCCTAAATCGACAAGCCTCCAGCCACGAAAAGTTCCGCACAGCTGCCGCCACCGTAGGGGAGATTCGGGGGACAGAAGTCTTTGTTCTGGCACCCTACCGTGACGGGGAAGTGCCCCCGTAGCCATCTCCATCGATCTCCACCACCATCTCCATCGCCGTTGCTGATTCCCATGATGATGAGGGAGTAGTTCTTCCTCGAGGCTAAGGGTTCTACCGGTAGCTATGTGTTCATCTCTCTCTCTATGCATGATCATATTGTGATCATGAGCTTTGTAATCAAGTAGATCTACCTTGCTACTCAAGTGCTTTAATATATCTCTGCTCTCCCTATGTGTGTGAAAGTGACAGCGTGCACACCATGGTGGTACTTAGGCTAGAGATTACAATTACTTGTTATGAGTTATATTTGGAGTTGGATGTCTATGAAATTGTGGTGTTTGTTGGAACTATCTAGAGCTCAAGGTGATAGTGTGGGGTTATCTAGATGGGGAAAGCGAACTTTTAGGAGTGCTGTTATAGCCCTACCATGGATTAGAGTGTCCAACCAGAGAGTAGTTAAGAGTAGTATCATAAAGAGAAGATATTTATATGAGAGTGTTCACTAGTGAAAGTATGATCCCTAGGCCTCGTTTCTAAGCATTGAAACACCGTTTGCAACTAGATCTGTTACATGTTTGCTTGCTGCCACCTTTATTTTAGTTTGCCTTTAGTCTCTTCCATGCCATCAAGCTCTTTTCTGGCACCGTTACCACTTATAATTATCCGTACCACTTGTATTTCACTATCTCTTCGCCGAACTAGTGCACCTATACACCTGACAAGTGTATTGGGTGTGTTGGGGACACAAGAGACTTTTTGTATCTTGATTGCAGGGTTGCTTGCGAGGGATACCTTTGACCACTTCCTCCCTAAGTTCGATAAACCTTGGGTAATCCACTTAAGGGATACTTGCTGCTGTTCTACAAACCTCTGCACTTGGAGGCCCAACAACTGTCTACAAGAATAGAAGTGCGTAGACATCATGGGTACCGCTGCTTTGTTGGTGTGAGCACCTCGCTGAGGTAGTATACTAGGCGTTGAACCCCGTGGACCTTATTTTCTTTGGCTCACTCCACCACGAGCACCTGACCACCTGGTTGGTGGCTGAGATGTATAGCAGCAGTGGCTCCTTTTCGCGAGGCGTGACCAATACTAGCGAGGTGGATAGTAGGCGCTTGAGGTCTTCAATTGCTTCTTGTGCTTCGTCTATCCACTCGAACTTGTTAGCTTTATGGAGAAGTTGGCGGAAGGGTAGTGCCTTTTCGCCCATCCAACGGATGAATCGACTGAGCGCCACGATTCGCCCAGCCAGCTGCTGGACGCCTTTTACGTTCTTCAGCTTTTCCATGGGCAGTATGGCCTTTATCTTCTTTGTGTTTGCCTAAATCCCCCTCGCAGAGATGAGATACCCGAGTAATTGCCCAGATGGTATGTCGAAGGCGCATTTGTCCGGATTGAGCTTGATCCAGTAGCGATCGAGGTTATCGAAGGTCTCGCAGAGGTCGTTGATTAACGTGGCTTCCTCTTTGGTTTTGATGATGATGTCGTCAATGTGGACTTGGATATTGTGACCAAGTTGGTTCTTGAGGCAGTCCTGCATGCACCGTTGATAGGTGGCTCCTGCGTTTTTAGCCCGAAGGTCATCGTCTTGTAGTAGAACACACCAAAGGGTGTTGTGAACTCTGGTTTCTCTTGGTCTTCCTCCTTCATCCGAATCTGATTGTAGCCTGAGTAGGCATCAAGGAAGCAGAGGTGCTCGCATCCTGCAGTGGAGTCAATTATCTGATCGATCCATGGCAACGGGAAGTGATCCTTCGGGCAGTGCTTGTTCAAGGAAGTGAAGTCCACGCACATCCACAGGATATCCGTGTCCTTTTTAGGCACTAGCATTGTATTTGCGAGCCAGGTGCTTTCCTTGATCTCGCGTATGAAATTTGCGTTCAGGAGTCTGTTGATCTCCTTACCAACTGCTTTTGCTCTTGGTTCAGACAGTCGCCGTAGTGTTTGCTTAACTGTCCTTGCGTCTAGATTCACATTGAGTGAGTGCTCGGAAAATTCACTAGGAACTCCTGGCATGTCCACTGGACACAAGGCAAAGATTTCCTAGTTCTCACGGAGGAACTCGATGAGCGCGAGTTCCTATGCTGGACTCAAGTTGTTGGTGATGAGGGCCATCTTGGCTGGGTTCGTTGGGTGGACCTGGACATTCTTGGTGTGCACCGACGAGTCGAAGGATAGGTCGGGCGAGCTTGGCTTGCTCACCGGAGGCAGACTGTTACCTGTCGACTCCTTCAATCTTGCGAGTTCCTCTTGCATGCCGAAGGAGTAGGAGATTCTGTTGAATTCCCTGTCACAGCTATCAGACCTCCCGAATCTTCCGTTGATTGTGATGACATTGTTTGGGCCTGGCATCTTCACCTGCAGATAGGCGTAGTGTGGTACTTCCATGAACCTCGCGAACGCGACACGTCCGAGGATGTAGTGGTAGTGTGAAGGCCAGTCGACGACTTCAAAGTCGATGCGTTCTCGCCGAAAATTTTGAGGCGTGCCAAAGATGACGTCAAGGTTGATTTTGCCCAGGATGTACACTCCCTTCCCTGGGACGATGCTGTGGAACGTCGTGTCTGAAACTTCCAGACATGTCAGAGGAATCCTCATTTCACACAAGGTGTTGAGGGCAAACCTCTAGGGTGGCCCGATCTTTCACGAATCCCACTCAAATCAAGGATGGAGTGTGGGGGAAGGAGGGGAGGATGAACACGACGAACTCATGCACGAATTACGCGATGAACACACACACGCAAAACCACGATACACACCAATAGCTCACGCGGGCGGTGACCGGTCCGGCGCAATCCCTAGGATCAGCGTCGGGCGGAGGACTCTCTCTCGAACCGACACGGTGAGATGGGAGACTCGATGAGATCTTGATGTCTTGGCAAAGGGACACCGATGCCAAGGCCTTGTACAACGCGGTGGCACGATGCAAACTCCAACGAGGTTTGGGGATATTTGGTGCTCCTTTGTCAAAGGAGCATGAGGCAAGAACTAGATAGATCCACAAGGGGTTTCCACTAATTCCAAATATCATTCCTCAGGTTTAAAATGGAGGTGGGGGACTATATATAGGCCAGCCACTTAAACAGGGGTACTTTAGGAATAAAAGACAAGTTCTGGACGGACTAAGGGGTACATGGTCCGCAGGCCCAAAGGCCTTTTCATGCCTGGCGTCGGTCGAACTGGAGACTCCGGTGTGCAGGCCGGAGACTCCGGTATAGGCAGGAGAATCCGGTGTAGCCTCCGGACTAGCCTCTGGAGGGGCCTTCAAATTGTCCCAGGGCCTAGTGCAGGGGGTCAGACCGGAGAGTGGGCCGGAGACTCCGGTGTGTGCAGACCGGAGATCAAGTCTGAGCAGCTCCAGCGGCTTCTGCTTCATGCTCTACTCCTTGTTCTCCATCCTTGGGTGCTTGGTGATGTGTCGAGGCTTGGTACCTGATGATGCATAGGGTAGTTGCATGAAGTAGCACACCATCCAAGGAGGTGTCAAATTGGCACGAGGAGAGGAGCGAGTTCACCTTAGCTTGTAGGAGTTTGGCTCGGGCACAAGTCATGGGTCCACTTGGGGGACTTGTTGGTGTAGATGTGGGAGCGTCCGTAGGACGGGCTGCATTAGCTCCCCCTTGGGAAGGAGTCATCCTCGACTCTTCATGGTTATCATCTTGAACATCTACATGGTAGGGTGAGAGATCCTTGACATTGAATGTATTGCTTGCAAGGTACTTGGAGGTCGGTATGTCGATGATTTAGGCGTTGTTGTTAATTCTTTTGAGGACCTTGAAGGGACCATCTTCTCTTGGCTTGAGCTTGGAGTCACGTTCCTTGGGGAAGCGGTCTTTGCTTAGGTGTATCCACACAAGGTCACCTTCTTCAAAGATCATAACCTTGAAGCCTGGCGAAGGACTTGTTGTTCGATAGTAGCTCTTTTTTCTTCATGAAGTTTCTTCATAGCTTGTGCGCGCTTCTCGATGCCCATATTCGTGTGACCCATAAGGCTTCCACCATGCGATTCTTGGAGAAGAAAAAGTTGGAGCGACGATTTTGGAATGAAAAGTTTGTTTGTTTAAAGAGAAAACCCTTATGCAAATAGAAATCATCAACTCCTTTGTCAATGGAGCACTTTGCGAAAATTGTTTCAAAGAACAGGTCGGAAGCATACAAAGTTTTTATTTCCTCAAGACCCAACACGTTGATTTCAAGTCTCGTAAGAAGGCTTGTGTGCTTGCGAGACAAAGCGTCCACAACTACATTATCTTTGCCCTTCTTATACTTGACAATGTACGGAAAATATTTAATGAACTCAACCCACTTAGCGTGTCTCTTAATCAAGTTGGCTTGGCCTTTGAGATATTTCAACGACTCATGGTTGGAATGTATTATAAATTCCTTGGGCCATAGGTAGTGTTGCCAAACTTGAAGAACACGAACTAAGGCAAAAAGCTCTTTGTCATAAATTGGATAATTAAGGCGAGCACCATCAAGTTTCTCGCTATGATAGGTTATAGGACGTCCATTTTGCATAAGGACTCCTCCAATGGCAACACCACTAGCATCACAGTATCTCAAAAGTTTTTGTGAAATCTGGTAACGCAAGGAGAGATGCTTTCGTGAGTCTCTTTTTAAGTTCATCAAAAGCTTTTTGTTGTGCTTTGCCCCACACGAAGGTGACATTCTTTTTCGTCAACTCGTTGAGAGGAAAAGCAATGGTAGGGAAGTCTTTCACAAAGCAACGATATAAACCGGCCAACCCATGAAAACTTCGAAGTTCACTCACATTTGTTGGGATGGGCCAATCTCGTATGTCCTTTACCTTGGAAACATCAAGTTCAATTCCCTTCGAAGAAACGACAAATCCAAGAAAAATCAACTTGTCTTTAGCAAAAGTGCAGTTGGGAAGATTAGCATAAAGCTTTTCATGTCGAAGGATTTGCAAAACTTCCTTGACATGTGTTATATGGTCCTCAAGTGATTTGCTATAAACAAGAATATCATCAAAATAGACATCAACACTTTTTCCAATAAGAGAACGCAAGATATGATTCATGAGGCGCATGAAGGTGGACGGGGCATTAGATAAACCAAAGGGCATAACCAACCATTCATAGAGACCAAGTTTGGTCTTGAAGGCAGTTTTCCACTCATCACCTTCAACCATGCGTATTTGATGGTAACCACTACGAAGATAAATTTTTGAAAAAATAGTGGCTCCACACAATTCATCAAGCATGTCATCGAGACGTGGTATGGGATGTCGATAACGTACGGTGATAGCATTGATTGGACGGTAGTCCATGCATAACTGTAATGTATCATCTGTTTTTGGAACAAGTATCACGGGTACGGCACTTGGACTAGTGCTAACTTGGATCAAACCTTTGGGGACGAGTTGGTTGATTTGACGTTCAATCTCCTTTGTCTCCTCCAGGTTCATGCGGTAAGCGGCGCGGTTGGGAAGTGGTGCACCGGGGATGAGGTTAATGCGATGTTTGATGCCGCGAAGAGGAGGTAGTCCATGTGGAAGCTCTTTTGGGAACACATCCTTGAATTCCTGCAAAACACTCATCAAATATGGAGGAACATTGGTTAATTCATTAGTTCCTTGCGCTAGTCCCTTGCAAAGGAGGACATAGTGCAAGATGGATGGATTGTTCCGAACATCTCTCATCTCACTTTTGGTGGCAAGGAGAACACTCTTAGTTTTTCCACTCGAGTTTGGCTTGTGGCTCTCACTCACTATGAGGTGGTTCTCTCTCTCACCGCTCTTCTCACAAATAGGTGTTGTGCTTTGCACCCTCGCTAAAGCCTTTGCATTGTCCGCAATTATTTGGATAGGAGTCATCGGTTGCAAAACACATGTTTTGTTGAGCCATTTGAAGGTGTATACTTTGGTGCGACCATCATGTTTAGCATCCTTGTCAAATTGCCACGGTCGACCAAGAAGCATGTGGAAAACTGTCATAGGAACCACATCACACTCCACCGTACCTTTGTAAGGACCAATGGTGAAGGAGACCGATACGGTATGCTTGATCTTTACGAACCCTTGGTAACTTAGCCATTGCACGTGGTAGGGGTGCTTGTGCGGATGGAGGGTGAGGTTGAGCTTCTCACACAACTCGGTGCTAGCAAGGTTGTGACAACTCCCTCCGTCAATGATCACCTTGCTGGATTTTCCATTGATACCGGCTCGTGTTTGGAAGATATTGGAGCGTTGGTCTTCATGATCTTGTGCTTGAGTGGTCAAGATCCTTGTGACGACAAGCGATGGACTTGCGTCATGTTCACACATGAGGAGTTCTTGGTCATCTTCCACCCGTTGCCTTTCCATTGCTTCCTTGACTCGGGCATCAAATTCATCTTCACTCAAGTACTCTTCATCACCATTGTCATGGATGAACAAGACTTTCTTGTTTCCACATTCGGCCGACTTGTGTCCTTTACCTCCACACCTGTAGAATTCACCATTGAAAGGTGTATCACTGTTTGCTTGTTTGCCACTTGGGGGCAGTTTTCCTTGAGGAAGTGTGGGCTTGAAGGAAGGCTTGGAGGTACTTGAGGAGCTTCCATTGAAAGTTTTGGCGTAGCGGTTCGAGCTTGCTTGTAGGTGAAATACGTCTTGGGCTTGTTGTACTTGATGTCCTCTTGCACTTGACGTTTAGCCTTTGTTGCGATGTGCACAAGCTCAACCATGGTGTTGTATGTTTGGAACTCGACGATGCGCTTGATTGGGTGATTCAAGCCAATAAGGAAATGTGCCATTGTTTGCTCCATGCACTCATCAATGTTTGCACGAATCAAGTTGAGTTCCATTTCCTTGAAGTACTCTTCCACGGTCTTTGTCCCTTGACGAAGCGATTGAAGGTTGTTGAAGAGGTCGCGCGTGTAATGCGCGGGGACGAACCGGGATCTCATGTGAGCCTTCATGTCATGCCAAGTTGTGATTGGTGGTTCTTGTCTTGCATCACGAGCAACTTGAACTTGTTCCCACCAAAGGTTGGTGTAATCATCAAACTCAAGCGAAGCCATGGCGACCATCTTCTCGTTGCTATAGTTGTGCATGCGAAAGATCTTGTCGACTTTGAGTGCCCATGAGAGGTATTCTTCGGGGTCATTGGATCCGGTAAACTTGTTGTGAACTTCAGCTTGCCGAAAGTTTCTTCATCATTGTGGTCATTGCGACGAGCTTGGTGACCTTGTTGATGATCTTGTTGTTGATGCGTTGGAACTTGGTTCTTGCGACCTTGTTGCAGAGCTTGCTCTTGATATTGTTGTTGAGGAGCTTGCTCTTGCTCTTGGCGCGGTAGTTGACGATGTTGAGGCTCTTGGGCCCCATGAGGTTGTTGAGGATGTGGAGCCTCATGACACGGTTGATGACGAAGAGGAGGCTTGTTCCTCGGTTGGTGATGTTGATTAGGCACATGGGCCTCACGGCGAAGAACATGGTCATGAGCCTCTTGACGCGGTGGGCGTCACTCAACTTGTATCACTTGACGCTCCAAGTTTTGTTGAGGTGGAGGAGGCGCCTCGTGATGACCATGGTGTCGGTGCGGACGTTCATGACGTTGATGACGAGCTTGATTCTCCAAATTGGAGTCATCACTTGTTGTGTCAAGTATGTGCCGCAGTCGATGGTGGTAGACTTGTGGTCGCACTTGCGGTTCTTCTTGTGGTTGCTCTTGTTGGATCACTAATGCCCTTGCGTGATGACGGTGTGCTTCTTGCCTTGATCGTGGCCTTGAAGAGAAATCACCATCATAGCTTGACGTTGCAGCGTGCCGTGGGGAAGGTACATAGTTCGAAGAACTTCCATCTTCAACCACGGGGGCATCATTGCTTCTTGGAGCACTTTGATGTATATATTGTTGAAGAGGTGCATGACGACGCGAAGAACTTGAAGAGCTTGATGCGGGTGAACGTGGTCTTGCCATACCGTTGATGAGGCGTCGAAGATTGTCATTTGTTTCAGCGATGGAGCGTTGAAGCGCTTCATTTTGGTGGCCGAAGTTGTGATGCATTGCATGCATTTCCCGTTCGAGGCCGTCGAAGCGGTTGTCGATGTTCTTGAACTCGGCTTGCGTCTCGCCAAATTGTTCATCTTGGCGCGTCTCAAGGGCTTGGCAACATTCACGGAACTCTTGTCGAACGATGAAGTGACTTGCGCGCGTCATGTACAGTCCTTGATCTTCTTCTTGGGGAGGTGGTTGGCTTGACTCACCGTGCCTATTCATCATGCAAAACACACAAGTATTGTATATGGAAGTGGAATATGGTGGTGTTAGCCTTGTACCTCACCTTGGGGATTGCACCAAACTAGAAACCACAAGTGAGAGCTATAAGCGTGCTAAGTGGAATTGCAAAGAAAACTCACACTAAACAAAGAACTAACTCTCAAAAGCTTGTTGGTGGTAGGTTATGATTGTGGAAAGCCAAAGAACCAACCAAAAGAAAAGGGATAGTCAAAAGTGGGTAAAATCCAACAAAACTCAAGTCAAAGGCGAAGGTCAGCAACTCAAAAGGGTGACGGGAACCTACGACTATATACACACACGTGGAGATAGTTGGGATTGCCACGACTATGAAAATGAGCAAACAAAATTTCCTAACAAAGACTAAGCTCGTTGTCGTGCCAATGCAAGGAGAGACCATGGCTCATTTGCAAAGAGGAAAAATGAGCAACGGTGTGTGCACTTGCCTTGGGCGCTCTTCTTTCTCTCTTGCTTACAAGCTTTGAGACTCGCTTTTGCAAGGGGAGACTACTTTTCTTTTTCTTTTGCTTTGTATCTTTTTCTTTCTTTCTTTTTTTGCTCTCCCTCGATGCTACCTAGTCACACTTGTATTGCTCTTGCACTCTCACTATCCAAGGACAAATGCACAATGCTCAAGCAAACACAAGATGAGCCACTCTCATGGGATAGGTACACACAAGGAAGATAAGGGTTAACAAGGTGACGCAAGTTATACCTTCATTGGTGATGATGAACTTGGCGTCAGTTGTGCGGGATGATGTTCGTGGGCCGTGTTGTCGATGAGTGCGGGGTTTGTTGATGCGGAAGCTTGCTTTTAGTTGTCTACATGCACACGGGCACAAACAAACAAGAGGAAATTAGCCAATGCAAGATTAGAGGCAAACTATCAAAATCAGGCATCAGGGCCGGAGACTCCGGGGTTTCAGGCCGGAAACTCCGGTCCAGGACGGAGACTCCGGTGTGGATAGGCGGGAGACTCTAGTGTAGGCCGGAGACTCCGGTGTGCAGGCCGGAGACACCGGTCTGGAGTCAGATCGTGAACTGCTCGTGTTCTTGAGCGGAAATCCACGCCTTGGGTCCTCAAATCCGCGAAAAATTGGCCAAATTGGGCTGGGAAAACACAGGATAAAGCTGGACCAACTCCTAAGACAAGGTTTGGTCGCATCAAAACCACAAATAACACTACAAATCAAGAGATCGATCTAAAGGCAAATATGGGGCTCTTTTTTGGGGGGATTTTCGAATTTTTGGTGGATAGAAGAAAAATTTGTGGGAGAGTTCGTGAGCAACGAAGCTCTTGATACCAATATGTTGAGGGCAAACCTCTAGGGTGGCCCGATCTTTCACGAATCCCACTCAAATCGAGGATGGAGTGCGGGGGAAGGAGGGGAGGATGAACATGATGAACTCACGCACGAAGAACGCGATGAACACACACACGTAAAACCACGATACACACCAATAGCTCATGCCGGCGGTGACCGGTCGGGAGCAATCCCTAGGATCGGCGTCGAGCGGAGGACTCGATGAGATGGGAGACTCGGTGAGATCTTGACGTCTTGGCAAAGGGAGACCGATGCCAAGGCCTTGTACAACGCGGAGGCACGATGCAAACTCCAACGAGGTTTGGGGATATTTGGTGCTCCTTTGTCAAAGGAGCATGAGGCAAGCACTAGATAGATCCACAAGGGGTTTCCACTATTTCCAAATATCATGCCTCGGGTTTACAATGGAGGTGGGGGACTATATATAGGCTAGGCACTTAAACAGGGGTATTTTAGGAATAAATGCCAAGTTCTGGATAGACTAAGGGGTACATGGGCCACTGGCCCAAAGGCCTTTTCATGCCTGGCGTCGGTTGGACCGGAGACTCCGGTGTGTAGGCCGGAGACTCCGATCTAGGCCGGAGAATCCGGTGTAGCCTCCAGACTAGCCTCCGGAGGGGCCTTCAGATTATCCTAGGGCCTGGTGCAGGGGGTCAGACCGGAGAGTGGGCCGGAGTCTCCGGGGTCTTCAGACCAGATACTTTGGCAGGCCGAAGACTCTGATGTGCGCAGGCTCCGGTCTGAGCAGCTCCAGCGGCTTCTGCTTCACGCTTTACTCCTTGTTCTCCATCCTTGGGTGCTTGGTGATGTGTCCAGGCTTCGTACCTGATGATGCATAGGGTAGTTGCATGAAGTAGCACACCATCCAAGGAGGTGTCAAATTGGCACGAGGAGAGGAGCGAGTTCACCTTAGCTTGTAGGAGTTTGGCTCGGGTACGAGTAATGGGTCCACTTGGGGGACTTGTTGGTGTAGATGTGGGAGCGTCCGTAGGACGGGCTGCCTCACAAGGTACTTGTGAACATGAGATTGATGCCGCTTCCGCTGTCCATGAATATGCGAATCATATCAAATCCCCCATCTGTGCCTCGAGTATGTGGGGACAATGGCCTAGGCGAGGTACTTGGCGCGGATGGTCGCGCTTGTCGAAGGTGATGCAGGACTCGCTTCCACTGAGGTACACAGTGGTGGAGGGCAGAGAGTTTATTGCCAAGTTGTCTTGCCGAGTGATTGCCTTCTATGTTCGATTTGAGGGGCGCCCTTTTTTGGATCATCCCCATGTTGCCCACGGCTCGCGGGTATGGCTCACTAATACGTTGCTAACGTATCTATAATTTTTGATGTTCCATGCTTGTTTTATATCTACTTTCTTATGTTTTGTCCATACTTTGGAGTATTTTTATACACTTTCTTGGACTAACCTATTAACAAGATGCCACAGTGCTAGTTGCTAGTTTTCTGCTATTTTTTGCTCCAGGAAAGTCAGAAAATGAATATTCTTGGAATTGGACCAGACAAAAGCCAAAGTCGATATTTTACCGGAAGACTCACGGAGCCAAAAGACGAGACGGAGAGGGGACACAGGGCAGCCACACACCCCTTGGCGCGGGCAGCCCTAGGCCGCGCCAGGGCATGGTGTGGGCCCCCTGGTCGGCCACCAACCTCGCCCCTTCGCCTATAAGAAGCCCCTGGGATGAAAACCCTAAATCGAACAGCCTCCAGCCACGAAAAGTTCCGTAGCGCTGCCGCCACCGAAGGGGAGATTCGGGGGACAGAAAGTCTCTATTCTGGCACCCTGCCGGGACGGGGAAGTGCCCCGGGAGCCATCTCCATTGATCTCCACCACCATCTCCATCGCCGTTGTCGATTCCCATGATGATGAAGGAGTAGTTCTTCCTCGAGGCTAAGGGTTCTACCAGTAGCTATGTGTTCATCTCTCTCTATGCATGATCATATTGTGATCATGAGCTTTGTAATCAAGTAGATCTACCTTGCTACTCAAGTGCTTTAATAGATCTCTGCTCTCCCCATGTGTGTGAAAGTGACAACATGTACACCATGGTGGCACTTAGGCTAGAGATTACAAATACTTGTTATGAGTTATATTTGGAGTTGGATGTCTCTATGAAATTGTGGTGTTTGTTGGAACCATCTACCGCTCAAGGTGACAGTGTGGGGTTATCTAGATGGGGAAAGCGAACTTTGATGTGTGTTGTTATAGACCTACCATGGATTAGAGTGTCCAACTAGAGAGTAGTTCAGAGTAGTATCATAAAGAGAAGATATTTATATGAGAGTGTTCACTAGTGAAAGTATGATCCCTAGGCCTTGTTTCTAAGCATTGAAACACCGTTTGCAACTAGATCTGTTACATGTTTGCTTGCTTCCATCTTTATTTCAGATTGCCTTTAGTCTCTTCCTACCCGTCAACCACGCGCCATTAAAGCTATTTTCTGGCACCGTTACCACTTATAATTATCCATACCACTTATATTTCACTATCTCTTCGCCGAACTAGTGCACCTATACACCTGACAAGTGTATTGGGTGTGTTGGGGACACAAGAGACTTCTTGTATCTTTATTGTAGGGTTGCTTGAGAGGGATACCTTTGACCACTTCCTCCCTGAGTTTGATAAACCTTGGGTAATCCACTTAAGGGAAACTTGCTGCTATTCTACAAACCTCTGCACTTGGAGGCCCAACAACTGTCTACAAGAATAGAAGTACGTAGACATCAAGCTATTTTCTGGCGCCGTTGTCGAGGAGGTAAGATAAAAGGTACTCACATCCTCCGGTGTGAGTGCTCGAAGTTATTTCCTTTAGATTCTTCATTTTTTGTCTTTTTGTTTCTTGTTTTCACTAGTTAGGCTTAATGGAAAAAATAGAGAGCTTTATAGTATTTATCTTGAGTTAGGGCATGAAGTGTTTGAAGAGAAAATTAAAAAACCTATGGAACTTTATTTGCATGCTAATAGCAATGTTGTTAGTATGAATTCTTTGGACACCATTATTGCTAATGCTATGGAAAAGTCTAAGCTTGGGGAAGCTAGTTTTTTATGAAAATGATCTTTTTAGTTCCCCAGCTTTGGAAGATAGCTATTCTATTGCTTATGATGATACCAAACCTCCAATATATGATGATTACAATGATGAATATGATATTTTTAGTCCACCTACTATTGAGGAGAAAATTAATTATGATTACAATATGCCTCCTATATTTGATGATTATGGTGATGAGAATAATAATGATAGCTATTTTGTTGAATTTTCTCCCACTACAATTAATAAGAATGACTATGTTTATATGGAGAGTATTAATTCTTTTATGCATGTGGCTCATGATAAGAATGTTTTATGTCATATTTATATTGTTAATTTTATTCTTGATGTTACTAAAAGTTATTATGAGAGAGGGAAACATGGTTTTATGTATCTCAACAATATTAAGTTTCCCCTCTTTATGTTGAAAGTCTTGAAGTTGCACTTGTTTTGCTTTACTATGCTTGTTACTTTGTGCTTTCATGACTTGTTTCTTTACAAGATTCCTATGTATAGGAAGTGGGTTAGACTTAAATGTGCTTTGAATTTTCTTCTTGATGCTCTCTTTTACTTCAATTCATATTTCTTATGTGAGCATCTTCTCAAACTATCATGCCTAACTTGAAGGCGTTAAAGAAAAGTACTTCTTGGGAGATAACCCAATAGTTTTCTTGAGTCTTAGAAGTTATTACTTCTGTAATAACCGTTCCTTATCCTTCTTTATTTTATTTTTGTGCCGAGAATAGCCTCTAATGAGAGAGAAGTAATGCTTGGGGAAGTTGCTGTCCTGAAACAGATTTTTGTGCTTCGCTGTAAAAAATCATGAAACATCTTTGTACGTTGGTTTGAGCTGTAATTTTTTTCCTTCTACCCCAGGTTGTTATCCAACTTTCGTTAGTTCAACACTTTTCAATTTGAGAAACAGAAGGTCTTCGAAAAAATTAGTTTTTACCTGCTGGTCTGTTTTGACAGATTTCTGCCATTGTTTGCATTTGCTTCTTGTTGATTCCTTTTTGGGTTCCTTTGGGGAATTGAGATTTTTGAGGGAAGTGCTATAGTACCTTGTGTTTTAATGGAAGTTTTATTGGTGTTGAAACTGAGACCAAATACTTATTATCTTGAGTACACTAATGTGGCTAATAAAGATTCTGTGAAGTTTTGTATGAAGGAAAAATTTCAGGTGTAAGGAAAGAGTGATGTAATGAGATGAAGAATGGACTAAATATGATATTGGGTAGCCCGATCTTCTCAGCAAGCACTTTTCGATGGTGATGGTGGATGATAGATAACTAGCCTATAGCTATGAATTCTCCCGCTCGATCCCTAATGCCAATGCAACAGCTCTCGAACCTTGTAGTATATTCACAACACCATGCTCTTGCGCACGAAGCCGTGACCATGAACGGTAGTATGGAATCTACTATTTCCCAATGGAACAATATATCAAACTTAATTATAGTTGGTACATTCGAACACAGGGTAATTCCAGAGGTTCTATGAAAGAAACATCTCCAAAATATTTTAACGTGGTCTAAACCTAGATAATAGTGTGCCCCCATCTATTTATGAGTCTAGGGGTGCGGTGGCTAAGGGGTGGCCGAGTTGGTCCCACCCAACTATGGTACAAACCGACCCAAAATTGGGTTCGGCTCAGGTTTCTGCCGTGGCAGAATTTGGGCCCGTTTCTGTGCCGCGGCAGCCTGCCGTGGCAGAAAAACGCGTCGTTTCTCTGCCGCGGCAGAGATCCTACCATGTGTTGATCTTCTTCTTGGTTGCTCCTTGCGCTTCCTCCCTCTCCTCCCTCGCGCATTCTTCATTGATCAACATGCCATACTCCATATGCTTCAGCTCCTCGCTCCGTGATACGCCTTCTTCTCCCATGTACCTGATCATACAATAGCACAACGACTTAGGCAATATAAAGTTCTTATAAATGAAAGCATCATGGTCAACTAGGAATGAATTCACCTGATAGTCATTATTGATTTGACTCAATATTTCCTTCCAGTTCAAGTAGTCAGAATCATCATAATCCTTGTATATATCCTCATCATCCTCCCTTTCTTCATGAAAAGCCGTCCACGACTTTAGGTAAGCTGAAAGTGGAAGAAACAAAAAGAACAACATGTACGCAAAGTATATGTATATATAACATGTTGTATTATTGTTGTTCACATGAAAAGTATGTCCAATATACATCAAGCAACTTATATTACAGGTATAAGTGAAGTACAAAGAATCATGATCATGGTGAAAAACAACTAAATAGATAGTCTTGTTCTTCAATATTAAATTCAGTTTTCTCAAAGAAGACCCATGATCAAATTTGTGAACAAGATCAAACCAATTCAATATGTGTGAAAAACAAATTGATCCATGCCATGCTTCAACTGCGCTACTCTGATTATTATTAACATGATCATGTTGTCTAGTATGTAAGATGCAACTCAATTTTCAAATATCAAGGAAGTATAAAGTAGTAACATAACTAGACAAAGACTTTTGGGATAAAGACAATGAATATGAAAACTTGGGTTCTATTCAAGCAAGATTAGAACAATCCAACATAGGTAAAATTACTTGTGTTGGTTGCAATATATCAACTAGACCAGAATGTATTTCCATAATATCTCGAACATGAACTATTGTCCCATAGCAAACATTTTGTGACACATTGCATATATGGCTGAAAACAACTTGTTTCAGTTCAGCGATTCTATCACAAGTAATGCATATGTGATCCACAAGAAAATTTTCTTCCATGCTATATTCACCAATTAGATTGAAAGTTAAACAAGGAGAATATGTGCTAGAATTCAGAAATGAAATTTCAGAAATCTTATCCATAGCCCAACTCGTACTCATATGTTCATTTAGCATGATGGAAAACACAATATCAGCAGGTGGTATTCGAGCAAGTATTTCTTTATGTGTAATCAGTACCACATGATCAAAATTGGAATTTGGTAAACTATCACATGTTGCTGAAACAGTAGTGTAAGGCAAATCACAAGGAGGCTTCAGTAAAGGAATAGACTCACAATATGTCGCACATGTTGGCTAAAGCTCCAAATCAGTACCAATGTCATCAAAAATCTCATCAGTTGTAGTAGGTACTAAAACATCCTCCACAAGTGACAATGCACAGTCCAGTGATACAGGTTGTAACATAGACGACTCCCTTTCTTGAAAAGCAACTTGGATATCACAAGAAACAACACTAGGAGTAGAGATGATTACATTAGTAGAAACCTCATTTGTCTCATCAACTCTCACTCCCGGTTCTTCTACGATATGATCAAAATGTGGTTTTATGTTGGTGGTTACAGGTGCACATAGGTTTTGACGCCTAATCTCCTGAAATTGCTTAATACGTGAACGTGCTAACCAAGTGTGCTTATCATTCCAAAAGATAGTAGGATCAGAACACGCACTACCAAACACAACCTGAAATTGATTACACCACTTTGTTCCCAACATGATATGACAGGAGTAAAACGCTCTAGGAATGACAAAACAAGAAATCTCTCTACTAGGGCCATAAATGGTGAGTGGAACAGATGCGATCTGAGTAACAGGTAGTGCATGACTAGAAGTTGCTAACATAAATGGTTTTTTTAAAGCACTTGTGTATAATTATAGCTTTTCAACAACCTCAACACTAACCAAATTTATGTAAGAACAAGTATCAATGGTAGAAGGAGCTTGTATACCACTAATTTCTGTGATGAAGTGGAACAAACCCGACGTAGGTACTACTCCTGACTCCTCTTCCCAAAATGTGTTGCTGCAGTAGGATTGTAATGGAAAGGGATAATCATCTGCATCCTTTTTATGCATCACATCAACACTACTAGAATACATGATTAGTAGGTTAGTGCAATAATCAAAATATGTTTGGTGGAACACTGACAACTCACTCTCAACTGACAAGAAAGCAGATCTTACCGTTGCAAAGTGAATAGAGATGCTTTACCAAACGTCATCAAAGACTTATGCACTGATGTGATGAAGTGAGTATCAATGGTATAGAGAATGATCGCAGGGCACACAGGTTATTTATGGTGGAGCTATAGGTATGGTACCCTATCTACACCGCAAACAAGTCCTAGTGCTGATCGTACAAATACCCAAGAAACACACACGTGGAGAAAAACGTGGCAATGCAACTATGAAGGGTGTTGCACTACGCTCGAGAGACACTAGCAAAGCTCAAAGTAAACAGGCACAAGATTGCTCAATCTACCGGTGCACAAAGATATCACTAGGCCTCTTTCTCAAATTCTCTTTTTCCACAATTTTTCTTTTTCTTTTGCATAGCTCTTTTTTTTTGCTTTTTCTGTTGCTATATTGCTTTTTCTCTTCTTTTTTTTGATTTGATATATCACACACGGCCAATTACAAAGTACAACACCAAAATCCTATGAGCAGCCTATAGGAGCGGAAACTAGTCTCAATGGGCAAGTTCCTACACCTATGTAATAGAATGGCTGTGGCTAAGGTTGAAGGAAAAGTGCAAATTCACACTTTGTAAAATTTCCTGCCGTGGCAGAAAAACAGGGCAATTTCGTGTCTTGGCAGAAAATCCTGCCACGGCAGAAAACCACGTCAAAAACATGTCGCGACAGCCAATTCGAGTCATGGCACAACAGGACTCCGCGGCAGGAAAACAGGTTGTTTCCGTGCCGCGGCAGACTCGGTAGGAATTTTTTTTATTCCAACACGGCCAAGAGTAGTAGACTAGGACTCTTAGATTAGATCGGATCTGACCTTGTGGTGGCGGAAACAATGGTGGAAATTGACTAGAAAACGACTAGAAAAACAGATCTACAAAGAATAGATCTATGAAGAACAGATCTAGATCTAAACTAAAGGATGAACACGACCAACAACTATTACTCGTCTGCGATGCAATCTAGTCTATGATAACTCTTTTTGTGGGGCTTTTTCTGTATAGGACGAAAAACACTCTCTAATCTATCGATGGATTGTGGATTGCTTACCGAGGCAACGAGGAAATCTGATACCAAGATGATATGGGGTGGCCGATCTTCTCAGCAAGCACTTGTCGATGGTGATGGTGGACGATAGATAACTAGCCTGTAGCTATGAACTCTCCCACTCGATCCCTGATGCCAATGCAACAGCTCTCGAACCTTGTAGGATATTCACAACACCACGCTCTTGCGCACGCAGCCGTGACCACGAACGGTAGTATGCAATCTACTAATTCCCAATGGAACAATAGATCACACTCAATTATAGTTGGTAGATTCAAACACAGGGTAATTCCGGAGGTTCTATGAAAGAAACATCTCCAAAATATTTTAACGTGGTCTAAACCTAGATAATAGTGCGCCCCCATATATTTATGAGTCTTGGGGTGCGGCGGCTAAGGGGTGGCCGAGTTGGTCCCACCCAACTAGGGTACAAACCGACCCAAAATTGGGTTCGGTGCAGGTTTCTGCCGTGGCAGAATTTGGGCCCGTTTCTGTGCTGCGGCAGCCTGCCGTGGTAGAAAAGGACTCTGTTTCTATGCCCCGGCAGCCTGCCATGGCACAAAAATGCGTCGTTTCTCTGCCGCGGCAGAGATCCTGCCATGTGTTGATCTTCTTCTAGGTAGCTCCTTGCGCTTCCTCCCTCTCCTCCCTCGCACATTCTTCATTGATCAACACGCCATACTTCATATGCTTCAGCTCCTCGCTCCATGCTACGCCTTCTTCTCCCATGTACCTGATCAGACAATAGCACAAATACTTAGGTAATATAAAGTTCTTATAAATGAAAGCATCATGGTCAACTAGGAATGAATTCACCTGATAGTCATTATTGATTTTACTCAATATTTCCTTCTAGTTCAAGCAGTCAGAATCATCATAATCCTTGTATATATCCTCATCAAAAGCTCAAGCTTGGGGATGCAACCCGTGTCACCCCAAGAAATATCCAAGAAGTACAAGCGTCAAAGCTTGGGGATGCCCAAGGCCTCCCTTTCTTCATCACTAAAAATCTCAGGTTTCTTCCAAACACTTCATTTTTATTGTTTCATGCACAGTTGTGTTGTTCTTGGAGAGTCTTTGTTTTTGTTTTTGGTTTTCGTTTGCTTAGTTTGCTTGAATAAGTTGGTTGGATCCCAGCACTTCTTTTGGAGAGAGACACACCTCGTTATTCATTGCCTAGAACACTCTAGTTTTCATTCTTATTGTTTTGTGAGTGTTCTCTTTTGCTAGCACTGTGTTTAGGCTTAGTTTTCTTGTGTTTTCAGTTTAGAACTTTTTAGTTCTTCTTTGTGGATTTGTGAGACAGGCTCACTGATCTTTATTTGTTATTATCTTTGTGAGTTCTTTCAAATAAGTCGATTGGTGTTGGAAAAGAGTAGGAAAGTTTATGCTTAAGTGGTATAAAAGGAGCTTGTTTTTGACTGTGGCCTATGCTTTGTCATGTCATGCTTGATATTGTTTTGGCTTTATGCTAATTTTTGTTGTAGCATGACATGTTATAAACAATTGAGATTTCTTAATGTGCCTTGAAAGAATCGTGCGTTGTTTTAACATATTAAAGCATAGTATTGTGGTATTCTCCTTTGATACTTTATTTGGGTTTACCTGGCGCATGCTCACACCATGTTAAGACTATCCCAAGTCACCATAGCCTCTATGATCCTTTAGTTTTTGACTTGTAATATCACTCTATGCTTTAATTAATGATGTTTTTTTTGCTTTGCATGATTATGGCCATTATTGCTCTCTTAGTTGGTCGCTCCCAGTATTTTGCTAGCCTCCATAACCAAGTATGAGTTCCACTCGTGCATCCAACTCCAAATAAAACCAAATTATTCCAAAGAGTCCATGATACCTACCTATTAGCATTTGCTATTCCAAGTATATTCATGTTTTTTATCTACCTTCCGAATAAAACTTGTTGTGATAAAACTAGTGATTAAAGCTCTCACGAACTTGATGGCACACTTTACTTTCCTTGCCCTTAATAAACTTGAACCATTGTGTCGTCTATGTTGTATATGCTTGCACTTATATGTTGGGGATTAGCAGAACCATGCTGTCATGGTGAACACTTTCAACATTGCACTTGTACTTTGTACCTAGTTGATATAATGTTCTTTTGTCTATGGATGTCGTTGGTGTGAAATGAAAGGGGAGCTTGTAAGTCCTGGAGTTATGTATGTGTATTAGAGAAACGCCTGGGCCGCCGGTCTAATCCATGTTGTCATGGTGGAAACCTGCAGCGTAACCATAATGAGCTGTCTATGAAGCATTCTTCTTATAAAAAAAGAGATAGATACTGAGAAAAAGAGAAAAAAGAATAAAAAGAGTTATGATAAAGTAGGAAAGAGAGAAAAAAGCACCATTTTCCCATGGTAAATAAGAACATTGTTGAGATGCTCCTTGTCTGCTTGCCTTGTCATTTTGATATGGGGATTCTTCCGTATCATCGGGCAAGGGGTACCCTGTTAGCGGTTCTCTATGATACACATGTACTTACTATGACAAGAACTTACCGGTGACTAAACTTGAGTAGCATGAGGAGCGGCCCTCATGTTCAAGGGACATGAGATTTCCAACTTATACTTTGTCAAGCATATACTCCATAGTTTGTTCACTTTAACATTAATCACTTCAAGATGCTTATGATAGGGGCAATGAGAGCTGAAAGCTAATAAGTACCATAATTTTTGGAAGCTCTTTATGAAACTTGAATCCCTGCTTCCTTCTATGAAGGCCTTTCTTTTACTTTTATGTTGAGTCTCCACCTTCTATCTTTATGCACCTATTGAGAGATCATAGTGGCCATTCTTAGTTTAATGTGCATTGTCCCAAGACTTGTTGATTGATGCATAGCTTTGATATTGCTTGTTCTTAAACTATTTGTATCTAGTCACCCTTATGAACTTTCAAGGTGTCCTATGCATTTACGTTTGCTACTCTATGAGGGACAAGCTGAATGCCACTATCCTATGTTTTCTTTATGTGAAACAAACAAACGTCTTGCAAAGCATTGTTATTCATGAATCTTTCGTTTGTGCCTTTGAAGTTGCATACATAGTTACTATGTCTTATTGTTAGAACATCATCTTTCATGCTCATGTTTAGGGTACTTTGATCCCAACTTTCAATGCTTGCAAATGGTTTGATCTTGATTGTGATGGTGCATGTCACCTCAAAATTATTCTTTTTATCACTGACCTACTCGAGGACGAGAAGGAGTTAAGCTTGGGGATGTTGATACGTTGCTAATGTATCTATAATTTTTGATGTTCCATGCTTGTTTTATATCTACTTTCTTATGTTTTGTCCACACTTTGGAGTATTTTTATACACTTTGTTGGACTAACCTATTAACAAGATGCCATAGTGCCAGATGCCTGTTTTCTGCTATTTTTGGCTCCAGGAAAGTCAGAAAATGAATATTCTCGGAATTGGACCGGACAAAAGCCAAAGTCGATATTTTACCGGAAGACTCATGGAGCCAGAAGACGAGACGGAGAGGGGCCACAGGGCGGCCACACCCCCCTTGGTGCGGGCAGCCCTAGGCCGCGCCAGGGCATGGTGTGGGCCCCCTGGCTGGCCACCGACCTCGCCCCTTCGCCTATAAGAATCCCCTCGGACGAAAACCCTAAATCGAACAGCCTCCAACCACGAAAAGTTACACAGTGCCGCTGCCACTAAAGGGGAGATTCAGGGGACAGAAAGTCTCTGTTTTGGCACCCTGCCGGGACAGGGAAGTGCCCCTAAAGCCATCTCCATCGATCTCCACCACCATCTCCATCACCGTTTCTGATTCCCATGATGATGAGGGAGTAGTTCTTCCTCGAGGCTAAGGGTTCTACTGGTAGCTATGTGTTCATCTCTCTCTCTATGCATGATCATATTGTGATCATGAGCTTTGTAATCAAGTAGATCGACCTTGCTACTCAAGTGCTTGAATAGATCTCTTCTCTCCCCATGTGTGTGAAAGTGACAACGTGCACACCATGGTGGCACTTAGGCTAGAGATTACAAATACTTGTTATGAGTTATATTTGGAGTTGGATGTCTCTATGAAATTGTGGTGTTTGTTGGAACCATCTAGCGCTCAAGGTGATAGTCTAGGGTTATCTAGATGGGGAAAGCGAACTTTGAGGTGTGTTGTTATAGCCCTACCATGGATTAGAGTGTCCAACCAGAGAGTAGTTCAGAGTAGTTCATAGTGTTCACTAGTGAAAGTATGATCCTTAGGCCTTGTTTCTAAGCATTGAAACACCGTTTGCAACTAGATATGTTACATGTTTGCTTTCTTCCATCTTTATTTCAGATTGCCTTTAGTCTCTTCCTACCCGTCAACCACACGCCATAAAAGCTATTTTCTAGCACCGTTACCACTTATAATTATCCATACCACTTGTATTTCAATATCTCTTCGCCGAACTAGTGCACCTATACACCTGACAAGTGTATTGGGTGTGTTGGGGACACAAGAGACTTCTTGTATCTTGATTGCAGGGTTGCTTGAGAGGGATACCTTTGACCACTTCCTCCCTGAGTTCGATAAACCTTGGGTAATCCACTTAAGGGAAACTTGTTGCTGTTCTACAAACCTCTGCACTTGGAGGCCCAACAACTGTCTACAAGAATAGAAGTGCGTAGACATCACTCACCTCCATGATGCTGGACTGGCGCAACCGCAGGTGGTCGTGGCCCAGGTGGTGGTGGTGCTTTGTGAGCCACTTCGCCCGGGGCAGCTCCGTATCCCAGGTTGATCGCGTCGCGATTCATCTGGGCCAGGCCTTCATGGAGCTTGAGGAACTCGCAGTAATCCTTGAGAAGGTGGCTGGACTTTTTCTTGCCGTCGTGCTTGTCTATGTAGAAATGCATGTTGCATGGTCCGGGCAATTTGTCCTGGATGGATAGTGCAGATGCTTCGTCGCGAGTGCGGTGCTGCCACACTTGCGTGGTTTTCCCGCTGTCGTGGTATCCACTGCTGCGGTATCCATTGATGCGGTTGTCGTCGCGTTTGTGGGTGTAGCCGGCTGCGTCCATGTCGACTTCTTCGCGGTCCTCGTAGACGCGCATTCGACATTTCCCTCGGCGATCACATCTGCGCCTGAGGTCGTCGTTATCATCGGAGTAGACACGATTTTTCACAGAGTCCTCTCCGTCGGCCCACCGATTCGCGATCTCCATCAGGTGGTCGATTGTCTTGGGCCTAGCTCCTCCCTGAGCTCTCTACGATGAACACCGCCGTTGAGCGCGTCGATTGCGCGGTCCACCGAGATATCTTCTGTAGAGTTTTTGATGATGGACCACCTCTGGATGTACGAGCGCAGCGACTCGCCGGACCTTTGTTGGCAGCCTCTTAGTTTCTCGATTGATGCGGGCCTTTTGTAGGTGCCCTTGAAGTCGTGTACGAAGCTGTAGACCAGTTCCTCCCATCTACGAATTGATCCGTGCGGGAGATTGTTGAGCCATGCGCGGGCGGCGCCTTGCAACTGTAGCTGCAGGCATTGCATTGTCGTGCTTGAGCTTCTGCCATGTAGTCTGACGGAGGAGATGTGATCCTCCAGCCAGATTTTCGGGTCCTGTAGGCCATCATTTTTGGGTTCTCTGATGGGAGTTTGAACCCTTTAGGCATTCGCTTCTGCCTGATGGCTCTGCTGAAGCATCTGGCGCCGCAGAGCTCTACCTAATGCAGCCCGTCCTACGGACGCTCCTACATCTACACCAACAAGTCCCCCAAGTGGACCCATGACTCGTGCCCGAGCCAAACTCCTACAAGCTAAGGTGAACTCGCTCCTCTCCTTGTGCCAATTTGATACCTCCTTGGATGGTATGCCACTTCATGCATCTACCCTATGCGTCATCAGGTACGAAGCTTCGACACATCACCAAGCACCCAAGGATGGAGAGCAAGGAGCAGAACGTGAAGCAAACGCCGCTGGAGCTGCTCAGACCGGAGTCTCTGTTCTGCGCACACCGGAGTCTCCGGCCTATAGATACCAGAGACTTCGGCCCTCTCTCTGGTCTGACCCCCTGCACCAGGCCCTGGGACAGTCTGACGACCCCTCTGGAGGCTGGTCTGGAGACTACACCAGATTCTCCGGTCTAGACCGGAGTCTCCGGTCCACCACACCGGAGTCTCCGGTCCGACCGACGCTAGGCATGAAAAGGCCTTTGGGCCGTCGGCCCATGTACCCCTTAGTCCGTCCAGAACTTGTCTTTTATTCCTAAAGTACCCCTGTTTAAGTGGCTGGCCTATATATAGACCCCCACCTCCATTGTAAACCCTAGGCATGATATTGGAATTAGTGGAAACCCCTTTGTGGATCTATCTAATTCTTGCCTCATGCTCCTTGACAAAGGAGCACCAATATCCCCAAACCTCGTTGGAGTTTGCATCATGCCTCCGCGTTGTACAAGGCCTAGGCATCAGTGTCCCTTTGCCTAGACGTCAAGATCTTACCGAGTCTCCCATCTCGCCGTGTCGGTTCGAGAGAGAGTCCTCCGCCCAACGCCGATCCTAGTTATTGTGCCGGACCGGTCACCGCCGACGTGAGCTATTGGTGTGTATCGTGGTTTTGTGTGTGTGTGTGTTCTTCGCGTTCTTCATGCGTGTGTTCGTCGTGTTCATCCTCCCCTCCTCTCCCCTCACTCCATCCTCAATTTGAAAGGGAATCGTGAAAGATCGGGCCACCATAGAGGTTTGCCCTCAACATATTGGTATCAAGAGCTTCGTTGCTCACGATTTTCCCCACAAAATTTTCTTCTATCCACCAAAAAATTCGAAAATCCCCAAAAAATAGCCCATATTTGCCTTTGGATCGATCTCTTGATTTGGAGTGTTATTTGTGGTTTTGATCCGACCAAACCTTGTTTTAGGTGTTGGTCCAACTTTATCCTGCGTTTTCCCAGCCCAATTTGGCCAATTTTTCGCGGATTTGAGGACCCAAGGCGTGGATTTCCGCTGAAGAGCACGAGCAGTTCGCGATCTGACTCGAGACCGGAGTCTCCGGCCTACACACCGGAGTCTCCGGCCTACACCGGGGTCTCTGGCCTATCCACACCGGAGTCTCCGGCCTGGACCGGAGTTTCCGGCCTGACGCCTGATTTTGACAGTTTTTGCCTCTAATCTTGCATTGGCTAATTCCTTCTTGTGTTTGTGCCCGTGTGCGTGTCGTCAACTAACAACAAGCTTCCGCATCGACAACCCCCGCGCTCATCGACACCACGGCCCACGAACATCATCCCGCACCATCGACGCCAAGTTCATCATCATCAAAGAAGGTATAACTTGCGTCACCTTGTTAACGCCTATCTTCCTTTGTGTGTACCTATCATATGAGAGTGGCTCATCTTGTGTTTGCTTGAGCATTGTGCATTTGTCCTTGGATAGTGGTTGTGCAAGAGCAATATCTAGTGTGACTAGGTAGCATCAAGGGAGAGCAAAAAAAATACAAAAGAAAGAAAAAGATACAAAGAAAAAGAAAAAGCAAAAGAAAAATTGTCTCCCATTGCCAAAGAGAGTCTCAAAGCTTGTAAGCAAGAGAGAAAGAAGAGCGCCCAAGGCAAGTGCACAAATCCGTTGCTCATTTTTCCTCTTTGCAAATGAGCCACGGTCTCTCCTTGCATTGGCACGACAACGAGCTTAGTCTTTGTTAGGACACTTTGTTTGCTCATTTTCATAGTCGTTCCAATCCCAACTTTCTCCACGTGTGTGTATATAGTCGTAGGTTCCCGTCACCCATTTGAGTTGTTGACCTTCGCCTTTGACTTGAGTTTTGTTGGATTTTACCCACTTTTGACTATCCCTTTTCTTTTGGTTGGTTCTTTGGCTTTCCACAATCCTAACCTACCACCAACAAGCTTTTGAGAGTTAGTTCTTTCTTTAGTGTGAGTTTTCTTTGCATTTTCACTTTGCACGCTTATATCTCTCACTTGTGGTTTCTAGTTTGGTGCAATCCCCAAGGTGAGGTACAAGGCTAACACCACCATATTACACTTCCCTATACAATACTTGTGTGTCTTGCATGATGGATAGGAAGGGTGAGCCGAGCCAACCACCTCCCCAAGAAGAAGATCAAGGATCGTACATGACGCGCTCAAGTCACTTCATCGTCCGCCAAGAGTTCCCTAAATGTTGCCAAGCCCTTGAGACACGACAAGATGAACAATTTGGCGAGATGCAAGCCAAGTTCAAGAACATCGAGAGCCGCTTCGACGGCCTCGAACGACAAATGCATGCAATGCATCACAACTTCGGCCACCAAAATGAAGCGCTTCAATGCTCCATCGCTGAAACAAATGACAACCTTCGACGACTCATTAACAAAATGGCAAGACCGCATTCACGTGCTTCAAGCTCTTCAAGCTCATCGCATCGTCATGGTCCTCCTCAACAAGATCTTCAACCAAGTGCTCCAAGACGCAATGATGCCCCCGTGGTTGAAGATGGAACCTCTTCAAACTATGTCCCTTCTCCACGGCACACCGCAACGTCAAGCTATGATGGTGACCTCTCTTCAAGGCCACGAGCAAGGCAAGAAGCACACCGTCATCACGCAAGGGCACTAGTGATCCAACAAGAGCAACCACAAGAGGAACCGCAAGCGCAGCAACAAGTGCAACCGCAAGTCTACCACCATAGATCGCGACATATACTTGACACAACAAGTGATGACTCCAATTTGGAGAATCGAGCTTGTTATCAACGTGAAGCTCTCCAAGATCCTCCTCCTCGTCATCAACGTCATGAACGTCCATACCGACACCATGGTGATCACGAGGCGCCTCCTCCACATCAACAAAACTTGGAGCGTTAAGTGATACAAGTTGAGCGACGCCCACCATGTCAAGAGGCTCATGACCATGTTCTTCGCCGTGTGGCCCATGTGCCTAATCAACATCACCAACCGAGGAACGAGCCTCCTCTTCGTCATCAACCGTGCCACGAGGCTCCACACCCTCGCCACCATGAGGCCCAAGTGCCTCAACCACTTCAACAACCGCGCCAAGAGCAAGAGCAAGCTCCTCAACAACAATATCAAGAGAAAGCTCCGCACCAAGGACGCGAGAACCAAGTTCCACCTCCCCAACTACAAGATCATCAACAAGGTCACCAAGCTCGTCGCAATGACCGCAACGATGACGAAACTTTTGGCAAGCTCAAGTTCACAATGCCCAAGTTCACCGGATCCAATGACCCCGAAGAATACCTCTCGTGGGCACTCAAAGTCGACAAGATCTTCCGCATGCACAACTATAGCAACGAGAAGATGGTCTCCATGGCTTCACTTGAGTTTGATGATTACGCCAACCTTTGGTGGGAACAAGTTCAAGTTCCTCGTGATGCAAGACAAGAGCCGCCAATCACAACTTGGCATGACATGAAGGCTCACATGAGATCCCAGTTCGTCCCCGCGCACTACACGCGTGACCTCTTCAACAACCTTCAAGCGCTTCGTCAAGGGACAAAGACCGTGGAAGAGTACTTCAAGGAAATGGAACTCAATTTGATTCGCGCCAACATTGATGAGCGCATGGAGCAAACAATGGCACGTTTCCTTATTGGCTTGAATCACCCAATCAAGCACATCGTCGAGTTCCAAACAAACAACACCATGGTTGAGCTTGTGCACATAGCAACAAAGGTTGAACGTCAAGTGCAAGAGGATATCAAGTACAACAAGCCCAAGACGTACTTCACCTACAATCAAGCTTCAACCGCTACACAAACAACTTTCAATGGAAGCTCATCAAGTACCTCCAAGCCTTCCTTCAAGCCCAAACTTCCTCAAGGAAAACTGCCCCCAAGTGGCAAGCAAGCAAAGAGTGATACACCTTTCAACGGTGAATGCTACAAGTGTGGAGGTAAAGGACACAAGTCGGCCGAATGTGGAAACAAGAAAGTCTTCTTAATCCATGAAAATGGTGATGAAGAGTACTTGAGTGAAGATGAGTTTGATGCCCGTGTCAAGGAAGCAATGGCAAGGCAACGAGTGGAAGATGATCAAGAACTCCTCATGTGTGAACATGACGCAAGTCCATCGCTTGTCGTCACAAGGATCTTGACCACTCAAGCACAAGATCATGAAGACCAACGCTCTAATATCTTACAAACACGAGCCGACATCAATGGAAAATCTATCAAGGTGATCATTGACGGAGGGAGTTGTCACAACCTTGCTAGCACCGAGTTGTGCAAGAAGCTCAACCTCACCCTCCATCCGCACAAGCACCCGTACCACGTGCAATGGCTAAGTGACCAAGGGTCCGTGAAGATCAAGCATACCGTATCGGTCTCCTTCGCCATTGGTCCTTACAAAGATACGGTGGAGTGTGATGTGGTTCCTATGACAGTTTGCCACATGCTTCTTGGTCGACCGTGGCAATTTGACAAGGCTGCTCAACATGATGGTTGCACCAATGTATACACCTTCAAATGGCTCAACAAAACATGTGTTTTGCAACCGATGACTCCTAGCCAAATAATTGCGGACAATGCAAAGGTTTTAGAGAGGGCGCAAAGCACAACACCTACTTGTGAGAAGAGCGGTGAGAGAGAGAACCACCTCATAGTGAGTGAGCGCCACAAGCCAAATTCAAGTGGAAAAACTAAGAGTGTTCTCCTTGCCACCAAAAGTGAGATGAGAGATGTTCGGAACAACCCATCCATCTTGCACTATGTCCTCCTTTGCAAGGGACTAGCACAAGTAACTAATGAATTAACCAATGTTCCTCCATCTTTGATGAGTATTTTGCAGGAATTCAAGGATGTGTTCTCCGAAGAGCTTCCACATGGACTACCTTCTCTTCGCGGTATCGAACATCGCATTGACCTCATCCCCGGTGCACCACTTCCCAACCGCGCCGGCTACCACACGAACCCAGAGGAGACAAAGGAGATTGAACGTCAAATCAACCAACTAGTCTCCAAAGGTTTGATCCAAGTTAGCACTAGTCCAAGTGTTGTACCCGTGATTCTTGTTCCAAAGACGGATGATACGTTACGGTTATGCATGGATTGCCGTCCAATCAATGATATCACCGTGCGTTATCGACATCCCATACCACGTCTCGATGACATGCTTGATGAGTTGTGTGGAGCCAGTATTTTTTCGAAAATTGATCTTCGTAGTGGTTACCATCAAATACGCATGGCTGAAGGTGATGAGTGGAAAACCGCCTTCAAGACCAAACTTGGTCTTTATGAATGGTTGGTTATGCCCTTTGGTTTGTCTAATGCCCCATCCACCTTCATGCGCCTAATGAATCATATCTTGCGTTCTCTCATTGGGAAAAGTGTTGTTGTCTATTTCGATGATATTCTTGTTTATAGCAAATCACTTCAGGACCATATAACACATGTCAAGAAAGTTATGCAAATCCTTCGACATGAAAAGCTTTATGCTAATCTTCCCAAGTGCACTTTTGCTAAAGACAAGTTGATTTTTCTTGGATTTGTCGTTTCTTCGAAGGGAATTGAAGTTGATGTTTCCAAGGTAAAAGACGTACGTGATTGGCCAATCCCAACAAATGTGAGTGAACTCGGAAGTTTTCATGGGTTGGCTGGTTTCTATCGTTGCTTTGTGAAAGACTTTTCCACCATTGCTTGTCCTCTCAACGAGTTGACGAAAAAGAATGTCACCTTTGTGTGGGGCAAAGCACAACAAAAAGCTTTTGATGAACTCAAAAAGAGGCTCACCGAAGCTACTCTCCTTGCTTTACTGGATTTCACAAAAACTTTTGAGATAGAGTGCGATGCTAGTGGTATTGGCATTGGAGGAGTCCTTATGCAAAACGGACGTCCTATAGCCTACCATAGCGAGAAACTTGATGGTGCTCGCCTCAACTATCCGATTTATGACAAAGAGCTTTTGCCTTAGTTTGTGTCCTTCAAGTTTGGCAACACTACCTTTGGCCCAAGGAATTTATCATACATTCCGACCACGAGTCATTGAAATATCTCAAAGGCCAAGCTAACTTGAGAAAGAGACACGCTAAGTGGGTTGAGTTCATGGAGTCTTTTCCGTACATTGTCAAGTATAAGAAGGGCAAAGATAATGTAGTTGCGGACGCATTGTCTCGCAAACACACAAGACTTCTTACGAGACTTGAAATCAACGTGTTGGGTCTTGAGGAAATAAAATCTTTGTATGCTTCCGACCCGTTCTTCGAACCAATTTTCGCAAAGTGCTCCAATGACAAAGGAGTTGATGATTTCTATTTGCATAAGGGTTTTCTATTTAAATAAAACAAGATATGCATTCCGAAGTCGTCGCTTCAACTTTTGCTCCTCCAAGAATCTCATGGTGGAGGCCTTATGGGTCACTTTGGTCACGACAAGACATTGGACATGCTCTCCAATCACTACTTTTGGCCCAAGATGAAGCGTGACGTGGAGCGCTACGTTCAACGATGCACGACATGTGTTCAAGCTAAGTCGCAAGCTAATCCCTATGGTCTTTATATGCCATTGCCTATTCCTTATACACCTTGGTCCGACATTAGCATGGATTTCGTGTTAGGATTTCCTAGATCTAAGCATGGTCATGATTCTATATTTGTTGTTGTGGATCATTTTTCCAAACTGGCACACTTCATACCATGCCATAAGACCGATGATGCTTCACATGATGCAAATCTGTTTTTCCGGGAAATTGTCCATCTTCATGGTGTGCCAAGGACAATCGTCTCCGACCGCGACGTCAAATTCATGAGCTACTTATGGAAGACTCTCATGGACAAGCTCGGCGTCAAGCTCCTCTTTTCATCAGCATCACATCCTCAAACTGATGGCCAAACCGAAGTTGTCAACCGAAGCCTCGGAACTCTCCTTCGTGTGTTGATCAAGAAAAACCTGAAGGATTGGGAGGAATGCATCCCACACGCCGAGTTCGCCTACAATCGAGCCAAGCACTCAACAACCAAGATGAGTCCATTCATGATCGTCTTTGGTTTCGAGCCCCTCACCGCACTCGACATCCTACCACTACCTCTCCATGAGCGAACGAACATGGACGTCGAGAAACGTGCACAAGCTATGAAGAAACTTCATGAAGAAATAAGAGCTACTATCGAACAACAAGTCCTTCAATAAGCTTCAAGGTTAAACAAGGACAAGAAGGAAATGATCTTCGAAGAAGGTGACCGTGTGTGGATACACCTAAGCAAAGACCACTTCCCCAAGGAACGTGACTCCAAGCTCAAGCCAAGAGGAGATGGTCCCTTCAAGGTCCTCAAAAGAATCAACAACAATGCCTACATCATCGACATACCGACCTCCAAGTACCTTGCAAGCAATACATTCAATGTCAAGGACCTTTCACCCTACCATGGAGATGTTCAAGATGATAACCATGAAGAGTCGAGGACGACTCTTTCCCAAGGGGGGGGGGAGCTGATGCAACCCGTCGTACGGACGCTCCTACATCTACAGCAACAAGTCCCCCAAGTGGACCCATGACTCGTGCCCGAGCCAAACTCCTACAAGCTAAGGTGAACTCGCTCCTCTCCTCATGCCACTTTGATACCTCCTTGGATGGTATGCTACTTCATGCATCTACCCTATGCGTCATCAGGTACGAAGCTTGGACACATCACCAAGCACCCAAGGATGGAGAGGAAGGAGCAGAACATGAAGCAAACACCACTGGAGCTGCTCAGACCGGAGTCTCTGGTCTGCGCACACCGGAGTCTCCGGCCTGCCAAAGTCTCCGGCCTGAAGACACCGGAAACTCCGGCCCTCTCTCTGGTCTGACCCCCTGCACCAGGCCCTGGGACAGTCTGATGACCCCTCCGGAGGCTGGTCCAGAGACTACACCGGATTCTCCGGTCTAGAACTTAGTCTCTGATCCACCACACCGGAGTCTCTGGTCCGACCGACACCAGGCATGAAGTGATACGGATCATGCCGATGATCCTTGAGTTTTTTCCCGATCTTTCACAGCGAGTAACCTGGATAGGAATTCTTCCAACAATGCCAATGAGCGTCACCTGAAGAAGAGGAACGAATCCCGCAAGCAACATGGAGAAGATCACCACGCCTCAAACCAAAACACGACAATCCTTGATGAACATAAGAACCTCTGCGACAATATCAATACGATAGATAACACGACATCGCCATCCTTGGAGGGATGCTCACCAAGCAACTCACACAATAGTTTTAGACTCAATTTCTAGCTAACCCTAATCTAGAGGGTGTTCCAGGGCTTATATGGCAGCCGGAACGTCCAAACGACGCGAAACAAAAACGTGGCTGATACAATTTGGTCCGTCCGGATCGGATGGAACTTACAGGGCCGGATTATCCGGTTTAAGTGGGCCGGATTATCCGGTCTAAGTGGGCCGGATTATCCGGGGGCCGTACAGAACGTCGCGCATGAAGTCCTTAGCAGAATCTCCGAAGCAGGGCCGGATTATCCGGGGTGTAGGGGCCGGATTATCCGGGGTCTTGAGACGTGGAAGTACTCATTGGAAAGATCTTGGAATTATCTATCCAACAAGTGCTTATTTGCTTGATTCGGAGTTCGTATGAGGAATTCACGTCCGTTTCAATTTCAGGACTTCTGTCTGTACGAATTGAACGTTCCTTCTTCTTGATGATCTCCCTTGCGCCTACCTCCCACTCCTCCCTCGCGCATATCGTGCCCATATCATCATCCCCCCCTTCAACAAGCGTTGTCCCCAACGCTTGCGGGTCGGGTCGGAAAGGTGGCGTGATATGAACAATCGCTTCACGCGTCTTCGCCATCTTCAAGTCTTGCCTGCCTTCCACTCCGCAACCTCCCTCTCGGCGTGCTTGACTTCAAATAGCCCTTGGCGCCTGCACCTCCTTGCGTCTCCATACGAGCTTTGACCTAGGCGTCACCGTCTTCTTCTTCTCAACTCTTGTTGGAACTCGTGGTTGCTGAACATGGACCTTCTTTGCACGACCTGGCATAAGATGAGTAATTCCTGGACCACACAACTGACGAACATGTCCATCCTTGCCTCTATGCATCCGCATAACTGTCCCAACAAAATGCCTCACAGGTGTGCTAACAAAACTGCTCTTGTTACCCCACTGCACCTCATGCACTGGAACATCAGGAGCACAAATATCATCCGTCTGAACACCTGTGTCAACACAAACAACCTTCTGAACACATGCTGCCACATCCTTCCTCTCAGCAATAAGAGGATGCACTTCCACTGGCTTGTCACTAACAAGTTCCACTGGCTTGTCATCTACAGGCATAGCTGAAGCAATATCAATATTGTCGCACTGTCCATCATGCTCTCCATCCTGCACCTTAGCTAGCCCAGATTTTGGCTTAGCCTTGTGCACCTTCTCCTTATGTACCACCAACTCTACATCAGACTTTATGTGATCATCCCGCATAGGCTTCAAAGTCTGCTGTTTGCCACCATGCACAAAAGAATATGTATTTGCTCGTCCAGCATGTGTAGTGTTGTGATCATACTACCATGGACGACCAAGTAACAGCCCACATACCTCCAATGGCAACACATCGCACTCAGTCTCATCAACATAATCACCAACTGTAAATGGCACACGCACCTTATGAGTTACCTTCACCATACCGCAACTATTTAACCATTGTAGATGCTTAGGTTCAGGAATACGCCATGTGGACAACCCTAACGCTGCCACCATTGCCTTGCTAATGCCATTAGTACAACTTCCTCCATCAACAATCAACTTGCATGCTTTGCCTTTGATCATACACTGCGCCTGAAATAAATTCCAACGCTGGCCCTTGTCAACTATCATGCAAGCATCGCCTTGTACCTTCTTGAGTTGCAAATTCAGCCCACTCAATGGTACAACATCCTCCACTGCAGTTGCAGCGCACACAAAATCCTTGTCAACATCAGGCTGCTTCTCTTCAGAAAATTTTGACACTGCCACGCTGACCGGTTGCACTGGAACAACTGCTGGAGCCTCCTTTACATGAGATGGAATAGACATAACTATAACTTTGGGCGACTGCTGGACTGCCTTCACGGGCTTGGTACAAAATACCTTACGACGAGGAGACATAAAACAGCCACGCAAAAAATTACTGAAGTACTTCCAAGTTGCATCAATAATATCCTTCTCACGCACCTCTTTATCCCACCAACGAGCTATCTCCTCATCCACACGTTGTAATGCAAGACGCATACGTGTAGGATTATCCGAATACTCGTATGTATTGCATTTGTAAAAACCATCTTGCATATGACGTTCTCATGACTCATATTCCTCATATGTCGCCATATGGACCAGTCTCCAACTGATTTGAGAATCATCACACACTACACCACGCAAGATGTCGAGATAATCATTGTACACATCACCAGATCTCTTCCCATAGGTGCACCATTTGCCAAAAAAATCACCCTGACACGACGGCATGCTTCCTAGTATAACTGCACAACAAAAACAAAATCAGGGCCAGATTGTCCGGTGTTGGAGGGATACTCCGGGAGGAAACCGTCGGACACTCCGGTGCACGGACGTCGAGATCCAATCTACACCACCACAACTCTCTGATCTCCACCAAGAACACACTCAGCCGATCAATCAACACAACCTCGCCACGAGCAACCTAGTGCTCTGATACCACCTGATACGGATCACGCCGATGATCCTTGAGTTTGTCCCGATCTTTCACAGTGAGTAACCTGGATAGGAATTCTTCCAACAACGCCAATGAACGTCACCTGAAGAAGAGGAACGAATCCAGCAAGCAACATGGAGAAGATCACCACGCCTCAAACCAAAACACGACAATCCTTGATGAACACAAGAACCTCCGCGACAATATCAATACGATAGATAACACGACATCGCCGTCCCTGGAGGGATGCTCACCAAGCAACTCACACAATCGTTTTAGACTCAATTTCTAGCTAATCCTAATCTAGAGGGCGTTCCAAGGCTTATATGGCAGCCGGAACGTCCAAATGACGCGAAACAAAAACGTGTCTGATACAATTTGGTCCGTCCGGATCGGATGGAAACTTACAGGGCCGGATTATCCGGTTTAAGTGGGCCGGATTATCCGGTCTAAGTGGGCCGGATTATCCGGGGGCCGTACAGAACGTCGTGCACGAAGTCCTTAGTAGAATCTCTGAAGCAGGGCCGGATTATCCGGGGTGTAGGGGCCGGATTATCTGGGGTCTTGAGACGTGGAAGTACTCATTGGAAAGATCTTGGAATTATCTATCCAACAAGTGCTTATTTGCTTGATTCGGAGTTCGTATGAGGAATTCACGTCCGTTTCAATTTCAGGACTTCTGTCTATACGAATTGAACGTTCCATCTCGCCATGTCGGTTCGAGAGAGTCCTCCGCCCGACGCCGATCCTAGGGATTGCGTCGGCCGGTCACGCCGGCGTGAGCTATTGGTGTGTATCATGGTTTTGTGTGTGTGTGTTCTTCGCGTTCTTCGTGCGTGTGTTCGTCGTGTTCATCCTCCCCTACTCTCCCCGCACTCCATCCTCGATTTGAAAGGGAATCGTGAAAGATCGGGCCACCCTAGAGGTTTGCCCTCAACACTACCTCATCATCTTTTGACTCAGTCGAACGAGCGCGCCTCGCATGCATCTTGTCGACCTTGCGCTGCATGATGTCATGACGCGTGTCGTAGTCACAGTCCTGCCGTCGTGAGCAACGTCGCTGTGACAGATCGTGGCTGTCGTTGCTAGAGGAGTATGAATAGTAATATTTTTCTATAGCTTTACCTTTCTTTGGCTCCGGCGTCGGCTCCTTGACGTGGGCAGCCTCGACTAGCCCCAAGCCCGTGATCGTAGATTGGTGTATGACAACTTGCGGATCTCCAGCCGGTGGCTAGTTGTTGAGGAGGTACATGGTGGTTGTCGTCACCGCTGCTTGCGGTGTCTTTGGGAGCACACTGCCCCTCATATCCACCGTAATGGAGCTGAAGTCGAGGACTCTCGCAGCGTCCTCACGTTCTTTATCGGTGAGGTGGGCCAGTCGAGATCGTCGTTTGGCGGCCACGTAGTCGTTTCCCTTGGAGGAGGATCCTCCATGGGAGGAGAGCTGAGCCCCCCGAAGGCTCGACTCGTCCGCTACCTTTCTGCCCGCGTCGAGTTGCGCGATTACTTGCTGTTGGCGCTTGTATTCTTCCTTCAGCAGCCAATGGTTGCCCATCAGCATGTCCTGCGATGAGTTAGGGGGTAGAGGATTGCCCCGCAAAGCTTCTCGACAGCGGGCCCACTCATTGTCATTGAGCTTGATCAGCATGCGCTCTTCGGTGCATTCATTCACCGTGAGGTTTGGGTCCCCTTCTGTCCCGTTGTTGGTGGGCGCGCCGTTGACGGGGACACTGTTTCCGCCATTGGTTAGCCCATTACCGGTATTGTCGCGATTGACACCGGTGTCGCCTGCGTTGATGATGGTGCACATGAAGTGATTGGGGAAGATGTTGCTCCCACAACTTTCAGATCCGGAGCGGTAGGCTCCATCCTCTATGGCTAGGTCACCCAGATCGGATCCGCGACTACTGTCGCTGTCCGTGCTCCCAACTGTTTTCAGTGCGTTGAGCTCGCTTAGGGTGCCGATTGGTGGCGGAAACCACGATGCTGGAGAAATCGCGGGAACCGTCGGCTGATCAGGGAGGTGAAGTGTGCCTAGCTTACCAACTTGGAAGCGTAAGCTCCCGATTGCCAGGCTAATTCCGTCGCCTACGGACTCGAAAGCCGGGCGAGTGGCCGGTGTGTGGACAGTGAAGTCGAAAGCGCCGAAGAGTTGGCGAATCTCCGCTGTTGCAGAGTTATAGATCGCGGTTGACGGAGCCAAAGCAGCCGCGACATCAGCACTCCCAATTCCCACAGACAACGCCAATTGATGAGGGATTAACTCGTCAATGCCCATTGTTATGGACATGGGTTTTGGAGAAGGAGGAGGCACTGGAGGCATCAATCGGCTGGCAAACAAGCACACAGGGACGCAAGGTTTACCCAGGTTCAGGCCTCATAGAGGTCCCTACTCCTGCTTGTCTGCTCTTGGAATTATCGAGGGAGTCGAAAGTTATAGGGGGTGCGCAGATGCAATCTGGCGATGGTTGTGGAAACTAGGATTGTGATTGTCCTCCTCGATGCCCCCTCCTAGCCTTTATATAGATAGGCTAGGTCTCGGGTAGCAAGTCAAGTCGGTTACAGATTAGGGTTGGTCACTTTAAACTTTCTATCTTAAGCTTCGTCTTGTGCTGCAAGCAATCGGAGTCTCCGTGAGTCACCTGAATCCTGTATTGGGCCCTGGTAACACCGTGGGATCCCGTCATATCTGGGTTGTATATACCAAACTCGAGTACCTATAGGGTATGTCCACGTCACATGGAGTATAGCTGGTACTGGTTGGCTAGGTAGGCCTCGTATGTCAGCCGGTGGAGCATTGGTCCTGGACTCGTATATGTTGGTGGATAGAGACGCACGTCATGGTCGACTTCATCTGAAGGGTACGAGATAGCTTTCCTCTTTCTAATATCATTTAATTGATTCAATAGCATAAAGTCAACCACTATTTTATCTTACAGAAATTTCTGAAATAAAGCAAAGAAAAGATGGAGATGAATCGATCTGGTACAATTAGCGATACATGAGCACTTTGTCATGTCCACTCCTGCAAGCAGTAGGGCGATACCCTAGTAAGCTGAAGCACATTCATTTAAATATCCTTGTAAAATTTGGAAGTAAAGGTGTGTACACATTCTCTGAGCTCCACTTACTATGCCACGTCAAATCCAGCTAACACTATTGTGCTCTGAATCTACGATGGATAAGTAGATTCCTACAGAATAGCTACATGAAGCAATATATAAAACCTGCAATAGAAGAACAGTCAAACAATGTAGTGCAAATAACAACCTGTGAGGCTGAATTTGTCGTGCTCTATGCAGTCCGAGCTCCTCTCTATCCTGGTTCTCCCATTGGGATCTTCCCCGTCGAAGCTCCAACTCTCCCATGACCTAGCCAAAGAAGAAACACATGCATCTCAAATCAAGGGTCTCCGAATTATAGACCGGAGTCAGCAATTTTTCTGAGATAAGCAAGGGTTTACCAGTAAATATAGTGCTCCATGAATGACATCCCTTCACAGCTCCACCTGCACCGGCAGCCACCTCGCGGACGCTTGCTTCACTATTGATGTGCATCAACAACCATTTACTTATGTTTCACCTGAAAATCAAAAGTTCAGGTACAAATGATGTTCAATTTTCTATTTCAGAGAACAAATCGCATTGACATTAGTAGATTTGCTGCATTGATAATTCTTATCTGGAATTTAGCCCTCCATGGCTCCATAGCTAACTTTTTCTCTTGGCATTGAATTAGTAGCAAATAAAGATATGTATGTATCTTAGCTCCATACACTATCAGCATGCTAGATAGCGAGCATAAAATGTAGCAAGCATGGTACCTTGCAGATCTTCACATGGCCGACTGGTGCTGCTCGGCCTGCCTGCAGAGGCATGGTGCGCCGCCGTGATTCTTTCCCATGAACCTAGGTTCTCCTCGAGAGACGCCGCTGGTTGCGTGTAGGTGTTGAGAGAGAAGCGGTCACAACATTTATCCTTGAAGGCAGTGTATGGCACCTTTGCCGCTGCACGCCTGTGGTTGTCGTTGCCGTCCTCTGCAGCCCGTACTCCACCATGCGCCCATGGTCGCCTTCTCTGAACCTACATCCGAGAGAGGAGCATTAGACGCCTTTGCCTGTATTGAGGAGAGGGAAAGGATCACGAGCCCTTATCGTCCACCAAGGCGGCCCGAGGAAAGAATAGGAAGAACTTCCTAGCCACACTCCCCATGGAATCAAAGATGCGGAACGATCTCGGGATCCCGGCAAATCAGCGTCGTCCCGTGGATGTGCTTCTTGACAACCTCAATGGGCTGGTTGACCAGGCCGCCGAGGCGCCCTTCCTTTTTATGGGAGGAGGGGTGGAGGTGTGGGGGAGTCGAGTACTGGGAAGGGCGGCAGGTAGTGAGGAAAGGGATAGAATATTGGGGAAGAAGCGACATAGATGGGAGGGCAGACCCATGTTTACTATAGATGGACGGTACTGTAGACATCTACAGTGATTTAGGTGATTTGGCGTGCGGACCACTACTAGAGAAAAGGCTACTAGAGTCGCATCTTGAAAGGCATTAGAGTCACATTATAGATGCGACTCTAGCGGCGTGCTGCTAGTATTTGTTACCTGAGTCGCATTTGAGATGCACCTCCTATAACCTACATATGCGAGGCGCATATCTATATGTGCCTCGCATATATAGGTTATAGGAGACACATCTGGAATGCGACTCTAGTATGTATTTGAGATGCGCCTCTCATAAGTGTAAAAATACACCTCTAATATGTTCATAGATGTGCCTCAAATATCAATTTCAAATTTTAAATTTTACAGATCCACAATACAGTCCAGAATACACAGTATACAGGTATTATATAGTCCAGAATATAGTATAAACAACACATAATTTTCAGAAATTTACAATTGGCCAAAACATAGTATAACCAACACTAATACAAGTACATCACACATCAACTTGAATTAATCCGTGATATACGAGAGTTCACACATCAACCAACTAGAGTACATCACACACATAACACCAAGTTCACATCTCTCGGGGGACCGATCGAGTACAAGTTCACAATCGCATTACAACTACATGCACGACAGAGCTATCTAGCTAGAAGAAGTAGAGCACATAACCTACCATGAAGAGCAACAAGGTAGTGACCACGAGGAAGTTCTCCACTTCTTCCTCCCGTGCCTCCTCCACTTCTCTTCCGCCACCTCTCTAGTCTTGTAGCTTTTGTAGTTGTTGCCCGAGAATTCATTCACTTGCTTCTGGCAGTCTTCCCACTCCTCGTACACACCTAGAACCTTACCGACGTACACGACATAGCACTTCTTCGCCATCTCCTGTACACAAGATAGATGATATTATCTATGCTAGTGGCAAGCAATAGCAGTTCACAAGAAGATCATGCATATATATATATGGGTGCAACAAGATGTAAGAAAACACGTTCTAATCATCGTCATTTCGAAGAAAGACCAAAAAAAGCAAACCAAGAATGACTTGCATTAGTGCCTCATACTTAGGTTGGGCACAGAAATAACAATGCTCGCTGTTGGATCTCGTGTGGCAAGTAGAGTATATGCCCAAATTACTAGTCTACTTGGCACAGCAGATCAAACAACGGCATAGTCATACACATGACGCCACAACACGTTCTAATCATCAGCATTTCGAAGAAAGACCAAAAAAAGGAAACCCAGAATGACTTGCATTAGTGCCTCATACTTAGGTTGGGCACGGAAATAACAATGCTCGCTGTTTGACCTTGTGCGGCAAGTAGAGTATATGCCCCAATTATGAGTCTACTTGGCACACCAGATCAAACAGCAGCATAGTCATACACATGATGCCACAACACGTTCTAATCATCAGCATTTCTAAGAAAGACAAAAAAAGAAAACCAAGAATGACTTGGGTTTGTGCCTCATACTATTCGTATTCCCAAAGACAAAAGAAGAGAAATACTTCCATGATTCATATAGCATTGGCATGTTATGTCCAATGGTAAAGCAAGGAAAGGATTCGGTCTCCACTGCAACAACTCATTTCGAGTTTGGTGTGTCGAAAGGAGTCGTTGTCGTGGACCCATAATCCTTTCCTTGGATTACCATTGAACATATTATGTCTTATGTATATGAATCTCGAAAATATTTGTCCTCTTTTGACTTTGGGGCTACGAGATGAAATAGTTTATCATTTCATTATATCGCCAAAGACGAAAGTAAAGAAATCATTCCACGATTCATATAACAATGTCGCCAATGCTATATGAATAGTGAAGTAATGTCTTTCTTCCTTTTGACTTTGGGGCTACACATGAGATATTTGAAACTACATAATTCACCATTTCATTTAATTCATGCTATCTAATCTATTCGTATCGCCAAAGACAAAAGAAGAGAAATACTTGCACGATTCATATAGCATGGGCACGATATGTATAGTGGTAAACCAAAGAAAGGATTCGGTCTCCACGGCAACCACTCATTTCGAGTTTGGTGTGTCGTAAGGATTCGTTGTCGTGGACCCAAAATCCTTTCCTTGGCTTACTACTAAACATATTATGTCTTATGTATATGAATCTTGAAAATATTTGTCCTCTTTCGACTTTGGGGCTATGATATGAAATAGTTTATCATCTCATTATATTGCCAAAGATGAAAGGAAAGAAATGATTCCACGATTCATATGACAATGTCGCCAATGCTATACGAATAGTGAAGTAATGTATTTCTTCCTTTCGACTTTGGGGCTACAATGAGATATTTGAAACTAAATACTTCACCATTTCATTTAATTTACGCTATCGAATCTATTCGTATCGCCAAAGACAAAAGAAGAGAAATACTTCCATGATTCATATAGCATGGGCATGATTTGTCCAACAGTAAAGCAAGGAAAGGATTTGGTCTCCACGACAACGACTCATTTCGAGTTTGGTTTGTCGAAAGGAGTCGTTGACATGTGGATCCAGAATCCTTTCCTTGTCTTACCGCTGAACATATTATGTCTTATGTATATGAACCTCGAAAATATTTGTCCTGTTTTGACTTTGGGGCTACGAGATGAAATAGTATTAACTTGGGCGACATTGTTACAAGTCTACTTGCCTCGCACTTAGGTTGGGCACGGAAAATGATAATGCCGCTAATGGATCTGGGGCGGCAAGTAGAGTATATGCACAAACCTCTAGTCTATTTGGCAAACTAGATCCAGCAATGGCATGGTCACACACATGACGCCACAACACGTTTTAATCATCGACATTTCGAAGAAAGACAAAGAAAGCAAACCACAATAAGTAGGGTGGCAATAACGAAAGAAAAGCAACAAGCACTTAAAATAGTTCATAACACAAATAACTAGCATCACTCACAATCAAGTTCAACGGTTTATGAAACATACTCTAGAGGTTGCTAGGCAAGTTAACATAGGGACGATAAAGAATACATCACAGTTCGGAACTAACAACTAGCTAGGAAAACATCAAGACTTCTTCGGCTGATGAGTCGTCTCGGGGATATTCATGAAGCCCCGTTTAGCTCCTTTCGCCAATGTCATGAACGTCCTACCATCACCCTGCCTCGCTAAGTGTGCATCTATGTCCTTGTTGCGCGGTGGAGTGCCGCCGTAGAAGAGGCCCCCAGATTTTGAACTTGTTGGTGCACGATTGTCGAGATCTCCTCCTGGATATCGAAGAAATCCATCCTGAGGTTGCGATACTGTATACGTTGAAGATCTTCAGCCCACCTTCGGATGTCAGATGGCAGCACGCTATTATGTTGGTCCTGTACGAATGCCTTCATGTGGTGTAGGGCATAGAAGGCATCCTTCCCGCTGTCAGGTGCCTGCTTGATGCAGGGGAACTCCGTTGTGTGGCCGAACACATGCATGTCGTGCCTCTTAACTATCCTACTAGGGATGGCGCCTCCCACTGCGACGTATCCGTTGAGAGCATCATCAAGAACTCTCTTGGTAGTGGAGTAGTCTTTCCTCGTCGAACTAACCGAGTCGAGATACAAGGCGTTTGAGTGTTGCACATTCAAGGATATGAGCACGTAGCCTTAGCGACCATTCTTCGACTCTGGATGGTAGGGGATGAGAATCACATCCTTTCCTGGGTTTGTTTGCAGGAAGTATGTGAGGTAGTCGGCCGCCATTTGGACGCCCTCATGTGTTCTCAAGAAGGCATCACGCATGAAGTAGGGATCCACCCGAGGTCCCGTCTCTAATGATCTGCAAGGCCATATTGAGCGAGAACAGCCGGACCAGGGTATCGTGCAGCCGGAATCCTTGCAACATGTCGAAGAGGTCAGTATGCCGCACGTAGAGAATATCCCCAGGGGCTACTACGACGAAGCCCGGAACATTTGGCAACTTAGCTTTGTAAACCAGGTACGACTGATCACCCTCTCGAATGCGGCGCTCCTGAACAAACACACATCCATGATGAATACTACGCATATGCGAGCCTGTGAGCACGAGCATCGATTCATTGAGCATTGGTGTACCTGCCTCATGGACCAGCTTCCTAGGATTTTCTGCAGGGCCATCATGAGCCCAGACAACAGGCTTTAGTTTCTAGCTCACACCCTTAGGCTTCCTTTTTGTGACCCTTCTTTCCCTTTACGGCTTCAGTATTGGCCGCCGCTATCACCTCACCGGCCGCCCTATGGAGGGTGTTTGATGTAGCCCAACATACCGGAACCACCTTTGGTCCACATCATGCCACGCTAATCATCACTCCAAAGGTGAACTCCTTCCATGCTTTGCCTTTTGTTGGTTATTATGCCAATGGAATCCTACTTGAGACAAATGCCCATGATGTGACTAGGTCCATGAACATGATGCCAAGGAGATGCAGCAAGGATGGGTCTGGAGCCAAGACACCCAAGCAAGAGGACTAGAAGAGAAGACGCAAGAAGCTGCTGAAGCAGGACCGGAGTCTCCGGACCAGCAGACTGGAGTCTCCGGTCTGTCACACCGGAGTCTCAGGCCTGTCTCCAGACCGAGCCCCGAACCAGCGCCTAGGGTAGTCAGTGACCCCCTCCGGAGGTTGAACCGGAGATATACCGGAGTCTCCGGTCCACACCAGAGTCTCCGGACCGAGTATCATGGGCCTGCACGCCTCAAGCTGGGATTGGCCCATGTAACGTCCCAAACTTCCTGTTTATGCATGTTTTACCCCCACCTTGAAACCCTAGAGATGATGATGAATTAAGGCATGTGCCTACCCCTAGATGGGAACCCCCTCTCAATAGTAAATCTATGAGTTGTACAAGGCCTTGGAGTCGGTGCCCTTCTCCAAGTTGTCAAGACCCTCCCCAAGTGTTTGGTCTCTCCTTATCAAGGATTCTAGTAGTGCTTGGTCTCTCCCCTTGGGGATTCTACTTGGTTGCTACTCTCTCCTTGGTTTGGATTCTACCGTCCGCTTGCCGATCTCTCCTTTGGTGATTCTACCGCAGGGTTTCTCGCCGAGGATTCTATTGGATTGGTTGTTCGAACCAACGGGAGCAAATCGAATTGGGTGTGATTTGGCGTGTGTTTGTATCTTTACCTTGCATTCGAGTCATGTTTATCGTGTTTTCCCTCATTTCCACCTCAAATCCGTCAAGATCGGGCTACTCCAAGGGTAAATCCACAAGGAGACCCATAACAACTGGTATCAGCAGCTTTTGGTTGCCACGGATTTGACTTCGCCCTTTGATTTCCACCATAAACTGAAAAATACCAAAAAATATAGCCCCAAATTTCCTTTGGATCAATCTCTCGTTTTGGTGAGTTGATTGTGGTTTTAGTCCAATAGAAACTTGTCTTTGGAGTTGGTCTACTTGTGCCCTGTGTTTCCCAGCCCAATTTGGTCGAAATTTTCTGGATTTGAGGGTTCAAGGGCCGAATTTCCGCTCAAGAACACGAGCTGTTCGTCGCGCTGCCTCCAGATCGGAGTTTTCAGACTAGTAGACCGGAATCTCCGGCCCAGACCGGAGTTTCCGGACCGCAAGATCGGAGTCTCCGGCCTACACCGGAGTGTCCGAACCATCAACACCGGAGTCTCTGGCCTTGACAAAATTTTTGGCCCCCTTTTCCTTTTTCGACTGATTTCCTTTTGACGTTTGTGTTTCGCGTGCGTGTCTGTCGACTAACAAAAGCTTCCGCAATGCCTCGCACTCGACATCGACACCACGGAACTCGAACCATCCCTCCACCAATGGTTGCAAGTGTGACATCACCACAAGGTATAACTTGCACCACCCTTGTTAACCCCTTCTTCCTTTGTGTGTTACCCAACCTATCGAGAGTAGGTCATCTTGTGTTTGCCGAAGCATTGTGGGCTTTCTCTTGCCTAAGTAATAGTGTAGAGGCAATAACATAAACTTGACTCCATAGCATAGCAAAGAAAGAGGTACAAAAAAAGCTTATAAGCAAAAGAAAAAGAGAAAGATACCAATACAAAAGAGAGTCCAAAGATTCTAAGCAAGAGTGCGAGCAAGAGCAAGGCAAGCGTACAAATCCGTTGCTTCTCCATGTTTTGGCAAACGGGCTACAGTTTCTCCTAGTGTTGGCACGACACCGAGCATTAGTCTTCGTTAGGACCAATTTTGTTCGTTGCTCATTTTCATAGTCGTGTTAGCCACATTAATCTCCACCATGTGTGTATAGTTGTAGGTTCTCGTCACCCTTTTGACCTTTTCCTTTGACTTTGTTTTTGGTTGGATTTTACCTACTTTTGACAAAAACCTTTTCGTTTGGTTGTTCCATTTGCTATCCACCTTCCTACCCATCCACCATAGGCCTTTGTGTGTGTGTCTTGTGTATTCACTTTGCTCTTGGCAAGAACAACCTTTCCAATTTTTGACTTGGTGAGGCAAGGTAGCACATACCATACCACCAATACCACCCTCGTTTCACTTGTGGTCAAACAACATGTCTAGGGAAGGCGGAGAAACTGGAGATGGCAACTTCAACAACCAAGATGGTTTTGCCACACGCCACAACTTATGGGTGTAACGCCAAGAATTCAATGCCCAATTTGAGAGGCTTGAGAACTGGCTTGATGAAACTTTTCGAGAATTCGACTACCGTGATCAGCAACGCCAAGTGGAGCACAATGCTCAATTCCAAGCTCTTCACCAAGCTATTGCCAACCTCGGCAACTGTCATGGACACCATTCAAGCTCGTCAAGTTCATCTCGCGCGCGCTCCTCAAGTCATCATGGCGACTCCTCACGCCCCCATTCTCATCATGGAGAACCCCACCACCACAATGGGGAACATCAAGCTCGTCATCGCCATGAACAAGTGGTTGAGACACAACATCAACAACCGTACCACGCAAGACGTCATCGACACCATGATCACCAGGCGCATCCGCAAAACCAAGAAGAACATGGTCGCCCTCCACAACAAGCTATGGTACAAGCGCCACCACCACCCCAAGAAGAAGAACGCCATGGTGAACACAACCGCGTTGATAGGCGCCAACACCCGAACCATGACGATCGCCATCAACAACAAGTTCATCGAGCACCACAATGGGATACAAGTGATGATGACGAGACTGCACACCGCGCGAGACGCAACAACCGCTATGCTTAACCCCACCATCGTCATCAACAACCAATGAATGCAAATGATCCCGAGCAAAGGCGTAGAAGAGACTTTGCGCATCAAGCTCCTCCTCAACCGCGTCCTCGAGAAAATCAAGCTCCTCCTACACCACCACGTGCACCAAGTGAAGCGAGCATAAGGCAAGATCGCCGCAACTACCACCGTGAACATGAAGAGGGCAAGTTTGGGAAGCTCAAGTTCATTATGCCCAAGTTCAAGGGAGAAGAAGATGCCGATGCATACATTGATTGGGAGCTCAAAGTTGACAAGATCTTCCGAGTCCACAACTACTCCAAAGAGAAGAAAATTGCAATGGCATCCCTTGAGTTTGAGGACTATGCAAATGTTTGGTGGGAAGACATCCAAAAGAACCGCGAGAAGAATGAGGAACCTCCAATTGAAACTTGGACCGAGATGAAGGAATTGATGTACACACGCTTCATCCCCGAGCATTATCGCCAAGATCTCTTCGACAAGCTACAAAACTTGAAACAAGGCACCAAGTCAATTGAAGAGTTCTACAAGGAAATGGAGAAAACCATGATGCGAGATGATGTGAGCGAACTCGAAGAGCAAACCATAGCAAGGTTCCTCAACGGTTTGAGCCGCCCAATAAGGAAGATTGTTGACTTTCAACCGTACAAGAACCTCACCGAGATCCTCCATCAAGCTACCAAAGCTGAGCGGCACTTGCAAAAGGAGAATGCATACGAAAAGCCCAAGTCATACTTTGCGTCCATCAATGCAAATGCTCCCGCAAAGCCAACAAACCAAGCAACAAGCTCATCCAAGCAAGCAAAGACTATGATAGCACCCTCCTCCAACACGACATCGGATAGTCAAGTCACTTGCTTCAAGTGTGGAGTGAAAGGTCACAAGTCATACGAGTGCACCAACTCACGGGTAATGCTTACGGATGAGAATGGCGCAACATACTCCGTAAGTGAAGAGGAGTATGAAGCTCTCACTCAACTAGCTATTGCAAGGATAACCGCAATGGAAGAGGATGACACACTTGTATGCGAGCATGATCTGGGCCCCGCACTTGTCATAGCACAAATCTCGCCAACAAACTCCATCCCAAGAGAGGACCAACGCCTCAATATCTTCCAAACTCATGCCGGAATTGATGGCAAGTCCATAAAAGTGATCATCGATGGAGGTAGTTTCCAAAACCTCGCAAGTACGGAGCTTTGTGAGAAACTAAAGTTGCAATGCATAGAGCACCCTCACCCCTACCATGTACAATGGCTTGATGAAAATGGAGCACTCAAGATAACATCAAAGGTCCACGTCTCCTTCAAGATTGGACCATATGAAGACACCGTCGAGTATGATGTCGTGCCAATGTCCGTGTGCCACATGCTACTTGGAAGGCCATGGCAATACGATAGAGAAGCAATACATCATGGTTCCACCAACCAATACTCCTTCAAGTGGAACGACAAGAAATTTGTGCTCCAACCCATGACGCCTAGCCAAGTCATCGCATCCAACATGACACCCATTTACAAGATAAAGAAAGCTAAGGACCCTTGTGAGACGAATGGTGAGAGAGTGAACCACCATCAAGAGAGTGAGTGCCACAAGCCAAAAATGAGTGAAAAAAATCATGAGTGCCACGACGCAAGCCACAAAATGTGAGAAGAGAGACTTGAGTGTGACCCATACTAACAATCATTCATACAATTCTCTCTCTTTGTTGTCGGTTTTGCAAGGTACCCAAGATACACCACCAACTATAAGGATAAGGCTACAAGATCTCCAACTACAACATGATGGAAAGATGTACCACAAGCTCTTCAACTAGTTTGAGAATGGCTCCGACACCGGTGATCCGACCATGTACAAGAACAAGGCCAAGGACACACCTCCTTCCTTGCATGATGAACGAACATCGTCGAGGTCGACTCGTTTTCAAGCGGGGGGAGATGATGTAGCCCAACAAAGGGAAACCACCTTTGGTCCACATCATGCCACGCTAATCATCACTCCAAAAGTGAACTCCTTCCATGCTTTGCCTTTTGTTGGTTATTATGCGAATGGAATCCTACTTGAGACAAATGCCCATGATGTGACTAGGTCCATGAATATGATGCCAAGGAGATGCAGCAAAGATGGCTCTGGATCCAAGACAACCAAGCAAGAGGCCTGGAAGAGAAGATGCAAGAAGCTGCTGAAGCAGGACAGGAGTCTCCGGACCAGCAGACCGGAGGCTCAGGTCTACCACACCGGAGTCTCCGGCCTGTCTCCGGACCGAGCCCGGAACCAGCGCCTGGGACAGTCAGTGACCCCCTCCGGAGGTTGAACCAGAGTCTCCGGTCCACATCGGAGTCTCCGGACTGAGCATCGTGGGCCTGCACGCCTCAAGCTGGGCTTGGCCCATGTAACGTCCCAAACTTCCTGTTTATGCCTGTTTTACCCCTAGCTCGTGGCTAGCCTATATATATGCCCCCACCCCCTCCTTGAAACCCTAGAGATGATGATGAATTAAGTCATGTGCCTACCCCTAGATGGGAACCCCCTCTCAATAGTAAATCTATGAGTTGTACAAGGCCTTGGAGTTGGTGCCCTTCTCCAAGTTGTCAAGACCCTCCTCAAGTGTTTGGTCTCTCCCTATCAAGGATTCTAGTACTGCTTGGTCTCTCCCCTTTGGGATTCTACTTGGTTTCTACTCTCTCCTTGGTTTGGATTCTACCGTCCGCTTGCCGATCTCTCCTATTGGATTGGTTGTTCGAACCAATGGGAGCAAATCGAATTGGTTGTTCGAACCAACGGGAGCAAATCGAATTGGGTGTGATTTGGCGTGTGTTTGTATCTTTACCTTGCATTCGAGTCGTGTTCATCGTGTTATCCCTCACTTCTGCCTCAAATCCGTGAAGATCGGGCCATTCCAAGGGTAAATCCACAAGGAGACCCATAACAGTGTTGGGGCTGATCATAGGACGAGCTGGCAGCTGAGGCTCGGTGAATGCGGCGGGTGGCAGCGTCTCCTGACTAGATGGGAAGAGACACAGTTGGCAAGTGGGTTTTATCGAGGGTCCAAGTGTTGGTTGGGGCTCAACAACTGTCTAAACACCTGGCCTCCCTGTTGCTCACGGTCATCACCAAACCTTGTGTTCAAGAACTGGTCGCCGAAGTTTTCAACAATTTCATCATCATCGTCGGCGGGATTCTGTGCCATCTCGATGTCTTCATGATGTGCTAGTTGTGCTTCCTCTGGGGTGGTGCCCCAGCCCTCCGTCCCCAGACGGATCTAGCTCTTTTGCCATAGGAACATGTAGCCAAAGCCAGTACTGAGGACTGCCGGCTCGTCACTATCCCATCCATGAGGTTGAGAGGGAGGTTCCAAGCCCTCGTACCCGGAAGCACCATAATGTATTTGACCCTAAGCATGTCGGGTGCCATTGGTTTGCTGTGGAAGATGCGGTTCGCCGGTTGAATGATAGAGCCCTTGGCAACATCCTTCAACTCGTCGTTCACCCAATGCATTAGAGTGCAAGGAGTGTCTTCCTGCGAAAGACATGTATAGGCCGGTCGTCAGTAAAACAGGGAGATAAGGGAGATGAAGTCGTTGGTTGAGCCTCCCAACTCTCGCTTTAATTAGTTACCTTGAGGGTGTCGATCTCGGCCAATGTCGAGGCACCACCGCCGCCGACGACGCGCAAGTGGCGGAGTGACTGCTTGTTGGCAAGGTGCAGTCCGGCGCCTTCGCTGCACCAGACAAGGTAAGCTCTAGACCTTCAGGCCTTGCCAGAAGAGTCACCAACACCTCCGATGCCATGTTGTCCGATTGGGTGCTGATGATGGTGGGAAACGGGTGCGGCCCCTATTTACCACTCTTCTTCCACTTGGCGTACTGTTTGAAGTAGGTGGAAAGGATGGTCTTGAGCTTCTCAGTCACTCGTGCATGGACTTGTGATTGGAATTGTGTCTGGACTGCCGTCACAGCCTCCTTCACTATATCTTGGAGCAGCCGCGGAAACTTCTCCACTTGCTCCTTGAGGTGTTTTACCTCGGCGCTCTCGGCCTGCTTCCTGCCCTTCCGCAGCGAGGTGCCATAGTATTCGGACCATGTAATACTTCCAAAGTCGGGCACATGGCCAGCCGACGACGGGGGCGCCTGGGGATCGACATTCTTGACCCGGGTTTAGCATCCTGTTAAAAGTGGTGTCCCACTTGGCGACCGGCGCCGACCCCTGGGATGAGGAGCTCCTACATTCCTCGCCCTGCGCATAAGGAACATGAAGCATTTGAGAAGTTGGACTTCATTGATTAATTGTGAATGCAATTAATCGACTTGCATGCAAATTACATACATATATATTGATGAAGTTCGTCACCTTCGGAGCAAAGGGGCCGCAGGGTTCCGAGGAATATTCAGAACTCCCTTTCAGCTTGCAAAACTGGGCCCTGACAAAGTACTTTGCCTGCGGTTCGGCGATATTGGTAAAGGTAGGTGTCTCCCCCTTGTCACGAGCTACGGCGTCCTCCTTCTCCCATTTGGGAATCGCAGCTCTATAATCATCGGAGCCGAGATGGTGGGTGCCAATGTTCATCTCGTACGACTCCTTGAAGTACTTACTCTTGGCCTTGCCCGCGGCGGATTCACATCTGGCCTTGAACACCTTGAAGTCTTCTTCCGTGACCAGAGGCTCCTTCTTGACGGCCTCCTCGTAACTTAGATTTTTCTTGTAAATGAGCCTCTTCACCCGCACCTTCCAATTTGACAAGGCCTTGGTCATCGTGTTGATAGCGAACTTATTTACCGGATTCCCATTGAGTTTGTCATTTTTGTATTGGTTGTCCTCATCACTCGGGTACACGTACCTTGCGTGCAACTTCCTGAAGAGCTGATGGCGGTAACGCTCGTTCGCATGGGCCTTTAGGTTCTCGGTGTTGATCGTGACGGTATTCCGGAGGATTGCAGAGAGCTGTAGTGAGTACGACATGACAAATTCCTCTATCTCCAAAATCACCCCTTTACTGCAGACGCTTGTGAAAATGGACCGTTTGAGGCCGACCGTGATCGGGGTCCGTTCCTTCCGGGGCTTCTTCGGTTGGCGGCTACCGTCTGTGGCTTCACCACCTCCATCAGTGGTAGTGGCATCCTTGCCATCGGCATCATCCCCATCTCCTCATCGGACGATGTATCCTCGTCCTCCATCTCCTCTTCCTCCCGCGACACGAATTCCGAGTCCACTTCTAATTCCATCTCATACAAATGCTCCCAATAGGCCTTCTTTCTAGAAGTGCCCCCCTCGGTGTCGTGTTGTCCACTACCCAACATATCTAAACACAAAAAGAAATGGAACTAATAAACACCAGAATTCACAAAAAAATTGGGCATGACCTTTGCTAATTTTCTAGACCTAGGAGTGCCAGAAATTCACCGGAACAGAAATGAATCAACATTCCGGCGAAACATTGGCATCTCAAAAAGAAAATAACTGCACAAAAAAATGTCCTAAATAGGCACAAACACAACCAGCAAGACACATACACCACCTGGGTGTCATGAAAATGGCCTACATATTCACTTCACATATATATAAACATGAAAAACCATAGTAAACAATGGAAAGCATGTTCCTGTGAATATACAGCTATAGAGTAAACCATATTAGCACCTTCCTATGAGTATACAACTACAGAGTAAACTATATTAGCACCTTCCTGTGAGTAAACCATATTAGCTACAGGGTAAACTGAATTAAAATTCAGCATGTTCCTAACATGTTTGCTTCAAAACTCCCCAGCAGCAGCAGTAGTAGCAACATGAAAGTTTAAGTAAAGCCAAAAGTTGGCAAAGCAATCTAAAAAGCTAATATCCAGCTTTTAACATCAAAGGGAAAAGTAAAATTACAATTACAACTTTACCTAGTGTTCTATACAGTAGTCACTATAGGAGATTATGTTACATTCAGGAACATGTAAATTTGCTCATAACCATTTTAATTTACCACAGCAATAGCTACTCCTAGAACAAGTAAAAAGCTTGAATATTTAGCAAATTGTATTCATTTTATCTAATTATATTCATTTTATCTAATTATATTCATTTTATATAATACTTGTCTTTGGTATAAATCAGGGAAGATATATTCATTTTATCTAATTATCCATGACCCACTTGGTGAATTCAGATAAACTTCAAAAAAGAAGGTAAAATATGTTCATTGCAGATACCTAATGTTGTGGGTTAATTAGTTACCTAATGGCAGAGTAATAATTTACAACACACTTGTATGAACTAACCCATGTAAGGTGCTGCATCATCTAGCATTCACATTTGAACGGGCCTCCACTATAAGATGCCATGTTGAATGCAGTTTCTCTGAACTTAATGGATGGGTACAGTAAGGTGCAAGACCGATAGGTTAAGAAGCTGTTAAGCTTCCTGAAATTGCAGAGTCTGGAGCAATTGCTTGGGTGGCTGTTCATTCCACTTACTTGGTTGTTCAACACTTAGGGCCTGTTTGGTAGCAAAGTATTTTAAAGTATTCCAAGAATACCATAGTTTCCATAAATACTTTGGTTTTAAATACTTCAAGTTGTTTGGCAGCAAAAAATAATTACATTTTTAATACCACAGTATTTACAAAGCTATAGTATTTTTGAAGTATTTAAAAAAGAGCTCCCGACCTCTTTTTTTTCAATACTGAGAAATGCGAGGAAAAGAAGGTTCCTCCGCTTCAAAACCACGGAAAGCAATCTAGCAAAGTAATATTGGTGGTGTTGCATGATTTCCGCTCTATTGATGTAGGCTGCCAAATATGGATATAAGCCACCATCATGTTGTTGTACAACTTCCCGAACTCACACAAGCCCATCAGAAAAGACCGTATCGGTCAGGAAAGTTAACCTATTCAATTACATTCTAATAGATGACATGCTGTTGTTCGTGTGCTCATCTGAATACTCCACCAACTACCCAAAGGCATTAAGAACATAGAAAAAATACAGCGCCAAAAATACAGTTACGAAACACCATGTGATTTTGATAATACTTCAAAAATACTGTAGTATCTACATACTGCAGTATTAAGTGCCCAAACGGTGAAATACCATGGTTTTGAAATACTTTGGTTTAACTAAGACCGAGATGCCAAACTGAGCCATAAACAGATAGAGCAACCAAAGATAGTGTTACTCTATGAGCTAATAGTGGCACAAGTAAATCCACACAGCAGTAATCAACACTTAAACACTCCATCTTCTGAACCGAGTGAAATCAAGACACTAGCTACGTGAGTGAGAATGGGGACGTGCGACTCACCGTAGGCGGCGGCAGGTCGGAGACGAGGGCAGAGACGAGGGCGGCAGGTCAGAGACAAGGTAGGTGGCAGCGGGCGCTCCTTCGATGCGGTCGGGCGCTCCTTCTTCGATGCGGGCGAGCACTCCTTCCTCCTCTTCCTTCTTCTACTTCGATGCGGGCGGGCGGGCAGCGACAGCGTGCGGTTCCTTCTTCTGCTTCGATACGGGCTAGCGGGCGGGCGAGTGCTCCTTCCTCCTCCTCCTTCTTCTTCTTTGATGCGGGCAAGCGGGCCGGGCGCTCCTTCCTCCTCCTCCTCCATCTTCTTTGATGCGGGCGGGCGGGCGGGCGGTTACAGCGACGGCGTGCACGGTTCCTAGGCTACAGGCGGGCGGGCGGTTGCGGCGACGGCATGCGGTTGCTACGGTAGAGCTCGAGGTTGCGGCGATGACGTGCGGTTGCTAGGGTAGCTAGGGGCGAAAGGGAACGAGAGGGGAGAGGAAGAAAATGACGGCAAGGTTAACTCACAGGTGGTCTTAGGCGAGTCGCATTTCTTGAAGATGCGACTCCAGTATGACGTTATGCGAGTCGCATATCAGTTAGATGCGACTCCACTATGATGTTGTGCGAGTCGTATTTCCTGAAGATGAGTCTTGTATAAAGTTTGAGGCCTTAGCTCAATAGAGTACACATGGTATGTTTATCACTAAACACTTGCTAGCTTAGTGGTAGACACCTAGTGCATAACATTGTTCAACCCAGGTTCGAATCCTGGTTGTCACCTTTTTTTGGTTTCTTATTTATTTTAGACTATAAAAATATTCTAAAATTAATATGAACTACAAAAAATAGTCTAAAATAAATAAGAACTATTAAAAATAGTGTAAATATTTTAAATATTCAAATAATAGACTATTTTTTGGAAAACAAATATAAACTATAAAAAATAGTTTAAAATTAATATGAACTATAAAAAATAGTGAATATTTTAAATATCCAAATATTGTCAAACAAATAGAAGTGATAATTAAGAATGTTTCGATACATAATATTCTATCCAATTAGCATACAAATGAGAGAATTAAGAATGTGTCCATACATAATAATGCCACAGATACGCACGCGACACGTTGCGCTTTTGTCGGAGCTAGTTAGCGTTTCTTGTTGACAATTATCTTCTTGCCCTTCTTTGTCGCGGTTGAATAGGTTAGGTCCGGAACGTCTTAACTTTTTCTTTTGAATGGGAGTCCTTTCTTAGGTAGGCTTGTGGTGTATGGTGCTTGGTCGCCGTATCCGTCTTCCATCTTCGGGTTGCCGTACTGGTCAAAGTCTTGCTCGTTGGTGACTCCGTCCATTCCGATGATGTTTCTTTTGCCTCTCCTGACGACAACTCGGTTAGGATTTGACGGGTCGGTAATATAGAAGCATTGGTCGACTTTACTAGCCAAAACCCATGGCTCATCTCTCGGCGGGTATGTTCGCGTCGGTGGTCTTTGACTTTGGAGGTATAGCCATGATGGTGAATTATCGGTCTTATTTTTCGATGCTCTTGGGCCACCGGACATGAAACATCGGCACCTTCTCCGTACCATAGTCGAGCTCCCATATCTCCTTGATCCTTCCGTAGTATCTTTTCGGGATGACTTCAGTGTAGAATATCCCCGTTACCCCTGAGTTCTGGTAATCGTAGTTATTGTCCTTCTCCTCGGTGTAGAACGTATATCCGTTGATATCATATGCCTGATAGGTCATCAGGTTGTGCCCTAGGCCCTGTGACAACGAGAATATGAGTTTATCGTCCTCCAAAGACTCGCCATGCGGTTGACTATCGATAACCTTCTTCCTAAACCACTACGTGAAACCGGCGTTGTGCTCTTTGATTATATCTTCCTCCATCCTCACTAGGCCACGATCAGCGTACTTCTTCTTGCTCATGTATATATGGATCGACCACCTATAGATGTTGTAGCGTGACTAGGTTTGCTCTTTCAAACTCCTTGGTTCGCTCCTCGAAGTCGACATGCTTTGCGCGCTGACCCTCGTGGTGACCCCATCCAGCGAGCCTCCCAAGATGCTTGTTGAATGGTAGACCGATAGGGGTCTCGGTTTGTAGAAAGTTTGAGCAGAAAGAGATGTGCTCTTCGGCTAGGAAGCCATTTGCTATGCTTCCATCTGGACGGGACCTTTTACGAACGTATCCCTTGATGTGTCCATTCATCCTTTCGAATGGCATCATGCTTCACAGAAACGGAGGCCCGAGTTGGACGATATCCTCCACGACATGGAGTAGCAGATGAAGCACGACGTCGAAGAATGCGGGAGGGAAGTAGATCTTGAGCTCGCATATTATCACCACGATCTCCTCCTGTAACCTCGTGAGATGCTTAATGCCTATCGACTTCCGAGAGATAACGTCAAAAAAGTTACAGAGGCCAAACAAAGTTTCATGAAAGTGCTTGTCCATTATCCCTCGGATCGCAACCAGAAGTACCTATGTCATCAGCACGGCGACGTCGTGAGACTTCATCCCGCTGAAGCGTTGCTTCGCCTCATCTAGCCATCTTCTTATCATCCCCGCATAGCCGTTCGGAAATTTGACTCCGAGGAGGCACTTCATAAACTATGTGGCCTCCGCCTTGCTTAGAGTGAAGCACACGGCCTTGAGCTTAACTTTGGCCTTCTTGACCTTTTTGCCCTTGCAACGACGACTATTCTGCGTTTCTGTCTCCTCCTCCGACTGATCATCGGCTTCATCGTCACTAGGTGGTGGTTGAAGGTCCTTCCTGATGCCCATATGATTCAAGTCGTTCCTTGCCTTCAGCCCATCTTTGGTCTTGTTGGTGTTAAGGATGGTGGCAAGCAGACTCTCCCCCACGTTCTTCGTGATATGCATGAGATCAAGGCTATGAGGCACATAGAGGAGCTTCCAGTATGGCAAGTCCCAGAAAACAGACCTCGCCTTCCAAACCCTTAACAGCGGCTCTGGCTTCTTTTGGTTCTTTCCTAGCACAGGGCACTCATTCTAGTTTTTCAAGAGCTCATCGATTTCTGTGCCGCTCCTTTGGTATGGAATTCCTTGGAGCTCGACTATCCCATCGAATAGATGGGACAACTTTCTCCATGCGTGATTCTTCGGAAGCCACCTTCAAGACCCCTGGTACACAGTTTTCCCGGACCCGGGATCTTTCTGGAGGTGGCGATACGTTGTATTATCCTTGCACCTAACGCACGCAAAGAATCCTTGGATCACCTGCCCCGCGAAGTATCCATAACCAAGATAGTCTTGCACCGTCGTGATCACCGTCGCTCTCATATCGAAATATTCTTGTGCGGCGGCGTCCCACGAATGGGCTCTGTCTTTCCATAGCATGGCCAACTCCTCTTTCAACAGCGTGAGATACATATTGATGTCTGCACCGGGCTGTTTTGGCCCTTGAACTAGCATACTCATGGTTACGTACTTCTTCTTCATGCACAACCAGGGGTGAGGTTGTAGATCCATACAAACACGGGTCACACGCTATGTGCGCTGCTCTGGCTTCCGAACGGATTGAGTCTATCGGTGCTCACGCCCAGCCCGAGGTTCCTTGACTCTTTCCCGAACCGTTGGTAATATTCGAGGTTCAACGCCTTCCACTGGCTAGCATCCGAAGGGTGCCTCAGCATTTCCTCCCTTTCTTGATCTTCGTCTTCTGGCCTCTTTCTTTCTGTGTGCCAGCGCATGAGATGTGCTTCCTTAGGGTCCGCGAAATACTGCTGCAGCCGAGGAGTTATAGGAAAGTACCACACCACTTTTCTAGGAGCTTTCTTGGTCCCTCTCTTGTATCGAGAGGTCTTGCACATCGGACACGTGGTCTTCTCTGCGTCCTCGCCCCGGTAGATGATGCAATCATTTATGCAGACATGGTATTTCATGTGCGGTAGATCGAGAGGGCACACGACTTTCTTGGGCTCAAGGATACTAGTCGAACATGTGTTCCCCTTGGGAATACGATCATGCCAGAATTCCATGTTGTCGTTGAAGCATTCGTCGGTCATTTTGTGCTTCACTTCATCTCTAGAGCCCTGAGCGTTACATTCAGACGGGTATCCCCGTCGTTCCATCCTTCAAATAGTGGAGTAACCGCGTCTTTCTCCATTTCCTCTAGCTTAGTTTTCTTCTAGCGGCGGATCTAGCGTTACTCGTCTCCCTGAGAAGCAGCTCTTGGTAATCAGGGTCTCGCAACCAGCGTGAATCATGCCCGACACCTTGATCTTCATGTTCCTGACCGGCGCCACCTTGATAATTAACTTCATGTTCATGCCCAACGTTATCTACTTGATCTTCATCATGTTCATGCCCGATGCCACCTTGTTCTTCAAGATCACCTGCCCCGCTGGCATCTTGATCTTCATCTTCACCATTATTGACATCCTCGTCATCATCTTCGTCATCACGTATCCACCGAGTGTACTCATCCATGAAACCTCGCATAAGCAGGTGTGACTCTAGCATTCCGCAATCATGCTTTATCAAATACATCAATTTGCAGTCGTGACACGGACATCTTATCTCCGTCATATTTGTTTGTGCCATGTCGGCCCTCACGCATCTTATCCACCTATCCACGAAGGGTGTGCTCAGTGGTCGGACCATGGTCGCCTGTGCGGTATACAAAGAGCAAAAGAATAATTAGAGCATGGACGTCGAGATCGCCAGAAAAAATCGGCATGACCTCCCCTAAAAAGAGGACATCTGCTGGGTGCCAGAAATTCGCTGGAACGGAAATGAATCGACATTCCGGTGAAACATTGGCAACCCAAAATGAAATCCCTGCACAAACCAAAGGAAGCACACAACACAGTCTAGTCGGTGTCGCTGAGAACACGCATACATGCAACAACGCCTTCACGCTTCCTCCAACGACGACTAGGAGTACGAGAGCCGGAGGAGAAGTAAAATGAAATCTTGTAGATCTAGAAGTGCAAGATCTTTCACTTACATATATGTCTATCAACCAATAGAGATTTGGCAAAGCTTCTAGATGAAACAATGGAGAAAATAAGGTGGGAAGGAGGAGGGGGGCTACCAGATCTATCTTTGTGTGGAGGAGAAAACAACAAGTGAGAGAGAGAAGTGAGTGGGGTGCATGTGCATATGCAAAAAAGGTGGCGAGATTACTCGAGTCTTAACCCACATAGTATGCGCCTTCTGTACATAGAATATCTGAGGCGCATTTACCAGTTGCGCCTCGAGTGTCTGACGCCTGCCACCCCACGGGCCCACATTACTTACGTGAGGCGCATCTCTAAGTAATGCGCCTCCAATACTGAAAACTACTAGAGGCGCATGTCATCAGGTGCGCCTCCTATATTGTCGCACCTACCACCTGTGGGTCCTCCCACTTTACTCGAGGCGCATCTGTCTAATATGCGCCTCATGTAGTTAAACTACTCGAGGCGCATCTGTCCAATATGCGCCTCAAGTAGTTAAACTACTCAAGGCGCATATCGAGTAGATGCGCCTCGAGTAAGAGGGCAGCCAGATCTGGTCCGTACGTACAATATAGGAGATGCATCCCTAAAGAATACGCCTCTAGTATTAGAATATAGGAGTCACACCATTTAGTAATCCGCTTGTATATATAGTGGAGGCGCATATTTTAGGGATGCACCCCTGTAAGCATGTCTCCTATAGGCTTTTTCCTAGTAGTGGACGGGCCGGAGACCCTACGCCCTTTTAATTATAGTTATATATACTAGATGAATGCCCGTGCGTTGCTACAGAATGATAACCGTTGCATTTTTGTTGTGTTTTATTCTACGAGTGTTTGACAATCTCACGATACACATTAATGTCTTCTTTTATAAAAAATCGAGTGCCCCAAACCTCTTGATTGATAAATATTTGCAAATAAGCTCGGATAAATATGTGTTTCCTTTGAAAAATGATAATTTGTGTGGCCCACGTTCATACAATAGGTTTTTTCTTAGACATTCTAGAATATTGTTATAACATTCTACAACTAAAACTATGTTGTCCCAGCCCGTCAAATAAGATTGATGTAGATGTAAACATTTTTTAAACTTTGTCCTAATAAGCATTATAATGTTTTATATCACCGGTAGGTTAATTATCTAGTACCTACTCTTTTGCACATGCAAGCACACTTCTTAAATCATACACGTAGCAAGAGTACACAAATAATTAATTGATTAATATAACTTACAGGCCACCAAGAGCATAGAAAGATTTAATTTTACAGGCCACCTCGATGAGATAAAACTAAAACTGAGCAGTCAGATTATTTAGCATGTGGGAGTCGTCTTTGTGGCCCACTGCACTGAATACTTCTCCAGAAGTACAAAATACTTCCATTCCATTTAGAAATGCAACAGAACAAGTGAACATAGAATAATAAGCAAACAAAGAAACCAGAACCAGTTCATTTAGCAGCAGTCCTATACCTGGACACAAGCTGGCTCGGTTCAGCTCGGCGCCGAGCCGCAAAAAGCTCGGGCCAAATTTGCCGAGCCCGAGCCAGCTTGTCGCCACCGATGAGCTCCACAGCTGAGCTCGGCCCGAGCTTCTGACGAGCTCGGTCCAGCTCTGTGCAGCTCGCGACCCTGGCAGTGCCGCGTCACTGATAGGTGGGCCTCTTCAACGGGAGCGGAGGCATGGCAGTGCGGGCGGCGCGGTGGAGTCTGCAGGCAGAAGCGGTGCGGGCGGTGCGGCCGGCCGACGGCCATTCCTGTAGTGGATCGATCTGGGAGAAGACGACCAGATATGACGAGTTCGCTAGTGGACGACATAAACATGCTACCTGAAAAAGATCTAGCAAGAAAAGGCCGAATTTTTCAGCCCAACTGGCATCCCTTCACACAAATCAGCCCAAATATTAATTCGAAAAATAAAATGGCGAGCCAGATGAGCTGGACCAGGCCGAGCCCGAGCCAGCCCGAGCTTGCTGCGGTCCAGCAGCGGAGGCTCGGCTCGGTCCTGCAGCACCAGCCGGCCGAGCCCAGCTCGCCCTGGGCCACGAAAACTCGGGCCGAGCCTGGTAGCCCGAGTTATAGGTCCAGGTATAAGCAGCACCATCCCCCATCTATATATAGGGATTTTGTCAGGAGCCGCTCCTTGGCGTGATGAGACCTGCAGCGTCTCCACCGTGGACAACGTCCTTGTCTTGCAGCGCCGACGGACAGACAAAAAGGTAGATGCAGAGAGATAAAATCACTATATACTCATATAGCAATTTAATGTCTAAGCCTGTTGTAATTTTAGAAGTTGAGTCGGACGGAGTGTTCTGGCGACACTGGCAGTACGGTTACACGGCGGGGGAGGGGGGGTCGAACGAAGTCGGCAGGCAAGATGGCGATGAGTGGATGACTTCATGGCGGCAGAGAGGACTAAGGTAGGGTCGCTCGTAATATAATATATTTATCTGGGAACATCATAGCATGTAGGTGATGCCGAATCATTGTAGTACTCAAGGGACTCTAGTGAGATGCATACACATCCAGTCTATCCAAGTTCTACTCGGTTGTATACATCTACCTTGCCAACAATGGCGCCGTCGTGCCACTGCATGGGCGCTGGTAGGTCGTTCATGGTCGTCGACTGTGATCATGCCAACGGCACCACATTGTCGAGGCCTCCGTCGAGGATGTTGAGGCCGGGCCACGCCGACCTCATGCCATCAACGCCACATTCCCGAGGCCGCTGTCGAGGATGCTGACGCTGCGCCACCGGTCGTTCACCACATGTCCAAGCTAGCACTGCCGCTTCCAGTGACCGGACAAACCTCTTCTTCGCCAACGGCGTACGTATTGTCATCATCGTCGAGTCGTAGGGAGAGGAAGAAGTGGGTCGGTTAATAATAATTGAAGTGGCATGGACTGGGGATGGACTCCTGGTTCGTCTTAGATTAGAAGTAGACTACGACTAGGATGGGATACCCAACTCTTAAAGGAACGGCGCAAGAGGCAATCTGAATTCGGTAGGAACTCTTGTTAGTTCGAGCCCACCTTAAGACTTTTTTATTTAGTACAGATGAAATATGCTCCAACACTCAATCTCAACCGACGCACAGATATATGTACCATGGCTTGGACGTACGTACTAGCCCTAGATCCATTGTCTCATCGTTCCCTAGATCCAAACCATCTAGTACCTCCGTGCCCATCCCCATGGCCCCTTCCCTTGCCTCCGGCAAAGAATCCACCGGAAGAAAAGTAGTCGTTGTCGCTGAAGCCGGCACCGCCACGCCCATCCCCTCCGACGATGAGGACGCCCGAAGCAACGAAAATGTGCCGCCGCCATCACCCGCTCAAGCTTGGAGTCTGCGCGCCATAGGGCTGCTTCTCACGGTGGTGGCGGTGGCCGTGGCCGTTACTATCTTATTGCTGGAGCTCTTCCGCGGACACTCTATGTCCATCATGTCGGTCAGTATGAGCTTTTACGTCTTCTTGGCCTTGCGCATCTGGCCATGTCGGTGGTTCTTCATTGACTTGGTCCTGCTCTCCCAAGGCCCCCTGCTCGCCTTCTTTTCCGCGACTGTGATAGGCTGAGTGACTACCACGACCTTCGTCCTCTTCTTTAGCGCGGTTTGGGCTGCTGCAAACATGGGCTATTCTCTCGCTGTGCACCGCATCATGAGCAAGGGGGCAGGGGCCGAGCCGGCTATCCATGCTTTGCCTAGCCCCATGCTCAGTGTCCAAGACCTCAACTTCTATCTTCATATTGTAGAACCATTGTGATGCTGCTCTTGACTTTGGTCGTGGCTTTCCTGGTCCATATAACCACCATTACTGACGAGCTGAAAATCTCTATGATGCTCTTGTTTTTTGTCTGGATCCATGTTGGCCTCTAGTTAATTACTCTCCATGGAGCCCATGTATCTTGGAATTCTTTTCAGAAAGTTGATGCCACCATGGGTACTGGCCTCTCTTCTCATGTGGGCGGGGTTTTCTCCTCTGCTATCCGTTCTATCCCTCAACCTCACGATCTTGTGCAATTTTCTATTGATGATCCTTTTGTACAATCTTGGCATTTACATGCACTACTTAGAGACTGCTGCTACACCAAGGTATGCATATTTCAAAGCTGATCCCGCATGTGCATATGTAGGTAGATACATACTGGTTTTCTTCCACTACATTATGACATAAAAATAAAGATAATAGCATTGTATTAGGTGAATTTGTTTCTTGGTTTAGTAAAAAACTCAGGACTATGCCATGCCCGCAATGATTCTGGAACAGAAGTTTGGTGAGTGAAGTTGGGCCAAGCTGCAGCTACTCTGCCTGCTATATAAAGGTAATCAATGTCAGTATTTTTTTGCAGTGAACCAAACTAGTGGAGCGTAATAATGCAATCAAGTGCACATCTATATTGTAAGCGCAGTTGCAGTGCTATTAAGCAAATTAACGTCGAGACTGGAAACAACATATGTCACGTCTAGTTGATAACTCGTCCCAGATTTCTCTAAGACTTGTTAGCTTGTTGATATTATGTTCTTTGCATGGTTCATCATGTATGTAATTGTGGGAGAAGATGATCAAATATTGTACATATTTTTTTTTTCCGAAGTAAACGCTTTGTAGCGTTAACTGAGTATATGGAATAATATAATATCAACACCTACAACATCAAATCGATCTCATATAACCATTATAAAATATAATTTCAGATCACATGTACTCCCTCCCAAACTAGACAAAATTGAGTATTTAATTTTGTAGATTTTGGTATTTCACTTTATATACTTGATCAAAATTTACTTAATTGACTTTGAAAAAAAAACTAATAGTACACCTGATATGGGTATACCCTGTAGGTACTCGAGCTTAGTATATATGGTCCAGATATAGTGGAAGCCCACGGCGTTGTCACGACCCGATGAAGACTTCGAGTGGCCCACGGACTCTCAATTACTTGCGAGACAAGAAGAAGCTTAAAGATAGAAAGTTTAAAGGGAAAACCCCTAATTTATAACCGACTTGACCTGCTACCCGAGACCTAGCCTATCTATATAAAGGCCAGGAGGGGGCGGCGAGGAGGACACACGCAACCCTAGTTTCCACAACTCTCGCCGGATTTCATCTGCGCACCCCTATAATCTTTGATTCCTCCATTAATTCCAAGAGCAGACAAGCAGGAGTAGGGACCTCTACGAGGCCTGAACCTTGGTAAACCTTGCGTCCATGTGTGCTTGTTTGCTAGCCGACTGATCCTCCAGTGTTCCCTCCTTCTCCAAAACCCAAGTCCATAACAATGGGCATTGATGAGTTCAACCCTCGTCAATTGGCGCCGTCTGTGGGAATTGGTAGTGCTGATGTTACGGCTTCTTCGGCCCCATCAACCGCGATCTACAACTCCGCAACAACGGAGATTCGCCAGCTCTTCGGCGCGTTCGACTTCACTGTCCACACGCCGGCCACTCACCCGGCTTTCGAGTCCGTGGGCGATGGAATCGGCCTGGCGATCAGGAGCTTCCGCTTCTAAGTTGGTCAGATGGGCACGCTTCGCATGCCTGACCAGCCAACAGCATCCGCGATTGCTCCAGCATCGTGGTTCCCGCCACCAATCAGCACCCTCAGCGAGCTCAACACCTCAGCAGCAGCTGAGAGCACGGACAGCGACAACAGTCACGGATTCGATCTGTGTGACCTAGTAATGGAAGATGGAGCCTACGGTTTCGGATCCGAAAGTTGTGGAAGCAACATATTCCCCAGCCACTTCATGTGCACCATTATCAAAACCGGCGAAACTAGCGCCAATCACGGAAACGGTGGCAACGGTCCTGATCCACCCAACGATGGCATACCTAACGGCGGGCCACCCAACGGTGGCCCCACCAACGGTGGCAATGGTGCACCCGTCAACAATGGAGGGGCAGTCGAACCTCCAACCATGGTGAACGAACACACTGGTGAACGTGTCGTGATCAGACTCAATGACAACTAGTGGGCCCGTTGCCGAGAAGCTCTGCGAGGCAATCCTATGCCCCCGGCACGCTGCAAGACCTGCTGATGGGCTATCATTGGCTACTAAAGGAGGAGTACAGACGCTAGTAACAAACGATCGCGCAACTCGAAGCGCGTAAAAAGGCGGCAGACGAGTCGATTCTTCGACGGGCCGGGCTCTCCTCCCATGGAGGATCCTCCTCCAAGGGCAACGAGTACGTGGCCAAAATGAGGCGATCTCGAATGGCCCACCTCATCGAGCAGGAGTGCATAGAAGCTGCGAAAATCCTCGACTTCAGCTCTATGATAGTTGACACACGGGGCAACGTGGTCCCAAAGACACCGCAAGCTGCGGTAACGGCAGCCACCATGTACCTCTTCAACAATCAGCCGCCGGCCGGAGATCCTCAAGCCGCCATGCACCGATCTATGATCACGGGCTTGGGGTTCATCGAGGCCGCTCTCGACAAAGAGCCGACGCTGGAGCCGAAAAAAAGGCAAGGCTCTGGCAAAATGCTATTCCTCACCCTCGTCTAGCAATGACAGTCACGATTTGTCTCGACATTGCCGCTCACGGCAGCATGATCACGATTATGATGCACGCGATGACCTCACACAGCGCAAAATCGATAAATCAAGGGCACGACGTGCCCGCTCGACTGACTCAGAGGACGAAGACGTGGAGCTCTGTGGCGCCAGATGCTTCAGCAGAGCTATCAGGCAGAAGCGAATGCCCAAGGGGTTCAAGCTCCCATCGGAGAACCCAAAATTTGATGGCCTACAGGACCCAAAAATTTGGTTGGAGGACCACATCTCCTCCGTCAGGCTCCATGGCGGGAGTCGAAGCATGGCCATGTAATGCCTGCAGCTACAGCTGCAGGGCGCCGCCCGAGCATGGCTCAACAATCTCCCGCACGGATCCATTCACAGCTGGGAAGAGCTAGTCTACAGCTTTGTGCGCAACTTCAAGGGCACCTACAAAAGGCCCGCACCAATCAATGAACGGAGGTGCTGCCAGCAAAGGTCGGGCGAATCGCTATGCTCGTACATCCAGAAGTGGTCCATCATCAACAACTCCGCAGAAAACATCACAGAAGATTGCGCAATCGACGCATTCAACGGCGGCGTTCGCCGCATAGAGCTCAGGGAAGAGCTGGGCCGCTCGAAGCCCAAAACAATTGACCACCTGATGGAAATCGTGAATCGGTGGGCAGATGGAGAAGACTCGGTGAAAAACCGCGTTCACTCCAACGGCAAAGCGGAACTCGAGCGTAGACGCGATCGCCGAAGCAAGCGTCGAATGCGCATCTACGATGATCGCGACGACGTCAACATGGTCGCAGCCAGCTACGCCGATAGGCACGACAACAACCGCAACAACGACTATTGCAGTGGTGGACACCGCGACTCCGGGAAAACCACGCAGGTATGGTAGGACCACACTCGCGAAGAGGCACCCGTAACAACTATCGAGGACAAACTATCCGGGCTGTGCAACGTCACTTCTACATCGACAAGCACGACGACAAGAAAAAATCCAGCCACCTTCTCAAGGACTGCCGCGAGTTCCTCAAGCTCCACGAGGGCCTGGCTAGGATGAATCGTGACGCGATCAACAGGGGCTACGGAACCGCCCCAGGCGCCGTGGCACATGGAGCTCCTCCACCACCACCCGGACCACCACCGCCCGCGACTGTGCCAGATCAGCACCACGGAGGCGAACCGTACCCACGGGCCATAGGCAATATGATGATCCAAAAGAGACGCCCCTCAAATCGGGTGCAGAAGGCCATCACTCGCCAAGTCAACTTGGTGACAAACTCCCCGCCCTCCACCACTGAGTACCTCAGCGGAAGCGACTCCTGCATCACCATCGACAAATGTGACCACCCGCGCCAAGTCCCTCATCCAGGCCACTGTCCCCTCGTACTCGAGGCGCAAATCGGAGGCTTTGACATGAGTCGCGTCTTCATGGATGGCGGGAGCAGCATCAACCTCATGTTCGCAAGTACCTTGCACGCGATGAGGATCCCTCTGACATGTCTAGAGGTCTCGTACACGACGTTCCACGGCATCGTCCTAGGGAAGGGCATATATCCCCTGGGCAAAATCAACCTCGATGTCATCTTCAGCACGCCGCAAAACTTTCGACACGAACGCATAGATTTCGAAGTCGTCGACTGGCCCTCACAATACCACTACATCCTCGGATGCGTCGCGTTCGCTAGGTTCATGGCACTGCCGCACTACAGATGAAAATGCCAGGTCCAAACGGCGTCATCACAATCAACGGGAGCTTCGAGAGATCCGATAGCTGCGATAGAGAATTCAACAGAATCTCCTAGTCCTTCGGTATGCAGGAGGAGATCGCAAGATTGAAGGAGTCGACAGACAACAGTCTGCCTCCCCTGAGCCGGCCGAGTTCAGCCGACTTGTCCTTCGACTCGTCGGTGAACACGAAGAAAGTACAGGTCCACCCATCGGACCCGACCAAGACGGCCCTGATCGCCAACAACTTGAGTTCCGCATACGAACTTGCGCTCGTCGAATTCCTCAGTGAGCACTGGGAAATCTTCTCCTGGTGTCCAGCGGACATGCCAGGGGTTCCCAAGGAATTCGCCGAGCACGCACTCAATGTCAACCCAGACACAAGGCCAATCAAGCAAACAATCCGGCGACTGTCTGAACCAAGAGCAAAAGCAGTCGGAATGGAGATCAACAGACTCCTCGATGCCAAATTCATACGCGAGATCAAGGAAAGTACTTGGCTCGCCAACACGGTGCTAGTACCTAAAAAGGGCATGGATATCCTGCGGATGTGCATGGATTTCACCTCCCTGAATAAGCACTGCCCAAAGGATCACTTCTCGCTGCCACGAATCGACCAAATCATCGACTCCACCATGGGATGTGAGTGCCTCTGCTTCCTCGACACCTACTCAGGCTATAATCAGATTCGAATGAAGGAGGAGGATCAAGAGAAAACGGCGTTTACAACGCCTTTTGGTGTGTTCTGCTACAACACAATGCCCTTCGGGCTAAAAAACGCAGGAGCCACCTATCAACGGTGCATGCAGGCTTGCCTCAAAGATCAACTTGGTCGCAACATCCAAGTCTATGTTGACAACATCATCATGAAAACAAAGGAGGAAGCCTCGCTAATCGATGATTTACGCAAGACCTTCGCTAACCTCGACCGCTACCGGATCAAGCTCAATCCGGACAAATGCGCCTTCGGTGTACCATCTGGGCAACTACTCGGGTATCTCATCTCCGCGAGAGGGAGTGAAGCGAACCCGAAGAAAATAAAAGCCATACTGGCCATGGTGAAGCCGAAAAACGTAAGAGGCGTCCAGCAACTGGCTGGACGAATCGCGGCGCTCAGTCGATTCATCAGTCGCATGGGCGAAAAGGCACTACCCTTCTACCAACTTCTCCACAAAACTGACAAGTTCGAGTGGACCGACGAGGCGCAAGAAGCATTCGAAGATCTCAAGCGTCTACTATCTACCTTGCCAGTACTGGTGACTCCACACGAAAAAAGAATCACTACTGCTCTACATCACCGCCACCAACCAGGTGGTCAGCACGGTGCTCGTGGTGGAACGTGCCGAGGAAAACATGGTCCATGGAGTGCAGCGCCCAGTCGACTATCTCAGCGAGGTGCTCACGCCAACAAAGCAGCGGTACCCGCACTACCAGAAGCTGGCATATGGTGTCTTTATGACATCCAGGCGACTGCGCCACTACTTCCAGGAGCACCCAATCGTGGTGGTCAATGACGCCCCACTTGGGCATATTCTCAACAACCCCGATGCCACCAGACGAGTCGCGCTCTGGGGAATCGAGTTGTCTCCACGAGACATTACATACGAGAAGCGCGACGTGATCAAGTCGCAAGTCCTCCCTGATTTCCTCGTACATAAGATGAAGAACCAGCTCCCCGAAAAGCCAGATATGTCTTACCTCTGGGCGATGCACTTCGATGGATCCAAGCGTAAGGACGGGGCTGGTGCAGGTGTCATACTGACATCGCCCCAAGGAGACAAGCTGAAATACATTCTGCGAATGCAGTTCACTGCCTCCAACAATGAAGCTGAATACGAGGCCCTATTGCACGGGATGCGGATGGCAAAAGCCTACGGTGCCAAGAGACTCATCATCTACGGCGACTCCAAGCTGGTCGTCAACCAGACAATGCATGAGTGTGACGCGCTGAACGACAATATGATCGCTTATCGCGACCTCTACGACACACTCGAAGGGGACTTCGATGGCTACGAGCTGCGGCACATAGGCCGCAAAAGCAATGAAGAGGCGGACGCACTCGCCAACATCGGCTCCACCTGCGCCCCCATACCACCTGGGGTATTTCTTAAGCGTATCTGCGAACGCTCCATCAAGCCAAAGGCCGCAGAGAAGAAAACAAGTGCAACAACGGACTCGGGTGCTACGCCACCCAATGAGCCAATGGCACTCGACGACCTAGAGATTGACATAGGACTTGAGGGACCAATGGGGGTCATGATGATCGAGCCATATTGGACTCAACCCTACATCACATACCTTCTCAGCAAGAGGCTACCAGACGACCCGACTGACGCGCGACACATCGCATGACGATCCAAGGCATTCGCTGTCAACAACGGCGAACTATACAAGCGCAGCATCACAGGAGTACTCCAACGGTGCGTCTCCAACACAGACGGAAGGGCCGTCCTCCTCGACATCCATGAAGGGACTTGTGGGCACCATGCCGGCAGTCGCGCTCTCGTCGCCAAAGCTCTACGAGCTGGATTCTACTAGCCCACGTCCATGCGTGATGCCAAGGACATTGTCCAGAGATGCAACGCTTGTCAGCGATTCACGGACAAACCGCACGCACCTGGCGCGGAACTCCGGCCAATACCATTGGCTTGGCCCTTTGCACAATGGGGACTCGACATGGTCGGCAAGCTCCCAAAGTCCTCGCGAGGAGGTTGCCAACCATGTCGAGTCCCCATTGTGCGAAGGGCCAGGCCAATGGTATTGGCCTGAGTTCCGTGCCAGGTGTGTGAGGTTTGTCCGCGAATCGCTGGCAAGCATTGTAGCGGTGGACGATGTCCTTGGCGTCGCACATGGCCGTGGGCCAGCAGAATCTAGCTCGTAGAGCTTTGGCAACGAGGGCGCGACTGCCATCATGATGCCCGCAGGTGCCTTCATGTATGTCAAGGAGGACGGGCCTTCCGTCCCCGTTGGAGACGCACCATTGGAGTACTCCTGTGATGTTGCGCTTGTACAATTTGCCGTTTATGAGGGCGAATGCCTTGGATCGTCGCGCGATGTGTAGTGCATCAGTCGGGTCATCTGGCAGCCTCTTGTTGAGTAGATATGTGATGTAGGGTTGTGTCCAAGATGTCTCGATCATCATGACGCCCATTGGCCCTTCGAGTCTTGTATCGAGCTCCATGTCGTCGAGTTCCATTGGCTCGTTGGGTGGCATAGCCCCCGAGTCTGTTGACGTGCTTGCTTTCTTCTCTAGAGCCTTGGGCTTGATGGAGCGCTCGCAGATGCACTCGAGGAATATCCTAGGTGGTATGGGCGTGTAGGTGGAGCCGATGTTGGCGAGTGTATCCGTCTCTTCGTTGCTTTCGTGGCCTACGTGCCGCAGCTCGCAGCCATCAAAGTCTCCCTCGAGTGTGTTGTAAAGGCCGCGATAGGCGATCATGTTGTCGCTTAGTGCGTCACCCTCGTGCATCATTTGGTTTACCACCAGCTTGGAGTCGCCGTAGATGATGAGCCTCTTGGCGCCGCAGGCTTTCGCCATCCACATCCCATGGATTAAGGCCTCGTACTCGGCTTCATTATTGGAGGCACTGAACTTCATTCGCAGAATGTATTTCATCTTGTCTCCTTGGGGAAATGTCAGTATGACACCTGCGCAATCTCCATCCTTTCGCTTGGACCCGTCGAAGTGCATTGTCCAGAGGTAGGACATATCTGGTTTGTCGGGGAGTTGGTTCTCCATCCAGTGTACGAGGAAGTCCCAGAGAACCTGTGACTTGATCACGTCGTGCTTCTCATATGTGATGTCACGTGGCGACAACTCTATGCCCCACAACGCGACTCGTCCAGTGGCGTCGGGGTTATTGAGTATATGCCCGAGCGGGGCAGCGTTTACCACCACGATTGGGTGCTCCTAGAAGTAGTGGCGCAGTCGCCTAGCTGTCATGAAGACTCCGTGTGCCAGCTTCTGGTAGTGCGGGTACCACTGCTTTGTTGGCGTGAGCACCTCGCTGAGGTAGTATACTGGGTGTTGTACCCCGTGGACTTTATTTTCTTCAGCTCGTTCCACCACGAGTACCATGCTGACCACCTGGTTGGTGGCGGAGATGTAGAGCAGTAGTGGTTCCTTTTCGCGAGGCGTCACCAATACTGGCGAGGTGGAGAGTAGTCGTTTGAGGTCATCGAATGCTTCTTGCGCTTCGTCTGTCCACTCGAACTTGTCAGCCTTGTGGAGGAGTTGGTAGAAGGGCAGCGCTTTTTCACCCATTCGACTTATGAATCGACAGAGCACCGCGATTCACCCAGCCAGCTGTTGGACGCCTTTTACGTTCTTCGGCTTCTCCATGGCCAGTATGGCCATTATTTTCTTCGGGTTGCTTCGATCCCTCTTGTAGATATGAGGTACCCGAGTAGTTACCCAGATGGCACGCCGAAGGCGCATTTGTCTGGATTGAGCTTGATCCGGTAGCAGTCGAGGTTAGCGAAGGTCTCGCGGATATCATTGATTAACGTGGCCTCCTCCTTGGTTTTGATGACGATGTCGTCAATGTAGACTTGGATATTGCAACCAAGTTTGTTATGGGGTAACCCCGTGGGTGGCCCGATCTTCACGGATCTCGTGGTCAAATCGATGGGAAAGCGAGGGGAAAGGGAGAAGGTAGCGGAAGCGGACGCACACCTCGCAAAGAACACGATGAACACACACAAAACTCACACGATACAAGGCCGATTGCTCTCACCGGTGGCCACCGGTCCGATAGAATCCTCGCAAGGAAAGATCAGTCAACGTGCTCCCTCGATCCCACGTGGAGAGGGAAGAACACCTTGGAGAGGGTCTTGACGTCTTGGCAAAGGGACACCAATGCCAAGGCCTTGTACAACGAGGGAGGAGCGATGCAAACTCCAACGAGGTGGTGACGATAGTCGATCCCCTTTGGTAGAAGGGGATGAGGCAAAACTAGAGATTCCACAAAGGGGGTTATCTTTAGTCTATCATCTATTCCTAAGGGATACATGAGGGGTGGTGGCTCTATTTATAGGCCAGCCACTTACATAGGGATAGTTTGGGCATAATACTAGGGTTGCACCATAATAAGGGGGATACATGGGCTATGGCCCAACTGATGTGCACACGGGCACTGTCACGACCGGTACTGCCGGTCCTCGGGTCCGGTAGTACCGGACCTAAGTGGTAGCGGCTTCAGGGGCGGTAGCTCCGGGCTTTAGCTGTCGTCGAGCTCCAGGTCCGGTAGTACCGGTTGGGTAACCGGTAGTACCGCTTGGGGGCGGTAGTACCGCAAGCCGATACCGCGGCATCTAGATGCGATGGCGTGTGCTCCAGTCATGGTCGGTAGTACTGCTGAGGCTGAGCGATAGTACCGGGGCACGATAGGACCGATGTTGGGAGCGGTAGTACCACTCGCGTCTGTCTTCTTGGGTGACTTGGGGACGAGCTTGGACTTGGCGTTGTAGATGTAGTAACATCCGTAGGAGGGGCTGCATCAAAGTTGGTTCTTGAGGCAAGCCTGCATGCACCGCTGATAGGTGGCTCCTGCATTTTTTAGCTCGAAGGGCATCATGTTGTAGTAGAACACGCCAAAAGGCGTTGTAAATGCTGTTTTATCCTTGTCTTCCTCCTTCATTCGAATCTGATTATAGCCTGAGTAGGCGTCGAGGAAGCAGAGGCGCTCACATCCCGCAGTGGAGTCGATGATTTGGTCAATTCGTGGCAACAAGAAGTGATCCTTTGGGCAGTGCTTATTCAAGGAGGTGAAGTCCACGCACATCCATAGGATATCCGTGTCTTTTTTAGGCACCAGCACCGTGTTAGCGAGCCAGGTGCTTTCCTTGATCTCGCGTATGAAGTTTGCGTCAAGGAGTCTGTTGATCTCTATTCCGACTGCTTTTGCTCTTGGTTCAGACAGTCGCCGTATCGTTTGCTTGACTGGCCTTGCGTCTGGATTCACGTTGAGTGAGTGTCGACGAATTCCCTGGGAACCCCTGGCATGTCCGCTAGACACCAGGTGAAGATTTCCCAGTGCTCACGGAGGAATTCGACGAGCACGAGTTCCTATGCGGAACTCAAGTTGTTGGCGATGAAGGCCGTCTTGACCGGGTCCGTTGGGTGGACCTGGACTTTCTTCGTGTGCACCGACGAATCGAAGGACAGGTTGGGTGAACTTGGCCTGCACAAGGGAGGCAGACTGTTGTCTGTCGACTCCTTCAATCTCGTGAGTTCCTCCTGCATGCTGAAGGACTGGGAGATTCTGTTGAATTCCCTGTCGCAGCTGTCAGACCTCTCGAAGCTTCCCTTTATTGTGATGAGGCCGTTTGGGCCTGGAATTTTCATCTGCAGGTACGTGTAGTGTGGTACTTCCATGAACCTAGTGAACGCGACACTTCCGAGGATGTAGTGCTATTGTGAGGGCCAGTCGACGACCTCAAAGTCGATGCGCTCTCGCCGAAAGTTTTGCGGCGTGCCGAAGATGATGATACGTTGCAAACGTATCTATAATTTTTGATGTTCCATACTTGTTTATATCTACTTTCTTATGTTTTGTCCACACTTTGGAGTACTTTTACACATTTTATGGAACTAACCTATTAATAAAGCTAAATCTTTCTTTTTTTATTAGTCAATTGTAATGTTGTTGTAAAGTAAAGTCTTATTCTTTACTTAGGTTAGTATTCAATAATTGTTGTACAATATTCATACGAGTATTAATTATAAATAGTATTTGTTTCTTATTCTTGTAGTATTGTTTAAATGACATTTATAAAGTAAATGCCTTCTTCCATATTGTAAATTAGAACTTGTAAATATTTGTATCTTATTTGTAAATATGAATTCATTTATTTATGTAATATTATGAACCATTTAACATGTATTATTCCATATACATATTCTTTTATAATTCAAATATATCATTTCAATATTTAATTTTGAATTGTCTTCCCCTCAAAAACAGAAATATAGTAGAGGTCATGTCAAAATCTATCGTACTTGCCCTAATGTTCCCATCAGTACAAGAGAGATCTCGATCCCCCTAGGTCTTTTAGTTTTTGCGCGAAAATTCCCTGGATTTTCTTATGCATGAATGCAATGCACACACATGCGTCGTTACTATTTCTAGGTGTTAATCCTGGGATGTGACACGTTGATGTCGATGTTGAAGGCCGACGGGCAAGGTGCAGGGCAGGGGAAGAGAACATTTGGGTTGAACCCGTCGTCGAACTCATGCGACGCTGAGAACCTATGGCGTGGGTTTGCCTGGCTCTCTTGGTATAGAGTCAGTGAAATCGGCGAGAACCCGACTAGAGACCCAACGCTGGGTTAACTCCCCCAAGGCATGTCGTACTATGAGGCAACGAGGGATGGTGGTCGGGCCATGACCGCCGCACGGGCGGTGTGCTCGGACGCTGACTTCTCCATGATCGCATGTGCCTCTTCCTTCCTCTTCGTCCTCTCCTTCTAGCTCTTCGTTTCGATCTTGCTTCGTCGACAATCCTTCGCCCAAGCTACATCGGTCCAGCCATCCGGCCTAGGCATCACCTTTCTCAGCTTTCTCGGCTTCTTCTCCTTTGGTTCACCAATGGTGGAGTGGGGTTTGATGAATCTCTTGGGTAGCATGTCGGGTGGGAGCTCGGGGAATGATGACCCACAAGTATAGGGGGTGTATCGCAGTATTTTCGAGGGAAGTAAAACCCAATTTATTGATTCGACACAAGGGGAGCCAGAGAATATTTATAAGCCTTAACAACTAAGTTGTCAATTCAGCTGCACCTGGAAACAATCTTGCTCACAACAGTTTATCAGTAGCAATAGTTTTGTAGTAGGAATAGTAAAGTAACAGCAGTAGTAAAGCAAAGACAACAGTAACAAAAGCAGTAAACAGTGGGATTCGAGTGCGGTAGGCATAGGGATGGATGGACGGGCATTGCATGCACAAGACAATTCACATAGCAATCAGAACATAGGGCAATTGCAGATAAATAAGATAAAGCATCCAAGTACTAGATAATCCTAGGTATGTGTTCCATATATAGTCACACGTGCTCGCAATGAGGACTTGCACAACATCTTTTGTCCTGCCAGCCCGTTTGCAGCAGGGCCTCTAGGGAACTACTGGCAATTAAGGTGCTTCTTTTAATAGAGCACCGGAGAAAAGCATTAACACTCCGTGAACACATGTGATCCTCACATCAAAGCCATTCCCTTCCGGTTATCCCGATTTCTGTCACTTCGGGACCATAGGTTCCATACAACAACGTGTGTATACAACTTGTAGATAAGACCAGAAACAATACTATCATAATGAATCAATAACATGTTCAGGTCTGAAATCATGGCACTCGGGCCCTAGTGATAAGCATTAAGCACAACAAGTCGCAACAAAGTCATAAAGCACTAATAAAAGATACTAGGCACCATGCCCTAACAATCTGATGCCATTACATGAACGATCTCATCCAATCCCTACCATCCCCATAGCCTACAGCGAGGGATTATTCACTCATAGAAGAGGGAAACATGGATGGTCAATGGAGAAGCGATGGTGATTATGATGGCGATGATCTCCTCCAATTCCCCGTCCCGATAGGGTGCCAGAACGGACTTTCTGGTGCTGTTTCTGGTGGTGGCGGCGGAGCTGAACTCCTTCTGAAAAAATGTCCAACCCCCGGAGTTTTTAGGTCAGAAGGCTTCTTATAGGCGAAAAGGGAGACCGAGGGGGTGCCTGGGGCCACCACACCATGCCCTGGCGTGGCCAGGCCTAGCCCGCGCCAGGGGGGTGTGGCCAGCCCCTGGCCCTCCTCTGTCTCGTATTCTGGCTCCTGGAGTCTTCTGGAAAAATAGGCACTTTGGCTTTTGTCCCGTCCAATTCCGAGAATATTCATTTTCTGACTTTCCTGGAAGCAAAAACAGCAGAAAATAGGCAGCTGGCACTATGGCTCTTGTTAATAGGTTAGTCCAAGAAATCATATGAAAAGTACTCCAAAGTGTGTACTAAACACAAGAAAGTGGATAAAACCAAGCATGGAGCATCAAAAATTATAGATACATTTGCAATGTATCAACATCCCCAAGCTTAACTCCCGCTCGTCCTCGAGTAGGTAAGTGATAAAAAGAAAGAATAATTTTTGAGGTGACATGCACCATCATAAAATTGATCAAAGTATTTGTAAAACATTCAAAGCCGGGATCATAGTACTTCAATCATAACATGAAATACAAAGTTCTAGCAATAAGACAAAGAAACTATGATGCAACATGAAAAGGCACAAACAAAAGATTCATGAATGACAATGCTTTGCAAGACGTTAGTTTGTTTCACATAATGAAAACATAGCATAATAGTATCAGCTTGTCCCTCAATAGAGTAGCAAATATAAATGCATAGGACACCTTCAAAGTTCATAAGAGTGACTAGATACAATAGTTTAAAACAAGCAATATCAAACTATGCATCAATCAACTAGTCTTGGGACAATGCACATAGAACTAAGAATGGCCACTATGCTCTCAAAGTAGCTACATAAAGATAGAATGTGGAGACTCAATATAATGGTGGAAGAAAGGCCTTTTGTAAAAGGAAGTAGGGATTCAAGTCTCATAAAGAGCTTCCAAAAATTATGGTACTTATAGCTTTCAGCTCTTATTGCCCCTATCATCAGCATCTTGAAGTGATTAAGGTTAAAGTGAACAAACTATGGTGTACATGCTTGACGAAGTATAAGTTAGAAATCTCATGTCCCTTGTATACGAGGGACGCTCCTCATGCTACTCAAGTTTAGTCACCGGTAAGTTCTTGTCATCGTAAGTACATGTGTATCATAGAGAACCGTCAATAGGGTACCCCTTGCCCGATGATACGGAAGAATCCCCATATCAAAATGACAAGGCAAGCAGACAACGAGCATCTCAGCAATCTTCTTATTTACCATGGGAATATGGTGCTTTTTTCTCTCTTTCCTCTTTTCATAATCTCTTTTTTTTCTTTTTCTCTTTTTTCTCAACATAGGACTCTTTTTTTTATAAGAAGAATGCTTCATAGATAGCTCATTATGGTTACGCTGCAGGTTTCCACCATGTCAGCATGGATTAGACCAGTGGCCCAGGCGTTTCTCTAAAACATATACATAACTCCATGGACTTACAAGCTCCCCTTCCATTTCACACCGACGATATCCATATACAAAAGAGCATGATATCAACTAGGTACAAGTACCAAGTGCAATGTTGAAAGCGTTCCCCATGAAAGCATGGTTCTGCTAATCCCCAACAAATAAGTGCAAGCATATACAACATAGACGACACAATGGTTCAAGTTTATTAAGGGCAAGAAAAGTAAAGTGTGCCATCAAGTTCGTGAGAGCTTTAATCACTAGTTTTCTCATAACAGGTTTAATTTGGAAGGTAAACAAAAACATGAATATACTTGGAATAGCATATGGTAGTAGGTAGGTATGGTGGACTCTTTGTAATAACTTGGTTTAGGGAGTTGGATGCATGAGTGGAACTCATACTTGGTTGTGGAGGCTAGCAAAAGACTGGGAGCGACAAACTAAGAGAGAAATAATGGCCATAATCATGCAGAGCGACAAAACATCATTGATCAAAGCATAAAGAGATACTACAAGTTGAAAACTAAAGGATCATAAAGGCTTATGGTGACTTGAGATAGTCATAACATGGTGTGAGCATGCGCCAAGTCAACCCAAATAAAGCATCAAAGGAGAATACCACTATACTATGCTTTAATATGCTAAAACAACACATGATTCATCCAAGGCACATTAAGCAATCTCAATTGTTTATAACAAATCATGCTACATCAAATAATACTAAGCATAAAGCCAAAACAATATCAAGCATGGCATGACAAAGCATATGCCACAGTCAAAAACAAGCTCTCTTTACCACTTAAGCTTCCTACTCTTTTCAATGTATGAAAGAGGGGGTCCAACCAATTTATTCAGAAAACTAAGCAAACCAAGCAAACGAAAAATGAAAAAAGAAGACGATCCAAGAACAACACAACTGTGCATGAAACAATAAAAATGAAGCGTTTGGAAGAAACCTGGGATTTTTATTGATGAAGAAGGGGATGCCTTGGGCATCCCCAAGTTTTGACGCTTGTACTTCTTGGACATTTCTTGGGGTGACACGCGTGGCATCCCCAAGCTTGAGCTTTAGTCCATCCTTCATCTCATTACTCATTCCTTCCATACACCTGAAATTTTTCCTTCATACCAAACTTCACACAATCTTTATTAGCAACATTAGTGCACTCAAGATAATAGGTCTTAAGGTTCAGTTCTAACACCAAATAAACTTACATTAGAACACCACCTACTTTAGCACTTCCCTCAAAAATCTCAATTCCCCAAAAGAACTCAAAAAGGAACCAACAATAAGCAAATGCAGAAAATGGCAGAAATCTGTCAAAACAGACCAGCAGGTAAATACGAATTTTTTCGAAGACCTTCTGTTGCTCAAATCAAAAAGTGTTGAACTAACGAAAGTTAGATAACAACCTGGGGAAGAATCACAAAAATTCACGCCTCAAAAATACGTTCATAGGTTTTACACGAATATTTACGGTGAAGCACAAAAATCTGTTTCGGGACAGCAACTTTCCCAATCATTACTTCACTCTCATTAGAGGTTACTCTTGGCACAAAAATCAAATAAAAAGAATAAGGAGAGGTTATTACTGAAGTAATAACTTCCAAAACTCATCTAAAACTTTTGGGTTATCTCCCAATAAGTACTTTTCTTTAACACCTTTAAGTTAGGCATAAGCAAAAACTAAAATGGATAGAATAGAAGTAAGCGGAGATAATCAAGGTGAAAACATTGTTTTGTTCAATGAAATCCTTTTGTTAACAAGGTTGATCAGGTCTTGTTACCAAAACAATTTCATATGAGACAAAACTTTGTATTCCACTAATGATTTTGTTACCTCAACCTTGATAGCAATGGTCCCAATCATAATAGTTTCAATTTTTTCTCTTGGTATGGGACAATATATTTCTCCAACTTGAATGCCCTCAACATGTTCAATTGAATTCAAGCCATATGTCCTTTCAATCTTCTTGGGTAAATAGACAATATGTTCCTTGTCATTAACATTGAAGGTCACCTTCCTTTGCTTATAATTAATAACAGCTCCTGCAGTATTTAAGAAAAGGTCTCCCAAGAATAATAGACATAATATCATCTTCAGGCATAAAAGTTTGAGAGGATGCTCTCATAAGAAATATGAGTTGAAGTAAAAGAGAGCATCAAGAAGCAAATTCAAAATGCATTTAAGTCTAACCCACTTCCTATGCATAGGAATCATGTATACAAATAAATTCGCAAAGAACAAAGTGACAGGCATAGGAAGATAAAACAAGAGTAACTTCAAAACTTTCAGCACATAGAGAGGTGTTTCAATACCATGAAAACTTCTACAACCATATTTTCCTCTCTCATAATAATTTTCAGTAGCCTCATGAATAAACTCAACAATATAACTATCACATAAAGCATGCTCTTCATGATCTACAAGCACTAGAGCATTATTATAAACATTTTCAAAAGAAACCTCAGGAACATAACATTTATTCTCCTTTAATAAGCATGGGGGACAATCAAATAATGTAAGGGATAAAGAGTTACTCTCATTAGAAGGTAGGCATGGGTAGCTAATCCATTCTTCCTCCTTTTGTTCATCACTCTCCTCCTCTTTTTCATCTAATGAGATTTCAGGTTCATCAATTTCCTCTTCCATAGGATCCTGCAAGGCATTAGTCTCTTCCATTTGTGGAAAGCATCTATTAAAATATTCAAGAATATAGCCATTTTCATCCTTGTAATTATCAAAGCAAAATTTAAATATACCATAAACCTCATACTTATAAGGTGAATCATCAATATTTTCAAGCAAACTAGCAAGTTCAAATGCACCCTTCCAAGCAATAACTTCCTCAATTTGTTCCACCTCATAAAGGTCATAATTTCCCTTAACGTAGGAAGATATGGTATCATTATCATTATACTCACAATGAAAAGGGAGGTGTTTGTACCTCCTACAACAACAAGATTTATCAAGGCAATAAGTAACATTATAAGTAGAGAACACATTTCTAGCAATGGTATACAACCTATCAATTTGTCCCCATAAGTGTTTCCCTTTTTGTGACAAGCGGTGTTACTTATAATAATATTTTTGATCTTCCGTGAACCCACCTTGCCAATAAGATTCAGTTTCAAAGAAACCAACCATTGACAACAAGCATGACAAAGCAAGACAATAACAGACCAACAAAAATAACAACTAGAGTAGGAACTAATTTTATTTTGTATTTTTGATAAAGAAACAAGCAAACAAGGAGAAAATAAACTTAGCTTGAAAAATAGTGATTCCAAGTGGACTTGATAAATAAAGCTATTCTCCCCGGCAATGGTGCCAGAAAATAGTCTTGATGACCCACAAGTATAGGGGGTGTATCGCAGTATTTTCGAGGGAAGTGAAACCCAATTTATTGATTCGACACAAGGGGAGCCAAAGAATATTTATAAGCCTTAACAATTGAGTTGTCAATTCAGATGCACTGGAAACAATCTTGCTCACATCAGTTTATCAGTAGCAACAGTTTTGTAGTAGGAATAGTAAAGTAACAGCAGTAGTAAAGCAAAGACAGCAGTAACAAAAGCAGTAAACAGTGGGATTCGAGTGCGGTAGGCATAGGGATGGATGGATGGGCGTTGCATGGACAAGACAATTCACATAGCAATTAGAACATAGGGCAATTGTAGATAAATAAGATAAAGCATCCAAGTACTAGATAATCCTAGGCATGTGTTCCATATATAGTCATACGTGCTCGCAATGAGAACTTGCACAACATCTTTTGTCCTGCCAGCCCGTTTGCAGCGGGGCCTCTAGGGAACTACTGGCAATTATGGTGCTCCTTTTAATAGAGCACTGGAGCAAAGCATTAACAATCAGTGAACACATGTGATCCTCACATCAAAGCCATTCCCTTCCGGTTATCCCGATTTCTGTCACTTCGGGGCCATAGGTTCTGGACAACAACGTGTGTATACAAATTGTAGATAAGACCAGAAACAATACTATCATAATGAATCAATAACATGTTCAGATCTCAAATCATGGCACTCGGGTCCTAATTGATGGGTTCGTAGCATGGAAAACAAAAATTTTCTACCACAAGAACGAACAAAACCTAGATCTAATCTAGATAAAAGCCAAGATCTAATCTATTAGACATGTGCAACGAGATAGATCTGTACTAACCCTTGTAGACCCGAAAGCGTTACGAGATTGAATCTCGTGGTTGATGTAGTCGATCACTTGCCGATCTCATGATCGAGTGGACCATCCTTCCGGCGCCGCGTTCCGGCAGCGCTTCCGCAGTCGGTCACACGTGCGGAGTCGAAGCAGACCTTCTTCTCCCCGTTCCAGCGAGCAGCGGAGGTAGTAGATCTTCTCCACGGAATCCCAGCAGCACGACGGCGTGGTGGTGGTCGTGGAGTAGAGAATTTTGCAGGGCTTCGCCTAAGCCAGAGCAGAAGGAAGGAGGAGGAGAGAGGCGGCTAGGGTTTGGAGTGGAGGGGGCAAGGGGGTGGCGCCTCCACCCCTCTATTTCAAGGAGGGAGGCGCCATGGGAGGGGGAGTCCTAGTAGGACTCCCCTCCCTTCCTTGGCCGACGGATTGGGAGGGGGGGAGGAGTCCTCCTCCCCCATGACTCCTTGTCTTGCCCCATAAGGATTCCTTGATCCTTTCTTGGTTTTCAAGTAAACTCGAAGAAACCTTCTAGAACCTTCCGGAACATTCCGAAACCTTCTAGAATCCCCATACAAATACTCCGGAATATTTCCTAACTTAGAAAATGATCCCCAATATATGAATCTTATTCTCCGGACAATTCCGGATCTCCTCGTGATGTCCCGAATCCAATCCGAGACTCCGAACAACATTCGGTCTCCAACGCACATTCCATATATACTTAAAACAACTTCGAACCTTAAGTGTGTCACCCTACGGTTCGTGAATATGCAGACATGATGGAGACACCTCTCCGATCAATAACCATCAGCGGGATCTGGAGATCCATAACAGCTCCCACATACTCAACGATGACTTCGTGATCGATAGAACCATTAACATATGAAACCAATTCCCTTTGTCACGCGATATTCCACTTATCTGAGGTTTGATCGTCGGTATCTCCATACCTAGTTCTACCTCGTTACTGATAAGTACTCTTTACTCGTTCCATGTTATGTCATCCCTTGTGACCCAGTCACATGCTTGCAAGCTAACTAGATGACATTCCACCGAGAGGGCCCAGAGCATATCTATCCGTCATATGGATGGACAAATCCCAATCTTGGTTCATGTGCTTCAACACATACTTTCAGAATACCCAATGACACCTTTATAACCACCCACTTACGAAGCGGTGTTTGATGTCATCAAAGTACCCATACGGTGATGGTGATTAACATAACCTCATGGTCGAAGGATTAGCTTACTATGCATTTGAAAGCTTATAGCAATACAAACTTAATGACTTGATCTTATGCTACGCTTACTATGGGTGTGTGTCCATCACATCATTCTCCTAATGATATAACCTTGTTATTAATGACATCCAATGTCCATGATCAGGAAACCATGATCATCAATTAATCAACAAGCTAGTTCCACAAGAGGCTTACTATGGACTCTTTTATGTTTACAAAACACACATGTATGAGTGTTTCCTTATAATACAATTATAGCATGGGATGTAAACATTCATCGTAAACACAAAGATATAATAATAACCACTTTTATTATTGCCTCCTGGGCATATCTCCAACAGTCTCCCACTTGCACTAGAGTCAATAATCTAGATTACATGGTAATATACCTAACACCCATGGCGTTCTGGTGTTGGTCATGCTTTGCTCTAGGGAGAGGTTTATTCAACGGATCTGCCACATTCAGATCAGTGTGTGCTTTGCAAATCTTTATGTCACCATCTCGGACATACTCACGAATAGCATGGAAATGTAGCTTGATGTGCTTCAGCTTGCTATATGACCTTGGCTCCTGTGCATTAGCTATGGCACCTGTGTTGTCACAGTAGATGGCCATCGGGTCCAACGCACTGGGAACCACACCAATTTCAGTAATGAACTCCTTCATCCATATGGCTTCTTGTGCAGCCTCCGAAGCAGCTATGTATTCTGATTCAGTTGAAGATTTCGCCACAACGCTTTGCTTGGCACTCCTCCAGCTCACTGCAGCACCATTCAAAATAAATACGTATCCAGACTGTGATTTCAAGTTATCTGGATCGGTGTTCTAACTAGCATCGGTGTAACCATTTACAACAAGCTGTTCATCACCTCCATAAGAAAGAACCATATCCTTAGTCCTATTCAGGTACTTTAGGATATTCTTGACCGCTGTCCAGTACTCCATTCCAGGATCACTTTGATATCTGCTAGTCAAACTAACAGCATGTGCTATATCTGGTCTTGTACATAGCATGGCATACATGATAGAACCTATGGCCGAGGCATAGGGAATATTATTCATATTTTCTCTATCTTGTGCCGTAGCCGGACTTTGAGTCTTACTCAAGGTCTTACCTGACAACATGGGCACGAACCCTTTCTTGCTCTCTTCCATTCTAAACTTCTTTAGAACTTTGTCTAAGTATGTACTTTGTGAAAGCGCTATTAGGCGTCTTGATCTATCTCTATAAATCTTGATGCCTAGAATATATGCCGCTTCGCCAAGATCCTTCATTGAAAAACTATTATTCAAATAGGTTTTGACGCTGTTAAGAAGTTCTATATCATTCCCAATCAACAATATGTCATCTACATATAGTACTAGGAATGCTACAGAGCTCCCACTCAATTTCTTGTAAATACAAGCTTCTCCATAAGTTTGTATAAATCCAAAGTTTTTGATTACTTTATCAAAACGTTGATTCCAACTCCGGGATGCTTGCTTTAGTCCATAAATGGAGCGCTGAAGTTTGCATACCTTGTCAGCATCACTAGGATCGACAAAACCCTTGGGTTGTACCATATACAACTCTTCCTCAATGTCACCATTAAGGAACGCCGTTTTGACATCCATCTGCCAAATCTCATAATCGAAATATGCAGCAATTGCTAACAAAATCCTCATAGACTTTAGCTTCGCTACTAGTGAGAAATTCTCATCATAGTCAACTCCTTGAATTTGTCGGAACCCTTTCGCGACAAGTCGAGCTTTATAGACGGTAACATTACCATCAGCATATGTTTTTCTTTTGAAAATCCATTTGTTCTCGACAGCCTTACGGCCATCCGGTAAGTCCACCAAAGTCCACACTTGATTTTCGTACATGGATCCCATCTCGGATTTCATGGCTTCTTGCCATTTGTCGGAATCTGGGCTCACCATAGCTTCTTCATACGTCGCAGGGTCATCAGTGTTGTCCACCAACATGACGTTCAAGGCAGAGTCATACCAATCAGGAGTGGTACGAACCCTTGTTGACCTGCGAGGTTTAGCAGCAACTTCGTTCGAAGTTTCATGATCACCATCATGAGCTTCCTCTCCAATTGGTGCAGGCGGCACAAAAACATCTTCCGGTGCTGCGCTACTCTCAACTCCGAGAGAAGGTTCAATAACCTCGTCGAGTTCTACTTTCCTTCCAGTCACTTCCTTCGAGAGAAACTCCTTCTCAAGAAAGGATCCATTCTTGGCAACGAAAACTTTGCCTTCGGATCTATGATAGAAGGTATACCCAATTGTTTCTTTAGGGTATCCTATGAAGACGCATTTCTCCGCTTTGGGTTCAAGCTTATCAGGTTGTAACTTCTTTACATACGCTTCGCAACCCCAAACTTTAAGGAACGACAACTTGGGTTTCTTACCAAACCACAATTCGTACGGTGTCGTTTCAACGGATTTAGATGGTGCCCTATTTAAAGTGAATGCGGCTGTCTCTAATGCATAGCCCCAAAACAATAGCAGTCAATCTGTAAGAGACATCATAGACCGAACCATATCTAAGAGAGTTCGATTACGATGTTCGGACACACCATTACGCTGTGGTGTTCCCGGCGGTGTCAACTGCAAAAGTATTCCACATTTCTTTAAATGCATGCCAAACTCATAACTTAGATATTCACCTCCGTGGTCAGAACGCAGAAACTTAATCTTCTTGTTACGATGATTTTCCACTTTACTTTGAAATTCCTTAAACTTCTCGAAAGTTTCGGACTTATGTTTCATAAAGTAGACATACCCATATCTACTTAAGTCATCCGTGAAAGTGAGAACATAACGATATCCACCACGCGACGCTACACTCATTGGACCGCACATATCGGTATATATTATTTCCAATAAGTCTGTAGCTCGCTCCATTATTCTAGAAAATGGAGTCTTAGTCATTTTTCCCATTAGACATGCTTCGCATCTTTCAAGTGATTCAAAATCAAGTGATTCAAGAAGTCCATCAGAATGGAGTTTCTTCATACGCTTCACTCCAATGTGACCAAGACGACAGTGCCACATGTATGTAGAATTATCATTCAATTTTATTCGTTTAGCATCTATGTTGTGAATATGTGTATCACTACTATCGAGATTCAATAAGAATAAACCATTCATCTCAGGTGCATTACCATAAAAGATATTACTCATATAAATCGAACAACCTTTATTCTCAGACTTAAAAGAGTAACCGTCTCGCAATAAACAAGATCCAGATATAATGTTCATGCTTAACGTAGGCACCAAATAACAATTATTTAAATTTAAAACTAATCCCGAAGGTAGATGTAGAGGGAGCGTGCCGACGGCGATCACATCAACCTTGGAGCCATTTCCAACGCGCATCGTCACCTCGTCTCTCGCCAGTCTTCGTTTATTCCACAGCTCATGTTTCGAGTTACAAATATGAGCAACCAAACTAGTATCATATACCCAGGCACTACTACGATTACTAGTAAGATACACATCAATAACATGTATATCAAATATACCTTTCTTCTTGATGTTGCCGTTCTTCAGATCCGCCAGGTACTTGGGGCAGTTACGCTTCCAGTGACCAGCACCCTTGCAGTAGAAGCATTCAGTTTCAGGCTTAGGACCAGCCTTGGGCTTCTTAGCAGGTGCGGCAGCTTTCTTGCCGTCCTTCTTGAAGTTTCCCTTTTTCTTAGACTTGACCTGTTTCTTGAAATTGGTGGTCTTATTGACCATCAACACTTGGTGCTCCTTCTTGATCTCCACTTCAGCAGTTTTCAGCATGGACGATAGTTCAGGCAACGTCTTGTTCATGCAGTGCATATTGTAGTTCATCACAAAGTTCTTATAACTCGGTGGCAGTGATTGGAGGACACGGTGAATCCCTAACTCATTAGGAATCGTTATCCCCAACTCTTGGAGCTTGTTTGCGTGCCCAGAAATGGTGAGCACGTGCTCTCTAACGAAGCTTCCCTCTTCCATCTTACAGTTAAAGAACTTTTCGGAGGCCTCATAGCTCTTCACGGCCGCGTGAGTCTCAAAAATGAGCTTGAGCTCCTTAATGATCTCGAACGGGTCATGGTGCTCAAAGCGCTTTTGAAGCTCTGTTTCTAAACCATACAGGATGGCACACTGAACTGTGGAGTAATGATTTTTCCGAGTGGCGTAAACATTCTTTACGTCATCAGTGGCATCTTCTGCAGGTGGGTCACCTAGCGGTGCTTCGAGCACATAGGTCATCTGACCAGCCCTGAGGAAAATTTTCAGACCACGGAGCTAGTCCGTGAAGTTGCTTCCATTGTTTTTAAGCTTTTCTTTCTCTAGGAATGCATTGAAATTGATGGAGAGGTTCTCCATAATCTACAACAAATTTGCAAGTAGTTTAGACTAAGTTTATGATAAATTGAGTTCAATTTTAATTCTTAAATTAACTAGGTGAACTACCACTCAAAACAACATCCCTCACATTGTCTTAGTGATTACACGAACCAAGTCCACTACACCAAGTCCGATCTTCACGAGAGAAGAAGCAGTTTCATCGGTGAACAATCTTCATGTTCATCATATCACTCATATGATTCATGCTCTACCTTTCGGTATTCCGTGTTCCATGACCATGTCTGTACATGCTAGGCTCATCAAGATTAACCTTAGTTTCCGCATGTGCAAATCTGGCTTGCACCCGTTGTATGCACACGTAGAATCTATCACATCCGATCATCACGAGATGCTTCGAGACGACGAGTCTTAGCAACGGTGCCAACTAAGGATGAACACTTTATTACTTGAAATTTAGTGAGAGGGATCATCTTATAATGCTACCGTCGCGATCTAAGCAATACAAGATGCATAAAGGATTAACATCACAGGCAATTCATAATTAGTGTGATATGATATGGCCCTTTCTTCTTATGCCTTTGATCTCCATCTCCAAAGCACGGACATGATCTCCATCATCACCAGCATTGCGTCAAGGTCAGTGGCGCCGCTTCATGGTTGTCCATCATCACCAACAACTATTACAACTACTTGGAATAAAGCTATTACAAGATGAATAGACACGCAGGTCTTAACAGAATTAAAGACAACCATTAGGCTCCTGCCGGTTGCCATATTACAACAAGGATCATCGCATACATCAAATATAATCACAATCACATGATGGCCATATCACATCACAAAACCCCTGCAAAAACAAGTTAGACGCCTCTAACTTTCTTTGCATATTTTACGTGGTTTGGGGCTTTCGAATAAGAACGGATCTTACCTACGAAACTGAACCACAACGTTGATACAAGTGCTATCAAGTGCAAAGTGTAGATTGGATCTATACTATGGTGGGAGAGACAGACACCCGCAAAGCCACTTGTGCAAAGCAAGTTACACGTCAAGCGTGGAGCAAGTCTCATGTGCGATGACATGTAAGGTTAGCCCGAGCCGCTTCATCCCACCATACCGCAAGATGCAAAGTACACAAAGCAAAAGACGGCACGAGCACCAACGCCCACAAAACCATCGTGTTCTACTCGTGCAACAGATCTACGCATAGACACGGCTCTGATACCACTGATGGGTTCGTAGCATGGAAAACAAAAAATTTCTACCGCAAGAACGAACAAAACCCAGATCTAATCTAGATAAAAGCCAAGATCTAATCTACTAGACATGTGCAACGAGATAGATCTGTACTAACCCTTGTAGACCCGAAAGCGTTACGAGATCGGATCTCGTGGTTGATGTAGTCGATCACTTGCCGATCTCAAGATCAAGTGGACGATCCTTCCGGCGCCGTGTTTCGGCAGCGCTTCCACAGTCGGTCACACGTGCGGAGTCGAAGCAGACCTTCCTCTCCCCGTTCCAGCGAGCAGCGGAGGTAGTAGATCTTCTCCACGGAATCCCAACAGCACGACGGTATGGTGGTGGTGGTGGAGTAGAGAATTCTGTAGGGCTTCGCCTAATCCAGAGCAGAAGGAAGGAGGAGGAGAGAGGCAGCTAGGGTTTGGAGTGGAGGGGGCAAGGGGGTGGCGCCTCCACCCCTCTATTTAAAGGAGGGAGGCGCCATGGGAGGGGGAGTCCTAGTAGGACTCCCCTCCCTTCCTTGGCCGGCGGATTGGGAGGGGGGAGGAGTCCTCCTCCCCCACGACTCCTTGTCTTGCCCCACAAGGATTCCTTGATCCTTTCTTGGTTTTCAAGTAAACTCCAAGAAACCTTCTAGAACCTTCCGGAACATTCCGAAACCTTCTAGAATCCCCATACAAATACTCCGGAATATTTCCTAACTTAGAAAATGATCCCCAATATATGAATCTTATTCTCCGGACAATTCCGGATCTCCTCGTGATGTCCCGGATCCAATCCGAGACTTTGAACAACATTCGGTCTCCAACGCACATTCTATATCTACTTAGAACAACTTCGAACCTTAAGTGTGTCACCCTACGGTTCGTGAATATGCAGACATGATGGAGACACATCTCCGATCAATAACCATCAGCGGGATCTGGAGATCCATAACGGTCCCACATACTCAACGATGACTTCGTGATTGATAGAACCATTAACATATGAAACCAATTCCCTTTGTCACGTGATATTCCACTTATCCGAGGTTTAATCGTCGGTATCTCCATACCTAGTTCTACCTCGTTACTGATAAGTACTCTTTACTCGTTCCATGTTATGTCATCCCTTGTGACCCAGTCACATGCTTGCAAGCTAACTAGATGACATTCAACCGAGAGGGCCCAGAGCATATCTATCCATCATATGGATGGACAAATCCCAATCTTGGTTCATGCGCTTCAACACATACTTTCAGAATACCCAATGACACCTTTATAACCACCCAGTTACGAAGCGGTGTTTGATGTCATCAAAGTACCCATCCGGTGATGATGATTAACATAACCTCATGGTCGAAGGTTAGGTTACTATGCATTTGAAAGCTTATAGCAATACGAACTTAATGACTTGATCTTATGCTACGCTTACTATGGGTGTGTGTCCATCACATCATTCTCCTAATGATATAACCTTGTTATTAATGACATCCAATGTCCATGATCAAGAAACCATGATCATCAATTAATCAACAAGCTAGTTCCACAAGAGGCTTACTAGGGACTCTTTTATGTTTACAAAACACACATGTATTAGTGTTTCCTTATAATACAATTATAGCATGGGATGTAAACATTCATCATAAACACAAAGATATAATAATAACCACTTTTATTATTGCCTCTTGGGCATATCTCCAACACTAGTGACAAACATTAAGCACAACAAGTTGCAACAAAGTCATAAAGCTCTAATAAACGATACTAGGCACCATGCCCTAACAATCTGATGCCATTACATGTACGATCTCATCCAATCCCTACCATCCCCATAGCCTACAGCGGGGGATTACTCACTCATAGATGGGGAAACATGGATGGTCAATGGAGAAGCGATGGTGATGATGATGGCGATGATCTCCTCCAATTCCCCGTCCCGGTAGGGTGCCAGAACGGAGTTTTTGGTGCTGTTTCGTGGAATCTGGTGGTGGCGGCGGAGCGGAACTCCTTCTGGAAAAACGTCCAACCCCCTGGAGTTTTTAGGTCAGAAGGCTTCTTATAGGTGAAAAGGGAGACCGCGGGGGTGCATGGGGCCACCACACCATGCCCTGGCGCGGCCAGGCCCAGCCCGCGCCTGGGGGGTGTGGCCAGCCCCTGGCCCTCCTCCGTCTCGTATTCTGGCTCCTGGAGTCTTCTGGAAAAATAGGCACTTTGGCTTTTGTCTTGTCCAATTCCGAGAATATTCATTTTCTGACTTTTCTGGAACCAAAAACAGCAGAAAATAGGCAGCTGGCACTGTGGCTCTTGTTAATAGGTTAGTCCAAGAAATCATATGAAAAGTACTCCAAATTATGGACTAAACACAAGAAAGTGGATAAAACCAAGCATGGATCATCAAAAATTATAGATACATTTGCAATGTATCAGGGAACTAGTGGGAGTTGTGGTGGGGAATGGAGGAGAAAGGCGGGAGCTCGGCCTTGTGTCGCCGACAACCGTGTACCACCCTTTTTTCGCTTCATTCGGTGTTCCTAGGCGATTTCCAGTGCCCCGGTTCGGCCTGGAACGCCATATATAATTTGGACCAAATCCGACGAAAACTGGGCACCTGGGAATGCGACTAGGCAATTTTTCGCCGTCCGAATACAAACAAACATCCTAGGGAGGCCCTCTGGTAATGCTAGTGGAGATGCTCTAATACTCCCTTTGTCCTAGTTAATAGAGTCCGCTCAGGGTCCGTTTGATTTGTGGGGTAGGAAAAACATAGAAATAGGAAAAACACATGATTAGAATGTCATGACCAGTTGAATCCTACATTTCTATAGGATTTGGAGCCTGCAGGAATCTTTCTTAAAGAAGTGTTTGATTCATAGGAAAACCAAAGGAATTGTAACGTGAGGTTGAAGTGAATGCAAAGTTTCCTCCAAAACATAGTTTAATGCAATCCTATCGGAAAATTCCTAAGGTCAAATCCTATGAATCAAACAATGCACATAGAAAAAATTCCTAAAGATCAAAATCCTCCAAAATTCCTATGTGATTCCTTTGAATCGAACTGTTGGGGGGATAACCCCGGGTAGGGTCACTCCGGGGTATAAGGGCCGAGTTAGCCGAGGGTCGGTAAGGTCAAAGCGGATGCTGGCCGAGTCACCTCAAGGCAGGCCGGATCACGGAGTAACCCGGACCAGGGGGTCGTCTAACATTGTCTCATCCGACTCAAGGAGTGAGTCGGAGACACTTGTCTAGCTCATATGCAGGAACAGGTGTGGCCGGATCAACTATGATCCGGATCCTCGTTTGGCTTCTAGGAGAAGGAAGGAATCTCTCTGGTCAAAAAGAAGGCCTGGTGCGTACTGAATGAGCGAATAAAGCAAGGGCAGGACCACCGGATCGTGGCCGACAAGGGTGACGATGCTCACGTCGGCTGACGCAGGCGCCGCAGAGGCAACGTCGTTAAAGCAAGAGTGACGTGGGGGAAAAGCATCCCTGTCGGGTTACTACTTTGGGAGGAGGCATATTCTGAGAATATGCCTCCACGTATGCCCTAGGCCAGGACCGAACCACCTCTATATAAGGGGGGTCGGGGTTCTGGTAAGGGGGTTAGATTTTCGGAGGTTGGGTCTCTTCTAATACATAGCAAGGAAAACACTAGTAGATCTAGGGTTCTTGGGCTAGTTAGTAGGCAAGAGTAAGAGAGTTTCTTCTTCCTCCTCTTGTCAATACAGCTCGAGGAGCACTTGTAATCTGGGAGACTGAGCATCAATACAAGGCTTCTGTGTAGAGAATCACTCTACTATCCCTCCCTGGATTCCCCTAGCGCATATTAGTCCCCACCTTCAGCCTATCCATGACATCTGCCGTGACACCACCACGACAGTTGGCGCCCACCGTGGGGCTAGCGGCGCTAGCAGGGGTGAAGATCCGTACGGGAAATTTCATCGGGACCGGCGAACGCATCGTCTCCGGGCTTGTTCAGCGCTTCGGTGCGCTGGGATACGTCAGCGACAACGTTGGCTGCTTCGGCACGCGCCCCTTTCCGTGCAGCGGCGTCTTCATCAAGCTCGGCGCGCACTATGTTGCCGTGGACGTGTCTTGTGTTCATCCGCGTCGCATCGTAGATGCGGGGGAACCACCCCTCACTGTGGCTCGCGGGGCGCATATCGCCCGCTCCCCGGACCATGCAGAGGTGATGATGACCGCGCCAGGCGCGGGCCTGAGCAAGGATCCAACGCCAAACCCAGAGGTAACACCCAAGGCACCGAGGAAAGCTAGGGGTCCTCCGCTGGAGAGGCCTGAGAACGTGCTGAGGGAAGCTATGGATAGCTTGGCTAACCCGGTGACAGCACTGGTAGATCCAGCTCAGGCACAGGCCGAGCTAGAGGAGACCCGGCGAACGATACTGGAGGGCGCAAAGAAAATAGCGGCGGCTCAGCAGTCGTTGAACATGACGCTGCACGAATATGCGAAAGCGAACAAGGTTGATGCAGTGAGGGTAAAAGGGAAAAATCTCATAAGCGAGATGAACAGAGAAGGTGATGAGGGACTAGAAGGGTCGGAAAACTATCTGTCTGTGGGGTTGCCGAAGTATAGTACCCCGGCGAAGAACCTCAGAGCAGCAGATGCCGCGGCATCCGAGCTAGAGGGTCTGACGGGTGAAGCCCACCAAAGACAGCAAGACCGGGTTAACGAGCTGGTTCGGATCGCGAATAGGCAGAATGAGGAGCTATTGAGAGGTAACCCGAAGAGAGTTGGAGCTTCTAAGATCGTCCATTCGGTGGTAGGTAACCCGGAGAAATCCGCTGGAGCCGCATCATTGCCTCATGGTGGCCCTAGAAGAGAAGAGGTAGTAACCTCGGCCAGACGGAACAAGCAGATCATTCCGTACGACCCAACGCGTGCGGGAAAGGAAAAGGAGATGTGGAAAAACGACGATCGACGAAGCATGAGCCGAGGTAACCACGACCAAGGCAATGCCGGTCAAGGGAATGCTGCCAACGGAAATGCCGGACAGCGAACCCCGTCAGGAGTGGGTCAACCGCAGCAGCGGAACGCACCAAGGCAAGAGCAAAGTGCCGGCCGTGGTATGCAACAGAGAGGAGCACAACGAGAGCAAGACCGATACAATGATGGAGACTCGGAGATGATGAATGCGGGATACGCAAGACCGGACTATCATGTGATAGGGTCGAGATTGGGAAACAGAGATTTGATGTCGCATGACGCAAGATTGAAACTGGATTGCCTGTATAGGTCGGAACAAATCGAATGTCAAGGTCCTCCGGGTCCAGCATGCTCTGGGCCCCGGATCATGAAGGAACCGCCAGTACCCAATTTCCAGTTACCCAGGGGCACAAAGATGTATGACGGCAGTACAAAGCCAGAGGATTGGCTGATAAACTACGCAACAGCTGTGAAAATTGTGACTGGCAACTTGAGATGGGCTGTACGATATGTACCCCAAATGTTGGAAGGTCCGGCTAGGGTGTGGCTGAACAATTTGCCACCTAGAAGCATCAATTGCTGGATAGACTTTGAAGAAATGTTTATCATCAACTTCTCAAGTACATACCAGAGACCGAATAGACCGCAGACCCTGGCAATGTGTAAGCAGAGATCTAACGAAACGGACCGTGAATTCTTGACCCGGTGGTGTACTGTGAGAAACTCATGTGAGGGAGTCATAGAGTCACAGGCTATAACATGGTTCGCACAAGGATGCAGATATGGCAGCGAGTTGTGGATGAAATTGCAAAGGAAAATGCCAGTCACATTGGCAGAAATGATCCGGATCGCGGATTCTTATGCTTTGGGAGATCCGACTCAACCCAGTATCGCGTCGAACGAGTCATATGAGGAGTACTATCCGAGGGACGGATCCGGGTCATCCCGGAGGAACGATTACAGGGGAAAAAGGAGAGACGATAGACCGGACCATAGGTATGGTTCGCAACAAGTTGCGATCGTGAATCAAGATCAGCCCGGGGCAGGGAGCAACCAACGCCAGAGAACGGGAGGGCAATGGACTCCTCGAAACGATGGCAAGAAAATGTGGACTCCGGAGCAGAAGAAGCAATGGCAAGAAAGGAAGGATCGTCCGACGTATACCTACGAGTCAATGTTGGACCAGCCGTGCAAGTTTCACACGCCAAATCCAAACAGCCCGGCGGGTCACACGACGAGACAATGTGAGTGGATGCGCAAGATAGAACAAGGTGGTTCGGGGAATGCTCAAGCACCCCGGAATGATCAACCTCGGCAGGAGTTACCCCGACAGCAATTGCTCTCCGGAGCAAACACGCAGCAACTGATGTTGCCTCCCCTCCGCCGAGGTATGACAACAGCGAGAGAAGGGATGCAGTGCATCAGGTAGAAAACCAGCAACAACCGGATCAGAGGTATTCCGGAAATGAGGGAAGGAATGAGTATAGGGAACATCACCAGAGCTATTGTGTGTTCACAACAGAGGAAACAGATAGGAAAAGCTTGCAGCGCCGACATATGGAGGTTAACACGGTTATGCCTGCAGTGACGAGGTATATGTCTTGGTCGGACCAGGAAATTACCTGGAGCGTCAAAGATCATCCCAAGCTTATGCCAAGTCCGGGCTCGTATGCACTGGTGTTAGACCCGACGTTCATTGGACCAAATATTAATGTAAGATTCTCCAAGGTACTGATCGACAATGGCAGTAGCATTAACATCATGTATGCGGATACGATGTGCAAGTTGGGCATCTCGGGGAACATGCTCCAGGCTACGAGAACAACTTTTCACGGTATCGTTCCCGGCATATCCTGTGAACCCATAGGCAAAGTCTGGGTCGACGTGCTATTCGGTACGAGGGATAACTGCCGAACCAAAAATCTGGAGTTCGAGGTGGTAAACCTGGAAAGCACGTATCATGCATTACTCGGGAGACCAGCACTGAGCAAATTCATGGCAAGTTGCCACGTTGGTTATCTGAAGATGAAGTTGCCTGGGCCAAATGGGGCAATTACTATTGCTGGGGATTTCCGACGTTCTATTGAGTGCGCCTCAGTCGGGTATAACCTAGCCGAGTCACTTGTAATTGCCCAAGAGAAAAGAAAAATCCAAGAGGTGGCGGCATTAGCTCAGTCCGCGCAGCAGTATAAGCCGGCATTAAGCAACCCGCATGGAAGCGTTTCATTTCAAGCCGCGAAGGACACCAAGAAGATCCCGGTGGATAACGTGTTTCCGGAGCGTACCGTGACAATTGGGGCCAGGTTAACTGACAAATAGGAAAGCGAGCTCGTCAACTTCCTCCGTGAGAATCGGGATATTTTTGCTTGGTCCACACAGGACTTGCAAGGTGTTCCGAGGAAGTTGGCCGAGCACTCTTTGAATATAAGACCCGGAGCAAGGCCGGTGAAGCAGCCTCTCCGACGCTTCACCGTGGATAGGAGAAAGGTCATTGGTGACGAGATAGCTCGGTTGCTAGCAGCAGGATTTATCATGGAAGTGCTATATCCGGATTGGCTCTCTAATCCGATGTTGGTAGAAAAGAAGAAGGATGATCCGAACGTGGCAGTGGTTTGGCGTATGTGTATCGATTACACGAACCTGAACAAGGCGTTTCCGAAAGACCCATTTCCACTGCCGAGGATAGATCAGGTCATCGACTCTACCGCGGGATGTGAACTGTTGTCATTTATTGACGCTTATTCTGGTTTCCACCAGATACCCCTGAACCCGGATGATCAAATAAAAACTTCCTTTATTACCCCGTACGGGGCTTATTGCTATCGCACTATGCCGTTTGGTTTACGAAACGCAGGAGCAACGTACCAAAGGTGTATGCAAAAATGTTTGCACGATCAGATAGGTCAAAATGTGCAAGTCTACGTGGACGATGTGGTTATCAAGACCAAGGAAAGCGCAACACTCCTTGACGACATAAGGCAAACATTCGCGAACTTGAGGAGATTCCGAATGAAGCTTAACCCGGAGAAATGTACCTTCGGTGTCCCGGCTGGGAAATTACTCGGATTTCTCGTCTCCAGCCGAGGTATCGAGGTCAATCCAACTAAGATCCGAGCCATCGAACGAATGGAGCTGCCGAAGTGTCTCAATGACGTCCATAAGTTCACTGGATGCCTGGCATCATTGAGTCGATTTGTATGTCGGCTAGGGGAACAGGCACTGCCTCTCTATCAACTCATGAAAAAATCAGATAAATTCGTTTGGACGCCGCAGGCCGATGAAGCTTTTGCCCACTTGAAAAAGATGTTGGCCACTGCACCAGTGTTAGCTTCTCCGCTGTTGAAGGAGCCAATGTTGCTCTACATAGCCGCAACCAACCGAGTTGTAAGTGAAGTGATTGTAGTGGAACGAGATGAAGAGGGTAAGTCGGTGCAGAGACCGGTGTATTACTTGAGCGAGGTATTGTCTGCCTCGAAACAGAACTACCCGCATTTTCAAAAGGTGGAATACGGAGTTTATATGGCGGCAAAGAAGCTAAAGCACTACTTTGAGGAGCATCCCATCAAAGTGATATGTGAAGCCCCCATATCCGAGATAATGGGTAACAAAGATGCGAACGGCAGAATTGCGAAATGGGCAATTGAGCTAGCACCATACGCGCCCAGTACGACAGAAGAGAAGCGATCAAGTCCCAGGCTGTAGCGGACTTTTTCGTGGATTGGGCCGAGGTACAATACGAACCACCGCCACCGGACCCGAACTATTGGAGGATGCATTTTGATGGATCGAAGACCAAAACTGGATTAGGTGCCGGGGTTGTGCTTACCTCGCCAAAAAAGGATCAGCTCAAGTATGTATTGCAGATCCATTTCGCGGCATCGAACAATGTCGCTGAATACGAGGCTCTTGTGCATGGTCTCAAAGTGGCAAAGGAAATTGGTATACGTCGGATAATCTGCTTTGGCGACTCGGATCTAGTAATACAGCAAGTCTCCGGAGTATGGGACGCCCTGGATCCAAACATGGCACTATACAGATTTCATGTGCAGAAAATCTCGGGTTACTTTGAGGGATGTGAATTTCATCATGTACCTCGCATGGAAAACGAAGCTGCCGACATGCTGTCGAAGCCAGGCTCGACCCGACAGGCAATTCCACCGGGTGTTGCATTGGAGCACCTCAGAAAGCCATCTATCAGGCCGTCCCCAGGAACCGACTCAATTTATGTCCCGGAAAACGCGGAACCCGGAGCTGAGCCCATGGACATTGACGTGGGAGGTAGTACGCCGAACCTGGGGACTACCTCGGCAAACTCGGGGACTGTTCAGCGTGATCCGGCTGAAGTTATGCCGGTGGATCGGACGGAAATTGATGAGGAGATGTTCCCTGCGCGAGCAGTACCAACTTGGGCACTGCCTATATGCCAGTTCTTGAAAGATGGAACGTTACCCACTGAGGAAGTGTTGGCCAGGCAAACTCAGTGGAGAGCCAAAGCTTACACAATCATCAATTCCGAGCTGTACAAACGGAGTGTAACCAGTATCCTCTAGCGGTGTGTTGACCCGGAAGAAGGACTTGGCATCCTCCGAGATATACACCAAGGAGAATGCGGGCATCACGCCTCATCCCGAGCCTTAGTGGCAAAGGCATTCCGGCATGGATTTTACTGGCCAAGCGCTTTGGAGCAAGAAAAAGATCTGGTGAGAAAATGCAATGGTTGCCAAAGGTACGCCGCCAAGACACATATGCCTATGTCAGAACTCAAGACCATACCAATTACATGGCCATTTGCTGTGTGGTGCTTGGATATGGTTGGTCCGTTGAAACCAGCAAAAGGGAACATGACGCACATTCTGGTCATGGTGGACAAGTTTACAAAATGGATCGAAGTGAAGCCTATAAGAAAATGTGACGGAGTTACGGCCGTGACATTTCTCAAAGACATCATCTTGAGATACGGTTATCCACACAACATTATAACTAACAATGGAACGAATTTCGTGGAAGGAGCATTTGCGCGCTTTTGCCGAGACAAGAAAATCCGACTCGACGTAGCCTTGGTAGCCCACCCCGCGTCGAACGGACAAGTGGAAAGATCCAACGGATTAGTGCTATCCGGGATCAAACCCCGGCTCATTGAGCCGCTACAAAGATCAGCGGGGTGCTGGATAGAAGAATTACCAGCGGTATTATGGAGTTTAAGAACAACTCCGAATCGATCAACAGGCTACACGCCGTTTTTTCTGGTATATGGGGCAGAAGCTGTATTACCAGCCGACATAGAGCATGATTCGCCTAGGGTCACCCAATACACAGAAGCCGAAGTGCAAGAAGCCCGACAAAATGATGTTGATCTGCTGGAAGAAGCGAGAGAACTGGCACTATCCAGATCCGCCATATATCAGCAAAACCTCCGACGCTATCATAGCCGGAAAGTGTGCCCCCGAGTCTTTCGGGAAGGCGATCTGGTGCTCTGGTTGGTACAGCGTACCACTGGCATGCATAAATTATCCCCCCGTGGGAAGGACCATTTATCGTGAGCAAAGCATTGCACAATGACTCTTACTATCTCATAGATGCAAAGCCACAGGAAAGGAACAAGGCGGACAGGACCGGAGAGGAATCCAAGCGACCGTGGAATGTAGCACTACTTCGTCCCTTCTACACTTAGCCAAAGAGTGTATGTACCCGAGTCATCCTCATATGTCGGTATGTATGTCGGCAATGAGCTTATCAATGAAATAGCGGAGCCTCGAGCAGTAACTCGGGGACTGCCTTAATAAATGATTGTTGTTACTTTTTATGTGTTAGTTGGAATGACTCATTTCGCGTAACCCGGATTAGTAATGTGTGAGCACCAAAAACCCAACCCTTTGACTTGCTACTGTCCAACAAGAATTGGCTTCATGGCAAGCAAGGGAACAAGTTTGGAATTGCGTAGCACATGAAAAACTACTAAGGAAACGATCCTATTCCAACTAACTTTTTTTTCCGACTAACCCCGTATTTACTTTCAAGCTATTATGTTGAATTATTTTGAGCCAAGCCTCAAAGTTTCTTAGTATTGTTAAAACGATTCTTGAGGCTCGGGTTCGTAAGTCGTAAAACCGAATCAAGGTAGACACGGATCGAGCCGGAGAATTGGACGAACAAGAAAATGAAACTCGGGGACTACGCCCAAGTTAATCCGGCATACAAGCATAGTAGCAAAATATTATGTATTCAGCATACAATTGCACCCTATATACCGGGGATCTGATAAATTTTCAAGTTTTTTCAACTAAGGAACGGAAGGAGGAGGAAGTTCGGCGTCATCATCGCTGTCTTCAATATCTGAAGCAGCATATTCTCCATCATCGCCCGACCCATCCTCCACGTTCTCCATCTGCTCCTCCTCGCCGGATTCCAGAAAGCTCGGCCCCTCAACCCAGTCATGGACTGGAGAGTATTCGATGAGGCTGTAGGCGCAAGCCTGGCGCCGAGCTACCCACTCTGGATCATCGGTTCATTTGGATCCGGTGCGCCGACGGGTGAGGCGGCTCAGATCGATTTTCTCGTACCATGAAAGGATATGATGGAGAAGGGTATCTGTCGCGGCACGCCCAGCGGATTCCCTCCAGAGGTCAAGTTGAGTCTCAATCTCCATCAGTTTTTCCGCAAGGAGCGTGATACTTTCCGGAGCGTCCTCGCTTGGCCAGAATGCGTTGAAGATCCGGACCGCAACGTCGAGGAGATCTTTTCCATAGTTCTTGATAGTTTCCACACGAGCTGACACGCTAACCAGCAAGTCCTCCATGTCTAAGGGGATGCTCTCACCATCAGGAGCGATGGGAGTACCCCTCTCTTGGCGGAATTTGGCAATGGCAGCACTAGTGATGGCAGTACCCTCCAGAAAGTTATCTGAAAATAAGGAAAGGGAGGATGCTGAAGCAAAGGCATATGAGCTGACCCGGAAAACTAGGTCGGGCAAGGAGAAGAAACTTACGTGAGATATGGCGAGGGATCCGGGTCAACTTCTTGATACAACTATTGCGTCTCTGCCGAAGTTGTTCAATCTCGGCAAGCGCCAACCCAAGCCGGACTTCGGATTCCTTGAGCAGATCCTGGTCCTTGGAGATCTAAAGGGTAAAGCGCTCACGCTCCTCGGTGAAGTTCTGGCCAACTTTCTGGAGCTCGGTTTTGTGTTGGACCTTCATCTTCTCCATCTCGGCCTTGAGTTTGGCTATCTCGCCGTCCTTGGTCCGAAGGAGGGCGAGCTCATCGTCCTTCTTCTTCAGCTCGGCTTGATGCTGTCATGCTTGTTCGAGAAAATGCAGCATCATATCAGGCACGGGCACACTATCCTCAAGCGATGCTGAAATAGTGTGTTGACCCAGCAAAGCCGAGGAGTGAATGTTTGCCGAGCCAAGAAAAAGAAAGAATGGAAAACACAGCGACGTTGGCCGAAAGAGGACATACCTCGGATTTCCTCCAATTTTTTCCGCATAATTTTGTTTTCAGCCTCCACCCCAGCTGCAAAAAACCAAATAAGGGGGTTAGTCCGGCAGAAACAAACGAAACGGTGAGGTGTCAAGAGAGGAAATTACCCCTCTTTTCATGCTCCGCGCCAAGGGCAACATGTTTTGCGCGCAAGGTCTTATGGGTATCAAGCAGGCGCTGAAACTCGGCGCTCCGACGGTTGGTAGTTACCTGACAAAGGCACAGGTGTGTAAAGTTAGTTCGGTGCATATTCGAAGTGTACGAGATCCGGGCCAAGCGGAACTTAACCCGGCTCTAGGTGTGTGCATATTCGAAGTGTACAAGATCCGGGCCAAGCGGAACTTAACCCGGCTCTAGGTGTGTGCATATTCGAAGTGTACAAGATCCGGGCCAAGCGGAACTTAACCCGGCTCTAGGTGTGTGCATATTCGAAGTGTACAAGATCCGGGCCAACCGGAACTTAACCCGGCTCTAGGTGTGTGCATATTCGAAGTATATGAGATCCGGGCCAAGCAGAACTTAACCCGACTCTAGGTGTGTGCATATTTGAAGTTTACATGCATCTACGTTGATCTTCTAAGGAGCATCCGGCCGAGTAACAAGTTACTCCGCCGGAGGCTCGGGGACTAATGGTTATTATCTACAGCATGTAAAGAAGAAACAACGTACCTCCATCATACGCCCAGCAAGGTTAATGGCCTTGGCGGCGGTATTCATCTGAGCGGAAAATTCAGCTGGCCGAACTTTTCCGGGAGATCGTCGTTGTAGACGAACTCTGCCTTATTCCAGTTCATGACAAACTCGATGAGGCTCGGAGGATACCGTTCGCCAGTGGGCATGTGAGGTGTCACCAAGCCCTTGGCGTGAGCTTCTTTCCTTTCAATCAGGGCAAGAGCCGGGCTAGTGTGAAGAACCATCTGCTGCGAATCAGCTGGCTCGGCGGGAGGATCCGTCGCTGTTGGTGACTTCTTTGGAAGCATCGAAGACAAGGTCCGCTGCCTAGCCTCGACGGAGGTGGACTTGCCTTTGGCCTGCTGGGAGGAAGTGACCACAGTGGATTTGCCCTTGGAAGCCGCTGGAGTAGGTCCTCGCCGAGCCTGAGATGACTCGGACGAGGCAGATGAACTTGGCGTAGGAGCTTTGGTGGCTGGCGCTGGAGCTGCTGTTGGTTTCTTCGGAACCGGGACAGGTGCTGGTTCGGTGGCTGGTGTTGGAGCTGCTGCTGGTGCTGGAGTTGCGGTAGACTTAATTGTTGCTGGTTGCGGCAATGCCGAAGTGCCGGACACCGTTGCCTCGGCCGATCCGACCCCTCCCGATCCGAGGTCGCGTCTCTCTGAAGGAGGTACTGCGGAACCCAGAGCGGCCGCAGAGCCCTCCGGAATAGGGCTCAGCGGGCGTGACTCGTCGTCACGGGGAGGGGAAGGACTGGAGCGAAGAGGAGAGGAGATGCTCGATCCGCTCTGAGGGACCTCCACAGGAGCCCTGCAAGAGAAAATAATGTCAGGAGTGAAATTACCCCGAAGCAGGGAGAAGTGTGTTGTGCAGTGAAAAAAGAACTTACGCATCCGAGGTCTCGGACTCGTTAGGTTTCCGGGCCCTCCTTGCCGGGGCTTTGCCTACCCGTTTGGAGGCAGTCTTGTCTCCGACCTTCTTTTGCCTTTTGGAAGGCTGAGAAGGTTCGGAAGAAGAACTCGACGTGGATCCGTGCTTCTTCTTTGACGCCGCCGGAACAGGCTCGCCCGTGGCAAGGGGAGGATCCTCGTGGATGTGCCCACCGGGGTTAGCTGATGCTGGGTAGGCAAAAGAAAGAGGGACAGCCTCAACAGGTTCAATCACATCGATGTCCGAGTCATCCTCATCGTCGGGCCAATCTCTAAGATAAGAGAATTTACCGCTGGGTAGTCTGGTGGCATCGGGTGTGGGGAGGAACATCTCCTGGTCCGGATCCTCCTCGTCCGAAATTTCTCGGTCCGGGGCCCACTTAAGGGTCGGATCCGAGCCATCCTCGAGGGTTTGCTGGAGAACCAGCTGAGAAAAAAGCACAAGGAGCAAAATCAAGAATGTGCTAAGAGCCGACATGAAATTGATCCGAAATAAGTTTATCCCGTGAAGCTTACCGCGGGAGGGAGCCTGTCACGGTAGTAATGCTCGATTCCCCACGTCCATTCGACAGAGAAGTCCTTATGGGTGGTGAAAAGAGCCTTGACCCGGCGGAAGATCTCCGTATTGCTCAACTCGAATGAGGAGGTTCGGTTGGGGTCGCGACTAAAGCTCATATGGCACAACTTGTGAGTGCGCCGCTGAAGGGGAGAGATTCGGCTGCGCACGAATGTAATCATGGCATCCTCGTGGCGCAATCCGAGCTTCTTCAGCTCCACAAACCTTTTGTTCACTTGGTTGGCCAGGGCTGTAGGTTTCCTGGCAACCTCCTCCTAGAAATGCGTGTCAGGGGGACCCGGAGCGTAGGGCAGCAACCGGATCAAATCTTCCGTGCCTTCGTTCCGGACGTAGAAGAAGGTCCGGGCCCATCCTTTGCAGGAGTCAAGCCCGGTGACCCGGGGAAAGATTGAATACCTCCGGGGCGAGATCGAGGCAGCTCCGAACTGAGTTAGCTGCTTGTCCTCCGACTCGACGTGGATGTTGGGGACGACGTTGCGGCGGAGGTCGAAGAACCGGATCCACAGCTCCTTCGTAGGCCATAGCCCGGTGTAGCCCTCGATCGAAGAAACGAAAGAAGACAGAGAGGTGATGGCGTTTGCCGGGAGATGATGTGGTTGCAGGTGATAGGTCCGGATCCAGTCCTGGAAGAAATCACTCACTGGAAGCCCAAATCCTCGTTGGAAATGGGATTGGGTGAGGGGGCCAACTCCGAGGAGGGGAGACGAGCGGCGACGCCGGCGGGAATGCGCCGGGTCCGGTAGAGCCAGGCGATGTCGTCCTCGCAGACCGATGAGCCGGCCCACGCGTCGCGGTCCGCCGCGCCGGCGTCCTCCTCCATCTCCTGTTCAACGACGATGAGCTCCTCCTCCGTCATCCCAATTCTGATGTCCTTGCTGGAGCTAGCGGCGGTGGGGCTCTGCGGTCTAGACTGACGAGGACCCGTGGCTAAACAGAGGCGCAGCGGTGATTGCGGTGCGGAGAAACGAAGAAAGTGCAGCGACGGCGCTGTCGCAACGGGCACTGGCGGCGGCGCGGTTGCGAGGAAGAAGAAGAGGAACGGGCGAGGGGGCGCGGAGATGGAAAAGTTCTAAGGAGAGTGCCCCTTCCCTATTTAACCGCCCTCAGTCATCAACGAGTGGGATCGTGCTGTGCTGGAAAACCACACAGTGTGGCCGTGTGTCGCCAGCGTTGACCAATCAGAGAGAAGCCACACTGGGAGCCGCAGATTAAATGTGATCCCATGACACGACGTGCAGTTGCGGTAAATGAGGAGACAGACGTGACGTAACCCCCGCACAGTAATCACTGACATCTGCTGCGGCGGTTACTGCTTAGGCCCTTAAAATAAGGCAACGTAATGATTAATCGTTACGTGGGTTGGCGTACGAGAGAAGGAAGCAAGGCCCGGAACCGAGACACGAAGGTAACCCGGCCAGCGAGTGAAAACTTGAACTGTGCAGAGGAAAAGTAAAACCATAGGACCCGAGCCAAAGTGGTGACCCGGCCGGCAAGTGAAAACTTGGAGCGTGCGAAGGGAATGTAAATCCATATAATTCGAGACAAAAAGTTAACCCGGAAATAAACATCCGAAGGTTAGATACGAATGAACCTGATGTGGCCTTAGCGACCAAGGCCGCTGAGGCCGCACCAGCTTCGGGGACTAATGTTGGGGGGATAACCCCGGGTAGGGTCACTCCGGGGTATAAGGGCCGAGTTAGCCGAGGGTCGGTAAGGTCAAAGCGGATGCTGGCCGAGTCACCTCAAGGCAGGCCGGATCACGAAGTAACCCGGACCAGGGGGTTGTCTAACATTGTCTCATCCGACTCAAGGAGTGAGTCGGAGACACTTGTCTAGCTCATATGCAGGAACAGGTGTGGCCGGATCAACTGTGATCCGGATCCTCGTTTGGCTTCTAGGAGAAGGAAGGAATCTCTCTGGTCAAAAAGAAGGCCCGGTGCATACTGAATGAGCGAATAAAGCAAGGGCAGGACCACCGGATCATGGCCGACAAGGGTGACGATGCTCACGTCGGCTGACGCTGGCGCCGCAGAGGCAACGTCATTAAAGCAAGAGTGACGCGGGGGAAAAGCATCCCTGTCGGGTTACTACTTTGGGAGGAGGCATATTCTGGGAATATGCCTCCACGTATGCCCTAGGCCAGGACCGAACCACCTCTATATAAGGGGGGGTCGGGGTTCTGGTAAGGGGGTTAGATTTTCGGAGGTTGGGTCTCTTCTAATACATAGCAAGGAAAACACTAGTAGATCTAGGGTTCTTGGGCTAGTTAGTAGGCAAGAGTAAGAGAGTTTCTTCTTCCTCCTCTTGTCAATACAGCTCGAGGAGCACTTGTAATCTGGGAGACTGAGCATCAATACAAGGTTTCTGTGTAGAGAATCACTCTACTATCCCTCCCTGAATTCCCCTAGCACATATTAGTCCCCACCTTCAGCCTATCCATGGCATCTGCCGTGACACCACCACGACACGGACAAACCCTAATCTTTGCTAGACAGTTGCCATATACTCTTTCAATTTTTTCATGCAAGCGTTAATGGCTTATGATTTTTTTTGCAATATTCATACCTAAAACCTGTAATTTAGATCTCAATTGTATAGTCTTTAGCGGGTGGAAAAAACTTAGACATAAATGTATTACAACATTCCTCTCATAAAATAATAGTGCCCATAGGCAAATTTTTGCTTTCCATCATAGTGAGAAAAGGAACAAACATAGCTTCCCCGCATCACGGTCAACATCCTTAATGTGTATCACATCGCATATTTCAATAAAAGTGTTTAGGTGCATACTTGCATTTTAAGATGGCGAGCCTCAAAATTGGTTATGTTGACCCAAGCACAAATAGTTAGAATTAATTTTGTATTTTTCGCTAGGACAGCGGGATGAGTGATGGATGCACGCAGATAGTCATCATAGAGATTAGCAAACTCCCCAAAGTTTTTTTTTGCTATAATACCAATGTTTTTGAGTTTTCAAATAAAGACAAACAAGTAAATTAAGATCAACTAAACAAACTATTTTTTGGTGTTTTCGATTAGGAACAAAAGGTAAACTAATAATAGAAAATAAACAAACAAAATTAAATTAATTAACAAGATCCCTAATGACCTCATTAGGGTAGTGAAATGCTTCCTCTGCAACAATGCCAAAAAAGCATTGATGTCTTTGATGGCTGTGAAATACCACCTCTTTATGCCATATAAAATGAACCATTTATCTCTCATATTATGTTTCTTTCAGCAATAGTTATGCCTTATGCATGGCTTCTAGTTCTCATTTACTTTCATATGAGCTTTGCACATTTAGTAGTTTAGGTAGAATTTTATCACTTTTCCTTGTCTATGATATGTGTGTAGGTGTTGATGATGATTATGGATAAAACAAAGGCAAAAGGAACAAAGAGAGCATAGTATGGAGGAGCTGCAGGGACCAGACTTAGCCATTTGAGAGGTTGAAAAAGTGAATTTTTCCAACTTATCAAAATAAAGATCCAAGACCACAAGATTGTAGCCCTCGATGATACGAACTCAACGAGCCTAAGAACACCAAAAATGGAATTCGTATGAAGAAATGGCGGCCAAAATACTAAACGGGACAGAAAGTTTGACGAGCAACTATACGGCCGGAGCTATTTTTTGGTCGTATAGCTCCGCTCGTATAGTTGCCAAAAAGGTCGCAAACAACGGGATTTGACCCTAGAAAAGCTCTAGAACCTTCCCTAAGTCATATGACGGTATTGGGGATACCCTAGGGCACCCCCAAGACCTATGTAAAGGAGGGAGGACCCAAGAGAGAGCCACCAAGCCATATCCTCCTCCACGGCGGAGCCCTACCGCCGTGCCTTCGCCATAGCCACCTCCAAACAGATCTACACCATCACCATCACACAAGACAAGGGACTAGGATCTTGAAGGCCTCCACATCGATCTACATTGTTATCTTCATCAACAACGACCCCATCACCGATCCCCTTTGATTACTTGTTGTAATTCTAGATTGAATCTTAGATTTGCACTTGTCTTCAATTGTATCATCATACGTCATCCATATGATATCCATGATGTTGATTGCCTTCATGTGTGAGAAGTTTCCTTTGTTCTTGGGGAGATAGAGAAACCCTAGTATAATATTGAATTGAAATAAAGATTATTATGTGATATTGTTCATTATGTGTCTGTGTTAATTGTCTTCATCTTGATGCTAGGAGTTGTGCGCCTCCTTAATATTTGCCTCTTGCGGGGACTTGATGAAGGGGATTACGTGTTGGTAGACGGGAGGATGATAGCACTTACTGTGACTATAAAGTATTTGTCATTCTTTACGTACTAACTTGGGGAATCAAGGAGAACTCATCAAGCCATGTCCATGCCACGGGAGAAATCCCTTAATAGAACGGTAACACGATGGTTGTCGGTAATCGTCCACTTTGGTTATGAGGATGATGTGTGCAGCGGTTGCTGGCTATTAGTCCATATATGGAGCTCCTCCCACAAATATCATAAATGGTCTTATTCATTATAATAATTTTGATCACTCTTTCTAATTACTAGCGGTGGATCCACTACTCCCTGAGAACTCTTTCCATCATCTTGCAGACTTTCATAATCATACTTGCATGCTCTTGTTTACTTACAACTTTAGTTTACTTATTGTTCTCTTATTTGAAAACCCAAAAAAATATCTTTTACACAAAACTCACATTTTATCTTGTTACTTAGAACGTTATTTAGCATTACTATTTTAGTATTTAGTTCAAAGAGTTATTAGACTTTAGACTCCTGCTCCTTGTGGGATCGATATCTTTATTTCGAAACTAGCTACAAACGATTTGTGCACTTGCAGTCATCAAGCTAATTTATGGCGCCGTTGTCGGGGAGCTATGCGTTGTAGGTCTTTTAGCTTTTGTTTATTTATTTTAGTTTTGCTAGATTTTATTTTAAGCTTTCTTTATTTGCTGCATTTGTATTTTGCTTTTGTTTATAAACCAAAAACCCATAAAAATATTTGTTACTAATCATGTCTTCCGAGATAACTACCTATCAATAGATGAAATCTATAATGGAGGAGTCAAAGAAAAGGACTTTGGGATATATTCATAAGAGGCAAGGCAAATTAAAAGAATGGTTGACTTGGGTGGACAAATATTCATCCATACTATGTGCCTCTTATCAATTATGTTGTGATTATTGCGGATCTCTAGATCACCTCAATTATCAATGTGAGTATAATTATTTTGATACCGAACTAGCGAACTATAATAGAGATAAGTTTAAATGCCTTGCTGGGGAGGACACATTACAATTTGTGCTTTTTATTGGTTTCCAAGAGTTATTATTTCGTTTAATAAATATATAGGTAGAAAGTAAACCACTTGATATGATCTATAAAGAAGTTCACCCTATATTCTGCTATTGCCAAGATAACTTCCATGATAATGAATTTATTGTTAGGCGTATTAAAGCCGCCATGGAAGAATCTAACCTTTTGCAGGGTGCTCCAAAAGATTATGTGGAGGGAACTCCACTCAAAAAGCCTCCACCTAAACCACCAAACATGTTGTTAATAAAGAGGTGGCACTTGATGTTGCACCCTCTTAACTAGTGGAAGGTAAGCCCGAAGATAAGACTATCACTGAGCTACTCGCAAATTATCTTAGTAAGAATGAAGAGGAGCAACTCGATCAACCACTTGAATCTCCTACTTCTGAAAATAACTTTCCACACACAAATAGTATGCATGCAAATGATATCTCATTATCTAGTAATGATTTCTATAAGTCCCAAACTAATGATGATTGTTCTAAGGAGGATTTGTGCCTAGACAGTGATTTTGGGGACTTTGGTGAGGAACTAGAAAATGAATCTTTCTATGAATATTGTGATGCTATTAACATGGGATAGGAAATCCCATTGGAGAAGGATGAAGTTCCTTCCCAAGAAGAGGATGAACACGAAGAAGAACTGCTAATCCTCGAGGATATGCAACTAATGGACATGTGGGAGCAGGTGGATTACTGTTCTAGTAATTTGTCAAATTCATTCAAAGGGATGAGGCAACATAATGGTAAGACTAACAAGCTTTATGATTATGAATGCATTCCTCTCTTTAAAGAATTTTTATCAACCAATACTCACATAAACGGTAATAATCTAAAACTCTTGGAATACATAGTTTATGAAGGGTCTCATGAGCTGCTTAGGAAAATTGATATTATTATGAAAAGTAGCAATAATGAGGATTTGGCAAGGTATCATAATATTATGGATTATATTGTCAATTATTGCCAAGAACATTTTAGTGGGAATGCACTTGTGATAAAAAGTAAGGAGCTATGTAAAACAATAGTTTCCGAAACTAACATTTTGCAGGAACCACTGGATAACAAGGAGGAACACCAAAAAGGTGAGGTTGAAGACAAACATAATTCTACTAGTAATAAGTTTGTTTATGATGCCTCAGTCTCTAGTAATGATTCTTATTGTGTTGAAACTGAAGATAATTTATCTATGGAAGCTTTATGCCTAGATACTCATTTGGAGAACACTAATAATGATGAACTGGAGATAAATCCTTGTAGTATTAATGAGCAGGTTTTGGGAGAGCACATCTTTGATGAAACATTTGTTGATGATGCTTCTTTTAGTGATTGGATTGAGAACTCTAGAACTGATGAACTTGTTAGCAAGGGTGATGAACTAGAGAATAGAGACACTTTTGAATTTTTCCTTGCTGCTAAAGATGATTATTATGAAGTGTTTCCTCGTGATAGTGTAGCCCAAGAAGAGTACTATGAATTGTATCCGGATGATGCTATCAAAGGTAAAATGTTTGACTTTACATGTAAATATATAATCCTTTTGTTGAAGCTATCTAGGGAGGTATGCTCACCACTGTAACACCCCAAAACTTTAATCAAGGTTATCAAGATCCAAATCACCCAATTTGGGGTTAACAAAAACTTTTTATAATTAAAATAATTAAGAATGCATATGTGTGTTGCATTAATATAGAATTGTGTGTAATTGCCATGTTTGATTATTCTAATGGTTATAAAATGATTCAAAGGTGAATGCCACATCATCTAGATCATTCCAAAACCAAATCCAAAGAAAAAGAAATCAAATAAGATTAATAAAGGCAAATGGTCACTTTTGCCATTTTAATCCACTAGGCCACTTTAGGTGTTCCTAGAAGTCAAATCCAAACAGAAACATTCTAACTCTTTGCACTCCTTGCTAGTACAAGTAATGATCTACCAAGGCCCACTTTGAAATCTTACAAAAACATTTAAACACTAATTTTAAATGGCATTTGAAAATGGAATCTATTTCATATGCATAGATCCCACTTTTTCAAAAACCACTCAAATGAGTTCACCTTGACAATCCCAAGCAACCACAGATGCTCAAGAATATGACTAACATACCCACCAAAAATATTTTCAAAATGCAAACAAAACTTTCTTGCGGCCATTTTGTCGAACAGTTGGCAGGCAGAGAAAATTTGGCCTAACTAATATTGTTGTTAATCAACTCTGTCTCCCCCATTCGACCCCCTCTTCTCTTCCATGTCTCCCTAGTTCCAACCAAGCCATCAAAGAGCTACCCTTTAGCCCCTAGCAGTAGTACCGCGCCGCCCGTTCTTGGTCGCCGCCGGCCAAATGTGGGCAACACGCCAGAGACAGCGCCACGCCAAACCAGCTTGTCCCTAGCTCCTTCGCACCCTACCGCGACCCCCTGTCCACCCCACGGACACAGCCGAGCACTGAACCACCGAGGAGCGCCCGTGCACCGAGCCTCTGCGCCATGCACGGAGCACGCCAGAGCACCGACCCCGACAGGCCAGCACAAGCCGCGCCTCGACCTCAGCTTGCATGCGCCGCTCCGCCATAACCCCAGCATGCTCCAAGACATGCCATTTTCCCGCCGCGTGACTAGTAGCCACCGCACGCCACGTCGAGCACCACCTCTAGCGCGCAGAGCGTCGACCTTTCCTGATCGCATACCACCGCCCCTAGCTGTGCCATTGCGCCGTAGCTGACCGCCAGGAGGCAAGCCACCGTCCGCCTACCCAGCCCATACCTCTAACGCCCTGTACCACCATCACCGACGAGCTCACCGTCGCACCAGATGGTCTCCTCGTCGACCTATAAAAGGAGCCCTCTCCAGGACCATTTCTCCACACTCCAACACTCCCCACCTCCCACTGAGTCCCTCACACCTCTCGCTGGAGCCGCTCGAGCAGCCATTCGCCGGAATTTCCACCGGAGTCACCGCAGCAGAGGAGAAAGGGGCTCATCGATTGCGACCACCCTAGGAGCCGCCGCGACCTTGCCTGAGCCCGCTGTTGACCTCTCGTTCGATCGCCCCATCGCCACGTTAGCTGGAGCCCTAGTAAGCCCCCAATCGAACCCCACCGAGCCGCTAGGGTCTAGTCTCACCGGCGACCAGTCCATCATCGACAATGAACCAGAGCCGTTGATCTAGGTTCTAATCGCACGGTCCACATCTCCCCATACCGCTTTGCATTTAATTGTGCCGCTGACATGCGGGACCCCCTTGTCAGTTGTCTTCTGCGCCGCGGAGTGTCACTAGGCCGACCCATTTAGTTTCTCGTGCTGGCCCTTGATGACCCACAAGTATAGGGGGTGTATCGCAGTATTTTCAATAAGTAAGAGTGTCGAACACAACGAGGAGAAGAAGGTGCTGGCTAGTGGTATGGATCAGGAATTCTCTGCAAATACTTAGCAAACGGATTTTTAGGGGTTTTGATAAAGCAAATAAATAAAAGTACGAGTAAATAAAAGACATTAGGAATAAAAGCAGGAAGTGGCCCAATCCTTTATGCAGCAAAGGACAAGCCGGTTGTATTACTTAAGATGACCAAACGTTCTCGAGGACACATGGGAAGACTGTCAAGCCCTTTCGCTTCATATAGTTGATTAATCTTCTTTAGCTTTGTAAGTGTTGTGTGGGTGAACCTGTGCTAATGTATCGACCTTCCTAGGACTAATACATACTTGTGATTATACCTCTTGCAAACATCCGTAAGTACAAGAAAGTAATTAAGGTAGAAACCTAACCACAGCTTTAAACTCTAAGACCCTTACGTCCCTTGTGCAATGGTTTCCTAACGGGGGTTCAGGTTTCTGTCACTCCGGCAACCCCTACGATTAGTAGCCAAATACACAATGCATTCCCCTAGGACCATTTAGGTGAAATGTCATGTAGTCAACGTTCACATGACACCACTAGAAGAAGTACACCACAACTTAAATATCAAACTATTGAATCTTTCTCAACACAACTCCACTACTAACAACATGACTTCTCCCATGTCCTCAAGAACAAAACGAACTACTCACAAGACATCATATGGATCATGATCAGAGATGGAATAATGATGTATACCAATCTGAACATAAACAATAATTCAATGGTTCCACTCAATAGCATCAACTACAAAGAGTAATCAACACCGAGAAAGTTTCCCCTATGAACTATGCAAGATTCAACGCAATTGTTACATCAATATGGAGATGGTGGTGAGGGTGCTGATGGTGGTGATGATGATGATGATCCCGATGAAGTCCAGCTTGATGGTGGTGTTGATGGCGACGATCTCCCGTCTCCGAGAAGGAATTCCCCTGGCAGAAATCTGTCTTCCGGAGAGATCTTTCTCTCTCGGTGTTTTCCGCCCCGAAGAGGCGGCGGAATCTTTCTCTGGTCGCCCCGTGAGTCTTAGGGTTTCGGGAGGATAATATACGCTAGAGGGGAGTGCCAGGGGTGGACCAGGGCGGCCACACCACCCGGTGGCGTGGCCTAGGCTAGCCCGCGCCAGGGGGTGGTGTGGGCCCCCTGTGGCCCATCTCCAGCCCCCCTTCTAGCCTCCTTCGTCTTCTGGAAAAATAGGATTTTCCATGTATTTTCCTGGATTTTCTGATCTTCGCGAATTTTGCCTCCAAACAACACCTTTTCCATCAGAATCCTGATTGCAGCGGTCCATGCTCCAAAAGTCATCAACCATGCAAAAACAGATGAAATAATATATGTATCATCTCTTAATGTGAAATATATCAATAAATAACAGCGATTTATGACATAGAATAGTGGTGCAAAATGGACGTATCAACTCCCCCCAAGCTTAGACTTCACTTGTCCCCAAGCGAAACTGAGCTCAATAAACATGACCTCAGGTTTATGGAGTGAAGAGTTGATAAAAGAATACGGACAAGAAGCATCACATCACATTCATCAATACATAGATCATAATAGAAGACAACTCACTATTATATAACTCAACTTGCAATGGGTAAAGGAAACACAATAAAGATACATAAAGTAAATCATAATTGGTAATGGCAAACTTAGCTCTTGGTCGAAGAATAGTTGATAATTTGCTGGAGTTTACAAATAACTGGTTTTCAATGATAGCTTTCAAAGTAGTAAACATCAAGATAAGAGCAATGTGCAAAACAAGGAACATAAGAAACATGATTGAATAAATCATCATATGAATGAATGAAACACAACAACTCAAAATACTTGCTGAGATAGAAGGGAGTAGGTTGGTTTACTGAGTCAACTAAAAAGTAAAATAAAGGCCCTTCGCAGAGGGAAGCAGGGATTGCAAGTCTCATAAAGAGCTCCCAAAAATTATGATACTTACTAGCTTTCAGCTCTCATTGCCCCTATCATAGGCATCTTTAGGTGATTAAGGTTAAAGTTATCAAATATGAGGATATGCATTGACAAGTTGTAAATTGAGAATCTCATGTCCCTTGAATACGAGGGCCCCTCCTCATGCTACTCAAGTTTAGTCACCGTAAGTTCTTGTCATCGTAAGCATATGTGTATCATAGAGAACTGCCAACGGGGTACCCCTTGTCCGATGATATGGAAGAATCCCCATATCAAAATGACAAGGCAAGCAGACAACAAGCATCTCAGCAATCTTCTTATTTACCATGGGAATATGGTGTTTTTTCTCTCTTTCCACTTTTCATAATCTCTTTTTTCTTTTTCTATTTTTTCTCAATACCAGACTCTTTTTTTATAAGAAGAATGCTTCATATATGCTCGTTATGGTTATGCTGCAGGTTTCCACCATGTCAGCATGGATTAGACCAGCGGCCCAAGTGTTTCTCTAACACACATGCATAACTCCATGGACTTACAAGATCCCCTTTCATTTCACACCGACGACATCCATACACAAAAGAACATGATATCAACTAGGTACAAAGTACCAGTGCAGTGTTGAAACCGTTCCCCATGACAGCATGGTTCTGCTAATTCACAACTTACAAAGCGCAAGCATATACGCAACATAGGTGAGCACAATGGTTCAAGTTTATTAAAGGCAAGAAAGTAAAGTGTGCCATCAAGTTCGTGAGAGCTTTAATCACTACTTTTCACATAACAAGTTTAATTTGGGAGGTAGATAAAAAAAGAATTTACTTGGAATAGCAATAATGCTAATAGGAGTGGATGCACGAGAAGAATTCCCTCTCAGTATAGTTTTTTGGCTAGCAAGGCTGGGTAGCAAGTACAAGAGTTGAAGGAAACAAACAAACATACAAGTGATAAAAACAAACATGCAATCTTCCTTGGAAGCACAAAAGATCTTAACTAGAGAATACTAAACTTATGAGCAAATCAAGAAAGAAAGATGATGAAATTATTTTTCTTTAGAGTACTTTTGTCTTTTTATTCAACTCCCAAAAATAGTGTTGCTACTGACCGAGCCAGGTTTGCCAAAACCAACTAAATTAACTCAATGATCCCAAAGTGATACCAATACTAACAACAAGATCAATCATATAACCATGAATTGAAAACTAATATAAGCTATGCAAAAGAGTAAATGATAGAACTTCTCATTAATATTCCATAACGGAAAATCACACCAAGGGATACATATCTAACGAGAGAGGGGACACTTCCATAATGCAAACCATCCTACATAATAACTTCTCTATTCATGATATGACTCTACTAAAAAGGTAAAAAGATAGAAGATAGTGATGTGATACCGTGGCACTCCCCCAAGCTTGGAACAAACCAAGGGGATGCCAAACCTGATGACGAATTACTCCTTCGGAGGTGGTGGTATCCTCTCGATGAGCTCTCTGATAAGTTTCCCCAAGTCCTCAATCTCAAAGGTGAGATTACGAATCAGCTGTGAGTTTTGCTCAATGCGGCTCATGACAATGTCGAGTTGAGAATTCCAGCTCTTGCTATTCTTTCCCCACTCTTCCTCCTTGAAGACTTCTTTTCCTGCATGGCTAGAACGAGGCAAATCCCAATTGGAGGGTAATTTCTCCTTGGGCATATTCTGGTATTGATGCTCATGGATAAGGGTATGGAAAGGATTCTTGGCGCGCGGAGGAAGTGACCAGGGATCTGAACGGTGATGAGGAGGCTTCCCTCCCATTGACATAGTCCTGGCAGGGTTTGCCACCACTCCAACGCTTGCAATGGTAGTGTCGGTGTGCTTTGCCTCCTCTTCATATTCACTCTTGATCTTCTTCTCCTGCCCGGGGTCTTGGAGGTCTTCCTCCATAGGCTCCTTCCCTTTATCCTTGGCAGACACCATTGTGCTTCTAAGCTCTCAAGAATAGTTCCTGGCAGAAACATATAGAAACAAAAATATGACAAAAACACGATATACGAACCTCGGGGGATCCGGGGGGTTATATATTAGGAAGTTTCAAAGCAAAAGGAAGGTACTGGGAGAAAACGTGTCGGAAACGGATTCCGGGGTGGACTCACCACCTGGTGGCGCGGCTAGGGGTGGGCCCGCGCCACAGGGTGGTGTGAGCCACCCTGGCTCCATTTCTGTCCCTCTTTCACTTCATAACTTTCCTTATTGGCTAAAAGTTGCAAATATATAGTTGGATAGCATTTTCGCGGAACTTTTCTTACCAGAACTGTTACCTATTTGAAAGCGGGCTCTACAGGTCTCTGAATTTGGTATCTAGTAGATTCTTCCGGAGTCACCACTTGAATAATCATCAGTATCTTCATCTTCATACACTTATTACTTGAGTCATAAAACCCTTCTCTTCCTTATTACACCATTATCTCCACTTTCTAGAAATTTCTTTCACACAAAACTTCATACAGTTCTCATTAGCAACATTAGTATAAGTGAAGTGATAAAACCTTTTGAGTCCACTTTCAACTGAAAACCATCAAAACATAAGCTACTGAAGCAACTCCTTCCGAAAACCCAAAAAGAATTCAAAAAGGAAATCGAATAAAGAAGCAAATGCAAAAGTGGCAAATTCTGTCAAAACAGACCAGCAGGTAAAGATCAATTTTTTCGAAAATCTTCTGTTGCTCAAATAAAAACGTGCAAAACTAACGAAAGTTAATTAATATCCTGGGGCAGAAGCACAAAAAATTACAGCTCAATCCGACATACAGAGATCTCTCACGAATTTTTACGGTGAAGCATAAAAATCTGTTTCGGGAAAGCAACTTCTCCAAATCTTACTTCTCTCTCATTAGAGGTTGATATTGACACAAAAACCAAACAAAACGGATAAGGAGAGGTTATTACCAAAGTAATAACTTCCAAGACTCAAAGAAACAAAAACAAACTGAAAGCAAAAATAAATTGGGTTGTCTCCCAAAAAGCTCTTTCTTTATAGCCATTAAGATGGGCATGATAATTTTGAAGATGCTCACTCAGGAATATGAATTGAAGTGAAAGAGAGCATTAAGAAGCAAAAATACACACATTTAAGTCTAACCCACTTCCTATGCAAGGGAATTTTGTAAACAAACAAGTTGAAACTAGAGGCTACTTGCATAAGAAGGAAAAAGAAGTGCAACATAAAAACTTTAAGCATAAAACGAGGAAACTTGATATTATTGAGATACATAAGAACACTTTTCCCACTCTCATAGTAACTTTCAGTATCATGCATAAACTTAACAATATAACTATCACAAGGACTATCGTAACAATGATCACTTATTCTAACAGAAAACACAGGAATACTAGCGCTCATAACACTACTTTGTGAAACAATATTAGAGGTATCCTTACAAAGGATAGTGTGTCCCTTTTCTTCATATTTAGTAACAAAGTCTTTTACATTTGCTATTATAGGTTCATTAACCATTTGTTTATCAGGTTCAACAGCTTTGCTTATACTTTCATTAACCATACTAGCTATCATAGAATGTTCCTTTATCCTAACTGGGAAAGGCATTTTCTCAATATAAGGTTCAGGTAAGACATGATTAGCAGTATAAACTTCAGTATTTCTTGAAGGAACACTCTTAGCAACATCTTTATAAGGTTCATGATACTTATTCCACTTCTTTTTAGGCACTTCAATGTAGGAAGCAAAAGCCTTAAAATAAGAAGCAATAGCTTGAGAGTCTAGACCATAAGCATTTTTAATATTTTGAAAGTCATCAGTTCCCATAAAAGATTCAATGCATTCATAATCATAATTTATACTTGACTTTCTACCTTTGTCATTCTCCCAAGCTTCAGCATTATCTTGAATACGATCCAGAAGATCCCATTTAGCTTCTTCTTCCATGCGAGTGAATGATCCAGTACAAGAAGCATCCAATAAATCCTTATCATGAAGAGAAAGCCTTGCATAAAAGTTATTAATAATAATATTGTTGGGGAGCTCATGAATGGGACATTTGAGCATTAGTAACTTAAATCTCCCCCAAGCTTGAGCTGTACTCTCTCCATCAAGAGGCCAAAAGTTGTATATTTGATTCCGATCTTTATGAATCTCACTAGGAGGATAAAACTTTGAATAAAAGAGAGGCACTATGTCCTCCCATTCCAGAGCTTGACCATTCTTCAGGAGCTTATACCATTCCTCAGCTCTTCCTTTTAGCGATAATGAGAATAACTTCTTCTTAACTTGATCTGTAGTAATACCTGCACTCTTGAACAACCCACATAATTCGTGTATAAAGAGTAAATGATCACCGGGATGGACAGTTCCATCCCCAACATAGTAGTTATCCATAACACGATCAATAATTCTTGTAGGTATTTTGAAAGCATCATTCTCAGCAGGTGGTGGTTTATCTACTACCTTAGCAGTGGTAGTAGCATTACCAAATAAGAAACTCAGTGAATTATCCATAACAAAAATAAAACAACTAGCAGAACTAAACAATACTCACAGTATAAGTTTCCTTTACCAGTTCCACTCTCCAATAGCGCTTCCTTCCCCGGCAACGGCGCCAGAAAATAGTCTTGATGACCCACAAATATAGGGGGTGTATCGTAGTATTTTTGATAAGTAAGAGTGTCGAACCCAATGAGGAGCAGAAGGTGCTGGCTAGTGGTATGGGTTAGAAATTCTCTACAAATACTTAGCAAACAGATTTTTAGGGGTTTTTGATAAAGCAAATAAATAGAGTACGAGTAAATAAAAGACAGTAGGAATAAAACCAGCAAGTGGCCCAATCCTTTATGCAGCAAAGGACAAGCCGGTTGTATTACTTAAGATGACCAAACGTTCTCGAGGACACATGGGAAGACTGTCAAGTGCTTTCGCTTCATATAGTTGATTAATCTTCTTTAGCTTACTAAGTGTTGTGTGGGTGAACCTGTGCTAATGTACCGACCTTCCTAGGACTAATACATACTTGTGATTATACCCCTTGCAAACATCCGTAAGTACAAGAAAGTAATTAAGGTAGAAACCTAACCACAGCTTTTAACTCTAAGACCCTTACGTCCCTTGTGCAATGGTTTCCTAACGGGGGTTCAGGTTTCTGTCACTCCGACAACCCCTACGATTAGTAGCCAAATACACAATGCATTCCCGTAGGCCCATTTAGGTGAAATGTCATGTAGTCGACGTTCACATGACACCACTAGAAGAAGTACAGCACAACTTAAATATCAAACTATTGAATCTTTCTCAACACAACTCCACTACTAACAACATGACTTCTCCCATGTCCTCAAGAACAAAACGAACTACTCACAAGACATCATATGGATCATGATCAGAGATGGAATAATGATGTATAACAATCTGAACATAAACAATAATTCAATGGTTCCACTCAATAGCATCAACTACAAAGAGTAATTAACACCGGGAAAGTTTCCCCTATGAACTATGCAAGATTCAACGCCATTGTTACATCAATATGGAGATGGTGATGAGGGTGCTGATGGTGATGGTGGTGGTGATGATGATGATGATGATGATGATGATCCCGATGAAGTCCAGCTTGATGGTGGTGTCGATGGCGATGATCTCCCCTCTCCGGGAAGGAATTCCCCCGGCAAAAAATCTGTCTGCCAGAGAGATTCTCTCTCGGTGTTTTACGCCCCGCAGAGGCGGCGGAATCTTTCTGTGGTCATCCCTTGAGTCTTAGGGTTTCGGGAGGATAATATACGCTAGAGGGGAGTGCCAGGGGTGGACCAGGGTGGCCACACCACCTGGTGGTGCGGCCTAGGCTGGCCCGCGCCAGGGGGTGGTGTGGGCCCCCTGTGGACCATCTCCAGCCCCCCTTCTGGCTTCCTTCGTCTTCTGGAAAAATAGGATTTTCCATGTATTTTCCCGGATTTTCTGATCTTCGCGAATTTTGCCTCCAAACAGCACCTTTTCCATCAGAATCCTGACTGCAGCGGTCCATGCTCCAAAAGTCATCAACCATGCAAAAACAGATGAAATAACATAAGTATCATCTCTTAATATGAAATATATCAATGAATAACAGTGAATTATGACATAGAATAGTGGTGCAAAATGGACGTATCAGCCCTAGAATTCAAATATAGGTTTTTCTATTTAGACTTAATCTAGTTTATGTCCACTTGTTTAAAAATCAATTCAGAAAGATCTACTAAACCAAATTGAATGATTCAAATTTTGCTAGAAAGATAATTCAAATATCTATCCAAGCCCATTGGATTTAAAGCAATTAGAGTTATAGATCACCTATAGAAAAAATAACAAGACAAAGACTTTTCTACATATAAACATTTTTCAAAAATCAACCATAATAGCTTTTGAGTTGATTCCAACTCTAAAAAATCACAATTGATAATACCTATCTGAATATGTAATAATATTTAGGTTTGCATGCAGTGACTTTGGACTAGTACCAAAATAATGCTATATAGGCATTTCTAGTCACTTTAAATCATTTAAATATGAATCCTAAACTTTATAAAATGCGATCCAACATTTAAATCACATTCCCATGTATTAGAATATGTGGTGATGACATGTGTCCACATGATCCCATATTTTAATTGGAGAATATTAAATCTTAATTAATTTCAATGAGTAGAAATTACTTTTCTCAAATAAAATAAATGAAACTAGTTCATAAAATCTTGTGATGAAAGTGATGATACTAGATCATCAAGTGTGTGTGCCTTAGTGTGCTAAATAGACTAGTTAAGTATTGTTTGGTGACTGTGTATCCTGTATGTATTTATAGAAGATAGTACCGACCAAGTCTACGAGGAGGAGGAGTTCTACCCCGAAGAAGACGAGGAGAATTTCAACCACTTCACCAATCAAGGCAAGCTATTATTGGCAAGCTAATACTTGCAAGCCATTATTACTAGGCAAGCTAGAACTAAGAAAGTTAACACTTGCCCCCTTAACTTGAGCAAATGCATTAGGCATGCTTTGCTTATACCTTTTGAGTTATACCAATCCCAAGTTTTATTTACAAGTTTTACCTTTTACTTTACCAAAGTTTTATTTACTTTTAGTAATGCTTTGTGAGATTTTAGAAAGTATTTTAGATAGAATAAAGAGTATAAAACTTGGCCTATACTAGATGTCATTCTATGGCATGAGATTGAGATTAGCATCCCACCTTAGTGAACACTCTTAACTTAGTGATTAGAGTTAAACCCAAAAACTTGATCACTTTAGATGGGAATACTTGGTGAAAATGATTATGAAAACCTTGGAATGATGAGTCATTCTATTGAGATGTTTTGACATGTGTTGAGAAATACAAATGGTTTATGATGATGAAAATGTTGAGGCATGAGCCTTAGCCCTTTATAAAAACTGATGGTTGGGTTCGGATGCGATACCATTCCAATTTTACCATACAACCACAATACTTGAATTGGGTAAGGCTTAGCCGGAAGTTTATATGCATTAGTATTGGTTCCCTCGCGGGGGAGGTTTGAGCTGAGGCTACCTCTCAATGTTGTCCACCTATGTAGTGCCCAGGATGGCTGATGGCCATGGCTGGGAGGCCAAGCTCATAGGATAAGTGCTTATACTAGAGTGTGTAAAGGAAAGGTTATGATTGATTATCCGCATACTAAGTATGATGATTCAAGGTTATCCCTGACGGATGTATCGAATATTGTGGTGAAAGTGTACCACCTCTGCAGAGTGTCAAACTATTCGAATAGTCGCTTCCGCGGTTATGGACAGTTGGAGTGGACATACTGTTCCGTTGTCATATGTTTTCAAAATGACTTATGAAATGAATTGTGACATGACTTGACCACAACAAGGTTGTCACTATGACAACTAAGTTCCCACTTAGGTGATTTAGAACTTTATTTTATCTTTCTTTGTTTCTCAACTCAGCTTAGGTTTCAAACTTAACTTTACAAATAAACTTAGAACTTAGCATTCCTACTAGAACTACCTTACTTGTTAGTGATAATTTGCGAGTACTTAAAGAGTAGTCATGGCTTGGTCCCTGGCTATTCCCGTGGCCAGACTATGAGGAGGACTATCCGGAAGAAGGACAACATGACGGCTACGACAACTAGGATCATCTCATGTGGTCAGCATTGCCTGTGACACTGAAGATGGAGCCCACTGCTACGCTATTTATTCTGCTACTTGTTTGTACTAAGACTGGATCATGAGATCCTTTATTTGTGTAAGACCTTATTATGGTTTGTAATGGATGATGTACTATTATATCCAATCTATTATGTCTCGCAAAAATGGTAATCCTAGGATTGCGATGTATGGCATAACAGGCATCTGGGATTAAAAATCCGGGTGTTGACAACCACACATGGTGCATCAATCATCGTTTGTGAGCAATAACACATTTATCTACAAGACTCTGATGCACTGCAAGCGGGTGAGACTTCGACCAGGCTATAATAGTAAGTGCTCCAAACCTCTTTTGGAGGTAAGAATAAATAATTATCTAGCTCCTATCTATTGGAATCATATTGGAGAAAAGCCTGGCTACTTGGTTATAAGAAAGCGCTTCCCGGGAGGCAACCCGGAAGTCATTAGGTGTCTTTCTTAGTTTTGTGTCTTGAGTCTTGATGCATTCATGTTGCATTGGCATTTTTATTCTTTGGATGATTTGCTATTAGAGTTATCTTGTAGTAGTTTTCAAAAGACAGAATTTATTGTTACTATGTGTTGCATAACTTAGTTGTACTTAAATCCAATTTTATACATCTTTGCGCACAGAATGTCAACTTGATCCAGGGAACTCGCTTTGCTCACTATGCAAGGCGTGATTCGATGGGAATGCCTCTGGAGATGCCAAGTCACCCAGAGTTGAAGCGCCAAGTGGAGAACCTCGACTTCCTACTGTATGACAGACAGAAGGAATTGGACAATGCTCGAGAGTACGCCAACCACAACCTTGCCATTGCCGCCCAGAAGGCCTAGACTTTTTCACTGCTCGTCAAGGATCATCAATCACTTCGTCGTCAATGCACAAAGAAGGATCGCACCATCGACCGTCTTCGCAAAAAGGCGGCCGACCTTGAGAAGACCATCAAGGAGCAAGAAGCTCAGCTTGCAGCAAAAGAAGAAGAGGAAGAAGGTGAAGACATCCAGGGGATATTCACTCGTACCTCAACAATGATGATGACTACCTAGAGGATGATGCCATGGACTTCTACACCGATGATGATGACTCCAACTTCATCGATGATGAGTAGATGCAGTAGAGCACTATCGTAGGAAGGAGTTGTAACGGTCCCATTGTATCTTAGCATACATAATGGTTCTTAAAACCATCTGTTTTCCTTTTGTTGTGTTGTATGTATTTGTATCGTGTGCTTTGCTTGAATGAATGAAAAGGAGTTAGTTGCAAAACCTGAGTCAAACTCAAAGTTTTAGCTTTGAAAACAAAACCATGAACCTTAGAACTTTCCCTCTTACCCCATTATCTATCTCAATCTTCAGATGACTCGTGGAAACCAAGGAGGGAGCATCTCATCGCAGGACCCAATGCTACAGATTCTGCATACGCTAATTGCGGACCATGAAGCTAGTAGAGCAGAGTGCCAAGAAAATCTAGCCACCCTGCAGTAGATCGCCTAGATGGCTCACAACAACCAAGGCCATGGAAATCAGGATCATCATGGATCCAAACTCAAAAACTTCTAGAATACCAATCCCCCAATCTTTAGCAAGTCTAAAGACCCGCTGGATGCTGATGATTGGTTACAGACCATGGAGAATAACTTAGAAGTCGCAGGAGTGGATGCCAACGAGAAAGTTCTATTTGCCACCCACTATCTGGCAGGAGATACAAGAGCATGGTGGGAAAACACCCGCACAATGAACCTGTCAACACCTGGATTTTTAATCCCAGATGCCCATTATGCCATACCTCGCAATCCCAGGATTACCATTTTTGCGAGACATAACGGATTGGATATCACAGTACATCATCCATTACAAACCATACATAAGGTCTTACACAAATAAGGATCTCATGATCCCGTCTTAATACAACAAGCAGCGGAAATAAAAGATAAGCGTAGTGGTGGGGTCCATCTTCAGGGGCATAAGCAATGCTGACGAAGGCAGATAGTCCTAGTTATCATAGCCGTCCTGCTGGCCATCATCTTGATAGTCTCCTTCATAGTCTGGCCATGAGAATAGCCAAGGACAAAAGCCATGAGTACTCTTTAAGTACTCGCAAACTACCACTAACAAGTAGTATAGTGATAAGTTAAAGTGCTAAATCTAAGATTAACTATAAGGTTAAGTTTGAAACCTAAGCTGAGTTCTGAAGCAAAGAAAGATAAAATAAAGTTCTAGAATCACTTAAGTTGGGAAGCTAGTGTCATAATCACAACCATGTTGTGGTCAAGTCAAAATTCATCATTCATCCATAAGTTATTTTGAAAATATCTGACAATGAAACAGTATGGCCATTCCAACTGTCCATAACCACGGACGCGGCTATTCGAATAGTTTGACACTCTGCAGAGGTGGTACACTTTCACCACAAGATTTGATACATCTGTCAGGGATAACCCTGAATCATCATACTTAATATGCAGATAATCAAACATAACCTTTCCTTTAAACACCCTAGTATAAGCACCTCTCCTATGAGCATGGCCTCCCAACCATGGCCATCTGTCATCTTGGGCACTGCATAGGTGGACAACATTGAGAGGTAGCCTCAGCTCAAACTTCTCCCGCGAGGGAACTAATACTAATGCATATAAACTTCTGGCTAAGCCTTACCCAATTCAGGTAGTGTGGTTGTATGGTAAATTTGGAATGGTATCGCATCCGAATCCAATCATCAGTTTTATAAAAAGGTTAAGGCCCATGCCTCAACATTTTCATCATCATAAACCATTTGTGTTTCTCAACACAAGTCAAAACATCTCAATAGAATGACTCCTCATTCCAAGGTTTTCATAATTCATTTTCACCAAGTGTTCCCATCTAAAGTGACTCAAGTTTTGATCTACTCTAAAATACTAAGTTAAGAGTGTTCACTAAGGTGGAAAGATGATGGATTCAATCTCATGCCATAGATTGACATCTAACGCCTATCTAAATAGGTCAATTTTTATACTCTTTATGCTACCTTCAAAACAAGTAAGGGACTTTGTGTAAGGTAAAGGAAGTAAAGCTTGAAAGTAAGACTTGGGGTAAATACTAGTCCAAGTGGCATGATCAAAGCAGGCCTAAAGCATCTTTGCTTGGGTTATCTAGATTGCAAGGATTAGCTTGCATTGTTAATGGTGGCTTGCTAAAGTAAGTTTTGCAAGGGTTAGCTTGCCAATAATAGCTTGGCTTGGTTGGTGCAGTGGTTGAAGTTTTCTTCTTCTTCTTCTTGGTAGAACTCCTCCTCCTCGTATACTTGGTCGGTACTATCGTCTATAAATACATACGGAGTACACAATCACCACACAATACTTAACTAATCTAATTAGCACTCTAAGGCATACATTTGATGATCTATTATCATCACAAGCATCACAAGGTTTTGTTAACTAGCTTCATTCTTTTTATTTAAGAAAAGTAATTTCTACTCATTGAAAATTAACTAAGATTTAATATTCAGCACTTAAAATATGGGATCATGTGGACACATGTCATCACCACATATTCTAACATGTGTTAATGTGATTTAAAGGTTGGATCACAATTACTTTGGATTAATTTCATTATTTAATGATTTAAAGTGACTAGAAATGCCCATATAGCATTATTTTGGTACTAGTCCAAAGTCACTGCATGTAAACCCTAATATTATTACATATTCAGATAGGTATGGTTAAATGTGATTTTTGAGAGTTGGAATCAACTCAAAAGCTATCATGGTTGATTTTACAAAAAATATTGCAAGGTGCAAATGCTTCTGTCTTGTTATTTTTACTCGGAGAGATCTATAACTCTAATTGAATTAAATCCAACGGGCTTGGATAGATAATTTCAATATCTTTCAGGAAAAATTGGTTTCATGCAATTTGGAGTTGTCAAACTCCCAGAATTGATTTTTAAACTAGTGGACAGAAACTAGATTAACTCTAAATAGAAAAAACTAAATTTGAAACTTTCAGACGCGCGGGAACTAACTGGGCCGGCCTAGCTACGCACAGCACGCGCAGCGGGCCGCCTAACAGGCGGGCTCCACCGGTCAGCGGCACAACCTAACCGAAACAGTATCTAGCATCCTGGGCCACATGATCTAAAGACGATCCAACAGTGGTGAGTCATCGTCGACGACGGATCACTCTAGAGAGAACGTGACCTAGCCACGGCGGTGGGGGTCGATTGGGGGCATACCAGGGCTCTAGAAAGGTCGGCAAAGCGGGCAAACGGGCTGGTAGACGACGGCGAGGTGAGGCGCGGTTGGGGCGGAGCTTGGGGTGCTCTAAATTGCCAACGCCCTTCTCCTCCTGCTGCGGCGGCTTCGGCTTAAATTCCGGCGAGATAGAGCTCGAGCGGCTTCGGCGAGAGGTGGGTAAGATTCAGTGAGAGGTGACGAGTGTGGGAGTGGGGAGGAATGGTGCTAGGGTGGCCGCTTTATATAGGGTCGATGAGGGGACAGAACGGGCGACGGTGAGGTCATCGGTGACGATGCTGCGGGGCTCTCTCGGCATGGGCGAGGGCGGTGAGCTACTAGAGCAGACAGTGGAGAGGGAGAGAGGGTTAGGGCTGGGGTTCTAGCTGGGGGAACCAGGGGACCAAGTTAGGCCCAAATGGTGACCAAAACAACTGCTCACTATAGTGTTTTAAGATTTGCAAGATTTGTGTCTGCCACCTGCTCGACATAATGGCCGCAAGAAGCAAAAATTTGAATTTTGGGTTCAAAATTTTTGAGTGATCTCCACTAGTACTAGGTAGTCTCTGGTTGCATGGGTTTTGAAAATGGAGTTCATTTGGATGGTTTTTGAAATAGGGGTGATCTAGGCATATGCATTGAATTCAATTTTAAACTGTCATTTAAAATAAGTATTTGAATGTTTTTAGCAGATCACAAAGTGGGCCTTGGTAACTCATTATGTGTACTAGCAAGGGGTGCAAAGATCCAGAATTATTTCTGTTGGAAAATGAGTGCTAGGAACACTCAAAGTAGTGTAGTGGATTAACATGACCAAAATGACCATTCCTCATTTTTAATTGTTTTTGATTTGATTTTCTTTGGGATTTGTTTGGGAATTATCTAGATGATGTTTATTTCACCTAAGAATCATTTTACAAGCAATGGATCACTTAATCAAGGCAATTCAAAACAACTCCTATTTAAATGCACACACATATGAATGCTTTAATAATTTTAATTGGGAAAAGTTTTTGTTAACCCTAAATTTGATGATTTGGATCTTGATAAGATTGGATTAAAGTTTTGGGATCTTACAAGCCTTCCCCTCTTAAACAAATTCTTGTCCCGAGATTTAGAAAGAAAACTAGGAACTAAAGAGATCTCGGAACTCTGTCCTAATGTAATCTTCGCGCTCCCAAGTGGCTTCCTCCTCGGTATGGTTGCTCCACTGAATCTTGAGAAATTTGACACTCCTGGTCCTGGTGGTTCTGTAGGCTTCTTCTAAGATACGGATGGGCACTTCACGATATGTCAGATCATCGTTGATCTCTACAGCTCTGTGATCGATGTTCTTGAAAACTTCAGTCTTCTCTGGCACTTCCAAGCATTTGTGAAGTAACGAGATATGGAACACATTGTGGATGGCTGACATCTCTTCAGGTAGTTCTAGTTGATACGATACTTCTCCTCGACAGTTTAGAATCTTGAAGGGCCCGATATATCTGGGGGCTAACTTTCCTTTCAGACTAAAGCGTTGAGTTCCCTTCAATGGTGAAACCTTGAGATATACAAAATCTCCGACATTGAAAGTCAGGTCTCTTCTTCTCTTGTCAGCATAACTCTTTTGTCTGGATTGGGTGGTCTTGAGGTGCTCACGGACCTTGTGAACCTTCTCTTCGGCTTCTTGGAGAATGTCGGGTCCAAAGATCTGACTCTCTCCTACTTGTGACCAATTCAAAGGGGTTCGGCACTTCCTTCCATATAGGAACTCAAATGGTGCCATCTGCAAACTAGCTTGATAACTGTTGTTATATGAGAATTCTGCGAAAGGCAGGCAATCTTCCCATTTCAATCCATATTCCAACATACAAGCTCTAAGCATATCCTCCAGGATCTGGTTGACTCTCTCAGTCTGTCCATCAGTTTGCGAATAATACGCGGTGCTGAAATTCAACTTGGTTCCCAATCCTTCCTGGACTTTCTGCCAAAATCTCGAGGTAAAATAGGTTCCTCGATCTGATACTATGGTCTTGGGGGTTCCATGCAGACTAACAATCCTAGCAATGTACAGCTCTGCTAGCTTCGCACTCTGGTAGGTAGTCTTGACAGGTATGAAGTGAGCTACCTTGGATAGTCTATCAACTATGACCCAGATTGAGTCATTTCCCCTACTAGAAGTAGGAAAACCGGTGATAAAGTCCATTCCGACGGAATCCCATTTCCATTCCGGAATCTGCAATGGTTGCAACAGTCCTGCAGGTCTCTGATGTTCTGCTTTGACTCTTTGACAGATGTCACATTTGGCGATGTAGCTTCCGATTTCCCTCTTCATCTGGTGCCACCAAAATTGCTCTTTCAAATCCTGATACATCTTCGTTCCTCCAGGGTGGATAGAATAAAGAGTATCATGAGCTTCCTTCATGATAACTTGCTTCAGCTCCGAATCTGCTGGTACACAGATACGTCCTTTGTACCACAACACTCCTTCTTCATCTTCAGTGAATCCAGGTACCTTTCCTGTACCAATACGATGTTTGATACCGTTGATACTTTCATTCCCCTTCTAGGCTTCCTTGATTTGGCTAATCAAAGTGGGTTGAAGTTCAATGCTAGCTAAGAATCCTTTGCTAACCAATTCAGTCCTGAACTGCTCCAACTCCTCATACAAACTTGGTTGCTTCTCCATGATCATGGTGTTTAGCCTACACGACAATCTGCTAAGAGCATCCGCTACCACATTGGCTTTGCCGGGGTGATAGTGAATGTCAAGGTCATAATCCTTGATTAACTCTATCCATCTCCTTTGCCTCATATTCAGCTCCTTCTGAGTGAAAATATACTTCAAGCTCTTGTGATCTGAGTAAATCTCATAGCGATTACCCATCAGATAATGACGCCATGTCTTTAATGCCAGCACTACGGCTGCTAATTCAAGATCATGGGTCGGATAGTTCTGCTCATGCTGCTTCAGTTGCCGAGACAGATAAGCGATGACTTTGCCTTCTTGCATCAATACAAATCCTAGACAAATCTTGGATGCATCACAATATACATCAAACGGCTTCTTGATATCTGGCATGATCAATATTGGGGCTTATATCAATCTCTTCTTCAGCTCCTGGAAACTGGCTTGACACTTGTCTGTCCATTCAAACTTCTTGTCCTTCTTCAACAATTGGGTCATGGGTCTGGCAATGCTCGAGAATCCTTCGACGAACTTGCGGTAGTATCTCACTAATCCGAGAAATGCACGGACTTGGGTTTGGGTGGTTGGGGCTTCCCATTCTTCGACATCTTTGATCTTGGCGGGATCAACAGAGACTCCTCCGGCAGACACAATATGTCCAAGGAATCCTACTTCTTTCAGCCAAAACTCACACTTGCTGAACTTGGCATATAGCTCATGCTCTCTCAGGGTTTATAGGATGATTCTCAGATGTTGTTCATGCTCTTCTTCTGACTTGGAGTAGATAAGGATGTCGTCGATAAACACAACTACAAAGTTATCTAGGAAATTCGTAAAGATCTTATTCATGAGATTCATGAAATAAGCAGGGGCATTGGTTAATCCAAAAGACATAACCGTATACTCGTATAAACCATATCAAGTAGTAAAGGCGGTCTTCGGAATATCCGTTGCACGAATCTTAAGTTGGTGATAACCAGTCCTAAGATCAATCTTTGAGAATACCTAGGCTCCAGTCAACTGATCAAATAGATCCTCTATCTTTGGCAAGGGGTACTTTTTCTTGATGGTGACATCATTCAACTTTCTGTAATCTGTACACAGACGGTTGCCTCCATTTTTCTTGTCGACGAATAACACTGGTGATCTCCATGGCGAAGCGCTTGGCTGAATCAAGCCTTGTTCTAACATGGCATCCAACTGCTTCTTCAGTTCCACTAACTCTGAGGGGTTCATGCTATAGGGTCTCTGGGCTATGGGTCCGGTTCCGGGGATTACTTCGATAATGAACTCAATATCCCTATCCAGGGGCATACCTGGCAATTCATCTGGGAATACGTCGGGGTATTCACAGACTACTCTTACTTGGTCTATGGTGGGTAGGGCTAGACTCTTGTTGCACTTGAATTGATGGGGTAAGGTTTTAGAGATATGCTCTACTGTGACTCCATAGCTACTGGTCATGGTGATGGCTTTCTTAGCACATTCTATCAGTCCTTTATGCCTTGACATCCAGTCCATACCTAGTACTACTTCCAATCCTTTGGTTCCAAGTACTATAAGGTTGGCATAAAAATCTATCCCATGTATTCTGATAGGTACAGCTTTGCAAATTTTTCTAGCTTTTGTAGTTGATCCGGGGATTTGAACTATCATGACATGCTTCAAGTTGGTTGGGTGAATCTTACTAGTGCATGCAAATTCTTCGGTGACAAATGAATGCGATGCTCCCGAATCAAGCAATACTCTTGCTACTACTGAGTTGACAGAAAACATACCCAACACTACGTCTAGCGCTTCTTGGGCTTCTTCGGTGTTCATGTGAAAGAGATGACCGTTGCGGTTGTGAGGGTTCCCTGGGGCAAATCTTCTCCCTGGTTGAACACGATGCTGCTGTTGAGTTGGGGCATTCACATTGGTAGTGGCGGCAGTCTTCTTGGGACACTCATTGGAATAGTGACCCTTCACTCCACACTCGAAACAAGTGATCTGGGACTTGTCCTTTGCTGTGACAGGCACAACATTGCTGCCAGTTCTGGGTGTAGTGTTGTTGTTGTTACTCTTGGGAGGGGCACGGTTGAAATTGTTGGCATTGCTAGAGTTGTGATTGTTTCCTCCGGACTTCGCATTCCCTCCGCTATGGTTGGGGTAGCTTGGGCGAGACATTGGGGGTCGGTTGTTCCTTGGTGCATATCCTGGTGAGGGGTTGGGACGGTACTTCTGATGACTGCTAGATCCTGATTGCTGCATCATACGACGTTTGTGGTTGTCGTTTGCCTGATTAATCTTCCCTTCCATCTGGATGGCAGAGTCGACTAGCTCTTCAAGATCCTCAAAACGGATGTTAACGAGGACAGTCTGCATCTCATCATGCAGTCCGTTCAGGAATCTCTCCTTCTTCTTCACCTCTATGTTGATCTCATTAGGTGCATATCTGGCATGTGACAGGAATCTGTCATGGTACTCCACCACAGTCATTCTTCCTTGCTTCAACTCTTGGAACTCATCTCTCATTCGGTTGACTAGACCCTGCGGCAGGTGGGTGCGGCTGAACTTGACTTTGAATGCTTCCCATGTCATAACTTGACCATGGTTCATATTGTGGATACTAGTCCACCAAGCTCTTGCATCTCCCGCCAGATAGTGGGTAGCAAAGAGAACTTTCTCGTTTTCATCAACTCCTGCAACTTCTAGGTTGTTTTCCATCGTCTACAACTAGTCATCAACATCTAACGGGTTTTCATATTGGTTGAAGATTGGGGGATTGGTATTCTGAAATTTTTTGAGATTGGATCCATGGTGATCCTGATTTCCATGCCCTTGGTTGTTGAGAGCCATCTGGGCGATCTGCTGCAGTGTTGCTAAGTTGGCTTGACATTCTGCCCTGCTTGCTTCACGGTCTGCGATGAGATTCTACAAGATCTGCAGCATTGGATCTTATGACGAGTTGCTCCCTCCTTGGTTTCCACGAGTCATCTGAAGATTGAGGTAGATAAAGGGGTAAGAGGGAAATTCTAAGGTTCATGGTTTTGGTTTCAAAGCTAAAACTTTGAGTTAGACTCAGGTTTAACTAACTCCATTTCATTCATGCAAACAAACACACGATACAACACACACCACAACAAACAAAGGAAAATAGATGGTTTGAAGAACCATTCTGCAAGCTACGATACAGTGGGATCGATACATCTCATGCTACGACAGTGCTCTAGTGCATCTACTCATCGTCGATGAAGTCGCAGTCCTCATCATCAGTGTAGAAGTCCACGACATCCTCCTCTAGAAAGTCATCATCATTGCTGAGGTAAGAATCCATGTCTCCCTGGATGTCTTCACCCTCATCTTCTTCTTCCTTGGCGGCAAGCTGAGCTTCCTGCTCCTTGATGGTCTTCTCGAGGTCGGCCACCTTCTTGCGAAGACGGGCGATGGTGCAATCCTTCTTGGCACGCTGGCGGCAAAGAGACTAGCGATCCTGGACGAGCAGTGCGAAAGTCTGGGCCTTCTGGTCAGCAATGGCACGGTTCTGGTTGGCTAACTCTCTAGCATTGTCCAGTTCCTGTTGTCTGTCGTGCAACATGAAGTCAAGATTCTCCACTTGATGCCTCAACTCTGGGTGACTTGGCATCTCCATCGTCATTCCCATGGAGTCACGTCTTGCATAGTGAGCAAAACGGGTTCCCTGGAGTTGGTTGACACTGAGGGAACATAGACGTGCGAGAGCTTCATGCATTGCCTTGGCTAATCCATCTAACCAGTTGTTCTCTCTCACGGAGAACTGGATTCTCCCAGATGTTGGTGCTTCGATGCTTCCTCTAAGATCAGTGGTGACTAGCCACTGTAAATCTCCTCCTGGGGGTCCTGGAAGTTGAGCTCCAAGAAACTCCGGATGTGGGCGTCCTAGTAACTCCGACAATGAATCCAGATCCCTCTCGAAGATCAGCTGACCTCCGTTTCCCAATCGGTAGAACTTGCTGAACTGAGTCTCCATCTACAAGAATTTAGGATGAGGAAAATTAGTGAAGTGATCAAGTGTGTCAAATTTTAAGTAGTAATGTAAGAATTTTGAGGAACATGAATTTTTGAGAAAGAATGAATTCACAAGGATAAGAGAGGAAATAGTTTTTCATAAATACTCACTTTGGTTTTGAAACTCAGTTTTTGTTCGGACGTCCATTCTAACTAGCGTCTCCTATGGTCAGGATGGCTCTGATACCAACTTGTCAACACCCGGATTTTTAATCCCAGATGCACGTTATGCCATACCTCGCAATCCTAGGATTACCATTTTTGCGAGACATAACGGATTGGATATCACAGTACATCATCCATTACAAACCATACATAAGGTCTTACACAAATAAGGATCTCATGATCCGGTCTTAATACAACAAGCAGCGGAAATAAAAGATAAGCATAGCGGTGGGGTCCATCTTCAGGGGCACAGGCAATGCTAACGAAGGCAGATAGTCCTAGTTATCATAGCCGTCCTGCTGGCCATCATCTTGATAGTCTCCTTCATAGTATGGCCTTGAGAATAGCCAGGGACAAAAGCCATGAGTACTCTTTAAGTACTCGCAAACTACCACTAACAAGTAGTATAGTGCTAAGTTCAAGTGCTAAATCTAAGATTAACTATAAGGTTAAGTTTGAAACCTAAGCTGAGTTCTGAAGCAAAGAAAGATAAAATAAAGTTCTAGAATCACTTAAGTTGGGAAGCTAGTGTCATAATCACAACCATGTTGTGGTCAAGTCAAAATTCATCATTCATTCATAAGTTATTTTGAAAATATCTGACAATGAAACAGTATGGCCGTTCCAACTGTCCATAACCGCGGACGCGGCTATTCGAATAGTTTGACACTCTGCAGAGGTGGTACACTTTCACCACAAGATTTGATACATCTGTCAAGGATAACCCTAAATCATCATACTTAATATGCAGATAATCAAACATAACCTTTCCTTTACACACCCTAGTATAAGCACCTCTCCTATGAGCATGGCCTCCCAATCATGGCCATCTGTCATCTTGGGCACTGCATAGGTGGACAACATTGAGAGGTAGCCTCAGCTCAAACCTCTCCCGCAAGGGAACTAATACTAATGCATATAAACTTCTGCCTAAGCCTTACCCAATTCAGGTAGTGTGGTTGTATGGTAAATTTGGAATGGTATTGCATCCGAATCCAACCATCAGTTTTATAAAAAGGTTAAGGCCCATGCCTCAACATTTTCATCATCATAAACCATTTGTGTGTCTCAACACAAGTCAAAACATCTCAATAGAATGACTCCTCATTCCAAGGTTTTCATAATTCATTTTCACCAAGTGTTCCCATCTAAAGTGACTCAAGTTTTGATCTACTCTAAACTACTAAGTTAAGAGTGTTCACTAAGGTGGAAAGATGATGGATTCAATCTCATGCCATAGAATGACATCTAACGCCTATCTAAATAGGTCAAGTTTTATACTCTTTATGCTACCTTCAAAACAAGTAAGGGACTTTGTGTAAGGTAAAGGAAGTAAAGCTTTAAAGTAAGACTTGGGGTAAATACCAGTCCAAGTGGTATGATCAAAGCAAGCCTAAAGCATCTTTGCTTGGGTTATCTAGATTGCAAGGATTAACTTGCATTGTTAATGGTGGCTTGCTAAAGTAAGTTTTGCAAGGGTTAGCTTGCCAATAATAGCTTGCCTTGGTTGGTGCAGTGGTTGAAGTTTTCTTCTTCTTGGTAGAACTCCTCCTCCTCGTAGACTTGGTCGGGACTATCGTCTATAAATACTTAACTAGTCTAATTAGCACTCTAAGGCATACATTTGATGATCTATTATCATCACAAGCATCAGAAGGTTTTGTTAACTAGCTTCATTCTTTTTATTTAAGAAAAGTAATTTCTACTCATTGAAAATTAACTAAGATTTAATATTCACCACTTAAAATATGGGATCATGTGGACACATGTCATCACCACATATTCTAACATGTGGGAATGTGATTTAAAGGTTGGATCACAATTACTTTGGTTTAATTTCATTATTTAATGATTCAAAGTGACTAGAAATGCCTATATAGCATTATTTTGGTACTAGTCCAAAGTCACTGCATGTAAACCCTAATATTATTACATATTCAGATAGGTATGGTTAATTGTGATTTTTGAGAGTTGGAATCAACTCAAAAGCTAGCATGGTTGATTTTACAAAAATGTCTCAAGGTGCAAATGCTTCTGTCTTGTTATTTTTACTCGGAGAGATCTATAACTCTAATTGAATTAAATCCAACGGGCTTGGATAGATAATTTCAACACCTTTCAGGAAAATTGGTTTCATGCAATTTGGAGTTGTCAAACTCCCAGAATTGATTTTTAAACTAGTGGACAGAAACTAGATTAACTCTAAATAGAAAAAAACTAAATTTGAAACTTTCACACGCGCGGGAACTAACTAGGCCGGCCCAGCTACGCACAGCACGTGCAGCGGGATGCCTGACAGGCGGGCTCCAGTGGTCAGTGGCACAACCTAATCGAAACAGTATCTAGCATCCTGGGCCACATGATCTAAAGACGATCGAACGATGGTGATTCATCGTCGACGATGGATCACTCCGGCGAGAACATGACCTAGCCGTGGCGGTGGGGGTCAATTAGGGGCATACCAGGGCTCCAGCAAGGTCAGCGAGGCGGGCAAACGGGCTGGTAGACGACAACGAGGCGAGGTGTGGTTGCGGCGGAGCTTGGGGTGCTCTAAATCGCCAACGCCCTTCTCCTCCTGCTGTGGCGGCTCCGGCTTAAATTCCGGCAAGATAGAGCTCGAGCGGCTTCGGCTTAAATTCTGGCAAGATAGAGCTCGAGCGGCTTCGGCGAGAGGTGGGTAAGATTCAGTGAGAGGTGAGGAGTGTGGGAGTGGGGAGAAATGGTGCTTGGGTGGCAGCTTTATATATGGTCGATGAGGGGACAGAACGGGCGACGGTGAGGTCATCGGTGACGATGCTGTGGGGCTCTCTCGGCATGGGCGAGGGCGGCGAGCTAATGGAGCAGACAGTGGAGAGGGAGAGAGGGTTAGGGCCGGGGTTCTAGCTGGGGGAACCAGGGGACCAAGTTAGGCCCAAATGGTGACCAAAACTACTGCTCAGTATAGTGTTTTAAGATTTGCAAGATTTGTGCCTGCCACCTGCTCGACATAATGGCCGCAAGAAGAAAAAATGTGAATTTTGGGTTCAAATTTTTTGAGTGATCTCCACTAGTACTAGGTAGTCTCTGGTTGCAAGGGTTTTGAAAATGGAGTTCATTTGGATGGTTTTTGAAATAGGGGTGATCTAGGCATATGCATTGAATTCAATTTTAAACTGTCATTTAAAATAAGTATTTGAATGTTTTTAGTAGATCACAAAGTGGGCCTTGGTACCTCATTATGTGTACTAGCAAGGGGTGCAAAGATCCAGAATTATTTCTGTTGGGAAATGAGTGCTAGGAACACTCAAAGTAGTGTAGTGGATTAACATGACCAAAATGACCGTTCCTCATTTTTAATTGTTTTTTATTTGATTTTCTTTGGGATTTGTTTGAGAATGATCTAGATGATGTTTATTTCACCTAAGAATCATTTTACAACCAATGGATCACTTAATCAAGGCAATTCAAAACAGCTCCTATTTAAATGCACACACATATGAATGCTTTAATAATTTTAATTGGGAATTTTTTTTGTTAACCCTAAATTTGATGATTTGGATCTTGATAAGCTTGGATTAAAGTTTTGGGATGTTACAGAACCACAGTTAAGTGATGACGTGGGAAGCTTTCAAAGTCAAGTTTATCCACACCCATGTGCTGCAGGGTTTACTAACCAGAATGAGAGATGAATTTAGAGAACTAAAGCAAGGCAGAATGACTGTAGTGGAGTACCATGACAGATTCTTGTCCCTCGCCTGGTATGCACCTGATGAAATCAACACTGAAGCCAAAAAGAACGAGAGATTCTTGAATGGACGGCATGATGAGATGCATACGGTGCTAGTAAACATCCGTTTTGAGGACCTCGAAGAGCTAGTCGACTCTGCCATTCAGATGGAAGGGAAGATCAACCAAGTGAACGACAACCGCAAACGTCGAATGATGCACCAAGATGGGTCCCACAGTGCCTAGAAGTATCGCCCCAACCCATCTTCCGGATATGCCCCGCGTAACAATAGAGCCCCAATGTCTCGCCCAAGCTACCCTAACCATAGCGGAGGAAATGTGAAGACCGGAGGAAACAACAACCACCCCGGCAACTCCAACAACTTCAACCGTGCACCGCCCAAGTCCAACAACAACAACAACAACAATATTGCCACAAGGACTGGAAGCAATGCTGTGCCTGTTGTAGCCAAAGACAAGTCCCATATTACTTGTTTTGAGTGTGGAGTGAAGGGTCACTACTCCAATGAGTGTCCCAAGAAGATTGTCGCCACTGCCAATGTGAATGCCCTAGCTCAACAGCAGCGCCGTGTTTAGCCCGGAAGAAGATTCGCCCCAGGGAATCCTCACAACCGCAACGGCCGCCTCTTCCACATGAACACCGAAGAAGCCCAAGAAACACCAGATGTCGTGCTAGGTATGTTTTCTATTAACTCAGTATTAGCAAGAGTATTGTTTGATTCTGGAGCATCGCACTCGTTTGTTACCGAAGAATTTGCATGCACTAGTAAGATTCACCCAACCAACTTGAAGCATGTTATGATAGTTCAAATACCTGGTTCAACCACCAAAGCTAGAAAAATTTGCAAAGTTGTGCCTATCAGAATACATGGGATAGATTTTTATGCCAATCTAATAGTACTTGGAACCAAAGGTTCGGAAGTACTACTAGGAATGGATTGGATGTCGAAGCATAAAGGATTGATAGACTGTGCCAAGAAAGCCATCACCATGACCAGTAGATCTGGAGTATCAGTAGAGCATATATCTGAAACCTTGCCCCGTCTATTCAAATGCAACAAGAGTCTAGCCCTACCCACCATTGACCAAGTCAGATTAGTCTGTGAATACCCTAACGTATTCCCAAATGAATTGCCCGGTATGCCCCTGGATTGGGATATTGAGTTCACTATCGAACTAATCCCTGGAACCGGACCCATAGCTCAGAGACCCTATAGCATGAACCCATCAGAGTTAGTGGAGCTGAAGAAGCAACTGGATGCCCTGCTGGAGAAAGGCTTGATTCAACCAAGCGCATCGCCATGGAGATCGCCCGTGTTGTTCATCGACAAGAAGGATGGAGGCAACCGTTTATGCACAGATTACAGGAAGCTGAATGATGTCACCATCAAAAACAAGTACCCATTGCCAAAGATAGAGGATCTATTTGATCAGTTGACTGGTGCGAAAGTGTTCTCTAAGATTGATCTTAGGACTGGTTATCACCAACTTAAGATTCGTGCAACGGATATTCCAAAGACCGCCTTTACCACCAGATATGGATTATACGAGTATACAGTCATGTCTTTTGGATTAACCAATGCCCCCGATTACTTCATGAATCTCATGAATACGATCTTTTTGAATTTTCTGGATAAGTTTGTCGTTGTGTTTATCGACGATATTCTTATCTATTCCAAGTCAGAAGAAGACCATGAGCAACATCTACGAATCATCCTTGAAACCCTTAGAGTGCATCAGTTGTATGCCAAGTTCAGCAAATGTGAGTTTTGGCTGAAAGAAGTAGGATTCCTCGGACCTATTGTGTCGGCAGGAGGAGTCGCTGTTGATCCCGCCAAGATCAAAGATGTTGAAGAATGGGAAGCCCCAACCACTCAAACCCAAGTTCGTGCATTTCTCAGATTAGCGAGATATTACCGCAAGTTCGTTGAAGGATTTTCGAGCATCGCAAGACCCATGACCCAATTGTTGAAGAAGGACAAGAAGTTTGATTAGACCGACAAATGTGAAGCAAGTTTCCAAGAGCTCAAGAAAAGATTGATTTCAGCCCCAATATTGATTATGCCAGATATCAAGAAGCCATTTGATGTGTATTGTGATGCATCCAAGATTGGTCTCGGATGTGTATTGATGCAAGAAGGCAAAGTCATCGCATATCTATCCAGACAACTAAAGCAGCATGAGCAGAACTACCCCACCCATGATCTGGAGTTAGAGGTTGTAGTTTTAGCCTTGAAGATATGGCGTCATTACCTTATGGGTAATCGCTATGAGATTTATTCATATCACAAGAGCTTGAAGTATATTTTCACTCAGAAGGAGCTGAATATGAGGCAAAGGAGATGGATAGAGTTAATCAAGGATTATGACCTTGACATTCACTATCACCCTAACAAAGCCAATGTGGTAGCGGGATGCTCTTAGCAGATTGCCGTGTAGGTTAAACACCATGATCAAGGAGAAGCAACCAAGTTTGCATGAAGAGTTGGAGCAGTTTAGAACTGAGCTAGTTAGTAAAGGATTTTTAGCTAGCATTGAACTTCAACCCACTTTGATTAGTCAAATTGAGGAAGCCTAGAAGGGAAATGAAAGTATCGATGGAATCAAGCATCGTATTGGTATACGAAAGGTGCCTAGATTCACCGAAGACGAAGAAGGAGTTCTGTGGTACAAAGGACGTATCTGTGTACCTGCAGATTCGGAGCTGAGGTAAGTGATCATGCAAGAAGCTCATGATTCTCTTTATTCTATCCACCCTGGGGGAACGAAGATGTATCAGGATTTGAAGGAGCAATTTTGGTGGCACAAGATGAAGAGAGAAATCGTAAGCTACATCGCCAAGTGTGATATCTATCAAAGAGTCAAAGCGGAACATCAGAGACCCGCGGGACTATTGCAACCATTGCAGATTTTGGAATGGAAATGGTATTCCATTGGAATGGACTTTATCACCGGTTTGCCTACTTCTAGTAGGGGAAATGACTCAATCTGGGTCGTAGTTGATAGACTGTCCAAGGTATCCCATTTTATACCTGTCAAGACAACCTATCAGAGTTCGAAGCTAGCAGAGTTGTACATTGCCAGAATTGTTAGTCTGGATGGAACCCCTAAGAACATAGTGTCGGATGGAGGAACCTAGTTTACCTCAAGATTTTGGCAGAAAGTCTAAGAAGGATTAGGAACAAAGTTGAATTTCAGCACAGCTTATCACCCTCGGACCGATGGACAGACTGAAAGAGTCAACCAAATCTTGGAAGATACATTGAGAGATTGTGTGTTAGAGTACGGATCACAATGGGAAGATTGTCTGCCTTTCGCAGAATTCTCATACAATAACAGTTATCACACCAGTTTGCAAATGGCCCCATTTGAGTTCTTATATGGAAGAAAGTGCCGTACCCCTTTGATATGGTCGCAAGTAGTAGAGAGTCATATTTTCGGACCTATCATCCTATGAGAAGCCGAACAGAAGGTTCACAAAGTTCTTGAGCACCTCAAGACCACCCGATCCAGACAGAAGAGTTATGCCGACAAGAGACGTAGAGACCTGACTTTCAATGTCGGAGATTCTGTGTATCTCAAAGTTTCGCCATTGAAGGGAACTCAACATTTTAGTTTGAAAGGAAAGTTAGCCCCCAGATATATCAGACCCTTCAAGATTCTGAATTGTCGAGGAGAAGTATCATATCAACTAGAACTGCGAGAAGAGATGTCTGCCATCCACAATGTGTTCCATATCTCGTTACTTCGCAAATGCCTAGAAGTGCCAGAGAAGACCGAAGTTTTCAATAACATCGATCACTAAGACATTGATATCAACAAGGATCTGACGTATCATGAAGTTCCCATCCGTATCTTGGAGGAAGCATACAGAACCACCAGGACCCGGAGTATCAAATTTCTCAAGATTCAATGGAGCACCCACACTGAAGAACAAGCCACTTGGGAGCGAGAAGATTACATTATGACTGAATTTCCAGATCTCTTTAGTTCCTAGTTTTCTTTCTTAAAACTCGGGATGAGATTTTGTTTAAGGGGGAAGGTTTGTAACATCCCAAAACTTTAATCAAGGTTATCAAGATCCAAATCACCCAATTTGGGGTTAACAAAAACTTTTTATAATTAAAATAATTAAGAATGCATATGTGTGTTGCATTAATATAGAATTGTGTGTAATTGCCATGTCTGATTGTTCTAATGGTTGTAAAATGATTCAAAGGTGAATGCCACATCATCTAGATCATTCCAAAACCAAATCCAAATCCAAAGAAATTAAATAAGATTAATAAAGGCAAATGGTCACTTTTGCCATTTTAATCCACTGGGCCACTTTAGGTGTTCCTAGAAGTCAAATCCAAACAGAAACATTCTAACTATTTGCACCCCTTGCTAGTACAAGTAATGGTCTAGCAAGGCCCACTTTGAAATCTTACAAAAACATTTAAACACTAATTTTAAATTGCATTTGAAAATGGAATCTATTTCATATGCATAGATCCCACTTTTTCAAAAACCACTCAAATGAGTTCACCTCGACAACCCCAAACAACCACAGATGCTCAAGCATATGACTAACACACCCACCAAAAATCTTTTCAAAATGCAAGCAAAACTTTCTTGCGGCCATATTGTCGAACAGTTGGCAGGCAAAGAAAATTTGGCCTAACTAATATTGTTGCTAATCAACTCTTTGTCCCCCATTCGACCCCCTCTGCTCTTCCCTGTCTCCCCTAGTTCCAACCAAGCCATCAAAGAGCTACCCTTTAGCCCCTAGCAGCAGTACCGCGCCGCCCATTCTTGGTCGCCGCCGGCCAAACGTGGGCAACGCGCTAGAGACAACGCCACGCCAAACCAGCTTGTCCCTAGCTCCGTCGCACCCTACCGCGACCCCCTGTCCACCCCACAGACATAGCCGAGCACTAGACCACCGAGGAGCAGCCGCGTATCGAGCCTCTGCGCCATGCACGGAGCACGCCAGAGCACAGACCCCGACAGACCACCACAAGCCACGCCTCGACCTCAGCTTGCATGCGCCGCTCCGCCATAACCCCATCATGCTCCAAGACATGCCCTTTTCCCACCGTGCGACCAGCAGCCACCGCATGCCGCATCGAGCACCGCCTCTGCCGTGTAGAGCGTCGACCTTTCCCGACCGCATACCACCGCCCCTAGCTACGCCATTGCACTGTAGCTGACTGTCAGGAGGCAAGCCACCGTCCGCCTACCCCTCCCATACCTCTAACGCCCTGTACCACCATCACCGACGAGCTCACCGTCGCACCCCACGGTCTCCTTGTCGACCTATAAAAGGATCCCTCCCCAGCACCATTTCTCCACACTCCAACACTCCCCACCTCCCACTGAGTCCCTTACACCTCTTGTCGGAGTCGCTCGAGTAGCCATTCATCGGAATTTCCACCGGAGTCACCGGAATTTCCACCGTCAATTGCGACCACCCCAGGAGCCGCCGCGACCTCGCCTGAGCCCGCCGTCGACCACTTGTTCGATCGCCCCCATCGCCACGTTAGCTGGAGCCCTGGTAAGCCCCCAATCGTCCTCCACCAAGCCGCTAGGGTTCAGTCTCGCTGGCGACCAGTCCATCGTCAACGATGAGCCAGAGCCGTTGAACTAGGTTCTAATCGCACGGTCCACATCGCCTCGTACCACTTCGCGTTTAGTTGTGCCGCTGACATGCGGGACCCCCTTGTCAGTTGCCTTCTGCGCCACGGAGTGTCACTGGGCCGGCTCATTTAGTTTCCCGCACTGGCCCTAGAATTCAAATATATGTTTTTCTATTTAGACTTAATCTAGTTTCTATCCACTTGTTGAAAAATCAATTCAAAAAGATCTACTAAACCAAATTGAATTATTCAAATTTTGCTAGAAAGATAATTCAAATATCTATCCAAGCCGGTTGGATTTAAATCAATCAGAGTTATAGATCACCTATAGAAAAAATAAGAAGACAGAGACTTTTCTACATTCAAACATTTTTCAAAAATCAACAATAATAGCTTTTGAGTTGATTCCAACTCTCAATAATACCTATCTGAATATGTAATAATATTTAGGTTTGCATGTAGTGACTTTGGACTAGTACCAAATAATGCTATCTAGGCATTTCTAGTCACTTTAAATCATTTAAATATGAATCCTAAACTTTATAAAATGTGATACAACATTTAAATCACATTCCCATGTATTAGAATATGTGGTGATGACATGTGTCCACATGATCCCATATTTTAATTGGAGAATATTAAATCTTAATTAATTTCAATGAGTAGAAATTACTTTTCTCAAATAAAATAAATGAAACTAGTTCATAAAATCTTGTGATGAATGTGATGATACTAGATCATCAAGTGTGTGCCTTAGTGTGCTAAATAGACTAGTTAAGTATTGTTTGGTGATTGTGTATCCCGTATGTATTTATAGACGATAGTATCGACCATGTCTATGAGGAGGAGGAGTTCTACCCCAAAGAAGACGAGGAGAATTTCAACCACTGCACCAATCAAGGAAATCTATTATTGGCAAGCTAATACTTGCAAGCCATTATTACTAGGGAAGCTAAAACTAAGAAATTTAACACTTGCCCCCTTAACTTGAGCAAATGCATTAGGCATGTTTTGGTTATACCCATCCCAAGGATTATCTACAAGTTTTACCTTTTACTTTACCAAAGTTTTCTTTACTTTTAGTAATGCTTCGTGAGATTTGAGAAGGTAGTTTAGATAGCATAAAGAGTATAAAACTTGGCCTATACTAGATGTCATTCTATGGCATGAGATTGAGATTAGCATCCCACCTTAGTGAACACTCTTAACTTAGTGATTAGAGTTAAACCCAAAAACTTGATCACTTTAGATGGGAATACTTGGTGAAAATGATTATGAAAACCTTGGAATGATGAGTCATTCTATTGAGATGTTTGACATGTGTTGAGAAATACAAATGGTTTATGATGATGAAAATGTTGAGGCATGAGCCTTAGACGTTTATAAAAACTGATGGATGGGTTCGGATGCGATACCATTCCAATTTTACCGTACAACCACAATACCTAAATTGGGTAAGGCTTAGCCGGAAGTTTATATGCATTAGTATTGGTTCCCTCGCGGGAGAGGTTTGAGCTGAGGCTACCTCTCAATGTTGTCCACCTATGCAGTGCCCAGGATGGCAGATGGCCATGGCTAGGAGGCCGAGCTCATAGGAGAGGTGCTTATACTAGAGTGTGTAAAGGAAATATTATGATTGATTATCCGCATATTAAGTATGATGATTTAGGGTTATCGCTGACGGGTGTATCGAATTTTGTGGTGAAAGTATACCACCTCTGTAGAGTGTCAAACTATTCGAATAGTCGCGTCCGCGGTTATGGACAGTTGGAGTGGCCATACTGTTCTGTTGTCAGATGTTTTCAAAATGACTTATGAAATGAATTTTGACATGACTTGACCACAACATGGTTGTGACTATGACAACTAAGTTCCCACTTAGGTGATTTAGAACTTTATTTTATCTTTCTTTGTTTCTCAACTCAGCTTAGGTTTCAAACTTAACTTTACAAATAAACTTAGAACTTAGCATTCCTACTAGAACTACCTTACTTGGTAGTGATAGTTTGCGAGTACTTAAAGAGTACTCATGGCTTTGTCCCTGGCTATTCCTGTGGCCAGACTATGAGGAGGACTATCCGGAAGAAGGACAACAGGACGACTACGACAACTGGGATCATCTCCCATTGTCAGCATTGCCTGTGACACTGAAGATGGAGCCCACCGCTATGCTATTTATTCCGCTACTTGTTTGTTCTAAGACTAGATCATGAGATCCTTTATTTGTGTAAGACCTTGTTATGGTTTGTAATGGATGATATAATGTGATAACCAATCTATTATGTCTCGCAAAAATGGTAATCCTAGGATTGTGATGTATGGCATAACAGACATCTGGGATTAAAAATCCGAGTGTTGATAACCACACATGGTGCATCAATCATCATTTGTGAGCAATAACACATTTATCTACAAGACTCTGATGCACCGCAAGCGGGTGAGACTTCGACCATGCTATAATAGTAAGTGCTCCACACCTCTTTTGGAGGTAAGAATAAATAATTCTCTAGCTCCTGTCAAAACATGGTGTTTCGCTAAGTTTCAGGTTAAGTAAGAATTCTCGAAGAAATAGAATTTTTTATGCATACAGAGAGTTTAACGACCAACTATACGGCGGGAATAAAAATTCTGGTCGTATAGCTCCGGTCGTATAGATATCTTTGCCATCGACAATTTTTCTTTCATATGTACTAAGAGTTTAACGACCAACTATACAGTGGGAATAAAAATTCCGGCCATATAGCTCCGGTCGTATAGATATCGGTGCCTCCGTACAAATTCTTTTCCAATGTACTGACAATTTAGCGACCAACTATACGACAGGAATAAAAATTCTGGCCATATAGCTCCGATCATATAGATATCGATGCCTTTGTATATTTTCTTTCCTAGGGACAAACAGTTTGGGGACCAACTATACAACGGGAAAATATTGTTCCGGCCGTATAGCTACGCTGCCAGTAGGAAACCCTAAAATTTTGACAGAATGCCAACTATACGGCGGTAACACATTGTTCCGGCCATATAGTTGCGCCCGTATAGTTGAGAAAACCTTTCAAAAGCCAACTAGAAGGTAACCTTTTCTCAAAATTTTCTTCTTTCTTCTTCTTTCATCTTCTAAAAACCTCACAACACCACCTAGGAGCTTCTCCCATGATCTAGAGAAGTCGAGCATATGTAAGCAATAAATTTCTACCTCAGAAACCTCCTAGACTATAATTCTCTATAGAAGTTAATATTTTCTTTTTTACTTTCCTTTTATCTGTGGGGTAAATGAACTATGTTCATATACCAAACCGATGCATTTTATTTTGTGTGTTATTTTCGTAGGGACTTGAACATTGTGTGACAACATGTACGGTAGTGCCGACCGTGCAAACACTCACATGAGCCACTTGGTTGCTTAAATTCAACGCTTCGACAATGAGTGTCTAGTAAAACCTTCCAACTCGAACCTCTTTTATTAAGCACATAGGGGCTGCACACTCGTGTTTCATATTTTGGGTCACTTGCACTTCATCAAAATCTGGGAGTATGTATAACTCTTGGACTTAGTTTGTTGACTTAAGCGTGGTGCTTAGGTTGATGAATCGACTCAGTGGGACTTGTATTTTTATCACTTGTGAGCTAAACCCATGTCTTCAGAAACACAAAAATATTTCATTTTCTTTTTTAGTTTTTAAGCATATCCTCAAGGAAGGGCCACCAGGCCATATCAAGAAATACATGTTGAAGCAAAGGTTCTTTGTCCATCAAAAGAAAGGTTACTTGTACCTCAACGGTAAAGTGTGTCACCCTTGTTTTTAACTAAGCTTGGGGAGGTAACCACTTATCACGCTCTCTTTTGGAAACTGTTGATACGTCCAAAACGTATCTACTTTCCTGAACACTTTTGCTATTGTTTCTCCTCTAAACTTGTGTGATTTGGATGCAACTAACGCGGACTAACGTTGTTTTCAACAGAATTGCCCTGGTGTCTACTTTTTGGGCAGAAAATCAACTATCAGGAAAAATCCCGGAAATATGCTGAAAATCCTATTTCACCAGAAGACTCCCGGAGCCAGAATATGAGACGGAGTGGTGCTGGGGCCCAGCCACACCACCTGGCCGCGCGGGCAAGCCCAGGCTGCGCCAGGGGGTGGTCTGGCCGCCCCAGACTCCCCCTCGGTCTCCCTCTTCGCCTATAAGTTGCCTTCTGACCTAAAAACTCAGGGGGGTCGACGTTTTTCTAGAAGGAGTTCCGCTCCGCCGCCACCACCAGATTCCATGAAACAGCACTAGAAACTCCGTTCTGGCACCCTGGCGGACAGGGAATTGGAGGAGATCATCATCACCATTGCTTCTCCATCGACCATCCATGTTTCCCCCATCTATGAGTGAGTAATCCCCTGCTATAGGCTATGAGGATGGTAGGGATTGGATGAGATCGTCCATGTAATGGCATCAGATTGTTAGGGCATGGTGCCTAGTATCTTCTATTAGTGCTTTATGACTTTGTTGCGACTTGTTATGCTTAATGCTTGTCACTAGGGCCCGAGTGCCATGATTTCAGATCTGAACATGTTATTGATTCATTATGATAGTATTGTTTATGGTCTTACCTGCAAGTTGTATACACACGTTATTGTCTGGAACCAATGGCCCCGAAGTGATAGAAATCGGGATAACCGGAGGGAATGGCTTTGATGTGAGGATCACATGTGTTCACGGAGTGTTAATGCTTTGCTCCGGTGCTCTATTAAAAGGGGCACCTTAATTGCTAGTAGTTCTCTTGAGGCCCCGCTGCACACGGGCTGGCAGGACAAAAGATGTTGTGCAAGTTCTCATTGCGAGCACGTATGACTATATATGGAACACATGCCTAGGATTATCTAGTACTTGGATGCTTTATCTTATTTATCTGCAATTGCCCTATGTTCTGATTGCTATGTGAATTGTCTTGTCCATGCAATGCCCGTCCATCCATCCCTATGCCTACCGCACTCGAATCCTACCGTTTACTACAATTGTTACTACTGTCTTTACTTTACTACTGCTGTTACTTTACTATTGCTACTACAAAACTGTTGCTACTGATAAACTGCTGTGAGCAAGATTGTTTCCAAGTGCAGCTAAATTGACAACTCAGTTGTTAAGGCTTATAAATATTCTTTGGCTCCCCTTGCGTCGAATCAATAAATTGGGTTTCACTTCCCTCGAAAATACTGCGATACACCCCCTATACTTGTGGGTCATCAAGACTATTTTCTGGCACCGTTGTCGGGGAGCATAGCTTTATTTATCAAGTTCACTTGGATTCTCTATTGTTCGCTGTTATCCATCCATCATGGGTAAGTCTCGTGATGGAAAGGTTCCTATTTTACCATCCACTACAAGAAGAGGTACGGTTCTGAACACCTCTGTTGCTTTTGATTCACCATCTGTTATGAGTAAGCTCGTTACACCACCACATACACATGCTACACGCACTGCTACTATTTGCTGAATCTGAAACTTCTGATACTTATGATGCTGCTTCTACTGTGCTTGATAAGAGTGGTTCATTACGTCCTTTCCTAGATGCTACGATTGCTAGAACTATAGCTGGAAATACTGAAACTCCTAATGAAGACACTACTACTACACCTGTTAGTTCACCTGAGTCTAGTGAAAGTTATGATATTGAAGATGGTTATGTTGAGATGACCGATGAATTTATTAAAGAATGTAAAAACACCCATGATAGGAGCGGTGCTAAGAGTCTCCTTGAGAGGCGTACTATTAGACCCAAATTGTCTCCTATTGCTAAGTTTGCTGCTTCTCCCATAAACATTAAAGATAAATATTATGATTTCTCTCTCGATCTATCTTACATAGCTATTGTTGAGAAAGAACCTTTTTGTGGGACTAAGAATGAAAGTGTGGTAGCACATATGCCTGAGCTTTCTACCATGAGTGGCTTGTTTTCTGATGATATTAAGATGCGTACTTACTTTGTTGCTAAGATTTTCCCCTTTTCACTGAAAGGAGAAGCTAAAACTTGGTTTAGTAATTTACCTCCTGGATCTATTGATAGCCCTGATTGCTTGATTAGTACTTTCCCGTAGAAATATTTTCCTCCTAGTGCTAGACATGCTATTTTGCAGGAACTTTTTGATTTTAAACAGGGAGAAAAAGAGATATTGCCCGAATCTTGGGCAAGGGTTTGTGCTTTGATTCATGCACACGCTGGAAATCCGTTACCAAAGAATGAGCTTCTTGATATATTTTATAATGGACTAACCGAAGAATCTAGGACATACCTAGATAGTTGTGCTGATTGTGTTTTCAGGAATAGGACTCCTAAGGAAGCTGAGGAATTAATGGCTAAAATAAGTAAGAACCATGAAGATTGGACTCCTCCTAAACAAGCTATACCTGAAGTAATTGTACCTCAACCTACTATACCGGTGGCTATTCCATCAACTAAGAAGAGGGGAATTATTGAATTGAATGATGAAGTAATGAAGGAAGCTAAGAAATGTCTTAAGGAGAAGGGAATTAAAGCTGCAGATGTCAAGAATTTACCTCCTATAGAAGAATTATGTGAGCCTATTCCCTACTCATCCACTATCGAGGTACACTCTCTCCAACACTTTGATGAAGGTGATATCCCTTACTCTAAACCTCCTGATCAATGCTTAGAAGAATTTGATATATTTATTGTTACGCAGGATAATTTTAATAAAAGGGTGCAAAGTCATCTAATGGAAAACACTAGAGCTATTGTTGAGTTGAAAGATATTGTGGAAAAAACCTCTAATGATGTTAAAATTATTGTTAAACACTTTCAAATGGTTCAAACTCAAATAGATCAACTCATTAAAGTGCAAAAAGACTTGCTAGTTAATGCTGCTAAAGAAAAACATGCCTATGAAATTAGAACTAGAAGTGGTGCTGCTACCTAGGATCCTCTATATCCTGAGGGGCATCCCAAAAGAATTGAGCATGATTCTCAACAAGCTGAAAATAGTGGCTCTACTCGTAAGAAAAGGAAAAGGAAACATAAAACTGTTGTAGAACCCTCTCAACCTACTATAGATCCTAATAGTATATCTGTCTCCGATGCTGAAACTGAAAGTGGTAATGAAGAAAATGAAGTTCCTAATGAAGAAAAAGTTGAAGAAGAACCTGAAAAGCACATTAAAAATACTAAATACACTAAGATTTTATTGCTAAGAAACATGGTAGGGAAAGAGAGCCTTGGGTCCAAAAACCTATGCCTTTCCCTGATAAGAAACACAAGTAAAAGGAAGATGAACACTATAATAAGTTTTGTGAGTGGATGAAACCTTTATTCCTGCAAATTCCTTTGACTGATGCTATTAAATTGCCTCCTTACTCAAAGTATATGAAGGATATTGTCTCGAATAAAAGGAAGATCCCTAATGAAGAAATTTCTACTTTGCTTGCTAATTATTCCTTTAATGGTAAGGTTCCTAAGAAACTTGGAGACCCAATGATTCCAACTATCCCTTGCTCTATTAAGAATAGTTATGTTAGAACTGCTTTGTGTGATTTGGGAGCTGGAGTTAGTGTTATGCCTTTCTCTCTCTATAAGAGACTCCAACTTGAAAAACTAATACCAACTGATATATCTTTGCAAATGGCTGATAAATACACCACTATTCCTGTTGGTATATGTGAAGATGTACCTGTTCAAGTGGCTCATAACTGCTTGATATTAACTAATTTTGTTGTGCTTGAAATGCCTGAAGATGATAATATGTCTATTATTCTTGGGAGACCTTTTCTTAATACTGCAGGAGCTGTTATTAATTGTAATCAAGGAGAGGTGACCTTCAATGTTAATGACAAGGAACATATTGTCTATTTCCCCAAGAAGATTGAAAGGACTTATGGTTTGAATTCAATTGAACATGTTGAGGGCATTCGAGTTGGAGAAATATATTGTCCCATACCAAGAGAAAAATTTGAAACTATTATGACTGGGACCATTGCTATCAAAGTTGAGGTAATGTAATCATTAGTGGAATACAAAGCTTTGTCTCATACGAAATTGTTTTGGTAACAAGACCTGATCAACCTTGTTAACAAAAGGATTTTGTTGAACAAAACAATGTTTTCACTATGATTATCTCTGCTTACTTCTATTCTATCCATTTTAGTTTTTGGTTTCATTTAGTTCTTCTTTTTGTTGTTAGTTGCTTGCATGTTAGAGTGTCTTAGAACTCCTGTAGTTCTAGCCTTGTTTTGTCATTGCATCATTCCAAAAAAAATCTGTCTGTCAGAAAATCATTCTTCTATACCTGAAAAATGCCCAAAAATAAAGTGTCTCGAAAAATTCCAGAAAATTCATATTTAATTTTTCCGTGAAAAAAGGGGCAGAGGAGTGCCTGGAGGGTACCAAGGGGACCCACCAGGCAGGCTCACCACCTGGTGGTGCAGCCTGCCCTGGGTGGCGCCATGCCATGGTGTGGGCCACCCCTGGCCCTCCACTAACTCTCTCACCTGCCACTCTCTTCTCTCTCCCGAGTAAGCTCCAGTTCATTGCTCAAAATCACGTTCTTTTTGTGCTTACTCTCGTTTTTTTTTCGATCTCCTTGCTCATCCCATCTTTGTTGCTGAATTTTGGAGCACTTGTTCTCTGGTATATGACTCCTCCCCTTGTCCAAGTAGATTTGTGTTTAGTGGATTATATCTTGAGTATTTTGCTGCTACAGGTGACATGTTTTGAGAGCTTGTAAGCTTGTTTGATGCTTATAGATATAGTTTTGATGCATGTTTAGGCCTCTTACAAGTCCCTATGAGTAGTATCCTTCATTATATTCACTTTGCAATCACTTGTTTAATAGGTGTTTAAATTTCAAGATACCAAGCATGAACAACCATACCTTTGGAGAGATATTTGAGAGGGATGCTGCTAGGAGGTCGAGGCCCTCAAGATCAGCCTCTCAGTTTAGGCCATCATACAACGAAGATCTCATTGCAACTCGTATTGGTAATGAAAGGGATGATGGGGATGCTCACCCATCTACTTTTCCTTGTTTTACTTTCTTACAAGCTACATGGATTCTTGATGATTTCTTGCTACTGATTGAGAGGGTTGGTTTGACCTCATATATGCAAGATGAGAGTGAGAAATATGCTATGCTCACCAAAATCTTTGTCGGGAGCTTCACATTTACTAACACGCCCTATCAGTAACTGTCTCTTTCAAAATTTATAATCTGCCCTTTACCATGCCATTGGAAAGATTTTGCAGTATTGTAGGTGTAAGCATGACAGGGACCGTGAAGAAAATTCAAGGGCGACCCGCTGATTTGCTGGAGCTTTACCGAGGGGTGACCAATGATGATGACCGTGTGGCGCAGCGCAGGAATATAAGAAATATCCAACTCCTTGCTCTTAGATACTTTGTATATTATCTTGCTACTAGCATACTTGGTAGGGAGAACACAAGTAATATCTCCAACTATCATTTAGCTTTGCTTGCTGCTGCGCTCAACAATGATACTCGGTATAATCTTGGCTCGCTTATCACTCGCCGCCTAGCTGCTAGGGGGCCTATCTATGGGGGCATCATTGCATCGCGTATGGTCAATGCATTAGGACTTTCAGTGGACCCCAATGATACTGTATTGGCACCACAAAGGCTTGACCTTGTTGCTATGAAAACTCATCACTTTGTCACCGCTGCTTCTGATTTGGACAGTCTAGTGTATAGGATGCTGTTTAATGACGGGGATGAGAGGGAGATCCCTTTGCCACAGTCTTCCTTGTTTAGTGTTCACATGAGACCGTGGTCACGCTCCAAGGAGGAGGTGGATGAGCAGCTTCGCTTGCTGGGTTTCCACAAGCAGCATCAGGAGGATGTGCCCTCCTACGATTACTCCGTGCACTACGGGGGGACGTACTCGAGCTCGCACTAGGACGAAGGTACCTCCTCGTCGTACCACGATGACACTTCATCTTGGCCAGCTTGGGATTGATACCAACTTAGTCCAAAAGCCTAAGCTTGGGGGAGGTACGCCGACATCGCACTCGTCTCCTTACCATTTTGCGTTGGTACTTTGTATATTCATGTTTCGTTCTCTTTTTAGTTTTTGTCCTTTCTTTGCTTTTGCTTTCTAAAACACAAAAAGACCGAAAATATTTCTGTTGTTTCTCTTTGGTTTGCATCTTCTTCTTTTTGCCTTGGTTTGCTTTCCCCTTTTTGCTTTGTTTGAACTATTCGAAAAACCCAAAAAGATTTTTCTTTGCCTATTTTTCCTTTTTGGTTCTTGCTTTAAAAAATCGAAAACACCAAAAAAATTTGTTCTTCTTTGGCTTGATGAGTTTGTTGCAGGGTTCAACAGTCCTCAGTGGATATTGGTTTCATATTATTATTCAAGCCACACAAGTGAAGAGCAATAATGAGGATTAATGACAACTTGAGGTGTGGTAAGAGGCTGGTAACGAACTCTATTTGTTTTCATTTTTGTACATATACTCATAATTGTGGGCATGCTTAGTCTGTTCGTGTAGGGTGTATGTTATCTTTGGATGCTTAGTAGTTCTTGCTTTCATATGATTAGTCCCAGCTTGCTAATAGTTTGTAGCATGTCATATGAATGTTTGCTTGCATTACTCTATTCATAACTTGGTATGACACTGTGGTATCCTCCTCTAAATGTTTCATTTGAATTGACTTGGCACATGCCCACGCATGCATATGACTGAAATAATCGATTAAGCCTCGATGAATTATTCTGCCTTGAGGATCTTGAATCACTTTCATGCCATGTTTAGTCCTGTTTTGTTACAAGCATGATTATGACAGCTATTGCTCTCTCGTTTGTCACTCCCTTACTATTGCTAGCCTTCACTTTCTCTAAGTATTCTACTCATGTTTCCAACTCCCTAAAACCAAACATTGCCAAAGTGTCCACCATACCTGCCTATTAGCATCATTTGCTATTTCCGTGCATATTCAATATGCCTTGTTTTCTTCCGAATAAAATGTTTGCTTGTTATGGGAAAGTTAGTTACTAAAGCTCTCACGAACTTGATGGCACACTTTATTTTCTGCACTTAATAAACCTGAACCATTGTGACTGTCCATGAAAGTTATATGCTTGCAAATTATAGGCTGGGGATTAGCAGAACCGTGCTATCGCGGGGAACACTTTCAGCACTTGTAAATATATACCCAGTTGATACCATGCTCTTTTGTTTGCGGATGTCGTCGGTGTGAAATAAAAGGGGAGCATGTAAGTCCATGGAGTTATGTATGTGTGTTAGAGAAACGCCTGGGCCGCCGGTCTAATCCATGCCGTCATGGTGGAAACCTGCAGCGTAACCATAATGATATCTATGAAGCATTCTTATTATAAAAAAAGAGAGATAGCTATTGAGAAAAAGAAAAAGAAGAAAAAAAAGAGATTTATGAAAAGAGGAAAGAGAGAAAAAAGCACCATATTCCCATGGTAAATAAGAAGATTGCTCAGATACTCATTGTCTACTTGCCTTGTCATTTTGATATGGGGATTCTTCCGTATCATCGAGCAAGGGGTACCCCGTTGGCGGTTCTCTATGATACGCACGTATTTACGATGACAAGAACTTACCGGTAACTAAAGTTGAGTAGCGACCCTCGTACTCAAGGGACATGGGATTTCCAGTTTATAGTCTGTCAAGCATATAACTCAGATTGGACCTCACTTTCACCTTAACCACATTAAAGATGCTTATGATAGGGGCAATGAGAGCTCAAAACTAATGAGTACCATACTTTCAGCATTTGGAAGCCTTTCAAACTATTCAAAACCTTTTCATTTCCTTGTTGAGTATCCACTTATTCTATGAGCACCTTCTTGAGAGCATAGTGGTCATTCTTTGTGCCTGTCTCATTACTTGATTATTTGTGCTATGACTTTGATGCTTGTATCTTTGATATCTTTACTTCTAGTCTTCACCTGAACTTCAGAGTTTCCTTGTCATTCACAATCAAAGGCAAGCGAGATACCACTCTATCATACCTTGTTATAAGCATTATAATGTTGCTTATATTTATACTTCATGCTACTTATTATTTTTGAGTTGGAATCTCTTCATAGCTTACAATGCCTATTAAGTAAACTTGGTTGCATACTCTTTATTATGAATCGTCTAAGTAGTTGATCACATGCTGAGAATATATACATCATACAAAGCAAATGTGTTCATGAAAGTTCTTTTATCGCACTCAGTTTTCAACTGAATTGCTTGAGGACAAGCAATAAGCTAAGGTTGGGGGGAGTTGATACGTGCAAAACTTATCTACTTTCCCGAACACTTTTGCTATTGTTTGTCCTCTAAACGTGTGTGATTTGGATGCAACTAACACGGACTGACGCTGTTTTCAGCAGAATTGCCCTGGTGTCTACTTTTTGTGCAGAAAATCAACTATCGGGAAAAATCCCAGAAAATATGCCGAAAATCCTATTTCACCAGAAGACTCCTAGAGCCAGAATATGAGACGGAGTGGCGCTGGGGCCCAGCCACACCACCTGGCCGCGCCAGGGGGTGGTCTGGCCGCCCCAGACTCCCCCTCGGTCTCCCTCTTCGCCTAAAAGTTGCCTTCTGACCTAAAAACTCAGGGGGGTTCAATGTTTTTCCAGAAGGAGTTCCGCTCCGCCGCCACCACCAGATTCCACGAAACAACACCAGAAACTCCGTTCGGGCACCCTGCCTGGATAGGGAATTAGAGGAGATCATCGCCATCATCATCACCATTGCTTCTCCATCGACCATCCATGTTTCCCCCATCTATGAGTGAGTAATCCCCCGCTGTAGGCTATGGGGACGGTAGGGATTGGATGAGATCGTTCATGTAATGGCATCAGATTGTTAGGGGATGGTGCCCAGTATCTTCTATTAGTGCTTTCTGACTTTGTTGCGACTTGTTATGCTTAATGCTTGTCACTAGGGCCCGAGTGCCATGATTTCAGATCTGAACATGTTATTGATTCATTATGATAGTATTGTTTATGGTCTTACCTACAAGTTGTATACACACGTTATTGTCTTGATATGAGGATCACATGTGTTCACGAAGTGTTAATGCTTTGCTCCGGTGCTCTATTAAAAGGAGCAACTTAATTGCCAGTAGTTCCCTTGAGGCCCCACTGCAAACGGGTTGGCAGGACAAAAGATGTTGTGCAAGTTCTCATTGCGAGCACGTATGACTATATATGGAACACATGCCTAGGATTATCTAGTACTTGGATGCTTTATCTTATTTATCTGCAATTGCCCTATGTTTTGATTGCTATGTGAATTTTCTTGTCCATGCAATGCCTGTCCATACATCCCTATGCCTACCACACTCGAATCCTACCGTTTATTGCAATTATTATTACTGTCTTTACTTACTACTGCTGTTACTTTACTATTGCTACTACAAAACTGTTGCTACTGATAAACTGCTGTGAGCAAGATTGTTTCTAGGTGCAGCTGAATTGACAACTCAATTGTTAAGGCTTATAAATATTCTTTGGCTCCCCTTGTGTTGAATCAATAAATTGGGTTTCACTTCCCTCGAAAATACTATGATACACCCCCTATACTTGTGGGTCATCAACTGTATTTTCTCTTTTCTTTTGGTGATATACTCAAGTTTGGTTCTTGCAAAGTTCTAAGCCTGGGGAGGTTACTTCTGCATGTGTAGAGTCTTGTGCAATGTTCGTATTCGATGAAGTTTTAATGCAATCATGTATTCCACTGTTTTGAATGCTTGATTAAGTGAGTCTAGTTCTGCATTCATATGGGGATACACTTGATCATGATAGGCACCATAGGAGTTGACTTAGATCTTGTATGCATCTTGCCAAATTGTTTATCAAGCTTGTGACACTATTTGTGATCCTCTAGAAAACATTGCCACAATATCTACACTTGGAAAGAATGAATACTTGATCAAGATCTTTTGAAATTTGTTGGTTGTCACTAAATAGCTTTGTCTTAAATGATTAGGTTATGCTCGACCCCATAATGTTAAAACAATAGACTTGATAGTTTGCTTATGGAAGGAGTTGTCAACTGGAAATGATATTTCGAAGTTTTGAGTTCTATGCTAAATAAGGTGTTGATTAATTGTCTTAAGAGTTTAGCCTTAAAGATACTCAAACACCATAGCTGTGATGATCGACTTAATAGTACTCTTTGAAAGGATTTGTTTGAAGAAACTAATATTTAGCGATAATTGAGATGCATGCCAGATCTTGACATGTTGATTAAAGTATGATATTGCTTTATGCGTGTCTGCACCACTATCGCACAACATGGGATGCTAACAACTCCACTGGCCTTTGAACAGTCCAAAAAGAGGAAACTCTTGGAATTTGGCTATGAGTTGCCCAACATATGTAGCATAAATGCTATATTTGGGTATGCATTGGTATTCTCATGGGCATGCATTCAAAGTGAAAGAGGGAATACTCCTCTGACCGTTATTAGAAATCATTATACCGAAAAGGGAAACCTTGGTAACGGTCACGAGTATCCATTCTTAGCCTACACAGTCTGATTAAACACACTAAGTTTTGGCATGATCTCATTACTGATGAACTGATGTTTTAGAAAGACAAAGAATAGAAATGAGTGTTTGATAGCCATGATTCATTGATGTGGATGACCAAATGAGACACCCTAATGCTATGCTTCTTTTGACATGATCTCGCATAAATCTCGTTACTAAGAGATGAACTTTCTGAAAGCTCAATAACTGATGTTTGCACTTGAGAGCCTTAACTAGATGACATGATTGGGTAGCTTTATTCCTATTTATGCTTGACATCTATTTGTGACTAAGTTTTGCCTCATAAAAATAATGATATGAAAAGTTATACAAAAGGTGCAATAAGAGGATCACAAGTTTGTCTGCAAGTAGATTCACTGTTGACATGGAGCATATAAGTTTTGATGAATATTTAGTGGTCTTTATAACTGAGCTTGTGTTGTCTTGTATGAATACATGTTTTCTCTCTTCAAGCTTGTAGAAGAAATAAGGATGCAAGGCATTGATTTCCAATGGTAAGCTATTTCACAACCATTAATTTATTACCAACCCTTTCTGCTCGATGATGAGCAAGGTCTAGCTTGGGCAAGTTGATGGCTATGAAATACCACCTCTTTATGCCATATAAAATGAACCATTTATCTCTCATATTATGTTTCTTTCAGCAATAGTTATGCCTTATATGCATAACTTCTAGTTCTCATTTACTTTCATATGAGCTTTGCACATTTAGTAGTTTAGGTAGAATTTTATCACTTTTCCTTGTCTATGACATGTTTGTAGGTGTTGATGATGATTATGGATAAAACAAAGGAAAAAGGAACAAAGAGAGCCTAGTATGGAGGAGCTGCAGGGACCAAACTTAGCCATTTGGGAGGTTGAAAAAGTGAATTTTTCCAACTTATCAAAATAAATATCCAAGACCACAAGGTTGTATCCCTCGATGATACAAACTCAAAAAGCCCAAGAACACCCAAAACGGAGTTCGTATGAAGAAATGGCGGCCAGAATACTAAAGGGGACACACAATTTGATGAGCAACTATACGGCCAGAGTTATTTTTCTGGTCATATAGCTCCGCCCGTATAGTTTCCAAAAAGGTCACAAACGACGGGATTTGACCCTATAAAAGCTCCAGAACCTTCCCTAAGTCATATGACGGTATTGGGGGAACCCTAGGGCACCCCCAAGGCCTATATAAAGGAGGGAGGACCCAAGAGAGAGCCACCAAGCCATATCCTCCACCACGGCGAAGCCCTGCCACCGTGCCTCCGCCATAGCCGCCTCCAAACAGATCTACACCATCACCATCACACAAGAGAAGGGACTAGGATCTTTAATGCCTCCACATCGAACTACATCGTCATCTTCATCAACAACGTCTCCATCACTGATCCCCTTTGATTACTTGTTGTAATTCTAGATTGAATCTTGGATTTGCACTTGTCTTCAATTGTATCATCATATGTCATCCATATGATATCCATGATGTTGATTACCTTCATGTGTGAGAAGTTTCCTTTGTTCTTGGGGAGATAGAGAAACCCTAGTATAATATTGAATTGAAATAAAGATTATTATGTGATATTGTTCATTATGCGTAGACTTCCATCATCTTGTAGATGGATCCACTACTCCCTTAGAACTCTTTCCATCATAATATTGAATTGAGATGGTTCCACTACTCCCTGAGAACTCTTTCCATCATCTTGTAGACTTCCATAATCATATTTGCATGCTCTTGTTTACTTACAGCTTTAGTTTATTTATTGTTCTCTTATTTAAAAACCCAAAAATATCTTTTACACAAAACTCGCATTTTATCTTGCTACTTAGAACGTTATTTAGCATTACTATTTCACTATTTAGTTCAAAGAGTTATTAGACTTCAGACTCCTGCTCCCTGTGGGATTGATATCTTTATTTCGAAACTAGCTACAAACAATTTGTGCACTTGTAGTCATGAGTCTTCGATTCAGGTTATGGATATAGTGTAACTTGCTTTAATAAAAGACCTAGGTTTATGAAATGCTTTGGAAGAATTCACTTGGTGTAAGATCACTTTGAATGGTACCTATAAACATTGTAGAACCTTTATTTACCTACCAAAATGTTGAATTTTTATGGTTTTTATCAGTGGATGGAAATAAGCTAGAACCAAGATTTCACCTACAACCTTGCGCACATATGGGATACAAAAGATAATAATAAGCGTAGATTGTAAGCACATAATAGAACATAATAAAGACTCGGAGATATATATGGGTTATGTGTCCTAGCAACACCATATTATACTACCACAACATAATGGATACATTATCCAACCACCACTGCCCCAACTAGTGCGGGGATCTAGGAGTTATGTGATGTCACCATGATTCTCTAGAAAATTAGTCACGGCTATTGTTCTCCCTTACTCTCAGTAGGTTTCACCTCGTAGCTGTTAGATCTCCTTTACTCTCTCATCTTTACATTTATCGATATTCTGGATCTTTGGGTATCTGAAAAGTCATAACATCAAGGCAAAAGACTAGAGACAAAATATATGGATCTAAATTACTTCACATATACAAAGAATCCCATATCAAAAGATGCATATGTTGTTCTGACGCTAAGCCTTGGCCCGTGATGACTAACCACACATAATTAGATCATCAATCATAAATATTGTATTGAAAATCTTTGAGATATAAATACAAATTTACAATGTCATCAACTGCGTATGAATCTGGATTACAATTACTAGACTATGACTATGAGAGAGAATGGATATGGAAATGGTGGTGATGGCAATCGCGATGAAGGTGTCACTAGTAGAAAAAACACTACTAATGGCGTTCTATTTTTACTACGAGTAGCGTGTGGGACACGCTATTAGTAATACGCCACTGGTAAAAATTACCAGTAGCATGCCCTCCCATGACCCTAGTAATGCAAATAGTAGTGGCATGCCACCAAACACACATGCTACTAGTATCTGGTTTCAAAATTAAAAAGGAAACTGGCTGGTGCCTCTTGAGGATATGCATAATCAGTAACACTATAGAATGACCTTTGTTTAACCCGGATGGACCACGCGATGGTGGCAAGGCCTTATTGGAAATGTTCCCTAGATGCAATAATAAAGTTGTTATTATCATATTTTCTTGTTCACGATAAGTGTTTATTCTCCATGCTATAATTGTATTAACCGGAAACTAAATACATGTGTGGATATATAAACAACAAAGTGTCCCTAGTAATCCTCTTCTAACTAGTTTGTTAGTCAAGTGATGCTTAAGATTTTCTAACCATGGACATGTAATTTCACTTGATAGCGGGATCATATCATTAGGAGAATGATGTGATGGATAGACCCAATAACAAACATAGTTATTGATTGCATCACTTAGTTTGATTGCTATCGGTTTCATATATATGTCAAGTATTGTTTCCTTAGACCATGATATTGTGTTACTCCCTAGTGCTGGAGGAATACTTTGTGGACATCAAACGTCACTTTGTAATTAGGTGATTATAAACATGGCTTTCAGGTATCTCCGATGATACTTGTTGAGTTGCATGAATCAAGAATGAGATTTGTCACTCCAAGTGATGGAGAGATATATTTGGGCTCTCTGGGTAGTGTGGCATCATAAAGCTTCCAAGCATGTGACTAATGTGAAGGGGTTCCGTGGTACAAAATTAAAAAATTCCTACGGCAGAACGCACCTAGCCAAGATCTATCTAGGAGTAATGTTGTGACAAAGAAGGTTTTAGTGACATATCCTTGTAGACCAAAAGCATTAAACATTTCGAGGGGAACGTGGATGAGGTAGTTAATATTGTAGTTGACCTCAAGGTCGCGAAGCTCCTCAACAGTCACCCTAGGTCCTTGCACAACAACCCATGTGCAACTAGTGGCAGCACCTCTGAGGTATCACACACGTGCGGTGTATGATGACAACTTTCGACTCCTTGATCCCTACTTAGAGTGCAGAAGTAGATCTCTGGTTGGAATCTCTACATCACCTCGATGTGCCACATTGAAATTCTCCCATTGCACGCATAGCCTGACACGGGGTCCTAGCTACAATAGAGAAAGAGAGAGAGATAGAGATATTCTCTAAGGAATATGCCCTAGAGAATATCCCAATTTATTTGTTGTGTAATTTCCGACCCCTAGACCCCTCCTTATTGGTGAGTGCATATTTGCATCATGTTTTACATTATTATTTTGCATTGTAGCTATAGGATCTTGGTATTTTACGGCGCTCGCGCGCACATTTTATGTCTGTTTTCACCTGGATTAGGACAGATGATGGATCCAATGGATACAATTATTGGAGCAGTTGTACTGTGGAGAAAAGGAGTCAAAAACAACGTAAATCGCTTATTTGGAAAATATTAATAATACTAAAAGAAAACCAGAAGCGGGAGGCAGAGAGTCCAACGACCAACTATACGACCGAAGCACTTTTTCCGCCTGTATAGCTTCGGCCGTATAGTTGGCGCTGCCTCCGCCTCGTCAAATAGTTTCACTCTGTGCAATTGGTTCGAAGAGATGACTTACAGAACACCCAGAAATCACAGAAACCTCACCTCCGGAAGGCATCTGGAGGGGGAACTCATCCACAAGGGACCCATCTTCACCCTGCGCAGATCCGGGAGGCTAAGGTATCGATCTTCATCATCCACCGTTGCATCACCACCATCTCTATCCATCCCATCTACATCTTGTCTAGATCTTGTTCTAATTCCTATACTCGTTGTGGATTTATACAAGTACTATTCATCTATGATTGTTCCCATTATCATTGCCATGATGTTGATTGCCTCCATGTCTGAGTAGATCATTAGTTCTTGGGGAGATGGAGAAACCCTAGTATGAGATTGAAATAAGATAAAGTCTATTATGATATTCATCACTGTGACCATGTGTTAGATTTTCTACATCTTGATGTTGAGAAAAGTTGACCTCTCAATATTTGCCTCTCATGGGGACTTGATGGAGGGAACTACTTGTTGCTAGACGAATGCGTACTAGAACTTACAATGACTATAAAGCTGTTGGCACCCCTTAAGTATCAACTTGGGAAACCGAGCAAACTCACGAAAGACTATCCATGCCATGGGATACGTCCTACGGGATTACGTCCCTTAATAGCGCAGTAATTCGATTGATGCTGATTGCTGACTGCTATGGTCATGAGGATGATGTGAGCGGCGGTTGCTGCCTATTTGTCCAAATACGGAGTTCCTCCCACACATACATAGTTGAGAATGTTCATGATGATAATCTTTATCTTAAATCTTTATAATACTAGTGGTGTATCCGCTACTCCCTGAGAACGCCTTTTCCCTATCGCAATTCCAATCTCTCTTACATACACGGTACTTACTTTCTGTATTAAGTTATTTTGCTTTACTTTATTATTGCTCTTATACCCAAAACCCAAAAACACATTTTTACACCATACTCGCATTTTATCTTGTTACTTAGAACTTTATCTAGCATTTTTATCATAATATTTATTTCAAGAATTATTAGACTTCAGACTCCTGCTCCTTGTGGGATCGATATCTTTATTTCGAAACTAGCTACAAATGATCTGTGCACTTGCAGTCATCAAGCTATTTTCTGGCGCTGTTGCCAGGAGCTAAGCATTGTAGGTCTTTTAGTTTTTGCTTATTTATTTTTGTCTTGCTAAATTTTGTTTTGAGTTACAGGTTTCCACCAACATGATGGAGTTTGAGCATATGACCAGTGCTAACCCACTCAACTACTTTGGGAAGCCCTATGATATTTATAAAAGAGACAATCCAATGAGAAGACAAGGGGGTTTGAAACAAATCCTCTACTACTTAGTATTCTACATAAGAAGCAATTTACTGGAGATGAAGAAGATCCTGATCCATATGAGCATATTGCATGTGTTTAAAGATATATGTGGCACTTTTCTATTGACGGGATATACCACTGATGAGGTAAGGGTTAAACTTTTTAGTCAAACTTTGACAAGTACAACTCTCTCATGGTATAGATCTCTATCCCTTGAAGGCACCACTACTTGGGATAATCTAGCCTGTGAATTTCTATCAAAATATTATCCATTATCAAAATCTTTTGGAATCAGGCGTCTTATAATGACCTAGAAGAATCGTTCTAATGAAGGACTAGTAAGAGCTTATATTATATTTAAAGATTTGCTACGACTATGTCCTCATCATGATTTGCCTGAATGGTATTTACTACATATCTTTTATGGCGGTTTAATGGAACCTAATAAAATTCAATTAGACTCTTTTGCTGAAGGAGCCTTTATGAATCTTCCTATACCTAAAGCTTGGGCTTTACTTAACAGAATTTTTGATCATAGAGTTTCATGGAATTTTGGTCTAGGAAGTGAAGGAGGCATAGAAATAGAGCATGATTGTATTCATGACTATAATAAAAAAGGCCATGTTAAAGAATTATCTAAAGAACTTTTTGTAGATTCAGATCTTGTGTTGCAAGTTGTTAAAGCTTTTATAGAACATATTAAAGCTCTAAAGGAGGGTCCAGTCAAGTATGATCCACCACCCGAACTAGAAAAGAAAAGAGAAGATGAAGCAACACTTGCCTCCGTAGAAACAATTTATGAAGTACCTTTCCCTAACACTGCACAAAAGCATATTTTTGAATATGAACAGGTCAAAGTAGTACATGAAAAGAAGGAAGATGAAAGCATGTCAGGAGTCATGGAACACCTAAAAGAAAACAAAGATGAAGAGGTAACCAAGGAACCAATTATGGCTATGTACTCACACTGTAACATAGTTGAACTTGATGTAGAAACTTCTGTATTGGTTGAAGGTAAAATAAAGGTAAAACATGTGGGTAAGCCTATTCTTCCCTACATATTTAAAGAAACCTCTCATTACGGTCTATGTGATCTTGGCACCAAAGTTAATGTTATATCTTATGATTTCTACCTAGAAATAAAAGAAGAAATAGAACCGGCTACACACTACAAGAAAAGTTTCCTTCCGCAATGAATTGGCCCGACAGTTATCGTAGAAGACGCGTATTCCGCGACGAAATTCTCAGCTCGGCCGTGGCCGATGGAAAACTTTTTTTCCGGTTTTGCGGCCCTCTACTACGACGGATCTGCTAAAAACATGGAGGAAGCTCGGCTGGCGCGTGGAAGAAGCAAGATTTTTGTTTCCTCGCACGATGTTGACTCGCCGAAGTCTTTTGAGGTGTGTGGGTCCCGGATGTTAGTGTCTCTAGTGGACCATACTTTTCGGTCGCGCCTCCCTGATTTGAACTCGATAACGTTGCTCGAGGCATTTTCCATTTAGTCAGGCTGCTAGGTCCCACATGTTAGCCTCTCATTAGAAGGATCGTGTGTATGATGGAATTTTTTTCCTTCGCTCGCGCTACCCTATTCCGAAGTTAATAGCGTTGCTCGATGCATCTACCGTCTAATCAACCTCCTGGGACCCACATGTCATCCTCTCATCAGAAGAAACATGTGTATGATGGAATTTTTTCCTTCGCTGGCGCTACCCCGTTCTGAGTTAATAGCGCTGCTCGACGCATCTACCATTTAACCAACCTCCTGAGCCCCACATGTCATCCTCTCATTAGAAGAAACGTATGTATGATGGATTTTTTTCCTTCGCTCGCGCTACCCTGTTCTGAACTTGATAGCGCAGTTCGATGCATCTACCGTTTAATTATGATGCTGGGCCCCACATGTCATCCTCTCATTAGAAGAAACATGTGTATGATGGAATTTTTTTCCTTCGCTGGCGCTACACCGTTCCGAGTTGATAGCGCTGCTCGACGCATCTACCATTTAACCAACCTCCTGAGCTCGACATGTCATCCTCTCATTAGAAGAAACGTGTGTATGATGGATTTTTTTTCCTTCGCTCGCGCTACCCTGTTCCGAACTTGATAGTGCTATTCGATGCATCTACCGTTTAATCACGTTGTTGGGCCCCACATGTCATCCTCTTATTAGAGGAAACGTGTGTATGATGGATTTTTTAACCTCTGTCGTGCCTTCGTGTTTCGAACTTGATAGCTTTGCTCGCTACATCAGCCGTTTATTAGGGATGGTGGGTCCCTTATGTCAGCCTCACATTAGAAGAATCATGGGTATGATGAATTTTTTTTCTTCTCTAGCGCTACCATGTTCCAAACTAGATAGCGTTGCTCGACGAATATGCCATTTTCTCATGCTGCTGGGTCCCCCATTTCAGCCTCTCATTAAAAGAAACGTTTTTCTCGCTCGTGCCTCCCTGTTTCGAACTAGCTACGTTGCCCGATGCAGCATCTGTATAAGGTAGCGCTGCTGGGTCCCACATATCAGCCTCTCTGTAAATGAAACGTGCGTATGATGTACTTTTTTTGGCCATGTCCGCTGTTTTGACCTTGGCAACTTGCTGGGTCCCAGATGTCAACCACCTCTGTGTAGGAAACGTGTCTATGCTAGGTCCCAGCTGACAACCTCTATTTGAAAGAAACGTGTGTATGTTGGACTATTTTTTGGGTCCCAGATGTTAGCCTCAGAGTACAGAAAATGCTCAGAAAGGCCGAATTAAAAATATTCTAGGCTAACTCGGGGCGGATGCCCTATTCGTCATGGCTTATATTCCATGGACTCACTCCTAAATTGAATGGGCTACGGTCGGTGGCCACAAGACCACGAAAAGGCCGAATTATAAGGTAGTGGGCTATGCTTGGGGTTGATAGGCTAATTTCATGAGCTATGCTTGGGCTTGCTGGGTCCGACATGTCAGCTTCTCTGTAAGTGCAACATGTGTGTGATGGACTTTATTTTCGGCCGCGTCCGCTGTTTTCACTATGGCAGTCGTGTATGGTCTTATTGCTGGGGCCCTTATATCAGCATCTCTAGCACGTTCTGCCTTGTGGGTCCCCGATGTAGCCTTGTATGTTCTGCCTGGTGGGTCCCTGATGCAGCCTTGTATTTTCTCTTGGCTATTGCCTCCATGATTTCAACTCGATAACGTTGCTCGATCTATCTTCCGTCTAGTCATGCTGCTAGGTCCTCCATGTCAGCCTCACATTATAAGAATATTGTGTATGATGGAATTTGTTTCTTCGCTCACGCTACCCTGTTCCGAACTTGATAGCGCTGCTCGATGCATCTACCGTTTAATCAAACTCATGGACCCCATATCTCATCCTCTCATTAGAAGAAACATGTGTACGGTAGAACTTTTTCCCTCGGTCGCCCCTCCGTGTTCCGAACTTGATAGCGTTGCTCGCTGCATCTACCATTTAATTATGATGCATGGCCCCACATGTCATCCACTCATTAGAAGAAACGTGTGTATGATGGAATTTTTGTTGTTTTTCCAGGCTGCTGGGTCCCCCATGTGAGCCTCTCATTAGAAGAAACGTGTGCATGCTGGACTTTTTTCTCACTCGCGCCTCCCTGTTTCGAACTTGGCAACGTCGCTCGAGGCAGAACCTGTATAAGGCCACGCTACTGGTTCCCACATGCCGATCTCTTTGTAAATCAAACCTGCATATGATGGACTTTTTTCGGCCGCGCGTCCGCTATTTTGACCTTGGCAACGTTGCTCGATGTGGTAGTCATGTATGGTCTTGTTGCTGAGGCCCCCATGTCAGCCTCTCTGGTATGTTCTGGGTTGTGGGTCCCAGATGCATCCTCGTATGTTTTGGCAGGTGGGTTCCTGATGCCAGCCTCTCTGTACAAGTATTTAACTTTTTTTCAAACCTGACCATTAAACTCGAGGGATGCTGAAGGCTGGTGGGTCTGTGATGTCAGTCTCTCCATGATGCAATATTGCTAGAAGAAAAATGTAAACCCAAGATAATTTTATGTCAAGCACAGAGAATTGAACTCAAGACTTCAAAACACATATAAGCCATGTGCGTTGCCACAACGACAAACAACATAGATGAACATTCTCATTAAAAAACTTTATAGTACCCATAACTTATATATTATCCTTCTTAAAAAGATTTTATGTGTCCATGTTATCTCTCTTATTAAAATAAAAGGGAAGCGATCCTGGCATCTCAATTTATTAAATGCCAGATAATGGAGTAGTTTCTTAAAAACATGGGTAGGCGGGTTTTTTGTTTTTATTTTAAAGGGCAATTCCAAAAACGCCGAATTAAAAATTTTGGGCTATTCTACATCTACTATACTCAATGGGCTATACTCCATGCGTTATTCTCCATGGGATCCTTGATAAATATTTAAATGGGTTGTCGCCAGCAAGTCTCCTGACCCCTACAAGGCCGAATTAAATTGTTCTGGGCTAAAGAGGGGTCGAATGGGCTTGATTTTACCTCCTCTTTAGTAAAATTTGCATTATGCTGTGGCTCGGCCGGATTCGGAACATAGACCTCACTACCGGAGGGAAAAAACGATAATTGTTTTGACATATATTCGTGTAACAATATCTAAAGAACAAGGGACACAGACCGCGTGCGCCAAAACTGGACTGGTATCCAATGACTTCACTTGGTACCCTCTCATTTCTGTCCAAAACACATCCAACGGTTCTGATGACACACATGCAAAAGCTCTAGTGCAAGCAGCCCAACAGCAGCGACATAACTTTTTTACAAATTCAATAGCATTTGAAAGATCCAGTAGTACAGAATAAGACAGAAAAAATATTGACAGATTCCTAGTTCATATTCAGCAGCACTTGACCGTTTCTGCAGCATTCCAAAGTGACTGTTTCAGCTATACAGACACTGAAACTCAATAGCAGTACAGAGAGAACCCGTTCATGTTTCAGCTATAAAAACCTTGTTGCACGATCAGTTTGCCCTTTTCTCCAAACACACTCGATCATTGGAGCAAGCATAACTGACGATCAAGTATGCTTTTGTGTGCATACCTCCTCTTCACATTAATATCAGTGTGACCCCCATATATATGCATCCCAAAATGCCCAAGCCTCATCTAGATTGTGACAAAGCCAAGTTTAAAAAGGAAAGCAAGACCATCTACTGCACTTGATCTAAACAAGTATCGGTACATCAGTATTAGTTCTAGAAAATACCTTAGTAATAGTAATGACATAACACTTAACAGATTGAGTAGAATTTGAAGCTTAAGCAGTACATAATAAGACAGAAAAATATCTACAGATTCCTAGTTCCAATTCAGCACCACTTGACAGATTCAGCAGCATTTAAAAGTGACCGATTCAACAGTACAGACACTAGCCAAAAGAAATGACAGATTCAACAATGCAGACATTGAAATTCAATAGTTGTAGCAATGCCATGAATCATAAGGAAAGAGAGTCCATATTCAGCACTCGATCGGTCAATCTAAACAAGTAACAGTACATATGTATACTACAAAATCGATTAGTAGTAGCAAGTTAAGACCTCCATACAAAATACTCAGCATAACACAGCAGCGTGTCAAGTGGTGGCCGGGTAGCACTTTCTTTTCTGCCTGTTACCCTTTCCTTGTCACACCGTCGCCTGTGGTCCCACTATGTCAGCAGCGTACATTGGAAATAGGTATACATTGCCGCAAACTTGTTCCGCCTCTCCTCATACAAATTGAATCTATCACCAACATAAAGTAGTAATTAATTAGTATGACGTTACATATCTTAACATTGGGATCATCACAAAGAATATTTAGATGTTTTATCTCACTTTTGAAACTTGTTGATGCAATACTCCTAATCCACAGGGAATTCCGACGAACGGTTCATAAGCTTCCAGGTAACACCGTGGCTGCGACAAGTACGACTTGATCCTTTCTAGGGAAACTTCGGCCGACGATGGCCTGCTTGTCAGCTCAGATGTCGCCACCATTTCGACTGCATGGAGCTCATGCCACAAAAACAGCGACCAAAGCTTCACCTTGTACCACGGTGATTCGCACGCCCCTGAACTGACAAACCTGGGGGATATGACTATGTCCGTGGTGTGGCCATCAATTTGGGCGACGAACATGGTGCCCTCTTTCCCGATGCCGATGATATCCGCTCTCTGCGAGCCCCCTGTGGGCATCGACTTAGACGGCTCCCAGTGTTTGTGGCTATAGGGCATTATGGGCACAATCCTCGAGTGGGCAACTCTGAGGTGGCGGACAAGCTCTACCATAGGAGTTAGCTCTACCGATGAGGTGATGAACTCGCATCCAGGCTCCGTGCAGACTTGCTTGCCGTGAAAGCACCAGATTATGTGGTTGTAGACGTCGTTTTAGGGTACAAATGTCCCATAGTGGTTGTTGGGGCATCTGCTACCTTTTCTGCCCGCGACTTGGCGGTACAGCTCCTTGGAGCATGCGGTCAGCCGGGCGGCGCTGGTAGTGTCCAGACGCATAGCAATTTTGTTGAAAACATCGTCGCCGACCTTGCTCCAGACACTGTGTAGTGGGTTGTGCGTCGATTGCGACATCAGGATGGATTGGAGGGAAGAGGTCGGACCAGAGTATGACTATCGGGGATTTTTGGAGAGGGGTGGCGCGTGGCCTACAAGATCCGATGCAACAGGCGAGATGGCGAGGAAAATGTGCGAAGCATGCACTAGAGATGATCAGGAGAGTCTAGGGTAAGGTTTTTGGTCGGTCGCTCTCGCTCTTGGATTGATCAGTCTTACTCAATGGGCTAGATGTTTGCCTTAGATGGGATGCCAGATTAGACATGTAGCAATATAAGTGGGCCTTACATTGGTTGTTACCGAGCTTAACGAGTAGCTCACGAACATAGTTAACTCGATCATTTAGCTTGTTAAGGATATCGAGCAAAAACTGCAGCTCAACTCAGATAGTTAATGAAACGAGGCGATTTTGAACGAGCCAAACAAACGAGTGCTCATTAAACTCATCGAGTTTCGAGTTTTATGTCCATCCCTAATACTTTGGAACAGGAGGTAGTACAATACTAGCAGTAGTACACTAGATGTTTGTTTTGAAGTTTTGCTGCAAACATAGTACAATAAATACCTCCACATTGGAGCCTAGCGCGATTAAGTACCATGGTGTTCCAATAAGATGCATGATAATGGAAGGTGTTAAAGCACCTCTTTACAGAATAGTTATAATTAGAAGCGAACAGTCACTACATTAATATACCTACGATATAGTAAATTGTCCATTAAATGATGGGTGATAACCTGCACATCTGATGACCTTCTTGCAGTTATGATGATCAAATACTACCACCTTAAAGGAAGTGGTGGCAAGCTTCTTGAATACCAGAAAGTATCCTACCTTCAAGTCATGTGCTTTGACAAAATCTAGCCATCCTTCGTCAAGGATTACCTCAGCTGCAGGCTTTGCATATCTTAAGCTTGATGCCTCTGGATACTCACCGCCAAACGTTGGCAAAAAGGAGTTGGGTATGCTCTGCACGTCTGATACATTGCAAATGTATCTATAATTTTTATTGTTCCATGCTTGGTTTTATCTACTTTCTTGTGTTTTGTTCCAATTTTGGAGTACTTTTCATATGATTTCTTGGACTAACCTATTAACAAGAGCCACAGTGCTAGTTGCCTGTTTTCTGCTGTTTTTGGTTCTAGGAAAGTTAGAAAATGAATATTCTCGGAATTAGACGGGATAAAATCCAAAGTGCCTATTTTACCAGAAGACTCACAGAGCCACAAGACGAGACGGAGAGGGGCCAGGGGCTGGCCACACCACCTGGTGGCGCGTGCCAGGCCAGGCCACGCCAGGGGGTGGTGTGGGCCCCTCCGGCACCCCCTCGGTCTCGCCTCTCGCCTATAAGAGCCTCCTGATGCATAAACCCTAAATCATCAAGCCTCCAGCCACGAAAAGTTCCGCAGCGCCGCCGCCACCGAAGGGGAGATTCGGGGGACAGAAAGTCTCTGTTTTGGCACCCTGCCGGGACGGGGAAGTGCCCTCGGAGCCATCTCCATCGATCTCCACCACCATCTCCATCACCATTGCTGATTCCCATGATGAGGAGGGAGTAGTTCTTCCTCGAGGCTAAGGGTTTTACCGGTAGCTATGTGTTCATCTCTCTCTCTACGCATGATCATATTGTGATCATGAGCTTTGTAATCAAGTAGATCTACCTTGCTACTCGAGTGCTTTAATAGATCTCTGCTCTCCCCATGTGTGTGAAAGTGACATCGTGCACACCATGGTGGCACTTAGGCTAGAGATTACAAATACTTGTTATGAGTTATATTTGGAGTTGGATGTCTTTATGAAATTGTGGTGTTTGTTGGACTCATCTAGTGCTCAAGGTGACAGTGTGGGGTTTTCTAGATGGGAAAGATGAACTTTGAGGTGTGTTGTTATAGCCCAACCGACGATTAGAGTGTCCAATCAGAGAGTAGTTAAGAGTAGTATCGTGAAGAGAATATATTTATATGAGAGTGTTCACTAGTGAAAGTATGATCCCTAGGCCTTGTTTCTAAGCATTGAAACACCGTTTGCAATTAGTTCTGTTACATCTTTGCTTGTTTCCATCTTTATTTCAGTCTGTCTTTAGTCTCTTCCACTCCATCAAGCTATTTTCTAGCACCATTACCACTTATAATTATCCATACCACTTGTATTTCACTATCTCTTCGCCGAACAAGTGCACCTATACACCTAACAAGTGTATTGGGTGTGTTGGGGACACAAGAGACTTCTTGTATCTTGATTGCAGGATTGCTTGAGAGGGAATACCTTTGACCACTTCCTCCCTGAGTTCGATAAACCATGGGTGATCCACTTAAGGGAAAACTTGCTCCTGTTCTACAAACCTCTGCACTTGGAGGCCCAACAACTGTCTACAAGAATAGAAGTGCGTAGACATCAAGCTATTTTCTAGCGCCATTGCCGGGGAGGTAAGGTAAAAGGTATTTACACCGGAGGATTAAGGAAGAAGAACCTCCCACGGCAAACGCCTATTTTCTGGTGCCGTTGCCTGGGATGAAAGGTAAAAGGTACTCACATCCTCCGGTGTGAGTGCTCGAAGTTATTTCCTTTAGATTCTGCAATTTTGTCTTTTTGTTTCTTGTTTTCACTAGTTAGGCTTAATGGAAAACAACAAAAAAATTAGAGAGCTTTATAGTATTTATCTTGAGTTAGGACATGAAGTGTTTGAAGAGAAAATTAAAAAACCTATGGAACTTTATTTGCATGCTAATAGCAAAGTTGTTAGTATAAATTCTTTGGACACCATTATTGCTAATGCTATGGAAAAGTCTAAGCTTGGGGAAGCTGGTTTTGATGAGCATGATATTTTTAGTCCCCCAAGCATGGAGGAAAAAATTTACTTTGATGATAGTATACCTCCAATATATGATGATTACAATGATGAATATGATATTTTCAGTCCACCTACTATTGAGGAGGAAATTAATTATGATTACAATATGCCTCCTATATTTGATGATTATGGTGATGAAAATAATAATGATAGCTATTTTGTTGAATTTTCTCCCACTACAATCAATAAGAATGACTATGTTTATGTGGAGAGTAATAATGATTATATGCATGTGGCTCATGATAAGAATGTTTTATGTGATAGTTATATTGTTAATTTTATTCATGATGCTACTGAAAGTTATTATGAGAGAGGGAAACATGGTTTTATGCATCTCAATAATATTAAGTTTCCCCTCTTTATGTTGAAAGTCTTGAAGTTGCACATGTTTTGCTTTACTATGCTTGTTGCTTTGTGCTTTAATGACTTGTTTCTTTACAAGATTCCTATGCATAGGAAGTGGGTTAGACTTAAATGTGCTTTGAATTTGCTTCTTGATGCTCTCTTTTACTTCAATTCATATTTCTTATGTGAGCATCTTCTCAAAATATCAAGCCTAACTTAAAGGCATTAAAGAAAATTACTTATTGGGAGATAACCCAAATGTTTTAGATGAGTCTTGGAAGTTATTACCTCTGTAATAACCGCTCCTTATCCTTTTTATTTGCCTTTTGTGCCAAGAGTAACCTCTAATGAGAGAGAAGTAATGATTAGGAAAGTTGCTGTCCCGAAACAGATTTCTATGCTTCACCGTACAAATTCGTGTAAAATCTCTGTACGTCCTTTTGAGGCGTGAATTTTTGTGCTTCTGCCCCAGGTTGTTATCTAACTTTAGTTGGTTCAACAATTTTTTATTTGAGCAACAGAAGGTCTTCGAAAAAATTCGTCTTTACCTGCTGGTCTGTTTTGACAGATTTCTGCCATTTTCTGCATTTGCTTCTTGTTGGTTCCTTTTTTAGTTCTTTTGGGGAATTGAGCTTTTTGAGGGAAGTGCTACAGTAGATTGTGTTTTAATGGAAGTTTTATTGGTGTTGGAACTGAACCTAAAGACCTATTATCTTGAGTGCACTAATGTTGCTAATAAAGATTCTGTGAAGTTTTGTATGAAGGAAAAAATTCAGGTGTATGGAAGGAATGAGTAATGAGATGAATGATGGACTAAAGCTCAAGCTTGGGGATGCCACGCATGTCACCCCAAGAAATATCCAAAAAGTACAAGCGTCAAAGCTTGGGGATTCCCAAGGCATCCCCTTCTTCATCAATAAATATCACAGGTTTCTTCCAAACGCTTCATTTTTATTGTTTCATGCACAATTGTGTTGTTCTTGGAGCGTCTTATTTTTCGTTTTTGTTTTGGTTTTTTGTTTGCTTGGTTTTCTTAGTTTTCTGAATAAATTGGTTGGACCCCCTCTTTCATACATTGGTTTGCAAATAGTTTGGTTTGGTTTGGAAAAGAGTAGGAAAGTTCATGCTTATGTGGTAAAAAGAGCTCGTTTTTGACTGTGGCCTATGCTTTGTCATGCCATGCTTGATATTGTTTTGGCTTTATGCTTAGTATTCTTTGCTGTAGCATGACTTGTTATAAACAATTGAGATTTCTTAATGTGCCTTGGATGAATCATGCGTTGTTTTAGCATATTAAAGCATAGTATAGTGGTATTCTCCTTTGATGCTTTATTTGGGTTGACTTGGCGCATGCTCACACCATGTTATGACTAGATCAAGTCACCATAAGCCTTTATGATCCTTTAGTTTTCAACTTGTAGTATCACTTTATGCTTTGATCAATGATGTTTTGTCGCTCTGCATGATTATGGCCATTATTGCTCTCTTAGTTTGTCGCTCCCAGTCTTTTGCTAGCCTCCACAACTAAGTATGAGTTCCACTCATGCATCCGATTCCCTAAACCAAGTTATTCCAAAGAGTCCACCATAGCTACCTACTATCTTATGCTATTCTAGGTATATTCATGCTTTTTTTTACCTTCCAAATTGAACTTGTTATGAGAAAACTAGTGATTAAAGCTCTCACGAACTTGATGGCACACATTACTTTTTGCATCTAGTAAACTTAAACCATTGGGTCCTTCTTTGTTGCGTATATGTTTGCGCTTTATAAGTTGAAATTAGAAGAACCATGTTTCATGGGGAACGCTTTCAACATTGCACTTGTACTTTGTACCCCGTTGATATCATGTTCTTTTGCTTACGGATCCCGGCGGTGTGAAATAAAAGTGGAACTTGTAAGATCATGGAGTTTGTATGTGTGTTAAAGAAACGCCTGGGCCGCTAGCCTAAGCCATGCCTAATCATGGTGGAAACTTGAAGCATCACCATAATGAGCACTCTATGAAGCATCCTCAATAAAAACCTATGCAAATAGCAAATAAAAAGATCCCTAAGATGCTCATTGCCTGCTTGCCTTGTCATTTTGATTATGGGAAAGCTCCCGTATCATGTGCAAGGGGTACCCCGTTTGCGGTTCTTAATGATACACATGTACTTACAATGACAAGAGCTTACTCGTGACTGAAGTTGAGTAGCATGAGGATCGGTCTTCGTAAGTAAGGAGCATGAGATTTCGGTTTATAACTTGTCAAGAATATCCTCTTAGTTGTGTCACTTTAACCTTAATCACCTTCAAGATGCTTATGATAGGGGCAATGAGAGCTGAAAGCTATTAAGTACCATAATTTTTGTAAGCTCTTTATGAGACTTGAATCCCTACTTCCTTCTATGAAGGCCTTTCTTCCACCATTATATTGAGTCTCCACCTTCTACCTTTATGCACCTACTTTGAGAGCATAGTGGCCATTCTTAGTTCTTTGTGCATTGTCCCAAGACTAGTTGATTGATGCATACTTTGATATTACATGTTTTAAACTATTGTATCTAGTCACTCTTATGAACTTTGAAGGTGTCCTATGCATTTATATTTGCTACTCTATTGAGGGACAAGCTGAATGCTATTATGCTATGTATTCTTTATGTGAAACAAACAAACGTCTTGCAAAGCATTGTTATTCATGAATCTTTTGTTTGTGCATTTTCATGTTGCATCATAGTTTCTTTGCTTATTGCTAGAACTTTGTCTTTCATGTTATGATTCAAGTACTATGATCCCAGCTTTGAATGTTTTACAAATACTTTGATCAAGTCTTTGATGGTGCATGTCACCTCAAAAAACTTTCTTTTTATCACTTACCTACTCGAGGACGAGCAAGAGTTAAGCTTGGGGATGTTGATACATTGCAAATGTATCTATAATTTTTGATGTTCCATGCTTGGTTTTATCTACTTTCTTGTGTTTTGTTCCAACTTTGGAGTACTTTTCATATGATTTCTTGGACTAACCTATTAACAAGAGCCACAGTGCCAGATACCTGTTTTTTGCTGTTTTTGGTTCCAGGAAAGTCAGAAAATGAATATTCTCGGAATTAGACGGGACAAAAGCCAAAGTGCCTATTTTACCAGAAGACTCACGGAGCCAGAAGACGAGACGGAGAGGGGGCAGGGGCTGGCCACACCACTTGGTGGCACGGGCCAGGCCAGGCCTCGCCAGGGGGTGGTGTGGGCCCCTACGGCACCCCCTCGGTCTCCCATCTCGCCTATAAGAGCCTCCCGATGCATAAACCCTAAATCATCAAGCCTCTAGCCACGAAAAGTTCCGCAGCGCCGCTGCCACCGAAGGGGAGATTCGGGGGACAGAAAGTCTCTGTTCTGTCACCCTGCCGGGACGGGGAAGTGCCCCCGGAGCCATCTCCATCGATCTCCACCACCATCTCCATCACCATTGCCGATTCCCATGATGAGGAGGGAGTAGTTCTTCCTCGAGGCTAAGGGTTTTACCGGTAGCTATGTGTTCATATCTCTCTATGCATGATCATATTGTGATCATGAGCTTTGTAATCAAGTAGATCTACCTTGCTATTCAAGTGCTTTAATAGATCTCTACTCTCCCCATGTGTGTGAAAGTGACAGCGTGCACACCATGGTGGCACTTAGGCTAGAGATTACAAATACTTGTTATGAGTTATATTTGGAGTTGGATGTCTTTATGAAATTGTGGTGTTTGTTGGACTCATCTAGTGCTCAAGGTGACAGTGTGGGGTTTTCTAGATGGGAAAGATGAACTTTGAGGTGTGTTGTTATAGCCCTACCGACGATTAGAGTGTCCAACCGGAGAGTAGTTAAGAGTAGTATCATGAAGAGAATATATTTATATGAGAGTGTTCACTAGTGAAAGTATGATCCCTAGGCCTTATTTCTAAGCATTGAAACACCATTTGCAATTAGATCTGTTACATGTTTGCTTGCTTCCATCTTTATTTCAGTTTGTCTTTAGTCTCTTCCACGCCATCAAGCTATTTTCTAGCACCGTTACCACTTATAATTATCCATACCACTTGTATTTCACTATCTCTTCGCCGAACTAGTGCACCTATACACCTGACACGTGTATTGGGTGTGTTGGGGACACAAGAGACTTCTTGTATCTTGATTGCATGATTGCTTGAGAGGGAATACCTTTGACCACTTCCTCCTTGAGTTTGATAAACCTTGGGTGATCCACTTAAGGGAAAACTTGTTGCTGTTCTACAAACCTCTGCACTTGGAGGCCTAACAACTGTCTACAAGAATAGAAGTGCCTAGACATTAACGTCTAACCCTCCCGGTATTAACAATATCTTGCAGAACTCGTCACAGGTGTTATCCACGTGGGTGTTCCTGGATAGCCCCTCCATCCAGACTGCATAGGGCTCTCTTGTCTTTTTCGATGATGAGTCTATCCAAGCTCTTCTTGCCCGAACGCTGCAAAAAAATCCCGTGGATAGATAATGTCTCTACCAGCTGTCAATAATTGTGAAATAGTACAGTATTAGCTGATAGAGTACAATACAAGATCAACTAAGAAAGTAAAGTGGAGCAATTTTCTTATCGAAGTACACAAATAAAGTCTTAACTCTAGCTAGCATGAACGCCGGTTATATTAGTACTACTTCCAAGGTCTAGGCATCACATTAGTGCAGTTCTTTATCGAACACTACAGATACCGAACACCCAGGAACAGACGAACGGACGAACAGGATGAGCTCTATCTGCTGCCGATGCTAGAGATGCATACATATACTCGAAATTTTGGAAAAAATCAGGATAGGGCAGCAGCTGCCCTAACTTGCCCAAATTAAAGGGACCTCCGCCCCTGAGACAAATCTAAAGCAAAACATACTGAGTGGCCTCCCAAATCATCATCAGCCGTGGATCAATCAATACAAAATTTGAACTTATTATTATAGTTCACCGTAGATCTAGCCCCAAAACTAGCTTGCATGTGTAAAACTGAACTATAGTATACAGACGGGTTAAATGCACTAGATTAGAATTATACTCAACACCAACCCAATGTTAACCCAGCGCTAATAAAAGCTTGACCGCATCTCATCATCAAGATCAAGGGTTCCGGGGATTATGTACATATCGCACTATCACCACGATGTCTGAGGGATGCGACGGCTCTATAGATGAGGTTGCAGGGCCCGCCGCCCGCAGCCGACCCGCCTAAGACGAGTAAGTTTCGGCGGTGGTGGTCGTCAATGGAGGAAAGCGCAATGGTGATTAAGGAGTGCTGTGTGAGAGAGGGCGGTGGCTGGTGAGGGAATAAATGCAGCGAGGGTACACGAATGCAGTGGACAAAGGAAACCTTACCAGCAATACAGTACTACTAATTGTCATGCAAAAATTAATTGCCTAGAAAATTGGGCACGGCAACTTGAGTGCTTGAATAGAAAAACATCAAACACATACTATTAAAGTATATTATTACGTACATGGTTCCTAGTACAAGCAATAGTGGAAATAATGTTGCAAGTACTGATACTACAATACAGTATGAAAGTACTACGTACATAGTACTGTACTCCCTCCGTTCGGGATTATAAGTCCCGCGCGGATACTAGGTTGTAAATTTAACTAACAAAATATAAATAATATATTATAAAAATTATATCATCAGAAACTTTAGATGTTATATTTTCTAATGGTATAATTTTTAAAATATATAACTTATATTTTATTGGTCAAATTAACAACCTAGTTATCCGCGCGGGACTTATAATCTCGAACGGAGGGAGTACATTACATGGTGACAAGTACTAGCTAAAAAAATGATGTTGCGAGTTCTGATAATCAGCTTTTCAGTATTTTGGTAAAACTTCACATAGTTCTAACGAGGCAGGGTTGGCACAAACCACATTGGCGCCTCAAACATTTGCTCTCTATGTTCTTCTCCAGTGTAGTTAAGTGATGAACCTATGGCAGCTCCCCCATTGACGTGCATGCGGCTCCAATCTGGAACTGGCTATGGGCGATGTTGGCAGCGCATGTGTGTAGCAAACACACAGTCTACTCTGAACACTGGCAGAGCTTCGTCAACATCGGTAGCACCAGGTCCGGAGTTTGTAGGGGGATCAAGGTTGAATGGATGGTTGATTCCCACAAACACTGACCTCCTTTTAAGATTATCTCTTCTGATCCAGTCCGGTGCTACAGGGTCATCCAAATTAAGGGCCCTCATTAAAACGTGGCAGCGGAGCGAGGGATAAGTGAGCAGTTCTCTACTCATGTATGATACAGGATTACCATGGCTGCTGGTTCGTGCACCCCTGGTGTGAATCCACAGGATATTTCAGCCAAGCTCTGCCAAGTACCAGCTGCGTAATGCAATATCTTCAGCCTCGGCATCGTCGCCGGCTTGGACGTTTGCCGACTCTTCAATTACTGGAGCTTGTATGACACGCGGGCCTGCAAGTATACCTGTGTGTGCATTTCAATTAGAAAAAGTATCATGAACAATGTAGTTGCAAGTAATTTATAAATTTTACTTTTAAATAACGGGACTCACTCCACTTGTTTGGTTCCCAGACAAGAACATCTCCTCGCGGTTCTGTCACCGCGTATATGCAATCAATAGAACCACTGATTAGACACTTGGCAATGGCATCGACATACGTTGCTGGTGCAAGATAGTCGTTTCGAATGATAATCTAGTCCCTGTCACAAGGAAAATCTATGATAGCAATGAATTTGTCAAACACCGCCATCACGCTGTAGTACCATTGGTTGTCAAATCTGTACGGTTTCTTTGCTATTTGTATCTTCAGCAGCTCGATATACGTATGCTTATAGAGGTAAGTGCATGGGGGCCGAGGAAACACTGGTTACCCGATGGATAAATATCAACACGCTGCACACGTGGCAGCTCGATACGTGCCATATTGTAGACGTTTTGGAGGTACCAGCGCCCCGGGTGCTTTGCAATCACAATCCATTCTCCGTCGGCACCAACCCAGCGACCCTTGTTTTCAAATCCTTCATCATCCCATGTTCTGGGTATGTCATCATCAACTGGTACAAGTGCTTCTACCGTTGGATTGTCTAGTGGCATCAGTAACGCGTCAATGCCCTGCAACAGATTTTCTTCATATCTAGGGGCATGCAAGGTGTTTGACAAAGGGGGTAGTGCTAGCTAGCTTTACGGAAAAACTACTATCTAAAAGATGCAGAAACATGTTAAATAAATCATGAATGCATACCGACAAACACACCGAGGAATAAGGTCTTGTTTGCATTAAAGAAAAATGTAGGAATAGTTAAGTTTCCTATGCTGACACTGTTCAGAGGAATGGACCAGAGGAAAAAACATGGGCAATTTTCCTATCATTGATTCACAAGATTAGGGGCCTCTTTCGATCAATGGTTTTTAAAAAACGTAGGAATAGAAAAAACACAGGATTGACATGGTAGGTACAGTAAATTCATATTAGTAATTACAAATGCAGGAATTTTGTAACAGGTGTCTTTGGATGGTGAATAGGAAATAAACACAAGAGTTTTGCAAGAATATAGTGTAAGCGCATTGGACTTCTCAAAGGAGAAATAGAATGAGGTTGGAGCTCGTGTTTAGATTCTTATGGAATGGAGGGCATAGGAACTAAGAGGTGACTCCATAGGAATTTGATATCTTCCAAAATCCTATGGGTTAGAATCCTCCAAAACTCATATGCAATTCTTCATATCCAACTTGGACCTCATTTTCAAATTCATACGCGCGCAAAGAACAAGAATGAGGTCCCAAGAGACACGATAACATCATAAATATACTCTCCCGTGAGGTTTGACTTTGACTTTACCATGTTTTAAAGTAATCCTATGTTTTTGTATTCATGTAAACCAAAGAGACAACTTTTTATAGAAATCTTGTGTTTGTAAAACACATGAAACTTAAAATATAACGCAAGCCTTGATTGGCCAATACACCTTCTGTTATAGGTATGAACAATCAAGGTCGTTCTTGTGTTTTCATATTAGTATGTTTGGAGGAGAGGGGGGGCACTGAAGCAAAAGTCTTGGGCCTCTTTCGATCGCAGGATTGAGACCACAGGAATTTCAAAGGTTCAGGCGATTATAAAACATAGGAAAACTACCTACGTGATTGACATGATGAGAGTTGAGCCTCAAGTAGATGTTCCAATTCCTACGAGATTTAAGCATGGGTGGGGGGTTGCAGTTCAAAAGAATTTGCGTACCACAATTCCTTTGATCCAAATTCAATCCATAGGAAAGAATCTAAGGATTCGACTCCTACAAAAATCATGCAAAACTGATTATTACTTGCTCGTCATGGTCTAGTGGCCATGTCTGTGGGTCAGAGTGAAGTAGGCAGGGCAAACCAAACGGGAGACCAGGATCTTCTGCAATCCCTCGACGCATGCCAACCATGCCGTGAGCCAGGCGAGCGGTGCTCAGAAGATCGGCGCGACCGGTGATGTTGCTCAGCGGTCTGTAGTGGAGGTTGCTAAATCCGATTTCCTGGCTATAGCGCTCAGATATCTTACGCTTCATCGCTCCAGATGTCGTTCTGGGGAAGAGTACTGCGGAAGATTAGTCGGGATGGGTTGGCGGTTTCTACCTTTCTGCAAGGGTGGAGAGGGGCTACGATGGTGCACAACGGCCGAAGCAGCAGAGGAAGACAATGAGGGGTGCGGGGCGGTTCTCCTCCTGTTGTTGGATCGACTACTTTGACCCAGTATATTAGGGCAAAACTAACGCGAGACGTTAACATAGACGCTTATGCAAAAAAGGAATAATAACAGAAAATTAGATATAATAGTATTTCTTAAACGCTCTAGCCCGCAACGCTGGCCCCTAGTTTGAGGCGCTACTGTTTTTTTTCTAGTAGGTAGCTAGGGACAGCAAATCACACCGTGCCGAAGAAAATAAGTTCGAAATGTCCTCAAATTTGCTTTGCGTGTGGGGATGGTGATGCCGCACTGAAGGAGAGAGCAAACACAATTTGTTTTGATTGCATATATACTACTCCCTCCGATTCATATAATGTTCTCAGATTTATCTAGATTAGAATGTATATAGTCATGTTTTCGTGCTAGATTTATCTAATGGTTGGAAACTCCGAGTGGCAACATTATTACCATGACATGATTCACCCATTTACTTCCAAATATGGGAACATCACGAATGATGGGAGTACAATTTACATCAAGGACATAGAGGTCCTTACATTTAGCACGAAGCACCCTAAAAATAAGCAAGGGAAATAGTCGGTCCGGCTCCTTCTCGAGAGAGCAGAGCCATACTCTTCATACTACTTTCTCTTCGTTTGTTTTCAAAATATATGGCCAAATTTGGTGGCATGAAAATTCCTGGACATGGGATCATCATCAGCATAAAGTATGATGTAGATATGGCCATGACCTTGGTCGTTCGGCTTGAAATCCAAGAATGTTCATACTCATCGGCAACTAATAAAGTTAAATACGTTTAAATTTTACCACTTGCTTTTAGGTTTGAATTTTATACGTAAGGACGTAGAGAATACATTTTAAATCAAGGACCTAAAAAGGTAAAATTTTATCGAGGTCCATACATTTAGCATGAAGCATCCTAAAATTAAGCAGGGAAAACAATCATGTTTTGCTCCTTCTCGAGAGAAAAGCTGATCGAGACATACTCTTCATACTACTTTCTCTTTTTTTGTTTTCAAAATATGGCCAAATTTGGCGGCTTGCAAATTCTTGGATATGGGATCATGAATCATCAACATAAAGTATGATGTAGATATGGCTATGGGGCCCATGACCTTGGTCGTTCTTCTTGAAATCCAAGAATGTTCATACTTATCGACAACTAATAATCTTAAATACGGTTAAATTTTTACAATTGCTTTTAGGTTTGAATTTTACATGTATGGATGGTGGGAGTACATTTTACATCAAGGACCTAAAAGGGTAAAATTACATCGAGGTCCATACATTTAGCACGAAGCACCCTAAAATTAATAAGAGAAAACAGTCATGTTTTTCTCCTTCTCGAGAGAAAAGTTGATCGAGTCATACTATTCATACTACTTCCTCTTCATTTGTTTTCAAAATATGGCCAAATTTGGCCGCATGCAAATTCTTGGATATGGGATCAGGAACCATCAACATAAAGTATGATGTACATATATCCATGACCTTGGTCGTTCGTCTTAAAATCCAAGAATGTTCATACTCATCGATAACTGATAATCTTAAATACGTTTAAATTTTACCACTTGCTTTTAGGTTCGAATTTTACACGTACGGACGGTGGGAGTACATTTTACACCAAGGACCTAAAAAACGTAAAATTACATCGAGGTCCATACATTTAGCACAAAGCTTCCTAAAATTAAGCAGGGAAAATAGTCATGTTTTGCTCCTTCTCGTGAGAGAAGCTGATCGACCATACTCTTCATTCTACTTCCTCTTTGTTTGTTTTCAAAATATGGCCAAATTTGGGGGCATGCAAATTCTTGGATATGGGATCACGAATCATCGGCATAAAGTATGATGTAGATATGGCCATGACCTTGGTCGTTCGTCTTGAAATCCAAGAATATTCATACTCATCGGCATATAATAATCTTAAACATGTTTAAATTTTACAACTTGCTTTTAGGATCGAATTTTACACGGACAGTCAGAGTACATTTTACATCAAGGACCTAAACAAGGTAAAATTACATCGAGGTCCATACATTTAGCACGAAGCACCCTAAAATTAAGCAGGGAAAACTGTCATGTTTTGCTCCTTCTAGAGAGAGAAGCTGACCGAGCCATACTCTTCATACTACTTCCTATTCGTTTGTTTTCAAAATATGGCCAAATTTGGCGGCATAAAAATTCTTCGCTATGGGATCATGAATTATCAGCATATTTTAAGTATGATGTAAATATGTATGACCTTGGTCTTTCGGCTTGAAATGCAAGAATTTTCATATTTATTGACAACTAATAAGCTTAATTACGTTTAAATTTTACCACTTGCTTTTATGTTCAAATTTTACACGGACGGTGGGAGTACATTTTACTGTAAGGACCTAAAAAAGATAAAATTACATCAAGGTCTATACATTTAATTACCATGGAGCATCCTGAAATTAAGCAGGGAAAACAGTCGGGTTCGGCTCCTTCTCGAGACAGCAGCTGGTCGAGCCATACTCTTTGTACTACTTCCCTCTTTGTTTGTTTTCAAAATATGGCCAATTTGGCGGCCTGAAATTCTTGGATATGGGATCATGAATCATCGATGTAAAGTATAATGTAGATATGTCCATGACCTTGGCCGTTCGGCTTAAAATCCAAGATTGTTCATACTCATTCACAACTAACCTTAAATTCATTTAACTTTTACCACTAACTTGTAGGTTTGAATTTTACAAGGACGGTAGGAGTACATTTTACATCAAGGACCTAAAAAGGGGGAAATTACACCGAGGTCCATTCATTTAGCATGAAGTACCCTAAAATTAAGCAAATAAAACATTCTGGTTCGGCTCCTTCTCGAGAGAACAGCTGATCGAGCCGTACTCTTCATAGTACTTCTTCCTCTTTGTTTGTTTTCATCAAGGACCTAAAAGGGGAAAATTTCATCGAGGTATAAAAATTTAGCATGAAGAACGCCTTAAAATTAAGCAAAGGAAAATAGTCAGGTTCGGCTCCTTCTCGAGAAAAAACCTGACCAAGCCATACTCTTCGTAGTACTACTTCCTCTTCGTTTGTTTTCAAAATACATGGCCAAATTTTGCATCATGCAAATTCTTCGATATGGGATCATGAATCATCAGCATAAAGTATGATGTACATATGTCCATGACCCTGGTCGTTAGGCTTGAGACCCAAGAATGTTCATACTCATCGACAACTAATAATCTTAAATATGTTTAAAATTTTACCACTTGCTTTTAGGTTCGAATTTTACACGGATGGTGGGAGTATAATTTACATCAAGGACCCTAAAAGGGGGAAATTACATCGAGATCCTTACATTGAGCATGAACTACCCCAAAATTAAGCAAAGAAATAAAATAGTCGGGTTCGGCTCATTCTCGAGAGAGCACCTGATCGAGCCATACTCTTCATACCACTACTTCCTATTCATTTGTTTTCAAAATATATGGCCAAATTTGGTGGCATGCAAATTCTTGGATATGGGATCATCATCAGCATAAAGTGTGATGTTGATATGGCCATGACCTTGGTCGTTCGGCTTGAAACTCCAAGAATGTTCATACTCATTAACAACTAATAATCTTAAATACGTTTAAATTTTACCACTTTCTTCTAGGTTCAAATTTTACACGGACAGTGGAAGTACATTTTACATCAAGGACCTAAAAATGGTAAAATTACATCGATGTCCATACATTTAGCATGAAGCACCCTAAAATTAAGCAAGGAATACAGTTGGCTGGGAAGCTTGAGAACTCATAAAACTTGGTAATCAATCATAAGTGTATCAAGGTCCATGCTTTGTCTAAAAACTAGGGTTGTTGTTGTGGTACTCTAAGCCATTTTTCTTCGTACTTGCTTATAGAAAATATCTTGTCGCTTTCAGTTTCATTGTTCCTATAAGTTGGAACCTATGGTTGCCACCATTTTTCACCTTGCCAAGATGCACACATCTACCAAATATGGGAACATTACAATACAATACGATGTGCATATGGTTGTTACCTTTTTCATTCGGCTTGAAACCCAAGAGTGTTCATACACCGTGGGCTATATATGTTGTGTAACTATTTTTTTGTAATTTATGATGACTCACGGTTATTAATTATTTTTCAGTGCAAATAGTAGTACACGCAAGAGGACTCCATGAAGAAGGCTTTATTTTTTGGTTTTCATTATTTTTGTTCATAGCTAGTGAGGATCAAATTGTCAACATGCATATTCGTAGCAAGAATTTTAATCCTACAGAACTCTCGTTAGTTTTTGAAGTATTGATCGCCTCGGTACCATAAAGACTCAAAGGATGTTTGTAACTTTTTAAGAGCATTCTATAATGTTTACTTGTAGTTCAAATTTGAAAATGATTTTTTATTCCGAAATTTTGGAAAGTCCCAGTACTGGTAGCATTATTGTTCTACATGCCAAGATGCACTCATCTACCAAATATGGGAACATTACCATAAAGTATGTTGTACATATATATAAGGCCATTTAGCTTGTCTTTCGGCCTAAAGCCTAAGGATATGTTCATACATGGCAGACCATATTTTCAATTACATTGTTTTTTATATGCGAACTCTCTTGATAATAATCATTTTTCACAGCAAGTAGGACAAGTTAGAGGTCACCGTGCAATGTTTTTATTGTTTTCTAATAAAAGACAAATTTTGTACATGCAAATGCTTAGCAAGAAGTTGAATCCAACAAATTCATTGGTTTTCGATATATTGACAGTCTGGGTGTGGGTACCTTCAAAAGATACTTGTATAACTTTAAGAGCAATGTACTACTTACTCATAGTTCAAATTTTATCTAACATTGATAAATCATCTTAAATTAGTTTAATAATGTGAAGTTCACTAGGAAACCTTGAGAACTCAAAAAAGTTCATAATCGTAAGTGAAACATGTATAAACTTTGTTTGGAAACTAGGCTTATCGCTTTCCGAGGCATATTCATCGTGATTGCTCTCAGGAAAATAAATCCTGGGAAAATAATAATCTGCTTAAAGTTTATGATCAATCGGGGTGTTTTTTGTTTGAGGTGTAATAAACAGACATATATCATTAGTCCTACACTTTAGAAGAAACTCTTCGATGGACATTTGGATATGTGAATGAAATGTCAAATCTTATGTACAAACAAGTTATGTTCAAAAACAAGTTTATTACGACCAAATAAAGCCTTCACAAATTCAATGTGCGACGGACTGTTATGTTGGTACCTTTGTGTAAACATTGACGTTTCATATGAAGTAAGTCTCTTACATACCAGCTACATGTATCCAAAAAGTATTGCAGGTGATAAATATCGTTAGTATCCAGTTTTTAGCATCATTCAAATCTTTGTGTGTGAATGTGAGCAATGGCATTCATGGACCACTTGTTAGTCTTGCTACCAATGAGGTTAAATCGGTCATTACATGACTAACTGGCCAAATTTGTGCATATTATGCTAAAAAAAACTGTTAAAAATGTGCAAAAATGACGTCCACCAAGTGCTTTGTGCAAAAGTGCGATGAAAAGATGGTGGATCGTGCAATTTCCTCTATCTAAAAAATGTTTTATACTACTTCCTCCGTACTAAAATATAAGGCGTCTAAGGATTGGTCAAAAGACAAACCTTACTAACTTTGACCAAATATTTAGAAAAAATATATATATCTACAATATTGATTGGACATATTAAGAAAATATACTTTATGGTGAATCTATTGATATTAATTTAGTATTATAAATTATATTTTTTTTGTGTATAATCATGGTCAAACTTAAAAAATGTTGACTTTTGACTAATCCTCAGGCGCCTTATATTTTGGGATGGAGGGTAATACAAAGTATCGTACTGTACTTACTACTAGCAAAATAGGTACCAGATGGAAGTTTGAAACCTAAAGGGTACCCACTATTTTAGTTGGTTCAAAGAAATGAACTAGTTCGTCAAAAAGTGATGATATGTGAAATGTATTTTTTTGTAGTACGGTACTACTAAAGCGGATAGAGGGTTGCCCACTCCCATTGTCTAATAACTCCTCCCCTACCATTCCCTCTCTCGCTATCACATTCCCACACTCACCTCACAACTCTCAGTCGTTAACCCAGCCGTTGCCTCGATGAAACTAATGCCAAAACCTTTGTTTGTGGTTGAGCTGGGGTCCTCATCAAGCTCTACTTCGGAGCTGTAGGTGGCTTGTTCGATTCCGACGGCCTCATCGCCCTCTCTGAAGCGTCCTTCACCTTTTGTGTGTGTGCGGGTCGTGCCCAAGGTGAGGCATCCGTCGCCCTTAGGGTTTCAGTCGGTCGCGCCGAAACCCTCATTGCCTGCCGAGCGATCGTCCAAGCCTCCGGCGCCGCGTGCGTTGGGAACGAATGGTCGTGTAGTGGCAGACGCGTCCTTTTCGTCTGCAGGTTGGACTCTCATTCCCAATGTGCCAAATTTCAGAGTGTACATAGTGAAACCCCTATCGGTGGCCCCCCTTCATCAGCGATTGTCTGTTCTTCTTCGGTGTATGTGGCTGGTTCTTCATTAGTGGCGCCTTTTTCATCTTCTCAACCCATCGACCCCTGTGCAAGTTCGCGCCCCCAACTGCAATGAGGTTAGCTCTGGAGGATTGGGGCTTTAACCCAAATCCGACGTGCATCTAGTTAGATTTTTGCAACGTGTATTGCAGGTCCTTTGTTAAAATGCTTAATTGTATGTCATATTCTTGATAACTGTATTTTGTGCTGTTCTTTATACTCCCTCCATCCAGAAATAACTGACTTGACTTTGCCTAGATTTGAATGTATCTGATATGGGGTGGCCCGATCTTCTCAGTAAGAGGATGGCAATGATAATGGTGGATGATAGATAACTAGCCTGTAGCTATGAACTCTCCCGCTCGATCCCTGATGCTAATGCAACAACTCTCGAACCTTGTAGGATATTCACAACACCACGCTCTTGCGCACGCAGCCGTGACCACGAACAGTAGTATGCAATCTACTAATTCCCAATGGAACAACAGATCACACTAAATTATAGTTGGTAGATTCGAACACAGGGTAATTCCAGAGGTTCTATGAAAGAAACAACTCCAAAATATTTTAACGTGGTCTAAACCCTAACTAGAGGTCGTCCCATAGCTTATAAGGGAGGTTGGGGCGACCAGAAACCGAAACTAAACGCATACGACTCAAACTGATACAAACCGACTCGGACCAGATTCGGTCGGCGGGCGGACACTCTGGTCGAAGTGTGCCAGACACTCCGGGTGAAGTGTGCCGGACAGTCCGGTCTGGCCGAAAACTTTGAAGTTTTCGGGTGGCGCCCGTGTAGTGTCCGAACTGGCATACTGAATGTCCACGCCAGTTTGCCTCTCGACCAGGCCGGACAGTCCGAGTGGGTCTGGCCGGACACTCCGGTCGTGGCAGATTTTTTGCCTTCGTCTTGATGATCATCTCTTGCGCCTTCGTCCCGCTTCTCCCTCGCGCATCCTTGGGCGATCATCATGTTGGGCTTCTCTTGTAGCCCCTCTCCTCCTCGCGCCATGCTTGTTTCTCCAACGAACCTGATCATACATAAATGCATAGACTTAGGCAGTATAAAGTTCTCATAATTCAAAGTACCAGATTCATTTAGGATAAATTCACCTGTTGTTCTAGTAGCTTAGCACAATCTCTTGTAATAGGTCCAATTCTAATCTCATTGGACTGATCCTTTCTTGCAACAGTTGTAGCATCTTTAGTAGTCATTGGGGTAGGTGTAATTGTAGGGATGTCCTCATCATCTCCCCACCCCTTCAAAAGGCGTCGACCTCGACGCTCCAAGGTCTTCTCCAGCATATGGTGACAAATCAGCAACGTTGAAGCTATTGCTAACTCCACCAAACTCCTCAATAGGTATATCAACCGAGTAGGCGTTATCATTAATCTTGGCTGACACCTTGTAAGGACCAGCACCACGTGGCTTCAATTTTGACTTTCGAAGTAGTGGGAACCTATCCTTGCGTAGATGCACCCAAACCATATCTCCAGGCTTGAACAACACTTCTTTCCTTGCTTGATTCCTTGCAGCAGCAATGTTCTTGCCTTTCTTCTCAATAGCCTCTCGAGTCTTCTCATGTATTTTCTTCACATAATCAGCACATTTTGATGCCTCCATATCAACTCTCTCATGTAATGGTAGAGGCAACCTATCAAGTGGCGTCAATGGCTTGAAACAATACACCACCTCAAAAGGACAAAGCTGAGTAGTTGAATGCACAACCCTGTTGTAAGCAAACTCAACATGTGGCAAACACTCTTCCCACTCCCGCAGATTCTTTTTAATCATGGTTCTTAGTAGCTGTGACAATGTCCGATTCACCACCTCTGTTTGACCATCTGTTTGGGGATGACATGTAGTACTGAATAGCAACTTCGTTCTTAGCTTTCCCATAAGGTCTTCCAAAAGTAGCTCATGAACCTCACATCACGGTCAGAAACAATCGTCTTTGGTACTCCATGTAATCTCACGATGTCTCTGAAAAACAGGTTAGCAACATGCGACACATCGTCGCTTTTGTGGCAGGCAATAAAATGAGCCATCTTAGAGAACCTATCCACTACCACAAATATAGAATCATGACCTCTTTGAGTTTTAGGTAGACCTAGCACAAAATCCATACTAATGTCTTCCCATGGAGTAGTCGGTGCAGAGAGAGGTGTATACAAACCGTGAGGCTTCAGCTTAGATTTCGACTTGTGGCATGTAATACATCGGCTCACAAATCTGTACACATCACGCCTCATCTTGGGCCAATAAAAGTGATCAACAAGCATGAGCAACGTCTTCTCACGCCCAAAGTGACCCAGCAAACCACCAGCATGTGATTCCTGCACTAAGAACAAACACAATGACGATTCTGGAATACATAGTTTGTTAGCTCGAAACAAATATCCATCATGTATATGATACTTATCCCATGTGTTTCTAAGAGCACACAAACGATATGGTTCAGCAAAATCATGGTCAGTTGCATAAAGTGCACAAATAGCTTCTAATCCAGGAATTTTAACATCAAGATTGGTTAATAGCGTGTTCTTCCTAGATAGAGCAGCAACAACAACGTTCTCTTTTCCCTTCTTATAGTTAATGATGTAAGGAAAAGACTCAATGAACTCAACCCATTTAGCTAATCTTCTATGCAAGTTTGATTGAGCTTTCAAGTATTTCAATGCTTCATGATCAGAATGTATGATGAATTCTTTTGGCCACAAATAATGTTGCCAAACCTCAAGTACTCTAACAAGTGCATACAATTCTTTATCATAGATTGAATAATTCAAACGAGCACCAGTCAATTTCTCAGAAAAATAAGCTATAGGCCGACCCTCTTGCATCAAAACGCCACCTATGCCTATACCACTAGCATCACATTCAGCTTCAAATTGCTTCAAAAAATCAGGTAATGCAAGTAATGGTGCAGAAGTAAGCAAACATTTTAATGTATCAAATGTAATGTCTTGGGCCGCGCCCCATACAAAAGGAACACCTTTCTTTGTCAAATCATTTAATGGTGCAGCAATGGTGCTAAAATCCTTCACAAAGCGCCTATAGAAACCAGCGATACCGTGGAAACTACGCACTTGACTAACATTCATTGGAGTAGGCCAATTCTGAATTGATTCAATTTTAGATTGATCTACCTCTACTCCATGCTTAGAAACAACAAATCCTAGGAATATGACCTTATCTTTTGCAAATGTACACTTCTCAAGATTAGCATACAGTTTATTATCACGTAACACTTGCAAAACTTGTCTAATATGAGTGCAATGTTCAGATTCGGTGTGGCTGTATATGAGTATATCATCAAAGTAAACAACCACGAAACGACCAATAAACACTCTCAAAACATGATTCATCAAACGCATGAAAGTACTAGGTGCATTAGTAAGACCAAATGACATAACTAACCACTCATACAAACCGAATTTAGTTTTGAAAGCAGTTTTCCATTCATCCCCTTCTTTCATCCTAATTTGATGATAACCACTACGCAAGTCAATTTTAGAGAAAACAGCAGCACCACTCAATTCATCTAGCATATCCTCTAAGCGTGGAATAGGATGACGATATCGAATAGTGATGTTATTAATCGTTGTACAATCAACACACATGCGCCATGTACCATCTTTCTTAAGAACTAAAATAACAGGAACAGCACAAGGGCTAAGAGAGACACGAATGTACCCTTTATCCAGCAACGCTTGTACTTGCTTCTGAATTTCCTTAGTTTCTTCGGGATTAGTCCTGTTAGGTGCACGGTTGGGAAGTGTGGCGCCAGGAATCAGGTCCACTTGATGTTCTATACCACGCAATGGAGGCAAACCTGCGGGTACGTCTTCTGGAAACACATCCCCAAAGTCCTGCAAAACAGAAGAGACACCAAGAGAAATAGGGGTCATGTCGTTAGAAACCAATACCTCGCCCTTATACATGAGCACAAGTGGCATGGCTGTAGGATTCTCACGAAACTCTCTCATATCCTCCTTGGTGGCTAGTATCAATAACCCAGGCACTCTCTCACTTTTTGTTATATCACTCAATTTAGGCTCAATTATATCAGGAACAGCTATAACATAGTCTCGCCGAGTGGTAGTATCTTCCTTCAAGTTCACCTCTATCTTCTGGCGAGAATCATTCACAATTTCTTGTGGTGTCATTGGCTGCATAGTAATCTTCTTCCCTTTGAATTCCAAGTGATATGTATTGGCTAGGCCATTGTGTAGCACATGGCGATCATAGAGCCAAGGCCGACCCAATAGTAGGTGACAAACAGTCATAGGAACCACATCAAAATCAATAGAATCTTTGTATGGACCTATTTGAAAATTCACACGTACCATATGAATTACCTTCATCTCACCATTGTTGCTCAACCATTGTATGTAGTATGGTTTGGGATGAGGTAAGTATGTCAAATTCAGTTTGGCACATAGTTCCTTACTTGCAAGATTTCTGCAGCTACCTCCATCAATAATTACCTTGCAAGCTTTGTTTGGTCCAACTAGAGCTTTTGTTTGCAACAAGTTGCAACGCTAGGATTCCTCAACCGGTTGCACACTAAGTACACGTGAAGATACGACAATAGTGGGTGCACGCTCAGCATATGCATCTGCACCTTCCTCGCCGTCATCAATATCATCATCAGAAGCTTCATCTCCACTTTCTACTTCACCTTGTTCATTAACAAACATAACCTTGCTGTTTGGACAATCCTTCTTGTAGTGACCTCTACCTCCACAAGTATGGCACACCACATCACGAGTACGTGCAGTAGACATGTTGGAAACCGAGCTAGCAGCAGGAGCAACGGGTTTCCGAGCATTAGAACCAAACGAAGGTGTACTTGCTGGTTTGGCCGATGGTGTAAACGGAACAACAACTAATGGCGTGACTGTAGGAGGTGTAGACCTGGCCGAAAATCTGCTGGAGGACGGAAAATGAGCACGTGACTTCGCCTCTTCTGCCAACTGTGATTCGGCCTCTCTAGCATGATGCAACAAATCATTCATGGTCTCATACTTGTGATGACAAACAATGCTCTTGATCGGTAACTTCAAATTGTTTAGTAATCGTTGCATGGTCATCACAATGGACTCACGAACTCGAGCACGCTGCATAAGAATCTCCATCTCCATGTAGTACTCATCAACTGTCATGGTGTCTTGCTTCAATTGCGTCAATTTATCAAAAACTGATCGCAAGTAGTTGGTTGGTACGAAACGTGCCTTCATGATTTGCTTCATCTCGCGCCAATCCATCACAGGAAGTTCATTGTCCTCCCTCCTATGTTGCACAAGAGCATCCCACCAACGCAATGCATAACCATCAAATTCAGATGCTGCAAGCTTGACCTTCTTATCTTCTGGATAGTCAAATAATTGCCAGAGTTTCTCAATCTTCAATTCCTAGGTGAGGTAGTCTTCAGGATCAATGGAACCATCAAACTTAGGAATCGAGAATTTTGGCTTGCCTAAACCGTCATAAGCAGCTTGGTTGGGCACACGTGGACCACGCCCAAGATGGGCAAACCCACGACCATGAGCAGGTGAATGGACAGGGGGAATAGCACGTCCCCTGCCAACATGTGGAGCAGCATCAACAGCGCTACCCTCATCGAAATCATCAAAGGCATCATCATGTTGAGGATCTTCCCTTCTATGCACGGCGGCTGTCAAACCCTCAATGGACTGCTGCAAAGTGGTGACATTGATATTGAGCGTAGCCACTTGCGTTTGGATAGTATCAACTGTCCCAACATACTGATCCAATCTCATATTCATATCTTGGAGATTCTTGTCAATGGCATCTGTCGTGTTAGTAAACACATGTGTCAAGTGGGATTTCAAAGCCTCATATTCATGCCAATTGACGAGCTCCTCGTCCTTATTTTTCTGCAACACAACATCATTATCACTAGTAGACATGATTAGTAGGTTAGTGCAAAAATCAGAATTTGTATGGTGGAAACTCTCACAACTCACTCACAACTAATAAGAAAGGAGATCTTACCGTTCCAAAGTGAATAGAGATGCTCTACCAAACGAAATCAAAGACTGATGCACTTGATGTGACGAAGTGAATATCAAAGGTATAGAGAACGATCGCAGGACACATAGGTTATTTAAGGTGGAGCTATAGGTGTGGTATCCTATCTATACCGCAAACAAGTCCTAGTGCTGATTGTACAAAAACCCAAGAAACACACACGGTGGAGATAAACGTGGCAAAGCAATTTATGAACAGGAATATTGCAATGCACAAGAGAGACACTAGTAATAGCTCAAATAGAACAGGCACAAGATTTCTCAAACTACTAGTGCTATACACAACAAGGCCTCCCAAATTGCACACTTCTATATCTCTTTTTTTGTCAGGCGTGTAGCTCTTTTCTCTCTTTTTTTTATACTGATTCTCTTTTCTTTTCTCCCTCTTTTTTTTGATTTTTCAACTATATTACTCAATGCAAACGAGCATAACAACTTATAACAGAACTGGGCCGGATAGTCCGGTTGATATGCGTCGGAGACTCCGGTTGGGCCGGATAGTCTGGTGTGAGTTGGCCGGATAGTCCGGTTTGGCCTGTCGAAAATTTCTACACTTCAAACCCTAATGAGCAGCCTATCGGAGAAAAGCAACTAGTCTCGTGGGTACGTTCCTAGGCACAGATGATGTAGATAGGCTGTGTCTATGGTATGCAAACAAAGGTACGCTATGTGGACTCGGAAAAACGATAAAACACTTGCGGAAACGGTAACAGTGGGAAACAGCGGAAAACAAGATCAAACCCTACACCTAGACACAAACAGAAACTAGACTCCTACGAGGAAAAACCTGCAGATCGGATCTACGAGAAGATACAATCAGCAACTAAAACTTGAAAACGATGCAATCTAGTCTATGGCAAAAAAAATTGTAAGGATTTTTCTATATAGGACGACAACACTCTCTAATCTATGGATGGATTTGTGGATGCTTACTGAGGCAACACTAAAAATCTGATACCAAGATGATATGGGGTGGCCCGATCTTCTCAGTAAGAGGATGGCAATGATAATGGTGGATGATAGATAACTAGCCTGTAGCTATGAACTCTCCCGCTCGATCCCTGATGCCAATGCAACAACTCTCGAACCTTGTAGGATATTCACAACACCACGCTCTTGCGCACGTAGCCGTGACCACGAACGGTAGTATGCAATCTACTAATTCCCAATGGAACAACAGATCACACTAAATTATAGTTGGTAGATTCGAACACAGGGTAATTCCAGAGGTTCTATGAAAGAAACAACTCCAAAATATTTTAACGTGGTCTAAACCCTAACTAGAGGTCGTCCCATAGCTTATAAGGGTGGCTGGGGCGACCAGAAGCCGAAACTAAACGCACACGACTCAAACTGATACAAACCGACTCGGACCAGATTCGGTCGGCGGGCGGACACTCCGGTCGAAGTGGGCCGGACAGTCCGGTCAGGCCGGACACTCCGGGTGAAGTGTGTCGGACAGTCCGGTCTGGCCGTAAACTTTGAAGTTTCCGGGTGGCGTCTGTGTAGTGTCCGAACTGGCATACTAAATGTCCACGCCAGTTTGCCTCTCGACCAGGCCGGACAGTCCGGGTGGGTCTGGCCGGACACTCCGATCGTGGTAGATCTTTTTGCCTTCGTCTTGATGATCTTCTCTTGCGCCTTCCTCCCGCTCCTCCCTCGCGCATCCTTGGGCGATCATCATGTTGGGCTTCTCTTGTAGCCCCTCTCCTCCTCGCGCCATGCTTGTTTCTCCAACGAACCTGATCATACATAAATGCATAGACTTAGGCAGTATAAAGTTCTCATCAATCAAAGTACCAGATTAGTTTAGGAGTAAATTCACCTATTGTTCCAGTAGCTTAGCACGAGCTCTTGTAATAGGTCCAATTCTAATCTCATTGGACTGATCCTTTCTTGCAACAGTTGTAGCATCTTTAGTAGTCATTGGGGTAGGTGTAATTGTAGGGATGTCCTCATCAGTATCTATATTTGTCTTTTGTGTTGTTCTGCTTAGTTATGGAATATTCTTGATGACGATGATGCAGTGTTCTGGTTTGGTACTTAGATTATGCATTGTGCTGTTTAGGAATTTTCCATGATGCGTTGTGCTGTTTTGGTATTTTTTTTGTATGATGCATTTTGTCCTGTCTCCTCACTATTTTTTTTGTACTGTTTAGGATTAAATGATATGACTTCTATCTATTCAAATTATTTCAATGACCCATCAGATTAGGTAATTTTGATTGTGCAGACACTGTTTATTAAATTTAGTTACATAATACCTTTTGCTGTTTTGGTATTTTTGATGATGCACTGCATATATGCTGGTTTGTCTATCCAGATAATGCATTGTGCTGTTTTAGCCATTCAGATTATGCATTGTGCTATTTTTTTGTGGGGGATATGCATTGTGCTGTTTAATCAATCTAATTAAATTTTATGCCTTCTAGTAGCTGTTCAAATAATTTTGAGGACCCATCGGGTTAGGTCATTCTGATGATGCATTGTGATGTGTAGGCAATTTAATTTACCTGATACCTTGTGCTGTTTAGGTAATTTTGATGGTGCAATGACTCATTGTGATCTTTAGTCAATTTATACAATGCATTGTGGTGTTTTGGTAATTCCAAAGGACTGACGCAATGGTAATTTTCATGTAGGACGACCCAGTTGTAATGCCAAACTTAGACTACATTCTTGACCAAACTGCTCCAGCTCCAGGTGGCTATGAAGATGCTCTCCCCATCATACCAAGGGAGTTGAAGCTACCAGGCAGGAGAGTGGAGGCCTTGTCAAGGGCAAGTGCTGCCATGTCGATCGCTAGTTCCGCCAAACCGAGAAGACGCCCTAGGTCGGTTGGACACCATGCCACGACGCATCGTCCTAGGTGCTTCTACATCCTGTTAGTCCAGCATGACTTGTATATGCTTATCATCCTGACTTACTTCAAGCCTTACTTGAAGGGACGTCCCTACCCACAACTAGTGGTGGTCCAAGCATGGGAGGAATGCGAGTGGGTTGTCCATGCCAACCGCAACAAAGACCAGTCCGTCCTAGAAAAAGAGTGGGCTACCTTTGCTGCTTTCCATGGGTTGAAGGAGGGTGACTGCCTTATGTTCAAGGTCATAGCAGATGGGTTCAAGATGAAAATCTATGACCGCATCACCTCCTGCCGGAAGGTGTTCGTATGTCATGCGCATGCACATCTTGTTTAAGTGTCAATTTGGATCGAAGGATTTTCAAAGGAATTTTGGAGGAATTCGACCCATAGTATTTTTTTTCATAAGGAAGCCCTTTGGATGAAAGGAATCATACCTCCAAAATTCATATAGATTGTATTTCTACACCCCAATCCCATAGGAATTTCAACATCCACTTTTTTACACTCATTCGCCTAGGATTGAGGCAATTTTCCTCCGTGTTTACTGTGTTTCATTGAAATGACTTTAAGCTAGCAGATTTCCTCTGTTTTGTACCTCCGAACTTGTTATCCTGTGTTTTGAAATTCTGTGATCCAAAGAAAGCTATTCTCTCTGTTTTGCAATCCATTGTTTTGTACCTGTGACCGAGTCAAATTCCTGTGTTTTTAAATCTTGTTATCCAAAGACGCCCAAAGTTATCTTTAAGTTTGTCGTTCGATCTTTTGGTGACCGTTTGTGATGCTTATGCATCAAGCCCTAAGTATATTCAATGTGACTATTACTACTACTTCTACTACTACTACTTCCTCCGATTCATTGCTAGATACGTCCAATTCAGCGACGATTAAATATGGATGGAAGGGAGTACTACTACTACGAGCAAGCACAGTGTGAGCCGTTCCTAACGTGGCTAAGAAATGTACGTACTAGACTTATTTTCTGAATCTACTAGAAATTTACTAGACTGGCCGGCAAAAACCAATCCTCAAGATGGGACCCACTTAGTACAGCACAAGCCAGTTGATTGCACCACTATGTATCTAGCCAAATTTCTCCATAAACTTTGGATGAGTCGTAAGAGCAAGCGCAGCATATGAGAATCGTGGTGGCTAAGAGAATCTTTTTGTTTCTTAGCTCGAGTCTAAACGGTGGAGTACTTGTGTCTAACCAAAAAAAATCTTAGGCATGTGTCTAGTACTAGTCCTAGAGTCTAAGGAAACAAAAGACAGAAAAGGCCCACTGTCAGCCTCATATTATCCTAACGCTGATGGCAGAAAAGTGGGCAGAAAAGGTACTACCTTTTTCTAGGCTTGTGGGTCCTAAGAGGTGGCTAACCAGTGCAGCCATTTTTTCTCTGCTAGCTCCATTGTTGAGTTGTCAAGCTTTATTGCTAGACACTGTCTAAACGGCGCGCGTGTGCAGCGTATAGGAAATGGGGTGGCTAAGAAAACGTTTCATCTCTTACACCTATGTCTAAATGGTGGAGAAGATGGGTTTAAGGAAAATATTCTTGGACTTGTGTTTAGTACAAGACCTAGATGCTAGTTTATTAAAAATATTTGGCATCATACTTTGAGGCATTTTCATTGGCCAGAGCACTAGTAGTTTAGAGAGAACAAGTGAAAAAAAAGCTGCTACATGGGACCCATGCAAGAGACCTAAACGGTGGAGCAGTTTTGATTTTGCTAGACTCACGTCTAAGTTATTTTCTTAGCTCATGCCCAAGCCTTAGCACACTGCACAATATTTGCAGCTAGTAAGCTCGATCACTGATGGACCAACGAGATTGCTCGTAGGCCAGCGACGAGACCAAATACTTTTTTTTGAACAAGTGAGACCCAGTACTTGATGTTTTCCTTCCACTATTCAGTCTTCTCTCTCCTGCTAGTAGTACTACCTCGCTCCGCCTTCGCAAAAACCATTTTATTCCACTGCTCATCCCTATCTTCTATACTTCTTCATTCAACAATGTCACAAAATATCCTGTCTCATCGGAAGAATAGCAAGATGGCGGTGGTTAGAGCCGTGGAGAAATCCCGTCGGCAGGGTGACCTACAGGCTCAGGCCGAGAAAGGAGACCAGCCATGGGGCGAGGGCTCGTCTTCATGCATGTATCCGAAGAGCGTCTATCATGGGGACCAAGAGTCTGGGTAGGTTTGTACTTCCATTGATTCCCGGGCTCTCTGATCCTACTATTGAACCGTCTCTATACATCTTCCAGGGCATGTGGCGCGAGCATCGAATTTTCCACCCCACGGGTCGATAGCACGATGGATATCTCTGACACGTGTGATGCCCTCATGCCCGCTCTCGGTCGAAGAAGAGAGGTACTGTAGTCACTATACATGTATTGACATTTTATGTTCTTCTCTGCATGCACTCCATGCTCTCTTACTGATGACGCATTTTCCATGCAGGAAGTCAGGGCGAGAATCTCAGCCAAAGTAGATGAAATCTACAGCCATAACACCAACATTCTTCAGAAAAACTTCGAGCTCAACCTAGAGTGTGATCGCCTCCGAGCCGATTTGGCTTTTCCAATGAATCTCGCACGATCTTACGAGCGTGACTCCACCACGCTTCGCGCTGAGTGCGAAAATTTGAAGAAAGAAGTCATGGTGCTCCGCAGCCAGCAGCTACCATGCGGAGCGCATCCAGGTCACGCCCCGCTAAGTAGGAAGAGAGAAGCCATCTCATGTTGGCTGTCGAGGTCGCGACCATTGCGGAGGTCGTCGAGGCCCTACCTCCGCAGGGCGGCCATAGTGTTTCAATCGCCAAATCTTGGAGTAGGAACTAGGAAGGGGGAGGACTTGCCTACGTGGCCCTCCTTTTTCTTTCTTTTGGGGGCATGGATCTTTTTTTCTCATCCGTCTGCGCATAATTATATTGCACTCTTTAGAGTTCGAATGCGCTCTATGGAGCTTTTGTAACGGTATACTTGTCGTATAGTAGTCACTGTTTAGTGTACATATTACATTCTAATTTAGTCAAATATGTGACATCCTTTTTAATTAGGTTGGAGGGCATTTTCAGAAAAATTAGGCTGGAGGGAGAGTATGTCTGATAAATAAAAAATAATTAAATCGTTAATGAGTGATCTTTAAATTTGGTCATACTTTCTACTTTGTCAGATGTGTAGGGATCCAGATCGAGTGTCTAGAAAAGAAAATGCACTGTCAGCGTCGGGGACACCCAACTATTGTCTGGACTCTGGAGTACTTTGGGTCACAAGCACAACTACCCCTATAGTCTACCCACGAACAACCAATGATTCCTCGCATAGGCATTCCCGCCAGAGCCTTCACAGGGAAGGTATCCGCTTTGACCCATTGATTTCAGATTGGATGGTCAAGATTGCTAGACGCTGCACTCTGTCTCCCTCGATGATGTTTCTACTACTACTACGGAAAAATACACTTATGTGTAAGCTACATTGATTAGCGAGGGTCATCAACATACGGGGGCCTCGACCGCACAAAAAAAGGTTTGCCACTCAATCAATTCTGCTCACATCTACCATTAAATGTGAGCATTTTACCAGCTCGACTACCTCTATGCACTAATCGTCCATCCATCTAATTTGTCAACACCCGGATTTTTAATCCCAGATGCCTGTTATGCCATACATCACAATCCCAGGATTACCATTTTTGCGAGACATAACAGATTGGATATCACAGTACACCATCCATTACAAAACATAATAAGGTCTTACAACAAATAAAGGATCTCATGATCCAGTCTTAGTACAATCAAGTAGCGGAATAAATAGCGTATCGATGGGGTCCATCTTCAGAGTCACAGGCAATGATGATGATGGGAGATAATCCTAGTTATCATAGCCGTCCTCCTGTCCTTCATCTTGGTAGTCTCCTTCATAGTCTGGCCACAGGAATAGCCAGGGACAAAAGACATGAGTACTCTTTAAGTACTCGCAAACTACCACTAAGAAGTAGTATAGTTCTAGTAGGAAAAGCTAACTCTAAGTTTATTTGTAAAGTTAAGTTTGAAACCTAAGCTGAGTTCAGAAACAAAGAAAGATAAAAGAAGTTTGAAAAAGCACTTAAGTAGGAACTTAATTGTCATAGTCACAACTCTATTGTGGTCAAGCCATGTCACAATTTATTTCATAAGTTGTTTTGAAAACATCTGACAACGGAACAGTATGGCCACTCCAACTATCCATAACCGCGGACGCGGCTATTCGAATAGTTTGACACTCTGCAGAGGTGGTACACTTTCACCACAAGATTCGATACATCTATTAGGGATAACCCTGAATCATCATACTTAGTATGCAGATAATCAAACATAACCTTTCCTTTACACACCCTAGTATAAGCACCTCTCCTATGAGCATGGCCTCCCAACCATGACCATCTATCATCTTGGGCACTGCATAGGTCGACAGCATTGAGAGGTAGCCTCAGCTCAAACCTATCCCGCGAGGGAACTAATACTAATGCATATAAACTTCCGGCTAAGCCTTACCCAATTCAGGTATTGTGGTTGTACGGTAAAATTGCAATGGTATCGCATCCGAACCCAACCATTAGTTTTGTAAAAGGGCTAAGGCTCATGCCTCAACATTTTCATCATCATAAACCATTTGTGTTTCTCAACACATGTCAAAACATCTCAATAGAATGACTCATCATTCCAAGGTTTTCACAAGTCATTTTCACCAAATATTCCGATCTAAAGTAAATCAAGTTTTGAGTTTGGTTCCAACTACTAAGTTAAGAGTGTTCACTAAAGTGGGATACTAATGTCAATCTCATGCCATAGAATGACATCTAATTCTAACTATATAGGACAAGTTTTATACTCTTTATGCTACCTTCAAACAAGTAAAGGACTTTGGTAAAGTAAAGGAAAGCTTGTAAATAACACTGGGAGTAGGTATAAGTCAACATGGTATAACCAAAGCATGCCTAATGCATATTGCTTAGGTTATCTTGTTTAATTCTAGCTTGCTAACAATAGCTTGCCTTGGCTGGTGCAGTGGTTGAAGTTTTCTTCCTCCTCCTCTTGGTAGAACTCCTCCTCCTCGTAAGCTTGGTCGGTACTATCATCTATAAATACATACGGAATACATAATCACCAAACAATACTTAACTAGTCTACTTAGCACATTAAGGCATGCATTTGATGATCTAGTATCATCACAAACATCACAAGATTTAATGAACTAGTTTCATTCTTTTTATTTGAGAAAAGTAATTTCTACTCATTGAAATTAACTAAGATTTAATATTCTCCATTTAAAATATGTGATCATGTGGACACATGTCATCACCACATATTATAACATATGAGAATGTGATTTAAGGGTTGGATCGCATTTTAATAAGTTTAAGTTTAATAATTAATGATTTAAAGTGACTAGAAATGCCTTTATAGCATTATTTTGGTACTAGTCCAAAGTCACTGCATGTAAACCTTAATATTATTACATATTCACATAGGTATGGTTAAATGTGATTTTTGAGAGTTGGAATCAACTGAATTATGGTTGATTTTATAAAAATGTTTGAATGTGCAAATGCTCCGGTCTTGTTATTTTTACTAGGAGAGATCTCTAACTCTAAATTAATTAAATCCAACGGGATTGGATAGATCTTTTCAGAAGCTTTCCAACAAAATTGGAATTACTCAATTTGGTTTAGTAAATCTTCCTGAATTGATTTTTAAACTAAGGGACATAATAGATTCTAAGTCTAAATAGAAAACACTTATTTGAATTTGTGGGCTAGCGCGGGAAAACTAAAGGGCCGGCCCAGTGACGCGTGATGCAGAAGGCCACTAACAAGGGGGGGTCCGTCTGTCAGTGACACTTAAAACCCGAAACGGTATCGAGCAATCTGGGCCACACGATTATAACACGGATCAATGGCTCACGGTCGTCGTCAACGACGGACTCGTCACCAGCGAGACTGAACCCTAAACGAGCGGTGGGGGTCTACTGGGGACGTACCAGGGCTCCAGCTAGTGCAGCGAGGCGGGCAAACGGACTGGTGGACGACGGCGAGCTCAGGCGAAGTCGCGGCAGGGGCTGCGGTGGACGGAATCGATAGCAGCGTCTCCTCCAATGCAGCGGCCTCCTCCGGTGGAATTCCGGCAAACGGCGGCTCGAGCGGCTCTGGCAAGAGAGGGGAAATGGTCAGTGGAGAGAGGGGAGTGGAATGGTGTGAAGAGATGGTGCTGGGGAGTCCTGCTTATATAGGCACGACGGTAAGACCGAAAGGCATGGGCGCGGCTCGTCGGTGACTGCAAAAAAGGGGGGCTATCGGCGTGGCGAGGTAGGCGGACGGTGGGCGGTCTGGTGGCGGTCAGCTATGGCGCAATGGCGTGGCTAGGGGCGGTGCCTAACTGTCAGGGGCTTCACGCGCTCTGGGAGGGGCAGAGGCGGTGCTCGACAGCGATCATGGCGACTGTGGGTCGCGGGGTGGTGCACGTCCATGTTTGGTGGGTTTTTGGGGTCGAGGCGGAGCGGCGTGCACGATATGGTGTCAAGGCGCGGTCTGCTGCGTGCTGGCGGCGATCGTGCTCTGGCTTGCTCGTAGAGAGAAAGGGCGGCGTGGTGCTGAGGTGGTCGAGGGGCTGGGGTTGATCGATGGGTGGACTGTGGGCGGCGGTAGGGTTGGGCGGAGCTAGTGGGCATGCTAGAATGGCGCGGCTCGGTCTCTGGCGTGCTGCCCGTGTTTGGCCGGCGGTGACCTCATTTGGGCGGCCCGACACTAGCGCTGTGGGCAAGGGGTTCTGGTCTAGGGCTTGGTTAGATGCTAGGGGGACAGGGGAGTGCATAGAGGGTCAATTGGGGGACAAGGGATCAATGTGCAACAGTGTTAGTTCGGCCAGATGATTTCTGTCTGCCACATGTTCGACACAATGGCCGCATGAGAGAAACTTTTGAATTTTTGAAAGATTTTTGGTGGAGTGATTCATCTTATGCTTAAGCATCTAGGTTTTCTTGGGAATTAAAAATGGTGTTCATTTGAGTGGTTTTTGAATAAGTGTGATCTATGCATATGAACTACATTCAATTTTCAAATGTCATTTAAATTTAATGTTTGAAAGTTTTTGGGATGAAACAAAGTGGGCCTTGGCACATAACTACTTGTACTAGCAAGGGGTGCAAAGAACCACAATTGTTTCTCTTAAGATTTGAGTTCTAGGAATAGCCAAAGTAGGTTATGTGATTAAAATGGCAAAAGTGACCATTTGCTTAATTAATTCTTTTTGATTTCTTTTTCCTTGGGATTTGTTTGGGAATGATCTAGATGATGTTTAATTCATCTTAGAATCATTTTAAAATCAATAGATCACTCAAACATGGCATTTCAAACAACTCCTATTTTAAATGCATACACATATGAGTGCTTAAAGATTTTTAAATAGAAAAAGTTTTTGTTAACCCTAAATTGGGTGGGTTGGATCTTGATCACTTGGATTAGAGTTTTGGGATGTTACAAACCTTCCCCCTTAAACAAAATATCGTCCCGATATTTAAGAAAGAAAACTAGGAACTAAAGACATCTGGGAACTCAGTCCTAATGTAATCTTCTCGCTCCCAAGTGGCTTCTTCTTCGGTATGGTTGCTCCATTGAATCTTGAGAAATTTGATACTCCTAGTCCTGGTGGTTCTGTAGGCTTCCTCCAAGATACGGATGGGCACTTCACGATATGTTAGGTCCTTGTTGATATCAATAGCTCGGTGATCGATGTTCTTGAATACTTCGGTCTTCTCCGGCACTTCTAAGCATTTGCGAAGTAACAAGATATGGAACACATTGTGGATGGAAGACATCTCTTCAGGCAGTTCCAGTTGATAGGATACTTCTCCTCGGCGATTCAGAATCTTGAAAGGCCCGATATATCTGGGGGCTAACTTTCCTTTCAGACTAAAACGTTGGGTTCCCTTCAATGGTGAAACCTTAAGATATAGAAAATCTCCGACATTGAAAGTCGGGTCTCTCCTTCTCTTGTCAGCATAACCTTCTGTCTGGATTGGGCGGTCTTGAGGTGCTCACAGACCTTGTGAACCTTCTCTTCGGCTTCTCGGAGAATGTCGGGTCCAAAGATCTGACTCTCTCCTACTTGCGACCGATTCAAAGGGGTGCGACACTTTCTTCTGTATAGGAACTCAAATGGTGCCATTTGCAAACTGGCTTGATAACTGTTGTTGTATGAGAATTCTACGAAAGGCAGGCGGTCTTCCCATTTTGATCCGTACTCCAACACATAAGCTCTCAACATAACCTCTATGATTTGGCTGACTCTCAGTCTGTCCATCGGTTTGCGAGTGATAAGTTGTGCTGAAATTCAACTTGGTTCCTAATCCTTCTTGGACTTTCTGCCAAAATCTCGAGGTAAATTGGGTTCCTCGATCCGATACTATGGTCTTGCGGGTTCCATGCAAACTGACGATTCTAGCAATATACAACTCTGCTAGCTTCGAACTCTGGTAGGTTGTCTTGACGGGTATAAAGTGAGATACCTTGGGCAGTCTATCAACGATGACACAGATAGAGTCATTTCTCCTACTTGAAGTAGGCAATCCGGTGATAAAGTCCATTCCGACGGAATCCCATTTCCATTCTAGAATCTGCAAAGGTTGCAACAGTCCTACAGGCCTCTGATGTTCCGCTTTGACTCTCTGACATATATCACACTTGGCGATGTAGCTTCCAATTTCTCTCTTCATCTTGTGCCACCAAAAATTGCTCTTTCAAATCTTGATACATCTTCATTCCTCCGGGGTGGATAGAATAAAGAGTATCATGAGCTTCTTGCATGATAACTTGCTTCAGTTCCGAATCTGCTGGCACATAGATACGGCCTTTGTACCACATAACTCCTTCTTCGTCTTTGGAGAATCCAGGTACCTTTACGGTACCAATACGACGTTTGATTCCGTCTATACTTTCATTTCCCTTCTGGGCTTCCTTGATTTGGGTAATCAAAGTGGGTTGAAGTTCAATGCTAGATAAGAATCCTTTCCTAACTAGTTCAGTCCGGAACTGCTCCAACTCCTCATACAAACTTGGCTGCTTCTCCTTGATCATGGTGTTTAGCCTACATGGCAATCTGCTAAGAGCATCCGCTACCACATTGGCTTTGCCAGGGTGATAGTGAATGTCAAGGTCATAATACTTGATTAACTCTATCCATCACCTTTGCCTCATATTCAGCTCCTTCTGAGTGAAAATATATTTCAAGTTTTTTTGATCCGAGTAAATCTCATAGCGATTACCCATCAGATAATGACGCCATGTCTTCAATGCCAAAACTACGGCTGCTAACTCAAGATCATGGGTCGGATAGTTTTGATCATGTTGCTTCAGTTGTCAAGACAGATAGGCGATGACTTTGCCTTCTTGCATCAATACACATCCGAGACCAATCTTGGAGGCATCACAATACACATCAAACGGCTTCTTGATATCTGGCATGATCAATATTGGGGCTAAAATCAATCTGTTCTTCAGCTCCTAGAAACTGGCTTCACATTTGTCGGTCCATTCAAACTTCTTGTCCTTCTTCAACAATTGGGTCATGGGTCGGGCGATGCTTGAAAATCCTTCGATGAACTTGCGGTAGTATCCAGCTAATCCGAGGAATGCATGGACTTGGGTTCGAGTGGTTGGGACTTCCCATTCTTCGACATCTTTGATCTTGGCAGGATCAACAGTGACTCCTCCGGCAGACACAATATGTCCTAGGAATCCTACTTCTTTCCGCCAAAACTCACACTTGCTGAACTTGGCTTACAACCGATGCTCTCTAAGGGTTTCAAGGATGATTCTCAGATGTTGCTCATGCTCTTCTTCTGACTTGGAGTAGATAAGGATGTCTTCGATAAACACAACGACAAATTTATCTAGAAAATTCATAAAGATATTATTCATGAGATTCATGAAATAAGCAGGGGCATTGGTTAATCCAAAAGACATAACCGTATACTCGTATAAACCATAGGGAGTAGTAAAGGCGGTCTTCGGAATATCCATTGCACGAATCTTAAGTTGGTGATAACCAGTCCTAAGATCGATCTTAGAGAATACATTCGCTCCAGTCAACTGATCAAATAGATCCTCTATCTTTGGCAAAGGGTACTTGTTTTTGATGGTGATGTCATTCAGCTTTCTGTAATCGGTGCACAGACGGTTGCCTCCATCTTTCTTGTCGACGAATAACACTGGCAATCTCCATGGCGATGCGCTTGGTTGAATCAAGTCTATTGCCAACATAGCATCTAGATGCTTCTTCAATTCTACTAACTCTGAGGGGTTCATGCTATAGGGTCTCTGGGCTATGGGTCCGGTTCCGGGGATTAGTTCAATAATGAACTCAATATCCCTATCTGGGGGCATACCGGGCAATTCATCTAGGAATACGTCGGGGTATTCACAGACTATCCTGACTTGGTCAATGGTAGGTAGGGCTAGACTCTTGTTACACTTGAATTGACGGGGCAAGGTTTCAGATATGTGCTCTACTGAGACTCCAGATCTACTGGTCATTGTGATGGATTTCTTAGCACAGTCTATCAATCCTTTATGCTTTGACATCCAATCCATTCCTAGTACTACTTCCAAACCTTTGGTTCCAAGTACTATTAGGTTGGCATAAAAATCTATCCCATGGATTCTGATAGGCATAGCTTTGCAAATTTTTCTAGCTTTTGTAGTTGAACCAGGTATTTGAACTATCATGACATGCTTCCAGTTGGTTGGGTGAATCTTACTAATGCATGCAAATTCTTTGGTGACAAATGAGTGCGATGCTCCAGAATCAAACAACACTCTTGCTAAAACTGAGTTGACAGAAAACATACCCAGCACTACATCTGGCGCTTCTTGGGCTTTTTCGGCGTTCATGTGGAAGAGACGGCCGTTGCGGTTGTGAGGGTTCCCTTGGGCGAATCTTCTTCCTGGTTGAACACGACGCTGTTGTTGAGCGGGGGCATTCACATTGGCAGTGGCGGCAATCTTCTTGGGGCACTCATTGGAATAGTGACCCTCCACTCCACACTCGAAACAAGTGATCTGAGACTTGTCTTTAGCTGCGACTGGCACAACATTGCTTCCAGTTCTAGGTGCAGTGTTGTTATTGTTGTTTTTGTTGTTGTTGTTGTTGTTGTTGTTGGGAGGTGCACGGTTGAAATTGTTGGTTTTGCCGGAGTGATTGTTGTTTCCTCTGGACTTCATATTTCCTCCACTACGGTTGGGGTAGCTTGGGTGGGACATTGGGAGTCGGTTGTTCCTTGGTGCATATCTTGTTGAGGGGTTGGGACGGTACTTCTGGTGACTATTGGATCCAGCTTTGTGCATCATACGATGTTTGCGGTTGTCGTTTGCCTGGTTAATCTTCCCTTCCATCTGAATGGCAGAGTCGACTAGTTCTTCGAGATCCTCGAAGTGGATGTTGACGAGGACAGTCTGCATCTCATCATGCAGTCCGTTCAAGAATCTCTCCTTCTTGGCCTCCGTGTTGATCTCATCAGGTGCATACCTGGCAAGGGATAGGAATCTGTCACGGTACTCCACTATAGCCATTCTGCCTTGCTTCAACTCTCGGAATTCATCCCTCATTTTGGTGACTAGGCCCTGTGGCACGTTGATACATTGCAAATGTATCTATAATTTTTGACGTTTCGTGCTTGGTTTTATCCACTTTCTTGTGTTTTGTTCCAACTTTGGAGTACTTTTCATATGATTTCTTGGACTAACCTATTAACAAGAGCCACAGTGCCAGCTGCCTTATTTCTGTTGTTTTTGGTTCCAGGAATGTCAGAAAATGAATATTCTTGGAATTGGACGGGACAAAAGCCAAAGTGCCTATTTTTCCGGAAGTCATCAGATGCCAAAATACGAGACGGAGAGGGGCCAGAGGCTGGCCACACCACCTAGCCACGCGTCTAGGCTTGGCCCACGCCAGGGGGTGGTGTGGTGGCCCCTGGCACCCCCTCGGCCTATCCTTCCGCCTATATATTGCCCTCGGGACGAAAACCCTAAGTCCCCGATCAAAAATCCACGAAAGAGTCTGTAGCCGCCATCATCTCCATCCCTAGATTGGGAGGGATCTGAAGCTCTTCCCGGCACCTTGTCGGAGAGGGGAATTCACCCTGGAGGCCTTCTTCATCACCATGCAAGCCTCCGGTGTGATGCGTGAGTAGTTCATCCTTGGACTACAGATCCATGTAGTAGCTAGATGGCTGGTTCTCCTCCTTTGTACTTTCATGTTTAGATCTTGTGAGCTCCGTTCATGATCAAGATCATCTATTTGTAATTCTGCATGTTGTGTTTGCGGGGATCCGATGGATATTGAGATGCTATTTCAGATTGATTATTGATTATATCATGTCTTTGGTATTTGTGATCTTGCATGCTTTCCGTTGTTAGTAGCTATCTTGGACAAGTAGATGCTAGCAACTCCAAGAGTTAGTATTTATGCTCGATAGTGGGTTCATGCCTCTGGTAATCTGGGGAAGTGACAGAAATCTCTAAGGTACTAGATGTGCTGTTGCTACTAGGGAGAAAACAACAATCCTTTGTTCATAGAACAATCGTATTGTTTACTTTACACGCAATTCGTAAAGCAATAATCTGTTGCTTGCAACTTAATACTGGAGGGGGTTCAGATGATAACCTAAAAGTGGATTATTAGTCATAGATGCAGTTGGATGACGATCTATGTATAATGTTGTAATGCCCAATCAAGTTCCAAAGGAGTAAAGATGATTAGTATATGCATGTATTGCTTTCTCGATGTTTGTCAATTGCCCGGCTATAATTTGTTCACCCAGCATGTTATCTATCTAAGGAGAGCCACCTCTAGTGAACTATGGATCCCGATCCTTGTCTTTTACATTCAATCTATAAACTGTTTACTGCTTTGTGTTTACTTTCTGCAAACTTTTACTTCTTTCCATTCGATACGTTTAATCCTTTGTTTTCCGCAAAACACGGTGAGATTGACAACCTCATCGCAAGTTGGGGACAAAGTTCTGTGGTTGTGTTGTGTAGGTCTCCACGTTGCTACTAGCACCGGTAGTGCGCCCTGCCAAAGCTCAGCTAGTAACACCTTTGGGGTATCTCCTTGCTCCTACTGGTTCGATTAAACCTTGGTTTCATACTGAGGGAAACTTGTTGTTGTGCTCATCATACCTTCCTCTTGGGGTTCCCAACGAGCTCTACATCAACCATGCCCAGCATTTTTCTGGCGCCATACATAGAGCCATCAAGCATTTTTCTGGCGCCGTTGCCGGGGAGTCAAGGACATCTTCACAAGGGGAGTCCCCCATAACCAATCTCTTACTTTGTTATTTTTGTTTTGCTTAGTTTCTTTTTGCTTTGTTTGCTTGTTTTGTTATCAAAAACACAAAAAAAATAGTTTTACAAGTTTGCTTTCTTTATCAAAAACACAAAAAAAATTAAGTCTCCTTTAGTTGTTGCATCTTCCTTAGCTCACCATGTTGGTCCCCAAATTCACCCTGAAAGACCTTCCAATTGGTAGTGGTTCTATAATTGGGAAAGATAATATTGAAGAATTCTTCAATCATGTTAGTAAGTATGAAGATATTGAGGATAGATCCCTTGCAGAACTTGCTCCAAACTATGAGATTGATACAGCTTCTTTAATTCACATGTTAGAAGCTAGGTTTGTTAACCTCAACCCCTTAATGCAAGTAATGTTTCTTAAGCTTAAAGAAATTGAAGACCCTGAAAAGAGGGAGTTTATTCTAGAAACTTTGTTTAAGGAGTTCTATGATGTTGCCAAGGAAGCTAGAAAAGTCTTTGAACGTTTCAATATGCTAGGGTCATGTGTAGATATTGTTGGTACACGAGAAAATATGAACAAAACCGAACCTAATGGGGACGAACCTAAGATACCAATACCCTTCAAACTAGTAGCAATACATGATGCCATAGAAAAGAATCTTGATTGGATTGTTCCTGCAAACCCTTTTGATGAGAATAGTGAACCTAAGAGCATTGAGAGAGGATCCTCTAGAACTTATAGATGATATACCTTGCCTTGTCGAAAATATTTCTGGTATTGGTCTTAATGCTTCTTCATTTGAGAACACTTGATTCTTTCTTGCTTCTTATGCCTAACTTAAAGGCGTTAAAGAAAAGTACTTATTGGGACATAACCCAAAAGTTTTAGATGAGTCTTGGAAGTTATTAGTTCAGTAATAACCGCTCCTTATCCTTTTTATTTGCTTTTTGTGCCAAGAGTAACCTCTAATGAGAGAGAAGTAATGATTGGGAAAGTTGTTGTCCCGAAACAGATTTCTATGCTTCACGGTAAAAATTCGTGTAAAATCTCTGAACGTCTTTTTGAGGCGTGAATTTTTGTGCTTCTTCCCCAGGTTGTTATCTAACTTTCCTTAGTTCAACACTTTTTTATTTGAGCAACATAAGGTCTTCGAAAAAATTCGTTTTTACCTGCTGGTCTGTTTTGACAAATTTCTGCCATTTTCTGCATTTGCTTCTTGTTGGTTCCTTTTTGAGTTCTTTTGGGGAATTGAGATTTTTTCGGGAAGTGCTACAGTAGCTAGTGTTCTAATGGAAGTTTATTTGGTGTTAGAACTGAACCTGAAGACCTTTTATCTTGAGTGCACTAATGTTGCTAATAAAGATTGTGTGAAGTTTTGTATGAAGAAAAATTTCAGGTGTATGGAAGGAATGAGTAATGAGATGAAGGATGGACTAAATCTCAAGCTTGGGGATGACACGCGTGTCACCCCAAGAAATATCCTAGAAGTACAAGCGTCAAAGCTTGGGGATGCCCAAGGCATCCCCCTCTTCATCAATAAAAATCCCAGGTTTCTTCCAAACGCTTCATTTTTATTGTTTCATGCACAGTTGTGTTGTTCTTGGAGCGTCTTCTTTTTCGTTTTCGTTTTGGTTTTTCGTTTTCTTGGTTTTCTTATTTTTCTGAATAAATTGGTTGGACCCCCTCTTTCATACATTGGTTTGCAAATAGTTTGGTTTGGTTTGGAAAAGAGTAGGAAAGTTCATGCTTATGTGGTAAAAAGAGCTTGTTTTTACTGTGACCTATGCTTTGTCATGCCATGCTTGTTATTGTTTTGGCTTTATGCTTAGTATTATTTGCTGTAGCATGAATTGTTATAAACAATTGAGATTGCTTAATGTGCCTTGGATGAATCATGCGTTGTTTTAGCATATTAAAGCAGAGTATAGTGGTATTCTCCTTTGATGCTTTATTTGGGTTGACTTGGCGCATGCTCACACCATGTTATGACTATCTCAAGTCACCATAAGCCTTTATGATCCTTTAGTTTTCAACTTGTAGTATCACTTTATGCTTTGATCAATGATGTTTTGTCGCTCTGCATGATTATGGCCATTATTGCTCTCTTAGTTTGTCGCTCCCAGTCTTTTGCTAGCCTCCACAACTAAGTATGAGTTCCACTCATGCATCCAACTCCCTAAACCAAGTTATTCCAAAGAGTCCACCATACCTACCTACTAGCTTATGCTATTCCAAGTATATTCATGCTTTTGTTTACCTTCCAAATTAAACTTGTTATGAGGAAACTAGTGATTAAAGCTCTCACGAACTTGATGGCACACTTTACTTTTCTTGCCCTTAATAAACTTGAACCATTGTGTCGTGTATGTTGTATATGCTTGCACTTATTTGTTGGGGATTAGCAGAACCATGCTGTCATGGGGAACGCTTTCAACATTGCACGGGTACTTGTACCTAGTTGATATCATGCTCTTTTGTATATGGATGTCGTCGGTGTGAAATCAAAGGGGAGCTTGTAAGTCCATGGAGTTATGTATATGTGTTAGAGAAACGCCTGGGACGCTGTTCTAATCCATGCTGACATGGTGGAAACCTGCAGTGTAACCATAATGAGCTGTCTATGAAGCATTCTTCTTATAAAAAAAGAGTCCTATATTGAGAAAAAAAGAGAAAAAGAAAAAAAAGAGATTATGAAAAGAGGAAAGAGAGAAAAAAGCACCATATTCCCATGGTAAATAAGAAGATTGCTGAGATGCTCATTGTCTGCTTGCCTTGTCATTTTGATATGGGGATTCTTCCGTTTCATCGGGCAAGGGGTACCCCGTTGGCGGTTCTCTATGATACACATGTACTTACGATGACAAGAACTTACCGGTGACTAAACTTGAGTAGCATGAGGAGCGGCCCTCGTATACAAGGGACATGAGATTTCTAACTTATACTTCGTCAAGCATGTACACCATAGTTTGTTCACTTTAACCTTAATCACTTCAAGATGCTTATGATAGGGGCAATGAGAGCTGAAAGCTATAAGTACCATAATTTTTGGAAGCTCTTTATGAGACTTGAATCCCTACTTCCTTTTATAAAAGGCCTTTCTTCCACCATTATATTGAGTCTCCACCTTCTATCTTTATGCACCTAATTTGAGAGCATAGTGGCCATTCTTAGTTCTATGTGCATTGTCCCAAGACTAGTTGATTGATGCATAACTTGATATTGCTTGTTTAAACTATTTGTATCTAGTCACACTTATGAACTTTGAAGGTGTCATATGCATTTATATTTGCTACTCTATGAGGGACAAGCTGAATACTATTATGCTATGTTTTCTTTATGTGAAACAAACAAACTTCTTGCAAAGCATTGTTATTCATGAATCTTTTGTTTGTGCCTTTTCATGTTGCATCATAGTTTCTTTTTCTTATTGCTAGAACCTCGTCTTTCATGTTATGATTGAAGTACTATAATCCCATCTTTGAATATTTTACAAATACTTTGATCAAGTCTTTGCTGGTGCATGTCACTTCAAATATTATTCTTTCTTTTTATAACTTACCTACTCCAGGACGAGCAGGAGTTAAGCTTGGGGATGTTGATACATTGCAAATGTATCTATAATTTTTGATGTTCCATGCTTGGTTTTATCAACTTTCTTGTGTTTTGTAACAACTTTGGAGTACTTTTCATATGATTTCTTAGACTAACCTATTAACAAGAGCCACAGTGCCAGCTGCCTGTTTTCTGCTGTTTTTGGTCCCAGCAAAGTCAGAAAATGAATATTCTCAGAATTGGACGGGACAAAAGCCAAAGTGCCTATTTTTCTGGAAGTCATCAGATGCCAAAATACGAGACGGAGAGGGGCCAGAGGCGGCCACACCACCTGGCCACGCGGCCAGGCTTGGCTCGCGCCAGGGGGTGGTGTGGTGGCCCCTGGCACCCCCTCGACCTCTCCTTCCGCCTATATATTTCCCTCGGGACGAAAACCCTAAGTCCCCGATCAAAAATCCACGAAAGAGTCTATAGCCGCCATCATCTCCATTCCTAGATCGGGAGGGATCTGAAGCTCTTCCCGGCACCCTGCCGGAGAGGGGAATTCACCCTGGAGGCCTTCTTCATCACCATGCAAGCCTCCGGTGTGATGCGTGAGTAGTTCATACTTGGAATACGGATCCATGTAGTAGCTAGATGGCTGGTTCTCCTCCTTTGTGCTTTCATGTTTAGATCTTGTGAGCTCCGTTCATGAACAAGATCATCTATTTGTAATTCTGCATGTTGTGTTTGCGGGGATCCGATGGATATTGAGATGCTATTTCAGATTGATTATTTATTCTATCATGTCTTTGTTATTTGTGATCTTGCATGCTTTCCGTTGTTAGTAGCTATCTTGGCCAAATAGATGCTAGCAACTCCAAGAGTTAGTAGTTATGCTCGATAGTGGGTTCATGCCTCTGGTAATCTGGGGAAGTGACATAAATCTCTAAGGTACTAGATGTGCTGTTGCTACTAGGGAGAAAACAACAATCCTTTGTTCATAGAACAATCGTATTGTTTACTTTACACGCAATTCGTAAAGCAATAATCTGTTGCTTGCAACTTAATACTGAGGGGGTTCGGATGATAACCTGAAGGTGGATTATTAGTCATAGATGCAGTTGGATGGCGGTCTATGTATAATGTTGTAATGCCCAATCAAGTTCCAAAGGAGTCAAGATGATTAGTATATGCATGTATTGCTTTCTCGATGTTTGTCAATTGCCCCGCTGTAATTTGTTCACCCAGCATGTTATCTATCTAAGGAGAGCCACCTCTAGTGAACTATGGATCCCGGTCCTTGTCTTTTACATTCAATCTATAAACTGTTTACTGCTTTGTGTTTACTTTCTACAAACTTTTACTTCTTTCTATTCGATACATTTAATCCTTTGTTTTCTGCAAAACACGGTGAGATTGACAACCTCAGCGCAAGTTGGGGACAAAGTCCTGTGGTTGTGTTGTGCAGGTCTCCATGTTGCTACTAGCACCGGTAGTGCACCCTGCCAAAGCTCAGCTAGTAACACCTTTGGGGTGTTTCCTTGCTCCTACTGGTTCGATTAAACCTTGGTTTCATACCGAGGGAAACTTGCTGCTGTGCTCATCATACCTTCCTCTTGGGGTTCCCAACGAGCTCTACATCAACCACGCCCCAACATTTTTCTGGCGCCATACACAGAGCCATCACACGTGGGTGCGGCTGAACTTGATTTTGAAGGCTTCCCATGTCTTCACTTGACCATGGTTCTTTGTGCGGATACTGTTCCACCATGCTCTTGCATCTCCTGCCAGATAGTGGGTGGCGAAAAGAACCTTCTCGTTGGCATCCACTCCAGCTACTTCTAAGTTGTTCTCCATTGTCTGCAATCAGTCATCAGCATCCAGTGGGTTCTCTGAAGTATTGGGGGATTTTTTTTTCTGGAAGTTCTTGAGTTTGGATCCATGATGATCCTGATTTCCATGGTTCTGGTTGTTGAGAGCAATCTGGGCGATCTGTTGCAGTGTTGCTAGATTAGCTTGGCGCTCTGCCCTGCTTGCTTCACAGTCTGCGATGAGATTCTGCAGGATTTGCAGCATTGGGTCTTGCGATGATCTGCTCCCTCCTTGGTTTCCACGAGTCATCTAAAGATTGAGGTAGATAAAGGGGTAAGAGGGAAAATTCTAAGGTTCATGGTTTTGATTTCAAAGCTAAAACTTTGAGTTTGACTCAGGTTTTTGCAATTAACTTCTTTTCATTCCTTCAAACAAAGCACACGATACAAACACACGCACACCACAACATCAAGGGAAAACAGATGGTTTGAAGAACCATTATGTAAGCTATGATACAATGGGACCGATACTCCTCATGCTATGATAGTGCTCTAGTGCATCTACTCATTATCGATGAAGTCGGAGTCGTCATCATCATTGCTAAGGTAGGAGTCAATATCTCCTTGCATATCTTCACCTTCCTCTTCTTCTTCCTTTATGACAAGCTGAGCTTCTTGCTCCTTGATGGTCTTCTCAAGGTCGGCCACCTTCTTGCGAAGACGGTCGATGGTGCGATCCTTCTTGGCGCGTTGACGGCGCAGAGCTGACGATCCTGGACTAGCAGTGAGAAAGTCTAGGCCTTCTAGGCTGCAATGGCGAGGTTGTGGTTGGCTATCTCTCTTGCATTGTCCAACTCCTTCTGTCTGTCGTACAGTAGGAAGTCGAGGTTCTCCACTTGACGCTTCAGTATTGGGTGACTTGGCATCTCAAGCGGCATTCCCATGGAATCATGCCTTGCATAGTGAACAAAGCGGGTTCCTTGGATGAGGTTGACACTGAGGGCACACAAACATGCGAGAGCATCATGCATTGCCCTGGCTAATCCATCTTGCCAGTTGTTCTCCCTCACCGAGAACTGAATCCTCCCAGATACTGGTGCCTCTATCTTGCCTCGAAGATCAGCAGTCACTAGCCATTGTAAATCTCCTCCTGGTGGACCCGGGAGTTGAGCTCCAAGGAATTCCGGATGAGAACGCTCCAAGAACTCAGACAGTGCATCTAAGTCCCTCTCAAAGATCAGTTGGCCTCCGTTGCCCAACTGGTAGAACTTGCTGTATTGGGCTTCCATCTATAAGAATTTAGGACGAGAAAGTTAGTGAAGTGATCAAGTGTGTCAAAGTTTTATGTAGTAATGTAAGAATTTGGAGGAACATGATTTTTTTGAGAGAAAGAATTCCCCAGGGTAAGAGAGGAAATAGTTTTCATAAATACTCACTTTGGTTTTTGAAGCTAAGTTTTTGTTTGGACGTCCATTCTAACTAGGGTCTCCTATAGTCAGGATGGCTCTGATACCAACTTGTCAACACCCGGATTTTTAATCCCAGATGCCTGTTATGCCATACATCGCAATCCCAGGATTACCATTTTTGCAAGACATAACATATTGGATATCACAGTACATCATCCATTACAAACCATAATAAGGTCTTACAACAAATAAAGGATCTCATGATCCAGTCTTAGTACAATCAAGTAGCGGAATAAATAGCGTAGCGGTGGGGTCCATCTTTAGAGTCACAGGCAATGCTGACGATGGGAGATAATCCTAGTTATCATAGCCATCCTGCTGTCCTTCATCTTGGTAGTCTCCTTCATAGTCTGGCCATAGGAATAGCCAGGGACAAAAGCCATGAGTACTCTTTAAGTACTCGCAAACTACCACTAACAAGTAGTATAGTTCTAGTAGGAAAAGCTAACTCTAAGTTTATTTGTAAAGTTAAGTTTGAAACCTAAGCTGAGTTCAGAAACAAAGAAAGATAAAAGAAGTTTGAAAATGCACTTAAGTGGGAACTTAATTGTCATAGTCACAACTCTGTTGTGGTCAAGTCATGTCACAATTTATTTCATAAGATGTTTTGAAAACATCTGACAATGGAAGTATGGCCACTCCAACTGTCCATAACCGCGGACGCGGCTATTCGAATAGTTTGACACTCTGCAGAGGTGGTACACTTTCACCACAAGATTCGATACATCTGTCAGGGATAACCCAGAATCATCAAACTTAGTATGTAGATAATCAAACATAACCTTTCCTTTACACACCCTAGTATAAGAACCTCTCCTATGAGCATGGCCTCCCAACCATGACCATCTGTCATCTTGGGCACTACATAGGTGGACAACATTGAGAGGTAGCCTCAGCTCAAACCTCTCCCACGTGGGAACTAATACTAATGCATATAAACTTCCGGCTAAGCCTTACCCAATTCAGGTATTGTGGTTGTACGGTAAAATTGGAATGGTATCGCATCCGAACCCAACCATTAGTTTTGTAAAAGGGCTAAGGCTCATGCCTCAACATTTTCATCATCATAAACCATTTGTGCTTCTCAACACATGTCAAAACATCTCAATAGAATGACTCATCATTCCAAGGTTTTCACAAGTCATTTTCACCAAATATTCCCATCTAAAGTGAATCAAGTTTTGAGTTTGGTTCCAACTACTAAGTTAAGAGTGTTCACTAAAGTGGGATGCTAATGTCAATCTCATGCCATAGAATGACATCTAAGTCTAACTATATAGGTCAAGTTTTATACTCTTTATGCTATCTTCAAATAAGTAAAGGACTTTGGTAAAGTAAAGGAAGGAAAGCTTGTAAATAACACTGGGAGTAGGTATAAGTCAACATGGTATAACCAAAGCATGCCTAATGCATCTTGCTTAGGTTATCTTGTTTAATTCTAGCTTGCTAACAATAGCTTGCCCTTGTTGGTGTAGTGGTTGAAGTTTTCTTCCTCCTCCTCTTGGTAGAACTCCTCCTCCTCGTAAGCTTGGTCGGTACTATCGTCTATAAATACATACGGAATACACAATCACCAAACAATACTTAACTAGTCTACTTAGCACACTAAGGCACACATTTGATGATCTAGTATCATCACAAACATCACAAGATTTAATGAACTAGTTTTATTCTTTTTATTTGAGAAAAGTAATTTCTACTCATTGAAATTAACTAAGATTTAATATTCTCCATTTAAAATATGGGATCATGTGGACATATGTCATCACCACATATTATAACATATGGGAATGTGGTTTAAGGGTTGGATCACATTTTAATAAGTTTAAGTTTAATAATTAATGATTTAAAGTGACTAGAAATGCCTATATAGCATTATTTTGGTACTAGTCCAAAGTCACTGCATGTAAACCTTAATATTATTACATATTCAGATAGGTATGGTTAAATGTGATTTTTGAGAGTTGGAATCAACTCAAAAGCTATTATGGTTGATTTTATAAAAATGTTTGAATGTGCAATGCTCCTGTCTTGTTATTTTTACTAGGATAGATCTCTAATTCTAAATGAATTAAATCCAACGGGCTTGGATAGATCTTTCCAGAAGCTTTCCAACACAATTGGAAGTACTCAATTTGGTTCAGTAAATCTTCCTGAATTGATTTTTAAACTAAGGGACAGAATAGATTCTAAGTCTAAATAGAAAAACACTTATTTGAATTTGTGGGCTTGCGTGGGAAAACTAACGGGCCGGCCTAGTGATGCTCAGTGGCGCAGAGGGCGACTGACAAGGGGGGTCCGTCTATCAACGACACTTAAGACCCGAAACGGTATCGAGCGATCTGGGCCACACGATTATAACGTGGATCAACGGCTCACGGTCGTCGTCGATGACGGACTCGTCGCCAGCGAGACTGAACCCTAAACGGCCGGTGGGGGTCTACTGGGCACGTACCAGGGCTCCAGCTAGTGCGGAAAGGCGGGCAAACAGACTGGTGGACAAGGGCGAGCTCAGGCGAAGTCACAGCAGGGGCTGCGGTGGACAGAATTGACAACAGCGTCTCCTCCTCTCCAGCGGCCTCCTCCGGTGCAATTCCGGTGAACGGCGGCTCGAGCAGCTCCGGCGAGAGAGGGTAAATGGTCAGTGGAGAGAGGGGAGTGGAATTGTGTGAAGAGATGGTGCTGGGGAGGCCTGCTTATATAGGCTCGATGGTGAGACCGAAAGGCATGGGCGCGGCTTGTCGGTGACGACGAAACAGGGGGCTACCGGCGTGGTGAGGTAGGCGGACGGTGGGCGGTCTGCTGGTGGTCAGCTATGGTGCAATGGCGCGGCTAGGGGCGGCCTAACTGCCGGGGGCATCACGCGCTCTAGGGACAAAGGCGGTGCTCCACGGCGATCATGGAGACTGTGGGTCGTGCGGTGGTGCACGGCCATGTCTGGTGGGTTGCTGGGGTCGAGGCGGAGCGGCGTGCGTGATATGGTGTCAAGGCGCGGTCTGCTGCGTGCTGGCGGCGATCGCGCTCTGGCTTGCTCGCAGAGAGAAAGAGCGGCGTGGTGCTGAGGTGGTCCAGGGGCTAGGGTTGATCGAGGGGTGGACCGTGGGCGGCGGTAGGGTTGGGCAGAGCTAGTGGGCATGCTAGAATGGCGTGGCTCGGTCCCTAGCGTGCTGCCCGTGTTTGGCCGGCGGTGACCTCATTTGGGCGGGGCAGCACTGGCTCTGTGGGCAAGGGGTGCTGGTCTGGGGTTTGGTTAGATGCTAGGGGGACAGGGGAGTGCAGAGAGGGTCAATTGGGGGACAAGGGATCAATGTGCAACAGTGTTAGTTAGGCCAGATGATTTCTGTCTGCCACCTGTTCGACACAATGGCCGCATGAGAGAAACTTTTGAATTTTTGAAAGATTTTTGGTGGAGTGATTCATCTTATGCTTAAGCATCTAGGTTTGCTTGGGAATTAAAAATGGAGTTCATTTCAGTGGTTTTTGAGTAAGTGTGATCTATGCATATGAACTACATTCAATTTTCAAATGTCATTTAAATTTAATGTTTGAAAGTTTTTGGAATGAAACAAAGTGGGCCTTGGCACATCACTACTTGTACTAGCAAGGGGTGCAAAGAAGCACAATTGTTTCTGTTAAGATTTGAGTTCTAGGAATAGCCAAAGTAGGCTATGTGATTAAAATGGCAAAAGTGACCATTTTCTTAATTAATTCATTTTTATTTCCTTTTTCCTTGGGATTTGTTTGGGAATGATCTAGATGATGTTTAATTCATCTTATAATCATTTTACAATCCATAGATCACTCAAACATGGCATTTCAAACAACTCCTATTTTAAATGCATACGCATATGAGTGCTTAAAGATTTTTAAATAGAAAAAGTTTTTGTTAACCCTAAATTGGGTGGATTGGATCTTGATCACTTGGATTAGTGTTTTGGGATGTTACATAATCACTCGTTCTATAATTTGAAGTGTTCAATTATCCATATCTGACAAATGATTCTTCAAACTGACAACCTAGAAAACTCCTCTAGAAAGAGATAAAGAGAAATTACTTATGATATTAATTGGGTGTGTAGTATTACCTCTGTATGTAAATAAAAATTAGCGGAAGTACTTAATCACTAACGTGTAACTAATTTCATGCATTATTAGATAGTCAAAATACTTTAGTACAAAAATATAAAACTATGACGGAAGAAAAGAAGTGGTTTCATTTATGGAGTGTAGCAAATATCATTATTTATCATGACAACATTGCAAATTTATAATATTGTTGTACTCCCTCAATACGAAACTTAGATTTGTCTAGATTCACGAGTATATAGATCATATTCACGAGTATATAGACGTCTTTTAGTGATACATATGAATCTAGATAAATTCCAAGTCACTTATTTCCAAACAACTAGTAATAGTTTTATCACAAGACTCCTAAGACAAGAGGTCAATTGTCTTTGTGAGTGTCCACAAGAATGTAGTACATTTATTGAATTAAAAATTTGCACCTAGCCACCACAAGTGAATCTAGCATGCTCCCTCCTTGACACTTCTAATTACAAATTAGACGGTCAATAAGGTTTATACACATCAGGTCATTGCATATGGTTATTGTGTTGGAATTCATTTCTTGTGCTATATATTCTTGGTGATGAAGACATTAATTTTTTGTCATGTAATGGAAACATTTCCCATGATGGTGAAAACATTGTTTCATTTTATGGAATGCTATGTAAAATGGTAAAAAATAATTATTAACAATGAAAATATTTTTAGATACTAAAAAAAGGTCATAACTCTTTTTTGGTCGTTTCATGCATCATTGGAAATGATGGTAGTTTAATGTAACATTTAGAAAGTAGGGAAGAAACGACGAAACTTATTATTGTTCATGGAGAGGTATATGTAGATTGTATGCCTGGACGTCAAATATTAAGAATGCAAAACCAAAATTGTGCATGTCGACAGTCATGCAAAACCATCCACAGTACTGCATACATTAAAAAATACATGATATCTTGGTAAGCTAGAAACATATTTGGGAGTACTTCTAAAATACTGATGACCCACAAGTATAGGGGGTGTATCGCAGTATTTTCGATAAGTAAGAGTGTCGAACCCAACGAGGAGCAGAAGGTGCTGGCTAGTGGTATGGATCAGGAATTCTCTGCAAATACTTAGCAAACGGATTTTTAGGGGTTTTTGATAATGCAAGTAAATAAAGTACGAGCAAATAAAAGACAATAAGAATAAATGCACCAAGTGGCCCAATCCTTTCTTTAGCAAAGGACAAGACGGTTGTATTACTTAAGATGACCAAACGTTCTCGAGGACACATGGGAATACCGTCAAGTGCTTTCGCTTCATATAGTTGATTAATCTTCTTTAGTTTGCTAAGTGTTGTGTGGGTCAACTTGTGCTAATGTACCGACCTTCCTAGGACTAATACATACTTGTGATTATACCCCTTACAAGCATCCGCAAGTACAAGAAATTAATTAAGGTAGAAACCTAACCACAACTTTAAACTCTAAGACCCTGACGTCCCTTGTGCAATGGTTTCCTAACGGGGGTTCAGGTTTCTGTCACTCTGGCAACCCCTATGATTAGTATCCAAATACACAATGCATTCCCCTAGGCCCATATAGGTGAAGTGTCATGTAGTCGACGTTCACATGATACCTCTAGAAGAAGTACACCACAACTTAAATAACAATCTATTGACTCTTTCTCAACACAACTCCACTACTAACAACAAGACTTCTCCCATGTCCTCAAGAACAAAACGAACTACTCACAAGACATCATATGGATCATGATCAGAGATGGAATAATGATGCATAACAATATGAACATAAACAATAATTCAACGGTTCACTCAATAGCATCAACTACAAAGAGTAATCAACACCGGGAAAGTTTCCCCTATGAACTATGCAAGATTCAACGCAATTGTTACAGAAATATGGAGATGGTGATGAGGGTGCTGATGGTGATGATGATGGTGGTGATGATGATGATGATCCGGATGAAGTCCAGCTTAATGGTGGTGTTGATGGCGACGATCTCCCCTCTCCGGGAAGGAATTCCCCCGGCAGAAATCTGTCTGCCGAAGAGATCTTTCTCTCTCGGTGTTTTCTGCCCCGCAGAGGCGGCGGAATCTTTCTGTAATTGCTCCCTGAGTCTTAGGGTTTCAGGAGGTTGATATACGCCAGAGGGGAGAGGCTGGAGTGGGCCAGGGTGGCAACACCACCTCTTGGCGCGGCCTAGGCCTGCCCGCGCCATGGGGTGGTGTGGGCCCCTTGTGGCCCATCTCCACTCCATCTTCTGGCATCCTTAGTCTTCTAGAAAAATAGGATTTTCCGTATATTTTCCCGGATTTTCTGATCTTCGCGAATTTTGCCTCCAAACAGCACCTTTTCCATCAGAATCCTGAGTGCAGCGGTCCATGCTCCAAAAGTCATCAACCATGAAAAAATAGATGAAATAACATAAGTATCACCTCTCAATATGAAATATATCAATGAATAATAGTGAATTAAGACATAGAATAGTGATGCAAAATGGACGTATCAACTCCCCCAAGCTTAGACTTCGCTTGTCCCCAAGCGAAACTGAGCTCAATAAACATGACCTCAGGTTTATGGAGTGAAGAGTCGATAAAAGAATATAGACAAGAAGCATCACATTCATCAAATACATAGATCATAATAGAAGACAACTCACTATTATATAACTCAACTTGTAATAAGTAAAAGAAACACAATGAAGATACATAAAGTGACTCATAATTGGTAATGGCAAACTTAGCTCTTGGTCGAAGAATAGTTGATAATTTGCTGGAGTTCACAAATAACTGTTTTTTCAATGATAGCTTTCAAAGTAGTAAACATCAAGATAAGAGCAATGTGCAAAACAAGGAACATAAGAAACATGAGTGAATAAATCATCATATGAATGAATGAAACACAACAACTCAAAATACTTGCTGAGATAGAAGGGAGTAGGTTTACTGACTCAACTACAAAGTAAAAGAAAGGCCCTTCAAAGAGGGAAGCAGGGATTGCAAGTCTCATAAAGAGCTCCCAAAAATTATGATACTTACTAGCTTTCAGCTCTCATTGCCCCTATCATAGGCATCTTTAGGTGATTAAGGTTAAAGTGATCAAAAATGAGGATATGCATTGACAAGTTGTAAGTTGAGAATCTCATGTCCCTTGAGTACGAGGGCCGCTCCTCATGCTACTCAAGTTTAGTCACCGGTAAGTTCTTGTCACCGTAAGCATATGTGTATCATAGAGAACCGCCAATGAGGTACCCCTTGCCCGATGATACGGAAGAATCCCCATATCAAAATGACAAGGCAAGCAGACAACAAGTATCTCAGCAATCTTCTTATTTACCATGGGAATATGGTGCTTTTTCTCTCTTTCCTCTTTTCCTAACCTCTTTTTTTTCTTTTCTCTTTTTCTCAATCTCTATCTCTTTTTTTATAAGAAGAATGCTTCATAGATACTCGTTATGGTTACGTTGCAGGTTTCCACCATGTCAGCATGGATTAGACCAGCGGCCCAGGCGTTTCTCTAACACACATGCATAACTCCATGGACTTACAAGATCCCCTTTCATTTCACACCGACGACATCCATAGACAAAAGAACATGATATCATCTTGGTAAAAAGTACCAGTGCAATGTTGAAAGTGTTCCCCATGACAGCGTGGTTCTGCTAATTCACAACTTACAATGCGCAAGCATATACGCAACATAGGTGAGCACAATGGTTCAAGTTTATTAAGTGCAAGAAAGTAAGGTGTGCCATCAAGTTCGTGAGAGCTTTAATCACTAATTTTCACATAACAAGTTTAATTTGGGAGGTAGATAAAACAAGAATTTGCTTGGAATAGCAATAATGCTAATAGGGTATGGTGGACACAAATGGCAAAGGTTTTGGTTTAAAGGAGGTGGATGCACGAGAAGAATTCCCTCTCAGTACAGGTTTTTGGCTAGCAAGGCTAGGTAACAAGTACAAGAGTTGAGGGAAACAAACAAACATACAAGTGATAAAGACAAACATGCAATCTTCCTTGGAAGCACAAAAGATCTTAACTAGAGAATACTAGACTTATGAGCAAATCAAGAAAGAAAGATGATGAAATTATTTTTCTCTAGAGTACTTCTATCTTTTTCATTCAACTCTCAAAAATAGTGTTGCTACTGACCTAGCCAGATTTGCCAAAACCAACTAAATTAACTCAATGATCCTAGAGTGCTACCAATACTAACAACAAGATCAATCATATAACCACGAATTGAAAACTAATATAAGCTATGCAAAAGAGTGAATGATAGAACTTCTCATTAATATTCCATAACGGCAACTCACACCAAGGGATACATATCTAACGAGAGAGGGGACACTTCCAAAATGCAAACCATACTACAAAATAACTCCTCTATTCATGATATGACTCTACTAATAAGGTAAAAAGATAGAACATAGTGATGTGATACCGGAGCACTCCCCCAAGCTTGGAACAAACCAAGGGGATGCCAAACCTGATGACGAATTACTCCTTAGGTGGTGGTGGTATCCTTCTTTTAGTTGACGTGAGGAAATCTTCCAGCATCGTGCGAAGCCTATTATTCTCCAATTAAAGCATGTCCACCTTACTCTTCAAGTCCCGGTACTTATTGCAGAACTCCTTAGTGACTCGTAGGGATTCCATTGATGCAGGGCAAGAGACTAAAGGTACCAGCCTCTGCTTGGGGTCTTGAAGATCCTCCTCCATAGGCTCCTTCCCTTTATCCTTGGCAGACACCATTGTGCTTCTAAGCTTTCAAAGAATATGTCCTGATAGAAACAGATCGAAACAAAAACACGACATACGGACCTCGAAAGATCCGGGGGGTTATATATATTACGAAGTTTCATATCAAAAGGAAGATACTGGGAGAAAACGAGTCGGAGGCAGAGTCCTGGGTGGCCTCATCACCTGGTGGCGCGGCCAGGGGTGGGCCCGCGCCATGGGGTCGTGTGGGCCACCCCGGCTCCGTTTCCGTCCCTTTTTCGCTTCGTAACTTTCCTTATTGACTGAAAACTGCAAAAATATAGTTGGATAGTATTTTCACGGAAATTTTCTTACCAGAACTGTTACCTATATGAAAACAGACTCTGCAGGTCTCTGAATTTGATCCTCAATGAATTTCTCTGGAGTTATAACTTGAAAGGCATCAACATCTTCATTGTAAGAAGCTCCAGCAATATAGTGTTTGAGTCGCTGTCCATTCACTACTTGTGTAGTATTATCTTTTAGAGAAGAAATTTTTATTGCTCCTGAACGGTATACTTCTTCAATGATGAAAGGTCCTTCCCATTTTGATAGTAGCTTACCTGCAAAAAATCTGAGACGAGACCTATACAATAGAACTTTCTCACCAACATGAAATTCTCTCTTAAGTATTCGCTTATCATGCCATCTTTTAACTTTTTCCTTAAAGATCCTAGCATTCTCATAGGCTTCACTCCTCCATTTGTCTAAAGAACTTAAGTCAAATAATCTTTTCTCACCAGCAAGCTTACAATCTCTATTTAGTTCTTTCACTGCCCAGTAAGCTTTGTGTTCTAATTCTAAGGGTAGGTGACAAGCTTTCCCATAAACCATTTTATAAGGAGACATTCCCATAGGATTTTTGTAAGCAGTTCTATAAGCCCATAAAGCATCATTCAACTTCTTAGCCCAGTTTTTCCTAGACCTATTAACAGTCTTTTGCAAGATAGATTTAATCTCTCTATTTGATAACTCTACTTTCCCGCTAGTTTGGGGGTGATAAGCTGAAGCAATTCTATGATTAACATCATATTTAGCAAGGGTCTTCCTAAAACCACCATGAATGAAATGAGAACCCCCATTGCTCATGAGATACCTAGGCACCCCAAACCTAGGAAAGATAACATCCTTAAGCATTTTTAGAGAAGTCTCTCCGTCAGCACTCTTTGTAGGAATAGCTTCTACCCACTTAGTAACATAATCAACGGCAACAAGAATATGAGTGTAGCCTTTCGAAGGAGGGAAAGGACCCATAAAGTCAAATCCCCAACAATCAAAAGGTTCAATAACTAGAGAGTAGTTCATAGGCATTTCATTGCGCCTAGAAATATTACCAACATGCTGACATTCATCACAAGATAGGACAAATTTTCTTGCATCTTTAAAAAGGGTAGGCCATTAGAAACCTGATTGCAGTACATTTTGTACAGTTCTATCTCCTGCATGATGTCCTCCATAGGCACTACCATGACATTTACGCAATATCTCCTTTTGTTCATATTCTGGAACACATCTTCGCAAAATACCATCAACTCCTTCTTTGTATAAGTGTGGGTCATCCCAAAAATAATGCCTCAAATCATAGAAGAACTTTCTTCTTTGCTGAGCTGTAAAAGTTGGAGGCAAATACTTGGAGACAATAAAGTTAGCATAATCAGCATACCAAGGGCTTCCTCAGGAGCTCACCCCTATTGCAGCTAGCTGTTCATTTGGGAAACCATCATTAACAGGCATAGGGTCAAAAGAGATGTTTTCCAAATGAGATAAATTATCAGCTATAGGGTTTTCAACACCCTTCCTATCTACTATATGTAGATCAAACTCTTGTAAAAGCAGTACCCATCTAATAAGCCTAGGCTTAGCATCCTTTTTCTTCATAAGATATTTAATAGCAGCATGGTCAGTATGAATGGTTACTTTTGAGTCCACAATATAGGGCCTAAACTTATCACAGGCAAAAACAACAGCTAGAAATTCCTTTTCAGTAGTGGCATAATTCCTTTGAGTAGCGTCTAGGGTCTTACTAGCATAATAGATAACATTTAACTTTTTATCAATACATTGCCCAAGGACAGCCCCTATAGCAAAATCACTAGCATCACACATTATTTCAAAGGGTAAACTCCAATCAGGTGGTTGAACATTAGGGGTTGTAGTTAAAGCCTTCTTAAGAGTTTCAAAAGCCTCCCTACAATCATCATCAAAAACGAAGGGTACATCTTTTTGAAGAAGATTAGTGAGAGGTTTTGATATCCTAGAGAAGTCTTTAATAAACCTCCTATAGAAACCAGCATGACCAAGGATACTACGAATACCTTTGATGTCTCTTGGACATGGCATCTTCTCAATTGCTTCAACCTTAGCTCTATCAACTTCTATGCCTCTTTCAGAAACCTTATGCCCAAGAACAATCCCTTCATTAACCATGAAGTGGCACTCCCAATTAAGAACAAGATTAGTTTCCTCACATCTCTACAAAACTTTATCAAGGTTGTGCAGACAATTATCAAAAGAAGTTCCATAGACAGAAAAGTCATCCATGAACACTTCTACAATTTCCTCACAAAAACCATGAAAGATAGCAGACATGCATCTTTGGAAAGTAGCAGGAGTATTACATAAACCAAAAGGCAGATGTCTATAAGCATAAGTTCCATAAGGGCAAGTAAAAGTAGTCTTTTCTTGATCTTGTTGTTTAACAGCAATTTGAGAGAAACCAGAATAACCATCATGAAACAAAAATGGGTCTTTTTAGACAACCTTTCCAACATTTGATCAATAAAAGGAAGCGGATAGTGATCTTTCTTAGTAACTTTATTGACTTTCCTAAAATCGATGCACATCCTATAGCCTACCACTATTCTTTGAGGAATAAGCTCATCATTATCATTAGGGACAACGGTAATACCTCCCTTTTTAGGAACACAATGAACAGGACTAACCCATTCACTATCAGCAATAGGGTACATAATACCAGCATCAAGGAGTTTCAATACCTCATTCCTTACCACTTCCTTCATCTTAGGATTTAAACGTCTTTGCTGTTCCACTACTGGCTTCGAATCTGGTTCTATGTTGATAGAGTGTTGACATATAGTAGGTGAAATCCCTTTTAAATCATCCAGAGTGTAGCCCATAGCTCCTCGGTGTTTCTTCAAAACCTCCAACAGCCTTTCTTCTTCCTTTCCTGAAAGTTTAGAGCTGATAATAATAGGATATATCTTTTTATCATCAATATAAGCATATTTAAGATCATCAGGGAGAGGTTTTAGATCGAAGACTGGATCCTTTTTAGGTGGCAAAGTGGTACCCAAGTCTTCTACAGGCAAGTCATGCTTAAGCAAACTAGGTTGACGGCGGAGGATCTCGTCAATCTCATTCCTTTCTTCCATGAAGATCTCACTTTCGTGGTCTTCCATAAATTGCTGCAAAGCATTGTTAGGAGCAAGAGAGATAGAAGCAAGTTGTTCAACTCTAAAATCCTCATTATGGGTTTCCTCTTCGCAAGGTTCTTTAGTAAATTTCGAAAAATTAAACTCATAAGATTCCCCATCAAACTTAGTCAAGATTTTCTCCCTCTTACAATCAATAATAGCTCCACAAGTACTCAAGAAAGGTCTACCAAAAATGATAGGATAAGTTTTACTAGCAGCTTAACCAAGTACTAGAAAATCAGCAGGATACTTGATCTTACCACAAAGGACTTCCACGTCTCGTACGATACCAATTGGAGAGATGGTCTCTCAATTAGCAAGGTGAATAACCACATCAATTTATTCCAACTCGCAGGGACTAATTTCATGCATAATTTCTCTGTAAAGCTCATAAGGAATAGCACTGGAACTTGCACCAATATCACATAAACCATAATAGCAATGATCACCAATTCTAACAGAAACCACATGAACACTAGCCTTTTTAGTTCTATTAGGATGTGAAACAATATTAGAAGCATCCTCACAGAAGACTATGTGCCCATCTTCTACGCTTTTAGTGACAAGGTCTTTCACAATTTCTACAACAGGTTCAATGTTTATTTGTTCATCAGGTTTTACAGTTCTCTTTTCCCTTTTAGTGATTACATTAGTTATCATAGGATGATCCTTTACCTTATCTGGGAAGGGAATCTTCTCAATATAAGGTTCAGGTAAGAAATGATCAATAATGCAACACTCAGTGCTCCCAACAGGAACACGGTCAACAATATCTTTATAAGGTGCATGGTACTTATTCCATCCCCTTTTTGGAATTTCAATATAAGAAGCAAAAGCTCTAAAGCAATTTGTAATAACTTGCAAATCAAGACCATAAGCATTACTAATATTTTGAAGTCATCAGTTCCCATAAAAGATTCAATGCATTCATAATCATAATTTATACCTGACTTTCTACCATTGTCATTCTCCCAAGCTTCAGCATTGTCTTGAATACGGTCCAGAAGATCCCATTTAGCTTCTTCTTCCATGTGAGTGAATGATCCAGCACAAGAAGCATCCAATAAATCTTTATCATGTAGAGGGAGCCTTGCATAGAAGTTATTGATAATAATATTGTTGGGGAGCTCATGAATGGGACATTTGAGCATTAGTAGCTTCAATCTCCCCCAAGCTTGAGCTGTACTCTCTGCATCAAGAGGCCAAAAGTTGTATATTTGATTCCGATCTTTATGAATCTCACTAGGAGGATAAAACTTTGAATAAAAGAGAGGCACTATTTCCTCCCATTCTAGAGCTTGACCATTCTTCAGCAGCTTATACCATTCCTCATCTCTTCCTTTTAGTGATAATGAGAATAACTTCTTCTTAACTTGATCTGTAGTAATACCTGCACACTTGAACAACCCGCATAATTCGTGTATAAAGAGTAAATGATCATCGGGATGGACAGTTCCATCCCCAACATAGTAGTTATCCATAACACGATCAATAATTCTTGTAGGTATTTTGAAAACATCGTTCTCAGCAGGTGGTGGCTTATCTACTACCTTAGCAGTGGTTGTAGCATTACCAAATAAGAAACTCAGCAAATTATCCATAACAAAAATAAAGCAACTAATAGAAGTAAACAATACTCACAGTAGAAGTTTCCTTTACCAGTTCCACTCTCCAATAGCGCTTCACTCCCCGGCAACGGTGCCAGAAAATAGTCTTGATGACCCACAAGTATAGGGGGTGTATCGCAGTATTTTCCATAAGTAAGAGTGTCGAACCCAACGAGGAGCAGAAGGTGCTGGCTAGTGGTATGGATCAGGAATTCTCTACAAATACTTAGCAAACGGATTTTTAGAGGTTTTTGATAAAGCAAGTAAACAAAGTACGAGTAAATAAAAGACAGTAGGAATAAATGCAGAAAGTGGCCCAATCCTTTATGCAGCAAAGGACAAGCCGTTTGTATTACTTAAGATGACCAAACATTCTCGAGGACACATGGGAAGACTGTCAAGTGCTTTCGCTTCATATAGTTGATTAATCTTCTTTAGCTTGCTAAGTGTTGTGTGGGTGAACCTGTGCTAATGTACCGCCCCATCCAAGACTAATACATACTTGTGATTATACCCCTTGCAAACATCCGTAAGTACAAGAAAGTAATTAAGGTAGAAACCTAACCACAGCTTTAAACTCTAAGACCCTTATGTCCCTTGTGCAATGGATTCCTAACGGGGGTTCAGGTTTCTGTCACTCCGGCAACCCCTACGATTAGTAGCCAAATACACAATGCATTCCCCTAGGCCCATATAGGTGAAGTGTAATGTAGTCGATGTTCACATGACACCACTAGAAGAAGTACACCACAACTTAAATAACAATCTATTGAATCTTTCTCAACACAACTCCACTACTAACAACAAGACTTCTCCCATGTCCTCAAGAACAAAACGAACTACTCACAAGACATCATATGGATCATGATCAGAGATGGACTAATGATGTATAACAATCTGAACATAAACAATAATTCAACGGTTCACTCAATAGCATCAACTACAACACCGGGAAAGTTTCCCCTATGAGCTATGCAAGATTCAACGCAATTGTTACAGCAATATGGAGATGGTGATGAGGGTGTTGATGGTGATGATGATGGTGGTGATGATGATGATGATGATCCCGACGAAGTCCAGCTTGATGGTGGTGTTGATGCCGACGATCTCCCCTCTCCACGAAGGAATTCCCCCGGCAGAAATCTGTTTGCCGGAGAGATCTTTCTCTCTCGGTGTTTTTCCACCCGCAGAGGCAGCGGAATCTTTCTGTGGTCACTCCCTGAGTCTTAGGGTTTTGGGAGGTTGATATACGCCAGAGGGGAGAGGCTGGAGTGGGCCAGGGTGGCCACACCACCTCCTGGCGCGGCCTAGGCCTGCCCGCGCCATGGGGTGGTGTGGGCCCACTGTGGCCCATCTCCACTCCACCTTCTGGCATCCTTAGTCTTCTGGAAAAATAGGATGTTTCCGTATATTTTCCCGGATTTGCTGATCTTCGTGAATTTTGCCTCCAAACAACACCTTTTCCATCAGAATACTGACTGCAGCGGTCCATGCTCCAAAAGTCATCAACCATGCAAAAATAGATGAAATAACATAAGTATCACCTCTCAATATGAAATATATCAATTAATAATAGTGAATTAAGACATAGAATAGTGATGCAAAATGGACGTATCAAATACCTGAGAGATGTATAGTTCTAATAAGTCGACCAAGTATTGCACCAAAGTTCTAAATTATGCAGGATATTATTATTCTTTAATAAGGTAAGTTATTGGAGTGCACGCAATAAATTAGTCGTGCGAAGCACGTACAGTTTACTACTCACTTAGTACAATACCTTTTTTTGAGATGCATGCATTAACTCTTGAACACCATAAGTAAAAGTTTGAACTCGTGGAGCGCCAAAATGAATCGTGCCAGCTAGCCCGATTAATGGTATGCTACTATAGTAACCTACACATCTACCCCTATAGTCTACTCCGAGACACCCAGCGATTGCTTGCATAGGCGTCCGCGCCAGAGCCTTCGAAGGGAGGGTATCCCCTATGGCCTGTTGATTTGGGATGGACAGACAAGATTGCTAGACAGCCAAAATCACGTGGTCTCCACTCCCTCGCGCCCCTTCATTTCAAACACTGCGAAATTTCTAGTGCCTCTCCATTTCAAATGATACCAAAATCACGTGGTACCCACTCCCTCGCGCCCCTCCATTTCAAACACTGCGAAATTTCTGGCGCCCCTCCGTTTCAAATGATACCAAAATCATGTGATCCCCACTCCATCGCGCCCCTCTATTTCAAACACTGCAAAAATTTTGGCGCCCCTCCGTTTCAAAAGATACCAAAATCACGTGGTCGCCACTCCCTCGCGCCCCTCCATTTCAAACACTGCGAAATTTCTGGCGCCCCTCCGTTTGAAACGATACCAAAATCACGTGGTCGCCACTCCCTCGCGCCCCTCCATTTCAAACACTGCGAAATTTCTGGCGCCCCTCCGTTTGAAACGATACCAAAATCACGTGGTCCCCACTCCCTTGCGCCCCTCCATTTCAAACACTACAAAAAATTTCGCGCCCCTCCATTTTAAACGATACTAAAATCATGTGGTCCCCACTCCCTCGCACCCCTCCATTTCAAACACTACGAAATTTCTGGCGGCCCTCTGTTTCAAACGATACCAAAATCATGTGGTCCCCACTCCCTCGCACCCCTCCATTTCAAACACTACGAAATTTCTGGCGGCCCTCTGTTTCAAACGATACCAAAATCACGTGGTCCCCACTCCCTCGCGCCCCTCCATTTCAAACACTGCGAAATTTCTCGCGCCGGGAACCTCCCGCAGCACTTCTCCGCGGCTGGCTTTGCCCACCGGAACTCGACACCATGCACTCCTCAGCCAACAGTATACTGGAGCTGCATCAGATGCGGTCTCATCCAAAGCATCATTGCCGCTTCACCGACGTCCACCGCACCCGACCTTGGTCACCAAGTCCGTAGTCGTCCACCACACCTGATTTCCTTTTCCCACTTCCCCTCCACGGTGCCAAATCCGTCAACGACTGCCCAAGATCTGCATCAACACTGGCGGCATCCTCCCCACCTGTACCATACCTGAACTGCCGTGCAGTGCACCGATTCAACCTCGTCCACCGCGGTCAAGCCGGGATCGAGTGCCTAAGATCTGCTTCCCTGACGCAAACAGCCGACGCAACCAAAGCACCCTGGGTGACAAGGATGTCACCCGCGCTAGTACGGATGATGATTAGAAGCCTATCCGACCATTGTAATCAAATCACCAACTCTTTTTTTGTTTTGTCAGCAGTACAACAGGTTTAAGCCTGTCGTAGTGAACTGCATTTTTTAATTGTTCTGTACACCCAGTCAAAGCGCACGCCTGTTCTTCGTGGTAGATACTACGGAGTAGGTCACTAGACATGTTAGTTTGCATTCGCTGCTCTACAAATTTTGAAGTCATGCACATGTTCTTACCTACTCAGAATAACAGTAATTGCCTGCTATCGTGTAGTTCTTGCAAAATGTAAAATCAGTGGAAACTATTAGTTTGGATTCCCTGCTCCACAGTTACTGAATCTATCTGGTTCGTCCTGAGATAGGTTCCTGTTATTGTTTTCTGCTTGGCATCGTTATGTTGTACGGTAGTACTCGTTTAGACTCTTCATACTAATTCGATTATAATTTTGTTGTTGCCATCTAGTTCTTAAAAATCTACAACACTAACTATTTTCTTTTTCTTGCATAGAGCCCAGAATGGAACAATGAACATGATGGTTTGCATAGCCTCTTATACAGGTTCACAAGCGACTCCATTATTTCCTTATCTGGTGCTGGTTTGTCCTAATCAATGGCATAACTGTCCTCTACTATGTAGTTCACTCGTGGTTTGCATTCCTGCTTTAGAAGTTCTCTTATGATGCCATATTTCTATATGGTTGATTCTTAGCTATGACAGAAACGGCATGATATTGTGTAGCTCATCGTAAATTTTGAGTCACCGTACGTATCTTGCATTCCAGGAAATACCACTGCTTCCATATATATTTGCTTATATGACCTCCCTAGTTTATTTTGGTGAAATTCTAAAAAACACTTTGTTTGATTGCTCATTTCACTGTAGGCACACTTGTCTAATAATTGTTTGTCTTGTTCTACAGGTTCACGTGTGACGGTACTATATCTTGCATCTCGTTCTGGTTCGTCCTAAGCAACGACATAACTATCCTCTACAATATATAGTTCATTCCTCATTTTCATTCCTGCTATACAAGTTCTCGTATGATGCGATTATAATTTCTATTTGGTTCATTCTGAGATATGAGTAGTTTGTCATGTTTGTTGTATTACCTTGTTATTACTTAGTTTCAGACTACAATTATTGCTATTCTCACCAAAGAGGGGGCTGCAAGATCATGTCTCAAGGTGGTTTTCCAATGTAGCTGTCACACTTAAAAGGAGATACAGTTGATGGATTGAGAAAGCAAATTGAGGACAATGCAATCAACTTGATTTTCAACTGAAATGCTGAATTTTCTTTCCTGAGCGTTGATATTATGTAATATTTTTAAGAAGTTTGCAGCTGATGTAATATCTAGATAACTCGCATCGGCCATGTAGGCATTTTTTTGAGCTGGGTCATGTAGGCATTTAGTCGACCCCGTCCACGCATGGCGGTAGTAGGTATCATAACTGCGCCAGCCAGGTCGATCAGGTAAGAGTTTAGGTCTTTGATATTTTCCCTTATTGTATTAGGCCTACCATGAACAGTAAAAGATGCCCTCTAATTATACTCCTTTTATGATATTTGCCTGGGCTTCAGAAAGGCCGAAACTATAGGTGTCCACGATACCTACCGTCAGGTGGCAATCAGTAACAGGTTAGAATAGTAATAGGCCAAACAGTAACATGCCAAAACAGTAACAGGCCAAAATAGTAAGGGGCCAAAGCAGTAATAGGCCAAAGCAGTAACAGGCCAGAACAGAGGCAACCCAGTGCAGTAACGGGCTAGATTAGTAACAGATCAAAAAAGTGGCAGGCCAGAACAATATAGGACCACAACAGTAACGGACCTGAATAGTAGATGGCCAGAATAGTAACGTGGTAGAATAGTAGCAGGCCGAAAATATTACCATGCAGGAACAATAACACGCCAAGCATATTGGTAAGCCAGAATAGTACCAGATCAGAACAGTTGCAGGCCGCCGGTGGGCCCGAGAAGTTGATGAACGGTAAAAGGCCAGAACAATATCGGACCTTCTCAAAAGTGGGCCATTCGTAGGTGGCCCAGAACAAGCTGCGAGAATAGTGACGGGCTAACAGTGAGCCTTAACAGTATCGGGCCTACTTGACGCAGCCTGTTAACGGGTCGCACACTATTCGAACAATGTGGGCTTCTGTAGGATGAAACAGTAACATGCCTGACATTCGCGGGCCACTACTGGCCACATCTTTGGGCCCATTTCAAATAGTGTCGGACGAAATAGTAACGGGCCATAGTCTTATTGTGTTCTACTAATGGGCTGACCCACTTAATTATTAGCAGGCCTTGGCTAGGCCTAGCGTCTACCATGGTTTCTGTGGCCGTTAACGACGATAAATGGGCATTAACGGTGTTTGCCACGTGGCATTTTGCATGAAGTCAGCAGTCTAGGTGGCTGGCAGATAGATCTACGACCGAACAAGTTTTCATGGCTGAAGGGTGCGATCACGGTCAGAAAAAAAACGTGGTAGATTCTTTTGTGACGGGGCTTTTACCACGAAGGGGATTCGTCGTAGAAGACTTTTTAGCCACGAAAAATGGCCCTTCAACCACGAAAATCATCCGTTGTAAAAGCCAACTTTTCTTGTAGTAACAATTGACAATACTGATATAACAATTATGTTAGCCAATAAAAACCTTAGAATTCCAATGGGAGTAGTTGACAATGCAACCGTCACAATTGACAACAAAAACTTTCCTATCGATTTTGTAGTTGTTGATATGCCAGCTGACACTCTTTGCCCAATTATATTTGGAAGGAACTTTTTGGGTGATATAGGTGCCTATGTTAATTTCAAGAAGGAGACTGTGTCTCTTAAACTTGGGGGAACGGAAAATAAATTCCATTTTTCCAAATTTAAAGACAGGCCTCCACAAATACAAGAAGAAGAGGAAGAGAGAACTATTGAGGAAATGGCGGCTCTTTTCTTTGGTAATCAAGAAGAAGAAATAAATGAAGATCCGAATTATGAAGAAATAGTTATGAAGGACAAGTCCCTAGAAGAACTAGAAGATGAATTCGACTCACTTCCCATTTTGGGACCTCCAACTGATGAGGCTTTTGAAGAGCCAGAAAAGAGAGGGGCGAGGAATTACCACCCCCGGAGTTGAAGACTCTACTAGATAATCTTAAATACAGATTTTTAGACGATACCAATAAATTCCCTATTATTATTAGTGCCAAACTTTTAGGGGAAGAAGAAGAACTCATGAGGATACTTAAGGAGCATCACCAAGCCTTTGGGTACTCAATGGATGACTTGAAGGGCATTAGTCCCATGATAGCTATCCATCGAATATTCATGGAAGAAGGTGCTAAACGAGTTGTAGAATTTAATAGAAGATTAAAGCCTGAAATGAAAGAAGTGGTAAGAAAATAAATTGTATGCCTACTGGACACAGGTATAATTTATCTTGTTAAAGAGAGTGATTGGGTAAGTCATGTTCATTGTGTCCCTAAGAAGGGCGGTTTTACTGTTGTTCCTAATGAAAACAATGAATTAATACCTACTAGAACTATTGTTGGGCACAGGATGTGCATAGACTTCAGGAAATTAAATAAAGAAACTAGGAAAGATCACTATCCATTACCCTTCATAGATCAAACTTTAGAAAGGTTAGCAAACCATACTCATTTTTGTTACTTCGACGGATACTCTGGTTTCTCTCAAATAGATGTTCATCCGGATGACCAATTTAAAACAACTTTCATAAGTCCTTACAGTTTACATGCTTACCGATGTATGCCTTTTGGTCTATGTAATGCCCAACTACTTTTCAACGATGTATGCCTGCTATTTTTGTGGATTTTATAGAACGTATAATGGAAGTATTTATGGATGACTTTTCTGTTTATGGAACTTCATTTGCTAGCTGCTTGGATAATCTCAAGAGAGTTTTGCAGCATTGTGAAGAAAGTAATCTTTTCTAAACTGGGAGAAGTCCCACTTTATGGTCAAAGAAGGTATAGTCCTCGGACACAAGGTATCAGGTAAGGGAATTGAAGTTAATAGAGCTAGGTTGAAGCAATAGAGAGAATGCTGCAACCTAGGGATAATAAAGGTATAAGAAGTTTTCTTGGTCATGTGGGTTTTTACAGAAGGTTCATTAGAAATTTCTCTGGGATATCTAAGCCTTTGACTAACCTCTTGCAAAAGGGAATGAGATTTAATTTTGATGATAAGTGTCTTGAAGCCTTTGATAAACTAAAAAAATGCTTTAACTCGTGCTCCCACCATTAAACCACCTATCTGGGATACAACCTTTGCTTAATATGTGAAGCTAGCGATGATGTTGTAGGAGTAACTCTTGGACAACATATTGGTCATAGATTTAATATTATACATCATGCTAGTAGAACTCTCAATGGTGCTCAAAAGAATTACCCTAAGGAAGAAAAGGAATGTTTTGCTGTATTTTTCTCTTGCGATAAATTTCGTTCTTATATAGTTGATGCAAAGGTGAGAGTTCACACGGATCGTGATGGCTCAAAAGAACTCCTTGAAAGGAAAGACCATGAGCCAAGACTGGTCCATTGGATTCTTTTACTTCAAGAATTTGAGTTGCAGATTATGCAGAGGCAAGAAATAAAAATGTTAGATGAAGTGTCCATGTTTGCCTAGAAAGACACCAATCTTATTGAGAGGAACTTTAGTCCTGGACGGGAATTATTTAATGAACTAAAGTCAATTCCTCCAAAATAGAAGGAGTCCTTGTTGTGGGAGGAACTTTTCATCCCCGATTAAGCAAATGGTAAGTGCAAGGTAAGTGTTCTTACCCAAATAAGTGATTTATTTTCACAAATTTTACTCCTAAAAATTCTGCCTTTGAATTCCTCATGTTTTTCTGAAGTTTTAGAGAGGTTTTACCAACTATACGGGCGGAGTTATACGACCAGAGAGGGAGCTCCCACCGTAAAGTTGGTCGTTAAACTCTCTGTATCATCCTTGTGAAATTGTTTTTGATATCTAAGCCTATACGGTCACAACTATACGAGCGGAGCAAAAATTCCGGCTGTATAGTTGGTCATTGAACTCTCAGATAGTTTTGCTTTTTGGTGTATGTATCTATATGGTCACAACTATACGACCGGAGCAAAAATTCCGGTCATAAAGTAGGTCATTAAACTCCCAGACACTTTTGATTTTTGGTGTTTGCATCTATATGGTCGCAACTATACGACCGGAGCAAAATTTCCGGCCATATAGTTGGTCGTTAAACTCTCAAACACTTTTAGGTTTGATCTTTCTTTTATATTCATCTAAAGAACGTTATTGTCAGTTCCGTGTTGTGATTTAATCGACCTGGACTCGAGATATTTGGAAATATCTGCCCGGAACGACCTATACGACCGGACCTATACAGGCCGCGCTCGTATAGTTGGTCGTTACGCAATAGGACACTTCCAAATCCATGATTTCTTTCCCTGTTTCGTTTGGATTCTTTTCTTGGGCGACAATTTGGTGTTTCTCGCGAGTTTTACCAACCTCTGACCCCCCTTATATACTACCATTGTCTCTCTCTCTAATCGCAATCTACAGGAACCAATCTAGTAATGCGGTATCCCGTCCCAGGCCACCGAAAACCCATGGGGCTCATTGCTCCTTCCAGAGACCGATCTAGCAACCCGTCCATGGAGGACAATGACGAGGAGGTGGAGAGGTTTAGCCCGAGTTACAAGGAGTACGTCGAGCCAAGCTACTTCAACAACAATTCCGAAGATGATGTGGTTGATGTCTACATCCACCGAGACATCTATGATCCACCTGAGATCAATTGGGCGACGATGAATAAAGCTCAAGAAGAGAGAGAATATTGCAAGCCACATGGAAAAGGGTGTGTGGAGACGGTCAAGTTCATCACCACAGTTCCAAGGCTGCACAAGCGTAAGGAATTATCTAATATTGGTGCAGGTGCTAGCAAGGAAGGGGAGGTTCCACTCTCGAAGCCAACCATTGGTGCTCGTATGAAGGTTAAGCCTCAAGAAGAGTGGAGGTACGGTTTCCACTTCCCCGATCCATCAATTATGGATGAGGAATAAGAAGTTGTCCCTAGGACCAAGGATCACGTGTGGGCACTAGAGATATATCAGAAGCGGGAGCTACTCCATCGCGTCGAAGTCCGTCACCGTCTCAATGAGATGGAGAAGAAGGAAGACCTCCTTCCATTGGTGACCAAGATCGCAGATAGAGTGGACACTTTGCAATCTGATCTGCGCAGTTGCTATAGCCGCATAACTACTCTAGAGAAGACCAATAAGAAGCTATGCACCACGGTGTTACATGCCATGGCGCCACAGTGATCTACAACAATCACGGTATCAAATAATCGCAAGGGATTATTTGATCCCGCTTGGCTTGATTCCAAGCTTGGGGAGATCTCTAAGACCTTGTAATCTATCCTATAAGTTTTTATTATTATCCTTGCATTAGTTTAGACTAGAAATAAAGTTTGCATCATTAGAATTCCCTTCAGGAATAGTTGATCCCTTTTATGAAATTCTGAGTTTATTATTATATATGGAGCAATATTGAGTTTGTGTTTGCTTTATTGATATAAGAATGGCTTGAGTATGATTTTACTTGCACTTGATGATAGCAATAGGAGTCTTCCACACCATTGGTATTAATGGAACACATAAAGATAATTTGGTCAATATGCTGTAAGTCTATGGTTTGATTCACAAAGAAAAATTATCTATACAATTAAGTTGAAAAAGAAACCTAGAACAAAGGAAAATGAAAGTGCCATCCAAATATAGTGAGAACAGGTCGTGGTAGAATCTCAAGTCATAAGAATGCTTCATATACAGTTGGAATTTGATAATTGAGATCGTTGAACTTTGAATTCCTACATAAGGTGGAATATATGGCTAGCTCCTTTGCACAACACTTAAAACAAAAGTGTGAGCTTATATGCAAAGGAAAAAAAGAAAGAAGAAAAGAGCGAATGTTCAAAGAGCAAATAGGCATATACCATTGTATTGTAGTATGACAAATAGACACTTTTGAGATTTTGAATCCCAAGTGAATACGTTGATCCTAAAACACTTGGGACTACCTCGTTAACTCATTCGGTTGAACCAGATTCTTTTACATTATGTTGAGATTCATCTTTTATGAACTTTTTGATAACTAAGGTGTGGAAGCCTTCTAATACTATTCATATGGTTCGAGTAAGGTACTATTCATGAACTTATTCCCTTGTATTGTATATGATAAACATATGCTGCAATTGCCTCATTTATTTTATTGACTCGGCTTCATGAATATGAGGATCACATCCATTAAGCTAAAAAACTTGCTCGGGACGAGCAAGAGTCTAAGCTTGGGGAAGTTGATGAGTGCATATTTCCATCATGTTTTACATTATTATTTTGCATTGTAGATGTATGATCTTGGTATTTTACGGCCCTCATGCGCACATTTTATGTCTGTTTTCACCAGGATCATGACAGATGATGGATCCAATGGATACAATTATTGGAGCTATTGTACTATGGAGAAAAGGAGTCAAAAACAACGCAAATCGCTTATTTGGGAAATATTAATAATACCAGAAGAAAACCAGAAGCGAACAAGGGAGGCAGAGAGTCCAACGACCAACTATACGACCAGAGCAACTTTTCCGCCCGTATAGCTCCGGCCGTATAGTTGGCGCCGCCTCCGCCTCATCAAATAGTTTCACCCCGTGCAATTGGTTCGAAGAGACGACATACATCACACCCAGAAATCACAGAAACCTCACCTCCGGAAGGCATCTGGAGAGGGAACTCATCCACAAGGGATTCATCTTCGCCCTACGCAGATCCGTGAGGCTAAGGCATCGATCTTCATCATCCACCGCTGCATCACCACCATCTCCATCCATCCCATCTACATCTTGTCTAGATCTTGTTGTAATTCCTATACTCATTGTGGATTTATACAAGTACTATTCATCTATGATTGTTCCTATTATCATTGCCATGATGTTGATTGCCTCCATGTCTGAGTAGATCATTAGTTCTTGGGGATATGGAGAAACCCTAGTATGAGACTAAAATAAGATAAAGTCTATTATGATATTCACCGCTCGGACCATGTGTTACATTTTCTACATCTTGATGTTGAGAGAAGTGATATTCACCGCTCGGACCTCTCATGTGATATTCACCGCTCGGACCTCTCAATATTTGCCTCTCATGGGGACTTGATGGAGGGAGCTACTTGTTGGTAGACAGAGGCGTGCTAGCACTTACAGTGACTATAAAGCTGTTGGCACCCCTTACATATCAACTTGGGAAACCAAGGAAACTCACGAAACACTATCCATGACATGGGATACGTCCTACAGGATTACGTCCCTTAATAGCACAGTAATTCGATTGATGTCAATTGCTTACTACTGTGGTTATGAGGATGATGTGAGCAGCGGTTGCTGCCTATTCGTGCAAATACGGAGTTCCTCCCATACATACATAGTTGAGAATGTTCATGATGATAATCTTTATCTTAAATCTTTACAATACTAGTGGTGTATCCGCTACTCCCTAAGAATGCCTTTTCCCTATTAACGTTCCAATCTCTCTTACATACATGATACTTACTTTCTGTATTATGTTATTTTGCTTTACTTTATTATTGCTCTTATACCCAAAACCCCAAACACCTTTTTACACCATACTCGCATTTTATCTTGTTACTTAGAACTTTATCTAGCATATTTATCGTAATATTTATTTCAAGAATTATTAGACTTCAGACTCCTGCTCACTATGGGATCAATATCTTTATTTAGAAATTAGCTACAAACGATCTGTGCACTTGTAGTCATCACTTATATAGGGGAAAAGGGGAGACCCCTTTCTCCCCAAGTCCCGGGGTAGGATTAAAGGAGGGGAGGAGGGGGCACACGAGGAGGAGGGGCCGTCCGGGTGGGCCACCTAAGCACGCACGCGGCCCGATGAGGCATGGCGTCTGGGTGGGCCCCACCCCACATGTGGTGGCGGTTGCCCCATTTGGGTGGCTTGCCCTCTTGGGCCTTTTCCCATCGGGGTTTTGGCCTATTAGGGGAAGTTTGACCAAATATTTTAATAATAAATATTTATTAATATTAATTCCAATAATTAATATATAAACACATATTATTATTTCCCTCTTGTCCCGAAACACCTTTCGGTCCACTCCGAACAACTTCGGATCTACCTGGAACAATTCCGATTCTCACTCTAAAACAATGCCGGTATTCTCTCTTTCATACTCCATTGATTCTGTTCGACAAAAAGATCTAAGATTATCATCGAGACTTCTCTCAGATCAATGATGAATAGCGGGACCAGGATGCCCATAATGACACATGTGCATTCCATGATGTCTATTGTCATTTGAACCATAAACATCGAGTCTAATTCCCTTTGTTACTTCGATACATGACTTGACCGAGATCTGTTCTTTGGTATCTTCATTCCTTATTCAATCTTGTTCCTGTTAGGTGATGTTTTAATCATTCTATGATATTTCATCCTCATGATTTAGCCACATGTTGCACAACATTTATGGATGTAATCTCACTAAATGTGTGGGCTCCCCCGGATTTAAGCATCCGAGAAATCCCTGTTATGTAAATATCCACATTCCCATGATCCGTGAGCCGTGGAACATAACCGACAAGTATCATTACAGCATCTGAAACATAACGAATACAAGACTTACATAGTTTCCATTATGGCTACACAACTTTCAGTAGAGGAGCTTCATCACACGCAGGGCCCAATCACGCCTCGACCTATAGGCGACTGACTGGGAAGACGGCCTAGCTTGCTGGATGTCACCTTAATCTTCAAATGTCGAACCTCTGAAAGCCTGGCCAAGTAAATAGCCAGGGACAATGCCATGAGTACTTTTGAATGTACTCGCCAACCACCAAGATAAGTTAAATAAGGAAATGCAATTCTGGCTGTAGCGAGATAGCTCTATCTAGGGTTGTTTTTGAAAAGCCTAAACTATCTCTTGAAGTTATGGCATCTCCATATCTTTGTTGAAAAAGAGTTTTAAAACATGCCTCTGTTTTATAAATCAAGATATCCCCATATCCTTGTTGAAAACCTTTTCGAAAATAGTTTTGGAGTAAAACCCCTTTTTAAACCTGTTTGACCACCTCTGGTCAAAACGAAACTTTCAACTCCGGTTCCCCCGGAAACTCCATACTTCCACCCATTTTTCCAAACACCATCATTCGGATACTCCTAGCCAACACCTTTCCAACCGTCCTTGACCCTGGACACGGCTATTCGAATAGACTATACTCTGCAGAGTTTGCGCACTTTCCCCACAAGAATCAATACATCCGCCAGGATAAAACCGCGGCCCACTACACACAGTAGATGGGGGTCCGGATAATCAAACCTAACCTTTCGCTTGTCGACCCTAGCAAAGGCTGCTTTTCCTTTTGGGTTTGTTCTCCCCGGCAACGAGTATGTGGCTCCTAGCCATAGTCCTGCCTTCCATACACGCGTATACCCAAACCGCAGCTTCGCATATACCTTAACTTGGTGACTCCACTTCCTTCCGTACCACCTAATTCATACCGTCCGTGGGACACCCAATTGTTGCACCGGCACTCCTGCCAAGACAGGCTCACTCTTGCCGAAGCAAGCTACAGGCTCCAGATTCGTAGAACTATTAGCGCCTGCCCAGAATTCAAGGGATTTCTCCCAATAACTATAGTACAAGATGCCTCGGCTAAAGAAGACAAACTACGAGCTAAGCCCCAGCACCTGGGGTAATGTGGTTGCACGGATAAAAATTGTTCCAGTAAAGGCGTAGAACATCCCTTCTCTTTCTCTTGTTCTTTATCTCATTTCTCATCATCACCACTTCTTTAGTTAAAACATCCACTTGGAATGATGGCTCTTCCCAAGGGTTTTACAACGCCGTTTTGAAACATTTGTAGTAGGGTAAATCCCAAAACAGTTCATTTTCTCAAAGCCGGGGTCTTCAACGAGGTAGGATGCTGGCCATCGTACTCTTGGTCTAAAGGGATAAAATGGTAGGTGCATCAGGGTGGTGCCACGAGGGACACCAAGTCATAACTTGGGGGAGCCAAGTCATTAGCGCAGTATTTGTAACACAAAGCATGCAGATAAATAATGCAATTTATAAAGGGGATACAAAACAGGTAATAAAAAGAGTAGGACAAGTATCGGAATTTGGGAATGGTGGCTTGCCTTTGATCAGCGATAAGTCCCTGGACTTCCTTAGATAACCAAGAATACCCAATAAATAATAATAAGGAGTCCCTTTCTTCTCGTCGTCAAACAATCACACTATCGCCGTCATCGAGTATACATGCAAGCAGACAATACCACAATCAATACAAGGTATACAGGCATCAAACCATACAGCAAGCAATTGTCAATACAAGTTTGCAAATCAGTAATGGTGTTGAGAAAATGGATGAGAAGGATTGGGAGCATGTCTTGGAACATTTGAAGGAAACCATATGGGTTTCATAGTCTAGAAACTAGGGATGAGAGGGTTTTGGACCAAGGACTTATTCTATAAGATACCATTGTAAAACCATGGTACCAACAGATAGGTATTGATAGAATGAAACCAACAAAAGTGGTTTCACTATTTTATCACTTATCTAGATTTAGTCATGCTTTTTATAGTGGAATAAACTCTAGTTTGAGGAAATAATTCACCAAAATTTATCTGGAGGCCCAAAAATTATTTCCTTAGGTGGTTAGATAGTGTTTGGTGTAGTGAACCACATAGAAGTGGAATCTCGTCAAAATAATTACCAGAATGCCCTTAATAAATCATCAAAGGCAGTTCTGCAAGGTTTTTGTCTTTTTCAGCAGGTTTCTTTTATAGAAGTTTTTAGTGTGATTCCAGTTTTACATGGTAGGTACTGGAAGTAACTTTATGTAGAAATTGGAATTATCCATTTTGGATAACCAGAACTACTGGAGGGATTTATCTAGTGAAAAAGTGATTCACAGAACAGTTTAATTCACTAGAATTTAACCAGAGCTCAATAAAATCAGGTCAATACCACATTTGGGTTGACCTAGAGAAATTCCTAAAGGCAGATTATGGCTGTTTTTGTTATTTTTGCTATAGTAAAGATATTGCTCCACTTGGCATGAGTCCCAAGCCACGAGATAGGTGCAGGTAATACCTACTAGGGACAGTTGGTTTTACCCCAATTGGAGTTGTAAAACTCACAGAAAGAATTTATTAGTGAAAAAGATACATCTGGGTAGTAAATTTAGTATAATTAATAGGAGCAATATTTGGGGAAACCAAGAGTATTGCATGTTAGAGTAAACAATCAGTAACCCTAGGAAATTTAGATCTAGGCAATTGGAGTTGTTTTCCATTTTCAAAATGATTTAAACTAAACAGGTAATGAGCAGATCTGGGGAAAAGGAATAAAAGCACAGGGCTAGCCGAGCAAGATCCAGAGGGTAAATGGACCACGGAGGGGAAATCAGCCCATGGCAGGCGACGCAGCGCGCGGGAGTGGTGTTCGAATCACTAGCAAGGGGGCCCGCTGGTCAGTGACGGTGGCTCCCGAATGGGTATCCACAGATCTGGGTCGTTGGGGTAAGGAGGATCTGACGATCCTTGGGCTTCTTCAACCCTCGACTCAGAGCCAGCTCGTCGGAACCCTAGGTAGTGTCTAGGCAGCAGCAGGGGCTTACCAGGGGCTCAGGAGGCGACGAGGAGCGGCGGAGGTGAAGTGGCGCTTGACAGCGAGCAGATCGGGGGCGGCATGGTCGGGTTCACGCCTGGGAAGGTGCTCACACGACGGTGCCCGACCTAGCTCGCCGGAGCTTCGCCGGTGTGGTCGGAGGAGGCGGTCCTGGGCCAAAACAAGCACACGGTTAGGTAGAGGGGGAAGAGGGGATCTCTGTAGAGTGAGATGCAGAGGAGGGGATCATGGGAGGGGGAGCATTTCTCGAATTTCTGAGAGAGGCTGAGAGCTCTCTCTCTCTTCTTCTCGGGTAGGACAAGGCATGGGAGAGGGAGTGGAGCTCGGGGGAAGTGAGTGGAGGGGAGAGGAGTGAAATGACAGGCTGAGAGGGGGCTGGCCAGCCTCTGTCCCTTTTAACTAGAGGGGGAGGGTGTATGATGGAATATGTCCATGAGAGGGAAGGGGAAGGTCCAAGAGAGGGTGTGGGGCTTTGGTCGAGCAAAGAGGATAGGGGCAGCTGTGGTAATTAAATGGGGCATATCTTTGTAAGATGTGGTTTTCTCTCTCTCTCTCTACTAGTCCAAGGGTAGGGATAAGTAGGTGTGTGATGGTGGTACTGTAGTGCTACATCGAAGATGACCAGGAGGGTCATGGTGGCTAGAGAGGAGTGCTTGACAAGCCTTGGGTGATGATTTAGCTTGGGTTTAGATGGTTTTGCAAGTTTTGATCAAAAGATGGCTTGTGAAGGAGTTTGAAAAGTTTGTACTAGACAAAGTGGGAGAATGACACTAGTGTGTAGATGGGATCAAGATATCTCTCCAAGAATTAATTGGGGTTTTTCTAGGGCTTATAGTCCACCTAGAAGCATTAATTCCAAAAGTGCAGAATTGGTTTCTAGAAGTTAAGGTGATATTTTTACATTAGACAAAGTGAGATTTTGGTGTGGAAGGGTCCTTGATACCACATTGCACCTTGGGAAATTTTAATGGGATTTATTGAGATGGGGAAGTATTTTTAAGGAATTATTTCTTGTTTCTGCCATTTAGGAAAAAGGGCAAAAAGAAATAATAAAGAATCTCAAAAATATTTATTTTTGAGGTGGGAAGATAGAGTATGATATATGGATCTCAATTGAGCCAAAAGTTGGGGAAGTGTTTTGGCAAAAACCAAACTTTCCTTTGTAGGAGTTTTGAGATTTTGTCTATTAAAGGAATTAAATAGATTTGGATCCATGATAATTATGGATAATATTTGATAAATCTTGGTGATCAAGGTAGATGAGGTAGACAAGGTTTAACAAGCATTGGAACCTTGGGAAATGGAAATTAAACTTGAATAGGATGGAAAACAAGGAGTTGTGGATCTAGGGTGATGTTATTTCTATACCACCGAAACCTTGTTGGATCTTGGATCTCAGAGCTTACCTTGATGCAAGAGGTAGATTGATAGCTAGACCAAGTCATATAGATGATCATGGCAGAAGGAGTTTGGACTGGTTACATTTGAGGTGGTATGGAGGTGATGGCAAACTTTGTTGAAAATAAGGCTGCCATACTAGATGAGTCATGATGCCTTATAAACCATGTGGGTTTAAGAAACACAGAGATCCACTTAGAACAAGTGAAGTAGATGCTGATAGAACTATATGAGTAGAACATGACCATGCAAAGAGTTGGTCCATAGAAGGTTGGATGATGGTGTGAGCTTCTGTCAAAGTAGGCATGATGACTAGATTTGCAGGAGAAGTTAATTTCTTGCCTGCAAAACCATCAAGATCATGTGGGTTGGAGGATGATCTAACCAAGGGCAAGAGTGGAACTTGGTAGTCCTTAGGAGGGTTAACAATATGGTTCAGGTGGATTTCCAAAAATGCACAAGGGTTGAGAAAGGGAGGCATTCAAAAAGGTGATGCTGGAAATAGTTTTCCAGACTTAGTCAAAATTGGAAGATTTTGGGTTTTTGACTAGATTATGAGAGGGGATGTTTTTGAGGGGTTGCAATGTACCAAAGCATCATCAAGTGGATGATATTGAAGTGTAGAGGGAGTATGAGGGATCCATTCTTGATATTGGTCTTCATTGACTTGGAGACTTCTGGAATGGATCACTGCGGAATTGATCAGGTTAAGGGTTTTAGATGATCACCTGGTGGCTAGAGATGGGATCCAACTTTGTATTCTTGCTTAGGGTGTGGTGATTTGGAAACATCTTGATTCCTAGTGATGATATCCTAGAGTATCTCATACTATCTCCTAAGCAGACAAATCAAGCAGCAGATTAGGGCAACTCATCTTACAAACAAAGTAAACCTACTACTAGGGTTACCATCAAGATTAGCTTGAGGTAAGGATGGGTATTTTGAAAAGGTTGTGGTTGGAGTCAGGTGAGTGTCCTTGGTATCTCTACCAAGAGTAGAATTCAAATGCTTTGAAAAGAGGTTTTGGGAAAACTAGAGATAAGATTAGTTGAGGGTTCTGTCTTGAAAACATAAGGAGGTTATAGCTCTCCATAGTTTTGTCAATGGAAGCTACTAAACTAGTTTTGGTTACACAAGCATCTTGGCTCAGGTTTTGAAATGTTCGAACATTTGAGAATATGTAAAATGAGCCAGGATAGTTTTGTTAAATAGCTTTTGTCAACTGAGGGTGAGGTAAGGAGTATCATATGGTATATACTCACATGCACAAGTACAAAGAAACAACAATCACACACTGCACCCATGAACAAGAAAAAGTTTTTGTTCTTCCTGATTTTTGCATTCTGGACAACTAATCAGGGTTCCTGAAATTGGGATGTTACAGACCTTTCCCCCTTAAAAGAATCTCGTCCCGAGATTCGGGAGAGTAAGATTAGGGGATTTGTTTTGGAGTTAGTGTTATGTGTTTCTGGTGTACCAAATTGTCGGCTTTGTGTTTGAACAGGGTCACCACGACAGTGAGGTTGAACTTCAAACATCTTGAAACACGAGTGTCGAGCAGGCTTCAACTAGGATTGCGATGAGTGATCTTCCTGCTGTAAGGATTTATGGTGTCTGTCCTAAGGGATTATTGTATCCTAGTATACGTCCTTGGGTCCAACTGTTGGATTGCTTCTGGCAGAGGGTTATTCTATTTTGCAGGAAAGGCGCAGTATTTCCCCCTTAGGATTAGATTGGGGTAGATCGGAGAGTTGACATAGTCCTTCCTTCTTGGAGTCGCAGACGGATGTTTTGAAGGCGGACGTCCATATTTCTCCTGGAGTCGAGATCGTCAGAAGGCGTCCCATTCTGGAGGTCTTCTGAGGTATCCTTGGGTAGACAGTCTTCTGAGGATTGAGTGGAAAGACGCAGTCTTTCCACCTTAGAGCTTCATTAAGGCGCTTTAGGAGTGGTGCAAATCTTCTGTCTGGGAGTGCTGACCTAAGGTTAGCGGAAGGCTTCATCTTCCTGGAGTCTTGAGCGAAGGTCGTCAGGTGACGCCCTATTCTATATACTTGGGCAAGGGGGTTTCCTAACAAAGCTTTATCTAGTGAGCTCAGGGCAAGCTAGCGGTTTATGACTCTCCTGGCTAGGGTTACTCAGGGTGGATCCATTCAGCGTCGGTGAAGAGGTCCTCACTTGAATCTCTTGCATTGCTTCTGCTTGAGGGCGGAGTGGACTCGTGGTCTTCATGCATCCTCATCTTCGGGGAACTAAAGTATTCTGGCCTTCTGGTGAGGAACTTCCCATTGGTTGTAAGCGTTCCGGGTTGGGTCTGATGCAACGTCTTAGGTAAAACACGCAAGAGGGAAACATCAAAGCAAGCACAACAATCCAAGGAAGTTATTACATAACCAACCAGTCTGCACCCGAAGATGCTAATAGTACTTGAACATTACAAAACACGTTCAGGGATGATACATGACTCTACCCTATTGCTAGAGGGGCGAGTACAACAGAGCGGGTGATTACTCGGAGGGTGCATCTGCGGAGTCGTGGCTGGCTTCTGGCGGAGCACTGGAGGTTTCCTGCACCTCTTGGATGGGCTTGAACCTACGGAGATACTGACTGGCGGTGATGCACTTCCTGCTTCTCTTGGGAGCAGCTTCCCTCGAGGTTCCTTCCGTGGCGGTGGTTCGTGCTTGATTCCTTTGCAGGGTTTCCAGAGCTTCCTTATGGGTGAGAATGGCTTGTAGGCGACGGAGCTCCATCTGGGAGTGATGGTATTCGTCAACGACTGCTGTTAACACCTCGTTGCTAGAGTAGCTGAAGCGGGTTTGAAAAGAGAGAGCAGGGTATGCCAGGCTGGGGTCTTGAGATCCTCCGGTGCAGTCGACATTTCCCTTCACGGGGAGGAAAAAGGTTGTGGGCTGTCTCATCTCTGGGAGAAAGTACGGATGTGCATGAAAGCTTCTCTGGCTACCATATCCACAGCGAGTGCGGGAATGGGCATCTGAGGTCCAGTGGAATAGATAGGGCTTCCATTGGTTCCCGGCTTGGCTAGTATGACAATCTGTCCCACATAATCTCCTGATTCTAGTCCCTTGTGGAGGGTGTAGATAGGTTTTTGCTGGTAATCACAAAGTTGCAGAGAGTCCCAGAGGAGTCAGGGAAATCCAACCTTCAGCCACTCTTCATCAATAGGTTCCATCTACAAAAGTGTTTAGGGCCAGGTTGGGTTAGTGACAAGTGTGTAAGATTTTAAGATTAGAAAATCATATTAATGCAAGTATTTTCCAAAACGGAGGGGAAAAGACGTAAGCACTGTTGCAAATAGTCATCTCTTCTCCCTTGTATTTTAGAAAATAGGTTTGTCGTTTCCTGTCTAACGTCCTTGCTAACTAAGGTCTCCTACAGTCAGGATGGCTCTGATACCAAGTCTGTGGGATCCCCCGGATTTAAGCATCCGAGAAATCCCTGTTATGTAAATATCCACGTTCCCATGATCAGTGAGCCGTGGAACATAACCGACAAGTATCATTACAACATCTGAAACATAACGGATACAAGACTTACATAGTTGCCATTATGGCTACACAACTTTCAATAGCGGAGCTTCATCACACGTAGGGCCCAATCACGCCTCGACCTACAGGCGACTGACTGGGAAGACGACCTAGCTTGCTGGACGTCACCTTAATCTTCCAATGTCGAACCTCTGAAAGCCTGGCCAAGTAAATAGCTAGGTACAATGCCATGAGTACTTTTGAATGTACTCGCAAACCACGAAGATAAGTTAAATAAGGAAATGCAATTCTGGCTGTGGCGAGATAGCACTATCTAGGGTTGTTTTTGGAAAGCCAAAACTATCTCTAGAAGTTATGGCATCTCCATATCTTTGTTGAAAAAGAGTTTTAAAACATGCCTCTGTTTTATAAATCAAGACATCCCCATATCCTTGTTGAAAACCTTTTCGAAAACAATTTTGGAGTAAAAACCCTTTTTAAACCTCTTTGACCACCTCTGGTCAAAATGAACCTTTCAACTCCGGTTCCCCCGGAAACTCCATACTTCCACCCATTTTTCCAAACACCATCATTTGGGTACTCCTAGCCAACACCTTTCCAACCGTCCTTGAGCATGGACACAGCTATTCGAATAGATTATACTCTATAGAGTTTGCGCACTTTCCCCACAAGAATCAATACATCCGCCGGGATAAAACCGAGGCCCACTACACATGGCAGATGGGGGTCCGAATAATCAAACCTAACCTTTCGCTTGTCGACCCTAGCAAAGGCTGCTTTTCCTTTGGGGTTTGTTCTCCCCGGCAACGAGTATGTGGCTCCCAGCCATAGTCCTGCCTTCCGTACACGTGTATACCCAAACCGCAGCTTGGCGTATACCTTAACTAGGTGACTCCAATTCCTTCCATACCACCTAAGTCATATCGTCCGCGGGAGACCCAATTGTTGCACCGGCACTCCTGCCAAGACAGGCTCACTCTTGTCGAAGCAAGCTATAGGATCTAGATCCGTAGAACTGTTAGCGCCTGCCCGGAATTCAAGGGATTTCTCCCAATAAGCATAGTACAAGCTGCCTCGGCTAAAGAAGACAAACTACGAGCTAAGCCCCAGCACCTGGGGTAATGTGGTTGCACGGATAAAAATTATTCTGGTAAAGGCGTAGAACATCCCTTCTCCTTCTCTTGTTCTTTATCTCATTTCTCATCATCACCACTTCTTTAGTTAAAACATCCACTTGGAATGATGGCTCTTCCCAAGGGTTTTACAAAACAGTTTTGAAACATTTGTAGTAGGGTAAATCCCAAAACAGTTCATTTTCTCAAAGTCGGGGTCTTCAACGAGGTAGGATGCTGGCCATCATACTCTCGGTCTAAAGGGATAAAATGGTAGGTACATCAGGGTGGTGCCATGAGGGACACCAAGTCATAACTTGGGGGAGCCAAGTCATTAGCGCAGTATTTGTAACACAAAGCATGCAGATAAATAATGCAATTTATAAAGGGGATACAAAACAGGTAATAAAAAGAGTAGGACAAGTATCAGAATTCAGGAATGGTGGCTTGCCTATGATCAACAATAATTCCCTAGACTTCCTTAGATAACCAAGAATACCCAATAAATAATAATAAGGAGTCGCTTTCTTCTCATCGTCAAACAATCACACTATCGCCGTCATCGAGTATACATGCAAGAAGACAATACCACAATCAATACAAGGCATACAGGCATCAAACCATACAGCAAGCAATTGCCATAACAAGTTTGCAAATCAGTAGTGGTGTTGAGAAAATGGATGAGAAGGATTGGGAGCATGTCTTGGAACATTTGAAGGAAACCATATGGGTTTCATAGTCTAGAAACTAGGGATGAGAGGGTTTTGGACCAAGGACTTATTCTATAATATACCATTGTAAAAACATGGTACCAACAAATAGGTATTGATAGAATGAAACCAACAAAAGTGGTTTCACTATTTTATCACTTACCTAGATTTAGTCATGCTTTTTATAGTGGAATAAACTCTAGTTTGAGGAAATAATTCACCACAATTTATCTGGAGGCCCAAAAATTATTTCCTTGGGTGGTTAGATAGTGTTTGGTGTACTGAACCACATAGAAGTGGAATCTTGTAAAAATAATTAACAGAATGCCCTTAATAAATCATCAAAGGCAGTTCTACAAGGTTTTTGTCTTTTTCACCCGATTTCGTTTACAGAAGCTTTTAGTGTGATTCCAATTTTACATGGTAGGTACTGGAAGTAACTTTCTGTAGAAATTGGAATTATCCATTTTGGATAACCAGAACTACTGGAGGGATTTATTTAGTGAAAAAGGGATTCATAGAATAGTTTAATTCACTAGAATTCAACCAGAGCTCAATATAATCTAAGCTGCTGGAGTTTGATAGATGCCACTACTAGGGTGTACTAGGAGGTGGAATTAGGTCAATACCATATTTGGGTTGACCAAGAGAAATTCCTAAAGGGAGATTATGGCTGTTTTTGTTATTTTTGCTATAGTAAAGATATTGCTCCACTTGGCATGAGTCTCAAGACATGACATAGGTGCAGGTACCTACGAGGGACAGTTGGTTTTACCCCAATTGGAGTTCTAAAACTCACAGAAAGAATTTATTAGTGAAAAAGGTACATCTGGGTAGTAAATTTAGTATAATTAATAGGAGCAATATTTGGGGAAACCAAGAGTATTGCATGTTAGAGTAAACAATCTGTAACCCTAGGAAATTTAGATGTAGGCAATTGGAGTTGGTTTCTATTTTCAAAATGATTTAAACTGAACAGGTAATGAGCAGATCTAGGGAAAAAGAATAAAAGCACAGGGCTAGCCGGGCCAGATCCAGAGGGTAAAAGGGCCGCGGAGGGGAAATCGACCCACGGTGGGTGACGCAGTGCACGGAAGCAGGGTTCGAATCCCTGGCAAGGGGGCCCGCTGGTCAATGACGGTGGCTCCCGAAATGGTATCCACAGATCTGGGTCGTTGGGGTAAGGAGGATTCCACGGTCCTCGGGCTTCTTCAACCCTTTACTCGGAGCCAGCTCGCCAGAACCCTAGGCGGAGTCTGGGCGGCAGCGGGGGCTTACCAGGGGCTCGGAAGGCGACGAGGAGCAGCGGAGGTGAAGCGGCACTTGACGGCGAGTAGACTGAGGGGCGACAAGGTCGGGTTCACGCCTGGGAAGGTGCTCGCACGATGGTGCCCGAACCTAGCTCGCCGGAGCTTCGCCGGTGAGGTCGGAGGAGGCGGTCCTGGGCCAAAACAAGCACACGGTTAGGTAGAGGGGGAAGAGGGGATCTCTGTAGAGTGACATACAGAGGAGGGGGAGCACGGGAGAGGGAGCCTTCTCGAATTTCTGAGAGAGGCTGAGAGCTCTCTCTCTTCTTCTCGGGCAGGACAAGGCAGGGGAGAGGGAGTGGAGCTCGGGGGAAGTGAGTGGAGGGGAGAGGAGTGAAATGAGAGGTCGAGAGGGGGCTGGCCACCCTCTGGCCCTTTTAACTAGAGGGGGAGGGTGTATGTGGAATATGTCCATGAGAGGGCAGGGGCAGGTCCATGGCCACCTCATTGGGTGCTAGGGGCGATGGAAAGAGAGGGTGTGGGGCTCTGGTCGAGCAAAGAGGATAGGGGCAGCTGTGGTAATTAAATGGGGCATATCTTTGTAAGATGTGGTTGTCTCTCTCTCTCTACTAGTCCAAGGGTAGGGATAAGTAGGTGTGTGATGGTGGTACTATAGTGCTACAACAAAGATGACCAGGAGGGTCTTGGTGGCTAGAGAGGAGTGCTTGACAAGCCTTGGGTAATGATTTAGCTTGGGTTTAGATGGTTTTGCAAGTTTTGATCAAAAGATGGCTTGTGAAGGAGTTTGAAAAGTTTGTACTAGACGAAGTGGGAGAATGACACTAGTGTGTAGATGGGATCAAGATATCTCTCCAAGAATTAATTGGGGTTTTTCTAGGGCTTATAAGTCCACCTAGAAGAATTAATTCCAAAAGTGCAGAATTGGTTTCTAGAAGTTAAGGTGATATTTTTACATTAGACAAAGTGAGATTTTGGTGTGGAAGGGTCCTTGATACCACATTGCACCTTGGGAAATTTTAATGGGATTTATTGAGATGGGGAAGTATTTTTAAGGAATTATTTCTTGTTTTTGCCATTTAGGAAAAAGGGCAAAAAGAAATAATAAAGAATCTCAAAAATATTTATTTTTGAGGTGGGAATATAGAGTATGATATATGGATCTCAACTGAGCCAAAAGTTGGGGAAGTGTTTTGGCAAAAACCAAACATTCCTTTGTAGGAATTTTGAGATTTTGTCTATTAAAGGAATTAAATAGATTTGGAGCCATGATAATTATGGATAATATTTGATAAAATCTTGGTGATCAAGGTAGATGAGGTATACAAGGTTTAACAAGCATTTGCAACCTTTCGAAATGGAAATTCAACTTGAATATGATGGAAAACAAGGAGTTGTGGATCTAGGGTGATGTTATTTTTATACCACCAAAACCTTGTTGGATCTTGGAGCTCAGAGCTCACCTTGATGCAAGGGATAGATGAATAGCTAGACCAATTCATATAGATGATCATGGCAGAAGGATTTTGGACTGGTTACATTTGAGGTGGTATGGAGGTGATGGCAAACTTTGTTGAAAATAAGGCTACCATACGAGATGAGTCATGATGCCTTATAAACCATGTGGGTTTAAGAAACACAAAGATCCACTTAGAACAAGTGAAGTAGATGCTGATAGACCTATATGATTAGAACACAACCATGCAAAGAGTTGGTCGATAGAAGGTTGGATGATGGTGTGAGCTTCTGTCAAAGTAGGCATGATGACTAGATTTGCAGGAAAAGTTAATTTCTTGCCTGCAAAACCATCAAGAGAAAGTGAGTTGGAGGATGATCTAACCAAGGGCAAGAGTGGAACTTGGTAGTCCTTAGGAGGGTTAACAATATGGTTCAGGTGGATTTCCAAAAATGCACAAGGGTTGAGAAAGGGAGGCATTCAAAAAGGTGATGCTGGAAATAGTTTTCCAGACTTAGTCAAAATTGGAAGATTTTGGGTTTTTGACTAGATTATGAGAGGGGATGTTTTTGAGGGGTTGCAATGTACCAAAGCATCATCAAGTGGATGATATTGAAGTGTAGAGGGAATATGAGGGATCCATTCTTGATATTGGTCTTCATTGACTTGGAGACTTCTGGAATGGATCACTGCGGAATTGATCAGGTTAAGGGTTTTAGATGATCACCTGGTGGCTAGAGATGGGATCCAACTTTGTATTCTTGCTTAGGGTGTGGTGATTTGGAAACATCTTGATTCCTAGTGATGATATCCTAGAGTATCTCATACTATCTCCTAAGCAGACAAATCAAGCAGCAGATTAGGGCAACTCATCTTACAAACAAAGTAAACCTACTACTAGGGTTACCATCAAGATTAGCTTGAGGTAAGGATGGGTATTTTGAAAAGGTTGTGGTTGGAGTCAGGTGAGTGTCCTTGGTATCTCTACCAAGAGTAGAATTCAAATGCTTTGAAAAGAGGTTTTGGGAAAACTAGAGATAAGATTAGTTGAGGGTTCTGTATTGAAAACATAAGGAGGTTATAGCTCTCCATAGTTTTGTCAATGGAAGCTACTAAACTAGTTTTGGTTACACAAGCATCTTGGCTCAGGTTTTGAAATGTTCGAACATTTGAGAATATGTAAAATGAGCCAGGATAGTTTTGTTAAATAGCTTTTGTCAACTGAGGGTGAGGTAAGGAGTATCATATGGTATATACTCACATGCACAAGTACAAACAAAAAACAAGCACACACTGCACCCATGAACAAGAAAAAGGTTTTGTTCCCCCTGATTTTTGCATTCTGGACAACTAATCAGGGTTCCTGAAATTGGGATGTTACAGAATGGGCCCAGTATATCTTCCTGTCACGCAGGGTAACAAATCCTGATCTTGATGCATATGTCGCAACCTATCCCTCTAGAATACGCAACATACACAGTTATGATTACGCATTTACGGTCATGATGTTTGATGAAGTCAAAGTAGCATCGGGTGATAGTGATTAATATGATCTCACGATCAAAGGAGAAGGATACTACACTTCTAATTACTGCAACGATGAACATGTGACTTGATCGTGTTGCAATACTTATACTAGGTAATTTCCATCACAACATTCACTAATGATATGACTCTATTGTTAGTTGGCATAAATGTAAAATGATCAGGAAACCTTGATCATCAGCTGCCCAATGAAATAGTTAAATAGAGGCTACTAGACTCTGGTTTGTTTACATATCACATGTGTATCAACGTTTCTGATTGATACAGTTATAGCATGATACAAAACTATTATAAACTTATTGATATATGATAATAAACACCTTTTATTATTTGCCTCTAGGGCATATCTCCTTTAGTCTCCCACTTGCACTAGTGTACAAATAATCTAGTTGGCATTTGTTACTGATCATGAAACCATATCATATGCCTGCTCATGGAGAAACCCTTGTGTCTTTTTTATCTGTATTACCAGATCCTTACGTTCTTTGCAAATTGTTAATGTCCTCTAATTGACATCTACACCATTATCACATAATGTGTCAAAGTATTTGTTTCGGCTACAGAGTGAGACTTTGTTTTCTAGTATTTACCATGACGGTCGATTAGTCAAAGTCCAACTTCTTTAAGCCATAACAATTATATCAACCATTTCTGAAATAGCTATATATAATTTTATATCTATGTATATCCTAGCTGAAATTGCATTTAATTGTAATTTCTGTGTCCAATGCACACATTTTACAAGTTTAAGGATAAACTTAACTCTAGTCCTGTGACTTACTTAGAATCACTTCGAGTAAATGTTCTTACAGCTAAGAACTTGTTATAATCACGGACTAGGGGTCACATTATATCAAACATACAATATAGTTATATGTAAGAATCTATGACTAAGGTATATCAGATGTTACACATCTATTTTATTTCCTTTTAACCAATATTGTTTATACTAAGACAAACTCAATGTTTCATCTAGTTTTACAAGCAAGAACCATTTTCTTTCATGTTCTATTCTGAACTCTTTCAGAATCCAAACTAGAATATTCTGAACTCTTTCAGAAACTATTTCATAAATCATTTCGATAATAACGTTCATTAAATGAATCAATCTATCTCGATAGATTTCTAATGTTTAATGTTTTGTTCAAATTTCATCGAATATTCATATATACGCATGTTGTTGTATGGAGTATAGTAGCTTTTTCCCTAGTAGACATAGGTTTAATCAAACCTTGGGAAACAATGCTAAAAGGAAATTAATGCACATCTACAAGACTTGTTTCTTTGTTTTACCTTCGTTTACTGGACCTTTCTAGTTTACTTTGAATCATGGGTTGTTTCAATAGATGGAGATAGGTCACGGTCGAAGATTCACGTGCAGTTGCACATCATATGGGATAAAGATAGTAATATGCATATTCATGTGTAATGATTTAACAAAGATAAAATGTGTGGGCAACACATCCCTATATACTAGATCCCCTGTGAATCACATACATAGTAATAGTCTTTTGATCCAACCATTGTAACCGCGAAGCACCGGGCTTACAACAATTATTACGTGAAAAACATAGATCAAAACCTTAAGAAGTGATGTTGCTATTGTTTCCAAATGGATCGCTAAGCGAAGATCATACTCCCATATCTATGACTAGGTTTCCTACGAGATTGCTGCTAACCAAGTATCTCACCTCAAACCTTTATCAATCTCTGGGATCTTGGGTACCTACAAGTCCATAGATCGAGACATGAGACAAAGGAACAAAGATATGAATCTCTATTCAATCAATACACAGTACTCCCATGGATTTAGATGCACATAAACACAGTGAGGTTTCACCCTAATCTGCAGCCCGTGAGGACTAATCACTCATAACAATAAGATCAAGGATAGAAAACATTTGCAAAATATTTAGATTGAAATCAAATATTCTTACAATGGTCACCGAATCATAAGGATATCTCAAGTACAAGCTAATGGCTACGGCTATGGAGAGAATGTATGGTGGAGAGGATGAACTATGGTGGTGGATCTCCTTCGGTGGTGGTGTGATGTAATCTGAAATGGCAGCCCTCTGCGCGGTGGCCGAGACCTCAAAATATATAGGTGCCTTTACAAAAGTTGTAGGGTTTAATGAGATGAAGCTAATGCCACCTAGTACGGGCGGGTTGCCCGAAAGGACCTGCTCGTACCAGCGGTCGTTAACCCTATGGAGCATGGGTTTCGACCCAGGATTGCTTGGCCATGTGGACTTCCTCAAAATCTTCATTATTGGCTCCTGATTTTTTCCTTAAAAGCATGAATTCTTGCACAACATAATTCAAAACAATGGATTGCACATCTTTGCAATAATTAGTCATTAGTAGCAAGTATAGAGAGATTCTTGGTCGATTACTTGACTAAAAGCAAAGTTTACGCGGCAAAAAAATGCCTATTTTTACAGCCATCAACTTCCCCAAAGCTTAGACCTTGATCGCCCTCGAGCAAGAAAACAACAAAACCATAAAGAACTCGGTGTTTAATCTGAAATAAGGAGAGTATGAATTCACTTACGACTGGTAGCTATATGTGTCCAACACTTCTTCCATTTGAAAAGCTCATCAAAGTTAGAGACATGCTAAGAATTCTATACAAGCTTTTTAAACTCAAAGCAATCAAAGTAGAGTTGAATATAAGTATGAATAACTAGAAGTGTAACAATCAATCCAATTCCTCTAGTTAACTCTCAACCTGTTAAGGAACACTTGAATGTTTTATAATAGCAGAATTAAGTAAGAGAGATCATGTCCCAAGTAGCATAATAGTGAAGTATCTCATTGAGACTCACATCAGTAAATCAAGACTATCAAAACACTATTATTCCAATCATTGTCTTTCAAGAAATATCATAGAGTAGTAATGAGACCATGCCAAAGACAGTTTAGTGTGGATCTTTATTTTTCTTCAAGGATCATCGAGTGTTTCTTTTAACAAAGGTTTGCACGGCCTTCAAGAGTACCAATACTTTTTCCCATTATGGTGACAAGTGCCACCCATGTCATCAACTCATAGCCAAACTCAGGGTTTGTACCATTGGTCGTTCATAGGCTAGTGGAGTTGTTGTCATCCAAAGGTGTGCATCAAAACTTATAAACTTTTTAAATAGTATCACAATTTTGATCCACAAGGTTAGCTTTAGCATGAATCACAATTACCACTAGACTTCATTTCAATCAAACAACTCCCTTCAAGAGTGTCATCAAGTCTATCAAAACATCTATGGGGTTAAGTATCTTCAAAGGTATACTCTTAAGACAATCAATCATCAAACAAGTCATAAATTTGAGACTTTTTCTTGTTGTACTTGTTTGGCAATATTATTACCAATGGAAGACTCGGTTAACTACAATAACTAGAGCAAAAGCTTCCACAACTACTTACTCATGCAAATAAAAAGCTTTACTCTAACTATTTTGAATTAGTCCCACTAGCATAACATTTCAGCAAATCAACTAAATAAGATAAACAATTCAAACTTCAAAAGTGGGAGACATAGTACATACCTCTCATGGGTGACTTCAATTTCTCTTCCTTATGGGGATGTGTTCCTTCAAATTCAAGTTAAACTCACTCTCATAATAATATTGAAGCAAAGAGGCAATAGATAAATCCACTTGCATGAAAAAGGATAAAAGGAAAAATCTTTTTGTTATTTTGATGATAGGGATTAAAGAATAGAAAAAACTAACTTGCGACCAAGCAAGGAACTAAGAAAAGAAAAGCAAAGAAAGAAACAAAAACCGAAAGCAAAAGAAAAAGCAAAGTGTTGGACAAACCAACCCAAGTGTTTCAAAGCTCACAAGGATCTCAAGTACAACCTCATCATTACACAAATAAAAATGTCGGGGGACACATCCCCAAGTTCAGGCTTTTGCAAGCCCTTTGGTTTCTCATTGTGGTGGTGGTGTACAATCTCCCAAGTTCCATTGGCTGCTCCAATTGGTGAACTGGGTTGAGAGGTTGGCAGTAGCGTCTCGGAGGTTGATGGAGAGGTTTCTCATATTTTGGATGCTTCCTTCGAGAGCATAGATATCATCATAGGTGGTCTAGTATTTTGGTGGCTGCTCCCCTTGTTTGGGTCCCTCTTGTTCTACTTCTTCATCTTCTCCTTCTTCATCCATGAGTTCTTCTTGTTGGAGTAGTCTTGCTTCAACCTGCGCGTCAAAATGCAAATGTCCATCCTCGATAGAGAACAAACCATTAGGAAAAGGAGCTAGGATCAAGTGATCTGCTCCAGGTATATCAAGAAAGTATCTACCATTGGATTTAGAAATCATACCACAAGCTCTTAGAGTAGAGAAATTGAGACATCGGTCTCCTGTCAATGGTTGGATATTACCTATGTTGACTTGAAGAGCGCGTGCAAGAATGATGACAACTCATCCTCTGCATATGGGACCACGGGATTGAAGAGCTTGATAACTAAGATAGAACAATAGAAGGGCGCCAAAATTTGGCGTCAAATTACAATTTGGAATAACATCTCTTGCGAGGATCATCATATCCTCCTCATTGACTCAAGTAAACTCACCACGTGCACACAAAGTGTTAGCAATAACATAGAACGAATAATGAATAACAAGGTGATCAATTTGGTTTCCCTTGGGAATGTTTCCACGGATTTTCATTCTACAAAAGTAGTCCAAGGGTGATGGATTAAGAACAAAGGTGTTGGAGCATACATCAATGGTGTTGTTGGCAAACCCAAAATGATGAGCCCATTGGTCGAGTGTCAAGGAATACTCACAGTTCATAAGGCGTAAGTTGATGCGATCAACTCCTGGCATTTGCTCCTCGGACCAGTAGTGTGAACTCACCGTATGCGTGAAGGTACTAAGGAACTCAAGTGCCAAGCGGTGATATGTGGCAGCTGATGGCTCTGAAATATAGCCATCTACGTCCACATTTAAACTGGATATTATTCATAATTTTGATGAAATCTCTCTCTAAACCCTGCCACTAATGCTAATATTCAGAGGGGTATGCAATCCTTTCTTTTATATTTTTCCTACACAGATAATGTTTTTTAAAGGAGGGAATCACTACATTAAAGTCAAAGATACAAGATTTCCAACAACCAGAAGAAACCAGGAGCCGTAAGATGGAGGCAAACGCTTTAACGACCAACTATATGACCATAGCAAAAATTCTGGCTGTATAGCTCCGTCATATAGTTGGCACCGCCACCGTTAGGTTAAATAGAATAACTTTCATGAAGGGACCCCTATATAAAGAAGCCTCGGGCAACGAGAAAACAAGCCAGACCTCGCCAAAAGACTCTGCCACAGATCTCCAGCCGCCTCCAGATCTCCAAATCCTTCTCCATCTCCATAGCCATATTCCACCCCTTGTAATAGTAGATCTCTTCTTTGATTGGCAACATTGTAAGACTATTGCTATCAATCTTATGATTTTTATTACAATGTTTGTGATTGTTGATCTCATCTCTATGTGTGAGTAATTCTCCTTGGGCTGAGAGCTTTGGCCTAGCCATGTAGCAATTGTGCATGTTATTTATCATAGATGGGATCATGTATTAGTTTGTATGACATGATTATTATTGTATCTTCTCTTGCCTCAATCCAATGACTTGTCAGGTAGCCAAGACCCTGAGGGTTGATCCAGGTATAGGGAGTATGAGTAATGACTAGTCTGCAGGTTGGGAACCCTAGTGACAGAAGGGGTAGTACGGTTGTATGTGAGGGATTTACTTGGGATTAACGGTGACATCACTATGCATATCATTTGTTCTCTTTCTTCTATGGATGAGACTAGTAGGTTATTGCTATAAGTGGTTGCGGAGGCACTATCAATTATGGATGCACTACCCACATATAATTTATCTTGCTCTAACAAGTACATGCATACTTTATTTCTATCTTTTATTTCCATCAGATGTTTTGCACAACGACAGGTGAAACCAAACGGCCTAGGACCTCTCTCTCCATCATCGACAATAACAAAAAGACGCAAGCTACTAGTCCGGTAAAAACACAAAAGGAATTTTAAAACTCTAGAAGGTCCGTTAAAGTAACTTTACTATGCCTTTGCTTCCCGAGGATTCGATAACCTAGGTCTACTAGGGAAAAAGAAGCTACACTACATCTGTAATCTGGATCGAAGGTATCAACCCTTTTTCTGGCGCCATTGCCGGGGTAGCAATAGCTACCCTAGTGAGGTTATTAGGAACCTTGTTAGTTTTTAATTCTTGTTTTTAATTTTTGTTAGTTTGCTTTCAGTCTTTATTTGATAAACCAAAAAAATTAGTTAGCCTTTAAATTCTTGCTTTTACTATTATAATTATCTGTTTAAGAAAACCCAAAAACATAGGAAATATGACTGAAAAGAAGCTTGGGGAGTTTTCTACTCCCATCAATGATTATTTGCGTACTCCTATTACTCAGCCAGCAATTGCTGCTGATGACTATGAAATTAAGCCCCATTATTTAAGTTTGGTTCAACAGAATCAATTTGGAGGCTCTGATGTTCAAGGCGCAGGTATGCACTTAAATACTTTCACTAAAATATGTGCTATGATGCGTATAAAAGATGTTGACCCTAATGAGGTCAAATTACGTCTATTTCCTTTCTCTCTAAGAGGGAAAGCAAAAGAATGGTTGCTATCTTTGCCTAGAAATACTATTACATCATGGGTGGGATATACTTCTTTATTTATGACTAAATTTTTCCCATCTGCAAACGACTATGCAACTCCGATCTAATATTACTAGTTTTAGACAGGAAGAGTGTGAGCCACTAGCGCTTGCATGGGACAGGATGAAAGAATGCCTAAGAAACTATCCTAGTCATGGGATGGAAGATTGGTTAATCCTCCATTTATTTTATAATGCTCTTAATCCTGTATCTAAGTCTATGCTTGATACTGCAGCTGGAGGAACATTCATGGGTAAATGTATTACCGAAGCAAAGCAGCTATTAGACAATATGCAAGACAACCATGCCCAATGGCATGTGGAAAGATCAAACAGGAAGAAGATTGATGACCCACAAGTATAGGGGGTGTATCACAGTATTTTCGATAAGTAAGAGTGTCGAACTCAACGAGGCGCAGAAGGTGCTGGCTAGTGGTATGGATCAGGAATTCTCTACAAATACTTAGCAAACGGATTTTTAGGGGTTTTCGATAAAGCAAGTAAACAAAGTACGAGTAAATAAAAGACAGTAGGAATAAATGCAGCAAGTGGCCCAATCCTTTATGTAGCAAAGGAAAAGCCAGTTGTACTACTTAAGATGACCAAACACACAATACATTCCCCTAGGACGATATAGGTGAAGTGTCATGTAGTCGATGTTCACATGACACCACTAGAAGAAGTACACCACAACTTAAATATCAAACTATTGAATCTTTCTCAACACAACTCCACTACTAACAACATGACTTCTCCCATGTCCTCAAGAACAAAACGAACTATTCACAAGACATCATATGGATCATGATCAGAGATGGAATAATAATGTATAACAATCTGAACATAAACAATAATTCAACGGTTCACTCAATAGCATCAACTACAAAGATTAATCAACACATGGAAAGTTTCCCCTATGAACTAATGCAAGATTCAACTCAATTGTTACAGCAATATGGAGATGGTGATAAGGGTACTGATGGTGATGCTGGTGGTGATGATGATGATCCCGATGAAGTCCAGCTTGATGGTGGTGTTGATGGCGATGATCTCCCCTCTCTGGGAAGGAATTCCCCCGGCAGAAACTGTCTGCCGAAGAGATCTTTCTCTCTCGTTGTTTTCCGCCCCGCAGAGGCGGCGGAATCTTTCTGTGGTCGCTCCCGAGTCTTAGGGTTTCGAGAGGATGATATACGCCAGAGGGGAGAGGCTGGAGTGGGCCATGGTGGCCACACCACCTCCTGGCGCGGCCTAGGGCTACCCACGCTAGAGGGGGTGTGGGCCCCCTATGGCCCATCTCCACTCCATCTTATGGCATCCTTAGTCTTCTAGAAAAATAGGATTTTCCGTATATTTTCCCGGATTTTCTGATCTTCGCGAATTTTGCCTCCAAACAGCACCTTTTCCATCAGAATCCTGACTGCAGCGGTCCATGCTCCAAAAGTCATCAACCATGCAAAAACAGATGAAATAACATAAGTATCACCTCTCAATATGAAATATATCAATGAATAATAGTGAATTAAGACATAGAATAGTGATGCAAAATGGACGTATCAACTCCCCCCAAGCTTAGACCTCGCTTGTCCCCAAGCGAAACTGAGCTCAATAAACATGGCCTCAGGTTTATGGAGTGAAGAGTCGATAAAAGAATACGGATAAGAAGCATCACATTCATCAAATACATAGATCATAATAGAAGAAATCTCACTATTATATAACTCAACTTGTAATAAGTAAAGGAAACACAATAAAGATACATAAAGTGAATCATAATTGGTAATGGCAAACTTAGCTCTTGGTCAAAGAATAGTTGATAATTGCTGGAGTTCACAAATAACTGGTTTCAATGATAGCTTTCAAAGTAGTAAACATCAAGATAAGAGCAATGTGCAAAACAAGGAACATAAGAAACATGATTGAATAAATCATCATATGAATGAGTGAAACACAACAACTCAAAATACTTGCTGAGATAGAAGGGAGTAGGTTTACTGACTCAACTACAAAGTAAAAGAAAGGCCCTTCACAGAGGGAAGCAGGGATTGCAAGTCTCATAAAGAGCTCCCAAAAATTATGATACTTACTAGTTTTCAGCTCTCATTACCCCTATCATAGGCATCTTTAGGTGATTAAGGTTAAAGTGATCAAATATGAGGATATGCATTGACAAGTTGTAAATTGAGAATCTCATGTCCCTTGAATACGAGGGCCGCTCCTCATGCTACTCAAGTTTAGTCACCGGTAAGTTCTTGTCATTGTAAGCATATGTGTATCATAGAGAACCGCCAACAGGGTACCCCTTGCTCGATGATACGGAAGAATCCCCATATCAAAATGACAAGGCAAGCAGAAAACAAGTATCTCAGCGATCTTCTTATTTACCATGGGAATATGGTGCTTTTTTTCTCTCTTTCCTCCTTTCATAATATCTCTTTTTTCTCTTTTTCTCAATCTCTATCTCTTTTTTTATAAGAAGAATGCTTCATAGATACTCGTTATGGTTACGCTGTAGGTTTCCACCATGTCAGCATGGATTAGACCGGTGGCCCAGGCGTTTCTCTAACACACATGCATAAATCCATGGACTTACAAGCTCCCCTTTCATTTCACACTGACGACATCCATAGACAAAAGAACATGATATCAACTAGGTACAAAGTACCCGTGCAATGTTGAAAGTGTTCCCCATGATAGCATGGTTCTGCTAATTCACAACTTACAAAGCGCAAGCATATACGCAACATAGATGTGCACAATGGTTCAAGTTTATTAAGTGCAAGAAAGTAAAGGGTGCCATCAAGTTCGTGAGATCTTTAATCACTAATTTTCAGATAACAAGTTTAATTTGGGAGGTAGATAAAACAAGAATTTACTTGGAATAGCAATAATGCTACTAGGTAGGTATGGTGGACACAAATGGCGTGGGTTTTGGTTTAAAGGAGTTGGATGCACGAGAAGAATACCCTCTCAGTACAGGTTTTTGGCTAGCAAGGCTGGGTAGCAAGTATAAGAGTTGAAGGAAACAAACAAACAAACATACATACAAGTGATAAAGGCAAACATGCAATCTTCCTTGGAAGCACAAAAGATCTTAACTAGAGAATACTAAACTTATGAGCAAATCAAGAAAGAAAGATGATGAAATTATTTTTCTTTAAAGGTACTTTTATCTTTTCTTTCAACTCTCAAAAATAGTGTTGCTACTGACCGAGCCAGGTTTGCCAAAACCAACTAAATGAACTCAATGATCCCAAAGTGATACTAATACTAACAACAAGATCAATCATATAACCACGAATTGAAAACTAATATAAGCTATGCAAAAGAGTAAATTATAGAACTTCTCATTAATATTCCATAACGGCAACTCACACCAAGGGATACATATCTAACGAGAGAGGGGACACTTCCATAATGCAAACCATCCTACATAATAACTCCTCTATTCATGATATGACACTACTAAAAAGGTAAAAAGATTGAAGATAGTGATGTGATACCGCGGCACTCCCCCAAGCTTGAAACAAACCAAAGGGATGCCAAACCTGATGACGAATTACTCCTTAGGTGGTAGTGGTGGTATCCTCTCGATGAGCGTCTTGACCAACTTCCCCAAGTCCTCAATCTCGAAGGTGAGATTACGAATCAATTGTGAGTTTTTCTCAATGCGTCTCATGATCATGTCGTGTTGAGCATTCCAGCTCTTGCTATTCTTTCCCCACTCTTCCTCCTTGGAGTCTTCTTTTCCTGCATTGGTTATGGATAAAGGTATGGAAGGGATTCTTGGTGTGTGGAGGAAGTGACCGTGGACCCAAACTGTGATGGGGAGCTTTCCCCCTAGTCTGCATCCGCGCAGTCCTTCTAAACTTGGCGGGTTTTGTCACCACTCCAATACTTGCAATGGTAGTGCCGGTGTGCGAATGTTGGCCTTGCTCCTCTTCACCTTCACTCTTGATCTCCTTCTCCTTCCTGGGGTCTTGGAGGTCTTCCTCCATGGGCTCCTTCCCTTTATCCTTGGTGGACACCATTGTGCTTCTAAGCCTTCAAAGAGTATGTCCTGGCAGAAACAGATCGAAACAAAAACACGACGAGAACACGATATACGAACCTCGGGGGATCCGGGGGTTATATATTACAAAGTTTCATATCAAAAGGAAGGTACTGGGAGAAAACAAGTCGAAGGCGGAGTCCGGGGTGGACTCACCACCTGGTGGTGCGGCCAGGGGTGGGCCCGCGCCACAGGGTGGTGTGAGCCACCCTGGCTCCGTTTCCGTCCCTCTTTCGCTTCATAGCTTTCCTTATTGACTGAAAACTACAAAAGTATAGTTGGATAGTATTTTCGCGGAACTTTTCTTACCAGAACTGTTACCTATTTGAAAACAGCCTCTGCAGGTCTCTGAATTTGGTATCTAGTAGATTATTTCGGAGTCACCACTTGAATATCATCAATATCTTCATATTCATACACTTATTACTTGAGTCATAAAACCCTTCTCTTCCTTATTACACCATTATCTCCACTACCTGGAAATTTTCTTTCACACAAAACTTCACATAGTTCTCATTAGCAACATTAGTATAAGTGAAGTGATAAAACCTTTTGAGTCCAACTTCAACTGAAAACCATCAAAACAAAAGCTACTGAAGCAGCTCCTTCCGAAAACCCAAAAATAATTCAAAAAGGAAATCGAATAAAGAGGCAAATGCAAGAGTGGCAAAATCTGTCAAAACAGACCAGCAGGTAAAGATCATTTTTTTCGAAAATCTTCTATTGCTCAAATAAAAAGTACAAAACTAATGAAAGTTAAATAACAACCTAGGGCAGAAGCACAAAAAATTACAGCTCAATCCGACATATAGAGATCTCTCACGAATTTTTACGGTGGGGCACAAAAATCTGTTTCGGGATAGCAACTTCCCCAAATCTTACTTCTCTCTCATTAGAGGTTGATCTTGACACAAAAACCAAACAAAACGGATAATGAGCGGTTATTACCGAAGTAATAACTTACAAGACTCAAAGAAAAAACAAACTGAAAGCAAAAACAAATTGGGTTGTCTCCCATAAAGCTCTTTCTTTATAGCCATTAAGATGGGCATGATAATTTTGAAGAAGCTCTCATAGGGATATAAATTGAAGTGAAAGAGAGCATTAAGAAGCAAAAACACACACACATTTAAGTCTAACCCACTTCCTATGCAAGGGAATTTTGTAAACAAACAAGTTGTTGAAACCAAAGGCTACTTGCATAAGAAGGCAAAAGAAGTGCAACATAAAAACTTTCAGCATAAAACGAGGAAACTTGAGATTATTGAGATGCATAAGAACACTTTTCCCTCTTTCATAGTAACTTTCAGTATCATGCATAAACTTAACAATATAGCTATCACAAGGACCATCATAGCAATGATCACTTAATCTAACAGAAAACACAGGAATACTAGCTCTCATAACACTACTATGTGAAACAATATTAGAGGTATCCTTGCAAAGGATAGTGTGTCCCTCTTTTTCATATTTAGTGACAAAGTCTTTCACACTTGTTATTATAGGTTCATCAACCATTTTTTATCAGGTTCAACAGTTTTATTTGTACTTTCATTAACCATACTAGCTATCATAGAATGTTCCTTTACCTTAACTGGAAAAGGCATTTTCTCAATATAAGGTTCAGGTAAAACATGATTAGCAGTATAAACTTCAGTATTTCTTGCAGGAACACTCTTAGCAATATCTTTATAAGGTTCATGATACTTATTCCACTTCTTTTTAGGCACTTCAATGTAGGAAGCAAAATCCTTAAAATAAGAAGCAATAGCTTGAGAGTCTAGACCATAAGCATTTTTAATATTTTGAAAGTCATCAGTTCCCATAAAAGATTCAATGCATTCATAATCATAATTTATACCTGACTTTCTACCTTTGTCATTCTCCGAAGCTTCAGCACTGTCTTGAATACGGTCCAGAAGATCCCATTTAGCTTCTTCTTCCATGCGAGTGAATGATCCAGCACAAGAAGCATCCAATAAATCTTTATCATGTAGAGGGATCCTTGCATAAAAGTTATTGATAATAATATTGTTGGGAGCTCATGAATGGGACATTTGAGCATTAGTAACTTCAATCTCCCCCAAGCTTGAGCTGTACTCTCTCCATCAAGAGGCCAAAAGTTGTATATTTGATTCCAATCTTTATGAATCTCACTAGGAGGATAAAATTTTGAATAAAAGAGAGGCACTATTTCCTCCCATTCCAGAGCTTGACCATTCTTCAGCAGCTTATTCCATTCCTCAGCTCTTCCTTTCAGCAATAATGAGAATAACTTCTTCTTAACTTGATCTGTAGTAATAACTGCACACTTGAACAACCCGCATAATTCGTGTATAAAGAGCAAATGATCACCAGGATGCACAGTTCCATCCCCAACATAGTAGTTATCCATAACACGATCAATAATTCTTGTAGGTATTTTGAAAACAGCATTCTCAGCAGGTGGTGGCTTATCTACTACCTTAGCAGTGGTAGTAGCATTACCAAATAATAAACTCAGCGAATTATCCATAACGAAAATAAAGCAACTAGCAGAAGTAAACAATATTCACAGTAGAAGTTTCCTTTACCAGTTCCACTCTCCAACAGCGCTTCACTCCCTGGCAACGGCGCCAGAAAATAGTATTGATGACCCACAAGTATAGGGGGTGTATCGCAATATTTTTGATAAGTAAGAGTGTTGAACCCAACGAGGAGCAGAAGGTGCTGGCTAGTGGTATGGATCAGGAATTCTCTGCAAATACTTAGGAAACGGATTTTTAGGGGTTTTTGATAAAGCAAGTAAACAAAGTACGAGTAAATAAAAGACAGTAGGAATAAATGCAGCAAGTGGCCCAATCCTTTATGCAGCAAAGGACGAGCCAGTTGTACTACTTAAGATGACCAAACGTTCTCGAGGACACATGGGAAGACTATCAAGTGCTTTCGCTTCATATAGTTGATTAATCTTCTCTAGCTTGCTAAGTGTTGTGTGGGTGAACCTGTGCTAATGTACCGCCCCATCCAAGACTAATACATACTTGTGATTATACCCCTTTAAACATCCGTAAGTACAAAAAAGTAATTAAGGTAGAAACCTAACCACGGCTTTAAACTCTAAGACCCTTACGTCCCTTGTGCAGTGGTTTCCTAACGGGGGTTCAGGTTTTTGTCACTCCGGCAACCCCTACGATTAGTAGCCAAATACAAAATGCATTCCCCTAGGCCCATATAGGTGAAGTTTCATGTAGTCAAAGTTCACATGACACCACTAGAAGAAGTACACCACAACTTAAATATCAAACTATTGAATCTTTCTCAACACAACTCCACTACTAATAACATGACTTCTCCCATGTCCTCAAGAACAAAATGAACTACTCACAAGACATCGTATGGATCATGATCAGAGATGGAATAATTTTGTATAACAATCTGAACATAAACAATAATTCAACGGTTCACTCAATAGAATCAACTACAAAGATTAATCAACACCGGGAAAGTTTCCCCTATGAACTAATGCAAGATTCAACTCAATTGTTACAGCAATATGGAGATGGTGATAAGGGTACTGATGGTGATGCTGGTGGTGATGATGATGATCCCGATGAAGTCCAGCTTGATGGTGGTGTTGATGGCGATGATCTCCCCTCTCTGGGAAGGAATTCCCCCGGCAGAAATCTGTCTGTCGGAGAGATCTTTCTCTCTCGGTGTTTTCTGCCCCGCAGAGGCGGCGGAATCTTTCTGTGGTCGCTCCCCGAGTCTTAGGGTTTCAGGAGGATGATATACGCCAGAGGGGAGAGGCTGGAGTGGGTCAGGGTGGCCACACCACCTCCTGGCGCGCCTAGGGCTACCCGCGCCAGGGGGTGGTGTGGCCCCCCTGTGGCCCATCTCCACTCCGTCTTCTGGCATCCTTAGTCTTCTGGAAAAATAGGATTTTCCGTATATTTTCACGGATTTTCTGATCTTCGCGAATTTTGCCTCCAAACAGCACCTTTTCCATCAGAATCCTGACTGCAGCGGTCCATGCTCCAAAAGTCATCAACCATGCAAAAACAGATGAAATAACATAACTATCACCTCTCAATACGAAATATATCAATGAATAATAGTGAATTAAGACATAGAATAGTGATGCAAAATGGACGTATCAAAGATGAATGCTATTTCACCACAAGAAAATGAAGAACTCAATGCTAAGTTGGATGAGCTCATACTAGCCGTAAAAGGTAAGGAAACCCAGGTAAGAGCCACCCCTGAAACAAATATTGAAGAAATAGACTTCATAGCTCGTAATGTTTATAACCCTTCTTGGAAGAAGAGTTACAATCCTAACTTTCAGAAACATTATTCCAGTCCTACAGGTAATTCTAATAATAATATGAGAACTAGTAATGGTAGTCTCCAAGAAACACTTAAGTCTTTTATAGACTCGCAAAATGAGCAAAACAACATTCTTGTTAAAATAATGGAGAACCATGATGCCATGCTTGGTAAATTATCTAACCAACCTGTTAGTTTGAGAAATGATTTGTAGGCCCTCCAAGAAAGAACGAGGATCGTTGAGGCACAGCTAGGTAAGATAATTGAGAGTCAAACTCTCATTCTAGCTAAATTTGCAGGTAAATTTGAGCCCAATCCTATTGAAGAACTCAAAATGATGAGGTTCCAAAGGAAGGAGGCTGAAGAACTTGATTATAGTAATGCCCCTTCACCAAGCTACACCATCGAAGACCTCATAAAGAGTATCAATGTCAAAATTCCGGTAAGTGAAGGTAACGATGAAGCCATGTATCAACACTTTGTTGATCAAGTAGCAATTAAGGTACGCGAGCTTGAAGAGGAATACAAGAAAATCACTGAAAAGTTACCTGTTAAACTAGATGACATATTTGAGCCCACTATTAAGATAAAGATTGTGAGTAATGAGATAGCTACACTTTGTGATCTAGGTGCAAGCGTCTCAACAATCCCAAAGAGTCTTTTTAACAAGTTAAATCTTGGCTCCTTTGAAATCACTAAATTAAAATTGCATCTAGCAGATTCTACCTACAAACAAGCTGTAGGAATTAAGGAGAACACTTCAGTTTACATCAAAGGTTGTCCTGCTCTAATTGACTTTGTTATTGTTAACATGCATGAAGATACTATTGCTCCTATAATACTAGGCCGTCCTTTCTTGAGAACTGTAAAGGATTTAATTAACCTTCATGAAGGGAACATGAAGTTGCAACTGCCTTCACGAGATCCTTTTGTTATCCATTTACCCAGGAAAAAGAAAGCCAAACATGACGAGAAGGAGGCCATCACTTTGAAGGCCAATTACTTTGGAGTGGGTGTTCCACTCATCTGGCCCAAGTGAGTATCATTAAGGTCAAGCTATTGACCATAAAAGAGCGCTCCATGGGAGACAACCCATGTTAAATAAAGGTTTGAGTTAAGTTTTTAGTTTTAGTTTAAGTTCATGTTTAATAAAGAGTGTTAGAAAACTCCATTTGAGGAGAAGAAGTTCGGTAGTACTTGAAATTCTACTTTATTCATGCTATTGTTGGTCGACAATATTTACTATCAATTTTCTGTCATAAACAAGGTATATCACTAAGTTACAGTAAAAGAAATAGTTTTTGAAGAAACATAATTTTTTTGATGCACACAGAGAGTTTAACGACCAACTATATGGCAGGAATAAAAATTCCGACCGTACTAGATCTTTGCCATCGACAATTTTAGTTTTTTATGTACTGAGAGTTTAACGACCAACTATATGACGGGAATAAAAATTCCGGCTGTATAGTTCTGGTCGTATAGATATCAGTGTCTCCATACAATTTCTTTTCTAATATACTGGGAGTTTAACGACCAACTATACGGCGGGAATAAAAATTATGGCCGTATAGATATCAATGCCTTTGTATATTTTCTTTCGTAGGGACAGACAGTTTAACGACCAACTATATGGCGGGAACATTTTGTTCCGGCCGTATAGTTGTGTGTGTATAGCTGCACCGCCAGGAGGAAACCCTAATATTTTGACAGAACACCAACTATACTGCCGGAACACATGCTCCACCCGTATAGTTGCGCCTGTATAGTTGCGTCCGACCACAAAATCACACGGGAAGGTACCTCCAAAACTTCAATCCTTTTGTCTCTCTTCTACCTCCAACCTCTCTCAAAACCTCAAGAGATCTTTATCTCCACTCAATTTCGTTCGATTTCCTCGCACACGAGTGATCTACGGTATGTTTCTCCTCCGATCCCCCAATTACTTTTTGCAAATTCATCTTTGATCAATTGTCATTATCAATCTAAGGTGAGACCTACTATGAACCAATTGCCATGATTTTTCTTGCCTAGATTATTATTTTGACGAGATTCTTTAGTGTTATTTGATGAGGAATATATTGTACTTACTGTCGTTGGATCAAAAAGTTTTATTTTTCCCTTTCTTCAATGTTTTAGATAATGAACACGAGGAGCCAAACTCGTGCTCGTGCCACCGCTAGCGCTTCTCGGACATCTGCTCAAGAACGCATTGGGATACGGTTCAGGGATGAGGCCCATCGTGATCGCTTCAACAGGATCAAGAACCATGAAGTGAAGGCCACCAAGTGGGCTTGCCCCATTATATTGAACCAACTCGGTATTTCTGATGACTTAAATTTACTTTGCAATAGAGCTGGCATGCAAAACTTTGTGTACAATGATGTACCTACTTATCGCTGCTTAACCATTGAATTTCTAAGTTCGTTGCAAAGCACCGTTAAAAAATGGCAAGGAGAGGACACTATTTCTTTCCGTCTAATGAACAACAACTAAACCTTAACATTAGATGAATGGTGCGCATGCTTTAATTTGCCAAACAATGATATTCATGCCTTACGCGGATCCTTTACTGGCTTAAGTCCTTCCCCTGAATAATACTATAATGGAATGAGTTTCACTACTAGAGTGAGCAAGGGGAAGAATATTCAACATCCTGGAATTCGCTGTTTGTTTTATGTTATTGTTAACACCTTGCAGGCACGTAATGAGTTCACGAGACTCAATGAGGAAGACATCCTAGTCCTTGCAAAGGCCTCTTACATCAACTGCAACCTATCACTCAACTTGGGCGCCATCCTTGTGCGCTACTGGAGCACCAAGACTCCCAAGGCCAAGGGCCAATCACAGGAGGAGGCATCATCACCATGCTTTCCCATGCCCTAGACATCAATCTAGGTGAGTTGCAACCCGTGCTAGGTGAGACACGTGTTGGTTTCTCCACCTTGAGAGCCTATGGAATTCTCACTAAGAGAGGTGGTGTTTATTATCTGCATATTGCTGGAGTTGGGCATCTCTACCTCGCTCCTTTGCCTAATGGTCTTTTCTCTATCGAGGAAGGACGTTTGCTATATGACTTGCAGGTTGAGCAACACCAACCCAAGGAAGAGATTCCAGAGGAGGATGAGGACCAAGAGGAGGAGCAAGAAGTTCCTTACCAAGAGGAGGAGCCATAAACCCGGTTCGCCACATACCAAGATTTCCAAGGACTTGGAGGGACTCTGGAGAGGATGCATAGCCTCTCTTTGAACCTCCGAGAATCAACTAGTAACCTCTCAACTCAATTTGCAAATTGGAGTAATGACTTTTTTCCGCCACCACAATGATTTGAAGGGCTTGCAAAATCCTAAGCTTGGGAAAGTTTCCTCATGTATCTTTATTTGGCGTTTATTTGCTTTTATTTATTTCGAGTTTGCGTTTTTATTTGAGTTTATAAGCACTCGTGTTGGTTTCTCCAACACTTTATTTTCTAGTTCTTTCTATTTGTTTTCGAGATTTTCTAGACGAGCTTTGCCGCCAATTTTCTATTCTTTAAATTCCCTCTCTTAAAATCACAAAAATATTTCTCCATTTTTCCTTATTTTCCCTCTTTCTTTTCTTTCCGCCTCGAGGTCTTCATATGCTTGTAGGAGAGTGATTGACTTCGAGTTTCCAAGAAGCAAATAAAAAAGAAAGAGAGAATTGGAACCAAACATGAGAGGTATTCCTTATGACTCCCCACTTTTGAAGTTTGAGAAACCCATGCTAGTTAATAGTAAATGTTGAGATATAATATTGGTGGAGTGAGTCTTTGTATCATAGTAAGATTTTTCGTTTGCATGGGTATTTAATTGGGTACATTTTGTTCTAGCTCTCGTAATTAACCAAGTCTTGCCAAAAATTTCTAAACAATTGTAATAAGAAAAAGTCTCACAATTGAAGGCTTGAGTGTTGTAGTGCTTAGTCTTGAAGGCTTATTTCTAGAGACACTCAACACCACTGAAAATGTTGATTGACTTGATAGCTCTCTTTAAAAGGATTTGTTTGATTGAATTAATGTTTAGCGGTTTTTGTGAGCATGCCAAAGTTTGACTTGTTAATCATAAGAATGATATATCTTTATGTGTGTCAAACTTAATGGGATGCCAACAACTCCGCTGGCCTACGAACGATCTTCATGGAGGAAACTCCTAGATTTCGGCTATGAGTTAATTAAACACTTGTAGCAGCAATGCTATAGTGGGTAAGGTTCTTGGCACTCCTGGGTAGCTGTAATCATGCTGGAATCACTCCTCTGGCAATTATGAGTAATCATTATGCAAAAGGAACACAAACCTTGGTGGGACCACGAGTGTCCATCACAGCCCGATAAACTAATAAAAGTCTTTAGCATGCTCTCAATTACTTAAAAACTGAAATTCTTGAAGGACAATAAATAGAAAAGTAGTGCTTGAAAAGTCTTGATTTATTGATGTGGGAGAATTGAGATACTCTAGTGTATATGCTTTCATGACAACTCTCACACTCTTAATTTACATGATTATACTTTATTATTCGAAGGCAAGCCTATGAGTTGATTACTTGACATGGAATAAAGTTTACTCATTTGGATCATCCATGTCTACAATAATTTTGCCGCACTATAAGGATGCATGAAAACCGTATGATATGCTTGCCATTACTCTATCTATGTTGTAGTTTTTCAGATTTATGAAGTGGAGGAAACATGAGACTACTAATCATGAGTAAGATCACCATCTCGTTGTTTCAGTTTAAATGCTGAGTTCCTTTTGGATTTTGGTTTTCTTGCTCTGGGACGATTAAGTTTAAGCTTGGGGAGGTTGATGGATCTGAAATATAGCCATCTACGTCCATATTTAAATTAGATATTATTCATAATTTTGATGAAATATCTGCAGGTTAGGAACACCAGTGACAGAAGGGGTAGTACGACTGTATGTGAGGGATTTACTTGGGATTAACGGTGACATCACTATGCATATCATTAGTTCTCTTTCTTCTATGGATGAGACTAGTAGGTTACTGCTATAAGTGGTTGTAGAGTCAATAGCAATTATGGATGCACTGCCCCATATAATTTATCTTGCTCTAACAAGTACATGCATACTTTATTTCTTTATTTTATTTCCATCAGATGTTTTGCACAGCTACAGGTGAAACCAAACGCCCTAGGCCTTCTCTCTCCATCATCGACAACAACAAAAAGACGCAAGCTATTGGTCCGATAAAAACACAAAAAGAATTCTAAAACTCCTGAAGGTCCGTTAAAGTAACTTCACTATGCATTCGCTTCTCGAGGATTTGATAACCTAGGTCTACTAGGGAAAAATAAGCTACACTACATCTATAATCCGGATTGAAGGTATCAGCATCATCCTAAAAAAAGTTATACAAACCAACATTGTTGCAAAGGAAATTAAAATCATGACAAATGCCCAGTTGGTTGAGGATGTAAGGACACACTCACTTGGTGGACTTGATTTCTCGGTGCTTGAAACGGTTGAAATGAGTGAGCTGAAACTCCTCGGTGAACTCGATGCCAAATGACTTGGGGGTTAGCATATCAACGGGTGGTGTGCCTTGTTCCGCGGCCACTACACGTGTACGGTTCCTCGTATTCATCTAAAACAAAAATAAATCTAATTAAAAATTTATATAATAGAAACTTAGCATAAATGATCCTCTACACTTTTTACAAAAGAAACTCCTCTAAAGACAAAACTAAGCATGCTCATAATAAAGATTAGCCCAAGAACCAAACCTAAGTCTAGTTTGGTAATTGTGAAAGATTGAGCAAGGTTTTGATGCATATAAGCTAGGGATCAGAGGAGAAACATACCTTAGATCGATTGAGTGCTAGGAATCGAAGAACTAATGAATAGATTTGACGATCTAATTAAGGTAGATTGGAGTTTGGAGGACGAAGAAAGGGAGAATTTGTGATTTGGATTTTAGGTTTACCTCTCCCTGGGTTCATGTCATGGCCGGGTACGCGGCAGGCTGGAGGTACGGCTGGAGCCTGCCCGTACCAAGTGTCCAACCTTGGGGTCGAAGCACCCTTTCGACAGTGCACTTGGTACGGGCGAGCGGTACAGTTGCTTGCGCCCATACTACTGGTCGTTATCAGCTCAATACATTTACCTCAAACTTGATGTTTTGCTCGCGTATACGGTACGGGCGGACGGTACGTTCCACTCCGGTCTTACCAGTGGTCATTATCGCCTTTGTGTCCATCAACAAAAATCGAAGTTTGCATTTTCTTGTGCCGCGATGTGGTGTGGGCACACGGTACAGTCACCTTCGGTTGTACCGGTGCTCGTTAAGCTCGCAGTAAGCTTCAAAAACTTAAAGAGTTAAGTTAGTAGCTTCGTTCGCCTTTGCATAACTTAGCAATAATAAAATGGCAGCAAATAAAATTAATAAAAACATCAGTATCTTATGGCCATGTGTTAGCAAATATAATAGATCGAGGATTACCTTGATTTCTTCTCCTCTCTTAAAACGATCTTCTTGAACACTCTTTAGTAAAAACAAAACAAAGATAAAACTAATGCAAGATTTAAAACTTTATTTCACATGGGTTGTCTCCCATGAAGCACTTCTAGATAAGGTCAATTAGATTGACCAAGATGGTGATTATTTAGGATTTGCAAGTGGAACACCTACTCCAAAGCAATTGGATTTTAAAGTGATTATACCATCATCATCATTAGGCTTGGCCTTCTTATCTCTTGGGAAGTGGACTATAAGAGGATCTCTAGATGGTAGTCCTATTCTCACATTCCCCTAATGTAAATTGATCAAAGCTTTGATAGTACTTAGGAAGGGCCTAACTAAAATTATAGGTGCGATGGGATCTTCAGGCATGCCCACTATAACAAGATCAATAAGAGCGGGACATCCTTTAATTTCAACAACTATATTTTCTTTAATCCCAAAAGCTTGTTTGTAGGTCGAATCAGTAGTTGTAAATGGCCCTAAGTTTATCTTATCAAATAAGCTCTTGGAAATTGTTGAGACGCTTGCTCCAAGATCACAAAGAGAAGCTATCTCATTAACCCCAATTTTAATTTTAATAGTGGGCCGAAATATATCATCTAGCTTAGCTGGAAGCTTATCAGCTAGTTTCTTATACTCCATTTCTAGTTCACGAACTTTAGATGCCACTTCTTTTATAAATTGTTGTTATGTAGCATCGTTACCTTGTTCTATATCGGGATTCTTCATGATGATCATCTTCAACAAATCTTCCATGGTGTAATCCGGTGATGGTGCATTGCTATTGTCTAGCTCTTCAGGCTTCTCATCTTTGTTTTCTGCCCTCATCATTTTGAGGTCCTCCACGTGTTGGGAATATGCCCTAGAGGCAATCATGTATGATGTTATTCCCAATGTATTCTTAAAGTTATTGTCCATGTATGAACTACTGATATGTATCATTGAATATGTGATTCGATTGTGGAACTATATATTCATGTTGTTCATACTAGTTATCCTTGGCCGTTGAGGTTGTGCTGGACACACAACTTAGCCTAATGTGAAAGTCGGCTGATGACTCGGTTCCACTTGTCATGGGCATGGTGATGTTATTCCGACTTACACTGATTCGGCTAAAGAGTTTAGCAAATCGGACTGACCCACAGTTGAGATGCAACGAGCATATTGTCATTTGTAGTCAAGCAATGGAATCCTTCGACCTGAGGTGATCACATGATCCGAGTTGTGGATCGCCAGCTTAGGTCCTATCAAACGTTGTTCCATAAATGGGAAGTTATAAAGGTAGGGTTCGGGTTGGCTATGAAGCAAGCTACATGACATAGATTACCAAGATGGGATTTGCCCCTCCATAATGGAGAGATATTCTTTGGGCCCTCTCATGTGATACGATTTGAAAGCATGGCCATGCGCGACTTGGTTAAGTGTTAACCAAGGAGTAGGACTAAGTGTTAGTCCAATGAATCGTATATCATGGAACGAGAAGAGAGAGTCGAGGTATTAAAAGGATGGCAACAACTCGCCTATAGCTTGACAAGATATATCGTGAGGCAAAGGGACTTGAAAGAAAGTCACATTGAGAAAGGTTTGTCTTCTGACTTTACGGCGCTTGGGAGTTGGCACGTCTTGCTAGAGTACGCTACCAACTATCGACTCGGAGTGGTGACTCGTGTCGTGTCCAGGCGTACGTAAACCTACAGGGTCACACACTTAAGGGTAAGGAGCCCATGTGTATTAGATCCATGTGGAGATTGGGGTACGGCCTAGATGGTCCTCAAGCGTTGAGCCCAGTTAGGAGTGTATATAAGTGGAGTGACAAGGGATTGTCCTGACCTAGCCGTCACTTTCTCCACTCCCATTTCGGGCTAGACAGGATCTAGCAGTCCTCTGCCTGGAGATCCTTCCTGTACGTGTGGATACCGGTAGAGGCGTTGCACGTGCGGCGCTGGAGACAAGAATGTCCGTGGGAATCTGGACGTGCTGTACGGGGATCGTTCGGCACGGCATCAACTGACGTGCTTCATCAATAATCCGCACATGCGCGTCTAGTGGTAAATCTCGTGGCCTACTACCTCAGTTGGATCTTGGGATCACCGCGTAGGGAAAAAGTTTTTGTTTATCTCTGCGTGGCCCAACACCACGGGGTTTCGCTCGGGCTTTCCAACGAATTTTGCAAGTATGAGAGCTTGGCTCTCAATTACTTTGCCCAACTGTGCCTTCACGGTCTTGGTTCTTTCCTATAGAGATTGCACATCATTTCTAATTTAGCTTGGTTAGATAATTTTCCAATACTAGTCTCATGGTTCTCCATAATTTTAATAAGCATATTATTTTGCTCGATTTGAGCTTGCATGAAAGTTCTAAGATTACTTTCAAGAGAGAGATTACCATGATTTGCTCCATTATGGTTATCATAATTATTATTATAAGGAGCACTTGCAGGATTAGAATATTGCTTTTGAATGTTTGAGCTAACGTTTTGACTCTTCCAAGTAGGATTATAAGGATTACGAGCTATAAAATTAACGTCATTAGTATTGGTAGTGACAGCATTAATTTGGGTATCTTCCTTACCCTTCACAATATTAAGTAACTCATCTACCTTTGCCGTAAGCTCTTCATTATGTTCCTCGGTGATGGAATTCACCCTTTTTGAGGATCTTTCTACATGCCATTAGGCATGGTTGTCTTACATATCATCAAGTAATTTCTTTGCAACACTCACTTGCTTTCCCATGATAGTTCCTCCTGTGGCGGTATCGAGCATAGACTTAGACATTGGGTTATGGTCATTATAAAATAAAGGTAATATAAGCCATTCTTCCATCCCATGACTAGGATAGTTCATTACAGCTTCTTTCATCCTTTTCCAAGCAAGCGCTAGCGGCTCGTGGTCTTCTTGTCTAAAGCTTGTAGTGTTGGACCTTAGTTGTATATTCTTAGCTAGAGGGACAAGTTTGTCATAAAAATATTAGTACATTCCTCCCAAGATTTAATAGTGCCTTTAGGCAAAGCTAGCAACCAGTCCTTAGCCTTTCCTCTTAAAGAGAAAGGAAATAAATGTAATTTACCGCACTTGGGTCAACATATTTTATGCGCATCATGTCGCAAATTTTAGTAAAAGTATTTAGGTGAAAACCTGAGTCCTCAGCAGATGAGCCTCCAAATTGATTCTGTTGAACCAAACTCAAAAGTTTAGGCTTAATTTCATAAGTTTCCACATCAATAGCGTGTTGTGTAATAGGTGCATGAATAAATTCATCGGTGGGAGTACCATACTCCTCAAGTTTGTTTTGAGCCATCGTTCTTTTCTTTTTGGTGTTTTTGAATAAGAGAAACAAATAAACAACCAACATTTTTTGGATTTTCTATAGATGACAAAAATTAAACTAATAACAAGAAATAAACTACAAAAAATAACTAAAAACAAGGTCTCTAGTGACCTCTAGCTAATTGCTTCCCCGACAACAACGCTAGAAAAAGGGTTGCTACCTTTGATCCGGATTTACGGATGCAGTATAGTAGATTTTTCCCTAGTAGACCTTGGTTTAATCGAACCTTGGGAAACAATGCTAAAAGGAAATTAATAAGGCACGCCTATAAGACTTGTTTCTTAGTTTTAACTTCGTTTACCGGACCTTTCTAGTTTACTTTGAATCATGGGTTGTTTTAATGGATGGAGATAGGCCAGGGTCGAAGATTCACCTGCAGCTGCACATTATATGGGATAAATATAGTAATACGCATTGATGTGTAATGATTTAACAAAGATAAAATTTGTGGGCAACACATCCCGATATACTAGAGCCCCTACGAATCATAAGCACAACAATAGTCTTTCGATCCAACTATTGTAACTACGAAGCACCGGGCTTACAACAATTATTAAGTGAAAGACACAGATCAAAGCCTTAAGAAGTGATATTGTTGTTATTCCAAAATGGACTGCTAAGCGAAGACCATACTCTCCTTTCTATCACTGGGTTTCCTATGACATTGTCACTAACCAAGTATCTCACCTCAAGACTTTATCAATCTCTGTGATCTTGGGTACCTACAAGTCCATAGATCGGGATAAGAGACAAAGAAACAAAGTTACAAATCTCTATTCAATCAATACACTGTATTCCCATGGATTTAGATGGACATAAATGCTACGAGGTTTGACCCCAACTCGTAGCCCGTGAGGACTACTCACTCATAACAATAAGATCAAGGATAGAAAACATTTGCAAAATACTTAGACTGAAATCAAATATTCTTATAATGGGCACCGAATCACAAGGAGATCTCAAGTACAAGCTAATGGCTATGGATATGGAGAGTATGGATGGTGAAGAGGATGAACTATGGTGGTGGATCTCCTCCGGTGGTGTTGTGATGCAATCTGAGAATGGCGACCTCTGCACGGTGGCTGGGACCTCAAAATATATAGGTGCCTTCATGAAAGTCATAGGGTTTGATGAGATGAAGCCAATGCCACCTAGTACGGGTAGGCCATACGGCGGACCTTCCCGTACAAGTGGTCGTTGCCTGGGTTTCGACGCAGGATTTATTGGCCGTGTGGACTTCCTCAAAATCTTCATTATTAGATCCTGATTTCGTCTTAAAGGCATGATTTCCTGCAGAACACAATTCAAAACAATGTATTGCACATCTTTGAAATAATTAGTCATTATTAGCAAGTCTAGAGAGATTCCTGGTTAATTACTTGACTAAAAATGAAATTTAAACATGGAGAAAGATGGCTATTTTCACAGCCATCATCGTACTCCAACTCAAAATGTCATCTACATATGAGATCAAGATTCCTTCTCCAGTCCCACTCAAAATATGTCATATACATATTAAGGTAATACTACTTGGCTCCCACTCAACTATATCTAAATGCGGGATTTCTCAATATTTTGGCAACTTCCAAAATTCCTTGATTATTTATCAACCTGAGAATTCCTACCACGAGACACTTAGCATTTACCTGATTTATAAAACCTACCCGTTGTACCAGTTACAATTGTTCCCTTTAATCTTAAGATTAAGGGATATGTGGTTTTGAAATTCTTACTACAAGACACTTAACAATTGCTTATGTAAATCCAATAGACTTAAGTATCGCTACTTAATGTAGTCAATCCTTTGGATTTGTCAAAACATGTTTGTGACAAATCGATCCTTTTAAAGTCTTTCTTGTAAGTTTAATTTCATTTCTCCTTGTGAATCCACAATCATTTAGAAGATTAAGTAAATAAATTTTACTTAATATAAGATCAAGTAACGTATTACTTTGCAATATCGAATGTAACTTAATACGGGATTTTATGATTCTTAATCATTTCTCGTACTTGGGTCCATTACGCTTCTTTGTAGTTCATAGGTATGTCATGTTCTATTTAAATTACAAATGAATCAACAATATATTCCTTCAAATGGCAGAATATATCTTGAATCCTACTTTCCTTAGCAAAAGTATCACTGAAAACATTGTGATCTTTATCATTAGTTTCACCTCGAATTATGGAGTCATCTTTTGGAACATATTCCATTACACCAATCTGATAATTGAAGGTAAGGTCAAATACCTCATTTGAACTTTCACTTTCTTCCTACTAATGCCCTCTATGAGAAAACCTTTTCTTGACAAAGTACCATGTTAGGCAACACCAATTTTGCCCTCTCTTTGTTTTAGTCTAGAAGATGTATTCATAGTTTCCTAGGAATACAGTACAACAACTTGTTTAATCACCATGACTTCGATATTTATCGAAATCTCTAGAAACTCGAACGTGCCATAACCTCTTATGGTGTTGTTTCCATGAATATTCAGATGTTCCCTTATGATTGTTTGCTATTTCTAATGCTAACTCTAAATGATATTGTGACCTTAGTAAGAGATCGGTTCTAGACCATATGTATCTAATACACTATGATTATGATGTTTTTAGACATATCAACAACTTTGATGTATACAAACTTCATAATTTATGAAAAACTTCACAAGTATTTTTGCCACAAATTTACCTTAAATACTAAGTTATTTTGATCAAATCTTTAAGCCTTTGGCATTCTAGTTAATTTAATATCCAACTTCATTCTGAATTGATTTGAACCTTTCAAATAGCTCCTGATTCATGTTTCTCCTTGTAAATATCTTATTTACTTGGATCTAACACGGTATCAACTATTTTGTTGAATTTTGATCATCATACGATACATAACAATCCATGCATAACTATTTTATCAGAATACAGAGTTTCAGTCATTTTGCCTTATGAGGCAAGGTATTGCATGTTAGTCAAAAGATCAAGTATATAAAGACTATTACTTTCATCATTATGAAAAAACAATTAACACTAACATGACTCAAACGATATTATTGTTCATAAATTGAACTTTGGATATATTTTGGCATTTTGTTTATAAATGCTTATTACCATCATGACCAATAATAAGAATAATCCATTCATATTCAAGATGTGACCATAAAAGATTTTATTTATAAGATCGTTACAACTGACTTATTACAAGCTTATTGAATAATCATCTTGCTAAAATCAAGACATACTAATAAGGTCTTCACACTCACTATGATTACAAACTTTATTCAAATCTATCAATCTAAATGATAAATGCAAGGGGAGCGTGTTCGTCGTTCATCAACTAGCTTGAATGTCTTCAACATGCGGTTGTTATCTCTTTAGCAAGCTCTCAAGTAGATGATCATGTTTTCATAAACTAGAACAAGTATCAGTATACTTGGTAAACTGCAATAAGTGCACGAAAGATTTATAACTTTGCATATCAAATATACCTTATTATTCATCCATGGAATCATATCGATGGATACCACAAGAGTTCTTTAGTCGGTCACAAACTCATGAAAGGTAGACGCTTCTCCTATCATGATGTAGTCCATGATGATGTTCTTGTAGCTGGGAGGAAGCGAGCGCAACACCCCATCTATCACAAAATCATCCATCATCTAGTAGTCCACATCGCTTGCAAGTTGTTCATGAAACCTATGCATGACCGATAAGTGACTCTGTAAGCTCCCATCCTCTCTCATTTTATGTGAGAGGAACTTGTCCATCAGGTCATACTTCATGAGACTGACTTGTGATGTGAATAACTTCTTCAACTCAACGATCATATGATATGAACCACTATTGAAGAAACGGAGCCTCGGCTCATTCTCCATTGAGTTGAGAATGGCGCACTCGACAAGGATTGGGAGGTCACATCAAGCTTGAAAATACTTATTATCTTGCTCACTTATTGATCCATCAGGGCGATCTCCTAGTGGATGTTGTATCACATGGAGTAGGTCATTTATGCTGAGGGTATCTAATACATTGCAAATGTATCTATAATTTTTGATGTTCCATGCTTGGTTTTATCCACTTTCTTGTGTTTTGTTCCAACTTTGGAGTTCTTTTCATATGATTTCTTGGACTAACCTATTAACAAGAGCCACAGTGCCAGCTGCCTGTTTTCTGCTGTTTTTGGTTCCAGGAAAGTCAGAAAATGAATATTCTCGGAATTGGACGGGACAAAAGCCAAAGTGCCTATTTTTCCGGAAGTCATCAAGTGCCGGAATACGAGACGGAGAGGGGCCAGAGGGCGGCCACACCACCTGGCCGCGTGGCCAGGCCTGTCCCGCGCCAGGGGGTGGTGTGGCCAGCCCAGGCACCCCCTCGGCATCCCCTTCTGACTATAAGATGGCCTCGGGACGTGAACCCTAAGTACCCAATCAAAAATCCACGAAAGAGTCTGTAGCCGCCGTCATCTCCATCCCTAGATCGGGAGGGATCTGAAGCTCTTCCCGGCACCCTGCCGGAGAGGGGAATTCACCCTGGAGGCCTTCTTCATCACCATGCAACCCTCCGGTGTGATGCGTGAGTAGTTCATCCTTGGACTACGGATCCATGTAGTAGCTAGATGGCTGGTTCTCCTCCTTTGTGCTTTCATGTCTAGATCTTGTGAGCTCCGTTCATGATCAAGATCATCTATTTGTAATTCTGCATGTTGTGTTTGCGGGGATCCGATGGATATTGAGATGCTATTTCAGATTGATTATTGATTCTATCATTTCTTTGTTATTTGTGATCTTGCATGCTTTCCGTTGTTAGTAGCTATCTTGGCCGAGTAGATGCTAACAACTCCAAGAGTTAGTATTTATGCTCGATAGTGGGTTCATGCCTCTGGTAATCTGGGTAAGTGACAGAAATCTCTAAGGTACTAGATGTGATGTTGCTACTAGGGAAAAAACAACAATCCTTTGTTCATAGACCAATCATATTGTTTACTTTACACGCAGTTCGTAAAGCAATAATCTGTTGCTTGCAACTTAATACTGGAGGGGGTTCGGATGATAACCTGAAGTTGGATTATTAGTCATAGATGCAGTTGGATGGCGGTCTATGTATAATGTTGTAATGCCCAATCAAGTCTCAAAGGAGTCAAGATGATTAGTATATGCATGTATTGCTTTATCGATGTTTGTCAATTGCCCCACTTTAATTTGTTCACCCAGCATGTTATCTATCTTAAGGAGAGCCACCTCTAGTGAACTATGGATCCCGGTCCTTTTTCTTTACATACAGTCTACAATCTTTTACTGCTTTGTGTTTACTTTATGCAAACTTTTACTTCTTTCCATTCGATACGTTTAATCCTTTGTTTTCCGCAAAACACGGCGAGATTGACAACCTCATCGCAAGTTGGGGACACAGTTCTGTGGTTGTGTTGTGCAGGTCTCCACGTTGCTACTAGCACCGGTAGTGTGCGCTGCCAAGGCTCAGCTAGTAACACCTTTGGGGTGTTTCCTTGCTCCTACTGGTTCGATTAAACCTTGTTTTCATAACTGAGGGAAACTTGCTGCTATGCTCATCATACCTTCCACTTGGGGTTCCCAACGAGCTCTACATCAACACCGCCATCAAGCATTTTTCTAGGCGCCGTGCATTGAGCCATCATGCGATTTTCTGGCGCTATTGCCGGGGAGTCAAGGACATCTTCACAAGGGGAGTCCCTCATAGCCAATCTCTTTACTTTGTTCTTTTTGTTTTGCTTAGTTTCTTTTTGCTTTGTTTGCTTGTTTTGTTATTCAAAACACACAAAAAATAGTTTTACTAGTTTGCTTTCTTTATCAAAAACAGAAAAAAATTAAGTCTCCTTTAGTTGTCACCTCTTCCTTAGCTCACCATGTTGATCCCTACATTCACCCTGAAAGACCTTCCAATTGGTAGTGGTTCTATAATTCGGAAAGATAACATTGAAGAATTCTTTAATCATGTTAGTAAGCATGAAGATACTGAGGATAGATCCCTTGTAGAACTTGCTCCAAACTATGATATTGTTGCATCTTCTTTAATTCACATGTTAGAAGCTAGGTTTGTTAACCTCAACCCCTTAATGCAAGTAATGTTTCTTAAGCTTAAAGAAATTGAGGATCCTGAAAAGAGGGATTTCGTTTAGAAACTTTGTTTAAGGAGTTCTATGATGTTGCCAAGGAAGCTAGGAAAGTCTTTGAACATTTCAATATGCTAGGCTCATGTGTAGATGTTGTTGGTACACAAGAAAATATGAACAAAACCGAACCTAATGGGGAGGAACCTAAGATACCAACACCCTTTAAACTAATAGCAATACATGATGCCATAGAAAAGAATCTTGATTGGATTGTTCCTGCAAACCCTTTTGATGAGAATAGTGAACATAAGAGCATTGAGAGAGGATCCTTTAGAACTTATTTGGATGATATACCTTGCCTTGTTGAAGATATTTCTGGTATTAATCTTAATGCTTCTTCATTTGAGAACACTTGATTATTTCTTGCTTCTTATGCCTAACTTAAAGGCGTTAAAGAAAAGTACTTATTGGGAGATAAACCAAAAGTTTTAGATGAGTCTTGGAAGTTATTAATTCAGTAATAACCGCTCCTTATCCTTTTTATTTGCTTTTTGTGCCAAGAGTAACCTCTAATGAGAGAGAAGTAATGATTGAGAAAGTTGCTGTCCCGAAACAGATTTTTGTGCTTCACCGTACAAATTCGTGAGAGATCTCTGTATGTCGGATTGAGCTGTAATTTTTTGTTCTTATGCCCCAGGTTGTTATAAAACTTTAGTTAGTTCAACACTTTTTGATTTGAGCAACACAAGATCTTCGAAAAAAATCGTCTTTACCTGCTGGTCTGTTTTGACAGATTTCTGCCATTTTCTGCATTTGCTTCTTGTTGGTTCCTTCTTGAGTTCTTTTGGGGAATTGAGATTTTTGAGGGAAGTGCTTCAGTAGCTAGTATTTTAATGGAAGTTTATTTGGTGTTAGAACTGAACCTTAAGACTTATTTATCTTGAGTGCACTAATGTTGCTAATGAGATTGTGTGAAGTTTTGTATGAAGGAAAATTTTAGGTGTATGGAAGGAATGAGTAATGAGATGAAGGATGGACTAAAGCTCAAGATTGGGGATGCCACGCGTGTCACCCCAAGAAATATCCAAAAAGTACAAGCGTCAAAGCTTGGGGATGCCCAAGGCATCCCCTTCTTCATCAATAAAAATTCCAGGTTTCTTCCAAACCCTTCATTTTATCGTTTCATGCATAGTTGTGTTGTTCTTGGAGCGTCTTATTTTTCGTTTTTGTTTTGGTTTTTCGTTTGCTTTGTTTGCTTATTTTGCTGAATAAATTGGTTGGATACCCTCTTTCATACATTGGTTTGCAAATATTTTGGTTTGGTTTGGAAAAGAGTAGGAAAGTTCATGCTTATGTGGTAAAAAGAGCTCGTTTTTGACTGTGGCCTATGCTTTGTCATGCCATGCTTGATATTGTTTTGGCTTTATGCTTAGTATTCTTTGCTGTAGCATGACTTGTTATAAACAATTAAGATTTCTTAATGTGCCTTGGATGAATCATGCGTTGTTTTAGCATATTAAAGCATAGTATAGTGGTATTCTCCTTTGATGCTTTATTTGGGTTGACTTGGCACATGCTCACACCATGTTATGACTATCTCAAGTCACCATAGCCTTTATGATCCTTTAGTTTTCAACTTGTAGTATCACTTTATGCTTTGATCAATGATGTTTTGTCGCTCTACATGATTATGGCCATTATTGCTCTCTCAGTTTGTCGCTCCCAGTCTTTTGCTAGCCTCCACAACAAAGTATGAGTTCCACTCATGCATCCAACTCCCTAAACCAAGTTATTTCCAAAGAGTCCACCATACCTACCTACTAGCTTATGCTATTCCAAGTATATTCATCCTTTTGTTTACCTTCCAAATTAAACTTGTTATGAGAAAACTAGTGATTAAAGCTCTCACGAACTTGATGGCACACTTTACTTTTCTTGCCCTTAATAAACTTGAACCATTGGGTCCTTCTTTGTTGCGTATATGCTTGCGCTTTATAAGTTGAAATTAGCAGAACCATGTTTCATGGGGAACGCTTTCAACATTGCACTTGTACTTTGTACCCCATTGATATCATGTTCTTTTGCTTACGGATCCCGGCGGTGTGAAATAAAAGTGGAACTTGTAAGATCATGGAGTTTGTATGTGTGTTAGAGAAACACCTGGGCCGCTAGCCTAAGCCATGCCTAATCGTGGTGGAAACTTGCAGCATCACCATAATGAGCACTCTATGAAGCATCCTCAATAAAAACCTATGCAAATAGCAAATAAAAAGATCGCTGAGATGCTCATTGTCTGCTTGCCTTGTCATTTTGATTATGCGAAAGCTCCCGTATCATGTGCAAGGGGTACCCCGTTGGCGGTTCTTAATGATACACATATACTTACAATGACAAGAGCTTACTCGTGACTGAAGTTGAGTAGCATGAGGATCGGTCTTCGTAAGTAAGGGGCATGAGATTTCAGTTTATAACTTGTCAAGCATATCCTCTTAGTTGTGTCACTTTAACCTTAATCACCTTAAAGATGCTTATGATAGGGGCAATGAGAGCTGAAAGCTATAAGTACCATAATTTTTGGAAGCTCTTTATGAGACTTTAATCCCTACTTCCTTTTATAAAAAGGTCTTTCTTCCACCATTATATTGAGTCTCCACCTTCTATCTTTATGCACCTACTTTGAGAGCATAGTGGACATTCTTAGTTCTATGTGCATTGTCCCAAGACTAGTTAATTGATGCATAACTTGATATTGCTTGTTTTAAACTATTGTATCTAGTCACTCTTATGAACTTTGAAGGTGTCCTATGCATTTATATTTGCTACTCTATTGAGGGACAAGCTGAATACTATTATGCTATGTTTTCTTTATGTGAAACAAACAAACGTCTTGCAAAGAATGTTATTCATGAATCTTTTGTTTGTGCCTTTTCATGTTGCATCATAGTTTCTTTGCTTATTGCTAGAACTTTGTCTTTCATGTTATGATTGAAGTACTATGATCCTAGCTTCGAATGTTTTAAAAATTCTTTGATCAAGTCTTTGATGGTGCATGTCACCTCAAAAATTATTCTTTCTTTTTATCACTTACCTACTCGAGGACGAGCAGGAGTTAAGCTTAGGGATGTTGATACATTGCAAATGTATCTATAATTTTTGATGTTCCATGCTTGGTTTTATCCACTTTCTTGTGTTTTGTTCCAACTTTGGAGTAATTTTCATATGATTTCTTGGACTAACCTATTAACAAGAGCCACAGTGCCAGCTGCCTGTTTTCTGCTATTTTTGGTTTCAGGAAAGTCAAAAAATGAATATTCTCGGAATTGGACGGGAGAAAAGCCAAAGTGCCTATTTTCCGGAAGTCCTCAAGTGCCAGAATACGAGACGGAGAGGGGCCAGAGGGCAGCCACACCACCTGGCTGTGCGGCCAGGCCTGGCCCACACCAGGGGGTGGTGTGGCCAGCCCAGGCACCCCCTCGGCCTCCCCTTCCGACTATAAGATGGCCTCGGGACGTAAACCTAAGTACCCGATCAAAAATCCACGAAAGAGTCTGTAGCCGCCATCATCTCCATCCCTAGATCGGGATGGATCTGAAGCTCTTCCCGGCACCCTGCCGGAGAGGGGAATTCACCCTGGAGGCCTTCTTCATCACCATGCAAGCCTCCGGTGTGATGCGTGAGTAGTTCATCCTTGGACTACGGATCCATGTAGTAGCTAGATGGCTGGTTCTCCTCCTTTGTGCTTTCATGTCTAGATCTTGTGAGCTCCGTTCATGATCAAGATCATCTATTTGTAATTCTGCATGTTGTGTTTGCGGCGATCCGATGGATATTGAGATGCTATTTCAGATTGATTATTGATTCTATCATGTCTTTGTTATTTTTGATCTTGCATGCTTTCCGTTGTTATTAGCTATCTTGGCCAAGTAGATGCTAGCAACTCCAAGAGTTAGTATTTATGCTCGATAGTGGGTTCATGCCTCTGATAATCTCGGGATGTGACAGAAATCTCTAAGGTACTAGATGTGATGTTACTATTAGGGAGAAAACAACAATCTTTGTTCATAGAACAATCGTATTGTTTACTTTACACGCGGTTCGTAAAGCAATAATTTGTTGCTTGCAACTTAATACTGGAGGGGGTTCGGATGATAACCTGAAGGTGGATTATTAGTCATAGATACAGTTGGATGGCGGTCTATGTATAATGTTGTAATGCCCAATCAAGTCTCAAAGGAGTCAAGATGATTAGTATATGCATGTATTGCTTTCTCGATGTTTGTCAATTACCCCGCTGTAATTTGTTCACCCAGCATGTTATCTATCTTAAGGAGATCCACCTCTAGTGAACTATGGATCCCGATCCTTTTTCTTTACATACAGTCTACAATCTTTTACTGCTTTGTGTTTACTTTATGCAAACTTTTACTTCTTTCCATTCGATACGTTTAATCCTTTGTTTTCCGCAAAACACGGCGAGATTGACAACCTCATCGCAAGTTGGGGACAAAGTTCTGTGGTTGTGTTGTGCAGGTCTCCATGTTGCTACTAGCACCGGTAGTGTGCCCTGCCAAGGCTCAGCTAGTAACACCTTTGGGGTGTTTCCTTGCTCCTACTGGTTCGATTAAACCTTGTTTTCATAACTGAGGGAAACTTGCTACTGTGCTCATCATACCTTCCTCTTGGGGTTCCCAACGAGCTCTACATCAACACCGCTATCAAGCATTTTTCTAGGCACCGTGCATTGAGCCATCAGTATCCCGGAGGGAATCAAACCGGTATATGAAATTTGACCCATCTACTTTAAGTTCCTCGTCATGTAGGAAGGACTCATATTCAAAGAATCCGGACGTGATCTACAAGGATATTTGCAAAATACTTTAGACTAAGCTTATCACATGAGTCAACTTAGCAATAAAATTAGTAGTTGAGATCCCACTAAAACTATCATCCCTAAGATGGTTGATGGCTCTAAAAATAGTCATCTTTTTCCGCGTTTAAACATTGTTTTTAGTCATGCAGTTGACAAGAATCTCTCTAGCCTTGCCACTAATGACTAATTATTGCAAAGATATGTGAACCATTGCTTTTAATTGCATTGTGTAGGAAATCACGCTTTTTAATGCAAAATCAGGAGCCATAAATGAAGATTTTGAGGAAGTCTACACGACCAAGTAATCCTGGAGCAATAATTAGGCGTTAGGGGCCATAACGACCACTAGTACGGGCAGAGCCCGCCCATAGCATGTGTCGGTGGCTTCGTCTCATCAAATCCTACAACTTTCATGAAGGCGCCTTTATATTTCAAGGTCCCAACCGCGTAGAGGGTCGCCATTTTCAGATTGCATCACAACACCACCAAAGGAGATCCACACCATAGTTCATCCACTCCATCTTCCATCCTCTCCATTAGCCATAGCCATTACTTTGTACTTGAGATCTCCTTGTGATTTGGCGACCATTGTAAGAATATTTAAATATAATCTAAGTATTTTGAACAATGTTTTCTATCCTTGATCTTATTGTTATGAGAGAGTAGTCCTCACGGGACGCGGGTTGGGGTGAAACCTCGCAACAATTATATGCATCTAATCTATGGGAACATTGTGTTTTATTTGAATAAGAGATTTGTATCATTTGTTTCTTTGTCTCTTGCCTAGACCTTTGGACTTGTAGGTACCCAAGACCCCCCTAGATCAATAAAGGCTTGAGGTGAGATACTTGGCTAGTGGCGATCTCATAGGAAACCTAGTGACATAAAGGGCTATACGGTCTTCGCTTAGCGACCCATTCGGGAACAACAACAACAACATCTCTCCTTAATGCTTTGATCTGTGTTTTTCACTTAATAAATATTTGTAGCCCGGTACTTCATGGTGAAATTGGTTGGATCAAAAGGCTATTGCTATGCATGTGACTCGTAGGGGATTTAGTATATTAGGATGTGCCGCCCACAAAGTTTATCTCTATTAAAATATTGCACATGATGGTGCCTATTATTATCATTTATCCCATATGATGTGCAACAGCAGGTGAATCTTCAACCCTAGCCTATCTCCATCCATTGAAACAACCCATGATATAAAGTAAACTAGAGTGGTCCGGTAAACGAAGGTAAAACAAAAAAACAAAGTCCTGCAGATGTGTCCTTTTTAATTCCTTTTAGCATTGTTTCCCAAGGTTCGATTAAACGTAAGTCTGCTAGGGAAAAAGACTATTATACTACATCCATGAATCTGGATCAAAGGTATCAATGGTTTTAGCAATCACATGATCCCTTTACACTATATCATCCCCGATCGCCATGGCCTTTGATATACCTACCATGGTAGACTATATAGTGTCAATCACAACATTCTTGTGACTCGTGCTTGATCTTTCAATCTTCTTGTGTTCCGAGGCCATGTATGTACATGCTAGGCTCGCCAACTCAACCTTAGTGTATTCGCAGTGCATACATGGCTTGCACCTACCGTATGCAAATGTCAATATGTCTAGCACCCAATCGTCACGACCTGCTTCATCACAATGGACTTTCTTGGTGGTGCACACTAATGTGAGAACATTACTGTTGGTATTCATTAGAGATCATATTAGTTAATGATAATCTTAGTTCATCTAATACTAGCACACAAGAAGATGTATAAACTATCAACAACATATGCAGATATAGTGATATGATATGGTCCTATTCATGCGCCTTAATCTCCATCGAGTGCTCTAGCATGATGTCCATCTTGCCACCAGTATGGCATCAAGTCCACGATGTTGCCAGTCCATAGTTCATCGGGAAGATGATTATTACTAAACTAATTAGCAACACAAAGTAAATTACTTTACCTTTGACTATGAATAATACCATATCACATCATGTGCCTCCTGCAAAATAGAGTTAGATGCCTCTAGATTATCTTTTGCAAGTTTTATGTGGTTGTTAGGCTTTCGAGACAGAACCATTTTTACCTATGAACTTCCAACCACAACATGGATCAAATAGTTGTCTCTACTACACCCCTTTCGGGGCCCTCTGTTGTAAATATTATATCAACTACTAAAAGAGAGACATGCACGTGCTAGCCACTTATACAATACAAGCCGTATGTCGAACATGGAACCCGTCTCATGTAAGGTTATGTGTAAGGTTGGTCCGGGCCACTTCATCAAACAATGTCGCGATATAAACAAGTACACTTGGGAGGGTGATGACTTCAAGTGCACATATCAATTGTAGCTAGTTTCGAAGTAAAGATATCGATCCCACAGAGAGGTATTGGTAAAGGTCTTTATGCCCCTCGTCACTATCTACCAGAGGATACTTATAAGCTGCCTTTGACCTCAAGTAAAGGGTGTTTGAAAGTTGTTTGGTTGTTTGCAGAAAAGTAATTAAAACAAGTAAAAGAAAACAAGTAACAAGATTGTGTGAAAGCGTGGTTGAACTCAATAGGGCTAAAACGTTCTCGAGGATGTAGGATACACCACTAGCATGGTATTGTTAGTTATTAATAATCAATATAACATACTTCCTGTGTCATGAGATGTGTGGAGAGAGCTCCATAATAAGATGTTCACTACAAGGCTCATAGGAAGCCACTTTGTTGAGCCAAGAGTGAGGTCACCTCTAAATAAACACTGCGATATCTGAGAGCAATCACCCATACAAACCACCGCAATTAAGGGTTTCCCCGTGGATATCGTAATTAGCTTAGGGAGTCCCTATTTTATCCTCCTTTGACCGTATAGGTTACGAGCCAGCGTCGATCTGTCATGAGGCCATTCCGGGTACTATCCCAAGACACATCCAAAGAATTTCTCCCTCCCTTTAGTCCCAAGGGAAAATGATATGTGTCTGACTACACATACCATCTAAAGAGAAAGATCAAACACAAATCATAAATCTATCATAGACCGAGAAGTCATATGGACACAAGAATAGATCATCTTTATTACAAATTTGTAATGGTGCTAGGGTTTCTCCGTCTCCCCAAGAACAAATGAACTACTCACACATGGAAGCAATCAACAACATCATCATAATCAAATGAATGGATAAAAGTATAGAGATAGATCTAATGCAAACCATAATTGAATCTGGAATTACAACAAGATCTTATAGATGAGAGATGGGGGTAATGGTGGTGATGGAGATGCAGCGGTTGATGATGAAGGGGATGATACATTGTCCTCCAATGATCCGTGAAGCAGCTGGGATTTTGCCCAGCCAAGTTCCTCCTTCAGATCCCTTTTAGATGTGGTTTTTCATGGTTTCTGGTGGCTGTGAATGTTGGATCCTCCTCTCGTCTTCGCCCGGAGAAAGTATTTGACAAGGCGATCACACTGACACCTAGTACGGGAGGATGTTGTGGGCAGGCTTTGCCCGTACCACTGGTCGTTATCGGTACTGATTGCTTATCCTCGCTTGGTATTCTCCCAAGTCCGAAGGTAAATCCATAAAATGACTTTTATCACTTAGAAATAGCATATCATAACACAATATGACAGTACCAATTGATATGTTTAGATAAGAATTAGTGATTTGGAATCCTGTTAAAACAAGAACAAAATGGTACGTGCAAACGCAGTGAAATACAAAGATCCCTACTCTATTTATGCAAAAACAAAAGGTAAATATGCTTCAATTTTGGACTCATCAGAGGGGTAACAACTATGGGATCAATGCCCACACAATCAAGATGTGTTCTAATCGTATAATAGTACTATGCATAGATCGTCTCTAATACCACTGAAGGGGTTTCGTGGCAGAAAACAAAAAATTCTAATGGCAGAACACTCCTAGTCAGGATCTATCTAGGAGTAATGCTATAATAGAGAAGGTTTCGGTGACATACCCTTGTAGACCGAAAGCGTTTAACATTCCGTGGGGAACGTGCATGAGGTAGTCGATACAGGTCGTGAAGCTCCTCGCAAGTCACCCCATGTCCTCGCACGACAACTCGTGTGCCACTAGTGGCAGCACCTCCGAGCTTTCGCACACGTGCAGTGTACGATGACAGCTTATGGTTCCCTGATCCCTGCTGAGAGTGCGGAAGTAGATCTTTGGCTAGAATCTCTGCAACACCTCGACATGCCGCAATGAAGTTCTCCCTTTGCGCACATAGCCCTAACACGGAGCCACAGTTGCAAGAGAGAAAGAGAGAGTTATTATCTAAGGAAAATGCCTTAGAGAATATCCCAATTTATTTTTTGTGTAATTTCTTACCCCTAGGCCCCTCCTTATATATGGGAAAAGGGGAGACCCCTTTCTCCCCAAGTCCTAGAGTGGACTAAAGGAGGCGAGGAGGTGACGCACGAGGAGGAGGGGCCTGCCGGATGGGCCACCTAGGCACCCACGTGGCCCGAGGAGGCGCATAAGTTGGGTGGGACCCACCCCACTCGGAGGCCCATGGCCGACGGCGGTGGTGGCAGTTGCCCCCTTTGCCCTATTTGGGTGGCTTGCCCTCTTGGGACTTTTCCCTTCATGGGTTTGGCCCATTGGGGGAAGTTGTCCCAAATATTTTAATAATAAATATTTATTTAATATTAATTCCAACAATTAATATATAAACACATAGTATTAATTCCTTCTTGTCCCAAAACACTTTTTGGTCCACTCCGAACAACTTCAGATCCACCTGGAACAATTCCGGTTCTCACTCCTGTACCATTCCGGTATTCTCTCTTTCATGCTCCGTTGATTCTGTTCAACCAAAAGATCTACGAATATCATCATACCCTTAAGTGTGTTACCCATACGGTTCGGGAACATCATAGACATGATTGAGACTTCTCTTAGATCAATGATCAATAGCGGGACCGGGATGCCCATAATGAACCTTGTGCTTTCCATGATGTCTATTGTCATTTGAACCATAAACGTTAAGTCCAATTCCCTTTGTTACTTTGATACATGACTTGTCTGAGATATGATCTTTGGTATTATCATACCTTGTTCAATCTCGTTCCCGACAAGTGTTGTTTTACTCATTCCGTGATATTTCATCCTCGTGACCTAGCCAGATGTTGTGCAACATTTATGGATGTAATCTCACTAAGTGGGCCTAGTGTATATTTCTATCACGCAGGTGAACAAATCCATAACTTGATGCATATGCCTCAACCTATCCCTCTAGAATACCAAACATACATTGTTATGATCACCTAGTTATGGTCATGATGTTTGATGCAGCCAAAGCAGCCCTGGGTGATAGTGGTTAATATGATATCATAGTCAAAGGAGAAGGATACTACACTTGTAACTATTGCAATGATGAAAATGTGACTTGATCATTCTGCAATACTTATATTGGGTAATGTCCATCACATTATTCACTAATGATATGAATTCATTGTCATTGCAACAATGAAAATGTGACTTGATCATTCTACAATACTTATATTGGGTAATGTCCATCACATCATTCGCTAATGATATGAATCCATTGTCATTGCAACAATGAAAATGTGACTTGATCATTCTACAATACTTATATTGGGTAATGTCGATCACATCATTCACTAATGATATGACTTTATTGTCAGTTGGCATAAATGCACCATGATCAGGAAACCTTGATCATCAACTGCCCAATGAACTAGTTAAATAGAGGCTACCAGGGACTCAGGTTTGTTTACGTATCACACATGTATCAATGTTTCCGATTGATACGGTTATAGCATGATACAAAACTATTATGAACTTATTGAGATGTGATAATAAACACCCTTTATTATTTGCCTCTAGTGCATATATCCTTCATAATGCGTTTAGTCACGAGGATCCTACATCATGGAACGAGTAACGAGAACTTGCTGGTAATGAAATTGAACTATGTATACCGATACCGATGATCAAATCTCAGGCAGGTGATACATGACGAGACAAGGGAATTGTATACCGGATTAGTGGAATCCTCGACATCGTGGTTCAATGAGTAATGATATTCATTGAATGTGTAGGAGTCATTATGGGCATTCGGGTCCCACTAATGATTATTGGTTGGGAGAGGAGTCTCGATCATGTCTACATGTTGTCGAGCTCGTAGGGTCACACACTTAACGTTTGATGTCGCTAGGGTTTGACTAGATAAATCGATGGTGATATATAATTTTTGTTCAGAGTCTCGGATCAGATCCTAGACATCATGAGGAGCTTCAGAATGGTCCATAGACAGGTAGAACATATGGAAAGTATTTTCAGGGTTACCAGAAAAGTTCAGGATTTTTTGGTATTGTACCAGAGGTTCTAGAAGGTTCTGCAAGGTCCCATAGTGGGGCCCACCTGCCCTAGATGACCAATATGAACCGAGGGGTGTCAAATAGGCCCACATGGTCCAGGTTCACCATACCCCTAGGCCCATGCGGGTAGGATAAGAGGATATGATCAAATCCCTTGAAAATAGGGTGTTACCTTGGGGATGGAGTCTCCCCCTTATTTGGCTGACCCTAGGACTTGGAGAAGGGCCCAAGGTACACCCCAAGCTTATATAAGAGGGATGGGAGGTCTGGGGTGTGTCACTTGACCCACTAGCCTCCCCCTCTCTCCCTCCCATTATCGCATCCACGGAAACCGGGGTATCCCGGGATCCACGGGCGGGGCGCGACATGAGATCAGTACCCGCGTGGGGGCTCGAGAAAAGCTCTTCTCGGGTCCCGGTAATAACCCCGGCGGCAGGCCGGATCCCGGCATCCATGGGGACATGAATCAGGTTGACACGACACGACGCTGCGCTAGTCTGCAGGCATCGAGCGCCTCCCGGTGGCAAGGTAGGGCTACCATGCCACGTTGAGGACTGCGGTCTGCCACGTGGCTAGAATCGTACTGACGCGTGTTAATCGGCCCATGTGGTGTCCCCTTCCTGTATAAAAGGAGGCCCAAGTCAAACAAAGAATGGGAGGAGAAAAGGTAGAGAACCTTCTCGGGGAAGGCATCCAGTGTAACCTTGTGATAATCAGATAGTAGCTAGTTGCAGGACATAGGGCTCCGCTCACTGCAGACCCAAACCTGGGTTTAAAACCCCGTGTCTACCTTTGTGAGTGTGTTCGTCTAGCTCGCCAATCAAGCTCGTCGGATGTTGTGCCCCTAGCCGAACAACAAAGGGGGACTTATACCCCTGGTGTCAAAAATCGAGACATGACATCTGGCGTGCGAGGTAGGGGTGCTCCCAAGGCAAGCTCGCTGACGCGACCCCCATGCCCGGCCTCTTGTGGCCCGGAGCATGGGCGATTTTTTGACTACTCGGCTCGACCGAAGAACCTGAAGGCGCCTCCTGCATCGTTAAACTCTTCACCCACCGGTCGCTAGTCCCCCTCTAGGGAACAACCTTCGGGGGAAGGTCGCCTAGAAGAAGCTTTGCCGCCCCCCTCAAGGACCCCACTGCCAGGTGCGGTTAGGCGAAGAATGGAACATTGGGGGTTAGACTCATCGACCTCCTACGGGTACGACAACGGGCGGATGAACCACCGAGCGTGTTTACTCAGTGATTCACCCGAGTATTCGCTGCCCTCCCATAGGAATCCGCTGACCAAGTGGAGCTTGCCTTCTTTCGGCGGGTGCGTAGCCCCCTGATGATAAGGCGCATGATCACTCGCATATTCGACTCTATAATAGAGATCTTCCCTGTTGTAGAGGCCTCTGCTAGAATCGAGGAGGTGGAACCACCTCATCGCCTGTAAACACGAGCGTACTTCATCGACCCCCTCTTTGATAAACTTTAGCGTGGACATCCCCTTCGTTCATATGGGGTGGGACGTGTCGGGGAATATGACCAGTTGGGATAGGAAAGGATATGACTCAAAGGTCATCACCGGAGGTCCCGTCGTACACCGGGCCAGGGGATCCTCACCGAAATGCGTCAGGTAGGGCCATCGCCCCCGGAAGCCCGCTGACGCCTCTTTCCACTCCTGCCTGGGCAGGAACCACAGAGGGAGATAACTTGTCATCACCCAGGACCCCGGAGGTAACTTCGAGCCATTAACGCTGCCCAGGATTAGGCTTGGAAAGCCACAATGGAAGCCTGATGGCACCCCCTTCCTAGTTCCCGTGGCCGCAGTTCTGCCACCCCCACTTTGGTGAAGCAAAGGGGACAGAACCCCATCAAGAAGCAAGAAGTCCACAAGAACCAGAAGCCCTAATGTCTATGCACGCTTCTATTCTTGTAGGCAGTGTTGGGCCTCCAAGTGCAGAGGTTTGTAGAACAGCAGCAAGTTTCCCTTAAGTGGATCACCCAAGGTTTATCGAACTCAGGGAGGAAGTGGTTAAAGGTATCCCTCTCAAGCAACCCTGCAATCAATATACAAGAAGTCTCTTGTGTCCCCAACAAACTCAATACACTTGTCAGGTGTATAGGTGCACTATTTCGGCGAAGAGATAGTGAAATACAAGTAATATGGATGATTATAAGTGGTAATTGCAATCTGATTATAAATGGTGTTTCAATGCTTAGAAACAAGACCTAGGGATCATACTTTCACTAGTGGACACTCTCATATAAATATCTTCTCTTCATGATGCTACCTTGAACTACTCTCTGGTTGGACGATGTAGGGCTATAACAGCACACCTTAAAGTTCGCATTCTCCATCTGGATAACCCCTCACTATCACCTTGAGCGCTAGATGGTTCCAACAAACACCATAATCTCATAGAGACATCCAACTCAAATTATACTCATGATAAGTATTTACGTAACCTTAGCTAAAGTGCCACACGGTGTGCACACTATCAACTTCACACACGTGGGGATAAGCAGAGATTAATTAAAGCACTTGAGTAGCAAAATAGATCTATAGATTACAAAACTCATGATCTCATAAGATCACGCATAGAGAGAGAGATGAACACATAGCTACCGGTAGAGCCCTTAGCCTCGAGAGAGAACTACTCCCTCCTCATCATGGGAGTCAGCAACGGCGATGGAGATGGCAGTGGAGTCAATGGAGATGGATCCGAGGGCACTTCCCCGTCCTGGCAGGGTGCTGGAACAGAGACTTCTGTCCCCCGAGTCTCCTCTTTGGTGGCGGCGGCGCTGCAGAACTTTTCGTGGAATTCTGATATGGTATTTACGGTTTTCATCCCGGGGGAATATATAGGCGAAGAGGCAAGGTCGGTGGGTGCCCGAGGGGCCCACACCACCCCCTGGCACGGCCTGGGCTGGCCCGCGCCACCAGGTGGTGTGGCCACCTCGTGGCCCCTCTCCGTCCCGTCTTCTGGCTCTGTGAGTCTTCTAGTAAAATATTGACTTTTGCTTTTGTCCGGTCCAATTCCGAGAATATTTCTTTTCCATCTTTTCTGAAACAAAAAACAGTAGATAATAGGCAACTAGCACTGTGGCATCTTGTTAATAGGTTAGTTCCAGAAAATGCATAAAAGTATCTCAAAATGTAGACAAAACATGAGAAAGTAGATACTAAACAAGCATGGAACATCAAAAATTATAGATACATTTACGACGTATCAACATCCCCAAGCTTAACTCCTACTCATCCTCGAGTAGGTAAGTGATAAAGAAAAGAATAATTTTTGAGGTGACATGCACCATCACAATTTTAATCAAGGTATTTGTAAAGCATTAATAGTTGGGATCATCGTACTTTAACATAGCATGAAAGATATAGTTCTAACAATAAGACATAGCAACTATGTTATAACATGAAGAGGTACAAACAAAAGATTCATGAATAACAATGCTTTGAAAGACGTTTGTTTGTTTCACATATAGAAAACATAATGAGAATGGTATTCAGCTTGTCCCTGGTAGTGTAGCAAAACATAAATGCATAGGACACCTTCAAACTTCATAAGGGTGACTAGATACAAATAGTTTAAGAACAAGCAATATCAAAGTTTTGAATCAATCAACAAGTTTTGGGACAATGCACATTAAACTAAGAATGACCACTGTGCTCTCTCAATAGGTGCATAAAGATAGAAGATGGAGACTCAACATAAAAGTAAAAGAAAGGCCCTTCATAGAAGGAAGCAGGGATTCAAGTCTCATAAAGATCTTCCAAAAATTATGGTACTTATTAGCTTTCAGCTCTCATTGCCCCTATCATAAGCATCTTTAGGTGATTAAGGTTAAAGTGAACAAATATGACGATATGCTTGACAAGTTATAAGCTCAAAATCTCATTCCCCTTGCTTACGAGTACCGAATATCATGCTACTCACCTTTAGTCACAGGTAAGTTCTTGTCATTGTAAGTACATGTGTATCATAGAGAACCGCCAACGGGGTACCCCTTGCCCGATGATACGGAAGATTCTCCATATCAAAATGACAAGCCAAGCAGACAATGAGCATCTCAGCAATCGTTTTGTATGTTATTTGCATAGGGTTTTCCCTTTTTCTTTTTCTTTTTTTTTCTTTTTTCCTTTTTTGAATGCTTCACAGATTGCTCACTATGGTTATGATGCTGGTTTCCACCATGATTAGGAATGGCTTAGACCAGCCGCCCAGGCGTTTCTCTAACACATATACGAACTCCATGAGCCTTACAAGCTCCCCTTTCATTTCACACCGTCGGGATCCATAAGCAAAAGAACATGATATCAACTAAATAAAGTGCAATGTTGAAAGCGTTCCCCATGATACATGGTTCTGCTAATTCATAACTTATAAAGTGCAAGCATATATAGATGAGCACAATGGTTCAAGTTTATTAAGTGCAAGAAAGTAAAGTGTGACATCAAGTTTGTGAGAGCTTTAATCACTAATTTTCACATAACAAGTTTAATTTGGAAGGTAGATAAAAACATGAATATACTTGGAATAGCAATAATGCTAATAGGTAGGTATGGTGGACTCTTTGGAATAACTTGGTTTTATTTGAAGTTGGATGCATGAGTGGAACTCATACTTGGTACATGTGGAGGCTAGCAAAAGACTGGGAGCGACCAACTAAGAGAGCAATAATGGCCATAATCATGCAAAGCGAAAAAACATTATTAATTAAAGCATAAAGTGATATTACAAGTCGAAAACTAAATGATCATAGAGGATATGGTGACTTGGTATAGTCTTAACATGGTGTGAGCATGCGCCAAGTCAACCCAAATAAAGCATCAAAGGAGAATACCACAATATTATGCTTTTATATGCTAAAACAACGCATGATTCTTTCAAGGCACATTAAGCAATCTCAATTGTTTGTAACAAGTCGTGCTACACCAATAATTACTAAGCATAAAGTCAAAGAAATATCAAACATGACATGATAAAGTCTAAGTCACAGTCAAAACAAGCTTCCTTTTGTACCACTATAAGCATGAAACTTCCTACTCTTTTCCAACACCAATCGAAAACTAAAGCAAAACACAGTGCTAGCAAAGGAGAACACTCACAGAACAATAAGAGTGAAAACTAGAGTGTTCTAGGCAATGAATAACGGGGTGTGTCTCTCTCTAAAAGAAGTGTGTTGGGATCCAACCAACTTATTTAGGCAATCCAAACAAAATAAAACAAAAAACAAAAACGAAGACGCTCCAAGAACAACACAATTATGCATGAAAAAAATAAAAATGAAGTGTTTGGAAGAAGACGTGAGATTTTTATTGATGAAGAAGGGGATGCCTTGGGCATACCCAACCTTTAACGCTTGTACTTCTTGAGTATTTCTTGGGGTGACATGGGTGGAATCCCCAAGCTTGAGCTTTTTTCCATACTTCATCTCATCACATTATTCTTCCCTACACTTGAAAATTTCCTACATGCAGAACTTCACACAATCTTCATTAGCAACATTAGTGTATTCAAGATAATAAGTCTTTGGGTTTAGTTTCAACACAATTAATACTTCCACTAAAACACAATCTACTGTAGCAATTCCTTCTAAAATCTCAAATGATCAAAGAGAACTCAAAGAGAAAGAGATTAAGAGGCAAATGCAAATAATGGCAGAAATCTGTCAAAACATACCAATAGGTAAAAACCGATTTTTCCGAAGACCTTATGTTGATCAAATCGAAAAACTTCAAACTAATGAAAGTTAGATAACAACCTGGGGCAGAAGCACAAAAAATTATAGCTCAATTCGACATACAGAGATTTTTCTCGAATTTTTACAGCGAAGCACAAAAATCTGTTTCGGGACAGAAACTTTCCCAGGCATTACTTCTCTCTCATTAGAGGTTATTCTTGACACAAAAACCACACAAAAACGATAAGGAGAGGTTATTACCGTGGTAATACTTCCAAGCCTCAACAAAAGAAAAACTTACTAAATAGAAATTTGGGTTATCTCCCAATAGTGCTTTTCTTGAACGCCTTTGAGGGAGACATGATAATTTCGATGATGCTCACATAAGAAATATGAATTGAAGTAAAAAAGAGCATCAAGAAGCAAATATAGAATAAATTTAAGTCTAACCCACTTTCTATAAAAAATAATCTTGTAAAGAAACAAGTCATGAAAGCTCAAAGCAACAAGCATAGGAAAGCAAAACAAGTGTAACTTCAAAATTTTCAACATAAAGAGGGGAAACTTAATAATATTGAGATACATAAAACCATGTTTCCCTCTCTCATAATAACTTTCAGTAGCATCATGAATAAAATTAACAATATAACTATCACATAAAACATTCTTATCATGAGCCACATGCATAAAAGAATTAAAACTCTCCACATAAACATAGTCATTCTTATTAATCGTAGTGGTAGCAAATTTAACAAAATAGCTATCATTATTATTCTCATCACCATAATCATCAAATATAGGAGGCATATTGTAATCATAATTAATTTTCTCCTCAATAGTAGGTGGACTGAAAATATCATATTCATCATTGTAATCGTCATATATTGGAGGAATAGTATCATCAAAGTAAAATTTCTCTTCCGTGCTTGGGGGACTAAAAGATCATTTTCATAAAAACTAACTTCCCCAAGCTTAGACTTTTCCATAGCATTAGCAATAATGATGTTCAAAGAATTCATACTAATAACATTGCTATTAGCACGTAAATAAAGTTCCATAGGTTTTTTAATTTTCTCTTCAAACACTTCATGTCCTAACTCAAGATAAATACTATAAAGCTCTTTAATTTTTTTGTTGTTTTCCATTAAACCTAATTAGTGAAAATAAAAAAAAGAAACAAAAAGATATAATTGTAGAATCGAAATAACTTCGATCACTCACACACCAGCAACAGTGCTAGAAGATAGCTTAGTAGCCAAAGGATGTGAGTACCTTTTACCTTACCTCCCCGGCAACAGCGCCAGAAAATAGCTTGATGTCTACGCACGCTTCTATTCTTGTAGACAGTGCTGGGCCTCCAAGTGCAGAGGTTTTAGAACAACATGAAGTTTCCCTTAAGTGGATCACCCAAGGTTTATCAAACTTAGGGAGGAAGTGGTCAAAGGTATCCCTCTCAAGCAACCCTGCAATCAAGATACAAGAAGTCTCTTTGTCCCTGACGAGGGTTTAACTCGTCAATGCCCATTGTTATGGACTTGGGTTTTGGAGAAGGAGGGAGCGCTAGAGACATCTATCGGCTAGCAAACAAGCACACAGGAGACAAAGGATTTACCCAGGTTCAGGCCTCGTAGAGGTCCCTACTCCTGCTTGTCTCCTCGTGGAATTATTGAGGGAGTCGAAAGTTACAATGGTGCACAGATGTAATCTGGCGAGGGTTGTGGAAACCAGGGTTGTGTGTGTCCTTCTCGCTGCCCCCTCCTAGCCTTTATATAGATAGGCTAGGTCTCGGGTAGCAGGTAGAGTCGGTTACAAGTTAATGTTTTCCCTTTAATCTTTCTATCTTTAGCTTCTTCTTGTTCTTCAAGCAATCGAGAGTCCGTAGGTTACTCGAGTCCCTCCATCCGGGCCTTGGCGACACCGTGGGCCTATATGTATTTGGACCGTATATACCAAGCTCGAGTACCTGTAGGATATACCCATGTCAGTAGCCCCCGAGTGTCCAGTGGAATCGTAGATTCGACTGGGGACTTTTTGAAGCCTTCGAGTGCCTAAATGAGTACATTTTGATTGCTTTTATTTGTGTCATAGGGATTGTTGATATACGTGCCTGATATAACCGAAGTATCGGTATCAGTTAACCACCTTAGGGTGAAACAACGCAATCTACTCAAATTCGAGTCCCTGGACTCGAATCTGGAAAAGTGCTGGTGTAATTCGACTCAGGCCGCGGAGGTCTTACAGGAGTCGAATTCCAGTTATATGGGTGTGAGCACTCGACGCGTCCGTCAAGGCATGTTCATCATGCCTGTAGGCACGGATACATTTCTGGTAGTGCGCAGTTAAATGCGTTGCCAGGCCTTATTCAGGTCTTACCTTCACGTCGTAAGCGCGGATTCCGAATTTTATCATCGCGGAGACGATTCGGGCGTCCCAGGAGACGTAGTCTCTTTGTAGGGAAAGTTTGTGAGGCGGTGTCGCCAAGAATTGTGAGTGCGGATGTTATCAACACACAGTTCTTCTATAAATAATCATAGGGTGCGCGACCAGCGCTGCCTATGGGAGTAGCCCCCGAGTGCCTGGTTGAGTCGAAGACTTAGGCAGGGACTAAAGAACTTTTGCGACTGCTATCGTCTTTTTGCTTACTTGTTTCAGTCGAAGACTCAGGCAGGGACTAAAGAATTTTTGCGACTGCTGTCGTCTTTTGCTTGTTTATTTTCAGTCGAATTTGTTTCCGGCGCTCCTATGGGAGTAACCCATGTCCATAATCGAACTGTTGCTTCGAGTGGTTGGGTTTTCTTTGTGATTGTCCACGTTCCTGCAACAAGGAAAGAAAAAGTCGTAGGGTGCGCGGCCAGCGCTTCCTATGGGAGTAGCCCCCGAGTGCTTGGTGGAGTCGAAGACTCCAGCAAGGACTAAAGTAGTCGAAGTTTTCTGCTGCGTAGCTTTGATGACGTCAGTGCTGACACTTGTATGACCTCAGTTGCCCGCGTGAGCGAGTTTGACGGGACGTGACGAGCGGTGGGTCCCACTTTCTGACTTTGATTTGACTAGGCGTGCATAATCTTATTTTTAACTGCGCCTCCTCGATTTCCGCGCGTAATGGTAGAAGTGGGGGGAAGGTTCGTGCTTCCTCTTCTCCGCATGTCCACGCGATGCGTGCCACACGTCCAATAGGGTTTTTGTCAGCCGTTAGATTGCATCTCCTAGGGGTTAAGTAGCAGTGCTGCGGCGGTAATTTTCCATCTGCGCTCTTTCTTCCTTGCTGCCATCGCCATTGCTGCTGTTCTTCTGCTTTTCCCTGCGCTCATCTCCTCCACGGCGTTGGACCACCTTCGCTCGTTTCCAAGCTACTTTCTGCGCTCTCATCGCCATCGTGCAATGGGGAAAAAGAAAGGAGGTGTTGCCGCTGATTCGTGGCCACCATCGCCGCGACGAAGAAGAAGGGTGGCTCCGCTGCTGCGGGCACCAGCGCCGCCGCCGGCGTGAAGAAGAAGGTCGCGGGCACCCGCGTGACAAATGGTGCATGGCGCCCTTCCATCATCAAGGCATCGGATCTCCGTCTTCTTCGCCAGGATGGAGTTATTTCTGCGGCAGTCGCCGATGCGCGCATCCCGAGCGGTGAGACCATTCCTACTCCTCCCGCTGGTTTTCGAGTGATGTTTCTCGCATTCGTCATTCGAGGTCTCTCCTTTCCTCTCCACCCCTTTCTTAGGGGTCTTCTTTGCTTCTACGGGCTCTAGCTCCATCAGGTGTCCCCAAATTCAATTCTCCACATCACCTGCTTCATCACCCTTTGCGAGTGCTGGCTCGGAATCGAGCCACACTTTGGTCTTTTCAAACACTTGTTTAAATTGAAGCGTCAGTCCGCATCTGGCTCTTTAGTTTATGACGTAGGTGGTTGCGGCATCCATGTCGACCCATCCGCCACCTACTTCGACATCAAGCTTACCAAGTCCGTCTAGGGATGGAGGGACAAATGGTTCTATGTCCGTGATCAGAAGGCCAAAGATGAGCACTTTGGACTCGCGCCCTTCGATCTAGCAACTCCCTGCAAGAAGATGCGTTCTTAGAAGAACATAGTTATGCCTGGCGAACTCGAGGAGACGGACGTGTTGTATCAGCGCGTCTGCGACCTCGAAAGTCGCATAGGCGCAGAAGAGGGAGGCTGCGCTCTTATCAGAACTTGGCTGCGCCGTCGCGTCCAGCCTCTCCAAGCTAGAGACCATCCCATGTTTCAATGGAGTGGCGCTGATGATGCCACTCGCGTGTCTACCGATGGCATGTCCGCGAGTGAGGTGGATAAGAGGATTTGACTGGTCACGAAGTGCACTGTCAAGGATGTGCTTCTGAGTGAACCAGTTATTCCTCCTTTTGATGCTTCGAATCCTCCTCCTGAGGTATAGTTGTGCTACGCAGTAGCTTATTTTCATGATTGCCTTTCTGTTTGCTTACTTGCTCTGTTTGTATGCAGGATTAGGCGGTGTCGCCTTGTATGCCTCCTCTCCCTGAGGGGATTATTCCTCGCAAAGCTTTGGAAGAGGACGAGTCTGAGTCGACTGTCCCTTCTGATGTGGAAGAGGAAGCCCCCGAGTCCGAGAGCCCGGATACTCGCAAGCGTTCGCGTAGCGAGGACTCCAACGCGTCGACTCCTTCGACTCCAGGAGACACGGCTGTTAGCGCGGAGTCGCCAATTCCGGCAGTTCCTGTGAGGGCTGTGGCACCATATTCTTGAAAGAAGATGCGATTGCCGAAGGAGTCTTCGTCGGAATCGGCGGCGGCCAGGTTTGATCTTGACAACTTTAACTGGTAAGTTTGCTAGGTCATTCATTCTTTTCTGTTTTTCTTCTTGTTGGTTTTGCCCTTTTCTCAATGTGGATTTGATCTTGTAGTCAAGAGGCGTCATCATCTTCTGGCGACGTCGAGTTTTTGAAAGAATCGGGAGTCGCGGCCTCAAGGGACAAGGTAGAGGTCGAGCGTGCTCCTTCCCCTCCGGCGGCGGCCCATTCCGGGCACAACTCTTTGAGCTCTCCTCACGTAGGGGAACATCAAATGGTTGCTCGGATGACCGTTCAGCAATCTTCTTCGGAGTCGCTAGAGGATCATGTCAGTATATCTTTCCTTCTTTTAGTATGGCAGTCAACGCTCTCTGTTGCTCTCTTTGATTCCTTGTTTGTGCGACAGCTCCTTGTAAAGGCAGTCACGCAAGTGGCAGAGCAAGTGATGGCAATGGGCCGCCAGCATGCAATGCTGGAGTCGCGTCACCGCGTCGTCGAAAGTGAGTGTTCGACACTTATTCTTTTTTGTCCTCTTGTTTTTTTTTGGTATAGTCGACTGATAGTCAACTTTTGGTTGCCATGTAGCTGAGCATAATGCTTTACTGCGCAACGTTGCCACCTTGGAAAAGACGTTAGCCGCAGCTGTGAAGGGGCGCGACGAGGCAATCGCGGCTCGTAATGATGCACAGAAGCGCGAAGAGGATCTGTGTGCCTCCTTTGCGGCTAGGGAAAAGTTGTTCGAAGAGCAACTGTTCTCAGTTGCCAAGGCCCTCTCAGGTACCTTTGCTGGTGGATATTTTATTGTTGTTCTTCTCTGCATCTGTAGTTTTGCTGGTGGCGCTAGAGATTTCATCCATGTGTGGGTTTTCTGTGCAGATGCTGGCGATTTGAGCTTTGACTCGTAGGCCCTTTGTCGCGATGACGCTCTGGCGGGCGCGGTGTCTGCAGTCGAGGACCGTAGCGCCGCTGTCCAAAATACGTTGTCCAAGGCCAAGGTCACCCTTAGTCGCCTCCGGGAGGAGTTGATGCCGAAGGCGGAGCTGGTCGACAATGTGGACGAGCTGGTGGAGTCACTCGCTGGGGGTGTGCCTACCACATACAAGAACTCCCTCCGCGCGGCCGGCGCGACCATGTCACTTGCCATGGTGCAAGCCCACGGAGTCGAGATAGATCCCTCTGCGGTGTCGAAGACGATGCCTGTTGGCGTGGATGGTCAGCAGGTAGTATTCGCTCCCTTTGCGACTGCCTGTGCCAAATATGGCCATTCCTTGATAAATACCGTTGCCAAGTATTCGGAGGAGCTCCAGCGTGCTAAGAAGGTCGCGAAGGCTTCGGCCTCAGGAGCTGGCGGAAAGTCAGTGGCATCTGATACTACCACGGACTTGATGAAGCCCCCGAAGCCGTCGAAGTCAAAGAAGCGAGTTGCTCCGTAGTTAGTTTTTTGTAATAGTTGATGAATTGTCCTTTTGATTGGAGAACATGCCTGTTGGCGAGTGTGTTTGTGGATACTTTATACTGATCCTGAATGCATCTATTACTTTTGACTTTGTGTGAAGTTGGTCACCTTATTTGCCTCTGGCTTGACTTTTTGGTAGGGTACATCAAGTGGTCCTGTGGGGGGAACCCAGGACTCGCCATCTCTTGAGGATACAGTGGCACCACCACGCTCCAGGGTAGAGGAGCTGTCCTTGCTTTCGCGACTTCGTGATCGCGTTAAGCAACTGGAGCGTGAGTTTCCCGTGATCCGCGGTAGCACGGAAGTGTGGAAGTCGAAGGCTGAAAAAGCCGCCGCCCGCGAGCAATATCTGCTTGGCGAGGTGACGCGGCTGGGCGACCAGTTTAAGTGTTAGTTTGCTCATCCTCATCTTTTCCTTTGTAGTTAGTCGCAATGGTACGTTGTACTCATGCTGTTGATGCTGCTTCATGTAGTTGTTAGCGCACGCCATCCGCAGGAGGAGAGGGATAGGATTGCCATCTGCCTTCATGATCTCACCCAGGAGCAACTTCAGGGGAGTGGATACTTCTGGGTAGATCATGATCATGCAACTGCATTGGCGACCCTGCAGGATCGCGCCTCGCGAGTGCTGCTCTTCCTGAAGAAGTCGCAGTCGTGTTTGAAGAACATATATCGGGCGATGTTCCCGCTGGATGACACTCCATCAAGCCTGCTGGCTCTCCTGACCAAATTTCAAGACATGTCCGCGGTTCGCGAGTGCGTGAGGCAGCAGTTGGTGGCTGGTGCCTAGGCTGCCCTCTCAATGGTGTGTTTGCACAAGCCTGACATGGATGTCGCCGCCATTGCATCTGGGCCACCGGCGCCACCAGCAGGATCTTCCTGGAATATGGTGCCGCACTATCAGGCGGTGGACCGCCCATCCAAGGAGATCGTTGACTTCTTCGAGGAACAAACTAATGTTCTTCTGTTGCAAGGGTAGCCAAATATGTATCCTCCACATAAGTGTACTTGTGTTGTAAAGTTCATATATATTTATAGATAATTTATTGTTGAATGTGTACAAATAGCTTTGTGAGCGTGGGGTGCGTTGCACCATGCGAGTCCTTTTCGTTAGCCTGGCCATCTTTTTCCTTGGTCCCTTGTCAACCTGCCAGGTGCGTTGCAGATGGGTACGGTTTGTATTAAGGGGTTCGATTGATGTTCCAGCTACTCAGGATATCGCGTTACTGGTTCGAAGAATAGACGTATGGGTGGCGCAGCCCCCGAGTATAAAAATTGACAAGGTAAAGGAGAACGCAGAGTTTTGGGGCACTTAGCTTTTATTTATTCAAATAATAGGGCGAGGTACAATGTGCGGCTAAGTAGCCTTGGCTGAGTAGCCTTCTTTGCGATGTAAAAAGTAAAACTACTAGGGGTAGAAGCGTCGCAGTTGTGCGACGTTCCAAGGGTTGGAGTATGCGACTCCTGTCTCTAGGTCTTTAAGGCGATATGCGCCACCTGGGATTACTTCTGTAATCACGTACGGTCCTTCCCAGGGGGACTCGAGCTTGAGATGCCCCTGCTGCTTCAGTCGCAGGACCAAGTCACCTTCGACGAAGGATCTGGGGCGAAGCCTTCTATTGTGGTAGTTGTGCAGGTTCTGCTGGTAGATCGTTGATCTTTCCGCGGCGATTTCCCTTGCTTCGTCAAGGAGGTCGACGGAATCCTCGAGTGCGAGGGATGACTCTTGTTCACTGTAAGTGACCACGCTCGGCGCTTTGTACCGTACCTCGGCAGGTAGTACTACTTCTGCTCCGTGCACCATAAAGAATGGCGTGTAGCCCGTGGCGTTGTTTGGAGTTGTGCGTAGACTCCAGAGTACGGATTGTAGCTCATCTGGCCAGCAACCCGCTGCTTGTTTGAGTGGTCGTAGGAGTCGCTTCTTGATGCCGCTGCAGACGAGCCTGTTTGCTTTTTCCACCTGACCTTTGGTCTGTGGATGCGCTACTGAGGCGTAGCTGATGTTGATCCCCAGGTTCTCGCAGAATTCTTGGAACTCCTTGGATGTGAAGTTCGTCCCGTTGTCGGTAATAATGTTGTGTGGCACGCCGAAGCGGTAGACAATGGACTCGAAGAACTTGACTGCGTTGTGCCCTGATTGGTTGGTCATTGGCATGGCCTCGATCCACTTGGTGAATTTGTCGACTGCCACCAAGAGGTAGACGTAGCCTCCGCGCGAGGATCTTGGCAGCTTGCCAACCATATCAAGCCCCCATTGTGCGAAGGGCCATGCCAATGGAATAGGCCGTAGCTTTGCGCCTGGTGCGTGTGGCTTGTCCACGAATCGCTGGCAAGCATTGCATTTTTGGACTATGCCCTTGGCGTCGCGCATGGCCGTGGGCCAGTAAAATCTAGCTCGTAGAGCTTGGCGACGAGGGCGCGACTACCTGCGTGGTGCCCGCAGGTCCCTTCATGGATGTCGAGGAGTATTGCTCTTCCGTCAGCCATGGAGACGCATCGTTGTAGTACTCCTGTGATGCTCCATTTATACAGTTCGCCATTGAGAACGGCGAATGCCTTGGAGCGTCGCGCGATGTGCCGTGCATCTGTCGAATCGTCTGGTAGTCTCTTGCTGAGGAGGTACGTAATGTACGGCTGCGTCCAAGATTACTCGATCATCATGACGCTCATTGGTCCCTCGAGTCCTGTGTCCAGCTCCAAGTCATCGAGTGCCATTGGCTCATTGGGTGGCATAGCCCCCGAGTCCGTTGCTGCACTTGTTTTCTTCTCTGCGGCCTTTGGCTTGATGGAGCATTCGCATATGCGCTCGAGAAATACCCCAGGTGGTATGGGGGCGCAGGTAGAGCCTATGTTGGCGAGTGCGTCCGCCTTCTCATTGCTTTCACTACCTATGTGTCGCAACTCACAACCATCAAAGTCTCCTTCGAGTGTATCGTAGAGGTCGCGGTACGCGATCATGTTGTCGTTCAGTGCGTCGCACTCGTGCATTGTTTGGTTGACGACCAACTTGGAGTCGCCATATATGATGAGCCTTTTGGCGCCACAGGCTTTTGCCATCCTCATCCCATGCAACAGGGCCTCGTATTCGGCCTCGTTGTTTGAGGCTGTGAACTGCATTCGCAGGATATATTTCAGCTTGTCCCCTTGTGGTGATGTCAATATGACACATGCGCCTGCTCCGTCTTTCCGTTTGGACCCATCGAAGTGCATTGTCCAGAGGTAGGACATATCTGGCTTGTCCGGGAGCTGGTTCTCCATCCAGTGCATGAGAAAGTCAGGGAGTACTTGCGACTTGATGGCGTCGTGTTTTTCGTATGTGATGTCTCGTGGAGACAGCTCTATTCCCCAAAGCGCGACTCGCCCCGTGGCGTCGGGGTTATTGAGGATATGCCCCAACAGGGCGTCGTTGACTACCATGATTGGGTGTTCCTGGAAGTAGTGGCGCAGTCGCCGGGCGGTCATAAAGACGTCGTACGCCAGCTTCTGGTAGTGCGGGTACCGCTGTTTTGTTGGCGTGAGGACTTCGTTGAGGTAGTATACCGGGCGTTGTACGCCGTGGACTTTGTTTTCCTCGGCTCGCTCGACGACGAGCACTGTGCTAACCACCTGGTTGGTGGCGGAGATGTACAGCAACAGTGGTTCCCTTTCTCATGGAGTCACCAATACTGGCGAGGTGGATAGCAAGTGCTTGACATCTTCGAATGCTTCTTGCGCTTGATTGGTCCACTCGAATTTTTCGGCTTTGCGGAGGAGCTGGTAGAAGGGCAGTGCCTTTTCACCCATCCGACTGATAAATCGACCGAGGGCCGCGATTCGTCTGGCCAGTTGCTGGACGCCTCTTATGTTCTTCGGCTTCTCCATGGCCAGTATGGATTTTATCTTCTTCGGGTTCGCCTCGATCCCCCTCGCGGAGATGAGGTATCCGAGTAGCTGCCCAGATGGTACGCCGAAGGCGCATTTGTCCGGATTCAGCTTGATCCGGTAGCGATCGAGGTTGGCGAAGGTTTCGTGCAAATCATCGATTAGAGAGGCTTCCTCCTTGGTTTCGATTACTATGTCGTCGACATAGACTTGGATGTTGCGACCTAGTTGTTCCTTGAGGCAAGCCTGCATGCATCGCTGGTAGGTGGCTCCCATGTTTTTTAGCCCGAAGGGCATTGTGTTGTAGCAAAACACACCAAAGGGCGTTGTAAACACTGTTTTCTCCTGATCTTCCTCCTTCATTCGAATTTGATTATAGCCTGGGTAGGCGTCGAGGAAGCAGAGGCGCTCGCATCCCGTGGTGGAGTCGATGATCTGGTCGATCCATGGCAGCGGAAAGTGATCTTTTGGGCAGTGCTTGTTTAAAGAATTGAAGTCCACACACATCCGTAGGATGTCCGTGTCCTTTTTTGGTACCAGCACCGTATTGGCGAGCCAAGTGCTTTCCTTGATCTCGCGTATGAACTTGGCCTCGAGGAGTCTGTTGATCTCCATTCCGACTGCCTGTGCTCGTGGCTCAGACAGTCGCTTGATTGTTTGCTTGACTGGCCTTGCGTCGGGGTTGACGTTGAGTGCGTGCTCGGCGAATTCCCTGGGAACTCCTGGCATGTCCGTAGGACACCAGGCAAAAATTTCGAATAGGTCTTTCTTATCCCTCTCTAATAGCCGCCAGTCTTACTGAGTCTCTATAGGTTGTTTAGTGCTGCTGCGCTGCCGCTTCAGTCCACCATACCTATGTAGGCGAGAGCCGCCGAATTCTAGCCTCGCCGTGTACTGGCCTCAGTACTGACGCTCCTATTTTTCCTTTGCCCTTTGTCGGCACCCCTTTTGTTTTAGCAGGTCTGAGATCGACGTTGTTAGCAGGGTTACCCTTCCGGCTTAGCCTGGGCAGGGTTATGGACGCCATTGGTTATTCTTCAGGGCTCTTAGCCCCATTTGCATCTTGTCCGTAGTCGAACGCTCTATCGTTTTCCAGGTGTTTTGGATCTTTGTACTGTATATCGGTATTCTTGACTCATGGAGTCGTGTTGTATATATATATATCTGTTCTATGGGTCCCATCGAGGACTGTTGTGTAATGGTATTACTTCGTTTTTCCACCCGCACGAAAGTGCTTGGTGGGCGTCCTTGAATCGTTTCTATGAGGGTTTGGCGAAAAGGGCTAAAACTTGCATAGGGCCGATTCGAGGGTGTTACAACTACTTAGTCGCGCCGGTCGCTCAACCAGAGGTTGACTTCCATAGGTAGCGTGTTGCTAATATGTACGAGTGCGAGTGGCACAAGAATATGGCGAGTGGACACAATTTGTGCGATCCGGATGAATTTCATTCTATATGCTAGCGGAGTACAATGTGAAGCTCTAAGTATAGAACTTTCTGAGGAGGTTTACATTCCATGGCCTCCCGACCTCCAGTTGGCCGTCACCCCGTATGTCGATGAGGTAGCAGGCATCATTGCCAAGGACTCGGCCTATGGCGAACGGCCCCTCCCATGGGGGGAGAGTTTGTGCATGCCCTTCTTGTCTTGGGCCAGTCGTAGGACCAGGTCGCCTTCCTGAAAGGTGCGAGTTCGCACTCGGCGGCTATGGTAGCGGCGGAGTCCTTGCTGGTATATGGTGGTGCGGGAGCGAGCCAGGTCGCGTGCCTCGTCGAGTTGATCGATGCTGTCTTGGCGGGCAACCTCGTTGGTCGCCTCGACGTAGTTGGCGACTCGAGCTTAGTCATGCTACAGGTTGGTTGGCATTACAGCCTCTACGCCATACACCATGAAGAAGGGTGTGAACCCGGTTGAGCGATTGGCGGAAGTGCAAATCCCCCATATCACAGAGGGGAGCTCGTCGACCCAGCACCCTGGGGTGCGCTCGAGGGGCACCTAGAGTCGTGTCTTGAGCCCGTGGAGGACGCTCTGGTTGGTGCGTTCTTCTTGGCCATTTGACTCCAGGTGGGCGACTGATGCGAGGTCGAGTCGGATGCCATGTTCTTCACAGAATTCCGCCATGGACCCCTTGGCAAAGTTGGTGTCGTTGTCTGTTATGATGCTGTGCGGGTAGCCGTACCGGTAGATGAGTTCGCGTAGGAACTTGGTGGCCGTCTTGCCGTTGCACTTTTTTATCGGCTTGGCCTTGACCCATTTGGTGAATTTGTCGATTGCGACCAGGAGGTGAGTGAAGCCAGACGGGGCCTTCTTGAATGGGCCTACCATGTCCATGCCCCATACGGCGAATGGCCACGTGATGGGGATGATCTTCAGTGCCGAGCCAGGGAGGTGCGTCTGGTGGGCGTACTTCTGGCATCTGACACATCGTTGGACAATGTTGGTGGCGTCGGCGTGTGCGGTGAGCCAGTAGAAACCGTGCCGCATGGCCTTGGTGACTAGCGACTTGGTGCTGGCGTGATGGCCGCAGTCGCCGGCGTGAATGTCTTGGAGGATCTTGCGGCCTTCTTCTGGCTGTACGCAGCGCTGGAATACGCCGGTCACGCTGCGTCGGTGGAGCTTGCCGTTGATGATGACGAAGGATTTGCAGCGGCGCACGATCATTCACGCCTCCGGCTCATTGCTCTGTAGGAGTTTGTGTTCCAGGAAGGCGACGTATGGTGCTGTCCAGTCGCTAGGTTCCACAACCATGGCGACTAGGGCTGGTTCTGGTTGCAGTGGGATCCCGACGTCGATCTCTTTTGGTGGGCTGACCGATGGTTTGTGGATGATGTCGAGGAAGATTCCTACTGGTGGCGCTTGTCGGGTCAATTCGATGCGGGAGAGGGCGTCTGCTTCCTTGTTTTTGCGCCTGTCGATCCACTCGGCAGAGTAGCCATCGAAGTGTCCTCCCAGCTGGTCGATAGCTTGGCGATACGCGGTCATTGTTCGGGAGACGGCGTCGCACGTCCCGGAGACTTGGCCGGCGACTAGGTCGGAGTCGCCATGGCATCGTAGGCGGTTGACGTTCATCTCCTTAGCGGCTCTCATGCCGTGAAGGAGGGCCTCGTATTCTGCCATGTTGTTGGTGTAGGGCTTGAAGTTGAGGTGGAGCACGTAGCGGAGCTTGTCCCCTTTGGGTGAGGTCAGTATGACCCCAGCCCCTGCGCTGTCGGCGTTCTTGGAGCCGTCGAAATGGAGCGACCAGTAGTGGAGGTACGGGAGCTTTTCTGGTTGCTGTGCTTCTTCCCAGTCTGCAAGGAAATCAGCCAGGTCTTGTGACTTGATCGCTTTGCGAGGCTCGTATTTGATGTTGTGGACGCCGATTTCGACAGCCCACTTGGCGACTCGCCCAGTCACCTCGCGATTGCGTATGATGTCTTGCAGGGGTGCGGAGGAGACCACCGTGATTGGGTGCTCCTAGAAGTAGGTGTGGGAGTCGCCGCTGTTCTCGGAATACCGCATACACCAGATTTTGGTATTGCGGGTAGCACTGTCATGAGTCCATTAGGACTTCACTGATGTAGTAGACGGGGCGCTGTATGGGGTGCTCCTTGCCCTCTTCCAGTCGTTCGACGACCATCACGATGCTGACGACTCGAGTAGAGGCCGCGACATAAACGAGCATTGGCTCTTTGTCGAGTGGAGCAGCGAGTAGTAGGGCCGTGAGTAGCACTTCTTTGAGCGCTTTGAGTGCGTCGTCGGCCTCTGCGTCCTATTGGAACGTGGGGTTCTTGCGCATCAGGCGGTAGAGGGGCATTGCCTTCTCGCCTAGTCGAGGGATGAAGCGGCTGAGGGCCACGACTCGCCCTGCCAACTTCTAGACATCGTGCAGGCACTCGGGTTTTTTGAGCCACGTGATGGTGTCGATCTTGGTAGGGTTGGCTTCGATGCCTCGCTTGGAGACTACATATCCCAGGGCTGTCCGGTGGGGACGCCGAAGGTGCATTTCCGGGGTTCAGCTTGATGTTGTACCTCTGCAGGTTTGCGAAGGTTTCAGCTAGGTCGACGAGCAGGTCATCCTGGCGGGTGGATTTTACCACCATGTCGTCGATGTAGACGTGAATGTTGCGGCCAATTTGGCTCGCTAGGCATTCCTGCATGCATCTCTGGTATGTGGCGCCTACATTCTTGAGGCCGAACGTCATGGTCATATAGCAGAATGCGCTGAATGGCGTAATGAACACCGTCTTCTCCTCGTCCTCGACCGCCATCTTGATTTGGTTATAACCAGAGTAAGCGTCAAGGAAGCACAGCGACTCTGATCCCGCGGTCGAGTCGATGATCTGATCGATGCGCGGTAGAACGAACTCCTCCTTCGGGCAGGCGCTGTTGAGGTTGGTGTAGTCGATGCACATTCTCCATGTGTTGTTCTTTTTTAGAACCAGGACTAGGTTTGCCAGCCACTTGGAGTATTTGATTGGCCGGATGAAGCCTACGGCTAGCAGGCGCTGAACTTCTTCGGCGATTGCTCGACGGCGCTCTTCATTGAAGGGCCGTAGCGACTGCTTTACTGGTCGCACTTTGGGGTCGGCGTTGAGTTTGTGCTCAGCAAGTTCCCTCGGGACACATGGCATGTCAGATGGCTTCCATGCGAAGATGTCGCGGTTCTCACGGAGGAACTCGATGAGCGCGCTTTCCTATGCGGGGCTCATGTGCGCCCTAATGGTGACCATCTGGCTGGAGTCGCCTGGGACGAGCTCGACGGTGCGGGTGTGCGTGGTCGCCTCGAACATGGAGTTCGCGGCGGTTGGTTTCTTCAGGATGGTGGGGTCATCCTTGTTGATGTTTCCCACGTATTTCGCGAGTTCCTCCGCGTGGTCGGTCTGTGCGGCGATGACGGCGTCGGCGAGCTCGGCGCCTTTGTCCTCGCATTCCACGGCCATGTCGAGGTCACCGTGGACGGTGATGATGCCGCTTGGCCCGGGGAGCTTCTTCATGTTGTAGGCATAGTGTGGGGTCGCCATGAACTTTGCAAATGCCTGGCGACCTAAGACGCAGTGGTAGGGGCTGCGGAAGTTCACCAGTTCGAACACGATTCTCTCCGTGCGGTAGTTTGCCAGAGTGAGGAAGGTGACTGGCAGCGTCACTTTCCCGATCGGGTACGCCTTCTGACCGGGGATGATGCCTTAAAAGGTCGTTAGTGTTGGCTCAATGGCTGCTTCTGGGAGCTGGAGCCTTTTGAACGTGTCTAGGTACAGGATGTTGATGGAGCTCCCACCGTCCATTAGTGTCTTGGGCAGCCAGTAGTCAGCCACCTTGGGCCTGACTACCAGGGCGACTCGCCCTGGGTATTCGATCCTTGGCGCATGATCCTGGCGACTCCGGGTGATTCTCTACTCGGACCAGTTGAGGAAGCGCGGGATGTCGACCTGTGTCACCGCGTTGATGGCAACCGCGCGGGCGAGCACCTTCTTCTCGCGCTTGGTGCCGAGTCCGGTGAAGGTGTGTAGCGAGCCGATGGCGGTGCCGAAGCCGCCTTTGTTCCCGTTGTCCCGAGGTGGGTTGTTGTTGGGGTCCTCCCTTGCTCGTCTCGCCTTCTCAATCTCTTTGAGAGAGTGGCAATCAGCGGTGTTGTGGGTGGCAGGTTTTCCCTCCCTGCTATATTAGATGCAGGGCTGATTGAGCAGGGCGGCAGGGTCGAATTTCGGCCTCATCGCGTTGTTGGCACGGTAGTTCCCGCTGTCACGGTAGTTTCCTCCGTCCTGGCAGTACTTCTTGGAGTCGTGTTGGTCATAGCCGGCGTTGGCGAGGAAGTCGACTCGCCCGTCCGTGCGGCACTTGCCGGTGATGCGGGTTTTGCTGTAGCGCATGTCGCGTAGGCGCCCACTGTCGTGGATGCTGGTGCGGCGTCTTCCTCATGACTCATCGTCGGAGTCTTTGTTGGGGTCCTCCTCCGCATAGCGCTTGGCGATCTCGAGGAGGTCGGGGATGTTGTCGAGCGTCCGGTAGACCCTCTTGATCTTAGCAACCAGGGGTTCGTACCGGCACGCGTTCTTGAAGCAGTGTATCGCCGTGTCTGGGTGGATGCCGGAGGCGTTTATCCATAGTTCTTGCCATCTTTGGATCCAGCGGCGAGTCGACTCGCGTTGTCCCTGGATGCATCGCTCCAGGTCCTCTATGGTGGTGGCGGGGGTGTAGGAGCCCTCGAAGTGCTTGACGAAGGCGTCCCACATTTCTTCCCAGGAATCGATGTTGTCGGCGGGGAGCATGTTGATCCATTGCCGGGTCGCACCCTCCATCATTAGGGGGAGGTAGTGAGCAGCGAGCAGGTCGGTGTGGCCTGCGATTCCTATTGCCATGAGGTATGTGTCCATCCAGACAGTGAGATCGTACGTCGGGTCGAACTTTTCGATCTCCTTAGGGGCCTTGAAGTTGGCGGGGTAATTTTCCCCATGAATCATGGGCCCGAAGCATTGCGGCCCGACTCGACTGAGCGAGCCTCTTGGTTCTGGGTCGCCGCGGTTGGTGAGGGTGTGCCTCAGGTCATTGGGCTGGCGCGACCGCCACGCCTGGTTGTTGATGATGTTCGTACGGGCATCGAGGGGCTGCCCGTTGGCGGCGACCGTGTTATTCACTGGTCGCGGCTCGTTGGTGGACAGCGCGGGATTGGTGGCCCATGGTTGGTTCGCCAGAGGCTACGGTGGTGGGCAAATTAATGTGTTGGCCATGGTGGGGTGGCCGCTTGATGCCGCCCTGCTTGCTGATGAGCGGGAGTACATCTGTCCCTGCGGGTCGACTCTTGCAGCTTGTTGCTCGACGGCCCTGACGAGTAGGGCCTTGGCATACTAGATCTGTAGCGCATCATCGCCTTGGACGTCGAGGTTGGCGATTGCACCGTTGGCCGTGACGACGTTGTCCGTCGGGGTGGAGTATAATGGTAGCCCGTTGGCGTCGCGGGCTTGAGGCGAGATGATTATGCGCGGTTGGTCCGGCGGGGGCGCGCGGCCCATGGGTGGTGGAGGGGCTCCGGTTGCCGGTGCACCAGGTGGTGGTCTCGCGGGGTTGCTTCCGCCTAGCGGCGTGTTCTCGCAGTATTCGCGCTCGGCGGCGCGTGCGGGTCGCTCTCATCATTGAAGTTCAGGACGCGGCCCTGGACATTGGAGTTCAGGCGGGTCCTGATGCGGCGCTAGTGATAGAGCGACAGCTCCCGCGCCGTCTCTCGTTCGAGGCGGTATTTCTCGCGCTTGGCGAGTTCATTGCGTTGCGCCTCCGCGAGCCACAAGCGGGCTTGCTCCACCTCCGTGGCCTTTGCGGTCGGCGGGATCGGCGTGGCGAACGGATCTGGCGGGGCGGACGTGCTGCCCGCCATGTAGATCACGTTGAAGCGATTGGATCTGGCACGAAAATCCTCGGGGGACTCCGAGCCCGAATCGGAGTCGAAGATCCCCAGGATGGAGGAGTCTTCGAAGTCCTCGAGGTTGGAGACTCGCATGATGGAGTCCTCCCGTGATGCGGCGGTGATGGATCTGTCGACCGAGGCAGGGGTCGCGGAGTCGGCGTCGTCGTTTAGGGCGTCGTCGTTGGTGGCAGCGTTAGTCTCGACCATGTCGCTGGCGGCCAAGTAGTACTCGGTGACGAGGCTCCTGATGGAGCGGACCTGCTCTTCCGAAAGCAGATCGCGGTGCGGCGGTGATCCGCCGACGATCACCGTTGCAGCTGGGTCGACCGCGCTGGTGAAGCCGACGAAGAGGTTGATGGAGCCGACTGGCATCACCGCGCCGTGAGTGACCGGGCGTGACGCCGGGATGTAGCTACTGGGCAGGATCTATAAGATCCTGCCGATGGCGATCATGCGACTGGTGGCGAGCGGCCGATCGATCGGCGAGTAGGGTCTCACCGTAGAACTCAGGCCAGTCCCGCTATGCCCCACAGTGGGGGCCACTGTCGGGGAAATGGCCACGGCAGTCGCTGCCACTGGCAACGATTGAGTGTTTCGTGAGGAAGAGTTGGCGGCCATCTGCGGTGCGAGATGGGGGCGGATGCACATGGGTTTACCCAGGTTCGGACCCTGGAGGGTAAAGACCTACTCCTGCTAGATTAGATTATTGGAGAGCGAGTTACAGGGGTGGCGAGCTTGGTGGCTAGGCAGCAAGTCGCTTGAGGGGGTGTATGATGGGACGTGAGTGTCTAGGATACCCTAGGGAGGTTTATATATGAGGCACCTTGCTAGGGTTTACAAGTTACAACCGAACAATATAAGGATTCGGAGGTTTTGACATAATCCGACTGGGCTTCTGTTACGCTCCTGGGCTTCCAGTCGCCAGTCGTCGGGCCTCTCCTTCCGTTGTAATCCAGTCACCATCCTCCAGGCGCACTCACAGGCCTTTCATCCCAATCGGAATGTCCTGCTGGGCATACCCCCTTTGGCATATCCCCATCAATTCCCCTCCAACGCTCTACCACCACGAACGACAAGCATTAGTAGAAGAAATTATCTCACGGCCGCAGCATCACCCTCCTAAGAGATTCCCGGTCAGAGAGCCTGTCGTGGGCTCGTCACCAAGAGCAACGAGCTGCCCTGGCAAGCCGCTCTGCCAGCCGAATAAGAAGGGTCACTCCGCCCATGCCAACGATATCACAACAAGCCAAGGTAAGATGGGTACCTAAAGCAAAAGGCCGACAGCCCCCTGCCCCCTAGAAGAGTAGGTGCCCCCGTCCGCCCGACGGGGTCACCCGAAGACCAAGATACCATGGGGCTATTCCTAACCGGAGTAACCCTCGTCTTGAGGTGCTCGGCCATCATTGCCTAGCACTAAAGGGACAATCGTGAAAAACAAGCGGCGGCTGCCAGTTCCCCCTTCACCGGCCCCGGGCGGTGGGGAAGTGTAGGGAACCTGAGCGGGCAATACTTGTCCCCATGAAAACCGGGCGTAACCTGCCCAGGACGGAGGAAGGGGAATGCCCGCCTAGGTTCTCCGGGACAAGGCATCATAACGCGGTCTCATCCGGGGAGAAGATGGAAGGTCAGGTTTATCCAGAAGAAGCGCCTAGCATGGTGACCTTTGGTCTCCACGCGAAAGTGTAGCCAGGCTTGCCCGCGATCGGTCTCTAACGGTGATCAAATCACCAGAAAAGCAGAAATGCTTGGGGGCTACCCTCAAGCTCCTCAAAGCCTTGTGCGCCGGCTAGGTCCCACAACAGAAGCAGTGTATCCAGAAGCAATTCATGTGGATGAATATGAATGAGTTGACCCTTTGCACACTCATTTTGTTTATCGTTCATCCGGGCTACTTCAGCATGGAGAGTAGCGTTCAGAATGGTCACGTGTCCTTCTTGGCGCCTCCCAGGAAAGGGAGGCACAAACCCAACTTGGAGCCTTCCCGCCTCTTCCCTGATGCAAATCGGGAAGCTCTCCCTCCTCAACCGAGGGATCGGGCGGGGAGGGCTCTCCCGAAGAACTCAACCCCGACTGCTAAAGCAAGCTAAGTTCTATCTCCGATCACGAATTGTTGGGCACGCCTGATGTCTGCAAGAGCACAGATCATTTGTAGCTAGTTTCGAAGTGCAGATATCGATCCCATAGGGAGCCCAAAGGTAAGTGTTTATTGATGAAGTCTCTGTCACACCCGAAGTTGTCACGGGTCTTCGAGTGAATTGACTGCAAGTGTTGAAATAAGAATGGAGTTTTGATTAAATGCGATAGATTTAAATAGAACTAAAATGTAAACTTCAGAAATATAATGCATAAAAGTAAAGAACGACTTTGCTTATTTGTTGTTTCCTTCAGATGGTGAAAGAAGGCGCGGGGAGATTCAGTTCATGGTGATAGTGTTGTTCTAGGTGGACAAGAGGTAAATGTAACAATTATAATCTTATAGATATATGTGTAGGTGAGCAACCCATAATTAGCCGGAACTCCTCTTGGTAGATTTCATCCCAACTTCAATAATCCTACTAGCCTGCTACCAAAACCATGGTCAGACACTAGACGATTAAGACCCCTCAGGTTGCTTAGCGATTAAGATCCTTGGATCAGACTAATGCAATAAGCACAATGGTTACTCGTTATCCTCGACTCAACTAGCTTTCCATTGATATCCCCATGTCACCCGGGGGTCGCCGGTCCACTAGCGTACAAGATCTTATCTATGTAGAACAAAGTATCATGTTGTCTGGGCCCTTAATTGGACAACAAGCATTAGTCATCCCACAGATAGTCAAGCACACATAATATAGTAATTAGAATCAATCACAAACTAATGGAAAATATATGAAGGCACATCACATCTCACCAATCCCCTACATATCCCACGCCCAAGGGAATTACTCACACATGAGAGAAGAAAGGATCATCAATATAATCAAATAAAGGGAATTCGTCTTGGTATTACCGTGAAGATCCACAATAAGAATAGAAAAATATCCAACACAATTCAAGATGGGAAGAAACAATCTCAAACCCTAGTCTTGCAAGGTGGAGATCCCTCTCTCTCTCTCTAATACAAGTAGTGGCTATGGAGGTGTTGTGGCTAGGAGGTTGAGGATCGTGGAGAGAGATGAAGAACGTCTTCTCCTTCTTCTCCGGATCTCTTCTTTATCACTTCTGGATGGTGTGGCAGCTGCTGTGTTGTGTTTTCACCCTCGATCCCTTCATGGAATTGTCCCTTTTGACAAGACAGAGGCGACGCCAACTATACGGCGGCAACTATGTGGCTAGAAAAATATTCCCGCTGTATAGTTGCTCGTTAAAGCTTCTGTGAGCTCCCCTCACGTGCTTCCAAAGTGAGACTTGCTTGTTTTCTCCAGAATATTGTATTTCTCTAGTTAAATCCTTCTGTTAATGTTTAGAAGCTGAAACACACATTAAAAACCAAGTTTTCTCCGGTACCGAAGTATTATCATTAGGTAAAGCCAGAAAACAATCAAATCCAGGAGAAAACCACCAATAAAAGCCATAAAAATGTGTCGAATCTCATAGCTATCAACTCCCCCAAGCTTAGATGTTGCTCGCCCTCGAGTGACAAGGAAATAAGGAAGAATAGGAGAGATTCGAAACTGAAAATAAAGGAACTCACAAATTTGATTTGGTGTCAAATTCTTTCGTTAACAATCCCTGCAATCTTAAATATGATCATACAAGTATTCACAAGATTGCACTGAGTCCACTTCCTAACCAAGTATATCTTGTTAGCAAATAAATCACATGCCTAAGCAATTGTCAAAAGTTTAGCTAGGAAAGTGACACAAATTCTTTTGGTGCCTCTCTTTGTTGAGAGATGAAAACTTTTTGTTCCTATTCATTTAGCCAATTAAGAGTACTCAAGTTGGCATCAAAACATTTAATTTAAGAACAACTCATATACTCCCATGTCAAAATTTCAAGGCTCTTAGAGCACCTTTTTTTTTCTTGTCTTTCAAAAACTTCAGCTCTTTCATAGAGAAATCATGCCAGTATTTTCAACATGTTAATTGGGGCTGTATTGTGCACTCGTGCCCATACCAATAAATAATTGTTGAGCAATAATGGGCCAGGAGTACTATAACTTCACTTGGAACGTGAAACCATGAGGAGACTAAATTTTTGACATGTTATAGCATTGCTGCTAGAGATGTTTACATAACTCAATAGCCGAAATAAAGTGGTTTCCCACATATAGATCATTCGTTGGCCAGCGGAGTTAGTAGCTCCCCATGGAGCACGGTAGAGTTGTAATGACTCGCGTAAAGCAATATCTTACGGTAATTATTAGAAAACGTAGTGGTATAATTTCTACTACTTCAAAGCATCCATTTAATCAAACAATTTTAATCAAGGGTACTATCGAGTCTATTTAAATTAAGCTCAAATGGGATGGAGTAGTTCTAAAATCAAATTCTTTGAGCTAAGCATGGACTCAAGTCATATTTCATATGCTTTTTCTTGTTGTAAAAATGTAGGAAGTATTTTTAACCAAGTTCATTGCTCATTGTTTCAAAGCTAAAAAGGAGACACTAGCAAAGGAATAGAATTTGTAGGATAACAAGATAAGTGGGGTGTGACTCCAGTGCAAGCAAGTAAATAATTGTAGGATCAATTTAAGGTTGCAAGGAGTGTGATGAAAGGAATGTGATACCTCCTCTTGCTTGCTTCGTTCTCGTATTTGAGTCGAACCTCTCCTATATTTCCATATTGCCAAATCACCCGAAATTAAGCAATCTCCGAGAGAAACAAAGAAATAAACTTGCAAATAAAATTACAACTTTTTTGTATTTTTGGTTTAGGAATGCAAAACTGCAAATAAACATGCAATTTTTGAAGAAAAATAAATCAAAAGAAGAAATAAAAACATGAATGCAAAGTTTGGAGGTTTTCAAATCTCCCCAAGCTTAGGCTATTGCCAGGCTGAGTTGTTGCCGTCATTTGGCGGCTGTTGCGGATACTACTTGTAGAAGTCAGGGAAGTGGGTCATGAAGTGACTGAAGTTGTGAGTCAAAGTGTTCACATCTTCATTCACAACCTGAAGAGTGTGGTCGATCTCCCCAACGCACTGGTTGAGCTGCTGGAACTCCTGATAGGGGACGTAGACGTACCCCTGCTATGGTTGGTTGGGCCACGGTTCCCAGGCTCCTCCTGGCTGCTGCTGCTATCCTTCCCAAGCAGGGTTGTGTCCCTTCTCTTCCTCCTACTCATGATCCTGCTCATCCTATTGCCCTTCATCTTCCTCTTCCTCGGGTTGGAGCTTAGCCAAGATCTCCGTCACTTGGTCCTTGGTGAGGATCCAAGCGTCCTTCTCCACAATCGAGAAGGCTTGGCGGCATGGCAACTGAACCTGCTCTCTCTGTGCATCACCAAGGTAATGGAATCGATATGCTCGGAGCCTCCGGTTAGCATGGTAAACACCAAGGAAGCCACAAGAAGTCAAATACTTGACATCCATAAGTTTGGAGCCGTCAACAGGTTCCATAACAGGTAGTACAATATTTAATGCATAGGCAAGGTGGGTTACCAATCCACCAATGCGAATATCACCTTTGGTCTTGTTGCTTTGGTGGCGAAAGTGCTGGATGAGTAGAGCTGTAGGACTGGGGCTTTGTGGTGCATTGGGGAAGAGAGCCTTGGTGATCATTGCTATGTCTGCATTAGCCATGGAGCCAGTATCACCCCTTCCCAACAGTGTGTCGGCGAGGAACAGAGCATAGTAGCGAATGGTTGGGTTCTAGATGGTGGACATCTTCTTCTAATAAAAGTGACTGCCACCATTAACAGAAATAACCTCCCAAGTCTCTCCACTTGTGACATTATAGAGGTTAGTAACATTGGGCTCCCTAGTATGAGGGAAGTTGAAACATTGCAAAACTGTTCGAAATTTATTTCATAGTGCTCCCGGTTCATGGTGAAGCTTATCATGCACATGTTACCTTTCTCCATGTGGTCGTCATAGAAGGAGGCAAGGAACTCATGGGTGAGCTCGGCATAGGTGTCGTGTCTTGTGAAGCCAAGTACCTCCAACCCCGACCTGTTGCACATGAGGTCGAAGTCCGCCTTCAATCCTGCCGTGGTGAGAAAGTTGCGGTCGACCCAACGTGTGGGAAGCACCCTCCTCGATGAGAGAATGTCCAACTTGGACTTGCATGGAGCTCGGGCCCCCGAGCTTGAGCCCTCACCCCGTTGGCACTTGCTCAAATGAAAGAGGCTACCGATTTTGTTCATCGTGATGCACTAAAAAACTTCACCGTAAAACCTTAGGCATATAGTTTCTATATGATATATGAACGATTCTACGTGGAAAAATTCAATCCTAACATGAGAAATTAATAGGAAAAACTAAATAAGCTTGAATTCATCCACTAGATCAATGTGAGAGTTTCAACCGTGGAAATCTGAAAATAAAGCATACATAGGGAGAGAAACATACCGATCTGTTGATTCCCCCACTCAAACGAACAAAATCCGTGAAGAATCAAGAGTTCTAGGTGGATTTTGAGAGGTTTGGAGAGAGAATATGAGAGAAATAATGAGGAGAGGAGGAAGACCTAGCCGCCCCGGTGCGATTTTGTGGTTGCACCGAACTATACGGCTGGAACTATACGGGCGGGTGATGTTGCTCCGCCCGTATAGTTGCAGCGGCCCCGCCAACTAGGGATTCTTTATACAGGAAACAACTATACGGGCACAACTATATGGCCGGATCACAATGATCCCGCTGTATAGTTGGTCGTTAAACCATCTGTCTCTCGAGATAAATTTCTAAAAGTAGCATCGATATCTATACGACCGGAACTATACGGCCGGAATTTTTATTCCCGCTATATAGTTGGTCATTAAACTCCTAGTACTTTTGGAATAAAATTCTACGAAGGCATCAATATCTATACGGCCAGAATTTTTATTCCCGCTGTATAGTTGGTCATTAAACTCTCAGTACCTTTCAGAAATTTTTGTACAAAGGCATCGATATCTATACGACCGGAACTATACAGCCGGAATTTTTATTCCCGCCGTATAGTTGGTCGTTAAACTCTCTGTGCCTTCGAAGAAAATTTGTTGATGGCAAAGATAACTATACGACCGGAACTATACGGCCGGAATTTTTATTCCTGCCGTATAGTTGGTCGTTAAACCATCAGTATTCATCAAAAAAATTATATTTCATCGAGGATACCTTCTTAGCCCGAAATACCAAGTTTTGAACAGAAAATTGATAGTAAAAACTGTCGACCAACATTAGCATATTAAAAGCAAAAATTTTGCTTCTGTAAATAGAAAACTCAAACTTTAATTCTTATTATTATTGTCAACTCATTCAATCGACATTTCTACTACTTTTTGATAGGTACATCTTCACGGGCGCGCTTCCACAAGAATGTCTGTGAAAAAGTGATGGGAACGTGATGAACTTCTTATTCTCTATTCTAAATTGACGAAAATGGGTTGACTCCCATTAAGCATTTATTAAGAATGGTTGAATCACTCAACCTCTTCTCTCTTCTCGAATTCTTACCTTTGGTTTCCCCTTATCAATGGCACTTACCACATGAATTCGTTTTGCCGATGGAACATATCTTTCTCCCTCTTCTAGCTTGTTTGGAAAATACCGGATGATTTCAGCATCATAAACGTTGAAGATTATCTTCCCTTCTTTACAACTACTGACGCACCTGTAGTACTGAGAAAGGGTCTTCCAAGTATTATAGATAATCTTTCATTCTCTGGCATTTCAAGAATAATAAAATCAGTGGGAATAACATGCTCACATATTCTATGTAAAACATCCTCAATCATACCAACATGTTGTTTAGTGGACTTGTCAGCCATCTGTACAGTGATAGTAGTAGGATAATACTCCCCTAATCCTAAACTTTTATAGAGGGAGTATGGCATTACACTAACTCCTGCTCCTAGATCACATAAGGCATTGTGAATATCTGTTTTACCTATTGAGCATGAAATAGTTGGTATTCCAGGATCTCCAGACTTAGATAACAGCTTCCCGTTAGCAAGATAACTAGTTACCATGGAAATAGTTCCAGTTATTTCTTTCTTTCTACTAAGAATATCATGAAGGAATTTACTATAAGTAGGAACTTTGATTGCATCCGCAAACGGGATTTCCAGACGAAGATCACTAAGTGCCTTAGTAAAAGAATTATAAATTACCTCATCTGGTGCTTTCTTTTTTCGATCTAGATAAGGAAGCTTCTTCTCACCTGACTTACTCTTGTCTTTTACATTTTTGGGGGGGTCAGGTTATTTTGTTGCTTTCTTTTGTTGTTGCTTATTGCTTTTCTTCTGTTCTACTACAACAACTTCATCTTCCTTACTTATTTCTTTATCTTCTCTTGGGTCAACCGTCTCTGCATCAGAGTCATAATGATCATCCGGTGCATCATTGTGGTCCTCCTTGGCTTGATCTTGTGTTTTAGTCTCATCTTGAGGATCCACCAATGTATCATCTTCTTGGCTTGCTTTGAGCAAGGATTTTTCCTTGCGCTCCTTTTCAGCTTCGTATTCAGGTGGTCCTAAGGGTCCTGTAACAACTGCACCCCTTATTGTGACAACATTAGTAGAAACAGAAATATCTTTATCATCACGAAGAAAAAGTTGATAACCAGATGCTATTTGTTCACACTGGGTTTCAATCATACTAAGATACTTATGAAATAATTTTATTTCTTGGCCTATCTCATCATAATTTTCTGTGAGTTCTGCCAAAATCTTTTTATGTTTTTGGAAATGCTTATGCAAGTTATTATGAGATTTTACTTGTCGATGTTTCAATTCTTGAAAAAAAAATTCTAGTTTCGTCTTCTTCAGTTAAAACTTGTAACAAATCCTCTTTGTTTTCCTTAGCAAGTTCAGAAGGTATACCTTTTTCTTTCATAGTTTTGCATACCTCAGGCATAAGATCAGGAGTTATCCGGAGTATCCCTCTTTCCAGCTTAGTGCCAAAATCGGGATTATATAAAGAATCATTCTTAGCCCTAGTAGATATTAACTCCAAACGTTAATTAATAGTTAAAGTATTTATTGATTGTCCTGCTGAGAAGTCAAGCAATTGTCTACATTGAGTATTGAGACCATGGTAAAATAAATGGCAGATTGTTAGTTCAGAATAGCCATGATTAGGAATACTATTGATCATTCCAAAGAATCTTTTCTAGGCTTCTGGGTAGTTTTCTCCCACGTTCTGACTAAAGTTGCCTATGTTGTTTCTTAGTTCAGTTACCTTTTTAAAAGGATTAAACCTGTTTATGAATTTAATAATGTAGTTTTCCCAGCATTTAATATAATGGCGAGGGAGAGAGTATAACCAGTCTAGAGCTTTACCTTTAAGAGACCATGAAATAATTTAAGACGAGAAAAGTCTCTCGCAAACCTTTTGGTCCAAGCGATGTTATTATATGTCTTCTTGGGTATTCATCTTCCCTTCCACTGAAAGCTTTCTCCTGCAAAAATTTAATAATTCCACCATCAAATCGATATTCTCTAACTCTAGGATTAGGGAACTCTATTGGTTGATTAAGAAATTCAGAACTTGGAGCACTGTATTCCTTGAGAGTTTTTTCAGGTTTCATAGGAGTTGTCCTGTAAATAGACATGATTTCTATAATATCACTCAGGTTTTCAACTTCAACTTAATTGATCTTAAAAGTTTTTCAATAATTTTGTTCGTGCCTCTGAGCAGGCACGAGCTCAATTTAATCCAACAGATAGGTCCTACCAGAACGTGTAGACCCTTTGTCTCCTAAGGAGAACATTTTGTAGTAGCAACACCTGAAATGTCAAAAGACATACACTTAGCGCTTAGCTCCCCGGCAACGGTGCTAGAAAATAGCTTGATGTCTGCAAGAGCACATATCGTTTGTAGCTAGTTTCGAAGTTTAGATATCGATCCCACAGGGAGCCCAAAGGTAAGTGTTCATTGATGAAGTCTCTGACACACCAGAAGTTGTCACGGGTCTTCGAGTGAATTGACTGGAAGTGTTGAAATAAGAATGGAGTTTTGATTAAATGCGATAGATTTAAATAGAACTAAAATGTAAACTTTAGAACTATAATGCATAAAAGTAAATAAGGACTTTGCTTATTTGTTGTTTCTTGTAGATGGTGAAAGAAGGTGCGGGGAGATTCAGTTCATGGTGATAGTGACTGTGCCAGGTGGACGAGTGGTAAATGTAACAATTATAATCTTATAGATATATGTGTAGGCGAGCAACCCATAATTAGCCGGAACTCCTCTTGGGAGATTTCATCCCAACTTCAATAATCCTACTAGCCTGCTACCAAAACCATGGTCAGACACTAGACGATTAAGACCCCTCAGGTCGCTTAGCGATTAAGCTCCTTGGATCGGACTAATGCAATAAGAACAGTGGTTACTCATTATCCTCGAGTCAACTAGCTTTCCATTGATATCCCCATGTCACCCGGGAGTCGCTGGTCCACTAGCGTACAAGATCTTATCTATGTAGAACAAAGTATCATGTTGTTTGGGCCCTTAATTGGACAACAAGCATTAGGCATCCCACAGATAGTCAAGAACACATAATATAGTAATTAGAATCAATCACAAACTAATGGAAAATATATGAAGGCACATCACATCTCACCAATCACCTACATCTCCCATGCCCAAGGGAATTACTCACACATGGGAGAAGAAAGGATCATCAATATAATCAAATAAAGGAATTCGTCTTGGTATTACCATGGAGATCCACAATAATAATAGAAAAATATCCAACACAATTCAAGATGGGAAGAAACAATCTCAAACCCTAGTCTTGCAAGGTGGAGATCCCTCTCTCTCTAATACAAGTAGTGGCTATGGAGGTGTTGTGGCTAGGAGGTTGAGGATCGTGGAGCGAGATGAAGAACGTCTTCTCCGGATCTCTTCTTTCTCCCTTCTGGATGGTGTGGCGGCTGCTGTGTTGTGTTTTTGCCCTTGGTCCCTTCATGGAAGTTGTCCCTTTTGACAATACAGAGGCGACAGCAACTATACGGTGGGAACTATACGGCCAGAAAAATATTCCTGCTGTATAGTTGCTCGTTAAAGCTTCTGTGAGCTCCCCACATGTGCTTCCAAAGTGAGACTTGCTTGTTTTCTCCAGAATATTGTATTTCTCTAGTTAACTCCTTCTGTTGACATTCAGAACCTAAAACACACATTAAAAACCAAGTTTTCTTTGCTACCGAAGTATTAGCGTCAGGTAAATCTAGAAAACGATCAAATCCAGGAGAAAACCACCAATAAAAGCCATCAAAAATGTGTCGAATCTCACAGTTGTCAATGCTGCCTCTTTTTTTCCGGCCTTCCCGCGGGAAATCATTCTCTCCCCGGGACCACTTGGGGTGGCGTCCATCGTGTGTGAGGGCACTGGCGAGGGTGTTTTCCCTCGAGCATCCCATTGAGACCGCTGCGTGAAGTTATAAAAAATAAAGCCAAAAATGGGCAATTGACCAAAGCAATATTCATTTTCTTTTTATCCTAGCCTTACCAAAAGGGGATGCTTCAATTACATAGGAGAGAAGATTCAAGGAGGATATAGACGTTGACGGTGTACGGTCAGTGAACGGCGCCATCGTAGATCTTGAAACTCACTCGCCTCTGGCCTACATCGAAAGCTTTGACTACAAACTCGTTGTAGCTATCGAAGGAGAAGAAGACAAGGTCTCCAATCTCTAGGAGGTGGGACGACGCAAAGCGGCCCCACCCCCTCCCAAAGAAAAGCTTCCCGTCGGCACTAAGGAAGATATTCACCGACTTTGCCTTAAATCCACATCCCTCGGCCACTAGCAGCACCGCACGAGGGAAGTCCCTGCCAAAGGCCTCAACCGTCGCTTTGGGGAGTTCTAAAACTCCCTTTGGTTCTTGAACCAGCGTCAAGAAGAACTCAAAGCCCACAAGACGAGGCCACCCCTCGGAGGGGCGACCACTCAGAGAACTTGCGCTCCCTAGGTAACCTTCCATCTCTATTCGGACGCCCCCGCCTGAATGACGAGGTTCATCCATGTAGGGGCGGAGTGATGGATCTAGCAAAGAAGCAACAAAACAATGGGCCTTGGAGAAGATGAAGTGAGACGATCATCGCGAGCCGCGACGTAAGGGGAAAAGCGACAACGTAAGAGATGAGGCTATAAAGGGAGGCACACACCCTTACCCTAAGGCTACATGTTTAGGCCACTTACGGCCTCTCTCTTTTCTTTACCTTTGCATCACCACCCGGGTCACGAACCCCCTAGGACGGGACGCGGACCTAGCCTCTCTCTCCTAGGCTAAGGCGCGTCTGGGGGCTACTGTCGCATCCACAAAAACTGGGGTATCCTGGGATCCACGGGCGAGGCGCAACCCGGGATCAGTACTCGCGTGGGGGATCAGCAAAATCTATCCTCGAGCCCCGACAATAACCCCAGCGGTAGGAGCCCTGGGTAAAATGGGGACAGGAGTTAGGTTGACATGACATGATGCTTAGCTAGTCTATAGGCATCGAGCGCCACCTAGTGGCAAGGCAGGGCTACCAGGCCACGTTGAGGATTGCAGTCCGTGTGGCTAGGTACATACTGACGCCTGTGAATCGTCCCCTATTGTGTCCCCTTCCTCTATAAAAGGAGGCCCATGTCGAATAAATAAGGGAGGAGAAAAGGCAGAGAACCTTTTAGGGGAAGGCATCCTCTGTAACCTTGTGATAATCAGATAGTAGCTAGTTGTAGGACGTAGGGCTCTGCTCACTATAGACCTTAACCTGGGTATGAAAACCGTGTCTCTCTCTTTGATTGTGTTCATCCAGCTCGCCGAGCTCGCCGGACGTTGCGCCCCTGCCCGGACAACAAAGGAGGACCCATACCCCCAGTGTTGAAAATCGTAGCACGACACCCATACTACTATTCCTCCACGCAGATTTTTGGCAAAGCTCTGCCGGTTTCTCACCATATATTCCACCACCACACCGTCATGTTGCGGGGATCTTATCCACCTCTTCCTCACCTTGCTGGATCAAGTTGGATGAGACGACATCAAGTCGGGCATTTGGATACCATAGAGGTGTTATCGTTGCGGTACATCATTGGATTGATCTGATGTCGTGTACATCTATTGATGGGGTTCGTTGCATAGAAAACAAAAACATTCCTACGGTTGCAACTAAGATCGATTCTAGGCGATACTTGTAATGGCTTCAGAAGAACTCACCCTCAAAGAACGTAAGCGGGATAACATTCTCGCAAACAAACATGGCTGGTGTAGAATGTACACGACCGTACTCAAGGACACGATGACTGTAAGTGCTACAAAGGGGCAGCGCCTCTGTAATTGGTCACACATATGGTGTGCCGATGACTTCGGTCCCTCGCTCTAGCTTGGCAGTGGAAGTAGGGGATCCTCGGGAACTCCGCCGACACTATGACATGGTGGTGATGGTGGTAGAGAAGATCTTGAACAGGACTTCGCCTAAGCACCATGCTCGTGGCAATGTACAAGGCTATAAAGGGGAGGAAGATGCCAACCAAAGGGCATGTGAGCGAAGGGAGAATGAGTGTGTGATGAGAGGAGGAGGAGATGTCCTTTTATAAGGGAGGGGGAGGCTGCCCCAAGGGGTGAGCATGCCCCAAGAGGTTCCCCCACCTCTTCCCTCATCATGTGGGTGAATGCTCCACTCACATAAATCCATCTCCACTCAAACCTCCACTCACTTGCATTAATTTTCCATCAAAATTAATGACATCTCTCATAATTCTCCACTCACTTTGTTTAATGCCACTCAATTTATTGAACACTTCATTTTGTGAGTAGTTCATTTAATGAACACTTCATTTAATAAAAACATTAACATTTTATCCCCTTGCAATATTTCGATACACCAAAACTATTCTGACAATTTTTATCAGAACAGTTTCTACTTTGTCTAGTATTTTCTCCTGCGTTCCCTATCCACTCAAATGCGTCGAATACCCTTAAGTGTGTATCCCTATGGGATCATGAATTATGTGGACATGTCGATACTCTCTCCGATCAATAATCATTAGTAGGACCTGGAGATCCATAATGACTACCACTAATTTAAACGATGCACTAACTATCGTGTGAATATTTTTCGTAGTAACCAATTCCTTTTGTCTCATGATATTTTACTTGTCCAAGATCCGATCATTTGGTATCATCTATACCTAGTTCGATCTTGTTATCGATAAGTATTTTTTTTCTTATTCGTGTGATATAATATTCTTAGTGATCTTATCACTTGCTTGCAAGCTATGTTAATGTGATATCACCGAGAGGGTCCTGAGTATATCTCTCTGTCATCGGGATGGATAAATCCCACTCTTGATCCACGAGCCTCAACTAATACTTTCCAAGTACCCGACGACATCTTTATAATCACCCTATTACGATGTGACGTTTGATGGAATCAAAGTACTCTTCCAGAGTTAGTGATTGACGTGATCTCATGGTCTAAGGATTAGAGTTACTTCGAATTACGTTATAGCAATGTAAAAATAATGACATGATCATGTTACTATACTTTGGGAGATTGTTCATCACATCATTCCACCAATGTTGTGACCTCGTTATTAACAACATCCAATGTCATGATCAGAAAACCTTAATCATCTGTTAATGAACAAGCTAGTGTAATGATAGGCATTACTAGGAACCTTTTATTTGTTTATTAAACACACATGTATTAACGTTTCCGGTTAACACAATTATAGCATGAGAAATAAACATTTATCATAAACATGGAATATAATAAAATAACCATTTTATTATTGCCTCGGGCATATTCCCTTCAGTCTCCCACTTGCACTAGAGTCAGTAATCCAGTTGAAAACTTGCGCATATAAACACCTATGGCTGGTGTTGTACGTACGCATTTCTTGTGATAAACCTAATCTTCAGATCTAATACTTTCAGGTCTATGTGTATTTGCATGTCTTTACGTCTCTACACATCACTCATTCTCAAATGAGATAGCATTGTATAAATTTGGTCCTTTGGTGAGACCTTAGTTCCTTGAGGTTTAAAACATATTGATGCTATTGTCGTACAATTGATCTTCATAGTATTATCCCACTTGGAACTACACCTAGTTTGATTAAAAAACTTCTTGACACAAATGCCTTTCCTATGCTGCTATTAGAGCAGTCTTATACTTAGCCTTTCGGTGTAGTATCCATCACAATACTTAACCTTTTGGAACTCATCCAAATATATCATGGAATTTTCTTCCATCAAATTGTGTCACCATAACCCATAGCCTAAATTGAGATAAACTTAATTTGCATCTTGTCACAAAACTGGTACCAATGTAATATCTTACAATGAACTACCTGTTTAGTGCCAATGCAACACTTTACAATGATGTATTTGTCACTTCTACATACAGAATATATTCTTAGTTCTTCCAAAGATCATAAGAATATCCTTACTATAGTCCAATGATCATCTTATGAGTCACCCTGGTATATGCTCATAACATTTAGAGCATAGGACATATCTAGATATGTACATATCACGGTATGATTGATTAAGATATTCATGTGATTTCACTCACCAAGTGTCAAAACACTTGAATCTCGTTTATCAAGATATTCATGTGATTTTACTCACTAAGTGTTAAAACACTTTAATCTCGTTTATTAAGATATTCATGTAATTTTACTCACGAAGTGTCAAAACACTTGAATCTTGATCAACCTTTTCCATGTGGTAAGAACCTTTCTCATCGTTTCCATATTGAACTCATTCAATATTTCGTCTATGTACATATGGCATAAAAATATTAGTGTCTCAATCTATCCAAATAGACTTTGATGCCAAATATTCTGGTTTTTCCCAAAACTTTCATTTAAATCTAATTTTAATGAAATCCTTAACTTGTGTCAATAAAAGGTACATTATTTCCAATCAATAATATGGCTTAGCTACAATGTATTAGAAATATGTCTCAGCGCTCCCACTTAATTTTTTGCAAATGCGAGCACCTTCATCGTCTCTAATGATATTAAACCTTTTAACGGTTTCATGACGGTGAAGATTCCAACTCCTCTATGCTTACTACAACTATTGAAGTTTGCATGCCCTTTTAGCATCCTTTGATTTAACAAAACCCTTCGAACTGTGTCACATACACATCCTAGGTAACCATTCTATTAGAAGAATGTTGTTTTGTTTGTTCAACTAGAATATACAACATTTGACATATGTTGTGGTTGCTACACTAATCTGCCCAGACTAAATATCGCTATGAAGATTGAATCTTGTCATATTCAACTCCTTGAACATTGTCGTAAACTCTTTACCGACATATCGACTATTTCATAGATGTGAAACATCCATGTCTGTTTATTTATAAATCTAAATATGACTGATAGGGTTTATGCCTTTTAGAGGGTATTCCAAGTTCAGTAACAACTTGGTTTCTCGTGTATGGAACTATCACAAATCTTATGGCTTCAAGCCATTTGATGGAGTCAGGGCCTATCATATCTTCTTTGCATGTAGTCTATTCATAATTATCAAACAATAATGATTTAATCTCAAATCTTAATATTTGATTGTTTACCTGACCTACGCGATTCAATAGGAACATAGATCTCCGTGACCACAATCTTTGAGGCACGGGAGCCATGAGCATTATGGCTCCCTCTGGGACACTTTTCGGCACTATGCAACTCATCACATGTACCTAAGGTTCAATAACCTTATCAAAGTTCTATTGTCCTCCCACTTAACTTTTCGCGAAAAAATCCTTCTCAAGAAAATTGATGTTCCAAGTGACAAACACTTTTGTCTTCGGTGTTATGGAGGAATATCCAACTGTTTCTTGGGATAACCTATAAATACGTGCTCACCGACTTTGGTTTTAAACATTTTACTTACGCCTAGCATACCAAAATTTAAAAAAAGACAACTTGGGTTTTATCCCAATCCATAACTCATATGGTGTCATTTCAACGGATCACGATGGAGCTCTTTTCAATGTAAAAGCGGTAGTTACTAAAGCTTAATCTTCAAAATATAATGGCAATTTTATAAATAACACCATTGATCCTACCAAACAAGGTTTGATTGCATCTCTCAAATACTCCATACTGCGATGGTTTCTCTCGAAACATAAATCCATGGAATGATTCCTTGAATCTTAGGTATTTTTTGCTAAACTTGTAACTCAAATATTTTCCTTTATGATCGAATCATAAATTCTTTATTTTCTCGTTACAATGATTTTCCACTTCATATCATTTGAACATTTAATGTTTCATATTTCTCCCTAATTAAGTAAATATACATATATTCACTCAAATATTTGGTTAAAGTATATGAAGTTTGAATGATCCACCACGTACGGCTACACATAATGGACTATATATATCAATATGCACAATGTCCAATAAGTTATTCGTTTGTTCCTCTTTAGCCTACGAATAAAATTTAAATCATTTCCGGGAAATTCTCACAAGTGTCAATTGATTTAAAAATAAAAAGGACTCCAAAATCCCATCAACATGAAGTTTCTTCATGTTTTCTTTCCAATATGATTTAAATTGCAGTGTTACTCATAAGTGATCTTCTAATCATTCGCCTTACGCCAATTTAGTATCAGTGTTTATGGACGTGATTTATCCAACTAGATTTGTAAGAGTTCATCCACCTTTAATAGAATACGGTAATTTTTTGAAAAACCATCGTTCTCATAATACCAGAACAAAATAATACAAATCTTGAATGTAAGCTTTGATGTCAATGACAAACACAATAACACTTTATTTGTTTTCCTATGAACATCATCACATATTCGATCTCTTGCTAGTTACTTAGGCTATTGCAGTTTATGAATTGTGTTGCTCTGTGTGACATTTCACACCAACCAATTCAATATCCAATACCGGTATCTAATACCCAAGAACCACATTATTTAACAAGCAAATAATACATCCATAACGTGTATATCATTTATATACCTAAGCTGGACATTTCTAGCCTTTTCTTTTTTGCCAAATATTTCCAAGATTCTCTTTCATCATTTCCTTTTCCTTTTTAAAAGAATCTATCAACATCAATAGTGGTGCCATACATATGACGCGTAGTTCAAAGCATGTATAGTCAAATACTAATACCTTTGGACTTAAACTTTGAAGTGGATTACCATCATCAAATGTTTGGTGTTCTTTCAAATTTTATTCCTTTTAGTAATCCTTTTAATGTAGTAAACATTTTACCTACATGTTCTATCCATCCTTATCATGAAAACTTTCATGATCAAGCTACTATAGCTCATAAGGACAACGCGTGAATATATTTTAATTCCCAAAACCTTTTGGGTGATCAGGACACCTAGCGTCTCCAACCATTGCAAATTCTCATACAATACGAGAATGTGTATTTTATTATATTCTATCATACCACAACCAAACATTGTTTAAGATATCACAATATCTTCTACACATGATGGTTTCCGAAATAATTTTTAGCTCCTAGATAACGTTGATACTAAAACAATTTTTTAATATCAAGAATCATGGAGTCAAGCATGATACTTAGATACTAACGCTAGAATTTGTTACTCTTGATTCAATACTATTTATTGAATTTCACGAAGTAAGTGAGGTTTTGCTGAAAGTTTGCAATAGTACTTTAAAGTTTAGATTGATACTCATAAAACAATACGATACAAGTTCGTAAAGTAAAATTCTAGAATTCTATAGTTCTATTATCTTAATTATAGCTAAACGCAAAGTAGTAAACGAATGCGAGTGACTACAACAAACTATGCAAGTTCACTTCAATTTAGTTTATGATAAATTGAGTTCAAATTAATCTAAATTACTAAATGAACTCCCACTCAAAACAATATCTCCGAGTCGTTTTGGTGATTACACGAACCAAATTCACTACACCACGTCCGATCATCACGTGAGGTGGTGCAGCTCCAATGGCAGACATCATATGGACATCATATTATTCATATGACTTGTGCTTTACCTTTTAGTTCATGTTCCGAGGCCATGTCTGTACATGCTAGGCTCGCCAAGTAAGAACCTTAGTACTCATGTGTGTAAAACTGTCTTACACCCGTTGTATGCGATTAGAGACTATCATACCTGATCATCACGTGGTGCTTCGAAACAATGAACTTTCTTAGCGGTGCATACTAAGGAAGAAAATATTATTATCTTGATATTTAGTGCGAGGGGTCATTTTATGATGCTACCGCCAAGATATAAACAAAACATAAGCATAAATAAGATGCAAACAAGGGATAAACATCACATGCATATATAATATGTGATATGATATGGTCCTTTCTTGCACTTGATCTCCATTTTGTGTGTCATGGTATGATCTCCATCATTCCACTGGCATGGCACCAAGGTCCATGGTGCCACCATCATGGTCGTCTCCACCATTATAATATATCTCTCGCATATATATAAATAGCACGTAGGCCATAAAAAGATAAAGACTACCATATGGCTCCTGCTGGTTGTTTAACTTATAATAAATCTCATTGCATACAAATTTTTTTGTATCAATGACCATACCACATCACATGCCCTACAAAAACAAGTTAGACGTCTCTAATTCATTTTTGCATATTCATGTGGCCGTGGGCTTTCTAGGAAAAAATCGCTCTACCTACGAACTTCAACCACAACGGTGATAATCATGTTATTAGCAAACCATTATAAATTAGAACATGACTATGCTGGGAGAGACATACACCCACTAAGCCACTTATGCAATAGGAAAAAATCGCTCTACCTACAAACTTCAACCACAACGGTGATAATCATGTTATTAGCAAACCATTATAAATTAGAACATGACTATGCTGGGAGAGACATACACCCACTGAGCCACTTATGCAATACAAGTTGCATGTCAAGCGTGGGACAAGTCTCATGTGCGAGGACATGTAAAGTTAGTCTGGGCTGCTTCATGCCAACTTGCCACCATGTTACAAATTCACGAAAGTATGCCATAACATGATCATCAACATCCACATATCTATGTGTTCTAACCATACAAAGCATCTACGCATAGATCTAGATCTGATACCACTAATGGGGTTTGTTGCATAGAAATCAATTTTTTTCCTACAGTCGCAACTACCAAGATCGAATCTAGGAAATACTTGTAATGATTTTAGAAGAACTCACCCTCGAAGACCATAAGCAGGATAACATTCCCACAAACAAATGTGGCTGGTGTATAATGTACATGACCATCCTCAAGGACGCGATGACTATAAGTGCCACAAAGGACAGTACCTCTGTAATCGGTCACACATACGGTGTGCTGACGACTTCCATCCCTCGCTCCAGCTTAGCAGCAGAATCACTAAGAATGTTATATCACGAGAACGAGAAAAGAATACTTGTAGGTAATGAGATTGAACTAGGTGTAGATGATACCAAATGATCGGATCTCGGACAAGTAAAATATCGCGAGACAAAAAGAATTGGTTACTACTAAAAAGGTTCACGCGATCACTAGTTCATCATTTGAATTAGTGGGAGTCATTATGGATCTCCAGGTCCTGCTAATGATTATTGATCGGAGAGAGTCTCGATGATGTCCACATAATTCACGAGCCCGTAGGGAGACACACTTAAGGGTAGTCGACGCATTTGAGTGGATAGGGAACACCAGAGAAAATAGTGGACAATGCAGGAATTGTTCTGATAAATCTGCCTAGATAGTTTTGGTGTATTGGAATATTACTATGGATTAAATTGTTAATGTGTTCATTAAATGAAGTGTTCATTAAATGAAGTACTCATTAAATGAAGTGTTCATTAAATTGAGTGACATTAAATCAAGTGAATTAAAAGTGGTTTTAATGGAATGACTCTTGATTTTTGAGTGAAAATTAAATGGAAGAAAGTGGCTCTTGTCGAGGCCCTGGTGACCAGGGTACCACGTCCCGATGGCTGGTAGCCCCTAGCTCCTCGAGGTACCAAGCCCACGAGGGATTACGCTGCCCTTTGAGGCGGAGCGATCCTAGAGAGGGCTTCCCTCGAGGGAAATGACTCCCCAGGTGAAAGCACTCGCCGAACCTCCCGAGGGTGCTTCAGAATGTCCCTCGTGCCCTTTTGTAAGGCTGCTAAACGGTTAGCACATGGTTCGGGACACGACAAAGGGAGTGGCCACTATGTTCTCACCATCTGCCTCAGAAAAGGAAGATCCGGTCTGCCCATCTTTCCATTGAAGCAGGAAGATCGACGATCCCAGCGTAGTGGGTGCGCCAGTTGTCGTTTGGGTGACAAGGAGATAGCGGGAAGGTACGGATGAAGACAAAATGGAAAAGGGAGGCTGCTTTATCAACCGGTGGAGGCGCGTCCAGGCCGGAGGACTTGGTCCATCAAAAGTAGTCTCATAGACCAGCGCCCAGGAGGGCGGCACTGTGGTGATCCTCCTCGTCCGTGGACCAGGGGAGAGGCTCGACACCGCCCTATATAAGGAGTCCTTCTCCTACCTTGCACTGGATGGATCCCGGAGATCTAAAACCCTAGACTTTCATCTACCAATGTAACCTCGCAAGGCAAGCGAGCAATACAACCAAGGTGGAGAAGGGGATTTACCTCCTCACGAGGGTCCTGAACCTGGGTAAAAAAACACGGTGTCAACTCTGTGATGTGCATCCGCTCTACCACCATAGTCGTTGCCAAACTCCTTCAGAATTGCGTGTTGAGCCCCCTCATGAACCAAGGGATAGATGGACCCTATTTCCTTCGTGGGACAAATCTCTGACATTTGGCGCGCCAGGTAGGGGGCTGAGATGCGTTTTCAAGATCTTCGACGACCTCAGGAACATGTCGGCCGACAACGAGACACGCGCCGAGTGGGCCCTCCGTCGTGTGACAAGCAAAGCCTAGACGGAGCTGGCCTCGTAGCACACTGCCTCCAAGCAAGTCTCGTGGATGGAGGACGAGGGGGGGTCCTCCTACCACCTGTCGCAGGATCCCTCCCTCCTCGTGCAGCATCACGTCGCTCTCCCGCACCGCATCTACTCACGGCCACCCCGAGACGCTCACCCCGGAGGCCGCCAAGCGCATGGTGTGCAAGCTCCTAGACCACCCGCCAGCTGAGCAGGGCCAGGTGAAGTGGCACGAGCTGAGGAGGGCCCGGGAGCTGAGGACGCAGGCGAAGAGCCAGGGGCTGGGGCTCACCCCCTCCCCGCCGGCATGGGCGTATGGCCAAGCTGGGTGATGCCTCTCGACCGCTTGCGAACAGCTGCCAGATCATCTTGCCTCTGGTTGTTGCAGCGTCACCGCGCGAGTATGAGGACCACCTCACCGAAGAAATCGCCATCGCGAGGCAGCAGAACCGCGCGGCCCTCAACAATAGCAGGGGGTCCAGGCCAACGGCTGCCTCGCCTTCACCAAGAACCTCCGCCACGTGGTCTGGCCTCACAAGTTCTACCCGGAGACGCCTGCGCGCTACGACGGCACCACAAACCCGTGCGAATTTCTCCAACTTTATACCATAGGCATTGAAGCGGCGGGAGGATACGACCGTGTCATGGTGAACTATTTTCCCTTGTGTCTGAAGGAGGCAACCAGTACCTGGCTGATGAACCTTCCTGAGGAGTCAATCGACTTATGGGCGGAGCTTAGCTCCCTCTTCATATCCAACTTCAAGGGGACCTACGAGCGTCCGCTCACCTACTACGACCTTCGCCAGATACGTCAATAGCCTCGGGAGACCCTCTTCAAGTTCCTACAGAGGTTCAGTTGAGTCCGCAACAAGATCCCCAAGATCTCAGACTCCAATGTCATCACTGCTTTCTACGAGGGCGTGAAGGACGTCAAGATGAGGGGAAATATTGGGATTAGGGGCAAGAGCCTCACACAGCCACTGAGCTCTTCGTCATGGCCGAGAAGTGCGCCAAGGCCAAGGCAGGGCCGATGTTTGGCCTCGCAAAGCGAAAACCACTCCCAAGACCTCCGGTTCATCCAAGTGTAAAGATAAGGAGCCGAAGCGCAAGACCGCCACCGTCCTAGCGGCAGAGCCAGATAGGAAGAGCCCTCACGAGGAGCTAGCAAGCGGTAGCGGGACGACAGCTCGTACTGCCACTTCCACTAGAAGCCGGGCCACCCCACCGACGACTACTACGAGGTCAAGAAACTCCGTGACCTGCGCAACAACCAGAGAAAGGAAAGGCTGAGAGGTGAGCGAGGCGGCCAAGGCAGGGGCAACCAGGGAGGAAACCCCTAGAACAACAAATCCGGCGGGCGTGATGACCCTCCGGTGGGCCACCAAGCCAACGCCGTGCAACAGCATCTGCATCGATAGGAGCAAGGACCCGCCGATGATCCTGGGGGCTACCAGGTGCCACAAGGTGTTATATCCTACATCCTTGGTGGCTCCCAAGTCCCGACGTCCAACCGGCACTTCAAGCTACTCACTCGTGAGGTTGCAGCCGCCAGACCGAGAATCCCCTCGCCAAAGCTCAAGTGGTCCCAGTGCGCCATCACCTTCGACGCCAGCGACCACCCCATCTCCACCAGGCCTATGGGCACACTCCCCCTGATCTGCACCCCCACCATCAACAACATCGCGGTTGCAAAGAGACTCATTGACAGAGGCGTGGGCCTGATCGTGATCTCCATCGAGACTTTCGCCCAGCTGCAAGTGCCTTACGATAGGCTGATGCCGACCATGCCGTTCTTTGGGGTGACTAGCGGATCCACCATACCCATCGGGCATGTGTGCCTCTCCATCACACTCGTAATGCGTGACAACTACCGCACCAAACTCGTCGACTTCGATGTGGCACACATCAACCTTCCGTACAATGTCATCCTCGGTTACCCTGCGTTGGCCAAGTTCATGGCCGCCACTCAGCATGCCTACAACATGCTCAAAATGCCTAGGGACAACGGTGGATTCATCACGGTCTGTTGTGACGAGGTGGAAGCCTTACGCTCCCTAGAGCATGCTTATAAGACCGCTGCCGCCACCTATCCCGAGGATGTGGACGCCTTGGACTACATCAGAGGCTCCACCAGGAGGAAGCAGATGATGGCCTAGGAGAACGCCATGGCAAAGAGGGCAACAGTTGCTCTGTTCCCGCCTCACGAGGGCCCGGGCCTAACCGGTGCCTACGACCTCAAGAGGGGATCGGGAGCTTCCCCTCTCGTCCTCACGAGGGATGAGGTACCTCCTGAGGACGGCGAAAACGCGGGGGCTCCGGACTTCCCCTTGGACTATACCCAACGCGCGCACGGCTCCTGTTGCCCTGGTGGTGGTAGCTAAGCGGCTAGATGAGCCGGCAGGCCGGGCTGCTGGAAGGTGGATAGACCTCTCCGAATGGCGCACCTGACTCTACGACTTTTTGAAGGTGAACCCCAAAAAACCCTCACCCCTTGCAGTTTTGTCTCTCGTTAGACCCCGTGCGATCCGCGGTAGCGTTTGTAATAAGCCTGTACTACTGGCGCTTCCTTGGATTTGTGCTACGCGCATGTTTGGCTATTTGGTTTTTTCTTCGAAAAAGCATTTTCTCCGAAAAAACGCACCACCAGATTTCCCTCACACGCTTCGCGCGAGCGGGGGCTAGGGGCGGTACCCTTCACCGGGCCAGCTCCTTGTCGGCATCAGGACCTAAAGTGTCGAGCTCTGAACTCACGGGATAGTCTCGGCCATGAGTTACCTCATCGCACGGTTCCTGGTGCCTAAGATCCTCGTGCGGCGCATGTATGAGCCTCTAACGGTGGGTGCTCTTTCCCTACGGCCCTCTCCTGGTAAGGTCTACGGGGCACCTCATCAAGACCTAAAGTGTCGAGCTCTAAACTCTACGGCCCATCCCTCGGCTGTGAGTTACCTCACCCATGGTTCCTAACCTCGTTTTTATCCTCGCAATGGATCATGAGGCCCTATTTCTCAGCAGCCCGAGCTCGTCAGGACCTAAAGTGTCGAGCTCTGAACTCCATGACCCGTCCCTCGGCCGTGAGTTACCTTACCCATGGTTCCTAACCTCGTTTTTATCCTCGTGACGGCTCATGAGGCACTGTTCCTCCACAGCCCGATCTCGTCAAGACCTAAAGTGTCGAGCTCTGAACTCCATGGCCCGTCCCTCAGCCGTGAGTTACCTCACCCATGGTTCCTGGCCTCGTTTTTATCCTCGTGATGGCTCATGAGGCCTTGTTCCTCCGCAGCCCGAGCTCATCAGGACCTAAAGTGTCGAGCTCTGAACTCCACGGCCCGTCTCTCGTCCACGAGTTACCTCACCCACGGTTCCTGGCCTTGTTTTTATCCTCGTGATGGCCCATGAGGCCTCATTCCTTTGCATCCCGAGCTCGTCAGGACCTAAAGTGTCGAACTCTGAACTCCACGGCCCATTCCTTAGTCGTGAGTTACCTCACCCACGGTTCCTGACCTCGTCTCTATCCTCGCAATGGCCCATGAGGCCCTAACCCTCTGCCGCCTGAGCTTGTTAGATTTAAAGTGTCGAGCTCTAAACTCCACGGCTCGTTCCTCGGCCATGAATCACCTCACACCCGGTCCCTGACATTTGCAAAAAACTCACGCGAAACCCACAAAACCCTCGGCACGGGGGTTGGAATAAAGAACACCTAGTCCTATGGTTTCTTCTCGAGAGGCTTACAGGGTGACCCTCGAGACACCCTCTTCAACAGTCAAACTTCGTAGCGCCAGTGAGCTATAAACTTATAGCCCTAGATGGGGGTTAGTTTCCTCACCTATGGCTCATCCCACGGGAGGCGCCCGGGAAAGGCACGCGAGCCTCGTGAGGCTATGCCCCCTCTCAAGAAGACGGGCTAAATAGATTGGCACGAGACACCCCTCGAGGGTGGGCGTTGGAGTTTCTCCTCGAGAGAATCACCAAAATCCGTTGCAATCAGCAAGATACGATGAGCCGCCTAGGCGCCCAGAGGCCCCATAGCCTGAGCTATTACCCACAAGCATGGGGGGTAACCCTCTTGAGGCGCTAAGAGCCTCATTGACCTAATCGGGTACGACCCGCTCTATGGCGGTCTAGCCCAGTGGCTGAGGAGAGCCCCGCTGGCAGCGCCCCCAAGCGTCGTCTCTAGAGATCACCTCCCCAAGCGCTATGCCCTCAACCTCGCCTCGCGAGGGCTCCGCCCCTGGATGCTTAGCCCTTCGACGGACGCACTCGGTGATCCTAGAAGGCGGTCCCTACAAGAAGAAAGCATGAGCCACCCTCGCAGGCCTCGGCAAGAGGTCGCTACTATTGGAAATATGCCCTAGAAACAAATAGTAGTAAGGACTATTATCATATTTCATATAGTTTATGATTAAGTTTTATATCATGATATAATTGTATTGAGTGTAAACATCAATACACGTGTGATATACAAACAACCAGGGGTTCCCAGTGAAACTCTAGTCACTGGTTCATTGGTCAACAGATGATCATGTTTCCTGATCATGTGGCATTTATGCCAGTTGGAAATGAGGTCATCTCATTCTGAGAATGAGATGATGAACCAATACCCAACCTAAACATCGTGACCCGATCATGTCACAAAGTTCAAGTTATGATGATTAGAAATGGATCCTCGTAGACTATTCCTTAGACCGTGAGGCTATATCAATCACTGTCTCCCAAGAGTGCTTAGATAGCATCAAACGCCATCTAGTAAAACAGTGGTTATAAAAGTGTGTTCAGGTATTCGGAGGAAACCGTAGAGGAAATATATGTCAAGAGTGGGATTTGTCTGTCCATGTGACGGGAACATACTCAAGGGCCCACTCGGAGAGGTTATATCCAATAGTTGCGCAGCGTGTGATTTGATCACAGGGATATCACTTGTCGGAACGAGTCAAGTAGCATTGTTCAGTAACGAGATTGAACACGACATGGTGATGTCATTGATCAGATCTCGGGCAATGCAAGTATCGAGTGACAAAGGGAATAAGACACGACTGTCCCGGTTCAAATGACAAAAGATCTTCATGGAACGCACAGGGGTCACATGGTCATCCAGGTCCCTCTATCGATCATTGATGCGGGAGTGTCCCGACCATGTCTAGAGTGTTCCCGAACCGTGGGATATCACGCTTAAGGGCTTGATGATGCTTAGAGAGTGTTTATAGGATCGGTAGAATCACCGAAGAAAAGAAGAGAGAAAACCGGAAGGGTTTCGGTAAGTTCGGAGGATGTCCGGAGTGGAGGTGGAAGGTGTTCCATAGCCACGGAGGTTGAATAATATGTGAATGAATGTTAAATAATGATTTAATCATTTATTCATAATTATTTAATAAAGAGAAAAATCAATTAAATGGTCAAAGGCTTAATGGGCCAATTCCCGGAGGGGAAAAGGCCCAAGAGGAGATCCCACCCCTAGGAAGGGCCTAGGGGGTGGCCGGCGGCCCTAGTGGGCCTTCCCCCACGTGGGGCCCATGGTGGGGGCTGGCTGGCGCACCACCCCACGCCTCTCCCATGATTAGTCCCACGCCGGGACTTTGAGGGAGGGTGTACCCCCTCCTTCCCCTATATATAGTTGGGTATTTGGCCTAAAAAAATACACCAATAATCAATAAAGGTCTCCCCACTTTTGGGAGGACCTCTAATTGATATTTTCTCTCTCCCCCTCTCTCTCGTGACCGTGGTCCCAAGTCTGGACTGCGAGAACGAGAGACATCTTCACCGCGGAGCGCCGTCGCGCTGCGGGATTCGGATCCGGGAGCTCTACTTCCGCAACTGCTGCTGGATCGGGGAAGCGGGAGTCATCATCAGGCACCGGATGTGTGTAACTCCCCACGAGGTGTCACACTTGAGGCAATCAAGTCGTTGGAGCCAGAAGGAGCGCAAGGACTTCATCATGACCTTGAGGTCAGCTTCGGCTCGTCTACATCAACCACGCTCTCCTGAGCGTTGACAACGCTTTTCGGTCTTCAAGGGTAAGTTCACGAAAAGACCCTCCCGTTACTATATTACTAATAGATAGGTCTTGGCAGCTTCAGGGTTCAAGGGCGTAGTGTAAAATTTATTGCTTTCATGCGCGGAACCCCTACAGTGGTATCAGAGCTAGATCTATGCGTAGTAATGCTAGTATGGGTAGAACACACGAGATGTAGCGTGTGGGCGTTGATCTTTTAGTTGTTACCCTCCCACGTGTACGTGTGTATACCGCAGTAATGCTTGATGAAGTGGCCCCCAACCGACTTTACGCGTTCATTCGCTAAATGTCGGTGACGGCGGATGGAGATCACGACGTGAAGGACCATATCACATAGCATTTACATTCAATGTTATTGTTTGTATATCTTATTGTGTGCTAGTATTAGATACTCGACGGTAGCCTAATAAGATGATCCCTATTAAAATTACCAACGATTGTGTTCCTCCTTAGTGTGCACCACCAAGAAAGTTCTTTGGTATGAGGCAGGCTGTGATGATCGGGTGTCAGACATATGTACGTTGAACGTACAGTGGGTGCAAGCCATGTTGCACAGCGGGAACACTAAGGTTGAGTTGGCGAGCCTAGCATGTACAGACATGGCCTCGGAATGCGGATGGTCGAAAGATCAAGCACGAGTCGCATGAATGATGTGACCGACATTTAGCGTCCACCCTTGAACCCACATTGATGGTCGTGATGATCGGGGGAGATGTGGCTGATAGGGGTCGTGTTATGACTAGGAACCCTCACTAGGGATAGGTGTTTCTGAGTGGAGTTATTATTAACTCATTTAATTATAAACTTAGTCTGAATTCCTTTTGCAATTATAAATATAGATGGGGCCTTTCGTGTTGACAATTGATTGGTTAGAAGGATGTAACATCCCAAAACTTTAATCCAAGGTTATTAAGATCCAAATCATCAAAATTAGGGTTAACAATAACTTTTCCAATTAAAATTACTAAAGCATTCATGTGTGTGTGCATTTAAAATATGAGTTGTTTGAATTGCCATGGTTCTGTGATCTATTGATTGTAAAATGATTATTAGGTGAAATAAACATCATCTAAATCATTCCCAAACATTTCCCAAAGAAAAACAACTCCAAATGAATAAATGAAGTGAATGGTCATTTTGGCCAAATTAACTATCATGCCTACTTTAGCTATTCCTAGTACTCAAAACCTAACAGAAACAATGATGGATCTTTTCACCCCTTGCTAGTACACATAATGAGGTACCAAAGACCACTTTGTGATCTGCCAAAAACATTCAAACACTATTTTTAAATGGCATTTGAAAATTGAATCTATTTCATATGGAAAGATCCCACTATTTCAAAAACCACTCAAACAAGCTCAAATTTCAAAACCCAAGCACCCACAGAGTCTCAAGCTTAGTACTAGCACACCCACCAAAAATCTTTTCAAAATTCAAAAAGGAAGTTCTTGCGGCCATTTCATCAAACACTTGGCCGGCAGGGTTTAAACTCTAATTATAGCTCACTGTTTACTACAGGGTGTTGCCCCCATTTGACCCCCATTTGCTCCCACTGTCTCCAAATGATCTAACCAAGACCTAACTACCCCATATCCTACCCCCTAGTGGCAAGGCCAAGCCATGCAGAGCACCAACTCACCGGCCGACCATGCCCTCACCCTAGCAGACCACCTCCCTCTCTCTCACCATGTCTAGCAGCTAGCCAGGACCTCACCGCCACCCTCTGTCCCCTCCCCGAGCCAGGCCAAGCCATGGAACACCCCCAGCGCACCGCACACTGCCTGACTGCGCCATGCCGAGCACGCACCAGAGCGCCGCGCCTGACACCCGAGATGCAATATGAACCATGGTCAAGTGATGACATGGGAAGCTTTCAAGACAAAGTTCAGCCGCACCCACGTGCCGCAAGGTTTAGTCACAAGACTAAGAGATGAGTTTCACGACTTGAAGCAAGGCAGAATGACTGTGGTGGAATACCGTGATAGATTCCTGTCACTTGGCAGATATGCACCTGATGAGATCAACACGGAGGCCAAGAAGAAGGAGAGATTCTTGAACGGACTGCATGATGAGATGCAGACTGTCCTCGTCAATATCCGTTTCGAGGATCTCGAAGAGCTAGTCGACTCTGCCATTCAGATGGAAGGGAAGATTAACCAGGCAAACGACAACCGCAAGCGTTGTATGATGCAGCAATTAGGATCCAGCAGTCACCAGAAGTACCGTCCCAACCCCTCACCAGGATATGCACCAAGGAACAACCGACCCCCAATGTCTCGCCCAAGCTACCCCAACCATAGCGGAGGCAATGTGAAGTCCGGAGGAAACAATCACAACTCCAGCAATGCCAACACTTTCAATTGTGCCCCTCCCAAGAGCAACAACAACAACAACACTGCACCCAGAACTGGCAGCAATGATGTGCCTGTCGCAGCCAAGGACAAGTCCCAAATCACTTGTTTCGAGTGTGGAGTGAAGGGTCACTATTCCAATGAGTTTCCCAAGAAGACTGCCGCCACTGCCAATGTGAATGCCCCAGCTCAACAGCAGCGTCGTGTTCAACCAGGGAGAAGGTTTGCCCCAGGGAACCCTCACAACCGCAACGGTCGTCTCTTCCACATGAACACCGAGGAAGCTCAAGAAGCGCCAGACATAGTGCGGGGTATGTTTTCTGTCAACTCAGTTTTAGCAAGAGTATTGTTTGATTCGGGAGCATCGCATTCATTTATCACCGAAGAATTTGCATGCACTAGTAAGATTCACCCAACCAACCTGAAGCATGTCATGATAGTTCAAATCCCGGATCAACTACAAAATCTAGAAAAATTTGCAAAGCTGTACCTATCAGAATACATGGGATAGATTTTTATGCCAACCTTATAGTACTTGGAACCAAAGGATTGGAAGTAGTACTAGGTATGGATTGGATGTCAAGGCACTGATAGACTGTGCTAAGAAAGCCATCACCATGACTAGTAGTTCTAGAGTAACAGTAGAGCATATATCTAAAACCTTACCCCACCAATTCAAGTGCAATAAGAGTCTAGCCCTACCTGCCATAGACCAAGTAAGAGTAGTCTGTGAATACCCCGACGTATTCCTAGATGAATTGCCAGGTATGCCCCCAGATAGGGATATTGCGTTCATTATCGAACTAATCCCCGGAACCGGACCCATAGCCTAGAGACCCTATAGCATGAACCCCTCAGAGTTAGTGGAACTAAAGAAGCAGTTGAATGCCATGTTAGAAAAATGCTTGATTCAACCAAGCGCATCACCATGGAGATCACCAGTGTTATTCATCGACAAGAAAGATGGAGGCAATCGTTTGTGCACAGATTACACAAAGTTGAATGACGTCACCATCAAGAACAAGTACCCTTTGCCAAAGATAGAGGATCTATTTGATCAATTGACTGGAGCCCAGGTATTCTCAAAGATTGATCTTAGGACTGGTTATCACCAACTTAACATTTGTGCAACGGATATTCCGAAGACTGCCTTTACTACTCGCTATGGTTTATACGAGTATACGGTTATGTCTTTTGGATTAACCAATGCCCCTGCTTATTTCATGAATCTCATGAATAAGATCTTTATGAATTTCCTAGATAAGTTTGTAGTTGTGTTTATCGACAACATCCTTATCTACTCCAAGTCAGAAGAAGAGCATGAGCAACATCTGAGAATCATCCTAGAAACCCTGAGAGAGCATCAGGTATATGCCAAGTTCAGCAAGTGTGAGTTTTGGCTGAAAGAAGTAGGATTCCTAGGACATATTGTGTCTACCGGAGGAATCTCTGTTGATCCCGCCATGATCAAAGATGTCGAAGAATGGGAAGCCCCAACCACTCAAACCCAAGTCCGTGCATTTCTCGGATTAGTGGGATACTACCGCAAGTTCGTCGAAGGATTCTCGAGCATCGCCAGACCCATGACCCAATTGTTGAAGAAGGACAAGAAGTTTGAATGGACTGACAATTGTGAAACTAGTTTTCAGGAGCTGAAGAAGAGATTGATATCAGCCCCGATATTGATCATGCCAGACATCAAGAAGCCGTTTGATGTATATTGTGATGCATCCAAGATTGGTCTAGGATGTGTATTGATGCAAGAAGGCAAAGTCATCACTTATCTGTCTCGACAACTGAAGCAGCATGAGCAGAACTATCCGACCCATGATCTTGAATTAGCAGTCGTAGTGCTGGCATTGAAGACATGGCGTCATTATCTGATGGGTAATCGCTGTGAGATTTACTCAGATCACAAAAGCTTGAAGTATATTTTCACTCAGAAGGAGCTGAATATGAGGCAAAGGAGATGGATAGAGTTAATCAAGGATTATGACCTTGGCATTCACTATCACCCCGGCAAAGCCAATGTGGTAGCGGATGCTCTTAGCAGGTTGTCGTGTAGGCTAAACACCATGATCAAGGAGAAGCAGCCCAGTTTGTATGAAGAGTTGGAGCAATTCAGAACTGAATTAGTTAGCAAAGGATCCTTAGTTAGAATTGAACTTCATCCCACCTTGATTAGCCAAATCAAGGAAGCCTAGAAGGGAAATGAAAGTATCGACGGAATCAAACGTCGTATTGGTATAGGGAAGGTACCTAGATTCACTGAAGATGAAGAAGGAGTACTGTGGTACAAAGGACGTATCTGTGTGCCAGCAGATTCAGAGTTGAAGCAAGTTATCATGAAGGAAGCTCATGATACTCTTTATTCTATCCACCCTAGAGGAACGAACATGTATCAAGATTTGAAAGAGCAATTTTGGTGGCACAAGATGAAGAGGGAAATCGGAAGCTACATCGCCAAGTGTGACATCTGTCAAAGAGTCAAAGCAGAGCATCAGAGACCTGCAGGACTTTTGCAACCATTGCAGATTCCGGAATGGATATGGGATTCCGTCGGAATGGACTTTATCACCAATTTACCTACCTCTAGTAGGGGAAATGACTCAATCTAGGTCAGAGTTGATAGACTGTCCAAGGTAGCTCACTTTATACCTGTCAAGACTACCTACCAGAGTGCAAAGCTAGTAGAGCTGTACATTGCTAGGATTGTTAGTCTGCATGGAACCCCCAAGACCATAGTATCAGATCGAGGAACCCAGTTTACCTCGAGATTTTGGTAGGAAGTGAAGGAAGGATTAGGCACCAAGTTGAATTTCAGCACCGCTTATCACCCGCAAACTGATGGACAGACTGAGAGAGTCAACCAGATCCTAGAGGATATGTTAAGAGCTTGTGTGTTAGAGTATGGATCAAAATGGGAAGACTGGCTGCCTTTCACAGAATTCTCATATAACAACAGCTATCAAGCTAGTTTGTAGATGGCACCATTTGAGTTCCTATACGGAAGAAAGTGCCGTACCCCTTTGAATTGGTCGCAAGTAGGAGAGAGTCAGATATTTGGACCCGACATTCTCCGAGAAGCCGAAGAGAAAGTTCACAAAGTCCGTGAGCACCTCAAGACCGCCCAATCCAGACAGAAGAGTTATGTTGACAAGAGAAGGAGAGACCTGACTTTCAATGTCGGAGATTTTGTATATCTCAAGGTTTCACCGTTGAAAGGAACCCAACGCTTTAGTCTGAAAGGAAAGTTAGCCCCTAGATATATCAGGCCCTTCAAGATTCTGAACCGTCGAGGAGAAGTATCGTATCAACTGGAACTACCTGAAGAGATGTCAGCCATCCACAATGTGTACCATATCTCGTTACTTCGCAAATGCCTGGAAGTGCCGGAGAAGATTGAAGTTTTCAAGAACATCGATCACAGAGCTGTGGAGATCAACAATGACCTGATGTATCGTGAAGTGCCCATCCGTATCTTAGAAGAAGCTTACAGAACCACCAGGACCAGAAGTATCAAATTTCTCAAGATTCAATGGAGCAACCATACCGAGGAGGAAGCCACTTGGGAGCGAGAAGATTACATAAGGACAGAGTTCCCAGATCTCTTTAGTTCCTAGTTTTCTTTGTAAATCTCGGGACGAGATTTTGTTTAAGGGGGGAAGATTTGTAACATCCCAAAACTTTAATCCAAGGTTATTAAGATCCAAATCATCAAAATTAGGGTTAACAAAAACTTTTCCAATTAAAATTATTAAAGCATTCATGTGTGTGTGCATTTAAAATAGGAGTTGTTTGAATTGCCATGGTTCTGTGATCCATTGATTGTAAAATGATTATTAGGTGAAATAAACAGCATCTAAATCATTCCCAAACATTTCCCAAAGAAAAACAACTCCAAATGAATAAATGAAGTGAATGGTCATTTTGGCCAAATTAACTATCATGCCTACTTTAGCTATTCCTAGTACTCAAAACCTAACAGAAACAATGATGGATCTTTGCACCCCTTTCTAGTACACATAATGAGGTACCAAGGCCCACTTTGTGATCTGCCAAAAACATTCAAACACTATTTTTAAATGGCATTTGAAAATTGAATCTATTTCATATGGGAAGATCCCACTATTTCAAAAACCACTCAAACAAGCTCAAATTTCAAAACCCAAGCACCCACAGAGTCTCAAGCTTAGTACTAGCACACCCACCAAAAATCTTTTCAAAATTCAAAAATAAAGTTCTTGCGGCCATTTCATCAAACACTTGGCAGGCAGGGTTTAAACTGTAATTATAGCTCACTGTTTACTACAGGGCTTTGACCCCCATTTGCTCCCACTGTCTCCAAATGATCTAACCAAGACCTAACTACCCCATCTCCTACCCCCTAGTGGCAAGGCCAAGCCATGCCGAGCACCAACTCACGGGCCGACCATGCCCTCACCCTAGCAGACCACCTCCCTCTCTCTCGCCATGTCTAGCAGCTAGCTAGGACCTCACCGCCACCCTCTGTCCCCTCCCCGAGCCAGGCCAAGCCATGGACCACCCCCAGCACGCCGAACACTGCCTGATTGTGCCATGCCGAGCACACGCTAGAGCGTCGCGCCCGACACGCGTGCGCAAGCTGCCGCTCGACCGCAGCCCGCACCCACCGCTCCGCCACGACCCCAGGAGCACGGCAGACATGCCCATTCACCGTCCAACGCCTCACAGCGACCACTCGCCGTGGAAGCCACCGTCTTTGCCACTCAGAGCGCCAGCTCCGCCCAACCGCATACCATCACCCCTAAGCCCGCATTAAAGCCCTAGAGCACCGCCAGCAGACCGCACGTTGATCGCCGCTAGCAGCCTGTAGCCATGTCGCCACCATCGCCTGGCCATGCCGTGCTGTCCCGTCATCGAACCTATAAAAGGAGGGCACCCCCAGCCATTTGCAGCACACCACTCACCTCCCCTCACCTCACTGACCGTCCCACACCTCTAGCCGGAGCAAGGCGAGCAGCCGTTCGCCAGAATTGCACCGGAGCAGGCCGCCTCTGGAGGAGAAGGGTGCCACTGATTGCGACCACCCCCGGAGCTACCTCGACCGTCCCTAAGCTCGCCGTCGACCACCAGTCCGTTTGCCCGCCTCGCTGTCATCACTGGAGTCCTGGTACGCCCCCTGAGCACCCCCACTGAGCCGCTAGGGTTCGACCTCACCGGCGACCTGTTCGTCGTCGACGACGAGCCCCAGCCGTTGATCCTATTTCTAATCTAACGGCCCATATCGCCCCGTACCGCCTCGCGCGTTATGAGCCTCTGACCAGTGGACCCCCCTGTCAGCTGAGCCCCGCGCGGCGGAGTGACACTAGGCCGGCCCGTTAGAGTTCCCGCGCAACCCAGTTAGTTTGAATTAGGATTTTTCTATTTAGTTTGAACCTAGTTCCGTCCCTTAGTTTGACAATCAATTCAGAGAGATTTACAAATCCAAATGGAGTGATTCCAATTTTGTTAGAAAGCCACTGAAAAGATCTACCCAAGACCATTGGATTTAATTCAATTAGAGTTAGAGATCTCTCCTAGTAAAAATAATAAGACAGAAGTATTTGCACCTTGCAACATTTTTATAAAATCAACCATGATAGCTTTTGAGTTGATTCCAACTCTCAAAAATCACATTTTACCATACCTATCTGAATATGTAATAATATTAAGGTTTACATGGAGTGATTTTGGACTTGTACCAAAATAATGCTATATAGGCATTTCTAGTCACTTTAAATCATTAAATAATGAACTTAAACCAAAGTAATTATGAACCAACCCTTAAATTACATTCCCACATGTTAAGATATGTGGTGATGACATGTGTCCACATGATCCCATATTTTAAGTGGTGAATATTAAATCTTAGTTAATTTTCAATGAGTAGAAATTACTTTTCTAAAATAAAGAGGAAACTATTGAATAAAACTTGTGCTGCTTGTGATGATAATAGATCATCAAATGTGTGCCTTAGAGTGCTAATTAGACTAGTTAAGTATTGTTTGGTGATTGTGTACTCCGTATGTATTTATATAAGATAGTACCGACCAAGCTTACGAGGAGGAGGATTTCTACCAAGAGGAGGAAGGCAACTTCAACCACTGCACCAACCAAGGCAAGCCACCATTAACAATGCAAGCTAACACTTGCAAGTGTTATACTTAGCAAGCTACTATTAGCAAGCTAGGATTAAACTAGATGGTTTAGCAAAGGTGCCTTAGGCATGCTTTGGTTAAACTACTTTGACTATTCTTTACCCCAAGTACTAATTTCAAGCTTTACTTCCTTTACTTTACACAAAGTCCTTTACTTGTTTTGAAGGTATCATAAAGAGTATAAAACTTGACCTATTTAGATAACTTTAGATGTCATTCTATGGCATGAGATTGATCCCATCTTTCCACCTTAGTGAACACTCTTAACTTAGTAGTCTAGAGTAGATAAAAACTTGAGTCACTTTAGATGGGAACACTTGGTGAAAATGAATTAAGAAAACCTTGGAATGATGAGTCATTCTATTGAGATGTTTTGACATGTGTTGAGAAACACAAATGGTTTATGATGATGAAAATGTTGAGGCATGAGCTTTAACCCTTTTATAAAACTGATGGCTGGATTCGGATGCGATACCATTCCAAATTTACCGTACAACCACATTACCTGAATTGGGTAAGGCTTAGCCGGAAGTTTATATGCATTAGTATTAGTTCCCTCGCGGGAGAGGTTTGAGCTGAGGCTACCTCTCAATGTTGTCCACCTATGCAGTGCCCAAGATGACAGATGGCCATGGTTGGGAGGCCATACTCATAGGAGAGGTGCTTATACTAGGGTGTGTAAAGGAAAGTTTATGTTTGATTATCTGCATACTAAGTATGATGATTTAGGGTTATCCCTGACAGATGTATCGAATCTTGTGGTGAAAGTGTACCACCTCTACAAAGTGTCAAACTATTCGAATAGCCGTGTCTGCGGTTATGGACAGTTCGAATGGCCATACTATTTCGTTGTCAGATGTTTTCAAAATAACTTATGAAATGAATGATGAATCTTGACTTGACCACAACAGGGTTTTGTTTCTGACAATAGCTTCCCAACTTAAGTGATTCTAGAACTTTATTTTATCTTTCTTTGCTTCAGAACTCAGCTTAGGTTTCAAACTTGACTTTATAGTTAAACATAGAGTTAGCACTTTAACTTAGCACTGTACTACTTGTTAGCGGTAGTTTGCGAGTACTTAAAGAGTACTCATGGCTTTTGTCCCTGGCTATTCTCATGGCCAGACTATGAAGGAGACTACCAAGATGATGGCCAGCAGAACGGCTATGATAACTAGGACTATCTGCCTTCGTCAGCATTGCCTGTGCCCCTGAAGATGGACCCCACCGCTATGCTTATCTTTTATTTCCGCTGCTTGTTGTATTAAGATTGGATCATGAGATCCTTATTTGTGTAAGGCCTTATGTATGGTTTGTAATGGATGATGTACTGTGATATCCAATCCGTTATGTCTCGCAAAAATGGTAATCCTGGGATTGCGAGGTATGGCATAACGGGCATCTGGGATTAAAAATCAGGGTGTTGACAAAGGAGAGAAGCTCAGATTAGATGGATCGAACTTCTCCATATGGGTTGCCAGTCTCCATGTTCTCCTTAGCGAGAACGACGTGGTCGACTACATACTCGATGGGATGGATTTGGACCAGCCCACTAACCTTGAGACCCCAGAGGAGCGGAAAGACCGCTATCTCCGTCGTGAGATGGCCTCCTATATTTTAGTTGTGATGCATTTCGGAATGGTGGATGAGCTGTGGCCTTTCGTGGGTGATGTCAACCCTCGTTCAGTGATGCTACAACTTAGGACACATTTCGTGGAGCAGACACGCATTTGGGAGCATGAGCTGATGGGAGACTTCCTCTCCATTAAGATGGAGGAGAACTCATCACTAGACGACCACTTGGAGCACATGCATGATGTGTACATGAGGCATGCATACTTCCTAGACGTCTGGATTACAGGCTCTTTTGCAAACGCTGTTATGCTACGGTCGCTACCACCAAGCTACCAAGCACAAGTCAGGACTTGCGTAATGAAGGGCGACATGGAAACAATGGAGTTCCACCGGTTCATGACACATCTCAGGAATGTGTTGGTTGAACCAGATGTCGCTCAGGTCGTCAACGACAAAGGTATATATTTGATATATAGTTTTGTAAATGTTATAATCTTGCAAACACATTGCAGTGTTAAGTATATCTGATACTTGTTCTGTTTTGCTGAAAACAGGTCCTTCTGCATGAGAGGTGCTTGCTGGAGAGGAGGTGACATTGCGTGTTTATGGCGAGCATGATGATGATGGCCGACGACACTCTCCCTCAACATTTATCATTTAGTTTATGTTTTAGGATGATTATTGTAATCAAGAGATTATGAACTTCTTTAGTTTGTCTCACACTTCGTGAGACGGTTATTCATACGAGTTTGTAACAAACAGTTGTTCTACTTTTATGAATGATTTCTATTCGTGTTCATATCTTGTTTGATTACTTGTGAATTATCCTTGTTGTTTGAAACTAATTGATAATGCATGAACATTTGTAAAACATTAAAATGCCTTGTTTAAAATACCCAACTTAATGATATTTCATTAATGAATGAAAAACCATTGTTTAAATTCAAAGTTATGTGATAATATGTGAAAGTCATTCGATTTCTTATCACATATAAATCATGCCTAAGTTCAGCAAAATAACTTGAACACCGTGTATTACTTGAATACAAAGTGTTTAATGAATTGATAAAAGTGAATACATATTTGATGTATTATGTTTTAACAAAAATGGTAATTATCATTAAATAATTGTTTAAATGTGTAAAGTAGTTTACCAAAGGAAACATGAATATGAAACTATTTGATTTGATCAAAGTGTTTCATCAATAAAAGGGTATAAGTATAAAAGAGAATCTAATTACTATGATTTGATCAATAGTAATGAAATTCAACTTTATAAGAATGGCATAAAAGTAACTGTGGAATGCAAAGCGTTTTGAAACATCAAAATGCAAAGCATCACAATGTGATATTAGATATCAAAGGGGTTGAATAGAAGGCACCAAATAAATCGTTGTAGTGTAGATGTAGAGACCATTAGCTTAGAAATAGTTAGCACTCAATTAGAATTGGTAAACCATTTGAATTCATGAAAGTTCTGGGGTTATTCGATATAACCAAAACAATAACGAATAAGTCCTTGTAGAGTATTCATTGGAAACTTTGAATACGAAATCCATAGCTGAAGCCAAAAGGAAAGCAAAACTTGTATTGCTTGGATTTTGGTGCATTCTCGAGAAAGATCACTTTTAGTGATGTTTCTCAATTATGAAGCAAATGGAAATTAGTGAAAAACACGATGAGGATTCAAAACCCTGCATAGAGTGTTGAGAAGCGCAACAGACAATGTTCCTGAATGATTCTCTGCACAGAAGGAAAGAATCAATGATATTGATCATTGTGTTTTTCCCTCCACTATTGTTTTTCACTACATAAAGCAGGATTCAAACTGTAAATCCATATCTTGTATGGAGACATTTGTGGATCATTTATCATGATTCTTGGAATATGACATGTCTACGAACTACTAAGGAAATAATGGTAAACTAAAATTATGAGAAATCCTAGAAACAAAATTCCCTTGAGATTAGAAAGCAATTCATTATTGAATCTCACAAGTAAAAGGGGTTACTTGGATTTTCCCAAATGACTGCAAAGCCATAGGAAAAAGGGGTGAATGACAAAAGCACAATTTGTTAAGTATTGGACAAATTCAGATGAATTTGATTTATGTGTGCTGAATGTCTCAGGATTTAAAACTAGTAACAGTATTAGTATCTCATAGTAAATCTCCAACTTTGATACTTGATCAAAGAATTTTGAAGTTGTTCAAAATAGTGAGTGGATATGCAATTTGCATAAAATTGAGTGGGAGCTATGAAAGTCTTCCTGAAACAATATGTGATTGACATATTTTTAAGTGGGAGCAATATAAGTCTCAAATTCAAATATGTAGGAACATATTTTGAGTGGGAGCTTGTAGGAGTAATTCTTAAGTATGTTAAGGATGAAAGCGCAAATACTTATAAATAATGATTTATAAGATGTAGAAGTTGATAATAGGTGTATTGTGATATTATGTAGTATTCCTTAAGGGACTCTGAAAAGTGTTTCAGAATAGAAGTTAATTAAGGAAATGGTCCTTAATAACTCAAATTAGGAATAGTATTAAGTTTAACATTAATGGTTGAAAGAAAGAAAAGGATGATCATCATCCACTATGTTAAGACATAGGTTCTATCTTAGTAAACCATGATGATAACTTAGCATAATATGTGATCCAATAAGGAACGTTTGAAAGTGATTAAGTTTGAATCACAGAGCGTTGAGCTAAATTTGTCCACAGTGTCTAATAGAGAACTGTAGACATGTTTTCCAAATCCATAAAGGATGACATATCTTAAAGCATAAAGAGTTATGTTATAAGGAAATATGTTGGAAACTCCTGTAGATACCAATTAAAGTCAAGTAGGAAGCGAGGTGAACAAAACATCGAAAGTTGCACAGAGTGCACTAGTGTTTCGATGAATACATTTATAATAATAGATAAGGGTACCATCTAAAGTGTTGTATAATGTTATGGCAGGGCTAGTTCGCTTTTAACATAGAATGATGTGTCCCAGGGCACAGTGCCCATGAGAAAGCCCTCGAGGTTGATCTAACGTCACTGTAGGCTCCTGGAATCAGGCCTCGTTCTGCTGCCATAGCGACGATGCATACACACAGATGCTATCATGTGATGATAAAGTATTAATGTCAATCAAGGTGACATTAGTAAGTTGCAAAGGATTTGGGACTGTAAAGTACAGACCCAAGACTCACCTCTTCCATGAGCAAGCATGTTCAGGGTACCGGATATATGGTGCCAAAGATTGAGAACAGATGCAGCTAGTGTATTTGTACTCTAGTGCAAGTGGGAGACTGTTGGAAATATGCCCTAGAGACAAATAGTAGTAAGGACTATTATCATATTTCATATAGTTTATAATTAAGTTTTATATCATGCTATAACTGTATTGAGTGGAAACATCAATACACGTGTGATGTACAAACAACAGGGGTTCCCAGTGAAACTCTAGTCACTGGTTCATTGGTCAACAGATGATCATGTTTCCTGATCATATGGCATTTATGCCAGTTGGAAATGAGGTCATCTCATTCTGAGAATGAGATGATGAACCAATACCCAACCTAAACATCGTGACCCGATCATGTCACGAAGTTCAAGTTACAATGATTAGAAATGGATCCTCGTAGACTATTCCTTAGACCGTGAGGCTATATCAATCACTGTCTCCCGAGAGTGCTTAGATAGCATCAAACGCCATCTGGTAAAACAGGGGTTATAAAGGTGCGTTCAGGTATTCGGAGGAAACTGTAGAGGCAATATATGTCAAGAGCAGGATTTGTCCGTCCATGTGACAGGAAGATACTCAAGGGCCCACTCGGAGAGGTTATATCCAATAGCTGCACAGCGTGTGATTTGATCATAGGGATATCACTTGTCGGAACGAGTCAAGTAGCATTGTTCAGTAACGAGATTGAACACGACATGGTGATGTCATTGATTAGATCTCGGGCAATGCAAGTATCGAGTGACAAAGGGAATAAGACACGACTTTTCTGGTTCAAACAACGAAAGATCTTTGTGGAACGCACAGGGGTCACATGGCCATCCACGTCCCTCTGTCGATCATTGGTGTGGGAGTGTCCCGACCATGTATGGAGTGTTCCCAAACCGCGGGGTATCACGCTTAAGGGCTTGATGATGCTTAGAGAGTGTTTATAGGATCGGTAGAATCACCGAAGAAAAGAAGAGAGAAAACCGGAAGGGTTTCGGTAAGTTCGGAGGATGTCCGGAGTGGAGGTGGAAGGTGTTCCATAGCCACAGAGGTTGAATAATATGTGAATGAATGTTAAATAATGATTTAATCATTTATTCATAATTATTTAATAAAGAGAAAAATCAATTAAATGGTCAAAGGCTTAATGGGCCAATTCCCGGAGGGGAAAAGGCCCAAGAGGGGATCCCACCCCTAGGAAGGCCTAGGGGGTGGCTGGCACCCCTAGTGGGCCTTCCCCCACATGGGGCCCATGGTGGGAGCTGGCCGGCGCGTGATGACCCACAAGTATAGGGGGTGTATCGCAGTATTTTCGATAAGTAAGAGTGTCAAACCCAACGAGGAGCAGAAGGTGCTGGCTAGTGGTATGGATCAGGAATTCTCTGCAAATACTTAGCAAACGGATTTTTAGGGGGTTTTGATAAAGCAAGTAAACGAAGTACGAGTAAATAAAAGATAGTAGGAATAAATACAGCAAGTGGCCCAATCCTTTATGCAGCAAAGGACAATCCGGTTGTATTACTTAAGATGACCAAACGTTCTCGAGGACACATGGGAAGACTGTCAAGTGCTTTCGCTTCATATAGTTGATTAATCTTCTTTACCTTGCTAAGTGTTGTGTGGGTGGACCTGTGCTAATGTACCGAACTTCCTAGGACTAATACATACTTGTAATTAAACCCCTTGCAAACATCCGTAAGTACAAGAATGTAATTAAGATAGAAACCTAACCACAGCTTTAAACTCTAAGACCCTTATGTCCCTTGTGCAATGGTTTCCTAACGGGGGTTCAGGTTTCTGTCACGCCGGCAACCCCTACGATTAGTAGCCAAATACACAATGCATTCCCCTCGGACCATATAGGTGAAGTGTCATGTAGTCAAAGTTCACATGACACCACTAGAAGAAGTACACCACAACTTAAATATCAAACTATTGAATCTTTCTCAACACAACTCCACTACTAACAACATGACTTCTCCCATGTCCTCAAGAACAAAACGAACTACTCACAAGACATCATATGGATCATGATTAGAGATGGAATAATGATGTATAACAATCTGAACATAAAAAATAATTCAACGGTTCACTCAATAGCATCAACTACAAAGAGTAATCAACACCGGGAAAGTTCCCCCTATGAACTATGCAAGATTCAACGCAATTGTTACAGCAATATGGATATGGTGATGAGGGTTCTGATGGTGATGATGGTCGTGATGATGATGATGATGATCCCGATGAAGTCCAACTTGATGGTGGTGTTGATGGCGACGATCTCCCCTCTTCGGGAAGGAATTCCCCCGGAAGAAATCTGTCTGTCGGAGAGATCTTTCTCTCTCGGTGTTTTTCGCCCCACAGAGGCGGCGGAATCTATCTGTGGTCGCTCCCCGAGTCTTAGGGTTTCGGGAGGATAATATACACCAGAGGGGAGTGCCTGGAGTGGGCCAGGGTGGCCACACCACCTGCTGGCGCGGCCTAGGGCTGCCCGCGCCAGGGGGTGGTGTGGGCCCCCTGTGGCCCATCTCCCCAAGCTTAGACTTCACTTGTCCTGACTTCGCCGCGCCAGGGGGAAAAATAGAATTTTCTGTATATTTTCCCGGATTTTCTGATCTTCACGAATTTGGCCTCCAAACAACACCTTTTCCATCAGAATCCTGACTGCAGCGGTCCATGCTCCAAAAGTCATCAACCATGCAAAAACAGATGAAATAACATAAGCACCTCTCAATACGAAATATATCAATGAATAACAGTGAATTATGACATAGAATAGTGATGCAAAATGGACGTATCAACTCCCCCCAAGCTTAGACTTCACTTGTCCTCAAGCGAAACTGAGCTCAATAAACATGGCCTCAGGTTTATGGAGTGAAGAGTCGATAAAAGAATACGGACAAGAAGCATCACATTCATCAAATACATAGATCATAATAGAAGACAACTCACTATTATATAACTCAACTTGTAATAGGTAAAGGAAACACAATAAAGATACATAAAGTGAATCATAATTGGCAATGGCAAACTTAGCTCTTGGTCGAAGAATAGTTGATAATTTGCTGGAGTTCACAAATAACTGGTTTTCAATGATAGCTTTCAAAGTAGTAAACATCAAGATAAGAGCAATGTGCAAAACAAGGAACATAAGCAACATGATTGAATAAATCATATGAATGAATGAAACACAACAACTCAAAATACTTGCTAAGGTAGAAGGGAATAGGTTTACTGACTCAACTAAAAAGTAAAAGAAATGCCCTTCGCAGAGGGAAGCAGGGATTGCAAGTCTCATAAAGAGCTCCCAAAAATTATGATACTTACTAGCTTTCAGCTCTCATTGCCCCTATCATAAGCATGTTTAGGTGATTAAGGTTAAAGTGATCAAATATGAGGATATGCATTGACAAGTTGTAAGTTGAGAATCTCATGTCCCTTGAATACGAGGGCCGCTCCTCATGCTACTCAAGTTTAGTCACCGGTAAGTTCTTGTCATCGTAAGCATATGTGTATCATAGAGAACCGCCAACGGGGTACCCCTTGCCCGATGATACGGAAGAATCCCCATATCAAAATGACAAGGCAAGCAGACAACAAGAATCTCAACAATCTTCTTATTTACCATGGGAATATGGTGCTTTTTTCCCTCTCTTTCCTCTTTTCATAATCTCTTTTTTTCTTTTTCTCTTTTTTCTCAATATCGAACTCTTTTTTTTATAAGAAGAATGCTTCATAGATGCTTGTTATGGTTACGCTGCAGGTTTCCACCATGTCAGCATGGATTAGACCAGCGGCCCAGGCGTTTCTCTAACACACACGCATAACTCCATGGACTTACAAGCTCCCCTTTCATTTCACACCGACGACATCCATAGACAAAAGAACATGATATCAACTAGGTACAAAGTACCCGTGCAATGTTGAAAGCGTTCCCCATGACAGCATGGTTCTGCTAATTCACAACTTACAAAGCGCAAGCATATACGCAACATAGGTGAGCACAATGGTTCAAGTTTATTAAATGCAAGAAAGTAAAGTGTGCCATCAAGTTCGTGAGAGCTTTAATCACTAATTTTCACATAACAAGTTTAATTTGGGAGGTAGATAAAACAAGAATTTACTTGGAATAGCAATAGTGCTAATAGGTAGGTATGGTGGACACAAATGGCAAAGGTTTTGGTTTAAAGGAGTGGATGCACGAGAAGAATTCCCTCTCAGTACAGGTTTTTGGCTAGCAAGGCTGGGTAGCAAGTATAAGAGTTGAAGGAAACAACCAAACATACAAGTGATAAAAAACAAACATGCAATCTTCCTTGGAAGCACAAAAGATCTTAACTAGAGAATACTAAACTTATGAGCAAATCAAGAAAGAAAGATGATAAAATAATTTTTCTTTAGAGTACTTTTATCTTTTTCATTCAACTCTCAAAAATAGTGTTGCTACTGACCAAGCCAGGTTTGCCAAAACCAACTAAATTAACTCAATGATCCCAAAGTGATACCAATACTAACAACAAGATCAATCATATAACCATGAATTGAAAACTAATATAAGCTATGAAAAAGAGTGAATGATAGAACTTCTCATTAATATTCCATAACGGAAACTCACACCAAGGGATACATATCTAACGAGAGAGGGGACACTTCCATAATGCAAACCAAACTACATAATAACTCCTCTATTCATGATATGACTCTACTAAAAAGGTAAAAAAGATAGAAGATAGTGATGTGATACCGCGGCGCTCCCCCAAGCTTGGAACAAACCAAGGGGATGATAAACCTGATGACGAATTACTCCTTTGGTGGTGGTGGTAATATTTTCTTAGTTGATGTGAGGTAATCTTCCAGCATATTGCGAAGCCTATTATTCTCCCATTGAAGCATGTCCACCTTCCTTCTCAAGTCTCGGTACTTATCGCAGAACTCCTTAGTGACTCGTAGGGCTTCCGTTGATGCAGGGCAAGTGACTAAAGGTACCAGCCCCTACTTGGGGTCTTGGAGATCCTCCTCCATAGGCTCCTTCCCTTTATCTTTGGCGGACACCATTGTGCTTCTAAACTTTCAAAGAGTATGTCCTGGCAGAAACATATCAAAAAAAACACGACGAAAACATGATATACCAACCTCGGGGGATCCGGGGGGTTATATATTACGAAGTTTCATATCAAAAGGAAGGTACTGGGAGAAAACGAGTCGGAGGCGGAGTCCGGGGTGGACTCACCACCTGGTGGGGCGGCCAGGGGAGGGCCCGCGCCACAGGGTGGTGTGAGCCACCCTGGCTCCGTTTCCGTCCCTTTATTGCTTCGTAACTTTCCTTATTGACTAAAACCTGCAAAAATATAGTTGGATAGTATTTTCCTGGAACTTTTCTTACTAGAACTGTTACCTATTTGAAAGCGGACTCTGCAGGTCTCTGAATTTGATCCTTGATGAATTTCTCCGGAGTTATTACTTGAATAATATCAATATCTTCATCTTCATACACTTATTACTTGAGTCATAAAACCCTTCTCTTCCTTATTACACCATTATCTCCATCACCTAGAAATTTCTTTCTCACAAAACTCCACACAGTTCTCATTAGCAACGTTAGTATATATGAAGTGATAAAACCTTTTGAGTCCAACTTCAACCGAAAACCATCAAAACATAAGCTACTGTAACAACTCCTTCCGAATACCCAAAAAGAATTCAAAAAGGAAGTCGAATAAAGAAGCAAATGCAAGAGTGGCAAAATCTGTCAAAACAGACCAGCAGGTAAAGATCAATTTTTTCGAAAATCTGCTCTTGCTCAAATCAAAAAGTGCAAAACTAACGAAAGTTAAATAACAACCTGAGGCAGAAGCACAAAAAATTACAGCTCAATCCGACATACATAGATCTCTCACGAATTTTTACGGTGAAGCACAAAAATCTGTTTCGGGACAGCAACTTCCCCAAATCTTCTCTCTCATTAGAGGTTGATCTTGACACAAAAACCAAACAAAAGGGATAAGGAGAGGTTATTACCGAAGTAATAACTTCCAAGACTCAAAGAAACAAAAACAAACTGAAAGCAAGAATAAACTGGGTTGTCTCCCAAAAAGCTCTTTCTTTATAGCCATTAAGATGGGCATGATAATTTTGAAGATGTCCACTCAGGAATATGAATTGAAGTGAAAGAGAGCATTAAGAAGAAAAAACACACACACATTTAAGTCTAACCCACTTCCTATGCAAGGGAATTTTGTAAACAAACAAGTTGTTGAAACCAAAGGCTACTTGCATAAGAAGGCAAAACAAGTGCAACATAAAAACTTTCAGCATAAAACGAGGAAACTTGATATTATTGAGATACATAAGAACACTTTTCCCTCTCTCATAATAACTTTTAGTATCGTGCATAAACTCAACAATATAGCTATCACAAGGACCATCATAGCAATGATCACTTATTCTAACAGAAAACACAGGAATACTAGCTCTCATAACACTACTTTGTGAAACAATATTAGAGGTATCCTTACAAAGGATAGGGTGTCCCTCTTCTTCATATTTAGTAACAAAGTCTTTCACATTTGCTATTATAGGTTCATCAACCTTTTGTTTATTAGGTTCAACAGCTTTATTCATACTTTCATCTACCATACTAGCCATCATAGAATGTTCCCTTATCTTAACTAGGAAAGGCATTTTCTCAATGTAAGGTTTAGGTAAAACATGATTAGCAGTATAAACTTCAGTATTTCTTGTAGGAACACTCTTAGTAATATCTTTATAAGGTTCATGATACTTATTCCACTTCTTTTTAGGCACTTCAATATAGGAAGCAAAAGCCTTAAAATAAGAAGCAATAGCTTGAGAGTCTAGACCATAAGCATTTTTAATATTTTGAAAGTCATTAGTTCCCATAAAAGATTCAATGCATTCATAATCATAATTTATACCCGACTTTCTACATTTGTCATTCTCCCAAGCTTCAGCATTGTCTTGAATACGGTCCAGAAGATCCCATTTAGCTTCTTCTTCCATGCGAGTAAATGATCCAGCACAAGAAGCATCCAATATATCTTTATCATGTAGAGGGAGTCTTGCATAAAAGTTATTGATAATAATATTGTTGGAGAGCTCATGAATGGGACATTTGAGCATTAGTAACTTCAATCTCCCCCAAGCTTGAGCTGTACTCTCTCCATCAAGAGGCCAAAAGTTGTATATTTGATTCCGATCTTTATGAATCTCACTAGGAGGATAAAACTTTGAATAAAAGAGAGGTACTATTTCCTCCCATTCCAGAGCTTGACCATTCTTCAGCAGCTTATACCATTCCTCAGCTCTTCCTTTTAGTGATAATGAGAATAACTTCTTCTTAACTTGATCTGTAGTAATACCTGCACACTTGAACAACCTGCATAATTCGTGTATAAAGAGTAAATGATCACCGGGATGGACAGTTCCATCCCCAACATAGTAGTTATCCATAACACGATCAATAATCCTTGAAGGTATTTTAAAAACATCATTCTCAACAGGTGGTGGCTTATCTACTACCTTAGCAGTGGTAGTAGCATTACCAAATAAGAAAATTAGCGAATTATCCATAACGAAAATAAAGCAACTAGCAGAATTAAACAATACTCACAGTAGAAGTTTCCTTTACCAGTTCCACTCTCCAATAATGCTTCACTCCCCGGCAACGGCGCCAGAAAATAGTCTTGATGACCCACAAGTATAGGGCATGTATCGCAGTATTTTCGATAAGTAAGAGTGTCGAACCCAACGAGGAGCAGAAGGTGCTGGCTAGTGGTATGGATCAGGAATTCTCTGCAAATACTTAGCAAATGGATTTTTAGGGTTTTTTGATAAAGCAAGTAAACAAAGTACGAGTAAATAAAAGACAGTAGGAATAAATGCAGCAAGTGGCCCAATCCTTTATGCAGCAAAGGACAAGCCGGTTGTATTACTTAAGATGACCAAACATTCTCGAGGACACATGGGAAGACTGTCAAGTGCTTTCGCTTCATATAGTTGATTAATCTTCTTTAGCTTGCTAAGTGTTGTGTGGGTGAACCTGTGCTAATGTACCGACCTTCCTAGGACTAATACATACTTGTGATTAAACCCCTTTCCAACATCCGTAAGTACAAGAAAGTAATTAAGGTAGAAACCTAACCACAGCTTTAAACTCTAAGACCCTTACGTCCCTTGTGCAATGGTTTCCTAACGGGGGTTCAGGTTTCTATCACTCCGGCAACCCCTACAATTAGTAGCCAAATACACAATGCATTCCCCTAGGCCCATATAGGTGAAGTGTCATGTAGTCGATGTTCAAATGACACCACTAGAAGAAGTACACCACAACTTAAATATCAAACTATTGAATCTTTCTCAACACAACTCCACTACTAACAACATGACTTCTCCCATGTCCTCAAGAAAAAACGAACTACTCACAAGACATCATATGGATCATGATCAGATATGGAATAATGATGTATAACAATCTGAACATAAACAATAATTCAATGGTTCACTCAATAGGATCAACTACAAAGAGTAATCAACAACGGGAAAGTTTCCCCTATGAACTATGCAAGATTCAACGCAATTGTTACAGCAATATGGAGATGGTGATGAGGGTGCTGATGGTGATGATGGTGGTGATGATGATGATGATGATGATCCCGATGAAGTCCAGCTTGATGGTGGTGTTGATGGCGACGATCTCCCCTCTCCGGGAAGGAATTTCCTCGGTAGAAATCTGTCTGCCAGAGAGATCTTTCTCTCTCGGTGTTTTCCGCCTCGTAGAGGCGGCGGAATCTTTCTGTGGTCGCTCCCCGAGTCTTAGGGTTTCGGGATGATAATATACGCCAGAGGGGAGTGCCTGGAGTGGTCCAGGGTGGCCACACCACCTGCTAGCGCGGCCTAGGGCTGCCCGCGCCAGGGGGTGGTGTGGTCCCCCTGTGACCCATCTTCAGCCCCCTTTCTGGCTTCCTTCGTCTTCTGGAAAAATAGAATTTTCCGTATATTTTCCTAGATTTTCTGATCTTCATGAATTTTGCCTCCAAACAGCACCTTTTCCATCAGAATCTTGACTGCAGCGGTCCATGCTCCAAAAGTCATCAACCATGCAAAACAGATGAAATAACATAAGTATCACCTCTCAATACGAAATATATAAATGAATAACAGTGAATTATGACATAGAATAGTGATACAAAATGGACATATCAGCGTGCCACCTCACCCCTCTCCCATGATTAGTCCCACCCCGGGACTTTGAGGGAGGGTGTACCCCCTCCTTCCCCTATATATAGTGGGGTATTTGGCCTAGAAAAATACACCAATAATCAATAAAGGTCTCCCCACTTTTGGGAGGACCTCTAATTGATATTTTCTCTCTCCCCCTCTTTCTCTCTCGTGACCGTGGTCCCAAGTCTAGACTGCGCGAACAAGAGACATCTTCACCGCGGAGCGCCATCGCGCTGCAGGATTCGGATCCGGGAGCTCTACTTCTGCAACTGCTACTGGATCAGGGAAGCGGGAGTCATCGTCAGGCATCGGACGTGTGTAACTCCCTGCGAGGTGTCGCACTTGAGGCACTCAAGTTGTTGGAGCCAAAAGGAGCGCAAGGACTTCATCACGACCTTGAGGTCGGCTTCGGCTCGTCTACATCAACCACACTCTCCTGAGCGTTGACAATGCTTTTCGGTCTTCAAGGGTAAGTTCGTGAAAAGCCCCTCCCGTTACTGTATTACTAATAGATAGGTCCTAGCAGCTTCAGGGGTTCAGGAGCGTAGTGTAAAATTTATTGTTTTCATGCGCGGAACCCCTACAGCTACGCCATGAACATGATCCGCTTACAGACATAAAAACAAGTCTTTCTTGCAAGCCCAACATGGGAGCAAAGTACTAGATGGTGCCGCCCCTACACTAGCAAAATACCCATAGCTCCGGAGCCAAGGCAGCGGGCGCTCTATGGGCCTAACCCCGGATCCTCAAGGGAGGTGAGCAGGATAGTTTACCCGACACAACAGAGTATCGAACATGGAGACGGAGAACTCCCTTCCCCGAGGAAGCAGAACCGCAACACGGAACCATGCTAAATGCGGTGATCAGTGAGGAACTGGCCCCAGCCGTCGCAGAGGTACATCTCGTCGGGCGGGAGGGTCTTCACGTGCACCCGCCACCTTTGGTCTCCACCGGAGTGCCGCAGATCCACCTCCTCCGGAAGGTTCGCCATGACTCCAAGGGCGAAGCGGGTCAGGAGCCTTACCTTGAGGAACCAATCGGGGTTCCTGAGGATGACGATGAAATCGATGACCCTTTTAGGCTCAGGGTCATCCTCAATCTTGACGGTCACGGGGGTAGGGGGATCGGCAGCAGCGGGAGTGTCTGGGCCGGATTCGACTCCGGGCCTACCGCCACGCCGTCCATGATGACCCCTGCCGCTCCTGTGAGGGCGGCCACGACCGTGCTTGATGGATGCTTCTCCTGAGGCCGCGTCCGCCTCCACGAAAGCAAGCACGGCGAGAGCCATATCGTGGCCGCCGCGCCTCCCTTGACCGCTCCCGCATGACCACCCGCGGTTGCGCTTCACCAGTGGAGTCTCTATCGCCTCGGTCTTCATGGCCTTGCCCTTCTCCTCGGCGAAGAAACGCTTGGGTGCCATGGAAAGGGGGGGTTCGACTCGGGAGTGCATGGAAGGAAGAAAGAGGTAGCGAGGGAGTGGGAAGATTCCTTCCCCACTTTTAATCGTGCCAGCTGAAGAGACGTATCACTGTGGCACATGCGCGATATTAACCGCTAGGACCCACGTACCGTCGCATCGTGGGAGTGACCCCTGGAGCGGGGTAGCATGCGTGAGCCTAGCGGTTAATGTCCCGCGGGCGCCTCGATCCGGCGGTCGAGTCAGCGGCAAGGCGAGGTCATAATTTCATGGGCAAGCGCTGGGGCCCACCAGCCATCCTGGGTCGTTTGCCCTTTCGAGCCCTTCAAGGTGACACGTGCAGGTCAATCACCCGGGGGATACTGTTGGGGCCCTGGTGACCGGGGTACCATGCCCCGACGGCCGGCATCCCCTAGCTCCTCAATGTACCGAGCCCACAAGGGCTTAGACTACCCTTGAGGCAGAGTGGTCCTCGAGAGGTCCTCCCCTTGAGGGAAATGACTCCCCAGGTGAAAGCGCTCGCCGAACCTCCCGAGGGTGCTTCAGAACGTCCCCTGGTCCCTTCTATAAGGCTGCTAAACGGTTAGTAGGTGGGCCGAGCCATGACAAAGGGAGCGACCACTGCTTCCTCACCACCCGCCTCGGAAAAGGAAGATCCGGTCCACCCACCTTTCGATTGAAGCAGGAAGACCGACGACCCTAGCGTAGTGGGTGCGCCAGTTGCCGTTTGGGTGACAAGGGGACAGCGGGTAGGTGTGGATGAAGACAAAATGGAAAAAGGGAGGCCGCTTTATCAACCGGTGGAGGCGCATCCAGGTAGGAGGACTTGGTCCATCAAAATTAGTCTCGTAGACCGGCGCTCAGGAGGGCGGCACTGTGGTGACCCTCCCTTTCTGTGGACCAGGGGGAGAGGCCCGATGCCACCCTATATAAGGAGTCCTTCTCCTACCTTGCACGGGACGGATCCCAGAGATCTAAAACCCTAGACTTTCATCCACCATTATAACATCGCGAGGCAAGCGAGCAATACAACCAAACATGAGTAGGGGCTTTACCTCCTCACGAGGGTCCTGAACCTGGGTAAAAAAACCCGGTGTCAACTCTCTGTCGTGCATCCTCTTCGTCGATGTAGCCGTCGCTGAACTCCTTTGGAATCGCGTGTTCAGCCCCCTCACGGACCAAGGGATCGTTGGACCCTAGTTTCTTCGCGGGATAAATCTCCGACAGCTCTTTAATTTGGTGAGTGGAGTGTCCACTAGCAATCAAGAAGGGAGAGGTGGGGAACTCCATTCCCCATGCACACATCCCCTTGTGGGCAGCCCCTCCCCCTATAAAAGGAGGAGTGGAGCTCCTCTTCCTCACACACCATTCCATTCCTCTCATATGCTCTTTGGTTGGCATCTTTCTTCCTTTTCTAGCCTTGTCCATTGCCACGAGCACGGTGCTTAGGCGAAGCCCTGATCAAGCTCTTCTCCACGACCATGACCACCATGTCATAGTGTTGGCGGAGTTTCCAAGAATTCCCTACTTCGATCCAATGGAAGTCGTCGGCACACCATATGTGTGACCGATTACGGAGGAATTGCTCCTTTGTGCCGCATATAGTCATCGCGTCCTTGAGGACAGCCGTGTACGCTCTACACCAGCCACGTTTGTTTGCGGGAACATTATCCCTCATATCTTTAAGGGTAAGTCCTTCTGAAGCCGTTACAAGTATCACGTAGATTCAATCTTGAAAGTTACAATCGTAAGAATATTTTTGTTTTCTATGCGACGAACCCCATCAAGAGCAGCAGCTGTTCTACTAGGTAATTAGCAATATTTGTTCTTAAAATGATGAGCATAAGTCAAGCTCTGAACTCGCTCAACACGAGCTTTGAACTTGTATGTCGCTACTTCTAAACTTCTAGATCTTGGATATTTTGAGCAGTTTGATTTGGCTAAAAAAAGGGAGTTCACATTCCTGTAAAAAAGAAAAAATGTTAGGCACTAGTCATGGAGAAATGTTGCTTCATTTGATCTACACTAGTTCTATTCTCCTGATGTGAACCACACTAGTTATGCGAACAGTTCGATTAATTATTTTAAGCAGTTCAGACCGCAAAACTATGAGAGTTAAAAAAATATTGACCATAGAAAAGCACACAGAAAACAGAGGTTCACTGTTTAAACATTTCAAAGTTCACAATATAAAATTTTGAAGTCCACTCTAAAATTCACTTTATGTGAAAGTTCACTTTGAGCATCATCAAAAGTTCACCATCGATATTGGGCAGCACACAGCTAGTGGATGGGCAGTTCACGAGTCGCGACCGGGTAGTTCACTAAGTTCAAAATCCATACACGAGAAAAAAAGGTCACAGTAAAAAAAGAATGAGGCGTTCTTTCTTCCAACTTCAAAAGTTCAATATATACAACCTTGTAGTCCATTAGTATGGAAAAAAGAGAGTAATAAACACAAATATTCACTTAATAAACATTAGTAGTTCACTACATATAATTTTGAAGTTAACTTTGAGAAAACAATGTGAAAACAACGAGAAAGATTTTCAAACAGAGTTTTGTATATTTAAATATGCTCTTAAGTTATTAAGAATTTCAAAAAGTGATACATATGAAAATATGCGGAATTTTCATAGCTTTCCAATGATATATCATTTGTATAATTCTGATAAACGGTTGAAAAACTATAATGAAAATACCGAACACATCGAAGAGCATCTATATCACGATCGGAAGTTCACTACGACGTATCTATATCACGATCGGAAGTTCACTACAACGTATTTGATAGTTCACATTAATGTTAAGGCTAGTTGGGATACTTTGTTCTTTAAAATCATCCATATTACACCAATAGACCACCGCCTCGATTAATTAACATTAATATAAAACCAATTTTATTCTAACATGTCACCCCTCCTCACCCACCTATCTAAGACATGTCAATTTCAAATTGTTGACAAAGACGTCAACCATCCCTATTTTTAGTATATTTAAAATTACTTTAAAATAATTTATAATTTAGAAAAACTTTTAACATGAATAAGTTTTGCAATTACTACACGGTTCCAACAGTATATCACACACATGAATCCGTCCAGCAGTTTAAAAATAAATGCCAAAAACAGTAAAAGGGGAAAACGTTTATGGAAAAAATTAGTTTATTTAAAACACGTCAAGATTTTTGGAAAATGTTTTATACGTGAAAGCTGCATAATTTTCATTTGATTTCAACGCCATATTGCATCAACACGATCTACGGTCTAAAAATTATGGCAAAACACTATGTAAAAACAATTATGCTTGCAAAAAAGAGTTTAGTATATTTAAAATTAGTTCTAAGCTATAAGGAATTTGGAAAAACTTTCTAAACATAAGAGATTCGAAATTTCCTAGCTTTCCAATGATATATTATTTGGATCATTCCGACATGTGGTTTAAAAATTGTGGTCCAAATACTATCCGCTAAACATGTATTTCTGATGGTCCGTCCGGAAGTTCACTTGTCTAAAAGAGAGAGTTCACTTCCGTGAAGTGCGAAGTTTAGAAAGGGTTGTAGAATAGAGAGAGAGCAGAACTGTATAGGAAGCCCTTAGGAGATTCCTATCTATCTATCAATATACTATTAAAAAGTTCGCGACGTTTGTCAACATCAAAAATTTCCGTCTGCCACTGTTTTGGACGCTTTTGCCCCTAGGACTTTAGAGATATTACGATGGCTGCCACCGCGAAGTCATATGGACGGACTTTAGAGATATTACGATGGCTGCCACCGCGAAGTCATATGGACGGTTTCAGTCTCCGTTGGTCCAATGCCGCCGCCGATGCCCCAATTCCTTGCAGCACGTGGTGAGAAAGCGCAGCCGCACCTCGCTTCCCCCTGCCACGAGAGGCAGAGGTTGAGCGGTGAGGGCGGCGTGCACGCGCGCGTGGACAGGACGAGGGCATCGGGAGGAGCTCAGGGCAGGACCCTCACGGGGAGGCGGACGAGCTTGTCCTGCTGGCCTCCGTGCATCGGGAACGACGGAGATCAGGGGCGGCGCTGGCTAGGACGAGCTCAAGACGAGGATCTCCGGGGCGGCGGTGTCCTTGACGTGGCGCGGAACGGATCGGGCGGCCGACGAGCTTGAGGGCCGGGTGGCGAGCTACAAGCCGTAGAGACGAGCTCTGAGAGGTGGACGCCCGCACGCGATGGAGATAGGCGGGACTGATGCGTGAGGTAGCAGAGGAGAGCGGCAGGGTCGATGAGGAAGCGGAGGCAAAGCGGACGACGTCAGCACTAGGGGCGTCTAGCAGAGCCGGAGCTAGCGGAGAGAGGGTGACGAGGAGGCGCAGGAAAGCGGTTGCCTGGTCGGGGCCTGGCCGGCGGGAGAACTCGCGAGCTCGTGGCGCAGGGCGGTGGCGCCTCTCGTGGAAGAGAGGAAGCATGAGGTTTCGTGTAGCCGAGCGGGTGAGCTGACAGATGTGAGACCGTGAGCCATGGAGGTGCTATGGCCTCTGGGGAATTGATCTCTGAATCCCGCGAACTTGAGAGGCTGATGCAGTTTCTTCGGGAGATTTAGAGGATTTTGGAAGCAATTGGGGATTCTTTTTCAGCGGTGGAAGACTGGAGAGGTCGAGAGCGAAGGCCAACAAACTTTTTCGTTTACTCTAGGCACCCGGTAGAAATATTCCATGTCCACCCGTGTTGATATGCTATACTTCTTCCAGCTCTATTTTTTATCTCACATGTTTCATCCATTATGTGAAGTACTGAAATCAGCTGAATATGCGTATATCTTCTTGAAGTGTCACTTTCACTAGCCTAAACTCTGAAAAAACACTGGTGGGTCGTTGACGTGGCGGCATGCTGAAAACCTGATCTGCAGATCCCGATGCAAATGTTTAGACCCAAGTGCTCTTGCGTGGGAGCTGAACAAAGGTGAGTTGTCTTGACTCTGGACCCGTGTGCCTACCGTATGGCCTGTCACAGCATGTTCATCATTGTTACATGTAGGTCCATACTGCCTTAGCTACCTTTCGATTGCTAATTTCTATTTTCATGTTTTCACATAGGATGATAGCCTGATTGAAAACGTTCCATATCATGTCTGCATTTGATTGACCAGGCAGAAATCTGATGGTATCCAGTTGCTTAATGACAATAACCAGATTATGTGAGGACAATTTGAATGTATGTAGCAAAGACATAAACTAATACAATCGATATAATATATGCCAATTTATCTTGCTTTTAATTGTAACCCTCTGTGTTCAGTGTAATATTTATGATGTCATTTTATTTTTACAGCCTATGGTATCATAAAAAACAGAAATTCCTAGGCCAAAATATTATGCATGCAATTTACTCTGTTTTTTACTTACTCGGTGCTAATATAAAATTTTGATCTTAACTAGCTGCTATATACAAATGTACTTATCTAATATTTAGCAAACTAAAAATTATAGTTAAAAGTGAGCAGCGGCAACGATTGGAAACGTTGCATACAAGTGAATGACAGTAATGTTGTCAATTTAAGCTACAACCAATATTTCTAGAGTTTATCACAAGTTCATCAAATTTATCATGTGCAGTTTTGCAAAATATAATGATCCATTTATCATTTTATCATTTGTTGTATATTTTTCTAATTCCGTATAGTATAGGTATACAAGAACCTGCACCTATTTGAGACAGACACGAGCAGCCAACACCCACCCCATCCCCGACCCCAACCCGGCTCCGACTGGAGAAATCATGCCATAAATTCTTCCCTGATCTCGAGCCCGAGCCCCGACAACCCCGATTCCTCCCCACCTCGGTCCGTCCCCACCCCCTACCTTCTCCGGCGCGAGCGAGCGAGTCGTCGGCGGCAGCCGATGCGAGGGAGCCCGCGACGGCCAGCGCCGAGCTCCCATACTAACCACCTCCTACCTTCTCCGGTGCGGGCGAGCGAGTCGCTGGCGGCAGCCGACGCGAGGGAGCCCGCGACGGCCGGCGGCAAGCTCCCATCCTAACCACCTTCTCCCTCACTGGCGGGGGCAAAAGGAGCACGCGGAGGCCATGGGCAAGCGGCCAACCTAGATCATCTCCTAACTCGAAATGGTGCGGCGGACGGAGCAATTCCAGCGCAACGACGGTAAGAAGCGATTTTGAAAACCTCCTACCTCAACTAGGCATGGGCAGTGATTTCCAATTCCCCTGTGATAACCCTAAATTCCATGTTGACAGTGAGTTGCTCCTTCTTCCTCCTTAGCGGATTTGTGATTTGGGAATAGCTAGACATAGCTCCAATTAGAAGAAGACCAGATCTGTTGAGTGTGGTTCCTCAGGTATTTGTATTTGTGTGCTTGGAATGCCCCTTAAATTACAATTCACATGAGTGTGTTGAACAAAACAAGTTGAAGTTCACATAAAAAAAATTGTAGTTCAACATACCTCTGTAGTTGCAGTTCACATTAGTGTGTTGAAGAAAAACAAGTTAAAGTTCAAGAAATAAAAAGCTGCAGTTCACACTGTTTTATCTTCTGTGCTTGGGGTACTCGTCTTACTAACCAAATAACAAATTAGTTCTTGTAGATCACAACGTATATGACTTGGAAACCTCCTACCTCACCGGCGCGGCGGACGGGTTTGATCCAAGCGGCGGACAGGTTGATTCCAGCGGGGCGTCGCTAAGTAGAAACTTCGAAGCAACTAACCGTAGTGATTTCAGATTTGATCCTCTGCGATTACCCTACCTTCCTTGTATTCAGCGGGTTGTGCTTTCTTCCTCGTTGGCTGACTTCAGTTTTGGCAACACATGGCTCCAATTAGAAGAAAAGCTGATCAGGCCACTCTGGTTTCTCAGGTTTTTTATATCCATCTGAATTGAACTAGGAACTAGTAGTACATCAAATTAGTGCAAAAAAAGTATGTTCAAATACCTATGAAGTTGCAGTTCACATTATTATTTGTGTGCTGAACATTAGTGAATATGATAATGCAGTTCATACTAGTGTGTTGAACAAAAAACAAGTTGAAGTTCACGGCATAGAAAAGGTGTAGTTCACATTGGTTGTATTTGTGTGCATGGGGTACCCTTCTTACTAAACAAAAAACAAATTAGTTCACGTAGGTCACAGTACATATGACCTGGGAGTTCACTTTCATATTAGTTTGCAATTCACTGCTTTGTGTAAAAAGGAAAAAGGAGGGTTAACTAGTTTTATTTTTAAAATAGGGATAAAGATTCACTTATGGTAAAAACTCACTTATGCTATAAAGTTCATTTGACAAACAAAAATGGTCTGTAGTTTGCTTGTATGAACTCTATATTTATTGACTATGAAAGTTTAGTTGTTGAAAAGTGTGTTTTGGAAAAGTGTGTTCAAATGCCACTGAAGTTGCAGTTCAGATCAGTGTGTTTTAGAAAACAATTGAAGTTCACATTAATATGTAAGATATAGTTCACTTCTGCAAACAAAAATACTTTTGTGTATGTGAGTTCACTTCTGTTATGCTATTTTTTGAAGTTCACGTGTTCACTATGTTCTGCAAAAAACAATGCAGGAAGTGCAACGGAATAAATGTTTCAAGTTTGCACACACAGCTGGGGTTGAGATATCAAAAGATGAAGTTGAAGAGGAACTATTATGCTGGTCTGGCCCCAATCAACCCCCACGTTCTTTTATGAGCTTTGATCAGCCAATAATAGTGACTAAACCGGTTATGCAGCTCCCAAAGTGCATGATTCGAGGTAGTGATTAGCAACAGTCCAATCCAAAAACAAATGCAACAGGTATGGGGCAGCATAATGGAGTTGATGGTGGAATTGTTCATGGTGTAGGTGGCAACAAACTGCAGGTATATTATTGTTCTAAACTGTCAAGTTCTGTAAAAAATGCACTTCACTTGGGTTTTGTACAAAAATGAAAAAGGAGTTCACTCATATATATATTAAAAGGTTCACTTGTTCATATGTTTGAAAAAAAATGATGCAGGAATTGAAACAACATAAACGTTCCAGATTTAAGCCAATTCTACATCATGGACCAGAGGTTGAGGAATTGTATGATGAAGCTAAAGAGGAAATATTATGCTGGTCTGGCCCCAAGCAGCCTCCAGGTCCTCCGAACATGATTCAAGGTGGAAACAAACAACAGTCCATTACTGAGGCAGATTCCTTGCAAACAGGATGCTTGAAAAGGAAGTTCAGTACCATAATTGATCTTGAACCTTTGCAAACAGTGCTAGCATCTGATGGTCATGAAGAAGATGAAATACTGTCTTGGAGTGGTCCACCAAAAACTCCACGCTCACCTATACAGTGTGATAAGCCCATAATTGTTACAAAACCTGTGCTCCGTGTTCCTCGTTGTTCAATCCAAAGTAACAATAGAACAGATCTGAATGCTCAAGGTGATCAGGTTCAAAAAAATCAAGGCTCCACGAAGTTCAAAAAAAGCGAGGAGAAAGAAGAAATCCTATGTTGGAGTGGTCCACCAAAGAAACCAGTGACTGTAGCAGCTCACTCAAGCTCAAAGGACAAGGTCCTGCCAGATACGGTGACAAGTGTTTGTCAAGTCATATGCCTCCAAGAGATCCATTGTTGCATAAACCAATTGTGACACCGCCTTGTCCCATCTAGCAAAGTCAGAATGAAACTCCTTCGGAAACAAGATCATACACACATGTGAGTATTATTGTTGCAATTACATTTATATTTAACAACAAAGAAAAGCAAAGGCATAGATAAAATAAAGAATGTTCATTAATGTTAACAACAGGAGTGCATTATACTACAGAACATCCTGCATGTGAAATGATAAAAAGTGCTTCTATTGTTTTTGGTAAGATATATTGACTTGTTTATGAAACATGTACAAGCACTTGAGCTGCCAGCCAATCTGATACCAGTAATTGGCCAACAGTTCAAGAAATTTGATGAAGCATATGGCTTTTACAACGCATATGCGAAGCACGCGGGGTTTGGCATTAAAAAGAGTCAACACAACAAGAGCCGGAGGTATCTGTGATTCATACGAGAGGGAAAACACACAACAAATGTTGCTGATGCTGACCGAAAGCGCGACATGCCAACACAAAAAGTTGGATGCAAAGCATTTATGAGACTGAAAGAGCGGGAGGATGGAAACTATGTTGTGAAAGATATAGATCTTGATCACAACCACCCTCTACTACTAAGTCCATCCATGAGTGTCTTCATGCATTCACACAAAAGGGTGGATTCAACACTGAAATGATATATTAAAGACCTCCAGTTCAGCAATGTCAAACATGTTAATATCATGGGGTTGCTTAGTAGGCTGAATAATGGACACACCAACCTACCATGCCACTATAAGGATATGCTGAACATGTAAGTACTACCCCCATGTCGTACGACAAAAATACATGTAATTTCCTTCTTGAAAAATAGGAACAAAATACTAAATATATCAAAAAAATTGCAGAAAAGCAGAGAACAAGTGTAAAGAGGCATTGTAGGATGTGGAAAAGTTGTTCAAATTCTTCAAAGATATAAAAGTTGATAATGATCGATCATGATGTTGATGAAGAGAGCACGATTAAGTCTACACATGAAACATATACCACATGCCATTGGCAGTCTTTGTCGGCGTGAATAACCATTTGAAGTCAAACATATTCGTTGTAGCGCTGATGCGTGATGAAGCCGACGACTCATTCACGTGGGTTTTCAGCACATTTTTAAAATATATGGGAGGGCAAGAACCTATGTGCATATTGACAGGTAACCATATTTTATCAATAAAAGTTCAGACAAGTAAAAAATGTAGTTCACTTCCTTGTTTTTTTGTTCAGTTAAGTGCACTTGCATTCCCATTATTTTTCTTGCTTGTTCAGCTTAGGTTCGGTTCACTTCATCATATAGTAGAATTTCATGCTACTATGTAGTTGATAAAAAACATTTATTTTCACAACGAAATAATTTGTAGCTTGCTTGTTTTTTGCTGTACTACACAACATATGTGACATTAGAAAAAAGTTAATAGCCAATTTGATAACCATATTGACAGGTAACCACATTTTATCAGCAAAGTATAAAAGTTCAGAAAAGTAAAAATTGTAGTTCACTTTCTTGTTTTTTTGTTCAGTGCACTTGCATTCCAATTATTTTGCTTGCTTGTTTAGCTTAGGTTCGGTTCACTTCATCATATATTAGATGTTCATTCTAGTATGTAGTTGAGAAAAAACATTTATTTTGACAATAAAATAATTTGTAGCTAGTATGTTTTTGCTCTACTACACAACACATGTGACATTAGAAAAAAAGTTCAATTGCTCTCCATTGGTAGTTCACTCAGATTCTAGATGGAAAAGAAACATTCAAGAATTATGATTACATCGTACTTGGAAACATGATATTTGGTTATGTCCTAAGCATGTGTTCTATTTTATTCAAATACAGATCAATGCCTATCAATAGCAAAAAGCATTCTCGAAGATATTCCTACGAGCACTACATAAACTTTGCAGGTGACACATTATGAACAAGCACAAAGATCCTTTGGTTAAACTTTACAAATTGTTTCCTGAACTGAAGGAACAACTCACAGCAGTTCTCAACCATCCACTAATACTAGCTGATTTTGAGGAAGCATGGATGCGCTAATGGACAAGTACAATCTGCACAATGTAACTATGATGGTAAAAATGTGGAATGAAAGGAAGACATGGGTCTCTGCTTATTGGAAAGTAGTCTTCTATGCAGGAATAATATCAATACAGAGAAGCGAAAGTATGAACAGCGTGCTAAAAAGAGGATTCGTCAAAGAGGAGCAAGATCTTCACATTTTTGCACAGCAAGTCAACAACAGCATTCAGACACAACACGAGGCAGAGAATGCTGAGAATGTTGCATCAGCGGTACGTTATATTTTAAGGTTCACTTTGAGAAACAAATGAAGTTAGGAGTAGGAAAAATTATTAGACTTGTACTAAAGCATTTAAATATATAAAAACCATGCAGGGTGTCCAACAAACATTGACGAGCTATGAATTCAAAGAACATGCAAGGTAGAAGTACACTAGGGATGTGTACGCAGTGTTTCGGGAGCGCCAATATAAGAGCACGGATTTTTGGATTAAAAGCACTGCAGATCCAACGAAATTCCTTGTGCATCACTACAACCAAAGCCGAGAATTTGTATGGTCAAGACATGAGTTCTGAGTCACAGCGGAACACACAGGTAAGATGATAAAAATGAAAATTTTATTTAAACATGCATACAATCTCATTCTACTTTGTGAATACAACTAACACAAAAAAATGTTCCTTGTAGGTCTGTTTTGCCATCATGTGATTGCAGTGTTTGAACATCTGCCACTAGACAAGATACCACTCAAATACATATTGAGGAGGTACACGAAAGATGCTATTGTAAACCCAACATTCAACCGCAGGGACCACAAAGCAATAGCAGCAGATGGAACATTGAGAAAGAATTGTATATAAAGAAACCCAAAGATTTTGTCGATCCTATGGATGCTGACAAGGTATGCAAACTTCAGTGTTCCATCTATAGACCGAAGCAAGCATCCCGAAGTTGAAATCTCCGCTTTGATGAAGTGATCAAATGGTTTGGATTTGTCCAAACTATAGGAGAGACTTGTATCTACAAGAAAGTCAGTGGGAGATCTATAGCATTTCTGATATTATATGTGGATGATATATTGTTAATTGAAAATGATGTAGATCTTTTGAATAACGTAAAGAATTACTTAAATAGTAAATTTTTGATAAAGGACCTTAGTAAAGCTGTTTATATTTTAGGTATCAAGATCTATAGAGATAGATCAATACGCTTAATTGGATTATCACAGAGTACATACCTTGATAAGATTTTGAATAAGTTCAACATGCAAGATAGTAAGAAAGGACTCTTACCTATGGTGCAAAGTACGGTTTTGAGTAAGACTCAAAGTTGAGCTTCAACAAAAGATAGAGAATTGATGGTCAATGTCCCGTATGCCTCAGCCATAGGCTCTCTTATATATGATATGCTGTGTACAAGACCAGATGTGGCACATGATATTAGTTTGACTAGCAGGTACCAATCTGATCTAGGTATACAACAATGGAATGTAGTCAAGAATGTCTTTAAGTACTTAAGAAGGACTAAAGACATGTTTCTCATCTATGGTGGTGAAGAAGAGCTCGTCGCAAAGTGTTATGTTGATGCCAGTTTCGACACCGATCCGGATGACTCTAAGTCACAATCTGGATATGTATTTCAAATGAATGGAGAAGCGGTGAGTTGGAGGAGTTCCAAGCAACCTGTGGTGGCAAGATCTTCAATGGAGGCAGAGTATATCTCTGCTCCAGAAGCAGTGGCGGAAGCAGTTTGGATGGAGTTCATTTCCGAACTAGGTGTGGTTCCAAGTGCTTTGGATCCAATGGTTATCTATTGTGACAACAATGGCGCTATAGTCAATGCTAATGAACCGAGGTCTCACAAAAATTCTAAGCATATCAAGCGCCGTTATCACTCCATCCGAGAACATGTCCAGGATGGAGATATATAGATTTGCAAAGTAGATACGAATTTGAATATTGCGGATCCGTTGACTAAAGCTCTCCCAAAGGCAAAACATGACGAGCACCAGAACGCTATGGGTGTTAGATTCATAACTATGTAAAACTAGATTATTGACTCTAGTGCAAGTGGGAGACTAGAAGGGATATGCCCGAGAGGCAATAATAAATGGTTATTATGTTATTCCAGGTTTATAATAGATGTTTATTTCTCATGCTATAATTGTGTTAAAAGGAAACATTAATACATGTGTGTTAAATAAACAAATGGAAGGTTCCTAGTGATGCATATCATTACACTAGCTTGTTGATTAATAGATGATTAATGTTTCCTGTAACGAGGTCACAACGATGTGATGACAAACTCCCAAAGTATAGTAATACTATCATGCCATTATGTTTACACTACTACAACGTCACTCAAAGTAACCCGAATGCTTAGACCATGAGATCACATCAATCACTGACTCAGGAAGAGTATTTTGATTACATCAAACGTCACACCGTAACATGGTGATTATAAATGTGTCATCGGATACTTCAAAAGTGTTAGTTGAGGCTCATGGATCAAGAATGGGATTTGTCCATCCTGATGACGGAGAGATATACTCAGGGCCCTCTCGGTGATATCACATTAACATAGCTTGCAAGCAAGTGATAACGATCACTAAGAATGTAATATCATGGGAACGAGAAAAAATTACTTGTCAGTAACGGGATAGAACTTGGTATGGATGATACCAAATGATCGGATCTCGGACAAGTAAAGTATCGCGATATAAAAGGAATTGGCTACTGCGAATAAAGGTTCACACGATCACTAGTTTATCATTTGAGCTGGTGGGAGTCATTATGGATCTCCAGGTCCTGCTAATGATTATTGATCGGAGAGTGTCTCGATCATGTCCACTCATCTCGCGAACCCATAGGGAGACACACTTAAGGGTATTCGACACATTTGAGTGGATAGAAAACACCAGAGAAAATACTGGACAATGCAGGAATTGTTCTGATAAATATGCTAGAATAGTTTCAGTGTATCGAAATATTATCGGGATTGGATTATCAATATGTTCATTAAATGAAGTACTTATTAAATGAAGTGTTCATTGAATGAGTCGCACTAAATCAAGTGAATTAAAAGGGAGTTTTAATTGCATGACTCTTGATTTTGAGTGAAGATTAATCATGAGAAACTGGAGTTGAATTTTGGGTGAGTGAAGCCTCCACCCACATGAATGAGGGAGAGGTGGGGGCACTCACCTTGGCTGCCTTCCATGGCAAGGGGATGCCCCTCCCCCTATAAAAGGTGGGGTGGAGCTCCTCTCTCTCACACACTCATCCTTGTCCTCTCATATGCCCTTTGGTTGGCATCTTCCTCCCCCTTCTAGCCTTGTCCATTTCCACGAGAACAGAGCTTAGAAGCACTGCTCAAGATCTTCTCCACCCCCATCACCACCATGTCATAGTGTTGGTGGAGTTCCCGAGGATCCACTACTTCCACTGCCACGCTGGAGCGAGGGACAGAAGTCGTCGACACACTATACGTGTGACTAATTATGGAGGCGCGACACTTGTGACGTTGGTCATGGCGTCCTTGAGGATGGTCGTATACACTCTACAACAACTGTGTTTGTTTGCGGGAACGTTATCCCGCTTTACGGTCTTCGAGGGTGAGTTCATCCGAAACCGTTACAAGTATCGCCTAGATATGATCTTGGTAGCTGCAAGCTTAGGATTTTTTTGTTTTCCATGCAACGAACCCCATCAGTGGTATCAGAACCAGGTTTATGCGTATATTCTTTGTACGGTTAGAACACATAGAGATGTGGGCGTTGATAGTCTTGTTATTTCATACTTGCATGAATTTGGATCATGTTGGCATGTTGGGATGAAGCGGTGATGAGGACATCCCTACAATTACACCTACCCCAATGACTACTGAAGATGCTACAACTGTTGCAAGAAAGAATCAGTCCAATGAGATTAGAATTGGACCTATTAAAAGAGCTCGTGCTAAGCTACTGGAACAACAGGTGAATTTACTCCTAAACGAATCTGGTACTTTGATTGATGAGAACTTTATACTGCCTAAGTCTATGCATTTATGTATGATCAGGTTCGTTGCAGAAACAAGCATGGCGCGAGGAGGAGAAGGGCTAGAAGAGAAGCCCAACATGATGATCGCCCAAGGATGCGCGAGGGAGGAGTGGGAGGAAGGCGCAAGAGAAGATCATCAAGACGAAGGCAAAAAGATCTGCCACGACCGGAGTGTCCGGCCAGATCCACCCGGACTGTCCGGCCTGGTCGAGAGGCAAACTGGGGTGGACATTTAGTATGCTAGTTCGGACACTACACGGACACCACCCGGAAACTTCAAAGTTTCCGGCCAGACTGGACTGTCCGGCACACTTCACCCGGAGTGTCCGGCCTGACCGAACTGTCCGGCCCACTTCGACCGGAGTGTCCGCCCGCCGACCGAATCTGGTCCAAGTCGGTTTGTATCAGTTTGAGTCGTTTGCGTTTAGTTTCGGTTTCTGGTCGCCCCAGCCGCCCTTATAAGCCTTGGGACGACCTCTAGTTAGGGGGGGGAGACCACGTTAAAACTATTTTGGAGTTGTTTCTTTCATAGAACCTCTGGAATTACCCTGTGTTCGAATCTACCAACTATAATTGAGTGTGATTTGTTGTTTCCATTGGTAATTAGTAGATTGCATACTACCGTTCATGGTCACGGCTGCGTGCGTAAGAGCGTGGTGTTGTGAATATCCTACAAGGTTCGAGAGCTGTTGCATTGGCATCAGGGATCGAGCGGGAGAGTTCATAGCTACAGGCTAGTTATCTATCATCCACCATCATCACCGCCATCCACTTACTGAGAAGATCAGGCCACCCCATATCATCTTGGTATCAGATTTCCAGTGTTGCCTCGGTAAGCATCCACAAATCCATCCATAGATTAGAGAGTGTTTTCGTCCTATACAAAAAAAGCCTTACAAAAAGATTTGCCAATGACTAGATTGCATCGTTTTCGAGTTTTAGTTGCTGATTGTATCTTCTCGTAGATCCGATCTGCAGGTTTTCCTCGTAGGAGTCTAGTTTCCGTTGGTGTCTAGGTTTAGGGTTTGATCTTGTTCTCCGCTTTTCCCACCGTTACTGTTTCCGCAAGTTTTCCTCGTTTGTCCGAGTCCACATAGCGTACCTTTGTTTGCATACCATAGACACAGCCTATCTACAGCATCTGTGCCTAGGAACGTACCCACGAGACTAGTTGCTTTGCTCCGACAGGCTGCTCATTAGGTTTTTGAAGTGCAAAAATTTTCGACAGGCAAAACCAGACTATCCGGCCGAATCACACCGGACTATCCGGCACATCCAGAGTCTCCGGGGCATATCAACCGGACGATCCGGCCCAGTTCTTTTAGAGGTTGCTGTACTCGTTTGCATTGAGTAATATAGTTGAAAAATCAAAAAAAAAGAGAAGAGAAAATAGAATCAGTATAAAAAAAGGAGATATAGAAGTTTGCAATATTGGAGGCCTTGTTGTGTATAGCACTAGTAGATTGAGCAATCTTGTGCCTGTTCTATTTGAGCTATTACTAGCGTCTCTCTTGTGCATTGCAATATTCCTTTTCATAAGTTGCTTTTCCACGTTTATCTCCACTGTGTGTGTTTCTTGGGTTTTTTACGATCAGCACTAGGACTTGTTTGCGGTGTAGATAGGGTACCAAACCTATAGCTCCACCTTTACATAAACTGTGTGCCCTGCGATCGTTCTCTATACCTTTGATATTCACGTCATCACATCAAGTGCATCAGTCTTTGATTTCGTTTGGTAGAGCATCTCTATTCACTTTGGAACGGTAAGATCTCCTTTCTTATTAGTTGTGAGTGAGTTGTGAGAGTTTCCACCATACAGATTCTGATTTTTGCACTAACCTACTAATCATGTCTACTAGTGATGATGATGTTGTGTTGCAGAAAAAGAAGGATGAGGAGCTCGTCAATTGGCGTGGATATGAGGCTTTGAAATCCCACTTGACACGTGTGTTTACTAACACGATAGATGCCATTGACAAGAATCTCCAAGATATGAACATGAGATTGGATAAACATGTTGGGACGGTTGATACTATCCAAACGCAAGTGGCTACGCTTAATGTCAATGTCACCACTTTGCAGCAGTCCATTGAGGGTTTGACAGCCGCCTTACATAGAAGGGAAAATCCTCAACATGATGATGCCTTTGATGATTTGATGAGGGTAGCGCTGTTGATGCTGCTCCACATGTTGGCAGGGGACGTGCTATTCCCCCTGTCCATGCACCTGCTCATGGTCGTGGGTTTGCCCATCTTGGGCGTGGTCCACCTGTGCCCAACCAAGATGATGGTTTGGGCAAACCAAAATTCTCAATTCCTAAGTTTGATGGTTCCATTGATCCTAAAGACTACCTCACCTGGGAATTGAAGATTGAGAAACTCTGGCACTTATTTGACTATCTAGAAGATAAGAAGGTCAAGCTTGCAGCATATGAATTTGATGGTTATGCTTTGCGTTGGTGTGATGCTCTTGTGCAACATAGGAGGGAGGACAATGAACTTCCTGTGATGGATTGGCGCGAGATGAAGCAAATCATGAAAGCTCGTTTCGTACCAACCAACTACTTGCGATCAATTTTTGATAAATTGACGCAATTGAAGCAAGGCACCATGACTGTTGATGAGTACTACATGGAGATGGAGATGCTTATGCAGCGTGCTCGAGTTTGTGAGTCCATTGAGATGACCATGGAGCGATTCCTAAACAATCTGAAGTTACCAATCAAGAGCATTGTTCATCATCACAAGTATGAGACCATGAATGAGTTGTTGCATCATGCTAGAGAAGCCGAATCCCAGTTGGCAGAAGAGGCGAAGTCACGTGCTCGTTTTCCGTCCTCCAGCAGATTTTCGGTCAGGTCTACACCTCCTACAGTCATGCCACCGGCTGCTGCTCTATTTACACCATCGGCCAAACCAGCAAGTACACCTTCGTTTGGTTCTAATGCTCGGAAACCCGCTACTCCTGCTGCTAGCTCGGGTTCCAACATGTCTACTGCACGTACTCGTGATGTGGTGTGCCATACTTGTGGAGGTAGAGGTCACTACAAGAAGGATTGTCCAAACAGCAAGGTTATGTTTGTTAATGAACAAGGTGAAGTAGAAAGTGGAGATGAAGCTTCTGATGATGATATTGATGACAGCGAGGAAGGTGCCGATGCATATGCTGAGCGTGCACCCACTATTGTCGTATCTTCATGTGTACTTAGTGTGCAACCGGTTGAGGAATCCCAGTGTTGCAACTTGTTCCAAACAAAAGCTCTAGTTGGACCAAACAAAGCTTGCAAGGTATTTATTGATGGAGGTAGCTGCAGAAATCTTGCAAGTAAGGAACTATGTGCCAAACTAAATTTGACATACTTACCTCACCCCAAGCCATACTACATACAATGGTTGAGCAACAATGGTGAGATGAAGGTAAATCATATGGTACGTGTGAATTTTCAAATAGGGCCATACAAAGATTCTATTGATTTTGATGTGGTTCCTATGACTGTTTGTCACCTACTATTAGGTCAGCCTTGGCTCTATGATCGCCATGTGCAACACAATGGCCGAGCCAATACATATCACTTGGAATTCAAAGGAAAGAAGATTACTATGCAGCCAATGACACCACAAGAAATTGTGAATGATTCTCACCAAAAGATAGAGGTGAACTTGAAGGACGATACTACCACTCGGCGAGACTGTGTAACAGTTGTTCCTGATGTAATTGAGCCTAAATTGAGTGATATAATGAAAAGTGAGAGAGTGGCTGGGTTATTGATATTAGCCACCAAGGAGGATATGAGAGAGTTTCGTGAGGATCCTACAGCCATGCCACTTGTGCTCATGTATAAGGGCGAGGTATTGGTTTCTAACGACATGACCCCTATTTCTCTTGGTGTCTCTTCTGTTTTGCAAGACTTTGGGGATGTGTTTCCAGAAGACGTACCTGCAGGTTTGCCTCCATTGCGTGGTATAGAACATCAAGTGGACCTGATTCCTGGCGCCACACTTCCCAACCGTGCACCTTACAGGACTAATCCCGAAGAAACTAAGGAAATTCAGAAGCAAGTACAAGCATTGCTGGATAAAGGGTACATTCGTGTCTCTCTTAGCCCTTGTGTTGTTCCTGTTATTGTAGTTCCTAAGAAAGATGGTACATGGCGCATGTGTGTTGATTGTAGAGCGATTAATAACATCACTATTCGATATCGTCATCCTATTCCACGCTTAGAGGATATGCTAGATGAATTGAGTGGTGCTGCTGTTTTCTCTAAAATTGACTTGCGTAGTGGTTATCATCAAATTAGGATGAAAGAAGGGGATGAATGGAAAACTGCTTTCAAAATTAAATTCGGTTTGTATGAGTGGTTAGTTATGCCGTTTGGTCTTACTAATGCATCTAGTACTTTCATGCGTTTGATGAATCATGTTTTGAGAGAGTTTATTGGTCGTTTCGTGGTTGTTTACTTTGATGATATACTCATATACAGCCACACCGAATCTGAACATTGCACTCATATTAGACAAGTTTTGCAAGTGTTACGTGATAATAAACTGTATGCTAATCTTGAGAAGTGTACATTTGCAAAAGATAAGGTCATATTCCTAGGATTTGTTGTTTCTAAGCATGGAGTAGAGGTAGATCAATCTAAAATTGAATCAATTCAGAATTGGCCTACTCCAATGAATGTTAGTCAAGTGCGTAGTTTCCACGGTCTCGCTGGTTTCTATAGGCGCTTTGTGAAAGATTTTAGCACCATTGCTGCACCATTAAATGATTTGACAAAGAAAGGTGTTCCTTTTGTATGGGGCGCGGCTCAAGACATTGCATTTGATACATTAAAACGTTTGCTTACTTCTGCACCATTACTTGCATTACCTGATTTTTTGAAGCAATTTGAAGTTGAATGTGATGCTAGTGGTATAGGCATAGGTGGCGTTTTGATGCAAGAGGGTCGGCCTATAGCTTATTTTTCTGAGAAATTGACTGGTGCTCGTTTGAATTATTCTATCTATGATAAAGAATTGTATGCACTTGTTAGAGTACGTCAGGTTTGATAACATTATTTGTGGCCAAAAGAATTCATCATACATTCTGATCATGAAGCATTGAAATACTTGAAAGCTCAATCAACCTTGCATAGAAGATTAGCTAAATGGGTTGAGTTCATTGAGTCTTTTCCTTACATCATTAACTATAAGAAGGGAAAAGAGAACGTTGTTGCTGATGCTCTATCTAGGAAGAACATGCTATTAACCAATCTTGATGTTCAAATTCCTAGATTAGAAGCTATTTGTGCACTTTATCCAAGTGACCATGATTTTGCTGAACCATATCGTTTGTGTGCTCTTAGAAACCCATGGGATAAGTATCATATACATGATGGATATTTGTTTCGAGCTAACAAACTATGTATTCCAGAATCGTTGTTGCGTTTGTTCTTAGTGCAGGAATCACATGCTGGTGGTTTGATGGGTCACTTTGGGCGTGAGAAGATGTTGCTCATGCTTGCTGATCACTTTTATTGGCCCAAGATGAGGCATGATGTGTAGAGATTTGTGAGCCGATGTATTACATGCCACAAGTCGAAATCTAAGCTGAAGCCTCACGGTTTGTATACACCTCTCTCTGCACCGACTACTCCATGGGATGACATTAGTATGGATTTTGTGCTAGGTCTACCTAAAACTCAGAGAGGTCATGATTCTATATTTGTGGTAGTGGATAGGTTCTCTAAGATGGCTCATTTTATTGCCTGCCACAAAAGCGACGATGTGTCGCATGTTGCTAACCTGTTTTTTAGGGACATCGTGAGATTACATGGAGTACCAAAGACGACTGTTTCTGACCGTGATGTGAAGTTCATGAGCTACTTTTGGAAGACCTTATGGGGAAATCTAGGAACGAAGTTGCTATTCAGTACTACATGTCATCCCCAAACAGATGGTCAAATGGAGGTGGTGAATCGAACATTTTCACAGCTGCTAAGGACCATGATTAAAAAGAATCTGCGGGAGTGGGAAGAGTGTTTGCCACATGTTGAGTTTGCTTACAACAGGGTTGTGCATTCAACTACTCAGCTTTGTCCTTTTGAGGTGGTGTATGGTTTCAAGCCATTGACGCCACTTGATATGTTGCCTCTGCCATTACATGAGAGATTTGATATGGAGGCATCAAAACGTGTTGATTATGTGAAGAAAATACATGAGAAGACTCGAGAGGCTATTGAGAAGAAAGCCAAGAACATTGCTGCCGCAAGGAATCAAGCAAGGAAAGAAGTGTTGTTCAAGCCTGGAGATATGGTTTGGGTGCATCTACGCAAGGATAGGTTCCCACTACTTCGAAAGTCAAAATTGAAGCCACGTGGTGCTGGTCCTTACAAGGTGTTAGCCAAGATTAATGATAACGCCTACTCGGTCGATATACCTATTGAGGAGTTTGGTGGAATTAGCAATAGCTTCAACGTTGCTGATTTGTCACCATATGCTGGAGAAGACCTTGGAGCGTCGAGGTCGACGCCTTTTGAAGGGGGGGGGGGGTAGATGATGAGGACATCCCTACAATTACACCTACCCCAATGACTACTGAAGATGCTACAACTGTTGCAAGAAAGAATCAGTCCAATGAGATTAGAATTGGACCTATTAAAAGAGCTCGTGCTAAGCTACTGGAACAACAGGTGAATTTACTCCTAAACGAATCTGGTACTTTGATTGATGAGAACTTTATACTGCCTAAGTCTATGCATTTATGTATGATCAGGTTCGTTGCAGAAACAAGCATGGAGCGAGGAGGAGAAGGGCTAGAAGAGAAGCCCAACATGATGATCGCCCAAGGATGCGCGAGGGAGGAGCGGGAGGAAGGCGCAAGAGAAGATCATAAAGATGAAGGCAAAAAGATCTGCCACGACCGGAGTGTCCGGCCAGATCCACCCGGACTGTCCGACCTGGTCGAGAGGCAAACTGGTATGGACATTCAGTATGCTAGTTCGGACACTACACGGACACCACCCGGAAACTTCAAAGTTTCCGGCCAGACCGGACTGTCCGGCACACTTCACCCGGAGTGTCCAGCCTGACCGGACTGTCTGGCCCACTTCGACCAGAGTGTCCGCCCGCCGACCGAATCTGGTCCAAGTCGGTTTGTATCAGTTTGAGTCGTTTGCATTTAGTTTCGGTTTCTGGTCGCCCCAGCCGCCCTTATAAGCCTTGCGACGACCTCTAGTTAGGGGGGAGACCACGTTAAAACTATTTTGGAGTTGTTTCTTTCATAGAACCTCTGGAATTACCCTGTGTTCGAATCTACCAACTATAATTGAGTGTGATCTGTTGTTTCCATTGGGAATTAGTAGATTGCATACTACCGTTCGTGGTCACGGCTGCGTGCGCAAGAGCGTGGTGTTGTGAATATCCTACAAGGTTCGAGAGCTGTTGCATTGGCATCAGGGATCGAGCGGGAGAGTTCATAGCTACAGGCTAGTTATCTATCATCCACCATCATCACCGCCATCCGCTTACTGAGAAGATCGGGCCACCCCATATCAAGCAGCCCGGACTAACTTTACATGTCCTCGCACATGAGACTTGTCCCATGCTTGACATGCAACTGGTATTGCATAAATGGCTCAGCGAGAGTCTGTCTCTCCCAACATAATCATGATCTAATTTACAACGGTTTGCTAATAACTTGATTATCACCGTTGTGGCTGAAATTCGTAGGTAGAGTGATTCTGTCCTAGAAAGCCCAAAGCCACAGAAAATATGCAAAAATAAATTAGAATACGTCTAACTTGTTTTTGCAGGGCATGTGATGTGATATGGTCATTGTTACAAAAATTGTTGTAAGCAATGAGATTTATTGTAAGTTAAACAATCGGTAGGAGCCATATGGTTGTCTTTATATTTTATGGCATGCGTGTTATTCGTGTATATCCAAGAGATATATTGTAATGATGGAGACAACCGTGATGGTTGCGCCTTGTACCTTGGAGCCACGCCGGTGGAATGATGGAGATCATACCATGGAGCACAAGATGGAGATCAAGTGCAAGAAAGGACCATATCATATCACATTTTATATGCATGCGATGTTTATCCCTTTTATGCATCTTATTTTTGTTATGTCTTGCTTAGTTCTTGGTGGTAGCATTATAAGATGATCCCTCTCACTAATATGAAGATAATAATATGTTCTTCCTTAGTATGCACCATTAAGAAAGTTCGTCGTTTCGAAGCACCACGTGATGACCGGGTGTGAATAGACTCTACGTTCGCATACAACGGGTGTAAGACAGTTTTACACACATGAGTAATGAGGTTCGTACTTGGAGAGCCTAGCATGTATGGACATGGCCCCAGAACATGAACCGAAAGGTAAAACACGAGTCATATGAATGATATGATGTCCATATGACGCTCACCATTGGAGCTGCACCACCACTCGTGATGATCGGTCGTGGTGTAGTGAATTTGGTTCATGTAGTCACTAAAAATTACTAGAGGGATGTCATTTTGAGTGGGAGTTCTCATATTAATTTTGAATTGACTTGAACTCTATCTTTTATAAACTAGTCTACAATAGTCTTTGCAAATATATTGTAGATCACGACACCCATGCATTTAATTTCAATGCATTCTTGGATAGAGAAAAGCCACAAGATAATGGGTCTAACTTCACCAACTAGCACCGCAACATGAGGATTATCCTCACGGGCATGAAGAAGTCCTATGTGTTGGACAGTTCCTTAGGTGATTCCCCTACAGCTAGTGCAACTCAGGAAGAGCACGGCACATATGACATGAAATATGATGACTACACTCTTGTGCGGTGTGCGATCCTCCAGTCGCTGGAGCCTGAACTCCAAAAGCGCTTTGAACATACTGATGCTGATGTCATGGTGGAGGAACTCAAAACTATGTTTGGGGACCAAATCCGTGCTAAGAGATATGAGATCTCCGATAAATTCTTTAGCGCTAAGATTGAGGAGCATAGCTCTGTGAACGAGCACATCATTAAGATGACGGGCTATGCTCAACGTCTTGAGACACTGGGATGTGAGATTCCACCTGATCTCACGAAGGATATAGTTTTCCAGTCGCTCCCACCTAGCTACAAAGGGTTTGAGCTAAACTACAAGATGAGTGGTGCGAACAAGTCGCTCACTGAACTTGCAGCCATGCTGAAAACTGCCGAGGTAGACATTAAGAAAGAGCACCAAGTGTTTTTGGTCAACAAGATCACTAGTTTTTAGAAAAGGGGCAAGAAAGGCAAATCCAAGGGTAACTTCAAGAAGAATGGAAAATCTATTGCCAAGCCTGAGAAGAAGACCAAAGGAGGCCCTAAGGCCGACACTGAGTGTTTGTACTACAAGGGGACTGGTCACTAGAAGCGGAACTGTCCGAAGTACCTGGCAGATAAGAAGGCCGGGAACATGAACAAAGGGGCTAAGGAGTAGTCGACCGCTGGCAAAGGATGAAGTGACGATGCGCGCAGGCAATGGATCAAAGGTGGATGTGATCTCCATTGGGACACTACCACTTCATCTGCCATTAGGATTGACAATGAACCTAAATAATTGTTATCTGGTGCCTATGTTAAGCATGAACATCATGTCTGGATCATTTTTAGTGCAAGACGGTTATTCGTTTGTGTCTGAGAACAATGTTTGTTCCTTTTATATGAATACTATCTTTTATGGTCATGCACATGTATTGAATGGTTTATTTGTTTTGAATCTTGATATTAGTAATACACATATTCATAATGTGAATTCCAAAAGAATCAAGCTGAGTGATATATTGCTGCATATATGTGGCATTGCTGTTTAGGTCATTGATGACTACAAGTGCATAGATCAATTGTAGCTAGTTTTGAAATAAGAGTATCAAACCCACAGAGAGCTATTTGGTTGAGGTCTTTATGCCCCTCGTCACTATCTACCAAAGGATACTTATAAGCTGCCTTTGATTTCAGGTGAACGGGTGTTTGAAAGTTTTTGGTTTTAGTGCAGGAAAGTAAATAAAACAAGTAAAAACAAAGCAAGTAAAAAGAGTGTTTTTGGAATGGTGGTTGAACTCCATGGGGCTAAGACGTTCTCGGGGGTGTAGGATACACCTCTAGCATGTTGTAATTAATCATAATTAGGATAACCTATTTCTTGTGTCATGATATGTGTGGAGAGAGTTCCACAAAAAGATGTTCACTAAGGCTCGTAGGCAGTCACTTTGTTGAGCCAAGAATGAGGTCATCTCTAAATAACCACTGCGATGCCTGAAAGCAATCACCATGTAGACCATCGCAATTAAGGGTTTCCCCATGGATATCATAATTAGCTTAGTGAATCTCCCTTTGTTCCCCCTTCGATCGTGTTGGGTGATAGTGGTGCTTATAGTCACAGTAGCAACCAGCACAAACATCCAAGCATGTCCAAAGGGTTTCACCTCTTACTTTAGACCCGAAGGCAAATGATATGTGGCTGACTACACATACCATCTAAAGGGAGAGATCAAACACACATCATAGATCAATGGATCCTCTACAAAAGTGATAGATCATCTTTATTTCATTTCATAATAATGCTAGGGTTTCTCCATCTCCCCAAGAACGAAGGGAACTACTCACACATGGAAGCAATCAACAACATCATCATAATCAAATGGATGGATAAAGGTAATGGAATGAATCTAGTGCAAACCACAATTGAATTTGGAATTACAACACGATCTAATGGATGGAAGATGGGGGTAGAGATGGTGATGGACATGCAGCGGTTGATGATGTAGGGGATGATGCGTTGTCCTCCAATGATCCGTGCAGCAGCAAGGATTTGCCCTTCTTCAAGTTCCTCCTTCAGATCCCTTTCTAGTGTGGTTTTTTGTGGCTGGAGATTTCTGTGAATGTCGGATATATCTTCCGTTTTCGTGAGGAGGAAGTATTTGTCGAGGCGGCCCTATCGCCGGGTTGTACGGGCGCGCGGTACGGGTGAGCTCTGCCCATACCGCTAATTGTTACGCTGGCTGGAGCCTCCTGGACATGGGAAATTCTTCCAGGTGCGAAGGTAAATCAATAAAATAACTTTTATCACTTAAAAATACCATATTACTATGTAATATGATATTCTCAATTGATATGTTCACTAAAGTCTTAGTAAATTGGGATCCTGTTGAAACAAGGACAAAAAGGTGCACGCTAACGTGGTAAAATACTAAAAACCCTATACTACTAATGCAAAAACAATAAGTAAAAGGGATTTATATTTTTGTATCCTCAGTTCGTTAGTTGTACTCAATTTTCCCCAGCCGCTTAATTTTTCCTCTCTTTTACCCATCTCCTTGTACGAAACTCTCACATGGTCTGAAACTCGCCGTCCATCGGCCTTGCCGTTACGTGCTGATAAGTGGGTCCATGTTTAGTCGGGTCCCGTAGTGGACCCTCGCCGTTATGTGTTGACGAGTAGGGCCGCACTCTGTCAGGTCCCGTAGTGTACCCTTGCCGTTACATGCTAACAAGTGGGGCCGCGTTCAGTCGGTTCTCGTAGTGGACACCTCTCTCAACTTTTTGCAGATCAGCATCGAACCCATAGCTTATCCACGTGAGCGCCGGACCCACAGCTTATCCACGTGAGCGCCGGACCCATAGCTTACCTAGGTTGGCGTTGCAAGAGAGGACCCCGAGCCAGCCCCACGCCCGCGTCCATGCCGTTGCCTCCCCTTTCTTCTTCTCCGGTGACGGCGGCCCTTTGTCTAGCTTCATTTTCATATAGTGAAATGTAATGTATATATGAAAAGTATACACCTTTGAACTCTTTTAAATCGCACTTAGGACATGATAATGTTGTTCTAATAAAATCCTGATCATTTATCATTTCCATGGAGTGAAATATAATGCATAAACTTGCATATATGAAAATTATACACCTTTGAACTCTTTGAAATCGCACTTCATACGTGATAATGTCATGCTAATAAAATCTTGAGAGATTATCATTTTCATAGAGTGGAATGTAATGCACAAACTTGCATATGCGAAAATTATAAACCTGTGAACAATTTTAAATCGCACTTATTACGTGATAATGATGTGCTAACAAAATTTTGAGAGATTATTATTTTCTCCCCCATTTTCATAGAGTGGAATGTAATGCATAAACTTACATATACGAAGTTTATACACCTTTGAACTCTTTGAAATAACACTTAATACATGATAATGTTGTGCTAAGAAAATCTTGAGAGATTATTATTTTCATAGAGTGGAATGTAATGCATAAATTTGCATATACGAAAATTATACACCTTTGAACTCTTTGAAATCGCACTTAATACATGATAATGTTGTGCTAAGAAAATCTTGAGAGATTATCAATTTCATATACTGGAATGTAATGCATAAACTGGCATATACAAAAATAATACACCTTTGGACTCTTTGAAATCGCACTTAGGATATGATAATGTTGTGCTAATAAAATCCTGATCATTTATCATTTCCATGGAGTGAAATATAATGCATAAACTTGCGTATACGAAAATTTTAAACCTTTTAACACTGTGAAATCGTACTTAATAACGAGATAATGATGTGCTAGCAAAATTTTGAGAGATTATCATTTTCTCCCCCCATTTTCAAAGAGTGGAATGTAATGTATTAACTTGCATATACAGAAATTATACATATTTGAACTCTTTGAAATCGCACTTAATACGTGATAATATTGTGCTAAGAAAATCTTGAGAGATTATCATTTTCATAGAGTGGAATGTAATGCACAAATTATACACCTTTGAACATGTTCCTTCAAATTATATTCAAGTTCATTTGTTTATGGAGTTAAAGTACCGATGGCAAACTCGTTATTTTGCATGGATAGAGGGGTGCCCCCGATAGATATAGAGGTTATCCTGTCCACTAGATCAAGAGGATCAACGATTAGTGGGAACGACCCGCATGACAAATTTCTCAACCAATCAGAGCGTAGCAGCGAAAATGAGCACATGTGTGAGAGATTGTGACTAAGAGAGGGGAAAACTGAGTAGAACTTAAGAATCAAGGGAAAAAATAAGTACAACTTAAAAAACAAGGGCAAGACTGACAAAGGGATTCAAATAAAAAATAGAAAAAGATTTTAAAAATGGAAAATACATCTTTTATACAATAAAATACATCTTGGCATACATCAAACTATTTGCAATTCAAATATACACTAGTTTGACAATTATAACCTCATTCAGACAAACTATGTTTTGGGGAGGGATGTTTTGGGAAGAGGCTTGAGTAGAAAGCCATGAACCTTCATAGATAGTAGGTGATTTGAGAAGTGGTGATTTAGGTTAAAACTTGATTTATATACATTTCTTATGGTGGCAGGTCACATAATAAGACTCCCTGGGTAGATGCCACTATGTTTTGATCTTTTTGAATTTGTTGTGCATAAAATGACTCAATTAGCTAGCTAAAACCTATTCGTTGACTCTCTATTGACCAGCCACTGGAGGGTAAAACTGAGTATATTGCACACGGTAGTATTAGTACTCGAGGGCAAAACTGGGTATAACTAAACTGTCAGTGTTACAGTCGAGGGTAAAACTAAGCATAACTAAGTCGCGTGTGCGGTGCACGGGAGGTAGCGGACACGTGTGGCCATGCACGGTGAAGTAGCGTACACGGATATGCGGTGTACAGTGGTGCAACGAAATGTAGCTACCCTTCTCCTTTAATAGAGATCTCGTCACTCTCACTCATCACTCACTCGTTCATTCGCTCACTCAACCATCTTCACTGTCCCATCACCTTCTCCAAACCCCCAAGAAAACCCCAACCACGCCGGTGATGGAGAAGAATAGCGTGGTGGCCATCAATGCCTCCAAGGCCACCAGTGAGGAGGCCCTCGTCCCCGTCTAGGCATCGAAGGCAGTCGCCGTCCCCGTTGATACGTTGCAAACATATCTATAATTGCTTGTTTTATATATACTTTCTTATGTTTTGTCCATACTTTGGAGTATTTTTACACATTCTCTGGAACTAACCTATTAACAAGATGCCACAGTGCAAGTTGCCTGTTTTCAGCTGTTTTTGGTTTTAGAAAAGCTAGTAAGGAAATATTCTCGGAATTGGACCGGACAAAAGCCCAAGTCAATATTTCACCAGAAGGAATACGGAATCCGGAGGTGAGACAAAGCGGGGAACCAGGGCGGCCACACCCTAGGGTGGCGCGGCCAGCCCTAGCCGCGCCACAAGGGGGTGTGGGGCCCCTATCTCTCCACCAACCTTGCCCCTTCACCTATAAAGACCCCTCGAGACGAAAACCCTAAGGAGCCTATCAAAATTCCACGAAAGAGTCTGTAGCCGCCGCCATCTCCATCCCTAGATCGGGAGGGATCTGAAGCTCTTCCCGGCACCCTGCCAAAGGGGAGAGATCACCCTGGAGGCCTTATTCATCACCATGACTGCCTCCGGTGTGATGCATGAGTAGTTTATCCCTAGACTATGGGTCCATGTAGTAGCTAGATGGTTGGTTCTTCTCCTTTGTGCTACCATATTTAGATCTTGTGAGCTTTGTTCACGATCAAGATCATCTATTTGTAATCCTACATGTTGTGTCTACGGGGATCCGATGGATATTGAGATGCTATTTTAGATTGATTATTGATTCTATCATGTCTATGTTATTTGTGATCTTGCATGCTTTCCATTGTTAGTAGCTGATGGCCCAAGATATCTCGAGCTCGTTGGGGAACCCCAAGAGGAAGGTGTGATGAGCACAGCAGCAAGTTTCCCTCAGTTATGAAACCTAGCTTATCGAACCAGTAGGATCAAGGAAACACCTCCAAGGTGTTGTTGCCAACTTGGAATCCTGCACAACACAACCACAGAACTTTGCCCCCAACTTATAGTGAGGTTGTCAATCTCACCGGTTTTGCTAAAAACAAAGGATTAAACGTATTGTGTGGAAGAAAGTAAAAGCTTGCAGAAAGTAAACAGAAAGCAGTAAACAATTGTAGATTGATGGTAAAAGAAAGGACCAAGGTCCATAGTTCACTAGTGGTGGTTCTCCTTAATATAGATGACATGTTCGGTGAACAAATTACAGCGGGGCAATTGACAAACATCGAGAAAGCATACATGCATATACTAATCATCTTGACTCCTATGAGATTTGATTGGGCATTACAACATTATACATAGACCATAATCCAACTGCATTTATGACTAATAATCCACCTTCAGGTTATCATCTGAACCCCCTCCAATATTAAGTTGCAAGCAACAGATAATTGCATTACGCATTGCGTGTAAAGTAAACAATACGATTGTTCTATGAACAAAGGATTGCTGTTTTCTCCCTAGTAGCAACACCACATCTAGTACCTTAGAGATTTCTGTCACTTCCCCAGATTACTAGAGGCATGAACCCATTATTGAGCATAAATACTCCCTCTTGGAGTTGCTAGCATCTACTCAGCCAAGATATCTACTAACAACAGAGAGCATGCAAGATCACAAATAACAAAGACATGATATAATCAATAATCAATCTGGTTTAGCATGTCAATATCCATCGGATCCCCGCAAACACAACATGTAGGATTACAAATAGATGATCTTGATTATGAACGGAGCTCACAAGATCTAAACATGGTAGCACAAAGGAGAAGAACCAACCATCTAGCTACTACATGGACCCGTAGTCCAAGGATGAACTACTCATGCATCACACCGGAGGCTTGCATGGTGATGAAGAAGGCCTCCAGGGTGAGTTCTCCCCTCCGGCAGGGTGCCAGGAAGAGCTTCAGATCCCTCCCGATCTAGGGATGGAGATGATGGCGACTACAGACTCTTTCGTGGAATTTTGATCGGGTACTTAGGGGTTCTGTATCGGAGGCATCTTATAGGCGAAAGGGGAGGCCGAGGGGGTGCCCTAGGCGGCCACACCACCCCCTGGCATGGGCCAGGCCTGGCCGCACAACCAGGTGGTGTGGCGGCCCTCTGGCCCCTCTCCGTCTCGTATTCTGGCTCCGTGTCCCCCTCGGTGAAAAACTGACTTTGGCTTTTGTCCCATCCAATTCCGAGAATATTCATTTTCTAACTTTCCTGGAACCAAAAACAACAGAAGATAGGAAGCTGGCACTGTGGCATCTTGTTAATAGGTTATTCCAAGAAAGTATATAAAAAGTACTCCAAAGTGTGGACAAAACATAAGAAAGTAGTTAAAAACCAAGCAAGGAACATCAAGAATTATGGATACGTTAGCAACATATCAACATCCCCAAGCTTAACTCCTACTCGTCCTCGAGTAGGTAAGTGATAAAAAGAAAGAATAATTTTTGAGGTGACATGCACCATCATAAACTTGATCAAAGTATTTGTAAAACATTGATAGCTGGTATCATAGTACTTCAACATAGCATGAAAGATATAGTTCTAATAATAAGACATAGCAACTTTGTTGTAACATGAAAAGGTACAAACAAAAGATTCACAAATAACAATGCTTTGCAAGATGTTTGTTTGTTTCACATAAAGAAAACATAGCATAGTGGCATTCAGCTTGTCCCTCATAGAGTAGCAAACATAAATGCATAGGACACCTTCAAAGTTCATAAGAGTGACTAGATACAAATAGTTTAAGAACAAGCAATATCAAAGTTATGCATCAATCAACAAGTCTTGGGACAATGCACATAGAACTAAGAATGGCCACTATGCTCTCAAAGTTGGTGCATAAAGATATAAGGTGGAGACTCAACATAAAAGTAAAAGAAAAGCCTTCATAGAAGGAAGTAGGAATTCAAGTTTCATAAAGAGCTTTCAAAAATTATGGTACTTATTAGCTTTCAGCTCTCATTGCCCCTATCATAAGCATCTTTAGGTGATTAAGGTTAAAGTGACACAACTAAGAGGATATGCTTAACAAGTTATAAGTTGAAATCTCATGCCCCTTACTTACGAGTACCGAACCTCATGCTACTCAACTTCAGTCACAAGTAAGCTCTTGTCATTGTAAGTAGATATGTATCATAGAGAACCGCCAACGGGGTACCCCTTGCACATGATACAGGAGCTATCCCATAATCAAAATGACAAGGCAAGCAGACAATGAGAATCTCAACGATCTTTTCATTTGCTATTTGCATAGGTTTTTATTGAGGATGCTTCATAGAGTGCTCATTATGGTTATGCTGCAAGTTTCCACCATGATTATGTTGGAGATATGCCCAAGAGGCAATAATAAAATGGTTATTATTATATCTTTGTGTTTATGATGAATGTTTACATCCCATGCTATAATTGTATTATTAGGAAACACTAATACTTGTGTGTTTTGTAAACATAAAAGAGTCCCTAGTAAGCCTCTTGTTAAGACTAGCTTGTTGATTAATAGATGATCATCGTTTCCTGATCACAGACATTGGATGTTATTGATAACAAGATCGTATCATTAGGAGAATGATGTGATGGACACACACCCATAGTAAGCATAGCATAAGATCAAGTCATTAAGTTCGTTTTGCTATAAGCTTTCAAATACATAGTAACCTAATCCTTCGACCATGAGATTGTGTTAATCACCATCACCGAATGAGTGCTTTGATAACATCAAACGCTGCTTCGTAACTGGGTGGTTATAAAGGTGGCATTAGGTATTCTGAAAGTATGTGTTGAAGTGCATGGATCAAGACTGGGATTTGTCCATCCATATGACGGATAGATATGCTCTAGGCCCTCTCGGTGGAATGTCATTGATACATTGCAAATGTATCCATAATTTTTGATGTTCCATGCTTGGTTTTATCCACTTTCTTGTGTTTTGTCCACACTTTGGAGTACTTTTCATATGATTTCTTGGACTAACCTATTAACAAGAGCCACAGTGCCAGCTGCCTGTTTTCTGCTGTTTTTGGTTCCAGGAAAGTCAGAAAATGAATATTCTCGGAATTGGACGGGACAAAAGCCAAAGTGCCTATTTTTCCGGAAGTCATCATATGCCGGAATATGAGACGGAGAGGGGCCAGGGGGCCACCACACCACCTGTCCGCGCGACCCAACCTGGCCCGCACCAAGGGGTGGTCTGGCCAGCCCTGGCACCCCCTCGGCCTCCCCTTTCGCCTATAAGATGCACTCGGGATGAAAACCCTAAGTAATCGATCAAAAATCCACGAAAGAGTCTGTAGCCGCCATCATCTCCATCCCTAGATCGGGAGGGATCTGAAGCTCTTCCCGGCACCCTGCCGGAGAGGGGAATTCACCCTGGAGGCCTTCTTCATCACCATGCAAGCCTCTGGTGTGATGCGTGAGTAGTTCATCCTTGGACTACGGATCCATGTAGTAGCTAGATGGCTGGTTCTCCTCCTTTGTGCTTTCATGTCTAGATCTTGTGAGCTCCGTTCATGATCAAGATCATCTATTTGTAATTCTGCATGTTATGTTTGCGGGGATCCGATGGATATTGAGATGCTATTTCAGATTGATTATTGATTCTATCATGTCTTTGTTATTTGTGATCTTGCATGCTTTCCGTTGTTAGTAGCTATCTTGGCCAAGTAGATGCTAGCAACTCCAAGAGTTAGTATTTATGCTCGATAGTGGGTTCATGCCTCTGGTAATCTAGGGAAGTGATAGAAATCTCTAAGGTACTAGATGTGCTGTTGCTACTAGGGAGAAAACAACAATCCTTTGTTCATAGAACAATCGTATTGTTTACTTTACACGAAGTTTGTAAAGCAATAATCTGTTGCTTGCAACTTAATACTGGAGGGGGTTCGGATGATAACCTAAAGGTAGATTATTAGTCATAGATGCAGTTGGATGGCGGTCTATGTATAATGTTGTAATGCCCAATCAAGTCTCAAAGGAGTCAAGATGATTAGTATATGCTTGTATGCTTTCTCGATGTTTGTCAATTGCCCCACTGTAATTTGTTCACCTAGCATGTTATCTATCTAAGGAGAGCCACCTCTAGTGAACTATGGATCCCAGTCCTTTTCTTTACATACAATCTATAAACTGTTTACTGCTTTGTGTTTACTTTCTGCAAACTTTTACTTCTTTCCATTCGATACGTTTAATCCTTTGTTTTCAGCAAAACACGGTGAGATTGACAACCTCATCACAAGTTGGGGACATAGTTCTGTGGTTATGTTGTGCAGGTCTCCACGTTGCTACTAGCACCAGTAGTGCGCCCTGCCAAGGCTCAGCTAGCAACACCTTTGGGGTGTTTCCTTGCTCCTACTGGTTCGATTAAACCTTGGTTTCACAACTGAGGGAAACTTGTTGCTGTGCTCATCATACCTTCCTCTTGGGGTTCCCAACGAGCTCTACATCAACACCGCACCAGCATTTTTCTGGCGCCGTACACTAAGCCATCAAGCATTTTTCTGGCGCCGTTGCCGGGGAGTCAAGGACATCTTCACAAGGGGAGTCCCTCATAACCAATCTCTTTACTTTGTTATTTTTGTTTTGCTTAGTTTCTTTTTGCTTTGTTTGCTTGTTTCTTTATCAAAAACACAAAAAAATAGTTTTACTAGTTTGCTTTCTTATTTGAAAACCCAAAAAAATGACTACTCTTGAAAACACTAAGTTGTGTGACTTCACTAGCACCATCTAAATAACTTTGTTGAACTTTGTGAGATGCAAAAGCATAGGGTTGTAGATGGTGATATTATTAAGCTGAAATTGTTTCCTTTCTCTTTGAGAGGAAAAGGTAAAGAATGGTTGAATTCCTTAACTAGGAATACTATTGATTCTTGGACTAAGTGCAAACATGCTTTCATTGGAAAGTACTATCCTCCTGCTAAGATTATATCTATGAGAAGTGAAATAATGAAGTTTAAACAATCTGATAATGAGCATGTTGCTCAAGCTTGGGAAAGAATGAAATCTTTGGTAAATAATTGTCCCACTCATGGACTAACTGCTTGGATGATCATCCAAACTTTTTATGCAGGATTGGACTATTCTTCAAGGAACCTATTGGACTCTTCTGCTGGAGGTACCTTTATGACCATCACTTTGGGTGTTGCAACAAAACTTCTGGACAATATGATGGTTAACTATTCTGAATGGCATACTGAAAGAGCTCCACAAGGTAAGAAGGTAAATTCTGTTGAAGAAACCTCCTCTTTGAGTGATAAGATTGATATTATTATGTCTATGCTTGTTAATGGGAAGGCCCATATTGATCCAAATAATGTTACTTTAGCCTCTTTGGTTGCTCAAGAAGAGCAAGTTGATGTGAACTTCATAAGAGATAACAATTTTGAAAATAATGCTTATAGGAGTAATTTTGGTAACAACAATTATAAGCCATATCCTCCTAACAATGGTAATGCTTATGGAAGTTCCTACAACAATAATAGGAGTGCTCCCTCTGAACTTGAAGTTATGCTTAAGAACTTTATTAGTAAACAAACTGCTTTCAATAAAACTATTGAGGAAAAACTCTCTAATGCTGAAAGAACTATAGTATCTTTGGCTGAAGCTCAATCTTCTTTGAATAAAATGGCTGCTAAACCTCAAAACTAATGATAATCCCTTTGCAGCTACTAATGCCATACAAGTAAGAATAGATGAAAATGTTAGACTATTAGCTGAATTACATGCTAAGTGGGAAAGAGAAGATGAAATTGCAAGAAACATTAGTGTTTCTACTATCACCACCACTAGTGTTGAGGCTAGTAATAGTTCTACTACTTTAGATGATAAATTTGATTTTGATCTTGATGGTTGCAATATCTCTGAAGTTATTAAGTTCCTACAAAAGCTTGCTAAAAGTCCTAATGCTAGTGCTATGAACATGGCCTTTACAAAACACATTACTGATGCTCTCATAAAGATTAAAGAAGAAAAGATGAAACATAAAGCTTCTATTCCTATAAAACAAGAAGATGGTTGGAAACCCATCATTAATATGAAAGTGAATGACTTTGATTTCAAAGCTTTATGTGATCTTGATAGTAGTGTTTCTATTATGCCTAGAAGGATTTATGATATGCTTGATTTACCTCCACTTGAAGATTATTATTTGAATGTCCCACTTGATGATAATGCTAAAAAGAAACTCATGGGGAGTCTTAATGATGTTCTTATTATGGTTAACAATGCCTATGTCCCCGTTGACTTCTATGTTTTGGATGTTGAATGCAATGCTTCTTGTCCTATTACTTTGGGAAGACCTTTTCTTAGAACTGTTGGTGCCATTATTGATATGAAAGAAGGCACCATTAAATATCAACTCCCACTCAAGAAAGGTATAGAACACTTCCCTAAGAAGAGAGAGAAGATTTCTTTTGCTTCTCCTATGAAAACAAAATTTGGTCTTAATGCTTCTTCATTTGATAACACTTGATTCTTTCTTGCTTCTTATGCCTAACTTAAAGGCGTTAAAGAAAAGTACTTATTGGGAGATAACCCAAAAGTTTTAGATGAGTCTTGGAAGTTATTACTTCGGTAATAACCGCTCCTTATCCTTTTTATTTGCTTCTTGTGCCAAGAGTAACCTCTAATGAGAGAGAAGTAATGATTGGGAAAGTTGTTGTCCCGAAACAGATTTCTGTGCTTCACCGAAAAAATTCGTGTAAAATCTCTAAACGTCTTTTTGAGGCGTGAATATTTGTGCTTCTGCCCCAGGTTGTTATCTAACTTTCTATAGTTCAGCACTTTTTTATTTGAGCAACAGAAGGTCTTCGAAAAAATTCGTCTTTACCTGCTGGTCTGTTTTGACAAATTTCTACCATTTTCTGCATTTGCTTCTTGTTGGTTCCTTTTTTTAGTTCTTTTAGGGAATTGAGCTTTTTGAGGGAAGTACTACAGTATCTAGTGTTCTAATGGAAGTTTATTTGGTGTTGGAACTGAACCTTAAGACTTATTTATCTTGAGTGCACTAATGTTGCTAATAAAGATTGTGTGAAGTTTTGTATGAAGGAAAAATTTCAGGTGTATGGAAGGAATGAGTAATGAGATGAAGGATGGACTAAAGCTCAAGCTTAGGGATGTCACGCGTGTCACCCCAAGAAATATCCAAGAAGTACAAGCGTCAAAGCTTGGGGATGCCCAAGGCATCCCCCTCTTCATCAATAAAAATCCCAGGTTTCTTCCAAACGCTTCATTTTTATTGTTTCATGCACAGTTGTGTTGTTCTTGGAGCGTCTTCTTCTTCGTTTTTGTTTTTGTCTTTCGTTTGCTTTTGTTTGCTTAGTTTTCTGAATAAATTGGTTGAACCCCCTCTTTCATACATTGGTTTGCAAATATTTTGGTTTGGTTTGGAAAAGAGTAGGAAAGTTATGCTTATATGGTAAAAAGAGCTCGTTTTTGACTGTGGCCTATGCTTTGTCATGCCATGGTTGATATTGTTTTGGCTTTATGCTTAGTATTCTTTGCTGTAGCATGACTTGTTATAAACAATTGAGATTTCTTAATGTGCCTTGGATGAATCATGCGTTGTTTTAGCATATTAAAGCATAGTATAGTGGTATTCTCCTTTGATGCTTTATTTGGGTTGACTTGGCACATGCTCACACCATGTTATGACTATCTCAAGTCACCATAGCCTTTATGATATTTTAGTTTTCAACTTGTAGTATCACTTTATGCTTTGATCAATGATGTTTTGTCGCTCTGCATGATTATGGCCATTATTGCTCTCTTAGTTTGTCACTCCCAGTCTTTTGCTAGCCTCCACAACCAAGTATGAGTTCCACTCATGCATCCAACTCCCTAAACCAAGTTATTCCAAAGTGTCCACCATACCTACCTACTAGCTTATGCTATTCCAAGTATATTCATGCTTTTGTTTACCTTCCAAATTAAACTTGTTATGAGAAAACTAGTGATTAAAGCTGTCACGAGCTTGATGGCACACTTTACTTTTCTTGCCCTTAATAAACTGGAACCATTGTGTCGTCTATGTTGTATATGCTTGCACTTATTTGTTGGGAATTAGCAGAACCATGCTTTCATGGGGAACGCTTTCAACATTGCACTTGGTACTTGTACCTAGTTGATATCATGCTCTTTTGTATATGGATGTCGTCGGTGTGAAATGAAAGGGGAGCTTGTAAGTCCATGGATTTATGTATATGTGTTAGAGAAACGCCTGGGCCACTGGTCTAATCCATGCTGACATGGTGGAAACCTGCAGCATAACCATAATGAGCTGTCTATGAAGCATTCTTATTATAAAAAAAGAGTCCTATATTCAGAAAAAAGAGAAAAAAGAAAAGAAAAGAGATTATGAAAAGAGGAAAGAGAGAAAAAAGCACCATATTCCCATGGTAAATAAGAAGATTTCTAAGATGCTCGTTGTCTGCTTGCCTTGTCATTTTGATATGGGGATTCTTCCGTATCATCGGGCAAGGGGTACCCCGTTGGCGGTTCTCTATGATACACATGTACTTACGATGACAAGAACTTACTGGTGACTAAACTTGAGTAGCATGAGCGGCCCTCGTATACAAGGGACATGAGATTCCTAACTTATACTTCGTTAAGCATGTACACCATAGTTTGTTCACTTTAACCTTAATCACTTCAAGATGCTTATGATAGGGGCAATGAGAGCTGAAAGCTATAAGTACCATAATTTTTGGAAGCTCTTTATGAGACTTGAATCCCTGCTTCCTTTTATAAAGGCCTTTCTTCCACCATTATATTGAGTCTCCACCTTCTAACTTTATGCACCTACTTTGAGAGCATAGTGGCCATTCTTAGTTCTATGTGCATTGTCCCAAGACTAGTTGATTGATGCATAACTTGATATTGCTTGTTTTAAACTATTCGAATCTAGTCACTCTTATGAACTTTGAAGGTGTCCTATGCATTTATATTTGCTAGTCTATTAAGGGACAAGCTGAATACTATTATGATATGTTTTCTTTATGTGAAACAAACAAACGTCTTGCAAAGCATTGTTATTCATGAATCTTTTTTTTGTGTCTTTTCATGTTGCATCATAGTTTCTTTGTTTTATTGCTAGAACTTTGTCTTTCATGTTATGATTGAAGTACTATGATCTGAATGTTTTGCAAATACTTTGATCAAGTCTTTGATGGTGCATGTCACCTAAAAAATTATCCTTTCTTTTTATCACTTATCTACTCGAGGACGAGCAGGAGTTAAGCTTGGGGATGTTGATACATTGCAAATGTATCCATAATTTTTGATGTTCCATGCTTGGTTTTATCCACTTTCTTGTGTTTTCTCCACACTTTGGAGTACTTTTCATATGATTTCTTGGACTAACCTATTAACAAGAGCCACAGTGCCAGCTGCCTGTTTTCTGTTGTTTTTGGTTCTAGGAAAGTCAGAAAATGAATATTCTCGGAATTGGACGGGACAAAAGCCGAAGTGCCTATTTTTCCGGAAGTCATCAGATGCCAGAATACGAGACGGAGAGGGGCCAGGGGGCCACCACACCACCTAGCCGCGCGGCCCAGCCTGGCCCGCGCCAAGGGGTGGTCTGGCCAGCCCTGGCACCCCCTCGGCCTCCCCTTTCGCCTATAAGATGCCCTCGGGATGAAAACCCTAAGTACCCGATCAAAAATCCACGAAAGAGTCTATAGCTACCGTCATCTCCATCCCTAGATCGGGAGGGATCTGAAGCTCTTCCCGGCACCCTACCAGAGAGGGGAATTCACCCTGGAGGCCTTCTTCATCACCATGCAAGCCTCCGGTGTGATGCGTGAGTAGTTCATCCTTGGACTACGGATCCATGTAGTAGCTAGATGGCTGGTTCTCCTCCTTTGTGCTTTCATGTCTATATCTTGTGAGCTCCGTTCATGATCAAGATCATCTATTTGTAATTCTGCATGTTGTGTTTGCAGGGATCCGATGGATATTGAGATGCTATTTCAGATTGATTATTGATTCTATCATGTCTTTGTTATTTGTGATCTTGCATGCTTTCCGTTGTTAGTAGCTATCTTGGCCAAGTAGATGCTAGCAACTCCAAGAGTTAGTATTTATGCTCGATAGTGGGTTCATGCCTCTAGTAATCTGGGGAAGTGACAGAAATCTCTAAGGTACTAGATGTGCTGTGCTACTAGGGAGAAAACAACAATCCTTTGTTCATAGAACCATCGTATTGTTTACTTTACACGCAGTTTGTAAAGCAATAATCTGTTGCTTGCAACTTAATACTGGAGGGGGTTCAGATGATAACCTAAAGGTAGATTATTAGTCATAGATGCAGTTGGATGGCGGTCTATGTATAATGTTGTAATGCCCAATCAAGTCTCAAAGGAGTTAAGATGATTAGTATATGCTTGTATGCTTTCTCGATGTTTGTCAATTGCCCCGCTGTATTTTGTTCACCTAGCATGTTATCTATCTAAGGAGAGCCACCTCTAGTGAACTATGGATCCCGGTCCTTTTCTTTACATACAATCTATAAATTGTTTACTGCTTTGTGTTTACTTTCTGCAAACTTTTACTTCTTTCCATTCGATACGTTTAATCCTTTGTTTTCAGCAAAACACGGTGAGATTGACAACCTCATCGCAAGTTGGGGACAGAGTTCTGTGGTTGTGTTGTGCAGGTCTCCACGTTGCTACTAGCACCGGTAGTCCGCCCTGCCAAGGCTCAGCTAGCAACACCTTTGGGGTGTTTCCTTGCTCCTACTGGTTCGATTAAACCTTGGTTTCACAACTGAGGGAAACTTGCTGATGTGCTCATCATACCTTCCTCTTGGGGTTCCCAACGAGCTCTACATCAACACCGCACCAGCATTTTTCTGGCGCCGTACACTAAGCCATCAATCCTTTGTTCATAGAACAATCATATTGTTTACTTTACACGCAGTTCGTAAAGCAATAATCTGTTGCTTGCAACTTAATACTAGAGGGGGTTGGGATGATAACCTGAAGGTGGATTATTAGTCATAGATGCAGTTGGATGGCGGTCTATATATAATGTTGTAATGCCCAATCAAGTCTCAAAGGAGTCAAGATGATTAGTATATGCTTGTATGCTTTCTCGATGTTTGTCAATTGCCCCGCTGTAATTTGTTCACCCAGCATGTTATCTATCTAAGGAGAGCCACCTCTAGTGAACTATGGATCCCGGTCCTTTTCTTTACATACAATCTATAAATTGTTTACTGCTTTGTGTTTACTTTCTGCAAACTTTTACTTCTTTCCATTCGATACGTTTAATCCTTTGTTTTCAGCAAAACACGGTGAGATTGACAACCTCATCGCAAGTTGGGGACAGAGTTCTGTGGTTGTGTTGTGCAGGTCTCCACGTTGCTACTAGCACCGGTATTCCGCCCTGCCAAGGCTCAGCTAGCAACACCTTTGGGGTGTTTCCTTGCTCCTACTCGTTCGATTAAACCTTGGTTTCATAACTAAGGGAAACTTGCTGCAATGCTCATCATACCTTCCTCATGGGGTTCCCAACGAGCTCTACATCAACACCGCACCAGCATTTTTCTGGCGCCGTACACTGAGCCATCAGTCATCTAATTAGCTTGCAAGCATGTGACTAGGTCACAAGGGATGGCATATCACGGAACGAGTAAAGAGTACTTATCGGTAACAAGGTTGAACAAGGTATGGAGATACCGATGATTGAACCTCGGATAAGTAGAGTATCGCGTGACAAAGGGAATTGGTTTCGTATGTTAATGGTTCTATCGATCACGAAGTCATCGTTGAGTATGTGGGAGCCATTATGGATCTCCAGATCCCGCTGATGGTTATTGATCGAAGAGGTGTCTCGATCATGTCTACATATTCACGAACCATCGGGTGACACACTTAAGGTTCGATGTTGTTTAGGTAGATATGGAATATGCGTTAGAGACCGAATGTTGTTCAGAGTCTCGGATTGGATCCGGACATCACGAGGAGATCCAGATTATCCGGAGAATATGATTCATATAATGGAGATCATTTTCTGGGTTTCGGAAATGTTTCGGAGTATTCATATGGAGGTTCTAGAAGGTTTCAGAGTGTTCCGAAAAGTTCCAGAAGGTTCCATAGAGTTTGCTTGAAAACCAAGAAAGAAAGGGGAATACTTGGGGGGGGAAGAAAACTCCCCCCTCCCTTGGCGCGCCAAACCCTAGGGGGCAAGGGGGCCATCCCTAGGCCGCCTCCCCCTCTATATAAAGGAGGGGTGGGGCGCCTCCCCCCTTGCACCTTCCACCCCAAACCCTGGTCGCCTCTCTCCTCCACCATCCTCCTGCTCCGGCTTAGGCGAAGCCCTACAAAAATCTCTCTCCACCACCATCACCACGCCGTCGTGCTGCTGGGATTCTATGGAGATCTACTACCTCCGCTGCTCGCTGGAACAGGGAGAGGAAGGTCTACATCGACTCCGCACGTGTGACCGTCTGTGGAAGCGCTGCCGGAACGCGGTGCCGGAAGGATCGTCTACTCGATCTTGAGATCGGCAAATGATTGTCTACATCAACCAAGAGATCTGATCTCGCACAAGGCTTTCATATCTACAAGGGTTAGTATAGATCTATCTCATTGCACTTATCTAATAGATTATATCTTGGCTTTTCCTAGATTGGATCTTGGTTCTATTCGTTCTTACGGTAGATTTTTTTTGTTTTCCATGCTATGAACCCATCGGTGGTATCAGAGCCGTGTCTATGCATAGATCTGTTGCACGAGTAGAACACAATGGTTATTATGGGCGTTGATGCTTTTGTTGTCGTTGTCTTCCTGTGTACTTTGCATCTTGCAGGATGGTGGGATGAAGCGGCTCGGGCTAACCTTACATGTCCTCATACATGAGACTTGCTCTACGCTTGACGTGCAACTTGCATTGCACAAGTGGCTTTGTGGGTGTTTGTCTCTCCCACCATAGTTAAGATTCAATTTACAATTAGCATCTGACAACACTTGTATCAGCGTTGTGGTTCTTGTTCGTAGGTAAGATCGGTTCTTATACGAAAGCCCCAAACCACATAAAACATGCAAAGAAAATTAGAGGCATCTAACTTGTTTTTGCAGGCGCATGTGATGTGATATGGCCATGATGTGATTGTGAATATATTTGATGTATGCAATGATCCTTATTGTAATATGGCAACCGGTAGGAGCCTAATGGTTGTCTTTATTTTTTGTTAAGACCTGCGTGTCTATTCGTCATGTAATAGCTTTATTCCAAGTAGTTGTTATAGTTGCTATTAGTGATGGACAACCATAAGGCGGCGCCACTGACCTTGACGCCATGCTGGTGATGATGGAGATCATGTCCGTGCTTTGGAGATGGAGATCAAAAGCACAAGAAGAAAGGCCATATCATGTCACATATTATGAATTGCATTTGATGTTAATCCTTTTTGCATCTTGTATTTCTTAGATCGCGATGGTAGCATTATAAGATGATCCCTCTCACTAAAATATCAAGTAATAAAGTGTTCGTCCTTAGAAAGCACCGTTGCTAAGACTCGTCGTTTCGAAGCATCTCGTGATGATCGGGTGTGATAGATTCTACGTGTGCATACAATGGGTGAAAGCCAGATTTGCACATGCGGATACTAAGGTTAATATTGACGAGCCTAGCATGTACAGACATGGTCTCGGAACACGGAATACCGAAAGGTAAAGCATGAGTCATATGAATGATATAATGAACATGTTGATTGTTCGCCTTTGAAGCTACATCTTCTCTCGTGAAGATCGGACTTGGTGTAGTGGATTTGGTTCGTGTAATCACTAAGGCAACATGAGGGATGTTGTTTTGAGTGGGAGTTCACTTAATTAATTTAAGAATTAAATTTGAACTCAATTTGTCATAAACTTAGTCTAACTCTTTGCAAATATGTTGTAGATCATGGCGACCCCCTCCATCAATTTTAATGCGTTCCTAGAGAAAGAAAAGCTGAAAAACAATGGAAGCAACTTCACGAACTGGTTCCGTGGATTGAGGATTGTCCTCAGCGCTGGTCAGTTGACCTATGTGCTCGATGCACCGCTAGGTGACCCACCTGTAGAGGATGCCTCCGATGATGTTAAGAATGTTTCCGTCACTCGGAAAAATCACTACTCCACAGTTTAGTGTGCCATCCTTTATGGTTTAGAATCGGAGCTTCGGAAGCGCTTTGAGCACCATGACCCTTTTGAGATTATCAATGAGCTCAAGCTGATTTTTGAGACTCATTCGGCCGTGGAGAGCTATGAGGCCTCCGAGAAGTTCTTTAACTTTTAGATGGAAGAGGGAAGCTCCGTTAGCGAGCACGTGCTCAAAATGTTTGTGCACGCGAACAAGCTCCAAGAATTGGGAATAACGATTCCTAATGCATTGGGGATTCACCGTGTCCTCCAATCACTGCCACCTAGTTATAAGAACTTTGTGATGAACTACAATATGCATTGCATGAACAAGACATTGCATGAACTCTTCTCCATGCTGAAAACTGTTGAAGTGGAGATTAAGAAGGAGCACCAAGTGTTGATGGTCAATAAGACCACCAATTTCAAGAAACTTCAAGAAACAGGGCAAGCCTAAGAACAAGGGCAACTTCAAGAAGGACGGCAAGAAAGTTGTTGCACCTGCTAAGAAGCCCAAGGCTGGTCCTAAGCCTGATACTGAGTGCTTCTACTACAAGGGTGAAGGTCACTGGAAGCGCAACTACCCCAAGTACCTGGCAGATCTGAAGAACGGTAACATCAAGAAGAAATGTATATTTGATATACATGTTATTGATGTGTATCTTACTAGTAATCGTAGTAGTGCCTGGGTATTTGATACTGGTTCGGTTGCTCATATTTGTAACTCGAAACAGGAGGTGCGGAATAAATGAAGACTGGCGAGAGACGAGGTGACGATGCGCGTTGGAAATGGCTCCAAGGTTGATGTGATCACCGTCAGCATGCTCCCTCTTCATCTACCTTCGGGATTAGTTTTGAACTTGAATAATTGTTATTTGGTGCCTGCGTTAATCATGAACATTATTTCTGGATCTTGTTTATTGCGAGACGGTTACCTGTTTAAGTCTGAGAATAATGGTTGTTTGATTTATATGAGTAATATCTTTTATGGTAATGCACCTGAGATGAATGGTTTATTATTATTGAATCTCGATAGTAGTGATACACATGTTCACAACATAGATGCTAAGTGAATAAAAATGAATGATAATTCTACATACATGTGGCACTGTCGTCTTGGTCACATTGGAGTGAAGCACATGAAGAAACTCCATTCCGATGGACTTCTTGAATCACTTGATTTTTAATCACTTGAAAGATGCGAAGCATGTCTAATGGGAAAAATGACTAAGACTCCATTCTCTGGGATAATGGAGCGAGCTACGGACTTACTGGAAATAATACATACCGATGTGTGCGGCCCAATGAGCGTAGCATCGCGTGGTGGATATTGTTATGTTCTTACTTTCACGGATGTCTTGAGTAGATATGGGTATATCTACTTTATGAAACATAAGTCCGAGACTTTCGAGAAGTTTAAGGAATTTCAAAGTGAAGTAGAAAATCATCGTAACAAGAAGATTAAGTTTCTGTGTTCTGACCGCGGAGGTGAATATCTAAGTTACGAGTTTGGCATGCATTTAAAGAAATGCGGAATGCTTTCGCAGCTGACACCGTCGGGAACACCACAGCGTAATGATGTGTCCGAACATCATAATCGAACTCTCTTAGATATGGCTTGGTCTATGATGTCTCTTACAGATTTACTGTTATCGTTTTGGGGTTATGCATTAGAGACAGACGCATTCACTTTAAATAGGGAACCATCTAAATCCGTTGAAACGACACCGTATGAATTGTGGTTTGGCAAGAAACCTAAGTTGTCGTTCCTTAAAGTTTGGGGCTGCGAAGCGTATGTAAAGAAGTTACAACCCGACAAGCTTGAACCCAAAGCAGAAAAATGCATCTTCATAGGATACCCTAAATAAACAATTGGGTATACCTTCTATCACAGATCCGAAGGCAAAGTTTTTGTTGCTAAGAATGGATCCTTTGTTGAGAAGGAGTTTCTCTCGAAAGAAGTGACTGGAAGGAAAATAGAACTCGACGAGGTTGTTGAACCTTCTCCCGGATTTGAAAGTAGTGCAGCACCGGAAGATGTTTCTGTGCCGCCTGCACCAATAGGAGAGGAAGCTAATGATGATGATCATGAAACTTCGAATGAAGTTGCTGTTGAACCTCCCAGGTCGACGAGGGTTCGTGCCACTCCTGATTGGTATGACCCTGTGTTGAATGCCATGTTGGTGGACAACATCGACGAACCTGCGATGTATGAGGAAGCTATGATGAGCCCAGATTCCGACAAATGGCAAGAAGCCATGAAATCCGAAATGGGATCCATGGACGAAAACCAAGTGTGGACTTTGGTGGACTTACCGGATGGCCGCAAGGTTGTCGAGAACAAATGGATCTTTAAAAGAAAAATAGATGCTAATGGTAATGTTACTGTCTATAAAGCTTGACTTGTCGCGAAAGGGTTCCGGCAAATTCAAGGAGTTGACTATGATGAGACCTTCTCACCGGTAGTGAAGCTAAAGTCTGTGAGGATTTTGTTAGCAATCGCTGCATATTTTGATTATGAGATTTGGCAGATGGATGTCAAAACGGCATTCCTTAATGGTGACATTGAGGAAGAGTTGTATATGGTACAACCCAAAGGTTTTGTCGATCCTAAAGATGCTGACAAGGTGTGTAAGCTTCAACACTCCATTTATGGACTAAAGCATCCCGGAGTTGGAATCAACCTTTTGATAAGGTGATCAAAAACTTTGGATTTATACAAACTTATGGAGAAGCTTGTATCTACAAGAAAGTGAGTGGGAGCTCTGTAGCATTCTTAATACTATATGTGGATGACATATTGTTGATTGGGAATGATATAGAACTTCTTGAAAGTGTCAAGGCCCATTTGAATAATAGTTTTTCGATGAAGGATCTTGGCGAAGCGGCATACATTTTAGGCATCAAGATTTATAGAGATAGATCAAGACGCTTATTAGCACTTTCACAAAGTACATACCTGGACAAGGTTCTAAAGAGATTTAGAATGGAAGAAAGCAAGAAAGGGTTCTTACCCATGTTGCCAGGTAAGACCTTGAGTAAGACTCAAAGTCCAGCTACGGCAGAAGATAGAGAGAAGATGAGTAATCCCATATGCCTCGTCCATAGGCTCTGTTATGTATGCCATGCTGTGTACACGACCGGATATAGCACACGCTGTTAGTTTCACTAGCAGATATCAAAGTGATACTGGAATGGAACACTGGACAACGGTCAAAAATATCCTCAAGTACCTGAATAGGACTAAGGATATGGTTCTTTCTTATGGAGGTGATGAACAACTTGTTGTAAACAGTTACACCGATGCTAGTTGGAACACCGATCTGGATGACTCAAAGTCACAGTCTGGATACGTATTTTATCTTCAATGGTGCTGCAATGAGCTGGAGGAGCGCCAAGCAAAGCGTTGTGGCAAAATCTTCAACTGAGTCGCTGCTTCGGAGGCTGCGCAAGAAGCGACATGGATGAAGGAGTTCATTACTGAGCTTGGTGTGGTTCCTAGTGCGTTGGACCCGATGGCCATCTATTGTGACAACACGGGTGCCATAGCCAATGCACAGGAGCCAAGGTCACACAACAAGCTGAAGCACATCAAGCTACATTTCCATGCTATTCGCGAGTATGTCCAAGATGGCGACATAAAGATTTGCAAAGTACACACTGATCTGAATGTAGCTGATCCATTGACTAAACCTCTCCCTAGAGCAAAACATGACCAACAACAGAACGCCATGGGTGTTAGGTACATTACAATGTAATCTAGATTATTGACTCTAGTGCAAGTGGGATACTATTGGAGATATGCCCAAGAGGCAATAATAAAATGGTTATTATTATATCTTTGTGTTTATGATGAATGTTTACATCCCATGCTTTAATTGTATTATTAGGTAACGCTAATACTTGTGTGTTTTGTAAACATAAAAGAGTCCCTAGTAAGCCTCTTGTTAAGACTAGCTTGTTGATTAATAGATGATCATGGTTTCCTGATCATAGACATTGGATGTTATTGATAAAAAGATCGTATCATTAGGAGAATGATGTGATGGACACACACCCATAGTAAGCATAGCATAAGATCAAGTCATTAAGTTCGTTTTGCTATAAGCTTTCAAATACATAGAAACCTAATCCTTCGACCATGAGATTGTGTTAATCACCATCACCGGATGAGTGCTTTGATGACATCAAACGCTGCTTCGTAACTGGGTGGTTATAAACGTGGCATTAGGTATTCTGAAAGTATGTGTTGGAGCGCATGGATCAAGACTGGGATTTGTCCATCCATATGACGGATAGATATGCTCTGGACCCTCTCGGTGGAATGTCATCTAATTAGCTTGCAAGCATGTGACTAGGTCACAAGGGATGACATATCACTGAACGAGTAAAGAGTACTTATCGGTAACGAGGCTGAACAAGGTATGGAGATACCGATGATCAAACCTCGGATAAGTAGAGTATCGCGTGACAAAGGGAATTGGTTTAATATGTTAATGGTTCTATCGATCACGAAGTCATCGTTGAGTATGTGGGAGCCATTATGGATCTCCAGATCTCGCTGATGGTTATTGATCGGAGAGGTGTCTCGATCATGTCTACATATTCGCGAACCGTAGGGTGACACACTTAAGGTTCGATGTTGTTTAGGTAGATATGGAATATGTGTTGGAGACCGAATGTTGTTCGGAGTCTCAGATTGGATCCGGGACATCACGAGGAGATCTGGAATTGTCCGGAGAATATGATTCATATAATGGAGATCATTTTCTGGGTTTCGGAAATGTTCCGGAGTATTCATCTGGAGGTTCTAGAAAGTTTCGTAGTGTTCCAAAAAGTTCCAGAAGGTTCCATAGAGTTTGCTTGAAAACCAAGAAAGAAAGTGGAATACTTGGGGGGGAAGAAAACTCCCCCTCCCTTGGCGCGCCAAACCCTAGGGGGCAAGGGGGCCAGCCCTAGGCCGCCTCCCCTCTATATAAAGGAGGGGTGGGGCGCCTCCCCCTTGCACCTTCCACCCCAAACCCTGGCCGCCTCTCTCCTCCACCATCCTCCTACTCCTGCTTAGGCGAAGCCCTGCAGAAATCTCTCTCCACCACCATCACCACGCCGTTGTGCTACTAGGATTCCGTGGAGATCTACTACCTCCGCTGCTCGCTGGAACGGGGAGAGGAAGGTCTACATCGACTCCGCACGTGTGACCGTCTGCGGAAGCGCTACCGGAACGCGGCGCCAGAAGGATCGTCTACTCGATCTTGAGATCGACAAGTGATCATCTACATCAACCACGAGATCCGATCTTGCACAAGGCTTTCGGATCTACAAGGGTTAGTACAGATCTATCTCGTTGCACTTATCTAATAGATTAGATCTTGGCTTTTCTTAGATTGGATCTTGGTTCTATTCGTTCTTGCGGTAGAATTTTTTTGTTTTCCATGCTACGAACCCATCATATTAGGCATGGCTTAGGCTAGTGGCCCAGGCGTTTCTATAACACACATACAAACTCCATGATCTTACAAGCTCCCCTTTTATTTCACACCGCCGGGATCCATAAGCAAAAGAACATGATATCAACTAGGTACAATGTACAAGTGCAATGTTGAAAGCGTTCCCCATGATACATGGTTCTGCTAACTTCAACTTATAAAGCGCAAGCATATACGTAACAAAGGTGGACGCAATGGTTCAAGTTTATTAAATGCAAGAAAGTAAAGTGTGTCATCAAGTTCGTGAGAGCTTTAATAACTAGTTTTCACATAACAAGTTTAATTCGGAAGGTAGATAAAAACATGAATATACTTGGAATAGCAAATGCTAATAGGTAGGTATGGTGGACTCTTTGGAATAACTTTGTTTTAGGAGTTGGATGCATGAGTGGAACTCATACTTGGTTATGGAGGCTAGCAAAAGACTGGGAGCAATCAACTAAGAGAGCAATAATGGCCATAATCATGCAAAGCGACAAAACATCATTAATCAAAGCATAAAGTGATATACAAGTCGAAAACCTAAAGGATCATAAAGGCTTATGGTGACTTGGGATAGTCATAACATGGTGTGAGCATGCGCCAAGTCAACCCAAATAAAGCATCAAAGGAGAATACCACAATACTATGATTTAATATGCTAAAACAACGCATGATTCTTCCACGGCACATTAAGCAATCTCAATTGTTTATAACATGTCATGCTACAACAAAGATCACTAAGCATAAAGCCAAAACAAAAACATGGCATGACAAATCATAGGCCACAGTAAAAAACAAGCTCCTCTAACCACTTAAGCATGAACTTTCCTACTCTTTTCCAATCCAAACCAAACTGTTTGAAAACCAATGCATGAAAGAGGGGGTCCAACCAATTTATTCAGCAAACTAAGAAAACCAAGCAAACGAAAACCAAAAACAAAAATGAAAGCAAAGACGCTCCAAGAACAACACAATTGTGCATGAAACAATAAAAATGAAGTGTTTGGAAGAAACCTGGGATTTTTATTGAGGAAGAAGGGGATGCCTTGGGCATCCCCAAGCTTTGACGCTTGTACGTCTTGGATATTTCTTAGGGTGACACAGGTGGCTTCCCCAAGCTTGAGCTTTAGTCCATTCTTCATCTCATTACATCATTCTCTCCATACACCTGAAATTTTTCCTTCATACAAAACTTCACACAATCTTTATTAGCAACATTAGTGCACTCAAGATAAGAAGTCTTTGGGTTCAATTTCAACATCAATAAAACTTCCATTAAAACACAAGCTACTGAATCACTTCCCTTGAAAAGCTCAATTCCCCAAAGAGAACCCAAAAAGGAACCAACAAGAAGCAAATGCAAATAATGCCAGAAATCTGTCAAAACAGACCAGCAGGTAAAAACCAATTTTTTCGAAGACCTTATGTTGCTCAAATCAAAAAATGTTGAACTAACAAAAGTTAGATAACAACCTGTGGTAGAAGCACAAAAATTCACGCCTCAAAATGATGTACAAAGATTTTACACGAAGTTTTACTGTGAAGCACAAAAATCTGTTTCGGGACAGCAACTTTCCCAAGCATTAGTTCTCTCTCATTAGAGGTTACTCTTGGCACAAAACCACACAAAAAGGATAAGGATCGGTTATTACAGAGGTAATAACTTCCAAGACTCAACAAAACATTCCTAAAGAAATTTGGGTTATCTCCCAATAAGTGCTTTTCTTTAACACCTTTGAGCTAGGCATAAGAATTTCGATAATGCTCACATAAGAAATATGAATTGAAGTAAAAGAGAGCATCAAGAAGCAAATTCAAAACACATTTAAGTCTAACCCACTTCCTATGCATAGGAATATTATATGCAAATAAATTCACAAAGAACAAAGTGATAGGCATAGGAAGATAAAACGAGAGTAACTTCAAAACTTTCAGCACATAGGGAGGTGTTTCAGTACCATGAAAACTTTTACAACCATATTTTCCTCTCTCATAATAATTTTCAGTAGCCTCATGAATAAACTCAACAATATAACTATCACATCAAGCATGCTTTTAATGATCTACAAACACATAATTTTTATCAAGCTCAAAAATAGTGGGATTAAAACCTTTAGACCCACTTTTAACAATTTTATAAAAGATGACTGATCAATCTCATTTTCAATAGTAGTACAATTAATATTATCAACCAATATAGGACCATCATCTAGAGCTTTATTATAAACATTTTCAAAAGAATCCACAGAAACATGACATTCGTCATCCTTTGGTAAGCATGGGGGGCAATCAAATAATGTAAGGGGTAAAGAGTTACTCTTATTTAAAGGTAGGAATGGGTAGATCCATTCTTACTCCTCTTGATCATCACTCTCCTCCTCTTTTTCATCCAATGAGCTTTTAGTTTCAGCAATTTCTTCTTCCATAGGCTCCTGCAAGGCATTAGTCTCTTCCATTGGTGGAGAGTGTCTATTAAGATATTCAAGAATATAGCCATTTTCTACCTTGTAATTATCAAAGCAAAATTTAAGTATATCATAAACCTCATATTTACAAGGTGCATCATCAGTATTTTCAAGAAAATAAGCAAGTTCAAATGCACCCTTCCAAGCAATAAATTCTTCAATTTGTTCCACATCATAAAAATCATAATTTCCCCTAACATAAGAAGATATGGTAACATCATCATTATACTCACATTGAAAAGGGAGGTGTTTATACCTCCTACAGCAACAAGATTTATCAAAGAAATAAGTAACACTATAAGTAGAGCATACGTTTATAGCAATGGTATTCAATTTATCAATTTGTTCCCATAAGTGTTTCCCTTTTTGTGACAAGCGGTGTTCCTTATACTAATATTTTTGTTCTTCCGTGAACCCACCTTGCCAATAAGATTTAGTTTCAAAGAAACCAACCATTGATAGAAAGCATGATAAAGCAAGACAATAACAGACCAACGAAAATAACAATTATAGTAAAAAAATTGTATTTTTGATAAGGAAACAAGCAAACAAACCAGAAATAAACTAAGCAAAACAAATAAAACAAAGTAAAGAGATTGGTTATGAGGGACTCCCCTTGTGAAGATGTCCTTGACTCCCAGGCAATGGCGCCAGAAAAGAGCTTGATGGCCCAAGATCTCGAGCTCGTTGGGGAACCCCAAGAGGAATGTATGATGAGCACAGTAGCAAGTTTCCCTCAGTTATGAAACCAAGGTTATCGAATCATTAGGAGCAAGGAAACACCTCCAAGGTGTTGTTGCCAACTTGGAATCCTGCACAACACAACCACAGAACTTTGCCCCCAACTTACAGTGAGGTTGTCAATCTCACCGGTTTTGCTGAAAACAAAGGATTAAACGTATTTTGTGGAAGAAAGTAAAAGCTTGCAGAAAGTAAACAGAAAGTAGTAAACAATTGTAGATTGATGGTAAAAGAAAGGATCGGGGTCCATAGTTCACTAGTGGTGGTTCTCCTTAAGATAGATGACATGTTCGGTAAACAAATTACAGTGGGGCAATTGACAAACATCAAGAAAGCATGCATGCATATACTAATCATCTTGACTCCTATGAGATTTGATTGGGCATTACAACATTATACATAGACCGTAATCCAACTGCATCTATGATTAATAATCCACATTCAGGTTATCATCCGAACCCCCTCCAGTATTAAGTTGCAAGCAACAGATAATTGCATTACGCATTGCGTGTAAAGTAAAGAATACGATTCTTCTATGAACAAAGGATTGTTGTTTTCTCCCTAGTAGCAATAGCACATCTAGTACCTTAGAGATTTCTGTCACTTCCCTAGATTACTAGAGGCATGAACCCACTATCGAGCATAAATACTCCCTCTTGGAGTTGCTAGCATCTACTCGGCCAAGATATCTACTAACAACGGAGAGCATGCAAGATCACAAATAACAAAGACATGATAGAATCAATAATCAATCTGAAATAGCATCTCAATATCGTTCGGATCCTCGCAAACACAACATGTAGGATTACAAATAGATGATCTTGATCATGAACGGAGCTCACAAGATCTAAACATGGTAGCACAAAGGAGAAGAACCAACCATCTAGCTACTACATGGACCCGTAGTCCAAGGATGAACTAATCACGCATCACACCGGAGGCTTGCATGGTGATGAAGAAGGCCTCTAGGGTGAATTCTCCCCTCCGGCAAGGTGCCGGGAAGAGCTTCAGATCCCTCCCGATCTAGGGATGGAGATGATGGTGGATATAGACTCTTGCGTGGAACTTTGATCGGGTACTTAGGGTTTCTGTATCAGAGGCATCTTATAGGCGAAAGGGGAGGACGAGGGGGTGCCCTAGGCGGCCACACCACCCCTTGGCGTGGGCCAGGCCTGGCCGCGCAGCCAGGTGGTGTGGCGGCCCTCTGGCCCCTCTTCGTCTCCTATTCTGGCTCCGTGTCCCCCTCGGTGAAAAACTTACTTTGGCTTTTGTCCCGTTAAATTTCGAGAATATTCATTTTCTGACTTTCCTGGAATAAAAAACAATAGAAAATAGGCAGCTGGCACTGTGGCATCTTGTTAATAGGTTTGTCCAAGAAAGTATATAAAAAATACTCCAAAGTGTGGACAAAGCATAAGAAAGTAGATAAAAACCAAGCATGGAACATCAAAAATTATGGATACATTAGCAACGTATCAGTAGCTATCTTGGCCGAGTAGATGCTAGCAACTCCAAGAGGGAGTATTTATGCTCGATATTGGGTTGATGCCTCTAGTAATCTAGGGAAGTGACAGAAATCTCTAAGGTACTAGATGTGCTATTCCTACTAGGGAGAAAACAACAATCCTTTGTTCATAGAACAATCGCATTGTTTACTTTGCACACTTTGCTTAATGCAATTATCTGTTGCTTGCAACTTAGTACTGGAGGGGGTTCAGATGATAACCTGAAGGTGGATTATTAGTCATAGATGCAGTTGGATTACGGTCTATGTATAATGTTGTAATGCCCAATCAAATCTCATAGGAGTCAAGATGATTAGTATATGCATGTATGCTTTCTCGATGTTTGTCAATTGCCCCGCTGTAATTTGTTCACCCAACGTGTCCACTATCTTAAGGAGAATCACATCTAGTGAACTATGGACCCCGGTCCATTCTTTTACCATCAATCTACAACTATTACTGTTTTCTGTTTACTTTCTGCAAGCAATTACTATCTTCCACACAATACGTTTAATCCTTTGTTTTCAGCAAAACTGGTGAGATTGACAACCTCACTGTAAGTTGGGGGCAAAGTTTTGTGGTTGTGTAGTGCAGGATTCCAAGTTGGAAACAACACCTTGGAGGTGTTTCCTTGCTCCTATTGGTTCGATAACCTTGGTTTCATAACCGAGGGAAAACTTGCTGATGTGCTCATCATACCTTCCTCTTGGGGTTCCCCAACGATCTCGATACGTGTTGAGCCATCAAGCTCTTTTTCTGGCGCCGTTGCCGGGGAGTCAAGGACAGCTTCACAAGGGGAGTCCTTCATAACCAATCTCTTTACTTTGTTTTTTGTTTTCCTTAGTTTATTTTTTCTTTGTTTGCTTGTCTCTTTTTATCAAAAATACATAAAAAATAGTTCCTACTATAGTTATTATTTTCATTGGTCTATTATTGTCTTGCTTTATCATGCTCTCTATCAATGGTTGGTTTCTTTGAAACTAGATCTTATTGGCAAGATGGGTTCATGGAACAACAAAAATATTATGAGGAACATCGCTTGTCACAGGAAGGGAAACACTTATGGGAACAAATAGATAAATTGAATACCATTGCTATAAACGTATGCTCTACTTATAGTGTTACTTATTTCTTTGATAAATCTTGTTGCTGTAGGAGGTATAAACACCTCCCTTTTCAATGTGAGTATAATGATGATGTTACCATATCTTCTTATGTTAGGGGAAATTATGATTTTTATGATGTGGAACAAATTGAAGAATTTATTGCTTGGAAGGGTGCATTTGAACTTGCTTATTTTCTTGAAAATACTGATGATGCACCTTGTAAATATGAGGTTTATGATATACTTAAATTTTGCTTTGATAATTACAAGGTAGGAAATGGCTATATTCTTGAATATCTTAATAGACACTCTCACCAATGGAAGAGACTAATGCCTTGCAGGAGCCTATGGAAGAAGAAATTGCTGAAACTAAAAGCTCATTGGATGAAAAAGAGGAGGAGAGTGATGATCAAGAGGAGTAAGAATGGATCTACCCATTCCTACCTTTAAATAAGAGTAACTCTTTACCCCTTACATTATTTGATTGCCCCCCATGCTTACCAAAGGATGACGAATGTCATGTTTCTGTGGATTCTTTTGAAAATGTTTATAATAAAGCTCTAGATGATGGTCCTATATTGGTTGATAATATTAATTGTACTACTATTGAAAATGAGATTGATCAGTCATCTTTTATAAAATTGTTAAAAGTGGGTCTAAAGGTTTTAATCCCACTATTTTTGAGCTTGATAAAAATTATGTGTTTGTAGATCATTAAAAGCATGCTTGATGTGATAGTTATATTGTTGAGTTTATTCATGAGGCTACTGAAAATTATTATGAGAGAGGAAAATATGGTTGTAAAAGTTTTCATGGTACTGAAACACCTCCCTATGTGCTGAAAGTTTTGAAGTTACTCTCGTTTTATCTTCCTATGCCTATCACTTTGTTCTTTGTGAATTTATTTGCATATAATATTCCTATGCATAGGAAGTGGGTTAGACTTAAATGTGTTTTGAATTTGCTTCTTGATGCTCTCTTTTACTTCAATTCATATTTCTTATGTGAGCATTATCGAAATTCTTATGCCTAGCTCAAAGGTGTTAAAGAAAAGCACTTATTGGGAGATAACCCAAATTTCTTTAGGAATGTTTTGTTGAGTCTTGGAAGTTATTACCTCTGTAATAACCGATCCTTATCCTTTTTGTGTGGTTTTGTGCCAAGAGTAACCTCTAATGAGAGAGAAGTAAGACTTGGGAAAGTTGTTGTCCCGAAACAGATTTTTGTGCTTCGCCGTAAAAATTCGTGAAAAATCTCTGTATGTCGGTTTGAGCTGTAATGTTTTGTGCTTCTGCCTCAGGTTATTATACAACTTTCATTAGTTCAACACGTTTCAATTTGAGTAACATAAGGCCTTCGAAAAAATCGTTTTGTACCTGCTGGTCTGTTTTGACAGATTTCTGCTATTATTTGCATTTGCCTCTTAATGCTTTCTCTTTGAGTTCTCTTTGATCACTTGAACTTTTTAAATGAAGTGTTACATTAGCTTGTGTTTTAATTGAAGTTTTACTTGTGTTGAAACCGAACCAAAATAATTATTATCTTGAGTACACTAATGTTGCTAATGAAGATTCTGTGAAGTTTTATATGAAGGAAAATTTTAAGTGTAGGGTAGAATAATGTGATAAAATGAAGTATGGACAATAGATCAAGCTTGGGAATGCCACCCGTATCACCCTAATAAATATTCAAGAAGTACAAGCGTCAAAGCTTGGGGATGCCCAAGGCATCCCATTCTTCATCAATAAAAATCTCAGGTTCTCTTCCAAACACTTCATTTTTATTGTTTCATGCACAGTTGTGTTGTTCTTGGAGCGTCTTCATTTTTGTTTTTAGTTTTTGTTTGCTTAGTTTGCTTGAATAAATTGGTTGGACCCCCGCATTCATACATAGTTTCAAATAGGTTGATTTAGATTGGAAAGAGTAGGAAAGTTCATGCTTATAAGTGGTATAAAAGGATTCTTGCTTTTGACTGTGGCCTAGGCTTTGTCATGTCATGTTTGATATTTTTTTGGCTTTATGCTTAGTTATTTTTGCTGTAGCATGACTTGTTAAAAATAATTGAGATTGCTTAATGTGCCTTGAAAGAATCATGCGTTATTTTAGCATATTAAAGCATAGTATTGTGGTATTCTCCTTTGATGCTTTATTTGGGTTGACTTGGCGCATGCTCACACCATGTTAAGACTATACCAAGTCACCATAGCATCTATGATCATTTAGTTTTTGACGTGTAATATCACTTTATGCTTTAATTAATAATGTTTTGTCGCTTTGCATGATTATGGCCATTATTGCTCTCTTAGTTGGTCGCTCCCTGTCTTTTGCTAGCCTCCATACTAAGTATGAGTTCCACTCATGCATCCAACTCCAAATAAAACCAAGTTATTCCAAAGATTCCACCATACTTACCTATTAGCATTTGCTATTCCAAGTATATTCAGGTTTTTATCTACCTTCCGAATTAAACTTGTTATGTGAAAATTAGTGATTAAAACTCTCACGAACTTGATGTCACACTTTACTTTTCTTGCACTTATTAAACTTGAACCATTGTGCCCATCTATGTTGCGTATATGCTTGCGTTTTCTAAGTTGGGAATTAGCAGAACCATGTTTTCATGGGGAACGCTTTCAACATTGCACTTTATTTAGTTGATATCATGTTCTTTTGCTTATGGATCCCGGCGGTGTGAAATGAAAGGGGAGATTGTAAGGCTCATGGAGTTCGTATATGTGTTAGAGAAACCTGGGCGGCTGGTCTAATCCATGCCTAATCATAGTGGAAACCTGTAGCGTAACCATAATGAGCAATCTATGAAGCATCCTCTTTATAAAAAAAAGATGCCTATGCAAATAGGAAAGAAAAAAAGAGAATAGAAAAAGAAAAAGGAAAAAAAGATACCTATGCAAATAGGAAATAAAAGGATATTGGGATGCTTATTGTCTGCTTTCCTTGTCATTTTGATATGGGGATTCTTCCGTATCATCGGGCAAGGGGTACACCGTTGGCGGTTCTCTATGACACACATGTACTTACAATGATAAGAACTTACTTGTGACTAAACTTGAGTAGCATGAGGAACGGTCTTCGTAAGTAAGGGGTATGAGATTTTTAGCTTATAACTTGTCAAGAATATCCTCATATTTGTTCACTTTAACCTTAATAACCTAAAGATGCTTATGATAGGGGCAATGAGAGCTAAAAGCTAATAAGTACCATAATTTTTGGAAGCTCTTTATGAGACTTGAATCCCTGCTTCCTTCTATGAAGGACCTTTCTTTTACTTTTATGTTGAGTCTCTGATACGTCCATTTTGCATCACTATTCTATGTCTTAATTCACTATTATTCATTGATATATTTCGTATTGAGAGGTGATACTTATCTTATTTCATCTATTTTTGCATGGTTGATGACTTTTGGAGCATGGACCGCTGTAGTCAGGATTCTGATGGAAAAGGTGCTGTTTGGAGGCAAAATTCGCGAAGATCAGAAAATCCGGGAAAATATACGGAAAATCCTATTTTTCTAGAAGACTCAGGATGCCAGAATATGGAGTGGAGGTGGGCCACAGGGGGCCCACACCACCCCATGGCGCGGGCAGGCCTAGGCCGCGTGTGGGAGTGGTGTGGCCGCCCTGGCCTACTCCAGCCTCTCCCCTCTGGCGTATATCATCCTCTCGAAACCCTAAGACTTGGGGAGCAACCATAGAAAGATTTCGCCGCCTCTACGGGGCGGAAAACACCGAGAGAGAAAGATCTCTCCGGCAGATAGATTTCTGCCGGGGGAATTCCTTCCCGGAGAGGGGAGATCGTCGCCATCAACACCATCATCAAGCTGGACTTCATCGGGATCATCATCATCATCACCACCATCATCACCATCAACACCCTCATCACCATCTCCATATTGTTGTAACAATTGAGTTGAATCTTGCATAGTTCATAGGGGAAACTTTCCTGGTGTTGATTACTCTTTGTAGCTGATGCTATTGAGTGAACCGTTGAATTATTGTTTATGTTCAGATTGTTATACATCATTATTCCATCTCTGATCATGATCCACATGATGTCTTGTGAGTAGTTCGTTTTGTTCTTGAGGACATGCGAGAAGTCTTATTGTTAGTAGTGGAGTTGTGTTGAGAAAGATTCAATAGATTGTTATTTAAGTTGTGGTGTACTTCTTCTAGTGGTGTCATGTTAACGTCGACTACATGACACTTCACCTATATGGGCCTAGGGGAATGCATTGTGTATTTGGCTACTAATCGTAGGGGTTACCGGAGTGATAGAAACCTGACCCCCCGTTAGGAAACCATTGCACAAGGGACGTAAGGGTCTTAGAGTTTAAAGCTGTGGTTAGGTTTCTACCTTAATTACTTTCTTGTACTTACGGATGTTTGCAAGGGGTTTAATCACAAGTATGTATTAGTCTTGGATGGGGCAGTACATTAGCACAGGTTCACCCACACAACACTTAGCAAGCTAGAGAAGATTAATTAGCTATATGAAGCGAAAGCACTTGACAGTCTTCCCATGTGTCCTCGAGAATGTTTGGTCATTTATAGAAATACAACCGGCTTGTCCTTTGCTGCATAAAGGATTGGGCCACTTGCTGCATTTTTTCCTACTGTCTTTTACTTACTCGTCCTTTGTTTACTTGCTTTATCGAAAACCCCTAAAAATCTGTTTGCTAAGTATTTGCAGAGAATTCCTGATCCATACCACTAGCCAGCACCTTCTGCTCCTCGTTGGGTTCGACACTCTTACTTATCTAAAATACTGCGATACACCCCCTATACTTGTGGGTCATCAAGACTATTTTCTGGCGCCGTTGCCGGGGAGTGAAGTGCTATTGGAGAGTGGAACTGGTAAAGAAAACTTCTACTGTGAGTATTGTTTACTTCTGCTAGTTGCTTTATTTTTGTTATGGAAAATTCGCTGAGTTTCTTATTTGGTAATGCTACTACCACTGCTAAGGTAGTAGATAAGCCACCACCTGCTGAGAAAGATGTTTTCAAAATACCTACAAGAATTATTGATCGTGTTATGGATAACTATTATGTTGGGGATGGAACTGTCCATCCCGATGATCATTTACTCTTTATACACGAATTATGCGGGTTGTTCAAGTGTGCAGGTATTACTACAGATTAAGTTAAGAAGAAGTTATTCTTATTATCGCTGAAAGGAAGAGCTGAGGAATGGTATAAGCTGCTGAAGAATGGTCAAGCTCTAGAATGGGAGGAAATAATGCCTCTTTTTTATTCAAAGTTTTATCCTTCTAGTGAGATTCATAAAGATCGGAATCAAATATACAACTTTTGGCCTCTTGATGGAATCCATGTACGAGAACCAAGTTTGGAACTTGGTGGACTTACCTCACGACCGAAAGGCCGTTGAGAATAAATTGATTTTCAAAAGAAAAACTGATGCTGATGGTAATGTGACCATCTATAAGGCTCGACTTGTTGCAAAGGGGTTTCGACAAATTCAAGGAGTTGACTACGATGAGACATTCTCTCCCGTAGTGATGCTTAAGTCGGTTAGGATTATGTTAGCAATTGTTGCATATTTCGATTATGAAATATGGCAGATGGATGTCAAAACTGCGTTCCTCAATGGTAAGATTGAAGAAGAGTTGTATATGATACAACCTAAGGGTTTTGTCGATCCTAAGGATGCTAATAAGGTATGCAAACTTCAGCGATCCATCTATGGACTGAAGCAAGCATCACGGAGTTGGAATCTCCGCTTTGATGAGGTGATCAAAGAGTTTGGATTTGTCCAAACTTATGGAGAGGCTTGTATTTACAAGAAAGTGAGTGGGAGCAATGTGGCATTTCTGATATTATATGTGGATGACATATTATTGATTGGAAATGATATAGATCTTTTAAACAGTGTTAAAAGTTATCTAAACAGCAAATTTTCAATGAAAGACCTTGGTGAAGCGTCATATATATTAGGCATTAAAATCTATAGAGATAGATCAAGGCGCCTAATTGGGTTATCGCAGAGTACATACCTTGATAAGATATTAAAGAAGTTTAATATGGACAAAAGTAAGAAGGGGTCCTTACCTATGTTACAAGGCAAGACATTGAGTAAGACTCAAAGTCTGGCTACGGCGGAAGAAAGAGAGATGATGGATAAGATCCCCTATGCCTCGGCCATAGGCTCTATTATGTATGCCATGCTATGTACAAGACCGGATGTGGCACATGCTATTAGTTTGACTAGTAGGTACCAATCTGATCCAGGTTCGGAACACTGGATAGCGGTAAAGAACATCCTCAAGTACTTGAGAAGAACTAAGGATATGTTTCTTATATACGGAGGTGAAGAAGAGCTAGTCGCTAAGTGTTATGTCGATGCTAGCTTTGACACTGATCCGGATGACTCTAAGTCTCAATCTGGATACGTATTTCTCTTGAACGGAGCAGCAGTTAGTTGGAGGAGTTCCAAACAACCTGTGGTGGCTAGATCAACGACGGAGGCGGAATATGTTGCTGCTTCAGAAGCGGCGTAGGAAGCAGTTTGGATGAAAGAGTTCATTACGGAACTGGGTGTGGTTCCCAGTGCGTTGGACCCGATGGTGATCTATTGTGACAACAATGGAGCCATAGCCAACGCAAAGGAACCGAGGTCTCACAAGAATTCCAAACATATTAAGCGCCGGTTTCACTCCATCCGCGAGCATGTCAAGGATGGAGATATAAAGATTTGTAAAGTACACACGGACCTAAATATAGCAGATCCGTTGACTAAAGTTCCCCCTAGGGCAAAACATGATCAACACCAGAACTCCATGGGTGTTAGATTTATCACTATGTGAACTAGATTATTGTCTCTAGTGCAAGTGGGAGACTGAAGGAAATATGCCCTGAGAGGCAATAATAAAGTTGTTATTATATATTCCTTATACATGATAGATGTTTATTTTACATGCTAGAATTTTATTGATTCGGAAACATCAATACATGTGTGTTTAATAAACAAAAAGGGTTCCTAGTCATGCCTCTCTTATAGACTAGCTTGTTGATTAACAAGATGATCAAGGTTTCCTGATCATGGACATTGGATGTTGTTAATAACAAGGTCACACCATTGGTGGAATGATGTGATGAACATTCATCCGAAGTATAGCATTACGATCAAGTCATTATGTTTATATTGCTATAACATCATACGAAGTAATCTTTATCCTTAGACCATGAGATCATGTTAATTGCTGACACCGGAAGAGTATCTTGATAACACCAAACGTCACACCGTAATAGGGTGACTATAAAGATGGGTTCAGTACTAAAAAGGTGTTATGTTGAGGCTCATGGATCAAGAGTGGAATTTGTCAATCCAGATGACGGATAGATATATTCTGGGCCCTCTCGGTGATATCACATTAGGATAGCTTGCAAGCAAGTGATGTGATCACTAGAATGTTATATCACGAGAACAAGAAAAGAGTGCATGTCGGTAACGAGATCAAACTAGGTAAGGAGATACCGATGATCGAATCTCAGACATGTAATATATCGAGAGACAAAGAGATTTAGTTACAAGCGTTAAAGGTTCTCACGATCACAGAACTCATCGTTGAATGTGTAGGAGTCAGTACGGATCTCCAGGTCCCGCTGCTGATTATTGATCGGAGAAGGGTCTCGATCATGTCTGCATTATTCGCGAACCGTAGGGTGGCACACTTAAGAGTTACCGGACACCATTTTGGAGCACATATGTTTCAGACGAAAGAATTGCAAAGCGCAGGAATTGTTTCAATAGAAACCGGAAATTGTTTCGGGTGAAATTGCAGAAGGTGGTTCTGCATGTGATATTGAAATATTGAAGGGGCTATATGTGAATGTTTGTTAATTAAAGTAATTAACAAAATTCTGAATAAATTTAATAAAAAGAGTTTTATTAAATGAGAGAGCATTAAATTTGGAGAAATTTAATGCATTTAAAGTGGAGACTTTAAAAGGGAATGTGAAGAGGCATTTTAATGTGGAGGGGTTACCACCACATGAATTGGGGAGGTGAGGGGTCACCCCCCCATGCGCCGGCCATGGAGAGAGGGGGCACCCCCCTCCTCCTATAAAAGGCCACCCATTCCCTCCTTCATCCTCTCACCTCCTTGTGAAGGATCTCTCTCCCCCTCTAGAATTATTTCCCCATGGTCTCGGATTAGCGAGATACATGTTCCCGGTGGCATTTCGTCTGGAAGGAGTTGCTGCTTCCGCTGGATCGCTGGAGCGAGGAGGTGGAGGTTGTCCGGTGGCTTGAACGTGTGTGCGAGTGTGGATGCGCTGCTAAGTTGCGGCGCTCGGACTTCCTCACGATCTTGAGATCGGCAAGTGTACGACTACATCAACCACGAGTTCCTACTCATTAACAAAGCTCATTGTCTACGAGGGTAAGTTCTCGTTGGATGTATGTCCACCCGTTGCTTTGTACCTAGTAGATAGATCTTGGCGTGTAGTTCACACCGTAGGAACTTTTTTGTTTTCTATGTTGCGGACCCAACAGTGGTATCAGAGTCTGATCTATGCGTAGGTGCTTAGCACGGGTAGTACACATATGTTGATATGTGGGCGATGATGATCATGTTATTGCATCTTCTATGTATTTTGGATATTGGTGGCATAGTGGGATGAAGCGGCCCGGACCAACCTTACATGTCATCATACATGAGACCGGTTCCACGACTGACATGCAACTTGTTTTGCATAAGTGGCTGGCGGGTGTCTGTCTCTCCTACTATAGTCAATATCTGATTTACAACGAGTTGCTAATAACTTAGTTATCCTCATTGTGGTTAATGTTCGTAGGTGAGAACGGTTCTATCTCCGAAAGCCCTAAGCCACGTAAAACATGCAATTGATAAATTAGAGGCGTCTAGTTTAGATTGTTGCTGGGATAGTGTATTGATATAGTATTGTTGTAAGTAGATGTATGGTAGATACTCTTACAACACAGTCAACGTGTAAGTTCTATAGACCTTGGCCTTACACACAAAAGAATGATAGAGATCATACCACGATGCAAGTGATAGATATCAAATGCATGGACCATATCATCTCACTTTACACATTAGATGTTAGCATCTTATACTGCTAGTTTGGCGCGTTTGGTAGCATTATAAGATGATCCCTCATTTAGATATCAAGATAAAAATGTGTTCTTCCTTGAGTATGCACCGTTCTATGGATCGTGTTTCGAGACATCACGTGATGATCGGGTGTACTCGAATCTACGCTTTCATAGGAACGGGTGTAAGACAGTTTTACACACGCGAATACTAAGGTTCTTACTTGGCGAGCCTAGCATGTACAGACATGGCCTCGGAACACGGACCGAAAGGTTAAGCATGAGTCATATGGTTGATATGATGCCCATATAGATGCTCGCCTTTGAAGCTATATCAACTCACGTGATGATCGGACTTGGTGTAGTGGATTTGGTTCATGTAATCACCAAAAGGACATGCGGGATGTCGTTTTTGAGTGGGAGTTCATTAGTAATTTGGATTAGTTGAACTCAATCTATCATAAACTTAGTTTAAATAAACTTTACAAATTCTGTTGTAGATGGCACCACCTGCTTTTAATTTCAATGTGTTCATGGAGAAAGAGAAACTTGCTGCAAATGGTAGCAACTTCACCAACTGGGCTATGAATTTGAGGATTCTCCTCACTGCTGCACAAAAGCAATATGTGCCAGATGCGCCGCTAGGCCCCCCCACCAGCTCCTGATGCTCCTGACGAGGAAAAGAATGTCTATGTGACTCGTCAGGAGGACCACAACTTAGTTCACTGCGGCATACTGTATGGGCTAGAGCCAGAACTTCGAAAGCGTTTCGAAAATGGCAATGCCTTTGATACCATGGGAGAATTGAAAATGATTTTTGATACCCATGCTGTCGTAGAGAGTTATAATGCTACAGAAAAGTTCTTTAGCTGCATGATGGAGGAAAACAGCTCCGTTAGTGAGCACGTACTCAAAATGTCTGGGTACGCCGATAAGCTTGTGTCCTTGGGAATAACGATTCCCATTGACTTAGGCATACATCATGTTCTCCAATCTCTGCCACCTAGCTACAAGAGCTTCATGATGAACTATAATATGCAGGGCGTGAAGAAGTCTCTTCCCGAGCTTTTGTCAATGCTTAAGACTGCAGAAGTGGAGATTAGGAAAGAACATCAAGTGTTGATGATCAATAGGACCACCGGTTTCAAGAAGGACAAGAAAGGCAAGCACAAGGGAAAGAAGGGTGGCAAGTCTGTTGCCACGCCTGAAAAGAAACCCCGGGCTGGCCCTAAGTCTGACACCGAGTGCTACTATTGCAAGGGGAATGGCCATTGGAAGCGCAACTGCCCCAAGTATTTGGCGGACAAGAAGTCCAGCAAGGCAAACAAAGGTATATGTGATATACATGTTATTGATGTGTACTTGACTAGTACTCGCAGTAGCACCTGGGTATTTGATATCGGATCGGTTGCTAATATATGTAACTCGGTTCAGGGGCTACGGAACAAGCGACAACTAGCAAGGGATGAGGTCAGGATGCGGGTCGGCAATGGATCAAGAGTTGATGTGATCGTCGTCGGGACCCTACCTCTCCATTTGCCATCGGGATTAGTTATAAACCTAAATAATTGTTATTTGGTGCCTGCACTGAGCATGAACATTGTATCTGGATCTTGTTTGATGCAAAGTGGTCATTCCTTTAAATCTAAAAACAATGGTTATTTGATTTATAAGAATGATATCTTTTATGGTCATGCACCTATGTTGAATGGTTTATTTCTATTGGATCTCGATAGTAATATTACGCACATTCATAATGTTAATGCTAAAAAGATTAAACTTGATGATGATATGTCTACATATATGTGGCACTGCCGTCTAGGTCATATTGGCGTTAAACGCATGAAGAAACTCCATTCTGATGGACTTCTGGAATCACTTGATTTTGAATCATTTGATACATGTGAGCCATGCCTTATGGGCAAGATGACTAGAAAGTCGTTTTTCGGTTCAATGGAACGGGCGACAGATCTATTGGAAATCATACATACTGATGTGTGTGGACCAATGAGTGTGTCGGCGCGAGGTGGATATCGTTATTTTGTTACTTTCACGGATGATTTGAGTAGATACGGGTATATCTATTTGATGAAACACAAGTCTGAAACTTTTGAAAAGTTCAAGGAATTTCAGAATAAAGTGGAAAATCATCATAATAGAAAGATCAAATTTCTACGGTCTGACCGTGGAGGAGAGTATCTAAGTTACGAGTTTAGCACACACATGAAAGAGTGTGGAATAGTTTCACAACTCACGCCTGCCGGAACACCACAATGTAATGGTGTGTCGGAACGTCGTAATCGTACCTTATTGGATATGGTTCGATCTATGATGTCTCTGACTGACTTACCTCTGTCATTTTGGGGTTATGCACTGGAAACAGCTGCATTCACTTTAAATCGGGCACCATCTAAATCCGTTGAAACGACACCGTATGAATTATGGTTTGGAAACAAACCTAAGCTGTCATTTCTTAAGGTTTGGGGATGCGACGTTTATGTGAAGAAACTTCAACCGGATAAACTCGAATCCAAAGCGGAAAAATGCGTCTTCATAGGATACCAACAATTGGGTATACCTTCTATCATAGATCCGAGGGCAAGGTTTTTGTTGCCAAGAATAGATCCTTTCTTGAGAAGGAGTTTCTCGCGAAAGGTGTGAGTAGTCGGAAGGTAGAACTCGAAGAGGTTATTGAACCTTCTCTTCATGGAATGGCGAGTGGCGCAGCACCGGAAGTTGTTTCGGAGTTGACTTCACCTAATGAAGAGAGAGCTAATGATAATGATCATGAAACTCCAAAAGAGGACACTACCTTACCTCGCAGGTCAAGCAGGACACGTGCAGCTCCTGAACTATACGTCAATCCTGTTATGAATTTCATGGTTGATGAAATGGACGACCCTGCGACGTATGAAGAAGCGATGATGAGCTCGTATTCCAACAAATGGCTAGAAGCCATGAAATCCGAGATGGAATCCATGTACGAGAACCAAGTTTGGAACTTGGTGGACTTACCTCACGACCGAAAGGCTGTTGAGAATAAATGTATTTTCAAAAGAAAAACTAATGCTGATGGCAATGTGACCATCTATAAGGCTCGACTTGTTGCAAAGGGGTTTCGACAAATTCAAGGAGTTGACTACGATGAGACATTCTCTCCGTAGTGATGCTTAAGTCGGTTAGGATTATGTTAGCAATTGCTGCATATTTTGATTATGAAGTATGGCAGATGGATGTCAAAACTGCGTTCCTCAATGGTAAGATTGAAGAAGAGTTGTATATGATACAAACTAAGGGTTTTGTCGATCCTAAGGATGCTAATAAGGTATGCAAACTTCAGTGATCCATCTATGGACTGAAGCAAGCATCACGGAGTTGGAATCTCCGCTTTGATGAGGTGATCAAAGAGTTTGGATTTGTCCAAACTTATGGAGAGGCTTGTATTTACAAGAAAGTGAGTGCGAGCAATGTGGCATTTCTGATATTATATGTGGATGACATATTATTGATTGGAAATGATATAGATCTTTTAAACAGTGTTAAAAGTTATCTAAACAGCAAATTTTCAATGAAAGACCTTGGTGAAGCGTCATATATATTAGGCATTAAAATCTATAGAGATAGATCAAGGCGCCTAATTGGGCTATCGCAGAGTACATACCTTGATAAGATATTAAAGAAGTTTAATATGGACGAAAGTAAGAAGGGGTTCTTACCTATGTTGCAAGGAAAGACATTGAGTAAGACTCAAAGTCCGGCTACGGTGGAAGAAAGAGAGATGATGGATAAGATCCCCTATGCCTCGGCCATAGGCTCTATTATGTATGCCATGCTATGTACAAGACCGGATGTGGCACATGCTATTAGTTTGACTAGTAGGTACCAATCTGATCTAGGTTCGGAACACTGGATAGCGGTAAAGAACATCCTCAAGTACTTGAGAAGAACTAAGGATATGTTTCTTATATACGGAGGTGAAGAAGAGCTAGTCGCTAAGTGTTATGTCGATGCTAGCTTTGACACCGATCCGGATGACTCTAAGTCTCAATCCGGATACGTATTTGTCTTGAACGGAGCAGCAGTTAGTTGGAGGAGTTCCAAACAACCTGTGGTGGCTGGATCAACGATGGAGGCAGAATATGTTGCTGCTTCAGAAGCAGCACAGGAAGCAGTTTGGATGAAAAAGTTCATTACGGAACTGGGTGTGGTTCCCAGTGCGTTGGACCCGATGGTGATCTATTGTGACAACAATGGAGCCATAGCCAACGCAAAGGAACCGAGGTCTCACAAGAATTCCAAACATATTAAGCGCCGGTTTCACTCCATCCGCGAGCATGTCAAGGATGGAGATATAAAGATTTGTAAAGTACACACGGACCTAAATGTAGCAGATCCGTTGACTAAAGTTCTCCCTAGGGAAAAACATGATCAACACCAGAACTCCATGGGTGTTAGATTTATCACTATGTGAACTAGATTATTGTCTCTAGTGCAAGTGGGAGACTGAAGGAAATATGCCCTGAGAGGCAATAATAAAGTTGTTATTATATATTCCTTATACATGATAGATGTTTATTTTATATGCTAGAATTGTATTGATTCGAAAACATCAATACATGTGTGTTTAATAAACAAAAAGGGTTCCTAGTCATGCCTCTCTTATAGACTAGCTTGTTGATTAACAATATGATCAAGGTTTCCTGATCATGGACATTGGATGTTGTTAATAACAAGGTCACACCATTGGTGGAATGATGTGATGAACATTCATCTGAAGTATAGCATTACGATCAAGTCATTATGTTTATATTGCTATAACATCATACGAAGTAATCTTTATCCTTAGACCATGAGATCATGTTAATTGCTGACACCGGAAGAGTATCTTGATAACATCAAACGTCACACCGTAACAGGGTGACTATAAAGATGGGTTCAGTACTATGAAGGTGTTATGTTGAGGCTCATGGATCAAGAGTAGAATTTGTCAATCCAGATGATGGATAGATATACTCTGGGCCCTCTCGGTGATATCACATTAGGATAGCTTGCAAGCAAGTGATGTGATCACTAGAATGTTATATCACGGGAACAAGAAAAGAGTGCATGTCGGTAACGAGATCAAACTAGGTATGGAGATACCGATGATCGAATCTCGGACATGTAATATATCGAGAGACAAAGGGATTTAGTTACAAGCATTAAAGGTTCTCACGATCACAGAAGTCATCGTTGAATGTGTAGGAGTCAGTACGGATCTCCAGGTCCCGCTGCTGAGTATTGATCGGAGAAGGGTCTCGATCATGTCTGCATTATTCGTGAACCATAGGGTGGCACACTTAAGAGTTATCGGACACCATTTTGGAGCATATATGTTTTAGACGAAAGAATTGCAAAGCGCAGGAATTGTTTCAATAGAAACCGGAAATTGTTTCGGGTGAAATTGCAGAAGGTGGTTCTGCATGTGATATTGAAATATTGCAAGGGGCTATATGTGAATGTTTGTTAATTAAAGTAATTAACAAAATTCTGAATAAATTTAATAAAAAGAGTTTTATTAAATGAGAGAGCATTAAATTTGGAGAAATTTAATGCATTTAAAGTGGAGACTTTAAAAGGGAATGTGAAGAGGCATTTTAATGTGGAGGGGTTACCACCACATGAATGGGGGAGGTGAGGGTTCACCCCCCCATGCGCCGGCCATGGAGAGAGGGGGCACCACCCCTCCTCCTATAAAAGGCCACCCATTCCCTCCTTCATCCTCACACCTCCTTGTGAAGGATCTCTCTCCCCCTCTAGAATTATTTCCCCATGGTCTCGGATTAGCGAGATACATGTTCCTAGTGGCATTTCGTCTAGAAGGAGTTGCTGCTTCCACTGGATCGCTGGAGCGAGGAGGTGGAGGTTGTCCGGTGGCTTGAACGTGTGTGCGAGTGCGGATGCGCTGCTGAGTTGCGGCGCTCGGACTTCCTCATGATCTTGAGATCGGCAAGTGTACGACTACATCAACCACGAGTTCCTACTCGTTAATAAAGCTCGTTGTCTACGAGGGTAAGTTCTCGTTGGATGTATGTCCACCCGTTGCTTTGTACCTAGTAGATAGATCTTGGCGTGTAGTTCACACCGTAGGAAATTTTTTGTTTTCTATGCTGCGGACCCAACATCTTGTGCCGGATCATTCACTCGTATGGAAGAAGAAGCTAAATGGGACCTTTTAGATCGTATTCAAGACAATGCTGAAGCTTGGGAGAATGACAAAGGTTGAAAGTCAGGTATAAATTATGATTATGAATGCATTGAATCTTTTATGGAAACTGATGACTTTCAAAATATAAAAAATGCTTATGGTCTAGACTCTCAAGCTATTGCTTCTTATTTTAAGGCTTTTGCTTCCTACATTGAAGTGCCTAAAAAGAAGTGGAATAAGTATCATGAACCTTATAAAGATGTTGCTAAGAGTGTTCCTACAAGAAATACTGAAGTTCATACTGCTAATCATGTTTTATCTAAACCTTATATTGAGAAAATGCCTTTCCTAGTTAGGATTAAGGAACATTCTATGATAGCTAGTATGGTTAATGAAAGTACAAATAAAGCTGTTGAACCTGATAAACAAATGGTTGATGAACCTATAATAGCAAATGTGAAAGACTTTGTTACTAAATATGAAAAAGGGGACACACTATCCTTTGTAAGGATACCTCTAATATTGTTTCACAAAGTAGTGTTATGAGAGCTAATATTCCCGTGTTTTCTGTTAGAATAAGTGATCATTGCTATGATGGTCCTTGTGATAGCTATATTGTTAAGTTTATGCATGATACTAATAGTTACTATGAGAGAGGGAAAAGTGTTCTTATGTATCTCAATAATATCAAGTTTCCTCGTTTTACGCTGAAAGTTTTTATATTGCGCTTCTTTTGCCTTCTTATGCAAGTTACCTTTGGTTTCAATAACTTGTTTATTTACAAAATCCCCTTGCATAGGAAGTGGGTTAGACTTAAATGTGTTTTTTTTCTTCTTAATGCTCTCTTTCACTTCAATTCATATCCCTATGAGAGCTTCTTCAAAATTATCATGCCCATCTTAATGGCTATAAAGAAAGAGCTTTATGGGAGACAACCCAATTTGTTTTGGCTTTCAGTTTGTTTTTGTTTCTTTGAGTCTTGGAAGTTATTACTTTGGTAATAACCGCTCCTTATCCATTTTGTTTGGTTTTTTTGTCAAGATCAACCTCTAATGAGAGAGAAGTAAGATTTGGGGAAGTTGATGTCCCGAAACAGATTTTTGTGCTTCACCGTAAAAATTCGTGAGAGATCTCTGTATGTCGGATTGAACTGTATTTTTTTGTGCCCCGGGTTGTTATTTAACTTTCGTTAGTTTTGCACTTTTTGATTTGAGAAACAGAAGATTTTCGAAAAAATTGATCTTTACCTGCTGGTCTGTTTTGACAGATTTTGCCAATCTTGCATTTGCTTCTTTATCCGATTTCCTTCTTGAATTCTTTTTTGGGTTTTCAGAAGGAGTTGCTACAGTAGCTTTTGTTTTGAGGGTTTTCAGTTGAAGTTGGACTCAAAAGGTTTTATCACTTCACTTATACTAATGTTGCTAATAAGAAACGTGTGAAGTTTTGTGTGAAAGAAATTTCCAGGAAGTGGAGATAATGGTGTAATAAGGAAGAGAAGGGCTTTATGACTCAAGTAATAATTGTATGAAGATGAAGATATTGATATTCAAGAGATGACTCCGGAAAGATCCACTAAATACCAAATTCAGAGACCTGCAGAGTCCGTTTCCTACTAGGTAACAGTTCTGGTAAAAAAAGTTCCACGAAAATACGATCCAACTATATTTTTGCTGTTTTCAGTCAATAAGGAAAGTTACGAAGCGAAAAAGGGACGGAAACGGAGCCGGGTGGCTCACACCACCCCATGGCGCGGGCCCACCCCTGGCCGCGCCACTAGGTGGTGAGGCCACCCAGGACTCCGCCTCCAACTCGTTTTCTCCCAGTACCTTCCTTTTGATATGAAACTTTGTAATATATAACCCCCCGGATCTTCCAAGGTTCGTATATCGTGTTTTCGTCGTGCTTTTGTTTCGATCTGTTTCTGCCAGGTAGAATCCCAGATTTGGAGCCACAATGTCTTCCTTTGGATCATCCAAGGGAGATTCCTTAGAAGATATCATCAACCCATACATGAGAGAATTGAAGATTCATCCCAAGGAGTTGTTGCTCGAAGGTGGAGAGGTCCGGATTAAAGAGGTTCAAGGCCCTAAAGGTGAAGGAAGTCTAGAGGACAGGATGGAAGCACTAGAGCATGAAGTCTTTAGGTATAGGAAGATGGCGGAGTGCGAAGTGGATATCATCCATAATATTTGTTCTGAACTCATCACCGAGCACCAGAAGGAGACTGCTGAACTCAAAGACGAAGTCCTCTCACTCCGCCAAACAAACAACAAACTGCAAGCACAGTTCTATGACGTTCAAAATCAAAACTGTGAGTATGAGGCTAGATTTAAACGCATAAGTGCTGCTGCAAGTTTCAGGATGTTGGAAACCACGATGTCCTTTGTTGATGGGAAGCCTTTACCCTGGAAGACGGACGAAGATGAGAGGATACCACCACCACCGAAGGAGTAATTCTTCATCAGGTTTGGCATCCCCTTGGTTTGTTCCAAGCTTGGGGGAGTGCCGCTGTATCATATCACTATCTTCTATCTTTTTACCTTATTAGTAGAGTCATATCATGAATAGAGGAGTTATTTTGTAGTATGGTTTGCATTATGGAAGTGTCCCCTCTCTTGTTAGATATGTATCCCTTGGTGTGAGTTTCTGTTATGGAATATTAATGAGAAGTTCTATCATTCACTCTTTTGCTTAGCTTATGTTAGTTTTCAATTCGTGGTTATATGATTGATCTTATTGTTAGTATTGGTATCATTTTGGGATCATTGAGTTAATTTAGTTGGTTTTGGCAAACCTGGCTCGGTCAGTAGCAACACTATTTTTGAGAGTTGAATGAAAAAGATAGAAGTACTCTAGAGAAAAATAATTTCATCATCTTTCTTTCTTGATTTGCTCATAAGTCTAGTATTCTCTAGTTAAGATCTTTTGTGCTTCCAAGGAAGATTGCATGTTTGTCTTTATCACTTGTATGTTTGTTTGTTTCCCTCAACTCTTATACTTGCTACCCAGCCTTGCTAGCCAAAAACCTGTACTGAGAGGGTATTCTTCTCATGCATCCACCTCCTTTAAACCAAAACCTTTGCCATTTGTGTCCACCATACCTACCTAGTAGCATTATTGCTATTCCAAGTAAATTCCTGTTTTGTCTACCTCCCAAATTAAACTTGTTATGTGAAAATTAGTGATTAAAGCTCTCACGAACTTGATGGCACACTTTACTTTCTTGCATTTAATAAACTTGAACCATTGGGTCCTTCTTTGTTGCGTATATGCTTGTGCTTTATGAGTTGAAGTTAGCCGAACCATGTATCATGGGGACCGCTTTCAACACTTCATTGGTACTTGTACCTAGTTGATATCATGTTCTTTTGCTTATGGATCCCGGCGGTGTGAAATAAAAGTGGAACTTGTAAGATCATGGAGTTTATATGTGTGTTAGAGAAACGCCTAGGCCGCTAGCCTAAGCCATGCCTAATCATGGTGGAAACTTGCAGCATAACTATAGTGAGCATTCTATGAACCATACTCAATAAAAACATATGCAAATAGCAAATAAAAAGATCGCTGAGATGCTCACTGTCTGCTTGCCTTGTCATTTTGATTATGGGATAGCTCTTGTGTCATGTGCAAGGGATACCCCGTTGGCGGTTCTAAATGATACGCATGTATTACAATGACAAGAGCTTGCTCGTGACTGAAGTTGAGTAGCATGAGGATCGGTACTCATAAGTAAGGGGCATGAGATTTCAACTTATAACTTGTCAAGCCTATCCTCTTAGTTGTGTCACTTTAACCTTAATCACCTAAAGATGCCTATGATAGGGGCAATGAGAGCTGAAAGCTAGTAAGTATCATAATTTTTGGGAGCTCTTTATGAGACTTGCAATCCCTGCTTCCCTCTTTGAAGGGCCTTTCTTTTACTTTGTAGTTGAGTCAGTAAACCTACTCCCTTCTATCTCAGCAAGTATTTTGAGTTGTTGTGTTTCATTCATTCATATGATGATTTATTCAATCATGTCTTATGTTCCTTGCTTTGCACATTGCTCTTATCTTGATGTTTACTACTTTGAAAGCTATCATTGAAAAAGCCAGCTATTTGTGAACTCCAGCAAATTATCAACTATTCTTCAACCAAGAGCTAAGTTTGCCATTACCAATTATGATTCACTTTATGTATCTTTGTTGTGTTTCCTTTACTCATTGCAAGTTGAGTTATATAATAGTGAGTTGTCTTCTAATATGATCTATGTATTTGATGAATGTGATGCTTCTTGTCCGTATTCTTTTATCGACTCTTCACTCCATAAACCCGAGGTCATGTTTATTGAGCTCAGTTTCGCTTGGGGACAAGCGAAGTCTAAGCTTGGGGGGAGTTGATACGTCCATTTTGCATCACTATTCTATGTATTAATTCACTATTATTCATTGATATATTTCGTATTGAGAGGTGATACTTATGTTATTTCATCTATTTTTGCATGGTTGATGACTTTTGGAGCATGGACCGCTGCAGTCAGGATTCTGATGGAAAAGGTGTTGTTTGGAGGCAAAATTCGCGAAGATCAGAAAATCCAGGAAAATATACGGAAAATTCTATTTTTTAGAAGACTCGGGATGCCAGAATATGGAGTGGAGGTGGGCTAGAGGGGGCCCACACCACCCCATGGCGCGGGCAGGCCTAGGCCGCGCCTGGGAGTGGTGTGGCCGCCCTGGCCCACTCCAGCCTCTCCCCTCTGGCGTATATCATCCTCCCGAAATCCTAAGACTCGGGGAGCGACCACAGAAATATTCCGCCGCCTCTGTGGGGCGGAAAACACCGAGAGAGAAAGATCTCTCCGGCAGACAGATTTCTGCCGGGGGAATTCCTTCCCGGAGAGGGGAGATCGTCGCCATCAACACCATCATCAAGCTGGACTTCATCGGGATCATCATCATCATCACCACCATCATCACCATCAGCACCCTCATCACCATCTCCATATTGCTGTAACAATTGAGTTGAATCTTGCATAGTTCATAGGGGAAACTTTCTCGGTGTTGATTACTCTTTGTAGTTGATGCTATTGAGTGTACCATTGAATTATTGTTTATGTTCAGATTGTTATACATCATTATTCCATCTCTGATCATGATCCATATGATGTCTTGTGAGTAGCTCGTTTTGTTCTTGAGGACATGGGAGAAGTCTTGTTGTTAGTAGTGGAGTTGTGTTGAGAAAAATTCAATAGATTGTTATTTAAGTTGTGGTGTACTTCTTCTAGTGGTGTCATGTGAACGTCGACTACATGACACTTCACCTATATGGGCCTAGGGGAATGCATTGTGTATTTGGCTACTAATCGTAGGGGTTGCCGGAGTGACAGAAACCTGAACCCCCGTTAGGAAACCATTGCACAAGGGACGTAAGGGTCTTAGAGTTTAAAGCTGTGGTTAGGTTTCTACCTTAATTACTTTCTTGTACTTACGGATGTTTTCAAGGGGTTTAATCACAAGTATGTATTAGTCTTGGATGGGGCGGTTCATTAGCACAGGTTCACCCACACAACACTTAGCAAGCTAGAGAAGATTAATCAGCTATATGAAGCGAAAGCACTTGACAGTCTTCCCATGTGTCCTCGAGAACGTTTGGTCATCTATAGAAATACAACCGGCTTGTCCTTTGCTGCATAAAGGATTGGGCCACTTGCTGCATTTATTCCTACTGTCTTTTAGTTACTCGTACTTTGTTTACTTGCTTTATCGAAAACCCCTAAAAATCCGTTTGCTAAGTATTTGCAGAGAATTCCTGATCCATACCACTAGCTAGCACCTTCTGCTCCTCGTTGGGTTTGACACTGTTAGTTATCGAAAATACTACGATACACCCCGTATACTTGTGGGTCATCAGTCTCCATCTTCTACCTTTATGCATCTATTAAGAGAGCATAGTGGTCATTCTTAGTTTAATGTGCATTGTCCCAAAACTTGTTGATTGACGCATAACTTTGATAATTCTTGTTCTTAAACTATTCGTATCTAGTCACCCTTATGAACTTTGAAGGTGTCCTATGCATTTATGTTTTGCTACACTACGAGGGACAAGATGAATACCATTCTCATCATGTTTTCTTTATGTGAAACAAACAAATGTCTTTCAAAGCATTGTTATTCATGAATCTTTTGTTTGTACCTTTTCATGTTACAACAAAGTTGCTATGTCTTATTATTAGAACTATATCTTTCATGCTATGTTAAAGTACTATGATCCCAGCTATCAATGTTTTACAAATACCTTGATCAAGATTATGATGGTGCATGTCACCTCAAAGATTATTCTTTTTTATCACTTACCTACTCGAGGACGAGCAAGAGTTAAGCTTGGGGAAGTTGATACGTTGCAAACGTATCTATAATTTTTTTATGTTCCATGCTTGTTTTATATCTACTTTCTTATGTTTTGTCCATACTTTGGAGTATTTTTACACATTTTCTGGAACTAACCTACTAACAAGATGCCACAGTGCCAGTTGCCTGTTTTCTGCTGTTTTTGGTTTCAGAAAAGCTAATAAGGAAATATTTTCGGAATTGGACTGAACAAAAGCCCAAGTCAATATTTCACCAGAAGTAATATGGAGTCTGGAGGGGAGACGAAGCGGGGAACTAGGGCGGCCACACCCTAGGGCCACGCGGCAAGCCCTAGCCGTGCCACCAGGGGGTGTGGGCCCCCTGGCTCTCCACCGACCTTGCCCTTCGCCTATAAAGACCCCTCGGGACGAAAGCCTAAGGACCCGATCAAAATTCCACGAAAGAGTCTGTAGCCGCCACCATCTCCATCCCTAGATCAGGAGGGATCCGAAGCACTTCCCGGCACCCTGCTAGAGGGGAGAGATCACCCTTGATGCCTTCTTCATCACCATGACTGCCTCTGGTGTGATGCGTGAGTAGTTCATCCCTGGACTACGGGTCCATGCAGTAGCTAGATGGTTGGTTCTTCTCCTTTGTGCTACCATGTTTAGATCTTGTGAGCTCCGTTCATAATCAAGATCATCTATTTGTACTCCTACATGTTGTGTTTGCGGGGATCCGATGGATATTGAGATGCTATTTCAGATTTATTATTGATTCTATCATGTCTATGTTATTTGTGATCTTGCATGCTTTTCGTTGTTAGTAGCTATCTTGGTCGAGTAGATGCTAGCAACTCCAAGAGGGAGTATTTATGCTCGATAGTGGGTTCATGCCTCTAGTAATCTAGGGAAGTGACAGAAATCTCTAAGGTACTAGATGTGCTGTTGCTACTAGGGAGAAAACAACAATCCTTTGTTCATTGAACAATCGTATTGTTTACTTTACACACTTTTCTTAATGCAATTATCCGTTGCTTGCAACTTAATACTGGAGGGGGTTCGGATGATAACCTGAAGTTGGATTATTAGTCATAGATGCAGTTGGATTACGGTCTATGTATAATGTTGTAATGCCCAATCAAATCTCATAGGAGTCAAGATGATTAGTATATGCATGTATGCTTTCTCGATGTTTGTCAATTGCCCCGTTGTAATTTGTTCACCCAATGTGTCAACTATCTTAAGGAGAATCACCTCTAGTGAACTATGGACCCTGTTCCATTCTTTTACCATCAATCTACAACTATTACTATTTTCTGTTTACTTTCTGCAAGCAATTACTATCTTGCACACAATACGTTTAATCCGTTGTTTTCAGCAAAACCGGTGAGATTGACAACCTCACTGTAAGTTGGGGGCAAAGTTCTGTGGTTGTGTTGTGCAGGGTTCGAAGCTTGAAACAACACCTTGGAGGTGTTTCCTTGCTCCTACTGGTTCGATAACCTTGGTTTCATAACTGAGGGAAAACTTGCTATTGTGCTCATCATACCTTCCTCTTGGGGTTCCCCAACGAGCTCGATACGTGTTGAGCCATCACCCGTACAGGCCCCCTCCCAGGCATCGAAGGTAGCCGCCGTCCCCGTCCCCGCATCCACCATAGCCACCGGCGAGGTGGCCCCCACCGGTCTCGGGCCGATCCCGCTCGGCTGGGACCCCTACGACACCAGCATCGTCGACCCATGGTTGGAGGTAACTAGGGTTTTCTCCCCTTCCTTTGTTCTTCCCCCGTTCCCATCGTTGGATGCTAGATCGTATGTTATTAGGGTTCGACTATTCGTATTTTTATAGTAGCTAATCCTCTTGTGTTAGATATCATATTTCGATGAATCCCCCTGTTTGTATTAGAACCGCCTGTTCGTAGTTGGGATTGGTATTCGATTTGGTTTGAGATTTTGGGAATAATTAGGGGATCTCAATCGGTTAATTTATGCAAATAATCAATCCCAATAATCAAAGTATCTCAATCATGTCCTTATTTCACTCTACTGTTTTTTCCAATAGGAGGATAGTAACGACGTCTATAGCGACGACGAGTCCAAGGACACCAAGACTCGTCATGTGCTGAGGAGGCCAAAGTCTAGCCAGTATAGCAACTTCTTCGCTGGCAACGTCTACAAGTGCCCCTTCTGCATCACCAGGAGGCTCCGTGCCATGGACTTCAACTCCCTCGTGAAGCATGCCGAGGACGTGAGGACATGCGGCGAGTCCGTGAACGTCCACGGCTTCAGCCGATCATCCTTCACCTCCGCAACCTCCAAATGGTGGCTATTGAGGAGGGTCACATGCCCCCGATCAAGCCCAAGGCACCCAAGGTCAAGGGACTGGGCAACAAGAAGTGGAGGAGGCGCTAGAGGGAGGAGGAAGAGGCCATGAGGGGCCACTGATCTTGTGATGTTGCTACTGTAAAGAAGCTTCTTTTGTCTTGTCTGTGTTGAACTTGTCCGCTGCTACTGCTGAGCAGCCTAATTGTCGAATCTCATTAAGTACCATACTATATAACCTATAGTAGCTGCTTTATCTACATCTGCTCTATTTACTGAATTTATTTATGGTGCTGGTTAGATTGGCTGCTCTAGATTTTCTACCAAATTGGGGAAAATGAGGGTCAAAAGGAACAATGAATAAAGAGAGAAGTTGCTCTAGATTCGCTACCTTTTGGGTAAAAAACACAACAGTTAGCGAGATAGAGGGGAAAAGGCTCTCTTAAAAAGGCCAATCCTAAACATAACAAAAAAGAAAACTTCCAATTTAGGCGATAGGGCGCACGTAACCACCAAATGCGCCCCACATGGTCCCACACCACGTCCCCCATAATCAGTGAGAGATGGATGGCTGGTCCGCTGTGTATCATGGCCCCACCTGTTAGCATGTAACGGTCGAGGCGACGTAATGTAACACTCAATTCACGACCTGCACCAACGTGGTCCCATCGGTCAGCATGTAACGGTCAGGCCTTTGACCTGACGGCATCCCCCCGCCCGAGTGCCTGTGAGGGTTTCAGAATAGAGGGAGGAGAAAAGTGAGGAAAAACTAAGCGGCTGGGGTAAACATCATCTGATTTCTGCATCACATCAACACTAGTAGAAGTCATGATTAGTACATTAGTGCAAAAACACAAATTTTTTTTGGTGGCACACTCACAATTCACTCAAAAACTGACAACAAAGCAGATCTTACGTTCCAAAGTGAATAGTGATGCTTACCAATTCGAAATCAAAGACTGATGCACTGATGTGATGAAGTGAATACCAAAGGTATAGAGAACGATCGCACGGCACACAAGTTATTTATGGTGGAGCTATAGGTATGGTATCCTAACTACACCGCAAACAAGTCCTAGTGCTGATCGTATAACAAAGACCCACGGAAACACACACGGTGGAGATAAATGGGGGATTGCAACTATGAAAATGAGCTCAGTAAAGTGAGGTATGTCGGAGGAACGCTCGTGTTGCAATGCACAAGGAGAGACGCTAGCAATGTCTCAACAAAACAGGCACAAGATTGTTAAACTGAGCAGCCCGTAGAGCACTAAGCATGCTAGTCTCGTAGGATAGTTTGACACAAAGAAAGGCTTACTAAGGCTCACAAGGATAGTTACGCTATGTGGACTCAGTAAAAAAAATAAACAAAAAAAGAAAAAAAAATTGACCTGAGAATTGGTCTCTGCCACGGCAGAAAAACAGCCTAAAATCCTGCCGCGGCAGGATGGCGGCAGAATTGTTTTTCTCGTATCAGCACAGACTGGTCTGTGGTCAGGCGAACGTCTATTTTTTTGGTGTTGCCGCTCACGCAAAGGCTCAGACCCGTCTGTGGTCAGGCGAGGAGCAGCGATCCCAAATATTTTTTTTACGTGAGGGTGCTCACGTACTAAGACAGACAAGTCTGCCCTGTAGAGATCGAGGTGGTATTTTTTTTCTTCTTTCTTTCATGTGAAGGAAGCTCACGTACGATCTGGGTTTTTTATCTCTCGTTTAGCAGAACAGATCTACAACTTCAAACTAAAAGAAAACAGATCTAATAGATCTAAGACTCAAGAACACGACGAACAGTCTAGAAATAGTCTAGGGACTTCGACAACGGATCAAAAACAGACGAAAACTAGACAAAAACTACGACTCAGATTTAGAAGAAAGGCTACACAAAAGGATTACGATCAGCAACTAGAACTCACGAACAATGTTATCTAGGCTATGGCAATGAACTATGAACCCTAATATTTTTGTGTGGCTTTTTCTGTATAGGAAAAAAACAACTAATCTATGGATGGATTTGTGGATGCTTACCGAGGCAACACTGGAAATCTGATACCAAGATGATATGGGGTGGCCCGATCTTCTCAGTAAGCGGATGGCGATGATGATGGTGGATGATAGATAACTAGTGCGTAGCTATGATCTCTCCCGCTCGATCCCTGATGCCAGCGCAACAGATCCCGAACCTTGTAGGATATTCACAACACCACACTCTTGTGCACGCAGCCGTGACCACGAACGGTAGTATGCAATCTACTAATTCCCAATGAAACAACAAATTACACTCAATTATAGTTGGTAGATTCGAACACAGGGTAATTCTAGAGGTTCTATGAAAGAAACAACTCCAAAATATTTTAACGTGGTCTAAACCCTAACTTGTGACGGCTACGGAGGTTTATATGAGGGCTGGGGCGTCCTCCCCTCTAAACGGGCCTAAAAACAGCCATAACTTGGCCCAAACTGACTCGGTTCGACTCAAACTGATACATACCGATCCATATATGGGTTTGGTCTTATTGGCACGCAGTCCAAACATCGTGGAACACCTCAAACATGTATTTCTTGGTGCGCCATCTCTCTCTCTTGCTCATACGTGATTTCTTCATTGCCTCCTAGTGCGCATGCCTCCCGCTCCTCCCTCGCGCACTTGTTGATATTGGAAATCAGCGCTTGTCCTTCTTGCTGCAACTCTCCTCCTCCTCGCGCAACGCTTGTGTTATCAATAAACCTGATCATACAAAGATGCACAGACTTAGGTAGTATAAAGTTCTCATTAAGTAAAACATCAGGTTCAATTAGGAATGAATTCACCTGACAGTCATTATTGATTTGACTCAATATTTCCTTCCAGTTCAGGCAGTCAGAATCATCATAATCCCAGTATATATCCTCATCATCCTCCCTTTCTTCATGAAAAGCCGTCCTTGGCTTTAGGTAAGCTGAAAGTGGGAGAAACAAAAAGAACAACGTGTACGCAAAGTATATGTATTTATAACATGTTGTATTATTGTTGTTCACATGAAAAGTATGTCTAGTATACATCAAGCAACTTAAATTGCAGGTATAAGTGAAGTACAAAGAATCATGATCATGGTGAAAAATAACTAAATAGATAGTCATGTTCTTCAATATTAAATTCAGTTTTCTCAAAGAAGATCTATGATCAAATTTGTGAACAAGATCAAACCAATTCAATATGTCTGAAAACCAAATTGAATCATGCCATGCTTCAATTGCGCTACTCTGATTATTATGAACATGATCATGTTGTCGAGTATGTAAAATGCAACTCAATTTGCAAATATAAGTGAAGTATAAAGCATTAGCACAACTAGACAATGAATTTTGGGACAAACACAACGAATATGAAAACTTGGGTTCTATTCTAGCAAGATTACAACGATCCAACATAGGTAAAATTACTTGTGTTGGATGCATTATATCAACTAGATCTGACTTTAGTTTCATATTATCACAAATTTTAGCATATATTCCACAACACAAAGTCGTCGACACACAACATGTATGGCTGAAAACAGCATGTTTCAGTTCAGCGATTCTATCACAAGTAATGCATATGTGATCCACAAGAAAATTTTCATGCATGCTATATTCACCAATCAGATTGAAAGTGAAACAAGGAGAATAGTGCTAGAATTCAGAAATGAAATTTCAAAAATCTTATCCACAACACTACTCATACTCATAGGTTCATTTAGCATGATGGAATACACAATATCAATAGGTGGTATTCGAGCAAGTATTTCCTTATGTGTTATCAGTACCACATGATCAAAATTTGAATTTGGTAAACTATCACATGGTGCTGAAACAGTAGTGCAAGGCAAATCACAAGGAGGCTTCAGTAAAGGAATAAACTCACAATATGTCGCACATGTTGGCTGAAGCTCCAAATCAGTACCAATGTCATCAACAATCTCCGCAGTTGTAGTAGGTACTAAAACATCCTCCACAAGTCACAATGCATAGTCCAGTGATACATGTTGTAAAATAGACGGCTCCCTTTCTTCAAAAGCAACTTGGATATCACAAGAAACAACACTAGGAGTAGAGATGATTACATTAGTAGAAACCTTATTTGTCTCATTAGTGTCCACTCTCAAATTTTTTGGAATAGGCCATTTGTAGTTGTTCAAAAACATAGAACGTAGAAATTGCTTGAAATCTTCCCAAAAGATTTTTTTACCCATGACACCATACACAATCCTTGCGTCCTTCCACCAACAAGCTACCTCTTCATCCACACGTCGGTGAGCAAGAATGTATTCTATATGGCCATTAAACTTGCTATCGAAAGTACGACATCTCGCAAAACCAAATCCCGTATCAATTTCCCAAATCTGATATTCTGCGGGTGTGGCGGAACTTTCCAATCGCCACTTGATTGTAGTTGGATCATATGCCATGCCAACCACAATAGCTAAATAGTCATGGTAAACATCATCTGATTTCTGCATCACATCAACACTAGTAGAAGTCATGATTAGTACATTAGTGCAAAAACACAAAATTGTTTTGGTGGCACACTCACAACTCACTCAAAAACTGACAAGAAAAAAGATCTTACCGTTCCAAAGTGAATAGTAATGCTTACCAATTCGAAATCAAAGACTGATGCACTAATGTGATGAAGTGAATACCAAAGGTATAGAGAACGATCGCAAGGCACATAGGTTATTTATGGTGGAGCTGTAGGTATGGTATCCTAACTACACCGCAAACAAGTCCTAGTGCTGATCGTATGACAAAGACCCACGGAAACACACACGATGGAGATAAATGGGGCAATTGCAACTATGAAAATGAGCTCAGTAAAGTGAGGTATGTCGGAGGAACGCTCGTGTTGCAATGCACAAGGAGAGACGCTAGCAATGTCTTAACAAAACAGGCACAAGATTGTTAAACTGAGCAGCCTGTAGAGCACTAAGCACGCTAGTCTCGTAGGATAGTTTTAGACACAAAGAAAGGCTTACTAAGGCTCACAAGGATAGGTACGCTATGTGGACTCAGTAAAAAAAATAAACAAAAAAAGGAAAAAAAATTGACCTGAGAATTGGTCTCTCCCACGACAGAAAACCGGCCTAAAATCCTGCCGCGGCAGGATGGCGGCAGATTTTTTTTTCTCGTATCAGCACAGACTGGTCTGTGGTCAGGCGAACATCCGTTTTTTTTGGTGCTGCCGCTCACGCAAAGGCTCAGACCCGTCTGTGGTCAGGCAAGGAGCAGCGATCCCAAATATATTTTTTTACGTGAGGGTGCTCACGTACTAGGACAGACAAGTCTGCCGTGTAGCGATCGAGGCGGTATTTTTTTCTTCTTTCTTTCACGTGAAAGAAGCTCACGTACGATCTGGGTTTTTTATCTCTAGTTTAGCAGAACAGATCTACAACTTCAAACTAAAACAAAACAGATCTAATAGATCTAAGGCTACACAAAAGGATTACGATCAGCAACTAGAACTCACAAACAGTGTTATCTAGGCTATGGCAATGAACTATGAACCCTAATATTTTTGTGTGCCTTTTTCTGTATAGGACAAAAACAACTAATCTATGGATGGATTTGTGGATGCTTACCGAGGCAACACTGGAAATCTGATACCAAGATGATATGGGGTGCCCGATCTTCTCAGTAAGCGGATGGCGATGATGATGGTGGATGATAGATAACTAGTGTGTAGCTATGATCTCTCCTGCTCGATCCCTGATGCCAGCGCAACAGATCTCGAACCTTGTAGGATATTCACAACACCACACTCTTGCGCACATAGCCGTGACCATGAACGGTAGTATGCAATCTACTAATTCCCAATGGAACAACAGATCACACTCAATTATAGTTGGTAGATTCGAACACAGGGTAATTCCAGAGGTTTTATGAAAGAAACAACTCCAAAATATTTTAACATGGTCTAAAACCTAACTTGTGACGGCTACGGAGGTTTATATGAGGGCTGGGGCATCCTCCCCTCTAAACGGGCCTAAAAACAGCCATAATTTGGCCCAAACTGATTCGGTTCGACTCAAACTGATACATACCGACCCATATATGGGTTCGGCCTTATTGGCACGTAGTCCAAACATCACGGAACACCTCAAACATGTATTTCTTGGTGCGCCATCTCTCTCTCTTGCTCATACGTGATTTCCTCATTGCCTCCTAGTGCGCATGCCTCCCGCTCCTCCCTCGCGCACTTGTTGATATTGGAAATCAGTGCTTGTCCTTCTTGCTGCAACTCTCCTTCTCCTCATGCAACGCTTGTGTTATCAATAAACCTGATCATACAAAGATGCATAGACTTAGGTAGTATAAAGTTCTCATTAAGTAAAACATCAGGTTCAATTAGGAATGAATTCACCTGACAGTCATTATTGATTTGACTCAATATTTCCTTCCAGTTCAAGTAGTCAGAATCATCATAATCCCAGTATATATCCTCATCAGGCATGGTGTGGGCCCCCTAGGCGGCCACCGACCTCGCCTCTTCACCTATAAGAAGCCTCCCGATCCAGAAACCCTAATTAATCCAGCCTCCAACCACAAAAAGTTCCGCAGCGCCGTCGCCACCGAAGGGGAGATTCGGGGGATAGAAAGTCTCTGTTCCGGCACCCTGCCGGGACGGGGAATTGCCCTCAGAGCCATATCCATCGATCTCCACCACCATCTCCATCGCCGTTGCTGATTCCCATGATGATGAAGGAGTAGTTCTTCCTCGAGGCTAAGGGTTCTATCGGTAGCTATGTGTTCATCTCTCTCTCTCTATGCATGATCATATTGTGATCATGAGCTTTGTAATCAAGTAGATCTACCTTGCTACTCAAGTGCTTTAATAGATCTCTGCTCTCCCCATGTGTGTGAAAGTGACAGCGTGCACAACATGGTGGCACTTAGGCTAGAGATTACAATTACTTGTTATGAGTTATATTTGGAGTTGGATGTCTCTATGAAATTGTGGTGTTTGTTGGAACCATCTAGAGCTCAAGGTGATAGTGTGGGGTTATCTAGATGGGGAAAGCGGAGTTTGAGGAGTGTTGTTATAGCCCTACCATGGATTAGAGTGTCCAACCGGAGAGTAGTTCAGAGTAGTATCATAAAGAGAAGATATTTATATGAGAGTGTTCACTAGTGAAAGTATGATCCATAGGCCTTGTTTCTAAGCATTGAAACACTATTTGCAACTAGATTTGTTACATGTTTGCTTGCTTCCATCTTTATTTCAGTTTGCCTTTAGTCTCTTCCACGCCATCAAAGTATTTTCTGGCACCTTTGTCTTATATCTATACCACTTGTATTTCACTATCTCTTCGCCGAACTAGTGCACCTATACACCTTACAAGTGTATTGGGTGTGTTGGGGACACAAGAGACTTCTTGTATCTTGATTGCAGGGTTGCTTGAGAGGATACCTTTGACCACTTCCTCCCTGAGTTCGATAAACCTTGGGTAATCCACTTAAGGGAAACTTGCTGCTGTTCTACAAACCTCTGCACTTCGAGGCCCAACAGCTGTCTACAAGAATAGAAGTGCGTAGACACCAAGCTATTTTCCAGCGCTGTTGCCGGGGAGGTAAGGTAAAAGGTACTCACATCTTCTGGCTACTAAGTTATCTTCTAGTGCGGTTGCTGGTGTGTGAGTTCTTGAAGTTATTTCCTTTAGATTCTGCAATTATATCTTTTTGTTTCTTGTTTTTATTTTCACTAGTTAGGCTTAATGGAAAACAACAAAAAAATTAGAGAGCTTTTTAGTATTTTTCCTAAGGTAGTACATGAATTGTCTGAAAAGAAAATTAAAAAAACCATGGAACTTTCTTTGCATGCTAATAGTAATGTTATTAGTATGAATCTTTTGAACACCTTTGTTACTAATGCTATGGAAACATCTAAGCTTGGGGAAGTTAGTTTTTATGAAAATGAGCTTTTTAGTTCCCCAGCTTTAAAGAAGAAAATTTACTCTGATGATACTTTATCTCCCATATGTGGTAATTCTAATGATACTTGTGATATTTTAAATGCACATACTGAAAGCATCTCTTTTAAAATACCTATAAAAATTGTTGAACATGTTATGAACAACTGTTATTTGGGAGATGGAACTGTCCATCCTGGTGATCATTTACTCTTTATACACGAATTATGCGAGTTGTTCAAGTGTGCAGGTATTCCAATGAACCAAGTTAAGAGGAAGCTATTCCCTTTTTCACTTAAGGGCAAAGCAAGGGAGTGGTATGAGCTACTAGATGATCCTCATCATTTGGTGTGGAAGGAACATGAATCTCTATTTTACTCTAAGTTTTGTCCTCCTCATGAAATTCATAAAGATAGGAATTACATTTATAATTTTCATCCACATGATGGAGAAAGTATTGCCCAATCATGGGGGAGATTGAAGTCACTAATGCTCAAATGTCCCATTCATGAGCTCCCCAGTAATATTGTTATTAATAATTTCTATGCAAGGCTTTCAGGACATTACAAGGACTATCTAGATACTTGTTTAGAGGGATCCTTCACAAGTAAGGAGGTCAAAGCTAAGTGGGATCTTCTTGAAACAATTCAAAGCAATACCGAAGATTGGGATAACAACAAAGGTAAAGAACCAGGTATAAACTATGAGTATGATTGCATTAAGACTTTCGCTGAAACTACTGATTTTCAAGAGCTTAGTGCTAAATATGGTATTGATCCTCAAATTCTTATTGATTGTTTTAGAGCCTTTGCTTCTCATATTAATGCTCCTAAAGAAAAATGGGACATGTATCATGAGCCTTTTAAAGACACTTGCATGGAAAATGAAATTGTTATTAATGATAGCAATAAACATGCTCAAACCTCTGAAAGTACTATTTCTTATAAGCATGTTAATTTTTGTGGAATACATAGACCTTGTGATAATAATCAAATTGAAGAAGAATATTGTATCACCCACATGAATGAAAAAACTAGAACATGGTATAGGGCTCTAAATGATCTTGGTAAAAAAGTTTGTGCCCTCTATCCTTTTATTTGTGAACTTTGCTTTGAAGTGGGTCATTTCAATTTTCAATGCCCAGGCCATAATAATAGCCCTTCTAATCCAATGAGTACTGCAAGTTTGTATTGTGATGACATGATCACTCCTAATCAGCATGATGAACTTACATTATTTTTGGGGTGTGAAGAGTTATCAAGAAAAACTTCTTTGGTAGAAATTGAGTACTTTTGGTATGAATAGCATCCTGCATAGTTGTCATATTTATTGTGTTGATAATTTCCACACAAATACTTACATACAAAATATTATAAAAGATGAGATTTTACCAAAATATGACAGGACTAATATGTGTTTTGATCTTATTAATGAAAGGAAGGAATCCTCCAAAGTTTCTTCTATTGTCTCTAACAATAAACCAGGGTATATGGAGAAGCTTCCTTTCAAGCCTCTCCCTCCTAAAGAGAAGAAGAAAAAGAAGAAAAGGAGGAGTAAAAGGAGAGAGGAAACGGTATTTTCCCCTAAGCATGTTGATCCTATTATAGTTTTTGATGAGTCTGAACTTGATGATGTTCCTATGCCTATTACCTATAGTAGTGATCATGATTGGGAAAAGCACACTACTTTTGATATTGAAAATCTCTTCGGTACCAATTCTAAAAATGATGATATCAGTAATTGTTGTACTATTAGTGATATCCATGTTCGTTCCAATGATGATATGTTTACAAATGAACACACTTTGGAAGATAACTATTCTATTGCTTATGATGATACTATACCTCCAATATATGATGATTGCAATGATGAATATGATATTTTCAGTCCACCTACTATTGAGGAGAAAATTAATTATGATTACAATATGCCTCCTATATTTGATGATTATGGAGATGAGAATAATAATGATAGCTATTTTGTTGAATTTGCTCCCACTATAATTAATAAGAATGACTATGTTTATGTGGGGAGTATTAATTATTTTATGCATGTGGCTCATGATAAGAATGTTTGATGTGATAGTTATGTTGTTAATTTTATTCATGACGCTACTGGAAGTTATTATGAGAGAGGGAAAACATGGTTTTATGCATCTCAATAATATTAAGTTTCCCCTCTTTATGTTGAAAATTTTGAAGTTGCACTTGTTTTGCTTTCCTATGCTTGTTGCTTTGTGCTTTCATGACTTGTTTCTTTACAAGATTCCTATGCATAGGAAGTGGGTTAGATTTAAATGTGCTTTGAATTTGCTTCTTAATGCCCTCTTTTACTTCAATTCATATTTCTTATGTGAGCATCTTCTCAAACTATCATGCCTAACTTAAAGGCGTTAAAAAAAGTACTTATTGGGAGATAACCCAAAAGTTTTAGATGAGTCTTGGAAGTTATTACCTCTGTAATAACCGCTCCTTATCCTTTTTATTTGCTTTTTGTGCCAAGAGTAACCTCTAATGAGAGAGAAGTAATGCTTGGGAAAGTTGCTGTCCCGAAACAGATTTTTGTGCTTCACTGTAAACATTCGTGTAAAATCTATGTACGTCGTTTCGAGGCATGAATTTTTGAGCTTCTGTCCCAGGTTGTTATCTAACATTCGTTAGTTCAACACTTTTCTATTTGAGCAACACAAGGTCTTCGGAAAATCTGTTTTCACCTGCTGGTCTGTTTTGACAGATTTCTGCCATTATTTACATTTGCCTCTTTATCGATTTCTTTTTGGGTTCTTTTTGGTGAATTGAGCTTTTTGAGGGAATTGCTATGGTAGCTTGTGTTTTTAATTAAAGTTTTGCTATTTTAAAACTAAACCCCAAAGGTTTATTATCTTTTGAGTGCACTAATGTTGCTAATGAAGATTGTGTGAAGTTTTGTATGAAGGAAATTTTCAGGTGTAGGGAAAGAATGATGTAATGAGATGAAGAATGGAAAAAAGCTCAAGATTGGGGATGCCACCCCGTGTCACCCCAATAAATATTCAAGAGGTACAAGCGTCAAAGATTGGGGATGCCCAAGGCATCCCCTTCTTCATCAATAAAAATCTCAGGTCTTTCTAGACACTTCGTTTTTATTGTTTCATGCACAATTGTGTTTTTCTTGGAGCGTCTTTTTTTTTGTTTTTAGTTTCCTTTTGTTTGGTTTTCTTAAATAAGTTGGTTGGATCCCAACACACTTCTTTTGGAAAGAGACACGCTCCATTTTCATTTCCTAGAACACTCTAGTTTTCATTATTATTGTTCTGTGAGTGTTCTCTTTTGCTAGCACTGTGTTTAGCCTTAGTTTTCTTGTGCTTTCAGGTTAGAACTTTTTAGTTCTTCTTTGTGGATTTGTGAGACAAGCTCACTGATCTTTATTGATTATTATCTTTGTGGGTTGTTTCAAATAAGTCGATTGGTGTTGGAAAAGAGTAGGAAAGTTCATGCTTAAGTGGTATAAAGGGAGCTTGTTTTTGACTGTGACTTAGACTTTATCATGTCATGCTTGATATTGTTTTGGCTTTATGCGTAGTGATTTTTGATGTAGCATGATCGCGAGAATTTATATTCTTCCTCAATATGCTATTGAGAGGAAAAGGATTAAATCCTTTATAAGAACTAAAGTTTTCATCGGAATATAAAAAACTTAAAGATTCCTTTTTAAGTATCTCATTTCAAATTCCGTTATTAATAGAACGAATCACACTTTTACCACTAAACTATACCCGTTACATGTAGATTATGATACTTTCCTATTTCTCAACAATAACTTCTCTCATCAGCTATTTCGTGTTTGCAAAGTCATTAATTGTCTCATACCCTATTTTGGATTTCGACAGTAAATGTGCCTTGAAAGAATCATGCGTTGTTTTAGCATATTAAAGCATAGTATTGTGGTATTCTCCTTTGATACTTTATTTGGGTTGACTTGGCGCATGCTCACACCATGTTAGGACTATCCCAAGTCACCATAGCCTTTATGATCCTTTAGTTTTCGACTTGTAATATCAGTTTATGCTTTAATTACTAATGTTTTGTCGCTTTGCATGATTATGGCCATTATTGCTCTCTTAGTTGGTCGCTCCCAGTCTTTTGCTAGTCTCCATACCAAGTATGAGTTCCACTCATGCATCCAACTCCAAATAAAACCAAGTTATTCCAAATAGTCTATGTCATCAGATTGATGACAAGTACGCCATGAGGGGGTCCTCGAGGCGTGTTGAAGAGAGGGGTGTGAGACGTACAGTATTCCGGGACGGTGAGCACACAATTTTACCCAGGTTCGAATCCGCCAGCTTTGGACGGATCCTACTCCTGCTAGCAATCCAATAATACGGCATAGCCGGAATATGGGTTACAAGGGTTTGACCTGTGCGAGTTGAGATTGTAGACTATTGAGGTGTGCCCTAAAGGCTCTCCCTAGGACGGCTTATATAGATATCCAGCCTAGGGTTTACAGGAGAGATCTATCCGGCTACGACTAAGAGTTAGTTACAGAGTACATCTTGAACTACAAGTAACACTATGGGCCTATGTCGGTAAGCCTTCTGGGCCTTCTCGTAGCCGGACTGGACTCCGTCTCTTCTCCCTGACTGGGCCGCCCGTGAAGCAAAGCTCTAACCCGAAGTGGGCCACCCTGGTCAGTGAGGTACAGTGAGGATACCCGGAAAGTATATCCCCAACAGCAGCCCCCAGAGGCCTCCAAGATCCAAAGTCGGATTCATCATCATCTAGCTTGATCTTCGGCTTGCATAATCTTGAAGGGTTCCTGAAACTTCAAAAGAAAATATACGATCCGGGTCTCAAAAAATGAGTCGGACCTATAAGTATGTTACTCGTGTTTCCAGCTCAAAATTCAAACTAAGACGGAACTTGGTCTCTGACGTAACTTGACACTAGTCATGGTCAAGTCACATCACTGACAGACATTTCCTATCAGCATGACCGTTGGTGGGTCCGCCTTTCGTGGAACCGAGGCGCCGTTTCAATGCGTGCGTGGAGATCGAGGCGACGCAATCATCGCGCGGGGGTTTCCCAGTCCTTTCCATGACGCATGGCACGTTCACTGTAGCGTTTACACGAATCTTGACACGGCCGGTGGATATAAGCGGTGAAGATCCTATTCCTCTTCTCTCCTCACCAGCACTTTGTGTTGTTTCCTTCTCCCTTATGCCTCCCACGAACTTAGAGCTCCTCTGCTCCCCAAAAAATCTCCAGTGCCGCCCATCCAAGGTAACCGGCGCACCGAAAAATGGCTTATGCATCATCCTTTGGCACGGCGGTGACGGCAGCGACGGAGAAGGAGAGAAACCAAGGGGTTTGGATCCCATGTGTCCTCGATGATTCCAAGCTCTGTGTCGTTGAAGAAGGGCTCCTCCGTGTCAGCGACTAGCGGAGTGGCTTCGGCGAAACCATCCCCAACCCCCGCAACAACGAGCGAGTGCACTTCGGCACTCACCTTGACAGAGGTCTAAGCTTTCCTCCCTCAAATTTCTTTTCCGAGGTCATAGGTCATTATAGAGTTCACCTCCATCATCTCCCCCCGAACTCCATCTTAGAGATGAGTGCATACGCCTCTATGTGCGAGGGGTATCTCGGCATTAGGCCGAGCCTTACTCTCTTCCGGTATTACTTCCATGTCCGGAGAAATTCCATTACTGCCGGTGATGACCCACAAGCATAGGGGGTGTATCGCAGTATTTTTGAGGGAAGTGAAAACCAATTTATTGATTCGACACAAGGGGAGCCAAAGAATATTTATAAGCCTTAACAACTGAGTTGTCAATTCAACTGCACCTGGAAACAATCTTGCTCACAACAGTTTATCAGTAGCAACAATTTTGTAGTAGGAATAGTAAAGTAACAACAATAGTAAAGCAAGGACAGTAGTAACAAAAGCAGTAAACAGTGGGATTCGAGTGCGGTAGGCATAGGGATGGATGGACGGGCGTTGCATGGACAAGACAATTCAAATAGCAATCAGAACATAGGGCAATTGCAGATAAATAAGATAAAGCATCCAAGTACTAGACAATCCTAGGCATGTGTTCCATATATAGTCATATGTGCTCGCAATGAGAACTTGCACAACATCTTTTGTCCTGCCAGCCCGTTTGCAGCGGGGCCTCTAGGGAACTACTGGCAATTAAGGTGCTCCTTTTAATAGAGCACCGGAGCAAAGCATTAACACTCCGTGAACACATGTGATCCTCACATCAAAGCCATTCCCTTCCGGTTATCCCGATTTCTATCACTTTGGGGCCATAGGTTCCGGACAACAACGTGTGTATACAACTTGTAGATAAGACCAAAAACAATACTATCATAATGAATCAATAACATGTTCAGATCTGAAATCATGGCACTCGGGTCCTAGTGACAAGCATTAAGCACAACAAGTCACAACAAAGTCATAAAGCACTAATAAAAGATACTAGGCACCATGCCCTAACAATCTGATGCCATTACATGAACGATCTCATCCAATCCCTACCATCCCCATAGCCTACAACGGGGGATTACTCACTCATAGATGGGGGAAACATGGATGGTCGATGGAGAAGCAATGGTGATGATGATGGCGATGATCTCCTCCAATTCCCCATCCCGGCAGGGTGCCAGAACGGAGTTTCTGGTGCTGTTTCGTGGAATCTGGTGGTGGCGGCGGAGCGGAACTCCTTCTGGAAAAACGTCGACCCCCCCGAAGTTTTTAGGTTGGAAGGCTTCTTATAGGCGAAGAGGGAGACCGAGGGGGTGCCTGGGGCCACCACACCATGCCCTGGCACGGCCAGGCCCAACCCGCGCCTGGGGGGTGTGTGGCCAGCCCCTGGCCCTTCTCCGTCTCGTATTATGGCTCCTGGAGTCTTCTGGAAAAATAGACACTTTGGCTTTTGTCCCGTCCAATTCCGAGAATATTCATTTTCTGACTTTCCTAGAACCAAAAACAGCAGAAAACAGGCAGCTAGCACTGTGGCTCTTGTTAATAGGTTAGTCCAAGAAATCATATGAAAAGTACTCCAAAGTGTGGACAAAACACAACAAAGTGGATAAAACCAAGCATGGAGCATCAAAAATTATAGATACATTTGCAATGTATCAACATCCCCAAGCTTAACTCCTGCTCGTCCTCGAGTAGGTAAGTGATAAAAAGAAAGAATAATTTTTAAGGTGACATGCACCATCATAAACTTGATCAAAGCATTTGTAAAACATTCAAAACTGGGATCATAGTACTTCAATCATAACATGAAAGACAAAGTTCTAGCAATAAGACAAAGAAACTATGATCCAACATGAAAAGGCACAAACAAAAGATTCATGAATAACAATGCTTTGCAAGACGTTTGTTTGTTTCATATAAAGAAAACATAGCATAGTGGCATTCAGCTTGTCCCTCATAGAGTAGCAAACATAAATGCATAGGACACCTTCAAAGTTTACAAGAGTGACTAGATACAAATAGTTTAAAACAAGCAATATCAAGGTATGCATCAATCAACAAGTCTTGGGACAATGCACATAGAACTAAGAATGGCCACTATGCTCTCAAGAAAGTGCTCATAGAATGCATGGAGACTCAACAAGAAAATGAACAGGTTTTGAAAAGTTTGAAAGGCTTCCAAATGCTGAAAGTATGGTACTCATTAGCTTTGAGCTCTCATTGCCCCTATCATAAGCATCTTTAAGTGGTTAAGGTTAAAGTGACACAACTAAGAGGATATGCTTGACAAGTTATAAATCGAAGTCTCAAGCCCCTTACTTACAAAGACCGGTCCTCATGCTACTCAACTTCAGTCACAAGTAAGCTCTTGTCATTGTAAGTATATACGTATCTTAAAGAACCGCCAACGGGGTACCCCTTGCACATGACACGGGAGCTATCCCATAATAAAAATAACAAGGCAAGCAGACAGTGAGCATCTCGGTGATCTTTTTATTTACTATATGCATAGATTTTTATTGAGGATGCTTCATAGAATGCTCATTATGGTTATGCTGCAAGTTTCCACCATGATTAGGCATGGCTTAGGCTAGCGCCCAGGCGTGTCTCTAACATACATACAAACTCCATGATCTTACAAGTTCCACTTTTATTTCACACCGCCAGGATCCATAAGTAAAAGAACATGATATCAACGAGGTACTAAGTACCAATGAAATGTTGAAAACGTTCCACATGATACATGGTTCTGCTAACTTCAACTTATAAAGCGCAAGCATATGCACAACAAAGAAGGACGCAATGGTTCAGGTTTATTAAATGCGAGAAAATAAGTGTGCCATCAAGTTCGTGAGAGCTTTACTAACTAACTTTCTCATAACAAGCAAACATTTTATTCGGAAGAAAACAAGGCATATTGAATATGCACGGAAGTAGCAAATGATGCTAATAGGTAGGTATGGTGGACACTTTGGCAATATTTGGTTTTGGGGAGTTGGAAACATGAGTAAAACATACTCAGTGAAAGTGAAGGCTAGCAATAGTAAGGGAGCGACAAACGAGAGAGCAACAATGGCCATAATCATGCAGAGCGATAAAACATCATTGATCAAAGCATAAAGTGATACTACAAGTTGAAAACTAAAGGATCATAAAGGCTTATGGTGACTTGTAACATGGTGTGAGCATGCGCCAAGTCAACCCAAATAGAGCATCAAAGGAGAATACCACTATACTTATGCTTTAATATGCTAAAACAACGCATGAGTCATCCAAGGCATAATAAGCAATCTCAATTGTTTATAACAAGTCATGCTACAACAAAGAATACTAAGCATAAGGCCAAAACAATATCAAGCATGACATGACAAAGCATAGGCCATAATCAAAAACAAGCTCTCTTTACCACTTAAGCATGAGCTTTCCTACTCTTTTCCAAACCAAACCAAACCAAACCAAACCAAACTATTTGAACACCAATGCATGAAAGAGGAGGTCCAACCAATTTATTCAGCAAACTAAGAAAACCATGCAAACTAAAAACCAAAACGAAAACGAAAAAAAGACGCTCCAAGAACAACACAACTGTGCATGAAACAATAAAAATGAAGTGTTTGGATGAAACCTCAGATTTTTATTGATGAAGAAGGGGATGCCTTGGGCATCCCCATGATTTGACGCTTGTACTTCTTGGATATTTCTTGGGGTGACACGCGTGGCATCCCCAAGCTTGATCTTTAGTCCATCCTTCATCTCATTACTCATTCCTTCCATACACCTGAAATTTTTCCTTCATACAAAACTTCACACAATCTTTATTAGCAACATTAGTGCACTCAAGATAATAGGTCTTAAGGTTCAGTTATAACACCAAATAAACTTCCATTAGAACACTAGCTACTGAATCACTTCCCTCAAAAAGCTCAATTCCCCAAAAGAACTCAAAAAGGAACCAACAAGAAGCAAATGCAGAAAATGGCAGAAATCTGTCAAAACAGACCAGCAGGTAAAGACGAATTTTTTCGAAGACCTTCTGTTGCTCAAATCAAAAAGTGTTGCACTAACGAAAGTTAGATAACAACCTGGGACAGAAGCACAAAAATTCACGCCTCAAAAATACGTTCAGATATTTTACACGAATTTTTACGGTGAAGCACAGAAATCTGTTTCGGGACAGCAACTTTCCCAATCATTACTTCTCTCTCATTAGAGGTTACTCTTGGCAAAAAAGCAAATAAAAAGGATAAGGAGCGGTTGTTACTGAATTAATAACTTCCAAGACTCATCTAAAACTTTTGGGTTATCTCCCAATAAGTACTTTTCTTTAACGCCTTTAAGTTAGGCATAAGGAAAAACTAAAATGGATAGAATAGAAGTAAGCGGAGATAATCATGGTGAAAACATTGTTTTGTTCAATAAAATCCTTTTGTTAACAAGGTTGATCAGGTCTTGTCACCAAAACAATTTCATATGATACAAAACTTTGTATTCCACTAATGATTATGTTACCTCAACCTTGATAGCAATGGTCCCAATCATAATAGTTTCAAATTTTTCTCTTGGTATGGGACAATATATTTCTCCAACTTGAATGCCCTCAACATGTTCAATTGAATTCAAGCCATAAGTCCTTTCAATCTTCTTGGGGAAATAGACAGTATGTTCCTTGTCATTAACATTGAAGGTCACATTTCCTTGATTACAATTAATAACAGCTCCTGCAGTATTAAGAAAAGGTCTCCCAAGAATAATAGACATATTATCATCTTCGGGCATTTCAAGCACAACAAAATCAGTTAATATAAAGCAATTGTGAGCCACCTGAACAGGTACATCCTCACATATACCCACAGGAATAGTGGTAGATTTATCATGCATTTGCAAAGATATATCAGTTGGTATTAATTTTTCAAGTTGCAGCCTCTTATAGAGAGAGAAAGGCATAACACTAACTCCATCTCCCAAATCACACAAAGCAGTTCTAACATAAATGTTCTAAATAGAGCAAGGGATAGTTGGAATCCCTGGGTCTGCAAGTTTCTTAGGAACCTTACCATTGAAGGAATAATTAGCAAGCAAAGTAGAAATTTCTTCATTAGGGATCTTCCTTTTATTCGAGACAATGTCCTTCATATACTTTGAGTAAGGAGGCAGTTTAATAGCATCAGTCAAAGGAATTTGCAAGAATAAAGGCTTCATCCACTCACAAAACTTATTATAGTGTTCATCTTCCTTTGACTTGTGTTTCTTATTAGGGAATGGCATAGGTTTTTGAACCCAAGGTTCTCTTTCACTACCATGTTTCTTAGCAATAAAATCCTCTTTAGTGTATTTAGTATTATTAGTGTGGTTTTCATGTTCTTCTTCAACATTTTCTTCATTAGGAACTTCATTTTCTTCATTACCACTTTCAGTTTCACCATCAGAGATAGATATACTATTAGGATCTATAGTAGGTTTAGAGGGTTCTACAACAGTTTTATGTTTCTTTTTCCTTTTCTTACGAGTAGAACCACTATTTTCAGCTTGTTGAGAATCCTGCTCAATTCTTTTGGGATGCCCCTCAGGATATAGAGGATCATGCGTAGCAGCACCACTTCTAGTTCTAATTTCATAAGCATGTTTTTCTTTAGCAGCATTAACTAGCAAGTTGTTTTGCACTTTAACGAGTTGATCTATTTGAGTTTGAACCATTTGAAAGTGTTTAACAATCATTTTAACATCATTAGAGGTTCTTTCCACAATATCTTTCAACTCAACAATAGCTCTAGTGTTTTCCATTAGATGATTTTGCACCCTTTTATTAAAGTTATCTTGCTTAACAATAAAGATATCGAATTCTTCTAAGCATTGATCAGGAGGTTTAGAGTAAGGGATATCACCTTCATCAAAGTGTTGGAGAGAGTGTACCTCAATAGTGGATGAGTAGGGAATAGGCTTACATAATTCTTCTATAGGAGGTAAATTCTTGACATCTGCAGCTTTAATTCCCTTCTCCTTAAGACATTTCTTAGCTTCCTTCATCACTTCATCATTTAATTCAATAACTCCCCTCTTCTTTGATGTTGGAATAGGCACCGAAATAGATGGTTCAGGTATAATTACTTCAGGTATAGCTTCTTTAGGAGGAGTCCAATCTTCATAATTCTTGCTTATTTTAGCCATTAATTCCTCAGCTTCCTTAGGAGTCCTATTCCTGAAAACACAATCAGCACAACTATCTAGGTATGTCCTAGATTCCTCGGTTAGTCCATTATAAAATATATCAAGAAGCTCATTCTTAGGTAATGGACTTCCATCTTGTGCATGAATCAAAGCACAAAACCTTGCCCAAGATTCAGGCAATACCTCTTTTTCTCCCAGTTTAAAATCAAAAAGTTCCTGCAAAACAGCATGTCTAGCACTAGGAGGAAAATATTTCTGCAGGAAAGTACTAATCAAGCACTCAGGGCTATCAATAGATCCAGGAGGTAAATTACTAAACCAAGTTTTAGCTTGTCCTTTCAGTGAAAAGGGGAAAATCTTAGCAACAAAGTAAGTACACATCTTAATATCATCAGAAAACAAGCCACTCATGGTAGAAAGTTCATTCATATGTGCTACCGCACTTTCATTCTTAGTCCCACAAAAAGGTTCTTTCTCGACAATAGCTATGTAAGATAGGTCGAGAGAGAAATCATAATCTTCATCTATAATGTTTATGGGAGAAGCAGCAAACTTAGCAGCAGGAGATAATTTGGGTCTAATAGTACGCCTCTCAATGAGAATCTTAGCAGCGCTCCTATCATGGGTGTTCTTACATTCTTTAATAAACTCATCGGTCATCTCAACATAACCATCTTCAATATCATAACTCTCACTAGACTCGGGTGAGCTAACAGGTGTGGTAGTGTCTTCATTAGGAGTTTCGGTATTTCCAGCAATAGTTCTAGCAATCGTAGCATCTAGGAAAGGACCTAATGAACCACACTTATCAAGCATAGTAGAAGCAGCATCATAAGCATCAGAAGTTTTAGATTCAGCAGTAGTAGCAGTGTGTGTAGCATGTGTATGTGGTGGTGTAAGGAACTTACTCAAAACAGACGGTGAATCAAGAGCAACAGAGGTGTTTAGAACCGTACCTCTTCTTGTAGTAGATGGTAAAATAGGAACCTTGCCATCACGAGACTTACCCATGATGGATGGATAGCAGCGAACAATAGAGAATCCAAGTGAACTTGATAAATAAAGCTATGCTCCCCGGAAACGGCGCCAGAAAATAGTCTTGATGATCCACAAGTATAGGGGGTGTATCGCAGTATTTTCGAGGGAAGTGAAACCCAATTTATTGATTCGACACAAGGGGAGCCAAAGAATATTTATAAGCCTTAACAACTGAGTTGTCAATTCAGCTGCACCTGAAAACAATCTTGCTCACAGCAGTTTATCAGTAACAACAGTTTTGTAGTAGGAATAGTAAAGTAACAGCAGTAGTAAAGCAAGGACAATAGTAACAAAAGTAGTAAACAGTGGGATCTGAGTGCGGTAGGCATATGGATGGATGGACGGGCATTTCATGGACAGGACAATTCAAATAGCAATCAGAACATAGGGCAATTGCAGATAAATAAGATAAAGCATCCAAGTACTAGACAATCCTAGGCATGTGTTCCATATATAGTCATACGTGCTCGCAATGAGAACTTGCACAACATATTTTGTCCTGCCTGCCCATTTGCAGCGGGGCCTCTAGGGAACTACTGGCAATTAAGGTGCTCCTTTTAATAGAGCACTGGAGGAAAGCATTAACACTCCGTGAACACATGTCATCCTCACATCAAAGCCATTCCCTTCCGGTTATCCCGATTTCTGTCACTTCGGGGCCATAGGTTCCGGACAACAACGTGTGTATACAACTTGTAGATAAGACCAAACACAATACTATCATAATGAATCAATAACATGTTCAGATCTGAAATCATCGCACTTGGGCCCTAGTGACAAGCATTAAGCACAACAATTCGCAACAAAGTCATAAAGCACTAATAAAAGATACTAGGCACCATGCCCTAACAATCTGATGCCATTACATGAACGATCTCATCCAATCCCTACCATCCCCATAGCCTACAGCGGGGGATTACTCACTCATAGATGGGGGAAACATGGATGGTCGATGGAGAAGCGATGGTGATGATGATGGCGATGATCTCCTCCAATTCCCCATCCCGGCAGGGCGCCAGAACGGAGTTTCTGGTGCTGTTTCGTGGAATCTGGTGGTGGCGGCGGAGCGGAACTCCTTCTGGAAAAACGTCGAACTCCCCGGAGTTTTTAGGTCAGAAGGCTTCTTATAGGCGAAGAGGGAGACCGAGGGGGTGCCTGGGGCCACCACACCATGCCCTGGCGCGGCCAGGCCCAGCCCACGCCTAGGGGGTGTGGCCAGCCCCTAGCCCTCCTCCGTCTCGTATTCTGGCTCCTGGAGTCTTCTAGAAAAATAGGCACTTTGGCTTTTGTCCCGTCCAATTCCGAGAATATTCATTTTCTAACTTTCCTGGAACCAAAAACAGCAGAAAATAGGCAGCTGGCACTGTGGCTCTTGTTAATAGGTTAGTCCAAGAAATCATATGAAAAGTACTCCAAAGTGTGGACAAAACACAATAAAGTGGATAAAACCAAGCATGGAGCATGAAAAATTATAGATACATTTGCAATGTATCAGCCGATAATCCTTATATTACCGGTACCATTAGTTTTTCGGTTAGGCGAGAGGGCGTCTATCCTCGGATCATGGCTAGTGAGTCGGTCAAACAATGGCCATCCACTTTTTTTTATCACAAGGATATTCCCGCTCCCGGCAAAGATCATGCTTTGTCGGCTTTTGTCGACGGAGCCACCACGCCCTAAGAGTCATGAGACGAGCTTGCTCCGGATCTTAGTGACGATCTGCTCCTCGCCAAGAGGCGGATCGAGTATCTGACGAAACACAAGGGCCTAAGAGGGTCCGACTTAGTTCAATGCTAGGTGGCACGCCGGATCCAACCTCTTCAACATCATGGAGATCGACTAATGCATTCCATCACGTCGTCTAAGAAGGATTCCCTCTGCATCAGCCCCAAAACCTACGAGCCAAAAGATTATGTAAGCCAAATCAAATGGCTGATAAGGGAGCGGACTGAGAGGAAGATTCCGGAGCTCTCCCTAGACATGCATATAGCAAAAAACCCCGTTGTGCCAGTAAGCTTCAGCAACAACTCTTTTTATGTGTTCATGTTTATGTTATTTTGCAACACTAAGATACTTCTTCTTTTCAGCTTGCTAACCTCCCTGAGTCGGAGTTCGCTCCTATCGAGGGATATCCTCCTGAGTTTTCTTAGGATGAGGGTGAATTGGTTCCACTACCGGACGTAGTTCCTCGGAAGCGCAAAGCTCTGACAGTGGCCATCGGCACAAAAGAAGTGCCCGTTGTGAAGAGGTAATCTTTCCTCACAAGGTCTTTGTATTTTGCTCGTAATCCTTCCGAGATGTAATGTTCTTTGTTCTATTACCTTCTCAGAGCTAAACAGCTCACCAAGGGCAAAGGGAAAGGGGTTATCTCGAAGCCTCTACGTCAGTCGAAGCTCAACTTGACTTCTCCTGCCGTAGCTCCTCTGACTCCTACCCCTTAGCCTTCTGCAGTGCCGGAAATTACTCCATCTCCGATTGTTGCAGATGATCCGGCTCAAACAGCAGAGCCAGTGATCCTTGGATCACAAACTGACGTCACCATGGGTGACTCAAGTGTTGATAAGGGTGAATCCTCTTCGGGTAATGATCCCTCGGCAGAGACCTTCGCCGACAATCTCCTGGATAATCTGGGACTTGCCAAACTTAGCTTATCTCGGAAGTCTATGGAGGAGATTCAACGGCTAGCCCGGAAATGCCTCGAAAGCTGGACTATCTCTGCCTAAGAAGAAGCACAAGAAGCATAGGATATCAAGCACTCTGATCTTCTTGAACTAGTGTAGCCCCCAAGGCTCGTGCTGATATTAGTAAAAATATTAGCCCGAGACTTTAGTAGACTTCTAACTCTGGGTATTCTGACTTACAGAAAGTATATTCCTATAACCAGGATTTATTGAAGAATGTTTGCAACAAGCGGAACGAAATCAAAGCTCTCCGACATGAAAATGCACAATTGAAAGTTTCCAGGGATGAGGCCGAAGGTAAACATTCTGAAACTCAAACCTTGTCTTGTATTTCATAGTAGAATTTTTTGTTCAACCGTTGTTCTTTTGACTACAAAACTAGTAAAGCAGTCCTGTGCTATGATTGAAGAGGCTGAGTATCTTAAAACCCTGGTGGTGGAAAACAAGAAACTTCGCCAAGAGCTAGATAAGCTTAAGGCGGATCATGAGAAGAGCATTTCTCAAATTCTCGAATCCACCTCCATGGCCACCGAGGAGCGTGATCGTAAGATTACGCTTCAAGATAAGAAAATCTCGGATCTCAGCAATGATCTGTTTAGAGAAAGGGACATTACCGAGGCACTCCGGGCTGAACTCCAGAGTCTTCGGGAAGAGAAGGCCAAAGTCGACGATGTCATCTTTGGTATGTTTCCCTTTTTCTGACTTATCTGCATCTTCCGACTCTTTGGAGTCCGGGTTTACTTGACTTACCCTTTGCATTATATGCGCAGGTCCTCTAAACTTAATGGACTCAGCCTCTGCCGAATCTCGCACCAACCGGCTTACCCAAGTCGGTGATTTGCTGCATGACTTCCGCCAATCCCTCGAAGATATTGGCGAAGTTCTCAAGGTTCTGAACATGCATAGCATGTCCGGCTTTGAGGTGCGAGATAAGGCCAAGGATATGCCACAGCTTGTTCAGGACTAGAACATGTCCTACGCGCGAACCGCAACGCAAAACGCTCTCACCATGGTTATGAGCCACCATGGAAACATGGAAATCTAGCAAGTAACTAGAGGGTACTGCAAGGTGGACGAAGATGGACAAGAGCAAGACATCAAGGCTATCATGGACTCCTGCACCGGATCTGGGTGCCATGTAGCTGATTTGACCAGCTACGACACTCCCTTCTTCACCTGCGTGGACACGCCGCCTCCGCCTTCCGAAGAAACAGCTGAAGTTTCTGAGGATGATCAAACCATATCGGATTTGAACATCTCGGAACGTTATCAAAACGAGGCTGATGTATCCAGCGAGCCAGCAACTCGTACCTCTCCCCCTGCATCATAGAGTATCAGAAAGAACAATGTGTTATTCTGAAAACAATTTGGGTCTGTAAATAAGTAGTATAATACTTTTGCTAGTGCTAAGCTTTATTTTATCTATTCAGCACTTTTGGCTTTAATATTATGTGCCTGAAATGTTTGCATAAGCACTTGTATTTTTTGTCTGCACTTACCGTTTATCTGGCTTTTCGCCTCGTCCCTTTCGTGAGCCGGCCAACTTTTAGCACGGAAACTTTGCCGAGCAACAAAGCTCAATTACTAAACCAGTTTAAATTTGGAAACAAAGCCGGCTTCCAGTACCAACAATTCACTACTCGGAAAATGCCGGCATCCATCAATCAGACAAATAACCAAAGTATAGACTAGAAAATTTAGATTTATACCCGAAGGTAGTAATTTTAGAATCGGAAATCTAAACCAGAACAAACATGAGCATCGAGTACTTTCAAGTATTCTGGGATTTTCGACTGTGACATGATCATTCGGAAATAAGATGGTAAAAAACTTCTTAGAAAAAATTTGAGGCAACCAAGACTTTATTTCTCATTGAACATGTACACATATATGATTACAAAGAAAAATAAACTAAGAATAAAAGGGACGTAGCCGAGCAATATTCCATGGTTTGTCTAACTCATCCGGGTTTGTACTGCCTCCAGCTCTCTTTCTCTTCTTAGTAGTAGGTCTTTCTTTGACTGGCCGCATATCAGTTAGATAGTATGAACCATTGTGCAATACTCGACTAACTAAAAATGGTCCTTCCCATATTGGGGAAAGTTTGTGCTTTCTTTGCTGCACAAGCCAGAGAACCAAATTGCCCTTATTGAAAGACCGGTTTCTGACTCTCTAGTTATGATGCTTGCGTAACTTCTGCTGATAGGCTATTGATCTCATCTCAGCAACAACGCAAACTTCTTCCACTAAGTCGAGATCATTTTGTCAAGAAATTTCGGCATCCTCTTCAATATACGCGGCCACTCTAGGAGAAGTGTGAATCAAATCACTAGGAAGAACTGCTTCTGCACCATAGACCAAGAAGAAAGGTGTGTATCCAGTTGACCTGTTTGGAGTTGTTCGCAAACTCCATATTACAGAAGGTAATTCCTCTGCCCAAGCCCCCGCAGCACGTCGGAGTGGTGCTTCGAGTCTTGGTTTTAGGCCTTATAGGATTAGACCATTTGCCCTTTCGACTTGTCCATTAGCTTGCGGATGTGCGACTGACGCAATGTCAAGCCGGATATTTTGTTCATTGCAGAATTTGGCAGGTTCTCCCATAGAAAAGTTACTCCCGTTGTCCGTGATAATGCTATGTGGATAACCGTATCGGATTATGACATCCTCGACTAATCTTCTGGTTGTTGCTCCATCACAACTAGTGACGGGTTTAGCCTCAATCCATTTGGTGAATTTATCCACCATCACTAAGAGGTGAGTAAATCCACTTGGAGCCCGTTTAAACAGCCCTACCATGTCAAGCCCCCAGACCGCGAAAGGCCATGTTATAGGTATTGTCCGCAGCTAATTAGCCGGAACAAGAGCTTGTTTGGCGTATTTTTGGCAGTCCTTGCATGTCTTGACCAGCCATTCGGCATCTGCCTTGGTTGTAAGCCAGAAAAAACCGTGTCGGAAAGCTTTTGCCACTAGAGATTTGGCTGCAGCGTGGTGACCACACTCGCCTTCGTGTATCTCTCGTAAGATTTCCACTCCTTCTTCTAGAGATACACAGTGCTGAAAAACCCCATATGCACTCTGCTTATAGAGCTCACCACTAATTATAGTGTAGGCTTTTGCTCGTCGGATGATCTACTGGCTCAGAACTTCGTCTTCGGGTAATTTTCCGTCTACCAAGAAATCAAGGTAGGGTTGAGTCAAATTGGGAATCACAGCCAGAACTGCTACTAAAGGTGAGTCGGATTTGGTCGGATATTCCTCGTCCACTCCCTTTATAGAGGGAACTTTGAGGTGCTCTAAAAAAAGCGCCATCCGAGACCTTTTTCCGGGCAGAGCCTAGTCTAGATAGTGCATCTGCTTCCTCATTTTCTGTTCGAGGGATGTGTTGAACTTCAAACCCTTCAAACGATTTAGATAATTCATCCACAACAGCTCTATATGCTGCCATGTGTTTATTCGCATTACAGATATCCGACACTTGTTGAGCAACAAGATCCGAATCTCCATAACACATTAAACATCGGATGTCGATATCCTTAGCAATCCGGATTCCATGCAGTAATGCTTCATACTCGGCAATGTTATTTGTCACCGTAAAGTGTATCTGCAATACATAGAAAAGTTTAGCTCCTTGGGGTGATTTGAGCACCACGCTAGCCCCCGAGCCCCCGAGCGCTTTAGACCCGTCAAAATGCAAGGTCTAGTATTATGACTCTGGCAGGGTCATATTCTCCATTGTCTCTGTCCAATCAGCGACAAAGTCAGCGAGGATTTGGGATTTTATTGTTGTATGAGGCTTGTACTCAATGTCGAAAGCTGAAAGCTCTATGCCCCATTTTGCGACGCGTCCTGTGGCATCACTATTGTTGATTATATCTCTCATGGGAGTTGTCCTCACCATAGTAATTGGATGTTCCTAAAAATAATGCCATATGCGAAGAACACACCGTAAGCTAGCTTTTGATAGTGTGGATACCGCTGTTTTGATTCAGTTAAGACCTCGCTGAGATAGTAAGTCGGACGCTGCACCAGGTGTTCCTGATTTTCCTCCGGTCTCTCCACCACCATGACGATACTGACGACCTTGTTTATCGCAGCGAGATAGAGCAACATCGGTTCCTGTGGTTCCGGTGCTGCGAGGATGGGAACATATGAGAGTACTGCTTTTAGGTCTTGTAGCGCAGCTTCAGCTTCGTCGGTCCAAACGAATTTGTTGGTCTTTTTCAGGAGCTTGTATAGTGGTGTGGCTCTTTCACTGAGCAGACTTACAAACCGACTGACTGCGGCAATGCAACCAGTTAGTCTTTGAACGTCCTTCAGGCGAGTCGGCCTGGAAATATTGAGTATAGCCTTGATTTTGTCTCGGTTTACCTCTATGCCTCTTTGAGACACGATAAAACCTAACAATTTTCTGGCTGGGATTCCAAAGAAGCATTTCCTCGGGTTAAGCATTATGTTGTATTTTCATAGATTGGCGAATGTTTCCTCCAAGTCAGAAATCAAGGTTTCCTTCTTTTTGTACATCACCGCAATATCGTCCACATATGCATGTACATTGCATCCGATTTGATCGTGGAGGCAACGTTGCATAGTGTGTTGGTACATAGCTCCTCCGTTCTTGAACCCAAAGGGCATCGTAATGAAACAGAAGGTTCCGAAGGGGGTTACGAATGAAGTTTTAACTTTGTCAGATTCCTTCATTTGGATTTGGTGATAACCGGAATATGCGTCGAGAAAACATAGGAGTTCCGAGCCTATCGTAGAATTGATAACTTGATCAATCCTAGGCAGAGCAAACGGATCTTTGGGACAGTCCTTGTTCAAGGCAGTATAATCAACACCCATCCTTAAATCAGTGGTGTCCTTTTTAGGGACCATTATAGGATTGGCCGACCACTCAGTGTGGATGACCTCTTCTATGAATCCGGCTAACTCGATCCGGGCTAGTTCCTTAGCTATTGCCTTACGCTTTTCATCGCCAAAACGTCGTAGGGACTGTTTGACTGGTTTAGCATTTGGGTGTACATTTAAAGAGTGCTCGGCAAGTTCCCTAGGTACTCCAGTCATGTCAGATGGCTGCCATGCGAAGATATCTTGATTTGCTTGGAGGAATTTGACGAGCACGCTTTCCTATGCGTTATCTAGGCCTACGCCTATCTGGGTCACCTTGGAGGGGTCATCATCCTTCAACGTCGTCTTCTTCGTCTCTTCCGATGCCTTGAACTCCGGATTCGGCTTTGTCACCTCCTTCTTTGTTGCGGGCATCTCAGACGGATCTATGGTCTTCTGAATCTCCTGGTACTCCTGAGCGTGCAGCACGGCTTCAGCAAAGGCGGCATTTCCGTCCTCGCACTCTCGCGCTTTCTTCGGGTCTCCCCTGATGGTGATCACGCTGTTGGGACCTAGAATTTTCATCATATTATAAATGTAACATGAACGAGCCATAAAAGCCTAGTAAGCCGGACGTCCGAATATAGCGTGGTACATGCTCTTGAATGGGACCACTTCGAAGGAAAGTGCTTCCGTCCGATAGTTCTTTGGAGTTCCAAAGGTAACATCCAAAGTGATTTCTCCTAGGGATTTTTCTTGTCTTCCTGGGACAACTCCGTGAAAGATCACAGACCTGTGATTCAGCTGGGTCTCCGAGATTCGCATCCGGCGTAGCGTTTCGACATACAGGATGTTAATGCTGCTGCCACCGTCCATGAGAGTCTTGGAGAAACCATAGCCATGAATAAGTGGATTGACGACTAAGGCATATTTTCCTCGCTTGTGCAACTTAGGCGGATGATCAACACGGTCGAAGGTAGTTGCCACTTCCGACCAGTCCAGGAACTGAGGGACAGCCGGAACTGTTGCATTGAGCTCAAGTAGAACTGCTTTCTTGACCTTAGCTGGTTGAGATCCGAGGAAGGTGACGTAAGTGTCTTTCTTTGTCGAGAAGTTCATTTTACCTTCCGGCTTGGGATTTGAAGCATCGGCTTCCTCCATGTCGGAATCATCCTTGGTCTCTTTATCTTTTTCGGGATTCTTCTTTCCCTTCTTCCGCTTAGCCCTGTAGCCAGCGGTATCATCTTTCTTGATGTCGTCATTAAAACGACATTCGGTGTTTGTGTGAGACAAGCCCCCATTGGCGTCTAAGTGATGCACACATGGGTTATTGGCAATGTCGGCCCAAGAGTAGGTTTTGCCAGGTTGCTGGTCTCCTCTACCCTGGACTCTTGATGTCCCACGACCGCGTCCGTGGCCTCCACCGTGCCCTCCTCATCCTCCAGACCCGAAAGTAGTAGTGACCACTGCCGTTTCCTTGTTGGGCTTTTCCTCCGAGGTGTTCTTGCACTTCTGACCTTGCTGCATTGGTTGTTTTGTCGACTGTGGCACAGCTAGGGCGTTAAGTAATCCCTCTGCATCATTGTCAGCATCTGCATACTTGCTCGCTGCTTCTATCATCTCTCCCAAATCAGTGACCTTGTCACACTTTAAGCGATGACATAGTAAACCAATTGGGAGTCCTGCAATGAAAGCTTCGATCGCAGTTTGGTCATTTACTCCTTCACAGGAGTTCTTGGTGTCGATCCATCGTCTGAGATAATCCTGGCAAATTTCTCCGGCTTTCTGGATGCAACGCTGTAGGTCTCCTACCGTACATGGCCTTCGATACGTGCCTTTGAAATTCCGAAAGAACGCACTCTGTATATCATACCAGTTGTGGATGGTGTTCTCCGGAAGTTCATTGAGCCATGATCGTGCCGTCTTCCGCAACATGAGTGGGAGATATCGGGTTGCGACCAGGCTGTTTCCGCCGTTGGCAATACAGCAAGCCTAGAAAAAATCCTAGAGCCGAGTATCTAACCGAGCCATACCGTCATAGGCTTGAATGTGTCTTGAGATAGCAAATCCTTTCGGGAATTTTGTTGCTCTTATGCATGGTCCGAAGCATTTTGGGCTCACGTATATATCGTCATTCTCGTAGCGTCGCGCCTCTATGTTGCAGTTAATCCCGTGCCTTGCATCACTTGGGGACAAATATCGCCCTGATTGACGGCTATGGCTGCGGTGCCTTGGAGTCGGACTTCGGCTTCTGCCACTACCTCCTCCGCCATGACGCCCTCCTTGGCCTCCTTGGGAGCCGTTGTGATGGCTGCTTGGTGGAGAGGGTGGAGCAGTTGGATTGTTTCCGGCTGATCGCCGGCCTCTGTCCGAAGCGTTATTATTCCGGTTCTCGGGAGGATCTTCATTATTGCGAGCCCCCTGCCGGCTTGACTCAGCACAGTGTCCGTCGTTCCTTCGTCTGTCAGACGGACGACTTGTATATCTAGGAGGTGGCATTCTTTGACGGTCCTCCTCCCGATGTTTCTCTTTGTCTTCCTCCCTGCAATCATTCGACTCTCGCCAGGGAGGATTCTTCGGATACAGTGCAACAATTGTCTCTTGGTCCGCAGCTGGAGTAACATTGCGCCAGTCATGTGCAGCTTTGTGATGCTGTCCTGAAGATCCGGTCCTTGAGTAGCTGTCTTCCCGACGGTCGGAACGGTGATGCTGTTCCGGAGCACGTTGGGGTCTTACGTCATTCCAGGCCGGATCCATGCGGCATTGGTCAGATTGGGAGACCAGTTTTCTACTTCCGGACTGGGCGGCCTTCTGTTGCTCTAGACCCTTGGTGAGTAGCTTAATGCCCAATCGAACCTATTCTGGGCCTGGGTTATTTGCCAGGATTTCTCGAGCAGCGACGGTGTTTTGCACTGGTGTTGGATATACCCAATCTCCCTTGCTTTTGAGTCAAGCCATCCCATGGTCTTCTCCAAAGCGGACTTTGTGAATTTCCGGGAATTGGTCGTCACGAGTGTGACATTTCCGGGTCTTTTGATGCTGCCGAGAGATGTACTTCTCCGCAGTTGCCATGTGTTTCTTTTCTTCCTTGATGTTTTTGGCCTCATCAAGGAGTACTTGGCGACGCGCTTCTAGGGCATGGGCCCTTTCATCCAGCTCTTCAGTAGTAGGTTCTATAGCTGTAGGGATAGGTGTGGTTAATGCAGCATCGATGAGTTTACGCGCACCTTCGGTGATCACGTGTCCATCTACCGACTCTTCTTTGGGCTCGTCTAGGATAAGTGCTCCATCCGAGTCTTCCTCATATTCCTCAATAATCACTTCCTCTGTCGGAAGATCTTTTGGCGGGGTCTTGTTCTTATTGTTCCTCTTCTTTGCCTTCTCGGCAGTGCCGGTAGCAAAGACGGCTTTGGGTCCATTTCTCGGAGTCAGGCTCTGATCGGTACTTTCGGACATCTGGAGCTCGGGATTATCTCCGATATCCATGTCATCCTGCGCTTTGGGAGAGTTTTCCCCGGATCCTTCATCCATTGCTTCTTCCTCTTCTGCAGCTTTGGAGTTGTACTCCTCTTCATACTCTGTAGAGAACTTTCTAAAATCCGCTGACGTCATCGAGTCATCCAAAGATGCGGGTAAGTCGGTGTTTGTTCCAATCGCCTCCAGCACTGAGTCGGTGTTGTCTCCAGCATTGGCAGAGCCGGATCCGGATCCAACGTATCCGACGAAGTGCGATGTGCGGGTCCTGAGGTAGTTGCGGCTTTCCTTGTGGGCTTCCTCGAAGATCTTGATGGTTTCGAAAACCTCATCCACGCTTGCGTCTTGCATCATCATGCGCCTCAACGTGTGCCTCAGGAACAGTTGATCTGTTCCGGCGGTTGCAGAGCCGGAACCAAGGTTGTTGCTATGATCCTCCTGGATTTTGACTTCAGCGGGTGGATCGATCTGGGATTCAGCCTTGCTAGGGAGAGCTGCAAGGTCTGCTTTAGGCCCGGATTTCTCCACTATCTCCGTAGCGGGTGCGAGATGGGTGGGATTAGGGTTTTCTGAGATCCGGAACTCTGCCGCCTCCGCGGACAAAGGGGACCCAGAAATTTCTTCTGTCTCTATCATCACCGCTGGGGTGGGTGGGATAGGTTTAGCGAATCCGATGTACACATCGATCTCGCCGAAAGACATGATGGTGTAGGTAGTCATGGCCTCCCTAGCCTGAATCTAGGTCTCGTCGAGAAAGATGAGAGGGACGTCACTGGCATAGAGGATGCGACCGACGGCGATGGTCTCGCTGATTTCGATTCTTGTAGATTCCGCTCGGAACATAGATCTAAAGCTCACTTGCCCCACGGTGGGCGCCAACTGTAATCAGATTGATGACAAGTACGCCATGAGGGGGTCCTCGAGGCGTGTGGAAGAGAGGGGTGTGAGACGTACGATATTCAGGGACGGTGAGCACACAAGTTTACCCAGGTTCGAATCCGCCGACTTTGGACGGATCCTACTCTTGCTAGCAATCCAATAATATGGCAGAGTCGGAATATGAGTTACAAGGGTTTCGCCTGTGCGAGTTGAGATTGTAGACTATTGAGGTGTGCCCTAAAGGCTCTCCCTGGGACTACTTATATAGATATCCGGCCTAGGGTTTACAGGAGAGATCTATCTGGCTATGACTAAGAGTCGGTTATAGAGTACATCTTGAACTACAAGTAACACTATGGGCCTATGTCGGTAAGCCTTCTGGGCCTTCTCGTAGCCGGACTAGACTCCATATCTTCTCCCTGACTGGGCCGCCCGTGAAGCAAAGCTCTAACCCAAAGTGGGCCACCCTGGTCAGTGAGGTACAGTAAGGATACCCGGAAAGTATATCCCCAACAGTCCACCATACCTACCTATTAACATTTGCTATTCCAAGTATATTCATGTTTTTATCTACCTTCCAAATTAAACTTGTTATGAGAAAACTAGTGATTAAAGCTCTCACAAACTTGATGGCACACTTTACTTTTCTTGCCCTTAATAAACTTGAACCATTGTGTCGTCTATGTTGTATATGGTTGCACTTATATGTTGGGGATTAGTAGAACCATGCTGTCATGGGGAACGCTTTCAACATTCCACTTGTACTTTGTACCTAGTTGATATCATTCTCTTTTGTCTATAGATGTCGTCGGTGTTAAATGAAACGGGAGCTTGTAAGTCCATGGAGTTATGTATGTGTGTTAGAGAAATGCATGGGCCACCGGTCTAATCCATGCCTAATCATGGTGGAAACCTGCAGCGTAACCATAATGAGTTGTCTATGAAGCATTCTTCTTATAAAAAAAGAGTCAGATATTGAGAAAAAGAGAAATATGAGAAGAGGAAAGAGAGAAAAAGCACCATTTTCCCATGGTAAATAAGAAGATTGATGAGATGCTCGTTGTCTGCTTGCCTTGTCATTTTGATATGGGGATTCTTCCGTATCATCGGGCAAGGGGTACCCGTTGGCGGTTCTCTATGATACACATGTACTTACTATGACAAGATCTTACGGGTAACTAAACTTGAGTAGCATGAGGATCGGCCCTCGTATTCAAGGCACATGAGATTTCCAACTTATACTTTGTCAAGCATAAACTCCATAGCTTGTTCACTTTAACCTTAATCACTTCAAGATGCTTATGATAGGGGCAATGAGAGCTGAAAGCTAATAAGTACCATAATTTTTGGAAGCTCTTTATCAGACTTGAATCCCTTCTTCCCTTTGAAGGGCCTTTCTTCCACTTTTATATTGAGTCTCCACCTTCTATCTTTATGCACCAATTAAGAGAGAATAGTGGCCATTCTTAGTTTAATGTGCATTGTCCCAAGACTTGTTGATTGATTCATAACTTTGATATTGCTTATTCTTGAACTATTTGTATCTAGTCACCCTTATGAACTTTGAAGGTGTCCTATGCATTTATGTTTTGCTACTCCATAAGGGACAAGCTGAATGCCACTATGCTATGTTTTCTATATGTGGAACAAACAAATGTCTTTCAATGTTTTATTATTCATGATCTTTGTTTGTATCCTTTCATGTTGCATGCATAGTTACTATGTCTTATTATTAGAACTTCATCTTTCATGCTCATGTTTAGAGTACTTTGATTCCAGCTTTCAATGCTTGCAAATGGTTTGATCTTGATTGTGATGGTGGATGTCACCTAAAAAATTATTCTTTCTTTTTATCACTTACCTACTCGAGGACGAGCAGGAGTTAAGCTTGGGGATGTTGATACGTTGCTAATGTATCTATAATTATTGATGTTCCATGCTTGTTTTATATCTACTTTCTTATGTTTTGTCCACACTTTGGAGTATTTCTACACATTTTCTGTAACTAACCTATTAACAAGATGCCACAGTGCCAGTTGCCTGCTTTCTTCTGTTTTTGGTTCCAGAAAAGGCAGAAAATCAATATTCTCGGAATTTGACGGGACAAAAGCCAAAGTCAATATTTTACCGGAAGACACATGGAGTCCGAAGGAGAGACGAAGGGGGACCACAGGGCGGCCACACACACCCTTGGCGCGGGCAGCCCTAGGCCGCGTCAGGGCATGGTGTGGGCCCCCTGGCCGGCCACCGACCTTGCCTCTTTGCCTATAAGAAGCCTCCCGATCCAGAAACCCTAAAGAATCCAGCCTCCAGCCACAAAAAGTTCCGCAGCACCGCCGCCACTGAAGGGAGATTCGGGGGACAGAAAGTCTCTGTTCCGGCACCCTGCCGGGACAGGGAATTGCCCTCGGAGCCATCTCCATCGATCTCCACCACCATCTACATCGCCGTTGCTGATTCCCATGATGATGAAGGAGTAGTTCTTCGTGGAGGCTAAGGGTTCTACCGGTAGCTATGTGTTCATCTCTCTCTCTCTCCATGCATGATCATATTGTGATCATGAGCTTTGTAATCAAGTAGATCTACCTTGCTACTCAAGTGCTTTAATAGATCTCTACTCTCCCCATGTGTGTGAAAGTGACAACATGCACACCATGGTGGCACTTAGGCTAGAGATTACAATTATTTGTTATAAGTTATATTTGGAGTTGGATGTCTCTATGAAATTGTGGTGTTTGTTGGAACCATCTAGAGCTCAAGGTGGCAGTGTGGGGTTATCTAGATGGGGAAAGCGGACTTTGAGGAGTGCTGTTATAGCCCTACCATGGATTAGAGTGTCCAACCGGAGAGTAGTTCAGAGTAGTATCATAAAGAGAAGATATTTATATGAGAGTGTTCACTAGTGAAAGTATGATCCCTAGGCCTTGTTTCTAAGCATTGAAACACCGTTTGCAACTAGATCTGTTACATGTTTGCTTGCTTCCATCTTTATTTCAGTTTGCCTTTAGTCTCTTAAACGCCATCAAAGTATTTTCTGGCACCTTTGTCTTATATCTATACCACTTGTATTTCACTATCTCTTCGCCGAACTAGTGCACCTATACACCTGACAAGTGTATTGGGTGTGTTGGGGACACAAGAGACTTCTTGTATCTTGATTGCAGGGATGCTTGAGAGGGATACCTTTGACCACTTCCTCCCTGAGTTCGATAAACCTTGGGTAATCCACTTAAGGGAAACTTGCTGCTGTTCTACAAACCTCTACACTTGGAGGCCCAACAAATGTCTATAAGAATATAAGTGCGTAGACATCAATGAGGCACGAGTCGTTACAATAAATAAGGCAAAAATTGAAACAAGAGTACAATATTGGATGCAGAGTTACATAGGGAGTTTTATTACATCTTTACACATCACATGACTTAGAGGCTTCCACACCTTCTTGTATTAATGTTATTATTAGAAGCTATTAGTGGTTGAACATATTATAAAATCATAAAGTTAAAAACGGTTGAGTACTTGATTAATAATGAAGATTCATGATCATGTCTTTTCTCTTTTCTCTCTCCCCCTTTTTTTAGCTTGTACTCTTTCTTTTACTATTGAGATCTTTCTTGATAGCTAATATGTTGTCTCTTCCTTTTTCTTTGACTATGGTTTTTTATAATTCAAACTTGTGACTATAATATGCTACCAAGATTTTACTTCTCATAATTTAATCAATACCGATTGGTGTGAAAGACCCTAAAATCATAATAGTTGTACAAGTATCATAATACTCAACCTAATCCAATCATCTAATATAATAATCATGAATCAAAAAAATAACTTCAAATATCATAAAGTCTCGAAACTCAACGGATATAATTCTTATCTTGAACAAAGGGAATCGAAGTTGATGCAGCTAATGAAAAAGCTCTTAAATAAACACCTAACATGCGTGTATTAAAGTAAACATGCTAAAACTATAAGATAGATTACAAGGTGTTATAGATCTCCCCCAAGCTTGGGATCAAGCCAGCGGGATCAACTAATCCCTTGCGATTATTTGATATTGTGGCACTTTCACGGCGAAGAGGATTTAGTGGAGACAACCGCACGTAGTTTCTTGTTCGTTTCCTCCAAGACGGATATGCGATGAAGGCAATTATGTAGATCTGAGCAGAAACGAAACATACCTTCAGTGACCCTACTGAGCACATCGTTGAGTTTCTTCTTGCCTTCAAGATCCAAGAGACGCTTACGCACGATCTCTCGGTGTATGAGTCTTCCTTCTGATCCTTCTCGATCTTGTGAAGACGTTGTTTAGTTTTCGGGATGTGCTATGTGACAGGAACATCCAAAAGCTTGAACTCCCAATCTTCTTGAGGTTTCACACTCATGCGCGTGTTCATGGTGATCTTGTTTGTTGTGTATGTGTGTGTTGTAGTCTCCTCATAAGTCCCTTCATCAGCCGGTTAGTTTTCTTACGCTTGGATGAAGAGTAGTTGGTGGAGATAAACTTGAGCAACTCCATGCACCCCTTCCCATGGGGTTTCCTCGCTTCATCTTCATCTTTGGGCCTCACCATAGCCAGATATGGCGGCTACTTCCATCCTCTCTTTGTTTTCTCCTTGAAGATCTCGAATTCTTCATCATCGTCCTCATATTCATCGGGCTAAGGCCTTGAGTTTCGCAATCATCGGCTTCAATGGAGGAAGTCTCAAAACTATCACACGAAGGAGCAATGAGGTCAAGAGTTTTGCCTTTGCCTGGAACTGGGTAGCTCATCAAGAAGATTGGATCTATTGATATAAGAGGAAAGAAGTCCTTTGGGGAGGTTCAAGAAGGGTTAGAAATAGGTGAAAAATCGTACTGGAAGAAAAAGGGTCGACCAAGAAAAGAATCCCAATAAATAAGGAAGGAAATAAGAGAAAAAGTAAAAAAAAGAAGTCATAACAACCTCTGGTACGGGTGTACGCCTGTATGATGCGCCTGTACCAGTGTCCTTCCTGAAGAAGTCGGTACGAAGTCAACCGACCTAGTCAGTACAGGCGGGATCCGCCCGTACGGCTCGGTCATACTGGCTTGGTTACCGTCTCGATTTTTTTAAAGCAATAATCAACAAACCAAAAGAACGAAGCAACACAACAATCGTAATGGTCTGCCGTACGGGCCGGTGCACCCGTACATCTCGGCCATACCAACTCGTTCACAAAAACATGAAGTTATTGCCTGTTTAATGATAACTAGTATGGGCACGTCCGCTTGTACCGTCCGCCCGTACCAGCTTCGCAAAATGGCTGTAGCCTTAGAAAAATTCAAAGAAACCAAAAACAGAAATAGAAAAGGCAAAACGATAGCTGAGACAAAGATAAAATGATATTTCAACCATATTGTTCATCAAAATAAAACAAGTCTATTTGAGTACAATCTTCTTCCTTTAATTCTTGAACTAACTTTTTGTTTTTGCCCTTTAAACAAGGTTGGTATCAAGAAGTTGCTAATACCATTGCAAATGGAAACTAAACTTTTTCTCTTGGGAATCAAAGTACCAGATGGTATGCATATGGATGACACTTGCTCGGGTGGTTGGATTTCCTCAATACCCATGGGTACGTCCTCTCTTTGAAGGATCTGCAAGTCAGATTCTTGCAAAAGTAGACTCCAATGGATCATCCTTGGCTTAACATCAGTTCTTTCAAGAATTTCCTTTAAACCAGCATGATTCATATGCACCCTCACTTTTGAGTCAATAATGTAAGATCTAAACTTAACACAAGACAAAACCACTTCGAAAAATTCTTCCGCCATGGGGTAATTCTTTTGGACACCATTTAAGGTACGACTAGCATGATGAATGATATTAAGTTCATCACCATCATAATGGCAAATAATTGCTCCAACAACTTCATGGATATCCTCACAGAAAAGTTCAACGGGTTTCTTCCAATTAGGGGGTTTTATAATAGGAGCTTCAAGAAGGGCTTGATTTAAAATGTTGAAGGTTGTATGACAACTTTCGTCAAAATTAAAAGGAATGTCCTTCTATAGAAGGTTAGTTAGAGGTCTAGCAGTTTTAAAGAAATTATTAATGAATCTTCTATAAAACCCAGTGTGGCCTAAGAAACTCCTAATACCTTTAATATCTCGAGGAGGGGGAAGCCTTTCTATTGCTTCGATTTTCGCTTTATTAACTTCTATGCCTCTACCTGAGATTTTGTGACCAAGTACTATACCTTCTTGAACCATGAAGTGGCATTTTTCCCAATTCAAGACCAAGTTAGTATCCTCACATCTCTACAAGAATTTATGAAGACAATGATTAAATGAGGTTCCATAAACAAAAAAATCATTCATAAAAACTTCCATAATACTTTCAACATAGTCAGCAAATATAGTAGTCATGCATCTTTGGAAGGTAGTTGGGGCATTACAAAGACCAAAAGGCATACGTTGATAAGCATATAATCCATAAGGATAAGTGAAGGTTGTTTTAAGTTGATCACCAGGGTGGACAACAATTTGGGAAAATCCGGAATAACCGTCTAGATAACAAAAATGGGAATGCATAGCAAGTCTTTCTAAAGTTGGATCTATAAACAGTAAAGGTTAGTGATCCTTTCTTGTCTCCTTATTAAGTTTTCTATAATCAATGCACATCCTATGACCAATTACAGTTCTAGTTGGTACCAGTTCATTGTGTTTGTTTTGAACAACGGTGAACCCACCTTTCTTAGGAACACAATGAACAGGGCTTACCGAATCACTCTGTGACACACCCGGGATTAGGGCTAGACAAATCCCAGACCTCTATCTAAAATAAGCCTAACCTAAATCTTGGAAGCATACAGAGAAAGAATCGGTAACATTACAGTGATCCTACGACACAAAAGTTATTACAACAAGCTCATATCTGAGCAAAGAAACAAAATATTACAAGCAGAGGTCACTGACCACAAACATCAAACAACGGAAGGCAAATTATGATATTAAGTGTATCAAACTTAACAAATGGCCTAAAAGCCCTAAAGCATAACGATGACGTCCCAATCCATAGATTCCGGACTGCCGACCGGGAACCCCAAGCTACTCATCGGTCTCAATGTCATACGGAACTTGTCTTCAGGGGAACACTTATTCTGCTACAAAAGTATCAACAAAGCAAGGGTGAGTACAGGGTGTACTCCGCAAGACTTATGGCTGGTGGGGTTATTTTGCATAAATCCATATTTGTTTATAAAACAAGAGGGAGAAGAAGAAGCTCATCTAATCAGAATATTTTAAAAGGGGATAAGAGAGCGACATATCCAAAGAATTGATCATCATCTTGATATCCACCAAAGTAATCCTCATCTCATAGCTAGGATCACCCCCTCATACCCATGAGGAAGCATCCTTAAGCACATGTTGAACGGCTAAGTTTTACAATTAGGTTAATGTTCTCTATGATATTCACATCCATTCCCAAGTCATCCATAATCGTGGACATGCATTTTGAAAATATTATTACCATGTAGGGGTGCACAACTTTACCCACATGTACCAACGATTCTTAGTGCCAAGCTATAAGCCCTCTTCCTTGGAAGGCCGACAGAGAGTGGTTGACCATGACCTTTACCTTGCTTTCGTCGAGACCATGAGTCACACCCTAAGGAAATGCCGCCGTAACGGGTCAACTCCCAAAGCCGGTACCTAGAGATGTGTGCGGGAATAAGAAGCTCTCCACTTCGGCTAACGGGCTAACGAACTACCAGCCTGAACATCTCCACTTCGGCGATCATGGTGCTGGAACAAGAAGCTCTCCAAGCAACCAAAACACAACCCCCACGTGGTCCAGCCCTGCTATTCAAGTTCAGGGACAAGGTCGGGTTCAAATAAATTTAAGTGAAACTGCATTTTGGTGGCCGTTTCAATGAATAAACCCAGTGACACTTTTTTTTTAGAATTAGAAGCGGTATGGCCTGACAATGTCTAGCACATCGATGGCATACCGCGTACATCATGTGTGCTATGTATAAGAGACATCAAATACCTACTATTTACACATATACACAAGTAAATATTGTCCAGAATTAAGAAAACATTCAATTCCACGTTTTATACATCCAAACAGGAATTGAAATGGGTACCACCCTATGATTCCGACAATAAATTCTAAGCCACCCAAACAATAGAATTTGAATCGGAAAAAAATTCCTTTCCAGGCCAGATTTGGAATTCCCACCGAATTCAATTACAGAACTCAATTTTCCAAACAGAGCATCTATGTTTTCCTCGCTGCAGCTGACATGCGAATTGTTTTTTGGCTCAAATTCTTCCATGCATAGCTGACCTTGTTTCATGGCTAGGCACAAGATCCCATCGTGGCCTCCTTGTTTGAATTCCTGAGCCAGCAATCTGATCCTCAACACCACCATCAGCTCGTGCATGTCAATCTTCACACGCAATAACAGAGCAAGGTGTTGCTTGGCCGTGCGTGCACTCGCCCTCTTCGATCTGTGGCCAGCTCCACCAAATCACCAGCACTAGCACTGCTGTCCTTGATCTCCACATTGATCTTTTGAATTCTTTGCCTTGCCCCACTTGTGCACAGTAGCGGCGGCAGATCTTGGTCTGGCTTGCCGCACGCGCACCGCCGTCTTTCCCCTTCACGCGCACAAGAGCCAGCTTGGTCGCCCGCATGTTGACCTTCCAGGCCGAGCCAGCTGACGCCCCGATCGCTGTGCCGCATGTAGCTTGGCCCGCCTCTCGCAGTTGTCGTCCCGTGGGGCACAGATCCAAGTTCGTCCGTGCGCGCGCCCCGGTGCAGCTGAGATCATCTGTCTGTCTTGTTTTCCCCGTGAGAGGAGACGTCTGCAGGCCACCACCGCTTCCCTGCTCCCCTTGTCCGCATGTAGCCTGCCTGAAGGTAGTGTTTCTGCTTGGCCCTGTATGTAACATGTTCGATAAAATTGCTGTGTAAGTTTTCACCGTGGATTTATCTTACCGGTGTTTAATTCGTCTACTTTGATTCCGGGGATAACTAGAAGGTGTCGTTACAAATGCTTCCGCGACATCCGCTACTTCAGCTTTCAACCCGAAGACCGTCACTTTGCCTATCCGACCCAAACCGTGAGATCCCAGCTTAAACCATATTTTCTATATATATGTCATCTATGTTGTATGCTTTAAAATCATTCATGCTCGCATACATATTTAGTTGCTTGGGGTGTTATACCGAATCACCTAATAGTTAAACATGTAGTGTATATGCGGGATGTCTTTGTCTTATTTTGGACTACATTTAAATTTATGTAGCAAACCGATGTCATGCTTTGTCCTGTTAACTCAACATTTAATTTGCGGGGTAGTTAAACAACTTGAACCATAATACTTATTTGCCAGGATTTTGATCCCGCTTAATATTGCTAAGTTAGGCCACATATTTACCATGTCATGCATCATATCATAAACATACCGGATCTTTTGCGTATTATTAAATATCGTATCGGGTGTTCTTTCTAGTGTTTGCTTCTTCACCGAATAGGACGATAAGTGGTTGCGAGTTGCGACAAGCCTTCAGATACCACTTTTTCTCACAGGCGGGCATTCTCTCCCCTTCTACCTATTTTGCATTTGTAGTCTTTACTTCCTTTCTTTGTCTATTGCTATCCTTATTGTTGATGCTATAACACTGTCCCTTCTACCTGCTCTACCATATTGTCTTGGTTATCCTATTGCCTTTGTTTGAGTAGCTAGCTTTGTCCTTGCGAGTCGTAGCGCATGCTTAGGTCTCCTGCCCGCTCTCATACAGGTGAACCATGATGAAAGGGTAATAGCCCTATGTGTGGTTTTGGTGATTAATGACAATCCCTATAGACTAATATTTTCAATGAGTTTTATATGAAGGAATATTACATAGGTCATGCTTGTAGTCCATATGTTGGATTCAAGTATGGATTCTATAAAGATAAATATATACCTTGAGTTTTGGCATCAAGATCATCGAATTGAAGAGAAGAATATGATATGTTCAAGATCTTGAGAGTGTGATCTCAATAGAAGAATTCAAGATATGGCTCTAAGTCGGTGTCATGATAGCCTCATTAGTTGAGCTATGGTTGACTAAGATTTAGAGCATGTAATCAAATGAAGAATTCTTTATGTACCTCAAGATATTGAGATGGAGCATGAGAAGTTACTTGGTTGACCAATACAAAGAGTGAAGAGTGATTTTAAGTTGGTCAACACATGAAGCATAAAGAATGTACCATATGGATCTTGTGGTATGGTAAGCCTTGTCATTTATGCATCATGAACTAACCCATTATATATGTGCCTTTGCGTTTTCTATATGGGATAGGTATCTTTCCATGGGCATGCTTCAAAAGTGAAGATCTCATATAGCCCATGAGAGGAGGACATCAAGTGGTGATTGTCATCAAGGTTGAGAAGGGCAAGTTCAAGATAAGCATCCCGAGAAGATCATTTGCTTGAAGCTTGCCATCCATATTGGTGATAATGTACATGTGAAGACATGTCTTAATGAAGCAATCCCATAGTAGTGTATGAGGGAGCAAATTATGAGTCTTCACGAAGAAACAATGATCAAGTGATGCATTCTGGCTTGGATGGAGCTTGAAGCGTTGTCATCAAGATCAAGCTGGATGCGCAAGGCAAAGTTATGGCCTTACTAAGTTTTCCTTTTACCGGTCTCAAGGTGGTTGTTGGGAGACCGGGTTATAGGATAGATAGTCGCACTATCAAGAGGGGCTTTCGGTTGGGTAATTTGATCACATTGTCTTAGGGAGATCAATCCTTTGCATACTTTGAATCTTCCTATTTTGTTTCTTCTTGGTGCTTCTCCATGTGAGGTTCTTGAGCTTGTTACTAGCTCTTCAACAAGCCCAAGTTCATCGAAAACGTAATTCGTATGCATCTTCTATGGCGTTTTCGAGTTTAAAGGTTTTACCGGTTCTTCTCATAGGAAGGATCCATACCTTTGTTCATTTAGTTCTATCCTCCTTTGTTGTACTATGATGTTTTCATGCACCATATTGTAGAGCTTGTTGTCATCGTCAAAACAAGCCCAAGATTATCAAAATCGAAGCCTGGATCCAAAAGTTATTGTATTTTTCGTGAAGTCTGTTTCATCCTGGTTGTGGATCCGGTTCAACCGAGTCCCACACCGGACGGTCTGGGGCCAGCGCCGGTAGACCGGAGCTCAGACCAGATTTTCCGGTTTTTGCGACCTAGTCTATTCCGAGTTGGTAAACAGAGCTATTCTGGTTTGTAGTTCGGTCCTCCGGCCTGGGGACCAAGTTTCCTGGTTCTAGGACCGGTCTAACCGACTTTTAAACCGAGTTTTCACAGATTTCCTCCCAACGGCCATATTTGCTTTCCCCTATAAAAGGGGGTTCTTCCCCCAACGTTTTTGGGTGTTCTTGATCTCGAAATTGACCTCCATTGTTGACCCACTTGAGCTTGCTTCCTCCCTGTTCCCTCCTATGATTCTTGCATCTTTTTGAGGCCTTTGGAAGAGGAGATCTAGATCTACAATCCCCACCAATCAATTCCTCCTCTAAGTGAGGGGAACCCATTGGATCTAGATCTTGAAGTCATTTGTTGATTTCCACCACTGTTCTTCCTCTCTTATTCCTCCCTAGCACTTGTTGCTTTGCTGGGATTTGAGAGTGAGGGATTTGAACGCCCTTGTGTTCTTGCTTTGCATTCTTACATAAGTGTTGAGCTCTCCATTACGATTTATTCTAGTGAGAGACCGTGAGCTTGTTGTTCTTGGAGGGTGACCTCCTAGTTGGCTTGGCGATTGGTGCCACTGTGCCCTCTTCATGGAAGATTGTGAAGAGACCCGGGCTTCTCCTTCGTGGAGCTTGTTAAGTGGTTGTGGAGCTTGCCATCTCCGGAGTGGAGAAAAAGCTAGCCATAAGGAAAGAGCCTATTCTTCGTGGATAGACTCGGAGAAGAAGGTGAGCCTTTGTGGCGTTGGGAAATCCTTCGTGTAATCCCACACCTCTCCAACATGACGTACCTTACTTCTAAGGGAACGTGGGAATACATCTTCGTCTCCGCGTGCCTCGGTTATCTCTATACCCGAGCTTACTTTCCTTGTGATAGCCATTGAGCTTGAAGTACTTATATCTTTCTTATCACTTGTGGTATATTTATCTTGTGCTATCTTGCTTAGCTTAATTTGTTGTTGGTGCACTTAGTTGAGCCTAGTGTATTTAGGTTTTGTGCTTGTAAAATAAACGTTAGTTTAATTCCGCATTCTATCAAGCCAAAATTGTAATAGTTTTGAAATTGCCTATTCACCCCCCTCTAGGCGACATCTCTATCCTTTCACGTGATATCTGGATATGGTTGATAACATGATAAATTAAATTGGTGATGCTGATTATGGTTATGGTTTCATCTAATGATAAGGCCCCGACAGGGACCACCTTCGGGAACTGCTTGAGCCAACCTAGGACCCGTTCGTTCTATGATACTAGTTCTGAATTGATCGCGCTAACCAAACATGGGGCCCCTGGGATCCCCCCTCAACTATCGATGCTATTCGTTTATCCAGAGGGTCACAAAATTGGTTTTCTATTTGGTGCATACGCATAATATGTCCTCGGACATGGGTGAGTTAATATGTCTTCGGACTTGGTGATGATATGATTTGGTGGACAACCCGGGCATTGCACACATAAAAGCGGTATATGCCGACGGTTCAAGGGGAGCTCTACAAGTTATCTTCCAGGGCCATTGGGTATAGTAGTCATGAATGTTGTGCCACCTAGAGACTCGGCCGTGCCTTTGGGCTAGATAAAACACAGTAGGTGATACCTTTGGATACGCGCGTAGTTATGGGACAGTTCTTGTTGTGAGATCCGGACGGCACGCTTATTATGTTGCCTAAAGGGTTAAGCATGCGTTTGGGTACAATAGTGCACCCCTGCAGGGTAAATCTTTTCGAGAAACCGTATGCCCATGGTTATGGACGCCTCAGGAATACGGTATCATGATCATAGACAACGCCACTTATGATTTTCCCTTAATAATATAATTAGTAATTAGCATTATCAACTAAACACCTACTTAACTAAAATTGCCACCGTGTGTGTTCTGCAAGAGGACTTCCTGAACTGGTCTTCGAGGGGGAAATCTTTGGATGGGTTATGTTTGGTGTTATATATGATGACCGTATAGCACTCTCTTATCTCGCTCTAATAGCCGAAGTTGTAGCGTGTCTCTATAAGTTAGATAGTACAAGCTTTGCTGCCGCTGAGCCCACCATACCTATGTAGGCGAGGACCGCCGAATTCTAGACTCGACGTGTACTGGCCTCAATACTAACCACTCTCTTTTTGTTTTCCTTTGCCCTTTGTCGGCACCCTTTGGCTTTGACAGGTATGTGATTGACGACGTTAGCAAGGTTATCCTTCCGGCTTAGCCTAGGAAGGGTTATGGACACCGCTTGCTTATTCTCCAGGGCTCTTAGTCCAATTTGGATCTTATCCGTACTCGGATACTATTTGGCTTTCTTCCTGATTTGTATCTTTGTATTCTTGACTTGCTGAGTCATTGTATATATAAGTTCTTATGGACTCTATTATAAACTACTGTGATGTAACTATTTGTGATCAAATCCCACCCACACGAAAGTGTCCGGTGGGCGCCTTTGAATCGCTTCTATGCGGGTTTTAGCGGGAAATGCTGAGATCTGCATAGACCCGATTCTGGGGCGTTATAAGTGGTCAGAGGAAAGGTTTACAATACCCCACTGGTCCAGCCTGTAGGTTAACCTTGCCAACGAACGATGTCTAGTGTCAAAACTATTTTGCTACAAATGCGTTGGATAGGTCTAATTATCCCTGATTTTACTCCTTATCTCCATTCTTTCTCCTCTCATCTTTCCCTTTTTCAACACCTTCTTCAAGTCTAGGATTTCTCGCGGTTGGGTTTCCAACGTACCTTTAGGGTTCCGCTTCACTCCTTTTGTAACAGTGGTGCTACATCCGGTTTTCGCTCTATCTAAACCGGCATCATTTGTTTCCGGTGTTTCGCGACTTCCAGGACGACGACCTCCTCGTCTTTGGATTGTTTCTTCGAATCTTTCTGAATGACGCTTGTTATGAGCTTCAATTTAAATCCTGAGAGTTCGGTCGCCCGTTTCCCTATTCTTATACTGAGTAATAGTTTGGGTGCGTGATGGATTGGCCCCCCATCCGACTACTCTTTATATTCGCTCTTGTATGTTAAACTGGGCGAATGTGTGACTTTACTCCTTCCACGGAAGCTAGAGGTGGTCTTATCTTTTGATCCCTTTACTTTCGCCTTTGTTTCTCCGGAGGGTTTTCTCGAAGAACGTGACAACAACCCTTGTTGGTCGTGTTGACGTCTTCAAGATGGAGCAAGAATTCTTGTTAGTGGTGTCGTGACCATCAATTTGACGCAAGAATATCTGATCATCAAACCTCCCCCCTCGGTGTCTTTGCTTGGATCTCGGGACGAGATCCTTTGTTAGTGGTGTCGAGTTGTAATACCCGGAAAAATATCCCCAATTAGATTTGATTGTTATTTTATTTTGTGCATCATCATGACATCATTATGCATATTTTATTCGCAATTTTGACTACAAACTATTTTGCTAAAAACCTATTTTTGTTTTACTAAAATATACCTATGGTTTTACTAAATCCGTTTCCCTTTTCTTATTTTCAAACTAAAATAAAATATTATTTTCAGTCCGTTATCTGACCATAAATGTATTTTCTTATTTGACTAAAAATAAAATTAGGCTAAAGACCCGTCTAAAATTTAGGTCCAAAACTAGCCCCATCTAGTCTACTTTCGACTAAATAGTCCAATCCCCTTTTCCTTCTCGAACCCTAGCCCCAAATCTTTCTTGGCTCTAGATCTAAAAAAATCCCCGCTCTTTCTCCTCCAAATCCATCCCCTTTTCTCTCTATGTTTTCCTCGTTGCAGCTGGCATGCGAATTGTTTTCCTGGCTCAAATTCTTCCATCCATAGCCGACCTTGTTTCATGGCTAGCACAAGATCCCATCGTGGCCTCCTTGCTTGAATCCTTGAGCTAGCAACCTGATCCTCAACACCACCATCAGCTCATGCATGCCAATCTTCACACGCAATAGCAGAGCAAGGTGTTGCTTGGCCGTGCATGCACCCGCCCTCTTCGATCTGTGGTGAGCTCTACCAAATCACCAGCACTAGCACTGCTGTATTCGATCTCCGCACTGATCTTTTGAATTCTTTGCCTTGCCCCACTTGTGCACAGCAGCGGCGGCACATCTTGGTACTGCTTGCCGCATGCGCGCTGTCGTCTTCCCCTTTCACACGCACAAGAGCCAGCTTGGCCGGCCACATGTTGACCTGCCAGGCTGAGCCAGCCGAGGTCCCACTCGCCGCGCCGCATGCAGCCTGGCCCGCCTCTCGTAGCTGTCGCCCCGTCGGGCACAGATCCAAGTTCCTCCGTGCGCGCGCCCTGGTGCAGCTGAGATCATCTGTCTGCCTTGTTTCCCCTGCGAGAAGAGACGTCTGTAGGCCACCACCGCTGCCCTGCTCCCCTTGTCCGCATGTAGCATGCCCGAAGGTAGTGTTTCTGCTTGGACCTATATGTAACATGTTCGATAAAATTCCTGTGTAAGTTTTCACCGTGGATTTATCTTACCGGTGTTTACTTCGTCTACTTTGATTCCGAGGATAACCAGAAGGTGTCGTTACAACTACTTCCGCGACATCCGCTACTTCAGCTTTCAACCCGAAGACCTTCACTTTGCCTCTCCGACCCAAACCGTGAGATCCTAGCTCAAATCATATTTTCTATATATATGCCATCTATGTTGTATGTTTTAAAATCATTCATGCTCGTATACATATTTAGTTGCTTGGGGTGTTATATCTGGATATGGTTGATAACATGATAAATTAAATTGGTGATGTTGATTATGGTTATGGTTATGGTTTCACCTAATGATAAGGCCCCGGCAGGGACCATCTTTGGGAACTGCTTGAACCGACCTAGGACATGTTCATTCTATGATACTAGTTATGAGTTGATTACGCTAACCAAACGTGGGGCCCCTTGGATCCCTCCCTCAACTACCGGCTATATTCGTTTATCCGTAGGGTCACAAAATTGGTTTTCCATTTGGTGCATACGCATAATATGTTTTCCGACATGGGTGAGTTAATATGTCTTCGGACTTGGTGATGATATGATTTGGTGGATAGCCCGGGCATTGCATACATAAAAGCGATACATGCCGGCGGTTCAAGGGGAGCTCTACAAGTTATCTTCCAGGACCGTTGGGTATAGTAGTGGTGAACGATGTGCCACCTAGAGACTCGGCCGTGCCTCTAGGCTGGATAAAACACCATAGGTGATACCTCTAGATACGCGCGTAGTTATGGGACAGTTCTTGTTGTGAGATCCGGACGGCACGCGTATTATGTTGCCTGGATGGTTGACCATGCGTTTGGGTATAGTAGTGCACCCCTGCAGGGTAAATCTTTTCGAGAAGCCGTGTGTCCACGGTTATGGACACCTCAGGAGTATGGTGTCATGATCATAGACAAGCTTTGCTGCCGCTGAGCCCACCATACCTATGTAGGCGAGGACCGTCGAATTCTAGACTCGCCATGTACTGGCCTCGGTACTGACCGCTCTCCTTTTATTTTCCTTTGCCCTTTGTCGGCACCCTTTGGCTTTGACAGGTATGTGATTAGCGACGTTAGCAAGGTTATCCTTCTAGCTTGGCCTGGGCAGGATTATGGACACCGCTTGGTTATTCTCTAGGGCTCTTAGTCCAATTTGGATCTTATCCGTACTCGGACACTATTTGGCTTTCTTCCTGATTTGTATCTTTGTATTCTTGTCTCGGTGAGTCGTTGTATATATAAGTTCTTGTGGACTCTATTGTAAACTACTGTGATGTAACTACTTGTAATCAAATCCCACCCACACGAAAGTGTCTGATGGGCGCCTTTGAATCGCTTCTATGCGGGTTTTAGCGGGAAATGCTGAGATCTGTATAGACCCAATTCTAGGGCATTACAGGTATGTTTGCTGTTAGTTTCAGGTTGGTTCCGAATAGGTCTTTCTTATCCCTCTCTAATAGCCAATAGTTGTATCGAGTCTCTCTAGGTTGTTTAGGGCATGTTTCGCTACCGCTTCAGTCCACCATACCTATGTAGGCGAGATCCGCCAAATTCTAGACTTGCCGTGTACTGGCCTCAGTACTGACCGCTCCCTTTTTCCTTTGCCCTTTGTCAGCATCCTTTTTGTTTAACAGTTATGAATTCGACGTCGTTAGCAGGGTTACCCATCTGGCTTGGCCTGGGCAGGGTTATGGACGCCATTGGTTATTCTTCAGGACTCTTAGTTCAATTTGCATCTTATCCGTACTTGGATGTTGTATCATTTTCAAGGTGATTTAGATCTTTATATTGTATATTTGTATTTTTGACTCGTTGAGTCGTTGTTGTATATATACGTTTTTGTGGGTTCCAACGTGAACTATTGTGTAATGGTATTACTTCGTTTTCCACCCGCACACAAGTATCTGGTGGGCATCCTTGAATCTTTTCTATGCGGGTTTGGCCGGAATCGCTAAAATCTGCATAGAGCCGATTCGAGGGTGTTACATTTTCCTGAATTCCTAATTTATACTTCCACTTAGTGTTGAGATCACCTTTTCTTGATGGATATCCTGTAATTGGGGTAATACTTTTTGTTTCTTTAGTTGGATGATGTTATAGAAGCAATGAGTGAACCACTAAGAAATACTTCTTTCTTTTTTCGTGGTTGTAATTTTCAAGCACCATATTTCACTATTTTGTTGATGATCATACAACGTAGCTGTGTAAAGCATCAAAGTGTTATTTAGTTTGCTATTGCAAAAGGTATTTGTGAGACTCCCTAGCTGTGTATTTGCTTATATATCTTTTTGTCTGAAACAACTGTGATCAGAAAAATGGAAACAATAAGTAGCCTTGTCCTAGAGAGCTTGGTGCTTCTCGAGCAAGCTTATATGTACATAGCAATTCTTTTGGGATCCTTCTTCATTTTTTTCACATTGGCATACAGTGTGTCATTCCTATTAGCCTTTGTTATTTGTTTGAAGTTGCATGCATGTCTTTTGTTCAGGTGAGCACAAGCCCCTCCCATCTCTACCTACATGTAGGAGAAGTTACAGAAAATGCAGGTAACCACAATCCCTTCTTCCTCATTATTTTCCTTCCTCTCTCTCTCTCATTAGAATTTTGTGATGGATCTATGACTTTGTCAAAGTGGTAGTGCTCCTAGTGCTATTCTTAGGAAAATTGGGAAATTATGCCATTTAGTCTGTCCACTTTATGCCCATATTATGTTCTGGTTTTCCTCATATACTACTTATTTTGTTGATCATTTCTTCATGTTTTCTTATATTTTATCAGAGCACTATGTAAAGTAATGTATGATTTTGTTGATGCATCTGCTAGTAAAAGGAGTAGTTAGTGTCATTCATAGATGTATATCTCCAATCAGGGCCGGGACGGCAAAATCCGAGGCCCTGTGCAAAACTCTAAAATGGGCCCTATGCCACTAGAAAATTTTAACTATTCAACAGTTATAATCTATATGACAGAGTATCTTACATTGCAATTGAATATATGAATAAACATACCAATCATACTCCGGGTTGCATGATGTTTATTTGAACAACATCATTCTCTTAGTGTTTTTTGAAATGAAATCTTCAATAATATTCTCATAATCAATCTTCTCCGACACTTCACTATCAAGTGCTATTGTGGCTAAATCATTGAGTCTTTGTTGTGTCATCGTAGTACGCATATAGGACTTCAATAGCTTCAATTTAGAAAAGTTTTGTTCTGCTGATGCAACAGTCACAGGAATGGTCAACAAAACTCAGTATGCAATACTTGCATTGGGAAAACAACCATGCCTCTTTAAAAAATTCAGAACTTCAGCCGGCCCCATATTTTCTTTTGGCATGAAATCTTGAAGAAGCTTCAACTCAATATATAGTTCTTTGGCATCAATATCAGATTTTCTATCTTCATCGGCATCAATACCAGGTTTTCTATCCATAAGGGCAGCCTCAAGGTAATCACAAGAAGATCTCAAACTATCATTATCCAATGACTGCAATGTTTCAGAGGTAAATAAGAAACCAAAAAAATTCTGGTAACCCTTATATTGTTCAAATCTGCATTTCAGTGAGGAAATTGCTTGCTCAACAAGAGGTATAAAATAGTTGATTCGAAATGATTCCTCTGCAGACTGTGTGGCAATACTTGTGTCATCAGGGTTCTCATCAAATTGTTTCTTTCTTTTAGTTTCTCGCTTTTCAGGAAATTTTGCACCAATATCCAACTCAAGTGCAATTCCTTTTGCCATCTCCAATGATTGCAAGAAACCAGTTTCTCTATACCACTCGAAGAAAGAAATAAGCCCTTGTACTTTCTCAATATCAACATCAATAAGCATATCTTTTGTTTGCAAACTTTTGCTTAGTAAATTAACAGTAAACAATACCTCATACCAAATGACTATGGCCACTATAAATTCATAGTCTCCAAGTTCATTTTTTGCCAAACCTAAAGCCTGACTGCTTGTCATTGGATCCTTGTCAATTTCGGATACCTGAAATGAAAGATAGGAAATAAATGTTATAGTTAGATGAATCCAAAAACCAATGGAACTACATCATTAGCAATATACAAAAATTGTGTACCTGAAGTAGAGCCTCTCGAATGTCTACACATTGGAATCTGACAGATTTAACACTTTCAACACGACTCTCCCAACACGTAGCTGACACTGACTTGAGTGTCCATCCTGATATGTTATCTTTCAGAATATGCCATTTCTTAGTAGAATTAGTAAAAAATGTGTAGATGCATTGGCCATATCACAAAGTGTTAAATTAAGGCTATGATAACCACAAGTAGAATAGAAAGCTCTAGGATTCACATCCAAAAGTTTCTTTTGTACTCCCTGATGTTTTCCTTTCATATTGGATCCATTGTCATAACCTTGTCCTCGCACATCATTTATGTTAAGATCAAGAAGCTTTAGTTCATTCTCTAGAACATCAAAAGGTCCTTTCCCAGTCGTATCATTTACATCTAGAAATCCAAGAAATGATTATTCTATCGAAACATTACCTGAAGATAAATCGTATCTAATAATTAATGACATTTGCTCTTGCTGACTTGCATCAGGGGTACAATCAAGTATGATAGAGAAATACTTTGCATGCTTTATTTTCTTAATAATTTTAGACCTAATAGAAAAAGCAAGCAAGTGGAGCAACTCATTCTGAATCTTATGATCAAGATAATGAGCATGAGTTTCTTCATTTGTAATACGACGAACATGCTCCTAGATAACGGGGTCAAATTCAGCCAACATCTCTACCAAACCCAAGAAATTACAATTGCTATTTTCATATAGTTTGCTGTTACTACCATGAAAGGCTAAATTATGCTTAGCAAGAAATTTCACAATGCAATTAATTCTGAACAAAACCTTTCTCCAGTGATCCTTTTCTTTCTCAAGTTGACGTTGAGCAGCTTTATCAATAGTCTAATGCTTCTCTAATCTACTACGTAGCTCATACCAGTTGGTCATATTCAAAACATGATCCACACTTGTTTCATGCTCTTTTAATCTATTGTTAATATGTGTCCAATCATTACAACCCTCCTTAGCCAACTAGCCTTTTCGATGCCCTTTTGTAAATAATTTACAGCCAAAGCAAAAGACTCTATCGACCTCCTTAGAATAGACAAGCCAATCCCTATCATACTCCTCCCTATTTGACATAAATCTAGTGTACAATCGCACAGAGAACCTTCTCTTATTTCTATCTTTAGGACCTTTCTTAATCGATAAGTCTCTTCTCAGACCTTTCTGTGCTAAAATATCAATTTGTTTCTGATCAAGGGAATCTCAGTATCTTGGATCAAATATATCAGTCTGGAAATTATTTTTCTCTACCTCAACATTATTTTCCTCTACCTCGACAGTATCTTCCTCTACCTCAATATTATTTTCTGTCTCAGTTTGATCGTCTCTATGATCATTATAAGGAATAATAGCTAGTGGAAGGGTTGAAGAATCAACTGACTGATTATCGGAGGTCACATGTGGTTTTTTCTTAATAAACCTATCCATTGCTCCTCTTTGAGATTTAATTAATCCTTCCTTCTTTTCTTTTCTCTTACGCTTTTGATAGCCGGAATCTTGCTTCCCCATGTCGATTCCTATAAAACATATGAACAACACAAATTAACAGAATTTAGGATTAAATTGAAGCAGATTACACCTAGAGGTAGCCGACTAGGGCTTAGGCGATAGGGGCAGGGTGCAAGAGAGAAACTGCTGGGATGAGGGATGATACGGGTTACATGAGAGTGTGAGAGACGGAGAATTAGAGATGCACGCACCGATCCAGATAAAAAAAATCGCGAACAGCGGTGACGCGACCCCTCCACGCTCGAGAAGACGACGAACTAGAGCGATACGTAGTTTGCTGGCGGCTCCGCATGAGGACTCCTCGTCTTCTGATCAATCGATCGAGTGGATCGATCCTGGCATCCTGCCACTGGCTATATCCTTCGCTAAGGAGTAAGACCCATAGATCAGTCTTCTTTTACTCCTCAGTCCTCACCTCACGGGCCAAAATCCAAAATCCATATATAAGCATCCGATGAATTCTTTTTGCTGTATATATATACATAGGCCTATATAAAACTTGTGTGCCCCTAGAAAAAAAGGGCCCTGTGTGGATGCACCCTTGGCACTCCTGCCGGCCCGGGGTTGCATGAGAGTGTGAGAGACGGAGAATTAGAGATGCACAAACCGATCCAGATAAAAAAAATCGCGAACAGCGGCGACGCGACCCCTCCACGCTCGAGAAGACGACGAACTGGAGCGACACGTAGTTTGCTGGCACCTCCGCGTGAGGACTCCTTGTCTTCTGATCAATCGATCGAGTGGATAGATCCTGGCATCCTGCCGCTGGCTGTATCCTTCGCTAAGGAGTAAGGCCCATAGATCAGTTTTCTTTTACTCCTCAGTCCTCACGTCACGAGCCAAAACCCAAAATCCATCTATAAGCATCCGGTGAATTCTTTTTGCTGTATATATATACATAGGCCTATATAAAACTTGTGTGCCCCTAGGAAAAAAGGGCCCTGTGCGGATGCACCCTTGGCACTCCTGCCGGCCCGGGGCTATCTCCAATTAATCCAACTGATCCAAAATATTTTCATATGTGAGTAAAGTAAATAATCATGCACGACTTTTGATTCTCTTTTCTGCTTTGAAGTATTTCTTATATCATGGCATAACGTGCTATTGAAGCATTAAGGCTATGTATGTGTGAGATCCGGGCACATGGCTTAATAGGATTGATAGGATACCCATATCAATAAGTTGCAACTTCTTTTCCGAAAGCTCATTCGAAAAGAACTCTAAGGTTAAGCGTGTTTGGCCTAGAGCAAATCTATGATGGGTGACCGACCGGGAAGTGGGTAACCGGGTGCGTACGAGTAAGGATAAAGTACGCAGAAAAGACTAGTGTTGGTCTGTGGGGCCAGTCTAGATATCCTATTAAGCTGCCAGGAGTGACACCCCCGGCCCCAGGAGTGGACGGGGTGTTACAAGTGGTATCAGAGCCGACCCTTGCGATTACACGGGTGTGTGCGGGTCAGTGGCGGGACATGTGGAGCATGGCGCGTGTGGCCCGGAGTGGACACGGCATGGCACATGTGCCGGCACTGGATGCACATACGCGTGCCAAGAGGGAACGTTCCTGGGGTGTGCTTGATCGATGAGGGCATCGATCTTCTAAAGGGTGGGTGTATGTGAAATTCAGGCACATGGCTTAATAGGATTGATAGGATACCCATATCAACAAGTTGCAACTTCTTTTCTGGAAGCTCATTCGAAAAGAAGTCTAAGGTTAAGCGTGCTTGGCCTAGAGCAATTCTAGGATGGGTGACTGACCGGGAAGTGGGTAACCGGGTGCGCACAAGTGAGGACAAAGTGCGTAGAAAAGACTAGTGTTGGTATGTGGGGCCAGTCTAGATATCCTATTAAGCTGCCAGGAGTAACACCCCCCGGCCCCAGGAGTGGACGGGGTGTTACGGAGTGGGCCAGTCTAGATATCCTATTTATAGTCTTTATTTCCTATGTAACACCCTCGAATCGGTCCTATGCAAGTTTTAGCCCTTTCCGCAAAACCCGTATAGAAACGATTCAAGGACGCCCACCAGGCACTTTCGTGCGGGTGGAAAACGAAGTAATACCATTACACAACAGTCCTCGATGGGACCCATAGAACAGATATATACACAACGACTCCATGAGTCAAGAATACAGATATACTATACAAAGATCCAAATCACCTTGAAAACGATAGAGCGTCCGACTACGGACAAGATGCAAATGGGGCTAAGAGCCCTGAAGAATAACCAATGGCGTCCATAACCCTGCCCAGGCCAAGCCGGAAGGGTAACCCTGCTAACGACGTCGATCTCAAACCTGCTAAAACAAAAGGGGTGCCGACAAAGGGAAAAGGAAAAAGAGGAGCGTCAGTACTGAGGCCAGTACACGGCGATGCTAGAATTCGGCGGCTCTCGCCTACATAGTTATGGTGGACTGAAGCGGCAGTGCAGTGGCACTAAACAACCTATAGAGACTCGGTATCACTGGCGGCTATTAGAGAGGGGTAAGAAAGACCTATTCGGATCCTACCTGATACTAACACCAAACATACCCCTCCTGGTATTTCCCCCTCGAGACCAAACGAGGAAGTCGGACCAAGGAACTCACACAGTGGGCAGTTTTACTCATTCCATTTTAGTTGTAGCATTTACTAGTCAGGTATATAGCATGAATCATCCTGATAGCATAAGTAGTGGGCATTTTTATTTAACATTCCGTTATAGTTGGAACATTACTAGTCAGATATAATTGTCCTAAGGAATCCCAAAACCCAGCAGTTGTTGGCACTTCTATCACATTCCATTGGAGTTGCAATACTTACTAGGCAGGTATAGTATGACACAGATCACCACAGATCCACCAGTTGTTGGCATTTTTAATTTACATTCTGTTATAGTTGAATCTGATTACTAGTCATATATTAAGTCAAGTTTATAGCACTACTTTAGTTATGCTTATATATGATCGAGATACTGTGCTCCAAGTTGTCCATAACCGCGGACACGGCTTTTAGAAAGTTTTACCCTGCAGGGGTGCACAAATAGCAACACACTCGATCAACCTCGGAAAAACCAACTCAAAACCAAACGAGGCTTTCACGACAAAGCGATCACATGATTCATAAATATTTCAGGGGGCCACCCCACTAAGCTACCCGCAATGAAGTTGGCCGGCTCCGGAACGGACCCAGGGTTTGCGACGACGGCTGTAAATGACTGGGAACCCGAAAGTGTGACTGGGCTTGTCGATACCGCAAAAACATGGCGCGATCCAAAACAGTACAGGTGCTCCACGCACAATCTTAAATAAAGCGGTAAAGCATGGCATAAGTACAGGTTAGTAATAAAACCCCAAACTAGTTTGTGGCCCCAAGAAATAGAAATGAATCAAGCTCTGGCTCAGGGGGGTCCATAAGGCCTCCCGGATGTGGATAGTGCGAATAGTCAAGGAACAGGTATCAAGTACTCGGGGTCCTACGGGACACAAGTGAGCGTGGAAGAACCAAATAACATCTATTGCCCACCGATGCCTCTGCGTTAGTTATATCTAGCATTTTAGTAGTTGTATTTAAAGTCATGATCAACTCCACCACTAAACATCTCCACCATTCCAACAACTGTGGTACTTGACAACACGAGATCGCACCTGAGCAAGCAACTACGACTCGCAAGGCCAGCTATCTACCAAACATAGGTAATAGGAGGTGTCCAACGCAATATAGAGGCTGCACGGGATAGAACTGGTGTACGGAAACTAAAGCATCGTGACACGGATAGCAATAGATCAACAGGAGGAAATAAAGACTATAAATGCAAAATAGGTAGAAGGGGAAGAGATGCTCGCCTGGGAAACATTGCCGACGGATCATATCCGGAGAACTTGTCGATACTCGCATCAACTCATCGGCCTAATCCGCGAAGAAGCAAACACTAGAAGAAACACCGGATGCAATATTTAATACTACGGCAGAAGATCCGGCATGCTTATGATATGATGCATGGCATGGCACAGATGCGGTGCAATTAGGCAATATTAAGCGGAACCGGGGTCCCGACAATTAATTAGACGATGCGTGTTATTTATCTACCCAGCAATTTAAATGTGGTATTAACAGGGCGAAACATGGCATCGGTTTGCTACACCAATTTAAATGGAGTCCGGAATAAGACAAAAGTATCCCGCATATAGACTCCATATTTAATTTAGGTGAATCAACTATTAACCCAACCCACCAGATGACATGTATGCAAGCATGATGATTTAAAGATGCGACAGGTATATGTCATATTATAAAAATAGAGGCTTAGGGTCACACATCTGGGTTCGGCAGATCTTGGGTCCGGGGGGGTTCGGTCTCAGGGTTTGACGAGGAACGGTTCAACGGGATCGGTCTCGAACAACGGAAGGAGAGCTTGGCGTTCCGGGAAGAAGAACTTGGATTGGCATCGGGGCTCATCGGATTAGCCCTGGTGGGTGTCGATCTTGTCGTCATGTAGATCTTGTCGGGTCCGTGTATCAAGTCGGTCTTGGCATCCGGGATGAAGTACTTGTCGTTCCGGTGGCAATTTTGGCGGTCTTCAGGTTCGGGTCTTGGCGTTCGATGAAGGAGGTCTTGAGGGTCCAAGGCAAAGATCTTGGAGTCCAGGGTCTCGGCGTCTTCGGCCCCTGGATCGGAGAACTTGGCGTCCATGTAGAAGGCCTTGTCGATCCGGCGTCATCGCCTCCGGGTTCCTTGTGACTATCTTCGGGTCGTCAAGTCCGCGTAGTAGATCTTGTCGGTTCCAGGCGGGGTTCCGGCTTCGGTGTTGAGGACAGGCTTGGATCGGTACCGGTGGTCTTTGTTTTTGACTGAGGTTGCATCGAAGAACCTGGTTATTATGCAGCAACAACAACACCTAGACTAGACAAGCTAGCATGAACGTGCAGGAAAAAAAACAGAGAGGACACGACAGGGGATGGTCAGCGGTGGCGTGCCACTTGGAGGCGAGTGGAGGACGATGGGGAGGCTGAGAGCAGGGCTCGGACCGGGCGACGACCGCACGGACATGACGAGGACGGGAGAGTAGAGGCGGCCCGGCGGCGGCTTGCGGGTGTGGCGACATACGATGTGGAGGTAGGGGAGCGCCTGGGCAGCGACGCGGGTCGCGAGCCGGGAACGAGGTGAGGCCGCGGGGAGAAACGGTGAAGCGCCTGGTGGTACTCAGGACGAGGAGAGAGCCCGCGAGGCCGACGAGCTCCCTACCGACCGCAGCGGCGGCGGTTGATGGCGAGGCAGACGGTGGCACAGGAAGGCGGGCTCGGGGTCAAGGAGATCGTGGCCGGCGCGGGCGAGGGGAGGGCCACAGCAGCGGAGGTCCTGGCAGGCTCCGGTGAGGCGGCGATGTGGGGCCTGAGCTGGCGGCGGCGGTCGATGCGGGGGGGGGGGGGGAAGAGGCGGGACGAGGCCGGGTGGAGGGACGCCCGCGGTGGCGGTTGGTGAGATGCAGGCGAGAGGAGGGCAAACGGGGGAGGGAGGAAGCGCTAGGATCGGGACGGATCGATGGGCGCGTGCGTACGCCGACGGGTTCCATCGCTCACGCGGGCGGTGTGCGGGGCACGGGCGTGGGACGTGTCGTGGGCCAGGGTGGAGCGCGTTGGTCGGGGCAGCAGGTGGTGGAGGCGTACGTGGGTTTGCGTGCGGGAGTTGGGCGCGTGGGGTGGAGGCGTACAGCAGGCGGGAAAAGGGAGGTAGGGCCGGGGGAATCCTGGGGTGGTTGACCGCGTGGGGGAGCGCGTCCAGGTGGGTGGGCGAGGCGTGCGAGTGGTGTGCGTGTGTGTGTGCAAGGGAGGTTGGGCAGGTGGAGGGGAGTGGGTCCAGGAGGCTGAGGTGGCGCACAGGGAGTGGCCGGAGTGAGGTGGCAGGGGTGGGGGTTAGGGTTTGGGTAGGTGGGGTGTGGCTGGGGATTAGGGTTGGGTTTCTAAACGGGTCGGGTAGTAGGTGGCCTGGCCTAACGGCTGGGCTGCCTCCCCGGTAGAAATAGTTTTATTTTATTTTATTGGTTTATTTTTAGAAAGGCTTTTGTAAATAGTTTTTAGACAAATAAAAGGCTTGGAAAAGGTTGGAGTTTTGATTTGAAATTAAGACGGGAGATATTTAGAAAACAAAGATAGGATTTTAGAAAATAGTTTTAGGCAAACAATGTATGATGATGACGATGCTCAAATGCAATGTGGCATGATGACATGAGCATGCAGTCATGATGATGCAATGCACCAAAAACACCGCGATTTTCTAGTAGTGGTTTTAGTGAGGCGCCACAATTCGACACCACTAACAAGGGATCTCGCCCTCAAGATCCGCCTCATGGTACCGGGAAAAAGGTCGGCGATCTAAATCTTCTCGCTTCATGTATATCCTCGCGACACCACTAACAAGAGGTCGTTGTCCGTGATCGTCGAGAGAACACTCCGGGAACAAAGGGCGAAGGTAGAGGTATCAACAAATAAAGCCACCTCTAGCTTCCGTGGACGGAGTAAAATTGCTGGATCCACCGATTCAATATACAAAAGCGAATGATAAGAGTAGTCGGATGGTGATCAGTCCATCGCGCACCCAAACCATTACTCTGCACACGAATAGGTGAATTATGCAACCAACTCTCAGAATTAGACTGAAGATCTCAACAAACGAGGTTCGGAAACAAAGGAGTGATGTAGACTCTGCATCAGATCTGGCGTAGATGATGTTGTCGCGTCGGAAAACACCGGAAGGCACAACAAGGAACAGAGAGAAGTCCAACAGATGAAGGATTCCTCAGATAGCACGAAGACCGGATGTAGAAGCACCGTTACCAAAAGAGGAAGCGAAACCCTGAAGGTACGACGGAAACCCAACCACGAGAATTCCTGGACTCGAAGAAAGAGAAGAGAGCAGATTCAAACACGTAGAGGTAAGAGGAGAATAGCAGAGGGTAAGGAGTAAAAGCAGACCTAATCAGATCTATCCAACCGATTTTTGCAAAATAGTTTTGACAATCTACTTCGGCCGTTAACCAGGTTATCCTACAGGCTGGACTTGTGGGGTATCGCAACTGCTGAGCTCTGATACCACCTTGTAACACCCTCGAATCGGTCCTACGCAAGTTTTAGCCCTTTCCGCCAAACCCGCATAGAAACGATTCAAGGACGCCCACCAGGCACTTTCGTGCGGGTGGAAAACGAAGTAATACCATTACACAACAGTCCTCGATGGGACCCACAGAACAGATATATACACCAACGACTCCATGAGTCAAGAATACAGATATACTATACAAAGATCCAAATCACCTTGAAAACGATAGAGCGTCCGACTACGGACAAGATGCAAATGGGGCTAAGAGCCCTGAAGAATAACCAATGGCGTCCATAACCCTGCCCAGGCCAAGCCGGAAGGGTAACCCTGCTAACGACGTCGATCTCAAACCTGCTAAAACAAAAGGGGTGCCGACAAAGGGAAAAGGAAAAAGAGGAGCGTCAGTACTGAGGCCAGTACACGGCGAGGCTAGAATTCGGCGGCTCTCGCCTACATAGGTATGGTGGACTGAAGCGGCAGCGCAGCGGCACTAAACAACCTATAGAGACTCGGTATCACTGGCGGCTATTAGAGAGGGGTAAGAAAGACCTATTCGGATCCTACCTGATACTAACACCAAACATACCCCTCCTGGTATTTCCCCCTCGAGACCAAACGAGGAAGTCGGACCAAGGAACTCACACAGTGGGCAGTTTTACTCATTCCATTTTAGTTGTAGCATTTACTAGTCAGGTATATAGCATGAGTCATCCTGATAGCATAAGTAGTGGGCATTTTTATTTAACATTCTGTTATAGTTGGAACATTACTAGTCAGATATAATTGTCCTAAGGAATCCCAAAACCCAGCAGTTGTTGGCACTTCTATCACATTCCATTGGAGTTGCAATACTTACTAGGCAGGTATAGTATGTCACAGATCACCACAGATCCACCAGTTGTTGGCATTTTTAATTTACATTCCGTTATAGTTGAATCTGATTACTAGTCATATATTAAGTCAAGTTTATAGCACTACTTTAGTTATGCTTGTCTATGATCGAGATACTGTGCTTCAAGTTGTCCATAACCGCGGACACGGCTTTTAGAAAGTTTTACCCTACAGGGGTGCACAAATAGCAACACACACTCGATCAACCTCGGAAAAACCAACTCAAAACCAAACGAGGCTTTCACGACAAAGCGATCACATGATTCATAAATATTTCAGGGGGGCACCCCACTAAGCTACCCGCAATGAAGTTGGCCGGCTCCGGAACGGACCCAGGGTTTGCGACGACGGCTGTAAATGACTGGGAACCCGAAAGTGTGACTGGGCTTGTCGATACCGCAAAAACATGGCGCGATCCAAAACAGTACAGGTGCTCCACGCACAATCTTAAATAAAGCGGTAAAGCATGGCATAAGTACAGGTTAGTAATAAAACCCCAAACTAGTTTGTGGCTCCAAGAAATAGAAATGAATCAAGCTCTGGCTCAGGGGGGTCCATAAGGCCTCCCGGATGTGGATAGTGCGAATAGTCAAGGAACAGGTATCAAGTACTCGGGGTCCTACGGGAGACAAGTGAGCGTGGAAGAACCAAATAACATCTATTGCCCACCGATGCCTCTGCGTTAGTTATATCTAGCATTTTAGTAGTTGTATTTAAAGTCATGATCAACTCCACCACTAAACATCTCCACCATTCCAACAACTATGGTACTTGACAACACGAGATCGCACCTGAGCAAGCAACTACGACTCGCAAGGCCAGCTATCTACCAAACAGAGGTAATAGGAGGTGTCCAAGGCAATATAGAGGCTGCACGGGATAGAACTGGTGTACGGAAACTAAAGCATCGTGACACGGATAGCAATAGATCAATAGGAGGAAATAAAGACTATAAATGCAAAATAGGTAGAAGGGGAAGAGATGCTCGCCTGGGAAACATTGCCGACGGATCATATCCGGAGAACTTGTCGATACTCGCATCAACTCATCGGCCTAATCCGCGAAGAAGCAAACACTAGAAGAAACACCGGATGCAATATTTAATACTACGGCAGAAGATCCGGCATGCTTATGATATGATGCATGGCATGGCACAGATGCGGTGCAATTAGGCAATATTAAGCGGAACCGGGGTCCCGACAATTAATTAGACGATGCGTGTTATTTATCTACCCAGCAATTTAAATGTGGTATTAACAGGGCGAAACATGGCACCGGTTCGCTACACCAATTTAAATGGAGTCCGGAATAAGACAAAAGTATCCCGCATATAGACTCCATATTTAATTTAGGTGAATCAACTATTAACCCAACCCACCAGATGACATGTATACAAGCATGATGATTTAAAGATGCGACAGGTATATGTCATATTATAAAAATAGAGGCTTAGGGTCACACATCTGGGTTCGACAGATCTTGGGTCCGGGGGGGTTCGGTTTCAGGGTTCGACGAGGAACGGTTCGACGGGATCGGTCTCGAACAACGGAAGGAGAGCTTGGCGTTCCGGGAAGAAGAACTTGGATTAGCGTCGGGGCTCATCGGATTAGTCCTAGTCGGTGTTGATCTTGTCGTCATGTAGATCTTGTCGGGTCCACGTATCAGGTTGGTCTTGGCATCCGGGATGAAGTACTTACCGTTCTGGTGGAGATCTTGGCGGTCTTCAGGTTCGGGTCTTGGCGTTCGATGAAGGAGGTCTTGAGGGTCCAAGGCGAAGATCTTAGAGTCCAGGGTCTCGGCGTCTTCGGCCCCTGGATCGGAGAACTTGGCGTCCATGTAGAAGGCCTTGTCGATCCCGCCTCATCGCCTCCAGGTTCCTTGTGACTATCTTCGGGTCGTCAAGTCCGCGTAGTAGATCGTGTCGGTTCTAGGCGGGGTTCCGGCTTCGGTGTCGAGGACAGCTTGGATCGGTACTGGTGGTCTTTGTTTTTGACTGAGGTTGCATCGAAGAACCTAGTTATTATGCAGCAACAACAATAACACCTGGACTGGACAAGCTAGCACGGACGTGCAGGAAAAAAACAGAGAGGACACGACAGGGGATGGTTAGCGGTGGCGCGCCACTTGGAGGCGAGCGGAGGACGACGGGGAGACAGATAGCAGGGCTCGGACCGGGCTACGACCGCACGGACATGAAGAGGACGGGAGAGCAGAGGCGGCTCGGTGGCGGCTTGCGGGTGGGGCGAGCGGCGACGTGGAGGTAGGGGAGCGCCTGGGCGGCGACGCGGGTCGCGAGCCGGGAACGAGGTGAGGCCGCGGGGAGCAGCGGTGAAGCGTCTGGCGGCATTCAGGACGAGGAGAGAGCCCGCGGGGCCGACGAGCTCCCTACCGACCGCAGCGGCGGCGGTTGATGGCGAGGCAGACGGCGGCGCAGGGAGGTAGGCTCAAGGTCGAGGAGACCGTGGCCGGCGCGGGCGAGGGGAGGGCAGCGGAGGTCCTGGCGGGCTCCGGGGAGGCGGCGAGGTGGGGCCTGAGCTAGCGGCAGCGTTCGATGCGGGGAGGGGGGGAAGAGGCGGAACGAGGCCGGGTGGAGGGACGCCCGCGGTAGCGGTTGGTGAGATGCAGGCGAGAGGAGGGCAAACGAGGGAGGGAGGAAGCGCTGGGAGCGGGACGGATCGATGGGCGCGTGCGTACGCCGACGCGTTCCATCGCTCACGCGGGCAGTGTGCGGGGCATGGGCGTGGGACGTGTCGTGGGCCAGGGTGGAGCGTGTCGGTCGGGGCGGCAGGTGGTGGATGCGTACGTGGGTTTGCGTGCGGGAGCGGGCGAGCGGGAGTTGGGCGCGTGGGGTGGAGGCGTACAGCAGGCGGGAAAAGGGAGGTGGGGCCGGTGGAATCCCGGGGTGGTTGACCGCGTGGGGGAGCGCGTCCAGGTGGGTGGGCGAGGCGTGCGAGTGGTGTGCGTGTGTGTGCAAGGGAGGTTGGGCAGGTGGAGGAGAGTGGGTCCAGGAGGCTGAGGTGGCGCACAGGGAGTGGCCGGAGTGAGGTGGCAGGGGTGGGGGTTAGGGTTTGGGTAGGTGGGGTGTGGCTGGGGATTAGGGTTGGGTTTCTAAACGGGCCGGGTAGTAGGTGGCCTGGCCTAACGGCTGGGCTGCCTCCCCGGTAGAAAATAGTTTTATTTTATTTTATTGGTTTTATTTTTAGAAAGGCTTTTGTAAATAGTTTTTAAGCAAATAAAAGGCTTGGAAAAGACTGGAGTTTTGATTTGAAATTAAGACGGGGGATATTTAGAAAACAAAGATAGGCTTTTAGAAAATAGTTTTAGGCAAACAATGTATGATGATGACGATGCTCAAATTCAATGTGGCATGATGACATGAGCATGCAGACATGATGATGCAATGCACCAAAAACACCGCGATTTTCTAGTAGTGGTTTTAGCGGGGCGCCACAGTATGGCTATGATAAGGGTATATATATGTGTATAGCTACAATATATTCATGCTTTTAAATTCTGATTTTAGAATCTAAAGCTCTTTACACTTTCTTTAAGCTTGAACTGTTAGATACACAATGTACTGCTTTGGAGGGGGGCGCCTTGACCCCTAGGCGATGCATTGGCGACGCCTTTAAAACCATGGATGTTACAGGAAAGGGTCAAAAGGCGATGCTTTGGAGGTTCTTTATCAGGTTTGAGTTTTTTTAAATATTGCAATTTTGCTGAATCATCTTTTATACATGGTTTTAAGATGTGTTCGTTTACTTCCTTTCTTGATATGGACACATGGTCTTATGACAAAATCTTCATGATACATTTGTGTGTTGGGTCAGCTTTTGTGTGACACATAATTATTAGTTAGATGTTGTGCCTCCAATTATGCAAGGTTATAAATCATTAGATGCTGAGGTCCATTAGTCTGGGCCTAAAGGGCCAACCCCGCCTATGCATCTGGTTTTCATCTAACTTTTCTTCCTAAACCTTAGTACAATTACATGGAAGATCATTTCATTGGAACTTCTTTTTTCTGCTACAAGGAGGGATATTGTTGGCTGAAGGGGACTATGAATGTTATTCTTTCTGTTCTTACTTTTTTACTTCTCGCCCTTCTCTTTCTTGACATCTAGTTATGTTTTGTAGTCTGTTAACCATATATTGTTGTTTCTGCTGGTTGCATGTCTAAGTTGCAGATCTATCACTTCTTTTATTGATTCATCCGCATCGATTAATAGTTTCTCTTGATTACATGTGCTGAAAGTAATTGAAATGAATGGTTGATGATGGTCCTTAATTCCTATCCAATCAATAAATTCCTAATATGAGATTTCTTATTGTACAGATTATTGTAGCTGGACTCTTGCTCAGTCTACTAACTCTAGATAGCACTATTCACTCTTCAAAATTATTATGTTATTGTGGGAACTTATTTTTTCCTTGTGTTATTGGGTGTTCAGATCGTAGTGGCACATGGGGGTCAATGACACCGGCGACCTACCTCATCTCAAACGTCTTCAGGTACACTATCTCATTCCACATCTCTCTTCTAGGCGTATGCATTAGGATTGTTAACTCAATAAGTTGCTGAATCTAGATTCTTCTACTACTTGAACTGGCATGGTGAATAATAGCCTTACTCTTTTGATTAACTATAGATTTATACTCTTCCTTCTTTCCGTATTCAATCAATGAATGCAGGCTGATGTAATATTGTCAAGAACACCGTAAGTTTTGCGGCTGTCATTATACAAACAACGAGCTCATATGCTTGTATTTCCTACTAGAGGTAAATCTGAAAGATCTCTTACCGCACATTGTTGTGGGAGAAGTACAGTGAAGCAGATGTCTTAGTGGACACAAAATAAAATATTTTGGGTGCCTTATGAAGAACCTAGACTTTCCATAATAAACTGAGTTTCAATTCAAATGCTTCTGTAAATGAATGAACCTGGCCATTTTGTCTAAATAAAGTGATGTGCTATTGAGATTATATCCCGTCAATTAGGATGGAAGGCTGGAGGTTTAGATCATTAGTAATACTTCATATGTTTGCATTATTGAGATTGCAGATGTAGCCTATTAAGCTTCCAAAAGCTTCATTTCATTTTTTAGAGAATGCTGTAAATAATTAATGTTTTATCAACGACCATACATGTGTTTGGCTTGCATGTTGAGCCTGAACAAGAAGGCCAATATAATGTTCTTTGTGAGTTACTATAAAATAAGTATATATTGTAAAAATAAATGGTTGGTCGGTTATCCTTTTGTTTTATTAATGGGTTACAAGCAAGTCTTTTTTTCATACTATTTATTAGCTGACATTTTGACGATTGTTGCATCTATAAGGTTATTTCTTATTCAAACTAGAGGATGAATCCTGGGCATTGTGCATTCTACAGAACCACAGTTCCATATTTTTAGATTGGTGGTGTGTCAAACCATCATGTCTGTGGTAGAAAAAAACTATTATTGGCCATGCTAGATCCTTGTCGTGGTGGTGTCACAGCAGATGCAATGGATAGGATAAAGATGAGGCGAAGTGTGCTAGAGGTATCCAGGGAGGGATAGTGTGGTGATTCCACACACATATGATTTGTATTCTCAAGATCTATGGTGTTTACAGATGCTCCTTGAGCTGTTCGTGGGGAGGAGGAAGATGAAGTTTTTCACTGCTCACCCCTCTTGCTAGGGTTCTTCCCTTAGTAAAATGATCGACCCCCTCCTCTAGATGTCCTGGCGCACCTTATAAAGGGGTGGTCAGGTTACACTTAGGGCATACGTGGAGAGCATATTCCTACTCCTCCCAAAACTATTATCGCCTTTGCCTCTTCTTCTTCCTGCTAGTGCCGCTGTCGCTTTGTGCTTAGCGTCAGCGCCGCCACTGCCGCTCTCTTGCCCTTGCTTTCTTCATCATAGCAGCTCTACTCGCCGTCGCTATGGGGTCGCGTCAGTCAAGACCCTTCTCCCCCACTTCGGATTTCTCCTTTGAAGAACATCTGGAGATGCCGCAAGACGTCGCCGTCGTCGATGAGCACGAGGAGGGCGGCGCCGCCCACGAGCGCGGGGCTTGGGTGTGGCATCCTGCAAAACCACTACTAGAAAATCGCGTTGATTTTGTGCATTGCATCATCATGACATCATCAAACATCTATCTGTCTAAAACTATTTTTGCAAAAAGACCTACTTTGTTTTCTATATTAATATCCTTCCCCTTCGTTCAAACCAAACCGTCGGTCCAGCCGGATCTTTTATTTATCTAAAACTATTTACAAAATTTATTTTAAGGTAAAAGAAAACCCTAGTCAAAAAAATATCTAATCCTAAAACTACCCTGTCCTATTCTACCCAGCCCCCTCCACCTCACCCCGACCAACCAGAGCTTGCCACCTCACCGTTCCCTCCACCTCATCAACCGACACAGCCATCTCACCAATCCCAGCCGGCTCTGCCTCTCTCCCTGGGCCCCACCCCAACACCACCCGCCTGTCTCCACCCCACCCACTCCACCGGCAGACCAACCCCACCTGGGCACGTCCCCCAACCCACCTGGACCAAACCGCTCCCCCTGGCCCACCTGGCCCACAGCCCCCACCCCACCGACGCCTGTCCCCCTACCCTCTCTCTCTTCCCCCGCTCGACTCCCACCCCGAGCCCAGCGCCGCTTCTCCCGTCCCGGCTCGATCCGCCGCCGCTTGGGACTCCCTCCTCCCTCGCCCTCTCCCGCTCAGGAGCCGACGCCGCCGCCCGCTGCCTCCAGCGTCGACCCTGCCGTCTGCCTCCCTGCCTTCCTCTCTCCGGCCTCGCCTCCGCGTCGCCCCCGCCTCTCCCGTCGATATCCACCCCGACGGCCGCCGCCCCGTCGGCCTCCTCGCTCCGCCGGTCGCCTCCGCCCTCGCCGCCCGACCGCTCCCTCCTCTCTGCCCTAGTGTCGCCGCCCACCTCTCTGCAAGCCCGCGCCTCCCCGCGTGTTGCTCGCATGGCTGCCGTCTCCTCTGCTTCCACCGCCCCCCGCAGGCAACCGTCTCCGCCACCGGCCTTCCTTCTCGGCCACCCCATCTCCCCGAGCCGCATCGCCTCCCCGAGCTCGCCGCCCTCCTCTCCCGCGGTACCCCGACCTCCGCCGCCACCCTCTTTGCGCCCCAGTGCCGCGCCTCCCGCCAGATCCTCTCCGCCCTCCTGCCCAGACGGCGCTCGTGTCCTCCACCTCGCCGGATCTGCTCGAGCTCCGGTCTCCTCTTCTCCGCCAAGCCCGGGAACCGTCACCGGTCGCCGCCTCTGATCTCTGTAGCTCCGACCGGCCTCCTCCTTGCCTCTGGTTGACCTGACCGTGCGTCCTCGAGGAGTTCCGGCTTCTAGCCTCCGTTGTCCCAAGTGTGACCATGTTTTACCGCAGGAAAGACCAGTACAAGAGCCGTCTTCTGCCAAGCTTCAATGCCTTTTCTCGTGTGCCTGGATGTGGTAGCAGTGTAGTGAGATCTACTTCGGTTCACGTCAACCGGCGCCACAACCGATGATCGAGAGGAAACCCAAAGAATACCGATTTTGGAATCCAAGTTCGCCTTCGCCAATTGAAGTCGGGACCACAAGATCGCCTTCATGGACACCGACACGGAACGACAAGACCTCCTTCCCGCACCGATGCCGTCGACGTCGCACGCCAAGTTCTTCTTCCCGAACGCCAAGACCGACCCGATACGACGACCCGACAAGACCTTCGTGACGACAAGATCGGCAGTGACCAGGGCGGATCCGATGTGCCCCCGACGCCAACCAAGTTCTTCTTCTCGGATGCGACAAGATCGACTTCCGGACCCTGAGACCGAACCCCGAACCCCCGGGACCAAGATCGTCGAACCCATGTGTGACCCTAAGCCCCTATTTTTATAAATGATATATCTTGTTGTATATAAATTATCATGCTTGCATACATATTTGTGGGTGTTTGGGGGCATTATGCCGAATCACCTCATAATTAAATATGGAGTCGATATGCGGAATACCTTTGTCTTATTCTGGACTCCATTTAAATTGGCATAGCGAACCAAAGCCCGGTTTTGTCTGGCTAATCCAACATTTAATTTGCGGGGTAGATAAATCACTTGAACCATCTAATAAATTGTCGGGACCCCGGTTCCGCTTAATATTGCCTAATTGCATCGCATCTTTGCCATGTCATACATCATACACGCATCATGCCCGATCTTTTGCCGTAGAACTAAATAGTGCATCCGGTGTTTATTCTAGTGTTTTGCTTCTTCGCGGATTAGGCCGGTGAGTTGGTGCGAGTATCGACCCGATCTTCGGATGAACCTTCGACGATGTTTCCAGGCGAGCATCTTCCCCTTTCTACCTATCTTACTTTTATAGTATTTATTTCCCTCCTGTTGATCTATTGCTATCTGTGTTGCGATGCTCTAGTTTCGTACCCGTGATATCCCTTGCAGCCTCATATTGCCTTGGACACATCCTATTACCTGTTGGTTGGTAGATAGTTGGACTTGCGCGTCGTAGTCGCTTGCTCAAGTGCTGTTGTGTGTCGTCAAGAACCACAGTTGTTGGAGTATGGCCGTGTGTTTAATGTTGGAGTTGATCATGGCTTTAATTACTGTTTAATAACTAAAATTGAAGTAGGTAAATGCAGAGGCACCGGTGGGTGATAGACAATATTTGGTTTTCGACCGCTCACTGGTGTCCCGTAGGACCCCGAGTTCTTGACACCTGTTCCGAGATCGAGCGCGCTAACCACATGTGGGATGTGTGGGCACCCCATCGATTTAGTATCTGATTCCAAGTATTGTACTGGGGGCCACAACTAGTTTGAGGTTTTATTTACTATCCTGTACTTATGCCATGCTTTACTGCTTTATTTAAATTGTGCGATGTACTGCACGTGTACTGTTTAGGATCGGGACACGTTTTCGCTGTATCGACAAGCCTAGTCATCTTTTCGGGTTCCCAGTCGTTTACGGCCGTCCACCCAAACCCTGAGTTCGTCTCGGAGACCGGCCGACTTTGTTGCGGGTAGACTGAGTGGGGTGGCCCCCATGTACTTGCTTTGGGTCTGGGAAACGTCATGACTTAGGCCCCGCCGACATACCGATGGGTGTATGTTAATTGATCTGGCAAAAAGGGTCGAAGTGCGTGTGGATATCTCATGCTAATCGCGTGTGGATACTTTGGTGCACCCCTGCAGGGTTGAATCTTTTCGAAAAGCCGTGTCCGCGGTTATGGACGACTTGGAGCACAGTTCTCGATCATAGACAACTATAACTAAAGTTTACTGTTATAATTGACTTGTATCCGATATGACTAGTAATCAGCTCCACTGCAACGGAATGGCTAAATAAAAGTACCAACAGCTGCTGGGTTTTGGGATATCTCATGCTAATTATATTTGACTAGTAAGTGTCGCAACTACAACGGAATGGTTAAATAAAACTGCCCATTGCTTATTTTATCAGGATGACTATCTATATTTGACTAGTAATTTCCGCAACTATAACGGAATAAATAAAACTGCCAACGGTGTGAGTTCCTCGGTTGACTTCCTCGTAGGTCTCGAGGAGGAAATACCAGGATGGGTTTGTTTGGTGGTAGTATCAGGTTGGTCCCGGATAGGTCCTTGCCCCTCTCTGGTAGCCGCCAGTTGTATCGAGTCTCTATAGGTTGTTTAGTGCATGCTGCGCTGCCGCTTCAGTCCACCATACCTATGTAGGCGAGGACCGCCGAATTCTAGCCTCGCCGTGTACTGGCCTCAGTACTGACCGCTCTCTCTTTTTCCTTTGCCCTTTGTCGGCACCCCTTTTGTTTAAGCAGGTTTTGAGATCGACATCGTTAGCAGGGTTACCCTTCCGGCTTGGCCTGGGCAGGGTTATGGACGCCATTGGTTATTCTTCAGGGCTCTTAGCCCCATTTGCATCTTGTCCGTAGTCGGACGCTCTATCGTTTTCAAGGTGATTTGGATCTTTGTACGGTATATCTGTATTCTTGACTCATTGAGTCGCTGTTGTATATATACCTGTTCTGTGGGTCCCATCGAGGACTGTTGTGTAATGTTATTACTTCGTTTTCCACCCGCACGCAAGTGCCTGGTGGGCACCTTTGAATCGTTTCTATGCGGGTTTGGCGGGAATCGCTAAAACTTGCATAGGACCGATTCTGAGGGTGTTACATTGGGCTGGTTCTTGGGTGTGCCAAGACGACATTGACTGCCTCACCCACATCCACCGCGTTCCCGCCGAAGTTAGCTGTCGCATTCCCGGTGACGAAATTGTCCCCGCTCCCGAGCCCGGTGAGTTTGTGGTTTTCCTTTCCCACTTCCAGTGCGGCTTCAGCCTTCCTATCAGTGATTTCTTCCATGACTTCCTCACCACCTTTGTTCTCCAACTTCATCATCTTCCCGCGAACGCCATCGCCTCTCTCTGCTTTAGTTTCCAGCGTCGAGGGGTATCTCGGCCTGTGGCCCTCAATACAGATCTGGTTCAAGTTCTTCGGTTTCCGGGCAAACATTGTTCGGAATAAGGACCTTCGCCCCACCGACAAATCTCTTACCCAATGTGGGGTGGCCTCCATCTCTCCTTGGCGGGACTCGTTTTTTCCCCGTGTTAGCGGCTTGGAGTCCTGCAAGGGGTGGGGCAAGACATTCTTCTATGTAAAGAACGATACCCCGGAGGATAAGATTAGGCTGCCTCCTTTTTTTGTCGGCATCCCTGATAGGAATCAATGGGGTCAGACCCCCAGGACGTCAAGTACCTTGGTTGACCCGGTGGAGAAGCACATCATTGATCTGAAGAAAGAGGGAATGTCCGGCGAGGATCTAATGCTCACTTTCATCCGAAGCCGAATCTGCCCACTGCAGAAACGCACCCACAAACTTTGCCACATGAGTGGTCACCTTGATCCTAACCAAGTTTCATCATTCAAGCTCTCTGACTCCCAGATCTTCCACCAGGTTAAGTCTATCTTCAAGATTCCCTTGACCGAGGATTGGGAGTGGGGGCTAGAGCACTTCAGCCGAGATAGGCCAGTTCCCGTGCTACATCTCTTATGTGATCCTTTTTTCGAGTTACATTTTATGTCGGCCTATATCATCTATTTGACCCTTTTGTCTTATTCTTTTCAGAAATTCCTTCAGCAAACAATAGAGGACACCTCGACCCCGTCTCTCAAGTGGAGCAAGGATCAGGATACCTCGGATCCGGAGGAGCCGGACTCCGAGGAGTTCATGCCTATTGCGGACTCTAGCTCCAGCCGACCCTCTAGTAAGACTTATGTCTTAAGGGATTGGCCGGATGACGATGAAGATGATGATTATTGTGAGGTCTTGGAGGTATTTAACATTGTGCCTATCTCATATGCCTATCCCGCTGATCCCCCTCCAGCTAACCCGGCTGGTCAGGTGCATGAAGCGACCTACAACCTCGGTTGCTTCTTCCGAACCACCTAGGTCCGGGAAAAATACAGGAAGTCCAACAACAAGGTTGGTACTAAACACCCTGTCAAGACCACTGTCCAGAGAGCTCCAAATCCCAAGGATCCACCTACCGCGTTTGAGTAACTTCTTCTCTCCTTTCTTGTTCTTTGAGTTGCATAGCTCTTTTTATATGTATTTCTTGTTTCTCTCTTTCTGGACTAACTTGATACTCGTTTCCATTTGACTCGGCAGGGCCGCCAAGGACATCTCCTAGAGAGGTCCCAACATAGCCTGTCCCTTTCGTGGGAATGCACCTTCTCCGCGCCATGACGATGCTCTTGTTCTGAGTCCCGTCCGGGAAAGTTCTGCCACTGCGCCGAACGTCAGTCGACCTTTGCAGGAGGAGGGTGACGTCAGAACAGAGGGAGGAGGCGCCCCCGAGGACGTGGCTATGCGAGATTAGCCAAGTGCCTCTTCTGCTTCGCAGCAACAAGATGATGATGGTGCCAGCAACATCGGGGCCGAGAAAGTTTCTACCGAGGTGCCGGTGACACTGGCACCGACCAAAGTTCAACCTCCGCCTCAACCTCGACCAGTTCTAGCTTCAAGTTCTTCTCCACAAGCACCTCCCGCCCCGTCCGAGTCTACCTAGACTCGGAGAGAAGACCAAACTCGGCCGAAGCCTCAGACCAAGTCTTCCGCGCCATCTTTGGCGGCCGGAGATCAACCTTCAGCTTCGCAGCAGCAAGCCAAGCCAGCCGCCAAGGCCAAGAGTGCAGCCGAGGCGACCAAGGTTAAAAAGGCTGCCGACGTGATGAGGGCTGCACCCAAAGGATCAATAGCCGGGTCTGGGCATCACACCATTGCATGCATGATGCAACAGGGCAGTGCTGTCTCTGGCCCAACTCCGGACAAGCAACTCACGATGCATTCCAGTTCGGCCGCTGCCAAGGCTGCACGCCAAGCTGCACACGAGAAAGGGTTGGTCCTGGCTCGGACTCTCAGTGGTGGGATCCTCGGCTCACTCGCTGAGTTCGCCGAGAACTGGAACAACGCGGAATACGTTGATGTCAGCTCCGGTAACCCGGCAAAATTTTGGTCCTATGGAGATTGGTGTGCAGATGAACACTGCTAGCAAGCCATTGCTTATGCCAGGAAAATGATGGAGGAACACCCTTCAACCATTTCTTTACATATGCGCAAGTACTTGTAGATATATCCCTCATCCCCGAGCCTCCGGGGGAGTAACACGTTACTCGGCCGGATGCTCTTAATAAACTTGTGCAATTTTCCCGTAACTTGTTCCCAAATCTGAGGTATTTTAACTTGGTGAAATTATTGAGTAGCTTCAAATATCCAATCACCTAGAGCCGAGTTAAGTTCCACTTGACTCGGATCCGAATAACATCAAATATTCACTCACCTAGAGTCGAGTTAAGTTCCACTTGGCCCAAGTCTTGAGTAACTTCAAATATTCACTCACCTAGAGCCGGGTTAAGTTCCACTTGGCCCGGGTTTTGAGTAAGTTCAAATATTCACTCACCTAGACTCGGGTTAAGTTCCACTTGGTCCGGGTCTTGAGTAACTTCAAATATTCACTCACCTAGAGTCGGGTTAAGTTCCACTTGGCCCGGGTCTTGAGTAACTTCAAATATTTACTCACCTAGAGTCGGGGTTGAGTTCCACTTGGCCCGGGTCTTGAGTAACTTCAAATATTCACTCACCTAGAGCCGGGTTAAGTTCCATTTGGCCCGGGTCTTGAGTAACTTCAAATATTCACTCACCTAGAGCAGGGTTAAGTTCCACTTGGTCCGGGTCTTGAGTAACTTCAAATATTCCTTATTACTCATGAACTAACACTTTCCTTTTCAGATCACCACCAACCGTCGCACCGTCGAGTTTCAACGGCTTCTAGACACACAAGGAGCTTTCTTCAAAGCATAAGGCCTTACTGCCCGAGCTGAAGAAGAAAGGTAAAATTTTCAACTTGATATTTTAAATTTTACCTCCCTCCATCTTGGCTTGCCGAATTAATTTGTGGCTCGGATTTTGCAGCCAATGTGGAGGCCCGGAACGAGGCGCTAAAGAAGGAGGTTGCCAAGCTGAAAGGTACTTTTCCTTCGTGTCTTATCCTTTGTCCTTTTTCATTCTAGCTCAGCAGGTCATTATACCTCGGCTCTGCCGGGTCAAAAAATTATTGTAGTGTCTCTTCAAGATAGCATGTCCCTGCCTAACATGATGCTCCATTTTCTCGAACAAGCAGGACACCATCAGGCCTAGCTGAAGGAGAAGGACACGGAGATTCACTGGCTTCGTGCCGAGAATGAGAAACTCCAATAGCTCTAGAAAACTGAGCTTGAAAAATTAGATCAAGCGTTCTCTGATGCAAAGGTCACTAGGAGGATAAAACTTTGAATAAAAGAGAGGCACTATTTCCTCCCATTCCAGAGCTTGACCATTCTTCAGCAGCTTATACCATTCCTCAGCTCTTCCTTTCAGTGATAATGAGAATAACTTCTTCTTAACTTGATCTGTAGTGATACTTGCACACTTGAACAACCCGCATAATTCGTGTATAAAGAGTAAATGATCACCGGGATGGATAGTTCCATCCCCAACATAGTAGTTATCCATAACACGATCAATAATTCTTGTAGGTATTTTGAAAACATCTTTCTCAGCAGGTGGTGGCTTATCTACTACCTTAGCAGTGGTAGTAGCATTTCCAAATAAGAAACTCAGCGAATTATCGATAACAAAAATAAAGAAACTAGTAGAAGTAAACAGTACTCACGGTAGAAGTTTCCTTTACCAGTTCCACTCTCCAATAGCGCTTCACTCCCCGGCAACGGCGCCAGAAAATAGTCTTGATGACCCACAAGTATCGGGGGTGTATCGCGGTATATTCGATAAGTAAGAGTGTCGAACCCAACGAGGAGAAGAAGGTGTTGGCTAGTGGTATGGATCAGGAATTCTCTGCAAATACTTAGCAAATGGATTTTTAGGGGTTTTCGATAAAGCAAGTAAACAAAGTACGAGTAAATAAAAGACAATAGGAATAAATGTAGCAAGTGGCCCAATCCTTTATGCAGCAAAGGACAAGCCGGTTGTATTTCTATAGATGACCAAACGTTCTCGAGGACACATGGGAAGACTGTTAAGTGCTTTCGCTTCATATAGTTGATTAATCTTCTTTAGCTTGCTAAGTGTTGTGTGGGTGAACCTGTGCTAATGTACCGCCCCATCCAAGACGAATACATACTTGTGATTATACCCCTTTCAAACATCTGTAAGTACAAGAAAGTAATTAAGGTAGAAACCTAACCACAGCTTTAAACTCTAAGACCCTTACGTCCCTTGTGCAATGGTTTCCTAACAGGGGTTCAGGTTTCTGTCACTCCGGCAACCCCTACGATTAGTAGCCAAATACACAATGCATTCCCCTAGGCCCATATAGGTGAAGTGTCATGTAGTCGACGTTCACATGACACCACTAGAAGAAGTACACCACAACTTAAATAACAATCTATTGAATCTTTCTCAACACAACTCCACTACTAACAACAAGACTTCTCCCATGTCCTCAAGAACAAAACAAACTACTCACAAGACATCATATGGATCATGATCAGAGATGGAATAATGATGTATAACAATCTGAACATAAACAATAATTCAATGGTTCACTCAATAGCATCAACTACAAAGAGTAATCAACACCGGGAAAGTTTCCCCTATGAGGTGTGCAAGATTCAACGCAATTGTTACAGCAATATGGAGATGGTGATGAGGGTGCTGATGGTGATGATGGTGGTGATGATGATGTTGATAATCCCAATGAAGTCCAGCTTGATGGTGGTGTTGATGGCGACGATCTCCCCTCTCCGGGAAGGAATTCCCCCGGTAGAAATCTGTCTGCCGGAGAGATCTTTCTCTATCCGTGTTTTCCGCCCCGCGGAGGCGGTGGAATCTTTCTGTGGTTGCTCCCCGAGTCTTAGGGTTTCGTGGGGATGATATACACCAGAGGGGAGAGGCTGGAGTGGGCTAGGGCGGCCACACCACTCCCTGGCGCGGCCTAGGCCTGCCAGCGCCATGGGGTGGTGTGGGCCCCCTGTGGCCCACCTCCACTCCATATTCTGGCATCCTGAGTCTTCTGGAAAAATAGGATTTTCCGTATATTTTTCTGGATTTTCTGATCTTCGTGAATTTTGCCTCCAAACAACAACTTTTCCATCAGAATCCTGACTGCAGCGGTCCATGCTCCAAAATTCATCAACCATGAAAAAACAGGTGAAATAACATAAGTATCACCTCTCAATACGAAATATATCAATGAATAATTGTGAATTAAGACATAGAATAGTGATGCAAAATGGACGTATCATTACTGCGTGCACATCACGTCGTGGGTGCCTCTTAAATAACCGTAGCACCACGTCGCATCGCACTATCCGATGCGTTGTGTTACCTCTTGTGGGGCTTGCTGCTGATTGGCTCCTTCAGCAAATACGTGGCCACATCGTGTGGCCCACTGCACCCTACGATCCCACTACCCCCACTAGGGGCGCGGTTAAATAGGGGAGCGGGGGAGGTCCTTGACCACTTTCCCCCGCTCTCCTTTGCCTCTTCTTCTTCCTGCTAGTGTTGTCGCCGCTTTGTGCTTAGCGTCAGCATCGCCACTGCCGCTCTCTTGCCCTCGCTTTCTTCCTCGCAGCAGCTCTGCTCGCCGTCGCTATGGGGTCGCGTCATTCGAGACCCTTCTCCCCCACTTCGTATTTCTCCTTTGAAGAACATCTGGAGATGCCGCAAGACGTCACCGTCGTCGAGGAGCACAAGGAGGGCGGTGCCGCCCACAAGCGCGGGGCTTGGGCTGGTTCTTGGGTGTGCCAAGACGACATTGACTGGCTCACCCACACCCGCCGCGTTCCGGCCGAAGTTAGCTGTCGCATTCCCGGTGACGAAATTGTCCCTGCTCCCAAGCCCGGTGAGTTTGTGGTTTTCCTTTCCCACTTCCAGTGCGGCTTTGGCCTTCCTATTAGTGATTTCTTCCATGACTTCCTCACCACCTTTGTTCTCCAACCTCATCATCTTCCCGCGATCACCATCGCCTCTCTCTCTGCTTTCGTTTCCGACGTCGAGGGGTATCTCGGCTTGTGGCCCTCAATACAGATCTGGTTCAAGTTCTTCGGTTTCCGGCAAACATTGTTCGGAATAAGGACCTTCGCCCCATCGACAAATCTCTTACCCAATGTGGGGCGGCCTCCATCTCTCCTTGGCGAGACTCGTTTTTTCCTCGGGTTAGCGGCTTGGAGTCCTGCAAGGGGTGGGCCAAGATGTTCTTCTATGTAAAGAACGATACCCTGGAGGATAAGATTCGGCTGCCTCCTTTTTTTGTCGGCATCCCTGATAGGAATCAATGGGGCCGGATCCCCAGGACGTCAAGCACCTTGGTTGACCTGGTGGAGAAGCGCATCATTGATCTGAAGAAAGAGGGAATGTCCGGCGAGGATCTAATGCTCACTTTCATCCGAAGCCGAATCTGCCCACTACAGAAACGCACCCACAAACTTTGCCACATGAGTGGTCACCTTGATCCTAATCGAGTTTCATCATTCAAGCTCTCTGACTCCCAGATCTTCCGCCGGGTTAAGTCTATCTTCAAGATTCCCTTGACCGAGGATTGGGAGTGGGGGCTAGAGCACTTAAGCCGAGATAGGCCAGTTCCCGTGCTACATCTCTTATGTGATCCTTTTTTCGAGTTACATTTTATGTCGCCCTATATCATCTATTTGACCCTTTTGTCTTATTCTTTTCAGAAATTCCTTCAGCAAACAATAGAGGACACCTCAACCCCGTCTCTCAAGTGGAGCAAGGATCAGGATACCTCGGATTCGGATGAGCCGGACTCCGAGGAGTTCATGCCTATTGCGGACTCTAGCTCCAACCGACCCTCTGGTAAGACTTATGTCTTAAGGGATTGGCCGGATGACGATGAAGATGATGATTATTGTGAGGTCTTGGAGGTATTTAACCTTGTGCCTATCTCGTATGCCTATCCCGCTGATCCCCCTTCAGCTAACCCGGCTGGTCAGGTGCATGAAGTGACTCTGGTGGTAGTGGGAGATCCGGGCCCGGCTAAGAAGCGACCTACAACCTCGGTTGCTTCTTCCGAACCACCTAGGTCCGGGAAAAAAATACAGGAAGGCCACCAACAAGGTCGGCACTAAACCCCCTGTCAAGACCACTGTCCAGAGAGCTCCAAAGCCCAAGGATCCACCTACCGCGTCTGAGTAACTTCTTCTCTCCTTTCTTGTTCTTTGAGTTGCATAGCTCTTTTTATATGTATTTCTTGTTTCTCTCTTTCTGGCCTAACTTGATACTCGTTTCCATTTGACTCGGCAGGGCCGCCAAGGACATCTCCTAGAGCGGTCCCAACATATCCTCTCCCTTTCGTGGGAATGCACCTTCTCCGCGCCATGACGATGCTCTTGTTCAGAGTCCCGTCCGGGAAAGTTCTGCCTCTACACCGAACGTCAGTCCACCTCGGCAGCAGGAGGGTAACGTCAGAACAAAGGGAGGAGGCGCCCCTAAGGACGTGGCTATGCGAGATTAGCCAAGTGCCTCTTCTGCTCCGCAGCAACAAGATGATGATGGTGCCAGCAACATCGGGACCGAGAAAGTTTCTACCGAGGTGCCGGTGACACTAGCACCGACCAAAGTTCAACCTCCGCCTCAACCTCGACCAGTTCTAGCTTCAAGTTCTTCTCCACAAGCACCTCCCGCCTCGTCCGAGTCTACCCAGACTCGGCCAGAAGACCAAACTCGGCCGAAGCCTCAGACCAAGTCTTCCGCGCCATCTTCGGCGGCCGGAGATCAACCTTCAGCTTCGCAGCAGCAAGCCAAGCTAGCCGCCAAGGCCAAGAGCGTAGCCGAGGCGACCAAGGTTAAAAAGGCTGCCGATGTGACCAGGGCTGCACCCAAAGGATCAACAGCCGGGTCTGGGCAGCACACCATTGCATCCATGATGCAACAGGGCAGCGCTGTCTCTGGCCCAACTCCGGACAAGCAACTCACGCTGCATTCCAGTCTGGCCGCTGCCAAGGCTGCACACGAGAAAGGGTTGGTCCTGGCTCGGACTCTGTGGTGGGATCCTCGGCTCACTCGCTGAGTTCGCCGAGAACTGGAACAACGCAGAATACGTTGATGTCAGCTCCGGTAACCCGGCAAAATTTTGGTCCTATGGAGATTGGTGTGCAGATGAACACTGCTAGCAGGCCATTGCTTATGCCAGTAAAATGATGGAGGAACACCCTTCAACCATTTCTTTAAATATGCGCAAGTACTTGTAGATATATCCTTCATCCCCGAGCCTCCGGGGGAGTAACACGTTACTCGGCCGGATGCTCTTAATAAACTTGTGCAATTTTCCCGTAACTTGTTCCCAAATCTGAGGTATTTTAACTTGGTGAAATTATTGAGTAGCTTCAAATATCCAATCACCTAGAGCCGGGTTAAGTTCCACTTGACTCGGATCCGAATAACTTCAAATATTCACTCACCTAGAGTCGGGTTAAGTTCCACTTGGCCCAATTCTTGAGTAACTTCAAATATTCACTCACCTAGAGCCGGGTTAAGTTCCACTTAGCCCGGGTTTTGAGTAAGTTCAAATATTCACTCACCTAGACTCGGGTTAAGTTCCACTTGGCCCGGGTCTTGAGTAACTTCAAATATTCACTCACCTAGAGTCGGGTTAAGTTCCACTTGGCCCGGGTCTTGAGTAACTTCAAATATTTACTCACCTAGAGTCGGGGTTGAGTTTCATTTGGCCCGGGTCTTGAGTAACTTCAAATATTCACTCACCTAAAGCCGGGTTAAGTTCCATTTGGCCCGGGTCTTGAGTAACTTCAAATATTCACTCACCTAGAGCCGGGTTAAGTTCCACTTGGTCCGGGTCTTGAGTAACTTCAAATATTCCTTATTACTCATGAACTAACACTTTCCTTTTCAAATCACCACCAACCGTCACACCGTCGAGTTTCAACGGCTTCTAGACACACAAGGAGCTTTATTCAAAGCATAAGGCCTTGCTGCCCGAGCTGAAGAAGAAAGGTAAAATTTTCAACTTGATATTTTAAATTTTACCTCCCTCCATCTTGGCTTGCTGAATTAACTCGTGGCTCAGATTTTGCAGCCAATGTGGAGGCCCAGAACGAGGCGCTAAAGAAGGAGGTTGCCAAGCTGAAAGGTACTTTTTCTTCGTGTCTTATCCTTTATCTTTTTTCATTCTAGCTCAGCAGGTCATTATACCTCAGCTATGTTGGGTTAAAAAATTATTGCAGTGTCTCTTCAAGATAGCATGTCCCTGCCTAACATGATGCTCCATTTTCTCGAACAAGCAGGAAAACATCATGCCTAGCTGAAGGAGAAGGACAAGGAGATTCACTGGCTTCGTGTCGAGAATGAGAAACTCCAATAGCTCTAGAAAACTGAGCTTGAAAAATTAGATCAAGCGTTCTCTGATGCAAAGGTCCAGCTCGAAGGACAGCTTGATAAAAACAAAGGACTCCTTCAAGAGGCTGAGGCCAAACTTGAGTCGGTGAACACCGCCCTTGCAGATCTTCAGAGGAAGCAGAGGAACTGGCTGGCCCAACTAACTCGGATTCATGGTCTTATAGCTAGTAAGTTTCCTTGTTCCGAGTTTGCTTCTTATTGCCGAGGTTACTCTTCTCTTTGTAGTTTCTGAGTTGCTTTTCGTTTGTACTTTCAGAGGATTCCCCTCACTCCAAGGCTCGCTTTGATGTCGCCATCCGCAAGCTCCGGGCAAAGAGAGATGAAGCTGGTCGTATCTCGGAAGACGTCACAATTGATGAATCTTTGGCTGGTCTTGCGGCTTGCCTCGGGCCCCTGAGGGTCTTTGGGGTGGGTCTCCTCGGCACTGCCATAAACAATTTTCATACTCTATGGACGGGTGAGACTGATCCCAAGGAAGTTTTTGTGCTAATCGAGAGACTCCGGGATAGCAGCACTCAACTCAGTTTGTGGCGAGAATCCGCTGTGCATGCTGGAGCTAACACGGCCTTATCCTTTGTGTTGTCCTGGTACGAAGGCATTGATCTGAATGTACTTGGTTGTCTGCGTACCAGATCCAGGTGCACCAATGATCCAGACAGCATCGCCCAGCGTCAAGCTCGTGCCTATGATCTTATCCAATATGCTCATTGTCATCAATGGAATGAGGGGTCAAGTTTCCTCGAGGCCATTAACGATGAGTACATTGAAGATGACGCAGATGATTACCAGGAAGACTCGGATTATGTCGAGGATGCTGAGGATGCCGAGGCAAACCCAGATGATGAAGCTGAAACTGAGGCTCCTAGCATCGAGGACAACTTGCCTCCTGCTGTTGCGGATGGTTCGGCCACTATGGCTCCTTAAGCAACAAAACTTTAAAATTTGTTAAATCCCTGGTATCCCAGGTGCAGATGCATTAAACAATGTGTTATTTTGTGACAGCTTATGTTTTATACCGGATTAACTTGGGCAAAATCCCCGAGTTCTATTTCTTGTTCTCTCAATTCAGTGATTCAGCTCGTGTCTACCTTGAGTTAGTGTTTGACTTACGAGTCCGAGTTTCAAAAAATTGATCTAATAATACTTGAAACTTTTAGGATTAACTCAAATAACCCAGCATAATAAAAATAAAGTAGATACAGGGGTAAGTACAAAAAGCAAACGTTGGCTCGATTACGTTCCTTTCCTTAGTCGTTTTTCATGTGCCCTGCAATTCCAAACTTGTTCTCTTGCTTCCCATGAAGCCAATTCTTGTTGGACAGCAGCAAGTCAAAAAGTTAGCTTTTGGTGCCAACACATTACTAATTCGGCTAAGGTGTAAGTAATTTAAGCCAGCTGACATATAAAAAGTAAATACAGAGAATGACAATTATTATTAAGGCAGTCCCCGAGTTTCTGCTCGAGGTGCCGAGGTTTCATTGATAAGCTCATTGCCGACATATGAGAGTTTGAGATACATACAGTTTTAGCTAAGTGTAAAATGAACAAAGTAGTGCTACATTCCATGGCCTCTTTGATTCTTCTCCTGTCCTATTCGCCTTGTTCTTCTCCTGCGGTTGTGCATCAAAGAGGTAATACGCATAATTGTGCGGTACTTTGCTTACAATGAATGCCCTTCCCATGGGGGACAGCTTATGCATGCCGGCAGTGCGCTGCACCAGCCGATGTACCAGATCTCCTTCCCGAAAGACTTGGGGGTTCACTTTCCGGTTATGATAGCGTTGGAGATTTTTGTTGGGTCCGCAGCATAGAAAACAAAAAAAAATCCTACGATGAGAACTACACGCCAAGATCTATCTACTAGGTACAGAGCAACGGGTGGACATACATCCATCGAGAACTTACCCTCGAAGACAACGAGTTTTGTTAACGAGTAGGAACTTGTGGTTGATGTAGTCGTACACTTGCCGATCTCAAGATCGAGTGGAAGTCCGAGCGCCGCAAATCAGCAGCGCATCCGTGAGCTTGTTTTTGGGTGTTCTTGATCTCGAAATTGACCTCCATTGTTGACCCACTTGAGCTTGCTCCCTCCCTGTTCCCTCCTATGATTCTTGCATCTTTTTGAGGCCTTTGGAAGAGGAGATCTAGATCTACAATCCCCACCAATCAATTCCTCCTCTAAGTGAGGGGAACCCATTGGATCTAGATCTTGAAGTCATTTGTTGATTTCCACCACTGTTCTTCCTCTCTTATTCCTCCCTAGCACTTGTTGCTTTGCTGGGATTTGAGAGTGAGGGATTTGAACGCCCTTGTGTTCTTGCTTTGCATTCTTACATAAGTGTTGAGCTCTCCATTACGATTTATTCTAGTGAGAGACCGTGAGCTTGTTGTTCTTGGAGGGTGACCTCCTAGTTGGCTTGGCGATTGGTGCCACTGTGCCCTCTTCATGGAAGATTGTGAAGAGACCCGGGCTTCTCCTTCGTGGAGCTTGTTAAGTGGTTGTGGAGCTTGCCATCTCCGGAGTGGAGAAAAAGCTAGCCATAAGGAAAGAGCCTATTCTTCGTGGATAGACTCGGAGAAGAAGGTGAGCCTTTGTGGCGTTGGGAAATCCTTCGTGTAATCCCACACCTCTCCAACATGACGTACCTTACTTCTAAGGGAACGTGGGAATACATCTTCGTCTCCGCGTGCCTCGGTTATCTCTATACCCGAGCTTACTTTCCTTGTGATAGCCATTGAGCTTGAAGTACTTATATCTTTCTTATCACTTGTGGTATATTTATCTTGTGCTATCTTGCTTAGCTTAATTTGTTGTTGGTGCACTTAGTTGAGCCTAGTGTATTTAGGTTTTGTGCTTGTAAAATAAACGTTAGTTTAATTCCGCATTCTATCAAGCCAAAATTGTAATAGTTTTGAAATTGCCTATTCACCCCCCTCTAGGCGACATCTCTATCCTTTCACGTGATATCTGGATATGGTTGATAACATGATAAATTAAATTGGTGATGCTGATTATGGTTATGGTTTCATCTAATGATAAGGCCCCGACAGGGACCACCTTCGGGAACTGCTTGAGCCAACCTAGGACCCGTTCGTTCTATGATACTAGTTCTGAATTGATCGCGCTAACCAAACATGGGGCCCCTGGGATCCCCCCTCAACTATCGATGCTATTCGTTTATCCAGAGGGTCACAAAATTGGTTTTCTATTTGGTGCATACGCATAATATGTCCTCGGACATGGGTGAGTTAATATGTCTTCGGACTTGGTGATGATATGATTTGGTGGACAACCCGGGCATTGCACACATAAAAGCGGTATATGCCAACGGTTCAAGGGGAGCTCTACAAGTTATCTTCCAGGGCCATTGGGTATAGTAGTCATGAATGTTGTGCCACCTAGAGACTCGGCCGTGCCTTTGGGCTAGATAAAACACAGTAGGTGATACCTTTGGATACGCGCGTAGTTATGGGACAGTTCTTGTTGTGAGATCCGGACGGCACGCTTATTATGTTGCCTAAAGGGTTAAGCATGTGTTTGGGTACAATAGTGCACCCCTGCAGGGTAAATCTTTTCGAGAAACCGTATGCCCATGGTTATGGACGCCTCAGGAATACGGTATCATGATCATAGACAACGCCACTTATGATTTTCCCTTAATAATATAATTAGTAATTAGCATTATCAACTAAACACCTACTTAACTAAAATTGCCACCGTGTGTGTTCTGCAAGAGGACTTCCTGAACTGGTCTTCGAGGGGGAAATCTTTGGATGGGTTATGTTTGGTGTTATATATGATGACCGTATAGCACTCTCTTATCTCGCTCTAATAGCCGAAGTTGTAGCGTGTCTCTATAAGTTAGATAGTACAAGCTTTGCTGCCGCTGAGCCCACCATACCTATGTAGGCGAGGACCGCCGAATTCTAGACTCGACGTGTACTGGCCTCAATACTAACCACTCTCTTTTTGTTTTCCTTTGCCCTTTGTCGGCACCCTTTGGCTTTGACAGGTATGTGATTGACGACGTTAGCAAGGTTATCCTTCCGGCTTAGCCTAGGAAGGGTTATGGACACCGCTTGCTTATTCTCCAGGGCTCTTAGTCCAATTTGGATCTTATCCGTACTCGGATACTATTTGGCTTTCTTCCTGATTTGTATCTTTGTATTCTTGACTTGCTGAGTCATTGTATATATAAGTTCTTATGGACTCTATTATAAACTACTGTGATGTAACTATTTGTGATCAAATCCCACCCACACGAAAGTGTCCGGTGGGCGCCTTTGAATCGCTTCTATGCGGGTTTTAGCGGGAAATGCTGAGATCTGCATAGACCCGATTCTGGGGCGTTATAAGTGGTCAGAGGAAAGGTTTACAATACCCCACTGGTCCAGCCTGTAGGTTAACCTTGCCAACGAACGATGTCTAGTGTCAAAACTATTTTGCTACAAATGCGTTGGATAGGTCTAATTATCCCTGATTTTACTCCTTATCTCCATTCTTTCTCCTCTCATCTTTCCCTTTTTCAACACCTTCTTCAAGTCTAGGATTTCTCGCGGTTGGGTTTCCAACGTACCTTTAGGGTTCCGCTTCACTCCTTTTGTAACAGTGGTGCTACATCCGGTTTTCGCTCTATCTAAACCGGCATCATTTGTTTCCGGTGTTTCGCGACTTCCAGGACGACGACCTCCTCGTCTTTGGATTGTTTCTTCGAATCTTTCTGAATGACGCTTGTTATGAGCTTCAATTTAAATCCTGAGAGTTCGGTCGCCCGTTTCCCTATTCTTATACTGAGTAATAGTTTGGGTGCGTGATGGATTGGCCCCCCATCCGACTACTCTTTATATTCGCTCTTGTATGTTAAACTGGGCGAATGTGTGACTTTACTCCTTCCACGGAAGCTAGAGGTGGTCTTATCTTTTGATCCCTTTACTTTCGCCTTTGTTTCTCCGGAGGGTTTTCTCGAAGAACGTGACAACAACCCTTGTTGGTCGTGTTGACGTCTTCAAGATGGAGCAAGAATTCTTGTTAGTGGTGTCGTGACCATCAATTTGACGCAAGAATATCTGATCATCAAACCTCCCCCCTCGGTGTCTTTGCTTGGATCTCGGGACGAGATCCTTTGTTAGTGGTGTCGAGTTGTAATACCCGGAAAAATATCCCCAATTAGATTTGATTGTTATTTTATTTTGTGCATCATCATGACATCATTATGCATATTTTGTTCGCAATTTTGACTACAAACTATTTTGCTAAAAACCTATTTTTGTTTTACTAAAATATACCTATGGTTTTACTAAATCCGTTTCCCTTTTCTTATTTTCAAACTAAAATAAAATATTATTTTCAGTCCGTTATCTGACCATAAATGTATTTTCTTATTTGACTAAAAATAAAATTAGGCTAAAGACCCGTCTAAAATTTAGGTCCAAAACTAGCCCCATCTAGTCTACTTTCGACTAAATAGTCCAATCCCCTTTTCCTTCTCGAACCCTAGCCCCAAATCTTTCTTGGCTCTAGATCTAAAAAAATCCCCGCTCTTTCTCCTCCAAATCCATCCCCTTTTCTCTCTATGTTTTCCTCGTTGCAGCTGGCATGCGAATTGTTTTCCTGGCTCAAATTCTTCCATCCATAGCCGACCTTGTTTCATGGCTAGCACAAGATCCCATCGTGGCCTCCTTGCTTGAATCCTTGAGCTAGCAACCTGATCCTCAACACCACCATCAGCTCATGCATGCCAATCTTCACACGCAATAGCAGAGCAAGGTGTTGCTTGGCCGTGCATGCACCCGCCCTCTTCGATCTGTGGTGAGCTCTACCAAATCACCAGCACTAGCACTGCTGTATTCGATCTCCGCACTGATCTTTTGAATTCTTTGCCTTGCCCCACTTGTGCACAGCAGCGGCGGCACATCTTGGTACTGCTTGCCGCATGCGCGCTGTCGTCTTCCCCTTTCACACGCACAAGAGCCAGCTTGGCCGGCCACATGTTGACCTGCCAGGCTGAGCCAGCCGAGGTCCCACTCGCCGCGCCGCATGCAGCCTGGCCCGCCTCTCGTAGCTGTCGCCCCGTCGGGCACAGATCCAAGTTCCTCCGTGCGCGCGCCCTGGTGCAGCTGAGATCATCTGTCTGCCTTGTTTCCCCTGCGAGAAGAGACGTCTGTAGGCCACCACCGCTGCCCTGCTCCCCTTGTCCGCATGTAGCATGCCCGAAGGTAGTGTTTCTGCTTGGACCTATATGTAACATGTTCGATAAAATTCCTGTGTAAGTTTTCACCGTGGATTTATCTTACCGGTGTTTACTTCGTCTACTTTGATTCCGAGGATAACCAGAAGGTGTCGTTACAACTACTTCCGCGACATCCGCTACTTCAGCTTTCAACCCGAAGACCTTCACTTTGCCTCTCCGACCCAAACCGTGAGATCCTAGCTCAAATCATATTTTCTATATATATGCCATCTATGTTGTATGTTTTAAAATCATTCATGCTCGTATACATATTTAGTTGCTTGGGGTGTTATATCTGGATATGGTTGATAACATGATAAATTAAATTGGTGATGTTGATTATGGTTATGGTTATGGTTTCACCTAATGATAAGGCTCCGGCAGGGACCATCTTTGGGAACTGCTTGAACCGACCTAGGACATGTTCATTCTATGATACTAGTTATGAGTTGATTACGCTAACCAAACGTGGGGCCCCTTGGATCCCTCCCTCAACTACCGGCTATATTCGTTTATCCGTAGGGTCACAAAATTGGTTTTCCATTTGGTGCATACGCATAATATGTTTTCCGACATGGGTGAGTTAATATGTCTTCGGACTTGGTGATGATATGATTTGGTGGATAGCCCGGGCATTGCATACATAAAAGCGATACATGCCGGCGGTTCAAGGGGAGCTCTACAAGTTATCTTCCAGGACCGTTGGGTATAGTAGTGGTGAACGATGTGCCACCTAGAGACTCGGCGTGCCTCTAGGCTGGATAAAACACCATAGGTGATACCTCTAGATACGCGCGTAGTTATGGGACAGTTCTTGTTGTGAGATCCGGACGGCACGCGTATTATGTTGCCTGGATGGTTGACCATGCGTTTGGGTATAGTAGTGCACCCCTGCAGGGTAAATCTTTTCGAGAAGCCGTGTGTCCACGGTTATGGACACCTCAGGAGTATGGTGTCATGATCATAGACAAGCTTTGCTGCCGCTGAGCCCACCATACCTATGTAGGCGAGGACCGTCGAATTCTAGACTCGCCATGTACTGGCCTCGGTACTGACCGCTCTCCTTTTATTTTCCTTTGCCCTTTGTCGGCACCCTTTGGCTTTGACAGGTATGTGATTAGCGACGTTAGCAAGGTTATCCTTCTAGCTTGGCCTGGGCAGGATTATGGACACCGCTTGGTTATTCTCTAGGGCTCTTAGTCCAATTTGGATCTTATCCGTACTCGGACACTATTTGGCTTTCTTCCTGATTTGTATCTTTGTATTCTTGTCTCGGTGAGTCGTTGTATATATAAGTTCTTGTGGACTCTATTGTAAACTACTGTGATGTAACTACTTGTAATCAAATCCCACCCACACGAAAGTGTCTGATGGGCGCCTTTGAATCGCTTCTATGCGGGTTTTAGCGGGAAATGCTGAGATCTGTATAGACCCAATTCTAGGGCATTACAGGTATGTTTGCTGTTAGTTTCAGGTTGGTTCCGAATAGGTCTTTCTTATCCCTCTCTAATAGCCAATAGTTGTATCGAGTCTCTCTAGGTTGTTTAGGGCATGTTTCGCTACCGCTTCAGTCCACCATACCTATGTAGGCGAGATCCGCCAAATTCTAGACTTGCCGTGTACTGGCCTCAGTACTGACCGCTCCCTTTTTCCTTTGCCCTTTGTCAGCATCCTTTTTGTTTAACAGTTATGAATTCGACGTCGTTAGCAGGGTTACCCATCTGGCTTGGCCTGGGCAGGGTTATGGACGCCATTGGTTATTCTTCAGGACTCTTAGTTCAATTTGCATCTTATCCGTACTTGGATGTTGTATCATTTTCAAGGTGATTTAGATCTTTATATTGTATATTTGTATTTTTGACTCGTTGAGTCGTTGTTGTATATATACGTTTTTGTGGGTTCCAACGTGAACTATTGTGTAATGGTATTACTTCGTTTTCCACCCGCACACAAGTATCTGGTGGGCATCCTTGAATCTTTTCTATGCGGGTTTGGCCGGAATCGCTAAAATCTGCATAGAGCCGATTCGAGGGTGTTACATTTTCCTGAATTCCTAATTTATACTTCCACTTAGTGTTGAGATCACCTTTTCTTGATGGATATCCTGTAATTGGGGTAATACTTTTTGTTTCTTTAGTTGGATGATGTTATAGAAGCAATGAGTGAACCACTAAGAGATACTTCTTTCTTTTTTCGTGGTTGTAATTTTCAAGCACCATATTTCACTATTTTGTTGATGATCATACAACGTAGCTGTGTAAAGCATCAAAGTGTTATTTAGTTTGCTATTGCAAAAGGTATTTGTGAGACTCCCTAGCTGTGTATTTGCTTATATATCTTTTTGTCTGAAACAACTGTGATCAGAAAAATGGAAACAATAAGTAGCCTTGTCCTAGAGAGCTTGGTGCTTCTCGAGCAAGCTTATATGTACATAGCAATTCTTTTGGGATCCTTCTTCATTTTTTTCACATTGGCATACAGTGTGTCATTCCTATTAGCCTTTGTTATTTGTTTGAAGTTGCATGCATGTCTTTTGTTCAGGTGAGCACAAGCCCCTCCCATCTCTACCTACATGTAGGAGAAGTTACAGAAAATGCAGGTAACCACAATCCCTTCTTCCTCATTATTTTCCTTCCTCTCTCTCTCTCATTAGAATTTTGTGATGGATCTATGACTTTGTCAAAGTGGTAGTGCTCCTAGTGCTATTCTTAGGAAAATTGGGAAATTATGCCATTTAGTCTGTCCACTTTATGCCCATATTATGTTCTGGTTTTCCTCATATACTACTTATTTTGTTGATCATTTCTTCATGTTTTCTTATATTTTATCAGAGCACTATGTAAAGTAATGTATGATTTTGTTGATGCATCTGCTAGTAAAAGGAGTAGTTAGTGTCATTCATAGATGTATATCTCCAATCAGGGCCGGGACGGCAAAATCCGAGGCCCTGTGCAAAACTCTAAAATGGGCCCTATGCCACTAGAAAATTTTAACTATTCAACAGTTATAATCTATATGACAGAGTATCTTACATTGCAATTGAATATATGAATAAACATACCAATCATACTCCGGGTTGCATGATGTTTATTTGAACAACATCATTCTCTTAGTGTTTTTTGAAATGAAATCTTCAATAATATTCTCATAATCAATCTTCTCCGACACTTCACTATCAAGTGCTATTGTGGCTAAATCATTGAGTCTTTGTTGTGTCATCGTAGTACGCATATAGGACTTCAATAGCTTCAATTTAGAAAAGTTTTGTTCTGCTGATGCAACAGTCACAGGAATGGTCAACAAAACTCAGTATGCAATACTTGCATTGGGAAAACAACCATGCCTCTTTAAAAAATTCAGAACTTCAGCCGGCCCCATATTTTCTTTTGGCATGAAATCTTGAAGAAGCTTCAACTCAATATATAGTTCTTTGGCATCAATATCAGATTTTCTATCTTCATCGGCATCAATACCAGGTTTTCTATCCATAAGGGCAGCCTCAAGGTAATCACAAGAAGATCTCAAACTATCATTATCCAATGACTGCAATGTTTCAGAGGTAAATAAGAAACCAAAAAAATTCTGGTAACCCTTATATTGTTCAAATCTGCATTTCAGTGAGGAAATTGCTTGCTCAACAAGAGGTATAAAATAGTTGATTCGAAATGATTCCTCTGCAGACTGTGTGGCAATACTTGTGTCATCAGGGTTCTCATCAAATTGTTTCTTTCTTTTAGTTTCTCGCTTTTCAGGAAATTTTGCACCAATATCCAACTCAAGTGCAATTCCTTTTGCCATCTCCAATGATTGCAAGAAACCAGTTTCTCTATACCACTCGAAGAAAGAAATAAGCCCTTGTACTTTCTCAATATCAACATCAATAAGCATATCTTTTGTTTGCAAACTTTTGCTTAGTAAATTAACAGTAAACAATACCTCATACCAAATGACTATGGCCACTATAAATTCATAGTCTCCAAGTTCATTTTTTGCCAAACCTAAAGCCTGACTGCTTGTCATTGGATCCTTGTCAATTTCGGATACCTGAAATGAAAGATAGGAAATAAATGTTATAGTTAGATGAATCCAAAAACCAATGGAACTACATCATTAGCAATATACAAAAATTGTGTACCTGAAGTAGAGCCTCTCGAATGTCTACACATTGGAATCTGACAGATTTAACACTTTCAACACGACTCTCCCAACACGTAGCTGACACTGACTTGAGTGTCCATCCTGATATGTTATCTTTCAGAATATGCCATTTCTTAGTAGAATTAGTAAAAAATGTGTAGATGCATTGGCCATATCACAAAGTGTTAAATTAAGGCTATGATAACCACAAGTAGAATAGAAAGCTCTAGGATTCACATCCAAAAGTTTCTTTTGTACTCCCTGATGTTTTCCTTTCATATTGGATCCATTGTCATAACCTTGTCCTCGCACATCATTTATGTTAAGATCAAGAAGCTTTAGTTCATTCTCTAGAACATCAAAAGGTCCTTTCCCAGTCGTATCATTTACATCTAGAAATCCAAGAAATGATTATTCTATCGAAACATTACCTGAAGATAAATCGTATCTAATAATTAATGACATTTGCTCTTGCTGACTTGCATCAGGGGTACAATCAAGTATGATAGAGAAATACTTTGCATGCTTTATTTTCTTAATAATTTCAGACCTAATAGAAAAAGCAAGCAAGTGGAGCAACTCATTCTGAATCTTATGATCAAGATAATGAGCATGAGTTTCTTCATTTGTAATACGACGAACATGCTCCTAGATAACGGGGTCAAATTCAGCCAACATCTCTACCAAACCCAAGAAATTACAATTGCTATTTTCATATAGTTTGCTGTTACTACCATGAAAGGCTAAATTATGCTTAGCAAGAAATTTCACAATGCAATTAATTCTGAACAAAACCTTTCTCCAGTGATCCTTTTCTTTCTCAAGTTGACGTTGAGCAGCTTTATCAATAGTCTAATGCTTCTCTAATCTACTACGTAGCTCATACCAGTTGGTCATATTCAAAACATGATCCACACTTGTTTCATGCTCTTTTAATCTATTGTTAATATGTGTCCAATCATTACAACCCTCCTTAGCCAACTAGCCTTTTCGATGCCCTTTTGTAAATAATTTACAGCCAAAGCAAAAGACTCTATCGACCTCCTTAGAATAGACAAGCCAATCCCTATCATACTCCTCCCTATTTGACATAAATCTAGTGTACAATCGCACAGAGAACCTTCTCTTATTTCTATCTTTAGGACCTTTCTTAATCGATAAGTCTCTTCTCAGACCTTTCTGTGCTAAAATATCAATTTGTTTCTGATCAAGGGAATCTCAGTATCTTGGATCAAATATATCAGTCTGGAAATTATTTTTCTCTACCTCAACATTATTTTCCTCTACCTCGACAGTATCTTCCTCTACCTCAATATTATTTTCTGTCTCAGTTTGATCGTCTCTATGATCATTATAAGGAATAATAGCTAGTGGAAGGGTTGAAGAATCAACTGACTGATTATCGGAGGTCACATGTGGTTTTTTCTTAATAAACCTATCCATTGCTCCTCTTTGAGATTTAATTAATCCTTCCTTCTTTTCTTTTCTCTTACGCTTTTGATAGCCGGAATCTTGCTTCCCCATGTCGATTCCTATAAAACATATGAACAACACAAATTAACAGAATTTAGGATTAAATTGAAGCACATTACACCTAGAGGTAGCCGACTAGGGCTTAGGCGATAGGGGCAGGGTGCAAGAGAGAAACTGCTGGGATGAGGGATGATACGGGTTACATGAGAGTGTGAGAGACGGAGAATTAGAGATGCACGCACCGATCCAGATAAAAAAAATCGCGAACAGCGGTGACGCGACCCCTCCACGCTCGAGAAGACGACGAACTAGAGCGATACGTAGTTTGCTGGCGGCTCCGCATGAGGACTCCTCGTCTTCTGATCAATCGATCGAGTGGATCGATCCTGGCATCCTGCCACTGGCTATATCCTTCGCTAAGGAGTAAGACCCATAGATCAGTCTTCTTTTACTCCTCAGTCCTCACGGGCCAAAATCCAAAATCCATATATAAGCATCCGATGAATTCTTTTTGCTGTATATATATACATAGGCCTATATAAAACTTGTGTGCCCCTAGAAAAAAAGGGCCCTGTGTGGATGCACCCTTGGCACTCCTGCCGGCCCGGGGTTGCGTGAGAGTGTGAGAGACGGAGAATTAGAGATGCACAAACCGATCCAGATAAAAAAAATCGCGAACAGCGGCGACGCGACCCCTCCACGCTCGAGAAGACGACGAACTGGAGCGACACGTAGTTTGCTGGCACCTCCGCGTGAGGACTCCTTGTCTTCTGATCAATCGATCGAGTGGATAGATCCTGGCATCCTGCCGCTGGCTGTATCCTTCGCTAAGGAGTAAGGCCCATAGATCAGTTTTCTTTTACTCCTCAGTCCTCACGTCACGAGCCAAAACCCAAAATCCATCTATAAGCATCCGGTGAATTCTTTTTGCTGTATATATATACATAGGCCTATATAAAACTTGTGTGCCCCTAGGAAAAAAGGGCCCTGTGCGGATGCACCCTTGGCACTCCTGCCGGCCCGGGGCTATCTCCAATTAATCCAACTGATCCAAAATATTTTCATATGTGAGTAAAGTAAATAATCATGCACGACTTTTGATTCTCTTTTCTGCTTTGAAGTATTTCTTATATCATGGCATAACGTGCTATTGAAGCATTAAGGCTATGTATGTGTGAGATCCGGGCACATGGCTTAATAGGATTGATAGGATACCCATATCAATAAGTTGCAACTTCTTTTCCGAAAGCTCATTCGAAAAGAACTCTAAGGTTAAGCGTGTTTGGCCTAGAGCAAATCTATGATGGGTGACCGACCGGGAAGTGGGTAACCGGGTGCGTACGAGTAAGGATAAAGTACGCAGAAAAGACTAGTGTTGGTCTGTGGGGCCAGTCTAGATATCCTATTAAGCTGCCAGGAGTGACACCCCCGGCCCCAGGAGTGGACGGGGTGTTACAAGTGGTATCAGAGCCGACCCTTGCGATTACACGGGTGTGTGCGGGTCAGTGGCGGGACATGTGGAGCATGGCGCGTGTGGCCCGGAGTGGACACGGCATGGCACATGTGCCGGCACTGGATGCACATACGCGTGCCAAGAGGGAACGTTCCTGGGGTGTGCTTGATCGATGAGGGCATCGATCTTCTAAAGGGTGGGTGTATGTGAAATTCAGGCACATGGCTTAATAGGATTGATAGGATACCCATATCAACAAGTTGCAACTTCTTTTCTGGAAGCTCATTCGAAAAGAAGTCTAAGGTTAAGCGTGCTTGGCCTAGAGCAATTCTAGGATGGGTGACTGACCGGGAAGTGGGTAACCGGGTGCGCACAAGTGAGGACAAAGTGCGTAGAAAAGACTAGTGTTGGTATGTGGGGCCAGTCTAGATATCCTATTAAGCTGCCAGGAGTAACACCCCCCGGCCCCAGGAGTGGACGGGGTGTTACGGAGTGGGCCAGTCTAGATATCCTATTTATAGTCTTTATTTCCTATGTAACACCCTCGAATCGGTCCTATGCAAGTTTTAGCCCTTTCCGCAAAACCCGTATAGAAACGATTCAAGGACGCCCACCAGGCACTTTCGTGCGGGTGGAAAACGAAGTAATACCATTACACAACAGTCCTCGATGGGACCCATAGAACAGATATATACACAACGACTCCATGAGTCAAGAATACAGATATACTATACAAAGATCCAAATCACCTTGAAAACGATAGAGCGTCCGACTACGGACAAGATGCAAATGGGGCTAAGAGCCCTGAAGAATAACCAATGGCGTCCATAACCCTGCCCAGGCCAAGCCGGAAGGGTAACCCTGCTAACGACGTCGATCTCAAACCTGCTAAAACAAAAGGGGTGCCGACAAAGGGAAAAGGAAAAAGAGGAGCGTCAGTACTGAGGCCAGTACACGGCGATGCTAGAATTCGGCGGCTCTCGCCTACATAGTTATGGTGGACTGAAGCGGCAGTGCAGTGGCACTAAACAACCTATAGAGACTCGGTATCACTGGCGGCTATTAGAGAGGGGTAAGAAAGACCTATTCGGATCCTACCTGATACTAACACCAAACATACCCCTCCTGGTATTTCCCCCTCGAGACCAAACGAGGAAGTCGGACCAAGGAACTCACACAGTGGGCAGTTTTACTCATTCCATTTTAGTTGTAGCATTTACTAGTCAGGTATATAGCATGAATCATCCTGATAGCATAAGTAGTGGGCATTTTTATTTAACATTCCGTTATAGTTGGAACATTACTAGTCAGATATAATTGTCCTAAGGAATCCCAAAACCCAGCAGTTGTTGGCACTTCTATCACATTCCATTGGAGTTGCAATACTTACTAGGCAGGTATAGTATGACACAGATCACCACAGATCCACCAGTTGTTGGCATTTTTAATTTACATTCTGTTATAGTTGAATCTGATTACTAGTCATATATTAAGTCAAGTTTATAGCACTACTTTAGTTATGCTTATCTATGATCGAGATACTGTGCTCCAAGTTGTCCATAACCGCGGACACGGCTTTTAGAAAGTTTTACCCTGCAGGGGTGCACAAATAGCAACACACTCGATCAACCTCGGAAAAACCAACTCAAAACCAAACGAGGCTTTCACGACAAAGCGATCACATGATTCATAAATATTTCAGGGGGCCACCCCACTAAGCTACCCGCAATGAAGTTGGCCGGCTCCGGAACGGACCCAGGGTTTGCGACGACGGCTGTAAATGACTGGGAACCCGAAAGTGTGACTGGGCTTGTCGATACCGCAAAAACATGGCGCGATCCAAAACAGTACAGGTGCTCCACGCACAATCTTAAATAAAGCGGTAAAGCATGGCATAAGTACAGGTTAGTAATAAAACCCCAAACTAGTTTGTGGCCCCAAGAAATAGAAATGAATCAAGCTCTGGCTCAGGGGGGTCCATAAGGCCTCCCGGATGTGGATAGTGCGAATAGTCAAGGAACAGGTATCAAGTACTCGGGGTCCTACGGGACACAAGTGAGCGTGGAAGAACCAAATAACATCTATTGCCCACCGATGCCTCTGCGTTAGTTATATCTAGCATTTTAGTAGTTGTATTTAAAGTCATGATCAACTCCACCACTAAACATCTCCACCATTCCAACAACTGTGGTACTTGACAACACGAGATCGCACCTGAGCAAGCAACTACGACTCGCAAGGCCAGCTATCTACCAAACATAGGTAATAGGAGGTGTCCAACGCAATATAGAGGCTGCACGGGATAGAACTGGTGTACGGAAACTAAAGCATCGTGACACGGATAGCAATAGATCAACAGGAGGAAATAAAGACTATAAATGCAAAATAGGTAGAAGGGGAAGAGATGCTCGCCTGGGAAACATTGCCGACGGATCATATCCGGAGAACTTGTCGATACTCGCATCAACTCATCGGCCTAATCCGCGAAGAAGCAAACACTAGAAGAAACACCGGATGCAATATTTAATACTACGGCAGAAGATCCGGCATGCTTATGATATGATGCATGGCATGGCACAGATGCGGTGCAATTAGGCAATATTAAGCGGAACCGGGGTCCCGACAATTAATTAGACGATGCGTGTTATTTATCTACCCAGCAATTTAAATGTGGTATTAACAGGGCGAAACATGGCATCGGTTTGCTACACCAATTTAAATGGAGTCCGGAATAAGACAAAAGTATCCCGCATATAGACTCCATATTTAATTTAGGTGAATCAACTATTAACCCAACCCACCAGATGACATGTATGCAAGCATGATGATTTAAAGATGCGACAGGTATATGTCATATTATAAAAATAGAGGCTTAGGGTCACACATCTGGGTTCGGCAGATCTTGGGTCCGGGGGGGTTCGGTCTCAGGGTTCGACGAGGAACGGTTCAACGGGATCGGTCTCGAACAACGGAAGGAGAGCTTGGCGTTCCGGGAAGAAGAACTTGGATTGGCATCGGGGCTCATCGGATTAGCCCTGGTGGGTGTCGATCTTGTCGTCATGTAGATCTTGTCGGGTCCGTGTATCAAGTCGGTCTTGGCATCCGGGATGAAGTACTTGTCGTTCCGGTGGCAATTTTGGCGGTCTTCAGGTTCGGGTCTTGGCGTTCGATGAAGGAGGTCTTGAGGGTCCAAGGCAAAGATCTTGGAGTCCAGGGTCTCGGCGTCTTCGGCCCCTGGATCGGAGAACTTGGCGTCCATGTAGAAGGCCTTGTCGATCCGGCGTCATCGCCTCCGGGTTCCTTGTGACTATCTTCGGGTCGTCAAGTCCGCGTAGTAGATCTTGTCGGTTCCAGGCGGGGTTCCGGCTTCGGTGTTGAGGACAGGCTTGGATCGGTACCGGTGGTCTTTGTTTTTGACTGAGGTTGCATCGAAGAACCTGGTTATTATGCAGCAACAACAACACCTAGACTAGACAAGCTAGCATGAACGTGCAGGAAAAAAAACAGAGAGGACACGACAGGGGATGGTCAGCGGTGGCGTGCCACTTGGAGGCGAGTGGAGGACGATGGGGAGGCTGAGAGCAGGGCTCGGACCGGGCGACGACCGCACGGACATGACGAGGACGGGAGAGTAGAGGCGGCCTGGCGGCGGCTTGCGGGTGTGGCGACATACGATGTGGAGGTAGGGGAGCGCCTGGGCAGCGACGCGGGTCGCGAGCCGGGAACGAGGTGAGGCCGCGGGGAGAAACGGTGAAGCGCCTGGTGGTACTCAGGACGAGGAGAGAGCCCGCGAGGCCGACGAGCTCCCTACCGACCGCAGCGGCGGCGGTTGATGGCGAGGCAGACGGTGGCACAGGAAGGCGGGCTCGGGGTCAAGGAGATCGTGGCCGGCGCGGGCGAGGGGAGGGCCACAGCAGCGGAGGTCCTGGCAGGCTCCGGTGAGGCGGCGATGTGGGGCCTGAGCTGGCGGCGGCGGTCGATGCGGGGGGGGGGGGGGGGAAGAGGCGGGACGAGGCCGGGTGGAGGGACGCCCGCGGTGGCGGTTGGTGAGATGCAGGCGAGAGGAGGGCAAACGGGGGAGGGAGGAAGCGCTAGGATCGGGACGGATCGATGGGCGCGTGCGTACGCCGACGGGTTCCATCGCTCACGCGGGCGGTGTGCGGGGCACGGGCGTGGGACGTGTCGTGGGCCAGGGTGGAGCGCGTTGGTCGGGGCAGCAGGTGGTGGAGGCGTACGTGGGTTTGCGTGCGGGAGTTGGGCGCGTGGGGTGGAGGCGTACAGCAGGCGGGAAAATGGAGGTAGGGCCGGGGGAATCCTGGGGTGGTTGACCGCGTGGGGGAGCGCGTCCAGGTGGGTGGGCGAGGCGTGCGAGTGGTGTGCGTGTGTGTGTGCAAGGGAGGTTGGGCAGGTGGAGGGGAGTGGGTCCAGGAGGCTGAGGTGGCGCACAGGGAGTGGCCGGAGTGAGGTGGCAGGGGTGGGGGTTAGGGTTTGGGTAGGTGGGGTGTGGCTGGGGATTAGGGTTGGGTTTCTAAACGGGTCGGGTAGTAGGTGGCCTGGCCTAACGGCTGGGCTGCCTCCCCGGTAGAAATAGTTTTATTTTATTTTATTGGTTTTATTTTTAGAAAGGCTTTTGTAAATAGTTTTTAGACAAATAAAAGGCTTGGAAAAGGTTGGAGTTTTGATTTGAAATTAAGACGGGAGATATTTAGAAAACAAAGATAGGATTTTAGAAAATAGTTTTAGGCAAACAATGTATGATGATGACGATGCTCAAATGCAATGTGGCATGATGACATGAGCATGCAGTCATGATGATGCAATGCACCAAAAACACCGCGATTTTCTAGTAGTGGTTTTAGTGAGGCGCCACAATTCGACACCACTAACAAGGGATCTCGCCCTCAAGATCCGCCTCATGGTACCGGGAAAAAGGTCGGCGATCTAAATCTTCTCGCTTCATGTATATCCTCGCGACACCACTAACAAGAGGTCGTTGTCCGTGATCGTCGAGAGAACACTCCGGGAACAAAGGGCGAAGGTAGAGGTATCAACAAATAAAGCCACCTCTAGCTTCCGTGGACGGAGTAAAATTGCTGGATCCACCGATTCAATATACAAAAGCGAATGATAAGAGTAGTCGGATGGTGATCAGTCCATCGCGCACCCAAACCATTACTCTGCACACGAATAGGTGAATTATGCAACCAACTCTCAGAATTAGACTGAAGATCTCAACAAACGAGGTTCGGAAACAAAGGAGTGATGTAGACTCTGCATCAGATCTGGCGTAGATGATGTTGTCGCGTCGGAAAACACCGGAAGGCACAACAAGGAACAGAGAGAAGTCCAACAGATGAAGGATTCCTCAGATAGCACGAAGACCGGATGTAGAAGCACCGTTACCAAAAGAGGAAGCGAAACCCTGAAGGTACGATGGAAACCCAACCACGAGAATTCCTGGACTCGAAGAAAGAGAAGAGAGCAGATTCAAACACGTAGAGGTAAGAGGAGAATAGCAGAGGGTAAGGAGTAAAAGCAGACCTAATCAGATCTATCCAACCGATTTTTGCAAAATAGTTTTGACAATCTACTTCGGCCGTTAACCAGGTTATCCTACAGGCTGGACTTGTGGGGTATCGCAACTGCTGAGCTCTGATACCACCTTGTAACACCCTCGAATCGGTCCTACGCAAGTTTTAGCCCTTTCCGCCAAACCCGCATAGAAACGATTCAAGGACGCCCACCAGGCACTTTCGTGCGGGTGGAAAACGAAGTAATACCATTACACAACAGTCCTCGATGGGACCCACAGAACAGATATATACACCAACGACTCCATGAGTCAAGAATACAGATATACTATACAAAGATCCAAATCACCTTGAAAACGATAGAGCGTCCGACTACGGACAAGATGCAAATGGGGCTAAGAGCCCTGAAGAATAACCAATGGCGTCCATAACCCTGCCCAGGCCAAGCCGGAAGGGTAACCCTGCTAACGACGTCGATCTCAAACCTGCTAAAACAAAAGGGGTGCCGACAAAGGGAAAAGGAAAAAGAGGAGCGTCAGTACTGAGGCCAGTACACGGCGAGGCTAGAATTCGGCGGCTCTCGCCTACATAGGTATGGTGGACTGAAGCGGCAGCGCAGCGGCACTAAACAACCTATAGAGACTCGGTATCACTGGCGGCTATTAGAGAGGGGTAAGAAAGACCTATTCGGATCCTACCTGATACTAACACCAAACATACCCCTCCTGGTATTTCCCCCTCGAGACCAAACGAGGAAGTCGGACCAAGGAACTCACACAGTGGGCAGTTTTACTCATTCCATTTTAGTTGTAGCATTTACTAGTCAGGTATATAGCATGAGTCATCCTGATAGCATAAGTAGTGGGCATTTTTATTTAACATTCTGTTATAGTTGGAACATTACTAGTCAGATATAATTGTCCTAAGGAATCCCAAAACCCAGCAGTTGTTGGCACTTCTATCACATTCCATTGGAGTTGCAATACTTACTAGGCAGGTATAGTATGTCACAGATCACCACAGATCCACCAGTTGTTGGCATTTTTAATTTACATTCCGTTATAGTTGAATCTGATTACTAGTCATATATTAAGTCAAGTTTATAGCACTACTTTAGTTATGCTTGTCTATGATCGAGATACTGTGCTTCAAGTTGTCCATAACCGCGGACACGGCTTTTAGAAAGTTTTACCCTACAGGGGTGCACAAATAGCAACACACACTCGATCAACCTCGGAAAAACCAACTCAAAACCAAACGAGGCTTTCACGACAAAGCGATCACATGATTCATAAATATTTCAGGGGGGCACCCCACTAAGCTACCCGCAATGAAGTTGGCCGGCTCCGGAACGGACCCAGGGTTTGCGACGACGGCTGTAAATGACTGGGAACCCGAAAGTGTGACTGGGCTTGTCGATACCGCAAAAACATGGCGCGATCCAAAACAGTACAGGTGCTCCACGCACAATCTTAAATAAAGCGGTAAAGCATGGCATAAGTACAGGTTAGTAATAAAACCCCAAACTAGTTTGTGGCTCCAAGAAATAGAAATGAATCAAGCTCTGGCTCAGGGGGGTCCATAAGGCCTCCCGGATGTGGATAGTGCGAATAGTCAAGGAACAGGTATCAAGTACTCGGGGTCCTACGGGAGACAAGTGAGCGTGGAAGAACCAAATAACATCTATTGCCCACCGATGCCTCTGGTTAGTTATATCTAGCATTTTAGTAGTTGTATTTAAAGTCATGATCAACTCCACCACTAAACATCTCCACCATTCCAACAACTATGGTACTTGACAACACGAGATCGCACCTGAGCAAGCAACTACGACTCGCAAGGCCAGCTATCTACCAAACAGAGGTAATAGGAGGTGTCCAAGGCAATATAGAGGCTGCACGGGATAGAACTGGTGTACGGAAACTAAAGCATCGTGACACGGATAGCAATAGATCAATAGGAGGAAATAAAGACTATAAATGCAAAATAGGTAGAAGGGGAAGAGATGCTCGCCTGGGAAACATTGCCGACGGATCATATCCGGAGAACTTGTCGATACTCGCATCAACTCATCGGCCTAATCCGCGAAGAAGCAAACACTAGAAGAAACACCGGATGCAATATTTAATACTACTGCAGAAGATCCGGCATGCTTATGATATGATGCATGGCATGGCACAGATGCGGTGCAATTAGGCAATATTAAGCGGAACCGGGGTCCCGACAATTAATTAGACGATGCGTGTTATTTATCTACCCAGCAATTTAAATGTGGTATTAACAGGGCGAAACATGGCATCGGTTCGCTACACCAATTTAAATGGAGTCCGGAATAAGACAAAAGTATCCCGCATATAGACTCCATATTTAATTTAGGTGAATCAACTATTAACCCAACCCACCAGATGACATGTATACAAGCATGATGATTTAAAGATGCGACAGGTATATGTCATATTATAAAAATAGAGGCTTAGGGTCACACATCTGGGTTCGGCAGATCTTGGGTCCGGGGGGGTTCGGTTTCAGGGTTCGACGAGGAACGGTTCGACGGGATCGGTCTCGAACAACGGAAGGAGAGCTTGGCGTTCCGGGAAGAAGAACTTGGATTAGCGTCGGGGCTCATCGGATTAGCCCTAGTCGGTGTTGATCTTGTCGTCATGTAGATCTTGTCGGGTCCACGTATCAGGTTGGTCTTGGCATCCGGGATGAAGTACTTACCGTTCTGGTGGAGATCTTGGCGGTCTTCAGGTTCGGGTCTTGGCGTTCGATGAAGGAGGTCTTGAGGGTCCAAGGCGAAGATCTTAGAGTCCAGGGTCTCGGCGTCTTCGGCCCCTGGATCGGAGAACTTGGCGTCCATGTAGAAGGCCTTGTCGATCCCGCCTCATCGCCTCCAGGTTCCTTGTGACTATCTTCGGGTCGTCAAGTCCGCGTAGTAGATCGTGTCGGTTCTAGGCGGGGTTCCGGCTTCGGTGTCGAGGACAGCTTGGATCGGTACTGGTGGTCTTTGTTTTTGACTGAGGTTGCATCGAAGAACCTAGTTATTATGCAGCAACAACAATAACACCTGGACTGGACAAGCTAGCACGGACGTGCAGGAAAAAAACAGAGAGGACACGACAGGGGATGGTTAGCGGTGGCGCGCCACTTGGAGGCGAGCGGAGGACGACGGGGAGACAGATAGCAGGGCTCGGACCGGGCTACGACCGCACGGACATGAAGAGGACGGGAGAGCAGAGGCGGCTCGGTGGCGGCTTGCGGGTGGGGCGAGCGGCGACGTGGAGGTAGGGGAGCGCCTGGGCGGTGACGCGGGTCGCGAGCCGGGAACGAGGTGAGGCCGCGGGGAGCAGCGGTGAAGCGTCTGGCGGCATTCAGGACGAGGAGAGAGCCCGCGGGGCCGACGAGCTCCCTACCGACCGCAGCGGCGGCGGTTGATGGCGAGGCAGACGGCGGCGCAGGGAGGTAGGCTCAAGGTCGAGGAGACCGTGGCCGGCGCGGGCGAGGGGAGGGCAGCGGAGGTCCTGGCGGGCTCCGGGGAGGCGGCGAGGTGGGGCCTGAGCTAGCGGCAGCGTTCGATGCGGGGAGGGGGGGAAGAGGCGGAACGAGGCCGGGTGGAGGGACGCCCGCGGTAGCGGTTGGTGAGATGCAGGCGAGAGGAGGGCAAACGAGGGAGGGAGGAAGCGCTGGGAGCGGGACGGATCGATGGGCGCGTGCGTACGCCGACGCGTTCCATCGCTCACGCGGGCAGTGTGCGGGGCATGGGCGTGGGACGTGTCGTGGGCCAGGGTGGAGCGTGTCGGTCGGGGCGGCAGGTGGTGGATGCGTACGTGGGTTTGCGTGCGGGAGCGGGCGAGCGGGAGTTGGGCGCGTGGGGTGGAGGCGTACAGCAGGCGGGAAAAGGGAGGTGGGGCCGGTGGAATCCCGGGGTGGTTGACCGCGTGGGGGAGCGCGTCCAGGTGGGTGGGCGAGGCGTGCGAGTGGTGTGCGTGTGTGTGCAAGGGAGGTTGGGCAGGTGGAGGAGAGTGGGTCCAGGAGGCTGAGGTGGCGCACAGGGAGTGGCCGGAGTGAGGTGGCAGGGGTGGGGGTTAGGGTTTGGGTAGGTGGGGTGTGGCTGGGGATTAGGGTTGGGTTTCTAAACGGGCCGGGTAGTAGGTGGCCTGGCCTAACGGCTGGGCTGCCTCCCCGGTAGAAAATAGTTTTATTTTATTTTATTGGTTTTATTTTTAGAAAGGCTTTTGTAAATAGTTTTTAAGCAAATAAAAGGCTTGGAAAAGACTGGAGTTTTGATTTGAAATTAAGACGGGGGATATTTAGAAAACAAAGATAGGCTTTTAGAAAATAGTTTTAGGCAAACAATGTATGATGATGACGATGCTCAAATTCAATGTGGCATGATGACATGAGCATGCAGACATGATGATGCAATGCACCAAAAACACCGCGATTTTCTAGTAGTGGTTTTAGCGGGGCGCCACAGTATGGCTATGATAAGGGTATATATATGTGTATAGCTACAATATATTCATGCTTTTAAATTCTGATTTTAGAATCTAAAGCTCTTTACACTTTCTTTAAGCTTGAACTGTTAGATACACAATGTACTGCTTTGGAGGGGGGCGCCTTGACCCCTAGGCGATGCATTGGCGACGCCTTTAAAACCATGGATGTTACAGGAAAGGGTCAAAAGGCGATGCTTTGGAGGTTCTTTATCAGGTTTGAGTTTTTTTAAATATTGCAATTTTGCTGAATCATCTTTTATACATGGTTTTAAGATGTGTTCGTTTACTTCCTTTCTTGATATGGACACATGGTCTTATGACAAAATCTTCATGATACATTTGTGTGTTGGGTCAGCTTTTGTGTGACACATAATTATTAGTTAGATGTTGTGCCTCCAATTATGCAAGGTTATAAATCATTAGATGCTGAGGTCCATTAGTCTGGGCCTAAAGGGCCAACCCCGCCTATGCATCTGGTTTTCATCTAACTTTTCTTCCTAAACCTTAGTACAATTACATGGAAGATCATTTCATTGGAACTTCTTTTTTCTGCTACAAGGAGGGATATTGTTGGCTGAAGGGGACTATGAATGTTATTCTTTCTGTTCTTACTTTTTTACTTCTCGCCCTTCTCTTTCTTGACATCTAGTTATGTTTTGTAGTCTGTTAACCATATATTGTTGTTTCTGCTGGTTGCATGTCTAAGTTGCAGATCTATCACTTCTTTTATTGATTCATCCGCATCGATTAATAGTTTCTCTTGATTACATGTGCTGAAAGTAATTGAAATGAATGGTTGATGATGGTCCTTAATTCCTATCCAATCAATAAATTCCTAATATGAGATTTCTTATTGTACAGATTATTGTAGCTGGACTCTTGCTCAGTCTACTAACTCTAGATAGCACTATTCACTCTTCAAAATTATTATGTTATTGTGGGAACTTATTTTTTCCTTGTGTTATTGGGTGTTCAGATCGTAGTGGCACATGGGGGTCAATGACACCGGCGACCTACCTCATCTCAAACGTCTTCAGGTACACTATCTCATTCCACATCTCTCTTCTAGGCGTATGCATTAGGATTGTTAACTCAATAAGTTGCTGAATCTAGATTCTTCTACTACTTGAACTGGCATGGTGAATAATAGCCTTACTCTTTTGATTAACTATAGATTTATACTCTTCCTTCTTTCCGTATTCAATCAATGAATGCAGGCTGATGTAATATTGTCAAGAACACCGTAAGTTTTGCGGCTGTCATTATACAAACAACGAGCTCATATGCTTGTATTTCCTACTAGAGGTAAATCTGAAAGATCTCTTACCGCACATTGTTGTGGGAGAAGTACAGTGAAGCAGATGTCTTAGTGGACACAAAATAAAATATTTTGGGTGCCTTATGAAGAACCTAGACTTTCCATAATAAACTGAGTTTCAATTCAAATGCTTCTGTAAATGAATGAACCTGGCCATTTTGTCTAAATAAAGTGATGTGCTATTGAGATTATATCCCGTCAATTAGGATGGAAGGCTGGAGGTTTAGATCATTAGTAATACTTCATATGTTTGCATTATTGAGATTGCAGATGTAGCCTATTAAGCTTCCAAAAGCTTCATTTCATTTTTTAGAGAATGCTGTAAATAATTAATGTTTTATCAACGACCATACATGTGTTTGGCTTGCATGTTGAGCCTGAACAAGAAGGCCAATATAATGTTCTTTGTGAGTTACTATAAAATAAGTATATATTGTAAAAATAAATGGTTGGTCGGTTATCCTTTTGTTTTATTAATGGGTTACAAGCAAGTCTTTTTTTCATACTATTTATTAGCTGACATTTTGACGATTGTTGCATCTATAAGGTTATTTCTTATTCAAACTAGAGGATGAATCCTGGGCATTGTGCATTCTACAGAACCGCAGTTCCATATTTTTAGATTGGTGGTGTGTCAAACCATCATGTCTGTGGTAGAAAAAAACTATTATTGGCCATGCTAGATCCTTGTCGTGGTGGTGTCACAGCAGATGCAATGGATAGGATAAAGATGAGGCGAAGTGTGCTAGAGGTATCCAGGGAGGGATAGTGTGGTGATTCCACACACATATGATTTGTATTCTCAAGATCTATGGTGTTTACAGATGCTCCTTGAGCTGTTCGTGGGGAGGAGGAAGATGAAGTTTTTCACTGCTCACCCCTCTTGCTAGGGTTCTTCCCTTAGTAAAATGATCGACCCCCTCCTCTAGATGTCCTGGCGCACCTTATAAAGGGGTGGTCAGGTTACACTTAGGGCATACGTGGAGAGCATATTCCTACTCCTCCCAAAACTATTATCGCCTTTGCCTCTTCTTCTTCCTGCTAGTGCCGCTGTCGCTTTGTGCTTAGCGTCAGCGCCGCCACTGCCGCTCTCTTGCCCTTGCTTTCTTCATCATAGCAGCTCTACTCGCCGTCGCTATGGGGTCGCGTCAGTCAAGACCCTTCTCCCCCACTTCGGATTTCTCCTTTGAAGAACATCTGGAGATGCCGCAAGATGTCGCCGTCGTCGATGAGCACGAGGAGGGCGGCGCCGCCCACGAGCGCGGGGCTTGGGTGTGGCATCCTGCAAAACCACTACTAGAAAATCGCGTTGATTTTGTGCATTGCATCATCATGACATCATCAAACATCTATCTGTCTAAAACTATTTTTGCAAAAAGACCTACTTTGTTTTCTATATTAATATCCTTCCCCTTCGTTCAAACCAAACCGTCGGTCCAGCCGGATCTTTTATTTATCTAAAACTATTTACAAAATTTATTTTAAGGTAAAAGAAAACCCTAGTCAAAAAAATATCTAATCCTAAAACTACCCTGTCCTATTCTACCCAGCCCCCTCCACCTTACCCCGACCAACCAGAGCTTGCCACCTCACCGTTCCCTCCACCTCATCAACCGACACAGCCATCTCACCAATCCCAGCCGGCTCTGCCTCTCTCCCTGGGCCCCACCCCAACACCACCCGCCTGTCTCCACCCCACCCACTCCACCGGCAGACCAACCCCACCTGGGCACGTCCCCCAACCCACCTGGACCAAACCGCTCCCCCTGGCCCACCTGGCCCACAGCCCCCACCCCACCGACGCCTGTCCCCCTACCCTCTCTCTCTTCCCCCGCTCGACTCCCACCCCGAGCCCAGCGCCGCTTCTCCCGTCCCGGCTCGATCCGCCGCCGCTTGGGACTCCCTCCTCCCTCGCCCTCTCCCGCTCAGGAGCCGACGCCGCCGCCCGCTGCCTCCAGCGTCGACCCTGCCGTCTGCCTCCCGGCCTTCCTCTCTCCGGCCTCGCCTCCGCGTCGCCCCCGCCTCTCCCGTCGATATCCACCCCGACGGCCGCCGCCCCGTCGGCCTCCTCGCTCCGCCGGTCGCCTCCGCCCTCGCCGCCCGACCGCTCCCTCCTCTCTGCCCTAGTGTCGCCGCCCACCTCTCTGCAAGCCCGCGCCTCCCCGCGTGTTGCTCGCATGGCTGCCGTCTCCTCTGCTTCCACCGCCCCCCGCAGGCAACCGTCTCCGCCACCGGCCTTCCTTCTCGGCCACCCCATCTCCCCGAGCCGCATCGCCTCCCCGAGCTCGCCGCCCTCCTCTCCCGCGGTACCCCGACCTCCGCCGCCACCCTCTTTGCGCCCCAGTGCCGCGCCTCCCGCCAGATCCTCTCCGCCCTCCTGCCCAGACGGCGCTCGTGTCCTCCACCTCGCCGGATCTGCTCGAGCTCCGGTCTCCTCTTCTCCGCCAAGCCCGGGAACCGTCACCGGTCGCCGCCTCTGATCTCTGTAGCTCCGACCGGCCTCCTCCTTGCCTCTGGTTGACCTGACCGTGCGTCCTCGAGGAGTTCCGGCTTCTAGCCTCCGTTGTCCCAAGTGTGACCATGTTTTACCGCAGGAAAGACCAGTACAAGAGCCGTCTTATGCCAAGCTTCAATGCCTTTTCTCGTGTGCCTGGATGTGGTAGCAGTGTAGTGAGATCTACTTCGGTTCACGTCAACCGGCGCCACAACCGATGATCGAGAGGAAACCCAAAGAATACCGATTTTGGAATCCAAGTTCGCCTTCGCCAATTGAAGTCGGGACCACAAGATCGCCTTCATGGACACCGACACGGAACGACAAGACCTCCTTCCCGCACCGATGCCGTCGACGTCGCACGCCAAGTTCTTCTTCCCGAACGCCAAGACCGACCCGATACGACGACCCGACAAGACCTTCGTGACGACAAGATCGGCAGTGACCAGGGCGGATCCGATGTGCCCCCGACGCCAACCAAGTTCTTCTTCTCGGATGCGACAAGATCGACTTCCGGACCCTGAGACCGAACCCCGAACCCCCGGGACCAAGATCGTCGAACCCATGTGTGACCCTAAGCCCCTATTTTTATAAATGATATATCTTGTTGTATATAAATTATCATGCTTGCATACATATTTGTGGGTGTTTGGGGGCATTATGCCGAATCACCTCATAATTAAATATGGAGTCGATATGCGGAATACCTTTGTCTTATTCTGGACTCCATTTAAATTGGCATAGCGAACCAAAGCCCGGTTTTGTCTGGCTAATCCAACATTTAATTTGCGGGGTAGATAAATCACTTGAACCATCTAATAAATTGTCGGGACCCCGGTTCCGCTTAATATTGCCTAATTGCATCGCATCTTTGCCATGTCATACATCATACACGCATCATGCCCGATCTTTTGCCGTAGAACTAAATAGTGCATCCGGTGTTTATTCTAGTGTTTTGCTTCTTCGCGGATTAGGCCGGTGAGTTGGTGCGAGTATCGACCCGATCTTCGGATGAACCTTCGACGATGTTTCCAGGCGAGCATCTTCCCCTTTCTACCTATCTTACTTTTATAGTATTTATTTCCCTCCTGTTGATCTATTGCTATCTGTGTTGCGATGCTCTAGTTTCGTACCCGTGATATCCCTTGCAGCCTCATATTGCCTTGGACACATCCTATTACCTGTTGGTTGGTAGATAGTTGGACTTGCGCGTCGTAGTCGCTTGCTCAAGTGCTGTTGTGTGTCGTCAAGAACCACAGTTGTTGGAGTATGGCCGTGTGTTTAATGTTGGAGTTGATCATGGCTTTAATTACTGTTTAATAACTAAAATTGAAGTAGGTAAATGCAGAGGCACCGGTGGGTGATAGACAATATTTGGTTTCCGACCGCTCACTGGTGTCCCGTAGGACCCCGAGTTCTTGACACCTGTTCCGAGATCGAGCGCGCTAACCACATGTGGGATGTGTGGGCACCCCATCGATTTAGTATCTGATTCCAAGTATTGTACTGGGGGCCACAACTAGTTTGAGGTTTTATTTACTATCCTGTACTTATGCCATGCTTTACTGCTTTATTTAAATTGTGCGATGTACTGCACGTGTACTGTTTAGGATCGGGACACGTTTTCGCTGTATCGACAAGCCTAGTCATCTTTTCGGGTTCCCAGTCGTTTACGGCCGTCCACCCAAACCCTGAGTTCGTCTCGGAGACCGGCCGACTTTGTTGCGGGTAGACTGAGTGGGGTGGCCCCCATGTACTTGCTTTGGGTCTGGGAAACGTCATGACTTAGGCCCCGCCGACATACCGATGGGTGTATGTTAATTGATCTGGCAAAAAGGGTCGAAGTGCGTGTGGATATCTCATGCTAATCGCGTGTGGATACTTTGGTGCACCCCTGCAGGGTTGAATCTTTTCGAAAAGCCGTGTCCGCGGTTATGGACGACTTGGAGCACAGTTCTCGATCATAGACAACTATAACTAAAGTTTACTGTTATAATTGACTTGTATCCGATATGACTAGTAATCAGCTCCACTGCAACGGAATGGCTAAATAAAAGTACCAACAGCTGCTGGGTTTTGGGATATCTCATGCTAATTATATTTGACTAGTAAGTGTCGCAACTACAACGGAATGGTTAAATAAAACTGCCCATTGCTTATTTTATCAGGATGACTATCTATATTTGACTAGTAATTTCCGCAACTATAACAGAATAAATAAAACTGCCAACGGTGTGAGTTCCTCGGTTGACTTCCTCGTAGGTCTCGAGGAGGAAATACCAGGATGGGTTTGTTTGGTGGTAGTATCAGGTTGGTCCCGGATAGGTCCTTGCCCCTCTCTGGTAGCCGCCAGTTGTATCGAGTCTCTATAGGTTGTTTAGTGCATGCTGCGCTGCCGCTTCAGTCCACCATACCTATGTAGGCGAGGACCGCCGAATTCTAGCCTCGCCGTGTACTGGCCTCAGTACTGACCACTCTCTCTTTTTCCTTTGCCCTTTGTCGGCACCCCTTTTGTTTAAGCAGGTTTTGAGATCGACATCGTTAGCAGGGTTACCCTTCCGGCTTGGCCTGGGCAGGGTTATGGACGCCATTGGTTATTCTTCAGGGCTCTTAGCCCCATTTGCATCTTGTCCGTAGTCGGACGCTCTATCGTTTTCAAGGTGATTTGGATCTTTGTACGGTATATCTGTATTCTTGACTCATTGAGTCGCTGTTGTATATATACCTGTTCTGTGGGTCCCATCGAGGACTGTTGTGTAATGTTATTACTTCGTTTTCCACCCGCACGCAAGTGCCTGGTGGGCACCTTTGAATCGTTTCTATGCGGGTTTGGCGGGAATCGCTAAAACTTGCATAGGACCGATTCTGAGGGTGTTACATTGGGCTGGTTCTTGGGTGTGCCAAGACGACATTGACTGCCTCACCCACATCCACCGCGTTCCCGCCGAAGTTAGCTGTCGCATTCCCGGTGACGAAATTGTCCCCGCTCCCGAGCCCGGTGAGTTTGTGGTTTTCCTTTCCCACTTCCAGTGCGGCTTCAGCCTTCCTATCAGTGATTTCTTCCATGACTTCCTCACCACCTTTGTTCTCCAACTTCATCATCTTCCCGCGAACGCCATCGCCTCTCTCTGCTTTAGTTTCCAGCGTCGAGGGGTATCTCGGCCTGTGGCCCTCAATACAGATCTGGTTCAAGTTCTTCGGTTTCCGGGCAAACATTGTTCGGAATAAGGACCTTCGCCCCACCGACAAATCTCTTACCCAATGTGGGGTGGCCTCCATCTCTCCTTGGCGGGACTCGTTTTTTCCCCGTGTTAGCGGCTTGGAGTCCTGCAAGGGGTGGGGCAAGACATTCTTCTATGTAAAGAACGATACCCCGGAGGATAAGATTAGGCTGCCTCCTTTTTTTGTCGGCATCCCTGATAGGAATCAATGGGGTCGGACCCCCAGGACGTCAAGTACCTTGGTTGACCCGGTGGAGAAGCACATCATTGATCTGAAGAAAGAGGGAATGTCCGGCGAGGATCTAATGCTCACTTTCATCCGAAGCCGAATCTGCCCACTGCAGAAACGCACCCACAAACTTTGCCACATGAGTGGTCACCTTGATCCTAACCAAGTTTCATCATTCAAGCTCTCTGACTCCCAGATCTTCCACCAGGTTAAGTCTATCTTCAAGATTCCCTTGACCGAGGATTGGGAGTGGGGGCTAGAGCACTTCAGCCGAGATAGGCCAGTTCCCGTGCTACATCTCTTATGTGATCCTTTTTTCGAGTTACATTTTATGTCGGCCTATATCATCTATTTGACCCTTTTGTCTTATTCTTTTCAGAAATTCCTTCAGCAAACAATAGAGGACACCTCGACCCCGTCTCTCAAGTGGAGCAAGGATCAGGATACCTCGGATCCGGAGGAGCCGGACTCCGAGGAGTTCATGCCTATTGCGGACTCTAGCTCCAGCCGACCCTCTAGTAAGACTTATGTCTTAAGGGATTGGCCGGATGACGATGAAGATGATGATTATTGTGAGGTCTTGGAGGTATTTAACATTGTGCCTATCTCATATGCCTATCCCGCTGATCCCCCTCCAGCTAACCCGGCTGGTCAGGTGCATGAAGCGACCTACAACCTCGGTTGCTTCTTCCGAACCACCTAGGTCCGGGAAAAATACAGGAAGTCCAACAACAAGGTTGGTACTAAACACCCTGTCAAGACCACTGTCCAGAGAGCTCCAAATCCCAAGGATCCACCTACCGCGTTTGAGTAACTTCTTCTCTCCTTTCTTGTTCTTTGAGTTGCATAGCTCTTTTTATATGTATTTCTTGTTTCTCTCTTTCTGGACTAACTTGATACTCGTTTCCATTTGACTCGGCAGGGCCGCCAAGGACATCTCCTAGAGAGGTCCCAACATAGCCTGTCCCTTTCGTGGGAATGCACCTTCTCCGCGCCATGACGATGCTCTTGTTCTGAGTCCCGTCCGGGAAAGTTCTGCCGCTGCGCCGAACGTCAGTCGACCTTTGCAGGAGGAGGGTGACGTCAGAACAGAGGGAGGAGGCGCCCCCGAGGACGTGGCTATGCGAGATTAGCCAAGTGCCTCTTCTGCTTCGCAGCAACAAGATGATGATGGTGCCAGCAACATCGGGGCCGAGAAAGTTTCTACCGAGGTGCCGGTGACACTGGCACCGACCAAAGTTCAACCTCCGCCTCAACCTCGACCAGTTCTAGCTTCAAGTTCTTCTCCACAAGCACCTCCCGCCCCGTCCGAGTCTACCTAGACTCGGAGAGAAGACCAAACTCGGCCGAAGCCTCAGACCAAGTCTTCCGCGCCATCTTTGGCGGCCGGAGATCAACCTTCAGCTTCGCAGCAGCAAGCCAAGCCAGCCGCCAAGGCCAAGAGTGCAGCCGAGGCGACCAAGGTTAAAAAGGCTGCCGACGTGATGAGGGCTGCACCCAAAGGATCAATAGCCGGGTCTGGGCATCACACCATTGCATGCATGATGCAACAGGGCAGTGCTGTCTCTGGCCCAACTCCGGACAAGCAACTCACGATGCATTCCAGTTCGGCCGCTGCCAAGGCTGCACGCCAAGCTGCACACGAGAAAGGGTTGGTCCTGGCTCGGACTCTCAGTGGTGGGATCCTCGGCTCACTCGCTGAGTTCGCCGAGAACTGGAACAACGCGGAATACGTTGATGTCAGCTCCGGTAACCCGGCAAAATTTTGGTCCTATGGAGATTGGTGTGCAGATGAACACTGCTAGCAAGCCATTGCTTATGCCAGGAAAATGATGGAGGAACACCCTTCAACCATTTCTTTACATATGCGCAAGTACTTGTAGATATATCCCTCATCCCCGAGCCTCCGGGGGAGTAACACGTTACTCGGCCGGATGCTCTTAATAAACTTGTGCAATTTTCCCGTAACTTGTTCCCAAATCTGAGGTATTTTAACTTGGTGAAATTATTGAGTAGCTTCAAATATCCAATCACCTAGAGCCGAGTTAAGTTCCACTTGACTCGGATCCGAATAACATCAAATATTCACTCACCTAGAGTCGAGTTAAGTTCCACTTGGCCCAAGTCTTGAGTAACTTCAAATATTCACTCACCTAGAGCCGGGTTAAGTTCCACTTGGCCCGGGTTTTGAGTAAGTTCAAATATTCACTCACCTAGACTCGGGTTAAGTTCCACTTGGTCCGGGTCTTGAGTAACTTCAAATATTCACTCACCTAGAGTCGGGTTAAGTTCCACTTGGCCCGGGTCTTGAGTAACTTCAAATATTTACTCACCTAGAGTCGGGGTTGAGTTCCACTTGGCCCGGGTCTTGAGTAACTTCAAATATTCACTCACCTAGAGCCGGGTTAAGTTCCATTTGGCCCGGGTCTTGAGTAACTTCAAATATTCACTCACCTAGAGCAGGGTTAAGTTCCACTTGGTCCGGGTCTTGAGTAACTTCAAATATTCCTTATTACTCATGAACTAACACTTTCCTTTTCAGATCACCACCAACCGTCGCACCGTCGAGTTTCAACGGCTTCTAGACACACAAGGAGCTTTCTTCAAAGCATAAGGCCTTACTGCCCGAGCTGAAGAAGAAAGGTAAAATTTTCAACTTGATATTTTAAATTTTACCTCCCTCCATCTTGGCTTGCCGAATTAATTTGTGGCTCGGATTTTGCAGCCAATGTGGAGGCCCGGAACGAGGCGCTAAAGAAGGAGGTTGCCAAGCTGAAAGGTACTTTTCCTTCGTGTCTTATCCTTTGTCCTTTTTCATTCTAGCTCAGCAGGTCATTATACCTCGGCTCTGCCGGGTCAAAAAATTATTGTAGTGTCTCTTCAAGATAGCATGTCCCTGCCTAACATGATGCTCCATTTTCTCGAACAAGCAGGACACCATCAGGCCTAGCTGAAGGAGAAGGACACGGAGATTCACTGGCTTCGTGCCGAGAATGAGAAACTCCAATAGCTCTAGAAAACTGAGCTTGAAAAATTAGATCAAGCGTTCTCTGATGCAAAGGTCACTAGGAGGATAAAACTTTGAATAAAAGAGAGGCACTATTTCCTCCCATTCCAGAGCTTGACCATTCTTCAGCAGCTTATACCATTCCTCAGCTCTTCCTTTCAGTGATAATGAGAATAACTTCTTCTTAACTTGATCTGTAGTGATACTTGCACACTTGAACAACCCGCATAATTCGTGTATAAAGAGTAAATGATCACCGGGATGGATAGTTCCATCCCCAACATAGTAGTTATCCATAACACGATCAATAATTCTTGTAGGTATTTTGAAAACATCTTTCTCAGCAGGTGGTGGCTTATCTACTACCTTAGCAGTGGTAGTAGCATTTCCAAATAAGAAACTCAACGAATTATCGATAACAAAAATAAAGAAACTAGTAGAAGTAAACAGTACTCACGGTAGAAGTTTCCTTTACCAGTTCCACTCTCCAATAGCGCTTCACTCCCCGGCAACGGCGCCAGAAAATAGTCTTGATGACCCACAAGTATCGGGGGTGTATCGCGGTATATTCGATAAGTAAGAGTGTCGAACCCAACGAGGAGAAGAAGGTGTGGGCTAGTGGTATGGATCAGGAATTCTCTGCAAATACTTAGCAAATGGATTTTTAGGGGTTTTCGATAAAGCAAGTAAACAAAGTACGAGTAAATAAAAGACAATAGGAATAAATGTAGCAAGTGGCCCAATCCTTTATGCAGCAAAGGACAAGCCGGTTGTATTTCTATAGATGACCAAACGTTCTCGAGGACACATGGGAAGACTGTTAAGTGCTTTCGCTTCATATAGTTGATTAATCTTCTTTAGCTTGCTAAGTGTTGTGTGGGTGAACCTGTGCTAATGTACCGCCCCATCCAAGACGAATACATACTTGTGATTATACCCCTTTCAAACATCTGTAAGTACAAGAAAGTAATTAAGGTAGAAACCTAACCACAGCTTTAAACTCTAAGACCCTTACGTCCCTTGTGCAATGGTTTCCTAACAGGGGTTCAGGTTTCTGTCACTCCGGCAACCCCTACGATTAGTAGCCAAATACACAATGCATTCCCCTAGGCCCATATAGGTGAAGTGTCATGTAGTCGACGTTCACATGACACCACTAGAAGAAGTACACCACAACTTAAATAACAATCTATTGAATCTTTCTCAACACAACTCCACTACTAACAACAAGACTTCTCCCATGTCCTCAAGAACAAAACAAACTACTCACAAGACATCATATGGATCATGATCAGAGATGGAATAATGATGTATAACAATCTGAACATAAACAATAATTCAATGGTTCACTCAATAGCATCAACTACAAAGAGTAATCAACACCGGGAAAGTTTCCCCTATGAGCTGTGCAAGATTCAACGCAATTGTTACAGCAATATGGAGATGGTGATGAGGGTGCTGATGGTGATGATGGTGGTGATGATGATGTTGATAATCCCAATGAAGTCCAGCTTGATGGTGGTGTTGATGGCGACGATCTCCCCTCTCCGGGAAGGAATTCCCCCGGTAGAAATCTGTCTGCCGGAGAGATCTTTCTCTCCCGGTGTTTTCCGCCCCGTGGAGGCGGTGGAATCTTTCTGTGGTTGCTCCCCGAGTCTTAGGGTTTCGTGGGGATGATATACACCAGAGGGGAGAGGCTGGAGTGGGCTAGGGCGGCCACACCACTCCCTGGCGCGGCCTAGGCCTGCCAGCGCCATGGGGTGGTGTGGGCCCCCTGTGGCCCACCTCCACTCCATATTCTGGCATCCTGAGTCTTCTGGAAAAATAGGATTTTCCGTATATTTTTCTGGATTTTCTGATCTTCGTGAATTTTGCCTCCAAACAACAACTTTTCCATCAGAATCCTGACTGCAGCGGTCCATGCTCCAAAATTCATCAACCATGAAAAAACAGGTGAAATAACATAAGTATCACCTCTCAATACGAAATATATCAATGAATAATTGTGAATTAAGACATAGAATAGTGATGCAAAATGGACGTATCATTACTGCGTGCACATCACGTCGTGGGTGCCTCTTAAATAACCGTAGCACCACGTCGCATCGCACTATCCGATGCGTTGTGTTACCTCTTGTGGGGCTTGCTGCTGATTGGCTCCTTCAGCAAATACGTGGCCACATCGTGTGGCCCACTGCACCCTACGATCCCACTACCCCCACTAGGGGCGCGGTTAAATAGGGGAGCGGGGGAGGTCCTTGACCACTTTCCCCCGCTCTCCTTTGCCTCTTCTTCTTCCTGCTAGTGCTGTCGCCGCTTTGTGCTTAGCGTCAGCATCGCCACTGCCGCTCTCTTGCCCTCGCTTTCTTCCTCGCAGCAGCTCTGCTCGCCGTCGCTATGGGGTCGCGTCATTCGAGACCCTTCTCCCCCACTTCGTATTTCTCCTTTGAAGAACATCTGGAGATGCCGCAAGACGTCACCGTCGTCGAGGAGCACAAGGAGGGCGGTGCCGCCCACAAGCGCGGGGCTTGGGCTGGTTCTTGGGTGTGCCAAGACGACATTGACTGGCTCACCCACACCCGCCGCGTTCCGGCCGAAGTTAGCTGTCGCATTCCCGGTGACGAAATTGTCCCTGCTCCCAAGCCCGGTGAGTTTGTGGTTTTCCTTTCCCACTTCCAGTGCGGCTTTGGCCTTCCTATTAGTGATTTCTTCCATGACTTCCTCACCACCTTTGTTCTCCAACCTCATCATCTTCCCGCGATCACCATCGCCTCTCTCTCTGCTTTCGTTTCCGACGTCGAGGGGTATCTCGGCTTGTGGCCCTCAATACAGATCTGGTTCAAGTTCTTCGGTTTCCGGCAAACATTGTTCGGAATAAGGACCTTCGCCCCATCGACAAATCTCTTACCCAATGTGGGGCGGCCTCCATCTCTCCTTGGCGAGACTCGTTTTTTCCTCGGGTTAGCGGCTTGGAGTCCTGCAAGGGGTGGGCCAAGATGTTCTTCTATGTAAAGAACGATACCCTGGAGGATAAGATTCGGCTGCCTCCTTTTTTTGTCGGCATCCCTGATAGGAATCAATGGGGCCGGATCCCCAGGACGTCAAGCACCTTGGTTGACCTGGTGGAGAAGCGCATCATTGATCTGAAGAAAGAGGGAATGTCCGGCGAGGATCTAATGCTCACTTTCATCCGAAGCCAAATCTGCCCACTACAGAAACGCACCCACAAACTTTGCCACATGAGTGGTCACCTCGATCCTAATCGAGTTTCATCATTCAAGCTCTCTGACTCCCAGATCTTCCGCCGGGTTAAGTCTATCTTCAAGATTCCCTTGACCGAGGATTGGGAGTGGGGGCTAGAGCACTTAAGCCGAGATAGGCCAGTTCCCGTGCTACATCTCTTATGTGATCCTTTTTTCGAGTTACATTTTATGTCGCCCTATATCATCTATTTGACCCTTTTGTCTTATTCTTTTCAGAAATTCCTTCAGCAAACAATAGAGGACACCTCAACCCCGTCTCTCAAGTGGAGCAAGGATCAGGATACCTCGGATTCGGATGAGCCGGACTCCGAGGAGTTCATGCCTATTGCGGACTCTAGCTCCAACCGACCCTCTGGTAAGACTTATGTCTTAAGGGATTGGCCGGATGACGATGAAGATGATGATTATTGTGAGGTCTTGGAGGTATTTAACCTTGTGCCTATCTCGTATGCCTATCCCGCTGATCCCCCTTCAGCTAACCCGGCTGGTCAGGTGCATGAAGTGACTCTGGTGGTAGTGGGAGATCCGGGCCCGGCTAAGAAGCGACCTACAACCTCGGTTGCTTCTTCCGAACCACCTAGGTCCGGGAAAAAAATACAGGAAGGCCACCAACAAGGTCGGCACTAAACCCCCTGTCAAGACCACTGTCCAGAGAGCTCCAAAGCCCAAGGATCCACCTACCGCGTCTGAGTAACTTCTTCTCTCCTTTCTTGTTCTTTGAGTTGCATAGCTCTTTTTATATGTATTTCTTGTTTCTCTCTTTCTGGCCTAACTTGATACTCGTTTCCATTTGACTCGGCAGGGCCGCCAAGGACATCTCCTAGAGCGGTCCCAACATATCCTCTCCCTTTCGTGGGAATGCACCTTCTCCGCGCCATGACGATGCTCTTGTTCAGAGTCCCGTCCGGGAAAGTTCTGCCGCTACACCGAACGTCAGTCCACCTCGGCAGCAGGAGGGTAACGTCAGAACAAAGGGAGGAGGCGCCCCCAAGGACGTGGCTATGCGAGATTAGCCAAGTGCCTCTTCTGCTCCGCAGCAACAAGATGATGATGGTGCCAGCAACATCGGGACCGAGAAAGTTTCTACCGAGGTGCCGGTGACACTAGCACCGACCAAAGTTCAACCTCCGCCTCAACCTCGACCAGTTCTAGCTTCAAGTTCTTCTCCACAAGCACCTCCCGCCTCGTCCGAGTCTACCCAGACTCGGCCAGAAGACCAAACTCGGCCGAAGCCTCAGACCAAGTCTTCCGCGCCATCTTCGGCGGCCGGAGATCAACCTTCAGCTTCGCAGCAGCAAGCCAAGCTAGCCGCCAAGGCCAAGAGCGCAGCCGAGGCGACCAAGGTTAAAAAGGTTGCCGATGTGACCAGGGCTGCACCCAAAGGATCAACAGCCGGGTCTGGGCAGCACACCATTGCATCCATGATGCAACAGGGCAGCGCTGTCTCTGGCCCAACTCCGGACAAGCAACTCACGCTGCATTCCAGTCTGGCCGCTGCCAAGGCTGCACACGAGAAAGGGTTGGTCCTGGCACGGACTCTGTGGTGGGATCCTCGGCTCACTCGCTGAGTTCGCCGAGAACTGGAACAACGCAGAATACGTTGATGTCAGCTCCGGTAACCCGGCAAAATTTTGGTCCTATGGAGATTGGTGTGCAGATGAACACTGCTAGCAGGCCATTGCTTATGCCAGTAAAATGATGGAGGAACACCCTTCAACCATTTCTTTTAATATGCGCAAGTACTTGTAGATATATCCTTCATCCCCGAGCCTCCGGGGGAGTAACACGTTACTCGGCCGGATGCTCTTAATAAACTTGTGCAATTTTCCCGTAACTTGTTCCCAAATCTGAGGTATTTTAACTTGGTGAAATTATTGAGTAGCTTCAAATATCCAATCACCTAGAGCCGGGTTAAGTTCCACTTGACTCGGATCCGAATAACTTCAAATATTCACTCACCTAGAGTCGGGTTAAGTTCCACTTGGCCCAATTCTTGAGTAACTTCAAATATTCACTCACCTAGAGCCGGGTTAAGTTCCACTTAGCCCGGGTTTTGAGTAAGTTCAAATATTCACTCACCTAGACTCGGGTTAAGTTCCACTTGGCCCGGGTCTTGAGTAACTTCAAATATTCACTCACCTAGAGTCGGGTTAAGTTCCACTTGGCCCGGGTCTTGAGTAACTTCAAATATTTACTCACCTAGAGTCGGGGTTGAGTTTCATTTGGCCCGGGTCTTGAGTAACTTCAAATATTCACTCACCTAAAGCCGGGTTAAGTTCCATTTGGCCCGGGTCTTGAGTAACTTCAAATATTCACTCACCTAGAGCCGGGTTAAGTTCCACTTGGTACGGGTCTTGAGTAACTTCAAATATTCCTTATTACTCATGAACTAACACTTTCCTTTTCAAATCACCACCAACCGTCACACCGTCGAGTTTCAACGGCTTCTAGACACACAAGGAGCTTTATTCAAAGCATAAGGCCTTGCTGCCCGAGCTGAAGAAGAAAGGTAAAATTTTCAACTTGATATTTTAAATTTTACCTCCCTCCATCTTGGCTTGCTGAATTAACTCGTGGCTCAGATTTTGCAGCCAATGTGGAGGCCCAGAACGAGGCGCTAAAGAAGGAGGTTGCCAAGCTGAAAGGTACTTTTTCTTCGTGTCTTATCCTTTATCTTTTTTCATTCTAGCTCAGCAGGTCATTATACCTCAGCTATGTTGGGTTAAAAAATTATTGCAGTGTCTCTTCAAGATAGCATGTCCCTGCCTAACATGATGCTCCATTTTCTCGAACAAGCAGGAAAACATCATGCCTAGCTGAAGGAGAAGGACAAGGAGATTCACTGGCTTCGTGTCGAGAATGAGAAACTCCAATAGCTCTAGAAAACTGAGCTTGAAAAATTAGATCAAGCGTTCTCTGATGCAAAGGTCCAGCTCGAAGGACAGCTTGATAAAAACAAAGGACTCCTTCAAGAGGCTGAGGCCAAACTTGAGTCGGTGAACACCGCCCTTGCAGATCTTCAGAGGAAGCAGAGGAACTGGCTGGCCCAACTAACTCGGATTCATGGTCTTATAGCTAGTAAGTTTCCTTGTTCCGAGTTTGCTTCTTATTGCCGAGGTTACTCTTCTCTTTGTAGTTTCTGAGTTGCTTTTCGTTTGTACTTTCAGAGGATTCCCCTCACTCCAAGGCTCGCTTTGATGTCGCCATCCGCAAGCTCCGGGCAAAGAGAGATGAAGCTGGTCGTATCTCGGAAGACGTCACAATTGATGAATCTTTGGCTGGTCTTGCGGCTTGCCTCGGGCCCCTGAGGGTCTTTGGGGTGGGTCTCCTCGGCACTGCCATAAACAATTTTCATACTCTATGGACGGGTGAGACTGATCCCAAGGAAGTTTTTGTGCTAATCGAGAGACTCCGGGATAGCAGCACTCAACTCAGTTTGTGGCGAGAATCCGCTGTGCATGCTGGAGCTAACACGGCCTTATCCTTTGTGTTGTCCTGGTACGAAGGCATTGATCTGAATGTACTTGGTTGTCTGCGTACCAGATCCAGGTGCACCAATGATCCAGACAGCATCGCCCAGCGTCAAGCTCGTGCCTATGATCTTATCCAATATGCTCATTGTCATCAATGGAATGAGGGGTCAAGTTTCCTCGAGGCCATTAACGATGAGTACATTGAAGATGACGCAGATGATTACCAGGAAGACTCGGATTATGTCGAGGATGCTGAGGATGCCGAGGCAAACCCAGATGATGAAGCTGAAACTGAGGCTCCTAGCATCGAGGACAACTTGCCTCCTGCTGTTGCGGATGGTTCGGCCACTATGGCTCCTTAAGCAACAGAACTTTAAAATTTGTTAAATCCCTGGTATCCCAGGTGCAGATGCATTAAACAATGTGTTATTTTGTGACAGCTTATGTTTTATACCGGATTAACTTGGGCAAAATCCCCGAGTTTCATTTTCTTGTTCTCTCAATTCAGTGATTCAGCTCGTGTCTACCTTGAGTTAGTGTTTGACTTACGAGTCCGAGTTTCAAAAAATTGATCTAATAATACTTGAAACTTTTAGGATTAACTCAAATAACCCAGCATAATAAAAATAAAGTAGATACAGGGGTAAGTACAAAAAGCAAACGTTGGCTCGATTACGTTCCTTTCCTTAGTCGTTTTTCATGTGCCCTGCAATTCCAAACTTGTTCTCTTGCTTCCCATGAAGCCAATTCTTGTTGGACAGCAGCAAGTCAAAAAGTTAGCTTTTGGTGCCAACACATTACTAATTCGGCTAAGGTGTAAGTAATTTAAGCCAGCTGACATATAAAAAGTAAATACAGAGAATGACAATTATTATTAAGGCAGTCCCCGAGTTTCTGCTCGAGGTGCCGAGGTTTCATTGATAAGCTCATTGCCGACATATGAGAGTTTGAGATACATACAGTTTTAGCTAAGTGTAAAATGAACAAAGTAGTGCTACATTCCATGGCCTCTTTGATTCTTCTCCTGTCCTATTCGCCTTGTTCTTCTCCTGCGGTTGTGCATCAAAGAGGTAATACGCATAATTGTGCGGTACTTTGCTTACAATGAATGCCCTTCCCATGGGGGACAGCTTATGCATGCCGGCAGTGCGCTGCACCAGCCGATGTACCAGATCTCCTTCCCGAAAGACTTGGGGGTTCACTTTCCGGTTATGATAGCGTTGGAGATTTTTGTTGGGTCCGCAGCATAGAAAACAAAAAAAAATCCTACGATGAGAACTACACGCCAAGATCTATCTACTAGGTACAGAGCAACGGGTGGACATACATCCATCGAGAACTTACCCTCGAAGACAACGAGTTTTGTTAACGAGTAGGAACTTGTGGTTGATGTAGTCGTACACTTGCCGATCTCAAGATCGAGTGGAAGTCCGAGCGCCGCAAATCAGCAGCGCATCCGTACTCGCACACACGTTCAAGCCACCGGACAACCTCCACCTCCTCGCTCCAGCGATCCAGCGGAAGCAGCAACTCCTTCCAGACGAAATGCCACTGGGAACATGTATCTCGCTAATCCGAGACCATGAGGGAATAATTCTAGAGGGGAAGAGAGATCCTTCACGAGGAGGTGTGAGGAAGAAGGAGGGAGAGGGTAGCCTTTTATAGGAGGAGGGGGGTGCCCCTCTCTCCATGGCCGACGCATGGGGGGGGTGACTCCTCACCTCCCCCATTCATGTGGTGGTAACCCCTCCACATTAAAATGCCTGTTCACATTCCCTTTTAAAGTCCCTACTTTAAATGCATTAAAATTCTCCAAGTTTAATGCTCTCTCATTTAATAAAACTATTTTATTAAATTTATTCAGAATTTTTTTAATTACTTTAATTAACAAACATTCACATATAACCCCTTGCAATATTTCAATATCACATGCAGAACCACTTTCTGCAATTTCACCCGAAACAATTTCCAGTTTCTATCGAAACAATTCCTGCGCTTTGTAATTCTTTCGTCTAAAACATATGTGCTCCAAAATGGTGTCCGGTAACTCTTAAGTGTGTCACCCTATGGTTCGCGAATAATGCAGACATGATTGAGACTCCACTCAGATCAATAATCAGATGCGGGACCTGGAGATCCATACTGACTCCTGCATATTCAATGATGACTTCTGTGATCGTGAGAACCTTTAACGCTAGTAACTAAATCCCTTTGTCTCGCGATATATTACATGTCCGAGATTCGATCATTGGTATCTCCATACCTAGTTTGATCTCGTTGCCGACATGCACTCTTTTCTCGTTCCCGTGATATAGCATTCTAGTGATCACATCACTTGCTTGCAAGCTATCTCAATGTGATATGACCGAGAGAGCCCAAAGTATATCTATCCATCATCGGGATTGAAAAATTCCACTCTTGATCCATGAGCCTCAACATAACACCTTCGTAGTACCGAACCCATCTTTATAGTCACTCTGTTACGGTGTGACGTTTGATGTTATCAAGATACTCTTCCGGTGTTAGCAACTAATATGATCTCATGGTCTAAGGATAAAGATTACTTCGTATGATGTTATAGCAATATAAACATAATGACTTTGATTGTAATGCTATACTTCGGATGAATGTTCATCACATCATTCCACCAATGTTGTGACCTTGTTATTAACAACATCCAATGTCCATGATCAGGAAACCTTGATCATCTTGTTAATCAACAAGCTAGTCTATAAGAGAGGCATAACTAGGAACCCTTTTTGTTTATTAAACACACATGTATTGACGTTTCCGATCAATACAATTATAACATGCAAAATAAACATTTATCATAAACATGGAATAAGATAATAACCACTTTATTATTGCCTCTCGGGCATATTCCCTTCAGTCTCCCACTTGCACTAGAGTCAATAATCTAGTTTGAAAAACTTTGCGTATTGAATACGTATGACTTTCTGGTGTTGCATATACGTGATTGCTAGTGGTTAACATAATCTCCGGATCTGACAGTTTCAGGTTCGTGTGTGTTTGCATGTCTTTGCGTCTCTACGCATCACTCATTCTCAAATGAGATGGCATTGTATAAATTTGGTCCTTTGGTGAGACCTTTAGTTTGTAGCCCACTTTCAACCACACCTAGTTCGATAACAAACTACTTAACACAAATGCCCTCCTTTGCTGCTACTATAGCAGTTATATACTTAGCCTTTTGTTGTAGTATCTGTCACAATGTCTCAACTTTGGAACTCATCCAAATCCATCATGGAACATCCTTTCCATTACATTGTGCCATCCATAGTCTAAATTGAGATAAATTTAATTTGTATCTTGTGACAAAAATAGTATCAATGTAACACTTTACAATTAACTACCTTTAACTATTTGTCACTTATACATGATATATTCTTAGTTCTTCCAAAGCTCATAAGAATATCTTTACTATCATCCAATGATCATCTTATGAATCATTCTGGTATGTGCTCATAACATTTAGAGCATAGGACATTTTGGATATATACATATCATGGTATAAAAAAATTCATGTGATTTTACTCACCAAGTGTTGAAACACTTGAATCTTGATACAATTCTTTCCATGTAGCAAGAACCTTTCTTGTTGTTTCTATATTGAACCCTTTCAATATCTCATATATGTATGTCTGGCACAACCATATTAGTGTCTTAATCTATCCATATAGATATTGATGCCAAATATTCTGGGTTTGCCCAAGTCTTTCATCGAAATCTTATTTTAATGAAATTCTTAACTTGTGTCAATACAAGATACATCATTTCCAATCAACAATATGTCCTATACATAATGTATTAGAAATATGTCTCAGCGCTCCCACTTAATTTCTTGCAAATGCAAGCATCTTCATCATCTCCGATGAATTTAAACTCTTTTAATAGTTTCATCATGGTGAAGGTTCCAACTCCGCTATGCTTACTTCAACTATTGAAGTTTGCATGCCCTTTTAGCACCCTTTGAATTAACAAAACCCTTCGGACCATGTCATGTACACGTCCTAGGTAACCGTTCTATTAGAAGAACCTTGTTTTGTTTATTCAACTACCATATACCAAATTATATGTAGTGGTTGCTACATTAATCCGTCAAGACTATATATCGCTATGAAAGATCAAATCTTGTCATAGTCAACTACTTGAACATTGCCGTAAACTTCTTTCCAACATGTCGACTATTTCATAGATATTAAACATCCATGTCTATTTCTTTATAGATCCAAACACGACCGACAGGCTTCACGCCTTTCCGAAGGGTCTTCCAAGTTCAGAAACTTGATTTCTCGTGTATGGATACTATCACGGATTCTATGACTTTTAGTCATTTTATGGAGTCAGGGCCCATCATCGCTTCTTTGCATGTAGTCGGTTCATCATTGTCAAAACAATAACGACTTGCTTATCAAATCACACTATTTGATTCTTACCGATCCACAATGTTCAATAGGAACTCTAATCTCCGAGATCACACCCTTTGTAATCATGGGAGCCATGAGCATTGTGGCCGCCACCGGGACACTTTGCGGCGCTGCGCTACTTAGCACATATAGCTAAGGTTCAACAACCTTATCAAAGTTCTAGTGTCCTCCCACTTAACTTTTCACGAAAAAATTCCTTCTCAATAAACTTGACGTTCCAAGTAACAAACTCTTTTGTCCTTGGTGTTATGGAGAAATTCCCAACAGATTCTTTGGGATAACCTACAAAGACGTGCTTATCCGACTTTGGTTGTAAACATTTTACTTATGCATAGCATACCAAAATTTAAGAAAAGACAGTTCGGGTTTTGTCCCAAACCATAACTTATATGGTGTCATTTCAACGGATCACGATGGTGCTCTTTTCAGTGTAAAAGCGGTAGTCTCTAAAGCTTCAATCCTTAAAACATAATGGCAGTTTTATGAATGACACCTTTGATCTTACCATGTCAAACATGGTTTGATTTCATCTGTCGAATATGCCATACTCCTATGGTTTATCGGGAAACACAAATCATGGAACAATTCCTCAAATCTTAGGTGTTTTGCTAAACCTGTAACTGAAATATCTTCCTTTATGATCAAATCATAAACTCTTTATTTTCTTGTTACAATGATTTTCCACTTCATCTTGAAAGTCTTTGAACAATTTTTCAAATGTTTCATACTTCTTCCTTATTAATTAAATATATAGATATATTCACTTAAATTTCTGGAGAAAGCATATGAAGCAAAAGGATCCATCACATATGGCTACACATAATGGACTATATACATCAACATGCATAATATCCAATAAGTTAGTCATCCGTTCCTCTTTGGTCTATGGACGGAGTTTCAATTATCTCGAGGAAAGTTTCACCAGCGTCAATTGATCAAAATCAAAAGACTCCAAAATTCTATAAACATGGAGTTTCTTCATGTTTTCTTTCCAATATAATTTAAACAGTGATGTTACTTCATAAGTGATCTTTCAATCATTTGTCTTGCAACATTTTAGCAATAGTGTTTATGGATGTGATTTCTCCCACTAGACTTGTAAAAGTTCACCCATCCTTTATGGAATACGGTAATTATTTTAACAACCATTGTTCTCATAATACCGGAACAAAATAACAATTATTAAAACAAATCTTGAAGGCTAGGTTTGACGACAACGAAAAACACAATAACACTTTATTTGTTTTCGATGAACATCATCACTTATTCTCTTGCTAGTTACTTAGGCCATTGCAGTTCATGAATTGCGTTGTCCTGTATGACACTTCATACCAACCAATTCGGTATCCAATACCGGTATCCAATACCTCAGAACCACATTGTTTAACAAGCAAGGAATACAGCCATAACATGTATATCTTCTATATACCTAAGTTGGACATCTCCAACCTTTTCTTTTCTGCCAAATATTTTATAGATTCTCTTTCAGCAATTCCTTTTCCATTTAAAAGAATCTATCAATATCAATAGTGGTGTCATTCACATGACACATAATACAAAGCGTATATAGTCAAATACTAATACCTTTGGACTTGCACTTTGAAGTGGATCTCCATCATCAAATGTTTGGCATTCTTTCAAAAATCCATTCTTTAGTAATCTTTTAGTGTAGTAAACATTTTACTTACATCTTCTATTCATCCTTATCATGACAACTTTCATGATCAAGCTACTATATCCTGTAAGGAAGAATCGCGAGTATAATGTTAGTTCCCAAAACCCTTTTTGGGAGATCCAGATGCCTAGCATCTCCATCCTTCACAAATTCTCATACAATATGAGAACATGTATTTTGCTAAATTATACTCTATCATAATGCAACCAAAAACATTGTTTCAGATATCACAATATCTTTCACACATGATGGTTTCTGAAACAATTCTTTCAGCTCCTATATAATCTTGATATTAAAACAACTTTTGAATATCAATAATCATGGAGGCAAACATGATACTTTAGATACTAACATTGGAATTCTTACTCTTGATTTAATACTACTTATTAAACTTCATGGAGTAAATAGAGTTTGCTGAAAGTTTGCAATAGGACTTATAAACTTTAAATTGACATTCAAAACAATGCGATACCAGTTCGTAAAGTAAATATCCAGAATTCTATAGTTCTATTATCTCAATTAAAACTAAGCATAAGGTAGTGAACAGATGCCAATGACTACAACAAATTATGCAAATTCACTTCGATTTAGTTTATGACAAATTTAGTTCTACTAATCCAAATTAGAAATAAACTCCCACTCAAAAACGACATCCCTCGTGCCTTTTTGGTGATTACATGAACCAAATCCACTACACCAAGTCCGATCATCACGTGAGTTGATGTAGCTTCAAAGGCAAGCATCTATATGGGCATCATATCAACTATATGACTCATGCTTAACCTTTCGGTCCGTGTTCCGAGGCCATGTTTGTACATGCTAGGCTCGCCAAGTAAGAACCTTAGTACTCGCGTGTGTAAAACTGTCTTACACCCGTTGTATGAAAGCGTAGAGTCGAGTACACCCGATCATCACGTGATGTCTCGAAACACGATCCATTGAACGGTGCATACTCAAGGAAGAACACATTTTATCTTGATATCTAAATGAGGGATCATCTTACAATGCTACCAAAAGCGCCAAACTAGCAGTATAAGATGCTAACATCTAATGTGTAAAGTGAGATGATATGGTCCATGCATTTGATCTCTATCATTTGCATCGTGGTATGATCTCCATCATTCCTTTGTGTATAAGGCCAAGGTCTATGGAACTTACACGTTGAATCTGTTGTAAGGGTATCTATCATACATCTACTTACAACAATACCATATCAATACACTAGCCCAGCAACGATCTAAACTAGATGCCTCTAATTTATCAATTGAGTTTTACGTGGCTTAGGGCTTTCGGAGATAGAACCGTTCTCACCTACGAACATGAACCACAACAAGGATAACCAAGTTATTATCAACTCGTTGTAAATCAGATATTGATAGTAGGAGAGACAGACACCCGCCAGCCACTTATGCAAAACAAGTTGCATGTCAGTCGTGGAACCAGTCTCATGTACGATGACATGTAAGGTTGGTCCGGGCCGCTTCATCCCACTATGCCACCAATATCCAAAGTACATAGAAGATGCAATAACATGATCATCATCGCCCATATATAAACATATGTGTACTACCCATGCAGAGCACCTACGCACAGATCATGCTCTGATACCACTATTGGGTCCGCAACATAGAAAACAAAAAAAAATCCTACGATGAGAACTACACGCCAAGATCTATCTACTAAGTACAGAGCAACGGGTGGACATATATCCATCGAGAACTTACCCTCGAAAACAACGCTGGAGCAACGGGTGGACATACATCAACGGGTAGGAACTCGTGGTTGATGTAGTCGTACACTTGCCGATCTCAAGATCGAGTGGAAGTCCGAGCGCCGCAAATCAGCAGCGCATCCGTACTCGCACACACGTTCAAGCCACCGGACAACCTCCACCTCCTCGCTCCAGCGATCCAGCGGAAGCAGCAACTCCTTCCAGACGAACTGCCACTGGGAACATGTATCTCGCTAATCCGAGACCATGGGGGAATAATTCTAGAGGGGGAGAGAGATCCTTCACGAGGAGGTGTGAGGAAGAAGGAGGGAGAGGGTGGCCTTTTATAGGAGGAGGGGGTGCCCCTCTCTCCATGGCCGGCGCATGGGGGGTGACTCCTCACCTCCCCCATTCATGTGGTGGTAACCCCTCCACATTAAAATGCCTCTTCACATTCCCTTTTAAACTCCCCACTTTAAATGCATTAAAATTCTCCAAGTTTAATGCTCTCTCATTTAATAAAAATCTTTTATTAAATTTATTCAGAATTTTGTTAATTACTTTAATTAACAAACATTCACATATAACCCCTTGCAATATTTCAATATCACATGCAGAACCACTTTCTGCAATTTCACCCGAAACAATTTCCAGTTTCTATCGAAACAATTCCTGCGCTTTGTAATTCTTTTGTCTAAAACATATGTGCTCCAAAATGGTGTCCGGTAACTCTTAAGTGTGTCACCCTATGGTTCGCGAATAATGCAGACATGATTGAGACTCCTCTCAGATCAATAATCAGAAGCGGGACCTGGAGATCCATACTGACTCCTGCATATTCAACGATGACTTCTGTGATCGTGAGAACCTGTAACGCTAGTAACTAAATCCCTTTGTCTCGCGATATATTACATGTCCGAGATTCGATCATTGGTATCTCCATACCTAGTTTGATCTTATTGCCAACATGCACTCTTTTCTCGTTCCTGTGATATAACATTCTAGTGATCACATCACTTGCTTGCAAGCTATCTCAATGTGATATGACCGAGAGAGCCCAGAGTATATCTATCCATCATCGGGATTGAAAAATTCCACTCTTGATCCATGAGCCTCAACATAACACCTTCGTAGCACCGAACCCATCTTTATAGTCACTCTGTTATGGTGTGACGTTTGATGTTATCAAGATACTCTTCCGGTGTTAGCAATTAACATGATCTCATGGTCTAAGGATAAAGATTACTTCGTATGATGTTATAGCAATATAAACGTAATGACTTTGATCGTAATGCTATACTTTGGATGAATGTTCATCACATCATTCCACCAATGTTGTGACCTTGTTATTAACAACATCCAATGTCCATGATCAGGAAACCTTGATCATCTTGTTAATCAACAAGCTAGTCTATAAGAGAGGCATAACTAGGAACCCTTTTGGTTTATTAAACACACATGTATTGACGTTTTCGATCAATACAATTATAGCATGCAAAATAAACATTTATCATGAACATGGAATAAGATAATAACCACTTTATTATTGCCTCTCAGGCATATTTCCTTCAATTTTGCTAATATATGGTGGATCTGGACAATGCCAATTCTCTCGCTTCTTCCAGTAGATCAACATTGTTTTGCCGGGATTCTTGCACTTTGGCTTCTGTGTATTGGGTGAACCTAGGCGAGTCATGCTCTATGTCGGCTGGTAATACAGCTTCGGCCCCATATACTAAAAAGAATGGCGTATAGCCTGTTGATCGATTTGGAGTTGTTCTTAAGCTCCACAATACCGCTGGAAGTTCCTCAATCTAGCACCCCGCCGATCTTTATAGCGGCTCAATGAGCCGAGGTTTTATCTCGGACAGTACTAGTCCATTGGATCTTTCCACTTGCCCATTCGATGCGAGATGGGCCACTGATGCGACATCTAGCTAGATTTTCTTATCTTAGCAGAACTAGGCAAACGCTCCTTCGAAGAAATTTGTGCCATTATCAGTTATGATACTGTGTGGATAGCCGTATATCAGGATGATATGTTTGAGGAATGTCACGGCAGTAGCTCCATCACACTTTCTTATTGGCTTTATCTCAATCCACTTTGTAAACTTGTCTACCATGACAAATATGTGGGTCATGTTTCCCTTCGCCGGCTTAAATGTTCCAACCATATGCAAGCAGCATACAATAAATGGTCAAGTGATTGGTATAGTTTTGAGTTCAAATATCGGTAGATGTGTATTGCTTGCATACCTCTGACACCCATTACATTTCCTCACAAGTTCCTCGGCTTGCTGCAAGGCACTTGGCCAGTAAAATCCATGCCGAAAAGCTTTTTCCACTAGGGCTCTGGACGAGGAGTGATGCCTACATTCCCCCTGATGGATATCTCGGAGGATGTCTAGCCCTTCTTCCGGATCAACACAGCATTGCAGGACACTTTTGACACTTCTCTTATATCGCTCGGCGATTATTATAGTATATGACTTTGCTCTTGTTTGTACTTGTCTGGAGAGTACTTCATCACTTGGCAAAGTTCCATCTTTCATGAAATCAAATAGTGGTTGTGCCCATGTTGGTACAGTACGAGCTGGGAAAAGTACTTCGTCAATTTCCATTGGATCAACCGACATAACCTCTGCCGGATCAAGCTGAACAGTCCCTGGGTTTACTAAGGTAGTCCCCGGCTTTGACGAGGTAGTCCCCGAGTTTGCCGAGGTGTTCCCCCAGTCAATGTCCATTGGGGCCGTTCCTGATTCGGGGTTTGTCAGGATATATATGGACTCGGATTCTGGTGAAGGGGTGATAGATGGTTTTCTTAGATGCTCCAAAGTGACTCCTGGTGGGATAGCTTGCCGAGATGAGCCCAGTTTAGACAGCATGTCGGCTGCATCATTTTCTGCCCGGGGTACATGATGAAATTCACATCCCTCAAAGTACCCACATATTTTTTGGACGTGAAGTCTATAAAAAGTCATGTTTGCGTCTAAAGCATCCCAATGATCAGATACTTGTTGCACCACTAGATCCGAATCACCGAAGCATTGTATCCGACGTATCCCAATCTCTTTTGCCACTTTTAGTCTAGTATGAGCGCCGCATACTCGGCCATATTGTTTGATGCTCGAAAATGGATCTAAAGCACATATCGCAACTGATCTTTCTTGGGCGAGGTAAGGAGTACCTCGGCCCCTAGCCCGTCCTTCGATTTTGATCTATCAAAGTGCATTCTCCAGTAGTTTGAGTCCAGCAAAGGTGGCTCGTACTGCATTTTAGCCCAATCCACGAAAAAATCAGCTACTACCTAAGACTTGATTGCGTCTCTTCTATCATATTGTGGAGCGTAAGGGTCTAACTCAATTGCCCATTTTGCGATCCGGCCACTTGTATCTTTGTTACTCATTATATCGGATATAGGCGCTTCACATATCACCTTAATGGGGTGTTCCTCGAAATAGTGTTTGAGCTTCTTGGCCACCATATAGACGCCATATGTCATCTTATGATAATGGGGATAGTTCTGCTTTGAAGTGGATAATACCTCGCTTAGGTAATATACTGACCTCTACACCGACTTACCCTCCTCGTCACTCTCCACCACTACCACGGCACTTACGACTCGATTGGTCGCTGCTACGTAGAGCAACATCGGCTCTTTGGATAGTGGTGAGGCTAACACTAGTGTAGAGGCTAACATCTTTTTCAGTTCATGAAACGCGCTATCTTCTTGCGGTGTCCATATGAATTTATCTAATTTTTTCAATAGCTGATAGAGAGGCAAATCCTTTTCTCCCAGCCGACATACAAACCGACTTAATGGTGTCAGGCAACCAGTGAACTTCTGAACATCATTAAGACACCTTGGCATCTTCATTCGCTCAATAGCTCGGATTTTAGTTGGGTTAGCCTCGATACCTCGGCTGGAGACAAGAAAACCGAGTAACTTTCTAGCTGGGACACCGAAGGTGCATTTTTCCAGGTTAAGCTTCATCCGGAACCTCCTTAGGTTCGCAAATGTTTGCCGGATATCATCTAGGAGTGTTTTACTTTCCTTTGTTTTTATCACCACATCATCGACATACACTTAGACATTTTTGCCAATTTGACCATGTAATTTTTTTCATTCACCTCTGATATGTTGCCCCTGCATTACATGAGCCAAATGGCATAGTGCGATAGCAATAAGCCCCATACGGGGTAATGAAAGAAGTTTTTATTTGATCATCTGGGTTAAGTGGTATCTGGTGGAAACCAAAATACGCATCTACAAATGACAATATCTCACACAGTGGTCGAGTCAATGACCTGATATATCCTCGACAGTCAAAATGGATCTTTTGGACACGCCTAATTCAGGTTCATGTAATCGATACACATATGCCACACCACTACTACGTTCAGATCATCTTTCTTCTTTTCCATGAGCACCGGATTAGATAGTCAATCTGGGTAAAGCACTTCCATGATAAACCCGGCTGCAAGGAGCCGAGCTATCTCCTCACCAATGACTTTTCTCCTATCTTTGGCGAAGTGGCGAAGAGGTTGCTTCACCGTCTTTGCGCCGGGTCTGACGTGCAAAGAGTGCTCGACCAACTCCTTTGGAATGCCTTGCAGATCCTATGTGGATCAAGCAAAGATATCCCGATTCTCACGGAGGAAGCTGTCGACCTCGCTTTCCTATTTGTCGCCAAGGACCGCACCAATAGTTACTGTACGCTCTGGGAACTGATCATCAATTAGCACCTTCTTGGTATCTTTTGTCGGCTAAAATGACACACTTCCATGCGGGTTACTCAGAGCCGGCATATTTAGCTGTGCGGATTGAGCCAATGTCGCGACCTCTTGGATCCTTTCCTTTTCTTGAGCGATAACCAATGACTCGGCCAGGTTTGATCCGGCTGGGGCACACTCCATGGAGTGCCTAAAGTCCCCAGAAATGGTGATGACCCCATTTTCCCCTGGCATCTTTAACTTTAGGTAACTGTTGTGGTCACTTGCCATGAACTTTGATAGAGTTGGTCTCCCGAGTAACGGATGATTAGCGCTGACCAAATCCACTACCTCGAACTCCAAGTTCTCAGTTCGGCAGTCATCCCTCGTGCCGAACAATACATCAACTCGGACCTTGCCTATAGGCTCACAGGATAAACCTGACACAATACCATGAAATGTGGTCTTTGTCGCTTGCAGCATATTCTCTGATACTCCCAATTTGTGCATGGTGTCCTTATACAGTATATTAATGCTGCTACCATTGTCAATCAACACCTTGGAAAACTTCATGTTGATGTTTGGCCCGACGAAGGTTGGGTCAAGCACCAGCGCATATGATCTAGGACTCGGCATGATCCTAGGGTGATCCTTTATTCTCCATGTAATTTCCTGGTCAGGCCAATGCATGTACCTTAGCACTATCGGCATAACCGCATTGACCTCCATATGCTGGCGCCACATGCTCTGCCTATCAGTTTCCTCTGTGGTAACACACAATAAGCTTGATGATGCTCTTTGTACTCATTTTTTCCATCATTGTCGGGGTTCCTTTGATTCGGCTGATTCTGGTTTTCCACCTGATGCACTTCATCCCTTATATCGTGATTTTCATACCTCGACGAGGGCGGCGGTAACATTAGTTGATGTGCATTTTCTCCAGAGAGCTGCTGCTATCGAGGTACATCATGTCGAGGTGCATCGTGCCGAGGTAGTTGTGCACTCCCCGTGCTACTTTGCTCTATCTTCCTCATCCACTCACACTGCCGAGTCGTGTGGTTCGCCGAGTTACTTGGGTTCGGCGTATGAAATTTGCATGGTTGATCCAGCATAGCCTCATATGTGTACCTCGGCCTATCTTTCCTCTCTTGCCACTATTTCTTCTGTTTCGGTGTCCAAGTTTTCTTGTCGTCATTTCTCGGGGTCCACTGTTGGCCTCTGCTCTTCTGTCACTAGCTATTTCTAGCTCCGGGTTGATCTGGCTCCACTGTCGCAACTTGGTACGAACCATATCTATAATCCAGCCTTTCATTTTCTCCACTTACCCCAGAAATCATTTTTCCGGGATGACCGAGGGTAATATTCATCATTTGACTCGCTTGCCATAAGCCGAGGTTGAGCTGGATCACCCAATGCATATGAGTTAGCAATTCTGATTGTTTCAGCCAACATAGTTGGCATATCTCTTTGTAGCTTTTGCCATAGCATACTTGCATATCTACATCCTTGTACAAACCAAGCAATAGCATGTGACTCGATTACCCCTTGCATGAATTGCGCATGATGCACCAGCGAGTTAGGAACTCCTGGTCTGTCTCATTCGGCCTCTGCTTACACATTGCTAGTTGTTGTTGCCTGTTCGGCCTCTTGTATATACTTCTGAAATTACTAATAAATATCTCCTCGAAATCAATCTAGCTGTTGATGCTTCCTGCTAGCAAATTATTTAGCCATATCCTTGCTGGCCCTTCCAGCGTCTAAGGTACGTATCTCACTGCCCATCTCAAATTACCCCCGGAAATGTTTACCGCGGTGTCATAATCAATCAGCCAATCTTCTGGCTTGGTACTTCCATCATAAGTCTTTGTTCCTATGGACAACTGGAAATTCGGGACGGGAGGTTCTCTCACACTGTCCCTTGCGAGTGTCCACTCCCATGCACAGAATGTCCCGCTGGAACCAATTCAGCTGCTTGATCTCACGAGCAATAGGAGGCACAGGGGGCCTACGAGCACTGTCACGAGCATCCCTCATGAGACCCTCAGAAGCAGAAGATGGGTGTGATGTCTTCCTCACCTTGTTGTAGATCTTCTTTGCCTTGTGTTCCACATCGATGTGAAACTCTTCAGTGGGAAGCAGGTGCTTGATCAACATCATGATGTAAGGATCATAAAGGATGGATAGCCTGTTGAACATTGCATCCATCAACTCATGGTAAATGAAGTCCATCACATCCAGCTTGTAGTTAACGGACTCATCCTCGCAAGATGCAACCCATGAGAGAAGGCTAGGATTTGAACCATGTGACCACGGATGCTGTCATTGTTGCCTCCACTCGGGGTGATAGAATCACGGAAGAGACCCACCAAGCAAGCATAAATTGGAGAAAGACTAGAAAGGGTGCCCACAATACCATTGTCCATTGTGCACGGATAGAGGACTGCATCTTTATTGGTCTTGAGTTGGGTGATGATATGGTGGCAACTAGCACGATCCCTGCAACGGAAAGAATATCCAAGCACCTCAGCAAACACACAAAAATCAGCTTGCATAGGCTGGTCACGAGTCATCCACTTCATGGTGCGGTGGTCATCACCGCAAATAACCATGGTGGAGAAGAACTGCTTCACAATCTCAGAATCATAGGAGCATTGAAGAGCCATGAGATGGTGCAGCCCCATCCGTTCAGACACATACATTGCATCAACAAGGTGAGGCTTTTCCAAGGCCTCAGCAAGAATAAGAGGATGCATAGGCCGAATCTTCTGCCGAGCATAAACATCTTCATAGATCCCCTTTTGCTCAGCACACCAAAAACGAGAGTCACCCAGCTCAGTATCATGTGCTAACTCAGCAAATAGATCACGGTGACAAATAGAAGAGTAGTTAACGGGATCTAGCGACTTATAATTAACCTTGGGCTCTTTGCCCTTCCTCTTGGACAGACCCCTCCTATCCCTCTTTGCCTGTTTAGCCATGCGTTTCTCCTCGTTCTTCCTTCTCCTCGGCTCAACCTCGTCCACCGGGTTACCCTTTCCATTGTGCCGAAAGTATTTAGCACGAGGGCGGCGCTTGTAGGTCTTGAGAGCGCTGGAACCACCTGTGAAGTGAACAAGGTGGATAGCATGGGGATAAGCATACACACAAGTCCAAGATAGAACGTAGAAAAAGTAGGCAAACAGTTCATAGTCCAATCCTACTCAATGCACCAATCTATAAGAAACTGAACTAGTTTTGACTCTGTCAGGCCGGATTATCTGGCCTCGCCAGGGGCGGATAATCTGGCCCTGGTAGAAAATTTCAGAATCACCTAGATTGAATGCAAAAGTGTAGATTGATCCTAGATACTGCAATACTACAAATTCTACGCGAAACAACACCCTTCTAGACAGCGTTCCACCTAACAAGTAACACATCTATCCAAAGATGGGGAGAGAGGGAGTTACCCTCACTCATTGGAGGAAGAACATGGAGGAGAAGGTACCCGGAGGCACGGAAAAGAAGATCCGGGGAGGCCCGGAGGATCCGACGACCGAAGAGGCTCCGGGGAGGGTGGGGGACAGCAGGCGGCGGCTGGGGAGAGGGAGAGGGTCAGGGGAGAAGTGCTGCTCATTATGAGCCCTCCCCCCCGACCCCAGCCCTTAAAGACTGCATCCGCCAGGGCCAGATTATCCGGCCTATACTTGGGACGGATTATCCGGCCTAAAATCTGAAATTCTGTTATACACAGATTCAGGTCCACGCATCCCCAAACAAAACCCCCACAAGGTGTACAAGGGACTTGTGTGCAAGAAAAGATGGCTTAGAGGTAGGGAGAGGCTTGGGTTGAGAGAACCAAACTAAGATGGTACTACACACTCAAGATTGCAAGAATCAAATCAACTAAAAGCCAAAATTCTGGGGCGTTATAAGTGGTATCAGAGCAAAGGTTTACAATACCCCACTGGTCCAGCCTATAGGTTAACCTTGCCAACAAACGATGTCTAGTGTCAAAACTATTTTGCTACAAATGCGTTGGATAGGTCTAATTAGCACTGATTTTACACCTTACCTCCATTCTTTCTCCTCTCATCTTTCCCTTTTTTAACACCTTCTTCAAGTCTAGGATTTCTCGCGGTTGGGTTTTCGACGTACCTTTAGGGTTTCGCTTCCCTCCTTTTGTAACAGTGGTGCTACATCCGGTTTTCGCTCTATCTAAACCAGCATCATTTGTTTCCGGTGTTTCACGACTTCCAGGACGATGACCTCCTCGTCTTCTGATTGTTTCTTCGAATCTTTCTGAATGACGCTTGTTATGAGCTTCAATTTAAATCCCGAGAGTTCGGTCGCCCGTTTCCCTATTCTTATACTAAGTAATAGTTTGGGTGCGTGATGGATTGGCCCCCCATCCGACTACTCTTTATATTCGCTCTTGTATGTTAAACTGGGCGAATGTGTGACTTTACTCCTTCCACGGAAGCTAGAGGTGGTCTTATCTTTTGATCCCTTTACTTTCGCCTTTGTTTCTCCGGAGGGTTTTCTCGAAGAACGTGACAACAACCCTTGTTGGTGGTGTTGACGTCTTCAAGATGGAGCAAGAATTCTTGTTAGTGGTGTCGTGACCATCAATCTGACGCAATAAGATCTGATCATCAAACCTCCCCCCTCGGTGTCTTTGCTTGGATCTCGGGACGAGATCCTTTGTTAGTGGTGTCGAGTTGTAATACCCGGAAAATACCCCCAATTAGATTTGATTGTTATTTTATTTTGTGCATCGTCATGACATCATCATGCATATTTTGTTCGCAATTTTGACTACAAACTATTTTGCTAAAAACCTATTTTTGTTTTACTAAAATATCCCTATGGTTTTATTAAATCTGTTTCCCTTTTCTTATTTTCAAACTAAAATAAAATAATTTTTTCAGTCCGTTATCTGACCATAAATGTTTTTTCTTATTTGACTAAAAATAAAATTAGGCTAAAGGCCTGTCTAAAATTTTGGTTCAAAACTAGCCCCACTAGTCTACTTTCGACTAAATAGTCCAATCCCCTTTTCCTTCTCGAACCCTAGCCCCAAATCTTTCTTGGCTCTAGATCTAAAAAAAATCCCCGCTCTTTCTCCTCCAAATCCATCCCCTTTTCTCTCTATTCCTCGTTGCAGCTGGCATGCGAATTATTTTCCTGGCTCAAATTCTTCCATGCATAGCCGACCTTGTTTCATGGCTAGCACAAAATCCCATCGTGGCCTCCTTGTTTGAATCCTTGAGCTAGCAACCTGATCCTCAACACCACCATCAGCTCATGCATGCCAATCTTCACACGTAATAGCAGAGCAAGGTGTTGCTTGGCCGTGCATGCACCCGCCCTCTTCGATCTGTGGTGAGCTCCACCAAATCACCAGCACTAGCACCGCTGTCCTCGATCTCCGCACTGATCTTTTGAATTCTTTGCCTTCCCCACTTGTGCACAGCAGCGGCGGCACATCTTGGTACTGCTTGCCGCATGCGCGCTGCCGTCTTCCCCTTTCACATGCACAAGAGCCAGCTTGGCCGCCCGCATGTTGACTTGCCAGGCTGAGCCAGCCGAGGCCCCACTCGTCGTGCCGCATGCAGCCTGACCCGCCTCTCGTAGCTGTCGCCCCGTCGGGCACAGATCCAAGTTCGTCCGTACGCGCGCCCCGGTGCAGCTGAGATCATCTGTCTGCCTTGTTTCCCCTGCGAGAAGACATGTCTGTAGGCCACCACCGCTGCCCTGCTTCCCTTGTCCGCATGTAGCATGCCTGAAAGTAGTGTTTCTGCTTGGCCCTGTATGTAACATGTTCGATAAAATTCCTGTGTAAGTTTTCACCGTGGATTTATCTTACTGGTGTTTACTTCGTCTACTTTTATTCCGAGGATAACCAGAAGGTATCGTTACAACTACTTCCGTGACATCCACTACTTCAGCTTTCAACCCGAAGACCTTCACTTTGCCTCTCCGACCCAAACCGTGAGATCCTAGCTCAAACCATATTTTCTATATGTATGCCATCTATGTTGTATGCTTTAAGATCATTCATGCTCACATACATATTTAGTTGCTTGGGGTGTTATATGAATTGCCTAATAGTTAAACATGCAGTGTATATGCGGGATGCCTTTGTCTTATTCCGGACTCTATTTAAATTTATGTAGCAAATCGATGTCATGCTTAGTCCTGTTAACTCAACATTTAATTTGCAGGGTAGTTAAATAACTTGAACCATAATACTTATTTGTCGGGATTCCGTTTGCGCTTAATATTGCTAAGTTAGGCCACATATTTACCATGTCATGCATGATATCATAAACATGCCGGATCTTCTGCGTATTATTAAATATCGTATCGGGTGTTCTTTCTAGTGTTTGCTTCTTCACCGGATAGGACGATAAGTGGTTGCGAGTTGCGACAAGCCTTCAGATACCAACTTTTTCTCACAGGCGAGCATTCTCTCCCCTTCTACCTATTTTGCATTTGTAGTCTTTACTTCCTTCCTTTGTCTATTGCTATCCTTATTATCGATGCTATAGCACTGTCCCTTTATTTACCTGCTCTACCATATTGCCTTGGTTATCATATTGCCTTTGTTTGAGTAGCTAGCTTTGTCCCTGCGAGTCGTAGCGCATGCTTAGGTCTCCTGCCCGCTCTCATACAGGTGAACCGTGATATCTGAATATGGTTGATAATATGATAAATTAAATTGGTGATGCTGATTATGGTTATGGTTATGATTTCACCTAATGATAAGGCCCCGGCAGGGACCACCTTTGGGAACTGCTTGAGCCGACCTAGGACATGTTCATTCTACGATACTAGTTATGAGTTGATCGTGCTAACCAAACATGGGGCCCCTTGGATCCCTCCCTCAACTACGGACTATATTCGTTTATCTAGAGGGTCACAAAATTGGTTTTCCATTTGGTGCATACGCATAATATGTTGTGCGACATGGGTGAGTTAATATGTCTTCAGACTTGGTGATGATATGATTTGGTGGATAGCCTGGGCATTGCATACATAAAAGCGGTACATGCCAGCGGTTCAAGGGGAGCTCTACAAGTTATCTTCCAGGGCCGTTGGGTATAGTAGTGGTGAACGATGTGCCACCTAGAGACTCGGTCGTGCCTCTGGGCTGGATAAAACACAGTAGATGATACCTCTAGATACACGCGTAGTTATGGGACAGTTCTTGTTGTGAGATCTGGACGACACGCGTATTATGTTGCCTGAACGGTTGAACATGCGTTTGGGTACAGTAGTGCACCCCTGCAGGATAAATCTTTTCGAGAAGCCGTGTGTCCACGCTTATGGACGCCTCAGGAGTACGGTGTCATGATCATAGACAACGCCACTTATGATTTTCCCCTAATAATATAATTAGTAATTAGCCTTATCAACTAAACACCTGCTTAACTAAATTGCCACCGTGTGTGTTCCGCAAGGGGACTTCCTTAACTTATCTTCGAGGGGGAAATCTTCGGATGGGTTATGTTTGATGTAATATATGATGACCGTATAGCACTCTCTTATCTCGCTCTAATAGCCGAAATTGTAGTGTGTCTCTATAAGTTAGATAGTACAAGCTTTGTTGCCGCTGAGCCCACCATACCTATGTAGGCGAGGACCGCCGAATTCTAGACTCGTCATGTACTGGCCTCGGTACTGACCGCTCTCCTTTTGTTTTCCTTTGCCCTTTGTCGGCACCCTTTGGTTTTGACAGGTATGTGATTGACGACGTTAGCAAGGTTATCCTTCCGGCTTGTCCTGGGCAGGGTTATGGACACCGCTTGGTTATTCTTCAGGGCTCTTAGTCCAATTTGGATCTTATCCGTACTCGGACACTATTTGGCTTTCTTCCTGATTTGTATCTTTGTATTCTTGTCTCAGTGAGTCGTTGTATATATAAGTTCTTGTGGACTCTATTGTAAACTACTGTGATGTAACTACTTGTAATCAAATCCCACTCACACGAAAATGTCTGATGGGCGTCTTTGAATCGCTTCTATGTGGGTTTTAGCGGGAAATGCGGAGATCTGTATAGACCCAATTCTAGGGCGTTACATGTATGTTTGCTGTTAGTTTCAGGTTGGTTCTGAATAGGTCTTTCTCATCCCTCTCTGATAGCCGACAGTTGTATCGAGTCTCTCTAAGTTGTTTAGGGCATGCTTCGCTACCGCTTTAGTCCACCATACCTATGTAGGCGAGATCCGCCAAATTCTAGAACCGCCGTGTACTGACCTCAGTACTGACCGTTCCCTTTTTTCCTTTGCCCTTTGTCAGCATCCTTTTTGTTTAACAGTTATGAGTTCGACGTCGTTAGCAGGGTTATCCTTCTGGCTTGGCCTGGGCAGGGTTATGGACGCCATTGGTTATTCTTCAGGACTCTTAGTTCAATTTGCATCTTATCCGTACTTGGATGTTGTATCATTTTCAAGGTGATTTAGATCTTTATATTGTATTTTTGTATTTTTGACTCGTTGAGTCGTTGTTGTATATATACGTTTTTCTGGGTTCCAACGTGAACTATTGTGCAATGGTATTACTTCGTTTTCCACCCGCACGCAAGTACCTGGTGGGCATCCTTGAATCTTTTTTATGCGGGTTTGGCCAGAATTGCTAAAATATGCATAGAGCCGATTCGAGGGTGTTACATTTTCCTGAATTCCTAATTTATACTTCCACTTAGTGCTGAGATCACCTTTCCTTGATGGATATCCTGTAATTGGGGTAATACTTTTTGTTTCTTTAGTTGGATGATGTTATAGAAGCAATGAGTGAACCACTAAGAGATATTTCTTTCTTTTTTCGTGGTTGTAATTTTCAAGCACCATATTTCATTATTTTGTTGATGATCATACAACGTAGTTGTGTAAAGCATCAAAGTGTTATTTAGTCTGCTATTGCAGAAGGTATTTGTGAGACTCCCGAGATGTGTATTTGCTTATATATATTTTTGTCTGAAACGACTGTGATCAGAAAAATGGAAACACTAAGTAGCCTTGTCCTAGAGAGCTTGGTGCTTCTCGAGCAAGCTTATATGTACATAGCAATTCTTTTGGGATCCTTCTTCATTTTTTCACATTGGTATACAATGTGTCATTCCTATTTTTATTGGCCTTTGTTATTTGTTTGAAGTTGCATGCATGTCTTTTGTTCAGGTGAGCACAAGCCCCTCCCATCTCTACCTGCATGTAGGAGAAGTTACAGAAAATGCAAGTAACCACAATCCCTTCTTCCTCATTATTTTCCTTCCTCTCTCTCTCATTAGAATTTTGTGATGGATCTATGACTTTGTCAAAGTGGTAGTGCTCCTAGTGGTATTCTTAGGAAAATTGGGAAATTATGCCATTTATGTTCTGGTTTTCCTCATATACTACTTATTTTGTTGATCATTTCTTCATGTTTTCTTATATTTTGTCAGAGCACTATGTAAAGTAATGCATGATTTTGTTGATGCCTATGCTAGTAAAAGGAGTAGTTAGTGTCATTCATAGATGTATATCTCCAATCAGGGCCGGGACGGCAAAATCCGAGGCCCTGTGCAAAACTCTAAAATGGGCCCTATGCCACTAGAAAATTTTAACTATTCAACAGTTATAATCTATATGACAGAGTATCTTACATTGCAATTGAATATATGAATAAACATACCAATCATACTCCGGGTTGCATGATGTTTATTTGAACAACATCATTCTCTTAGTGTTCTTTGAAATGAAATCTTCAATAATATTCTCATAATCAATCTTCTCCGACACTTCACTCTCAAGTGCTATTGTGGCTAAATCATTGAGTCTTTGTTGTGTCATCGTAGTACGCATATAGGACTTCAATAGCTTCAATTTAGAAAAGCTTTGTTCTGCTGATGCAACAGTCACAGGAATGATCAACAAAACTCTGTATGCAATACTTGCATTGGGAAAACAACCATGCCTCTTTAAAAAATTCAGAACTTCAGCCAGCCCCATATTTTCTTTTGGCATGAAATCTTGAAGAAGCTTCAACTCAATATATAGTTCTTTGGCATCAATATCAGATTTTCTATCTTCATCGGCATCAATACCAGGTTTTCTATCCATAATGGAAGACTCAAGGTAATCACAAGAAGATCTCAAACTATCATTATCCAATGACTGCAATGTTTCAGAGGTAAATAAGAAACCAAAAAAATTCTGGTAACCCTTATATTGTTCAAATCTGCTTTTCAGTGAGAAAATTGCTTGCTCAACAAGAGGTATAAAATAGTTGATTCGAAATGATTCCTCTGCAGACTGTGTGGCAATACTTGTGTCATCAGGGTTCTCATCAAATTGTTTCTTTCTTTTAATTTCTCGCTTTTCAGGAAATTTTGCACCAATATCCAACTCAAGTGCAATTCCTTTTGCCATCTCCAATGCTTGCAAGAAACCAGTTTCTCTGTACCGCTCGAAGAAAGAAATAAGCCCTTGTACTTTCTCAATAGCAACATCAATAAGCATATCTTTTGTTTGCAAACTTTTGCTTAGTAAATTAACAGTAAACAATACCTCATACCAAATGACTATGGCCACTATAAATTCATAGTCTCCAAGTTCATTTTTTACCAAACCTAAAGCCTGACTGCTTGTCATTGGATCCTTGTCAATTTAGGATACCTGAAATGAAATATAGGAAATAAATGTTATAGTTAGATGAATCAAAAAACCAATGGAACTACATCATTAGCAATATATAAAAATTGTGTACCTGAAGTAGAGCCTCTCGAATGTCTACACATTGGAATCTGACAGATTTAACACTTTCAACACGACTCTCCCAACGCGTAGCTGACACTGATTTGAGTGTCCATCCTGATATGTTATCTTTTAGAATATGTCATTTCTTAGTAGAATTAGTAAAAATTGTGTAGATGCGTTGGATGATTTTAAAGAAGTCTTTAGCTCTACCACGAGTCTTGGCCATATCACAAAGTGTTAAATTAAGGCTATGATAACCACAAGTAGAATAGAAAGCTCTAGGATTCACATCCAAAAATTTCTTTTGTACTCCCTGATGTTTTCCTTTCATATTGGATCCATTGTCATAACCTTGTCCTCGTACATCATTTATGTTAAAATCAAGAAGCTTTAGTTTATTCTCTAGAACATCAAAAAGTCCTTGCCCAGTCGTATCATTTACATCTAGAAATCCAAGAAATGATTCTTCTATGGAAACATTACCTAAGATAAATCCACGTATGTAATAATTAAAGACATTTGCTCTTGGTGACTTGCATCAGGGGTACAATCAAGTATGATAGAGAAATACTTTGCACGCTTTATTTTTTTAATAATTTCAGACCTAATAGAAAAAGCAAGCAAGTGGAGCAACTCATTCTGAATCTTATGATCAAGATAATGGGCATGAGTTTCTTCATTTGTAATACGACGAACATGCTCCTAGATAACAGGGTCAAATTCAGCCAACATCTCTACCAAACCCAAGAAATTACCATTGCTATCTTCATACAGTTTGCTGTTACTACCACGAAAGGCTAAATTATGCTTGACAAGAAATTTCACAATACAAACAATTCTAAACAAAACCTTTCTCCAGTGATCCTTTTCTTTCTCAAGTTGACGTTGAGCAGCTTTAACAATAGTCTGATGCTTCTCTAATCTACTACGCAGCTCATACCAGTTGGTCATATTCAAAACATGATCCACACTTGTTTCATAATTTTTTAATCTATTGTTAATATGTGTCCAATCATTACAACCCTCCTTAGCCAACTGACCTTTTTGCTGCCCTTTTGTAAATAATTTACAACCAAAGCAATAGACTCTATCGACCTTCTTAGAATAGACAAGCCAATCCCTATCATACTCCTCCCTATTTGACATAAATCTAGTGTACAATCACGCAGAGAACCTTCTCTTATTTCTATCTTTAGGACCTTTCTTAATCGATAAGTCTCTTATCGGACCTTTCTATGGTAAAATATCAATTTGTTTTTCATCAAGGGAATCCCAGTATCTTGGATCAAATATATCAGTTTGGAAATTATTTTTCTCTACCTCAACATTATTTTCCTCTACCTCGACAGTATCTTCCTCTACCTCAATATTATTTTCTGTCTCAGTTTGATCGTCTCTATGATCATTATAAGGAATAATAGCTAGTGGAAGGGTTGAAGGATCAACTGACTGATTATCGGAGGCCATATGTGGGTTCTTCTTAATAAACCTGTCCATTCGCCCTCTTTGAGATTTAATTAATTCTTCCTCCTTTTATTTTCTCTTACGCTTTTGATAGCCGGAATCTTGCTTCCCCATGTTGATTCCTATAAAACATATGAACAACACAAATTAACAGAATTTAGGATTAAAATTGAAGCAGATTACACCTAGGGGTAGCCGACTAGGGCTTAGGCGATAGGGGCAAGGCGCAAGAGAGAAACTGCAGGGATGAGGGATGATACGTGTTACGTGAGAGTGTGAGAGACGGAGAATTAGAGATGCACGCACCGATCCAGATAAAACAAATCGCGAACAGCGGTGACGCGACCCCTCCACGCTCGAGAAGACGATGAACTGGAGCGATACGTAGTTTGCTAGCGGCTCCGCGTGAGGACTCCTCGTCTTCTGATCAATCGATCGAGTAGATCGATCCTGGCATCCTGCCGCTGGCTGTATCCTTCGATAAGGAGTAAGGCCCATAGATCAGTCTTCTTTTACTCCTCAGTCCTCACGTCACGGGCCAAAATCCAAAATCCATCTATAAGCATCCGATGAATTCTTTTTGCTGTATATATATACATAGGCCTATATAAAACTTGTGTGCCCCTAGAAAAAAAGGGCCCCTGTGCGGATGCACCCTTGGCACTCCTGCCGGCCCGGGGCTGCGTGAGAGTGTGAGAGACTGAGAATTAGATTTGCACGCACTGATCCAGATAAAATAATCGCGAACAGCAGCGACGCACTGATCCAGATAAAATAATCGCGAACAGCAGCGACGCGACCCCTCCACGCTCGAGAAGACGACGAACTGGAGCGATACGTAGTTTGCTGGCGGCTCCGCGTGAGGACTCCTCGTCTTCTGATCAATCGATCGAGTGGATCGATCCTGGCATCCTGCCGCTGGCTGTATCCTTCGCTAAGGAGTAAGGCTCATAGATCAGTCTTCTTTTACTCCTCAGTCCTCACGTCACGGGCCAAAACCCAAATCCATCTATAAGCATCCGGTGAATTCGTTTTGCTGTATATATATACATAGGCCTATATAAAACTTGTGTGCTCCTAGAAAAAAAGGGCCCTGTGTGGATGCACCCTTGGCACTCCTGCTGGCCCGGGGCTGTCTCCAATTAATCCAACTGATCCAAAATATTTTCATATATGAGTAAAGTATATAATCATGCATGACTTTTGTTTCTCTTTTCTGCTTTGAAGTATTTCTTATATCATGGCATAACGTGCTATTGATGCATTAAGGCTGTGTATGGCTGTGATAAGGGTATATATATGTGTATAGCTACAATATATTCATGCTTTTAAATTCTGATTTTAGAATCTAAAGCTTCTTTACACTTTCTTTAAGCTTGAACTGTTAGATACACAATGTACTGCTTTGGAGGGGGGCGCCTTGACCCCTAGGCGATGCATTGGCGACGCCTTTAAAACCATGGATGTTACAGAAAAGGTCCAAACGGCGATGCTTTGGAGGTTCTTTGTCAGGTTTGAGTTTTTTTAAACATTGCAATTTTGCTGAATCATCTTTTATACATGGTTTTAAAATGTGTTCGTTTACTTCCTTTCTTGATATGGACACATGGTCTTATGACAAAATCTTCATGATACATTTGTGTGTTGGGTCAGCTTTTGTGTGACACATAATTATTAGTTAGATGTTGTGCCTCCAATTATGCAAGGTTATAAATCATTAGCTGCTGAGGTCCATTAGTCTGGGCCTAAAGGGCCAACCCCGCCTATGCATCTGGTTTTCATCTAACTTTTCTTCCTAAAGCTTAGTACAATTACATGGAAGATCATTTCATTGGAACTTCTTTTTTCTGCTACAAGGAGGGATATTGTTGGCTAAAGGGGACTACGGATGTTATTCTTTCTCTTCTTACTTTTTTTACTTCTCGCCCTTCTCTTCCTTGACATCTAGTTATGTTTTGTAGTCTGTTAACCATATATTGTTGTTTCTACTGGTTGCATGTCTAAGTTGCAGATCTATCACTTCTTTTATTGATTCATCCGCATCGATTAATAGTTTCTCTTGATTACATGTGCTGAAAGTAATTGAAATGAATGGTTGATGATGGTCCTTAATTCCTATCCAATTAGTAAATTCCTAATATGAGATTTCTTATTGTACAGATTACTGTAGCCGGACTCTTGCTCAGTCTACTAACTCTAGATGGCACTATTCGCTCTTCAAAATTATTATGTTATTTTGGGAACTTATCTTTTCCTTGTGTTATTGGGTGTTCAGATCGTAGTGGCACATGGGGGTCAATGACACCGGAGACCTACCTCATCTCAAACGTCTGCAGGTACACTATCTCATTCCACATCTCTCTTCTACCAGACTGGCGTAGGCATTAGGATTGTTAACTCAATAAGTTGCTGAATCTAGATTCTTCTACTACTTGAACTGGCATGGTGAATAATAGCCTTACTCTTTTGATTAACTATAGATGTATGCTCTTCCTTCTTTCCGTATTCAATCAATGAATGCAGGCTGATGTAATATTGTCAAGAACACCGTCAGTTTTGCGGCTGTCATTGTACAAGCAACGAGCTCATATGCTTGTATTTCCTACTAGAGGTAAATCTGAAAGATCTCTTACCGCACCTTGTTGTGGGAGAAGTACAGTGAAGCGGATGTCTTAGTGGACACAAAATAAAATATTTTGGATGCCTTATGAAGAACCTAGACTTTCCATAATAAACTGAGTTTCAATTCAAATGCTTCTGTAAATGAATGAACCTGCCCATTTTGTCTGAATAAAGTGATGTGCTATTTAGATTATATCCCGTCAGTTAGGATGGAAGGCAGGAGGTTTAGATCATTAGTAATACTTCACATGTTTGTATTATTGAGATTGCAGATGTAGCCTATTAAGCTTCCAAAAGCTTCATTTCATTTTTTAGAGAATGCTGTAAATAATTAATGTTTTATCAACGACCATACATGTGTTTGGCTTGCATGTTGAGCCTGAACAAGAAGGCCAATATAATGTTCTTTGTGAGTTACTATAAAATAAGTATATATTGTAAAAATAAATGGTTGGTCAGTTATCCTTTTGTTTTATGAATGGGTTACTAGCAAGTCTTTTTTCATACTATTTATTAGCTGACATTTTGACGATTGTTGCATCTATAAGGTTATTTCTTATTCAAACTAGAGGATGAATCCTGGGCATTGTGCACTCTACAGAACCGCAGTTCCATATTTTTAGATTAGTGGTGTGTCAAACCATCATGTCTGTGGTAGAAAAAAACTATTATTGGCCATGCTAGATCCTTGTCGTCGTGGTGTCACAGCAGATGCCATGGATAGGATAAAGATGAGGCGAAGTGTGCTAGAGGTATCCAGGGAGGGATATTGTGGTGATTCCACACACAGATGATTTGTATTCTCAAGATCTATGGTGTTTACAGATGCTCCTTGAGCTGTTCGTGGGAAGGAGGAAGATGAAGTTATTCACTGCTCACCCCTCTCGCTAGGGTTCTTCCCTTAGTAAAATGATCGACCCCCTCCTCTAGATGTCCTGGCGCACCTTATAAAGGGGTGTCAGGTTACACTTAGGGCATACGTGGAGAGCATATTCCTACTCCTCCCAAAATGGCAAAGCGGTGCTCTCATTTTTCCCTTCGTAAGCCGCTTAGAGCTCACGGCGTAAGCCTCTTTGAACCCCTGGCGTAAGCCTCTGCGGCCCCGTGTCACCCGACTAGCAATGGTCAGGCGACGTCATCCTTGTTGACCCGTGTTGCTGGTCCCTCTTTCTGTCTTCTGCGCTCTCTCTATAGAGGAGAGAGAAAAGCGCTGACCATGAGACCTTTCTTCTCTTGTAAGCCAACTAGTAACCCGGCTCCCGCCTGGTTAAGTCGTCCTTGGTAGTACCTGTAGACAAATGATTTGGATTTGCCGACATACGCTTTATGTCGGTCGAGATCTTGTTGGGTGAAGACAACCTCGGGTGAGTCGGCCGTAACTTGGCTGGCCTTTAGGTAACTCGGTCAGCTCCTGCTTTGACCTTGTCGTACCTCGGCTAACATTGCCTTTATACCCTCGGCTCGACCCTACCCGGGGTCATCTCCCCAACATTAGTCCCCGAAGCTGGGGCAGTCTTAGCAACTTCAGCTGATAAGGCCACAACAGGTTCAACCCGCTTGATTTCTTGGTTCTTCTTGCCGAAGTATTTTATGTCGACACACTCCAGATTTAACTCGGCCATTTGCTTTGTAGACTTGATATTTATCCGGACCTTCCTTGCCTCTTTCCGAGGTACTCCTTATTGGTCGGGTTATACTCTTACATCTAGGTTATTCCACTTAGATGCTTTCCTTCTTATGTACACTTCCTTGCATCCTATGTGGCAGGTAATCATTACCTTTGCCTCATTTTAAGGGCCTGTGCGTCAGTTACTGTGCATGTTGTCGGTGTTACTTGATGACCCACAAGTATAGGGGGTGTATCGCAGTATTTTCGATAAGTAAGAGTGTCGAACCCAACGAGAAGCAGAAGGTGCTGGCTAGTGGTATGGATCAGGAATTCTCCGCAAATACTTAGCAAACGGATTTTTAGGGGTTTTCGATAAAGCAAGTAAACAAAGTACGAGTAAATAAAAGACAGTAAAAATAAATGCAGCAAGTGGCCCAATCCTTTATGCAGCAAAGGACAAGCCGGTTGTATTTCTATAGATGACCAAACCTTCTCGAGGACACATGGGAAGACTGTCAAGTGCTTTCGCTTCATATAGCTGATTAATCTTCTTTAGCTTGCTAAGTGTTGTGTGGGTGAACCTGTGCTAATGTACCGCCCCATCCAAGACTAATACATACTTGTGATTATACCCCTTGCAAACATCCGTAAGTACAAGAAAGTAATTAAGGTAGAAACCTAACCACAACTTTAAACTCTAAGACCCTTACGTCCCTTGTGCAATGGTTTCCTAACGGGGGTTCTGGTTTCTGTCACACCGGCAACCCCTACGATTAGTAGCCAAATACACAATGCATTCCCCTAGGCCCATATAGGTCAAGTGTCATGTAGTCGATGTTCACATGACACCACTAGAAGAAGTACACCACAACTTAAATAACAATCTATTGAATCTTTCTCAACACAACTCCACTACTAACAACAAGACTTCTCCCATGTCCTCAAGAACAAAACGAACTACTCACAAGACATCATATGGATCATGATCAGAGATGGAATAATGATGTATAACAATCTGAACATAAACAATAATTCAATGGTTCACTCAATAGCATCAACTACAAAGAGTAATCAACACCGGGAAAGTTTCCCCTATGAACTATGCAAGATTCAACGCAATTGTTACAGCAATATGGAGATGGTGATGAGGGTGTTGATGGTGATGATGGTGGTGATGATGATGATCCCAATGAAGTCCATCTTGATGTTGGTGTTGATGGCGACGATCTCCCCTCTCCGGGAAGGAATTCCCCCGGCAGAAATCTGTCTGTCGGAGAGATCTTTCTCTCTCGGTGTTTTCCGCCACGCAGAGGCGGCGGAATCTTTCTGTGGTCGCTCCCCGAGTCTTAGGGTTTCGTGGGGATGATATACACCAGAGGGGAGAGGCTGGAGTGGGCCAGGCCGGCCACACCACTCCCTGGCGCGGCCTAGGCCTGCCCGCGCCATGGGGTGGTGTGGGCCCCCTGTGTCCCACCTCCACTCCATATTCTGGCATCCTGAGTCTTCTGGAAAAATAGGATTTTCCATATATTTTCCTGGATTTTCTGATCTTCGTGAATTTTGTCTCCAAACAGCACCTTTTCCGTCAAAATCCTGACTGCAGCGGTCCATGCTCCAAAAGTCATCAACCATGCAAAAACAGGTGAAATAACATAAGTATCACCTCTCCATACGAAATATATCAATGAATAATAGTGAATTAAGACATAGAATAGTGATGCAAAATGGACGTATCAACTCCCCCCAAGCTTAGACTTCGCTTGTCCCCAAGCGAAACTGAGCTCAATAAACATGACCTCAGGTTTATGGAGTGAAGAGTCGATAAAAGAATACGGACAAGAAGCATCACATTCATCAAATACATAGATCATAATAGAAGACAATTCCCTATTATATAACTAAACTTGCAATGAGTAAAGGAAACACAATAAAGATACATAAAGTGAATCATAATTGGTAATGGCAAACTTAGCTCGGTCGAAAAATAGTTGATAATTTGCTGGAGTTCACAAATAGCTGGCTTTTTCGATGATAGCTTTCAAAGTAGTAAACATCAAGATAAGAGCAATGTGCAAAACAAGGAACATAAGACATGACTGCATAAATCATCATATGAATGAATGAAACACATCAACTCAAAATACTTGCTGAGATAGAAGGGAGTAGGTTTACTGACTCAACTACAAGGTAAAAGAAAGGGCCCTTCAAAGAGGGAAGTAGGGATTGCAAGTCTCATAAAGAGCTCCCAAAAATTATGATACTTACTAGCTTTCAGCTCTCATTGCCCCTATCATAGGCATCTTTAGGTGATTAAGGTTAAAGTGAGGTCCAATCTGAGTTATATGCTTGACAGACTATAAACTGAAAATCCCAAGTCCCTTGAGTACGAGGGCCGCTCCTCATGCTACTCAACTTTAGTTACCGGTAAGTTCTTGTCATCGTATGTATGTGCGTATCATTAAGAACCGCCAACGGGGTACCCCTTTCCCAATGATACGGAAGAATCCCCATATCAAAATGACAAGGCAAGCAGACAATGAGTATCTCAGCAATCTTCTTATTTACCATGGGAATATGGTGCTTTTTTCTCTCTTTCCTCTTTTCATAGTATCTCTTTTTTTTCTTTTCTTTTTCTCAATAGCTATCTCTCTCTTTTTTATAAGAAGAGTGCTTCATAGATATCATTATGGTTACGCTGCAGGTTTCCACCATGTTAGCATGGATTAGACCAGCGGCCCAGGCGTTTCTCTAACACACATACATAACTCCATGGACTTATAAGCTCCCCTTTTATTTCACACTGACGACATCCGCAAACAAAAGAGCAAGGTATCAACTGGGTATATATTTACAAGTGTTGAAAGCGTTCCCCATGATAGCACGGTTCTGCTAATCCCGGCCTATAATTTGCAAGCATATAACTTTCATGGAGAGTTCACAATGGTTCAGGTTTATTAAGTGCAAGAAAGTAAGGTGTGCCATCAAGTTCGTGAGAGCTTTAATCACTAATTTTCGCATAACAAGTTTAATTTGGGAGGTAGACAAAACAAGAATTTACTTGAAATAGCAATAATGCTACTAGGTAGGTATGGTGGACACAAATGGCAAAGGTTTTGGTTTAAAGGAGGTGGATGCACGAGAAGAAATCCCTCTCAATACAGGTTTTTGGCTAGCAAGGCTGGGTAGCAAGTATAAGAGTTGAAGGAAACAAACAAACATACAAATGATAAAGACAAACATGCAATCTTCCTTGGAAGCACAAAATATCTTAACTAGAGAATACTAAACTGATGAGAAAATCAAGAAAGAAAGATGATGAAATTATTTTTTCTATAGAGTACTTCTATCTTTTTCTTTTCAACTCTCAAAAAGGTGTTGCTATTGACCGAGCCAGGTTTGCCAAAACCAACTAAATTAACTCAATGATCCCAAAGTGCTACCAATACTAACAACAAGATCAATCATATAACCACGAATTGAAAACTAACATAAGCTATGCAAAAGAGTGAATGATAGAACTTCTTATTAATATTCCATAACGGCAACTCACACCAAGGGATACATATCTAACGAGAGAGGGGACACTTCCATAATGCAAACCATACTACATAATAACTCCTCTATTCATGATATGACTCTACTAATAAGGTAAAAAGATAGAAGATAGTGATGTGATACCGCGGCACTCCCCCAAGCTTGGAACAAACCAAGGGGATGCCAAACCTGATGACGAATTACTCCTTAGGTGGTGGTGGTATCATGCTCTTAGTTGACGTGAGGAAATCTTCCAGCATCTTACGAAGCCTATCATTCTCCCATTGAAGCATGTCCACCTTCCTCTTCAAGTCTCAGTACTTATCGCAGAATTCTTTAGTGACTCGTAGGGCTTTCGTTGATGCAGGGCAAGTGACTGAAGGTACTAGCCCTTGCTTGGGGTCTCGAAGGTCTTCCTCCATAGGCTCCTTCCCTTTATCCTTGGTGGACATCATTGTGCTTCTAAACCTTCAAAGAGTATGTCCTGGCAGAAACAGATCGAAACAAAAACACGGTGAAAACACGATATACAAACCTCGGAAAATCCGGGGGGTTATATATTATGAAGTTTCATATCAAAAGGAAGGTACTGGAAGAAAACGGGTCAGAGACGGAGTCCTGGGTGGCCTCACCACCTGGTGACGCGGCCAGGGGTGGGCCCGCGCCATGGGTGGTGTGGGCCACCCCGGCTCCGGTTTCGTCCCTTTTTCGCTTCGAAACTTTCCTTATTGACTAAAAACTGCAAAAATATAGTTGGATTGTACTTTCACGGAACTTTTCTTACCAGAACTGTTACCTATTTGAATACGGACTCTGCAGGTCTCTGAATTTGGTATCTAGTAGATTCTTCCAGGGTCATCTCTTGAATATCATCGATATCTTCATCTTCATACACTTATTACTTGAGTCATACAACCCTTCTCTTCCTTATTACACCATTGTCTCCACTTCCTGGAAATTTCTTTCACACAAAACTTCACACAGTTCTCATTAGCAACATTAGTATAAGTGAAGTGATAAAACCTTTTGAGTCTAACTTCAACTGAAAACCATCAAAACAAAAGCTACTGTAGCAACTCCTTTCGAAAACCCAGAAAGAATTCAAAAAGGAAATCGAATAAAGAAGCAAATGCAAGAGTGGCTAAATCTGTCAAAACAGACCAGCAGGTAAAGATCATTTTTTTCGAAAATCTTCTGTTTCTCAAATCAAAAAGTGAAAAATAACGAAAGTTAAATAACAACCTGGGGTAGAAGCACAAAAAATTACATCTCAATACGACAAACAGAGGTCTCTCACGAATTTTTACGGTGAAGCACAAAAATCTGTTTCGGGACAACAACTTCCCCAAATCTTACTTCTCTCTCATTAGAGGTTGATCTTGACACAAAAACCAAACAAAACGGATAAGGAGTGGTTATTACCGAAGTAATAACTTCCAAGACTCAAAGAAACAAAAACAAACTGAAAGCAAAAACAAATTGGGTTGTCTCCCATAAAGCTCTTTCTTTATAGCCATTAAGATGGGCATGATAATTTTGAAGAAGCTCTCACAGGGATATGATTTGAAGTGAAAGAGAGCATTAAGAAGCAAAAACACACACATTTAAGTCTAACCCACTTCCTATGCAAGGGGATTTTGTAAACAAACAAGTTGTTGAAACCATAGGAAACTTGCATAAGAAGGCAAAAGAAGTGCAACATAAAACGGGGAAACTTGATATTATTGAGATGCATAAGAACACTTTTCCCTCTCTCATAATAACTTTCAGTATCATGCATAAACTTAACAATATAGCTATCACAAGGGCCATCATAGCAATGATCACTTATTCTAACATAAAACACAGGAATACTAGCTCTCATAACACTACTATGTGAAACAATATTAGAGGTATCCTTACAAAGGATAGGGTGTCCCTCTTTTTCATATTTAGTGACAAAGTCTTTCACATTTGCTATTATAGGTTCATCAACCATTTGTTTATCAGGCTCAACAACTTCATTCATACTTTCATCAACCATACTAGCTATCATAGAGTGTTCCTTTACCTTAACTAGGAAAGGCATTTTCTCAATATAAGGTTCACGTAAGACATGATTAGCAGTATAAACTTCAGTATTTCTTGCAGGAACACTATTAGCAACATCTTTATAAGGTTCATGATACTTATTCCACTTCTTTTTAGGCACTTCAATGTAGGAAGCAAAAGCCTTAAAATAAGAAGCAATAGCTTGAGAGTCTAGACCATAAGCATTTTTAATATTTTGAAAGTCATCAGTTCCCATAAAAGATTCAATGCATATTCATAATCATAATTTATACCTGACTTTCTACCTTTGTCATTTTCCCAAGCTTCAGCATTATCTTGAATACGGTCCAGAAGATCCCATTTAGCTTCTTCTTCCATGCGAGTGAATGATCCAGCACAAGAAGAATCCAATAAATCCTTATCACGTAGAGGGAGCCTTGCATAAAAGTTATTGATAATAATATTGTTGGGGAGCTCATGAATGGGACATTTGAGCATTAGTAACTTCAATCTCCCCCAAGCTTGAGCTGTACTCTCTCCATCAAGAGGGCAAAAGTTGTATATTTGATTCCAATCTTTATGAATCTCACTAGGAGGATAAAACTTTGAATAAAAGAGAGGCACTATTTCCTCCCATTCCAGAGCTTGACCATTCTTCAACAGCTTATACCATTCCTCACCTCTTCCTTTCAGTGATAATGAGAATAACTTCTTCTTAACTTGATCTGTAGTGATACTTGCACACTTGAACAACCCGCATAATTCGTGTATAAAGAGTAAATGATCACCGGGATGGATAGTTCCATCCCCAACATAGTAGTTATCCATAACACGATCAATAATTCTTGTAGGTATTCTGAAAACATCTTTCTCAGCAGGTGGTGGCTTATCTACTACCTTAGCAGTGGTAGTAGCATTTCCAAATAAGAAACTCAGCGAATTATCGATAACAAAAATAAAGAAACTAGTAGAAGTAAACAGTACTCACAGTAGAAGTTTCCTTTACCAGTTCCACTCTCCAATAGCGCTTCACTCCCCGGCAACGGCGCCAGAAAATAGTCTTGATGACCCACAAGTATAGGGGGTGTATCGCAGTATATTCGATAAGTAAGAGTGTCGAACCCAACGAGGAGAAGAAGGTGTTGGCTAGTGGTATGGATCAGGAATTCTCTGCAAATACTTAGCAAATGGATTTTTAGGGGTTTTCGATAAAGCAAGTAAACAAAGTATGAGTAAATAAAAGACAATAGGAATAAATGCAGCAAGTGGCCCAATCCTTTATGCAGCAAAGGACAAGCCGGTTGTATTTCTATAGATGACCAAACGTTCTCGAGGACACATGGGAAGACTGTTAAGTGCTTTCACTTCATATAGTTGATTAATCTTCTTTAGCTTGCTAAGTGTTGTGTGGGTGAACCTGTGCTAATGTACCGGCCCATCCAAGACGAATACATACTTGTGATTATACCCCTTGCAAACATCTACAAGTACAAGAAAGTAATTAAGGTAGAAACCTAACCACAGCTTTAAACTCTAAGACCCTTACGTCCCTTGTGCAATGGTTTCCTAACGGGGGTTCAGGTTTCTGTCACTCCGGCAACCCCTACGATTAGTAGCCAAATACACAATGCATTCCCCTAGGCCCATATAGGTGAAGTGTCATGTAGTCGACGTTCACATGACACCACTAGAAGAAGTACACCACAACTTAAATAACAATCTATTGAATCTTTCTTAACACAACTCCACTACTAACAACAAGACTTCTCCCATGTCCTCAAGAACAAAACAAACTACTCACAAGACATCATATGGATCATGATCAGAGATGGAATAATGATGTATAACAATCTGAACATAAACAATAATTCAATGGTTCACTCAATAGCATCAACTACAAAGAGTAATCAACACCGGGAAAGTTTCCCCTATGAACTATGCAAGATTCAACGCAATTGTTACAGCAATATGGAGATGGTGATGAGGGTGCTGATGGTTGTGATGATGATGTTGATAATCCCAATGAAGTCCAGCTTGATGGTGGTGTTGATGGCGACGATCTCCCCTCTCCGGGAAGGAATTCCCCCGGTAGAAATCTGCCTGCTGGAGAGATCTTTCTCTCTCGGTGTTTTCCGCCCCGCGGAGGCGGTGGAATCTTTCTGTGGTTGCTCCCCGAGTCTTAGGGTTTCGTGGGGATGATATACACCAGAGGGGAGAGGCTGGAGTGGGCTAGGGCGGCCACACCACTCCCTGGCGTGGCCTAGGCCTGCCAGCGCCATGGGGTGGTGTGGGCCCCCTGTGGCCCACCTCCACTCCATATTCTGGCATCCTGAGTCTTCTGAAAAAATAGGATTTTCCGTATATTTTCCCGGATTTTCTGATCTTCGTGAATTTTGCCTCCAAATAACAACTTTTCCATCAGAATCCTGACTGCAGCGGTCCATGCTCCAAAATTCATCAACCATGAAAAAACAGGTGAAATAACATAAGTATCACCTCTCAATACGAAATATATCAATGAATAATTGTGAATTAAGACATAGAATAGTGATGCAAAATGGACGTATCATTACTGCGTGCACATCACGTCGTGGGTGCCTCTTAAATAACCATAGCACCACGTCGCATCGCACTATCCGATGCGTTGTGTTACCTCTTGTGGGGCTTGCTGCTGATTGGCTCCTTCAGCAAATACGCGGCCACATCGTGTGGCCCACTGCACCCTACGATCCCACTACCCCCACTAGGGGCGCGGTTAAATAGGGGAGCGGGGGAGGTCCTTGACCACTTTCCCCCGCTCTCCTTTGCCTCTTCTTCTTCCTGCTAGTGCTGCCGCCGCTTTGTGCTTAGCGTCAGCGTCGCCACTGCCGCTCTCTTGCCCTCGCTTTCTTCCTCGCAGCAGCTCTGCTCACTGTCGCTATGGGGTCGCGTCATTCGAGACCCTTCTCCCCCACTTCGGATTTCTCCTTTGAAGAACATCTGGAGATGCCGCAAGACGTCACCGTCGTCGAGGAGCACAAGGAGGGAGGTGCCGCCCACAAGCGCGGGGCTTGGGCTGGTTCTTGGGTGTGCCAAGACGACATTGACTGGCTCACCCACACCCGCTGCGTTCCGGCCGAAGTTAGCTGTCGCATTCCCGGTGACGAAATTGTCCCCGCTCCCAAGCCCGGTGAGTTTGTGGTTTTCCTTTCCCACTTCCAGTGCGGCTTTGGCCTTCCTATTAGTGATTTCTTCCATGACTTCCTCACCACCTTTGTTCTCCAACCTCATCTGTTGGAATTATGCCCTAGAGGCAATAATAAAGATGTTATTATTATAATTCTTGTTCATGATAAAGTTTATATTCCATGCTAGAATTGTATTAAGCGGAAACATTAATACTTGTGTGGTTTGTGAACAACACCGTGTCCCTAGTACGCCTCTATGGACTAGATCATTGATCAATGATGGTTAAGGTTTCCTAACCATAGACATGAGTTGTCAATTGATAATGAGATCATATCATTGGGAGAATGATATGGTGGACAGACCCAAACTAAGCGAAGCAATTAGATCGTGTCATCGTGTTCGTCTTTGCGAAGCTTTTCTTATGTCAAATATTGTATTCCTTAGACCATGAGATAATGCAACTCCCTGGTATCGGAAGAAAGCTTTGAGGTCATCAAACGTCATCCTATGAGAGGGTGATCATAAAGGTGTCTCTCAGGTGATCGGAAAGTATCTGTTGGGTTGTATGTATCGAGATGGAATTTGTCCCTCCCAAGTCGGAGAGATATACTTCGGGCCCACTCGGTAATCGATATCAACACCGCTTGCAAGCATGTGGTTAAGGAGTTAATCACAAAGTGATATCGGATTATGGAACGAGTAAAGTACTTGCTGTGAACGAGATTGAACTAGGTATGACGATACCGACGATCGAATCTCGGGCAAGTAAAATATCGCGAGACGAAGGGAATATATATATGGGATTGATTGAATCCTGGCATCGTGGTTCATCCGATATGATCATCGATGAATGTGTGGGAGTCAATATGGGTGCCCAGACCCCGCTGTTGATTATTGATAGAAGATCATGTCTGCATATTCTCGAACCCGCAGGGTCACACACTTAACGTGTCTCGACGCTAGGATAGATTGGATACTTGGTTTATGAATTTTTGTTCGGAGTCTCGGATGGGATCCGGGACATCACGAGAGGTTCTGGAATGGTCCGGAGAATAAGATTCATATAAGGCAGTGCAGTTTTTGGAGTTCGGAATTGTTCCGGATTAATCGGTATTGTACCAGAAGCTTCTAGAACCTTCTGGAAGGGGGCCAACGTGGTCCCACCTTCCGGGAGGGGGCATGGGCCTATGAGGGAGTGTCCTGGCCGCATTGGGCCAGGGGCACAAGGCCCCATAGGGCCCAGCCGATTCTAGATAGATTTAACTCGTTTAAATCTAGGGATAGAATTTCTAGATAAGGGGAGAGTTTAAATCGTTTAAACTGGAGATAGGCTTGGAGGAGGGGCTAGGGCTGGCCGCCGCCACCCCCTCTATATATAGAGGGCTGGTGCGCCCCCTTCCCCCTACACACATCTCCCTCCAAACCCTAGTAGCCCTGCTGCCTTCCTCTCTCCCTCCCGACTGTTTGTAGGCGAAGCCCTGCTGCAGAAATTCTCCACCATATACACCGCGCCGTCGTGTTGTAGATCCAATCTATCTCTCCACCATACTTGCTGGTCCGAGGAAGGAGGAGATGTCGAGGTTCCGCACGTGTGCATCTCACGGAGGCACCGCCACTTGTGGTGCTAGATCGGATCGGATCGCGAGGAGGAGAAGCGAGTACGACTACATCACCCACGTTCCGACGAACGTTCCGCTGTGCGAATCTTCAAGGGTATGAAGATCTAATCCAATCTCTCTCGTTGTTTGCATCTCCTAGATTAGATCTTGGCTTTCCCTCTGTTCGCTTCCGTAGAAAATTTTGATTTACTATGCTGCGAAACCCTTCAGTGGTATCAGAGCTAGATCTATGCGTAGATGTGATTCACGAGTAGAACGCAACATGGTTGTTGCGGGCGTTGATGTTTTCTGTTGCAAGCCTCTTGTTTGTGTTCTTCTTATGACGCGGGATAGTGAGATTGAAGCGGTCCAGGCCAACCTTACGCGACGTCGTTCGCGAGACCGGCTCCGCACTTGACGTGTGGCTTGTACCACACATGCGGCTGGTGGATGTCAGTTTCTCTCACTATAGTTGTCATGGGATTAACACCGGAGTTTGGCAACCATAATATCACCGTTGTGGCTTTCCGTAGGTAAGAATCGTTCTTAGCATCTACTGCCATAAGCCACGTAAAACATGCAACAACAAAGTAGAGGCGTCTAACTTGTTTTTGCAGGGAGTGTTTTCTGTGATATGGTATGGCCCAAGATGTGATGTGTATAATGTATGCGATGATCATGTTTTGTAATGTTTCACGACTTGCATGTCGATGAGTACACAACCGGCAGGAGCCATATGGTTGTCTTTATAATTGTGTATGACCTGCGAGTCAACTTCTTATACGCCATGTAATAGCTTTACTTTATCGCTAAGTAGTTAGCAATAGTTGTAGTTGCTATTCGTGGTGGAGGCAATCATGGTGGAGTGATGGAGATCATGCCGGAACGCACAAGATGGAGATCATTGCGCGAAGATTGGCTATATGATGTCACATAAAGTTATATGCATGTGATGTTTATCCTTTTATGTATCTTATCATGCTTAGATCGCGACGGTAGCATTATAAGATGATTCCTCACTTAAAGATCAAGATAAAACTGTGTTCTCCCCAAGTATGCACCGTTGCGAAAGTTCGTCGTGTCCAAGCATCACGTGATGATCGGGTGCTATAGACTCTACGCTCACATACAACGGGTGCAAGCCAGTTTTGCACACGCGGAAATACTTGGGTCTAGCTTGACGAGCCTAGCATGTACAGACATGGCCTCGGAACACAAGAACCGAAAGGTTAAGCATGAGTCATATGAATGATATGATCGACACTTTGTTGTCCACCATTGAAACCACATCTCTTCTCGTGAAGATCGGATTAGGTGTGGTGAATTTGGATCGTGTTTACTAAACAACTTGAGGGATGTTGAATTTAGTGGGAGTTCATCTAGTAATTTGATTAAGTTGAACTATTTATCATGAACATAGTCTAAATTGTACTTGCAAATACTGTAGATCCAATGGCCAAGTCTAACTTCAACTTCAACGTTTTTGCTGAGAAAGAAAAGCTTAGAAACAATGGGTCTAACTTCACCAATTGGTTCCGCAATCTGAGAATCATTCTGTCTGGAGGACAAAAGGACTATGTCCTTGAGAAAGCGTTAGGTAACCCCCCTGCTGCAACTGCGCCGGCTGATGAGAAAGCTGTCTATCAGTCGTGCAAAGATGATTATGGTGTGATTAAGAGCACCATGTTGTTTGCTATGGAACCGGAACTTCAAAATCGTTTTGAAAACTATCCCGGGCCCTTTGAGATTCTCGAGGAGCTGAAAACCATGTTTCAGACTCAGGCCCGTTCTGAGAGATATGAGATCTCTGAGAAGTTCTTTAACTGCAAGATGGAGGAAGGGAGTTCCGTTAGTGAGCACGCCATTAAGATGTCGGGCTACACTCAACGCCTTGAGCAACTGGACTGCAAGATTCCAGAGGAGCTCAAGATTGACAGGGTTCTGCAATCACTCCCTCCCAGCTACAAAAGTTTTGTAGTGACTCATAATCAGATTGGTTCCACTGATACGATCACCGAGCTCTTCGCAAAGCTGAAGGCTGCGGAGGTGGACATCAAAAAGGATAATCATGTGTTGATGGTCAACAAGCCCTCCTTTAAGAAAGGTAAGGGTGCAAAGAAGCCCTTCAAGAAAGGAGGCGGCAAACGCGTTGCCCCTGCTGAGAAGAAGCTCAAGTCTGGACCCAAGCCGGAAACTGAGTGCTTCTATTGCAAGGACAAGGGTCACTGGAAGCGCAACTGTCCGAAGTACTAAGCGGACAAGAAGGCTGGCACCATCAAAGCTATATTTGATATACATGTTATTGATGTTTTCCTTACTAGCCCTCGTTGTAGTGCCTGGGTATTTGATACCGGTTCAGTTGCTAATATTTGTAACTCGAAACAGGAGCTACGGAATAGACGGCGGCTTGCGAGGGATGAGGTGACGATGCGCGTTGGCAACGGATCAAGAGTTGATGTGATGGCCGTCGGCACGCTCTCCTTAGTTTTACCTTCGGGATTAGTTTTAAACCTTAATAAATGTTATTATGTGCCTGCGTTGAGCATGAACATTATTTCTGGATCGTGTTTATTGCAAGACGGTTATTCATTTAAATCGGAGAATAATGGTTGTTCTATTTATATGAGTAACATCTTTTATGGTCATGCACCTCTTGTGAATGGTTTATTTCTTCTAAATCTCGAAAGGGATGAAACACACATCCATAACATTGAGGCTAAGAGATGCAAAGTAGATAGTGATAATACTACTTATTTGTGGCACTGTCGTCTAGGTCATATTGGTGTAAAACGCATGAAGAAACTCCATTCTGATGGACTTTTGGAGTCTCTTGATTTTGAATCATTTGACACATGCGAACCATGCCTCATGGGCAAGATGATCAAAACCCCGTTCTCCGGTATGATGGAGCGAGCAACGGACTTGTTGGAAATCATACTTACCGATGTATGCGGACCGATGAGTGTTTCGACGCGCGGTGGATATCGCTATTTTCTCACTTTTACCGATGACTTAAGTAGATATGGGTATATCTATTTAATGAAACATAAATCTGAAACGTTTGAAAAGTTCAAAGAATTTCAGAATGAAGTGGAGAACCATCGTAACAGAAAGATTAAGTTTCTACGATCCGATCGTGGGGGCGAATATTTGAGTTATGATTTTCTCACGCATCTCAAAGCAAGTGGAATCGTTTCACAACTCACGCCACCCGGAACACCACAACGCAATGGTGTGTCTGAACGCCGGAATCGAACCCTATTAGATATGGTCCGATCGATGATGTCTCTTACTGATTTGCCGTTATCATTTTGGGGTTATGTATTAGAAACCGCTGCATTCACTTTAAATAGGGCTCCATCTAAATCCGTTGAGACGACACCGTATGAACTGTGGTTTGGTGCTAAACCTAAGTTGTCGTTTCTTAAAGTTTGGGGATGCGAAGCTTACGTCAAGAAGTTGATGCCGGACAAGCTCGAACCCAAAGCGGAGAAATGCGTCTTCATAGGATACCCTAAGGAAACTATTGGGTATACCTTCTATCACAGAACCGAAGGCAAAGTGTTTGTCGCAAAGAACAGTTCCTTTCTTGAGAAGGAGTTTCTCTCGAAAGAAGTGAGTGGGAGGAAAGTAGAGCTAGACGAGGTTATTGAACCTTCTCTTGAATTGGAGAGTAGCGTAGCACCAGAAATTGTTCCAGTGCCGCCTGCACCAACAATAGAGGAAGCAAATGACAAGGATCATGAAGCTTCGGACGATGCTGCTACTGAACGTCGCAGGTCGACAAGGTCACGTGCCCCTCCTGAGTGGTACGGCAACCCTGTCTTGACTGTCTTGTTAGTAGAAGACAGTGAACCTACGAACTATGAGGAAGCGATGATGAGCCCAGACTCTGAGAAATGGCTAGAAGCCATGAAATCCGAATTGGGATCCATGAGCGAAAACCAAGTATGGACTTTGGTGGACCCTCCTAGCGACCGAAAGGCCGTTGAGTGCAAATGGATTTTCAAAAGGAAAACGGACGCGGATGGTAATGTTACCGTCTATAAAGCACGGCTTGTTGCGAAAGGTTTTCGACAAGTTCAAGGTGTTGACTACGATGAGACTTTCTCTCCCGTAGCGATGTTTAAGTCCATTCGGATTTTATTAGCAATTGCTGCGTTTCATGATTATGAAATATGGGAAATGGATGTGAAGACTGCTTTCCTCAATGGCAACATTGATGAAGAGTTGTATATGATGCAACCCGAAGGTTTTGTCGATCCTAAGGATGCTAATAAAGTATGCAAACTTCAGCGTTCCATTTATGGACTGAAGCAAGCATCTCGGAGTTGGAACCTTCGTTTTGATCAAGTGATCAAGAGCTTTGGATTTGTTCCAAATTGCTACGAAGCTTGCATCTACAAGAAAGTGAGTGGGAGCTCGGTGACGTTTCTGGTACTATATGTGGATGACATATTGATTATTGGAAATGACATCAACATGCTTAACGATGTGAAGAGTTATTTGAACAAGTGTTTTTCAATGAAAGACCTAGGTGAAGCTGCTTATATATTGGGCATCAAAATCTATAGAGATAGACAAAGACGCCTGATAGCTTTAAGCCAGAGTACATACCTAGACAAAGTTCTGAAAAGGTTCAGAATGGATAAGGCATTGAAAGGTTCAGTGCCTATGTTGTCAGGTAAGATATTGAGCAAGGCTCAGTGTCCAGCTACGGTAAATGATAGGGAAGCTATGAGCAAAGTGCCTTATGCCTCGGCCATAGGTTCCATCATGTATGCCATGCTGTGTACTAGACCGGATGTGTCCAATGCTCTTAGTTTGACGAGCAGATATCAAAGTGATCCAGGAGTGGAACACTGGACAGCCGTGAAGAACATCCTAAGGTACCTAAATAGGACTAAAGAAATGTTCTTAGTCTATGGGGATGATGAACAGCTCGTCGTAAAAGGTTACGTCGATGCTAGTTTCGATACCGACAAGGATGATTCTAAATCTCAGACAGGATACGTGTATATTTTGAATGGAGGAGCTGTGAGCTGGAGAAGCTGCAAGCAAAGCGTGATCGCGGGATCTACAGTAGAAGCGGAATACATGGCTGCTGCAGAAGCTTCAAGTGAAGGAGTTTGGATCAGAAACTTCATCACTGAGCTTGGCGTGGTTCCAAGTGCATTGGACCCACTGGAGATATTGTGTGACAACACTGGCGCCATAGCACTCGCTAAGGAACCAAGATATCATCCAAAGACCAAGCATATCAACCGCAAGTTTCATATAATCCGAGATTATATAGCAGATGGAGATCTGAAGATCAGCAAAGTACATACAGATCTGAATGTCGCAGATCCATTGACTAAACCTCTTCCACGTGTAAAACATGATCAGCACCTCAGTGCCGTGGGTGTGAGATTGTTGCCAAATGTAAACTAGATTATTGACTCTAGTGCAAGTGGGAGACTGTTGGAATTATGCCCTAGAGGCAATAATAAAGATGTTATTATTATAATTCTTGTTCATGATAAAGTTTATATTCCATGCTAGAATTGTATTAAGAGGAAACATTAATACTTGTGTGGTTTGTGAACAACACCGTGTCCCTAGTACGCCTCTATGGACTAGCTCATTGATCAATGATGGTTAAGGTTTCCTAACCATAGACATGAGTTGTCAATTGATAATGAGATCATATCATTGGGAGAATGATATGGTGGACAGACCCAAACTAAGCGAAGCAATTAGATCGTGTCATCGTGTTCGTCTTTGCGAAGCTTTTCTTATGTCAAATATTGTATTCCTTAGACCATGAGATAATGCAACTCCCTGGTATCGGAAGAAAGCTTTGAGGTCATCAAACGTCATCCTATGAGAGGGTGATCATAAAGGTGTCTCTCAGGTGATCGGAAAGTATCTGTTGGGTTGTATGTATCGAGATGGAATTTGTCCCTCCCAAGTCGGAGAGATATACTTCGGGCCCACTCGGTAATCGATATCAACACCGCTTGCAAGCATGTGGTTAAGGAGTTAATCACAAAGTGATATCGGATTACGGAACGAGTAAAGTACTTGCTGTGAACGAGATTGAACTAGGTATGACGATACCGACGATCGAATCTCGGGCAAGTAAAATATCGCGAGACGAAGGGAATATATATATGGGATTGATTGAATCCTGGCATCGTGGTTCATCCGATATGATCATCGATGAATGTGTGGGAGTCAATATGGGTGCCCAGACCCCGCTGTTGATTATTCATAGAAGATCATGTCGGCATATTCTCGAACCCGCAGGGTCACACACTTAACGTGTCTCGACGCTAGGATAGATTGGATACTTGGTTTATGAATTTTTGTTCGGAGTCTCGGATGGGATCCGGGACATCACGAGAGGTTCCGGAATGGTCCGGAGAATAAGATTCATATAAGGCAGTGCAGTTTTTGGAGTTCGGAATTGTTCCGGATTAATCGGTATTGTACCGGAAGCTTCTAGAACCTTCCGGAAGGGGGCCAACGTGGTCCCACCTTCCGGGAGGGGGCATGGGCCTATGAGGGAGTGTCCTGGCCGCATTAGGCCAGGGGCACAAGGCCCCATAGGGCCCAGCCGATTCTAGATAGATTTAACTCGTTTAAATCTAGGGATAGAATTTCTAGATAAGGGGAGAGTTTAAATCGTTTAAACTGGAGATAGGCTTGGAGGAGGGGCTAGGGCTGGCCGCCGCCACCCCCTCTATATATAGAGGGCTGGTGCGCCCCCTTCCCCCTACACACATCTCCCTCCAAACCCTAGTAGCCCTGCTGCCTTCCTCTCTCCCTCCCGACTGTTTGTAGGCGAAGCCCTGCTGCAGAAATTCTCCACCATATACACCGCGCCGTCGTGTTGTAGATCCAATCTATCTCTCCACCATACTTGCTGGTCCGAGGAAGGAGGAGATGTCGAGGTTCCGCACGTGTGCATCTCACGGAGGCACCGCCACTTGTGGTGCTAGATCGGATCGGATCGCGAGGAGGAGAAGCGAGTACGACTACATCACCCACGTTCCGACGAACGTTCCGCTGTGCGAATCTTCAAGGGCATGAAGATCTAATCCAATCTCTCTCGTTGTTTGCATCTCCTAGATTAGATCTTGGCTTTCCCTCTGTTCGCTTCCGTAGAAAATTTTGATTTACTATGCTGCGAAACCCTTCATCATCATCTTCCCGCGATCACCATCGCCTCTCTCTCTGCTTTCGTTTCCGACGTCGAGGGGTATCTCGGCCTATGGCCCTCAATATAGATCTGGTTCAAGTTCTTCGGTTTCCGGCAAACATTATTCGGAATAAGGACCTTCGCCCCATCGACAAATCTCTTACCCAATGTGGGGCGGCCTCCATCTCTCCTTGGCGAGACTCGTTTTTTCCCCGGGTTAGCGGCTTGGAGTTCTGCAAGGGGTGGGCCAAGATGTTCTTCTATGTAAAGAACGATACCCTGGAGGATAAGATTCGGCTGCCTCCTTTTTTGTCGGCATCCCTGATAGGAATCAATGGGGCCGGATCCCCAGGACGTCAAGCACCTTGGTTGACCTTGTGGAGAAGCGCATCATTGATCTGAAGAAAGAGGGAATGTCCGGCGAGGATCTAATGCTCACTTTCATCCGAAGCCGAATCTGCCCACTACAGAAACGCACCCACAAACTTTGCCACATGAGTGGTCACCTCGATCCTAATCGAGTTTCATCATTCAAGCTCTCTGACTCCCAGATCTTCCGCCGGGTTAAGTCTATCTTCAAGATTCCCTTGACCGAGGATTGGGAGTGGGGGCTAGAGCACTTGAGCCGAGATAGGCCAGTTCCCGTGCTACATCTCTTATGTGATCCTTTTTTCAAGTTACATTTTATGTCGCCCTATATCATCTATTTGACCCTTTTGTCTTATTATTTTCAGAAATTCCTTCAGCAAACAATAGAGGACACCTCAACCCCGTCTCTCAAGTGGAGCAAGGATCAGGATACCTCGGATCCGGAGGAGCCGGACTCCGAGGAGTTCATGCCTATTGCGGACTCTAGCTCCAACCGACCCTCTGGTAAGACTTATGTCTTAAGGGATTGGCCGGATGACGATGAAGATGATGATTATTGTGAGGTCTTGGAGGTATTTAACCTTGTGCCTATCTCGTATGCCTATCCCGCTGATCCCCCTTCAGCTAACCCGGCTGGTCAGGTGCATGAAGTGACTCTGGTGGTAGTGGGAGATCCGGGCCCGGCTAAGAAGCGACCTACAACCTCGGTTGCTTCTTCCGAACCACCTAGGTCCGGGAAAAAAATACAGGAAGGCCACCAACAAGGTCGGCACTAAACCCCCTGTCAAGACCACTGTCCAGAGAGCTCCAAAGCCCAAGGATCCACCTACCGCGTCTGAGTAACTTCTTCTCTCCTTTCTTGTTCTTTGAGTTGCATAGCTCTTTTTATATGTATTTCTTGTTTCTCTCTTTCTGGCCTAACTTGATACTTGTTTCCATTTGACTCGGCAGGGCCGCCAAGGACATCTCCTAGAGCGGTCCCAACATAGCCTCTCCCTTTCGTGGGAATGCACCTTCTCCGCGCCATGACGATGCTCTTGTTCAGAGTCCCGTCCGGGAAAGTTCTGCCGCTGCACCGAACGTCAGTCCACCTCGGCAGAAGGAGGGTAACGTCAGAACAAAGGGAGGAGGCGCCCCCAAGGACGTGGCTATGAGAGATTAGCCAAGTGCCTCTTCTTCTCCGCAGCAACAAGATGATGATGGTGCCAGCAACATCGGGACCGAGAAAGTTTCTACCGAGGTGCCGGTGACACTGGCACCGACCAAAGTTCAACCTCCGCCTCAACCTCGACCAGTTCTAGCTTCAAGTTCTTCTCCACAAGCACCTCCCGCCTCGTCCGAGTCTACCCAGACTCGGCCAGAAGACCAAACTCGGCCGAAGCCTCAGACCAAGTCTTCCGCGCCATCTTCGGCGGCCGGAGATCAACCTTCAGCTTCGCAGCAGCAAGCCAAGCTAGCCGCCAAGGCCAAGAGCGCAGCCGAGGCGACCAAGGTTAAAAAGGCTGCCGACGTGACCAGGGCTGCACCCAAAGGATCAACAGCCGGGTCTGGGCAGCACACCATTGCATCCATGATGCAACAGGGCAGCGCTATCTCCGGCCCAACTCCGGACAAGCAACTCACGCTGCATTCCAGTCCGACCGCTGCCAAGGCTGCACACGAGAAAGGGTTGGTCCTGGCTCGGACTCTCAGTGGTGGGATCCTCGGCTCACTCGCTGAGTTCGCCGAGAACTGGAACAACGCAGAATACGTTGATGTCAGCTCCGGTAACCCGGCAAAATTTTGGTCCTATGGAGATTGGTGTGCAGATGAACACTGCTAGCAGGCCATTGCTTATGCCAGTAAAATGATGGAGGAACACCCTTCAACCATTTCTTTAAATATGCGCAAGTACTTGTAGATATATCCTTCATCCCCGAGCCTCCGGGGGAGTAACACGTTACTCGGCCGGATGCTCTTAATAAACTTGTGAATTTTCCCGTAACTTGTTCCCAAATCTGAGGTATTTTAACTTGGTGAAATTATTGAGTAGCTTCAAATATCCAATCACCTAGAGCCGGGTTAAGTTCCACTTGACTCGGATCCGAATAATTTCAAATATTCACTCACCTAGAGTCGGGTTAAGTTCCACTTGGCCCAATTCTTGAGTAACTTCAAATATTCACTCACCTAGAGCCGGGTTAAGTTCCACTTAGCCCGGGTTTTGAGTAAGTTCAAATATTCACTCACCTAGACTCGGGTTAAGTTACACTTGGCCCGGGTCTTGAATAACTTCAAATATTCACTCACCTAGAGTCGGGTTAAGTTCCACTTGACCCGGGTCTTGAGTAACTTCAAATATTTACTCACCTAGAGTCGGGGTTGAGTTTCATTTGGCCCGGGTCTTGAGTAACTTCAAATATTCACTCACCTAAAGCCGGGTTAAGTTCCATTTGGCCCGGGTCTTGAGTAACTTCAAATATTCACTCACCTAGAGCCGGGTTAAGTTCCACTTGGTCCGGGTCTTGAGTAACTTCAAATATTCCTTATTACTCATGAACTAACACTTTCCTTTTCAGATCACCACCAACCGTCACACCGTCGAGTTTCAACGGCTTCTAGACACACAAGGAGCTTTATTCAAAGCATAAGGCCTTACTGCCCGAGCTGAAGAAGAAAGGTAAAATTTTCAACTTGATATTTTAAATTTTACCTCCCTCCATCTTGGCTTGCTGAATTAACTCGTGGCTCGGATTTTGCAGCCAATGTGGAGGCCCAGAACGAGGCGCTAAAGAAGGAGGTTGCCAAGCTGAAAGGTACTTTTTCTTCGTGTCTTATCCTTTATCTTTTTTCATTCTAGCTCAGCAGGTCATTATACCTCGGCTATGTTGGGTCAAAAAATTATTGCAGTGTCTCTTCAAGATAGCATGTCCCTGCCTAACATGATGCTCCATTTTCTCGAACAAGCAGGAAAACATCATGCCTAGCTGAAGGAGAAGGACAATGAGATTCACTGGCTTCGTGTCGAGAATGAGAAACTCCAATAGCTCTAGAAAACTGAGCTTGAAAAATTAGATCAAGCGTTCTCTGATGCAAAGGTCCAGCTCGAAGGACAGCTTGATAAAAACAAAGGACTCCTTCAAGAGGCTGAGGCCAAACTTGAGTCGGTGAACACCGCCCTTGCAGATCTTCAGAGGAAGCAGAGGAATTGGCTGGCCCAACTAACTCGGATTCATGGTCTTATAGCTAGTAAGTTTCCTTGTTCCGAGTTTGCTTCTTATTGCCGAGGTTACTCTTCTCTTTGTAGTTTCTGAGTTGCTTTTCGTTTGTACTTTCAGAGGATTCCCCTCACTCCAAGGCCCGCTTTGATGTCGCCATCCGCAAGCTCCGGGCAAAGAGAGATGAAGCTGGTCGTATCTCGGAAGACGTCACAATTGATGAATCTTTGGCTGGTCTTGCGGCTTGCCTCGGGCCCATGAGAGTCTTTGGGGTGGGTCTCCTCGGCACTGCCATAAACACTTTTCATACTCTATGGACGGATGAGACTGATCCCAAGGAAGTTTTTGTGCTAATCGAGAGACTCTGGGATAGCACACTCAACTCAGTTTGTGGCGAGAATCTGCTGCGCATGCTGGAGCTAACACAGCCTTTTCCTTTGTGTTGTCCTGGTACGAAGGCATTGATCTGAATGTACTTGGTCGTCTGCGCACCAGATCCAGGTGCACCAATGATCCAGACAACATCACACAACGTCAAGCTCGTGCATATGATCTTATCCAATATGCTCATTATCATCAATGGAATGAGGGGTCAGGTTTCCTCGAGGCCATTAACGATGAGTACATTGAAGACGACGCGGATGATGACCAGGAAGACTCGGATTATGCCGAGGATGCAGAGGATGCTGAGGATGCCGAGGCAAATCCGGATGATGAAGCTGAAACTGAGGCTCCTAGCGCCGAGGATAACTTGCCTCCTGCTGTTGAGGATGGTTCGGCCACTGTGGCTCCTTAAGCAACAAAACTTTAAAATTTGTTAAATCCCTGGTATACCAGGTGCAGATGCATTAAACAATGTGTTATTTTGTGATAGCTTATGTTTTATACCGGATTAACTTGGGCAAAGTCCCCGAGTTTCATTTTCTTGTTCTCTCAATTCGGTGATTCAGCTCGCGTCTACCTTGATTCAGCGTTTGACTTACGAGTCCGAGGTTCAAAAAATTGATCTAATAATACTTGAAACTTTTAGGATTAGCTCAAATAACCCAGCATAATAAAAATAAATTAGATACAGGGGTTAGTCCAAAAAGCAAACGTTTGCTCGATTACGTTCCTTTCCTTAGTCATTTCTCATGTGCCCTGCAATTCCAAACTTGTTCTCTTGTTTCCCATGAAGCCAATTCTTGTTGGACAGCAGCAAGTCAAAGAGTTAGCTTTTGGTGCCAACACATTACTAATTCGGCTAAGGTGTAAGTAATTTAAGCCAGCTGACATATAAAAAGTAAATACAGAGAATGACAATTATTATTAAGGCAGTCCCCGAGTTTCTGCTCAAGGTGCCGAGGTTTCATTGATAAGCTCATTGCCGACATATGAGAGTTCGAGATACATACAGTTTTAGCTAAGTGTAAAATGAACAGTGTAGTGCTACGTTCCATGGCCTCTTTGATTCTTCTCCTGCCCTATTCGCCTTGTTCTTCTCCTGCAGTTATGCATCAAAGAGGTAATACGCATAATTCTGCAGTGATTTGCTTACAATGAATGGCCCTTCTCATGGGGGACAGCTTATGCATGTCGGTAGTGCGCTGCACCAGCCAATGTACCAGATCTCCTTCCCGAAAGACTCGGAGGTTCACTTTTCGGCTATGATAGCGTTGGAGATTTTTGTTGGGTCCGCAGTATAGAAAACAAAAAAATTCCTACGATGAGAACTACACGCCAAGATCTATCTACTAGGTACAGAGCAATGGGTGGACATACATCCATCCAGAACTTACCCTCGAAGACAACGAGTTTTGTTAACGAGTAGGAACTCGTGGTTGATGTAGTCGTACACTTGCCGATCTCAAGATCGAGTGGAAGTTCGAGCGTCGCAAATTAGCAGCGCATCCGTACTCGCACACACGTTCAAGCCACCGGACAACCTCCACCTCCTCGCTCCAGCGATCCAGCGGAAGCAGCAACTCCTTCCAGATGAAATGCCACTGGGAATATGTATCTCGCTAATCCGAGACCATGGGGGAATAATTCTAGAGGGGGAGAGAGATCCTTCACAAGGAGGTGTGAGGAAGAAGGATGGAGAGGGTGGACTTTTATAGGAGGAGGGGGGTGCCCCTCTCTCCATGGCTGCCGCATGGGGGGTGACTCCTCACCTCCCCCATTCATGTGGTGGTAACCCCTCCACATTAAAATGCCTCTTCACATTCCCTTTTAAAGTCCCCACTTTAAATGCATTAAAATTCTCCAAGTTTAATGCTCTCTCATTTAATAAAACTCTTTTATTAAATTTATTCAGAATTTTGTTAATTACTTTAATTAACAAACATTCACATATAACCCCTTGCAATATTTACATATCACATGCAGAACCACTTTCTGCAATTTCACCCGAAACAATTTCCGGTTTCTATCGAAACAATTCCTGCGCTTTGCGATTCTTTCGTCCCAAACATATGTGCTCCAAAATGGTGTCCGGTAACTCTTAAGTGTGTCACCCTATGGTTCGCGAATAATGCAGACATGATTGAGACTCCTCTCAGATCAATAATCAGAAGCGGGACATGGAGATCCATACTGACTCCTGCATATTCAACGATGACTTCTGTGATCGTGAGAACCTTTAACGCTAGTAACTAAATCCCTTTGTCTCATGATATATTAAATGTCCGAGATTCGATCATTGGTATCTCCATACTTAGTTGATCTCGTTGCCGACATGCACTCTTTTCTCGTTCTCGTGATATAACATTCTAGTGATCACATCACTTGCTTGCAAGCTATCTCAATGTGATATCACCGAGAGGGCCTAGAGTATATCTATCCGTCATCGGGATTGACAAATTCCACTCTTGATCCGTGAGCCTCAACATAACACCTTCGTAGCACCAAACCCATCTTTATAGTCACCCTGTTACGGTGTGATGTTTGATGTTATCAAGATACTCTTCCGGTGTTAGCAATTAACATGATCTCATGGTCTAAGGATAAATATTACTTCCTACGGTGTTATAGCAATATAAACATAATGACTTTGATTGTAATGCTATACTTCGGATGAATGTCCATCACATCATTCCACCAATGTTGTGACCTTGTTATTAACAACATCCAATGTCCATGATCAGGAAACCTTGATCATCTTGTTAATCAACAAGCTAGTCTATAAGAGAGGCATAACAAGGAACCCTTTTTGTTTATTAAACACACATGTATTGACGTTTCCGATCAATATAATTATAGCATGCAAAATAAACATTTATAATAAACATGGAATAAGATAATAACCACTTTATTATTGCCTCTCGGGCATATTCCCTTCAATTTTGCTAATATATGGTGGATCTGGACAATGCCAATTCTCTCGCTTCTTCCAGTAGATCAACATCGTTTTGCCGGGCTTCTTGCACTTCGGCTTTTGTGTATTGGGTGAACCTAGGAGACTCATGCTCTATGTCGGCTGGTAATAAAGCTTCGGCCCCATATACCAGAAAGAATGGCGTATAGCCTGTTGATAGATTTGGAGTTGTTCTTAAGCTCCACAATACCGTTGGAAGTTCCTCAATCTAGCACCCCGCCGATGTTTGTAGCGGCTCAATGAGCCGAGGTTTTATCCCAGACAGTACTAGTCCATTGGATCTTTCCACTTGCCCATTCGATGCAAGATGGGCCACTAATGCGACATCTAGCCAGATTTTCTTATCTTAGCAGAACTAGGCAAATGCTCCTTTGAAGAAATTTGTGCCATTATTAGTTATGATACTGTGTGGACAGCCGTATATCAGGATGATATGTTTGAGGAATGTCAGGGCAGTAGCTCCATCACACTTTCTTATTGGCTTTACCTCAATCCACTTTGTAAACTTGTCTACCATGTCAAATATGTGGGTCATGTTTCCCTTGGCCGGCTTAAATGTTCCAACCATATGCAAGCACCATACAATAAATGGTCAAGTGATCGGTATAGTTTTGAGTTCAAAAATTGGTAGATGTGTATTGCTTGCGTACCTCTGACACCCATTACATTTCCTCACAAGTTCCTCGGCTTGCTGCAAGGCACTTGGCCAGTAAAATCCTTGCCAAAAAGCTTTTTCCACTAGGGCTCTAGACGAGGAGTGATGCCTACATTCCCCCTGATGGATATCTCGGAGGATGTCTGGCCCTTCTTCCGGATCAACACAGCATTGCAGGACACTTTTGACACTTCTCTTATATCGCTTGGTGATTATTATAGTATATGCCTTTGCTCTTCTTTGTACTTGTCTGGAGAGTACTTCATCACTTGGCAAAGTTCCATCTTTCAAGAACTCAAATAGTGGTTGCACCCATGTTGGTACAGTACGAGCTGGGAAAAGTACTTCGTCAATTTCCATTGGATCAACCGACATAACCTCTGCCGGATCAAGCTGAACAGTCCCCGGGTTTACTGAGGCAGTCCCCGGGTTTGACGAGGTAGTCCCCGAGTTTGCCGAGGTGTTCCCCCAGTCAATGTCCATTGGGGCCGCTCCTGATTCGGGGTTTGTCTGGATATATATTAACTCGGATTCTGGTGAAGGGGTGATAGATGGTTTTCTTAGATGCTCCAAAGCGACTCCTGGTGGGATAGCTTGCCGAGATGAGCCCAGCTTAGACAGCATGTCGGCTGCATCATTTTCTGCCCGGGGTACATGATGAAATTCACATCCCTCAAAGTACCCACATATTTTTTGGACGTGAAATCTATAAAAAGTCATGTTTGCATCTAAAGCATCCCAATGACCAGATACTTGTTGCACCACTAGATCCAAATCACCGTAGCATTGTATCCGACGTATCCCAATCTCTTTTGCCACTTTTAGTCCAGTATGAGCGTCGCATACTCGGCCACATTGTTTGATGCTCGAAAATGGATCTAAAGCACATATCGCAACTGATCTTTCTTGGGCGAGGTAAGGACTACCTCGGCCCCTAGCCCGTCCTTCAATTTTGATCTATCAAAGTGCATTCTCTAGTAGTTTGAGTCCAGCAAAGGTGGCTCGTACTGCATTTTAGCCCAATCCACGAAAAAATCAGCTACTGCCTGAGACTTGATCGCGTCTCTTCTATCATATTGTGGAGCGTAAGGGTCTAACTCAATTGCCCATTTTGCGATCCGACCACTTGCATCTTTGTTACTCATTATATCGGATATAGGCCCTTCACATATCACCTTAATGGGGTGTTCCTCGAAATAGTGTTTGAGCTTCTTGGCCACCATATAGACGCCATATGTCATCTTATGATAATGGGGATAGTTCTGATTTGAAGTGGATAATACCTTGCTTCGGTAATATACTGACCTCTACACCGACTTACCCTCCTCGTCACTCTCCACCACTACCACGACACTTACGACTCGATTGGTCGCTGCTATGTAGAGCAACATCGGCTATTTGGATAGTGGTGAGGCTAACACTGGTGTAGAGGCTAACATCTTTTTCAGTTCATGAAACACGCTATCTTCTTGCGGTGTCCATATGAATTTATCTGATTTTTTCAATAGCTGATAGAGAGGCAAATCCTTTTCTCCCAGCCGACATACAAACCGACTTAATGGTGCCAGGCAACCAGTGAACTTCTGAACATCATTAAGACACCTTGGCATCTCCATTCGCTCAATAGCTCGGATTTTAGTTGGGTTAGCCTTGATACCTCGGCTGGAGACAAGGAAACCGAGAAACTTTCTAGCTGGGACACTGAAGGTGCATTTTTCCAGGTTAAGCTTCATCCGGAACCTCCTTAGGTTCGCAAATGTTTGCCGGATATCATCTAGGAGTGTTTTACTTTCCTTTGTTTTTATCACCACATCATCGACATACACTTAGACATTTTTGCCAATTTGATCATGTAGACATTTTTGCATTCACCTCTGATACGTTTCCCCTGCATTACGTGAGCCAAATGGCATAGTGCAATAGCAATAAGCCCCATACGGGGTAATGAAAGAAGTTTTTATTTGATCATCCGGGTTAAGTGGTATCTGGTGGAAACCAAAATACGCATCTACAAATGACAATAGCTCACACCCAGTGGTCGATCAATGACCTGATCTATCCTCCGCAGTGGAAATGGATCTTTTGGACACGCCTAATTCAGGTTCGTGTAATCGATACACATACGCCACACCACTACTACGTTCAGATCATCTTTCTTCTTTTCCATGAGCACCGGATTAGATAGTCAATCTGGGTAAAGCACTTCCATGATAAACCTAGCTGCAAGGAGCCGAGCTATCTCATCACCAATGACTTTTCTCCTATCTTTGGCGAAGCGGCGAAGAGGTTGCTTCACCGGCTTTGCGCCCGGTTTGACGTGCAAAGAGTGCTCGGCCAACTCCTTTGGAATGCCTTGCAGATCCTGTGTGGACCAAGCAAAGATATCCCGATTCTCACGAAGGAAGCCATCGACCTCGCTTTCCTATTTGTCACCAAGGACTGCACCAATAGTTACTGTACGCTCTGGGAACTGATCATCAATTGGCACCTTCTTGGTATCTTTTGTCGGCTAAAATGACACACTTCCATGCGGGTTACTCAGAGCCGGCATATTCAGCTGTGCGGATTGAGCCAATGTCACGACCTCTTGGATCCTTTTCTTTTCTTGAGCAATAACCAATGACTCGGCCAGGTTTGACCCGGCTGGGGCACACTCCATGGAGTGCCTAAAGTCCCCAGAAATGGTGATGACCCCATTTTCCCCTAGCATCTTCAACTTTAAGTAACTGATGTGGTCACTTGCCATGAACTTTGATAGAGTTGGTCTGCCGAGTAAAGGATGATTAGCGCTATCCAAATCCACTACCTCGAACTCCAAGTTCTCAGTTCAGCAGGTATCCCTCGTGACGAACAATACATCAACTCGGACCTTGCCTATAGGCTCACAGGATAAACCTGGCACAATACCATGAAATGTGGTCTTGGTCGCTTGCAGCATATTCTCTGATACTCCCAATTTGTGCATGGTGTCCTTATACAGTATATTAATGCTGCTACCATTGTCAATCAACACCTTGGAAAACTTCACGTTGATGTTAGGACTCGGCATGAGCCTAGGGTGATCCTTTATTCTCCATGTAATTTCCTGGTCAGGCCAATGCATGTACCTCGACACTATTGGCATAACCGCATTGACCTCCATATGCCGGCGCCACATGCTCTGCCTATCAGTTTCCTCCGTGGTAACACAAATAAGATTGATGATGCTCTTTGTACTCATTTTTCCCGTCATTGTCGGGGTTCCTTTGATTTGGCTGGTTCTGGTTTTCCACCTGATGCACTGCATCCCTTATGTCGTGATTTTCATACCTCGGCGAGGGCGGCGGTAACATTAGTTGATGTGCATTTGCTCCAGAGAGCTGCTGCTGTCGAGGTATATCATGCTGAGGTGCATCGTGCCGAGGTAGTTGTGCATTCCCTGTGCTACTTTGCTCTATCTTCCTCATCCACTCACACTGCCGAGTCGTGTGGTTCGTCGGGTTACTTGGGTTCGGCGTATGAAATTTGCATGGTTGATCTAGCATAGCCTCATATGTGTACCTCGGCCTATCTTTCCTCTATTGCCACTATTTCTTTTGTTCCGATGTCCAAGTTTTCTTGTCGTAATTTCTCGGGGTCCACTGTTGGCCTCTACTCTTCTGTTGCTGGCTATTTCTAGCTCCGGGTTGATCTGGCTCCACTGTTGCAACTTGGTACGAACCATATCTATAATCCAGCCTTTCATCTCTCCTCTTATCCCAGAAATCATTTTGCCGGGATGACCCAGCTCCGTCACGAGGGTAATATTCATCATTTGACTCGCTTGCCATAAGCCGAGGTTGAGTTGGATCACCCAATGCATATGAGTTAGCAATTCTGATTGTTTCAGCCAACATAGTTGGCATATCTCTTTGTAGCCTTTTCCATAGCATACTTGCATATCTACATCCTTGTACAAACCAAGCAATAACATGTGACTCGATTACCCCTCGCATGAATTGCGCATGATGCACCAGCGAGTTAGGAACTCCTGGTCTGTCTCATTCGGCCTCTGCTTACACACTGCTAGTTGTTGTTGCCTGTTCGGCCTCTTGTATATACTTCTGAAATTACTAATAAATATCTCCTTGAAATCTATCTAGCTGTTGATGCTTCCTGCTGGCAAATTATTTAGCCATATCCTTGCTGGCCCTTCTAGCGTCTGAGGTACGTATCTCACTGCCCATCTCAAATTACCCCCGAAAATGTTTTACCACGGTGGCATAATCAATCAGCCAATCTTCTAGCTTGGTACTTCCATCATAAGTCTTTGTTCCTATGGACAATTGGAAGTTCGGCACAGGAGGTTCTCTAATACTGTCCCTTGCGAGTAAGCCTCATACTGTCCCTTGCGAGTGTCCACTCCCATGCACAGAATGTCCCGCTGGAACCAATTCAGCTGCTTGATCTCACGAGCAATAGGAGGCACTGGGGGCCTACGAGCACTGTCACGAGCATCCCTCATGAGACCCTCAGAAGCAGAAGATGGGTGTGAGGTCTTCCTCACCTTGTTATAGATCTTCTTTGCCTTGTGTTCCACATCGATGTGAAACTCTTCAGTGGGAAGCAGGTGCTTGATCAACATCATGATGTAAGGATCATAAAGGATGGATAGCCTGTTGAACATTGCATCCATCAACTCATGGTAAATGAAGTCCATCACATCCAGCTTGTAGTTAACAGACTCATCCTCGCAAGATGCAACCCATGAGAGAAGGCTAGGATTTGAACCATGTGACCACGGATGCTGTCATTGTTGCCTCCACTCGGGGTGATAGAATCACGGAAGAGACCCACCAAGCAAGCATAAATTGGAGAAAGACCAGCAAGGGTGCCCACAATACCATTGTCCATTGTGCACGGAGAGAGGACTACATCTTTATTGGTCTTGAGTTGGGTGATGATACGGTGCCCACTAGCACGATCCCTGCTACGGAAAGAATATCCAAGCACCTCAGCAAACACACAAAAATCAGCTTGCATAGGCTGGTCACGAGTCATCCACTTCATGGTGCGGTGGTCATCACCGCAAATGACCATGGTGGAGAAGAACTGCTTCACAATCTCATAATCATAGGAGCATTGAAGAGCCATGAGATGGTGCAGCCCCATCCATTCAGACACATACATTGCATAACCAAGGTGAGGCTTTTCCAAGGCCTCAGCAAGAATAAGAGAATGCATAGGCCAAATCTTCTGCCGAGCATAAACATCTTCATAGATCCCCTTTTGCTCAGCACACCAAAAACGAGAGTCACCCAGCTCAGTATCATGTGCTAAGTCAGCAAATAGATCACGGTGACAAATAGAAGAGTAGGTAACGGGATCTAGCGACTTATAATTAACCTTGGGCTCTTTTCCCTTCCTCTTGGACACACCCCTCCTATCCCTCTTTGCCTGTTCAGCCATGCGTTTCTCCTTGTTCTTCCTTCTCCTCGGCTCAACCTCGTCCACCAGGTTACCCTTCCCGTTGTGCCGAAAGTATTTAGCACGAGGGCGGCGCTTGTAGGTCTTGAGAGCGCTCGAACCACCTACGAAGTGAACAAGGTGGATAGCATGGGGATAAGCATACACACAAGTCCAAGATAGAACATAGAAAAAGTAGGCAAATAGTTCATAGTCCAATCCTACTCAATGCACAAATCTATACAAAACTGAACCAGTTTTGACTCTGTTAGGCCGGATTATCTGGCCTCGCCAGGGGCGGATAATCTGGCCCTGGCAGAAAATTTCAGAATCACCTAGATTGAATGCAAAAGTGTAGATCGGGCCTAGATACTACAAGACTACAAATTCTACGCGAAACAACACCCTTCTAGATAGCGTTCCACCCAACAAGTAACACATCTATCCAAAGATGAGGAGAGAGGTAGTTACCCTCACTCATTGGAGGAAGAACACGGAGGAGAAGGTACCCGGAGGCACGAAGAAGAAGATCCGGGGAGGCCTAGAGAATCCGGCCGCCGAAGAGGCTTTGGGGAGGGTGGGGGACGGCAGGCGGCGGCTGGGGAGAGGGAGAGGGTCGAGGGAGAAGTGCTGCTCATTATGAGCCCCCCCCCTCGACCCCAGCCCTTAAAGACAGCATCCGCCAGGGCCAGATTATCCAGCCTATACTTGGGCCGGATTATCCGGCCTAAAATCTGAAATTCTGTTATACACAGATTCAGGTCCACGCATCCCCAAACAAAACCCCCACAAGGTGTACAAGGGACTTGTGTGCAAGAAAAGATGGCTTAGAGGTAGGGAGAGGCTTGGGTTGAGAGAGCCAAACTGAGAGGGTACTACACACTCAAGATTGCAAGAATCATAAAAGCCAAAATTGAGTGTGATTTCCATAAGAACAAGAGATGAGCAAAAATCCAAAATGATCCACATAAATCCATCTCTTCTCATGGAAGAGGGTGGTGGCCGAAGCCACCTTGTTGGAGTGTATGGTATGACACCACGGAGATATATCTTGGGTTCATGACCAATACTCATCAATAAGCTCACATATCACAAAATGATATTAAGAGAAATGATTTGACTTGCTTTTGGCATTATGGGGGGAGGGTTAGCCCAATCAATTAGGACCACACTCCCCCTATATTCATGCCCACACCTAGACTAAATAAGACTGAGATGTAAGCGTGAGTGCATGGGTAATCAAGACAAGCTCCTTGAATCAACGATATTTAGCTCATTCCTTAGGTAACAAAACCTTGCTTCATCAAGTGGCTTCGTGAATATATCAGCAAGTTGGTTCTTCGTGCTCACAAAAGATAGATCAATATCGCCTCGAGCTACATGGTCTCGAATAAAATGATTCCGAATCTCAATATGCTTCGTCCTTGTGTGCTGTACCGGATTGTACGCAATTTTGATTGCACTTTCATTATCGCATAAAAGAGGAACTTTGTCACAATTGACACCATATTCCTTTAAAGTTTGCCTCATCCATAATAACTGAGCGTAGGCACTAGCAGCAGCAACATATTCAACTTCGACGGAGGGGAGAGATATACAATTCTGCTTTTTAGAAGACCAACAAATTAGAGACCTTCCAAAGAACTGACAAGCTCCAGCAGTTGATTTCTGATCATCCATATCACTAGCCCAATCTGAATCAGTATAGCCACATAGAGAGAAATTGGAGCCCTTGGGATACCATAGACTAAAATTAGGGGAATGAACCAAATATCAGAAGATCCTCTTGACCGCCACTAAGTGGCTTTCCTTAGGAGCTGCTTGATACCTTGCACACACCCCTACACTCAACACAATATCGGGTCTAGATGCGTAGAGGTAAAGAAGAGAGTCGATCATGGACCGGTATACCTTTCGGTCCACATCTTTATCGTGGGGATTAAGTTCAAAGTGACATTTTGTTTGCATCAGAGTGGCGACGCCATTAAGATCCGTCATCTTGAATCTCTTGAGCATATCTTAGATGTATTTTGCTTGATTGATGAAGGTTCCTTCTCTAAGTTGCTTGATTTCGAATCTAAGAAAGAACCGTAACTCCCCCATCATAGACATCTCAAACCTATCAGTCATAAGCTTTGAAAAATCACCATTAAAAGCTTTATTAGTAGATCCAAAGATGATGTCATCTACATATAGTTGGCATACGGAGAGCTCCCCCTTAACCTTATTAGTAAAAAGAGTGGGATTGATTTGCCTAACTTCGAAGCCACGGTCTAACAAAAGCTCTTTAAGGTGCTCATACCACGCATGTGGGGATTGTTTAAGGCCATATAGTGCCTTATCGAGTTTGTAGACATGGTTTGGGAAGTTAGGATCCTCAAATCCCAGGGGTTGCTTTACATATAGCAACTCATGTAGAGGACCATTAAGAAAAGCACTCTTAAGATCCATTTGATGTAATTTAAAATTATTATGAGCAGCATAAGCTAGAAGGATACAGATGGACTCATGACGAGCCACATGAGCATAGGTCTCTCCGAAGTCAATGCCCTCAACTTGGGAATAGCCTTGTGCCATGAGTCTCGCCTTGTTCCTCACAACAATGCCATTCTCATCTTGCTTGTTTTTAAAAATCCATTTAGTGCCGATAACATTGCGGCAATCCTTGGGTTGCTCTACTAATTTCCAAACCTTGTTGCGTTCAAAGTTATTCAACTCTTCATGCATAGCAACAACCCAGTCCGGATCTTCAAGAGCTTCAAACACTTGCTAGGGTTCCACCATTGAGATGTGAGCTTGATGCTCACTAAAACTTGCCAACTCCCTTCTTGTGGAAATCCTTCATCGAAGATCACCTACAACTTTGTCAAGAGTATGACCCCTTAACTCAAGGTTCCTATCGGCACAAGCTTTGCAACGAAGTTTAATTAGCTTGTTGTCTCTTGGTGGAATAGCTTCATCATTTGAGTCTTTGTTTTAATCATTGGCTTGGCCTTGATATGTAGCTTGATTAGCAGGAGTAGGAGATGATGAACCTTGCCTTTGACATGGATCAACAGCCGTAACAGGAGGCTACTATTCTTCAGGAGTTTCAGGGCCGGATAATCCGGACGAGGGTGAGGCCAGATAATCTGGCCTGGGAGAACCTGAAGCATCTTCGCTAACTTGACTGGATCTTGCTCAAATCGGAGAGTGGCCGGATAATCCGAGGTCAGCCAGAAAATTCGGCCAGGGGCTTGCAGCTGTTTCTTCGATATGATGATCAATTTGGTCGGTAGTGGAGGGATGGCTGGATAATCCGGTGTCGACCGGATAATCCGGCCTAGAGCATTCAGGAGCATGTTGACCTTCAGCATTTGGTGGAGTTGGTGTAGAAGTTTCTCCCATGGTTGGACCATATTAAGCCTGTGTAGATGAGGGCTCTACATGAGTAGAGCATTGTCCGTCCCGATCCGCCACAAGGGGTTCCTCAATGGGGCGGAAAAACCCCACGCCCATTCTTCTTATGGCATCTTGTGGTATTTCAACATCTGCATCACAAACATCAACTTGCCTCGCATGGGAGTCATCATTTTCCTTGAACACCACACTATAAGATTCTACAACAGTTCTAGAGAGCTTATTGTAGACTCTATAAGTGTGGGATTCGACACCATAACCAACAAAAATGCCTTCTAAAGCCTTAGACTCAAATTTAGATAAACGAACTCCTTTGATGAGAAAGAAACACTTACAACCAAATACCCGGAAGTATGAGATATTTGGCTTGTTACCGGTAAGTATTTCATACGGAGTCTTGTCCAAGATTTTACGAAGATATAGCTGGTTGGATGAATGGCAAACGGTAGAGATTGCTTCATCCCAGAAGTTATAAGGAGACTTGAATTCAGCTAGCATAGACCTTGCCATATCCATTAAGGTCCGGTTCTTCCTCTCGGCAACATAATTTTGTTGAGGGGTGTATGTAGCGGAATATTGTTGTCTTATCCCCTCTTCACTTAGAAATTCATTTAAGGTATAGTTCTTGAACTCGGAGCCGTTATGGCTTCTAATTGCCAAAATTGGGAGATTGTGTTGACGTTGAAACTCGTTGGCAAAATCGATGACCGTTTGTTGAGTCTCGCTCTTCAACTTGAAGAAATAGACCCATGTGTATCTTGAGTAATCATCAACAATCACGAGGAAATACTTCTTCCCACCGAGGCTTGCATGTGATGGAGGACCAAAGAGATCCACATGAAGGAGCTCCAAAATTCTTGATGATGAAATAATGGTCTTTCGTCGATAGGGAGAGTCATGCATTTTTCCTTCAACACAAGCCCTGCATACACGATCTTTGGCAAAGGAAACATTTTCTTTTAGTCCAATGATGTGGCCACCCTTGTGGAGACTTTGCAAAGTTCTCATATTAACGTGGGCTAGTCGGCGATGCCATAACCAACCCGTGTCAGCCTTTCCGAAAAGACACATCGGACCTGTAGTGGTTTTCCCCAAGAAGTCCACCACGTACAGGTCATTTTCAACATATCCCACGAAAGCGACTTCTAGAGACTTGCTCCACAAGAGTACCACCAAATCAGCATTAATGAAAACTGCAAAGCCCATCTTACCAAGGGCACGAACTGAAAGTAAATTGTATCCAAGGGTCTCAACCTTTGTTTTCACGCCGTCGCCTAAACGTCGATTAAACGTCGCCCAGGCGTCGGGTCGCGCTGGAGCAAACGACTGGGAGGGACGCCCAACGTTTTTGAGTTAGGCGGGCGCCCAGAAAAAAAAAGCGTCACCCTGCTCGCCTGGGCATCGACTTGGTTGCTTGGGGCGATCGCCCAGGCCAAATTGGCAGGATTTTTTGGGGGGAATCGGGGGGAAGGGGGAAATCAGCGGGAATCGGTGAGGGGAATCGCTAATTGAGCAAGGGAGAGAGGGAATCGACCCCTGCAGAATCCAATCGGGCGGGACAGAGAGGCGACCTGGGCTGTGCTGCCGCCGCGACCAAGCTCCACCGCCATTGCCACCAGGGTTCTTCGGCCGCTCCACCTCCGTCGTCAGGTAAACCTCCTTCCTCTTGTTCTCTCCTCTTCCTCCCTCTCAATTTTCCACCTCCGCCTCCACCCCCGCTGTTCTTCCTCTCGCGCCTCCCCTCTACAACCCTGCTCCTCCCTCATGTGTGCTGCTCCCCCCTCTACAACTCTGCTCCTCTATCTCCATCGCCCCCCTCTGCAACTCTGCTCCTCCATGGCTCCATCTCCAGTGCCCACCCCCCTCTGCAACTCTGCTCCTCCATGGCTCCATCTCCAGCGCCTCCCCTCTGCAATTCTGCTTGCTGCCTCTTTCTTTTGCTCTGTTCTGCCTTATTTCTCATCTGATTATGTTGCTAATGAAGCAATACTTGACCAATTTACAGAGATAGATGGCTGATAATGGAGGTGAGGCGTATGATCCGAAGAAGGATCCAAAGAGGAGAGCCAAGTCAAAGGATCCTGGTTGGAAATACACATATTGGCCTACCGAAGACAAAAATGTTGTTGAGTGTCTTCTTTGCAGGAAGATTGTGTCCTCTGGTATCAAGAGGATGAAGCAGCATCTGTTAGGAGGCTACGGAGATGTCCTTGTATGCGAGAAAACCACCACTGAGATCAAGAAAGAGATGCAAGCATGGAAAGATAAGAAGCGGCGAAAGATGCTAGTCGAGGTAGATGACAGTGGTGAGGAGGACGAAGGTGGTGATCAAGATGATGATGAAAGTGCGGCAGTAAGAGAACAAGCAAGCCAAGCATCATGTACTGGTCCTAGAGCAACAAAAGAACCAACTCCAAGTTCTAGGACAACCTCCAAGAGAAAGGCTGCAGCTGCATTCTTCAAGCCAGCGCCAACCAAGCAACTAAAAATTTCTCCATTGTTGCTGAAATCTCTGAATGAAATAGTGAGGATGAGGCATGCCCCGGGTGCCAAGCAACAAAGCTTGTTTAGGTCTGGTAAGAGTGATGCTGAGAGACATGTGGCTGTCAAGTACATTTGCAAGTTCTTGTATGACAATGCCATTGCATTCAATGTGGTAAACCCCAAAAGTTTTGAGGAGATGGTTGAAGCAATCGGGCAGTATGGACATGGTCTGAAACCACCTATCTATCATGAGGCAAGTGACAAATACATCAAAGAAGCTGTCAATGATTTATCCGACATGAGGAAGAAACATGAACTTGCTTGGAAAACCTATGGATGCACTCTTATGTCGGATGCATGGACGGATAGGAAGCAAAGACACTTGATCAACTTTCTTGTCAATAGTCCAGAAGGGACATTCTTCTTGGGTTCTGTGGATGCATCTAGTGAGACACATGATTCAGCTTACTTGGCAGGCTTGCTTGGGCAGAAAATTGAGGGGATAGGTGTGGACAATGCTGTTCAAATATGCACTGACAATGGTTCTAACTATAAGGCAGCGGGAAGGTTGTTAATGGAGAAGTATCCTAGGCTATATTGGACCCCTTGTGCTGCACATTGTTTGGACCTAATGCTTGAGGACATTGTTAAGATAGACAGATTTAAGGATTGGATAGTCAAAGCAAAGCGTGTGACAACCTTTATTTATAGGCATTTGAAGCTTCTTGATAAGATGAGAGAATACACAGGTGGGAATGAGTTTGTGAGGCCAGCAGCTACTCGGTTTGCCACCACTTTTTACACGCTGCAAAGTATGCATAAAAACAAAGAAGCTTTGAGGAAACTATTTGTTAGTGACTTCTAGACAAAGAACAAGTTAGCAAAAACTAAAACAGGAAAGCATGTGTATGAGGTTGTGATGTCAATGACATTTTGGAATGTCGTGGAAGCTTGCATAAGAGCATCACACCCTGTTCTAATTGTGTTGAGGCTAGTTGATGGTGATGAGAATCCAGCAATGCCGCAGCTTACAGCAGCGATGGACATATGCAAGAAGAAACTCAACGAAAGCTTCTCAAGAAAGCCGCCATTGTTGGAGAAGTTAATGCAGATTTATAGGAAGCGTTGGAATGATCAAATGATGCAGAAGTTACATGGGGCTGCTTTGTTCTTGAATCCTGGCCGGTTCTTTGACATAATGGAAAATGATCCTGAGTATGCACAAACCTTGAGGATGACATTTAATCAAGTGGTGACAAAAATGATGGATGGCGATGAGGACATGATTGCACCTATTGATGTGCTAGCTGATGACTATCAATGGAAGGAAAAGAAAGAGTCCTCGTAACTTTCTTTCTCTATCATTTGTTCATTAATTTCAGCTTGAAGTCTCATGTTTGATATATGGCTGCTCCCTTTTTTTAGTTGATTGGTGGAAGTCAAATGGTGGTGGCCAAGCATTGCCACTCACTAAGGTTGCAAGGCATATAGTCGGTTTGTGTGCATCAGCCTCTGCTTGTGAGCGCAATTGGAGCACCTTTGAGAGGGTGAGTGGACAAGTCTCTTGTGGCTGTTTATAATTTCAGAATTCTAGCAATTAGCAAGTGGTTCAATTATGGGTTGTTTTTTCATGTTAATTTCAGATCCATGGCAAGAAGAGGAACAAGTTGGGACATACGAAGTTGGATGATCTTTCCTACATATCTTTCAATAGCAAGATTCAGGAGAGATTTGCTAGGCTTCACCATGAAGGTAATAAAGTTAACCCTCTCTTCCTAGAAGAGTTCCAATGGGACAATAAGTGGGTTGACAAGGATGCCGAAGTGGTTCAGCGAGTGCACGAGGAGGATGATCTCACATGGGACCAAGTAGATGTTGCTGCCACTACATCATCATCGCTTCTTCGTCGCAATCAGCCTAGGGGTGGGAATTTCTATACTAGACATGCACCACAAAATGTAGACGAGTTAGATCAAGATCCCTTCATTTGTGATGATGAAGATGTTGATGATGATGTGGTGGGCGCCGAGGGTACTCAATCTCAGCCTGATGGTGGTGAAGATAATTAGGTTGATAGGGAGAACTCCGATGCTTTGGAGTGTGATGACGATGATGTGTAGGAGTGCTTGGCCCTGGCTGTTGCTTCAGTGCTTGGTTTTGGCTGTTTGAACCTAGCTTTCATGAATTTGTGTTGAAACTATGTGGGTTAAATTTGTGTTTCAAACTTCTGGACCTTATATTGTTGAACTTATGCTTATTCTAGTTGTTATTTATGTTCCTAAATCTTTGTCATATTATATATTATTTATTATTATTATGCCCAACGCCTAGTTGTCGCCTAAACTTCAACATGTCGACATGTCGACTCAACTCTTCGAGCTCGACTCGACTCGTCGACTTCCGAACAAAGGTCTCAACAAGCATGACGTCCACGAGAGAGATATCGTGAGCAACCACTACTTTGCCAAGACCCAATACCTCAGATTTTGACTTGTCACCATAGGAGACGGTTATGTGATCATGATTTGGCCGCATCTCTGTGATGATCTCCTTGCTTCTGGTCATATGACTTGTGCACCCGCTATCGAGTACCCATTTAGACCCAACGGAAGCATAGGTCCCGCAAGAAAGTTACTTCTTGGTTTTAGGTACCCATTTTTCAATGGGTCCTCTCATGTTAGTGACAAGGGTTTTGGGAACCCAAATAGACCAAGATATGTAACTATCAAAAGGTCCTACATAACTAGCATAGACATCACCATAATAATCACAAAACAGTTCATAGTTAGGATTTTTAGCCCATGCAAAACCATCATAGTTAGTCTTGTCATTAGTGGTGGTGCTTGTCTTTGGTTGAGCAGTTTCGCTCTTCTTCTTGTTGTTGTTGTTCTTTTTTGTCTTGGGAACATAACCAAGACCCTCTTTTCCATTATTTGTCCTTTGCTTGCTGAGCACCTCATCTAGAACTTATTTACCTTTGTGTTGAGATCCCTTTACAAGTTCTTCTTGTCCACAAGATGGAGTGGAGGTGTTGGGCATATCATGCTTCTCCAATTGAGTTTGGAGCTGGTCACGAGACTCATTTAGAGTGGAATGTTCACTCTCCAATGCCTTGTGAGCAATGTCAAGTTTCTCAAACTTCTCCAAGAGTCTAGCATGAGCAGCCCTAAATTCAATCTTTTCTTTCTTTAGTTTCTTTACCTTAGCAAGAGCGTTGTCACGTTCTTTGATGAGCTGAGCAACAACCTCTTCATGAGACTCCTCAATTGACTCGAGTCTCTCTTCCAAGGATACTCGAACTTCCTCTTCTTCTTCTAAGGCATTCTTCAAAGAGGTTATCTCCACGACATCTTCTCTTTCAATTCTGCCCTTTTCTTCGAGGAGATCTTCGGATTGGGCAAGTTGACTCATAAGAGCATCAAAATGAAGTTGGTGCTCACCTTGCAAGTTAGTGAAAAAGTTGTCCAAAGTAATAACTTATTCCTTTATCTTAAGACTAGTATGATCATCCATATCCATATTTATGTTAGTCTTGGGAAATGAAGAAATAGAAGATGATACCTCAGACCCTCTTGCCATAAGGCAGGTGACATTGTTGTTGATGACGTTTTTGTTTGGAGAGTCGAAGAGTGATGATGGGGTAGATGTGGTGGCTATTGCAGCCACATCACGAGTACTATTTTCATCCTCTTCATCTTCACTTGTAGAGGAATATTCTTCTTGTGCCACCAAGACAATCTTGGGTTGCTTCTTGTAAGGACCATTCTTTTTGATAAATGGCTTCTTTCGAGGTGCCTTGGACTTTTCTTTAAGGATGAGCCTGCCACCATTGTCTTCTTTATTTTGATATGGACACTCAGCCACAAAGTGTAACCTATCTCCACAATTGTAGCATGTCCTTAGCTTTGGGCCATTCTCTTTTCTTCCACTTGACCCATTCTTCCGTTCAAGTTCAGACTCACCATGAGCATGCTTGACTTCTTCGGGACAGCTCATGGATATAACATCATATCCTCTTTCATCTTCATCTTGTTCAACAACATTTGCTTTTAGAGCCACATTGAGTCCCTTTTGCATTCCAATGGCCCGAGCACGGGCATCTTCGACGTTCTTGGTGGCAACCTTGAATGATGCCATTTCTTGCATGACTTCATTGGAAGCCATTTGATGGTAGTTGTGTCTACCTTGCAAGCTCTTCAGGTCCGTTGGCTCAAAAGGCATTAGAGCACTCACATATTTCCTTTTTATCCATGCATCATAAATGTGAGTGGCTCCATGCTTTCTAAAAGTTGTTGCAATGCCCTTGAGCCTTCTATACATGTCTTCATGGTCTTCACCATCCAACATGTAAAATCCTTCAGCTTCATTGCTAAGGGCATCATATCTATTCATCCTCATGCTTTCATTGCCAATAAAAAGATCGGTGAGTGCATCCCAAGCTTCTTTGGCGGTGTTGAAATGCTCAATGTGGGGCATGTCCTTGGGAACCCCTCCGAGCTGTATCATATGGAGAGCCATTGCATTCAATTGACTATCCCCAACTTCTCTTCTTGTCAAGTTAGTGTGATTTCCAATATGAATACCCTCTTTGATAATCCTCCAAAGTTCAATTGACGAACTACAAACATGAGATTTCATCAAGAATTGCCATTGATTAAATGTAGATTCAGTAAGCTTGGGTGGATCACCCCTATTGTTTATATGAGGATGAGGGATAGGTGGGTCGGGAGAATATAGGTGATGAACCTCACTATAGTCCTCCTTACCACTTCCCTTCTTGGAGGCGGAACCATTATGTTTTTCACCTACCACTTCATCTTCCTTAGATCCGGTGTTAGCCATATCCTTGGATGAAGGAGTGGTAGCCTCAGAGGAGGATGGAGATGGGGTTGCAGATGATGTGAGGCGAGCAATCATTTGTTGCATCTCCTCCATCTTGGTCTCAAAGGATTTCAACAAGGTTGTTTCCAACATCTTGAGGTCATCTATTGTGACATTGTCCACAGCCTCATTCCCATTCTCCTTGGTACCCATACTTCTCTTAGTCGGTTAAGACCGAATAAAGAGTCGGAGATCTGATACCAATTGAAATGGATCGTATGGGCACCTAGAGGGGGGGTGAATATGTGCTACTTCAATTTTTAATGCTTTTTCAATTTTAGGCTTGACACAAACGGTAAATTCTCTAGATATGCTATCGGTGGAATTTCCCTATATGCAAACCTAACTACTAGCGAGTAAAGGCGAGTGAGATAGAGGAGCGAGTAAACCGTAGTGGAGCACGTGGAGACATAGGATTTGTTTTACCGCAGTTCCTTCCTTGTTAAGGGAAGTACATATGCGTTGAAGGGGTGGGCGGTACTAAGACCACCACGCCACAATAGGCCTCACCATGTTCTCTGATGGATCCCGCCACCAAAGGCCTGATCCACCTTTCAACTATAGGAACCCTTCGAGGCGGGAATCGGCGCCTTTACACAACTAGCGGGGCACAACTCCACAACGAAATTGGAGGCTCCCGTGATGACAACAAGCTGCCACAAGAACAAGTTATCAATAACCAAACACAAGATCTAGATATTAACGAGAATACTAGATCGGGGATTTCTCCAAGTGAATGGAGAGGAGTTGATGCGCTTGATTCGTGATGACGATGTAGGTTGTCTCCTCCTTCAATTCCCCCAAAGATCGAAGCCTTCGGGTGGTTGAAGTGGGAGATCTAGAGAGAGAGCACTTGCAACAGGTCTAGCCTTTTTCGAATGAATCAAGAGTTCTGAATGAAGGGGGTGAAGGGGCTTTTATACCCCCTGCCCCAACTGAGCCGTTGGAGCCTTTGGGGGCCGGATTATCTGGCCCAAGTGAGGGCCGGATTATCCGGCCTGGGGAAAACTCCGTCCCAGACTCAGATTATCTGGCACATATTCCATCCCTAGACAGAGCGTCGCGTCGAGCCTGTCCTTGATCGTCTTCTGGGGGCCGGATTATCCGGCCCAAGGTGAGGGCCGGATTATCCGGACAGGGGAAGAATATCCGCCCCTGTTCAGATTTTCCGGGGGAAAATCCGCCCCTAGACAGTGCATCACGCCGTGCCTGCCCTTGATCGTCTCCGGGGGCCAGATTATCCGGCCCAAGGTGAGGGCTAGATTATCCGGTCAAGGGAAGAAAATCCGCCCTATTCGGAATTTCCGGGGGAAAAAACGCCCCCAGACAGAGCGACGCGCCATGTCTGCCTTTTCCAAGTGAGATTGGCCGGATTATCCGGCCCTTGATAGGAGCGGATAATCTGGCCCCCCAAACACAGTATCATTCCCTGCACACTTAGCACAAATGAGAAAACTCCACGGTATTGTTATCTAACACTCAAAACACAGGGAACCATGAAATGTTCTTTCACGTACCCAGCATTTCCCTGTCCGGCATTGCCTTGGTCGTGGTTACCTCGTCTAACTTCACCTCAGCTAACATTGTGGTGATCCTCATCGCACTATGCTGCCTTTCCTTTCCCTGCCCTTGCCGGGTCATATGGGACCATCTGTTTGTTTTTTCTCCCCGAGGTTACCACCTCTTCTCTCCTAGGGCCATCATGTGGAGATGACACTTCCCTGGCGGATTTTGCTGGAGCACCCCCTGTAGTATGAAAGACTTTGGAGCCTCCTGCCCTTGCTGGGTTTGCCTTGAGAAATTCTTCATTCTGTTTGTTAGCAATTTTTACTAACTCAATGAGTCTTTCTTGCTGCCTTTGCCGGGATTCACCCGTCAGACCCTCTAACTCAGACGTTGCTGCATTTGCAGCCCTGAGATTCTTCGTCGGGGTGCTATAACTCGACAGACCCACCGACATTGGGTTACCTGATTCTCCTGGCCTAGGCACATATTCCTTGTCTATCTCACTAATGAGGTTTCTACCCCTAATCTTCACACCGTCCATATGGGTGGGACTAATCCTGTTTGCCTTTGTGTACTCACGCAGCGTGATGTTCAATGATTGTTGAAGCGCTGCTATTTTCTTTGCCCCCGCTAACATTTGCAGCCGGGTCTCCTCTAGCTCGGCCTGTGCCTGAGCTGGATCTTCTATGGAAGCTATGGGAGTGGCTAGGCTCTCTATTGCTTGTTGCAACACATTCTGTGGCCTCTCTTGTGGAGGACCCCTAGTTCTAGGTACCTTCGGTGTTGTCTCCGGGTCCTTTGCCAGGTCTTTGCTTGCTCCTGCGTCAGGCGCTATCATCATTACCTCAGTGGAACTGGTGGGGCGAGCAATACCCGGACCGTGAGCCGCGCTAAGGGGTGGCTCCCCTACCTCGACGACGTGCTGCGGGTGAACGCATGACTCGTCGACGCCGATGTAGATCTTGTGGGCGCCGAAGCTGATGAAGAGCCCGTTGTGTGGCGGAGAATAGTCGCCGAAGCTACGCACGTTGTCGCTGACATAGTCCAGCGCTCCAAAGCGCTGAACGAGCCCGGAGACGATGCGTTCTTCGGTGACGATGAAGTTTCTCGTTCGGATCTTAACTCCAGCTAGCACCGCTGCTGACCCTACGGTGGACGCCAACTGTCGTGGTGGTGTCACGGCAGGTGCCATGGATAGGCTAAAGATGGGGCAAAAGTGTGCTAGAGGTATCAAGGGAGGGATAGTGTGGTGATTTCACACACAGATGATTTGTATTCTTAAGATCTATAGTGTTTACAAATGCTCCTTGAGCTGTTCGTGGGGAGGAGGAAGATGAAGTTCTTCACTGCTTACCCCTCTCGCTAGGGTTCTTCCCTTAGTAAAATGATCGATCCCCTCCTCTAGAGGTCCTGGCGCACCTTATAAAGGGATGGCCAGGTTACACTTAGGGCATACGTGGAGAGCATATTCTAGGAATATGCTCCTACCAAAATGGCAAAGCGGTGCTCCCCTTTTTCCCTTCGTAAGCCGCCCAGAGCTCATGGCGTAAGCCTCTCTAAACCCCTGGCGTAAGCCTCTACGGCGCTATGTCACCAGACCAGCAACGGTCAGGAGACGTCATCCTTGTCGGCCCGTGCCGCTGGTCCTTCTCTCTGTCTTTTGCGCTCTCTCTATAGTTGAGAGAGAAGCGCTGACCATGGAAGATACCTTTCTTCTCCTGTAAGCCAACTAGTAACCCGGCTCCCGCCTGGTTAAGTCGGCTTTGGTAGTACCTGCAAACAAATGATTAGGAGGTGCCGACATACGCTTTATGTCGTCTGAGGTCTTGTTGGGTGAAGACAACCTCCGCTGAGTCGGTCATAACTCGGTTGGCTTTTAGGTAACTCGGTCAGCTCCTGCTTTGACCTTGTCGTACCTCGGCTAATATTGCCTTTATACCCCGGCTCGACACTACCCTAGGTCATCTCCCCAACAATCCTTATTCTAAAGTTTTGCTGAATGATATGAAAATACATACCCACAGATGTTGTGGGCTGTTATGTACTTAGCAGTTGAAGAGAAGGTTTCCTTTTGGTCCGTCAACACTATTAGTGATACTTCTATAATTAACAAGCAAAACAAGAATGTGCATCCAACAATCAGTCCTACCTAGTACATGGGGACATTTTGTTGCTTAGTTTATTTAATCAATTTCTTACATATTTGGTTGCTTCTTTCTGGTTTTGATGTAGCATGTACTGATTGACTTTTCACTTCGTGTTGGCTGCTCGTAGCTTTAACTGATCATGGGAGCCTAAAAATAAGGATGGTGCTGGTGGCTCTGTGGTCTGAAGTATCATATTTCTTGTGACTGTTTTTATATGTTTGTTGCTAGCTTGTCTGAACTTGCTTTCTCCAGAGTTTGCTAATGCACGTTGAGAGAGAATGGCTTTCTAAGCTTTTAATATATTTACAATGTATGAGTATTTTTTAGATTCATATATGATTTGAGGTTATATATGTTCTTGGCAGCAGTACCATTTTCATGTTTGTGTTACAGTCTGAAATCTGAAGCTAATTTTGTTTCTACAAAATGCATGCAAAATATTTTTCCTTTTCTAGGGTCAAAGTTACATTCTAAATAGAATTGTTTTTAAGAAGCCGGACATGGACGCTCTTTTATTGTTCCAAGGTCAAAATCCAGTGTCTTTTTCTGTTGATTTATTTGGTGACTTATAGTGATTATTTCTTTGGTTCATTGTATTATTGGTCAAAGAAAAAAACTCTAATTTCAGGTGTATATTTTTCTGTGCATGGTACATATTTTGTGAATTGTTACTGATACATGGTCAAATTATGTGTCCTTCATCATCCTGAGTCGTTATTATACAATCGTCTAACTAGACTCATGGTACTTGAACAAATCTTAGTTAGACGAAGGATCCTGAATTAAAATAGCAATTCCTTTAGTATGATAAAATTCATACAATTACATTTCACTCCATTATTAGAGATTTGGTAACTTTCGGATTGTTTACTAGAATAGTGGTTCATGTATTTTGATCACTGCTTATTGTACTTTCTTTAAATTTACTTGGTAAGATCGATTGCAGGTAGTGAATGAAAGCAGGCTTACTCCAGTACAAAAGCAACTACTGTCATTTGACGATAATCAATGTGTAGACACTATATGTTTTAAAGCTTGTACATTTGATTTCTTGTGATGCAGCCTTTGTTATTGCAGATACCCCTAGTGATTTTCTTTCTACAAAAAATAGAGCAGCTAGATGCAGAGTATGCCCATGTGTGCTTGGGATGAATAAATGAACAAATCTAGGAAAAAGAAAGTGAACTCTCTGGCTCATGGTGAACTGTCAGATAGAAGGCCTACTCTAGCTATAGTGCTGCTGAAGATCGTTCTAACTGTCATGTTTGTGTTTCTGTCATGACATCTTCGTGTGTAGAGGGTCTCGAATCGTACCGATTAGTTTTCTGGTTTGGTCTTTTAAGCTATCAACACACTTCACCTATAGCACTGTTGCAGGGAGAGCTGTCATGTATATATTGTTATATACTCTCTACTTCTCAATCTAGACACTATTTAGTATATAGATTTATTTAAATTTTAAAAAACCTGCTACGTCTATTCTGAGACGGAGGGAGTATGATTGTTTATTCCAGTGTGTTTGTCGCAACTACTGTGCCGGTTTCAATTTTATTTTCCACCCCTTGCTTATGATACTATCGCAACTTTCTACCTACTAAAACCACTTGTTCATGTACTATTAATTTTTTTCATCTTTCAAAACCATTGTTCCTACCTGGTTGACCGTCGTCTAAGTCCAGGTTCATTGCCCTCTCATGTCCGTGACTCCATTTTCTAACATCCTCACGTGTGCATGCCAGGCCCATTTGTTTTACGGATTATCCAGGTGTGCCTATCTCAAACCACCTTATCAAGTAGTAGATGACAAAACAGTTGAATATGCTTGCCTGCCGTAGCAAACTATTCATATATGTTTTCCTTATAAAAGATAATTATTGTACACTGTGGTAGCAAGCTCTTTACCTTAGTAAGCATATGAACAATTGAATGTTCAAAATGAAATTGTGCTGAATTTTTTTTGCCCCCGCGTCAGTTTAAAATGAAATTGTGCTGAAATTTTTTTGCCCCCGTGTCAGTTTATTTTAGGACAGAGGGAGTAGCTTCACTGCACGTGCCAGAGGATCACTCATTGACTAGGTTTATAAGAGCATTGTCTTTGCCTATCTATGCAATACACCAGAGTAAGCAACTTGAGGCATCGTTACAAGATTCTTCTTTGGTTTGTATGGCAAATTAATTATTTTGTGATCACTCAAGATGTACACTATTGAGATTCAAAATGGAATTTGTTGGTTCTTTTAGATTTTGTTCTTTGATTGTAAGGTTAAGTCCCAAGCATCGTTATCTTTTGTTTATGATGTAAAATGACTCTTTGTCTAATAGAATTGCCTATGTATAATGTCCTAGCTTCATTATCTTTTAAAGTGATTATTTATACCATGTTGACCGCGAAGCAGCCAATCGAGCGGCAAGTTGTGTTTCCTACCTAGTTTGAATAGATGCACGGGATGTTTCAGCACTCTACGGAAATTTTGAGGTTGAAACTTCCAAGATACACTGCTCCGACGTGTGGTCGCTCCTCAGGTGTTGGCCACGTCTAGATCGACACGCCTGGGACAGTATACTTACCAACATTTAAATGAGTTTTTAGATATTTTCCGAAATTGATAAACATTACTGAAGGCTTTCAAATAAAAAGATGAGCAAAGTCATGGCCATATCTCTACCATAGTTTATGATAACGTGTACATATTTGGTAGATCAGTGCATCTTGGCATTTCTAGCAATGTTTGTAAAAGAACATTCCATATTTGCTGGATAACGCCCTACTTTCATGAATTTTCAAGCTGGCTAGCTAAATCTGTGCAATAAAATGGCTTTTTGACGATATAAAGTAAATATGTCTAATTTCGAACTATAAAGCGTGTGATATAGCTTGCTCTTGATTTTTTAAAAATAATTTAAAGGTATTAAAGTAGTCAAATATCAGAGAACCACCGAATGGTAATGATGCCAAATTTGGGACATTTGAAGGTATCGAAGTAGTAAAATATAGTTTGCAAGATTCAACTTCTTGATACAAATGATAATTATACCAAATTTGGGACATTTTTTAAAATATACATAGAAACAAAATATGAAACGAAATACTACCATTATGTTCCCTTGGTGTCTTACTGTCTGCACTAGCTAGTTTCCAAGAAAATATTTGAACTTAAAATTTGACAATTTTGAAAAACTTGTTTCACAATATGGCATACCATGTATTTACAATCATGCCTTTCAAACTAGATGACCAATGTCAAGGCCATATTTTTACCATACTTTATGATAATGTAACCATATTTGGTAGATTGATGCATATTGGTATTTAAACATTGTTTACAAAAAGAGCTTCCATATTTGAAGTTATTTTAATTTTTCCAATTGATAACAATGGCGTTTGTCATGAATCAACCACAAAGATTGTGACTTAAAATCACACCCCAATTTTCACACAAAGTATAATTCTCAAGTTTTATGGCTATATTCGTGCAATTAAATGACATTATGGCTATTTAATGAAAGTATCTCAAACTTTTGTGTGCAAGTGCATGATACCTACTTGCTCATGCTTTTTTAAATTCATTTGAAGGTACCCAAGTAGTAAAACAAGGGAGAACCACCAAGAGTTCTGCAAGATTCAACCTCTTGATATGAATGCTAATGCCACCAAATTTGGGCAATCAAGAAATTTAAATATAATTTGAAGTAGTTCCTTTCTTTCGCATGGTGTCTTGCCATCACACTAGCTTGTTTCCATGAATACATTTAAACTTAAAATTTGACAATTTTGAAAAAACTTGTTTCACAATATGGTGTACCATTATGAACATTCATGCCTTTAAAACTAGATAACCAATGTCAAGGCCATATGTTTACCATACTTTATGATAGTGTAACCATATTTGGTAGATTGGTGCATATTGGCATTTAAAAATTATTTACAAAACGAGCTTCCATATTTTAAGTTACTTTAAATTTTCCAATTAACAACAATGACTTTTTTCATGAATCAACCACAAAGATTATGGCTCGAAAGCACACCGCCCCAATTTTCACACAAAGTATAACCTATTTAATTGAAATTTTTCAATTTTTATGGCTATATTCGTGCAATAGAATGACTTTTTGGCTATTTAATGAAAGTATCTCAAATTTTGGTGTGCAATTGCATGGTACCTTCTTCCTCATAATTTTTCTTAAATTCATTTAATAGTACCCAAGTAGTAAAACAAGGAAGTACCACCAAGAGTTCTGCAAGGTTCAACTTTTTGATATAAATATGCTAATGCCACCTTGGGCCTTATGAATGAAAACAATTAAGAAAATTCAATATAATTTGAAGTAATGCATGCCTTTCTTTCGCATGGTGTCTTATCATTGCACTAGCTAGTTTCCATGATAACATTTAAACTCAAGATTTGACAATTTCGAAGAAACTTGTTTCACAATATGACGTACCATGTATGAATATTCATGCCTTTCAAACTAGATGACCAATGTGAAGGCGATATGTTTACCTAACTTTATGATAATGTAACTGATAGCTCCAAAATTCATCATATTTTATCATTGATTATCCTCTTGTTTATTGCTGGATTTCACTAAAGATTATCCTTTTTACTAACGTTAACATCGCAATTAGCGAATCCTTGGTTTCTTGTGATGATTTTCAGGCAATGAACATTTACGGAAGATCTAATAGCATTTATGGGCTAATTACACCTAAATAATCAAATCCCCAATTGGAGCCCCTTCCATTGGAGGCGCCTAGAATGCTTAACGACCAGTAGTATGGTTAGGACGCGCCCGTACCGTTCGCCTGTACTACACGCTGCCTGCTCTGTTATATCAATGCAAGCAACTTTCGTGAAGGGGGTGACGAGAAGGACGGCAGAAAATAAAACACAGCCGCCACAAACTCATTCAGAGAGAGTTAGATCAGATCTCAAAGAGGAGAAGAACTTCCCCTCGTTCCTCGACGATTTTCAGCTCCTCAACCACACACTCCATCATCATCCCCACCATTACTTAGAGAGAGAGAGAGAGAGAGAGAGATATTGGCACTTATAAGATTAGGGTTTGATACTTTGATACCTTTGGTTTTTTTTGATTTGATATGCAATCACTATTGTGATTTGCTACAATAACTTTGAGATGATTCCTATTTGCAATATAATTATGCTTTTGATTTGTCTTCCTCTCATGTCTGAGTAAATCTCCATAGACGTGGGAGATGTAGGGATTGGTGAGATGTCATGCCTCCTTTAAATCCATCCATTTGTGATTGTTGTAGTGTTTATTAAATAGTGAGAATGATTATCTATGTTCACCTAATGCTTGTTATCTAATTTAAGGGTCCAGGTAACATGATCCAAAGATCTCATAGGTATGAGCTTGTATGCTACGGAATCAACGACCCTCGAGTGACACGGTCGATATCAATGAGAAGCTAGCACTACTCGAAGACAACAAGGAACCATCAATTTTACACCCTTGATCCGGTCGCAAGATCTTAATTAATGTGTTGACCATTGTCGTGGTAGCTGGTATACGGATCATTGAGGCTGAGAAGAATTGGTCATGAGGACTCCTAGTCGGTATATGGGTTGCTTGCCTACTCACTTATAAATAAGAAATATCATTATCACTTATTCCACTTTATCCATTTGACATTTTCACTATCACCATGAACTGTTTCTCTCTGCTCCAAACTTCTCATCTATAGGACCTTTAAACACCTTTCCCATCCTTTACTTTTATGCAATTTCCTAAGCAAGTTTCCTCTATCTTTTACTCACCACTTTCCACAGTCAGCTTTTGCAGTCAATTCACTCAAGACCGGTGACACCTTGAGTGTGACTGAAACGCCGCACAAAACACTTACCTAGGCTCCTTATTAGGATCAATATAAAAACTAGAATTAATACATCCGCAAAAAAAATCTCTGACGAACCTATGCACTTGGAGGCCATCAAGATATTTTCTGGCGCGTTGCCGGGGAGCTAAGCGCTAAGTGTTATTTCTTGACAAAAGTAGTTGTTGACACCATTCATGATCTCCGCTGAAGACAGAGGTACCACTTGATCAGGAAAACCTTATTTACGTCCGTATATTGGTTGTGTTCCGATCGACAGACGTCTAGAATTTATTAAAAAGATTTTCTAACTCACGTACTGTAGACGTGAACAGTTTGATTCCACTGATCGCAGATTTAACCATCACCCAAGAGGCTAAACCTGAGCTACTATTAGGAGAATATGGGAACCCATCTAGGCACTTAAGGAAAATGCCTATTCTTTGTCCTAAACTTGAAGGCCAGGAATTCGAAATATATCCTGAGCTAATTTATATGATGAAAGAAATTTCTTTCACAGGAAAATAAGAGGAAGATCCTAGTGACCACTTGACAAGGGTCTATGACCTTTCCGCTACTCTTGAACCAACAAGTTTACCAATAGAGTTTGTACTCCTTAAAAATTTTCCGCTGGTCCCTAAAAGATGATCCTTTCACTTGGTTAAAATCATTACCTAATCATACTATAAAAAGCTGGGAAGATTGCATCCGAGAATTCATGCATAAATATTGTTCATTCACTAAAATCATGCAAATTAAACATAGTATAACAAACTATCTTCAAACAGTTGGAGAAAACTTTTATCAAGCATGGAATAGATTTTATGCAATGATTATGAAAGTCCCAAATCATGGTTTCCACGAGCATTTAATTATTCAATATTTTTACAATGGGCTTAATGATGAGACAAAAGAAATGATTGATATATCTGCAGGAGGAGTTGTATGCAACTTAACACTGCAGGAATGTGTAAAGCTTTTCAAGGTAAGATCCTTTAATGTCGAACAATACAATCCAGTTGAGGATGTTGAACCACGAAAAGGTATGATTCATATACCAACAAATCTTATACCCGAAGTCAAAAATTCCATGGAAGAAAAAGGCACAGACTTAGAACTTGTTAAAGAAAATAAAGTTGACATTCTTCAAACTTATGTAATGGAGGATGATATAAATCTTGTAATGCAAAAGTTTAGATATCAATAAAATCAGTTCCATGAGAAAAACTATAAACATCTTATGGCACAAGAAAATAATATAAGGGACCTAATAGAAGTCTTTGATGACTTGGGTCATGCTACAAAACATTTAGGTATATATCTAAGTATGGTTAAAATTCAATGTGAGCAAATAATGGAAACCCAAACTTTAATTTTGAATCAAGGAAATTTTAATACTGATTCTACTAACATTGTCACCAGATGTGGTACAGAAACACAGGAACCACAAGGACCACCTTGGTATCAAGAAGGACGAGCTCGCAAGGCAAGAGAGACTCAAGAGATGAGTCAACAAGAAGAGGATTTAGTGCATCCTCAAGATTTCATTGATTATGAGACCTAGAAGAGGGAGCATGAAGCTTCCAAAGCTAGAGAAGAAGAGGAAGCAGGAGTCAAACATAAACTATATGATTTAGACTCTGAGACAATCGATTCAAGGGGAGAAGCCGATCTCAGAAAGGAACAAGAAGAGCAAGTTATCATCCCGCGTGAAGAACACGCTGATAAGCAAAAATCAGCCACAAGGAAAACCAAAAGGAATGTTGAACCAGTAGCAAAGGTAAAGGAGAAGGTAATACCTATCAAAAAGAAAATTTCTTATCCTAATCGAGTTCAATATAAACCGGATAAAGTTATTTATGACTCTTTGCTAAGGCACTGGAAAGCTTACGCTTAGAACTTCCTTTAACTGAGGTTATTCAAGTTCCTACTTATAAAAAGTTTACGCGAGATATTCTTAATAGAAAAAAGAAGGTAACTAAGACGGTAGCAGTAATGACAAGCTTTGGTGATAAGTTGCCTACTAAGCTTGGGGGCCCAGGTATACCAATCATCTCCTACGCAATTGGGAAAACTAATATGTTTAATGCTCTTTGTGATCTAGGAGCAGGTGTTAATGTTATGCCTTATTCCCTGTTTAAAAAATTGAACATTGGAGAGTACTCTCCTACTTCAATCACCTTACAAATGATGGATAAAACAACTAAACAACCTGTCGGTATGATCAAAGATGTTCTACTTAGAATAGATCAACATGTTATACCCACTGATTTTATTATTCTTGATGTTCCCGAGGATGAAAAACTCTCTATCATCCTTTGAAGACCTTTTCTTAGCACAGCTAAGCTAACATAGACTGCTCTAGTGGTAAGATTGTCTTTAATATATATGATGATCAGATTGTTCGATACTTTCCAAAGAAACTGGAATATAATGAAAAATATGTTCCACCGCATAAGCGTGTTCAAGCAGCAAGAACCAAAGATGAAGAGCAGCTTGAGGTAAATGCCAATGGTATGGAGTTTGGCTAGAACCTAAAACTCTAGAGCAAGATACTTAATGGGAGTTAACCCATTCTCAATAAATTAAGTTTAAAGTTTTTATTATTTTTATTATTATTTTATTTATTTGTGTGTTCTAATAAATTTATGTCAAGTCTTGAGTTGTTCGGAGAATTTACCTTAGAGAAGTTAAGAAGCAATAGAAAAACAATTGAAGGGAATAACTAAAAAAAGAGGTTCAGATTGCATAACAAGCGTCGGTACGGTCTGGTGTGCCCGTACTGCGCGCCCGTACTGATCTACAACAACGTCACTCATGGCCGTCGTACCGATAACGAGCTATGGTACGGCTGGGCACACCCATACCGAACCTCGACGAAGATGGCTAGAGTTCACAGTATCCGTAACAAGCAACGATACGGTCGAAATGTGCACGTACCATGCAGCCGTACCAGACCATCCAGGTTTGATCTCGAACCCTAACTTTGGTCCAATGTTGACGATCACCAGTACGGGCGAGATGCGCCCGTACCACCCGCCTGTACTGACTGCATCGCCAGGTAAAGGTCAAACCCTAGCCTCCTAGAACCTTTGATTCTTCATTGATTTCGTGTTTTTGAGTGGGGAAATCTTCACATCGTAAGTTTCTCATCTGATCCATGCTCTATTTTTGAAAATCCATGGTTGAATCCATCACATTGGATATTTAGATGAGTTCATCATATTTTGAAATTATTATTGATTTATCACATTAGGATTTGTAACTTCTACCTGTAATCATTTGTTCATGTGATAGAAACTTGATGCCCATATTTTTCTTTGAACATTTTGCAGCACAATGCATAACATTGAAAGGATTTTCCGCTGGGGCAAGGGCTCGGGTACGGTAGGAGCCTCGGGTTCCACCAAGCCGCCGGGGTTGAAGAAGAGGCGCTCGAAGGCGGACAACTTGAGGGACACCATGAGCCAAGACTATGAGAGAGTGAGCAAGCGCAAGGTTTTACCCACCAAGCCGGTAGACCGTGAGTCCCTCTTTCGCCATGGTCTTTTGGAGGACTTTGAGCAGATGACTCTACACCCTCGCATGGTCCCCTTCTCTACTACTCCGCCGACACATACAAGTTCAGCACGTACGGGTTCCTATCATCATTCCATGATGATCTCAAAACTCAAGAGTGTAATTGTACTGTAAGTTTTGTACTCAATGGGCAACTCCGCAGTCTTTCCTTTTATGAATTATGTGATTGTTTCGGATTCTTCTATGAGGGGGATCTCAATATTAATGACAATGTGCACATGGAGGCAATGCATTCTTGGGAGCAGATTTCTGTTCATAGGAATACTGATTATTTGTGCAAGAAGAGCGCCACCATAAAGAACCCCACTATCCGTTATTTTCACACCTTCCTAGTAAATTCTATTTTTGGGAAAGGAGATGTCGGAGAAATGGTAGACCCCAAGATGAGTATAATTCATATGGAGTTGTATCCAGAGATGTAGCAAAAGGTAAACTTAGGTGCTTTACTCATCCAGCACTTTTGCCTCCAAAGGTCGGCTTCCGCTGGGGACATTCGCTGCGGTGGTTTGATCACACAGATTACCTATGCAAGCGAGTCTGTCCTGCCATAGGAAAGGGATGTGGCTGGCATTAAGATTCTAGATGATATCCATATGGCTAGCACCAAATTCATGGGGGTCTACAGACCCGAACGCTCCCTTCGTGCTTACCAGCTTTATTTTGAGCCTAACGGTGATCTCCACCAAGTTTTGCTTCCTTTTGTCCAAGATTTTGGTTTGCCAGGTAACCATAATTGGGTCCTCACTAAGGAGGAGTTCCAGCAAGCACTAATCCTCTTGGGTTGCACCGCAAGGAGGTCACCCCAATTGGGAAAACGCAGCAGCTGGCCAACGGCAGCATGAACAAGGTGGAGAAGATTGGAACACTGCAGGATGGGATGACTACGGTCAACAACACCATCACCAACAATCATTCCCTCAGCACCAACAGCAATGTATGCCTCCACCACAGCCGAGACTCAATATGTCCCGAGAGGTGAATTTGACCAGGTGGTGCATCACATTGACAACATAGAAAACACCTTGCATGATGCAAACACCAACATAGTTAACCTCACCCAAGATTTCACATCTTTCATGACTAACCTTCTGAACCGCTACCTGGACTTCCCATACCAGCAGTCACCACCTGATGGTGGCAACTTTTGATTCCAGATAGACCAGGAGCCTAAGCTTGGGGAGGTTAAACTCCTCCCACCTTTTTGCATTCATATTTTTTTATTCTTTTGATTTATTTTGTTTTCATTTAGTGCATGTTTATTTTTAGTCTTGCATTTATAAAAATAAAATCCAAAAATATTAGACTAGCTTTTATCTTGATTTGTGCAAATTTCTCTCGCCTCTCGTTGATTTTCTACAGGTTACTCACTTATAGTGATTGAGCTATGGAGACGAACACAAATAGTTGGCTCAAGTAGGAGATGAGCAAGCAAGAGGAGGTACCACATTCATATTTTCCTTCTACCTATAAGCTTATTCATGAACATTTTATGTCTATTCGGTTGCACTTGAGTTCGACTCGCGCTTAATTCGTTATCTTTTAGGACTTGAGCTCAAAGGTTTTTATCACTACTTTGGTTAAGACTTACGACAATTAATATCAGTTTAAAAAACAACGCTTTGCATTAAATTCCAAACTTTTAAGAATAAGAGGAAGTGTCTCTCGACAAATTTGTGAAGGGTTCCGTAGCAGAAAACAAAAACATTCTATCTACTCGAACACTAATACCAGGATCAATACTATGTAGACATAAGTAACGGAGAAGGAATACAGTATCCATACCTTTGCAAACAGAGGCACGCCTTACGCGGGAAGGCGTATATTGATGAAGACGAGCAGCACCCCAAGTGTGGTGCCTCCGAAGTACTACACACGTCCGGTGTAGGCGGCGTCTCCCGGGCTCCGATCCAGCCGAGCAGCGGAAGAAGAAGATGTCGGACCGAAGATCACACGACGGTAGTGTGAAGGTGGAGAACTCAAATCCCTCGAGGTCCTCCCCAATATTATGGAGAAGTCCTCAGAGCAATATGAGAGAGAGAATGAGAGAATTGGATGCCTCCAAAGGGGTGGGGGGAGACCCCTATATATAGTAGGAGGGGGTTCACCACCTAGGGGCTAGGCGGTGTGGGACTAAACCCCACACCCGCCAGCCACCTAGGGGCTCCCGTCGGCCCTAGGTGGGCCCCACTTTGGCGGCCTACCAAGCCAAGGCTGGCCGGCCCCCTCCCCTTAGGCGCCTTGCCCTATTGGGCCTCCCTTCGGGTGAGGCCCATTAGCATTAAGAAGCCTTTAATAATAAAATAAAATTTATATTTAATATTAATTATCCAATTAACATTCAAATACATATATTATCATATTCCTTTGTTTCAGAACTCCTTCCGAACCCCTTCCGATCACCATCGGATGTTACCTGGAACTATTCCGGTTTCTCTCTCTCTATTTCTCCTACGGTACCTCATCTATCCCTAAGCGCCCCCACCCTTAAGCGTGACATCCTTCAGTTCGGGAACACTCCGGACATGATTGAGAATCCTCTCACATCAATGATCATCAGCGGGACCTGGATGCCCATGATGACCCCCGTGCATTCCACGAATCTTATCGCTCGAACCGTGAATAGTCGTTTCTCGTTCCCTTTGCCACTTGATACCTAGTTCATCCGAGACTTGATCTTTGATATCTCCATACCTTAGTTCGATCTCGTTGCCGATGAACTTGTTTACTCGTTCCCATGCCGTTGCATTCCGTGACCCAGTCACACGCTTGCAAGCTTCATTAATGCAACGTCACCGAGATGGCCACATATGTATCTATCCGTTACATGGACTGGCAAATCCTGGTCTTGATATGTACTCCTCTACGCGCTCCTTCAGGAAACCTGAGTGGCACCTTTTCGATCACCCAGTCACGGTATGATACTTGATAACCATCTAAGCTCCCTCCAAAACAGTGATTTGCATTATCTCACAGTCTAAGGATCAGGTTACGAGGTTTCATGTGTTTTATCATCAATGGTGAACTTTGTAACTAGATCTCATTGAGACACAACTATCGGATGTTTGTCTATCACATCATTCAACCAATGACGTGACCTCATTGTCAATTGGCATAAATGCCCATGATCTTGAAACCCAGATCATCCTCATGACCAATGAACTAGTTCGCTAGAGGTAACTAGAGACACGGTTTGTTTACATACCACACGTGTATTAACATTTCGTATTAACATAGTTATAGCACAGTATGAAACGTACTATGAACATATAGGAGATATATCAAACAATACACTTTATTATTTGCCTCTAGGGCATAACTCCTTCAGTCTGCCACTTGCACTAGAGTACAAATTAATCTAGTTTACAATAGGTAGGAACCTAACACCAATGGCATCCCGGTGTTGTTCGTGCTTGGCTTGTATGAGAGCTTTAGTCAACGGATCTGCCACATTCAGATCTGTGTGTACTTTGCAAATCTTGATTTCACCTTCATCAATGTTCTGCCGGATGACGTGAAATTGTAGCTTGATGTGTTTGGTTGTGGAATGAGTTCTTGGTTCCTTTGCGTTTGCAATAGCGCCCGTGTTATCACAATAGATTGTCACGGGATCTTGTGCACTTGGAACAACTCCCAGTTCAATGATGAAATTCCTTAGCCAAACAGCCTCATTCACCGCATCAGCAGCAGCGATGTATTCTGACTCCATTGTAGATTATGCAACTACCAGTTGCTTCTTGCTCTTCCAGCTTACCGCCCCACCATTCACCAAAAACACAAATCCTGTCTAAGACTTCGATTCATCAGGATCTGAGTGCCAGCTCGTATCCACGTAACCAGTTACATTTAGAGCTTCATCATTGCCTCCATAGACTAGGACCATATCCTTTGTTTTCCTGAGATACCTTAGGATATTTTTCACAGCTGTCCAGTGATCCATTCCTGGATTACTTTGGTATCGGCTCGCCAAACTGAGAGCCAATGCCACATCAGGTCGAGTACTTAGCATTGCATACATGATAGAACCTATGGCTGAGGCATAGGGGATGTAAGACATCCTTTCTCTATCGGTATCCGTTACCGGACATTGAGATAAACTCAGTATGCTACCTTTTGTTATAGGTGCCAAACCTCTTTTGGCATCCTCCATTTTGAACCTCTTCAAAATCTTCTCAAGGTATGTACTTTGACTTAATGCAATTAGGCGTCTTGATCTATCTCTATAGATTTTGATGCCTAATATGTACGCAGCTTCACCTAGATCCTTCATGGAAAATTGACTACTCAAATATGTTTTCATGCTTCTCATAAGATCCACGTCGTTTCCCATGAGTAATATGTCATCCACATATACTACTAGGAATACAACTGAGCTCCCACTCGCTTTCTTGTAAACAAAGAACTCTTGTTGATTTTGGACAAATCCAAAACTCTTGATCACTTGATCAAAACGTTGGTTCCATCTCTGAGATGCCTGCTTCAATCCATAAATGGACCGCTGAAGCTTGCACACCTTTCCAGCATCCTTAGGATCAACAAAACCTTCTGGTTGCATCATATACAACTCTTCATCAATGTGACCATTGAGAAATGCGGTCTTGACATCCATCTGCCAAATTTCATAGTCGAAATGGGCAGCAATTGCTAGCAAAATCCGGACAGCCTTAAGCATCACTACGGGATAGTAAGTCTCATCGTAGTCGACTCCTTGAATTTGTCGAAACCCTTTTGCGACAAGTCGAGCTTTGTGAATGGTCACATTACCATCCGCATCTGTCTTTTTCTTAAAGATCCATTTATATTCCACGGCCTTGCGACCTTCGGGAAGATCTACCAAGGTCCAAACTTGGTTCTCATACATGGATCCTATTTCGGATTTCCTGGCTTCTAGCCATTTCTCGGAATCAGCACTATCCATTGCTTCTTTGTAGTTTGCAGGTTCTTCCTGTTCATCTAGGATGACAGACATCACAAGACTACTGTACCAATTAGGAGTGGCACGAACTCTTGTAGAGCTGCGAACCTCAAGAGTCTCGACGTCGTTGTTTTGATCATCATCATTGGGATCTTCCTCCTGTTGGAGAGCGGTTTCGGAACAGCTCCGTTGTGCTACTCGGAATTTGGAGAGAAGGGTCAACAACTTCATCTAACTCAATTTTCCTTCCACTAATTCCTTTGGCGAGAAACTCTTTCTCGAGAAAGGTGTCGGCTTTCACGACAAACGTTTTGCCTTCGGCCTTGTTGTAGAAAGTATACCCAATTGTTTCCCTTGGGTATCCCACAAAGATGCATTTTTCCGATTTAGGTTCGAGTTTGTCGGGCTGTAGTTTCTTGACGTAAGCCTCACATCCCCAAACTTTCAGAAATGACAAAGTTGGCTTCTTGCCATACCATATCTCATATGGGGTTGTCTCCACGGATTTGGACGGTGCTCGGTTCAAAATAAAAGCAGCGGTTTCTAATGCATATCCCCAAAATGATATGGACAAATCAGTCAAAGACATCATGGACCGCACACTATCTAATAGAGTACGGTTACGTCGTTCCGACACACCGTTACGCTTTGGTGTTCCGGCTGGCGTAAGTTGTGCGATTATCCCATAGTCCTTTAAGTGCATGTTAAACTCATAACTCAAATACTTGCCTCCTCGATCCGATCGAAGATGCTTGATTCTCTTGTTAAGTTGATTCTCTACTTCCTTCTGAAATTCCTTGAACTTTTCAAAGGTTTCAGACTTGTGTTTCATTAAGTAGATATATCCATATCTACTCAAATCGTTAGTAAAGGTAACAAAATAACGATAAGCATTGCGCATTGAGACACTCATTGGTCCACATACATCCGTATGTATGATTCCCAGTAGGTCTGCAGCTCTCTCCATCGTGCCGGAGAAGGGTGTCCTGGTCATCTTGCCCATAAGGCATGGCTCACATGTATCAAGAGATTCTAAATCTAATGATCCAAGAAGTCCTTCTGAATAAAGCTTCTTCATGCACTTTACGCCAATGTGACCAAGACGGCAATGCCACATAAACATGGAATTATCATCATTATGCTTACAACGTTTAGCATCAATATTATGGATGTGAGTATTGCAATCAAGATCTAGTAAGAATAAACCATTACTCATAGGTGCATGAACATAAAAGACGTCATCCATATAAATAGAACAACCACTTGTTCCAGATTTAAATGAATAACGATCTTGCAACAAGCAAGATCCACTTACAATATTCATACTCAATGCGGGTACATAGTAGCATTTATTCAAAACTAGAATCAATCCTGACGGCAGATGTAGAGATAACGTGCCAATGGCCACCACATCAACTTTCGTGCCATTGCCGACACGCATCGTCACCTCGTCCTTTCCAAGCCGCCTCTTACTCCGCAGCTCCTGTTGGGAGTTACATATGTGAGCAACAGAACCGGTATCAAATACCCAGGTGTTGCTCCTGGCGTTGGTAAGGAACACATCTATAACATGTATATCACATATACCTTTGTCTTTGGCGGCAATCTTGCCAGCTTTCTTGTCCTCAATGTACTTGGGGCAATTGCGTTTCTAGTGCCCATCCCCTTTGCAGTAATAGCACGTGGTACCGGACCTAGGGCTGGGCCCAGTAGCCTTAGAGGTGTTGGCAACTGCTTTACCATCCTTCTTTGGCTTGTTGCCCTTGACCTTTGTCCCCGACCTTTTAAAGTTAATGGTCTTATTGACCATTAACACCGTGTGCTCTTTCTTGATTTCTACCTCAGCAGTTTTGAGCATGGCGAACACTTCAGCAAGGGTCTTAGTCATCCCTTGCATGTTGTAGTTCATCACAAAACTCTTATAGCTAGGGGCAGCGAGTGCAGCACCCTATCTATAGCGAGCTCCTCCGGGATTTTGCAATCCAGGGCGTTTAAGCGCTTAACGTAGCCAGACATTTTGACCACGTGCTCACTAATGCTGATGTGCTCTTCCATTTTAGCAGAGAAGAAGAGCTCGGAAGCATCATACCTCTCCGCACGAGTCTGTGGAGCAAAGACGGCCTTGAGATCCTCAATGATCTCAAAAGCATTCATCTTCTCAAAACGCTTTTGAAGCTCTGGCTCCATGGCATAGAGCATTACACTCTGGATGAGGGAGAAATCGTCCGCCTTGGACTGCCAGACATTCTTTTCGTCCTGGGAGGTGGAATCTGCAGGCTTAGCCGGAAGCTCAGCCTCGATGACATAAGTCAACTTGTAGGGGACTAGGAGGATCCTAAGATTGCGGAACCATGCGGTGAAGTTGGTTCCATCAGTTTTCAGCTTGTCCTTCTCGAGGAAAGTGCTAAGGTTGAAGGTGGGTGGGCGAGACATCTACAAAGGATTTGCAAAGTATTTAGACTATGTTCATAATAATGAGTTCAAGTTTTAACTAAAAGAACTCCCACTCAAACAAACATCCCTCTATTCATTTCAGTGATCACATGATCCCAATCCGTTGCACCTCCCCCGATCGTCACGGCCATCAGTGCAGTTTCAAAGGTGGACATTGCCCAATGTCGATCACATCAACCATGTGATTCATGCTCGACCTTTCGGTCTCTTGTATTCCGAGGCCATGTCTACACATGCTAGGCTCGCCAGTTCTAACTCGTGTGTATTCGCAGTGCAACATGGCTTACACCCACTGTATGCGAACGTAGATATGTCTGACACCCAGGCCTGTAACCCTAGATTGCCTCATACCGAAGAACTTTCTTGGTGGTGCACACACAAGGGGAATACGATAACTGGAATATTATGAGGGATTATCTTATTATGCTACCGTCTAGTAAGTATACTAGCACAATAAGTAATACTTCAAAAGTAAAGTGTTATGACATGGTTATAGCTTTATGATCATCATCAACAGCCTTAAAGTTTCACAAACTTGTCAATGCCATGTTATAACACTTGCCCCTATGCAATAATGAAGATAGACGCCTCTATATTAACTATTGCATGTTTTACGCGGCTTTAGGGCTTTCGCAGTAGAACCCTTTCCCACCTACGAACGTCGTACCACAACATGGATTCAATGATTGCCATTCTTCTTCCGTTTTCAGGGCCCTCCAGTGTGAATGCCATATCAACTACTGTAGAGAGACAGACACCCCCCCTAAGCCACTTTGATTTGTGGACCAGTCTCGTGAATCACCACGTGAGGTCGGTTGGGGGCCGCTTCATCAAATAGTGTCACGATATGAACAATAACACTAAAGAGGGTAGCAACTAGAGAATCAATGCCCACATATTGCTATGTTTCTATCCGTACGAGATGTCTACCCATAGACCCGCTCTGATACCAGTGAAGGGTTCCGTAGCAGAAAACAAAAAATTTCTATCTACTCGAACACTAATACCAGGATCTATACTATGTAGACATAAGTAACGGAGAAGGAATACAGTATTCATACCTTTTCAAACAGAGGCACGCCTTACGCGGGAAGGCGTATATTGATGAAGACGAGCAGCACCCCAAGTGTGGTGCCTCCGAAGTACTACACACGTCTGGTGTAGGCGGCGTCTCCCGGGCTCCGATCCAGCCGAGCAGCGGAAGAAGAATATGCCGGACCGAAGATCACACGACGGTAGTGTGAAGGTGGAGAACTCAAATCCCTCGAGGTCCTCCCCAATATTATGGAGAAGTCCTTAGAGCAATATGAGAGAGAGAATGAGAGAATTTGATGCCTCTAAAGGGGTGGGGGGAGACCCCTATATATAGTAGGAGGGGGGGCTCACCACCTAGGGGCTAGGCGGTGTGGGACTAAACCCCACACCCGCCGGCCACCTAGGGGCTGCCGCCGGCCCTAGGTAGGCCCCACTTTGGCGGCCCACCAAGCCAAAGCTGGCCGGCCCCCTCCCCTTAGGCGCCTTGCCCTATTGGGCCTCCCTTCGGGTGAGGCCCGTTAGCATTAAGAAGCCTTTAATAATAAAATAAAATTTATATTTAATATTAATTCTCCAATTAACATTCAAATACATATATTATCATATTCCTTTGTTTCGGAACTCCTTCCGAACCCCTTCCGATCACAATCGGATGTTACCTGGAACTATTCTGGTTTCTCTCTCTATTTCTCCTACGGTACCTCATCTATCCCTAAGCGCCCCCACCCTTAAGCGTGACATCCTACGGTTCAGGAACACTTCGGACATGATTGAGAATCCTCTCACATCAATGATCATCAGCGGGACCTGGATGCCCATGATGACCCCCGTGCATTCCACGAATCTTATTGCTCGAACCGTGAATAGTCGTTTCCCGTTCCCTTTGCCACTTGATACCTAGTTCATCCGAGACTTGATCTTTGATATCTCCATACCTTAGTTCGATCTCGTTGACGATGAACTTGTTTACTTGTTCCCATGCCGTTGCATTCCGTGACCCAGTCACACGCTTGCAAGCTTCGTTAATGCAACGTCACCGAGATGGCCACATATGTATCTATCTATTACATGGACTGGCAAATCCTGGTCTTGATATGTACTCCTCTATGCGCTCCTTCAGGAAACCTGAGTGGCACCTTTTCGATCATCTAGTCACGGTATGATACTTGATAACCATCTAAGCTCCCTCCAAAACGGTGATTTGCATTATCTCACAGTCTAAGGATCAGGTTGCGAGGTTTCATGCGTTTTATCATCAATGGTGAACTTTGTAACTAGATCTCACTGAGACACAACTATCGGATGTTTGTCTATCACGTCATTCAACCAATGACGTGGCCTCATTGTCAATTGGCATAAATGCCCATGATCTTGAAACCCAGATCATCCTCATGACCAATGAACTAGTTCGCTAGAGGTAACTAGAGACACGGTTTATTTACATACCACACATGTATTAATGTTTCGTATTAACACAGTTATAGCACAATATGAAACGTACTATGAACATATAGGAGATATATCAAACAATACACTTTATTATTTGCCTCTAGGGCATAACTCCTTCACTTTGATGCCATGTTTTTTGTCTTAAGGGCTTAATCTTAGTAGTACTCAACCCCACATACTAATCGTTGACTTGATAATACCTTCTGAAAAAGAATTGTTTGATTGAACAAACTTTTTATGGTGGGAGAGGGAGCTGCCAAAACATGTTTTGACCAGCTGTAGAATAAAGGGAGAAGAAAGATATAAAATTTCTATGTTTCTCATACACACCTTTGGGATGCCAACAACTCCACTAGCTTTTGAACGATTTATGGTATAACCCCGGATTTTGACTATGAATTGATGGCATGAGTGGCATACGTGTCTCTATTTGGGCCAAATTATTGGTATTCTCAAAGGATGTGTAAGCTTTTACAAAAGAAACATTCGATGATCCTTGAGAAAGGAAGAAAAAAATTACAGTCAAGATATGAGCTGAAAATATTCAATACTTTTGAGACCTTTGGCATCACCTCACCACCTAAATTGAATAATTAGAGTTCTTGAAAGACAAGGAAAAGAAGAGGTATTGAAGTGGGTGTTAATAAACGAGCTCTAATTTTAACCTTCTTTTTACATTTACTTGTGCACCCTTAATTTTGACCCGAGCGACCATGCTTAAAACATTTTCACTCTCATAATAAGAGAGGCGCTGAAAGAAATTGATTTGCAAGCCTAGCCAAAATTTTAACAATCTTGTTTGAATTATCTGAACTATTAGCTAGAGAGTTACTTGCATTTAGGAATTGAACTTAAGTGCAATTGTTCAGATATATTATGTTCATGTTCAAGGTTGCATCATTTGAGACAATGGAATATGATACAACCTCGAACTTGCAAGTTTTTCATCTTGATTCAATTCCTCGCTATTACTCATTATAGCTTTGTCACTCGAGGGCGAGTAACCTCTAAGCTTGGGGAAGTTGATAGCTCCAAATTTCATCATTTTTTATCATTGATTTTCCTCTGGTTTATTACCGGATTTCACTAAATATTATCCTTTCTACTAATGTTAACATCACAATTAGTGAATCCTTGGTTTCTTGTGATGATTTTCAGGCAATGAACATTGACGGAAGATCTAATAGCATTTATGGGCCAATTACACCTAAAGAAGCAAATCTCCAATTGGAGCCCCTTCCATTGGAGGCGTCTAGAGTGCTTAATGACTAGCGGTATGATCGGGACGCGTCTGTACCATCCGCCTGTACTACACGTTGTCTGCTCTGTTATATCAATACAAGCAACTATCGTGAAGGGAGGGCAACGATAAGGATGACAGAAAAGAAAACACAGCTGCCGCAAACTCATTCAGAGAGAGTTAGATCAGATCTCAAAGAGGAGAAGAACTTCTCCTTGTTCCTCGATGATTTTCAATTTCTCAACCACGAACTTCACCATCATCCCCATCATTACTTAGAGAGAGAGAGATATTGGCACTTGTAAGACTAGGGTTTGATACTTTTATCTACCTTTGGTTTGTTTTTGATTTGATCTTCAATCGCTATTGTGGTTTGCTACAATAACTTTGAGATGATTACTATTTGCAATATAATTATGCTTTTGATTTGTCTTCCTCTCATGTCTGAGTAAATCCTCATAGGCGTGGGAGATGTAGGGGATTGGTGAGATGTGTCGTGCCTCCTTTAAATCCATCCATTTATGATTGTTGTAGTGTTTATTAAATAGTGAGACCCTAATGATTGTTATATAATTTAAGGGCCCAGGTAACATGATCCAACGATCTCATAGGTATGAACTTGTATGCTAGTGAATCAGCGACCCCCGAGTGACATGGCCGATATCAATGAGGAGCTAGCACTACTCGAGGACAACAAGGAACCATCAAGTTTAAAGCATTGATCCGGTCACAAGACCTTAATTAATGTGCTAGCCATTGTCGTGGTAACATGCAGATGGATCATTGAGTCTAGGAAGAATTGACCATGAGGACTCCTAGTCGGTACATGGGTTGCTTTCCTACTCACTTATAAATAAGAAATATCACTATCACTTATTCCACTTTATCCATTTGGCACTTTCACTATCACCATGAACTGTTTCTCTCTGCACCTAACTTCTCATTTGTAGGACCTTTAAACACCTTTCGCATCCTTTACTTTTATGAAATTTAATCCTTATTTATTTCCTAAGCAAGTTTCCTCTATCTTTTACTCACCACTATCCACCGTTAGCTTTTGCAGTCACTTCACTCAGGACCGGTGACACCTTGAGTGCGATAGAAATGTTGCATAAAACACTTATCTAGGCTCCTTATCGTGATTGATATAAAAACTGAAATTAATACTTCTGCGAAAACATTCTTTGATGAACCTGTGCACTTGTAGGCCAGCAGTAACCATATCTGGTAGATTGGTGCATATTGCATTGAAACATTGTTTACAAAAAGAGCTTCCATATTTGAAGTTATGTTTAATTTTTCAATTGACAATAATGGCTTTTGTCATGAATAAACCACGAAGATTTATGGCTCGAAAGCACATCGTCCCAATTTTCACACAAAGTATAACCAATTTAATTGATAATCTCAAGATTTATGGCTATATTCATGCAATAGAATGACTTTATGGCTATTTGATGAAAGTATCTAAAATTTTCGTCTGCAAGTGCATGATACCTACATGCTCATGTTTTTTTAAATTCATTTGAAGGTACCTAAGTAGTAAAATAAGGGAGAACCACCAAGAGTTCTGCAATATTCAAAATTCTTGATATGACTGCTAATGCTACCAAATTTGGGCCTTATGAATGAAAACAATGAAGAAAAATAAATATAATTTGACGTAATGCCTTTGTTTTGCATGGTGTCTTACTATTGTACTAGCTAGTTTCAATGAAAACGTTTAAACTTAAAATTTGACATTTTTGAAAAAACTTGCTTCACAATCTGGTGTACCATGAATGGATATATCTACATGGCTTTCAGACCATATGACCAAGGTCATGGCAATATCTTTGACATAGTTTATATTAACTTGTCAATATTTGATAGATTGATGCATATTGGCATTTCAAATATTATTTACAGAGGAAGCATTCAAATTTGAAGTTATTTTCAATTTTCCAAGTGACAACAATATAATGCCTTTTGACGTGAAGCAACTACAAAACTATGGCTCAAAATCCCATGGTCCCAATTTTCACACAAAGTATAGCCTATTTAATTGATAATGCCCAAGTTTCAATATTTTGCAAGTTTTATGCCTATATTCATAGAATAGAATCATGATACAGTAATTTAACAAAAGTATCTCAAATCTAGATCCAGAATAGTATGATACCTGCTTGCTCATAATTTTTGTTAAATTATTTTGAAGGTACCCAAGTAGTAAAACAAGGAGAACCACCAAGAGTTCCACAAGATTCAACTTCTTGATATGAATGATAATGCTACCAAATTTGAGGATTATGAATGAAACAATCAAGAAAATGAAATATAATTTGAAGTAATGTATTTCTTTCGTATGGTGTATTACCATTGCACTAGCTAGTTTCCATGAAAACATTTGAACTTAAAATTTGAAAATTTTGAAAAAACTTGTTAAACGATATGGCATACCATGTATGAATATGCATGGCTTTCAAACTAGATAACCAAGGTCGATCATGAAAATATATTTGCTATGGGTCACGGTAGCTCTGAGGGCCCATAGAAGGCTAATCTGTTGCTCACTTGTTGGTGGGCCATGCTAGTCAGTGAGAGAAAGCTATATTAAAAAGCTATATATTATTCTTGACCAAAATACACATAAGTGTTTTACATATTGCTGCCTAAATTGAAAAGCTATATTACTCATAAGTAAGCTGATCTAGGGTTTCTGCAAGCAGCTCCAGCGCGTCAGCCACATACTCGCACGTCTCCTTAATCGCGCGTATCATAGGAGCCTGATAGCTGTGAGATTCAACACATTTTTGATGGTTTTTATTGATGGTTTTCTCCCGAATTTGATCGTTTTCTAGCTTTACCTAATGCTAATACTTTGGTAGCAAAGAAAACTTGGTTTTTAATGTGTGTTTTAGGTTTTGAACGTCAACAGAAGGTTTTAACTAGAGAAACACAATATTCAGGTGAAAACAAGCAAGTCTCTCTTTGGAAGCAATCGAGGGAAGCATATAGAGGCTTTAACGAGCAACTATACGGCGGGAACATTTTTTCGGCTGTATAGTTCCTGCTGTATAGCTGTCGTCGCCTCCATCTTGTGAAGAGGCCAGGAAAAAACACAACACAGCAGCCGCCATCCCATCCAGAAAGGAAAAGAAGAGATCCGGAGAAGAAGGGGAAGACGTTCTTCATCTTGCTCCATGATCTTCAACCTCCTAGCCAACACACCCCCATAGACATTACTTATACTTGAGAGAGAGATCTTTCACCTTGCAAGACTAGGGTTTGGGACTGTTTCTTTCTATCTTGAATTGTGTTGGATTACTTTTCTATTCTTATTGTGGATCTCCACGGTAATATCGAGAAGAACTCCCTTTATTTAATTATATCCATGATGCTTTCTTCTCTCATGTGTGAGTAAGTTCCTTGGGCGTGGGAGATGTAAGGGATTGGTGAGATGTGATGTGCCTCCATATATTTTCCATTAGTTTGTGATTGATTTTAATTACTATATTATGTGTGCTTGACTATCTGTGGGATGCCTAATGCTTGTTGTCCAATCAAAGGCCCAGACAACATGATGCTTTCTTCTTCATAGATAGGATCTTATTCACTAGCAGACCGGCGACCCCCGAGTGACACGGGGATATCAATGGAAAACTAATAGACTCGAGGATAACAAGGAACCACCGTTCTTATTGCATTAGTCCGATCCAAGGAGCTTAATTGCTAAGCAACCTGAAGGTTAATCGTCTAGTGTCTGACCATGGTTTTGGTAACAGACTAGTAGGATTATTGAAGTTGGGATGAAATCTACCAAGAGGAGTTCCCGCTAATTATGGGTTGCTCGCCTACACATATACTTATAAGATTATAATTGTTATACTTATAATTCGTCCACCTGGCAAAGTCACATCACCATGAACTGTATCTCCCCGCGCCTCTTTCGCCATCTATAGAAAACAACAAACAACCGAATCATTCTGTACTTTTATGCTTTTTATTTCTGAAGTTTACATTTTAGTTTTATTTAAATACAACCAGTTTAATCCAAATTCCATTCTCATTTTTACACTTGCAATTAATTCACTCAAAGACTTGTGACAACTTTGGGTGTGACAGAGACTTCATTCATAAACACTTACCTTTGGGCTCCCTGTTGGATCGATATCTATACTTCGAAACTAGCTACAAACTATCTGTGCACTTGTAGACATCAAGCTATTTTCTAGCGTCGTTGCAGGGGAGCTAAGAGCTAAGTGTTTGTCTCTTGACATTTCAGGTGTTACTACTACAAAATGTTCTCCCTGGGAGATAAAGGGTCTACACACTCTGGTAGGACCTATTTACCAGATTATATTGAGCACGTGCCTGCTCAGAGGCGTGAGGAAATTATTGAAAAACTTTTAAGATCGAATAAAGTTGAAGTTGAAAACCTAAGTGATATTATGGAAATCATGCTTATTTACAGGACAAATCCCAAGAAACCTGAGAAAACTCTTAGATAATATAGTGCTCCAAGTTCTGAATTTCTTAAACAACCAATAGAATTCCCTAATGCTGGAGTTAGAGAATATCGATTTGATGGTGGAATTATTAAAAATTTGTGGGAAAAAGCTTTCAGTGGAAGGGAAGATGAAGACCCAGGAAGACATCTTAGAGAGTTCGACGATGTGATAACATCACTTGGACCAAAAGGTTTGCCAAGAGACTTCTCTCGTCTAAAATTATTTCGTTGGTCTCTTAAAGGTAAGGCTCTTGACTGGTTATATTATCTCCCTCACCATTACATTAAATGTTGGGAAAACTACATTGTTAAGTTCATAAATAGGTTTAATCATTTTAAAAAGGTAACTGAGATAAGAAAGAATATAGGCAACTTTAGTCAGAACGTGGGAGAAAACTACCCACAAGCCTGGGATAGATTCTTTGGAATGATCAATAGTATTCCTAATCATGGCTATTCTGAATCAACTATTTACCATTTATTTTACCACGGTCTTAATACTCAATGTAGAGAGTTGCTTGACTTCTCAGCAGGAGGATTGGTAAATAGTTTAACTATTAAAGAATGTTTGGAATTGATGTCTACTAGGGATAAGAATGATTCTTTATATACTCCTGATTTCAGCACTAAGCTGGAAAAAGGGATACTTCGGATAACTCCTGATCTTATGCCTGAAGTACGCAAAACAATGAAAAAAAAGTTATACCTTATGAACTTGTTAAGGAAAACAAAGTGGACTTTTTACAAGTTTTAACTGAATAAGATGAAACTAGGTAAGTTTTTCAAGAATTAAAACATCGACAAGCAAAATCTCATAATAATCTGCATAAGTACTTTCAAAAACATAGAAAGATTTTGGTGGAACTCACGAAAAATTATGATGAGATTGGCCAAGAAATAAAATTATTTCACAAGTATCTTAGTATGATTGAAACCCAGTGTGAACAAATAGCATCTGTTATCAAATTTTTCTTCGAGATGATATAGATATGCCTGTTTCTACTAATGTTGTTACAAGAAGAGGTGCAGTTGTTACAGGACCATTAGGACCACCAGAATATGAAGCCAAAAAAGAGTGAAAGCAAAAAGCCTTACTCAAAGCAAGCTAAGAAGATGATACACTGGTGGATCCTCAAGATGAAACTGCTCAAGAAACACAAGATGAAACCAAGAAGGACCAAGATGATGCACATGATGACCATTATGACTCTAATGCAGAGACGGTTGATCCAAGAGAATAAAATTAGATAAGAAATGAAGATGAAGTTGTTGTAGTAGAAAAGAAGAAAAGCAATAAGCAACAATAAAAGAAAGCAACAAAAGAGCCTGACCCCCCACAAAAGGTAAAAGACAAGAATAAGAAAGGTGAGCAAAAGCTTCCTTATCCAGATCGAAAAAATAAAGCACCAGATTAGGTAATCTATGATTCTTTTAAAAAGGCACTTGGTGACCTTCGTTTGGAAATTCCATTTGTGGATGCAATCAAAGTCCCTACCTATCCTAAATTCCCCCGTGATATCCTTAATAGAAAGAAAGAAATAACTGAAACCGTTGCCATGGTGATGAGTTATCCTGCTAATGGGAAGCTATTGTCTAAATCGGGAGACCCCGGAATACCAACTATTTCATGCTCAATTGGCAAAACTGATATTCACAATGCCTTGTGTGATTTAGGTGTAGGAGTTAGTGTAATGCCATATTCCCTCTATAAAAGGTTAGGATTAGGGGAGTATTCCCATACTACTATCACTTTACAGATGGCTGACAAGTCCACTAAACATCCCATTAGTATGATTGAGGATATTCTACTTAGAATAGATGAGCATGTTATTCCCACTAATTTCATTATTCTTAAGATGCCAGAGGATGAAAAATTATCTATAATATTTGGAAGACCTTTCCTTAGTACTGTAGGAACATCAGTTGATTGTGCTGAGGGGAAAATAATCTTCAATGTTTATGATGCTGAAATCATCCGGTATTTTCCGAAGAAGCTAGAAGCAGGAGAAAGATATATTCCACCGGCAAAACGAGTTCATGTGGTAAGTGCCTTTGATAAGGGACAACCCAAGGTAAGAATTCAAGAACAGAGAAGGGGTTGACTTATTCAATCACTCTTAATAAAGATCTTAATGGGAGTCAACCCATCACATCAATAAAATAAACTAAAGAATAAAATGTTCATCGCATTCCTACAACTTTTTCACAGACATTCTTGTGGAAGCGCGCCCGTGAAGATGCAGCTGTCAAAAAGTGGTAGAAATATCGATTGAACGAGTGTAGAATAAGTATAAAAAAATAGTTTGAGTTTTATCTACAAAGACTAGCTCCACCATTTAGTTTAGACTAAAAAGTAAATCTCCAGCTGAGGAGAAGAAATTAGGTTGTACTAAAATTCTGCTCTCTATATGCTAATGTTGGTCGATAGTTTCTACTATCTTTTTTCTGTAAAAAATAAGGTATTTTGCTGAGTTTCGGGGTAAGAAGGTATTCTCGAAGAAATAGAATTTTTTTGATGACTACTGATGGTTTAACGACCAACTATACGGCAGGAATAAAAATTCCGGCCGTATAATTTGGCCGTATAGATACCCTTGGCATCAACGAATTTTCTTTCGAAGGAACAGAGAATTTTTAACGACCAACTATACGGCGGGAATAAAAATTCCGGCCGTATAGCTCCAGTCGTATAGATATCGATGCCTTCGTATAATTTCGTCTCAAAGGTACTAATGGTTTAATGACCATCTATACGGCGCGAATAAAAATCCCGGCCATATAGTTCCAGTCGTATAGATATTGATGCCTGTTTTAGAAAATTTATTTCAAGGGTACAGATGGTTTAACGACCAACTATATGGTGGGATCATTATGATCTGGCCTTATAGTTGCGTCCGTATAGTTGTGTTCTGCATAAAGAAATCCTAGTTGACGACGTTGTCGCAACTACACGGCGGGAACTACATATTCTGCTCGTATAGTTGCGGCCATATAGTTTAGCACGACCACATAATTGCGTCGGGGTGGCTAGGTTTCTTCTCCCTCCTCACTTTTTCTCTCATATTCTCTCTCCAAACCTCTCAAAACCCACCTAGAACTCTTGATTCTTCGTGGATCAAGATGAAAAAAATCGGTAATATTTTTTGTAAGAGCAAGCGCCAACGTGGCGAGAGCTCGGGGAAAAGGACCGAGCTCAACCCCAAGTTGGCCACAGTTTCATCAAGGAGGGTGATACCCACACGTTGGGCCGACTATAGCTTTCTCACCGTGGCGGGGTTAAAGGTGGACTTCGACCTCATGTGTAACAAGGTCGGGCTAACAGTACTCGGCTATGCAAGCCACAACACCTACGCCAAGCTTACCTATGAGTTACTTGCCTCCTTCTATGATGACCATAGGGAGAAAGGTAATGCATGCATGGTAAGCTTTACCATGAACCGGCAGCACTATGAAATAACTTTTGAACAATTTTGTGATGCTTTCGGCTTCCCTCACATTGGGGAGTCAACTGTTACTAACCTCTATAGCATCACAAGTGGAGAAACTTAGGAGGTTATTTCTGTTAATGGTGGCACTGAATTCTACCAGAAGAAGATGTCCATCATTCAGAACCCAACAATTCGCTACTACGCCTTGTTCCCCACCAACACACTGCTGGGAAGAGGAGATACCGGTTCCCTGGACAATGCGGACATGGAAATGATCACCAAGGCGCTCTTCCCCAATGCGCCGCAAAGCCCCAATCCCGCAGCTCTACTCATCCATCATTTTCGCCACCAGAGCAACAAGACGAAAGGTGACATTCGCATTGGTGGATTGGTAACCCACCTTTCCCATGCATTACATATTACATTACCTGTTATGCAACCTGTTGACGGCTCAAAACTTATGGACGTCAAGTATTTAACTGCTTGTGGCTTCCTTGGTGTTTACCAAGCTAATAGGAGGCTCCGAGCATATCAGTTTGGTTATCTTGGTGATGCACAAGGTGAGCAGGTTCTGTTGCCCTGTCCACAAGCCTTCTCGATTGTGGAGAAGGAAACTTGGATCCTCACCAAGGATCAAGTGATGGAGATCATGGCTGAACTCCAACCTGATCAAGAGGAAGAGGAAGAAGGAGAGTAGTAGGATGAGGATGAGCAGGAGCATGAGGATCGGCAGGGATACAACCCTGCTTGGGAGGGACAATAGTAGCAGGAAGGGGGACCCTGGGACCCATGGCCCAACCAGCCGCAGCAGGGAGTCAACTACGTCCCCTATCAAGAATTTTAGCATCTCAACCAGCGTGTTGGGGAGATTGACCACACTCTACAAGGAGTGAATGAATCCGTGAGTGCCTTAACTCAAAACTTCAGTCACTCCATGACCAACTTCCCCAACTACTACCAGCAATATCCGCACCAGCTGCCGAATGACGGCAACAACTGAGCCTGGCAATAGCCTAAGCTTGGGAGAGGTTTGAAAACCTCCAAACCTTGCATTCATATTTCTATTTCTTCTTTTGATTTATTTTATTTCTTCGAATTTGCATGTTTACTTTCAGTGTGCATTCCTAAACCAAAAATACAAAAAAATTAGTTGTAACTTTTATTGCAAGTTCATTTCTTTGTTTCTCTCGGAGATTACTCAATTTCAGGTGACTTTGCAATATGGAAATACTGAGGGGGTTCGACCCAAATACGAGAACGAAGCAAGCAAGAGGAGCTATCATATTTCTTTCATCACCTTTTCTGTAACCTTAAATTGATCCTATAATTATTTACTCGATTTCACTGGAGTCACTCCCCACTTAGCTGGTTATCCTATAAATTCTATTCCTTTGCTAGTGTCTCCTTTTTAGCTTTGAAACAATGAACAATGAACTTGGTTAAAAATATTTCCTACATTTTCACAACAAGAAAAAGCATCCAAAATATGACTTGAGTCCATGTTTAGCCCAAAGAATTTGATTTTAGAACTACTCCATCCCATTTGAGCTTAATATAAATAGACTCGATAGTACCCTTGAATGAAATTGTTTGATAAAATGGATACTTTGAAGTAGTAGAGATTATGCCACTGCTTTTTCTAATAATTACCATAAGATATTGATTTACGTGTGTCACTATAACACTATCATGCTCCATGGGGGACTATTAACTCTGTTGGCCAACGAACGATCTAAATGTGGGAAACCACTTGATTTCGGCTATTGAGTTGTGTAAATGTCTGTAGCAGCAATGCTATGACGGGTAAAATTTTAGTCTCCTTGTGGTTTCACGTTCCAAGTGAAGTTGTAGTACTCCTCTGACCCATTATTTCTCAACAACTATTTATTGGCATTGTCACGAGTGCACAATACAGTCCCAATTAACATGTTAAAAACAGTGGCATGATTTATCTATGAAAGAGCTAAAGTTTTTGAAAGGCAAGGAAATGAAAAAGGTGCTTTGAGAGTCCTGAAATTTTGACATGGGAATAGATGAGTTGTTATTAAATTGAATGTTTTGTTGCCAAGTTGAATACTCTTAATTGATTAAAGAAACAAGAGAAAAAGGTTTTCATCTCTCAACAACGAGAGACACCAAAAGAATTTGTCTCACCTTCCTAGCTAAACTGTTGAAACTTGTTCGGGCATATGATTTATATTCTAGCAAGATATATGTGGTTAGGAAGTGGAATCAGTGCAATCTTCTGAATACTTGTATGATCATGTTTAAGATTGCAGTGATTGTGAAGAAAAGAATTTGACATCAATTCAAGCTTATAAGTTCTTTTATTTCAGTCTCGAATCTCCGCTATTCTTCCTTAGTTTCTTGTCACTCAAGGGCGAGCAACATCTAAGCTTGGGGAGTTGATAGTTATGAGATTCGACACATTTTTTATGGTTTTCTCCTAGATTTGATCATTTTCTAGCTTTACCTAACGCTAATACTTCGGTAGCAAAGAAAACTTGGTTTTTAATGTATGTTTCAGGTTCTGAATGTCAACAGAAGGTTTTAACTAGAGAAACACAATATTTAGGCGAAAACAAGCAAGTCTCTCTTTGGAAGCAATCGGGGGAAGCATACAGAGGCTTTAACGAGCAACTATATGATAGGAACATTTTTCCGGCCGTATAGTTCCTGTCGTATAGCTGCCGCCGCCTCCGTCTTGTCAAAAGAGACAACTTCCATGAAGAGGCCAGGAAAAAACACAACACAGCAGCCGCCATCCCATCCAGAAAGGAAAAGAGGAGAAGAAGGGGGAGCCATTCTTCATCTCGCTCCATGATCTTCGACCTCCTAGCCAACACACCCCCATAGCCATTACTTGTACTTGAGAGAGAGAGAGAGATCTTCACCTTGAAAGCCTAGGGTTTGAGATTGTTTCTTCCTATCTTGAATTCTGTTGGATTACTTTTCTATTCTTATTGTGGATCTCCACGGTAATATCGAGAATAACTCCTTTTATTTAATTATATCGATGATGCTTTCTTCTCTCGTGTGTGAGTAAGTTCCTTGGGCGTGGGAGATCTAAGGGATTGGTGAGATGTGATGTATCTCCATATATTTTCCATTAGTTTGTTATTGATTTTAATTACTATATTATGTGTGCTTGACTATCTGTGGGATGCCTAATGCTTGTTGTCCAATTAAAGGCCCAGACAACATGATGCTTTGTTCTAAATAGATAGGATCTTGTTCGCTAGCAGACCGGCGACCCCCGAGTGATACGGGGATATCAATGGAAAACTAGTAGACTCAAGGATAACGAGGAACCACCATGCTTATTGCATTAGTCCGATCCAAGGAGCTTAATTGCTAAGCAACCTGAAGGGTCTTAATCATCTAGGGTCTGACCATGGTTTTGGTAACAGACTAGTAGGATTATTGAAGTTGGGACGAAATCTACCAAGAGGAGTTCTGGCTAATTATGGGTTGCTTGCCTACACATATACTTATAAGATTATAATTGTTACACTTATTATTCGTCCACCTGGCACAGTCACTATCACCATGAACTATATCTCCCCGCGTCTCTTTCCCATCTGTAGAAAACAACAAACAACCGAATCTTTCTTTACTTTTATGCTTTTTATTTCTGAAGTTTACATTTTAGTTTTATTTAAATACAACCAGTTTAATCCAAATTCCATTCTCATTTTTACACTTGCAGTCAATTCACTCGAAGACCCGTGACAACTTTGGGTGTGACAGAGACTTCATTCATAAACACTTATATTTGGGCTCCCTGTGGGATCGATATCTATACTTTGAAACTAGCTACAAATGATATGTGCACTTGCAGACATCAGAGCCACCTCGTCCTCTAATTCCTTTTCACTTGCATCACCGTTTCCTCATAGTCTGAGTCGAACAATTTGGAGAAGTTGTGGACATTGTCCTTCCACAAGGCCACCAACACACTTTGCAGCTCAGACGTGTTCTTTATCAACATAAAAGACAAAGTCGCACTTCCTTTGCTCCTGGTGACACCCGAGGAACTCGCGGCTAGTGTTAACACCCTCGTATACAATTAGACAACACGGTTATAGGCCGCACTTGCAAAATATATTACAGTATGATTTGAACATGCTAGTCCACCCATCTACTTTCAAATTGATCTACCTTGGCACCATGCCCTGATCGAGAAAACCCCAAATTAGTGTTTGAGATATAGGAGATAAAATAAATACGAAATTAAATTACATAAGCACGGACTTTGCCACTGCCCTGAACACGTCCATGATGCAGCATCTCGATGCCGCCTTCGCGCTCAGCACCTTGAGGATTCTGCATCTCGATGTCGCCACCGACAGCCGCCTCTACAGTCCCCTCCATGCATTAGTGAAAGCTGTAGGAAAAGGGTGTGTGGATGTTGATACGGAGTATATAATAGAGAACAAAACAGTTTGGCCGTGGTGGGTCACACCAGTTAGTGAGACCAGCCTAACCAGTCAACGTGTGTTGTTTGACTAGTCGACAACGTGGGACACGCTCTGTTGCAGCACTACAATGCACGACGCACTAATATATGCTCTCATCCATCTACTGTGGCATTACATTGCGTTGGCCTACCCGGACACCTACCATGACACTGAAATCCTCTGGTACCCTGTGTGCCCAGGCGTATAATTGGCCGCCATGGAAAAATGATGTTGTGATTACTCATCCTCCGCGTATCCAACTATTACAGGTACTTTTCACTTATGCTGCCCCAAAAATCCGCTAGGTATGAGGGTATTTTTATAGTGCGACCTCTACTTTGTTATTGCATATTTTACGTGGTTTGGGGCTTTCACTAGGAAGAAGAACCGTTGTTGCTACGCATAAACGGCAACGGTGATGAATATGTTATCTCTACTACACCCTTTAGGGCCCTCCGTTACAAAAGCGATGTTAATTATAGAAAGAGAGACAGACACCCCACTTATGCCACTTATGCTACCTTTAGGACCCTCCGTTGCGGTCCAGGCTGCTTCATCTAACTATCCCACAACATCTATAAGTACATATGATAGGGTAATAACATGATCATCCATGCCCACCACATCATAGTGTTCTACTTGTACCATACACGTAGATCTAGCTCTGATACCACTAATGGGTTCATTGCATGGAAAACAAATCTTTTCCTATGAAATAGAAAGAGAGAACTCTGCAAGATCTAATTACTAGATCTAAATAACAAGTAGAATATATCTAATCTACTTGCCCTCTAAAAATAGAATCGGTTAACGATCTATAGATTGTGGACGATGTAGTTGATCACTTCCGCCGGTTCAAACCGATGTAGATCTTGACCTTCTAGATCCAAGTACCAAACAGACGACACCTCCGTGGTATCCAAACATTCAAATTGATGATGACTTATCCTCCTTGATCCCGCAAGCAAGGGAGAAGTGGCTCGTGAGATCCTAGAAACATGACAACATTGTGTGGATATGGTGGAGAGAATTTTTGCAGGGCTTCACCAAGCCATAGAGAGGAGAAGTGGATGGAGAGAGAGGGGATAGGCGACGACCAACAAGTGGTTTCACGCCCCATCCTTGTACTCCTCCTTATAAAGTGTTGGGGGCATACTAGGAGGCTTGGCCCCCCTCCAAGTAAGGGGCGGTGGCTAGGGGGAAACTTGCCCCCCCCCCAATTTGCCTTGGCGCCTAGGGTTTGGCCCCCCCTTTGGTCGCATGGGACATGAGGGTTGTTGCGCCCTGAACCAATAGGACAGTATGCCTCCTTTTCAAGTCCATGTTGCCCCACCTCGTAGGTGGGCCCCTTAGATGGACCCCAGGAACCTCCGGTACAATATCAGGAAATACCGACCTTTTTTCCGGAACACTGAAACCACCTTCCATATACTTTTTCTTTACCTCTAGACCATTTCGGATATCCTCATGATATCTAAGATCTCAGCCGAGACTCTAAATCAATATTCGATCTCACCATCTAGTATATCGATAAACCCTAGCGACATCAAAGCATTAAGTGTGTGACCCTACAAGTTCGAGAACATATGGACATGATCAAGACACCTCTTTGATCAATAACCAACATCGAAACTAGGATGCTCATGTTAGTTCCCACAATGAAGTTCTTTTATCGATTGAACCATGATGTCGAGGATTCAATTTATACGGTATATGATTCCTTTTGTATCGTGATATATTACTTTCCTGAGATTCGATCATCGGTATCAATATTCCTAGTTCAATCTCATTACCGGCAATTTCTCTTTACTCGTACCGTGGTATAGGATCCCAGTAACTAAACACATTATTCACATGCTTGCAATATCTTAGTATGGTATACTACCGAGAGGGCCTAGAGATATCTTAGACGCTATCATATGGAGGAACAAATCTCAATCTTGATTCACACAACCCAATAGACACCATTGGTGATACCTTAAAGCCACATTTATAATCATCCAGTTACGAAGTAACGTTTGATATCCACAAGTTATTCCTCCGATGCCCCGGAGTAACATGATCTAATGGTCTGAGGAAACTATACTTGACATATTTAGAAAGTGATAGCAATCTAAATGACGTGATCGAAAGCTATGTTTATTACATGGGTCTATCCATCATATCATTATCCTAATGATATGATCTCATTATTAATCAACATCATATGTTCATGGTTAGGAATCTTTAACCATCGTTAATGAGCTAGTTGAGTAGAGCCTCAATAGGGACACAGTTGTTTATAACTCTACACATGTATTACGGTTCCGGTTAATACAATTGTAGCATAGAGAATAAACATTTATCATGAATAAATAAATATGAATAATAACAAGTTTATTATTGCTAAGGCATATTTTCAATAAAAATCTACAGGAATTACGTATGGTGTCTGGACACCATGGTGCCCCAGCTAATTTACTTGGCATGTATTCTTTGTAAGATTACATTTTTATTGTATCAATATTTCTGTATTGTGAGGATGACATCGCCGATCCTAATTCACCGGGCATGTATTCTGATTGATAACGATTGTATCACTATTCCATCATGCATGGAGAAATGTTGCCAAGGTCAAAAGAGCGGACGTGACCGACTTTTTTATCATGCACACGTTTATTTTAAAAACAGGTTGATATGTGGGACCCAAAGACGACACTAAACAGATAATACATCGAGCAACGTTATCAAATTCTAAACCTGGAGGCACAAGCGGGACTACAAAGTCCATTATGCACACATTTCTTCTAATGAGAGGCAGGCTGACATCTGGGACCCAACAGCTAGAGTAAAAGGCTGACACATCAAGCAAACATTATCAAATTCAAAACAAAGAGGCGCGAGTGGAATAAGAAATTTCATCATACATATTACAGAGATGCTGACATCTAGTACGGAACAACCTAACTAAATGGTTGATGCTTAGCAACATTATCAAGTTAAAAACATGGATGCGTGATTGGAAAAATAAATTTCATCATACACACATTTTATTTATGGATACGCTAACATTTAGAACCCAACAGCCTAACTAAACAGCTGCTACATCGAGCAAAATTATTAAGTCCAAAATAGAGAGGCGCGAGCGAAGAAAAAAGTCCATCATGCACACGTTTCTTTCGATGAGAGGCTGACACCTGGGACCCAGGAGGCTTGCTAAACAGGTGACACATTGAGCAACGTTATGAAGTTCAAAATAGAAAGGTGCGAGCGAAAAAATTATTCCACTACAGACACTGACATCATGGTCCCATAGGCTACAAAAGACTTCGGTGGCATCGATCAGAGTCAAAATCGGGTGAGAAACCAAAACTCTAGCATCAACCACGGCTCGGCCGAGCTTCTGCCACGTTTCTAACGATTCTGTGGTAGTAGGGAGCCTCGAAAATGAATTTTTTCCATCTACCATGGGAAAAATAACGAAATTGTGGCAGAAGGTCCACCTTCTAACACGCTTGCCGGACCAAACCATTATGGGTGGCGACTTTTCTTATAGTATGGTTTTCCTAAAGGGTGGTAGAATCCCAGGCTGACAAACATACCCAATCTCTCCTAGATAGAACTTACCATCAAGGATTTGTATCCCAATAGGTTTAGACTGGCTATCAGCAAGAATGGTTGCATCAAGGGTTAGTCCTTCCCAACTAGCTAGCACATATGTGAACCTCATATTGAAATCAATAGCAGCAAGCACGTTTTAACTCGTGTAGTGCTTCCTTCCTTTGAATGTTGATTGTTATCCTTTCAACACTCTAGCAGTCACATGAGTACCATTGATTGTGCCAATACAATCTTGTGATGACAACAACAAACATGTAGTCGTGATTTTGTGCATTATGATATTCTGACGAAAAGAAAAGGCATTAGTTGTGCTCACCCTGAAATATGGATACCATTTGCAGCGTTTTGTATCTTGCTTGGTGTTTGACCAGAAGGTGGCTTGATCATCTCTTCTTTATGATCCCCAATTACATACATGACTTGGTTGAAATAGAGGAAAATAATCTATACGGATCTCCTGAATGTGTTGTGGCTAACTCTGTACCTCTGGTTATGGCCTACAACATGAAAAACCAAAGCAACTTGCTCTTCCACGGAGGTGTGGATGCTATCTTTCAACAATCCTCTCTCCCTAAATCTCTTGACAAATTCATAAAAGGGGGTCTTTTCATCCGAAGCATTTGGACAACTTCTTCATCGTTCAAGTTGTAGATGTTGTTCATATTGACAATACTCTCTTGATCTCAGACCAACATTGGATTGTGTGTCACTCTCAGATAGGTAGCTCGCCTAACTACTCTTTTCTGAAGTAGGAGGATCGATGCCTGAATCATATCTATGAGTGTTGTTGTCTGATGAATCGGATTCATCTAGTTGTCCTATTCAATTAGATTTAACGTAAGTACTAGCTAATTCTACCGTGCAAGCTATCTAGTAACGATGGGGATAGAAAGTAGGGGACGAGACGGTAGTTTACCTCTGCCATTGCACATGAGAGAGAGTAGCCGGGCTCAAGGAAGAAGAAGAGTGTGTGGCGTTGATGGAGACTCGAACGCAAGCCTGGCCAGAGATAAAGGAGATCAGTTGTTGCGACAGTCAAGACCGACCTTCCCGTGCCGGAGTTGAAGGAATTACCGGAGGTAGATCTACAGAAACATCGTCGACGGTGTCAAGAGAGAAAATGGTGTGATTTGGTAGAAAGTGACAGGAAAAGAGGAGATGGCACTCAACTTCACTACGAACTGCAGCCAACGATTTTGAAACCCCCGCCATGTCATCCCTTATTTCACACTGTTGGGGTCAACATCGATAACAGTGCAAGGCTACTCTAGAACTTCTTACGCCCAGAACTACAAACACCGGGGTTCTGTTTGGAACAAACTCTACTATCTATCGATATACTCCCTCCGACGAATCTATCTAGATAGATGGGACTCTAGATAAAACAAAGTCTAAAGTGATTTGATTTGTCGAAAGTCTAAAGTCTAAAGTGATTTGATTTGTCGAGACTCATATCTATGATACGTATGTAGATACATGTGAATCAACAAAGTCAATATGCGAATCTAAACAAAGTCAGTCGGCTATTAGAATACCCTGAAAACTACGAGCCTCTCGCTAGGCGATTACGCTTTCAGGGGTTTCGGCGACGCACGTCGATCTCGTCGGCGGGCGCGGTGGATTCTGGAGGAAAAAGGATGGATCCTTTGGCCCGTGGAAAGAAGAAGGAAGGGGAGGCCACTTCTCCGAGGACTGCACGATCTTGGCTGGAGGAGCCGATGGGCAAGTTAGATCTGACGGAAGAGGAAGCTATCCCCTGGTTGTTGATGACATCGAGACAGGAGGGAAGCAGAAGTGGATGTTGGCTGGTAAGGTCTTGTATCGAAATACGTTTCATATTCAGACGATCGCCGGTGCGCTGAGGCCGGCTTGGGGCAATCCGAGGGGCCTGGAGTTTCGTCCTGTGGGAGTGAATTTGTTTGTGGCAGAATTTGAATCGCAGCGCGATCGTGATCGCGTTCGTGATGGGTCACCATGGCATGTCAGCAAAAACGCAGTGATCTTGGAAGAGTTTGTTGAGTGGATGCAGCCATCAGAACTTAGGTTTGATAAGTTGCAGCTTTGGGCTAGGGTACTGAACCTACCTTTTAATTTGAGGAACCCAACTTGGGGAGCGGCCATAGAAAAAATGATGGATCTAAAGGCTAACCAGGTTGCGTTTGATCCAGTAGGTGGTTTCATAAGGGCACGTGTAACTGTTGATGTTACTAAGCCATTGAGGAGAGGTTTGTTGATTGATTTGGCTACTAGAAAGAGTACAGATAGGTATGAAATTCAATACGAGCATATCCCACATTTTTGCTTTTCTTGTGGCCAACTCGGGCACTCGGAGCTTCTTTGTCCTATGCTGGGTAAGCGAGATGCATCTGGGAATTGGCCTTTTGGCGTAGTACTGAGATCCCCAGATGAACGTAAAAGGCTAAGTCGAGCGAGAATTCGTCCTGTGAACAGTTTGCCAACCAGAGTAGTAAGAGAGACACCAAATTCTCAAGCATTGTTGGTGGGGTGGGTGCTTCTGTGACGTCTCCAGGGAAATATACAAGAGGTGTGAAAAGAAACGGAGATGGTACTAGACAAGTGTATAGGCCGGTTGGCTCTGATCAATCGGTTGATCACGTTAGTGATGATTTGAATGCAAACAAGCAGGTGGTTCTCTTCTCAGCTAGGCCTGCAGCAAAAGAGAATGGTGATCAACACATGAATTTTAGTGAGAATGATCCGAACAAGAAAAGGAAGGCCCCGAGTATCTCAGAAAATTCGGTAGAGGCTACACCACAGCCTTGCCCGTCTTGATGAGTTGTATTGCCTGGAACAGCCGGGGGCTTGGGAACCCCAAGGCTGTTCGTGAGTGTGGTAGCATTGTGAAGCAAGAAGGGCCCGCACTTTTATTTGTGATGGAAACAAAGATCAGTGCACAACGGGTTCTGCCGGTTGGTATGAATGACACGTCTATTACTCTCATCCCAAAGGTACGAAATCCCCAGAAAATTTCCCAATACGGACCTATATCTTTGTGTCCTGTCCTTTATAAAATAGGAGCAAAGTGTATTACAAATAGAATGTGTGTTCTATTGGATGATGTTATTGGGGAAGAGCAGAGTGCTTTTGTGTCTGGACGTTTCATCACCGATAATATTCTTATTGCATACGAAAGTGTCCACGCAATGAGAAGAAAGAAGAAAGGGAAGAACTTTTTCTGTGTTGTCAAGCTCGACATGATGAAGGCCTATGATTAGGTAGAATATCATTATCTTGAAGCTATTATGTTGAAACTTGGCTTTAGTGACAGAACAGTAAGACTAGTGATGAAATGTGTTACCTCTGTCAGGTTTTCTATTCGTGTCAATGGTGAACTCTTGTCGTTCTTCACTCCCTCGCGAGGGTTGCGACAAGGAGATCCTATCTCTCCCTATTTATTCCTACTTTGTGCTGAAGGTTTTACTGCCTTGCTGAATCATTTTGGAGGTAACTATGTGGATAGAGGAATAAAGATAAGCTTCTAGTCTCCGTGGATTAATCACCTCCTATTTGCAGATGATAGCCTCATCTTTATGAGTGCTTTGGTGCAAAGTGGAGAAAGATTAAATGAGATTCTGAGAATATATGGAGAGTGTTCAGGACAACGTGTTAATACAGACAAAAGTTCAGTCTATTTCAGTCCGAACACATTTGATCTGGTTAGGCATAGCCTAAAACGAACTCTAGGTATTGACGTGGAAGCGTTTAGTGAACGCTATCTTGGTTTGCCAACTGCGGTCGGTCGTATCACAAGTGGATCTTTCGATCATATTCGAGAGCGTGTACGCAGCAAAATTCAAGGTATTGAAAGAATTCTTTCTTGTGCTAGACGAGAGGTCTATTTGAAGACAGTGGTACAAGCTATTTCAAATTTTAGCATGAGCTACTTCAAACCGAGGAAAGAAATTTTGCAAAATCTTGGTTTCATGCATTGCAAAAATATTGGTGGAGTAGTTCTTTGGACCGCAGATCTATTCATTGGGTGTCTTGGGATATACTCGCATCAGCAAAAATTAAAGGAGGCATGGGGTTCAGGGATTTGGACCTCTTTAATCTAGCTATGCTAGGAAAACATGGATGGAGATTGATGACAAGCCCAGATTCCTTGTGTGCCTGTGTTTTGAAGGGTAGGTATTATCCTCAGACTGATTTCCTACATGCAACAGTGTCAAATCAATCTTCTGCTACTTGGAGAGCAATTGTTGCAGGAAGGGAGGCTTTGCAGCTTGGTCTGATCAAGCGAATTGGGAATGGCTTGACAGTGTCTGTGTGGGATGATAGATGGATTCCTGTACTAAGAACGATGCAACCATCAGCCTAGCTCACTACATCAACACAGATTACTCCTGATAATATTAATCTGGTGTCAGATTTGATTGACCATGATATTGGTACTTGGAAAATTGATATGGTCAGAAGAAACTTTATTTCCCCAGAGGCAGATGCCATTTTAAATATTCCACTAAGAAGAGGAGGGGGAGATGATATTTGGGCTTGGTCTCTTGAGAAGGCAGGAAACTTCACTGTAAACACTGTAGGGGTTCCGCGCATGAAAACAATAAATTTTTACCCTAAGCCTCTGAACCCCTGATGCTGCCAGGACCTATCTATTAGTAATGCAGTAACGGGAGGGGCTTTTCGCGAACTTACCCTTGAAGACCGAAAAGCGTTGTCAACTCTCAGGAGAGCGTGGTTGATGTAGACGAGCCAAAGCTGACCTCAAGGTCATGATGAAGTCCTTGCGCTCCTGTGGCTCAACGATTTGAGTGCCTCAAGTGTGACACCTCGCGGGGAGTTACACACGTCCGGTGCCTGACGATGACTCCCGTTTCCCTGATCTAGCAGTAGTTGCCAAAGTAGAGCTCCTAGATCCGAATCCCGCAACGTGACGGCGCTCTGATACGTCCAAAACGTATCTACTTTCCCAAACACTTTTGCTATTGTTTTCCTCTAAACTTGGGTGAATTGGATGCAACTAACACGGACTGACGCTATTTTCAGCAGAATTACATTGGTGTCTAGTTTTTGTGCAGAAAATCAACTATCAGGGAAAATCCCAGAAAATATGCCAAAAATCATATTTCACCAGAAGACTCACGAAGCCAAAAGACGAGACGGAGTAGGGCCACGAGGGGCCCACACCACCTGACCGCGCGGGCCAGGCCAGGTCGTGCCTGGGGGTGGTGTGGCCACCTCGGCTGCCCCCTCGGCCTCCCTCTTCGCCTATAAGTTGCCTCTTGACCTAAAACAAAGGGGGGTTCGACGTTTTTCCAGAAAGAGTTCCGCTGCGCCGCCACCACCAGATTTCGCGATTCGGAACCAGAAACTCCGTTCTGGCACTCTGCCGGGATGGGCAATTGGAGGAGATCATCGCCATCATCATCACCATCGCTTCTTCATCGACCATCCATGCTTCCCCCATCTATGAGTGAGTAATCCCCCGATGTAGGCTATGGGGATGGTAGGGATTGGATGAGATCATTCATGTAATGGCATCGGATTGTTAGGGCTTGGTGCCTAGTATATACTATTAGTGCTTTTTGACTTTGTTGCAACTTGTTATACTTAATGCTTGTCACTAAGGCCCGAGTGCCATGATTTTAGATCTGAACATGTTATTGATTCATTATGATAGTATTGTTTATGGTCTTACCTGCAAGTTGTATACACACGTTGTTGTTCGGAACCAAAGGCCTCGATGTGACAGCAATCGGGATAACTGGAGGGAATGGCTTTGATGTGAGGATCACATGTGTTCACGGAGTGTTAATGCTTTGCTCCGATGCTTTATTAAAAGGAGCACCTTAATTGTCAGTAGTTCCCTTGAGGCCCCGCTGCAAACGGGCTGGCAGGACAAAAGATGTTGTGCAAGTTCTCATTGCGAGCACGTATGACTATATATGGAACACATGCCTATGATTATTAGTACTTGGATGCTTTATCTTATCTATCTGCAAATGCCCTATGTTCTGATTGCTATATGAATTGTCTTGTCCATGCAACGCACGTCCATCCATCCCAATGCCTACAGCGCTTTAATCCTACTGTTTGCTGCAATTGTTACTACTGTCTTTACTTTTACTACTGCTGTTACTTTATTATTGCTACTACAAAACTGTTGCTACTGATAAACTGTTGTGAGCAAGATTGTTTCCAGGTGCAGCTGAATTGACAACTCAATTGTTAAGGCTTATAAATATTCTTTGGCTCCCCTTGTGTCGAATCAATAAATTGGGTTTCACTTTCCTCGAAAATACTGCGATACACCCCCTATACTTGTGGGTCATCAAGAGTATTTTCTGGCGCCGTATCCGGGGAGCATAGCTTTATTTATCAAGTCCATTTGGAATCACTACTGTTCGCTGCCATCCATCCATCATGGGTAAGTCTCGTGATGGCAAGGTTCCTATTTTACCATCCACTACAAGAAGAGGTACGGTTCTGAACACCTCTGTTGCTCTTGATTCACCATCTTTTATGAGTAAGCTCCTTACACCACCACATACACATGCTACACACACTGCTACTACCGCTGAATCTGAAACTTCTGATACTTATGATGCTGCTTCTACTGTGCTTGATAAGAGTGGTTCATTAGGTCCTTTCCTAGATGCTACGATTGCTAGAACTATAGCTGGAAATACTGAAACTCCTAATGAAGACACTACTACACCTGTCAGTTCACCTGAGTCTAGAGAGAGCTATGATATTGAAGACGGTTATATTGAGATGACTGATGAATTTATTAAAGAATGTCAAACCACCCATGATAGGAGTGCTATTAAGAGTCTCCTTGAGAGGCGTACTATAAAACCCAAATTGTCTCCTAATGCTAAGTTTGCTATTGTTGGAACTATGCCCTAGAGGCAATAATAAAGATGTTATTATTATAATTCTTGTTCATGATAAAGTTTACATTCCATGCTAGAATTGTATTAAGCGGAAACATTAATACTTGTGTGGTTTGTGAACAACACCGTGTCCCTAGTACGCCTCTATGGACTAGCTCATTGATCAATGATGGTTAAGGTTTCCTAACCATATACATGAGTTGTCAATTGATAATGAGATCATATCATTGGGAGAATGATATGGTGGACAGACCCAAACTAAGCGAAGCAATTAGATCGTGTCATCGTGTTCGTCTTTGCGAAGCTTTTCTTATGTCAAATATTGTATTCCTTAGACCATGAGATAATACAACTCCCTGGTATCGGAAGAAAGCTTTGAGGTCATCAAACGTCATCCTATGAGAGGGTGATCATAAAGGTGTCTCTCAGGTGATCGGAAAGTATCTGTTGGGTTGTATGTATCGAGATGGGATTTGTCCCTCCCAAGTCGGAGAGATATACTTCGGGCCCACTCGGTAATAGATATCAACACCGCTTGCAAGCATGTGGTTAAGGAGTTAATCACAAAGTGATATCGGATTATGGAACGAGTAAAGTACTTGCTGTGAACGAGATTGAACTAGGTATGACGATACCGACGATCGAATCTCGGGCAAGTAAAATATCGCGAGACGAAGGGAATATATATGGGATTGATTGAATCCTGGCATCGTGGTTCATCCGATATGATCATCGATGAATGTGTGGGAGTCAATATGGGTGCCCAGACCCCGCTATTGATTATTGATAGAAGATCATGTCTGCATATTCTCGAACCCGCAGGGTCACACACTTAACGTGTCTCGACGCTAGGATAGATTGGGTACTTGGTTTATGAATTTTTGTTCGGAGTCTCGGATGGGATCCGGGACATCACGAGAGGTTCCGGAATGGTCCGGAGAATAAGATTCATATAAGGCAGTGCAGTTTTTGGAGTTCGAAATTGTTCCGGATTAATCGGTATTGTACCGGAAGCTTCTAGAACCTTCCGGAAGGGGGCCAACGTGGTCCCACCTTCTGGGAGGGGGCATGGGCCTATGAGGGAGTGTCCTGGCCGCATTGGGCCAGGGGCACAAGGCCCCATAGGGCCCAGCCGATTCTAGATAAGTTTAAACTCGTTTAAACTAGAGATAGAATTTCTGGATAAGGGATAAGTTTAAATCGTTTAAACTAGAGATAGGCTTGGAGGAGGGGCTAGGGCTGCGCCCCCCCTCTATATAAAGAGGGGTGGGGGCGCACCAATCCTACACACCTTCCCCTCCAACCCTAGCCGCCCTGCTGCCCTTCCTCTCTCCCTCCCGACTGTTTGTAGGCGAAGCCCTGCTGCAGAAATTCTCCACCATATACACCACGCCGTCGTGCTGTAGATCCAATCTATCTCTCCACCCTACTTGCTGGTTCGAGGAAGGAGGAGACGTCGAGGTGCTGCACGTGTGCATCTCACGGAGGCACCGCCACTTGTGGTGCTAGATCGGATCGGATCGCGAGGAGGAGAAGCGAGTACGACTACATCACCCACGTTCCGACGAACGTTCCGCTGTGCGAATCTTCAAGGGTATGAAGATCTAATTCAATCTCTCTTGTTGTTTGCATCTCCTAGATTAGATCTTGGCTTTCCCTCTGTTCGCTTCCGTAGAAAATTTTGATTTACTATGCTGCGAAACCCTTTAGTGGTATCAGAGCTAGATCTATGCGTAGATGTGTTTCACGAGTAGAACGCAACATGGTTGTTGCGGGCGTTGATGTTTTCTGTTGCAAGCCTCTTGTTTGTGTTCTTCTTATGACGCGGGATAGTGAGATTGAAGCGGTCCAGGCCAACCTTACGCGACGTCGTTCGCGAGACCGGCTCCGCACTTGACGTGTGGCTTGTACCACACATGCGGCTGGTGGATGTCAGTTTCTCTCACTATAGTTGTCATGGGATTAACACCGGAGTTTGGCAACCATAATATCACCGTTGTGGCTTTCCGTAGGTAAGAATCGTTCTTAGCATCTACTCCCATAAGCCACGTAAAACATGCAACAACAAAGTAGAGGCGTCTAACTTGTTTTTGCAGGGAGTGTTTTCTGTGATATGGTATGGCCCAAGATGTGATGTGTATAATGTATGCGATGATCATGTTTTGTAATGTTTCACGACTTGCATGTCGATGAGTACACAACCGGCAGGAGCCATATGGTTGTCTTTATAATTGTGTATGACCTGCGAGTCAACTTCTTATACGCCATGTAATAGCTTTACTTTATCGCTAAGTAGTTATCAATAGTTGTAGTTGCTATTCGTGGTGGAGGCAATCATGGTGGAGTGATGGAGATCATGCCGGAACGCACAAGATGGAGATCATTGCGCGAAGATTGGCTATACCATGTCACATAAAGTTATATGCATGTGATGTTTATCCTTTTATGTATCTTATTATGCTTAGATCGCGACGGTAGCATTATAAGATGATTCCTCACTTAAAGATCAAGATAAAAACTGTGTTCTCCCCAAGTATGCACCGTTGCGAAAGTTCGTCGTGTCCAAGCATCACGTGATGATCGGGTGCTATAGACTCTACGCTCACATACAACGGGTGCAAGCCAGTTTTTGCACACGCGGAAATACTTGGGTCTAACTTGACGAGCCTAGCATGTACAGACATGGCCTCGGAACACAAGAACCGAAAGGTTAAGCATGAGTCATATGAATGATATGATCGATACTTCGTTGTCCACCATTGAAACCACATCTCTTCTCGTGATGATCGGATTAGGTGTGGTGAATTTGGATCGTGTTCACTAAACAACTTGAGGGATGTTGAATTTAGTGGGAGTTCATCTAGTAATTTGATTAAGTTGAACTATTTATCATGAACATAGTCTAAATTGTACTTGCAAATACTGTAGATCCAATGGCCAAGTCCAACTTCAACTTCAACGTTTTTGCTGAGAAAGAAAAGCTTAGAAACAATGGGTCTAACTTCACCAACTGGTTCCGCAATCTAAGAATCATTCTGTCTGGCGGACAAAAGGACTATGTCCTTGAGAAAGCGTTAGGTAACCCCCCTGCTGCAACTGCGCCGGCTGATGAGAAAGCTGTCTATCAGTCGCGCAAAGATGATTATGGTGTGATTAAGAGTACCATGTTGTTTGCTATGGAACCGGAACTTCAAAATCGTTTTGAAAACTATCCCGGGCCCTTTGAGATTCTCGAAGAGTTGAAAACCATGTTTCAGACTCAGGCCCGTTCTGAGAGATATGAGATCTCTGAGAAGTTCTTTAACTGCAAGATGGAGGAAGGGAGTTCCGTTAGTGAGCACGCCATTAAGATGTCGGGCTACACTCAACGCCTTGAGCAACTGGACTGCAAGATTCCAGAGGAGCTCAAGATTGACAGGGTTCTGCAATCACTCCCTCCCAGCTACAAAAGTTTTGTAGTGACTCATAATCAGATTGGTTCCACTGATACGATCACCGAGCTCTTCGCAAAGCTGAAGGCTGCGGAGGTGGACATCAAGAAGGATAATCATGTGTTGATGGTCAACAAGCCCTCCTTTAAGAAAGGTAAAGGTGCAAAGAAGCCCTTCAAGAAAGGAGGCGACAAACGCGTTGCCCCTGCTGAGAAGAAGCTCAAGTCTGGACCCAAGCCGGAAACTGAGTGCTTCTATTGCAAGGACAAGGGTCACTGGAAGCGCAACTGTCCGAAGTACTTAGCGGACAAGAAGGCTGGCACCATCAAAGGTATATTTGATATACATGTTATTGATGTTTTCCTTACTAGCCCTCGTTGTAGTGCCTGGGTATTTGATACCGGTTCAGTTGCTAATATTTGTAACTCGAAACAGGAGCTGCGGAATAGACGGCGGCTTGCGAGGGATGAGGTGACGATGCGCGTTGGCAACGGATCAAGAGTTGATGTGATGGCCGTCGGCACGCTCTCCTTAGTTTTACCTTCGGGATTAGTTTTAAACCTTAATAAATGTTATTATGTGCCTGCGTTGAGCATGAACATTATTTCTGGATCGTGTTTATTGCAAGACGGTTATTCATTTAAATCGGAGAATAATGGTTGTTCTGTTTATATGAGTAACATCTTTTATGGTCATGCACCTCTTGTGAGTGGTTTATTTCTTCTAAATCTCGAAAGGGATGAAACACACATCCATAACATTGAGGCTAAGAGAAGCAAAGTAGATAGTGATAATACTACTTATTTGTGGCACTGTCGTCTAGGTCATATTGGTGTAAAGCGCATGAAGAAACTCCATTCTGATGGACTTTTGGAGTCTCTTGATTTTGAATCATTTGACACATGCAAACCATGCCTCATGGGCAAGATGATCAAAACCCCGTTCTCCGGTATGATGGAGCGAGCAACGGACTTGTTGGAAATCATACATACCGATGTATGCGGACCGATGAGTGTTTCGACGCGCGGTGGATATCGCTATTTTCTCACTTTTACCGATGACTTAAGTAGATATGGGTATATCTATTTAATGAAACATAAATCTGAAACGTTTGAAAAGTTCAAAGAATTTCAGAATGAAGTGGAGAACCATCGTAACAGAAAGATTAAGTTTCTACGATCCGATCGTGGGGGCGAATATTTGAGTTATGATTTTCTCACGCATCTTAAAGCAAGTGGAATCGTTTCACAACTCACGCCACCCGGAACACCACAGCGCAATGGTGTGTCTGAACGCCGGAATCGAACCCTATTAGATATGGTCCGATCGATGATGTCTCTCACTGATTTGCCGTTATCTTTTTGGGGTTATGCATTAGAAACCGCTGCATTCACTTTAAATAGGGCTCCATCTAAATTCGTTGAGACGACACCGTATGAACTGTGGTTTGGTGCTAAACCTAAGTTGTCGTTTCTTAAAGTTTGGGGATGCGAAGCCTACATCAAGAAGTTGATGCCGGACAAGCTCGAACCCAAAGCGGAGAAATGCGTCTTCATAGGATACCCTAAGGAAACTATTGGGTATACCTTCTATCACAGAACCGAAGGCAAAGTGTTTGTCGCAAAGAACGGTTCCTTTCTTGAGAAGGAGTTTCTCTCGAAAGAAGTGAGTGGGAGGAAAGTAGAGCTAGACGAGGTTATTGAACCTTCTCTTGAATTGGAGAGTAGCGCAGCACCTGAAATTGTTCCAGTGCCGCCTGCACCAACAATAGAGGAAGCAAATGACAAGGATCATGAAGCTTCGGACGATGCTGCTACTGAACGTCGCAGGTCGACAAGGTCGCGTGCCCCTCCTGAGTGGTACGGCAACCCTGTCTTGACTGTCTTGTTAGTAGAAGACAGTGAACCTACAAACTATGAGGAAGCGATGATGAGCCCAGACTCTGAGAAATGGCTAGAAGCCATGAAATCCGAATTGGGATCCATGAGCGAAAACCAAGTATGGACTTTGGTGGACCCTCCTAGCGACCGAAAGGCCGTTGAGTGCAAATGGATCTTCAAGAAGAAAACGGACGCGGATGGTAATGTTACCGTCTATAAAGCACGGCTTGTTGCGAAAGGTTTTCGACAAGTTCAAGGTGTTGACTACGATGAGACTTTCTCTCCCGTAGCGATGTTTAAGTCCATTTGGATTTTATTAGCAATTGCTGCGTTTCATGATTATGAAATATGGCAAATGGATGTCAAGACTGCTTTCCTCAATGGCAACATTGATGAAGAGTTGTATATGATGCAACCCGAAGGTTTTGTCGATCCTAAGGATGCTGATAAAGTATGCAAACTTCAGCGTTCCATTTATGGACTGAAGCAAGCATCTCGGAGTTGGAACCTTCGTTTTGATCAAGTGATCAAGAGCTTTGGATTTGTTCCAAATTGCTACGAAGCTTGCATCTACAAGAAAGTGAGTGGGAGCTCGGTGACGTTTCTGGTACTATATGTGGATGACATATTGATTATTGGAAACGACATCAACATGCTTAACGATGTGAAGAGTTATTTGAACAAGTGTTTTTCAATGAAAGACCTAGGTGAAGCTGCTTATATATTGGGAATCAAAATCTATAGAGATAGACAAAGACGCCTGATAGCTTTAAGCCAGAGTACATACCTAGACAAAGTTCTGAAAAGGTTCAGAATGGATAAGGCATTGAAAGGTTCAGTACCTATGTTGTCAGGTAAGATATTGAGCAAGGCTCAGTGTCCAGCTACGGTAAATGATAGGGAAGCTATGAGCAAAGTGCCTTATGCCTCGGCCATAGGTTCCATCATGTATGCCATGCTGTGTACTAGACCGGATGTGTCCAATGCTCTTAGTTTGACGAGCAGATATCAAAGTGATCCAGGAGTGGAACACTGGACAGCCGTGAAGAACATCCTAAGGTACCTAAATAGGACTAAAGAAATGTTCTTAGTCTATGGGGGTGATGAACAGCTCGTCGTAAAAGGTTACGTCGATGCTAGTTTCGACACCGACAAGGATGATTGTAAATCTCAGACAGGATACGTGTATGTTTTGAATGGAGGAGCTGTGAGCTGGAGAAGCTGCAAGCAAAGCGTGGTCGCGGGATCTACAGTAGAAGCGGAATACATGGCTGCTGCAGAAGCGTCAAGTGAAGGAGTTTGGATCAGAAACTTCATCACTGAGCTTGGCGTGGTTCCAAGTGCATTGGACCCACTGGAGATATTGTGTGACAACACTGGCGCCATAGCACTCGCTAAGGAACCAAGATATCATCCAAAGACCAAGCATATCAACCGCAAGTTTCATATAATCCGAGATTATATAGCAGATGGAGATCTGAAGATCAGCAAAGTACATACAGATCTGAATGTCGCAGATCCATTGACTAAACCTCTTCCACGTGTAAAACATGATCAGCACCTCAGTGTCATGGGTGTGAGATTGTTGCCAAATGTAAACTAGATTATTGACTCTAGTGCAAGTGGGAGACTGTTGGAATTATGCCCTAGAGGCAATAATAAAGATGTTATTATTATAATTCTTGTTCATGATAAAGTTTACATTCCATGCTAGAATTGTATTAAGCGGAAACATTAATACTTGTGTGGTTTGTGAACAACACCGTGTCCCTAGTACGCCTCTATGGACTAGCTCATTGATCAATGATGGTTAAGGTTTCCTAACCATAGACATGAGTTGTCAATTGATAATGAGATCATATCATTGGGAGAATGATATGGTGGACAGACCCAAACTAAGCGAAGCAATTAGATCGTGTCATCGTGTTCGTCTTTGCGAAGCTTTTCTTATGTCAAATATTGTATTCCTTAGACCATGAGATAATACAACTCCCTGGTATCGGAAGAAAGCTTTGAGGTCATCAAACGTCATCCTATGAGAGGGTGATCATAAAGGTGTCTCTCAGGTGATCGGAAAGTATCTGTTGGGTTGTATGTATCGAGATGGGATTTGTCCCTCCCAAGTCGGAGAGATATACTTCGGGCCCACTCGGTAATCGATATCAACACCGCTTGCAAGCATGTGGTTAAGGAGTTAATCACAAAGTGATATCGGATTACGGAACGAGTAAAGTACTTGCTGTGAACGAGATTGAACTAGGTATGATGATACCGACGATCGAATCTCGGGCAAGTAAAATATCGCGAGACGAAGGGAATATATATATGGGATTGATTGAATCCTGGCATCGTGGTTCATCCGATATGATCATCGATGAATGTGTGGGAGTCAATATGGGTGCCCAGACCCCGCTATTGATTATTGATAGAAGATCATGTCTGCATATTCTCGAACCCGCAGGGTCACACACTTAACGTGTCTCGACGCTAGGATAGATTGGATACTTGGTTTATGAATTTTTGTTCGGAGTCTCGGATGGGATCCGGGACATCACGAGAGGTTCCGGAATGGTCCGGAGAATAAGATTCATATAAGGCAGTGCAGTTTTTGGAGTTCGGAATTGTTCCGGATTAATCGGTATTGTACCGGAAGCTTCTAGAACCTTCCGGAAGGGGGCCAACGTGGTCCCACCTTCCGAGAGGGGGCATGGGCCTATGAGGGGGTGTCCTGGCCGCATTGGGCCAGGGGCACAAGGCCCCATAGGGCCCAGCCGATTCTAGATAAGTTTAAACTCGTTTAAACTAGAGATAGAATTTCTGGATAAGGGATAAGTTTAAATCGTTTAAACTAGAGATAGGCTTGGAGGAGGGGCTAGGGCTGCGCCCCCCCTCTATATAAAGAGGGGTGGGGGCGCACCAACCCTACACACCTTCCCCTCCAACCCTAGCCGCCCTGCTGCCCTTCCTCTCTCCCTCCCGACTGTTTGTAGGCGAAGCCCTGCTGCAGAAATTCTCCACCATATACACCACGCCGTCGTGCTGTAGATCCAATCTATCTCTCCACCCTACTTGCTGGTTCGAGGAAGGAGGAGACGTCGAGGTGCTGCACGTGTGCATCTCACGGAGGCACCGCCACTTGTGGTGCTAGATCGGATCGGATCGCGAGGAGGAGAAGCGAGTACGACTACATCACCCACGTTCCGACGAACGTTCCGCTGTGCGAATCTTCAAGGGTATGAAGATCTAATCCAATCTCTCTTGTTGTTTGCATCTCCTAGATTAGATCTTGGCTTTCCCTCTGTTCGCTTCCGTAGAAAATTTTGATTTACTATGCTGCGAAACCCTTCAGCTATATCTCCCATAAACATTAAAGATAAGGATTATGATTTCTCTCTTGATCTATCTTACATAGCTATTGTTGAGAAAGAACCTTTTTGTGGGACTAAGAATGAAAGTGCGGTAGCACATATGACTGAGCTTTCTACCATGAGTGGCCTGTTTTCCGATGATATTAAGATGCACACCTACTTTGTTGCTAAAATTTTCCCCTTTTCACTGAAAGGAGAAGCTAAAACTTGGTTTAATAATTTACCTCATGGATCTATTGATAGCCCTGATTGCTTGATTAGTACTTTCCTACAGAAATATTTTTCTCCTAGTGCTAGACATGCTATTTTACAGGAACTTTTTGCTTTTAAACAGGGAGAAAAAGAGATATTGCCTGAATCATGGGCAAGGTTTTGTGCTTTGATTCATGCACATGATGGATGTCCATTACCTAAGAATGAGCTTCTTGATATATTTTATAATGGACTAACTAAAGAATCTAGGACATACCTAGATAGTTATGCTGATTGTGTTTTCAGGAATAGGACTCCCAAGGAAGCTGAGGAATTAATGGCTAAAAAATAAGCAGGAATTATGAAGACTGGACTCCTCATGAACTAGTTATACCTAAATCAACTATTCCTGTGCCTATTCCAACATCAAAGAAGAGGGGAGTTATTGAACTAAATGATGAAGTGATGAAGGAAGCTAAGAAATGTCTTAAGGAGAAGGGAATTAAAGCGGCTGATGTGAAAATTTTACCTCCTATAGAAGAATTATGTAAGTCAATCCCCAACTCATCCACTATTGAGGTACACTCGCTCCAGCATTTTGATGAAGGTGATATCCCTTACTCTAAACCTCCTGATCAATGCTTAGAAGAATTCGATATTTTTATTGTTAAGCAAGATAATTTCAATAAAAGGGTGCAAAATCATTTAATGGAAAACTCTAAAGCTATTGCTGAGTTGAAGGATATTGTGGAAAGAACTTCTAATGATGTTAAAATGCTTGTACACGTTTTCAAATGGTCCAAACTCAAATTAATCAGCTTATTAAAGTACAAAAAGACTTGCTAGTTAATGCTGCTAAAGAAAAACATGCTTATAAAATTAGAACTAGAAGTGGTGCTGCTACCTAGGATCCTCTATATCCTGAGGGGCATCCTAAAAGAATTAAGCAGGATTCTCAACAAGCTAAAAATAGTGGTACTACTCCTAAGAAAAGAAAAAAGAAACATAAAACTATTGTAGAATCCTCTGAACCTACTAAAGATCCTAATAGTATATCTGTCTCTGATGCTGAAACTGAAAGTGGTAATGAGGAAAATGATGTTCCTGATAAAGAAAAAGTTGAAGAAGAACCTGAAAGGAACACTAAGAATACTAAATACACTAAGGAAGATTTTGTTGCTAAGAAACATGGTAGTGAAAGAGAGCCTTGGGTCCAAAAACCTATGGCTTTCCCTGATAAGAAACACAAGTCATAGGAAGATGAACACAATAATAAGTTTTGTGAGTGGATGAAACCTTTATTTTTGCAAATTCCTTTGACTGATTCTATTAAATTTCCTCCTTATTCGAAGTATATGAAGGATATTGTCTCGAATAAAAGGAAGATCCCTAATGAAGAAATCTCTACTTTGCTTGCTAATTATTCCTTTAATGGTAAGGTTCCAAAGAAACTTGGAGACCTAGGGATTCCAACTATCCCGTGCTCTATTAAAAATAGTTATGTTAGAGCTGCTTTGTGTGATTTGGGAGCAGGAGTTAGTGTTATGCCTTTTTCTCTCTACAAGAGACTTCAACTAGAAAAACTAATACCAACTAATATATCTTTGCAAATGGCTGATAAATCTACTACTATTCCTGTTGGTATATGTGAAGATGTACCTGTTCAAGTGGCTCATAATTTCTTGATATTAACTGATTTTGTTGTGCTTGAAATGCCTGAAGATGATAATATGTCTATTATTCTTGGGAGACCTTTTCTTAATATTGCAGGAGCTGTTATTAATTGTAATCAAGGAAAGGTGACTTTCAATGTTAATGACAAGGAGCATACTCTCTATTTCCCCAAGAAGATTGATAGGACTTATGGTTTGAATTCAATTGAACATGTTGAGGGCATTCAAGTTGGAGAAATATATTGTCCCATACCAAGAGAAAAATATGAAACCATTATGATTGGGACCATTGCTATCAAGGTTGATGTAACATAATCATTAGTGGAACACAAAATTTTTTTTCATATAAAATTGTTTCGGTAACAAGACTTGATCAGTTAACAAAAGGATTTCAATGAACAAAACAATGTTTTCACCATGATTATCTCCGTTTACTTTTATTCTATCCATTTTAGTTTTCGTTTTCGTTTAGTTTACTTTTCTATTATTAGTTGCTTGCATATTAGAGTGTCTTAGAACTTCTGAAGTTTTAGTTTTGTTTTGTCATTGGATCTTTCAGAAACCTTTTTCTGTCAGAAAATCATTCATCTGTACCTGAAAATTGCTCAAAAATAAAGTGTCTCGAAAAATTCCAGAAAATTCATATTAAATTTTTACGTGAAAAAAAGGGGTAGAGGAGTGTCTGGATAGTACCAGGGGGCCCACCAGGCAGGCACACCACCTGGTGGCGTGGCCAGCCCAGGGGCGCGCCTGGCCATGGTGTGGGCCGCCCCTAGCCCTCCACTCACTCTCTCACTTCCCACTTTCTTCTCTCTCCCGAGAAAACACCAGTTCATTGCTCGAAATTGCGTTCTTGCTGTTCTTACCCATGATTTTTCGATCTCCTTGCTTAGCCCATCTTTTCTGCTGAAATTTGGAACATTTGTTCTCCGGTATGTGACTCCTCCACTTGTCCAAGTAGATTTGTGTTTAGTGGTTTATATCTTGAGTATTTTGCTGCTGTAGGTGACAGGTTATGAGAGCTTGTAAGCTTGTTCAATGCTTAGAGATATTGTTTTGATGCATGTTTAGGCCTCTTACAAGTCCCTATGAGTAGTGCCCTTCATTATATATTCACTTTGCAATCACTTGTTTAATGGATGTTTAAATTTCAAAATATCAAAGATGAACAACCACACCTTTGGAGAAATATTTGAGAGGGACACACCTAGGAGGTCAAGGCCCTCAAGATCAGCCTCTCAGTTTAGGCCTTCATACAATGAAGATCTCATTGCACCACGCTTTGGCAATGAAGGAGATGAGGGGGATGCTCACCCATCTACTTTTCCTTGTTATACCTTCTTGCAAACGGCAGGGATCCTCGATGATTTCTTACTATTGGTTCGGAGGGTCAGTTTGACCTCATACATGGAAGATGAGAGTGAGCAATATGCCATGCTCACCAAAACTTTCGTTAAGAGTTTCGTTCTCACTAACACACCCTATCACTCAACTATTTCTTTCTGAATTTATAATCTAACATTTACCATGCCATTGGACAGATTTTGTAGCATTATAGGTATAGGCATGACGGGGACCATGAAGAAGATCCAAGGGTGACCCGCTAATTTGCTAGAGCTCTATCGAAGCGTGACCAATGACGATGACCGCGTAGCTTAGCGCGGGAAGATAAGAAACATCCAACTCCCAACTCTTAGATACTTTGCCTATTATCTTGCTACTAGCATTCTTGGTAGGGAGAATACGAGTAATATCTCTAATTATCATTTATCCTTCCTCGCTGCTGCACTTAATAATGATACTCGGTACAATCTTGGTTCTCTCATTGCTCGTCGCCTAGCTGCTAGGGGACCTATTTATGGGGGCATTATTGCTTCACGTATGGTTACTGCGTTAGAGCTTTCTGTGGATCCTAATGATACTATATTGGCACAACAAAGGCTTGATCTTGCTTCCATGAAAACACATCACTTCATCACTGCTGACTCTGATATGGACAATTTAGTATATAGGATGTTGTTTACTGACGGGGATGAAAGGGAGATTCCTTTGCCGGAATCTACTTTGTTCAGTGTTCACAGGAGGCCATGGTCGCGCTCCAAGGAGGAGGTAGACGAGCAGCTCCGCTTGCTCGGTTTCCACAGGTAGCACCAGGAGGTTGTGCCCTCCTATGATTACTCTGCACACTACGGTGGGGCGTCCTCGAGCTCGCATCAGGACGAGGGTACCTCCTCATTGTACTATGGAGGCGCTCCATCTTGGCCAGCATGGGATTGATACCCACTTAGGCCAAAAGCCTAAGCTTGGGGGGAGGTACATCGACATCACACTCATCTCCATATCATTTTTTGTTGGCACTTTGTATACTCATGTTTCGTTCTCTTTTTAGTTTTCGTTCTCTCTTTGTTTTTGCTTTCTAAAACACAAAAAGACCAAAAATATTTCTCTTGTTTCTCTTTGTTTGCTTCTTCTTCTTTTTGCCTTGGTTTGCTTTTCCCTTTTTGCTTTGTTTGAACTATTCGAAAAACCCAATAAGATTTTGCTTTGCTCGTTCTTCCTTTTTTGGTTCTTGCGTTTAAAAATCGAAAACACCAAAAATATTTGTTGTTCTTCTTTGGTTTTGTGAGTTTGTTGCAGGGTTCAGCGGTCCTCAGTGGAATTCAGTTTCATGTTATTATTCAAGCCACACAAGTGAAGGGCAATAATGAGGATCAATGACAACTTGAGGTGTGGTAAGAGGCTGGTAACGAATTCTATTTGTTTTCATTTTTGTACATATACTCATCATTGTGGGCATGCTTAGTCTGTTCATGTAGGGTGTATGTTATTATGGATGCTTATTAGTTCTTGCTTTCTTATGATTAACTCCAGCTTGCTAATAGTTTGTAGAATGTCATATGAATGTTTGCTTGCATTGCTCTATTCATAACTTGGTATGCCACTGTGGTATCCTCCTCTGAATGTTTCACATGAATTGACTTGGCACATGCTCATGCATTCATATGACTGAAACAATAATCAGTTAAGCCTCGTTGAATTATTTTGCCTCAAGGGTCTTGAATCACTTACCTGCCATGATTACTCATGTTTTGTTGCAAGCATGATTATGACAGTTATTGCTCTCTCATTTGTCGCTCCCTTACTATTGCTATCCTTCACCTGCACTGAGTATGAGCTCTACTCGTGTTTCCCATTCCCCAAAACCAATATTGCCAAAAGTGTCCACCATACCTATCTATTAGCATCATTTGCTGTTCCGTGCATATTCAATATGCCTTGTTTTCTTCCGAATAAAATGTTTGCTTGTTATGCGAAAGTTAGTTAGTAAAGCTCTCACGAACTTGATGGCACACTTTATTTCTTGCATTTAATAAACCTGAACCATTGTGACTGTCCATGAAAATTATATGCTTGCAAATTATAGGTTGGGGATTAGCTGAACCGTGCTGTCATGGGGAACGCTTTCAACACCTGTAAATATATACCCAGTTGATATCATGCTCTTTTGTTTACAGATGTCGTCAGTGTGAAATAAGAGGGGAGCTTGTAAGTCCATGGAGTTATGTATGTGTGTTAGAGAAACGCCTGGGCCACCGGTCTAATCCATGCCTAATCATGGTGGAAACCTGCAGCGTAACCATAATGAGTATCTATGAAGCATTCTTCTTATAAAAAAAGAGTGATAGCTATTGAGAAAAAGAAAAAAAAGATATGAGAAAAGAGGAAAGAGAGAAAAAAGCACCATTTTCCCATGGTAAATAAGGAGATTGCTGAGATACTCGTTGTCTGCTTGCCTTGTCATTTTGATATGGGGATTCTTCCGTATCATCGGGCAAGGGGTACCCCGTTGGCGGTTCTCTATGATACGCACGTATTTACTATGACAAGAACTTACCGGTAACTAAAGTTGAGTAGCATGAGGAGCGGCCCTCATACTCAAGGGACATGATATTTCCAGTTTATAGTCTGTCAAGCATATAACTCAGATTGGACCTCACTTTCACCTTAACCATTTAAATATGCTTATGATAGGGGCAATGAGAGCTCAAAGCTAATGAGTACCATACTTTCAGCATTTGGAAGCCTTTCAAACTTTTCAAAACCTTTTCATTTCCTTGTCGAGTCTCCACACATTCTATGAGCACTTTCTTGAGAGCATAATTGTTATTCTTAGTGTAATGTGCTTGTCTCAAAACTTGATTAATTGTGTTATGACTTTGATGCTTGTATCCTTGACATCTTTACTTCTAGTCTTCACTTGAATTTCAGAGGTGTCTTGGCACTTATGCTCTACAATCAAAGGCAAGCGAGATACCACTCTATCATACCTTGTTATGAGCATTGTAATGTTGCTTATGTTTATGTTTCATGCTACTTATTATTTTTGAGTTGGAATCTCTTCATAGCTTGCAATGACTATTAAGTAAACTTAGTTGCATACTCTTTATTATGAATTGCCCGAGTAGTTGATCATATGTTGAGAACATATACATCTTATGAAGAAAATGTGTTCGTGAGAGTTTCTTTTATCGCACTTAGTTTTCAACTGAATTGCTTGAGGCAAGCAATAAGATAAGCTTGGGGGGAGTTGATACGTCCAAAACGTATCTACTTTCCTGAACACTTTTGCTATTGTTCTTCCTCTAAACTTGTGTGAATTGGATGCAACTAACACGGACGGACGCTGTTTTCAGTAGAATTACCTTGGTATCTAGTTTTTGTGCAGAAAATCAACTATCAGGAAAAATCCCGGAAAATATGCCAAAAATCCTATTTCACCAGAAGACTCACGGAGCCAGAAGACGAGACGGAGTAGGGCCACGAGGGGCCCACACCACCTGGCCACGCGGGCCAGGCCAGGCCACGCCTAGGGGTGGTGTGGCCACCTCGGCTGCCACCTCGGCCTCCCTCTTCGCCTATAAGTTGCCTCTTGACCTAAAAACAAAGGGGGGTTCGGCGTTTTTCTAGAAAGAGTTCCGCTGCGCCGCCACCATCAGATTTCGCGATTCAGAACTAGAAACTCCGTTCTGGCACTCTGTCGGGACGGGGAATCGGAGGAGATCATCACCATCATCATCACCATCGCTTCTCCATCAACCATCCATGCTTCCCCCATCTACGAGTGACTAATCCCCCGCTGTAGGCTATGGGGATGGTAGGGATTGGATGAGATCGTTCATGTAATGGCATCGGATTGTTAGGGCTTGGTGCCTAGTATCTACTATTAGTGTTTTTTGACTTTGTTGCAACTTGTTATGCTTAATGCTTGTCACTAGGGCCCGAGTGCTATGATTTCAGATTTGAACATGTTATTGATTCATTATGATAGTATTGTTTATGGTCTTACCTGCAAGTTGTATACACACGTTGTTGTCCGGAACCAAAGACCCTGAAGTGATAGCAATCGGGATAACTGGAGGGAATGGCTTTGATGTGACAATCACATGTGTTCACGAAGTGTTAATGCTTTGCTCCGGTGCTCTATTAAAAGGAGCACCTTAATTGCCAGTAGTTCCCTTGAGGCCCCGCTGCAAACGGGCTGGCAGGACAAAAGATGTTATCAAGTTCTCATTGCGAGCACGTATGACTATACATGGAACACATGCCTATGATTATTTAGTACTTGGATGTTTTATCTTATCTATCTGCAAATGCCCTATGTTCTGATTGCTATATGAATTGTCTTGTCCATGCAACGCCCGTCCATCCATCCCAATGCCTACAGCGCTTTAATCCTACTGTTTGCTGCAATTGTTACTACTGTCTTTACTTTTACTACTGCTGTTACTTTATTATTGCTACTACAAAACTGTTGCTACTAATAAACTGTTGTGAGCAAGATTGTTTCCAGGTGCAGCTGAATTGACAACTCAATTGTTAAGGCTTATAAATATTATTTGACTCCCCTTGTGTCGAATCAATAAATTGGGTTTCACTTCCCTCGAAAATACTGCGATACCCCCCTATACTTGTGGGTCATCACGCTCCGCGGTGAAGATGTCTCTCATTTGTGCAGTCCGAACTTGGGACCACGGTCACGAGAGAGAGAGAGAGAGAGAGAGAGAGAGAGAGAGAGAGAGAGAGAGAGAGAGAGAGAGAATATCAATTGGAGGTCTTCCCAAAAGTGAGAAGACCTTTATTGACTATTGTGTGTATTTATCTGGCCAAATACCCCCACTATATATAGGGGGGGAGGTACTACCTCCCTCAAAGTCCCGGGGTGGGACTAAAGGAGAGGAGAGGGGGAGGGGTGGTGCCGACGGCCACCCCATGGGCCCCACACAGGGGGGCTGGCCCACTAGGGCGTTGGCCTCCCCTCTTGGCCCTTCTCCCTCTTGTCTTTTCCCCAATGGGCCCTCTTCCCTCCGGAATTGGCCCATTAAGCCTTTTGACCTTTAAATTGATTTTATCTTTTATTAAATAATTATGAATAAATGATTAAATCAATATTTAACATTCATTCACATATTATTCAATCTCCGTGGCTATGGAACATCTTCCACCTCTACTTCGGACATCCTCCGGACTTACTGAAACCCTTTCGGTTTTCTCTCTACTATTCTTTGGCGATTCTTTCGATCCTATAAAAACTCTCTAAGCATCATCAAACCCTTAAGCGTGATACCCTATGGTTCTGAAACACTCCAGACATGGTCGGGACACTCCCGAACCAATGATCGACATAGGGACCAGGATGGCCATGTGACCCCTCTGCGTTCCACGAAGATCTTTTGTCGTTTGAACCGGGACGGTCGTGTCTTATTCCCTTTGTCTCTCGATACTTGCATTCCCCGAGATCTGATCAATGACATCACCATGTCGTGTTCAATCTTGTTACTGAATAATGCTACTTGACTCATTCCGACAAGTGATATCCCTGTGATCAAATCACACGCTGCGCAGCTATTAGATATAACTTCTCCGAGTGGGACCTTGAGTATCTTTCCGCCACGTGGATGGAAAAATCCCACTCTTGACATATATTTCCTCTACGGTTTCCTCCGAGTACTTGAACACACCTTTATTGCCACTGTATTACCAGATGACGTTTGATGCTATTTAAGCACTCTCGGGAGACAGTGATTGATATAGCCTCACGGTCTAAGGAATAGTCTACGAGGATCCATTTCTAATCATCGTAACTTGAACTTCATCACATGATCAGGTCATGATGTTTAGGTTGGGTATTGGTTCATCATCTCATTCACAGAATGAGTTGACTCCATTTCCAACTGGCATAAATGCCACATGATTAGGAAACTTGATCATCTATTGACCAATGAACCAGTGACTAGAGTTTCACTGGGAACCCCTGGTTGTTTATATATCACACGTGTATTGATGTTTCCACTCAACACAGTTATAGCATGATATAAAACTCAATCATAAACTTTATGAAATATGATAATAGTCCTTATTACTATTTGTCTCTAGGGCATATTTCCAACAGTCTCCCACTTGCACTAGAGTACAAATACTCTAGCTGCATTTGTTCTTAATCATTGGCACCATATATCCGGTACCCTGAACATGCTTGCTCATGAAAGAGGTTGAGTCTTGGGTATGTACTTTATAGTCCCAAATCCTTTGCAACTTACTAATGTCACCTTGATTGACATTAATACTTTATCATCACATGATAACATCTGTGTGTATGCATTGTCGCTATGGCAGCAGAACGAGGCCTGATTCCAGGAGCCTACAGTGACTTTAGATCAACCTCGAGGGCTTTCTCATGGGCATTGTGCCCTGGGACACATCATTCTACGTTAAAAGCGAACTAGCCCCGCCATAACAATATACAACAATTTAGATGGTACCCTTATCTATTATTATAAATGTAATCATCGAAACACAAGTGCACTCTGTGTAACTTTCGATGTTTTTGTTCACCTTGCTTCCTACTTGACTCTAATCGGTATTACGGGAGTTTCCAACATATTCCATTATAACATATCCCTTTATGCTTTAAGATATGTCATCCTTTATGGATTTGGAAAATATGTCTATAGTTCTCTATTAGACACTATGGACAAACTTAGCTCAACATTCTGTGATTCAAACTTAATCACCTGTTTAAACGTTTCTTATTGGATCATATATTATGTTAAGTTATCAGCATGGTTTTCTAAGACAGAACCTATGTCTCAACATAGTGGATGATGATCATCCTTTCTTTCTTTCAACCATTGATGTTAAACTTAATACTATTCCTAACTTAAGTTATTAAGGACTAGTTCCTTAATTAACTTCTATTCTGAAACCCTTTTCGGAATCCCTTAAGGAATACTATATAATATCATAATACACTTATTATCAACTTCTACACCTTATAAATCATTATTTATCGGTACTTGCACTTTTATTCTTAACACACTTAAGAATCACACCTATAAGCTCCTACTCAAAATATGTTCCTAACATATTTGGGTATGAGTTACTACTCTTACTCAAACTATGTTCCTACATATTTGAATTTGAGACTTATATTGCTCCCACTCAAAAATATGTCATTCACATATTGTTTTAGGAAGACTTTTATAGCTCCCACTCAATTTCATGCAAATTGCATATCCACTCACTATTTTGAACAACTTCAAAATCCTTTGATCAAATATCAAACTTGGAGTTTTACTATGAGATACTAGTACTTTTACTAGTTTTAAATCCACTAGACATTTATCACACTTGAATCAAATTCATTTGAATTCGTCCAATACTTGACAAATTATGCTTTTGTCTTCACCCCCTTTTCCACTATGGCTTTGCAGTCATTTGGGAAAATTCCAAGTAACCCCTTTTACTTGTGAGATTCAGCAACGAATTGCTTTCTAATCTCAAGGGAATTTTGCTATTAGGATTTCTCATAATTCTAGTTTACCATTATTTCCTTAGTAGTTCGTAGGTATGTCATATTCCGGTAATCATGACAAATGATTCACAAATGTCTCCATACAAGATATGGGTTACATTTTGAATCTTACTTCATGTAGTGAAAACACCAGTGAGAAAAACACAATAATCATTATCATTGATTCTTTCCTTCTGTGAAGAGAATCGTTTAGGAAAGTTTTCCGTTGCGCTTCTCAACACTCTGATGCAGGGTTTTGAATCCTCATTGTGTTTCACACTATCTTCTATTTGCTCCATAATCGAGAAATATCACTGAATGTGAACTTTCTCGAAAATGCACCAAAATCCAAGCAATACTAATTTTGCTTCTCTTTTGGTTTTAGCTATGGATTTCGTATTCAAAGTTTCCAATGAATATTCTACAAGGACTTAATCACTATTGTTTTGGTTATATCGAATAACCCCAAAACTTTTACGACGATCCATACTAGATATGGAGCCGCTTTCACGAATTCAAATGGTTCACTATATATATTCTAATTGAGTGCTAACTATTTCTAACTAATGGTCTCTACATCTACACTACAGCGATTTGTTTGGCGCCATCTATTCACCCATTTTGATATCCAATATCACATTGTGATGCTTTACATTTTGATGTTTTAAACGCATTGCATTCCACAATTTTCTTTATGCCATTCTTATAAAGTTGAATTTCATTACTATTGATCAAATCGTAGTGGTTAGTTTTTCTTTTATTTTAATACCCCTTGTTGATGAAACACTTTGATCATATCAAATAATTTCATATTCATATTTCCTTTGGTAAACTACTTTACACTTTTAAACAATCATATAATGATAATTACCATTTTGTTAAAACACAATACATCGAATATGTATTTACTTTTAACAATTCATTAAAACACCTTGTATTCAAGTAATACCCGGTGTTTAAGTTATTTTGCCAAACTTAGGCATGATTTATATGTGATAAGAAATCAAATGACTCTCACATATTATCATATAACTTTGAATTTAAACAATGGTTTCATTTATTAATGAATATATCATTAAGTTGGGTATTTTAAGGCATTTCAATATTTTAAAAATGTTCACGCATTATCAATTAGTTTCAAACAACAAGGATAATTCACACATAATCAAACAAGATATGAACACGAATAGAAATCATTCATAAAAGTAGAACAACTGTTTGTTACAAACTGATATGAATAACCGTCTCACAAAGTGTGAGACACACCAAAGAAGTTCACGATCTTTTGATTATAATAATCATCCTAAACAAAAACTAAATGATAAATGTTGAGGGAGAGTGTCGTTGGCCATCATCATCATGCTCGCCATCAACATGCAACGTCACCTCCTCTCCAGCAAACACCTCTCATGCAGAAGGACCTGTTTTTAGTAAAACAGAACAAGTATCAAATATACTTAACACTGCAAATGTGCTTGCAAGATTATAACATTTAAAAAATTGTATATCAAATATATACCTTTATCATTGATGACCTTAGCGACAATGGGTTCAACCATCACATTCCTGAGATGTGATACGAACCTGTGGAATTCCATTGATTCCACGTCGCCTCTCATAATGCAAGTCCTGACTTGTTCTTGGTAGCTTGGTGGCAGCGATCGCAGCACAACGCCATTTGCAAAAGAGCCCGTCATCTAGCTATCCAGGAAGTATGCAGGCCTCATATACGTATCATGCATGCGCTCCAAGTAGTCGTCAAGCGATGAGTTCTCCTCCATCTTAATGGAGAGAAAGTCTCCCATCAGCTCATGCTACCATATGCATGCTTGTTCCATGAAATGTGTCCTAAGCTATACCATAGTCGCACGAGGGTCAAGATTACCCACGACTGGCCACATCTTATCCACTATCCCGTAGCACATTGTAACTGATATGAAGGTGGATATCTCACGACGATAATCGCGGTCTTCCCGCTGTTCTGGGGTCTCATAGTAACAGGGCTGCTCCAAATCCATCTCGTCGAGTATGTAGTCGACCACGTCATTCTCGCTAAGGAGAGCGTGGAGACGCACAACCCACATAGAGAAGTTTGATCCATCTAGCTCGAGCTTCTCTCCTTCTAACCAATCGTCAATAGGAAAGGTAGCATCGAGGAGAACCATTTTCAACATTTATAATTGCAAAAGGAATTTAGACTAAGTTTATAATTAAATGAGTTAATAATAACTCCACTCAGAAACACCTATCCCATGAAGGGTTCCTAGTGATAACACGACCCCTTTCAGCCACATCTCCCCCGATCGTCACGGCCATCAATGTGGGTTCAAGGGTGGACGCTAAACGTCGGTCACATCATTCATGCGACTCGTGCTCGATCTTTCGACCATCCATGTTCCGAGGCCATGTCTGCACATGCTAGGCTCGCCAATTCAACCTTAGTGTATTCGCTGAGCAACATTGCTTACACCCGCTGTATGTGAACGTAGATATGTCTGACACCCACACCTATACCGTGAATCGCCTCATACCGAAGAACTTTTTTAGTGGTGCACACTAAGGGGAACACAATCATTGGTAATTTTAACTGGGATCATCTTATTAGGCTACCGCCGAGTATCTAATACTAGCACACAATAAGATATACAAACAATAGCATTGAATGTAAATGCGATGTGATATGGTCCTTCACGTCGTGATCTCCATCCGTCGTCACCGGATTCCAGCGCCAGGGTTCCGGCGCCGTAGACACCAGGGTATCGGTATCATTCCGGTGTGGCAGTCCATCACCTCCGTGACTATCTACTACTACGTAACAAAAGGTAATCACTTTACCTTCACCACAACCATATTACAAAGCAACGCCCCCTGCAAAACAAAGTTAGACGCCTCTACTTTATCTTTGCATGTTTTACATGGCTGAATGGGCTTTCGCACAAGAACCGTTCTTACATATGAACTTTCAGCACAACGTTGATCAAGTAGTTGTCTATACTACACCCCTTTCGGGGCCCTCCGTTGTAAATGGCATATCAACTAATGCGAGAGAGACAGACACCTCCTAAGCCACTTTTATACGGTACACGCCGTATGTCAAGCGTGGACCAGTCACGCGAATGAACGCGTAAAGTAGGTTGGGGGGCGCTTCATCAAGCATTAGTGCGGTATACACAAGTACACGTGGGAGGGTAACAACTAAAAGATCAACGCCCACACGCTACATCTCGTGTGTTCTACCTGTACTAGCATTACTATGCATAGATCTAGCTCTGATACCACTGTAGGGGTTCCGTGCATGAAAACAATAAATTTTTACCCTACGCCCCTGAACCCCTGATGCTGCCAGGACCTATCTATTAGTAATGCAGTAACGGGAGGGGCTTTTCGCGAACTTACCCTCGAAGACCGAAAAGCGTTGTCAACGCTCAGGAGAGCGTGGTTGATGTAGACGAGCCGAAGCCGACCTCAAGGTCGTGATGAAGTCCTTGCGCTCATGTGGCTCAACGACTTGAGTGCCTCAAGTGTGACACCTCGCGGGGAGTTACACCGTCCGGTGCCTGACGATGACTCCCGCTTCCCCGATCCAGCAGCAGTTGCGGAAGTAGAGCTCCTGGATCCAAATCCCGCAGTGCGACGACGCTCTGCGGCGAAGATGTCTCTCGTTCGCGCAGTCCGAACTTGGGACCACGGTCACAAGAGAGGGAAAGAATATCAATTGGAGGTCTTCCCAAAAGTGAGAAGACCTTTATTGAATATTGTGTGTATTTATCTAGCCAAATACCCCCACTAGATATAGGGGGAGGGGAGGTACTACCTCCCTCAAAGTCCCAGGGTGGGACTAAAGGAGAGGAGAGGGGGAGGGGTGGCGCCGCCGGCCACCCCATGGGCCCCGCGCGGGGGGGGGGGGGGGGGCTGGCCCACTGGGGCGTCGGCCTCCCCTCTTGGCCCTTCTCCCTCTTGTCTTTTCCCTAATGGGCCCTCTTCCCTCCGGAATTGGTCCATTAAGCCTTTTGACCTTTAAATTGATTTTCTCTTTTATCAAATAATTATGAATAAATGATTAAATTAATATTTAACATTCATTCACATATTATTCAATCTCTGTGGCTATAGAACATCTTCCACCTCCACTCCGGAATCCTCCGGACTTACCGAAACCCTTTCGGTTTTTTATCTCTACTATTCTTCGGCGATTCTTCCGATCCTATAAACACTCTCTAAGCATCATCAAACCCTTAAGCGTGATATCCTACGGTTCGGAAACACTCCAGACATGGTCGGGACACTCCCGGACAATGATCGATAGAGGGACCTGGATGGCCATGTGACCCTATGCGTTCCACGAAGATCTTTCGTCGTTTGAACCGAGACGGTCGTGTCTTATTCCCTTTGTCTGTCGATACTTACATTGCCCAAGATCTGATCAATGACATCACCATATCGTGTTCAATCTCGTTACTAAACAATGCTACTTGACTCGTTCCGACAAGTGATATCCCTATGATCACACGCTTCGTAGCTATTGGATATAACTTTTCCGAGTGGGCCCTTGCGTATCTTTCCGTCACGTGGACGGACAAATCCCGCTCTTGATATATATTGCCTCTACGGTTTCCTCCGAGTACCTGAACACACCTTTATTGCCACAGTATTACCAGATGACGTTTGATGCTATCTAAGCACTCTCGGGAGACAGTGAATGATATAGCCTCACGGTCTAAGAAACAATCTACGAGGATCCATTCTAATCATCGTAACTTGAACTTCGTGACATGATCGGGTCACGATGTTTAGGTTGGGTATTGGTTCATCATCTCATTCTCAGAATGAGTTGACTCCATTTCCAACTGGCATAAATGCCACATGATTAGGAAACTTGATCATCTGTTGACCAATGAACCAGTGACTAGAGTTTCACCGGGAACCTCTGGTTGTTTATATATCACACGTGTATTGATGTTTCCACTCAACATAGTTATAGCATGATATAAAACTTAATCATAAACTTTATGAAATATGATAATAGTTCTTATTACTATTTGTCTCTAGGCATATTTCCAACAAAGACGGCGTATCGCGCTCTAGTGAGTCGTAACGAACATGCAACTCTAGACAAAGGGACGATTACTGAAACTTCATCTACTAAAAAACACAGTTGTGGTCTGGTTTTATGAAAGCTCAATGTGATGCCTAAAGTTCGCGTATTCTGGTGGAGAGTGTTGCCAGGCATCCTCCCAGTTGAAGCCGTACTAAAGCATCGACATGTAGCTCAAATTAGCAGATGTAAAATCTGCTTAGCTGCTGACGAGGATCTAGTGCATGCGTTGATTTCATGTGACCATGCACGTAGATTTTGGGAGGAAGATGGATTTCTTTTTACCAAGACTTCATCCGCGGATTTCTTTTTACCAAGACTGTCTGTGATGAAAGGTTTTCAGACACTGATCGCCCGAAAATTATCACGGTCATGTGGGCAATATGGAACTCGAGGAATAGCTGGACACATGACAGAGGAAGCTATGATCCAGCTCATTATGTGAAGATGGCCAAAGAAGCATTGGTGGTGCCTTGAAGTGCCGAAGAGATTCACGGTAATAATGCCTGGACATGGGTGGAGGCCACCTAAGTAGGATACCATTAAAATTAATATCGATGGTGATATGTCTTTAGATGCTCGCCGCGGTGGCGCTGGAGGGGTGGCGAGGTCATTCTCTAGCTACCTGGGAGCGTGGAGTAAACTCTATGAAGGGTTACTGATCCTCTTTTCGCTGAAGCCTTCGCATTACACGATGGCGTTATCTTTGCTAATTTATGAGGTTTTCCTAATATGGTGATGGAGACTGATTGCCTATCGTGGCGCCTATTCTTCAAGAAATAGGAGAGCTTGTTTTAAATTTCTCTTTATTTTCCATTCAGCATGTTGTAAGATCGGCAAACCATTCTGCCTATCTCTATGCAAAGCTTGCTTGCACTTTGATGGTGACTAGTAGCTGGATCGATCGTACTCCAGACTTTCTGATCGTTAGTCTTATGGCTGATAGATCAAGCTCGGTTTTAGTTGAATAAAAAGCTCCGTATGTTTCCCTCAAAAAAAAAAGTCAGTCAACTATTTTAGGACGGAGGGAGCTATTTTAGGACGGAGGGAGTGGCAGGTACCATGCGCCATGGGCGCCGCTAGATTTTAAAGTTTCCCAACAAATCCCGTACACTCTACATCGTCTTTTCGGTCCCTGCTGTCCTCATCGTAGGCAGGACGGCAGGTACGTAGCTGTATTATACGCAAGGAATTGAATGCGCGAATGTATGATTCAAACGATAATCGCGCTCCACACAGAAGATGATTGAAACAAAACCGAACAACATAACGAAGAAACGGACTTGACTCGTATACAGTAAAAGTAAGCAGACACAAGTTACACCGAAGATTTCTGGATCAGCTCGAGGGTGACGGAACACACGATCCGACTGAGGGAGCTCAGCACATCTTATTCGCTCCGAAGCCAGAACCAGGAAGCTCATCAATGGCTCACACCTTGAAACTGAAGTTGAGAAGGATCTTGTTGAGGCCGGATTTCCAGCCGCCGTTCCCCTTCCTTCCGGGAAAGGAATTCACCAGCGCCGATTCCGAGCCGATGTCATCAGCTCCGGCGTGGTGCACCGTCTTATGCCAGAGCATGAAGCTCCTGCATCCGTTGAAGCTAATCCTCTCATCGGCTTCGAGAGCTGCAAAGAAATAGATCAAATTCAGTCACGGGCTTGCCAAGAAACAGAGTAAACAGTACTAATGCATAAGTCAGTTGAAGAAAGAAACTATGCATTTCAAAAAAAAAAACTATGTTCTGCTTGGGCCACATACCGTCGGATCTGCCATCGGCTGCGTAGAGCAGGAAGTTGGCAGCGTCGGCGCCGAGCAGCGGCATGCGGCCCTCGCGTGCGTAGCAGCGGAGCGCGGAGCGGATGAGTCCCGTGATCGATTCGCCCTCATCGACCAGGAACCGTAGCGGGCCTGCGCTACCGAGGACGGTGACCGTGACTAGCACGCGCGCCCGGCCGCCTATCCCCGCCGCCGCCTTGCCGCGGGGCTCAACTTTCCTCAGCTTCATCGGCAGCGTCGGCGGCACCGCAACAGCCATAACGATCAATCAATCAAATCAAATCAAATCAAATCCGACGAAATTTCCGTTTCTTTTCTCAACCACTTGTCTCGGCAAAGAAGAAAACTCAGGATAGAAGGGAAAAATCAAAAGAATTGCCGGCGGCGCGTTGGCGTAGACGGCTCAGGGGTCAAGGCCGATGCAGCGGTGGTACCAGCCCTGCATGCAAGCGCCGAAGCAGCGGCAGGAGTCGGAGGAGTCCCTCTCCGGCTGCGGCGGTGAGGCGGGAGAGGCGGAGATCGTGCGGGCTCCCACCATTCACAAGGGGCTGAGTCTCCTTCGCGCGGCGAACGGCGGGGGGTGGATCTGCAGGACGCAAGCGCTTCTTGGCTTAACTCCCGGCGGCCGAGAGGAAGGAAGGAGAGGTTGGGTTTGTGGCTCGATCGACGCGTGAAGAGCCGGAATATAAGGCACGCACGGCTCCTGAGGCGGCGGCCGCGTGGTGCCTGGTTTCCAGAGCGGGGTGATCTGGGCCGGTCGGTGGTGTCTGATGGACGGGTGGATGCTGCTCTAGGGCGTCCACGCGTTGGGTGGTTGGTTCGGACGGCCGTGTTGTGCCTGGCCCGGTCGTAGTCGTAGGGTTTCTCTTTAGTTTTCCTATTTTTGGAGGGACGTGTGCGTTTCAAATTCAATTGTGTTTTATCTGGGTGGTATTTTGCTTGGGGCCTACGGAGAAACTGCCAGATTTCGCAACGTGCTCGTCAATGGCTTATGTGGGCCATGGGCAATACTAAGTGGTTTATGGTCCTAATCTATGTCTTTAATGCGGGCTGCTGTGTCGTAAAAGAGTTAAGTACCTTTTCCAATTGCAGATTTTTTTTTTTAAAAGATCGAGATCTATTTCATCAGTTCATAAGAAGTAGAAAGCAACCTAAACATAATAAAAAGTACGTCGAGATTTTTAGACCATCTAACGATCACTACTGCCACCAGAGCGAGCCGCCGAGGCGTCGCTGTCGCCGCTTCCTTACCGGAGCCGGCATGCTGACAGTCGAGAAGTCTTCGCGCACGTGCCCTAAGGATCAGCATCTCGAGCTGAAGTTATCACCATTAAACCCTTAAATTGATCTGAAGCTCGTAACATCAAATCTAAAGCACACGTATACTGGACGAGATCCAAAAAACACGTAGACTGGATGAGATCAACCACTCTATAGAATCTCCGCCCTACTCAACACCATCAGCGGGATCGTCACCGACGAGGTGGAAGAGGAGGCGAGTATACCTTATTCTTCTCTCGCATAACACCGCCAGATATTGATTGCATATTACTCCCTCCGTTTAATGATATAAGATGTTTTAACTTTGTAAATAGAGTGTATCTTAACCTTTTACTATTCATTCACGAGTGTATCTTGACCTCTTTTTGTGTGTAGATTCACAATAAACCTACACACTGAAAGAAGTCTACATATATTTTTTTCATAAAGTTAAAGCATCTTATATCATTAAACGAAGTGAGTACTAAGAATGTATATCTTGATAATACCGACACTTCGTTTTGGTATCGTAGCTGCTTAGCATCTCATTTGAGGTTCAAATTTTGCGCACGTCTTGTGTCGAACTCTTGGTGTCGTCGGATTAAGGACAAGTACGCCATGAGGGGGTTCTTGAGGCGTGCGGAAGAGAAGGGTGTGAGACGTACGGTATTTCAGAACGGTAAGCACACAAGTTTACCCAGGTTCGAATCCGCCGGCTTTGGACGGATCCTACTCCTGCTAGCAATCCAGTAATACGGCAGAGCCGGAATATGGGTTACAAGGGTTTCGCCTGTGCGAGTTGAGACTGTAGACTATTGAGATGCCCTAAAGGCTCTCCCTAGAACGGCTTATATAGATATTCGGCCTAGGGTTTACAGGAGAGATCTATCCGGCTACGATTAAGAGTCGGTTACAGAGTACATCTTGAACTACAAGTAACATTATGGGCCTAAGTCGGTAAGTCTTCTGGACCTTCCCGTAGCCGGATTGGACTCCATCTTTCTCCTTGACTGGGCCGCCCATGAAGCAATGCTCTAACCCGAAGTGGGCCACCCTGGTCAGTGAGGAACTGTGAGGATACCCGGAAAGTATATCCTCAACAGCAGCCCCCGGAGGCCTCCAAGATCCAAAGTCGGATTTATCACCGTCTAGCTTGATCTTCGGCTTGCAGAATCTTGAAGGGTTCCTGAAACTTCACAATAAAAAATACGATCCAGGTCTTAAAAAATAAGTCGGACCTATCAACAGGTTACTCGGATATTCCAGCTCGATTTCAAACTAAGCCGGAACTTGGTCTCCAACGCCACCTGACACAAGCATGGTCAAGTCACGTCATCTGATAGGCATTCCATCAGCACGACCGTTGGTGGGTCCACGGTCCGCGGAACCGAGGCACCGTTTCAATGCGTGCGTGGAGATCGAGGCGACGCAATCATCGCGTGGGTCCTTCCTAGTTCCTTCCGTGACGCGTGGCGGTTATACTGTAGCATTTGCACGAATCTTGGCGCAGTTAGGTGGATATAAGGGGTTTGGATTTTTCCTTCTCCTTTCCACCAGTCCTTTGCCGTTTCCTTTCCTCCCAATCCTCCTGCGCGCACAGAGCTTCCTCGTTCTTCCCCCACAGAACTCCCAGCGTCGCCCCTTTTAGGTCATCTTCTCACCGGAGAAATGGCTTCATCTTCTTCCTCCGGCTTGGCGGCAGCGGCGGCGGCGGCGACGGCGGAAGCAGCAGCGGAGAAAGAGAGCTTCCGGGGAATCTGGATCCCCTGCGCTCTCAACGAGGAGGGCCTCAAGAACGTGGAGAAGGAGGGGCTTCTCGTCGCCCGCGACTGGCGGAGCGGCTACGGTGAAACCGTCCCCAACCCGCGCGATGGCGAGCGGGTCCACTTCGGCACCCACCTCGATAGAGGTCTGTCTTTTCCTCCCTCAGAGTTCTTCTCTAAGGTGATAGATCATTACGGAGTTCAACTCCATAACCTTCCTCCCAACTCTCTCTTAGAGATGAGTGCGTATGCTTCGCTTTGTGAGGGCTTTCTCGGCATTAGGCCGAGTTTGACTCTCTTCCGGTATTATTTCCATGTTCGGAGAAATTCCATTACTGCCGGTGTTCCTTACATCACCGGCACTATCAGCTTTTCACTTAGATGCGACCGGGCTTATCCCAAAATTCTAGCCAGTGACTCGGTCAAACAATGGCCAGCCACATTTTTCTATCATAGGGATATTCCGGCTCCCGACAAAGCTACCGCTTTGCCGGCTTTTGTCGATGGAGCCGCCACGGCCCAGCCTTCCTGGGACGAGGCTGCTCCGGCTCTGTCCGAATATCTGATCCTTGCTAAGAGGTGGATCGAATATTTGATTAAGCACAATGGTCTGAAGGGATCCTACTTGGTCCAGTGCTGGGTCTCACGTCGGATCCAGCCACTTCAGTACCACGGAACCCGACTGATGCATTCCATTACGTCGTCTCTGAAAGACTCCCTCCGCATCAGCTCCAAAGCCTACACCACTCAAGGCTACATCAGCCAGATCAAGTGGCTGATCAAGGAGCGGATCGAGAGGAGAATTCCGGAGGTTTCTCTGGACATGCACACGGCGGATAACCCCGTAGTGCCGGTAAGCTTCTATCAGTATACCTTTTTATGTGTTCTAATCTTTGAGTTATATCGCAATACTGATATGTTTTCTTCTTTTCAGCTTGCTGACCTCCCCGAGTCAGAACTTGCTCCGCTCGAAGGATATCCTCCGGAGTTCTCTCAGGAGGTGGAGGTAGTTCCATTGCCGGATCTTGCGCTCAAGAAGCGCAAAGCTCCGACAGTGGCTGTTGGCACAAAAGAGGTGCCTGTCGTGAAGAGGTAACATTCAATCACAACTTCCGCCTTTGTACCTTATTCAAATTTCTTTCCGAGATGTAATGTTTTCCGACTTTACTACATTCTCAGAGCAAAACCGCTCGTCAAGACCAAGGGGAAAGGGATTTCTTCGAAGCCGCTACGGCAGACGAAGCTTGCCATAGCTTCCCCTGTCGTGGCTCCTCCGACTCCTGCCCCTCAACCTTCTGCAATGCCGGTTATCTCGCCGGACGCTGCAGAAGATCCGACTCCTTCAACGGGGCCTACGAACCTTTGATCGCAAACTGACGTCACCACGGGTGCGTCAGATCTAGATAAGGGTGAACCCTCTTTGGGTAATGATCCCTCGGCAGAAACCTTCACCGAAAACCTCATCACAATCCGGGACTTGCCAAGTTTGGCCTGTCTCGGAAATCTGCTGAAGAAATCCAGCGGCTCGCCAGGCAATGCCTGGAGAAAATCCATCTATCTCCCGAAGAAGAAGCGCAAGAAGCAGAGGACGTCAAGTTCTCTGACCTTCTCGCCCAAGTCCGCCTTCGCGACGAGAGGATTAGGACTAGTGAGCTTCCAATAGCTCCAGTGATTCCTCTGACTCTCGCCAAGAAGGTGGTTGCTGAAGTGAACGCGGGTTTGGATAAACTCACCCGCGAACAATATGTAAGTCGGAATTCCAACTCCTGTTTTTCCTTTATTGTATTTTATATCATATCCTCTAGCCCCCAAGCATGAAGTAGGATAAACAATCCGGGTTTATGCTTCATTAGGATGCCAAAGAACGAATTAGTGTAGCCCCCAAGGCTCGTGCTGATATTTAACAAAAATATTAGCCCGAGTCTTAAGTAGCTTTCTGACTTTGCGTATTCTGACTTCCAGAAAGTATGTTCCTATAACCAGGAATTACTGACCAATGTCTGCGATAACCGAAGAGAGATCAAAGCTCTCCGGCTTAAAAATGCTGAACTCAAAGTTGCCAAGGATGAGGCCGAAGGTAAACATTCCGAGATTCAAACCTTGTCCTTGTTATTTTCAATGCCGAATTTTTCTGAACTTTTGTTCTTTTTGACTTACAGCGCAGGTGAAACAATCCGTCGCCATGATTGAAGAGGCCGAGAACCTCAAGACCCTGGTGGTGGAGAACAAGGGACTTCGCCAAGAGCTGGATAAGCTTAAGGCGGATCATGAAAGGAGCATAACTCAAGTCCTTGAATCCTCCTCCATGGCCACTGATGAGCGTGATCGCAAGATCGTTGCTCAAGATAAAATAATCTCGGATCTCAAGAATGAGCTTGGCAGAGAAAAGGATATGTCCCAGGCGCTCCGGGCTGAACTCCAGAGTCTCCGGGAGGAGAAGACCAAAATTGACGATGTCATTTTTGGTACGTTCCATCTATCTGACTTGTCTCTTTCTTCGACTTTTATCAATGTCGGATTTTTCTTAACTTGTTTTGTGTATAGGTCCTCTGAACTTGACGGACTCTTCCTCCTTCGAGCCCCGCACCCACCGACTTACCCAAGTCGGTGACCTGCTTCATGACTTCCGCCAGTCCCTTGAGGACATCAGTGAAGCTCTCAAGATTCTGGACATGCCAAGCATGTCAGATTTTCAGGTGCGGGACAAGGCGAAAGAGATGCCGCAGCTTGTTCGGGACTGGAACATGTCCTACGTGCGGACTGCTGCGCAGAGCGCTCTCACCATGGTCATGAGCCACCATGGAAACATGGAGATATGGCAAGTGACCAGAGAGTACTGCAAGGTAGACGAAGACGGCCAGGAGCAAGACCTTCAAGCCATCATGCACTCCTGCACCGGATATGGGTGTCACGTGGCTGACCTGACCAGCTACGAGATCCCCTTCTTCACCCGCGTGGATACTGTAGCATCCCAATTGTCTAACAATTGCAATGCTACTAGCCTAGTCTATATAAATGCTACTTCCTATATATAATTGTTGCATCATAACTATATCATGCTCATGTCATCATGCCACCTTGCATTTGAGCATCATATAAAACCCTTTTTGTTTTGGTTCTTCTCTCATATGCATTGTAAATTGTATTTGCCTCTTGATATTGTATTTGGTTGTTGATATATTGTTTAAATGCCCAAGTTGAGTTGGGGCATATCTTTTATTCAATTCCACCACCCTTTCTTTCACCACCTTATAATTCCACCATCCAACTAAATATGAGCTTGCACTTTATTTGGGTTTACCTCTAGCTCATGTGGGTTGGGATGGCTCCACTTACAATTCCACATGCTCCCATATATGCACCATGTTGTTTTCACATTATTGGTATATGAGAGCCACATGGCCACCTTTGCATGCTATGTGAGTGGAACCCCTAGTCAAGCTTTCATATGGTTTAAATATGAATATAAGCTCATGTAGGAATACCATTGTGGTTCATGTTGGCTAGTGGCACATACACACAAGCTTGGCCACCTTATATTCATGCATGATCTTTTATTTAATCCATGTGGTAAACAAGCTCTCTTTTCTTTTGTTGGGCCTTATTCCAAATTTTGGGAAGCTTGCTTATACAAATGCCATGAGATAATCTAGTGGTTTTCACTACTAGAGGAGGCATTTACTATTTATGCATGGCCCATGCAAGAACCACCCCATTCTAGTCTTTGGTTTTTATTTGAATCTTTGAGTGGGTCATCATCTCTCCCTCTCTACCACTCTTTTTGGCTTGATCTAGTGGTCTTGCTAAACTCCACCACCACACCCCTATCCCTCTCTTCCACCCTTTTGTTGATCTTGTTTGAGTTTGCAAACTCCTACACCAACTCCACCTCTTGTTTTGATCTTGCCTAAAACCCTAGCTACCATACCACTCCTCTCTCTTAACCCTCCTCTCTAAACCACACCCCCCATCTAACCTAACCCGAGCCCCCTCTCTATCTAACCCTAGTTCCACCCTCTCTCTCGGCCTCTCTTCCCTCTCACCATGCCGAGCCTCCCTTGATGGCCCCACCTGGTTCCTCTCCCTGGTCCCACACCCATCTACCCCAACCCTAGCACCAGCCCTAACCCGAGCCTCCCCCTAGCCAACCCTAGCTCCTAACCGAGCTACACCTGAGCCTCCTCTCTCCCTACCCTCTCTCTTCTCTACCTGCCAGCTAGCCCCACCCCGGACCTACCACTCCTCTTCCTGGCCACCTGCCCTACCCTGGACCAGCCCCAGGCCGAGCCTGCCCGACCACGTGAGGAGGAGGAGGGAAAGGTGGCACCCGAGACCACCTTTTCCATCTACCCCGCGTCCACACGCTTCTCCCTCTCCCTCTCTGCTTTACCCTCCGCCCCACAACCCCTCTGCCTCTCCTAGATCTCCCCAGACCGACCCGTTCCTCTCCGTCTACCCCTACCAACATCTACCCCCCCCGACGACCTCACCGTCGGCCTCCACCACCTCCCGACGAACCAGCCGTGCTGCGCGGCCGTGAAGCGGCCTGGGAGGTCGAGGACGCTCCTCTGCTTCACCCTGTACCCGCCGACGAGGAGGAGAAGGGCCAGAGCCGGAGGTCACCGCCGCCATCGACGCCAACCCTAGCCCCGCCCGGCCTCGTCGCCGATCCGCTACTCCTCTGCCCGATCCGACCGCACCAACAACCTCCCGGTGAGCCCACGATCCTCCCTGACACCTCCTTCCTCGCCGTTGCGTCCTGTTCTCGTCGGACCACTTGTCGAGCGCCCTCTGTGCCCCGGCGAGCGTGTGCGTCCGTTCGCCGCTGCGTCGCAGAACTACTTCTAGCCGCGTTCCCGTAACCAGCAACAGCACCCAGCCTACCGTAGCGGTAGCCGCCGCCGCGCGCGCACGAGGTAGCGGGTTCGATCCCTGCGCCACGCGCTACCTCGGTCGAGCACCGATCCCTCGTCAGATTGTAGAGAAGAACAACAGTACGCGTCGCCTTTTTGCAGATAGCCCCCCCCGTGTTTCTCTCGCTCAACCCGCGGTACTCGCTAGCCCCACCTGTCTGTGCCTGTGGAGTTTTACAAAAAGAGGCCTGGCTTTTGTAAACCTTAACCCGCGCTCCAGCCCCAGCCCCACCTGTCAGTTCCTGTCCCTCTCGCCGCTGTCACGTGGACCCCGTGGCCGCTGGCCCCACCTGTCATTCGCTGAGGCTAGCTTAGCTCGCGGTGAGAAAACCCTGTTCTGCCGCTGTGTCACCCAGTCAGCAGATGGCCCACTTGTCACTGACTGTGGCTGGATCTGAGTGTGTGAGAAAAGTATTTCTGTATTTCTGTTTTAACTCAAACTTTTTCAAATTAATTCAAATGCAAATTTAAATCTGTTTTCAAATAACTTTTAAAATATAAATCCAAATTAAACATGTATTATATGTTTTGAAATCAGAAAAATGTGAGGAATTCAAATCTTCCATTCAAAATATATTTTGGACACTTTAATTTTCGAGTTGATTAAAATTACAAATAAAATGCCCTTTGCCTTAAATAATTAATAACTTTTGTTTTATAACTCCAAATTTAACAAATGATATCATATAAATATAAAGCATACAACAACTTATTTGAGGTTAAAATGTGACTAAAACACAATAAAATGCTAATTTCTTGTATTCCACACCTCACCCATGCCACGCTACTTTATTGCCATGCAAATTGTGCATCATTCATCATGACATGATTGTTTGCTTGTCGCATTTAATTCATATGCTTGTGCACTTTATTTATGTTGGCCCTTGTTTGTTTGGTTCTTCTTCGAATAGACGCTGAGCAGGGGATATATCAAGAAATCCAGGAGCACTACCCAGATCCTTCTCTCGCTTCAACTGAGCTGCTAGGCAAGCACTACCACATGCTTGCAGACATACAGTACCTATTGCCTCTATCTTATTCTTGCATCATTGAGTCGCGATTGCATTAAACTAAATCCCAAGTATTGCATAGCCTCTACTTTTAAACCCCACCGAAGCTTGTTCCTCCATCCCATGAGCCATTACTACAGGAGTTGTTTGAGCCATGCGAGTCGTAGAACAGCATGTGTAGGGTATGTGAGTGTCTGATGGATAACGAGGTACCTAAACAACTTGACCTGAGTAGTAATGGGATAACTAATGAAAGTGGCATCGGTGAGCAATATCTGCTATTTGGTTTTTCATGCTCACTTGTGTCCCGTAGGACCCCGAGTACTTGATTCCTGTTCCTTGAATATTCGCGCTATCCACATCCGGGAGGCTTATGAACCCCCCTGAGCTAGAGCTTGATTCATTCTTATTTCTTGGGGCCACAAAGTAGTTTGGGGCTTTATTACTATTCTGTACTTATGCCATGCTTTACTGCTTAATTTAAGATTGTGCGAGGAATGCACCTGTACTGTTTAGGTAAGCGGAGTGTTTTCGCGGTATCGACAAGCCCGGTCACACTTTCGGGTTCCTAGTCGTTTACAGCCATTGACGAAAACCTTGAGTCCGTCTCAGAGCCGGCCAACTTCGTTGCGGGTAGCTTAATGGGGTGGCCCCCTGAAATATTTCTGAATCCTGTGATCGCTTTGTCGTGACTGCCTCGTTGGGTTTTGATTTGGTTTTTCCAAGGTTGATCGAGTGTGTGTTGCTATTTGTGCACCCCTGCAGGGTAAAACTTTCTGAAAGCCGTGTCCACGGTTATGGACGACTTGGAGCACAGTTTCTCGATCATAGACAAGTATAACTAAAGTACCGCTTTTAATTTGACTAAGTACCTGACTAGTAAATAGAGCAACACTCATGGAATGGATAATAAAACTGCCAACGGATGGGGGGTTTATTCGTCTGCTTCCTCGTCGGTAAGCGAGGAGGAGGATGGATCTGTTAATATTACCGTTATAACTGTTGTTATTAATTCACGGACATCCGTCTATCTCTGGTTAGGCGGATGGTTAGCGTTTATCTATAGAATTGTTAGGGTTTATCTTTTGCTGCAATTGCGTCACCCCAGGTTGTGTCCCCTTTAGAGGCATAAAGACTTGCTGAGTACCCCTAGGGTCTCACACGATAAATTGTTTGATTCAGATGAACAGGTAAGCTCGCAAGATGGATACTGGGTGGAGGAGACGGACGATGTGGGCAACGATCATTCGGTGTAGAGATTCCGGGAACGGGGATCCGTGAGATCTGTGGGCGGGATGTGTTTATTTATAGGGCATCTTATGCCGATTTGCTTCTTATCCATACTCGGATCTTGTTTTCCGCTTCCGCCTGATACTCTGATGTTTGATGTATGAGGAGATATCCTAAACTATTATATCTATCTAGGATATTTGGATCTTGCCGTATGGCGTTGCAATATTTCTATTTCTTTTAGATGGAATGGCTCTGAGAACTATTGTATGGTGGCTTGCATACATACTCATTTGTGTATGTAGTTGATCCCTTCGCCTGCCGATTACGCCGCCCGTTCTTGTCCCGATGTTTGGAAATGGTTAGGACGGCCGAAAGGTCTACCTGTGAGTGGCATTTGGGCCCCACCGTACTATTTTAACCATTTCCGCTCGTCCAGGCTTGTAACTAGGAGCGTAATTCACCGAGGTAGTTACAATTGGTATCAGAGCCATCCCGCCCTTCAGGGTCTCAGCCAAATGGTCGTTGTCAGTCTAGCAAATATTTTGGTAGCTATGTATACTAGGGAAAAACAAAACGTGAGAGTAGGACTGCTTCCACTTTTCTTCTTACCCACCCACCACCCTTTTCTGGTAAGGAAGTGTAACGTTTTCAATCCTCTTCTTAAAATTCAAACTAGGATTCACGTGTTCTGGGTTTCCGTAGTACCATAGACAGTGTGTGTGTGTGTGTGTGTAATTCCTTGTCTATCTGTTGCATCCAATTTGTTATCACAATCTGCCTTTGGTTATCAACTGTTGGTACATTCCATACTGACAGGCTTTTGAAAACCGGCGCGATCTATCTGACTCCTTGTTAACCGGTGCCATCTTCTTAAGGGTGTTCTTCCTTCTAGCAACTCCTCAGTCTGTGAAAGCATCTATTGCTAATCGCTACCTGATAAGTGTTTTTGCGCATCTATTGGTATTTTAATGCCGAAAAATGCGGAAAAATTTTCTTTGACACATCTGTGTTTCCACACTCCTTTCCAGTCGTGTGTGAAACATTTTCTATCTCCCTTTTATCAGCATGTCCATGCTAACTCATTCTTTTGTCACCGGCGCTTAATCCTAGAGTTTCATTTCATCTCCAATTCTCTTGGGCTAATTACATAACATGTGTCGATCTGATGCTGGTGATTGTAATTTGGTTCTCGACATAGCTATATGACACTTATCATGAGTGGAATATGGAAAATGCTATCAACACTATCCTCCAAATGGTGACGGTTATCTCCTGTGATTTTGAGTACACCGTGATCATATCTATGCATATTCAAGCATCTTTGGCAATCCGGAGTTTCTCAAGGCACTACGGCGGTCTATCATCTGTCCATCATGCTGCACATCTTTTTGAACTCCATATCTGCAAAATTCTCTTTGAGACAAGGGAATTGCATCTTTTCGTCTCTGGTAGCTTTGCTTGAGGTATGAGCTATCATCGTTTCTTTATCCAAGATCTCTTTATCGTTGTAACCGGTGATCCGATCGACAATGTAAACCAGGTGACATCTCTTTTTCTTCTGAAGGACCAGATAATCTATTCTTCCAGTGCATCTTCTTCAACACGAACCCGTGCTCTTAATATTGATCTTTCTAAGAGCGTTGAGCTCAGAAAGTGTTTCGACCATGTGTTCGCTTCTTCCGCCTCTTGAACTTGATATTCTTGGAATATCTTGTTAATCCATGGGGGTATATGTTGATAATATGCTTGCCTATTCGATATCAATGAAAGGACATGGAAGATCATCCGTGTCTCTTTCTCTCAAGCTTCGTGAGCACTGCCTGTGTGCAAACTCTCAAAGTGAGAATTTTGACTTTTTGAAGTCACCTATCTCGGCCACGTCCTTCTGCTAAATAGATCGCTTCAATTCTAGAATCAGCAAGTTCATTGTTAATTCCATCTTCCATCCTCAATCAAACCCGGAGTTTTCCTTGTTGGCGAGTTATCATCGTCGTTCCGCCGTAGATTTCCTCAAAACTGCTAAATCTCTCTCAATCATTTCAAGAAGAACATGGAGTTCTTTCACCTCAGTCTCGTTAAGTAATCTCTTGAAACCCTCTCGCTCTATCATCTATGATCAATCCACCGGAGGCCATGAAGACCTTCCAGATCTAGTATTCCTTCTGTTCAAGTGGTGCTATCTTTTTCTTTATCTGCGGAATCTTGCAGTTGTCTCCGTAATCTTCCTTCATATCTTTCCAGGGGCTTGGTATTTCTGATATGACGACAACATCATCACCCTTATCTATCTTGGATCCGGCGAATCGTTTGCATCTATCCTTGTTTTCTAACGGAGTTCCATGAGCTCTTCTTGTCAATACCTTCAGTCTGTTTCGGTAGTTGGGTTGCATGGTTTTCTTATTCATGTGCGGAGTAATGCTTTGAGTGCGGGATGGAGTAGCTACCATACCACTACTCTTATCATTCGCTCTTGTACATTGAATTGGTGAATTAATGTGATTACACTCATTCCACGGAAGTTAGAAGTGGCCTTTATCCCTCGATACTTTTACTTCCGTCCTTGTTTTCCGGAGTGCTCTCTCAAAGAAAGTAATCAATAATCTCTTGTTGGTGGTCTGTCTATTCTAGATGGAGCAAAATCTTCAATTATCTGGTGGGAACAAACGCAAACTCTTTTCTGTCCTCGTCATTCTACCGATGCTCGACATCCCCAAACAAGATGAAAGGAAACTATCTCTCTCTTTGTTTCATCAATTCTTTTTCTGTGGTAAAGCCAATTATGGTTGATGCCATCAGCCGCAAATCTATTGCGTTAGCCTCAAGGCTAAAGAAAGCAATAAGTATCTCTACAATAAACTCCAGATCCTCCATATTCTTGGCTTCTCGGGATTCCACCATGATCTAGCTTCACATCCGTCTCTGGAAGTTATGTCCGCGCACCGCAATTGCGTGATCCGTTGGGTCTTACCGGCGCAAGAAGAATCTAATCCGACGATGTCTAACTAAATCTTTCTGTTGATATCAAGGGACTCTATTGTTTGAAGGCAATATTGTTTCCTTACTTCATTTCTCAAATCCGAGAGAAGATACGATGCTATTGTCATAGTGGTTCAAAACCTCTCCAATCTAGTTCTTTTTCTTCTGCCGAGATAAAGATTCATCCTCTCTCATATCAGTAAATCTTTAATCTTGACGATGTGTCTTTCTTTATCCATGATACATCATCTATTCCATTTCTTTCACAAGTGGTTCTATTCTTTTATCATGTTTCTTGAGAAAACCGGAGCTATGTCCATCCTATCCTTCTTGTCTCACGACAATCCTTCAACTCTTCTAACCGTTGTTTCTCAAGCAAAACGCAAGACTCGCAACAAGTCTAGCAAGTTTTGCGAGGTGGTGGTCGCACCATTCCGTTGTTCATCAACTTGGGAACGTGAGGATCACCTTCGTTCCGAACACCCGCCTCTCCTTGTTTTTTTCTTTTTCCTAGGAATCTCGGGGCGAGATTCTTGTTTAGTGGGGGAGAGTTGTAGCATCCCAATTGTCTAACAATTGCAATGCTACTAGCCTAGTCTATATAAATGCTACTTCCTATATATAATTGTTGCATCATAACTATATCATGCTCATGTCATCATGCCACCTTGCATTTGAGCATCATATAAAACCCTTTTTGTTTTGGTTCTTCTCTCATATGCATTGTAAATTGTATTTGCCTCTTGATATTGTATTTGGTTGTTGATATATTGTTTAAATGCCCAAGTTGAGTTGGGGGCATATCTTTTATTCAATTCCACCACCCTTTCTTTCACCACCTTATAATTCCACCATCCAACTAAATATGAGCTTGCACTTTATTTGGGTTTACCTCTAGCTCATGTGGGTTGGGATGGCTCCACTTACAATTCCACATGCTCCCATATATGCACCATGTTGTTTTCACATTATTGGTATATGAGAGCCACATGGCCACCTTTGCATGCTATGTGAGTGGAACCCCTAGTCAAGCTTTCATATGGTTTAAATATGAATATAAGCTCATGTAGGAATACCATTGTGGTTCATGTTGGCTAGTGGCACATACACACAAGCTTGGCCACCTTATATTCATGCATGATCTTTTATTTAATCCATGTGGTAAACAAGCTCTCTTTTCTTTTGTTGGGCCTTATTCCAAATTTTGGGAAGCTTGCTTATACAAATGCCATGAGATAATCTAGTGGTTTTCACTACTAGAGGAGGCATTTACTATTTATGCATGGCCCATGCAAGAACCACCACATTCTAGTCTTTGGTTTTTATTTGAATCTTTGAGTGGATCATCATCTCTCCCTCTCTACAACTCTTTTTGGCTTGATCTAGTGGTCTTGCTAAACTCCACCACCACACCCCTATCCCTCTCTTCCACCCTTTTGTTGATCTTGTTTGAGTTTGCAAACTCCTATACCAACTCCACCTCTTGTTTTGATCTTGCCTAAAACCCTAGCTACCATACCACTCCTCTCTCTTAACCCTCCTCTCTAAACCACACCCCCCATCTAACCTAACCCGAGCCCCCTCTCTATCTAACCCTAGTTCCACCCTCTCTCTCTCGGCCTCTCTTCCCTCTCACCATGCCGAGCCTCCCTTGATGGCCCCACCTGGTTCCTCTCCCTGGTCCCACACCCATCTACCCCAACCCTAGCACCAGCCCTAACCCGAGCCTCCCCCTAGCCAACCCTAGCTCCTAACCGAGCTACACCCGAGCCTCCTCTCTCCCTACCCTCTCTCTTCTCTACCTGCTAGCTAGCCCCACCCCGGACCTACCACTCCTCTTCCTGGCCACCTGCCCTACCCTGGACCAGCCCCAGGCCGAGCCTGCCCGACCACGTGAGGAAGAGGAGGGAAACGTGGCACCCGAGACCACCTTTTCCATCTACCCCGCGTCCACACGCTTCTCCCTCTCCCTCTCTGCTTTACCCTCCGCCCCACAACCCCTCTGCCTCTCCCAGATCTCCCCAGACCGACCCCTTCCTCTCCGTCTACCCCTACCAACATCTACCCCCCCGATGACCTCACCGTCGGCCTCCACCACCTCCCGACGAACCAGCCGTGCTGCGCGGCCGTGAAGCGGCCTGGGAGGTTGAGGACGCTCCTCTGCTTCACCCTGTACCCGCCGACGAGGAGGAGAAGGGCCAGAGCCGGAGGTCACCGCCGCCACCGACGCCAACCCTAGCCCCGCCCGGCCTTTGCCTCGTCGCCGATCCGCTACTCTTCTGCCCGATCTGACCGCACCAATAACCTGCCGGTGAGCCCACGATCCTCCCTGACACCTCCTTCCTCGCCGTTGCGTCCTGTTCTCGTTGGACCACTTGTCGAGCGCCCTCTGTGCGCCGGCGAGCGCGTGCGTCCGTTCGCCGCTGCGTCGCAGAACTACTTCTAGCCGCGTTCCCGTAACCAGCAACAGCACCCAGCCTACCGTAGCGGTAGCCGCCGCCGCGCGCGCGCACGAGGTAGCGGGTTCGATCCCTGCGCCACGCGCTACCTCGGTCGAGCACCGATCCCTCGTCAGATTGCAGGGAAAAACAACAGTACGCGTCGCCTTTTTGCAGATAGCCCCCCCGTGTTTCTCTCGCTCAACCCGCGGTACTCGCTAGCCCCACCTGTCTGTGCCTGTGGAGTTTTACAAAAAGAGGCCTGGCTTTTGTAAACCTTAACCCGCGCTCCAGCCCCAGCCCCACCTGTCAGTTCCTGTCCCTCTCGCCGCTGTCACGTGGACCCCGTGGCCGCTGGCCCCACCTGTCATTCGCTGAGGCTAGCTTAGCTCGCGGTGAGAAAACCCTGTTCTGCCGCTGTGTCACCCAGTCAGCAGATGGCCCACTTGTCACTGACTGTGGCTGGATCTGAGTGTGTGAGAAAAGTATTTCTGTATTTCTGTTTTAACTCAAACTTTTTCAAATTAATTCAAATGCAAATTTAAATCTGTTTTCAAATAACTTTTAAAATATAAATCCAAATTAAACATGTATTATATGTTTTGAAATCAGAAAAATGTGAGGAATTCAAATCTTCCATTCAAAATATATTTTGGACACTTTAATTTTCGAGTTGATTAAAATTACAAATAAAATGCCCTTTGCCTTAAATAATTAATAACTTTTGTTTTATAACTCCAAATTTAACAAATGATATGTCTAAAATGATTAGCTCGACGAGACCTTTCTGTTTATGCATTCCATGTTCTGTTTTGCAGCATGCATCATATAAATATAAAGCATACAGCAACTTATTTAAGGTTAAAATGTGACTAAAACACAATAAAATGCTTATTTCTTGTATTCCACACCTCACCCATGCCACGCTACTTTATTGCCATGCAAATTGTGCATCATTCATCATGGCATGATTGATTGCTTGTCGCATTTAATTCATATGCTTGTGCACTTTATTTATGTTGGCCCTTGTTTGTTTGGTTCTTCTTCGAATAGACGCTGAGCAGGGGATATATCAAGAAACCCAGGAGCACTACCCAGATCCTTCTCTCGCTTCAACTGAGCTGCCAGGCAAGCACTACCACATGCTTGCATACATACAATACCTATTGCCTCTATCTTATTCTTGCATCATTGAGTCGCGATTGCATTAAACTGAATCCCAAGTATTGCATAGCCTCTACTTTTAAACCCCACCGAAGCTTGTTCCTCCATCCCATGAGCCATTACTACAGGAGTTGTTTGAGCCATGCGAGTCGTAGAACAACATGTGTAGGGTATGTGAGTGTCTGATGGATAACGAGGTACCTAAACAACTTGACCTGAGTAGTAATGGGATAACTAATGAAAGTGGCATCGGTGAGCAATATCTGCTATTTGGTTTTTCATGCTCACTTGTGTCCCGTAGGACCCCGAGTACTTGATTCCTGTTCCTTGAATATTCGCGCTATCCACATCCGGGAGGCTTATGAACCCCCCTGAGCCAGAGCTTGATTCATTCTTATTTCTTGGGGCCACAAAGTAGTTTGGGGCTTTATTACTATTCTGTACTTATGCCATGCTTTACTGCTTAATTTAAGATTGTGCGAGGAATGCACCTGTACTATTTAGGTAAGCGGAGTGTTTTCACGGTATCGACAAGCCCGGTCACACTTTCGGGTTCCTAGTCGTTTACAGCCATTGACGAAAACCTTGAGTCCGTCTCAGAGCCGGCCAACTTCGTTGCGGGTAGCTTAATGGGGTGGCCCCCTGAAATATTTCTGAATCCTGTGATCGCTTTGTCGTGACTGCCTCGTTGGGTTTTGATTTGGTTTTTCCAAGGTTGATCGAGTGTGTGTTGCTATTTGTGCACCCCTGCAGGGTAAAACTTTCTGAAAGCCGTGTCCGCGGTTATGGACGACTTGGAGCACAGTTTCTCGATCATAGACAAGTATAACTAAAGTACCGCTTTAATTTGACTAAGTGCCTGACTAGTAAATAGAGCAACACTCATGGAATGGATAATAAAACTGCCAACGGATGGGGGGTTTGTTCGTCCGCTTCCTCGTCGGTAAGCGAGGAGGAGGATGGATCTGTTAATATTACCGTTATAACTGTTGTTATTAATTCACGAACATTCGTCTATCTCTGGTTAGGCGGATGGTTAGCGTTTATCTATAGAATTGTTAGGGTTTATCTTTTGCTGCAATTGCGTCACCCCAGGTTGTGTCCCCTTTAGAGGCATAAAGACTTGCTGAGTACCCCTAGGGTCTCACACGATAAATTGTTTGATTCAGATGAACAAGTAAGCTCGCAAGATGGATACTGGGTGGAGGAGACGGATGATGTGGGCAACGATCATTCGGTGTAGAGATTCCGGGAACGGGGATCCGTGAGATCTGTGGGCGGGATGTGTTTATTTATGGGGCATCTTATGCCGATTTGCTTCTTATCCGTACTCGGATCTTGTTTTCCGCTTCCGCCTGATACTCTGATGTTTGATGTATGAGGAGATATCCTAAACTATTATATCTATCTAGGATATTTGGATCTTGCCGTATGGCGTTGCAATATTTCTATTTCTTTTAGATGGAATGGCTCTGAGAACTATTGTATGGTGGCTTGCATACATACTCATTTGTGTATGTATTTGATCCCTTCGCCTGCCGATTACGCCGTCCGTGCTTGTCCCGATGTTTGGAAATGGTTAGGACAGCCGAAAGGTCTACCTGTGAGTGGCATTTGGGCCCCACCGTACTATTTTAACCATTTCCGCTCGTCCAGGCTTGTAACTAGGAGCGTAATTCACCGAGGTAGTTACAGATACTCCGCCTCCTCCTCCGGAAGAACCAACAGAAGTTTCCGACGATGAACGCACCACCTCGGATGCGGACATCTCGGAATGATATCAAGGCGGAGTAACCAGTGAGCCGACAGCTCCTTCATCTCCTCCTACATCATAGACCAGAAACTTATGTATTATTCCGGAAAAAACATGATGCGTTTGTAAATATGTAATACTTTAACTTTGCTAGTGCTAAGCTTTTGATCTATTCAGCACTTTTCGGCTTTGAAATTTTTTGTGTGCCTGAAATGTTTACATAAGCACTTGTATTTTTTCGTCTCTACTTATCGTTTATCTGGCTTTCCGCCTCGTCCCTTTTGTGAGCCGGCTAAACCTTCTGCCGGAAACTTTGCCGAGCAACGGAGCTCAATTGCTAAACCAGTTTAAACTCGGAAACAAAGCCGGCTTCCAGTACCAACAATTCACTACTCGGAAAATGCCCGCATCCAGCAATCAGACAAATAACCAAAGTAAAGACTAGAAACTTTAGAGTTATACCCGAGGGTAGCAGTTTTAGAATCAGAAATCTAAACCAGAACGAACATGAGCATAAAGTACTTTCAAGCATTCTGGGATTTTCAACTATGACATGATCATTCGGAAATAAGATGGTAAAAACTTCTCAGAAAAATTTGAGGCAACCAAAACTTTTATTTCTCATAGAACATGTACATATGTATGATTACAAAGAAGGATAAACTAAGAATAAAAGGGATGTAGCTAAGCAATATTCCATGGTCTGTCTAACTCATCCGAATTTGTACTGCCTCCAGCTCTCTTTCTCTTCTTAGTAGCAGGTCTTCCTTTGACTGGCCTCATGTCAGTTAAGTAGTACGATCCATTGTGCAATACTCGACTAACTAAAAAGGTCCCTTCCCATACTGGGGAAAGTTTGTGCTTTCTTTGTTGCACAAGCCGGAGAACCAAATCACCTTTATTGAAGGATCTATTTCGGACTCTCTAGCTATGATACTTGCGTAACTTCTGCTGATAGGCTGTAGATCTAATTTCAGGAACGACGCGAACTTCTTCGACTAAGTCGAGATCATTTTGTTGAGAAATCTCGGCATCCTCTTCAATATACGCGGCCACTCTAGGAGAAGTATGAATCAAATCACTAGGAAGAACTGCTTCTGCACCATAGACCAAGAAGAAAGGTGTGTATCCTGTTGACCTGTTTGGAGTTGTTCGTAAACTCCAAATTACAGAGGGTAGTTCCTCTGCCCAAGCCCCCGCAGCACGTCGTAGTGGTGCTTCGAGTCTCGGTTTTAGGCCTTGTAAGATCCCATTTGCTCTTTCGACTTGTCCGTTAACTTGTGGATGTGCGACTGACGCAATGTCAAGCCGGATATTTTGCTCGTCGCAGAATTCAGCCAATTCTCCCATAGAAAAGTTACTCCCGTTGTCCGTGATAATTCTATGCGGATAACCATACCGGATTATAACATCCTCGACAAATCTTTTGGCTGTTGCTCCATCACAACTTATGACGGGTTTAGCCTCAATCCATTTGGTGAATTTATCCACCATCACTAAGAGGTGAGTAAATGCACTTGGAGCTCGTTTAAAAGGTCCTACCATATCAAGCCCCCAGACCGCAAAGGGCCATGTTATAGGTATTGTTCGCAGCTGATCAGCCGGAACATGAGCTTGCTTGGCGTACTTTTGGCAGCCTTTGCACGTCTTGGCTAATCGTTCGGCATCTGCCTGAGCTGTAAGCCAGAAAAATCCGTGTCTAAAAGCTTTTGCCACTAAAGATTTGGCTACAGCGTGGTGACCACACTCGCCTTCGTGGATTTCTCTTAAGATTTCCACTCCTTCTGGAGATACACAGCACTGAAAACCCCCAGAAACACTCCGTTTATGGAGCTCACCTTTAACAATAGTATAGGCTTTTGCTCGTCGGATAATCTGCCGGCTGAGCACCTTGTCTTCGGGTAATTTGCCATCTACCAAATAATCGAGGTAGGGTTGAGTCCAGCTGGGAATCACAGCCAGAACTGCTATCAAAGGTGAGTCGGATTTGGTCGGATATTCCTCATCTACTCCCTTTATTGAGGGAACTTTGAGGTGCTCTAAAAAAGCGCCATCCGTGACCTCTTTCTGCGCAGAACCTATCCGAGATAGTGCATCTGCTTCCTCATTTTCTGCTCGAGGGATGTGTTGAACTTCAAACCCTTCGAACGATTCAGATAGATCATCCACGACAGCTTTATATGTTGCCATGTGTTTATTTGCATTACAAATATCCGACACTTGTTGAGCAACAAGATCCGAATCTCCGTAACACATCAAACGTCGGATGCCAATATCATGAGCAATCCGGATTCCATGCCACAGTGCTTCATACTCGGCAATATTGTTTGTCGCTGTGAAGTGGATCTGCAACACGTATAAAAGTTTATCTCCTTGGGGTGATTTGAGCACCACGCCAGCCCCCGATCCCCCTCGAGCCTTAGACCCATCGAAAAAGAGGGTCCAATATTCCGACTCAGGGAGGATCATATTCTCCTTCGTCTCTATCCAATCAGCGACAAAGTCAGCAATGATCTGGGATTTGATTGCTGTCCGAGGTTTGTACTCAATATCGAAAGCTGAGAGCTCTATGCCCCATTTGGCGACTCGTCATGTGGCGTCACTGTTGTTGATTATATCTCTCATGGGAGTTGTGCTCACCACGGTAATTGGATGCTCCTGAAAGTAGTGTTGTAACTTACGAGATGCTAGAAAAACACCGTAAGCCAACTTTTGATAGTGCGGATACCGCTGTTTTGATTATGTCAGAACCTCGCTGACAAAGTAAGTCGGACGCTGCACCAGGTGTTCCTGATTTTCCTCTGGTCTCTCCACCACCATGACGATACTAACGAGCTTATTTGTCACAGCAAGATAGAGCAACATCGGTTCCTTAGGTTCCAGCGCTGCAAGGATAGGAGCAGATGAGAGTACTTTCTTCAGGTCTTGTAGTGCAGCTTCAGCTTCATCAGTCCAACCAAAACCTTTGGTCTTTTTCAGGAGTTTGTATAATGGTGCGGCCCTTTCTCCAAGCCGGCTTACAAATCGACTGACCGCAGCAATGCAACCAGTTAGTCTTTGTACGTCCTTCAGGCGGGTTGGCCTGGAAATATTGAGTATAGCCTTGATTTTGTCCCGGTTCACCTCTATGCCTCTTTGAGACACGATGAAACCTAACAATTTTCCGGCTGGTATTCCAAATAAACATTTCTTTGGGTTAAGCATGATGTTGTATTTTCGTAGATTGGTGAACGTCTCCTCCAAGTCGGAAATCAGCGTTTCCTTCTCTTTGCACATCACCGTGATATCATCCACGTATGCATGTACATTGCGTCCGAGTTGGTCGTGGAGGCAACGCTGCATCGTGCGCTGGTACGTAGCTCCTGCGTTCTTCAGCCCAAAGGGCATCGTAACAAAGCAGAAGGTTCCGAAAGGGGTTATGTATGAAGTTTTGACTTTGTCAGATTCCTTCATCCGGATTTGGTGATAACCGGAATATGCGTCGAGAAAACAGAGGAGTTCCGAGCCTGCCATAGAATCGATAACTTGATCAATTCTAGGCAGAGCGAACGGATCTTTTGGACAAGCCGTGTTCAAGGCAGTATAATCAACACACATCCTTAAATCGGTGGTGTCCTTTTTAGGGACCAATACAGGATTGGCCGACCACTCAGTGTGGATGACCTCTTCTATGAATCCGGCTAACTCGAGCCGCGCTAGTTCCTTAGCTATTGCCTTACGCTTTTCGTCGCCAAACCGTCGTAAGGACTGTTTGACGGGTTTAGCGTTCGGTTTTACATTTAGAGAGTGCTCGCAAGTTCCCTAGGTACTCCGGTCATGTCAGATGGCTGCCATGCGAAGATATCTTGATTTGCTTGGAGGAACTTGACGAGCATGCTTTCCTATGCACTATCTAGGCCTACGCCTATCTGGGTCACCTTGGAGGGGTCATCATCCTTCAACGGTGCTTTCTTCGTCTCTTCTGATGCCTTGAACTCCGGGTTTGGCTTTGTCACTTCCTTCTTCATTGCGGGCATCTCGGACGGATCTATGCTCTTCTTGATCTCCTGGTACTCCTAGGCATGCAGCACGGCTTCGGCAAAGGCGGCATTTCCATCCTCGCACTCTCGCGCTTTCTTCGGGTCTCCCCTGATGGTGATCACGCCGTTGGGACCTGGAATTTTCATCATATTGTAATTGTAACACGGACGAGCCATAAAAGCCCAGTAAGCCGGACGTCCGAATATAGCGTGGTATGCGCTCTTGAACGGGACCACTTCGAAGGAAAGTGCTTCCGTCCGATAGTTCTTTGGAGTTCCAAAGGTAACATCCAAAGTAATCTCTCCCAGGGAATTAGCTTGTCTTCCTGGGACAACTCCGTGAAAAATCACAGAGCTATGGTTCAGCTGGGTTTCCGAGATCTTCATCCAGCGTAGCGTTTCGACGTAGAGAATATCGATGCTGCTACCACCGTCCATGAGGGTCTTGGAGAAACCATAACCGTCAATAAGTGGGTTGACGATTCAGGCGTATTTTCCTCGCCTATGTAACTTAGGCGGATGATCATCGCGGTCAAATGTGATTGCCACTTCTGACCAGTCCAGATACTAGGGGACAGCCGGAACTGTTGCATTGAGCTCGTGTAGAACTATTTTCTTGACCTTGGCTGGTTGAGATCTGAGGAAAGTGAAATAAGTGTCCTTCTTGGTGGGAAAGGTCTTCTTCCTTTCCGACTTGGGATTTGAAGCATCAGCTTCCTCCATGTCAGAATCTTCCTTGGTCTCCTTGTCCTTTTCGGGATTTTTCTTTCCCTTCTCCTGCTTAGCTTTGTAGCCCGCGGTGTCATCTCTTTTGATGTCGTCATTGAAACGACATTCAGTGTTGGTGTGGGACGATCCCCCATTGGCGTCTAGGTGATGCACACATGGGTTATTGGCAATGTCGGCCCAATAGTAGGTTTTGCCTGGTTGCTGTTCTCCTCTTCCTTGGACCCTTGAAGTCCCACAACTATGCCCGCGGTCTCCGCCACGTCCTCCTCGTCCTCCAGACCCGAAAACAGTAGTTACCACCGCTGTTTCCGCGTTGGTTTTTTCCTCCGAGGTGTTCTTGCGCTTCTGAGCTTGTTGCTTTGTTTTTGTTGACTGAGGTACAGCCAGGACGTTGAGTAATCCCTCTGCATCATCGTCAGCATCCGCATACTTGCTCGTTGTTTCTATCATTTCTCCCAAATCAGTGACCTTATCACACTTCAAGCGGTGACATAATAGACCAATTGGGAGCCCTGCGATGAAGCTTCAATCGTGGTTTGGTCGTTTACTCCTTCACAGGAGTTCTTGGTGTCGATCCATCGTCCGAGATAATCTCGGCAAGTTTCTCCGGCTTTCTGGGTGCAACGCTGTAGGTCTCCGACCGAACAGGGCCTCCGATATGTGCCTTCGAAATTACGAAAGAACGCACTTTGCATGTCATACCAGTTATGGATGGTGTTCTTCGGAAGTTCATTGAGCCATGATCGTGCCGTCTTCCGCAACATAAGTGGGAGATATCGGGTTGCGACCAGGCTGTTTCCACCTTTGGCGATGCAGCAAGCTTGGAAAAAATCCTGTAGCCAAGTGTCTGGCCGAGCAATGCCGTCGTAGGCTTGGATGTGCCTTGAGATAGCAAATCCTTCCAGGAATCTTGTAGCTCTGATGCATGGTCCGAAGCACTTTGGGCCCACGTACATGTCATTGTTTTCATAGCGCCGCGCCTCTATGTTGGAATTGATCCCGTGCCTTGCATCGTTCGAGGATAAAGATCGTCCTGAATGTCGGCTGTGGCTGCGGTGCCTTGAAGCCGGACTTCGGCTTCTGCCACCACCTCCTCCGCCATGTCGTCCTCCTTGCCCTCCATGGGAGCCGTTGTGATGATCGTGTGGTGGAGAGGGTGGGGCAGCTGGATAGTTTCCGGCTGATCGCCGGCCTCCGTCCGGAGCGTCATTATTCCGGTTCCGGGGAGGGTCTTGACTATGACGAGCCCCCTGCCGACTTGCGCCAGCATGGTTTCCGTCGTTCCTTCGTCCGTCATTCCCACCATGGTGAGGCTTAGCCTGACGGCTTGCATGCTTAGGAGGTGGCATCTTTTGACGATCCTCCTCCTGTCGTTTCTCTTTATCTTCTCCCCTTTGATTGTTAGACTCTCGTCGGGGAGGGTTCATCGGATTCAGTGCAGCAATGGCATCTTTCTCGGCCACTGGGGCAACGTTGCTCCAGTTACGCAAAGTTCTGTGATGCTGTCCTGACGATCCGGTTCTTGAATAATTGTCTTCCAGGCGTTCAGGGTGATGATACTGTGCCCGGACGTAATGGGATCTTACGCTAGCCCATGACGGATCTGTGCGACATTGGTCAGAATCCGAGACCAGTTTTTGACTTCCGGACAGGGCGACCTTTTGCTGCTCCAGTCCCTTATTGAGTAGCTTGATACCCAAACGGATCTCCTCCGGTCCTGGATTAGCCGATAGAATTTCTCGGGCCGCCACGGTATTCTGTACTGGGGTTGGATATACCCAATCTCCTTTGCTATCTTTCCGTGGCTTCCCCATCTCATCTCCGAAAAGGACGGCACAGACAGTTGGGAACTGGTCGTCATTGGTGTGACGTTTCTGTGTCTTCTGGTGCAACCGAGAAATGTAGTCCTTAGTTTCCATGCGTTTCTTCTCCACCTCGATGTTTTTGGCTTCATCGAGGAGTTGTTGACGATGCGCTTCTAGGGCTTGGGCCCTTTCATCCAGCTCATCTGCAGTAAGTTCTGTAGCTGTAGGGATACGTGTGGTTAATGCAGCATCGATGAGTTTACGCGCACCTTCGGTGATCACGTGTCCATCCACTGATTCTTCTTTTTTTGGCTCGTTTGGGATAAGTGCTCCATCCGAGTCTTCTTCGTATTCCTCGGCAATCACCTCCTCAACCAGAGGGTCTTTTGCCGGGGTCTTGTTTTTCTTGTTCTTCTTATTTGCCTTCTTGGCAGCGCCAGTAGCAAAGACGGCTTTGGGTCTGTTTCCCGGAGTCAAGCTCTGATCGGTACTTTCGGACATCTCGACCTCGGGATTATCTCCGACGTCCATGTCATCTTGTGTTTTAGGAGAGTGTTCCCCGGATCCTTCATCCATGGCTTCTCCTTCTTCTGCAGCCTTGGAGTTTTACTCCTCTTCATATTCCACGGAGAACTTTCGGAAATCTGCTGACGTCATCGATTCATCCGAGGATGCGGGTACGTCGACGTTTGTTCCAATTGCCTCCAGCACCGAGTCGGTGTTTTCTCCAGCATCGGCAGAGCCGGATCCGGATCCCACATATCCGACGAAGTGCGACGCGTGCTTCCTGAGGTACCTGCAGCTTTCGCGATCAGCCATGTCGAAACTTTTGATGGTCTCGAGAATTGCATCTGCGCTTTCGCCTTGCAGTATCATACATCGTAATGTGTACCTTAGAAAAGGTCTGTCTGTCCTGGCATCATCAGAGCCGGAATTAGTGTCACTGATATGTTCCTCCTGGATTTCGACTTCCGCGGGTGGGTCGATCTGGGATCCGGCTCCTCCAGAAAGATCCACTCCAGATTCAACTTAGACCGCTAGGTCTTCTTCAGGCTCGGATTTCTCCACTATCTCCGCAACTGGTGCGGGCTGGGTGGGATTAGGGTTTTCTGAGATCCGGAACTCTGCCGCCTCCGCGGACAAAGGGGACCCAAAAGATTCTTCTGCCTCTATCATCACCGCTGGGGTGGTTTGGGCAGGTTCAACGAAACCGATGTAAACATCGATCTTGCCAAAGGACATGATTGTGTAGGCAGTCACGGCCTCCCTAGCCGGAATCCAAGTCTCGTCGAGAACGATGAGAGGGACGTCGCTGGTGTAGAGGATGCGACCGACGGTGATAGTCTTGCCGATTCTGATTCTTGCAGATTCCGCTCGGAACGCAGATCCGAAGCTCACTTGCCCCACGGTGGGCGCCAACTGTCGTCGGATTGAGGACAAGTACGCCATGAGGGGGTCCTCGAGGCGTGCGGAAGAGAGGGGTGTGAGATGTACGGTATTCCGGGACGGTGAGCACACAAGTTTACCCAGATTCGAATCCACCGGCTTTGGACGGATCCTACTCCTGCTAGCAATCTAGTAATATGGCAGAGCCAGAATATGGGTTACAAGGGTTTCGCCTGTGCGAGTTGAGATTGTAGACTATTGAGGTGCCCTAAAGGCTCTCCCTAGGACGGCTTATATAGATATCCGGCCTAGGGTTTACAGGAGAGATCTATCCGGCTACGACTAAGAGTCGGTTACAGAGTACATCTTGAACTACAAGTAACATTATGGGCCTAAGTCGGTAAGTCTTCTGGGCCTTCCCGTAGCCGGATTGGACTCCGTCTTTCTCCTTGACTGGGCCGCTCGTGAAGCAATGCTCTAACCCGAAGTGGGCCACCCTGGTCAGTGAGGAACTGTGAGGATACCCGGAAAGTATATCCCCAACACTTGGTTCACCTAACTCTAACCGGATACATCTGATTGTTTCCAAGGGACAAAAACAAAATAAAGAGATCTAATGCGTACTACCAACACGTTCTTTTTGTGCACTTTTACATATTATATCATTAAACATAGTGAGTACTAGGAATGTATATCTTGATAATACCGACACTTCGTTTTGGTATCGTAGCTGCTTAGCATCTCATTTGAGGTTCAAATTTTGCGCACGTCTTGTGTTGAACTCTTGGTTAACCTAACTCTAACCGGATACATCTGATTGTTTCCAAGGGACAAAAATAAAATAAAGAGATTTAACGCGTACTATCAACGCGTTCTTTTTGTGCACTTTTACATATTATATAATCTATACCTAATAATAAAGGAAGCAACGTTTCTATCAACCCGTCTTTTTTTTGGACGATTTTGCTCCTACAATCGATTGAATATTACCCACCCCTGCCCTCCGCAAGTTGTTCTGTTTCGTTTGGTTTTTTCCTTCTTGACCGAACGATGGGATGCCTTCCCCAACGAGCAGCCATTTGCCTCATTCTCACGCACCCTGATACGTTGCTAACGTATCTATAATTTTTGATGTTCCATACTTGTTTTATATCTACTTTCTTATATTTTGTCCACAATTTGGAGTATTTTTACACATTTTCTGGAACTAACCTATTAACAAGATGCCACAATGCCAGTTGCCTGTTTTCTGCTGTTTTGGTTCCAGAAAGCCAGAAAATGAATATTCTCGGAATTGGACGGGACAAAATCCAAAGTCAGTATTTCACCGAGGGGAACACGGAGCTAGAAGACGAGACAGAGAAGGGCCAGGGGCTTGCCACACCACCTGGCCGCACGGCCAGGCCTGGCCCACGCCAGGGGGTGGCATGGGCCCCTCCGGCCTCCACTGACCTTGCCTCTTCGTCTATATATTGCCTCCGATACAGAAACCCTAAGTACCCGATCAAAATTCCACGGAAGAGCCTGTAGCCTCCGTCATCTCCATCCCAAGATCGGGAGGGATCTGAAGCTCTTCTGGCACCCTGCCGGAGGGGAGAATTCACCCTGGAGGCCTTCTTCATCACCATGCCGTCCTCCGGTGTGATGCGTGATTAGTTCATCCTTGGACTACGGATCCATGTAGTAGCTAGATGGTTGGTTCTCCTCCTTTGTGCCATCATGTTTAGATCTTGTGAGCTCCGTTCATGATCAAGATCATTTATTTGTAATCCTACATGTTGTGTTTGCGGGGATCCGATGGATATTGAGATGCTATTTCAAATTGATTATTGATTCTATCATGTCTTTGTTATTTGTGATCTTGCATGCTCTCCGTTGTTAGTAGCTATCTTGGCCGAGTAGATGCTAGCAACTCCAACAACAATCCTTTTTTCATAGAACAATCGTATTGTTTACTTTACACACTTTGCTTAATGCAATTATCTGTTGCTTGCAACTTAATACTAGAGGGGGTTTGGATGATAACCTGAAGGTGGATTATTAGTTATAGATGCAGTTGGATTACGGTCTATGTACAATGTTGTAATGCCCAATCAAATCTCATAGGAGTCAAGATGATTAGTGTTATGGGGTAACCCCGTGGGTGGCCCAATCTTCACGGATCTCGTGGTCAAATCGATGGGAAAGCGAGGGGAAAGGGAGAAGGTAGCGAAAGCGGATGCACACCTCGCGAAGAACACGATGAACACACGCAAAACTCACACGATACAAGGCCGATTGCTCTCGCTGGTGGCCACCGGTTCGATAGAATCCTCGCAAGGAAAGATCGGTCAACGTGCTCCCTCGATCCCACGTGGAGAGGGAAGAACACCTTGAAGAGGGTCTTGACGTCTTGTCAAAGGGACACCGATGCCAAGGCCTTATACAACGAGGGAGGCGCGATGCAAACTCCAACGAGGCAGTGACAATAGTCGATCCCCTTTGGTAGAAGGGGATGAGGCAAAACTAGAGATTCCATACAGGGGGTTGTCTTTAGTCTATCATCTATGCCTAGGGTTACATGAGGGGGTGGGGGCACTATATATAGGCCAGCCACAAGTTCAAGGGTACTTTAGGAATAAAAGGGGAATGTTTGGGTGGACTAAGGGGTACATGGGCCGAAGGCCCAGTTGGGGTCGTGATACATTGCAAATGTATCTATAATTTTTGATGTTCCATGCTTGGTTTTATGTGTTTTGTTCTAACTTTTGAGTACTTTTCATATGATTTCTTGGACTAACCTATTAACAAGACCCACAGTGCCAGCTGCCTGTTTTCTGCTGTTTTTGGTTCTAGGAAAGTCAGAAAATGAATATTCTCGGAATTGGACGGGACAAAAGCCACAGTGCCTATTTTTTCGGAAGGGATCAAGTGCCATAATACGAGACGGAGAAGGGCCAGGGAGCCACCACACCACCTAGCTGCGCGGCCAGGCCTGGCCCACGCCAGGGGGTGGTGTGGCCACTCCCGGCACCCCCTCGGTCTCCCTCTTCGCCTATAAGAAGCCTTCTGACCTAAAAACTCCGGGGGGTTTGACGTTTTTCCAGAAAAAGTTCCGCAGTGCTGCCACCACCGAAGGGGAGATTCGGGGGATAGAAAGTCTCTGTTCTGGCACCCTGCCGGGACGGGGAAGTGCCCCCGGAGCCATCTCCATCGATCTCCACCATCATCTCCATCGACCATCCATGTTTCCCCCATCTATGAGTGAGTAATCCCCCGCTGTAGGCTATGGGGATGGTAGGGATTGGATGAGATCGTTCATGTAATGGCATCAGATTGTTAGGGCATGGTGCCTAGTATCTTTTATTAGTGCTTTATGACTTTGTTGCGACTTGTTGTGCTTAATGCTTGTCACTAGGGCCCGAGTGCCATGATTTCAGATCTGAACATGTTATTGATTCATTATGATAGTATTGTTTTTGGTCTTATCTGCAAGTTGTATACACACGTTGTTGTTGGAACCTATGGCCCCGAAGTGATAGAAATCGGGATAACCGGAAGGGAATGGCTTTGATGTGAGGATCACATGTGTTCATGGAGTGTTAATGCTTTGCTCTGGTGCTCTATTAAAAGGAGCACCTTAATTGCTAGTAGTTCCCTAGAGGACCCGCTGCAAACGGGCTGGCAGGACAAAAGATGTTGTGCAAGTTCTCATTGCGAGCATGTATGACTATATATGGAACACATGCCTAGGATTGTCTAGTACTTGGATGCTTTATCTTATTTATCTGCAATTGCCCTATGCTCTGATTGCTATGTAAATTGTCTTGTCCATGCAACGCCCGTCCATCCATCCCAATGCCTACCGCACTCGAATCCCACTGTTTACTGCTTTTGTTACTGTTGTCTTTGATTTACTATTGCTGTTACTTTACTATTGCTACTACAAAACTGTTGCTACTGATAAACTACTGTGAGCAAGATTGTTTCCAGGTGCAGCTGAATTGACAACTCAGTTGTTAAGGCTTATAAATATTCTTTGGCTCCCCTTGTGTCGAATCAATAAATTGGGTTTCACTTCCCTCGAAAATACTGCGATACACCCCCTATACTTGTGGGTTATCAAGACTATTTTCTGGCGCCGTTGCCGGGGAGCATAGCTTTATTTATCAAGTCCACTTGGAATCACTATTGTTCAAGCTAAGTTTATTTTCTCCTTGTTTGCTTGTTTCTGTATCAAAAATACAAAAAAAAATCAGTTCCTACTGTAGTTGTTATTTTCGTTGGTCTGTTATTGTCTTGCTTTGTCATGCTTGTTGTCAATGGTTGGTTTCTTTGAAATTGAAGCTTATTGGCAAGGTGGGTTCACAGAAGATCATAAATATTATTATAAGGCACACCGCTTGTCACAAAAAGGGAAACACTTATGGGAACAAATTGATAGATTGTATACCATTGCTAGAAACGTGTGCTCTACTTATAATGTTACTTATTGTTGTGATGAATCTTGTTGTAGAAAGAGGTATAAACACCTCCCTTTTCAATGTGAGTATAATGATAATGATACCATATCTTCCTATTCGAAAGGAATTTATGACTTTTATGATGCGGAACAAATTGAAGAATTTATTGCTTGGAAGGGTGCTTTTGAACTTGCTAGTTTGCTTGAAAATATTGATGATTCACCTTACAAATATGAGGTTTATGGTATACTTAAATTTTGCTTTGATAATTACAAGGATGAAAATGACTCTATTCTTGAGTATTTTAATAGATGCTTTCCACAAATGGAAGAGACTAATGCCTTGCAGGATCCTATGGAAGAAGAAATTGATGAACCTGAAATCTCATTAGATGAAAAAGAGGAGGAGAGTGATGAGCAAAAGGAGGAAGAATGGATTAGCTACCCATGCCTACCTTCTAATGAGAGTAACTTTTATCCCTTACATTATTTGATTGTCCTCCATGCTTACTAAAGGAGGATGAATGTTATGTTCCTGAGGATTCTTTTGAAAGTGTTTATAATAAAGCTCTAGTGCTTGTAGATCATGAAAAGCATGCTTTATGTGATAGTTATATTGTTGAGTTTATTCATGAGGCTACTGAAAATTATTTTGAGAGTGGAAAATATGGTGGTAGAAGTTTTCCTGGTATTGAAACACCTCTCTATGTGCTGAAAGTTTTGAAGTCACTCTTGTTTTATCTTCCTATGCCTGTAACTTTGTTCTTTGCGAATTTATTTGCATACACAATTCCTATGCATAGGAAGTGGGTTATACTTAAATGTGTTTTGAATTTGCTTCTTGATGCTCTCTTTCATTTCAACTCGTATTTCTTATGGGAGCATCCTCTCAAACTATTATGCCTTAAGATGATAATATGTCTATTATTCTTGGGAGACCTTTTTCTTAAATAGCGTAGGAGCTATTATTAATTGTAATCAAGGGAAGGTGACCTTCAATTTCAATGACAAGGAACATACTATCTATTTCCCCAAGAAGATTGAAAGGACTTATGGTTTGAATTCAATTGAACATGTTGAGGGCATTCAAGTTGGAGAGATATATTGTCCCATACCAAGAGAAAAATTTGAAACTATTATGATTGGGACCATTGCTATCAAGGTTGAGGTAACATAATCATTAGTGGAATACAAAGTTTTGTCTCATATGAAATTGTTTTGGTAACAAGACCTGATCAACCTTGTTAACGAAAGGATTTCATTGAACAAAACAATGTTTTCACCATGATTATCTCCGCTTACTTCTATTCTATCCATTTCTAGTTTTTGCTTATGCCTAACTTAAAGGCATTAAAGAAAAGTACTTGTTGGGATATAACCCAAAAGTTTTAGATGAGTCTTGGAAGTTATTACTTCAGTAATAACCGCTCCTTATCCTTTTTATTTGCTTTTTGTGCCAAGAGTAACCTCTAATGAGAGAGAAGTAATGATTGGGAAAGTTGCTGTCCTGAAACAGATTTCTGTGCTTCACTGTAAAAATTCTTGTAAAATCTCGGAACGTCTTTTTGAGGCGTGAATTTTTGTGCTTCTGCCCCAGGTTGTTATCTAACTTTCCTTAGTTCAATACTTTTTGATTTGAGCAACAGAAGGACTTCGAACAAATTCGTCTTTACCTGCTGGTCTATTTTGACAGATTTCTGCCATTTTCTTCATTTGCTTCTTGTTGGTTCCTTTTTGAGTTATTTTGGGGAATTGAGCTTTTTGAGGGAAGTACTATAGTAGCTAGTGTTCTAATAGAAGTTTATTTGGTGTTAGAACTGAACCTTAAGACCTATTTATCTTGAGTGCACTGATGTTGCTAATAAAGATTGTGTGAAGTTTTGTATGAAGGAAAATTTTCAGGTGTATGGAAGGAATGAGTAACGAGATGAAGGATGGACTAAAGCTCAAGCTTGGGGATGCCACGCGTGTCACCCCAAGAAATATCCAATAAGTACAAGCGTCAAAGCTTGGGTATGCCCAAGGCATCCCCTTCTTCATCAATAAAAATCCCAGATTTCTTCCAAACGCTTCATTTTTATTGTTTCATGCACAGTTGTGTTGTTCTTGGAGCGTCTTATTTTTCGTTTTAGTTTTGGTTTTTCGTTTGCTTTGGTTTGATTAGTTTTCTGAATAAATTGGTTGGACCCCCTCTTTCATACATTGGTTTGCAAATAGTTTGGTTTGGTTTGGAAAAGAGTAGGAAAGTTCATGCTTATGTGGTAAAAAGAGCTCCTTTTTGACTGTGGCCTATGCTTTGTCATGCCATGCTTGATATTGTTTTGGATTTATGCTTAGTATTCTTTGCTGTAGCATGACTTGTTATAAACAATTGATATTGCTTAATGTGCCTTGGAATCATGCGTTGTTTTAGCATATTAAAGCATAGTATAGTGGTATTCTCCTTTGATGCTTTATTTGGGTTGACTTGACGCATGCTCACACCATGTGATGACTATCTCAAGTCACCATAGCCTTTATGATCCTTTAGTTTTCAACTTGTAGTATCACTTTATGCTTTGATCAATGATGTTTTGTCTCTTTGCATGATTATGGCCATTATTGCTCTCTTAGTTTGTCGCTCCCAGTGTTTTGCTAGCCTCCACAACCAAGTATGAGTTCCACTCATGCATCCAACTCCCTAAACCAAGTTATTCCAAAGAGTCCACCATACCTACCTACTAGCTTATTCTATTCCAAGTATATTCATGCTTTTGTTTACCTTTCAAATTAAACTTGTTATGAGAAAACTAGTGATTAAAGCTCTCACGAACTTGATGGCACACTTTACTTTATTGCCTCTAATAAACTTGAACCATTGGGTCCTTCTTTGTTGCGTATATGCTTGCGCTTTATAAGTTGAAATTAGCAGAACCATGTTTCATGGGGAACGCTTTCAACATTGCACTTGTACTTTGTACCCTGTTGATATCATGTTCTTTTGCTTACGGATCCCGACGGTGTGAAATAAAAGTGGAACTTGTAAGATCATGGAGTTTGTATGTGTGTTAGAGAAACGCCTGGGCCGCTAGACTAAGCCATGCCTAATCATGGTGGAAACTTGCAGCATCACCATAATGAGCACTCTATGAAGCATCCTCAATAAAAACCTATGCAAATAGCAAATAAAAAGATCGCTGAGATGCTCATTGTCTGCTTGCCTTGTCATTTTGATTATGGGAAATCTCCCGTATCATGTGCAAGGGGTACCCCATTGGCGGTTCTTAATGATACACATATACTTACAATGACAAGAGCTTACTCGTGACTGAAGTTAAGTAGCATGAGGATCGGTCTTCGTAAGTAAGGGACATGAGATTTCGGTTTATAACTTGTCAAGCATATCCTCTTAGTTGTGTCACTTTAACCTTAATCACCTTCAAGATGCTTATGATAGGGGGCAATGAGATCTGAAAGCTATAAGTACCATAATTTTTGGAAGCTCTTTATGAGACTTGAATCCCTACTTCCTTTTATAAAGGCTTTTCTTCCACTATTATATTGAGTCTCCACCTTCTATCTTTATGCACTTACTTTGAGAGCATAGTGGCCATTCTTAGTTCTATGTGCATTGTCCCAAGACTAGTTGATTGATGCATAACTTGATATTGCTTGTTTTAAACTATTGTATCTAGTCACTCTTATGAACTTTGAAGGTGTCCTATGCATTTATATTTGCTACTCTATTGAGGGACAAGCTGAATACTATTATGCTATGTTTTCTTTATGTGAAACAAACAAACGTCTTGCAAAGCAATGTTATTCATGAATCTTTTCTTTGTGCCTTTTCATGTTGCATATTAGTTCTTTGTCTTATTGCTAGAACTTTGTCTTTCATGTTATGATTGAAGTACTATGATCCCAGCTTTGAATGTTTTGCAAATACTTTGATCAAGTCTGTGATGGTGCATGTCACCTCAAAAAAATTTCTTTCTTTTTATCACTTACCTACTCGAGGACGAGCAGGAGTTAAGCTTGGGGATGTTGATACATTGCAAATGTATCTATAATTTTTGATGTTCCATGCTTGGTTTTATCCACTTTCTTGTGTTTTGTTCCAACTTTGGAGTACTTTTCATATGATTTCTTGGACTAACCTATTAAAAAGAGCCACATTGCCAGCTGCCTATTTTCTGCTGTTTTTGGTTCTAGGAAACTCGGAAAATGAATATTCTCGGAATTGGACGGGACAAAAGCCAAAGTGCCTATTTTTCCAGAAGGGACCAAGTGCCAGAATACGAGACGGAGAAGGGCCAGGGAGCCACCACACCACCTAGCCGCGTGGCCAGGCCTGGCCCATGCCAGGGGGTGGTGTGGCCGCTCCCGGCACCCCCTCGGTCTCCCTCTTCGCCTATAAGAAGCCTTCTGACCTAAAAACTCTGGGGGGTTCGACGTTTTTCCAGAAAAAGTTCCGCAGTGCCGCCACCACCGAAGGGGAGATTCGAGGGATAGAAAGTCTCTGTTCTGGCACCCTGCTGGGACGGGGAAGTGCCCCCGGAGCCATCTCCATCGATCTCCACCATCATCTCCATCGACCATCCATGTTTCCCCCATCTATGAGTGAGTAATCCCCCGCTATAGGCTATGGGGATGGTAGGGATTGGATGAGATCGTTCATGTAATGGCATCGGATTGTTAGGGCATGGTGCCTAGTATCTTTTATTAGTGCTTTATGACTTTGTTGCGACTGTTGTGCTTAATGCTTGTCACTAGGGCCTGAGTGCCATGATTTCAGATCTGAACATGTTATTGATTCATTATGATAGTATTGTTTTTGGTCTTATCTGCAAGTTGTATACACACGTTGTTGTCCGGAACCTATGGCCCCGAAGTGACAGAAATCGCGATAACCGGAAGGGAATGGCTTTGATGTGAGGATCACATGTGTTCATGGAGTGTTAATGCTTTGCTCCGGTGCTCTATTAAAAGGAGCACCTTAATTGCCAGTAGTTCCCTAGAGGCCCCGCTGCAAACGGGCTGGAGGACAAAAGATGTTGTGCAAGTTCTCATTGCGAGCACGTATGACTATATATGGAACACATGCCTAGGATTGTCTAGTACTTGGATGCTTTATCTTATTTATCTGCAATTGCCCTATGCTCTGATTGCTATGTGAATTGTCTTGTCCATGCAATGCCCGTCCATCCATTCCTATGCCTACCGCACTCGAATCCCACTGTTTACTGCTTTTGTTACTGCTGTCTTTGCTTTACTACTGCTGTTACTTTACTATTCCTACTACAAAACTGTTGCTACTGATAAACTGCTGTGAGGAAGATTGTTTCCTGAAGGGAATATGCCCGAGAGGCAATAATAAAGTGGTTATTATCTTATTCCATGTTTATGATACATGTTTATTTTACATGTTATAATTGTATTGATTGTAAACGTTAATACATGTGTGTTAAACAAAAAGGGTTCCTAGTTATGCCTCTCTTATAGACTAGCTTGTTGATTAACAAGATGATCAAGGTTTCCTGATCATAGACATTGGATGTTGTTAATAACAAGGTCGCAACATTAGTTGAATGATGTGATGAACATTCATCTGAAGTATAGCATTACGATCAAAGTCATTATGTTTATATTGCTATAACATCATACGAAGTAATCTTTATCCTTAGACCATGAGATCATGTTAATTGCTAACACCGGAAGAGTATCTTGATAACATCAAACGTCACACCAAAACAGGGTGACTATAAAGATGGGTTCAGTGCTACAAAGGTGTTATGTTGAGGCTCATGGATCAAGAGTGGAATTTGTCAATCCCGATGACGGATAGATATACTCTGGGCCCTCTCGGTGATATCACATTGAGATAGCTTGCAAGCAAGTGATGTGATCACTAGAATGTTATATCATGGGAACGAGAAAAGAGTGCATGTCGGTAACGAGATCAAACTAGGTATGGAGATACCGATGGTCGAATCTCGGACATGTAATATATCGCGAGACAAAGGGATTTAGTTACAAGCGTTAAAGGCTCTCACGATCATAGAAGTCATCGTTGAATGTGTAGGAGTCAGTACGGATCTCCAGGTCCCGCTGCTGATTATTAATCGGAGAAGGGTCTCGATCATGTATGCATTATTCGCGAACCGTAGGGTGACACACTTAAGAGTTACCGGACACCATTTCGGAGCACATATGTTTCAGACGAAAGAATTGCAAAGCGCAGGAATTGTTTCAATAGAAACCGGAAATTGTTTCGGGTGAAATTGCAAAATGTGGTTCTGCATGTGATATTGAAATATGGCAAGGGGCTATATGTGAATGTTTGTTAATTAAAGTAATTAACAAAATTCTGAATAAATTTAATAAAAGAGTTTTATTAAATGAGAGGGCATTAAACTTGAAGAATTTTAATGCATTTAAAGTGGAGACTTTAAAAGGGAATGTGAAGAGGCATTTTAATGTGGAGGGGTTACCACCACATGAATGGGGGAGGTGAGGGGTCACCCCCCATGCACCGGCCATGGAGAGGTGGGGCACCCCCCTCCTCCTATAAAAGGCCACCCATTCCCTCCTTCATCCTCACACCTCCTTGTGAAGGATCTCTCTCCCCCTCTAGAATTATTCCCCCATGGTCTCGGATTAGCGAGATACATGTTCCCGGTGGCATTTCGTCTGGAAGGAGTTGCTGCTTCCGCTGGATCGCTGGAGCGAGGAGGTGGAGGTTGTCCGGTGGCTTGAACGTGTGTGCGAGTACGGATGCGCTGCTGAGTTGTGGCGCTCGGACTTCCTCACGATCTTGAGATCGGCAAGTGTACGACTACATCAACCACGAGTTCCTACTCGTTAACAAAACTCGTTGTCTTCGAGGGTAAGTTCTCGTTGGATGTATGTCCACCCGTTGCTTTGTACCTAGTAGATAGATCTTGGCGTATAGTTCACACCGTAGGAAATTTTTTGTTTCTATGGTGCGGACCCAACAGTGGTATCAGAGCAAGATCTATGCGTAGGTGCTTTGCACGGGTAGTACACATATGTTTATATGTGGGCGATGATGATCATGTTATTGCATCTTCTTTGTACTTTGGATATTGGTGGCATAGTGGGATGAAGCGGCCCGGACCAACCTTACATGTCATCGTACATGAGACCGGTTCCACGACTGACATGCAACTTGTTTTGCATAAGTGGCTGGCGGGTGTCTGTCTCTTCTACTATAGTCAATATCTGATTTACAAAGAGTTGCTAATAACTTGGTTATCCTCGTTGTGGTTCATGTTCGTAGGAGAGAACGGTTCTATCTTCGAAAGCCCTAAGCCACATAAAACTTGCAATTGATAAATTAGAGGCGTCTAGTTTAGATCGTTCCTGGGCTAGTGTATTGATATGGTATTGTTGTAAGTAGATGTATGATAGATACTCTAACAACACATTCAACGTGTAAGTTCCATAGACCTTGGCCTTACACACAAAGGAATGATGGAGATCATACCACGATGCAAATGATAGAGATCAAATGCATGGACCATATCATCTCACTTTACACATTAGATGTTAGCATCTTATACTGCTAGTTTGGCGCTTTTGGTAGCATTGTAAGATGATCCCTCATTTAGATATCAAGATAAAATGTGTTCTTCCTTGAGTATGCACTGTTCTATGGATCGTGTTTCGAGACATCACGTGATGATCGGGTGTACTCGACTCTACGCTTTCATACAACGGGTGTAAGACAGTTTTACACACGCGAGTACTAAGGTTCTTACTTGGCGAGCCTAGCATGTACAGACATGGCCTCGGAACACAGACCGAAAGGTTAAGCATAAGTCATATAGTTGATATGATGCCCATATTGATGCTCGCCTTTGAAGCTACACCGACTCACGTGATGATCGGACTTGGTGTAGTGGATTTGGTTCACGTAATCACCAAAAGGACACGAGGGATGTCGTTTTTGAGTGGGAGTTTATTTATAATTTGGATTAGTAGAACTAAATTTGTCATAAACTAAATCGAAGTGAATTTGCATAATTTGTTGTAGTCATTGGCATCTGTTCACTACCTTATGCTTAGTTTTAATTGAGATAATAGAACTATAGAATTCTGGATATTTACTTTACGAACTGGTATCGTATTGTTTTGAATGTCAATTTAAAGTTTATAAGTTCTATTGCAAACTTTTAGCAAACTCTATTTACTCCATGAAGTTTAATAAGTAGTATTAAATCAAGAGTAAGAATTCCAATGTTAGTATCTAAAGTATCATGTTTGCCTCCATGATTATTGATATTCAAAAGTTGTTTTAATATCAAGATTATATAGGAGATGAAAGAATTGTTTCAAAAACCATCATGTGTGAAAGATATTGTGATATCTGAAACAATGTTTTTGGTTGCATTATGATAGAGTATAATTTAGCAAAATACATGTTCTCATATTGTATGAGAATTTGTGAAGGATGGAGATGCTAGGCATCCGGATCTCCCAAAAAGGTTTTTGGGAACTAAAATTATACTCGTCATTCTTCCTTATAGGCTATTGTTGCTTGATCATGAAAGTTGTCATGATAAGGATGAATAGAAGATGTAAGTAAAATGTTTACTACACTAATATATTACTAAAGAATGGATTTTTGAAAGAATACCAAACATTTGATGATGGTGATCCACTTCAAAGTGCAAGTCCTAAGGTATTAGTATTTGACTATATACGCTTTGTACTATGTGTCATGTGAATGACACCACTATTGATGTTGATAGATTCTTTTAAAAGGAAAAGGAATTGCTGAAAGAGAATCTATAAAATATTTGGCAGAAAAGAAAAAGTTGGAGATGTCCAACTTAGGTATATAGAAGATATACATGTTATGCTTATATTCCTTACTTGTTAAACAATGTGGTTCTGAGGTATTGGATACCGAATTGGTTGGTATGAAGTGTCATATAGGACAACGCAATTCATGAACTACAATGGCCTAAGTAACTAGCAAGAGAATAAGTGATGATGTTCATCGAAAACAAATAAAGTGTTATTGTGTTTTTCGTTGTCGTCAAACCTAGCCTTCAAGATTTGTTTTAATAATTGTTATTTTGTTCCGGTATTATGAGAATAATGGTTGTTAAAATAGTTACCGTATTCCATAAAGGATGGATGAACTTTTACATGTCTAGTGGGAGAAATCACAGCCATAAACACTATTGCTAAAATGTCGCAAGACAAATGATTGAAAGATCACTTATGAAGTAACATCGTTGTTTAAATTATATTGGAAAAAAAATGAAGAAACTCCATGTTTATGGAATTTTGGAGTCTTTTGATTTTGATCAATTGACGCTGGTGAAACTTTCCTCGAGATAATTGACACTCCGTCCATAGGCCAAAGAGGAACGGATGACTAAATTATTGGATATTATGCATGTTGATGTATATAGTCCATTATGTGTAGCCATATGCGATGGATCCTTTTGCTTCATATGCTTTCTCCAGAAATTTAAGTGAATATATCTATATATTTACTTAATAAGGAAGAAGTATGAAACATTTGAAAAATTGTTCAAAGACTTTCAAGATGAAGTGGAAAATCATTGTAACAAGAAAATAAAGAGTTTATGATTTGATCATAAAGGAAAATATTTGAGTTACAGGTTTAGCAAAACACCTAAGATTTGAGGAATTGTTCCATGATTTGTGTTTCCCGATAAACCATAGGAGTATGGCATATTCGAGAGATGAAATCAAACCATGTTTGACATGGTAAGATCAAATGTGTCATTTATAAAACTGCCATTATGTTTTAAGGATTGAAGCTCTAGAGACTACCGCTTTTACACTGAAAAGAGCACCATCGTGATCCGTTGAAATGACACCATATAAGTTATGGTTTGGGATAAAACCCGAATTGTCTTTTCTTAAATTTTGGTATGCTATGCTGTGGCATCCCGCAAAACCACTACTAGAAAATCGCGTTAAATCTGTGCATTGCATCGTCATCATCATGCATTGTTTGCCTAAAACTATTTTTCGCAAAGCTTGTTTTGTTTTCTAAAACGCCCCGTCCTGTTTTCAAATTCAAACCCGGGTCTCCGGAATATTTTGTTTTGTCTAAACACAGATTGCAAACGCCCCGTTTTAATTAAATAAAATGTTTAAATATTTTTGTGGGGCAGTCGAACGGGCCGAATGACCCGAACGACCACCCCAGAAAATAAAACGGTCCACCTAACCCGCCCTTCTAAATCCTAAAGCTACCAGCTAACCTACCCAGCCCCCCCTCCACATCACCCCACCCAATCCCGAGTTGCCACCTCACCTCTCTCCCTCCCTCCACCACTCACACGCTGCCACCTAGACTAAACCACCCCACTCCCTGCCTAGCACCCACACACCACACCCCAAACACAACACACGCACACAGCGCGCGGCAGACAGCCCCGGGCCCCACGCGCTCCCTCCCACCAACCGCTGCCCTCCACCCTGGCCTTCCCGTGGGTCCCACCCCACCGATCCCGACGCCACCTGACCCCCACCCCGCGTCGCCTCCCCCGAGAACCTCTCCCTCACCCGACAAGCTCCCTCGGGACCCGCGCCTGCGACCCCACCCGCTCAACCGCACGCGCCCGCCTCCCCACCTCCTTCGTCCTCCTCCCGCCTAGTCCCCTCCGGCGTCGGCGCCGCGCGCCCCCGACCCAGCCTCCCGTCGCCGGCGAGCCGCCGCCTCGCCCCGCCGTCGCGGTCCGCCTCCGCTCCTCCGGCCGCCAGCCGCCGCCGCGTCTCCGGCCCGCCGTTCTCCCTCCGCTCCCTCCGCTCGTGCTCGCCCCCGAGGAGCCCCTCGCCGTAGCTCGCCCAGGCTCCCCCGCAGCGGCCTCCCCTCACCGCCATGCTCGTCTCCGCCCTCACGCGCACGCCCCGCCCGCACCTGCCTGGCCACCGCAGCGCCCGCGCCGGCCGCGCCGCGGAGCCTCTCCGCCGCCTCCTCCCTCGGAGCGCCGCCGGCCCCTCAAGCTCCCGCCGCCCTCCGCGGACCCCTCTGCGCTCCGGCCGCCCCGCAAGCCGCGCCCCTCGCCGAGCCGTCCGTCGCCAGGAGCCCGCCCCCCCAAGCTCAACCCCGCCTCTGCCTCACCCCCCTCGTCGCCGAGCCCGCCAAGACCCCCTCCTCGCCGGTGACCGCGCACCCCGCCCCCGAGCCGCGGCCGGCCCCTTCTGCAGCAGCCCGCCGGCCACCCGCCACCAACCCGCCTCGCCGGCCGTCCCCCATCGCCGCTGCCATGTGGGCTGCCTTCTGCCGTGGCTGCATGTACTGCAGATGGCCCCACCTTTGTGCTTTTTGGTGGAATGGCGTCAAGAACTTCAGTACCACGCGAGTCTCGGAAGAACCACCAGAGCCAAACCTGCGAGCACCCGAGTTCTTCAAGGACTACAAGATCTTCCGACGGCTCCAACAATTAAACAAGATCGTCCTCGAAAGTGGAGCCGCAAACCCCAAGATCATCGAGAGGGGGGCCGATGACCTCGGACCAAGAACGTCGACATGAAACGCCAAGTACTCCTTCCCGGAACCGAACCCCGGTACCGGACAAGATCGCCAAAGACCCCGAGAACTTCCCCCTGAACGCCAAGTTCGCCGACACGGGTGCGACGAGTATTTTCCCTCGAGGACGCCGAGTACTTCACCCCGGACCCGATAACCGCCAAGATCGCCACAAGAACGACAAGTACTTCATCCCGAACGCCATGACCGTCGACATGACCCGAAGACCCCGGATGCGACAAGATCTACCCCAGTAACCCGAGAACGACCCCGGAGTCCGAGAACGCATCCGTCGAACCCCGAGCCCTGAGACCGACCCCGAACCCCGGAACCCCAAGTTCGTCGCGACCCCCTAATGTGTGGACCCCTTCCCGAAAACCCTATTTCTTAATATAACACAACTTGTTGCATATTAATTGTTCATGCATGCATCCTTGTCTGTGGTTTGGGGGCCTTATGCCGATCCACCTTATAATTAAATATGGGGGCCCATATGCGGGCAAATCTAGTCTCATATTGGCCTCATTTAAATTTGTGTAGCGAACCCGGTGCTATCTTTTGCCATGCTAAAACAACATTTAAATTGCGGGGTATCGAAATAACATGAACCACCTAATTAATTGTCGGGACCCCGGTTCCGCTTAATATGACCTAATTTCATCGCATCTTTGCCATGCCATGCATCATACATGCATCATGCCGATCTTCTGCCGTTATATTAAATATAGCATCCGGTGTTTCTTCTAGTGTTTTGCTTCTTCGCGGATAAGGCCGTTGAGTTGATGCGAGTGTCGACCCGATCTTCGGTTGAACCTTCGGCAATGTTTTCAGGCGAGCATCTCCCCCCCTTTCTACCTATCTTACTTTTATAGTATTTATTCCTTCCTGTTGATCTATTGCTATCTGTGTTGCGATGCTCTAGTTTCCGTACCCTTGATATTACTTGCAGCCTTATATTGCCTTGGACACATCCTATTACCTGTTGTTTGGTAGATAGTTGGACTTGCGCGTCGTAGTCGCTTGCTCAAGTGCTGTTGCGTGTCGTCCAGTGTCACAGTTGTTGATGTAATGCCGCATGTTGTTGATGGAGATGATCCTAGTTTTACTTATCGTACACTTTAATTCCTGTTTAACAACTAAAATTGAAGTAAGCAGAGGCATCGGTGGGTGATAGATAATATTTGGTTTCCGAACGCCCACTTGTGTCCCGTAGGACCCCGAGTACTTGATACCTGTTCCTTGATTTATCGCGCTATCCACATCCGGGAGGTATATGGGACCCCCCTTAGCCAGAGCTTCATTCAGTCTTATTTCTTGGGGCCACAAACTAGTTTGAGGTTTTAATTACTATCCTGTACTTATGCCATGTTACTTTCTGTATTTAATTTGTGCGAGGAGCACACTGTACTGTTTAGGTAAGCGGATTGATTACGCGGTATCGACAAGCCCAGCCACACTTTCGGGTTCCCAGTCGCTTACAGCCATTGTCGCAAACCTTGAGTCCGTCTCGGAGCTTGCTTACTCCGTTGCGGGATCTACTCAATGGGGTGGCCCCCTGAAATATTTCTGAATCCTGTGATTGCTTTGTCGTGAAAGCCTCGTTGGGTTTTGATTTGGTTTTTCCGAGGTTGATCGAGTGTGTGTTGCTATTGGTGCACCCCGGCCGGGTAAAACTTTCTGAAAGCCGTGTCCGCGGTTATGGACGACTTGGAGCACAGTATCTCGACCATAGACAAGCATAACTAAAGTTTATTGCTATAAACTTGACTTTATAATGACTAGTAATCAGCTTCACTATAATGGAATGGCTAATTAATACTGCCCACAATTGCTCGTTTGGAGTGTCGCTTGCGACCATGGTACCTGACTAGTAAGTATTGCAACTACAACGGAATGGCTGAATAAAAGTGCCAACAACTGCTGGGTTTTGGGTTATCTCATGTTAATTGTATCTGACTAGTAAGTGATGCCACTACAACGGAATGATTAACTAAAAGTGCCCACTGCTTATTTTATCAGGATGATTATCTATACCTGACTAGTAATTGCTGCTATGATAACTGAATAAATAAAACTGCCAACTGTGTGAGTTCCTCGGTTGACTTCCTCGTTTGGTCTCGAGGGGGAAACGCCAGGATGGGTTTGTTTGGTGTTAGATTCAGGTTGGATCCGAATAGGTCTATCTTACCCCTCTCTGATAGTCGCCAGTTGTATTGAGTCTCTATAGGTTGTTTAGTGCATGCTGCCGCTTCAGTCCACCATACCTATGTAGGCGAGGACCGCCGAATTCTAGTCTCGCCGTGTACTGGCCTCAGTACTGACGCTCCTCTTTTTCCTTTGCCCTTTGTCGGCACCCCTTTTGTTTAAGCAGGTTTTGAGATCGACACCGTTAGCAGGGTTACCCTTCCGGCTTGGCCTGGGCAGGGTTATGGACGCCATTGGTTATTCTTCAGGGCTCTTAGCCCCATTTGCATCTTGTCCATAGCTGGACGCTCTATCGTTTTCAAGGTGATTTGGATCTTTGTATATTGTATCTGTATTCTTGGCTCTTGGAGTCGCTGTTGTATATATATCTGTTCTGTGGGTCCCATTGAGGACTGTTGTGTAATGTTATTACTTCGTTTTCCACCCGCACGAAAGTGCCTGGTGGGCACCTTTGAATCGTTTCTATGCGGGTTTGGCGGATTTCGCTGAAACTTGCATAGGTCCGATTCTGAGGGTGTTACAGAGTGGTATCAGAGCTCAGCAGTTGCGATACCCCACAAGTCCAGCCTGTAGGATAACCTAGCTAACGGCCGAAGTAGAGTGTCAAAACTATTTTTGAAAATCGGTGGGATAGCTCTGATTAGGTCTGATTTTACTCCTTACCCCTTTGCTATTCTTCTCTTACCCCTACGTGTTTTGAATTCGCTCTCGTCTCTTTCTTCGAGTCCAGGAATTCTCGTGGTTGGGTTTCCGTCGTACCTTCAGGGTTTCGCTTCCTCCTTTGGTAACGGTGTTCTACCATCCGGTGTTCATGCTGCCCGAGGAATCCGTCTACTGTGGGACCATTCTTTGTTCCTTGTTTGTGCCTACCGGTGTTCTCCGACGCGACGACATCATCCATGCCAGATCCGATGCAGAGTCTGCATCACTCCGTTGTTCCGAACCTCGTTTGTCGAGATCTTCAGTCTGTTTCCGAGAATGGTTGCACGCTTTTCCACTGATTGTGCGGAGTAATAGTTTGGGTGCGTGATGGATTGGCCCCCATGCCGACTACCCCTTCTATTCGCTTTTGTACATTGAAGTGGATGAGAATGCATCGGTTCCCTTTTTCCATCGGAACTAGAGGTGGCTTTATTTGTTGATGCCTCTACCTTCGACCTTTTGTTCCGGAGTGTTCTCTCGGCAATCACGGACAACGACCTCTTGTTAGTGGTGTCGCGAGGATCTACACGAAGCGAGAAGACGCAGAACGCCGACCTTCCTTTCCGGTACCATGAGGCGGATCTCGAGGGCGAGATCCATTGTTAGTGGTGTCGAATTGTGGCATCCCGCAAAACCACTACTAGAAAATCGCGTTAAATCTGTGCATTGCATCGTCATCATCATGCATTGTTTGCCTAAAACTATTTTTCGCAAAGCTTGTTTTGTTTTCTAAAACGCCCCGTCCTGTTTTCAAATTCAAACCCGGGTCTCCGGAATATTTTGTTTTGTCTAAACACAGATTGCAAACGCCCCGTTTTAATTAAATAAAATGTTTAAATATTTTTGTGGGGCAGTCGAACGGGCCGAATGACCCGAACGACCACCCCAGAAAATAAAACGGTCCACCTAACCCGCCCTTCTAAATCCTAAAGCTACCAGCTAACCTACCCAGCCCCCCCTCCACATCACCCCACCCAATCCCGAGTTGCCACCTCACCTCTCTCCCTCCCTCCACCACTCACACGCTGCCACCTAGACTAAACCACCCCACTCCCTGCCTAGCACCCACACACCACACCCCAAACACAACACACGCACACAGCGCGCGGCAGACAGCCCCGGGCCCCACGCGCTCCCTCCCACCAACCGCTGCCCTCCACCCTGGCCTTCCCGTGGGTCCCACCCCACCGATCCCGACGCCACCTGACCCCCACCCCGCGTCGCCTCCCCCGAGAACCTCTCCCTCACCCGACAAGCTCCCTCGGGACCCGCGCCTGCGACCCCACCCGCTCAACCGCACGCGCCCGCCTCCCCACCTCCTTCGTCCTCCTCCCGCCTAGTCCCCTCCGGCGTCGGCGCCGCGCGCCCCCGACCCAGCCTCCCGTCGCCGGCGAGCCGCCGCCTCGCCCCGCCGTCGCGGTCCGCCTCCGCTCCTCCGGCCGCCAGCCGCCGCCGCGTCTCCGGCCCGCCGTTCTCCCTCCGCTCCCTCCGCTCGTGCTCGCCCCCGAGGAGCCCCTCGCCGTAGCTCGCCCAGGCTCCCCCGCAGCGGCCTCCCCTCACCGCCATGCTCGTCTCCGCCCTCACGCGCACGCCCCGCCCGCACCTGCCTGGCCACCGCAGCGCCCGCGCCGGCCGCGCCGCGGAGCCTCTCCGCCGCCTCCTCCCTCGGAGCGCCGCCGGCCCCTCAAGCTCCCGCCGCCCTCCGCGGACCCCTCTGCGCTCCGGCCGCCCCGCAAGCCGCGCCCCTCGCCGAGCCGTCCGTCGCCAGGAGCCCGCCCCCCCAAGCTCAACCCCGCCTCTGCCTCACCCCCCTCGTCGCCGAGCCCGCCAAGACCCCCTCCTCGCCGGTGACCGCGCACCCCGCCCCCGAGCCGCGGCCGGCCCCTTCTGCAGCAGCCCGCCGGCCACCCGCCACCAACCCGCCTCGCCGGCCGTCCCCCATCGCCGCTGCCATGTGGGCTGCCTTCTGCCGTGGCTGCATGTACTGCAGATGGCCCCACCTTTGTGCTTTTTGGTGGAATGGCGTCAAGAACTTCAGTACCACGCGAGTCTCGGAAGAACCACCAGAGCCAAACCTGCGAGCACCCGAGTTCTTCAAGGACTACAAGATCTTCCGACGGCTCCAACAATTAAACAAGATCGTCCTCGAAAGTGGAGCCGCAAACCCCAAGATCATCGAGAGGGGGGCCGATGACCTCGGACCAAGAACGTCGACATGAAACGCCAAGTACTCCTTCCCGGAACCGAACCCCGGTACCGGACAAGATCGCCAAAGACCCCGAGAACTTCCCCCTGAACGCCAAGTTCGCCGACACGGGTGCGACGAGTATTTTCCCTCGAGGACGCCGAGTACTTCACCCCGGACCCGATAACCGCCAAGATCGCCACAAGAACGACAAGTACTTCATCCCGAACGCCATGACCGTCGACATGACCCGAAGACCCCGGATGCGACAAGATCTACCCCAGTAACCCGAGAACGACCCCGGAGTCCGAGAACGCATCCGTCGAACCCCGAGCCCTGAGACCGACCCCGAACCCCGGAACCCCAAGTTCGTCGCGACCCCCTAATGTGTGGACCCCTTCCCGAAAACCCTATTTCTTAATATAACACAACTTGTTGCATATTAATTGTTCATGCATGCATCCTTGTCTGTGGTTTGGGGGCCTTATGCCGATCCACCTTATAATTAAATATGGGGGCCCATATGCGGGCAAATCTAGTCTCATATTGGCCTCATTTAAATTTGTGTAGCGAACCCGGTGCTATCTTTTGCCATGCTAAAACAACATTTAAATTGCGGGGTATCGAAATAACATGAACCACCTAATTAATTGTCGGGACCCCGGTTCCGCTTAATATGACCTAATTTCATCGCATCTTTGCCATGCCATGCATCATACATGCATCATGCCGATCTTCTACCGTTATATTAAATATAGCATCCGGTGTTTCTTCTAGTGTTTTGCTTCTTCGCGGATAAGGCCGTTGAGTTGATGCGAGTGTCGACCCGATCTTCGGTTGAACCTTCGGCAATGTTTTCAGGCGAGCATCTCCCCCCCTTTCTACCTATCTTACTTTTATAGTATTTATTCCTTCCTGTTGATCTATTGCTATCTGTGTTGTGATGCTCTAGTTTCCGTACCCTTGATATTACTTGCAGCCTTATATTGCCTTGGACACATCCTATTACCTGTTGTTTGGTAGATAGTTGGACTTGCGCGTCGTAGTCGCTTGCTCAAGTGCTGTTGCGTGTCGTCCAGTGTCACAGTTGTTGATGTAATGCCGCATGTTGTTGATGGAGATGATCCTAGTTTTACTTATCGTACACTTTAATTCCTGTTTAACAACTAAAATTGAAGTAAGCAGAGGCATCGGTGGGTGATAGATAATATTTGGTTTCCGAACGCCCACTTGTGTCCCGTAGGACCCCGAGTACTTGATACCTGTTCCTTGATTTATCGCGCTATCCACATCCGGGAGGTATATGGGACCCCCCTTAGCCAGAGCTTCATTCAGTCTTATTTCTTGGGGCCACAAACTAGTTTGAGGTTTTAATTACTATCCTGTACTTATGCCATGTTACTTTCTGTATTTAATTTGTGCGAGGAGCACACTGTACTGTTTAGGTAAGCGGATTGATTACGCGGTATCGACAAGCCCAGCCACACTTTCGGGTTCCCAGTCGCTTACAGCCATTGTCGCAAACCTTGAGTCCGTCTCGGAGCTTGCTTACTCCGTTGCGGGATCTACTCAATGGGGTGGCCCCCTGAAATATTTCTGAATCCTGTGATTGCTTTGTCGTGAAAGCCTCGTTGGGTTTTGATTTGGTTTTTCCGAGGTTGATCGAGTGTGTGTTGCTATTGGTGCACCCCGGCCGGGTAAAACTTTCTGAAAGCCGTGTCCGCGGTTATGGACGACTTGGAGCACAGTATCTCGACCATAGACAAGCATAACTAAAGTTTATTGCTATAAACTTGACTTTATAATGACTAGTAATCAGCTTCACTATAATGGAATGGCTAATTAATACTGCCCACAATTGCTCGTTTGGAGTGTCGCTTGCGACCATGGTACCTGACTAGTAAGTATTGCAACTACAACGGAATGGCTGAATAAAAGTGCCAACAACTGCTGGGTTTTGGGTTATCTCATGTTAATTGTATCTGACTAGTAAGTGATGCCACTACAACGGAATGATTAACTAAAAGTGCCCACTGCTTATTTTATCAGGATGATTATCTATACCTGACTAGTAATTGCTGCTATGATAACTGAATAAATAAAACTGCCAACTGTGTGAGTTCCTCGGTTGACTTCCTCGTTTGGTCTCGAGGGGGAAACGCCAGGATGGGTTTGTTTGGTGTTAGATTCAGGTTGGATCCGAATAGGTCTATCTTACCCCTCTCTGATAGTCGCCAGTTGTATTGAGTCTCTATAGGTTGTTTAGTGCATGCTGCCGCTGCCGCTTCAGTCCACCATACCTATGTAGGCGAGGACCGCCGAATTCTAGTCTCGCCGTGTACTGGCCTCAGTACTGACGCTCCTCTTTTTCCTTTGCCCTTTGTCGGCACCCCTTTTGTTTAAGCAGGTTTTGAGATCGACACCGTTAGCAGGGTTACCCTTCCGGCTTGGCCTGGGCAGGGTTATGGACGCCATTGGTTATTCTTCAGGGCTCTTAGCCCCATTTGCATCTTGTCCATAGCTGGACGCTCTATCGTTTTCAAGGTGATTTGGATCTTTGTATATTGTATCTGTATTCTTGGCTCTTGGAGTCGCTGTTGTATATATATCTGTTCTGTGGGTCCCATTGAGGACTGTTGTGTAATGTTATTACTTCGTTTTCCACCCGCACGAAAGTGCCTGGTGGGCACCTTTGAATCGTTTCTATGCGGGTTTGGCGGATTTCGCTGAAACTTGCATAGGTCCGATTCTGAGGGTGTTACATATGCATAAGTAAAATGTTTACAACCAAAGTCGGATAAGCACGTCTTTGTAGGTTATCCCAAAGAATTTGTTGGGAATTTCTCTATAACACCGAGGACAAAAGAGTTTGTTACTTGGAACGTCAGGTTTCTTGAGAAGGATTTTTTTCGCGAAAAGTTAAGTGGGAGGACAATAGAACTTTGATAAGGTTGTTGAACCTTAGCTATATGTGCTAAGTAGCGCAGCGCCGAAAAGTGTCCCGGTGGCGGCCACAATGCTCATGGCTCACGTGATTACAAAGGGTGTGATCTCGGAGATTAGAGTTCCTATTGAGCCGTGTGGGTCGGTAAGAATCAAATAGTGTGATTTGATAAGCAAGTCGTTATTGTTTTGACAATGATGAACCGACTACATGCAAAGAAGCGATGATGGGCCCTGACTCCATAAAATGACTAGAAGTCATAGAATCTGTGATAGTATCCATACACGAGAAATCAAGTTTCTGAACTTGGAAGACCCTCAGGGAAGGCGTGAAGCCTATCGGTGTGTTTGGATCTATAAAGAAATAGACATGGATGTTTAACATCTATGAAATAGTCGACATGTCGAAAAGAAGTTTACGGCAATATTCAAGGAGTTGACTGTGACAAGATTTGATCTTTCATAGCGATATTTAGTCTTGACGGATTAATGTAGCAACCACTACATATAATTTACTGTATGGTAGTTGAATAAACAAAACAATGTTCTTCTAATAGAATGGTTACCTAGGACGTGTACAAGACACGGTCCGAAGGGTTTTGTTAATTCAAAGGGTGCTAAAAGGGCATGCAAACTTCAATAGTTGAAGTAAGCATAGCAGAGTTGGAATCTTCACCATGATGAAACTGTTATAAGAGTTTAAATTCATTGGAGATGATGAAGATGCTTGCATTTGCAAGAAATTAAGTGGGAGCACTGAGACATATTTCTAATACATTATGTAGAGGACATATTGTTGATTGGAAAGCATGTATCTTGTATTGACACAAGTTAAGAATTTCATTAAAATAAGATTTCGATGAAAGACTTGGGCAAAACCGGAATATTAGGCATCAATATCTATATGGATAGATTGAGGCGCTAATATGGTTGTTCCAGACATACATATATGATATATTGAAAGGGTTCAATATGGAAACAACAAGAAAGGTTCTTGCTGCATGGAAATGATTGTATCAAGATTCAAGTGTTCCAGCACTTGGTGAGTAAAATCACATGAAGATTTTGATCGATTATACCATGATATGTATATATCCAGAATGTCCTATGCTCTAAATGTTATGAGCACATACCAGAATGATCCATAAGATGATCATTGGACAATAGTAAAGATATTCTTATGAGATTTGGAAGAACTAAGAATACATCATGTATAAGTGACAAATAGTTAAAGGTAGTTCATTGTAAAGTGTTACATTGATACTAGTTTTTTCACAAGATACAAATTAAATTTATCTCAATTTAGACTATGGGTGGCACAATATAATGGAAAGGATGTTACATGATGGATTTGGATGAGTTCCAAAGTTGAGACATTGTGACGGATACTACAACAAAAAGGCTAAGTATATGACTGCTATAGTAGCAGCATAGGAGGGCATTTGTGTTAAGTAGTTTGTTATCAAACTAGGTGTAGTTCAAAGTGGGCTAATACTATGAATATATATTGTGTGACAATAATATCAACATATTTTAATCAGAACAAACTAAAGGTCTCACCAAAGGACCAAATTTATACAATGCCATCTCATTTGAGAATGAGTGATGCGTAGAGACACAAAGACATGCAAATACACACGGACCTAAAACTGTCAGATCTGAAGATTATGTTAACCACTAGCAATCGTGTATATGCAACACCAGAAAGCCATAGGTGTTCAATAAGCAAAGTTTTTTCAAACTAGATTATTGACTCTAGTGCAAGTGGGATACTGAAGGGAATATGCCCGAGAGGCAATAATAAAGTGGTTATTATCTTATTCCATGTTTATGATAAATGTTTATTTTACATGCTATAATTGTATTGATCGGAAACGTCAATACATGTGTGTTTAATAAACAAAAAGGGTTCCTAGTTATGCCTCTCTTATAGACTAGCTTGTTGATTAACAAGATGATCAAGGTTTCCTGATCATAGACATTGGATGTTGTTAATAACAAGGTCACAACATTAGTTGAATGATGTGATGAACATTCATCCGAAGTATAGCATTACGATCAAAGTCATTATGTTTATATTGCTATAACATCATACGAAGTAATCTTTATCCTTAGACCATGAGATCATGTTAATTGCTAACACCGGAAGGGTATCTTGATAACATCAAACGTCACAGAGTAACAGGGTGACTATAAAGATGGGTTCAGTGCTACAAAGGTGTTATGTTGAGGCTCATGGATCAAGAGTGGAATTTTTCAATCCTGATGACGAATAGATATACTCTGGGCCCTCTCGGTGATATCACATTGAGATAACTTGCAAGCAAGTGATGTGATCACTAGAATGTTATATCACGGGAACAAGAAAAGAATGCATGTCGATAACGAGATCAAACTAGGTATGGAGATACCGATGATCGAATCTCGAACATGTAATATATCACGAGACAAAGGGATTTAGTTACAAGCGTTAAAGGTTCTCACGATCACAGAAGTCATCGTTGAATGTGTAGGAGTCAGTACGGATCTCCAGGTCCCGCTGCTAATTATTGATCGGAGAAGGGTCTCGATCATGTCTACATTATTCGCGAACCGTAGGGTGACACACTTAAGAGTTACCGGACACCATTTTGGAGCACATATGTTTCAGACGAAAGAATTGCAAAGTGCAGGAATTGTTTCAATAGAAACCGGAAATTGTTTCGGGTGAAATTGCAGAAAGTGGTTCTGCATGTGATATTGAAATATTGCAAGGGGCTATATATGAATGTTTGTTAATTAAAGTAATTAACAAAATTCTGAATAAATTTAATAAAAGAGTTTTATTAAATGAGAGAGCATTAAACTTGGAGAATTTTAATGCATTTAAAGTGGAGACTTTAAAAGGGAATGTGAAGAGGCATTTTAATGTGGAGGGGTTACCACCACATGAATGGGGGAGGTGAGGGGTCACCCCCCATGCGCCGGCCATGGAGAGGAGGGGCACCCCCCTCCTCCTATAAAAGGCCACCCATTCCCTCCTTCATCCTCACACCTCCTTATGAAGGATCTCTCTCCCCCTCTAGAATTATTCCCCCATGGTCTCGGATTAGCGAGATACATGTTCCCGGTGGCATTTCGTCTGGAAGGAGTTGCTGCTTCCGCTGGATCGCTGGAGCGAGGAGGTGGAGGTTATCCGGTGGCTTGAACGTGTGTGCGAGTACGGATGCGCTGCTGAGTTGCGGCGCTCGGACTTCCTCACGATCTTGAGATCGGCAAGTGTACAACTACATCAACCACGAGTTCCTACTCGTTAACAAAACTCGTTGTCTTCAAGGGTAAGTTCTCGTTGGATGTATGTGCACCCGTTGCTTTGTACCTAGTAGATAGATCTTGGCATATAGTTCACACCGTAGGAATTTTTTTGTTTTCTATGCTGCGGACCCAACATTTCCAGGTGCAGCTGAATTGACAACTCAGTTGTTAGGGCTTATAAATATTCTTTGGCTCCCCTTGTGTTGAATCAATAAATTGGGTTTCACTTCCCTCGAAAATACTGTGATACACCCCCTATACTTGTGGATCATCAGGGCGCGCAGGCCCATATGCTCAGGCCGGAGACTCTGGTGTGGGGTCCGGAGACTCCGGTGTGGGCCGGAGACTCCGGTCTGTCTCCGGTGTCGTCTCTAGAGGGGCCTTCTGGCTGTCCTCGAGCTCGATCTAGGGGTCAGTCCGTAGACGGGTCCGGAGACTCCGGGGTCTTTAGGCCGGAGACTCCGGTGTGTGCAGGCCGGAGACTCCGGTGCTCCAGCTGCTACTTCTTCCGTCTTCTCTTCCAAGCCTCCGTCTTGTCGGGCTTGGTGTTCCAGGCTTCCTCCCATGCCTCCGTACTTGTTGGTGTGAACCTATCATGGATATGGGATGGAGTATGAAGTAGTATACCATTCAATGGGGTAGGAAGTGGGCTCGCATAGAGGAACATATTCACCTTTGGAGTCCGTGACGACTTGGCATAAGTTGGAGACCATGATGTGGTAACGACCAAAGGTCAGGCTACATCATCTCCCCTCCCTTTAAAAAGAGTCGTCCTCGACTCTACACGCTTATCACAAAGTAGAAGATGTCGAGAGACCTTCTTGATCCCGGGGTTCACCATATAGTCGTCCTCGGAAAGATTGAATTGACAACACTTCAATGTTCCTTCACCTTCAATGAAGCCTACAAAGCTCACCACAAAATCAAAGAAACACTCAAAGCATAGCCAATTCATGAAGATTATAGCATGAGTCCTCAAGTAGAGTGAAGTCAGCTTAGGATATAGAGATGGCTCATTGAAGGGCAGCCATAGGTAACTCTCTACGGTTCGTATTGTCAACTTATGTTCCATACAGGTTGACGCGGAAGCAATTGTACCTTCACACAACAAAGACCAAGCAAAATATGTTTGTGTGTGATAGAGGAGCATGTCATTTGTGGCATGTCCATTCCTGTTCACAATACTATTAACACAACTCAAGTATAGCAAACCGGATGCATATGCAAGGTCAAAGTGCATGGAAATCGTTTGAACATCATCCAAATGTGGGAACTCAAAAACTCCATAAAACATCTTAGCGTGACACTCAAAGCAATGGACAATATTGGTCAACATCTTTGATGCAAGAGTAGGAGAATTCAGCAAAAACACATGCGTAAGAACATCCAAAACAACATCATTATGTGTGCAAACCAACCATTGGAAAGAACAATTGTTCAATATGTTGGATGCCATACACATATCATCAAAAGCCAAGATCATGGGGGTATGAGTATCGCAAGCGGAAGCAAAAACAACATGTTTGCAAACAAACCATATGAAAGAGCAAGTGGTCCTTATGTTTGTTGCAACAACAATACGAGAGACTTGGAAGCTCTCGTGACAATACATGCTCTTAATGTCATTATGGTTGCACACAAAACATCAGAAAGAGAAATTGTTCAACATTTTTGTGGCAACACACAAAGCATCAATATCCAATAGCAACGAAACATGATTGTCACAAGGTGAAAGAATACCATCAACATGCTTGCAATCAAACCATAGGAAAGAGAAATTTGTCAACATGAAAGATGCAAAGCATGTGAAAGGTATCAGATTTGGGTTCGATCTTGAACTCACTTGGGGGATGCTCTCTAGAGCTCTTTTTGTCAACTCGTGCTCCACCGAGGTTGCTATTTTTGTGCGGATACCTAGACACATCATAGATAAAAGGAAGAGCATGTGTGCATGGTAGAGAAATACATCATCCATCATGACATATCTCTTCTTGTGCACATCACCATTAGTGTCAATCAAGTATGAAAAATGTGTATGGTGAGTATGCAAGTGGGGAACATGCTTATCATGGCAATCATCAAAATCTCCAAAAATTGAGAAAGCTATGGGGGCCATCTCAATATAAACCATATGAGAATTATCGTTGCAAGTAAAACAAGTGAAAGAGCAATTATTCAACTTATTGCAAGCAATGGGAGAGATTGTAAAACATTCATGACAAAGCATGGTTCGAGGGGTACCATTGGTAACATCATTGCAAGCAAAACATTGGAAAGAGCAATTGTTCAACAAAGTGCAAGCAATGATATCATCAACGTAACGTTTAGAGCATATCATGTCTATGGCAATATCATGGCAATAAAGGGAATCCACATGGTCATCATGATGCATAGCAAGATTAACACATGGGAATAAGAGTGGAACATATGTCATGTCACAAGTATCATCCATAGCATGCAAGTCATCACAAATCATCATGTCCACTAGTGGCATCATGGCATCATCAACACCCGTATTCTTACCTTTTTCATACCTCTCATATGAAGTGGGTGTTGTGGTAGCATTGGCCTCCATGTGGGCGACTTCTTCATCATGTATGGGGGGGCATCATCTTCATCCACCATGTACATCTTCTTGGTTGGAGGCATCATCATCTCCAAGCTTGGCGCTTCTTGCTCCATGGAACCTAGCACATCATGAGGAAACACACTAGAGATAGAGGGTAAGTCGTTAGAAATCAAAGTGGTCTCACATGACCTATCAACTACCACTCTCAACTCACTACGTGTATCACTCATGCCCTCCAAATGGAAGCACTCAATCTCACGTATGGTGGAGTCTCTCATATCACTCTTGTTTTCACTCAAGTGGGCTAAGTGGCTCTCATACTCACATGGGATTGGTACCACATCATCACTCAAGCACATAGGGATAGGCTTGGTTCTCTCAACTTCATGCGCCTCCTTTGGTGAAGGGAAAGTCCCATGCTCACCATTCTTGACCTTGTCGCTGGCGTCTTGCACCTTGGCTTGTGTAGTCCTCTTGACGTACTCGTCCAACTTGGCGAAGTAGAGGTCTTCGTCTTCCTCATCCATGAAGTTGCATGCGACATATAGGACATCAAGTTTGGGCGTTGAAGCTTGGTGGCATGGAGGAGAGCTTGCTCTTGGTGCCATTTTGGTGGTGGCACGAGTAGTTGAAGGTACCATATGATGGTGTCGACGGAGGTCATTGGCGTGCCTTGCCAAAGGTTGATGTAGATGGCGCACTTGATCATCCACATGATGCTCGCGACGATTCTTCTTGTCCTTTGCACTCTTCTTGGTGAGGCGGTGCCTTCTGGAGCTTGGTTGAGCATTATGGATGGTGCTCAACATGTATTCTCCGTCTTCATGGTGAAGATGCCTTGAACGACGTCTTGTATCCTCTTGATGTTGCTGATGATCTCGAGAGGATGTATGTTGATGAAGATTCTTGCTTCGTGGTGCCTCTTTTGGAACATGATGTTTGGGCACTACTCTTCTTGGAGTAGATGGCACTTGATGCCTTAGAGGTAGATGCACTTGACGCCTTGGAGATGGTCGTGCTTGGCTCCTTGGAGATGGTGGCGATTGACGGCTTGGAGGTGATGGTGCTCGTCACCTTGGAAATGGTGGTGCATGACGCCATGTAGGTGGTGGCGCTTGACGCCTTGGAGGTGGATCATCGAAGTAGGTGGTGCCCTTTGGTGTGGAACACTTGGCCTTGAAGGTCATGGTTTCTTGATGATGCGTCTCCGCTATCTGGGCATAGTAGTCCTCCATCTCCAAGCGGTGGAGGTATTCTTCATGGCTCATGGAAGAGCCCTCGAAGTGGGTGAAGCTCGCCATGTCCTCCATGCTTGGTGAGGCATCGTCGTTGTAGCACTCGAAGTCATCCATGTTTGGGGAGTGGTTGTTGATGTAGTACTCCATGTCACCCAAGCATGTGGAGCCATTGTCGGTGTAGTGTTCCATGTACTCCATGCATGAGGAGCCATTGTCGATGTAGATCTCCAAGTCCTCCAAGCTTGAGGATCCATAGTTGATGACGTGCTCCATGTCTTCCATGCATGTGGAGTCGTCGTAGGTGCAATGCTCCAGGTCCTCAACGCATGCAGATCCATTGTCGGAGTAGTGCTGCGTCATGTCCTCTATACTTTTGGAGTCGTAGTCGTGGTGGATCATCATGGATTCTTCATATATATCATCCTCGGTTCCGGAGTCCCTAGACATGATTCACAAGACCAAGTGGTCTATATGGAAGTGGTAGGGGGTTAGGGATGCAACATCAAACCTTACTTTACCTTGGAAGATAGTATCGTGCAAGTGGCAACACTTGAGAGCAATCAAAACCAAGCAAAGTGAAGTTCACGAGGAACACCAAAACCAACTAACCACTAAAACACACACACATAAAGCTTATGGTGGATATGTATGGAAGGTGGCGTGTCCAAGAACAATCCGAAATCAAGATATTGTAATGGCAAGTAAAGAACCACGATGATTGATGTCTACGCACTTCTATTCTTGTAGATAGTTGTTGGGCCTCCAAGCGCAGAGGTTTGTAGAACAACATCAAGTTTTCCCTTAAGTGGATCACCCAAGGTTTATCGTACTCAGGGAGGAAGTGGTCAAAGGTATCCCCTCTCAAGCAACCCTGCAATCAAGATACAAGAAGTCTCTTGTGTCCCCAACACACCCAATACACTTGTCAGGTGTATAGGTGCACTAGTTCGGTGAATAGATAGTGAAATACAAGTGGTATAGATAATTATAAGTGATAACAGTGATAGAAGATAGCTTGATGGCGTGTGGTTGACGTGGGAAAAGACTAAAGGCAAACTGAAATAAAGAAGGCAGCAAGCAAACATGTAACAGATCTAATTGCAAACGGTGTATCAATGCTTAGAAACAAGGCCTAGGGATCATACTTTCACTAGTGAACACTCTCATATAAATATATTCTTCTTTATGATACTACACTGAACTACTCTCCGGTTGGACAGTCTAATCGATGGTAGGGCTATAACAGCACACCTCAAAGTTCATCTTTCCCATCTAGAAACCCCACACTGTCACCTTGAGCACTAGATGGTTCAAACAAACACCACAATTTCATAAACACATCCAACTCCAAATATAACTCATAACAAGTATTTGTAATCTCTAGCCTAAGTGCCACCATGGTGTGCACACTGTCAACTTCACACACATGGGGAGAGCAGAGATCTATTAAGCACTTGAGTAGATAGATAGATCTATAGATTACAAGCTCATGATCTCAATAAGATCATGCATAGAGAAAGAGATGAAAACATAGCTACCGGTAGAACCCTTAGCCTCGAGGAAGAACTACTCCCTCCTCATCATGGGAATCAACAATGGTGATGGAGATGGTGGTGGAGATTGATGGAGATGGCTCTAGGGGCACTTCCCCGTCCCGGCAGGGTGCCGGAACAGAGACTTTCTATCCCCCGAATCTCCCCTTCGGTGGCGGCGGCGCTGCGGAACTTTTCGTGGCTGGAGGCTTGATGATTTAGGGTTTTTGCCTCGGGAGGAATATATAGGCGAAGGAGGCAAGGTTGGTGGCTGGCCAGGGGGCCCACACCATGCCCTGGCGCGGCCTGGGCTAGCCCGCGCCAAGGGGGATGTGGCCACCCTGTGGCCCCTCTCCGACTCTCCTTCTGGCTCCGTGAGTCTTCCGGGAAAATAGTAACTTTGGCTTTTGTCCCGTCCAATTCCGAGAATATTCATTTTCTGACTTCTTGAAACCAAAAACAGCGGAAAACATGCAACTAGCACTGTGGCATATTGTTAATAGGTTAGTCCAAGAAATCATATGAAAAGTACTCCAAAGTTGGAACAAAACACAAGAAAGTAGATAAAACCAAGCATGGAACATCAAAAATTATAGATACATTTGCAATGTATCAACATCCCCAAGCTTAACTCCTGCTCGTCCTCGAGTAGGTAAGTGATAAAAAGAAAGAATTAATTTTGAGGTGACATGCACCATCATAAACTTGATCAAAGTATTTGTAAAACCTTCAAAGCTGGGATCATAGTACTTCAATCATAACACGAAAGACAAAGTTCTAGCAATAAGACAAAGAAACTATGATGCAACATGAAAAGGCACAAACAAAAGATTCATGAATAACAATGCTTTGCAAGACGTTTGTTTGTTTCAAATAAAGAAAACATAGCATAATGGTATTCAGCTTGTCCCTCATAGAGTAGCAAATATAAATGCATAGGACACCTTCAAAGTTCATAAGAGTGACTAGATACAAATAGTTTAAAACAAGAAATATCAAGGTATGCATCAATCAACTAGTCTTGGGACAATGCACATAGAACTAAGAATGGCCACTATGCTCTCAAAGTAGGTGCATACAGGTAGAAGGTGGAGACTCAATATAATGGTGGAAGAAGGGCCTTCATAGAAGGAAGTAGGGATTCAAGTCTCATAAAGAGCTTCCAAAGATTATGGTACTTATAGCTTTCAGCTCTCATTGCCCCTATCATAAGCATCTTGAAGTGATTAAGGTTAAAGTGAACAAACTATGGTGTACATGCTTGACGAAGTATAAGTCAAAAATCTCATGTCCCTTGTATACGAGGGCCGCTCCTCATGCTACTCATGTTTAGTCACCGGTAAGTCTTATCATCGTAAGCACATGTGTATCATAGAGAACCGCCAACGGGCTACCCCTTGCCCGATGATATGGAAGAATCCCCATATCAAAATGACAAGCCAAGCAGACAACAAGCATCTTAGCAATCTTCTTATTTACCATGGGAATATGGTGCTTTTTTTCTCTCTTTCCTCTTTTCATATATCTCTTTTTTCTCTTTTTTCTCAATATCTGACTCTTTTTATAAGAGGAATGCTTCATAGACAGCTCATTATGGTTACGCTGCAGGTTTCCACCATGTGAGCATGGATTAGACCAGCGGCCCAGGCATTTCTCTAACACATATACATAACTCCATGGACTTACAAGCTCCCCTTTCATTTCACACCGACGACATCCATATACAAAAGAGCATCATATCAACTAGGTACAAGTACCAAGTGTGTTGAAAGTGTTCCCCATGACAACATGGTTCTGCTAATCGCCAACAAATAAGTGCAAGCATATACAACATAGATGACACAATGGTTCAAGTTTATTAAGGGCAAGAAAAATAAAGTGTGCCATCAAGTTCGTGAGAGCTTTAATCACTAGTTTTCTCATAACAAGTTTAATTCGGAAGGTAAACAAAAACATGAATATAATTGGAATAGCATAAGCTAGTAGGTAGGTATGGTGGACTCTTTGGAATAACTTGGTTTAGGGAGTTGGATGCATGAGTGAAACTCATACTTGGTTGCGGAGGCTAGCAAAAGATTGGGAGCGACAAACTAAGAGTGCAATAATGGCCATAATCATGCAGAGCGACAAAACATCATTGATCAAAGCATAAAGGATCATAAAGGCTTATGGTGACTTTGGATAGTCATAACATGGTGTGAGCATGCGCCAAGTCAACCCAAATAAAGCATCAAAGGAGAATACCACAATACTATGCTTTAATATGCTAAAACAACACATGATTCATCCAAGGCACATTAAGCAATCTCAATTGTTTATAACAATTCATGCTACATCAAAGAATACTAAGCATAAAGCCAAAACAATATCAAGCATGGCATGATAAATCATAGGCCACAGTCAAAAAAAATTCTCTTTATCACTTAGGCATGAACTTTCCTACTCTTTTCCAATCCAAACCAAACTATTTGAAAACCAATGCATGAGAGAGGGGGTCCTACCAATTTATTCGACAAACTAAGAAAACCAAGCAAACAAAAACCAAAACCAAAAACAAAAAATAAGACGCTCCAAGAACAACACAACTGTGCATGAAACAATAAAAATGAAGTGTTTGGAAGGAACCTGGGATTTTTATTGATGAAGAGGGGGATGCCTTAGGCATCCCCAAGCTTTGACGCTTGTACTTCTTGGATATTTATTGGGGTGACATGCGTGGAATCCCCAAGCTTGAGCTTTAGTCCATTCTTCATCTCATTACTCATTCCTTCCATACACCTGAAATTTTTTCCTTCATACAAAACTTCACACAATCTTTATTAGCAACATTAATGCACTCAAGATAATAGGTCTTAAGGTTCAGTTCTAACACCAATAAACTTCCATTAGAACACTAGCTACTGAAACACTTCCCTCAAAAAGCTCAATTCCCCAAAAGAACTCAAAAAGGAACCAACAAGAAGCAAATGCAGAAAATGGCAGAAATCTGTCAAGACAGACCAGTAGGTAAAGACGAATTTTTTCGAAGACCTTCTGTTGCTAAAATCAAAAGGTGTTGAACTAACAAAAGTTAGATAACAACCTGGGGCAGAAGCACAAAAATTCACGCCTCAAAAAGACCTTCAGAGATTTTACACGAATTTTTACGGTGAAGCACAGAAATCTGTTTCGGGACAGCAACTTTCCCAATCATTACTTCTCTGTCATTAGAGGTTAATCTTGGCACAAAAAGCAAATAAAAAGGATAAGGATCGGTTATTACTGAAGTAATAACTTCCAAGACTCATCTGAAACTTTTGGGTTATCTCCCAATAAGTACTTTTCTTTAATGCCTTTAAGTTAGGCTTGATAGTTTGAGAAGATGCTCACATAAGAAATATGAATTGAAGTAAAAGAGAGCATCAAGAAGCAAATTCAAATCACATTTAAGTCTAAACCACTTCCTATGCATAGGAATCTTGTAAAGGAACAAGTCATGAAAGCACAAAGCAACAAGCATAGGAAAGCAAAACAAGTGCAGCTTCAAAATTTTCAACATAAAGAGGGGAAACTTAATATTGTTGAGATACATAAAACCATGTTTCCCTCTCTCATAATAACTTTCAGTAGGATCATGAATAAAATTAACAATATAACTATCACATAAAACATTCTTATCATGATCCACATGCATATAAGAATTATCACTCTCCACATAAACATAGTCATTCTTATTAATTGTAGTGGGAGCAAATTGAACAAAATAGCTATCATTATTATTCTCATCACCATAATCATTAAATATAGGAGGCATATTGTAATCATTAATTTTCTACTCAATAGTAGGTGGACTGAAAGTATCATATTCATCACTGTAATCATCATATATTGGAGGTTTGGTATCATCATAAGCAATAGAATAGCTATCTTCCAAAGCTGGGGAACTAAAAACATCATTCTCATCAAAACCAGCTTCCCCAAGCTTAGACTTTTCCATAGCATTAGCAATAATGGTGTTCAAAGAATTCATACTAATAACATTGCTATTAGCATGCAAATAAAGTTCCATAGGTTTTTTAATTTTCTCTTCAAACACTTCATGTCCTAACTCAAGATAAATACTATAAAGCTCTCTAATTTTTTTGTTGTTTTCCATTAATCCTAACTGGTGAAAACAAAAAACAAAAAGACAAAATTGCAGAATCTAAAGGAAATAACTTCGAGCACTCACACCGGAGGATGTGAGTACCTTTTACCTTACCTCCCCGGCAACGGCACCAGAAAATAGGTGTTTGCCATGGGAGGTTCTTCTTCTTTAATCCTCCGGTGTGAATACCTTTTACCTTACCTCCCCGGCAACAGCGCCAGAAAATAGCTTGATGTCTACGCACTTCTATTCTTGTAGACGGTTGTTGGGCCTCCAAGTGCAAAGGTTTGTAGAACAGCAGCAAGTTTTCCCTTAAGTGGATCACCCAGGGTTTATCGAACTCAGGGAGGAAGTGGTCAAAGGTATCCCCTCTCAAGCAACCCTGCAATCAAGATACAAGAAGTCTCTTGTGTCCTCAACACACCCAGAACACTTGTCAGGTGTATAGGTGCACTAGTTCGGCGAAGAGATAGTGAAATACAAGTGGTATAGATAATTATAAGTGATAACGGTGATAGAAGATAGCTTGATGGCGTGTGGTTGACGTGGGAAAGGACTAAAGGCAAACTGAAATAAAGAAGGCAACAAGCAAACATGTAACAAATCTAATTGCAAACAGTGTACCAATGCTTAGAAACAAGGCCTAGGGATCATACTTTCACTAGTGAACACTCTCATATAAATATATTCTTATTTATGATACTACGCTGAACTACTCTCCGATTGGACACTTGATGGTAGGGCTATAACAACACACCTCAAAGTTCATCTTTCCCATCTAGAAACCCCAAACTGTCACCTTGAGCACTAGATGGTTCAAACAAACACCACAATTTCATAAAGACAACCAACTCCAAATATAACTCATAACAAGTATTTGTAATCTCTAGCCTAAGTGCCACCATGGTGTGCACACTGTCAACTTCACACACATGGAGAGAGCAGAGATCTATAAAGCACGTGAGTAGCAAGGTAGATCTATAGATTACAAGCTCATGATCTCAATAAGATCATGCATAGAGAGAGATGAACACATAGCTACCGGTAGAACCCTTAGCCTCGAGGAAGAACTACTCCCTCCTCATCATGGGAATCAGCAATGGTGATGGAGATGGCGATGGAGATGGCTCCAGGGGCACTTCCCCGTCCCGGTAGGGTGCCGTAACAGAGACTTTCTGTCCCCCGAATCTCCCCTTCGGTGGCGGCGGTGCTGCGGAACTTTTCGTGGCTAGAGGCTTGATGATTTAGGGTTTTTGCCTCGGGAGGAATATATAGGCGAAGGAGGCAAGGTCGGTGGCTGGCCAGGGGGCCCACACCATGCCCTAGCGCGGCCTGGGCTGGCCCACGCCAAGGGGGTGTGGCCACCCTGTGGCCCCTCTCCGACTCTCCTTCTGGCTCCGTGAGTCTTCCGGGACAATAGTAACTTTGGCTTTTGTCTCGTCCAATTCCGAGAATATTCATTTTCTGACTTCTTGGAACCAAAAACAGCAGAAAACAGGCAACTGGCAGTGTGACATCTTGTTAATAGGTTATTCCAAGAAATCATATGAAAAGTACTCCAAAGTTGGAACAAAACACAAGAAAGTAGATAAAACCAATCATGGAACATCAAAAATTATAGATACATTTGCAATGTATCAATGATCACAAAGCAAAACAAATCAATTCACAAGAAGGAATATATACAAGGAAACACACACGGTGGGATAAATGGGACTTCTGCGACGGAGAAAGTGAGATAAGAACCAAATGATTACCTAGCGAAGACTATAAGCTCGTGTCGCACAAGTGCAAGGAGAGACGCTAGTTTGATTGCAATAAAATTGGTGGGCTACAAGATATGCACAATAAGTACCACCTATTTGATGTTCATCGAGCTTGCGCTTCCTATTCTATGAGGCACTTGTTTCTTTCTTTCTTTTTCTTCTTTTTCTTTTTTATATTTTTTCTCATTTTCTTTCTTTCTTTTCACTTGCCTCTTCCTTGTGCCAACAACTATACAAGATAACTATATGAGATACCGCGCTAACAACTTTTGCTCGGAATTCTACAAGGTATCAAATGTGTATAGCCCAAGCAATCATAGGAGGAACTAGTCTCAATAGGTGTTTGTTGATCGCAAAGATAGTGTAGCTCACAAAGGGATGCAAGTGGGGAGAAGTCGCGGATTTTGTATACCTTTCATCGCCGATCTTCACCCTTTATTGGTGGATTTCACCTTGCTCACGGAATTTGTATGGAGTAGATAGCATGAACCACAAATATGATGATGTAGATCTCCTTCTCCTCTTCGAAACAAGCTAAAGAACACCAAAATCCGAGTTCCTATGCAAAAGTTATGCTCGAAACCGTGAAACAGATTTGCTGTCAGTAGTGGGGGCGGAGACTTTGCCAGAAACTCCGGTCTGGGCTGGAGTCTCCGATCCGGGGCCCGGAATCTCCGGTCCGGAGGTTCTAGGACGTGCAGAACTCGTCCGGGACACGATTTTGATGGAAAAACTCGAATCAAAACACCAAATTGGTGGGGGAAATCAAGGAATTAGGCCATGGGAACGCATGGAAAGGCAGATCAACAAGTTTAGCAAGTAATCCATGGATCAAAACCTACCAAAACACACTCAGATCATAGATCGATCCAAAACATGAACTGGGGCTGTTTTTGGTGGAATTTTCAAATTTATGGGAAACAGACCAAATCGAGGAGAAATCCGTGGCAACCAAAAGCTCATGATACAAGATGTTATGGGGTAATCCTGTGGGTGGCCCGATCTTCACGGATCTCGTGGTCAAATCGATGGGAAAGTGAGGGGAAAGAGAGAAGGTAGCGGAAGCGGATGCACACCTCGTGAAGAACACGATGAACACACGCAAAACTCACATGATACAAGGTCGATTGCTCTCACCGGTGGCCACCAGTCTGATAGAATCCTCGCAAGGAAAGAACGGTCAACATGCTCCCTCGATCCCACGCGAAGAGGGAAGAACACCTTGGAGAGGGTCTTGACGTCTTGGCAAAGGGACACCGATGCCAAGGACTTGTACAACGAGGGAGGCGCGATGCAAACTCCAACAAGGTGGTGACAATAGTCGATCCCCTTTGGTAGAAGGGGATGAGGCAAAACTAGAGATTCCACAAAGGGGGTTGTATTTAGTCTATCATCTATGCCTAGGATTACATGAGGGGTGGGGGCACTATATATAGGCCAGCCACTAGTTCAAGCGTACTTTAGGAATAAAAGGGGAAAGTCTGGGCGGACTAAGGGGTACATGGGCCGAAGGCCCAGCTAGGGGCGCATAGGCCTATACGCTCAGGCCGGAGACTCTGGTGTGGGGTCTGGAGACTCCGGTGTGGGCCAGAGACTCCGGTCTGTCTCCGGTGTCGTCTCCAGAGGGGCCTTCTGGCTGTCCTCGAGCTCGATCTGGGGGTTAGTCTAGAGATGGGTCCAGAGACTCCGGGGTCTTTAGGCCGGAGACTCCGGTGTGGCCAGAGACTCCGGTGTGTGCAGGCTGGAGACTCCGGTGCTCCAGCTGCTACTTCCGTCTTCTCTTCCAAGCCTCTGTCTTGTCGGGCTTGGTGTTCCAGGCTTCCTCCCATGCCTCCGTACTTGTTGGTGTGAACCTATCATGGATATGGGACGGAGTATGAAGTAGTATACCATTCAATGGGGTAGGAAGTGGGCTCGCATAGAGGAACGGATTCACCTTTGGAGTCCGTGACGACTTGGCATAAGTTGGAGACCATGATGTGGTAACGACCAAAGGCTGGGCTACATCAATTAGTATATGCATGTGTGCTTTCTCGATGTTTGCCAATTGCCCCGCTGTAATTTTTTCACCCAACATGTCATCTATCTTAAGGAGAATCACCACTAGTGAACTATGGACCCCGGTCCTTTCTTTTACCATCAATCTACAACTGTTTACTGTTCTATGTTTACTTTCTGCAAGCTATTACTCTCTTCCACACAATACGTTTAATCCTTTGTTTTCAGCAAAAACCAATGAGATTAACAACCTCACTGTAAGTTGGGGGCAAAGTTCTGTGGTTGTGTTGTGCAGGATTCCAAGTTGGAAACAACACCTTGGAGGTGTTTCCTTGCTCCTACTGGTTCGATAACCTTGGTTTCATAACTGAGGGAAAACTTGTTGCTATACTCATCATACCTTCCTCTTGGGGTTCCCCAACGAGCTCGATATATTTTGGGCCATCAAGCTCTTTTTCTAGTGCCATTGTCGAGGAGTCAAGGACATCTTCACAAGGGGAGTCCCTCATAACAATCTCTTTACTTTGTTTTATTTGTTTTTCTTAGTTTATTTCTTCTTTATTTGCTTGTTTCTTTTATCAAAAACACAAAAAAATTCTTTGAAACTAGATCTTATTGGCAAGATGGGTTCATGGAACAACAGAAATATTATGAGGAACACCGCTTGTCACAAAAAGGGAAACTCTTATGGGAACAAATTAATAAATTGTGTACTATTGCTAGAAACATGTGCTCTACTTATAATATTACTTATTGCTTTGATAAATCTTATTGCTGTAGGAGCTATAAACACCTCCCTTTTCAATGTGTGTATAATGATGATGTTACCATATCTTCTTATGTTAAGGGAAATTATGACTTTTATGATGTGGAACAAATTGAAGAATTTATTGCTTGGAAGGGTGCATTCGAACTTGCTTATTTGCTTGAAAATACTGATGATGCACCTTATAAATATGATGTTTATGATATACTTAAATTTTGCTTTGATAATTACAAGGTAGAGAATGGATATATTCTTGAATATCTTAATAGATGCTCTTCACTAACAGAAGAGACTAATGCCTTGCGGGAGCCTATGGAAGAAGAAATTGCTGAAACTGGAAGCTCATTGGATGAAAAAGAGGAGGAGAGTGATGATCAAGAGGAGGAAGAATGGATCTACCCATTCCTACCTTCTAATGAGAGTAACTCTTTACCCATTACATTATTTGATTGTCCTCCCTGCTTACCAAAGGAGGATGAATGCTATGTTCCTATGGATTCTTTTGAATTTTTTATAAGAAAGCTCTAGATGATTGTCCTATATTGGTTGATAATATTAATTGTACTACTATTGAAAATGAGATTGATCAGTCATCTTGTTATAAAATTGTTAAAAGTGGGTTTGAAGGTTTTAATCCCACTATATTTGAGTTTGATAAAAATTATGTGTTTATAGATTATGAAAAGCATGCTTTATGTGATAGTTATATTGTTGAGTTTATTTATGAGGCTACTGAAAATTATTATGAGAGAGGAAAATATGGTTGTAAAAGTTTTCATGTTACTGAAACACCTCTCTATTTGCTGAAAGTTTTGAAGTTACTCTCGTTTTATCTTCCTATGCCTGTCACTTTGTTCTTTGTGAATTTATTTGCGTATAAGATTCCTATGCATAGGAAGTGGGTTAGACTTAAATGTGTATCATATTTTTCCCTAATGCTCTCTTTTGCTTCAATTCATATTTCTTATGTGAGCATCTTCTCAAATTACTGAGCCTAGCTCAAAGGCGTTAAAGAAAAGCACTTATTGGAAGATAAGCCAAATTTTTAGTCAATAATTGTTTTTGTTGAGTCTTGGAAGTTATTACCTCTGTAATAACCTCTTCTTATCCTTTTTGTGTGGTTTTTGTGCCAAGAGTAACCTCTAATGAGAGAGAAGTAAGACTTGGAAAAGTTGTTGTCCTGAAACAGAATTTTGTGCTTCGCTGTAAAAATTCGTGAAACATCTATATACGTCTGTTTGAGCTGTAATTTTTTGTGCTTCTGCCTAGGTTGTTATTGAAATTTTGTTAGTTCAACACTTTTCGATTTGAGCAACAGAAGGTCTTCGAAAAAATCGGTTTCTACCTGCTGGTCTATTTTGACAGATTTCTGCCATTATTTGCATTTCCTTCTTGTTGATTCCTTTTTGGGTTCTTTTTGGGGAAATTGAGCTTTTTGAGGAAAGTGCTACAGTATCTTATGTTTTAATGGAAGTTTTACTTGTGTTGGAACTGAACCAAAAAACTTATTATCTTGAGTGCACTAATGTTGCTAATGAAGATTGTGTGAAGTTTTGTATGAAGGAAATTTTCAGGTGTAGGGCAAGAATGATGTAATGAGATGAAGAATGGACTAAAGCTCAAGCTTGGGGATGCCACCCGTGTCACCCCAAGAATTATCCAAGAAGTACAAGCGTCGAAGCTTGGGCATCCCCAAGGCATCCCCTTCTTCATCAATAAAAATCTCAGGTTTCTTCCAAACACTTCATTTTTATTGTTTCATGCACAGTTGTGTTTTCTTGGAGCGTCTTTGTTTTTGTTTTTGGTTTTTCGTTTGCTTAGTTTGCTTGGTTTTCTTGAATAAAATGGTTGGACCCCCTCATTCATACATTAGTTTTCAAATAAGTTGATTTGATTTGGAAAGAGTAGGAAAGTTCATGCTTAAGTGGTTAGAGGAGCTTGTTTTTGACTGTGGCCTATGCTTTGTCATGTCATGCTTGATATTGTTTTGGCTTTATGCTTAGTGATTATTGTTGTAGCATGACTTGTTATACACAATTGGTATTGCTTAATGTGCCTTGAAAGAATCATGCATTGTTTTAGCATATTAAAGCATAGTATTGTGGTATTCTCCTTTGATGCTTTATTTGGGTTGACTTGGCACGTGCTCACACCATGTTATGACTATCCCAAGTCACCATAGCATCGATGATCATTTAGTTTTCGACTTGTAATATCACTTTATGCTTTAATTAATGATGTTTTGTCGCTTTGCATGATTATGGCCATTATTGCTCTCTTAGTTGGTCGCTCCCAGTCTTTTGCTAGCCTCCATAACCAAGTATGAGTTCCACTCATGCATCCAACTCCAAATAAAACCAAGTTATTCCAAAGAGTCCACCATACCTACCTATTAGCATTTGCTATTCCAAGTATATTCATGTTTTTATCTACCTTCTGAATTAAACTTATTATGTGAAAATTAGTGATTAAAGCTCTCATGAACCTGATGGCACACCTTATTTTCTTGCCCCTAATAAACTTGAACCATTGTGTCGTCCATGTTGTATATGCTTGCACTTATACGTTGGGGATTAGCAAAACCATGCTGTCATGGGGAACGCTTTCAACATTGCACTTGTACATTATACCTAGTTGATATCATGCTCTTTTGTTTATGGATGTCGTCGGTGTGAAATGAAAGGGGAGCTTGTAAGTCCATGGAGTTATGTATGGGTGTTAGAGAAACGTCTGGGCGGCTGGTCTAATCCATACCTAATCATGGTGGAAACTTGCATCGTAACCATAATGAGCAATCTATGAAGCATTCTTCTTATAAAAAAAGAGAAGAGATAGAGATCGAGAAAAAAGAAAAAAAAGAGATGAGAAAAGAGGAAAGAGAGAAAAAACACCATTTTCCCATGGTAAATAAGAAGATTGTTGAGATGCTAATTGTATGCTTGCTTTGTCATTTTAATATGGGGATTCTTCCGTATCATCGGGCAAGGGGTACCCCGTTGGCGGTTCTCTATGATACACATGTACTTACTATGACAAGAACTTACCGGTAACTAAACTTGAGTAGCATGAGGAGTGGCCCTCGTATTCAAGGGACACGAGATTTCCAACTTATACTTTGTCAAGCATATACTCCATAGTTTGTTCACTTTAACCTTAATCACTTCAAGATGCTTATGATAGGGGCAATGGGAGCTGAAAGCTAATAAGTACCATAAATTTTGGAAGCTCTTTATGAAACTTGAATCCCTGCTTCCATCTATGAAGGCCTTTCTTTTACTTTTATGTTGAGTCTCTATCTTTATGCACCCATTGAGAGAGCATAGTAGCCATTCTTAGTTTAATGTGCATTGTCCCAAAACTTGTTGATTGATGCATAACTTTGATATTTCTTGTTCTTAAACTATTTGTATCTAGTCACCCTTATGAACTTTGAAGGTGTCCTATGAATTTATGTTTTGCTACACTATGAGGGACAAGCTGAATACCATTCTTATTATGTTTTTTTATGTGAAACAAACAAACGTCTTTCAAAGCATTGTTATTCATGAATCTTTTGTTTGTACCTTTTCATGCTACAACATAGTTGCTTTGTCTTATTGTTAGAACTTTATCTTTCATGCTATGTTAAAGTACTATGATCCCAGCTATCAATGTTTTATACATGCCTTGATCAAGATTGTGATGGTGCATGTTGATATGGGGTGGCCCGATCTTCTTAGTAAGCGGATGGCGATGATGATGGTGGATGATAGATAACTAGCCTGTAGCTATGAACTCTCCTGCTCGATCCCTGATGCCAATGCAACAACTCTTGAACCTTGTAGGATATTCACAACACCACGCTCTTGCGCATGGAGCCGTCGACCACGAACGGTAGTTTGCAATCTACTAATTCCCGATGGAACAACAGACCACACTCAATTATAGTTGGTAAAATCAATCACAGGGTAATTCTAGAGGTTATATGAAAGAAACAACTCCAAAATAGTTTTAACATGGTCTAACCTAAACTAGAGGGCGTTCCCAGGCTTATATGGCCACCGGAACGTCCAAAAAACGCGAAACGAAAACGTGTCTGATACAGTCAGATCCGTCCGGATCTGATGGGAACTTTTTGGGCCGGATTATCTGGTCTAAGAGGGCCGGATTTCCGGGGGCCAGATTTTCTAGGGGGAAAATCCGGTCAAATATCCGCCCCGGTACTGAACGTCGCGCACGAAGTCCTTTGCAGAATCTCCAAAGCAGGGCCGGATTATCCGAGGTGTGGCGGCCAGATTATCCGGGGTCTTTTCGGCGTGGAAGTACTCATTGGAAAGATCTTGGAATTATCTATCCAACAAGTGCTTATTTGCTTGATTTGGAGTTCGTATGAGGAATCCACGTCCGTTTGAATTTCAGGACTTCTGTCTGTCCGAATTGAATGTTCCTTCTCTTCGATGATCTCCCTTGCTTGTATTGCGCCTTCCTCCCGCTCCTCCCTCGCGCATCCTTGGGCGATCATCATGTTGGGCTTCTCTTGTAGCCCTTCTCCTCCTCGCGCCATGCTTGTTTCTCCAACGAACCTGATCATACATAAATACATAGACTTAGGCAGTATAAAGTTCTCATCAATCAAAGTACCAGATTCGTTTAGGAGTAAATTCACCTGTTATTCAAGTAGCTTAGCACGAGCTCTTCTAATAGGTCCAATTCTAATCTCATTGGACTGATCCTTTCTTGCAACAGTTGTAGCATCTTCATTAGTCATTGGGGTAGGTGTAATTGTAGGGATGTCCTCATCATCTACCCCCCCCCCTTCAAAAGGCGTCGACCTCGACGCTCCAAGGTCTTCTCCAGCATATGGTGACAAATCAGCAATGTTGAAGCTATTGCTAATTCCACCAAACTCCTCAATAGGTATATCGACCGAGTAGGCGTTATCATTAATCTTGGCTAACACCTTGTAAGGACCAGCACCACGTGGCTACAATTTTGACTTTCGAAGTAGTGGGAACCTATCCTTGCGTAGATGCACCCAAACCATATCTCCAGGCTTGAACAACACTTCTTTCCTTGCTTGATTCCTTGCAGCAGCAATGTTCTTGCCTTTCTTCTCAATAGCCTCTCGAGTCTTCTCATGTATTTTCTTCACATAATCAGCACGTTTTGATGCCTCCATATCAACTCTCTCATGTAATGGCAGAGGCAACATATCAAGTGGCGTCAATGGCTTGAAACCATACACCACCTCAAAAGGACAAAGCTGAGTAGTTGAATGCACCGCCCTATTGTAAGCAAACTCAACATGTGGTAAACACTCTTCCCACTCCCGCAGATTGTTTTTAATCATGGTCCTTAGCAGTTGTGATAATGTTCGATTCACCACCTCCGTTTGACCATCTGTTTGGGGGTGACATGTAGTACTAAATAGCAGCTTCATTCCTAGCTACCCCCATAAGGTCTTCCAAAAGTAGCTCATGAACTTCACATCACGGTCAGAAACAATCGTTTTTGGTACTCCATGTATTCTCACGATGTCCCTGAAAAATAGGTTAGCAACATGCGACACATCGTCGCTTTTGTGGCATGCAATAAAATGAGCCATCTTAGAGAACCTATCCACTACCACAAATATAGAATCATGACCTCTCTGAGTTTTAGGTAGACCTAGCACAAAATCCATACTAATGTCTTCCCATGGAGTAGTAGGTGCAGAGAGAGGTGTATACAAACCGTGAGGCTTCAGCTTAGATTTTGACTTGTGGCATGTAATACATCGGCTCACAAATCTGTACACATCACGCCTCATCTTGGGCCAATAAAAGTGATTAGCAAGCATGAGCAACGTCTTCTCACGCCCAAAGTGACCCATCAAAGCACCAGCATGTGATTCCTGCACTAAGAACAAACGCAACGACGATTCCGGAATACATAGTTTGTTAGCTCGAAACAAATATCCATCATGTATATGATACTTATCCCATGTGTTTCTAAGAGCACACAAACGATATGGTTCAGCAAAATCATGGTCACTTGGATAAAGTGCACAAATAGCTTCTAATCCAGGAATTTTAACATCAAGATTGGTCAATAGCATGTTCTTCCTAGATAGAGCATCAGCAACAACATTCTCCTTTCCCTTCTCATAATTAATGATGTAAGGAAAAGACTCAATGAACTCAACCCATTTAGCTAATCTTCTATGCAAATTTGATTGAGCTTTCAAGTATTTCAATGCTTCATGATCAGAATGTATGATGAATTCCTTTGACCACAAATAATGTTGCCAAACCTCAAGTACTCTAACAAGTGCATACAATTCTTTATCTTAGATTGAATAATTCAAACGAGCACCAGTCAATTTCTTAGAAAAATAAGCTATAGGCCGACCCTCTTGCATCAAAACGCCACCTATGCCTATACCACTAGCATCACATTCAACTTCAAATTGCTTCAAAAAATCAGGTAATGCAAGTAATGGTGTAGAAGTAAGCAAACGTTTCAATGTATCAAATGCAATGTATTAGGCCGCGCCCCATACAAAAGGAACACCTTTCTTTGTCAAATCATTCAAAGGTGCAGCAATGGTGCTAAAATCTTTCACAAAGCGCCTATAGAAACCAGCTAAGTCGTGGAAACTACGCACTTGACTTACATTCATGGGAGTAGGCCAATTCTGAACTGATTCAATTTTAGATTGATCAACCTCTACTCCATGCTTAGATACAACAAATCCTAGGAATATCACCTTATCTTTTGCAAATGTGCACTTCTCAAGATTAGCATACAATTTATTATCACGCAACACTTGCAAAACTTGTCGAATATGAGTGCAATGTCCAGTTTCGTTGTGGCTATATATAAGTATATCATCAAAGTAAACAACCACAAAACAACCAATAAAATCTCTCAAAACATGATTCATTAATCGCATAAATGTACTAGGTGCATTTGTAAGACCAAACGGCATGACTAACCACGCATACAAGCCAAATTTTGTTTTGAAAGCAGTTTTCCACTCATCCCCTTCTTTCATCCTAATTTGATGATAACGACTACGCAAGTCAATTTTAGAGAAAACATCAACACCACTCAATTCATCTAGCATATCCTCTAAGCGTGGAATAGGATGACGATATCGAATAGTAATGTTATTAATCACTCTACAATCTACACACATGCGCCATGTACCATCTTTCTTAGGAACTAAAATAACAGGAACAACACAAGGGCTAAGAGAAACACGAATGTACCCTTTATCCAGCAACGCTTGTACTTGCTTGTGAATTTCCTTAGTTTCTTCGGGATTAGTCCTGTAGGGCGCACGGTTGGGAAGTGTGGCACCAGGAATCAGGTCCACTTGATGTTCTATACCACGTAATGGAGGTAAGCCTGCAGGTACATCTTTTGGAAACACATCCCCAAAGTCCTGCAAAACAGAAGAGACACCAAGAGAAACAGGGGTCATGTCGTTAGAAACCAATACCTCGCCCTTATACATGAGCACAAGTGGCATGGCTGTAGGATCCTCGCGAAATTCTCTCATATCTTCCTTAGTGGCTAATATCAATAAACCATGCACTCTCTCACTTTTCGTTATATCACTCAATTTAGGCTCAATTACATCAGGAACAGCTGTCACACAATCTCGCCGAGTTGTAGGATCTTCCTTCAAATTCACCTCTATTTTCTGGCGAGAATCATTCACAATATCTTGTGGTGTCATTGGCTGCATAGTAATATTCTTCCCTTTGAATTCCAAGTGATATGTATTGGCTCGGCCATTGTGTTGCACATGACGATCATAGAGCCAAGGCCGACCCAATAGTAGGTGACAAACAGTCATAGGAACCACATCAAAATCAATAGAATCTTTGTATGGCCCAATTTGAAAATTCACCCATACCATATGATTTACCTTCATCTCACCATTGTTGCTCAACCATTGTATGTAGTATGGCTTAGGATGAGGTAAGTATGTCAAATTCAGTTTGGCACATAGTTCCTTACTTGCAAGATTTCTGCAGCTACCTCCATCAATAATGACCTTGCAAGCCTTGTTAGGTCCAACTAGAGCTTTTGTTTGGAACAAGTTGCAACGCTGGGATTCCTCAACCGGTTGCACACTAAGTATACATGAAGATACGACAATAGTTGGAGCATGCTCAGGATACGCATCAGCACCATCCTCGGCATCATCAACATCATCATCAGAAGCGTCATCTCCACTCTCTACTTTGCCTTGTTCGTTAACAAACATAACCTTGCTGTTTGGACAATTCTTCTTGTAGTGTCCTATACCTCCACAAGTATGGCACACCACATCACGAGTACGTGCAATAGACATGTTGGAACCCGAGCTAGCAGCAGGAGTAGCGGGTTTCCGAGCATTAGAACCAAACGAAGGTGTACGTACTTGTTGGCTTGGCCAATGGTGTAAAAGGAGCTGCAGTTGGTGGCGTCACTTTAGGAGGTGTAGACCTGGCCGAAAATCTGCTGGAGGACGGAAAACGAGCACGTGACTTCGCCTCTTCTGCCAACTGGGGTTCTGTCAACACCCGAATTTTTAATCCCAGATGCCCGTTATGCCATACCTCGCAATCCCAGGATTACCATTTTTGCGAGACATAACGGATTGGATATCACAGTACATCATCCATTACAAACCATACATAAGGTCTTACACAAATAAGGATCTCATGATCCAGTCTAAATACAACAAGCAGCAAAAATAAAAGATAAGCGTAGCGGTGGGGTCCATCTTTAGGGGCACAGGCAATGCTGACGAAGGCAGATAGTCCTAGTTATCATAGCCGTCCTGCCGTCCATCATCTTGATAGTCTCCTTCATAGTCTGGCCATGGGAATAGCCAGGGACAAAAGCCATGAGTACTCTTTAAGTACTCGCAAACTACCACTAACAAGTAGTATAGTGCTAAGTTAAAGTGCTAAATCTAAGATTAACTATAAGGTTAAGTTTGAAACCCCAGCTGAGTTCTGAAGCAAAGAAAGATAAAATAAAGTTCTAGAATCACTTAAGTTGGGAAGCTAGTGTCATAATCACAACCCTGTTGTGGTCAAGTCAAAATTCATCATTCATTCATAAGTTATTTTGAAAACATCTAACAACGAAACAGTATGGCCATTCCAACTGTCCATAATCGCGGACGCGGCTATTCGAATAGTTTGACACTCTGCAGAGGTGGTACACTTTCACCACAAGATTCGATACATCTGTCAGGGATAACCCTGAATCATCATACTTAGTATGCAAATAATCAAACATAACCTTTCCTTTACACACCCTAGTACAAGCACCTCTCCTATGAGCATGGCCTCCCAACCATGACCATCTGTCATCTTGGGCACTTCATAGGTGGACAACATTGAGAGGTAGCCTCAGCTCAAACCTCTCCTGCGAGGGAACTAATACTAATGCATATAAACTTCTGGATAAGCCTTACCCAATTCAGGTAGTGTGGTTGTACGGCAAATTTGGAATGGTATCGCATCCGAATCCAACCATCAGTTTTATAAAAAGGTTAAGGCTCATGCCTCAACATTTTCATCATCATAAACCATTTGTGTTTCTCAACATCTCAATAGAATGACTCCTCATTCCAAGGTTTTCATAATTCATTTTCACCAAGTGTTCCCATCTAAAGTGACTCAAGCTTGAAAGTAAGACTTGGGGTAAATACTAGTCCAAGTGGTATGATCAAAGCAGGCCTAAAGCATCTTTGCTTGGGTTATCTAGATTGCAAGGATTAGCTTGCATTGTTAATGGTGGCATGCTAAAGTAAGTTTTGCAAGGGTTAGCTTGCCAATAATAGCTTGCCTTGGTTGGTGCAGTGGTTGAAGTTTTCTTCTTCCTCTTCTTGGTAGAACTCCTCCTCCTCGTAGACTTGGTCGGTACTATCGTCTATAAATACATACGGAGTACACAATCACCACACAATACTTAACTAGTCTAATTAGCACTCTAAGGCATACATTTGATGATCTATTATCATCACAAGCATCACAAGGTTTTGTTAACTAGCTTCATTCTTTTTATTTAAGAAAAGTAATTTCTACTCATTGAAAATTAACTAAGATTTAATATTCACCACTTAAAATATGGCATTATGTGGACACATGTCATCACCACGTATTTTAACATGTGGGAATGTGATTTAAAGGTTGGATCACAATTACTTTGGTTTAATTTCATTATTTAATGATTTAAAGTGACTAGAAATGCCTATATAGCATTATTTTGGTACTAGTCCAAAGTCACAGCATGTAAACCCTAATATTGTTACATATTCAGATAGGTATGGTTAAATGTGATTTTTAAGAGTTGGAATCAACTCAAAAGCTGTCATGGTTGATTTTACAAAAATGTTGCAAGGTGCAAATGCTTCTATCTTGTTATTTTTACTCGGAGAGATCTATAAGTCTAATTGAATTAAATCCAATGGTCTTGGATAGATAATTTCAATACCTTTCAGGCAAAATTGGTTTCATGCAATTTGGAGTTGTCAAACTGCCAGAATTGATTTTTAAACTAGTGGACAGAAACTAGATTAACTCTAAATAGAAAAAACTAAATTTTAAACTTTCACACGCGCGGGAACTAACTTGGCCGGCCCAGCTACACACAGCATGTGCAGCGTGCTTCCTGACAGGCGGGCTCCACCGGTCAGCGGCACAACCTAACCGAAACGGTATCTAGCATCCTGGGCCACACGATCTAAACACGATCCAACGGTGATGAGTCATCATCGATGACGGATTATTCCGGCGAGAATGTGACCTAGCCGCAGTGGTGGGGGTCAATTGGGGCCATACCAGGGCTCCAACAAGGTGGGCGAGGCGGGCAAACAGGCTGGTAGACGACAGCGAGGCGAGGCGCGGTTGCGGTGGAGCTTGGGGTGCTCTAAATCGCCAACGCCCTTCTCCTCCTGCTGCGGCGGCTTCGGCTTCAATTCCGGTGAGACAGAGCTCGAGCGGCTTCGGCGAGAGGTGGGTAAGATTCAGTGAGAGGTGAGGAGTGTGGGAGTGGGGAGAAATGGTGCTGGGGTGGCCGCTTTATATAGGGTCGATGAGGAGACAGAACGGGCGACAGTGAGGTCATCAGTGACGATGCTGCGGGGCTCGCTCGGCATGGGCGAGGGCGGCGTTGGGTGCTCTGTTCCTTGGCGGTCCTATGAGGCTTAAAGGCGCGGCAAGGCGAGGTCTCTACTGGTCGGGAGCGTGCGATGAACTGCGCGCAGACATTAGTGTTCGACGCTGCTCCTCCGGTATGTTGGTCGCGAGACGGCGAACGACAATGTCTGGGCGGTTGTTGGGCCTGCTACGGCTGCTAACACACAAATCTAGAGCTAGGCGCGGTCTGTGTGGCTCTGGCGGGCACGAAGCTCCAGGGTGATCGGCATGGCAGACAACGGCAAGGGCGCGAGCAATTGAGGCTTGTCCTCCGCTGGTTTTTGGTCGGGGGCTGGTCGAGGCGAAGCTGGGTGATGGCGCCTGTCTCCCAGCAAGCGAAGGAGAGCGCGGGGCGGGCTGGGGCGAGCGGTCTGTGGTCAACCTAGGGCAAGGCTTCGAGCGGCGAGCTACTGGAGCAGACAATGGAGAGGGAGAGAGGGTTAGGGCTGGGGTTCTAGCTGGGGGAACCAGGGGACCAAGTTAGGCCCAAATGGTGACCAAAAGTACTGCTCACTATAGTGTTTTAAGATTTGCAAGATTTGTGCCTGCCACCTGCTCGACATAATGGCCGCAAGAAGCAAAAATTTGAATTTTGGGTTCAAATTTTTGAGTGATCTCCACTAGTACTAGGTAGTCTCTGGTTGCAAGGGTTTTGAAAATGGAGTTCATTTGGATGGTTTTTGAAATAGGGGTGATCTAGGCATGTGCATTGAATTCAATTTTAAACTGTCATTTAAAATAAGTATTTGAATGTTTTTAGCAGATCACAAAGTGGGCCTTGGTACCTCATTATGTGTACTAGCAAGGGGTGCAAATATCTAGAATTATTTCTGTTGGGAAATGAGTGCTAGGAACACTCAAAGTAGTGTAGTGGATTAACATGACCAAAATGACCATTCCTCATTTTTAATTGTTTTTTATTTGATTTTCTTGGGGATTTGTTTGGGAATGATCTAGATGATGTTTATTTCACCTAAGAATCATTTTACAAGCAATGGATCACTTAATCAAGGCAATTCATAACAACTCCTATTTAAATGCACACACATATGAATGCTTTAATAATTTTAATTGGGAAAAGTTTTTGTTAACCCTAAATTTGATGATTTGGATCTTGATAAGCTTGGATTAAAGTTTTTGGATGTTACAAACCTTCCCCCCTTAAACAAAATCTCATCCCGAGATTTACAAAGAAAACTAGGAACTAAAGAGATCTAGGAACTCTGTCCTAATGTAATCTTCGCGCTCCCAAGTGGCTTCCTCCTCGGTATGGTTGCTCCACTGAATTTTGAGAAATTTGATACTCCTGGTCCTGGTGGTTCTGTAGGCTTCTTCTAAGATACGGATGGGCACTTCACGATATGTTAGGTCATTGTTGATCTCTACAGCTCTGTGATCGATGTTCTTGAAAACTTCAGTCTTCTCCGGCACTTCCAGGCATTTGCGAAGTAACGAGATATGGAACACATTGTGGATGGCTGACATCTCTTCAGGTAGTTCCAGTTGATACGATACTTCTCATCGACGGTTCAGAATCTTGAAGGGCCCGATATATCTGGGGGCTAACTTTCCTTTCAGACTAAAGCGTTGAGTTCCCTTCAATGGTGAAACCTTGAGATATACAAAATCTTCGACATTGAAAGTCAGGTCTCTCCTTATCTTGTCAGCATAACTCTTTTTTCTAGATTGGGCGGTCTTGAGGTGCTCACGGACCTTGTGAACCTTCTCTTCGACTTCTCGAAGAATGTCGGGTCCAAAGATCTGACTCTGTCCTACTTGTGACCAATTCAAAGGGGTTCGGCACTTCCTTCCATATAGGAACTCAAATGGTGCCATCTGCAAACTAGCTTGATAACTGTTGTTATATGAGAATTTTGCGAAAGGCAGGCAATCTTCCCATTTTGATCCATATTCCAACACACAAGCTCTAAGCATATCCTCCAGGATCTGGTTGACTCTCTCAGTCTGTCCATCAGTTTGCGGATGATACGCAGTGCTGAAATTCAACTTGGTTCCCAATCCTTCCTGGACTTTCTGCCAAAAATCTCGAGGTAAACTGGGTTCCTCGATCTGATACTATGGTCTTGGGGGTTCCATGCAGACTAACAATCCTAGCAATGTACAGCTCTGCTAGCTTCGCACTCTGGTAGGTAGTCTTGACAGGTATGAAGTGAGCTACCTTGGATAGTCTATCAACTATGACCTAGATTGAGTCATTTCCCCTACTAGAAGTAGGCAAACCGGTGATAAAGTCTATTCCGACAGAATCCCATTTCCATTCCGGAATCTGCAATGGTTGCAACAGTCCTGCAGGTCCCTGATGTTCTGCTTTGACTCTTTGACAGATGTCACATTTGGCGATGTAGCTTCCGATTTCCCTCTTCATCTGGTGCCACCAAAATTGCTCTTTCAAATCCTGATACATCTTCGTTCCTCCAGGGTGGATAGAATAAAGAGTATCATGAGATTCCTTCATGATAACTTGCTTCAGCTCCGAATCTGCTGGTACATAGATACGTCCTTTGTACCACAACACTCCTTCTTCGTCTTTAGTGAATCCAGGTACCTTTCCTGTACCAATACGACGTTTGATACCGTCGATACTTTCATTCCCCTTCTGGGATTCCTTGATTTGGCTAATCAAAGTGGGTTGAAGTTCAATGCTATCTAAGAATCCTTTGCTAACCAATCCAGTCCTGAACTGCTCCAACTCCTCATCCAAACTTGGTTGCTTCTCCTTAATCATGGTGTTTAGCCTACATGGCAATCTGCTAAGAGCATCCGCTACCACATTGCCTTTGCCGGGGTGATAGTGAATGTCAATGTCATAATCCTTGATTAACTCTATCCATCTCCTTTGCCTCATATTCAGCTCCTTCTGAGTGAAAATATACTTCAAGCTCTTGTGATCTGAGTAAATCTCACAGTGATTACCCATCAGATAATGACACCATGTCTTTAATGCCAGCACTACGGCTGCTAATTCAAGTTCATGGGTCGGATAGTTCTGCTCATGCTGCTTCAGTTGTCGAGACAGATAAGTGATGACTTTGCCTTCTTGCATCAATACACATCCTAGACCAATCTTGGATGCATCACAATATACATCAAACGGCTTCTTGATATCTGGCATGATCAATATTGGGGCTGATATCAATCTCTTCTTCAGCTCCTGCAAACTGGCTTCACACTTGTCTGTCCATTCAAACTTCTTGTCCTTCTTCAACAATTGGGTCATGGGTCTAGCGATGCTCGAGAATCCTTCGACGAACTTGCGGTAGTATCCCGCTAATCCGAGAAATGCACGGACTTGGGTTTGGGTGGTTGGGGCTTCCCATTCTTCGACATCTTTGATCTTGGCGGGATCAACAGAGACTCCTCCGGCAGACACAATATGTCCAAGGAATCCTACTTCTTTCAGCCAAAACTCACACTTGCTGAACTTGGCATATAGCTGATGCTCTCTCAGGGTTTCTAGGATGATTCTCAGATGTTTCTCATGCTCTTCTCCTGACTTGGAGTAGATAAGGATGTCGTCAATAAACACAACTACAAACTTATCTAGGAAATTCATAAAGATCTTATTCATGAGATTCATGAAATAAGCAGGGGCATTGGTTAATCCAAAAGACATAACCGTATACTCGTATAAACCATAGCAAGTAGTAAAGGCGGTCTTCGGAATATCCGTTGCACGAATCTTAAGTTGGTGATAACCAGTCCTAAGATCAATCTTTGAGAATACCTAGGCTCCAGTCAACTGATCAAATAGATCCTCTATCTTTGGCAAGGGGTACTTGTTCTTGATGGTGACGTCATTCAACTTTCTGTAATCTGTACACAGACGGTTCCCTCCATCTTTCTTATCGACGAATAACACTGGTGATCTCCATGGCGAAGCGCTTGGCTGAATCAAGCCTTTTTCTAACATGGCATCCAACTGCTTCTTCAGTTCCACTAACTCTGAGGGGTTCATGCTATAGGGTCTCTGGGCTATGGGTCCGGTTCTGGGGATTAGTTCGATAATGAACTCAATATCCCTACCTGGGGGCATACCTGGCAATTCATCTGGGAATACGTCGGGGTATTCATAGACTACTCTTACTTGGTCTATGGTGGGTAGGGCTAGACTCTTGTTGCACTTGAATTGACGGGGTAAGGTTTCAGAGATATGCTCTACTGTGACTCCAGAGCTACTGGTCATGGTGATGGCTTTCTTAGCACAGTCTATCAGTCCTTTATGCCTTGACATCCAGTCCATACCTAGTACTACTTCCAATCCTTTGGTTCCAATACTATAAGGTTGGCATAAAAATCTATCCCATGTATTCTGATAGGTACAACTTTGCAAATTTTTCTAGCTTTTGTAGTTGATCTGGGGATTTGAACTATCATGACATGCTTCAAGTTGGTTGGGTGAATCTTACTAGTGCATGCAAATTCTTCGGTGACAAAAGAATGCGATGCTCCCGAATCAAACAATACTCTTGCTACAACTAAGTTGACAAAAAACATACCCAGCACTACGTCTGGCGCTTCTTGGGCTTCTTCGGCGTTCATGTGAAAGAGACGACCATTGCGGTTGTGAAGGTTCCCTAGGGCAAATCTTCTCCCTGGTTGAACATGACGCTGCCGTCAAGTTGGGGCATTCACATTGGCAGTGGCGGCAGTCTTCTTGGGACACTGATTGGAATAGTGACCCTTCACTCCACACTCGAAACAAGTGATCTGGGACTTGTCCTTTGCTGCGACAGGCACAACATTGCTGCCAGTTCTAGGTGTAGTGTTGTTGTTGCTCTTGGTAGGGGCACGGATGAAATTGTTGGCATTGCCGGAGTTGTGATTGTTTCCTCCGGACTTTGCATTCCCTCCGCTACGGTTGGTGTAGCTTGGGCGAGACATTGGGGGTCGGTTGTTCCTTGGTGCATATCCTGGTGAGGGGTTTGGACGATACTTATGATGACTGCTAGATCCTGATTGCTGCATCATACGACGTTTGCGGTTGTCGTTTGCCTGATTAATCTTCCCTTCCATCTGGATGGCAGAGTCGACTAGCTCTTATAGATCCTCGAAACGGATGTTGATGAGGACAGTCTGCATCTCATCATGTAGTCCGTTTAGGCATCTCTCCTTCTTCTTCACCTCTGTGTTGATCTCATCAGGTGCATATCTGCCAAGTGACAGGAATCTGTCATGGTACTCCACCACAGTCATTCTTCCTTGCTTCAACTCTGGGAACTCATCTCTCATTCGGTTGACTAGAACCTGCGGCACGTGGGTGTGGCTGAACTTGACTTTGAATGCTTCCCATGTCATAACTTGACCATGGTTCATATTGCGGATACTAGTCCACCAAGCCCTTGCATCTCCCGCCAGATAGTGGGTAGGGAAGAGAACTTTCTCGTTTTCATCAACTCCTGCAACTTATAGGTTGTTTGCCATCGTCTGCAACCAGTCATCAGCATCTAACGGGTTTTCAGATTGGTTGAAGATTGGGGGATTGGTGTTCTGAATTTTTTTTAGTTTGGATCCATGGTGATCCTGATTTCCATGCCCTTGGTTGTTGAGAGCCATCTGGGTGATCTGCTGCAGTGTTGCTAAGTTGGCTTGACGTTCTGCCCTGCTTGCTTCATGGTATGCGATGAGATTCTGCAAGATCTGCAGCATTGGGTCTTGCGACGAGCTTCTCCCTCCTTGGTTTCCACGAGTCATCTGAAGATTGAGGTAGATAAAGGGGTAAGAGGGAAATTCTAAGGTTCACGGTTTTGGTTTCAAAGCTAAAACTTTGAGTTAGACTCAGGTTTTTTAACTAACTCCATTTCATTCATGCAAAAAAACACACGGTACAACACACACCACAACAAACAAAGGAAACAGATGGTTTGAAGAACCATTCTGCAAGCTACGATACAGTGGGACCGATACATCTCATGCTACTACAGTGCTCTAGTGCATCTACTCATCGTCAATGAAGTCGGAGTCCTCATCGTCAGTGTAGAAGTCCACGGCATCCTCCTCTAGAAAGTCATCATCATTGCTGAGGTAAGAATCCATGTCTCCCTGGATTTCTTCACCCTCATCTTCTTCTTCCTTGGCGGCAAGCTGAGCTTCCTGCTCCTTGACGGTCTTCTCAAGGTCGGCCACCTTCTTGTGAAGACGGGCGATGGTGCGATCCTTCTTGGCACGCTGGCGGAAAACAGACTGGTGAGTCTGGGCCTTCTGGTTGGCAATGGCACGGTTCTGGTTGGCTAACTCTCTAGCATTGTCCAGTTCCTGCTGTTTGTCATGCAGCATGAAGTCAAGATTCTCCACTTGACGCCTCAACTCTGGGTGACTTGGCATATCCATCGGCATTCCCATGAAGTCACATCTTGCATAGTGAGCAAAACGGGTTCCCTAGAGTTGGTTGACACTGAGGGTACATAGACGGGCGAGAGGTTCATGCATTGCCCTGGCTAATCCATCTAGCCAGTTGTTCTCTCTCACGGAGAACTGGATTCTCCCGGATGTTGGTGCTTCGATGCTTCCTCTAAGATCAGCGGTGACTAGCCACTGTAAATCTCCTCCCGGGGGTCCTGGAAGTTGAGCTCCAAGAAACTCCGGATGTGGGCATCCTAGTAACTTCGATAGTGAATCCAGATCCCTCTCGAAGATCAACTGACCTCCGTTTCCCAATTGGTAGAACTTGCTGAACTGAGTCTCCATCTACAAGAATTTAGGATGATGAAAATTAGTGAAGTGATCAGGTGTGTCAAATTTTAAGTAGTAATGTAAGAATTTTGAGGAACATGAATTTTGGAGAAAGAATGAATTCCCAAGGATAAGAGAGGAAATAGTTTTTCATAAATACTCACTTTGGTTTTGAAACTAAGTTTTTGTTCGGACGTCCATTCTAACTAGGGTCTCCTATGGTCAGGATGGCTCTGATACCAACTTGTCAACACCCGAATTTTTAATCCCAGCTGCCCGTTATGCCATACCTCGTAATCCCAAGATTACCATTTTTGCGAGACATAACGGATTGGATATCACAGTACATCATCCATTAGAAACCATACATAAGGTCTTACACAAATAAGGATCTCATGATCCAGTCTTAATACAACAAGCAGCGAAAAAAAAGATAAGCGTAGCGGTGGGGTCCATCTTTAGGGGCACAGGCAATGCTGACGAAGGCAGATAGTCCTAGTTATCATAGCCGTCCTGCCGGCCATCATCTTGATAGTCTCCTTCATAGTCTGGCCATGAGAATAGCCAGGGACAAAAGCCATGAGTACTCTTTAAGTACTCGCAAACTACCACTAACAAGTAGTATAGTGCTAAGTTAAAGTGCTAAATCTAAGATTAACTATAAGGTTAAGTTTGAAACCTAAGCTAAGTTCTAAAGCAAAGAAAGATAAATTAAAGTTCTAGAATCACTTAAGTTGGGAAGCTAGTGTCATAATCACAACCCTGTTGTGGTCAAGTCAAAATTCATCATTCATTCATAAGTTATTTTGAAAACATCTGACAACAAAACAGTATGGCCATTCCAACTGTCCATAACCACGGACGCGGCTATTCGAATAGTTTGACACTCTGCAGAGGTGGTACACTTTCACCACAAGATTCGATACATCTGTCAAGGATAACCTTGAATCATCATACTTAGTATGCAGATAATCAAACATAACCTTTCCTTTACACACCCTAGTATAAGCACCTCTCCTATGAGCATGGCCTCCCAACCATGACCATCTGTCATCTTAGGCACTGCATAGGTGGACAACATTGAGAGGTAGCCTTAGCTCAAACCTCTCCCACGAGGGAACTAATACTAATGCATATAAACTTCTGGCTAAGCCTTACCTAATTCAGGTAGTGTGGTTGTATGGTAAATTTGGAATGGTATCGCATCCGAATCCAACCATCAGTTTTATAAAAAGGTTAAGGCTCATGCCTCAACATTTTCATCATCATAAACCATTTGTGTTTCTCAACACATGTCAAAACATCTCAATAGAATGACTCCTCATTCCAAGGTTTTCATAATTCATTTTCACTAAGTGTTCCCATCTAAAGTGACTCAAGTTTTGATCTACTCTAAACTACTAAGTTAAGAGTGTTCACTAAGGTGGAAAGATGATGGGTTCAATCTCATGCCATAGAATGACATCTAAGGCTTATCTAAATAGGTCAAGTTTTATACTCTTTATGCTACCTTCAAAACAACTAAGGGACTTTGTGTAAGGTAAAGGAAGTAAAGCTTGAAAGTAAGACTTGGGGTAAATACTAGTCCAAGTGGTATGATCAAAGCAGGCCTAAAGCATCTTTGCTTAGGTTATCTAGATTGCAAGGATTAGCTTGCATTGTTAATGGTGGCTTGCTAAAGTAAGTTTTGTAAGTGTTAGCTTGCCAATAATAGCTTGCCTTGGTTGGTGTAGTGGTTGAAGTTTTCTTCTTCTTCTTCTTGGTAGAACTCTTCCTCCTCGTAGACTTGGTTGGTACTATCATCTATAAATACATACGGAGTACACAATCACCACACAATACTTAACTAGTCTAATCAACACTCTAAGGCATACATTTGATGATCTATTATCATCACAAGCATCAAAAGATTTTGTTAACTAGCTTCATTCTTTTTATTTTAGAAAAGTAATTTCTACTCATTAAAAATTAACTAAGATTTAATATTCACCACTTAAAATATGGGATCATGTGGACACATGTCATCATCACATATTCTAACATGTGGGAATGTGATTTAAAGGTTGGATCACAATTACTTTGGTTTAATTTCATTATTTAATGATTTAAAGTGACTAGAAATGCCTATATAGCATTATTTTGGTACTAGTACAAAGTCACAGCATGTAAACCCTAATATTATTACATATTCAGATAGGTATGGTTAAATGTGATTTTTGAGAGTTGGAATCAACTCAAAAGCTATCATGGTTGATTTTACAAAAATGTTGCAAGGTGCAAATGTTTCTGTCTTGTTATTTTTACTCGGAGATATCTATAACTCTAATTGAATTAAATCCAATGGGGTTGGATAGATAATTTCAATACCTTTCAGGAAAAATTGGTTTCATGCAATTTGGAGTTGTTAAACTCCCAGAATTGATTTTTAAACTAGTGGACAGAAACTAGATTAACTCTAAATAGAAAAAACTAAATTTTAAACTTTCACACGCGCCGGAACTAACTTGGCCGGCCCAGCTACGCACAGCATGCGCAGCGGGCTTCCTGACAGGCGGGCTCCACCGATCAACGGCACAACCTAACCGAAATAGTATCTAGCATCCTGGGCCACACAATCTAAAGACGATCCAACGGTGATGAGTCATCATTGATGACGGATCACTCCGGCGAGAACGTGACCTAGCCGCGGCGGTGGGGGTCGATTGGGGGCATACCAGGGCTCCAGCAAGGTGGGCGAGGCGGGCAAACGGGCTGGTAGACGACGGCGAGGCGAGGCGCGGTTGCGGCGGAGCTTGGGGTGCTCTAAATCACCAACGCCCTTCTCCTCCTGCTGCGGCGGCTTCGGCTTCAATTCCGGCGAGACAGAGCTCGAGCGGCTTCGGCGAGAGGTGGGTAAGATTCAGTGAGAGGTGAGGAGTGTAGGAGTAGAGAGAAATGGTGCTGGGGTGGCCGCTTTATATAGGGTCAACGAGGGGACAGAATGGGCGACGGTGAGGTCATCGGTGACGACACTGCGGGGCTCTGTCGACATGGGCGAGGGCGGCGTTGGGTGCTCTGTTCCCCGGCGGTCCTCTGAGGCTTAAAGGCGCGGCAAGGCGAGGTCTCTACTGGTCGGGAGCGTGCGATGAACTGCACGCAGACGGCGGTGTTCGATGCTGCTCCTCCGGTCTGTTGGTCGTGAGGGGCGAACGCCGATGTCTGGGCGGTTGTTGGGCCTGCTGTGGCTGTTGACACGCAAAGCTAGAGCTAGGTGCGGTCTGTGCGGCTCTGGCGGGCGCGACGCTCCAGGGTGATCGGCATGGCGGACAGCGGCAAGGGCGCGAGCAATTGTGGCTTGTCCTCCGCTAGTTTTTGGTCGGGGGCTGGTTGAGGCGAAGCGGTGTGATGTCGCCTGTCTCCCAGCAAGCGAAGGAGAGCGCGGGACAGGCTAGGGCGAGCGGTCCGTGGTCGACCTGGGGCAAGGCTTCGGGCGCGAGCTACTGGAGCAGACAGTGGAGAGGGAGAAAGGGTTAGGGCCAGGGTTCTAGCTGGGGGAACCAGGGGACCAAGTTAGGCCCAAATGGTGACCAAAACTACTACTCACTATAGTGTTTTAAGATTTGCAAGATTTGTGTCTGCCACCTGCTCGACATAATGGCCGCAAGAAGCAAAAATTTGAATTTTGGGTTCAAAATTTTTGAGTGATCTCCACTAGTACTAGGTAGCCTCTGGTTGCAAGGGTTTTGAAAATGGAGTTCATTTGGATGGTTTTTGAAATAGGGGTGATCTAGGCATATGCATTGAATTCAATTTTAAACTGTCATTTAAAATAAGTATTTGAATGTTTTTAGCAGATCACAAAGTGGGTCTTGGTACCTCATTATGTGTACTAGCAAGGGGTGCAAAGATCCAGAATTATTTCTGTTGGGAAATGAGTGCTAGGAACACTCAAAGTAGTGTAGTGGATTAACATGACCAAAATGACCATTCCTCATTTTTAATTGTTTTTTATTTGATTTTCTTTGGGATTTGTTTGGGAATGATCTAGATGATGTTTAATTTCACCTAAGAATCATTTTACAAGCAATGTATCACTTAATCAAGGCAATTTTAAAACAACTCCTATTTAAATGCACACACATATGAATGCTTTAATAATTTTAATTGGGAAAAGTTTTTGTTAACCCTAAATTTGATGATTTGGATCTTGGTAAGCTTGGATTAAAGTTTTGGCATGTTACAGATTCGGCCTCTCTAGCATGATGCAACAACTCATTCATGGTCTCATACTTGTGATGACGAACAATGCTCTTGATCGGTAACTTCAAATTGTTTAGGAATCATTGCATGGTCATCTCAATGGACTCACAAATTCTAGCACGCTGCATAAGCATCTCCATCTCCATGTAGTACTCATCAACTATCATGGTGCCTTGCTTCAATTGCGTCAATTTATCAAAAATTGATCGCAAGTAGTTGGTTGATACAAAACGAGCTTTCATGATTTGCTTCATCTCGCACCAATCCATCACAAGAAGTTCATTGTCCTCCCTTCTATGCTGCACAAGAGCATCCCACCAACGCAAAACATAACCATCAAATTCAGATGCTGCAAGCTTGACCTTCTTGTCTTCAGGATAGTCAAATAAACGCCAGAGCTTCTCAATCTTCAACTCCCATGAGAGGTAATCTTTAGGGTCAATAGAACCATCAAACTTGGGAATCGAGAATTTTGGCTTGCCCAAACCATCATTAGCAGCTTGGTTGGGAACACGTTGAGCACGCCCAAGAGGAGCAACCCCGCGGCCATGAGCAGGTGCATGGGCAGGGGGAATAGCACGTCCCCTGCCAACATGTGGAGCAGCATCCACGGCGCTACCCTCATCAATATCATCAAAGGCATCATCATGTTGAGGATCTTCCCTTCTATGTAAGGCGGCTGTCAAACCCTCAATGGAATGTTGCAAAGTGGTGACATTGACATTGAGCGTAGCCACTTGCGTCTGGATAGTATCAACCGTTCCAACATGCTGATCCAATCTCATATTCATATCCTAGAGATTCTTGTCAATGGCATCTGTCGTGTTAGTAAACACACGTGTCAAGTGGGACTTCAAAGCCTCATATTCACGCTAATTAACAAGCTCCTCATCCTTCTTTTCCTGCATCACAACATCATCATCACTAGAAGACATGATTAGTAGGTTAGTGCAAAAATCAAAATCTGTATGGTGGAAACTCTCACAACTCACTCACAACTAATAAGAAAGGAGATCTTACCGTTCCAAAGTGAATAGAGATGCTCTACCAAACAAAATCAAAGACTGATGCACTTGATGTGATGAAGTGAATATCAAAGGTATAGAGAACGATCACAGGGCACACAGGTTATTTATGGTGGAGCTATAGGTATGGTATCCTATCTACACTGCAAACAAGTCCTAGTGCTGATCGTACAAAAACCCAAGAAACACACACGGTGGAGATAAACGTGGCAAAGCAACTTATGAAAAGGAATATTGCAATGCACAAGAGAGACGCTAGTAATAGCTCAAATAGAACAGGCACAAGATTGCTCAATCAACCTTGATATCTCCCTTTTGTTGTTTACTTTTGTATCTCTTTTCTTTTCTCTTTTTTTTAACAACTTTTTTTTCTCTTCTTTCTCTTTTTTTTTATTTTTCAACTATCAGACACAATGCAATACGTGATGCAACAATTCTGAGCAATTAGGGGCCGGATATTCTGGTTTGGTCGGGGGCAGGATAATCCGGTCTACCTGGACAAAAAAATTTGCACTTCAAACCCTAATGAGCAGCCTGTCGGAGCAAAGCAACTAGTCTCGTGGGTACGTTCCTAGGCACATATGCTGTAGATAGGCTATGTCTATGGTATGCAAACAAAGGTATGCTATGTGGACTCAGACAAACGAGGAAAACTTGCGGAACACGGTGATGGTTGACACGGCGGAAAACAAGATCAAACCCTAAACCTAGACACAAACGAAAAAACTAGACTCCTACAAGGAAAAACCTGTAGATCGGATCTACGAGAAGATACAATCAGCAAACTAAAACTCGAAAACGATGCAATCTAGTCTATGGCAAATCTTTTTGTAAGGCTTTTTCTATATAGGACGAAAAACACTCTCTAATCTTTGGATGGATTTGTGGATGCTTACCGAGGCAACACTAGAAATATGATACCAAGATGATATGGGGTGGCCCGATCTTCTCAGTAAGCGGATGGCGGTGATGATGGTGGATGATAGATAACTATCCTATAGCTATGAACTCTCCCGCTCGATCCCTGATGCCAATGCAACAGCTCTCGAACCTTGTAGGATATTCACAACACCACGCTCTTGCGCACACAGCCGTCGACCACGAACGGTAGTTTGCAATCTACTAATTCCCAATGGAACAACAGATCACACTCAATTATAGTTGGTAAAATCGATCACAGGGTAATTCCAGAGGTTCTATGAAAGAAACAACTCCAAAATAGTTTTAACGTGGTCTAACCTAAACTAGAGGGCGTTCCCAGGCTTATATAGCCGCTGGAACGTCCGAAAAACGCGAAACAAAAACGTGTCTGATACAGTCAGATCCGTCCGGATCTGATGGGAACTTTTTGGGCCGGATTATCCGGTCTAAGAGGGCCGGATTATCCGGGGGGAAAATCCGGTCAAATATCCGCCCCGGTACTGAACGTCGCGCACGAAGTCCTTTGCAGAATCTCCAAAGCAGGGCCGGATTATCCATGGTGTGGGGGCCAGATTATCCGAGGTTAGGCGTGGAAGTAATCATTGGAAAGATCTTGGAATTATCTATCCAACAAGTGCTTATTTGCTTGATTTGGAGTTCGTATGAGGAATCCACGTCCGTTTGAATTTCAGGACTTCTGTCTGTCCGAATTGAACGTTCCTTCTCTTTGATGATCTCCCTTGCTTGTATTGCGCCTTCCTCCCGCTCCTCCCTCGCGCATCCTTGGGTGATCATCATGTTGGGCTTCTCTTGTAGCCCTTCTCCTCCTCGCGCCATGCTTGTTTCTCCAACGAACCTGATCATACATAAATGCATAGACTTAGGCAGTATAAAGTTCTCATCAATCAAAGTACCAGATTTGTTTAGGAGTAAATTCACATGTTGTTAAAGTAGCTTAGCACGAGCTCTTTTAATAGGTCCAATTCTAATCTCATTGGACTGATCCTTTCTTGCAACAGTTGTAGCATCTTCAGTAGTCATTGGGGTAGGTGTAATTGTAGGGATGTCCTCATCACATGTCACCTCAAAAATTATTCTTTCTTTTTTATCACTTACCTACTCGAGGACGAGCAGGAGTTAAGCTTGGGGATGTTAATATGTTGCTAACGTATCTATAATTTTTGATGTTCCATGCTTGTTTTATATCTACTTTCTTATGTTTTGTCCACACTTTGGAGTATTTTTACACATTTTCTGGAGCTAACCTATTAACAAGATGCCACAGTGCTAGTTGCCTGTTTTCTGCTATTTTTAGTTCTAGAAAGCCAGAAAATGAATATTCTCGGAATTGGACGGGACAAAAGCCAAAGTTAATATTTCACCGAGGGGAACACGAAGCCAGAAGACGAGACAGAGAAAGGCCAGGGGCTGGCCACACCTCCTGGCCCGCGCCAGGGGGTGGTGTGGGCCCCTCCAGCCTCCATCGACCTTGCCTCTTTGCCTATATATTGCCTCCGATACAAAAGCCCTAAGTACCCGATCAAAATTCCATGAAAGAGTCTATAGCCGCCACCATCTCCATCCGTAGATCGGGAGGGATCTGAAGCTCTTCCCGGCACCCTGCCAGAGGGGAGAATTCACCCTGGAGGCCTTCTTCATCACCATGCCTGCCTCCGGTGTGATGCGTGAGTAGTTCATCCTTGGACTACGGGTCCATGTAGTAGCTAGATGGTTGGTTCTCCTCCTTTGTGCTATCATGTTTAGATCTTGTGAGCTCCGTTCATGATCAAGATCATCTATTTGTAATCCTACATGTTGTGTTTACGGGGATCCGATGGATATTGAGATGCTATTTTAGATTGAGTATTGATTCTATCATGTCTTTGTTATTTGTGATCTTGCATGCTCTCCGTTGTTAGTAGCTATCTTGGCTGAGTAGATGCTAGCAACTCCAAGAGGGAGTATTTATGCTCGATAGTGGGTTCATGCCTCTAGTAATCTAGGGAAGTGACAGAAATCTCTAAGGTACTAGATTGTTTTTTGCTACTAGGGAGAAAACAGCAATCCTTTGTTCATAGAACAATCGTATTGTTTACTTTACACGCAATGCTTAATGCAATTATCCGTTGCTTGCAATTTAATACTGGAGGGGGTTCGAATGATAACCTGAAGGTGGATTATTAGTCATAGATGCAGTTACGTTCTATGTATAATGTTGTAATGCCCAATCAAATATCATAGGAGTCAAGATGATTAGTATATGCATGTATGCTTTCTCGATGTTTGTCAATTGCCTCGCTGTAATTTGTGCACCCAACATGTCATCTATCTTAAGGAGAACCACCATTAGTGAACTATGGACCTCAGTCCATTCTTTTACCATCAATCTACAACTATTTATTGTTTTCTGTTTACTTTCTGCAAGCAATTACTATCTTCTACACAATACGTTTAATACTCTGTTTTCAGCAAAACCGGTGAGATTGACAACCTCACTGTAAGTTGGGGCAAAGTTCTGTGGTTGTGTTGTGCAGGATTCCAAGTTGGAAACAACACCTTGGAGGTGTTTCCTTGCTCCTACTGGTTCGATAACCTTGGTTTCATAACTGAGGGAAAACTTGCTGCTGTGCTCATCATACCCACACACATAGCACGGGCCGACACACCCAACGAGCTCGATATATTTTGGGCCATCACACCCACACACACATAGCACGGGCCGACACACCCAGCGCTGAGCCTACGTCTCGTGGGCACAAAATGTCTTGCGCATGCGTCGCTGCCACTCCACGGATCATCCACACCATTAGGCCCCCTTCTCCCTGGTGGTACAACGCCTCCATCCTGGCCTCAATATGGTCGGAAAAGTTCCTGTCTACAGATAAATGCAGGGCACCGGTGAATACGGAGCGGGCAACCGCCGCCATCGACGTGTTTGTTGGGGGCGAGGGGAGATGATTAGAGGATGAGCATGGATGTGCGCGGACGCAGGGAGCCGATTGCTGGATGTGGCTTGACACAACATGAGGAAGGCTGGCGTGTGGCTGCCCTCATCCCAATCTGACGGTCCACGGCGACTGGACGCTCATCCCTCGGTCCTCTCGGCTGAAACGTTGAAGCTGCGCACATAGGTACACTTCCCGCCCATGGTCCCCTCCTCCTCCGCCTCTAGGAGGCAGGGCGCATCCGCATCTCTCCTCTGTGTACCTCGCCCCCACGACCGAGCAGAGGAGGCAGGGGTCACGCACCTGGTTTTGGAGAGACAGAGACGGTGATGGGGCAGCGGGGGTGATATGGGGTGACCCGATCTTCTCAGCAAGCACTTGTCGATGATGATGGTAGATGATAGATAACTAGTATGTAGCTATGAAGTCTCCCGCTCGAACCCTAATGCCAATGCAAAAACTCTCGAACCCTGTAGGATATTCACAACACCACACTCTTGCGCACATAGCCGGCGACCACGAACGGTAGTTTGCAATCTACTAATTCCCAGTGGAACAACAGATCACACTTAATTGCAGTTGGTAGAAATTGATCACAAGTAATTCCAGAGGTTCTATGAAACAAACAACTCCTAAATAATTTTAATGTGGTCTAAAACCTAACTATGTGTGGTGCCCCATCTATTTAAGAGTCTGGGGGAGGCGGCCAAGGTGGGATCCGAGTTGGTCCCACCCAACTAGGGTACAAACCGACCCATAAAGGGTGCAGCCTCAGGACTTTGCCGTGGCAGGCTTTGACTCGGTTTTGCTGTCACGGCAGCCTGCCGTGGCAGCAAATCTGCTCGTTTCTGTGCCGTGGCAGCCTTATGTGGCAGATAAAAGTGGTGTTTCTCTGTTGCGGCAGAGATCTTCGACCAAGTGTTTATCTTCAACCTTGTGTGCTCCTTGCGCTTCCTCTCTCTCCTCCCTCGCGCATTCTTCATTGATCAACACGCCATGTTCCATTAGCTCCTCGCTTCGTGCTACGCCTTCTTCTCCCAAGTACCTGATCATGCAATAATTCAAAGACTTAGGTAGTATAAAATTCTCATTAACTAAAACATCTGGCTCATTAAGAAACAAGTTCACCTGTTGTTCTAGTAGCTTAGCACGAGCTCTTGTAATTTGTCCAATCCTTATCTCATTGGATTGATCTTTCTTTGCAGCAGCTAGAACATCATTAGTAGCAATTGGGGTAGGTGTAACTGTAGGGATGTCCTCATCATCTCCCTCCCTTCAAAAGGCGTCGACCCCGACGCTCCAAGGTATTCTCCAGCATATGGTGATAAATAAGCAACATTGAAATTGTTGCTAGCTCCACCAACCTCCTCAATAGGTATATCAACCGAGTATGCAATATCATTAATTTTGGATAACACCTTATAAGGACCAGCACCACGTGGCTTCAACTTGGACTTGCGAAGTAGTGGAAATCTATCCTTGCGTAGATGCACCCAAACCATTTCGCCAGGCTTGAACAACAATTCCTTCCTTGCTTGATTCCTTGTAGCAGCAATGTTCTTGCCTTTCTTCTCAATAGCCTTTCGAGTCTTCTCATGAATTTTCTTCACATATTCAACACGTTTTGATGCCTCTATATCAACTCTCTCGTGCAATGGCAAAGGCAACAAATCAAGTGGCGTCAATGGCTTGAAGCCATACACCACCTCAAAAGGACAAAGATGAGTAGTGGAATGCACAACCCTGTTCAACATGGGGCAAACATTCTTCCCACTCCCGCGAATTCTTTTTTATCATAGTCCTTAGCAGATGTGACAATGTTCGATTCACCACCTCCGTTTGACCATCTGTTTGGGAATGACATGTAGTACTGAATAGCAACTTCGTTCCTAGCTTCCTCATAAGGTCTTCCAAAAGTAGCTCATGAACTTCACATCACGGTCAGAAACAATCGTCTTAGGTACTCCATGTAATCTCATGATGTCCCTGAAAAATAGGTTAGCAACATGCGATGCATCATCCCTTTTGTGGCAGGCAATAAAATGAGCCATCTTAGGGAACCTATCCACTACCACAAATATAGAGTCATAACCTCTCTGAGTTTTAGGTATACCTAGCACAAAATCCATACTAATGTCTTCCCATCGAGTAGTAGGTGCAGAGAGAGGTGTATACAAACCATGAGGCTTCAGCTTGGATTTTGACTTGTGGCATGTAATACATTGGCTCACAAATCTTTACACATCATGCCTCATCTTGGGCCAATAAAAATGATTAGCAAGCATGAGCAACATCTTCTCACGCCCAAAGTGACCCATCAAACCACCAGCATGTGATTCCTGCACTAAGAACAAACGCAACGATGATTCTAGAATACATAGTTTGTTAGCTCGAAACAAATATCCATCATGTATATGATACTTATCCCATGCGTTTCTAAGAGCACATGAATGATATGGTTCAGCAAAATCATGGTCAGTTGCATAAAGTGCACAAATACTCTCTAATCCAGAAATTTTAACATCAAGATTGGTTAATAGCATGTTCTTCGTAGATAAAGCATCAGCAACAACATTCTCTTTTCCCTTCTTATACTTAATGATGTCAGGAAAAGACTCAATAAACTCAACCCATTTAGCTAATCGTCTATGCAAGTTTGATTGAGTTTTTAAATATTTCAATGCTTCATGATCAGAATGTATGATAAATTCTTTTGGCCACAAATAATGTTGCCAAACTTCAAGTACTCTAACAAGTGCATACAATTATTTATCATAAATAGGATAGTTCAAGCGATCACCAGTAAGTTTCTCAGAAAAATATGCTATAGGGCGACCTTCTTGCATCAAAACGCCACCAATGCCTATACCACTAGCATCACATCAACTTCAAATTGCTTCGAAAAATCAGGTAATGCAAGTGATGGTGCAGAAGTAAGAAAACGTTTCAATGTATCAAAAGCAATATCTTGGGTAGCGCCCCATACAAAAGAACACCTTTCTCTGTCAAGTCATTCAATGGTGCAGCAATGGTGCTAAAATCCTTCACAAAGCGCCTATAGAAACCAGCTAAGCCGTGGAAACTACGCACTTGACTTGCATTCATGGGAGTAGGCCAATTCTGAATTGATTCAATTTTAGATTGATCTACCTCTACCACATTATTATATACAACAATCCCATAAATATGACCTTATCTTTTGCAAATGTGCACTTCTCAAGATTATCATATAGTTTATTATCACGCAACACTTGCAAAACTTGTCGGATATAATTACAATGTTCAGTTTCGTTGTGGCTATAGATTAGTATATCATCAAAGTAAACAACCACAAAACGACCAATAAAATCTCTCAAAACATGATTCATTAATCGCATGAATGTACTAGGTGCATTAGTAAGACCAAATGACATAACTAACCACTCATACAAACCAAATTTTGTTTTGAAAGAAGTTTTCCACTCATCCCCTTATTTCATCCTAATTTGATGATAACCACTACGCAAATCAATCTTAGAGAAAATAGCAGCACCACTCAATTCATCTAGCATATCCTCTAAGCGTGGAATAGGATGACGATATCGAATAGTGATGTTATTAATAGCTCTACAATCTACACACATGCGCCATGTACCATATTTCTTAGGCACTAAAATAACAGGAACATCACAAGGGCTAAGAGAGACATGAATGTACCCTTTATCCAGCAACGCCTGTACTTGTTTCGGTATCTCCTTTGTTTCTTTGGGGTTGGTCCTTTAGGGTGCACGATTGGGATGTGTGGCGCCAGGGATCAAGTCAATTTGGTGTTTAATACCACGCAATGGAGGTAATCCTACAAGTACATCTTCTGGAAACACATCCCCAAAATCCTGCAAAACATAAGAGATACCAAGAGAAATAGGGGTCATGTCGTTAGAAACCAATACCTCGCCCTTATACATGAGCACAAGCGGCATGGCTATAGGATCCTCACGAAATTCTCTCATATCCTCTTTGGTGGCTAATATCAGCAAATTAGGCACTCTTTCACTTTTCATTATATCACTCAATTTAGGCTCAATTACATCATGAACAGCTGTCACATTATCTCGCCGAGCTATAGGATCATCCTTCAAATTCACTTCTATCTTCTGGCGAGAATCATTCACAATGTCTTGTGGTGTCATTGGCTGCATAGTAATATTCTTTCCTTTGAATTCCAAGTGACATGTATTGGCTCTCCCATTGTGTTTCACATGGCGATCATAGAGCCAAGGCCGACCCAATAGAAGATGGCAAATAGTCATAGGAACCACATCAAAGTCAATAGAATCCTTGTATGATCCTATTTGAAAATTCACACGTACCATATGATTTACCTTCATCTCACCATTGTTGCTCAACCATTGTATGTAGTATGGCTTGGGATGAGGCAAATAAGTCAAATTCAGCTTGGCACATACTCCTTACTTGCAAGATTTCTGTAGCTACCTCCATCAATAATTACCTTGCAAGCTTTGTTAGATCGAACTAGAGCTTTTGTTTGAAACAAGTTGCAACACTGAGATTCATCAATAGGTTGCACACTAAGTATGCGTGGAGACACCACAATAGTAGGTGCACGCACAGGATAAGCATCATGACCATCCTCGCCATCATAATCAGAATCGACATCAATCTCATCTCCACTCTCATACTCACCTTGTTCATTGACAAACATGACCTTGCTGTTTGGACAATCTTTCTTGTAGTGTCCTCTACCCCCACAAGTATGGCACACCACATGGCGAGTACACGCAGTTGACATATTGGAACCGAACTAGCAGCAGCAGTAGCGGGCTTCCGAGCATTGGAACCAAACGAAGATGTAGGTGCAGGTTTGGCCGATGGTGTAGGATGGCTAGTAGCAGGTGGCACCATAGTAGGCGGCGTAGATCTGGCCGAAAAACGGCTGGTAGACGTAAACCGTGCACGTGACTTAGCCTCCTCAGCTAACTGTGACTCGGCCTCTCTAGCATGGTGCAATAGCTCATTTATAGTGTCGTACTTGTGATGACGAACAATGCTCTTGATTTGAAGCTTCAAATTGTTGAGAAAACGCCGCATAGTCATCTCAAGGAACTCACGAACCTTAGCACGTTGCATAAGCATCTCCATCTCCATGTAGTACTCATCAATGGACATGTTTCCTTGCCTCAACTGTGTCAACTTATCAAAAATTGATCGCAAGTAATTGGTGGGTACAAAACGATCCTTCATGATGCTCTTCATCTCACCCCAATCCATCACAGGAAGTTGATTGTCGTCCCTTCTATTCTGCACAATAGCATCCCACCAACGCAAAGCATATCCATCAAATTCTGATGCTGCAAGCTTAACCTTCTTGTCTTCTGGATAATCAAACAAACGCCAGAGCTTCTCAATCTTCAACTCCCAAGTAAGATAATCCTCAGGATCAAGTGAACCATTAAAGGAGGGAATTGAAAACTTGGGCTTGCCCAAACCATCATCGGCTTGGTTCGGAACACGCTGAGCACGTCCCAAAGGGGCATATCCACGTCCATAAAGAGGAGCAGCAGCAGGTGCAGGGGGATTGGCACATCCTCTGCCATGATGTGGGGCAGCATCAGCTGCACTACCCTCATCATCATCCTCAAACACATCATCGGGTTGGAAATCCTGTCTTTACTGAATTGCCGCTGTAAGAGCCTCAATCAAACGCTGCAAGGTGGCGACATTGACATTGATTACTGTCACTTGAGTTTAAATGTTATTGACTGCGCCAGTATTCTGATCCACTGCCTCTTGCATGTCCTTGATATTCCCATCAATAGACTCGCGCCAAGTAGCACGCTCCTCATCCTTCTGTTGATGTGACACAACATCAACATCACTCAAAGACATGATTAGTAGGTTAGTGCAAAAATCAAAATCTATTTGGTGGAAACACTCACAACTCACTTACAACTAACAAGAAAGGAGATCTTACCGTTCCAAAGTGAATAGAGATGCTTTACCAAACGTAATCAAAGACTTATGCACTGATGTGATGAAGTGAATATCAAAGGTATAGAGAACAATCACAGGACACACTGGTTATTTATGGTGGAGCTCTAGGTATGGTATCCTAAGTACACTGCAAACAAGTCCTAGTGCTGATTGTACAAAACCCAAGAAACACACACGTGGAGATAAATGTGGCAGTGCAACTATGAAGGGTGTTGCACTACTCTCGAGAGACACTAGCAAAGCTCAAAGTAAACAGGCACAAGATTGCTCAACCTACCGGTGCACAAAGATATCACTAGGCCTCTTGCTCAATTCTCCTTTCCTTTTTCTTTTTCTTTTGTATAGCTTCTTTCTCTTTTTTCTTTTTTTTTCTTTTGCTATATCTCTTTTTTTGAATATATATATCACAACCAATTCATAAAGCAAAGCACCAAAACCTACGAGCAGCCTGTAAGAGCGGAAACTAGTCTCAATAGGCAAGTTCCTACACGTATGAAATAGAAAGGCTGTGGCTAAAGTTCAGGAAAAAGTGCAATTTTCACACTTTGCAAGAAATGCTGCCATGGCAGAAAAACTGATCAAAATCATGATGTGGCAGAGATCCTGTACCGCGGCAGAAAAACTGACGGAACCTGTGTCGCGGCAGAGCGGCGGCAGGGCAGCTAGCGCGCGGAAGAGAATCACGCGGAAAGTGTAACGCGGCAGAGCGGCGGCAGCGAGCAGGCGCGCGTGACAGAGAAATTGTGCTATGGCAGGAGTCCGTGTCGCGGCAGGAAACAACTCGTTTCCGTGCCGCGGCAGAATCGGTATCTACTTTTTTTTTAATTAATGCAAACCCACTCGGCCAAGAGTAATACACAAGGACTCCTAGCTAGGATCGGATCTGCTAAAGGAGGTGGAAAACTAAGGTGGATTCGGCTAGAGCAAGAAGAAAACGATGAACCGATCTAGATCTAAAACTGAAAGAGGAACATGACCAACAACTATTACTCGAATACGATGTAATCTAGGCTATAGCTTGTGGGGCTTTTTCTGTATAGGACGAAACACACGAACTAATCTACGGATGGATTTGTGGATACTTACCGAAGCAACGAGGAAATCTGATACCAAGATAATATGGGGTGGCCCGGTCTTCTTAGCAAGCACTTGTCGATGATGATGGTAGATAATAGATAACTAGTATGTAGATATGAACTCTCCCGCTCGAACCCTGATGTCAATGCAACAGCTCTCGAACCTTGTAGGATATTCACAACACCATACTCTTGCGCACGTAGCTGTCGACCACAAACGGTAGTTTACAATCTACTAATTCCTAGTGGAACAACAGATCACACTTAATTGCAGTTGGTAGAAATCGATCACAAGTAATTCTAGAGGTTCTATGAAAGAAACAACTCCAAAATAATTTTAACGTGGTCTAAAACCTAACTATGTGTGGCGCCCCATCTAATTAAGAGTCTGGGGGAGGCGGCCAAGGTGGGATCCGAGTTGGTCCCACCCAACTAGGGTACAAACCGACCCATAAAGGGTTCGGCCTCAGGACTCTGCCGTGGCAGGCTTTGACTCAGTTTTCCTATCACGGTAGCCTGCCGTGGCAGCAAATCTGCTCGTTTCTGTGCCGCGGCAGCCTGCCGTGGCAGAGAAAAGTGGCATTTCTCTGCCGCGACAGAGATCTTCCACCAAGTGTTGATCTTCAATCTTGTGTGCTCCTTGCGCTTCCTCCCTCTCCTCCCTCACACATTCTTCATTGATCAACACGCCATGTTCCATTAGCTCCTTGCTCCGTACTACGCCTTCTTCTCCCAAGTACCTAATCATGCAATAATTCAAAGACTTAGGTAGTATAAAATTATCATTAACTAAAACATCAGGCTCATTAAGAAACAAGTTCACCTGTTGTTCTAGTGGCTTAGCACGAGCTCTTGTAATTGGTCCAATCCTTATCTCATTGAATTGATATTTCTTTGCAGCAGTTGGAACATCATCAGTAGCAATCGGGATAGGTGTAACTGTAGGGATGTCCTCATCGGGGGGCATTTTCTTTGTTGGGAAGCCAGGCCGTCGAAGTCGGCCTCTATTTGCTAGGATCGACTGGACTTGATGAAGAAGACTGCGATTCCGGCCACGTATGCACCAGAGTGAGAGGGTGGCCATGGTCCATGGAACAACCGTCCTCTCATCCGTGTGGTACTCCGTCTTGACGGAATCATGTAGCTTTCCCAGGTTTGTCGGAGTGGAGTCAACCTCTTGCACAAGCCACATTGGTTCTTCCTCCTGAACTATTTTGTCTAAAGTGGATCTACTGGAGTTCCAACATATCGCCAACATGAGTCGTGCCCGACGTCAATGGTGTTCTTGATCGGAACTAGTACGGGACAGAGAGAGGCTCTCCCATAAGGAGGCGGTGGCGGCAAAACCCATCTAGGGTTCCTTTCCTCTGCCGGCGACGCCACCGGTCCGTCCCGTCTCCGGCGGCCTTAGGGCCTTGGAGGCGTGGCGGACCACGGCCTCTCGCTGGTGGGAGGTTTTAGCGTTTTGTTTAGACTATTTTTAGTGTCTTTTTTTGGATGTTGAGGCGGCGGCTATGTCCTGGAGTCGGAATAAGGTCCTCCTCGTCCTATCCTCGCTCTGGTGGTGCGTCTAGCATCGACGGAGGGCGTGTGGAGTCGTGTGTCCGACAGATCCCTTGGAATCTGGTCGTTTTTTGTTGGTGTGTTTTGGGGTCAGTATCTTCTGATTTACGTTAGTCATCTTCGGTGATGGTTACTGCTCTGGTGCGCTGGTCCTTTGGGGCCTTAGCACGACGACTTCCCGTCTGTCTACTATAACAAGCTCTACTACGACAAGCTTTGCCCGGCTCCGGTGATGGAGGGGCGAGGACGGCGGCGCGCCTTCGGCTCGTGCCAGTGTTTGTAGTCGTCGCTAGGTGGTCCATTGCCCTATTTGTAATTTTTATTACTTGTAGGACTCTTTATACTGTTGTTGATGATTATTAATAGATCGGTGGGATTTCGCAAAAAAAAATTGGATCTACTGCCTGGTTTCGATCTATTTATTTGTTCATGGATTTTAGGTGAGATTTTTCTGTTTGTGTTTTCGAACATGGGAAATTTTCAGGCCCGCGGCTCGATCCTACGCCCCTGGAGCAATGGACGCGGCTTGCCTGTGTCCTCGTGGTGCGCCCAACCGTGCGACCGCTCCGTTCGTTCAGGATCGTGGGGTTATCTCTAGTGTGCCCCTGTTTAGCTGCTTTTCTCCATAAAAAGAAAAGTACAGCAGAATACTCGCGACTCCGTATCCGAACAAGAAAATTACACCGGAGAGCGAAAACACAGCGGCATGGTCACGACATAGATCGGCAACCCCGAGGCCGCAGGGAGCAGGTCGGCGTCGTACAGATCTCGACCGTGGCGGAGCCGAGCACGAAATCGATGATGCCTAGTCGCGGCGAAGAAACTGCTGCGGGCGTCAGCGTGGATGGCAGCGCGGATACGAAATCGGCAGCGGCGTGCCGACGACCACAACGATGACGACGACCGCCGCCTAACTTTCCTCAGCTCTGGACGCGCTCTTCTCGGTCAGCGGCGCGCGGCGACCTGCTCTACCATCCCGAGTCCCCGACGGGACCACTGCAGTGGAGGAACGGGTCGGGGTCTCGGCTCCGCCCTCCAGTTCCAGTACCAGCCGCCCCGACGTCTGTGTCCTCCAGGTCCAGTCTGGTCTTCATAGACCAGCTCGGACAGGATCTCCGCCTCCATCTTCTCGCCGAGGCTGTCGACGTTGTTGCGGAACAAGCCGATCCAGGGGGATACGATCGATTTCGCGCTCGATGAGGCCGTCAACAGAGCTCGTCCGCCGCGAGTCCTCGTCGGTCGGTGGCTCTAGGTGCCTCAGCACGGTTTTACACAGCCCGCCCAGCAACCTCTTTCCGCTGGGACTCTCCTCGGCGAGGCGTACCACTTGCAGGCGCACATCGTAGTCATGCCGCGGACAGCGCCCGATCACGATGAGGAAGACAACGGCATTGGCACTCCGTAGGACACGAGCCAAGGGTGAGGAAGTAGACATAGCCACGGGGGCGAGATCGCGGCCTTCCTCGCCCGGCTCCCGTTCTTTTACATCGACGTTGGATCGAAAGGACACAACGGAACGAGTACACAAAAGTGAATGAAGTACGAACTACTCCTATCTTTTTTTCTTCAATCGCTACTAGTAGATGGAAAAACTGTGAGCAGCCGTAGGATCTGAACAAACGGAGCGGTCACATGGATGGTCGCACCAAGAGGCCACAGGCAAGCCGCGTCCTGGAGCAATGCACTGGCGAGACCTCCACCGCCATGCATCTGTGAGGCCTTTCCCCTCCTCTGCTCCAGGCTGCACTCCCTTTCTGATCCACACATATGCGCTTTAGGATTAAAGGATTAATTGGTGTAGAATTTGTTCCAGGAAGACACTGAATCGGGATTTTAGGAAGAGGAGCTATGACTGATTTGATTCTATGATTTATTTTATTTGGTTGTTGTGTTAGCGAGATGGCATAATTGGTTGCGAACTTAACAAATCTGCTACTGCCACGTAGAGTTAAGGCGTGAAGTTCATACATGTGGATAAGTTTCAGTTGATTATTAGCTATTGCCCAGTTTGGTACTCTGTTATAGTGACCTATTTACAGATATAGACAACACATCCAGTCAATACTTTATGACATTTTGACGAGAAGGAAGAACACCCTTTTCTAAGGGTGGGACGGTGGCTGCTAAAAAACATGCCATTTAGCACAAGCTAAAATAAAGCGGATAAAATTCTCTGACGGTAGCTATGTCTCGGTCAAAAAAGGTTGAAAATACTAATTCATAGTAATGAAGTTTTCCATTGTCCAAAAAACCCAACGTATATCAACTCGAATGGGCACCTACTGAGCTACATAGCTTAGCGTCATGCGTATCAAGGAACATTTGGGATTGTGTGCAAGGTTAATTGTTATCCTAAAGTTTGATGGGATAATACTTAGTGATTACTCTGATTTTCTTATTTCTTAATCGTTTGATTTAGAATATTTTATTTTTTCTATCGAATTGCTAGAGATCGCGATATATATTTGAGAAAAATGAAGGAAAGTTCCCGGTTATAGAAAATGATGCAACCGGGCTATGTGTTGGTGGAGGGATGCAAAGAAACGAGAGATATGCAAAGAGAGAAAGATTAAAGGTATATCCCGAATTGTACTATCATATTAGTGTGATATAACCCGTAGCAACGCACGGACATTTTTTCTAGTATAATATAACAATCGGTCTTTGCGACGACCAGATTATGAACACATAGCCCGGTTGGATGTTTATTGGCGGAATATGTCTTACATGGTATTAGACGCAAAACCCTAACCGGACCTGCGCCTCCTCCCGCTTCCGCCGCCGTAGCAGCCGATCTCGACGCCCGGCCTCTGCAAACCACCCACTTCTCCCCTTCTAGCCTCGCCGCCCCTCTGCAATGGGTGACGACGCCGCACGGATCGCGCAAGCCGCGAAGGAAAAAGAAGACCGCGAGGCCCGAGAAGCTGCTCACGCCTAGTCGAAGCTCGCCCTTGCCACCGCCCCCTCCTCCAGCGCGGGGGCCTTCTCGCTCACCTCGTTGCATGCCCAAGCCGTCGGCCTCCACTCCATCAAGGGGCACGTCCCCATCGTGCTGGCCCTCGAAACTGGCGTTCATCGCCAATGGCGCACCTTCTTCCACGCCGCCCTCCGCAAGTATGCGCTGCTCGACCACGTCGACACCCTTGCTCCGTCCGTTCTGACTCCGGAGTAGGCTCTCTTGGATGCCACGGTCGTCTCCTGGCTCTACGGGTCCGTGTCCCTCGGCCTCCTCGACGTCGTCATGACACCGGGAGAAGACCCCCTCGCCGTCGAGATGTGGACAAGCATCAACGGGCTCTTCAACGACCACAAGATCAACCGCCAGCTCCACCTCTCTACTGAGCTGGGCGAGATCAAGATGGGCGAGATGAACATGACCGAGTACTTGAAGAAGATCGAGGCCCTCACCGACGGTCTCGCGAATCTCGGCTCCCCAGAAGACGACGCCAAGCTGGTGATCCACTGCCTCAACGGACTTTCCGAGCAATACAAGGGCGCCACCGATCTCATCTCCCTCATGCCCGACATCTCGTTTGAGAAGTGCCATTCTCTTCTCGCGCTCCAAGACATGAAGCGCCAGAATCGTCGCTCACGCAATGGCAACAACGACACGGCCCTCTACTCCAACGCCGCCACCGCCCCCAACTCTAGACGGGGCAACGGTAGCAAGGGCAAGAAATAGAAGAAGGCCGCAACAGACGCTGCCAAGGACACCGCCATCATCCAAGCCGGCCCCGTCGTCACACCTCCGGCCGCCGCTCCTCCAATCTGGCCCACGCCGCTCCTGCCCTAGAATGGCGTGATCTAGATGTGGCCATATGACCCTGGTATGCAGGCTCGACCCCCCCCCCCCCCAGCTACATGCACCGCCCCTACCCCCGTAGCACGCCTTCAACGCGCAAGGGACCTACACCGTGCTGCACGCCTATGGCTATGGCTATGGCGGCTATGCTCCTCAGGCTCCTGCATATGGGCTTGGCGTTGCACCCCCGTCATCACCGGCTTCATCGACTGCCTCATGGGACCAGTATCCGCTGATGAATCGGTTCCAGACGATGGGCCTTCAAGCGCCCACCACCGATTGGGTCATGGACACTGGCGCCACCTCCCACTTCGCACTGAACCCCGGTATGCTCACCTCCGTGTCTCCTCCTTCTTCTTCCTCTCGTGTTGTCGTTGTCGGTAACGGTTCCACCCTTCCGATCACCGCTACTGGGCATGCACGTTTTCCTATTTCCACTCCCTCGCATCCTCTGCATCTTCGCAATGTCTTAGTAGCTTCCGATATAGTCAAAAACCTCCTGTCCGTTCATCAATTCACCATTGATAATCGTGTTTCCGTCGAATTTGACCCTGTTGGTTTTTCTGTGAAGGACCTTCTAACCAGGACCGAGATTCTCAGATGCAATAGTCCTGGAGCCCTCTACCCTGTCAGCACCTCCTCCCCTAGCCGCCCACACGCCTTCCTCATCGTCGACCCTGCTATGTGGCACCGACACCTTGGACACCCTGGACGGCCGGTCATGGAGTCATTAGCTCGCTCTTGCATTATTCCTAGGGATAAAAATAAATCTAGTTTGTGTCATGCTTGTCAATTAGGTCGCCATGTTCGTCTACCTTTTTCTTCTACCAATCATGTAACACATTCTCCGTTTCAACTTATACATTGTGATTTGTGGACAACTCCTGTTGAGAGTATTTTTGGCTTTAAGTATTATCTCGTTTGTCTCGATGATTTCACTCAATACGCTTGTGTTTATCCTTTATGTGCCAAGTCAGAAGCCTTCTCACACTTGTCGTCCCTCCACGCCTTAGCCCAAACTCAGTTTCATGCACCCTTGAAAGCCATCCAGTGTGACAATGGTCATGAGTTCGATAATTCCTCCCTATAATCGTTTGCCCAACGCCATGGGATAACACTCCGCTTCTCATGTCCCTATACTTCACAACAAAACGGTAAAGCCGAGAGAATTATTCGCACCCTTAACGACATCACTCGCACCCATCTAATTCAAGCTAGCATGCCACCTCGCTTCTGGGCTGAGGCTCTCCATACAGCCGTGCTATTGCACAATCGGCTGCCTTCCAAGGCCATCGCGGATCGCATGCCATTTTGATCCCTTCATGGTGTAGACCCTGCATATGTCGGTCTTAGGGTCTTCGGATGCTTATGCTACCCCAACACCACCACCATTGCCCCGCATAAACTTGCGCCTCGCTCCGTGCTGTGTGTGTTCCTTGGGTATCCATCTCAACATCATGGCTATTGCTTCCTTGATCGTTCCACCCAAAAGATCATCATCTCTCGCCATGTTGTGTTTGACGAGTCTGTCTTTCCCTTTGCCTCTAACGCATCACCACCATCCTCTACTTCTACTTTGCAAAGTTATGACTTTCTGCAGGTTGAGCAGCCGATGTTGTCGATGCCATTCACCGCGCCGACCGCGGGAACTTCTGTCGCGGGCTCTGCCGCGGCCACTCGACAGCCTGCTGTGGGTGTTCGGCAGCCTGTCGCGGCTGCTCGGTAGCCTGCCGCGGGCACTTCTCCTGCCGCGGCAGGATCTCCCGCCCCGCGCACGCCGCCTCGGACCACCTTGCCTGGCCCGTCCTCGGTCGGATCGTCGCCATCAGGATCGCCCTTGTCCGCTCCCTCGCCCGCTGCGTCTACGGATGATGGTGCCCCGGAGCCTTCTACGAGCTCGCCATCCATGGCTTCTACCCTGCCTCCCTCCACGGATGCTCCTCAGGCTCATCGTCCTCAAGCACCACCGCCGCCACCGTCTCACACCATGCTCATGCGTGTCAAGCACGGCATTGTGCAGCCCAAGACGATTTTTGATCTTCATGTTGAAGGATTGTCTCCAATACCGAAGACTTATCGTGGTGCTCTCAAACACCCCAATTGGCATGCTGCAATGGTTGAAGAGTATAGTGCGCTCCTCTCCAACAACACTTGGGACTTGGTTGATCCTCCTCGCCGTGCCAACATTGTCACCGGCAAGTGGATCTTTCATCACAAGATGAAGTCTGATGGTTCGTTGGAATGATACAAAGCTCGTTGGGTCCTTCGAGGTTTTACTCAGCGTGAAGGTATTGATTTTGATGAGACTTTCAGCCCTGTGGTCAAGCCAGCCACCATATGCACGGTGTTATCACTTGCGCTCTCTAGTAACTGGCCGATTCATCAGCTTGATGTCAAGAACGCCTTCCTCAATGGCACACTCATCGAGACCGTGTATGCTCAACAGCCTTCTGGGTTTACTGATCCAAGATTTCCTGACAAGGTGTGTCGCCTCAACAAATCTCTCTATGGTTTGAAGCAGGCGCCTCAAGCATGGTTTCAGCGGTTTGCTTCATTCATTGCTACTGTTGGTTTTGTTGGCTCCAAGTTTGATAGCTCCCTGTTTGTCTACCGGCGTGGCACTGACATGGCTTATCTCCTACTCTATGTGGATAACATTATCCTGACAGCGTCTTCTCTGACTTTGTTGCACAGTTTAATTGCTTCTCTTTATAAAGAGTTTAGCATGACAGATATGGGTGAGCTTCACTATTTTCTGGGCATCTCAGTCAGACGCACTAAGGACAATTTGTTCCTCTCACAGGAGAAGTATGCATTGGAGCTTCTTAACAAAGCTGGTATGTTACAATGTAAATCTATCTCCACTCCAATTGATACAGCTTCTAAGCTTGCATCTTAGTCTAGTGATCCTGTGGCTGATCCTACAAAATTTCGCAGTATTGTAGGAGGTCTCCAATACCTTACTTTCACTCCGCCAGATATGTCCTATGCAGTACAACAAATATGTCTTCATATGCATGATACACGGGCTAATCACTTGCTCCTTGTGAAGCGTGTTCTACGCTACATCCGCGACACCACCGAGTATGGTCTCACTTTGTATCGACGCACATCGAACAAATTGTTGGCCTACTCTGACGCTGACTAGGAAGGTTGTCCAGACACCCGACGGTCTACTTTAGGCTATTGTGTGTTCCTCAGAGCGAATTTGGTGTCTTGGTCGGCTAAGCGGCAGCACACTATTTCCCAATCGAGTGCGGAGGCTGAGTATTAGGTGGCAGCAAATGTGGTGGCTGAATCTTATTGGCTTCGACAGCTACTTTTGGAGCTTCATCGACCGGTGCATGATGCTTCAGTGGTATTCTGTGACAATGTGAGCTCTGTTTACATGATACAGAATCCAGTGCATCACCAAGACACGAGACCTACACCTCCTCCTGTAGGATATGTATTCTAACACCCTCCCTCAGTAGAAACTGGGCAGTCGACGAATGTTGAGACTGTCCCAAAAGTCCAAGAAGAGAGGCGATGGTAATCCTTTGGTGAAGATGTCCGCGAACTATGATGAACTAGGAACGTGTAGCACCTTAACCTCGCCAGTGGTCACGCGATCTCTGACAAAGTGTAGATCAATCTCCACATGCTTAGTATGCTGGTGATGTACTGGATTCTGTGTCATGTAAACAGAGCTCACATTGTCACAGAAGACCACTGAAGCATCATGCACCGGTCGATGAAGCTCCAAAAGTAGCTGTCGAAGCCAACAAGATTCAGCCACCATATTTGCTACCGCCCAATACTCAGCCTCCGCACTCGATCGGGAAACAGTGTGCTATCGCTTAGCCGACCAAGACACCAAATTCGCGTCGAGGAACACACAATAGCCTGAAGTAGACCGTCGAGTGTCTGGACAACCTGCCCAGTCAGCGTCAGAGTAGGCCAACAATTTGTTCGATGTGCGTCGATACAAAGTGACACCATAGTCGGTGGTGCCATGGATGTAGCGTAGAACACGCTTCACAAGGAGCAAGTGATTAGCCATGGATCATGCATATGAAGACATATCTGCTGTACTGCATAGGAGATATCTGGCCGAGTGAAAGTGAGGTATTGGAGACCTCCTGCAATACTGCGATATTCTGTAGGATCAGCCACGGGATCACTAGACTGAGCTGCAAGCTTAGAAGCTGTATTAACTAGAGTGGAGATAGATTTACACTGCAACATACTAGCTTTGTCAAGAAGCTCCAATGAATACTTCTCCTGTGAGAGGAACAAACTGTCCTTAGTGCGTCTGACTGAGATGCCCAGAAAATAGTGAAGCTCACCCATATCTGTCATGCTGAACTCTTTACAAAGAGAAGCAATTAAACTGTGCAACAAAGTTGGAGAAGACGCTGTCAGGATAATGTCATCCACATAGAGCAGGAGATAGGCCATGTCAGTGCCACACCGATAGACAAACAGGGAGCTATCGGACTTAGAGCCAACAAAACCAACAGTAGCAATGAATAAAGCAAACCGCTGAAGCCATGCTCGAGGTGCCTGCTTCAAACTATAGAGAGATTTGTTGAGGCGACACACCTTGTCAGGAAATCTGGGATCAGTAAACCCGGAAGGCTGTCGAGCATACACGGTCTCGATGAGTGTGCCATTGAGGAAGGCATTCTTAACATCAAGCTGATGAATTGGCCAGTTACTAGAGAGAGCAAGTGATAACACCATGCGTATGGTGGCTGGCTTAACCACAAGGCAAAAAGTCTCATCAAAATCAATATCTTCGCACTGAGTAAAACCCCGAAGGACCCAACGAGCTTTGTATCGTTCCAACGAACCATCAGACTTCATCTTGTGATGAAAGATCCACTTGCTGGTGACAATGTTGGCACGGCGAGGAGGATCAACCAAGTCCCAAGTGTTGTTGGAGAGGAGCGCATTGTACTCTTCAACCATTGCAGCATGCCAATTGCGGTCTTTGAGAGCACCACGATAAATCTTCGGTATTGGAGACAATCCTTCAACATGAAGATCAAAAATCGTCTTGGGTTGCACAATGCCGTGCTTGGCACGCGTGAGCATGGTGTGAGACGGTGGCGGTGGTGGTGCTCGAGGACGACGAGCCCGAGGGGCATCCATGGCGGGAGGTGGGGTAGAAGTCGTGGATGGCAAGCTCGTAGAAGGCTCCGGGGCACCATCATCCGTAGACGCGGCGGGCGAGGGAGCGGACGAGGGCGATCCTGACGACGACGATCCGGCTGAGGACGGGCCAGGCGAGGTGGTCCGAGGCGGCGTGCGCGGGGCGGGAGATCCTTCCACGACAGGAGAAGTGCCCGCGGCAGGATGACGAACGCCCACGGGAGGCTGCCGAGTGGCCGCGGCAGAGCCCGCAGCAGAGCCCGCGGCAGAAGTTCCCGCAGTCAGCGCAGTGAATGGCATCGGCAACATCGGCTGCTCAACCTGCAGAAAGTCATAACTTTGCAAAGTAGGAGTAGAGGATGGTGGTGATGCGTTAGACGCAAAGGGAAAGACAAACTCGTCAAACACAACATGGCGAGAGATGATGATCTTTGGGGTGGAACGATCAAGGCAGCGATCACCACCATAGTCCAGAAGCGGGAGGAGGCGCATGTCCGGTTAGGTATGATTATAAACACATAGCTCGGTAGAGAGGGAGAGAGATTGGCGAAATATGTTGGATGTATTATTGAGCCTCATGGGCGAGTATATATAGGCGTATAGGGATCATCTTGGAGTGCAAGACAAGACACGAGATCTATCTCTAACCTAGATTACCTAACCATACATGTATACTCTAACACCCCCCTGCAGTCATAGCGGTAGCATCTTGAACAATTGGAACATCGCGGATGGTCAGACTGAAGATAAACCGAAGTAGCATCCAGTAGGCTGACATCCCCCCGTAGTCCGAGCGGGAACGTCGTGGACGGTGTCGCAGCGCGATGGCTTGGACTGTAGAGGAAGCTGATGATGCTCAAGCGAGGTGGTAGCGCTTGTGCCGATATCGAGGGAGCCGAAAGTGTGAGGTGGTGCCAAGCGAGGTGGTAGCGCTTGTGCCGATATCGAGGGAGCCGAGAGCGTGAGGCGGTGCCATGGTCGAGGTAGCCGTGCGATGGGTCGCCGTAGTCGGGGATGCCGGTGTCGAGGTAGCCGCACGTGAATCCGCATGCGCATAGCGCGCGAGGAGGATGACAGAGACGTGTTGAGGCAGTCGTTGAGGTTATCGATGCCGAAGTCGATGCAGTCCGAGCTGTCGAGGACAAGGTGCGACCATAATTTTGCCAGAACTAGGCGCACGTCGGGGACAAACGCACACTCCAATTTTGCCAGAACCGAGTATGCAAAGAAGAACTCGTCGGTGACGCGGTCGAGGCAGACCGATGTCGAAGAAGACGTTGTCGAAGCCGATGAAGACGAGACACGGATCCGAGTTTGCCAGACTCGGGAACGCGTCGGGGACGAAGGCACTCCCGGTGTTGCCAGTACCAGGCGTGCGGGGGTAGGGACCATCATGAATTTGTCGCCATGTCAGAAAGACTAGCAGAGGTAGCCTCCAGAATGGTTGCGACGCACAGAGCGGCTAAGGGAGAGATGCCGGTGTTGTACGCGGTTGTCGGAGTAGAGTAGCAGGTGGTGTAGTCGGGGATGAGGCGATGACGCTGGCGACGAAGTTGTAGTGGATGAAGACGTAGAAGGCGGCGAAACCAGCGGCGACCTCGGTTAGTCATGCTAGATGCCTAGAGTGGCGATGGGGTAGTCGGCGGGACCTGTGACGGCGAGAGGGGCGCCCTGCAGGTTACCTTGTGTAGCGCGGCGGCGGTGCTCGAAGTAGGCGAGGAAGACCTGGCGACGTGACGAAGACCATGTGCAGACGGCGGCGATCCGCGTCGTAGGAGATGGCGCGGTGAAAGCCGAGGCCATCGATACACGAGGACGGCGAAGTAGACTGCGTGCAGCCACGCTACGATCCGAGGGACGACATAGCTGCAGGGCGCAAGTCGGTGCAGTGGCTGGGAGACCACCAGTGACGTACACGCCAAGGAAGACGCGTTGGAAGCCGGTAGGGTAGACCAAAGGCGGCGGCGCTACGGCCCGACGGGGCGATACAGCGGCAGCTCATAGCTCGATCGGTGGTAGACGCGTGCTCGGGGACGTGCCTGGCATAGACAGGCGTGGGATCGGTTGATCAGACCGATGGTGCACCGTATGCGCCATGGCGTGGACGACACGTGATCGAAGTCGATGGCGGCGTTGTCGGTAAAGTCTCGGACGATGACGACGAAGACGATCCGAGGGAGAGCGGCCGCGGCAGCCTTCCAATGGAAGGCGTAGCAGCCGTCCGCGGTGCGCGGCAGCCTGCCCTGAGGCCGCGACAGCCTGCCAAGGCAGGCGCAACAGCGGAGGAGGCAGGCGCACAGGCGCGGTGTAGATCCTCGATGCCGATGTTCGGAGTAGAGGCGCGGCGATGACGACGGCGGTGTGCGACTCAATCCGATCTAAGATCGGTAAACAAAAAAGAAAACCAATCAAGAGATCGAAAAAAAGGACTTACAGGACAGCCGACCACGGATCGATGGACGAACCCTGCGTACGGGTTGCGCGGCCCCCGACGGAGATTATGGAGATCGACCTCCCCAGGGGCGGCGCGGCGCGGAAGTGTGTGCGGCGGCTAGCGCGGTGCCATGGGGACGGCAGCGCTAGAGTTTCGGGGCGGGGGAGCCGGCGGTGCCTGGGAGGAGGGGGCGGCGGCTAGAGTAGGAGAATCGTGGTTAGGTTGATACCATGTAGACGGATAGAGAGGAAGAGAGATTGGCGAAATATGTTAGATGTATTATTGACTCTCATGGACGAGTATATATAAGCGTATAGGAATCATCTTAAAGTGCAAGACAAAACACGAGATCTATCTCTATCTAGATTACCTAACCGTACACTCGTATACTCTAACACTCGTCATGAATGGACAGTCCTGAATCCCCGTTGTTCTCACTTCTGCCCTCCAGTCCCGGTGTCTCTGTGACTCTGTCCATCAACTTAGGTGATACTTCCCCGGACAGAAATAGACAGCTCCAATCTACAAAAAGTAAAATAAATAGACAGCTCAATACCAGCCCTTAATTCTGACTCTCTGAGCAGAGTTCGTCCACCCGATCGAAATTTCAGTACTCACTCATATCCAAATGGATGGACTCAAATTTATCTCAGTACTCACTCATATCCAAATGGATGGACTCAAATTTATCTGGTTAGACACATTCGGATGTAGATAAATATGAGAATATTAATTTAGATCAGAGTTAGTACTAATCAAGATTTCTGAAGCGTCCTTGTCGTGAAGAAGGAAAACAGGTGTCCAAAGACACATGCTCGAGTGTTCAATTAAAATGAAAGGCATATTTCTGGTACAGTATCACGTTATGAGCAAAATAATGCCGAACTCTGGCAGGGAGTCGGTGACTGACTAGTTGCCCGACCTCGTGATTTCTCGAAAATGGAAGTGTCTCGGGCGGCCGACCGCCGATCGATCGACTACAGGCGCGGCGAGATCAGATCCCGCTTTCACATTGTACGGAATGGCAGACTCACGCTGCCAACTTGCCACCGTGGGCGGCGCACATGTCAGGGCTGAGCTGCCTACATCTCGAAGTCTCCATGCTTGGTAGGAGTACGTAGCTCTCCTCTCCTCAGTTCATTGTCGGTCAGAGTCATACGGTGCGGTTTTGCTTCTGCCGGTGTGCTCGCCCATCGTGGTCGACCTCGTGTCCCATACTATACTACTCCCATTATCGGCCAGCTCCCCGTTTTGGTACATATTCCCTGTCACTAAATATTCGTTCGGTTAATCCAAGCCATTAAGGGTTCATTCATGTGAAGCAATCAACAATCATACTGTGATCTATAAGACTGTGATCTATAAGGTCATCGCACCGAGCCCAAATAAATTTTGACTCAAATAATTTGAAATCATATAAGTATTTCTGGAAAATTCTGGCACAGTTTTCAAACTAGAAAAATGCTTCTCACCTGCCCAGCAAGTAAACACTGATAATCCAAATTTCAGTTTCCTCCCAGAATTTCATTACCAGATGGATCAAATTAGACCGGCAATGAACAAATAACAAAAATAGATACTATTCGAAGTCCTTCAATTCTCTCCGATCTTTTAGAACGCCGGCGATTTCTATGTGGACAACCAGTGCGCTGCGGTCCGTCGAGCGCGTAGAAGGTTCCGCTGGCCTAGCACAACGCGCACAGGCATCGGGGCATAGGGCTCCCTCTGTGCAGCATGCTGCCGCCGTGCCGCCACGTCGGGGCATGCGACGGCTGGCCGTGGCCGGGCAAGTGCCGCCGCGCGCCATGCATGCTTCCGTGGTCGGCCGGGTGGGCCTTTTAATCGGCCGCTCCTCTTCTTCCTCACTGCCAGTGGCCGCAGTGCACGGGGCCACCCCGACGCTGCGTGCTTCGCTTCTTCTTCGCGGCGTGCACATCAAAGGAGGTACTCTAACGTGTCCCCTGACATGCCTTGTCCAACCCATTGCAACATGCTCGGCCAATGCTACTGGCACCAGTCGTCATCCAACTGTGACACCCAACACCTGGGCCACACCATATTAGCAACAATCTACTTGTAACAAAGAGCAAACAAGTGTTAACTTGAGGATCACCACTTGAGACTCCATACTTAAAGAGACATATTCTGCTAAGAAGTTTGTGTCATGTAGTGCTTCTATAAGTTAATGAAAATGAAAAAATAAAATAATAATTCCCCCGTGTCGCACCCTAGGGCGACACCGGGGGCGCCGCCGCACTCCACCCAAAGTCCTCCGTCGCCGCTGCTCCTCTCGCCGCCTCTGCCGCCGGCCTTGCCGCGGTGGCAGCGGGCCCGGCCGCCGAAGGTGGTTTAGGGTGGGTGGAGGTGGGAGTTGATCGCCATGACACCTGTTCGCACTATCCGCATGTGGGCCCATGAATCCTCTTCACCTGATCTTGATTCACATCTTATTTTTGGGAGCCACAAACTAGTTTGGGGCTTTACTACTATCATGTACTTATGCCATGCTTTACTGCTTTATTTAGTATTGTTGCTCGAGGAGAGCGATTTACTATTGTACTGTTTTGGAATCCCGCTCCATGTTTCCACGGTATCGACAAGACCAGTCACACTTTCGGGTTCCTGTTCGTTTACACCCGTCGTCACAAATCCAGGGTTCGTCTTGGAGCCGACCAACTTTGTTGCGGGTAGCTTAGTGGGGTGGACCCCAAAATCATTTTTGAACCATACGAATGCTTTGTCATGATGCCTCGTTGCTTTTTATTTGGTTCTTTCCAAGGTTGATTGTGTGTGTTGCTATTTATGCACCCCTGCATGGTAAATCTTTTTGAAAAGCCATGTCAATGGTTATGGACTACTTGGAGCATAGTGTCTCGACCATAGACAACTCAAACTAAAGTAGTGCTATAAATTTGACTTTGGCATGACTAGTAATCATCTCCACTATAACGGAATGGTTAATTAAAAGTGCCAACAGCTGGTGATATTGGAATGTTATATGCTATTTATATCTGACTAGTAAGTATTACAACTTCAATGGAATGTTGAAATAAAACTACCAACTGTGTGAGTTAATTGGAAGGACTTCCTCTGTTGGTCTCGAGGGGAAACTCCAGGATGGGTATGTTTGGTGTTATATCAGGTTGGTTCCAAATAGGCCTCTCTAATAGCCGATAATTGTATCGAGTCCGTGTAGGTTGTTTAGTGCATGCTTTGCTGCCGCCAAGCCCACTATACCTATGTAGGCGGGAGCCGCCGAATTCTAAGACTCCCCGTGTACTGGCCTCAGTACTGACCGCTCCCTTTTTCCTTTGCCCTGTGTCGGCACCCCTTTTGCTTTCATAGGTATGAGTTCGAAGATGTTAGCAAGCTTACCCTTTCGTCTTACTTGTGCAGGGTTATGGACGCCATCAGTTATTCTTTAGGACTCTTAGTCCAATTTGCATCTTATGCGTACTCAGATGTGGTGTCATTTTCAATGTGATTTGGATCTTTGTAATGTATACATGTATTCTTGACTTGAGGAGTCGTTGTTGTATATATATGTTCTTATGGGTTCCATCATGAACTATTGTGTAATGGTATTACTTCGTTTTTCACCTGCAAACAAGTGCCTGGCGGGCATCCTTGAATCATTTCTATGCGGGTTTGGCGGGAAGCACCAAAATCTTTATAGGGACGATTCGAGGGTGTTACAAGTGGTATCGAGCCTTGGTTTACGATACCCCACTCATCTAGCCTGTAGGATAACCTAGCTAACGGTCAATGTAGAGTGTGAAAACTATTTTTGCAAAATTGGTTGGACAGGTCTGAGTAGCTCTGCTTTTACTCCTTACCTCTATGCTATTCTCCTCTTACCTTTGCGTGTTTTGAATCTTCTCTCTTAACTTTCTTCAAGTCCAGGATTTATTGTGGTTGGGTTTCCGTTGTACCTTTAGGATTATGTTTGCTTTCTCTTGCAAGCGTGTTTCTACATTCGATCTTCGTGCTATCTGAGGAATCTTTCATCTATTGGACCTTTCATTTGATCCAAAATTCACTAAAAAATTCTTTATACCTTCTGGTGTTTTCCAACATGACGAAATCATCTACGTCAGATCCGATAAAGAGCCTACATCACTCCTTTGTTTTTCCGCTTTTCCAAACACCTCTTTTCAAGATCTTCAGTCTGAATTCCAGGAATGGGTTGCACAATTCTTCTATTCATGCATAGAGTAATAATTTGGGTGCGTGATGGATTGGCCCCCATACCGACTACTCTTGATATTCACTCTTGTACATTGAATTGGATTAAGGTGTACATTTCTCCTTCCATCAAAGTTAGAGGTGGCCTTATCTTTTGAGACCTTACTTCTACCTTTGTTTCTTCGGAATGTTCTCATGTTTTGCAAGGTGCAGTGGTCACACCATCCCTTGAAGAAGCTACATGGGAACATGAAAATTTCTTTTCCTAGGAATCTTGGGGCGAGATTCTTGTTTAGTGGGGGAGAGTTGTAGCATCCCAATTGTCTAACATTGGAATGCTACATAAGAAATATAGATCAATTCTACCATATGCTTGTTATTTATTGCATCATAGAATATCATGCATATGTCATCATGCTGTTGGAAATATGCCCTAGAGACAAATAGTAATAAGGAATATTATCATATTTCATAAAGTTTATGATTAAGTTTTATATCATGCTATAACTATATTGAAAGGAAACGTCAATACACATCTGATATATAAACAACCAGGAGTTCTCGGTGAAACTCTAGTCATTGGTTCATTTGTCAACAGATGATCAAGGTTTCCTGATCATGTGGCATTTATGCCAGTTGGAAATGGAGTCATCTCATTCTCAGAATGAGATGATGAACTAATACCCAACCTAAACATCGTGACCCGATCATGTCACGAAGTTCAAGTTACGATGATTAGAATAGACCTAGTAGACTATTCCTTAGACCATGAGGCTATATCAATCACTGTCTCCTGAGCGTGCTTTGATAGCATCAAACATCACTTGGTAATACAGTGACAATAAATGTGTGTTCAGGTATTCGGAGGAACTTTTGGGCAATATATGTCGAGAGCGGGATTTGTCGATCCGTGTGACGGAAAGATACTCGAGTGCCCACTCGGAGAAGTTATATCCAATAGCTGCGCAACGTGTGATTTGATCACAGGGATATCACTTATCGAAACGAGTCAAGTAGCATTTGTCGGTAACGAGATTGAACACGACATGGTGATGTCATTGATCAGATCTCGGGCAATGCAAGTATCTAGTGACAAAAGGAATAAGACACGACAGTCACGGTTCAAACGATGAAAGATCTTCGTGGAATGCATAGGGGTCACATGGCCATCCAGGTTCCTATGTCGATCATTGGTCCGGGAGTGTCCTGACCATGTCAGGAGTGTTCCCGAACCATGGGGTATCACTCTTAAGGGCTTGGTGATGCTTAGAGTGTGTTTACAGGATCGGTAGAATCACCGAAGAAGAGAAGAGAGAAAACCGAAAGGGTTTCGGTGAATCTAGAGGATGTCCGGAGTGGAGGTGGAAGGTGTTCCATAACCATGGAGATTGAATAATATGTGAATGAATGTTAAATATTGATTTAATCATTTATTCATAATTATTTAATAAAAGAGAAAATCAATTAAATGGTCAAAAGGCTTAATGGGCCAAATCCTAGAGGGGAAAGGGCCCAAGAGGGGACCACACCCCTAGGAAGGGCCTAGGGGGTGGCTGGCGTCCCTAGTGGGCCTGCCCCATGTGGGGCCCATGGTGGGGGGATGGTCGGCGTGCCTCCCCACCCCTCTCCCTTGTTTTTTCCCACCCGGGACTTTGAGGAAGGGTGTACCTCCCCTCCCCTATATATAGTGGGGTATTTTGACCAGAAAATACACACAATATTCAATAAAGGTTTCCTCACTTTTGGGGAGACCTCCAATTGATACTCTCTCTCTCTCTCTCTCTCTCTCTCTCTCTCTCTCTCTCTCTCTCTCTCTCTCTCTCTCTCTCTCTCTCTCTCTCTCTCTCTCTCTCTCTCTCTCTCTCTCTCTCTCTCTCTCTCTCTCTCTCTCTCTCTCTCTCCCGTGACCGTGGTCCCAAGTTCGGACTGCACAAACAAGCGAGATATTCACCACGAAGCACCGTCGTGCCGCAAGATTCAGATCCAGGAGCTTTACTTCCACAACTGCTGCTAGATCAAGGAAGCGGGAGTCATTGCCAGGCACTGGATGCATGTAACTCCCGCGAGGTGTCACACTTGAGGCACTAGAAGTCGTTGGATCCGCAAGAGCGCAAGGACTTCAACACGACCTTGAGGTCGGCTTCGGCTCATCTACGTCAACCACGCTCTCCTGAGCGTTGACAATGCTTTTCGGTCTTCAAGGGTAAGTTCGCGAAATGCCCCTCTTGTTACTGCATTACTAATAGATATGTCCTGGCAACATCAGGGGTTTAGGGGTGTAGGGTAAATTTTTATTGTTTTCATACGCGAACCCCTACACATGCCACATTGCATTTGAGCATCGTATTAAACCCTTTTCATTTGGTTCTTCTCCTCATATTGCATTTTCCTTATTAGTTCTATTTACAACTTGAAATGTGGTTGCTTCTTAATATATGCTAAGTGCCCAATTTGAGTTGAGGGCACCTCTTTTTGAAACCTTCCATCTACTAACTTGGTAATGACAACTCCCTATTGATACCATCTATCTCTATCATATTTTTCTATATGTGGGCATTGTATTTCACTTGGTATTTTAACTCCTATCTCACATGCAGATTCATATGGATCTTCTTTTTCTTCTCTTACACATGATCCTATGGCATGATCCATACATGCCCTATTCTTGTCCATCCCCAAATCCTCACATATATGTGCCATCTTCTTGTTTTCACATAAAGTCAAGCACATGTGATAAATCCTTTATTTCATGTCACATGCAAAGCTACAACTGTTAAACTTCCTCTTCTTCCTTGCCTTAATTCTTGTTGTTGTATTATTTTGTTTATTTCATATTAATCTTGATAAATAAAAATGTTTCCACTTAATCTAACCTAACCTACCTTCATCAAGCTCTTGAGCACACACACACCACATACACACTATCGGAGATTTGTCCCGCGAAGGAACTAGGGTCCAATGATCCCTTGGTTCGAGAGGGGGCTGAACACGTGACTCCAAGGAAACCCAACAACGACAACGTCGGTAGAGCAAGCACACGACAGAGAGGTGACATGAGTTTTTACCCAGGTTTAGGACCCTCATGAGGAGGTAAAGTCCCTACTCTTTCTTGGTTGTATTGCTGGCGTGCTTTGTGAGGGTACAATGGAGGATGAAAGTCTAGGGTTTTAGATCTCAAGGACCGATCCCCTTTGAGGTAGGAGAAGGATAAAGGAGATATGCCCTAGAGGCAAATAATAAAGCATATTGTTTGATATATCTATTATTTTTATAATACGTTTCATATTGTGTTATAATTGTATTAATACGAAACGTTAATTCACATGTGGTATGTAAACAAACCATGTCTCCAGTTACCTCTAGCGAACTAGCTCATTAGTCATGAGGATGATCTAGGGTTTCGAGATCATGGGCATTTATGCCAATTGACAATGAGGTCATGTCATTAGTTGAATGGTGTGATAGACAAACATCCAACAGTTGTATCTTAATGAGATCTAGTTACAAAGTTCACCATTGATGATAAACATAGAAAACCTCGCAACCTGATCCTTAGACTGTGAGATAATGCAAATCACCGTTCTTGAGGGAGGTTAGATGGTATCAAGTATCATACCATGACTGGATGATCAAAAAGGTGCCACTCAGGTTTCCCAAAGGGGCGTGTATAGGAGTACATATCAAGACCAGGATTTGCCATTCCATGTAACAGATAGATACATATGTGGCCATCTCGGTGACGTTACATTAACGAAGCTTGCAAGTGTGTGACTTGGTTACAGAATGTAGCGACATGGGAACGAGTAAACTAGTTCATCGGTAACAAGATCTAACTAAGGTATGGAGATACCGAAGATCAAGTCTCGAATGAACTAGGTATCAAGTGGCAAAGGAACGGGAAACGACGTTTACGGTTCGAGCGATTAGATTCGTGGAATGCACGGGGGTCATCATGGGCATCCAGGTCCCGCTGATGATCATTGATATGAGAGAGGTATCAATCATGTCCGGAGTGTTCCCGAACCGAAGGATGTCACGCTTAAGGGTGGGGACACTTAAGGATAGATGCGGTATCGTTGGAGAAATAGAGAGAGAAACCAAAATAGTTCCGGGTAACATCCGATGTTGATCGGAGGTGGTCCGGAAGGTGTTCCGGAGTGAAGGAATATAATAATATGTGTATTTTATGTTAACTGGTGAATGAATATTAAAATAGCCATTTTATTTTATTTTTATACGCAACCCATTGCTAATGGGCCTCACCCGGAGGGGAGGCCCAAAGGGGCAAGGCGCCTAGGGAGGAGGGCCTCCCAAGTGGGGCCCACCTAGGGCCCGTGGATGCCCCTTGGTGGCTGCAGGCTCATGGTTGATGTAGAGATCATTGGGAACCCCAAGAGGAAGGTTTGATGAGCACAGCAGCAAGTTTTCCCTCAGTTATGAGACCAAGGTTTAATCGAACCAGTAGGAGCAAGGAAACACCCCAAAGGTGTTACTAGCTGAGCTTTGGCAGGGCGCACTACCGGTGCTAGTAGCAACGTGGAGACCTGCACAACACAACCACAGAACTTTGTCCCCAACTTGCGATGAGGTTGTCAATCTCACCATGTTTTGCGGAAAACAAAGGATTAAACGTATCGAATGGAAAGAAGTAAAAGTTTGCAGAAAGTAAACACAAAGCAGTAAAAGATTGTAGATTGTATGTAAAGTAAAGGACCGGGATCCATAGTTCACTAGAGGTGGCTCTCCTTAGATAGATAACATGCTGGGTGAACAAATTATAGCGGGGCAATTGACAAACACCGAGAAAGCAATACATGCATATAATAATCATCTTGACTCCTTTAAGACTTGAGTGGGCATTACAACATAATACATAGACCGCCATCCAACTGCATCTATGAATAATAATCCACCTCCAGGTTATCATCCGAACCCCCTCCATTATTAAGTTGCAAGCAACAGATTATTGCTTTACGAACTGCGTGTAAAGTAAAGAATACAATTGTTCTATAAACACAACATGTAGGATTACAAATAGATGATCTTGATCATGAACGGAGCTCACAAGATCTAAACATGAAAGCACAAAGGAGGAGAAAATAGCCATCTAGCTACTACATGGATCCGTAGTCCAATGATGAATTACTCACGCATCACACCGGAGGCTTGCATGGTGATGAAGAAGGCCTCCAGGGTGAATTCCCCTCTCCGGCAGGGTGCCGGGAAGAGCTTCAGATCCCTCCCGATCTAGGGATGGAGATGACGGCGGCTACAGACTCTTTCGTGGATTTTTGATCGGGTACTTAGGGTTTTCATCCAGAGGGCAACTTATAGGCGGAAGGAGAGGCCGAGGGGGTGCCGGGAGCCACCACACCACCCCCTGGCACGGGCCAGGCCTGGCTGCATGGCCAGGTGGTGTGGCCGGCCCCTGGCCCCTCTCCGTCTCGTATTCTGGCACTTGATCCCTCCCGGAAAAATAGGCACTTTGGCTTTTGTCCCGTCCAATTCCGAGAATATTCATTTTCTGACTTTCCTGGAACCAAAAACAGCAGAAAACAGGCAGCTGGCACTGTGGCTCTTGTTAATAGGTTAGTCCAAGAAATCATATGAAAAGTACTCCAAAGTTGGAACAAAACACAAGAAACTGGATAAAACTAAGCATGGAACATAAAAAATTATAGATACATTTGCAATGTATCAACATCCCCAAGCTTAACTCCTGCTTGTCCTCGAGTAGGTAAGTGATAAAAAGAAATAATTTTTGAGGTGACATGCACCATCAAAGACTTGATCAAGGTATTTGCAAAACATTGAAAGTTGGGATCATAGTACTTCAATCATAACATGAAAGACAAAGTTCTAGCAATAAGAAAAGAAACTATGATGCAACATGAAAAGGCACAAACAAAAGATTCATGAATAACAATGCTTTGCAAGACGTTTGTTTGTTTCACATAAAGAAAACATAGCATAAAAGTATTCAGCTTGTCCCTCAATAGAGTAGCAAATATAAATGCATAGGACACCTTCAAAGTTCATAAGAGTGACTAGATACAATAGTTTCAAACAAGCAATAACAAGTTATGCATCAATCAACTAGTCTTGGGACAATGCACATAGAACTAAGAATGGCCACTATGCTCTCAAAGTAGGTGCATAAAGATAGAAGGTGGAGACTCAATATAATGGTGGAAGAAAGGCCTTTTGTAAAAGGAAGTAGGGATTCAAGTCTCATAAAGAGCTTCCAAAAAGTATGATACTTAAAGCTTTCAGCTCTCATTGCCCCTATCATAAGCATCTTGAAGTGATTAAGGTTAAAGTGAACAAACTATGGTGTACATGCTTGACGAAGTATAAGTCAGAAATCTCATGTCCCTTGTATACGAGGGCCGCTCCTCATGCTACTCAAGTTTAGTCACCGGTAAGTTCTTGTCATTGTAAGTACATGTGTATCATTGAGAACCGCCAACGGGGTACCCCTTGCCCGATGATACGGAAGAATCCCCATATCAAAATGACAAGGCAAGCAGACAACGAGCATCTCAGCATTCTTCTTATTTACCATGGGAATATGGTGCTTTTTTCTCTCTTTCCTCTTTTCATAGTATCTTTTTTTTTCTTTTTCTCTTTTCTCAATATAAGACTCTTTTTTTATAAGAAGAATGCTTCATAGACAGCTCATTATGGTTACGCTGCAGGTTTCCACCATGTCAGCATGGATTAGACTAGCGGCCCAGGCGTTTCTCTAACACATATACATAACTCCATGGACTTACAAGCTCCCCTTTCATTTCACACCGACGACATCCATATACAAAAGAGCATGATATCAACTAGGTACAAGTACCAAGTGCAATGTTGAAAGCGTTCCCCATGAAAGCATGGTTCTGCTAATTCCCAACAAATAAGTGCAAGCATATACAACATAGAAGGCACAATGGTTCAAGTTTATTAAGGGCAAGTAAAGTAAAGTGTTCCATCAAGTTCGTGAGAGCTTTAATCACTAGTTTTCTCATAACAAGTAGAAGGTAAACAAAAGCATGAATATACTTGGAATAGCATAAGCTAGTAGGTAGGTATGGTGGACTCTTTGGAATAACTTGGTTTAGGGAGTTGGATGCATGAGTGGAACTCATACTTGGTGGTGGAGGCTAGCAAAAGATTGGGAGCGACAAACTAAGAGAGCAATAATGGCCATAATCATGCAAAGCGACAAAACATCATTGATCAAAGCATAAAGTGATACTACAAGTTGAAAACTAAAGGATCATAAAGGCTATGGTGACTTGAGATAGTCATAACATGGTGTGAGCATGTGCCAAGTCAACCCAAATAAAGCATCAAAGGAGAATACCACTATACTATGCTTTAATATGCTAAAACAACGAATGATTCATCCAAGGCACATTAAGAAATATCAATTGTTTGTAACAAGTAATGCTACAGCAAAGAATACTAAGCATAAATCCAAAACAATATCAAGCATGGCATGACAAAGCATAGGCCACAGTCAAAAACGAGCTCTTTTTACCACATAAGCATGAACTTTCCTACTCTTTTCCAAACCAAACCAAACTAAATGCAAACCAAAGTGTGAAAGAGGGGGTCCAACCAATTTATTCAGAAAACTAAGCAAACCAAAGCAAACTAAAAACCAAAACAAAAACGAAAAGGAAGACGCTCCAAGAAAAACACAATTGTGCATTAAACAATAAAAATGAAGCGTTTGGACGAAACCTGGGATTTTTATTGATGAAGAAGGGGAATGCCTTGGGCATCCCCAAGCTTTGACGCTTGTACTTCTTGGATATTTCTTGGGGTCACACGAGTGGCATCCCCAAGCTTGAGCTTTAATCCATCCTTCATCTCATTACTCATTCCTTCCATACACCTGAAATTTTTCCTTCATACAAAACTTCACACAATCTCATTAGCAACATTAGTGCACTTAAGATAAATAAGTCTCAAGGTTCAGTTATAACACCAAATAATCTTCCATTAGAACACTAGCTACTGTAGCACTTTCCTCAAAAAGCTCAATTCCCCAAAGGAACTCAAGAAGGAACTAACAAGAAGCAAATGCAGAAAATGACAGAAATCTGTCAAAACAGACCAGAAGGTAAATCCGAATTTTCTCGAAAACCTTCTGTTGCTCAAATCAAAAAGTATTAAACTAACTAAAGTTAGTTAACAACCTGGGGCGAAGCACAAAAAATTACAGCTCAATCCGACATACAGAGCTCTCTCAGGAATGTTTACGGTGAAGCACAGAAATCTGTTTCGGGACAGCAACTTTCCCAATCATTACTTCACTCTCATTAGAGGTTACTCTTGGCACAAAAAGCAAATAAAATGGATAAGGAGAGGTTATTACAGAGGTAATAACTTCCAAGACTCATCTAAAACTCTTGGGTTATCTCCCAACAAGTACTTTTCTTTAACGCCTTTAAGTTAGGCATAAGAAACAAAGAAAGAGTCAAGTGTTCTCAAATGAAGAAGCATTAAGACCAAATTTTGTTTTCATAGGAGAAGCAAAAGAAATCTTCTCTCTCTTTTTAGGGAAGTGTTCTATTCCTTTCTTGAGTGGGAGTTGATTTAATGGTGCCTTCTTTCATATCAATGATGGCACCAACAGTTCTAAGAAAAGGTCTTCCCAAAGTAATAGGACAAGAAGCATTGTATTCAACATCCAAAACATAGAAATCAACGGGGACATAGGAACCATTAACCATAATAAGAACATCATTAAGACTCCCCATGAGTTTCTTTTTAGCATTAGCATAAAGTGGGACATTCAAATAGCAATCTTCAAGAGGAGGCAAATCAAGCATATCATAAATCCTTCTAGGCATAATAGAAACACTACTATCAAGATCACACAAAGCTTTGAAATCAAAGTCATTCACTTTCATATTAATGATGGGTTCCCAACCATCTTCTTGCTTTATAGGAATAGAAGCTTTATGTTTCATCTTTTCTTCTTTAATCTTTATGAGAGCATCAGTAATGTGTTTTGTAAAAGCCATGTTCATAGCACTAGCATTAGGACTTTTAGCAAGCTTTTGTAGGAACTTAATAACTTCAGAGATGTTGCAACCATCAAGATCAAAATCAACTTTATCATCTAAAGTAGTAGCACTATTACTAGCCTCAACACTAGTGGTGGTGATAGTAGAAACACTAATGTTTCTAGCAATTTCATCTTCTCTTTCCCACTTAGCATGTAATTCAGCTAATAGTCTAACATTTTCATCAATTCTTACTTGTATGGCATTAGTAGCTGCAAAGGGATTGTCATTAGTTTCAGGTTTAGCAGCCATTTTATTCAAAGAAGATTGAGCTTCAGCCAAAGATGCTATATTTCTTTCAGCATTAGAGAGTTTTTCCTCAATAGTTTTATTGAAAGCAGTTTGTTTACTAATAAACTCTTTAAGCATAACTTCAAGTTCAGAGGGAGAACTCTTATTATTGTTGTAAGAATTTCCATAAGCATTACCATTGTTGGGAGGATATGGCTTATAATTGTTGTTACCAAAATTGCTCCTATAAGCATTATTACCATAAGCATTGTTGCCAAAATTATTATTTCTTATGAAGTTCACATCAACTTGCTCTTCTTGAGCAACCAAAGAGGCTAAAGGAACATTATTTGGATCAATATGGGCTTTCCCATTAACAAGCATGGACATAATAATATCAATCTTATCACTCAAGGAGGATGTTTCTTCAACAGAATTTACCTTCTTACCTTGTGGAGCTCTCTCAGTATGCCATTCAGAATAATTAACCATCATATTGTCCAAAAGTTTTGTTGCAGCACCCAAAGTGATGGTCATAAAGGTACCTCCAGCAGCTGAATCCAATAGGTTCCTTGAAGAATAGTTCAATCCTGCATAAAAAGTTTGGATGATCATCCAAGCAGTCGGTCCATGAGTGGGACAATTCTTAACCAAAGACTTCATTCTTTCCCAAGCTTGAGCAACATGCTCATTATCAAGTTGTTTAAACTTCATTATTTCACTTCTCATGGATATAATCTTAGCAGGAGGATAGTATTTTCCAATAAAAGCATCTTTGCACTTAGTCCAAGAATCAATACTATTCTTAGTTAAGGAATTCAACCATTCTTTAGCTTTTCCTCTCAAAGAGAAAGGAAACAATTTCAGTTTAATAATATCACCATCTATATCCCTATGCTTTTGCATCTCACAAAGTTCAACAAAGTTATTTAGATGGGAAGCAACATCTTCATTACCAATACCAGAAAATTGTTCTCTCATAACAAGATTGAGCAAAGCAGGTTTTATCTCAAAAAAGTATTTTCAGCCACAGGTGGAGCAATAGGTGTGCTCATAAAATCATTGTTGTTGGTGCTAGTGAAATCACACAACTTAGTGTTCTCAAGAGTAGTCATTTTTTTGGGTTTTCAAATAAGAAAGCAAACTAGTAAAACTATTTTTTTTGTGTTTTTTGAAGAACAAAACAAGCAAACAAAGCAAAAAGAAACTAAGCAAAACAAAAAACAACAAAGTAAAGAGATTGGTTATGAGGGACTCCCCTTGTGAAGATGTCCTTGACTCCCCGACAACGGCGCCAGAAAAATCTTTGCAGGCTCGTGGTTGATGTAGAGCTCGTTGGGAACCGCAAGAGGAAGGTATGATGAGCACAGCAGCAAGTTTTCCCTCAGTTATGAGACCAAGGTTTAATCGAACCAGTAGGAGCAAGGAAACACCCCAAAGGTGTTACTAGCTGAGCTTTGGCAGGACGCACTACCGGTGCTAGTAGCAACGTGGAGACCTGCACAACACAACCACAGAACTTTGTCCCCAACTTGCGATGAGGTTGTCAATCTCACTGTGTTTTGCGGAAAACAAAGGATTAAACGTATCGAATGGAAAGAAGTAAAAGTTTGCAGAAAGTAAAAACAAAGTAGTAAAAGATTGTAGATTGTATGTAAAGTAAAGGACCGGGATCCATAGTTCACTAGAGGTGGCTCTCCTTAGATAGATAACATGTTGGGTGAACAAATTACAGCGGGGCAATTGACAAACACCGAGAAAGCAATACATGCATATACTAATCATCTTGACTCCTTTGAGACTTGATTGGGCATTACAACATAATACATAGACCGCCATCCAACTGCATCTATGACTAATAATCCACCTTCAGGTTATCATCCGAACCCCCTCCAGTATTAAGTTACAAGCAACATATTATTGCTTTACGAACTGCGTGTAAAGTAAACAATACAATTGTTCTATGAACAAAGGATCGTTGTTTTCTCCCTAGTAGCAACATCACATCTAGTACCTTAGAGATTTCTGTCACTTCCCCAGATTACCAGAGGCATGAACCCACTATCGAGCATAAATACTAACTATTGGAGTTGCTAGCATCTACTTGGCCAAGATAGCTACTAACAACGGAAAGCATGCAAGATCTCAAATAACAAAGACATGATAGAATCAATAATCAATCTGAAATAGCATCTCAATATCCATCGGATCCCCGCAAACACAACATGTATGGATTACAAATAGATGATCTTGATCATGAACGAAGCTCAGAAGATCTAAACTTGAAAGCACAAAGGAGGAGAAACCAGCCATCTAGCTACTACATGGATCCGTAGTCCAAGGATGAACTACTCACGCATCACACCGGAGGCTTGCATGGTGATGAAGAAGGCCTCCAGGGCGAATTCCCCTCTCCAGCAGGGTGCCGGAAAGAGCTTCAGATCCCTCCCGATCTAGGGATGGATATGACGGCGGCTACAGACTCTTTTGTGGATTTTTGATCGGGTACTTAGGGTTTTCGTCCCGAGGGCAACTTATAGGCGGAAGGAGAGGCCGAGGGGGTGCCGGGAGCCACCACACCACCCCTTGGCACGGGCCAGGCCTGGCCGCGCGGCCAGGTGGTGTGGCCGGCCCCTGGCCCCTCTCCGTCTCGTATTCTGGCACTTGATCCCTTCCGAAAAAATAGGCACTTTGGCTTTTGTCCCGTCCAATTCCAAGAATATTCATTTTTTGACTTTCCTGGAACCAAAAACAGCAGAAAACAGGTAGCTGGCACTGTGGCTCTTGTTAATAGGTTAGTCCAAGAAATCATATGAAAAGTACTCCAAAGTTGGAACAAAACACAAGAAAGTGGATAAAACTAAGCATGGAACATCAAAAATTATAGATACATTTGCAATGTATGAGTGGTTGGCGGGTGTGGGCATTAGTCCCACACCGCACACCCATTGGGTGGTGCCCCTCCCCTCCCACTATATAAAGGGTGTCACGCCCCCCCCTTTGGTATCATCCCATTCTCTCGTTCTCTCTCTCTCTCTCTCTCTCATTTCCATTAAGGACTTCTCCGTAATATTGGAGAGGACCTCTAGGGTTTTGAGTTCTCCACCTTCACACTACCGTTGTGTGATCTTCGGTCCGCCATCTTCCTCTTCTGTTGCTCGGCTGGATCGGAGCCCGGGAGACACCACCTACACCGGACACATGTAGTACTTCAGAGGCACCACACTTGGGGTGCTTGGAGCTTCTCTTCTTAATCAACATACACCTTCCTGCGTAAGGCATTCATCGGTCTTCAAGGGTATGAGTACCGTCTTCCTTTTCCATTACTTATGTCTACATAGTATAGATCTTTGTATTACTGTTCGCGTAGATAGAATTTTTTGTTTTTTGCTATGGAACCCTGTAGTGGTATCAGAGCGGGGTGTATGGGTAGACATGTCGTATGGATAGAACACATAGCAATATGTGGGCATTGATTTTCTAGTTTCTACCCTCTTTTATGTCCTTGTTCATATCGTGGCACTGTTTGATGAAGCGGCCCCCAACCGACCTCACGTGGTGATTCACGAGACTGGTCCACAATTAAATGGCTTAGGGGGGTGTCTGTCTCTCTACGATAGTTGATATGGCATTGACATTGGAGGGCCCTGAAAAGGGAAGTAAAACGGTAATCATTGAATAGATGATGTGGCTCCACATTCATAGGTGGGAAGCGGTTCTACCACGAAAGCCCTAAAGCCGCGTAAAACTTGCAATAAATAAACTAGAGGCGTCTATCTTTATTTTGCATAGGGGCTTATGTTGGGACATGGCAATGGAAATTTAATTAAACTTTCATTGGAGCTCTCGATGGCGATCAAGATGCTGCGACCATGTCATAACACCTTACTTTGTGAAGTGTCACTTTGTGCATCCTATCTTGCTAGTATTTTAACATATACAGCGGTAGCATAATAGGATAATCCCTCACAGAATTCCAGTCTTAGTATCCCCCTTGTGTGTGCACCACTAAGAAAGTTCTCCGTTATGAGGTAGGCCATGATGATCGGGTGTCAGACATATCTGCATTCGCATATGGTGGGTGTAAGCCATGTTGCACTGCGAATACACACAAGTTAGAACTGGCGAGCCTAGCATGTGTAGACATGGCCTCGGGATACAAGAGACCGAAAGGTCGAGCATGAACCACATGGTTGATGTGATCCACATTAGGGAATGTCCACCTTTGAAACTGCATTGCCGGCCGTCACGATCGGGGGTGGTGTAGCGGATTGGGATCATGTGATCACTAAAACGAATAGAGGGATGTTTGTTCGAGTGGGAGTTATTTTGTTTTAGTTCAGGAACATGAATTAAAACTTGAACTCATTATTATGAACATGGTCTAAACATTTTGCAAATCGATTGTAGATGTCTTGCCCACCCACCTTCAACCTTAGAACGTTCCTCGAGAAGGAAAAGCTGAAAACTGATGGAACCAACTTCACCACATGGTTCTGCAATCTTAGGATCCTCCTATTCCGCTAAAAGTTGACTTATGTCATCGAGGCTGAGCTTCCAGCTAAGTCTGCAGATTCCGCCTCCTAGGACAAAAAGAATGTCTGGTAGTCCAAGGCGAATGATTTCTCCCTCATCAGGAGTGGAATGCTTTATTCCATGGAGTCGGAGCTTCAAAAGCGTTTTGAGAAGATAAATTATTTTGAGATTATTGAAGATCTCAAAGGTATCTTTGCTCCACAGGCTTAGGCGAAGAGGTATGATGCTTCCAAGCTCTTCTTCTCTGCCAAGATGGAAGAGCACAACAGTATTAGTAAGCATGTAGTCAAAATGTCTGGCTATGTTAAGCGCTTGAATGCTCTGGATTGCAAAATCTTGGAGGAGCTAGAAATTGATAGGGTGTTGCACTCACTGCCTCCTAGCTACAAGAGCTTTGTGATGAACTACAACATGGAAGGGATGACTAAGACCCTTGCTGAAGTGTTCCCCGTGCTCAAAACCGCTGAGGTAGAAATCAAGAAAGAGCACACGGTGTTGATGGTCAATAAGACCACCAACTTTAAAATGTCGGGGCAAAAGGGCAAGGGCAATAAGCCAAACAAGGATGGTTAACCAGTTGCCAACAACTCTAAGGATACTAGGCCCAACCCTAGGCCTAGCACCATGTGCTACTACTGCAAAGGGAACATGCACTGGAAACACAATTACCCCAAGTACCTTGAGGACAAGAAAGCCGACAAGATAGCCGCCAAATACAAAGTTATATGTGATATACATGTTATAGATGTGTTCCTTACCAATGCCAGGAGTAACACCTGGGTATTTGATACCGGTTCTGTTGCTCACATATGTAACTCTCAGCAGGAGCTACAGAGTAAGAGGCGACTGGGGAAGGACGAGGTGACGATGTGTGTCGGTAATGGCACAAAAGTCGATGTGGTGGCCGTCAGGACTTTACCTCTACATCTTCCATCAGGATTGATTTTAGTTTTGAATAAATGCTACTATGTACCCGCATTGAGTATGAATATTGTGAGTGGATTTTGCTTATTGCAAGATCGTTATTCATTTAAATCCGGAACAAATGGTTGTTCTATTTATATGAATGATGTTTTATATGTTCATGCGCCTATGAGTAATGGTTTATTCTTACTAGATCTTGATTGCAATACTCACATCCATAATATTGATGTTAAATGTTGTAAGCATAATGATGATAACTCCATGTTTATGTGGCATTTCCTTCTTGGTCACATTGGTGTAAAGCGCATGAAAAAGATCCATTCAGATGGAATTCTTGGGTCGTTGGATTTCAAATCTCTTGATACATGCGAGCCATGCCTTGTGGGCAAGATGACTAGGACACCCTTCTTAAGCATAATGGAGAGAGCTGCAGACTTACTAGGAATCATACATACGGATGTATGTGGACCAATGAGCATCTCAACACGCAATGGTTATCGTTATTTTGTTAACTTTACAGACGACTTGAGTAGATATGGATATATCTACTTAATGAAGCACAAATCTAAAACCTTTGAAAAGTTCAAGGAATATCAGAAAGAAGTAGAGAATCAACTTAACAAGAAAATCAAGCACCTTCGATCATATCGGGAAGGCGAGTATTTGAGTTATGAGTTTAACATGTACTTGAAGGACTGTGGGATCATACCACAGCTTACGCTAGCCGGGACACCACAGCGTAATGGTGTGCCGGAACGATGTAACCGTACTCTATTAGATAATGTGTGGTCCATGATGTCTTTGACTGATTTGTTTATGTAGTTTTGGGGATATGCGTTAGAAACCGCCGCTTTTATTTTAAACCGAGCACCATCCAAATCCGTGGAGACAACACCATATGAGATATCGTATGGCAAGAAGCCAAAGTTGTCATTTCTGAAAGTTTGGGGATGTGAGACTTACGTCAAGAAACTACATCCTAACAAACTTGAACCCAAGGCGAAAAAATGTATCTTCATAGGATACCCACAGAAACTGTTGGGTATACCTTCTACAACCAAGCCAAAGGCAAAACGTTTGTCGTGAAAAAATGGTACCTTTTCTTGAGAAAGAGTTTCTCACTAAAGGAGTTAGTGGAAGGAAAATTGAGTTAGATGAAGTTGTTGACCCTTCTCTCCAAATTCTGAGTAGCGCAACGGAAGCCGTTCCGAAACCGCTCTCCAACAGGGAAGAAGAGCCTAATGATAATGATCAAGACAACAACATCGAAACTCCTACGGTTCGCAAGTCTACAAGAGTTTGTGCCACTCCTGATTGGTATAGTAGCCTTGTGATGTGTGTCATTCTAGATGAACAGGAAGAACCTAGAAACTACGAAGAAGCTTTGGATAGTGCCAATTCCGAGAAATGGCTAGAAGCCATGAAATCCGAAATAGGATCCATGTATGAAAACCAAGTTTGGACCTTGGTAGATCTTCTGGAAGGTCGCAAGGCCGTGGAAAATAAATGGATCCTTTAGAAAAAGATAGATGCGAATGGTAATGTGACCATTCACAAAACTCGACTTGTCGCAAAGGGTTTTCGACAAATTCAAGGAGTTGACTATGATGAGACTTTCTCTCCCGTAGTGATGCTTAAGGTTGTCTGGATTTTACTAGAAATTGTTGCTCATTTCGACTATGAAATATGACAAATGGATGTCAAAACCGCGTTCCTTAATGGATACATTGATGAAGAGTTGTATATGATGCAACCGGAAGGTTTTGTTGATCCTAAGGATGCTGGAAAGGTGTGCAAACTTCAGCGATCCATTTATGGATTGAAGCAAGCATCTCAGAGTTGGAACCAACATTTTGATCAAGTGATCAAGAGTTTTGGATTCATCCAAAATCAACAAGAGTTCTGTGTTTACAAGAAAGCGAGTGGGAGATCAGTGGTTTTTATAGTAGTATATGTGGATGACATATTACTTATGGGAAACAATGTGGAACTTATGGAAAGCGTGAAACCATATTTGAGTAGTCAATTTTCCATGAAGGACTTAGGTGAAGCTGCATACATATTAGGCATAAAAGTTTATAGAGATAGATCGAGACGCCTGATTGCATTAACTCAAAGTACTTACCTTGAGAAGATTTTGAAGAGGTTCAAAATGGAGGATGCCAAAAGAGGTTTGGTGCCTGTGAAAAATGAAGGGAATATACCCTGAGAGGCAATAATAAAGTTGTTATTATCGTATTCCAAGTATATGATAGATGTTTATTTTGCATGCTATAATTGTATTGAATGGAAACTTTAATACATGTGGGTTTAATAAACAAATAAAGGGTTCCTAGTTATGCCTCTCTTATAAACTAGCTCGTTGATTAACAAGATGATCAAGGTTTCCTGATCATGGACATTGGATGTTGTTAATAACGAGGTCACAACATTAGTGGAATGATGTGATGAACATTCAGACGAAGTATAGCATTACGATCAAAGTCATTGTGTTTAAATTGCTATAACATCATACGAAGTAATTCTAGTCTTTAGACCATGAGATCATGTCAATCACTAACACTGGAAGAGTAACTTGATAACATCAAACGTCACACCGTAACATGGTGACTATAAAGGTGGGTTTAGATACTCCGAAGGTGTTATGTAGAGGCTCATGGATCAAGAGTAAGATTTGTCCATCCCGATGAAGGATAGATATACTCTAGGCCCTCTAGGTGATATCACATTGAGATAGCTTGCACGCAAGTGATGTGATCACTAGAATGTTAGATCACGGGAACGAGAAAAGAGTTCATGTTAGTAACAAGATAAAACTAGGTATTGAGATATCGATGATAGAATCTCGGACATGTAATATATCGCGGGACAAAGGGATTTAGTTACTAGCATTAAAGGTTCTCACGATCACAAAAGTCTCCATTAAATGTGTGGGAGTCAGTATGGATCTCCGGGTCCCGCTACTGATTATTGATTGGAGAAGGGTCTCGATCATGTCTGCATTATTCGCGAACCGTAGGGTGACACACTTGAGGGATACCGACACCATTTGGAGCAAATGTGTTCTAGATAAAAAGAATTGCAAAGCGCTGGAATTATTTCAATGGACACCGGAATTGTTTCGGGTGAAATTGCTGAAACTGGTTCTGCATGTGATATTGAAATGTTGGAGGGGGTTTTATGTGAATGTTTGTGAATTAAATTAATTAACAAAATTCTGAATAAAATAAATAAAAGAGTTTTATAAAATGAGAGTTGCATTAAATTTGGTGGAAATTTAATGCGTATGTGTGGACTTTTGAGTGGAGGCATTTTTATGTGAGTGGAGCTTCCACCACATGAATGAGGAAGAGGTGGGGGCACCTCCCCTTGGCTGCCGGCCATGGGAGGGGGATTCCCCTCTCCCTATAAAAGGCCCCCCTCTCCTCCTCACAAAGCGCACCTCCTCATGAAGGATCTCTCTCCCCCTCTAGAATTATTCCCCCATGGTCTCGGATTAGCGAGATACACGTTCCTGGAGGCTTTTCGTCTACAAGGAATTAATGCTTCCGCTGCATCACTGGAGCAAGGATACAGAGGTTGTTCAGTGGACCAGACGTGTGTGCGATCATGGATGCGCTGCTGATTTGTGGCGCTAGACTTCCTCTCAATCTTGAGATCGGCAAGTTATCGACTACATCATCCATGAGTCCAATCTTGTTAAATTTTATCGGTCTTTGGTATGTTCTCTATGGATGTATATCCACCCGTTGCTTGTATCTAGGTAGATAGATCTTGGTGCTTAGTAGTTCCCATCGTAGGATTTTTTTGTTTTCTATGCTGCAAACCCAACAGTGGTATCAGAGCCTAATCTATGCGTAGATGATTTGCACGGGTAGTACATATAAGAGTATGTGGGCGATGATGATCATGTTATTGCATCTTATATGTATTTTGGATATTGGTGGCATAGTGGGATGAAGCGGCCCGAACTAAATTTACATGTGCTTGCACAAGAGACCTGTTCCAGGCTTGACATGCAACTAGTTTTGCATAAGTGGCTAGCGGGTGTCTGTCTCTCCTACTATAGTCAATATCTGATTTACAACGAGTTGCTAATAATTTGGTTATCATCATTGTGGTTCCATGTTTGTAGGTAAGACCGGTTCTATCTTTGAAATCCCTAAGCCAGGTAAAACTTGCAATTGATAAATTAGAAGCGTCTAGTTTAGATTGTTGCTGGGTTAGTGTCATGATATGGTAATGTTATAATTTGAAGTATAGTTGATACTCTTGGAAATTATAGCATACCTAATGTGCGATGACTACAAGTACACAGACCAATTGTAGCTAGTTTGAAGTAAAGATATCGAACCCACAGAGAGCTACTAGTAAAGGTCTTTATGACCCTTGTTACTATCTACCAAAGGATACTTATAAGTTCCCTTTGATCTCAAGTAAAGGGTGTTTGAAAGGTTTATGGTTGTTTGCAGAAAAGTAATTAAAACAAGTAAAAGAAAACAAGTAACAAGTTTGTATGAAAGCGTGGTTGAACTCAATAGGGCTAAAACATTCTTGGGGGTGTAGGATATACCACTAGCATAGTATTATTGTTATATGTAATCAAGATAACATACTCCTTGTGTCATGATATGTGTGGAGAGAGCCCCATAATAAGATGTTCACTACAAGGCTCGTAGGAAGCCACTTTGTTGAGCCAAGAGTGAGGTCACCTCTAAATAACCACTGCGATGTCTGAGAGAAGTCACCCATACAAACCACCGCAATTAAGGATTTCTCTATGGATATCGTAATTATCTTAGGGAGTCCCTCTTTAATCCTCCTTTGACCATGTAGGTTACGAGCCAGCGCCAATCTGTCACGGGGCATTCCGGGTAAGCTTCCAAGTCATGTCCAAATGATTTCTCCCTCCCTTTAGTCCCGAAGGAAAATTATATGCGGCTAACTACACATACCATCTAAAGGGAGAGATCAAATACAAACCATAAGTATATCATAGACAAGCAAGTCATACAGACACAAGAATAGATCATATTTATTAGGGTTAATTGGATAGATACCATTACAATTTCTGCCTATTTGAGAAACACCACTATAACTTTCATCTTTTGACAAACGCCACTGCAATTCTCGATGCATTCCATAAACGCCATTGTGCCCACTTAAACACATAATCCGACCAATATAAACTCGTATTTCTATCGTACATACGTATACATGGTGGTCCTCACCCTAATAAGCTAAGGAAGGTAACCTTGACATAATAAAATTGGAGAAAAGAATAGAAGTAGTGTAAATTGTATCACATGTTTCTAATATATGTTTGCAATAGGGTACAATGAATTTGGCAGGACGTATGAAACTTTCCAATTCATTATAACAATTTATCTTGCAAACAAATGCAGTACGTTAGGGAAAAAGGTCAATTTCACTAGTAGTCTAATTAGCAGTGAAACATATGTCATACGAATTACACCGGTTCCTTAATATTCAGAATTAATTTAGCATTAAATAATAAGAAACTGCATTACAAATCTCTGGCAAGAATACCGATTCACCATCATCATATGAGGAATTGCACTAAATCAAACTCAACAATGCAACACCGGTGGAGAGTAAGAACCCACATTTATACACTACTCATGCAATGGACAATTTTCCTAACGTACATCGGTTTGCATGTTGTATTGTTAATGAAAACTGGAAAGTTTCAGATGTACTGCACCATGAGTCATTTTATACCCGGGTTTGATTATGATATGGAAAAAAATTCATTGTACAACAGATATTAAAAGGATGTGGTATAATTTACACCATCAAATTATTTTCTTCAATTTTAGTCTATCATTGTTACCTTCCTTAGCTTATTATGGTGGAGCCCATCTTATATACGTATGTATAGCAGAAATATGAGTGTATATTGGCTGGTATATGTGTTTAAGTGGGCATAATGGAGTTTATAGAATATATCGAGAATTGAAGTGGCGTTTTTCAAAAGAAGAAAGTTGTAGTGGTGTTTCACAAATATGCATAAATTGTAGTGGCATCTATCAAATTAACCCTATATTTACAAATTCATAATGGTGCTAGGGTTTGTCCATCTCTCCAAGAACAAAGGAACTACTCACTCATGAAAGAAATCAACAACATCACCATAATCAAATGAATGGATAAAAGTATGGCGGTAGATCTAATGCAAACCACAATTGAATCTGGAATTACAAAGATATCTAATAGATGAAAGATGGGAGTAATGTTGGTAATGGAGATGCAGTGGTTGATAATGAAGGGGATGATGCGTTGTCCTCCAATGATCCGTGAAGTAGTTGGGATTTTTGTTGGGCCACGTAGAGATAAACAAAACCTTTTCCCTACGCGGTACTCCCAAGATCTAGCTCAAGTGATAGGCCACGAGATTTACCACTAGACGCGCAGGTGCGGATTGTTAATGAAGCGCGTCAGTTGATGCCATGCCGAACGATCCCCGTATAGCACGTCCAGATCCTCATGGATCTCCTTGTCATCAGCGCCGCACGTGCAACGCCTCTACCGGTATCCACACATACAGGAAGAAGCTGCAGACAGAGGACTGCTAGATCCTGTCTAGCCTGAAATAGGAGTGGAGAAAGTGATGGCTAGGTCAGGGACAATCCCTTATCACTCCACTTATATACACTCCTAGCTGGGCTCAACGCTTGAGGCCCATCTAGGCCGTACCCCAATCTCCACATGGACCAAATCCACATGGGCTCCTTTCCCTTAAGTGTGTGACCCTGTAGGTTCACGTACACTTGGACATGACATGAGCCACCACTCCGAGTCGATAGTTGGTAGCGGCCTCTAGCAAGACATGCCAGCTCCCAAGCGCCGTAAAGTCAGAAGACAAACCTTTCTCAATGTGACTTTCATCCAAGTCCCTTTGCCTCATGATATATCTTGTCAAGCTATAGGCGAGTTGTTGCCATCCCTTTAATAGCTCGACTCTCTCTTCTCGTTCCGTGCTATACGATTCACTGGACTAACATTTAGTCCGACTCCTTCGTTAATACTTAACCAAGTCACGCATGGCCATGCTTCCAAATCATATCACACGAGAGGGCCCAGAGAATATCTCTCCATTATAGAGGGGCAAATCCCATCTTGGTAATCCACGTCACGCAGCTTGTTTCACAACCAACCCGAACCCTACCTTTATAACTGCCCATTTACGGTATAGTGTTTGATAGGACCTAAGCTGGCGATCCACAACTCGGATTATGCGATCACCTCAGGTCGAAGGATTCCATTGCTTGAGACTACAAATGACAACATGCTCGTTGCATCTCAACTATGGGTCAGTCCGATTCTCTAAACTCTTTAGCTGAATCAGTGTAAGTCGGAATAGCATCACCATGCCCATGACCAGTCGAACCGAGTCATCAGCTGAATTTCACATTAGTCTAAGTTGTGTGTCCAGCACAACCTCAATGACCAAGGACAACTAGTATGAATAACATGAATACATAGTTCCACAATCGAATCACATATCCAATGATATATATCAGTATTTCATACATGGACAATAACTTTATGAATACATTGGTAATAACATCATACATGATTGCCTCTAGGGCATATTCCCAACAGTCTCCCACTTGCACTAGAGTCAATCATCCGACATCACATGTTTAGGCATCTAATGCCCATAGCTCTCAGGTGCGCCTCATGCTTCGGCTGTGTAAGTGGCTTTGTCAACGGATCCGCAATGTTTGCATCCGTGTGTACCTTACATAACTTGATATCACCTTGATCCACGAACTGGCGAATAAGGTTGTACCGCATGAGTATATGTTTGTTCTTCTGGTGTTGTCTAGGTTCCTTGGCTTGTGTGATAGCACCATTGTTGTCACATTTCACGTCTAACGGATTGGACGAGCCCTGAACCACACCAATATCCATGAGGAAATTCCTCATCCAAACGGCTTCCTTTGCCGCCTCCAAGGCATCAATATACTCAGCCTCTGTTGTAGACGCAAACACCGTCTCTTGCTTGGAACTCTTCTAGCTCACAACCCCTCCGTTTATCACAAACACATATCCGGATTATGAACAAGAATCATCCGAGTCAGTGAGATAACTCGCATCCGTGTAACCCCTTACACTGAGTTCATCCTCACCTCCATAAACTAGGAACATATCTTTAGTTCTTCTCAAGTACTTAAGGATATTTTTAGCCACTGCCCAGTGGATCTTTCCAGGGTCAGTCTGGTATCTGATCACAACACTTAGAGCATAGGAAACATCCGACCTAGTACAAATCATAGCATACATGATGGATCCGACTAAAGAAGCATATAGAATCGCACTCATCCGACTTTGCTCATCAGTTGTCGAAGGACACTGAGTCTTGCTAAGTTTCACGCCATGGGACATCGGTAAGGACCCCTTCTTAGACGATTCCATGTTGAACTTCTTCAACACTTTGTCCAAATATGTACTCTAACTCAATCCAATGAGCCGCCTTAATCTATCTCTATAGATCTGGATTCCTAGTATGTAAGTCGCCTCACCCAAGTCTTTCATCGAAAAACTCCTTTCCAATGATTCTTTGGTTTCTTGCAACATCAGGACATCATTTCCAAGCAGTAATATGTCATCCACATATAAGATCAGAAAGATTACTTTGCTCCCACTAAATTTCTTGTATAGACAAGAATCATGATCACTCTTGATGAAGCCAAACGATTTGACTACCTCATCAAAGCGAATGTTCCAACTCCGAGATGCTTGCTTCAACCCATAAATGGATTTCCGAAGCTTGCATACCTTGTCAGCATTAGCCGGATCGACAAAACCCTCGGGTTGTATCATATACACGTCCTCGGTTAAATTTCCATTAAGGAAAGCCGCCTTGACATCCATTTGCCATATCTCATAGTCGAAATAGGCTGCTATAGCTAACATGATCCGAACTGACTTATGCATCGCCACGGGAAAGAAAGTCTCATCATAGTCAACTCCTTGAACTTGTCAGAACCCTTTCGCGACAAGTCGTTCTTTATAGATAGAAATGTTTCCATCCATATCAGTTTTCTTCTTAAAGACCCATTTGCACTCGACGGGTCTTGCACCATCTGGCAGATCAACCAAGTTCCAAACTTGATTTTCATCCATGGACTTTAACTCGGATCTCATGGCTCCAAGCCATGACTCAGAATCAGATCCCACCATCACTTCCGAATAAGTTGCCGGCTCATCACTGTCCAACAGTAACACATCACGAACAGTTCGCAATCTGGACGATCTTCGCATTGTCGGTGCAGTTGCCAGCTTAGGTACCACGACCGACTCAACCTCCAAGGCTTTTGCCGACTCGCTGCTGGCCAGTATCTCTTGAATTTCTTCGAGCTGCACCATGGTCCCACTGACTTCCCGACTGAGAAACTCTTTCTCAAGGAAGACATCGTTCCAAGTGACAAACACTTTGCCCTCTTTTCGGTTGTAGAAGTAGTAGCCCAAGGTTTCCCTTGGATACCCCACAAAAATACACTTATCCGACTTGGCCGTAAGCTTGTCCGACTGAAGTCACTTGACAAATGCTTCATAGCCACAAATCTTAAGGAAAGACAAACTCGGCTTCTTGCCAGTCCACATCTCATGCGGTGTCTTCTCTACCGATTTTGATGGTACTCTGTTTAGTGTGAACGCTGTAGTTTCTAGACAATAATCCCAAAATGATAAAGGCAGATCTGTTCGACTCATCATGGATCGTACCATGTCTAACAAGGTCCGATTCCGCCTTTCCGACACACCGTTTCTCTGCGGCATTCCTGGTGGAGTGAGCTAGGGAACTATTCCATATCTCTTCAGATGGTCATCAAACTCATGGCTCATGTAGTCACCTCCTCGGTCCGACTGAAGAAACTTTATTTTCTTGCCGAGTTGATTCTGTACCTCATTCTGGAATTCCTTGAACTTTGCAAAGGCTTTCGACTTATGTTTCATCAAGTAGATATATCCATACCTACTCAAATCATTAGTGAAGGTAATGAAGTACTCATAACCACCTCTGGTTGTCATGCTCATTGGGCCACATACATCACTATGTACTAGTCCCAATAAGTCGGACGCCCTTTCACAACTCTTTGTAAAAGGTGTCTTGGTCATCTTGCCAAGTAGGTAGGATTTGCATATCTCGAATGACTCCAAGTCGAACAAAGTTAGGAGTCCATCATCATGGAGCTTCTTCATGCATTTCCAATTTATATGACCAAGCTGACAATGCCAAAAGTAAGTCATATTCAGATCATTTGGTTTCAACCTTTTCACATTTATATTATAGACAGATTCACCATCAAGATTCAAAATAAATAACCTGTCCTGGACGAGTGCAAAGCCGTGAAACATATCATTCAAATACAAAGGACAACCATTATTCTTAATATTCAACTCATAGCCTTGTCTCATAAAACATGAGGCAGAAATAATGTTTCGACTAAGCACTGGAACATAATAACAATTATTTAGCCCCATTAAGAATCCAGAAGGTAAATGAAGTTGCATCGTGCCGACTTCCAACGCAGCGACTCTCGCTTTGTTGCCGACTCGAATGTCAACCTCGCCTCTCGCCACGCTCTTAGTTCTTACCAGTCCCTACAACGAGTTGCAGATGTGAATGACTGATCCGGTATCATATACCCAAGAAATACCAGGTGCATCAGCAAGATAAATGTCTATAACATTGCAAACAAGCGTACCTGAGCCGGAAGTCACACCTCCACTCTTGGGTTTATCAGCCAGATACTTGCTGCAATTCCTCTTCCAGTGGCCATCCGCCTTGCAATAAAAGCAAGTGGATCCGACTATAGGAGATGGCTTAGTCCCTGAGGAAGTGCTTTGGACTGGGTCCTCGGCCTTACCTCCCGACTTTGCCTTCTTCTTCTTAGTCCAGGAACTCTTCTTAAACTTAGCCTTATTCTGCACCATCAACACTTGACTGACGCCTTTCTTGAGATCCGCCTCAGCCTGCTTGAGCATCCCATGTAATTTAGTGAGCTTCTTATCCATACCATGCATGTGGTAGTTCGATATGTACTGACCATATGCACTAGGAAGAGAGTTCAGAATTATGTCTGTAGCGAACTCTTTGCTAATGGGGTAGCCTAGCCTTTCCAGAGACTGCACGTAACCAACCATCTTGATCACATGCGGACTCAGTGGATCGCCATCCTTAAGCTTGGATCTCAACAAAGCCTGAGAGACTTGATACCTCTTAGTCTTCGCCTGAGCCTGGAACATACTTTTGAGGCTTTCGATCATATCGTAGGCCTGAACATTCTCGAACTGATGCTGCAAGTCTGGTTCCATGTGAGCAAGCATAAGACAGCTAATCTCCATAGACTCATCATAAGTCCTACGGTAGGAATTGGTGGCTGCGACACTCGCATTCTCATTCAGCTCATCTGGAAGTGGGTTCTCTAGGACATGGTCCCTCTTTTCTTGCTTGAGAACAATTCTCAGATTACGATACCAATTGGTGAAGTTAGTTCCATTGAGCTTACCTTTCTCTAAGATGGTTCTCAAAGCAAAACTCGAAATCTAAAGGAGACTGGTAGGTGCCATTGATCTACAACAGAAAAATATGCAAAAACACTGAAGACATGTATCCATAAAAGAGCAAGCATATTAAACATTTTAATACTTATGCTCCCACTAGAACCAACACCCCTCCAATGGTTACTTAGTGATTCAGGATCCTAAATAAGCAAGCCGACTAGTGAGCTTTAGCATCACCGCTAGCCGTCAAGTGATCTAGGTAGATAACTCCTTGTCAATCGCATCTCATACGACTCCTGTTGGATGGGTGGCATCACATGCCCCGGCTCCCATTCGGCTTTTTTCCCCGAGTCCCACAACCATTGTGATAGACCCGTCTAGATTACCGAGTGCTTCTGCTATAAGAGTCTGACTCGAACCCACCTAGTCGGAAAGAATTGATAGCACCTCAATTTTATGTGCCCACTACCAAAAATGTCCAACTTGTGATGGTGCAGCACTGGCGGGGAAACCGACTAGACCTTCTTTGAGGGATTACTTTCTACCAACTATCTAATAGAGGTAAAACAGAGACATAAACATAACACAAAATAAAGCAATTATAATGTGAAATGGTATGGCTCTCTTCATGGCGATCTCCATCTCCACAAAGCTTGTGATTCGACTCGTGTCAACTCTTGTCACGTGCCGCCTCACACCATGTAGCCGACTTGTACATCGACTTGCATGTGATCCGGGTTCTCCAAACAGCTACACTAGCTAGTAATATCAATTACATAGAGAATCTGACACGCAGGTCATTATACAATAAAATGAAAGCACCTAGGCTCTAGCCAGCTGACAAAAACCGTGATACGCAGATCACGTATGAATTACACACATCACATGCACATAAGCCATACCATTCACAACATCATCCTGCAAAAACAAGTTATGCATAGATATAATATCTACCGGCGTTGTGAAACTCGCAATGACATCTAAGGCGCTATGACAGGGCGAAGCCAGCGGTCTCATCTGCATTCCGGACATGGATTTCTTCATCGGATAAAACAATTTTATCCAAATCCAATCCGGACTCCGATTCAACCAAACTCTTTGATCTTCGATCACCGCATCCGGATTTACGTGTCACAGTCTACCCCGATGGTGGAAGCCGACCGGTAGGGGTATGTCGTTCCACGACCTTAGCAGTTACATCATGGAAACCAGATCATCCATTCCCCCGAGTACAGTTGATCCAATCAACTTCGTACAAAACCGATCTATCTCATAGATCGACCACCAAAACTGCAATTAGATCCAATCTAACGCCAACCACATATCACATATGCAAGATCTCGAGCCTAAAACCAGAAGCTAATGCTCTGATACCACTGTTGGGCCACACAGAGATAAACAAAACTTTTTCCCTACGCGATACTCCCAAGATCTAGCTCAGGTGATAGGCCACGAGATTTACCACTAGACGCGTAGGTGCGGATTGTTGATGAAGCGCGTTAGTTGATGCCGTGCCGAACGATCCCCATATAGCATGTCTAGATCCCCATGGACCTCCTTGTCCTCAGCGCCGCACGTGCAACGCCTCTACCGGTATCCACACGTACATGAAGGAGCTCCAGGCAGAGGACTGCTAGATCCTGTCTAGCCCGAAATGGGAGTGGAGAAAGTGACGGCTAGGTCAGGGACAATCCCTTGTCACTCCACTTATACACTCCTAGCTGGGCTCAATGCTTGAGGCCCATCTAGGCCATACCCGAATCTCCACACGGATCGAATCCACATGGGCTCCTTTCCCTTAAGTGTGTGACCCTGTAGGTTCACGTACACTTGGACACGACACGAGTCACCACTCCGAGTCGATAGTTGGTAGCGGCGTAAAGTCAGAGATAAACCTTTCTCAATGTGACTTTCGTCCAAGTCGCTTTGCCTCACGATATATCTTGTCAAGCTATAGGCGAGTTGTTGCCATCCCTTTCATAGCTCGACTCTCTCTTCTTGTTCCGTGATATACGATTCACTGGACTAACACTTAGTCCAACTCCTTGGTTAACACTTAACTAAGTCGCGCATGGCCATGCTTCCAAATCATATCACACGAGAGGGCCCAGAGAATATCTCTCCATTACAGAGGGGAAAATCCCATCTTGGTAATCCACGTCATGCATCTTGTTTCACAACCAACCCGAACCCTACCTTTATAACTGCCCATTTACGGTACATCGTTTGATAGGACCTAAGATAGCGATCCACAACTCGGATTATGCGATCACCTCAGGTCAAAGGATTCCATTGCTTGAGACTACAAATGACAGCATGCTCGTTGCATCTCAACTGTGGGTCAGTCCGATTCCCTAACTCTTTAGCCGAATCAGTGTAAGTCGAAATATCATCACCATGCCCATGACTAGTGGAACCGAGTCATCAGCCGACTTTCACATTAGACTAAGTTGTGTGTCCAGCACAACCTCAATGACCAAGGACAACTAGTATGAACAACATGAATATATAGTTCCCAAATCGAATCACATATCCAATGATATATCAGTAGTTCATACATGGACAGTAACTTTACGAATACATTCGGAATAACATCATACATGATTGCCTCTAGGGCATATTCCCAACAATTTTTCCCTAGCCAAGTTCCTCCTTCAGATCCCTCTCGGATTTTCGTGGTTTCTGGTGGATGTGAATGTAAGATCTCTCTCTAGTCTTCCCCAGGAGAAAGTATTTTACAAGGCAGTGACGATGGCGCCTGGTATGAGCACACGGTATGGGCAGGCTCTGCCCTTACCAGTGGTCATTATCGGCACTGGTTCCTCCCCCTTGTTTGGTATTCTTCCAGGTGCGAAGGTAAATTCATAAAATGACTTTTATCACTTAGAAATATCATATAATTACACAATATGACAACTCTAATTGATATGTTCATATATGAATCCATGATTTGGGATCCTGTTGAAACAAGAACATGATAGCGCGCATAGATGGAGTGAAATACAAATATCCCTACTCTATTTATGCAAAAACAAAAGGTAAATATGCTTCAAATTTGGACTTACCAACTCCCCCAAGCTAGGCTCTTGCTCGTCCCTGAGCAAGATGGTGGCTTATGGACAAGATCATCATGTTCATGAGACACGAGTCATTACAATAAATGAGGTAGAAATTGAAGCAGGAATACAATATCGGATGTAGAGATACTTCGGGGGTATTACCATACCCTTACACATAACATAACTTAGAGGCTTCCACACCTTTTTCTGTATTAATGAAATTATAAGAAGCTGCTAGTGATTGAACATATTGTTGGAAATATGCCCTAGAGACAAATAATAATAAGGATTATTATCATATTTCATAAAGTTTATGATTAAGTTTTATATCATGCTATAACTGTATTGAAAGGAAACGTCAATACACGTGTGATATATAAACAACCAGGGGTTCCCGGTGAAACTCTAGTCACTGGTTCATTGGTGAATAAATGATCAAGGTTTCCTGATCATGTGGCATTTATGCCAGTTGGAAATGGAGTCAACTCATTCTGAGAATGAGATGATGAACCAATACCCAACCTAAACATCATGACCCGATCATGTCACGAAGTTCAAGTTACGATGATTAGAGTAGACCTTGTAGACTATTCCTTGGACCGTGAGGCTATATCAATCACTATCTCCCGAGAATGCTTAGATAGCATCAAACGTCACTTGGTAATACAGTGAAAATAAAGGTCAGTTCAGGTATTCGGAGGAACCATAGAGGCAATATATGTCAAGAGAGGGATTTGTCCATCCGCGTGACGGAAAGATACTCTAGGGCCTACTCGGAGAGGTTATATCCAATAGTTGCGCAACGTGTGATTTGATCACAGGGATATCACTTGTCAAAACGAGTCAAGTAGCATTGTTCGGTAACGAGATTGAACACGACATGGTGATATCATTGAGCAGATCTTAGGCAATGCAAGTATCGAGAGACAAAAGAAATAAGACATGACTGTCCTGGTTCAAACGACGAAAGATCTTCGTGGAATGCATAGGGGTCACATGGCCGAGAATATCATTTTGCGGCCCGAAAGTTGGGGTGTACAGGCAACGTGGTACCCAAGTTCCCTGAAATCAGCCGAGATGACTACATTTGGTGTGCCAAATACTCAGAGGGTCTTTTTCAGCACGCATTCAACTTTACGTTTCAATACAAAAAATCAAGCTAACGGCCATCAAGTTGGGCCCCCTGTCAGTTCTCGCCGTTATGTCGCTCCTGTCGCTTAGGCGGGGTGGCTGTCACGTAGGCTTGCAGCGTTGGCACAGTGGATAGGACAATACCCCTTGCCCACCCCCTACCGAGTGTATTGACGTGACAAAACAGGACACATGTATCGCTGTTATCATTATTTTTTGTTTACTCAGAAGCTGGAACAGCCACCGCCACGCGTCTCTCCTTAGACTTCTGTCCCAATCGTTAACCACTACCTTAAAAGCGCATTGACAGTTCCATCGTTCCAGTGCCTCGCAGAAACCACTCTTCTTCCTATCATCTATCTTCTTCCCGTCTTCTCCTTGCTGCCATGGAAGATCTACGCACTCTAGAGACAAGCTTCACTACCCATGACAATAAGAAGATAGACGTTGTCTACACCAATGAGGAGGAGACAGTGGTGCGTGTCCTGAGGATGTACGAGGGTTGGATTGGGATAGACGAGGACAAGTTTGTGGGATTGGACCTCGAGTACAGCCCGGAGCACCCATATGAAGGGAGTGAAGTCGCTGTCGTTCAACTAGCCATGCAGAAACACATCCTCGTCTACCACCTCTTCCGGTTTGTAGATCTGCTCTCTGTAGCTAACCGCTTTTAGGGTTTTCTCCTCTTGTTTTTTATCCACTTGCTCATCTTGCAACTACTGGATTTTATTTAGGACCAAATAAATTAGGGTTTGCCTATGTCTCAATCGACTGAGATTTTCTTTAGTCTCAATCACCTAAGAAAAGTGCAATCGTAGTTAAAAGAAATGTGCAACTCGTTCAGTCGACTGAGAAATAAAAAAACCGAATAAATTATGACAAGACAATGTTGAGAGTCTTGATCTTGCATTTACTAAACTTTTCAAAATTGTATTGAGATGATGATCTTGCATTGACAAAATATTTGTAGTTACAAATTTTGGTGATGACAAACTACATACTTTCAGGACTGACAGGAAATGTTCGACGCTGCGCCAGTTCCTTGTAGAAAAGGGAATTGTTTTCTGCACTGTCAACACAACAACTGATTTTTTGAAATTTTATCAAGAGGAAATTATAATTCCTGCGCACAACTGGATCGATATTCAACATCTTGTCAAGATCCTGGGGGGCTCGAGGAAGGATGGAATGGCATCACTCGCAACTAGAATCCTTGATGAGTCGTACGGCAAAATGAAGGAAGATTTTTCCTACGGATAGGCACGATTTCTGGGACGAGTGGCCGTTGTCTTATATAAACCTGAAGTATGCAGCCATAGATGCTTACGTGACCTACCAGCTGTACAAGAAGATCCATTTTTTCTATGTTACCTCGTGTTTTGCCCTATTTGCAAGAGGGATGACGAGCTTAGGGGAGCCCTTTGTAGAAAATGCAGAATAGCTGAGTTTGAAGCTGCATATGCAAAGAAAATGGCTGCATCTGAAGCAGCTGACAGAGAGGCTGCATAAGCAGTTGAAAGAGAGCTTGCAGCTGAAGTAGAAGCAGCTGACAGAGAGGCTGCAGCTAAAGCAGCAAACAGAGAGGCAACATCTTCTAGTGGCAACAATCAGGCCTGTGATGCACCGCTAATTGTGCCACAGGACGCTGAAGATAGGGAAGCCAAGTTAGATCCCAGGTGGGACGAAGCATTTCGTGAGCTGTGGAGTACCTGGAATGGTCGCAGTTTGTCGCCTAGGAATGATGGCAAGCGCTTCAAGTGGTCTGATGAGAAGTGAATTAAATTTTACTTGTCAGTGTTATTTTTCTGTTTTGTGGAACTCAGTTAGCTTGTCAAGATGTCTAGCGCCTCAAGTGATACTAGTAAAATAAATTTAACCCTCATTGTGTTATGTTTATGTATGTGTCTTGTAGCTTGTCAAGATGGTAGCTTGTTAACTGGCATTTTGAAAGAGTGCCCTTTTCCTCTCTCGCTAAACAGATATGTTTCATTTTGCTCAAATTGGTAGCAAATATAGAGAAGATTCTCACTTCAATAATTCGTTCCCTTTTGGACCTCTTTTTGCCTCCGATCAAGTAGCAAATCTAGAGCAGCAAATAACACCAGGCAGAATACATTCATTCAGAAAACAAAACAAATGTAGATATAGCCGTGCGCAGCTAAATAGGATATAGCGATAGAAAGTAAGTTGCTTAACGAGGTTCGATGCATTCAGCCAGAAATAGGATATAGCTAGAAAGAAGCTGCTTAGCAGCAGCAGTAGCCGCCGCAGCTGTAGGCACATCCTGCAAGCGCCCGCGCCTTCGCCTCCTCCCTCCGGCACTTCCTCCACTTATTGCTGCCCAGTCCCTTGATCTTGGGGGCCTTGGGCCTGATTGGAGGCATGCGACCCTCTTTGATGACCACCCGCTGGAGGTTTCCGAGGTGAATGCTGAGAGCCCGGTGTTCAGCGATGTAGGCGTTGATGTTCATGGTCTCGCGCTTGCCGCCTTTGTGGATGCCGGAGCCCGCGGCCTCTGCATGCTTCATTAAGGAGATGAAGTCGGTGCCGCCGGCGAGAGTCACACAACAGAAGTTGATCCCCTTGCGGAAGGGGTAGCTGTAGTCGCTGCACCTGAGGAAGGCATCGTACTGGCCGGCCCGCAGCCTCCTCAGCACCTGACGAGCCTTGGTATGAACGGACTCGTCATCGCTGCAGACGTCGCTACCGGAAACCTATTGGAAGAAAAGGAAAATAGGGGAGTAGATGATGTAAGAAGATCGAGCAATCGAAATGCGAACAAGCGAATCCTAATAAACCAAGATCTAGCATCCAACAATGGGAATGGTAGAAGAACCAGGGGAGGGGAGCAAACTCTAGTTACCTCCGACCATGGGTCATCGATGCCGGTGTCCTAGGGGTTTAGCGGAGCGATGTACTTATCTAGATCGTAGGTGACCAAGAAGTGCTTCATCTGCTTGTGACCGGCGGGGGGCTCCTCGCCGGCGGGGGGCTCCTCTTCGGCGGTTTCGTTAGTAGCGGGGAAGGGGGCCTGGACGGGAACTGCAGCTGCCATCGATGCCTCGACTGGGGCCTGGACCGGGACGGCGGCTGCTTTCAACGCGTCGAGGAGGACCGGCGAGGAGACGGGGGCCTCCTCGTCAGCAGCCACGGAGGCGACGATGGCCACCTTATCCTCCTCGGCCATCGCCGGCACGGACGAGGTATTCTTGGGAGTTTGCGGGTGTTGGTGGGACAGTGGAGAGGGTTGCGTGAGGATAGTGAGCGAGAGTGAGAGTGGGTGTGCGGAAAGGGGCTCTATAGTTAAGGTGGATGGAAGCAAGGCACGTTTTGTTGCACCACCGTGCAACACGCCGCGTAGCGTACTACACCGTGCACCGCGACACGCTCACGGTACATCACTTTTTTCCCGGGCCATGCATGGCAGTTCTGTATTGAGCCGCATGCAAAGGGCGCAAACACAATTTCTATGTACGAAGTTTGACATGGCCCTAAAATTGGCGATAGTTAAAAGTGGAAATGTAGAGGGGGAGGTAGGTAGCTGTACGGCGAGATTTATGGGGTTGTGATAGATCGAGTAAAGGGATGTGTTGATGGCTGCGAGTGACTCGATGAAGCCGGAGACGTTAGGTCTCGCCGAGCTCAGTTGTTCGGCCTCCGGCTAGCACGTGCAAGCTTCTTACGGTGGGCCCCAGTTGGAAGTGAGATTGAGAACCGCTGCTAAAAAATGGGATGTGTCTTATGAAAATCAAGTGGCAATAAATTGCAGTTGTGCATCGACGACCGTGCACTCGATGACGCATGTGTTGTGGCATAGTAGTAGCAGTAGTAGGCTTTTCAGACTTGATTAAACATGATATGACTGCTCGACGAATTTTTCGATGGACGGCATCGTGTTCCTTCTTGTAGAGGGAGACATCAAGATGGGGCCTCGTCAAGATGGTAGCTCGTTAACTAGCAGTTTGAAAGAGTACCCTTTTCCTCTCTCGCTAAACAGATATGTTTCATTTTGCCCAAATTGGTAGCAAATCTAGAGAAGATTCTCTCTTCAATAATCCATTCCCTTTTGGACCTCTTTTTGCCTCCGATCAGGTAGCAAATCTAGAGCAACAAATCACACCAGGCAGAATACATTCATTCAGAAAACAAAACAAATGTAGATATAGATGTGCGCAGCTAAATAGGATATAGCGATAGAAAGTAGGTTGCTTAACGAGGTTCGATGCATTCAGCTAGAAATAGGATGCAAGCAAAATATAGAAAATCAAAAGAAGCTGCTTAGCAGCAGCAGCCACCGCAGCAGCAGGTACATTCAGGGAGACATCCGACCCGTTCATTTGCCAGCGCCTCCGCGTCCCTCCGGCGCCTCCGCCACTTCTTGCTGCCCAGTCCCTTGATCCTGGGGGGCTTGGGCCTGATTGGAGGAATGCGACCCTCTTTGATGGTTCATTAAGGAGATGAAGTCGGTGTCACGGCAAGAGTCACACAGCAGAAGTTGATCCCCTTGCGGAAGGGGTAGCACCAGGGGCCGCCCCTGAAGAAGGCATCGTACTGGCCGACCCGCAGCCTCCTCAGCACCTGACGAATCTTGGTGTGTATGGACTCGTCATCGCTGTAGACATCGCTGCCGAAACCTATTGGAACAAAAGGAAATGGGGGAGTAGATGATGTAAGAAGATCAAGCAATCGAAATGCGAACAAGCGAATCCTAATAAACCAAGATCTAGCATCCAACGATGGGAACGGTAGAATAACCAGGGGAAGGGAGCAAACCCTAGTTACCTCCGACCATAGGTCGTCGATGCCGGTGTCGTAGGGGTTCAGCGAAGCGATGTACTTATCTAGATCATAGATGCCCAAGAAGTGCTTGATCTGCTTGTGACTGGTGGGGGCCTCCTCGCCGGCGGGGGGGATCCTCTTCGGCGGCTCTATCGGTAGCGAGGACGGGGGCCTGGATGGGAACGGCGGCTGCCATCGATGCCTCGACTAGAGCCTGGAAGGGACGATGGCTGCTTTCAACACGTCGAGGGGGACCGGCGAGGAGACAGAGGCCTCCTCGCCGGCGGCCACGGAGGCGATGATGGCCACCATATCCTCCTCGACAATCGCCGGCACGGACGGGGTATTCTTGGGAGTTTGCGGATGCTGGTGGGACAGTGGAGAGGGTTGCGTGGGGATAGTGAGCGAGAGTGGGAGTGGGTGTGCAGAGAGGGGCTCTATAGTTAAGGTGGATGGAAGCAAGGCACGTTTCCTTGTACCACCGTGCAACGCGCCGCACAGTCTACTGCACCGTGCACCGCGACACGCGCACGGTACATCACGTTTTTTTCCCGGGCCATGCATGGCAGTTCTGTATTGAGCCGCATGCAAAGGGCGCATACACAATTTCTATGTACGAAGTTTGACATGGCCCTAAAATTGGCGATTGAGAGCCACTGCGTAAAAAATGGGATATATCTTATTAAAATCAAGTGGCAATAAATTGTAGCTCTCCTTCGACGACCGTGCACTCGATGACGAATGCGTTGTGGCGTAGTAGTAGCAGTAGTAGGCTTTTCAGACTTTAATAAACATGACATGACCGCTCGACGACTTTTTCCATGGACGGCATCGTGTTCCTTCTTGTAAAAGTCTCGCTGAGGGAGACGTCCGTGCTGTCTCACGCTGTACTGTGAAGGGCACGACGTGTGCAACGATCATCGTTGGATCACACAAAATCAACAGTTGGAGCGCACGATCCGCATGACAACTGTGACAACCAATAAGGGAGTAGCAAACAGGGTGAGCACAGGTTTGTGCTTCTACGAAAGATAGAGAGAGGAGGGCAAAACTGAGTAGTACCACATAAAACCTAGGGAAAAACTGAGTAGTATAAAAATGGAAAGTGAGTGTCTTGTACAATGAAATACATCGTGGCATACATCAAATTATGCCAAGATAGATCCACTATAGTCATTGCATGTGTGGTATTCTCACAAACCATATCATGAACCACACACAGTGTCATTGCATGTGTGTTCTCATTAACCACACATGGATCCACAGGTGTCATTGCATGTCTTCTGTTTTCATGAACCACAGTTAGAGTCATTGCATGTCTGTTCCTTTCACAAACCACATATCACCAGTGTCATTGCTTGTGTGTTCTTCTCACAGACCACACATGGATCCACCAGTGTCATTGCATGTGTGTCCTTCTCACATACCACGTAAGGATCCACTGGTGTCATTGGATGTGTGTTCCTCTCATAGACTACACATGGATCCACCGGTGTCATCGCATGTCTGCTCTTTTCATGAACCATAGTTAGAGTCATTGCATGTGTGTTCTTCTCATGACCACAGCTAGAGTCATTGCATGTGTGTTCTTCTCACAAACCATATCATGAATCACACCCGGTGTCATTGCATGTGTGTTCTTCTCATTAACCACACATGGATCCACCCGTGTCATTGCATGTCTGCTCTTTTCATGAACCACAGTTAGAGTCATTGGATGTTTGTTCCTTTCACAAACCACATATCACACATGTCATTGCATGTGTGTTCTTTCCACAGACCACACATGGATCCACCAGTGTCATTGCATATGTGTCTTTCTCACAAACCACAGATGGATCCACCAGTGTCATTGCATGTGTGTCCTTTTCACAGACCACATATGGATCCATCGGTGTCATTGCATGTGTGTTATTCTCACAGACCATGTAAGGATCCACCAGTGTCATTGCATGTGTGTTCCTCTCATAGACCACACATGAATCCATCGGTGTCATCGCATGTCTGCTCTTTTCATGAACCTCGGTTAGAGTCATTGCATGTGTGTTCTTCTCATGAACAATAGCTAGACTCATTGCATGTGTGTTCTTCTCACAAACCATATCATGAACCAAACCCAGTGTCATTGCATGTGTGTTCTTCTCATTAACCACACATGGATCCACTAGTGTCATTGTATGTCTACTCTTTTCATGAACCATAGTTAGAGTCATTGCATGTATGTTCCTTCCACAAACCACATATCACCAGTGTCATTGCATGTGTTTTCTTCTCACAAACCACACATGGATCCACCAGTGTCATTGCATGTGTGTCCTTCCCATGAACCACATATGGATCCTCCAATGTCATTGCATGTTTGTTCTTTTCACAGACCACGTATGGATCCACCGGCGTCATTGGATCAGTGTTCTTCTCATAGACCATGTAAGGATCCACCGGTGTCATTGCATGTGTGTTCCTCTCATAGACCACACATGGATCCACTGGTGTCATCGCATGTCTGCTCTTTTCATGAACCAAAGTTAGAGTCATTGCATGTGTGTTCTTCTCATGAACCACAGCTAGAGTCATTGCATGTGTGTTCTTCTCACAAACCATATCATGAACCACACCCAGTGTCATTGCATGTGTGTTCTTCTCATTAACCACACATGGATCCACCAGTGTCATTGAATATCTGCCTTTTTCATGAACCACAGTTAGAGTCATTGCATGTCTGTTCCTTTCACAAACAACATATCACCAGTGTCATTGCATGTGTGTTCTTCTCACAGACCACACATGGATCCACCAGTGTCATTGCATGTGTGTCCTTCCCATGAACCACATATGGATCCACCAGTGTCATTGCATGTGTGTTCTTTTCATAGACCACGTATGGATCCACCTGTGTCATTGGATGTGTGTTCTTCTCACAGACCACGTAAGGATCCACCGGTGTCATTGCATGTGTGTTCCTCTCATAGACCACACATGGATCCACCGGTGTCATCGCATGTCTGCTCTTTTCATGAACCACAGTTAGAGTCATTGCATGTGTGTTCTTCTCATGAACCACAGCTAGAGTCATTGCATGTGTGTTCTTCTCACAAATCATATCATAAACCACACCCAGTGTCATTGCATGTGTGTTCTTCTCATTAACCACACATGGATCCACCAGTGTCATTGCATGTCTGCTGTATTCATGAACCATAGTTAGAGTCATTGCATATCTGTTCCTTTCACAAACCACATATCACAAGTGTCATTGCATGTGTGTTCTTTCCACAGACCACACATGGATCCACCAGTGTCATTTCATGTGTGTCCTTCCCATGAACCACAGTTGGATCCACTAGTGTCATTGCATGTGTGTCCTTCTCACAGACCACGTATGGATACACCGGTCTCATTGCATGTGTGTTCTTTTCACAGACCAGGTAAGGATCCGCCGGTGTCATTGCATGTGTGTTCCTCTCATAGACCACACAAGGATCCACCGGTGTCATCGCATGTCTGCTCTTTTCATGAACCACAGTTAGAGTCATTGCATGTCTGTTCTTCTCATGAACCACAGCTAGAGTCATTGCATGTGTGTTCTTCTCACAAACCATATCATGAACCACACCCAGTGTCATTGCATGTGTGTTCTTCTCATTAACCACACATGGATCCATCAGTGTTATTGCATGTCTGCTCTTTTCATGAACCACAGTTAGAGTCATTGCATGTATGTTCCTTTCACAAACAACATATCACCAGTGTCATTGCATGTGTGTTCCTCTCATAGACCACACAAGGATCCACCGGTGTCATCGCATGTCTGCTCTTTTCATGAACCACAGTTAGAGTCATTGCATGTCTGTTCTTCTCATGAACCACAGCTAGAGTCATTGCATGTGTGTTCTTCTCACAAACCATATCATGAACCACACCCAGTGTCATTGCATGTGTGTTCTTCTCATTAACCACACATGGATCTACCAGTGTCATTGCATGTCTGCTCTTTTCATGAACCACAGTTAGAGTCATTGCATGTGTGTTCTTCTCATCAACCACAGCTAGAGTCATTGCATGTGTGTTCTTCTCATTAACCACACATGGATCCACCAGTGTCATTGCATGTCTGCTCTTTTCATGAACCACAGTTAGAGTCATTGCATGTCTGTTCCTTTCACAAACCACATATCACCAGTGTCATTGCTTGTGTGTTCTTCTCACAGACCACACATGGATCCACCAGTGTCATTGCATGTGTGTCCTTCTCACAAACCACATATGGATCTACCAGTGTCATTGCATGTGTGTTCTTTTCACATACCACGTAAGGATCCATCGGTGTCATTGCATGTGTGTTCCTCTCATAGACCACACATGGATCCACCAGTGTCATCGCATGTCTGCTCTTTTCATGAACCATAGTTAGAGTCATTGCATGTGTGTTCTTCTCATGAACCACAGCTAGGGTCCTTGCATGTGTGTTTGTCTCACAAACCATATCATGAACCACACCCAGTGTCATTGCATGTGTGTTCTTCTCATTAACCACACATGGATCCACCAGTGTCATTGCATGTCTGCTCTTTTCATGATCCACAGTTAGAGTCATTGCATGTATGTTCCTCTCATAGACCACACATGGATCCACCGGTGTCATCGCATGTCTGCTCTTTTCATGAACCACAGTTAGAGCCATTGCATGTCTGTTCTTCTCATGAACCACAGCTAGAGTCATTGCATGTGTGTTCTTCTCACAAACCATATCATGAACCACACCCAGTGTCATTGGATGTGTGTTCTTCTCATTAACCACACATGGATCCATCAGTGTTATTGCATGTCTGCTCTTTTCATGAACCACAGTTAGAGTCATTGCATGTATGTTCCTTTCACAAACAACATATCACCAGTGTCATTGCATGTGTGTTCCTCTCATAGACCACACAAGGATCCACCGGTGTCATCGCATGTCTGCTCTTTTCATGAACCACAGTTAGAGTCATTGCATGTCTGTTCTTCTCATGAACCACAGCTAGAGTCATTGCATGTGTGTTCTTCTCACAAACCATATCATGAACCACACCCAGTGTCATTGCATGTGTGTTCTTCTCATTAACCACACATGGATCTACCAGTGTCATTGCATGTCTGCTCTTTTCATGAACCACAGTTAGAGTCATTGCATGTGTGTTCTTCTCATCAACCACAGCTAGAGTCATTGCATGTGTGTTCTTCTCATTAACCACACATGGATCCACCAGTGTCATTGCATGTCTGCTCTTTTCATGAACCACAGTTAGAGTCATTGCATGTCTGTTCCTTTCACAAACCACATATCACCAGTGTCATTGCTTGTGTGTTCTTCTCACAGACCACACATGGATCCACCAGTGTCATTGCATGTGTGTCCTTCTCACAAACCACACATGGATCTACCAGTGTCATTGCATGTGTGTTCTTTTCACATACCACGTAAGGATCCATCGGTGTCATTGCATGTGTGTTCCTCTCATAGACCACACATGGATCCACCAGTGTCATCGCATGTCTGCTCTTTTCATGAACCATAGTTAGAGTCATTGCATGTGTGTTCTTCTCATGAACCACAGCTAGGGTCCTTGCATGTGTGTTTGTCTCACAAACCATATCATGAACCACACCCAGTGTCATTGCATGTGTGTTCTTCTCATTAACCACACATGGATCCACCAGTGTCATTGCATGTCTGCTCTTTTCATGAACCACAGTTAGAGTCATTGCATGTATGTTCCTCTCATAGACCACACATGGATCCACCGGTGTCATCGCATGTCTGCTCTTTTCATGAACCACAGTTAGAGCCATTGCATGTGTGTTCTTCTCATGAACCACAGATAGAGTCATTGCATGTGTGTTCTTCTCACAAACCATATCATGAACCACACCTAGTGTCATTGCATGTGTGTTCTTCTCATTAACCACACATATGATCCACCAGTGTCATTGCATGTCTGCTCTTTTCATGAACCATAGTTAGAGTCATTGCATGTATGTTCCTCTCACAAACCACATATCACTAGTGTCATTGCATGTGTGTTCTTCTCACAGACCACACATGGATCCACCAGTGTGATTGCATGTGTGTCCTTCCCATGAACCACATATGGATCCACCAGTGTCATTGCATGTGTGTTCTTTTCACAGACCACGTATGGATCCACCGATGTCATTGCATGTGTGTTCTTCTCACAGACAACGTAAGGATCCACCAGTGTCATTCGATGTATGTTCTCTCATAGACCATACATGGATCCACCGGTGTCATCGCATGTCTGGTCTTTTCATGAACCACAGTTAGAGTCATTGCATGTGTGTTCTTCTCATGAACCACAACTAGAGACATTGTATGTGTGTTCTTCTCACAAACCATATCATGAACCACACCCAGTGTCATTGCATGTGTGTTCTTCTCATTAACCACACATGGATCCACCAGTGTCATTGCATGTCTGCTCTTTTCATGAACCATAGTTAGAGTCATTTCATGTGTGTTCATCTCATGGACCACAGCTAGAGTCATTGCCTGTGTGTTCTTCTCACAAACCATATCATGAACCACACCCAGTGTCATTGCATGTGTGTTCTTCTCATGAACCACACATGGATCCACCAGTGTCCTTGCATGTCTGCTCTTTTCATGAACCACAGTTAGAGTCATTGCATGTCTGTTCCTTTCACAACAAACCACATATCACCAGTGTCATTGCTTGTGTGTTCTTCTCACAGACAACACATGGATCCACCAGTGTCATTGCATGTGTGTCCTTCTCACAGACCACACATGGATCCACCAGTGTCATTGCATGTGTGTCCTTCTCACAAACCACATATGGATCAACCAGTGTCATTGCATGTGTGTTCTTTTCACAGACCACGTAAGGATCCATCGGTGTCATTGCATGTGTGTTCTTTTCACAGAGCACATAAGGATCCATCGGTGTCATCGCATGTCTGCTCTTTTCATGAACCACAATGAGAGTCATTGCATGTGTGTTCTTCTCATAAACCACAGTTAGAGTCCTTGCATGTGTGTTCTTCTCACAAACCATATCATGAACCACACCCAGTGTCATTGCATGTGTGTTCTTCTCATTAACTACACATGGATCCACCAGTGTCATTGCATGTCTACTCTTTTCATGAACCACAGTTAGAGTCATTGCATGTTTGTTCCTCTTATAGACCACACATGGATCCACCAGTGTCATCGCATGTTTGCTCTTTTCATGAACCACAGTTAGAGTCATTGCATGTGTGTTCTTTTCATGAACCAGAGCTAGAGTCATTGCATGTGTGTTCTTCTCACAAACCATATCATGAACCACACCCAGTGTCATTGCATGTGTGTTCTTCTCATTAACCACACATGGATCCACTAGTGTCATTGCACGTCTGCTCTTTTCATGAACCACAGTTAGAGTCATTGCATGTATGTTCCTTTCACAAACCACATATCACTAGTGTCATTGCATGTGTGTTCTTCTCACAGACCACACATGGATCCACCAGTGTGATTGCATGTGTGTCCTTCCCATGAACCACATATGGATCCACCAGTGTCATTGCATGTGTGTTCTTTTCACAGGCCACGTATGGATCCACTGGTGTCATTGCATGTGTGTTCTTCTCACAGACCACGTAAGGATCCACCAGTGTCATTGGATGTCTGTTCTCTCATAGACCATACATGGAACCACCGGTGTCATCGCATGTCTGGTCTTTTCATGAACCACAGTTAGAGTCATTGCATGTGTGTTCTTCTCATGAACCACAGCTAGTGTCATTGCATGTGTGTTCTTTCCACATACCACACATGGATCCACCAGTGTCATTGCATGTGTGTCCTTCCCATGAACCACAGTTAGATCCACCAGTCTCATTGCATGTGTGTCCTTCTCACAGACCACGTATGGATACACCGGTGTCATTGCATGTGTGTTCTTCTCACAGACCAGGTAAGGATCCGCCGGTGTCATTGCATGTGTGTTCCTCTCATAGACCACTCATGGATCCACCGGTGTCATCGCATGTCTGCTCTTTTCATGAACCACAGTTAGAGTCATTGGATGTGTGTTCTTCTCATGAACCACAGCTAGAGTCATTGCATGTGTGTTCTTCTCACAAACCATATCATGAACCACACCCAGTGTCATTGCATGTGTGTTCTTCTCATTAACCACACATGGATCCACCAGTGTTATTGCATGTCTGCTCTTTTCATGAACCACAGTTAGAGTCATTGCATGTATGTTCCTTTCACAAACAACATATCACCAGTGTCATTGCATGTGTGTTCGTTCCACATACCACACATGGATCCACCAGTGTCATTCCATGTGTGTCCTTCCCATGAACCACAGTTGGATCCACCAGTGTCATTGCATGTGTGTTCTTTTCATAGACCACGTATGGATCCACCTGTGTCATTGGATGTGTGTTCTTCTCACAGACCACGTAAGGAGCCACCGGTGTCATTGCATGTGTGTTCCTCTCATAGACCACACATGGATCCACCGGTGCCATCGCATGTCTGCTCTTTTCATGAACCACAGTTAGAGTCATTGCATGTGTGTTCTTCTCATGAACCACAGCTAGAGTCATTGCATGTGTGTTCTTCTCACAAATCATATCATAAACCACACCCAGTGTCATTGCATGTGTGTTCTTCTCATTAACCAGACATGGATCCACTAGTGTCATTGCATGTCTGCTCTTTTCATGAACCACAGTTAGAGTCATTGCATATCTGTTCCTTTCACAAACCACATATCACCAGTGTCATTGCATGTGTGTTCTTCTCACAGACCACACATGGATCCACCAGTGGCATTGCATGTGTGTCCTTCTCACAAACCACATATGGATCCACCAGTGTCATTGTATATGTGTTCTTTTCACAGACCACGTAAGGATCCACCGGTGTCATTGCATGTTTGTTCCTCTCATAGACCACACATGGATCCACCGGTGTCATTGCATGTTTGTTCCTCTCATAGACCACACATGGATCCACCGGTGTCATCGCATGTCTTCTCTTTTCCTGAACCACAGTTAGAGTCATTGCATGTGTGTTCTTCTCATGAACCACTGCTAGATTCCTTGCATGTGTGTTCTTCTCAGAAACCATATCATGAACCACACCCAGTGTCATTGCATGTGTGTTCTCATTAACCACACATGGATCCACCAGTGTCATTGCATGTCTGCTCTTTTCATGAACCACAGTTAGAGTCATTGCATGTGTGTTCCTCTCATAGACCACACATGGATCCACAGGTGTCATCGCATGTCTGCTCTTTTCATGAACCATAGTTAGAGTCATTGCATGTCTATTCGTTTCACAAACCACATATCACCAGTGTCATTGCATGTGTGTTCTCTCACAGACCACACATGGATCCACCAGTGTCATTGCATGTGTGTCCTTCTCACAAACCACATATGGATCCACCAGTGCCATTGGATGTGTGTTCTTTTCACAGACCACGTAAGGATCCACCGGTGTCATTGCATGTGTGTTCTTTTCACAGACCACGTAAGGATCCACCGGTGTCATTGCATGTCTGCTCTTTTCATGAACCACAGTTAGAGTCATTGCATGTGTGTTCTTCTCATGAACCATAGCTAGAGTCCTTGCATGTGTGTTCTTCTCACAAACCATATCATGGACCACACCCAGTGTGATTGCATGTGTGTTCTTCTCATTAACCCCAGATGGATCCACTAGTGTCATTGCATGTCTGCTCTTTTCATGAACCACAGTTAGAGTCATTGCATGTCTGTTCCTTTCACAAACCACATTTCACCAGTGTCATTGCATGTGTTTTCTTCTCACAGACCACACCTGGATCCACGAGTGTCATTGCATGTGTGTCCTTCTCACAAAACACATATGGATCCACCAGTGTCATTGCATGTGTGTTCTTTTCACAGACCACGTAAGGATCCACCGTTGTCATTGCTTGTGTTTTTTTTCACAGACCACGTAAGGATCCACCGGTGTCATCGCATCTCTGCTCTTTTCATGAACCACAGTTAGAGTCATTGCATGTGTGTTCTTCTCATGAACCACAACTAGAGTCCTTGCATGTGTGTTCTTCTCACAAACATATCATGAACCACACCTAGTGTCATTGCATGTGTGTTCTTCTCATTAACCACACATGGATCCACCAGAGTCATTGCATGTGTGTTCTTCTCATGAACCATAGCTAGTGTCATTGCATGTGTGTTCTTTCCATAGACCACACATGGATCAACCAGTGTCATTGCACGTGTGTCCTTTCCATGAACCACAGTTTGATCCACCAGTGTCATTGCATGTGTGTCCTTCTCACAGACCACGTATGGATACACCGGTGTCATTGCATGTGTGTTCTTTTCACAGACCAGGTAAGAATCCGCCGATGTCATTGCATGTGTGTTCCTCTCATAGACCACACATGGATCCACCGGTGTCATCGCATGTCTGCTCTTTTCATGAACCACAGTTAGAGTCATTGCATGTGTTCTTCTCATGAACCACAGCTAGAGTCATTGCATGTGTGTTCTTCTCACAAACCATATCATGAACCACACCCAGTGTCATTGCATGTATGTTCTTCTCATTAACCACACATGGATCCATCAGTGTAATTGCATGTCTACTCTTTTCATGAACCACAGTTAGAGTCATTGCATGTCTGTTCCTTTCACAAACAACATATCACCAGTGTCATTGCATGTGTGTTCTTCTCACAGACCACACATGGATCCACCAGTGTCATTGCATGTGTGTCCTTCCCATGAACCACATATGGATCCACCAGTGTCATTGCATGTGTGTTCTTTTCATAGGCCACGTATGGATCCACCTGTGTCATTGGATGTGTGTTCTTCTCACAGACCACGTAAGGAGCCACCGGTGTCATTGCATGTGTGTTCCTCTCATAGACCACACATGGATCCACCGGTGCCATCGCATGTCTGCTCTTTTCATGAACCACAGTGAGAGTCATTGCATGTGTGTTCTTCTCATGAACCACAGCTAGAGTCATTGCATGTGTGTTCTTCTCACAAATCATATCATAAACCACACCCAGTGTCATTGCATGTGTGTTCTTCTCATTAACCACACATGGATCCACCAGTGTTATTGCATGTCTACTCTTTTCATGAACCATAGTTAGAGTCATTGCATATCTGTTCCTTTCACAAACCACATACCACCAGTGTCATTGCATGTGTGTTTTTCTCACAGACCACACATGGATCCACCAGTGTCATTGCATGTGTGTCCTTCTCACAAACCACATATGGATCCACCAGTGTCATTGTATATGTGTTCTTTTCACAGACACGTAAGGATCCACCGGTGTCATTGCATGTGTGTTCCTCTCATAGACCACACATGGATCCACGGGTGTCATCGCATGTCTTCTCTTTTTATGAACGACAGTTAGAGTCATTGCATGTGTGTTCTTCTCATGAACCACTTCTAGAGTCCTTGCATGTGTGTTCTTCTCACAAACCATATCATGAACCACACCCAGTGTCATTGCATGTGTGTTCTTCTCATTAACCACACATGGATCCACCAGTGTCATTGCATGTCTGCTCTTTTCATGAACCACAGTTAGAGTCATTGCATGTGTGTTCCTCTCATAGACCACACATGGATCCACAGGTGTCATCGCATGTCTGCTCTTTTCATGAACCACAGTTAGAGTCATTGCATATGTGTTCTTCAAATGAACCACATCAAGAATCATTGCATGTGTGTTCTTATCACAAACCATATCATGAACCACACCCAGTGTCATTGCATGTGTGTTCTTCTCATTAACCACATATGGATCCACCAGTGTCATTGCATGTCTACTCTTTTCATGAACCAAAGTTAGAGTTATTGCATGTCTGTCCCTTTCACAAACCACATATCACCAGTGTCATTGCATGTGTGTTCTTCTCACAGACCACACATGGATCCACCAGTGTCATTGCATGTGTGTCCTTCTCACAAACCACATATGGATCCACCAGTGTCATTGCATGTGTGTTCTTTTCACAGACCGCATAAGGAGCCACCGGTGTCATTGCATGTGTGTTCCTCTCGTAGACCACACATGGATCCACCGGTGTCATCGCATGTCTGCTCTTTTCAGGAACCACAGATGGAGTCATTGCATGTGTGTTCTTCTCATGAACCACAGCTAGAGTCCTTGCATGTGTGTTCTTCTTACAAACCATATCATGAACCACACCCAGTGTCATTGCATGTATGTTCTTTTCATTAACCACACATGGATCCACCAGTGTCATTGTATGTCTGCTCTTTTCATGTACCACAGTTAGAGTCATTGCATGTGTGTTCCTCTCATAGACCACACATGGATCCACTGGTGTCATCGCATGTCTGCTCTTTGCATGAACCACAGTTATAGTCATTGCATGTGTGTTCTTCTCACGAACCACAGCTAGAGTCATTGCATGTGTGTTCTTCTCACAAACCATACCATGAACCACACCTAGTGTCATTGCATGTGTGTTCTTCTCATTAACCACACATGGATCCACCAGTGTCATTGCATGTCTGCTCTTTTCATGAACCATAGTTAGAGTCATTGCATGTCTATTCCTTTCACAAACCACATATCACCAGTGTCATTGCATGTGTGTTCTTCTCACAGACCACACATGGATCCACCAGTGTCATTGCATGTGTGTCCTTCTCACAAACCACATATGGATCCACCAGTGCCATTGGATGTGTGTTCTTTTCACAGACCACGTAAGGATCCACTTGTGTCATTGCATGTGTGTTCTTTTCACAGACCACGTAAGGATCCACCGGTGTCAACGCATGTCTGCTCTTTTCATGAACCACAGTTAGAGTCATTGCATGTGTGTTCTTCTCATGAACCACAGCTAGAGTCCTTGCATGTGTGTTCTTCTCACAAACCATATCATGGACCACACCCAGTGTGATTGCATGTGTGTTCTTCTCATTAACCACAGATGGATCCACCAGTGTCATTGCATGTCTGCTCTTTTCATGAACCACAGTTAGAGTCATTGCATGTCTGTTCCTTTCACAAACCACATATCACTAGTGTCATTGCATGTGTTTTCTTCTCACAGACCACACATGGATCCACCAGTGTCATTGCACGTGTGTCCTTCTCACAAACCACATATGGATCCACCAGTGTCATTGCATGTGTGTTCTTTTCACAGACCACGTAAGGATCCACCGTTGTCATTGCATGTGTTTTTTTTCACAGACCACGTAAGGATCCACCGGTGTCATCGCATCTCTGCTCTTTTCATGAACCACAGTTAGAGTCATTGCATGTGTGTTCTTCTCATGAACCACAGCTAGAGTCCTTGCATGTGTGTTCTTCTCACAAACATATCATGAACCACACCCAGTGTCATTGCATGTGTGTTCTTCTCATTAACCACACATGGATCCACCAGTGTCATTGCATGTCTGCTCTTTTCATGAACCACAATTAGAGTTATTGCATGTTTGTTCCTCTCATAGACTACACATGGATCCACCGGTGTTATCGCATGTCCGCTCTTTTCATGAACCACAGTTAGAGTCATTGCATGTGTGTTCTTCTCATGAACCACAAGTAGAGCCATTGCATGTGTGTTCCTCTCACAAACCATATCATGAACCACACCTAGTGTCATTTCATTTGTGTTCTTCTCATTAACCACACATGGATCCACCAGTGTCATTGCATGTCTAGTCTTTTCATGAACCATAGTTAGAGTCATTGCATGTGTGTTCTTCTCATGAACCACAGCTAGAGTCCTTGCATGTGTGTTCTTCTCACAAACCATATCATGAACCACACCCAGTGTCATTGCATGTGTGTTCTTCTCATTAACCACACATGGATCCACCAGTGTCATTGCATGTCTGCTCTTTTCATGAATCATAGTTAGAGTCATTGCATGTGTGTTCCTCTCATAGACCACATATGAATCCACCGGTGTCATTGCATGTCTGCTCTTTTCATGAACCACAGTTAGAGTCATTGCATGTGTGTTCTTCTCATGAACCACAGCTAGATTCATTGCGTGTGTGTTCTTCTCACAAACCATATCATGAACCACACCTAGTGTCATTGCATGTGTGTTCTTCTCATTAACCACACATGGATCCACATGTGTCATTGCATGTATGCTCTTTTCATGAACCACAGTTAGAGTCATTGCATGTCTGTTCCTTTCACAAACCACATATCACCAGTGTCATTGCATGTGTGTTCTTCCCAGAGACCACACATCGATCCACCAGTGTCATTGCATGTGTGTCCTTCCCATGAACCACAGATGGATCCACCAGTGTTATTGCATGTGTGTCCTTCTCACATACCACGTATGGATCCACCGATGTCATTGCATGTGTGTTCTTTTCACTGACCACATAAGGATCCACCGGTGTCATTGCACGTGTGTTCCTCTCATGGACCACACATGGATCCACCGGTGTCATCGCATGTCTGCTCTTTTCATGAACCATAGTTAGAGTCATTACATGTGTGTTCTTCTCATGAACCACAGCTAGAGTCATTGCATGTGTGTTCTTCTCACAAACCATATCATGAACCACACCCAGTGTCATTGCATGTGTGTTGTTCACATTAACCAAACATGGATCCACCAGTGTCATTGCATGTCTGCTCGTTTCATGAACCACAGTTAGATTCATTGCACGTTTATTCCTTTCACAAACCACATATCACCAGTGTCATTGCGTGTGTGTTCTTCTCACAGAGCACACATGGATCCACCAGTATCATTGCATGTGTGTCCTTCTCACAAACGACATATGGATCCACCAATGTCATTGCATGTGTGTTCTTTTCACAGACCACGTAAGGATCCACCAGTGTCATTGCATGTGTGTTCCTCTCATATACCACAAATGGATCCACTGGTGTCATTACATGTGTGTTCCTCTCATAGACCACAGATGGATCCACCGGTGTCATCGCATGTCTGCTCTTTTCATGAACCACAATTAGAGTCATTACATGTGTGTTCTTCTCATGAACCACATCTATAGTCCTTGCATGTGTGTTCTTCTCACAAACCATATCATGAACCACACCCAGTGTCATTGCATGTGTGTTGTTCACATTAACCAAACATGGATCCACCAGTGTCATTGCATGTCTGCTCTTTTCATGAACCACAGTTAGATTCATTGCATGTCTATTCCTTTCACAAACCACATATCACCAGTGTCATTGCATGTGTGTTCTTCTCACAGACCACACATGGATCCACCAGTATCATTGCATGTGTGTCCATCTCACAAACCACATATGGATCCACTAGTGTCATTGAATGTGTGTTCTTTTCACAGACCACGTAAGGATCCACCGGTGTCATTGCATGTGTGTTCCTCTCATAGACCACACATGGATCCACTGGTGTCATTGCATGTCTGCTCTATTCATGAACCACAGTTAGAGTCATTGCATGTGTGTTCTTCTCATGAACCACAGCTAGAGTCATTGCATGTGTGTTCTTCTCACAAACCATATCATGAACCACACCCAGTGTCATTGCATGTGTGTTCTTCTCATTAACCCCACATGGATCCACTAGTGTCATTGCATGTCTGCTCTTTTCATGAACCACAGTTAGAGTCATTGCATGTCTGTTCCTTTCACAAACCACATATCACCAGTGTCATTGCATGTGTGTTCTTCTGACATGCCACACATTGTTCCACCAGTGTCATTGCATGTGTGTCCTTCACACAAACCACATATGGATCCACCAGTGTCATTGCATGTGTGTTCTTTTCATAGTCCACGTAAGGATCCACCGGTGTCATTGCATGTGTGTTCCTCTCATAGACCACACATGGATCCAGCGGTGTCACAGCATGTCTGCTCTTTTCATGAACCACAGTTAGAGTCATTGTATGTGTGTTCTTCTCATGAACCACAACTAGAGTCCTTGCATGTGTGTTCTTCTCACAAACCATATCATGAACCACACCCGGTGTCATTGCATGTGTGTTCTTCTCATTAACCACACATGTTGAAGGGTAATGGGTAGGATACACTAGCGTAAAATCAAAATTTTCTACCGTATCAACGAGGAATACTATTGTCATAGATCACGGGATTACCACTAGATGCGCAGTTGCGGAACTCGGTGAAGCACGTAGGTGCAGTGTAGATGTTCTACGTCTCCTCCTCGTGCTCGTCCCACGAGCAGCTCCCCTTTGCGCGGCTCGTCCAAGTGCTACAGCCGCAGCACCTCCGAGGTATCCACACGTCCGGAGTGGAAGCTGTCACACGCCAGACTGCTAGGCCTGCACGTGCAACACATGCGGAAGAGGAGTGGCGGCTGGGTGGAATGCTCAACCCTATTCGGCTCGCCTCACTCTCTCTTACATAGGCATCCCTGGTGGGCTTCTACATTAGCAGCCCATTAGCAGCCTAAGCCTGGTCTAATTCGGATCCAATCCTCATTAGGCTTCCAGCCCCTAAAGTGTGTGACCCTATAGGTTCATACACGTATAGTCATGACACGAGTACACTTACTCCGTCAATAGTTGGTAGCGGCCTCTAGAAAGACGTGCCAACTCCTAAACGCATATAAAGTTCATTCAGACGAACCATCACAAGGTTGAGTACATGTCTTTCCCTTTGCCTCATGATATTTGGTCTAGCTCCAAGCTGACCTCTCTTTCTCGATACTGTGATTCGGAATCCCTTTACTAGGTTAACTCTTAACCATATGTAGCACGACCATGCATTTCTGGATACGATCACTCGAGGGGCCCAGAGATATATCTCTCAAGTAGAGAGGGGCAAATCCCATCTTGATTGACCGATGCCTTGCAGCATGTATCAGGACAAACCCGAAAGCTACCTTTATAACTACCCAGTTACGGAGTAGTGTTTGATAGCCCCAAAGTAGGTCGATCCACATCTCAAGTACATGCGACAATCTCAGGTCGTACACGATGTGTAGAGAGAGCTGCAAGTATTATTGCTAGGCTCAAGTTGGGTCAGTCCAACCCCATGTTCATAACATGTGTCCACATCATTGGTTTGACATCTCCATGTCTATGACTTGCGAAACATAGTCATCAACCAATCGATGTGCTAGTCTAATATTCACGTGTGTCCTCACATGAACTCCGACTAGGGACAATTATTAGATAACCATACAAGTAAAGAGTTTCACAAACAATTCACATAATTGCCAATCAATACAAGTTGCCTGGTATATGGATATTCAAGGAACATTATAAAAACTCATGGATACACATGAAATACAATCATCTCTATGATTGCCTCTAGGGCATATTTCCTTCAGTCTCCCACTTGCACTAGAGTCAATCTAGACAGTATCTAATACCTATTGCTCTTGTGTGCGCTTCATGCGTAGGCTGCGGGAGTGGCTTAGTCAAGGGATCATCAACATTTGAGTCCGTATGTATTTTGCATAACATGACACTACCATCATCAATGAACTCACGAATCAGATGGTAACGCATGCGAATATGTTTGTTCTTCTGGTGCTGTCTAGGTTCCTTGGCTTGTGCAATAGCACCATTGTTGTCACAATAAACGTCCAAGGGATTGGAGGAGCCCTGAACCACACCAAGAGCGATTAGGAAATTCCTAATCCAAACAGCTTCCTTTGCAGCCTCTGAGGCAGCAATATATTCAGCTTCTATTGAAGAGGAGGCCACTGTATCTTGCTTGGAACTTTTCCAGCTCATAGTACCACCATTCATGACAAACACATAACCTGATTGCGATTTCGAGTCATCTGAGTCATTAAGGTAACTCGCATCTGTGTAACCCTTTACACTGAGTTCAACCTCACCTCCATAAACTAGGAACATATCCTTAGTCCTTCTCAAGTACTTAAGGATATTTTTTACCGCTGTCCAGTGACTCTCACCTGGATCAGCCTGGTATCTGCTCGTAACACTTAGAGCATAGGAAACATCTGGGCGAGTACATGTCATCGCATACATGATGGATCCAATAGCCGAAGCATATGGAACCCTACTCATGCGCTTTCGCTCATCAGTGGTCGAAGGACACTGAGTCTTGCTAAGTTTAATGCTGTGAGACATGGGCAAGAACCCCTTCTTAGCCTCTTCCATGCTGAACCGTTTCAACACTTTGTCAATGTACATACTCTGGCTTAATCCAATTAGCCTCCTTGATCTATCTCTATAGATCTTGATGCCCAGAATATATGCCGCTTCTCCCAAGTCCTTCATAGAAAAACTATTTTTCAATGAGGTCTTAACAGACTCGAGCATAGGAATGTCATTTCCAATCAGTAATACGTCATCCACATATAAGATTAGAAACACAAGTGATTTCCCATTTTCTTTCTTATACACACAAGGTTCTTGTTTGTTTTTGGTGAAGCCAAACTCCTTTACAACTTCATCAAATCGAATGTTCCAACTCCGAGATGCTTGCTTTAGCCCATAAATAGACTTTTGAAGTTTGCATAACTTTCCAACATTGTTTGGATCGACAAAACCTTCGGGCTGCATCACATACACGTCCTCAGTAAGGATTCCATTTCAGAAAGCCGTCTTGACGTCCATCTGCCATATCTCATAATCGAAATATGCAGCCATGGCTAGAATGATCCATATAGATTTAAGCATCGCTACAAGCGAGAAAGTCTCGTCGTAGTCAACTCCTTGAACTTGTCGAAAACCTTTTGCAATAAGTCGAGCTTTATGGATGTGAACATTTCCATCCATATCAATCTTCTTCTTATAGATCCACTTGCACTTGATGGCTTTAAAACCATCAGGCAGGTCAATCAAGTTCCAAACTTGATTGTCTCCCATGGACTCTATGTCGGATCTCATGGCAATCATCCATTTCTCAGAGTCTGGGTCCACCATCGCTTCTGCATAGGTCGCAGGCTCATCATTCTCTAACAATAATAACTCTCGCGCTTCGTGGAGCCTCGCCGACCTTCGTGGCTGTGGTGCTTCTATTGCCACGGGTTCCTCAACTTGTTCTGCTACAATAGCATCACTCGTAGAAGCATCCCTGACTGGCTCATCTTGAACTTCTTCAAGTCGCACCGACCTTCCACTCGTTCCCTTTATGAGAAACTCTTTCTCTAGGAAAACATCGCTACGAGCGACAAACACTTTGCCCTCTTCTTGGTTGTAGAAGTAATACCCTAAGGTTTCCCTTGGGTATCCCAAAAAAATGCACTTATCCGATTTGGGTGTTAGCTTGTCCGACTGAAGTCGCTTGACAAATGCATCACAACCCCAAATCTTTAGAAAAGACAAACTGGGATTCTTTCCAGTCCACATCTCATATGGTGTCTTAACTACGGATTTAGACGGTACCCTGTTTAGTGTGAAAGCTGCTGTTTCTAGCGCGTAACCCCAAAATGATAATGTTAAATCTGACTGGCTCATCATCGATCGAACCATGTCCAACAAAGTTCGATTACACCGTTCAGAGACCCCGTTTCTTTGAGGCGTTCCGGGCGGCGTGAGCTATGGAACAATTCCGCAACTCTTAAGATGATTGCTAAACTCGTGACTCAAATATTCACCTCCACGATCAGATCGCAAGGCATTTATTCTCTTGCCACGTTGATTCTCTACCTCATTCTGAAACTCTTTGAACTTTTCAAAAGTTTCAGACTTATGCTTCATCAAGTAGACATAGCCATATCTACTGAAATCATCAGTGAAAGTAATGAAGTAGTGATATCCTCCTCTGGCTGTCGTGCTCATTGGTCCACATACATCAGTATGTATGAGTTCCAACATGTCTGTCGCTCTCTCGGGAAACCTCTTAAAAGGCGTCTTGGTCATCTTTCCAAGTAAACAAGCTTGACATGTCTCGTATGATTCAAAATCAAACAAAGTTAGAAGACCATCACCATGGAGCTTCTTCATGCGTTTTTCACTTATATGCCCCTAACGACAATGCCATAAATAGGTAGGACTCAAATCATTTGGCTGAAGCCTTTTAGCACTAACATTGTAAACACATGCATTATCAAGATTTAAAATAAATAACCCATTCACAATGGGAGCATCGGCCACAAACATAGCATTCTTAGAGATTACACAACCATTGTTTGTACTCGCGAATGAATAACCATCCCTCATCAAACATGAAGGTGATAAAATGTTTTGACCCATACTGGGAATGTAATAACAATTATTTAACTCCATAATAAATCCTGACGGAAGGTGAAGTTGCATGACACCGACGAACAATGCAGCAACCCTTGCTTTATTTCCGACGCGAAAACCCACTTCGCCTTTCTGCACTTCTCTAGTTCTTATTAGCCCCTGCATCGAATTGCAAATATGAGCAACCGATCCGGTATCAAATACCCAAGAGTTAACATAAGAATCTGCGAGAAAAATGTCCACAACATTTACAACAAGCGTACCTGAGTGGGAAGTACTCTTACTTCCACCCTTCTTTAAAGAAGCCTGGTACTTGCTGCAGTTTCTCTTCCAGTGGCCATATTCATGACAAAAGAAACACTCAGTGTCTTCTGCAGGTCCAGCCTTTTGCTTGGGTGCAGGGTTTGGCTTAGGGATCATATCCTTAGCCTTGCCCTTCTTCTTCTGCCAAGAAGTGCCCTTTTTCTTGAAGCTAGGCTTGTTCTGCACAACCATCACATGGCTATGCCCTGCACACTTCTTAATGTCACATTCTGTTGTTTTCAGCATCCCACATAATTCATTAAGGCCCCTCTCCACCCCATGCATATGGTAGTTCGAAATGAAATGCCCATAGCTAGATGGAAGAGATGCCAAGATGAAATCAGTGGCCAACTCTTGGCCTAATGGAAAACCAAGCTTTTCTAAAGTCTGACTGTAACCAACCATTTTGATCACATGGGGGCCTACAACTGCTCCATCGTCCAGCTTGCATTCCACAAAGGACTTAGCGACATTGTACCTCTCAGTCCTAGCCTGAGTCTAGAACATGTCCTTAAGCGCAACGATCATATCATACGCTTCCTGATCCTCAAACTGCTTTTGAAGATCAGGTTCCATGCATGCAAGCATAAGACAACTAACCTCAAGAGATTCATCACATGCTTTCTTGTAGGCATTCTTAAGGGCAGCAATTGCATTATCAGCAGGTTCATCCGGGATTGGGGTATCCAAAACAGTTTCCTTTTTCTCAGCCCTGAGAATAATTCTCAGGTTACGGACCCAGTCCGAATAGTTTGTTCCATTTAGTTTATCCTTTTCAAGAATCGAACGCAAAGCAAACGGTGATGAATTGTTCGGTGCCATTGATCTACAACAAAAAAAAATGCAAAATACTAAGCCACGTAACCATGAAAGAGTAAAACATATTAAACAATTTAATAGCATATACTCCCACTTAAATCAACATCCCTCTATTGATACTAAGTGATTCAAGATCCACAATTAACAAGTCGACTAGTGAGCTTTAGCATCACTGCTAGAAGACAAGGTAAATCGGTAAGCAACCTTTGCTAATCATATCACATATGACTCTTGTTGTTGGGTGACATCTCTATGTCAAAACTAGGCGCCCAACCTTTATGCCCCAAGGTCCTTAACTGTTAAGATGACCTTGTTAATCTCACCAACCCTTATGCGTGTAGGTATCCGATACAAACCCATCCAGCCAAGGAAAACCGCGGCACCCTAATTTCATAGACCCACCAACGATTGTACAGGGCATAGGATGGTGCAAGGTTTGGTTGGGAGGGCATGGTTTAACTTAAACTTTGTGAGGGATCGTTCTACTTCTATCATCTAAGCATGCATAGTAGTAAAACGTATAAGAATAGCATTCACATAGATGCGATACAGTATGCCCCATTTTTCTCATGGTGATCTCCATCGCCATAGAACCTGTCCACCATGATGATCTCCATCTTCATGCTCTATGCGAGCCATCCTCCAAGTGATGAGTTCTCCAAGAACTAATACAAGCTATTACTCCTAACAGCTAGTAATCAAAATTACATGGTATTGGGATCATCACAAGTTGGCACGCAAGCCATTACAATAATTGACAACACATATGGCTCCAGCCGTGTTGCCCTACTCACGACACACATGTCATGGAAAAATACATACATGCATCACATAAATTTTTGGGCCATAATGATCACATACATCCTGCAAAAACAAGTTGTGCATAGAATCGCATTCTACCAGATCATGTGAAATCGTAGCACCTATGAACCTTAACGTGATACAAAAGGGGCTACGACTAAGGGGGGTCTAGGGGGTCTCCCCCTACGGGGTTCGAAGGGGCAGTGCCCCTCGTGATGTGAAAAATGAGAGATCAAATCTATACAATTTTCTTTAAGGATTTTGATCGGCAAATCAAATTTACCATAAAACGACCATAGTTCCGATTCGACCAAACTCCTTTGATCACGGTACGTTAATTCAGATCTAATTTCCGATTTGATCAATTATATTGATCTTCGCGTGATTCAAAAGGATTTATGTGTCACTGTCTACCCCGATGGCGAAAACCGACCGGTAGGGGTAAGTCGTTCGACGACCTTAGAATCACAATCACGGAAAATAAGATCATAGATCAATCAAGGACCACCGCCATATAGATGATCACATCATCCATATCAATCTACATATCACCATATGCAAACTTCTCGAACCTATGACTGAACAACATCGGCTCTGATACCACTGAAGGGTAACTGGTAGGCTACACTAGCGTAAAATCAAAATTTTCTACCGCCTCAACCAGGAATACTATTGTCATAGATCATGGGATTACCACTAGACGCGCAGTTGCGGAACTCGATGAAGCATGTCGGGGCAGTGTAGATGTTGTACGTCTCCTCCTCGTCCTCGTCCCACGAGCAGCTCCCCTTTGCACGGCTCATCCAAGTGCTACAACTACAGCACCTCCGAGGTATCCACACGTCCGGATTGGAAGTTGTCACACGCCAGACTGCTAGGTCTGCACGTGCAACACAGGCGGAAGAGGAGTGACGGCGGGGTGGAATGCTCAACCCTATTCAGCTCGCCTCACTCCCTCTTATATAGGCATCCCTGGTGGGCTTCTACATTAGCAGCCCATTAGCAGCCTAAGCCTGGTCTAATTCGGATCCAATCCTCATTAGGCTTCCAGCCCCTAAAGTGTGTGACCCTATAGGTTCATACACGTATAGTCATGACACGAGTACACTTACTCTATCAATAGTTGGTAGCGGTCTCTAGCAAGACGTGCCAACTCCTAAACGCATATAAAGTTCATTCGGACGAACCATCACAAGGTTGAGTACATGTCTTTCCCTTTGCCTCATGATATTTGGTCTAGCTCCAAGCTGACCTCTCTTTCTCGATACTGTGATTCGGAATCCCTTTACTAAGTTAACTCTTAACCATATGTAGCATGGCCATGCATTTCTGGATCCGATCACTCGAGGGGCCCAGAGATATCTCTCTCAAGTAGAGAGGGGCAAATCCCATCTTGATTGACCGATGCCTTGCAGCATGTATCAGGACAAACCCGAAAGCTACCTTTATAACTACCCAGTTACGGAGTAGTGTTTGATAGCCCCAAAGTAGGTCGATGCACATCTCAAGTACATGCGACAATCTCAGGTCTAAGGACAAAACGTACATGTGTGTCCTTCCCATGAACCACAGATGAATCCACTGGTGTCATTGCATGTGTGTCCTTCTCACAGACCACGTATGGATCCACCGGTGTCATTGCATGTGTGTTCTTTTCACAGACCACGTAAGGATCCACCGGGGTCATTGCATGTGTGTTCCTCTCATAGACCACACATGGATCCACCGGTGTCATCGCATGTCTGCTCTTTTCATGAACCACAGTTAGAGTCATTGCATGTGTGTTCTTCTCATGAACCACAGCTAGAGTCATTTCATGTGTGTTCTTCTCACAAACCATATCATCGACCACACTCAGTGTCATTGCATGTCTGTTGTTCACATTAACCACACATAGATCCACCAGTGTAATTGCATGTCTGCTCTTTTCATGAACCACAGTTAGAGTCATTGCCTGTTTGTTCCTTTCACAAACCACATATCACCAGTGTCATTACATGTGTGTTCTTCTCACAGACCACACATGGATCCACTAGTATCATTGTATGTGTGTCCTTCTCACAAACCACATATGGATCCACCGGTGTCATTGCATGTGTGTTCTTTTCACAGACCACGTAAGGATCCACCGGTGTCATTGCATGTGTGTTCCTCTCATAGACCACACAAGGATCCACCAGTGTCATCGCATGTCTGCTCTTTTCATGAACCACAGTTAGAGTCATTGCATGTGTGTTCTTCTCAAGAACCACATCTAGAGTCCTTGCATGTGTGTTCTTCTCACAAACCATATCATGAACCACACCCAATGTCATTGCATGTGTGTTCTTCTCATTAACCACACATGGATCCACCAGTGCGATTGCATGTCTGCTCTTTTCATGAACCACAGTTAGAGTCATTGCATGTGTGTTCCTCTCATAGACCATGAATGGATCCACCGGTGTCATCGCATGTCTGCTCTTTTCATGAACCATAGTTAGAGTCATTGCATGTGTGTTCTTCTCATGAACCATAGCTTGAGTCGTTGCATTCGTGTTCTTCTCACAAACCATATCATGAACCACACCCAGTGTCATTGCATGTGTGTTCTTCTCATTAACCACACATGGATCCACCAGTGTCATTGCATGTCTGCTCTTTTCATGAACCACAAATAGAGTCATTGCATGTCTGTTCCTTTCACAAACCACATATCACTAGTGTCATTGCATGTGTGTTCTTCTCACAGACCACACATGGATCCACCAGTGTCATTGCATGTGTGTCCTACTCACAAACCACATATGGATCCACCAGTGTCAATGCATGAGTGTTCTTTTCACGGACCATGTAAGGATCCACCGATGTCATTGCATGTGCGTTCTTTTCACAGACCACGTAAGGATCCACCGGTGTCATCACATGTCTGCACTTTTCATGAACCACAGTTAGGGTCATTGCATGTGTGTTCTTCTCATGAACCATAGCTAGAGTCCTTGCATGTGTGTACTTCTCACAATCCATATCATGAACCACACCCAGTGTCATTGCATGTGTGTTCTTCTCATTAACCACATATTGATCCACCAGTGTCATTGCATGTCTGCTCTTTTCATGAACCACATTTAGAGTCATTGCATGTGTGTTCCTCTCATAGACCACACATGGATCCACCGGTGTCATCGCATGTCTGCTCTTTTCATGAACGATAGTTAGAGTCATTGCATGTGTGTTCTTCTCATGAACCACAACTAGAGTCATTGCATGTGTGTTCTTCTCACAAACCATATCATGAACCACACCCAGTGTCATTGCATGTGTGTTCTTCTCACAGACCACACATGGATCCACCAGTGTCATTGCATGTCTGCTCTTTTCATGAATCACAGTTAGAGTCATTGCATGTCTGTTCCTTTCACAAACCACATATCACCAGTGTCATTGCATGTGTGTTCTTCTCACAGACCACACATGGATCCACCAGTGTCATTACATGTCTGCTCTTTTCATGAACTATAGTTAGAGTCATTGCATGTGTGTTCCTCTCATAGACCACACATGGATCCACCGGTGTCATCGCATGTCTGCTCTTTTCATGAACCGCAGTTAGAGTCATTGCATGTGTGTTCTTCTCATGAACCACAGCTAGAGTCATTGCATGTGTGTTCTTCTCACAAACCATATAATGAACCACACCCAGTGTCATTGCATGTGTGTTTTTCTCATTAACCACACATGGATCCACTAGTGTCATTGCATGTCTGCTCTTTTCATGAACCACAGTTAGAGTCATTGCATGTCTGTTCGTTTCACAAACCACATATCACCAGTATCATTACATGTGTGTTCTTTTCACAGACCACACATGGATCCACCAGTATCATTGTATGTGTGTCATTCTCACAAACGACATATGGATCCACCAGTGTCATTGGATGTGTGTTCTTTTCATAGACCACGTAAGGATCCACCGGTGTCATTGCACGTGTGTTCCTCTCATAGACCACACATGGATCCACCGGTGTCATCGCATGTCTGCTCTTTTCATGAACCACAGTTAGAGTCATTGCATGTGTTTTCTTCTCATGAACCACAGCTAGAGTCATTGCATGTGTGTTCTTCTCACAAACCATATCATGAACCACACCCAGTGTCATTGCATGTGTGTTGTTCACATTAACCACACATGGATCCACCAGTGTAATTGCATGTCTGCTCTTTTCATGAACCACAGTTAGAGTCATTGCATGTCTGTTCCTTTTACAAACCACATACCACCAGTGTCATTACATGTGTGTTCTTCTCACAGACCACACATGGATCCACTAGTATCATTGTATGTGTGTCCTTCTCACAAACCACATATGGATCCACCGGTGTCATTGCATGTGTGTTCTTTTCACAGACCACGTAAGGATCCACCGGTGTCATTGCATGTGTGTTCCTCTCTTAGACCACACAAGGATCCACCGGTGTCATCGCATGTCTGCTCTTTTCATGAACCACAGTTAGAGTCATTGCATGTGTGTTCTTCTCTCGAACCACATATAGAGTCCTTGCATGTGTGTTCTTCTCACAAACCATACCATGAACCACACCCAATGTCATTGCATGTGTGTTCTTCTCATTAACCACACATGGATCCACCAGTGCCATTGCATGTATGCTCTTTTCATGAACCACAGTTAGAGTCATTGCATGTGTGTTCCTCTCATAGACCACAAATGGATCCACCGGTGTCATCGCATGTCTGCTCTTTTCATGAACCATAGTTAGAGTCATTGCATGTGTGTTCTTCTCATGAACCACAGCTAGAGTCATTGCATGTGTGTTCTTCTCACAAACCATATCATGAACCACACCCAGTGTCATTGCATGTGTGTTCTTCTCGTTAACCACACATGGATCCACCAGTGTCATTGCATGTCTGCTCTTTTCATGAACCACAAATAGAGTCATTGCATGTCTGTTCCTTTCACAAACCACATATCACCAGTGTCATTTCATGTGTGTTCTTCTCACAGACCACACATGGATCCACCAGTGTTATTGCATGTGTGTCCTTCTCATAAACCACATATGGATCCACCAGTGTCAATGCATGAGTGTTCTTTTCACATACCATGTGAGGATCCACCGATGTCATTACATGTGTGTTCTTTTCACAGACCACGTAATGATCCACCGGTGTCATCGCATGTCTGCACTTTTCATGAACGACAGTTAGGGTCATTGCATGTGTGTTCTTCTCATGAACCATAGCTAGAGTCCTTGCATGTGTGTTATTCTCACAATCCATATCATGAACCACACCTAGTGTCATTGCATGCGTGTTCTTCTCCTTAACCACATATGGATCCACCAGTGTCATTGCATGTCTACTCTTTTCATGAACCACAGTTAGAGTCATTGCATGTGTGTTCCTCTCATAGACCACAGATGGATCCACCGGTGTCATCGCATGTCTGCTCTTTTCATGAACCGCATTTAGAGTCATTGCATGTGTGTTCTTCTCATGAACCACAGCTAGAGTCATTGCATGTGTGTTCTTCTCACAAACCATATAATGAACCACACCCAGTGTCATTGCATGTGTGTTTTTCTCATTAACCACACATGGATCCACCAGTGTCATTGCATGTCTGCTCTTTTCATGAACCACAGTTAGAGTCATTGCATGTCTGTTCCTTTCACAAACCATATATCACCAGTGTCATCACATGTGTGTTCTTCTCACAGACCACACATGAATCCACCAGTATCATTTTATGCGTGTCCTTCTCACAAACGACATATGGATCCACCAGTGTCATTGCATGTGTGTTCTTTTCACAGACCACGTAACGATCCACCGGTGTCATTGCACGTGTGTTCCTCTCATAGACCACACATGGATCCACCGGTGTCATCGCATGTCTGCTCTTTTCATGAACCACAGTTAGAGTCATTGCATGTGTGTTCTTCTCATGAACCACAACTAGAGTCCTTGCATGTGTGTTCTTCTCACAAACCATATCATGAACCACACCCAGTGTCATTGCATGTGTGTTCTTCTCATTAACCACACATGGATCCACCAGTGCCATTGCATGTCTGCTCTTTTCATGAACCACAGTTAGAGTCATTGCATGTGTGTTCCTCTCATAGACCACAAATGGATCCACCGGTGTCATCGCATGTCTTCTCTTTTCATGAACCATAGTTAGAGTCATTGCATGTGTGTTCTTCTCATGAACCACAGCTAGAGTCATTTCATGTGTGTTCTTATCACAAACCATATCATGAACCACACCCGGTGCATTGCATGTGTGTTCTTCTCATTAACCACACATGGATCCACCAGTGTCATTACATGTCTGCTCTTTTCATGAACCACAAATAGAGTCATTGCATGTCTGTTCCTTTCACAAACCACATATCACCAGTGTCATTGCATGTGTGTTCTTCTCACAGACCACACATGGATCCACCAAATTCACTGCATGTGTGTCCTTCTCACAAACCACATATGGATCCACCAGTGTCATTGCATGAGTGTTCTTTTCACAGACCATGTAAGGATCCACCGGTGTCATTGCATGTGTGTTCTTTTCACAGACCACGTAAGGATCCACCGGTGTCATCGCATGTCTGCACTTTTCATGAACCACAGTTAGAGTCATTGCATGTGTGTTCTTCTCATGAACCACATATAGAGTCCTTGCATGTGTGTTCTTCTCACAATCCATATCATGAACCACACCCAGTGTCATTGCATGTGTGTTCTTCTCATTAACCACACATGGATCCACCAGTGTCATTGCATGTGTGCTCTTTTCATGAACCACAGTTAGAGTCATTGCATGTGTGTTCTTCTCATGAACCACAGCTAGAGTCATTGCATGTGTGTTCTTCTCACAAACCATATCATGAACCACACCCAGTGTCATTGCATGTGTGTTTTTCTCATTAACCACACATGGATCCACCAGTGTCATTGCATGTCTGCTCTTTTCATGAACCCCAGTTAGAGTCATTGCATGTCTGTTCCTTTCACAAACCACATATCACCAGTGTCATTGCATATGTGTTCTTCTCACAAACGACACATGGATCCACCAGTGTCATTGCATGTCTGCTCTTTTCATGAACCACAGTTAGATTCATTGCATGTGTGTTCCTCTCATAGACCACACATGGATCCACCGGTGTCATCGCATGTCTGCTCTTTTCTTGAATCGCAGTTAGAGTCATTGCATGTGTGTTCTTATCATGAACCATAGCTAGAGTCATTGCATGTGTGTTCTTCTCACAAACGATATAATGAACCACACCCAGTGTCATTGCATGTGTGTTTTTCTCATTAACCACACATGGATCCACCAGTGTCATTGCATGTCTGCTCTTTTCATGAACCACAATTAGAGTCATTGCATGTCTGTTCCTTTCACAAACCACATATCACCAATGTCATTGCATGTGTGTTCTTCTCACAAAGCACACATGGATCCACCAGTGTCATTGCATGTGTGTCCTTCTGACAAACGACATATGGATCCACCAGTGTCATTGCATGTGTGTTTTTTTCACAGACCACATAAGGATCCACCGGTGTCATTGCATGTGTGTTCCTCTCATAGCCCACACATGGATCCACCGGTGTCATCGCATGTCTGCTCTTTTCATGAACCACAGTTAGAGTCATTGCATGTGTGTTCTTCTCATGTACCACAGCTAGTGTCCTTGCATGTGTGTTCTTCTCACAAACCATATCATGAACCACACCCAGTGTCATTGCATGTGTGTTATTCTCATTAACCACACATGGATCCACTAGTGTCATTGCATGTCTGCTCTTTTCATGAACCACAGTTAGAGTCATTGCATGTGTGTTCCTCTCATAGACCACACATGGATCCACCGGTGTCATCGCATGTCTGCTCTTTTCGTGAACCATAGTTAGAGTCATTGCATGTGTGTTCTTCTCATGAACCACAGCTAGAGTCATTGCATGTGTGTTCTTCTCACAAACCATATCATGAACCACACCCGGTGTCATTGCATGTGTGTTCTTCTCATTAACCACACATGGATCCACTAGTGTCATTGCATGTCTGCTCTTTCCATAAACCACATATGGATCCTAATTAACTTAGGAGAGCCCTAACCTTAGCGTTAGACCGAGTCTTCTAGAAGGCACACCCTAACACAGTTGTTCTGCTTGACGATTTTTACATACCGTTCGATCGGGGCACTTGGATGATTGGGATGGTTTTCGTGAGATTGATCCGCGAGTAGTCTGTTCTGCAGGATGATTGGCCACACTTGCTCTGGACAAACTGGAAACACCGGGGGCTCCCCTGCGAGTGTCATGACTCACGAGTTAAGTGGGCCATATCCTAGTGTCACATCCCCATTACTTCTCTTCCTCCCTGTACTTCTCTTCCTTCCCCTCGAAGCCACTTTCCCCACTTCACTCCCATCCTGCCGTAGCCACAAGCCGACGGCGCCTCCATCCCAATGCTCTCTCCGGTAGCCAAACGCCTCCCCTCTCGCCATGGGTTCAAGGGGAGATGGCGAGGAAACGCGTCGTGACGATAGGGACGGTGATTTTGATGTGAGTCGTCTCATCTCTATCTCTTTCATCCGTGGCCAGTTATCTAGTTTTTGAGCCAGATCTACTCCGTTTACTCATGCGCGTATGATGTGTTAGGCCAACCAGACGATGTATGACGCCGACTATCACGGTTTAGCGGATGAAGACAGTCCTCTTGTATGTAAACATGGATATGTGCCCGCTAAATTTGTAGCGTTCGAAGGACGAAACGCAGGCAGGAGGTTTCTACGGTGTCAAGGACATCGTGCAATGATGCGAGGCGGAAGTTGTTGTGTTGTCAAATGGGTAGATCCAGAGTGGCCCAAATCGATGCAGAAAACGCTGGACAAACTATGGGAAATGACTGTTGAGTTGAAAGAATCCGCATTCAGCTCACTTCTTGACAGTGTTGAGATGAAGCTATGGGAACCAGTTGACACGACCAAGCATAACTGAGATCTCAGGTGGGTGGAATACAAGGTTAGCAAAGTCGAGAAGGAGAGGGACGCGGCGTTGGACCTGAAGGCTAAAGCAGAGCAAGAACTGACTCAAGTAAGGAAGGATCTTCACCAGACCAAAGTCATGCAGTTCACAACTACGAGTATTGACAAGTGCATGAGGAAAGATGCAGATAAACAATTGAAGTTGTGCAAGGAAGATGCTAAAAGGAAGGAGCAGGCGATTTGATCCTTGCTCTCGCAGGAAGATGCGCATCGGGCTAAGATTAGGAAGATCAAGGAGATGTGTGATAACTAGTTCTATTTAGCTCAAGCTCTGTGCCTTTTTTAAGTTGTAATAGTTGTACTTGTTGACCTAGCGGTCTGAACTTTCTAGCCCCAGAGTCCTAGGAGTAAAAAAATTGGTCGCCCGTTAATCTGTCTTAACCCTGCATTACCTCCTTTTGTCTGACCAATGCCCCTTGGATAGTCCGCCCGTCGTTTCACCATCCTCGTGTACAAATAGGAGGCGCCACAGCGCATCGCTTCGTCGCCCATCCCCTCGCCCTCTCTAATCTCCACTGCGCCGTCGCTTCGTCGTCCACCCCCTCACTCCCTCTCCAATCTCCACCGTGCCGCCATGGACATGCCCTCGCTGAACTTGTACGAGGCGGTGATGTTCGCGCACTTTGACATCCTCGAGCCGCCAGCCGCGATGGTGCCCCACGGATGGCGCATCAGCTATGCGGGGGTGCCGGTGGCTCCGCTCCTCGTCCCAGGCGGAGCCGTGATGGAGAGCGAAATCGCGGCGCGCCGCTGCCAGATGCCCGCGTGGAAGAGGGTGCTGCCTCTGTACGCGGCGGCCAGCCCATACTGGCCGGTGCTGTTCAAGAAGGAGCGGAAGGCCAAGATTGGCAACCGCATCGTTTACGGGCGCGTGGTGCACCGGGATCTCCGCAACCGAGAAGGGCGGGAGAGGTTCTGGTCCGTCCCTGGATGGACCAAGTTCATCGTCATCGCCGCTGCTCACTGCGAAGAGGTTCTCCATCTCGCGAACAATGCGGAAATCGTGGAGGTTCCGTCCGACGACAACGAGGAAGCCGACGGCTTGGAGGACAACGACAGCGGAAGTGAAATTGTTGACTAGTGGTTGAATTAATGTAGGATGTGAAATCGCACCTTTGTTTAGAAGAATTTGTGATTGAATTAATGAAATACCTCGATTTAGATCTATGTCTCGATAAATTTATGGAAGAATTTGTGATTTAGATCAATTTCTTCCTCGATTTAGATCTCTGCCCCGGATTGGGAACATGGACCAAAGACCCCTTTTCTACTAGTGTATTCTGACATTGGCGGTTTGTTTAAACGTAATCTACGTGGATTTGTCCGCATGCAAATGGCACAACCACAATTTATAAAGTGGAAGCACGTACACCCGGTTACTGGAGATCCGGGAGCTTCGCCAGATGCAGGGGATGCAGGAGCAGAGAGGCGGTGAGATAGACGGGCTCAAGATTAGGCCAGAAAGTGGTACTGATTTCCTCCTCATCTAGGCATTATCGGTGATAACATTGTTGTTTATGTTGCCACGTCGTTGTGCAGCATCTGAAATAAGTTGCTGCTTCGTGGAGTGTGGCAGCTTAAATAATTTATTTATGTGCCACTTACATTCCATCGTATTTGGAGACCTCCTGCCCCTCAGCAATCGTGGAACCGGTGGATCCTTGTTTTCAGATAGCAGTGGCACAATCACAATTTCAGATTCAACTACTGACTCGGGCGTTTCCAAACCCTAAGTCGCGGTACATTTTACTCAGAGAACGTGGGTAGATTGTTTCGCCCAGCCACGTGCCACACACAGAGCTCCAAAATTTAACAGAATTACATATATAGGTTCAAGTTCAACACATTACTATGCATCTTCATTGCCAGCAGCCTTCTTCCGCAGCCTGGGTGCCAAGCCTTCACGTCCACTGGCTTCTTCATTTCCTGGCTTCTTCCTCTTCCTCGGTGCCAATTTTCTTAGCTTCACGTACTCTGCATCGTCGGGACAATGGGCACCAGAATCGTGTCTAGCATCATCTTTCCACTCGTTTTTAATTTCTTTGGGCAGCAAAATGACTGACCCGGCAGTCATGTTTCTAACCTTGTGGCGCTTCCAGTCAAAGAAACAAGACTGTTGCATAATTGCCCAATATCTACAGAGTAAATAAAACAAAAATTACAATTCAGAACAAACATGCGAACCCCAAGCGACCTTTGCTTACCAGGAGCTAATTGGGTTCGAGCAACCACCTTGTCCAAGAATAGAAGGGCGACTCCCAGTTGCAGCAGCTTCCACATCCAGTACATGACATTTCAGGTCAAACATGGCAGCTGAAGCATACCTTTTCATCAACCCAATTAGCTGACTGTCACATGTTATAGGAACCATGATGCCACGTTCATCCATGAAGGTGAACTTTGCTGTCTGCTTTGGCCATAATTCAACATGATTACGCAGAGCAGCAACCATACCAGATATAGTGCAGATCTACGTAGGCGCTTCTTCCATCGTGAAACAATGGCTTCCATACCACTTGCCCTTAGAGTCATAACTGTACAGGACTACCGTAAACAGGCAAGGGGGTCTACGTAGATCCCACTTGACAGAAAGCTGTGGACAAAATATGTTTGTCAGCGTTGGGCTAACAAACAATTTGAGGTTCAGTATCTAGCTAGCAGTTATAATTAGTGCGAATAGCAAAGAGAAGGGTAGCTCACCCGCTTGTAGCCAGAACTTCTTCTTCCTTGATAGTAGGATCTGCCATCCTCCGAACTTCTCGGCTCGTCGATGGTGGAGGCGGGATAGAGCCTCACAACGGCGGCTACGGCATGCGCCATTGGAGCTCGGTATCAGCGACTGGGCACAGCAACTTGCCCCCATAAGTCAAATGTCCGAAGGGATCGTCCTGCCTGGAGGGTGGATTCCGACGCTGTCGGTGCTAGAGGAAAGCTGGGAATGGATTTGTGAAATTAGTCAATGCATCCAATCCACTTAGCTGCTCGATTTGCCTAAGAGGTTGCCACGTTGGCGCCCGCGTCATGGACAGATGACAGACATGTGGGTCCTGACCGTCTACTTCACGGGGTGGTTTAACGGAATGTTTGAATTTGGCAGGGGTGAGATGAGTTTGCCTCGAAATGGCCCCTCTCAGTAGTTGGCGGCCCAACTTTTCGAAACGCGGTAATTTCAGGCAACTTAGGTACCGCCATGCGCTGGCCTGCGAACTTTGGTACCGCAAACGAACAGGCCCCACATGGCCATCCAGGTCCCTCTATCGATCATTGGTCCGGGAGTGTCCCGACCATGTCTGGAGTGTTCCCGAAGCATGGGATATCACGCTTAAGATCTTGGTGATGCTTAGAGAGTGTTTATAGGATTGGTAGAATCACCAAAGAAGAGAAGAGATAAAATCGGAAGGGTTTCGATAAGTCCGGAGGATGTCCGGAGTGGAGGTGGAAGATGTTCCATAGCCATGAAGATTGAATAATATGTGAGTGAATGTTAAATATTGATTTAATCATTTATTCATAATTATTTAATAAAAGAGAAATCAGTTTAAAAGGTCAAATGGCTTAATGGGCTAATTCCGGAGGGAGAAGGGCCCATGAGGGAAAGGCAAGAGGAGAGAGGAGGCAAGGGGGTGGCTGGCTGGGCCAAGCCCCCCAGTGCAGGGCCCACTAGGGCCAGTCGATGGCTGCCCCTCCCCCTCCTTTAGTCCCACCTAGGGACTTTGAGGGAGGTAGTATCTCTCCTCCCCCTATATATAGTAGGGCTATTTGGCCAAAGAAATACACACAATATTCAATAAAGGTTTCCTCACTTTTGGGGAGATCTCCAATTGATATTCTCTCTTTCTCTCTCTCTCTCCTATGACCGTGGTCCCAAGTTCGGACTACATGATGAGAGACATCTTCACCGCGGAGCGCCGTCGCGCTGCAAGATTCAGATCCAGGAGCTCTACTTCCGCAACTGCTGCTAGATCAGGGAAGCGGGAGTCATCGTCAGGCACTGGATGCATGTAACTCCCCGCGAGGTGTCACACTTGAGGCACTCAAGTCGTTGGAGCCACAAGAGCGTAAGGACTTCATCACGACCTTGAGGTCGGCTTCAGCTCGTCTACATCAACCATGTTCTCCTGAGCGTTGACAACGCTTTATGGTCTTTAAGGTTAAGTTCACGAAAAGCCCCTCCCGTTACTGCATTACTAATAGATAGGTCCTGGTAGCATCAGGGGTTCAGGGGCGTAGGGTAAAATTTTATTGTTTTCATACGCGAACCCCTACAGTGGTATCAGAGCTAGATCTATGCGTAGTAATGCTAGTATGGGTAGAACACAAGAGATGTAGCATGTGGGCATTGATATTTTAGTTGTTACTCTCCCATGTGTACTTGTGTATACCTCAGTAATGCTTGATGAAGCGACCCCAACCGACTTTACGCGTTCATTCGCGAGACTGGTCCATGCTTGACATATGGCTTGTACCATATAAAGTGGCTTTGGGGGGTGTCTGTCTCTCTCACATTAGTTGGTATGCCATTCGTAACGGAGGGCCCCTAAAGGGGTATAGTATAGAAAACTACTTAATCAACGCTGTGGTGAAAGTTCGTAGGTAAGAACGGTTCTTGTGCGAAAGCCCATTCAGCCACGTAAATCATGCAAAGAAAAGTAGAGACGTCTAACTTTGTTTTGCAAGGGGCATTGCTTTGTGATATGGTTGTGGCAAAGGTAAACTGATTACCTTATGTTACGAAGTAGTAGTAGATAGTCACGGAGGTGACAGACTACCACGCTGGAAAGAAACCACTACCCTGGTGTCTACGATGCCGGAACCCTGGCATCGAAATCCAGTGACGACGGATGGAGATCACGACGTGAAGGACCGTATCACATCGCATTTACATTCAATGTTATTGTTTGTATATCTTATTGTGTGCTAGTATTAGATACTCTATGGTAGCCTAATAAGATGATCCCTGTTTAAAAATTACCAATGATTGTGTTCCCCCTTAGTGTGCACCACCAAGAAAGTTCTTTGGTATGATGCAGGCCGTAATGACGGGTGTTAGACATATCTACATTCGCATATAGTGGGTGTAAGCCATGTTGCACATCGAATACACTAAGGTTAAGTTGGCAAGCCTAGCATGTACACACATGGCCTCGGAACACGGATGGTCGAAAGATCGAGCACGAGTCGCATGAATGATGTGACCGATGTTTAGCATCCACCCTAGTACCCACATTGATGGCCGTGATGATTGGGGGAGATGTGGGGAAAAGCGGTCGTGTTATCACTAGAACCCTTCAGGGGATAGGTGTTTCTTAGTGGAGTTATTATTAACTCATTTAATTATAAACTTAGTCTAAAGTCCCTTTTGCAATTATAAATGTAGAAAATGGTTCTCCCCGAGATTACCTTCCCTATTGACAATTGGTTAAAAGGAGAAAAGCTCAAGTTAGATGGATCCAACTTTTCTGTATGGGTCATGCACCTTCATGATCTCCTTACCGAAAACAAAGTGGCCAACTTCATGATCTGCGAGATGTACTTGGAGCCGCCCTATCTTCATGAGACCCAGGAGCAGCGGGATCACCGCTACTGTCATCGTGTGATGGCCACATTCATATCAGTAATGATGCGCCTCGGGATGCAAGATGGGCTATGGTCGATTGTGGGAAGTCTTAATCCCCGAACGGTTATGGCACATCTGAGATCACATTTCGTGGAACAAGTGCGCATATGGGAGTATGAGCTGATGGGGGATTTCCTCTCCATAAAGATGGAGGAGAAATCCTCGCTGGACGATCACTTGTTATGCATATATGATGCATACATGAGTCTTGCATACTTCCTATACAACTGGTTTGCAAGCTCTTTTGCAATAGGCGTGTTGCTACGGTCGCTGCCACCAAGCTACTAAGCACTTGCCAGGATTTGCATTATGAGAGGCGCGCGGAAACACGGGATTTCCATGAGTTGATATCATATTTCAGGGATGTGATGGTTGAACCTATTGGCGCTGAGGTCATCGATGACAAAGGTATATATTTGATATACAATTTTATAAATGTTATAATCTTGCAAACACATGTTGCAGTGTTAAGTATATTTGATACTTGTTATGTATTGCTGAAAACGGGTCCTTCTGCATAGAGGTGCTTGCGGGAGAGGAGGTGACATTGCGTGTTGATGGCGAGCATGATGATGATAGCCAACAACACTCTCCCTCAACACTTATCAGTTAGTTTATGGTTTTTGGATAGTTATTATAATCAAAATATTATGAACCTCTTTAGTGTGTCTCACACTTTGCGAGACGGTTATTCATATGAGCTTATAACAAACAGTTGTTCTACTTTATGAATAATTTCTATTTGTGTTCGTATCTTGTTTGATTATGTGTGAATTATCCTGGTATTGAAACTAATTGATAATACATGAACATTTGTAAAATATTGAAATGCCTTAAAATTACCCAACTTAATGATATGTTCATTACTGAATGAAACCATTGTTTAAATTCAAAGTTATGTGATAATATGTGAAAGTCATTCGAATTCTTATCACATATGAATCATGCCTAAGTTCTGCAAAATAACTTGAACACCGTGTATTGCAATAATACAAAGTGTTTGATGAATTGTTAAAAGAGAATACATATTCGATATATTGTGTTTTAACAAAAATGGTGATTATCATTATATGATTGTTAAAAGAGAATACATATTCGATATATTGTGTTTTAACAAAAATGAAGATTACCAAAGGAAACATAAGTATGAAATTATTTTATATGATCAAAGTATTTCATCAAACAAAGGGTATTAAAGATAAAAGAGAATCTAATTACTATGATTTGATCAATAGTAATGAAATTTGACTTTATAAGAATGGCATAAAGAAAATTATGGAATGCAATGCGTTTGAAATTTTAAAATGGAAAGCATCACAATATGATATTTGATATCAAGTGGGTGAATAGATGGCGCCAAATAAATCGTTGTAGTATAGATGTAAAAGACCATTAGTTAGAAATAGTTAGCACTCAATTAGAATATATAGTGAACCATGTGAATTCGTGAAAGTGGCTCCATATCTCATATGGATCGTTGTAAAGGTTTTGGGGTTATTCGATATAACCAAAACAATAGCGAATAAGTCCTTGTAGAGTGTTCATTGGAAAACTTTGAATACGAAATCCATAGCTGAAGCCAAAAAGGAAAGCAAAACTTGTATTGCTTGGATTTTGGTGCATTCTCGAGAAGGTTCACATTCAGTGATATTGCTCGATTATGAAGCAAATGGAAGATAGTGAAAAAACATGATGAGGATTCAAAACCCTGCATTAGAGTGTTGAGAAGCGCAACGGAAAGCATTCCTAAACGATTCTCTTCACAAAGGAAAGAATCAATGATAATGATCATTGTATTTTCCCCACCGGTGTTTTCACTACATGAAGTAGGATTAAAAATGTAGCCCATATCTTGTATGGAGACATTTGTGAATAATTTTTCATGATTACCGGAATATGACATACCTATGAACTACTAAGGAAATAATGGTAAGCTAATGATATGAGAAATCCCAAAGAAAAATTCCCTTGAGATTAGAAAGCAATTCGTTGCTGAATCTTACAAGTAAAGGGGTTACTTGAATTTTCCCAAATGACTGCAAAGTCATAGTGAAAAAGGTGGTGAATGACAAAAGTACAATTTTTCAAGTATTGGACAAATTCAAATGAACTTGATTCAAGTGTGCTGAAAGTCTGGTGGATTTAAAACTAGTAAAGTACTAGTATCTCATACTGAATCTCCAAGTTTGATATTTGATCAAAGGATTTTGAAGTTGTTCAAAATAGTAAGTGGATATACAATTTGCATGAAATTGAGTGGGAGTTATGAAAGTCTTCCTAAAACCATATGTGAATGACATATTTTTGAGTGGGATCAATGTAAGTCTCGAACTCAAATGTGTCGGGAACACATTTTGAGTGGGAGCAAAATAAGTCTCAGATTCAAATATGTAGGAACATAGTTTGAGTAAGAGTAGTGACTCATACCCAAACATGTTGGGAACATATTTGAATTGGAGATTAGAGGAGTGATTCTTTAGTGTGTACATGACACATTAAGAATAAAAGTGCAAGTACCAATAAATAATGATTTATAAGGAGTAGACATTGATAATAAGAATATTACGATGTTATGTAGTATTCCTTAAAGGATGCTGAAAAGGGATTTCAGAATAGAAGTTAATTGAGGAACTGGTCCCTAATAACTCAAATTAGGAATATAATTAAGTCTAACATCGATGGTTGAAAGAAAGAAAAGGATGATCATCATCCACTATGTTGAGACATAGGTTCTATCTTAGAAAACCATGATGATAACTTAACATAATATATGATGTAAGAAGAAACGTTTGAAAAGTGATTAAGTTTGAATCACAGAATGTTGAGCTAAGTTTATCCGCAGTATCTAATAGAGAACTGTAGGCATGTTTTTCCAAATCCATAAAGGATGACATATCTTAAAGCATAAAGGGTTATGTTATAAGGGAATATGTTGGAAACTCCTGTAATACCGACTAAAGTCAAGTAGGAAGCGAGGTGAACCAAAACATCGAAAGTTGCACAGGGTGAACTCATGTTTCATTGATTGCATTTATAATAATAGATAAGGGTACCATCTAAAGTGTTGTATAATGTTATGGCGGAGCTAGTTCGCTTTTAACGTAGAATGATGTGTCCCAGGGCACAGTGCCCTTGAGAAAGCCCTCTAGGTTGATCTAAAGTCACTGTAGGCTCCTAGAATCTGGCCTCGTTATGCTGCCATAGCGACGATGCATACACAAAGATGTTATCATGTGATGATAAAGTATTAATGTAAATCAAGGTGACATTAGTAAGTTGGAAAGGAGTTGGGACTGTAAAGTACAGACCCAAGACTCAACCTCTTCCATGAGTAAGCATGTTCAGGGTACCGGGATATATGGTGCCAATGATTAAGAACAAATGCAGCTAGTTTATTTGTATTCTAGTGCAATTGGTAGACTGTTGGAAATATGCCCTAGAGATAAATAATAATAAGGATTATTATCATATTTCATAAAGTTTATGATTAAGTTTTATATCATGCTATAACTATATTGAAAGAAAACGTCAATACACGTGTGATATATAAACAACCAGGGGTTCCTGATGAAACTCTAGTCACTAGTTCATTGGTCAACAGATGATCAAGGTTTCTTGATCATGTGGCATTTATGCTAGTTGGAAATGGAGTCAACTCATTCTGTGAATGAGATGATGAACCAATACCCAACCTAAACATCATGACCCGATCATGTCACGAAGTTCAAGTTACGATGATTAGAATAGACCTCATAGACTATTCCTTAGACCGTGAGGATATATTAATCACTGTCTCCCGAGAATGCTTAGATAGCATCAAACATCACTTGGTAATACAGTGAAAATAAAGGTGTGTTTAGGTATTCGGAGGAACCGTAGAGGCAATATATGTCAAGAGCGGGATTTGTCCATCCGCGTGATGGAAAGATACTCTAGGGCCCACTCGGAGAGGTTATATCCAATAGCTGCGCAGTGTGTGATTTGATCACAGGGATATCACTTGTCAAAACGAGTCAAGTATTATTGTTCAATAACGAGATTGAACACGTCATTGTGATGTCATTGATCAGATCTCTGGCAATACAATTATCGAGAGACAAAAGGAATAAGACGCGACTGTCTCAGTTTAGAGAATATCATGTTGCGGCCCGAAAGTTGGGGTGCCCATGCAACGCGATACCCAAGTTGCCTGTAATCAGCCGCGATGACTACAGTTGGCATGCCAAATACTTAGAGGGTCTTTTTCGGCACGAATTCAACTTTACGTTTCAATACAAAATATCAGGCTAACGGCCATCAAGTTGGGGCCCCCTTGTCAGTTATCGCCGTTATGTCGCTCCCGTCGCTTAGGCGGGGTGGCTGTCACATAGGCTTGCAGTGCTCGCACAGTGGATAGGACAACACGACCGGCCTAGTGTATTAACGTGACAAAAACAGGTCACATATATCGTTGTTATAATAATTTATTGTTTACTCAGAATCTGGAACAGCCACCGCGACGCGTCACTCCTTTGGACTTCCGTCCCCGTCGTTAACCACTACCTTAGAAACGCATTAACGGTTCCACCGTTCCCCTATCTCGTTGAAACCACTCTTCTTCTTCCTGTCATCTGTCTTCTTCCGGTCTTCTCCTAGCCGCCATGGAAGATCGTCCCACTCTAGAGACAAGCTTCACTACCCATGACAATAAGAAGATAGACGTCTTCTACACCAGTGAGGAGGAGACAGTGGTGCTAGTCCTGAGGATGTACGCGGGTTGGCTTGAGAAAGACGAGGACACGTTTGTGGGATTGGACCTCGAGTACACCCTAGAGCACCCATATGAAGGGAGTGAAGTCGCGGTTGTTCAACTGGCCATGAGAAAACACGTCCTCGTCTACCACTTCTCCCGGTTTGTAGATCTGGTCTCTATAGATAACCGCTTTTAGGGTTTTCTCCTGTTGTTCTTTATCCATTTGCTCATCTTATTTAGGACCAAATAAATTATGACAAGACAACGTTTAAAGTCTTGATCTTGCATTTACTAAACTTTTTAAAATTATATTCAGATGATGATCTTGCATTGACAAAATATTTGTAGTTACAAATTGTGGTGATGACAAACTATATACTTTCAGGATTGTCATGAATTGTCCGGCGCTGCGCCAGTTCCTTGTAGAAAAAGGAATTGTTTTCTGCACTATCGACAATAGAAATGATTTTTTTGAAATTTCATCAAGAGGGAATTACAATTCGTCCGCACAACTGGATCGATATTCAGAGTCTTGTCAAGATCTTAGGGGGTCGAGGAAGGTGGAATGGCATCACTCGCAACTAGAATCCTCGATGAGTCGTACGACAAAATGAAGGCAGATTTCCATACGGATAGGCACGATTTCTGGGAGGAGTGGCCGTTGTCTGATATAAACCTGAAGTATGCAGCCATAGATGCTTACGTGACCTACCAGCTATACAAGAAGATCCATTTCTTTCTACGTCACCTCGTGTTTTGCCCTATTTGCAAGAGGGAAGACGAGCTTAGGGGAGCCCTTTGTAGAAAATGCGGAATAGCTGAGTTTGAAGATGAATTTGCAAAGAAAATGGTTGCATCTGAAGCAGCTAATAGAGAGGGTACAGAAGCAACCGAGAGAGAGCTTGCAGCTGAAGCAGAAGCAGCTGGCTGAGAGGCTGCAGCTGAAGCAGCAAACAGAGAGGCAACATCTTCTAGCGGCAACAATCAAGTCTGTGATGCACCGCTAATTGTGCCACAGGATGCTAAAGAAAGCGAAGCTAAGTCAGATCCCAGGTGGGACAAAATTGCATTTCGTGAGATGTGGAGTGCCAATAATGTAAGATCCACTTGGAATGATCGCAGTTGGTTGCCAAGGAACGATGGCAAGCGCCTCAAGTAGTCTGATGAGAAGTGAATTAAATTTTACTCCTTTGTGTTAAGTTTCTATTTTCTAGAACTCAGTTAGCTTGTCAAGATGGCTAGCGCCTCAAGTGAGAGTAGTAAAATAAATTTTAGTTTTTTGTGTTATGTTTCTGTATATGTGTCTGGTAGCTTGTCAAGATGGTAGCTCATGAACTGGCAGTTTGAAAGAGTACCCTTTTCCTCTCTTTCTAAACAGATATGTTTCGTTTTGCCCAAACTGGTAGCAAATCTATAGAAGCTTCTCTCTTCGATAATTCGTTCCCTTTTGGACCTCCTTTTGCCTCCGATCTGGTAGCAAATCTAGAGCAGCAAATCACACCAGGCAGAATCATTCATTCAGAAAACAAAACAAATGTAGATATAGCTGTGTGCAGCTAAATAGGATATAGATATAGAAAGTAGGTTGCTTAACGAGGTTCGATACATTCAACCCCTTCCTTGCGTGCAGAACTAGGATACATGCAAAATATAGAAAATCAAAAGAATCTGCTTAGCAGCAGCATCAGACACGTTCAACCCCTCCTTGCATGCGCCTGCGCCTCCTTCCTCCGGTGCTTCCTCCACTTCTTGCTGCCTAGTCCCTTAATCTTGGGGGCCTTGGGCTTGATTGGAGGCATGCGACCCTCTTTGATGGCCACCCGCTGGAGGTTTCGGAGGTGAATGCGGAGAGCCTAGTGTTCAGCGATGTAGGTGTTGACATTCACGGTCTGGCCGCCATTGTGGGTGCTGGAGCTTGGGCCCTCTGCATGCATCACTAAGGAGTTGAAGTCGGTGCCGGCGAGACTCTCCCTGCGGAAGGAGATCCCCGTGCAGAAGGGGCAACTATAGTCGCTGCCAGCAAAGAAGGCGTCGTACTTGCCGGCCTGCAGCCTCCTTAAGACCTGACGAGTCTTGGTGTGCATGGACTCGTCATCGCTGCATATGTCACTACCATAAACCAAGCGAATCCTAATAAACAAAGATCTAGCATCCAACGATGGGAACGGTAGAAGAACCAGGGAAGGGGAGCAAACCCTAGTTACCTCCGACCATGGGTTGTCGATGCCGGTGTCGTAGGGGTTCACCGGAGCAATGTACTCATCTGGATCATAGGGGTCCCTAAAGAGCTGGATCTGCTCGTGACCGGCGGGAGCCTCCTCGCCAGCGGGGGGCTCCTCACCGGCGGCTACGTCAGTAGTAGGGACGGGGGCCTGGACGGGAACGGCAGCTTCCATCGATGCCTCGACGGTGGCCTAGACAGGGACGGCGGCTGCTTTCAACGCATCGAGGGGGACCGGCAAGGAGACGGGGGCCTCCTCGCCGGCGTCCTTGATAACCCACAAGTATAGGGGATCATGTGTAGCCTTTTTGATAGGTAAGAGTGTCGAACCCAACGAGGAGCTAAAGGTAGGATAAATATTTTCTCAAGTTCTATTAACAACTAATACAACTCTACGCACACTAAACATTTGCATTATCTAGGAAATAAAACTAGAGCAACAATACGAGTAATAGAGATAACTTTGCATGATAATAAATAAAAAGAAAGTAAAGCTAGTTGCTGCAGCAATAAAATACACTAAACTAACAGAACCATGAGTATGGAATAGTGGTGGTAATTGTGGTGGCTTTTTCCAAGTTTAAATAGCGAATAGATCGGGTTCATTGTCTTCGATGCCGTTTTCTATGTGGGAGAGGCTAAATATACATGCGCTTCACTACTTGGAATTAGATGTACTATATGATTGGATTGTTAGCAAACATCCGTAAGTACTAATCAATGCATTAAGGTTTCCCCAACCATAGCCTTAAGTTTAATGGTCCTCTTACTCCCATACATGCAACGTTCCGGTTCGCGTCCTCGGGTTTCTGTCACTCCGGCAGAACTCCCCCTTCCCTTTACACATACTATAAACCCTATGATGTTTAATCCATGCGTGCACAAATATAATGGACACCAAAGGACTATACCATATCAACATACAACTCTAATGAACCAAAGACGTTCAATCATTCAATCTAAGAACAAAGAAACTACACAAACATGGCATAGATCATAGGATTATAACTTATACCATCAAACACCATGTTTACATAGGACAGTACAGAGATGTGTGGGAGGATGAACCACTACATACTAGGAGGATTAGGTGATGGAGATGGCAGTGAACATGTCTAACCTTACTCTCCCGAATCTTGGGACGAGATTCTTTTAAGGGGGAAAGGTCTGTAACATCCCAATTTCAGCAACCCTGATTAGTTGTCCAGAATGCAAAAGTCAGGGGGAACAAAAACTTATTCTTGTACTGGGTGCAGTGTTTGCTTGTTGTTTGTTTGTACTTGTGCATATGAGTGTATACCTGATGATACTCCTTACCCCACCCTCAGATGACAAAAGCTATTTAACAAAACTATCCTGGCTCATTTTTCATATTCTCAAATGTTCTGGCATTCCAAAAACCTGAGCCAAGATGCTTATATAACCAAAACTATTTTAGTAGATTCTATTGACAACACTATGGAGAAATATTTAATATAACCTCCTTATGTTTTCAAGACAGAACCCTCAACTAATCTTATCTCTAGTTTTCTCAAAACCTCTTTTCAAAGCATTTGAATTCTACTCTTGGTAGAGATACCAAGGGCTCTCACCTGACTCCAACCACAACCTTTTCAAAATACCCATCCTTACGTCAAGCTAAGCTTGATGGTAACCCTAGTAGTAGTTGATTAGTTTATAGGATGAGTTGCCTTGATCTGCTGTCTAATGAGTTGCCTTGATCTGCTGTTTGACTTGTTTGCTTAGGAAGTAGTATGAGCTACTCTAGGAGATCCTCACCTAGGACCAAGATGTTTCCAAATCATCACCCCCTAAGCAAGAGTACCAATCTGGTTATGATCACTAGATACTAGGTGATCATCTAAAACCCTTAACCAGATCAATTCTGTAGTGATCCATTCTAGAAGCTTCCATGTCCATGAAGACCAATATCACGCATGGATCCCTTCTACTCAATCTACACTTCAACATCGTCCACTTGATGATGCTTTGGTACCTTGCAACCCATCCAAAAACATCCCCTCTCATATTCTAGGAAAAATCCTCAAAACTGCCAAATTTGACTAAGTCTGGAAACTGTTTCAACATCACCTTTTTGAATGCCTCCCTTTCTCAAACCATGTGCATTTTTCGAAATGCACCTGAACCATCTTGTTAACCATCCTAAGGACTACCAAGTACCACTTCTGCCCTTGGTTAGATCATCCTCCAACCCACTTGTTCTTGATGGTTTTGTAGGCAAGAAAATAACTTTTCCTGCAAATCTAGTCATCATGCCTACTTTAGTAGAAGCTCACACCATCATCCAACCTTCTATGGACCAACTCCTTGCATGGTTGTGTTCTAATCATATAGTTCTATCAAAATCTGCTTCACTTGTTCCAAGTGGATCCTTGTGCTGTTTAAACCCACATGGTTTATAAGGCATCATGACTCATCTGGTATGGCAACCTTATTTTCAACAAAGTTTGCCATCTTTTCTAGATCAACTCAAATGCAATTAATCAAAACTCCTCCTGCCATTATCACCTATATGACCTGGTCTAACTAACCATCTACCCCTTGCATCAAGGTGAACTCTGAGCTCCAAGATCCAACAAGGTTTAGGGGGTATAAAAACAACATCTCCCTAGATCCACAACTCCTTGTTTTTCATCTACTTCAAGTTGGATTTTCATTCCACCAGGTTGCAAATGCTTGCTACACATTTCCCACATCATCTACCCTGATCACCAAGATTTATCAAATATTATCCATTATTATTATGGCTCCAAATCCGATTAATTCCTTTAATAGCCAAAATCTCAAAACCAATTCTCCAATGGAAAGTTTGGTTTTTGTCAAAACACTTCCCCAACTTTTGGCTCATGTGAGTTCCAATCGTCATACCCTACCTTCCCATCTCAAGAATAATTATTTTTGAGAGGCTTTATTATTTCTTTTTGCCTATTTTCTTAAATGGCTGAATTGGAATAATAATTGTCTTAAATACTTCTATGCCTCAATAAATCTTGGGAAAATTCCCCTAAGTGTGTATTTACATTTGGGATCCTGTCAAACCAGAAACCAACCTTGTCCAGTGTAAAAATATCAAATGATCTTCTAGAAACCACTTCTGTCCTTTTTGAATAAATGGATTTATAAGGACTAAAAACCCCTAAAAAAATCCCAAATAAATCCTAGGAGTCTACCTTGATCTCATATATCTACCAGTACCATTTCCTCATCTTGTCTAATGCAACATTTTGGGCTTACTTCATAACCATCTATTTTGATCAAATTTGCCAATTAAGCAAATCAACTACTCAAACCACTTCCAAATCTCATCAAAACTTGCTCAATGCATCTCCTCAGCACCAGGACACACCCCAGGGCGACACCACTGTAGCTCCACCCCAGCATTTCCCATTTTACCCTTATACTAGTAGAAAGAGAGAGAGACAAGCCAATCTTACAAGGATTTACCCCCAATTAATTACCCGGCTACCACAGCTCTCTCGGCCCGACCAAAAACCCATTCTTACCCCTCCCCACCTCCCTCTGGACCAATCCCTTGCCAGCATTCCCCCTCCCCCATGTCCAAAGGGCACATTTGCACCATCTACTCCTCCTCCTTGGTATAAAGGCCAGAGGCCACCCCCAGCGAGCCCCTGCCCCTCATTTGCTCCCTCTCCCCTCCACTCACTCTCCCCAGGCTCCACTCCCTCTCCTCTGCTCTGTGCTGTCCAGGAGAACAAGAAGGAGAAGCTTCGGCCTCCTTCAAAAATTGAGCAAGGCTCTCTCCCCCTTGCTCCCCTCCTCTGCATGTCACATGGTCGACTCCCCTACCTCCACTGCATCTAAAACTATGCTTATTTTTTCCTAGAACCGACTCCTCCGTCCTTGCCAGTGAGCTCCGACGAGGTCACCCTCGGCCACCATCGCGCGAGCTGCTTCTCGTGGACCACCCCGTCGTGCCGCCCCTTGATCTGCTCGTCATCGTCCACCGTGTCGCCCAGCACCCTCCACGGCACCTCTCGAGCCCTCTGGTAAGCTCCCCCACCGCCACTTGAGCCAGCTAGGGTTTCTGTTCGCTAGCACCGTCGTGAGGATGACGACAAACGCAGGCCGTCCATCGCAACTTAAACCGACGGCTAGATCTGGCTGATACCCCCTGGACCGCCCCCTCCCACTAACCACCGGGCCCTGCCTGGCAGGTTCAAGCTGCGGCTCCCGCGTGCCGTGCTGCCCGCCGTGGGCTAATTCTCCCCCTACGGCCCAGTACCTCCCTAGATCCAGCACAATTCCCTATTGCCCCTTTTCTTTTTCTTTAAAATTTCAGATCCAGAGAAATACCAGTAGGATTAAATCCTTTTGAAAATGTAAATCAAGTCCAAATGCCAAGATCTAAATTTCTGGTAGTTCCCTGATGTTTTCTCAAACATGCAGAGGCAACACCTAGTCAAAACTAGTTTCCATTATTTGCTAGAATTTATTCTGCTGCCAGGTGTACTTTACCATAAAATATTTTCCTCAGGGAGTTTTACATCTCCAATTGGGGAGAACCAAAGCTCTACTAGAAGGTATTGGATATACCTATCATCTAGCCCAAGTCCCATGTCCAGGTGAATAGTAGTTTGCCCTTAGAAAAAATGACAAAATCAGCCATTATATTCCTTGGGTAAATTCTCTAGGTCAAACCAAATGTGGTATTGACAATATTCCACCTCCCAGTACCCCATAAAACCAGCATCTATCAAACCCCATCAGCTCAGATTTTATTGAGCTCTGGTTGAATTTTAGTGATTTAAATACTTCTGTAAGGGGTATTTCCACTAAATAATTTACTCCAGCAGTTTGACAACTCCAGAAAGTGTGAATCCAATTCCTACATAAAGGTATTCTAAATTCCTACCACATGCCTTTGGAATCAACTCAAGAGCTTCTGTAGATTTAATCTGGTGAAAAAGAGAAAAACATTACAGAACTGCCTTAGGGAATTTGCTGAGGGCATTCTGGTAATTGTTCAGACTTGATTCCAACTCTATGTGGTTCTGTACGTAAAACACTACCTAACCACCAAAGGAAATAAATTTTGGAGCTCCAGATAAATCTGGTGATTTATTCCCTCAAACTAGAGTTTTTACCACTATAAGAATCATAATTAAATCTAGGTAATTGATAATCAAGTGAAACCACTTGTGTTGGTTTTGTTTTGTCAAGACCTATCTGAGGATATCACTGTTGCACATTGGTATCCTACAGACCTCAGAACCCCACTTTAAGTTCATGGTATTTATCCTAGACATCTATCTTCCAAGAGAAAAACAGTACAATGGCAATCTAGTAATTTCCACTCCTAGTATCCCACCCCTCCAAAACCTACTGAGTTAAGTAGGATTCCTTATGTTTGTTTGCTGTATGGTTTGATGCATGTATGCCTTGTATTGATTGTGGACTTGTCTGCTTGCATGTATACTCGAATGACGGCGATAGTGTGAGTGTTTAACGACCAGAAGGAAGGGACTTCTTATTATTATTTATTGGGTATTCTTGGTTATCTAAAGAAGTCCAGGGACTTATTTCTGATCACAGGCAAGCCACCATTCCTGAACTCTGATACTTGTTCTACTCTCTTTTACCTGTTTTGTATCCTCTTTATAAATTGCATTATTATCTGCATATCTTATTTTACAAATATTACGTTTATAACTTGGCTCCTCCAAGTTATGCATTTGTGTCACTCGTGGAACCGCCCTGATGTGCCCACCAATTTATCCCTTTAGACCGAGAGTACGATGGTTAGCATCCTACCTCGTGGAAAACCCCCGGCTTTGTGAAAAGAAACTGTTTTGAGATTTACCCTACTACAAAGGTTTCAAAATGGCTTTGTAAAACCCCTGGGAAGAGGCATCGTTCCCGGTGGAGGTTTTAACAAAAGAAATGGTGATGATGAGAAATGAGAAAGTGAAGGGATGTTCTACGCCTTTACCAGAACAATTTTTATCAGCGCAGCCACATTACCCCAGGTGTTGGGGCTTAGCTCGTAGTTTGTCTTCATTAGTCGAGGCAGCTTGTACAATGCTTATAGGGAGAGATCCCTTGAATTCCGGGCAGGCGCTACCAGATCTTGGATCTGAAGCCTGTAGCTTGTTTCGACAAGAGTGAGCCTGCCTTGGCAGGAGTGCCGGTGCACCAATTGGGTCTCCCGCGGATGGTATGACTTAGGCGGTACAGAAGAAAGTGGAGTCACCAAGTTAAGGTATACGCTAAGTTGCGGGTTGGGTATACGCGTGTACGGAAGGAAGGACTATGGCTCCCACATACTCGTTGTCGGGGAGAACAAACCCAAAAGGAAAAGCAGCCTTTGCTAGGGTCGACAAGCGAAAGGTTAGGTTTGATTATCCGGACCCCCATCTACAGTGGTAGTGGGCCGTGGTTATATCCCGGAGGATGTATTGATTCTTGTGGGGAAAGTGCGCAAACTCTGCAGAGTATAATCTATTCGAATAGCCGTGTCCACGATCAAGGACGAATGGAAAGGTGATGGCTAGGAGTACCCAAACGGTGGTTGGTTGGAAAGAATGGATGAAAGAATGAAGGTTCCGGGGGAACCTGAGTTCGAAGCTATGTTTTGACCAGAGGTGGTCAAAGAGGTTTGAAAAGGGTTTCTACTCCAAAACTGTTTTCAAAACTCTTTTTCAACAAAGATATGGAGATGTCTTGAATTATAAAACAGAGGCATGTTTCAAAACTCTTTTTCAACAAAGATATGGAGATGCCATACTAGAAGAGGTAGTCTAGGCTTTTCAAAAACAACCCTACATAGAGTTATCTCGCCACAGCCAGAACTTGCAATTCCTTATTCTAATTCTCTTGGTGGTTTGCGAGTACATTCAAAAGTACTCATGGCTTTGTCCCTGGCTATTTACTTGGCCAGACTTTCAGAGGTTCGACATCAGAAGATTAAGGTGACGTCCAGCGATCTAGGCCGTCTTCCCAGTTAGTCGCCTGTAGGTTGAGGCACGATTGGGCTCTGCGCGTGAGGTTGTTCCGCTGCTAACAATGTTGTAGCCATAATGGCATTTATGTAAGTTTTGTAATTCGTTATGTTTCGGATGTAGTAATGATACTTGTCGGTTATGTTCCACGGCTCACTGATCAGGGGAACGTGGATATATATACATAACAGGGATTTCTCGGATGGATAATCCGGGGAGCCCACATGATGGAGATGGCGGTGAACATGGTGAAGAAGGCGGCGCCGGCGGTGGTGCGGGGGACTCCTTCCCCGCCGCCGGTATCATGGGGAGCACCGCCCCTTAGCCCCCTTCCTTCATGGCTTCTTGGGAGCCCTCCCTCATGAAGATGGGATCCATGGGGGAGGCAAAAATGTGGCTTTGGTGGCTGCAAATTCGTGGGTGGAGATGCCCTGGGCGAATTAGGTTTCCTCCCTTTATATAGCTTCTCAAATTCCTGTCACCCTATCTTGGGCTTCAGTAAATCGGGTCTAGAAGGCCCGTCCGGACATGGAATCAGCTAAAGTTTATGTCTAGAACGTTTGTCGCGAAATTTCCAACAACTTTGTAGTTGAAGAGTTTTCCGTTTGACGCTGTCTTCGACCCGACATGTGACCATCTTCAAAAAGAGTTCTAAGACAGATTTCTTGAAAAATCCCAATTTGACTCCAACAAGGTTTCCACTTGTATTCTTGGTAATTCCTACACATCAAAGTGTAAAACAAAACATTGTGCATTTTTGCAACTATTAGTAGGTTAGTCCAAATAAATCATAAACTTTATACAAAAAGGAGTGTCAAAAACATATTATTAGCATAAAACCATAAAAAATTATAGATATGTTATGGATGTATCAACATCCCCAAGCTTAGTTCCTGCTCGTCCTCAAGTAGGTAAACGATCAAAACAATATAATTTTTGAGGTGACATGCATACAACACAATCTTGACCATCATTATTGTAAAAACATTGATAGCTGAGATTAAGTTACTCTAAACATGAATCATGAAAGATAGAGTTCTAACAATAAGACATAGCAACTATGTTGTAACATGAAAAGGCACAAACAAAAGATTCATTAATAAAAATTCTTTGCAAGACGTTTGTTTGTTTCACATAAAGAAAGCATAATGAGAATGGTATTCAGCTTGTCCTCATAGAGTAGCAAAACATAAATGCATAGGGCACCTTCAAAGTTCATAAGGGTGACTAGATACAAATAGTTTAGGAACAAGCAATATCAAAGTTATGCATCAATCAACAAGTCTTGGGACAATGCACGTAGAACTAATAATGACAACTATGCTCTCTTAATTGGTGCATAAAGATAGAAGGTGGAGACTCAATATAAAAGTGGAAGAAAGGCCTTCATAGAAGGAAGCGGGGATTCAAGTCTCATAAAGAGCTTCCAAAAATTATGGTACTTATTAGCTTTCAGCTCTCATAGCCCCTGTCATAAGCATCTTGAAGTGATTAAGGTTAAAGTGAACAAACTATGGAGTATATGCTTGACAAAATATAAGTTGGAAATCTCGTGTCCCTTGAATACGAGGGCCACTCCTCATGCTACTCTAGTTTAGTTACCGGTAAGTTCTTGTCATAGTAAGTACATGTGTATCATAGACAACCGCCAACAGGGTACCCCTTGCTCGATGATACGGAAGAATCCCCATATCAAAATGACAAGGCAAGCAGACAACGAGCATCTCAGCAATCTTCTTATTTACCATGGGAAAATGGTTCTTTTTTCTCTCTTTCCTCTTTTCTCATCTTTTTTTTCTCAATCTCTATCTCTTTTTTTATATAAGAAGAATGCTTCATAGATTGCTCATTATGGTTACGCTGTAGGTTTCCACCATGATTAGGCATGGATTAGACCGACGACCTAGGCGTTTCTCTAACACACATACATAACTCCATGGACTTACAAGCTCCCCTTTCATTTCATACCGACGACATCCATAGACAAAAGAGCATGATATCAATTAGGTACAATGTACAAGTGTAACGTTGAAAGCGTTCCCCATGACAGCATGGTTCTGCTAATCCCCAACATATAGGTGCAAGCATATATAACATAGATGACACAATGGTTCAAGTTTATTAGGGGCAAGAAAAGTAAAGTGTGCCATAAAGTTCGTGAGAGCTTTAATCACTAGTTTTCTCATAACAAGTTAAATTCGGTAGGTAGATAAAAGCATGAATATACTTGGAATAGCAAATGCTAATAGGTAGGATGGTGGACTCTTTGGGATAACTTGGTTTTATTTGGAGTTGGATGCATGAGTGGAACTCATACTTGATTATGGAGGCTAGCAAAAGAATAGGAGCGACCAACTAAAAGAGCAATAATGGCCATAATCATGCAAAGCGACCAAACATCATTAATTAAAGCATAAAGTGATATTACAAGTTGAAAACTAAAGGATCATCAAGGCTATGGTGACTTGGGATAGTTATAACATGGTGTGAGCATGCGCCAAGTCAACCCAAATAAAGCCTCAAAGGAGAATACCACAATACTATGCTTTAATATGCTAAAACAACGCATGATTCTTTCAAGGCACATTAAGCAATCTCAATTGTTTATAACATGTCATGCTACAACAAAAATCACTAAGCATAAAGCCAAAACAATATCAAGCATGACATGACAAAGCATAGGCCACCGTAAAAAAGGAGCTCCTTTTACCACTTAAGCATGAACTTTTCCTACTCTTTTCCAATCCAAACCACACTTATTTGAAAACTAATGTATGAAAGAGGGGGTCCAACCAATTTATTCAAGCAAACTAAGCAAACCAAGCAAACGAAAACCAAAAACAAAAACAAAGATGCTCCAAGAACAACACAATTGTGCATGAAACAATAAAAAGGAAGTGTTTGGAAGAACCTGAGATTTTTATTGATGAAGAAGGGGATGCCTTGGGCATCCCCAAGCTTTGACGCTTGTACTTCTTGGATATTTCTTGGGGTGACACGGGGTGGCATCCCCAAGCTCGAGATTTAGTCCAGTCTTCATCTCATTACATCATTCTTTCCTTAACACCTGAATTTTTTTCCTTCATACAAAACTTCACATAATCTTCATTAGCAACATTAGTGTACTCAAGATAATAAGTCTTTGGGTTCAGTTTCAACACCAATAAAAATTTCATTAAAACACAAGCTACTGTAGCACTTCCCTTAAAAAGCTCAATTCCCCAAAGAGAACCGAAAAAGGAATCAACAAGAAGCAAATGCAAATAATGGCAAAAATCTGTTAAAACAGACCAGCATATAGAAACCAATTTTTTCGAAGACTTTATGTTGCTCAAATCGAAAAGTGTTGAACTAACGAAAGTTGGATAACAACCTGGGGCAGAAGCACAAAAAATTACAGGTCAGACCGACGTACAAAGATCTTACACGAATTTTTACCGCGAAGCACAAAAATCTGTTTCGGGACAGCAACTTTCCCAAACATTACTTCTCTCTCATTAGAGGTTACTCTTGGCACAAAAAGCAAACAAAAAGGATACGGATAGGTTATTACTGAAGCAATAACTTCCAAGACTCAACTAAAACTTTTGGGTTATCTCCCAATAAGTACTTTTCTTTAACGCCTTTAAGTTAGGCATAGGAGCAAGATTCAAGTATTTTTGAATGAATAAGCATTAAGATCAATACCAGAAATATCTTTCTTTTTCAAGGCTTCATGCATTCCTACAAGTTTTTTACTGAAAATCTTCCATGGAAAGATTTGTTTTGGTTTCATCGGCATGAACACAAGTGTTCAAGGTCGACCCCCACTTAATTATTACTCATCTTTCAAATCACTTTCCTTTTTGAAAACGTTTTTAGGTAACAAGTACAACTATTTTTTTTGTAATTCGCATTCCCTATCCATACTAAGATAGAGAACAACTTAAAACTGAAATTAAAACCTACTTAGAGATAAAGCAAACAAGTGCACATAAAAATATTCACCCACACGCTATTGCTCCCCGGCAACAGCGCCAGAAAAGGTATTGATAACCCACAAGTATAGGGGATCGTGTGTAGCCTTTTCGATAAGTAAGAGTGTCGAACCCAACGAGGAGCTAAAGGTAGGATAAATATTCTCTCAAGTTCTATCAACCACTGATACAACTCTACGCATACTAAATGTTTGCATTATCTAGGAAATAAAACTAGAGCAACAATACGAGTAATAGAGATGGCTTTGCATGATACTAAATAACAAGAAAGTAAAGCTAGTTGCTGCAGCAATAAAACATACTAAACTAATAGAACCATGAGTATGGAATAGTGGTGGTAATTGTGGTGGATTTGTCCAAGTTAAAATAGCGAATAGATCAGGTTCATTGTCTTCGATGCAGTTTTCTATGTGGGAGAGGCTAAATATACATGCACTTCACTACTTGGAATTACATGTACTATATGATTGGATTGTTAGCAAATATCCGTAAGTACTAATCAATACATTAAGTATTCCCCAACCATAGCCTTAAGTTTAATGGTCCTCTTACTCCCATACGTGCAACGTTCCGGTTCGCGTCCTCGGGTTTCTGTCACTCCGGCACAACTCCCCCTTCCTTTTACACATAATACAAACCCTATGATGTTTAATCCATGCGCGCACAAATATAATGGACACCAAAGGACTGTACCATATCAACATACAACTCCAATGAACCAAAGACGTTCAACCATTCAATCTAAGAACAAAGAAACTACACAAACATGGCATAGATCATAGGATTATAACTTATAGCATCAAACACCATGTTTACATAGGACAGTACATAGATGTGTGGGAGGATGAACCACTGCATACTAGGAGGATTAGGTGATGGATATGACAGTGAAGATGGTGAAGAAGGCAGCGCCGGCGGCAGCACGGGGGACTCCTTCCCTGCCGTCGGTATCATGGGGGAGCACCGCCCCTTAGCCCCCTTCCTTCATGGATTCTTGGGAGCCCTCGCTAATGGAGATGGGATCCATGGGGGAGGCAAAAACGTGGCTTTGGTGGCTGCAAATTCGTGGGTGGAGATGCCCTGGGCGAATTAGGTTTCCTCCCTTTATATAGCTTCTCAGATTCCCGTCACCCCATCTTGGGCTGCAGTAAATAGGGTCTAAAAGGCCCGTCCGGACTTGGAATCATCTAAATTTTATGTCCAAAACATTTGTCGCGAAATTTCCAACAACTTTGTAGTTGAAGAGTTTTCTGTTTGACGCCGTCTTCGACCCGAAACGTGACCATCGTAAAAAATAGTTCTGAGACAGATTTCTGGAAAAATCCCAATTTGACTCCAAAAGGTTTCCACTTGTATTCTTGGTAATTCCTACACATCAAAGTGTAAAACAAAACATTGTGCACTTTTGCAACTATTAGTAGGTTAGTCCAAATAAATCATAAACTTTATACAAAAAGGAGTGTCAAAAACATATTATTAGCATAAAACCATAAAAAATTATAGATATGTTATGGACGTATCAACATCTCCAAGCTTAGTTCCTACTCGTCCTCGAGTAGGTAAACGATCAAAACAATATAATTTTTGAGGTGACATGCATACAACACAATCTTGATCATCATTATTGTAAAAGCATTGATAGCTGGGATTAAGTTACTCTAAACATGAATCATGAAAGATAGAGTTCTAACAATAAGACATAGCAACTATGCTGTAACATGAAAAGGCACAAACAAAAGATTCATGAATAACAATGCTTTGCAAGATGTTTGTTTGTTTCACATAAAGAAAGCATAATGAGAATTGTATTCAACTTGTCCCTCATAGAGTAGCAAAACATAAATGCATAGGACACCTTCAAAGTTCATAAGGGTGACTAGATACAAATAGTTTAGGAACAAGCAATATCAAAGTTATGCATCAATCAACAAGTCTTGGGACAATGCACATAGAACTAAGAATGACAACTATGCTCTCTTAATTGGTGCATAAAGATAGAAGGTGGAGACTCAATATAAAAGTGGAAGAAAGGCCTTCATAGAAGGAAGCGGGGATTCAAGTCTCATAAAGATCTTCCAAAAATTATGGTACTTATTAGCTTTCAGCTCTCATTGCCCCTATCATAAGCATCTTGAAGTGATTAAGGTTAAAGTGAACAAACTATGGAGTATATGCTTGACAAAGTATAAGTTGGAAATCTCATGTCCCTTGAATACGAGGGCCGCTCCTCATGCTACTTAAGTTTAGTTATCGGTAAGTTCTTGTCATAGTAAGTACATGTGTATCATAGAGAACCCCCAACGGGGTACCCCTTGCCCGATGATACAGAAGAATCCCCATATAAAAATGACAAGGCAAGCAGACAACGAGTATCTCGGCGATCTTCTTATTTACCATGGGAAAATGGTGCTTTTTTTCTCTCTTTCCTCTTTTCTCATCTCTTTTTTTCTTTTTTCTCAATCTCTATCTCTTTTTTTATATAAGAAGAATGCTTCATAGATTTCTCATTATGGTTACGCTGCAGGTTTTCACCATGATTAGGCATGGATTAGACCGACGGCCCAGGCGTTTCTCTAACACACATACATAACTCCATGGACTTACAAGCTCCCCTTTCATTTCATACCGACGACATTCATAGACAAAAGAGCATGATATCAACTAGGTACAATGTACAAGTGCAATGTTGAAAGCGTTCCCCATGACAACATGGTTCTGCTAATCCCCAACATATAAGTGCAAGCATATATAACATAGATGACACAATGGTTCAAGTTTATTAGGGGCAAGAAAAGTAAAGTGTGCCATCAAGTTCGTGAGAGCTTTAATCACTAGTTTTCTCATAACAAGTTTAATTCGAAAGGTAGATAAAAGCATGAATATACTTGGAATAGCAAATTCTAATAGGTAGGTATGGTGGACTCTTTGGGATAACTTGGTTTTATTTGGAGTTGGATGCATGAGTGGAACTCATACTTGGTTATGGAGGCTAGCAAAAGACTGGGAGCGACCAACTAAAAGAGCAATAATGACCTTAATCATGCAAAGCGACAAAACATCATTAATTAAACCATAAAGTGATATTACAAGTCAAAAACTAAAGGATCATAAAGGCTATGGTGACTTGGGATAGTTATAACATGGTGTGAGCATGCGCCAAGTCAACCCAAATAAAGCATCAAAGGAGAATACCACACTACTATGCTTTAATATGCTAGAACAACGCATGATTCTTTCAAGGCACATTAAGCAATCTCAATTGGGATAGTTATAACTTGTGGGGTTGTGCTAGATCGGGTAGAGGGATGTGTTGATGGCTGCGATGACTCGATGAAGGCGGAGACGTTAGGTCTCGTCGAGCTCAGCTCTTCGGCCTCCAGCTAGCGTGTGCAAGTTTCTTATGGTGGGGCCCAGTTGGAAGTGAGATTGAGAGCCGCTGCATAAAAAATCTGATATGTCTTATTAAAATCAAGTGGCAATAAATTGCAGCTGTCCATCGACGACTGTGCACTCAATGACGCATGTGTTGTGGCGTAGTAGTAGCAGTAGTAGGATTTTCAGACTTGATTAAACATGACATGACCAGTCGATGACGTTTTCCATGGACGTCTTCGTGTTCCTTCTTGTAGAAGTCTCGCTGAGGGAGACGTCCGTGCTCTCTCACACTATATTGTGAAGGGCACGAAATGTGCAACGATCATCATTGGATCACATAGAATCAACGGTTGGTGCGCATGATCCGCGTGACAACTATGACAACCAATCAAAGCGTAGTAGACACAGTGAGCACAGGTTTGGGCTTCTACGAAAGATAGAGAGAGGGGACAAAACTGAGTAGTATCAAAAAACCAAGGGCAAAACTGAGTAGTATAAAAATGGAAAGTGAGTGTCTTGTAACATGAAATACATCGTGGCATCGATCAAATTATGCCAAGATTAATCCACTAGAGTTCGTTGGATGTGTGTTCCTCTCATAAACCACATGGACCCACTAGAGTTCATTGCATATGTGTTATTGTCATAAACCACATGGATCCACCAGTGTCATTGCATGTGTGTTCTTTTCATAAACCACATGTTTCTCTACCAATGTCATTGCATGTGTGTTCTTTTCATGAACCACATATGGACCCACCAGTGTCATTAGATGTGTGTTCTTTTCACAAACTAGATATGGATCCACCAGAGTCATTTCATGTGTGTTCTTTCAATAAACCACACCTAGAGTTATTGCGTCTCTGTTCTTTTCATTAACCACAGCTAGAGTCATTGCATGTGTTCTTGTCACAAACCACATCTAGAGTCATTGCATGTGTGTTCTTATCACAAACCACATATGGTTCCACCAGAGTTCATTGCATGTCTGTTCTTTTCATAAACCACAGCTAGAGTCATTGCATGTCTGTTCTTCTCACAAAACACACATGGATCCACCAGTGTCATTGCATGTGTGTTCTTTTCACAAACCACATCTGGAGTCATTGGATGTATGTTCTTTTCACAAACCACATATTGATCCACAAGTGTCATTGCATGTGTGTTCTTTTCACAAACCATATCAAGAGTCATTGCATGTGTGTTCTTTTCACAAACCACATATGGATCAACCAGTGTGATTGCATGTGTGTTCTTTTCATTAAACACAGCTAGAGTCATTGCATGTATGTTCTTTTCACAAACCACATATGGATCCACCAGTGTCCTTGCATGTGTGTTCTTTTCACAAACCACATCTAGATTCATTGCATATGTGTTCTTTTCATTAACCATATCTAGAGTCATTGCATGTGTGTTCTTTTCACAAGCCACATATGGATCCACCAGTGTCATTGCATGTGTGTTCTTTTCACAAACCACATCTAGAGTCATTGCATGTGTGTTCTTCTCACAAACCACATATAGATCCACCAAAGTTCATTGCATGTGTGTTATTTTCACAAACCACAGCTAGAGTCATTGCATGCATGTTCTTCTCACAAACCACATAAGGATCCACCAGAATCATTGCATGTGTGTTCTTTTCACAAACCATAGCTAGAGTCATTGCATGTGTGTTCTTTTCACAAACCACATCTAGAGTCATTGCATGTGTGTTCTTCTCACAAACCACACAAGGATCCACCAGAGTCATTGCATGTCTGTTCTTTTCACAAACCACAACTAGAGTCATTGCATGTGTGTTCTGTTCACAAACCATATCAAGAGTCATCGCACGTGTGTTATTCTCACAAACCACAACTAGAGTCATTGCATGTCTGTTCTTCTCACAAATCACACAAGGATCCACCAGAGTCATTGCATCTCTATTCTTTTCATTAATCACAACTAGAGTCATTGCGTGTGTGTTCTTCTGACAAACCACATCTGGAGTCATTGCATGTGTTTTCTTCTCACATACCACATATGGATCCACCAGAGTTCATTGCATGTCTGTTCTTCTCACAAACCACACATGGATCCACCAGTGTCATTGCATGTGTGTTCTTTTCACAAACCACATGTAGAGTCATTGGATGTATGTTCTTTTCACAAACCACATATTGATCCACTAGTGTCATTGCATGTGTGTTCTTTTCACCAACCACATCTAGAGTCATTGCATGTGTGTTCTTTTCACAAAGCACATATGGATCCACCAGTGTGGTTGCATGTGTATTATTTTCATTAACCACAACTAGAGTCATTGCATGTATATTCTTTTCACAAACCACATATGGATCCACCAGTGTCATTGCAAGTGTGTTCTTTTCACAAACCATAGCTAGAGTCATTGCATGTGTGTTCTTTTCATTAACCACATCTAGAGTCATTGCATGTGTGTTCTTCTCACAAACCACATAATGATCCACCAGAGTACATTGCATGTTTGTTCTTTTAACAAACCACATCTAGAGTCATTGCATGTCTGTTCTTCTCACAAACCACATATGGATCCCCTAGAGTTCATTGCATGTGTGTTATTTTCATTAACCACAGCTAGCGTCATGCCATGTCTGTTCTTTTTGCAAACCACATATGGATCCACCAGTGTCATTGCATGTGTGTTCTTTTCACAAATCACATCTAGAGTCATTGCATGTGTGTTCTTCTCACAAACCACAAATGGATCCACCAGAGTTCATTGCATGTGCGTTCTTTTCACAAACCACAGCTAGAGTCATTTCATGTCTCTTCTTCTCACTAACCACATAAGGATCCACCAGAGTCATTGCATGTGTGTTATTTTCACAAACCACAGCTAGAGTCATTGCATGTGTGTTCTTTTTACAAACCACATCTAGAGTCATTGGATGTGTGTTCTTCTCACATACCACAGCTAGAGTCATTGCATATCTGTTCTTCTCGCAAACCACACAAGGATCCACCAGAGTCATTGCATCTCTGTTCTTTTCATTAATCACAGCTAGAGACATTGCATGTGTGTTCTTCTCACAAACCACATCTAGAGTCAGTGCATGTGTGTTATTCTCACAAACCCCATATGGATCCAGCAGAGTTCATTGCATGTCCGTTCTTTTTGACAAACCACAGCTAGTCATTGCATGCCTGTTCTTCTCACAAACTACACATGGATCCACCAGTGTCATTGCATGTGTGTTCTTTTCACAAACCACATCTAGAGTGATTGGATGTATGTTCTTTTCACAAACCACATTGTAACACCTCAAAACCCCTAATCAATATTATCAAGTTCTAATCACCCCAATTTAGGGTTAACAAAAACTTTTGTTTATAATATGAATATGAATGCATGTGTGATTTAAATTAGTGTAGAATTGATTGATTTTGCGATGCTTGATTGTTGAAAATGTTGTGAAATGGTTTAAAGATGAATGCTACATCATCTAGGCCATTTACAAACAAATTCAAAAGAAAAAGAAATCAAATATGAATAAATAAAGCAAATGGTCATTTTGGCCAAAGTTAACCACTAGGTCACTTTGAGTGTTCCGAGAAGAGAAATTCTAACAGAAACATTTCTACTTCTTTCCACCCCTTTCTAGACCAAGTAAAATTGTATCAAGGCCCACTTTACAAACTTACAAAAACATTCTCCAAATCAATTTAATGGACATTTGAAAATTGAATCAAGTGTATGTGGTAAGATCACACTTTTTCAAAAACCCATCAAACCAATTCCCCTTGACCTCTCCAAGCAAACATGGATACTCAAGCTTAAGTTAAGATGACCCAAAAATTTTCATTAAAAAATTCCAAAGTAAGTTTCTTAAGGCCATTACAACAAACACCTTGCAGACACTAAACTAACTACTGCCTAACTTCACTGTTTCCACAGTAATTCTCGACCATTTGATCTCTCCTTAACTCCCTTATCCCCTCTAGTGTCGAGCAGCACCCAGACCAACCCCCTTTGGCCGTTATGCACAATGGAGCGCTGCCCATTTTTGGTCATCGTCGGCCGACATTGGACAACGCGTTAGAAGCATCACCGCCCTCACCCACGACGTGCACCAGACACGCCTTGGTCTACCGCCACCCCCTATCCAAGCCACGAGCACTGCCAAGCCCTGGACCACCCTAGCTATGTCGCGCCCACCGCCTCTATGCCATGTCTAGAGCACAACAGCTCGCCGTAGCCGACTGCCTCGCACAGACCGCGCCTTGCCACTACCGTGCATGCTCACGCCCCCCATGATCACAACAACCCCGCAAACACCCCCGTTCACCGCCGCGTGACCCGTAGCTGCCGCACGCCGTCGCAAACACCTACGCCTCTACGTAGAGCACCGCACGTGCCCGACCAAACCACACCGCCCCACGCCTCGCCTTTAACCAGCAACAATCGCCAGGGAACACAGAACCACCCCCTAGCCTCCGCCATGCTGATAGCAGCCTGTAGCGACGCCACCGTCGAGCTCGCGCCTGCACCGTTTGGTCCCCTCACCGTAGTATAAGTAGAGGACTCCCCTGCCTCATTTCTCCACACCACTACACTCACCACTCCTCACTGATCCTCTCCCACTTCTTCCCGGAGCAAGGCGAGCTCTCCCTCGCTGGAATTTGGCCGGAGCCCGCCACTGCTAGAGGAGAAGGGCTCCGTCGATTTCGACCACCCCAAGCCCTGTCGCGACCACCGCTGGAACCGCCATCATCTACCACGTCGATTGCCCCCGTATCGACCCTAGCTGGAGCCCAGGTGAGCCTAGCCAGGCCCCCACCGCTACACTAGGTTAATTTCTCGCCAGAGCAGTTCATCGTCGACGATGACTCCCAGCCGTTAGATTATAATTAGATCGCACGGTCTAGATTTGCTGATAATGTTTCGTTTAGATGCAGTCGTTGACCAGTGGGTTCGCGCTGTCAGCAGCCCACTGCGCTGTGCAGTGCAGTTGGGCCGGCCTGTTTAGCTTTCCCGCTCAGGCCTGGAAATTGAAATATTGATTTTCCATTTTAGTTAAAACCCTATTCTGTACCTAGATTCAAAAATCAATTCAGAGAGTTTCACTGTACCAAATTGCATGATTCCAATTTTGTTAGAAAGATATTTAAATTATTTATCCAAGCCCGTTGGATTTAAGTTATTTGGAGTTAGATATAATCTATAGTAAAAATAACAAGACATAGGCTTTCTCAACTTCAAACATTTTTCAAAAATCAACCATAAATGCTTTTGAGTTGATTCCAACTCTCAAAAATCACTTTTCTAAAATAAGATAAATAAGATTTAGTCTTTAATCCATGTGATGATTGTGATGATGCTAGATCATCAAGTGTGAGCCTTAGTGTGATAAATAGACATAGTTAAGTATTGTTTGGTGATTGTGTATCCCGTATTCATTTATAGACGATAGTACCGACCAAGGATACGAGGAGGAGGAGTACTACCAAGAAGAAGATGAAGAAAACTTCAATCACTGCACCAACCAAGGCAAGCTATTATGAGCAAGCTAGAACTTTGCAAGTCATTCTTGCAAAATAACTTAATAAAGATGCATTAGGCATGCTTTGGTTATATACCTTTGATTTATACCAATCCCAAGTTTGACTTGCAAGCTTTTTTCTTTTTACTTTACCAAAGTTCTTTACTTTTAGTTAGTGCTTTGTGAGTATTTGTAATGGTCGTATAGATAGCATAAAGAGAATAAAACTAGGCCTATACTTAGATGTCATTCTATGGCATGAGATTGAAGATTAGCACCCCTCAGTAGTGAACACTCTTAACTTTAGTGGCTAGTGCTAAGCATAAAAGTTGATCTCTTTAGATGGGAATACTTGGTGAAAATGATTATGAAAACCTTGGAATGATGCTTCATTCTATTGAGATGTTTTGACATGTGTTGAGAAACACAATGGTTTGATGATGAAAATGTTGAGGCATGAGCCTTAGCCCTTTTTAAAAACTGATGGTTGGGTTCAAATGCGATACCATTCCAATTTTACCGTACAACCACAATACCTGAATTGGGTAGGGCTTAGCCTGAAGTTTATATGCATTAGTATGGGGTTCCCTCACGGAAGAGGTTTGAGATGAGGCTACCTCTTGATGATGTCCACCTATGCAGTGCCCAGGATGGCAGATGGCCATGGCTGGGAGGCTACGCTCATAGGGGAGGTGCCTATACTAGGGTGTGTAATTGAAAGGGTATGATTGATTATCCGCATACTAAGTATGATTGATACAGGGTTATCCCTGACGGATGTATCGAATTTTGTGGTGAAAGTGTACCACCTCTGCAGAGTGTCAAACTATTCGAATAGCCGCATCCGCGGTCATGGACAGTTGGAGTGGCCATACTATTCCGTCGTCAGATGTTTTCAAAATGACTTGTGAAGTGAACTATGATTTTTGACTTGACCACAACGGGGTTATGGATATGAAAAATAGTTTCCCAGTTAAGTGATTTAGAACATTTAAATTAGTTTTCTTTACTTCTAAACTCAGTTTAGATAAATCTAGCTTTTTGCAAATAAACCTGGAGCTTAAGATTCCTACTAGAACTACCTTACTTGTTAGTGATAGTTCGCGAGTACTTAAAGAGTACTCATGGCTTTGTCCCTGGCTATTTCCGTGGCCATACTATGAGCAAGACTACCAGGATGATGGACAGCACGAGGTCTACGACAACTAGGATCATCTCCCATCGGCAGCATTGCTTGTGACCTTGAAGATGGAGCCCACTACTACACTTTATTATTCCGCTACTTGTTTGTATTAAGACTGGATCATGAGATCCTTTATTTGTGTAAGACCTTATTATGGTTTGTAATGGATGATGTACTGTGATATCCAATCTGTTATGTCTCGCAAAAATGGTAATCCTGGGATTGCGGGGTATGGGATAACAGGCATCTGGGATTAAAAATGCAGGTGTTAACAAGTTGGTATCAGAGCGATCCTGACCATAGGAGACCCTAGTTAGAATGGGCGTCCGAACAAAAATTTAGTTTCAAAACAACAGAAGTGAGTACTTATGAAAACATATTCCCACTCTTATCCTTGATTCTTTCAAAAAAAATCATGTTCCTCAAACATTCTTACATCCCTACATAAAATTTGACACACTTGTGCACCCCACTAACTTACTCATCCTCAATTCTTATAGATGGAAGTTCAGTATTGCAAGTTTTACCAGTTGGGCAACGGAGTCCAACTGATCTTTGAGAGGGATCTAGATGCACTGTCAGAGTATCTTGAGCGCCTGCATCCAGAATTCTTCATGGCACAACTCAACAATCACATCGAAGGAGATCTACAATGGCTAATAGTTGCAGATCTCAGAGGCAAGATGGAAGCACCAACTTCGGACAAGATCCAATTCACCTTGTGAGAAAACAACTGGCTAGATGGATTAGCCAGGGCCATGCATGAAGCTCTCGCCCATCTATGTGGGCAAAACATCAACTTGATCCAGGGAACTCGCTTTGCTCACTATGCAAGGCGTGATTCTATGGGAATGCCATTGGAGATGCCATGACATCCAGAGTTGAAGCACCAGGTGGACAATCTTGACTTCACGCAGTATGATAGGCAGAAGGAGTTGGACAATGCTCACAACTACGCCAAGCCAACCTAGCCACTCTTCAACGGATAGCTCAGATGGCCCACAATAATTAAGGCCATGGAAACCAGGATCATCATGGATCCAAGCTTAAGAACTTTCAGAATACCAATCCACCTACCTTTAGTAAGTTTGAGGATCCCTTAGATGCTGATGACTGGCTGCAAACTAAGGAGAACAATCTGGAAGTCGCAGGAGTTGAAGCCAATGAGAAGGTACTGTTTGCCACCCATTATCTGGCAGGAGATGCAAGAGCCTGGTGGAATAACACTCGCACCATGAACGACAGTCAGATGATGACTTGGGAAGCATTCAAGATCAAGTTCAGCCGCACCCATGTGCCCCAAGGTTTAGTCACCAGAATCAGAGATGAGTTCAGAGAACTGAAGTAAGGCAGGATGACGGTAGTTGAGTACCGTGACAAATTTCTATCGCTAGCTAGATATGCCCCTAATGAGATTAACACTGAAGCCAAGAAGAAGGAAAGATTCCTGAACGGACTGCATGATGAGATGCAGACTGTGTTAGTCAACATCCATTTTGAAGATCTAGAAGAGCTTGTAGACTCTGCCATCCATATGGAAGGGAAGATCAACCAAGCCAATGACAACCGCAAGCGCAGGATGATGCACCAGACTGGGTCCCACAATACTCAGAAGTATCGTCCCAAACCGTCTACAGGATATGCCTCAAGGAACAACAGACCCCCTCTGTCCCGTCCAACCTATCCCAATCGTAGCGGAGGAAACTTGAAGTCTAGAGGAAACAACAACAACCCCGGCAACTCCAACAACTTCAACATGCACCACCCAAGTCCAACAACAACAACAATACTGCCCCAAGGACTGGAAGTAATGTTGTGCCTGTTGCAGCCAAAGACAAGTCCCAGATTACTTACTTTGAATGTGGAGTCAAGGGTCACTACTCCAATGAGTGTCCCAAGAAGCTTGCAGCCACCACCAATGTGAATGCACCAGCTTAGCAGCAACACCGTGTTCAGCCTGGAAGGAGATTTGCCCCAGGGAATTCGCTCAACCGCAACGGCCGTCTGTTCCACATGAATGCTGAGGAAGCCCAGGAAGCGCCAGATGTCGTGCTGGGTATGTTTTCTATTAACTCAGTACTTGCAAGAGTGTTGTTTGATTCTGGAGCATCGCACTCGTTTGTTACAGAACAATTTGCATACACTAGTAAGATTCAACCAACAAAATTGAAGCATATTATGATAGTTCAAATACCTGGTTCAACCACCAAAGCTAGAAAAATTTGCAAGGCTGCACCTATCAGAATCCATGGGATAGATTTGTATGCCAATCTAATAGTACTTGGAACCAAAGGTTTGGAAGTAGTACTAGGAATGGATTGGATGTTGAAACATAAAGGATTGATCGACTGTGCCAAGAAAGCCATAACCATGACCAGTAGGTCTGGACTAACAGTAGAGCATGTATCTGAAACCTTGCCCCGTCAATTTAAGTGCAACAAGAGTCTAGCCCAACCAACCCTAGACCAAGTCAGAGTAGTCTGTGAATACCCTGACGTATTCCCAGATGAATTGCCCGGTATGCCCCCGGATCGGGATATCGAGTTCATCATTGAACTAATTCCTGGAACTGGACGCATAGCTCAAAGACCTTATAGCATGAACCCCTCTGAACTAGTGGAGCTGAAGAAGCAACTTGATGCTATGCTGGCGAAAGGTTTGATTCAACCAAGTGCATCGCCGTGGAGATCGCCTGTTTTGTTTGTGGATAAGAAAGATGGAGGTAACCGTTTGTGCACGGATTACCGGAAGATGAATGATGTCACCATCAAAAACAAGTACCCAGTGCCAAAGATCGAGGATCTGTTTGACCAGTTGACTGGTGCCAGAGTGTTTTTTAAGATTGATCTTAGAACTAGTTATCATCAACTCAAGAATCATGCAACAGATATTCCAAAGACCGCCTTTACCACCAGATATGGATTGTATGAGTATACAGTCATGCCTTTTGGATTAACCAATGCCCCTGCTTATTTCATGAATCTCTTGAATAAGATTTTTATGAACTTTCTGGATAAGTTTGTCGTTGTTTTTATCGAAGATATTCTAATCTATTCAAAGTCAAAAGAAGACCATGAGCTACACCTGAGAACCATCCTTGAAACCCTTAGAGGGCATCAGTTGTATGCTAAGGTTAGCAAATGTGAGTTCGGGTTGAAAGAAGTAGGATTCCTAGGACATATTGTGTCGGCAGGAGGAGTCGCTGTTGATCCCGCCAAGATCAAAGATGTTGAAGAATGGAAAGCCCCAACCACTCAAACTCAAGTCCGTGCATTTCTCGGATTAGTGGGATATTACCGCAAGTTTGTTGAAGGATTTTCGAGTATCGCAAGACCAATGACCCAATTGTTGAAGAAAGATAAGAAGTTTGAATGGACCGACAAATGTGAAGCAAGTTTCAAGAGCTCAAGAAGAGATTGATTTCAGCCCCAATCTTGATTATGCCAGATATCAAGAAGCCTTTTGATGTGTATTGTGATGCATCCAAGATTGGTCTCGGATGTCTATTGATGCAAGAAGGCAAAGTCATAGCATATCTGTCCCGACAACTGAAGAAGCATGAGCAAAACTACCCTACCCATGACCTTGAACTAGCAGCCGTAGTTTTAGCCTTGAAGACCTGGCGTCATTACCTTATGGGTAACCGTTGTGAGATTTATTCGGATCACAAGAGTCTGAAGTATATTTTCACTCAGAAGGAGTTGAATATGAGGCAAAGGAGATGCATAGAGTAAATCAAGGATTATGACCTTGACATTCACTATCACCCCGGCAAAGCCAATGTGGTAGCGGATGCTCTTAGCAGATTGCCATGTAGACTAAACACCATGATCAAAGAAGCCCAACCAAGTTTGCGTGAAGAGTTGGAACAGTTTTGAACAGAGCTTGTTAGCAAAGGATTATTAGCAGTTTTGAACAGACCTTGACGTATCTGTGTGCCAGCATATTCCGAGCTGAAGCAAGTTATCATGCAAGAAGCTCATGATACTCTTTATTCTATCCACCCTGGAGGAACGAAGATGTATCAGGATTTGAAGGAGCAATTTTGGTGGCACAAGATGAAGAGAGAAATCGGAAGCTACATAGCTAAGTGTGATATCTGTCAGCGAGTCAAAGCGAAACATCAGAGACCCGCAGGACTTTTGCAAACATTGCAGATTCCGGAATGGAAATGGGATTCCGTCAGAATGGACTTTATCACCGGTTTGCCTACATCTAGTAGGGGAAATGACTCTATTTGGGTCATAGTGAATAGACTGTTCAAGGTAGCCCATTTAATACCTGTCAAGACTACCTACCAGAGTTCGAAACTAGCAGAGTTGTACATTGCTAGAATCATCAGTTTGCATGGAACCCCTAAGACCATAGTGTCGGATCGAGGAACCCAGTTTACCTCAAGATTTTGGCAGAAAGTCCAAGAAGGATTAGGAACCAAGTTGAATTTTAGCACAACTTATCACCCGTAGACCGATGGACAAACTAAAAGAGTCAACCAAATCTTAGAAGATATGTTGAGAGCTTATGTACTAGAGTATGGATCAAAATGGGAAGATTGTCTGCCTTTCGCAGAATTCTCATACAACAATAGTTATCAAGCCAGTTTGCAAATGGCCCCATTTGAGTTCTTATATGGAAGAAAGTGTCGTACCCCCTTGAGTTGGTCGCAAGTAGGAGAGAGTCAGATTTTCGGACCTGACATCCTATGAGAAGCTGAAGAGAAAGTTCACAAAGTCTGTGAGCACCTCAAGACCACCCAATCTAGATAGAAGAGTTATGCTGACAAGAGACGTAGAGACCTGACTTTCAATGTCGGAGATTTCGTGTATCTCAAAGTGTCACCCTTGAAAGGAATGCAACGTTTTCAACTGAAAGGGAAGTTAGCCCCTAGATATATTGGACCCTTCAAGATTTTGAATCACCGAGGAGAAGTATCATATCAACTGGAACTGCCAGAGGAGATGTCAGCCATCCATGGTGTGTTCCATATCTCGTTACTTCGCAAATGCCTAGAAGTTCCGGAGAATACCGAAGTTTTCAAGAACATCGATCACCGAGCCATAAATATCAACAAGGATCTGACATATCATGAAGTACCCATCCGTATTTTGGAAGAAGCCTTCAGAACCACCAGGATCCAGAGTATAAAATTTCTCAAGATCCAATGGAGCAACCATACCGAAGACGAAGCTACTTGGGAACGAGAAGATTACATTAGGACTGAGTTTCTAGATCTCTTTCGTTCCAAGTTTTTCTTAAATCTTGGGATGGGATTTTGTTTAAGGAGGGAAGGTTTGTAACACCCCAAAAACCCTAATCAAGATTATAAAGTTCTAATCACCCCAATTTAGGGTTAACAAAAACTTTTGTTAATAATTTGAATATGAATGCATGTGTGATTTGCATTAGTGTAGAATTGATTGATTTTGCCATGCTTGATTGTTGCAAATGTTGTGAAATGGTTTAAAGATGAATGCTACACCATCTAGGCCATTCACAAACAAATTCAAAAGAAAAAGAAATCAAATATGAATAAATAAAGCAAATGGTCATTTTAGCCAAAGTTAACCACTAGGTCACTTTGAGTGTTCCTAGAAGAGAAATTCTAACAGAAACATTTCTACTTCTTTCCACCCCTTGCTAGACCAAGTAAAATGTATCAAGGCCCACTTTACAAACTTACAAAAACATTCTCCAAATCAATTTAATGGACATTTAAAAATTGAATCAAGTGTAGGTGGTAAGATCACACTTTTTCAAAAACCCATCAAACCAATTCCCCTTGACCTCTCCAAGCAAACATGGATACTCAAGCTTAAGTTAAGATCACTCAAAAAATTTCATTCAAAAATTCCAAAGTAAGTTTCTTGTAGCCATTACAACAACCACCTTGCAGACACTAAACTAACTACTGCCTAACTTTACTGTTTCCATAGTAATTCTTGACCATTTGATCTCTCCTTAACTCCCTTGTCGCCTCTAGTGTCGAGCAGCACCCAGACCAACCCCCCTTTGGCAGTTATGCACAGTGGATCGCCGCCCATTTTTGGCTGTCGCCGGCCGACACTGGACAGCGTGTTAGAAGCATCGCCACCCTCGCCCACGACGTGCACCAAAAGCACCTCGTTCAACTGCCACCCTTGTCCAAGCCACGACCACTGCCAAGCCCTGGACCACCCTAGCTATGTCGCGCCCACCACCTCTGTGCCATGTCTAGAGTGCGCCAGCTCGCCGTAGCCGACCTCCTCACATAGACCACGCCTTGCCATCGTCGTGTACGCTCACGCCCGCCATGATCACAGCAACCCTGCAGACACCCCTGTTCACCACCGCGCGACCCGCAGCTGCCGCACGCCGTCGCAAACACCTCCGCCTCCGTGCAGAGCACCGCACGCGCTCGACCAAACCACACCGCCCCACGCCTCGCCTTTAAGCCAGCAACGATCGCCAGGGAACACAGCACCGCCCCTAGCCTCCGCCACGCCGATAGCAGCCTGTAGCGACGCCACCATCGTGCTCGCGCCCGCACCGTTCGGTCCCCTCGCCGTAGTATAAGTAGAGTCCTCCCCTGCCTCATTTCTCCACACCACTACAGTCATCACTCCTCAATAATCCTCCCCCACTTCTTCCCGAAGCAAGGCGAGCTCTCCCTCACCGGAATTTGGCCGGAGCTCGCTGCTGCTGGAGGAGAAGGGCGCCGTCGATTTCGACCACCCCAAGCCCTGCCGCGACCACCGCTAGAACCGCCATCGTCTACCACGTCGATCGCCCTCGTCGCTGACCCTAACTGGAGCCTAGGTGAGCCTAGCCAGACCCCCACCGCCGTGCTTGGTTAATTTCTCGCCGGAGCAGTTCATGGTCGACGATGACTCCCAACCGTTAGATTAGAATTAGATCGTATAGTCTAGATTCGCCGATACCATTTCGTTTAGATGCGGTCACTGACCAGTGGGTCCGCGCTGTTAGTAGCCCACTATGTTGTGCAGTGCAGTTGGGTCGTCCCGTTTAGCTTTCCCGCTCAGGCCTGGAAATTCAAATATTGATTTTCCATTTTAGTTAAAACCCTATTCTGTACCTAGATTCAAAAATGAATTCAGAGAGTTTCACTGAACCAAATTGCATGATTCTAATTTTGTTAGAAATATATTTAAATTATCTATCCAAGCCCGTTGGATTTAAGTCATTGTGAGTTAGAGATAATCTATAGTAAAAATAACAAGACAGAGGCTTTTTCAACTTTAAACATTTTTCAAAAATCAACCGTAAATTCTTTTGAGTTGATTCCAACTCTCAAAAATCATATTTGATAGTATCTATCTGAATATGTAAAAATACTTAGGTTTGCATGCAGTGACATTGGACTAGTACCAAAAGAATGCTATTAGGGCATTTCTAGTCACTTTAAATCTATTAAATGATAATTATAAACATTGTAAAATATGACCAACCTTTTAAATCATATTCCCATATATTAGAATATGTGGTGATGACATGTGTCCACATGATCCCATATTCTATTTGGAGAATATTAAATCTTAATTATTTTCACGGAGTAGAAATTACTTTTCTAAAACAAGATGAATAAGATTCAGTCTTTAATCCATGTGATGATTGTGATGATGCTAGATCATCAAGTGTGAGCCTTAGTGTGCTAAATAGACATAGTTAAGTATTGTTTGGTGATTGTGTAGCCCATATTCATTTATAGACGATAGTACCGACCAAGGATACGAAGAGGAGGAGTACTACCAAGCAGAAGACAAAGAAAACTTCAATCACTGCACCAACCAAGGCAAGCTATTATGAGCAAGCTAGAACTTTGCAAGTCATTCTTGCAAAGTAACTTAATCAAGATGCATTAGGCATGCTTTGGTTATATACCTTTGATTTATACCAATCCCAAGTTTTACTTGCAAGCTTTATTCTTTTTACTTTACCATAGTTCTTTACTTTTAGTTAGTGCTTTGTGAGTATTTGGAAATGTAATATAGATAGCATAAAGAGCATAAAACTAGGCCTATACTTAGATGTCATTCTATGGCATGAGATTGAAGATTAGCACCCCTCATTAGTGAACACTCTTAACTTTAGTGGCTAGTGCTAAGCATAAAAGTTGATCACTTTAGATGGGAATACTTGGTGAAAATGATTATGAAAACCTTGGAATGATGCTTCATTCTATTGGCGAGGTGTGTGTATCACCAAGCCTTCAGGGTGGGCACGATTTTTGAGGCATGTCTCTCTGAGGCCCCGTCCACCGCTCTCACTGGCGTAAATCCAGCGCCGTCGCAGACCATAACATGGGTTCCTCTGTCCTAGATTCTTCTGGTGGTGATTGGAAGATCACCTACTCGGGAAGTTCCACCGATGGTAAGTTCCTTGTTGGATCTCTGATTCTCTCGGCTAAACGCTGGCTGGTCATTCTCAATGCCAATGGTTATCCGCTGGAGGGTAAATGCTTGGAAAATGGGGAGGTGCTCTCGATAGGATCAGTGGTGAGGTTCCCCTCTCACCTTGCTAGGATCAATGATCTCTCGACCTCCTCTTCTGGATTTCTTGGGAATTCTTCTGCTGAGGTTGACAAGGCTGAAGATTTGAAATTTATGTGGCACATTACGTGTTCTTCCTTGTCTTCTGATGATTTAGACAAAGTCCCTGGATTTTTGGTCCTTTATTCTCTTGCTAAGAGGATTCTGTTGCTTAATCAAGATAAGGTGGTGATTGATGCTAGGTTCCTTATTCAAAATGAGAAGATCTTCTCGAGAGTGACTTTAGATCTTGTGGTCAAAAAAGTTGTTGTGGGTGCTCAAATCTTTGAGGACCTTAATTCCGACAAGGTTCAAGTTTCATCGGACAGGATCAACAAGTGCACTTCATTGGATTTCTCTAAAGGGAATTTTTTTGAGATGGATATCTTCAAAAAATTTGGTCACCACATCAATTTCTCAGGGGGTTTCCGAAGGCCTTTTTTTCTGGTTGGCTCTTTTGGTCGAGCCAACTTTAAAATTGATATTCATACTATTGGCATTGCTCTTGAAGCTTGTTTTGGTGGCCTAGCTTCAAAATTTCAAGTCAAAATCCTCCAAGACAGAACATTTCGATTTTCATTCGCTTCACGTGCTGTGGGTTTTGAAATCTGTAATTCAAGTACTTTCTCAAATGAGTTTTTTGTCTTGAAAATCAACTTGTGGGGTGAAGGTGGTCCGAATTGGAGATTTGAGGAGAAAGAATATTACAAAGAATTGGACAAGGACTGGACTTTTGTTTCGTACAAAAAGAAAAAGAATTCTTCGGTGTTTGACCGTATCGGTTCCCCGAATTCCTCGTCAACGGCCCCATGCAATAACGGTCAAATCATGGGTGATATTAAGAGAAATAAACCTGGCACGTCGTTTGTGGAAATTGTGGTTAATGGGAGAGTTATTGAGGATGTGACATCTCCTGCAGACAACAAATCGTCCTCATTTAATCTGCCTGGTCTTTTGCCTTATTTGAAATTCCCAACTTTCCGTTCACGTCCTTGGCATGACAAATCCTACCTTAATTGGTCCAGGGCCCATGTCTCGCCGTAAGTTTCGCAGCCCAGGGTGTTTGATTGTCTAAAAGACTTTGCCCTTGCACAAAAAAAGAAAAATCCCGAACCCCTGCCTCCTAAACTCCCACGCCTGCAGAAACCCCAACTACGTTGCTCCGCTCGTCGCCGGTGACAACCGTTTCCGCAATGGCCAACATTCCGCTGGACCCGCAGCCTTTCCTACCACATGGCTTTGAGATTTTGCAGGTGGCTGGCAGGAATCGTGTCAAGAGGGTGGTGGTTCCTCGTCGTCTACGGGCTCATGAACATTATGCTATTGTGAACATTCATCCCCTCCCCCTGGTCCAGTTCCTTTCGAAAATATCAGAGATGTGTTGCAAGATTTCTTTTTCAATGAGGCTCGTGTGGATTTCTGTGATATCCAAGACTATCCTTTTGGCTCTGCATATGTTCAATTTAACAATGTCAGCGACCGTGACCGTTTAATCGCTGCTGGCCCAATCCCTTTCCAAGATGTTGCAATCTCGTTTGCTAGGCACAATGAAGGAATTAACTGGCGTAGAACTCAGTTTAACAATGAATGCTGGGTCATGCTTCTGGGACCTCCTCTTGATCATTGGCATACTAATGATCTAAATGCTATATTTTCTAATATTGGAAAGGTGTTGCTTTGGGAAAGGGACCCTGAGCACAAAGGCAGAATCATTGCTAAGCTCAGAGTCACTGGCCTATTGGATGTGCCTAAAAGTGTTAGATTCACCATTGGGGACCTTGTGGAAACTGGATCTTGGACTTTCTCTGTGGAGCTTTTAAACAACAACCTCCTGGGTAGGGGCCCACCTGATGAGGACCCACTTCCTGATGAGGATGCTGACCCTCATCCTCTGCCAGTATTGGGACCTATTTTTGGTCCTCCTCCCCCACCACCTCCTCCACAGCCTGAAGGTGACATTGGTGGATGGGACCAGTGGGTTGATCCTGCTCCTCAACAAAATAATGCTGGTTGGGGGCAATGGAATGCACCTGTTCAAGGGCCAGTTTTTGCAGAGGGAGTGGACATGCCTATTGATAACTTGGATTTGCCACCTTAGGAGGCTGACAGTGTTGTTACTGGTTCCATTCCTGCTGTCAATATTTCCTCTGATAATGACAATGCTTCTGTTCATGGGGATGATGATATTAAGGTGGAGCAGCAGACTGTTGAAGTTACCCAGGATGTTGGTATGGATGATGGACTGCTCAACATCCTCCAGAATTACTAGGATTCTAATGAGGGGAATCTGCAGGATGATTGGATGATTGAAGACACTAACCTTCTCTCTCCCAATGAGGCTCATTTTCAAGTGGGGATGGCTTTCACTCCTTTTGTCAATACCTCTGATGTGCTGGCTACAAATCAGACCTTCTCCAAGCAAGGACTGGAACTCTAGGACATATTCTTTGCTCCTCACATCAACAATTCTTCACCTGGCAAAAACATACTGCAATGTGATATTCCTGTAAGTTGGTTTAACTTTATAACCCTCATGCTCCTCACTCCTAAAAAATTCAGTTGGGCAAAGCACTTTCTTACTTCTCCTCTTTGGGATATTATAAAGGAGCCAATTACTGAAGAAAATACCTTTACTTTCATTATCCTTGATGAATGTGTTGGACAGATGCCTCCTCACTGCCTGAATGATTCTCCATCAAACCTGATGGTGCCCAATGCTCCGTCAAAAAAAGAAGGGAAAAAGAACCAATGGTGGACACTGAGGTGACAAGGAGTCCCAGAATTGTGGAGCTTAATTGGGGATTTAAAAGTCATGTGAATTGCTCTGATATAAATTGTCTCTCTTGCAATGCTGCTCCACCTTGTCTCAGCAATAAAGTTGTTAAAAACCTTGCTGATTCTTTTTGTAAGGTTAAGGAGGGTGAGCTTGAGAAAAGGCTGCTGAAGAAGAGCAGGATCAATGATCTGACCATCAAGCCACCTAGAAAGCCTGGACCAAAGAAGAATGGTACTGACAGAAACTTGTCTGGCAAGAAGAAAGGTGGAGCTGCTGAATCCTGTGGACAGCAGTCTAAGAAGAAATCTCCTAAATAGATATTTTAGTGTCTAAAAAATACTGTCATTTTGTGTCTGGACCAATTGCTCTTGGATTCTATTATGAGCTTCTTAGTATCATTATGCTGCTATGTATTACTATGACTTCAGTACCTTGTGATAAGTTTAAGTCTGTTTGTGTGAATACATATCTTGTGTCACCCCAATGTTATTCCCCCATTGGTTATCAATGAATAACAACAGAAAATGGAACATACTGAACTGGAATCTCAGAGGCATTAACTCTGAGAAGAAATGGTTGGCTTTAAAAAGCAAAATCATTGAATCTGAATGTGACATCATTTGTCTCCAAGACACTAAGAGAGAAACCTTTGACATGAATTACTTAAAGAAATTCTGTCCAAGTAAGTTTGACATCTTTGACTTTCTCCCTTCAATTGGTGCTTCTGGAGGGATTATCATCATCTAGAACAGTTCTTTGTTTAATGGAACCAGAGCATTCCAAAATGAATTTTCCACTTCTGTCACCTTCTCCTCCCTGCTTTCTAATGACTCCTGGACACTTACAAACATCTATGGTCCATGTCAAGCTGATAGAAAAGAGGATTTTTTGGAATGGTTTTCCAACATCATGATGCCTGATAATATGGACTGACTTGTCTTAGGAGATTTTAATCTTATCAGAAGACTTACTGATAGAAATAAATGTGGAGGTGATGTTACTAATACTATGCTTTTTAATGAGGCTATCAGCAACCTGGGCTTGTTGAGTTACCTCTGAAAGGAAGGAAATATACTTGGAGCAACATGCAGAAAGACCCCCTTCTGGAAAGGCTGGACTGGTTTCTTATATCGAGTTCCTAGACCCTCAAATACCCATATACTTTTGTTACCCCCCTTTCCAAGCCTACTTCAGATCACCTTCGTTGTTTTATTTCAATTGGAACAAACATTCCCAAAGCACAAGTTTTTAGATTTGAAAATTGCTGGCTACATCATTCTGATTTTAAGCAGATTGTGCAAAATGCCTGGAATATACCAGTGGATCACCATGACTTGGCAAAAAGCATTTGTGCCAAATTGAAAAATGTGAGGAGAGGTATCAAGATTTGCGCCAAGCAATTACCATGTTTAAAAGACCAAATAAAGAAGGTTAATGACACAATTGACCTCCAGGATTTGCTTGAAGAGTCTAGAACTTTAACCATCAATGAATGGCACCTCAGGGACCTCCTGAAATCTCATATAATTTCTCTGCTCCAGAATCAAAACACCTATTGGAAACAAAGCGGAAAAATAAAATGGGTGAAATTAGGTGATGAAAACACAAAGTTTTTTCACTCCAAAGCCACCATCAGCTATAGACACAACTATATTTCAATGATTAAGAATGACAGTGGACAAGAATTCTTTAATCACTCTGACAAGGCTGACATTCTATGGAATGACTTCAAAGCTAGATTGGGTACTAAGATCAAAACTGAGATGCTTTTCAATCTTGAAGATTTCATGGAAATGGTATGACTGATGAGATGAAGATCTCACTTGAAGGACCTTTTCTTGAGAAAAGAAGTTGAGGGGGGAATATCTGATTTGCCAAATGACAAGTCTCCTGGACCTGATGGTTTTAACAATGAATTTATCAAAAGCTGCTGGTCAATCATTGGAAATGATATCAAATTGCTCATCCTTGATTTCTATAATGAGAAGGTCTCTCTTGAAAGTATCAACTCCTCCTACATTACTCTCATTCCTAAAGTATCAAACCATTCTACCCCTTCTGATTTCAGACCAATATCCTTATTAAACTGTGTGTTCAAAGTTATTACCAAACTCCTTGCAAACAGACTTCAAACTGTTATTCTGGATTTGGTACATAAAAATCAATATGGCTTCCTCAAAAACAGGTCTATTCAGGATTGCCTTGGTTGGGATTTTGAATATCTCTTCCAATGTCACAAATCAAAGGAGGAAATTCTCATTTTAAAATTATATTTTGAAAAGTCTTTTGATACAATTGATCATTCATCCATCATAAACATCCTCAAGGCTAGAGGATTTGGCAGAAAATGGATCAAATGGATTGAGATGATTTTTGAGTCTGGCTCCTCTGAAATTCTCCTAAATGGAGTACCAGGAAAAAAATTACTGAAGGAGAGGTATGAGACAAGGAGACCCCCTTTCACCACTCCTTTTTGTTCTTGCTGTAGACCTTCTTCAATCTGTCCTGAATAAAGCCATGCACCTTCAACTTCTGACCCCCCAATAGGTGGAGCTCCTAACAATGACTTTCCTGTGATTCAATATGCTGATGATACATTGGTTGTTCTTAAGGCAAATGCTACTAATTATTTTGCTTAAAAGCTCTTCTTCAAACTTTTGCACTGTCCACTGGTCTCAAAGTCAACTATTTGAAATCAAGCATGATGCCAATAAATTTATGCAATGATAGGTTGATACACTTTGCTCAGACAATCAATTGTCAAATTTGCAGCCTCCCTTTCACTTATCTTGGATTACCACTAAGCTTATCAAAGCCATCCATGGAACATTTTCTGCCTATTGTTCTAAGAGTTGAAAGAAGACTTTGTGGTATTGCTGACTTCTTAAACTATGGAGGAAAACTACAACTGGTTAAATCTGTACTATCCTCACTTCCTCTATTTTTCATGAGTTGTCTGGAGGTGCCAATTACCATCAATGATCAAATCATAAAATATATGAGACACTATCTTTGGAGAAAAAAGACTGAAGATGTTCAAGCCAAGGGACAGGCACTGGTGTCTTGGGATAAGATTTGTCGTCCTAAAAATCAAGGGGGACTTGGAGTCCTGGATCTTCACATTCAAAATACTGCCCTCCTTTTAAAAAACCTGGACAAATTCTACAATCACCATGATATCCCTTGGGTACATCTCATTTGCGAAACTTACTATAAGAATGGAAAATTACCTGGAAGAAGCATGGAAGGATCATTTTGGTGGAAAGCTCATATCAAATTAATTGATAATTTTAAGGCCTTGGCTAAGTGCAATCTGAAATCTAGGAAAACTGCTTATTTTTGGTCTGATCTTTGGCATGATGAGTGCTTTATGAATAAATTCCCACATCTGCTATCCTATGCAAAGTCTTCAAATATCAGTGTGCAGGAATTTTTACAGGATGAATTCTTGGAGGATAATTTTCACCTCCCTCTTTCCCAACAAGCTTACTCTGAGTTTTTAATCATGGAAGAAAGATGCCAGGAGATCTTCGAACCATACATGAGAATCTCCATGATAATTGGAATTACATTTGGGGGTCAGATAAATATGAAGTGAAAAAGGCCTACTCCTCCATGATTGGTTATTCCCCTTTACCACCTCATTTCTCTTGGCTTTGGACATCCTCTTGTCAGAATAAACACAAATTTTTCTTTTGGCTTTTGCTTCTAGATAGACTCAATACAAGAAATCTTCTGAAAAGGAAATAGTTTATTCTGCCTGACTACAATTGTGCAATTCTCAATTGCCACTTGGAAGAATCAGTTAACCATTTATTCTGGGAATGCTCATTTGCAAAAAACTGCTGGGATCATATTTGCATAGACATAACAGCAAATTTATCAGGATTGGAGGCTTTTTCAGACATCAAAAACAAGCCGCGTCTGCCTTTTGCAATGGAAATCATTGTCTTGACTACCTAGGGTATCTGGATCTGTAGAAATGAGAATTTTTTTAATGATAAAATACCTACATTAGAAAGATGGAAGGAAATTTTTTATCAAGAGATGAGATGGGTACAATTCAGAATCAAAAGAAAATACCAGGAGAAATTCGAAACCTGGCTGAGCCAACACTTAGATCAGAGATAGAGTAGACCTTTTTTATCTTTTTCTGATCTTCCTCAGATCAGTAGAATCTTCTGTAATCTCTCATTGTAACATTCTCATACCTTTATAATAAAAATTGCAGTGGGGACTTTCCCTACTGTTTCACCTCAAAAAAAATGCTTCATTCTATTGAGATGTTTTGACATGTGTTGAGAAACACAATGGTTTGATGATGAAAATGTTTATGCATGAGCCTTAGCCCGTTTTAAAAACGGATGGTTGGGTTCGGATGCGATACCATTCCAATTATACCGTACAACAACAATACCTGAATTGGGTAGGGCTTAGCCAGAAGTTTATATGCATTAGTATGGGTTCCCTCATGGAAGAGGTTTGAGTTGAGGCTACCTCTTGATGATGTCCACCTATGCAGTGCCCAGGATGGCAGATGGCCATGGCTGTGAGGCCAAGCTCATAGGGTAGGTGCCTATACTAGGGTGTGTAATTGAAAGGTTATGATTGATTATCCGCATACTAAGTATGATTGATTCAGGGTTATCCCTGATGGATGTATCGAATTTTGTGGTGAAAGTGTACCACCTCTGCAGAGTGTCAAACTATTCGAATAGCCGTGTCCGCGATCATGGATAGTTGGAGTGGCCATACTGTTCCGTCGTCAGATGTTTTCAAAATGACTTGTGAAGTGAACTATGATTTTTGACTTGACCACAACAAGGTTGTGGATATGAAAACTAGTTTCCCACTTAAGTGATTTAGAACATTTAAATTAGTTTTCTTTACTTCTAAACTCAGTTTAGATAAATCTGCCTTTTTGCAAATAAACCTAGAGCTTAAGGTTCCTACTAGAACTACCTTACTTGTTAGTGATAGTTTGCGAGTACTTAAAGAGTACTCATGGCTTTGTCCCTGGGTATTCCCGTGGCCAGACCATGAGGAGGACTACCAGGATGATGGACAACAGGAGGTCTATGACAACTAGGATCATCTCCCATCGTCAGTAATGCCTGTGACCCTGAAGATGGATCCCACTACTACGCTTTATTATTCCGCTGCTTGTTTGTATTAAGACTGTTTATTTGTGTAAGACCTTATTATGGTTTGTAATGGATGATGTACTATGATATCCAATCTGTTATGTCTCGCAAAAATGGTAATCCTGGGATTGCGAGGTATGGCATAACAGGTATCTGGGATTAAAAATCCAGGTGTTGGCACACATATTGATCCACTCGTGTCATTGCATGTGTGTTCTTTTTACAAACCACATCTAGAGTCATTGCATGTGTGTTCTTTTCACAAACCACATATGGATCCACCAGTGTGATTACATGTGTGTTCTTTTCATTAACAACAGCTACAGTCATTGCATGTCTGTTCTTTTCACAAACCACATATGGATCCACTAGTGTCATTGCATGTGTGTTCTTTTCACAAATCACAGCTAGAGTCATTGCATGTGTGCTCTTTTCATCCACATCTAGAGTCGTTGCATGCGTGTTCTTTTCAAAACCACATATGGATCCACGAGAGTACATTGCATGTCTGTTCTTTTCACAAACCACATCTAGAGTCATCGCATGTCTATTCTTCTCACAAACCACATAAGGATCGACCAGAGTCATTGCATGTGTGTTCTTTTCTCAAACCACACCTAGAGTCCTTGCATGGGTGTTCTTTTCACAAACCACATATAGAGTCATTACATGTGTGTTCTTCTCACAAACCACAACTAGAGTCATTGCATGTGTGTTCTTCTCACAAACCACATCTAGAGTCATTTCATGTGTGTTCTTCTCACAAACTACATATGGATCCACCAGAGTTCATTGCATGTCTGTTCTTTTCACAAACCATAGCTAGAGTCATTGCATGTGTGTTCTTCTCACAAACCACACATGGATCCACCAGCGTCATTCCATGTGTGTTCTTTTCACAAACCACATTTAGAGTCATTAGATGTATGTTATTTTCACAAACCACATATTGATCCACCAGTGTCATTGCATGTGTGTTCTTTTCACAAACCACATCTAGAGTCATTGCATGTGTGTTCTTTTCACAAACCACATCTAGAGTCATTGCATGTGTGTTCTTTTCACAAACCACATATGGATCCACTAGAGTTCATTGCATGTGTGTTCTTTTCACAAACCACATCTAGAGTCATTGCATGTCTGTTCTTCTCACAAACCACATAAGGATCCATCAGAGTCATTGCATGTGTGTTCTTTTCACAAACCACAGCTAGAGTCCTTCCATGTGTGTTCTTTTCACAAACCACATCTAGAGTCATTGCATGTGTTTTCTTCTCACAAACCACAGCTATAGTCATTGCATGTGTGTTCTTCTCACAAACCACATATGGATCCACAAGAGTTCATTGCATGTCTGTTCTTTTCACAAACTAGATCTCGAGTTATTGCATGTCTGTTCTTCTCACAAACCACATATGGATCCACCAGAGTTCATTGCATGTGTGCTCTTTTCACAAACCTCTTCTCACAAACCACATAAGGATCCACCAGAGTCATTGCATGTGTGTTCTTTTCACAAACCATAGCTAGAGTCCTTGCATGGGTGTTCTTTTCACAAACCACATATAGAGTCATTACATGTGTGTTCTTCTCACAAACCACAACTAGAGTCATTGCATGTGTGTTCTTCTCACAAACCACATCTAGAGTCATTTCATGTGTGTTCTTCTCACAAACTACATATGGATCCACCAGAGTTCATTGCATGTCTGTTCTTTTCACAAACCATAGCTAGAGTCATTGCATGTGTGTTCTTCTCACAAACCACACATGGATCCACCAGCGTCATTCCATGTGTGTTCTTTTCACAAACCACATTTAGAGTCATTAGATGTATGTTATTTTCACAAACCACATATTGATCCACCAGTGTCATTGCATGTGTGTTCTTTTCACAAACCACATCTAGAGTCATTGCATGTGTGTTCTTTTCACAAACCACATCTAGAGTCATTGCATGTGTGTTCTTTTCACAAACCACATATGGATCCACTAGAGTTCATTGCATGTGTGTTCTTTTCACAAACCACATCTAGAGTCATTGCATGTCTGTTCTTCTCACAAACCACATAAGGATCCATCAGAGTCATTGCATGTGTGTTCTTTTCACAAACCACAGCTAGAGTCCTTCCATGTGTGTTCTTTTCACAAACCACATCTAGAGTCATTGCATGTGTTTTCTTCTCACAAACCACAGCTATAGTCATTGCATGTGTGTTCTTCTCACAAACCACATATGGATCCACAAGAGTTCATTGCATGTCTGTTCTTTTCACAAACTAGATCTCGAGTTATTGCATGTCTGTTCTTCTCACAAACCACATATGGATCCACCAGAGTTCATTGCATGTGTGCTCTTTTCACAAACCTCTTCTCACAAACCACATAAGGATCCACCAGAGTCATTGCATGTGTGTTCTTTTCACAAACCATAGCTAGAGTCCTTGCATGGGTGTTCTTTTCACAAACCACATCTAGAGTCATTGCATGTGTGTTCTTCTCACAAACCACAGCTAGAGTCATTGCATGTGTGTTCTTCTCACAAACCACATCTAGAGTCATTTCATGTGTGTTCTTCTCACAAACTACATATGGATCCACCAGAGTTCATTGCATGTCTCTTCTTTTCACAAACCATAGCTAGAGTCATTGCATGTCTGTTCTTCTCACAAACCACACATGGATCCACCAGTGTCATTGCATGTGTGTTCTTTTCACAAACCACATCTAGAGTCATTAGATGTATGTTATTTTCACAAACCACATATTGATCCACCAATGTCATTGCATGTGTATTCTTTTCACAAACCACATCTAGAGTCATTGCATGTGTGTTCTTTTCACAAAGCACATATAGATCCACCAATGTGATTGCATGTGTGTTCTTTTCATTAACCACAGCTAGAGTCAATGCGTGTCTATTCTTTTCACAAACCACATATGGATCCACCAGTGTCATTGCATGTGTATTCTTTTCACAAACCACAGCTAGAGTCATTGCATGTGTGTTCTTTTCATTAAGCACATCTAGAGTCATTGCATGTGTGTTATTTTCACAAACCACATATGGATCCACCAGAGTTCATTGCATATCTGTTATTTTCACAAACCACAGCTAGAGTCATTGCATGTGTGTTCTTCTCACAAACCACATATGGATCCACCAGAGTTCATTGCATGTGTGTTCTTTTCATTAACCACAGCTAGAGTCATTGCATGTTTGTTCTTCTCACAAACTACATATGGATCCACCAGAGTTCATTACATGTCTGTTCTTTTCACAAACCACATCTAGAGTTATTGCATGTGTGTTATTCTCACAAACCACATCTAGAGTCATTGCATGTGTGTTCTTCTCACAAACCGCATATGGATCCACCAGAGTTCATTGCATGTCTGTTCTTATCGCAAACCACATCTAGAGTCATTGCATATCTGTTCTTCTCACAAACCACATATGGATCCACTAGAGTTCATTGCATGTGTGTTCTTTTCACAAACCACATCTAGAGTCATTGCATGTCTGTTCTTCTCACAAACCACATAAGGATCAATCAGAATCATTGCATGTGTGTTCTTTTCACAAACCACAGCTAGAGTCCTTGCATGTGTGTTCTTTTCACAAACCACATCTAGAGTCATTGCATGTGTGTTCTTCTCAGAAACCATAGCTAGAGTCATTGCATGTGTGTTCTTATCACAAACCACATCTAGAGTCATTTCATGTGTGTTCTTCTCACAAACTACATATGGATCCACCAGAGTTCATTGCATGTCTGTTCTTTTCACAAACCAAAGCTAGAGTCATTGCATGTGCGTTCTTCTCACAAACCACACATGGATCCACCAGCGTCATTCCATGTGTGTTCTTTTCACAAACCACATTTAGACTCATTAGATGTATGTTATTTTCACAAACCACATATTGATCCACCAGTGTCATTGCATGTGTGTTCTTTTCACAAACCACATCTAGAGTCATTGCATGTGTGTTCTATTCACAAACCACATATGGATCCACTAGAGTTCATTGCATGTGTGTTCTTTTCACAAACGACATCTAGAGTCATTGCATGTCTGTTCTTCTCGCAAACCACATAAGGATCCATCAGAGTCATTGCATGTGTGTTCTTTTCACAAACCACAGTTAGAGTCCTGGCATGTGTGTTCTTTTCACAAACCACATCTAGAGTCATTGCATGTGTGTTCTTCTCACAAACCACAGCTATAGTCATTGCATGTGTGTTCTTCTCACAAACCACATATGGATCCACCAGAGTTCATTGCATGTCTGTTCTTTTCACAAACTAGATATAGATTTATTGCATGTCTGTTCTTCTCACAAACCACATATGGATCCACCAGAGTTCATTGCATGTGTGTTCTTTTCACAAACCACATCTAGAGTCATTGCATGTCTGTTCTTCTCACAAACCACATAAGGATCCACCAGAGTCATTGCATGTGTGTTCTTTTCACAAACCACAGCTAGAGTCCTTGCATGGTTGTTCTTTTCACAAACCACATCTAGAGTCATTGCATGTGTGTTCTTCTCACAAACCACAGCTAGAGTCATTGCATGTGTGTTCTTCTCACAAACCACATCTAGAGTCATTTCATGTGTGTTCTTCTCACAAACTACATATGGATCCATCAGAGTTCATCGCATGTCTCTTCTTTTCACAAACCATAGCTAGAGTCATTGCATGTCTGTTCTTCTCACAAACCACATAAGGATCCATCAGAATCATTGCATGTGTGTTCTTTTCACAAACCACAACTAGAGTCCTTGCATGTGTGTTCTTTTCACAAACCACATCTAGAGTCATTGCATGTGTGTTCTTCTCAGAAACCATAGCTAGAGTCATTGCATGTGTGTTCTTCTCACAAACCACATATGGATCCACCAGAGATCATTGCATGTCTGTTCTTTTCTCAAACTAGATCTAGAGTCATTGCATGTCTGTTCTTCTCACAAACCACATATAGATCCACCAGAGTTCATTGCACGTGTGTTCTTTTCACAAACCACATCTAGAGTCACTGCATGTCTGTTCTTCTCACAAACCACATAAGGATCCACCAGAGTCATTGCATGTGTGTTCTTTTCACAAACCACAGCTTGAGTCCTTGCACGGGTGTTCTTTTCACAAACCATATCTAGAGTCGTTGCATGTGTGTTCCTCTCACAAACCACAGCTATAGTCATTGCATGTGTGTTCTTCTCACAAACCACATATGGATCAACCAGAGCTCATTGCATGAGTGTTCTTTTCACAAACCACATCTAGAGTCATTGCATGTCTGTTCTTCTCACAAACCACATAAGGATCCACCAGAGTCATTGCATGTGTGTTCTTTTCTCAAACCACATCTAGAGTCCTTGCATGAGTGTTCTTTTCACAAACCACATATAGGGTCATTACATGTGTGTTCTTCTCACAAACCACAGCTAGAGTCATTGCATGTGTGTTCTTCTCACAAACCAGATCTAGAGTCATTTCATGTGTGTTCTAACCACAAACTACATATGGATCCACCAGATTTTATTGCATGTCTGTTCTTTTCACAAACCATAGCTAGAGTCATTGCATGTGTGTTCTTCTCACAAACCACACATGGATCCACCAGCGTCATTCCATGTGTGTTCTTTTCACAAACCACATCTAGAGTCATTGCGTGTGTGTTCTTTTCACAAACCACATCTAGAGTCATTGCATGTGTGTTCTTTTCACAAACCACATATGGATCCACTAAAGTTCATTGCATGTGTGTTCTTTTCACAAACCACATATGGATCCACTAGAGTTCATTTCATGTGTGTTCTTTTCACAAACCACGTCTAGAGTCATAGCATGTCTGTTCTTCTCACGAACCACATAAGGATCCATCATAGTCATTGCATGTGTGTTCTTTTCACAAACCACAGCTAGAGTCCTTGCATGTGTGTTCTTTTCACAAACCACATCTAGAGTCATTGCATGTGTGTTCTTCTCACAAATCACATATGGATCCACCAGAGTTCATTGCATGTCTGTTCTTTTCACAAACCACAGCTAGAGTCATTGCATGTCTGTTCTTCTCACAAACCACATATGGATCCACTAGAGTTCATTGCATGTGTGTTCTTTTCATAAACAACATCTAGAGTCATTGCATGTCTGTTCTTCTCACAAACCACATAAGGATCCATCAGAATCATTGCATGTGTGTTCTTTCACCAAACCACAACTAGAGTCCTTGCATGTGTGTTCTTTTCACAAACCACATCTAGAGTCATTGCATGTGTGTCCTTATCAGAAACCATAGCTAGAGTCATTGCATGTGTGTTCTTGTCACAAACCACATATGGATCCACCAGAGATCATTGCATGTCTGTTCTTTTCTCAAACTAGATCTAGAGTCATTGCATGTCTGTTCTTCTCACAAACCACATATGGATCCACCAGAGTTCATTGCATGTGTGTTCTTTTCACAAACCACATCTAGAGTCACTGCATGTCTGTTCTTCTCACAAACCACATAAGGATCCACCAGAGTCATTGCATGTGTGTTCTTTTCACAAACCACAGCTAGAGTCCTTGCATGGGTGTACTTTTCACAAACCACATCTAGAGTCATTGCATGTGTGTTCCTCTCACAAACCACAGCTATAGTCATTGCATGTGTGTTCTTCTCACAAACCACATATGGATCAACCAGAGTTCATTGCATGAGTGTTCTTGTCACAAACCACATCTAGGGTCATTGCATGTCTGTTCTTCTCACAAACCACAAAAGGATCCACCAGAGTCATTGCATGTGTGTTCTTTTCTCAAACCACATCTAGAGTCCTTGCATGAGTGTTCTTTTCACAAACCACATATAGGGTCATTACATGTGTGTTCTTCTCACAAACCACAGCTGGAGTCATTGCATGTGTGTTCTTCTCACAAACCACATCTAGAGTCATTTCATGTGTGTTCTAACCACAAACTACATATGGATCCACCAGATTTCATTGCATGTCTGTTCTTTTCATAAACCATAACTAGAGTCATTGCATGTGTGTTCTTCTCACAAACCACACATGGATCCACCAGCGTCATTCCATGTTTTTTCTTTTCACAAACCACATCTAGAGTCATTGCATGTGTGTTCTTTTCACAAACCACATCTAGAGTCATTGCATGTGTGTTCTTTTCACAAACCACATATGGATCCACTAGAGTTCATTGCATGTGTGTTCTTTTCACAAACCACATCTAGAGTCATTGCATGTCTGTTCTTCTCACAAACCACATAAGGATCCATCAGAGTCATTGCATGTGTGTTCTTTTCACAAACCACAGCTAGAGTCCTTGCATGTGTGTTCTTTTCACAAACCACATCTAGAGTCATTGCATGTGTGTTCTTCTCACAAACCACAGCTATAGTCATTGCATGTGTGTTCTTGTCACAAACCACATATGGATCCACCAGAGTTCATTGCATGTCTGTTCTTTTCACAAACCACATCTAGAGTCATTGCATGTGTGTTCTTCTCACAAACCACATCTGGATCCACCAGAGTTCATTGCATGTCTGTTCTTTTCACAAACCACATCTAGAGTCATTGCATGTCTGTTCTTCTCGCAAACTACATATGGATCCACTGGAGTTCATTGCATGTGTGTTCTTTTCACAAACCACATCTAGAGTCATTGCATGTATGTTCTTCTCACAAACTACATATGGATCCACTAGAGTTCATTGCATGTGTGTTCTTTTCACAAACCACATCTAGAGTCATTGCATGTATGTTCTTATCACAAACCACACAAGGATCCATCAGAATCATTGCATGTGTGTTCTTTTCACAAACCACAACTAGAGTCCTTGCATGTGTGTTCTTTTCACAAAGCACATATAGATCCACCAGTGTGATTGCATGTGTGGTCTTTTTCATTAACCACAGCTAGAGTCATTGCGTGTCTGTTCTGTTCACAAACCACATATGGATCCACCAGTGTCATTGCATGTGTATTCTTTTCACAAACCACAGCTAGAGTCATTGCATGTGTGTTCTTTTCATTAAGCACATCTAGAGTCATTGCATGTGTGTTCTTTTCACAAACCACATATGGATCCACCAGAGTTCATTGCATATCTATTATTTTCACAAACCACATCTAGAGTCATTGCATGTGTGTTCTTCTCACAAAGCACATAAGGATGCACCAGAGTCATTGCATGTGTGTTCATTTCTCAAACCACATCTAGAGTCCTTGCATGGGTGTTCTTTTCACAAACCACATATAGGGTCATTACATGTGTGTTCTTCTCACAAACCACATATGGATCCACTAGAGTTCATTGCATGTGTGTTCTTTTCACAAACCACATCTAGAGTCATTGCATGTGTGTTCTTTTCACAAACCACATCTAGAGTCATTGCATGTGTGTTCTTTTCAAAAACCACATATGGATCCACTAGAGTTCATTGCATGTGTGTTCTTTTCACAAACCACATCTAGAGTCATTGCATGTCTGTTCTTCTCACAAACCACATAAGGATCCACCAATGTCATTGCATGTGTGTTCTTTTCACAAACCACATCTAGAGTCATTGCATGTGTGTTCTTTTCACAAAGCACATATAGATCCACCAGTGTGATTGCATGTGTGTTCTTTTCATTAACCACAACTAGAGTCATTGCGTGTCTGTTCTTTTCACAAACCACATATGGATCCACCAGTGTCATTGCATGTGTATTCTTTTCACACACCACAGCTAGAGTCATTCCATGTGTGTTCTTTTCATTAAGTACATCTAGAGTCATTGCATGTGTGTTCTTTTCACAAACCACATATGGATCCACCAGAGTTCATTGCATATCTATTATTTTCACAAACCACATCTAGAGTCATTGCATGTGTGTTCTACTCACAAACCACATATGGATCCACCAGAGTTCATTGCATGTGTGTTCTTTTCATTAACCACAGCTAGAGTCATTGCATGTTTGTTCTTCTCACAAACTACATATGGATCCACCAGAGTTCATTGCATGTCTGTTCTTTTCACAAACCACATCTAGAGTCATTGCATGTGTGTTCTTCTCACAAACCACATCTAGAGTCATTAGATGTGTGTTATTTTCACAAACCACATATTGATCCACCAATGTCATTGCATGTGTGTTCTTTTCAAAAACCACATCTAGAGTCATTGCATGTGTGTTCTTTCACAAAGCACATATAGATCCACCAGTGTGATTGCATGTGTGTTCTTTTCATTAACCACAACTAGAGTCATTGCGTGTCTGTTCTTTTCACAAACCACATATGGATCCACCAGTGTCATTTCATGTGTATTCTTTTCACAAACCACAGCTAGAGTCATTGCGTGTGTGTTCTTTTCATTAAGCACATCTAGAATCATTGCACGTGTGTTCCTTTCACAAACCACATGTGGATCCACCAGAGTTCATTACATATCTATTATTTTCACAAACCACATCTAGAGTCATTGCATGTGTGTTCTTCTCACAAACCACATATGGATCCACCAGAGTTCATTGCATGTGTGTTCTTTTCATTAACCACAGCTAGAGTCATTGCATGTTTGTTCTTCTCACAAACTACATATGGATCCACCAGAATTCATTGCATGACTGTTCTTTTCACAAACCACATCTAGAGTCATTGCATGTGTGTTCTTCTCACAAACCACATCTAGAGTCATTGCATGTGTGTTCTTCTCACAAACCACATATGGATCCACCAGAGTTCATTGCATGTGTGTTCTTTTCACAAACCACATCTAGAGTCATTGCATGTGTGTTCTTTTCACAAACCACATATGGATCCACTAGAGTTCATTGCATGTGTGTTCTTTTCACAAACCACATCTAGAGTCATTGCATGTCTGTTCTTCTCACAAACCACATAAGGATCCACCAGAGTCATTGCATGTGTGTTCTTTTCTCAAACCACATCTAGAGTCCTTGCATGGGTGTTCTTTTCACAAACCACATATAGGGTCATTACATGTGTGTTCTTCTCACAAACCATAGCTAGAGTCATTGCATGTGTGTTCTTCTCACAAACCACATCTAGAGTCATTTCATGTGTGTTCTAACCACAAACTACATATGGATCCACCAGATTTCATTGCATGTCTGTTCTTTTCATAAACCATAGCTAGAGTCATTGCATGTGTGTTCTTCTCACAAACCACACATGGATCCACCAGCGTCATTCCATGTGTGTTCTTTTCACAAACCACATCTAGAGTCATTGCATGTGTGTTCTTTTCACAAACCACATCTAGAGTCATTGCATGTGTGTTCTTTTCACAAACCACATATGGATCCACTAGAGTTCATTGCATGTGTGTTCTTTTCACAAACCACATCTAGAGTCATTGCATGTCTGTTCTTCTCACAAACCACATAAGGATCCATCAGAGTCATTGCATGTGTGTTCTTTTCACAAACCACAGCTAGAGTCCTTGCATGTGTGTTCTTTTCACAAACCACATCTAGAGTCATTGCATGTGTGTTCTTCTCACAAACCACAGCTATAGTCATTGCATGTGTGTTCTTCTCACAAACCACATATGGATCCACCAGAGTTCATTGCATGTCTGTTCTTTTCACAAACCACATCTAGAGTCATTGCATGTGTGTTCTTCTCACAAACCACATATGGATCCACCAGAGTTCATTGCATGTCTGTTCTTTTCACAAACCACATCTAGAGTCATTGCATGTCTATTCTTCTCACAAACTACATATGGATCCACTAGAGTTCATTGAATGTGTGTTCTTTTCACAAACCACATCTAGAGTCATTGCATGTCTGTTCTTCTCACAAACCACACAAGGATCCATCAGAATCATTGCATGTGTGTTCTTTTCACAAACCACACTAGAGTCCTTGCATGTGTGTTCTTTTCACAAAGCACATATAGATCCACCAGTGTGATTGCATGTGTGGTCTTTTTCATTAACCACAGCTAGAGTCATTGCGTGTCTGTTCTGTTCACAAACCACATATCGATCCACCAGTGTCATTGCATGTGTATTCTTTTCACAAACCACAGCTAGAGTCATTGCATGTATGTTCTTTTCATTAAGCACATCTAGAGTCATTGCATGTGTGTTATTTTCACAAACCACATATGGATCCACCAGAGTTCATTGCATATCTATTATTTTCACAAACCACATCTAGAGTCATTGCATGTGTGTTCTTCTCACAAACCACATATGGATCCACCAGAGTTCATTGCATGTGTGTTCTTTTCATTAACCACAGCTAGAGTCATTGCATGTTTGTTCTTCTCACAAACTACATATGGATCCACCAGAGTTCATTGCATGTCTGTTCTTTTCACAAACCACATCTAGAGTCATTGCATGTGTGTTCTTCTCACAAACCACATCTAGAGTCATTAGATGTGTGTTATTTTCACAAACCACATATTGATCCACCAATGTCATTGCATGTGTGTTCTTTTCACAAACCACATCTAGAGTCATTGCATGTGTGTTCTTTTCACAAAGCACATATAGATCCACCAGTGTGATTGCATGTGTGTTCTTTTTATTAACCACAACTAGAGTCATTGCGTGTCTGTTCTTTTCACAAACCACATATGGATCCACCAGTGTCATTGCATGTGTATTCTTTTCACAAACCACAGCTAGAGTCATTGCGTGTGTGTTCTTTTCATTAAGCACATCTAGAGTCATTGCACGTGTGTTCCTTTCACAAACCACATATGGATCCACCAGAGTTCATTGCATATCTATTATTTTCACAAACCACATCTAGAGTCATTGCATGTGTGTTCTTCTCGCAAACCACATATGGATCCACCAGAGTTCATTGCATGTGTGTTCTTTTCATTTACCACAGCTAGAGTCAATGCATGTTTGTTCTTCTCACAAACTACATATGGATCCACAAGAATTCATTGCATGACTGTTCTTTTCACAAACCACATCTAGAGTCATTGCATGTGTGTTCTTCTCACAAACCACATCTAGAGTCATTGCATGTGTGTTCTTCTCACAAACCACATATGGATCCACCAGAGTTCATTGCATGTGTGTTCTTTTCACAAACCACATCTAGAGTCATTGCATGTGTGTTCTTTTCACAAACCACATATGGATCCACTAGAGTTCATTGCATGTGTGTTCTTTTCACAAACCACATCTAGAGTCATTGCATGTCTGTTCTTCTCACAAACCACATAAGGATCCATCAGAGTCATTGCATGTGTGTTCTTTTCACAAACTACAGCTAGAGTCCTTGCATGTGTGTTCTTTTCACAAATCACATCTAGAGTCATTGCATGTGTGTTCTTCTCACAAACCACAGCTATAGTCATTGCATGTGTGTTCTTCTCACAAACCACATATGGATCCACCAGAGTTTATTGCATGTCTGTTCTTTTCACAAACCACATCTAGAGTCATTGCATGTCTGTTCTTCTCACAAACCACATATGGATCCACCAGAGTTCATTGCATGTCTGTTCTTTTCACAAACCACATCTAGAGTCATTGCATGTCTGTTCTTATCACAAACTACATATGGATCCACTAGAGTTCATTGCATGTGTGTTCTTTTCACAAACCACATCTAGAGTCATTGCATGTCTGTTCTTCTCACAAACCACACAAGGATCCATCAGAATCATTGCATGTGTGTTCTTTTCACAAACCACACTAGAGTCCTTGCATGTGTGTTCTTTTCACAAAGCACATATAGATCCACCAGTGTGATTGCATGTGTGGTCTTTTTCATTAACCAAAGCTAGAGTCATTGCGTGTCTGTTTTGTTCACAAACCACATATGGATCCACCAGTGTCATTGCATGTGTATTCTTTTCACAAACCACAGCTAGAGTCATTGCATGTGTGTTCTTTTCATTAAGCACATCTAGAGTCATTGCATGTGTGTTCTTTTCACAAACCACATATGGATCCACTAGAGTTCATTGCATGTGTGTTCTTTTCACAAACCACATCTAGAGTCATTGCATGTCTGTTCTTCTCACAAACCACATAAGGATCCATCAGAGTCATTGCATGTGTGTTCTTTTCACAAACCACAGCTAGAGTCCTTGCATGTGTGTTCTTTTCACAAACCACATCTAGAGTCATTGCATGTGTGTTCTTCTCACAAACCACAGCTATAGTCATTGCATGTGTGTTCTTCTCACAAACCACATATGGATCCACCAGAGTTCATTGCATGTCTGTTCTTTTCACAAACCACATCTAGAGTCATTGCATGTGTGTTCTTCTCACAAACCACATCTGGATCCACCAGAGTTCATTGCATGTCTGTTCTTTTCACAAACCACATCTAGAGTCATTGCATGTCTGTTCTTCTCACAAACTACATATGGATCCACTAGAGTTCATTGCATGTGTGTTCTTTTCACAAAAAACATCTAGAGTCATTGCATGTATGTTCTTCTCACAAACTACATATGGATCCACTAGAGTTCATTGCATGTGTGTTCTTTTCACAAACCACATCTAGAGTCATTGCATGTATGTTCTTCTCACAAACCACACAAGGATCCATCAGAATCATTGCATGTGTGTTCTTTTCACAAACCACAACTAGAGTCCTTGCATGTGTGTTCTTTTCACAAAGCACAAATAGATCCACCAGTGTGATTGCATGTGTGGTCTTTTTCATTAACCACCGCTAGAGTCATTGCGTGTCTGTTCTGTTCACAAACCACATATGGATCCACCAGTGTCATTGCATGTGTATTTTTTTCACAAACCACAGCTAGAGTCATTGCATGTGTGTTCTTTTCATTAAGCACATCTAGAGTCATTGCATGTATGTTCTTCTCACAAACTACATATGGATCCACTAGAGTTCATTGCATGTGTGTTCTTTTCACAAACCACATCTAGAGTCATTGCATGTATGTTCTTCTCACAAACCACACAAGGATCCATCAGAATCATTGCATGTGTGTTCTTTTCACAAACCACAACTAGAGTCCTTGCATGTGTGTTCTTTTCACAAAGCACAAATAGATCCACCAGTGTGATTGCATGTGTGGTCTTTTTCATTAACCACCGCTAGAGTCATTGCGTGTCTGTTCTGTTCACAAACCACATATGGATCCACCAGTGTCATTGCATGTGTATTCTTTTCACAAACCACATCTAGAGTCATTGCATGTGTGTTCTTTTCATTAAGCACATCTAGAGTCATTGCATGTGTGTTCTTTTCACAAACCACATATGGATCCACCAGAGTTCATTGCATATCTATTATTTTCACAAACCACATCTAGAGTCATTGCATGTGTGTTCTTCTCACAAACCACATAAGGATGCACCAGAGTCATTGCATGTGTGTTCTTTTCTCAAACCACATCTAGAGTCCTTGCATGGGTGTTCTTTTCACAAACCACATATAGGGTCATTACATGTGTGTTCTTCTCACAAACCACATATGGATCCACTAGAGTTCATTGCATGTGTGTTCTTTTCACAAACCACATCTAGAGTCATTGCATGTGTGTTCTTTTCACAAACCACATCTAGAGTCATTGCATGTGTGTTCTTTTCAAAAACCACATATGGATCCACTAGAGTTCATTGCATGTGTGTTCTTTTCACAAACCACATCTAGAGTCATTGCATGTCTGTTCTTCTCACAAACCACATAAGGATCCATCAGAGTCATTGCATGTGTGTTCTTTTCACAAACCACAGCTAGAGTCCTTGCATGTGTGTTCTTTTCACAAACCACATCTAGAGTCATTGCATGTGTGTTCTTCTCACAAACCACAGCTATAGTCATTGCATGTGTGTTCTTCTCACAAACCACATTTGGATCCACCAGAGTTCATTGCATGTCTGTTCTTTTCACAAACCACATCTAGAGTCATTGCATGTGTGTTCTTCTCACAAACCACATATGGATCCACCAGAGTTCATTGCATGTCTGTTCTTTTCACAAACCACATCTAGAGTCATTGCATGTCTGTTCTTCTCACAAACTACATATGGATCCACTAGAGTTCATTGAATGTGTGTTCTTTTCACAAACCACATCTAGAGTCATTGCATGTCTGTTCTTCTCACAAACCACACAAGGATCCATCAGAATCATTGCATGTGTGTTCTTTTCACAAACCATACTAGAGTCCTTGCATGTGTGTTCTTTTCACAAAGCACATATAGATCCACCAGTGTGATTGCATGTGTGGTCTTTTTCATTAACCACGGCTAGAGTCATTGCGTGTCTGTTCTGTTCACAAACCACATATCGATCCACCAGTGTCATTGCATGTGTATTCTTTTCACAAACCACAGCTAGAGTCATTGCATGTATGTTCTTTTCATTAAGCACATCTAGAGTCATTGCATGTGTGTTATTTTCACAAACCACATATGGATCCACCAGAGTTCATTGCATATCTATTATTTTCACAAACCACATCTAGAGTCATTGCATGTGTGTTCTTCTCACAAACCACATATGGATCCACCAGAGTTCATTGCATGTGTGTTCTTTTCATTAACCACAGCTAGAGTCATTGCATGTTTGTTCTTCTCACAAACTACATATGGATCCACCAGAGTTTATTGCATGTCTGTTCTTTTCACAAACCACATCTAGAGTCATTGCATGTGTGTTCTTCTCACAAACCACATCTAGAGTCATTAGATGTGTGTTATTTTCACAAACCACATATTGATCCACCAATGTCATTGCATGTGTGTTCTTTTCACAAACCACATCTAGAGTCATTGCATGTGTGTTCTTTTCACAAAGCACATATAGATCCACCAGTGTGATTGCATGTGTGGTCTTTTTCATTAACCACGGCTAGAGTCATTGCGTGTCTGTTCTGTTCACAAACCACATATCGATCCACCAGTGTCATTGCATGTGTATTCTTTTCACAAACCACAGCTAGAGTCATTGCATGTATGTTCTTTTCATTAAGCACATCTAGAGTCATTGCATGTGTGTTATTTTCACAAACCACATATGGATCCACCAGAGTTCATTGCATATCTATTATTTTCACAAACCACATCTAGAGTCATTGCATGTGTGTTCTTCTCACAAACCACATATGGATCCACCAGAGTTCATTGCATGTGTGTTCTTTTCATTAACCACAGCTAGAGTCATTGCATGTTTGTTCTTCTCACAAACTACATATGGATCCACCAGAGTTTATTGCATGTCTGTTCTTTTCACAAACCACATCTAGAGTCATTGCATGTGTGTTCTTCTCACAAACCACATCTAGAGTCATTAGATGTGTGTTATTTTCACAAACCACATATTGATCCACCAATGTCATTGCATGTGTGTTCTTTTCACAAACCACATCTAGAGTCATTGCATGTGTGTTCTTTTCACAAAGCACATATAGATCCACCAGTGTGATTGCATGTGTGTTCTTTTCATTAACCACAACTAGAGTCATTGCGTGTCTGTTCTTTTCACAAACCACATATGGATCCACCAGTGTCATTGCATGTGTATTCTTTTCACAAACCACAGCTAGAGTCATTGCGTGTGTGTTCTTTTCATTAAGCACATCTAGAGTCATTGCACGTGTGTTCCTTTCACAAACCACATATGGATCCACCAGAGTTCATTGCATATCTATTATTTTAACAAACCACATCTAGAGTCATTGCATGTGTGTTCTTCTCGCAAACCACATATGGATCCACCAGAGTTCATTGCATGTGTGTTCTTTTCATTTACCACAGCTAGAGTCATTGCATGTTTGTTCTTCTCACAAACTACATATGGATCCACAAGAATTCATTGCATGACTGTTCTTTTCACAAACCACATCTAGAGTCATTGCATGTGTGTTCTTCTCACAAACCACATCTAGAGTCATTGCATGTGTGTTCTTCTCACAAACCACATATAGATCCACCAGAGTTCATTGCATGTGTGTTCTTTTCACAAACCACATCTAGAGTCATTGCATGTGTGTTCTTTTCACAAACCACATATGGATCCACTAGAGTTCATTGCATGTGTGTTCTTTTCACAAACCACATCTAGAGTCATTGCATGTCTGTTCTTCTCACAAACCACATAAGGATCCATCAGAGTCATTGCATGTGTGTTCTTTTCACAAACTACAGCTAGAGTCCTTGCATGTGTGTTCTTTTCACAAACCACATCTAGAGTCATTGCATGTGTGTTCTTCTCACAAACCACAGCTATAGTCATTGCATGTGTGTTCTTCTCACAAACCACATATGGATCCACCAGAGTTCATTGCATGTATGTTCTTTTCACAAACCACATCTAGAGTCATTGCATGTGTGTTCTTCTCACAAACCACATATGGATCCACCAGAGTTTATTGCATGTCTGTTCTTTTCACAAACCACATCTAGAGTGATTGCATGTCTGTTCTTCTCACAAACTACATATGGAACCACTAGAGTTTATTGCATGTGTGTTCTTTTCACAAACCACATCTAGAGTCATTGCATGTCTGTTCTTCTCACAAACCACACAAGGATCCATCAGAATCATCGCATGTGTGTTCTTTTCACAAACCACACTAGAGTCCTTGCATGTGTGTTCTTTTCACAAAGCACATATAGATCCACCAGTGTGATTGCATGTGTGGTCTTTTTCATTAACCAAAGCTAGAGTCATTGCATGTCTGTTTTGTTCACAAACCACATATGGATCCACCAGTGTCATTGCATGTGTATTCTTTTCACAAACCACAGCTAGAGTCATTGCATGTGTGTTCTTTTCATTAAGCACATCTAGAGTCATTGCATGTGTGTTCTTTTCACAAACCACATATGGATCCACTAGAGTTCATTGCATGTGTGTTCTTTTCACAAACCACATCTAGAGTCATTGCATGTCTGTTCTTATCAAAAACCACATAAGGATCCATCAGAGTCATTGCATGTGTGTTCTTTTCACAAACCACAGCTAGAGTCCTTGCATGTGTGTTCTTTTCACAAACCACATCTAGAGTCATTGCATGTGTGTTCTTCTCACAAACCACAGCTATAGTCATTGCATGTGTGTTCTTCTCACAAACCACATATGGATCCACCAGAGTTCATTGCATGTCTGTTCTTTTCACAAACCACATCTAGAGTCATTGCATGTGTGTTCTTCTCACAAACCACATCTGGATCCACCAGAGTTCATTGCATGTCTGTTCTTTTCACAAACCACATCTAGAGTCATTGCATGTCTGTTCTTCTCACAAACCACATATGGATCCACCAGAGTTCATTGCATGTCTGTTCTTTTCACAAACCACATCTAGAGTCATTGCATGTCTGTTCTTCTCATAAACTACATATGGATCCACTAGAGTTCATTGAATGTGTGTTCTTTTCACAAACCACATCTAGAGTCATTGCATGTCTGTTCTTCTCACAAACCACACAAGGATCCATCAGAATCATTGCATGTGTGTTCTTTTCACAAACCACACTAGAGTCCTTGCATGTGTGTTCTTTTCACAAAGCACATATAGATCCACCAGTGTGATTGCATGTGTGGTCTTTTTCATTAACCACAGCTAGAGTCATTGCGTGTCTGTTCTGTTCACAAACCACATATCGATCCACCAGTGTCATTGCATGTGTATTCTTTTCACAAACCACAGCTAGAGTCATTGCATGTATGTTCTTTTCATTAAGCACATCTAGAGTCATTGCATGTGTGTAATTTTCACAAACCACATATGGATCCACCAGAGTTCATTGCATATCTATTATTTTCACAAACCACATCTAGAGTCATTGCATGTGTGTTCTTCTCACAAACCACATATGGATCCACCAGAGTTCATTGCATGTGTGTTCTTTTCATTAACCACAGCTAGAGTCATTGCATGTTTGTTCTTCTCACAAACTACATATGGATCCACCAGAGTTCATTGCATGTCTGTTCTTTTCACAAACCACATCTAGAGTCATTGCATGTGTGTTCTTCTCACAAACCACATCTAGAGTCATTAGATGTGTGTTATTTTCACAAACCACATATTGATCCACCAATGTCATTGCATGTGTGTTCTTTTCACAAACCACATCTAGAGTCATTGCATGTGTGTTCTTTTCACAAAGCACATATAGATCCACCAGTGTGATTGCATGTGTGTTCTTTTCATTAACCACAACTAGAGTCATTGCGTGTCTGTTCTTTTCACAAACCACATCTAGATTTATTGCATGTGTGTTCTTCTCACAAACCACATATGGATCCACCAGAGTTCATTGCATGTCTGTTCTTTTCACAAACCACATCTAGAGTCATTGTATGTGTGTTCTTCTCACAAACCACATATGGATCCACCAGAGTTCATTGCATGTCTCTTCTTTTCACAAACCACATCTAGAGTGATTGCATGTCTGTTCTTCTCACAAACTACATATGGAACCACCAGTGTCATTGCATGTCTGTTCTTTTCACAAACCACATCTAGAGTCATTGCATGTGTGTTCTTCTCACAAACCACATATGGATCCACCAGAGTTCATGGCATGTCTGTTCTTTTCACAAACCACATCTAGAGTGATTGCATGTCTGTTCTTCTCACAAACTACATATGGAACCACTAGAGTTTATTGCATGTGTGTTCGTTTCACAAACCACATCTAGAGTCATTGCATGTCTGTTCTTCTCACAAACCACACAAGGATCCATCAGAATCATTGCATGTGTGTTCTTTTCACAAACCACACTAGAGTCCTTGCATGTGTGTTCTTTTCACAAAGCACATATAGATCCACCAGTGTGATTGCATGTGTGGTCTTTTTCATTAACCACGGCTAGAGTCATTGCGTGTCTGTTCTGTTCACAAACCACATATCGATCCACCAGTGTCATTGCATGTGTATTCTTTTCACAAACCACAGCTAGAGTCATTGCATGTATGTTCTTTTCATTAAGCACATCTAGAGTCATTGCATGTGTGTTATTTTCACAAACCACATATGGATCCACCAGAGTTCATTGCATATCTATTATTTTCACAAACCACATCTAGAGTCATTGCATGTGTGTTCTTCTCACAAACCACATATGGATCCACCAGAGTTCATTGCATGTGTGTTCTTTTCATTAACCACAGCTAGAGTCATTGCATGTTTGTTCTTCTCACAAACTACATATGGATCCACCAGAGTTTATTGCATGTCTGTTCTTTTCACAAACCACATCTAGAGTCATTGCATGTGTGTTCTTCTCACAAACCACATCTAGAGTCATTAGATGTGTGTTATTTTCACAAACCACATATTGATCCACCAATGTCATTGCATGTGTGTTCTTTTCACAAACCACATCTAGAGTCATTGCATGTGTGTTCTTTTCACAAAGCACATATAGATCCACCAGTGTGATTGCATGTGTGTTCTTTTCATTAACCACAACTAGAGTCATTGCGTGTCTGTTCTTTTCACAAACCACATATGGATCCACCAGTGTCATTGCATGTGTATTCTTTTCACAAACCACAGCTAGAGTCATTGCGTGTGTGTTCTTTTCATTAAGCACATCTAGAGTCATTGCACGTGTGTTCCTTTCACAAACCACATATGGATCCACCAGAGTTCATTGCATATCTATTATTTTAACAAACCACATCTAGAGTCATTGCATGTGTGTTCTTCTCGCAAACCACATATGGATCCACCAGAGTTCATTGCATGTGTGTTCTTTTCATTTACCACAGCTAGAGTCATTGCATGTTTGTTCTTCTCACAAACTACATATGGATCCACAAGAATTCATTGCATGATTGTTCTTTTCACAAACCACATCTAGAGTCATTGCATGTGTGTTCTTCTCACAAACCACATCTAGAGTCATTGCATGTGTGTTCTTCTCACAAACCACATATAGATCCACCAGAGTTCATTGCATGTGTGTTCTTTTCACAAACCACATCTAGAGTCATTGCATGTGTGTTCTTTTCACAAACCACATATGGATCCACTAGAGTTCATTGCATGTGTGTTCTTTTCACAAACCACATCTAGAGTCATTGCATGTCTGTTCTTCTCACAAACCACATAAGGATCCATCAGAGTCATTGCATGTGTGTTCTTTTCACAAACTACAGCTAGAGTCCTTGCATGTGTGTTCTTTTCACAAACCACATCTAGAGTCATTGCATGTGTGTTCTTCTCACAAACCACAGCTATAGTCATTGCATGTGTGTTCTTCTCACAAACCACATATGGATCCACCAGAGTTCATTGCATGTATGTTCTTTTCACAAACCACATCTAGAGTCATTGCATGTGTGTTCTTCTCACAAACCACATATGGATCCACCAGAGTTTATTGCATGTCTGTTCTTTTCACAAACCACATCTAGAGTGATTGCATGTCTGTTCTTCTCACAAACTACATATGGAACCACTAGAGTTTATTGCATGTGTGTTCTTTTCACAAACCACATCTAGAGTCATTGCATGTCTGTTCTTCTCACAAACCACACAAGGATCCATCAGAATCATCGCATGTGTGTTCTTTTCACAAACCACACTAGAGTCCTTGCATGTGTGTTCTTTTCACAAAGCACATATAGATCCACCAGTGTGATTGCATGTGTGGTCTTTTTCATTAACCAAAGCTAGAGTCATTGCATGTCTGTTTTGTTCACAAACCACATATGGATCCACCAGTGTCATTGCATGTGTATTCTTTTCACAAACCACAGCTAGAGTCATTGCATGTGTGTTCTTTTCATTAAGCACATCTAGAGTCATTGCATGTGTGTTCTTTTCACAAACCACATATGGATCCACTAGAGTTCATTGCATGTGTGTTCTTTTCACAAACCACATCTAGAGTCATTGCATGTCTGTTCTTATCAAAAACCACATAAGGATCCATCAGAGTCATTGCATGTGTGTTCTTTTCACAAACCACAGCTAGAGTCCTTGCATGTGTGTTCTTTTCACAAACCACATCTAGAGTCATTGCATGTGTGTTCTTCTCACAAACCACAGCTATAGTCATTGCATGTGTGTTCTTCTCACAAACCACATATGGATCCACCAGAGTTCATTGCATGTCTGTTCTTTTCACAAACCACATCTAGAGTCATTGCATGTGTGTTCTTCTCACAAACCACATCTGGATCCACCAGAGTTCATTGCATGTCTGTTCTTTTCATAAACCACATCTAGAGTCATTGCATGTCTGTTCTTCTCACAAACCACATATGGATCCACCAGAGTTCATTGCATGTCTGTTCTTTTCACAAACCACATCTAGAGTCATTGCATGTCTGTTCTTCTCATAAACTACATATGGATCCACTAGAGTTCATTGAATGTGTGTTCTTTTCACAAACCACATCTAGAGTCATTGCATGTCTGTTCTTCTCACAAACCACACAAGGATCCATCAGAATCATTGCATGTGTGTTCTTTTCACAAACCACACTAGAGTCCTTGCATGTGTGTTCTTTTCACAAAGCACATATAGATCCACCAGTGTGATTGCATGTGTGGTCTTTTTCATTAACCACAGCTAGAGTCATTGCGTGTCTGTTCTGTTCACAAACCACATATCGATCCACCAGTGTCATTGCATGTGTATTCTTTTCACAAACCACAGCTAGAGTCATTGCATGTATGTTCTTTTCATTAAGCACATCTAGAGTCATTGCATGTGTGTAATTTTCACAAACCACATATGGATCCACCAGAGTTCATTGCATATCTATTATTTTCACAAACCACATCTAGAGTCATTGCATGTGTGTTCTTCTCACAAACCACATATGGATCCACCAGAGTTCATTGCATGTGTGTTCTTTTCATTAACCACAGCTAGAGTCATTGCATGTTTGTTCTTCTCACAAACTACATATGGATCCACCAGAGTTCATTGCATGTCTGTTCTTTTCACAAACCACATCTAGAGTCATTGCATGTGTGTTCTTCTCACAAACCACATCTAGAGTCATTAGATGTGTGTTATTTTCACAAACCACATATTGATCCACCAATGTCATTGCATGTGTGTTCTTTTCACAAACCACATCTAGAGTCATTGCATGTGTGTTCTTTTCACAAAGCACATATAGATCCACCAGTGTGATTGCATGTGTGTTCTTTTCATTAACCACAACTAGAGTCATTGCGTGTCTGTTCTTTTCACAAACCACATCTAGATTTATTGCATGTGTGTTCTTCTCACAAACCACATATGGATCCACCAGAGTTCATTGCATGTCTGTTCTTTTCACAAACCACATCTAGAGTCATTGTATGTGTGTTCTTCTCACAAACCACATATGGATCCACCAGAGTTCATTGCATGTCTCTTCTTTTCACAAACCACATCTAGAGTGATTGCATGTCTGTTCTTCTCACAAACTACATATGGAACCACCAGTGTCATTGCATGTCTGTTCTTTTCACAAACCACATCTAGAGTCATTGCATGTGTGTTCTTCTCACAAACCACATATGGATCCACCAGAGTTCATGGCATGTCTGTTCTTTTCACAAACCACATCTAGAGTGATTGCATGTCTGTTCTTCTCACAAACTACATATGGAACCACTAGAGTTTATTGCATGTGTGTTCGTTTCACAAACCACATCTAGAGTCATTGCATGTCTGTTCTTCTCACAAACCACACAAGGATCCATCAGAATCATTGCATGTGTGTTCTTTTCACAAACCACACTAGAGTCCTTGCATGTGTGTTCTTTTCACAAAGCACATATAGATCCACCAGTGTGATTGCATGTGTGGTCTTTTTCATTAACCAAAGCTAGAGTCATTGCGTGTCTGTTTTGTTCACAAACCACATATGGATCCACCAGTGTCATTGCATGTGTATTCTTTTCACAAACCATAGCTAGAGTCATTGCATGTGTGTTCTTTTCATTAAGCACATCTAGAGTCATTGCATGTGTGTTCTTTTCACAAACCACATATGGATCCACTAGAGTTCATTGCATGTGTGTTCTTTTCACAAACCACATCTAGAGTCATTGCATGTCTGTTCTTCTCAAAAACCACATAAGGATCCATCAGAGTCATTGCATGTGTGTTCTTTTCACAAACCACAGCTAGAGTCCTTGCATGTGTGTTCTTGTCACAAACCACATCTAGAGTCATTGCATGTGTGTTCTTCTCACAAACCACAGCTATAGTCATTGCATGTGTGTTCTTCTCACAAACCACAGCTATAGTCATTGCATGTGTGTTCTTCTCACAAACCACATATGGATCCACCAGAGTTCATTGCATGTCTGTTCTTTTCACAAACCACATCTAGAGTCATTGCATGTGTGTTCTTCTCACAAACCACATATGGATCCACCAGAGTTCATTGCATGTCTGTTCTTTTCACAAACCACATCTAGAGTCATTGCATGTCTGTTCTTCTCATAAACTACATATGGATCCACTAGAGTTCATTGAATGTGTGTTCTTTTCACAAACCACATCTAGAGTCATTGCATGTCTATTCTTCTCACAAACCACACAAGGATCCATCAGAATCATTGCATGTGTGTTCTTTTCACAAACCACACTAGAGTCCTTGCATGTGTGTTCTTTTCACAAAGCACATATAGATCCACCAGTGTGATTGCATGTGTGGTCTTTTTCATTAACCACAGCTAGAGTCATTGCGTGTCTGTTCTGTTCACAAACCACATATCGATCCACCAGTGTCATTGCATGTGTATTCTTTTCACAAACCACAGCTGGAGTCATTGCATGTATGTTCTTTTCATTAAGCACATCTAGAGTCATTGCATGTGTGTTATTTTCACAAACCACATATGGATCCACCAGAGTTCATTGCATATCTATTATTTTCACAAACCACATCTAGAGTCATTGCATGTGTGTTCTTCTCACAAACCACATATGGATCCACCAGAGTTCATTGCATGTGTGTTCTTTTCATTAACCACAGCTAGAGTCATTGCATGTTTGTTCTTCTCACAAACTACATATGGATCCACCAGAGTTCATTGCATGTCTGTTCTTTTCACAAACCACATCTAGAGTCATTGCATGTGTGTTCTTCTCACAAACCACATCTAGAGTCATTAGATGTGTGTTATTTTCACAAACCACATATTGATCCACCAATGTCATTGCATGTGTGTTCTTTTCACAAACCACATCTAGAGTCATTGCATGTGTGTTCTTTTCACAAAGCACATATAGATCCACCAGTGTGATTGCATGTGTGTTCTTTTCATTAACCACAACTAGAGTCATTGCGTGTCTGTTCTTTTCACAAACCACATATGGATCCACCAGTGGCATTGCATGTGTATTCTTTTCACAAACCACAGCTAGAGTCATTGCGTGTGTGTTCTTTTCATTAAGCACATCTAGAGTCATTGCACGTGTGTTCCTTTCACAAACCACATATGGATCCACCAGAGTTCATTGCATATCTATTATTTTCACAAACCACATCTAGAGTCATTGCATGTGTGTTCTTCTCGCAAACCACATATGGATCCACCAGAGTTCATTGCATGTGTGTTCTTTTCATTTACCACAGCTAGAGTCATTGCATGTTTGTTCTTCTCACAAACTACATATGGATCCACAAGAATTCATTGCATGACTGTTCTTTTCACAAACCACATCTAGAGTAATTGCATGTGTGTTCTTCTCACAAACCACATCTAGAGTCATTGCATGTGTGTTCTTCTCACAAACCACATATAGATCCACCAGAGTTCATTGCATGTGTGTTCTTTTCACAAACCACATCTAGAGTCATTGCATGTGTGTTCTTTTCACAAACCACATATGGATCCACTAGAGTTCATTGCATGTGTGTTCTTTTCACAAACCACATCTAGAGTCATTGCATGTCTGTTCTTCTCACAAACCACATAAGGATCCATCAGAGTCATTGCATGTGTGTTCTTTTCACAAACCACAGCTAGAGTCCTTGCATGTGTGTTCTTTTCACAAACCACATCTAGAGTCATTGCATGTGTGTTCTTCTCACAAACCACATATGGATCCACCAGAGTTTATTGCATGTCTGTTCTTTTCACAAACCACATCTAGAGTGATTGCATGTCTGTTCTTCTCACAAACTACATATGGAACCACTAGAGTTTATTGCATGTGTGTTCTTTTCACAAACCACATCTAGAGTCATTGCATGTCTGTTCTTCTCACAAACCACACAAGGATCCATCAGAATCATCGCATGTGTGTTCTTTTCACAAACCACACTAGAGTCCTTGCATGTGTGTTCTTTTCACAAAGCACATATAGATCCACCAGTGTGATTGCATGTGTGGTCTTTTTCATTAACCAAAGCTAGAGTCATTGCATGTCTGTTTTGTTCACAAACCACATAAGGATCCACGAGTGTCATTGCATGTGTATTCTTTTCACAAACCACAGCTAGAGTCATTGCATGTGTGTTCTTTTCATTAAGCACATCTAGAGTCATTGCATATGTGTTCTTTTCACAAACCACATATGGATCCACTAGAGTTCATTGCATGTGTGTTCTTTTCACAAACCACATCTAGAGTCATTGCATGTCTGTTCTTATCAAAAACCACATAAGGATCCATCAGAGTCATTGCATGTGTGTTCTTTTCACAAACCACAGCTAGAGTCCTTGCATGTGTGTTCTTTTCACAAACCACATCTAGAGTCATTGCATGTGTGTTCTTCTCACAAACCACAGCTATAGTCATTGCATGTGTGTTCTTCTCACAAACCACATATGGATCCACCAGAGTTCATTGCATGTCTGTTCTTTTCACAAACCACATCTAGAGTCATTGCATGTGTGTTCTTCTCACAAACCACATCTGGATCCACCAGAGTTCATTGCATGTCTGTTCTTTTCACAAACCACATCTAGAGTCATTGCATGTCTGTTCTTCTCACAAACCACATATGGATCCACCAGAGTTCATTGCATGTCTGTTCTTTTCACAAACCACATCTAGAGTCATTGCATGTCTGTTCTTCTCATAAACTACATATGGATCCACTAGAGTTCATTGAATGTGTGTTCTTTTCACAAACCACATCTAGAGTCATTGCATGTCTGTTCTTCTCACAAACCACACAAGGATCCATCAGAATCATTGCATGTGTGTTCTTTTCACAAACCACACTAGAGTCCTTGCATGTGTGTTCTTTTCACAAAGCACATATAGATCCACCAGTGTGATTGCATGTGTGGTCTTTTTCATTAACCACAGCTAGAGTCATTGCGTGTCTGTTCTGTTCACAAACCACATATCGATCCACCAGTGTCATTGCATGTGTATTCTTTTCACAAACCACAGCTAGAGTCATTGCATGTATGTTCTTTTCATTAAGCACATCTAGAGTCATTGCATGTGTGTTATTTTCACAAACCACATATGGATCCACCAGAGTTCATTGCATATCTATTATTTTCACAAACCACATCTAGAGTCATTGCATGTGTGTTCTTCTCACAAACCACATATGGATCCACCAGAGTTCATTGCATGTGTGTTCTTTTCATTAACCACAGCTAGAGTCATTGCATGTTTGTTCTTCTCACAAACTACATATGGATCCACCAGAGTTCATTGCATGTCTGTTCTTTTCACAAACCACATCTAGAGTCATTGCATGTGTGTTCTTCTCACAAACCACATCTAGAGTCATTAGATGTGTGTTATTTTCACAAACCACATATTGATCCACCAATGTCATTGCATGTGTGTTCTTTTCACAAACCACATCTAGAGTCATTGCATGTGTGTTCTTTTCACAAAGCACATATAGATCCACCAGTGTGATTGCATGTGTGTTCTTTTCATTAACCACAACTAGAGTCATTGCGTGTCTGTTCTTTTCACAAACCACATCTAGAGTCATTGCATGTGTGTTCTTCTCACAAACCACATATGGATCCACCAGAGTTCATTGCATGTCTGTTCTTTTCACAAACCACATCTAGAGTCATTGTATGTGTGTTCTTCTCACAAACCACATATGGATCCACCAGAGTTCATTGCATGTCTCTTCTTTTCACAAACCACATCTAGAGTGATTGCATGTCTGTTCTTCTCACAAACTACATATGGAACCACCAGTGTCATTGCATGTCTGTTCTTTTCACAAACCACATCTAGAGTCATTGCATGTGTGTTCTTCTCACAAACCACATATGGATCCACCAGAGTTCATTGCATGTCTGTTCTTTTCACAAACCACATCTAGAGTGATTGCATGTCTGTTCTTCTCACAAACTACATATGGAACCACTAGAGTTTATTGCATGTGTGTTCGTTTCACAAACCACATCTAGAGTCATTGCATGTCTGTTCTTCTCACAAACCACACAAGGATCCATCAGAATCATTGCATGTGTGTTCTTTTCACAAACCACACTAGAGTCCTTGCATGTGTGTTCTTTTCACAAAGCACATATAGATCCACCAGTGTGATTGCATGTGTGGTCTTTTTCATTAACCAAAGCTAGAGTCATTGCGTGTCTGTTTTGTTCACAAACCACATATGGATCCACCAGTGTCATTGCATGTGTATTCTTTTCACAAACCATAGCTAGAGTCATTGCATGTGTGTTCTTTTCATTAAGCACATCTAGAGTCATTGCATGTGTGTTCTTTTCACAAACCACATATGGATCCACTAGAGTTCATTGCATGTGTGTTCTTTTCACAAACCACATCTAGAGTCATTGCATGTCTGTTCTTCTCAAAAACCACATAAGGATCCATCAGAGTCATTGCATGTGTGTTCTTTTCACAAACCACAGCTAGAGTCCTTGCATGTGTGTTCTTGTCACAAACCACATCTAGAGTCATTGCATGTGTGTTCTTCTCACAAACCACAGCTATAGTCATTGCATGTGTGTTCTTCTCACAAACCACAGCTATAGTCATTGCATGTGTGTTCTTCTCACAAACCACATATGGATCCACCAGAGTTCATTGCATGTCTGTTCTTTTCACAAACCACATCTAGAGTCATTGCATGTGTGTTCTTCTCACAAACCACATATGGATCCACCAGAGTTCATTGCATGTCTGTTCTTTTCACAAACCACATCTAGAGTCATTGCATGTCTGTTCTTCTCATAAACTACATATGGATCCACTAGAGTTCATTGAATGTGTGTTCTTTTCACAAACCACATCTAGAGTCATTGCATGCCTATTCTTCTCACAAACCACACAAGGATCCATCAGAATCATTGCATGTGTGTTCTTTTCACAAACCATACTAGAGTCCTTGCATGTGTGTTCTTTTCACAAAGCACATATAGATCCACCAGTGTGATTGCATGTGTGGTCTTTTTCATTAACCACGGCTAGAGTCATTGCGTGTCTGTTCTGTTCACAAACCACATATCGATCCACCAGTGTCATTGCATGTGTATTCTTTTCACAAACCACAGCTAGAGTCATTGCATGTATGTTCTTTTCATTAAGCACATCTAGAGTCATTGCATGTGTGTAATTTTCACAAACCACATATGGATCCACCAGAGTTCATTGCATATCTATTATTTTCACAAACCACATCTAGAGTCATTGCATGTGTGTTCTTCTCACAAACCACATATGGATCCACCAGAGTTCATTGCATGTGTGTTCTTTTCATTAACCACAGCTAGAGTCATTGCATGTTTGTTCTTCTCACAAACTACATATGGATCCACCAGAGTTCATTGCATGTCTGTTCTTTTCACAAACCACATCTAGAGTCATTGCATGTGTGTTCTTCTCACAAACCACATCTAGAGTCATTAGATGTGTGTTATTTTCACAAACCACATATTGATCCACCAATGTCATTGCATGTGTGTTCTTTTCACAAACCACATCTAGAGTCATTGCATGTGTGTTCTTTTCACAAAGCACATATAGATCCACCAGTGTGATTGCATGTGTGTTCTTTTCATTAACCACAACTAGAGTCATTGCGTGTCTGTTCTTTTCACAAACCACATCTAGAGTCATTGCATGTGTGTTCTTCTCACAAACCACATATGGATCCACCAGAGTTCATTGCATGTCTGTTCTTTTCACAAACCACATCTAGAGTCATTGTATGTGTGTTCTTCTCACAAACCACATATGGATCCACCAGAGTTCATTGCATGTCTCTTCTTTTCACAAACCACATCTAGAGTGATTGCATGTCTGTTCTTCTCACAAACTACATATGGAACCACCAGTGTCATTGCATGTCTGTTCTTTTCACAAACCACATCTAGAGTCATTGCATGTGTGTTCTTCTCACAAACCACATATGGATCCACCAGAGTTCATTGCATGTCTGTTCTTTTCACAAACCACATCTAGAGTGATTGCATGTCTGTTCTTCTCACAAACTACATATGGAACCACTAGAGTTTATTGCATGTGTGTTCGTTTCACAAACCACATCTAGAGTCATTGCATGTCTGTTCTTCTCACAAACCACACAAGGATCCATCAGAATCATTGCATGTGTGTTCTTTTCACAAACCACACTAGAGTCCTTGCATGTGTGTTCTTTTCACAAAGCACATATAGATCCACCAGTGTGATTGCATGTGTGGTCTTTTTCATTAACCAAAGCTAGAGTCATTGCGTGTCTGTTTTGTTCACAAACCACATATGGATCCACCAGTGTCATTGCATGTGTATTCTTTTCACAAACCATAGCTAGAGTCATTGCATGTGTGTTCTTTTCATTAAGCACATCTAGAGTCATTGCATGTGTGTTCTTTTCACAAACCACATATGGATCCACTAGAGTTCATTGCATGTGTGTTCTTTTCACAAACCACATCTAGAGTCATTGCATGTCTGTTCTTCTCAAAAACCACATAAGGATCCATCAGAGTCATTGCATGTGTGTTCTTTTCACAAACCACAGCTAGAGTCCTTGCATGTGTGTTCTTGTCACAAACCACATCTAGAGTCATTGCATGTGTGTTCTTCTCACAAACCACAGCTATAGTCATTGCATGTGTGTTCTTCTCACAAACCACAGCTATAGTCATTGCATGTGTGTTCTTCTCACAAACCACATATGGATCCACCAGAGTTCATTGCATGTCTGTTCTTTTCACAAACCACATCTAGAGTCATTGCATGTGTGTTCTTCTCACAAACCACATATGGATCCACCAGAGTTCATTGCATGTCTGTTCTTTTCACAAACCACATCTAGAGTCATTGCATGTCTGTTCTTCTCATAAACTACATATGGATCCACTAGAGTTCATTGAATGTGTGTTCTTTTCACAAACCACATCTAGAGTCATTGCATGTCTATTCTTCTCACAAACCACACAAGGATCCATCAGAATCATTGCATGTGTGTTCTTTTCACAAACCACACTAGAGTCCTTGCATGTGTGTTCTTTTCACAAAGCACATATAGATCCACCAGTGTGATTGCATGTGTGGTCTTTTTCATTAACCACAGCTAGAGTCATTGCGTGTCTGTTCTGTTCACAAACCACATATCGATCCACCAGTGTCATTGCATGTGTATTCTTTTCACAAACCACAGCTGGAGTCATTGCATGTATGTTCTTTTCATTAAGCACATCTAGAGTCATTGCATGTGTGTTATTTTCACAAACCACATATGGATCCACCAGAGTTCATTGCATATCTATTATTTTCACAAACCACATCTAGAGTCATTGCATGTGTGTTCTTCTCACAAACCACATATGGATCCACCAGAGTTCATTGCATGTGTGTTCTTTTCATTAACCACAGCTAGAGTCATTGCATGTTTGTTCTTCTCACAAACTACATATGGATCCACCAGAGTTCATTGCATGTCTGTTCTTTTCACAAACCACATCTAGAGTCATTGCATGTGTGTTCTTCTCACAAACCACATCTAGAGTCATTAGATGTGTGTTATTTTCACAAACCACATATTGATCCACCAATGTCATTGCATGTGTGTTCTTTTCACAAACCACATCTAGAGTCATTGCATGTGTGTTCTTTTCACAAAGCACATATAGATCCACCAGTGTGATTGCATGTGTGTTCTTTTCATTAACCACAACTAGAGTCATTGCGTGTCTGTTCTTTTCACAAACCACATATGGATCCACCAGTGGCATTGCATGTGTATTCTTTTCACAAACCACAGCTAGAGTCATTGCGTGTGTGTTCTTTTCATTAAGCACATCTAGAGTCATTGCACGTGTGTTCCTTTCACAAACCACATATGGATCCACCAGAGTTCATTGCATATCTATTATTTTCACAAACCACATCTAGAGTCATTGCATGTGTGTTCTTCTCGCAAACCACATATGGATCCACCAGAGTTCATTGCATGTGTGTTCTTTTCATTTACCACAGCTAGAGTCATTGCATGTTTGTTCTTCTCACAAACTACATATGGATCCACAAGAATTCATTGCATGACTGTTCTTTTCACAAACCACATCTAGAGTAATTGCATGTGTGTTCTTCTCACAAACCACATCTAGAGTCATTGCATGTGTGTTCTTCTCACAAACCACATATAGATCCACCAGAGTTCATTGCATGTGTGTTCTTTTCACAAACCACATCTAGAGTCATTGCATGTGTGTTCTTTTCACAAACCACATATGGATCCACTAGAGTTCATTGCATGTGTGTTCTTTTCACAAACCACATCTAGAGTCATTGCATGTCTGTTCTTCTCACAAACCACATAAGGATCCATCAGAGTCATTGCATGTGTGTTCTTTTCACAAACCACAGCTAGAGTCCTTGCATGTGTGTTCTTTTCACAAACCACATCTAGAGTCATTGCATGTGTGTTCTTCTCACAAACCACATATGGATCCACCAGAGTTTATTGCATGTCTGTTCTTTTCACAAACCACATCTAGAGTGATTGCATGTCTGTTCTTCTCACAAACTACATATGGAACCACTAGAGTTTATTGCATGTGTGTTCTTTTCACAAACCACATCTAGAGTCATTGCATGTCTGTTCTTCTCACAAACCACACAAGGATCCATCAGAATCATCGCATGTGTGTTCTTTTCACAAACCACACTAGAGTCCTTGCATGTGTGTTCTTTTCACAAAGCACATATAGATCCACCAGTGTGATTGCATGTGTGGTCTTTTTCATTAACCAAAGCTAGAGTCATTGCATGTCTGTTTTGTTCACAAACCACATAAGGATCCACGAGTGTCATTGCATGTGTATTCTTTTCACAAACCACAGCTAGAGTCATTGCATGTGTGTTCTTTTCATTAAGCACATCTAGAGTCATTGCATGTGTGTTCTTTTCACAAACCACATATGGATCCACTAGAGTTCATTGCATGTGTGTTCTTTTCACAAACCAGATCTAGAGTCATTGCATGTCTGTTCTTATCAAAAACCACATAAGGATCCATCAGAGTCATTGCATGTGTGTTCTTTTCACAAACCACAGCTAGAGTCCTTGCATGTGTGTTCTTTTCACAAACCACATCTAGAGTCATTGCATGTGTGTTCTTCTCACAAACCACAGCTATAGTCATTGCATGTGTGTTCTTCTCACAAACCACATATGGATCCACCAGAGTTCATTGCATGTCTGTTCTTTTCACAAACCACATCTAGAGTCATTGCATGTGTGTTCTTCTCACAAACCACATCTGGATCCACCAGAGTTCATTGCATGTCTGTTCTTTTCACAAACCACATCTAGAGTCATTGCATGTCTGTTCTTCTCACAAACCACATATGGATCCACCAGAGTTCATTGCATGTCTGTTCTTTTCACAAACCACATCTAGAGTCATTGCATGTCTGTTCTTCTCATAAACTACATATGGATCCACTAGAGTTCATTGAATGTGTGTTCTTTTCACAAACCACATCTAGAGTCATTGCATGTCTGTTCTTCTCACAAACCACACAAGGATCCATCAGAATCATTGCATGTGTGTTCTTTTCACAAACCACACTAGAGTCCTTGCATGTGTGTTCTTTTCACAAAGCACATATAGATCCACCAGTGTGATTGCATGTGTGGTCTTTTTCATTAACCACAGCTAGAGTCATTGCGTGTCTGTTCTGTTCACAAACCACATATCGATCCACCAGTGTCATTGCATGTGTATTCTTTTCACAAACCACAGCTAGAGTCATTGCATGTATGTTCTTTTCATTAAGCACATCTAGAGTCATTGCATGTGTGTTATTTTCACAAACCACATATGGATCCACCAGAGTTCATTGCATATCTATTATTTTCACAAACCACATCTAGAGTCATTGCATGTGTGTTCTTCTCACAAACCACATATGGATCCACCAGAGTTCATTGCATGTGTGTTCTTTTCATTAACCACAGCTAGAGTCATTGCATGTTTGTTCTTCTCACAAACTACATATGGATCCACCAGAGTTCATTGCATGTCTGTTCGTTTCACAAACCACATCTAGAGTCATTGCATGTGTGTTCTTCTCACAAACCACATCTAGAGTCATTAGATGTGTGTTATTTTCACAAACCACATATTGATCCACCAATGTCATTGCATGTGTGTTCTTTTCACAAACCACATCTAGAGTCATTGCATGTGTGTTCTTTTCACAAAGCACATATAGATCCACCAGTGTGATTGCATGTGTGTTCTTTTCATTAACCACAACTAGAGTCATTGCGTGTCTGTTCTTTTCACAAACCACATCTAGAGTCATTGCATGTGTGTTCTTCTCACAAACCACATATGGATCCACCAGAGTTCATTGCATGTCTGTTCTTTTCACAAACCACATCTAGAGTCATTGTATGTGTGTTCTTCTCACAAACCACATATGGATCCACCAGAGTTCATTGCATGTCTCTTCTTTTCACAAACCACATCTAGAGTGATTGCATGTCTGTTCTTCTCACAAACTACATATGGAACCACCAGTGTCATTGCATGTCTGTTCTTTTCACAAACCACATCTAGAGTCATTGCATGTGTGTTCTTCTCACAAACCACATATGGATCCACCAGAGTTCATTGCATGTCTGTTCTTTTCACAAACCACATCTAGAGTGATTGCATGTCTGTTCTTCTCACAAACTACATATGGAACCACTAGAGTTTATTGCATGTGTGTTCGTTTCACAAACCACATCTAGAGTCATTGCATGTCTGTTCTTCTCACAAACCACACAAGGATCCATCAGAATCATTGCATGTGTGTTCTTTTCACAAACCACACTAGAGTCCTTGCATGTGTGTTCTTTTCACAAAGCACATATAGATCCACCAGTGTGATTGCATGTGTGGTCTTTTTCATTAACCAAAGCTAGAGTCATTGCGTGTCTGTTTTGTTCACAAACCACATATGGATCCACCAGTGTCATTGCATGTGTATTCTTTTCACAAACCATAGCTAGAGTCATTGCATGTGTGTTCTTTTCATTAAGCACATCTAGAGTCATTGCATGTGTGTTCTTTTCACAAACCACATATGGATCCACTAGAGTTCATTGCATGTGTGTTCTTTTCACAAACCACATCTAGAGTCATTGCATGTCTGTTCTTCTCAAAAACCACATAAGGATCCATCAGAGTCATTGCATGTGTGTTCTTTTCACAAACCACAGCTAGAGTCCTTGCATGTGTGTTCTTGTCACAAACCACATCTAGAGTCATTGCATGTGTGTTCTTCTCACAAACCACAGCTATAGTCATTGCATGTGTGTTCTTCTCACAAACCACAGCTATAGTCATTGCATGTGTGTTCTTCTCACAAACCACATATGGATCCACCAGAGTTCATTGCATGTCTGTTCTTTTCACAAACCACATCTAGAGTCATTGCATGTGTGTTCTTCTCACAAACCACATATGGATCCACCAGAGTTCATTGCATGTCTGTTCTTTTCACAAACCACATCTAGAGTCATTGCATGTCTGTTCTTCTCATAAACTACATATGGATCCACTAGAGTTCATTGAATGTGTGTTCTTTTCACAAACCACATCTAGAGTCATTGCATGTCTATTCTTCTCACAAACCACACAAGGATCCATCAGAATCATTGCATGTGTGTTCTTTTCACAAACCACACTAGAGTCCTTGCATGTGTGTTCTTTTCACAAAGCACATATAGATCCACCAGTGTGATTGCATGTGTGGTCTTTTTCATTAACCACAGCTAGAGTCATTGCGTGTCTGTTCTGTTCACAAACCACATATCGATCCACCAGTGTCATTGCATGTGTATTCTTTTCACAAACCACAGCTGGAGTCATTGCATGTATGTTCTTTTCATTAAGCACATCTAGAGTCATTGCATGTGTGTTATTTTCACAAACCACATATGGATCCACCAGAGTTCATTGCATATCTATTATTTTCACAAACCACATCTAGAGTCATTGCATGTGTGTTCTTCTCACAAACCACATATGGATCCACCAGAGTTCATTGCATGTGTGTTCTTTTCATTAACCACAGCTAGAGTCATTGCATGTTTGTTCTTCTCACAAACTACATATGGATCCACCAGAGTTCATTGCATGTCTGTTCTTTTCACAAACCACATCTAGAGTCATTGCATGTGTGTTCTTCTCACAAACCACATCTAGAGTCATTAGATGTGTGTTATTTTCACAAACCACATATTGATCCACCAATGTCATTGCATGTGTGTTCTTTTCACAAACCACATCTAGAGTCATTGCATGTGTGTTCTTTTCACAAAGCACATATAGATCCACCAGTGTGATTGCATGTGTGTTCTTTTCATTAACCACAACTAGAGTCATTGCGTGTCTGTTCTTTTCACAAACCACATATGGATCCACCAGTGGCATTGCATGTGTATTCTTTTCACAAACCACAGCTAGAGTCATTGCGTGTGTGTTCTTTTCATTAAGCACATCTAGAGTCATTGCACGTGTGTTCCTTTCACAAACCACATATGGATCCACCAGAGTTCATTGCATATCTATTATTTTCACAAACCACATCTAGAGTCATTGCATGTGTGTTCTTCTCGCAAACCACATATGGATCCACCAGAGTTCATTGCATGTGTGTTCTTTTCATTTACCACAGCTAGAGTCATTGCATGTTTGTTCTTCTCACAAACTACATATGGATCCACAAGAATTCATTGCATGACTGTTCTTTTCACAAACCACATCTAGAGTAATTGCATGTGTGTTCTTCTCACAAACCACATCTAGAGTCATTGCATGTGTGTTCTTCTCACAAACCACATATAGATCCACCAGAGTTCATTGCATGTGTGTTCTTTTCACAAACCACATCTAGAGTCATTGCATGTGTGTTCTTTTCACAAACCACATATGGATCCACTAGAGTTCATTGCATGTGTGTTCTTTTCACAAACCACATCTAGAGTCATTGCATGTCTGTTCTTCTCACAAACCACATAAGGATCCATCAGAGTCATTGCATGTGTGTTCTTTTCACAAACCACAGCTAGAGTCCTTGCATGTGTGTTCTTTTCACAAACCACATCTAGAGTCATTGCATGTGTGTTCTTCTCACAAACCACAGCTATAGTCATTGCATGTGTGTTCTTCTCACAAACCACATATGGATCCACCAGAGTTCATTGCATGTCTGTTCTTTTCACAAACCACATCTAGAGTCATTGCATGTGTGTTCTTCTCACAAACCACATATGGATCCACCAGAGTTCATTGCATGTCTGTTCTTTTCACAAACCACATCTAGAGTGATTGCATGTCTGTTCTTCTCACAAACTACATATGGATCCACTAGAGTTCATTGCATGTGTGTTCTTTTCACAAACCACATCTAGAATCATTGCATGTCTGTTCTTCTCACAAACCACACAAGGATCCATCAGAATCATTGCATGTGTGTTCTTTTCACAAACCACACTAGAGTCCTTGCATGTGTGTTCTTTTCACAAAGCACATATAGATCCACCAGTGTGATTGCATGTGTGGTCTTTTTCATTAACCACAGCTAGAGTCATTGCGTGTCTGTTCTGTTCACAAACCACATATGGATCCACCAGTGTCATTGCATGTGTATTCTTTTCACAAACCACAGCTAGAGTCATTGCATGTGTGTTCTTTTCATTAAGCACATCTAGAGTCATTGCATGTGTGTTTTTTCACAAACCACATATGGATCCACCAGAGTTCATTGCATATCTATTATTTTCACAAACCACATCTAGAGTCATTGCATGTGTGTTCTTCTCACAAACCACATATGGATCCACCAGAGTTCATTGCATGTGTGTTCTTTTCATTAACCACAGCTAGAGTCATTGTATGTGTGTTCTTCTCACAAACCACATATGGATCCACCAGAGTTCATTGCATGTCTCTTCTTTTCACAAACCACATCTAGAGTGATTGCATGTCTGTTCTTCTCACAAACTACATATGGAACCACCAGTGTCATTGCATGTCTGTTCTTTTCACAAACCACATCTAGAGTCATTGCATGTGTGTTCTTCTCACAAACCACATATGGATCCACCAGAGTTCATTGCATGTCTGTTCTTTTCACAAACCACATCTAGAGTGATTGCATGTCTGTTCTTCTCACAAACTACATATGGAACCACTAGAGTTTATTGCATGTGTGTTCGTTTCACAAACCACATCTAGAGTCATTGCATGTCTGTTCTTCTCACAAACCACACAAGGATCCATCAGAATCATTGCATGTGTGTTCTTTTCACAAACCACACTAGAGTCCTTGCATGTGTGTTCTTTTCACAAAGCACATATAGATCCACCAGTGTGATTGCATGTGTGGTCTTTTTCATTAACCAAAGCTAGAGTCATTGCGTGTCTGTTTTGTTCACAAACCACATATGGATCCACCAGTGTCATTGCATGTGTATTCTTTTCACAAACCATAGCTAGAGTCATTGCATGTGTGTTCTTTTCATTAAGCACATCTAGAGTCATTGCATGTGTGTTCTTTTCACAAACCACATATGGATCCACTAGAGTTCATTGCATGTGTGTTCTTTTCACAAACCACATCTAGAGTCATTGCATGTCTGTTCTTCTCAAAAACCACATAAGGATCCATCAGAGTCATTGCATGTGTGTTCTTTTCACAAACCACAGCTAGAGTCCTTGCATGTGTGTTCTTGTCACAAACCACATCTAGAGTCATTGCATGTGTGTTCTTCTCACAAACCACAGCTATAGTCATTGCATGTGTGTTCTTCTCACAAACCACAGCTATAGTCATTGCATGTGTGTTCTTCTCACAAACCACATATGGATCCACCAGAGTTCATTGCATGTCTGTTCTTTTCACAAACCACATCTAGAGTCATTGCATGTGTGTTCTTCTCACAAACCACATATGGATCCACCAGAGTTCATTGCATGTCTGTTCTTTTCACAAACCACATCTAGAGTCATTGCATGTCTGTTCTTCTCATAAACTACATATGGATCCACTAGAGTTCATTGAATGTGTGTTCTTTTCACAAACCACATCTAGAGTCATTGCATGTCTATTCTTCTCACAAACCACACAAGGATCCATCAGAATCATTGCATGTGTGTTCTTTTCACAAACCACACTAGAGTCCTTGCATGTGTGTTCTTTTCACAAAGCACATATAGATCCACCAGTGTGATTGCATGTGTGGTCTTTTTCATTAACCACAGCTAGAGTCATTGCGTGTCTGTTCTGTTCACAAACCACATATCGATCCACCAGTGTCATTGCATGTGTATTCTTTTCACAAACCACAGCTGGAGTCATTGCATGTATGTTCTTTTCATTAAGCACATCTAGAGTCATTGCATGTGTGTTATTTTCACAAACCACATATGGATCCACCAGAGTTCATTGCATATCTATTATTTTCACAAACCACATCTAGAGTCATTGCATGTGTGTTCTTCTCACAAACCACATATGGATCCACCAGAGTTCATTGCATGTGTGTTCTTTTCATTAACCACAGCTAGAGTCATTGCATGTTTGTTCTTCTCACAAACTACATATGGATCCACCAGAGTTCATTGCATGTCTGTTCTTTTCACAAACCACATCTAGAGTCATTGCATGTGTGTTCTTCTCACAAACCACATCTAGAGTCATTAGATGTGTGTTATTTTCACAAACCACATATTGATCCACCAATGTCATTGCATGTGTGTTCTTTTCACAAACCACATCTAGAGTCATTGCATGTGTGTTCTTTTCACAAAGCACATATAGATCCACCAGTGTGATTGCATGTGTGTTCTTTTCATTAACCACAACTAGAGTCATTGCGTGTCTGTTCTTTTCACAAACCACATATGGATCCACCAGTGGCATTGCATGTGTATTCTTTTCACAAACCACAGCTAGAGTCATTGCGTGTGTGTTCTTTTCATTAAGCACATCTAGAGTCATTGCACGTGTGTTCCTTTCACAAACCACATATGGATCCACCAGAGTTCATTGCATATCTATTATTTTCACAAACCACATCTAGAGTCATTGCATGTGTGTTCTTCTCGCAAACCACATATGGATCCACCAGAGTTCATTGCATGTGTGTTCTTTTCATTTACCACAGCTAGAGTCATTGCATGTTTGTTCTTCTCACAAACTACATATGGATCCACAAGAATTCATTGCATGACTGTTCTTTTCACAAACCACATCTAGAGTAATTGCATGTGTGTTCTTCTCACAAACCACATCTAGAGTCATTGCATGTGTGTTCTTCTCACAAACCACATATAGATCCACCAGAGTTCATTGCATGTGTGTTCTTTTCACAAACCACATCTAGAGTCATTGCATGTGTGTTCTTTTCACAAACCACATATGGATCCACTAGAGTTCATTGCATGTGTGTTCTTTTCACAAACCACATCTAGAGTCATTGCATGTCTGTTCTTCTCACAAACCACATAAGGATCCATCAGAGTCATTGCATGTGTGTTCTTTTCACAAACCACAGCTAGAGTCCTTGCATGTGTGTTCTTTTCACAAACCACATCTAGAGTCATTGCATGTGTGTTCTTCTCACAAACCACAGCTATAGTCATTGCATGTGTGTTCTTCTCACAAACCACATATGGATCCACCAGAGTTCATTGCATATCTATTATTTTCACAAACCACATCTAGAGTCATTGCATGTGTGTTCTTCTCACAAACCACATATGGATCCACCAGAGTTCATTGCATGTGTGTTCTTTTCATTAACCACAGCTAGAGTCATTGCATGTTTGTTCTTCTCACAAACTACATATGGATCCACCAGAGTTCATTGCATGTCTGTTCTTTTCACAAACCACATCTAGAGTGATTGCATGTCTGTTCTTCTCACAAACTACATATGAATCCACTAGAGTTCATTGCATGTGTGTTCTTTTCACAAACCACATCTAGAATCATTGCATGTCTGTTCTTCTCACAAACCACACAAGGATCCATCAGAATCATTGCATGTGTGTTCTTTTCACAAACCACACTAGAGTCCTTGCATGTGTGTTCTTTTCACAAAGCACATATAGATCCACCAGTGTGATTGCATGTGTGGTCTTTTTCATTAACCACAGCTAGAGTCATTGCGTGTCTGTTCTGTTCACAAACCACATATGGATCCACCAGTGTCATTGCATGTGTATTCTTTTCACAAACCACAGCTAGAGTCATTGCATGTGTGTTCTTTTCATTAAGCACATCTAGAGTCATTGCATGTGTGTTTTTTCACAAACCACATATGGATCCACCAGAGTTCATTGCATATCTATTATTTTCACAAACCACATCTAGAGTCATTGCATGTGTGTTCTTCTCACAAACCACATATGGATCCACCAGAGTTCATTGCATGTGTGTTCTTTTCATTAACCACAGCTAGAGTCATTGCATGTTTGTTCTTCTCACAAACTACATATGGATCCACCAGAGTTCATTGCATGTCTGTTCTTTTCACAAACCACATCTAGAGTCATTGCATGTGTGTTCTTCTCACAAACCACATCTAGAGTCATTAGATGTATGTTATTTTCACAAACCACATATTGATCCACCAATGTCATTGCATGTGTGTTCTTTTCACAAACCACATCTAGAGTCATTGCATGTGTGTTCTTTTCACAAAGCACATATAGATCCACCAGTGTGATTGCATGTGTGTTCTTTTCATTAACCACAACTAGAGTCATTGCGTGTCTGTTCTTTTCACAAACCACATATGGATCCACCAGTGTCATTGCATGTGTATTCTTTTCACAAACCACAGCTAGAGTCATTGCGTGTGTGTTCTTTTCATTAAGCACATCTAGAGTCATTCCACGTGTGTTCCTTTCACAAACGACATATGGATCCACCAGAGTTCATTGCATATCTATTATTTTCACAAACCACATCTAGAGTCATTGCATGTGTGTTCTTCTCACAAACCACATATGGATCCACCAGAGTTCATTGCATGTGTGTTCTTTTCATTAACCACAGCTAGAGTCATTGCATGTTTGTTCTTCTCACAAACTACATATGGATCCACCAGAATTCATTTCATGACTGTTCTTTTCACAAACCACATCTAGAGTCATTGCATATGTGTTCTTCTCACAAACCACATCTAGAGTCATTGCATGTGTGTTCTTCTCGCAAACCACATATGGATCCACCAGAGTTTATTGCATGTCTGTTCTTTTCACAAACCACATCTAGAGTCATTGCATGTCTGTTCTTCTCACAAACCACATATGGATCCACTAGAGTTCATTGCATGTGTGTTCTTTTCACAAACCACATCTAGAGTCATTGCATGTCTGTTCTTCTCACAAACCACATAAGGATCCATCAGAATCATTGCATGTGTGTTCTTCTCACAAACCACATATGGATCCACCAGAGTTCATTGCATGTGTGTTCTTTTCACAAACCACATCTAGAGTCATTGCATGTGTGTTCTTTTCACAAACCACATATGGATCCACTAGAGTTCATTGCATGTGTGTTCTTTTCACAAACCACATCTAGAGTCATTGCATGTCTGTTCTTCTCACAAACCACATAAGGATCCATCAGAGTCATTGCATGTGTGTTCTTTTTACAAACCACAGCTAGAGTCCTTGCATGTGTGATCTTTTCACAAACCACAGCTAGAGTCCTTGCATGTGTGTTCTTCTCACAAACCACAGCTATAGTCATTACATGTGTGTTCTTCTCTGAAACCACATATGGATCCACCAGAGTTTATTGCATGTCTGTTCTTTTCACAAACCACATCTAGAGTCATTGCATGTCTGTTCTTCTCACAAATCCACTAGAGTTCGTTGCATGTGTGTTCTTTTCACAAACCACATCTAAAGTCATTGCATGTCTGTTCTTCTCACAAACCACACAAGGATCCATCAGAATCATTGCATGTGTGTTCTTTTCACAAACCACAACTAGAGTCCTTGTATGTGTGTTCTTTTCACAAAGCACATATAGATCCACCAGTGTGATTGCATGTGTGGTCTTTTTCATTAACCACAGCTAGAGTCATTGCGTGTCTGTTCTGTTCACAAACCACATATGCATCCACCAGTGTCATTGCATGTGTATTCTTTTCACAAACCACAGCTAGAGTCATTGCATGTGTGTTCTTTTCATTAAGCACATCTTGAGTCATTGCATGTGTGTTCTTTTCACAAACCACATATGGATCCACCAGAGTTCATTGCATATCTATTATTTTCACAAACCACATCTAGAGTCATTGCATGTGTGTTCTTCTCACAAACCACATATGGATCCACCAGAGTTATTTGCATGTGTGTTCTTTTCATTAACCACAGCTAGAGTCATTGCATGTTTGTTTTTCTCACAAACTACATATGGATCCACCAGAGTTTATTGCATGTCTGTTCTTTTCACAAACCACATCTAGAGTCATTGCATGTGTGTTCTTCTCACAAACCACATCTGGATCCACCAGAGTTCATTGCATGTCTGTTCTTTTCACAAACCACATCTAGAGTCATTGCATGTCTGTTCTTTTCACAAACCACATCTAGAGTCATTGCATGTGTGTTCTTTTCACAAACCACATCTAGAGTCATTGCATGTGTGTTCTTTTCACAAACCACATATGGATCCACTAGAGTTCATTGCATTTGTGTTCTTTTCACAAACCACATCTAGAGTCATTGCATGTCTGTTCTTCTCACAAACCACATAAGGATCCATCAGAGTCATTGCATGTGTGTTCTTTTCACAAACCACAGCTAGAGTCCTTGCATGTGTGTTCTTTTCACAAACCACATCTAGAGTCATTGCATGTGTGTTCTTCTCACAAACCACAGCTATAGTCATTGCATGTGTGTTCTTTTCACAAACCACATCTAGAGTCATTGCATGTGTGTTCTTTTCACAAACCACATATGGATCCACTAGAGTTCATTGCATGTGTGTTCTTTTCACAAACCACATCTAGAGTCATTGCATGTCTGTTCTTCTCACAAACCACATAAGGATCCACCAGAGTCATTGCATGTGTGTTCTTTTCTCAAACCACATCTAGAGTCCTTGCATGGGTGTTCTTTTCACAAACCACATATAGGGTCATTACATGTGTGTTCTTCTCACAAACCATAGCTAGAGTCATTGCATGTGTGTTCTTCTCACAAATCACATCTAGAGTCATTTCATGTGTGTTCTAACCACAAACTACATATGGATCCAACAGATTTCATTGCATGTCTGTTCTTTTCATAAACCATAGCTAGAGTCATTGCATGTGTGTTCTTCTCACAAACCACACATGGATCCACCAGCGTCATTCCATGTGTGTTCTTTTCACAAACCACATCTAGAGTCATTGCATGTGTGTTCTTTTCACAAACCACATCTAGAGTCATTGCATGTGTGTTCTTTTCACAAACCACATATGGATCCACTAGAGTTCATTGCATTTGTGTTCTTTTCACAAACCACATCTAGAGTCATTGCATGTCTATTCTTCTCACAAACCACATAAGGATCCATCAGAGTCATTGCATGTGTGTTCTTTTCACAAACCACAGCTAGAGTCCTTGCATGTGTGTTCTTTTCACAAACCACATCTAGAGTCATTGCATGTGTGTTCTTCTCACAAACCACAGCTATAGTCATTGCATGTGTGTTCTTCTCACAAACCACATATGGATCCACCAGAGTTCATTGCATGTCTGTTCTTTTCACAAACCACATCTAGTCATTGCATGTGTGTTCTTCTCACAAACCACATATGGATCCACCAGAGTTCATTGCATGTCTGTTCTTTTCACAAACCACATCTAGAGTCATTGCATGTTTGTTCTTCTCACAAACTACATATGGATCCACTAGAGTTCATTGAATGTGTGTTCTTTTCACAAACCACATCTAGAGTCATTGCATGTCTGTTCTTCTCACAAACCACACAAGGATCCATCAGAATCATTGCATGTGTGTTCTTTTCACAACCCACAACTAGAGTCCTTGCATGTGTGTTCTTTTCACAAAGCACATATAGATCCACCAGTGTGATTGCATGTGTGTTCTTTTTCATTAACCACAGCTAGAGTCATTGCGTGTCTGTTCTGTTCACAAACCACATATGGATCCACCAGTGTCATTGCATGTGTATTCTTTTCACAAACCACAGCTAGAGTCATTGCATGTGTGTTCTTTTCATTAAGCACATCTAGAGTCATTGCATGTGTGTTCTTTTCACAAACCACATATGGATCCACCAGAGTTCATTGCATATCTATTATTTTCACAAACCACATCTAGAGTCATTGCATGTGTGTTCTTCTCACAAACCACATAAGGATGCACCAGAGTCATTGCATGTGTGTTCTTTTCTCAAACCACATCTAGAGTCCTTGCATGGGTGTTCTTTTCACAAACCACATATAGGGTCATTACATGTGTGTTCTTCTCACAAACTACATATGGATCCACTAGAGTTCATTGCATGTGTGTTCTTTTCACAAACCACATCTAGAGTCATTGCATGTGTGTTCTTTTCACAAACCACATCTAGAGTCATTGCATGTGTGTTCTTTTCACAAACCACATATGGATCCACTAGAGTTCATTGCATGTGTGTTCTTTTCACAAACCACATCTAGAGTCATTGCATGTCTGTTCTTCTCACAAACCACATCTAGAGTTCATTGCATGTGTGTTCTTTTCACAAAGCACATATAGATCCACCAGTGTGATTGCATGTGTGTTCTTTTCATTAACCACAACTAGAGTCATTGCGTGTCTGTTCTTTTCACAAACCACATATGGATCCACCAGTGTCATTGCATGTGTATTCTTTTCACAAACCACAGCTAGAGTCATTGCGTGTGTGTTCTTTTCATTAAGCACATCTAGAGTCATTGCACGTGTGTTCCTTTCACAAACCACATATGGATCCACCAGAGTTCATTGCATATCTATTATTTTTACAAACCACATCTAGAGTCATTGCATGTGTGTTCTTTTCGCAAACCACATATGGATCCACCAGAGTTCATTGCATGTGTGTTCTTTTCATTAACCACAGCAAGAGTCATTACATGTTTGTTCTTCTCACAAACTACATATGGATCCACAAGAATTCATTGCATGACTGTTCTTTTCACGAACCACATCTAGAGTCATTGCATGTGTGTTTTTCTCACAAACCACATCTAGAGTCATTGCATGTGTGTTCTTCTCACAAACCACATATGGATCCACCAGAGTTCATTGCATGTGTGTTCTTTTCACAAACCACATCTAGAGTCATTGCATGTGTGTTCTTTTCACAAACCACATATGGATCCACTAGAGTTCATTGCATGTGTGTTCCTTTCACAAACCACATCTAGAGTCATTGCATGTCTGTTCTTCTCACAAACCACATAAGGATCCATCAGAGTCATTGCATGTGTGTTCTTTTCACAAACCACAACTAGAGTCCTTGCATGTGTGTTCTTTTCACAAACCACATCTAGAGTCATTGCATGTGTGTTCTTCTCACAAACCACAGCTATAGTCATTGCATGTGTGTTCTTCTCAGAAACCACATATGGATCCACCCGAGTTCATTGCATGTCTGTTCTTTTCACAAACCACATCTAGAGTCATTGCATGTGTGTTCTTCTCACAAATCACATATGGATCCACCAGAGTTCATTGCATGTCTGTTCTTTTCACAAACCACATCTAGAGTCATTGCATGTCTGTTCTTCTCACAAACTACATATGGATCCACTAGATTCATTGCATGTGTGTTCTTTTCACAAACCACATCTAGAGTCATTGCATGTCTGTTCTTCTCACAAACCACACAAGGATCCATCAGAATCATTGCATGTGTGTTCTTTTCACAAACCACACTAGAGTCCTTGCATGTGTGTTCTTTTCACAAAGCACATATAGATCCACCAGTGTGATTGCATGTGTGGTCTTTTTCATTAACCACAGCTAGAGTCATTGCGTGTCTGTTCTGTTCACAAACCACATATGGATCCACCAGTGTCATTGCATGTGTATTCTTTTCACAAACCACAGCTAGAGTCATTGCATGTGTGTTCTTTTCATTAAGCACATCTAGAGTCATTGCATGTGTGTTCTTTTCACAAACCACATATGGATCCACCAGAGTTCATTGCATATCTATTATTTTCACAAACCACATCTAGAGTCATTGCATGTGTGTTCTACTCACAAACCGCATATGGATCCACCAGAGTTCATTGCATGTGTGTTCTTTTCATTAACCACAGCTAGAGTCATTGCATGTTTGTTCTTCTCACAAACTACATATGGATCCACCAGACTTCATTGCATGTCTGTTCTTTTCACAAACCACATCTAGAGTCATTGCATGTGTGTTCTTCTCACAAACCACATCTAGAGTCATTAGATGTGTGTTATTTTCACAAACCACATATTGATCCACCAATGTCATTGCATGTGTGTTCTTTTCACAAACCACATCTAGAGTCATTGCATGTGTGTTCTTTTCACAAAGCACATATAGATCCACCAGTGTGATTGCATGTGTGTTCTTTTCATTAACCACAACTAGAGTCATTGCGTGTCTGTTCTTTTCACAAACCACATATGGATCCACCAGTGTCATTGCATGTGTATTCTTTTCACAAACCACAGCTAGAGTCCTTGCGTGTGTGTTCTTTTCATTAAGCACATCTAGAGTCATTGCATGTGTGTTCCTTTCACAAACCACATGTGGATCCACCAGAGTTCATTAGATATCTATTATTTTCACAAACCACATCTAGAGTCATTGCATGTGTGTTCTTTTCGCAAACCACATATGGATCCACCAGAGTTCATTGCATGTGTGTTCTTTTCATTAACCACAGCTAGAGTCATTGCATGTTTGTTCTTCTCACAAACTACATATGGATCCACAAGAATTCATTGCATGACTGTTCTTTTCACGAACCACATCTAGAGTCATTGCATGTGTGTTTTTCTCACAAACCACATCTAGAGTCATTGCATGTGTGTTCTTCTCACAAACCACATATGGATCCACCAGAGTTCATTGCATGTGTGTTCTTTTCACAAACCACATCTAGAGTCATTGCATGTGTGTTCTTTTCACAAACCACATATGGATCCACTAGAGTTCATTGCATGTGTGTTCTTTTCACAAACCACATCTAGAGTCATTGCATGTCTGTTCTTCTCACAAACCACATAAGGATCCATCAGAGTCATTGCATGTGTGTTCTTTTCACAAACCACAACTAGAGTCCTTGCATGTGTGTTCTTTTCACAAACCACATCTAGAGTCATTGCATGTGTGTTCTTCTCACAAACCACAGCTATAGTCATTGCATGTGTGTTCTTTTCAGAAACCACATATGGATCCACCCGAGTTCATTGCATGTCTGTTCTTTTCACAAACCACATCTAGAGTCATTGCATGTGTGTTCTTCTCACAAATCACATATGGATCCACCAGAGTTCATTGCATGTCTGTTCTTTTCACAAACCACATCTAGAGTCATTGCATGTCTGTTCTTCTCACAAACTACATATGGATCCACTAGAGTTCATTGCATGTGTGTTCTTTTCACAAACCACATCTAGAGTCATTGCATGTCTGTTCTTCTCACAAACCACACAAGGATCCATCAGAATCATTGCATGTGTGTTCTTTTCACAAACCACACTAGAGTCCTTGCATGTGTGTTCTTTTCACAAAGCACATATAGATCCACCAGTGTGATTGCATGTGTGGTCTTTTTCATTAACCACAGCTAGAGTCATTGCGTGTCTGTTCTGTTCACAAACCACATATGGATCCACCAGTGTCATTGCATGTGTATTCTTTTCACAAACCACAGCTAGAGTCATTGCATGTGTGTTCTTTTCATTAAGCACATCTAGAGTCATTGCATGTGTGTTCTTTTCACAAACCACATATGGATCCACCAGAGTTCATTGCATATCTATTATTTTCACAAACCACATCTAGAGTCATTGCATGTGTGTTCTACTCACAAACCGCATATGGATCCACCAGAGTTCATTGCATGTGTGTTCTTTTCATTAACCACAGCTAGAGTCATTGCATGTTTGTTCTTCTCACAAACTACATATGGATCCACCAGAGTTCATTGCATGTCTGTTCTTTTCACAAACCACATCTAGAGTCATTGCATGTGTGTTCTTCTCACAAACCACATCTAGAGTCATTAGATGTGTGTTATTTTCACAAACCACATATTGATCCACCAATGTCATTGCATGTGTGTTCTTTTCACAAACCACATCTAGAGTCATTGCATGTGTGTTCTTTTCACAAAGCACATATAGATCCACCAGTGTGATTGCATGTGTGTTCTTTTCATTAACCACAACTAGAGTCATTGCGTGTCTGTTCTTTTCACAAACCACATCTAGAGTCATTGCATGTGTGTTCTTCTCACAAACCACATATGGATCCACCAGAGTTCATTGCATGTCTGTTCTTTTCACAAACCACATCTAGAGTCATTGTATGTGTGTTCTTCTCACAAACCACATATGGATCCACCAGAGTTCATTGCATGTCTCTTCTTTTCACAAACCACATCTAGAGTGATTGCATGTCTGTTCTTCTCACAAACTACATATGGAACCACCAGTGTCATTGCATGTCTGTTCTTTTCACAAACCACATCTAGAGTCATTGCATGTGTGTTCTTCTCACAAACCACATATGGATCCACCAGAGTTCATTGCATGTCTGTTCTTTTCACAAACCACATCTAGAGTGATTGCATGTCTGTTCTTCTCACAAACTACATATGGAACCACTAGAGTTTATTGCATGTGTGTTCGTTTCACAAACCACATCTAGAGTCATTGCATGTCTGTTCTTCTCACAAACCACACAAGGATCCATCAGAATCATTGCATGTGTGTTCTTTTCACAAACCACACTAGAGTCCTTGCATGTGTGTTCTTTTCACAAAGCACATATAGATCCACCAGTGTGATTGCATGTGTGGTCTTTTTCATTAACCAAAGCTAGAGTCATTGCGTGTCTGTTTTGTTCACAAACCACATATGGATCCACCAGTGTCATTGCATGTGTATTCTTTTCACAAACCATAGCTAGAGTCATTGCATGTGTGTTCTTTTCATTAAGCACATCTAGAGTCATTGCATGTGTGTTCTTTTCACAAACCACATATGGATCCACTAGAGTTCATTGCATGTGTGTTCTTTTCACAAACCACATCTAGAGTCATTGCATGTCTGTTCTTCTCAAAAACCACATAAGGATCCATCAGAGTCATTGCATGTGTGTTCTTTTCACAAACCACAGCTAGAGTCCTTGCATGTGTGTTCTTGTCACAAACCACATCTAGAGTCATTGCATGTGTGTTCTTCTCACAAACCACAGCTATAGTCATTGCATGTGTGTTCTTCTCACAAACCACAGCTATAGTCATTGCATGTGTGTTCTTCTCACAAACCACATATGGATCCACCAGAGTTCATTGCATGTCTGTTCTTTTCACAAACCACATCTAGAGTCATTGCATGTGTGTTCTTCTCACAAACCACATATGGATCCACCAGAGTTCATTGCATGTCTGTTCTTTTCACAAACCACATCTAGAGTCATTGCATGTCTGTTCTTCTCATAAACTACATATGGATCCACTAGAGTTCATTGAATGTGTGTTCTTTTCACAAACCACATCTAGAGTCATTGCATGTCTATTCTTCTCACAAACCACACAAGGATCCATCAGAATCATTGCATGTGTGTTCTTTTCACAAACCACACTAGAGTCCTTGCATGTGTGTTCTTTTCACAAAGCACATATAGATCCACCAGTGTGATTGCATGTGTGGTCTTTTTCATTAACCACAGCTAGAGTCATTGCGTGTCTGTTCTGTTCACAAACCACATATCGATCCACCAGTGTCATTGCATGTGTATTCTTTTCACAAACCACAGCTGGAGTCATTGCATGTATGTTCTTTTCATTAAGCACATCTAGAGTCATTGCATGTGTGTTATTTTCACAAACCACATATGGATCCACCAGAGTTCATTGCATATCTATTATTTTCACAAACCACATCTAGAGTCATTGCATGTGTGTTCTTCTCACAAACCACATATGGATCCACCAGAGTTCATTGCATGTGTGTTCTTTTCATTAACCACAGCTAGAGTCATTGCATGTTTGTTCTTCTCACAAACTACATATGGATCCACCAGAGTTCATTGCATGTCTGTTCTTTTCACAAACCACATCTAGAGTCATTGCATGTGTGTTCTTCTCACAAACCACATCTAGAGTCATTAGATGTGTGTTATTTTCACAAACCACATATTGATCCACCAATGTCATTGCATGTGTGTTCTTTTCACAAACCACATCTAGAGTCATTGCATGTGTGTTCTTTTCACAAAGCACATATAGATCCACCAGTGTGATTGCATGTGTGTTCTTTTCATTAACCACAACTAGAGTCATTGCGTGTCTGTTCTTTTCACAAACCACATATGGATCCACCAGTGGCATTGCATGTGTATTCTTTTCACAAACCACAGCTAGAGTCATTGCGTGTGTGTTCTTTTCATTAAGCACATCTAGAGTCATTGCACGTGTGTTCCTTTCACAAACCACATATGGATCCACCAGAGTTCATTGCATATCTATTATTTTCACAAACCACATCTAGAGTCATTGCATGTGTGTTCTTCTCGCAAACCACATATGGATCCACCAGAGTTCATTGCATGTGTGTTCTTTTCATTTACCACAGCTAGAGTCATTGCATGTTTGTTCTTCTCACAAACTACATATGGATCCACAAGAATTCATTGCATGACTGTTCTTTTCACAAACCACATCTAGAGTAATTGCATGTGTGTTCTTCTCACAAACCACATCTAGAGTCATTGCATGTGTGTTCTTCTCACAAACCACATATAGATCCACCAGAGTTCATTGCATGTGTGTTCTTTTCACAAACCACATCTAGAGTCATTGCATGTGTGTTCTTTTCACAAACCACATATGGATCCACTAGAGTTCATTGCATGTGTGTTCTTTTCACAAACCACATCTAGAGTCATTGCATGTCTGTTCTTCTCACAAACCACATAAGGATCCATCAGAGTCATTGCATGTGTGTTCTTTTCACAAACCACAGCTAGAGTCCTTGCATGTGTGTTCTTTTCACAAACCACATCTAGAGTCATTGCATGTGTGTTCTTCTCACAAACCACATATGGATCCACCAGAGTTTATTGCATGTCTGTTCTTTTCACAAACCACATCTAGAGTGATTGCATGTCTGTTCTTCTCACAAACTACATATGGAACCACTAGAGTTTATTGCATGTGTGTTCTTTTCACAAACCACATCTAGAGTCATTGCATGTCTGTTCTTCTCACAAACCACACAAGGATCCATCAGAATCATCGCATGTGTGTTCTTTTCACAAACCACACTAGAGTCCTTGCATGTGTGTTCTTTTCACAAAGCACATATAGATCCACCAGTGTGATTGCATGTGTGGTCTTTTTCATTAACCAAAGCTAGAGTCATTGCATGTCTGTTTTGTTCACAAACCACATATGGATCCACCAGTGTCATTGCATGTGTATTCTTTTCACAAACCACAGCTAGAGTCATTGCATGTGTGTTCTTTTCATTAAGCACATCTAGAGTCATTGCATGTGTGTTCTTTTCACAAACCACATATGGATCCACTAGAGTTCATTGCATGTGTGTTCTTTTCACAAACCACATCTAGAGTCATTGCATGTCTGTTCTTATCAAAAACCACATAAGGATCCATCAGAGTCATTGCATGTGTGTTCTTTTCACAAACCACAGCTAGAGTCCTTGCATGTGTGTTCTTTTCACAAACCACATCTAGAGTCATTGCATGTGTGTTCTTCTCACAAACCACAGCTATAGTCATTGCATGTGTGTTCTTCTCAGAAACCACATATGGATCCACCAGAGTTCATTGCATGTCTGTTCTTTTCACAAACCACATCTAGAGTCATGGCATGTGTGTTCTTCTCACAAACCACATCTGGATCCACCAGAGTTCATTGCATGTCTGTTCTTTTCACAAACCACATCTAGAGTCATTGCATGTCTGTTCTTCTCACAAACCACATATGGATCCACCAGAGTTTATTGCATGTCTGTTCTTTTCACAAACCACATCTAGAGTCATTGCATGTCTGTTCTTCTCATAAACTACATATGGATCCACTAGAGTTCATTGAATGTGTGTTCTTTTCACAAACCACATCTAGAGTCATTGCATGTCTGTTCTTCTCACAAACCACACAAGGATCCATCAGAATCATTGCATGTGTGTTCTTTTCACAAACCACACTAGAGTCCTTGCATGTGTGTTCTTTTCACAAAGCACATATAGATCCACCAGTGTGATTGCATGTGTGGTCTTTTTCATTAACCACAGCTAGAGTCATTGCGTGTCTGTTCTGTTCACAAACCACATATCGATCCACCAGTGTCATTGCATGTGTATTCTTTTCACAAACCACAGCTAGAGTCATTGCATGTATGTTCTTTTCATTAAGCACATCTAGAGTCATTGCATGTGTGTTATTTTCACAAACCACATATGGATCCACCAGAGTTCATTGCATATCTATTATTTTCACAAACCACATCTAGAGTCATTGCATGTGTGTTCTTCTCACAAACCACATATGGATCCACCAGAGTTCATTGCATGTGTGTTCTTTTCATTAACCACAGCTAGAGTCATTGCATGTTTGTTCTTCTCACAAACTACATATGGATCCACCAGAGTTCATTGCATGTCTGTTCTTTTCACAAACCACATCTAGAGTCATTGCATGTGTGTTCTTCTCACAAACCACATCTAGAGTCATTAGATGTGTGTTATTTTCACAAACCACATATTGATCCACCAATGTCATTGCATGTGTGTTCTTTTCACAAACCACATCTAGAGTCATTGCATGTGTGTTCTTTTCACAAAGCACATATAGATCCACCAGTGTGATTGCATGTGTGTTCTTTTCATTAACCACAACTAGAGTCATTGCGTGTCTGTTCTTTTCACAAACCACATCTAGAGTCATTGCATGTGTGTTCTTCTCACAAACCACATATGGATCCACCCGAGTTCATTGCATGTCTGTTCTTTTCACAAACCACATCTAGAGTCATTGTATGTGTGTTCTTCTCACAAACCACATATGGATCCACCAGAGTTCATTGCATGTCTCTTCTTTTCACAAACCACATCTAGAGTGATTGCATGTCTGTTCTTCTCACAAACTACATATGGAACCACCAGTGTCATTGCATGTCTGTTCTTTTCACAAACCACATCTAGAGTCATTGCATGTGTGTTCTTCTCACAAACCACATATGGATCCACCAGAGTTCATTGCATGTCTGTTCTTTTCACAAACCACATCTAGAGTGATTGCATGTCTGTTCTTCTCACAAACTACATATGGAACCACTAGAGTTTATTGCATGTGTGTTCGTTTCACAAACCACATCTAGAGTCATTGCATGTCTGTTCTTCTCACAAACCACACAAGGATCCATCAGAATCATTGCATGTGTGTTCTTTTCACAAACCACACTAGAGTCCTTGCATGTGTGTTCTTTTCACAAAGCACATATAGATCCACCAGTGTGATTGCATGTGTGGTCTTTTTCATTAACCAAAGCTAGAGTCATTGCGTGTCTGTTTTGTTCACAAACCACATATGGATCCACCAGTGTCATTGCATGTGTATTCTTTTCACAAACCATAGCTAGAGTCATTGCATGTGTGTTCTTTTCATTAAGCACATCTAGAGTCATTGCATGTGTGTTCTTTTCACAAACCACATATGGATCCACTAGAGTTCATTGCATGTGTGTTCTTTTCACAAACCACATCTAGAGTCATTGCATGTCTGTTCTTCTCAAAAACCACATAAGGATCCATCAGAGTCATTGCATGTGTGTTCTTTTCACAAACCACAGCTAGAGTCCTTGCATGTGTGTTCTTGTCACAAACCACATCTAGAGTCATTGCATGTGTGTTCTTCTCACAAACCACAGCTATAGTCATTGCATGTGTGTTCTTCTCACAAACCACAGCTATAGTCATTGCATGTGTGTTCTTCTCACAAACCACATATGGATCCACCAGAGTTCATTGCATGTCTGTTCTTTTCACAAACCACATCTAGAGTCATTGCATGTGTGTTCTTCTCACAAACCACATATGGATCCACCAGAGTTCATTGCATGTCTGTTCTTTTCACAAACCACATCTAGAGTCATTGCATGTCTGTTCTTCTCATAAACTACATATGGATCCACTAGAGTTCATTGAATGTGTGTTCTTTTCACAAACCACATCTAGAGTCATTGCATGTCTATTCTTCTCACAAACCACACAAGGATCCATCAGAATCATTGCATGTGTGTTCTTTTCACAAACCACACTAGAGTCCTTGCATGTGTGTTCTTTTCACAAAGCACATATAGATCCACCAGTGTGATTGCATGTGTGGTCTTTTTCATTAACCACAGCTAGAGTCATTGCGTGTCTGTTCTGTTCACAAACCACATATCGATCCACCAGTGTCATTGCATGTGTATTCTTTTCACAAACCACAGCTGGAGTCATTGCATGTATGTTCTTTTCATTAAGCACATCTAGAGTCATTGCATGTGTGTTATTTTCACAAACCACATATGGATCCACCAGAGTTCATTGCATATCTATTATTTTCACAAACCACATCTAGAGTCATTGCATGTGTGTTCTTCTCACAAACCACATATGGATCCACCAGAGTTCATTGCATGTGTGTTCTTTTCATTAACCACAGCTAGAGTCATTGCATGTTTGTTCTTCTCACAAACTACATATGGATCCACCAGAGTTCATTGCATGTCTGTTCTTTTCACAAACCACATCTAGAGTCATTGCATGTGTGTTCTTCTCACAAACCACATCTAGAGTCATTAGATGTGTGTTATTTTCACAAACCACATATTGATCCACCAATGTCATTGCATGTGTGTTCTTTTCACAAACCACATCTAGAGTCATTGCATGTGTGTTCTTTTCACAAAGCACATATAGATCCACCAGTGTGATTGCATGTGTGTTCTTTTCATTAACCACAACTAGAGTCATTGCGTGTCTGTTCTTTTCACAAACCACATATGGATCCACCAGTGGCATTGCATGTGTATTCTTTTCACAAACCACAGCTAGAGTCATTGCGTGTGTGTTCTTTTCATTAAGCACATCTAGAGTCATTGCACGTGTGTTCCTTTCACAAACCACATATGGATCCACCAGAGTTCATTGCATATCTATTATTTTCACAAACCACATCTAGAGTCATTGCATGTGTGTTCTTCTCGCAAACCACATATGGATCCACCAGAGTTCATTGCATGTGTGTTCTTTTCATTTACCACAGCTAGAGTCATTGCATGTTTGTTCTTCTCACAAACTACATATGGATCCACAAGAATTCATTGCATGACTGTTCTTTTCACAAACCACATCTAGAGTAATTGCATGTGTGTTCTTCTCACAAACCACATCTAGAGTCATTGCATGTGTGTTCTTCTCACAAACCACATATAGATCCACCAGAGTTCATTGCATGTGTGTTCTTTTCACAAACCACATCTAGAGTCATTGCATGTGTGTTCTTTTCACAAACCACATATGGATCCACTAGAGTTCATTGCATGTGTGTTCTTTTCACAAACCACATCTAGAGTCATTGCATGTCTGTTCTTCTCACAAACCACATAAGGATCCATCAGAGTCATTGCATGTGTGTTCTTTTCACAAACCACAGCTAGAGTCCTTGCATGTGTGTTCTTTTCACAAACCACATCTAGAGTCATTGCATGTGTGTTCTTCTCACAAACCACATATGGATCCACCAGAGTTTATTGCATGTCTGTTCTTTTCACAAACCACATCTAGAGTGATTGCATGTCTGTTCTTCTCACAAACTACATATGGAACCACTAGAGTTTATTGCATGTGTGTTCTTTTCACAAACCACATCTAGAGTCATTGCATGTCTGTTCTTCTCACAAACCACACAAGGATCCATCAGAATCATCGCATGTGTGTTCTTTTCACAAACCACACTAGAGTCCTTGCATGTGTGTTCTTTTCACAAAGCACATATAGATCCACCAGTGTGATTGCATGTGTGGTCTTTTTCATTAACCAAAGCTAGAGTCATTGCATGTCTGTTTTGTTCACAAACCACATATGGATCCACCAGTGTCATTGCATGTGTATTCTTTTCACAAACCACAGCTAGAGTCATTGCATGTGTGTTCTTTTCATTAAGCACATCTAGAGTCATTGCATGTGTGTTCTTTTCACAAACCACATATGGATCCACTAGAGTTCATTGCATGTGTGTTCTTTTCACAAACCACATCTAGAGTCATTGCATGTCTGTTCTTATCAAAAACCACATAAGGATCCATCAGAGTCATTGCATGTGTGTTCTTTTCACAAACCACAGCTAGAGTCCTTGCATGTGTGTTCTTTTCACAAACCACATCTAGAGTCATTGCATGTGTGTTCTTCTCACAAACCACAGCTATAGTCATTGCATGTGTGTTCTTCTCAGAAACCACATATGGATCCACCAGAGTTCATTGCATGTCTGTTCTTTTCACAAACCACATCTAGAGTCATTGCATGTGTGTTCTTCTCACAAACCACATCTGGATCCACCAGAGTTCATTGCATGTCTGTTCTTTTCACAAACCACATCTAGAGTCATTGCATGTCTGTTCTTCTCACAAACCACATATGGATCCACCAGAGTTCATTGCATGTCTGTTCTTTTCACAAACCACATCTAGAGTCATTGCATGTCTGTTCTTCTCATAAACTACATATGGATCCACTAGAGTTCATTGAATGTGTGTTCTTTTCACAAACCACATCTAGAGTCATTGCATGTCTGTTCTTCTCACAAACCACACAAGGATCCATCAGAATCATTGCATGTGTGTTCTTTTCACAAACCACACTAGAGTCCTTGCATGTGTGTTCTTTTCACAAAGCACATATAGATCCACCAGTGTGATTGCATGTGTGGTCTTTTTCATTAACCACAGCTAGAGTCATTGCGTGTCTGTTCTGTTCACAAACCACATATCGATCCACCAGTGTCATTGCATGTGTATTCTTTTCACAAACCACAGCTAGAGTCATTGCATGTATGTTCTTTTCATTAAGCACATCTAGAGTCATTGCATGTGTGTTATTTTCACAAACCACATATGGATCCACCAGAGTTCATTGCATATCTATTATTTTCACAAACCACATCTAGAGTCATTGCATGTGTGTTCTTCTCACAAACCACATATGGATCCACCAGAGTTCATTGCATGTGTGTTCTTTTCATTAACCACAGCTAGAGTCATTGCATGTTTGTTCTTCTCACAAACTACATATGGATCCACCAGAGTTCATTGCATGTCTGTTCTTTTCACAAACCACATCTAGAGTCATTGCATGTGTGTTCTTCTCACAAACCACATCTAGAGTCATTAGATGTGTGTTATTTTCACAAACCACATATTGATCCACCAATGTCATTGCATGTGTGTTCTTTTCACAAACCACATCTAGAGTCATTGCATGTGTGTTCTTTTCACAAAGCACATATAGATCCACCAGTGTGATTGCATGTGTGTTCTTTTCATTAACCACAACTAGAGTCATTGCGTGTCTGTTCTTTTCACAAACCACATCTAGAGTCATTGCATGTGTGTTCTTCTCACAAACCACATATGGATCCACCAGAGTTCATTGCATGTCTGTTCTTTTCACAAACCACATCTAGAGTCATTGTATGTGTGTTCTTCTCACAAACCACATATGGATCCACCAGAGTTCATTGCATGTCTCTTCTTTTCACAAACCACATCTAGAGTGATTGCATGTCTGTTCTTCTCACAAACTACATATGGAACCACCAGTGTCATTGCATGTCTGTTCTTTTCACAAACCACATCTAGAGTCATTGCATGTGTGTTCTTCTCACAAACCACATATGGATCCACCAGAGTTCATTGCATGTCTGTTCTGTTCACAAACCACATCTAGAGTGATTGCATGTCTGTTCTTCTCACAAACTACATATGGAACCACTAGAGTTTATTGCATGTGTGTTCGTTTCACAAACCACATCTAGAGTCATTGCATGTCTGTTCTTCTCACAAACCACACAAGGATCCATCAGAATCATTGCATGTGTGTTCTTTTCACAAACCACACTAGAGTCCTTGCATGTGTGTTCTTTTCACAAAGCACATATAGATCCACCAGTGTGATTGCATGTGTGGTCTTTTTCATTAACCAAAGCTAGAGTCATTGCGTGTCTGTTTTGTTCACAAACCACATATGGATCCACCAGTGTCATTGCATGTGTATTCTTTTCACAAACCATAGCTAGAGTCATTGCATGTGTGTTCTTTTCATTAAGCACATCTAGAGTCATTGCATGTGTGTTCTTTTCACAAACCACATATGGATCCACTAGAGTTCATTGCATGTGTGTTCTTTTCACAAACCACATCTAGAGTCATTGCATGTCTGTTCTTCTCAAAAACCACATAAGGATCCATCAGAGTCATTGCATGTGTGTTCTTTTCACAAACCACAGCTAGAGTCCTTGCATGTGTGTTCTTGTCACAAACCACATCTAGAGTCATTGCATGTGTGTTCTTCTCACAAACCACAGCTATAGTCATTGCATGTGTGTTCTTCTCACAAACCACAGCTATAGTCATTGCATGTGTGTTCTTCTCACAAACCACATATGGATCCACCAGAGTTCATTGCATGTCTGTTCTTTTCACAAACCACATCTAGAGTCATTGCATGTGTGTTCTTCTCACAAACCACATATGGATCCACCAGAGTTCATTGCATGTCTGTTCTTTTCACAAACCACATCTAGAGTCATTGCATGTCTGTTCTTCTCATAAACTACATATGGATCCACTAGAGTTCATTGAATGTGTGTTCTTTTCACAAACCACATCTAGAGTCATTGCATGTCTATTCTTCTCACAAACCACACAAGGATCCATCGGAATCATTGCATGTGTGTTCTTTTCACAAACCACACTAGAGTCCTTGCATGTGTGTTCTTTTCACAAAGCACATATAGATCCACCAGTGTGATTGCATGTGTGGTCTTTTTCATTAACCACAGCTAGAGTCATTGCGTGTCTGTTCTGTTCACAAACCACATATCGATCCACCAGTGTCATTGCATGTGTATTCTTTTCACAAACCACAGCTGGAGTCATTGCATGTATGTTCTTTTCATTAAGCACATCTAGAGTCATTGCATGTGTGTTATTTTCACAAACCACATATGGATCCACCAGAGTTCATTGCATATCTATTATTTTCACAAACCACATCTAGAGTCATTGCATGTGTGTTCTTCTCACAAACCACATATGGATCCACCAGAGTTCATTGCATGTGTGTTCTTTTCATTAACCACAGCTAGAGTCATTGCATGTTTGTTCTTCTCACAAACTACATATGGATCCACCAGAGTTCATTGCATGTCTGTTCTTTTCACAAACCACATCTAGAGTCATTGCATGTGTGTTCTTCTCACAAACCACATCTAGAGTCATTAGATGTGTGTTATTTTCACAAACCACATATTGATCCACCAATGTCATTGCATGTGTGTTCTTTTCACAAACCACATCTAGAGTCATTGCATGTGTGTTCTTTTCACAAAGCACATATAGATCCACCAGTGTGATTGCATGTGTGTTCTTTTCATTAACCACAACTAGAGTCATTGCGTGTCTGTTCTTTTCACAAACCACATATGGATCCACCAGTGGCATTGCATGTGTATTCTTTTCACAAACCACAGCTAGAGTCATTGCGTGTGTGTTCTTTTCATTAAGCACATCTAGAGTCATTGCACGTGTGTTCCTTTCACAAACCACATATGGATCCACCAGAGTTCATTGCATATCTATTATTTTCACAAACCACATCTAGAGTCATTGCATGTGTGTTCTTCTCGCAAACCACATATGGATCCACCAGAGTTCATTGCATGTGTGTTCTTTTCATTTACCACAGCTAGAGTCATTGCATGTTTGTTCTTCTCACAAACTACATATGGATCCACAAGAATTCATTGCATGACTGTTCTTTTCACAAACCACATCTAGAGTAATTGCATGTGTGTTCTTCTCACAAACCACATCTAGAGTCATTGCATGTGTGTTCTTCTCACAAACCACATATAGATCCACCAGAGTTCATTGCATGTGTGTTCTTTTCACAAACCACATCTAGAGTCATTGCATGTGTGTTCTTTTCACAAACCACATATGGATCCACTAGAGTTCATTGCATGTGTGTTCTTTTCACAAACCACATCTAGAGTCATTGCATGTCTGTTCTTCTCACAAACCACATAAGGATCCATCAGAGTCATTGCATGTGTGTTCTTTTCACAAACCACAGCTAGAGTCCTTGCATGTGTGTTCTTTTCACAAACCACATCTAGAGTCATTGCATGTGTGTTCTTCTCACAAACCACAGCTATAGTCATTGCATGTGTGTTCTTCTCACAAACCACATATGGATCCACCAGAGTTCATTGCATGTCTGTTCTTTTCACAAACCACATCTAGAGTCATTGCATGTCTGTTCTTCTCACAAACCACATATGGATCCACTAGAGTTCATTGCATGTGTGTTCTTTTCACAAACCACATCTAGAGTCATTGCATGTCTGTTCTTCTCACAAACCACATAAGGATCCATCAGAATCATTGCATGTGTGTTCTTCTCACAAACCACATATGGATCCACCAGAGTTCATTGCATGTGTGTTCTTTTCACAAACCACATCTAGAGTCATTGCATGTGTGTTCTTTTCACAAACCACATATGGATCCACTAGAGTTCATTGCATGTGTGTTCTTTTCACAAACCACATCTAGAGTCATTGCATGTCTGTTCTTCTCACAAACCACATAAGGATCCATCAGAGTCATTGCATGTGTGTTCTTTTTACAAACCACAGCTAGAGTCCTTGCATGTGTGATCTTTTCACAAACCACAGCTAGAGTCCTTGCATGTGTGTTCTTCTCACAAACCACAGCTATAGTCATTACATGTGTGTTCTTCTCTGAAACCACATATGGATCCACCAGAGTTCATTGCATGTCTGTTCTTTTCACAAACCACATCTAGAGTCATTGCATGTCTGTTCTTCTCACAAATCCACTAGAGTTCGTTGCATGTGTGTTCTTTTCACAAACCACATCTAAAGTCATTGCATGTCTGTTCTTCTCACAAACCACACAAGGATCCATCAGAATCATTGCATGTGTGTTCTTTTCACAAACCACAACTAGAGTCCTTGTATGTGTGTTCTTTTCACAAAGCACATATAGATCCACCAGTGTGATTGCATGTGTGGTCTTTTTCATTAACCACAGCTAGAGTCATTGCGTGTCTGTTCTGTTCACAAACCACATATGCATCCACCAGTGTCATTGCATGTGTATTCTTTTCACAAACCACAGCTAGAGTCATTGCATGTGTGTTCTTTTCATTAAGCACATCTTGAGTCATTGCATGTGTGTTCTTTTCACAAACCACATATGGATCCACCAGAGTTCATTGCATATCTATTATTTTCACAAACCACATCTAGAGTCATTGCATGTGTGTTCTTCTCACAAACCACATATGGATCCACCAGAGTTATTTGCATGTGTGTTCTTTTCATTAACCACAGCTAGAGTCATTGCATGTTTGTTTTTCTCACAAACTACATATGGATCCACCAGAGTTTATTGCATGTCTGTTCTTTTCACAAACCACATCTAGAGTCATTGCATGTGTGTTCTTCTCACAAACCACATCTAGAGTCATTAGATGTGTGTTATTTTCACAAACCACATATTGATCCACCAATGTCATTGCATGTGTGTTCTTTTCAGAAACCACATCTAGAGTCATTGCATGTGTGTTCTTTTCACAAAGCACATATAGATCCACCAGTGTGATTGCATGTGTGTTCTTTTCATTAACCACAACTAGAGTCATTGCGTGTCTGTTCTTTTCACAAACCACATATGGATCCACCAGTGTCATTGTATGTGTATTCTTTTCACAAACCACAGCTAGAGTCATTGAGTGTGTGTTCTTTTCATTAAGCACATCTAGAGTCATTGCACGTGTGTTCCTTTCATAAACCACATATGGATCCACCAGAGTTCAGTGCATATCTATTATTTTCACAAACCACATCTAGAGTCATTGCATGTGTGTTCTTCTCACAAACCACATATGGATCCACCAGAGTTCATTGCATGTCTGTTCTTTTCACAAACCACATCTAGAGTCATTGCATGTCTGCTCTTCTCACAAACTACATATGGATCCACTAGAGTTCATTGAATGTGTGTTCTTTTCACAAACCACATCTAGAGTCATTGCATGTCTGTTCTTCTCACAAACCACACAAGGATCCATCAGAATCATTGCATGTGTGTTCTTTTCACAACCCACAACTAGAGTCCTTGCATGTGTGTTCTTTTCACAAAGCACATATAGATCCACCAGTGTGATTGCATGTGTGGTCTTTTTCATTAACCACAGCTAGAGTCATTGCGTGTCTGTTCTGTTCACAAACCACATATGGATCCACCAGTGTCATTGCATGTGTATTCTTTTCACAAACCACAGCTAGAGTCATTGCATGTGTGTTCTTTTCATTAAGCACATCTAGAGTCATTGCATGTGTGTTCTTTTCACAAACCACATATGGATCCACCAGAGTTCATTGCATATCTATTATTTTCACAAACCACATCTAGAGTCATTGCATGTGTGTTCTTCTCACAAACCACATAAGGATGCACCAGAGTCATTGCATGTGTGTTCTTTTCTCAAACCACATCTAGAGTCCTTGCATGGGTGTTCTTTTCACAAACCACATATAGGGTCATTACATGTGTGTTCTTCTTACAAACCACATATGGATCCACTAGAGTTCATTGCATGTGTGTTCTTTTCACAAACCACATCTAGAGTCATTGCATGTGTGTTCTTTTCACAAACCACATCTAGAGTCATTGCATGTGTGTTCTTTTCAAAAACCACATATGGATCCACTAGAGTTCATTGCATGTGTGTTCTTTTCACAAACCACATCTAGAGTCATTGCATGTCTGTTCTTCTCACAAACCACATAAGGATCCATCAGAGTCATTGCATGTGTGTTCTTTTCACAAACCACAGCTAGAGTCCTTGCATGTGTGTTCTTTTCACAAACCACATCTAGAGTCATTGCATGTGTGTTCTTCTCACAAACCACAGCTATAGTCATTGCATGTGTGTTCTTCTCACAAACCACACATGGATCCACCAGTGTCATTCCATGTGTGTTCTTTTCACAAACCACATCTAGAGTCATTGCATGTGTGTTCTTTTCACAAACCACATCTAGAGTCATTGCATGTGTGTTCTTTTCACAAACCACATATGGATCCACTAGAGTTCATTGCATTTGTGTTCTTTTCACAAACCACATCTAGAGTCATTGCATGTCTGTTCTTCTCACAAACCACATAAGGATCCATCAGAGTCATTGCATGTGTGTTCTTTTCACAAACCACAGCTAGAGTCCTTGCATGTGTGTTCTTTTCACAAACCACATCTAGAGTCATTGCATGTGTGTTCTTCTCACAAACCACAGCTATAGTCATTGCATGTGTGTTCTTTTCACAAACCACATCTAGAGTCATTGCATGTGTGTTCTTTTCACAAACCACATATGGATCCACTAGAGTTCATTGCATGTGTATTCTTTTCACAAACCACATCTAGAGTCATTGCATGTCTGTTCTTCTCACAAACCACATAAGGATCCACCAGAGTCATTGCATGTGTGTTCTTTTCTCAAACCACATCTAGAGTCCTTGCATGGGTGTTCTTTTCACAAACCACATATAGGGTCATTACATGTGTGTTCTTCTCACAAACCATAGCTAGAGTCATTGCATGTGTGTTCTTCTCACAAATCACATCTAGAGTCATTTCATGTGTGTTCTAACCACAAACTACATATGGATCCAACAGATTTCATTGCATGTCTGTTCTTTTCATAAACCATAGCTAGAGTCATTGCATGTGTGTTCTTCTCACAAACCACACATGGATCCACCAGCGTCATTCCATGTGTGTTCTTTTCACAAACCACATCTAGAGTCATTGCATGTGTGTTCTTTTCACAAACCACATCTAGAGTCATTGCATGTGTGTTCTTTTCACAAACCACATATGGATCCACTAGAGTTCATTGCATTTGTGTTCTTTTCACAAACCACATCTAGAGTCATTGCATGTCTATTCTTCTCACAAACCACATAAGGATCCATCAGAGTCATTGCATGTGTGTTCTTTTCACAAACCACAGCTAGAGTCCTTGCATGTGTGTTCTTTTCACAAACCACATCTAGAGTCATTGCATGTGTGTTCTTCTCACAAACCACAGCTATAGTCATTGCATGTGTGTTCTTCTCACAAACCACATATGGATCCACCAGAGTTCATTGCATGTCTGTTCTTTTCACAAACCACATCTAGTCATTGCATGTGTGTTCTTCTCACAAACCACATATGGATCCACCAGAGTTCATTGCATGTCTGTTCTTTTCACAAACCACATCTAGAGTCATTGCATGTTTGTTCTTCTCACAAACTACATATGGATCCACTAGAGTTCATTGAATGTGTGTTCTTTTCACAAACCACATCTAGAGTCATTGCATGTCTGTTCTTCTCACAAACCACACAAGGATCCATCAGAATCATTGCATGTGTGTTCTTTTCACAACCCACAACTAGAGTCCTTGCATGTGTGTTCTTTTCACAAAGCACATATAGATCCACCAGTGTGATTGCATGTGTGGTCTTTTTCATTAACCACAGCTAGAGTCATTGCGTGTCTGTTCTGTTCACAAACCACATATGGATCCACCAGTGTCATTGCATGTGTATTCTTTTCACAAACCACAGCTAGAGTCATTGCATGTGTGTTCTTTTCATTAAGCACATCTAGAGTCATTGCATGTGTGTTCTTTTCACAAACCACATATGGATCCACCAGAGTTCATTGCATATCTATTATTTTCACAAACCACATCTAGAGTCATTGCATGTGTGTTCTTCTCACAAACCACATCAGGATGCACCAGAGTCATTGCATGTGTGTTCTTTTCTCAAACCACATCTAGAGTCCTTGCATGGGTGTTCTTTTCACAAACCACATATAGGGTCATTACATGTGTGTTCTTCTCACAAACTACATATGGATCCACTAGAGTTCATTGCATGTGTGTTCTTTTCACAAACCACATCTAGAGTCATTGCATGTGTGTTCTTTTCACAAACCACATCTAGAGTCATTGCATGTGTGTTCTTTTCACAAACCACATATGGATCCACTAGAGTTCATTGCATGTGTGTTCTTTTCACAAACCACATCTAGAGTCATTGCATGTCTGTTCTTCTCACAAACCACATCTAGAGTTCATTGCATGTGTGTTCTTTTCACAAAGCACATATAGATCCACCAGTGTGATTGCATGTGTGTTCTTTTCATTAACCACAACTAGAGTCATTGCGTGTCTGTTCTTTTCACAAACCACATATGGATCCACCAGTGTCATTGCATGTGTATTCTTTTCACAAACCACAGCTAGAGTCATTGCGTGTGTGTTCTTTTCATTAAGCACATCTAGAGTCATTGCACGTGTGTTCCTTTCACAAACCACATATGGATCCACCAGAGTTCATTGCATATCTATTATTTTTACAAACCACATCTAGAGTCATTGCATGTGTGTTCTTTTCGCAAACCACATATGGATCCACCAGAGTTCATTGCATGTGTGTTCTTTTCATTAACCACAGCTAGAGTCATTACATGTTTGTTCTTCTCACAAACTACATATGGATCCACAAGAATTCATTGCATGACTGTTCTTTTCACGAACCACATCTAGAGTCATTGCATGTGTGTTTTTCTCACAAACCACATCTAGAGTCATTGCATGTGTGTTCTTCTCACAAACCACATATGGATCCACCAGAGTTCATTGCATGTGTGTTCTTTTCACAAACCACATCTAGAGTCATTGCATGTGTGTTCTTTTCACAAACCACATATGGATCCACTAGAGTTCATTGCATGTGTGTTCCTTTCACAAACCACATCTAGAGTCATTGCATGTCTGTTCTTCTCACAAACCACATAAGGATCCATCAGAGTCATTGCATGTGTGTTCTTTTCACAAACCACAACTAGAGTCCTTGCATGTGTGTTCTTTTCACAAACCACATCTAGAGTCATTGCATGTGTGTTCTTCTCACAAACCACAGCTATAGTCATTGCATGTGTGTTCTTCTCAGAAACCACATATGGATCCACCCGAGTTCATTGCATGTCTGTTCTTTTCACAAACCACATCTAGAGTCATTGCATGTGTGTTCTTCTCACAAATCACATATGGATCCACCAGAGTTCATTGCATGTCTGTTCTTTTCACAAACCACATCTAGAGTCATTGCATGTCTGTTCTTCTCACAAACTACATATGGATCCACTAGAGTTCATTGCATGTGTGTTCTTTTCACAAACCACATCTAGAGTCATTGCATGTCTGTTCTTCTCACAAACCACACAAGGATCCATCAGAATCATTGCATGTGTGTTCTTTTCACAAACCACACTAGAGTCCTTGCATGTGTGTTCTTTTCACAAAGCACATATAGATCCACCAGTGTGATTGCATGTGTCGTCTTTTTCATTAACCACAGCTAGAGTCATTGCGTGTCTGTTCTGTTCACAAACCACATATGGATCCACCAGTGTCATTGCATGTGTATTCTTTTCACAAACCACAGCTAGAGTCATTGCATGTGTGTTCTTTTCATTAAGCACATCTAGAGTCATTGCAAGTGTGTTCTTTTCACAAACCACATATGGATCCACCAGAGTTCATTGCATATCTATTATTTTCACAAACCACATCTAGAGTCATTGCATGTGTGTTCTACTCACAAACCGCATATGGATCCACCAGAGTTCATTGCATGTGTGTTCTTTTCATTAACCACAGCTAGAGTCATTGCATGTTTGTTCTTCTCACAAACTACATATGGATCCACCAGACTTCATTGCATGTCTGTTCTTTTCACAAACCACATCTAGAGTCATTGCATGTGTGTTCTTCTCACAAACCACATCTAGAGTCATTAGATGTGTGTTATTTTCACAAACCACATATTGATCCACCAATGTCATTGCATGTGTGTTCTTTTCACAAACCACATCTAGAGTCATTGCATGTGTGTTCTTTTCACAAAGCACATATAGATCCACCAGTGTGATTGCATGTGTGTTCTTTTCATTAACCACAACTAGAGTCATTGCGTGTCTGTTCTTTTCACAAACCACATATGGATCCACCAGTGTCATTGCATGTGTATTCTTTTCACAAACCACAGCTAGAGTCCTTGCGTGTGTGTTCTTTTCATTAAGCACATCTAGAGTCATTGCATGTGTGTTCCTTTCACAAACCACATGTGGATCCACCAGAGTTCATTAGATATCTATTATTTTCACAAACCACATCTAGAGTCATTGCATGTGTGTTCTTTTCGCAAACCACATATGGATCCACCAGAGTTCATTGCATGTGTGTTCTTTTCATTAACCACAGCTAGAGTCATTGCATGTTTGTTCTTCTCACAAACTACATATGGATCCACAAGAATTCATTGCATGACTGTTCTTTTCACGAACCACATCTAGAGTCATTGCATGTGTGTTTTTCTCACAAACCACATCTAGAGTCATTGCATGTGTGTTCTTCTCACAAACCACATATGGATCCACCAGAGTTCATTGCATGTGTGTTCTTTTCACAAACCACATCTACAGTCATTGCATGTGTGTTCTTTTCACAAACCACATATGGATCCACTAGAGTTCATTGCATGTGTGTTCTTTTCACAAACCACATCTAGAGTCATTGCATGTCTGTTCTTCTCACAAACCACATAAGGATCCATCAGAGTCATTGCATGTGTGTTCTTTTCACAAACCACAACTAGAGTCCTTGCATGTGTGTTCTTTTCACATACCACATCTAGAGTCATTGCATGTGTGTTCTTCTCACAAACCACAGCTATAGTCATTGCATGTGTGTTCTTTTCAGAAACCACATATGGATCCACCCGAGTTCATTGCATGTCTGTTCTTTTCACAAACCACATCTAGAGTCATTGCATGTGTGTTCTTCTCACAAATCACATATGGATCCACCAGAGTTCATTGCATGTCTGTTCTTTTCACAAACCACATCTAGAGTCATTGCATGTCTGTTCTTCTCACAAACTACATATGGATCCACTAGAGTTCATTGCATGTGTGTTCTTTTCACAAACCACATCTAGAGTCATTGCATGTCTGTTCTTCTCACAAACCACACAAGGATCCATCAGAATCATTGCATGTGTGTTCTTTTCACAAACCACACTAGAGTCCTTGCATGTGTGTTCTTTTCACAAAGCACATATAGATCCACCAGTGTGATTGCATGTGTGGTCTTTTTCATTAACCACAGCTAGAGTCATTGCGTGTCTGTTCTGTTCACAAACCACATATGGATCCACCAGTGTCATTGCATGTGTATTCTTTTCACAAACCACAGCTAGAGTCATTGCATGTGTGTTCTTTTCATTAAGCACATCTAGAGTCATTGCATGTGTGTTCTTTTCACAAACCACATATGGATCCACCAGAGTTCATTGCATATCTATTATTTTCACAAACCACATCTAGAGTCATTGCATGTGTGTTCTACTCACAAACCGCATATGGATCCACCAGAGTTCATTGCATGTGTGTTCTTTTCATTAACCACAGCTAGAGTCATTGCATGTTTGTTCTTCTCACAAACTACATATGGATCCACCAGAGTTCATTGCATGTCTGTTCTTTTCACAAACCACATCTAGAGTCATTACATGTGTGTTCTTCTCACAAACCACATCTAGAGTCATTAGATGTGTGTTATTTTCACAAACCACATATTGATCCACCAATGTCATTGCATGTGTGTTCTTTTCACAAACCACATCTAGAGTCATTGCATGTGTGTTCTTTTCACAAAGCACATATAGATCCACCAGTGTGATTGCATGTGTGTTCTTTTCATTAACCACAACTAGAGTCATTGCGTGTCTGTTCTTTTCACAAACCACATATGGATCCACCAGTGTCATTGCATGTGTATTCTTTTCACAAACCACAGCTAGAGTCATTGCGTGTGTGTTCTTTTCATTAAGCACATCTAGAGTCATTGCACGTGTGTTCCTTTCACAAACCACATGTGGATCCACCAGAGTTCATTAGATATCTATTATTTTCACAAACCACATCTAGAGTCATTGCATGTGTGTTCTTCTCACAAACCACATATGGATCCACCAGAGTTCATTGCATGTGTGATCTTTTCATTAACCACAGCTAGAGTCATTGCATGTTTGTTCTTCTCACAAACTACATATGGATCCACCAGAATTCATTGCATGACTGTTCTTTTCACAAACCACATCTAGAGTCATTGCATGTGTGTTCTTCTCACAAACCACATCTAGAGTCATTGCATGTGTGTTCTTCTCACAAACCACATATGGATCCACCAGAGTTCATTGCATGTGTGTTCTTTTCACAAACCACATCTAGAGTCATTGCATGTGTGTTCTTTTCACAAACCACATATGGATCCACTAGAGTTCATTGCATGTGTGTTCTTTTCACAAACCACATCTAGAGTCATTGCATGTCTGTTCTTCTCACAAACCACATAAGGATCCACCAGAGTCATTGCATGTGTGTTCTTTTCACAAACCACATCTAGAGTCCTTGCATGGGTGTTCTTTTCACAAACCACATATAGGGTCATTACATGTGTGTTCTTCTCACAAACCATAGCTAGAGTCATTGCATGTGTGTTCTTCTCACAAACCACATCTAGAGTCATTTCATGTGTGTTCTAACCACAAACTACATATGGATCCACCAGATTTCATTGCATGTCTGTTCTTTTCATAAACCATAGCTAGAGTCATTGCATGTGTGTTCTTCTCACAAACCACACATGGATCCACCAGCGTCATTCCATGTGTGTTCTTTTCACAAACCACATCTAGAGTCATTGCATGTGTGTTCTTTTCACAAACCACATCTAGAGTCATTGCATGTGTGTTCTTTTCACAAACCACATATGGATCCACTAGAGTTCATTGCATTTGTGTTCTTTTCACAAACCACATGTAGAGTCATTGCATGTCTGTTCTTCTCACAAACCACATAAGGATCCATCAGAGTCATTGCATGTGTGTTCTTTTCACAAACCACAGCTAGAGTCCTTGCATGTGTGTTCTTTTCACAAACCACATCTAGAGTCATTGCATGTGTGTTCTTCTCACAAACCACAGCTATAGTCATTGCATGTGTGTTCTTCTCACAAACCACATATGGATCCACCAGAGTTCATTGCATGTCTGTTCTTTTCACAAACCACATCTAGAGTCATTGCATGTGTGTTATTCTCACAAACCACATATGGATCCACCAGAGTTCATTGCATGTCTGTTCTTTTCACAAACCACATCTAGAGTCATTGCATGTCTGTTCTTCTCATAAACTACATATGGATCCACTAGAGTTCATTGCATGTGTGTTCTTTTCACAAACCACATCTAGAGTCATTGCATGTCTGTTCTTCTCACAAACCACACAAGGATCCATCAGAATCATTGCATGTGTGTTCTTTTCACAAACCACACTAGAGTCCTTGCATGTGTGTTCTTTTCACAAAGCACATATAGATCCACCAGTGTGATTGCATGTGTGGTCTTTTTCATTAACCACAGCTAGAGTCATTGCGTGTCTGTTCTGTTCACAAACCACATATCGATCCACCAGTGTCATTGCATGTGTATTCTTTTCACAAACCACAGCTAGAGTCATTGCATGTATGTTCTTTTCATTAAGCACATCTAGAGTCATTGCATGTGTGTTATTTTCACAAACCACATATGGATCCACCAGAGTTCATTGCATATCTATTATTTTCACAAACCACACCTAGAGTCATTGCATGTGTGTTCTTCTCACAAAACACATATGGATCCACCAGAGTTCATTGCATGTGTGTTCTTTTCATTAACCACAGCTAGAGTCATTGCATGTTTGTTCTTCTCACAAACTACATATGGATCCACCAGAGTTCATTGCATGTCTGTTCTTTTCACAAACCACATCTAGAGTCATTGCATGTGTGTTCTTCTCACAAACCACATCTAGAGTCATTAGATGTGTGTTATTTTCACAAACCACATATTGATCCACCAATGTCATTGCATGTGTGTTCTTTTCACAAACCACATCTAGAGTCATTGCATGTGTGTTCTTTTCACAAAGCACATATAGATCCACCAGTGTGATTGCATGTGTGTTCTTTTCATTAACCACAACTAGAGTCATTGCGTGTCTGTTCTTTTCACAAACCACATATGGATCCACCAGTGTCATTGCATGTGTATTCTTTTCACAAACCACAGCTAGAGTCATTGCGTGTGTGTTCTTTTCATTAAGCACATCTAGAGTCATTGCACGTGTGTTCCTTTCACAAACCACATATGGATCCACCAGAGTTCATTGCATATCTATTATTTTCACAAACCACATCTAGAGTCATTGCATGTGTGTTCTTCTCGCAAACCACATATGGATCCACCAGAGTACATTGCATGTGTGTTCTTTTCATTAACCACAGCTAGAGTCATTGCATGTTTGTTCTTCTCACAAACTACATATGGATCCACAAGAATTCATTGCATGACTGTTCTTTTCACGAACCACATCTAGAGTCATTGCATGTGTGTTCTTCTCACAAACCACATCTAGAGTCATTGCATGTGTGTTCTTCTCACAAACCACATATGGATCCACCAGAGTTCATTGCATGTGTGTTCTTTTCACAAACCACATCTAGAGTCATTGCATGTGTGTTCTTTTCACAAACCACATATGGATCCACTAGAGTTCATTGCATGTGTGTTCTTGTCACAAACCACATCTAGAGTCATTGCATGTCTGTTCTTCTCACAAACCACATAAGGATCCATCAGAGTCATTGAATGTGTGTTCTTTTCACAAACCACAGCTAGAGTCCTTGCATGTGTGTTCTTTTCACAAACCACATCTAGAGTCATTGCATGTGTGTTCTTCTCACAAACCACAGCTATAGTCATTGCATGTGTGTTCTTCTCACAAACCACATATGGATCCACCAGAGTTCATTGCATGTCTGTTCTTTTCACAAACCACATCTAGAGTCATTGCATGTGTGTTCTTCGCACAAACCACATATGGATCCACCAGAGTTCATTGCATGTCTGTTCTTTTCACAAACCACATCTAGAGTCATTGCATGTCTGTTCTTCTCACAAACTACATATGGATCCACTTGAGTTCATTGCATGTGTGTTCTTTTCACAAACCACATCTAGAGTCATTGCATGTCTGTTCTTCTCACAAACCACACAAGGATCCATCAGAATCATTGCATGTGTGTTCTTTTCACAAACCACACTAGAGTCCTTGCATGTGTGTTCTTTTCACAAAGCACATATAGATCCACCAGTGTGATTGCATGTGTGGTCTTTTTCATTAACCACAGCTAGAGTCATTGCGTGTCTGTTCTGTTCACAAACCACATATGGATCCACCAGTGTCATTGCATGTGTATTATTTTCACAAACCACAGCTAGAGTCATTGCATGTGCGTTCTTTTCATTAAGCACATCTAGAGTCATTGCATGTGTGTTCTTTTCACAAACCACATATGGATCCACCAGAGTTCATTGCATATCTATTATTTTCACAAACCACATCTAGAGTCATTGCATGTGTGTTCTTCTCACAAACCACATATGGATCCACCAGAGTTCATTGCATGTGTGTTCTTTTCATTAACCACAGCTAGAGTCATTGCATGTTTGTTCTTCTCACAAACTACATATGGATCCACCAGAGTTCATTGCATGTCTGTTCTTTTCACAAACCACATCTAGAGTCATTGCATGTGTGTTCTTCTCACAAACCACATCTAGAGTCATTAGATGTGTGTTATTTTCACAAACCACATATTGATCCACCAATGTCATTGCATGTGTGTTCTTTTCACAAACCACATCTAGAGTCATTGCATGTGTGTTCTTTTCACAAAGCACATATAGATCCACCAGTGTGATTGCATGTGTGTTCTTTTCATTAACCACAACTAGAGTCATTGCGTGTCTGTTCTTTTCACAAACCACATATGGATCCACCAGTGTCATTGCATGTGTATTCTTTTCACAAACCACAGCTAGAGTCATTGCGTGTGTGTTCTTTTCATTAAGCACATCTAGAGTCATTGCACGTGTGTTCCTTTCACAAACCACATATGGATCCACCAGAGTTCATTGCATATCTATTATTTTCACAAACCACATCTAGAGTCATTGCATGTGTGTTCTTCTCACAAACCACATATGGATCCACCAGAGTTCATTGCATGTGTGTTCTTTTCATTAACCACAGCTAGAGTCATTGCATGTTTGTTCTTCTCACAAACTACATATGGATCCACCAGAATTCATTGCATGACTGTTCTTTTCACAAACCACATCTAGAGTCATTGCATGTGTGTTCTTCTCACAAACCACATCTAGAGTCATTGCATGTGTGTTCTTCTCGCAAACCACATATGGATCCACCAGAGTTCATTGCATGTCTGTTCTTTTCACAAACCACATCTAGAGTCATTGCACGTCTGTTCTTCTCACAAACCACATATGGATCCACTAGAGTTCATTGCATGTGTGTTCTTTTCACAAACCACATCTAGAGTCATTGCATGTCTGTTCTTCTCACAAACCACATAAGGATCCATCAGAATCATTGCATGTGTGTTCTTCTCACAAATCACATATGGATCCACCAGAGTTCATTGCATGCGTGTTCTTTTCACAAACCACATCTAGAGTCATTGCATGTGTGTTCTTTTCACAAACCACATATGGATCCACTAGAGTTCATTGCATGTGTGTTCTTTTCACAAACCACATCTAGAGTCATTGCATGTCTGTTCTTCTCACAAACCACATAAGGATCCATCAGAGTCATTGCATGTGTGTTCTTTTCACAAACCATAGCTAGAGTCCTTGCATGTGTGTTCTTTTCACAAACCACATCTAGAGTCATTAGATGTGTGTTATTTTCACAAACCACATATTGATCCACCAATGTCATTGCATGTGTGTTCTTTTCACAAACCACATCTAGAGTCATTGCATGTGTGTTCTTTTCACAAAGCACATATAGATCCACCAGTGTGATTGCATGTGTGTTCTTTTCATTAACCACAACTAGAGTCATTGCGTGTCTGTTCTTTTCACAAACCACATATGGATCCACCAGTGTCATTGCATGTGTATTCTTTTCACAAACCACAGCTAGAGTCATTGCGTGTGTGTTCTTTTCATTAAGCACATCTAGAGTCATTGCACGTGTGTTCCTTTCACAAACCACATGTGGATCCACCAGAGTTCATTAGATATCTATTATTTTCACAAACCACATCTAGAGTCATTGCATGTGTGTTCTTCTCACAAACCACATATGGATCCACCAGAGTTCATTGCATGTGTGATCTTTTCATTAACCACAGCTAGAGTCATTGCATGTTTGTTCTTCTCACAAACTACATATGGATCCACCAGAATTCATTGCATGACTGTTCTTTTCACAAACCACATCTAGAGTCATTGCATGTGTGTTCTTCTCACAAACCACATCTAGAGTCATTGCATGTGTGTTCTTCTCATAAACCACATATGGATCCACCAGAGTTCATTGCATGTGTGTTCTTTTCACAAACCACATCTAGAGTCATTGCATGTGTGTTCTTTTCACAAACCACATATGGATCCACTAGAGTTCATTGCATGTGTGTTCTTTTCACAAACCACATCTAGAGTCATTGCATGTCTGTTCTTCTCACAAACCACATAAGGATCCACCAGAGTCATTGCATGTGTGTTCTTTTCTCAAACCACATCTAGAGTCCTTGCATGGGTGTTCTTTTCACAAACCACATATAGGGTCATTACATGTGTGTTCTTCTCACAAACCATAGCTAGAGTCATTGCATGTGTGTTCTTCTCACAAACCACATCTAGAGTCATTTCATGTGTGTTCTAACCACAAACTACATATGGATCCACCAGATTTCATTGCATGTTTGTTCTTTTCATAAACCATAGCTAGAGTCATTGCATGTGTGTTCTTCTCACAAACCACACATGGATCCACCAGCGTCATTCCATGTGTGTTCTTTTCACAAACCACATCTAGAGTCATTGCATGTGTGTTCTTTTCACAAACCACATCTAGAGTCATTGCATGTGTGTTCTTTTCACAAACCACATATGGATCCACTAGAGTTCATTGCATTTGTGTTCTTTTCACAAACCACATGTAGAGTCATTGCATGTCTGTTCTTCTCACAAACCACATAAGGATCCATCAGAGTCATTGCATGTGTGTTCTTTTCACAAACCACAGCTAGAGTCCTTGCATGTGTGTTCTTTTCACAAACCACATCTAGAGTCATTGCATGTGTGTTCTTCTCACAAACCACAGCTATAGTCATTGCATGTGTGTTCTTCTCACAAACCACATATGGATCCACCAGAGTTCATTGCATGTCTGTTCTTTACACAAACCACATCTAGAGTCATTGCATGTGTGTTATTCTCACAAACCACATATGGATCCACCAGAGTTCATTGCATGTCTGTTCTTTTCACAAACCACATCTAGAGTCATTGCATGTCTGTTCTTCTCATAAACTACATATGGATCCACTAGAGTTCATTGCATGTGTGTTCTTTTCACAAACCACATCTAGAGTCATTGCATGTCTGTTCTTCTCACAAACCACACAAGGATCCATCAGAATCATTGCATGTGTGTTCTTTTCACAAACCACACTAGAGTCCTTGCATGTGTGTTCTTTTCACAAAGCACATATAGATCCACCAGTGTGATTGCATGTGTGGTCTTTTTCATTAACCACAGCTAGAGTCATTGCGTGTCTGTTCTGTTCACAAACCACATATCGATCCACCAGTGTCATTGCATGTGTATTCTTTTCACAAACCACAGCTAGAGTCATTGCATGTATGTTCTTTTCATTAAGCACATCTAGAGTCATTGCATGTGTGTTATTTTCACAAACCACATATGGATCCACCAGAGTTCATTGCATATCTATTATTTTCACAAACCACACCTAGAGTCATTGCATGTGTGTTCTTCTCACAAAACACATATGGATCCACCAGAGTTCATTGCATGTGTGTTCTTTTCATTAACCACAGCTAGAGTCATTGCATGTTTGTTCTTCTCACAAACTACATATGGATCCACCAGAGTTCATTGCATGTCTGTTCTTTTCACAAACCACATCTAGAGTCATTGCATGTGTGTTCTTCTCACAAACCACATCTAGAGTCATTAGATGTGTGTTATTTTCACAAACCACATATTGATCCACCAATGTCATTGCATGTGTGTTCTTTTCACAAACCACATCTAGAGTCATTGCATGTGTGTTCTTTTCACAAAGCACATATAGATCCACCAGTGTGATTGCATGTGTGTTCTTTTCATTAACCACAACTAGAGTCATTGCGTGTCTGTTCTTTTCACAAACCACATATGGATCCACCAGTGTCATTGCATGTGTATTCTTTTCACAAACCACAGCTAGAGTCATTGCGTGTGTGTTCTTTTCATTAAGCACATCTAGAGTCATTGCACGTGTGTTCCTTTCACAAACCACATATGGATCCACCAGAGTTCATTGCATATCTATTATTTTCACAAACCACATCTAGAGTCATTGCATGTGTGTTCTTCTCGCAAACCACATATGGATCCACCAGAGTACATTGCATGTGTGTTCTTTTCATTAACCACAGCTAGAGTCATTGCATGTTTGTTCTTCTCACAAACTACATATGGATCCACAAGAATTCATTGCATGACTGTTCTTTTCACGAACCACATCTAGAGTCATTGCATGTGTGTTCTTCTCACAAACCACATCTAGAGTCATTGCATGTGTGTTCTTCTCACAAACCACATATGGATCCACCAGAGTTCATTGCATGTGTGTTCTTTTCACAAACCACATCTAGAGTCATTGCATGTGTGTTCTTTTCACAAACCACATATGGATCCACTAGAGTTCATTGCATGTGTGTTCTTGTCACAAACCACATCTAGAGTCATTGCATGTCTGTTCTTCTCACAAACCACATAAGGATCCATCAGAGTCATTGAATGTGTGTTCTTTTCACAAACCACAGCTAGAGTCCTTGCATGTGTGTTCTTTTCACAAACCACATCTAGAGTCATTGCATGTGTGTTCTTCTCACAAACCACAGCTATAGTCATTGCATGTGTGTTCTTCTCACAAACCACATATGGATCCACCAGAGTTCATTGCATGTCTGTTCTTTTCACAAACCACATCTAGAGTCATTGCATGTGTGTTCTTCGCACAAACCACATATGGATCCACCAGAGTTCATTGCATGTCTGTTCTTTTCACAAACCACATCTAGAGTCATTGCATGTCTGTTCTTCTCACAAACTACATATGGATCCACTTGAGTTCATTGCATGTGTGTTCTTTTCACAAACCACATCTAGAGTCATTGCATGTCTGTTCTTCTCACAAACCACACAAGGATCCATCAGAATCATTGCATGTGTGTTCTTTTCACAAACCACACTAGAGTCCTTGCATGTGTGTTCTTTTCACAAAGCACATATAGATCCACCAGTGTGATTGCATGTGTGGTCTTTTTCATTAACCACAGCTAGAGTCATTGCGTGTCTGTTCTGTTCACAAACCACATATGGATCCACCAGTGTCATTGCATGTGTATTATTTTCACAAACCACAGCTAGAGTCATTGCATGTGTGTTCTTTTCATTAAGCACATCTAGAGTCATTGCATGTGTGTTCTTTTCACAAACCACATATGGATCCACCAGAGTTCATTGCATATCTATTATTTTCACAAACCACATCTAGAGTCATTGCATGTGTGTTCTTCTCACAAACCACATATGGATCCACCAGAGTTCATTGCATGTGTGTTCTTTTCATTAACCACAGCTAGAGTCATTGCATGTTTGTTCTTCTCACAAACTACATATGGATCCACCAGAGTTCATTGCATGTCTGTTCTTTTCACAAACCACATCTAGAGTCATTGCATGTGTGTTCTTCTCACAAACCACATCTAGAGTCATTAGATGTGTGTTATTTTCACAAACCACATATTGATCCACCAATGTCATTGCATGTGTGTTCTTTTCACAAACCACATCTAGAGTCATTGCATGTGTGTTCTTTTCACAAAGCACATATAGATCCACCAGTGTGATTGCATGTGTGTTCTTTTCATTAACCACAACTAGAGTCATTGCGTGTCTGTTCTTTTCACAAACCACATATGGATCCACCAGTGTCATTGCATGTGTATTCTTTTCACAAACCACAGCTAGAGTCATTGCGTGTGTGTTCTTTTCATTAAGCACATCTAGAGTCATTGCACGTGTGTTCCTTTCACAAACCACATATGGATCCACCAGAGTTCATTGCATATCTATTATTTTCACAAACCACATCTAGAGTCATTGCATGTGTGTTCTTCTCACAAACCACATATGGATCCACCAGAGTTCATTGCATGTGTGTTCTTTTCATTAACCACAGCTAGAGTCATTGCATGTTTGTTCTTCTCACAAACTACATATGGATCCACCAGAATTCATTGCATGACTGTTCTTTTCACAAACCACATCTAGAGTCATTGCATGTGTGTTCTTCTCACAAACCACATCTAGAGTCATTGCATGTGTGTTCTTCTCGCAAACCACATATGGATCCACCAGAGTTCATTGCATGTCTGTTCTTTTCACAAACCACATCTAGAGTCATTGCATGTCTGTTCTTCTCACAAACCACATATGGATCCACTAGAGTTCATTGCATGTGTGTTCTTTTCACAAACCACATCTAGAGTCATTGCATGTCTGTTCTTCTCACAAACCACATAAGGATCCATCAGAATCATTGCATGTGTGTTCTTCTCACAAATCACATATGGATCCACCAGAGTTCATTGCATGCGTGTTCTTTTCACAAACCACATCTAGAGTCATTGCATGTGTGTTCTTTTCACAAACCACATATGGATCCACTAGAGTTCATTGCATGTGTGTTCTTTTCACAAACCACATCTAGAGTCATTGCATGTCTGTTCTTCTCACAAACCACATAAGGATCCATCAGAGTCATTGCATGTGTGTTCTTTTCACAAACCATAGCTAGAGTCCTTGCATGTGTGTTCTTTTCACAAACCACAGCTAGAGTCCTTGCATGTGTGTTCTTCTCACAAACCACAGCTATAGTCATTGCATGTGTGTTCTTCTCAGAAACCAGATATGGATCCACCAGAGTTCATTGCATGTCCGTTCTTTTCACAAACCACATCTAGAGTCATTGCATGTCTGTTCTTCTCACAAATCCACCAGAGTTCGTTGCATGTGTGTTCTTTTCACAAACCACATCTAAAGTCATTGCATGTCTATTCTTCTCACAAACCACACAAGGATCCACCAGAATCATTGCATGTGTGTTCTTTTCACAAAGCACATATAGATCCACCAGTGTGATTGCATGTGTGGTCTTTTTCATTAACCATAGCTAGAGTCATTGCGTGTCTGTTCTGTTCACAAACCACATATGGATCCACCAGTGTCATTGCATGTGTATTATTTTCACAAACCACAGCTAGAGTCATTGCATGTGTGTTCTTTTCATTAAGCACATCTAGAGTCATTGCATGTGTGTTCTTTTCACAAACCACATATGGATCCACCAGAGTTCATTGCATATCTATTATTTTCACAAACCACATCTATAGTCATTGCATGTGTGTTCTTCTCACAAACCACATATGGATCCACCAGAGTTCATTGTATGTGTGTTCTTTTCATTAACCACAGCTAGAGTCATTGCATGTTTGTTCTTCTCACAAACTACATATGGATCCACCAGAGTTCATTGCATGTCTGTTCTTTTCACAAACCACATCTAGAGTCATTGCATGTGTGTTCTTCTCACAAACCACATCTAGAGTCATTAGATGTGTGTTATTTTCACAAACCACATATTGATCCACCAATGTCATTGCATGTGTGTTCTTTTCACAAACCACATCTAGAGTCATTGCATGTGTGTTCTTTTCACAAAGCACATATAGATCCACCAGTGTGATTGCATGTGTGTTCTTTTCATTAACCACAACTAGAGTCATTGCGTGTCTGTTCTTTTCACAAACCACATATGGATCCACCAGTGTCATTGCATGTGTATTCTTTTCACAAACCACAGCTAGAGTCATTGCGTGTGTGTTCTTTTCATTAAGCACATCTAGAGTCATTGCACGTGTGTTCCTTTCACAAACCACATATGGATCCACCAGAGTTCATTGCATATCTATTATTTTCACAAACCACATCTAGAGTCATTGCATGTGTGTTCTTCTCACAAACCACATATGGATCCACCAGAGTTCATTGCATGTGTGTTCTTTTCATTAACCACAGCTAGAGTCATTGCATGTTTGTTCTTCTCACAAACTACATATGGATCCACCAGAATTCATTGCATGACTGTTCTTTTCACAAACCACATCTAGAGTCATTGCATGTGTGTTCTTCTCACAAACGACATCTAGAGTCATTGCATGTGTGTTCTTCTCGCAAACCACATATGGATCCACCAGAGTTCATTGCATGTCTGTTCTTCTCACAAACCACATATGGATCCGCTAGAGTTCATTGCATGTGTTCTTTTCACAAACCACATCTAGAGTCATTGCATGTCTGTTCTTCTCACAAACCACATAAGGATCCATCAGAATCATTGCATGTGTGTTCTTCTCACAAACCACATATGGATCCACCAGAGTTCATTGCATGCGTGTTCTTTTCACAAACCACATCTAGAGTCATTGCATGTGTGTTCTTTTCACAAACCACATATGGATCTACTAGAGTTCATTGCATGCGTGTTCTTTTCACAAACCACATCTAGAGTCATTGCATGTCTGTTCTTCTCACAAACCACATAAGGATCCATCAGAGTCATTGCATGTGTGTTCTTTTCACAAACCACAGCTAGAGTCCTTGCATGTGTGTTCTTTTCACAAACCACAGCTAGAGTCCTTGCATGTGTGTTCTTCTCACAAACCACAGCTATAGTCATTGCATGTGTGTTCTTCTCAGAAACCACATATGGATCCACCAGAGTTCATTGCATGTCTGTTCTTTTCACAAACCACATCTAGAGTCATTGCATGTCTGTTCTTCTCACAAATCCACTAGAGTTCGTTGCATGTGTGTTCTTTTCACAAACCACATCTAAAGTCATTGCATGTCTATTCTTCTCACAAACCACACAAGGATCCATCAAAATCATTGCATGTGTGTTCTTTTCACAAAGCACATATAGATCCACCAGTGTGATTGCATGTGTGGTCTTTTTCATTAACCATAGCTAGAGTCATTGCGTGTCTGTTCTGTTCACAAACCACATATGGATCCACCAGTGTCATTGCATGTGTATTCTTTTCACAAACCACAGCTAGAGTCATTGCATGTGTGTTCTTTTCATTAAGCACATCTTGAGTCATTGCATGTGTGTTCTTTTCACAAACCACATATGGATCCACCAGAGTTCATTGCATATCTATTATTTTCACAAACCACATCTAGAGTCATTGCATGTGTGTTCTTCTCACAAACCACATATGGATCCACCAGAGTTCATTGCATGTGTGTTCTTTTCATTAACCACAGCTAGAGTCATTGCATGTTTGTTCTTCTCACAAACTACATATGGATCCACCAGAGTTCATTGCATGTCTGTTCTTTTCACAAACCACATCTAGAGTCATTGCATGTGTGTTCTTCTCACAAACCACATCTAGAGTCATTAGATGTGTGTTATTTTCACAAACCACATATTGATCCACCAATGTCATTGCATGTGTGTTCTTTTCACAAACCACATCTAGAGTCATTGCATGTGTGTTCTTTTCACAAAGCACATATAGATCCACCAGTGTGATTGCATGTGTGTTCTTTTCATTAACCACAACTAGAGTCATTGCGTGTCTGTTCTTTTCACAAACCACATATGGATCCACCAGTGTCATTGCATGTGTATTCTTTTCACAAACCACAGCTAGAGTCATTGCGTGTGTGTTCTTTTCATTAAGCACATCTAGAGTCATTGCACGTGTGTTCCTTTCACAAACCACATATGGATCCACCAGAGTTCATTGCATATCTATTATTTTCACAAACCACATCTAGAGTCATTGCATGTGTGTTCTTCTCACAAACCACATATGGATCCACCAGAGTTCATTGCATGTGTGTTCTTTTCATTAACCACAGCTAGAGTCATTGCATGTTTGTTCTTCTCACAAACTACATATGGATCCACCAGAATTCATTGCATGACTGTTCTTTTCACAAACCACATCTAGAGTCATTGCATGTGTGTTCTTCTCACAAACGACATCTAGAGTCATTGCATGTGTGTTCTTCTCGCAAACCACATATGGATCCACCAGAGTTCATTGCATGTCTGTTCTTCTCACAAACCACATATGGATCCGCTAGAGTTCATTGCATGTGTTCTTTTCACAAACCACATCTAGAGTCATTGCATGTCTGTTCTTCTCACAAACCACATAAGGATCCATCAGAATCATTGCATGTGTGTTCTTCTCACAAACCACATATGGATCCACCAGAGTTCATTGCATGCGTGTTCTTTTCACAAACCACATCTAGAGTCATTGCATGTGTGTTCTTTTCACAAACCACATATGGATCTACTAGAGTTCATTGCATGTGTGTTCTTTTCACAAACCACATCTAGAGTCATTGCATGTCTGTTCTTCTCACAAACCACATAAGGATCCATCAGAGTCATTGCATGTGTGTTCTTTTCACAAACCACAGCTAGAGTCCTTGCATGTGTGTTCTTTTCACAAACCACAGCTAGAGTCCTTGCATGTGTGTTCTTCTCACAAACCACAGCTATAGTCATTGCATGTGTGTTCTTCTCAGAAACCACATATGGATCCACCAGAGTTCATTGCATGTCTGTTCTTTTCACAAACCACATCTAGAGTCATTGCATGTCTGTTCTTCTCACAAATCCACTAGAGTTCGTTGCATGTGTGTTCTTTTCACAAACCACATCTAAAGTCATTGCATGTCTATTCTTCTCACAAACCACACAAGGATCCATCAGAATCATTGCATGTGTGTTCTTTTCACAAAGCACATATAGATCCACCAGTGTGATTGCATGTGTGGTCTTTTTCATTAACCATAGCTAGAGTCATTGCGTGTCTGTTCTGTTCACAAACCACATATGGATCCACCAGTGTCATTGCATGTGTATTCTTTTCACAAACCACAGCTAGAGTCATTGCATGTGTGTTCTTTTCATTAAGCACATCTTGAGTCATTGCATGTGTGTTCTTTTCACAAACCACATATGGATCCACCAGAGTTCATTGCATATCTATTATTTTCACAAACCACATCTAGAGTCATTGCATGTGTGTTCTTCTCACAAACCACATATGGATCCACCAGAGTTATTTGCTTGTGTGTTCTTTTCATTAACCACAGCTAGAGTCATTGCATGTTTGTTTTTCTCACAAACTACATATGGATCCACCAGAGTTCATTGCATGTCTGTTCTTTTCACAAACCACATCTAGAGTCATTGCATGTGTGTTCTTCTCACAAACCACATCTAGAGTCATTAGATGTGTGTTATTTTCACAAACCACATATTGATCCACCAATGTCATTGCATGTGTGTTCTTTTCAGAAACCACATCTAGAGACATTGCATGTGTGTTCTTTTCACAAAGCACATATAGATCCACCAGTGTGATTGCATGTGTGTTCTTTTCATTAACCACAACTAGAGTCATTGCGTGTCTGTTCTTTTCACAAACCACATATGGATCCACCAGTGTCATTGCATGTGTATTCTTTTCACAAACCACAGCTAGAGTCATTGAGTGTGTGTTCTTTTCATTAAGCACATCTAGAGTCATTGCACGTGTGTTCCTTTCACAAACCACATATGGATCCACCAGAGTTCATTGCATATCTATTATTTTCACAAACCACATCTAGAGTCATTGCATGTGTGTTCTTCTCACAAACCACATATGGATCCACCAGAGTTCATTGCATGTGTGTTCTTTTCATTAACCACAGCTAGAGTCATTGCATGTTTGTTCTTCTCACAAACTACATATGGATCCACCAGAATTCATTGCATGACTGTTCTTTTCACAAACCACATCTAGAGTCATTGCATGTGTGTTCTTCTCACAAACCACATCTAGAGTCATTGCATGTGTGTTCTTCTCGCAAACCACATATGGATCCACCAGAGTTCATTGCATGTCTGTTCTTTTCACAAACCACATCTAGAGTCATTGCATGTCTGTTCTTCTCACAAACCACATATGGATCCACTAGAGTTCATTGCATGTGTGTTCTTTTCACAAACCACATCTAGAGTCATTGCATGTCTGTTCTTCTCACAAACCACATAAGGATCCATCAGAATCATTGCATGTGTGTTCTTTTCACAAACCACAACTAGAGTCCTTGCATGTGTGTTCTTTTCACAAACGACATATAGAGTCATTGCATGTGTGTTCTTCTCAGAAACCATAGCTAGAGTCATTGCATGTGTGTTCTTCTCACAAACCACATATGGATCCACCAGAGATCATTGCATGTCTGTTCTTTTCACAAACTAGATCTAGAGTCATTGCATGTCTGTTCTTCTCACAAACCACATATGGATCCACCAGAGTTCATTGCATGTGTGTTCTTTTCACAAACCACATCTAGAGTCATTGCATGTCTGTTCTTCTCACAAACCACATAAGGATCCACCAGAGTCATTGCATGTGTGTTCTTTTCACAACCCACAGCTAGAGTCTTTGCATGGGTGTTCTTTTCACAAACCACATCTAGAGTCATTGCATGTGTGTTCTTCTCACAAACCACAACTATAGTCATTGCATGTCTGTTCATCTCACAAACCACATATGGATCCACCAGAGTTCGTTACATGAGTGTTCTTTTCACAAACCACATCTAGAGTCATTGCATATCTGTTCTTCTCACAAACCACATAAGGATGCACCAGAGTCATTGCATGTGTGTTCTTTTCTCAAACCACATCTTGAGTCCTTGCATGGGTGTTCTTTTCACAAACCACATATAGGGTCATTACATGTGTGTTCTTCTAAAAAACCACAGCTAGAGTCATTGCATGTGTGTTCTTCACACAAACCACATCTAGAGTCATTTCATGTGTGTTCTTCTCACAAACTACATATGGATCCACCAGAGTTCATTGCATGTCTGTTCTTTTCACAAACCATAGCTAGAGTCATTGCGTGTGTGTTCTTCTCACAAACCAGACATGGATTCACCAGCGTCATTCCATGTGTGTTCTTTTCACAAACCACATCTAGAGTCATTAGATGTATGTTATTTTCACAAACCACATATTGATCCACCAGTGTCATTGCATGTTCGTTCTTTTCACAAACCACATCTAGAGTCATTGCATTTGTGTTATTTTCACAAACCACATCTAGAGTCATTGCATGTGTGTTCTTTTCACAAACCACATATGGATCCACTCGAGTTCATTGCATGTGTGTTCTTTTCACAAACCACATCTAGAGTCATTGCATGTCTGTTCTTCTCAAAAACCACATAAGGATCCATCAGAGTCATTGCATGTGTGTTCTTTTCACAAACCACAGCTAGAGTCCTTGCATGTGTGTTCTTTTCACAAACCACATCTAGAGTCATTGCATGTGTGTTCTTCTCACAAACCACAGCTATAGTCATTGCATGTGTGTTCTTCTCACAAACCACATATGGATCCACCAGAGTTCATTGCGTGTCTGTTCTTTTCACAAACTAGATCAAGAGTTATTGCATGTCTATTCTTCTCACAAACCACATATGGATCCACCAGAGTTCATTGCATGTGTGTTCTTTTCACAAACCACATCTAGAGTCATTGCATGTCTGTTCTTCTCACAAACCACATAAGGATCCACTAGAGTCATTGCATGTGTGTTCCTTTCACAAACCACAACTAGAATCCTTGCATGGGTGTTTTTTCACAAACCACATCTAGAGTCATTGCATGTGTGTTCTTGTCACAAACCATAGCTAGTCATTGCATGTGTGTTTCTCACAAACCACATCTAGAGTCATTTCATGTGTGTTCTTCTCACAAACTACATATGGATCCACCAGAGTTCATTGCATGTCTCTTCTTTTCACAAACCATAGCTAGAGTCATTGCATGTCTGTTCTTCTCACAAACCACACATGGATCCACCAGTGTCATTGCATGTGTGTTCTTTTCAAAAACCACATCTAGAGTCATTAGATGTATGTTATTTTCACAAACCACATATTGATCCACCAATGTCATTGCATGTGTGTTCTTTTCACAAACCACATCTAGAGTCATTGCATGTGTGTTCTTTTCACAAACCACATATAGATCCACCAGTGTGATTGCATGTGTGTTCTTTTCATTAACCACAGCTAGAGTCATTACATGTCTGTTCTTTTCACAAACCACATATGGATCCACTAGTATCATTGCATGTGTATTCTTTTCACAAACCACAGCTAGAGTCATTGCATGTGTGTTCTTTTCATTAAGCACATCTAGAGTCATTTCATGTGTGTTCTTCTCACAAACTACATATGGATCCACCAGAGTTCATTGCATGTCTGTTCTTTTCACAAACCATAGCTAGAGTCATTGCATGTGTGTTCTTCTCACAAACCACAGCTATAGTCATTGCATGTGTGTTCTTCTCACAAACCACATATGGATCCACCAGAGTTCATTGCATGACTGTTCTTTTCAGAAACCACATCTAGAGTCATTGCATGTCTGTTCTTCTCACAAACCACATAAGGATGCACCAGAGTCATTGCATGTGTGTTCTTTTCTCAAACCACATGTAGAGTCCTTGCATGGGTGTTCTTTTCACAAAACCACATATAGGGTCATTACATGTGTGTTCTTCTCACAAACCACAGCTAGAGTCATTGCATGTGTGTTCTTCTCACAAACCACATCTAGAGTCATTTCATGTGTGTTCTTCTCACAAACTAAAAAATGGATCCACCAGAGTTCATTGCATGTCTGTTCTTTTCACAAACCATAGCTAGAGTCATTGCGTGTGTGTTCTTCTCACAAACCAGACATGGATCCACTAGCGTCATTCCATGTGTGTTCTTTTCACAAACCACATCTAGAGTCATTAGATGTATGTTATTTTCACAAACCACATATTGATCCACCAGTGTCATTGCATGTGTGTTCTTTTCACAAACCACATCTAGAGTCATTGCATCTGTGTTCTTTTCACAAACCACATCTAGAGTCATTGCATGTGTGTTCTTTTCACAAACCACATATGGATCCACTAGAGTTCATTGCATGTGTGTTCTTTTCACAAACCACATCTAGAGTCATTGCATGTTTGTTCTTCTCAAAAACAACATAAGGATCCATCAGAGTCATTGCATGTGTGTTCTTTTCACAAACCACAGCTAGAGTCCTTGCATGTGTGTTCTTTTCACAAACCACATCTAGAGTCATTGCATGTGTGTTCTTCTCACAAACCACAACTATAGTCATTGCATGTGTGTTCTTCTCACAAACCACATATGGATCCACCAGAGTTCATTGCGTGTCTGTTCTTTTCACAAACTAGATCTAGAGTTATTGCATGTCTATTCTTCTCACAAACCACATATGGATCCACCAGAGTTCATTGCATGTGTGTTCTTTTCACAAACCACATCTAGAGTCATTGCATGTCTGTTCTTCTCACAAACCACATAAGGATCCACTAGAGTCATTGCATGTGTGTTCTTTTCACAAACCACAGCTAGAGTCCTTGCATGGGTGTTTTTTCACAAACCACATCTAGAGTCATTGCATGTGTGTTCTTGTCACAAACCACGGCTAGTCATTGCATGTGTGTTTCTCACAAACCACATCTAGAGTCATTTCATGTGTGTTCTTCTCACAAACTACATATGGATCCACCAGAGTTCATTGCATGTCTCTTCTTTTCACAAACCATAGCCGGAGTCATTGCATGTCTGTTCTTCTCACAAACCACACATGGATCCACCAGTGTCATTCCATGTGTGTTCTTTTCAAAAACCACATCTAGCGTCATTAGATGTATGTTATTTTCACAAACCACATATTGATTCACCAATGTTATTGCATGGGTGTTCTTTTCACAAACCACATATGGATCTACTAGAGTTCATTCATGTGTGTTCTTCTCACAAACCACATCTAGAGTCATTGCATGTGTGTTCTTCTCACAAACCACATATGGATCCACCAGAGTTCATTGCATGTCTGTTCTTTTCACAAACCACAGCTAGAGTCATTGCATGCCTGTTCTTCTCACAAACCACACATGGATCCACCAGTGTCATTGCATGTGTGTTATTTCACAAACCACAGCTAGAGTCATTGCATGGGTGTTCTTTTTATTAACCCCATCTAGAGTCATTGCATTTGTTCTCCTCACGAACCACATATGGATCCTCCAGAGTTCATTGCAGGTCTGTTCTTTGCACAAACCACATCTAGAGTCATTGCATGTCTGTTCTTCTCACAAACCACACATGGATCCCCCAGAGTCATTGCATGTCTATTCTTCTCACAAACCACAGCTAGAGTCATTGCATGTGTGTTCTTCTCACAAACCACATCTAGAGTCATTTCATGTGTGTTCTTCTCACAAACTACATATGGATCCACCAGAGTTCATTGCATGTCTGTTCTTTTCACAAACCATAGCTAGATTCATTGCATGTGTGTTCTTCTCATAAACAACACATGGATCCACCAGCGTCATTCCATGTGTGTTCTTTTCACAAACCACATCTAGAGTCATTAGATGTATGTTATTTTCACAAACCACATATTGATCCACCAGTGTCATTGCATGTGTGTTCTTTTCACAAACCACATCTAGAGTCATTGCATCTGTGTTCTTTTCACAAACCACATCTAGAGTCATTGCATGTGTGTTCTTTTCACAAACCACATATGGATCCACTAGAGTTCATTGCATGTGTGTTCTTTTCACAAACCACATCTAGAGTCATTGCATGTCTGTTCTTCTCACAAACCACATAAGGATCCATCAGAGTCATTGCATGTATGTTCTTTTCACAAACCACATCTAGAGTCATTGCATGTGTGTTCTTCTCACAAACCACAGCTATAGTCATTGCATGTGTGTTCTTCTCACAAACCACATATGGATCCACCAGAGTTCATTGCATGTCTGTTCTTTTCACAAACTAGATCTAGAGTTATTGCATGTCTGTTCTTCTCACAAACCACATATGGATCCACCAGAGTTCATTGCATGTGTGTTCTTTTCACAAACCACATCTAGAGTCATTGCATGTTTGTTCTTCTCACAAACCACATAAGGATCCACTAGAGTGATTGCATGTGTGTTCTTTTCACAAACCATAGCTAGAGTCCTTGCATGGGTGTTTTTTCACAAACCACATCTAGAGTCATTGCATGTGTGTTCTCCTCACAAACCACTGCTAGAGTCATTGCATGTGTGTTTCTCACAAACCACATCTAGAGTCATTTCATGTGTGTTCTTCTCACAAACTACATATGGATCCACCAGAGTTCATTGCATGTCTCTTCTTTTCACAAACCATAGCTAGAGTTATTGCATGTCTGTTCTTCTCACAAACCACACATGGATCCACCAGTGTCATGGCATGTGTGTTCTTTTCCAAAACCACATCTGGAGTCATTAGATGTATGTTATTTTCACAAACCACATATTGATCCACCAATGTCATTGCATGTGTGTTCTTTTCACAAACCACATCTAGAGTCATTGCATGTGTGTTCTTTTCACAAACCATATATAGATCCACCAGTGTGATTGCATGTGGTATCTTTTCATTAACCACAGCTAGAGTCATTACATGTCTCTTCTTTTCACAAACCACATATGGATCCACCAGTATCATTGCATGTGTATTCTTTTCACAAACCACAGCTAGAGTCATTGCATGTGTGTTCTTTTCATTAAGCACATCTAGAGTCATTGCATGTGTGTTCTTCTCACAAACGACAACTAGAGTCATTGCACGTGTGTTCTTCTCACAAACCACATATGGATCCAATAGTGTCATTGCATGTGTGGTCTTTTCACAAACCACAGCTAGAGTCATTACATGTGTGTTCCTTTCATTAACTACATCTACAGTCATCTTTTCACAAACCACATATGGATCAACCAGTGTCATTGCATGCGTGTTCATTTCACAAACCACATCTAGAGTTATTGCATGTGTGTTCTTTTCACAAACCACATCTAGAGTCATTGCATGTGTGTTCTTCTCACAAACCACATATGAATCCACCAGAGTTCATTACATGTGTGTTGTTTTCACAAACCACAGCTATACTCATTGCATGTCTGTTCTGCTCACAAACCACATAAGGATGCACTAGAGTCATTGCATGTGTGTTCTTTTCACAAACCACATCTAGAGTCATTGCATGTGTGTTCTTCTCACAAACCACAGCTAGAGTCATTGCATGTGTGTTCTTCTCATAAACCACAGCTAGAGTCATTGCATGTGTGTTCTTCTCATAAACCACATATGGATCCACCAGAGTTCATTGCATGTGTGTTCTTCTCGCAAACCACATATGGATCCACCAATGTCATTGCATGTGTGTTCTTTTCATTAACCACATCTAGAGTCATTGCATGAGTGTTCTTCTCACAAACCACATATGGATCTACTAGAGTTCATTCATGTGTGTTCTTCTCACAAACCACATCTAGAGTCATTGCATGTGTGTTCTTCTCACAAACCACATATGGATCCACCAGAGTTCATTGCATGTCTGTTCTTTTCACAAACCACAGCTAGAGTCATTGCATGCCTGTTCTTCTCACAAACCACACATGGATCCACCAGTGTCATTGCATGTGTGTTATTTCACAAACCACAGCTAGAGTCATTGCATGGGTGTTCTTTTTATTAACCCCATCTAGAGTCATTGCATTTGTTCTCCTCACAAACCACATATGGATCCTCCAGAGTTCATTGCAGGTCTGTTCTTTGCACAAACCACATCTAGAGTAATTGCATGTCTATTCTTCTCACAAACCATATATGGATCCACCAGAGTTCATTGCATGTGTATTCTTTTCACAAACCACAACTAGAGTCATTGCATGTCTGTTCTTCTCACAAACCACACATGGATCCCCCAGAGTCATTGCATGTCTATTCTTCTCACAAACCACAGCTAGAGTCATTGCATGTGTGTTATTCTCACAAACCACATCTAGAGTCATTGCTTGTGTTTTCTTCTCACAAACCACACAAGGATCCACCAGAGTCATTGAATCTCTGTCCTTTTCATTAACCACAACTAGAGTCATTGCATGTGTGTTATTCTCACAAACCACATCTAGCATCATTGCATGTGTGTTCTTCTCACAAACCACTTATGGATCCACCAGAGTTCATTGCATGTCTGTTCTTTTCAAAAACCATAGCTAGAGTCATTGCATGTCTGTTCTTCTCACAAACCACACATGGATCCACCAGTGTCATTGCATGTGTGTTCTTTTCACAAACCACAACTAGACTCATTGGATGTATGTTCTTTTCACAAACCACATATTGATCCACCAGTGTCATTGCATGTGTGTTGTTTTCAGAAACCACATATTGATCCACCAGTGTGATTGCATGTGTGTTCTTTTTATTAACCACAGCTAGAGTCATTGCATGTCTATTCTTTTCACAAACCACATATGGATCCACCAGTGTCATTGCTTGTGTGTTCTTTCGACAAACCACATCTAGAGTCATTGAATGTGTGTTCTTTTCACAAACCACATCTAGAATCATTGCATGTGTGTTCTTTTCACAAACCACATATGGATCCACCAGTGTCATTGCATGTGTGTTGTTTTTATTAACCACAGCTAGAGTCATTGCATGTCTGTTCGTTTCACAAACCACATATGGATCCACCAGTGTCATTCCATGTGTGTTCTTCTCACAAACCACATCTAGAGTCATTGCATGTGTGTTCTTCTCACAAACCACATATATGGATCCACTAGAGTTCATTGCATGTCTGTTCTTTTCACAAACCATAGCTAGAGTCATTGAATGTCTGTTCTTCTCACAAACCACACATGGATCCACTAGTGTCATTGCATGTGTGTTCTTTTCACAAACCACAACTAGAGTCATTGGATCTATGTTCTTTTCACAAACCACATATTGATCCACCAGTGTCATTGAATGTGTGTTCTTTTCACAAACCACATCTAGAGTCATTGCATGTGTGTTCATTTCACAAACCACATATGGATCCACCAGTGTGATTGCATGTGTGTTCTTTTCATTAACCACAGCTAGATTCATTGCATGTCTATTCTTTTCACAAACCACATATGGATCCACCAGTGTCATTGCATGTGTGTTCTTTTCACAAACCACAACTAGAGTCATTGCATGTGTGTTCTTTTCATTAACCACATCTAGAGTCATTGCATGTGTGTTCTTCTCACAAACCACATATGGATCCACCAGAGTTCATTTGCATGTGTTTTCTTCTCACAAACCACATCTAGAGTCATTGCATGTCTGTTCTTCTCACAAACCACATATGGATCCACCAGAGTTCATTGCATGTGTGTTATTTTCACAAACCACAGCTAGAGTCAATGCATGTCTCTTCTTCTCACAAACCACACAAGGATCCACCAGAGTCATTGCATGTGTGTTCTTTTCACAAACCACAGCTAGAGTCATTGATGTGTGTTCTTGTCACAAACCACAGCTAGAGTCATTGCATGTCTGTTATTTTAGTAAACCACACAAGGATCCACCAGAGTCATTGCATCTATTTCTATTCATTAACCACAGCTAGAGTCATTGCATTTGTGTTCTTGTCACAAACCACATCTAGAGTCATTGCATGTGTGTGCTTCTCAGAAACCACATATGGATCCACCAAAGTTCATTGCATGTCTATTCTTTTCACAAACCACAGCTACAGTCATTGCATCTCTGTTCTTTTCACAAACCACATCTAGAGTCATTGTATGTCTGTTCTTCTCACTAACCACATATGGATCCACCAGAGTTCATTGCATGTGTGTTCTTTTCACAAACCATAGCTAGAGGCATTGCATGTCTGTTCTTCTCACAAACTACACAAGGATCCACCAGAGTCATTGCATGTGTGTTCTTTTCACAAACCACAACTAGAGTCATTGCATGTGTGTTCTTTTCACAAACCACATCTAGAGTCATTGCATGTGTGTTTTTCTCACAAACCATAGCTAGAGTCATTGCATGTTTGTTCTTTCAATAAACCACACAAGGATCCACCAGAGTCATTGCATCTCTGTTCTTTTCATTAACCACAGCTAGAGTTAGTGCATGTGTGTTCTTTTCAGAAACCACATCTAGAGTCATTGCATGTATGTTCTTCTCACAAACCACATAAGGATCCATCAGAGTCATTGCATGTGTGTTCTTTTCACAAACCACATCTAGAGTCATTGCATGTGTGTTCTTCTCACAAACCACATATGGATCCACCAGAGTTCATTGCATGTCTGTTCTTTTCACAAACCATAGCTAGAGTCATTGCATGCCTATTCTTCTCACAAACCACACATGGATCCACCAGTGTCATTGCATGTGTGTTCTTTTCACAAACCACATATCACTTGTGTCATTGCATGTGTGTTCTTCTCATAAACCACATATGGATCCTAACCTTTGGAGAGCCCTAACCTAAGCCCCCCAATGGTGGCCGTTATGCTGAGTCTTCTAGAAGGCACGTCTAACACAGTTGTTCTGCATGATGGTTGTTACATACCGTTCGATCGGGGCGCTTGGACGATTGGGATGGTCTTCGTGAGAGCGATCCGCGAGTAGGCTATTCGGCGACATGATTGGCCATGCTTGCTGCCCGCTTGCTTTGGACAAACTGGCAACACCAGGCGCTCCCCTTTTGCGAGTGTCAGGACTCACGAGTTCAGTGGGCCATATGCCAGTGTCACGTCCCCATTACTTCTCGTCCTCCCCGTTCTTCTCTTCCTTCCCCTTGAAGCCACTTTCCCCACTTCTCTCCCATCCTGCCATAGCCGCAGGCCGACGGTGCCTCCAGCTATCTCTCTGGCAGCCTACCCCCTCTCCCTCTCTCTCTCTCTCCATGGGTTGAAGGGGAGACGATGAGGAAACACGTTGTGATGACAGGGACGGTGATTTTGATGTGTGTTGTCTCATCTCTATCTCTATCATCTGTGTCCAGTTATCTATTTTGAGCTAGATCTACTCTGTTTACTCATGCACGTATGATGTGTTAGGCCAACCAGACGCTGTATGACTCCGACTATCACGGTTTAGCGGATGAAGACAGTCCACTGCTATGTAAACATGGATATGTGCCTGCTAAATTTGTAGCGTTCGAAGGACGAAACGCAAGCAGGAGGTTTTTACGGTGTCAAGGACATCGTGCAATGATGCAAGGTGGAAGTTGCGGTGTTGAAATGGGTAGATCCAGAGTGGCCCAAATCGATGTAGAAAATGCTGGACAAACTATGGGATATGACTATTGAGTTGGAAGAATCCGTAGTCAGCTAACTTCTTGACAGTGTTGAGATGAAGCTATGGGACCCAGTTGACACGACCAAGCTTAACTGAGTTCTTAGGAGGGTGCAAGACAAGGTTAGCAAAGTCGAGAAGGAGAGGGACGTGTCGTTGGCCCTGAAGGTGAAAGCAGAGCAAGAACTGACTCAAGCAAGGAATGATCTTCACTAGGCCAAAGTCCTGCAGTTCACAACTACGAGTATTGACAAGTGCATGAGGAAAAATGTAGAGAAACAATTGAAGCTGTGCAAGGAAGATGCTAAAAGGAAGGAGCAGACGATTCTATCCTTGCTCTCGCAGGAAGATGCACACTGGGCTAAGATTAGGAAGATCAAGGAGATGTGTGATAACTAGTTCTATTTAGCTTGAGTTCCGTGCCTTTTTAAGTTGTAATAGTAGTACTTGTTGACCTAGCAGTCTGAACTAGTGGTCCCGGAGTCCTGGGAGGAAAAAAATTGGTCTCCCGTTAATCTATCTTAACCCTGCATTACTTCCTTTTGTCTGATCATGGTGGTATTCTGACATTGGTGGTTTATTTAAACATAATCTACGTGGATTGTGCCACATGCAAATGGCACAACCACAATTTATACAGTGGAAGCACGTACACCTGGTTAATGTAGATCTGGGAGCTTCGCCAGATGCAGGGGATGCAGGAGTAGGGAGGCGGTGAGATAGACAGGCTCAAGATTAGGCCAGAAAGTGGTACCGATTTCCTCCTCATTAGGGCATTATCAGTTACCATTGTTGTTTCTGTTGCCATGTCGTTGTGAAGCATCTGAAATAAGTTGCTGCTTCATGGAGTGTAGCAGCTTAAATAATTTATTTCTGTGCCACTTACATTCCATCGAATTTGGAGACCTCCTGCCCCTCAGCAATCGTGGAACCAGTGCTGCGTGTTTTTAGATAGTAGTGGCACAATCACAATTTCAGATTCAACTACTGACTCGGGCGTTTTCAAACCCTAAGTAGCGGTACATTTTACTCCGAGAATGTGGGTAAATTGTTTCGCCTAGCAAAGTTCCACACATAGGGATCCAGAATTTAACCGAATTACATATATAGGTTCAAGTTCAACACATTACTATGCATCTTCATTGCCAGCAGCCTTCTTCCGCAGCCTGGGTGCCAAGCCTTCATGTCCACTGGCATATTCATTTCCTGCCTTCTTCCTCTTCCTTGGTGCTAATTTTCTTAGATTCACGCACTCTGCATCGCTGGGACAATTAGCACCAGAATCGTGTCCAGCATCATCTTTCCACTCGTTTTACCTTCTTCGGGCAGCAAAATGACTGACCCTGTAACATCCCAATTTCAGCAACCCAGATTAGTTGTCTAGAATGCAAAAAATCAGGGGGAACAAAAACTTTTTCTTGTTCATGGGTGCAGTGTTTGCTTGTTGTTTGTTTGTGCTTGTGCATGTGAGAGTATCCCATATGATACTCCTTACCTCACCATTAGTTGACAAAATCTATTTAACCAAAACTATCCTGGCTCATTTTACATATTCTCAAATGCTCTGGCATTTCAAAATCCGAGCCAAGAAGTCTTTGCAAACCAACTATTTTAGTAGCTTCTATTTCCCTAAACTATGGAGAGCAACCTATTATAATCTCCTTATGTTTTCAAGACCGAACCTTCAACTATTCTTATCTCTGGGTTTCCCAAAAACTCTTTTTAAAGATTATGAATTCCACTCTTGGTAGAGATACCAAGGACTGTCATCTTATTCAAACTCCACCCTTTTCAAATTTCCCATCCTTACCTCAAGCGAAGCTTGATGGTAACCCTTGTAGTAATTGATTGGTTTGCAAGATGAGTTACCTTGATCTGCTGTTTGACTTGCTTGCTTAGAAGTAGTATGAGCTACTCTAGGAGCTCATCCTCTAGGAGCAAGATAATTCAAGATCACCAAATCCTAAGAAAGAATACAAGATGGATCTAATCTCTAGCCACCAGGTGATCATCTAAAAACCCTTAACCAGATCAATTCAGAAGATTTCCAGTCTAGAAGCTTCCAAGTCAATGAAGACCAATATCAAGCATGGATCCTTTCTACTCAATCTACACTTAAATCTCACCCACTTGATGATGCTTGGGTACCTTGCAACCCATTAAAAACATCCCCTCTCATGCTCTAGTCAAAAACCCTAAATCTGCCAAATTTGGCCAAGTCTGGAAAACTATTTCCAGCATCACCTTTTTGGATGCCTCCCTTTCTCAACCCTTGTGCATTTTTGAAAATGCATCTGAACCATCTTGTTAACCATCCTAAGGACTACCAAGTCCCACTCTTTACCTTGGTTAGATAATCCTCCAACCCACTTGTTCTTGATGGTTTTTCAGACAAGAAAATAACTTTTCCTGCAAATCTAGTCATCATGCCTACTTTGGTAGGAGCTCACACCACCATCCAACCTTCTATGGACCAACTCTCTGCATAGTTGTGTTCTACTCATATAGGTCTATCAATATCCACTTCACTTGTTCCTAGTGGATCCTTGTGCTTATTAAACCCACAAGGTTTTGAAGGCTAGATGATAATCTTCTTTGGCAAGCTTATTTTATTCAAAGTTTGAAATCAATTCTTGGTGAACTCAAGCAAGATCAAGCTCAAACCTCTGTACCATGTTGATGTGCATCACTTGGTCTATCCATCCATCTACCCCATACCCCAAGGGGAGATCTGAACTCCAAGATACAACCATGTTTTGATGGTATGAAATTAACATCACCCTAGATCCTTAATCTAAGGTATTTCACCAAAATCAACTTGGATTCTCCAATCCCAAGGTTGCAAATGCTGGTTACACATTGTCTACATCATCTACCTTGATCATCAAGATTTATCAATAATTATCCATACTTATTATGGACCAAAACTATTTAATTCCGTTAATAGGCAAAACCTCCAAAACCTCTTCCATAAAGGAAAGTTTGGTTTTTGCCAAAACACCTCTCCAACTTTTGGCTCAATTGAGGTCCACATATCATATCCCATCTTCCCACTTCAAAAATAAATATTTTTGAAGAACTTTATTATTTCTTTTCACCCATTTTCTTAAATTGCTGAATTGGAATAATAACTGTTTTAAATACTTTTAAGCCCCGATAAATCTTGGGAAAATTCCCCTAAGTGTGTATTCACATTTGGGACCATCTGAAACTAAAAACCAATCTTATCTAATGTAAATTTATCAAATGATCTTCTAGAAACTACTTCTGCAGTTTTTGAGTAAATGGATTCAAGTGGACTTTAAATCTTTAGAAAAATCTCAAATAATCCCTAGAGAGGTATCTTGACCTCACCCATCTTCAGTACCATCTTTACCACTTTTTCCAACATAAATAAAGGAACCCCTTCACAAGCATTCTTGGGTCAAAATAGCACAACCACCAAAACCTTGTACAAATACCCCATTAAACCCCATCAAATCTTCTCCACCAAGCTTGTATAGCACCCAATACTCATCTCTGGTCGTGATCACTGTAGCAATTACTGTAGCAGCTTGTCCTCTAGTGTTTGGACACTAGGGTTTAACCTCATGTGAGTGTCTTGGCTTGCAAACCTCTTTACTCCTCTTACAGCAGCCACCAGCTAGCCCTCTCTGCTCCTGCACGGCCCAGAGCACCCCGCCTCTCACCCTCATAGCCTCTGTCAACCAATAACTGCCCAGCACCCTCCCAAGGCTTGTCCATGGACTTGGTCCCTCCTACACCCTCCTTACTCGGGTTAAATACCCCCAGGCCACCTAGCTCTCCCCTCTGCCTCTCATTTGCCCCCAATCCCTCCCACTCACCTCCCCTACATCCCACTTCCTCTCCCTATCCTTCCATACCTAGGAAGAGAGAAAGAACACCTCCTTGGCCATTTGTGAACTCGAGCTCGAGGTGCCCTCTCCCGAGCCCTTCTTCCCCTGCATGTGGCCTCAGCGCCTTCCCCTACCTCAGATCTACTCTACCCGAGCTTCCCGGCCCATGCCCTGCCCTCTCTGGCCCGAGGGAAGCCACCCAAAGGAAATTGGCCTCCTCCCCTTCGAGCTAAGAACACCACCCCTCCTGCCCCTCCTCTGTTGCTCGTCGCCCTTCCCAGAAGTGCCTCACTCCCCTACAACTAACCCTGCCCCTTCCCTTGCCGCAGGAACCACTGCATGCAGCATCTCCGGTGAGCTCCCGCGAGCGCATTCTCGGGCGTGAGCAGGCGGATTGTCTCCCGGCGTAGAACCGCACCTTGCCGCCCACCGTTGAGGTTGTCGTCGTCGACCGATTCGCCCAGCACTCCTCCCAGCGCCTCCCCGCCGCTCTGGTGAGCTCCCCCGCACCGCCCGAACCCCGTTAGGGTTTCCTTCCTGCTGGCCCCGTCGAGAGGAAGGAGATGGCGCGTAGCCGTCGATCTCCCTTAGATCGAACGGCTGATGCTGTCGGATACCGTTTTGGCCGCCACGGTCGCTGACCAGCGGGCCCCTCCCGGAGGGATTCGAAATCCTCTCCCATGCGCCGCCCCTCCTAACTGGGCCATCCTGGCGCCGTGCGGCCCACTGCCGCCCCGATCTGGCCCGGCCACCCTGGCCTATTTCCTTTTTATTAACTCCTTTTTCTAGATCTGTTTATTAAGCTGCTTGGTTTAATTCAATATAAAATTGGAAATTACCCCTTTTGCGCAGATCACAAATTTTAACAACTACCTTAGTGTGTTTTGCAACCTACAGAACTGGTCATTTGCCCAAAGTAATTTTCCTTATTTATGGGCATTATTTCCACCAAAATGCGTTTATCCCACTAATTAAATTCCTCTGTGATCTTCACAACTCCAAATGGAATGAAATCAAGTGCCACTAGTAGATTTTGAATGTACCCATGTCTGGACCTTGGTCTCATGCCAAGGTGAATAGCAGGTTAGCTTGAGTAAAAATAACAAAAACAATTCATTTATGACTTTAGAGAATTCCCTACATCAAACCATGGGTCCAATTGAACCATTTACAATTATCCTGGATGTGTTACACCACTACCTATCCAAATCTAGGAGCTCCTGATTTTTTGAGCCTTGGATATTTTTCTGTGAATTAAACTATTCTGTGCATGGTTTATTCACCACTAAATTCACTACAGTAGTTATACAAATCCAAAAAGGTTGATTCCAATTTCTACAGAAAGTTATTCCAAATACCTACAATATTTCTTTGGAATCAAATTAAGAGCTTCTGCAGATTTAATTTGGTGAAAAAGACAAAACAACTCCAGAATTGCTTTTGGGAATTTCCCGAGGTCATTCTGGTAATTATCTTGACATGATTCCAACTCTCAGTGAACAAGTACATAAACCCTTACCTAACCACCCAAGGAAATAATTTTTGGATCTCCAGAACTTTTTTGGTGAATTATTCCCTAAAACTAGAAGTTATTTCACTAGAAAAATCATAACTAAATAAAGAAAAGTCATAAATTAGTGAAACCACTTTTGTTGGTTTCATTTTATCAAATACTATCTATTGGCATCATTTTTACCCAATGGTATCCTACGGAGTATGTCCTTGGTCCAAAAACCCCTCTTAGGTAGTTCCCCGACAATAAACCCTAAGGGGTGTTCATCCTCTTCTCCAAGGCCATCTCAATCTCCTAAATCCCATCTTCTCAAAACCCTCTAAATCTTAGTTTGGTATTATTCCGTTGCTTGTTGTATTGTTTTGGTGCTTGTATGCCTTGTCTTGATTGTGCTCTTGCTTGTTGCATGAATACTCGATGATGACGATAGTTGCACTTGTTTTGACGCCGAGAAGAAGAGATCTTGTTATTATTGGAATTGGTATTCTTGGTTATCTAAAGAAGAAGTCCAGGGACATATTGCCATTTTTCTGATCATCAGGCAAGCCACCTTCTTGCTCATAAGCCTTGTCCTACTGTTTTACTTATGCATATTTTAACTACTGTTTATTAAAACTGCATCGTTTGATTTTATGTTGATGTATATATATATATGGTAGTGGTTTGGCTCCTCCGAACTACTGCACTTCTGTATTACTAAGTACAACCCCTTGGTGATACCTACTTGTCCCTAGTAGAATAGATGGTGCATATCCACCATACCCCTTTGGAGACCCCCGATTTAGCCGAAGCAAAGCTAGAGAATGGGAAGACCCCATGAAAAGTTTTACCAAATGTTTTATGATAAAACCTTGGTGAGGTGGGACCTCTCAAGAGATGTTGAGAAAGAAAAAGGTTTTGTCTTACAAAATGCGGAAGGAAATATGGAGGAAAAAGGTTTATGAAAAACGCACCCGGTTCTTTGCAGGTTTGCTAGAACAATTAACCCGTGCAACCACATTACTCTAGAAATGGGACAGGGCTGGATTTGATGTTTGTTTACTCTGGTATAAGCTGCCTCGCAACAACTACAGGGGATCGGGGATCCCTGGAGGGTGGGCCTTCTCCGATAAAGGTCCATGTGGGACATTGACCTAGAGAAGGAACGAAGGGTCTGCTGGCCTCCACACGTTACTATGAGCCCCTCATTGAAAGCGCACACTCGAGAAGTGGAAAAAGCGCTCCGGTTGGTCCTCGGTACCCGACGTCCTGGTTTTGAGGGGATTAACACTCATAGGGTAGGCACTTATACTGGAGTGGGCATCCGAAGAGTCTTGATCGGTTACTCGACCCACGATCTGTGAAGATCTGGGTAGTGTACCCAGATGGTGTGGGTAAAGTGTACAACCTCTGCAGAGTGTAAATCTATTCGAATAGCCGCGTCCGCGGTGATGGATGGTTGGGAAGGTTGCTATAGAGCGGTGCTGGTTTTTTTTTCAAAAAGGATTTCGGAAAAGAAATGGTTTGGAAATGTTTTTACCATGGGATGGTCGTAAAGGAGAAAGGTTTTGACCATGGGATGGTCGGAAGGAGGAGAAAGGAGTTTGGTCATGGGACGACCTGATGAGAGGAACAAATGGGAGACCCAATCCTAATGTTTTCCAAACTTTTCAAAAAGGTTTCCAAAATGTTTTATAAAAGTTTTCAACAAAGATATGTAGATGCTATATCTATAAGAGAAACTAATTGAGAAAAGAACCTCTCTTGTAGCCCTCCTACTACCACAACCATATTGCATATCCTCTTGTTATTATTGCTATCTTAAGGTGGTTTGCGAGTACATTCAAAGTTCTCACTGGCATTGTCCCTGGCTATTAACTTGGCCAGATCTCAAGGAGAAGGGTGGTGTGGCGGCTATGCGAGCTAGGATGTTCTCCCAGTCAGTTGCCTGTAGGTTAAGGCATGGCTCGGGCTCTACGCTTGATGAAGTTCCGCTGATGATTATTGATGTAGCCATAACGGCATTTATGTAAGTCTTGTAATTCAGTATATTCTCGGATGTTGTAATGATACTTCTCAGTTATGTGCCACGAACTGATCATGGGATCGTGGTTGTATGCATAACAGGGATTCTCGGAGGATTAATCTAGGGGCCCCACAGACTTGGTATCAGAGCCATCCTGACCGTAGGAGAACCTTAGTTAGCATGGTCGCTAGATAGGAACCTTATTTTGAAAACCCGGCTTTCGAAAACTAGTTTCTCAATCAGTTTCGAAAAGTTCTACTTCTTCTCTTACTCTAAGAAAATGTTTTCGAAAATGGTTCCCTCTAACTCTCGTCCAAACTTCAAACCTACGGATTTTAAATAACTAGGATCTAGACCCGGTGAAGACAATGAGAACAAAATGAAGACAAGCAACTACCAGCAAACACAAGGAGACTACAATAATCGCTCTACCAGCGGAATCCTCACAATCAGAAGACATCGGGTGTTGCACTATCAGGAAGCGTCCAAGATACGACGAAGGCTTCATCTGCAAGATAGTGACTCCGACTTGAAGAAAGACGATATCTAGGGTTGATAGCCCTAAGAATAGGATTCCCCTACATGGCGAGTAGTTAACTCCTTGGTCCCTAGCGTTGACCGTGTTTGCTTGCCTAAGTGCATCATGTGTTGCTTGATGTGTGTTGTTTGCCGAGGACATTGCGATCCCCTCGCTCTGTTCGCCTTGTTTGTATGTTCTGGTTTGCCTCCTTAAAATTGTGACTCGAGGAGCGATCACCCACCTAGTAACTCAGGAAACCCCTATGTTAGTTGTCGGTATTGAGACACTAATTAACCTCGAGAGTATATGACAGGAAAAGCATCGCAAGAACCAGGAGTTCGACATCGTCAAGTCAGAATCAACTCGAAGATTTCACCCTAGGAGGACGGCATCCCTCGTCAAACTCACCTCGCAATACTCGGCAATCGCACCACACTCCCCTGTTCCTCAGTCTACTACCACAAGAATCCTGTTGAAGCTGGAAGTTAATCTCCGAAGGATCCTCAATATCCACAAGAAACCACCTGATAAGTCAACCAAGACAAGAAGTGAAGACCTAACCACACTAACCTTTAGTGTATTAGAGCTTCTGACCACCTCAGGAGACTAACTAATCTAGTCGACCCTACCCAAACTAACAAAATGATCCTCCCTAGAAGGTCAGAACCACCCCTAAATCCAGATGATAAGGAAGCGTGAAGACAAGGAGTTTACTCCGTCTTCGAGCAGGAGAAACGCCAAGTGTTCAAGAGACGACAACCTCTCTAAAACTAGATGACTCTACCCGGACGAAGCACTATCAAGAAGAGTCGTAAACCGCTAATTTACCTTGAGCTAACCACCCTAAAGGCTTCGTTAGGAAACCAGCCCTGCCAAGGTTGATAAAATAAGGCGTCACTCAAAGACCCCAGTCAGCATTCCAAGACAGCCTTCCAAGACACCCCTCGCTAATAGCAAGACAGCCTTCCAAGACAGAAGCTCCAAACCATTCCCGATGAACCTTAGTGAAGCTCTAAGGTGGAAAGACTACGTCTTTCCACTCAATCTTACGAAGGCTGTCTACCCAAGGATACTTCAGAAGACCTTTAGAAATATACACACCCCGGGTAATAGCAAGACAGCCTTCCGCCCACCGTTGAGGTCGTCGTCGTCGATCGCTTCGCCCAGCACTCCTCCCGACGCCTCCCCGCCGCTCTGGTGAGGTCCCCCACACCGCCCGAACCCCGTTAGGGTTTCCTCCCTGCCGGCCCCGTCAAGAGGAAGGATACGGCATGCATCAGTCGATCTCCCTTAGATCGAACGGCTGACGCTGCCGGCTACCGTTTCGGCCGCCGTGGTTGCTGACCAGCGGGCCCCGCCCGGAGGGATTCGAAATCCTCTCCATCTTAGTTTGGTATTGTTACGTTTCTTGTTGTATTGTTTTTGTGCATGTATGCCTTGTCTTGATTGTGCTCTTGCTTGTTGCATGAATACTCGATGACGACGATAGTTGCACTTCTTTTGACGCCGAGAAGAAGAGATCTTGTTATTCTTGGAATTGGTATTCTTGGTTATCTAAAGAAGAAGTCCAGGGACTTATTGCCATTTTGCTGATCATCAGGCAAGCCACCTTCTTGCTCATAAGCCTTGTCCTACTGTTTTACTTATGCATATTTTAACTACTGTTTATTAAAACTGCATCGTTTGATTTTATGTTGATGTATATATATATGGTAGTGGTTTGGCTCCTCCGAACTACTGCACTTCTGTATTACTAAGTACAACCCCTTGGTGATACCTACTTGTCCCTAGTAGAATAGATGGTGCATATCCACCATACCCCTTTGGAGACCCCCGATTTAGCCGAAGCAAAGCTAGAGAATGGGAAGACCCCATGAAAAGTTTTACCAAATGTTTTATGATAAAACCTTGGTGAGGTGGGACCTCTCAAGAGATGTTGAGAAAGAAAAAGGTTTTGTCTTACAAAATGCGGAAGGAAAGATGGAGCAAAAAGGTTTACAAAAAAGTCACCCGGTTCTTTGTAGTTTTGCTAGAACAATTAACTCGTGCAACCACATTACTCTAGAAATGGGACAGGGCTGGATTTGATGTTTGTTTACTCTGGTATAAGCTGCCTCGCAAAAACTATAGGGGATCAGGGATCCCTCGCAAAATCTATTCGAATAGCCGCGTTCGCGGTGATGGACGGTTGGGAAGGTTGCTGTAGAGCGGTGCTGGTTTTGTTTTCAAAAAGGATTTCGGAAAAGAAATGGTTTGGAAATGTTTTGACCATGGGATGGTCGTAAAGGAGAAAGGTTTTGACCATGGGATGGTCGGAAGGAGGAGAAAGGAGTTTCGTCGTGGGACGACCTGAAGACAGGAACAAATGGGTGACCCAATCCTAATGTTTTCCAAACTTTTCAAAAAGGTTTCCAAAATGTTTTACAAAAGTTTTCAAAAAAGATATGTAGATGCTATATCTACAAGATAAACTTAGAAAAGAACCTCTCTTGTAGCCCTCCTACTACCACAACCATATTGCATATCCTCTTGTTATTATTGCTATCTTAAGGTGGTTTGCGAGTACATTCAAAGTACTCACTGGCATTGTCTCTGCTATTAACTTGGCCAGATCTCAAGGAGAAGGGTGATGTGGCGGCTATGCGAGCTAGGACGTTCTCCCAGTCAGTTGCCTATAGGTTAAGGCATGGCTCGGGCTCTACGCTTGATGAAGTTCCGCTGATGATTATTGATGTAGCCATAACGACATTTATGTAAGTCTAGTAATTCGGTATATTCTCGGACGTTGTAATGATACTTGTCGGTTATGTGCCACGACTAACTGATCATGGGATCGTGGTTGTATGCATAACAGGGATTCTCGGAGGATTAATCCGAGGGCCCCACAAACCCGATAGTCATGTTTTTAACCTTGCGCTTCCTGTCAAAGAAACAGGATTATTGCATAACTGCCCAATAGCTATAGAGTAAATACTTGCAAAAATTACAATTCAGCACAAACATGCGAACCCCATGAGACTTTTGCTTACCAAGAGCTAATTGGGTTCGAGGGACCACCCTGTCCAAGAATAGAAGGGCGACTCCTAGTTGCAGCAGCTTCCACATCTAGTACATCACAGTTCAACTCAAACATGCAAGCTGAAGCATACCTTTTCATCAACCCAATTAGCTGATTGTCACACGTTAGAGGAACCATGATGCCATGTTCATCCATGAAGCTGAACTTGCAGTCTACTTCGGCCATAATTCATCATGATTACGCATAGCAGCAACCATACCAGATATAGTGCAGATTTGCGCAGGCGCTTCTTCCATCGTGATACAATGGTGTCCATACCACTTGCCCTTCACCCTTGCTGATTTAGAGTCGTACCTGAATAGGACTACCATAACGTGGTAAGGGTGGTCTACAGAGATCCCACCTGATAGAAAACTATGGACAAAATATGTTTGTCAACATTGGGCTAATAAACAATTTTAGGTTCAGTAGCCAGCTAGAAGTTTTAATTAGTGTGAATAGCAAAGAGAAGGGTAGCTCACGCGCATGTAGCCAGAACTTATTCTTCCTTGGTAGTAGGATCTGCCATCCTCCGAGCTGCTCGACTCGTCGGCAGTGGAGGCGGGCTAGAGCCTCGCAACGGTGGGTACGGCATGCGCCATTGGAGCTCGGGATCAGCGACTGGGTGCAGCAACTTGGCGCCGGAAGTCAAATGTCTAAAGGGATTGTCCTCCCTACAGTGTGGATTTTGATGTCGCCGATGCTAGGGGAAAGGAGGGAATGGATTTGTGAAATTGGTCAACGCATCCAATCCACTTAGTTCCTTGATTTGCCTAAGAGGTTGTCGCGTTGGTGCTCGCGTCACGGACAGATGACCGACATGTGGGTCCCAACCATCTACTTCACGGGGCGGTTTAACGGAATGTTTGAATTTGGCAGGGGTGAGATGAGTTTGTCTCGGAATGGACCCTCTCTGTAGTTGGCAGCCCAACTTTACGAAACGCGGCAATTACAGGGAACTTGGGTACCTCCATGCACTCGCCCATGAACTTCCAGGCCACAAACGAATAATCCCCGCGGTTCAAACGACAAAAGATCTTCGTGGAATGCATAGGGTTCACATGGCCATCCTGGTCCCTCTATCGATCATTGGTCCAGGAGTGTCCCGACCATGTCTGGAGTGTTCCCGAACCGTGGGGTATCATGGTTAAGATCTTGATGATGCTTAGAGAGTGTTTATAGGATTAGTAGAATCACTGAAGAAGAGAAGAGAGAAAACCGGAAGGGTTTCGGTAAGTTCGGAGGATGTCCGAAGTGGAGGTGGAAGATGTTCCATAGCAACGGAGATTGAATAATATGTGAGTGAATGTTAAATATTGATTTAATCATTTATTCATAATTATTTAATAAAAGAGAAATCAATTTAAAAGGTCAAAATGCTTAATGGGCCAATTCTGAAGGGAGAAGGGCCCATGAGGGAAAGGCAAGAGGAGATAGGAGGCAAGGGGTGGCCGGCTGCGCCCCCCCCCTCGCGCGGGGCCCACTAGGGCCGGCCGTCGGCTGCCTCCCTCTCCCCTCCTTTAGTCCCACCCCGGGACTTTGAGGGAGGTAGTACCTCCCCTTCCCCTATATATAGTGGGGGTATTTGGCCAAAGAAATACACACAATATTCAATAAAGGTTTCCTCACTTTTGGGGAGACCTCCAATTGATACTCTCTCTCTCTCTCTCTCTCTCTCTCTCTCTCTCTCTCTCTCTCTCTCTCTCTCTCTCTCTCTCTCTCTCTCTCTCTCTCTCTCTCTCATGACTGTGGTCCCAAGTTCGGATTGCGCGAACGAGAGACATCTTCACCGCGGAGAACCGTTGTGTCGTGGGATTCGGATCCAGGAGCTCTACTTCCGCAACTGCTGTTGGATCAGGGAAGCGAGAGTCATCGTCAGGCACCGGATGCATGTAACTCCCCGCGAGGTATCACACTTGAGGCACTCAAGTCGTTGGAGACACAGGAGCACAATGACTTCATTACGACCTTGAAGCTAGCTTCTGCTCGTCTACATCAACCACGCTCTCCTGAGCGTTGACAACGCTTTTCGGTCTTCTAGGGTAAGTTCACGAAAAGCCTCTCCCGTTACTGCATTACTAATAGATAGGTCCTGGCAGCATCACGGGTTCAGGGGCGTAGGGTAAAATTTTATTGTTTTCATACGCGAACCCCTACACATATCATATAGTCACAGATTTTAAAGATATAGAGCACTGAGTTTAGTAATGAAGATTCATGATCATTTTCTATTTTATTTCTATGTTTGATTCTTTCGATAGCTGCTTTCTTCTTTTCATTTGATACTTGTATGTCTATATTTTTACTTGCTCCCTTTTATCTTCTTCTTTCAGCACATCTATTTAATTGTGCTCACTACTTCGATGACTTTCAAAAACTCTTAATTATAATATTCTACCAGAATTCTTCTTCTCATAACTTAATCAATACCTTTATTGATGTGGAAGTCCCTAAAATTATGACAGTTATACAAGTATCATGACACTCAACCTAGTTTAATCATCTAATATAATAATCATGAATCAAACACAACTTCAATTATCATAAAGTCTCATAACTCAACGGATATAAATCTTCTCTTGAACAAAGGAAGCTCGAAGTTGATGTAACTAATGAAAATTAGAAATTTTAAACCTAACCATGCGTGCCGAAAATTAAATATGCAAAAATTGTAAGATAGATTATAAGGTTCTCATAGATCCCCCAAGCTTGGAATCAAGCCGGGTGGATAAAATAATTCCTTGCGATTACTTACTCCTTTTTGGGAGTAAATAAGTCATCATCTTCCTCTTCTTCATCCGCCTTGAGGCTGCAAGCTTGAGCAATACACGCAAATCAAGTAGACATCTCTATGATGCCAACATGTAATTATTTGATTACCTTGTTTAAAGTCCTCCTATCATCGGCCATATCCATGATGATCTTGGTCATGAGTTGTACTCTACCTTCGATGTCATCGACCTTCTTTTCGAGATATTTGCCCATCATCTAGTACGAGTCAACACCTTCCCCAATTGTCTCAACACACGCTTTCGAAATCTTTTCGAGGTTCTTGACATTTTATCGAATCTCATCTCGGTTTTCCCTTTTTATGGAAGAGGCCGGAGGTGATTTAAGAGAAGATCCTTGAAGGTTATACATGTAGGGGTTGAGTGGTGACTCTCTTTTGTTCCTTCCTTGTTCCACGTGCTTGAGCATCTCCAATTTCCGTGGGAACATATCTTCCCAATTGGGGAGTGGAACCACTCGTTTAGACTTGTGGTTTGAGGAGGATGAAGTATCTCCTTCGGATCCCTCCTTCTTGGCTTGTCCTTCATAGACGTGCTCTTTCTTGGCCCAGATCTTCTTAATATGAAAAGGTTGCATGGTCCTTGAGTAATCAAGTGAGATCTAAGGTTTCATTGTAAAGGATAGAAGAGAGTTCTAGATCTGAAATAAGATGGAAAAGAACGAGAAAGAAGCAAAGTGAAAATTAAAAAATGAAATCAATAGGTTAAAGGGGTTTAAAGTCAGTCGCGAAGTGTGGTACGGGCAGGTTCCGCCTGTACCGCGCCCCCGTATAGACTGCTTACCACCTTTCTCTTTTTTTAAACACACAAGATCAGATCAACACAGGGAAAACAGAGCCGGTAACGACCATTGGTACGGGCGTGTCGGCCCATACTGTCCGATCCTACCGAATCGACATAAATCAGCATTGGTACTCCGTGTGTTTAACAACCACTGGTATGGGTGCATCCGACCGTACGGTCCGCCCATACCAGGTCAACAAATAGCTCGATGTGACTGAAAAAACTGGCTGAGTTCAAAGAAAAAGATAAAATCGGCTAAAAAGTTTCCAAAGTGACAGAACTAAGTTGTTAAAACTTTTTTCGCTTGTTGTATTCTTTGGCCGAGACCAAAGAGATCAATTCCACCTCTCCCATTAACAATCTAGGATGAAAAAGAGGGCATAGTATTTTTCGATCTCACCTCTCCCGAAGGATATGCTTCTTCAACATCATATGGTCTTTCCCACCTAGATTTCAATTTCCTTGCAAAAATCTTAAGCCTAGAGTTGTAAAGCAAAACTTTATCTCCAGTTTCAAATTCCTTGCCCTCTAACTTTTTGTCATGCCATTTCTTAACCTTTTCTTTAAATATCCTAGTGTTTTCATAAGCCTCATTCCTGAGTTCATCTAAAGCATGAATGCAAGAGTCGTTTTTCTCCTGTAGTTTTAAAGTCAAAATTCATAGTTTTGATAGCCTACCGAGCCTTATGCTCGAGTTCTAATGGAAGGAGGTAATTTTTACCATAAACCATTTTGTATGGTGTTATTCCCATAGGGTTCTTGAATGTTGTGTGATATGCCAACAATGCATCATTAAGCTTCAAAGCTCAGTCTTTTCTTGACATCTTCACCATCTTCTGAAGTATGACCTTGATTTCTCTATTAGATAATTCCACTTGTCCACTAGTTTGAGGATGGTAAGGCGAGGCTACCTGGTGGTCCACTCCATATTTTTGAAGTATCTTGTCAAAAGTTCCCTTCATAAAAAGTTCCACCGTCAGTAATCAAAAATCGGGGTACTCCAAACCTAGGAAAGATGATGTCTTTGACCATCTTAATGGAAGTGGCTGCATCTGCATGAGCTGTGGGTATACCTTCAACCCATTTAGTAACATAATCAACAACAACAAGAATATGAGTATAACCGTTAGAGGGAACAAATGGTCCCATGAAGTCCATTCCCCATACATCAAATGGCTCTATTGCTAAGTTATATTTCATATTCATTTCTTGTATTTTTCCTATAATACTCATATGTTGACAAGCATCACAATTTTTTACATATTTGTGAGAGTCTTTAACTAATGTAGGCTAGTAGAAACCTGACTGCAAGACCTTGGTTGCAGTGTGATTACCGGCGTGATGCCCGCCGTAAGGACTGTCCTGGCAAGCTTTAAGGATGTATTTTGCCTCATGCTCGGGTACACATTTACAAATTATCCCATCTATGCAATGCCTGTATAGGTAAGAGTCATCCCAAAATTAATGTTTTAAATCATTAAAGAATTTATTTCCATGATTGTAATCCATTCCTTTCGGTAAAAACTTGCCTACTAGAAAATTAGCATAATCTGCAAACCAAGGATCGCGAGGTTCTATAACCGCAAGGTATTCTCTAGGCATAGATTTGTTAATAGGAATAGGATCCACTATGATTCCTTCCATCCGTGATAAATGGTCGGCCACAGGGTTATCCTTTCCCCTCCTATCTACTATCTACAAATCATATTCTTGTAGTAACAAGACCCATTTAATTAGACGGGGTTTATCTTCTTTCTTAGCTAGATGATGTCTCAAAGCTTGATGGTCATTATGAACTATTACTTTTTAGTTGATGATATAGTGTCTAAACTTATCACAAGCAAAAACAACAGCAAGGAATTCTTCACATAGTTCCTTTGATCATCATTAAAAACTCGACTAGCATATTGAATAACACTGATATTAGGACCATCTCTTTGTCCTAAAACAACCCCAATAGCATAGTCACTAGCATCACACATAATTTCAAATGGTTCATCCCAATTGGGTGGTTGAATAACTGGTGCAGAAATTAGTGCCTTTTTTAACTGTTCGAAGGAATCATACCAATCTCTATCAAAAGTAAAAAAGAGCATCTTTATCTAAGAGATGAGTTAAAGGGGCGGCTATTTTAGCAAAATATTTAATAAAGCGTCTATAGAAACCTGCATGTCCAAGGAAATTCTTTACCCCTTTTATATCCCGCGGAATTGGCGGTGTTTCTAAGGTGGCTAAATTCGAATTATCAATCTTAATATTCTTTTCAGAAAGCTTATGCCCAAAAACCATACCTTCCCTTACCATGAAGCGACATTGCTCCCAATTTAGAACCATTTTGGTTTGTTTACACCGCTGCAAAACTCTATTAAGATTATAGAGACATTGTTCAAAAGTAGTTCCATAGACAACAAAATTATCCATAAGGACTTCCATAGAACGTTCCACAAAATTGTTAATTTTTTTAGAACACACTCTTGAAAAGTAGCAACTGCGTTACACAAACCAAAAGGCATCAATCAATAAGCATAGGTTCCATAGGGACATGTGAAAGTAGTTTTTTCTTGATCTTCGGGTTGGATAGCTATTTGAGAATATCTAGAATATCCATCTAGAAAACAAAAGTAATAATTGGCAGACATCCTTTCCATAATATCATTAATGAGGGTAAGTTGCTTATGTATTTTTATGATTTATTTATTCAACTTCCTAAAGTCAATACAAAGTCTATATCCTGCTACCGTTCTAGCTGGGATTAATTCATCCTTATCATTATTAGTTATTGTTATGCATCATTCCCTAGGTATGCAATAAGTTGGGATCACCTATTTACTGTCTGAAATTGAGTAGATAATACCACTATCCAACGTACGTATAATTTCCTTTCTTACTACCTCTTTCATTTTAGGATCCAACCTTTTCTGATTATCAACAAATGGTTTAGCATCTTCATCCATAGATATCTTGTGAGTTACTATGGTGGGATCTATACCTTTTATGTCATTAAGAGTGTATCCAAAAGTACCTCTAACAATTTTGTGTTTTCCTCTAGAGAGAGCTTATCATCTAAAATCACTGGGCATTTACCTTCCTTATCTAAGAATTTATACGTGAGACCTGGAGAGAGAGGTTTTAAAACAATGGGCGGCAGATCCTCATCCCCTTTTCTTTCAAGTTCTTCATATTCAATCCTGAGACCTGGCTCGACCTCCGCTGCGGTGTTGAGGATCTCATCCAAATCTTCTTTTATAGAGTCATTGGCAAGCGAATCATTGCTTGTCAAACTTGTCTCCAACTCAGATTGTGGAGTGCAAAAATAGATTGCTGCCAATTCTTCAATATGGTTTTTAGGGTTTAGGGTTTCTCAACTTTCTTATCATAAGGTAGTCTCTTGAATTGGCTGTAGTTTATTTCTACAGTTTCTTGACCAAGCTGCAAAGATAAAGACTGCTTTTTGTTGTCAATATCAATGTTCATAGAGTTGTAAAAACGATTACCTAAAATAACTGAGCAACTGGGGTTCAAAGGTATTTCGATAATATGAAAATCAACTGGGTACACAATATCCCCAACAGAAATGCAAACATTGCTAAGTATCCCGCGAGTAGGATGCAAAGTTCGATTAGAAAACATAAAAGTAGCTTCTGATGGCTCAAGGTAAGATTCATCAAGGTGATCACGCAATTCTTCATAAATTGTATAAGGCATGATATTTATGGACAAAATTAAGTCACATAATCCTACATAAGTAATCCCTCCTAAACAAAAAGGAATTTTATGTTGCCTTCTACTCTTGCCTCCTATCATTTCAGAGGATTCTTTACTTTATAACCTCTTCCTTGAACAATTCGGGTTCCAAAAGTTCTTTTACTATCCCAATATTTTCTTTAATGGCTCCCAACTCCCTAGTTAGCCTTCCTATTCTTTTATTCCCTTCACCCTTGCTATCCATTACTTTAGTTAGAATAGATTCTTCCTCGGCTAACATTTTCTTTTGAATTTTTGAATATTTATCACTATGGTATGTTTTAGAGGGTTTTTCTTCCACAGGTGGTGTATAGCGTTCCCAATCTTTTGGAATCTACAGGTAGTCAGCATAAGTTCTAATAATTTGAATAATCATGCGATGGTCAAGATTAAAATTCCCAAGCAGTTTTTCTACCTTTTTAGAAGCTAGAAATCTTTTTAAACAATTGTACCCTATGGGATTCTCCTTATTAAACTCTGCCTCACAATAGGCTTTCTCTACCCTATTCACCATGTCTAGAAAATTCCATGCCCTTTCAACACTGAATTCGGTGAATGACCCATTGGTAAGGGAATCGAGTTCATTTCTATTATTATCATTCAAACCTGCGAAGAAGGTGTGTATCACCAGCCAAGGTGGGAAATTATGACGGGGACAGTGATCAAGCAATCCCCAAAATCTTGTATACCCTTCATACATGCTTTCTTCAGGTTTTCCTTTAAAATTCATAATCATGCGCCTTGTGCCAAGAGTTTTGTCCTGGGAAAGAAATCAACTAGGAATAAAGAGGATAGGCTCTCCCATGAGTTAGTAATTTTTGCAGAACTTAACCTCGTCCTTGGTTTCTAAATTGAGGTGGAAAGTCCCACAAATATCTTCAAAGAACCCCACATGCTCATACGGATCTTCCGTAGCATCCCCTACAAATTTCTTTGCATGCAAAAGATCCAAAAGTATGGGGTTAATATCATACCCTCTTGGGTTATTGGATTTTAAATAAGCGTCCATGGGCAGACCGGAATTCCTTATAGCCTCAAGCTATATTATATGTTGGTACTCTCCCATAATGTATCACCTGAAACTAATAAACAACTTTAGTAAAACAATGAATAAAATAAGTAACTAAGAAAAAGACCAAAAGCACTTAGCTCCCCGGCAACGGCGCTAGAAAATATCTTGATGACTGCAAGTGCGCAATCCAATTGTAGCTAGTTGCGAAGTGAAGATATTGAACCCACAGAGAGCTATTGGTAAAGGTATTTATGCCCCTCGTTACTATCTACTAAAGGATACTTATAAGCTGACTTTGATCTCAAGTAAAGGGTGTTTGAAAGGTTTACGGTTGTTTGCAGAAAAGTAATTAAAACAAGTAAAAGAAAACAAGTAACAAGTTTGTATGAAAGCGTGGTTGAACTCAATAGGGCTAAAACATTCTCGGGGATGTAGGATACACCACTAGCATAGTATTATTGTTATATGTAATCAAGATAACATACTCCTTGTGTCATGATATGTGTGGAGAGAGCCCCATAATAAGATGTTCACTACAAGGCTTGTAGGAAGTCACTTTGTTGAGCCAAGAGTGAGGTCACCCCTAAATAACCACTGCGATGCCTAAGAGCAGTCACCCATACAAACCACCACAATTAAGGGTTTCCCTGTGGATATCGTAATTAGCTTAGGGAGGCCCCCTTTAATCCTCCTTTGACTGTGTAGGTTACAAGCCGGTGCCAATCTGTCACGGGGCATTCCAGGTACGCTTCCAAGACACATCCAAATGATTTCTCCCTCCCTTTAGTCTTGAAGGAAAATGATATGCGGCAGACTACACATACCATCTAAAGAGAGAGATCAAACACAAACCATAATCATATCATAGACAAGCAAGTCATACGAACACAAGAATATATCATCTTTATTACAAGTTCATAATGGTGCTAGGGTTTCTCCATCTCCCCAAGAACAAAGGAACTACTCACTCATGGAAGCATTCAACAACAACATCATAATCAAATGAATGGATAAAAGTACGGCGGTAGATCTAATGCAAACGACAATTGGATCTAGAATTACAAAGAGATCTAATGAAAGATGGGAGTAATGGTGGTGATGGAGATGCAGCAGTTGATGATGAAGGGGTGATGCGCTGTCCTCCAATGATCTATGAAGCAGCTAGGATTTTTCCCCAGCCAAGTTCCCCCTTCAGATCCCTCTCGGATGTGGGTTTTCATGGTTTCTGGTGGCTGTGAATGTTGGATCTCTATCTAGTCTTTGCTAGGAGAAAGTATTTGATGGGGCGGTTGTGATGGCGCCTTGTACGGGTGGACGGTATGAGCGGGCTCCGCCCATACCAGTGTTCGTTATCGGTACCAGTGCCTCCTCCTTGTTTGGTATTCTTCCAGGTGCGAAGGTAAATTCATAAAATGACTTTTATCACTTAGAAATATTATAAATTACACAATATGACAACTCTAATTGATATGTTCATATATGACTCCATGATTAGGATTCCTGTTGAAACAAGAACAAAATAGCGCGCATAGACGCAATAAAATACAAAGATCCCTACTCTATTTATGCAAAAACAAAAGGTAAATATGCTTTAGTTTTGGTCTCATCAACGTGTAAGTTCCATTGATCTTGGCCTTACACACAATGGAATGATAAAGATCATTCCATGGTGCACATGATTGTGATCAAGTGCAAGAACCATATCATTTCACTTTATGCAGATGATGTTTGCATATTATATTGCTTGTTTGGCGTTTTAGTAGCATTATAAGATGATCCCTCATTTATATATCAAGATAAAATATTTTCTTCCTTACGTATGTACCTTTAAGGAAGTCCGTCGTTTCAAGACATCACGTGATTATCGGGTGTTTTTGACTCTATGCTTTCATACAACGGGTGTAGCACAATTTTACACACGCGAGTACTAAGGTTCTTACTTGGCGAGCCTAGCATGTATATACATGGCCTCGGAACACAAACCGAAAGGTTAAGAATGAGTCATATGGTTGATATTATGACCATATAGATGCTCGCCTTTGAAGCTACACCGACTCAAGTGATGATTGGACTTGGTGTAGTGGATTTGATTCATGTAATCATCAAAAAGACACGAGGGATGTTGTTTTTGAGTGGGAATTCATTCATAATTTGGATTAGTTGAACTTGATCTATCATAAACTTAGTCTAAATAAACTTTACAAATTCTATTGTAGATGACACCACCTGCTTTTAATTTCAATGTGTTTATGGAGAAAGAGAAACTTGTGATGAATGGTAGCAACTTTACCAACTGCACCCTGAATCTGAGGATTCTCCTCACTGCTCCTTGATGACTGCAAGTGCACGGATCGTTTGTAGCTAGTTTCGAAATAAAGATATCGACCCCACAGGGAGAAGGAAGTCTAATAACTCTTGAAATAAATATTACAATAGAAATGCTAGATAAAGTTCTATGTGACAAGATAAAATGCGAGTATTGTGTAAAATGGTGTTTTCGGGTTTTGGGTATAAGAGCAATATTTAAGTAACTGAGTACAGAAAGTAAGTATCATGTATGTAAGAGACATTGGAACTGCAATAGGGAAAAAGCGTTCTCAGGGACTTGCGGATATACCACTAGTATTTTAAGGATCTAAGATAAAGATTATCATCATGAATATTCTGAACTATGTATGTGTGGGAGAAACTCTGTATTTGGACGAATAGGCAGCAACCGCTGCTCACATCATCCTCATAACCACATCAGTAGCAATCGACATCAGTCGAATTACTGCGCTATTAAGGGACGTAATCCCGTAGGACGTATCCCATGGCATGAATAGTGTTCCATGAGTTTCCTCGGTTTCCCAAGTTGATACGTAAGGGGTGCCAACAACTTTATAGTCCCTGTAAGTGCTAGCACACCTCCGTCTACCAACAAGTAGTTTCCTCCATCAAATCCCCACGAGAGGTAAATATTGAGAGGTTGACTTCTCTCAACATCAAGATGTAGAAAATCTAACACATGGTCACAACAATGAATATCATAATAGACTTTATCTTATTTCAATCTCATACTAGGGTTTTCCCCATATCCCCAAAAACTAATGATCTACTCAAACATGGAGGCAATCAACATCATGGCAATGGTAATGGAAATAGTCATAGATGAATAGTACTTGTATAAATCCACAACGAGTATAGGAATTATAATGAGATCTAGACAAGATGTAGATGGGATGGATGGAGATGGTGGTGATGCAGCGGTGGATGATGAAGATCGATGCCTTAGCCTCCCGGATCTGCGTAGGGCGAAGATGGATCCCTTGTGGATGAGTTCCCCCTCTAGATTCCTTTCGGAGGTGAGGTTTCTATGATTTCTGGGTGTTCTGTATGCCGTCTCTCCGAACCAATTGCACGGGGTGAAACTATTTGATGAGGCGGAGGCGGCGCCAACTATACGACCGAAGCTATACGGCCGGAGCTATACGACCGAAAAATTGCTCCGGTTGTATAGTTTGTCGTTGGACTCTCTGCCTCCTATGTTCACTTCTGGTTTTCTTCTAGTATTATTAATATTTTCCAAATAATCGATTTACGTTATTTTTGACTCCGTTTCTCCATAGTACAACTACTCGAATAATTGTATCCATTGGATCGATCATCTGTCCTGATCTTGGTGAAAACAGACATAAAATGTGCATGCGAGCGCCATAAAATACCAAGATCCTACATCTATAATGCAAAATAATAATGTAAAGAATGATGCAAATATGCACTCATCACTGCACAAAAGCAATATGTGCTAGAAGCGCCGCTAGGCCCCCCACCAGCTCCTGATGCCTCTGACGAAGAAAATAATGTCTATTTGACTCGTTAGGAGGACCACAATTTAGTTCATTGAGGCATACTATATGGGCTAGAGCCAGAACTTCGAAAGTGTTTCGAAAATGGCAATGCTTTTGATACCATGGGTGAATTGAAAATGATTTTCGATACCCATGCTTCCATAGAGAGTTATGATGCTTTTAAAAAGTTCTTTAGCTGCATGATGGAAGAGAACAACTCTGTTAGTGAGCACGTACTCAAAATGTCTAGGTACACCCATTGACTTAGGCATACATCGTGTTCTCCAATCTCTGCCACCTAACTACAAGAGCTTCGTGATGAACTATAACATGCAGGGCATGGAGAAGTCTCTCCCCGAGCTTCTATCAATGCTTAAGACTGTAGAAGTGGAGATCAAGAAAGAACATCAAGTGTTGATGATCAATAAGACCACTAGTTTCAAGAAAGACAAGAAGGATAAACATAAGGGTGACAAATCTATTGCTGCGCCTGAACAGAAATCCTGAGCTGGCCCTAAGTCTAATACTGAGTGCTATTATTGCAAGGGGACTGGCCATTGGAAGTGCAACTTCCCCAAGTATTTGGCTGACAAGAAAGTCGGCAAGGCAAACAAAGGTATATGTGATATACATGTTATTGATGTGTACTTGACTAGTACTCGTAGTAGCACCTGGGTATTTGATACTGGATCGATTGCTAATATATGTAACTCGAATCAGGTGTTGCGGAACAAGCGATAGCTATCAAGGGATGAGGTCACGATGGGTGTTGGCACTGGATCAAGAGTTGATGTGATTGACGTCTGATACATTGCAAATGTATCTATAATTTTTGATGTTCCATGCTTCGTTTTATCCACTTTCCTGTGTTTTGTTCCAACTTTGGAGTACTTTTCATATGATTTCTTGGACTAACCTATTAACAAGAGCCACAGTGCCAGCTGCCTGTTTTTGCTGTTTTTGGTTCCAGGAAAGTCAGAAAATGAATATTCTCAGAATTGGATGGGACAAAAGCCAAAGTGCCTATTTTTCCGGAAGGAATCAAGTGCTAGAATACGAGACAGAGAGGGGCCAGGGGCCGGCCACACCACCTGGCCGTGCGGCCAGGCCTGGCCCACGCCAGGAGGTGGTGTGGTGGCTCCCGGCACCCCCTCGGCCTCTCCTTCTGCCTATATATTGCCCTCGGGACAAAAACCCTAAGTACCCGATCAAAAATCCACGAAAGAGTCTGTAGCCGTCGTCATCTCCATCCCTAGATCGGGAGGGATCTGAAGCTCTTCTCGGCACCCTGCCGGAGAAGGGAATTCACCCTGGAGGCCTTTTTATCACCATGCAAGCCTCCAGTGTGATGCGTGAGTAGTTCATCCTTAGACTACGGATCCATGTAGTAGCTAGATGGCTGGTTTCTCCTCCTTTGTGCTTTCATGTTTCGATCTTGCGAGCTCCGTTCATGATCAAGATCATCTTTTTGTAATCCATACATGTTGTGTTTGCAGGGATCCGATGGATATTGAGATGCTATTTCAGATTGATTATTGATTCTATCATGTCTTTGTTATTTGAGATCTTGCATGCTTTCCGTTGTTAGTAGCTATCTTGGCCAAGTAGATGCTAGCAACTCCAATAGTTAGTATTTATGCTCGATAGTGGGTTCATGCCTCTGGTAATCCGGGGAAGTGATAGAAATCTCTAAGGTACTAGATGTGTTGTTGCTACTAGGGAGAAAACAACAATCCTTTGTTCATAGAACAATCGTATTGTTTACTTTACACGTAGTTCGTAAAGCAATAATCTGTTGCTTGCAACTTAATACTAGAGGGGGTTCGGATGATAATCTGAAGGTGGATTATTAGTCATAGATGCAGTTGGATGGCGGTCTATGTATTATGTTGTAATGCCCAATCAAGTCTCAAAGGAGTCAAGATGATTAGTATATGCATGTATTGCTTTCTCGGTGTTTGTGAATTGCCTCGCTGTAATTTGTTCACCCAGCATGTTATCTATCTAAGGAGAGCCACCTCTAGTGAACTATGGATCCCGGTCCTTGTCTTTTACATACAATCTACAATCTTTTACTGCTTTGTGTTTACTTTCTGTAAACTCTTACTTCTTTCCATTCGATACGTTTAATCCTTTGTTTTCCGCAAAACACGGTGAGATTGACAACCTCATCGCAAGTTGGGGACAAAGTTCTGTGGTTGTGTTGTGCAGGTCTCCACGTTGCTACTAGCACCAGTAGTGCGCCATGCCAAAGCTCAGCTAGTAACACCTTTGGGGTGTTTCCTTGCTCCTACTGGTTCGATTAAACCTTGGTTTCATAACTGAGGGAAACTTGCTGATGTGCTCATCATACCTTCCTCTTAGGGTTCCCAACGAGCTCTACATCAACACCGCCAACAAGCATTTTTCTGGGCGCCGTGCATTGAGCCATCAACGTCAGAATGCTTACTCTCCATATGTCGTCGAGATTAGTTATAAATCTAAATAATTGCTATTTGGTGCCTGCACTAAGCATGAACATTGTATCTAGATCGTGTTTATGGCGAAGTGGTTATTCGTTTAAATCCGAAAACATTGGTTGTTCGATTTATATGGATAATACCTTTTATGGTCATGCACCTATGATTAGGGTTGAAAATGGTAAGGAAACTTTCCGTTTGTTTTTGGAGAAAAGGAAATGGAGAGGTAAAAAGGAAACGAAAACATCATTTTGCGGAAAAGGAACGGAAATAGAATATTCTAGTTGGAAACGGAAAAGGAAATGAGGGAGCTATTTCCGATGGAAACAGAAACGGTAAGGAAATTCTGGATAAACAAATACGGAGACTTTCCAAAAACATAATCAGATAGACCCATGTACAAAATAGTACTTTGTGTTAGTGCTTTCCTTGCTCTTGTTGGGCCATAAAACATATGCACAGTCTACGTAATACATGCAACCGGCCTAGGCTACATACTAATTATGTGAATGTCTTGGCCTTTATGTGAAACTACTTATATGAACTTATGTGCTTGTCGTAGTGTTGAAATATGTATGTTACTTTATGTTCAATTGTCGATTGTCGAAGTTGTGAGCTATACTTTGTCTATGATATGTTCTTTTTGGTGTATAGACCATTATATTATACCACTATCATATTCCGACAAATGTCCGTTTTCGTATTGTATCTGTCCCATGTCCATTCCATATTCGTTTCCGATCATTTCTGATTCCGTGTTTGTTTCCGTAGTTTCCATTTTGTTTTCAATTCCGACGATACAAGAGGAAACGAACGATAACACATGTTTCTGTCCGTTTCCATTCCGTTTTTAACCCTACCTGTGATGCATGGTTTATTTCTGTTGAATCTCGATAGTAGTGGCATATATGTTGATGCTAAAAGGATTAAACTTGATAATGATATATCTGCATATATGTGGCACTACCGTCTAGGTCATATTGGCGTAAAATGCATGAAGAAGCTACATTCTGATGGACTCTTGGAATCACTTGATTTTGAATCATTTGATACATATGAGCCATGGCTTCTGGACAAGATGACTAGAACCCCGTTTTCCAGTACAATGGAGCAGGCGATAGAGTTGTTGGAAATCATACATACTGATGTATGTGGTCCAATGAGTGTGTCGGTGCAAGGTGGATATCGTTATTTTGTTACTTTCACGGATGATTTAAGTAGATATGGGTATATATCTATTTGATAAAACACAAGTTTGAAACCTTTGAAAAGTTTAAGGAATTTCAGAGTGAAGTGGAAAATCATCGTAATAGAAAGATCAAATTTCTATGGTCCGACCGTGGAGGTGAGTGTCGAAGTTACGAGTTTGGCACACACCTGAGAGAGTGTGGAATAGTTTCACAACTCACGCCTGCCAGAACACCATCGCGTAATGGTGTGTCGGAGCGTCATAATCGTACTTTATTGGATATGGTTCGATCTATGATGTCTTTGACTAACTTGCCACTGTCATTTTGGGGTTATGCACTATAAACCGCTGCATTCACTTTAAATCGGGCACCATCTAAATCCTTTGAAAAGACACCGTATGAATTGTGGTTTGGAAACAAACCTAAGCTATCATTTTTTAAAGTTTGGGGATGCGATGTTTAGGTTAAGAAACTTCAGCATGATAAACTTGAACACAAAGCAGAAAAATGCGTCTTCATAGGATACCCTAAAGAAAAAATTAGGTATTCCTTCTATCACAGATTCGAGGGAAAGGTTTTTGTTGCCAAGAATGGATCCTTTCTAGAGAAAGAGTTTCTCGCGAAAGGTGTGAGTAGTCAGAAGGTAGAACTCGAAGAGGTTGTTGAACCTTATCTTCATGAAACGGCAAGTGGCGCAGCGACGAAAATTGTTCTGGAGTTGACTTCACCGAATGAAGAAGGAAATAATGATAATGACCATGAAACTCTGAAAGAGGGCACTACCAAACCTCGTAGATCAAGCATGACACATGCAGCTCCTAAACTGTACGGAAATCTTGTCGTGAATTTTATGGTAAATGGAATTGATGACCTTGCAACATATGAAGAAGTGATGATGAGCCTGGATTCCAACAAATGGCTATAAGCCATGAAATCCGAGACTGGATCCATGTACGAAAACCTGGTTTAGACCTTGGTGGACTTACCTCACGACCGAAAGGCCGGTGAGAATAAATGGATTGTCAAGAAGGAAACTGATGCTGATGGTAATGTGACCATCTATAAAGCTCAACTTGTCACAAATGGGTTTCTACAAATTCAAGGAGTTGAGAATGATGAGACATTTTATCCTGTAGCGATGGTAAACACTACAAGAAAAGTTGGCTTTTACAACGAATGATTTTCGTGGTTGAAGGCCCATTTTTCATGGCCAAAGAGTCTTCCACGACGGATGGCCTTCGTGGTAAAAGCCCCGTCACAAATGAATTAACCATGGTTTTTTTCGACCGTGGCAGATTGCACCCTCTAGCCATGAAAACTTGTTCCGTTGTAGATCTGTTCGCCAGCCGCGCTGCCTACTGACGTCATGCGAACTATCAGGTGGCAGTCGTTATTAGCGGCCGGTTATCACTGTTAATGGCCATAAAAACCGTGATAGAAGCCATGCCTAGCCAAGGACTGCTAAATACTAACTGGGTCGGCCCATAGCGGAGCCCAATAAGAAGATGGCCCATTACTATTTTGTCCTGCACTGTTTGAAATGGGCCCAAAAATGCAGCTAGCATCGGCCCGCGAACTTTCAGCCCTGATTCTATTTCGGCCTATAGAAGGCCCATGTTGGTCCAACACTGTGTGACCCATTAGAAGCCTGTGCCAAGTTGCTCCTGTAAACATAAGGCCTGCGGTCAGCCCATCAGTGTTATCTGATACGTCCAAAACGTACCTACTTTCCTGAACACTTTTGCTATTGTTATTCCTCTAAACTTGTGTGATTTGGATACAACTAACACGGACTGACGCTATTTTCAGCAGAATTACCTTGGTGTCTAGTTTTTGTGCAGAAAATCAACTATCAGAAAAAATCCCGGAAAATATGCCAAAAATCCTATTTCACCAGAAGACTCACGAAGCCAAAAGACGAGATAGAGGAGGGCCATGAGGGGCCCACACCACCTGGATGCGCGGGCCAGGCGAGGCCGCGCCTGGGGGTGGTGTGTTCGCCTCGGTCACCCCCTCGGCCTCCCTCTTCGCCTATAAGTTGCCTCTTGAAAGAGTTCCGCTCTGCCGCCACCACCAAATTCTACGATTCGGAACCAGAAACTCCGTTCTGGCACCCTACCGGGATGGGGAATTGGAGGAGATCACCGCCATCATCATAACCATCGCTTCTCCATGGACCATCCATGAGTGGGTAATCCCCCACTGTAGGCTATAAGGATGGTAATGATTGGATGAGATCGTTCATGTAATGGCATCATATTGTTAGGGCATGGTGCCTAGTATCTATTATTAGTGCTTTTTGACTTTGTTGCAACTTGTTATGCTTAATGCTTGTCACTAGGGCCCGAGTGCCATGATTTCAGATCTGAACATGTTATTGATTCATTATGATAGTATTGTTTATGGTCTTACATGCAAGTTGTATACACATATTGTTGTCCGGAACCAAAGGCCCCGAAGTGATAGCAATCGGGATAACCTGAGGGAATGGCTTTGATGTGAGGATCACATGTGTTCATGGAGTGTTAATGCTTTGCTCCGGTGCTCTATTAGAAGGAGCACCTTAATTGCCAGTAGTTCCCTTGAGGCCCCGCTGCAAACGGGCTGGCAGGACAAAAGATGTTGTGCAAGTTCTCATTGCGAGCACGTATGACTATATATGGAACACATGCCTATGATTATTTAGTACTTGGATGCTTTATCTTATTTATATGCAAATGCCCTATGTTTTGATTGCTATATGAATTGTCTTGTCCATGCAACACCCGTCCATACATCCCTATGCCTACGGTGCTTTAATCCTATTGTTTATTGCAATTGTTACTACTGTCTTTACTTTTACTACTGTTGTTACTTTACTATTGCTATTACAAAACTGTTGCTACTGATAAACTGCTATGAGGAAGATTGTTTCCAGGTGCAGCTGAATTGACAACTCAGTTGTTAAGGCTTATAAATATTCTTTAGATCCCCTTGTGTCGAATCAATAAATTGGGTTTCATTTCCCTCGAAAATACTGCGATACACCCCGTATACTTATGGGTCATCAAGATTATTTCTGGCACGGTTGCCGAGGAGCATAGCTCTATTTATCAAGTTCACTAGGAATCACTATTGTTCGCTGCCCTCCATTCATCATGGGTAAGTCTCGTGATGGAAAAGTTCATATATTACCATCCACTACAAGAAGAGGTACGGTTCTGAACACCTCTGTTGCTCTTGATTCACCATCTGTTATCAGTAATCTCCTTACACCACCACATACACATGTTACACATACTGCTACTACTGTTGAATCTGAAACTTATGATACTTATGATGCTGCTTCTACTGTGCTTGATAAGAGTGGTTCATTAGGTCCTTTCCTAGATGCTACAATTGCTAGAACTATAGCTGGAAATACTGAAACTCCTAATGAAGACGCTACTACACCTGCCAGTTCACATGAGTCTAGAGAAAGCTATGATATTAAAGACGGTTATATAGAGATGACCGATGAATTTATTAAAGAATGTCAAAACACCCATGATAGGAGTGCTATTAAGAGTCTCCTTGAGAGGCATACTATAAAACCCAAATTGTCTCCTAATACTAAGTTTGCTGCATCTCCCATAAACATTAAAGATAAGGATTATGATTTCTCTCTTGATTTATCTTAGATAACTATTGTTGAGAAAGAACCTTTTTGTGGGACTAAGAATGAAAGTGTTGTAGCACATATGACTGAGCTTTCTACCATGAGTGGCCTATTTTCCGATGATATTAAGATGCACACTTACTTTGTTGCTAAATTTTCCCCTTTTTCATTGAAAGGAAAAGCTAAAACTTGGTTTAATAATTTACCTCTTGGATCTATTGATAACCTTGATTGCTTGATTAGTACCTTCCTTCAGAAATATTTTCCACCTAGTGCTAGACATGCTATTTTGCAGGAACTTTTTGATTTTAAACAGGGAGAAAAAGAGATATTGCGTGAATCATGGGCAAGGTTTTGTGCTTTGATTCACGCACAGGCTGGATGTCCATTACCTAAGAATGAGCTTCTTGACATATTTTATAATGGACTAACTGAAGAATCTAGGACATACCTGGATAGTTGTGCTAATTGTGTTTTCAGGAATAGGACTCCCAAGGAAGCTGAGGAATTAATGGCTAAAATAAGCAAGAATTATGAAGACTGGACTCCTCCTGAACCAGCTATACCTGAGACAACTATACCTGAATCAACTATTCCTACGTCTATACCAACATCAAAGAAGAGGGGAGTTATTGAACTAAATGATGAAGTGATGAACGAAGCTAAGAAATGCCTTGAGGAGAAGGGAATTAAAGATACTGACGTCAAGAATTTACCTCCTATAGAAGAATTATGTAAGCCAATATCCCACTCATCCACTATTGAGGTACACTCTCTCCAACATTTTGATGAAGGTGATATCCCTTACTCTAAACATCTTGATCAATGCTTAGAAGAATTTGATGTTTTTATTGTTAAGCAAGATAATTTCAATAAAAGGGTGCAAAATCATTTAATGGAAAACTCTAGAGCTATTGTTGAGTTAAAAGATATTGTGGAAAGAACCTCTAATGATGTTAAAATGCTTGTTAAACATTTTCAAATGGTTCAAAATCAAATTGGTCAGCTTATTAAGGTACAAAAACACTTGCTAGTTAATGCTGCTAAAGAAAAACATGCTTATGAAATTAGAACTAGAAGTGGTGCTGCTACCCAGGATCCTCTATATCCTAAGGGGCATCCTAAAAGAATTGAGCAGGATTCTCAACAAGCTGAAAATAGTGGTACTACTCCTAAGAAAATAAAAAAGAAACATAAAACAATTGTAGAACCTTCTGAACCTACTAAAGATCCTAATAGTATATCTATCTCTAATGTTGAAACTGAAAGTGGTAATGAAGAAAATCATGGTCCTGATAAAGAAAAAGTTGAAGAAGAACCTGAAAGGCACACTAAGAATACTAAATACACTAAAGAAGATTTTATTGCTAAGAAACATGGTAGTGAAAGAGAGCCTTGGGTCCAAAAACCTATGCCTTTCCCTGATAAGAAACACAAGTCAAAGGAAGATGAACACTATAACAAGTTTTGTGAGTGGATGAAACCTTTATTCTTGCATATTCCTTTGACTGATGCTATTAAATTGCCCCCTTATTCAAAGTATATGAAGGATATTGTTTCGAATAAAAGGAAGATCCCTAATGAAGAAATTTCTACTTTGCTTTCTAATTATTCCTTTAATGGTAAGGTTCCTAAGAAACTTGGAGACCTAGGGATTCCAACTATTCCTTGCTCTATTAAAAATAGTTATGTTAGAACTGCTTTGTGTGATTTGGGAGCAGGAGTTAGTGTTATGCCTTTTTCTCTCTATAAGAGACTTCAACTGGAAAAACTAATACCAACTGATATATCTTTGCAAATGGCTGACAAATCTACTACTATTCATGTTGGTATATGTGAGGATGTACCTGTTCAAGTGGCTCATAATTGCTTGATATTAACTGATTTTGTTGTGCTTGAAATGCGTGAAGATGATAATATGTCTATTATTCTTGGGAGACCTTTTCTTAATACTGCAGGAGCTGTTATTAATTGTAATCAAGGAAAGGCGACTTCTAATGTTAATGACAAGGAGCACACTGTCTATTTCCCCAAGAAGATTGATAGGACTTATGGGCTAAATTCAATTGAACATGTTGAGGGCATCCAAGTTGGAGAAATATATTGTCCCATACTACGAGAACAATATGAAACTATTATGGTTGGGACCATTGCTATCAATGTTGAGGTAACCTAATCATTAGTGGAATATAAAGTTTTGTTTCATATAAAATTGTTTTGGTAAGAAATCCTGATCAACCTTGTTAACAAATGAATTTTAATGAACAAAACAATGTTTTCACCATGGTTATCTTTGCTTACTTTTATTTTATCCATTTTAGTTTTTTTGCTTTCACTTAGTTTACTTTTCTATTGTTAGTTGCTTGCTTATTAGAGTGTCTTAGAACTTCTGAAGTTTTAGCTTTGTTTTGTCATTGCATCATTGCAGAAACTTCTTTTTCTGTCAGAAAATCATTCATCTATACCTGAAAATTGCTCAAAAATAAAGTGTCTCGAAAAATTCCAGAAAATTCATATTAAATTTTTATGTGAAAAAAAGGAGTAGAGAAGTTCCTAGAGAGTACCAGGGGCCACCAGGCAGGCACACCACCTGGTGGCGCGGCTAGCCCAGGGGCGCGCCTGGCCATTGTGTGGGCCATCCCTAGCCCTCCACTCACTCTCTCACTTCCCACTGCTCTCTGTCTCCTGAGAAAACACCAGTTCATTGCTCGAAATCGTGTTCTTTCTGCTCTTGTCCATGATTTTTTGATCTCCTTGCTCAGCCCATCTTTGCTACTGAAATTTGGAGCATTTGTTCTCCGGTATGTGACTCCTCCGCTTGTCCAAGTAGATTTGTGTTTAGTGGTTTATATCTTGAGTGTTTTGCTGCTGTAGGTGACATGTTATGAGAGCTTGTAAGCTTGTTTAATGCTTAGAGATATTGTTTTGATGCATGTTTAGGCCTCTTACAAGTCCCTATGAGTAGTGCCCTTCATTATGTATTCACTTTGCAATCACTTGTATAATGGATGTTTAAATTTCAGAATATCAAAGATGAACAACCACACATTTGGAGAAATATTTGAGAGGGAGACACCTAGGAGGTCAAGGCCCTCAAGATCAGCCTCTCAGTTTAGGCCTTCATACAATGAAGATCTTATTGCACCATGCTTTAGCAATGAAAGAGATGAGGGAGATGCTCACCCATCTACCTTCCCTTGTTTTACCTTTTTGCAAGCTGCAGGGATCCTCAACGATTTCTTACTACTGGTTCAGAGGGTTGGCCTGACCACATACATGGAAGATGAGACTGAGCAATATGCCGTGCTCACCAAAACTTTCGTTAAGAGTTTCGTTTTCACTAACACCCCTTATCAGTCAATTGTTTCTTTCAGAATTTATAATCAGCCTATTACCATGTCATTGGAAAGATTTTGTAGCATTATAGGTATAGGCATGACTAGAATAGTGAAGAAGATCCAAGGTCGACCCGCTAATTTGCTGGAGCTCTATCGAAGTGTGACAAATGATGATGACCGCGTAGCTCAGCACGGGAAGATTAGGAACATCCAACTCCCAGCTCTTAGATATTTTGCTTATTATCTTGCCACTAGCATTCTTGGTAGGAAGAACACAAGTAATATCTCTAATTATCATTTAGCCTTCCTCGCTGCTGCACTTAATAATGATACCAGGTACAATCTTGGCTCTCTCATTGCTCGCCGCCTAGATGCTAGGGGACCTATTTATGGGGGCATTATTGCTTCACGTATGGTTGTTGCATTAGAACTTTCTGTGGATCCTAATGACACTGTGTTGGCACCACAAAGGCTTGATCTTCCTACTATGAAAACACATCACTTCATCACTACTGACTCTATTATGGAGGGTTTAGTATACAGGATGTTGTTTACCAACGGGGACGAGAGGGAGATCCTTTGCTGCAATCTACTTTGTTCAGTATTCACAAGAGTCCATGGTCGTGTTTCAACGAGGAGGTGGACGAGCAGCTCCGCTTGCTTGGTTTCCACAGGCAGCACCAGGAGGATGTGCCTTCTTACGACTACTCTGCGCACTACGGTGGGGCATCCTCGAGATCGTACCAGGACGAGGGTACCTCCTCGCCGTACTATGAAGGCCTCCATCTTGGCCAGCTTGGGATTGATACCCACTTAGGCCAAAAGCCTAAGCTTGGGGGGAGGTACACCGACATCACACTCATCTCCATATCATGTTTAGTCGGTATTTTGTATATCCATGCTTCGTTCTCTTTTTAGTTTTTGTTCTTTCTTTACTTTTGCTTTCTAAAACACAAAAAGACCAAAAATACTTCCGTTGTTTCTCTTTGTTTGCTTCTTTTTCTTTTTGCGTTTGTTTGCTTCTTCCTTTTTGCTTTGTTTGAATTATTCAAAAAACCCAAAAATATTTTCACTTTGCTTGTTCTTCCTTTTTGTTCTTGCCTTTAAAAATCAAAAACACCAAAAATATTTGTTGTTCTTTTTTGTTTTTGTGAAGTTTGTTGAAGGGTTCAACAGTCCTCAGTGGAATTTGGTTTCATGTTATTATTCAAGCCACACAAGTGAAGGGCAATAATGAGGATTAATGACAACTTGAGGTGTGGTAAGAGGCTGGTAACGAACTCTATTTGTTTTCATTTTTGTACATATACTCATCATTGTGGGCATGCTTAGTCTGTTCATGTAGGGTGTATGTTATTTATGGATGCTTAGTAGTTCTTGCTTTCTTATGATTAGATCCAGCTTGCTAATAGTTTGTAGCATGTCATATGAATGTTTGCTTGCATTACTCTATTCATAACTTGGTATGACACTGTGGTATCCTCCTCTGAATGTTTCACTTGAATTGACTTGGCACATGCTCATGCATGCATATGACTGAAACAATAATCAGTTAAGCCTCGATGAATTATTTTGCCTCAGGGGTCTTGAATCACTTTCATGCCATGATTAGTCCTGTTTGTTGCAAGCATGATTATGACAGTTATTGCTCTCTCGTTTGTCACTCCCTTACTATTGCTAGCCTCCACTTGCACTGAGTATGAGCTCTACTCGTGTTTCCAATTCCCCAAAACCAATATTGCCAAAAGTGTCCACCATACCTACCTATTAGCACCATTTGCTTTTCTGTACATATTTAGTATGCCTTGTTTTCTTCCGAATAAAATGTTTGCTTTTTATGAGAAAGTTAGTTAGTAAAGCTCTCACGAACTTGATGGCACACTTTATTTCTTACACTTAATAAACCTGAACCACTGTGACTGTCCATGAAAGTTATATGCTTGCAAATTATAGGCTAGGGATTAGAAGAACCGTGATGTCATGGGGAACACTTTTAACACCTATAAATATATACCTAGTTGATATCATGCTCTTTTGTTTACGGATGTCGTCGGTGTGAAATAAAAGGGGAGCTTGTAAGTCCATGATACGTTGCTAATGTATCCATAATTTTTGATGTTCCATGCTTGGTTTATCTACTTTCTTATGTTTTGTCCACACTTTGGAGTACTTTTCATATGATTTCTTGGACTAACCTATTAACAAGAGCCACAGTGCCAGCTGCCTGTTTTCTACTATTTTTGGTTCCAGGAAAGTCAGAAAATGAATATTCTCGGAATTGGACGGGACAAAACCAAAGTCAGTTTTTCACCGAGGGACACCAGGAGCCAGAATACGAGACAGAGAGGGGCTGGGGCCCGGCCACACCACCTGGCCGCGTGGCCAGGCTGGCCCGCGCCAGAGGGTGGTATGGCCGTCGTAGGCACCCCCTCGGCCTCTCCTTTCGCATATATATTGCTGCTGATGCAAAAACCCTAAATCAAACAGCCTCCAGCCACGAAAAGTTCCTCAGCGCCGCCGCCACCGAAGGGGAGATTCGGGGGATAGAAAGTCTCTGTTCCGGCACCCTGCCGGGATGGGGAAGTGCCCCCGGAGCCATCTCCATCGATCTCCACCACCATCTTCATCGTTGTTGCTGATTCCCATGATGATGAGGGAGTAGTTCTTCCTCGAGGCTAAGGGATCTACCAGTAGCTATGTGTTCATCTCTCTCTCTCTATGCGTGGTCTTATGAGATCGTGAGCTTTGTAATCTATAGATCTATTCAGCTACTCAAGTGCTTTAATAGATCTCTGGCTCTCCCCACGTGTGTGAAAGTGATAGCATGCACACCGTGTGGCACTTTGGGTAAGGTTACATAAATACTTATCATGAGTATAATTTGAGTTGGATGTCTCTATGAAATTGTGGTGTTTGTTGGAACCATCTAGTTCTCAAGGTGACAGTGTGGGGTTATCTAGATGCGGAAAGCGAACTTTGAGGTGTGTTGTTATAGCCCTACCATGGATTAGAGTGTCCAACCAGAGAGTAGTTCAGGGTAGTATCATAAAGAGAAGATATTTATATGAGAGTGTTCACTAGCAAAAGTATGATCCCTAGGCCTTGTTTCTAAGCATTGAAACACCGTTTGCAATTAGATCTGTTACATGTTTGCTTGCTTCCATCTTTGTTTCAGTTTGCCTTTAGTCTCTTCCAAGCCATCAAGCTATTTTTTGGCACCGTTGTATTATATCCATACCACTTGTATTTCACTATCTCTTCGCCGAACTAGTGCACCTATACACTTGACAAGTGTATTGGGTGTATTGGGGACACAAGAGACTTCTTGTATCTTCATTGCAGGGTTGTTTGAGAGGGGATACCTTTGACCACTTCCTCCCTGAGTTCGATAAACCTTGGGTAATCCACTTGAGGGAAACTTGCACTACTAGGAAAACGATTATAGGTAGATTTTAATTCTATGGCGCATATATGAAAAATGCTCCACTAAAATTAATTTTGTGGCGCATGTAGCAAATGCTCCACAAAATTCCTGCAATTCTGTGGCGCATATAGATATATGCGCCACATAAAGTGAGAATTCTGTGGCGCATATAGCCATATGCGCCACATAATTCCTGTGGGCCCATGTGGGCCTTACCCCAGCACATGGGCAGGCCAGAAATTCTATGGCGCATATAGCATATGCGCCACAGAATTCTCACTTTATGCGCCATAGAATTTTGACATTCTGTGGCGCATGTAGCTATATGCGCCATAGAATTTTAACATTCTGTGGAGCATTTGCCATATGCGCCACAAAATCTGCGAAACAGATCAAAAAAGGTGGCAGCCACCCTTTCCCTTCTTCCCACCACTTCCAACTAGCTCGTCCCCCTCCTCCCTCCCACTCCATTTTGCTCATACTCACCTCTATTGTTGATAGCTAGACCTACTTTGGTTCATGTACTTGTGAGGGGAAGCTACTCCTACTTGTAAAGGTAGTAAACCACTCATACTTTCCTCCTCCACACATCCCACACCCCCTCTTGCTACACTATGCATATGGGGTTGGTGTAGATTTGGTTTGTAGATTTGTGAGGCGTGTGTGCATGGGTACTTGTGTGATGCATGTTTTGTATGGCCGGCGGGCCTCGACGTGGTGTGTATGGATGTTTTGTAGGTGAAGATGGTCCCGCGTGCGGTGTGTGATGGCGAGAAGATGTTCCTTCGCTTTGTGTTGTGCTTGAATACATGTTTGCTTGTGGAGGGAGCTTGTGTTGTGCTTGAATGCATGTTGCCAGCGCCGGGTGCATGGAGGTGTGCCGAAATGTTGATTCACGTCCATTTCGGCAAATTTCTGCACTAGCCATACGTCCTATTTTTAGGATAGGTCATGACGAAATTTCCCTGCGATCATGCATGCATGTATGTGTGCGTGTCGTGTGTGTGCATGGTTCTAACATACTCTCTTTAATTTGGTCTATGTTTGCACGCAGGCGACCATGGTCATCCATATGAGTGAACGCTGGGTGGTTAAATACAAGGCTGACGCGGTAGCTGACATGGTTCAGAACAACATGACCAAGATAAGATGTCCGTGCTGAACGTGCACACACCGGAAGTGGATCAACCCTGATTTCGGACAACTGGAGTCTCACCTGTTCACGCGCGGTTTCATGCCTAGCTTCTTAGTGAATGAGGAGCCGCCGGTAGATGGCGGTGGCCATGATGAAGAAGAGGCCGAGGGCGGGGGAGAAGACGAAGGGTCTCCTAGACATGGTCATCATGATGAAGGAGATGCCGACGAACATGATCATCATGAAGAAGGAGATGCCAGCAGACACGATCATCATAAAGGAGACAATGCTGGAGCAGATGGTGGTGGTGGCGGCGGAGAAGACGGGAGCACGAACACGCTGCTAACTTCGGTCTTGCGGGACCCTCATCTTCAAGAAATACTCCTCAAGCAGAGGGACAACACGAGAGCTGCAGCTAGAGAGAAAGCCAAGATGGCACCGATGGAGGTAGACGGGAGGACTCCATTGTATCCTGGGTGCCGACCCGAGGATACACGCTTGAGTGTAACGCTGAAGGCTCTGGAGATGAAGGAGGAGCACAAATGGACCGACACTAGCTTCAACGCTCACATGAAATTCTGGCACGCTCGTCTTCCCAAGGACAACACATTGCCAACAAGTATCGAGGAGGCGAGGAAAGTAGTTTTCCCACCAGACCTACCGTACGTGAAGTACCACGCATGCATCAACGACTGCGCACTTTACCGGAACGAGTACAATGATAGAACCACATGCCCGGTGTGCGGCCAGGGACGGTACAAGAGAGGGAACAAGAAAGTTCCCCAAAAAGTGGTGTGGTACTTTCCTATCACTTCCCGTCTGCAGCGGTATTTCGTAGACCCTAAGGAAGCAGAGCTAATGCAATGGCACGCGAAGAGGGAGAAGCCGGAAGATGATCCGGAGAACGGCAAGATCCTGACACAACCCACGGACGCTAGCCAGTGGAATGCGCTGGACATCGAATTCCAAGATGAGTTCGGGCTCGATCCAAGGAACGTTAAGCTGGGCATGAGCACCGATGGACTCAATCCCTTTGGCAACCAAAGTAGCACGCACAGCACCTAGCCCGTGTTTGTATGGCCGTACAACCTCCCCTGGTTGTGCACGAAGCAGCGGTACGTACACATGAGTATCCTTATCCAGGGGCCAAAACAACCGGGTGTCGACATGCATCTGTATCTCGGGCTCCTGAAAGAGGAGTTAGCGACGCTGTGGGAGATGCCGACACGTACGTGGGATGCCTACACTAGAGATTATTTCGACCTGAGAGTTGTGTTGCTCACGACGGTGCAGGACTATCCTGGTTACAGATATGTAGCGTGTCAGGTGAACCACGGATTCTGTGAATGTGTCAGGTGCATGGATAAGACCCTGCATCTGCAGCTGCCGAGGGATCTTGGGTCTTTGAAAACCGTGTTCCAAAGGACTCGAATGTGGCTCCGCAAGGATCACTCGTGGAGAAAACGCGGAGACCTGTTCAATGGCAAAGACGAGCTCGATAGTGCCCCATGTCGACCGTTGAGCGATGAAGAAATCAAGGAGCTTCTGGACAATTGGGAAGAGTGCCCTGCGCCAGGAAAGAAGCGGCCGAGGGAACAGCCATCACCGCTGCATGGAGTATGGAAGGCGAGGTCCATTTTCTGGGACCTTCCTTACTGGAAGGTCCTCCACACGCCCCATAGCCTCGATATGATGCACATCACGAAGAACGTTGCCGAGAGCCTGCTCGGCACTCTGATGAACATGCCGGATAGGACCAAGGATGGGCCGAAAGCAAGAAGCGACCTAAAATTGCTTGGCATTAAGAAGGAACTTCAGTACCCCGATAGTGATGATGTCGACGATGACGATGAACAGACATAAGGGGCCCAGGGTCGCCGGAAAAGGGCTAAGAAGAATGAGGTGGTGCTTAAAGCTGCATCCTTCACTCTAAGCGAGGAGGAGCTCGAGAGGTTTTTCTGTTGCCTCCTAGGAGTCAAGGTTCTCCACGGCTACTCTTGGAAGATAAGCAGATATCTGGACGTAGCAAAGAAGAGGTTCAGTGGGATGAAGTCTCACGACTGTCACGTGCCGAGGACGCAGATACTCCCCGTTGCGATCCGAGGGATAATGGGCGAGCACGTCCGTGAGACGCTGTTTGGCCTCCGCAACTTCTTCGATGTCATATCTAGGAAGTCTATCGGCGTGAAGCAGCTCGGCAAGCTACAGGAAGAGATCCTCGAGATACTATGCGAGCTCGAGATTTACTTCCCTCCCGTGTTCTTCGACATCATGGTGCATCTGCTTGTCCATGTCGTGGATGACATCATCCATCTCGGGCCGGCGTTCCTGCACAACATGATGCCGTTCGAAAGGCAAAACAGTGTCATCAAAGGATTCGTTCGCAACAGGTCCCGTCCAGATGGAAGCATAGCCAAGGGCTTTCTATCCTACGAGTCCATCTCCTTCTGCCAGAACTACCTAAGCACCGAGAACCAGGATGTCGGTCTGCCCACCAGGAAGCACCTCGGGAGGCTCGCTGGATTTGGTCACCGCGAGGGCTACCGCACACTCCATGTCGGCATTGAACTCGAACACGCCGACTTTGATAGGGCAAACCGAGTCGCGCTACAACACATACAGTTGGTCGGCCCCTGGGTGGATGAGCACAAAACCTTAATCGAGCAGAAGCTCGCCAACCTAGGCAAGCCGAGGAAGAAGGGAAACGTAACCAGAGAGCACAACGCCAGCTTCACGGGGTGGTTCAAGAAAAGGCTACTGGAAAGTCCCATTCCGACACCTTATACTAAAGATCAGAAACTCATATTCTCACTCTCACAGGGCCCCGGGTGCAACGTTAGCACCTATCAGACATACGACATCAACGGCTACAGATTCTACACCGAGGAGAAGGACAAGAATAGCGAATACCAAAACTCAGGAGTAACTATGCTATCATACGCCGATGACGAGACTGATGTCAAGGAAAGATTCTATGGAAGGATCGAGGAGATATGGGAACTCGACTACTGCGGAGTGACGGTGCCAATGTTTCGTGTCAGATGGGCCAAGAGCGTCGAAAAAGATGGCCGGTTTTTCACCACCATGGTTATACCCGATTCCAAATCGAAGAACGCCTCCACGAAAAATGAGCCATGGGTGCTCGCTAGCCAAGTTGACCAATGCTTCTTCATTACCGACCCGGCAAAGCCAAGCCGTGTTATCGTGAGGAGGAGAAAGAGGAGCATCATCGGAATGGAAGGACCCGCCAACAAGCAAGACACCGACAAGAACGACGATCCCAAGATCGAAGAGGAATTTGACAAGTACTTCGACAAGCCAACTACTTATGCTAAAGTAAGAAGGAAGACCACCCTACCGGCTAAAGGTTGCCCGTACACGAGAAGAAATCTCAAGGTGGCCGGCCTAAAGTATTCTACCGCGAAGAAGAAGGGCAATAAAATTGTTGTGAAGAGAAACTAGCTACCTCGGAGCCGACTTAGTGGTTTTTGACGCCTTTTTTGTACTAATTAATGCACATGTGTGCTCGCGCGCCTGCATATATGTATTACTTTGACAAACTAATGTATGCGGATAATATTGAGGCAAGTATATTAAGGCAAATATATTAATTCTTGTTTTTAATAGGCAAATATATTAGTTCTTGCTTTTAATATATTATTACCATCCATAAAATATTTTTAATAGGAAAATATATTAGTTCTTGCTTTTAATATATTATTACCATCCTTAAAATATTTTTTGAAAAGTCAAAAAAAATATGGCTATGCCAGCAATCGAACCTGGCCGCCCAGGTTTAGAACAGAGAGGAGCAAGCACTGAACCAATATGGTAAGCTTCGTTTTCTGTCAAACAATAGCGCAACGCGCGTTTTGTACTATCCCCAAAAATTCTGTGGCGCATATCTGAACAGATGCGCCACAAAATTCTGTGACTTAGAAATTTTGAACCCTAGCTAACACACGCCCCAAATTCCCTTTCTTTTTCCCCATATCGCCTCGCTGCGCCGCGCCACCCAGAACCCTAGCACGCCTCGCTGCGCCGCGCCGCCCTTGCCCCGCCGTTTCGCCGCACCGCTCTTGCCCCACCGTGCCGCCGCGCCACACCCGCCTGGCCTCGCCGTGGCCTCGCAGACCTCGTTGTGGCCTCGCCATGGTCTCGCAGAGCACCAGGAGGAGGAGGCCCGCTCTAGCGTCCAGGACCACCGCCACCACCACCCCACAGGTGACCCCCTCTCCTCCTTTCCTGCCCCCTTCCTTCACTACCCCCTACCTCTAGCCGGCCCACGCTGACCTCGCCATGGCCTCGCAGAGCACCAGGAGGAGGAGGGGCTCCGGCGACCAGCCAGCGTCCTGAACCGCTGCGAGTTCCTTCTATGTAACAGAAAATTCATTAGGCTGCTGCTGCTGCTACCTTTTAGTCGTTGAGATCCATCACTAGCTTCATTCTGTCAAAACCATGCTGAATCAAAGCATGATTGCTCGTTCGTGCCCACACCAAATTTTGACTTCTAAGTCAATCAAAGCATGAACAAGCTAGTACAAGAAATAATCCTAAACCAACCAAAAATATAAAAAATCTTGGGTTTAGGAAGAGGCAGTACTCCTGCCCCTTGTCCCTATAAAAAGAAGCCACGAAGCTGGAGTGGACAGAGATCATAATCTTGCGTTCTACTTCCCTCGCACGCGCTGCGGCCGTGCTGGCTCCGGTCTGCTGTTCATTGGCATGCTCGGCCGCCGCCCAGGGTAAGCTAGCTGCTCAATCAATGCTTCCTACTCTCTCTCTTCTGTGCATGATCGATGAGCCAAGAGCATTTTCTGACTGATCTCGCTGAAATCTTGAAGCTGCGGTACCTGTGTTATATACTCATCTTTTGTCTGTGAGAAAAAGAGGGGTGTGTTTGTGCTATTTGCTATTGGCTGCCGCTTGTTGGAGATATACATTTCAGTTCCTATATTGGGGCTCTGAGCTCACAAGCCACGAGTTATTCTCTCCACTTCTTTCTCATATTGGAAGAATAGTTTGATAGCTGACGGAAAACTGTAGACAATTTTGAAGTTTGGAGGTGTTAAATCAAAACTGATGCAATAGTGTGATCAAATTGGACGTTTTCCTGGACAGATTGTAAACTACTGCACAGCTTCAGCAAAAAAAACTAGGATGTAGACTCTGACAAGCAATGAGATTCTTGCAGATGTAGTATATGAAATCCATTCTTCTAATGCCTGATGATGGTCTATATTGCTCGAACATGTGACAGATTATAATGTCCACAGGCAGTTTTTTGCCGCATAGTTTAAACTGCTATGGTGGACGATTTATATAGCATTGCCAAAAAACTAAGAAATGCTCACGTAAGTGCTGTAAATAGCACCAAATATTCACTAAATAAAGGCTCGTCGAACATGATTGAGCCTGCTAGATAAAACAAGGATATCTACTTACAAACCATCAGATAGTGGGTTCCATCAAATTCTTACAGACCTGTTTTCAAAACGGAAATGTCGTTATTACAACTGATGTTGTCTGGTACATCTGACTTTTATTGATTAATAGTATAAGTACAATCATGTGCAGTACTACCCATGAATGGCAAGGATCCAGTAATGTATAGAGAAGCAATTAACTCAAGATGAAGATGAGTGGCAAGGCTCCACGCCCCATGAATACTGCTGATAGAAAAACTGAACATGTTCAAGATTCAGAGTTAAGTGTACCCTTCCTTGCTCAGTTTGAGACCATCAGCCACTGGCAGTAGTAACCAGTAGTAACTATTGCATGACTACCTGGGTACTCCACTTAACTATCGCAGTACAAGTGCCTGGTACTCTTGTACTACAATGTACTGCATGCTTTTAGCTAGCTATATCTCTGCAGTCTGTACTGGACTTTGCTTTGCTATGAGTGAATCATGTATATCTCTGCAGTATCTCTCTGTCAGTATATCTCTGCAGTATATCTCTGTGAGTGAATCATGTTTTTAGCTAGCTAGCTATATCTCTGCAGTATATCTCTGCCAGCTAGAAAAGAAAAGAAAAGACCATCATCAGGAGTTTCTATTGTATGGTGTTGGAGCACCATATGTGGCTGTGGAGCACAATTTTTGCTTTTTTGTATGTGAAATATTTGCAGGGAAATCACCCGAGCTGCCCATTTCTCCTGAAATGTTGATTTCGATCCATTTCAGTCGAGAAATGGGGCTCCTATGTCAAAAAATTAGCGAAGGTCATGCCGAATTTTTCGGTCGACACTTAGTAATTTTTTGACATATGAGCCCCATTTCACGACCGAAGTGGAAGTGAATTGACACTTCGGGAGAAATGGGCAGCTCATTTTAAATATTGTCAACACTAATTAATACTAACTTCCTTATTTTAATTTGTTTAGAAGTGTGCAAACATGTCGGCCGCCGATGGGGCCGGCACTTCTAAGGCCGCCATGAGCGTCGACGACCAAGCCAGAGCGGCGAACCTCACTTTCTGGGAGGCGGTGGCGCAACACGAGGCGGCGGAGTCTCAGCATGAGGACGTGCCAGCTACTGCGGGCCACGATGGGGATGATGAGCAAGAGGGGGACGAGGACTACCGGATAGATGAAGCCGAGGAGGAGGATGCGACCACCTCCGATGGTGGAGGCCGCACGACCGATGGCAGGGACCGCACGGATGGCGGTACCAGAAACCCGTCCGTTAAGACGAATAAGAAGCCGAGGAAGGATCGGAAGCTGCAAAAGCTCGCCGACACGACCGACGAGATCACTCTGGTCTCGGAAAGTGGCCTTCCGTTGGAGCCTCCGGATGTTGCCGCCGGGTACGACATGCAACTCGGGTGCATCATCCGGGAAAGCATGTCGATCAACACGAAGCACCTGAGAAGTGAAGCAAATGAGCGGTTGGTGGCGAACTGCCTTAAGAAGCTTCACTGACGGTACAAGTTCCCAGCCCCATACACCGACAAACTGGAAAAAATCCAATAAGGTGAACAGGTTAGCCATCACGAAGATGGCCAATGCCTTGAGCAGCTGGAGAACCCGGATGAAGAACAAGATCGCGAAAAAGAAAAGCTGGGAGAAGATCAAGAAGGGTGAGCCCATGATCGACGAAGACGAGTTCAAGATATTCAAGGCGGAGATGGAGACTGACGAAGCGAAGGCATGGACGGAGTGGGCTCGGGAAATGCGGGAACAGAACATAGGTAACCACCGATGTGGAAGCGGCGGTTACAGGGGAAAGAAGGCCATATGGAAAAGGGAGGACACCGAGGTTGAGCGTCTCGGGAAAGAAAACCCGTTTTTAAAAATCACGGACGAGCAGACCCGGAACTTTGTCCGGGCCCGCTACTATCTAGACAAGGATTCCAAGGAATTCGTCACCGACGATGACGATGTGAGGAAGTTTGAGAATAAGCTGGTAAGGAATTTACCCGTGGTCCATTTGCTTTCATTTTGAATAATGAAGGCAAGTTCCTAAATGGGTTCACCTTTCCTTATCTGCAGGACGCTGAAATCAAGGCTACGCGCGAGGCGCCGGACTCGTCGTCCCAGGGCTCGACGGAGCCGTGGGACACGATTTTCAACAGGGCGACCAACGCCTTCAAGGGGAGGCCACAGTCCGAGCCGCCCACGTCATTTGGCCGTATCTCTGGCTTTGGTACGAGCACAAAGTTCCGCGAGTACTACAACAGGAAGACAAGAAGAGAAAGGAGAGGCGGACCCAGTCGGCGGCTCAGGATCAAGCCGAGAAGGAAGAGCTGAAGCGGAAGATCGCGCATCTGGAGGCCAGTAAGGTGGACCAAGACGAGGTGAACACGATAGTGCAGCAGAATATCCTCGAGATGCTACCCCCTCGGCTGATGGAGGGGATAGGAAAATGGAATGCAGACGGTCAGGTGGGGCCAATACAAGTGCCCAGCACCGGCGGCAGCACCTCGAGCCACCAAGTGTTGCCAGACATGGTTACCCCGCCGCCCTCCATCCCCGCGGCGCAGCCGATGGAGTTGGATGCGCCAGAGCTGCCCCCTCCTGCCGAGACTACCAAGGTGCAGCATCTGGCGGCGGCGGTGCTTCCTAATGCACCCGAGACGGAGACGAAGAAGGATCAGCCACCGGCCGCCCGTGTCTCGACATTTGCCGAGCTCGGCGCCCTCACCAAGGTAAAATAAGTAGTTAATTAGCGTGCTCTACTTAATGCCTTTGATTGGTTGCCATCTCATGATGCATATCTGTATGCCTCGGGACACTCCGTGCGTGCTCCTGCACAAGGTGCCCGGTGGCAAGTTGAAGGATGTTGCCACGGGCAAGCTAATACAACCGGCGAACCGCATGATGCACTGCAAGCCCATTGACGATGCTGTGATGCGCGTCGAGTTGGGTCGGGTGTTGGGGGGTGCGAAGACATGGACCCTCCCATGCAACCTCCAGGAGCCAACGAGCACCTGACCCTGGAAGGTTGCCATGGCTATCCCATGATTTGGCCAAAGACCCATATTCGTATTGGGTCTCGCTCCACCGGTGCCATCTCGATCGTCTAGCCGCCAAGGACGAAGCCTCCTGCTGCACCGGTCGTCGTCGCCGCCACCACAAGCCGTCACCAGAGACTCTTGGGAGCATGTGCACTGGTGCCAGAAGCAGCCAAGGGCATGGTTGCTCCCCGACCGCCATCGCCCCCGCCTAAAGGCAAGGCCGTGGCACCGCAACCGCCATCGCCACCACCCTAGGATGATGTGGACATGGCGGCCTTCGATGCCAACATCGAGGTGGATGATGATGATGATGCACCGGTCGACGTCAATGCCTTCGTCAACACCGGCACCAGCAAAGGACCGTTCATGCCTCCTCTCGTTGAAGAACCATCATTCCGCGATCAAGCTAGCCATCTCAAGAAGCGCCCGGTCTTCCGTGGGTTTTCTCAGGAGACGCCTCCGGCCACCGAGACACAACCTCCATCAGTCGGAATCATTTTCAGCCCTGACACACTCCGCGGGACGACTGGTGACGGGTTAGCATCGCCAGTGGAGGCTGCTAATGCAAAGATGAAGAGGGTGAGGAAGAGGCCGAACAGGAACAAGGACAAGGCTGCGAGCCAGCCCGCTCCGATCCGTTACCGGGACAACGTTGTACCATCCCGCGAGGATGGCTTGACCAGAGTGCACGAAGCTGGTCAGCCCATACTGCCTCCGGAACTGCGCCGCCTGGCTTCGGGAGCTATGATGACTTTGCATGAAGGTATCCTGACACTAGAGGGCCTCCTTCTCAAGGACAAGCACCTGAGTTACCCGGTGTTCACCGCCAAGGTGCCGGAGGACGTGGGCTTCATCACCGATGCCCCCGCGGATGTGTTCTTCATAGCCTACGAGGACATCTTCAAGCTGTTCCACTCAAGACGGCTGGACTATAACTTGGTCCGCCTATTCGGGCTCAATCTGGCGATGAAGGTCAAGAGAGAGGACACCCCGTTCGTCACGGTAGCGGATCCCTACTACATGCGGGCTAACCAGCTGGAAGAAGGAACAAGGACCCGGGCCTGGGCAAAGTCCTACCTTCAGAAGCTATTGATGGACAGCAAGAGGAAGGACAACATCCTTGTGCCTTTCTTTCCCGAGTAAGTGTACACATCCTCCTACCGCCGTCGTAACACATAAGTATTTCTTTCCATTGCTCTTTTCCAACATCCCGTTCCACATTGTGTGTTGCGTAGAGACAAGTACTACACGCTCATCGTCCTCTCCACGAGGTATTCGCTTGCCACCTACTTCGACTCGGGGAGTGCGAGGAGGAAGAACTACGCCAGAGTAAGGAGCGTTCTGGATGATGCTATCGAGGGCTATGCCAAACAGGGAGGCCCCTTCAACTATAAGGGGGAGGCTTACAGGGACGATGGCCGACACAAGTTCAAGCACGTGTTCGAGTTCCCCTGCGTCAAGCAGCCGTCTGACAATGTGATGGAGGCCTTCTATGTTTGCCATCACCTCAAAGGGTTTGTCCGGGATTGCGAGATTCTAACGCTGCCATCTTCTCCCCAAGGATGGGACCAAAAGTTGCATGGGATCAGTGACCCCGATCTCAGGGAAGACTTCCATGATACGCAGGTGAAGCTATCACATATCATCATGGAACAGGTCAACACACACGGTGGGATCTTACACCAGCCCAGGTCATTCACCAAGAGGGAGATCGAAGCCCGCCTCAAGGCGCAGGGTGACTTCAGGACATGGACGACGAAAGACATGTACAAGCCATTCCCGGCGCCCTGCGAGGAGAAGGCTACTTGACCGAGAGAGCGTGTGTATCGGTGGACATGTAGTGTGTGTGTCGAAAAACTTAACTTGCCTAGCTTGAAAGCGTCATTGTTATTGTGTTGGACATGTTGTCGTGTTTCTTTCATTGTCATCGACGCATTGTTTTAAGTTTAGAATGCCTTTCTCTAATATTTGTCAACATATATATTTGCATGATGTACTAATATGCCTTGTCAATAGAGATGCCTACGTACGTTGTGTACAAGGGTCAGGTTCCAGGTGTCTACGAGGAGTGGGTGGACTGCCACCAACAAGTGGACAAGTTCAGCGACAACAGCTACAAGGGATACGCGACTAGAGAGGAGGCGGTGGCCAAGTGGAGGAGACACGTGTGGAAGAAGAACCGGACGAAGATCTTGGTGCCGCTCCTCACCGGCATCGCGGTTATGGTGTACTACATTCTGTCCTAAGGTAGGCGGTAACAACATCACGCGATTGTAAGTTATGTGAGTGAGATGAACACTTGTGAAATATACTTGTACACTTATTCGGTTTTAAGTGATGTGATTGATGAACACTTGTGAACATTCGTGCTTGTTGATGTATTATATGTGAACTGGAACATTTGTACTGCTGTGTGCAGCTTTTCTGTGAATTTCTGTTAATTCTTGTGTATTTCCTGTAATATACCTGTATTTGTACCAGATTCTGAACATTTCGAAATTCTGAAAAAAAGGATTTTGTGGAGCATATGGCTATATGCGCCACAGAATGTACCATAGAATTCTGTGGCGCATATAGAATCTGCGATAGAATTCTTATGCGCCACAGAAATATAATTTTAGTGGCGACAATTTAGTGGCGACCACTAGATGCACCACAGAAATCATTTTTAGTGCACCACTGATAACGTTTTTCCTAGTAGTATTGCTGCTGTTCTATAAACCTCTACACTTGGAGGCCCAACAACTATCTACAAGAATAGAAGTGCGTAGACATCAGTCGATGGAGTTATGTATGTGTGTTAGAGAAACGCCTGGGCCGCCGGTCTAATCCATGCCTAATCATGGTGGAAACTTGCAGCGTAACCATAATGAGCTATCTATGAAGCATTCTTCTTATAAAAAAAGAGTCAGATATTGAGAAAAAGAGAAAAAGAAAAAAAAGATATGAGAAAAGAGGAAAGAGAGAAAAAAGCACCATTTTCCCATGGTAAATAAGAAGATTGCTGAGATTCTTGTTGTCTACTTGCCTTGTCATTTTGATATGGGGATTCTTTCGTATCATCGGGCAAGGGGTACCCTGTTGGTGGTTCTCTATGATACACATGTATTTACTATGACAAGAACTTACCAGTAACTAAAGTTGAGTAGCATGAGGAGCGGCCCTCATACTCAAGGGACATGAGATTTCCAGTTTATAGTCTGTCAAGCATATAACTCAGATTGAACCTCACTTTCACCTTAACCATTTAAAGATGCTTATGATAGGGGCAATGAGAGCTCAAAGCTAATGAGTACCATACTTTCGACATTTGGAAGCCTTTCAAACTTTTCAAAACCTTTTCATTTTGTTGTTGAGTCTCCACACATTCTATGAGCACTTTCTTGAGAGCATAGTTGTTATTCTTAGTGTAATGTGCTTGTCTCAAAACTTGATTAATTGTGTTATGACTTTCATGCTTGTATATTTGACATCTTTACTTCTAGTCTTCACTTGAACTTCAGAGGTGCCTTGGCATTTATGTTGGCTCTACAATCAAAGGCAAGCGAGATACCACTCTATCATACCATTTAAAGACTTATGTTTATGTTTTATGCTACTTACTATTTTTGAGTTGGAATCTCTTCATAGCTTGCAATGAGTATTAAGTAAACTTAGTTGCATACTATTTATTATGAATTGCTTGAGTAGTTGACCATATGCTGAGAATATATACATCTTATGAAGCAAATGTGTTCGTGAAAGTTTCTTTTATCGCACTCAGTTTTCAACTGAATTGCTTGAGGACAAGAAATAAGCTAAGCTTGGGGGGAGTTGATACGTCCAAAACGTATCTACTTTCCCGAACACTTTTGCTATTGTTTTTCCTCTAAACTTGTGTGATTTGGATAAAACTAACATGGACTGCTGCTGTTTTCAGCAGAATTACCTTGGTGTCTAGTTTTTGTGCAGAAAATCAACAATCAGGAAAAATCCCGGAAAATATGCCAAAAATCCTATTTCACCAGAAGACTCATGGAGCCAGAAGACGAGACTGAGGAGGGCCTTGAGGGGCCCACACCACCTGGCCGCGTGGGCCAGGCCAGGCCGCGCCTGGGGGTGGTGTGGCCGCCTCGGTCAACCCTCGGCCTCCCTCTTCGCCTATAAGTTGCCTCTTGACCTAAAAACCAAGGGGGGTTCGACGTTTTTCCAGAAAGAGTTCCGCTACGCCGCCACCACCAGATTCCAAGATTCGGAACTAGAAACTCCGTTTTGGCACCCTGCCGAGACGGGGAATTGGAGGAGATCACCGCCATCATCATCACCATCGCTACTCCATCGACCATCCATGTTTCCCCCATCCATGAGTGAGTAATCCCCCGCTGTAGGCTATGGGGATGGTAGGGATTGGATGAGATCGTTCATGTAATGACATCAGATTGTTAGGACATGGTGCCTAATATCTATTATTAGTGCTTTTTGACTTTGTTGCAACTTGTTATGCTTAATGCTTGTCACTAGGACCCGAGTGCCATGATTTCAGATCTAAACATGTTATTGATTCATTATGATAGTATTGTTTATGGTCTTACCTGCAAGTTGTATACACATATTGTTGTCCGAAACCAAAGGCCTCGAAGTGACAGCAATCGGGATAACCAGAGGGAATGGCTTTGATGTGAGGATCACATGTTCTCATGGAGTGTTAATGCTTTGCTCCGGTGCTCTATTAAAAGGAGCACCTTAATTACGAGTAGTTCCCTTGAGGCCCCGCTGCAAACGGCCTGGCAGGACAAAAGATGTACAAGTTCTCATTGCGAGCACGTATGACTATATATGGAACATATGCCTATGATTATTTAGTACTTGGATGCTTTATCTTATTTATCTACAAATGCCCTCTGTTTTGATTGCTATATAAATTGTCTTGTCCATGCAACGCCCCTCCATCCATTCCTATGCCTACCGCGCTTTAATCCTACTGTTTACTACAATTGTTACTATTGTCTTTACTTTTACTACTGCTATTACTTTACTATTGCTATTACAAAACTATTGCTACTGATAAACTGCTGTGAGCAAGATTGTTTCCAGGTGCAGCTGAATTGACAACTCAGTTATTAAGGCTTATAAATATTCTTTGGCTCCCCTTGTGTCGAATCAATAAATTGGGTTTCACTTCCCTCGAAAATACTGCGATACACCCCCTATACTTGTGGGTCATCAAGACTATTTTCTTTATCGCAGCCCATCATCGACCGCCTTCTGACGGCCCTTCTCTGAGATGGTCCGTTACTGTTCTGGCCTGTTACTATTCTAGCCTTTTACTATTCTGGTATTTAGCTATTCAGGCCCCCAAAAGGCCCTTTACTGTTCTAGCCTAGTAAATTTTTTGGCCTGTTACTACCCTCGTCGGGAATTTCTCGGCCCGTACTGTTCAGGCTCGTCACTGTTCTGGCCTTTTACTGTTATGGCCCGCTACTGTTTTGCGATTTGTGCAGTTTCTTGCCTATTACTGTAATGGGATGTTTCTGTTCTGGCCTGCTATTGTTACGGCATGCTTTAGTAACGACCTGTTTCTGTTATGGCCCGTTAGGCCTGTTACATTTACGGCATGTTACCACATGCGCATTGGCCCGTTACGTTTACAGCCTTTTATAGTTTCATCAGTTCTGGAGCCCATGCCAATATCGTAAAACGTGTATAATAATCCAGCATTTTTTTACTGTTCGTCGTCGGCCAAATACAGCACGGTACTATTCCCTAATCGACCTGCCTAGCGTAGTTACCGTAAAGACTACCGCAATGTGTGGATGGCATCAACTAAATGCCTACATGGCCTACGCGAGTTATCTAGATATTACATCAGCTACAAACTTCTTAAAATTATTATATATTATCAACTCAGGGGAAAGAAAAATCGGCATTTCAGTTGACAATCAAGTTGATAGCAGAGTCCTCAATTTGCTTTCTCAATCGATCACCTGCATCTTCCATTGAGTGTTACAGCTACATTGGAGGAGACATGATCTTGCAGCCCCCTTTTTGGTGGGGCTAGAAATAATTGCAGTCTGAAACTAAGTAATAAAAGTTAGTAAATCAAACAAGACAAACTACTCATTTGACTAATATGACAGGAGCTATGAACTGGAGTTTACAACTGGTCAATGGTTCAATTATTGACCAACACGTCAAACAAACATGACAAGCAAGCACGCATTAAACAAGTGTGACTACCATGAAACGAGCAATCAAAAAATGTGTGTGTGTGGCTTAGAATTTCAGCAGATATAAACTAGCCAGGTCATTTTAAACAAATATATATGAAAGGAGTTATATACCCTAAAATGCAAGAGACGTTGGGTTACTCGGAATTTGCGTTGAGCCACAAAATGGCATACAGTACTGTCATAGCGAAGAATGAACCAGATAGAAATTATAACCGCATCATACGAGAACCTGTAGAGCAGGAATGCAAACCACGAATGAACTATATATTGTAGAGGATAGTAATGTCATGACTTAGGATGAACCAGACCTAGAACTAGATGCGAGATATAATGGCGTCCCTTGTGAACCTGTAGAACAGGACAAACAAGCATTAGACAAGTGTGCCTAGAATAAAATGAGCAATCAAACAAAGTGTTTCTTAGAATTTCAGCAAATATATATGGAAGCATTAGCATCTCCTGGAATGCATAGAGTCGTTGGGTGACTCAGAATTTGTGGTGAGATACACAATGGCAAGTAGTTACTATCATAGATAAAAATCAACCAGATAGAAATTACAATGGCATCATAAGAGAAATTCTAGAGCAGGAATGCAAATCACGAGTGAACTACATAGTAGAGGACAGTTATGCCATTGCTCAGGACGAACCAGCACCAGATAAGGAAGTAATTGCATCCCTTGTGAACATGTAGAATAGGCTATGCAAACCAACATGTTCATTGTTCCATTTTGAGCTCTATGCAAGAAAAAGGAAATAGTTAGTGATGCAGCTTTTGAAGAACTAGATGGCATTATGGCAACAACAAAATTATAATCGAATTAGTACGAAGAGTTTAAACGGCTACTACAGGATAGCAGAACGATGCCAAGGAGGAAATAATAGCAGGAACTGATCTCAGGACGAACTAGATAGATTCAACAACTGTAGAGCAGGGAATCCACACTAATATTTTCCACTGACTATAGATTTTGTAAGAATTATACGGTAGTAGGCAATTACTGTTGTGTGAAGTAGCTAAGAACATGTGCATGACAAAATAACATATATGTGCATGACTTGAAATTTGTAGAGGAGCGAATGCGAACCAACATGTCTAATGACCTTGCATGTACTAGCACGAAGAATAGGCATGGCCAGTGACTTGTATGTACTAGCACGATTACAAAATGCAGTTCACTGCGACAGGCTTGAACCTACTATACTGCTGACAAAACAAAAACGGGTTGGAGATTAGGTTAACCTTGGTCGGAGGGGCGTCTAAGTATTGTCGATACCGTGCGAGTGCTGCCGTCCAGGTCACCGAGGGTGCTACGGTTCCGGTGGCTGTTGGTGTCGGGGAAGCAGATCTTGGGCGATCAATGCCAGCTTGAACACGGTGGACGAGAGCGTCGCTGAGGCAGATCCAGTGCATTGAACGGCGATGGCCGTGCAGCTGATCTGGAGCGGTGGACATGGAACTCCTTGAACTACATCACGTCCGGTGGACACTGGTGAAGCGGATCCGGTACGGTTGGGTAGCTTTCGGCAACGAGGAAGCAAAGCTTGGGCGGTCAATGACACCATCGGCAGCGAGGAAGGAGAGCTTGGGCAATCGATGATGCCATCGGCATGGTGAACGACACCGCAGCTCTGGTGCAGTGGCAGAGAGACCCGGTGAACTAGATCTGGTGGGTGAGCATTGGTGAAGCGGCTCCACGGAAGCGCACGAGACCAGAGATCAAGCCGGTGCGCGCGGTGGCCGTGGAGGCGACATAGGAGCTTGGGATTTTTTGGGAGGGCCAGCGGGAAAAATTATGAGAATCGGGACCATAGTATAGGTGAATATCAATATAATTACGATGTCGCCAAGGTACTGACTTTAGCATGCCCATCTATCGTCTGAACAATGGGTAGAACAGGAAATTTAAAGACAAAAGTTTTTGAAACAGAGGGGTGCAAAATGCTTCAAGGTCAGTGTGTGATATTGCCGCTCGATTGAGATTTGAATTTGGCCCCCGTCCAGCTAATAATAATAGAAAAATGGTACTATCTGGTGGGAGATTTTGGCTCAAAGGTTTTGAATCGGTGGGGCGGGAAATGCTTCAAGGTCAGTGGGTGATTTTGCCGCTCAATTCAGATTTTGAATTTGGCTAGCGTCCATATAGTAATAGAAAAAGGTAGTAGACCGTAACCTATCTGTCCAGGAATTCAAGGTCGAGAGTAACATCAAATGATCATCCATATCCATACTAGTAAAAGGCACATGCCACAATTTCCATACCACTATTGCTTGACACTTCTTTTCAAAACAAAAAACGACTATGTTGCTTCACAATTTCCATACCACTATATAGTGTACGAATACCTTCGAACATCGGCAGTTGGATATAGATTGGCAAAACCCGACATTGTTGACCATCGGATCTCTTTCAGTACATTTGATTATGTCATGTCTAGCATATAGAAGATCCCATTATTGTTGGCCTCTAGCACCATGCATATACTATGCACAGAAAGTACAGAGAACATGGTTTTGAATGCCACAAGCCAAGTTTCCAGATATAGTGGACACTGTTTTATGTACGATTCCCAAGTTTTATGAGTTTTCAAAGCTTCCGAGCTAACTCGAATGACTCAAATGACTTTATGTCTCTATTAACAAAATCATGTCATATTTGAACTAGAAGCTCTAGAAAGTGGTAGATTTCTATCGAAGTTCTACACAAAGATTTTGGTGGTACACATTAGGTAGTTAACATATCGAAAACAATCGAGAGTTTTGACAAATTCAACTTCCTGCTAAGAATTTGTATCTTGAAAATTTTGAACCCGTTTTGAAACAATCACATGTAATAAAGAAAAACAGAAAAACAAATATTTACGCATGGCATCCTATCACGTCACGTGTACAGCCTGCCAGGAAACTGGTAACTATGGGATTTGACAACTTATGGAAACCAGCCCCGTGATATTTTCCCACCATGTATGAATATTATTAGGTTTCAACCCTGATGACCAAAAAAAGACATGGCCATATGGACATAATAGTTAATGAACTGTTCCCACATTAATTTGGTATATGGGTGCACCTTGGCGTAGTAGAAAATGTTGCCCGTGGGAGTCTCAACATTCGGCCTGTTTGATTCGCGGGATAGGTAAAACAAAGGAATAGGGAAAACATAGTATTATTAGAATATCATGTCCAGTTGAATCCTACAAGATTTGGATCCTACAGGAATTTTTCTTAAAGAAGTGTTAGATTCACAGGAAATTAAAGGAATTGTAACATGAGGCTGAGGTAGATTGTTCTTAAAATTTTACAGAAGACATGTGCATGGCGTCCTTTTGAAATGATCAGATGCCATGGAAAATGATAAACTTGTGTTTTGACAACTATTCAAAAACCTGGTTCACAAAATTGTCCTCAATGCGTATGAATAGGTTTCGAGTCGGACAACCAAGGTCAATGCCATATCCTGTGATCCACATCATAGTTTATGGTAATCTCCCCGTATTATGTAGATTGGTGCATCTTGGCATTATTGTAAACAATATTTTGCCAAGGGGAGTTTCCAAGAAGTATTATGAAAAGAGATTATCTCCAATTTCCATGTGACATGATTTTTTTTGCGAAAACTAGAACGTTGTTTTCCATAAAGCAAATAGTAGTACTAGGAAAAAGAAGATCAAAATGGATGGGGGAAATGAAGAGCTATTGTAGAAGTGATTATGGGGTTAGAGAAGGCAACCTGAGAGGGCTGCAGTGAAGAGATGTTGAACGCGGTTCGATGCAAAGTTATGAAAAAAAGAGATAGAAACAGAGCCGCCGTCGTACCATGGCACACGTGCGCAGAGCCACACTATGGACGTGGGAGATATCAGCTACAGGATGGGTGTGATGCAGCAAAGGAGAGAGTAGTATACAATTTATTTTCCTTGCATAGAGGAGGAGTAGCATACTATAAGGCTGCAGGACTGAGCACCACGCTGATTTTGTTTGTTAGGCAAGTACAAGTGGACCTCATAAAAATGAAAATTGCATCCAAGTCCATGCATTTAGCACAAGGACCCTGAAACTTAGCAATGAAGTGTGTGTTTTGAGGTTTGCGCATACTAGTGTTCATCGTGCTAAAGTAGAATCTTTCTAGATGCTATGAATGGAAAAGAAGATCCAATGGTTAGCAATGTTTGGATTTGCCTGTCTTGATCAAACATTCATTGTTCCGTACACCATGCAGTTGTATATATGGTATTGTGAGAGATAAGAGACAAGATAAAGATAAGATAAGAAGTACTGCGAATGGCCGATCTAACTTTAGGTCTAGTAGGAGCGAGGTGCTCGAGAGTTAACACGGTCAGTGGAAGTACAGGTTACATCAAGTACCTCATAAAAAATAAAAAATTACATCCAAGTCCATGTATTTAGCACAAGGACCCTGAAACTGAGCAATGAAGTGTGTTTTTGATATTTGTGCATACTAGCGTTCATCATGCTAAAGACTTTCAGTAGAATCTTTCTAGATGCTAAGAATGGAAAATAAGATCCAATGGTTGTTAGCAATGTTTGGATTTGCCAGTCTTGATCAAACGGTCAATGGTTTGTACACTCTATAGTGATGGTATGATATTGTAAGAGATAAGGGAAGATAAAGATAAGATAATAAGTATTACGAATGGCCGATCTAATGGTAGGTCTCGTAGGAGCGAGGTGCTTGAGAGTTAACACGGTCGGCGGAAGTACAAGTTACATCAAGGACCTCATGAAAATGATAATTATTGCATCCAACTCCATGCATTTATTAGCACAAAGACCCTGAAACGTAGAGCAATGAAGTGTGTGTTTTGAGGTTTGCGCATATACTAGCATTCATCATGCTAAAAACTATCAGTAGAATCTTTCTAGATGCTAAGAATGGAAAAGAAGATCCAGCAGTTGGTAAAGTTTGGATTTGCTACTCTTGATCCAACGGTCAGTGTTTAAAGTTAATTCGTACATTATGAAGTGGTTTATTGTATTGTAAGAGATAAGACACGATAAACAGAAGATAAGAACTACTGCGAATGGCCTATCAAATGTAGGTCTCGTAGGAGAGAGGTGCTTGAGAGTTAACACGATCGGTGGAAGTACAAGTTACATTAAGGACCTCATAAAAATGAAAATTGCGTCCAAGTCCACACATTCATTGGAACAAGGACCCTAAAACTGAGCAATGGAGTTTGTGTTTTAAGGTTTGCACATACTAGCGTTAATCATGCTAAAGTACTCCCTCCGACCCAAATTAGTTGACTTAGTTTTATCTAGATTCGAACGTATGTAGCACTAAAACAAGTCTAGATACATTCGAATCTAGACAAATCTAAGTCAACTAATTTGGGTCGGAGGGAGTAGAATCTTTCTAGATGCTAAGAATGGAAAAGAAGATCTAGCGTTTGGCAATGTTTGGATTTGCTAGGCTTGATCCAACGGTCAATGTTCAAAGTTAATCCATACACTATGAAGTGATTTATTGTATTGTAAGTGATAAGACACAATAAAGAGAAGTTAAGAAGTACTACGAATGGCCTACCAAATGGTAGGTCTCGTAGTAGAGAGGTGCTTGAGAGTTAACACGGTTAGTGGAAGTACAAGTTACATCAAGGACCTTATAAAAATGAAAATTGCATCCAAGTCCAAGCATTATTGAGCACAAGGACCCTGAAAACTGAGCAATGGAGTTTGTGTTTTTAGGTTTACGCATAGTAGCCTTCATCGTGCTAAAGTAGAATCTTTCTAGATGCTAAGAATGGAAAAGAAGATCAAGAGGTTGGCAATGTTTGGATTTGCTAGTCTTGATCCAAGGTCAATGTTTAGAGTTAATCCGTACACTATGCAGTGGTTTATTTTATTGTAAGTGATAAGACACAATAAAGAGAAGATAAGAAGTACTGCGAATGGCTATCAAATGGTAGGTCTCGTAGGAGAGAGGTGCTTGAGAGTTAACACGGTCGGTGGAAGTACAAGTTACATCAAGGACCTCATAAAAATGAAAATTGCACCCAAGTCCATGCATTTCTTTGCACAGGGACCCTGAAAACTGAGCAATGGAGTTGTGTTTTTAGGTTTGCGCATAGTAGCCTTCATCATGCTAAAGTAGAATCTTTCTAGATGCTAAGAATGGAAAAGAAGATCAAAAGTTTGGCAATGTTTTGTTTGCTAGTCTTGATCCAACGATCAATGTTCAAATTTAATCCATACAATATGAAGTGGTTTATTGTATTGTAAGAGATAAGATACAGTAAAGAGAAGATAAGAAGTACTACGAATGGCCTATAAAATGGTAGGTCTCGTAGGAGAGAGGTGCTTGAGAGTTAACACGGTTGGTGGAAATACAAGTTACATCAACGACCACATAAAAATAAAAATTGCATCCAAGTCCATGCATTTATTAGCATAGGGACCTTGAAAACTAAGCAATGGAGTTTGTGTTTTTAGGTTTGCGCATACTAGTGTTCATCGTGCTAAAGTAGAATCTTTCTAGATGCTAAGAATGGAAGAGAAGATCAAGAGGTTGGCAATGTTTGGATTTGCCAGTCTTGATCCAACAGTCAATGTTCAAAGTTAATCCGTACACTATGAAGTGGTTTATTGTATTGTATTGTATTGCAAGAGATAAGACACGATAAAGAGAAGATAAGAAGTATAGTACTGTGAATGGCTGATCTTTTGAATAACCTTCCCTCCTGATGTTTGGGAAGCAAGTGAAAATTTCGAAAACCGGAAAATTTGAATTTTTGTACCGCCAAGGACGAAAGTGGTTTCCTTCCTATGTACTCCTCGTCCCTACTCCACACCAACACGCGGCTACCAAACATGCTAGAGACACAAAGCCGCCGTACCAAGGCACACGTGCGTAGCACCATGCTGTGGACGAGGGGAGAGAGATCAGCCAGACCGGTGCACGAGGGGAAAGGGGAGGAGAGATGGAGCATAGGGAAGGAGAGAGAAAAGAAACGATTTGTTTTGCATGCATAGGTCCTGAAATTTACTACTAGTAGAGTGGCCGCAGGAGTACCTCGTGTCAGAAACCCATCATAACTTTGCTTTGACATGGAACCGCCTTCAACTTCTCTTCGTTGCTGCCCTCTTCCCCTGCCAATGTTTTATTCTCTCAACATGTACATTGCATGGACAGAGGTGACCATATGTCTAAGCAAAGAAATATACTACTCCCCCATTGTGTAAAAAAGCACACCTTAATAATTCCAACTATGTGGCAACCTCTAAGGTTCACCTTATACATAGTGGAAAAAATAAAGTTATCTTTAAGCCTAAGGTGCACCTCAAGCTTGTGGGTCACCCATATAGAATAGAAATATCATTTCCCCTCTCTCCCTATTTCATGTGATCGTTTTCAACAGGGGTTCAAAATTTTCAAGATGCAAAATCTTTTTTTTTCTTTGAGGAAGATGCAAAATCTTAGCTAGAGTCTGAACCAGTCGTCATCAATTGAGAATGTTCTTTCCTGGTAGTTGGACACTCACACCGACTACACTGCTTTTACAAGAAGAGATGCACCCATATACCTTTGAAAATACAATTAATTTAAGAGCAATCTATCATGCTTACTTGTAGCTCAAGTTTGAGCTAATTTTGATAAACTATGAAGATGCAAAATCTTAGCAAGAAGTTGAACCTGTTGTGGACGAGGAAGAGAGAAGCCTGACTGTGCACCCGTGGCTGCAGAGAAGAAATCGATGGAGGATGGATGGTGAGAGCCAGTGAAGGAGAGAGAAAATGCAACTTTTTTTGCGTGCATATACTCCTACTAGTAGTAGGTCCATACATTTACTACTATTTGGAGTGTACCATGTACCTCGTGTCAGCATCCCATCATAGCTTTGCTCTGACATCGCACCGCCTTCAAGTCCTCTTCTGCGCTGATCTTGCGCTGCTTTTTTTTTTGAAAGTCTCGCGCTGCCTCCCTCCTGTTCTCTACGTGTGTAGCTCATGTTTGACCAAATTTCATTAAATTTCCAAGATGCAAAATCTTACTCTCTCCGATCCAAATTAAATTGACTCAGATTTGTCTACTTTTGGATGTATCTAGACATATTTTAGTAGTAGATACATCCGAATCAAGAAAAGCTTGAGTAATTAATTTGGATTGGGTAGAGTATCAAAAAGATAAACCTATTGTCCAAACTCTCGGTGGTTTGAGGTTTATGCATACTAGCATTCATCATGCTAAAGTAGAATCTTTCTAGATGCTAAGAATGCAAAAGAAGATCCAGCGGTTGGCAATGTTTGGAATTGTTAGTCTTGATCCAACGTTCAATGTTCAAAGTTAATCCGTACACTATGTAGTGGTTTATTGTATTGTAAGAGATAAGACCCGATAAAGAGAATATAAGAAGTACTGCGAATGGCCTATCAAATGGTAGGTCTCGTAGGAGAGAGGTGCTTGAGAGTTAACATGGTCGGTGGAAGAACAAGTTACATCAAGGACTTCATAAAAATGAAAATTGCGTCCAAGTCCACGCATTTATTATAAAAAGGACCCTGAAAACTGAGCAACTGAGTTTGTGTTTTGAGGTTGCGCATACTAGCATTCATCATGCTAAAGTAGAATTTTTCTAGATGCTAAGAATGTAAAAGAAGATCCAGCAGTTGGCAAGGTTTGGATTTGCTAGTCTTGATCCAACGATCAATTTTCAAAGTTAATCTGTACAATATGCAGTGATTTATTGTATTGTAAGAGATAAGACATGATAAAGAGAGTATAAGAAGTACTGCGAATGGCCTAGCAAATGGACCTCATAAAAATGAACATTGCATCAGAGTCCATGCATTTATTATAACAAGGACCTTGAAAACTAAGCAATGGAGTTTGTGTTTTGAGGTTTGCACATGATAGCGTTCATCGTGCAAAAGTAGAATCTTTCTAGATGCTAAGAATGGAGAAGACGATCCAGCGGTTGGCAATGTTTAGATTTGCTAGTCTTGATCCAACGATTAATGTTCAAAGTTAATTCGTACACTATGTTGTGGTTTATTGTATTGTAAGATATAAGACACGATAAAGAGAAGATAAGAAGTACCACGAATGGCCTACCAAATGGTAGGTCTCGTAGGAGAGAGGTGCTTGAGATGAGTTAACATGGTCGTTGGAAGAACAAGTTACATCAAGGACCTCATAAAAATGAAAATTGCATCCAAGTCCATGCATTTATTAGCACAAGGACCCTGAAAAGTAAGCAATGGAGTTTGTGTTTTTAGGTTTATGCATACTAGTTTTCATTGTGCTAAAGTAGAATCTTTCTAGATGCTAAGAATGGAAAAGAAGATCCAGCGTTTGGCAATGTTTGGATTTGCTAGTCTTGATCCAACGGTCAATGTTCAAAGTTAATCCAACAACTATCTAGTGGTTTATTGTATTGTAAGAGATAAGACACAACAAAGAGAAGTTAAGAAGTACTACGAATGGCTTACCAAATGCTAGGTCTCGTAGGAGAGAGGTGCTTGAGATGAGTTAACATGGTCGGTGGAAGTACAAGTTACATCATGGACCTCATAATAGTGAAAATTGCATCCAAGTCCATGCGTTTATTAGCACAAGGACCCTGAAAACCGAGCAATGGAGTTTGTGCTTTTAGGTTTACACATAATAGCATTCATCGTGCTAAAATAGAATCTTTCTAGATGCTAAGAATGGAAAAGAAGATCTAGCCGTTGGTAATGGTTGGACTTGCTAGTCTTGATCCAATGGTCAATGTTCAAAGTTAATCCATACACTATGTAGTTGTTTATTGTATTGTAAGAGATAAGCCACGATAAAGATAAGATAAGAAGTACTCGAATGGCCTACCAAATGGTAGGTCTCGTTGGAGAGAGGTGCTTGAGATGAGTTAACACGGTCGATGGAAGAACAAGGTATATCAAGGACCTCATAAAAATGAAACTTGCATCCAAGTCTATGCATTTATTAGCACAAGGACCCTGAAAACTGAGCAATGGAGTTTGTGTTTTTAGGTTTATGCGTACTAGCATTCATCGTGGTAAAGTAGAAATCTTTCTCGACGCTAAGAATGGAAAAGGAGATCTAGTGATTGGCAATGTTTGGATTTGCTAGTCTTGATCCAACGGGCAATGTTCAAAGTTAATCCAACAAATATCTAGTGGTTTATTGTATTGTAAGAGATAAGACACGATAAAGAGAAGATAAGAAGTACTGCAAATGGCCTACCAAATGGTAGGTCTCATAGGATAGAGGTGCTTGAGATGACTTAACACGGTCGATGGAAGTACAAGTTACATCATGGACCTCATAAAAATGAACATTGCATCCGAGTCCATGCATTTATTATAACAAAGACCTTGAAAACTAAGCAATGGAGTTTGTGTTTTGAGGTTCGCATATAATTGTGTTCATCGTGCAAAAGTAGAATCTTTCTAGATGCTAAGAATGGAAAAGACGATCCACCGGTTGGCAATGTTTGGATTTGCTAGTCTTGATCCAATGGTTAATGTTCAAAGTGAATCCGTACACTATGTTGTGGTTTATTGTATTGTAAGAGATAAGACACGATAAAGAGAAGATAAGAAGTACCACGAATGGCTTACCAAATGATAGGTCTCGTAGGAGAGAGGTGCTTGAGATGAGTTAACACGGTCGTTGGAAGAACAAGTTACATCAAGGACCTCATAAAAATGAAAATTGCATCCAAGTCCATGCATTTATTAGCACAAGGACCCTGAAAACTAAGCAATGGAGTTTGTGTTTTTAGGTTTACGCATACTAGCTTTCATCGTGCTAAAGTATAATCTTTCTAGATGCTAAGAATGGAAAAGAAGATCCAGCGTTTGGCAATGTTTGGATTTGCTAGTCTTGATCCAACGGTCAATGTTCAAAGTCAATCCAACAACTATCTAGTGGTTTATTGTATTGTAAGAGATAAGACACGATAAAGAGAAGATAAGAAGTACTGCGAATGGCCTACCAAATGGTAGGTCTCGCAGGAGAGAGGTGCTTGAGATGAGTTAACATGGTCGGTGGAAGTACAAGTTACATCATGGACCTCATAAAAATGAAAATTGCATCCAAGTCCATGCATTTATTAGCACAAGGACCCTGAAAACCGAGCAATGGAGTTTGTGTTTTTAGGTTTACACATAATAGCGTTCATCATGCTAAAATAGAATCTTTCTAGATGCTAAGAATGGAAAAGAAGATACAGCGGTTGGCAATGTTTGGATTTGCTAGTCTTGATCCAACGGTCAATGTTCAAAGTTAATCCATACACTATGTAGTGGTTTATTGTATTGTAAGAGATAAGCCACGATAAAGATAAGATAAGATGTACTCAAATGGCCTACCAAATGGTAGGTCTCGTAGGAGAGAGGTGCTTGAGATGAGTTAACATGGTCGGTGGAAGAACAAGTTACATCAAGGACTTCATAAAAATGAAAATTGCATCCAAGTCCACACATTTATTATAACAAGGACCTTGAAAACAAAGCAATGGAGTTTATGTTTTGAGGTTTGCACATAATAGCATTCATCATGCTAAAGTAGAATCTTTCTAGATGCTAAGAATGGAAAAGAAGATCCAGCGGTGGCAATGTTTGGATTTGCTAGTCTTGATCCAATGGTCAATTTTCAAAGTTAATCCGTACACTATGCAGTGGTTTATTGTATTGTAAGAGATAAGACACGATAACGAGAAGATAAGAAGTACTGTGAATGGCCTACCAAATGGTAGGTCTCGTAGGAAATAGGTGCTTGAGAGTTAACACGGTCAGTTGAAGTACAAGTTACATCAAGGACCTCAGAAAAAATGAAAATTGCATCCAAGTCCATGCAGTTATTAGCACAAGGACCCTGAAAACTAAGCAATGGAGTTTGTGTTTTTAGGTTTACGCATAGTAGCGTTCATCATGCTAAAGTAGAATCTTTCTAGATGCTAAGAATGGAAAAGAAGATCAAGAGGTTGGCAATGTTTGGATTTCCTAGTCTTGATCCAACGGTCAATGTTTAAAGTTAATCCATACACTATGCAATGGTTTATTGTATTGTAAGAGATAAGACACGATAAAGAGAAGATAAGAAGTACTGGGAATGCCCTACCAAATGGTAGGTCTTGTAGGAGAGAGGTGCTTGAGATGAGTTAACACGGTCTATGGAAGAACAAGTTATATCAAGGACCTCATAAAAATGAAAATTGTATCCAAGTCCATGCATTTATTAGCACAAGGACCCTGAAAACTAAGCAATGGAGTTTGTGTTTTTAGGTTTACGCATACTAGCGTTCATCGTGCTAAAGTAGAACGTAATTGGAATAATTTTTTGATAGGTCAATTCAGATTATTCCAAAATCGTATTACTTATTTTTTGCTTGTTGTTGCCCCGAAAAACCCTTTGGTTTTGGATGTTCATTCCCGCTGGAAAATGATCTTGATTTTGCTAAAGAATAAGAGTGTACTATGGAAGGTTAAATCAGTTAGTCTTACTTTTACTCTTCCGATTGAAACTGGTGAAATGGGGGATTTCTGGCAGAAATTAGAACTTGTAAGTGTGCCAGCGGGAGATACGAAATTCACTGGTTTTTACTCTCAATCCACAACTGGAGATACCTGGGGTGGGTTTTCATGGCCTATAGTCCCCTGCCGCCGAAGCACGAACTACTTTAAATCGCGGATCGGCAGCTTCCAGAGATACCGAAACAAAAAAAATTCTGCGGACGAAGTACCATAATGTCTAGAAATATAGAGCTTAAACTAGAAAGGCTTTTTTGGATGGAAAAACTACGACTTCCTTTTTTTTTAGATTAGTAGAAACCAATCTTTCTAGATGCTAAGAATGGAAAAGAAGATCCAGCGTTTGGCAATGTTTGGATTTGCTAGTCTTGATCCAACGGTCAATGTTCAAAGTTAATCCAACAACTATCTAGAGGTAATCCAACTATGTTTGGCATTGTAAGAGATAAGACATGATAAATATGAAAGAACATTTCATGTTTTCCTATGTTTTGCGTGTTAGATAACAATACTATGGAGACTATTCATGTGCGCTAAGTGTGCAGGAAGTTTTGAGGGGGGCCGGATAATCCGCCCCACCAAGGGCCGGATAATCCGGCCTACCTCATCGCTCAAAGAAAGCCAAGGCACATCGCTCGGTACCCGGTCGGATTTTCTTTCGGGAAATCCGAACTGGGGCGGTTTTTCCTCCCTAGGCCGGATAATCCGGGTGTCGTACGGGCCGGATAATCCGGCCCCCAGTTTTCGAGCAAAAGGGGCCAAGGCGCGTTGCACGGTATCCGGTCGGATTTTCTCCCGGAAAATCCAAACTAGGGCGGCTTTTCCTCCCTAGGCCGGATAATCCGGCCCACACATATGGCCGGATAATCTGGCCCCCAGAAGTTGATCAAGGGCAAGCTCAGCACGACGCTCTGATAGGGGTCGGACTTTCTGCCGGATATTCCGAGTCTGGGGCGGTGTTTTCCCCAGTCCGGATAATCCGGCCCCCAAAGTGTGCAACGACTGGTTTTTGAAGGGGGGGTATAAATACCCCTTCTTCCCCAACGTTCAGAACTCTTGATTCATTCGAAATTGACCAGACATTGTGCAAGAGCTCTAGTTCTCGATCTCCCACTTCAACCACCCAAAGGTCTTGATCTTTGGTGGAATTGAAGGAGGAGAAGTTCATCATCATCATCAAGAATCAAGCGCTTCAACTCCTCTCCATTCACTTGGAGAAATCCCTGATCTAGTATTCTTGTTAATACCTAGATCTTGTTTATTGTATTTGATAAGTTTGTTCTTGTGGCAGCTTGTTGTCATTTCGGGAGCCTCCAAGTTGTTGTGGAGTTGTTGCCCTGCTAGTTGTGTAACGGCGCTGGTGCCCGCCTCGAAGGGTACCTATAGTGGAAGGTGGATCAGGCCTTTTGTGGCGAGATCCATCGGAGAACAGGGTGAGGCCTTTTGTGGCGTGGTGGTCTTAGTACCGCCCACCCCTCCAACGCAGACGTACTTCCCTTAACAAGGAAGGAACTACGGTCAAACAAATCCTATGTCTCTGCGTGCTTCACTTCGGTTTACTCGTTCCTCTTCCACTCGCTCTTTACTCGCTAGTAGATAGGTTTGCATATAGGGAAATTCCACCTAATAGTTTATCTAGAGAATTTACCCTTTGTGCTAAGCCTAAAATTGAAAAAGAATTAAAAATTGGTGTAGCACCTATTCACCCCCCCTAGGTGCCCATACGATCCATTTCAATTGGTATCAGAGCCCCGGCTCTTAATTCTGGCTTAACCGCCTAAGAGTAGTATGGGTACCAAGGATGATGGAAATGAGGATGTGGATAAGGTCACAATGGATGATCTCAAGTCGTTGGAAACAACCTTGTTGAAATCCTTTGAGGCCAAGATGGAGGAGATGAGTCAAATGATTGCTCGCCTTACATCATCCATAGCCCCATCTCCATCCTCCTCTGAGGCTCCCACACCATCATCTAAGGAATAGGGTAACACCGGATCCAAGGATGATGATGTGGAAGGTGAAAAACTTAATGGTTCCACCTCCAAAAAGGGAAGTGGTAAGGAGGAATATAGTGAGGTTCGCCACGTATATTCCCCCGACCCACCTATCCCTCATCCTCATATAAATAATAGGGGTGATCCACCCAAGCTCACTGCATCCTCCTTTAATCAATGGAAATTCCTAATGAAATCTCATGTTTGCAGCTCCTCTATTGAATTGTGGAGGATTATTGAAGAGGGTCTTCATATTGGAGATCAAACCAACCCAACGAGAAGAGAAGTTGTGGATAGCCAGTTGAATGCCACCGCTCTCCACATGATTCAGCTGGGTGTGGGTCCCAAGGACATGCCACACATCAAACATCTCAACACAGCTAAAGAGGCTTGGGATGCTCTTACGGATCTTTTTGTTGGAAATGAAAGCATGAGAAGAAACAGGTATGATGCTCTTAGTAATGAAGCTGAGGGATTCTACATGTTGGATGGTGAAAACCATGAGGACATGTATAGAAGACTCAAGGGCATCGCAACAACATTTCGAAAGCATGGGGCCACTCACATTGATGATGCATGGATAAAAAGAAAATGTGTGAGTGCCTTAATGCCTTTCGAGCCTACAAGGTAGACACAACTATCATCAAATGACATCCAACGAAGTCATGCAAGAAATGGCTTCATTCAAAGTGGCAGCAAAGAATGCTGAAGATGCCCGTGCTCGGGCCATTGGAATGCAAAAGGGTGTCAATGTGGTTCTCAAAGCCAATGTTGTTGAGCAAGAGGAAGATGAAGGAGCTTTTGAGGGAATATCCATGGACTGCCCCGATGAGGTCAAACATGCTCATGGTGAGTACATGGCATTCTATGCGAGGAATTTTTGGAAGGACCCTGCCAAAGCCAAGTCTGAACTTGAGCGCAAGAACGGGTCAAATGGAAGAAGAGAAAGTGGCCCAAGATTGAGAACTTGCTTCAACTGTGGTGATAGAATGCACTTTGTAGCCGAGTGTCCATATCAAAATAGAGAGGACAATGGTGGCAGGCTCATTCTTAAAGAGAAATCTAAAGCACCTAAGAAGAAGCCGTTCATTAAGAAGAATGGCCCTTTCAAGAAGCAACCCAAGATTTTCCTGGTAGCTCAAGAGGAATACTCCTCCGCAAGTGAAGATGAAGAGGATGATGATAGTTCTCGCGAGGTGGCTGCTATAGCCACCACATCGACTTCGTCATCACTCTTTGACTCGCTGAACGAGAACGCCATCAACAACAACGCCACTTGCCTAATGGCAAGAGGGTCTGAGGTATCAACTTCTAGCTCTTCATTTCCTAAGACTAACATAATTTTGGACATAGATGATCATGACAGTCTAAAAATGAAAGAAGAAGTTATTGCCTTGGATACTTTTTCACTAACCTACAAGTTGAGCACAAACTTCATTTTGATGTTCTTATGAGTCAACTTGCTCAAGCCGAAGATCTCCTTGAAGAAAAGGACAGAATTGAAAGAGAAGATGCCTTGGAGATAGCTTCTTTGAAGAATGCTTTGGAAGAGAAGAGGAAGCTCGAGTATCTTTGGAAGAAAGACTCGAATCCCTTGAGGAGTCACAATAAGAAGCTGTAGCTCAGCTCATTAAAGAACGTGACCATGCTCTTGCCAAGGTAAAGAAACTAAAGAAAGAAAAGATTAACTTTCGGGCTGTTCATGCTAGACTTTTGGAGAAGTTTGATAATCTTGAAAGTGCTCACAAGGCATTGAAAAGTGATCATTCTGCTTTAAATGAGTCTCATGACCAGCTCCAAACTCAATTTAAACGGTATGATGTGCCAAGTATGTCCACTTCATCCTCTGGAAAAGAAGACCTTGCAAGAAGTTCTCAACACAAAGGTAAAGGGGTTATTGATGAGATATTGAGCAGGCAAAGGACACACAATAGTAAAGAAGGTCTTGGTTACATACCTAAGACAAAGATCAAGAAAAACAAGAAGAAGAAGAAGAAGAAGAGCAAGACTGCTCTACCAAAGACTAGCAACATTGACAATGACAAGACTAATTATGATGATTTTGCAAGGATCAACAATCCTAACTTTGACCTATATTGTGATCATTATGGTCATGTTTATGCTAGTTATGTAGGCCCTTATGATTGTTACATTCCTTGGTCTATTTGGGTTCCCAAGACCCTTGTTACTAACATGAGAGGACCCATTGAAAAATGGGTACCTAAAACCAAGAAGTAATTTTCTTCCAGGGCTATGCTTCCGGTGGTTCTAAATGGGTACTCGATAGCGGTTGCACGAGTCATATGACCGGAAGCAAGGAGATCATCACGGAGATGCGGCCAAACCTTGATCACATAACCGTCTCCTATGGTGACAAGTCAAAATCTGAGGTATTGGTTCTCGGCAAAGTTGTGGTGGCTCATGATATCTCTCTCGTGGACGTCATGCTTGTTGAGACCCTCGGGTACAACTTACTTTCTGTTCGCGCCCTTGGTAAGATGGGCTTTGCAGTTTATATTGATGCTGATTTGGTGGTACTCTTGTGGAGCAAGTCTCTAAAAGTCGCTTGCGTGGGATATGTCGAAAACGACCTGTACGTGGTGGACTTTTTGGGGAAAACCACTACAGGCCCGATGTGTCTTTTCGGAAAGGCTGACGCGGGTTGGCTATGGCATCGCCGACTAGCCCACGTTAACATGAGAACTTTGCAAAGTCTCCACAAGGGTGGCCACATTCTTGGACTAAAAGAAAATGTCTCCTTTGCCAAAGATTGTGTTTGCAGGGCATGTGTTGAAGGGAAAATGCATGACTCACCTCATCGAAGGAAAACCATTATCTCTTCAAAAAGGATTTTGGAGCTCCTTCATGTGGATCTCTTCGGACCTCCATCTCATGCAAGCCTCGGTGGGAAGAAGTATTGTATAGTGATTGTTGATGATTACTCAAGATACACTTGGGTTTATTTCTTCAAGTTGAAGAGTGAGACTTAACAAACTGTCATCGACTTCGCCAACGAGGTTCGACGTCAACACAACGTCCCCATTCTGGCTATAAGGAGTGATAACGGCTCTGAGTTCAAGAACTACACCTTAAATGAGTTCCTAAGTGAAGAGGGGATAAGACATCAATATTCCACTGCATACACCCCTCAACAAAATGGTGTAGCCGAGAGGAAGAATCGAACTCTAATGGATATGGCAAAATCAATGTTAGCCGAATTCAAATCTCCATATAACTTCTGGGCTGAAGCAATCTCAACTGCTTGTCATTCATCCAACCGTTTATACCTCCGTAAGATCTTGGACAAGACTTCGTATGAAATACTTACCGGTAACAAGCCAAACATCTCATACTTTCGGGTATTCGGGTGTAAGTGTTTCTTTCTTATTAAAGGAGTTCGTTTATCTAAGTTTGAATCTAAGGCTTTAGAAGGTATTTTTGTTGGTTATGGTGCCGAATCCCACACTTATAGAGTCTACAATAAGCTCTCCGGAACTGTTGTAGAATCTTGTAGTGTGGTATTTAAGGAAAATGACGGTTCCCGTGCGAAGCAAGTTGGTGTTTGTGATGCAGATGTTGAAATACCCCAAGATGCCATAAGAAGAATGGGCGTGGGATTTTTCCGCCCCATTGAGGAACCCCTTGTGGTGGACCGGGAAGGACAATGCTCTACTCAAATAGAGCCCTCATCTACACATGCTCAACATGTTCCAACAACGGGGGCAACTTCTACACCATTTCCATCAACTGCTGAAGGTCAAGATGTTACAGAAAGCTCCAGGCCGGATTTTTCGGTTGACACCGGGTTATCCGGCCACCCTATTCCAGCTGATCATTCTGCTCCTGGTGGTGAAGATATCAATGCAAGCCAGGCCGGATTCTCCGGCTAGCCCTGGATTATCCGGCCCCTCGCCAGTTCAAGCAAGCCCCAGGCCTCCTGATGAAGCTGCTACAAATACATAATCCGGCCTCTCCATCTTCCGGATTATCCGGTCCTGACTCTCTAGTTCTGCAGCCTCCTGTTACGGCTACGGACTCACCTCAAGGGCACGCGTCTCCACCACCTGCTACTGACATTCCTGTTCCTGATCAAGGTCGAGCAAATGCTTCCAATGAAGACTCAAGAATCTCCTCCTCCAAGAGACAACAAACTTATTGAACTTCGTCGCAAGGCTCGGGCTGATCGCAACCTTGAGTTGAGGGGTCACACTCTCGACAAGGTTGTTGGTCATCTTCGACGAAGGGTTTCTACAAGAAGAGAATTGGCCAGTTTTGGTGAGCATCAAGCTCATATCTCTATGGTGCAACCTAAGAAGGTCTTTGAAGCTCTTGAAGACCCAGACTGGGTTGTTGCTATGCATGAAGAATTGAATAATTTTGAGCGCAACAAAGTCTGGAAACTCGTGGAGAAACCCAAAGAATGCCGCAATGTTATCGGCACCAAGTGGATTTTCAAAAACAAGCAAGATGAGAATGGAATTGTTGTGAGAAACAAGGCAAGACTTGTGGCACAAGGTTACTCCCAGGTTGAGGGCATCGACTTCGGAGAGACCTATGCTCCAGTGGCTCGTCTTGAGTCCATCCATATCCTTCTTGCTTATGCTGCTCATAACAATTTTAAGTTGCAGCAAATGGACGTCAAGAGTGCCTTCCTTAACGGTCCTCTACATGAGTTGGTATACGTAAAGCAACCCCCGGGGTTTGAGGATCCTAACTTTCCGAACCATGTCTACAAACTCGATAAGGCACTCTATGGCCTTAAGCAAGCCCCACGTGCGTGGTATGAGCACCTCAAAGAGCTTTTGTTAGATCGTGGCTTCGAAGTTGGGAAAATCAATCCCACTCTTTTTACTAAGAAGGTTAAGGGGGAGCTCTTAGTATGCCAACTATATGTAGATGATATCATCTTTGGTTCTACTAATAAAGCTTTTAATGATGAATTTTCAAAGCTTATGACTGACAGGTTCGAGATGTCTATGATGGGGGAATTATGGTTCTTTATTGGATTTGAGATCAAGCAACTTAGAGAAGGAACCTTTATTAATCAAGCAAAGTACATCCAAGACATGCTCAAGAGATTCAAGATGACGGATCTAAATGGTGTCGCCACTCCGATGCAAACAAAATGTCATCTTGAACTTAACCCACATGGTAAAGATGTGGACCAAAAGGTATACCGGTCCATGATCGGCTCTCTTCTTTAGCTCTGTGCATCTAGACCCGATATAGTGTTGAGTGTGGGGGTGTGTGCAAGGTATCAAGCAACTCCTAAAGAAAGCCACTTAGTGGCGGTCAAGAGGATCTTTCGATATTTGGTTCATTCCCCTAACTTTGGTCTCTGGTATCCCAAGGGCTCCAATTTCTCTTTATGTGGTTATACTGAATCAGACTAGGTTGGTGATAAGGATGATCGGAAATCCACTTCTGGAGCTTGTCAATTCTTGGGAAGATCTCTTGTATGTTGGTCCTCCAAAAAGCAGAATTGTATATCTCTCTCCACCGCCGAAGCTAAATATGTTGCTGCTGCAGTGCTTGCACTCAATTATTGTGGATGAGGCAAACTTTAAAGGAATACGGTGTCAATTGTGACAAAGTGCCTCTTTTATGCGATAATGGAAGTGCAATCAAAATTGCATACAATCCTGTTCAGCACACAAGGACGAAGCATATTGAGATTCGGAATCATTTTATTCGAGACCATGTTGCTCGCGGCGATATTGATCTATCCTTTGTGAGCATGAAGAACCAACTGGCGGATATTTTTACAAAGCCGCTTGATGAAGCAAGATTCTGCTATTTGAGGAATGAGATAAATATCATTGATTCCGGGAGCTTGTCTTGATTACCCATGCACTCACTCGTACATCATCAATCCTTCTTTGGTCTAGGTGTGGGCATGGATATAGGGGGAGTGTGGTCCTAACTCATTGGGCTAACCCTCCCCCCATAATGCCAATAGAAAGATAAATCATTTCTCTTAATATCATGTTGTGATATGTGAGATTATTGATGAGTATTGGTCGTGAACCCAAGATATATCTTCGCGGTGTCACACCATACACTCCAACAAGGTGGCTTTGGCCACCTCCCTCTCCCTTGAGGAGAATTGGACCTTTTTGGCTGTTATTTGCTCTCTCATGTTCTTATGGGAATCTCACTCAATCTTGGCTTTTATTTGATTTGGATTTTGCAATTTTGAGTGTCTAGTACCATCTCAGTTTGGCTCTCTTAATGCCAAGCCTTCCCTACCCCTAAGCCATCTATTCTTGCACACAAGTCCCTTGTACACCTTGTGGGGGTGTTGTTTGGGGTCGCGCGGGCCTGGTTCTGTGTATAACAGAATCCCAGAATTTAGGCCGGATAATCCGGCCCATGTGTTGGCCAGATAATCCGGCCCTGGCGGATTTCATCTTAAAGGGCAGGGCTCGGGGGGAAGGGCTCATAACGAGCAGCACTTCTCCCCCAGCCCTCTCCTCCTCCACAGCCGCCGCCTGCCGCCCCTCACCCTCCCCGGAGCCTCTCTGGCCACCAGATTTTCCGGGCCTCCCTGGGTCTTCTTCTCCGCGCCTCCGGGTACCTTCTCCTCCACGTTCTTCCTCCAATGAGTGAGGGTAACTCCTTCTCTCCCCATCTTTGGCTAGATGTGTATCTTGTTGGGTGGAACGTTGTCTAGAAGGATGTGTTTTCGCATAGAAATCGTAGTCTTGCAGTTTCTAGGCCCGATCTACTTTTTTGCATTCCATCTAGGTGAAATCGAAAATTTCTGCCAGGGCCGGATTATCCGCCCCTGGCTAGGCCGGATAATCCAGCCTGACAGATTCGATTCTGCTTTAGTTTCACTATGGTGTATGCATTGAGTAGTTTTGGCCCATGAACTTTTGACTACGTTTTCCATGCTCTCTCCTGGACTTGTGTGTATGCTTATCCCCTTGCTATCGCCCTTATTCTCCTTACAGGTGGTTCCAGTGTTCCCAAGACCTACAAGCGCCGTCCTCGCTCAAGATACTTTCGGGACAACGGACAAGGTAACCTAGTGGACGAAGTTGAATTGAGGAGAAGGAAGTACGAAGAGAGGCGCATGGCTGAACAATCAAAGCGGACTAGGAAGGGGGTGTCCAAGAGGAAGGGCAAGGAGCCCAAGATCAACTACAGGGCTTTGGATGCGGTCTCCTTTTCCGCCATCCGTCACCGTGACTTGTTTGTTGAGCTGCCTCGTGATGATGAGCTGGGGGATACCCGCTTTTGGTGTGCAGAACAGAAGGGGATCTATGAAGACATCTATGCCAGGCTGAACATTAGGCCTATGCACCCACTAGTACTTGCTGAAGCTTTGGAGAAGGCGCATCTCGTGGATGCGATGTTTGTGGCTGAGAGGATGGGGCTGCACCATCTCATGTCTCTCCAGTGCTCCTTTGACTCTGAGGTGGTGAAGCAGTTCTTCTCCACTTTGGTGATTTGTGGGGATGAGCGTCGCACTATGAAGTGGATGACTCATGACAGGCCCATGACTGCTGATTCTCACGTGTTTGCTGAGGTTCTAGGGTACTCCTTCCGCAGCAGAGATAGAGCCAGTGGCCACCGCATCATCACTCAGCTGAAGACCAACAAGGATGTTGCTCTCTCTCCTTGCACTATGGACAATGGCAGTGTGGGTACTGTGGCTGGTCTTGCTCCCATCTATGCTACATTGGTGGGTCTCTTTCGTGACTCTATTACACCGAGTGGGGGCAACAATGACAGCATCTGTGGTCACCTTGTTCAGCTACTTCAATTTTCTCATGAGGTTGCCTCCTGCGAGGACGAGTCAGTGCAGTACAGGCTGGATGTCATGGACTTCATTTACCATGAGCTGTGTGATGCTATGTTCAACCGTCTGTCCATTCCCTATGCGCCCTACATTATGCTGCTCATCCGTCACCTGCTTCCTGCTGAGGAGTTTCACATCGACTCGGTGCACAAGGCCAAGAATATATACAAAAAGGTTCGGAAGACCTCTCACCCCTCCTCTACTCCTGAGGGTCTCATGAGGGATGCTCGCAGGCCCCTGTGCCTCCCGTTGCACGTGGGATCAAGCAGCTGAACTGGTTCCAGCGTCACATTCTCTACATGGGCGTGGACACGCGCAAGGGTCAGTACGAGGCATACAAGCAGCGTCATGAGTTGGCTCACTCCCAGCAGCTCATTCTCCATCACGCGTCCGGCGCTTCGGGTGCTCCTCCGGCTCCTACACCTCCCACTCTTTATGCTCGGTGGAACTCTTCCTCCAGGCTGAACTATGGTGAGCTGGATCATCACTTGTTCCCCTCTGCGCCTGCTGCTGATGATGAAGATGAGGAAGGTGACACTGAGGAGCTTGAAGATGTGGATGAGGAAGAGAATGAAGAAGAGGACGAGGAAGAGGACTACGAGTGATCTCATGGGGCGCTAGCATCGCTCTTCTCCCTTTTTGGTGTCTCGATGCTAAAGGGGGAGAAGTAGTTCTATTAGGATGTCCGTGGATTTGCATGGGTCGGGCATAAGCACTTGCACTTTTCTATTCGTTATTTCTTACTTATGCCCATTTAGCGTTGAACTTTAAATTCGTGATTTGTGGTTGTTTGAGACTATTTGTGGTTGCACTAGATTATGCCTGTGGTTTTCTTATCATGGATTATGCTTATGGATCTATCTATTCATATCCTATTGCTGGAGGTTTATCACGGAAGGCGCACTCATAATGGTTATCCGGTAATAATTGTGACTTATGTCATGGATGCCTACTCTCTACTTCGGTGGTATGTGTTTTTTGCTCATGTGTCTATGGAATAGACTCACCTATTTGTGTGCATTTGTATTTCAATGCAAAACTCAATTATGCACATATTGAGGGGGAGTCTCTTTCATAGTTATCACTGTTTGTCTTGTGTCTTTCTCCTGCAAATCCTGGTATTGTCATCTAACACCAAAAAGGTGGAGATTGAAAGAACATTTCATGTTTTCCTATGTTTTGCGTGTTAGATAACAATACTATGGAGACTATTCATGTGCGCTAAGTGTGCAGGAAGTTTTGAGGGGGGCCGGATAATCCGCCCCACCAGGGCCGGATAATCCGGCCTACCTCATCGCTCAAAGGAAGCCAAGGCGCGTCGCTCGGTACCCGGTCGGATTTTCTTCCGGAAAATCCGAACTGGGGCGGTTTTTCCTCCCCAGGCCGGATAATCTAGGTGCCGTACGGGCCGGATAATCCGGCCCCCAGTTTTCGAGCAAAAGGGGCCAAGGCGCGTCGCACGGTATCCGGTCGGATTTTCTCCCGGAAAATCCGAACTGGGGCGGCTTTTCCTCCCCAGGCCGTATAATCCGGCCCTCACATATGGCCGGATAATCCGGCCCCCAGAAGTTGATCAAGGGCAAGCTCGGCGCGACGCTCTGATAGGGGTCGGACTTTCTGCCGGATATTCCGAGTCTGGGGTGGTGTTTTCCCCAGGCCGGATAATCCGGCCCTCACTTGGGCCGGATAATCCGGCCCCCAAAGTGTGCAACGGCTGGTTTTTGAAGGGGGGTATAAATACCCCTTCTTCCTCAACGTTCATAACTCTTGATTCATTCGAAATTGACCAGACATTGTGCAAGAGCTCTAGTTCTCGATCTCCCACTTCAACCACCCAAAGGTCTTGATCTTTGGTGGAATTGAAGGAGGAGAAGTTCATCATCATCAAGAATCAAGCGCTTCAACTCCTTTCCATTCACTTGGAGAAATCCCTGATCTAGTATTCTTGTTAAAACCTAGATCTTGTTTATTGTATTTGATAAGTTTGTTCTTGTGGCAGCTTGTTGTCATTTCGGGAGCCTCCAAGTTGTTGTGGAGTTGTTGCCCCGCTAGTTGTGTAAAGGCGCCGGTGCGCGCCTCGAAGGGTACCTATAGTGGAAGGTGGATCAGGCCTTTTGTGGCGAGATCCATCGGAGAACAGGGTGAGGCCTTTTGTGGCGTGGTGGTCTTAGTACCGCCCACCCCTCCAACGCAGATGTACTTCCCTTAACAAGGAAGGAACTGCGGTCAAACAAATCCTGTGTCTCCGCGTGCTTCACTTCGGCTTACTCGTTCCTCTTCCACTCGCTCTTTACTCGCTAGTAGATAGGTTTGCATATAGGGAAATTCCACCTAATAGTTTATCTAGAGAATTTACCCTTTGTGCTAAGCCTAAAATTGAAAAAGAATTAAAAATTGGTGTAGCACCTATTCACCCCCCCTCTAGGTGCCCATACGATCCATTTCAAAAGAGAATATAAGAAGTATTCGAATGGCCTACCAAATGTTAGGTCTCGTAGGAGAGAGGTGCTTGAAATGAGTTAACACGGTCGGTGGAAGTACAAGTTACATCATGGACCTCATAAAAATGAAAATTGCATCCAAGTCCATGCATTTATTGGCACAAGGACCCTGAAAACCGAGCAATGGAGTTTGTGTTTTTAGGTTTACACATAATAGCGTTCATCATGCTAAAGTAGAATCTTTGTAGATGCTAAGAATGGAAAAGAAGATCCAGCGGTTGGCAATGTTTGGATTTGCTAGTCTTGATCCAACGGTCAATGTTCATAGTTAATCCATACACTATGTAGTGGTTTATTGTATTGTAAGAGATAAGACACGATAAATATAAGATAAGAAGTACTCGAATGGCTTTCCAAATGGTAGGTCTCGTAGGAGAGAGGTGCTTGAGATGAGTTAACATGGTCGGTGGAAGAAGAAGTTACATCAAGGAAAAAATGACGTCCAAGTCCACACATTTATTATAACAAGTACCTTGAAAACAAGGCAATGGAGTTTGTGTTTTGAGGTTTGTGCATAATAGCATGCATCGTGCTAAAGTAGAATCTTTCTAGATGCTAAGAATGGAAAAGAAGATCCAGCAGTTGGCAATATTTGGATTTGCTAGTCTTGATCCAATGGTCAATGTTCAAAGTTAATCCGTACACTATGCAGTGGTTTATTGTATTGTAAGAGATAAGAGACGATAAAGAGAAGATAATAAGTATTGCGAATGGCCTACCAAATGGTAGGTCTCATGGAAAGAGGTGCTTGAGAGTTAACACTGTCGGTGGAAGTACAAGTTACATCAAGGACCTCATAAAAATGAAAATTGCATCCAAGTCCTTGCATTTATTAGCACAAGGACCCTGAAACTGAGCAATGGAGTTTGTGTTTTTAGGTTTACGCATAGTAGCGTTCATTGTGCTAAATTAGAATTTTTCTAGATGCTAAGAATGTAAAAGAAGATCAAGAGGTTGGCAATGTTTGGATTTGCTAGTCTTGATCCAATGGTCAATGTTCAAAGTTAATCCATACACTATGCAATGGTTTATTGTATTGTAAGAGATAAGACACGATAAAGAGAAGATAAGAAGTATTAGGAATGGCCTACCAAATGGTAGGTCTCGTAGGAGAGAGGTGCTTGAGATGAGTTAACACGGTCGGTGGAAGAACAAGTTACATCAAGGACCTCATAAAAATGAAAATTGCATCCAAGTCCACGCATTTATTAGCATAAGGACCCTGAAAACTGAGCAATGGAGTTTGTGTTTTTAGGTTTACACATACTAGCGTTCATCGTGCTAAAGTAGAATCTTTCTTGATGCTAAGAATGGAAAAGAAGATCCAGCGTTTGGTAATGTTTGGATTTGCTAGTCTTGATCCAACAGTCAATGTTCAAAGTTAATCCAACAACTATCTAGTGGTTTATTGTATTGTAAGAGATAAGACACGATAAAGAGAAGATAAGAAGTACTGCGAATGGCCTACCAAATGGTAGGTCTCATAGGAGAGAAGTGCTTGAGATGAGTTAACACGGTCGGTGGAAGTACAAGTTACATCATGAACCTCATAAAAATGAAAATTGCATCCAAGTCCATGCATTTATTAGCACAAGGACCCTGAAAGCCGAGCATTGGAGTTTGTGTTTTTAGGTTTGCACATAATAGCGTTCATCTTGCTAAAGTAGAATCTTTCTAGATGCTAAGAATGGAAAAGAAGATCCAGTGGTTGGCAATATTTGGATTTGCTAGTCTTGATCCAACGGTCAATGTTCAAAGTTAATTCGTACACTATGTAGTAGTTTATTGTATTGTAAGAGACAATACACGATAAAGAGAAGACAAGAAGTACTGCGAATGGCATATCAAATGGTAGGCATCGTAGGAGAGAGGTGTTTGAGGTTAGTTAACATGGTCGGTGGAAGAACAAGTTACATCAAGGACTTCATAAAAATGAAAATTGCGTCCAAGTCCACACATTTATTATAACAAGGACCTTGAAAACTAAGCAATGGAGTTTGTGTTTTGAGGTTTGCACATAATAGCATTCATCATGCTAAAGTAGAATCTTTCTAGATGCTAAGAATGGAATAGAAAATCCAGCGGTTGGCAATTTTTGGATTTGCTAGTCTTGATCCAACGGTCAACGTTCAAAGTTAATCCATACACTATGTAGTGGTTTATTGTATTGTAAGAGATAAGACACGATAAAGATAAGATAAGAAGTACTCGAATGGCCTACAAAATGGTAGCTCTCTTAGGAGAGAGGGTCTTGAGATGAGTTAACATGGTCGGTGGATGAACAAGTTACATCAAGGACTTCATAAAAATGAAAATTGTGTCCAACTACACAAATTTATTAAAACAAGGACCTTGAAAACAAAGCAATGGAGTTTGTGTTTTGAGGTTTGCGCATAATATCATTCATCATGCTAAAGTAGAATCTTTCTAGATGCTAAGAATGGAAAGGAAGGTCCAGCGGTTGGAAATGTTTGGATTTGCTAGTCTTGATCCAATGGTCAATGTTCAAAGTTAATCTGTACACTATGAAGTGGTTTATTGTATTGTAAGAGATAAGACACGATAAAGAGAAGATAAGAAGTACTTCGAATGGCCTACCAAATGGTAGGTCTTGTAGGAGAGAGGTGCTTGAGATGAGTTAACACGGTCGGTGGAAGAACAAGTTACATCAAGGACCTCATAAAAATGAAAATTGCATCCAGGTCCATTCATTTATTGGCACAAGGACACTAAAAACTAAGCAATGGAGTTTGTGTTTTTAGGTTTACGCATACTAGTGTTCATCGTGCTATAGTAGAATCTTTCTTGATGCTAAGAATGGAAAAGAAGATCCAGCGTTTGGTAATGTTTGGATTTGCTAGTCTTGATCCAACAGTCAATGTTCAAAGTTAATCCAACAACTATCTAGTGGTTTATTGTATTGTAAGAGATAAGACACGATAAAGAGAAGATAAGAAGTACTGCGAATGGCCTACCAAATGGTAGGTCTCATAGGAGAGAAGTGCTTGAGATGAGTTAACACGGTCGGTGGAAGTACAAGTTACATCATCAACCACATAAAAATGAAAATTGCATCCAAGTCCATGCATTTATTAGCACAAGAACCGTGAAAACCGAGCAATGGCGTTTGTGTTTTTAGGTTTGCACATAATAGCGCTCATCGTGCTAAAGTAGAATCTTTCTAGATGCTAAGAATGGAAAAGAAGATCCAGTGGTTGGCAATGTTTGGATTTGCTAGTCTTGATCCAACGGTCAATGTTCAAAGTTAATCCGTACACTATGTAGTGATTTATTGTATTGTAAGAGACAAGACACGATAAAGAGGAGGCAAGAAGTACTACGAATGGCATATCAAATGGTAGGCCTCGTAGGAGAGAGGTGCTTGAGGTTAGTTAACATGGTCGGTGGAAGAAGAAGTTACATCAAGGACTTCATAAAAATAAAAATTGCGTCCAAGTCCACACATTTATTATAACAAGGACCTTGAAAACTAAGCAGTGGAGTTTGTGTTTTAAGGTTTGCACGTAATAGCATTGATCGTGCTAAAGTAGAATCTTTCTAGATGCTATGAATGGAAAAGAAAATCTAGCGGTTGGCAATGTTTGGATTTGCTAGTCTTGATCCAACGGTCAACGTTCAAAGTTAATCCATACACTATGTAGTGGTTTACTGTATTTTAAGAGATAAGACACGATAAAGATAAGATAAGAAGTACTCGAATGGCCTACAAAATGCTAGGTCTCGTACGAGAGAGGTGCTTTAGATGAGTTAACATGGTCGGTGGAAGAACAAGTTACATCAAGGACTTCATAAAAATGAAAATTGCGTCCAAGTACACACATTTATTATAACAAGGACCTTGAAAAAAAAGCAATGGAGTTTGTGTTTTTAGGTTTACGCATAGTAGCGTTCATCGTGCTAAAGTAGAATTTTTCTAGATGCTAAGAATGTAAAAGAAGATCAAGAGGTTGGCAATGTTTGGATTTGCTAGTCTTGATCCAATGGTCAATGTTCAAAGTTAATCCATACACTATGCAATGGTTTATTGTATTGTAAGAGATAAGACACGATAAAGAGAAGATAAGAAGTATTAGGAATGGCCTACCAAATGGTAGGTCTCGTAGGAGAGAGGTGCTTGAGATGAGTTAACACAGTCGATGGAAGAACAAGTTACATCAAGGACCTCATAAAAATGAAAATTGCATCCATGTCCACGCATTTATTAGCACAAGGACCATGAAAACTGAGAATGGAGTTTGTGTTTTTAGGTTTATGCATAGTAGCATTCATCGTGCTAAGGTAGAATCTTTCTAGATGCTAAGAATGGAAAAGAAGATCAAGAGGTTGGCAATGTTTGGATTTGCTAGTCCTGATCCAACGGTCAATGTTCAAAGTTAATCCATACACTATGCAATGGTTTATTGTATTGTAAGAGACAATACACGATAAAGAGAAGATAAGAAGTAAAGTGAATGGCCTACAAAATGGTAGGTCTCGTAGGAGAGAGGTGCTTGAGAGTTAACATAGTCGGTGGAAGTACAAGTTACATCAAGGACCTCATAAAAATGAAAATTGCATCCAAGTCCATGCGTTTATTAGCACAAGGACCTGAAAACTGAGCAATGGTGTTTATGTTTTTAGGTTTACGCATAGTAGCATTCATCATGCTAAAGTAGAATCTTTCTACATGCTAAGAATGGAAAAGAATATCAAGAGGTTGGCAATGTTTGGATTTGCTAGTCTTGATCTAAGGGTCAATGTTCAAAGTTAATCTGCACACTATGCAGTGGTTTATTGTATTGTAAGAGATAAGACACGATAAAGAGAAGATACGAATTACTGTGAATGGCTATCAAATGGTAGGTCTCGTAGGAGAGAGGTGCTTGAGAGTTAACACGGTCGGTGGAAGTACAAGTTACATCAAGGACCTCATGAAAATGAAAATTGCACCCAAGTCCATGCATTTATTAGCACAGGGACCCTGAAAACTGAGCAATGGAGTTTGTGTTTTTAGGTTTACGCATACTAGTGTTCATCGTGATAAAGTAGAATCTTTCTAGATGCTAAGAATGGAAAAGAAGATCCAGCGTTTGGTAATGTTTGGATTTGCTAGTCTTGATCCAACAGTCAATGTTCAAAGTTAATCCAACAACTATCTAGTGGTTTATTGTATTGTAAGAGATAAGACACGATAAAGAGAAGATAAGAAGTACTGTGAATGGCCTACCAAATGGTAGGTCTCATAGGAGAGAAGTGCTTGAGATGAGTTAACACGGTCGGTGGAAGTACAAGTTACATCAAGGACCTAATAAAAAATGAAAATTGCATCCAAGTCCATGAATTTATTAGCACAGGGACCCTGAAAACTAAGCAATAGAGTTTGTGTTTTTAGGTTTGCGCATACTAGCGTTCATCGTGCTAAAGTAGAATCTTTCTAGATGCTAAGAATGGACGAGAAGATCAAGAGGTTGGCAATGTTTGGATTTGCTAGTCTTGATCCAACGGTCAATGTTCAAAGTTAATACATACACTATGCAGTGGTTTATTGTATTGTATTGTATTGTATTGCAGGAGATAAGACACAATAAAGAGAAGATAAGAAGTACAGTACTGCGAGTGGCCGATCTTTTGAATAACCTTCCCTCCCGATGTTTGGGAAGCAAGTGAAAATTTTGAAAACCGGAAAACTATGAATTTTTGTGCCACCAAGGACCAAAGTGGTTTCCTTCCTATGTACTCCTCGTCCCTACTCCACACCAACGTGCGGTTGCCGAACATGCTAGAGATACAGAGCCGCCGTACCAAGGCACACGTGTGCAGCACCACGCTGTGGACGAGGGGAGAGAGATCAGCCAGACCGGTGCACGAGGGGAAAGGGGAGGAGTTATGGAGCATAGGGAAGGAGAGAGAAAACATATTATTTGTTTTGCGTGCATAGGTCCTGAAATTTACTACTAGTACAGTGGCCGCAGGAGTACCTCGTGTCAGAAACCCATCATAACTTCTCTGACATGGAACCGCCTTCAACTTCTCTTCCCCTACCAATGTTTTATTCTCTCAGCATGTACAACACATGGATAGAGGTGACCATATGTCTAAGCAAAGGAATATACTACTCCCGCATTGTGTAAAAAAGCACACCTTAATAAGTCCTACTATGTGGCATCCGCTAAGGTTCACCTTATACATAGTGGAAAAAATATAGTTATCTTTAAGCCTAAGGTGCACCTCAAGCTTGTGGGTTGCCCATAGAGAATAGAAATATCATTTCCCCTCTCTCCCTATTTCATGTGATCATTTTCAAAAGGGGTTCAAAATTTTCAAGATGCAAAATCTTTTTTATTCTTTGAGGAAGATGCAAAATCTTAGCTAGAGGACGAACCAGTCATCATCAATTGAGAATGTTCTTTCCTTGTAGTTGGACACTCACACCGACTACAATGATTTTACAAGAAGAGATGCACCGATATACCTTCGAAAAGACAATTAATTTAAGAGGAATCTATCACGCTTACTTGTAGCTCAAGTTTGACCTAATTTTGATAAACTGTCAAGATGCAAAATCTTAGCAAGAAGTTCAACCTGTTGTGCATGAGGAAGAGACAAGCCGGACTGTGCACCCATGGCTGCAGAGAAGAAATCGATGGAGGATGAATGGTGAGAGCCAGCGAAGGAGAGAGAAAACGCAACTTGTTTTGCGTGCATATACTCCTACTAGTAGTAGGTCCATACATTTACTACTATTGGAGTGTACCCTGTACCTCGTGTCAGCAGCCCATCATACCTTTGCTCTGACATCGCACCGCCTTCAAGTCCTCTTTTGTGCTGATCTTGCGCTGCTTTTTTTGAAAGTCTCGTGCTGCCTCCCTCTTGTTCTCTACTTGTGTAGCAGAGTTGGCTAGGAAGTTTTAAAATTTGCAAAACATGGGAATATCGAGAATGTTCTTTCCTGAAAGTTGGCAAACTCACACCGATGACATCGTTTACTAAAAGAAGATGCACCCCATCTACCTTCAAAAAAACAATTAATCCAAGAGCAATCTATCACGCTAACTTGTAGCTCAAGTTTGACCTAATTTCGTTAAGTTGTCAAGATGCAATTTAGTAGCAAGAAGTTGAACGTGTTGTCAAAATTTCAGGACCTTTTATTTACTATATATATGCACGCAAAACAAATTATGTTGTCAAAATTATGTGAGGAGCGTTTTTTGTGTGAAGCGAGTACAGTAGTACGAAAGGTATGGCTCAGTTTCTCGCTCGAGAAGGACCCACCTGCTTTTCCTTGCTTAACTTTAGGGCCCTTTGTGCTAAATTTATGGACCTCTACATGTAATTTTCTATTTTTTGAGGTCTCCGATCTAAACCATACTCCCACCGATTGTGTCAAATTTTAACTACAGTAAGCATGATAGATAGTTTCCTCTTAAAATTTTCCAAAAACCTTTTGAAGCTAACCAGGAATTTAGTACATCGAAGACCACCAAAAAGGTTTTTCGAAAAATTTACAAAGAAACCTCAATTTACTTATAGTTCAAACTTTACCTAATTTCGATAAATTGGCACATTGTCTCATTCAAGTCGACAGAGTTAGCTAGGAATTTTTAAAATTCACAAAACATGGGAAAATCAAGAATGTTCTTCCTGATAGTTGGAAACTCACACCGACGACATCGTTTAGTACAAGAAGATGCACCCACCATCTACCTTTTAAAAGACAATTATTCCAAGAGCTATCTATCATGCTTACTTGTAGCTAAAGTTTGAACTAATTTCAGTAAGTTGTCAATATGTATAGTCTTAGCAAGAAGTTGAACCTCTTGTCAAAATTTCAAGACCTTTACTATATATATGCACGCAAAACAAGTTGTGTTTTGTCTCTCCTTCACACTGCCTCATCACCATCCACACACACCCCGGCCGGCTGACCTCTCCATCGTCCACAACGTGGTGCTGCCCACGTGCGTCGACCTGCCTTGTCATTCCATTTCACACCCTGCAAAGAGGAAGCACCAAGCATACCCCAGCACGCTCATTCGAAAGTGTGAGGAGCGTTTTTTGTGTGTGTGAAGCAAGTACACTAGTACGAAGGGTATATGGCTAAGTTGCTCTCTCGAGAAGGACCAGACTGCTTTTCCTTGCTTAACTTTAGAGCCTTTTATGCTAAATTTATGGACCTCTATGTAAAAAAAATTAGGTCTTCAATGCAAATCGTACTTTCTCCCTCCGTACATATCAAATTTTAACTACTAGTAAGCGCGATAGATAGATTCCTCTTAAAATGACCCAACAAACTTTTGAATCTCTAACCAGGAATTTAGTACATCGAAAGCCACTGAAAGATTTTTCGTAAAACTTCCAAAGCAATATATAATTTACTTGTAGGTCAAATTTGACCTAATTTTGATAAATTGGCATAGAGTCTCATTCAAGTCGGCAGAGTTAGCTAGGAAGTTTTAAAATTCGCAAAACATGGGAAAATTGAGAATGTTCTTTCCTGATAGTTGGAAACTCACACCTAGAACATTATTTACTAAAAGAAGATGCACCCATCTACCTTCGACAAGATAACTAATCTAAGAGCTATATAGCACACTTACTTCTATCTCAAGTTTGACCTAATATAATTTCGTTAAGTTGTCAAGATGTAGAATCTTAGCAAGAAGTTAAACCTATTGTCAAAATGTTGGGAACTTTACTATATATATGCACGCAAAAGAAATTGTGTTTTCTCTCTCCTTTCCTGCTTCATCACCATCCACACACACCCTGCTGGCCCGCTGATCTCTCCCTCGTCTATAACATGGCGCTGCCCACGTGCGTCAACCTGCATTGTTGTTCCATTTCACACCCTGTGAAGAGGAATCACCAAGCACACCCCTAGCACGCTGGTTCGAAAGTGTGAGGAGTGTTTTTTGTGTTTGTGTGAAGCAAATACAGTAGTATGAAGGGTATGGCTCAATTTCTCGCTCGAGAAGGACTCGAGTGCTTTCCTTGCTTAACTTTAGGGCCCTTTGTGCTAAGTTTATGGACCTCTATGTAATTTTCTCTTTTTTGAGGTCTTCGATGTAAACCGTACTCCCACCGACCGTGTCAAATTTTAACTACAAGTAAGCATGATAGATAGATTGCTCTTAAAATTTTCCAAATACTTTTTAAGCTAACCAGGAATTCAGTTGTACATCGAAAGCTTTTTCTTAAAACCTCCCAGCTTATAGACAAATTCTGCCCCCATAGGTGATGCCCTAATACTAGTATGAAAATAGAAGCTGACGTGATGAGAAAGTACTGTGCTAGGAAGTGACATGTTTAATTTATTGCCCAGGGGCGTGTTTTACACGCATTCACGCTTAGCCGGCGTTCTCGATGCAGTCACTTCTTACAACAGAAGAAAAGAAAAAATATCTTTCAAAGAGCCATCCTATCTTCCCCATCTCCGTTTAGTTTATCCCCACTCGCTGACCCCGCCTGGCCGCATCTCTGGCGCATGATTCACACATTTTACTCCCCATCTTGCACACTGCATCACTCCCTCCAGGCCACTAGCCCTCTCCTCCAAAAACCACCAACAACTCTACATAGATCCACCCTCGCCCCCAATCCGTCCGGACAGGATGGCGGATTTGAGGTAAAACTCACGGCTGGAGCAAGGTCAGCGACGACGTCTTCAACGAAATCACTATGCGTCTGGACACTATCAGCACCGTTAGGCTAGTCGCATGCTCCAAGGAGCTATACCGTCAGGTCGTCGGCGAAAAAGGTAGCAGGTACCCCAACAACCGCTGTTGTTCATTGGTCTCCTACAATGACATCTACGAGCACAAGATCCAGTGTTTCTACGCCCCGTGCGAAGCCTGCACAGAGCGAGGATGTGAGTTCGTCAACCGGCAATTGACTTTGCACGAGCTCTTTGACCACTTGAAACTTGCCCAAAAGATGTACTATTTTCCCCAAGTGGCCTACTCCAACAAGTACTGGTACCCGACTAACCGGGTGCACGAACCAAAGATCATCGGCATCCGAAAAAAGGGCACGGAGTTTGCCGCCCTAATTGGAGGGTACACCACATACATCTTCCTATCCGTCAGGTACGTCAGGTCGGCGGCGTGCGAATCGCCGTGGTACAAGGTGATGTTATGGTCACTGCCATCATGGAATAAGCTCCATTCGGTCGAAATGGCAGCGACATCTGAGCAGACGAGCAGGCCTTTGTTGGCTGAAGTCGCGTTAAAAGGGCTCATGTCGTACCTGTCGAAACCAAGGCGTTACCTGCGAGCTTCTCAAGATGTTGTCGGAATTCTCCTGGATTACAAGAATATCAACCAAGAGTGAGTTAACACATATAAATCTTCTTGTGATGATCTTAATATGAATATATGTAATGTCGTACTAATTAATTACTTTATGTTGGTGACAGACCCAATTGGTATGGGCTGTCCAGCCAAATATGTCTTCATGTTGAATGCTCACTGATGCAGTCCAATGGAACTGCATGGTGCCTGGCTGCGAGTTCGCCGCAATTCCATTTGTGCTCCACTCCCACCTCAAAGAAGCCCACGCCATGAGGTTGCACATTTTACACTATGGTAGGAAAGGCAGGTACATCTCTAAGCCGGTGCCGGTGCTGGGCTCACAAAATGTAGATATTGGGCTAACCAGGTTCGATGACACTGTGTTCTGCGTGCTATTCGATGGGCGCGATGATGTCATCTTAATATCTGTCGTGTGCGTCAGGCCGGCGGCGCGCGTGTCACTGTAGTTCATGGTGAAGTTGAGCTCTGCACATCCAAATGGCATGTGTGAGAAGGTATTCTATGTGAATTCTAAAGCCACTTGCTCTTTGTCAGTTTGTCGGTCTAATCTGGTCGCTCGTCGTTGGAATCGACCATCAGAGTTCACCATGGAATACAAGCTTCGTATCAATAAGATTATTACCGTAGATGCAGAGGTGGGATATGTGGGAGACTTCTAAACTAACTCTAAACTAAGTGGGATAAGTGGGATAAGTGATATTTGTTAAATCCTACTTGTCCCACTTCTCCCACTTAGTTTAGAGTTAGTCTAGGGGTCTAAAATTAAGGATCCCACCTGTCCCATTTGTCCCACTTCTGCATCCCTATTTCTTAGCGATTAACCCATCTTTATCTTCTTGTGATGATCCTAACTTGAACACATGTACTCCTCGACCGGATTTTTCTTACCATTTTGGGCCATGTGGTTCCTAGCTTAAGGTAGGTCTGAGTATTTTGTATGGAGTTATGTTACTGCTAATCTATTTGTAGTAGGAGTAATACCTATGTACTGGTACTTGTTCAGAACGACAGATCTAGTGCAGAATAAGGTCTCTCTTTCCTTTTGAATCATGGCCTTGCTACATCTACCGAATTTCAATGTCTGCATTGCTGAATCTATCAATTCCTTACTGCTAAATCGGTCATTATTTGTACTGCTAAATCGGTCACTTTGAAATGGTGCTAAATCTATCAAGTGCCGCTTATTATGAACTAGGAATCTGATGATATTTGTCTGTCTTATTCAGTACTGCTGAATCTTTCAAGTGCCATTGAATCTATCAAACGTTCTGTTGTTGCTATTACTAAAGTATTTTTAGAACTAATAGTGATGTATTGGTACTTGTTTAGATCAAGACCAATAGATGGCCTTGCTCTTCTTTTGGAACATGGCCAGAATATGTTCTCTCTATCCTTTTGAATTATGGCCTTGCTACATCTATTGGATTTTAGTGTCTGCATTGTGAAATGTCAATACTTTTGGTCATTATTTGTACTGCTAAATCAGTCACTTTGAAATGTTGTTGAATCTGTCAAGTGCTGCTGATTATGTGTTTGGAATCTATTGATATTTTTCTGTTTATTCAGTGTTGTTGAATCTTTCAAACGGTAGTGAATCTGTCAAATGTTCTATCGATTTTACAGTACTAAAGTATCTTGTAGAACTAATACTGATGTCCTGATACTTTTTTAGATCAAATGCAGTAGATTGTCTTCCTATTCTTTTGAAACATGGACTTGTCACAATATAGACGAGGCTTGGGGCATTTTGGTTTGCATATGTGGGTCCCACAGTCATTGATGTGAGTAGAAAGTATGCACAGAAAAGCAGGCTTGATGGTCAGTTTTCTTTGCTCCGATGATCGAGTGTGTTCGGAGAAAAACGACTGATCCCGCACCAAGGTTTTTAGTGCGGAAACAAGAATTGATTCTCGTTGTCCTGCTATTGAATTGAAGATTCTATATTGCTGAATCGGTCACTTCCAAATGCTGCTGAATATGAATTGGGAACCTGTCGTTATTTCACCAAGCATGATGCAATTTAGGCCGTGGGTTCTTGCCTTTCTAGAAGTTTCAGCAATTTTAGCAGGCTTGCCAATCTTTGCAAAAGGGTACCTTTCTAGAAAGTTCATATGAGGTTCAGCACCTTGGTATTTTGGTACGTACTATGAAGTACCGAAAAATGTAAGTGATTCAACTTACAACTACTCTGTCTAACTGATGTGAATCTAGACAAAGTTGATGCCATTAGAATACGAACTGGAGGGAATAGTATAAAAATGGAAGCAGTAAATGAATCACATTCTTAGGTGACTCCCATTCTTAGGTGACTCTCATTTTTTCACGGAAGCTACCTTACTTGGGTCCACGACAACTCCTTCAGCTGACACAATATGACCAAGGAATCCCACTTCTTTTAACCAGAACTCACATTTGCTAAACTTGGCATACAACTTGTGTTCCCTTAACTTTTCCATAATTAGCCGCAGATGCCTCTCATGTTCCTTCTCATCCTTGGAATATATGAGTATGTCATCAATGAATACCACAATAAACTTATCCAAGTACTGCATGAACACCTTGTTCATCATAGTCATGAAGTATGCTGGGGCATTGGTTAGGCCAAAAGACATCTCGGTGTACTCATACAATCCGTATCTTGTGGTGAAGGCTGTCTTGGGTACATCCTGTTCTCGGATCTTTAACTGGAAATAACCTAATCGGAGATCAATCCTAGAGAACACACTAGCTCCCTTTAATTGATCGAACATGTCGTTGATATTGGGTAGAGGATACTTGTTCTTAATTGTCACTTCATTCAACGACCGGTAGTCCACGACTAGCCTCTTGGTTTTATCCTTCTTCTCCACGAATAAGACAGGCGCTCCCCATGACGACGCACTTGGTTGAATGAAGCCTTTGTCCAATTGCTCTCTAAGTTGTTTCTTAAGTTCCTTCAACTCATCAACGTCCATCTTGTACGGTCTCTTTGCTATCGGTCCAGTCCCAGGCATCAAGTCAATGAGAAACTCGATGTCTCGGTCAGGATGCATCCCTGGCAATTCTTCCGGAAATACATCTGGATACTCCTTCACAATTGGCACATCCTCCAAGCTAACCCCCTTAAGAGAGTTCACCATACTTCCTTTAAGTGCGAAAGCTGACTTAAAGGGGATCCTTTTCTTATCCGGAGTCGTGAGTGCGATAGTCCTTTTGGCACAATCTATGACTCCCTCATATTCGATCATCCAATTCATGCCCAAAATTATGTCTAAGCCTTGTGACTCCAGAACAACTATACTTGTAGGAAAGATGTGTGCCCCAATCCTTAGTTCTAACCCACGGCATCCAGAGTTTGCCACTATTTCTCCTCCAAGAGAACTTACCCTTAGGGGAGTACTAATAGTCTCCGTAGGTATCTTGCCTCTATCCATAAATACCCTTGATATGAATGAATGCGATGCACCAGTATCAAAAAGAACAACTGCGGGGGTGGAGTTAAGCTTGAACTTACCAATCACGGAGTTAGGTGCCTCACGAGCATCCTCCATGGAGACATGATTCACCGTGGCCTTGATGAATGGATTCGGCTTCTTCCCATTTCCATTACCATTACCATGGTTGTGTCCGTTGACGTTCCCATTGCCATTCCCATTCTTCATCTTTTCGGGGCAAGTAGTTGCATAATGCCATGTCTTGTTACACTTGAAGCATGTCACTTCACTCAGATCCTTCCCATTGCCATTTCCATTGCGGTGTTTATGGCCATTGTGTTTATGTCCTCCATGACGATGACCATTGTGGTTGTGGCCGTTGTGGTTATGGGGTGGTGGTGAAGAAGTGTGTTGCTTCTGATATGGGGCTGAGTTGTGCTTGTGTGAGGTGGACTTTCTCTTGCGGTTCTCTATACTCCTTTGCTTTGCTTCAACCACAACTGCCTTGTCCAGAAGTTCCTGATAGTTATCAAACTTCAGAGCCACAAGCTGAATGGATATCTCATCATTAAGTCCCCTTAGGAACTCTCCCTGCCTCTTGGCATCAGTAGAAACATCATCAGGTGCATAGCGTGCCATCTTGTTGAAAAGGTCCCCATACTCGGAGACAGAGCGGTGTAGTTGCTTCAAGTCGCGGAACTCACGTCTCTTTAGTGACATGACACCAGCAGCTACGTGATGAGTATGAAAAGCCACCTCAAACTGGTTCCAGGTGATAGCTTCAATATCAGGGTGGGTGACTTGGTAGTTATCCCACCATTCAACAGCTAGTCCCTCAAGTTGGTGCCTAGCAAAGCGCACCCTGTCAGCTCCAACAACTTGGACGGTGTCTAATTTCTTGTTGGTGGTGCGGAGCCAGTCATCTGCCACAATTGGCTCAGAACTACTTGAGAAAATAGGAGGGTTCAACCTCAAGAACCGAGTCAGGCGATCCTGTTGGGGCGGTGGAGGTGGTGGAGGCGGCGGGTTGTTGTTGTTGTTGTTTTGCATGTTTTGAGTGAGGAGTTGGATCAGCTGGTTCTGGGAGTTCAAAAGTTGTGCCATCTCTGGGGGCATATTGTTGTTCCCACGTCTCGCCATTTGTGGGGTTTGGGAAACAAGTTAAGAAATAGATAGAAAGCCTAAGGAATAAACTCCTACCCTTATGTAAACACGAGAAACACAAAAGGCACACATAGCACAAAGTTTAACACAACTAATCCAAGTTTAACTAAACCAATATAGTTTTGGTACTTATTACAATCGCGAATAACGTTTGACTATAGAAATAAAGGTGGTCCAACTATCTACTCTACTCATCATCCACTTCCTCATCCTCAATAGTGAAGCCTTCCTTCTCCAGCATTGACTTGTATAACTCCAAGTCCTTTGTCGTGGCTTCAAGCTTCTCCTGAAGTTCCTTCACCTCATGCGGCTCCGGTGTAGCAGCTTCGAGCTTCTCTTGAAGTTCCTTCACCTCTTGCAGCTCCTAGGTAGCAGCTTCGAGCTTCTCTTGAAGTTCCTTCTTCTCCTCCTGCAGCTCCTTGATCAAGCTTGACTCCTTATCCATGGGCGCGATCTTTTCCTCCAAGATCCTCTTGGCTGCTTGTAGGTCCTTCAACATGATAGCAAAGTTCTTGAACTCCATCTCGTTTTTTGCGAGTACAAGACTTTGTTCCCTAATCCTCTTTTTCTTATCCTGCACCCTCTTCTCTTGATTAGCGAACTTCTTGTCTTGGGCGGTGAGCTTCCCTCCTAGGGACTTGATCTTCTCTTCCAGCTCTTCGATCTTCTCGTCCTTCTCCTTGACTAGAGCGCACAACTCGTCATTCCTTATGATCTCAAAGCAGCTTCCCTCCTCAAGATCGTTGATGTGGCACTCCAAGTCTTGGTATTGGATCCTTCGACGCTTGCATGTCGCCCTTTCCTCCGAGGTTAACTCGATTGGAACTCCCTTCTCATCATGTCTTCCAAAGAGTTTGATGTAGTGGCCTTTAACCTCTTCATGGTGGCGTCCACATAGGCGTCCAATGAGCTCCTGCATGCTGGTGCTAAGTCCTTTCTCCTTGGAGTCGTTGGTGACGTTGAGTACAATGGCCTCCGTCTTGGGTTCAGACTCGCTTCGCCCCGGTTGGATGACTTCAATCGCCCAGCATCCTTCCTTGTGCATCTTCCTCAACTCGCTTCCCTTGATTGATGGCATGGGCAACTCCAACGTCTTGATGATGTCCAGAAGGCATTCCCCAAAGCGCAGGTACTTGATGTCTTCGGCGGTGTCGTAGTATAAGGTCGTCATCTTTAAGTTAGGAGAATGAAGATTAGACACAAAGTGATAAGTAAGGGAATTACTAGAAGAGCATAAATAACTTATAAGAATATAGAAAGCAAAAACACACAATGGTAAAGGTGGTTTCCAATCCTAGGGGTCACGTCCTACAGGCAACTTTGTGCTCTGATACCATCTGTTGTGACCTTGGATCATTAAAGATCCTAAGTCCCTGTGATTAACGTGCTAGGCCCTGGATCAATAGCTAGCACTTCACAGTCGATGAATACCATGTAAAACACGAGTCATTATTACACGAATAATCCAGAGTATATTTATTACAACTTGCATAGCTTATAGCTAGCTCAAATAAAAGAGCGGAAACTAAGTAAAACTTGAGTCCATCAATGCCTCAGGCTAGTTGCGTGAAGACCCGCGATCCCTACGCACCTTTCAGTCTTCGAATTCTGCACATAAGACGTGCAGCCAACAAGTTAGGTCAGTACTTTGAATGTATTGGCAAATTACACTAAGGAAAGAATAAGACTAACTCTACATGCAAGGCTAAGTGTAGGCTTTGGGGTTCTTTTGCATAAGGCCAACTATCTCTAAGTAAGAAGAAAAAAAGAGGAAGATTTTACCCTACTTTGTAAACATTGATAAGTAGTATAGGGTCGAATGGAACACGTGGATATTACTCACCAAGTGTCCAATCAACCTAGCACTTGGATATTTCGCACCAAGTCCCCAAAATACCACCCAATGGCGATATTACTCACGCCTTGGGGTTTATAAAACTTTAAGTTTTGGAAAAGAGACAGGAAGATCTTTCAGAGGCTCCATCCTTCAAATGCTCAAAGTGTTCTTTTCCGTGAACTCGGCTGATCGATCAGATTGCAATACTCTCGAGAGGTTGTGCACTTTCCCCACAATCCACGATCAAGTCCTTTTACAGACAAGACCATGGCGAACCATTCCTTTAGTAGCCCCTCTACCATCTGGATCCAACCGTGCCAAGAACCTCCAAATGTTGGTATCCTGGTGAGGTTTCCCACTATGTACTAAGCAAAGACAGAGCCCATATGTATTGTGGTTGCACTGGAAGCTTCTGAATTTTGAAACATGGCAGACTTCTTTGATTCCTGGGCTTCCGTCCTCCACCAAATATCCACTCGTTGACCCGATAACCATTCTGCCTAGAAGAAAACTTAGTTTTATTTTGAAGAGGGTTTTTGAGAAGAAAAGTTCGCTCGAGAGAGCTTTCATACTTAGAATTTTTTTGAGTCTTTTTAACCCCCCAACGGTACTTAGTATATATATATATAGCATAGCAAACAATACTTAGCAAAAACAGGGGAAACCTATTAGGACAAAAATTCCTAAGTATAAAGCTACTCATGGCATACTACAAAACCGCACTTGCAAAAATAGTACTAAGAAAATCTACTAAAGACCTACACATGCATACTACAAGATTTGAAGAGTAAAACATGCATAGTTAAAAACTGGGACATAATATGTACAAGTGGTTAACTTGCCTTGATCCGAGCAGCATTCTACACAATAGTACTCCTCAGCACACTCTGAACAATCTAACGAAACACAAACATAGATCCAATCAGAATTCGCACAAAACAATGCCACGAAGGTAATTATGCATGCATGCAACATGGTAATATGCAAGGATGGATTCAATTTCGACCAAGGGTTTTATTCAGGGGTGTTGTCGAGTTGGGGATGTCATTAGTATCGACTTCCCACAGACTTTAAGTATTTTGGATTAATACTTAATTAAATAAGCTCATAAATAGATCTACACTTCCAATCTACCTCGAAACAGATCTAAACACTCTAAGCATGAAATCTCAATTTTTCCATAGAAGATCTCGTAGATACGAAGCCAACGCAATAGGAATCAACTAAAACGGTGTTACGGTTATTTTTCTAGAATTAAAATACTCCAATCTAGACTTTAGATCCTACTACAAGATTACTGCTGTAATCCAGCAATATAATTGCAGATCTGAGTTCTACTCAATTTTATGAATCCAGTGGTATATTATACGTAATTTTTGGACAAGTAATTGATTTACTATGAATTAAACGAGATTAAATCGATTTCTGCCTATTTAAAAAAAAGAATGGCAGCCAGCTACGCGGCGACATGTGGCGGCTCGTAATTGGGCCAGTGGGGCACACGGCGATGACGCGGTGCGCTGACGCGGCGATGACACGGCACATGCCACATGGCGCGACAATATTCGTCGGTACCGGTTCGGGATCCGATCTAATCTGAGCCGTCCCTATGCGATCTAACGGACAAAGGGGAAAGCGGTGGCTTACCTGAGACAACGACGGTGGCGTGCTCCGGCGGCGACGGTGAACGGCGGTGGTGCGTCGGTGAGGTCGGCGGCGGTGATGCGGCTGTCCCCCAGATGTGGTGAAGTGGGTGACGGCGTCGGCCTCCTCCTCGCGGTTCCGTTCCCGGGGGTGGCGTTGCCTATATCCGCCTCGAGCAGCGTCAAGCGGCGGCTGTTCTTCGCAGATTCCGGTGAGACTCCAGCGAGAATTTGTGGAGCCTGTGGTGCGCTACAGAGAGGAGAAAGGGCGTGAGACGAACGGGTACTGCAAGTGGACGACCAAGAGGAAGAATAGAGGGACAGAGGGTGTCGGAACCTCGGCTCCGAGCGTCGGTGGCGGCGTACTCCGGCGAGGTATACGGTGGCAGCCCAGTGGCGTTCGATGAAATTTTTTTAGCATTTTTGGGAGGCGTGTCGAGGGGTACTTGTAGGTGGGCTGGCTTGGCGCGGGGGTCGCAGACTTCCTCTCTGATTCGGCCGGAATTGGTTCCAGAAGCAGCGGCAGGGGCGAGTTTGTTCCGAACTCGTCGGAACAATGATGACGGGGTGGGGCCGGGGTGTCAGCGGCTACGGGGGCGCGGTGCAGGCTGCGGGGCGCTTGCTGGGCTGGCCCATGCGGTTGCTGCTGCTTTGCTCCGCCTGCGCCTGGCTCGCGGTGGTAGATAGTGGTGGGCCGGCTCGGCTAGCCCGGTTAGGCTAGATCTGTCTTTTTTTGTATTTAATCTTTTTTATTTACTGTTTTCCTATTTGTCTTATAACTTTTGCAAATAGACTCCAAATTTAATGAATTTTGTCTCTACATTTTTGTAAAAAGAAGGAGATTACTATGGGGTTATAAAATAACACTTTTGCAAGGGTTTAGGAGGTTAGTTTTTGTTTAACCCCTTTTTGGCTTTATATTACTATAGGGTTTAGGGAAAGTATTTGATGCATCTTTTATTGTGTGATGCCATGATGCATATGATATGATGCATGCTTCTAGTAACATCTGAAATTGTAAAATTTGGGATGTTACACATTGAATCTATCGAACGTTCTGTTGTTGCTATTACTAAAGTATTTTTTTAGAACTAATAGTGATGTATTGGTACTTGTTTAGATCAAGACCAATAGATGGTCTTGCTCTTCTTTTGGAACATGGCCAGAATATGCTCTCTCTATCCTTTTGAATTATGGCCTTGCTACATCTATTGGATTTTAGTGTCTGTATTGTTAAATCTATCAATACTTTTGGTCATTATCTGTACTTCTAAATCAGTCACTTTGAAATGTTGTTGAATCTGTCAAGTGCTGCTGATTATGTGTTTGGAATCTATTGATATTTTTCTGTTTTTTCAGTGCTGCTGAATCTTTCAAATGGTAGTGAATCTGTCAAATGTTCTATCGATTTTACAGTACTAAAGTATCTTGTAGAACTAATACTGATGTACTGATACTTTTTTAGATCAAAGGCAGTAGATGATCTTACTATTCTTTTGAAACATGGACTTGTCACAATCTAGATGAGGCTTGGGGCATTTTGGTTTGCATATGTGGGTCACACAGTCATTGATGTGAGTAGAAAATATGCACAGAAAAGTAGGCTTGATGGTCAATTTTGGTTGCTCCGATGATCAAGTGTGTTCGGAGAAAAGCGACTGATCCCGCACCAAGGTTTTTAGTGCTGAAACAAGAACCGATTCTCGTTGTCCTGCTATTGAATATAAGAGTCTATATTGCTGAATCGGTCACTTTGAAATGCTGCTGAATATGAATTGGGAACCTGTCGTTATTTCACCAAGCATGATGCAATTTAGGCCGTGGGTTCTTGCCTTTCTAGAAGTTTTAGCAATTTTAGCAGGCTTGCCAATCTTCGCAAAGGGGTACCTTTCTAGAAAGTTCATATGAGGTTCAGCATCTTGGTATTTTGGTACGTACTATGAAGTACTGAAAAACGTAAATGATTCAACTTACAACTACTCTGTCTAACTGATGTGAATCTAGACAAAGTTGATGCCATTAGATTACGAACTGGAGGGAGTAGTATAAAAATGGAAACAGTAAATAAATCATCTCTCAATTCTAATAACTGAGATGTGATGAGAGAACACTCCATGGCAGCGTGCCAGTCTAGAGTACCTATAGTACTCCCTACTCCATAACTCTAGTCAGCATGCTCGATGCAGTATGCCTGGCAGAAGACAACCATAGGAGCACGGCAAAACCCCCTCCTTAAGAGCCATTCCCAACTCCGAGAGACCACATTTGGATATTCTCTAGCACGCACTTCACACATTTTTCTCGCCATCTCACCCGCAGCATCAGTCCTTCCAGGCCGCCACCCCTCTCCTCCAAATAAGCCCAACAATCATAAATAGATCTGCCCTTGCCCCCAATCATTCGGATGTGATGGCTGTGGATTCGAGGCACAACCGGCTAAACATCGTCTGGATGAAGGTCAGCGACGACCTCTTCAATGAAATAGCTAAGCGTCTGGACACTACCAGCATCGTCTGGCTAGCTGCATGCTCCAAGGAGCTGTACCGCTAAGTCGATGGCAGAAAAGGTAGTAGATACCCCAACGACATCTGCTGGACTTTGGTCTCCTACAAGGATGTCTACAACCACAAGATCGCGTGCAACTACCGCTGATGTGTCTGCATGGAGCCAGGATGCGAGTTCACCATCGTCAAGAAAGTGTTCATCGAGCACCTCATATCTGCCCACTCGATGATAGTGCCCAGATACAACCCCAAATAATGGGACCCGTCTGTACCGGTTCATGCACCGGGCTCGCTCAGAGCTGAGGTCATCGACATCGGGAAGGAGGGCAAGTTGTTCGTCGCCCAAATTGACGGGCATAACACGGACTTACTCCTATCCGTCAGGCCGGTCAGGTCGGCGGCATGTGAATCGCTGCGGTATGAGGTGAGGTTTTGGTCGTTGGTCTTGTTCGCTTGTTTCAATCGGGTTGTAGTAAAGAGGTCACCCGAGACAACGATTAGGCTATCGCTGGCCAACACCGCGCAGGAAGTGCTCATGTCTTTTCTGTCCACGCCGTGTCTTTACTGGCATACTACTAAACCTGTCGTCAGACAAGATTCACTGGTGAGATATCACATCTTAATCCTCTTGTGATGATCCTACTGTGAGTGTATGTAATGTTATACTATTTAGCTAGTTTATGTTGGTGGCGGATTCCCTTCGTAATTGGAATTGCTGAAATTAAGGATCCTGAATTTCCTGGTTTGTCGTATGAATTTTACATGTATGCTGCTGACCTAGAGGCCAATAGGCGACAATGAACCGAGAGACGCGTCCCAGGCATGAAATCAAGGGTGCATTCCGGCCAACACTTTGACACGCTGAAGCATTCTCGTTTCTTCGAGTACATATGATGGGACATGTAGTGGTTCCTAGCTTAGTGTAAGCTTGTAGTTCTACACTTCTACTAAGTATTTTGTATGGAGTTCAGCTACTGCTAATCTATTTTGTAGTAATACCTATGTACTTGGACTTATTCAGATCGAGTGGATAAAATGCATGGTCACGCTTTCCTTTTGAAACTTGGATTTGCCACATTGTTGTACATCCATTGAATTTCAATGTCGGCATTGCTGAATCTGTCAATTCTGTTGGTCCTTTTCTGCCACCATTCAATTGGTCACTTTAAATTGCTGATGGATCTTTCATGTGCTGCTGAATGTGAAACGGACGCGTGCTCATCGCCCTTGTACATGGCCGTGTCACAATCTAGATGAGACTTGGGCATTTTGGGTTGCATATGGGGGTCACACAGGCATTGATGTGAGAAGAAGGTACTCAAAGCAGACTTGATCGTTAGTTTTTCTTGCTCCAATGGTCGAGTGTTATTGGTGAAAATGAGAAACTGATCGCGCGACATGGTTTTTAGAGCTGAAACAAAAACTAGTTCTCTCTGTACTGCTATGGTATTTCATTGTCTGTATTGCTAAATTGGTCACTTTTAAAATGCTGCTGAATTGGTCAAGTGCTCCTGAATATGAACTTCGAATCTGTTGATAATTTTTCTACCTTATTCTATACTGTTGAATTTTGACATGAATAGCTGCCAAAACGAATTATCGATTTTCCCCTCCCTCTCTGAGATCTTTGTTTCAAATCCGGCCGAGAACATCACAATGCCATTTTTATTAATGAGGAGAAGAAATCTAGTAGCTCATTCGGCCCCTCTTTAGCCCAGAACATTTTTGTTCGTTATTTTCGGTGTCAGGGGACTGCTGACCATAGCCTAGTGAAATTTGAGAAAGGATCCTATGGAGCATAGCCGAGAACATATTAATTTGGCCTTTTAGGGGTCAGGGGACTTCTGAGCACAACCCACTAAAATTTGAGAATGAAGCCCATGGAGCCTGCCCTACAGAGTGTAACCCATGTAGAGCAGCCTATGTAGAATAGCCAAACTCTTTTTAATTCGGCCGTTTGGTCATTGCCCCCACCTCTCAAAGTAATAAAAAAATTCTGCCTACCCATGTTTTTAAGAAAATACTCCATTATGTGGCATTTTATAAATTGAGATGTCAGTAGCGTTGCCCTTTTATATTTTAAAAGAGATAAACATAGACACCCAAAATATTTTTAAGAAGACTAATATATAAATTGTAGTACTAATAAAAGTTCAAATTTATCTCTGTTGTAGTGGCAACACACTCAGTTTACGTTTATTTGATTTGAAGGTCTTTTGTTCAAATTTATTTGGGGTTTACTTTTTTTCTTCTAGCAATATCGCATTATAGAGAGGCTGACATCACAGACCTAGTTTGTTTTGAGGGTGGGTTCGAAACAAAAGTTTAAATACTTGTACATAGAGGCTCACACCGGGGACCCACCAGACAGAACATACAAGTCTACATCGGGGACCCACAAGCCATAACATGCCAGAGAGGCTGACATAAGGGCCCCAACAGTAAGACCATACATGGCTACCACGGTGAAAACAGTGGACGCGGCCGAAAAAAGTCCATCACACACACGTTGCACTTACAGAGAAGCTGACACGTCGGACCCAGCAGGCCCAAGCATAGCCCATGAAATTTGCCTATCAGCCACATAGCCCAATATCTTCTAATTAGGCCTTTTCGTGGTCTTGTGGCCACCAACCATAGCCCATTCAATTTAGGAGTGAGCCCGTGGAATATAAGCCATGATGAATAGGGCATCCGCCCCAAGTTAGTGCAGAATCTTTTTAATTCGGCCTTTATGAGCATTTTTTGTACTCTGAGGCTGACATCTGGGACCCGAAAAAACAATCCAACATACACACGTTTCTTTCAAATAGAGACTGTCAGCTGGGACCCAACATAGACATGTTTCCTGCATAGAGGTGGTTGACATCTGGGACCCAGCAAGTTACCAAGGTCAAAACAACGGACATGGCCAAAAAAAAGTCCATCATACGCACGTTTCATTTACAGAGAGGCTGATATGTGGGACCCAGCAGTGCGACCTTATATAGATGTTGCATCGAGCAATGTAGAGCGAGAAAAAAGTTTAGCATGTACATGTTTCTTTTAATGAGAGGCGGAAATGGGGGACCCAGAAGCGTGAGCTAACGGCAGATTCGTCGAGCAATGCTATCTAGTTCGGAACAGGGTAGCACTAAAGAAGAAAAAATTCCATCATACCCACGATTCTTCTAATGTGAGGCTGACATAAGAGACCCACCAGCGTGAATAAACGGCTGATGCAGCGAGCAAAGCTATCAAGTTCGGAACACAAAGGCGCTACAGAGGGTAAAAAATCCATCATACACACGTTTCTTCTAATGAGAGGATGACATTTGGGGCTCAGGAGGTTGGTTAAACGGTAGATGAGTCGAGCAGCGCTATCAACTCGGAATGGGGTAGCGCTAGCGAAAGAAAAATTCCATCATACACACGTTTCTTCTAATGAGAGGATGACATGTGGGTCCTAGGAGGTTGATTAGATGGTAGATGCATCGAGCAACGCCATCAACTTCAGAATAGGTTAGCGCGAGCGAAGGAAAAAAATTCCATCATACACACGTTCCTTCTAATGAGAGGCTGACATGTGGGACCTAGCAGCCTGACTAAATGGCAGACGCCTCGAGCTACGTTATCGAGTTCAAATCGGGGAGGCATGACCTAAAAGTATGGTCCGCTAGAGAGACTTACGTCCGGGACATACACGCCTCAAAAGACTTCGGCGAGTCAACATCGCATGAGGAAACGAAAATCTTTCTTCTTCCATGCTTCCTGCATGTTTTTAGCAGATCCATCATAGTAGAGGGCCATGAAACCGCAAAAAAAAAGTTTTCCATTGGCCACGGACGATGACGAGGTTTAATCTCGTCAATGCCCATTGTTATGGACTTGGGTTTTGGAGAAGATGGGGATGCTGGAGATCGTGGCACGGTTAACAGACAAGCAACCAGGGGACACGAGATTTACCCAGGTTCAGGCCCCCGGAGGGAAAAAGCCTACTCCTGCTTGTCTGCTCTTTGATTACGGCAGAACCGAAGGTTACAGGGTGCGCATATTCGATCTGGCGTGGATGCGTGTGCGAAAGTATGAGTCGAGTTTTTGTGGCTAGATCTATAGATCTGTCTATTGTGTACGTTATGGCGTCTGTAGGTCGTGCCCTCCTCGTTGGACCCTCCTAGCCTTTATATATGGGGAGGCTAGGTCTCAGGTACCGATACGAGTTGGTTACAAGTTATATTCAAACTCTAGTCTTGAGCTTTCCTTGTCTTGTGCGCTTGGGAGTCCGTGTCCATATGGCTTCGTACCAGCCGAATCGTCATAGGCGTCCTGGACCCTGGCAGGTCGTCGAGTGGGCCTTCCGTCGGGCTGGACCAGGTATACTAACATCGGGTACCCGTAGGGCATATCCATGTCAGTAGCCCCCGAGTCTCCATCCGAAATGTAGATTCGGGTGGAGACTTAGTTGTCTTGAACCTTGTATTTCGATGTCAGAGTCGAAAGTTGTGTCGAGTACGAAGCACTTCACCCGAAAGTTCATCGGGTCAGCTGAATTTGTTCGGTTGTTGTAAAGGAATCGACATCGTGGACGTAGTCAACACAATGGACTATAGGGTGCGCGACCAGCGCTCCCTATGGGAGTAGCCTCCGAGTGTCTGTTCGAGTCGTAGACTCGAGCAGAGACTTTAATTCAACCGTTGTTTGCTTAAGGTCCGTAGGACACAAATTTTTTTTCGGATGCTTGAATCAATCCTCCCTATGGGAGTAGCCCCCGAGTCCGTAGTAGAGTCGTAGACTCGACGTAGGACTCGAAGATCTTGTGTGTGCGCGACCATCGCTCTAGTTTGGAGTAGCCTCCGAGTGTCTGGCGGAGTCGTAGACTCGGGCAGAGACTCGAGTCCTGTATCTTGTAGACGCAGTGGACAATCTCGCGGGCGTACCGCTGACCCGAAAGTACATCGGGTGCGCGACCAGCGCTCCTGATAGGAGTAGCCCCCGAGTGTCTAGTCGAGTCGCAGACTCGAGTGGAGACTCATGCGAGGACAAATCACTGACCCGGAAGTGCATCGAGTCAGCGTCTCATGCATAAGGAGCCAAGAATCAATGTTGCAGTCGGAGTTGACGTGGCGGAGTCGTGCGGCGTTTAGCCGGAAGGACTCGACGTTGCGGATGAAGTCAACACCGTTGCTTCTGTCGGGTGAGCGACCAATGTAGTGTCTTCGTAGCATCAAGCGATGCAACCATCCAAGGAGGGACTCGACTCGGGTCTTGATTGTATGGCGTAGCCAGCTCTTTTGTCGACTCCTGTTGGAGGACCTAATAGAATAGCTCGACGCGGTCGATGTCCTTGTAAGCTGCAGAAAACATAAAGAATTGTGAAGTACTTGTATCTTGTAAAGAATATTTTCCTGTCGGCTTGTATAGTAAGATTCTGGTGCCGATCGAGTCGACACTTTTGCACTGTATGCTAGGCCTTTTCGTTAGCCTGATTACCCTTAGTCTCAGTACCTTGCCGAGGCACTCGGAGTTCAAGGATTCAACGATCAGGCAGAATCAGCTACTCGGGCTGTCGCGTTCGAGGTGCTCGAGTGCGTGGAGCCGATGGCACATTAGGTTACTCGAAGAGGGTGCAACCCCCGAGTGTTTCGAGTGCAAGTTAAAAAGGAAATCAGATCTAAGTAGAGGGAAACTTAGCTTTGTTGGTTGTCATGGCGAAGTTGACGGGGTAGCGGGTCACGCGGCGGACCACACTCTTAGCCGGGTCCCATGGCGGAGAGCACAACTCGTCGCGCACTGGACTTAGAGGCTGCTTGCTTGCGTTTGTCGAGCGTCTCCTGCATCTTGACTTGCTTCTTGTGCTCCTCGATGAGGAGGTAGTGGTATGCCCTCAGCAGATCACGTGGGGAGTCCAGAGGTAGGACTATTTCGCCTGCGACGGCGCGGCGTGCTTCGACCCATCCTTCTTTGCTAAGTTGGATGAGGTGGCCCCTGTTTTCGCCGTTTCCACCGTTTTCACCGTTTCTGTCCTGTGGGTTGGGGTTGGGCGGCGGGTTAGGCGTTTCCTCATCGGTTTGGATGACTGCGGCGCACAGATAGCGCCTGCAGATTGGTTGGCTGCTGCCGCAGCTTTCGGATCCGAAACCGTAGGTCCCTTCATCCGAAGGTGGACCGCACAGATCGGAGTTGCAGCTGCTGCTGCTGTAGAACTCATCTGTTGATGGTGACGTGCGTAGCACGGGGTGTGGAGCCCATGAAGCGGGCCTGATTGACGGCACGGGCACCCGCTCAGGGAGGCGGAGGGTGCCAGTTTGTCCCACCTGGAAGCAGAAGCTCCCAAACAGAATTTCGAGTCCGTCGCCTACGGGCCCGAAATCCTTCATGGTATCCGACGAGTGGGCGGTGAAGTCGAAAGCGTCGAAAAGGAGGCGATTCTCTGTCGCCGCGGAGTTGTAGATCGATCGGGTCGGAACCGTCACGACCGCACAATCAGCAGCCCCAATTCCCACAGACGGCGCCAATTGACGAGGTTTAATCTTGTCAATGCCCATTGTTATGGACTTGGGTTTTGGAGAAGAAGGGGATGCTGGAGATCGTGGCATGGTTAACAGACAAGCAACCAGGGGACACGAGATTTACCCAGGTTCAGGCCCCCGGAGGGAAAACCCTACTCCTGCTTGTCTGCTCTTTGATTACGGCGGAACCGAAGGTTACAGGGTGCGCAGATTCGATCTGGCGTGGATGCGTGTGCGAAAGTATGAGTCGAGTTTTTGTGGCTAGATCTGTAGATCTATCTATTGTGTACGTTATGGCGTCTGTAGGTCGTGCCCTCCTTGTTGGACCCTCCTAGCCTTTATATATGGGGAGGCTAGGTCTCAGGTACCGATATGAGTTGGTTACAAGTTGTATTCAAACTCTAGTCTTGAGCTTTCCTTGTCTTGTGCGCTTGGGAGTCCGTGTCCATATGGCTTCGTACCAACCGAATCGTCATAGGCATCCTGGACCCTGGCAGGTCGTCGAGTGGGCCTTCCGTCGGGCTGGACCAGGTATACTAACATCGGGTACCCGTAGGGCATATCCATGTCAGACGAGCCAAGAATTTCGTCGCGGAAGACGCGCCTTCTACGACGACCGTCAGGCAAAGTCGTTGCGGAAGGGAACTTTTCTTGTTAGGATTATGTTAGCAGTTGCTGCATATTTCGATTATGAGATATGGTAGATGGATGTCAAAACGTCATTCCTCAATGGTAATATTGAAGAAGAGTTGTATATGATACAACAAAAGGGTTTTTTCGATCCTAGTGATGCTGACAAGGTATGGAAGCTTCAGCGATCCATCTATGGACCGAAGCAAGCATCCCGGAGTTGGAATCCCGTTTTGATGAGGTGATCAAAGAGTTTGGATTTGTCCAAACTTATGGAGAGGCTTGTATTTCCAAGAAAGTGAGTGGGAGCAATGTGGCATTTCTAATATTATATGTGGATGACATATTATTGATTGGAAATGATATAGATCTTTTAAAAAGTGTTAAATGTTATCTAAACAGCAAGTTTTCGATGAAGGACCTTGGTGAAGCATCATATATATTAGGCATTAAGATCTATAGAGATAGATCAAGACACCTAATTGGGCTATCACAAAGTACATACCTTGATAAGATATTAAAGAAGTTTAAAATGGACAGAAGTAAGAAGGGGTACTTACCTATGTTGCAAGGCAAGACATTGAGTAAGAGTCAAAGTCCGGCTATGGCAGAAGAAAGAGAGATAATGGATAAGATCCTCTATGATTCAGCCATAGGCACAATAATGTATGCCATGCTATGTACAAGACCGGATGTGGCACATGGTATTAGTTTGACTAGTAGGTACCAATCTGATCTAGGTTTGGAACACTGGATAGCGGTAAAGAATATTATTAAGTACTTAAAGAAGAACTAAGGAAATGTTTCTTGTGTACGAAGGTGAAGAAGAGTTGGTCGCTAAGTGTTATGTCTACGCTAGCTTTGACACCAATCCGGATGACTCTAAATCTCAATCCGGATACGTATTTCTCATGAACGGAGCAACAGTTAGTTGGAGGAGCTCCAAACAACCTGTGGTGGCGGGATCAACAAGGGAGGCGGAATATGTTGCTACTTTAGAAGCGACACAGTAAGCGGTTTGGATGAAAGAGTTCATAACTGAACTAGGTGTGGTTCCTAGTGCGTTGAACCCAATGGTGATCTATTGTGACAACAATGGAGCCATAGCCAATGCCAAGGAACCAAGGTCTCAGAAGAATTCCAATCATATTAAGCGCCGGTTTCACTCCATAAAGTTTTGTAAAGTACATACGGATCTAAATGTAGCAGATCCATTGACTAAAGTTCTCCCAAGGGAAAAACATGATCAACACCAGAACTCCATGGGTGTTAGATTTATCACTATGTAAACTAGATTATTGTCTCTAGTGCAAGCGGGCGACTGCCATGTGAGGCAATAATAAAGTTGTTATTATCGTATTCCAAGTATATGATAGATGTTTATTTTGCATGCTATAATTGTATTGATTGGAAACGTTAATACATGTGTTTTTAATAAACAAATAAAGGGTTCTTAGTTATGGCTCTCTTATAAACTAGCTCATTGATTAACAAGATGATCAAGCTTTCCTGATCATGGACATTAGATGTTGTTAATAATGAGGTCATAGCATTGGTGGAATGATGTGATGAACATTCATCCAAAGTATAGCATTACGATCAAAGTCATTGTGTATAAATTGCTATGACATCATACAAAGTAATTCTAGTCCTTAGACCATGAGATCATGCCAGTCACTAACACTAGAATAGTAACTTGATAACATCAAATGTCACACCGTAAGAGGGTGACTATAAAGGCGGGTTTAGATACTCTGAAGGTGTTATGTAGAGGCTCATGGATCAAGAGTGGGATTTGTCCATCCCGATGATGGATAGATATACTCTGGGCCCTCTAGGTGATATCACATTGAGACAGCTTGCAAGCAAGTGATGCGATCACTAGAATGTTATATCACGGGAACAAGAAAAGAGTGCATGTCGGTAACAAGATCAAACTAGGTATTGAGATACCGATGATCAAATCTTGGATATGTAATATATCACGAGACAAAGGGATTTAGTTACTAGCGTTAAAGGTTCTCACGATCACAAAAGTCATTTTTGAATGTGTGGGAGTCAGTACGGATCTCCAGATCTCGCTACTAATTATTGATCGGAGAAGGGTCTCGATCATGTCCGCATTATTCTCGAACCTTAGGGTGACACACTTAAGGGATACCGACACCATTTGGTGCTGTTGAAATAAATTGTCATGTTGAAAATTGTCTAGCCCTTTCCATCAGTTCAGACTGTTGCGTTACATTGGCTAGTGCATGCAATTCAATATGGTATCAGAGCAGGAGGTCCTAGGATCAAATCCTGGCCAACGCAAAAATTAAAAAACAAATATTGCGTCTCCCCAAACAAACATCACAATAGGCCAAAGGGCAAAGACATATGATGAGTGTTTAAATAAATTGCCCAACTCTTTCCATCAGTTCGAACTTTTGGTTCAGATGGCTAGTGCATCAATTAAATATGGTATCAGAGCCAAGAGGTCTCAAGTTTAAGACCCTGCTCACGCAGTATTAAAAAAAGATTCTGCGGCTTGCACCGAACCCACACTAAGGACTAAAAAAGCCTAGACGTGAGGGGGAGTGTTAAGAATATATTACACGCCAAGCCCTTTACATCAGTTTGGACTTTTGGTTGAGATGGCTAGTGCATGCAATTCAATATGGTATCAGAGCAGGAGGTCCTAGGATAAAATCCTGGCCAACGCAAAAATTAAAGACAAATATTGCGGCTCCCCAAACATGCCTCACAATAGGCCAAAGGGCAAAGACGTAGGGTGAGTGTTGAAATAAATTGTCTAGACCTTTCCATCAGTTCAGACTGTTGGTTGCGTTGTCTAGTGCATGTAATTCAATAGGAGCAAATGTGTTCCAGAGAAAAAGAATTGCAAAGCATTGGAATTATTTCAATGGACAATGATTTTCTTGGGGTGAAATAGCTAAAACTGGTTTTGCATGTGCTATTGAAATGTTGTAGGGGTTTTTATGTGAATGTTTGTAAATTAAAGTAATTGACAAAATTCTAAATAAAAGAGTTCTATTAAATGAGAGTTGCATTAAATTTGGTGGAAATTTAATGCATGTGAGTGGACTTTTGAGTGGAGGCATTTTTATGTGAGTGGAGCTTCCACTACATGAATGTGGAAGAGGTGGGGGCACCTCCCTTGGCCGCCGGCCATGGGAGGGGGCAGCCCCCTCTCCCTATAAAAGGCCCCCTCCCCTCCTCAAAAAGCACACCTCCTCGTGAAGGATCTCTCCCCCCTCTAGAATTATTCCCTCATGGTCTCGAATTAGCGAGATACATGTTCCCGATGGCTTTTCGTCTGGAAGGAGTTGCTGCTTCCGCTGCATCGCTAGAGCGAGGAGGTGGAGGTTGTTCGATGGATGGACGTGTGTGCGAGCACGGATGTGCTGCTAATTTGCGGCGCTGGACTTCCTCTCGATCTTGAGATCGGCAAGCGATTGACTACATCATCCACGAGTCCAATCTTGTTACACTTTGTCGGTCTTCAAGGGTATGTTCTCTATGGATGTATATCCACCCGTTGGTTGTATCTTGGTAGATAAATCTTGGTGCTTAGTAGTTCCCATCATAGGAGTTTTTTGTTTTCTTTGCTGCAAACTCAACAACAAAAGGTAGCATAGTGAGTTTGACTCAGTGTCTGGTAACAGATGTTGATAGAGAAAGGATGTCCTACATCCCCTATGCCTCAGTCATAGGATCTATCATGTATGCAATGCTAAGTACTCAACCTGATGTGGCATTAGCTCTTAGTTTGGCGAGCCGATACCAAAGTAATCCAGGAATGGGTCACTGGACAGCTGTGAAAAATATCCTAAGGTATCTCAAGAGAAAAAAGGATATGGTCCTAGTCTATGGAGGTGATGATTAAGCTCTAAATGTAACTGGTTACATGGATGTGAGCCGGCACTGGGATCCTGATGACTCAAAGTCTCAGACGGGATTTGTGTTTTTGGTGAATGGTGGGGTGATAAGCTAGAAGAGCAAGAAGCAACCGGTAGTTGCATAGTCTACAATGGAGTTGGAATACATCACTATTGCTGATGCGGCGAATGAAGTGTTTGGCTAAGGAATTTCGTCATTGAACTAGGAGTTGTTCCAAGTGCGCAAGCCCCCGTGACAATCTATTGTGACAACAGGGGCGCTATTGCAAATGCAAAGGAACCAAGGACTCATTCCATGGCCAAACACATCAAGCTACGGTTTCATGTCATCCGACAGAATGTTGACGAAGGTGAAATCAAGATTTGCAAAGTACACATGGATCTGAATGTTGCAGATCCTCTGACTAAAGCTCTCCTATAATCCAAGCACGAACAACACCGAGATGTTATCGGTGCTAGGTTCCTTCATATTGTAAACTAGATTAATTTGTACTCTAGTGCAAGTGGGAGACTGAAGGATATATGCCCTAGAGGCAAATAATAAAGCATACTATTCGATATATCTCTTATGTTCATAATATGTTTCATACTATGCTATAACTATATTAATACGAAACATTAATACACGTGTGGTATGTAAACAAACTGTGTCTCTAGTTACCTCGAGCGAACTAGCTCATTGGTCAGGAGGATGATCTAGGGTTTCAAGATCATGGGCATTTATGCCAACTGACAATGAGGTCATTTCATTAGTTGAATGATGTGATAGATAAACATCCGATAGTTGTATGTTAATGAGATCTAGTTACAAAGTTCACAATTGATGATAAACACAGAAAACCTCGCAACCTGATCCTTAGACTGTGAGATAATGCAAATCACCATTCTGGAAGGAGCTTAGATGGTATCAAGTATCATACCGTAACTGGATGATCAAAAAGGTGCCAGTTAGGTTTCCCAAAGGGGTGTGTAGAGGAGTACATATCAAGACCAGGATTTGCCAGTCCATGTAACGGATAGATACATCTGTGGCTATCTCGGTGACATTGCATTAACGAAGCTTGCAAGCGTGTGACTTGGTCACAGAATGCAACAACATAGGAACAAGTAAACAAGTTCATCAGTAACAAGATCGAACTAAGGTATGGAGATACCGAAGATAAGGTCTCGGATGAACTAGGTATCAAGTGGCAAAGGGAACAGGAAATGATGTTTACGGTTCGAGCGATAAGATTTGTGGAATACACTGGGGTCATCATGGGCATCTAGGTCCCGCTGATGATCATTGATATGAGAGAGCTCTCAATCATGTCCGGAGTGTTCCCGAACCAAAGGATGTCACGCTTAAGAGCGGGGATGCTTAAGGATAGATGTGGTATCGTAGGAGAAATAGAGAGAGAAACCGGAATAGTTTTGGGTAACATCCGATGTTGATTGTAGGGGGTCTAGAATGTGTTCCGAAGTGAAGGAATATAATAATATGTGTATTTTATGTTAATTGGTGAATTAATATTAAAATATACATTTTATTTTATTTTTATGGGCAACCCATTGCTAATGGGCCTCACCCGGAGGGGAAGCCCAAAGGGGCAAGGCACCTAGGGAGGAGGGCCAGCCGGCCAGGGATTAGAGGGCCTCCCAAGTGGGGCCCACCTAGGGCCAACGGCTACCCCTTGGTGGACGGCGGGTGTGGGAATTAGTCCACACGACCTACCCCTTGGGTGGTGCCCCTCCCCTCCCACTATATAAAGGGGGTCACCTCGTAGCCTTTGGGATCATCCCATTCTCTCGTTCTCTCTGTCTCTCATTTCCATTGAGGACTTCTCCATAATATTGGAGACGAACTCTAGGGTTTTGAGTTCTCCACCTTCACACTAATGTCATGTGATCTTTGGTCTGCCAACTTCCTCTTCCGCTGCTCGGCTGGATCGGAGCCTGGGAGACGCCGCCTACACTGGACGTCTGTAGTACTTCGGAGGCACCACACTTGGGGTGCTTGGAGCTTCGCGTCTTCATCAACATACACATTCCTTTGTAAGGCGTTCATCGGTATTCAAGGGTATGAATACCGTCTTCCTTTTATGTTACTTATGTCTACATAGTATAGATCTTGGTATTAGTGTTCGCGTAGTTAGAATTTTTTTGTTTTCTGCTACGGAACCCTACAAAGGATTCCTTAAATAGGGCGGCATCGGTCCTCTTCCCCAGGTTCATGGGTGGGAAGGGTCACCACAATGCCACTCCTCGAGGTCCCGGTCTATACGGCTTCTTTTTGGTGGACTAGGTCTTGGACGCTAGACGCTTGTCTATCCACTAGTAAAGTGGCCTTCCCTTTCCCCGTTTGTCTTCGTCTAGCTCCACTAGCTGTCTACTTAACACTTAAACGACAAGGTCGAGCGCCTGCCATGCTGAGGTCATCTATCCTTTCCTTGTGGAAAAGGTGGTGGACCGACTCTTCCTTTACCGAGGCAAATAGAGGGCACGGAGACATTGCGCCCCTTGTTAGGACTCGCTTCGACCGCTGGCCGCCCGGTGAAGTTACCAATAAGCCCCGGAATGTACTCCAGAGCATTTGAAGTTGGGTTCCATGGTGGAGCCCTGCAGGGCAGTGTACTTTACTCTAGAGGACGTTTCTTGGTGATGGGGAGCCTCACGAGGAGACATCCACCCGTGCCACACTCCAGAGGCATATAGGCCTCCTATTTGTTAGGCTCTATCAGGCACTAGGCCCGCCAACCGACGAAGGGTGGCACCCCGGTTGCCAGGACCCTGATAGTAGCCCTCGAGTGCTTGGCTTGCAAGAGTCCTCCGAGGGACTCGAAGAGGCAAGCAGCCTAGGATGGTTAGCGGGCCCCAGCATTCTCCCGGTCAACATAGGCCCACCACGCCCTCATCCTGGCCATGGAGTTGAAGCATCCGTGAGTTCTCGACTACGAATCTCGGGCATGTTACCCTTGCCTCTGGAGTTGTCCCCATGACGCGACGATGCGTGGGGCCTAGCAGTTATATCACGTGCCGAACGCAGCGATACGTCCTTTCAACTGGCCCTACTTATATCATGGTGTGGGCACGTGACCTTCTCACTCCACGCCGTGATTCCCTTTCTTCTCTGCTGCGCGCTCGTGCGAAATATTATCACCCCAATGGTGCCCAAGCGCTTCTTAGCCACCGAGAAGGGCAAGGCCGTGGCGGCGGCAGCGGAGGAAACCCCTACGGCCAATCGGAGCCATGGCCAGCCGCAGGGTAACGGCCTCTCCGCACCCCGAGGTTGATGCGTGCCTTCAGGAAGAGCCTCTGTCCAGGACACTCCGGAGGCGGGGAGGACGACTCCAGGGGCACGTAGTTGGGTGTGCGCGGGATACGACTACCTGAGCCACCATTCTATCCCGGGGATCAACCCGAGCTGAGCGTCGTCTCGATCCAGGATCAAGGTTGAAGGAGAATACGAACCCGAGAAGGTCACCGACTTTGTTCTTGTTCTGAATGACGATGACTAGTCTACCAGGGTACGGCTCCCATCGCGCTTTGCTCTCACCACGGGGGCCGATCTCCATGGGTCCGTGCAACTGAGGCACCTTAACGGTTTTCGTGGGAGCTTCTCGCTGCACCTTAATGGTTGAGACTCTGAGTGGAGAGTGATGTAGTAAATGGAAGTCTTCCCCACGAGGGAAACTCGAGGGTTTAAATATCGAACTCTCGGGGAGTTGTGTGTAAGAGAATGATCCTCTTCGTTCTTCATCAAGCAACCTACAAAATAGTTGTAGATTGTTTTGTGCGCTCAACCTCACCAAGTGTTTTCAAGCACAAGGTGTTGCAAGTATGAGAAATGTTATTGTATTTTCGGATTTAATTAGTACTGAAAATAAAAGTGATGTAGATGTGTTGGATAGTGTTTTCTTATTGTTTAAAATGGACCAGGGTTCATGGTTTCTCTTATGCACTCTCTCTTTGAGTTGTGGTGGGCACGGGACACTCTAATTGACACAATATTGGTGCAACATATTAACGTATGGATAGCAATTCATATGGGCATCACGTCCTAACATTGATATGTTATTTCTAACAATTCACTTATACTCCACTAGAAAGGGGGGGTCTCCAAGAAATCTAGTATTAAGATCAATTTCAGAGTATAGCATTAAGTTCTATGACATGAAGTTAAAATAAGAACATACTTGATCTAGTATAAGCATGGTATTTTCTTTATCCCTAGTGAGGCAACTAAGTAAGGTAAACACCCAAGTGATTCTCATGTTTTACTATCCTACCCGCAAGATCACCCCCGTTGCTCCAACTAATGCACACGTTCCCCCACACACGCTCCCATGTACAAGTTTGATCAAAACAAGTAAATAAGAACAGGGTACATGATATGCATCTATTCATATACTTCCAATACTGAACAATTGCAATCTCAATTATCAACTATATAAAGATCCACCACATAGGTAATACAAATATGACCGTAATCATGTTATGTAGCTCATATGGTTCTAATACAATCGAGATCATGAGAGAGAGATACAATAGCTACTACCACAAACACGTAGTCCAGGGGTGGACTAATCCCCCTTCAGCAGGGTGAAGGTGCTGGAATCGTTGGAGGAGGTGGATATTACACCGGTAGCGCCCAGCCAGAGTTTCCCCCTCCAATCTTCTGCCTCCTGCCTCTCTATTTCGTGTTTCTGTCTTCTGCAGCGCTCCTTGATGACCCACAAGTATAGGGGGTGTATCGCAGTATTTTCGATAAGTAAGAGTGTCGAACCCAACGAGGAGCAGAAGGTGCTGGCTAGTGGGATGGATCAGGAATTCTCTGCAAATACTTAGCAAACGGATTTTTAGGGGTTTTTGATAATGCAAGTAAATAAAGTACGAGTAAATAAAAGACAATACGAATAAACGCAGCAAGTGGCCCAATACTTTATTTAGCAAAGGACAAGCCGGTTGTATTACTTAAGATGACTAAACGTTCTCGAGGACACACGGGAATTCTGTCAAGTGCTTTCGCTTCATATAGTTGATTTCTTCTTTAGTTTGCTAAGTGTTGTGTGGCTGAACCTATGCTAATGTACCGACCTTCCTAGGACTAATACATACTTGTGATTATACTCCTTGCAGACATCCGTAAGTACAATAAAGTAATTAAGGTAGAAACCTAACCACAACTTTAAACTCTAAGACCCTGACGTCCCTTGTGCAATGGTTTCCTAACGGGGGTTCAGGTTTCTGTCACTCCGGCAACCCGTACGATTAGTAGCCAAATACACAATGCATTCCCCTAGGCCCATATAGGTGAAGTGTCATGTAGTCGACGTTCACATGACACCACTAGAAGAAGTACACCACAACTTAAATATCAAACTATTGAATCTTTCTCAACACAATTTCACTACTAACAACATGACTTCTCCCATGTCCTCAAGAACAAAACGAACTACTCACAAAACATCATATGGATCATGATCAGAGATGGAATAATGATGTATAACAATCTAAACATAAACCATAATTCAATGGTTCCACTCAATAGCATCAACTACAAAGAGTAATCAACACCAGGATAGTTTCCCCTAAGAACTATGCAAGATTCAACCCAATTGTTACAGTGATATGGAGATGGTGATGATGGTGCTGGTGGAGATGATGGTGGTGATGATGATGACGGTGATCCCGATGAAGTCCCTCTTGATGATGGTGATGATGGCGATGATCTCCCCTCTCCGGGAAGGAATTCCCCTGGCAGAATTCTGTCTGCCAGAGAGATCTTTCTCTCTCGGTGTTTTCCGCCCCACAGAGGTGGCAGAATCTTTCTATGGTCACTCCCCCAGGTATTAGGGTTCCGTGGAGATAATATACGCTAGAGGGGAGAGCTAGAGGTGGATCAGGGCGGCCACACCACCTGGTGGCGTGGCCCAGGGTGGCCCGCCCTAGGGGGTGGTGTGGGCCCACTGTGGCCCATCTCCCCTCCTCCTTCTGGAAGTCTTCGTCTTCTGAAAAAATAGGATTTTCCATATATTTTCCCGGATTTCTGATCTTCGCGAATTTTTCCTCCAAACAGTACCTTTTCCATCAGAATCCTGACTGCAGTGGTCCATGCTCCAAAAGTCATCAACCATGCAAAAACAGATGAAATAACATAAGTATCATCTCTTAATATGAAATATATCAATCAATAATAGTGAATTATGATATAGAATAGTGATGCAAAATGCACGTATCAACTCCCCCAAGCTAAGACTTCGCTTGTCCCCAAGCGAAAGTAAGCTCAATAAACATGGCCTCAGGTTTATGGAGTGAAGAATCAATAAAAAAATACGGACAAGAAGCATCACATTCATCAATACATAAGTCATAATAGAACACAAATCACTATTATATAACTTAACTTGCAATAAGTAAAGGAAACACAATAAAGATACATAAAGTGAATCATAATTGGTAATGGCAAACTTAGCTCTTGGTCGAAGAATAGTTGATAATTTGCTGTAGTTCACAAAAACTGGTTTTTAAAGATAGCTTTCAAAGTAGTAGACACTAAGATAAGAGCAAAGTGCAAAACAAGGAACTAAGAAACATGATTGAATAAATCGTCATATGAATGAATGAAACACAACAACTCAAAATACTTGCTGAGATAGAAGGGAATAGGTTTACTGACTCAATTAAAAAGTAAAAGAAAGGCCCTTCGCAGAGGGAAGCAGGGATTCCAAGTTTCATAAAGAGCTTCCAAAAATCATGGTACTTACTAGCTTTCAGCTCTCATTGCCCCTATCATAGGCATCTTTAGGTGATTAATGTTAAAGTGACACAACTAAGAGGATATGCTTGACAAGTTATAAGTTAAAATCTCATGCCCCTTACTTACAAGTACCGAACCTCATGCTACTCAACTTCAGTCACAAGTAAGCTCTTGTCATTGTAAATACATATGTATCATAAAGAACCGCCAACGGGGTACCCCTTGCACATGATACATGAGCGATCCCATAATCAAAATAACAAGGCAAGCAGAAAATGAGCATCTCAGCGATCCTTTTATTTGCTATTTGCATAGGTTTTTATTGAGGATGCTTCATAGAGTGCCCATTATGGTTATGCTGCAAGTTTCCACCATGATTAGGCATGGCTTAGGCTAGCGGCCCAGGTATTTCTCTAACACACATATAAACTCCATGATCTTACAAGTTCCCCTTTTATTTCACACCGCCAGGATCCATGAGCAAAAGAATCATGATATCAACGGAATATAAGTGCAAAGTTGAAAGCGTTCCCCATGATACATGGTTCTGCTAACTTCAACTTATAAAGCGCAAGCATATACGCAACAAAGATGGACACAATGGTTCAAGTTTATTAATTGCAAGAAAATAAAAGTGTGCTATCAAGTTCGTGAGAGCTTTAATCACTAATTTTCTCATAACAAGTTTAATTTGGAAGGTAGATAAAAACATGAATTTACTTGGAATAGCAATAATGCTAATAGGTAGGTATGGTGGACACAAATGGCATAGGTTTTGGTTTAAGGATTGGATGCACGAGAAGCATTCCCTCTCAGTATAGGTTTTTGGCTAGCAAGGCTGGGTAGCAATCATAAGAGTTGAAGGAAACAAACAAACATATAAGTGATAAAAACAAACATGCAATCTTCCTCAGAAGCACAAAAGATCTTAACTAGAGAATACTAAACTTATGAGCAAATCAAGAAAGAAAATTGATGAGATTATATTTCTTAGAGTACTTTTTATCTTTTCATTCAACTCTCAAAAATAGTGTTGCTACTGACCGAGCCAGGTTTGCCAAAACCAACTAAATTAACTCAATGATCCCAAAGTGATACCAATACTAATGACAAGATCAATCATATAACCACGAATTGAAAACTAATATAAGATATGCAAAAAAGTAAATGATAGAAGTTATCATTAATATTCCATAACGGCAACTCACACCAAGGGATACATAAGTAACGAGAGAGGGAACACTTCCATAATGCAAACCATCCTACATGATAACTTCTCTATTCATGATATGACTCTATGATATGTTGCTAACGTATCTATAATTTTTGATGTTCCATGCTTGTTTTATATCTACTTTCTTATGTTTTGTCCACACTTTGGAGTACTTTTACACATTTTCTGGAACTAACCTATTAACAAGATGCCACAGTGCCAGTTGCCTGTTTTCTGCTGTTTTTGGTTCCAGGAAAGTCAGAAAATCAATATTCTCGGAATTGGACTGGACAAAAGCCAAAGTCGATATTTTACCAGAAGACTCACGGAGCCAGAAGACGAGACGGAGAGGGGCCATAGGGTGGCCACACCATGTGGTGGCGCGGGCTAGCCCTGGCCGCGCCACCAGGTGGTGTGGGCCCCCTGGCCACCCACCGACCTTGCCTCTTCGCCTATAAGATGCCTCCCGATGCAAAAACCCTAAATCGTCAAGCCTCCAGCCACGAAAAGTTCTGGAGCACCGCCGCCACCGAAGGGGAGATTCGGGGGATAGAAAGTCTCTGTTCCGGCACCCTGCCGGGACGGAGAAGTGCCCCCAGAGCCATCTCCATCGATCTCCACCGCCATCTCCATCACCGTTGCTTATTCCCATGATGAGGAGGGAGTAGTTCTCTCTCGAGGCTAAGGGTTCTACCGGTAGCTATGTGTTTATCTCTCTCTATGCATGATCTTATTGAGATCATGAGCTTGTAATCTATAGATCTACCTTCCTACTCAAGTGCTTTAATATATCTCTGCTCTCCCCATGTGTGTGAAGTTGACAGTGTGCACACCATGGTGGCACTTAGGCTAGAGATTACAAATACTTGTTATGAGATATATTTGGAGTTGGATGTCCTTCTAAAATTGTGGTGTTTGTTGGAACCATCTAGTGCTCAAGGTGACTGTGTGGGGTTATCTAGATGCGGAAAGCAAACTTTGAGGTGTGCTGTTATAGCCCTACCATCGATTAGAGTGTTCAACCGGAGAGTAGTTCAAAGTAGTATCATAAAGAAGAATATATTTATATGAGAGTGTTCACTAGTGAAAGTATGATCCCTAGGCCTTGTTTCTAAGCACTGAAACACCATTTGCTATTAGATCTATTACAAGTTTGCTTGCTTCTTTATCTTTATTTCAGTTTTCCTTTAGTCTTTTCCACGCCATCAAGCTATTTTCTATCACCATTACCACTTGTATTTCACTATCTCTTCGCTGAACTAGTGCACCTATACACACCTGACAAGTGTATTGGGTGTGTTGGGGACACAAGAGACTTCTTGTATCTTGATTGCAGGGTTGCTTGAGAGGGGATACCTTGGGTGATCCACTTAAGGTAAAACTTGTTGTTGTTCTACAAACCTATGCACTTGGAAGCCCAACACATGTCTACAAGAATAGAAGTGCTTAGACATCAAGCTATTTTCGGGCGCCGTTGTCGGGGACTAAAAGAAGAAGAAGCTCCCACGTCAACCACACACCAGCACTCTACTAAAAAGGTAAAAAGATAGAAGATAGTGATGTGATACCGCGGCAGTCCCCCAAGCTATTTTCTTTGGACACCATTATTGCTAATGCTATGGAAAAGTCTAAGCTTGGCGAAGCTAGTTTTTATGAAAATAATCTTTTTAGTTCCCCAGCTTTGGAAGATAGCTATTCTATTGCTTATGATGATACCAAACCTCCAATATATGATGATTATAATGATGAATATGATATTTTCAGTCCACCTTCTATTGAGGAGAAAATTAATGATTACAATATGCCTCCTATATTTGATGATTATGGTGATGAGAATAATAATTATAGCTATTTTGTTGAATTTGCTCCCACCACAATTAATAAGAATGACTATGCTTATGTGGAGAGTAATAATTATTATATGCATGTGGCTCAGGATAAGAATGTTTTATGTGATATTTATATTGTTAATTTTATTCATGATGCTACTGAAAGTTATTATGAGAGAGGGAAACATGGTTTTATGTATCTCAACAATATTAAGTTTCCCCTCTTTATGTTGGAAATTTTGAAGTTGCACTTGTTTTGCTTTCCTATGCTTGTTGCTTTGTGCTTTCATGACTTGTTTCTTTACAAGATTCCTATGCATAGGAAGTGGGTTAGACTTAAATGTGTTTTGAATTTGCTTCTTGATGCTCTCTTTTACTTCAATTCATATTTCCTATGAGAGCATCTTCTCAAACTATCATGCCTAACTTAAAGGCGTTAAAGAAAAGTACTTATTGGGAGATAACCCAAAAGTTTTAGATGAGTCTTGGAAGTTATTACTTCAGTAATAACCGCTCCTTATCCTTTTTATTTGCTTTTTGTGCCAAGAGTAACCTCTAATGAGAGAGAAGTAAAGATTGGGAAAGCTGCTGTCCCGAAACAGATTTCTGTGCTTCACCATAAAAATTCGTGTAAAATGTCTGTACGTCCTTTTGAGGCGTGAATTTTTGTGCTTCATCCCAAGGTTTTTATCTAACTTTCATTAGATCAGCACTTTTTTATTTTAGCAACAGAAGGTCTTCGCAAAAATTCGTCTTTACCTGCTGGTCTGTTTTGACAAATTTCTGCCATTATTTGCATTTGCTTCTTGTTGGTTCCTTTTTAAGTTCTTTTGGGGAATTGAGCTTTTTGAGGGAAGTGCTACAGTAGCTAGTGTTCTAATGGAATTTTTATTGGTGTTGGATTTGAACCTAAAAGACTTATTATCTTGAGTGCACTAATGTTGCTAATAAAGTTTGTGTGAAGTTTTGTATCAAGGAAAAATTTCAGGTGTATGGAAGGAATGAGTAATGAGATGAAGAATGGACTAAAGCTCAAGCTTGACGATGCCACGCGTGTCACCCCAAGAAATATCCAAGAAGTACAAGCGTCAAAGCTTGGGTATGCCCAAGGCATCCTCTTCTTCATTAATAAAAATCCCAGGTTTCTTCCAAACACTTCATTTTTATTATTTCATGCACAGTTGTGTTGTTCTTGGAGCGTATTCTTTTTCATTTTTGTTTTGGTTTTTCGTTTTCTTGGTTTTCTTAGTTTTTTGAATAAATTGGTTGGACCGCCTCTTTCATACGTTGGTTTTCAAATAGTTTGGTTTGGATTGGAAAATATTAGGAAAGTTCATGTTTAAGTGGTAAAGAGAGCTTGTTTTTAACTGTGGCCTATGCTTTGTCATGCCATGCTCGATATTGTTTTGGCTTTATGCTTGTATTCTTTGTTGTAGCATGACTTGTTGTAAACAATTGAGATTGCTCAATGTGCCTTGGAAGGATCATGCGTTGTTTTAGCATATTAAAGCATAGTATTGTGGTATTCTCCTTTGATGCTTTATTTGGGTTGACTTGGCGCATGCTCACACCATGTTATGACTATCCCAAGTCACCATAGCCTTTATGATCCTTTAGTTTTCAACTTGTAGTATCACTTTATGCTTTGATCAATGATGTTTTGGGGCTCTGCATGATTATGGCCATTATTGCTCTCTTAGTTTGTCGCTCCCAGTCTTTTGCTAGCCTCCACAACCAAGTATGAGTTCTACTCATGCATCCAACTCCTAAAACCAAGTTATTCCAAAAGAGTCCACCATACCTACCTACTAGTATATGCTATTCCAAGTATATTCATGTTTTTAGCTACCTTCCGAATTAAACTTGTTATGAGAAAACTAGTGATTAAAGCTCTTACAAACCTGATGGCACACTTTACTTTTCTTGCCCTTAATAAACTTGAACCATTGTGTTGTCTATGTTTTATATGCTTGCACTTAGATGTTGGGAATTAGCAGAACCATGCTGTCATGGGGAACGCTTTCAACATTGCACTTGTACTTTGTACCTAGTTGATATCATGCTCTTTTGTCTATGGATGTCGTCGATGTGAAATGAAAGGGGAGATTGTAAGTCCATGGAGTTATGTATGTGTGTTAGAGAAACGCCTAGGCCGCAGGTCTAATCCATGCCTAATCATGGTGGAAACCTGCAGCGTAACCATAATGAGCTGTCTATGAAGCATTCTTCTTATAAAAAAAGAGTCAGATATTGAGAAAAAGAAAAAAAGAAAAAAAAGAGATATGAGAAAAGAGGAAAGAGAGAAAAAAGCACCATATTCCCATGGCAAATAAGAAGATTGCTGATATGCTCGTTGTCTGCTTGCCTTGTTATTTTGATATGGGGATTCTTACGTATCATCGGGCAAGGGGTACCCCATTGGCGGTTCTCTATGATACACATGTACTTACAATGACAAGAACTTACTGGTAACTAAACTTGAGTAGCATGAGGAGCGACCCTCGTATTCAAGGGACATGAGATTTCCAACTTATACTTCGTCAAGCATATACTCCATAGTTTGTTCACTTTAACCTTAATCACTTCAAGATGCTTATGATAGGGGCAATGAGAGCTGAAAGCTATTAAGTACCATTATTTTTGGAAGCACTTTATGAAACTTGAATCCCTACTTCCTTCTATGAAGGCATTTCTTTTACTTTTATGTTGAGTCTCCACTTTCTATCTTTATGCACTTACTTTGAGAGCATAGTGGCCATTCATAGTTCTATGTGCATTGTCCCAAGACTTGTTGATTGATGCATAACTTGATATTGCTTCTTCTTAAACTACTTGTATCTAGTCACTCTTATAAACTTTGAAGGTGTCCTATGCATTTATGTTTGCTACTCTATGAGGGATAAGCTGAATGCCACTATGCTATATTTTATTCATGTGAAACAAACAAACGTCTTGCAAAGCATTTTTATTCATGAATCTTTTGTTTTTGTCTTTTCATGTTGCAACGTAGTTGCTTTTCCTTATTGTTTGAAATGTGTCTTTCATGTTATGATTGAAGTACTATGATCCCAGCTATCAATGTTTTACAAATACTTTGATCAAGTTTATGATGGTGCATGTCACCTCAAAAATTATTCTTTCTTTTTATCACTTACCTACTCGAGGACGAGCAGGAGTTAAGCTTGGGGATGTTGATACGTTGCTAACTTATCTATAATTTTTGATGTTCCATGCTTGTTTTATATCTACTTTCTTATGTTTTGTCCACACTTTGGAGTACTTTTACACATTTTCTGGAACTAACCTATTAACAAGATGCCACAGTGCCAGTTGCCTGTTTTCTGCTGTTTTTGGTTCCAAGAAAGTCAGAAAATCAATATTCTCGGAATTGGACCAGACAAAAGCCAAAGTCGATATTTTACCGGAAGACTCACGGAGCCAGAAGATGAGACGGAGAGGGGCCACAGGGTGGCCACACCATGTGGTGGTGCGGGCTAGCCGTGGCCGTGCCACCAGGTGGTGTGGGACCCTTGGCCGCCCATCGACCTTGCCTCTTCACCTATAAGATGCCTCCCGATGCAAAAACCCTAAATCGTCAAGCCTCCAGCCGCGAAAAGTTCTGCAGCGCCGCCGCCACCGAAGGGGAGATTCGGGGGATACAAAGTCTCTATTCCGGCACCCTGCCGGGACAGGGATGTGCCCCCGGAGCCATCTCCATCGATCTCCACCACCATCTCCATCACCGTTGATGATTCCCATGATAAGGAGGGAGTAGTTCTCTCTCGAGGCTAAGGGTTCTACCGGTAGCTATGTGTTCATCTCTCTCTATGCATGATCTTATTGAGATCATGAGCTTGTAATCTATAGATCTACCTTGCTACTCAAGTGCTTTAATAGATCTCTGCTCTCCCCATGTGTGTGAAGTTGACAGTGTGCACACCATGATGGCACTTAGGTTAGAGATTACAAATACTTGTTATGAGTTATATTTGGAGTTAGATGTCTTTATGAAATTGTGGTGTTTGTTGGAACCATCTAGTGCTCAATGTGACAGTGTGGGGTTATCTAGATGCGGAAAGCAAACTTTGAGGTGTGCTGTTATAGCCCTACCATCGATTAGAGTGTTCAACCAGAGAGTAGTTCAGAGTAGTATCATAAAGAAGAATATATTTATATGAGAGTGTTCACTAGTGAAAGTATGATCCCTAGGCCTTGTTTCTAAGCACTGAAACACCGTTTGCTATTAGATCTATTACATGTTTGCTTGCTTCTATCTTTATTTCAGTTTTACTTTAGTCTTTTCCACGCTATCAAGCTATTTTCTATCACCATTACCACTTGTATTTCACTATCTCTTCGCTGAACTAGTGCACCTATACACCTGACAAGTGTATTGGGTGTGTTGGGGACACAAGAGACTTCTTGTATCTTGATTGCAGGGTTGCTTGAGAGGGGATACCTTTGATCACTTCCTCCCTGAGTTCGATAAACCTTGGGTGATCCACTTAAGGGAAAACTTGCTGCTGTTCTACAAACCTCCGCACTTGGAGGCCCAACAACTGTCTACAAGAATAGAAGTGCGTAGACATCAGCTATTTTCTGCCGCCGTTGCCGGGGACTAAAAGAAGAAGAAGCTCCCACGTCAACCATGCGCCAGCACTCTACTAAAAATGTGGGGCCCCCGGATTAATCCTCCGAGAATCCCTGTTATGCATACAACCACGATCCCATGTTCAGTTAGTCGTGGCACATAACCGACAAGTATCATTACAACATCTGAGGTATACCGAAATACAAGACTTACATAAATGCCATTATGGCTATGCCATCTTCAGTAGTGAAACATCATCACGCATAGAGCCCCAGCATGCCTCAACCTACAAGCAACTGACTGGGAAGACGTCCTAGCTCGCATAGTCATCGACTTCACCTCTTCTTGATATCTGACCAAGTTAATAGCCAGGGACCATGCTAGTGAGTACTTTGAATCTACTCGTAAACCACCTTAAGATAGCAGTAATAATAACAAGAGGATATGCATTATGGTTGTGGTAGTAGGAGGGCTCCAAGAGAGGTTCTTTTCTCAATTAGTTTCTCTTGTAGATATAGCATCTACATATCTTTGTTGAAAAACTTCTGTAAAACATTTTGGAAACCATTTTAAACATTAGGACTGGGTCACCCATTTGTTCCTTTCTCACGGTCGTCCCACGACCAAACTCCTTTCTCCTCCTTCCGACCATCCCATGGTCAAACCTTTCTCCGTTACAACCATCCCATGGTCAAAACATTTCCAAAGCCATTTCTTTTCAGAAATCCTTTTTGAAAACAAAACCAGCACCGCTCTACAGAAGTTTGTCCAACTCGTCCTTAACCGCGGACACGGGTATTCGAATAGATTTACACTCTGCAGAGGTTATACACTTTACCCACATCATCCGGGTACACTACCCTGATCTACACCAATCGTGGGTCGAGTAACCGTTCAAGACTCTCCGGATGCCCACTCCAATATAAGTGCCTACCCTATGAGTGTTAATCCCCTCAAAACCGAGACGTCGGGTACCGAGGACCAACCGGAGCGCCTTTTCCACTTATCGAGTTTGCGCTTTCATTGAGGGGCTCATAGTGACGTGTGTAGGTACGCAGACCCTTCGATCCTTCTCCCGGTCGATGTTCCACATGGAACGTTTTTCTAGAGAAGGCCCACCCTCTAGGGAGTTCATCCCCTGTAGTAGTTGCGAGGCAGCTTACACCAGAATAGACAAACATCGAATCCAGCCCTGTCCCATTCCAGAGGAATGTGGTTGCACAGGGTTAAGTTGTTATAGCTAAACTGCAAAAAACCGGGTGCATTTTTGTAAACCTTTTTCCTCCTGTTTTCCTCCAGCATTTCGTAAAACAAAACCTTTTGTCTTTCTCAGCAACTCTTGGGAGGTCCCACCTCACCAAGGTTTTATCATAAAACATTTGGTAAAACTTTTTCTGGGGTCTTCCCATCCTCTAACTTTGCTTTGGCTAAAACAGGGTCTCCAAGAGGGGTATGGTGCATTACACCATCTACCATACTAGGGACAAGTAGGTGTCGTCAAGGGGGTTGTACTTAATAGTACAAAAGAGTAATAGTTCGGAGGAGCCAAACCACTACCATATATATATATACATCAACATATAGTAAAACGATGTAGTTTTAATAAACAGAAGATAAAACATGCATAAGTAAAACAGTAGGACAAGGCTTATGAGCAAGAAGGTGTCTTGCCTGAGGATCAGCAATATGGCAATATGTCCCTGGACTTCTTCTTAGAATACCCAATAATACCAATAAAAACCATCTCCTTCTGCTCTCCGATATAATCGCAACTATCGTCAATAGGGAACACATGCAAACAAACAAAAGGACACAATAAATACAAGGCATACAATCACCAATACAATACAACAAACAACTGATAAATACCAAACTAATATTTATATGTTTTTGAGAGGATTTGATTTAGAAGGTGGGGATGGCCTTGGAGAAGGGGATTGTAACATCTTGATTTTTACGGGTTTTTTTAAGCAAAAGATGCTGCAACACAATTAATAAAAGTATTTTATTAGGAGTTTATAAATATAACTTGTTAGAACTAATTTGATGTTTGAAGGGAGAAAAGAATTTCTTTTAGTTTTGTTAATTGGATGTGCTTCTAAAATTGCCAATTTGCTTCTTATTTGATTCCTTTCAAACAAATCATATTGGTCCATCCATGCACCATGCATGGTGCATGAGCTAGTATATATGCACATGCACCCATCCATGGCCGATGCATGCACCATGCATATGCATACTGTAGCATATACATATATATGCCTTTATCTCTCTAGTTCTCTCTCTAGACCCAATGTGTATATATGCATGCATGCGAGACTATAGTATCTAGCTCTACTATGCTATATATACGTATATGTGAGACACCCTATTCTCTTCTTCTCTCAAAGTTCTTTCTTGTATCGATCGATGCACACTCAGCTCACCAAGCCTAGCGGAGCAACACACGAAGACGCACCATGCAGCGATCACTCCTATTCAACTCGTATGCCTGCACAGGGCAAAAATCCTAGCACAACACGGGCTGTACAAACCGAAGCGTCGTCCACGCCCAGCATACCGAACAGCCAAACGAAGCGCTCGCCATGAAGACTATACACGCTAGTGAAACTGCTGCCGTTACGTCTTATCATTTTTTCCAATCAATTAGAGCACCGTACTCCTTATATATAGCGACAAACTGATGCTCTCTTCTCTCCCTTGCCATTCCACACCGCCAACGAAGCTTTAGGCCTCTGTCCTAGTCCACCTTAGAGAGCTCTGCCGGGACGTCGGCCACACTTCCGGCAGCTCTGGCGAGGAGACGACCAGCTGCTAGAAGGACGAGTTGCTGGACCGCGACCGAGAGGAGGAGCAGGGCAGATTCGTCAGACTAGAAGGACAAGCCGCAGATCACCGACGACGTACTCCGCCGCTGTTTTATCTCAGTTCATCATCTTCTTCGGACCTTCACGTCACACTCGGTGAGCCCCGTCGCAAATCCTTTCACGCACTGCCTACCCACAGATATGCCTACCTCCTAGACATGTTTTTCCGCAGTAGTTTTGTAGTTGACAACGATGTCGGTGAATCGAATGCCATCCGGTGGCATTGGCGTCGTAGACTGATTTACCCATCTCGGAATCTAGTCGAGCCCAACATGGAATACCTGCCAAAGAATCCTAGGAACCTAGCAGTGGCTTTAGATAGAGAATACTACGTACGATTAGTCAAATTATTTTGATACGTATATATGAGATTATGCATGTTGTTTTGCTCCGGTAGTATATATACCCACGGTACTGCTCCTATTTGTTCTCACGTGCTCGGCTGTAGGACTGATTACTAGAGTTATTTGCTACCTTACAAGTATCTTATGGTGAGAATTAGCTAATTTGGTAATTACCAGTAGAGCATGCCAGAATATTTATTTTCTTACATCATCATCAGGATTATTTGCTTGTCATGCGTGTAGACTAGGACTAGTTTTAAAATTAGTACACGCACGTGTTACTCATCGTGCTAGTTGTTAATTTTACGGGTAGGTCTCGCATAATCTAGTTTTGTAGAAATGCCGGGATACAGTTAATATTGTTTGCTTTTTAGGTGTGCTCGTGTACTGTTATTGCATATGAGGTTATAGTAACATGTCGCTTGATTTATACATACATGTGTATGTGTAGTATGTTCATCTTCATTTTTGCATGCATGCGTGTGTAGGGTACACTAGCTTGCTGCATGCGGTTGATTATTTTATGTGTGCAGATCACTAGCTTTGTGCATGTTCTCATTTCTTAGTCATGTATGCTTAAGTATTTTGCCTCGCATATAGTTTATTGTTATTTCAGTGCATCGTATACTAAAAACCATGTCACATATAGTGACCGTAATATGCATATATTATTTTTTCCTAATATATTTTATTGAGTTAAAAAGGTAGACAGATCGTATATCGAACCGTCCGAACATTTTCAGTCTATTTGATTCTTTTTATTTGGATCTTTACATTTGATCTTATTTGTGGCTATTCAAAATATGTATTTATGTGTGTTTCATTGTTATGACGAGTAGGGAGTGACGGGTTCGAGCAGAATCAAGATTACGAGGAAGAACACTTTCACGACAACGAAGGCATGCCCCTTTCATAATTATCCCATGTTTTACAAGTGCATGTTATTATTGTTTTACAAATATTACTACTATTTTGGTTACCCACATATCTTGATACACCTATCGCTATACACAACCCTAAGTAGAGATTATATATTAATCATGTAGAGTAGAATTGCTTCGCCATGCTATATAATATTTAGGGTCCTTGATCTCTCCTCTTCGGAGGAATTGGATGACCACTGGGTCAGATATACCCCTTTGAAACTGGATGAGCTCGCCGAGCTAGCCGTTGTTGCTTCCTCTACTCTATTCTACTCTAGGTGAAACTTACCATCTAAACACTGGCGCGGGCGACAGCTGAAACAAAGGAAGGAGCGATTGGCTGCCCTTCACTAGTGGAAGGGGGAAATCCATCGTTCGTGCCGCATGAGGGCCTAACAAGTCTTGGATTTGAAGATTGTGACCATCGTACAACCACATGCTATAATGGGAACTGGCTTGGTCAAGTAAGTTAGTCAGCCTTAGGTGTCGATGTCGCCGTACCGCTGATGAGGTGTCTGCCTGCGAGGGATCCTTCGGCACAGATGGGGGTACCGGTTTGGGGACGTACTCTCAGTTCCGTGCGCCATACCCGGTGGGCATGTCACATCTTTGGGGGATCTAGCTAAAAGACATTGTCACAATCCCTCTGCCAGTACACCAATTGGTGTGTATTAAACCACTGACGGCTAGTGGGCGTCAGGACAGGATGGTGTCGTGTGGGAAAAGTGTACAACCTCTGCAGAGTTTAAACTATTCGAATAGCCGTGTCCATGGTTATGGACGACACATGAATCTTTCTTGACATACAGGAACCTGTCTTGCTACTTTCCTCTTTGTTCCTATCCTTATCCTGGAGTCTATGAACTATGTGAGTTGTCGTGGACAATCACACTATTGAGAAATACCACATTGTTGATAAACATGTTTTCGTCTAAAACCGCTTGTATCAAAACTATTACCATGTTGCAAATAAAATTGACTTTTATGCAAAAGAACCCTATGACATCCACATAAAGCCACATGTAGATATATCAGGTTTTGCATAAGGGGTATGTTGAGTACGTCATGTACTCATGACAATAATTTTATTGAATTCAGAATACTATAAAGGGGAGGACTATGTCTACTATGATGATGCCGATGAGTGAGGCCTCGTGGACTACATCGACTGCCTGTGGCTGAGATGGAGTCACTACGCGTTTTATATTTCCGCTATGCTTTCTGGATGTAATAAATGTCTGTAGATATTTTACTATGTTGTTATCCAGACTTTGTAATAAATTACTTTTGTACGTCTCCAATGATATACATTTCGCTGTGTCGTCAACATTGATCTTGGGATTGACGAATAAACACAGGGGGGTCTAGAAGTTAAGTTCCGGTCCTCACAGAAGTGGTATCAGAGCCGACGTCGACCTAGTCACGTGGCCTGAGATAGAATGGAAAGCCTTTAGTACGCGTATATTACTAAAAGCATATGTTACAAAAACAGGATTCCTTATTGTTGCTCATCTATTCATTTAGATTTTACAAAATTTTGTTACTGATATTCTTCTCTTATTCAAATGTGCGTAGATGGCCGTACCTGTGACACGCCGGATTGAGGAGTTTGGGAACCTTCGTCTGGAGTTTCGTGACATGCTAACGAGGTTGGGTTACGACCGTGACCCTGAAGCAACTGGATACACCTTTCGGAATGTCTGGGAGGAGGAGACTATGAGAGTTACCTTGGTGGTGTTTCTGAACCTATCACTTCGTGGAAGACGTGCAGGAGCAAGGGGACACCAATTCACTTCTGATGGAGAGGACTTTGTGGATGCCACCATCCATACCATTCACCAGGCAATGCAGAGGATGGCCGACATCTACCAAGATGAGTTGCGCAACACACAGTTCCGGTACTTTGCCTACCGAGATGAGGGAGGTGCGCTCTGTCAGAACATGAGGTACTAGAATGAGGATGATCCCACACTCACTCGGATGGCATCACTCAACTTCAGACTAGAGAATCGCTTGGTCGCAGTCACCGGTATGCTGGAGGAGGCACGCCATCTTATCCATCACTATCAGGACCGAGCTCAGACTTTGGAGGAGAGATTGGTGGAAGCTAATACAACTTTAGCTGCCATCAATGCTGCACGTGAAGCTGCTGAAGCTACAGCTGAAGATGCCATCGCCGCGATGCATGTGGCCGAGACTGCTACGGAGACCGCACTGGCAATCAACGACGGCGGTGAAGGACAGGGACTGGAACTACCGCAACCTGCACCTGATGCACATCGTCATAGGACATTTTACGACAATGCGAGCGGCACCTGGTACCATGTGCGTGTGCGGGTCACAAGCTATAAATCGAGCATATCTTTTATCCGGAAGGTAGTGGGCTTTCACCCATACTCGCCCTTCCACTTCACACTTACTAAATTAGGCTGGGGCAGAAGAGCCAACTTGAATCGCGGAGAACAGATAGCTCCGGCATGTGAACTTGTCGAACCATTCAACTATACTGTATATCGATTGGCCACATCAATGCATGTCACCTCGGACTGCGAAACCTTCTTATTCTAAAGAATCAATAACAAAGTACTTAGAATGGACTAAAGATCCACTTAGAAAAAGGGACGGCTCCGCCTACATGTGAAGATCTTTCAAGCTAAAATAATGGATAGCCATAAGAAATCTCGATCGGCAACTCTGATACCATGATATCATTGGTCGAAGAATTCCTTGCCTTGCGGGACACGTAATTTCACCTACCCGCCATGGAAGAACTGGATAGCATTACTGTTTACCTAGGATTCTTTTCTGCTCTCTTCCTTCATTTATTTGGAGAGGAGAAAAGCAAGAGCGCTGGTCTCCCGCCATATGCACGCGCAGAAAGAATACGAGAGAGTTAGAGGCTGACCCAGATGAGGTGAAAGCTCCCTTTTTTCTTCCACTCCTTCATCTGAAGCCGACTAGTAGCAATAAATGCTATAATATTGACTTCCATAATCGAATTCTTTTTTTTCGGGATGTAATCCCATAGATATGCAAAATTGGACTTCTGTAAATTCAACGGGATGACTTGGAAAAATCTCTCGTCTTCATTTTCAGCTCCGCTCGCTCGAGAATTTCCACAAGGGTGGTAGATGCGGATTACCAGCGAGCTCTGGATGCTACTCTATATTAGAGATATTATTACTGTGCTTTTTTGCTATGGTTAGTCATGATTACTGATCAATTGAGCAGTTCTTTTGAATGTACCAATTTTTTGGATTTTCACTTGCGGTGTTCTCTCCATTTCTTGTTATATGCTTCTGTCGTGCTGCGGAACAAAGAAAATCCGCCTTCCTTGGAAAACGAATTCCTGACTCCGAAGTATCAAAGGAGACTTGGGTGATGCCTTCTGAAGAGCCCTTCATTCTGCGACTCAGATTAAGATTCGTGTCTCAGCCGGAAGGGGTCGTAGGACTAACTCAGACAAAGCGTTAGAAGTACGATCTCCGAATCTATAAGCTTTGGCCTGCCTTCTTCCCTTATCTAATCTATTAGGTAATAATAAAGTTGTGTTAATTATCACGCTAAGGAGCTGACCAGTGACATTTCTGTCTCAATTGAAGTCAACCTTACTATACTCGCTTGTAGGAGATCATCGCTCAGAAGGGCGTTCTTTCACTAGAAAAAAAAGAGTTTGAAGATCACCAGGTCAGAACTCTCAATCTAGCCCCACTTTCTATAGTAATTTATCGACATGTTGTTTCGAATGTCCTTGAAAAGGCCTACACACATACCCTGCCACTCGATGTAGGTTTTGCCAGCGATGTGTAGTGGGTTTGTTCAGTAGACATGGGTAGAGCGCACAAGTATTGGAAGGAAAGTTTCACCCTTCTGAAAACAGAAAAAGTCTGTATTGAACTCGAGGTTCCCGTTCTATTTAACTAACACTAACTGAAGCTAACCGGGAGCTTTCTTCTCATGCGACTCTTGGATCAAAAAGGGGCTGCTGGACTAGACCACGGTTGAAACTGCCAGGCACAGACTAAAAGTTGGGATCAGGGATTCCCGAGTCAAACGACTACCATACATAGCATAGAGCTTCCAGCTGCACTAGTGTACAGAGAAGACTAGATGTGAACATGAAACTTTACAGGAAGAAGAATCGCCCCACTTTCCCTCTTGGAAGGAGCATAGCCCTGTAACCCCTCTAAAGAGGAAGAGAGTGTAATGCCTTAAAGATCTCATTTTTGATTATGATTGCTCTAAACTAAAGAAGCGACGGTCCTTAATTATATGAGAACAAAAAGAAGAAATGACATGAGGGTTCTATATAGATAGAGAAATAAGAATAAAATTACAATGTGGAAAAGAAGACAGGAATTGTGTACAATGGCATTGTATAACAATTTGGAAAAGGGATGTAGCGCAGCTTGGTAGCGCGTTTGTTTTGGGTACAAAATGTCACAGGTTCAAATCCTGTCATTCCTACCTATTACTTTTTTATTCTTTTTGGTCAGTAGCGAAGAGATCAATTGAAAGTAAAGTGGGTATAACTTGAATTTGTGGGCCCACCCCTTCCACGTGTGATTTCTATGTTATGCATGGTCGTGCCTAAGGGCATATCGGTTGAAGTAGATTCTTCTTTTCTCTCAAAAAACCCCTTCCCAAACTGTACAAGCTTCTTCCAAAGCATACGGCTTTCTAGATGTATACGACGATCTCTAGACAGATGGATCTACCTACCTCCCGCTTTTGTTTGGACAAGGCGAGTTTCCTAAGATTCACCCACCGCGGATACACTAAGCATTCTTCCCGTTGGTAAATCTGATTCTTGCAAATCAACATCAGACTTAGAAGCTTCATGGGGTCTGGTCTCGCCATTTGGCAATTTAAGCCAAACAAAATACAGACCTTAAACGGAAAGACATAGGAGGTGACGAAAAACGAAAAAAGAGAAAGAGCTTACAAACTTCTCTGAACCCGGTAGCCAGCAGAGCCCTTATTCATGGGTTAGGGACTAGCATTGAACAAAGTTGGTGACAGCCGAAGAAAAGGTGAAAGGGCAAGTAAATAATCTAAACTACTACAAAGATCACAAGAAACCCAGCTCAAAGTGAATGGAGAGAGAACCCCTGCGCCTTGGAAGGATCTGAAGATGTTCGGACACTCATAGACAAGTGAACTCCAGGTTCCCTCGAAAAGTGAAGTGAACTAACTCATATGCGGAAAAGAGTCTTTCATGTCAAGGTGAACATAGACTGACAAGGTTAGTTTGTTTTCCTGAATTCTTAGAGAGAAGACTCATTGCTGGAACCGAGAGCACTGGCGATTGCTTTCTTTCTGACCTTCCGCTGAGAAATTCCATACCTTCCACCGACTTCTTTTGTGTGTGGCCAGAATGTGATGCTTTCCAATATCGAGTACTTTTCTTAACAATGTATAAAGCCCGTAAAACCGAAATCGATCCAAATCCACGGCCTTGAAAACCGAAATGTATTATTATGGTGTGATATATTATTTAATCGTGGAAATGCCATGCAGGTGCACCTATCAGAATCGGAACAAACCAATTACCAAATCCACCTATCATTGCCGACATAACCATAAAAAAGATCATTAAAAAAGCATGAGCCGTTATTAAAACATTATAAAGTTGATGATTCCCACCAAGAATTTGATCGCCGGGTCGGGCTAATTCCATACGAATCAGTACAGAGAAGCATGTGGACTTGTTCGGATTTTACATATTGATTATTTTGCACTAGAATCAAGCTTTTTGAGGGAATACTCACACTATATAGAATATCTTGACTCTGAATAGTTACATGCAAGTCTATATAACATAGAAAAGCAGGTTGTCCATGGCGGGTACGTGTGGGGTGAACCAAATTTTCAGTGAATTGGATTTTTCCATTCGAAGGGGATCGTACAAGGTCGGCAGTACCCCCTGTGAATACTCCGCCAGTATAAAAAGTTCTTAACGTTAGTTGAGTCCCGGGCTACCCAATTGCCAATTGATTGACCCGCAATAACACCCATGGCTTCTCCTAATTCTACGAGATCGCTATGAGTAGGACTCGGCCATAACAGAATTGACAGATCCAAGAAGTGCTTCGGCAGGTAAAGGGGGTTCTAATATATATTGGTTGTGCTCGAAATGGTTGTGCTCGAAAGGCGGTCTAACCACCTCAACTCCCCGTTTCTGGCATGCTATAGTTCTTTTAGTCTCTCGACGACGGGAATGGGAGATGACTGGTAAGCCAGATGCTTCGCGAACCACCGGTACATTTCGTTGCACTTACCTAAAAGGGCCTTCATCCGTATTTTCTCATTCATGTATCACAAATGGATCTACAGTAGGATTTTTTTTGCTCATTTGTATAATGAATTTCTATAAAATAAAGGTCTTATTGCTGAAATCTATTTGATTTGGGTCGGTAACGTTGGTGAATTAATAGAAACGGAAAGAGAGGGATTCGAACCCTCGGTAAACAAAATTCTACATAGCAGTTCCAATGCTACGCCTTGAACCACTGGGCAAGCGCAGCGAAGTCGTCTGAAGGGGAGTTCCATAGGAATGTTCAACTTCGATCAACCGGTCCCATGCCTAAAAAATAAAGATGGTCAAAAATAGGGGTGATATAACCCACTGCTCGCCTAAGAATGTACTGACGTAATCCCTACTATGGCTTCCCGAAGGATCCAGCTGCTAAGAAGGTCTAAGCCATAATGGATTGATGTGACCGTAGCGGCGACTGGAATAATGAGACAGTTATGGGACTTACCTTATATAACAATATACATGGAGGAAGGATTTTAAAAAGGTGGGGGTAAAGGTGTATAATACGAGCTTCCACTTTCAGGCAATGAGCTAGCTCTTTAAGCCTTTCCTTTCGCTTCCATCGAGAAATATAGATAAGCTTGGAGAAGCGATTAAGGTGTTTCCACTCTTAGGTTGTTCAATATGAGAAGACCGTGTCAATCACTTTGAATTATTGATTTACGTAATTGAAAGTAACCAATTAGGTTTACGAAGAAACCTAGAAATTGATCACTTATCCAATTTGACTACCTCTACGGTAGTAAAAAGTCATAGCAAAACCGGTAGCGACTTGTACTAGAAAACAAGTAAGTGTAATTTCCCCTAAACAATAAAATATGTTGACATGGGGAGGAACATATTTACTAGTTATAGCATCTGCAATTACCTGAATCTCAAGACGTTCCTCAAACCAATCATATACTTTATTGAGATAGGTAACTAACCCAAGCCCCCCCTCTAAGAGCCGTATATGAAAATTTCATCTCGTACGGCTCAAGCAGAAACACACAAATTTTCAACGAATATTATAAAAAAAGTTCAAAACTTCAGATGCATCTGTTTCAAAAAAAATCATGCTTAATAAGATGAGTGACCTCCCTCTTTTCTAGGACACGTATATTTGATCCAATCTTTTTTCGTAGCCACGGAATTGTACAGCTCCCTATCTTGTTGAAAACCCCTTTGCTTACGGAAGAGAAGAGTTGGATGCCGGTACTTGGTGGGAAAGCTCCCGTTTCCACTTTGCTTCTTGTAAGCTTCGGTATAAATAGCTCACTTGCGGGAGGAACAACTTTCATTTCTCTCTTTTGGTGGATCCTTTCTCCTCACTTTGCACTCGTCAAAGAGTATTAATAGAAGAGAAGATATGATGACCACTTTGAGTATTCTCTCACAAAGTCGAATTGGATCTAGAAGGAATCACAACCTCACTCTTATTCGGAAATTTCATGGTAGTTTCTATAAATTGGAGTTAATTAATAAGATTCACTCAATCTATTCGAATTCGAATGAGGTGTGGAGGCAGAGGGGCATCTTACCCGCTGAAATCAAAGCGCGTAAAAAAAGTCTTTACGCGAGAGCAATAGAGGTTGGGATACATCTATCTCTTCTGAGCAACCTCTTTTGGATTCTTAAGACCATCCTTGCAGTAGGATACCATCTGATTTGGGTTCTTTATTATCTCCTTCGAGGGATTTTTAGGATCGTTCATTCCGCCACTTTTTGGCTTTTACTGTCTACTTTTCTCAGGGAGATGGTTAAGGACCTAAGAAGATATAGGAGAGTAGGACCACTTCGAAGTCAATGTGTTAAACATTGTGTGAGTTAGACAGATCCCCCTTCTTAAATAGAGAAAGAAGAACCCTATCGCCTAAAGAGTGTTGGAATGTAGTGAACCATACCGAGCTTTTCAAAGACGGTCAACACAAGAAAGAACAATCTAGAAGCGCCATGGCGCACATTGAACTAACTTCAAAAAGCAAAGGAAAAGAATCCGGTCGGAATACGAAACTTGTTGGTTGGAGTAGGCGAACGCGAGGTTGTGTATGCAGGGTCTCCTTCTGTAACTTTCCAATTACGAGTAAGAGAATTGAAAGACATGAAAATTATCAATTCTCTACGGCGTCTAGGAGATAGATAGAATATTTTCAGGAACAAGAAAATCAGAAAAATCTTTCTCTCTATTCACTACCATTCTGCGTCTTCGACTTCTATTAGTTTCTTTTCTTCTTTAATGTAATAGCTATAGTTTGAAAACCAATAGTGGATTTGTTTCTGTCTTTTGTTGAATCTTTTTCACGGCTCGATAGAGAATTTGATAAGCCAATGATTTGTTTCCTTCTTTCATAATACGGTTAACCACCATGTTAACTAATCGATTACGAAAAATTGGATCGGATTTTGCAGTTCTTTTTTCTGCAGTACCTCGACGTGACATGAGCGTGAAAGAGGTTCAAGAATCCGTTTTCTTTTTATAAGGGCTAAAATCACTTATTTTTTGGTTTTTTGACCCCATATTGTAGGGTGGATCTCGAAAGATAGGAAAGATCTCCCTCCAAGCCGTACATACGACTTTCATCGAATACGGCTTTCCACAGAATTCTATAGGGATCTATGAGATTCTAACGTACTCCCCTCTGGATGCGGGAATAGCAACATGCACTAAATGCCCTGTCCAAGCCAAAGAACTTACCCCGAAAAGTCCTGACAAATGATGATTGAGACGAGATTCTGCGTTTTTGAACCACGAAAGGCTTGGTTTCCATTTGGGTTGTAGATGTAACCAACCCGCTACTAAGGACATCGTAGAAAGAAATAATAGAAAAAGAGGGGTGGAGGCTAACAATAATATTAGATCTATCTAGAAGCTCCGGGAACCCGATCGATCCGCGGTTAGTGAAATACCTCTATCTTCGAGGGAAGCGCTGTAGAAGAGGGTTGAGAGTCCTATAGCAAAGCAAGTTCTTTGGTTCTAGAAGAGAGGATGTGATTTCCACATTGAAGTTAAGGATTGAATGAATTAATTGTCCGAAACCCTACTTGTGAATGAATGCTCCTGTCCTTTGGCATCCCAGTGAAGAAGTTGACTTACTTCCGAATGAAGCGAACTCTGGATAAGGTTTTCAGATCGACCAAAAAAGATATTATTTATTGTAAGTGAACGGAGAAAAAATAAAAAGCCTTTTAAATAGGACGGACAGGCTGCTCCCTCTTGAGGTTGCAGGATCTGTAGTGACATCTTCTCCTGATGTGCAATTGGAGGCACTTGTGCTAGGGTGACGTGCCTTGACATACTGTCTAACGCAGCTTGTCACGCTGTGGAACATTCCGCGAAGCATCTGCGATATTGCTTGGGTAGCGGTTCCCAGAAAATAGGATCCCGAGGTTAACTCGATGGGTAATCTCGATCAACATTTATGCAAATATGAGATCCTCGTTTTTATGGAATTAAGGTCCGTTTTCGAGATGAGCTTGGTAAAAAAGATAGTCAATCCGTTGTCAAGCAAGACGATAAAGCTTACTTTCACAAGCATAGCAATTCCAAATCAATAGATAGTTTGACACATAAGACTTTCCGCTTTTCGTTCTTTTAGGAGCCTTCCTAGTTTTCTCCCTTGTAAATGAAGCTTTGTCCATCTCATTAAGGCCATCTCCGGTTCTTCTATCGATGGGCGTGGGTAAGCTGATCCTTCTCATGAGTACCAGTACCGAAGTTTTATTTGCTTATTTTTCTAGTACACGCTATACTTTCCAGATAGATAAGGACATGAAAAATATTGATCTGGACCTACAGTAGCCACTTGTCCAAGCTGGTTTTGAACCCACTGAAGAACAGAATCGAATGTTTCAAATAAAACTAAAACGAATCGAATGTGTTTAGAGTGGAGTGTCAGATGTATGATTTGACTGACTGGATCTTTTATACTATTGAGAGTTGATATTTCCATATTCTTTTGTCTTTGATTTTCTATGAGGAGAGTTTCTGTTTTAGATTTTAACTTGAATCTACATGTCTGCTGGAATTCATCTGGCCAACGGTTCCTGTATCATTAGCTGGATCTAAAACAATATCCAGATGCATATGTAATCTACAGTTATCTCGAGGGTAACATGTAAAGTATCCGCCTTTTTAGAAGTCGATTTTCTGTATGTAAATTCTAGTTTACACTAAAGCAGGGTAGAGGAATTGGTCAACTCATCAGGCTCATGACCTGAAGACTGCAGGTTCGAATCCTGTCCCTGCCTCTGCATAAGTAAAGTCTCCACCGACTTGAATGGTTTTCATGTGATTCTAGGTACTTTGTAGAATCTGGGCAACTGCATGCGCCAATTCACTCACATAATTTGAATTTCTTTCTTGGGTTATGATTTATGTAACATGAACAACAGAAACCGAATATACGCGGAGCCTTTAGGCGACCAATGTATTGACCTATGGGTTCAGGTAGGACAGTATATCCGGGGTATGGGGTATGCTGGGTCGTATAATGAGCTATGGGAATTCCGACGTAGCTTAATTTTGAATCAGTTCGACAATGGACACATGTCAAAAAAAGGAGATGAATAGATAGGGCTGAGCCGATAGCAGGACTGGGTACAATGATGGGGCGAGAGAGGGAAAAAACCTTCGGGATGGATCGGGAAAAGTGACCTCTGGCTCAGCCCACGCCAATCAAAGCCTGAAAAGGAGAGTTGCGGTTAACGATTCCTATAAATTGAGAAAGAAGCATGTTCTTCATGCCCAAGGATAAAGTAGATGGAACCCGTTCTCTAACCTTCTTTTTGTAGCAGATACTGCATAAAGTTTACCTGCCTTGATCACGCTGCTGTTCCAATCCTAATTGTTGGTGTCTATAACTAGATAATTGATTGATTTTCCTAGCCCTGGTCTATTTAATTGATTTAGTTCGCTAGGAATAGGAAACAGAGGCGCCGTTGCTTGTTCTACTAACACTAGTGCTACTTATCGCTAGGATACAACTAGATAATTCGTACACAAGAAGAAGTGTCAGCGTGCAACGATGCGTTGTCTTTCTCTCCAGGCCATTGCACCGATGCTCGCACTTCCCGCGCCACCATCAGTACAGCAGGAGCCTGATGATCATTCCTAGGGAGAAGAAACAGAGCCTGAAGAAAGGATTCTAGCAAGCTCGGACGAAGTGGAGTCTAGCTTTGAACCTGATCAGCCGAATGCAGGATCACATGGGTACCAGGACGAGTAGACTGCAACAAACCATGAGAGAGCCTTTATTTAATAATATGTGAGACATTAGCTATTTTAAATAATTGCATGTGTGTGAGTAGACTATACCGATCTATATGTGGTATAGCTACTACTCTATCTTAAACCTTTTGTGTGTGAGATTTTAAGATGAATTTGGTTCTTGTTTGGATTTCTTTGATGTTACAGTTTGATGTTTCAATTGTTTATCCGTGCAATTTTGGTTTTGGGGTATTTTATTTCCCTCTCGTCTATTCTAACCTTGAGCGACAACAGGATGAACGCCAACCGGGGTCGTGGTCGTGGTGGACACGGACATGGACGCGGTCGTGGACCAACGTTCAAGAACTTCACTGAGGGTGAAGTACATGACACTGATACCCATACTGAAGATGAGGGACAGCATCCACCACCGCCTCCGCCACCTAACATGGCACAACTAATGTTGATGCAAACACAGTTGCTACAGCAGATGTCCACCAATATGGCGAATCAGAACCAAAACCAAAACCTAAATCCGAATCAAGGTCATCATCCTCCACCGCAGTCCAAGTTAGCAGAGTTCATGAGGACAAAGCCACCTACTATCAAAGGGTCACCAGACCCTATTGAAGCTGATGATTGGCTGAAGGACATTCACAGGAAGCTCAATTTGGTCAATGTTGATGCACAAGACCGTGTGAAGTTTATGGCGCACCAACTTCAGGGCGTGGCTGCAGATTGGTGGGAGAGCTTTTATGATGCACATGATGATGCTGAGGTAATCACCTGGAATGAGTTTTCTGAAGCTTTTCATACTACACACATTCCAGCTGGTGTCATGGAGCTGAAGAGGGATGAATTTCGAGCTCTAGTCCAAGGAAAGATGTCAGTCTCGGAATATTGGGATCGTTTCACTCAGTTGTCACGCTATGGGAAAGCAGATATTCCCACTGAGGCCGACAAGACTGCTAGGTTCCTGAGGGGATTGAACCTAGGTCTGAAGGATAGGTTGGTATCCCATGACTTTCCAAATTTCCAGAGTCTGGTAAACAAGGCTATTCTGCAAGAGAACTCAAAGAGAGAGCTAGAAGAACACCGCAAGCGCAAGGCACCACAGGGTCATCATGGAGCAGGAAGCTCACGCCAAAAGAATAATAACCACCTGTGTTATCGTGGAGTAACTGCCAAGTCAGCAAAGCCTAGTCACAACTTCCAGCACAATCCTTATCGTACACCAAGAGCTGAAGTTGGAGGAAACCATGCCAACACTGCTCGAAAGGCATGCTACAATTGTTGCGTAGAGGGACACTTTTCTGCTGCATGCCCGAACAAGAGGAACACAAGGCTGACACCAGTGAAGTTCAATTTGGGGTCTGCTGCCAAGACACCAATAGCAGGACGTGGGCGAGGCATACTGCCTACACCAGGAGGCACACCTCATGCCTCTAGACAGACAAGTCGTGGCCAAGTCAACCATGTCACGGCCGAACAAGCTAATGAAGCCTCAGATGTTGTTCTTGGTATGTTCCCAATCAACTCATGTTATGGTTCAGTACCTTTTGATTCTGGAGCGTCTCATTCGTTTGTTTCCAAGAAATTTGCTGAAAAACACCATTTGAAAACTGAGGGTATGAGTCAGTCAATGGCAGTACAATCACCTGAGGGAATTCTTATGTCAGGTTTAAAATGCCCTAAAGTGATCATAACAATCGAGGGAGTAGAGTTTCTAGCAAACCTCATAGTGTTAGACTCTAAAGGGTTAGATGTCATTCTAGGCATGAACTGGTTAGGGAAACACAAAGCTATGATATATTATGGCCCTAAAGCCGTATCCTTAACCAGTACTGAAGGAATTGTGGTGAATTACAAGCCTGAGTTATCATCAGAAACCGTAGTAGAAAGTTTGTTGAACAGCTTGAAGGAGATGGTTGTGTCAGATGTTAGGGTGGTTAAGGAATACCCAGATGTTTTCCTAGAGGAGTTACCAGGTCTTCCACCAGATCGTGAGATAGAGTTTGCAATTGAGTTAGTGCTAGGCACTGCCCCTATTGCAAAAAGACCATATAGAATGCCAGCAAATGAGCTAGCTGAGATGAAGAAGCAAATCCAGGAACTTATAGAGAAGAGATACATTAGACCGAGCACATCGCCTTGGGGAGCACCGGTGTTGTTTGTAAAGAAGAAGGATGGTTCCATGCGCATGTGTGTGGACTACCGTGCTCTGAATGAAGTAACCATCAAAAATAAATACCCTTTACCGAGGATCGATGATTTGTTTGATCAGTTGAAAGGAGCTTCTGTTTTCTCAAAGATAGATCTCAGGTCAGGATACCATCAATTAAAGATCCTACCAGAAGATATACCGAAAACAGCTTTTGTTACTCGTTACAGCCTGTATGAGTTTCTAGTGATGTCATTTGGACTCACCAATGCACCAGCTTACTTCATGAATCTAATGAATAAAGTGTTCATGGATTGCTTGGATAAATTCGTTGTTGTGTTCATTGATGATGTACTGATCTACTCTCGTAATGAAGAAGAGCACGAGAAACACCTACGGATTGTTCTAGAAAGGCTTAGAGAACATCAACTTTATGCAAAATTTAGCAAGTGTGATTTTTGGTTGAAACAAGTAGATTTTCTTGGTCATGTCATTTCAGCCGAAGGAGTAGCAGTGGATCCAGCTAAAGTAGAAGTAGTACTTAGCTGGAAGTAACCAAAGAATGTGTCAGAGATACGCAGCTTCCTCGGACTGGCAGGATATTACCGCCGCTTCATAGAAGATTTCTCAAGAGTTTCGAGACCGATGACATAGTTGATAAAGAAGGAGAACAAATTTGAGTGGACACCAGCATGTGAGACCAGTTTTCAAGAACTCAAGAGGAGACTAACTTCCGCTCCAGTGCTAATTTTGCCACATATTCGAAAGGATTTTGAAGTTTATTGTGATGCTTCCAAATAGGGTTTGGGTTGTGTTCTCATGCAACAAGGCAAGGTCGTAGCGTATGCATCGAGACAACTACGTCCACATGAAGTGAACTATCCCACACATGATTTGGAATTGGCTGCCGTAGTACATTCTTTGAAGATCTAGAGACACTACCTTATTGGTAACCGATGTGAGATATATATAGATCATAAGAGCCTAAAGTATATTTTCACCCAACCAGATTTGAATCTTAGACAGAGGAGATGGCTGGAACTAATTAAGGACTACAACATTGGTGTAAATTATCACCCTGGTAAAGCCAATGCCGTAGCTGATGCGTTGAGCAGAAAGGTTTACTTCAGTAATCTTATGATCCAGGAAGCTCAACCAGAACTTCATGAGGAATTCAGGAAGTTAAACTTGAATGTGAGTCTCGCTGAGAAGTAGGATGTGTTAGAAGTCAAGTTCACTCTAGAGGATCAAGTAAGAGAAGGTCAGAAGAACGACAAGGGAATCAAAGAGATTCAATCAAAGATGAAGTTAGGAGAAGCACCTGACTACAAAGAGGATGAAAAGGGAAATATTTGGTTTCAGAAACGTTTATTGGTGCCAGACCAAAAAGAACTTAAGGACTCAATCATGAAAGAGGCACATGAGTCATCATACTCCATACACCTAGGGAGTACGAAGATGTACCATGATCTCCGAGATAGTTTCTGGTGGTCTAGCATGAAACGTGAAATTGTGGAGTATGTATCTCGTTGTGATGTATGTCGAAGAGTTAAGGCCGAGCATCAGAAGCCTGCAGGACTACTTCAACCACTTAAAGTTCCTTAGTGGAAATGGGAAGAAATCGGGATGGATTTTATCACAGGACTTCCGAGGACATCATCAGGATATGACTCTATTTGGGTTATCGTAGATCGATTAACCAACTCAGTTCACTTTATTCTAGTAAAGACTTCTTATAATGGGGAGAAATTGGCTGAGTTATATATGGCTAGAATTGTTTGCCTACATGGAGTTCCAAAGAAGATTGTGTCTGATAGAGGTACTCAATTCACATCAAGGTTCTGGAAGAAGATACATGAAGTCTTAGGCACACAGTTGAATTTTAGTACAGCTTACCATCCGCAGACTGATGGACAGACTGAGCGAGTGAACCAAATATTGGAAGGCATGCTTCGAGCATGTGCTTTAACTTGCAAGCACATTTGGGAAAAGAGTCTGCCATATCCTAAATTCTCTTACAACAATAGCTTTCAGACAAGCTTACAAATGTCTCCATTTGAATTCTTGTATGGAAGAAAGTGCCGCACGCCACTAAATTGGCATGAAGTGGGATATAATCAAGTTTTTGGACCCGACACTCTTGAGGAGGCAGATAAGCAAGTAAAGATGATTCATGAAAGATTGCGGGCTGCCCAATCTAGACAGAAAGTCTATGCCGATAGACGTCGTCATGATTTATCATTCAAGAAGGGGGATGATGTGTACCTGAAGGTATCCCACTTCGCGGGATGCGACGTTTTGGACTAAAAGGAAAGTTGGCACCCTGATATATTGGACCCTTTACAATCACCGCCAGGCGTGGAGAGGTTACTTATGAATTGGCATTACCCGAGAAATTGTCCAAAGTGCACAACGTGTTTCCCGTGTCTCAATTGAAGAAATGTTTTGATAAGCCAGAGGAAGAGGCTCGGAAAACTTCTTTGGATACCATAGAAGTTCAGGATGATTTGACTTATGAGGAATATCTAGTTAAAATTCTCGATGAGCAGTTAAGAACCACTAGAAGAAACGTGATCAAGTTCTGCAAAGTTCAATGGAGTAACCATAGCAAGGAGGAAGCGACATGGGAACGAGAGGATGCCCTTCGCGCTGAATTTCCAAATCTTTTCTCTTAGGCCGAAACTCGGGGTCGAGATTCCTAATAAGGTGGGTAGAATTGTAACATCTTGATTTTTACGGGTTTTTTTAAGCAAAAGATGCTGCAACACAATTAATAAAAGTATTTTATTAGGATTTTATAAATATAACTTGTTAGAACTAATTTAATGTTTGAAGGGAGAAAAGAATTTCTTTTAGTTTTGTTAATTGGATGTGCTTTTAAAATTGCCAATTTGCTTCTTATTTGATTCCTTTCAAACAAATCATATTGGTCCATCCATGCACCATGCATCGTGCATGAGCTAGTATATATGCACATGCACGCATCCATGGCCGATGCATGCACCATGCATATGCATACTGTAGCATATACATATATATGCCTTTATCTCTCTAGTTCTCTCTCTAGACCCAATGTGTATATATGCATGCATGCGAGACTATAGTATCTAGCTCTACTATGCCATATATACGTATATGTGAGACACCCTATTCTCTTCTTCTCTCAAAGTTCTTTCTTGTATCGATTGATGCACACTCAGCTCACCAAGCCTAGCGGAGCAACACACGAAGACGCACCATGCAGCGATCACTCCTATTCAACTCGTATGCCTGCACGGGGCAAAAATCCTAGCACAACACGGGCTGTACAAACCGAAGCGTCGTCCACGCCCAGCATGCCGAACAGCCAAACGAAGCGCTCGCCATGAAGACCATAAACGCTAGTGAAACTGCTGCCGTTACGTCTTATCATTTTTTCCAATCAATTAGAGCACCGTACTTCTTCCATACATCCACAAACTAATGCTCTCTTCTCTCCCTTGCCATTCCACACCGCCAACGGAGCTTTAGGCCTCTGTCCTAGTTCACCTTAGAGAGCTCTGCCGGGACGTCGGCCACACTTCCGGCACCTCCGGCGAGGAGACGACCAGCTGCTAGAAGGACGAGCTGCTGCACCGCGACCGAGAGGAGGAGCAGGGCAGATTCGTCGGACTAGAAGGACAAGCCGCAGATCACCGACGACGTACTCCGCCGCTGTTTTATCTTAGTTCATCATCTTCTTTGGACCTTCACATCGCACTCGGTGAGTCCCGTCGCAAATCCTTTCACGCACTGCCTACCCACAGATATGCCTACCTCCTAGACATGTTTTTCCACGGTAGTTTTGTAGTTGACAATGATGCCGGTGAACCGAATGCCATCCGGTGGCATTGGCGTCGTAGACTGATTTACCCATCTCGAATCTAGTCGAGTCCAACATAGAATACCTGCCAAAGAATCCTAGGAACCCAGCAGTGGCTTTAGATTGAGAATACTACGTATGATTAATCAAATTATTTTGATACGTATATATGAGGTTATACATGTTGTTTGGCTCCGGTAGTATATATACCCACGGTACTGCTCCTATTTGTTCTCACGTGCTCGGCTGTAGGACTGATTACTAGAGTTATTTGCTACCTTACAAGTATCATATGGTGGGAATTAGCTAATTTGGTAATTATCAGTAGAGCATGCCAGAATATTTATTTTCTTACATCATCATCAGGGTTATTTGCTTGTCATGCGTGTAGACTAGGACTAGTTTTAAAATTGGTACACGCATGTATTACTCATCGTGCTAGTTGTTAATTTTACGGGTAGGTATATAGCTCGCATAATCTAGTTTTGTAGAAATGTTGGGATACAGTTAATATTGTTTGCTTTTTAGGTGTGCTCGTGTATGTTATTGCATATGAGGTTATAGTAACATGTCGCTTGATTTATACATATATGTGTATGTGTAGTATGTTCATCTTCATTTTTGCATGCATACATGTGTAGGGTACAGTAGCTTGCTGCAATCGGTTGATTATTTTATGTGTGCAGATCACTAGCTTTGTGCATATTCTCATTTCTTAGTCATGTATGCTTAAGTATTTTGTCTCGCATATAGTTTGTTGTTATTTCAGTGCATCGTATACTAAAAACCATGTCACCTATAGTGACCGTAATATGCATATATTATTTTTTCCTAATATATTTTATTAAGTTAAAAACGGTAGACCGATCGTATATCGAACCGTCCGAACATTGTCAGTCTATTTGATTCTTTTTATTTGGATCTTTACATTGGATCTTATTTGTGGTTATTCAAAATATGTATTTATCTGTGTTTCATCTTTATGACAAGTAGGGAGTGACGGGTTCGGACAGAGTCAAGATTACGAGGAAGAACACTTTCACGACAACGAAGGCATGCCCCTTTCATAATTATCCCATGTTTTACATGTGCATGTTATTATTGTTTTACAAATATTACTACTATTTTGGTTACCCACATATCTTGATACACCTATCACTATACACAACCCTAAGTAGAGATTATATATTAATCATGTAGAGTAGAATTGCTTAGCCATGCTATATAATATTTAGGGTCCTTGATCTCTCCTCTTTGGAGGAATTGGATGACCACTGGGTCAGATATACCCCCTTGAAACTGGATGAGCTCGCCGAGCTAGCCGTTGTTGCTTCCTCTACTCTATTCTACTCTAGGTGAAACTTACCATCTAAACACTGGCGCGGGCGACAACTGGAACAAAGAAAGGAGCGATTGGCTGCCCTTCACTAGTGGAAGGGGCAATCCGTCGTCCGTGCCGCATGAGGGCCTAACAAGTCTTGGATTTAAAGATTGTGACCATTGTACAACCACATGCTATAATGGGCACTGGCTTGGTCAAGTAAGTTAGTCAGCCTTAGGTGTCGATGTCGCCGTACCGCTGATGAGGTGTCTGCCTGCGGGGGATCCTTCGGCACAGATGGGGGGACCAGTTTGGGGACGTACTCTCAGTTCCGTGCGCCATACCCGGTGGGCATGTCACATCTTTGGGGGATCTAGCTAAAAGACCTTGTCACAATCCCTCTGCCGGTACACCAATTGGTGTGTATTAAACCACTGACGGCTAGTGGGCGTCAGGACGGGATGGTGTCGTGTGGGAAAAGTGTACAACCTCTGCAGAGTTTAAAGTATTCGAATAGCCGTGTCCATGATCATGGACGACTCATGAATCTTTCTTGACATACGGGAACCTGTCTTGCTACTTTCCTCTTTGCCCCTATCCTTATCCTGGAGTCTATGAACTATGTGAGTTGTCGTGGACAATCACACTATTGAGCAATACCACATTGTTGATAAACATGTTTTCGTCTAAAACCGCTTGTATCAAAACTATTACCATGTTGCAAATAAAATTGGCTTTTATGCAAAAGAACCCTATGACCTCCACATAAAGCCACATGTAGATATATCAGGTTTTGCATAAGGGGTATGTTGAGTACGTCATGTACTCATGGCAATACTTTTGTTGAATTCAGAATACTATAAAGGGGAGGACTATGACTACTATGATGATGCCGATGAGTGAGGCCTCATGGACTACATCGACTGCCTGTGGCTGAGATGGAGTCACTACGCGTTTTATATTTCCGCTGTGCTTTCTGGATGTAATAAATGTCAGTAGACATTTTACTATGTTGTTATCCAGACTTTGTAATAAATTACTTTTGTACGTCTGCAATGATATATATTTCGCTGTGTCGTCAACATTGATCTTGGAATTGACGAATAAACACAGGGGGGGTCTGAAAGTTAAGTTCTGGTCCTCACAGGGATTTAACACCCTTTAGAATTTATAGTCTAGGAATTACCTAAGAGGGGTTTTGGACCAAGGACATATTCTATATGGTAAAATTGTATAAAAATGATACCTACAGGTAGATGTTGATAAAATGAAACCAACAAAAGTGGTTTCACTAATTTATCACTTTTCTTTAAATAGTTATGATTCTCCTAGTGAGTTAACTTCTAGTTTTAGGGGATAAATCACCAGATAAGTTCTAGAGCTCCCAAAATTATTTCCTTGGATGGTTAGGTAGGGGTTGATGTGCTTGATCAATCAGAGTTGGAATCAGGTCAAAATATTTACCACAATGCCCTCAGGAAATTCCCAAAGGCAGTTCTGTAGATAACTTGTCTTTTTCACCAGATTAAATTTACAGGGCCTATTGATATGAAACAAAGGAAACCTGCTAGGTATTTGTCATACCTTTCTGTAGAAATTTGAATCAACCTTTTTGGAGTTGCCAAAATCCTGGAGTGTTTTATTTAGTGATAATAACCCTTATAGAGGTAGTTCACTAAAACTCAACAGAGGGTCAATAAATCCTTATCTCCTGGTTTTGGATAGGTATTGATAGTCCACTACTCTTGGAGTTGGAATTAGCCTAATAGGTTCTGTAGATATGCCTAGGGAATTTTCTAAAGTTAGAAAAGGACTGTTTTTGTTATTTTTACTACAGGGAAACAAATGCTCCACTTGGCATGAAGCCAATTCCATAGGGTAGGTACACGCAACACCTACCAGATACACTTGGATTCACCAAATTTGGGTTTACCAACTCCCTGAAAGATTTATTTAGTGAAAAGAACATCATGTGGTATTTTAATTATCAGAAAATAACAAAAGTTCTTTTGGGAAAAACAGAGGTACTGCATGTTTAAGGAGACATTTAGAAACCAAGGAAAATTTAGATCTGGGCAAATGGATTTGGTTTCCAATTTTATCTTCATTTAAACCTAACAGCCATATTCTAGTAGATCTGGAAAAGAATAAAACTGAAAAGGGGAGGCCAGGCCGGAAAATTTGGGGCAAATGGGCCGCAACGTGGCAGACCACACGGGCCGGCCCAACTCCCTACCGCGAGCGCGTGCGTGCAGCTCGTTCGAGCTGATAGGCGGGCCCGTTTGCCAGAGGGGGAGGGGCGTCGAAGTGGTACGAGGAGATCCCGACAGTTCGTTCAAGACGAGATCGATGAGGGGGCGTCGTCGTCCTCCCTAGACACCACGACAGCGAGGGGAAACCCTAGGGGCGACGGGGCGGCACAGTATCTCACCGTGGGGGCTCGGGAGGCATCGGGGATGGTCCAGGGAGATGCGGTAGTCCGCGACGAGCCAGACGAGGGGTGGCAGTGGGGTCTTCTTCCTAGGGAAGATGCTCGCGCGAGGAAGACCAGCGGGTGGCTCGGAGGTTCAACGGCGACATTGTTCTGGGGGTTCCTGAGCATAGAGGAAGGCATAGTTAGAAACAGAGGGAGGGTAGGGACTCTGCAGGGTAGCATGCAGGGGGAGAAGGGCGTGAGGGGGTGAGCTATGCTCAGATCAGGAGTAATGGCTGAAGGGCCATTCTTTCCTTCCTCCGAGTAGAGCGGGGCATGGGAGGAGGAGTGGCTCTCTAGGGAGGGTAGGTGGGAGGTGAGGGAGGCAAATGAGGGCATGAGAGGCCCTGGGGTGGCGTCTGTCTTATTTAACCGAGGGGTTTCGGTCTATGGTAGACCAAGCTCAATGAGCCATGGGAGGAGATTGTTGGGCGTTGGTTGGTCGAGATGGACGGTGGAGAGGGGGGTGTGGTGCCAGGGACTAGAGAAGGGGTGGTGTCTCTGCCCTAGGAGCCTAGGGTGCTCCACCCTTTTTACTTCGGGTGAAAGAAAAGGAAGGAGGGGGAAAAGGGCTAGGGAGAGCTAGGTGGTTCTCAGTGGTGCAGAGGGGAAGGAAGTGGGGTCATGTATTGACCAGAGAGGGAGAGGGAGCCTGCTGAGACAGCTGCATTGAGTTGTCAAGATCTTTAAGAGATATGCCATATCTCTCCTCTCTCTAAGCTTCCAATAGGTAGAGGACAAGGGAGAGGGCTGCTGCTACAGTGGTGCATGACCAGGGGTGTGATGGGTGGAGGAGGGAAGTGCTTGGTCAAGCTTTGAGGATGGTTGGAGGTGTTTTGAGTAATGAGTTTTGACTAGTTTGCAATATTGGTCAAAACAAGGGGTATGAAGGAAGTACATAGATGTAGTCTCTATAAAATGAGGGAGTGGTACTGGTGGATAGATATAGTCAAGGAATCTCTCCCAGAATTATTTGAGATTTTTCAAATGAGTTTTAGTCTACTTAAATCTATTTATTCAAAAAGTGGTTTATAGAAGCTCATGTGATAAATATACATTGGACAAAGTTGGATTTTGATGTCAGGTGGTCCCAAATGTGAATACACACTTAGGGGAATTTTCCCAATATTTATTGGGGCTAAAAAGTATTTATAACAATTATTATTCCAATTCAGCCATTTAAGAAAATTGGCAAAAATAAATAATAAAGCTCTTCAAAAATATTTATTTTTGAAGTGGGAAGATGGGGTATGATATATGTATCTCAAATGTGCTTAAAGTTAGGCAGGTGTTTTGGCAAAAACCAAACTTTCCTTTATGGGAGGAGTTTTGGAAGTTTTGCCCCTTTAATGAATTAAATAGATTTTGGAGCCCTAATAATTATGGATGATATTTGATAAATCTTGATGGTCAAGGTAGATGATGTAGACAAGGTGTAGCAAGCATTTGCAACCTTGGGAAATAGAAATCCAACCTGAAATAGATAGAAAACAAGGAGTTGGGATCTAGGGTAATGTTATTTTTATACCATCAAAACATGGTTGTATCTTGGAGTTCAGATCTCCCCTTGGGGAATGGGATAGATGGTTAGTTGGACCAAGTCATATAGATGATCATGGCAGAAGGAGTTTGGATTGGTTACCTTTGAGGTGGTCTGGAAGTGATGGCAAACTTTGTTGAAAATAAGGCTAACATACCAGATGAGTCATGATGCCTTATTGACCATGTGGTTTTAAGGAGCACAAAGATCCACTTGGAACAAGTGAAGTAGATGTCGATAGACCTATATAAGTAGAACACACCCATGCAAAGAGTTGGTCCATAGAAGGTTGGATGGTGGTGTGAGCTTCTACCAAAGTAGGCATGTTGACTAGATTTGCAGGAAAAGTTATTTCTTGCCTGCAAAACCATCAAGAACAAGTGGGTAGGAGGAGGAGGATCTAACCAAGGGAAAGAGTGGGCCTTGGTAGTCTTTAGGATGGTTAACTAGATGGTTAAACAAGTGCATTACCAAGAATGCACAGGGGTTGAGAAAGGGAGACAGTCAAAAAGGTGATGTTGGAAATAGTTTTCCAGACTTAGCCAAATTTTGGCAGATTTAGGGTTTTTGACTAGAATGTGGGTGGTGATGATGTTGAAGAGTAGATTTAGTAGAAGGGATCCATGCTTGATATTGGTCCTCATTGACTTGGAGGCTTCTATAATGGATCACTGCAAAACTGATCTGGTTAAGGATTTTAGATGGTCACCTAGTATCTAGAGATTAGATCTAGATTGTATTCTCGCTTAAGGTTTGGGGATTTTAAGGTTCCTTGATCCTAGAGGATGAGCTCCTAGGGTAGCTCATACTACTTCTAAGCAATCAAGTCAAACAGCAGATCAAGGCAACTCATCTTATAACCTAAGCAAATCTACTACTGGGGTTACCATCAAGCCTGGCTTGAGGTAAGGATGGATATTTTGAAAAGGTTGGATTTTGAATAAGACGAGAGTCCTTGGTATTTCTACCAAGGGTAGAATTCAAAAGATTACTAAAAGGTTTTGGAGATCCTAGAGGTAAGAGTAGTTGAAAGTTCTGTCTTGAAAACATAAGGAGATTATATTATATATCTTTCCATAGTTTTGTCAATAGAAGCTACTAAAATAGCTTTGGTTACATAAGCATCTTGGCTCAGGTTTTGAAATGCCAGAACATTTGAGAATATGTAAAATGAGCCAGGATAGTTTTGCTAAATAGCTTTTTGTCAACTGATGTTGAGGTAAAGATTATATCATAAGCTATGCAATCAGAGGCATAAGCACCGACAATCAATAAGAAAACACAACAACACATAACAAGAAAAAGTTTTTGTTCCCCCTGATTTTTGCATTCTGGACAACTAATCAAGGTTGCTGAAATTGGGGTGTTACAAAAAAGGTAAAAAGATAGAAGATAGTGATGTGATACCGCGGCACTCCCCCAAGCTTGGAACAAACCAAGGGGATGCCAAAACCTGATGATGAATTACTCCTTCGGTGGTGGTGGTATCCTCTCGTCATCGTCCGACTTCCAGGGTAAGGGCTCCCCATCAACAAAGGACATCGTGGTCTCTAGGATCCTGAAACTTGCAACAGCACTTATGCGTTTAAACCTATCCTCGTACTCATAGTTTTGATTTTGAACATCGCAGAGTTGTGCTTGCAGTTGGTTGGTTTTTTGGCGGAGTGAGAGGACTTCATCCTTGAGCTCAGCAGTCTCCTTTTGGTGCTCGACGATGAGTTCGGAACAAATCTGATGGATAATATCCACTGCACGCTCCGCCATCTTCTTGTACCTAAAGACTTCTTGCTCCAGTGCTTCCATCCTGTCTTCCAGACTTCCTTCACCTTTAGGTCCTTGAACCTCCTTTACCTCTCCATCTTCAAGCAACAACTCTTGGGATGAATCTTCAACTCTCTCATGTATGGGTGGAGGATATCCGCAGAAGAATCTTCCTTGGCTGGTCTAGAGGAAGACATTGTGGCTCCAAATCTAGGACTCTACCTGTCAGAAACAAATCGAAACGAAAACATGACAAGAACAAGATATACGAACCTCGAGGGATCCGGGGATTATATATTACGAAGTTTCACAACAAGAGGAAGGTACTGGGAGAAAACGGGTCGGAGACGGAGTGCGAGGTGGCCACACCACCTGGTGGCGTGGCCAGGGGTGGGCCCGTGCCACAGGGTGGTGTGAGCCACCCTGGCTCCGTTTTCGTCCCTCTTTCGCTTCGTAGCTTTTCCTATTGGATAAAAACTGCAAAAATATAACTAGACAGATCTTCGTGAACTTTTCTTACCAGAACTATTACCTATTCGAAAACGGACTCTACAAGTCTCTGAATTTGATTTTTGATAAAAAAATTTGGAGTCACCACTTGAAGAACATCAATATCTTCATCTTCATACACTTATTTCTTGAGTCATGAAACCTTGCACTTCCTTATTACACCATTATCTCCATTAACCTGGAAATTTCTTTCACACAAAACTTCACACAGTTCTCATTAGCAACATTAGTATAAGTGAAGTGATAAAACCTTTTGAGGCCAATTTCAACTAAAACCAATCAAAACATAATCTACTGTAGCAACTCCTTCTGAAAACCCAAGAAAAAAGGAAATCGATTAAAGAAGCAAATGCAAGAGTGGCAAAATCTGTCAAACAGACTAGCAGGTAAAGATCAATTTTTTCTAAAATCTTCTGTTGCTCAAATCAAAAAGTGCAGAACTAACGAAAGTTTAATAACAACCTGGGGCAGAAGCAAAAAAAATTACAGCTCAATCCGACATACAGAGATCTCTCACGAATTTTTACGGTGAAGCACAAAAATCTGTTTTGGGACAGCAACTTCCCCAAATCTTACTTCTCTCTCATTAGAGGTTAATCTTGACACAAAAACCAAACAAAAAGGATAAGGAGAGGTTATTACCGAGGCAATAACTTCCAAGACTCAAAGAAACAAAAACAAACTTAAAGCAAAAATAAACTGGGTTGTCTCCCAAAAAGCTCTTTCTTTATAGCCATTAAGATGGGCATGGTAATTTTGATGATGCTCACATAAGAATATGAATTGAAGTGAAAGAGAGCATTGAGAAGAAAAAATATACATGTTTAAGTCTAACCCACTTCCTATGCAAGGGAACTTTGTAAACGAACAAGTTGTTGAAACCAGAGACCACTAGCATAGGAAGGCAAAAGATGTGCAACGTAAAAACTTCCAGCATAAAACGAGGAAACTTGATATTATTGAGATGCATAAGAACAATATTCCCTCTTTCATAATAACTTTAGTATCATGCATAAACTTAATAATATAACTATCACAAGAACCGTTGTAGCAATGATCACTTATCCTAATAGAAAACACAGGGACACTAGCTCTCATAACACTACTTTGTGAAACAATATTAGGGATATCCTTACAGAGGATAGTGTGTCCATCTTCTTCATATTTAGTGACAAAGTCTTTCACATTTGCTATTATAGGTTCATCATCAATTTGTTTATCAGGTTCAACAGCTTTACTTGTACTTTCATTAACCATACTAGCTACCATAGAATGTTCCTTTATCTTAACTTGGAAAGGCATTTTCTCAATGTAAGGTTCAGGTAAAACATGATTAGCAGTATAGACTTCAGTATTTCTTGCAGGAACACACTTATCAACATCTTTATAAGGTTCATGATACTGATTCCACTTCTTTTTAGAAACTTCAATATAGGAAGCAAAAGCTTTAAAATAAGTTGCAATAGCTTCAGAGTCTAGACCATAAGCGTTTTTAATATTTTGAAAGTCATCAGTTCCCATAAAAGATTCAATGCATTCATAATCATAATTTATACCTAAATTTCTTCCTTTGTCATTCTCCCATGCTTCAGCATTATATTGAATACAGTCCAGAAGATCCCATTTAGCTTCTTCTTCCATGCAAGTGGATGATCCAGCACAAGAAGCATCCAATAAATCCTTATCATGAAGAGAAAGCCTTGCATAAAAGTTATTGATAATAATATTGTTGGGGATCTCATGAATGGGACACTTGAGCATTAGTAACTTCAATCTCCCCCAAGCTTGAGCTGTACTCTCTCCATCAAGAGGCCAAAAGTTGTATATTTGATTCCGATCTTTATGAATCTCACTAGGAGGATAAAACTTTGAATAAAAGAGAGGTACTATTTCATCCCATTCAAGAGCTTGACCATTCTTCAGCAGCTTATACCATTCTTTAGCTCTTCTAGACATGATCTGTAGTAATACCTGCACACTTGAACAACCCGCATAATTCGTGTATAAAGAGTAAATGATCACCGGGATGGACAGTTCCATCCCCAACATAGTAGTTATCCATAACACGATCAATAATTCTTGTAGGTATTTTAAAAATATCATTCTCAGCAGGTGGTGGTTCATCTACTACCTTAGCAGTGGTAGTAGCATTACGAAATAAGAAACTCAGCGAATTATCCATATTGAAAATAAAGAAACTAACAGAAATAAACATTACTCACAGTAGACGTTTCCTTAACCAGTTCCACTCTCCAATAGCGCTTCACTCCCCGACAATGGTGCTAGAAAATATTCTTGATGACCCACAAGTATAGGGGGTGTATCGCAGTATTTTCGATAAGTAAGAGTGTCGAACCCAACGAGGAGAAAAACGTGTTGGCTAGTGGGATGGATTAGGAATTCTCTGCAAATACTTAGCAAATGGTTTTTTAGGGGTTTTTGATAATGCAAGTAAATAAAGTACGAGTAAATAAAAGACAATAAGAATAAACGCAGCAAGTGGCCCAATCCTTTATTCAGCAAAGGACAAGCTGGTTGTATTACTTAAGATGACTAAATGTTCTCGAGGACACACGGGAATTCTGTCAAGTGCTTTCGCTTCATATAGTTGATTAATCTTCTTTAGCTTGCTAAGTGTTGTGTGGGTGAACCTGTGCTAATGTACCGACCTTCCTAGGACTAATACATACTTGTGATTATACCCCTTGCAAACATCCGTAAGTACAAGAAAGTAATTAAGGTAGAAACCTAACCACCACTTTAAATTGTAAGACCCTGACGTCCCTTGTGCAATGGTTTCCTAACGGGGGTTCAAGTTTCTGTCACTCTAGCAACCCCTATGATTAGTAGCCAAATACACAATGCATTCCCCTAGGACCATATAGGTGAAGTGTCATGTAGTCGACGTTCACATGACACCACTAGAAGAAGTACACCACAACTTAAATATCAAACTATTGAATCTTTCTCAACACAATTCCACTACTAACAACATGACTTCTCCCATGTCCTCAAGAACAAAACGAATTACTCACAAGACATCATATGGATCATGATCAGAGATGGAATAATGATGTATAACAATCTGAACATAAACAATAATTCAATGGTTCCACTCAATAGCATCAACTACAAAGAGTAATCAACACCGGGATAGTTTCCCCTAAGAACTATGCAAGATTCAACCCAATTGTTACAGCGATATGGAGATGGTGATGATGGTGTTGGTGGAGATGATGGTAGTGATGATGATGATTATCCCGATGAAGTCTCGCTTGATGGTGGTGTTGATGGCAACGATCTCCCCTCTCCGGGAAGGAATTCCCCTAGCATAATTCGTTCTACCAGAGAGATCTTTCTCTCTCGGTGTTTTCCGCCCCGCAGAGGCGGCAGAATCTTTCTGTGGCCACTCCCCCAGGTATTAGGGTTCCGTGGAGATAATATATGCCAGAGGGGAGAGCTGGAGGTGGACCAGGGCGGCCACACCACCTGGTGGTGTGGCCCAGGGTGGCCCGCGCCAGGGGGTGGTGTGGGCCCCCTGTGGCCCATCTCCACTCCACCTTATGGTAGTCTTCATCTTTTGGAAAAATAGGACTTTCCATATATTTTCCGGGATTTTCTGATCTTCGAGATTTTTGCCTCGAAACAGTGCCTTTTCCATCAGAATCCTGACTTTAGTGGTCCATCTTCCAAAAGTCTTAAACCATGCAAAAACAGATGAAATAACATAAGTATCATCTCTTAATATGAAATATATCAATGAATAATAGTGAATTATGATATAGAGTAGTGATGCAAAAGTCTTTCACAAAGCAACGTCCATTTTGCATCACTATTCTATATCATAATTTACTGTTATTCATTGATATATTTCATATTAAGAGATGATACTTATGTTATTTCATCTGTTTTTGCATGGTTGATGACTTTTGGAAGATGGACCACTAAAGTCAGGATTCTGATGGAAAAGGCACTGTTTCGAGGCAAAATTCGTGAAGATCAGAAAATCCCGGAAAATATATGGAAAATCCTATTTTTCCAAAAGACGAAGGAAGCCAAAAGGGGAAGTGGAGATGGGCCACAGGGGGCCCACACCACCCCCTGGCGCGGGCCAGCCCTGGCCACGCCACCAGGTGGTGTGGCCACCTTGGCCCACCTCTGGCTCTGCTCTTTGGCGTATATTATCCTCCAGAAAGCCTAAGACTCGAGGAGCAACCACAGAAAGATTCCATCGCCTCTGCGGGGCGGAAAACTACAGAGAGAGAAAGAGCTCTCCGGCAGGCAAAAATCTGTCGGGGAAATTCCTTCCCGGAGAGGGGAGATCGTCGCCATCAACACCACCATCAAGATGGACTTCATCGGGATCATCATCTCCATCATCATCTCCACCAGCACCATCATCACCACTCCATACCGTTGTAACAATTGGGTTGAATCTTGCATAGTTCTTAGGGGAAACTTTCCCGGTGTTAATTACTTATTGTAGTTGATGCTATTGAATGGAACCATTGAATTATTGTTATGTTTAGATTGTTACTTATCATTATTTCATCTCTGATCTTGATCCATATGATGTCTTGTGAGTAGTTCGTTTAGTTCTGGAGGACATGGGAGAAGTCATGTTGTTAGTAGTGAAATTGTGTTGAGAAAGATTCAATAGTTTGATATTTAAGTTGTGGTGTTATTATTCTAGTGGTGTCATGTGAATGTAGACTACATGACACTTCACCTTTATGGGCCTAGGGGAATGCATTGTGTATTTGGCTACTAATCGTAGGGGTTGCCGGAGTGACAGAAACCTGAACCCCCGTTAGGAAACCTTTGCAGAAGGGAGTGTAGGATCTCAGAGTTTAAAGTTGTGGTTAGGTTTCTATCTTAATTACTTGTACTTGCGGATGCTTGCAAGGGGTTTAATCACAAGTATGTATTAGTCCTAGGAAGGTCAGTACCTGAGCACATGTTCACCCACACAACACTTATCTAACTAAAGAAGATTAATCAACTATATGAAGCGAAAGCACTTGACGATATTCATGTGTGTCCTCGAGAATGTTTGGTCATATTAAGTAATACAACCGGCTTGTCCTTTGCTAAAGAAAGGATTGGGCCACTTGCTGCATTTATTATTATTGTCTTTTATTTACTCGTACTTTATTTATCTACATTATCAAAAAACCCTAAAAATCTATTTATTGAGTATTTATAGAGAATTCCTGACCCATACCAGTTGTCAACACGTTCTGCTCCTCGTTGGGTTCGACACTCTTACTTATCGAAAATACTGCGATACACCCCCTATACTTGTGGGTCATCAAGACTATTTTCTGGCGCCGTTGGCGGGGAGTGAAGCGCTATTGAAGAGTGGAACTGGAAAAGGAAACTTCTATTGTGAGTATTGTTTATTTCTGTTAGTTACTTTATTTCAATATGGATAATTGACTTAGTTTCTTATTTTGCAAGTCTACTACCACTACTAAGGTAGTAGATGAACCTACACCTACTGAAAATGATACTTTTAAGATACCTACAAGAATTGTTGATCGTGTTACGGATAACTACTATTTTGGAGATGGAACTATCCATCCCGGTGATCATTTGCTCTTTATACACGAATTATGTGGGTTGTTCAAGTGTGCAGGTATTACAACAGATCAAGTCAAGAAGAAGTTATTCTCATTATCACTAAAGGGAAGAGCTGAGGAATGATATAAGCTGCTAAAGAATGGTCAAGCTCTTAAATGGGAGGAAGTAGTACCTCTCTTTTATTCCAAATTTTATCCTCCAAGTGAGATTCATAAAGATCGGAATCAAATATACAACTTTTGGCCTCGTGATGGAGAGATTACAGCTCAAGCTTGGGGGAGAATAAAGTTACTAATGCTCAAATGTCCTATTGATGAGCTCCCTAACAATATTATTATCAATAACTTTTATGCAAGACTTTCTCTTCATGATAAGGATCTATTGGATGCTTCTTGTGCTGGATCATTTACATGCAAGGAAGAAGAAGTTAGATGGGATCCTCTAGACCGTATTCAAGACAATGCTGAAGCATGGGATAATGATAAAGGAAGAAAGTCAGGTATAAATTACAATTATGAATGCATTAAATCTTTTAGAGTAACTGATGACTTTCATAATATTAGTAATGCTTATGGTCTAGATTCTGAAAGTATTGCAAATTATTTTAAGGCTTTTGCTTCTTATATTGACATTCCTAAAAAGAAATGGAATAAGTATCGTGAGCCATATAAAAATATTTTTAATTGTGTTCCTGCAAGAGATACTGAAGTTTATACTGCTAATCATATTTTACCTGAACCTTACATTGATAAAATGCCTTTCCCAGATAAGGAAAAGGAACATTCTATGATAGCTAGTATGGTTAATGAAAGTACAAATAAAGCTGTTGAATCTGGTGAATAAGTAGCTGTTGAACCTGTAATAGTAAATGAGAAAGACTTTGTCACAAAATATGTAAAAGATGGACACACTATCCTCTGTAAGGATACTTCTAATATTGTTTCACAAAGTAGTGTTATGAGAGCTAGTGTCCCTGTGTTTTTTTGTTAGAATAAGTGATTATTGCTACAATAGTTCAGGTGATAGTTATATCTAAATTTATGCACGATACTGATAGTTACTATGAGAGAGGGAAAATTGTTCTTATGCATCTCAATAATATTAAGTTTCCTCGCTTTATGCTGAAAATATTTATGTTGCACTTGTTTTGCCTTCCTATGCTAGCAGCCTCTGGTTTTAACAATTTATTTTCTTACAAAATTCCCTTGCATAGGAAGTGGGTTTGACTTAAACATGTGTATTTTTGCTTCTAGATGCTCTCTTTTACTTCAATTCATATTCTTATGTGAGCATCATTGAAATTATCATGCCCATCTTAATGGCTATAAAGAAAGAGCTTTTTGGGAGACAAACCAATATATTTGTGCTTTCAGTTTGTTTTTGTTTATTTGAGTCTTGGAAGTTATTGCTTCTACAATAACCTCTCCTTATCCTTTTGTTTGGTTTTTGTGTCAAGATCAACCTCTAATGAGAGAGAAGTAAGATTTTGGGGAAGTTGCTGTCCTAAAACGGATTTTTGTGTGTCACTATAAAAAATTGTTAAAAACCCCAGAATGTCGTACTGATCTGTAATTATGTGCGCTTCTGCCCCAGGTTGTTATTTACCTGCTGGTCTGTTTTGCACTTTTTGATTTGAGCAACAGAAGATTTTTGAAAAAATTGATATTTACCTGCTGGTCTGTTTTGCAGATTTTTTGCCACTCTTGCATTTGCCTCTTAAATCGATTTCCTTTTTTGAATTCCTTTTGGGCTTTCGAGAGGAGTTGTTTCAGTAGCTTATGTTTTGATGGATTTCAGCTGAAATTGAACTTAAAAGGTTTATTACCTTGCATGCACTAATGTTGCTAATGAGAATTGTGTGAAGTTTTGTGTGAAAGAAATTTCCAGGTTGTAGGAGAACATGGTGTAATAAGATGGTGGATGGTTAAATGACTCAAGAATATGTTTATGAGGATGAAGATATTGATGTTATTCAAGCGGTGACTCCGGATTTTTTTATCAAAAACCAAATTCAGAGACTTGTAGAGTCCATTTTCGAATAGGTAACAGTTCTAGTAAGAAAAGGTCCGCGAAAAATCTGTCAATTTATATTTTTGCAGTTTTTATATAACATGGAAATCAATGGGTGGAAATAGGGACAGAAACGGAGCCCGGGTGGCTCACACTACCCCATGGCGCGGGCCCACCTGGCCGCTCCACCAGGGGGTGTGGCCACCCCGGAGCCTGTCTCCGACCTGTTTTCTCCCAGTACCTTCCTTTTGTTGTTAAACTTCATAATATATAATCCCCTGGATCCCCCGAGGTTCGTATATTGTGTTCTCGTCGTGTTTTCGTTTCGATCTGTTTCTGACAGGTAGTCTCAATTTTGGAGACACAATGTCTTCCTCTAGATCAACCAAGGAAGATTCCTCCACGGACATCGTCAACCCGTACATGCGTGAGTTGAAAATTCATCCCAAGGAGTTGTTGCTCGAAGATGGGAAGGTACAGATAAAAGAGGTTTAGGGCCCTAAAGGTAAAGGCGGTCTGGAGGACAGGATGGAAGCACTGGAGCGAGAAGTCTTTAGGTACAAGAAGATGGCGGAACGCGAAGTGGATATCACCCATAAGATTAGTTCAGAACTCAGCGCCCAGCACCAGAAGGAGACTACTATGCTTAAGGATGAAATTCTCTCACTCCACCAAACAACCAACCAACTACAAGCACAGCTCTACGACGAGAAAAATCAAAACTATGAGTATGAGGTTAGGTTTAAACACATAAGGGTTGCTGCTAGTTTCAGGATGTTGGAGACTAGGATGTCTTTTGTTGATGGGGACCCCTTACCTTGGAAGTCAGACGATGACAAGATAACACCACCACCACCGAAGGAGTAATTCATCATCAGGTTTTGGCATCCCCTTGGTTTGTTCCAAGCTTGGAGGAGTGCCGCGGTATCACATCATTATCTTTTTACCTTTTCAGTAGAGTCATATCATGAATAGAGAAGTTATCATATAGGAAGGTTTGCATTATGGAAGTGTCTCCCCTCTCGTTAGTTATCTATGTATCCCTTGGTGTGAGTTACCGTTATGGAATATTAATGAGAAGTTCTATCATTTACTCTTTTGCACATCTTATATTAGTTTTCAATTTCTGTTATATGATTGATCTTGTTGTTAGTATTGGTATCACTTTGTGATCATTAAGTGAATTTAGTTGGTTTTGGCAAACCTAGCTTGGTAACTAGCAACACTATTTTGAGAATTGAATGAAAAGGAGAAAAGTACTTTTAAGAATTATAATTTCATCATCTTTCTTTCTTGATTGGCTCATAAGCTTGGTATTCTCTAGGTAAGATCTTTTGTGCTTCCAAGAAAGATTGCATGTTTTGTTTTTATCACTTGTGTATTTGTTTGTTTCCTTCAATTCTTATGCTTGCTACCCAACCTTCCTAGCCAAAAACCTGTACTGAGAGGGAATGCTTCTCGTGCATCCAATCCTTAAACCAAAACCTATACCATTTGTGTCCACCATACCTACCAATTAGCATTATTTCTATTCCAAGTAAATTCATGTTTTTATCTACCTTCCAAATTAAACATGTTATGTGAAAATTAGTGATTAAATCTCTCACAAACTTGATGACACACTTTACTTTCTTGCACTTAATAAACTTGAACCATTGTGCCCATCTATGTTGCGTATGTGCTTTGCGTTTTGTATGTTGTGAATTAGCAGAACCATGTTATCATGGGGAATGCTTTCAACATTGCACTTTATTTAGTTGATATCATGTTCTTTTGCTTATGGATCCCGACGGTGTGAAATGAAAGGGCAGCTTGTAAGGCTCATGGAGTTTGTATATGTGTTAGAGAAACGCCTGGGCGGCTGGTCTAAGCCATGCCTAATCACGGAGGAAACCTACAGCATAACCATAGTGAGCAATCTATGAAGCATCCTCAGTAAAAAAAATAAAAAAAAGAGAAAAAACCTATGCAAATAGGAAAGAAAAAAGAGATCCTATGCAAATAGGAAATAAAAGGATTGCTGAGATGCTCATTGCATGCTTGCCTTGTCATTTTGATATGGGGAATCTTCCGTATCATCGGGCAAGGGGTACCCCGTTGGCGGTTCTCTATGATACACATGTACTTACAATGACAAGAACTTACTTGTGACTAAAGTTAAGTAGCATGAGGAACAGTACTCGTAAGTAAGGGGCATGAGATTTTTAGCTTATAACTTGTCAAGCATATCCTCATATTTGTTCACTTTAACCTTAATCACCTAAAGATGCTTATGATAGGGGCAATGAGAGCTAAAAGCTAATAAGTACCATAATTTTTGGAAGCTCTTTATGAAACTTGAAATCCCTTCTTCCCTCTGCAAAGGGCCTGTCTTCTACTTTTTAGTTGCGTCAGTAAACCTATTCCTTTCTATCTTAGCAAGTATTTTGAGTTGTTGTGTTTCATTCATTCATATGATGATTTATTCAATCATGTTTCTTATGTTCCTTGTTTTCCACATTACTCTTATCTTAATGAATATTACTTTGAAAGCTATCATTGAAAACCCTGCCATGTTTGAACTCCTGCAAAATTGTTAACCGTTCTTTGACCAAGAACAAAGTTTGCCATTACCAATTATGATTTACTTTGTGTATCTTTATTGTGTTTCCTTTACTTATTGCAACATAAAGTGATGAATGTGATGCTTCTTGTTCGTATTCTTTTATCGACACTTCACGCCATAAACCTGAGGTCGTGTTTATTGAGCTCAGTTTTCGCTTGGGGACAAGCGAAGTCTAAGCTTGGGGGAGTTGATACGTACATTTTGCATGACTATTCTATATCATAATTTACTATTATTCATTGATATATTTCATATTAAGAGATGATACTTATGTTATTTCATGTGTTTTTGCATGGTTGATGACTTTTGGAGGATGGACCACTAAAGTCAGGATTCTGATGGAAAAGGCACTGTTTGGAGACAAAATTCGCGAAGATCAGAAAATCCCGGAAATTATATGGAAAATCCTATTTTTCCAGAAGACGAAGGAATCCAGAAGGGGAAGTGGAGATGGGCCACAGGGGGCCCACACAACCCCCTGGCGCGGGCCAGCCCTAGTCGCGCCACCAGGTGGTGTGGCCACCTTGGACCACCTCTGGCTCTGCTCTTTGGCGTATATTATCCTCCCAAAAGCCTAAGACTTGGGGAGCGACCACAGAAAGATTCCACCGCCTCTGCGGGGCGGAAAACTACAAAGAGAGAAAGAGCTCTCCGGCAGGCAGAAATCTGCCAGGGAAATTCCTTCCCGGAGAGGGGAGATCGTCGCCATCAACACCACCATCAAGATGGACTTCATCGGGATCATCATCATCATCTCCACCAGCACCATCATCACCACTCCATACCGCTTTAACAACTGGGTTGAATTTTACATAGTTCTTCGGGGAAACTTTCCCTGTGTTGATTACTTGTTGTAGTTGATGCTATTGAGTGGAACCATTGAATTATTGTTATGTTCTGATTGTTACTTATCATTATTTCATCTATGATTTTGATCCATATGATGTCTTGTGAGTAGTTCATTTAGTTCTTGAGGACATGGGAGAAGTCATGTTATTAGTAGTGGAATTGTGTTGAGAAAGATTCAATAGTTTGATATTTAAGTTGTGGTGTTATTCTTCTAGTGGTGTCATGTGAATGTCGACTACATGACACTTCACCTTTATGGGTCTAGGGGAATGCATTGTGTATTTGGCTACTAATCGTAGGGGTTGCCAGAGTGACAGAAACCTGAACCCCCGTTAGGAAACCTTTGCACAAGGGAGTGTAGGATCTCAGAGTTTAAAGTTTTGGTCAGGTTTCTATCTTAATTACTTTCTTGTACTTGCGGATGCTTGGAAGGGGTTTAATCACAAGTATGTATTAGTCCTAGGAAGGTCAGTACATTAGCGCAGGTTCACCCACACAACACTTATGTAACTAAAGAAGAGTAATCAACTATATGAAGCGAAGGCACTTGACAATATTCCCATGTGTCCTCGAGAATGTTTGGTCATCTTAAGTAATACAACCGGCTTGTCCTTTGCTAAAGAAAGGATTGGGCCACTTGCTGCATTTATTATTATTTTCTTTTATTTACTCGTACTTTATTTATCTGCATTATCAAAAACCCCTAAAAATCCGTTTGTTGAGTATTTATAGAGAATTCTTGATCCATACCACTTGTCAACACCTTCTTTCCTCGTTGGGTTCGACACTCTTACTTATCGAAAATACTGCGATACACCCCCAATACTTGTGGGTTATCAGTCCTTTACCTTGGAAACATCAAGTTCAATGCCTTTCGAAGAAACGAAAAATCCAAGAAAAATCAACTTGTCTTTAGAAAAAGTGCACTTGGGAAGATTAGCATATAGCTTTTCGTGTTGAAGGATTTCCAAGACCTCCTTAACATGTGTAACATGTTCCTCAAGTCACTTGCTATAAACAAGTATATCATTAAAATAGACAACAACACTCTTTCGAATGAGAGAACGCAAAATATTATTCGTAAGGCGCATGAAGGTGGATGGGGCATTAGATAAGCTAAAGGGCATGACAAACCATTCATAGAGACCAAGTTTGGTCTTGAAGGCAGTTTTCCACTCATCACCTTCCGCCATGCGTATTTGATGGTAACCACTACGAAGATCAATTTTCGAGAAAATAGTGGCTCCACACAACTCATTAAGCATTCCACCGAGACGTGGAATTGGATGTCGATAACGCACGGTGATAGCATTGCTAGGATGGCAGTCCATGCATAACCATAACATATCATCCATTATTCAAACAAGAATCACGGGTACCGCACTTGGACTAGTGCTTACTTGGATCAAACCTTTGGAGACGAGTTGGTTGATTTGACGTTCGATCACCTTCGTCTCCTCCGGGTTCATCCGATAGGCGACGCGGTTTGGAAGATGTGCGCTGGGTATGAGGTCAATGCGATGCTCGATTCTACGAAGAGGAGGTAGTCCATGTGGGAGCTCTTCGAGGAACACATCCTTGAATTCTTGCAAAACAATCATCAAAGAGCGGGGAATATTTGTCAAGACATTAATTCCTTGCGCTAGTCTCTTGCAAACAAGGATATAGTGCAAAATGGATGGGTTGTTCCTCACATCTCTCATCTCACTTTTGGTGGCAAGAAGAACACTCTTAGTTTTTCCACTCGAGTTAGGCTTGTGGCTCTCACTCGCTATATGGTGGTTCTCTCGCTCACCACTCTTCTCATCGTAAGGTGTTGTGTTTTGCCCCCTCGCTAAAGCCTTTGCATTCTCCGCAATTATTTGGCTAGGAGTCATCGGTTGCAAAACACATGTCTTGTTAAGCCATTTGAAGGTGTATACATTTATGCGACCATCATGTAGAGCACCTTTGTCGAATTTCCATGATCGACCAAGCAACATATGGAAAACCATCATTGACACTACATCACACTCCATCGTGTCTTTGTAAGGGCCAATTCAGAATGTTACCGAGATGGTATGCTTGATCTTCACGGACCCTTGGTCACTTAGCCATTGCAGGTGGTAGGGGTGCTTGTGTGAATGGAGGGTGAGGTTAAGCTTCTCACACAACTTGGTGCTTGCAAGGTTGTGGCAAATCCCTCCATCGATGATCACCTTGATAGATTTCCCATTGATGCTGGCACGTGTTTGGAAGATATTTGATCATTGATCTTCATGCTCTTGTGCTTGGGTGGTCAATATCCTTGTGATGCCAAGCGATGGACTTGTATCATGTTCATACATGAGGAGTTCTTGGTCATCTTCCACGTGTTGCCTTGTCATTGCCTCTTTGACTCTATCATCAAATTCATCTTCACTCAAGTACTCTTCATCGCCATTTTCATGGATGAACAATACTTTCTTGTTTCCACAATCGGCTGACTTATGTCCTTTGCCTCAACACTTGTAGTATTCATCGTTGAATGGCGGGGCATCCTTTGTAAGATTGCCACTTGGGGGCATTTTTCCTTGAGGAAGTGTGGGCTTGAAGGAAGGCTTGGAGGTACTTGAGGAGCTTCCCTTGAAGGTTGTTGGTGTAGCGGTTGAAACTTTCTTGTAAGTGATGTAAGTATTTGGCTTATTGTATTTCATGTCCTCTTGTACTTGACGCTCGGCCTTTTTTGCAATGTGCACAAGCTCAACTATGTCGCTGTACTTTTGGAACTCTACGATGCACTTGATTGGGTGGTTCAAGCCAATAAGGAAAGGTGCCATTGTTTTCTCCTCGCGCTCTTCAATGTTGGCACGGATCATGTTGAGCTCCATTTGCTTGAAGTACTCTTCAACGGTCTTTGTCCCTTGACTAAGCGATTGAAGCTTGTTGAAGAGGTCACGCGTGTAGTGCGAAGGAACAAAGCAGGATCTCATATGAGCCTTCATGTCATGCCAAGTTGTGATCGGGGGCTCTTCTCTTGCATCACGAGAAACTTGAACTTGTTCCCACCAAAGGTTGGCATAATCATCAAACTCAAGTGAAGCCATAGCGACCATATTCTCATTGCTGTAGTTGTGCATATGGAAGATCTTGTTGACCTTGAGCACCCATGAGAGGTATTCTTCGGGATCATTTGAACCGGTGAACTTGGGCATCATGAACTTGATCTTGCCAAAAGTTTCTTCATCATTGCGGTCACGGTAGAAGTTGTTGCCATGATGTTGGTGTGCTTCATCTTTCATGCAATCATTGCAATGAGCTTGGTGACCTTGTTGGTGCACTTGCGGTTGAGGAGCCACATTTTGAGGTGGTGGAACTTGATTCTCGCGATGTTGGTGAGGAGCTTGCTCTTGCTCTTGGCGTGATTGTTGACGAGGAGGAGCTTGGGCCTCATGACAATCATGTGGATGGGGAGCCTCTTGAGGTTGTTGTTGACGAAGAGGAGGCTTGTTCCTTGGTTGGTGTTGCGGGTTAGGCACTTGGGCCTCACGGCGGAGATCATGGTCTTGAGCCTCATGACATGGTGGGCGTCACTCAATATGTACCATTTGATGCTCCATGTCTTGATGTGGTGGAGGAGGCTCGTTATGGTGACCATGGTGGCGATGTTGATGTTCATGATGGTGATGATGAAGATGAGGGTCATGAAGAGCATCATGTCGATGACGAGCTTGATCCTCCAAGTTGGAGTCATTACTTATTGAGTCAAGGATGTCTCGTGGATGATGGCAATGTAGTTGAGGTTGTACTCGAGGTTCCACTTGTTGGATCACTAGTGCCCTTTTGTGATGATGGTGTCCTTGCCTTGCTTGGGGACTTGAGGAGAAATCGCCATCATAGCTTGATGTTGCAGCGTGCCGTGGGGAAGGTACATAGTGCAAAGAGCTTCCATCTTCAACCACGGGGGCATCATTGCGTCTTGGAGCACTTGGATGATGATCTTGACAAAGAGGAGAACGGTGATGCAACGAGCTTGAAGAGCTTGATGTGCGTGAACACAGTCTTGTCATTTCGTCAATGAGGAGTCGAAGCTTGTCATTTGTTTCAGCGACGGAGCATTGGAGTGCTTCATTGCGATGGCCAAAGTTGTATTGCATTACATGCATTTGTCTTTCGAGGCCATCAAAGCGGTTGTCGATGTTCTTAAACTCGGCTTGAGTCTCGCTGAATTGTTCATCTTGTCGTGTCTCAAGAGCCTCGTAACAATCGTGGAACTCATGTCAGATGATGTAATGGCTTGCGCACGTCATGTACGGGCCTTGTCCTTCTTCTTGGGGAGGTTGATGGCTCAATGCACGGCGCCCAGAAAAATGCTTGATGGCGGTGTTGAAGTAGAGCTTGTTGGGAACCCCAAGAGGAAGGTATGATGAGCACAGCAGCAAGTTTCCCTTAGTTATGAAACCAAGGTTTAATCGAACCAGTAGGAGCAAGGAAACACCCCAAAGGTGTTACTAGCTGAGCTTTGGCAGGGCGCACTACCGGTGCTAGTAGCAACGTGGAGACCTGCACAACACAACCACAGAACTTTGTCCCCAACTTGCGATGGGGTTGTCAATCTCACCGTGTTTTGCTGAAAACAAAGGATTAAACGTATCGAATGGAAAGAAGTAATAGTTTGCAGAAAGTAAACACAAAGCAGTAAACAGTTTATAGATTGTATGTAAAAGACAAGGACCAGGATCCATAGTTCACTAGAGGTGGCTCTCCTTAGATAGATAACATGCTGGTTGAACAAATTACAGCGGGGCAATTGACAAACACCGAGAAAGCAATACATGCATATACTAATCATCTTGACTCCTTTGAGACTTGATTGGGCATTACAACATTATACATAGACCGCCATCCAACTGCATCTATGACTAATAATCCACCTTTGGGTTATCATTTGAACCCCCTCTAGTATTAAGTTGCAAGCAACAGATTATTGCTTTACGAACTGCGTGTAAAGTAAACAATACGATTGTTCTATGAATAAAGGATTGTTGTTTTCCCCCTAGTAGCAACAGCACATCTAGTTCCTTAGAGATTTCTGTCACTTCCCCAGATTACCAGAGGCATGAACCCACTATCGAGCATAAATACTAACTCTTGGAGTTGCTAGCATCTACTTGGCCAAGATAGCTACTAACAACGGAAAGCATGCAAGATCACAAATAACAAAGACATGATAGAATCAATAATCAATCTGAAATAGCATCTCAATATCCATCAGATCCCCGCAAACACAACATGCAGAATTACAAATAGATGACCTTGATCATGAACGGAGCTCACAAGATCTAAACATGAAATCACAAAGGAGGAGAACCATGTCGTCGGATTGATGACAAGTACGCCATGAGGGGGTCCTCGAGGCGTGCGGAAGAGAGGGGTGTGAGACGTATGGTATTCCCGGACGGTGAGCACACAAGTTTACCCAGGTTCAAATCCGCCGCCTTTGGACGGATCCTACTCCTACTAGCAATCCAGTAATACGGCAAAGCCGGAATATGGGTTACAAGGGTTTCGCCTGTGCGAGTTGAGGATCTAAAGTATTGGGTGCCCTAAAGGCTCTCCCTAGGACGGCTTATATAGATATCCGGCCTAGGGTTTACAGGAGAGATCTATCCGGCTACGACTAAGAGTCCGTTACAGAGTACATCTTGAACTACAAGTAACATTATGGGCCTAAGTCGGTAAGTCTTCTGGGCCTTCCCGTAGCCAGATTGGACTCCATCTTTCTCCCTGACTGGGCCGCCCATGAAGCAATGCTCGAACCCGAAGTGGGCCACCCTGATCAGTGAGGAACTGTGAGGAAACCCGGAAAGTATATCCCCAACAGCAGCCCCCGGAGGCCTCCAAGATCCAAAGTCGGATTTATCATCGTCTAGCTTGATCTTCGGCTTACAGAATCTTGAAGGGTTCCTGAAACTTCACAACAAAAGATGCGATCCGGGTCTTAAAAAATAAGTCGGACCTTTTAGTTGGTTACTCGGATTTTCCAGCTCGTTTTCAAACTAAGCCAGAACATGGTCTCTAACGCCACCTGACACAAGCATGGTCAAGTCACGTCACTTGACAGCGTTCCGTCAGCACGACCGTTGGTGGGTCCGCGGTCCGCAGAACCGAGGCACCGTTTCAATGCGTGCATGGAGATCGAGGAGACGCAATCATCGCGCGGGTCCTTCCCAGTTCTTTCCACGACGCGTGGCGGTTGCACGAATCTTGGCGCAGGTAGGTAGATATAAGGGGTTTAGATTTCCTCTTCTCCTTTCCACCAGTCCTTCGCCGTTTCCTTTCTTCCCAATCCTCCTGCGCAAACAGAGCCTCCTCGTTCTTTCCCAGAGAAACTCCCAGTGCCGCCCCTTTAAGGTCACTTTCTCACCGGAGAAAAATGGCTTCTTCATCTTCTTCCTCTGGCTTGGCGGCAGCGGCGGTGGCGGCGAAGGCGGAAGCTACGGTGGAGAAGGAAAGCTACAGGGGAATCTGGATCCCCTGCGCCCTCAACAAGTCAGGCCTCAAGAATGTGGAGAAGGAGGGGCTGCTCGTCGCCGGCGACTGGCGGAGCGGCTCCGGTGAAACCGTCCCCAGCCCTCACGAGGGCGAGCGAGTCCACTTCGGCACTCATCTGGACCGAGCTATGTCTTTCCTCACTCGAAGTTCTTCTCCGAGGTGATAGCTCACTACGGAGTTCAACTCCACAATCTTCCTCCCAATTCTCTTCTAGAAATGAGCGCATATGCTGCGCTTTGCGAGGGCTTTCTCGGTATTAGGCCGAGTTTGCTTCTCTTCCTGTTTTACTTTCATGTCCGAAGGAATTCCATCACTGCCGGTGTTCCTTACATCACCAGCACCATTAGTTTTTCTCTTAGACGAGACCGGGAATATCCCAAAATTTATGCCAGTGACTCGGTCAAACAATGGCCAGCCACTTTTTTCTACCATAGGGATATTCCGGCTCCCGGCAAAGATACTGCTTTGCCGGTTTTGTTGACGGAGCCGCCATGGCCCAGCCTTCCTGGGACGAGGCTGCTCCGGCTCTCACAGATGATCTGATCCTTGCTAAGAGGCGGATCGAATATCTGATCAAGCACAACGGTCTGAAGGGATTCGACTTGGTCCAGTGCTGGGTCTCACGCCGGATCCAGCCACTTCAGTACCACGGGGATAGACTGATGCACTCCGTCACATCTTTTCTGACCGACTCCCTCCGCATTAGCCCCAAGGCCTACACCACTCAAGGCTACATAAGCCAAATTAAGTGGCTGATCAAGGAGCGGATCGAGAGGCGGATTCCAGAGGTTTCTCTGGACATGCACACGACGGAAAACCCCGTGGTGCCGGTAAGCTTTTATCATCACATGTTTTATGTGTTTCTATCTTTGAGTTATATTGCAATGCTGATATGCTTTCTTGTTTTCAGCTTGCTGACATCCCTGAGTCGGAACTTGCTCCGCTCGAAGGATACCCTCCAGAGTTCTCTTAGGAGGTGGAAGTAGTTCCACTTCCGGATCTTGCGCTCAAGAAGCGCAAAGCTCCGACAGTAGCGCTTGTCACAAAGGAGGTGCCTGTCGTGAAGAGGTATCCTTTCCGTCACAACTTTTCTGTCTTTGTGCTTTACTTAAACTTCTTTCCGAGATGTAACGTTTCCGACTTTGTTACCTTTTCAGAGCAAAACAGATCATCAAGGGCAAGGGGAAAGGGATTTCTTCGAAGCCCTTACGCCAGACGAAGCTTATCATAGCTTCGCCTGCTGTAGCTCCTCCGACTCCGGCTCCTCAACCTTCTGCAACTCTGGTTATCTCGTCGGAAGCTGCAGAAGATTCGGCTCCTCAAACGGAGCCTGTGATCCTTGAGTCACAAACTGACGCCACTGCGGGTGCATCAGGTCAAGATAAGGGTGAACCCTCTTCGGGTAATGATCCCTCGACTGAAGTCTTCAACGAAAACCTCCTCAATAATCCAGGTATTGCCAAGTTTGGCCTGACCTGGAAATATGCAGAGGAGATCCAGCAGCTAGCCAGGCAAGTCCTGGACAAAAGCCATTTATCCCCCGAAGAGGAAGCGCAAGAAGCAGAGGACGTCAAGTTCTCTGACCTTCTTACTCAAGTCCACCTTCGCAACGAGAGGATCAGGACTGGCGAGCTTCCAACAGCCCCAGTGATTCCTCTTACTCTCGCCGAGAAGGTGGCAGCTAAAGTGAACGTGGGTTTAGATAAACTTACCCGCGAGCAATATGTAAGTCAGAATTCCAACTCTTGTTTTTACATTATGTTATATCATATCCTCTAGCCCCCAATCATGAAGTAGGATATAGAATCCGAGTTTATGCTTTCATTAGGATGCCAAAGAACGAACTAGTGTAGCCCCAAGGCTCGTGCTGATATTTAGTAAAAATATTAGCCCGAGTCTTAAGTAGCTTTCTGACTTTGGGTATTTTGACTTACAGAAAGTATGTTCCTATAACCAGGAATTATTGTCCAATGTCTGTAATAAGCGGAGAGAGATCAAAGCTCTCCGGCTTAAAAATGCTGAGCTCAAGGTAGCCAAGGATGAAGCTGAAGGTAAATATTTCGAGATTCAAACCTTGTATTTTGCTTTTTCTATGTCGAATTTTTCTGAACTGTTGTTCTTTGTGTCTTACAGCGTTGGTGAAACAATCCATCGCTATGATTGAAGAGGCCGAGAACCTCAAAAGCCTGGTGGTGGAAAACAAGGGACTTCGCCAAGAGCTGGATAAGCTCAAGGCGGATCATGAAACGAGCATAGCTCAAGTCCTAGAATCCTCCTCCATGGCCACTGAAGAGCACGATCACAAGATTGCAGCTCAAGATAAAATAATCTCGGACCTCAAGAATGAGCTTGGCAGAGAGAAGGACATATCCCAGGCGCTCCGGGCTGAACTCTAGAGTCTCCGGGAGGAGAAGACCAAGACTGACGACGTCATTTTTGGTATGTTCCACCTCTCTGACTTATCTTTTCTTCGACTTTTATAAATGTCGGATTTTTCTTGACTTTGTTTTGTGTATAGGTCCTCTAAAGTTGTCGGACTCCTCGTCCGAGCCCCGCACTCACCGGCTTACCCAAGTCGGTGATCTTCTTCATGACTACCGCCAGTCCCTTGAGGACATTGGCGAGTCTCTCAGGATTCTGAACATGCCAAGCATGTCGGATTTTGAGGTGCGGGACAGGGCCAAAGAGATGCCGCAGCTTATTCAGGACTGGAATATGTCCTACGCGCGGACTGCTGCGCAGAACGCCCTCTCCATGGTCATGAGCCATCATGGAAACATGGAAATATGGCAAGTGACTAAAGGGTACTACAAGGTAGACGAAGACGGCCAGGAGCAGGACCTTCAAGCCATCATGCACTCCTGCGCCAGATACAGGTGTCACGTAGCTGATCTGACCAGCTACGAGATCCCCTTCTTCACCCGCGTGGCTACTCTGCCTCCTCCTGCAGAAGAAGACGAAGAAGTTTCCGACGATGAATGCACCAACTCGGATGCGGACATCTCGGAACGATATCAAGGCGGAGTGACCAGCGAGCCGGCAAATCCTTCATCTTCTCCTGCATTATAGACCAGAAATTGATGTATTATTCTGGAAAAACTGATGTGATTGTAAATATTAAGTACTATTTATCTTTGCAAGTGCTAAGCTTTTGATCTATTCAACACTTTTGACTTTTGAAACTTTTGCGTGCCTGAAATGTTTACATAAGCACTCATATTTTTCGTCTCGACTTATCGTTTATCTGGCTTTCCGCCTCGTTCCTTTCGTGAGCCGGCTAAACCTTCAGCCGGAAACTTTGCCGAGCAACGGAGCTCAATTGCTAAACCAGTTTAAACTCGAAAACAAAGCCAGCTTCTAGTACCAACAATTCACTACTCGGAAAATGCCCGCATCCGGCAATGAGATAAATAACCAAAATAAGGACTAAAAACATTTTTTAATGTTATACCCGAAGGTAGCAGCTTTTAGAATCAGAAATCTAAACCAGAACGAACATGAGCATAAAGTACTTTCAAGCATTCTGGGATTTTTGACTATGACATGATCATTCGGAAATAAGATGGTCTAAGAACTTCTCAGAAAAACTTGAGGCAACCAAAACTTTTATTTCTCACAGAACATGTACATATGTATGATTACAAAGAAGGATGAACTAAGAATAAAAGGGACGTAGCTTAGCAATATTCCATGGTCTGTCTAACTCATCCAGATTTGTACTGCCTCCAGCTCTCTTTCTCTTCTTAGTAGCAGGTCTTTCTTTGACTGGCCTCATGTCAGTTAAGTAGTACGATCCATTGTGCAATACTCGACTAACTAAAAAGGGCCCTTCCCATACCGGGGAAAGTTTGTGCTTTCTTTGTTGCACAAGCCGGAGAACCAAATCACCTTTATTGAAAGATCTATTTCGGACTCTCTGCCTATGATACTTGCGTAACTTCTGCTGATAGGTTGTAGATATCATTTCAGCAACAACGCGAACTTCTTCGACTAGGTCGAGATCATTTTGTCGAGAAATCTCGGCATCCTCTTTGATATACGCGGCCACTCTAGGAGAAGTATGAATTAAATCACTAGGAATAACTGCTTCTGCGCCATAGACCAAGAAGAAAGGTGTGTATCCTGTTGACCTGTTCGGAGTTGTTCGTAAACTCGAAATTACAGATAGTAGTTCCTCTGCCTAAGCCCCCGCAACACGTCGTAGTGGTGCTTCGAGTCTTGGTTTCAGGCCTTGTAGAATTAAACCATTTGCTCTTTCGACTTGTCCGTTAGCCTGTGGATGTGCGACTGACGCAATGTCAAGCCCGATATTTTGTTCATCGCAGAATTCAGCCAGTTCTCCCATAGAAAAGTTAAACCTGTTGTCCGTGATAATGCTATGCGGATAACCATACCGGATTATAACATCCTCGACAAATCTTTTGGCTGTTACTCCATCACAACTAGTGACAGGTTTAGCCTCGATCTACTTGGTGAACTTATTCACCATCACTAAGAGGTGGGTAAATCCACTTGGAGCTCGTTTAAAGGGTCCTACCATGTCAAGCCCCTAGACCGCAAAAGGCCATATTATAGGTATTGTTCGCAGCTGATCAGCTGGAACATGAGCTTGCTTGGCGTACTTTTGGCAGCCTTTGCATGTCTTGACTAACCGTTCGGCATCTGCCTGAGCTGAAAGCCAGAAAAATCCATGTCGAAAAGCTTTTGCCACTAAAGATTTGGCTGCAGCATGGTGACCACACTCGCCTTCGTGGATTTCCCTTAAGATTTCCACTCCTTCTTCCGGAGATACACAGCGCTGAAAACCCCCAGAAATACTCCGTTTATGGAGCTCACCCTTAACAATAGTATAGGATTTTGCTCGTCGGATAATCTGCCGGCTCAGCACCTCGTCTTCGGGTAATTTGCCATCTACCAAATAATGAAGGTAGGGTTGAGTCCAGCTGGGAATTATAGCCAGAACCGCTATTAAAGGTGAGTCGGATTTGGTCGGATATTCCTCATCTACTCCCTTTATCGAGGGAACTTTGAGGTGCTCTAAAAATGCGCCATCCGGAACCTCTTTCCGCGTAGAGCCTATTCAAGATAGCGCATCTGCTTCCTCATTTTCTGCTCGAGGGATGTGTTGAACTTCAAACCCTTCGAACGATTTAGATAGATCATCCACGACGGCTTTGTATGCTGCCATGTGCTTATTTGCATTACAAATATCTGAGACTTGCTAAGCAACAAGATCCGAATCTCCGTAACACATCAAATGTCGGATGCCAATATCCTTGGCAATCCGGATTCCATGCAGCAGTGCTTCATACTTGGCAATATTATTTGTCGCTGTGAAGTGGATCTGCAACACGTATAATAGTTATCTCCTTGGGGTGATTTGAGCATCACGCCATCCCCCGAGCCCCCTCGAGCCTTAGACCCATCGAAAAAGAGGGTCCAGTATTCCGACTCAGGGAGGACCATGTTCTCCTTCGTCTCTGTCCAATCAGCGACAAAGTCAGCAAGGATCTGGGATTTGATTGCTGTCCGAGGTTTATACTCAATATCGAAAGCTGAAAGCTCTATGCCCCATTTGGCGACGCATCCTGTGGCGTCGCTATTGTTGATTATGTCTCTCATGGGAGCTTTGCTCACCACGGTAATTGGATGCTCCTGAAAATAGTGTCGTAGCTTACGAGATGCTAGGAAAACACTGTAAGCTAACTTTTGATAGTGCGGATATCGTTGTTTTGATTCCATCAAGACCTCGCTGACAAAATAAGTCGGACGCTGCACCAAGTGTTCCTGATTTTCCTTTGGTCTCTCCACCACCATGACGATGCTAACGACCTTATTTGTCGCAGCAATATAAAGCAACATCGGTTCCTGAGGTTCCGGCGCTGCGAGGATAGGAGCAGATGAGAGTACTTTCTTCAGGTCATGCAGTGCAGCTTCAGCTTCGTCAGTCTAGACAAAATCCTTGGTTTTCTTTAGGAGTTTGTATAATGGTGTGGCTCTTTCACCAAGCCGGCTTACAAATCTACTGACCGCAGCAATGTAACCAATTAGTCTTTGTACGTCCTTCAGGCGAGTTGGCCTGGAAATATTGAGTATAGCCTTGATTTTGTCGTGGTTCACCTCTATGCCTCTTTGAGACACGATGAAGCCTAACAATTTTCCGGCTGGTATTCCAAAGAAGCATTTCTTCGGGTTAAGCATGATGTTGTATTTTCGTAGATTGGCGAACATTTCCTCCAAGTCGGAAATGAGTGTTTCCTTCTTTTTGGACATCACCGCGATATCATCCACGTATGCATGTACATTGCGTCCGAGTTGGTCGTGAAGGCAACGCTGCATCGTGCGCTGGTACGTAGCTCCTGCGTTCTCTAGCCTGAAGGGCATCGTAACAAAGCAGAAGGTTCCGAAGGGGGTTATGAATGAAGTTTTGATTTTGTCAGATTCCTTCATCCGGATTTGGTGATAGCCGGAATATGCGTCGAGAAAACAGAGGAGTTCCGAGCCTGCCGTAGAATCGATAACTTGATCAATTCTAGGCAAAGCAAACGGATCTTTTGGACAAGCCTTGTTCAAAGCAATATAATCAACACACATCCTTAAATCAGTGGTGTCCTTTTTAGGGACCATTACAGGATTGGCCGACCACTCAGTGTGGATGACCTCTTCTATGAATCCGGCTAACTCGAGCCGTGCTAGTTCCTTAGCTATTGCCTTACGCTTTTCTTCACCAAACTGTTGTAAGGACTGTTTGACGGGTTTAGCGTTTGGGTTTACATTTAGAGAGTGCTCGACAAGTTCCCTAGGTACTCCGGTCATGTCAGATGGCTGCCATGCGAAGATATCTTGATTGGCTTGGAGGAACCTGACGAGCGCGCTTTCCTATGCACTATCTAGGCCTACGCCTATCTGGGTCACCTTGGAGGGGTCATCTTCCTTCAACGGTGCTTTCTTCGTCTCTTCTGATGCCTTGAACTTCGGATTTGGCTTGGTAACCTCTTTCTTCGTTGCGGGCATCTCGGATGGATCTATGCTCTTCTTGATATCCTGGTACTCCTAGGCGTGCAGCACGGCTTCGGCAAAGGTGGCATTTCCATCCTCGCATTCTCGCGCTTTCTTTGGGTCTCCCCTGATGGTTATCACGCCGTTGGGACCTAGAATTTTCATCATATTGTAAATGTAACACGGACGAGCCATAAAAGCCCAGTAAGCCGGACGTCCGAATATAGCGTGGTATGCGCTCTTGAACGGGACCACTTCGAAGGAAAGTGCCTCTGTCCGATAATTCTTTGGAGTTCCAAAGGTAACATCCAAAGTGATCTCTCTCAGGGAATTAGCTTGTCTTCCTGGGACAACTCCGTGAAAAAACACAGAGCTATGGTTTAGCTGGGTCTCCGAGATCTTCATCCGGCGTAGCGTTTCGACATAGAGAATATTGATGCTGCTACCACCGTCCATGAGGGTCTTGGAGAAACCATAACCGTCAATAAGTGGGTTGACGATTAAGGCGTATTTTCCTCGCCTGTGTAACTTAGGTGGATGATCATCGCGGTCAAACGTGATTGCCACTTCCGACCAGTCCAGATACTGGGGGACAGCTAGAACTATTGCATTGAGCTCGTGTAGAACTGCTTTCTTGACCTTTGCTGGTTGAGATCCGAGGAAGGTGACATAAGTGTCCTTCTTGGTGGGAAAAGTCTTCTTCCCTTCCGACTTGGGATTTGAAGCATTAGCTTCCTCCATGTCGGAATCTTCCTTAGTCTCCTTGTCTTTTTCGGGATTTTTCTTTCCTTTCTTCCGCTTAGCTTTATAGCCCGCGGTGTCATCTCTTTTGATGTCGTCATTGAAACGACATTTAGCGTTGGTGTGGGACGAGCCCCCACTGGCGTCTAGGTGATGCACACATGGGTTATTGGCAATGTCGGCCCAAGAGTAGGTTTTGCCTGGTTGTTGTTCTCCTCTACCTTGGACCCTTGATGTCCCACGGCCACGCCCGCGGCCTCCGCCACGTCCTCCTCATCCTCCAGACCCGGAAACAGTAGTGACTACCGCTATTTCCGTGTTGGGTTTTTCCTCCGAGGTGTTTTTGCGCTTCTGAGCTTGTTGCTTAGGTTGTTTTGCCGACTGAGGCACAGATAGGGCATTGAGTAGTCCATCTGCATCGTCATCAGCATCTGCATACTTGCTCGCTATTTCTATCATCTCTCCCAAATCGGTAACCTTGTCACACTTCAAGCGATGGCATAGTAAACCAATAGGGAGACCTGCGATGAAAGCTTCAATCGCAGTTTGATCATTTACTCCTTCGCAGAAGTTCTTGGTGTCGATCCATCGTCCGAGGTAATCCCGGCAAGTTTCTCCGGCTTTCTAGGTGCAACGCTGTAGGTCTCCAATCGTACAGGGCCTCCAATATGTGCCTTTGAAATTCCGAAAGAACGCGCTTTGTAAATCATACCAGTTATGGATGCTGTTTGCCGGAAGTTCATTGAGCCATGATCGTGCCGTCTTCCGCAACATAAGTGGGAGATATCGGGTTGCGACCAGGCTGTTTCCGCCTTTGGCGATCCAGCAAGCTTGGAAGAAATCCGGTAACCAGGTGTCTGGCCAAGCAATGTCGTCATAGGCTTGGATATGTCTTGAGATAGCAAATCCTTCCGGGAATTTTGTAGCTCTGATGCATGGACCGAAGCACTTTGGGTCCACGTACACGTCATCATTTTCATAGCGACGAGCCTCTATGTTGGAGTTGATCATGTGTCTTGCATCATTCGGGGATAGGGATCGTCCCGAATGCCGCCTGTGGTTGCGGTGCCATGGAGCCGGACTTCGGCTTCTGCCACCACCTCCTTCGCCATGTCGTCCTCCTTGCCCTCCATGGGAGCCGTTGTGATGACTGTGTGGTGGAGAGGGTGGAGCAGCTAGATAGTTTCCGGCTGATCGCCGGCCTCCGTCCGGAACTTCACTATTCTGATTCCGGGGAGGATCTTGACTACGACGAGCCCCCTGCCGGCTTGTACCGGCATGGTTTCCGTCGTTTCTTCGTCCATCATTCCCACCATAGTGAGGCTCCGCCGGACGGTTCTCATGTCTAGGAGGTGGCATTCTCTGACGATCCTCCTCCCGACGTTTCTCTTTATCTTCTCCCCTTCGACCCCTAGATTCTCGCTGGGGAGGGTTCGTCGGATTCAGGGCAGCGATGGCGTCTTTCTCGGCTGCTGGTGCGATGTTGCTCCAGCCGCGTGTAGTCCTGCGATGCTATCCTGACGATACGGTTCTCGAATAATTGACTTCCCGTTGTTCGGGGCGATAATGCTGCTCCGGAACGTAATGGGGTCTTACGTCAGCCCATGCCGGATTTGTGCGACATTGGTCAGCATCTGAGACCAGTTTTTGACTTCCGGACAAGGCGACCTTTTGCTTCTCCAATCCCTTGTTGAGTAGCTTGATACCCAAACGGATCTCTTCTGGTCCTGGATTAGCCGATAGAATTTCTCGGGCTGCCACGGTATTTTGTACTGGTGTTGGGTATACCCAATCTCTGTTGCTATCTTTCCGTGGTTTCCCCATCTCATCTCCAAAAAGGACGACATGAACACGTGGGAATTGGTTGTCATCTATGTGACGCTTCTGTGTCTTCTGATGCAGACGAGACATGTACTCCTTGTTCGACATGCGTTTCTTCTCCACCTCGATGTTTTTGGCTTCATCGAGGAGTTGTTAACGACGCGCTTCTAGGGCTTGCGCCCTTTCATCCAGCTCATCTGCAGTAAGTTCTGCAGCTGTAGGGATATGTGGTTAATGCGGCATCGATGAGTTTACGCGCACCTTCAGTGATCACGTGTCCATCCACCGATGCTTCTTTTTTCAGCTCGTCTGGGATAAGTGCTCCATCTGAGTCTTCTTTGTATTCCTCGGCAATCACCTGCTCTGTCAGAGGGTCTTTTGTCGGGGTCTTGTTTTTCTTGTTCTTCTTCTTTCCCTTCCTGGCAGTGCCGGTAGCAAAGACGGCTTTGGGTCCGTTTCCCGGAGTCAAGCTCTGATCGGTACTTTCGGACATCTGGACCTCGGGATTATCTCCGACGTCCATGTCATCCTGTGTTTTGGGAGAGTGTTCCCCGGATCCTTCGTCCATGGCTTCTCCTTCTTCTGCAGCTTTGGAGTTATACTCCTCTTCATATTCCGCGGAGAACTTTCGGAAATCTGCTGACGTCATCGACTCATCCGAGGATGCGGGTACGTCGGCGTTTGTTCCGATTGCCTCCAGCACCGAGTCGGTGTTTTCTCCAGCATCAGCAGAGCCAGATCTGGATCCCACGTATCCGACGAAGTGCGACACGTGCTTCCTGAGGTACCTGCGGCTTTCGCGATCAACCATATCGAAACTTTTGATGGTCTCAAGGATTGCATCTGCGCTTTCGCCTTGCAGTATCATACGTCGTAGTGTGTACCTTAGGAAAGGCCTGTCTGTTCCGGCATCATCAGAGCCAGAATCAGTGTCGTTGATATGCTCCTCCTGGATTTCGACTTCCACGAGTGGGTCGATCTGGGATTCGGCTCCTCCGGGGAGATCCACTGCAGATTCGACGTTGACCGCTAGGTCTTCTTCAGGTTCGGATTTCTCCACTGTCTCCGCAACTGGTGCGGGCTGGGTGGGATTAGGGTTTTCTGAGATCTAGAACTCTGCCGCTTCTGCGGACAAAGGGGACCTAGAAAATTCTTCTGCCTCTATCATCACCACTGGGGTGGGTTGGGCAGGTTCAGCGAAACCGATATAAACATCGATCTCGCCAAAAGACATGATTGTGTAAGCAGTCACGGCCTCCCTTGCCGGAATCCAAGTCTCCTCGAGAACGATGAGAGGGACGTCGCTGGCGTAGAGGATGCGACCGACGGCGATAGTCTCGCCGATTCTGATTCTTGCAGATTCCGCTCGGGACACAGATCCGTAGCTCACTTGCCGCACGGTGGGCGCCAACTGTCATCGGATTGATGACAAATACGCCATGAGGGGGTCCTCGAGGCGTGCGGAAGAGATAGGTGTGAGACGTACGGTATTCCGGGACGGTGAGCACACAAGTTTACCCAGGTTCGAATCCGCCGGCTTTGGACGGATCCTACTCCTGCTAGCAATCCAGTAATACGCAAGAGCCGGAATATGGGTTACAAGGGTTTCGCCTGTGCGAGTTAAGGATCTAAAGTATTGGGTGCCCTAAAGGCTCTCCCTAGGACGCCTTATATAGATATCCGGCCTAGGGTTTACAGGAGAGATCTATCCGGCTACGACTAAGAGTCGGTTACAGAGTACATCTTGAACTACAAGTAACATTATGGGCCTAAGTCGGTAAGTCTTCTGGGCCTTCCCGTAGCCGGATTGGACTCTGTCTTTCTCCCTGACTGGGCCGCCCGTGAAGCAATGCTCTAACCCGAAGTGGGCCACCCTGGTCAGTGAGGAACTGTGAGGATACCCGAAAAGTATATCCCCAACAAACCAGCCATCTAGCTACTACCTGGACTCGTAGTCCAAGGATGAACTACTCACGCATCACACCAGACGCTTGCATGGTGATGAAAAAGGCCTCCAGGGTGAATTCCCCTCTCCGGTAGGGTGCCGGGAAGAGCTTTAGATCCCTCTCGATCTAGGGATGGAGATGACGGTGGCTACAGACTCTTTCGTGGATTTTTGATCGGGTACTTAGGGTTTTCGTCCCGAGGGCATCTTATAGTCAGAATGGGAGAACGAGGGGGTGCCGGGAGCGGCCACACCACCCCCTGGCGCGGGCCAGGCCTGGCCGTGCGGCCAGGTGGTGTGATGTCCCCCTTGCCCCTCTCCATCTCGTACTCTGGCACTTGATGACATCCGGAAAAATAGGCACTTTGGCTTTTGTCCCGTCCAATTCCGAGAATATTCATTTTCTGACTTTCCTGGAACTAAAAACAGCAGAAAACAGGCAGCTGGCACTGTGGCTCTTGTTAATAGGTTAGTCCAAGAAATCATATGAAAAGTACTCCAAAGTGTGGACAAAACACAAGAAAGTGGATAAAACTAAGCATGGAGCATCAAAAATTATAGATAAATTTGCAATGTATCAACATCCCCAAGCTTGACTCCTGCTCGTCCTCGAGTAGGTAAGTGATAAAAAGAAAGAATGATTTTTGAGGTGACATGCACCATCAAAGACTTGATCAAAGTATTTGCAAAACATTCAAAGTTGGGATCATAGTACTTCAATCATAACATGAAAGACAAAGTTCTAGCAATAAGCAAAGACACTATGATGCAACATGAAAAAGCACAAACAAAAGATTCATGAATAACAATGCTTTGCAAGAAGTTTGTTTGTTTCACATAAAGAAAACATGGCATAATAGTATTCAGCTTGTCCCTCAATAGAGTACCAAATATAAATGAATAGGACACCTTCAAAGTTCATAAGAGTGACTAGATACAATAGTTTAAAACAAGCAATATCAAAGTATGCATCAATCAACTAGTCTTGGGACAATGCACATAGAACTAAGAATGGCCACTACGCTCTCAAAGTAAGTGCATAAAGATAGAAGGTGGAGACTCAAATATAATGGTGGAAGAAAGGACTTTTGTAATGGTGGAGGTACTTATAGCTTTCAGCTCTCATTTCCCCTATCATAAGCATCTTGCAGGTGATTAAGGTTAAAGTGACACAACTAAGAGTATATGCTTGACAAGTTATAAACCGAAATCTCATGCCCCTTACTTACGAAGACCGATCCTCATGCTACTCAACTTCAGTCACGAGGAAGCTCTTGTCATTGTAAGTACATGTGTATCATTAAGAACCGCCAACGAGGTACCCCTTGGACATGTTACGGGAGCTTTCCCATAATCAAAATTACAAGGCAAGCAGACAATGAGCATCTCAGCGATCTTTTTATTTGCTATTTGCATAGGTTTTTATTGAGGATGCTTCATAGAGTGCTCATTATGGTGATGCTACAAGTTTCCACCATGATTAGGCATGGCCTAGGCTAGCGGCCCAGGCGTTTCTCTAACACACATACAAACTCCATGATCTTACAAGTTCCACTTTTATTTCACACCCCCAGGATCCGTAAGCAAAAGAACATGATATCAATGTGGTACAAAGTACAAGTGCGATGTTGAAAGCATTACCCATGATACATGGTTATGCTAATTTCAACTTATAAAGCGCAAGCATATACGCAACAAAGAAGGACCCAATGGTTCAAGTTTATTAGAGGCAAAAAGTAAAGTGTGCCATCAAGTTCGTGAGAGCTTTAATCACTAGTTTTCTCATAACAAGTTCAATTTGGAAGGTAAACAAAAGAATGAATATACTTGGAATAGCATAAGCTAATAGGTAGGTATGGTGGACTCTTTGGAATACCTTGGTTTAGGGAGTTGGATGCATGAGTGGAACTCATACTTGGTTGTGGAGGCTAGCAAAAGACTGGGAGCGATAAACTAAGAGAGCAATAATGGCCATAATCATGCAGAGCAACAAAACATCATTGATCAAAGCATAAAGTGATACTACAGTTGAAAACTAAAGGATCATAAAGGCTATGGTGACTTGAGATAGTCATAACATGGTGTGAGCATGCGCCAAGTCAACCCAAATAAAGCATCAAAGGAGAATACCACTATACTATGCTTTAATATGCTAAAACAACGCATGATTCATCCAAGGCACATTAAGCAATCTCAATTGTTTATAACAAGTCATACTACAGCAAAGAATACTAAGCATAAAGCCAAAACAATATCAAGCATGGCATGATAGAGCATAGGCCACAGTCAAAAACAAGCTCTTTTTACCACATAAGCATGAACTTTCCTACTCTTTTCCAAACCAAACCAAACTATTTGGAAACTAATGTATGAAAGAGGGGGTCCAAACAATTTATTCAGCAAACTAAGCAAACCAAAGCAAATGAAAAACCAAAACAAAAAAGAAGACGCTCCAAGAAAAACACAACTGTGCATGAAACAATAAAAATGAAGCGTTTGGAAGAAACCTGGGATTTTTATTGATGAAGAAGGGGATGCCCGCTTGTACTTCTTGGATATTTCTTGGGGTGACACGCGTGGCATCCCCAAGCTTGAGCTTTAGTCCATCCTTCATCTCATTACTCATTCCTTCCATACACCTGAATTTTTTCCTTCATACAAAACTTCACACAATCTTTATTAGCAACATTAGTGCACACAAGATAAATAAGTCTTAAGGTTCAGTTCTAACACCAAATAAACTTCCATTAGAACACTAGCTACTGTAGCACTTCCCTAAAAAAGCTCAATTCCCCAAAAGAACTCAAAAAGGAACTAACAAGAAGCAAATGCAGAAAATGGCAGAAATCTGTCAAAACAGACCAGCAGGTAAAGACGATTTTTTTTCAAAGACCTTCTGTTCCTCAAATCAAAAAGTGTTGAACTAACGAAAGTTAGATAACAACCTGGGGCAGAAGCACAAAAATTCATGTCTCAAAAAGACGTTCAGAGATTTTACACAATTTTTTACGGTGAAGCACAGAAATCTGTTTTGGGACAACAACTTTCCCAATCATTACTTCTCTCTCATTAGAGCTTACTCTTGGCACAAAAAGCAAATAAAAAAAGATAAGGAGCGGTTATTACTGAAGTAATAACTTCCAAGACTCATCTAAAACTTTTGGATTATCTCCCAATAAGTACTTTTCTTTAACGCCTTTAAGTTTGGCATAAGAAGCAAGAAAGAATCAAGTGTTCTCAAATGAAGAAGCATTAAAACCAAATTTCTTGCCCTTACCTCTCTTACTTTTATTCTTAACCTTGGGGAAAATATGATTTTTTGGTGGAGAAGAAAGGTGCATGGTCCCCTTTCCCACATCTATTATTGCTCCAAGGAGTTCTAATAGGGACCTTCCAAGTGTAATTTGTCCTTTTCCTGCACATTCAATAACAAAATAATCAGTAGAAATCATTTTCCCAAGGATCTTTGTAAACACTCCTTCAACTATTCCAAGAGGTAATATGGGAGCATTATTAGCAAGAGATATTTCTTTTCCTCCTTCAGTAAGCCCCCAAGTATTCAGAGATTCATAAATATCTTTGGGCATAAGACAAAATTCAGACATGATATCACAGTGAGCTTGAAAAGTTTCAGTGTTTATCTCAATCTTTACTGTAGGGAACCACTTTGATGGTTCAGAGTTTATTGGAACATAATTGTGATGCTCCCTAAGCGCATTATAGCAACTTTCTAAGCTAGTAGTGCTAGTTTCAAGAGTGTTCAACCTAGCAAATATTTTTGCGAAAGTAATATCAGTTTGGCTAGGCATGTTGTAAGTGAGGATCAATTTCTTTATAGCATTAATAGAATCATCCTCATTACATTGGAGGAAATCTCCTCCCACAACAGCATCTAAAGCATATCTATAGCAAAGAGCAATCCCAAGGTAAAAGCTGCAAAGGAACAAGCTTTGAGTCATTTTAGGCTCAGTTTTTCATGTAGATCGGAGATTCTAGACCAAGCTTCCTTAAAACTTTCCTCAATTCCTTATTTAAAAGTGAAAATCATTTCCTCGGGTGACATAGTGACTGGAGCAAGGCTAGACATAGTGGCAACTTAAGAAAGAAACTAATTTTTTTGTGTTTTTCAAATAAGAAAGCAAACTAGTAAAACTAATTTTTTTGTGTTTTTTTTTGAATAACAAAACAAGCAAACAAAGAAACTAAGCAAAAAAACAACAACAAAGTAAAGAGATTGGTTATGTGGGTCTCCCCTTGTGAAGATGTCCTTGACTCCCCGGCAATGGCGCCAGAAAAATGCTTGATGGCTCAATGCACGGCGCCCAGAAAAATGCTTGATGGCGGTGTTGATGTAGAGCTCGTTGGGAACCCCAAGAGGAATGTATGATGAGCACAGTAGCAAGTTTCCCTCAGTTATGAAACCAAGGTTTAATCGAACCAGTAGGAGCAAGGAAACACCCCAAAGGTGTTACTAGCTGAGCTTTGGTAGGGTGCACTACCAGTGCTAGTAGCAACATGGAGACCTGCACAACACAACCGCAGAACTCTGTCCCCAACTTGCGATGAGGTTGTCAATCTCACTGTGTTTTGCTGAAAACAAAGGATTAAACGTATCGAATGGAAAGAAGTAATAGTTTGCAGAAAGTAAACACAAAGTAGTAAACAATTTATAGATTGTATGTAAAAGACAAGGACCGGGATCCATAGTTCACTAGAGGTGGCTCTCCTTAGATAGATAACATGCTGGGTGAACAAATTACAGCGGGGCAATTGACAAACACTGAGAAAGCAATACATGCATATACTAATCATCTTGACTCCTTTGAGACTTGATTGGGAATTACAACATTATACATAGACCGCCATCCAACTGCATCTATGACTAATAATCCACCTTTAGTTTATCATCTGAACCCCCTCCAGTATTAAGTTGCAAGCAACAGATTATTGCTTTACGAACTGCGTGTAAAGTAAACAATACGATTGTTCTATGAACAAAGGATTGTTGTTTTCTCCCTAGTAGCAACAACACATCTAGTACCTTAGAGATTTCTGTCACTTCCCCAGATTACCAGAGGCATGAACCCACTATCGAGCATAAATACTAACTCTTGGAGTTGCTAGCATCTACTTGGCCAAGATAGCTACTAACAACGGAAAGCATGCAAGATCACAAATAACAAAGACATGATAAAATCAATAATCAATCTGAAATAGCATCTCAATATCCATCGGATCACCGCAAACACAACATGCAGAATTACAAATAGATGATCTTGATCATGAACGAAGCTCACAAGATCTAAACATGAAAGCATAAAGGAGGAGAACCAGCCATCTAGCTACTACATTGAACTGTAGTCCAATGATGAACTACTCACGCATCATACCGGAGGCTTGCATGGTGATGAAAAAGGCCTCCAGGGTGAATTCCCTTCTCCGGCAGGGTGCCGGGAAGAGCTTCAGATCCCTCCCGATCTAGGGATGGAGATGACGGCGGCTACAGACTCTTTCGTGGATTTTTGGTTGGGTACTTAGGGTTTTCATCCTGAGGGCATCTTATAGTCGGAAGGGGAGACCGAGGGGGTGTCGGGAGCGGCCACACCACCCCCTAGCGCGGGCCATGCCTGGCCGCGCGGCCAGGTGGTGTGTTGGCCCCCTGGCCCCTCTCTGTCTCGTATTCTGGCACTTGATGACATCGGGACAAATAGGCACTTTGACTTTTGTCCCGTGCAATTCCGAGAATATTCATTTTCTGACTTTCCTGGAACCAAAAAAAGCAGAAAACAGGCAGCTGGCACTGTGGCTCTTGTTAATAGGTTAGTCCAAGAAATCATATGAAAAGTACTCCAAAGTGTGGACAAAACACAAGAAAGTGGATAAAACTAAGCATGGAGCATCAAAAATTATAGATACATTTGCAATGTATCAGAGGTGGTTGGCTCGACTCACCGTGTCTATCCATCATGCAAAACACACAAGGATTTTATATGGAAGTGGAATATGGTGGTGTTAACCTTTTACCTCACCTTGGGGATTGCACCGAACTAGAAACCACAAGTGAGTGCTATTAGCATGCAAAGTGAAATCACAAAGAAAAACTCACACTAAAGAAAGAACTAAACTCTCAAAAGCTTTTGGTGGAAGGTTAGGGTGGTGGAAAACCAAACGAAACGATCAGAAGAAAAGGTTATTGTTAAAGGTGGTAGAGAACCAAAGATCAAAAGCAAAAAGGATACGATCTACAAAAAGACAAGGATACACACACATGGAGACGGATGTGGTTAGCACGACTATCAAAATGATCACAAAATGTCCTAACGACGACTAAGCTCGATTGTCATGCCAACACAAGGAGAGACCATAACTCGTTCGCCAAAAGAGGATAAGCAACGGATTTGTGCACTTGCCTTGGTAACACTCTTTCTCTCTCTCATTGCTTACAAGCTTGAGACTCTCTTTGTATTGGGAGACTATGTATCTTGCTATTTTTCTTTTTCTTTTATTCTTTTATTCTTTTTTATTATTTTTCTCCCTTTCTATACTACTATGTCCACTCTCGAATTTGCTTACACACTCTCACTTTCCAAGGGAAAGTTCAAAATGCTTAGGCAAACACAAGATGAGCTACTCTCATAAGATAGATATGCACAATGGAAGAAGGGTTAACAATGTGGAGCAAGTTATACCTTTGGTATTGACTACTTGCTACCGGTATTGGGGATGATGTTCAGGCGTCGCGGTGTCGAGGAGCGTGGTATGTGATGATTTGAAGAAGCTTTTTGTTAGTTTGGCGACACACATGAGACATGAACAACACAAGAGGAAAACGGTCAAAACAGGGTCAAATAGCAGTTTCGGTGGCCAAAATGGCAGCGCCGGACCGTGCGCCGAAAATTTCGGCGATGATTCTGGTTCGCCAAGAATCTTGCCAGAATTTTCGGCGGTTGGGTCGGTTTGCCGGGCCTGGAGCCGATTTGAGTTTGTGGCGAACTTCAAAAGTCAAATCTGGGATTTGTTTTGGAAATCTGTACAACTTGGGCTAGGGAAAGGTCAAAGGAAGGTAGATCGACACCCAAAGCAACAGATCTATGGAGCAAAACCACAAAAAACTCATCCGAAGGCAATTTGGGGCTCTTTTTTGGGGATTTTCGAATTTTTGGTGGGGGAATTCGTGAGAAACGAAGCTCTTGATGCCAATATGTTGAGGGCAAACCTTGGGGATCGCCCGATATTTCACAAATCCCTTGGAAATCGAGGAAGAGTGAGTGGGGATAAGGGAGAGGATGAAATCCGTGAACTCACGCACGAAGAACATGATGAACACATGCACACACGAAGACACGATACACACCTATAGCTCACGCCGGTAGCTACCGGTCCGGAGCAATCCCTAGGATTGGCGTCGAGCGAAGATCTCTCTCCCTCGAACTGGCACGACGTGTGGGGAGTCTTGGTGAGATCTTGACGTCTTGGCAAGGGGCTCCGAAGCCAAGGCGTTGTACAACAAGGGAGGCACGATGCAAACTCCAATGAGGTGGGGGATAATTGGTGCTCCTTCCTCAAGGAGCATCAGACTAGAAATTAGGGAGATCCTCAAGGGTGTCTTCTAATTTCAATTATCCAAGTCTTTGTAATACAAGGGGGTGTGGGGCTATATATAGGCCAGCCACTAAAACGGGGGTAGTTTGGGTACGAAAGTGTAAAAACTGGACGAAATAGGAATATTCTCGGGCATCAAACCCACATTGACTTGAGACTAGAGGCGTTCCGGCAATAAGTCCGGCGGCGTCGGAATCAAAGCCGGTAATATCCGGTCGCTGTCGGTTATTCCGGTTGAAACCGGAACGATGTACAGAAGGGCCATTCTATCGTTGTCGGTTGGTTTCGGCAAGCATCGGGAATTCCTGTCCACCAGAGTGTGCGTCGGCATTTCTGGCGTGGGTTCCCGTCCGCTGATCCTGGCATGGTTTGACCTGAGACTCCGACTTGCATTCGCTTGGATCCTTCTCTTGGCATTTCTTCACGGGGTTCATATCTAATTATGCATAAAGTATTGGCATGAAGTAGCAAGCCATCCAATGATGTATCGAAATCACATGAGATAAGGAGCGAATTCACCTTAGCTTGAAGGACCTTAGCTCGGGCACACATCATTGGTCCACTTGGGGGACTTGGTGGTGTAGATGTGGGTACGTCCGAAGAATGGGCTACATCATTCATTTTCCACTCTCTTTCTTTCACTAATAACTTCCTAAGATCTATCTATTACATCTTGCACATAGTTTATAGTTTCCTCATGTTTTTGAGCAATGATACTTTCTTTCAATGATGTTACTTCCGTAGTGAGCTGATATACCCTCTCAAAAAAAGCATATTGTTTCTCAAATTTAAATATAATTTTTTTGTTCAACTCTTTTTGGGTAGATATAAATGATCTAATAGTGTTTTCCAAGTCATTAGAAACATTACCACTACTAGCATATTTGTTGGCAACAAAGGGTGGCCTATTGTAAGGGATGTAATTATTATTACCATAACTACCACTACCAAAATTCCTAACAAAGTTAACATCCACACTTTCATCATTATTGCCAACTAAATCTTGCAAAAGAACATTCTCAACATTTTGTTTAGACATGTAAGCAAGAATGGCATCCATTTTATTAGATGAAGTGTCTATCTCTTCTATGTAATTTACTTTCTTGGAAGGATATGTGCTCTTTCAGTATGCTATTGACTATAATTTTGCAATATACTTTCTAGTATGGCTTTTGCTTCTACTATAGTCTTACTCATAAAAGTACCTCCAGCAGCAGAATCTAGCATGTTTCTAGACATGTAGTTCAAACCATTATAGAATGCATGCAAGATGGTCCATTCATTGACTCCATGTGACGAAAAATACCTAAGCATTATCTTAATTCTCTCCCAAGCCATAGCTACATGTTCATTTTCATTTTGCCTAAATGATAAGATGTTATTCCTATTTTGCAAAATTTTAGCGGGAGGATAATATTTTTTATGAATGCTTATTTTAAATCATCACAAGAATTTATACTAGCGGTGGGTAGTGATAGTAACCATGCTTTAGCTTTTCCTCTAAGTGAGAATGGAAACAATTTTTGTTTGAGGATATCATTTTCAACATTTTTAAAATTTTCCATGTCACATATTTCGCAAAAGTCATGAAGATGCATAGAGGCATCCTCATTTGCACTACCTCCAAATTGTTCCCTAGTTATCAAGTTTAGCAAACTAGGACTAACTTCAAATCTCTCCGTTGTAATCTCAGGTGTGGTAATGGGCTTAGCAATAAATTGATCATTAGGTGTATTTGTGTAGTCACAGAATTTAGTTCTTTCTCCCACTATGCAAGTAGTAAAGTGATACTAATTTTTATATGGTTTATGTTTTTGAATGAATCTAAAAGTAAAAATAAATGACAACTAACACTATTGAACTAATAACTAACAAATGAAACACAAAACTAAAAATAAAAAGACAAACCAAAATACAAAAGTAAGACAAAAACAGAAAAATAAAAAGCAAACGCAAAACCGAATGGTAAAATAAACTAAAAATGTAAAGATGAAAGTAAAGACACTAACAAAACAAAATAAAAATACTTTGAAGATTTAAAAGAACAAAAAGATACTCACGTAGGTGCAACCTCCCAAAGCTTAGTTGTTTACACAAGTTGGTGATGGAGTTGAACTTTCTTGTGAGCTATCCTTTTATTAGCTCCCCGACAATGGCGCCAGAAAACTTCCTTGATGTGAGCACCAGAAAACTTCCTGATAGTTTCCATGGGAGCTTCTCGCTGCACCTTAACGATTGAGACTCTAATTGGAGAGTGATGTAGTAAATGGAAGTCTTCCCCACGAGGGAAACTTGAGGGTTTAAATATCAAACTCAGGGAGCTGCGTGTAAGAGAATGATCCTATTTGTTCTTCCTCAAGCAACCTACAAAATAGTTGTACATTGTTTTGTGCCCTCAACCTCACCAAGTGGTTGTCAAGCACACGGTGTATGTAAGAAAACTGAAATAAAATACAATAAAAGTAAAATGCAATGCAATAGTAAAGTAAATATGCAATGGAATATGGTGTTTTTTGGGTTTTGGTTGGTGTTTGCAAGTATGAGAAATGTTTTTGTATTTTCGGATTTAATTAGTACTGAAAATAAAAAAGTGATGTAGATGTGTTGGATAGTGTTTTCTTATGGTTTAAAATGGACCAGGGTTCATGGTTTTGCTCATGCACTCTCTCTTTGAGTTGTGGTGGACACGGGACACTCTAGTTGACATAATATTGGTGCAACATGAAGTATGGATAACAATTCATATGGGCATCACGTCCTAATACACATATGTTATTTCTAACAGTTCACTTATACTCCACTAGAAAGGGGGGTTTCCAAGCAATCTAGTATTAAGATCAATTTCAGAGTATAGCATTGAGTTCTATGACATGAAGTTAAAAAAAGAACATACTTGATCTATTCTAAGCATGGTATTTTCTTTATCCCTAGTGAGGCAACTAAGTAAGGTAAACACCCAAGTGTTTCGCAAGTTTTACTATCCTACCTGCAAGATCACCCCCATTACTCCAACTAATGCACACGTTCCCCCACACATCCTCCCATACACAAGTTTGATCAAAACAAGTAAACAAGAATGGGGTACATGATATGCATCTACTCATATACTTCCAAATACTAAACAATTGCAATCTCCAATATCAACTATATAAAGATCCACCACACAGGTAATACAAATATGACCGTATTCATGTTATGCAGCTCATACGATTCTAATAAAATCGAGAGCATGAGAGAGAGAGATACAATAGCTACTGCCACAAACCCGTAGTCTGGGAGTGGAATGCTCTCCCTCCATCATGGTGAAGGTGTTGGAGACACTGGAGGTGGTGGAGATCACACCGGTAGCGCCACGCTGGAGTTTACCCTTCCAATCTTCTGCCTCCTGCCTCTCTGTTTCGTGTTTATGTCTTCTGCGGCGCTCATTTCCGAAAATTGTCAAGAGAACTTTTTTATACATGGTTTTAGGTTAGAACCTTTGCCTGGGAGAAAGAATCGACGACATCGGAGACTCGAGGGGAAAACGAGCACACCAGCCGTGACCAACCTCCTAGCTGTGTGTGTTAGGCTTGTTTCCTCCTCGATCTTCTTTTCTCGCAAATCTTTGGCCCAATGTTCTTCGTTCTGATAAATACTGGGTCCCGTGAAGTTTCAGGACAATTGGACATCGTTTGAGTACTTGAAAGTCAAAAACATTGAAATAGGGGTTTTCTGCCTCGGCAGGGTTAATTCCAAAACAATATGGGAAGTGCTAATTATTTCCAAATATCATTATAAAACATGAATATACCCCATATATGATGCAAATATGCTGGAATATCAAGTAATAATGTGTAACGTTCATGGATGCATTTTACATGCATCAGCCGGGGGAGGTATACCTCACTTCTAGCTGGAAGAGCTTCATCCACAACCACCAAATCGAGCGCGGCTCGATGCTGAGGTTTCTCTATGATGCCGGGAAAGGCTTATCGGTGGTGGTGTTCGACCCCATTTCGTGCCGCGTAGATTACCCCCGCCACCTCTGAAAAGTCTAAGGGGTCCGAGATGTGGCCATGGCGATGTCGTTGTGGTTTGAATGCCTTTGCTAGCACAGGAGTCGTAGATACCTTTAGTTCGATGTCTTGTAGACTGGATATGTAAGGAATACTATCATGGATGTTTGTAAGCAGATCTTTGCGCTGGTCGCTTCTCCTTTTGCATCTTTTCATTGTAATGTTCGTAGTTTGCGAGTCCGCAGCGTGGCATCGGCCCAGCGGAGCTGGCGGTGGCCGGTGTGACGTCTTCCCCGGTGGAAGGCTTTTTGATCCCCCCTGTGAACCCGCCCAGGGTTTGGCATCGAGAGATGAGGCCTCACGAGGGGTGCTCTCGAAGGTCGTGCCAGTTAGGTGGCCTCTAGAGGGGGAATCAGGAAACAGTAGTCTCGTCGAGCGCCTCTGGTCGGTGGTCTTCCTCACCGCATCGAGGATCGTGCGCAACGACTCATGAGGAGCCTCCACATGCCTCAGGGTCTCGTTGCTTGGGCGGTGCTACCCTCTAGAGGCTTACGCGTGTTGCTATAGCACGAGCCTCCTCCCGGGGGGAGTGTCATTGCATGGGGTTGCACCGATGGTAAGGCAACTTGTCGTTGGGTACTCTCTAGGCCGCCAGTCTAGCGATCACGGTTCCATAGAGTATTATCCTCGCGGGTCCCTTGTGGAGCCTCTCAAGGAGGTGACTACAGAGGAGGGCATGCGCGTTGTGGGAAGGCCCTATAACGAACTTATGTGGAAAGTTATGGGCATCAGGAGATGTCCATGAGGTAACTTAATGCCGCAGCCAGGCGACAAGTTCAGGGATCAGCGTGCTAGGACCTACAGTTTCCTGGCTGCCTGAGGGGTGAGTGCCTCACGAGACGCACCGCAAACCTCTTGAGGAGCAGGCTGTTAGGCTAGCACGAGGATTTTTTGTTTTGTAAAGGCCAGGGACCGTGGGCAAGGTAACTCTCGCCCAGGGAGCAGGCTGAAAGTTCAGAGATCAACCCTCTAGGTCCCAGAGAGCATAGGCCGCGGAGGGGCGGTTCCTCACGAGCCGTCGGGGTGATAAAAATTTGGGTCAGGAACCGTGGGTGAGGTAACTCACAACCGAGGAACGGGCCGTGAGTTCAGAGCTCGACACATTAGGTCCTGACGGGCTCAGGCCGTAGAGGGGCAGTGCCTCACGATCCATCATGCCGATAAAAATTGGGTCAGGAACCATGGGTGAGGTAACTCATAGCCGAGGAACGGGCCACGAGTTTAGAGCTCGACACTTTAGGTCCTGACGAGCTCAGGCCACGGAGGGGCAGTGCCTCACAAATTGTCGCGAGGATGAAAATTGGGTCAGGAACCATGGGTGAGGTAACTCATAGCCGAGGAACAAGCCGTGAGTTCAGAGCTCGACACTAGGTCCTGACGAGCTCAGGCCATGGAGGGGCAGTGCCTCACGTGCCGTCGCATGGATAAAAACTAGGTCAGGAACTGTGGGTGAGGTAACTCACAGCCGAGGACCGAGTCGTGAGTTCAGAGATCGACACTTTAGGTCCTGACAAGCTCAGGCCACGGAGGGGCAGTGCCTCGCAAGACGCCCCATAGACCTCACCAAGAGAGGGTCGTAGGGAAAAAGCACGTACCGCAAGAGGTTCGTACATGCGCGGCACAAGGGTCTCAAGCACCAAGAACAATGGGTGAGGTGACTCATGCCCGGGAGTAGCCCGCAAGTTCAGAGACCAATGTTTTAGGCCCTGATGTTGACGGGGGAGTGACCCGGTGATGAACACTATCCCTAGCCACCGCTCGTGCGGTGCGTGTGAGGGAAAACTAGCGGCACGATTTTTAGAGAAATGCCTTTTCGAGGAAAAACCAAACAACAAAGCGTGCACGAAGCACAAGATCCAAAAAAGCATCGGTAGTTTGAGCTTATTACAATGCCATCGTGTCCCACACGGGGTATTATAAGAGATGAAGCTGTAAGGAGTGAGAGTTTTTTGAGGGTCACCTTCAAAAAGTTGGGGAGTCAGGCACGCTTTTCGGAGAGGTCTGCCCAACTTCCAGCAGCCTGATCCACTTGCTCATCCGGTAGTTCATTCACCGTCGTGGGGGCAGCTAGCATCGTGTGCTCGCTGGGTGCAGTCCATCGGGAAGTACGGAGCCCCCGGGCCATCACCGTCCTCTAGAGCATCCCTACTCCTCGTGAGGGCGGGCAAGAGTGATCCCGAGTTCCTCTCAAGGATGCGGTGTTGGCTGCGCCCTGCCCCTCGCGAGGTGGGAACACAGCAGCTGGTGCCCTCTTCGCCATGGTGCTCTCCTGGGCCATCATCTGCTTCCTCCTTGTGAAGCCCCCAACATAGTCCAGGGAATCCACGTCCTCAAGAGAGGTTGCAACCACAGTCTTGTAGGAGTGCTCAAGGGAGCACAAAGCTTCCACCTCATCACAACAGACTATGATGACTCCGCCGTTGCCGCCAGGCATCTTGATCATGTTGTAGGCGTGGTGAGTAGCGGCCATGAACTTGGCCAGTGCTTGGTAGCCGAGGATGACGTTGTACGGGAGGTTGATATGCACCATGTCGAAGTAGATGAGCTCAGTGCGGTAGTTTCCGCGTGTCCCGAATGTGACGGAGAGGTGCACCTGCCTGATGGGTATGGTGGATCCGCTGGTCACTCCGGAGAATGGCATGGTTGACATCAGCCTATTGTACGGCACCTGTAGTTGGGTGAAAGTCTCGGTGGAGATCACATTCAGGCCCCTGCCACCATCATGAGGGTCTTTGCAACCGCGATGTTGTTGATGGTGGGGGTGCAGATCATGGGGAGGGTGCCCATGGGCCTAGTGGAAATGGGATGGTCGCTGGCGTCGAAGGTGATGGTGCACCGGGACCACTTGAGCTTTGGGAATGAGACTCACAGTCTGGCAGCGGCAACCTCGCAAGTGAGTAGCTTGAAGTGCCAGTTGAATGTCGGGGCCTAGGAGCCACCAAGAATGCAGGCTATGGCGCCCTGCAGTACTTGGTAGACCCCGAGATCCTCGGCATGCCCTTTCTCCTGGGGTGTGGGTGCTGTTGCTCGGCGTTGGCCTGGTGGCCCATTGGAGGGTGGTCGCGGATGCTGAAGTTGTTGTTCTAGTGGTATCGCCCACAGTTGCCTCCATTCTAGTCGCCTCGCTCACCGCCCGACCTTCCCTTCCTTTGGCTGCTACACAGGTCATGGAGCTTCTTGAGCTCGTAGCAGTCGTTGGTGGGGTGTCCTGGATTCTTGTGGAAGTCACAGTACAAGCTATCGTCCCACTCGTTCTCTCCATTAACCTCGCGAGGACTCTTTCGGTCTGGCTCTATAGCCAGGACGGTGGCTGTATTGCGCTTGGGGTCCTTGTCATTTCCCTTGGATGAGCCTGAGGCCTTGGGGGTAGTTTCTGCCTCGGCGAGGCCAAACATCCGCCCTGCCTCCGCCTTGGTGCACTTCTCGGCCATGACTAGAGCTCGGGAACGGTAGTGAGGTTGTCTCCCTGGATGCCGATATTCTCCCTCATCTTGACATCTTTCACGCCCTCGGAGTAAGCAGTGATGACGTTGGAGTCTGAGATCTTGGGGATCTTGTTGTGGACTCGGCTGAACCTATGAAGGAACTTGAAGTGGGTCTCTCCAGACTGCTAGCATACCTGACGGAGGTCGTAGTAGGCGAGCGGGCGCTCATAGGTCCCCTTGAAGTTGGCATGAAGAGGGAGATGACCTCCACCCACGAGTTGATTGATTCCTCGGGGAGGTTCATCAGCCAGGTGCTAGCCGTCTCCTCCAGGCATAGGGGGAACCAATTTACTATGATGCGGTCATCTCCTCCCGCAACCTCGATGCATGTAGTGTAAATCTAGAGAAACTCACACGGGTTGGTGGTTCCGTCATAGCGCGCCAGTGTATCTAGGCGGAACTTGTGGGGCCAGACCACGAAGCGGGGACTCTTGGTGAAGATGAGGCAGCCATTGGCCTGGACCGCCTTGCCGTTGGCGAGGTCCACGCGGTTCTGCTGACCCGCGGTAGCGATTTCATCAGTGAGACGGTCCTCACGCTCGCGCGGCGGTGCCATGGCCATAGGAGGTGAGATGATCTGGCAGCTGTTCACAGGTGGTGGAGTGACGTTGTTGGGCTTGGGGGCATCCTCACGATGGTGAGGCAGGAGTGAGCCCCCTCCCCCAGTGGACTGCCCTCGGACGAGCCCCCGGGCCCTCAGAGGAGAGGGTGGCGGCATCAAGGAGTTCGGCTATCCGGTCGCTCCACCTCTCGTACCCCTGCTCAGTCGATGGGTGGTCCAGGATCTTGCGCACCATGCGCTTGGCAGCCTCCAGGTGAGATGCTCTGGGTGGACACGAGATGACGCGGTGTGGGAGAGCGACGTGGTGCCACGCGAGAAGGGAGTGGGGTCCCGTGACGGGCGGTAGGAGGAGCCCCCTAGTCCTCCATCCATGGGGCCTGCTCGGAGGAGGCGCGACCTTGCTCACCACGTGATGGAGGGCTTGCTCGACACCCGTCTTGTTGCCAGCCGACATGTCATCAAGGTCGACGAAGGTCCCCTACCTAGCGCGCCAAATGTCGGAGATTTGTCCCGCGAAGGAACTAGGGTCCAATCATCCCTTGGTTCGAGAGGGGGATGAACACTCGACTCCAAGGAAACCCAGCGATGGCAAAGGCGGCGGACCAAGCACACGATAGAGAGGTGACACAGTTTTTTACCCAGGTTCCGGACCCTCATGAGGAGGTAAAGTCCCTACTCCTACTTGGTTGTATTGCTCGCGTGCTACACGAGGGTGCAATGGAGGATGAAGGTCTATGGTTTAGATCTCAAGGACCGATCTCCTTTGAGGTAGGAGAAGGACTCCTTAAATATTGCAGTGTCGGGCTGCTTCCCCCAGTTCATGGGTGGGAAGGGTCACCACAGTGCTGCTCCCCGACATACCGGTCTACATGGCTGCTTTTTTGTGGACTAGGTCTTGGACGATGGGCGCTTCTCCATCCGCTTTAAAGTGGCCTTCCCTTTCCCCGTTTGTCTTTGTCCGGCACCACTAGCTATCTCCTTAACACTTAAACGCCAAGGTCGAGCACCTGCCATGATGAGGTCATCTGTCCTTCACTTGCGGAAAAGGTGGATGACCGACCCTTCCTTTACCAAGGCGAACAGAGGGCATGGAGACACTTTGCCCCTTGTTAGGACTCGCTTCAACCGCTGGCTGCCCTGTGAAGTTACCAATAAGCCCCGAAATGTGCTCTAGAGTATTCGAAGTTGGGTTCCGTGGTGGATCCCGGCATGGAAGTGGACTCTCCTCTAGAGGATGTTTCCTAGCGAGGGGAGCCTCATGAGGAGACATCCCCTCATGCCACGCTCCATTGGCATAGAGACCTCCTATTGGTTAGGCTCTATTAGGCACTGGGCCAGCCAATCGACGGGGAGTGGCACCCCGGTTGCAAGGACCCCGACACACACTAGTCCAATCCTAACAGTGGGCATGTGACCATGTGTATGTTTAGTCTACGTGCCTTCTGCGTGTGCATCTACACACCTGATGAGTGCATATTTGCATCATGTTTCAAATTATCATTTTGCATTGTAGATGTAGGATCTTGGTATTTTACGGCGTTCGCGCACACATTTTATGTCTGTTTTCACCAGGATTAGGACAGATGATGGATACAATGGACATAATTTCTTGGAGCAGTTATACTGGGGAGAAAAGGAGTCAAAAACTACATAAATCGCTTATTTGGGAAATATCAATAATACCAGAAGAAAACACGAAGCGATCAAGGCACACAGACAGTTTAACGACCAACTATATGGCGGGAATAAATTTTACGGCCATATAGTTCCCACCGTATAGTTGGCGCTGCCACCGCCTCCTCAAATAGTTTCACTCCACGCAACTGGATCAAAGAGACGACATACAGTACAACCATAAATCACTGAAACCTCACCTCCGGAAGGCATATGGAGGGGGAACTCGTCCACCGGGATCCATCTTCGCCCTGCGCAGATCCGGGAGGCTAAGGCATCGATATTCATTGTCAACCGCTGCATCACCACCATCTCCATCCATCCCATCTATATCTTGTATAGATCATGTTGTAATTCCCATACTTGTTGTTGATTTATACAAGTACTATTCATCTATGATAGATTCCATTGTTATTGCCATGATGTTGATTGCCTCCATGTCTAAGTAGATCTTTAGTTCTTGGGGAGATGGAGAAACCCTAATATGAGATTGAAATAAGATAAAGTTTATTATGATATTCATCGTTGTGACCATGTGTTAGATTGTCGTCATCTTGATGTTGAGATAAGTTGACCTCTCAATATTTGCCTCTCATGGGGACTTAATGGAGGGAACTACTTATTGGTAGATGAAGGTGTGTTAGCACTTACAGTGACTATAAAGCTGTTGGCACCCCTTACGTATCAACTTGGGAACCAAGCAAACTCACGGAACACTATCCATGCCACGGGATACGTCTTACGGGATTATGTCCCTTAATAGTGCAGTAATTCGATTGATGTCGATTGCTGACTGCTGTGGTTAAGAGGATGATGTGAGCAGTGGTTGCTACCTATTTGTCCAAATACGGAGTTCCTCCCACACATACATAGTTGAGAATGTTCATGATAATAATCTTTACCTTAGTTCCTTATAATGCTAGTGGTGTATTTGCTACTCCCTGAGAACGCCTTTTTCCTATTGCAGTTCCAATCTCTCTTACATACACGATACTTACTTTCTGTGTTCAGTTGTTTTACTTTACTTATTGTTGGTATAATACCAAAAACACCAAAACACCTTTTTATGCAATATTCGCATTTTATCTTGTCACTTAGAACTTTATTTAGCATTTCCATTGTAGTATTTATTTCAAGAGTTATTAGACTTCAGACTCCTGCTCCCTGTGGGATCGATATCTTTATTTCGAAACTAGCTACAAACGATTTGTACACTTGCAGTCATCAACACCCCATCTACCTTTTTCCTTTCTTGGCTTCCAATTTAATCAGCCAGTACCCGCTCCTCCCTGGTCCCCCTCTCTTTCCCCTTCAAGCAGTGAATAAGAGAGAGAGACCTACCGAAAAGCACCACCTCCCTCTCTTCCTTTTGTAAGAAAACCACGCATGTGCCTCTCTCTCTTATCTGCTAATCAGACACCACCCCACGCACCCAACACCACCCTAGATCGAGATCTACAACCCAAGCCCCATCCTCTTCCTCCTTCCACCATAGCCATGGCCAACTCGAACCCTAGCCAGCCACCACTTCAACTGACATTTTGCAGCGTCCTAGGACGAACCACGAGCATCAGTCGAATCCCCTTGTTCCTCTACGATGCCTGGACATGGTGAACATGCCTAGGAGCCATCGGAGATGCCCAACACTGCCATGTCCATGAGCATCTATAGCTGTAGAAGCACGAGTCACCTTCATGATCTCCACTACCTCACCTAGATATACTAGTGTAGAGGTACACGGTGAGCTCTCCTCTATATAGTATAGATGCCCGTGCATGTGCGCCGAAGATCGTTTCATCGAATAGCATGTGCGCGCCACCGTTCGCCGACGACATTGCAGATCCAGATCATTCCCAGCGCCTTTGACCTCGCCAGCCATATCCTAGAGCTGCGCCTCACAGTCCCACATCTCCCTGCAGCTCACCTCCGTCACTGTCCTGCCCGGCAACCACCCTGCCATCACCGTGCCACACCGCTCAACACCTCTGTTCAGCAGCAGCAACTTGTGTACGCCCGCCTTTGACGCAAGCTCACTCTGTCCATAGTGCCTCCCAGCTAGTGCTCTTGGCATGTGTGCGTAGCCTCATGTCCCAGCTCTCCAACACAACTGACCATGCCCCGATCCGATGCCTGCAACCGTCACTTTCTTCTATAGAAGTTTGGGACAAAAACCTATCTGAGGTACCCTGTTCTCTGTCCACTTCGACAATTCAAAACCCTTTTGTTTTCTCCGACCTCGTTTCCTCCTCCGTCGACCTTCGGTGGTTTTATTCATGTACATCTATCCTTCGGTGTACCCTCTCTCCGCAGGATCAAATCGTTCGCAAAGCAGAGCATCACAAACATGGGAATCGTCTTCCAAACTTGGACTCAACTAGCAGTTTTTGCGTGTTCAAAATTTAAGTTTCGTCAGTAATCTAACCAAATCCTTCGGAAGCTTTTATCAAAAAGCCCTCGAACATTTAAACCTTCAACCCGCAGTCCTAGCTCCACCATGTGTCAGCCCTAGCCGCCCAGTGCATGCAGCAGGCTTGTCAGCATCCGACACCGCTTGTCACTGACTGTGGCCAGACCATTCCTCGATACAAAAAGTTTCCAAACAATTTTCTAAATAACAAAAATTCCATAAAATGTTTATAACTAAATATACTCATATCTTTTAATCACTATTTTCAAATAATACAAATTATATATGTTTTGAGATCATAAAAATGCAAGGATTAACAATATGACATCAAAAATAATTTTTGGATAATAAAAATTTCGAAATTATTTAAATGCTATTAAATGCCTTTTATTAATAAATCCATATATTATAAACCGTAATCCCGAATTCGACAAATAGTATGTCTAAATCGATCTGCGCGACGAGCCCCTTCTAACCATGTTATCCATAAATTCATTTGCATTTTGTTTCATGCATTTATAATATGTTACTGCAAGAAAATTCATTAATAAAATGGACAAATAAAATTCGAATTGATTCCTTATTGCTACAAATGTCGCACTAATGTTGTATCATCAATATGCTATGCAAATGACATATTTTTAACATGTGTTGCATTGTTAACTTACCATGTCATGCATCATATCATGATTATGCCGGTTCTTCCGCGTTAGTTGTAATTGTTGCATCGCTTGTTCCTTTTAGTGCTTGGCTTCTTCCTGGATAGGATGATGAGATGTTGTGAACTTCAACAAGTTCTTTGGATATGTATCTCCATCTATGGTTCCCAGGGGAGCATTCTTCCTCCTTCTACCTATTTTCTCTTTATGGCTTTACTTCTCTTCATTGCTATCCGTGTGCATTGCTTTAGTTTCCGTACCATTTATATTCCCTGCATCCTATATTGCCTTGGTCACATCCTATTGCCCGATGTTTTGGTAGATAGTTGGACTTGCGAGTTGTAGTTGCTTGCTCATGTGTTGGTTCGAGTCGTCGAGTTCCACAGTTGTTATAAGGTTGACACATGCTTAATGGTGGAGATAATCATGGTTCTACTTACAACTTGATAATCAAATTATTGGCAGTAGATATAAATAATAAAGTAGCACCAGTGGGCAATAGTTGAGATCTATTTTTATCCCACCCACTTGTGTCCACCTAAAACCCGAGTACTTGATACATGTTCCTTGACTATCGCACTATCCGCATGTGGGACCATGAATCCCATTCGCCTGAGCTTGATTCACATCTTATTTTTGGGGTCACAAACTAGTTTGGGGATTTACTACTATCTTGTACTTATGCCATGCTTTACTGCTTTACTTACTACTATTGCTTGAGGAGAGCGGTTTACTATTGTACTATTTTGGAACCCGTGCCACGTTTCTGCGGTATCGACAAGCCCAGTTACACTTTTGGGGTTCCCATTCATTTACAACTTTCGTCACAAACCTAGGTCCATCTCGGAGCCGGCTGACTTTGTTGTGGGTAGCTTAGTGGGGTGGCCCCTCAAAATATTTGTTAATCATGGGAATGTTTTGTCGTGATCCCTCGTTGCTTTTTATTTGGTTCTTCCTGAGGTTGATCATGCGTGTGTTGCTATTTGTGCATCCCTGCAGGGTAAATCTTTTAGAAAAGTCGTGTCCACGATTATGGACTACTTGGAGCATAGTGTCGACCATAGACAACTCAAACTAAAGTAGTGTTATAAATTTGACTTTGGCATGACTAGTAATCAACTCTTTCTATTTGCTCTTGTACATTGAATTGGATTAAGGTGTACCTTTCTCTTTCCATCGAAGTTAGAGGTGGCCTTATCTTTTGAGACCTTACTTCTGCCTTTATTTCACCGAGTGTTCTCTCAACAAGTTTTGCAAGGTGCAGTGGTCACACCATCACTTGAAGAAGCTAAATGGGAACATGAAGATTTCTTTTCCTAGGAATATCAGGGTGAGATTCTTGTTTAGTGGGGTATTGTTGTAGCATCCCAATTGTCTAACATTGGAATACTACATAAGAAATATAGATCAATGTTACCATATGCTTGTTATTTATTGCATCACATAATACCATGCTCATGCCACATTGCATTTGAGCATCATATTAAACCCTTTCATTTGGTTCTTCTCCTCATATTGCATTTGCCTTATTAGTTTTATTTACTTCTTGATATAATGTAGTTGCTTCTTGATATATGTTCAGTGCCCAATTTGAGTTGAGGGCACCTCTTTTCGAATCCTTCCATCTATTAACATGGTAATGACAACTCCCTCTTATACCATCTATCTCTATCATATTTTTCTATATGTGGGCATTGTATTTCACTTGGCATTTTAACTCCTAGCTCACATGTAGATTCATATGGATCTTATTTTTCTTCTCTTACATATGATCCTATGGCCTGATCCATACATGCCCTATTCTTGTCCATCCCAAAATCCTCACATATATGTGCCATCTTCTTGTTTTCACATAAAGTCAATGACGTGTGAGAAATCCTTTATTGCATGTCACATGCAAAGCTACAACCCTTATACTTCCTCTTCTTCTTTTTCCTTAAGTCATGTTGTTATATTGTTTTGTTTATTTCATATTAATCTTGATAATAAAAATGTTTCCACTTAATCTAACCTAACCTACCTTCATCACCCTCTTGGGCACACACACACACACACCATATACACACTAGTCCAATCCTAACCGTGGGCATGTGACCATGTGTATGTGTAGGGTATGTGCCTTGTGTGTGTGCATCTACACACCCCATTTACCTTTTTCCTTTCTTGGCTTCCAAGTTGATCAGCCAGCACCCGCTCCTCCCTGGTCCCCCTCTCTTTCCCCTTCAAGAAAAGAACATGTTGGGGGATAACCCCATGTAGGGTCAAGCTGAGGTATAAGGACAAGGTCCACTGAGGCAGAAACGGGCTAAGGCATGATCTGGCAGAGGTATATAAGGGTCGGTCGAGTTACCTCTGGGTTACCCAAGGTCGGAAAGCACCGACAAGACTCAGCTGACATATATGGTATTCGGCATGATGTCTAGGTTGTTTCATCTTTTTAGGTATCATCTTGGCTGAGTTACCCGGACTAGGGCTGAGTCATGGGATGGTGTGATCAAGAAGGAGCGAGCTAGCCCAAGGTCAGCGCTTTTCTCTCTCTCACGGGAATCTGGGGAGAGACAAAGGCCAGAGGAGCAGAGATAGAAGAAAGGGTCATGGATGTGACAACATCTGACCCCAACGGTCAGACAACATGGGCTTTGAGCCATTTCCACGTAGAGGCTAGCGACAGAGGAAAGGAGGGCCCTGCACTACTATTTCGAGACAAGCATCTTCAAGGAATATTTGGGCCACGTAAGCCCTAGATGTAACCTGGCCACCCCTTTATAAGGTGAGCCAGGGCCTCTAAGGAGAGGGTCGACCCATTTGCACTACAGAAAAACCCTAGAGTGAGAAGAGAGTAGAAGCACTTCATATTCTTCCTCTCTTCGATACAGCTCAACGAGCACTTGTATTAGTCTAGAGATCGTAATATAAGATCTAGAGCAGGAGTAGGGGGTTTATCTCCATAGGAGAGCCTCAAACCTGGGTACATTGTGTGTTGAGTTCTTGTGTTCTTCGTGTGCGGATCACCGCACTATCCCTCCCAGATACCACTAGGGTCCATTGGCCCCATCTTTAGCCTACCCATGGCATATGCCATGACACCACCACGATAGTTGGCGCCCACAGTGGGGCCAGCAATGGCGCTAGCTGGAGTCAAGATTCGAACGGGAAACTTCATCGCCACTGGAGGGCGCGTCGTCTCCACTATGGTTCAGCGATTCGGCTCGCTGGACTTTGTCAGGGACAACGTGCGCAGCAGCGGCAACTGCCCACCTCCGCGCAATAGCCTCTTCGTCAACTTTGGCGCGCACAAGATCTGCATCGCGGTTTGATGTCTCCTGCACGTACCTGCAGCAAGTCATCATGGTGGGAGAACCTCCTCTCTGTGTGGCTCGCGGTCCGCGTATCACTCGCCCCACTAGCTGCACCGAGGTGATGATGACCGCGCTAGATGCTAGTACAAGCAATGATCCGGCTAGAGATGGGGAAACAACTTCCAAGGTAACTCACTCGAGGTTTCCTCCGTTGGAGAGACCGCAAACATACTGCAACAAGCCATAGAGAGCTGACTACCCCTGTAGCTCCCATAGTAGATCTGGCTTAGGCACAAGCCAAGCTAGAGGAGACCCGGCAGAAAGTTTCAGAGCGAGCCAAGAAAATAGCAGCAGCTCAACAGGGGTTGAACATCACGCTGCGTGAGTATGCTAGGGCCAATAAGATTAACACTAGTCCCACTCGTATGGATGGTGTAAAGATTAGGGGAAAGAACCTCATCAGTGAAATAGATATATGTGCCAAGGCTAGAAGATTCGGGTAACCCAATGTTTGCAGGTTTGCCAAGGTACAGTACCCCGGCAAAGAACCTCAGGGCTGTAGATGCCGCAGCTGCCAAGATACCTGCTTTGACCGTCGAAGCCCGAGAAATTGCAAACCGGCAGAGGAGTTACTCCAGGCTATCCCGGCAAGAGCAGGTGGTTCTCGTGTTGTTCATTTGGCTGGGGGTACGGTGCTCCTACAAAATCAGCCGGGGCAGCTTCTTCACCTGGTGCAAGCCCAAGGAGAGAAGAGGTGGTAATCTCTAGTAGAAGGAACAAGTAGATGGTACCCTATGACCCGGCTATGGCTGGGAAATGAAAAGTAGTACATGGCAATGCTGATCGAGGAAGTTTTAGCCGAGGTGATGGCCATCGTGGGAACCTCGGCCAAGGCAATGCCGGTCAAGGAAATGTTGGGCACGGCAATGCCGGACAGTATAACTCGGCAGGAGCAGGACATTATCCACCATAACAACACCAACATCAGTATGTACCTCGACAGGAGCAAAGTGCGGGATCAGCTATGCAACATCAATATGCTCATCCGGGGCAAAATAGAAACAATGATGGTTACTTGGTTATGGATAATGACGGTTTCCGAGGCTGGATCATCATATGATGGGAAGTGCAATGGGATCAAGGTGGGAAATAAGAACTTGTAGCCGGATGATGAAAGGTTAAAGCTGGATAGAATTTATAGGTCAGAGCTATTGGAGGGACAAGGTCCTCTGGGTTGATGAGGACATCCCTACAATTACACCTACCCCAATGACTACTGAAGATGCTACAACTGTTGCAAGAAAGGATCAGTCCAATGAGATTAGAATTGGACCTATTACAAGAGCTCGTGCTAAGCTACTGGAACAACAGGTGAATTTACTCCTAAACGAATCTAGTACTTTGATTGATGAGAACTTTATACTGCCTAAGTCTATGCATTTATGTATGATCAGGTTCGTTGGAGAAACAAGCATGGCGCGAGGAGGAGAAGGACTACAAGAGAAGCCCAACATGATGATCGCCCAAGGATGCGCGAGGGAGGAGCGGGAGGAAGGCGCAAGAGAAGATCATCAAGATGAAGACAAAAAGATCTGCCACGGCCGGAGTGTCCGGCCAGATCCACCCGGACTGTCCGGCCTGGTCGAGAGGCAAACTGGCGTGGACATTCAATATGCTAGTTCGGACACTACATGGACACCACCCGGAAACTTCAAAGCTTCCGGCTAGATCGGACTGTCCGGCAGACTTCACCCGGAGTGTCCGGCCTGACCGGACTGTCTGGCCCACTTCGACCGGAGTGTCCGCCCACCGACCGAATCTGGTCCGAGTCGGTTTGTATCAGTTTGAGTCGTTAGTGTTTAGTTTCGGTTTCTGGCTGCCCCAGCCGCCCTTATAAGCTATGGGACGACTCCTAGTTAGGGTTTAGACCATGTTAAAATATTTTGGAGTTGTTTCTTTCATAGAACCTCTGGAATTACCCTGTGTTCGAATCTACCAACTATAATTGAGTGTGATCTATTGTTCCATCAAGAATTAGTAGATTGCATACTACCGTTTGTGGTCACGGCTGCGTGCGTAAGAGCGTGGTGTTGTGAATATCCTACAAGGTTCGAGAGCTGTTGCATTGGCATCAGGGATCGAGCGGGAGAGTTCATAGCTACAGGCTAGTTATCTATCATCCACCATTATCATTGCCATCCGCTTACTGAGAAGATCGGGCCACCCCGTATCATCTTGGTATCAGATTTCCAGTGTTGCCTCGGTAAGCATCCACAAATCCATCCATAGATTAGAGAGTGTTTTTGTCCTATACAGAAAAAGCCTTACAAAAAGATTTGCCATAGACTAGATTGCATCGTTTTTAAGTTTTAGTTGCTGATTGTATCTTCTCGTAGATCCGATCTGCAGGTTTTCCTCGTAGGAGTCTAGTTTCCATTTGTGTCTAGGTTTAGGGTTTGATCTTGTTTTCCGTTGTTCCCACCGTTACCGTTTCTGCAAGTGTTTAATCGTTTTTCCGAGTCCACATAGCGTACCTTTGTTTGCATACCATAGACACAGCCTATATACAGCATATGTGCCTAGGAACGTACCCACGAGACTAGTTGCTTTGCTCCGACAGGCTGCTCATTAGGGTTTGTAGTGCAGAAATTTTCGACAGGCAAAACCGGACTATCCGGCCGAATCACACTGGACTATCCGGCCCAACCGGACTATCTGGCCCAGTTCTGTTATAAGTTGTTGTGCTCGTTTGCTTTGAGTAATATAGTTCAAAAAAAAGGGAAAAGAAAAGAGAATCAGTATAAAAAAAGAGAAAAGAGCTACAAGCCTGACAAAAAAGAGATATAGAAGTGTGCAATATTGGAGGCCTTGTTGTATAGCACTGGTAGATTGAGCAATCTTGTGCCTGTTCTATTTGAGCTATTACTAGCGTCTCTCTTGTGCATTGCAATATTCCTTTTCATAAGTTGCTTTGCCACGTTTATCTCCACTGTGTGTGTTTCTTGGGTTTTTGTACGATCAGCACTAGGACTTGTTTGCGGTGTAGATAGGGTACCAAACCTATAGCTCCACCTTTACATAACCTATGTGCCCTGCGATCGTTCTCTATACCTTTGATTATCACTTCATCACATCAAGTGCATCAGTCTTTGATTTCGTTTTGGTAGAGCATGTCTATTCACTTTGGAACGGTAAGATCTCCTTTCTTATTAGTTGCGAGTTAGTTGTGAGAGTTTCCACCATACAGATTCTGATTTTTGCACTAACCTACTAATCATGTCTACTAGTGATAATGATGTTGTGTTGCAGAAAAAGAAGGATGAGGAGCTCGTCAATTGGCGTGAATATGAGGCTTTGAAATCCCACTCGACACGTGTGTTTACTAACACGACAGATGCCATTGACAAGAATCTCCAAGATATGAATATGAGATTGGATCAGCATGTTGGGACAGTTGATATTATCCAAACGCAAGTGGATACACTCAATGCCAATGTCACCACTTTGCAGCAGTCCATTGAGGGTTTGACAGCCGCCTTGCATAGAAGGGAAGATCCTCAACATGATGATGCCTTTGATGATTTCGATGAGGGTAGCGATGTTGATGCTGCTCCACATGTTGGCAGGGGACGTGCTATTCCCCCTGTCCATGCACCTGCTCATGGTCGTGGCTTTGCCCATCTTGGGCGTGGCGTGGTCCACGTGTGCCCAACCAAGCTGTTGATGACGGTTTGGGCAAGCCAAAATTCTTGATTCCTAAGTTTGATGGTTCCATTGATCTTGAAGACTACCTCACCTGGGAATTGAAGATTCAGAAACTCTGGCGCTTATTTGACTATCCAGAAGATAAGAAGGTCAAGCTTGCAGCATCTGAATTTGATGGTTATGCTTTGTGTTGGTGGGATGCTCTTGTGCAACATAGGAGGAAGGACAATGAACTTCCTGTGATGGATTGGCGCGAGATGAAGCAAATCATGAAGGCTCGTTTCATACCAACCAACTACTTGCGATCAGTTTTTGATAAATTGACGCAATTGAAGCAAGGCACCATGACAGTTGATGAGTACTACATGGAGATGGAGATGCTTATGCAGCGTGCTCGAGTTCGTCAGTCCATTGAGATGACCATGCAGTGATTCCTAAACAATTTGAAGTTACCGATCAAGAGCATTGTTCGTCATCACAAGTATGAGACCATGAATGAGTTGTTGCATCATGCTAGAGAGGCGGAATCCTAGTTGGCAGAAGAGGCAAAGTCACGTGCTCATTTTCCGTCCTCCAGCAGATTTTCGGCCAGGTCTACACCTCCTACAGCCGTGCCACCAGTTGCTGCTCCATTTACACCATCGGCCAAACCAGCAAGTACACCTTCGTTTGGTTCTAATGCTCGGAAACCTGCTGCTCCTACTGCTAGCTCGGGTTCCAACATGTCTACTGCACGTACTCGTGATGTAGTGTGCCATACTTGTGGAGGTAGAGGTCACTACAAGAAAGATTGTCCAAACAGCAAGGTTATGGTTGTTAATGAACAAGGTGAAGTAGAAAGTGGAGATGAAGCTTCTGATGATGATATTGATGACGGCAAGGAAGGTGCTGATGCATATGCTGAGCGTGCACCCACTATTGTCGTATCTTCACGTGTACTTAGTGTGCAACCGGTTGAGGAATCCCAGCATTGCAACTTGTTCCAAACAAAAGCTCTAGTTGGACCAAACAAAGCTTGCAAGGTAATTATTGATGGAGGTAGCTACAGAAATCTTGCAAGTAAGGAACTATGTGCCAAACTGAATTTGACATACTTACCTCATCCCAAGCCATACTACATACAATGGTTGAGAAACGATGGTGAGATGAAGGTAAATCATATGGTACGTGTGAATTTTCAAATAGGTCCATACAAAGATTCTATTGATTTTGATGTGGTTCCTATGACTGTTTGTCACCTACTATTGGGTCGGCCTTGGCTCTATGATCGCCATGTGCAACACAATGGCCGAGCCAATACATATCACTTGGAATTCAAAGGGAAGAAGATTACTATGCAGCCAATGACACCACAAGAAATTGTGAATGATTCTCGCCAAAAGATAGAGGTGAACTTGAAGGAAGATACTACCACTCGGCGAGACTGTGTTACAGCTGTTCCTGATGTAATTGAGCCTAAATTGAGTGATATAACGAAAAGTGAGAGAGTGCCTGGGTTATTGATACTAGCCACCAAGGAGGATATGAGAGAATTTCGTGAGGATCCTACAGCCATGCCACTTGTGCTCATGTATAAGGGCGAGGTATTGGTTTCTAACGACATGACCCCTATTTCTCTTGGTGTCTCTTCTGTTTTGCAGGACTTTGGGGATGTGTTTCCAGAAGACGTACCCGCAGGTTTGCCTCCATTGCGTGGTATAGAACATCAAGTGGACCTGATTCCTGTTGCCACACTTCCCAACCGTGCACCTTACAGGACTAATCCCGAAGAAACTAAGGAAATTCAGAAGCAAGTACAAGCGTTGCTGGATAAAGGGTACATTCGTGTCTCTCTTAGCCCTTGTGCTGTTCCTGTTATTTTAGTTCCTAAGAAAGATGGTACATGGCGCATGTGTGTTGATTGTAGAGCGATTAATAACATCACTATTCGATATCGTCATCCGATTCCACGCTTAGAGGATATGCTAGATGAATTGAGTGGTGCTGCTGTTTTCTCTAAAATTGACTTGCGTAGTGGTTATCATCAAATTAGGATGAAAGAAGGGCATGAATGGAAAACTGCTTTCAAAACTAAATTCGGTTTGTATGAGTGGTTAGTTATGCCGTTTTGTCTTACTAATGCACCTAGTACTTTCATGCGTTTGATGAATCATGTTTTGAGAGAGTTTATTGGTCGTTTCGTGGTTGTTTACTTTGATGATATACTCATATACAGTCACACCGAATCTGAACATTGCACTCATATTAGACAAGTTTTGCAAGTGTTACGTGATAATAAACTGTATGCTAATCTTGAGAAGTGTACATTTGCAAAAGATAAGGTCATATTCCTAGGATTTGTTGTTTCTAAGCATGGAGTAGAGGTAGATCAATCTAAAATTGAATCAATTCAGAATTGGCCTACTCCAATGAATGTTAGTCAAGTGCGTAGTTTCCATGGACTCGCTGGTTTCTATAGGCGCTTTGTGAAGGATTTTAGCACCATTGCTGCACCATTAAATGATTTGACAAAGAAAGGTGTTCCTTTTGTATGGGGCGCGGCCCAAGACATTGCATTTGATACATTAAAACGTTTGCTTACTTCTGCACCATTACTTGCATTACCTGATTTTCAAAGCAATTTGAAGTTGAATGTGATGCTAGTGGTATAGGCATAGGTGGCGTTTTGATGCAAGAGGGTCGATAGCTTATTTTTCTGAGAAATTGACTGGTGCTCGTTTGAATTATTCAATCTATGATAAAGAATTGCATGCACTTGTTAGAGTACTTGAGGTTTGGCAACATTATTTGTGGCCAAAAGAATTCATCATACATTCTGATCATGAAGCATTGAAATACTTGAAAGCTCAATCAAACTTGCATAGAAGATTAGCTAAATGGGTTGAGTTCATTGAGTCTTTTCCTTACATCATTAACTATAAGAAGGGAAAAGAGAACATTGTTGCTGATGCTCTATCTAGGAAGAACATGCTATTAACCAATCTTGATGTTAAAATTCCTGGATTAGAAGCTATTTGTGCACTTTATGCAACTAACCATGATTTTGCTGAACCATATCGTTTGTGTGCTCTTAGAAACGCATGGGATAAGTATCATATACATGATGGATATTTGTTTCGAGCTAACAAACTATGTATTCCAGAATCGTCGTTGTGTTTGTTCTTAGTGCAGGAATCACATGCTGGAGGTTTGATGGGCCACTTTGGGCCTGAGAAGACGTTGCTCATGATTGCTGATCACTTTTATTGGCCCAAGATGATGCGTGATGTGTACAGATTTGTGAGTCGATGTATTACATGCCACAAGTCGAAATCTAAGCTGAAGCCTCACGGTTTGTATACACCTCTCTCCGCACCGACTACTCCATGGGAAGACATTAGTATGGATTTTGTGCTAGGTCTACCTAAAACTCAGAGACGTCATGATTCTATATTTGTGGTAGTGGATAGGTTCTCTAAGATGGCTCATTTTATTGCGTGCCACAAAAGCGACGATGCGTCGCATGTTGCTAACCTGTTTTTCACGGACATCGTAAGATTACATGGAGTACCAAAGACGATTGTTTATGACCGTGATGTGAAGTTCATGGGCTACTTTTGGAAGACCTTATGGGGCAAGCTAGGAACGAAGTTGTTGTTCAGTACTACATGTCATCCCCAAACAGATGGTCAAACGGAGGTGGTGAATCGAACATTGTCACAGCTACTAAGGACCATGATTAAAAAGAATCTGTGGGAGTGGGAAGAGTGTTTGCCACATGTTGAGTTTGCTTACAACAGGGTTGTGCATTCAACTACTCAGTTTTGTCCTTTTGAGGTGGTGTATGGTTTCAAGACATTGACACCACTTGATATGTTGCCTCTGCCATTACATGAGAGAGTTGATATGGAGGCATCAAAACATGCTGATTATGTGAAGAAAATACATGAGAAGACTCGAGAGGCTATTGAGAAGAAAGGTAAGATCATTGCTGCTGCAAGGAATCAAGCAAGGAAAGAAGTGTTGTTCGAGCCTGGAGATATGGTTTGGGTGTATCTACGCAAGGATAGGTTCCCACTACTTCGAAAGTCCAAATTGAAGCCACCTGGTGCTGGTCCTTACAAGGTGTTAGCCAAGATTAATGATAATGCCTACTCGATTGATATACCTATTGAGGAGTTTGGTGGAGTTAGCAATAGCTTCAACGTTGCTGATTTGTCACCATATGCTGGAGAAGACCTTGGAGCGTCGAGGTCGACGCCTTTTCAAGGGGGGCGGAGATGATGAGGACATCCCTACAATTACACCTACCCCAATGACTACCAAAGATGCTACAACTGTTGCAAGAAAGGATCAGTCCAATGAGATTAGAATTGGACCTATTACAAGAGCACGTGTTAAGCTACTGGAACAACAGGTGAATTTACTCCTAAACGAATCTGGTACTTTGATTGATGAGAACTTTATACTGCCTAAGTCTATGCATTTATGTATGATCAGGTTCGTTGGAGAAACAAGCATGGCGCGAGGAGGAGAAGGGCTACAAGAGAAGCCCAACATGATGATCGCCCAAGGATGCGCGAGGGAGGAGCGGGAGGAAGGCGCAAGAGAAGATCATCAAGACGAAGGCAAAAAGATCTGCCATGACCGGAGTGTCCGGCCAGATCCACCCGGACTGTCCGGCCGGGTCGAGAGGCAATCTGGCATGGACATTCAGTATGCTAGTTCGGACACTACACGGACACCACCCGGAAACTTCAAAGTTTCCGGCCAGACCGGACTGTCCGGCACACTTCACCCGGAGTGTCCGGCCTGACCGGACTGTCCGGCCCACTTCGACCGGACTGTCCGCCCGCCGACCGAATCTGGTCTGAGTCGGTTTTGTATCAGTTTGAGTCGTTAGCGTTTAGTTTCGGTTTCTGGCCACCCCAGCCGCCCTTATATGCTATGGGACGACTCCTAGTTAGGGTTTAGACCACGTTAAAATATTTTGGAGTTGTTTCTTTCATAGAACCTCTGGAATTACCCTGTGTTTGAATCTACCAACTATAATTGAGTGTGATCTGTTGTTCCATTGGGAATTAGTAGATTGCATACTACCGTTCGTGGTCACGGCTGCGTGCGCAAGAGCGTGGTGTTGTGAATATCCTACAAGATTCGAGAGCTGTTGCATTGGCATCAGGGATCGAGCGGGAGAGTTCATAGCTACAGGCTAGTTATCTATCATCCACCATTATCATTGCCATCCGCTTACTGAGAAGATCGGGCCACCCCATATCACGGGTCCTACATGTTTTGGACCTCGGATCATGAAAGAACCACCTGTGCCGAATTTTCAGTTAGCTAGGGGACAAAGACATACGATGGTAGCACCAAGCCACACGATTGGTTGTTTGACTATGCCAGAGCTGTGCACATCACGCAGGGCAATCTCAGATGGGTGGTGGGGTATGTAGCTCAGATGCTAGAGGGACCAACAAGGGTCTGGCTGAATAATCTGCCAGTAGGAAGTACAACTGTTGGTTGGATTTTGAGGAAATGTTCATCAGTAACTTCACTAGCACATACAAGAGGCAGAATAGGCCACAACACTTGGCAATGTGTAAGCAAAGGCCTAATGAGACTGATCGAGATTTTTTGACTCGATGGTGTAAGTTGCACAACTCATGTGAAGGGGTGATCGAGTCACAGACAATTTCTTCGTTTGCATAAGGGTGTCGAAATGGAACTGTGCAGTGGAAAAGGCTACAAATGGATATGCCAACTATGTTGGCCAAGACAATCAAGATCACAGATTCATATGCATTGGGATATCCTACCCAACCCACACTTATGTTGGTTGAGCCAAATGAGGGGTACTACTCTAGGGACGGGAGTTGGGTCATCCCGGCGGAACGATTTCTGGAGAAAAAGAAGAAATGAGAGGCGGGACTATCGATATGGGTCGAACCATGTTGCTGTGGTGAACCAAGATCAGCCAGGAGCTAGGAGTATTTAGCAACAAAAAAAATAGTGGCCAACAATGGGCACAGAAAAGTGATGGCAAGAAAACATGGACCAATGAGCAAAAGAAGCAGTGGCAAGAGAGGCCGAATAACACGTATGAGTCCATGCTGGATCAACCGTGCAAGTTCCATACTCCCAATCCGAGTAAGTCAGCAAATCACATGACTCGGTAGTGCGTGTGGATGCAGCGTGCTCTGGGGGACATGGGTCCACCTCAGCGACCTCACCTGCCACAACTCATAGGGGGAAATGCACAACAGTTAGTCCTACCTCCGCCACTGCCGAGGTATGAGAACCAGGAGAGAAGAGTGAAGTGAATCAAGTGAATAACCAGAACCAAGGGGACTATAGAAACTCCGGCAATGATGGCAGGAATGAGTATAGGGAGAACCACCAGAGCTATTATGTGTTTACCACCGAGGAAAATGACAGCCAAAGTGAGAAAAGGTGACACATCAAGGTCAATGCAGTTATGCCAGCGGTGTCGAAGTTTATGTATTGGTCAGATCAGGATATCACCTGGAGCATAAAGGATCATCCCAAGCTAATGCTGAGTCCTGGATCATATGCTCTATTGCTTGACCCGACATTTATCATGACGAACATAAATGTGAAGTTTTCGAAGGTACTGATTAATAATGGCAGCAGTATCAACATACTATACAAATACACAATGCACAAGTTGGGTATCTCGGAAAACATGCTCTAGTCGACTAAGAACACCTTTCATGGCATTATGCTAGGGTTGTCCTATGATCGAATTGGCAAAGTACAGATAGATGTTTTATTCAACACAAGAAATAAATGTAGGAGTGAAAACTTGTTGTTTGAGGTTGTGGATCTGGACAAGTCCTACCATGCACTGCTGGGAAGACTAGCAAATCCAAAGTTCATGGCCAGTGACCATATCAGCTATCTAAAGATGACGATGTCAGGGCCTAATGGGGCCATCACCATTATAGGGGACTTTAGGAGCTCAATGGAGTGTGCCTCGCCCGGATCAAATCTGGCTAAGTCATTGGTGAGAGCACAGGAAAAAGAAGAGGATTCAAGAAGCTATGGTACTACCTCAATCGTCCTAGGTGAATATGCCGGTGGTGAGTAACCCACATCGGACTGTATCATTCCAACCGACTAAGGACACGAAGAAAGTTCCAATTAACGATCAATTCCCAGAGCGTACTGTCACTATTGGTGCGGGCCTGAATGACAAATAGGAAAGCGAGCTCATCAGCTTTCTCCGTGATAATGGGGAAATTTTTGCTTGGTCAACACAAGACCTGCAAGGTGTGCCAAGGGAGCTGGCTGAGCACTCTTTGCATGTCAGGCCTGATGCAAGGCTATTGAAGCAACCTCTCCACCGCTTCGCCAAGGGATAGGAGAAAGATCATAGGGTATTAGATAGCTCGGATCCTTACAGCCAGGTTTATCATGCAAGTACTTCATCCAGATTGGTTGTCTAATCCGGTGCTAGTGGAAAAGAAAAAGGATGACCCGAACATGGTTGTAGTATGGCGCATGTGCATTGACTACACCAACTTGAACAAGGCATGTCCAAAGGATCCATTTCCTTTGCCGAGGATAGATCAAGTCATTGACTCGATAGCGGGTTGTGAGCTCTTATCATTTGTAGATGCGTATTCTAGTTTCCACCAGATACCATTAAACCCAGCTGATCAAATAAAACTGCCTTTATTACCCCGTATGTGGCTTATTGCGATCAAAGGTGCATGCAGGGGCAATGTATCAAAGGTGCATGCAAAAATGCTTGCACGATCAAATTGGCAAAAATGTCCAAGTGTATGTTGATGATGTGGTGATAAAAACCAAGGAGAGTCATACTCTCCTAGATGATATCTGGCAAACATTTGCGAACTTGAGAAGATTCTGAATGAAACTTAACCCGGAAAAATGCACATTTGGTGTCCTGGCCAGAAAATTACTCGGTTTCCCCATGTCCAGCCGAGGTATCTAAGCTAATCCAACTAAGATCAGAGCTATTGAGCGCTTGGAAATGCCGAAGTGTCTCAACGATGTCCATAAATTCACTAGTTGCCTGGCATCGCTGACTCGCTTCATTAGTCAGCTGGGAGAAAAGGCATTGCCTCTATACCAGTTAATGAAAAAGTGGGACATGTTCATCTGGACACCGCAGGCAAATGATGCTTTTCATGAGTTAAAAAAGATGCTAGCATCTGCACCTGTGTTAGCTTCACCATTATCCAAAAAGCCGATGTTGCTCTATATAGCAGCGACCAACCGAGTCGTAAGTGTTGTGGTAGTGGTGGAGCGTGACGAGGAGGGTAAGTCGGTGCAGAGGCCATTTTATTACTAAGTGAAGTACTTTCTTCTTCAAAGCAAAACTACCCACATTATCAAAATATGGCATATGGCGTCTATATGTCGGCCAAAAAGCTTAAGAATTACTTTGAAGAACACCCTATAAAGGTGATATGTGAAGCACCAATATCCGAGATAATGGGTAATAGAGACACAAGTGGCCGAATCGCCAAATGGGCAATTGAGTTAGCCCCATATGCTCCACAGTATGATAGAAGAGATGCAATAAATCTCAGACGTTGGCCGACTTTTTTGTTTAATGGGCTGAAATGCAATATGAGCCGCCCTTACCTAACTCGAATTACTAGAGAATGCATTTTGACGGGTCAAAAATGGAAGATGTGTGAGCTTCCAGGGTAGTCCTAACCTCGCCCAAAAAGGATCAGTTGAGATATGTGCTACAGATTCATTTTAGAGCATCAAACAATGTGGTCGAATATGAAGCACTTGTGCATGGATTGAAGGTAGCAAAGGAGATTGGAATACATGGGATCCAATGCTTTGGTGATTCAGATTTGGTGGTGCTATAAGTTTCTAGTCATTAGGATGCCTTGGACGCAAATATGGCTTCGTATAGATTTCATGTTCAAAAAATCTGTGGGAATTTCAAAGGATGTGAGTTCCATCATGTACCCCGGGCCGAAAATGATGCAGCCGACGTGTTATCAAAACTTGGTTCATATGGTAGGCTATTCCGCCAGGCATAGATCTTGAGCACCTTAGAAAACCATCTATCAATCCATCACCAGAATCCGAGTCGATTCATATCCCGACCAATCCAGGGTCTGAGGTTACCCCAATGGACATTGAATGGGGGATCAATTCGAGTAACCAGGGGACTGCATCGGCAAACCCGAGGTGACATGGGTATGATTACTCGGATGCTCACTATTTGCTACCCTACATTGGGTAAAAGGCCTACAGCCCATAAAGATTCCAGATAATGGCCCAAGGAAGCAACCGACAGAGACTATTTATTGAATTAGGAAAGAAACTATGAACCAACATTATGTTGGTATTGTAATAGTGCGTGTATGAAACCTATCCGCATATGGCTTTGAGACCCGGCTTATTATATATAGGGCGGGAAGCCCAAGCGAGGGTACCGAAATCTAGAGGACAACTTGTAATAGTGTGTTTTCCCAATATTCAGGTGACTCTATTTTTCATTGTTTCCTGACATCCAATGAAATCCCCAGCATTCTCTTTTTTGTGAAACCCTAAGTCCATCACCATGGGAATTGCCGAGGTTACCCCTCGTCAATTGCTTTCGTCTGTGGGAAACATGAAGGTTAACTCCTGCTCGTCCTCGAGTAGGTAATTGATAAAAAGAAAGAATAATTTTTGAGGTGACATGCACCATAATAAACTTGATCAAAGTATTTGTAAAACATTGATAGCTGGGATCATAGTACTTCCATCATAACATGAAAGACAAAGTTCTAACAATAAGACAAAGCCACTATGCTGCAACATGAAAAGGCACAAACAAAAGATTCCTGAATAACAATGCTTTGCAAGACGTTTGTTTGTTTCACATAAAGAAAACATAGCATAGTAGCATTCAACTTGTCCCTCATAGAGTAGCAAACATAAATGCATAGGACACCTTCAAAGTTCATAAGAGTGACTAGATACAAATAGTTTAAGAACAAGCAATATCAAAATTATGCATCAATCAACAAGTATTGGGACAATGCACATAGCACTAAGAATGGCCACTATGCTCTCAAAGTAGGTGCATAAAGATAGAAGGTGGAGACTCAACATAAAAGTAAAAGAAAGGCCTTCATAGAAGGAAGTAGAGATTCAAGTTTCATAAAGAGCTTCCAAAAATTATGGTACTTATTAGCTTTCAGCTCTCATTGCCCCTATCATAAGCATCTTTAGGTGATTAATGTTAAAATGACACAACTAAGAGGATATGCTTGACAAGTTATAAGCTGAAACCTCATGCCCCTTACTTATGAAGACCGGACCTCATGCTACTCAACTTCAGTCACAAGTAAGCTCTTGTCATTGTAAGTACATATGTATCATAGATAACCGCCAACGGGGTACCCCTTGCACATGATACAGGAGCTATCCCATAATCAAAATGACAAGGCAAGCAGACAATGAGCATCTCATTGATCTTTTTATTTGCTATTTGCATAGGTTTTTATTGAGGATGCTTCATGGAGTGATCATTATGGTTATGCTACAAGTTTCCACCATGATTAGGCATGGCTTAGGCTAGCGGCCCAGGCGTTTCCCTAACACAAATACAAACTCCATGATCTTACAAGTTCCCCTTTTATTTCATACCGCCGAGATCCATAAGCAAAAGAACATGATATCAACGGGGTACAAAGTACAAGTGCAATGCTGAAAGCGTTCCCCATGATACATGGTTCTGCTAACTTCAACTTATAAAGCACAAGCATATACGCAACAAAGATGGATGCAATGGTTCAAGTTTATTAAATGCGAAAAAGTAAAGTGTGCCATCAAGTTCGTCAGAGCTTTAATCACTAATTTTCAAATATAAAGTTTAAGGTAGATAAAAACATGAATAAACTTGGAATAGCATATGCTAATAGGTAGGTATGGTGGACTCCTTTGGAATAACTTGGTTTTAGGATTTGGATTCATGAGTGGAACTTATACTTGGTTACGGAGGCTAGCAAAAGACTGGGAGCGACCAACTAAGAGAGCAATAATGGCCATAATCATGCAGAGCGACAAAACATCATTAATCAAATCATAAAGTGATACTATAAGTTGAAACTAAAGGATCATAAAGGCTTATGGTGACTTGGGATAGTCATAACATGGTGTGAGCATGTGTCAAGTCAACCCAAATAAAGCATCAAAGGAGAATACCACAATATTATGCTTTAATATGCTAAAACAACGCATGATTCTTCCAAGGAACATTAAGCAATCTCAATTCTTCCAAGGCATGGGGTGACACGCGTGGCATCCCCAAGCTTGATCTTTAGTCCATTCTTCATCTCATTACTCATTCCTTCCATACACCTGAAATTTTCCCTTCATACAAAACTTCACACAATCTTTATTAGCAACATTAGTGCACTCAAGATAATAAGTCTTTAGGTTCAGTTCCAACACCAATAAAACCTCCATTAAAATAAAAGCTACTGTATCACTTCCCTCAACAAGCTCAATTCCCCAAAAGAACTCAAAAAGGAACCAACAAGAAGCAAATACAAATAATGGTAGAAATCTGTCAAAACAGACCAGCAGGTAAAAGCCAATTTTTTCAAAGACCTTCTATTGCTCAAATCAAAAAGTGTTGAACTAACGTAAGTTAGATAACAACCTGGGTCAGAAGCACAAAAATTCACGCCTCAAAACGACGTACAGAGATTTTACACGAATTTTTACCGTGAAGCACAGAAATCTGTTTCGGGACAACAACTTTCCCAATCATTACTTCTCTCTCATTAGAGGTTACTCTTGGCACAAAAAGCAAATAAAAAGGATAAGAAGAGGTTATTACTGAAGTAATAACTTCCAAGACTCATCTAAAACTTTTGGGTTATCTCCCAATAAGTGCTTTTCTTTAACGCCATTACGTTAGGCATAAGAAGCAAGAAAAAGAATCAAGTGTTCTCAAATGAAAAAGCATTAAAACCAAATTTTCTGCCCCTTACCTCTCTTACTTTTATTCTTAACCTTGGGGAACATATGATTGTTTTCTGGAGAAGAAATATGCATGGTTCCCTTTTCTACATCTATTATTTCTCCAAGGAGTTTCAATAGGGATCTTCCAAGTGTAATTTGTCCTTTCCCTACACATTCAATAACAAGATAATCAGTAGAAACCATTTTCCCTAGGATCTTTGTAAACACTCCTTCAGCTATTCCAATTGGTGATATTGTGGCATTATTAGCAAGAAATATTTCTTCTCCTCCCTCAGAAAGTCCCCAAAGATTCAAAGATTCATAGATATCTTTAGGCATCAGACAGAATTCAGACATGATATCACAGCGAGCATGAAAATTTTCATTATTAATAGCAATCTTTACTATGGGAAGCTATTTTGAGGGTTCGGAATTTATTGGAACATAGTCATGATGCTCTCGAAGTGTATTATAGCAATCTTTCAAACTAGCAGTGTTGGTCTCAAGAGTATTCAATCTAGCAAATATGTTTATGAAGGAAGAATCGGATTTGCTAGGCGAGTTGTAAGTAAAGACCAACTTCTTTATGGCATTAACAGCATCATCCTCATTGCATTGGTGGAAATGTCCTCCCACTACAGCATCCAAAGCATATCTATAGCAAAGAGCAATTCCAAGTTAAAAACAGCTAAGGAACAAGCTTTGAGTCATTTTAGGTTCAGTTTTTTTGATGTAGATCGGAGATTCTAGACCAAGCTTCTTTGAAACTCTCTTCAATTCCTTGTTTAAAAGTGAAAATCATTTCCTCAAGTGACATGGTCATTGGAGCAAAGATTGACATAATGTCAACTTTAAGATAGGAACTAATTTTTTTTATGTGTTTTTAATAAAGAAAGCAAAGTAGTAAAACTAATTTTTTTGTGTTTTTGATAAAGAAACAAGCAAACAAAGAAGAAATAAACTAAGAAAACCAAAAATAACAAAGTAAAGAGATTGGTTATGAGGGACTCCCCTTGTGAAGATGTCCTTGACTCCCCGGCAACAGCGCTAGAAAAGTATTTTTGATGGCGCGTGGTTGGAGAGTATCGTTTTGCGGCCCAAAAGTTGGGGTGGCCAGGCAACGCGGTACCCGAGTTCCCTGAAATCAGCCGCGATGACTATAGTTGGCGTGCCAAATACTCAGAGGGTATTTTTCGGCACGAATTCAAATTTACGTTTCAATACAAAAAATCAGGCTAACGGCCGTCAAGTTGGCCCCCCCTGTCATCTTTCGCCGTTATGTCGCTGCCGTTGTCGCTGCCATGTAGGTTGCCATGTAGGCTTGCAGCGTTGGCGCATGCATTCTTTACGCGTCTTCTTCTTCCTCCGGGGCGGCAATCTATGGTCGCGGCCATGACACGGAGCTAGGACTTGGACGAACCTGCTCAGCCCGTTCTCCTCCCCATCCCGAATCGGAGCTCGCCCTCACCATGATCGCACCATTGGCACGGCACGGGGACGGGAATTCATTCTTGGGTGAGATCTGTCACCATGCCGACCATGCTCGGTCCTGTTGGCCTCCTCCAGAATCTGAGCTCGTCGTCGTCGTGGTCACACACGCACCAGCCACGGCGCCTTCCTCTCTGAACCCCAAAGCCACATCCACCCAGTTCGGCACAACGCCAACAAGGTGAAAATGCATCAAGTTTTCTTCTTGTGATTGTAGAAAAACATGTATATACCGTGGCCGTAGCATACTCTAACAATGTACACATATATTGTTTACTAGATTTTCATTTGAAATTAGTAGCTCCGTGATTACGAAACATAGAGAACCTAAATGGAATGACGATGACGACCATGTTCTGTACTTTGCATTGCATCAACAAGTGCTCGATGACGAAGCAAGTTACCAAGAGAGTGGAGTTCATCAGCCATTGCCAAAAAATATGTGAACAAATCAATGAGCGATTCAATGCAAATACGCGCAGAAAAGCTAGATCCATGTCATCAATCATTAATAGGTGGCACATTCTATTGATGCGTTCAAATGCGTACACGATATATCATTTGCTTGAAGTGGTTGTTATCCTGAGCAAAAATGTCTGGTATGCACATTATATTTGTATGTTCTATGATGCAATTCTGTTGTTATGGGCCTGGAAAGAAAAGCTGGGCTTCACTGAATATTACGCAGTTAGGCCTAACTTACTCTTACACAAATAAGCACAACTTAGTCTTTACACACATAAGCGTAACTAATGATAAAGATAAAGACAAATGGTTCATCGGATCTGCCAGTATGAGCACTAGGTCCCTGGAGCTAGTGGTATCGTCGGAACGAACCAGAATGCTGCGTTTGGCCGTCTTTCATTCTCCTTCAAATCGTACGAGCCCACTGATGAGCCAATTGTAGGCCCCCTCCCCCCGACGTGGATTCAACTCTAGGTCGGATCTGGAGTATTAATATGATAGGCGCGTGAGTGTGCAGCAAACACACAGTGTGCTATCAACAGTGGAAGTGCTGGTACCTCAGCAACAACACCAGCATGTTCTTCCTGGACTCCGGCAGCAGCCTCAGCAGGTATTTCGTCAGCTTCACCAGCAGCAGCCTCAACAGGTATTCCATCAGCTTCACCAGCAACAACATTAGCAAGTATTTCGGCAGCTTCACCAGCAGCAGCATTAGCAAGTATTTCGTCAGCTTCACTAGCAGCAGCATCACCAAGTATTTCGTCAGCTTCACCAGGAGTAGCAGCAGCTAGTTCTTCGTTAGCTCCACCACCACCAGCATCAGGGCCAGGGTTGCGTGAGCAATTACAGGTTCAACAGCTCCAGGGGCTCTGACAAACAAAGGGTAGTTGATCCCAAGAAACACATATTGCCCCTTCAGATTGTTGCCTCTGCTCCAAACTTGCTCTACTGGGTCTTTGGATGGGCATGCAGACCTCGAGAAAACGTGACACCGCGGCGATGGGTATGAAGAAAGTTGTGTCCCCATATGTTCTATTGTATCACCAACGCTGTTTAGTGCTCCACTGATATGAATTCACATGAGTTCATCATCCTGTTCCGTGTTGTCTCCGAGAGGTGCCAGGAACCAGCGTCGTGTCCCAAGTTTAGCATCTGCTACTGCATCTTCGATGACCGGAGCTGGAATGATGCGCGGGGCTGCATGGGTACCTGCGTGTTATTAACAGTCAGTAAGCAGAATTTTGAATGGGATTTTACATGCTATATGACACCATGACTCACCCCAAATGAACGGCTCCCAAACACGGACGTCGCCGCTAGGTTCAGTGACCGCATAAATGCGTTGCGGTCTGTACAAAGAGTAGCCATAGGTGAAGAGGGTGTCGACATACTTCTCCGGCCGCAGGAAGTCATCGCGCAAGACAATCCATTCATTGTCTTCTGGTAGACTTTGCTGTCTTTTTGTTCCTGAACTGTCTGTTTGCAAAAGTTATTGATATATTATTTGTCTGAATTCATTTTCATGCAGGTAGGGCGAAAGCATTAGGGATCTGTTTCATGACTTTCTCGTGAACCATCACATAACATTTACTACTGTTGACATCACGAATGACACTAAACTGCTTGAAAGCCCGACTGTCAACATTAGAATCCCAAAGGAGTGCAGAGTGGACATCCAGGAAATTTACTGGATCCCAGGGATGAAGGGCGGCAAGATCGGGATGGCCGCTATTGCCTCCGAACTCATCGGCCCGTGGTATGCTGACATGAAGGACAGATTGTTGAGATGTTCGTGGAGGCGTTTAGGGCACGATTACTGGGAGGATAAGCCACTTTCTGAACCTAATCTGAAGTACGCTGCAATTGACGGGTATGTAGCCACGAGCTGTATCGCCAGATTGTAAAATCTTGTTCCAGGCATCACATCATTGAACCACCACCAAGGCAGGTTGTTTGCCCCAGATGCCGGAGTGTAGATGAATCTACAAACCGGAGAAAGCGACCGAAGGCATGCTAGGATCGGTTGCCTTCTCCAATAGGCTGGGATGTAGACTATTAGTACATGATTGTTGTGTTTATGAAAACATATTATTTCAGAAGTACACTATGTGAGCAATTACGAACTGCTATGTATTACCATTGTCAAACTATAATCTGGGTTTGGTTATGACTATATCCTTCGTTATAATCTGGGTTTGGTTATGACTTATGACTGTATCAGACCTTATGAATTTATCATGGATTCTGCCGCATGCAAATGGCATAGACAGAATTTGTAAGAATGACTGTTGAGTATACAAAAGGGGTAATGTAATTCATACAAGTTAAGTAGCTAATAGCACAGGGATCATACGAGCTTGGTTCTTACACACAGAATGCTTAGAAAATAGATGTGAGATAAAATACAGGCGAGATAAAACTAGGAACAAAATGTGAAACTAGTAGTGGTAAACAACACACTCACCCACCCACCAGATCCTGTTCAGCATCTCGTAGCAGACATACGCGTCCCTAGCTGCGTACTTGATCACATCGTAATCCAGGTTCCTCCACTCCCATCGCTCGTGCAGGTGCTTCGGGAACTCGACTTTCATGCTGGCGTACTCGCGGTCAATGATGTCGGCAGCGAGTCTAGCCATGCCGGCTTTCCCCGTACCGCCATCCGGGTACCTCCACAAACGTTGGAGATCGACGTGATTGACAACATGAACGAGGAGATCATGTTCTAGCTTCGGAGTGTCGTTCTTGATGTCGACGCTGGCGAAGTAGATCTCCCTCCTGTGTAGGAACTCGCGAAGCTCCGGGCATACAGATTTGGCCCTACATACGTGATATAGGAGGCAGTGGTTGCGCATGGACAGCTGCAAAAGCACCGTCCTCTTCCTATCTCTGGTATACTCGAGGTCAAGGCCGACGATCTTGTACCTGTCCATCGGCTCCTGTAGCCACCACTCGTACATTACGATGACCTTGGCGACCTCCGCTGACGCATTTGTGTGGACGACCGTCATCTTGGTGGTGCCATGGGCGGTGACGGTGTACTCGTCGGTGTAGTCGCTCCCGTCGCCGAACACGCTGTACTCTGTGTCCATGGCAGCAGCTGCGGCGGCGGTGGCCTAGGGTCGGTAGCGGTGGCTGGGACTGGGCATGGCGGTGGAGTGATCAGGTGCGGTGGTATGGCTAGGCGGAGGTAGTGCCTGCGGCAGCGTCGATGGTTCTTGCGGTGGCGGCGGCGGCGGAAGGAATGAGTTGCGGATTTTTGCACAGTGATGTGCTGAGGGGATGGAAGGCGATGCTTAAATTCCGTTTACCAATATTCCGGTCATACCCATGTGGAAGCAAGTTTTACCGAGTGAGCACCGATGGTTTCCAATCCTAGCAATTAAATTCAGCGTCCGTCCCGGTAGGCGATAGGACGGGTGTTCGACGTGGCTTTGGCGTAGCAGTGGTCATTACATGTGTGTTCTTTTCCACAAACCACATATGGATCCATTAGTCATTGCATGTGTGTTATTTCCACAAACCACACATGGATCAACCAATGGCATTGCATGTGTGTTCTTTGCACAAACCACACATGGCTCAACCAGTGTCATTGCATGTGTGTTCTTTCCACAAATCACATATGGACCCACTAGAGTCATTGCTTGTGTGTTCTTATACTAAAACCAGCACTAGAGTCATTGCATGTGTGTTCTTTTCCACAAACCACGTATGGATCCATTAGAGTCATTGCATGTGTGTTATTTCCACAAACCACACATGGATCAACCAGTGGCATTGCATGTGTGTTCTTTCCACAAACCAAACATGGATCAACCAGTGTCATTGCATGTGTGTTCTTTCCACAAATCACATATGGACCCACTAGAGTCATTGCTTGTGTGTTCTTATACTAAAACCAGCAATAGTCATTGCATGTGTGTTCTTTTCATAAACAACATATGGATCCACCAGTGTTCACTTCATGTGTGTTCCTTCCACAAACCACTTATGGATCGACTAGATGTCATTGCATGTGTGTTCTTTCCACATACCACATATGGGTCAACCAGTGGCATTGCATATGTGTTCTTTTCACAAATCACATATGGACCCACTAGAGTTATTGCTTGTATGTTCATATACTAAAACCAACACTAGAGTCATTGCATGTGTGTTATTTTCACAAACCACACATGGATCCACCAGTGTCATTGCATGTGTGCTCTTTCCACAAACAACATATGGATCCACCAGTGTTCATTGCATATGTGTTCTTTTCCACAAACCACATATGGATCAACCAGTGGTCATTGCACGTGTGTTCTTTTTCACAAACCACATATGTACCCACTAGAGTCATTGCATGTGTGTTCTTATACTAAAACCAGCACTAGAGTCATTGCATGTGTGTTCTTTCCACAAACCACACATGGATCCACTGGTGTCATTGCGTGTGTGTTCTTTCCATAAACCACACATGGATCAACCAGTGGTCATTGCATGTGTGTTCTTTTCCACAAACTACATATGGATCAACCAGTGCTCATTGAATGTTGGTTCTTTTCACAAACCACATATGGATGAACCAGTGTTCATTGCATGTGTGTTCTTTCCACAAACCACACATGGATCAACCAGTGTCATTGCATGTGTGTTCTTTCCACAAATCACATATGGACCCACTAGAGTCATTGCTTGTGTGTTCTTATACTAAAACCAGCATTAGATTCATTGCATGTGTGTTCTTTTCACAAATAACATATGGATCCACCAGTGTTCACTGCATGTGTGTTCTTTCCACAAAACACTTATGGATCCACGAGTGTTCATTGTATCTATGTTCTTTTCCACAAACCATATATGGATCAACCCGTGTTCATTGCATGTATGTTCTTTTCACAAACCAAACATGGATCCACCAGTGTCATTGCATGCGTGTTCTTTCCACAAACCACACATGGATCCACCAGTGGTCATTGCATGTGTGTTCTTTTCCACAAACCACATATGGATCCATTAGAGTCATTGAATGTGTGTTATTTCCACAAACCACACATGGATCAACCAATGGCATTGCATGTGTGTTCTTTCCAGAAACCACACACGGATCAACCAGTGTTAAATGCATGTGTGTTCTTTTGACAAACCACATGTGGACCCACTAGAGTCATGGCATGTGTGTTCTTATACTAAAACTAGCACTAGACTCATTGCATGTGTGTTCTTTTCACAAACCACACATGGATCCACCAGTGTCATTGCATGTGTGTTCTTTCCACAAACCACACATGGATCAACCAGTGGTCATTGCATGTGTGTTCTTTTCCACAAACCACATATGGATCCATTAGAGTCATTGCATGTGTGTTATTTCCACAAACCACACATGGATCAACCAATGGCATTGCATGTGTGTTCTTTCCACAAACCACACATGGATCAACCAATGTCATTGCATGTGTGTTATTTCCACAAATCACATATGGACCCACTAGAGTCATTGTTTGTCTGTTCTTATACGAAAACCAGCACTAGAGTCATTGCATGTGTGTTCTTTTCCACAAACCACATATGGATCCATTAGAGTCATTGCATGTGTGTTCTTTTCACAAACCACATGTTGACCCACTAGAGTCATTGCATCTGTGTTCTTATACTAGAACTAGCACTAGAGTCATTGCATGTGTGTTATTTCCACAAACCACACATGGATCAACCAATGGCATTGCATGTGTGTTCTTTCCACAAACCACACATGGATCAACCAGTGTCATTGCATGTGTGTTCTTTCCACAAATTACATATGGACCCACTAGAGTTATTGCTTGTGTGTTCTTATACTAAAACCAGCACTAGAGTCATTGCATGTGTGTTATTTTCCACAAACCACATATGGATCCATTAGAGTCATTGCATGTGTGTTATTTCCACAAACCACAAATGGATCAGCCAGTGGCATTGCATGTGTGTTCTTTCCACAAACCAAATATGGATCAACCAGTGTCATTGCATGTGTTTTCTTTCCACAAATCACATATGGAACCACTAGAGTCATTCCTTGTGTGATCTTATACTAAAACCAGCACTAGAGTCATTGCATGTGTGTTCTTTTGACAAACAACATATGGATCCACCAGTGTTCACTTCATGTGTGTTCTTTCCACAAACCATTTATGGATCGACTAGATGTCATTGCATGTGTGTTCTTTCCACAAACCACATATGGGTCAACCAATGGCATTGCATATGTGTTCTTTTCACAAATCACATATGGACCCACTAGAGTCATTGCTTGTGTGTTCTTATACTAAAACCAACACTAGAGTCATTGCATGTGTGTTATTTTCACAAACCACACATGGATCCACCAGTGTCATTGCATGTGTGCTCTTTCTACAAACTACATATGGATCTACCAGTGTTCATTTCATGTGTGTTCTTTTCCACAAACAACATATGGATCAACCAGTGGTCATTGCACGTGTTTTCTTTTTCACAAACCACATATGTACCCACTAGAGTCATTGCATGTGTGTTCTTATACTAAAACCAGCACTAGAGTCATTGCATGTGTGTTCTTTCCACAAACCACACATGGATCCACGGGTGTCATTGCATGTGTGTTCTTTCCACAAACCACACATGGATCAACCAGTGTTCATTGCATGTGTGTTCTTTCCACAAACCACACATGGATCAACCAGTGTCATTGCATGTGTGTTCTTTCCACAAATCACATATGGACCCACTAGAGTCATTGCTTGTGTGTTCTTATACTAAACCCGGCATTAGATTCATTGCATGTGTGTTCTTTTCACAAATAACATATGGATCCACCAGTGTTTACTGCATGTGTGTTCTTTCCACAAAACACTTATGGATCCACGAGTGTTCATTGTATCTATGTTCTTTTCCACAAACCACATATGGATCAACCCGTGTTCATTGCATGTGTGTTCTTTTCACAAACCAAACATGGATCCACCAGTGTCATTGCATGCGTGTTCTTTCCACAAACCACACATGGATCAACCAGTGGTCATTGCATGTGTGTTCTTTTCCACAAACCACATATGGTTCCATTAGAGTCATTGAATGTGTGTTATTTCCACAAACCACACATGGATCAACCAATGGCATTGCATGAGTGTTATTTCCACAAACCACACACAGATCAACCAGTGTTCAATGCATGTGTGTTCTTTTGACAAACCACATGTGGACCCACTAGAGTCATTGCATGTGTGTTCTTATACTAAAACCAGCACTAGACTCATTGCATGTGTGTTCTTTTCACAAACAACATATGGATCCACCAGTGTTCACTACATGTGTTTTGGTTCCACAAACCACTTATGGATCCACTAGTGTTCATTGTATGTGTGTTCTTTTCCACAAACCACATATGGATCAACCAGTGTTCATTGCATGTGTGTTCCTTTCACAAACCACACATGGATCCATCAGTGTCATTGCATGCGTGTTCTTTCCACAAACTACAAATGGATCAACCAATGGTCATTGCATGTGTGTTCTTTTCCACAAACCACATATGGATCCATTAGGGTCACTGCATGTGTGTTATTTCCACAAACCACACATGGATCAACCAGTGTTCACTACATGTGTGTTGTTTTCACAAACCACATGTGGACCCACTAGAGTCATTGCATGTGTGTCCTTATACTAAAACCAGCACTAGAGTCATTGGATGTGTGTTCTTTTCACAAACCACACATGGATCCACCAGTGTCATTGCATGTGTGTTCTTTCCACAAACCACATATGGATCAACCAGTGGCATTGCATGTGTGGTCTTTTCATAAATCACATATGGACCCACTAGAGTCATTGCATGTGTGTTCTTATACTAAAACCAGCACTAGAGTCATTGCATGTGTGTTCTTTGCACAAACCACATGTGGATCCACCAGTGTTCACTGCATGTGTGTTCTTTCCACAAAACACGTATGGATCCACTAGTGTTCACTACATGTGTGTTCCTGACATGAACCACATATGGGTCCAACAGTGTTTACTACATGTGTGTTCCTAACTTGAACCACATATGGACCCACTAGAGTCATTGCATGTGTGTTCTTTTCACAAACGACATATGGATCCACCAGTGTTCACTTCATGTGTGTTCTTTCCACAAACCACTTATGGATCCACCAATGTTCATTGCATGTGTGTTCTTTTCCACAAACCACTTATGGATCAACTAGTGGTCATTGGATGTGTGTTCTTTTCACAAACCACATGTGGACCCAGTAGAGTCATTGCATGTGCGTTCTTATACTAAAACCAGCACTAGACTCATTGCATGTGTGTTCTTTTCACAAACCACACATGGATCCACCATTGTCATTTCATGTGTGTTCTTTTCCACAAATGACATATGGATCAACCAGTGGTCATTGCATGTGTGTTCTTTTCACAAACCACATGTGGACCCACTAGAGTCATTGCATGTGTGTTCCTGACATGAACCACATATGGACCCACTAGAGTGATTGCACGTGTGTTCTTTCCACAAACCACACATGGATGAACCTGTGTCATTGCATGTGTGTTCTGTCCACAAAGCACATATGGATCAACCAATGGCATTGCATGTGTGTTCTTTTCACAAACCACATATGGATCAACCAGTGTTCACTCCATGTGTGTTCTTTCCACAAACCAGTTATGGATCCACCAGTGTTCATTGTATGTGTGTTGTTTTCCACAAACCACATATGGATCCATTAGAGTCATTGCATGTGTGTTCTTTCCACAAACCACACATGGATCAACCAATGGCATTGCATGTGTGTTCTTTCCACAAACCACACATGGATCAACCAGTGGCATTGCATGTGTGTTCTTTCCACAAATCATATATGGACCCACTAGAGTCATTGCTTGTGTGTTCTTATACTAAAACCAGCACTAGAGTCATTGCATGTGTGTTCTTTTCACAAACAACATATGGATCCACCAGTGTTCACTTCATGTGTATTCTTTCCACAAACCACTTATGGATCCACCAGTGTTCATTGCATGTGTGTTCTTTTCCACAAACCACATATGGATCAACCAGTGGTTATTGCATGTGTTTTTTTTTCACAAACTACATATGGACCCACTAGAGTCATTGCATGTGTGCTCTTATACTAGAACTAGCACTAGAGTCATTACATGTGTGTTCTTTCCACAAACCACACATGGATCAACTAGTGTCATTGCATGTGTGTTCTTTCCACAAACAACATATGGATCAGCCAATGGTCATTGCATGTGTGTTCTTTTCACAAACCACATATGGACCCACTAGAGTCATTGCATGTGTGTTCTTTCCACAAACCACATATGGATCCACCAGTGTTCACTGCATGTGTGTTCTTTCCACAAACCACTTATGGATCCACTAGTGTTCACTGCATGTGTGTTCCTGACATGAACCACATAGGGATCCACCAGTGTTCACTGCATGCGTGTTCCTGACATGACCCACATATGGACCCACTAGATTCATTGAATGTGTGTTCTTTTCACAAACCACATATGGATCTACCAGTGTTCACTGCATGTGTGTTCTTTCCACAAACAACTTACGATCCACCAGTGTTCACTACACGTGTGTTCCTGACATGAACCACATATGGATGCACCAGTGTTCACTGCATGTGTGTTCCTGACATTAACCACATATGGAGCCACTAAAGTCATTGCATGTGTTTTCTTTTCACAAACCACATATGGATCCACAAGTGTTTACTACATGTGTGTTCTTTCCACAAACCACTTATGGATCCACCGGTGTTCATTGCATGTGTGTTCTTTTCCGCAAACCACTTATGGATCAACCAGTGGTCATTGCATGTGTGTTCTTTTCACAAACCACATGTGGACTCACTAGAGTCATTGCATGTGTGTTCTTTCCACAAACCACACATAGATCCACCAGTGTTCATTGCATGTCTGTTCTTTTCCACAAACCACGTATGGATCAACTAGTGGTCATTGCATGTGTGTTCTTTTCACAAACCACATGTGGACCCACTAGAGTCATTGCATGTGTGTTCCTGACATGAACCACATATGGACCCACTAGAGTCATTGCATGTGTGTTCTTTGCACAAACCACACATGGATCAACCAGTGTCATTGCATGTGTGTTCTTTCCACAAATCACATATGGACCCACTAGAGTCATTGATTGTGTGTTCTTATACTAAAACCAGCACTAGAGTCATTGCATGTGTGTTCTTTTCCACAAACCACATATGGATCCATTAGAGTCATTGCATGTGTGTTATTTCCACAAACCACACCTGGATCAACCAGTGGCATTGCATGTGTGTTCTTTCCACAAACCAAACATGGATCAACCAGTGTCATTGCATGTGTTTTCTTTCCACAAATCACATATGGAACCACTAGAGTCATTGCTTGTGTGTTCTTATACTAAAACCAGCACTCGAGTCATTGCATGTGTGTCCTTTTGACAAACAACATATGGATCCACCAGTATTCACTTCATGTGTGTTCTTTCCACAAACCACTTATGGATCGACTAGATGTCATTGCATGTGTGTTCTTTCCACAAACCACATATGGGTCAACCAGTGGCATTGCATATGTGTTCTTTTCACAAATCACATATGGACCCACTAGAGTCATTGCTTGTGTGTTCTTATACTAAAACCAACACTAGAGTCATTGCATGTGTGTTATATTCACAAACATCACATGGATCCACCAGTGTCATTGCATGTGTGCTCTTTCCACAAACTACATATGGATCCACCAGTGTTCATTGCATGTGTGTTCTTTTCCACAAACCACATATGGATCAACCAGTGGTCATTGCACGTGTGTTCTTTTTCACAAACCACATATGTACCCACTAGAGTCATTGCATGTGTGTTCTTATACTAAAACCAGCACTAGAGTCATTGCATGTGTGTTCTTTCCACAAACCACACATGGATCCACGGGTGTCATTGCATGTGTGTTCTTTCCACAAACCACACATGGATCAACCAGTGTTCATTGCATGTGTGTTCTTTCCACAAACCACACATGGATCAACCAGTGTCATTGCATGTGTGTTCTTTCCACAAATCACATATGGACCCACTAGAGTCATTGCTTGTGTGTTCTTATACTAAACCCAGCATTAGATTCATTGCATGTGTGTTCTTTTCACAAATAACATATGGATCCACCAGTGTTCACTGCATGTGTGTTCTTTCCACAAAACACTTATGGATCCACGAGTGTTCATTGTATCTATGTTCTTTTCCACAAACCACATATGGATCAACCCGTATTCATTGCATGTGTGTTCTTTTCACAAACCAAACATGGATCCACCAGTGTCATTGCATGCGTGTTCTTTCCACAAACCACATATGGTTCCATTAGAGTCATTGAATGTGTGTTATTTCCACAAACCACACATGGATCAACCAATGGCATTGCATGTGTGTTCTTTCCACAAACCACACACGGATCAACCAGTGTTCAATGCATGTGTGTTCTTTTGACAAACCACATGTGGACCCACTAGAGTCATTGCATGTGTGTTCTTATACTAAAACCAGCACTAGACTCATTGCATGTGTGTTCTTTTCACAAACAACATATGGATCCACCAGTGTTCACTACATGTGTTTTGGTTCCACAAACCACTTATGGATCCACTAGTGTTCATTGTATGTGTGTTCTTTTCCACAAACCACATATGGATCAACCAGTGTTCATTGCATGTGTGTTCCTTTCACAAACCACACATGGATCCATCAGTGTCATTGCATGCGTGTTCTTTCCACAAACCACAAATGGATCAACCAATGGTCATTGCATGTGTGTTCTTTTCCACAAACCACATATGGATCCATTAGGGTCACTGCATGTGTGTTATTTCCACAAACCACACATGGATCAACCAGTGTTCACTGCATGTGTGTTGTTTTCACAAACCACATGTGGACCCACTAGAGTCATTGCATGTGTGTCCTTATACTAAAACCAGCACTAGAGTCATTGGATGTGTGTTCTTTTCACAAACCACACATGGATCCACCAGTGTCATTGCATGTGTGTTCTTTCCACAAACCACATATGGATCAACCAGTGGCATTGCATGTGTGGTCTTTTCATAAATCACATATGGACCCACTAGAGTCATTGCATGTGTGTTCTTATACTAAAACCAGCACTAGAGTCATTGCATGTGTGTTCTTTGCACAAACCACATGTGGATCCACCAGTGTTCACTGCATGTGTGTTCTTTCCACAAAACACGTATGGATCCACTAGTGTTCACTACATGTGTGTTCCTGACATGAACCACATATGGGTCCAACAGTGTTTACTACATGTGTGTTCCTAACTTGAACCACATATGGACCCACTAGAGTCATTGCATGTGTGTTCTTTTCACAAACGACATATGGATCCACCAGTGTTCACTTCATGTGTGTTCTTTCCACAAACCACTTATGGATCCACCAATGTTCATTGCATGTGTGTTCTTTTCCACAAACAACTTATGGATCAACTAGTGGTCATTGGATGTGTGTTCTTTTCACAAACCACATGTGGACCCAGTAGAGTCATTGCATGTGCGTTCTTATACTAAAACCAGCACTAGACTCATTGCATGTGTGTTCTTTTCACAAACCACACATGGATCCACCATTGTCATTTCATGTGTGTTCTTTTCCACAAATGACATATGGATCAACCAGTGGTCATTGCATGTGTGTTCTTTTCACAAACCACATGTGGACCCACTAGAGTCATTGCATGTGTGTTCCTGACATGAACCACATATGGACCCACTAGAGTGATTGCACGTGTGTTCTTTCCACAAACCACACATGGATGAACCTGTGTCATTGCATGTGTGTTCTGTCCACAAAGCACATATGGATCAACCAATGGCATTGCATGTGTGTTTTTTTCACAAACCACATATGGATCAACCAGTGTTCACTCCATGTGTGTTCTTTCCACAAACCAGTTATGGATCCACCAGTGTTCATTGTATGTGTGTTGTTTTCCACAAACCACATATGGATCCATTAGAGTCATTGCATGTGTGTTCTTTTCACAAACCACACATGGATCAACCAATGGCATTGCATGTGTGTTCTTTCCACAAACCACACATGGATCAACCAGTGGCATTGCATGTGTGTTCTTTCCACAAATCATATATGGACCCACTAGAGTCATTGCTTGTGTGTTCTTATACTAAAACCAGCACTAGAGTCATTGCATGTGTGTTCTTTTCACAAACAACATATGGATCCACCAGTGTTCACTTCATGTGTATTCTTTCCACAAACCACTTATGGATCCACCAGTGTTCATTGCATGTGTGTTCTTTTCCACAAACCACATATGGATCAACCAGTGGTCATTGCATGTGTTTTTTTTTCACAAACTACATATGGACCCACTAGAGTCATTGCATGTGTGCTCTTATACTAGAACTAGCACTAGAGTCATTACATGTGTGTTCTTTCCACAAACCACACATGGATCAACTAGTGTCATTGCATGTGTGTTCTTTCCACAAACAACATATGGATCAGCCAATGGTCATTGCATGTGTGTTCTTTTCACAAACCACATATGGACCCACTAGAGTCATTGCATGTGTGTTCTTTCCACAAACCACATATGGATCCACCAGTGTTCACTGCATGTGTGTTCTTTCCACAAACCACTTATGGATCCACTAGTGTTCACTGCATGTGTGTTCCTGACATGAACCACATAGGGATCCACCAGTGTTCACTGCATGCGTGTTCCTGACATGACCCACATATGGACCCACTAGATTCATTGAATGTGTGTTCTTTTCACAAACCACATATGGATCTACCAGTGTTCACTGCATGTGTGTTCTTTCCACAAACAACTTACGATCCACCAGTGTTCACTACACGTGTGTTCCTGACATGAACCACATATGGATGCACCAGTATTCACTGCATGTGTGTTCCTGACATGAACCACATATGGAGCCACTAAAGTCATTGCATGTGTTTTCTTTTCACAAACCACATATGGATCCACAAGTGTTTACTACATGTTTGTTCTTTCCACAAACCACTTATGGATCCACCGGTGTTCATTGCATGTTTGTTCTTTTCCGCAAACCACTTATGGATCAACCAGTGGTCATTGCATGTGTGTTCTTTTCACAAACCACATGTGGACCCACTAGAGTCATTGCATGTGTGTTCTTTCCACAAACCACACATGGATCCACCAGTGTTCATTGCATGTCTGTTCTTTTCCACAAACCACGTATGGATCAACTAGTGGTCATTGCATGTGTGTTCTTTTCACAAACCACATGTGGACCCACTAGAGTCATTGCATGTGTGTTCCTGACATGAACCACATATGGACCCACTAGAGTCATTGCATGTGTGTTCTTTCCACAAACCACACATGGATCAACCAGTGTCATTGCATGTGTGTTCTTTCCACAAATCACATATGGACCCACTAGAGTCATTGCTTGTGTGTTCTTATACTAAAACCAGCACTAGAGTCATTGCATGTGTGTTCTTTTCCACAAACCACATATGGATCCATTAGAGTCATTGCATGTGTGTTATTTCCACAAACCACACATGGATCAACCAGTGGCATTGCATGTGTGTTCTTTCCACAAACCAAACATGGATCAACCAGTGTCATTGCATGTGTTTTCTTTCCACAAATCACATATGGAACCACTAGAGTCATTGCTTGTGTGTTCTTATACTAAAACCAGCACTCGAGTCATTGCATGTGTGTTCTTTTGACAAAGAACATATGGATCCACCAGTGTTCACTTCATGTGTGTTCTTTCCACAAACCACTTATGGATCGACTAGATGTCATTGCATGTGTGTTCTTTCCACAAACCACATATGGGTCAACCAGTGGCATTGCATATGTGTTCTTTTCACAAATCACATATGGACCCACTAGAGTCATTGCTTGTGTGTTCTTATACTAAAACCAACACTAGAGTCATTGCATGTGTGTTATATTCACAAACATCACATGGATCCACCAGTGTAATTGCATGTGTGCTCTTTCCACAAACTACATATGGATCCACCAGTGTTCATTGCATGTGTGTTCTTTTCCACAAACCACATATGGATCAACCAGTGGTCATTGCACGTGTGTTCTTTTTCACAAACCACATATGTACCCACTAGAGTCATTGCATGTGTGTTCTTATACTAAAACCAGCACTAGAGTCATTGCATGTGTGTTCTTTCCACAAACCACACATGGATCCACGGGTGTCATTGCATGTGTGTTCTTTCCACAAACCACACATGGATCAACCAGTGTTCATTGCATGTGTGTTCTTTCCACAAACCACACATGGATCAACCAGTGTCATTGCATGTGTGTTCTTTCCACAAATCACATATGGACCCACTAGAGTCATTGCTTGTGTGTTCTTATACTAAACCCAGCATTAGATTCATTGCATGTGTGTTCTTTTCACAAATAACATATGGATCCACCAGTGTTCACTGCATGTGTGTTCTTTCCACAAAACACTTATGGATCCACGAGTGTTCATTATATCTATGTTCTTTTCCACAAACCACATATGGATCAACCCGTGTTCATTGCATGTGTGTTCTTTTCACGAACCAAACATGGATCCACCAGTGTCATTGCATGCGTGTTCTTTCCACAAACCACATATGGTTCCATTAGAGTCATTGAATGTGTGTTATTTCCACAAACCACACATGGATCAACCAATGGCATTGCATGTGTGTTCTTTCCACAAACCACACACGGATCAACCAGTGTTCAATGCATGTGTGTTCTTTTGACAAACCACATGTGGACCCACTAGAGTCATTGCATGTGTGTTCTTATACTAAAACCAGCACTAGACTCATTGCATGTGTGTTCTTTTCACAAACAACATATGGATCCACCAGTGTTCACTACATGTGTTTTGGTTCCACAAACCACTTATGGATCCACTAGTGTTCATTGTATGTGTGTTCTTTTCCACAAACCACATATGGATCAACCAGTGTTCATTGCATGTGTGTTCCTTTCACAAACCACACATGGATCCATCAGTGTCATTGCATGCGTGTTCTTTCCACAAACCACAAATGGATCAACCAATGGTCATTGCATGTGTGTTCTTTTCCACAAACCACATATGGATCCATTAGGGTCACTGCATGTGTGTTATTTCCACAAACCACACATGGATCAACCAGTGTTCACTGCATGTGTGTTGTTTTCACAAACCACATGTGGACCCACTAGAGTCATTGCATGTGTGTCCTTATACTAAAACCAGCACTAGAGTCATTGGATGTGTGTTCTTTTCACAAACCACACATGGATCCACCAGTGTCATTGCATGTGTGTTCTTTCCACAAACCACATATGGATCAACCAGTGGCATTGCATGTGTGGTCTTTTCATAAATCACATATGGACCCACTAGAGTCATTGCATGTGTGTTCTTATACTAAAACCAGCACTAGAGTCATTGCATGTGTGTTCTTTGCACAAACCACATGTGGATCCACCAGTGTTCACTGCATGTGTGTTCTTTCCACAAAACACGTATGGATCCACTAGTGTTCACTACATGTGTGTTCCTGACATGAACCACATATGGGTCCAACAGTGTTTACTACATGTGTGTTCCTAACTTGAACCACATATGGACCCACTAGAGTCATTGCATGTGTGTTCTTTTCACAAACGACATATGGATCCACCAGTGTTCACTTCATGTGTGTTCTTTCCACAAACCACTTATGGATCCACCAATGTTCATTGCATGTGTGTTCTTTTCCACAAACCACTTATGGATCAACTAGTGGTCATTGGATGTGTGTTCTTTTCACAAACCACATGTGGACCCAGTAGAGTCATTGCATGTGCGTTCTTATACTAAAACCAGCACTAGACTCATTGCATGTGTGTTCTTTTCACAAACCACACATGGATCCACCATTGTCATTTCATGTGTGTTCTTTTCCACAAATGACATATGGATCAACCAGTGGTCATTGCATGTGTGTTCTTTTCACAAACCACATGTGGACCCACTAGAGTCATTGCATGTGTGTTCCTGACATGAACCACATATGGACCCACTAGAGTGATTGCACGTGTGTTCTTTCCACAAACCACACATGGATGAACCTGTGTCATTGCATGTGTGTTCTGTCCACAAAGCACATATGGATCAACCAATGGCATTGCATGTGTGTTTTTTTCACAAACCACATATGGATCAACCAGTGTTCACTCCATGTGTGTTCTTTCCACAAACCAGTTATGGATCCACCAGTGTTCATTGTATGTGTGTTGTTTTCCACAAACCACATATGGATCCATTAGAGTCATTGCATGTGTGTTCTTTTCACAAACCACACATGGATCAACCAATGGCATTGCATGTGTGTTCTTTCCACAAACCACACATGGATCAACCAGTGGCATTGCATGTGTGTTCTTTCCACAAATCATATATGGACCCACTAGAGTCATTGCTTGTGTGTTCTTATACTAAAACCAGCACTAGAGTCATTGCATGTGTGTTCTTTTCACAAACAACATATGGATCCACCAGTGTTCACTTCATGTGTATTCTTTCCACAAACCACTTATGGATCCACCAGTGTTCATTGCATGTGTGTTCTTTTCCACAAACCACATATGGATCAACCAGTGGTCATTGCATGTGTGTTTTTTTCACAAACTACATATGGACCCACTAGAGTCATTGCATGTGTGCTCTTATACTAGAACTAGCACTAGAGTCATTACATGTGTGTTCTTTCCACAAACCACACATGGATCAACTAGTGTCATTGCATGTGTGTTCTTTCCACAAACAACATATGGATCAGCCAATGGTCATTGCATGTGTGTTCTTTTCACAAACCACATATGGACCCACTAGAGTCATTGCATGTGTGTTCTTTCCACAAACCACATATGGATCCACCAGTGTTCACTGCATGTGTGTTCTTTCCACAAACCACTTATGGATCCACTAGTGTTCACTGCATGTGTGTTCCTGACATGAACCACATAGGGATCCACCAGTGTTCACTGCATGCGTGTTCCTGACATGACCCACATATGGACCCACTAGATTCATTGAATGTGTGTTCTTTTCACAAACCACATATGGATCTACCAGTGTTCACTGCATGTGTGTTCTTTCCACAAACAACTTACGATCCACCAGTGTTCACTACACGTGTGTTCCTGACATGAACCACATATGGATGCACCAGTATTCACTGCATGTGTGTTCCTGACATGAACCACATATGGAGCCACTAAAGTCATTGCATGTGTTTTCTTTTCACAAACCACATATGGATCCACAAGTGTTTACTACATGTTTGTTCTTTCCACAAACCACTTATGGATCCACCGGTGTTCATTGCATGTGTGTTCTTTTCCGCAAACCACTTATGGATCAACCAGTGGTCATTGCATGTGTGTTCTTTTCACAAACCACATGTGGACCCACTAGAGTCATTGCATGTGTGTTCTTTCCACAAACCACACATGGATCCACCAGTGTTCATTGCATGTCTGTTCTTTTCCACAAACCACGTATGGATCAACTAGTGGTCATTGCATGTGTGTTCTTTTCACAAACCACATGTGGACCCACTAGAGTCATTGCATGTGTGTTCCTGACATGAACCACATATGGACCCACTAGAGTCATTGCATGTGTGTTCTTTCCACAAACCACACATGGATCAACCAGTGTCATTGCATGTGTGTTCTTTCCACAAATCACATATGGACCCACTAGAGTCATTGCTTGTGTGTTCTTATACTAAAACCAGCACTAGAGTCATTGCATGTGTGTTCTTTTCCACAAACCACATATGGATCCATTAGAGTCATTGCATGTGTGTTATTTCCACAAACCACACATGGATCAACCAGTGGCATTGCATGTGTGTTCTTTCCACAAACCAAACATGGATCAACCAGTGTCATTGCATGTGTTTTCTTTCCACAAATCACATATGGAACCACTAGAGTCATTGCTTGTGTGTTCTTATACTAAAACCAGCACTCGAGTCATTGCATGTGTGTTCTTTTGACAAACAACATATGGATCCACCAGTGTTCACTTCATGTGTGTTCTTTCCACAAACCACTTATGGATCGACTAGATGTCATTGCATGTGTGTTCTTTCCACAAACCACATATGGGTCAACCAGTGGCATTGCATATGTGTTCTTTTCACAAATCACATATGGACCCACTAGAGTCATTGCTTGTGTGTTCTTATACTAAAACCAACACTAGAGTCATTGCATGTGTGTTATATTCACAAACATCACATGGATCCACCAGTGTAATTGCATGTGTGCTCTTTCCACAAACTACATATGGATCCACCAGTGTTCATTGCATGTGTGTTCTTTTCCACAAACCACATATGGATCAACCAGTGGTCATTGCACGTGTGTTCTTTTTCACAAACCACATATGTACCCACTAGAGTCATTGCATGTGTGTTCTTATACTAAAACCAGCACTAGAGTCATTGCATGTGTGTTCTTTCCACAAACCACACATGGATCCACGGGTGTCATTGCATGTGTGTTCTTTCCACAAACCACACATGGATCAACCAGTGTTCATTGCATGTGTGTTCTTTCCACAAACCACACATGGATCAACCAGTGTCATTGCATGTGTGTTCTTTCCACAAATCACATATGGACCCACTAGAGTCATTGCTTGTGTGTTCTTATACTAAACCCAGCATTAGATTCATTGCATGTGTGTTCTTTTCACAAATAACATATGGATCCACCAGTGTTCACTGCATGTGTGTTCTTTCCACAAAACACTTATGGATCCACGAGTGTTCATTATATCTATGTTCTTTTCCACAAACCACATATGGATCAACCCGTGTTCATTGCATGTGTGTTCTTTTCACGAACCAAACATGGATCCACCAGTGTCATTGCATGCGTGTTCTTTCCACAAACCACACATGGATCAACCAGTGGTCATTGCATGTGTGTTCTTTTCCACAAACCACATATGGTTCCATTAGAGTCATTGAATGTGTGTTATTTCCACAAACCACACAGGGATCAACCAATGGCATTGCATATGTGTTCTTTCCACAAACTACACACGGATCAACCAGTGTTCAATGCATGTGTGTTCTTTCCACAAACAACACATGGATCCACTAGTGTCATTGCATGTGTGTTCTTTCCACAAACCACACATGGATCAACCAGTGTCATTGCACGTGTGTTCTTTCCACAAATCACATATGGACCCACTAGAGTCATTGCTTGTGTGTTCTTATACTAAAACCAACATTAGATTTATTGCATGTGTGTTATTTTCACAAACAACTTATGCATCCACCAGTGTTCACTGCATGTGTGTTCTTTCCACAACACTTATGGATCCACCAGTGTTCATTGTATCTATGTTCTTTTCCACAAATCACATATATATCAACCAGTGTTCATTGCATGTGTGTTCTTTTCACAAACCAAACATGGATCCACCAGTGTCATTGCATGTGTGTTCTTTCCACAAACCACATATGGATCAACCAGTGGTCATTGCATGTGTGTTCTTTTCCACAAACCACATATGGATCCATTAGAGTCATTGCATGTGTGTTCTTTCCACAAACCACACATGGATTAACCAGTGACATTGCATGTGTGTTCTTTCCAAAAACCACATATGGATCAACTAGTGGCATTGCATGTGTGTTCTTTTCACAAAACACATGTGGACCCACTAGAGTCATTGCATGTGTGTTCTTTTCCCAAACCACATATGGACCCACTAGAGTCATTGCATGTGTGTTCTTTCCATAAACCACATATGGATCCACCAGTGTTCACTGCATGTGTGTTCTTTCCACAAACCAGTTATGGATCCACCAGTGTTCATTGCATGTGTGTTCTTTTCCACAAACCACATGTGGATCAACCAGTGGTCATTGCATGTGTGTTCTTTTCACAAACCACATGTTGACCCACTAGAGTCATTGCATGTGTGTTCTTATACTAGAACTAGCACTAGAGTCATTGCATGTGTGTTCTTTCCACAAACCACACATGGATCAACAAGTGTCATTGCATGTGTGTTCTTTCCACAAACCACATATGGATCAACCAGTGGTCATTGCATGTGTGTTCTTTTCACAAACCACATATGGACCCACTAGAGTCATTGCATGTGTGTTCTTTCGACAAACCACATATGGATCCACCAGTGTTCACTGCATGTGTGTTCTTTCCACAAACCATTGAGGGATCCACTAGTGTTTACTACATGTGTGTTCCTAACATGAACCACATATGGATCCACAAGTGTTCACTACATGTGTGTTCCTGACATGAACAACATATGGACCCACTAGAGTCATTGCATGTGTGTTCTTTCCACAAACCACACATGGATCCACCAGTGTCCATTGCATGTGTGTTCTTTTCCACAAACCACATATAGATGAACCAGTGGTCATTGCATGTGTGTTCTTTTGACAAACCACATGTGGACCTACTAGTGTTATTGCATGTGTGTTCCTGACATGAACCACATATGGACCCACTAGAGTCATTGCATGTGTGTTATTTTCACAAACCACACATGGATCAACCAGTGTTATTGCATGTGTGTTCTATCCACAAACCACATATAGATCAACCAATGGCATTGCATGTGTGTTCTTTTCACAAACCACTTATGGATCCACCAGTGTTCATTGCATGTGTGTTCTTTTCCACAAACCACATATGGATCCATTAGAGTCATTGCATGTGTGTTATTTCCACAAACCACAAATGGATCAGCCAGTGGCATTGCATGTGTGTTCTTTCCACAAACCAAATATGGATCAACCAGTGTCATTGCATGTGTTTCTTTCCACAAATCACATATGGAACCACTAGAGTCATTCCTTGTGTGATCTTATACTAAAACCAGCACTAGAGTCATTGCATGTGTGTTCTTTTGACAAACAACATATGGATCCACCAGTGTTCACTTCATGTGTGTTCTTTCCACAAACCATTTATGGATCGACTAGATGTCATTGCATGTGTGTTCTTTCCACAAACCACATATGGGTCAACCAATGGCATTGCATATGTGTTCTTTTCACAAATCACATATGGACCCACTAGAGTCATTGCTTGTGTGTTCTTATACTAAAACCAACACTAGAGTCATTGCATGTGTGTTATTTTCACAAACCACACATGGATCCACCAGTGTCATTGCATGTGTGCTCTTTCTACAAACTACATATGGATCTACCAGTGTTCATTTCATGTGTGTTCTTTTCCACAAACAACATATGGATCAACCAGTGGTCATTGCACGTGTTTTCTTTTTCACAAACCACATATGTACCCACTAGAGTCATTGCATGTGTGTTCTTATACTAAAACCAGCACTAGAGTCATTGCATGTGTGTTCTTTCCACAAACCACACATGGATCCACGGGTGTCATTGCATGTGTGTTCTTTCCACAAACCACACATGGATCAACCAGTGTTCATTGCATGTGTGTTCTTTCCACAAACCACACATGGATCCACTAGTGTTCACTGCATGTGTGTTCTATCCACAAACCACTTATGGATCCACCAGTGTTCATTGCATGTGTGTTCTTTTCCACAAACCACATATGGATCAACCAGTGGTCATTGCATGTGTGTTCTTTTCACAAACTACATATGGACCCACTAGAGTCATTGCATGTGTGTTCTTATACTAGAACTAGCACTAGAGTCATTACATGTGTGTTCTTTCCACAAACCACACATGGATCAATTAGTGTCATTGCATGTGTGTTCTTTCCACAAACAACATATGGATCAGCCAATGGTCATTGCATGTGTGTTCTTTTCACAAACAACATATGGATCCACCAGTGTTCACTTCATGTGTATTCTTTCCACAAACCACTTATGGATCCACCAGTGTTCATTGCATGTGTGTTCTTTTCCACAAACCACATATGGATCAACCAGTGGTCATTGCATGTGTGTTCTTTTCACAAACTACATATGGACCCACTAGAGTCATTTCATGTGTGTTCTTATACTAGAACTAGCACTAGAGTCATTACATGTGTGTTCTTTCCACAAACCACACATGGATCAACTAGTGTCATTGCATGTGTGTTCTTTCCACAAACAACATATGGATCAGCCAATGGTCATTGCATGTGTGTTCTTTTCACAAACCACATATGGACGCACTAGAGTCATTGCATGTGTGTTCTTTCCACAAACCACATATGGATCCACTAGTGTTCACTGCATGTGTGTTCTTTCCACAAACCACTTATGGATCCACTAGTGTTCACTGCATGTGTGTTCCTGACATGAACCACATAGGGATCCACCAGTGTTCACTGCATGCGTGTTCCTGACATGAACCACATATGGACCCACTAGATTCATTGCATGTGTGTTCTTTTCACAAACCACATATGGATCTACCGGTGTTCACTGCATGTGTGTTCTTTCCACAAACAACTTACGATCCACCAGTGTTCACTACACGTGTGTTCCTGACATGAACCACATATGGATGCACCAGTGTTCACTGCATGTGTGTTCCTGACATGAACCACATATGGAGCCACTAAAGTCATTGCACGTGTTTTCTTTTCACAAACCACATATGGATCCACAAGTGTTTACTACATATGTGTTCTTTCCACAAACCACTTATGGATCCACCAGTGTTCATTGCATGTGTGTTCTTTTCCGCAAACCACTTATGGATCAACCAGTGGTCATTGCATGTATGTTCTTTCCACAAACCACACATGGATCCACCAGTGTTCATTGCATGTCTGTTCTTTTCCACAAACCACATATGGATCAACTAGTGGTCATTGTATGTGTGTTCTTTTCACAAACCACATGTGGACCCACTAGAGTCATTGCATGTGTGTTCCTGACATGAACCACATATGGACCCACTAGAGTCATTGCAGGTGTGTTCTTTCTACAAAACACACGTGGATCAACCAGTGTCATTGCATGTGTGTTCTATCCAACAACCACATATGGATCAACCAATGGCATTGCATGTGTGTTCCTCTCACCAACCACATATGGATCAACCAGTGTTCACTGCATGTGTGTTCTTTCCACAAACCACTTATGGATCCACCAGTGTGCATTGCATGTGTGTTCTTTTGCACAACCCACATATGGATCCATTAGAGTCATTGCATGTGTGTTCTTTCCACAAACCACACATGGATTAACCAGTGGCATTGCATGTGTGTTCTTTCCACAAACCACATATGGATCAACCAGTAGCATTGCATGTGTGTTCTTTTCAAAAATCACATGTGGACCCACTAGAGTCATTGCATATGTGTTCTTACTAAAACCAGCACTAGACTCACTGCATGTGTGTTCTTTCCACAAACCACACATGGATCCACCAGTGTTCATTGCATGTGTGTTCTTTTACACAAACCACATATGGATCAACCAGTGGTTATTGCATGTGTGTTCTTTTCACAAACCACATGTGGACCCACTAGAGTCATTGCATGTGTGTTCCTTACACGAACCACATATGGACCCAGTAGAGTCATTGCATGTGTGTTCTTTCCACAAACCACACATGGATCAACCAGTGTTATTGCATGTGTGTTCTATCCACAAACCACATATGGATCAACCAATGGAATTGCATGTGTGTTCTTTTCACAAACCACATATGGATCAACCAGTGTTCACTGCATGTGTGTTCTTTCCCCAAACCACTTATGGATCCACCATTGTTCATTGCATGTGTGTTCTTTTCCACAAACCACATATGGATCCATTAGAGTCATTGCATGTGTGTTCTTTCCACGAACCACACATGGATTAACCAATGGCATTGCATGTGTGTTCTTTCCACAAACCACATATGGATCAACCAATGTCATTGCATGTGTGTTCTTTTCACAAATCACATATGGACCCACTAGAGTCATTGCTTGTGTGTTCTTATACTAAAACCAGCACTAGAGTCATTGCATGTGTGTTCTTTCCACAAACCACATATGGATCAACCAGTGTTCACTGCATGTGTGTTCTTTCCACAAACCACTTATGGATCCACCAGTGTTCATTGCATGTGTGTTCTTTTCCACAAACCACATATGGATCAACCAGTGGACACTGCATGTGTGTTCTTTTCACAAACTACATGTGGACCCACTAGAGTCATTGCATGTGTGTTCTTACACTAGAACTAGCACTAGAGACATTGCATGTGTGTTCTTTCCACAAACCACACATGGATCAACCAGTGTCATTGCATGTGTGTTCTTTCCACAAACCATATATGGATCAACCAATGGCATTGCATGTGTGTTCTTTTCACAAACCACATATGGATCGACCAGTGTTCACTGCATGTGTGTTCTTTCCACAAACCACATATGGATCCACCAGTGTTCACTACATGTGTGTTCTTTCCACAAACCACGTATGGATCCACCAGTGTTCATTGCATGTGTGTTCTTTTCACAAACCACATGTTGACCCACTAGAGTCATTGCATGAGTGTTCTCATACTAGAACTAGCACTAGAGTCATTGCATGTGTGTTCTTTCCACAAACCACGCATGGTTCAACCAGTGTCATTGCATGTGTGTTCTTTCCAAAAACCACATATATATCAGCCAATGGTCATTGCATGTGTGTTCTTTTCACAAACCACATATGGACCCACTAGAGTCATTGCATGTGTGTTCTTTCCACAAACCACATATGGATGCACCAGTGTTCACTGCATGTGTGTTCTTTCCACAAACCACTTATGGATCCACTAGTGTTCACTGAATGTGTGTTCCTGACATGAACCACATAGGGATCCACCAGTGTTCACTGCATGCGTGTTCCTGACATGAACCACATATGGACCCACTAGATTCATTGCATGTGTGTTCTTTTCACAAACCACATATGGATCTACCAGTGTTCACTGCATGTGTGTTCTTTCCACAAACAACTTACGATCCACCAGTGTTCACTACACGTGTGTATCTGACATGAACCACATATGGATGCACCAGTGTTCACTGCATGTGTGTTCCTGACATGAACCACATATGGAGCCACTAAAGTCATTGCACGTGTTTTCTTTTCACAAACCACATATGGATCCACAAGTGTTTACTACATATGTGTTCTTTCCACAAACCACTTATGGATCCACCAGTGTTCACTGCATGTGTGTTCTTTCCACAAACCAGTTATGGATCCACCAGTGTTCACTGCATGTGTGTTCCTGACATGAACCACATATGGATCCACCAGTGTTCAGTACATGTGTGTTCCTGACATGAACCACATATGGACCCACTAGAGTCATTGCTTGTGTGATCTTTCCACAAACCACACATGGATCCACTAGTGTCCATTGCATGTGTGTTCTTTTCCACAAACCACATATAGATCAACCAGTGGTCATTGCATGTGTGTTCTTTTCACAAACCACATGTGGACCCACTAGAGTCATTGCATGTGTGTTCCTGACATGAACCAAATATGGACCCACTAGAGTCATTGCATATGTGTTCTTTTCACAAACCACACATGGATCAACCAGTGTCATTGCATGTGTGTTCTATCCACAAACGACATATGGATCAACCAATGGCATTGCATATGTGTTCTTTTCACAAACCACATATGGATCCACCAGTGTTCACTGCATGTGTGTTCTTTCCACAAACCACTTATGGATCCACCAGTGTTCATTGCATGCGTGTTCTTTTCCTCAAACCACATATGGATCCATTAGAGTCATTGCATGTGTGTTCGTTCCACAAACGACAGATGGATTAACTAGTGGCATTACATGTGTGTTCTTTCCACAAACCACATATGGATCAACCTGTGGCATTGCATGTGTGTTGTTTTCACAAATCACATATGGACCCACTAGAGTCATTGCTTGTGTGTTGTTATACTAAAACCAGCACTAGAGTCATTGCATGTGTGTTCTTTCCACAAACCACATATGGATCCACCTGTGTTCACTGCATGTGTGTTCTTTCCACAAACCACTTATGGATCCACCAGTGTTCATTGCATGTGTGTTCTTTTCCACAAACCGCATGTGGATCAACCAGTGGTCATTGCATGTGTGTTCTTTTCACAAACCACATGTGGACCCACTAGAGTCATTGCATGTGTGTTCTTATACTAGAACTAGCACTAGAGTCATTGCATGTGTGTTCTTTCCACAAACCACACATGGATCAACTAGTGTCATTGCATGTGTGTTCTTTCCACAAACCACATATGGATCAACCAGTGGTCATTGCATGTGTGTTCTTTTCGCAAACCACATATGGACCCACTAGAGTCATTGCATGTGTGTTCTTTCCACAAACCACATATGGATCCACCAGTGTTCACTGCATGTGTGTTCTTTCCACAAAACACTTATGGATCCACCAGTGTTCATTGCATGTGTGTTCCTGACATGAACCACATATGGATCCACCAGTGTTTAGTGCATGTGTGTTCCTGACATGAACCACATATGGACCCACTAGAGACATTGCATGTGTGTTCTTTTCACAAACCACATATGGATCCACCAGTATTCACTGCATGTGTGTTTGATGGCTCTGTGTAAGGCGCCTAGAAAAGTGCTGGTGCGATGATGATGTAGAGCTCGTTGGGAACCCCAATTGGAAGGTATGATGAGCACAGCAGCAAGTTTCCCTCAGTTATGAAACCAAGGTTTAATCGAACCAGTAGGAGCAAGGAAACACCCCAAAGGTGTTACTAGCTGAGCTTTGGCAGGGTGCACTACCGGTGCTAGTAGCAACGTGGAGACCTGCACAACACAACCATAGACATTTGTCCCCAACTTGCGATGAGGTTGTCAATCTCACCGTGTTTTGCAGAAAACAAAGGATTAAACGTATCGAAAGGAAAGAAGTAAAAGTTTGCAGAAAGTAAACACAAAGTAGTAAATAGTTGTAGATTGTACGTAAAGAAAAATGACTGGGATCCATAGTTCACTAGAGGTGGCTCTCCTTAGATAGATAACATGCTGGGTGAACATATTACAGCGGGGCAATTGCAAACACCGAGAAAGCAATACATGCATATACTAATCATCTTCACTCCTTTGAGACTTGATTGGGCACTACAACATAATACATAGACCGCCATCCAACTGCATCTATGACTAATAATCCACCTTTAGGTTATCATCCGAACCCCCTCCAGTATTAAGTTGCAAGCAACAGATTATTGCTTTACGAACTGCGTCTAAAGTAAACAATACGATTGTTCTATGAACAAAGGATTGTTGTTTTCTCCCTATTAGCAACAACACATCTAGTACCTTAGAGATTTCTGTCACTTCCCCAGATTACCAGAGGCATGAACCCACTATCGAGCATAAATACTAACTCTTGGAGTTGCTAGCATCTACTTGGCCAAGATAGCTACTAACAACGGAAAGCATGCAAGATCACAAATAACAAAGACATGATAGAATCAATAATCAATCTGAAATAGCATCTCAATATCCATCGGATCCCCGCAAACACAACATGTATGAATTACAAATAGATGATCTTGATCATGAACGGAGCTCACAAGATCTAAACATGAAAGCACAAAGGAGGAGAACCAGCCATCTAGCTACTACATGGATCTGTAGTCCAAGGATGAACTACTCACGCATCACACTGGAGGCTTGCATGGCGATGAAGAAGGCCTCCAGGGTGAATTCCCCTCTCCGGCAGGGTGCCGAGAAGAGCTTTAGATCCCTCCCGATCTAGGGATGGAGATGACGGCGGCTACAGACTCTTTCGTGGATTTTTGATCGGGCACTTAGGGTTTTCGTCCCGAGGGCATCTTATAGTCAGAAGGGGAGGCCGAGGGGGTGTCGGGAGTGGCCACACCACCCCATGGCGTGGGCCAGGCCTGGCCGCGCGGCCAGGTGGTGTGGTGGCTCCCTGGCCCTTCTCCGTCTCGTATTCTGGCACTTGATCACTTCCGGAAAAATAGGCACTTTGGCTTTTGTCCAGTCCAATTCCGAGAATAATCATTTTCTGACATTTCTAGAACCAAAAACAGCAGAAAACAGGCAGCTGGCACAGTGGCTCTTGTTAATAGGTTAGTCCAAGAAATCATATGAAAAGTACTCCAAAGTTGGAACAAAAACACAAGAAAGTGGATAAAACCAAGCATGGAACATCAAAAATTATAGATACATTTGCAATGTATCAACATCCCCAAGCTTAACTCCTGCTCGTCCTCGAGTAGGTAAGTGATAAAAAGAAAGAATAATTTTTCAAGTGACATGCACCATCAAAGACTTGATCAAAGTATTTGTAAAACATTCAAAGCTGGGATCATAGTACTTCAATCATAACATGAAAGACAAAGTTCTAGCAGTAAGCAGAGAAACTATGATGCAACATGAAAAGGCACAAACAAAAGATTCATGAATAACAATGCTTTGCAAGACGTTTGTTTGTTTCACATAAAGAAAACATAGCATAATAGTATTCAGCTTGTCCCTCAATAGAGTAGCAAATATAAATGCATAGGACACCTTCAAAGTTCATAAGAGTGACTAGATACAATAGTTTAAAACAAGCAATATCAAGATATGCATCAATCAACTAGTCTTGGGAATATGCACATAGAACTAAGAATGGCCACTATGCTCTCAAAGTAGGTGCATAAAGGTAGAAGGTGGAGACTCAATATAATGGTAGAAGAAATGCCTTCATAGAAGGAAGTAGGGATTCAAGTCTCATAAAGAGCTTCCAAAAATTATGGTACTTATAGCTTTCATCTCTCATTGCCCCTATCATAAGCATCTTGAAGTGATTAAGGTTAAAGTGAACAAACTATGGTGTACATGCTTGACGAAGTATAAGTCAGAAATCTCATGTCCCTTGTATACGAGGGCCGCTCCTCATGCTACTCAAGTTTAGTCACCGGTAAGTTCTTGTCATCGTAAGTACATGTGTATCATTGAGAACCGCCAACGGGGTACCCCTTGCCCGATGATACGGAAGAATCCCCATATCAAAATGATAAGGCAAGCAGACAACGAGCATCTCAGCATTCTTCTTATTTACCATGGGAATATGGTGCTTTTTTCTCTCTTTCCTCTTTTCATAGTATCTTTTTTTCTTTTCTCTTTTTTTTCTCAATATAGAACTCTTTTTTATAAGAAGAATGCTTCATAGACATCTCATTATGGTTACGCTGCAGGTTTCCACCATGTCAGCATGGATTGGACCAGCGGCCCAGGCGTTTCTCTAACACATATACATAACTCCATGGACTTACAAGCTCCCCTTTCATTTCACACCGACGACATCCATATACAAAAGAGCATGATATCAACTAGGTACAAGTACAGAGTGCAATGTTGAAAGCGTTCCCCATGAAAGCATGGTTCTGCTAATTCCCAACAAATAAATGCAAGCATATACAACATAGAAGACACAATGGTTCAAGTTTATTAAGGGCAAGTAAAGTAAAGTGTGCCATCAAGTTCGTGAGAGCTTTAATCACTAGTTTTCTCATAACAAGTTTAATTTGGAAGGTAAACAAAAGCATGAATATACTTGGAATAGCATAAGCTAGTAGGTAGGTATGGTGGAATCTTTGGAATAACTTGGTTTAGGGAGTTGGATGCATGAGTGAAACTCATACTTGGTTGTGGAGGCTAGCAAAAGACTGGGAGCGACAAACTAAGAGAGCAATAATGGCCATAATCATGCAAAGCGACAAAACATCATTGATCAAAGCATAAAGTGATACTACAAGTTGAAAACTAAAGGATCATAAAGGTTATGGTGACTTGTGATAGTCATAACATGGTGTGAGCATGTGCCAAGTCAACCCAAATAAAGCATCAAAGGAGAATACCACTATACTATGCTTTAATATGCTAAAACAACGCATGATTCATCCAAGGCACATTAAGCAATCTCAATTGTTTATAACAAGTCATGCTACAACAAATAATACTAAGCATAAAGCCAAAACAATATTAAGCATGGCATGACAAAGCATGGGCCACAGTAAAAAACAAGCTCTCTTTACCACATGAGTATGAACTTTCCTACTCTTTTCCAAACCAAACCAAACCATTTGCAAACCAATGTATGAAAGAGGGGGTCCAACCAATTTATTCAGAAAACTAAGAAAACCAAGCAAGCTAAAAACCAAAACCAAAACGAAGAAGAAGACGCTCCAAGAACAACACAACTGTGCATGAAACAATAAAAATGAAGCGTTTGGAAGAAACCTAGGATTTTTATTGATGAAGAGGACGATGCCTTGGGCATCCCCAAGCTTTGACGCTTGTACTTTTTGGATATTTCTTGGGGTGACACACGTGGAATCCCCAAGCTTGAGCTTTACTCCATCCTTCATCTTGTTACTCATTCCTTCCATACACCTGAAAATTTTCATTCATACAAAACTTCACACAATCTTTATTAGCAACATTAGTGCACTTAAGATAAATAAGTCTTAAGGTTTAGTTCTAACACCAAATAAAATTCCATTAGAACACTAGCTACTGTAGCACTTCCTTCAAAAAGCTCAATTCCCCATAAGAACTCAAAAAGGAACCAACGAGAAGCAAATGCAGAAAATGGCAGAAATCTGTCAAAACAGACCAGCAGGTAAAGACGAATTTTTTCGAAGACGTTCTGTTGCTCAAATAAAAAGTTTTGAACTAACGAAAGTTAGATAACAACATGGGGCAGACGCACAAAACATTACAGCTCAATCCGACATACAGAGCTCTCTCACGATTTTTACGGTGAAGCACAAAAATCTGTTTCGGAACAGCAACTTTCCCAATCATTATTTCTCTCTCATTAGAGGTTACTCTTGGCACAAAAAGCAAATAAAAAGGATAAGGAGCGGTTATTACAGAGGTATTAACTTCCAAGACTCGTCTAAAACTTTTGGGTTATCTCCCAATAAGTACTTTTCTTTAACGCCTTTAAGTTAGGCATAAGAAGCAAAGAAAGAATCAAGTGTTCTCAAATGAAGAAGCATTAAAACCAACTTTCTTGCCCTTACCTCTCTTATTTTTATTCTTAACCTTTGGGAAAATGTGATTGTTTGGTGGAGAAGAAAGTTGCATGGTCCCCTTTCCCACATCTATTATTGCTCCAAGGAGTTCTAATAGGGACCTTCCAAGTGTAATTTGTCCTTTTCCTGCACATTCAATAACAAGATAATTAGTAGAAATCATTTTCCCAAGGATCTTTGTAAACACTCCTTCAACTATTCCAATAGGTAATATGGTAGCATTATTAGCAAGAGATATTTCTTTTCCTCCTTGAGTAAGCCCCCAAAGATTCAAAGATTCATAAATATCTTTGGGCATAAGACAAAATTCAGACATGATATCGCTGCGGGCTTGAAAATTTTCAGTGTTTATCTCAATCTTTACTGTAGGGAGCCACTTTGATGGTTCAGAATTTATTGGAACATAATTGTGATGCTCCCTAAGCGTATTATAGCAATCTTTTAAGCTAGTAGTGCTAGTCTCAAGAGTGTTCAACCTAGCAAATATTCTTGCGAAAGAAATATCAGTCTGGCTAGGCATGTTGTAAGTGAGGATCAATTTCTTTATAGCATTAGTAGCATCATCCTCATGACATTGGAGGAAATCTCCTCCCAGAACAGCATCTAAAGCATATCTATAGCAAAGAGCAATCCCAAGGTAAAAACTGCTAAGGAACAAGCTTTGAGTCATTTTAGGCTCACTTTTTTCATGTAGATCAGATATTTTAGACCAAGCTTCCTTAAAACTTTCCTCGATTCCTTGTTTAAAAGTGAAAATCATTTCCTCGGGTGACATAGTGATTGGAGCAAGGCTAGACATAGTGGCAACTCAAGATAGGAACTAATTTTTTGTGTTTTTGAAATAAGAAAGCAAACTAGTAAAACTATTTTTTTTGTATTTTTTGAAGAACAAAACAAGCAAACAAAGCAAAAAGAAACTAAGCAAAACAAAAAAAAAACAAAGTAAAGAGATTGGTTATGAGGGACTCCCCTTGTGAAGATGTCCTTGACTCCCCGACAACGGCGCCAGAAAAATGCTTGATGGCTCTGTGTAAGGCGCCTAGAAAAGTACTAGTGCAATGATGATGTAGAGCTCGTTGGGAACCCCAAGAGGAAGGTATGATGAGCACATCAGCAAGTTTCCCTTAGTTATGAAACCAAGGTTTAATCGAACTAGTAGGAGCAAGGAAACACCCCAAAGGTGTTTGATGCAGCCCGTCCTATGGACGCTTCTACATATACACCAACAAGTCCCCCAAGTGGACCCATGACTCGTGCCCGAGCCAAACTCCTCCAAGCTAAGGTGAACTCGCTCCTCTCTTCGTGCCAATTGGATACCTCTTTGGATGGCGTGCTACTTCATACCACTACTTTGTGCATCATCAGGTACAAGCCCCCACCGTGTCGACCCACGAGCCCTGAAGCTGCACCTGAGCTGAAGCTACCTGAGCCGGAGTGTCCGCCCGAATCCAGCCAGAGTGTCCGGCGCGACTCAGCCGGAGTGTCCGCCCGAATCCAGCCAGAGTGTCCGGCGCGACTCAGCCGGAGTGTCCGGCCTGCCCGAGCCCGGACCTGGCGCGGACATTCAGAAGGTCAAATTGGACACTCCTCGGACACCACCCGGAGTGTTCGGTCACCCCGGACTGTCCGGCCGTGCCGACCCGGACTGTCCGGCCCAAGCAATGGGCCTGCGAGCCTAGCTGGGCCCTATGTCCCATGTACCCCTCTACTTCGCCCAGAACTCTACTTTAATGCCAGAATTACCCCTGAACTTGTGGCTGGCCTATATATAGACCCCCACCTCCATTGTAAACCCTAGGCTTGATATTGGAATTAGTGGAAACCCCTTTGTGGATCTATCTAATTCTTGCCTCATGCTCCTTGACTAAGGAGCACCAATATCCCCAAACCTCATTGGAGTTTGCATCGTGCCTCCGCGTTGTACAAGGCCTAGGCATCGGTGTCCCTTTGCCTAGACGTCAAGATCTCACCGAGTCTCCCATCTCGCCGTACCGGTTCGAGAGAGAGTCCTCCGCCCGACGCTGATCCTAGGGATTGCGCCGGACCGGTCACCGCCGGCGTGAGCTATTGGTGTTTATCGTGGTTTTGCATGTGTGTGTTCATCGCGTTCTTTGTGCGTGTGTTCGTCGTGTTCGTCCTTCCCCCGCACTCCACCCTTGATTTGTAAGGGAATCGTGAATAATCGGGCAACCCTAGAGGTCTGCCTTCAACATATTGGTATCAAGAGCTTCGTTGCTCACGATTTCCCCCACAAATTTTTCTTCTATCCACCAAAAATTCGAAAATCCCCACAAAAAACAGCCCATATTTGCCTTTGGATCGATCTTTTGATTTGGAGTGTTATTTGTGGTTTTGATCCGACCAAACCTTATCTAAGGAGTTGATCCAGCTTTATCCTGCGTTTCCCCAGCCTGATTTGGCCAGTTCTCGCGGATTTGAGGCCCGAAGGCGAGGATTTCCGCTCAAGAACACGAGCAGGAAACCCGCGCCGGAGTGTCCGGCTCATACCGACCGGAGTGTCCGGCCTGACCAAAGTGTCCGGCCAAACCAGACCGGAGTGTCCGGCCCATATAGACCGGAGTGTCCGACTGTAACACCAGTTTGGACAGTTTTGCCTCATTTTTTCCGCATTGGCTAATCTCCTTTGTTTGCTCGTGTCCCGTGTGTGTGTCAGCAAGTACCAGCAAGCTTCCGCATCATCAACTTCCGCGCTCCTCAACACCACGGACCACGAACACCATCCCGCAGCACTGACGCCAAGTTCATCATCAAAGAAGGTATAACTTGCGTCACCTTGTTAACCCCCATCTTCCTTTGTGTGTACCTACCCCATGAGAGTGGCTCATCTTGTGTTTGCTTGAGCATTGTGCATTTGTCCTTGGATATTGAGAGTGCAAGAGAAATAGCAAGTGTGACTAGGTAGCACCAAGGGAGAGCAAAAAAAACAGAAAAAGAACAAAAAAAAACAAAAAAAAATAGTCTCCCGTTGCCAAAGAGAGTCTCAAAGCTTGTAAGCAAGAGAGAAAGAAGAGCACCCAAGGCAAGTGCACAAATCCATTGCTCACTTTTCCTCTTTGCAAACGAGCCACAGTCTCTCCTTGCATTGGCACGACAATGAGCTTAGTCTTCGTTAGGACATTTGGTTTGCTAATTTTCATAGTCGTGTCAATCCCAACTTTCTCCACGTGTGTGTACATAGTCGTAGGTTCCCGTCACCCTTTTGAGTTGTTGACCTTCGCCTTTGACTTGAGTTTTGTTGGATTTTTACCACTTTTGACTATCACTTTTCTTTTGGTTGGTTCTTTGGCTTTCCATAATCCTAACCTACCACCAACAAGATTTTGAGAGTTAGTTCTTTCTTTAGTGTGAGTTTTCTTTACAATTCCACTTTGCACGCTAATAGCTCTCACTTGTGGTTTCTAGTTTGGTGCAATCCCCAAGGTGAGGTACAAGGCTAACACCACCATATTCCACTTCCATATACAATACTTGTGTGTTTTGCATGATGGATAGGCACGGTGAGACAAGCCAACCACCCCCCCAAGAAGAAGATCAATGTCCATACATGACGTGTGCAAGTCACTTCATCGTCCGCCAAGAGTTCCGTGAACGTTGCCAAGCACTTGAGACGCGACAAGATGAACAATTTGGCGAGACGCAAGCCGAGTTCAAGAACATCGACAACCGCTTCGACGGCCTCGAACGACAAATGCATGCAATGCATCACAACTTCGACCACCAAAATGAAGCGCTCCAACGCTCCTCCGCCGAAACAAATGACAATCTTCGACGCCTCATCGACGGCATGACAAGACCATGTTCACGCACATCAAGCTCGGCAAGTTCTTCGCATCGTCATGCACCTATTCCACAAGATCTACATCAAAGTTCTCAAAGACGGAATGATGCCCCCGTGGTTGAAGATGGAATATCTTCGAACTATGTACCTTCCCCACGGCACGCCGCAACGTCAAGCTATGATGGTGACCTCTCTTCAAGGCCACTAGCAAGGCAAGAAGCACACCGTCATCACGCAAGGGCACTAGTGATCCAACAAGAGTAACCACAAGAGGAACCGCAAGCGCAACCACAAGTACAACCGCAAGTCTACCACCATCGACCGCGACACATACTTGACACAACAAGTGATGACTCCAATTTGGAGAATCAAGCTCGTCATCGACGTGAAGCTCTCCAAGATCCTCCTCCTCGTCATCAACGTCATGAACGTCAACAACGACACCATGGTCATCACGTGGCGCCTCCTCCCCATCAACAAAACTTGGAGCGTCAAGTGATACAAGTTGAGCGACGCCCAGCACGTCAAGAGGCTCATGACCATGTTCTTCGCCGTGAGGCCCAGGTGCCTAACCAACATCACCAACCAATGAACGAGCCTCGTCTTCGTCATCAACCGCGTCAAGAGGATCCACACCTTCGCCACCATGAGGCCCAAGCGCCTCAACCACGTCAACAACAATATCAAGAGCAAGCTCTGCAACAAGGACGCGAGAACCAAGTTCCACCTCCCCAAATACAAGATCATCAACAAGGTCACCAAGCTCGTCGCAATGACCGCAACGATGAAGAAACTTTTGGCAAGCTCAAGTTCACAATGCCCAAGTTCACCGGATCCAATGACCCCGAAGAATACCTCTCGTGGGCACTCAAAGTCGACAAGATCTTCTGCATGCACAACTATAGCAACGAGAAGATGGTCGCCATGGCTTTGCTAGAGTTTGATGATTACGCCAACCTTTGGTGGGAACAAGTTCAAGTTGCTCATGATGCAAGACAAGAACCGCCAATCACAACTTGGCATGACATGAAGGCTCACATGAGATCCCGGTTCATCCCCGTGCACTACACGCGTGACCTCTTCAACAACCTTCAAGCGCTTCGTCAAGGGACAAAGATCGTGGAAGAGTACTTCAAGGAAATGGAACTCAACTTGATTCGCGCCAACATTGATGAGCGCACGGAACAAACAATGGCACGTTTCCTTATTGGGTTGAACCACCCAATCAAGCTCATCGTCGAGTTCCAAACATACAACAACATGGTTGAGCTTGTGCACATCGCAACAAAGGCTGAATGTCAAGTGCAAGATTATATCAAATACAACAAGCCCAAGACGCACTTCACCTACAAGCAAGCTTCAACCGCTACACCAACAACTTTCAATGGTAGCTCATCAAGCACCTCCAAGCCTTCCTTCAAGCTCACACTTCCTCAAGGAAAACTGCCCCCAAGTGGCAAGCAAGCAAAGAGTGATACACCTTTCAACGGTGAATGCTACAAGTGTGGAGGTAAAGGACACAAGTCGGCCGAATGTGGAAACAAGAAAGTCTTGTTCATTCATGACAATGGTGATGAAGAGTACTTGAGTGAAGATGAGTTTGATGCCCGTGTCAAGGAAGCAATGGCAAGGCAACGAGTGGAAGATGATCAAGAACTCCTCATGTGTGAACATGACGCAAGTCCATCGCTTGTAATCACAAGGATCTTGACCACTCAAGCACAAGAGCATGAAGACCAACGCTCCAATATCTTCCAAACACGAGCCGGCATCAATGGCAAATCTATCAAGGTGATCATTGACGGAGGGAGTTGTCACAACCTTGCTAGCACCGAGTTGTGTGAGAAGCTCAACCTCACCCTCCATCCCACAAGCACCCCTACCACGTGCAATGGCTAAGTGACCAAGGGTCCGTGAAGATCAAGCATACCGTATCGGTCTCCTTCGCCATTGGTCCTTACAAAGATACGGTGGAGTGTGATGTGGTTCCTATGATAGTTTGCCACATGCTTCTTGGTCGACCGTGGAAATTTGACAAGGCTGCTCAACATGACGGTCGCACCAACATATACATCTTCAAATGGCTTAACAAAACATGTGTTTTGCAACCGATGACTCCTAGCCAAATAATTGCGGACAATGCAAAGGCTTTAGCGAGGGCGCAAAGCACAACACCTACTTGTGAGAAGAGCGGTGAGAGAGAGAACCACCTCATAGTGAGTGAGAGCCACAAGCCAAATTTGAGTGGAAAAACTAAGAGTGTTCTCCTTGCCACCAAAAGTGAGATGAGAGATGTTCGGAACAACCCATCCATCTTGCACTATGTCCTCCTTTGCAAAGGACTAGCGCAAGGAACTAACGAATTAACCAATGTTCCTCCATCTTTGATGAGTGTTTTGCAGGAATTCAAGGATGTGTTCCCCAAAGAGCTTCCACATGGACTACCTCCTCTTTGCGGCATCGAACATCGCATTGACCTCATCCCCGGTGCACCACTTCCAAACCGCGCCGCTTACCGCACGAACCCGGAGGAGACAAAGGAGATTGAACGTCAAATCAACCAACTCGTCTCCAAAGGTTTGATCCAAGTTAGCACTAGTCCAAGTGTCGTACCCATGATTCTTGTTCCAAAGACGGATGATACGTTACGGTTATGCATGGACTACTGTCCAATCAATGCTATAACCGTGCGTTATCGACATCCCATACCACGTCTCGATGACATGCTTGATGAGTTGTGTGGAGCCACTATTTTTTCGAAAATTGATCTTCGTAGTTGTTACCATCAAATACGCATGGTTGAAGGTGATGAGTGGAAAACCGCCTTCAAGACCAAACTTGGTCTCTATGAATGGTTGGTTATGCCCTTTGGTTTATCAAATGCCCCATCCACCTTCATGCGCCTTATGAATCACATCTTGCATTCTCTCATTGGAAAAAGTGTTGTTGTCTATTTCGATGATATTCTTGTTTATAGCAAATCACTTGAGGACCATATAACACATGTCAAGGAAGTTTTGCAAATCCTTCGACATGAAAAGCTTTATGCTAATCTTCCCAAGTGCACTTTTGCTAAAGACAAGTTGATTTTTCTTGGATTTGTCGTTTCTTCGAAGGGAATTGAAGTTGATGTTTCCAAGGTAAAGGACATACGAGATTGGCCCATACCAACAAATGTGAGTGAACTCCAAAGTTTTCATGGGTTGGCCGGTTTCTATCGTCGCTTTGTGAAAGACTTTTCAACCATTGCTTGTCCCCTTAATGAATTGACCAAAAAGAATGTCACCTTCGTGTGGGGCAAAGCACAACAAAAAGCTTTTGATGAACTTAAAAAGAGGCTCGCCGAAGCACCTCTTCTTGCTTTACCGGATTTCACAAAAACTTTTGAGATAGAGTGTGATGCTAGTGGTATTGGCATTGGAGGAGTCCTTATGCAAAACATACGTCCTATAGCCTACCATAGCGAAAAACTTGATGGTGCTCGCCTTAACTATCCGATTTATGACAAAGAGCTTTTTGCCTTAGTTCGTGTCCTTCAAGTTTGGCAACACTACCTTTGGCCTAAGGAATTTATCATACATTCTGACCACGAGTCGTTGAAATATCTCAAATTCCAAGCTAACTTGAGCAAGAGACACGCTAAGTGGGTTGAGTTCATGGAGTCTTTTCCGTACATTGTCAAGTATAAGAAGGGAAAAGATAATGTAGTTGCGGACGCATTGTCTCGCAAACATACAAGCCTTCTTACGAGACTTGAAATCAACGTGTTGGGTCTTGAGGAAATAAAATCTTTGTATGCTTCCGACCCATTCTTTGAACCAATTTTCGCAAAGTGCTCCAATGACAAGGGAGTTGATGATTTCTATTTGCATAAGGGCTTTCTATTTAAACAAAACAAGCTATGCATTCCGAAGTTGTCGCTTCAACTCTTGCTTCTCCAAGAATCTCACCGTGGAGGCCTTATGGGTCACTTTGGTCGCGACAAGACATTGGACATGCTCTCCAATCACTACTTTTGGCCCAAGATGAAGCGTGACATGGAGCGCTACGTTCAACGATGCACGACATGTGTTCAAGCTAAGTCGCAAGCTAATCCCTATGGTCTTTATATGCCATTGCCTATTCCTCATACACTATAACATCCCAAAACTTCAATCCAAGTTTATCAAAGATCCAATCATCCAAAAATAGGGTTAACAAAAACTTTTCCATTTTTAAAAGGAAAGCATTCATATTATGTGCATTTAAATAGGAGTTGTTTGAATTGCCATGATTAAGTGATCCAATGCTTGTAAAATGTTTCTTAGGTGATTTAAACATCATCTACATCATTCCCAAACTTTTTCTAAAGAAAATCAAATCAAAAAGATTTAAAATGGAGAAATGGTCATTTTGCCAAAATTAACTCCCATGTCTACTTTGGCTATTCCTAGTACTCAAAAATTAACAGAAACAATTCTTGATCTTTGCACCCCTTGCTAGTACACATAATGAGGTACCAAGGCCCACCTTGTGATCTTCTAAAAACCTTCTGTAACCTATTTTAAATAACAGTTCAAAATTGAATCTTTATCATATGGGAAGATCCCACTTTTTCAAAAACCACTCAAACAAGCTCAACTTTCAAAACCCAAGCATCTGCAGACTCACCAGCACCAACTTAGCACACCCACCAAAAATCTTTTCAAAATTCAAAACTTGAGTTCTTGCGGCCATTTCATCGAACAGGTGGCAGACACAAATCAAACAAAAACCAAACACTATTATGAGCAGTGATTGAAGCCTAACTTGTTCCCTCTCTATCTCACAACCATCTCAGTAGATCATCTAGCAAGTTAAACCAAGCACTAGACTCACTGTAAGCTGGGCAATGACATCAATGGTGAACAGCCGAAGCTCACCATGCCACCCCAGTGGAGACAGCAAGCTAGGAGGAGATTTAGCCGTGCCAACCTTGTCTAGGAGGCAGCCCACCGTCCACCGCCACTCCCTGTCCAGCGCCCGAACCTTGCCAACCCCTGGACCACACGCACGGACCGCACCCAGCCCGCCAGCAACCATGCCGAGCATGCGCTAGAGCGCCACCCTCGACCGACGCCCATAGACCGCGCGCCGCCCTCGCCGCTTGTATACATGATCGCCACCGACCCAGGAGACCGCCAGACATCCCCGTTCGTCGCCCCATGACGCACAGCCACCACTCGTCGTCGAAGACGCCGCCTCTGCCGCGCAGAGCATCGCGTGTTGCAGACCAAACCGCACCGCCCCACGTCTCGCCACCGTGTCGTTGAGCATCGCCAGGGAGCACCGCACCGCCCCTACCGTCGCCCATGCCGATAGCCGTCTGTACCATCGACCACAACGAGCTCACCGTGCGCCCCGTCGGTCCCCTCTCGCCACTATAAATAGAGGCCACCCCCAGCAGATTTGAGCACACCATCTCACTCACCACCTCTCACACTCACTCCCCACCGCCAACCGGAGCCGCTCGAGCACCAGAGCGCCGGAATTGCAGCCGGAGCTGCCGCCTCGGGAGGAGAAGGGCGTCGTTGATCTAGGCCGCCCCAGGAGAAGCTGCCGGTACCAGGAGGTTCGCCGTCGTCGATTTTGTCGTTCGCCCGCCTTGCCGACCCTCGCCTGAACCCCGGTGAGCCCCCAACGACCCCCACTAGCCGTGCTAGGGTTCTGTCTCGCCGGCATTGTCCCAGGTCGACGATGACCCTCAGCCGTTGGATTAGAACCAGATCGCACGACCACCATTCGCCCATACTGCTTCGCACCCCCCTGTGCCACTGACGGGTGGGGTCCTCGCTTAAGTCAGCCCGCGACGCCGCGCGGAGCGCAGTGGGCTGGCCCATTTCGTTCCCGCGCGCGTTGGAAATTCAAATTAGGATTTTTCTTTTTAGTTAGAATATAGTTTCTATCCTGTGTTTCAAAAATCAATTTTGTGAGTTTGACAAATCCAAATTGCATGAAACTAATTTTGTCTAAAAGGTATTGAAATGCTCTATCCAAGCCCGTTGGATTTAATTCAATTAGATTTATAGATCTCTCCTAATAAAAATGAGAAGACAGAAGCTTTTACAACTTGCAACATTTTTATAAAATCAACCAAGTCAGGTTTTGAGTTGATTCCAACTCTCAAAAATCACATTTCATCATATCTATCCAAATATGTAATAATATTAAGGTCTACATGCAGTGACTTTGGACTAGTACCAAAATAATTCTATATAGGCATTTCTAGTCACTTTAAATCATTAAATAATAAACTTAAACTAAAGTAATATTGATCCAACCTTTAAATCTCATTCCCACATGTGGAATATGTGGTGAGGACATGTGTCCACATGATCTCATATTTTGGTGGTGAATATTAAATTTTAGTTAACATTTCAATGAGTAGAAATTACTTTTCTAAAATAAAAAGATTAAAACTATTGAATCAAAACTTGTAATGTTTGTGATGATAATAGATCATCAATTGTGTGCTTTAGAATGCTACTTAGCCTAGTTAAGTATGGTTTGGTGATTGTGCACTCCCTATGTATTTCTAGACGATAGCACCGACCAAACTCTCGAGGAGGAGGAGTTCTACCAGGAAGAAGAAGAAGACAACTTCAACCACTGCACCAACCAAGGCAAACCACTATTAGCAGGGCAAGCTAACCCTTGCAAACTTACCTTAGCAAGCTATGGTTAGCAAGCTAGCATAAACTAGATGGTTTAGCAAGGATGCTTTAAGCATGCTTTAATCACACCCCTTTTCACTATTAATGCCCCAAGTCTCATGGACAAGTTTTACCCCACCTTAGATTATACAAAGTTCTCTACTTAAAATTGAAGGTAGCATAAAAAGTATAAAACTTGACCTACTTAGAAACCTTTAGATATCATTCTATGGCATGAGATTGATCCCATATTTCCACCTTAGTGAACACTCTTAACTTAGTAGTTTAGAGTAGATCCAAAAACTTGAGTCACTTTAGATGGGAATACTTGGTGAAAATGAGTTATGAAAACCTTGGAATGATGAGTCATTCTATTGAGATGTTTTAACATGTGTTACGAAACACAACTGGTTTATGATGTGGAAAATGATAAGGCATGAGCCTTAACCCCTTCTATAAAACTGATGGTTGGATTCAGATGCGATACCATTCCAAATTTTACCGTACAACCACATTACCTGAATTGGGTAAGGCTTAGCTGGAAATTTATATGCATTAGTATTAGTTCCCTCATGGGAGAGGTTTGAGCTGAGGCTACCTCTTAATGTTGTCCACCTATGCAGTGCCCAAGATGACTGATGGTCATGGTTGGGAGGCCATGCTCATAGGAGAGGTGCTTATACTAGGGTGTGTAAAGGGAAGGTTATGTTTGATTATCTGCATACTAAGTATGATGATTCAGGGTTATCCTTGACAGATGTATCGAATCTTGTGGTGAAAGTGTACCACCTCTGCAGAGTGTCAAACTATTCGAATAGCCGCGTCCGCGGTTATGGACAGTTGGAATGGCCATACTGTTTTTGTTGTCAGATGTTTTCCAAATAACTTGAAATGAATGATGATCTTTGACTTGACCACAACAGGGTTGTGTTGATGATAATAGCTTCCCAACTTAAGTGACTCTGGAATTTTATTTTATCTTTCTCCGCTTCTGAACTTAGCTTAGGCTTCAAACTTAACTTGATAGTTAACTTAGATTCAGTATTTTAATTTAGGATATTACTACTTGTTAGTAGTAGTTTGCGAGTACTTAAAGAGTACTCATGGCTTTTGTCCCTGGCTATTATCATGGCCAGACTATGAAGGAGATTATCAGGATGATGGTCTGCAGGACGGCTATGATAACTAGGACTATCTGCCTTCGTCAGCATTGCCTGTGCCCCTGAAGATGGACCCCACTGCTATGCTATCTTTTATTTCCGCTGCTTGTTGTATTAAGACCTGGATCATCAGATCCATATTTGTGTAAGACCTTATGTATGGTTTGTAATGGATGATGTACTATGATATCCAATTCGTTATGTCTCGCAAAAATGGTAATCCTGGGATTGCGAGGTATGGCATAACGGGCACCTGGGATTAAAAATCTGGGTGTTGACATACACCTTGGTCCGACATTAGCATGGATTTCGTGTTAGGATTGCCTAGATCTAAGCATGGTCATGATTCTATATTTGTTGTTGTGGATCTTTTTCCAAAATGGCACACTTCATACCGTGCCATAAGACCGACGATGCTTCACATGTTCCAAATATGTTTTTCAGGGAAATCGTCCGTCTTCACGGTGTGCCAAGGACAATCGTCTCCGACCGCGACATCAAATTCATGAGCTACTTGTGGAAGACCCTCATGGCCAAGCTCGGCGTCAAGCTCCTCTTTTCATCCGCATCACATCCTCAAACTGATGGCCAAACCGAAGTTGTCAACTGAAGCCTCAGAACTCTCCTTCGTGTGTTGATCAAGAAAAACCTGAAGGATTGGGAGGAATGCATTCCACACGTCGAGTTCGCCTACAATTGAGCCAAGCACTCAACAACCAAGATGAGTCCATTCATGATCGTCTATGGTTTCGAGCCCCTCACCGCGCTCGACATCCTACCACTACCTCTCCATGAGCGCACAAACATGGACGTCGAGAAGCGCGCACAAGCTATGAAGAAGCTTCACGAAGAAACAAGAGCAACTATCGAACAACAAGTCCTTCGCCAAGCTTCAAGGTTAAACAAGGACAAGAAGGAGATGATATTTGAAGAAGGTGACCTTGTGTGGATACACCTAAGCAAGGACCGCTTCCCCAAGGAACGTGACTCCAAGCTCAAGCCAAGAGGAGATGGTCCCTTCAAGGTCCTCAAACGAATCAACAACAACGCCTACATCATCGACATTCCGACCTCCAAGTACCTTGCAAGCAATACATTCAATGTCAAGGATCTCTCACCCTACCATGGAGATGTTCAAGATGATATCCATGAAGAGTCGAGGACGACTCTTTCCCAAGGGGGGGAGCTGATGCAGCCCGTCCTACGGACGCTTCTACATCTACACCAAGTCCCCCAAGTGGACCCATGACTCGTGCTCGAGCCAAACTCCTCCAAGCTAAGGTGAACTCGCTCCTCTCTTCGTGCCAATTTGATACCTCTTTGGATGGCGTGCTACTTCATACCACTACTTTGTGCATCATCAGGTACGAGCCCCCGCCGCGTCGACCCACGAGCCCTGAAGCTGCACCTTAGCTGAAGCTACCTGAGCCGGAGTGTCCGCCTGAATCCAGCCGGAGTGTCCGGCGCAACCGGAGTGTCCGACGCGACTCAGCCGGAGTGTCCGGCCTGCCCGAGCCCGGACCTGGCGTGGACATTCAGAAGGTCAAATCGGACACTCCCCGGACACCACCCGGAGTGTCCGGTCACCCCGGACTGTCCGGCCATGCCGACCTGGACTGTCCGGCCCAAGCGATGGGCCTACGAGCCTAGCTGGGCCATATGGCCCATGTACCCCTCTACTTCGCCCAAAACTCTACTTTAATGCTTGGATTACCCCTGGACTTGTGGCTGGCATATATATAGACCCCCACCTCCATTGTAAACCCTAGGCTTGATATTGGAATTAGTGGAAATCCCTTTGTGGATCTATCTAATTCTTGCCTCATGCTCCTTGACTAAGGAGCACCAATAACCCCAAACCTCGTTGGAGTTTGCATCGTGCCTCCGCATTGTACAAGGCCTAGGCATCGGTGTCCCTTTGCCTAGACGTTAAGATCTCACCGAGTCTCCCATCTCGCCGTACCGGTTCGAGAGAGAGTCCTCCGCCCGACGCTGATCCTAGGGATTGCGCCAGACCGGTCACCGCCAGCGTGAGCTATTGGTGTTTATCGTGGTTTTGCGTGTGTGTGTTCATCGTGTTCTTCGTGCGTGTGTTCATCGTGTTCATCCTTCCCTCCTTCCCCCGCACTCCACCCTTGATTTGAAAGGGAATCGTGAAAGATCGGGCCACCCTAGAGGTTTGCCCTCAACAGTGTTACTAGCTGAGCTTTGGCAGGGCGCACTACCGGTGCTAGTAGCAACATGGAGACCTGCACAACACAACCACAGAACTTTGTCCCCAACTTGCGATGAGGTTGTCAATCTCACCGTGTTTTGCAGAAAACAAAGGATTAAACGTATCGAAAGGAAAGAAGTAAAAGTTTGTAGAAAGTAAACACAAAGCAGTAAACAGTTGTAGATTGTATGTAAAGAAAAAGGACCGGGATCCATAGTTCACTAGAGGTGGCTCTCCTTAGATAGATAACATGCTGGATGAACAAATTACAGCGGGGCAATTGATAAACACCGAGAAAGCAATACATGCATATACTAATCATCTTGACTTCTTTGAGACTTGATTGGGCATTACAACATAATACATAGACCGCCATCCAACTGCATCTATGACTAATAATCCACCTTCAGGTTATCATCCGAACCCCCTCCAGTATTAAGTTGCAAGCAACAGATTATTGCTTTACGAACTGCGTGTAAAGTAAACAATACGATTGTTCTATGAACAAAGGATTGTTGTTTTCTCCCTAGTAGCAACAACACATCTAGTACCTTAGAGATTTCTGTCACTTCCCCAGAGTACCAGAGGCATGAACCCACTATCGAGCATAAATACTAACTCTTGGAGTTGCTAGCATCTACTTGGCCAAGATAGCTACTAACAACGGAAAGCATGCAACATCACAAATAACAAAGACATGATAGAATCAATAGTCAATCTAAAATAGCATCTCAATATCCATCGGATCCCCGCAAACACAACATGTATGAATTAAAAATAGATGATCTTGATCATGAACGGAGCTCACAAGATCTAAACATGAAAGCACAAAGGAGGAGAACCAGCCATCTAGCTACTACATGGATCTGTAGTCCAAGGATGAACTACTCACGCATCACACCGGAGGCTTGCATGGTGATGAAGAAGGCCTCCAGGGTGAATTCCCCTCTCTGGCAGGGTGCCGGGAAGAGCTTCAGATCCCTCCCGATCTAGGGATGGAGATGACGGCAGCTACAGATCTTTCGTGGATTTTTGATCGGGCACTTAGGGTTTTCGTCCCAAGGGCATCTTATAGTCGGAAGGGGAGGCCAAGGGGGTGCCGGGAGTGGCCACACCACCCCCTGGCGCGGGCCAGGCCTAGCCGCGCGGCCAGGTGGTGTGGTGGCTCCCTGGCCCTTCTCCGTCTCATATTCTGGCACTTGATCACTTTCGGAAAAATAGGCAGTTTGGCTTTTGTCCCATCTAATTCCGAGAATATTAATTTTCTAACTTTCCTGGAACCAAAAACAACAGAAAACAGGCAGCTGGCACTGTGGCTCTTGTTAATAGGTTAGTCCAATAAATCATATGAAAAGTACTCCAAAGTTGGAAAAAAACACAAGAAAGTGGATAAAACCAAGCATGGAACATCAAAAATTATAGATACATTTGCAATGTATCAGTGTTCTTTCCACAAACCACTTATGGATTTCACTTCATGTGTGTTCCTGACATGAACCACATATGGATCCACCAGTGTTCACTGCATGTGTGTTCCTGACATGAACCACATATGGACCCACTAGAGTCATTGCATGTTTGTTCTTTTCACAAACCACATATGGATCTACCAGTGTTCACTTCATGTGTGTTCTATTCACAAACCACTTATGGATCCACCAGTATTCATTGCATGTGTGTTCTTTTCCACAAACCACATATGGATCAACCAGTGGTTATTGCATGTGTGTTCTTTCCACAAACCACATGTGGACCCACTAGAGTCATTGCATGTGTGTTCTTATACTAAAACCAGCACTAGACTCATTGCATGTGTGTTCTTTTCACAAACCACACATGGATTCATCAGTGTCATTGCATGTGTGTTCTTTTCCAGAAACCACATATGGATCAACTAGTGGTCATTGCATGTGTGTTCTTTTCACAAACCACATGTGGACCCACTAGAGTCATTGCATGTGTGTTCTCATACTAAAACCAGCACTAGACTCATTGCATGTATGTTCTTTCCACAAACAGCACATGGATCCACCAGTGTTTATTGCATGTGTGTTCTTTTCCACAAACCACTTATGGATCAACCAGTGGTAATTGCATGTGTGTTCTTTTCACAAACCACATGTGGACCACTAGAGTCATTGCATGTGTGTTCTTATACTAAAACCAGCACTAGACTCATTGCATGTGTGTTCTTTTCAAAAACCACACATGGATCCACCAGTATCATTGCATTTATATTCTTTCCACAAACCACACATGGATCCACCAGTGTTCATTACATGTGTGTTCTTTTCCACAAACCACATATGGATCAACCAGTAGTCATTGCATGTGTGTTCTTTTCACAAACCACATGTGGACCCACTAGAGTCATTGCATGTGTGTTCTTTCCATGAACCACACATGGATCCACCAGTGTTCATTGCATGTGTGTTCTTTTCCACAAACCACATATGGATCAACCAGTGGCCATTGCATGTGTGTTCTTTTCACAAACCACATGTGGACCCACTAGAGTCATTGCATGTGTGTTCCTGACATGAACCACATATGGACCCACTAGAGTCATTGCATGTGTGTTCTTTCCACAAACCACACCTGGATCAACCAGTGTCATTGCATGTGTTTTCTATCCACAAACCACATATGGATCAACCAATGGCATTGCATGTGTGTTCTTTTCACAAACCACATATGGATCAACCAGTGTTCACGGCATGTGTGTTCTTTCCACAAACCACTTATGGATCCACCACTGTTCATTGCATGTGTGTTCTTTTCCATAAACCACATATGGATCCATTATAATCATTGCATGTGTGTTCTTTCCACAAACCACACATGGATTAACCAGTGGCATTGCATTGTATTCTTTCCACAAACCACATATGGATCAACCAGTGTCATTGCATGTGTGTTCTCATACTAAAACCAGCACTAGACTCATTGCATGTGTGTTCTTTCCACAAACCACACATGGATCCACCAGTGTTCATTGCATGTGTGTTCTTTTCCACAAACCACATATGGATCAACCAGTGGTCATTGCATTTGTGTTCTTTTCACAAACCACATGTGGACCCACTAGAGTCATTGCATGTGTGTTCCTGACATGAACCACATATGGACCCACTAGAGTCATTGCATGTGTGTTCTTTCCACAAACCACACATGGATTAACCAGTGTTATTGCATGTGTGTTCTATCCACAAACCACATATGGATCAACCAATGGCATTGCATGTGTGTTTTTTTCACAAACCACATATGGATCAACCAGTGTTCACTGCATGTGTGTTCTTTCCACAAACCACTTATGGATCCACCAGTGTTCATTGCATGTGTGTTCTTTCCCACAAACCACATATGGATCCATTAGAGTCATTTCATGTGTGTTCTTTCCACAAACCACACATGGATTAACCAGTGGCATTGCATGTGTGTTCTTTCCACAAACGACATATGGATCAACCGGTGGCATTGCATGTGTGTTCTTCTCACAAATCAGATATGGACCCACTAGAGTCATTGCTTGTGTGTTCTTATACTAAAACCAGCACTAGAGTCATTGCATGTGTGTTCTTTCCACAAACCACATATGGATCCACCAGTGTTCATTGCATGTGTGCTATTTTCACAAACCACATATAGACCCACTAGAGTCATTGCATGTGTGTTCTTTCCACAAACCACATATGGATCCACCAGTGTTCACTGCATGTGTGTTCCTGACATGAACCACATATGGATCCACTAGTGTTCACTACATGTATGTTCCTGACATGAACCACATATGGACCCACTAGAGACATTGCATGTGTGTTCTTTTCACAAACCACATATGGATCCACCGGTATTCACTGCATGTGTGTTTTTCCACAAACCACTTATGGATCCACTAGTGTTCACTGCATGTGTGTTCCTGACATGAACCACATATGGATCCACCAGTATTCACTGCATGTGTGTTCCTGACATGAACCACATATGGACCCACTAGAGTCATTGCATGTGTGTTCTTTTCACAAACCACATATGGATCTACCAGTGTTCACTTCATGTGTGTTCTATCCACAAACCACTTATGGATCCACTGGTATTCATTGCATGTGTGTTCTTTTCCAGAAACCACATATGGATCAACCAGTGGTCATTGCATGTGTGTTCTTTTCACAAACCACATGTGGACCCACTAGAGTCATTGCATGTGTGTTCTTATACTAAAACCAGCACTAGACTCATTGCATGTGTGTTCTTTTCATAAACCACACATGGATTCATCAGTGTCATTGCATGTGTGTTCTTTTCCAGAAACCACATATGGATCAACTAGTGGTCATTGCATGTGTGTTCTTTTCACAAACCACATGTGGACCCACTAGAGTCATTGCATGTGTGTTCCTAACATGAACCACATATGGACCCACTAGAGTCATTGCATGTGTGTTCTTTCCACAAACCACGCATGGATCAAGCAGTGTCATTGCATGTGTGTTCTATCCACAAACCACATATGGATCCACCAATGGCATTGCATGTCTGTTCTTTTCACAAACCACATATGGATCAACCATTGTTCACTGCATGTGTGTTCTTTCCACAAACCACTTATGGATCCACCAGTGTTCACTACATGTGTGTTCTTTCCACAAACCACTTATGGATCCACCAGTGTTCATTGCATGTGTTTTTTTCCACAAACCACACATGGATTAATCAGTGGTCATTGCATGTGTGTTCTTTTCACAAACCACATGTGGACCCACTAGAGTCATTGCATGTGTGTTCTTATACTAAAACAAGCACTAGACTCATTGCATGTGTGTTCTTTTCACAAACCACACATGGATCCACCCGTGTCATTGCATGCGTGTTCTTTCCACAAACCAAACATGGATCAACCAGTGGTCATTGCATGTGTGTTCTTATCCACAAACCACATATGGATCCATTAGAGTCATTGCATGTGTGTTATTTCCACAAACCACACATGGATCAACCAATGTCATTGCATGTGTGTTCTTTCCAAAACCACACATGGATCAACCAGTGTTCACTGCACGTGTGTTCTTTTCACAAACCACATGTGGACCCACTAGAGTCATTGCATGTGTGTTCTTATACTAAGACCAGCACTAGACTCATTGCATGTGTGTTCTTTCCACAAACCACACATGGATTAACTAGTGGCATTGTATGTGTGTTCTTTCCATAAACCACATATGGATCAACCAGTGGCATTGCATGTGTGTTCTTTTCACAAATCACATATGGACCCACTAGAGTTATTGCTTGTGTGTTCTTATACTAAAACCAGCACTAGACTCATTGCATGTGTTGATGAGGAAATCCCTACAATTACACCTACCCCAATGACTACTGAAGATGCTACAACTGTTGCAAGAAAGGATCAGTCCAATGAGATTAGAATTGGACCTATTACAAGAGCTCGTGCTAAGCTACTGCAACAATAGATGAATTTACTCCTAAACGAATCTGGTACTTTGATTGATGAGAACTCTATACTGCCTAAGTCTATGCATTTATGTATGATCAGGTTCATTGGAGAAACAAGCATGGCGCGAGGAGGAGAAGGGCTAGAAGAGAAGCCCAACATGATGATCGCCCAAGGATGCGCGAGGGAGGAGCGGGAGGAAGGCGCAAGAGAAGATCATCAAGACGAAGGCAAAAAGATCTGCCATGACTGGAGTGTCCGGCCAGATCCACCCAGACTATCAGGCCTGGTCGAGAGGCAAACTGGCGTGGACATTCAGTATGCCAGTTCGGATACTACCCGGACACCACCTAGAAACTTAGAGTTTCCGGCCAGACCGGACTGTCTGGCACACTTCACCCGGAGTGTCCGGCCTGACCGGACTGTCCGGCCGATTTCGACCGGAGTGTCCGCCCGCCGACCGAATCTGGTCCGAGTCGGTTTGTATCAGTTTGAGTCGTTTGCATTTAGTTTCGGTTTCTGGTCAATCCAGCCGCCCTTATAAGCTATGGGACGACCTCTAGTTAGGGTTTAGACCACGTTAAAATATTTTGGAGTTGTTTCTTTCATAGAACCTCTGGAATTACCCTGTGTTTGAATCTACCAACTATAATTGAGTGTGATCTGTTGTTCCATTGGGAATTAGTAGATTGCATACTACCGTTCATGGTCACGGCTGCGTGCGCAAGAGTGTGGTGTTGTGAATATCCTACAAGGTTCGAGATCTGTTGCGCTGGCATCAGGGATCGAGCGGGAGAGATCATAGCTACGCACTAGTTATCTGTCATCCACCATCATCATCGCCATCCGCTTACTGAGAAGATCGGGACACCCGATATCATGTGTGTTCTTTCCACAAACCACATATAAATCCACCAGTGTTCACTACATGTGTGTTCTTTCAACAAACCACTTATGGATCCACCACTGTTCTCTGCATGTGTGTTCCTGACATGATACACATATGGATCCACCAGTGTTCACTGCATGTGTGTTCCTGACATGGACCACATATGGACCCACTAGAGTCATTACATGTGTGTTCTTTTTCACAAACCACATATGGATCCACCAGTGTTCACTGCATGTGTGTTCTTTCCACAAACCACTTATGGATCCACCAGTTTTCGTTGCATGTGTGTTCTTTTCCACAAACCACTTATGGATCAACCAGTGGTCATTGCATGTGTGTTCTTTTCACAAACCACATGTGGACCTAGAGAGTCATTGCATGTGTGTTCTTTTCACAAACCACATATGGATCCACCAGTGTTCACTGCATGTGTGTTCTTTCCACAAACCACTTATGGATCCACCAGAGTTCACTGCATGTGTGTTCCTGACATGAACCACATATGGATCCACCAGTGTTCACTGCATGTGTGTTCCTGACATGAACCACATATGCACCCACTAGAGTCAGTGCATGTGTGTTCTTTTCACAAACCACATATGGATCCACTAGTGTTCACTGCATGTGTGTTCTATCCACAAACCACTTATGGATCCACCAGTGTTCATTGCGTGTGTGTTCTTTTCCACAAACCACTTATGGATCAACCAGTGGTCATTGCATGTGTGTTCTTTTCACAAACCACATGTGGACCCACTAGAGTCATTGCATGTGTGGTCTTATACTAAAACCAGCACTAGAAACATTGCATGTGTGGTCTTATACTAAAACCAGCACTAGAATCATTGCATGTGTGTTCTTTTCACAAACCACACATGGATCCACCAGTGTCATTGCATGTGTGTTCCATTCCACAAAACACATATGGATCAACCAGTGGTCATTGCATGTGTGTTATTTTCATAAACCACATGTGGACCCACTAGAGTCATTTCATGTGTGTTCTTGACATGAACCACATATAGACCCACTAGAGTCATTGCATGTGTGTTCTTTCCACAAACCACACATGGATCAACCAGTGTCATTGCATTTGTGTTCTATCCACAAACCACATATGGATCATCCAACGGCATTGCATGTGTGTTCTTTTCACAAACCACATATGGATCAACCAGTGTTCACTGCATGTGTGTTCTTTCCACAAACCACATATGGACCCACCAGTGTTCACTACATGTGTGTTCTTTCCACAAACGACTTATGGATCCACCAGTGTTCATTGCATGTGTGTTCTTTTCCAGAAACCACTTATGGATCAACCAGTGGTCATTGCATGTGGGTTCTTTTCACAAACCACATGTGGACCCACTAGAGTCATTGCATGTGTGTTCTTATACTAAAACTAGCACTAGACTCATTGCATGTGTGTTCTTTTCACAAACCACACATGGATCCACCAGTGTCATTGCATGTGTGTTCTTTTCCACAAACCACATATGGATCAACCAGTGGTCATTGCATATGTGTTCTTCTCACAAAACACATGTGGACCCACTAGAGTCATTGCATGTGTGTTCCTGACATGAACCACATATGGACCCACTAGAGTCATTGCATGTGTGTTCTTTCCACAAACCACACATGGATCAACTAGTGTCATTGCATGTGTGTTCTATCCACAAACCACGTATGGATCAACTAATGGCATTGCATGTGTGTTCTTTTCACAAACCAAATATGGATCAACCAGTGTCCAGTGAATGTGTATTCTTTCCAAAACCACTTATGTATCCACCAGTGTTCACTGCATGTGTGTTCATTCCACAAACCACTTATGGATCCACCAGTGTTCATTGCATGTGTGTTCTTTTCCACAAACCACACTTGGATTAACCAGTGCTCATTGCATGTGTGTTCTTTTCACAAACCACATGTTGACCCACTAGAGTCATTGCATGTGTGTTCTTATACTAAAACCAGCACTAGACTCATTGCATGTGTGTTCTTTTCACAAACCACACATGGATCCACCAGTGTCATTGCATGCGTGTTCTTTCCACAAACCACACATGGATCAACCAGTGGTCATTGCATGTGTGTTCTTTTCCACAAACCACATATGGATCCATTAGAGTCATTGCATGTGTGTTATTTGCACAAACCACACATGGATCAACCAATGTCATTGCATGTGTGTTCTTTCTACAAACCACACATGGAATAACCAGTGTTCACTCCGTGTGTGTTCTTTTCACAAACCACATGTGGACCCACTAGAGTCATTGCATGTGTATTCTTATACTAAAACCATCACTAAACTCATTGCATGTGTGTTCTTTCCACAAACCACACTTGGATTAACCAGTGGCATTGCATGTGTGTTATTTCCACAAACCACATATGGATCAACCAGTGGCATTGCATGTGTGTTCTTTTCACAAATCACATATGGACCCACTAGAGTCATTGCTTGTGTGTTCTTATACTAAAACCAGCACTAGACTCATTCAATGTGTGTTTTTTCCACAAACCACACATGGATTAACTAGTGGCATTGCATGTGTGTTCTTTCCACAAACCACATATGGATCAACCAGTGGCATTGCATGTGTGTTCTTTCAACAAATCACATATAGGCCCACTAGAGTCATTGCTTGTGTGTTCTTATACTAAAACCAGCACTAGAGTCATTGCATGTGTGTTCTTTCCACAAACGACATATGGATCCACCAGTGTTCACTACATGTGAGTTCTTTCCACAAACCACTTATGGATCCACCAGTATTCACTACATGTGTGTTCCTGACATGAACCACATATGGATCCACCAGTGTTCACTGCATGTGTGTTCCTGACATGAACCACATATGGACCCACTAGAGTCATTGCATGTGTTTCCTTTTCACAAACCACATATGGATCCACCAGTGTTCACTGCATGTGTGTTCTTTCCACAAACCACTTATGGATCCACCAGTGTTCATTGCATGTGTGTTCTTTTCCACAAACCACTTATGGATCAACCAGTGGTCATTGCGTTTGTGTTCTTTTCACAAACCACATGTGGACCAACTAGAGTCATTGCATGTGTGTTCTTATACTAAAACCATCACTAAACTCATTGCATGTGTGTTCTTTTCACAAACCACACATGGATCCACCAGTGTCATTACATGTGTGTTCTTTTCCACAAACCACATATGGATCAACTAGTGGTCATTCCATGTGTGTTCTTTTCACAAACCACATGTGGACCCACTAGAGTCATTACATGTGTGTTCCTGACATGAACCACATATGGACCCACTAGAATCATTGCATGTGTGTTCTTTCCACAAACCACACATGGATCAACCAGTGTCATTGCATGTGTGTTCTATCCACAAACCACATATCGATCAACCAATAGCATTGCATGTGTGTTCATTTCACAATCCACATATGGATCAACCAGTGTTCACTACATGTGTGTTCTTTCCACAAACCACTTATGGATCCACCAGTGTTCACTGCATGTGTGTTCTTTACCACAAACCACATATGGATCCATTAGAGTCATTGCATGTGTGTTCTTTCTACAAACCACACATGGATCAACCAATGGCATTGCATGTGTGTTCTTTCCACAAACCACACATGGATCAACCAGTGGCATTGCATGTGTGGTCTTTCCACAAATCACATATGGACCCACTAGAGTCATTGCTTGTGTGTTCTTATACTAAAACCAGCACTAGAGTCACTGCATGTGTGTTCTTTTCCACAAACCACACATGGATCAACCAGTGTCTTTGCATGTGTGTTCTTTCTAGAAACCACTTACGGATCCACCAGTGTTTATTGCATGTGTGTTCTTTTCCACAAACAACATATGCATCAACCAGTGGTCATTGCATGTTTGTTCTTTTCACAACCACATGTGGACCCACTAGAGTCATTGCATGTGTGTTCTATTCACAAACCACACATGGATCAACTGGTGTCATTGCACGTGTGTTCTTTCCACAAACCACATATGGATCAACCAGTGTCATTGCATGTGTGTTCTTTCCACAAACCACACATGGATCAACCAGTTTCTTTGCATGTGTGTTCTTTCCGCAAACCACTTATGGATCCACCAGTGTTCATTGCATGTGTGTTCTTTTGTACAAACCACATATGGATCAACTAGTGGTCATTGCATGTGTGTTTTAGGAGAGCCCTAACCTTAGCCCCCCAAAGGATCCACCGTTAGACCGAGTCTTCTAGAAGGCACGCCATAACACAGTTGTTCTGCTTGACGATTGTTACATACCGTTCGATTGGGGCGCTTGGATGATTGGGATGGTCTTCGTGAGAGCGATCCTCGAGTAGGCTGTTCCGCGGCATGATTGGCCATGCTTGCTCTGGACAAACTGGCATGTTGTGAGTGTCACGACTCACGAGTTCGGTGGGTCATATCCCAGTGTCACGTCCACGTTACTTCTCTTCCTCCCTGTACTTCTCTTTCTTCCCCTCGAAGCCACTTTCCCCACTTCACTTCCATCCTGCCGTAGCCGCAAGCCGACGACATCCGCCAATTCTCAGGTCGCTACCTTCATGCTAAGAAATCATTTTACAAGCTTTTGAACTTATCCTACATATTCCTGCTATTCGCCAATCTAACTGCTAATCTTTTTTCCGATTTCTCGACGAAATTCAGATGTGGCAGATGCTGCAGCCCAAGAATCTGGAGATCCTCGCGTGCAAATTCGCAGCGACGTTCCCACTCGTGTGCTCCCACCCAGGATGCTTTCGCCATTACTCCTACCACGAGCTCCCGCTCCACGAGCTCGCGTGCCCGCACGACGCGGGCTCCTGCACGGAACCGGGCTACAACTACACCAGCCCGCCGGCAGAGCTCGTCGTCCACCTTGCAGAGGGGCACTTGATCGAAGTGATTAGGATCTCGTACGGGCAAGCCCAACTTCTCCAAGAGCAGGTGTCCTTCACTGACTCGGGACGCCGCCGGCTAATTTTCCAGGGGGGACGGCTCTGTTTTCGTCCTGACCATCACCGCCGATGTACCAGGAACCAGAGCCGGGCCGTATGCGTCAGGTCGGTCTCGTGCGCCTGGCCCATATACACGGTGCGCATGTGGGCGAACTCCCAGCCGCCGTCGTCAGATAGCATTCTTGTGCTAGCCGAGGCGCCGAGCTGCCCGACGTCGCGGGAGGTGGAGTATGTGGACCTAAGGTCGATCCTATGCATGCCATCTCAGTACCTTGTTGGTGCTGGACCGAACAGGCACATGCATTTCTACATTTGTATCGAGAAGACCAACAGGGAAATGTAGTACTTGTGCTGTCGTTACTGTTAGACTTAAGCGATGCTTCTCAGGTGCCTAGAGCATACGTGTTGTGCGAATGTACCCCAGTTGTAGTTTTCAGTACTCCTTAATAATTCGACGAGTTATTATATTGGTCCAATCAGCTTGATGTTTGTCACGTTGCAAAGTCCGCATGCTTTGGACAGACCTGCAATACCGTGTGCTCCCGCTCCCGCATGTCAGTGTCACGTGTTCCGAGGGCCCACCTGCCAGTGTCACACCCCCCTCCTCTTCCTTCCCCTCAAAGCCACTGTCCCAACTTCTCTTCCATCCCGCCACTCCCGTCCGATGGTTGTAATCTGATTTTCGTTGGATTGTTTACAAGTAATCTACGTTGATAATGCAACATGCAAATGGCACACACACAATTTCTAAAGTGGAAGCACTCACACGCTGCTATTGCACATATTTCTCAATATAGCTCGACAAACCCATTACAATAATTGTACTCGCATTAAACACAATCGAAATTGCAACCATCCTAAACAACATCTAAACCCACATCACACCGCTGTCGTCGGAGTCCAGCTCGATTGGTGACACCGCCGTGCCCTTCCCAGCGTATCCACTCCCGCCCGTGGCTTGCCCTTCGCCAAGGAGGTAAACATGGCGTTTTGCACAGCTTCGTCCCCGTCGTCCTCCACATCGGAATTGACAATGATGAAGGTGGCGGGTTGTCGTGGACCGAGCGCCGTCGCGCCTGGCGGCTCCTGCTCGAGCTCGACGCCGCATCAGTCCTTCTACAGGTAAGATTTATTGCTGATCACTTTTATTGGCCCAAGATGATGCGTGATGTGTACAGATTTGTGAGCCGATGTATTACATGCCACAAGTCGAAATCTAAGCTGAAGCCTCATGGTTTGTATACACCTCTCTCCACCGACTACTCCATGGGAAGACATTAGTATGGATTTTGTGCTAGGTCTACCTAAAACTCAGAGACGTCATGATTCTATATTTGTGGTAGTGGATAGGTTCTCTAAGATGGCTCATTTTATTGCCTGCCACAAAAGCGACGATGCGTCGCATGTTGCTAACCTATTTTTCAGGGACATCGTGAGATTACATGGAGTACCAAAGACGATTGTTTCTGACCGTGATGTGAAGTTCATGAGCTACTTTTGGAAGACCTTATGGGGCAAGCTAGGAACGAAGTTGCTATTCAGTACTACATGTCATACCCAAACAGATGGCAAACGGAGGTGGTGAATCGAACATTGTCACAGCTACTAAGGACCATGATTAAAAAGAATCTGCGGGAGTGGGAAGAGTGTTTGCCACATGTTGAGTTTGCTTACAACAGGGCTGTGCATTCAACTACTCAGCTTTGTCCTTTTGAGGTGGTGTATGGTTGCAAGCCATTGACGCCACTTGATATGTTGCCTCTTCCATTACATGAGAGAGTTGATATGGAGGCATCAAAACGTGCTGATTATGTGAAGAAAATACATGAGAAGACTCGAGAGGCTATTGAGAAGAAAGGCAAGAACATTGCTGCTGCAAGGAATCAAGCAAGGAAAGTAGTGTCGTTCGAGCCTGGAGATATGGTTTGGGTGCATCTACGCAAGGATAGGTTCCCACTACTTCGAAAGTCAAAATTGAAGCCACGTGGTGCTGGTCCTTACAAGGTGTTAGCCAAGATTAATGATAATGCCTACTCGATTGATATACCTATTGAGGAGTTTGGTGGAGTTAGCAATAGCTTCAACGTTGCTGATTTGTCACCATATGCTGGAGAAGACCTTGGAGCGTCGAGGTCGACGCCTTTTCAAGGGGGGGGGAGATGATGAGGACATCCCTACAATTACACTTACCCCAATGACTACTGAAGATGCTACAATTGTTGCAAGAAAGGATCAGTTCAATGAGATTAGAATTGGACCTATTACAAGAGCACGTGCTAAGCTACTGGAACAATAGGTGAATTTACTCCTAAACGAATCTGGTACTTTGATTGATGAGAACTTTATACTGCCTAAGTCTACACATTTATGTATGATCAGGTTCGTTGGAGAAACAAACATGGCACGAGGAGGAGAAGGGCTACAAGAGAAGCCCAACATGATGATCGCCCAAGGATGCGCGAAGGAGGAGAGGGAGGAAGGCGCAAGAGAAGATCACAAGACGAAGGCAAAAAGATCTGCCACGACCGGAGTGTCCGGCCAGAACCACCCGGACTGTCCAGCCGGGTCGCAAACTGGCGTGGACATTCAGTATGCTAGTTCGGACACTACACGGACACCACCCGGAAACTTCAAAGTTTCCGGCTAGACCGGACTGTCCGGCACACTTCACCCGAAGTGTCCCGCCTGACTGGACTGTCCGGCCCACTTCGACCGGAGTGTCCGCCCGCCGACTGAATCTGGTCCGAGTCAGTTTGTATCAGTTTGAGTCGTTAGCGTTTAGTTTCGGTTTCTGGCCGCCCCAGTCGCCCTTATAAGCTATGGGACGACTCCTAGTTAGGGTTTAGACCACGTTAAAATATTTTGGAGTTGTTTCTTTCATAGAACCTCTGGAATTACCCTGTGTTCCAATCTACCAACTGTAATTGAGTGTGATCTGTTGTTCCATTGGGAATTAGTAGATTGCATACTACCGTTCGTGGTCACGGCTGCGTGCGCAAGAGCGTGGTGTTGTGAATATCCTACAAGGTTCGAGAGCTGTTGCATTGGCATCAGGGATCGAGCGGGAGAGTTCATAGCTACAGGCTAGTTATCTATCATCCACCATTATCATTGCCATCCGCTTACTGAGAAGATCGGGCCATCCCATATCACGGGTCCTGCATGTTTTGGACCTCGGATCATGAAAGAACCACCTGTGCCGAATTTTCAGTTAGCTAGGGGGACAAAGACATACGATGGTAACACCAAGCCACAAGATTGGTTGTTTGAGAATGCCAGAGTTGTGCACATCGCGCACGGCAATCTCAGACGGGTGGTGGGGTATGTAGCTCAGATGCTAGAGGGACCAACAAGGGTCTGGCTGAATAATCTGCCAACAGGAAGTACAACTATTGGTTGGATTTTGACGAAATGTTCATCAGTAACTTCACTAGCACATACAAGAGGCAGAATAGGCCACAACACTTGGCAATGTGTAAGCAAAGGCCTAATGAGACTGATTGAGATTTTTTGACTCGATGATGTATGTTGCACAACTCATGTGAAGGGGTGATCGAGTCACAGACAATTTCTTCGTTTGCATAAGGGTGTCGAAATGGAAGTGTGCAGTGGAAAAGGCTACAAATGGATATGCCAACTATGTTGTCCAAGACAATCAAGATCACAGATTCATATGCATTGGGATATCCTACCTAACCCACACTTATGTCGGTTGAGCCGAATGAGGGGTACTACTCTAGGGACGGAAGTTGGGTCATCCCGGCGGAATGATTTCTGGAGAAAAAGAAGAAATGAGAGGCGGGACTATCGATATGGGTCGAACCATGTTGCTATGGTGAACCAAGATCAGCCAGGAGCTAGGAGTATTTAGCAACAAAAAAATAGTGGCCAACAATGGGCACAGAAAAGTGATGGCAAGAAAACATGGACCAATGAGCAAAAGAAGCAGTGGCAAGAGAGGCCGAATAACACGTATGAGTCCATGCTGGATCAACCGTGCAAGTTCCATACTCCCAATCCGAGTAAGTCAGCAAATCACATGACTCGGTAGTGCGTGTGGATGCAGCGTGCTCTGGGGGACATGGGTCCACCTCAGCGACCTCACCTGCCACAACTCATAGGGGGAAATGCACAACAGTTAGTCCTACCTCCGCCACTGCCGAGGTATGAGAACCAGGAGAGAAGAGTGAAGTGAATCAAGTGAATAACCAGAACCAAGGGGACTATAGAAACTCCGGCAATGATGGCAGGAATGAGTATAGGGAGAACCACCAGAGCTATTATGTGTTTACCACCGAGGAAAATGACAGCCAAAGTGAGAAAAGGTGACACATCAAGGTCAATGCAGTTATGCCAGCGGTGTCGAAGTTTATGTATTGGTCAGATCAGGATATCACCTGGAGCATAAAGGATCATCCCAAGCTAATGCTGAGTCCTTGATCATATGCTCTATTGCTTGACCCGACATTTTATCAGGCCGAACATAAATGTGAAGTTCTCGAAGGTACTGATTAATAATGGCAGCAGTATCAACATACTATACAAATACACAATGCACAAGTTGGGTATCTCGGAAAACATGCTCCAGTCGACTAAGAACACCTTTCATGGCATTGTGCTAGGGTTGTCCTATGATCGAATTGGCAAAGTACGGATAGATGTTTTATTCAACACAAGAGATAAATGCAGGAGTGAAAACTTGTTGTTTGAGGTTGTGGATCTGGACAAGTTCTACCATGCACTGCTAGGAAGACTAGCAAATCCGAAGTTCATGGCCAGTGACCATATCAGCTATCTAAAGATGACGATGTCAGGGCCCAATGGGGCCATCACCATTATAGGGGACTTTAGGATCTCAATGGAGTGTGCCTCGCCCGGATCAAATCTGGCTGAGTCATTGGTGAGAGCACAGGAAAAAGAAGAGGATTCAAGAAGCTATGGTACTAGCTCAATCGGCCTAGGTGAATATGCTGGTGGTGAGTAACCCACGTCGGAGGGTATCATTCCAACCGACTAAGGACACGAAGAAAGTTCCAATTAACGATCAATTCCCAGAGCGCACTATCACTATTGGTGCGGGCCTGAATGACAAATAGGAAGGCGAGCTCATCAGCTTCCTTCGTGATAATGGGGAAATTTTTGCTTGGTCCACACAGGACCTGCAAGGTGTGCCAAGGGAGCTGGCTGAGCACTCTTTGCATGTCAGGCCTGATGCAAGGCTATTGAAGCAACCTCTCCGCCGCTTCGTCGAGGATAGGAGAAAGATCATAGGGTATTAGATAGCTCGGATCCTTACAGCCAGGTTTATCATGCAAGTACTTCATCCAGATTGGTTGTCTAATCCGGTGCTGGTGGAAAAGAAAAAGGATGATCCGAACATGGTTGTAGTATGGCGCATGTGCATTGACTACACCAACTTGAACAAGGCATGTCCAAAGGATCCATTTCCTTTGCCGAGGATAGATCAAGTCATTGACTCGATAGCGGGTTGTGAGCTCTTATCATTTGTAGATGCGTATTCTAGTTTCCACCAGATACCATTAAACCCGGCTGATCAAATAAAACTGCCTTTATTACCCCGTATGTGGCTTATTGTGATCAAAGGTGCATGCAGGGGCAATGTATCAAAGGTGCATGCAAAAATGCTTGCACGATCAAATTGGCAAAAATGTCCAAGTGTATGTTGATGATGTGGTGATAAAAACCAAGGAGAGTCATACTCTCCTAGATGATATCTGGCAAACATTTGCGAACTTGAGAAGATTCTAAATGAAACTTAACCCGGAAAAATGCACCTTTGGTGTCCTGGCCAGAAAATTACTCGGTTTCCCCATGTCCAGCCGAGGTATCGAAGCTAATCCAAGTAAGATCAGAGCTATTGAGCGCATGGAAATGTCGAAGTGTCTCAACGATGTCCATAAATCCACTAGTTGCCTGGCATCGCTGAGTCGCTTCGTTAGTCAGCTGGGAGAAAAGGCATTGCCTCTATACCAGTTAATGAAAAAGTGGGACATGTTCATCTGGACACCGCAGGCAAATGATGCTTTTCATGAGTTAAAAAAGATGCTAGCATCTGCACCTGTGTTAGCTTCACCATTATCCAAAAAGCCGATGTTGCTCTATATAGCAGCGACCAACCGAGTCGTAAGTGTTGTGGTAGTGGTGGAGCGTGACGAGGAGGGTAAGTCGGTGCAGAGGCCATTTTATTACCTAAGTGAAGTACTTTCTTCTTCAAAGCAAAACTACCCACATTATCAAAATATGGCATATGGCGTCTATATGGCGGCCAAAAAGCTTAAGAATTACTTTGAAGAACACCCTATAAAGGTGATATGTGAAGCACCAATATCTGACATAATGGGTATAGAGACACAAGTGGCCGAATCGCCAAATGGGCAATTGAGTTAGCCCCATATGCTCCATAGTATGATAGAAGAGATGCAATAAATCTCAGACGTTGGCCGACTTTTTTGTTTAATGGGCTGAAATGCAATATGAGCCGCCCTTACCTGACTCGAATTACTAGAGAATGCATTTTGACGGGTCAAAAATGAAAGATGTGTGAGCTGCCAGGGTAGTCCTAACCTCGCCCAAAAAGGATCAGTTGAGATATGTGCTACAGATTCATTTTAGAGCATCAAACAATGTGGCTGAATATGAAGCACTTGTGCATGGATTGAAGGTAGCAAGGGAGATTGGAATACATGGGATCCAATGCTTTGGTGATTCGGATTTGGTGGTGCTGTAAGTTTCTAGTCATTGGGATGCCTTGGACGCAAACATGGCTTTGTATAGATTTCATGTTCAAAAAATCTGTGGGTATTTCAAAGGATGTGAGTTCCATCATGTACCCCGGGCCGAAAATGATGCAGCCGACGTGTTATCAAAACTTGGTTCATCTGGCAGGCTATTCCGCCAGGCATAGATCTTGAGCACCTCAGAAAACCATCTATCAATCCATCACCAGAATCCGAGTCGATTCATATCCCGACCAATCTAGGGTCCGAGGTTACCCCAATGGACATTGAATGGGGGATCAATTCGAGTAACCAGGGGACTGCATCGGCAAACCCGAGGTGACATGGGTATGATTACTCGGATGCTCACTATTTGCTACCCTACATTGGGTAAAAGGCCTACAACCCATAAAGATTCCAGATAACGGCCCAAGGAAGCAACCGACAGAGACTATTTATTGAATTAGGAAAGAAACTATGAACCAACATTATGTTGGTATTGTAATAGTGCGTGTATGAAACCTATCTGCATATGGCTTTGAGACCCGGCTTATTATATATAGGGCGGGAGAAGCCTAAGCGAGGGTACCGAAATCTAGAGGAGAACTTGTAATAGTGTGTTTTCCCAATATTCAGGTGACTCTATTTTTCATTGTTTCCTGACATCCAATGAAATCCCCAACATTCTCTTTTACGTGAAACCCTAAGTCCATCACCATGGGCATTGCCGAGGTTACCCCTTGTCAATTGCTCCCGTCTGTGGGGAACATGAAGGTTAACTCCTGCTCGTCCTCGAGTAGGTAATTGATAAAAAGAAAGAATAATTTTTGAGGTGACATGCACCATCATAAACTTGATCAAAGTATTTGTAAAACATTGATAGCTAGGATCATAGTACTTCCATCATAACATGAAAGACAAAGTTCTAACAATAAGATAAAGCCACTGTGCTGCAACATGAAAAGGCACAAACAAAAGATTCATGAATAACAATGCTTTGCAAGACGTTTGTTTGTTTCACATAAAGAAAACATAGCATAGTAGCATTCAACTTGTCCCTCATAGAGTAGCAAACATAAATGCATAGGACACCTTCAAAGTTCATAAGAGTGACTAGATACAAATAGTTTAAGAACAAGCAATATCAAAATTATGCATCAATCAACAAGTATTGGGATAATGCACATAGAACTAAGAATGGCCACTATGCTCTCAAAGTAGGTGCATAAAGATAGAAGGTGGAGACTCAACATAAAAGTAAAAGAAAGGCCTTCATAGAAGGAAGTAGCAATTCAAGTTTCATAAAGAGCTTCCAAAAATTATGGTACTTATTAGCTTTCAGCTCTCATTGCCCCTACCATAAGCATCTTTAGGTGATTAATGTTAAAGTGACACAACTAAGAGGATATGCTTGACAAGTTATAAGCTGAAACCTCATGCCCCTTACTTATGAAGACCGAACCTCATGCACTCAACTTCAGTCACAAGTAAGCTCTTGTCATTGTAAGTACATATGTATCATAGAGAACCGCCAACGGGGTACCCCTTGTACATGATACATGAGCTATCCCATAATCAAAATGACAAGGCAAGCAGACAATGAGCATCTCAGTGATCTTTTTATTTGCTATTTGCATAGGTTTTTATTGAGGATGCTTCATGGAGTGATCATTATGGTTATGCTACAAGTTTCCACCATGATTAGGCATGGCTTAGGCTAGCGGCCCAGGCGTTTCCCTAACACAAATACAAACTCCATGATCTTACAAGTTCCCCTTTTATTTCACACCGCCGGGATCCATAAGCAAAAGAACATGATATCAATGGGGTACAAAATACAAGTGCAATGTTGAAAGAGTTCCCCATGATACATGGTTCTGCTAACTTCAACTTATAAAGCGCAAGCATATACGCAACAAAGATGGATGCAATGGTTCAAGTTTATTAAATGCGAAAAAGTAAAGTGTGCCATCAAGTTCGTGAGAGCTTTAATCACTAATTTTCAAATATAAAGTTTAATTCGGAAGGTAGATAAAAACATGAATATACTTGGAATAGCATATGCTAATAGGTAGGTATGGTGGACTCTTTGGAATAACTTGGTTTTAGGATTTGGATTCATGAGTGGAACTCATACTTGGTTACGGAGGCTAGCAAAAGACTAGGAGCGACCAACTAAGAGAGCAATAATGGCCATAATCATGAAGAGCGACAAAACATCATTAATCAAATCATAAAGTGATACTATAAGTTGAAACTAGAGGATCATAAAGGCTTATGGTGACTTGGGATAGTCATAACATGGTGTGAGCATGTGTCAAGTCAACCCAAATAAAGCATCAAAGGAGAATACCACAATACTATGCTTTAATATGCTAAAACAACGCATGATTCTTCCAAGGAACATTAAGCAATCTCAATACTTACAAGGCATGGGGTGACACGCGTGGCATCCCCAAGCTTGAGCTTTAGTCCATTCTTTATCTCATTACTCATTCCTTCCATACACCTGAAATTTTTCCTTCATACAAAACTTCACACAATCTTTATTAGCAACATTAGTGCACTCAAGATAATAAGTCTTTAGGTTCAGTTCCCACACCAATAAAACTTCCATTAAAATAAAAGCTACTGTAGCACTTCCCTCAAAAAGCTCAATTCCCCAAAAGAACTCAAAAAGGAACCAACAAGAAGCAAATGCAAATAATGGCAGAAATCTGTCAAAATAGACCAGCAGGTAAAAACCAATTTTATCAAAGACCTTATGTTGCTCAAATCAAAAAGTGTTGAACTAACGAAAGTTAGATAACAACCTAGGGCAGAAGCACAAAAATTCATGCCTCAAAACGACGTACAGAGATTTTACACAAATTTTTACCGTGAAGCACAGAAATCTGTTTCGGGACAGCAACTTTCCCAATCATTACTTTTCTCTCATTAGAGGTTACTCTTGGCACAAAAAGCAAATAAAAAGGATAAGAAGAGGTTATTACTGAAGTAATAACTTCCAAGACTCATTTAAAACTTTTGGGTTATCTCCCAATAAGTACTTTTCTTTAACGCCTTTACATTAGGCATAAGAAGCAAGAAAAAGAATCAAGTGTTCTCAAATGAAAAAGCATTAAAACCAAATTTTCTTGCCCTTACCTCTCTTACTTTTATTCTTAACCTTGGGGAACATATGATTGTTTTCTGAAGAAGAAATATGCATGGTTACCTTTTCCACATCTATTCTTGCTCCAAGGAGTTTCAATAGGGATCTTCCAAGTGTAATTTGTCCTTTCCCTACACATTCAATAACAAGATAATCAGTAGAAACCATTTTCCCTAGGATCTTTGTAAACACTCCTTCAACTATTCTAATTGGTGATATCGTGGCATTATTAGCAAGAAATATTTCTTCTCCTCCCTCAGAAAGTCCCCAAAGATTCAAAGATTCATAGATATCTTTAGGCATAAGACAGAATTCAGACATGATATCACAGCGAGCATGAACATTTTCATTATTAATAGCAATCTTTACTGTGGGAAGGCATTTTTAGGGTTCGGAATTTATTGGAACATAGTCATGATGCTCTCGAAGTGTATTATAGCAATCTTTCAAACTAACAGTGTTGGTCTCAAGAGTATTCAATCTAGCAAATATGTTTATGAAGGAAGAATCAGATTTGCTAGGCAAGTTGTAAGTAAAGACCAACTTCTTTATGGCATTAACAGCATCATCCTCATTGCATTGGAGGAAATCTCCTCCCACTACAGCATCCAAAGCATATCTATAGCAAAGAGCAATTCCAAGGTAAAAACAACTAAGGGACAAGCTTTGAGTCATTTTAGGTTCAGTTTTTTTCATGTAGATCGGAGATTCTAGACCAAGCTTCTTTGAAACTCTCTTCAATTCCTTGTTTAAAAGTGAAAATCATTTCCTCAGGTGACATGGTAATTGGAGCAAAGATTGACATAATGTCAACTTTAAGATAGGAACTATTTTTTTTATGTGTTTTTAATAAAGAAAGCAAAGTAGTAAAACTAATTTTTTTGTGTTTTTGATAAAGAAACAAGCAAACAAAGAAGAAATAAACTAAGAAAACCAAAATAACAAAGTAAAGAGATTGGTTATGAGGGACTCCCCTTGTGAAGATGTCCTTGACTCCCTGGCAATAGCGCTAGAAAAGTATTTTTGATGGCGTGTGGTTGGAGAATATCAGGCCCGAAAGTTGGGGTGGCCAGGCAACGCGGTACCCGAGTTCCCTGAAATCAGCCGCAATGACTACAGTTGGCGTGCCAAATACTCAGAGGGTCTTTTTCCGCACGAATTAAACTTTACGTTTCAATACAAAAAATCAGGCTAACGGCCGTCAAGTTGGGCCCCCCTGTCAGCTTTCGCCGTTATGTCGCTGCCGTCATCGCTGCCATGTAGGTTGCCATGTAGGCTTGCAGCGTTGGCGCATGCATCCTTTACGCGTCTTCTTCTTCCTCCGGGGCGGCAATCTGTGGTCGCGGCCATGGCACGGAGCTAGGACTTGCATGAACCTGCTCAGCCCGTTCTCCTTCCCATCCCGAATCAGAGCTCTCCATCACCATGACAACACCATTGGCACGGCGCGGGGACGGGAATTCATTCCCGGGTGAGATCTGTCACCATGCCGACCATCCTCGGTCCTGTTGGCCTCCTCCAGAATCTGAGCTCGTCGTCGCCGTGGTTGCACACGCACCAGCCACAGCGCCTTCCTCTCCGAACCCCAAAGCCACATCCACCCAGTTCGGCACAACGCCAACAAGGTGAAAATGCATCAAGTTTTCTTCTTGTGATTGTAGAAAAACATGTATGTACCGTGGTCGTAGCATACTCTAACAATGTACACATAATATTGTTTACTAGATTTTCATTTGAAATTAGTAGCTCCATGATGACGAAACATAGAGAACCTAAATGGAATGACGATGACGACCATGTTCTGTACTTTGCATTGCATCAACAAGTGCTCGATGACGAAGCAAGTTACCAAGAGAGTGGAGTTCATCAGCCATTGCCAAAAATATGTGAACAAATCAATGAGCGATTCAATGCAAATACGCGTAGAAAAGCTAGATCCATGTCATCAATCATCAATAGGTGGCACATTCTAGTGATGCGTTCAAATGCGTACACGATGTATCATTTGCTTGAAGTGGTTGTTATCCTGAGCAAAAATGCCTGGTATGCACATTATATTTGTATGTTCTATGCTGCAATTCTGTTATTATGGGCCTCGAAAGAAAAGCTGGGCTTCACTGAATATTACGCAGTTAGGCCTAACTTACTCTTACACAAATAAGCACAACTTAGTCCTTACACACATAAGCGTAACTAATGATAAAGATAAAGACAAATGGTTCATCGGATCTGCCAGTATGAGCACTAGCTCCCTGGAGCTGGTGGTATCGTCGGAACGAACCAGAATGCTGCGTTTGGCCGTCTTTCATTCTCCTTCAAATCGTATGACCCCACTGATGAGCCAATTGTGTGATAGGTCGGACCTGGAATATCAATATGATAGGCGCGTGAGTGTGCAGCAAACACACAGTGTGCTATCAACACTGGAAGTGTTGGCACCTCAGCAACAACACCAGCATGTTCTTCCTGGACTCCGGTAGCAGCCTCAGCAGGTATTTCGTCAGCTTCACCAGCAGCAGCCTCAACAGGTATTTCGTCAGCTTCACCAGCAACAGCATTAGCAAGTATTTCATCAGCTTCACCAGTAGCAGCATTAGCAAGTATTTCGTCAGCTTCACTAGCAGCAGCATCACCAAGTATTTCGTCAGCTTCACCAGGAGCAGCAACAGCTAGTTCTTCGTTAGCTCCACCACCACCACCAGCATCAGGGGCCAGGGCTACCTGAGCAATTACAGGTTCAACAGCTCCAAGGGCTCTGACAAACAAAGGGTAGTTGATCCCAAGATACACATATTGCCCCTTCAGATTGTTGACTCTGCTTCAGACTTGCTCTACTGGGTCTTTGGATGGGCATGCGGACCTCGAGAAAATGTGACACCGCAGCGATGGGTATGAAGAAAGTTGTGTCCCCATATGTTCTATTGTATCACCAATGCTGTTTAGTGCTCCACTGATATGAATCCACATGAGTTCATCATCCTGTTCCGTGTTGTCTCCGAGAGGTGGCAGGAACCAGCGTCGTGTCCCAAGTTCAGCATCTGCTACTGCATCTTCGATGACCGGAGCTGGAATGATGCGCGGGGCTGCGTGGTACCTGCGTGTTACTAACAGTCAGTAAGCAGAATTTTGAATGGGATTTTACATGCTATATGACACCATGACTCACCCCAAATGAACGGCTCCCAAACACGCATGTCGCCACTAGGTTCAGTGACCGCATAAATGCGTTGCGGTCTGTACAAAGAGTAGCCGTAGGTGAAGAGGGTGTCGACATACTTCTCCGGCCGCAGGAAGTCGTCGCGCAAGACAATCCATTCATTGTCTTCTGGGCATCTAATGAATGTGATTGCCTTGTCGAACACCGCTAAGAGGTCGTACTCCCAGTTCTTCCACGCCCCCTCACGCGGTCTATGTGGGAGTTGTACCTTCACAAGGTCAAGTTCTGCCATGTTGAACCTGTAAGCGAATTCAGAAATGGGTGGCGGCCACCCGTTGTTGAATGCAGTAATGCCGACACCCCTCAAAGATGGCACTACAAGTCTCACCGATCTGTAGCCTTTTTTAGAGTCCAAGTACTGCCATCCTATGATAAAAGGACCAGCCACTCGCCGTTGCCACCCACCCAGTTCTGGTCATCTTCCATTTCCGTCTCTTCTTCTTCCTTGATATTCACCACTACTGATTCGGACCACTTATCCAGCAGCATCAGTTTTGCATGAATATTCTGCAGAGTTTGTTGTGAGTTGGTACAATCACCTAGCATGGATTCCATTGCAAATACAATTTGCCAACTAGATCTTCATATTAAAATACACAAAATATCGCCTAAATACGAGTGTCTCCTCAGATATCGCCTAAATTGTGCCTGTGTCACTACGAAGATACTCAATATATGGAGTAGTAGCAGAGCCCCTAGAACAAACTCCTGACGATGATCATAAACAACTCGGGGCATAACAACCTTAAATCGTCTAATCTGTTTGTTTTTATTTTAGGAAACAAAATATCACCTAGCAGGCATTCCATTGCAAAATCAAAATTGACAACTCGTCTATCACCTAAAGTAAGACTACGTCACTATGAAAATACCAGAATATCAGGTACGAGCAGAGCTTCCGCAGTACGGAATAGTCTTAAATGGTTCGATTTGTTTAAACCGCGCGTTCACACAACACGTTCAACGAAAGGAACATAGGATTCCGATAAGAGTTCAGCACATATGAATCAACGATATGACTGAATGAATAAGCTAGATACTGGAACTTACGTGGCCATCGTGGTCGTTTGGCCATTTGCTGTTATCAGGGTAAAGAAGGCCTGGCATGCCGAACAGTTGTTCGTCCATGTTCCGCATCGTCAAGCGGTAGCCAGGGATGCAGCGAGCGAGGCGGCCGACTGAGATGATGTCCAACCTCGAGGTGATCCTGTGCATGTTCGCGGCGCTGAGGTTCGGCCATCCCAAATCCTCACGGTAGCGGTCGCGCTGGCCATCCGTGTCGTCGTCGCATGCCTTTCGCTTCAGCTTGCTGCTACCCCAAGCTCTACCCATAGCGGAAAATCCGGTAGATTAATGGAGGCGGCGTTGTGATAAGGAGGCGGATGGATTCGAGAGGGGATGGAATCAGGGATGGGGGCATTTGTTCAAGTGGGGAGTGAATCTGCAAGGAACCGCCGCCGCCGCCGGTTCTTGTCCACATGGAAGACAAGAAGGGGGGGCGTAATTATTGAGGGCGGGCACCAGAACTGTCTAGAGGAAGTGAAAAAATAAATCGTAAGAGAGAAATGTGCGGCCCGCCTATCAGTGAGTGAAGGTCGTCATGTGCAAACGTGCCTACGTTTGACTTGGATCGTGCATGGCAGACCTCGATTCCACCGCATGCAAGTGGCGCAGAACAAATTTTAGGAAGCGCTAGCGTTGACGTGTAAAACCGCCGTTTTTCTCCACCTTCACCCTACTATGAACGGTCATGCACCATTCCAGATATTGGTAAGGGCGGTTCCAATCTTTCACTTCTCCGTCTCATTTCCTCCTCCACGGCCTCATCGTTGTTCTCCTCCACGGCCTCATACATTTCCTCCACCACCGCATCACCCTCTTCCTCCGTATCCTTTCCCTCTTGCCTGTAGTCATGGACACTCCGGACGTCCGAAACAACGACAGGCAAGAAACTGCGCACTTCGACATCAAAGTACATGGAGGGAAGAAGATCAATGTCGTCTACACCATCGACCCTCGAACGGTGAGGAACACTCTGAATAATTACACGAGTTGGCTGCAGTTCGAAGAAAATAGGTTCGTAGGTCTCGACCTCGAGTATAACCGCAATCACAGTAGGATCATCGTGGTGCAACTCTCCATGAAGGGGCACGTCCTCGTATACCAGCCTTTTTGCGAGAAGGGGGCTGACGGGATCTGGTATACTTTGCTGTCTTTTTGTTCCTGAACTGTCTATTTGCAAAAGTTATTGCTATATTATTTGTCTGAATTCATTTTCATGCAGGTAGGGCGAAAGCATTAGGGATCTATTTCATGACTTTCTCGTGAACCAGCACATAACATTTACTAGTGTTGACATCACGAATGACACTAAACTGCTTGAAAGCCCGACTGTCAACATTAGAATCCCAAAGGAGTGCAGAGTGGACATCCAAGAAATTTACTGGATCCCAGGGACGAAGGGCGGCAAGATCGGGATGGCCGCTCTTGCCTCCGAACTCATCGACCCGTGGTATGCTGACATGAAGGACAGATTGCTGAGATGTTCATGGAGGCGTTTAGGGCATGATTACTGGGAGGATAAGCCACTTTCTGAACCTAATCTAAAGTACGCTGCAATTGACGGGTATGTTAGCCACGAGCTGTACCGCCAGATTGTAAAATCTTGTTCCAGGCATCGCATCATTGAACCACCACCAAGGCAGGTTGTTTGCCCCAGATGCCGGAGTGTAGATGAATCTACAAACCGGGGCAAGCGACCGAAGGCATCCTAGGATCGGTTGCCTTCTCCAACAGGCTGGGATGTAGACTATTAGTACATGATTGTTGTGTTTATGAAAACATATTATTTCAGAAGTACACTATGTGAGCAATTACGAACTGCTATGTATTACCATTGTCAAACTATAATCTGGGTTTGGTTATGACTGTATCCTTCGCTATAATCTTGGTTTGGTTATGACTTATGACTGTACCACACCTTATGCATTTCAGTCGTGGATTCTGCCGCATGCAAATGGCATAGACAAAATTTGTAAGAATGAATGTTGAGTATACAAAAGGGGTAATGTATTCATACAGGTTAAGTAGCTAATAGCACAGGGATCATACGAGCTTGGTTCTTACACACAGAATGCTTAGAAAATACATGTGAGATAAAATACAGGCGAGATAAAACTAGGAAAGAAATGCGAAACTAGTAGTGGTAAACAACACACTCACCCACCCGCCAGATCCTGTTGAGCATCTCGTAGCAGACATACGCGTCCCTGGCTGCGTACTTTATCGCATCGTAATCTAGGTTCCTCCACTCCCATCGCTCGTGCAGGTGCTTCGGGAACTCGACTTTCATGCCGGCGTACTCGCGGTCGATGATGTCGGCAGCGAGTCTAGCCATGCCGGCTTTCCCCGTACCGCCATCCAGGTACCTCCACAAACGTTGGAGATCGACGTGATTGACAACATGAACGAGGAGATCCCGTTCTAGCTTCGAAGTGTCGTTCTTGATGTCGACACTGGCGAAGTAGATCTCCCTCCTCTGTAGGAACTCGCGAAGCTCCGGGCATACAGATTTGGCCCTACATACGTGATATAGGAGGCAGTGGTTGTGCATGGACAGCTGCAAAAGCGCCGTCCTCTTCCTATCTCTGGTATACTCGAGGTCAAGGCCGACAATCTTGTACCTATCCATCGGCTCCTGTAGCCACCGCTCGTACATTACGATGACCTTGGCGACCTCCGCTGACGCATTTGGGTGGACGACCATCAGCTTGGTGGTGCCATGGGCGGTGATGGTGTACTCGTCGGTGTAGTCGCTCCTGTCGCCGAACACGTCGTACTCTGCGTCCATGGCAGCAGCTAATGCAGCGGCGGTGGCCTAGGGTCGGTAGCGGTGGCTGGGACTGGGCGTGGCGGTGGAGTGATCAGTTGCGGTGGTATGGCCAGGCAGAGGCGGTGCCTGCGGCAGCGTCGATGGTTCTTGTGATGGCGGCGGCGGAAGCTATGAGTTGGGGATTTTTGCACAGTGATGTGCTGAGGAGATGGAAGGCGATGCTTAAATTCCGTTTACCAATATTCCGGTCATACCCATGCGGAAGCAAGTTTACCGGGTGAGCACCGATGGTTTCCAATCGTAGCGATTAAATTCGGCGTCCGTCCCAGTAGGTGATGGGACGGGTGTGCGACGTGGCTTTGGCGTGGCAGTGGTCATTACATGTGTGTTATTTTCCACAAACCACATATGGATCCATTAGAGTCATTGCATGTGTTATTTCCACAAACCACACATGGATCAACCAATGGCATTGCATGTGTGTTGTTTCCACAAACCACACATGGATCAACCAGTGTCATTGCATGTGTGTTCTTTCCACAAATCACATATGGACCCACTAGAGTCATTGCTTGTGTGTTCTTATACTAAAACCAGCACTAGAGTCATTTCATGTGTGTTCTTTTCCACAAACCACATATGGATCCATTAGAGTCATTGCATGTGTGTTATTTCCACAAACCACACATGGATCAACCAGTGGCATTGCATGTGTGTTATTTCCACAAACCAAACATGGATCAACCAGTGTCATTGCATGTGTGTTCTTTCCACAAATCACATATGGACCCACTAGAGTCATTGCTTGTGTGTTCTTATACTAAAACCAACACTAGAGTCATTGCATGTGTGTTCTTTTCACAAACAACATATGGATCCACCAGTGTTCACTGCATGTGTTTTCTTTTCATAAACCATTTATGGATCCACTAGATGTCATTGCATGTGTGTTCTTTCCACAAACCACATATGGGTCAACCAGTGGCATTGCATATGTGTTCTTTTCACAAATCACATATGGACCCACTAGAGTCATTGCTTGTGTGTTCTTATACTAAAACCAACACTAGAGTCATTGCATGTGTGTTATTTTCACAAACCACACATGGATCCACCAGTGTCATTGCATGTGTGTTCTTTCCACAAACTACATATGGATCCACCAGTGTTCATTGCATGTGTGTTCTTTTCCACAAACCACATATGGATCAACCAGTGGTCATTGCACGTGTGTTCTTTTTCACAAACCACATATGTACCCACTAGAGTCATTGCATGTGTGTTCTTATACTAAAACCAACACTAGAGTCATTGCATGTGTGTTCTTTCCACAAACCACACATGGATCCACTGGTGTCATTGCATGTGTGTTCTTTCCACAAACCACACATGGATCAACCAGTGGTCATTGCATGTGTGTTCTTTTCCACAAACCACATATGGATCAACCAGTGCTCATTGAATGTGTGTTCTTTTCACAAACCACATATGGATGAACCAGTGTTCATTGCATGTGTGTTCTTTCCGAAAACCACACATGGATCAACCAGTGTCATTGCATGTGTGTTCTTTCCACAAATCACATATGGACCCACTAGAGTCATTGCTTGTGTGTTCTTATACTAAAACCAGCACTAGAGTCATTTCATGTGTGTTCTTTTCCACAAACCACATATGGATCAACCAGTGCTCATTGAATGTGTGTTCTTTTCACAAACCACATATGGATGAACCAGTGTTCATTGCATGTGTGTTCTTTCCACAAACGACACATGGATCAACCAGTGTCATTGCATGTGTGTTCTTTCCACAAATCACATATGGACCCACTAGAGTCATTGCTTGTGTGTTCTTATACTAAAACCAGCACTAGAGTCATTTCATGTGTGTTCTTTTCCACAAACCACATATGGATCCATTAGAGTCATTGCATGTGTGTTATTTCCACAAACCACACATGGATCAACCAGTGGCATCGCATGTGTGTTATTTCCACAAACCAAACATGGATCAACCAGTGTCATTGCATGTGTGTTCTTTCCACAAATCACATATGGACCCACTAGAGTCATTGCTTGTGTGTTCTTATACTAAAACCAGCACTAGAGTCATTGCATGTGTGTTCTTTTCACAAACAACATATGGATCCACCAGTGTTCACTGCATGTGTTTTCTTTCCACAAACCACTTATGGATCCACTAGATGTCATTGCATCTGTGTTCTTTCCACAAACCACATATGAGTCAACCAGTGGCATTGCATATGTGTTCTTTTCACAAATCACATATGGACCCACTAGAGTCATTGCTTGTGTGTTCTTATACTAAAACCAACACTAGAGTCATTGCATGTGTGTTATTTTTACAAACCACACATGGATCCACCAGTGTCATTGCATGTGTGTTCTTTCCACAAACTACATATGGATCCACCAGTGTTCATTGCATGTGTGTTCTTTTCCACAAACCACATATGGATCAACCAGTGGTCATTGCACGTGTGTTCTTTTTCACAAACCACATATGTACCCACTAGAGTCATTGCATGTGTGTTCTTATACTAAAACCAGCACTAGAGTCATTGCATGTGTGTTCTTTCCACAAACAACACATGGATCCACTGGTGTCATTGCATGTGTGTTCTTTCCACAAATCACACATGGATCAACCAGTGTCATTGCACGTGTGTTCTTTCCACAAATCACATATGGACCCACTAGAGTCATTGCTTGTGTGTTCTTATACTAAAACCAACATTAGATTTATTGCATGTGTGTTATTTTCACAAACAACTTATGCATCCACCAGTGTTCACTGCATGTGTGTTCTTTCCACAACACTTATGGATCCACCAGTGTTCATTGTATCTATGTTCTTTTCCACAAATCACATATGGATCAACCAGTGTTCATTGCATGTGTGTTCTTTTCACAAACCAAACATGGATCCACCAGTGTCATTGCATGTGTGTTCTTTCCACAAACCACACATGGATCAACCAGTGGTCATTGCATGTGTGTTCTTTTCCACAAACCACATATGGATCCATTAGAGTCATTGAATGTGTGTTATTTCCACAAACCACACATGGATCAACCAATGGCATTACATGTGTGTTCTTTTCACAAACCACACACGGATCAACCAGTGTTCAATGCATGTGTGTTCTTTTCACAAACCACATGTGGACCCACTAGAGTCATTGCATGTGTGTTCTTATACTAAAACCAGCACTAGAGTCATTGCATGTGTGTTCTTTCCACAAACCACACATGGATCCACTGGTGTCATTGCATGTGTGTTCTTTCCACAAACCACACATGGATCAACCAGTGGTCATTGCATGTGTGTTCTTTTCCACAAACCACATATGGATCAACCAGTGCTCATCGAATGTGTGTTCTTTTCACAAACCACATATGGATGAACCAGTGTTCATTGCATGTGTGTTCTTTCCACAAACCACACATGGATCAACCAGTGTCATTGCATGTGTGTTCTTTCCACAAATCACATATGGACCCACTAGAGTCATTGCTTGTGTGTTCTTATACTAAAACCAACATTAGATTTATTGCATGTGTGTTATTTTCACAAACAACTTATGCATCCACCAGTGTTCACTGCATGTGTGTTCTTTCCACAACACTTATGGATCCACCAGTGTTCATTGTATCTATGTTCTTTTCCACAAATCACATATGGATCAACCAGTGTTCATTGCATGTGTGTTCTTTTCACAAACCAAACATGGATCCACCAGTGTCATTGCATGTGTGTTCTTTCCACAAACCACACATGGATCCACTGGTGTCATTGCATGTGTGTTCTTTCCACAAACCACACATGAATCAACCAGTGGTCATTGCATGTGTGTTCTTTTCCACAAACCACATATGGATCAACCAGTGCTCATCGAATGTGTGTTCTTTTCACAAACCACATATGGATGAACCAGTGTTCATTGCATGTGTGTTCTTTCCACAAACCACACATGGATCAACCAGTGTCATTGCATGTGTGTTCTTTCCACAAATCACATATGGACCCACTAGAGTCATTGCTTGTGTGTTCTTATACTAAAACCAACATTAGATTTATTGCATGTGTGTTATTTTCACAAACAACTTATGCATCCACCAGTGTTCACTGCATGTGTGTTCTTTCCACAACACTTATGGATCCACCAGTGTTCATTGTATCTATGTTCTTTTCCACAAATCACATATGGATCAACCAGTGTTCATTGCATGTGTGTTCTTTTCACAAACCAAACATGGATCCACCAGTGTCATTGCATGTGTGTTCTTTCCACAAACCACACATGGATCAACCAGTGGTCATTGCATGTGTGTTCTTTTCCACAAACCACATATGGATCCATTAGAGTCATTGAATGTGTGTTATTTCCACAAACCACACATGGATCCACCAATGGCATTACATGTGTGTTCTTTTCACAAACCACACACGGATCAACCAGTGTTCAATGCATGTGTGTTCTTTTCAGAAACCACATGTGGACCCACTAGAGTCATTGCATGTGTGTTCTTATACTAAAACCAGCACTAGAGTCATTGCATGTGTGTTCTTTCCACAAACCACACATGGATCCACTGGTGTCATTGCATGTGTGTTCTTTCCACAAACCACACATGGATCAACCAGTGGTCATTGCATGTGTGTTCTTTTCCACAAACCACATATGGATCCATTAGAGTCATTGAATGTGTGTTATTTCCACAAACCACACATGGATCAACCAATGGCATTACACGTGTGTTCTTTTCACAAACCACACACGGATCAACCAGTGTTCAATGCATGTGTGTTCTTTTCACAAACCACATGTGGACCCACTAGAGTCATTGCATGTGTGTTCTTATACTAAAACCAGCACTAGACTCATTGCATGTGTGTTCTTTTCACAAACCACACATGGATCCACTAGTGTCATTGCATGTGTGTTCTTTCCACAAACCACACATGGATCAACCAGTGGTCATGGCATGTGTGTTCTTTTCCACAAACCACATATGGATCCATTAGAGTCATTCCATGTGTGTTATTTCCACAAACCACACATGGATCAACCAATGGCATTGCATGCGTGTTCTTTCCACAAAACACACATGGATCAACCAATGTCATTGCATGTGTGTTCTTTCCACAAATCACATATGGACCCACTAGAGTCATTGCTTGTCTGTTCTTATACGAAAACCAGCACTAGAGTCATTGCATGTGTGTGCTTTTCTACAAACCACATATGGATCCATTAGAGTCATTGCATGTGTGTTATTTCCAAAACCACACATGGATCAACCAGTGGCATTGCATGTGTGTTCTTTCCACAAACCACACATGGATCAACCAGTGTCATTGCATGTGTCTTCTTTCCACAAATGACATATGGACCCACTAGAGTCATTGCTTGTGTGTTCATATACTAAAACCAGCACTAGAGCCATTGCATGTGTGTTCTTTTCACAAACAACATATGGATCCACCAGTGTTCACTTTATGTGTGTTCTTTCCACAAACCACTTATGGATCCACTAGATGTCATTGCATGTGTGTTCTTTCCACAAACCACATATGGGTCAACCAGTGGCATTGCATATGTGTTCTTTTCACAAATCACATATGGACCCACTAGAATCATTGCTTGTGTGTTCTTATACTAAAACCAACACTAGAGTCATTGCATGTGTGTTCTTTTCACAAACCACACATGGATCCACCAGTGTCATTGCATGTGTGTTCTTTCCACAAACCACATATGGATCCACCAGTGTTCATTGCATCTGTGTTCTTTTCCACAAACCACATATGGATCAACCAGTCGTCATTGCACGTGTGTTCTTTTTCACAAACCATATATGGACCCACTAGAGTCATTGCATGTGTGTTCTTATACTAAAACCAGCACTAGAGTCATTGCATGTGTGTTCTTTCCACAAACCACACATGGATCAACCAGTGGTCATTGCATGTGTGTTCTTTCCACAAACCACACATGGATCAACAAGTGTCATTGCATGTGTGTTCTATCCAACAACCACATATGGATCAACCAATGACATTGCATGTGTGTTCTTTTCACAAACCACATATGGATCAACCAGTGTTCACTGCATGTGTGTTCTTTCCACAATCCACTGATGGATCCACCAATGTGCATTGCATGTGTGTTCTTTTCCACAAACAACATATGGATCCATTAGAGTCATTGCACGTGTGTTCTTTCCACAAACTACATATCGATTAACCAGTGGCATTGCATGTGTGTTCTTTCCACAAACCATATATGGATCAACAAGTGGCATTGCATGTGTGTTCTTTTCAAAAATCACATGTGGACCCACTAGAGTCATTGCATATGTGTTCTTACTAAAACCAGCACTAGACTCACTTCTTGTGTGTTCTTTCCACAAACCACACATGGATCCACCAGTGTTCATTGCATGTGTATTCTTTTACACAAACCACATATGGAACAACCAGTGGTCATTGCATGTGTGTTCTTTTCACAAACCACATGTGGACCCACTAGAGTCATTGCATGTGTGTTCCTGACATGAACCACATATGGACCCACTAGAGTCATTGCATGTGTGTTCTTTCCACAAACCACACATGGATCAACCAGTGTCATTGCATGTGTGTTCTATCCACAAACCACATATGCATCAACCAATGGCATTGCATGTGTGTTCTTTCCACAAACCACTTATGGATCCACCAGTGTTCATTGCATGTGTGTTCTTTTCTACAAACCACATGTGGATCAACGAGTGGTCATTGCATGTGTGTTCTTTTCACAAACCACATGTGGACCCAATAGAGTCATTGCATGTGTGTTCTTATACTAGAACTAGCACTAGAGTCATTGCATGTGTGTTCTTTCCACAAACCACACATGGATCAACTAGTGTCATTGCATGTGTGTTCTTTCCACAAACCACATATGGATCAACCAGTGGTCATTGCATGTGTGTTCTTTTCGCAAACCACATATGGACCCACTAGAGTCATTGCATGTGTGTTCTTTCCACAAACCACATATGGATCCACCAGTGTTCACTACATGTGTGTTCTTTCCACAAACCACTTATGGATCCACCAGTGTTCACTGCATGTGTGTTCTTGACATGAACCACATAAGGATCCACCAGTGTTCACTGCATGTGTGTTCCTAACATGAACCACATATGGACCCACTAGAGAAATTGCATGTGTGTTCTTTTCACAAACCACATACGGATCCACCAGTGTTCACTGCATGTGTGTTTTTCCACAAACCACTTATGGATCCACTAGTGTTCACTGATGTGTGTTCCTGACACGAACCACATATGGATCCACCAGTGTTCACTGCATGTGTGTTCCTGACATGAACCACATATGGACCCACTAGAGTCATTGCATGTGTGTTCTTTTCACAAACCACATATGGATCCACCAGTGTTCACTACATGTGTGTTCCTGACATAAACCACATATGGACCCACTAGAGTCATTGCATGTGTGTTCTTTTCACAAACCACATATGCATCCACCAGTGTTCACTTCATGTGTGTTCTATCCACAAACCAATTATGGATCCACCAGTGTTCATTGCATGTGTGTTCTTTTCCACAAACCACTTATGGATCAACTAGTGGTCATTGCATGTGTGTTCACAAACCACATGTGGACCCACTAGAGTCATTGCATGTGTGTTCTTATACTAAAACCAGCACTAGACTCCTTGCATGTGTGTTCTTTTCACAAACCACACATGGATCCACTAGTGTCATTGCATGTGTGTTCTTTTCCACAAACCACATATGGATCAACCAGTGGTCATTGCATGTGTGTTCTTTTCACAAACCACATGTGGACCCACTAGAGTCATTGCATGTGTGTTCTTTCCACAAACCACACATGGATCAACCAGTGTCATTGCATGTGTGTTCTATCCACAAACCACATATGGATCAACCAATGGCATTGCATGTGTGTTCTTTTCACAAACCACCTATGGATGCATCAGTATTCACTGCATGTGTGTTCTTTCCACAAACCACTTATGGATCCACCAGTGTTCATTGCATGTGTGTTCTTTTCCAGAAACCACATATGGATCAACTAGTGGTCATTGCATGTGTGTTTTTTTCATAAAACACATGTGGACCCACTAGAGTCATTGCATGTGTGTTCTTATACTAGAACTAGCACTAGAGTCATTGCATGTGTTCTTTCCACAAACCACACATGGATCCACTAGTGTTCATTAGATGTGTGTTCTTTTCCACAAACCACACATGGATCAACCAATGGCATTGCATGTGTGTTCTTTACACAACCCACACATGGATCAACCAGTGGCATTGCATTTGTGTTCTTTCCACAAATCACATATGGACCCACTAGAGTCATTGCTTGTGTGTTTCTTATACGAAAACCAGCACTAGAGTCATTGCATGTTTGTTCTTTTCACAACCAACATATGGATCCACCAACGTTCACTGCATGTGTGTTCTTTCCACAAACCACTTATGGATCCACCAGTGTTCATTACATGTGTGTTCTTTTCCACAAACCACATATGGATCAACTAGCGGTCATTGCATGTGTGTTCTTTTCACAAACTACATATGGACCCACTAGAGTCATTGCATGTTTGTTCTTACACTAGAACTAGCACTAGAGTCATTGCATGTGTTTTCTTTCCTCAAACCACACATGGATCAACCAGTGTCATTGCATGTGTGTTCTTTCCACAAACCACATATGGATCAACCAGTGGTCATTGCATGTGTGATCTTTTGACAAACCATATATGGACCCACTAGAGTCATTACATGTGTGTTCTTTCCACAAACCACATATGGATCCACCAGTGTTCACTGCATGTGTGTTCTTTCCACAAACGACTTATGGATCCACCAGTGTTCACTACATGTGCATTCCTGACATGAACCACATAGGGATCCACTAGTGTTCACTGTATGTGTGTTCCTGACATGAACCACATATGGACCCACTAGAGTCATTGCGTGTGTGTTCTTTTCACAAACCACATATGGATCCACCAGTGTTCACTGCATGTGTATTCCTTCCACAAACCACTTCTGGATCCACAAGTGTTCACTGCATGTCTGTTCCTGACATGAACCACATATGGACCCACTAGAGTCATTGCATGTGTGTTCTTTTCACAAACCACATATGGGTCCACCAGTGTTTACTGCATGTGTGTTCTTTCCACAAACCACTTATGGATCCACCAGTGTTCATTGCATGTGTGTTCTTTTCCACAAACCACTTATGGATCAACCAGTGGTCATTGCATGTGTGTTCTTTTCACAAACCACATGTGGACCCTCTAGAGTCATTGCATGTGTGTTCTTATACTAAAACCAGCACTAGACTCATTGCATGTATGTTCTTTCCACAAACCACAAATGGATCCACCAGTGTTTATTGCATGTGTGTTCTTTTCCACAAACCACATATGGATCAACCAGTGGTCATTGCATGTGTGTTCTTTTCACAAACCACATGTGGACCCACTAGAGTCATTGCATGTGTGTTCCTGACATGAACCACATATGGACCCACTAGAGTCATTGCATGTGTGTTCTTTCCACAAACCACACATGGATCAACCAGTGTCATTGCATGTGTGTTCTATCCACAAACCACATATGGATCAACCAATGGCATTGCATGTGTGTTCTTTTGATAAACCACATATGGATCAACCAGTGTTCACCACATGTGTGTTCTTTCCACAAACCACTTATGGATCCACCAGTGTTCATTGCATGTGTGTTCTTTTCCACAAACCACATATGGATCCATTAGAGTCATTGCATGTGTGTTCTTTCCACAAACCACACATGGATTAACCAGTGACATTGCATGTGTGTTCTTTCCAAAAACCACATATGGATCAACTAGTGGCATTGCATGTGTGTTCTTTTCACAAAACACATGTGGACCCACTAGAGTCATTGCATGTGTGTTCTTTTCCCAAACCACATATGGACCCACTAGAGTCATTGCATGTGTGTTCTTTCCATAAACCACATATGGATCCACCAGTGTTCACTGCATGTGTGTTCTTTCCACAAACCAGTTATGGATCCACCAGTGTTCATTGCATGTGTGTTCTTTTCCACAAACCACATGTGGATCAACCAGTGGTCATTGCATGTGTGTTCTTTTCACAAACCACATGTTGACCCACTAGAGTCATTGCATGTGTGTTCTTATACTAGAACTAGCACTAGAGTCATTGCATGTGTGTTCTTTCCACAAACCACACATGGATCAACAAGTGTCATTGCATGTGTGTTCTTTCCACAAACCACATATGGATCAACCAGTGGTCATTGCATGTGTGTTCTTTTCACAAACCACATATGGACCCACTAGAGTCATTGCATGTTTGTTCTTTCGACAAACCACATATGGATCCACCAGTGTTCACTGCATGTGTGTTCTTTCCACAAACCATTGAGGGATCCACTAGTGTTTACTACATGTGTGTTCCTAACATGAACCACATATGGATCCACAAGTGTTCACTACATGTGTGTTCCTGACATGAACAACATATGGACCCACTAGAGTCATTGCATGTGTGTTCTTTCCACAAACCACACATGGATCCACCAGTGTCCATTGCATGTGTGTTCTTTTCCACAAACCACATATAGATGAACCAGTGGTCATTGCATGTGTGTTCTTTTGACAAACCACATGTGGACCTACTAGTGTCATTGCATGTGTGTTCCTGACATGAACCACATATGGACCCACTAGAGTCATTGCATGTGTGTTATTTTCACAAACCACACATGGATCAACCAGTGTTATTGCATGTGTGTTCTATCCACAAACCACATATAGATCAACCAATGGCATTGCATGTGTGTTCTTTTCACAAACCACTTATGGATCCACCAGTGTTCATTGCATGTGTGTTCTTTTCCACAAACCACATATGGATCCATTAGAGTCATTGCATGTGTGTTCTTTCCACAAACGACAGATGGATTAACTAGTTGCATTGCATGTGTGTTCTTTCAACAAACCACATATGGATCAACCAGTGGCATTGCATGTGTGTTCTTTTCACAAATCACATATGGACCCACTAGAGTCATTGCTTGTGTGTTCTTATACTAAAACCAGCAATAGAGTCATTGCATGTGTGTTCTTTCCACAAACCACATATGGATCCACCAGTGTTCACTGCATGTGTGTTCTTTCCACAAACCAGTTATGGATCCACCAGTGTTCATTGCATGTGTGTTCTTTTCCACAAACCACATGTGGATCAACCAGTGGTCATTGCATGTGTGTTCTTTTCACAAACCACATGTGGACCCACTAGAGTCATTGCATGTGTGTTCTTATATTAGAACTAGCACTAGAGTCATTGCATGTGTGTTCTTTCCACAAACCACACATGGATCAACTAGTGTCATTGCATGTGTGTTCTTTCCACAAACCACATATGGATCAACCAGTGGTCATTGCATGTGTGTTCTTTTCGCAAACCACATATGGACCCACTAGAGTCATTGCATGTGTGTTCTTTCCACAAACCACATATGGATCCACCAGTATTCACTGCATGTGTGTTCTTTCCACAAACCACTTATGGATCCACCAGTGTTCACTGCATGTGTGGTCCTGACATGAACCACATATGGATCCACCAGTGTTCACTGCATGTGTGTTCCTGACATGAACCACATATGGACCCACTAGAGAAATTGCATGTGTGTTCTTTTCACAAACCACATATGGATCCACCAGTATTCACTGCATGTGTGTTTGATGGCTCTGTGTAAGGCGCCTAGAAAAGTGCTGGTCCGATGATGATGTAGAGCTCGTTGGGAACCCCAAGAGGAAGGTATGATGAGCACAACAGCAAGTTTCCCTCAGTTATGAAACCAAGGTTTAATCGAACCAGTAGGATCAAGGAAACACCCCAAAGGTGTTACTAGCTGAGCTTTGGCAGGGCGCACTACCGGTGCTAGTAGCAACGTGGAGACCTGCACAACACAACCATAGAACTTTGTCCCCAACTTGCGATGAGGTTGTCAATCTCACCGTGTTTTGTGGAAAACAAAGGATTAAACGTATCGAAAGGAAAGAAGTAAAAGTTTGCAGAAAGTAAAGACAAAGTAGTAAATAGTTGTAGATTGTACGTAAAGAAAAAGGACCGGGATCCATAGTTCACTAGAGGTGGCTCTCCTTAGATAGATAACATGCTGGGTGAACAAATTACAGCGAGGCAATTGCAAACACCGAGAAAGCAATACATGCATATACTAATCATCTTGACTCCTTTGAGACTTGATTGGGCATTACAACATAATACATAGACCGCCATCCAACTGCATCTATGACTAATAATCCACCTTCAGGTTATCATCCGAACCCCCTCCAATATTAAGTTGCAAGCAACAGATTATTGCTTTACGAACTGCGTGTAAAGTAAACAATACGATTGTTCTATGAACAAAGGATTGTTGTTTTCTCCCTATTAGCAACAACACATCTAGTACCTTAGAGATTTCTGTCACTTCCCCAGATTAGCAGAGGCGTGAACCCACTATTGAGCATAAATACTAAATCTTGGAGTTGCTAGCATCTACTTGGCCAAGATAGCTACTAACAGCGGAAAGCATGCAAGATCACAAATAACAAAGACATGATAGAATCATTAATCAATCTGAAATAGCATCTCAATATCCACCGGATCCTCGCAAACACAACATGTATGAATTACAAATAGATGATCTTGATCATGAACGGAGCTCACAAGATCTAAACATGAAAGCACAAAGGAGCAGAACCAGCCATCTAGCTACTACATGGATTTGTAGTCCAAGGATGAACTACTCACGCATCACACCGGAGGCTTGCATGGTGATGAAGAAGGCCTCCAGGGTGAATTCCCCTCTCCGGCAGGGTGCCGAGAAGAGCTTCAGATCCCTCCCGATCTAGGGATGGAGATGACGGCGGCTACAGACTCTTTCATGGATTTTTGATCAGTCACTGAGGGTTTTCGTCCCGAGGGCATCTTATAGTCGGAAGGGGAGGCCGAGGGGGTGCCGGGAGTGGCCACACCACCCCCTGGCGCGGGCCAGGCCTGGCCGTGCGACCAGGTGGTGTGGTGGCTCCCTGGCCCTTCTCCGTCTCGTATGCTGGCACTTAACCACTTCCAGAAAAATAGGCACTTTGGCTTTTGTCCAGTCCAATTCCGAGAATAATCATTTTCTGACTTTCCTGGAACCAAAATCAGCAGAAAACAGGCAGCTGGCATTGTGGCTCTTGTTAATAGGTTAGTCCAAGAAATCATATGAAAAGTACTCCAAAGTTGGAACAAAACACAAGAAAGTGGATAAAACCAAGCATGGAACATCAAAAATTATAGATACATTTGCAATGTATCAACATCCCCAAGCTTAACTCCTGCTCGTCCTCGAGTAGGTAAGTGATAAAAAGAAAGAATAATTTTTGAGGTGACATGCACCATCAAAGACTTGATCAAAGTATTTGTAAAACATTCAAAGCTGGGATCATAGTACTTCAATCATAACATGAAAGACAAAGTTCTAGCAGTAAGCAAAGAAACTATGATGCAACATGAAAAGGCACAAACAAAAGATTCATGAATAACAATGCTTTGCAAGACGTTTGTTTGATTCACATAAAGAAAACATAGCATAATAGTATTCAGCTTGTCCCTCAATAGAGTAGCAAATATAAATGCATAGGACACCTTCAAAGTTCATAAGAGTGACTAGATACAATAGTTTAAAACAAGCAATATCAAGATATGCATCAATCAACTAGTCTTGGGAATATGCACATAGAACTAAGAATGGCCACTATGCTCTCAAAGTAGGTGCATAAAGGTAGAAGGTGGAGACTCAATATAATGGTAGAAGAAATGCCATCATAGAAGGAAGTAGGGATTCAAGTCTCATAAAGAGCTTCCAAAAATTATGGTACTTATAGCTTTCAGCTCTCATTGCCCCTATCATAAGCATCTTGAAGTGATTAAGGTTAAAGTGAATAAACTATGGTGTACATGCTTGACGAAGTATAAGTCAGAAATCTCATGTCCCTTGTATACGAGGGACGCTCCTCATGCTACTCAATTTTAGTCACCGGTACGTTCTTGTCATTGTAAGTACATGTGTATCATTGAGAACCGCCAACGGGGTACCCCTTGCCCGATGATACGGAAGAATCCCCATATCAAAATGATAAGGCAAGCAGACAACGAGCATCTCAGCATTCTTCTTATTTACCATGGGAATATGGTGTTTTTTCTCTCTTTCCTCTTTTCATAGTATCTTTTTTTCTCCTTTTTTTCTCAATATAGGACTCTTTTTTTATAAGAAGAATGCTTCATAGACATCTCATTATGGTTACGCTGCAGGTTTCCACCATGTCAGCATGGATTAGACCAGCGGCCCAGGCATTTCTCTAACACATATACATAACTCCATGGACTTACAAGCTCCCCTTTCATTTCACACCGACGACATCCATATACAAAAGAGCATGATATCAACTAGGTACAAGTACATAGTGCAATGTTGAAAGCGTTCACCATGAAAGCATGGTTCTGCTAATTCCCAACAAATAAATGCAAGCATATACAACATAGAAGACACAATGGTTGAAGTTTATTAAGGGCAAGTAAAGTAAAGTGTGCCATCAAGTTCGTGAGAGCTTTAATCACTAGTTTTCTCATAACAAGTTTAATTTGGAAGGTAAACAAAAGCATGAATATACTTGGAATAGCATAAGCTAGTAGGTAGGTATGGTGGACTCTTTGGAATAACTTGGTTTAGGGAGTTGGATGCATGAGTGGAACTCATACTTGGTTGTGGAGGCTAGCAAAAGACTGGGAGCGACAAACTAAGAGAGCAATAATGGCCATAATCATGCAGAGCGACAAAACATCATTGATCAAAGCATAAAGTGATACTACAAGTTGAAAACTAAAGGATCATAAAGGCTATGGTGACTTGTGATAGTCATAACATGGTGTGAGCATGTGCCAAGTCAACCCAAATAAAGCATCAAATGAGAATACCACTATACTATGCTTTAATATGCTAAAACAACGCATGATTCATCCAAGGCACATTAAGCAATCTCAATTGTTTATAACAAGTCATGCTACAGCAAAGAATTCTAAGCATAAAGCCAAAACAATATCAAGCATGGCATGACAAAGCATGGGCCACAGTCAAAAACAAGCTCTCTTTACCACATGAGTATGAACTTTCCTACTCTTTTCCAAACCAAACCAAACCATTTGCAAACCAATGTATGAAAGAGGGGGTCCAACCAATTTATTCAGAAAACTAAGAAAACCAAGCAAATTAAAAACCAAAACGAAAACGAAGAATAAGACGCTCCAAGAACAACACAACTGTGCATGAAACAATAAAAATGAAGCGTTTGGAAGAAACCTAGGATTTTTATTGATGAAGAGGACGATGCCTTGGGCATCCCCAAGCTTTGACGCTTGTACTTCTTGGATATTTCTTGGGGTGACACACGTGGCATCCCCAAGCTTGAGCTTTAGTCCATCCTTCATCTTGTTACTCATTCCTTCCATACACCTGAAAATTTTCATTCATACAAAACTTCACACAATCTTTATTAGCAACATTAGTGCACTTAAGATAAATAAGTCTTAAGGTTCAGTTCTAACACCAAATAAACTTCCATTAGAACACTAGCTACTGTAGCACTTCCTTCAAAAAGCTCAATTCCCCAAAAGAACTCAAAAAGGAACCAACAAGAAGCAAATGCAGAAAATGGCAGAAATCTGTCAAAACAGACCAGCAGGTAAAGACGAATTTTTTCAAAGACGTTCTGTTGCTCAAATCAAAAAGTGTTGAACTAACGAAAGTTAGATAACAATATGGGGCAGAAGCACAAACAATTACAGCTCAATCCGACGTACAGAGATCTCTCACGATTTTTTACGGTGAAGCACAAAAATCTGTTTCGGGACAACAACTTTCCCAATCATTACTTCTCTCTCATTAGAGGTTACTCTTGGCACAAAAAGCAAATAAAAAGGATAAGGAGCGGTTATTACAGAGGTAATAACTTCCAAGACTCGTCTAAAACTTTTGGGTTATCTCCCAATAAGTACTTTTCTTTAACGCCTTTAAGTTAGGCATAAGAAGCAAAGAAAGAATCAAGTGTTCTCAAATGAAGAAGCATTAAAACCAACTTTCTTGCCCTTACCTCTCTTATTTTTATTCTTAACCTTTGGGAAAATGTGATTGTTTGGTGGAGAAGAAAGTTGCATGGTCCCCTTTCCCACATCTATTATTGCTCCAAGGAGTTCTAATAGGGACCTTCCAAGTGTAATTTGTCCTTTTCCTGCACATTCAATAACAAGATAATCAGTAGAAATCATTTTCCCAAGGATCTTTGTAAACACTCCTTCAGCTATTCCAATAGGTAATATGGTAGCATTATTAGCAAGAGATATTTCTTTTCCTCCTTGAGTAAGCCCCCAAAGATTCAAAGATTCATAAATATCTTTGGGCATAAGACAAAATTCAGACATGATATCGCTGCGGGCTTGAAAAGTTTCAGTGTTTATCTCAATCTTTACTGTAGGGAGCCACTTTGATGGTTCAGAATTTATTGGAACATAATTGTGATGCTCCCTAAGCGTATTATAGCAATCTTTTAAGCTAGTAGTGCTAGTCTCAAGAGTGTTCAACCTAGCAAATATTTTTGCGAAAGAAATATCAGTTTGGCTAGGCATGTTGTAAGTGAGGATCAATTTCTTTATAGCATTAGTAGCATAATCCTCATTACATTGGAGGAAATCTCCTCCCACAATAGCATCTAAAGCATATCTATAGCAAAGAGCAATCCCAAGGTAAAAACTGCTAAGGAACAAGCTTTGAGTCATTTTAGGCTCACTTTTTTCATGTAGATCAGAGATTCTAGACCAAGCTTCCTTAAAACTTTCCTCGATTCCTTGTTTAAAAGTGAAAATCATTTCCTCGGGTGACATAGTGATTGGAGCAAGGCTAGACATAGTGGAAACTCAAGATAGGAACTAATTTTTTTGTGTTTTTGAAATAAGAAAGCAAACTAGTAAAACTAATTTTTTTCTGTTTTTTGAAGAACAAAACAAGCAAACAAAGCAAAAAGAACTAAGCAAAACAAAAAAACAAAGTAAAGAGATTGGTTATGAGGGACTCCCCTTGTGAAGATGTCCTTGACTCCCCGGCAACGGCGCCAGAAAAATGCTTGATGGCTCTGTGTAAGGCGCCTAGAAAAGTGCTGGTGCAATGATGATGTAGAGCTCATTGGGAACCCCAAGAGGAAGGTATGATGAGCACATCAGCAAGTTTCCTCACTGATGAAACCAAGGTTTAATCGAACTAGTAGGAGCAAGGAAACACCCCAAAGGTGTTTGATGCAGCCCGTCCTACGGACGCTTCTACATCTACACCAACAAGTCCCCCAAGTGGACCCATGACTCGTGCCCGAGCCAAACTCCTCCAAGCTAAGGTGAACTCGCTCCTCTCTTCGTGCCAATTTGATACCTCTTTGGATGGCGTGCTACTTCATACCACTACTTTGTGCATCATCAGGTACGAGCCCACGCCGCGTCGACCCACGAGCCCTGAAGCTGCACCTGAGATGAAGCTACCTCAGCCGGAGTGTCCGCCCGAATCCAGCCGGAGTGTCCTGCGCAACCGGAGTGTCCGACGCGACTCAGCCGGAGTGGCCGGCCTTCCCGAGCCCGGACCTGGCGTGGACATTCAGAAGGTCAAATCGGACACTCCCCGGACACCACCCGGAGTGTCCGGTCACCCGGACTGTCTGGCCGTGCCGACTCGGACTGTCCGGCCCAAGCGATGGTCCTGCGAGCCTAGCTTGGCCCATGTACCCCTCTACTTCGCCCAGAACTCTACTTTAATGCCTGAATTACCCCTGAACTTGTGGCTGGCCTATATATAGACCCCCACCTCCACTGTAAACCCTAGGCTTGATATTGGAATTAGTGGAAACCCCTTTGTGGATCTATCTAATTCTTGCCTCATGCTCCTTGACTAAGGAGCACCAATATCCCCAAACCTCGTTGGAGTTTGCATCGTGCCTCCGCATTGTACAAGGCCTAGGCATCGGTGTCCCTTTGCCTAGACGTCAAGATCTCACCGTCTCCCATCTCGCCGTACCGGTTCGAGAGAGAGAGTCCTCCGCCCGACGCCGATCCTAGGGATTGCGCCGAACCGGTCACCGCCGGCGTGAGCTATTGGTGTTTATCGTGGTTTTGTGTCTGTGTGTTAATCGTGTTCTTCGTGCGTGTGTTCGTCGTGTTCATCCTTCCCTCCTTCCCCCGTACTCCACCCTCGATTCGAAAGGGAATCATGAAAGATTGGGCCACCCTAGAGGTTTGCCCTCAACAGTGTTACTAGCTGAGCTTTGGCAGGGCGCACTACCGGTGCTAGTAGCAACGTGGAGACCTGCACAACACAACCACAAAACTTTGTCCCCAACTTGCGATGAGGTTGTCAATCTCACCGTGTTTTGTGGAAAACAAAGGATTAAACGTATCGAAAGGAAAGAAGTAAAAGTTTGCAGAAAGTAAACACAAAGCAATAAACAGTTGTAGATTGTATGTAAATAAAAAGGACCAGGATCCATAGTTCACTATAGGTGGCTCTCCTTAGATAGATAACATGCTGGGTGAACAAATTACAGCGGGGCAATTGACAAACACCGAGAAAGCAATACATGCATATACTAATCATCTTGACTCATTTGAGACTTGATTGGGCATTACAACATAATACATAGACCGCCATCCAACTGCATCTATGACTAATAATCCACCTTCAGGTTATCATTCGAACCCCCTCAAGTATTAAGTTGCAAGCAACAGATTATTGCTTTACGAACTGCGTGTAAAGTAAACAATACGATTGTTCTATGAACAAAGGATTGTTGTTTTCTCCCTAGTAGAAACAACACATCTAGTACCTTAGAGATTTCTGTCACTTCCCCAGATTACCAGAGGCATGAACCCACTATCGAGCATAAATACTAACTCTTGGAGTTGCTAGCATCTACTTGGCCGAGATAGCTACTAACAACGGAAAGCATGCAACATCACAAATAACAAAGACATGATAGAATCAATAATCAATCTGAAATAACATCTCAATATCCATCGGATCCCCACAAACACAACATGTATGAATTACAAATAGATGATCTTGATCATGAACGGAGCTCACAAGATCTAAACATGAAAGCACAAAGGAGGAGAACCATCCATCTAGCTACTACATGGATCCGTAGTCCAAGGATGAACTACTCACGCATCACATCGGAGGCTTGCATGGTGATGAAGAAGGCCTCCAGGGTGAATTCCCCTCTCCGGCAGGGTGCCGGGAAGAGCTTCAGATCCCTCCTGATCTAGCGATGGAGATGACAGCGGCTACAGACTCTTTCGTGGATTTTTGATCGGGCACTTAGGGTTTTCGTCCCGAGGGCATCTTATAGTCGGAAGGGGAGGCCGAGGGGATGCCGGGAGTGGCCACACCACCCCCTGGTGCAGGCCAAGCCTAGCCGCACGGCCAGGTGGTGTGGTGGCTCCCTGGCCCTTCTCCGTCTCGTATTCTGGCACTTGATCACTTCCGGAAAAATAGACACTTTGCCTTTTGTCCCGTCCAATTCCGAGAATATTCATTTTCTGACTTTCCTGGAACCAAAAACAGCAGAAAATAGGCAGCTGACACTGTAGCTCTTGTTAATAGGTTAGTCCAAGAAATCATATGAAAAGTACTCCAAAGTTGGAACAAAACACAAGAAAGTGGATAAAACCAAGCATGGAACATCAAAAATTATAGATACATTTGCAATGTATCAGTGTTCTTTCCACAAACCACTTATGGATCCACTAGTGTTCACTTGATGTGTGTTCCTGACATGAACCACATATGGATCCACCAGTGTTCACTGCATGTGTGTTCCTTACATGAACCACATATGGACCCACTAGAGGCATTGCATGTGTGTTCTTTTCATAAACCTCATATGGATCCACTAGTGTTCACTTCATGTGTGTTCTATCCATAAACCACTTATGGATCCACCAGTGTTCATTGCATGTGTCTTCTTTTCCACAAACCACTTATGGATCAACCAGTGGTAATTGCATGTGTGTTCTTTTCACAAACCACATGTCGACCCACTAGAGTCATTGCATGTGTGTTCTTATACTAAAACCAGCACTAGACTCATTGCATGTGTGTTGTTTTCACAAACCACACATGGATCCACCAGTGTCATTGCATGTGTGTTCTTTCCACAAACCACACATGGATCCAGATCCACAAGTGTTCATTGCATGTGTGTTCTTTTCCACAAACAACATATGGATCAACCAGTGGTCATTGCATGTGTGTTCTTTTCACAAACCACATATGGATCAACCAGTGTTCACTTCATGTGTGTTCTTTCCACAAACCACTTATGGATCCACAGTGTTCATTGCATGTGTGTTCTTTTCCACAAACCACATATGGATCCATTAGTCATTCCATGTGTGTTCTATCCACAAACCACACATGGATTAACCAGTGGCATTGCATGTGTGTGTTTTCCACAAACCACATATGGATCAACCAGTGGCATTGCATGTGTGTTCTTTTGACAAAACACATGTGGACCCACTAAAGTCATTGCATGTGTGTTCTCATACTAAAACCAGCACTAGACTCATTGCATGTGTGTTCTTTCCACAAACCACACATGGATCCACCAGTGTTCATTGCATGTGTGTTCTTTTCCACAAACCACTTATGGATCAACCAGTGGCACTTACATGTGTGTTCTTTTCACAAACCACATGTGGACCCACTAGAGTCATTGCATGTGTGTTCTTATACTAAAACCAGCACTAGACTCATTGCATGTGTGTTCTTTTCACAAACCACACATAGATCCACCAGTGTCATTGCATGTGTGTTCTTTCCACAAACCACACATGGATCCACCAGTGTTCATTGCATGTGTGTTCTTTTCCACAAACCACACATGGACCAACCAGTGATCATTGCATGTGTGTTCTTTTCACAAACCACATGTGGACCCACTAGAGTCATTGCATGTGTGTTCCTGACATGAACCACATACGGACCCACTAGAGTTATTGCATGTGTGTTCTTTCCACAAACCACACATGGATCAACCAGTGTCATTGCATGTGTGTTCTATCCACAAACCACATATGGATCAACCAGTAGCATTGCATGTGTGTTCTTTTCACAAACCACATATGGATCAACCAGTGTTCACTACATGTGTGTTCATTCCACAAACCACTTATGGATCCACCAGTGTTCATTGCATGTGCGTTCTTTTCCACAAACCACATATGGATCCATTAGAGTCATTGCATGTGTGTTCTTTCCACAAACCACACATGGATTAACAAGTGGCATTGCATGTGTGTTATTTCCACAAACCACATATGGATCAACTAGTGGCATTGCATGTGTGTTCTTTTCACAGAACACATGTGGACCCACTAGAGTCATTGCATGTGTGTTCTCATACTAAAACCAGCACTAGACTCATTGCGTGTGTGTTCTTTCCACAAACCACACATGGATCCACCAGTGTTCATTGCATGTGTGTTCTCTTCCACAAACCACATATGGATCAACCAGTGGTCATTGCATGTGTGTTGTTTTCACAAACCACATGTGGACCCTCTAGAGTCATTCCATGTGTGCTCCTAACATGAACCACATATGGACCCACTAGAGTCATTGCATGTGTGTTCTTTCCACAAACCACACATGGATCAACCAGTGTCATTGCATGTGTGTTCTATCCATAAACCACATATGGATCACCAATGGCATTGCATGTGTGTTCTTTTCACAAACCACATATGGATCAACCAGTGTTCACTGAATGTGTTATCTTTCCCCAAGCCACTTATGGATCCACCAGTGTTCATTGCATGTGTGTTCTTTTCCACAAACCACATACGAATCCATTAGAGTCATTGCATGTGTGTTCTTTCCACAAACCACACATGGATTAACTAGTGGCATTGCATGTGTGTTCTTTCCACAAACGACATATCGAGCAACTAGTGGCATTGCATGTGTGTTCTTTTCACAAATCACATATGGACCCACTAGAGTCATTGCTTGTGTGTTCTTATACTAAAACCAGCACTAGAGTCATTGCATGTGTGTTCTTTCCACAAACCACATATGGATCCACTAGTGTTCACTGCATGTGTGTTCTTTCCAGAAACCACTTATGGATCCACCAGTGTCCATTCCATGTGTGTTCTTTTCCACAAAGCACATGTGGATCAACCAGTGGTCATTGCATCTGTGTTCTTTTCACAAACCACAATTGGACCCACTAGAGTCATTGCATGTGTGTTCTTATACTAGAACTAGCACTAGAGTCATTGCATGTGTGTTCTTTCCACAAACCACATATGGATCAACTAGTGTCATTGCATGTGTGTTTTTTCCACAAACCACATATGGATCAACCAGTGGTCATTACATGTGTGTTCTTTTCACAAACCACATATAGAACCACTAGAGTCATTGCATGTGTGTTCTTTCCACAAACCACATATGGATCCACCAGTGTTCACTGCATGTGTGTTCATGACATGAACCGCATATGGAGCCACTAGTGTTCACTGCATGACTGTTCCTGACATGAACCACATATGGACCCACTAGAGACATTGCATGTGTGTTCTTTTCACAAACCACATATGGATCCACCAGTGTTCACTTCATATGTGTTCTATCCACAAACCACTAATGGATCCACTAGTGTTGATTGCATGTGTGTTCCTTTCCACAAAGCACTTATGGATCAACCAGTGGTCATTGTATGTGTGTTCTTTTCACAAACCACATGTGGACCCACTAGAGTCATTACATGTGTGATCTTATACTAAAACCAGCACTAGACTCATTGCATGTGTGTTCTTTTCACAAACCACAGATGGATCCACCAGTGTCATTGCATGTGTGCTCTTTTCCACAAACCACATATGGATCAACCAGTGGTCATTGCATGTGTGTTCTTTTCACAAACCACATGTGGGCCCACTAGAGTCATTGCATGTGTGTTCCTGACATGAACCACATATGGACCCACTAGAGTCATTGCATGTGTGTTCTTTCCACAAACCACAAATGGATCAACCAGTGTCATTGCATGTGTGTTCTATCCACAAACCATATATGGATCAACCAATGGCATTGCATGTGTGTTCTTTTCACAAACCACATAAGGATCGACCAGTGTTCACTACATGTGTGTTCTTTCCACAAACCACATATGGATCCACCAGTGTTCACTGCATGTGTGTTCTTTCCACAAACCACTTATGGACCACCAGTGTTCATTGCATGTCTGTTCTTTTCCACAAACCACTTATGGATCAACAAGTGGTCATTGCACGTGTGTTCTTTTCACAAACCACATGTGGACCCACTAGAGTCATTGCATGTGTGTTCTTATACTAAAACCAGCACTAGACTCATTGCATGTGTGTTCTTTTCACAAACCACACATGGATCCACAAGTGTCATTGCATGTGCGTTATTTTCCAGAAACCACATATGGATCAACTAGTGGTCATTGCATGTGTGTTCTTTTCACAAACCACATGTGGACCCACTAGAGTCATTGCATGTGTGTTCCTGACATGAACCACATATGAACCCACTAGAGTCATTGCATGTGTGTTCTTTCCACAAACCACACATGGATCAAGCAGTGTCATTGCATGTGTGTTCTATCCACAAACCACGTATGGATCAACCAATGGCATTGCATGTCTGTTCTTTTCACAAACCACATATGGATCAACCATTGTTCACTGCATGTGTGTTCTTTCCACAAACCACTTATGGATCCACCAGTGTTCACTCCATGTGTGTTCTTTCCACAAACCACTTATGGATCCACCAGTGTTCATTGCATGTGTGTTCTTTTCCACAAACCACATGTGGATTAACCAGTGGTCATTACATGTGTGTTCTTTTCACAAACCACATGTGGACCCACTAGAGTCATTGCAAGTGTGTTCTTATACTAAAACAAGCACTAGACTCATTGCATGTGTGTTCTTTTCACAAACCACACATGGATCCACCAGTGTCATTGCATGTGTGTTCTTTCCACAAACCACACATGGATCTACCAGTGGTCATTGCATGTGTGTCTTATCCACAAACCACTTATGGATCCATTAGAGTCATTGCATGTGTGTTATTTCCACAAACCACACATGGATCAACCAATGTCATTGCATGTGTGTTCTTTCCAGAAACCACACATGGATCAACCAGTGTTCACTACATGTGTGTTCTTTTCACAAACCACATGTGGACCCACTAGAGTCATTGCATGTGTGTTCTTATACTAAGACCAGCACTAGACTCATTGCATGTGTGTTCTTTCCACAAACCACACATGGATCAACAAGTGGCATTGCATGTGTGTTCTTTCCACAAACCACATATGGATCAACAAGTGGCATTGCATGTGTGTTCTTTTCACAAATCACATATGGACCCACTAGAGTCATTGCTTGTGTGTTCTTATACTAAAACCAGCACTAGACTCATTGCATGTGTGTTCTTTCCACAAACCACACATGGATTAACTAGTGGCATTGCATGTGTATTCTTTCCACAAACCACATATGGATCAACCAGTGGCATTGCATGTGTGTTCTTTTCACAAATCACATATGGACCCACTAGAGTTATTGCTTGTGTGTTCTTATACTAAAACCAGCACTAGAGTCATTGCATGTGTGTATGAGGACATGCCTACAATTACACCTACCCCAATGACTACTGAAGATGCTACAACTGTTGCAAGAAAGGATCAGTCTAATGAGATTAGAATTGGACCAATTACAAGAGCTCGTGCTAAGCTACTGGAACAATAGGTGAATTTACTCCTAAACGAATCTGGTACTTTGATTGATGAGAACTTTATACTGCCTAAGTCTATGCATTTATGTATGATCAGGTTCGTTGGAGAAACAAGCATGGCGCGAGGAGCAGAAGGGCTAGAAGAGAAGCCCAACATGATGATCGCCCAAGGATGCGCGAGGGAGGAGCGGGAGGAAGGCGCAAGAGAAGATCATCAAGACGAAGGCAAAAAGATCTGCCACGACCGGAGTGTCCGGCCAGATCCACCCGGACTGTGCGGCTTGGTCGAGAGGCAAACTGGTGTGGACATTCAGTATGCCAGTTCAGATACTACCCGGACACCACCCAGAAACTTCAGAGTTTCCGGCCAGACCGAACTGTCTGGCACACTTCACCCGGAGTGTCCGGCCGATTTCGATCGGAGTGTCTGCCCGCCGACCGAATCTGGTCCGAGTCGGTTTGTATCAGTTTGAGTCGTTTGCGTTTAGTTTCGGTTTTTGGTCACTCCAGCCGTCCTTATAAGCTATGGGACGACCTCTAGTTAGGGTTTAGACCACGTTAAAATATTTTGGAGTTGTTTCTTTCATAGAACCTCTGGAATTACCCTGTGTTCGAATCTACCAACTATAATTGAGTGTGATCTGTTGTTCCATTGGGAATTAGTAGATTGCATACTACCGTTCATGGTCACGGCTGCATGCGCAAGAGTGTGGTGTTGTGAATATCCTACAAGGTTCGAGATCTGTTGCGCTGGCATCAGGGATCGTGCGGGAGAGATCATAGCTACGCACTAGTTATCTATCATCCACCATCATCATCGCGATCCGCTTACTGAGAAGATCGGGCCACCCCATATCATCTTGGTATCATATTTCCAGTGTTGCCTTGGTAAGCATCCACAAATCCATCCATCGATTAGAGAGTGTTTTCGTCTTATACAGAAAAAGCCGTACAAAAAGATTTGCCATAAACTAGATTGCATCTTTTTCAAGTTTTAGTTGCTGATTGTATCTTCTCGTCGATCCGATCTGCAGGTTTTTCCTCGTAGAAGTCTAGTTTTCGTTTGTGTCTAAGTGTAGGGTTTGATCTTGTTTTCCGCTGTTTCCCACCGTTACCGTTTCCGCAAGTGTTTAATCGTTTTTTTGAGTCCACATAGCGTACCTTTGTTTGCATACCATAGACACAGCCTATCTATAGCATCTGTGCCTAGGAACATACCCACGAGACTAGTTGCTTTGCTCCGACAGGCTACTCATTAGGGTTTGCAGTGCAGAAATTTTCGACAGGCAAAACCGGACTATCCGGCCGAATCACACCGGACTATCCGGCCCAACCGGAGTCTCTAGCACATATCAACCGGACTATCCGGCCCAGTTTTGTTATAACTTGTTGTGCTCGTTTGCATTGAGTAATATAGTTGAAAAAAAATCAAAAAAAAAGAGAATCAGTATAAAAAAAGAGAAAAGAGATACAAGCCTGAAAAAATAGAGATATAGAAGTGTGCAATATTGGAGGCATTGTTGTATAGCACTGGTAGATTGAGCAATCTTGTGCCTGTTCTATTTGAACTATTACTAGCGTCTCTGTTGTGCATTGCAATATTCCTTTTCATAAGTTGCTTTTCCACGTTTATCTCCACTGTGTGTGTTTCTTGGGTTTTTGTACGATCAGCACTAGGACTTGTTGCGGTGTAGATAGGATACCATACCTATAGCTCCACCTTAAATAACCTGTGTTCCCTGCTATCGTTCTCTATACCTTTGATATTCACTTCATTACATCAAGTGCATCAGTCCTTGATTTCGTTTGGTAGAGCATCTCTATTCACTTTGGAACGGTAAGATCTCCTTTCTTATTAGTTGCGAGTGAGTTGTGAGAGTTTCCACCATACAGATTTTGATTTTTGCACTAACCTACTAATCATGTCTTCTAGTGATAATGATGTTGTGTTGCAGAAAAAGAAGGATGAGGAGCTCGTCAATTGGTGTGAATATGAGGCTTTGAAATCCCACTTGACACGTGTGTTTACTAACACGACAGATGCCATTTACAAGAATCTCCAAGATATGAATATGAGATTGGATCAGCATGTTGGGACGGTTGATACTATCCAAACACAAGTGGCTACGCTCAATGTCAATGTCACCACTTTGCAGCAGTCCATTGAGGGTCTGACAGCCGCTTTACATAGAAGGGAAAATCCTCAACATGATGATGCTTTTGATGATTTCGATGAGGGTAGCGCTGCTGATGCTGCTCCACATGCTGGCAGGGGATGTGCTATTCCCCCTGTCCCTGCTCATGGTCGTGGGTTTGCCCATCTTGGGCGTGGTCCACATGTGCCCAACCAAGCTGATGACGATTTGGGCAAGCCAAAATTCTCGATTCCTAAGTTTGATGGTTCCATTGATCCTAAAGACTACCTCACCTGGGAATTGAAGATTGAGAAACTCTGGCGCTTATTTGACTATCCAGAAGATAAGAAGGTCAAGCTTGCAGCATCTGAATTTGATGGTTATGCTTTGCGTTGGTGGGATGCTCTTGTGCAACATAGGAGGGAGGACAATGAACTTCCTGTGATGGATTGGCGCGAGATGAAACAAATCATGAAGGCACGTTTCATACCAACCAACTACTTGCGATCAGTTTTTGATAAATTGACGCAATTGAAGCAAGGCACCATGACAGTTGATGAGTACTACATGGAGATGGAGATGCTTATGCAGCGTGCTCGAGTTCGTGAGTCCATTGAGATGACCATGCAGCGATTCCTAAACAATCTGAAGTTACCGATCAAGAGCATTGTTTGTCATCATGAGTATGAGACCATGAATGAGTTGTTGCATCATGCTAGAGAGGCCGAATCCCAGTTGGCAGAAGAGGCGAAGTCACGTGCTCATTTTCCATCCTCCAGCAGATTTTCGGCCAGGTCTACACCTCCTACAGTAATGCCACCAGCTGCTGTTCCGTTTACACCATCGGCTAAACCAGCAAGTACACCTTCATTTGGTTCTAATGCTCGGAAACCCGCTGCTCCTGCTGCTAGCTCGGGTTCCAACAAGTCTACTGCACGTACTCGTGATGTAGTGTGCCATACTTGTGGGGGTAGAGGTCACTACAAAAAGGATTGTCCAAACAGCAAGGTTATGTTTGTTAATGAACAAGGTGAAGTAGAAAGTGGAGATGAAGCTTCTGATGATGATATTGACGACGGCGAGGAAGGTGCTGATGCATATGCTGAGCGTGCACCCACTATTGTCGTATCTTCACGTGTACTTAGTGTGCAACCGGTTGAGGAATCCCAGCGTTGCAACTTGTTCCAAACAAAAGCTCTAGTTGGACCAAACAAAGCTTGCAAGGTAATTATTGATGGAGGTAGCTGCAGAAATCTTACAAGTAAGGAACTATGTGCCAAACTGAATTTGACATACTTACCTCATCCCAAGCCATACTACATACAATGGTTGAGCAACAATGGTGAGATGAAGGTAAATCATATGGTACGTGTGAATTTTCAAATAGGTCCATACAAAGATTCTATTGATTTTGATGTGGTTCCTATGACTGTTTGTCACCTACTATTGGGTCGGCCTTGGCTCTATGATCGCCATGTGCAACACAATGGCCGAGCCAATACATATCACTTGGAATTCAAAGGGAAGAAGATTACTATACAGCCAATGACACCACAAGAAATTGTGAATGACTCTCGCCAGAAGATAGCGATGAACTTGAAGGAAGATACTACCACTCGGCGAGACTGTGTTACAGCTATTCCTGATGTAATTGAGCCTAAATTGAGTGATATAACGAAAAGTGAGAGAGTGCCTTAGTTATTGATACTAGCCACCAAGGAGGATATGAGAGAGTTTCGCGAGGATCCTACAGCCATGCCACTTGTGCTCATGTATAAGGGCGAGGTATTGGTTTCTAACGACATGACCCCTATTTCTCTTGGTGTCTCTTCTGTTTTGCAGGATTTTGGGGATGTGTTTCCAGAAGACGTACCCGCAGGTTTGCCCCCATTGCATGGTATAGAACATCAAGTGGACCTGATTCCTGGCGCCACACTTCCCAACCGTGCACCTTACAGGACTAATCCCGAAGAAACTGAGGAAATTCAGAAGCAAGTACAAGCGTTACTGGATAAAGGGTACATTCATGTCTCTCTTAGCCCTTGTGCTGTTCCTGTTATTTTAGTTCCTAAGAAAGATGGTACATGGCGCATGTGTGTTGATTGTAGAGCGATTAATAACATCACTATTCGATATCGTCATCCTATTCCACGCTTAGAGGATATGCTGGATGAATTGAGTGGTGCTGCTGTTTTCTCTAAAATTGACTTGCGTAGTGGTTATCATCAAATTATGATGAAAGAAGGGGATGAATGGAAAACTTCTTTCAAAACTAAATTCGATTTGTATGAGTGGTTAGTTATGCTGTTTGGTCTTACTAATGCACCTAGTACTTTCATGCGTTTGATGAATCATGTTTTGAGAGAGTTTATTGGTCGTTTCGTGGTTGTTTACTTTGATGATATACTCATATACAGCCACACCGAATCTGAACATTGCACTCATATTAGACAAGTCTTGCAAGTGTTACGTGATAATAAACTGTATGTTAATCTTGAGAAGTGTACATTTGCAAAAGATAATGTCATATTCCTAGGATTTGTTGTTTCTAAGCATGGAGTAGAGGTAGATCAATCTAAAATTGAATCAATACAGAATTGGCCTACTCCAATGAATGTTAGTCAAGTGCGTAGTTTCCACGGTCTCGCTGGTTTCTATAGGTGCTTTGTGAAAGATTTTAGCACCATTGATGCACCATTAAATGATTTGACAAAGAAAGATGTTCCTTTTGTATGGGGCGTGGCTCAAGACATTGCATTTGATACATTAAAACGTTTGCTTATTTCTGCACCATTACTTGCTTTACCTGATTTTTCGAAGCAATTTGAAGTTGAATGTGATGCTAGTGGTATAGGCATAGGTGGCGTTTTGATGCAAGAGGGTCGGCCTATAGCTTATTTTTCTGAGAAATTGACTGGTGCTCGTTTGAATTATTCTATATATGATAAAGAATTGTATGCACTTGTTAGAGTACTTGAGGTTTGGCAACATTATTTGTGGCCAAAAGAATTCATCATCCATTCTGATCATGAAGCTTTGAAATACTTGAAAGCTCAATCAAACTTGCATAGAAGATTAGCTAAATGGGTTGAGTTCATTGAGTCTTTTCCTTACATCATTTACTATAAGAAGGGAAAAGAGAACGTTGTTGCTGATGCTCTATCTAGGAAGAACATGCTATTAACCAATCTTGATGTTAAAATTCCTGGATTAGAAGCTATTTGTGCACTTTATGCAACTGACCATGATTTTGCTGAACCATATCGTTTGTGTGCTCTTAGAAACGCATGGGATAAGTATCATATACATGATGGATATTTGTTTCGAGCTAACAAACTATGTATTACAGAATCGTCGTTGCGTTTGTTCTTAGTGCAGGAATCACATGCTGGTGGTTTGATGGGTCACTTTGGGCGTGAGAAGACGTTGCTCATGCTTGCTGATCACTTTTATTGGCCCAAGATGAGGCGTGATGTGTACAGATTTGTGAGCCGATGTATTACATGCCACAAGTCGAAATCTAAGCTGAAGCCTCACGGTTTGTATACACCTCTCTCTGCACCGACTACTCCATGGGAAGACATTAGTATGGATTTTGTGCTAGGTCTACCTAAAACTCAGAGAGGTCATGATTCTATATTTGTGGTAGTGGATAGGTTCTCTAAGATGGCTCATTTTATTGCCTGCCACAAAAGCGACGATGCGTCGCATGTTGCTAACCTGTTTTTCAGGGACATCGTGAGATTACATGGAGTACCAAAGACGATTGTTTCTGACCGTGATGTGAAGTTCATGAGCTACTTTTGGAAGACCTTATGGGGAAAGCTAGGAACGAAATTGCTGTTCAGTACTACATGTCATCCCCAAACAGATGGTCAAACGGAGGTGGTGAATCGAACATTGTCACAGCTGCTAAGGACCATGATTAAAAAGAATCTACGGGAGTGGGAAGAGTGTTTGCCACATGTTGAGTTTGCTTACAACATGGTTGTGCATTCAACTACTCAGCTTTGTCCTTTTGAGGTGGTGTATGGTTTCAAGCCATTGACGCCACTTGATATGTTGCCTCTGCCATTACATGAGAGAGTTGATATGGAGGCATCAAAACATGTTGATTATGTGAAGAAAATACATGAGAAGACTCGAGAGGCTATTGAGAAGAAAGGCAAGAACATTGCTGCTGCAAGGAATCAAGCAAGGAAAGAAGTGTTGTTCAAGCCTGGAGATATGGTTTGGGTGCATCTACGCAAGGATAGGTTCCCACTACTTCGAAAGTCAAAATTGAAGCCACGTGGTGCTGGTCCTTACAAGGTGTTAGCCAAGATTAATGATAACGCCTACTCGGTGGATATACCTATTGAGGAGTTTGGTGGAGTTAGCAATAGCTTCAACGTTGTTGATTTGTCACCATATGCTGGAGAAGACCTTGGAGCGTCGAGGTCGACGCCTTTTGAAGGGGGGGAGATGATGAGGACATCCCAACAATTACACCTACCCCAATGACTACTGAAGATGCTACAACTGTTGCAAGAAAGGATCAGTCCAATGAGATTAGAATTGGACCTATTACAAGAGCTCGTGCTAAGCTACTGGAACAACAGGTGAATTTACTCCTAAACGAATCTGGTACTTTGATTGATGAGAACTTTATACTGCCTAAGTCTATGCATTTTTGTATGATCAAGTTCGTTGGAGAAACAAGCATGGCTGGAGGAGGAGAAGGGCTAGAAGAGAAGCCCAACATGATGATCGCCCAAGGATGCGCGTGGGAGGAGCGGAAGGAAGGCGCAAGAGAAGATCATCAAGACGAAGGCAAAAAGCTCTGCCACGACCGGAGTGTCCGGCCAGATCCACCCGGACTGTCCGGCCTGGTCGAAAGGCAAACTGGCATGGACATTTAGTATGCCAGTTTGGATACTACCCGGACACCACCCGGAAACTTCAGAGTTTCCGGCCAGACCGGACTGTCCGGCACACTTCACCCAGAGTGTCCGGCCTGACCAGACTGTCCGGCCGATTTCGACCGGAGTGTCCGCCCGCCGACCGAATCTGGTCCGAGTCGGTTTGTATCAGTTTGAGTCGTTTGCGTTTAGTTTCAGTTTCTGGTCGCTCCAGCCGCCCTTATAAGCTATGGGACGACCTCTAGTTAGGGTTTAGACCACGTTAAAATATTTTGGAGTTGTTTCTTTCATAGAACCTCTGGAATTACCCTGTGTTCGAATCTACCAACTATAATTAAGTGTCATCTGTTGTTCCATTGGGAATTAGTAGATTGCATACTACCGTTCGTGGTCACAGCTGCGTGCGCAAGAGTGTGGTGTTGTGAATATCCTACAAGGTTCAAGATCTGTTGCGCTGGCATCAGGGATCGAGCGGGAGAGATCATAGCTACGCACTAGTTATCTATCATCTACCATCATCATCACCATCCGCTTACTGAGAAGATCGGGCCACCCCATATCATGTGTGTTCTTTCCACAAACCACATATGGATCCACCAGCGTTCACTACATGTGTGTTCTTTCCACAAACCACTTATGGATCCACCAGTGTTCACTGCATGTGTGTTCCTGACATGATACACATATGGATCCACCAATGTTCACTGCATGTGTGTTCCTGACATGGACCACATATGGACCCACTAGAGTCATTGCATGTGTGTTCTTTTCACAAACCACATATGGATCCACCAGTGTTCACTGCATGTGTGTTCTTTCCACAAACCACTTATGGATCCACCAGTTTTCATTGCATGTGTGTTCTTTTCCACAAACCACTTATGGATCAACCAGTGGTCATTGCGTGTGTGTTCTTTTCACAAACCACATGTGGACCCAGAGAGTCATTGCATGTGTGTTCTTTTCACAAACCACATATGGATCTACCAGTGTTCACTACATGTGTGTTCTTTCCACAAACCACTTATGGATCCACCAGTGTTCACTGCATGTGTGTTCCTGACATGAACCACATATGGATCCACCAGTGTTCACTGCATGTGTGTTCCTGACATGAACCACATATGGACCAACTAGAGTCATTGCATGTGTGTTCTTTTCACAAACCACATATGGATCCACTAGTGTTCACTGCATGTGTGTTCTATCCACAAACCACTTATGGATCCACCAGTGTTCATTGCGTGTGTGTTCTTTTCCACAAACCACTTATGGATCAACCAGTGGTCATTGCATGTGTGTTCTTTTCACAAACCACATGTGGATCCACTTGAGTCATTGCATGTGTGTTCTTATACTAAAAACAGCACTAGAATCATTGCATGTGTGTTCTTTTCACAAACCACACATGGATCCACCAGTGTCATTGCATGTGTGTTCCATTCCACAAAACACATATGGATCAACCAGTGGTCATTGCATGTGTGTTCTTTTCACAAACCACATGTGGACCCACTAGAGTCATTTCATGTGTGTTCTTGACATGAACCACATATGAACCCACTAGAGTCATTGCATGTGTGTTCTTTCCACAAACCACACATGGATCAACCAGTGTCATTGCATTTGTGTTCTATCCACAAACCACACATGGATCAACCAGTGTTCACTGCATGTGTGTTCTTTCCACAAACCACATATGGATCCACCAGTGTTCACTACATGTGTGTTCTTTCCACAAACGACTTATGGATCCACCATTGTCCATTGCATGTGTGTTCTTTTCCAGAAACCGCTTACGGATCAACCAGTGGTCATTGCATGTGGGTTCTTTTCACAAACCACATGTGGACCCACTAGAGTCATTGCATGTGTGTTCTTATACTAAAACCATCACTAGACTCATTGCATGTGTGTTCTTTTCACAAACCACACATGGATCCACCAATGTCATTGCATGTGTGTTCTTTTCCACAAACCACATATGGATCAACCAGTGGTCATTGCATGTGTGTTCTTTCCACAAACCACATGTGGACCCACTAGAGTCATTGCATGTGTGTTCCTGACATGAACCACATATGGACCCACTAGAGTCATTGCATGTGTGTTCTTTCCACAAACCACACATGGATCAACTAGTGTCATTGCATGTGTGTTCTATCCACAAACCACATATGGATCAACTAATGGCATTGCATGTGTGTTCAATTCACAAACCACATAGGGATCAACCAGTGTTCACTGAATGTGTGTTCTTTCCACAAACCACTTATGTATCCACCAGTGTTCATTGCATATGTGTTCTTTCCACAAACCACTTATGGATCCACCAGTGTTCATTGCATGTGTGTTCTTTTCCACAAACCACACATGGATTAACCAGTGGTGATTGCATGTGTTTTCTTTTCACAAACCACATGTTGACCCACTAGAGTCATTGCATGTGTGTTCTTATACTAAAACCAGCACTAGACTCATTGCATGTGTGTTCTTTTCACAAACCACACATGGATCCACTAGTGTCATTGCATGCGTGTTCTTTCCACAAATCACACATGGATCAACTAGTGGTCATTGCATTGTGTTCTTTTCCACAAACCACATATGGATCCATTAGAGTCATTGCATGTGTGTTATTTCCACAAACCACACATGGATCAACCAATGTCATTGCATTTGTGTTCTTTCCACAAACCACACATGGATCAACCAGTGATCACTGCAGGTGTGTTCTTTTCACAAACCACATGTGGACACACTAGAGTCATTGCATGTGTATTCTTATACTAAAACCAGCACTAGACCCATTGCATCATTGTTCTTTCCACAAACCAAACATGGATTAACCAGTGGAATTGCATGTGTGTTATTTCCAAAAACCACATATGGATCAACCAGTGGCATTGCATGTGTGTTCTTTTCACAAATCACATATGGACCCACTAGAGTCATTGCTTGTGTGTTCTTATACTAAAACTAGCACTAGACTCATTGCATGTGTGTTCTTTCCACAAACCACACATGGATTAACCAGTGGCATTGCACGTGTGTTCTTTCCACAAACGACATATGGATCAACCAGTGGCATTGCATGTGTGTTCTTTTCACAAATCACATATGGACCCACTAGAGTCATTGCTTGTGTGTTCTTATACTAAAACCAGCACTAGAGTCATTGCATGTGTGTTCTTTCCACAAACCACATATGGATCCACTAGTGTTCACTACATGTGTGTTCTTTCCACAAACTACTTATGGATCCACCAGTGTTCACTTCATGTGTGTTCCTGACATGAACCACATATGGATCCACCAGTGTTCACTACATGTGTGTTCCTGACATGAACCACATATGGACCCACTAGAGTCATTGCATGTGTTTCCTTTTCACAAACCACATATGGATCCACCAGTGTTTACTGCATGTGTGTTCTTTCCACAAACCACTTATGGATCCACCAGTGTTCACTGCATGTGTGTTCTTTTCCACAAACCACATATGGATCCATTAGAGTCATTGCATGTGTGTTCTTTCCACAAACCACACATGGATCAACCAATGGCATTGCATGTGTGTTCTTTCCACAAACCACACATGGATCAACCAGTGGCATTGCATGTGTGTTCTTTCCACAAATCACATATGGACCCACTAGAGTCATTGCTTGTGTGTTCTTATACTAAACCAGCACTAGAGTCACTGCATGTGTGTTCTTTTCCACAAACCACACATGGATCAACCTGTGTCTTTGCATGTGTGTTCTCTCTAGAAACCACTTACGAATCCACCCGTGTTTATTGCATGTGTGTTCTTTTCCACAAACCACATATGGATCAACCAGTGGTCATTGCATGTTTGTTCTTTTCACAAACCACATGTGGACCCAATAGAGTCATTGCATGTGTGTTCTATCCATAAACCACACATGGATCAACTGGTGTCATTGCACGTGTGTTCTTTCCACAAACCACATATGGATCAACTAGTGTCATTGCATGTGTGTTCTTTCCACAAACCACACATGGATCAACCAGTTTCTTTGCATGTGTGTTCTTTCCACAAACCACTTATGGATCCACCAGTGTTCATTGCATGTGTGTTCTTTTGTACAAACCACATATGGATCAACTAGTGGTCATTGCATGTGTGTTTTAGGAGAGCCCTAACCTTAGGAGAGCCCTAACCTTAGCCCCCCAAAGGATCCACCGTTAGACTGAGTCTTCTAGAAGGCACGCCATAACACAGTTGTTCTGCTTGATGATTGTTACATACCGTTCGACTGGGGCGCTTGGACGATTGGGATGCTCTTCGTGAGAGCGATCCTTGAGTAGGCTGTTCTGCGGCATGATTGGCCACGCTTGCTCTGGACAAACTGGCATGTTGCGAGTGTCACGACTCACGAGTTCAGTGGGTCATATCCCAGTGTCATGTCCCCATTACTTCTCTTCCTCCCTGTACTTCTCTTTCTTCCCCTCGAAGCCACTTTCCCCACTTCACTTCCATCCTGCCGTAGCCGCAAGCCGACGACATCCGCCAATTCTCAGGTCGCTACCTTCATGCTAAGAAATCATTTTACAATCTTTTGAACTTATCCTACATATTCCTGCTATTCACCAATCTAACTGCTGATCTTTTTTCCGATTTCTCGACGAACTTCAGATGTGGCAGATGCTGCAGCCCAAGAATCTGGAGATCCTCGCGCGCAACTTCGCAGCGACGTTCCCGCTCGTGTGCACCCAGGATGCTTTCGCCATTACTCCTACCACGAGCTCCCGCTCCACGAGCTCGCGTGCCCGCACGGCGTGGGCTCCTGCACGGAGCCGGGCTACAACTACACTGGCCCGCCGGCAGATCTCGTCGTCCACCTTGCAGAGGGGCACTTGATCAAAGTGATTAGGATCTCGTATGGGCAAGCCCAACTTCTCCAAGAGCAGGTGTCGTTCACTGACTCGGGACGCCGCCGGCTAATTTTCCAGGGGGGACGGCTCTGTTTTCGTCCTGACCATCACCGCCGGTGTATCGGGAACCAGAGCCGGGCCGTATGCGTCAGGTCGGTCTCGTGCGCCTGGCCCATATACACGGTGCGCATGTGGGCGAACTCCCAGCCGCCGTCGTCAGATAGCATTCTTGTGCTTGCCGAGGCGCCAAGCTGCCCGATGCCGCGGGAGGTGGAGTATGTGGACCTAAGGTCGATCCTATGCATGTCATCTCAGTACCTTGTCGGTGCTGGACCGAACAGGGAAATGTAGTACTTGTGCTGTCATTACTGTTAGACTTAAGCGATGCTTCTCAGGTGCCTAGAGCATACGTGTTGTGCGAATGTACCCCAGTTGTAGTTTTCAGTACTCCTTATTAATTCGACGAGTTATTATATTGGTCCAATCAGCTTGTTGTTTGTCACGTTGCAAAGTCCGCTTGCGTTGGACAGACCAGCAATACCATGTGCTCCCTCTCCCGCATGTCAGTGTCACGTGTTCCGAGGGCCCACCTGCCAGTGTCACGCCCCCCTCCTCTTCCTTCCCCTCGAAGCCACTGTCCCAACTTCTCTTCCATCCTACCACTCCCGTCCGATGGTTGTAATCTGATTTTCGTTGGATTGTTTACAAGTAATCTACGTTGATAATGCAACATGCAAATGGCACACACACAATTTCTAAAGTGGAAGCACTCACACGCTGCTATTGCACATATTTATCAATATAGCTCGACAAACCCATTACAATAATTGTACTCGCATTAAACACAATTGAAATTGCAACCATCATAAATAACATCTAAACCCACATCACACCGCTGTCGTCGGAGTCCACCTCGATTGGTGACACCGCCGTGCCCTTCCCAGCGCATCCACTCCCGCCCGTGGCTTGCCCTTCGCCAAGGAGGTAACAATGGCGTTCTGCACAGCTTCGTCCCCGTCGTCCTCCACATCAGAATCGACAATGACGAAGGTAACGGGTTGTCATGGACCGAGCGCCGTCGCGCCTGGCGGCTCCTGCTCGAGCTCGACGCCGCATCAGTCCTTCTACAGGTAGGAGGGGCCGAGATCGCATACATAGCATCGTCGCTCCTCTCAAGAAATCATGGCCATTTGATACTGCGACGGTAGGATCTTGGGGTGGATCCACCGCGGCGAGCCCTACCGGAAGCGGTGGAGCGGATGGATCTGCCGGCGTGAGCCATGACAAGTTCCTAGGAGGGAGTAAGATTGTGGGCCAGGCGTGTCTGGTTCCTGAGCAAGGCCTCCCAGTGATATATGTACGCGGGCAAGGTGCCAAAAATTTTCGTCCAATGCGCGCGAGAGGGCTTTTGAAACACGAAGGCGCGAGGTTTGGTTGACAAGTCCACACGCTAGGTCCCCCACCTGTCAGCCGAATGTGGACGGTAGGATTCTGCCCGAGTTATTAAGTAGGGATAAATCATGCTTCACCACTACCCTGACATCCAAAGGCTCCTCTTTCCTCTGCCCTTGCTCCCCTCGCTCATGGCTCGCAGCTCGTGCAGTTCGTCTCGGTCGGAATCAGGGTCGGCTCAACGCCGTCAGGCGGGTGCCCCCATCAGGTACCGGAGGGTGCCCTACGATTACTACCCCGATATGCTGTGTTTGTGCAGTGAGAAGATGCCGAGATGGATTTCATGGACCGACGAAAATACTACAGGAAAATTTAGCAACTGCAGCATCAAAGCGGTAAGTTCCTACTGTAGTTACAATGGTAACCTGGATCTAGAAAGCATAATGTAATTCTTTTTTTTGCTTCCTTCGATCTACTACGCAGGAAGGGAGGGGGACTGGCTGTGATAAGTTTGTGTGGATCGAAAAGCCACTGACAGGTTTTCATAGAGAGTTTGTTCAGGATCTACGTGATGCTGTGTGGGACAAGAAAGAGGAGATTCGTGCGATGGAGCGAGAGATCCGGGAGCTTCGCCAGGTGCAGGGGAGCCAGGGGCAGGGAGGTGGTGAGATAGACGGGCTCAAGATTAGGCCAGATAGTGGAAACAATTTCCTCATTATCTAGGCATTATCTGTTGCATTTGCAGTTTATGTTGCCATGTCATTGTCCAGCAGCTGAAATAAGTTGCTGCTTCGTGGAGTGTAGCAGCCAGCTTAAGAAATTGTTTTTCAGCCTAGAAACTTATCATAAGTGTAATGCCAATTGAAGGGATTTATTAAGCGCCTATAAATAATTCATGTCTGTGCCACTAACACCCATCGATTTTGGATAGGATTTAACCACTCAACTATCACGATTGTTCAGATAGTAGTGACACAGTCACAATTTTGGATTCAACTAGTATTCTCGGCCGTATCCAATCCTAAAGTCATGATACATTTTACTCCGAGTACGGGAGGCAGATTGTTTCGCCCGACAAGTTCCACGCACACAGCTCCAGAGTTTAACCGAACTACATATATAGGTTCAAGTTCAATACATCATTAGGCTGCTACACTGCTAGCCCTCTTTCTCTGCTTGGGTGCCAACTTTCTTCCTCTTTCCTTCACGTCTAATGGCTTCTTCATCTCCTGCCTTCTTCCTCTTCCTGGGTGCCAATTTTCTTACCTTCACATACCCTGCATCTCCGGGCCGAGGGAAGTCAGGAAAATCAGCACCAGAATCTTGTCCGACATCATCACTCCACTCGTTTTAGTTTTCTTCCCGCAGCAAAATCACTGAGTCGGCTGTCTTGTTTCTTACCTTGCGCTTCCTGTAAAACAAAATAGTACATGGATTACTACCTTATATCTATAGACTATAAACAATTTTTTGTGTGAATGTACCATCTCATACCTAGGTTTGGGAGCATTAAGGGGACATCCATCTGCTCTATGGCCTATAAGATGGCAGGCATTGCATCTGTTTTTGCCCTTGTTTGTAGCACAGAAAGCCGAACCCTTCTTCTCGAGAAAATTCTTAAACCTATTCACCTGGGGTCTTCCTTTGCCCCTTTTTGTAACTGGCTGGCAAAGCTTGAAAGATAGTTGGACTTGAGGCCACTGAGATGGGTCTGTACATGGCTCGACGTATCCAGCGTACGCAACTTTGAACTTTTCCATAGAGTAGTAGTCTGACAAATACTGATCCATATGTGGTAGGGTTCTTTTCTTCACCAAGAAGGCCAAGGCGTGGTCGCAAGGTTTCCCGGTATGCTGCCACTCCAAGCAGGTGCGTTCTCGCAGCTGGATGTTCACAACATCCCTTTTGCCACTCTTGGACATATCGACCACCTCACAGCTTCTATTGGTTGACGGGAGAACCTTAAGATGAGCAAGTCCTCGGCTTCTCTTGTGTAGTTGCTGTACAACTGGCGGTAGCATATGTCCTCTAAGTCTCCTACCAATCTCTCTCCTTATATTTAACAGCTTCATGATCATACCATGTACCATGTCCATCAAGATATGAACAGGACGCACTTTTATGTCCTTCACCCAGTTATTCAGGCATTCTGCAAGGTTGTTGTTTATGTAATCAACTTTGATGTTAGGGTTGAATTGACTCCTCTTCCATAGCTGCGAATGATGGATGGATAAGTACTCTGGAAGTTCAGGGGCTTCGGCCAAAATCTTGCTCATGAAATATTCGCTGCTACTAGGTTTGTAAACTCTAGCAGCAGGAAACATGTAACGAAATACACTGCCTACATAGTGTGAGTACAAGTTGAGCATCATATTGGCATGGAATTCTCTACCTTCATCTCGCGGGAACACCTCCTTCACTGCATTCGTCAACCCTTTGCATGCATCCGTGGATATAGCCAATGGATCCATGTGGCCTATTGATCTCCTGAGCTGCCTCATAAACCAGACCCAGTTTTCCTCTGTTTCTGTTTCAAACAGCCTGAATGCCACTAGGAACATCCAGTTGTGACCATCAAGTGCTATGGCAGATGGCAGGCAGCCTTTCCATTTGCCAGTTAGGATAGTGTTGTCTACACTCAGATACGGCCTATAGCCGTCCTTGAATCCCTGGATGCAAGGTTTAAGCGCCATGAAAAATCTTTTGAAATATATTTTACCACCTTCTGATTCGGTGTCAATCTCCACAGCACTCCCCGGACACCTAGCTTGTACCTCCGCCTTGAAGTTGTACAACATCCTGAAGCTATTGGTCCAATCCCCGTGCAAGACCCCTAGAGCTTTCTCTTTACCTTTCCAAACCGTGCAATACGGAAGGACAATGTTGTATTTAGAACCGAGGCTAGTTTGAATATTCTTCGTGGTCTCCTTAGGGTTATCCTTTAGTATGGACATAGATTGCATAGCCACCCACTCCGTATCAGCCATTGAGGATTTCAGTTTGCTGCCTGTCAGACACATGTGTGGAGGGCCCATTTTGTTCACCTGCAACACAGATTCATTTAAAAGATAAGCGGAGTCGACTAGTTGCCAGAAAGATATCGCACATCAATTGTAGTTATAGAGTGAAAAGAGAGAGAGAGAGTTCTAATGGTTTGCTGCATTTATTGCCCCAGTACCCTAATTGCATTTGACACAGGTAAGGCTCTTGCTATGATCCTCCATGGACAATGTACCTCGGCCCGTCCATTCATCCACGTTAACTTGCAAACGACCTCATACCTCTGGGCAGTGTTCTTCAGTCGATAAATGTCGAACTCCCCCTTGATACAAAAATGCCGGAACGACATCCTGAACTCATGCATGCTCCTGAACTCGGTGCCGACCAAAATTATAGGATACTCGTGGTCCTGTTTCATTTCTTCTACTTCAACACCCAAATCATCGACTGGAATACCAACCTCATCGTTAAGTTCCTCGTCTATTTCATCATCACTAGATTCTTGATCGTCGACAGTGCCTTCTTCTTCAACTGATTCGGAATCCTCGCCATCGTCTCTAATGCCTAGTACTGCACACATCATATTGACTCCCATGGGTGGGGTTGCACCATCGTCTCCACCCGGATGGACCAGAACATTGCCCCAATCCACCTCACCGGCAACTCTATTTTCTCCAAGACACTCGGTTGGTTCTGCTGCAACCACATGGGGTGGTCTTATGTTTGCACGCATCCCAGGTACTTCAGTGGACAAACAGCAGTCAGAATCAATTTCATCTTGAGTGTATAAAACCCTCTTGCTCTTCCTGTGTACATCCTCCTTCCTTATGAAATCTTTCCTGATGGTATCAGTAGGGCTTGACATCCGCGTTCCATTCCCCATCGAACTAGGCTTTTTGCTGCTGCTCTTGGGTGTGATGTCCTTACTGCCTTCCCTCACGGGTGTTTGCTCCAGGGTGCTGGCATTATTGCTCGACCTCTGTGGCGTGTTCTTCTTCGAATTAGCCCTTTTACTGCTACTATTGGGCGTGTTCTCCTTCGTGCTGGCATTATTGCCTGACCTCAGCGGCGTGTTCCGCTCCAAATTAGCCCTTTTGCTGCTACTATTGGGCGCTTCTCCTTCGTGCTGGCATAATTGCCTGACCTCATCGGCGTGTTCCGCTCCAAATTAGCCCTTTTGCTGCTACTATTGGGCGTGTTCTCCTTCGTGCTGGCATAATTCCCTGACAGCGGCGTGTTCCGCTCCAAATTAGTATTTTTGCTGCTCCCACTGGGTGTGGTAGCCTCCGTGTTGGCCATCTTCGCCTCTTTGCTACCACTCCTGGGAGTGTTCACCACCGTGCTAGCCCTCCTAGCGTTTTTTGCTGCTACCATTCGGTGTGGCATTTTGACTGGATCTCAGGGGTGTACTCTGCGGCATGGTGCCTTTTGTCGTGCGACTCTTGGGCGTCCTCTTCTCTGGCGTGGTCTCCTTGGTGACATTCTTCTTCGGAGTGGCCTTTCTGGGGATGCTCTTCCTGCTCCTCTTTATGACGCTCCTCTGTAAGACTCTCCTCTGTTCGAAGCTACCCTCAGTCGCACCAGCCCCAGTGATGCCATGGATCAGGTCACGCATGCCTTCTAAAAGTCCATCATCTCTATTGTCGAGTTCCAATTCCTCTCCAACCGTGAGCACTATCAAGTGGAAGTACACTTCACCTCTATAATGTTTCCTTGTAAACGGTATGACTAAATCACTGGTATCTTTCACATCGATAGCCTTTTTGCTCCTGTAACCATAATATAACAAACATGCTTCCTGGGAGGACCCCCACAGAACCTTCACATGTAACAATGCCATCAGGTCAGATAACTCTACCACTTCAGGGTCGTATCTGCCAAGGATTACATCAAACTCATCATAGACTTTTTCTGTGCCATCATCTAATTTTGCAGTATAATCCGCGACACCGATAGTAAGATTACTGTACCATCATCAGGTTCTTCAGGATAGAAACCTCCGAGAGGTTCGAGAGATAGAGCGGCACCATCAGACCTAGCCCCAATGCCACCGCCGCCATCACCAGCGTCATCGTTAGCTAGATCAACCTCGGTGGAAGTACCAGGACCAGGAGCAAGGCGAGGGCACTTAGCAGCGAGAGCTACATTACATCGTGGACAGGCAGGGGCCCTTCTAACGGCAGCCACAATAGGATCAGCTGCTGCCATGCCACATCGACGATCAGGAGCAGTTCCCACAACAGCAGTGTTTCGAGTGCTAGCACAGTCCAGACCATGAGCTGGCTCCAGACCAGCAGCTCGCTGAACCCGAGCACGGGTTCGAGGAGAAGCCAAGGCATCAGTCTTTGCAACAACAGTGGGGCAGCCTCCGGAAGCCTTAGTTTGCTCAATAGCGGCAGTGATTGGGTCAACAACGTCCAGATCAACAACAACACGAGGATGACCAGTACCAACAGATTCTAGAGCATGGGTTCGCACAACTTGAAGATGGTTTCAAGGAGGAGCAGCACACAAGGCGGCGGTCTTGGCAACAACAACGGGGCAGCCTCCGAAAGCCTTAGTTTGCTCAACAGCGGCATGGATTGAGTTAGCAGCAGCCGCAACAACACGGGCACGGGGACAGGGACGACCAGTACTAGCAGATTCCAGAGCAGAGTTTTCCACAACGGCAATACGGGGACTCCTATGAGGAGGTTGCCTGACAGAAGCATGTCGCGGTCGAGGAACCACATTTTGCTCAACAATAGCAGGGGTTCAAGTTAGACCTCCCTGTCCAATAATAGCTGGGTGACTCCCAGTAGCAGGAGCTTCCTCATCCAGTATGTTACACACCAGCATAACCACGCGAAGCCCAACATGCTGTTTCATCAACCCAATTAGCTAACTGTCACACGCTATAGGAACCTTGAAGCCTCATTCATCAAGGATGCTAAACCGTGCAGTCTGCTCTGGCCTCATTTCAGCAAGTTCACGCACAACAGCAACCAAACCAGGGATAGTGCATAACTGCATAGGCGCTACTTCCATCTTTAGATTCTAAGCCTGTTTCCACGTGCCCTTCCCATGTGCTAATTTAATGAGGTAGCCACAGATGGTGACCCGAACCATGTATTTGGGTTCAGCGGAGATCCTAGTTGACAGAAAATTGGAGACAAAAGATAAGAATTGTTTGTCAACGTCGTGCTAGCAAACAATGCTATGTTCGATATATCTCTGTAATGCCAATAGCCAGCTAGAAGTTATAGGTAGTGCGAATAGCAAAGAGAAGAGTAGCTCACCCATAATTAGCTAGAAGTACTTCTTCCTCGGCAAATGGATCTGCCATCCTTCCCGCTGCTCAGCTCGTCGGCGGTAGAGGCAGGCTAGATCGTCGGAACGGCTGGCACGACATTCGGCATTAGAGCTCGGTAGCAGCGAGTAGGCGCAGCAACTTGGCGCCAGAAGTCAAATGCCCGAAGAGATCATTCTGGTTGGAGAGGGGATTTTGACGCCGCCAGTGCTAGGGTTCATGCGAAAGGAGGGAGGGAGTGGATTTGTGAATTTGGTCAATGCACCATGCTCCTTTAGTCTCTCATTTTGCCTACGTGGTTGCCCCGTTGGCGCTCGCGTCACGGAAATATTACTGACATGAGGGTCTCGACCGTCTACTTCACGGGACAGTTTCACGGCATGTTTGGATTTGGTAGGGGTGAGATGAGTTTGCATCGAAATGGCCCCTCTCGGTAGTTGGCGGCCCAACATTTCGAAACGCGGCAATTTCAGGGAACTTATGTACCGCGGTGCACTTACCCGCGAACTTTGGTACCGCACACCGGTAGCTCCGGTTGGTTGACGTGGGAGCTTACTCTTCTTCATACCCCGGCAACGACGCCATAAAAAGTACTTGCTGACTTGTGTATTAGTGAGCTCGTTGGGGAACCCCAAGAGGAAGGTAAGATGAGCATAGCAGTAAGTTTCCCTCAGATATGAAACCAGGGTTATCAATCCAGTAGGAGTAAGGAAACACCTCAAAGGTGTTGCTAGCTGGACTTTGGCAGGGTGCACTACCGACACCAGCAGCAACGTGGAAACATGCACAACACAACCGCAAAATTTTGCCCCCAACTTACACTGAGGTTGTCAATCTCACCGGTTTTGCTGAAAACAAAGGATTAAACGTATTGTGTGGAAGAAAGTAATAGTTTGCAGAAAGTAAACAGAAAGCAGTAAACAGTTGTAGTTTGATGATAAAAGAAAGGACCGGGGTCCATAGTTCACTAGTGGTGGTTCTCCTTAAGATAGATAACATGTTGGGTGAACAAATTACAGCGGGGCAATTGACAAACATCGAGAAAGCAATATGCATATACTACTCATCATGACTCCTTTGAGATTCGATTGGGCATTACAACATTATACATAGATCGTAATCCAACTACATCTATGACTAACAATCCACCTTCAGGTTATCATCCGAACCCCCTCCAGTATTAAGTTGCAAGCAAAAGATAATTGCATTATGCATTGCGTGTAAAGTAAACAATACGGTTATCTTCAAAAAAAAGTAAACAATACGATTGTTCTATGAACAAAGGATTGATGTTTTCTCCCTAGTAGCAATAGCACATCTAGTAACTTAGAGATTTCTGTCACTTCCCTAGATTACTAGAGGCATGAACCCACTATCGAGCATAAATACTAACTCTTGGAGTTGCTAGCATCTACTTGGCCAAGATAGCTACTAACAACGGAAAGCATGCAAGATCACAAATAACAAAGACATGATAGAATCAATAATCAATCTGAAATAGCATCTCAATATCCATCGGATCCCCACAATCACAACATGTAGGATTACAAATAGATGATCTTGATCATGAACGGATCTCACAAGATCTAAAAATGATAGCACAAAGGAGGAGAACCAGCCATCTAGCTACTACATGGACCCGTAGTCCAGAGATGAACTACTCACGCATCACACCGGAGGCTTGCATGGTGATGAAGAAGGCCTCCAGGGTGAATTCTCCCCTCCGGTAGGCTGCCGGGAAGAGCTTCAGATCCCTCCCGATCTAGGGATGGAGATGACGGCGGCTACAAATTCTTTCATGGAATTTTGATTGGGTACTTACAGTTTTTGTATCAGAGGCATATTATTGGCAAAAGGAGAGGTCGGGGGGGTGCCTGGGCTGGCTACACCACCCCCTGGCGCGGGCTAGGCCTGTCCGTGCAGCCAGGTGGTGTGGCCGCCCTCTGGCCCTTCTCCATCTTGTATTCTGGCTCCGTGTGTCCCTCGGTGAAAAACTGACTTTGGCTTTTGTCCCGTCCAATTCCGAGAATATTCATTTTCGGACTTTCCTCGAACCAAAAATAGCAGAAAATAGGCAGCTGGCACTATGGCTCTTGTTAATAGGTTAGTCCAAGAAAGTGTATAGAAAGTACTCCAAAGTGTGGACAAAACATAAAAAAGTAGATAAAACCAAGCATGGAACATCAAAAATTATGGATACGTTAGCAACGTATCGACCACCACCACCGAAGGAGTAATTCATCATTAGGTTTTGGCATCCCCTTGGTTTGTTCCAAGCTTGGAGGAGTGCCGCGGTATCACATCACTATCTTCAATCTTTGTACCTTTTTAGTAGAGTAATATCATGAATAGAGAAGTTATCATGTAGGATGGTTTGCATTATGGAAGTGTCCCTCCTCTCGTTAGATTTTATGTATCCCTTGGTGTGAGTTGCCGTTATGGAATATTAATGAGAAGTTCTATCATTTACTCTTTTGCATATCTTATATTAGTTTTCAATTCATGGTTATATGATTGATCTTGTCGTTAGTATTGGTATCACTTTGGGATCATTGAGTTAATTTAGTTGATTTTGGCAAACCTGGCTCGGTCAGTAGGAACACTATTTTGAGAATTGAATGAAAAAGACAAAAGTACTCTTAAAGAAATATAATTTCATCATCTTTCTTTCTTGTTTTGCTCATAAGTTTAGTATTCTCTAGTTAAGATCTTTTGTGCTTCTAAGGACGATTGCATGTTTGTTTTTATCACTTCTATGTTTGTTTGTTTCCTTCAACTCTTATGCTTGCTACCCAGCCTTGCTAGCCAAAAACCTGTACTGAGAGGGAATGCTTCTCGTGCATCCAATCCTTAAACCAAAACCTATGCCATTTGTGTCCACCATACCTACCTACTAGCACTATTGCTATTCCAAGTAAATTCATGTTTTTATCTACGTTTCTAATTAAACTTGTTATGTGAAAATTAGTGATTAAAGCTCTCACGAACATTATGGCATACCTTACTTTCTTGCACTTAATAAACTTGAACCATTGTGACCTTCTTTGTTGCGTTTATCCTTGCGCTTTATAAGTTGAAGTTAGTAGAACCATGTATCATGGGGAACGCTTTCAACATTGCACTTATATTCTGTTGATATCATGATTCTTTTGCTTATGGATCCCGGCAGTGTGAAATAAAAGGGGAACTTGTAAGATCATGGAGTTTGTATGTGTGTTAGAGAAATGCCTGGGCCGCTAGCCTAAGCCATGCCTAATCATGGTGGAAACTTGCAGCATAACCATAATGATCACTCTATGAAGCATCCTCAATAAAAACCTTTGCAAATAGATTATGGGATAGCTCATGTATCATGTGCAAGGGGTACCCGGTTGGCGGTTCTCTATGATACATATGTATTTACAATGAAAAGATCTTACTTGTGACTGAAGTTGAGTAGCATGAGGTTCGGTACTCATAAGTAAGGGGCATGAGATTTCAACTTATAACTTGTCAAGCATATCCTCTTAGTTGTGTCACTTTAACCATAATCACCTAAAGATGCTTATGATAGGGGCAATGAGAGGTGAAAGCTAATAAGTATCATAATTTTTGGAAGCTCTTTATGAAACTTGAAATCCCTGCTTCCCTCTGCGAAGGGCCTATCTTTTACTTTTTAGTAGAATCAGTAAACCTATTCCCTTCTACCTCAACAAGTATTTTGAGTTGTTGTGTTTCATTCTTTCATATGATGATGTATTCAATCATGTTTCTTATGTTCCTTTTTATGCACATTGGTCTTATCTTGGTGATTACTACTTTGAAAGTTATCATTGAAAACCAGTTATTTGTGAACTCCTACAAACTGTCAACTATTCTTCGACCAAGAGCTAAGTTTGCCATTACCAATTATGATTTACTTTATGTATCTTTATTGTGTTTCCTTTACTTATGGCAAGTTTGTCCATTTTGCATCACTATTCTATATCATAATTTACTGTTATTCATTGATATATTTCATATTAAGAGATGATACTTATGTTATTTCATCTGTTTTTGCATGGTTGATGATTTTTGGAGCATGGACCGCTGCCGTCAGGATTTTGATGAAAAAGGTGCTGTTTGGAGGCAAAATTCGCGAAGATCAGAAAATCCGGGAAAATACATGGAAAATTCTATTTTTCCAGAAGACGAAGATTGCTAGAAGGGGAAGTGGAGATGGGCCACAGGGGGCCCACACCACCCCCTGGCGCGGGCAGCCCTAGGCCACGCCAGCAGGTAGTGTGGCCGCCCTGACCCACTCCAGGCTCTCCCCTCTAGCGTATATTATCCTCCGGAAACCCTAAGACTCGAGGAGCGACCACAGAAAGATTCCGCCGCCTCTGTGGGGTGGAAAACACCAAGAGAGAAAGATCTCTCCGGCAGACAGAATTCTGCCGGGGGAATTCCTTCCCGGAGAGGGGAGATCATCGCCATCAACACCACCATCAAGCTGGACTTCATCGGGATCATCATCATCATAATCTCCACCAGCACCATCATCACCACTTCACACCGCTGTAACAATTGGGTTGAATCTTGTATAGTTCTTAGGGGAAACTTTCTCGATGTTGATTACTCCTTGTAGTTGATGCTATTGAGTGAACCATTGAATTGTCGTTTATGTTCAGATGGTTACACATCATTATTTCATCTCTGATCATGATCCATATGATGTCTTTTGAGTAGTTCGTTTTGTTCTTGAGGACATGGGAGAATTCATGTTGTTAGTAGTGGAATTGTGTTGAGAAAGATTCAATAGTTTGATATTTAAGTTGTGGTGTACTTCTTCTAGTGGTGTCATGTGAACGTCGACTACATGACACTTCACCTATATGGGCCTAGGGGAATGCATTGTGTATTTGGCTACTAATCGTAAGGGTTGCCGGAGTGACAGAAACATGAACCCCCGTTAGGAAACCTTTGCACAAGGGATGTCAGGGTCTTAGAGTTTAAAGTTGTGGTTAGGTTTCTACCTTAATTACTTTCTTGTACTTGCGAATGCTTGCAAGGGGTATAATCACAAGTATGTATTAGTCCTAGGAAGGTCGGTACATCAGCATAGGTTCACCCACACAACACTTGGCAAACTAAAGAAGATTAATCAACTATATGAAGCGAAAGCACTTGACGATATTCCCATGTGTCCTCGAGAACGTTTGGTCATCCTAAATAATACAACCGGCTTGTCCTTTTCTAAAGAAAGGATTGGGCCACTTGCTGCATTTATTATTATTGTCTTTTATTTACTCATACTTTATTTACCTACATTATCGAAAACCCCTAAAAATCCGTTTGCTAAGTATTTACAGAGAATTCCTGCTCCAAGCCATTTGCCAACACCTTCTGCTCCTTGTTGGGTTCGACACTCTTACTTATCGAAAATACTGCGATACACCCCCTATACTTGTGGGTCATCAATGGACACTCGTGGCATTACTAAGGTTTTTGTTCCTTTTGCATAATGATTACTCATAATAGCCATAGGAGTGATTACATCATGATTATAGCTACCCAGGAGTGCCAAGAATCTTACCCACTACAGCATTACTGCTACAAGTGTTTAATCAACTCATAGCCAAAATCTAGGAGTTTCCTCCATGAAGATCGTTCGTAGGCCAGCAGAATTGTTGGCATCCCATGAAGTTTGACACACGTAAAGCTATATCATTCTTATGATTAACATGTCAAACTTTGGCATGCTCACAAAAACCGCTAAACATTAATTCAATCGAACAAACCCTTTCAAAGAGAGCTATCAAGTCAATCAACATTTTCAGTGGTGTTCCGTATCTCTATAAATAAGCCTTCAAGACTAAGCACTACAACACCCAAGCCTTCAATTGTGAGACTTTTTCTTATTACAATTGTTTAGCAATTTTTAGGCAAGACTTGGTTAATTACGAGAGCTGGAACAAAATGAGCCCAATTAAATACCCATGCAAACGACATTCTTATAACGATACAAAGACTTACAACACCAATATAATATCTCAACATTTACTACTAACTAGGATAGGTTTCTCAAACTTCAAAAGTGGGGAGTCATAAGGCATACCTCTCATGTTTTGTTCCACTTCTCTCTTCCTTTTTTATTTGTTTCTTGGAAACTCGAAGTCAATCACTCTCCTGCAATTATATGAAGTCCTCGAGGCGGAAAGAAAAGCAAGAGGGAAAATAAGGAAAAATGGAGAAATCTTTTTGTGGTTATTAAGATAGGGACTTAGAAGAATAGAAAATTGGCGGCAAAGCTCGGCTAGAAAATTTTGAAAGCAAAATATAAAAAGAACTAAAGATAAAGTGTTGGGGAAACCAACACGAGTGCTTATAAACTCAAATAAAAACGCAACCTCGAAATAAATAAAAGAAAATAAACGCCAAATAAAGATGCATGAGGAAACTTCCCCAAGCTTAGGCTTTTGCAAGCCCTTCAAATCATTGTGGTGGCAAGAAAAAATCATTACTCCAGTTCACGAATTGAGTTGAGAGGTTACTTGTTGATTATCGGAGCATCAAAGAGAGTCTATGCATTCTCTCCACAGTCCATCCAAGTCCATGGAAATCTTGGTGTGTGGCGAACCTGGTTTGTGGCTGCTCCTCTTGATAAGGAACTTGTTGCTCCTCTTCTTGGTCCTCGTCCTCTTCAGGAGTCTCTTCCTCAGGTGGGTGTTGCTCAACCTGCGAATCATATAGCAAACATCCTTCCTCGATAGAGAAAAGACCATTAGGCATAGGAGCAGGGTAGATACGCCCAGCTCTAGCAATATGCAAGTAATAAACACCACCTCTCCTAGTGAGCATTTCACAGGCCCTCAAGGTGGAGAAACCAACATGTGTCATACCTAATACGGGTTGCAACTCACCTAGATCGATGTCTAGGGAAGTGGCAAGCACGGTGATGATGCCTCCTCCTGTGATTGGCCCTTGGCTTTGGGAGGCTTGGTTCTCTAGGTAGTGCACAAGGATGGCACCCAAGTTGTGTGACAGGTTGCAGTTGATGTAAGCAGCCTTTGCAAGGACTAGGATGTCCTCCTCATTGAGTCCCGTGAACTCATTACGTGCCTGCAAAGTGTTAGCAATAATATAGAACAAATAGCGAATTGTAGGATGTTGAATATTCTTCCCCTTGTTCACTCTACTAGTGAAACTCATTCCATTATAATATTGATCGGGGGAAGGACTTAAGCCAGTAAAAGATGCGTGTAAAGCATGAATATCATTGTTTGGCAAATTAAAACATGCGCACCATTCATCTAATGTTCAAGTGTACTTGTTGTTCATCAGACAGAAATAACTAGTATCCTCTCCTTGCCATTGTTTAACAGTGCTTTGCAAGAACTTAGGAATTCAATGGTTAAGCGGCGATAAGTAGGTACATCATTGTACACAAAGTGTTGCAGGCCAACTCTATTGCAAAGTAAATTAAAGTCATCAGAAATACTGAGTTGGTTCAATATAATGGGGCAAGCCCACTTGGTGGCCTTCACTTTGCGGTTCTTGATCTGGTTGAAGCGATCACGATGGGCCTCATCCCTGAACCGTATCCCCATGCATTCCTGAACGGCATCCCGAGAAGCGCTAGCGGTGTCATGAGCACGAGTTTGGCTCCTTGTGTTCATCATCTAAAACATTGAAGAAAGGAAAAAATAAAACCTTTTGATCCAACAACAGTAAGTGTATCATATTCCTCATCATAGCACACTAAAGAATTCTCCTCAAAATAATAATCTAGGTAAGAAAATCATAGCAATTGGTTCATAGTAGGTCTCACCCTAGATTGATAATGACAATAGATCAAAGATGAATTTGCAAAAAGTAATTGGAAGCAGAGGAAAAACATACCGTAGATCACTTGTGCGTGAGGAAATCGAACGAAATTGAGTAGAGATGGAGATCCCTTGAGGTTTTGCGAGAGTTTGGAGGTAGAAGAAAGAAAAAAGATTGAAGTTTTGGAGTTGGGAGTACCTTCCCGTGCAATTTTGTGGTCGGACGCAACTATATGGGCGCAACTATACGGGCGCAACATGTGTTCCCGCCGTATAGTTGGTGTTCTGTCAAAATATTAGGGTTTCCTCCTAGCGGCACAGCTATACAGACGCACCTATACGAGCGGAACAAAATGTTCCGGCCGTAAAGTTGGTCGTCAAACTGTCTGTCCCTGCAAAAGAAAATTCGCAAAGGCATCGATATCTATACGACCGGAACTATATAGCCAAAAAATTTATTCCTGCCGTATAGTTGGTCGTTAAACTCTTAGTACATACAAAAAGAAATTGTACAGAGGCATTGATATCTATACGACTGGAACTATGCGGCCGGAATTTTTATTCCCGCTATATAGTTGGTTGTTAAACTCTCAGTACATATTGCAGAAATTTTTTCAATGGCAAAGATAACTATATAACCGGAACTATAAGGCCGAAATTTTTATTCCCGTCGTATAGTTGGTCGTTAAACTCTCCGTGCGCGTCAAATTTTTTATGTTTCTTCGTAAACTATTTCTTTTCCTATAACTTAGTGATATACCTTGTTTTTGACAGAAAATTGACAGTAAATACTGTCGACCAACAATAGCATGAATAAAGCAGAATTTGAAGTACTACCGAACTTCTTCTCCTCGAATGGAGTTTTCTAGCACTCTTTATTAAAAAAAACTAAAACTAAAAACTTAACTAAAACCTTTATTCAACATGGGTTGCCCCCAATGGAGCGCTCTTTTATGGTTAATAGCTTAACCTTGATGATACTTACTTGGGCCAGATGAGTGGAACACCCACTCCAAAGTAATTGGCCTTCAAAGTGATGGCCTCCTTCTCGTCATGTTTGGCTTTCTTATTCCTAGGGAAATGAATAACAAAAGGATCCCGCGAAGGCAATTGTAACTTCACGTTCCCTTCATGAAGGTTAATTAAAGACTTTATAGTTCTTAAGAAAGGATGGCCTAATATTATAGGAGCAACAGTATCTTCAGGCATGTCAACAATAACAAAGTCAATTAGAGCAGGACAGCCTTTGATGTAAACTAAAGTGTTCTCCTTAATCCCAACAGCTTGTTTGTAGCTACAATCTGCCAAGATTTAATTTGTTAAAAAGACTCTTTGGAATTGTCAAGATGCTTGCACCTAGATCACAAAGTGCAACTATCTCATTGGTTCCAATCTTTATCTCAATAGTAGGCTCAAATATGTCATCTAGTTTAACAGGTAACGTTTCAACAATTTTCTTGTATTCTTCTTCAAGCTCGTGTACCTTAATTGCTACTTGATCAACGAAGTGTTGATACATGGCTTCATAATTACCTTCACTTACCAGAATTTTGACGTTGATCCTCTTTACGGGGTCTTCGATGGTGTAGCTTGGTGAAGGGGCATTACTATAATCAAGTTCTTCAGGATCCTCCCTTTGGATCCTCATCATTTTGAGTTCTTCAATAGGATTGGACTTAGCTTTACCTGCAAATTTAGCTAGGATGAGAGTTTAACTCTCGGTTATCTTACCTAGCCGTGCCTCAACGATCCTTGTTCTTTATTGAAGGGCCTGCAAGTCATTTCTCAAACTAACAGCTTGGTTAGATAATTTACCAAGCATAGCATCATGGTTCTCCGTAATTTTGACTAGAATATTATTTTTTTAGTTTTGTGACTCTATGAAAGACTTAAGTGTTTCTTGGAGACTACCATTACTAGTTCCCATATTATTATTAGAATTACCTGCAGGACTAGCATAATGTTTATGGAAGTTAGGATTGTAACTCTTCTTCCAAGCAGGGTTATAATCATTACGAGCTACGAAGTCTATTTCTTCAATATTTGTTTCAGGGGTGTCTCTTACCTGGGTTTTCTTACCTTTAACGGCTAGTATGAGATCATCCAACTTAGCATTGAGATCTTCGTTATCTTATGGTGAGCCAGAGTTCACCTTCTTCGTGTTTGATCTTTCCACATGCCATTAGGCATGGTTGTCTTGCATATTGTCTAGCTGCTGCTTTGCTTCGGTAATATGTTTACCCATAAATGTTCCTCTAGCTGCAATATCAAGCATAGACTTAGACACATGATTAAGAGCATTGTAAAATAAATGGAGGATTAACCAATCTTCCATCCCTTGACTAGGACAGTTTCTTAGGCATTCTTTCATCCTCTCCCATGCAAGCGCTAGTGGCTAACGCTCTTCCTTTCTAAAGCCAGTAATATTAGATCGGAGTTGCATAGTCTTTACAGGTGGGAAAAAATCTGTCATAAATAAAGAAGTACATCCCACCCATGATGTAATAGTATTTTTAGGCAAAGATAGCAACCATTCTTTAGCTCTCCCTCTTAAAGAGAAAGGAAATATACGCAATTTGACCGCATCAGGGTCAACATTTTTTATACGCACCGTATCACATATTTTAGTGAAAGTATTTAAGTGCATACCTGCGTCTTCAACAGTACAGCCTCCAAATTGATTCTATTGAACCAAATTTAAGTAATGGGGCTTAATTTCATAGTCATCAGCAGCAATTGCTGGTTGAGTAATAGGAGTACGCAAATAATCATTATTGGGAGTAGCAAACTCCCCAAGCTTCTTTTCAGCCATATTTCCTATGTTTTTGGGTTTTCTTAGATTAAAAATTATAACAGTAAAAGCAAGAATTTAAAGGCTAACTAATTTTTTTGGTTTATCAAATAAAGACTGAATAGCAAACTAACAAAATTCAAACAAGAATTAAAACTAGCAAGGTTCCTAATAACCTCACTAGGGTAGCTATTTCTTCCCCGGCAACGGTGCTAGAAAAAAGGTTGATATCTTCGATCCAGATTACATATGTAGTATAGCTTCTTTTTCCCTAGTAGACCTAGGTTATCGAATCCTCGGGAAGCGAATGTATAGTGAAGTTACTTTAACGGACCTTCGGGAGTTTTAGAATTCCTTTTGTGTTTTTACTGGACCAGTAGCTTACGTCTTTTTGTTGTTGTCGATGATGGAGAGAGAGGTCCTAGGCCGTTCGGTTTCACCTGTAGCTGTGAAAACCATCAGATGGAAATAAAAGATAGAAATAAAGTATGCGTGTACTTGTTAGAGAAAGATAAATTATATGTGGGCAGTGCATCCATAATTTCTATTGCCTCCGCAACTGCTTATAGCAATAACCTACTAGTCTCATCCATAGAAGAAAGAGAACTAATGATATGCATAGTGATGTCACCGTTAATCCCAAGCAAATCCCTCACATACATCTGTACTACCCCTTCTGTCACTGGGGTTCCTAACCTGCAAATCAGTCATCACTCATACTCCCTATACCTGGCTCAACCCTCGGGGTCTTGGGTACCTGACAAGTCCTTTGATTGAGGAAAGAGATGATACAATAATCATCATGTCATACAAACTAATACACGATCCCATCTATGATAAATAACATGCACATTTGCTACATTGGTAGGCCAAAGCCCTTAGCCCAAGGATAATTACTCACACATAGAGATGAGATCAACAATCACAAACATTGTATAAGATTGATAGCAATAGTCTTACAATGTCACGAATCGGAGAAGAGATCTACTATTACAAGTGGTGGAATATGGCTATGGAGATGGAGAAGGGTTTGGAGATCTGAGGCGGCTTTTTGGTGGAGTCTGGCTTCTTTGGGGCAGAATGAGAGATGGCGGGGGTGTTTTCTCGTTGCCCGAGGCTTGTTTATATAGGGGTCCCTTCACGAAAGTTGTTTTGTTTGACCTAACGGTGGTGGCGCCATCTATACGACCGAAGCTATACGGTCGGAATTTTTGCTTCAGCCGTATAGATGGTCCTTATGGCGTCTGCCTCCGTTGTTTGGCTCCTGGTTTCTTCTGGTTGTTGGAAATCTCGTATCTTTGACTTTAATGTAGTGATTCCCTCCTTTAAACGACATTATCTGTGCAAGAAAAATATAAAAAAAGGATTGCATACCCCTCTGAATATTAGCATTAGTGGCAGGGTTTAGAGAGATATTTCATCAAGAATATGATTAAATATCCAATCTAAATGTGGACATTAGATGGCTATATTTCAGAGCCATTAGGTCACCCAATACACAAAAGCCGAAGTGCAAGAAGCCCGACAAAATGATGTTGATCTACTAGAAGAGGCAAGAGAATTGGCATTGTCCAGATCCGCCATATATCAGCAGAATCTTTGACGCTATCATAGTCGGAAAGTAAACCCCCCGAGTTTTTTGGGAAGGGGATTTGGCGCTTTGGCTAGTGCAACACACTGCCGGCATGCATAAACTATCACTTCCATGGGAGGGACCATTTATTGTGAGCAAGGCACCGCACAATTATGCATATTATCTTATCAATGCTAAAGCACAGGAGAAGAATCGAAAAGGCCATGGAATGTAGCGCTTCTTCATCCATTTTACACTTAGCTGAATTATATGTACCTCAAACTCTCATATGTCGGATTATATGTTGGAAATGAGGTAATTAATGAAACCTCGTCTCCTCGAGTAGTGACTCGGGTACTGTCTAAGTAGTAATTGTCTTTTTCTGTATTTAGATTTTATATGTCGTCTAGCTTAAATTTCTTAACCCTTTGGTTGAGTTAGTAATGTGTCGGCACCAAAGGCTCACTCTTCGACTTGCTGCTGTCCAAAAGATTGGCTTCATGGCAAGCAAGAGAAAAAGCTGGAAAATGCTAGGCACATGAAAAACGACTAAGGAAGGGAAAATAATCGGCACTACAAGAAAAGTGTCCATCCACAACGACTTGGCCCGACGGTCGTTGTAGATGGCATGTCTTCCACGACAAAATTCTCGGCTCGACCGTGGCCGATGGAAATCTATTTTTTCCGGTTTTGCGGCCCTCTACTATGACGGAACCGCTAAAAATATGGTGGAAGCTCGGCTGGCACTTGGGAGAAGCAAGATTTTCGTTTCCTCGCGTGATGTTGACTCGCCGAAGTCTTTTGAGGCGTTTAGGTCCCGGACGTCAGTCAGTGCCTCTAGCAGATCATACTTTTTGGTCGTGCCTCCCTGATTTGAACTCGATAACATTGCTCAATGCGTCTGTCGTTTAGTCCGGCTGCTGGGTCCCGCATGTGAGACTCTAATTAGCAGAATCGTGTGTATGATGGATTTTTTTCCTTTGCTCGCGTTACCGCGTTCCGAACATGATAGCATTACTTGATGCATCTACCATTTAATCATGCTATTGGGTCCCACATGTCAACCTCTCATTAGAAGTGATGTGTGCATGATGGAATTTTTTCCTTGGCTATCGCCTTCCTGATTTTAACTCGATAACGTTGCTTGATCTATCTGCCGTTTAGTCACGCTGTTGGGTCCCCCATGTTAGCCTCACATTACAAGAATCGTGTGTATGATGGAATTTTTTTCTTCGCTCGCGCTACCCTGTTCCGAACTTGATAACGATGCTCGATGCATCTACCATTTAATCAAACTCGTGAACCCCACATGTCATCCTCTCATTAGAAGAAATGTGTGTATGATAGAAGTTTTTCCCTCTCGGTCGTGCCTCCGTGTTCTGAGCTTGATAGAGTTGCTCGCTACATCTACCGTTTAATCACACTGTTGGGCCCCACATGTCATCCACTCATTAGAAGAAATGTGTATATGATGGAATTTTTGCCCTCGATCGCGCCTCCGTGTTTTGAACTTGATAGGCGTTGCTCGATGCATTAGCCGTTATTTCAGGCTACTGGGTCCCCCAAGTGAGCCTCTCATTAGAAGAAACGTGTGCATGCTGGACTTTTTTCTCGCTCGTGCCTCCCTATTTCAAACATGGCAACATTTCTTGAGGCGGCACCTGTATAAGGCCACACTACTAGGTCCGACATGTCGGTCTCTCTATAAATGAAACTTGTGTATGATGGACTTATTTTTTGCCGCGTCCGCTGTTTTGACCTTGGCAACATTGCTCGATGCGGCAGTTGTGTATGGTCTTGCTGCTGAGGCCCCCATGTCAGCCTCTCTGGTATGTTCTAGATGGTGGGTCCCTGATGCAGGCTTGTATGTTCTGGCAGGTGGGTCCCGATGCCAGCCTCTCTGTACAAGTATTTAACTTTTTTTTCAAACCCGACCATTAAACTAGAGGGATGCTGCTGGCTGGTGGGTTCGTGATGTCAGCCTCTCCGTAATGTCATATTAAAATGTAAAGCCTTTCTCAAAAAAATGTAAACCCAAGATATATATAAATATTTACACATAGGGGATTCGAACTAGATACATTCAAATCAAATCAAATAGACATAACTGAGTGCTTTGCCACTAGACTAAAGATATTTATAGATATTAAATCATTAAACATGTATTAGTACTAAAACTTATATATCAGTCTTCTAAAAAATATTTTGTGTGTCTGCGTTTATTTCATTTAAAATATAAAATGGTAGTGCTAGGGCATCTCAATTTATAAAATGCCACATAATGGAGCAGTTTAAAACATGGGTAGGCTGAGTTTTTTTATTTTGAGAGGTGGGCGACAATGCCCAAAATGCCGAATTAAAAAGAGTTTACCTATCTACATGGGCTCCTTTCTCAAATTTCACTAGGTTGTGCTCTGTAGTGCCCTGACCCCTAAAAGGCCGAACTAAAATTTGTTCAAGGCTATGCTCCATGGCTGATTTCTCAAATTTCTCTGGGCTATGGTCAGCAGTCCCCATGTCAGCCTCTCATTACAAGAAATGTGTGCATGCTGGACTTTTTTCTCGCTCGCCCCTCCCTGTTGCAAACTTCTTAGAAGCTCAGGAAAGAGCGACTCAGCACGGGAAATACTTAGCATCGCTTCATTGGCTCGCGTCAAGTCTTCCGCTCATTTGGTAAACATTTCTAGATGCAGCACCTATATAAGGTCTCCCTACTGGGTCCTCCATGTCAGCATCTCTGTAAATGAAACGTGTGTATAATGGACTTTTCTTTTGGCTACATCTATTGTTTTAACCTTGACAATGTTGCTCGATGTGGTAGCCGTGTATGGTCTTGCTGATGGGGCCTACATGTCAGTCTCCCTAGTATGTTCTGGCCTGTGCATGTCAGCCTCCCTGGTATGTTCTGGATTGTGGGTCCCTGATGCCAGCCTCTCTTTGCAAGTACTTTACTTTTTTTTCAAACCCACCCATCAAACTCGAGGGACGCTACAGGCTGGCGGGTCTGCGAGCCTCTCCATAAAGCAATATTACTAGAATAAAGAAATGTAAATCCGAGATAATTTTATGTCAAGCATAGGGAATCAACTCAAGACTTCAAAACACGTATAGACCATGTGCATTGCCACTACGACAAACAAATAAGATGAACATTGTCATTAAAAGCTGTATAGTACCTATAACTTATGTATTAGTCTTCTTAAAAAGATTTTATGTGTCCATGTTATCTCTCTTAAAATAAAAGGGAAGCTATCCTAGCATCTCAATTTATTAAATACCACATAATGGAGTAGTTTCTTAAAAAAATGGGTAGGAAGACTTTTTTTAAAGGGCAATTCCAAAAATGCCGAATTAAAGATTTTGGGTTGTTCTACATATACTATACTCAATGGGTTATACTCCATGCGCTATTCACCATGGGATCGCTGATAAAAATTAAATGGGCCATGGTCACCAAGTCCCCCGGCCCCTAAAAGGCCGAATTAAATTGTTCTGGGCTAAAGAGGGGCCGAATGGGATAGTTTTTATATCCTCATTAATAAAATTTGCATTGTGCTGTGGCTCGGCCGGATTCGGAACACATACCTCACTACCGGAGGAAAAAAGCGATACTTCTTTTGATAGATATTCATGTAAAAATATCTAAAGAAATAGGGACACAGACCGCGTGTGCCAAAATTGGACTGGTATCCAATGACTTCACTTGGTACCCTCTCATCTCTGTCCAAAACACATCCAATGGTTCCGATGACACACAGGAAAAAGATCTAGTTCAAGAAGCCCAACAGCAGCGACATAATTTTTCACAAATTCAGTAGCATTTGAAAGATCCAGTAGTACAAAATAAGATGGAAAAAATATTGACAGATTCCTAGTTCATATTCAGCAACACTTGACCGATTGTGTAGCATTCCAAAGTGACTGTTTCAGCAATACACAAACTAAAACTCAATAGAAGTACAGAGGGAACCTGTTCATGTTTTAGCTCTAAATACCTTGTCGCACGATCAGTTTGCCCTTTTCTCCAAACACAGTCGATCATTGGAGCAATAAAAACTGATGATCAAGTATGCTTTTGTGTGCATACCTTCTCTTCACATCAACACCAGTGTGACCTGTTGGGAATATGCCCTAGAGGCAATCATGGTTGATGATATTTCCCAAAGTATTCATGAAGTAAAGTTGTCCTTATATGAATATCAGATATGTATCACTGAATACGTGATTCATTTGTGGAACTATGTATTCATGATTGTTCATATTGGATTGTCCTTCGTCATTGAGGTTGTGTTTGACACACAACTTAGGCCAATGTGCAGGTCGGTTGATGACACGGTTCCACTTGTCATGGGCATGGTGATGCTATTCCGACTTACACTGATTCGGCTAAAGAGTTTTGTGAGTCGGACTAACCCACAGTTGAGATCCAACGAGCATGTTGTCATTTGTAGTCTCAAGCAATGGAATCCTTTGACCTGAGGTGATTGCATGATCCGAGTTGTGGATCGCCAACTTAGGTTCTTTCAAACGATGTTCCGTAAATGGGCAGTTATAAAGGTAGAGTTCGGGTTGGTTGTGAAGCAAGCTACGTGACGTGGATTACCTAGATGGGATTTGCCCCTCCATATTGGAGAGATATTCTCTGGCCCTCTCGTGTGATTTGATTCGGAAGCATGGCCATGCGCTACTCAGTTAAGTGTTAACTGAGGAGTCGGACTAAGAGTTAGTCTAGTGAATCACATATCATGGTACGAGAAGAGAGTTAAGTTATTAAAGGGATGGCAACCACTCTCCTATAGCTTAACAGATATATCGTGTGACAAAGGGACTTGGACGAAAGTCGCATTGAAGGTTCGTCTTCTGACTTTATGGCACTTGGGAGTTGGCACGTCTTACTAGAGTCCGCTACCATCTATCGACTTGAGACCGAGTGTTCATGGGAGTGAGTTGGACCCAAAGCCATGACGATATCATAATTTACATCACTATTCTATATCATAATTTACTGTTATTCATTGATATATTTCATATTAAGAGATGATACTTATGTTATTTCATCTGTTTTTGCATGGTTGATGACTTTTGGAGCATGGACCGCTGTAGTCAGGATTCTGATGGAAAAGGTGCTGTTTGGAGGCAAAATTCACAAAGATCAGAAAATCTAGAAAAATACATGGAAAATCCTATTTTCCCAGAAGACGAAGAAAGCCAGAAGGGGAGGCTGAGATGGGCTAGAGGGGGCCCACACCACCCCTTGGCACGGGCCACCCTAGGCCGCGCCACCAGGTGGTGTGGCTACCCTGGTCCACCCCTAGCTCTCCCCTCTGGTGTATATTATCCTCCCGAAACCCTAAGACTCGGGGAGCGATCACAGAAAGATTCCGCCGCCTCTATGGGGCGGAAAACACCGAAAGAGAAAGATCTCTCCGGCAGATAGAATTCTGCTGGGGGAATTCCTTCCCGGCGAGGGGAGATCGTCGCCATCAACACCACCATCAAGCTGGACTTCATCGGGATCATCATCATCATCGTCATCATCACCACCATCATCTCCACCATCACCCTCATCACCATCTCCATACCACTGTAACAATTGGGTTGAATCTTGCATAGTTCTTAGGGGAAACTTTCCCGGTGTTGAATACTCCTTGTAGTTGATGCTATTGAGTGAACTGTTGAATTATTGTTTATGATCAGATTGTTAGACATCATTATTACATCTCTGATCATGATCCATATGATGTCTTGTGAGTAGTTCATTTTGTTCTTGAGGACATGGGAGAAGTCATGTTGTTAGTAGTGGAATTGTGTTGAGAAAGATTCAACAGTTTGATATTTAAGTTGTGGTGTACTTCTTCTAGTGGTGTCATGTGAACGTCAACTACATGACACTTCATCTATATGGGCCTAGGGGAATGCATTGTGTATTTGGCTACTAATCGTAGGGGTTGCCGGAGTGACAGAAACCTGAACCCCCGTTAGGAAACCATTGCACAAGGGACGTCAGGGTCTTAGAGTTTAAAGCTGTGGTTAGCTTTCTACCTTAATTACTTTCTTGTACTTGCGGATGCTTGCAAGGGGTATAATCACAAGTATGTATAAGTACTAGGAAGGTCGGTACAGGTTCACCCACACAACACTTAGCAAACTAAAGAAATTAATCAACTATATGAAGCGAAAGCACTTGACGGTAATCCCATGTGTGCTTGAGAACGTTTGGTCATCTTAAGTAATATGTGGGCCCTCCCGGATTAATCCTCCGAGAATCCCTGTTATGCATACAACCACGATCCCATGATCAGTTAGTCGTGGCACATAACCGACAAGTATCATTACAACATCCGAGAACATACCGGATTACAAGACATACATACATGCCGTTATGGCTACATCAATAATCAGCAGCAGACTTCATCAAGTGCAGAGCCCGAGCCATGCCTTAACCTACGGGCAACTGACTGGGAGAACGTCCTAGCTCACATAGTCATCCCCTTCACCTTCGTATTGATATCTGACCACTTTAATAGCCAGGGACAATGCCAGTGAGTACTTTGAATGTACTCGCAAACCACCTTAAGAGTAATAATAATAACACAAAGATATGCAACATGGTTGTGGTAGTAGGAGGGCTCCCAGAGAGGTTCTTTTCATAAATAGTTTCTCTTGTAGATATAGCATCCACATATCTTTGTTGAAAACTTTTGTAAACATTTTGGAAACCATTTTGAAAAGTTTGGAAAACATTAGGACTGGGTCACCCATTTGCTCCCGTCTTCAGGTCATCCCACGACCAAACTCCTTCCATTCTGTTCTGACCATGCCATGGTCAAAACAGGAATCCTTTCCGACCATCCCATGGTCAAAACCTTTCAAAGCCATTTCTTTTCTGAAATCCTTTTTGAAAACAAAACCAGCACCGCTCTACAGAAGTTTGTCCAACCCGTCCTTAACCGCGGACATGGCTATTCGAATAGATTTACACTCTGCAGATGTTGTACACATTACCCACACCATCCGAGTACACTACCCTGATCTTCACCGATCGTGGGACGAGTAACCGATCAAGAATCTCTGGATGTCCAATCCAATATAAGTGCCTACCCTATGAGTGTTAATCCCCTCAACACTAGGACGTCGGGCGAGGACCAACCGGAGCGCTTTCTACACCTCCCAGGTGTGCTTTCAATGAGGGGTTCATAGTAATGCGTGGAGCCTTGGCGACCCTTTGTTCCTTCTCCAGGTCGATGTCCCGCATGGACCTTTATCGGAGAAGGCCCACCCTCCAGGGATCCCCGATCCCCTGTAGTTGTTGCGAGGCAGCTTATACCAGAATAGACAAACATCAAATCCAGCCCTGTCCCATTCCAGAGTAATGTGGTTGCACAGGGTTAAGTTGTTATAGCTAAACTGCAAAGAACCAGGTGCGTTTTTGTAAACCTTTTTCCTCCGGTTTTCCTCCAGCATTTTGTAAAACAAAACCTTTTTCTTTCTTAACATCTCTTGGGAGGTCCCACCTCACCAAGGTTTTATCATAAAACATTTGGTAAAAACCTTTTTCCGGGGTCTTCCCATCCTCTAGCTTTGCTTCGGCTAAAATAGGGTCTCCAAAGGGTTATGGTGTAAATACACCATCTATTCTAATAGAGACGAGTAGGTATCACCAAGGGGGTTGTACTTAATAGTACAACCGTGTAGTAGTTCGAAGGAGCCGAATCACTACTATATATATATATATCATCAACATAAAGTAAAACAAATGCAGTTTTAAGAAACAGTAGATAAAACATGCATAAGTAAAATAGTAGGGCAAGGCTTATGATCAAGAAGGTGGTTTGCCTGAGATCAGCGATATGGAAATATGTCCCTGCACTTCTTCTTTAGATAACCATCAGAATACAAATAACAATAAGACCCCGTCTTCTCGGCATCAATACAAGCACAACTATCATCGTCATCGAGTATACATGCAAACAAGCAAGTCCATAATCAAGCAAGGCATTCAAGCATCAAAACCATACATCAAGAAAATGACAATACAAGCTTACAAATCAGTAGGTCTTAGGAAGAAGGGTTTTGATAAGATTGGCCTTGTCTTGGTAATATGGAAGAAAATCCTTTAGGATTTATAGTATAGGAATTACCTAGGAGATGGATTTGGGATCAAGGACCTATTCTGTAGGATACCATAGACTAAGAATGATACCAATAGATAGGTGTTGATAAAATGAAACCAACCAAAGTGGTTTCACTATTTTATCACTTTTCTTTATTTAGTTATGATTTTTCTAGTGAAATAACTTCTAGCTTTAGGGCATAATTCACCAGAAAGGTTCTAGAGCTCCAAATATTATTTCCTTGGATGGTTAGGTATGTCTTGATGTACTTGTTCACTGAGAGTTGGAATCACTCCAAAATAAATAACAGAATGCCCTCAGGAAATTCCCAAAGGCAGTTCTGTAGACAAATTGTCTTTTTCACCAAATTTAGTCTACAGAAGTTTTTGGTTCTATTCCAAAGACACAGTGTAGGTATTTGGCATACCTTTCTGCAGAAATTGGAAGCTGTATAACTACTATAGTGGATTTAGAGGTGAATAAACCATGCACATAATAGTTTAATTCACAGAAAAACAGCCAAGGCTCAATAAATCATGAGCTCCTGGATTTATGTAGGTATTGAAGTACCAGATCACTGGGATTTGGAAACTACCCAAAATATGTTGTAGACATTACTAGGGAATTTTCTAAAGGCAGAAAGCCTCTGTTTTTGCTATTTTTACTACAGGGGAACAAAAGCTCCACTTGGATTGAGGCCAAGGTCAAGGGATGGATACAGGTAATACCTACCAGGGGAACTTGGGTTTACCCCATTTGGAGTTGTGAAACTCACAGGGGGATTTTAGGACGGTTTTAGATACCTTCTAGATATGGATTTAATATAAAGAATCTATATATATTCTGGGCTATCCAATGGTACCGAGTGTTAAAGAAAACCTAGATGTACCTAAGAAAATTTAGATCTGGGCACTTGGTGTTGATTTCCATTTTTAGAAAGATTTAAACCAAATAGACAGAACAAAGCTGGTGGAAAAATATTAAAAAGGAACAGGGAGCTGGGCTGGTTTTCCAGGGGGACTTGGGCCGCAACTGAGGATTCGGCCCAGCGGGGCTCGCTGGCACGGGCAGGAGGTGAGGTTTAAACCCGCGCGACGGGGCCCGCTGGTCAGCGGGGGAGGGCGGCCGAAGGGGCATCTGCGGATCTGGGCCGTTGGGCTAAGTGGGATCCGACGGTGCAGGTGCATCGTCCACCTCTGCCGTGGGAGTTCACTGGAACTCTAGGGGCGGCGCGGCAGGCGCAGGAGGCTTACCAGAGAGGTGGAGAGGCACCGTGGAGGGCTGGAGGTTATGCGGCGCGACGACGGTCCTGACGAGGGGCGATAGAGGCCGGTTCCGCGACTAGGGGTACCTCACGTGGCCACGACCAAACGGAGCTCGTCGGAGCCCTGCCGAGGAGCATCCAGGACCTACTGCATGTCGAAAATAATGGCCTGGTTAGATGCACTGGGTCTAGGAGGGTCCAGGAGTGAGACATGCATGGGAAGGGGAGTAGGGGAGAGAGAGCTACGCTCAAGTCCTTGCCATGGCCGAGAGGAGGAGTTCTTCTTCTCCAGCTCCATGTAGGAAGAGGGGCTAGGTGCGAAGGAACATGGGAGCTATATGAAGGTTGTGGAGGGGATCTGAGGCACTGGGGGAGGTCAGGGTCGACCCTGTACTCCACTACTCGAGGGAGACCGAGATGAGAGCTTGCTCTCCTCCATGGCGATGGGGAGCTCGGGTGCCAGATCTGCAGCTTGGGGATTGGTAGGTGGATGGTGAGAGAGCGAATGAATCAGGGGAGAGGTGATGTACTGGCCTGTGGCCTTATAAACAAGAGGGGAGAGGTCCATGGTGGATTTGGTCCAAGGAAGGGATGGGGAGGGGAGCTAGCCTTCCATTGGGCAGCATGGGGTGGAGAGAGGGTGGAGGTGTTACCTGAGGTCGTGCAGGAGCAGAGAGGGCCAGCTGGTGGCTGTTGCAAGAAAGGTTTGCAAGCCAGGACACCCACATGGGGTTGAGCACTAGTGTCCAGGCACTAGAGGACAAGCATGCTACAGTAATCACGACCAGAGATGAGTGCTGGATGTTGTGGTGAATTGCCATGCATTATTGGTGGTGGTTTGATCTTGGTTTAGCTCAATACTAGCTAGATTTCCAAATTGAGTAAATGGGTGCTTGTGAAGGAAGTTCAAAATTTTGCATAGGACAGGGTGGGGAAATGGTACTGGTGGGTAGATGAGGTCAATACATAACCCTAGGAATTATTTGGGATTTTGAAGAGGATTTTAAACCCACTTAAATCCATTTATTCAAAAGGGGCAGAAGTAGATTTTGGGAGATCATTTGATATTTTTGAGTTGGACAGGTGGAGTTTTTGATGTGGGAAGGTCCCAAATGTGAATACAAACTTAGGGGAATTTTCCCAAGATTTATTGGAAGATAAAAGTATTAAAAACAATTATTATTCCAATTCAGCCATTTAAGAAAATGGGCGAAAAGAAATAATAAAGCTCTTCAAAAACATTTATTTTTGAAGTAGGATGATAGGGTATGCTATATATGACTCAATTGAGTCAAAAGTTGAGGAAGTGTTTTGGCAAAAACCAAACTTTCCTTTAGGGAAGGAGTTTTGGAGATTTTGTTTATTAAAGAAATTAATTTGTTTTGGAGCCATAATAATTATGGATAAATAGTGATAAACCTTTATGATCAAGGTAGATGATGTAGGCAAGGTGTAGCAAGCATTTGCAACCTTGGGATTGGATAATCCAAGTTGATTTTGGTGGAATCCCCTAGATTAAGGATCTATGGTGATGTTAATTTCATACCACCAAAACATGGTTGTATCTTAGAGTTCAGATCTCCCCTTGGGGCATGGGGTAGAAGGATGGATAGAGAAAGTGATGTACATGAACATGGTAGAGAGGTTTGAGCTTGATCCTGCTTGAGCTCATCAAGACAGGCTTTCAAACTTTGAATAAAATAAGTCTGCCAAAGAAGATTATCAACTAGCCTTCAAAACCTTGTGGGTTTAAACAGCTCATGGGTCCAATTGGAATAAGTGAAGTAGGTAATGATAGACCTATATGAGTAGAACACAACCAGGCAAAGAGTTGGTCCAGAGAAGGTTGGATGGTGGTGTGAGCTTATACCAAAGTAGGCATGTTGACTAGATTTGCAGGAAAGGTTATTTTTTTGCCTGAAAAACCATCAAGAACAAGTGGGTTGGAGGATGCTCTAACCAAGGGCAAGAGTGGTCCTTGGTAGTCCTTAGGATGGTTAACAAGGTGGTTCAGATGCATTTCCAAAAATGCACAAGGGTTGAGAAAGAGAAGCTTTCAAAAAGGTGATGTTGGAAACAGATTTCCAGACAGCCAAATTTGGCAGAGTTAGGGTTTTTGACTAGAATGTGGGTGCTGATGATTTTGATGGATGGCAAGGTACCAAGCATCATCAAGGGGATGATGTTGAAGTGTATATTGAGTAGTAAGGATCCCTGCTTGATATTGGTCTTCATTGACTTGGAAACTTCTAGAAGGGATATCTTCAGAATGGATCTGGTTAAGGGTTTTAGATGATCTCTAGTAGCTGGTGATTTGATCTTGCTTTGCATTCCTGTTTAGGGTGTGGTGATTTGGAAACCTCATGATCCTAGTGATGAGATCCTAGAGTAGCTCATACTATCTCCTATGCAGACAAATCAAGCAGCAGATCAAGGCAACTCATCTTACAGACAAACAACTTCTACTAGGGTTACCATCAAGCTTATCTTGAGGTAAGGTTGAGGTATTTTGAAAAGGGTTGGAGTTTGAATAAGATGAGAGTCCTTGGCATCTCTACCAAGAGTAGAATTCAAAAGCTTACAAAAAGGTTTTGTAGATTCTAGAGGTAAGAGTAGTTGAAGGTTCTATCTTGAAAACATAAGGAGATTATGTTATATATATCTCCATAGTTTTGGCAAATAGAAGCTACCAAAATAGTTTTGGTTACATAAGCATCTTGGCTCATGTTTTGAAATGCCAGATCATTTGAGAATATGGAAATTAAGCCAAGATTATTTTGGGGAGTAGCTTTTGTCAACTGGTGTTAAGGTAAGGAGTATATTATCTAATACACATTAATATGCATAGGCATATCCAAACAACAAACAAACACTTCAGCATTAAACAATAAAAAGTTTTTGTTCCCCCTGATTTTTGCATTCTGGGCAACTAATGAGGGTGGCTGAAATTGGGATGTTACAGATCTTTCCCCCTTAAAAGAATCTCGTCCCGAGATTCCGGAGGGTAAGGTTAGGGGATTTTGAGTCAATGTTAGCGCTACTGATTTCAAGCGTGCTAACATACGGACACCGTATATGAAAGTGGTTACCCTGTCGGTGAAGTTGAGCTTCAGTCTTTGGGGATGCACTAAGAGTTGAGCAGAGTCCGGTCTTGATTTTGAGAGATGACCTTCTTTTCCTTTCGGACTCTATATCATTGAGGGCTTAGACTGGGTGGACTATCTCGATGTTGAACTTCACGGAATACTCGTCGGAGGATAGAATTTACAGCAGGGAGTACCTCTCTCTAAGGATTCACAGCTTTTCCTTAGGGTCGTAGCGTATCCTTTTTAACGATTTTAGGGACAGAACTCCTGAGTTTGCTTCAGCGAAGGGTTACCCTATTTTTGTGGGGGTCTTCCCCCCTTAGGATTAAACTGGGGTATATTGGAGGGCTGACATAGTCCTTCCTTCTTGAAGTCATTGAATGGGGTTTCTGGGGATTGTCGTCCATCTTTCTTCTGGAGTAGAGACCTTCGGACGTCTTCCGGGGATTATGACTTACTGGGCTCATATACTACTATTATTCATACGTAGCCTATTGGAGTTGTGGGAATCTCACGTCCTCTGAGCATTATGGAAACTAGGGGTTAGCGGTTCGGCAGTCCTTCGGGTGGGTCTTCAGCTGAAGTGGCGGAGGGACTTTGTAGAATCCTCAGTTAGTTTCTCCTCGGATAACTCAAGGGTTGTAGTTTGGCGGAAGGACGTCAGATCTGGGGATCTTTTCTGAAGTATCATCTGGTAGGCCGTGAGTTGGAAAGACGCAGTCTTTCCTCCTTAGAGCTTCACTAAGGGGCTTTGGGAGGGGTGCGGATCTTCTGTCTTAGAGTGTTGACTTGATGTTAGTGGAAGGTTGTATCTTCCCAAAGTATGGAGCTGAGGTCGTCGAGGGACGCCTTATTTTATCAACCTTGGCGGGGATGATTTCCTAACGAATGCTTAAGGAGTTAGATTAGGACAAGTTAGCGGTTTACGAATCATCTTGATAGTCTTCAGTTAGGTTAGAGACATCCATCTTCGGAGAGGTTATCCTTAAATCAGACTCGGGTGTGAAGTAGACCCGTCGCCTTCAGGCAGTCCTGTCTTCAGGATGTTGGAGTAATCTGTTCTTTCGGGGAGGAAATTCCGGTTGATTTGAATAGGGTCAACTAGATTAGTTAGTCTCTTGAGGCAGCCAGAAGCTCTAATACACTAAAGGTTAATGTGGTTAGGTCTTCACTTCTTGTCTTGGTTGGTTTATCGAGAGGTTTCTTGTGGATATTGAGGATTTTTTGGTGATTGACTTCCGGCTTCGACGAGATTCTTGCTGTCGTAGACTGAGGAACAAGGGAGTGTGGTGCTATTAACGGGTCTTGCGAGGTGAATCTATCGAGGGATGTCACCCTGCTGAGGTGAAATCTTCAAATTAATTCTGCCTTGACGTTGTCGAACTCCTGGTTCTTGCGATGCTTTTCCTCTCATATACTCTCGAGGTTAGTTGGGGTCTCAGAACCGACAGCTAACACAGGGCTTTCCTGAGTTACTAGGTGGGTTATCGCTCCTCGAGTCACAAATTTAAGGAGGTCAAGGCAAACCAGATCATACAAACAAGGCGGACAGAGCGAGGGGATCGCAATGTCCTCGGCAAACAACACACTTCAAGCAACACAGGAGGCACTTAGGCAAGCAAACAGGGTCGATGCTATGGACCAAGGAGTTAACTACTCGCGATGTTGGGGAATCCTATCCTTAGGACTATTAACCCTAGATACCATCTTTCTTCAGGTCGGAGTCACTATCTAGCAGATGAAGTCTTCGTTGTATCTTGGATGTTTCTTGATAATGCAACACCCGATTTCTTCTGATTGTGGGGATACCGTTGATAGAGCGGTATTGTAGTCTCCTTGTGTTTGCTGGTAGTTTCTTGTCTTTATCTTGTTCTCATTGTCTTCACCGGGTTCCAGATCTTAGTTATTTAGAATCCGTAGGTTTGATGTTTTGGACGAGAGCTAGAGGAAACCATTTTCGAAACCCTTTACTTAGAGTAAGAGAAGAAGTAGAACTTTTTGAAACTCTTTGAGAAACTAGTTTTCCGAAAACCGGGGTTTTTAAAATAAAGTTCATGTCTAGCGACCGTGCTAACTAAGGTTCTCCTACAGTCAGGATGGCTCTGATACCAAGTCTGTGGGGCCCCCGGATTAATCCTCCGAGAATCCCTGTTATGCATACAACCACGATCCCATGATCATTTAGTCGTGGCACATAAACGACAAGTATCATTACAACATCCGAGAACATACCGGATTACAAGACTTACATAAATGCTGTTATGGCTACATCAATAATCAGCAGCGGACTTCATCAAGCGCAGAGCCTGAGCCATGCCTTAACCTATAGGCAACTGACTAGGAGAATGTCCTAGCTCACATAGTCGTCCCCTTCACCTTCGTCTTGATATCTGACCATGTTAATAGCCAGGGACAATGCCAGTGAGTACTTTGAATGTACTCGCAAACCACCTTAAGAGTAATAATAATAGCACAAAGATATGCAACATGCTGTGGTAGTAGGAGGGCTCCTAGAGAGGTTCTTTCCATAAATAGTTTCTCTTGTAGATATAGCATCCACATATCTTTGTTGAAAACTTTTGTAAACATTTTGGAAACCATTTTGAAAAGTTTGGAAAACATTAGGACTAGGTCACCCATTTGCTCCCGTCTTCAGGTCGTCCCACGACCAAACTCCTTCCATTCTGTTCCGACCATCCCATGGTCAAAACAGGAATCCTTTCCGACCATCCCATGGTCAAAACCTTTCAAAGCCATTTCTTTTCTGAAATCCTTTTTGAAAACAAAACCAGCACCGCTCTACAGAAGTTTGTCCAACCCGTCCTTAACCGCGGACATGGCTATTCGAATAGATTTACACTCTGTAGATGTTGTACACATTACCCACACCATCCGGGTACACTACCCTGATCTTCACCGATCGTGGGTCGAGTAACCGATCAAGAATCTCCGGATGTCCAATCCAATATAAGTTCCTACCCTATGAGTGTTAATCCCCTCAACACTAGGACGTCGGGCGAGGACCAACCGGAGCGCTTTCTACACCTCCCAGGTGTGCTTTCAATGAGGGGTTCATAGTAACGCGTGGAGCCTTGGCGACCCTTTGTTCCTTCTCTAGGTCGATGTCCCGCATGGACCTTTATCGGAGAAGGCCCACCCTCCAGGGATCCCCGATCCCCTGTAGTTGTTGTGAGGCAGCTTATACCAGAATAGACAAACATCAAATCGAGCCCTGTCCCATTCCAGAGTAATGTGGTTGCACAGGGTTAAGTTGTTATAGCTAAACTGCAAAGTACCAGGTGTGTTTTTGTAAACCTTTTTCCTCCGGTTTTCCTCCAGCATTTTGTAAAACAAAACCTTTTTCTTTCTTAACATCTCTTGGGAGGTCCCACCTCACCAAGGTTTTATCATAAAACATTTGGTAAAAACCTTTTTCCAGGGTCTTCCCATCCTCTAGCTTTGCTTCGGCTAAAACAGGGTCTCCAAAGGGTTATGGTGTAAATACACCATCTATTCTACTAGGGACGAGTAGGTATCACCAAGGGGATTGTACTTAATAGTACAATCGTGTAGAAGTTCAGAGGAGCCGAATCACTACTATATATATAGATCATCAACATCAAGTAAAACAATGTAGTTTTAAGAAACAGTAGATAAAACATGCATAAGTAAAATAGTAGGGCAAGGCTTACGAGTAAGAAGGTGGCTTGCCTGAGATCAGCGATATGGCAATATGTCCCTGGACTTCTTCTTTAGATAACCATAAGAATACCAATAACAATAAGACCCCGTCTTCTCGGCGTCAATACAAGCGCAACTATCGTCGTGATCGAGTATACATGCAAACAAGCAAGTCCACAATCAAGCAAGGAATTCAAGCAGCAAAACCATACAACAAGAAAATGCCAATACAAGCTTACAAATCAGTAGGTCTTAGGAAGAAGGGTTTTGATAAGATTGGCCTTGTCTTGGTAATATGGAAGAAAATCCTTTAGGATTTATAGTATTAGAATTACCTAGGAGATGGGTTTGGGATCAAGGACCTATTCTGTAGGATACCATAGAGTAAGAATGATACCAACAGATAGGTGTTGATAAAATGAAACCAACCAAAGTGGTTTCACTATTTTATCACTTTTCTTTATTTAGTTATGATTTTTCTAGTGAAATAACTTCTAATTATAGGGAATAATTCACCAGAAAGGTTCTGGAGCTCCAAAAATTATTTCCTTGGATGGTTAGGTATGTCTTGATGTACTTGTTCACTGAGAGTTGGAATCACTCCAAAATAAATACCAGAATGCCCTCAGGAAATTCCCAAAGGTAGTTCTGCAGACAAATTGTCTTTTTCACCAAATTTAGTCTACAGAAGTTTTTGGTTCTATTCCAAAGACACAATGCAGGTATTTGGAAGACCTTTCTGTAGAAATTGGAAGCAACCTTTTTGGAGCTGTATAACTACTTTAGTGGATTTAGAGGTGAATAAACCATGCACATAATAGTTTAATTCACAAAAAACAGCCAAGGCTCAATAAATCATGAGCTCCTAGATTTATGTAGGTATTGAAGTACCAGATCACTGGGATTTGGAAACTACCCAAAATATGTTGCAGACCTTACTAGGTAATTTTCTAAAGGCAGAAAGCCTCTGTTTTTGTTATTTTTACTACAGGGGAACAAAAGCTGCACTTGGATTGAGGCCAAGGCCAAGGGATGGGTACAGGTAATACCTACCAGGGGCACTTGGGTTTACCCCATTTGGAGTTGTGAAACTCACAGGGGGATTTTAGGACGGTTTTAGATACCTTCTAGATATGGATTTAATATAAAGAATCTATATATATTCTGGGCTATCCAATGGTACCGAGTGTTCAAGAAAACCTAGATGTACCTAAGAAAATTTAGATCTGGGCACTTGGTGTTGATTTCCATTTTTAGAAAGATTTAAACCAAATAGACAGAACAAAGCTGGTGGAAAAATATTAAAAAGGAACAGGGAGCTGGGCTGGTTTTCCAGGGGGACTTGGGCCGCAGCTGAGGATTCGGCCCAGCGGGGCTCGCTGGCACGGGCAGGAGGCGAGGTTTAAACCCGCGCGGCGGGGCCCGCTGGTCAGCGGGGGAGGGCGGCCGAAGGGGCATCTGCGGATCTGTGCCGTTGGGCTAAGTGGGATCCGACGGTGCAGGTGCATCGTCCACCTCCACTGCGGGAGGAGTTCGCCGGAACCCTAGGGGCGGCACGGCAGGCGCAGGGGGCTTACCAGAGAGGCGGAGAGGCGTCATGGAGTGGTGGAGGTGATGCGGCGCGCGACGGTGGTCCTGACGAGGGGCGATAGAGGCCGGTTCCGCGACTGGGGGTTCCTCACATGGCCACGACAGAACGGAGCTCGTCGGAGCCCTACCGAGGAGCATCCAGGACCTGTTGCATGTCTAAAATAATGGCCTGGTTAGATGCACTGGGTCTAGGAGGGTCCAGGAGTGAGACATGCAGGGGAAGGGGAGTAGGGGAGAGAGAGCTACGCTCAAATCCTTGCCATGGCCGAGAGGAGGAGTTCTTCTTCTCCAGCTCCATGCAGGAACAAGGGCTAGGTGGGAAGGAATAAGGGAGCTATATGGAGTCTGTGGAGGGGATCTGAGGCACTGGGGGAGGTCAGGGTCTACCCTGTACTCCACTACTCGAGGGAGACTGAGATGAGAGATTGCTCTCCTCCATGGTGATGGGGAGCTCGGGTGCCAGATCTGGAGCTTGGGGATTGGTAGGTGGATGGTGATTGAGCGAATGAATCAGGGGAGAGGTGTTGTACTGGCCTGTGGCCTTATAAACAAGAGGGGAGAGGTCCATGGTGGATTTGGTCCAAGGAGGGGATGGGGAGGGGAGCTAGCCTTCCATTGGGCAGCAGGGGGTGGAGAGAGGGTGGAGGTGTTACCTAAGGTCGTGCAGGAGCAGAGAGGGCCAGCTGGTGGTTGTTGCAAGAAAGGTTTGCAAGCCAAGACACCCACATGGTGTTGAGCACTAGTGTCCAAGCACTAGAGGACAAGCATGCTATAGTAATTGCTACAGTAACATGACCAGAGATGTGTGCTGGGTGTTGTGGTGCATTGCCTTGCAATATTGGTGGTGGTTTGATCTTGGTTTAGCTTAATACTAGCTAGATTTGCCAAATTGAGTAAATGGGTGCTTGTGAAGGAAGTTCAAAATTTTTCATAGGATAGGGTGGGGAAATGGTACCGGTGGGTAGATGAGGTCAAGACATAACCCTAGGAATTATTTGGGATTTTCAAGAGGATTTTAAGCCCACTTAAATCCATTTATTCAAAAGGGGCAGAAGTAGATTTTAGGAGATCATTTGATATTTTTGAATTGGACAGGTGGAGTTTTTGATGTGGGAAGGTCCCAAATGTGAATACACACTTAGGGAATTTTTCCCAAGATTTATTGGAAGATAAAAGTATTAAAAACAATTATTATTCCAATTCAGCCATTTAAAAAAATGGGCGAAAAGAAATAATCAAGGTCTTCAAAAATATATTTTTGAAGTAGGATGATAGGGTATGCTATATAGGACTCAATTGAGTCAAAAGTTAAGGAAGTGTTTTGGCAAAAACCAAACTTTCCTTTAGGGAAGGAGTTTTGGAGATTTTATTTATTAAAGAAATTAATTTGTTTTGGAGCCATAATAATGATGGATAAATAGTGATAAACCTTGATGATCAAGGTAGATGATGTAGGCAAGGTGTAGCAAGCATTTTCAACCTTGCGATTGGATAATCCAAGTTGATTTTGGTGGAATCCCCTAGATAAGGATCTATGGTGATGTTAAGTTCATACCACCAAAACATGGTTGTGTCTTGGAGATCAGATCTCCCCTTGTGGCATGGGATAGAAGGATGGATAGACCAAGTGATGTACATCAACATGGTACAGAGGTTTGAGCTTGATCCTGTTTGAGCTCATCAAGATAGGCTTTCAAACTTTGAATAAAATAAGCCTTCCAAAGCAGATTATCAACTAGCCTTCAAAACCTTGTGGGTTTAAACATCTCAAGGGTCCAATTGGAATAAGTTAAGTAGGTAATGATATAGCTATATGAGTAAACACAACCAGGCAAAGTGTTGGTCCAGAGAAGGTTGGATGGTGGTGTGAGCTTATACCAAAGTAGGCATGTTGACTAGATTTGCAGGAAAGGTTATTTTTTTGCCTGCAAAACCATCAAGAACAAGTGGGTTGGAGGATGCTCTAACCAAGGGCAAGAGTGGGCCTTGGTAGTCCTTAGGATGGTTAACAAGGTGGTTCAGATGCATTTCCAAAAATGCACAAGGGTTGAGAAAGAGAGGCATTCAAAAAGGTGATGTTGGAAACAGATTTCCAAACTTAGCCAAATTTGGCAGAGTTAGGGTTTTTGACTAGAATGTGGGTGGTGATGATTTTGATGGATGGCAAGGTACCAAGCATCATCAAGGGGATGATGTTGAAGTGTATATTGAGTAGTAAGGATCCATGCTTGATACTGGTCTTAATTGACTTGGAAACTTCTAGAAGGGATATCTTCAGAATGGATCTGGTTAAGGGTTTCAGATGATCTCTAGTAGCTGGAGATTTGATCTTGCTTTGCATTCCTGTTTAGGGTGTGGTGATTTGAAAACCTCATGATCCTAGTGAGGAGCTCCTAGAGTAGCTCATACTATCTCCTATGCAGACAAATCAAGCAGCAGATCAAGGCAACTCATCTTATAGAGAAACAACTGCTACTAGGGTTACCATCAAGCTTAGCTTGAGGTAAGGTTGGGGTATTTTGAAAAGGGTTGGAGTTTGAATAAGATGAGAGTCCTTGGCATCTCTACCAAGAGTAGAATTCAAAAGCTTACAAAAAGGTTTTGTAGATTCTAGAGGTAAGAGTAGTTGAAGGTTCTATCTTGAAAACATAAGGAGATTATGTTATATATCTCTCCATAGTTTTGGCAAATAGAAGCTACCAAAATAGTTTTGGTTACATAAGCATCTTGGCTCATGTTTTGAAATGCCAGATCATTTGAGAATATGGAAATTAAATCAAGACTGTTTTGGGGAGTAGCTTTTGTCAACTGGTGTTAAGGTAAGGAGTATATTATCTAATACACATTAATATGCATAGGCATATCCAAACAACAAACAAACACTTCAACATTAAACAAGAAAAAGTTTTTGTTCCCCCTGATTTTTGCATTCTGGGCAACTAATCAGGGTGGCTGAAATTGGGATGTTACATAATACAACCGGCTTGTCCTTTGCTAAAGAAAGGATTGGGACACTTGCTGCATTTATTCTTATTGTCTTTTATTTACTCGTACTTTATTTACTTGCATTATCAAAAAACCCTAAAAATCCGTTTGCTAAGTATTTACAGAGAATTCCTGCTCCTAGCCACTAGCCAGCACCTTTTGCTCCTTGTTGGGTTCGACACTCTTACTTATCAAAAATACTGCGATACACCCCCTATACTTGTGGGTCATCAAGACTATTTTCTGGCGCCGTTGCCGAGGAGTGAAGCGCTATTGGAGAGTGGAACTGGTAAAGGAAACCTCTACTATGAGTATTGTTTATTTCTGTTAGTTGCTTTATTTTCAATATGGATAATTCGCTGAGTTTCTTATTTCGTAATGCTACTACCACTACTAAGGTAGTAGATGAACCACCACCTACTGAGAATGATACTTTTAAAATACCTAGAAGAATTATTGATCGTATTATGGATAACTACTATGTTGGGGATGGAACTGTCCATCCCGGTGATCATTTACTCTTTATACACGAATTATGCGGGTTGTTCAAGTGTGCAGGTATTACAACAGATCAAGTTAAGAAGAAGTTATTCTCATTATCACTAAAAGGAAGAGCTAAATAATGGTATAAGCTGCTGAAGAATGGTCAAGCTCTTGAATGGGAGGAAATAGTACCTCTCTATTATTCAAAGTTTTATCCTCCTAGTGAGATTCATAAAGATCAGAATCAAATATACAACTTTTGGCCTCTTGATGGAGAGAGTACAGCTCTAGCTTGGGGGAGATTGAAGTTACTAATGCTCAAATGTCCAATTCATGAGCTCCCCAACAATATTATTATGAATAAATTTTATGCAAGGCTTTCTCTTCATGATAAGGATTTATTGGATGCTTCTTGTGCTGGATCATTCACTCGCATGGAAGAAGAAGCTAAATGGGATCTTCTCGACCGTATTCAAGATAATGCTAAAGCATGGGAGAATGACAAAGGAAGAAAGTCAGGTATAAATTATGATTATGAATGCATTGAATCTTTTATGGGAACTGGTGATTTTCAAATTATTAGTAATGCTTATGGTCTTAATTTACAAGTTATTACAAATTGTTTTAAGGCTTTTGCTTCTTATATTGAAATTCCAAAAAAAGGGATGGAGCAAGTACCATGCACCTTATAAAGATATTGTTGACTGTGTTCCTGTTGGGAGTACTAAGTTTTACACTATTGATCACATCTTACCTAAACCTTATATTGAGAGAATACCCTTACCGGATAAGGTAAAGGATCATCCTATGATAACTAGTGTAATCACTAAAAGTGCAAAGAGAACTGTAAAACCTGATGAACAAATAAACATTGAACCCGTTGTAGCAATTGTGAAAGACCTTGTCACTAAAAGTATAGAAGATGGACACATAGTCTTTTGTGAGGATGCTTCTAATATTGTCTCACATCATAATAAAGCTAAAAAGGCTAGTGTCCCTGTGCTTTCTGTTAGAATTAGTGATCATTGCTATTATGGTTTATGTGATATTGGTGCAAGTTCAAGTGCTATTCCTTATGAGCTTTACAAAGAAATTATGCACGAAATCAGTCCCTGCGAATTGGAAGAGATTGATGTGGTTATTTACATTGATAATAGAGAGACCATCTCTCCAGTTGGCATTGTGCGGGATGTAGAAATTCTTTGTGGTAAGATTAAATATCCTGCTATTTTTCTAGTACTTGGTTCAGCTGCTAGCAAAACTTATCCCATCATTTTTGGTAGACCTTTCCTGAGTACTTGTGGAGCTATTATAGATTGCAAATGGGAGAAAATCTTGACTAAGTTTGATGGGGAGTCTTATGAGTTTAATTTTTCGAAATTTACTAAAGAACCTTGTGAAAATGAAACCCATAATGAGGATTTTAGAGTTGAACAACTCGCTTCTATCTCTCTTGCTCCTAACAATGCTTTGCAGCAATTTATGGAGGATCATGAAAGTGAAATCTTCATGGAAGAAAGAAATGAGATTGACGAGATTCTCCGTCATCAACCTAAGATGCTTAAGCACAACTTGCCTGTAGAAGACTTGGGTACCATGTTGCCACGTAAAAAGGATCCGGTCTTCGATCTAAAACCTCTCACTGACGATCTTAAATATGCTTACATTGATGATAATAAGATATATCCTGTTATTATTAGCTCTAAACTTTCAGGGAAGGAAGATGAACGATTATTGGAGGTTTTGAAGAAACACCGAGGGGCTATGGGCTATACTCTGGATGATTTTAAAGGGATTTGTCAGCATGCTATAAATATAGAACCAGATGCAAAGCCAGTAGTAGAGCACCAATGGCGTCTAAATCCTAAGATGAAGGAAGTGGTAAGAAATGAGGTATTGAAACTCATTGATGCTGGTATTATTTACCCTATTGCTGATAGTGAATGGGTTAGTCCTGTTCATTGTGTTCTTAAAAAAGGAGGAATTACCGTTGTTCCTAATGATAATGATGAGCTTATTCCCCAAAGAATAGTAGTGGTCTATAGGATGTGCATTGATTTCAGGAAAGTTAACAAAGTTACTAAGAAAGATCATTACCCACTTCCTTTTATTAATCAAATGTTAGAAAGGTTGTCTAAAAAGACCCATTTTTGTTTTCTTGATGGATATTCTGGTTTCTCTCAAATTGCTGTTAAACAACAAGATCAAGAAAAAACTACTTTTACATGCCCTTGCGGAACCTATGCTTGTAGACGTATGCCTTTTGGTTTATGTAATGCTCCCACTACTTTTCAAAGATGCATGTATGCTATCTTTCATGGTTTTTGTGAGGAAATTGTGGAAGTGTTCATGGATGACTTCTCCGTCTATGGAACTTCTTTTGTTAATTGTCTGCACAACCTTGATAAAGTTTTGCAGAGGTGTGAAGAAACTAATCTTGTTCTTAATTGGGAGAAATGCCACTTCACGGTCAATGAAGGGATTGTCCTTGGGCATAAGGTTTCCGAAAGAGGCATAGAAGTGGATAGAGCTAAAGTTGAGGCAATTGAGAAAATGCCCTGTCCAAGAGACATCAAAGGTATTCGTAGTATCCTTGGTCACGCTGGTTTCTATAGAAGGTTTATTAAAGATTTCTCTAAGATATCAAAACCCCTCACTAATCTTCTTCCAAAATATGTACCCTTTGTCTTTGATGATGATTGTAAGGAAGCTTTTGAAACTCTAAAGAAGGCTTTAACTACAGCCCCTATCGTTCAACCACCTGATTGGAGCTTACCCTTTGAAATAATGTGTGATGATAGTGATTTTGCTGTAGGTGCTGTACTTGGGCAACAAATTGATAGAAAGTTAAATGTTATCCATTATGCTAGTAAGACTCTTGATGCTGCTCAAAGGAATTATGCTACTACTGAAAAAGAATTCCTAGCCGTCGTCTTTGCTTGTGATAAGTTCATACCTTATATTGTAGATTCAAAAGTTACGATTCATACTGATCATGCTGCTATTAAATACCTTATGACGAAGAAAGATGCTAAGTGATACATTGCAAATGTATCTATAATTTTTGATGTTCCATGCTTGGTCTTATCCACTTTCTTGTGTTTTGTTCCAACTTTGGAGTACTTTTCATATGATTTCTTGGACTAACCTATTAACAAGAGCCATAGTGTCAGAGGCCTGTTTTCTGCTGTTTTTGGTTCCAGGAAAAGTCAGAAAATGAATATTCTCGGAATTGGACGGGACAAAAGCCAAAGTGCCTATTTTTCCGGATGTCATCAAGTGCCAGAATACGAGACGGAGAGGGGCCAGGGGGGCACCACACCACCTGGCCGTGCGGCCAGGCCTGGCCCGCACCAGGGGGTGGAGTGGCCGCTCCCGGCACCCCCTCGGCCTCTCCTTCCGCCTATATATTGCCCTCAGGACAAAAACCCTAAGTGCCCGATCAAAAATCCACGAAAGAGTCTGTAGCCGCCGTCATCTCCATCCCTAGATCGGGAGGGATTTGAAGCTCTTCCTAGCACCCTGCCAGAGAGGGGAATTCACCCTGGAGGCCTTCTTCATCACCATGCAAGCCTCCAGTGTGATGCGTGAGTAGTTCATCCTTGGACTACGGATCCATGTAGTAGCTAGATGGCTGGTTCTCCTCCTTTGTGCTTTCATGTCTAGATCTTGTGAGCTCCGTTCATGATCAAGATCATCTATTTGTAATTCTGCATGTTGTGTTTGCGGGGATCCGATGGATATTGAGATGCTATTTCAGATTGATTATTGATTCTATCATGTCTTTGTTATTTGTGATCTTGCATCCTTTCCGTTGTTAGTAGCTATCTTGGCCAAGTAGATGCTAGCAACTCCAAGAGTTAGTATTTATGCTCGATAGTGGGTTCATGCCTCTGGTAATCTGGGGAACTGATAGAAATCTCTAAGGTACTAGATGTGCTGTTGCTACTAGGGAGAAAACAACAATCCTTTGTTCATAGAACAATCATATTGTTTACTTCACACGCAGTTTGTAAAGCAATAATCTGTTGCTTGCAACTTAATACTGGAGGGTCTTCGGATGATAACCTGAAGGTGGATTATTAGTCATAGATGCAGTTGGATGGCGGTCTATGTATTATGTTGTAATGCCCAATCAAGTCTCAAAAGAGTCAAGATGATTAGTATATGCATGTATTGCTTTCTCGGTGTTTGTCAATTGCCCCGCTGTAATTTGTTCACCCAGCATGTTATCTATCTAAGGAGAGCCACCTCTAGTGAACTATGGATCCTGGTCCTTTTTCTTTACATACAATCTCAAACTGTTTACCGTTTTGTGTTTACTTTCTGCAAACTATTACTTCTTTCCATTCGATACGTTTAATCCTTTGTTTTCCGCAAAACACGGTGAGATTGACAACCTCATCGCAAGTTAGGGACAAAGTTATGTGGTTGTGTTGTGGAGGTATCCACGTTGCTACTAGCACCGGTAGTGCGCCCTGCCAAAGCGCAGCTAGTAACACCTTTGGGGTGTTTCCTTGCTCCTATTGGTTCGACTAAACCTTGGTTTCATAACCGAGGGGAACTTGCTGCTGTGCTCATCATACCTTCCTCTTGGGGTTCCCAACGAGCTCTACATCAACCACGCACTAGCACTTTTTTGGGTGTCGTGCACTGAGCCATCAAGCATTTTTCTGGTGTCGTTGCTAGGGAGTCAAGGACATCTTCACAAGGGGAGTCCCTCATAACCAATCTCTTTACTTTGTTGTTTTTGTTTTGCTTAGTTTCTTTTTGTTTTGTTTGCTTGTTTCTTTACAAAAACACAAAAAATTAGATTTACTAGTTTGCTTTCTTATTTGAAAACCCAAAAAAATGACTACTCTTGAAAACACTAAGTTGTGTGACTTCACTAGCACCAACAACAATGATTTTATGAGCACACCTATTGCTCCACCTATGGCTGAAAATACTTTCTTTGAGATAAAACCTACTTTGCTCAATCTTGTTATGAGAGAACAATTTTCTGGTATTGGTAATGAAGATGCGGCTTCCCATCTAAATAACTTTGTTGAACTTTGTGAGATGCAAAAGCATAGGGATATAGATGGTGATATTATTAAGCTGAAATTGTTTCCATTCTCTTTGAGAGGAAAAGCTAAAGAATGGTTGAATTCCTTAACTAGGAATAGTATTGATTCTTGGACTAAATGCAAAGATGCTTTTATTGGAAAATACTATCCTCCTGCTAAGATTATATCTATGAGAAGTGAAATAATAAAGTTTAAACAACTTGATAATGAACATGTTGCTCAAGCTTGGGAAAGAATGAAATCTTTGGTAAAGAATTGTCCCACTCATGGAATGACTGCTTGGATGATCATCCAAACTTTTTATGCAGGATTGAACTATTCTTCAAGGAACCTATTGGATTCTGCTGCTGGAGGTACCTTTATGATCATCATTTTGGGTGCTGCAACAAAACTTCTGGACAATATGATGGTTAATTATTCTGAATGGCATACTGAGAGAGCTCCCCAATGTAGGAAGGTAAATTCTGTTGAGTAAAGCTCCTCCTTGAGTGATAAGATTGATATTATTATGTCCATGCTTGTTAATGGGAAAGCCCATATTGATCCAAATGATGTTCCTTTAGCCTCTTTGGTTGCTCAAGAAGAGCAAGTTGATGTGAACTTCATAAGAAATAACAATTTTGGCAACAATGTTTATGGTAATAAAGCTTATAGGAACAATTTTGATAACAACAATTATAAGCCATTCCCTCCCAACAATGGTAATGCTTATAGAAATTCTTACAACAATAATAAGAGTGCTCCCTCTAAACTTGAAGTTATGCTTAAAGAGTTTATTAGTAAACAAACTGCTTTCAATAAAACTATTGAGGAAAAACTCTCTAATGCTGAAAGAAATATAACATCTTTGGCTGAAGCTCAATCTTTTTTGAATAAAATGGCTGCTAAACTTGAAACTAATGAGAATCCCTTTGAAGCTATTAATGCTATACAAGTAAGAATTAATGAAAATGTTAGACTATTAGCTGAATTACATGCTAAGTGGGAAAGAGAAGATGAAATTGCTAGAAACATTAGTGTTTCTACTATTACCACCACTAGTGTTGAAGCTAGTAATAGTTCTACTACTTTAGATGATAAGTATCATTTTGATCTTGATGGTTGCAATATCTCTAAAGTCATTATGTTCCTACAAAATCTTGCTAAAAGTCCTAATGCTAGTGCTATGAACATGGCTTTTACAAAACACATTACTGATGCTCTCATAAAGATTAAAGAAGAAAAGATGAAACATAAAGCTTCTATTACTACAAAACAAGAAGATGGCTGGGAACCCATCATTAATATGAAAGTGAATGACTTTGATTTCAAAGCTTTATGTGATCTTGATAGTAGTGTTTCTATTATGCCTAGAAGGATTTATGATATGCTTGATTTGCCTCCTCTTGAAGATTGTTATTTGAATTTCCCACTTGATGATAATGCTAAAAAGAAACTCATGGGGAGTCTTAATGATGTTCTTATTATGGTTAACAATTCCTATGTCCCCGTTGATTTCTATGTTTTGGATGTTGAATACAATGCTTCTTGTCCTATTACTTTGGGAAAACCTTTTCTTAGAACTGTTGGTGCCATCATTGATATGAAAGAAGGCACCATTAAATATCAACTCCCACTCAAGAAAGGTATAGAACACTTCCCTAAAAACATAGAAAAGATTTCTTTTGCTTCTCCTAGGAAAACAAAATTTGGTCTTAATGCTTCTTCATTTGAGAACACTTGATTCTTTTTTGCTTCTTATGCCTAACTTAAAGGCGTTAAAGAAAAGTACTTATTGGGAGATAACCCAAAAGTTTTAGATGAGTCTTGGAAGTTATTACCTCTGTAATAACCTCTCCTTATCCTTTTTATTTGCTTTTTGTGCCAAAAGTAACCTCTAATGAGAGAGAAGTAATGATTGTGAAAGTTGCTGTCCCGAAACAGATTTTTGTGCTTCACCGTAAAAATTCGTGAGAGCGCTCTGTATGTCGGATTGATCTGTAATTTTTTGTGCTTTTTCCCCAGGTTGTTATCTAACTTTCGTTAGTTCAACACTTTTTGAGTTGAGCAGAATAAGGGCTTCGAAAAAAATTGTCGTTACCTGCTGGTCTGTTTTGACAGATTTCTGCCATTTTCTGCATTTGCTTCTTGTTGGTTCCCTTTTGAGTTCTTTTGGGGAATTGAGCTTTTTGAGGGAAGTGCTACAGTAGCTAGTGTTCTAATGGAAGTTTATTTGGTATTAGAACTGAACCTTAAGACTTATTTATCTTAAGTGCACTAATGTTGCTAATAAAGATTGTGTGAAGTTTTGTATGAAGGAAAAATTTTAGGTGTATGGAAGGAATGAGTAATGAGATGAAGGATGGACTAAAGCTCAAGCTTGGGGATGCCACGCGTGTCACCCCAAGAAATATCCAAGAAGTACAAGCGTCAAAGCTTGGGGATGCCCAAGGCATCCCCTTCTTCATCAATAAAAGGTTTCTTCCAAACGCTTCATTTTTATTGTTTCATGCACAGTTGTGTTGTTCTTGGAGCGTCTTCTTTTCGTTTTCGTTTGCTTTTGTTTGCTTAGTTTGCTGAATAAATTGGTTGGACCCCCTCTTTCATACATTGGTTTGCAAATAGTTTGGTTTGGTTTGGAAAAGAGTAGGAAAGTCCATGCTTATGTGGTAAAAAGAGCTCGGTTTTACTGTGGCCTATGCTTTGTCATGCCATGCTTGATATTGTTTTGGCTTTATGCTTAGTATTCATTGCTGTAGCATGCCTTGTTATAAACAATTGAGATTGCTTAGTGTGCCTTGGATGAATCATGCGTTGTTTTAGCATATTAAAGCATAGTATAGTGGTATTCGCCTTTGATGCTTTATTTGGGTTGACTTGGCGCATGCTCACACCATGTTATGACTATCTCAAGTCACCATAGCCTTTATGATCCTTTAGTTTTCAGCTTGTAGTATCACTTTATGCTTTGATCAATGATGTTTTGTCGCTCTGCATGATTATGGCCATTATTGCTCTCTTAGTTTGTCGCTCCCAGTCTTTTGCTAGCCTCCACAACAAAGTATGAGTTCCACTCATGCATCCAACTCCCTAAACCAAGTTATTCCAAAGAGTCCACCATACCTACCTACTAGCTTATGCTATTCCATGTATATTCATGCTTTTGTTTACCTTCCAAATTAAACTTGTTATGAGAAAACAAGTGATTAAAGCTCTCACGACTTGATGGCACACTTTACTTTTTGCATCTAATAAACTTGAACCATTGGGTCCTTCTTTGTTGCATATATGCTTGCGCTTTATAAGTTGAAATTAGCAGAACCATGTTTCATGGGGAACGCTTTCAACATTGCACTTGTACTTTGTACCCCGTTGATATCATGTTCTTTTGCTTACGGATCCCGGCGGTGTGAAATAAAAGTGGAACTTGTAAGATCATGGAGTTTGTATGTGTGTTAGAGAAACGCCTGGGCCGCTAGCCTAAGCCATGCCTAATCATGGTGGAAACTTGCAGCATCACCATAATGAGCACTCTATGAAGCATCCTCAATAAAAACCTATGCAAATAGCAAATAAAAAGATCACTGAGATGCTCATTGTCTGCTTGCCTTGTCATTTTGATTATGGGAAAGCTCCCGTATCATGTGCAAGGGGTACCCCGTTGGCAGTTCTTAATGATACACATGTACTTACAATGACAAGAGCTTACTCGTGACTGAAGTTGAGTAGCATGAGGATCGGTCTTCGTAAGTAAGGGGCATGAGATTTTGGTTTATAACTTGTCAAGCATATCCTCTTAGTTGTGTCACTTTAACCTTAATCACCTTAAAGATGCTTATGATAGGGGCAATGAGATCTGAAAGCTATAAGTACCATAATTTTTGGAAGCTCTATATGAGACTTGAATCCCTACTTCCTTTTAAAGGTCTTTCTTCCACCATTATATTGAGTCTCCACCTTCTATCTTTATGCACCTACTTTGAGAGCATAGTGGACATTCTTAGTTCTATGTGCATTGTCCCAAGACTAGTTGATTGATGCATAACTTGATATTGCTTGTTTTAAACTATTGTATCTAGTCACTCTTATGAACTTTGAAGGTGTCCTATGCATTTATATTTGCTACTCTATTGAGGGACAAGCTGAATACTATTATGCTATGTTTTCTTTATGTGAAGCAAACAAACGTCTTGCAAAGCATTGTTATTCATGAATCTTTTGTTTGTGCCTTTTCATGTTGCATCATAGTTTCTTTGCTTATTGCTAGAACTTTGTCTGTCATGTTATGATTAAAGTACTATGATCCCAGCTTCGAATGTTTTATAGATACTTTGATCAAGTCTTTGATGGTGCATGTCACCTCAAAAATTATTCTTTCTTTTTATCACTTACCTACTCGAGGACGAGCAGGAGTTAAGCTTGGGGATGTTGATACATTGCAAATGTATCTATAATTTTTGATGTTCCATGCTTGGTTTTATCCACTTTCTTGTGTTTTGTTCCAACTTTGGAGTACTTTTCATATGATTTCTTGGACTAACCTATTAACAAGAGCCACAATGCCAGCTGCCTATTTTCTGCTGTTTTGGTTCCAAGAAAGTCAGAAAACGAATATTCTTGGAATTGGATGGGACAAAAGCCAAAGTGCCTATTTTTCCGGATGTCATCAAGTGCCAGAATACGAGACGGAGAGGGGCCAGGGGGCACCACACCACCTGGCCACGCGGCTAGGCCTGGCCCACGCCAGGGGGTGGTGTGGCCGCTCCCAGCACCCCCTTGGCCTCTCCTTCCGCCTATATATTGCCCTCAGGACGAAAACCCTAAGTGCCCGATCAAAAATCCACGAAAGAGTCTGTAGCCACCAATATCTCCATCCCTAGATCAGGAGGGATCTGAAGCTCTTCCCGGCACCCTGCCGGAGAGGGGAATTCACCCTGGAGGCCTTCTTCATCACCATGCAAGCCTTCGGTGTGATGCGTGAGTAGTTCATCCTTGGACTACGGATCCATGTAGTAGCTAGATGGCTGGTTCTCCTCCTTTGTGCTTTCATGTCAAGATCTTGTGAGCTCCGTTCATGATCAAGATCATCTATTTATAATTCTGCATGTTGTTTTTGCGGGGATCCGATGGATATTGAGATGCTATTTTAGATTGATTATTGATTCTATCATGTCTTTGTTATTTGTGATCTTGCATGCTTTCCGTTGTTAGTAGCTATCTTGGCCAAGTAGATGCTAGGAACTCCAAGAGTTAGTATTTATGCTCGATAGTGGGTTCATGCCTCTGGTAATCTGGGGAAGTGACAGAAATCTCTAAGGTACTAGATGTGTTGTTGCTACTAGGGAGAAAACAACAATCCTTTGTTCATAGAACAATCTTATTGTTTACTTTACACATAGTTTGTAAAGCAATAATCTGTTGCTTGCAACTTAATACTGGAGGGGGTTCGGATGATAATTTGAAGGTGGATTATTAGTCATAGATGCAGTTGGATGGCCGTCTATGTATTATGTTGTAATGCCCAATCAAGTCTCAAAGGAGTCAAGATGATTAGTATATGCATGTATTGCTTTCTCGGTGTTTGTCAATTGCCCCGCTGTAATTTGCTCACCCAGCATGTTATCTATCTAAGGAGAGCCACCTCTAGTGAACTATGGATCCCGATCCTTTTTCTTTACATACAATCTCAAACTGTTTACCGTTTTGTGTTTACTTTCTACAAACTATTACTTCTTTCCATTCGATACGTTTAATCCTTTGTTTTTCGCAAAACACGGTGAGATTGACAACCTCATCGCAAGTTGGGGACAAAGTTCCGTAGTTGTGTTTTGCAGGTCTCCACGTTGCTACTAGCACCGATAGTGCGCCCTGCCAAAGCTCAGCTAGTAACACCTTTGGGGTGTTTCCTTGCTCCTACTGGTTCGATTAAACCTTGGTTTCATAACTGAGGGAAACTTGCTGCTGTGCTCATCATACCTTCCTCTTGGGGTTCCCAACGAGCTCTACATCAACCACGCACCAGCACTTTTCTGGGCGCCGTGCACTGAGCCATCACTAAGCCTAGGCTTATTAGATGGGTGCTACTCTTACAGGAATTTAACCTACATATTGTAGACAGGAAAGGTGCTGAAAATCCTGTAGCTGATAATTTATCTCGATTGGAAAACATCTCTTTTGATCCTATGCCTGTTAATGATAGTTTCCCAAATGAACAATTGGCTGCAGTAGGGGTAAGCTCGCGATGGAGCCCTTGGTATGCCGATTATGCTAACTTTATTGTCTCCAAGTATTTGCCTCCAACTTTCACAGCTCAGCAAAGAAGGAAGTTCTTTTATGATTTGAGGCATTATTTTTGGGATGACCCACATTTATATAAAGGAGTGGATGGTATTATGCGAAGATGTGTTCCAGAATACGAACAAAAGGAGATATTGCAGAAATGTCATGGTAGTGCCTATGGAGGACATCATGCGGGAGATAGAACTGCGCAAAAGGTGCTACAATCAGGTTTCTACTGGCCTACCCTTTTAAAGATGCAAGAAAATTTGTTTTATCTTGTGATGAGTGTTAGCGTGTTGGTAATATTTCTAGACGCGATGAAATGCCTATGAACTACGCTCTAGTTATTGAACCCTTTGATTGCTGGGGATTTGACTTTATGGGTCCTTTTCCTCCCTGGAAAGGATATACTCATATTCTTGTTGCAGTTGATTATGTTTCTAAGTGGGTAGAAGCCATACCTACGAAAAGTGCTGACGGGGAGACCTCTCTAAAATTCCTTAAGGATGTTATCTTTCCTAGGTTTGGAGTGCCTAGGTATCTCATGACTAATGGAGGTTCTCATTTCATTCATGGTGGTTTTAGAAAGACCCTTGCTAAATATGATGTTAATCATAGAATCGGTTCATCTTATCACCCCCAAACTAGTGGGCAAGTAGAGTTATCAAATAGAGAAATTAAATCCATCTTGCAAAAGACTGTTAATAGATCTAGAAAAAACTTGGCTAGAAAGTTGAATGATGCTTTATGGGCTTATACGACTGCCTATAAAAACCCTATTGGGATGTCTCCTTATAAAATGGTTTATGGGAAAGCTTGTCACCTACCTTTAGAATTAGAACACAAGACTTTTGGGCAGTTAAAGAACTTAATAGAGATTGTAAACTCGCTAGTGAAAAAAGATTATTTGACTTAAGTTCTTTGGATGAATGGAGGAGTGAAGCATATGAGAATGCTAAACTCTTTAAGGAAAAATTTAAAAGATGGCATGACAAGCGAATGCTTAAGAGAGAATTCCATTTTGGTGAGAAAGTTCTATTGTATAGGTCTCGTCTCAGATTTTTTGTAGGAAAACTACTGTCAAAATGGGAAGGACCTTTCGTTATTGAAGAAGTGTATCGTTCAGGAGCAATAAAAATTTCTTCTTTAAAAGATAACACTACACAAGTGGTGAATGGGCAGCAACTTAAGCACTACATTGCTGGAGATTCTTATAATGAAGATGTTGATGCTTTTGAAGTTATAACTCCAGAAAAATTTATCAAAGACCAAATTCAGAGACCTGCAGAGTCTGTTTTCGAATAGGTAACCGTTCTGTAAGAAAAGTTCCACGAAAGACATGTCCAGTCATATTTTTGCAGTTTTTATCCAACAAGGAAAGTTACGAAGTGAAAGAGGGACGGAAACGGAGCTAGGGTGGCTCACACCACCCCCTGGCGTGGCCCCTGGCCGCGCCAGCAGGTGGTGTGGCCACCTCGGCCTCCGTCTCCGACCCGTTTTCTCCCAGTATCTTCCTTTGGCTGTAAAACTTCGTAATATATAATGCCCCGGATCCCCCTAGGTACGTATATCTTGTTCTCGTCGTGTTTTTGTTTCGATCAGTTTCTGCCAGGAACTATTTTTGAAAGTTTAGAAGCACAATGGTGTCCGCCAAGGATAAGGGAAAGGAGCCTATGGAGGAAGATCTCCAAGACCCCGGTCAGGAGGAGGAGATCAAGAGTGAAGATGAAGAGGAGCAAGGCCAACATCCGCACACCGGCACTACCATTGCAAGCATTGGAGTGGTGACAAAACCTGCCAGGGTCCTCGTCACTATTTGGCTCCAAGGTCACTTCCTCCACGCACCAAGAATCCTTTCCATACCCTTATCCACGAGCATCAATACCAGAATATGCCCAAGGAGAAACTACCCTCCAATTGGGATTTGCCTCGTTCTAGCCATGCAGGAAAAGAAGACTTCAAGGAGGAAGAGTGGGGAAAGAATTGCAAGAGCTGGAATTATCAACCCGACATGATCATGAGCCGCATTGAGCAAAACTCACAGCTGATTCGTAATCTCACCTTTGAGATCGAGGACTTGGGGAAATTGATCAAAAATCTCATTGAGAGGATACCACCACCTCCGAAGGAGTAATTCGTCAACAGGTTTAACATCCCCTTGGTTTGTTCCACGCTTGGGGGAGTGCCACGGTATCACATCACTATCTTCTATCTTTTTACCTTTTTAGTAGAGTCATATCATGAATAGAGAAGTTATCATGTAGGATGGTTTGCATTATGGAAGTGTCCCCTCTCTCATTAGATATGTATCCCTTGGTGTGAGTTGCCGTTATGGAATATTAATAAGAAGTTCTATCATTTAGTCTTTTGCATATCTTATATTAGTTTTCAATTCGTGGTTATATGATTGATCTTGTTGTTAGTATTGGTATCACTTTGGTATCATTGAGTTAATTTAGTTGGTTTTGGCAAACCTGGCTCGGTTAGTAGCAACACTATTTTTGAGAGTTGAATGAAAAGATAAAAAGTACTCTAAGAAATATAATTTCATCATCTTTCTTTCTTGATTTGCTCATAAGTTTAGTATTCTCTAGTTAAGATCTTTTGTGCTTCCAAGGAAGATTGCATGTTTGTTTTTATCACTTGTATATTTGTTTGTTTCCTTCAACTCTTATGCTTGCTACCCAGCTTTGCTAGCCAAAAACCTATACTGAGAGGGAATGCTTCTCGTGCATCCAATCCTTAAACCAAAACCTATGCCATTTGTGTCCACCATACCTACCTATTAGCACTATTGCTATTCCAAGTAAATTCTTGTTTTTTATCTACCTTCCAAATTAAACTTGTTATGAGAAAATTAGTGATTAAAGCTCTCACGAACTTGATGGCAAGATTTATTTTCTTGCAATTAATAAACTTGAACCATTGTGTCCATCTTTGTTGCGTATATGCTTGCGCTTTATAAGTTGAAGTTAGCAGAACCATGTATCATGGGGAACGCTTTCAACTTTGCACTTATATTAGTATTAGGCAACTGATCGTAAGATATAAAAAAGATCACTAAACGATGATAACTATTAATTTTTCTATGTGTCTTCATGCTTTTTGCTCAAATGAAGAGATTGCTAAAGATGAGAATTGCACTTCTCTCGCATATCCTGATTAAAGCATAAACCAAAGGGATGCATTGACGTGGGACAAACAATGAATACTGAGACATGGCACTTCTCAAACTTCATTTGATTTTTTTCCAAAGAAGCATTCTGTTGGCAATATGGTCATCCATGGCCTTGAAAAATAAACATCGATTTTTTAAAAACAATCTATAAAGTAAAGACATAAAATTATATGTTTCCAATTTCTAGTTCAACCTACCGGTGGGTCTAATTTTGAAACTACAGTTTAGTAAGGAATTAATAAGGTTTTAAGGATGCAGATGATTGTCTCCTTTCAGACTTTGATGCTATATGCTGGAAAGAAATCATTGTGCTTTCCAAGGAAGAACTGCTAGTAGGCGCCGTAAAATGCTTGTATGTTCTACAATTACATGGATTGCTATCATTAGCAAAAGAGCTACAATATAGATTACATCATCTTATGATTTGGCATAAGGAAATTACACATGGAAGGAAATCATTTAAATTAGGACTATTTGCATGGTTCTTGGTTCATATATGACCCATAAAATAGTCTTTGATGCATAACCATTCTTAGAACTCATAAAATTAAATAGGAGTAAAGGCAACATTTAGATACCTGGCATAATTTTGAGATGTTGACCAACACTAACACTTGGTGATTAATAGTGTCACCGCGCGTATCCCTGCGGCGCCCCTGTAGAGAAACAACACAAGGTTCATGACACGAATCGAGGTATCGGTGACCCATAGCCAGATCTCACGAATTTATTTCCATCGGCCAAAATTGATTTGGGTTTCTAGACTATGTATACTTACCTCCGAAATGGTGGGATAGGGTCGCGCCGAGGGTGGCCATGAGGAGGAAAAATAGGAGGAGGAGGTGAAGGCGTGTGGGGATGGCAGCCATGGCCATGGACTTTGATTTGGGAAAACAGGAAATGGGGAAGGAAGGTGGTGGGGACACACACAACTCCCACGGTATACCACCTAGATGCGCCAGTGCACGGGACACATAGAGGCAACTCAGGCCCACGGGCAGCAGTCCCAACCATAAGGGGGCCACACACAGCGTCAGTACGGGCGTGCGTCACGTCGTAGGAAGCCTCAGAGCGCAGCGTTGCTTTCACGCTTAAGCCTATAAATAATATCAGAAACCACCACACCAGATGGTTCAGGCTTCTCTGGTGACATGATCGAAATTTCAAGAACTTTCCTAGATATTTCTCCCTCGCTTTTGAAATCATCCGCAGGAAGACGATTGGCAGTCTCCAGATCATCACCATCATCACGGTCATCTCCCCCAACAATATTATCATCAGAGGATTCATCATCGCTGCCCTCATCGAAGACACCTACCAACTCTGAAAGTACAGACCATATATGAAAAGGGCAGCTCTCACAATAGTAACCAATAAAACATAGAGCATTGATTGATAACACTGTGAGATGGCATGCAGTGTACTAAAGCAAATATTTGGTCAATTATGGTATCATCTTGGTTTAGATTTAGAAGAAAGAATATGATCATGTTTCCTGAGAAACTATATCAAGGAGCTAGTATGATATTTAGTCAAATGTCAAAGATGCGAGATTTACAATATAATGGTTTACTATATCATTAAGATTCGGGCAAGTATAAAGCTCAAATTAGCTGTTGAGATAACTCTAGCTTTATGAGAAGCGGGCATTTGAATGAATGAAGCTACGGATAGTTAACTGATATGACTTTGAATTTACCATCATCCTTAGCATCAGACTTTGTAGCAATAACATATACATTCTTCGGAACAGCCCAATCAACAGCTACAGGTCTCTTTGCAACAGCTTTCCCATTAACATTTTTATAGCCTGGTTCGGAGAAAGATCGTGGCATATTAGGACTTCAATGAATATTTACTATTCCCTTCGTTCAGAAATAAGTGTTGCAGCGGTGTTTTCGCAAAAACAGCCCCCACTTTTTCAACTAAACCCGTTCGTCCCTGATTCCACCTCCTTTCTTCCTTGCTGTGGCAACACGCACTTCCTCCTTCCATCCTCGCTGCCCCGTCCTCCCAGTCCCCTTCTCCTCACCATCGTCCTCATCACCACCTTCCCCAAGATCCGTCGCTATAGTGCTCTGATACGTTGCTAATGTATCTATAATTTTTGATGTTCCATGCTTGTTTTATATCTACTTTCTTATGTTTTTTCCAAACTTAGGAGTATTTTTATACATTTTCTGGAACTAAGCTATTAACAAGATGCCACAATGCCAGTTGCCTGTTTTCTTCTGTTTTTGGTTCCAAAAAAGCCAGAAAATGAATATTCTCGGAATTGGACCAGACAAAAGCCAAAGTCTATATTTTTTATTGGAAGACTCAGGAGCCAGAAGATGATACGGAGGGGGGCCAGGGGCTGGCCACACCATATGGTGGCGTGGGTCCCCCTTGGCCACACCACCAGTGATATGGGGTGGCCCGATCTTCTCAGCAAACACTTGTCGGTGGATATGGTGGATGATAGATAACTAGCCTGTAGCTATGAACTCTCCCGCTTGATCCCTGATGCCAATGCAATAGCTCTCGAACCTTGTAGGATATTCACAACACCACGCTCTTGCGCACGCAGCCGGGACCACATGTAGTATGCAATCTACTAATTCCCAATGGAACAACAGATCACACTCTATGAAAGAATCAACTCCAAAATATTTTAACATGGTCTAAAGAATAAAGCTAGAGTGCCCCCATCTATTTAAGGGTCCAAGGGGCGGTGGCCTATGGATACAAACTGACCCAACTTGGGTTCGGTCAAACTGTCTCTGTCGTGGCAGAGTTGTAGTCGCTTTCTCTGCCGCGGCAGCCTGCCGTGGCAGAGTTGGACTCTGTTTTCCCACCGCGGCAGCCTGTCGTGGCAGAGAACTGGGGCTTTTCTCTGCCGTGGCAGAGAACTTCCATCTCTTGTTGATCTTTATCTTGGACAGCTCCTTGCGCTTCCTCCTTTCCTCCCTCGCGCATTCTTCATTGATCAACACGCCTTGTTCCATTTGCTCCTCGCTCCTTGCTATGCCTTCTTCTCCTAAGTACCTTATCATGCAATAGTTCAAAGACTTAGGTAGTATAAAATCCTCATTAATAAAAATACTAGGTTCATTAAGAAACAAGTTCACCTGTTGTTCTAGCAGCTTAGCACGAGCTCTTGTGATTGGTCCAATCCTTATCTCATTGGATTGATCCTTCTTTGCAATTGGAACATCTTCATTAACAATTGGGGTAGGTGTAACTGTAGGAATGTCCTCATCATCTCCCCCTTCAAAAGGCGTCGACCTCGACGCTCCAAGGTCTTCTCCAGCATATGGTGACAAATCAGCAACGTTGAAGCTGTTGCTAGCGCCACCAAACTCCTCAATAGGTATATCAACTGAGTAGGCATTATCATTAATTTTGGTTAACACCTTGTAAGGACCAGCAACACGTGGCTTCAATTTGGACTTGCGAAGTAGTGGAAATCTGTCCTTGCGCAGATGCACCCAAACCATATCTCCAAGCTCGAACAACACTTCCTTTCTTGCTTGATTCCTTGCAGCAGCAATGTTCTTGCCTTTCTTCTCAATTGCCTCTCTAGTCTTCTCATGAATTTTCTTCACATAATCAGCACATTTTGATGCCTCCATATCAACTCTCTCATGTAATGGCAGAGGCAACATATCAAGTGGCGTCAATGGCTTGAAACCATACACCACCTCAAAAGGACAAAGCTGAGTGGTTGAATGCACAACCCTGTTGTAAGCAAACTCAACATGTGACAAACACTCTTCCCACTTCCGCAGATTCTTTTTAATCATGGTCCTTAGCAGCTGTGACAATGTTCTATTCACCACCTCCGTTTGACCATCTGTTTGGGGATGACATGTAGTACTGAACAGTAGCTTCGTTCCTAGATTCCCCCATAAGGTCTTCCAAAAGTAGCTCATGAACTTCACATCACGGTCAGAAACAATCGTCTTTGGTACTCCATGTAATCTCACGATGCCCTGAAAAACAGGTTAGCAACATGCGACACATCATCGCTTTTGTGGCAGGTAATAAAATGAGCCATCATAGAGAACCTATCCACTACCACAAATATAGATTCATGACCTCTCTGAGTTTTAGGTAGACCTAGCACAAAATCCATACTAATGTCTTCCCATGAGTAGTAGGTGCAGAGAGAGGTGTATACAAACCGTGATGCTTTAGCTTTCATTTCGACTTGTGGCAAGTAATGCATCGGCTTACAAATCTGTACACATCACGCCTCATCTTGGGCCAATAGAAGTGATCAACAAGCATGAGCAACGTCTTCTCACGCCCAAAGTGACCCATCAAACCACCAGCATGTGATTCCTGCACTAAGAATAAATGCAACAACGATTCTGGAATACATAGTTTGTTAGCTCGAAACAAATAGCCATCATGGATATGATACTTATCCCATGCGTTTCTAATAGCACACAAACGATATGGTTCAGCAAAATCATGATCAGTTGCATAAAGTGCACAAATAGCTTCTAATCCATGAATTTTAACATCAAGATTGGTTAATAGCATATTCTTCCTTGATAGAGCATCAACAACAACATTCTCTTTTCCCTTCTTATAGTTAATGATGTAAGGAAAAGACTCAATGAACTCAACCCATTTAGCTAATCTTCTATGCAAGTTTGATTGAGCTTTCAAGTATTTCAATGCTTCATGATCAGAATGTATGATGGATTCCTTTGGCCACAAATAATGTTGCCAAACCTCAAGTACTCTAACAAGTGCATACAATTCTTTATCATAAATTGAATAATTCAAACGAGCACTAGTCAATTTCTCAGAAAAGTACGCTATAGGCCGACCCTCTTGCATCAAAACGTCACCTATGCCTATACCATTAGCATCACATTCAACTTCAAATTGCTTCGAAAAATCAGGTAATGCAAGAAATGGTGCAGAAGTAAGCAAACGTTTCAATGTATCAAATGCAATGTCTTGGGCCGTGCCCCATACAAAAGGAACACCTTTCTTTGTCAAATCATTCAAAGGTGCAGCAATGGTGATAAAATCTTTCACAAAGCGCCTATAGAAACCAGCGAGACCATGGAAACTACGCACTTGACTTACATTCGTTGGAGTAGGCCAATTCTGAATTGATTCAATTTTAGATTGATCTACCTCTACTCCATGCTTAGAAACAACAAATCCTAGGAATATGACCTTATCTTTTGCAAATGTACACTTCTCAAGATTAGCGTACAGTTTATTATCACGTAACACTTGCAAAACTTGTCTAATATGAGTGCAATGTTCAGATTCGGTGTGGATGTATATGAGTATATCATCAAAGTAAACAACCACAAAACGACCAATAAACTCTCTCAAAACATGATTCATCAAACGCATGAAGGTACTAGGTGCATTAGTAAGACCAAAAGGCATGACTAACCACTCATACAATCCGAATTTAGTTTTGAAAGCAGTTTTCCATTCATCCCCTTCTTTCATCCTAATTTGATGATAACCACTATGCAAGTCTATCTTAGAGAAAACAGCATCACCACTCAATTCATCTAGCATATCCTCTAAACGTGGAATAGGATGACGATATCGAATAGTGATGTTATTAATCGCTCTATAATCTACACACATGCGCCATGTACCATCTTTCTTAGGAACGAAAATAACAGGAACAACACAAGGGCTAAGAGATACACGAATGTACCCTTTATCCAGCAATGCTTGTACTTGCTTCTGAATTTCCTTAGTTTCTTCGGGATTAGTCCTATAGGGTGCACGGTTGGGAAGTGTGGCGCCAGGAATCAGGTCCACCTTATGTTCTATACCATGCAATGGAGGTAAACCTACGGGTACATCTTCTGGAAACACATCCCCAAAGTCCTGCAAAACAGAAGAGACATCAAGAGAAATAGGGGTCATGTCGTTAGAAACCAATACCTCGCCCTTATACATGAGCACAAGTGGCATGGCTGTAGGATCCTCACGAAACTCTCTCATATCCTCCCTGGTGGCTAGTATCAATAACCAAGGCACTCTCTCACTTGTCGTTATATCACTCAATTTAGGCTCAATTACATCAGGAACAGCTGTTACACAGTCTCGCTGAGTGGTAGTATCTTCCTTCAAGTTCACCTCTATCTTCTGGCGAGAATCATTCACAATTTCTTGTGGTGTCATTGGCTGCATAGTAATCTTCTTTCCTTTGAATTCCAAGTGATATGTATTGGCTCGGCCATTGTGTTGCACATGGCGATCATAGAGCCAAGGCCGACCCAATAGTGGGTAACAAATAGTCATAGGAACCACATCAAAATCAATAGAATCTTTGTATGGCCCTATTTGAAAATTCACACGTACCATATGATTTACCTTCATCTCACCATTGTTGCTCAACCATTGTATGTAATATGGCTTGGGATGAGGTAAGTATGTCAAATTCAGTTTGGCACATAGTTCCTTACTTGCAAGATTTCTGCAGCTACCTCCATCAATAATGACCTTGCAAGCTTTGTTTGGTCCAACTAGAGTTTTTGTTTGGAACAAGTTGCAACGCTGGGATTCCTCAACCGGTTGCACACTAAGTACACGTGAAGATACGAAAATAGTGGGTGCACGCTCAGCATATGCATCAACACCATCCTCGTTGTCATCAATATCATCATCAGAAGCTTCATCTCCACTTTCTACTTCACATTATTCATTAACAAACATATCCTTGTTGTTTGGACAATCTTTCTTGTAGTGCCCTCTACCTCCACAAGTATGGCACACCACATCACGCTTACGTGCCGTAGACATGCTGGAACCCGAGCTAGCAGCAGGAGCAGCGGGCTTCCGAGCATTAGAACCAAACGAAGGTGTACTTGCTGTTTTGGCCGATGGGGTTAACGGAGCAGCAACTAGTGGCGCAGCTGTAGGAGGAGTAGATCTAGCTGAAAATCTGCTGGAGGATGGAAAACGAGCGTGTGACTTCGCCTCTTCTACCAACTGGGATTCGGCCTCTCTAGCATGGTGCAATAGCTCATTCATGGTCTCATACTTGTGATGACGAACTATCTCTTGATTGGTAACTTCAGATTGTTTAGGAATCGCTGCATGGTCATCTCAATAGACTCACAAATTCTAGCATGCTGCATAAGCAGCTCCATCTCCATGTAATACTCATCAACTGTCATGGTGCCTTGCTTCAATTGCGTCAATTTATCAAAAACTGATCGCAAGTAGTTGGTTGGTACAAAACGAGCCTTCATGATTTGCTTCATCTCGCGCCAATCCATCACAGGAAGTTCATTGTCCTCCCTCCTATGTTGCACGAGAGCATCCCACCAACGCAAAGCATAACCATCAAATTCAGATGCTACAAGTTTGACCTTCTTGTCTTCTGGATAGTCAAATAAGCGCCAGAGTTTCTCAATCTTCAACTCCCATGTGAGGTAATCTTCAGGATCAATGGAACCATCAAACTTGGGATTTGAGAATTTTGGCTTGCCCAAACCATCATCAGCAGGTTGGTTGAGCACACGCTGAGCACGCCCAAGAGGGGCAAGCCCACGGCCATGAGCAGGTGCATGGGCAAGGGGAGTTGCACGTCCCCTACCAACATGTGGAGCAGCATCCACAGCACTACCTCATCAAAATCATCAAAGTCATCATCAGGTTGAGGCTCTTGCCTTCTATGTATGGCGGCTGTCAAACCCTCAATGGATTGCTGCAAAGTGGCAAGTTGGTAATGAGTGTAGCCACTTGCATTTGGATAGTATCAACCGCTCCAATATTCTGATCCAGCCTCATATTGATGTCCTGGAGATTCTTGTCAATTCCATCTGTGGTGTTAGTAAACACAAGTGTCAAATGAGACCTCAAAGCCTCATATTCACGCCAACTGACAAGCTCCTCATTCTTCTTTTTCTGCGACACAACATTACCATCACTAGTAGACATGATTAGTAGGTTAGTGCAAAAATCAAAATTTGTATGGTGGAAACTCTCACAACTCACGCATAACTAATAAGAAAGGAGATCTTACCGTTCCAAAGTGAATAGAGATACTCTACCAAAAAATATCAATGACTGATGCACTGAAGTGATGAAGTGAATATCAAAGGTATAGAGAACGATCGCATGACACACAAGTTATTTATGGTGGAGCTATAGGTATGGTATCCTATCTACACCGCAAACAGGTCCTAGTGCTGATCGTACAAATACCCAAGAAACACACACGTGGAGAAAAACATGGCAATGCAACTATGAAGGGTGTTGCACTACGCTCGAGAGGCACTAGCAAAGCTCAAAGTAAATAGGCACAAGATTGCTCAATCTACCGGTGCACAAAGATATCACTAGGCCCTCTTGCTGAAATTCTCTTTATCCACAATTTTTCTTTTATATAGCTCTCTTTTTTTAATACCTTTTCTTTTGCTATCTTGCTTTTTCTCTTTTTTTTGATTTTATAGATAACACACGGCCAATTATAAAGTATAGCACCAAAAATCCTAAGAGCAACCTGTAGGAGCGGAAACTAGTCTCAATAGGCAAGTTCCTACACCTATGTAGTAGATTGGTTGTGGCTAAGGGTTTTGGAAAAGTGCAAATTGATCACACTTTGCAATTATGGTGTCGTGGCAGAAAAATAGCTCAAAATCCTGTCGTGGCAGAACAAATCCTGCTGTGGCAGAAAACTAGGCAGAAATCCTGCCGTGGCAGAGTGCCAGCAGCAAAACAGGCGGAAATCATGTCGCGGCAGAACAGCAGCAGCGCGCGGCAGAGAATTGCGCGGAAAACATACCGCGGCAGAGCGGCAGCAGCGCGCGCAGGAAAAGTGTGTCGCGACAGAGTTTGGATCGGACTCGTGTCGCGGCAGAAAAATCGAGCGATTTCGTGTCACAACAGAAATCGGTAAGTCTAATTTTTTTTTGTGAATCCGACTCAGCCAAGAGGGAATAACCAGGACTCTTTAAGGTAGATTGGATCTGAGTATGGCGCAGAAGAACAGGTGATGAACACGACTAGAAAGAAAAAAACGATGAAAACAAAAACAGATCTAGACTAATTGATGAACACGACAAACAACTATTACTCGTCTACGATGTAATCTAGGCTATGACGAATCTTTCTGCGGGGCTATTTTCTGTATAGGACGGAAACACTCTCTAATCTATGGATGGATTGCGGATTGCTTACTGAGGCAACGAGGAAATCTGATACCAAGATGATATGCGGTGGCCCGATGTCGGTGGATATGGTGGATGATAGATAACTAGCCTGTAGCTATGAACTCTCCCGCTCGATCCCTGATGCCAATGCAATAGCTCTCGAACCTTGTAGGATATTCACAACACCACGCTCTTGCGCATGCACCCGGGACAATGAACGGTAGTATGCAATCTACTAATTCCCAATGGAACAACAGATCACACTCAATTATAGTTGTAGGATTCGAACATAGGGTAATTTAAGAGGTTCTTTGAAAGAATCAACTCCAAAATATTTTAACATGGTCTAAAGAATAAAGCTAGAGCGCCCCCATCTATTTAAGGGTCCAAGAGGCAACGACCTATGGATACAAACCGACCCAACTTGGGTTCAGTCAAACTGTCTCTGTTGTGGCAGAGTTGTAGTCGCTTTCTCTGCCGCTGCAGCCTGTCGTGGCAAAGTTGGACTCGGTTTTCCTCCCGCGGCAGCCTGCCGTGGCAGAGAACTGGGGATTTTCTCTGTCGCGGCAGAGAACTTCCATCTCTTGTTGATCTTTATCTTGGACAGCTCCTTGTGCTTCCTCCCTCTCCTCCCTCGCGCATTCTTCATTGATCAACACGCCTTGTTCCATTTGCTCCTCCTTGCTATGCCTTCTTCTCCTAAGTACCTGATCATGCAATAGTTCAAAGACTTAGGTAGTATAAAATCCTCATTAATAAAAATACCAGGTTCATTAAGAAACAAGTTCACATGTTGTTCTAGCAGCTTAGCACAAGCTCTTGTGATTGGTCCAATCATTATCTCATTGGATTGATCCTTCTTTGCAATTGGTACATCTTCATTAACAATTGGGGTAGGTGTAACTATAGGGATGTCCTCATCAACCAAGGGGTGTGGGCCCCTGGTCCACCCTCATTAACCCTAAAGAATCCAGCCTCTAGCCACGAAAAGTTCCGCAGTGCCACCGCCACCGAAGGGGAGATTCGAGGGACAGAAAGTCTCTGTTCTGGCACCCTGCCGGGACAGGGAAGTGCCCCCAAAGCCATCTCCATTGATCTCCACCGCCATCTCCATCGCTGTTGCTAATTCCCATGATGATGAGGGAGTAGTTCTCTCTCGAGGCTAAGGGTTCTACCGGTAGTTATGTGTTCATATATCTCTCTATGCATGATCATATTGTGATCATGAGCTTTGTAATCAAGTAGATCTACCTTGCTACTCAAGTGCTTTAATAGATCCCTGGCTCTCCCCACGTGTGTGAAAGGAATAGCATGCACACCATGGTGGCACTTAGCCTAGAGATTACAAATACTTGTTATGAGTTATATTTGGAGTTGGATGTCTCTATGAAATTGTGGTGTTTGTTGGAAGCATCTAGCGCTCAAGGTGACAGTGTAGGGTTATCAAGATGGGGAAAGCGAACTTTGAGGAGTGTTGTTATAGCTCTACCATGGATTAGAGTGTCCAACCGGAGAGTAGTTCAGAGTAGTATCATGAAGAGAAAATATTTATATGAGAGTGTTCACTAGCGAAAGTATGATCCCTAGGCCTTGTTTCTAAACATTGAAACACTGTTTGCAACTAGATCTGTTACATGTTTGCTTGCTTCCATGTTTTTGCCTTTAGTCTATTCCTCCCGTCAAGCTCTTTTCTAGCACCGTTGTCTTATATCCATACCACTTGTATTTCACTATCTCTTTGTTGAACTAGTGCACCTATACACCTAGCAAGTGTATTGGGTGTGTTGGGGACACAAGATACTTCTTGTATCTTGATTGCAGGGTTTCTTGAGAGGGATACCTTTGACCACTTCCTCCCTGAGTTCGATAAACCTTGGGTAATCCACTTAAGGGAAACTTGCTGTTGTTCTACAAACCTCTACACTTGGAGGCCCAACAACTGTCTACAAGAATAGAAGTGCATAGACATCATGCTCCGCCTCCCTCCAATCCCCTCAGTTGCGCCCTTCACCTCCATCCATTCTCCTCAAGAATCTCTCCATTTCCAGCACTAGCTCGGCCAGATCCTTGCAAAAGGATCATGCGGTAGCAATGCAAGGTCAGGTGGCGGAGGTGCTAGATCTGGCGGCGGGGATGGGGTTGTTGGGAACCCTAGCAAGGAGGGGTCACCGTAGGAGGGCTTGTTGGTCGTCCATGGCATCGCTAATGACTAAGGAGGTGCAGATCGACGACCGACTCTTCATGTTGTAGGTTAGGCATCTCTGAATTTTCTCAAATTGTTGGAGTTGTTTCTATATACTGTACGATCAAGCAAGGAAACCTCCAAAGTTGCTTGCATATACTCCTATTCCTAAAATCGTTGGAGTAATTTATCTTCTGAAATTACTTGTCTAACTCTAGCCTGATTCCTATTCCTATGATTGAGAGCCATTTATATACCATCTTTGTGTGCACAGCAACCTTAAGTTAAGTAGATTTTGTTTATATGGTTGACAACCATTTTCTTATATTCCTAGTTTCCTCCTGGACAGCAAAACACAAATTGGCAATTGCAGGCGGTGCATTTTCTTATACTCCTAGTTTGTCTCAAAACCAGACTGAGTATGTATAATGAAATTTTAATTTACACATTCTTTTATCAGTAGATGAGAATAAATTGCCATTGCAAATGGTAACAATAGGAGGCATTATTCATCCAGTTTTACTCGAGGCCATTTTTGTTTGGCACCAGCAACTAGTCCAACTGATAGGATACTGGTCCAGCCTAATAGGATACTGATTTTTCTCAAGTGTTTGTGTTGTTATTGTTCTTGGTATGTTCTCCTTGCAGTCTTCTCAGCCATTTCCTGTCAGACAATACGTATAACTGTACTTCTAATTGAGCTAGTTTAGGATTTATGGACAATGATTCCCTTTATTTCTAATGTCCGGTAGGTAGGTTGATTAGTCTAAGCTGCTGAAAATGACAGGGTCTCTCGCCCGCCGTGCTCTTTGCAATTTCATAATCTTATCATCTTACGGTAGGGAATGGTTTAATTGCCGGAGCACCACCAATGTGCAGAAATTTCTTGGAAAGTCTGAACCAATGCACCTATCCGGGCATCTGAGGTCACTGATCAACTATCTGGTCCTAGCATGTGTGTACGTTCTCTTTGATTTTGTCAGAACTTTTTTAGGCTTGTTACAATTATGAGCTAGAGATGCTCAGGTCACCAGAAATGTGTTTCTAGGACGCGATGTTTGATTTGTGAGTGTGTGACTGCATGGGTTAGGTTTTAGCACCATGTTTTGTAATTCGCCTGGACTACGTACCATGGGTTAAGTTCAGACACACATATATATAGAGAGAGAGCAGGAGTTACTATGATAATTATGTTGTAGGCATATGGAAACTTCAGAAAGTAATTATGCAAGTGATACTATAGTATTTTGTGAGATCTGTGCAGTATAAGGAATATTGAGTCATGTCTTGTAGATACATGAAAGAAAATACACAAGCACTCCTTTTTCTCCATGATCATTCTACTGACATCATTTATCTGCAATTATGAGTAAGATGCTACAATATCAGACATACTAAATCATGTTTGTTGTTATTACCTGCTTCTTCCTCATGATTTCTTCCTCATGCATTGCTTCCTGATGAATTTCTTCCACGTGATTTTCTTCCTCCTCATGCATTGCTTCTTGATGAATTGTTTCCTCATGCATTTCTTCTGGTACTTGTTGTATGATGATGTCTTCATCGTCTTCTTCAGGAGTACCTTGTTGTTCAGCTGAGAGATGATGGGAGCTGCTTGTCTGATGGGAGCTGAAGAGGCTGGTGGTCTCCAGGGCACCGCCGGAGGACAGGGACACGAGCGGCGCCAGTGGAGCACGCACCTGACCAACCCGGCGCAGAGAGGATGACGGAAGAGCGCGGACCTGACCATACCGACGAGGAGAGGCTACTGGCAGAGCGCGCACCTAACAAGCCCGATGCAGAGAGGCTACCAGTAGAGCGCACACTTGACCATACAGACGCAGAGAGGATGCCGGTAGAGCGCCCAACTCACCGGCCCGACGCGAACACGGTGCCGGCAGAGCCCGCATGATATGGGGTGGCCCGATCTTCTCAGCAAGCTCTTGTCGATGGTATGGTGGATGATTAGATAACTAGTGCGTAGCTATGATCTCTCCCGCTCGAACCCTGATGCCAATGCAACAGATAACTAGTATGCAATCTACTAATTCCCATGGAACAACAGATCACACTCAATTATAGTTATAGAATTCGAACACGGGGTAATTTCAGAGGTTCTATGAAAGAATCAAGTCCAAAATATTTTAACCTAAAACTAGTGGGCCCCATCTATTTATGACTCTAGGGGTGCAGCGGCTAAGGGGGTGGCCGAGTTGGTCCCACCCAACTAGGGTACAAACCGACCCAAAATTGGGTTCGGCTTAGGTTTCTGCCATGGCAGAGTTTGGGCATGTTTCCCTGCCGTGGCAGCCTGCCGTGGCAGAAAAGGACTCTGTTTTTGTGCCGTGGCAGGAAAACGCATCGTTTCTCTGCCGCGGCAGAGATCCTGCCAGGTGTTCATTGATCAACACGCCATGCTCCATATGCTTCAGCTTCTCGCTCCATGCTACGCTTTCTTCCCCCATGTACCTTATCATACAATAGCACAAAGACTTAGGCAATATAAAGTTCTTATAAATGAAAGCATCATGGTCAACTAGGAATGAATTCACCTGATAGTCATTATTGATTTGACTCAATATTTGTTTCCAGTTCAAGCAGTCAGAATCATCATAATCCATGTATATATATATCCTCATCATCCTCCCTTTCTTCATGAAAAGCCGTCCACGGCTTTGGGTAAGCTGAAAGTGGAAGAAACAAAAAGAACAACGTGTACGCAAAGTATATGTATATATAACATGTTGTATTATTGTTGTTCACATGAAAAGTATGTCCAATATACATCAAGCAACTTATATTGCAGGTATAAGTGAAGTACAAAGAATCATGATCATGGTGAAAACAACTAAATAGATAGTCTTGTTCTTCAATATTAAATTCAGTTTTCTTAAAGAAGATCTATGATCAAATTTGTAGACAAGATCAAACCAATTCAAAATGTGTGAAAACCAAATTGATTCATGCCATGCTTCAACTGCGCTACTCTGATTATTATGAACATGAACATGTTGTCCAGTATGTAAGATGCAACTCAATTTGCAAATATCAAGGAAGTCTAAAGTAGTAACATAACTAGACAAAGACTTTTGGGACAAACACAAAGAATATGAAAACTTTGGTTCTATTCTAGCAAGAGTAGAACAATCCAACATAGGTAAAATTACTTGTGTTGGTTGCAATATATCAACTAGAGCAGAATGTATTTCCATAATATCTCGAACATGAACTATTGTCCCATAGCAAACATTTTGTGACACATTGCATATATGGCTGAAAACAGCTTGTTTCAGTTCAGCGATTCTATCACAAGTAATGCATATGTGATCCACAAGAAAATTTTCTTCCATGCTATATTCACCAATTAGATTGAAAGTGAAACAAGGAGAATATGTGCTAGAATTCAGAAATGAAATTTCAGAAATCTTATCCATAGCACAACTCATACTCATATGTTCATTTAGCATGATGGAAAACACAATATCAGCAGGTGGTATTCGAGCAAGTATTTCTTTATGTGTAATCAGTACAATATGATCAAAATTGGAATTTGGTAAACTATCACATGGTGCTGAAACAGTAGTGTAAGGCAAATCACAAGGAGGCTTCAGTAAAGGAATAGACTCACAATATGTCACACATGTTGGCTAAAGCTCCAAATCAGTACCAATGTCATCAACAATCTCGACAGTTATAGTAGGTACTAAAACATCCTTCGCAAGTGACAATGCACAGTCCGACGATGTAGGTTATACAATAGATTGCTCCCTTTCTTCAAAAGCAACATGCATAGCACAAGAAACAATACCAGGAGTAGAGATGATTACATTAGTAGAAATATCCTGACATGTATTAGCATCTACTACACTGATGTTTTCTTTTTTCTCATACTCTTAGAATGGATGCTCTCAACCTCACGTTTAGTGGAATCACACAGCTCACTTTTGATAACACTCTCACTCAGCTTGGCTATGTGGCTCTCATTCTCACATGGGTTGTAATGCACACCGTGTTCAAGATGACAAATAATAGAATTGTCACCATTCATCATGACCTTGTACTTAGCAGACAAACTGAACTCTTTTGTCCTCTCCTTGCGAAGAATATGATACTCATGAAATTTTTCGGCTGAAATCCTGAGCATAGCACGCCTCTTCATGTTCCATTTGAAAGAAATCCTTCCAACAACAGGACATATTTGAGCGTCAAACCTTCTGCTCCAAGGTTCTCCCAATAGTATGTGACAAGAATCAAGTGGTATAGGAGATACATCACAGCGGCACAATCTCAGTATGCTCTTTAAAAGTCATAGGAACATCAGCAGTGTGAAATCAGCAATGTGCCATATGATGAATGCAAGAGATATGGCACCGCACGGGCACATGTGGATAGCTGTAGCTTCTGTACAACTTCAACGCTGATCAAATTAATAGTAGAGTTGCTATCAATGGTAATGGAAGCACATCACTCACCAATCATCACACTATGGTGGAAAAGACCGTCACCATCAAAAATACCACATTCTTCCTTCCAAAAAGTTCCACTACAACGCCGATTGTGGAAGAATTTGTACCTATAGGTCTCGACATTATCTGTAACATCATTGGCCTCCATTTTCTGCATCACATCAACACTACTAAAAGACATGATTAGTACATTAGTTGATGCGGCACGTCCTACGGACGCTCCTACATCTACACCACCGAGTCCCCCAAGTGGACCGATGACCCGTGCCCGAGCCAAGCTCCTCCATGATAAGGTGAATTCGCTCCTCTCATCATGTGACTTTGACATACACCTGGATGGCTTGCTACTTCATACCACTACTCTGTGCATCATCAGGTACGAACCCCCGCCGCGTCGACCCATGAGCCCTGAAGCTGCACCTGAGCTGAAGATGACTGAACCGGAGTGTCCGCCAGGAACCAGCCGGAGTGTCCGGCGCAACTCGGCCGGAGTGTCCAGCCTGCCCCAGCCCCAACCTGGCGTGGACATTCAGAAGGCCAGTTTGGACACTCCCCGGGCACTACCCGGAGTGTCTGGCTACCTCGGACTGTCCGGCTGTTCCGACCCGGACTGTCCGGCCTGAAGATGGGCCTGCGAGCCTAGCTGGACCTTGTGGCCCATGTACCCCTCTACTTCGCCCAGAACTCTACTTTAATGCCTGAATTACCCCTGAACTTGTGGTTGGCCTATATATAGTCCCCCACCTCCATTGTAAACCCTAGGCATGATATTGGAATTAGTGGAAACCCCTTTGTGGATCTATCTAGTTCTTGCCTCATGCTCCTTGACCAAGGAGCACCAATATCACCAAACCTCGTTGGAGTTTGCATCGTGCCTCCGCATTGTACAAGGCCTTGGCATCGGTGTCCCTTTGCCAAGACGTCAAGATCTCACCGAGTCTCCCATCTCGCCGTGCCGGTTCGAGAGAGAGTCCTCTGCCCGACGCCGATCCTAGGGATTGCGCTAGACCGGTCATCGTCGGCGTGAGCTATTGGTGTTTATCGTGGTTTTCCGTGTGTGTGTTCATCGCGTTCTTCGTGCGTGTGTTCGTCGTGTTCATCCTTCCCTCCGTCCCCCACACTCCACCCTTGATTTGAGTGGGATTCGTGAAAGATCGGGCCACCCTAGAGATTTGCCCTCAACATTAGTGCACAAAACAAAATCTGGTGGTGGAACTCTCACAACTCACTCAAAACTGACAAGAAAGCAGATCTTACCGTTCCTAGTGATGCTTACCAATTTGAAATCAAAGACTTATGCACTGATGTGATGAAGTGAATATCAAAGGTATAGAGAACGATCGCAGGGCACACAGGTTATTTATGGTGGAGCTCTAGGTATGGTATCCTAAGTACACCGCAAACAAGTCCTAGTGCTGATCGTACAAAAACCCAAGAAACACACACGTGGAGAAAAACGTGGCAATGCAACTATGAAGGGTGTTGCACTACTCTCGAGAGACACTAGCAAAGCTCAAAGTAACATAGGCACAAGATTGCTCAATCTACCGGTGCACAAATAGATGACTAGGCCTCTTGCTCAATTCTCCCTTTTTTTTCTTTGTCTTTTGTATAGCTTCTTTCTCTCTTTGCTTTTTCTTTTGCTATATTCTTTTTTTCTATTTTTTTTAAAATATATCATCCTCGGCCAATTTATAAAGCACAACACCAAAACCCTACGAGCAGCCTGTAAGAGCGGAAACTAGTCTCATGGGAAAGTTCATACACTTATGAAATAGAATGGCTGTAGCTAAGGTTTGGAAAATTGCAAAATTTCACAATTTTTTATATGGCTGCCGTGGCAGAAAAACGGGGCAAATATGTGCCGTGGCAGAGAATCTGTACCTCATGGCAGAACTCGTGCCGTGGCAAAAAACAGCACGAAATTGTGCCACGGCAGGAAATCGGATCCGTGGTAGACACGGACTCGCGGCAAAAAAAAGGGCGTTTTCTGTGCCGCGGAAGAGCCGGCGGGATTTTTTTTTTGCAATTCCGACTTGCCAAGTAGTACACAACTAGGACTCTTTGCTTGGATCGGATCTGACTTGATGGTGGCGGAAACAATTGATGGGGAACTCGACTAGAACAACTAGAAAGCAAAAACAAATCTACGAAGAATAGATCTAGATCTAATCTAATAGAGGAACACGACCAACAACTATTACTCGTCCACGATGTAATCTAGGCTATGGCAACTCTTTTTGTTGGGCTTTTTCTGTATAGGACAAAAAAAGATCTAATCTATGGATGGATTTGTGGATTGCTTACCGAGGCAACGAGGAGCTCTGATACCAAGACGATATTGCTCACCGAGTAAACCCAGCGCTCTGATACCAAGATGATATTGCTCACCCGAGTAAACCCAGCGCTCTGATACCAAGATGATACGGGGTGGCCCGATCTTCTCAGTAAGCTCTTGTCGACGGTATGGTGGATGATTAGATAACTAGTGCGTAGCTATGATGTCTCCCGCTCGAACCCTGATGCCAATGCAACAGATCTCGAACCTTGTAGGATATTCACAACACCACACTCTTGCGCACGCAGCCGTGACCATGAATGGTAGTATGCAATCTACTAATTCCCAATGGAACAATAGATCACACTCAATTATAGTTGTAGAATTCGAACACAGGGTAATTTCAGAGGTTCTATGAAAGAATCAACTCCAAAATATTTTAACGTGGTCTTAACCTAACACTAGTGTGCCTCATCTATTTATGAGTCTGGGGGTGCGGCGGCTAAAGGGGTGGCCTAGTTGGTCCCTCCAACTAGGGTACAAACCGACCCAAAATTGGGTTCGGCTCAGGTTTCTACCCTGGCAGAGTTTGGGCCTGTTTCCTTGCCGTGGTAGCCTGCCGTGGCAGAAAAGGACTCTGTTTCTTTGCCGTGGCAGCCTGCCGTGGCAGGAAAACGCATCGTTCCTCTGCCGCGGGAGAGATCCTGCCAGGTGTTGATCTTCTTATTGGTAGCTCCTTGCGCTTCCTCCCTCTCCTCCCTCGCGCATTCTTCATTGATCAACACGCCATGCTCCATATGCTTCAGCTCCTCGCTCCGTGCTACGCCTTCTTCCCCCATGTACCTGATCATACAATAGCACAAAGACTTAGGCAATATAAAGTTCTTATAAATGAAAGCATCATGGTCAACTAGGAATGAATTCACCTGATAGTCATTATTGATTTGACTCAATATTTCTTTCCAGTTCAAGCAGTCAGAATCATCATAATCCCTGTATATATCCTCATCACCACACCTCACCGACCTGACGCGTAGAAGCGGGCATGGCTTCAACACGGAGATGGCTGTGTGTGCGTGCTTGTCGGTGATGTTGCAGGTGATTTGTGTGATACACGCTGCAATGAGTAGGGATATGGAGGTGCTGGCGATGGGAGCAGGGAGGTGGAGGGGCTAGCGATGATAGCGATCAAGGAGATGAGGACCGATTGATCCTGGTGATCGATCAAGTAGGGAGCTGGAGATGAGGACCGATCGGTCCTGGCGGTCGATCAGGTAGGGAGCTGGAGGTGGTGATGCTGACCATGAGGCAGAGATGGCTCGGGAGCTGCTTGACCTGGGCATCCAGCTAGCGATCGATCGGAGCTGCAGGACATGGGAATCGATCGGAGTTGCGGGACCTAGGGATTGGTCCATTCTTGTTCAAATTTGAATTGTGGAGTGTGTTGTCTTTCTTTTAATTCTGCGGGTGTGTTTGTAAAATGGACTCAGTTCAAAATAATTCTCCCTTGCGATAGTTATTTCTGAATGGAGGGACTATTAGTGAATAAAGTACTGAACATACATTTTCTGCATCCAATTTACGTGTGAAAGATTCAAATGCAAAGCCTTTTGATTTCGTGCAAAAAGAATAGAAGTAACAGATATATAATATATTATGAGGTGCTTAACCAAGGGAATAAAGGGATAAAAACATATCCATCGTTAGACTTTTGTGGAATGGAGACATCACAGACAAATCTTTCAGAGCTGAACATGTCCTGATGCGTCCCATCCTACGGACGCTCCTACATCTACACCACCGAGTCCCCCAAGTGGACCGATGACCCGTGCCGAGCCAAGCTCCTTCAAGATAAGGTGAATTCGCTCCTCTCATCATGTGACTTTGACATACACCTGGATGGCTTGCTACTTTATACCACTATGTTGTGCATCATCAGGTACGAACCCTCACCGCGTTGACCCACGAGCCCTGAAGCTGCACCTGTCCTGAAGCTGACTAAGCCGGAGTGTCCGCCCGGAACCAGCCGGAGTGTCCGGCGCGACTCGGCCGGAGTGTCCGGCCTGCCCCAGCCCCAACCTGGCATGGACATTCAGAAGGCCAGTTCGGACACTACCCGGACACTACCCGGAGTGTCTGGCTACCCCGGACTATCCGGTCACTCCGACCCAGACTGTCCGGCCCAAGTGATGGGCCTGCGAGCCAACAGCTGGGCCCTTGGCCCATGTACCCCTCTATTTCGCACCAAACCCTAGTTTTATGCCCAAACTACCCCTGAACTTGTGGTTGGCCTATATATAGAGCCCCCACCCCTCATTGTATCCCTTAGGCATAGATGATAGACTAAAGACAACCCCCTTTGTGGAATCTCTAGTTTTGCCTCATCCCCTTCTACCAAAGGGGATCGACTATCATCACCACCTCGTTGGAGTTTGCATCGTGCCTCCCTCGTTGTACAAGGCCTTGGCATCGGTGTCCCTTTGCCAAGACGTCAAGACCCTCTCCAAGGTGGTCTTCCCTCTACACGTGGGATCAAGGGAGCATGTTGACCAATCTTTCTTTGCGAGGATTCTATCGGACCGGTGGCCACCGGTGAGAGCCATCGACCTTGTATCGTGTGTGTTTTGCGTGTGTTCATCATGTTCTTCGTGAGGTGTGCGTCCGCTTCCGCTACCTTCTCCCTTTCCCCTCGCTTTCCTATCGATTTGACCATGAGATCCGTGAAGATTGGGCCACCCACGGGGTTCCCCCATAACATCTGGTATCAGCAGCTTTTGGTTGCCACGGATTCCTCATCGATTTGGTCTTTTCCCCATAAATTCGAAATTTCCACCAAAAATAGCCCCAATTCGTGTTTTGGACCGATATGTGATTTGAGTGCGTTTTGATAGGTTTTGATCCGTGGATTACTTGCTAAACTTGTTGATCTACCTTCCCATGCGTTTCCATAGCCTAATTCCTTGATTTCCCCCATCAATTTGAGGTTTTGGTTCGAGTTTTTCCGCCAAAACTCGTCATGTTCGTGTTCTGGAAGTTCTAGTTCGACCGGACCGGACTGTCCGGCCAAAACGGAACGGAGAATCCGCCCGACCGGAGTATCTGGCATAAATTGACCGGAATCTCCGCCCCGGCCGGACTGTCCGGCCTGCGCGCCCCAGACTGTCCGCCCCCTGCAGACAGAAAAAAACTGTTTCACCGTTTTGAGCAGAAATTTTGCATACGAACTCGGATTTTGGTGTTCTTTAGCTCGTTTTGAAGAGGAGAAAGAGCTCTACATCATCATATCCATGGTTCATGCTATCTACTCCATCCAAATTCCGTGAGCAAGGCAGAATCCACCAATAAAGGGTGAAGATTTTGGACAAAAGGTATAAAAATTCCGCGTCTTCTCCCCACTTGCTTTCTTTTGTGAGCTACACTATCTTTGCGTTCAACAAACACCTATTGAGACTAGTTCCTCCTATGATTGCTTGGGCTATGCACATTTGATACCTTGTAGAATTCCGAGCAAAAGTTGTGAGCGCGCTATCTCATATAGTTATCTTGTATAGTTGTTGGCACAAGGAAGGGGCAAGTGAAAAATAAAAGAAAAGAAAAGTGAAAAAAATAGAAAAAAGAAAAGGAAGAAAAAGAAAGAAAGAAACAAGTGCCTCATAGAATAGGAAGCGTAAGCTCGATGAACATCAAATAGGTGTTACATATTGTGCATATCTTGTAGCCCACCAATTTATTGCAATCGAACTAGCGTCTCTCCTTGCACTTGTGCGACAAGAGCTTATAGTCTTCGCTAGGTAATCATTTGGTTCTTAGCTCACTTTCTCCATCGCACAAGTCCCATTTATCTCACCATGTGTGTTTCCTTGTACATAATTCCTATCTTGTGGATTGACTTGTTTTGCTTTGTGATCATTGTGGTTCTTTACTTGCCATTACAACATCTTGAATTTGGATTGGTTCTTGACATGCCACCTTCCATACCTATCCACCATAAGCTTTGTGTGTGTGTGTGTTTTAGTGGTTAGTTGGTTTTGGTGTTCCGCATGAACTTCACTTTGCTTGGTTTTGATTGCTCTCAAGTGTTGCCACTTGCACGATTCTATCTTCCAAAGTAAAGTAAGGTTTGACGTTGCATACCTAACCCCCTACCACTTCCATATACACCACTTGGTCTTGTGAATCATGTCTAGGGACTCTGGAACCGAGGATGATATCTATGAAGAATCCATGATGAGCCACCACGACTATGACTCAACAAGTATAGAGGACATGATGGAGCACTACACCGACAATGGCTCCACATGCTTGGGTGATATGGAGTACTACATCAACAACGACTCCCCAAGCATGGATGACTTCGAGTGCTACAACAACGACGCCTCACCAAGCATGGAGGACATGGCGAGCTTCACCCACTTCGAGGGCTCTTCCATGAGCCATGAAGAATACCTCCACCGCTTGGAGATGGAGGACTACTATGCCAAGGTAGCGGAGACGCATCATCAAGAAACCATGACCTTCAAGGCCAAGCGTGCCACACAAAAGGGCACCACCTACTTCGATGATCCACCTCCAAGGCGTCAGGCGCCACCACCTACATGGCATCATGCACCACCATCTCCAAGGCGACGAGAACCATAACCTCCAAGCTGTCAAGTGCCACCATCTCCAAGGCGCCAAGCATGACCATCTCCAAGGCGTCAAGTGCATCTACCTCCAAGGCATCAAGTGCCATCTACTCCAAGAAGAGTGGCGCCCAAACATCATCTTCCAAAAGAGGAACCACGAAGCAAGAATCTTCATCGACAAACATCCTCTCGAGATCATCACCAACATTAGGAGGATACAAGACGTCGTTCAAGGCATCTTCGCCATGAAGACGAAGAATACATGTTGAGCACCATCCATAATGCTCAACCAAGCTCAAGAAGGCACCACCATCACAAGAAGAGTGCCAAGGACAAGGAGCATCATCGCGAGCGTCATGTGGATGATCAAGTGCACCATCTACATCAACCTTTGGCAAGGCACGCCAATGACCTCCGTCGACACCATCATAAGGCACCTTCAACTACTCGTGCCACCACTAAAATGGCACCAAGAGCAAGCTCTTCTCCATGCCATCAAGCTTCAACACCAAGACCTGACGTCCTAGATGACGCATGAAACTTCATGGAGGAGGAAGATGAAGACCTCTACTTCGCAAAGTTGGACGAGTACATCAAGAGGACTACACTAGCCAAGGTGCAAGATGGCGACGACAAGGTCAAGAATAGTGAGCATGGGATTTTCCCTTCACCAAAGGAGGCAGATGGAGTTGAGAGAACCAAGCCTACCCCCATATGCTTGAGTGATGATGTGGTACCAATCCCATGTGAGTATGAGAGCCACTTAGCCCACTTGAGTGAGAACAAGAGTGAGATGAGTGACTCCACCATACGTGAGATTGAGTGCTTCCAATTGGAGGACATGAGTGATACACCTCGTGAGTTGAGAGTGGTAGTTGATAGGTCATGTGAGACCACTTTGATTTCTAACGACTTACCCTCTACCTCTAGTGTGTTTCCTCATGATGTGCTAGGTTCCATGGATCAAGAAGCACCAAGCTTGGAGATGATGATGCCTCCGACCGAGAAGATGTACATGGTGGATGAAGATGATGCCATCCCCATAGATGATGAAGAAGTCGCCCACATAGAGGCCAATAGTACCACAACACCCACTTCATATGAGAGGTATGAACAAGGTAAAAATAAGGGTGTTGATGATGCCATGATCCCACTAGTGGACATGCTGATTTGTGATGACTTGCATGTTGTGGATGATACATGTGACATGACATATGTTCCACTCTTATTCCCATGTGTTGATCTTGCTATGCATCATGATGACCATGTGGATTCCTTTTATTGTAATGATATTGCCATAGACATGATATGCTCTAAATATTACTTGATGATATCATTGCTTGCACTTTGTTGAACAATTGCTCTTTCCAATGTTTTGCTTGCAATGACGTTACCAATGGTACCCCTCGAACCATGCTTTGTCATGAATGTTGTACAATCTCTCCCATTGCTTGCAATAAGTTGAATAATTTCTCTTTCACTTGTTTTGCTTGCAACAATAATTCTAATATGGTTTATATTGAGATGGCCCCCATAGCTTTCTCAAATTTTGGAGATTTTGATGACTTCCATGATAAGCATGTTCCCCACTTGCATACTCACCATGCACCTATGTTACACTTGATTGACACTAATGGTGATGTGCACAAGAAGAGATATGTCATGATGGATGATGTATTTCTCTACCATGCACACACATTCTTCCTTTTGTGTATGATGTGTGTAGGTACCCGCATAAGAATGTCAAACTCAGTTGAGCACGAGTTGACAAAAAGAGCTCTAGAGAGCATCCGCCAAGTGAGTTCAAGATCGAACTCAGCTCTGATACCTTTCGCATGCTTTGCATCTTTCATGTTGACAAATTGCTCTTTCCTATGGTTTGCTTGCAAGCATGTTAATGGTATTCTTTCACCTTGTGACAATCATGTTTCGTTGCCATTGGATATTGATGCTTTGTGTGTTGCCACAAAAAATGTTGAACAATTTCTCTTTCCGATGTTTTGTGTGCAACCATAATGCCATTTTGAGCATGTATTGTCATGAGAGATTCCAAGTCTCTCGTATTGTTGTTGCAACAAACATAAGGACCACTCGCTCTTTCATAGGGTTTGTTTGCAAACATGTTGTTTTTGCTTATGCTTGCGATACTCATACCCCCATGATTTTGACTTTTGATGATATGTGTATGGCATCCAACATATTGAACAATTGTTCTTTCCAATGGTTGGTTGGCACACATAATGATCTTGTTTTGGATATCTTTCCTCATGTGTTCTCGCCGAATTCTCCTAGCTTTGCATCAAAGATGTTGATCAATATTTTAGTCAATTGCTTTTAGTGCCACAATAAGATGTTATATGGAGTTTTTGAGTTCCCACATTTGATGATGTTCAATTAACTTCCATGCACTTTGACCTTGCATACGCATTTCATTTTGCGATGTCCTTTGCCTCCACACTTTCTTGTTTCCACATTTGGCCGACTTGTGTCCTTTGCCTCCACACTTGTAGCACTCACCGTTGAAAGGTGTGTCACTCTTTGCTTGTTTGCCACTTGGGGGCAGTTTTCCTTGAGGAAGTGTGGGCTTGAAGGAAGGCTTGGAGGTACTTGAGGAGCTTCCATTGAAAGTTGTTGGCGTAGCGGTTGAAGCCTCTTTGTAGGTGAAATACGTCTTGGGCTTGTTGTACTTGATGTCCTCTTGCACTTGACGCTCAGCCTTTGTGATGCGGCCCGTCCTACGGACGCTCCTACATCTACACCACCGAGTCCCCCAAGTGGACCGATGACCCGAGCCGAGCCAAGCTCCTTCAAGATAAGGTGAATTCGCTCCTCTCATCATGTGACTTTGACATACACCTGGATGGCTTGCTACTTCATACCACTACTATGTGCATCATCAGGTACGAACCCCCGCCGCGTTGACCCACGAGCCCTGAAGCTGCACCTGTCCTGAAGCTGACTAAGCCGGAGTGTCCGCCCGGAACTAGCCGGAGTGTCCGGTGCGACTTGGCCAGAGTGTCGGGCCTGCCCCAGCCCCAACCTGGCGTGGACGTTCAGAAGGCCAGTTCGGACACTACCCGGAGTGTCCGGCTACCCCAGACTGTCCGGTCACTCTGACTCGGATTGTCCGGCCCAAGTGATGGGCCTGCGAGCCAACAACTGGGCCCTTGGCCCATGTACCCCTCTATTTCGCACCAAACCCTAGTTTTATGCCCAAACTACCCCTGGACTTGTGGTTGGCCTATATATAGAGCCCCCACCCCTCATTGTATCCCTTAGGCATAGATGATAGACTAAAGACAACCCCCTTTGTGGAATCTCTAGTTTTGCCTCATCCCCTTCTACCAAAGGGGATCGACTCTCGTCACCACCTTGTTGGAGTTTGCATCACGCCTCCCTCGTTGTACAAGGCCTTGGCATCGGTGTCCCTTTTCCAAGATGTCAAGACCCTCTCCAAGGTGTTCTTCCCTCTCCGCGTGGGATCGAGGGAGCACGTTGACCGATCTTTCCTTGCGAGGATTCTATCAGACCGGTGGCCACCGGTGGGAGCAATCGGCCATGTATCGTGTGTGTTTTGCGTGTGTTCATCGTGTTCTTCGCGAGGTGTGCGTCCGCTTCCTCTACCTTCTCCCTTTCCCCTCGCTTTCCCATCGATTTGACCACGAGATCCGTGAAGATCGGGCCACCCACGGGGTTCCCCCATAACATGTCCATAATCTCCTTTACAGTAATCTGTAAAAAATGACACATATAGCTACAAAATATCTTAGCCAAACTAATCAGTACAAACAGTAACATTCCTAAATTAGTAGGCACATTCAGCAAAATGCATGTAAACTGAACTGAGTTATTAGGCAGAAAATGATATTTTTTAGCTGTAGTACCCGACTCGCCGGCTAGCTCTTCCAGCAGCCGATGCCGTCGATGGATTGTCGTCTTCCTTCCACTGGTCAATGTAAAAATTAGAGAAACAATGGGGGTAAGAGAGGAGAAAGGGACAGATAATAGAGATGGACGGGGAGGGAGCTAATAAATTGAGGAGGGACATTGCCCTGCAGGCCATGGTGGCCCGATCAGAGAGATGGGGAAGAGAGATGAGAGGGGACAAAATTAGCACGAAAAATTTGGAAATCAGGAAGAACGGATGGAAACTTACATTCTCCATTGATGTTGACTTTTCCCAACCAGTACGGCAGGAGGTTCAGAGGCGTGATAGGTGTCCGCCGGCGACAGGCAGGAGATTGGGAGGCAGCATAGGGGGGCGCCGACCACGTGCAGGAGGTTGGGGGAGGTCAGCGCCAGCGAGCTGGAGGTTGGGAGGCGGTGCGTGGTACCACCGGCGGCACGCATGAGGTTGGGAAGCCGGCGACCGATGCGCGGGAGGTGGAGTAGGGCGGCGCCGGAGGCGTGAATCAAGAGGTGGTGGATGGGGAATCTAGGGATTAGGGGGTTGGGTACGAGAAGCTGGTTCGGTTTGTCCGTCGGGGAGGTAGGAGGACCCACCTGTCAGTGCGACATCAGTGCGACGAGGCCCACAAGAAGCGACCTAAAAAGACATGGTGCACCGCAGGAGGCCTCAGAGAGCGTCCTACACCTCAGGATTAAGCAATTAGATAATGGTTGTATTAGAAGTATTTGAAGATTAAGAAAATTGGTACGATCAAGTACCATCTTGGCACATTTAGGTACCGAAAGTTGGCCGTGTTTGCCTATGACTACTTTCTCAACTTGGTCGTCCAATTCAGGAAGAAGCCGCGCCTCAAATTCGAGGAGGATTGAGCTGCGAGGCACATCAATGCGCCCGAGGGTATGAGGTTTGTCACGAGGGCCAAGGAAAAGGAGTACCGACAGGCTGAGAGGGAGATGGCATGCAAGCGCCGCGAGGAGGATGACTCTTGATCAAGAAGCTCCGGCAAGATCCTTGTCAACACCCAGATTTTTAATCCCAGATGCCCGTTATGCCATACCTCGCAATCGCAGGATTACCATTTTTGCGAGACATAACGGATTGGATATCACAGTACATCATCCATTACAAACCATACATAAGGTTTTACACAAATACGGATCTCATGATCCAGTCTGTAATACAACACGCAGCGGAAATAAACGATAGCGTAGCGGTGGGGTCCATCTTCAGGGGCACAGGCAATGCTGACGAAGGCAGATAGTCCTAGTTATCATAGTCGTCCTGCTGACCATCATCTTGATAATCTCCTTCATAGTCTGGCCATGATAATAGCCAGGGACAAAAGCCATGAGTACTCTTTAAGTACTCGCAAACTACTACTAGCAAGGGTTATGATTCTAAGTTAAAGTACTGAATTTAAAGAATAACTATCAAGTTAAGTTTAAAACCTAAGCTGAGTTCTGAAGCAAGAAAAGATAAAATAAAAGTCTAGAATCACTTAAGTTGGGAAGCTATTTTCATCTACACAACCCTGTTGTGGTCAAGTCAAGGTTCATCATTCATTTCAAGTTATTTAGAAAACATCTGACAACGAAACAGTATGGCCATTCCAACTGTCCATAACCGCGGACGCGGCTATTCGAATAGTTTGACACTCTGCAGAGGTGGTACACTTTCACCACAAGATTCGATACATCTGTCAGGGATAACCCTGAATCATCATACTTAGTATGCAGATAATCAACCATAACCTTCCCTTTACACACCCTAGTACAAGCACCTCTCCTATGAGCATGGCCTCCCAACCATGACCATCAGTCATCTTGGGCACTGCATAGGTGGACAACATTGAGAGGTAGCCTCAGCTCAAACCTCTCCCATGAGGGAACTAATACTAATGCATATAAATTTCCAGCTAAGCCTTACCCAATTCAGGTAATGTGGTTGTACGGTAAATTTGGAATGGTATCGCATCCGAATCCAACCATCAGTTTTATAAAAGGGTTAAGGCTCATGCCTCATCATTTTCATCATCATAAATCAATTGTGTTTCTCAACACATGTCAAAACATCTCAATAGAATGACTCATCATTCCAAGGTTTTCACAACTCATTTTCACCAAGTGTCCCCATCTAAAGTGACTCAAGTTTGATCTATTCTAAAACACTAGGTTAAGAGTGTTCACTAAGGTGGAAAGGTGGGATCAATCTCATGCCATAGAATGACATCTAAGGGTTTCTAAGTAGGTCAAGTTTTATACTCTTTATGCTACCTTCAAAATTAATTAAAGAACTTTGTGTAAACTAAGGGGGTGTGATCAAAGTATGCTTAAGGCATCTTTACTAAACTATCTAGTTTTATTCTAGCTTGCTACAAGAGCTTACTAAAGCATGTTTGCAAGGGTTAGCTTGCCACTAATAGCTTGCCTTGGTTGATGTAGTGGTTGAAGTTTTCTTCTTCTTCTTCTTCTTGGTAGAACTCCTCCTCCTTGAAGGCTTGGTCGGTACTAGCGTCTAGAAATACATAGGGAGTGCACAATCACCAAACAATACTTAACTTAGGCTAAGTAGTATTCTAAACCACACAATTGATGATCTATTATCATCCCAAACATCACAAGTTTCAATTCAATAGTTTCAACCTTTTTATTTTGGAAAAGTAATTTCTACTCATTGAAATATTAACTACACTTTAATATTCACCACCAAAATATGGGATCATGTGGACACATGTCCTCACCACATATTCTAACATGTGGGAATGAGATTTAAAGGTTGGATCAATATTACTTTGGTTTAAGTTCATTATTTAATGATTTAAAGTGACTAGAAATGCCTATATAGCATTAGTTTAGTACTAGTCCAAAGTCACTGCCTGTAAACCTTAATATTATTACATATTTGGATAGATATGATGAAATGTGATTTTTGAGAGTTGGAATCAACTCAAAAGCTAACTTGGTTGATTTTACAAAAATGTTTCAAGTTGCAAAAGCTTCTATCTTCTTATTTTTATTAGGAGAAATCTATAACTCTAAATGAATTAAATCCAATGGGCTTGGATAGAGCATTTCAATACCTTTCAGACAAAATTAGTTTCATGTAATTTGGATTTGTCAAACTCACAGAATTGAATTTGAAACACTAGACAGAAACTATATTCTATCTAAAAAGAAAAACCTAGATTTGAATCTACGGGCTTGCGCGGGAAAGGAAATGGGCCAGCCCAGTGGCGCTACGCGGCACGGGGCTCAGCTCACAGAAAATGTCCACTTGTCAGCGGCTCTTTAAAACGCGAAACGGTACGCGCGCTATGGGTCGTGCGATTAGAGGCTAGATCTACGGCTGAGGGTCGTCGTCGACGACGGACGGGTCGCCGGCGAGCTCGAACCCTAGCGGCTCGGTGGGGGTCTACTGGGGGCGTACCAGGGCTCCAGCAGGGTCGGCGATGCGGGCGAACAAAGTGGAAGACGACGGCGAGGCGAGGCGAGGCGTGGTCGCGGCGGAGCTTGGGGTGGCCGGAATCAACGGCACCCTTCTTCTCCAGAGGCGGCGGCTCCGGCTCCAATTGCGGCGAGCTGCTGCTCCACTTGCTCTGGCGAGGGGTGGTTGAGGTTCAGAGAGGTGAGGGGAGTGGAATGGTGTGAGTCTTTGGTGCTGGGGAGGGCTCCTTTTATAGGCTCGACAGTGAGACCGAGCGGGATGGGCGGTCGACGGTGGCGACATGGCTACGGCGAGCTAGCGGCATGGCTGGGGATGGGATCAATGGGCGGTCCCCTGGCAGTGCTCTAGCGCTTTAATGCGGCCGTAGGGGCGGTGACATGTGGTCAGGGTGAAGTGGCACTCTGCGCGGCCGAAGCGGCTGTGTCCACGGCGAGCGGTGGCTATGGGGCTTTGGGCGGCGAACGGAGGTGTCTGGGGTGTTCTCTAGGTCGAGACGGAGCGGTGGGCGCGGGCTGGTGTCGAGCGGCGGCTTGTGCACGCGGGGACAGTGCACGCTCTGCGGGCGGTGTCGGCATGGTTCGGTGGCACTGGGCGCGGGTTCTCCTCTGTGGTCCATGGCTGGTCTTGGCTCGGGTAAGGGACAGAGAGGGGCGGTGCGGTGTTGGCTGCCTCCTAGACATGGAGAAGGGGAGTGGGGTGGTCTGCTGCAGCGGTTGCAAGTTTGGCCGACGAGGCATGGCTCGGGTCGGCATGGCATTGTTGCTAGGGGTGTAGGGGATGGGTGTTTAGGCTTTGGTTAGATCATTGGGAGATAGAGGGAATAAATGGGGATGAAATGGGGGCAAAACTCTGTTCAAAACAGTGAGCTAGGATTAGAGGTGTGATTCTGCCTGCCAAGTATTTGATGAAATGGCCGCAAGAGAAAAAGTTTTGAATTCTGAGTTCAAAATTTTTGAGTGATCTCCACTAGTGATAGGTAGTCTCTGGTTGCAAGGGTTTTGAAAATGGTGCTCAATTTGATGGTTTTTGAAATAGAGGTGATATATGCATATAAGATCCAATTTTAAACTATCATTTAAAATAGTTTACAGAAGGTTTTTAGTAGATCAAAAAGTGGGCCTTGGTACCTCATTATATGTACTAGCAAGGGGTGTAAAGATCAAGAATTGTTTCTGTTAAGAAATGAGTACTAGGAATAGCCAAAATAGGTACGAGAGTTAAATTTGTCCAAATGACCATTTCTTCATTTTAATTCTTTTTGATTTGATTTTCTTTAGGAAAAGTTTGGGAATGATGTAGATGATGTTTAAATCATCTAAGAAACATTTTAGAAGCAAAGGATCACACAATCATGGCAATTCAAAACAACTCCTATTTTAAATGCACACATATATGAATGCTTTCATTTTAAATTTGGAAAAGTTTTTGTTAACCCCATTTTTGGGTGACTTGCTCTTGATAAGCTTGGATTGAAGTTTTGGGATGTTACAAACCTTCCCTCCTTAAATAAAATCTCGTCCCGAGATTTACAAGAAAACTAGGAACTAAAGAGATCTGGGAACTCTGTCCTAATGTAATCCTCGCGCTCCCAAGTGGCTTCCTCCTCGGTATGGTTGCTCTACTGAATCTTGAGAAACTTGATACTCCTGGTCCTGGTGGTTCTGTAGGCTTCTTCTAAGATACGGATGGTACTTCCCGATAGGTCAGGTCATTGTTGATTTCCACTGCTCTGTGATCGATATTCTTGAAAACTTCAGTCTTCTCAGGCACTTCCAAAAATTTGCGAAGTAACGAGATATGGAACACATTGTGGATGGCTGACATCTCTTCCAGCAATTCCAGCTGATACGATACTTCTCCTCGGCAGTTTAGAATCTTGAAAGGTCCGATATATCTGGGAGCTAACTTTCCCTTCAGACTAAAGCGTTGGGTTCCCTTCAATGGTGAAACCTTAAGATATACGAAATCTCCGACATTGAAAGTCAGGTCTCTCCTTCTCTTGTCAGCATAGCTTTTCTGTCTGGATTGGGCGGTCTTGACGTGCTCACGAACTTTGTGAACTTTCTCTTCTGCTTCTCGGAGAATGTCGGGTCCAAAGATCTGACTCTCTCCTACTTGCGACCAATTCAAAGGGGTACGACACTTTCTTCCGTATAGGAATTCAAATGGTGCCATCTGTAAACTAGCTTGATAACTGTTGTTATATGAGAATTCTGCGAAGGGCAGGCAGTCTTCCCATTTTGATCCGTATTCCAACACACAAGCTCTAAGCATATCCTCTAAGATCTGATTGACTCTCTCAGTTTGTCCATCTGTTTGCGGGTGATAAGCGGTGCTGAAGTTCAACTTGGTTCCTAAACCTTCCTGAACTTTCTGCCAAAATCTTGAGGTAAACTGGGTTCCTCGATCTGATATGATGGTCTTGGGGGTTCCCTGTAGACTAACAATCCTAGCAATGTACAGCTCTGCTAGTTTTGCACTCTGGTAGGTTGTCTTGACTGGTATGAAGTGGGCTACCTTGGATAGTCTATCAACTATGACCCAGATTGAGTCATTTCCCCTACTAGAAGTAGGTAAACCGGTGATAAAGTCCATTCCGACGGAATCCCATTTCCATTCCGGAATCTGCAATGGTTGCAACAATCCTGCAGGTCTCTGATGCTCCGCTTTGACTCTTTGACAAATGTCACATTTGGCGATGTAGCTTCCGATCTCTCTCTTCATCTTGTGCCACCAAAATTGCTCTTTCTAATCCTGATACATCTTTGTTCCTCCGGGGTGGATAGAATAAAGAGTATCATGAGCTTCCTTCATGATAATTTCCTTCAGCTCCGAATCTGCTGGTACACAGATACGTCCCTTGTACCATAGTACACCTTCTTCGTCTTCAGTGAATCCAGGTACTTTGCCTGTACCAATACGACGTTTGATTCCGTTGATACTTTCATTCCCCTTCTGGGCTTCCTTGATTTGGCTAATCAAAGTGGGTTGAAGTTCAATGCTAGCTAGGAATCCTTTGCTAACTAACTCAGTACTGAACTGCTCCAACTCCTCATACAAACTTGGTTGCTTCTCTTTGATCATGGTGTTAAGCCTACACGGCAATCTGCTAAGAGCATCCGCTACCACATTGGCTTTGCCGGGGTGATAGTGAATGTCAAGGTCATAATCCTTCATTAACTCTATCCATCTTCTTTGCCTCATATTCAACTCCTTCTGGGTGAAGATATACTTCAAGCTCTTATGATCTGAGTAAATCTCACAGCAATTACCCATCAAATAATGACGCCATGTCTTCAATGCTAGAACCACCGCTGCTAGCTCAAGATCATGGGTCGGATAGTTCTGCTCATGCTGCTTCAGTTGTCGAGACCGATACGTGATGACTTTGCCTTCTTGCATCAATACACATCCTAGACCAATCTTTGATGCATCACAATACACATCAAACGACTTCTTGACTGATATCAATCTCTTCTTCAACTCCTGGAAACTAGCTTCACACCTGTCTGTCCATTCAAACTTCTTGTCCTTCTTCAACAATTGGGTCATTGGTCGGGCTATGCTTGAGAATCCTTCTACGAACTTGCGGTAATATCCCGCTAATCCGAGAAATGAATGAACTTGGGTTTGATTGGTTGGGACTTCCCATTCTTCGACATCTTTGATCTTGCTGGGATCAACAGAGACTCCTCCGGCAGACACAATATGTCCTAGGAATCCTACTTCTTTCAGCCAAAACTCACACTTGCTGAACTTGGCATATAACTGATGCTCTCTCAGGGTTTCTAGGATGATTCTCAAATGTTGCTCATGCTCTTCTTCTGACTTGGAGTAGATAAGGATGTCGTCGATAAATACAACTACAAACTTATCTAGGAAATTCATAAAGATCTTATTCATGAGATTCATGAAATATGCAGGGGCATTGGTTAATCCAAAAGACATAACCGTATACTCGTATAAACCATAGCGAGTAGTAAAGGCGGTCTTCGGAATATCCGTTGCATGAATCTTAAGTTGGTGATAACCAGTCCTAAGATCAATCTTTGAGAATACCTGAGCTCCAGTCAACTGATCAAATAGATCATCTATCTTTGGCAAGGGGTACTTGTTCTTGATGGTGACATCATTCAACTTTCTGTAGTCTGTACACAGACGGTTGCCTCCATCCTTCTTGTCGACGAACAACACTGGTGATCTCCATGGCGATGCACTTGGTTGAATCAAGCCGGTTGCTAACATGGTATCCAACTGCTTCTTCAGTTCTACTAACTCTGAGGGGTTCATGGTATAGGGTCTCTGGGCTATAGGTCTGGTTTCGGGGATTAGTTCGATAATGAACTCTATATCCCTATCTAGGGGCATACTTGGCAATTCATCTGGGAATACGTCGGGGTATTCACAGACTACTCTGACTTGGTCAATGGTAGGCAGGGCTACACTTTTGTTGCATTTGAATTGACGGGGTAAGGTTTTAGAGATATGTTCTACGGTTACTCCAGAACTACTGGTCATGGTGATGGCTTTCTTAGCACAGTCTATCAGTCCTTTATGCCTTGACATCCAGTCCATACCTAGTACTACTTCCAAACCTTTGGTTCCAAGTACAATTAGGTTGGCATAAAAATCTATCCCATGTATTCTGATAGGTACAACTTTGCAAATTTTTCTAGCTTTTGTTGTTGAACCGGGGATTTGAACTATCATGACATGCTTCAGGTTGGTTGGGCGAATCTTACTAGTGCATACAAATTCTTCGGTGATAAATGAATGCGATGCTCCAGAATCAAACAATACTCTTGCTAAAACTGAGTTGACAGAAAACATACCCAGCACGACATCTGGTGCTTCCTGGGCTTCTTCTGCGTTCATGTGGAAGAGACGACCGTTGTGGTTGTGCGGGTTCCCTGGGGCAAATCTCCTGCCTGGTTGAACACGACGCTGCTGCTGAGCTGGGGCGTTCACAGGGGCATTGGCGGCAGTCTTCTTGGGACACTCATTGGAGTAGTGACCCTTCACTCCACACTCGAAACAAGTGATTTGGGACTTGTCCTTGACTACGACAGGTACAACATTGCTGCTAGTTATAGGGGCAGTGTTGTTGTTGTTTCTCTTGGGAGGGGCACGGTTGAAGCTGTTGGCGTTGCCGAAGTTGTGATTGTTTCCTCCGGGCTTCACATTTCCTCCGCTACGGTTGGGGTAGCTTGGGCGAGAATTTGGGGGTCGGTTGTTCCTTGGTGCATATCCTGGTGAGGGGTTGGGACGGTACTTCTGGTGACTACTGGATCCAGACTGCTGCATCATACGACGCTTGTGGTTGTCGTTTGCCTGGTTAATCTTCCCTTCCATTTGAATGGCAGTGTCGACTAGCTCTTTGAGATCCTGGAAACGGATGTTGACGAGGACAGTCTGCATCTCATCATGTAGTCTGTTTAAGAATCTCTCCTTCTTCTTGGCCTCCGTGTTGATTTCATCCGGTGCATATCTGGCAAGTGACAAGAATTTGTCACGGTACTCTACTACAGTCAATCTTCCTTGCTTCAGTTCACATAATTCATCTCTCATCCTGTTGACAAGACCTTGCGGCACGTGGGTGCGTGTGGCATCCTGCAAAACCACTACTAGAAAATCGCGTAGAATTTGTGCATTGCATTGTCATCATCATGCATAGTTTGCATAAGACTATTTTTTTCGCAAGCCTGTTTTATTTTCTAAAAACGCCCCGTCTTGTTTTCAAATTCAAACCCGGGTCGCCGGAATATTTTTGTTGTCTATTATTGGCTTACAAACGGTGCGATTAAATTAAATAAAACGTTTAATTATTTTTTAATAGGGGCAGTCGAACGGGCCGATTGACCCGAACGACCACCCCAGAAAAATACAATCGGCCCACCCCAAAATCCCTAGTCTACCCGGTCCTATCCTACCCTACCCCTCTCCACATCACCTTCCCCAATCGCAGCTCGCCACATCAGCCTACCCCAACTCCCCAACCAACCAGACAATGCCACATCACTCCCTCACCCCATCCCTCTCTCCCCTCTCTCTCTACCTGCCTACACGCCACACACACAGCCCACACACCGGTCAACCCTGCCCCACCTAGGCCCCACCTGCTACAACCACTCCCACCCCACGCGCCAGGCCACCCCACCCCGTGGCCCACCACCTGCCCCGCCCCCGCACGCACCGCAACCGAGTCCTCTTCCTCCTCCCTCTCGCGCGAGGCGCGCCCGCGTCCTCCTCCTCTGGCTCGCCGCGTCTCCCCGTCCGCCGCCTCCCCTCCGGCGCCCAGGCCGCCGCCCCCTGCTTCACCCTCCCTCGCCGCTCTCCGTCGCCCGTGCCCAGGAAGCAACCGCCGCCCCCGACCTCGCCGGCCGTCGGCCCTCCCGTCCCCGATCGCGGCCGCGCGAGCCCACCGCCGGCGACCCTCTCCGCGCCCGAGCCTCACCCTCCCCTCGCCGGACCGCCTCACCGCCATCCTCCCCGGCGCCTCCACGCAACCAACCCTGAACCCCGCCTCCGTCTGCGCCGGCTCGCCCGCCTCCGCGTCCTCCCCCGGCCGCATCGCCCTCGTCGCCTTCCCCAGCCGTCGCCGCCTCGCTGGGCCTGGCCGCCGCCGCTCGCCCAGAGCGCTACCGCCGCCGGAGTCCCCGTCGCGGGTCGCCCTGACCTCGTTCGCCGCAGTCGTCGCCGGCGGGCCCGCTTCGTCGGTCCGCGTCGCCGAGCCAACCTTGCCCCCAAGCTGCACGCCTTCGGTTTCTGGAGCCAGCAGATCATGTCCTTAGGATCGGAGGCACCATCATACGGGCCAACATGAAGGAGGGCACAACCGCAATTCCAACAACCGGGAAGATCCTCGGCGTAAATGTGCGTTTTGGAATCAGGAGTGAGGCAGAGATGGTACCTATCCACTCTATTTCGGCTCAAGTGCCGCAAGATGGTGGTGTTATGAGGCAAACCGAGACCTTCCGTCTCAATCTGTCGTCGTAATCCAAGCTCTCCTCGGAATCCGAAGACCCCGTTCCTGGACCCGAAGACTGATCCCGACGAGACCCGACGACGAACCAAGTCCATCAACGATGAACGAGTTAGAACCCCAAGATCTTCCCCGACACCGAGGACGCCTACACGGAACGACAAGATCTCCATCACGGACTTCAAGTACCCCCTCGGATGCGACAAGGATCCCTCGTAACCGCCAAGGTCGCCGAGACCCCCGTACCCGAAGGCCGCCGACGCGGAACCACAAGGGCTTCTCCTAACCGCCAAGATCGTCATCGGAACCACAAGGCCGTTGCAGTGAACTCGACAAGATCCACCACATGAAGACCGTACCGAACCGGTGACCCTCGACGACCCTCCGGCAAGAACTTCGACATGGCCAAGATCTACCGCAACCGAGTCCGATGCCCGACACCAAACCAAGTCCTTCCCGGAGACCGAGAACGTGTCCGCCGAGACCGATCCGTCGAACCCTGGACCCTGTCGAACCCCGACCCCGAACCCCAAGATCGCCGAGACCCCTAATGTGTGAACCCCTTCCCGAAAACCCTATTTTATAACATAATACAACTTGTTGCATATTAAATTGTCATTCTTGCATGCATAATCATGTGGTTTGGGGGCCTTAAGCCGATTCACCTAATAATTAAATATGGGGCCCATATGCGGGCAAATCTAGTCTCATATTGGCCTCATTTAAATTTGTGTAGCGAACCCGGTGCTATCTTCTACCATGTTAAACAACATTTAATTTGCGGGGTAGATAAATAACTTGAACCGTTTAATTAATTGTCGGGACCCCTGGTTCCACTTAATCTCGCCCAATTGCATCGCACCTTGCCATGCCATGCAACATACATGCATCATGCCGATCTTCTACCGTCGTATTAAATATTGCATCCGGTGTTTCTTCTAGTGTTTTACTTCTTCGCGGATAAGGCCGATGAGTTGATGTGAGCTTCGCCCCGATCTTCGGTTGAACCCTCGACAATGTTTTCAGGCGAGCATCTCCCCCTTTCTACCTATCTTACTTTTATAGTATTTATTCTCTCCTGTTGATCTATTGCTATCTGTGTTGCGATGCTTTAGTTTCCGTACCTGTGATATACCGTGCAGCCCTATATTGCCTTGGACACATCCTATTGCCTGTTGTTTGGTAGATAGTTGGTCTTGCGCGTCGTAGTCGCTTGCTATATTGCTGTTGCGTGTCGTCAAGTGCCACAGTTGTTGATGTATTGCCGCATGTTGTTGTTGGAGATGATTCCAGTTTTACTTATCGTTCACTTTAATTCCTGTTTAACAACTAAAATTGAAGTAAGCAGAGGCATCGGTGGGTGATAGAAAATATTTGGTTTCCGAACGCCCACTTGTGTCCCGTAGGACCCCGAGTACTTGATACCTGTTCCTTGATTTATCGCGCTATCCACATCCGGGAGGTATATGGGACCCCCCTGAGCTAGAGCTTGATTCAGTCTTATTTCTTGGGGCCACAAACTAGTTTGAGGTTTTATTTACGATCCTGTACTTATGCCATGCTACTGCTTTATTTACGATTGTGCGAGGAGCACACTGTACTGTTTAGGAATTGTGACCCGTTTACGTGGTATCGACAGTCCCCGCTTGGGGATCTGCTGTCGTTTACCGCCGGCCCCACAAACCTTGGGTCCGTCTCGGAGCTAGCTTACTTCGTTGCGGGTGTACTACAAGGGGTGGCCCCCTGAAATATTTCTGAATCCTGTGATTGCTTTGTCGTGAAAGCCTCGTTGGGTTTTGATTTGGTTTTTCCGAGGTTGATCGAGTGTGTGTTGCTATTGGTGCACCCCGGCCGGGTAAAACTTTCTGAAAGCCGTGTCCGCGGTTATGGACGACTTGGAGCACAGTATCTCGACCATAGACAAGCATAACTAAAGTTTATTGCTATAAATTTGACTTATAATGACTAGTAATCAGCTTCACTATAATGGAATGGCTAAATAATACTGCCCACAATTGCTTGTTTGGAGTGTCGCTTGCGACCATTGTACCTGACTAGTAAGTATGACAACTACAACGGAAGGGCTGAATAAAAGTACCAACAACTGCTGGGTTTTGGGTTTATCTCATGCTAATTGTATCTGACTAGTAAGTGTTGCCACTATCACGGAATGGTTAACTAAAAGTGCCCACTGCCTACTTTATCAGGATGATTATCTAAACTGACTAGTAATTACTGCAACGATAACTGAATAAATAAAACTGCCAACTGTGTGAGTTCCTCGGTTAACTTCCTCGTTGGTCTCGAGGGGGGAAACGCCAGGATGGGTTTGTTTGTTGATAGTATCAGGTTGGTTTCGGATAGGTCTCTCTTACCCCCTCTGTTTTGCCGCCAGTTGTATCGAGTCTCTATAGGTTGTTTAGTGCATGCTGCCGCTGCCGCTCAGTCCACCATACCTATGTAGGCGAGGACCGCCGAATTCTAGTCTCGCCGTGTACTGGCCTCAGTACTGACGCTCCTCTTTTTCCTTTGCCCTTTGTCGGCACCCCTTTTGTTTGAGCAGGTTTTGAGATCGACGTCGTTAGCAGGGTTACCCTTCCGGCTTGGCCTGGGCAGGGTTATGGACGCCATTGGTTATTCTTCAGGGCTCTTAGCCCCATTTGCATCTTGTCCGTAGTCGGACGCTATATCGATTTCAAGGTGATTTGGATCTTTGTATATTATATCTGCATTCTTGACTCTTTGAGTCGTTGTTGTATATATCTGTTCTGTGGGTCCCATCGAGGACTGTTGTGTAATGTTATTACTTCGTTTTCCACCCGCACGAAAGTGCCTGGTGGGCACCTTTGAATCGTTTCTATGCGGGTTTGGCGGGTTTCGCTAAAACTTGCATAGGTCCGATTCTAAGGGTGTTACAGAGTGGTATCAGAGCTCAGCAGTTGCGATACCCCACAAGTCCAGCCTGTAGGATAACCTAGCTAACGGTCGAAGTAGAGTGTCAAAACTATTTTTGAAAAATCGGTTGGATAGTTCTTGGTTAGGTCTGATTTTTATTCCTTACCCCTCTGCTATTCTCCTCTTACCTCTACGCGTTTCGAATCTGCTCTCTTCTCTCTCTTCGAGTCCAGGATTTCTCGTGGTTGGGTTCCGTCGTACCTTCAGGGTTTCGCTTCCCCCTCTGATAACGGTGTTCTACCATCCGGTGTTCAAGCTGCCTGAGGAATCCGTCTACTGCGGTACCATTCTTTGTTCCTTGTTTGTGCCTTCCGGTGTTTTCCGACGCGACGGCATCATCTACGCCAGCTCCAATGCAGAGTCTGCATCACTCCTTTGTTTCCGAACCTCGCTTGTCGAGATCTTCAGTCTGATTCCGAGAGTTGGTTGCATAATCCGCCTATTCGTGTGCAGAGTAATGGTTTGGGTGCGGGATGGAGTAGCTACCATACCACTACTCTTATCATTCGCTCTTGTACATCGAATCAGTGGATCCAGCAGTTTTACTCCATCCATCGGAAGCTAGAGGTGGCTTTATTTGTTGATACCTTTACCTTCGTCCTTTGTTACCGGAGTGCTCTCACGACGATCACGGACAACGACCTCTTGTTAGTGGTGTCGCGAGGATCTACACGAAGCGAGAAGACGCAGATCGCCGACCTTCCTTCCGGTACCATGAGGCGGATCTCGAGGGCGAGATCCATTGTTAGTGGTGTCGAATTGTGGCATCCTGCAAAACCACTACTAGAAAATCGCGTAGAATTTGTGCATTGCATTGTCATCATCATGCATAGTTTGCATAAGACTATTTTTTTCGCAAGCCTGTTTTATTTTCTAAAAACGCCCCGTCTTGTTTTCAAATTCAAACCCGGGTCGCCGGAATATTTTTGTTGTCTATTATTGGCTTACAAACGGTGCGATTAAATTAAATAAAACGTTTAATTATTTTTTAATAGGGGCAATCGAACGGGCCGATTGACCCGAACGACCACCCCAGAAAAATACAATCGGCCCACCCCAAAATCCCTAGTCTACCCGGTCCTATCCTACCCTACCCCTCTCCACATCACCTTCCCCAATCGCAGCTCGCCACATCAGCCTACCCCAACTCCCCAACCAACCAGACAATGCCACATCACTCCCTCACCCCATCCCTCTCTCCCCTCTCTCTCTACCTGCCTACACGCCACACACACAGCCCACACACCGGTCAACCCTGCCCCACCTAGGCCCCACCTGCTACAACCACTCCCACCCCACGCGCCAGGCCACCCCACCCCGTGGCCCACCACCTGCCCCGCCCCCGCACGCACCGCAACCGAGTCCTCTTCCTCCTCCCTCTCGCGCGAGGCGCGCCCGCGTCCTCCTCCTCTGGCTCGCCGCGTCTCCCCGTCCGCCGCCTCCCCTCCGGCGCCCAGGCCGCCGCCCCCTGCTTCACCCTCCCTCGCCGCTCTCCGTCGCCCGTGCCCAGGAAGCAACCGCCGCCCCCGACCTCGCCGGCCGTCGGCCCTCCCGTCCCCGATCGCGGCCGCGCGAGCCCACCGCCGGCGACCCTCTCCGCGCCCGAGCCTCACCCTCCCCTCGCCGGACCGCCTCACCGCCATCCTCCCCGGCGCCTCCACGCAACCAACCCTGAACCCCGCCTCCGTCTGCGCCGGCTCGCCCGCCTCCGCGTCCTCCCCCGGCCGCATCGCCCTCGTCGCCTTCCCCAGCCGTCGCCGCCTCGCTGGGCCTGGCCGCCGCCGCTCGCCCAGAGCGCTACCGCCGCCGGAGTCCCCGTCGCGGGTCGCCCTGACCTCGTTCGCCGCAGTCGTCGCCGGCGGGCCCGCTTCGTCGGTCCGCGTCGCCGAGCCAACCTTGCCCCCAAGCTGCACGCCTTCGGTTTCTGGAGCCAGCAGATCATGTCCTTAGGATCGGAGGCACCATCATACGGGCCAACATGAAGGAGGGCACAACCGCAATTCCAACAACCGGGAAGATCCTCGGCGTAAATGTGCGTTTTGGAATCAGGAGTGAGGCAGAGATGGTACCTATCCACTCTATTTCGGCTCAAGTGCCGCAAGATGGTGGTGTTATGAGGCAAACCGAGACCTTCCGTTTCAATCTGTCGTCGTAATCCAAGCTCTCCTCGGAATCCGAAGACCCCGTTCCTGGACCCGAAGACTGATCCCGACGAGACCCGACGACGAACCAAGTCCATCAACGATGAACGAGTTAGAACCCCAAGATCTTCCCCGACACCGAGGACGCCTACACGGAACGACAAGATCTCCATCACGGACTTCAAGTACCCCCTCGGATGCGACAAGGATCCCTCGTAACCGCCAAGGTCGCCGAGACCCCCGTACCCGAAGGCCGCCGACGCGGAACCACAAGGGCTTCTCCTAACCGCCAAGATCGTCATCGGAACCACAAGGCCGTTGCAGTGAACTCGACAAGATCCACCACATGAAGACCGTACCGAACCGGTGACCCTCGACGACCCTCCGGCAAGAACTTCGACATGGCCAAGATCTACCGCAACCGAGTCCGATGCCCGACACCAAACCAAGTCCTTCCCGGAGACCGAGAACGTGTCCGCCGAGACCGATCCGTCGAACCCTGGACCCTGTCGAACCCCGACCCCGAACCCCAAGATCGCCGAGACCCCTAATGTGTGAACCCCTTCCCGAAAACCCTATTTTATAACATAATACAACTTGTTGCATATTAAATTGTCATTCTTGCATGCATAATCATGTGGTTTGGGGGCCTTAAGCCGATTCACCTAATAATTAAATATGGGGCCCATATGCGGGCAAATCTAGTCTCATATTGGCCTCATTTAAATTTGTGTAGCGAACCCGGTGCTATCTTCTACCATGTTAAACAACATTTAATTTGCGGGGTAGATAAATAACTTGAACCGTTTAATTAATTGTCGGGACCCCTGGTTCCACTTAATCTCGCCCAATTGCATCGCACCTTGCCATGCCATGCAACATACATGCATCATGCCGATCTTCTACCGTCGTATTAAATATTGCATCCGGTGTTTCTTCTAGTGTTTTACTTCTTCGCGGATAAGGCCGATGAGTTGATGTGAGCTTCGCCCCGATCTTCGGTTGAACCCTCGACAATGTTTTCAGGCGAGCATCTCCCCCTTTCTACCTATCTTACTTTTATAGTATTTATTCTCTCCTGTTGATCTATTGCTATCTGTGTTGCGATGCTTTAGTTTCCGTACCTGTGATATACCGTGCAGCCCTATATTGCCTTGGACACATCCTATTGCCTGTTGTTTGGTAGATAGTTGGTCTTGCGCGTCGTAGTCGCTTGCTATATTGCTGTTGCGTGTCGTCAAGTGCCACAGTTGTTGATGTATTGCCGCATGTTGTTGTTGGAGATGATTCCAGTTTTACTTATCGTTCACTTTAATTCCTGTTTAACAACTAAAATTGAAGTAAGCAGAGGCATCGGTGGGTGATAGAAAATATTTGGTTTCCGAACGCCCACTTGTGTCCCGTAGGACCCCGAGTACTTGATACCTGTTCCTTGATTTATCGCGCTATCCACATCCGGGAGGTATATGGGACCCCCCTGAGCCAGAGCTTGATTCAGTCTTATTTCTTGGGGCCACAAACTAGTTTGAGGTTTTATTTACGATCCTGTACTTATGCCATGCTACTGCTTTATTTACGATTGTGCGAGGAGCACACTGTACTGTTTAGGAATTGTGACCCGTTTACGTGGTATCGACAGTCCCCGCTTGGGGATCTGCTGTCGTTTACCGCCGGCCCCACAAACCTTGGGTCCGTCTCGGAGCTAGCTTACTTCGTTGCGGGTGTACTACAAGGGGTGGCCCCCTGAAATATTTCTGAATCCTGTGATTGCTTTGTCGTGAAAGCCTCGTTGGGTTTTGATTTGGTTTTTCCGAGGTTGATCGAGTGTGTGTTGCTATTGGTGCACCCCGGCCGGGTAAAACTTTCTGAAAGCCGTGTCCGCGGTTATGGACGACTTGGAGCACAGTATCTCGACCATAGACAAGCATAACTAAAGTTTATTGCTATAAATTTGACTTATAATGACTAGTAATCAGCTTCACTATAATGGAATGGCTAAATAATACTGCCCACAATTGCTTGTTTGGAGTGTCGCTTGCGACCATTGTACCTGACTAGTAAGTATGACAACTACAACGGAAGGGCTGAATAAAAGTACCAACAACTGCTGGGTTTTGGGTTTATCTCATGCTAATTGTATCTGACTAGTAAGTGTTGCCACTATCACGGAATGGTTAACTAAAAGTGCCCACTGCCTACTTTATCAGGATGATTATCTAAACTGACTAGTAATTACTGCAACGATAACTGAATAAATAAAACTGCCAACTGTGTGAGTTCCTCGGTTAACTTCCTCGTTGGTCTCGAGGGGGGAAACGCCAGGATGGGTTTGTTTGTTGATAGTATCAGGTTGGTTCCGGATAGGTCTCTCTTACCCCCTCTGTTTTGCCGCCAGTTGTATCGAGTCTCTATAGGTTGTTTAGTGCATGCTGCCGCTGCCGCTCAGTCCACCATACCTATGTAGGCGAGGACCGCCGAATTCTAGTCTCGCCGTGTACTGGCCTCAGTACTGACGCTCCTCTTTTTCCTTTGCCCTTTGTCGGCACCCCTTTTGTTTGAGCAGGTTTTGAGATCGACGTCGTTAGCAGGGTTACCCTTCCGGCTTGGCCTGGGCAGGGTTATGGACGCCATTGGTTATTCTTCAGGGCTCTTAGCCCCATTTGCATCTTGTCCGTAGTCGGACGCTATATCGATTTCAAGGTGATTTGGATCTTTGTATATTATATCTGCATTCTTGACTCTTTGAGTCGTTGTTGTATATATCTGTTCTGTGGGTCCCATCGAGGACTGTTGTGTAATGTTATTACTTCGTTTTCCACCCGCACGAAAGTGCCTGGTGGGCACCTTTGAATCGTTTCTATGCGGGTTTGGCGGGTTTCGCTAAAACTTGCATAGGTCCGATTCTGAGGGTGTTACAGTGCGGCTGAACTTGACCTTGAATGCTTCCCAGGTCATCACCTGGCCATGGTTCATGTTGCGGACGCTATTCCACCAAGCTCTTGCATCTCCCGCCAGATAGTGAGTGGCAAAGAGAACTTTCTCATTCTCATCAACTCCTGCAACTTCGAGGTTGTTTTCCATGGTCTGTAACCAGTCATCAGCATCTAATGGGTTTTCAGATTGGTTGAAGATTGGGGGATTGGTGTTCTAAAAATTTTTGAGTTTAGATCCATGGTGATCCTGATTTCCATGTCCTTGGTTGTTGAGAGCCATTTGGGCGATCTGCTGCAATGTCGCTAAGTTGGCTTGACGCTCGGCCCTGCTTGCTTCACGGTCTGCGATGAGATTCTACAAGATCTGCAGCATTGGGTCCTGCGATGAGCTGCTCCCTCCTTGGTTTCCACGAGTCATCTGAAGATTGAGATAGATATAGGGGTAAGAGGGAAATTCTAAGGTTCATGGTTTTGGGTTTTCAAAGCTACAACTTTGAGTTAGACTCAGGTTTTTCAACTAACTTCTTTTTCATTCATGCAAGCAAGCACACGATACAACACACACCACAACAAGCAAAGGGGAAAAACAGATGGTTTTAAGAACCATTCTACAAGCTACGATACAATGAGATGATACATCTCATGCTACGACAGTGCTCTAGTGCATCTACTCATCGTCGATGAAGTCGGAGTCTTCATCATCAGTGTAGAAGTTCTCAGCATCTTCTGCCAGAAAATCATCATCGTTGCTGAGGTAGGAATCCATATCTCCCTGGATGTCTTCTCCTTCATCATCTTCTTCCTTGGCGGCAAGCTGAGCTTACTGCTCCTTGACGGTCTTCTCGAGGTCGGCCACCTTCTTGCGAAGACGGGCGATGGTGCGATCCTTCTTTGTACGCTGGCGACGAAGAGACTAGCGATCTTGGACGAGCAGTGTGAAAGTCTGGGCCTTCTGGTCGGCGATGGCACGGTTCTGGTTGGCTAACTCTCTGGCATTGTCCAGTTCCTACTGTCGGTCATGAAGCAAGAAGTCAAGGTTCTCCACTTGACGCCTCAACTCTGGGTGACTTGGCATCTCCATCGGCATTCCCATGAAGTCACGTCTTGCATAGTGGGTAAAACAGGTTCCTTGAATCTTGTTGACGCTGAGGGCACATAGACGTGCGAGAGCTTCATGCATTGCCCTGACTAATCCATCTAGCCAGTTGTTCTCTCTCACAGAGAACTGAATTCTCCCGGAAGTTGGTGCTTCAATGCTTCCTCGAAGATCTGCGGTGACTAGCCATTGTAGGTCTCCTCCTGGGGGTCCTGGAAGTTGAGCTCCAAGAAACTCCAGATGTGGGCGTCCCAGTAATTCTGACAGTGAATCCAGATCCCTCTCGAAGATCAGCTGACCTCCGTTTCCCAACTGGTAAAACTTGCTGAACTGAGTCTCCATCTACAAGAATTTAGGATGAGGAAATTAGTGAAGTGATCAAGTGTGTCAAATTTTAAGTAGTAATGTAAGAATTTTGAGGAACATGTATTTTTGAGAAAGAATGAGTTCACAAGGGTAAGAGGGGAAATAGTTTTTCATAAATACTCACTTTGGTTTTGAAGCTAAGTTTTTGGTTTGGACGTCCATTCTAACTAGGGTCTCCTATGGTCAAGATGGCTCTGATGCCAACTTGTCAACACCCGGATTTTTAATCCCAGATGCCCGTTATGCCATACCTCGCAATCCCAGGATTACCATTTTTGCGAGACATAACGGATTGGATATCACAGTACATCATCCATTACAAACCATACATAAGGTTTTACACAAATACGGATCTCATGATCCAGTCTGTAATACAACACGCAGCGGAAATAAACGATAGCGTAGCGGTGGGGTCCATCTTCAGGGGCACAGGCAATGCTGACGAAGGCAGATAGTCCTAGTTATCATAGCCGTCCTGTTGACCATCATCTTGATAATCTCCTTCATAGTCTGGCCATGATAATAGCCAGGGACAAAAGCCATGAGTACTCTTTAAGTACTTGCAAACTACTACTAGCAAGGGTTATGATTCTAAGTTAAAGTACTGAATTTAAAGAATAACTATAAAGTTAAGTTTGAAACCTAAGCTGAGTTCTGAAGCAAGAAAAGATAAAATAAAAGTGTAGAATCACTTAAGTTGGGAAGTTATTTTCATCTACACAACCCTGTTGTGGTCCAGTCAAGGTTCATCATTCATTTCAAGTTATTTAGAAAACATCTGACAACGAAACAGTATGGCCATTCCAACTGTCCATAACCGCGGACGCCGCTATTCGAATAGTTTGACACTCTGCAGAGGTGGTACACTTTCACCACAAGATTCGATACATCTGTCAGGGATAACCCTGAATCATCATACTTAGTATGCAGATAATCAAACATAACCTTCCCTTTACACACCCTAGTACAAGCACCTCTCCTATGAGCATGGCCTCCCAACCATGACCATCAGTCATCTTGGGCACTGCATAGGTGGACAACATTGAGAGGTAGCCTCAGCTCAAACCTCTCCCGTGAGGGAACTAATACTAATGCATATAAATTTCCAGCTAAGCCTTACCCAATTCAGGTAATGTGGTTGTACGGTAAATTTGGAATGGTATCGCATCCGAGTCCAACCATCAGTTTTATAAAAGGGTTAAGGCTTATGCCTCATCATTTTCATCATCATAAATCAATTGTGTTTCTCAACACATGTCAAAACATCTCAATAGAATGACTCATCATTCCAAGGTTTTCACAACTCATTTTCACCAAGTGTCCCCATCTAAAGTGACTCAAGTTTGATCTATTCTAAAACACTAGGTTAAGAGTGTTCACTAAGGTGGAAAGGTGGGATCAATCTCATGCCATAGAATGACATCTAAGGGTTTCTAAGTAGGTCAAGTTTTATACTCTTTATTCTACCTTCAAAATTAATTAAAGAACTTTGTGTAAACTAAGGGGGTGTGATCAAAGTATGCTTAAAGCATCTTTACTAAACTATCTAGTTTTATTCTAGCTTGCTACAAGAGCTTACTAAAGCATGTTTGCAAGGGTTAGCTTGCCACTAATAGCTTGCCTTGGTTGATGCAGTGGTTGAAGTTTTCTTCTTCTTCTTATTCTTCTTGGTAGAACTCCTCCTCCTCGAAGGCTTGGTCGATACTAGCGTCTAGAAATACATAGGCTTGGGTCGTGCGATTAGAGGCTAGATCTACGGCTGAGGGTCGTCGTCGACGACGAACGGGTCGCTGGCGAGCTCGAACCCTAGCGGCTCGGTGGGGGTCTACTGGGGCGTACCAGGGCTCTAGCGGGGTCGGCGATGCGGGCGAACGAAGTGGAAGACGACGGCGAGGCGAGGCGTGGTCGTGGCGGAGCTTGGGATGGCCGGAATCAACGACACCCTTCTTCTCCAGAGGCGGCGGCTCCGGCTCCAATTCCGGCGAGCTGCTGCTCCACTTGCTCCGGCGAGGGGTGGTTGAGGTTCAGAGAGGTGAGGGGAGTGGAATGGTGTGAGTCTTTGGTGCTGGGGAGGGCTCCTTTTATAGGCTCGACGGTGAGACCGAGCGGGATGGGCGGTCGATGGTGGCGACATGGCTACGGCGAGCTAGCGGCATGGCTGGGGATGGCGATCGATGGGCGGTCCCCTGGCGGTGCTCTAGCGCTTTAATGCGGTCGTAGGGGCGGTGGCATGTGGTCGGGGTGAGGTGGCGCTCTGCACGGCCGAAGCGGCTGTGTCCACGGCGAGCGGTGGCTGTGGGGCTTTGGGCGGTGAACGGAGGTGTCTGGGGTGTTCTCTAGGTCGAGGCGGAGCGGTGGGCGCGGGCTGGTGTCAAGCGGCGGCTTGTGCATGCGGGGACAGTGCGCGCTCTGCGGGCGGCGTCGGCATGGTTCGGTGGCACTGGGCGCGGGTTCTCCTCTGTGGTCCATGGCTGGTCTTGGCTCGGGCAAGGGACAGAGAGGGGCGGTGCGGTGCTGGCTGCCCCCTAGACATGGAGAGGGGGAGAGGGGTGGTCTGCTGCAGCGGTTGCAAGTTTGGCCGGCGAGGCATGGCTCGGGTCGGCATGGCATTGTTGCTAGGGGTGTAGGGGATGGGTGTTTAGGCTTTGGTTAGATCATTGGGAGACAGACGGAGTAAATAGGGATCAAATGGGGGCAAAACTCTGTTCAAAACAGTGAGCTAGGATTAGAGGTGTGATTCTGCCGGCCAAGTGTTTGATGAAATGGCCGCAAGAGAAAAAGTTTTGAATTTTGAGTTCAAAAATTTTGAGTGATCTCCACTAGTGATAGGTAGTCTCTGGTTGCAAGGGTTTTGAAAATGGTGCTCAATTTGATGGTTTTTGAAATAGGGGTGATCTATGCATATGCATTAGATTCAATTTTAAACTGTCATTTAAAATAGTTTACAGAAGGTTTTTGGTAGATCAAAAAGTGGGCCTTGGTACCTCATTATGTGTACTAGCAAGGGGTGCAAAGATCAATAATTGTTTATGTTAAGAAATGAGTACTAGGAATAGCCAAAGTAGGTATGAGAGTTAAATTTGTCCAAATGACCATTTCTTCATTTTAATTCTTTTTGATTTGATTTTCTTTAGGAAAAGTTTGGGAATGATGTAGATGATGTTTAAATCATCTAAGAAACATTTTAGAAGCAAAGGATCACACAATCATGGCAATTCAAAACAACTCCTATTTTAAATGCACACATATATGAATGCTTTCATTTTAAATTTGGAAAAGTTTTTGTTAACCCCATTTTTGGGTGACTTGCTCTTGATAAGCTTGGATTGAAGTTTTGGGATGTTACAATCCTGAAGTGATGGCGATCTAGTTCTAGTTCTTCGGTAACGCACCCGCGCGTCCAAAATTTGAAGCGCTGAAATTTAGCCCAACCCAGAAATTCAGCTAAGCCACCAAATCCATAATATTTTTTTTGGAAATGGAACCAAATATATAGGATTGCTAACCCTAACCAGCCTAATCATATCCTCTACCCCTCTCTCAATCATAACACTGGCGGCAGCCCGATCCCTCTCCTTAGATCATCCCGATCTAGCACCCCGATGATAGGCAACTTCAACGACCAGTCGCGTTGGGTGCATGCCCCCAACCACTTCCTCCTCCCACTACAAGAATCTGGACCGTTCATGAAATGTTTCATGACATGGCATAAAATGTAATAGATCTGTGATGTTCTAGGCCGTTTCGTTGCGACACACTCGAAGGCCCTCCAACCTAGTTATCCATGATGTTCCAGGCTTTTATCGAGAAAAAATCGTCGTAGATTTCGTCCCAAGCCCTGAAGCCCATTTCAGCATTTCTTCACATACAAAATCGTCATGGAATTCATCAAGGGCCATTAGTTGACTGCCTTTTTTTCGACGACCTAGCCATTACCCCACCTGCCATCTCGGTTTGAACGATAGTGTCTAATGGGTGGTTCTCACAGTTTTGGCTGGGCCCAGTTGTCTGTCCATTTGATAGAAATTAAATCGCATAAAAACATAGTACCCTAACCAGGGTTCGAACCCGCGACCACACTCATTGCTCGGAGGCCCCCAACCACTGAACCAGGGCACTCTGTTCTGATAGTTCTACTACTTTATAGTTCTTATACGCATGTTCTAAATCAGTCGTTCTTCCATATTTACATTGATGTTTTCACTAATAGACTCAATAGCTAGACAAGACAACTATGTTTTAAACATAGCAGTACTTATGTTCTCAATCACATGAAGAAGCAAAATTTCAAAGTACTGGAAATGACAGCAACAATCAACACAATATATATCAACTAGGAGATATCACACAATCTTAAAAATATATGGAGAACATGGTTGATATACAGTTTCAAACAAAGTAGAAAACCAGATTCACATCGAGTTCTAAACCAAGTACAAAACTTGCAGGTTCACATGCAGTTCCAACCCTACTATGAGTTCACTGATAACATATCCAACCAGCATAACCAGGTACTTTGTGTCCTCATTTTAGGTGACTAACATGACACGTGAAGCCAGATATGGGCTCATCAAAGAAGGTGAAGATGAACAAATCCTCTTTTTTATTCAAGCAACCTCGATAATCTTTAACCAGTTTCTTGTCATCTGGGTAACATCATACCTGCCTTGGATAAATAAAACATTCTCACGACCTACATGATCTGCGACTATGATAGGAATCTCCAACGGCAGATACAGGTTGAGGTGGACATTGTTGTACCTAGATGAAAAGTACTGGAGGTGAAGAATAAAGTTAGTTGCTGACTACTCCCTCCGTTCTAAAATACAAGATGTTTTAGCTTTTGTGAAGAAAATGTATCTAGATATCTTTTAGTGTGTAGGTTCTGTCCGAATCTATACACTAAAAGATCTCTAGATAAATTCGTTTCACAAAAGCTAAAACATCTTATATTTTGGAAGGGGGAGTATAGTTCAATGTGCATAGGTAGACTTAAAGAGCCAAATGTCAGAAGTTTACCTTCTTAGCCTTCCTAGGGATGACATTTGACATTTTCATCTTGCACACACGATGTGGTATAGGTGGCTTGTGTCCTGCAATTTCTCTGAGATACACAACTTGGTTTGAAGTCAATTCCATATCGTTTCCAAACACGCAGTAATCGTCGAAGTCCTCCCCGCCCTTCATCGAGGGACCTAGAAAGAAAATATTAGAAAGTAATATGTAGCGGCATAAGAATGACTGTAACTTTAAGCCAATGTCAATGACACTAACCTATAGTAAGGTCCCTCGGTTTCTCAGCTTTCTTGGCTATAGGTTCCTTCACATCGTCATTAGAACATTGTAGACTTGCTTTATAGCCTAAAATAGACATTAGGCTAATTATAATATTTTGTTTTGATGCTTTACATTAGGTTTCAGTTCTGTCCAGTAGCAACAATTTTAGAACATACTCATGTATGCCGCTAGCCTTTATGTGCCAGAGGTTGCAATCCTCATATTTCATCATGTCTGCCATGATGTTTGTCGCGATGGAGCAATTTCTTGGCGCCGTCGCCATGATATTACCACATAACCTACAATCCTCATAGTTCACCCTACCTGCCCCAGGGAGTAAATACAAGAATTAAATTAGAAGCAGAAGGATACAATGACTAAAACAAGCATCAACAGACTAAAACAAGCATCATGGGAGCACTTGATGTTGTACACAATGGCTTCCAAATTTGTGGCGTCCAGTAAGCCCGTGTAGTCCATCTAAAGTTATTAAGAAATCCAAAAATTACTATTTCGTGGGACCTAGACCTAGACCAAGTGTTTACTAGGGACCTAGAACTAGACCGAGCGTGGGGACCTAGACACGTCGTCGGTGACCTAGAGCTAGCCAACATTGCCAACGCGGTGACCTAGATCGAGCGCAGACCGTACTATTGTAATCCTTTCGCACAAAAAAGTTCCAGGCGCAGTCTAGGTACAAATAAGTACTCTTCTGACACAGGAACACAACGTTGAATAAAAAAGAGCAATGGAAATAATGAACCGGTTAACTGGCTAACAAAACTAATGGACAACTCTAGGATATAGAAATCAGGGATAAATAGTTAACAAATCCACCACAAATAGGAAGCTTATGACTAACCACAAATAGCATATGAACAGAGGAAACAAAATGCAACGGCTCGGTGTAGAAAATATGGAAGCTAAATGGTACATTTCAACATGTAGAGAGGCTACCTTTGTCTAGCATAAAAATTGTGTGTGTGTGGAGGGGGGTGGACAAAGAATCAATTAAGGAATCGAGTTACATGTGAGAACAAATCGTGTAATGAGAAGGTAAATAAACACCTTTTGGTCATTTTTGGAACAGCAGGCAATAAACACACAACCAAATAGCAAGACCTTCTGAAAATATGAACCATCAATATAAATAGATTCAGGAAGAAATTAAGAGCACCACCACCTTGATAAAAAAGAAAGGGTAACCATATATAAACACCACACCGTGTGCTCGTTGAGTTATCACTTTCAAAAAACTGTCATTCTTCTATCATCATACGAAATATATACATGTTGATGACGGCATCTCTACGATATTGCCACATTCTCCAATTATTGATCAAGATACAAAAACCAAAGCACAAGATATTCACATCGATATGCTGACTGGACCAATCACGCGAGCTCGAGTGAAACAACTGCAAGAACAGGTGAATTTAATCCTTAACGAGTACAACAATTTATTTTCAGAGAATTTTATTTTACATAAATCCTCTGTATTATTTGTACTTAGATATGTTGGCACTCATGTTGTAGACAAGTTACTATCGCAGGATTTATGCTCTCAGAGGGACGCGTTGCTGCCGGACAACAACTCTACATCGACTAAAGAGGCAAACAATAATTATCCACACTTCTACCGAGAAGATCGGGCGTCCCGTATCATCATTGTATCAGATTCCAGGACAAATCGGTAGAATTTTTTTACTCTTAGTTGTAGATTTATCTTCTATCCTATACACCCAAAAAGCCAAAAAAAAAGTTCTTTAGCCGTAGTTTGATTCTTGTTTCAGTGCATCTGGTTAGGTCTTAATCCAGTCGTTTATCGGGTTTAGTTGCTGGTCAAATTTCTGTTTGCGTACCTTAGCCTTGTTTTTACTTCTGCGTTTATTTTGTCATATCCAGAAATTCTCCACAAAAATATCAGTGAGTTAGAGTATCTTTTGTTGAGTCTAGTGAGCTACACATCTTTGCGTATTCCATCACCTACCGAGACTAGCTTTAGGTTTGCTCGAGGGACTGCTCTATAGAATTTTTGTGCCAAAAAAAAAAATCTGCGTCTCATCAAGTTGTGATCGTTCACATAGTCTGATAATTTTCGCCCTGTGACTTCCTTTGACGTTATGTTTGTTGGCCAAAAAAAGGAAAAAAAGAAAAAAAAATTAAAAAAGCTCATCGAGAGTAAAGCAAAGAAAAAAAAAGAGAAAAGGAACACTCTGGCCAACAGTTACAGCTCGCTGTGGTCATATATTTTGAAGGAACTCCCGAAAATTCAACTTTGTTCTGACGTGCACACTTTAGTTTGAGCAATCTCGTGTCCTCTTTTTATCTAGAGCAATAGCTAGCGTCTCTTCTTGTACCGTTGTAACATTGTGCTGTTATGTTCACATATATCTATTTTTGCGCATCCCTAGAGTTGCACCGATCCTATTAATCTCCACGTGTGAGTTGCTATCTATACTCCTCCTATTTTATTGATCAGCAATTAGGCACCATAGTATTCGTTTGGATTGCTACCTAGCTCAACAATCTTGATTGCAGAATTTGATAGGTTACCCCACTAAGCTCCGCTAAAAACATGCATGTCTTGCATTAGTTGTGGTTCTTGGTATTTGCTCACACAATATTCTTGGTTGATTGTTGCTACTGCGACGTAAGTGTTGCTGCTCTTAATTTCATTCGGAAGGGTAAAACTTACTTTGTCTCAGATTTGAGAGTTGTGAGCAGGGAGGGTTTTTATAAATCGACATATACACTTCCACTTGGTTTTGTTTTTGTTTTTATTTTTGTGACCATGGCAGGAACCGATGACTTGCATAATCACGAGTTGGGTGATCCCGCAGCCCCGATGACATTGATACACTACTATTCTCTTTGTGCCACCCTTCGTGAGGAGTTTACTGAGGCGATCAGCTCGCTACACAATGATGTTGCAAGTGTGCATAACATTTTGGACAATCTAGATACAAACTTTCAAAAGATGTCCATAACAGTGGATGAGCGTCACAAGGAGATGTCAGACGCTATAGCTAGACTCACCACCTTGGTAGAGACTAGTGCACGTGGAGATGCTTGGAGAGCGCACAACCCTCATGTTGTAGGTGAACATCACCAAGAGGTTGATCATCATCGCCAACAACCTGAAACTGAGGCACATCAATGTGAGGATGTACGGCTGCATCCCGTGCACGAAACAGCTCAACAACCCCGGGATACCGATGTCATGGAACGACCACACGCAACTATGGCGCGTGGTCGTGGAAACGGTAGAGGAGGAGGTGGTCAACTATCTGCTCCAGGGGCTGAATTGGTGGCTACAATCATGTTGCGTATGGTGTTCCTCCACGGGATCCGCATGGTGAGCGCGCCAGGGGTGTTCATGGTCTCCACGGAGATAACATGCAGGGCGCACATATACCCGGTGTCTATGCAGCTGCCCCTATTTATGATGACTACAATGACGATGACCACTTATCTCCACGTGGGCACCAATTTCAGCAGGCTCACAATCGTCGCCACCAGGATGATGACAATGTAATTACCAAACCCAAGTTCACAATGCCCACTTTTGATGGAACCGAGGAGGTTGAGTATTATCTTGCATGGGAGCTGAAGGTTGACAAGTTTTTCCATATGAACCGCTATTCCAATCAGCGCAAGTTAGACCTCCCGGTTGCCACTTTGGATGGATATCCTGCTGTATGGTGGGAGCGTTGTGTTCAACAAAGAATGGAGTTCCATGAGCCTCGTTTCACTACTTGGGAGGAGCTGAAACAATAGATGAGAGCGTGCTTTGTTCCCCAATATTACAAGTGTTCGCTCTACACTAGTGGATAACAGGCCTTTAGTCCCAACCTGTAAGGGGCTTTGGTCCTGGTTCTGGTACCGGGACTAGAGAGGCGGGACTAAAGGCCCACCCACTAGTCCTGCCCCGGTTACCAGCCGGGACCAGTGGGCGTCCACGTGGCCGCCCCTGCGGGCGCTGAATGCCCCCCATTAGTCCCGGTTCCTATTAGGAACCGGGACAAATGGTTCTCTGCCGCGGCAGAGTTTTGGGCCCTTTCTCTGCCACGGCAGAGAATTCATTTTGTATCATTTTATTTATTTCTTTTTTCATTTTAAAATAGTTTTCTACGCTACCACATACCGTACACGTTCGTGCATATATAAGATAACTTGTTTTAGGACCAATCATACAAATATATACATGATAGTTACATGGACATCACAATTACCGGGACTAGATCACGTCTATTCAATTACACGGTCGGGGATCATCAGTAGCGCCTATTCACACTAAATTCTCCGGCGTCATCTGTCATCTCGTTCATCAATAATCCTGCCAGTTCTTCAGCAATTCCTAGTACATGTTGCTTTGGTAGGAGCTGATCCCGCATTCTATCAAACTATATAAGAAAAGGAGATCAATATGAATACCAATCATGATAACAAAAAGTGACGGTAATAGTGTGAATGTATTGCTTACATCAATTTTATAATTTTTGTGCTAAGTGGTAAACGTGCGAATGAACTCGCAAACGTAGAATCCACATATATTCGTCCTAGGTGGCTGTCTAGCGAACTTTACGAGAATAGGATTCAATCAAATAATCTAGCATCATAATTGTATTGAAACTAGAAGTAAAGAGATGTGTGTACTACTTACCGAGACCGGCTTAAATGTTAGATCCTCACTAAAGTGACCCGTAACCGCACTCTTGAACTTGTTCCAAACCATGCCCGATAAATAAAATGAATGAGTTATTTATTACGTGATATCTCAGGAAATCAACGAAAGAGACCGATGTAGCGAGAAAATTACCCTTGGAGCATGTCCTGCTTGTCCCTAAATTGTTCCAGGGGTCTCTTTAATGGGTCCATGACTTCAACTCTTCCCTTATCAAGTTGAATGTTTAGCAGAATCCAATGAAATCTGCACACGTTTATATATACATCAGTAACTCATCAATTATACTTAATATTGAGTAAGAAAAAGTGAATGTGTACAATAGAGTAAGACCCTCACTTGAAATTATAAGGAAACAGTATGTGGTCACAGAAATTTTGCTCCTTTAGAAACCTTAGAAGGTTTTCCTCTGTCTCATCGGGTTTATCTGTTAGCATCTTTATATGTATTTTATCAGGGTCAATGAACCCAACACTATAGAGTGACCTTCTTTTACATTCCCGGATCTTCATTCTGCATAATAATAGAGTACAAAAGGATATAATGAGGATAATTACATGCAATGAACTAAACAACTGAAAAACTGAACAACTTATATGTAGACAATGAATTCAACAACTTATAGACAATAGCAACTCATGATAGATTTGTCGAGGGCGTCGAAATTGTATAACTGGAAGAGTTCTAGAAACTTAACATGGACCTCTTCGGCTCGGAAGTAGTAGTCATGTGGGACTTTCACCACCATCATTGTTCTCTCCTCCTTTGCAGCTTTCAAGTACCAGTTATGTAAACTCCGCATTTGTGTTGCCAATTATTGCAACCTCTCTATGCTGACCAAAGGCATCCCTGGGAAATATTGAGGGACTACATCAGCCTTGGGTAACTTGTCGTCCTAGGAACCTAGCAATTCCTCAACAGTCACATTCATAGCGACCGCAAGCTTCGCAGCTTCTTCCATATCCTGCTGGGGAATGTCATAGGATGCCACCATGAGGGGGGACGACCTTTCTTTTCTCGTTTTCACTTTGAATTGATGATTTGCTCCCGCTAGCACTTCTACTTAATTTGATCTTCTTCACTTCTTTTTGAAGTGTGCGTAGATAGTCATCTAACTTATGGTGCAAGTCATATTGCGATTTTGTGTTTAGAAAACCAAGTGCATACGCTTTTTGCTTCTCGGTGTATACCTGGGCGGGCTCAGGTTTCTTATTTTGAAGCTGTGCAACATATTCGGCCTTTGCGATCGCTGCACTTTCCTCTTCAGTATGATCGTAAGGTTTGATGGGAAGATTCTTATGAGGTAGTCTTGGGAGGGGTGATGGATCTGAAATATAGCCATCTACGTCCACATTTAAACTAGATATTAATCATATTTTTGATGAAATATCTCTCTAAACCCTGCCACCAATGCTAATATTCAGAGGGGTATGCAATCCTTTGTTCTTGTATTTTTCCTGCGCAGATAATGTCATTTAAAGGAGGGAATCACTTCATTAAAGTCAAAGATACGATCTTTCCTTCAACCAGAAGAAACCAGGAGCCGTCCAATGAAGGCAGACGCCGTAACGACCAACTATACGTCCGGAGCAAAAATTTCGACCGTATAGCTCTGGTCGTATAGTTGGCACCGTCACCGTTACGTCAAACAGAACAACTTTTGTTATGGGGTAACCCCGTGGGTGGCCCGATCTTCACGGATCTCATGGTCAAATCGATGGGAAAGCGAGGGAAAAGGGAGAAGGTAGCGGAAGCGAACGCACACCTCGCAAAGAACACGATGAACACACGCAAAACACACACGATACAAGGCCGATTACTCTCACCGGTGGCTACCGGTCCGATAGAATCCTCGCAAGGAAAGATCGGTCAACGTGCTCCCGTCAATCCCAAGCGGAGAGGGAAGAACACCTTGGAGAGGGTCTTGACGTCTTGGCAAAGGGACACCGATGCCAAGGCCTTGTACAATGAGGGAGGCACGATGCAAACTCCAATGAGGTGGTGACGATAGTCGATCCCCTTTGGTAGAAGGGGATGAGGCAAAACTAGAGATTCCGCAAAGGGGGTTGTCTTTAGTCTATCATCTATGCCTAAAGGATACAATGAGGGGTGGGGGCTCTATATATAGGCCAACCACAAGTTCAGGGGTAGTTTGGGCATAAAACTATGGTTTGGTGCGAAATAGAGGGGTACATGGGCCAAGGGCCCAGCTGTTGGGTCGCAGGCCCATGACTTGGGCCAGACAGTCCGGGTCGGAGTGACCGGACAGTCCGGGGTAGCCGGACAGTCCAGGTAGTGTCCGAACTGGCCTTCTGAATGTCCATGCTAGGTTGGGGCTAGGGCAGGCCAGACACTTCGGCCGAGTCGCGCCGGACACTCCAGCTGGTTCCGGCGGACACTCCGGCTTAGTCAGCTTCAGGACAGGTGCAGCTTCAGGGCCCATGGGTCGACGCGGTGGGGGTTCGTACCTGATGATGCACAGAGTAGTGGTATGAAGTAGCAAACCATCCAGGTGTATGTCAAAGTCACATGATGAGAGGAGCGAATTCACCTTATCTTGAAGGAGCTTGGCTCGGGCACGGGTCATCGGTCCACTTGGGGGACTCGGTGGTGTAATGTAGGAGCGTCCGTAGGACGGGCCGCATCAGCTCCCCCCTTCAAAAAGAGTCGTCCTCGACTCTTCATGGACAGCACTAAGAAGATGATGTCGAGAGGCCTTCTTGATCCTGGGGTTCACCATACGGTCATCCTTGAGAAGCTTGATGTGGCAACTCTTCAATGTTCCTTCACCTTCCATGAAGCCTACAAAGCTCACAACAAAAGCGAAGCAACACTCAAAGAGCAGCCAATTCATGAACATTATAGCATGAGTCCTCAAGTAGAAGGAAGTCACCTTATAATGTAGAGATAGCTCATTGAAGGGTAGCCCTAGGTAACTCTCTTCGATTCGTCTTGTCAACTCTTTGTCCATAGAGGTTGACGTGTATGCAATGGTACCTTCATACAACAAAGACCAAGCAACATATGTTTGTGTGTGATAGAGGAGCATGTCATTTGTGGCATGTCCATTCTTGTTCACAACACTATTAGCACAACTCAAGTATAGCAAACGGAATGCATATGCAAGGTCAAAGTTCATGGGAATTGTTTGAACATCATCCAAATGTGGGAACTCAAAAACTCCATATAACATCTTAGTGTGGCACTCAAAGCAATTGACTAAAATATTGATCAACATCTTTGATGCAAAGCTAGGAGAATTCGGCAAAAACACATGAGGAAGAATATCCAAAGCAACATCATTATTGATGAGGACATCCCTACAATTACACCTACCCCAATGACTACTGAAGATGCTACAACTGTTGCAAGAAAGGATCAGTCCAATGAGATTAGAACTGGACCTATTACAAGAGCTCGTGCTAATCTACTTGAACAACAGGTGAATTTACTCCTAAACGAATATGGTACTTTGATTGATGAGAACTTTATACTGCCTAAGTCTATGCATTTATGTATGATTAGGTTCGTTGGAGAAACAAGCATGGCACGAGGAGGAGAAGGGCTACAAGAGAAGCCCAACATGATGATCGCCCAAGGATGCGCGAGGGAGGAGCGGGAGGAAGGCGCAATACAAGCAAGGGAGATCATCAAAGAGAAGGAACATTCAATTTGGACATACAGAAGTCCTGAAATTCAAACGGACGTGGATTCCTCATACGAACTCCAAATCAAGGAAATAAGCACTTGTTGGATAGATAATTCCAAGATCTTTTCAATGAGTACTTCCACGCCTAAAAGACCCCGGATAATCTGGCCCCACACCCCGGATAATCCGGCCCTACTATGGAGATTCCGCAAAGGACTTCGTGCGCGACGTTCAGTACCGGGGCGGATATTTGACCGGATTTTCCCCCCGGAAAATCCGGCCCCCAGATAATCCAGCCCTCTTAGACCGGATAATCCGGCCCAAAAAGTTCCCATCAGATCCGGACGGATTTGACTGAATCAGACACGTTTTTGTTTCACGTTTTTCGGACGTTCTGGCGGCCATATAAGCCTAGGAACACCCTCTAGTTTAGGTTGGACCACGTTAAAACTATTTTGGAGTTGTTTCTTTCATAGAACCTCTGGAATTACCCTGTGATCGATTTTACAACCTATAATTGAGTGTGATCTGTTGTTCCATCGGGAATTAGTAGATTGCAAACTACCCTTCATGGTCGACGACTGTGTGCGCAAGAGCGTGGTGTTATGAATATCCTACAAGGTTCGAGAGCTGTTGCATTGGCATTAGGGATCGAGCAGGACAGTTCATAGCTACAGGCTAGTTATCTATCATCCACCATCATCACCGCCATCCGCTTACTGAGAAGATCGGGCCACCCCATATCATCTTGGTATCAGATTTCTAGTGTTGCCTCGGTAAGCATCCACAAATCCATCCATAGATTAGAGAGTGTTTTTCGTCCTATACAGAAAAAGCCTTACAAAAAGATTTGCCATAGACTAGATTGCATCGTTTTCGAGTTTTTGTTGCTGATTGTATCTTCTCGTAGATCCGATCTGCAGGTTTTTCCTCGTAGGAGTCTAGTTTTTTCGTTTGTGCCTAGGTTTAGGGTTTGATCTTGTTTTCCGCCGTGTCAACCATCACTGTGTTCCGCAAGTTTTCCTCGTTTGTCTGAGTCCACATAGCGTACCTTTGTTTGTACACCATAGACACAACCTATCTACAGCATCCGTGCCTAGGAACGTACCCACGAGACTAGTTGCTTTGCTCCGACAGGCTTCTCATTAGGGTTTGAAGTGCAAAATTTTCGTCCAGGTAGACCGGATTATCTGGCCCCCGATAAACCGGAATATCCGGCCCATAATTGCTCAGAATTGTTGCATCCTGTTTTGCTTTGTGTCAAATAGTTAAAAAAAATCAAAAAAAGAAAAGAAAGTTGTGAAAAAAAGAGAAAAGAAAAGAGAATCGATATAAAAAAAGAGAAAGAAGAAAAGAAAGTTATTAAAAAAAGAGAAAAGAAAAGAGATACAAAAGTAAACAACAAAAGGGAGATATCAAGGGTCATTGTAGGACTAGTTTTATAATAGCACTAGTAGATTGAGCAATCTCGGGTCTGTTCTATTTGAGCTATTACTAGCGTCTCTCTTGTGCATTGCCATATTCCTTTTCATAAGTTGCTTTGCCACGTTTATCTCCACCGTGTGTGTTTCTTGGGTTTTTGTACGATCAGCGGTAGGACTTGTTTACGGTGTAGATAGGATACCATACCTATAGCTGCACCATAAATAACCTGTTTGTCGTGTGATCGTTCTCTATACCTTTGATATTCACTTCATCACATCAGTGTATCTGTCTTTGATTTCGTTTGGTAGAGCATCTCTATTCACTTTGGAACGGTAAGATCTCCTTTCTTATTAGTTGTGAGTGAGTTGTGAGAGTTTCCACCATACAGATTTTGATTTTTGCACTAACCTACTAATCATGTCTTCTAGTGATGATGATGTTGTGTTGCAGAAAAAGAAGGATGGGGAGCTTGTTAATTGGCGTGAATTTGAGGTTTTAAACTCCCACTTGACACATGTGTTTACTAACATGACATATGCCATTGACAAGAATCTCCAGGATATGAATATGAGATTGGATCAGCATGTTGGAACGGTTGATACTATCCAAACGCAAGTGGCTACGCTCAATGTCAATGTCACCACTTTGCAACGTTCCATTGAGGGTTTGACAGCCGCCTTACATAGAAGGGAAGATCCTCAACATGATGATGCCTTTGATGATTTCGATGAGGGTAGCACTGTGGATGTTGCTCGACATGTTGGCAGGGGACGTGCTATTCCCCCTGCCCATGCACCTGCTCATGGCCGTGGGTTTGCTCCTCTTGGGCGTGCTCAACGTGTTCCCAACCAAGCTGCTGATGATGGTTTGGGCAAGCCAAAATTCTCGATTCCCAAGTTTGATGGTTCTATTGACCCTGAAGATTACCTCACATGGGAGTTGAAGATTGAGTAGCTCTGGCATTTATTTGACTATCCTGAAGACAAGAAGGTCAAGCTTGCAGCATCTGAATTTGATGGTTATGCTTTGCGTTGGTGGGATGCTCTTGTGCAGCATAGAAGGGAGGACAATGAACTTCCTGTGATGGATTGGCGCGAGATGGAGCAAATCATGAAAGCTCGTTTCATACCAACCAACTACTTGCAATCAGTTTTTGATAAATTGACGCAATTGAAGCAAGGCACCATGACAATTGATGAGTACTACATGGAGATGGAGATGCTTATGCAGCGTGCTAGAATTTGTGAGTCCATTGAGATGACCATGCAACGATTCCTAAACAATTTGAAGTTACCGATCAAGAGCATTGTTCGTCATCACAAGTATGAGTCCATCAATGAGTTGTTGCATCATGCTAGAGAGGCCGAATCCCAGTTGGCAGAAGAGGCGAAGTCACGTGCTCGTTTTCTGTCCTCTAGTAGATTTTCAGCCAGGTCTACACCTCCTACAGTGACGCCACCGGCTGCTGCTCCTTTTACACCATCGGCCAAGCCAGCAGTACACCTTTGTTTGGTTCTAATGCTCGAAAACTCGCTGCTCCTGCTGCTAGCTCGGGTTCCAACATGTCTACTACATGTACTCGTGATGTGGTGTGCCATACTTGTGGAGGTAGAGGACACTACAAGAAGGATTGTCCAAATAGCAAGGTTATGTTTGTTAACGAACAAGGCGAAGTAGAGAGTGGAGATGAAGCTTCTGATGATGATGTTGATGATGCCGAGGATGGTGCTGATGCGTATCCTGAGCGTGCTCCAACTATTGTCGTATCTTCACGTATACTTAGTGTGCAACCGGTTGAGGAATCCCAGCGTTGCAACTTGTTCCAAACAAAAGCTCTAGTTGGACCTAACAAGGCTTGCAAGGTCATTATTGATGGAGGTAGCTGCTGAAATCTTGCAAGTAAGGAACAATGTGCCAAACTGAATTTGACATACTTACCTCATCCCAAGCCATACTACATAAAATGGTTGAGCAACAATGGTGAGATGAAGGTAAATCATATGGTACGTGTGAATTTTCAAATAGGGCCATACAAAGATTCTATTGATTTTGATGTGGTTCCTATGACTATTTGTCACCTACTATTGGGTCGGCCTTGGCTCTATGATCGCCATGTGCAACACAATGGCCGAGCCAATACATATCACTTGGAATTCAAAGGAAAGAAGATTACTATGCAGCCAATGGCACCACAAGGAATTGTGAATGATTCTCGCCAGAAGATAGAGGTGAACTTGAAGGAAGATACTACCACGTGGCGAGACTATGTAATAGCTGTTCCTAATGTAATTGAGCCCAAATTGAGTGATATAACGAAAAGTGAGAGAGTGCCTGGGTTATTGATACTAGCCACCAAGGAGGATATGAGAGAGTTTCGCAAGGATCCTACAGCCATGCCACTTGTGCTCATGTATAAGGGCGAGGTATTGGTTTCTAACGACATGACCCATATTTCTCTTTGTGTCTCTTCTGTTTTGCAGGACTTTGGGGATGTGTTTCCAGAAGATGTACCCGCAGGTTTACCTCCATTGCGTGGTATAGAACATCAAGTGGACCTGATTCCTAGCGCCACACTTCCCAACCGTGCACCTTACAGGACTAATCCCGAAGAGACTAAGGAAATACAGAAGCAAGTATAAGCGTTGCTGGATAAAGGGTACATTCGTGTCTCTCTTAGCCCTTGTGCTGTTCCTATTATTTTAGTTCCTAAGAAAGATGGTACATGGCGCATGTGTGTAGATTGTAGAGCGATTAATAACGTCACTATTCAATATCGTCATACTATTCCACGCTTAGAGGATATGCTAGATGAATTGAGTGGTGCTGCTATTTTCTCTAAAATTGACTTGCGTAGTGGTTATCATCAAATTAGGATGAAAGAAGGGGATGAGTGGAAAACTGCTTTCAAAACAAAATTTGGCTTGTATGAGTGGTTAGTTATGCCGTTTGGTCTTACTAATGCACCTAGTACATTTATGCGATTAATGAATCAAGTTTTGAGACATTTTATTGGTCGTTTTGTGGTTGTTTACTTTGATGATATACTTATATACAGCCACAACAAAACTGAACATTGCACTCATATTCGCCAAGTTTTGCAAGTGTTGTGTGATAATAAATTGTATGCTAATCTTGAGAAGTGCACATTTGCAAAAGATAAGGTCATATTCCTAGCATTTTTTGTATCTAAGAATGGGGTAGAGGTTGATCAATCTAAAATTGAATCAATTTAGAATTGGCCTACTCCCATGAATGTAAGTCAAGTGCGTAGTTTCCACGGTTTAGCTGGTTTTTATAGGCGCTTTGTGAAAGATTTTAGCACCATTGCTGCACCTTTGAATGATTTGACAAAGAAAGGTGTTCCTTTTGTATGGGGCGCGGCCCAAGACATTGCATTTGATACATTAAAACGTTTGCTTACTTCTGCACCATTACTTGCATTACCTGATTTTTCGAAGCAATTTGAAGTTGAATGTGATGCTAGTGGTATAGGCATAGGTGGAGTTTTGATGCAAGAGGGTCGGCCTATAGCTTATTTTTCTGAGAAATTGACTGGTGCTCGTTTGAATTATTCTATCTATGATAAAGAATTGTATGCACTTGTTAGAGTACTTGAGGTTTGGCAACATTATTTGTGGCCAAAGGAATTAATCATACATTCTGATCATGAAGCATTGAAATACTTGAAAGCTCAATCAAACTTGCATAGAAGATTAGCTAAATGGGTTGAGTTCATTGAGTCTTTTCCTTACATCATTAACTATAAGAAGGGAAAAGAGAACGTTGTTGCTGATGCTCTATCTAGGAAGAACATGCTATTAACCAATCTTGATGTTAAAATTCCTGGATTAGAAGCTATTTGTGCACTTTATGCAACTGACCATGATTTTGCTGAACCATATCATTTGTGTGCTCTTAGAAACGCATGGGATAAGTATCATATACATGATGGATATTTGTTTCGAGCTAACAAACTATGTATTCCAGAATTGTCATTGCTTTTGTTCTTAGTGCAGGAATCACATGCTGGTGGTTTGATGGGTCACTTTGGGCGTGAGAAGATGTTGATCATGCTTGCTGATCACTTTTATTGTCCCAAGATGAGGCGTGATGTGTACAGATTTGTGAGTTGGTGTATTACATGCCACAAGTCGAAATCTAAGCTGAAGCCTCACGGTTTGTATACACCTCTCTCTGCACCTACTACTCCATGGGAAGACATTAGTATGGATTTTGTGCTAGGTCTACCTAAAACTCAGAGAGGTCATGATTCTATATTTGTGGTAGTGGATAGGTTCTCTAAGATGGCTCATTTTATTGCCTGCGACAAAAGCAACGATGCGTCGCATGTTGCTAACCTGTTTTTCAGGGACATCGTGAGATTACATGGAGTACCAAAAACGATTGTTTCTGACCGTGATGTGAAGTTCATGAGCTACTTTTGGAAGACCATATGGGGGAAGCTAGGAACGAAGCTGCTGTTCAGTACTACATGTCACCCCCAAACAGATGGTCAAACGGAGGTGGTGAATCGAACATTGTCACAGCTGCTAAGGACCATGATTAAAAAGAATATGCCGGAGTGGGAAGACTATTTGCCACATGTTGAGTTTGCTTACAATAGGGCGGTGCATTCAACTACTCAGCTTTGTCCTTTTGAGGTAGTGTATGGTTTCAAGCCATTGACGCCACTTGATATGTTGCCTCAGCCATTACATGAGAGAGTTGAGATGGAGGCATCAAAACGTGCTGATTATGTGAAGAAAATACATGAGAAGACTCGAGAGGCTATTGAGAAGAAAGGCAAGAACATTGTTGCTGCAAGGAATCAAGCAAGGAAAGAAGTGTTGTTCGAGCCTAGAGATATGGTTTGGGTGCATCTACGCAAGGATAAGTTCCCACTACTTTGAAAGTCAAAATTGAAGCCACGTGGTGCCGGTCCTTACAAGGTGTTAGCCAAGATTAATGATAACGCCTACTTGGTTGATGTATTGAGGAGTTTGGTGGAGTTTGCAACAGCTTCAATGTTGCTAATTTGTCACCATATGCTGGAGAAGACCTTGGAGCGTCGAGGTCGACGCCTTTTGAAGGGGGGGAGATGATGAGGACATCCCTATAATTACACCTACCCTAATGACTACTAAAGATGCTACAACTATTGCAAGAAAGGATCAGTCCAATGAGATTAGAATTGGACCTATTACAAGAGCTCGTGCTAAGCTACTTGAACAACAGGTGAATTTACTCCTAAACGAATCTGGTACTTTGATTGATGAGAACTTTATACTACCTCAGTCTATGCATTTATGTATGATCAGGTTCATTGGAGAAACAAGCATGGCGCGAGGAGGAGAAGGGCTACAAGAGAAGCCCAACATGATGAGTGCCCAAGGATGCGCGAGGGAGGAGCGGGAGGAAGGCGCAATACAAGCAAGGGAGATCATTGAAGAGAAGGAACGTTCAATTCGGACAGACAGAAGTCCTGAAATTTAAACGGACGTGGATTCCTCATACGAACTCCAAATCAAGCAAATAAGCACTTGTTGGATAGATAATTCCAAGATCTTTCCAATGAGTACTTCCACGCCTAAAATACCCCAGATAATCCGGCCCCCACACCCCGGGTAATCCGGCCCTGCTTTGGAGATTCTGCAAAGGACTTCGTGCGCGACGTTTAGTACCAGGGCGGATATTTGACCGGATTTTCCCCCCGGAAAATCCGGCCCCCGGATAATCCGGCCCTCTTAGACCGGATAATCCGGCCCAAAAAGTTCCCATTAGATCCGGAAGGATTTGACTGTATCGGACACGTTTTCGTTTCATGTTTTTCGGACGTTCTGGCGGCCATATAAGCCTAGGAACGCCCTCTAGTTTAGGTTAGACCACGTTAAAACTATTTTGGAGTTGTTTCTTTCATAGAACCTCTGGAATTACCCTGTGATCAAGTTTACCAACAATAATTGAGTGTGATTTGTTGTTCCATCGGAAATTAGTAGATTGCAAACTACCGTTCGTGGTCGACGGCTGCGTGCGCAAGATCGTGGTGTTCTGAATATCCTACAAGGTTCGAGAGCTGTTGCATTGGCATCAGGGATCGAGCGGGAGAGTTCATAGCTACAGCCTAGTTATCTATCATCCACCATCATCACCGCCATCCGCTTACTGAGAAGATCGGGCCACCCCATATCATCTTGGTATCAGATTTCCAGTGTTACCTCTCTAAGCATCCACAAATCCATCCATAGAAAAAGCCTTACAAAAAGATTTGCCATAGACTAGATTGCATCGTTTTCGAGTTTTAGTTGCTGATTGTATCTTCTCGTAGATCCGATCTGCAGGTTTTTCCTCATAGGAGTCTAGTTTTTTTGTTTGTGTCTAGGTTTAGGGTTTGATCTTGTTTTCCGCCATGTCAACCATCACCGTGTTCCGCAAGTTTTCCTCGTTTGTCTGAGTCCACATAGCGTACCTTTCTTTGCATACCATAGACACAGCCTATCTACAACATCCGTGCCAAGGAACGTACCCACGAGACTAGTTGCTTTGCTCCGACAGGCTGCTCATTAGTGTTTGAAGTGCAGAATTTTTGTCCAGGTAGACCGGATTATCCGGGCCCCGACAAACCGGAATATCCGGCCCATAATTGCTCAGAATTGTTGCATCTCGTTTTGCTTTGTGTCAGATAGTTAAAAAAATCAAAAAAAAGAAAAGAAAGTTGTGAAAAAAAAAGAGAAAAGAAAAGAGAATCGGTATAAAAAAGAGAAAGAAGAAAAAAAGTTATTATAAAAAGAGAAAAGAAAAGAGATACAAAAGTAAACAACAAAAGGGAGATATCAGGGGTCATTGGAGGACTAGTTTTATAATAGCACTAGTAGATTGAGCAATCTCGTGCCTGTTCTATTTGAGCTATTACTAGCGTCTCTCTTGTGCATTGCAATATTCCTTTTCATAAGTTGCTTTGCCACGTTTATCTCCACCGTGTGTGTTTCTTGGGTTTTTGTACGATCAGCACTAGGACTTGTTTGCGGTGTAGATAGGATACCGTACCTATATCTCCACCATAAATAACCTGTGTGTCGTGTGATCGTTCTCTATACCTTTGATATTCACTTCACCACATCAGTGCATCTGTCTTTGATTTCGTTTGGTATAGCATCTCTATTCACTTTGGAACGGTAAGATCTCCTTTCTTATTAGTTGTGAGAGTTTCCACCATACAGATTTTGATTTTTGCACTAACCTATTAATCATGTCTTCTAGTGATGATGATGTTGTGTTGCAGAAAAAAAGGACGAGGAGCTTGTTAATTGGCGTGAATATGAGGCTTTAAAGTCCCACTTGACACGTGTGTTTACTAACACGACAGATGCCATTGACAAGAATCTCCAGGATATGAATATGAGATTGGATCAGCATGTTGGAACGGTTGATACTATCCAGACGCAAGTGGCTATGCTCAATGTCAATGTCACCACTTTGCAACGTTCTATTGAGGGTTTGACATCCACCTTACATAGAAGGGAAGATCCTCAACATGATGATGCCTTTGATGATTTCGATGAGGGTAGCGCTCTGGATGCTGCTCCACATGTTGGCAGGGGACATGCTATTCCCCCTGCGCATGCACCTGCTCATGGCCGTGGGTTTGCTCCTCTTGGGCGTGCTCAACGTGTTCCCAACCAAGCTACTGATGATGGTTTGGGCAAGCCAAAATTCTCAATTCCCAAGTTTGATGGTTCTATTGACCTGGAAGATTACCTCACATGGGAGTTGAAGATTGAGTAGCTCTGGCGTTTATTTGACTATCCTGAAGACAAGAAGGTCAAGCTTGCAGCATCTGAATTTGATGGTTATGCTTTGCGTTGGTGGGATGCTCTTGTGCAGCATAGAAGGGAGGACAATGAAATTCCTGTGATGGATTGGCGCAAGATGAAGCAAATCGTGAAAGCTCGTTTCATACCAACCAACTACTTGCAATCAATTTTTGATAAATTGACACAATTGAAGCAAGGCACCATGATAGTTGATGAGTACTACATGGAGATGGAGATGCTTATGCAGCGTGCTAGAATTCGTGAGTCCATTGAGATGATCATGCAACGATTCCTAAACAATTTCAAGTTACCGATCAAGAGCATTGTTCATCATCACAAGTATGAGACCATGAATGAGTTGTTGCATCATGATAGAGAGGCCGAATCCCAGTTGGCAGAAGAGGCAAAGTCACGTGCTTGTTTTCCGTCCTACAGCAGATTTTCGGCCAGGTCTACACCTCCTACAGTGACGCCACCAGCTGTTGCTCCTTTTACACCATCGGCCAAGGTACACCTTCGTTTGGTTCTAATGCTAGGAAACCCGCAGCTCCTGCTGCTAGCTCGGGTTCCAACATGTCTACTACACGTACTCGTGATGTGGTGTGCCATACTTGTGGAGGTAGAGGACACTACAAGAAGGATTGTCCAAACAGCAAGGTTATGTTTGTTAACGAACAAGGCGAAGTAGAGAGTGGAGATGAAGCTTCTGATGATGATGTTGATGATGCCGAGGATGGTGCTGATGTGTATCCTGAGCGTGCTCCAACTATTGTCGTATCTTCACGTATACTTAGTGTGCAACCGGTTGAGGAATCCCAGTGTTGCAACTTGTTCCAAACAAAAGCTCTAGTTGGACCTAACAAGGCTTGGAAGGTCATTATTGATGGAGGTAGCTGCAGAAATCTTGCAAGTAAGGAACTATGTGCCAAACTGAATTTGACATACTTACCTCATCCCAAGCCATACTACATACAATGGTTGAGCAACAATGGTGAGATGAAGGTAAATCATATGGTACGTGTGAATTTTCAAATAGGGCCATACAAAGATTCTATTGATTTTGATGTGGTTCCTATGACTGTTTGTCACCTACTATTGGGTCGGCCTTGGCTCTATGATCACCATGTGCAACACAATGGCCGAGCCAATACATATCACTTGGAATTCAAAGGAAAGAAGATTACTATGCAGCCAATGACACCACAAGAAATTGTGAATGACTCTCGCCAGAAGATAGAGGTGAAGAAGATACTACCACTCGGCGAGACTGTGTAACAACTGTTCCTGATGTAATTGAGCCCAAATTGAGTGATATAACGAAAAGTGAGAGAGTGCCTGGGTTATTGATACTAGCCACCAAGGAGGATATGAGAGAGTTTCGCGAGGATCTTATAGCCATGCCACTTGTGCTCATGTATAAGGGCGAGGTATTGGTTTCTAACGACATGACCCCTATTTCTCTTGGTGTCTCTTCTGTTTTGCAGGACTTTGGGGATGTGTTTCCAGAAGACGTACCCGCAGGTTTACCTCCATTGCATGGTATAGAACATCAAGTGGACCTGATTCCTGGCGCCACACTTCCCAACCGTGCACCTTACAGGACTAATCCTGAAGAGACTAAGGAAATTCCGAAGCAAGTACAAGCGTTGCTAGATAAAGGGTACACTCGTGTCTCTCTTAGCCCTTGTGCTGTTCCTGTTATTTTAGTTCCTAAGAAAGATGGTACATGGCGCATGTGTGTAGATTATAGAGCGATTAATAACATCACTATTCGATACCGTCATCCTATTTCACGCTTAGAGGATATGCTAGATGAATTGAGTAGTGCTGTTGTTTTCTCTAAAATTGACTTGCGTAGTGGTTATCATCAAATTAGGATGAAAGGAGGGGATGAGTGGTAAACTGCTTTCAAAACAAAATTTGGCTTGTATGAGTGGTTAGTTATGCCGTTTGGTCTTACTAATCCACCTAGTACATTTATGCGATTAATGAATCATGTTTTGAGAGATTTTATTAGTTGTTTTGTGGTTGTTTACTTTGATGATATACTTATATACAGACACAATGAAACTGAACATTGCACTCATATTCGCCAAGTTTTGCAAGTGTTGTGTGATAATAAATTGTATGCTAATCTTGAGAAGTGCACATTTGCAAAAGATAAGGTCATATTCCTAGCATTTTTTGTATCTAAGAATGGGGTAGAGGTTGATCAATCTAAAATTGAATCAATTCAGAATTGGCCTACTCCCATGAATGTAAGTCAAGTGCGTAGTTTCCACGGTTTAGCTGGTTTTTATAGGCGCTTTGTGAAAGATTTTAGCACCATTGCTGCACCTTTGAATGATTTGACAAAGAAAGGTGTTCCTTTTGTATGGGGCGCGGCCCAAGACATTGCATTTGATACATTAAAACGTTTGCTTACTTCTGCACCATTACTTGCATTACCTGATTTTTCGAAGCAATTTGAAGTTGAATGTGATGCTAGTGGTATAGGCATAGGTGGAGTTTTGATGCAAGAGGGTCGGCCTATAGCTTATTTTTCTGAGAAATTGACTGGTGCTCGTTTGAATTATTCTATCTATGATAAAGAATTGTATGCACTTGTTAGAGTACTTGAGGTTTGGCAACATTATTTGTGGCCAAAGGAATTAATCATACATTCTGATCATGAAGCATTGAAATACTTGAAAGCTCAATCAACTTGCATAGAAGATTAGCTAAATGGGTTGAGTTCATTGAGTCTTTTCCTTACATCATTAACTATAAGAAGGGAAAAGAGAACGTTGTTGCTGATGCTCTATCTAGGAAGAACATTCTATTAACCAATCTTGATGTTAAAATTCCTGGATTAGAAGCTATTTGTGCACTTTATGCAACTGACCATGATTTTGCTGAACCATATCGTTTGTGTGCTCTTAGAAACGCATGGGATAAATATCATATACATGATGGATATTTGTTTCGAGCTAACAAACTATGTATTCCAGAATCGTCGTTGCATTTGTTCTTAGTGCAGGAACCACATGCTGGTAGTTTGATGGGTCACTTTGGGCGTGAGAAGTCGTTGCTCATGCTTGCTGATCACTTTTATTGGCCCAAGATGAGGCGTGATGTGTACAGATTTGTGAGCCGATGTATTACATGCCACAAGTTGAAATCTAAGCTGAAGCCTCACGGTTTGTATACACCTCTCTCTGCACCTACTACTCCATGGGAAGACATTAGTATGGATTTTGTGCTAGGTCTACCTAAAACTCAGAGAGGTCATGATTCTATATTTGTGGTAGTGGATAGGTTCTCTAAGATGGCTCATTTTATTGCCTGCCAAAAAAGCAACGATGCGTCGCATGTTGCTAACCTGTTTTTCAGGGACATCGTGAGATTACATGGAGTACCAAAAACGATTGTTTCTGACCGTGATGTGAAGTTCATGAGCTACTTTTGGAAGACCTTATGGGGGAAGCTAGGAACGAAGCTGCTGTTCAGTACTACATGTCACCCCCAAACAGATGGTCAAACGGAGGTGGTGAATCGAACATTGTCACAGCTGCTAAGGACCATGATTAAAAAGAATCTGCCGGAGTGGGAAGACTGTTTTCCACATGTTGAGTTTGCTTAAAACAGGGCGGTGCATTCAACTACTCAGCTTTGTCCTTTTGAGGTGGTGTATGGTTTCAAGCCATTAACGCCACTTGATATGTTGCCTCTGCCATTATATGAGAGAGTTGATATGGAGGCATCAAACGTGCTGATTATGTGAAGAAAATACATGAGAAGACTCGCGAGGTTATTGAGAAGAAAGGCAAGAACAATGCTGCTGCAAGGAATCAAGCAAGGAAAGAAGTGTTGTTCGAGCCTGGAGATATGGTTTGGGTGCATCTACGCAAGGATAGGTTCCCACTACTTTGAAAGTCAAAATTGAAGCCACGTGGTGCTGGTCCTTACAAGGTGTTAGCCAAGATTAATGATAACGCCTACTCGGTTGATATACCTATTGAGGAGTTTGGTGGAGTTAGCAACAACTTCAACGTTGCTGATTTGTCACCATATGCCGGAGAAGACCTTGGAGCATCGAGGTCGACGCCTTTTGAAGGGGGGGAGATGATGAGGACATCCCTACAATTACACCTACCCCAATGACTATTGAAGATGCTACAACTGTTGCAAGAAAGGATCTGTCCAATGAGATTAGAATTGGACCTATTACAAGAGCTTATGCTAAGCTACTTGAACAATAGGTGAATTTACTCCTAAACAAATCTGGTACTTTGATTGATGAGAACTTTATACTGCCTAAGTCTATGCATTTATGTATGATCAGGTTCGTTGGAGAAACAAGCATGGCGCAAGGAGGAGAAGGGCTACAAGAGAATCCCAACATGATGATCGCCCAAGGATGCGTGAGGGAGGAGCGGGAGGAAGGCGCAATACAAGCAAGGGAGATCATCGAAGAGAAGGAACGTTCAATTCGGACAGACAGAAGTCCTGAAATTCAAACGGACGTGGATTCCTCATAAGAACTCCAAATTAAGCAAATAAGCACTTGTTGGATAGATAATTCCAAGATCTTTCCAATGAGTACTTCCACGCCTAAAAGACCCCGGATAATCCGACCCCACACCCCGGAGAATCCGGCCCTGCTTTGGAGATTCTGCAAAGGACTTCGTGCGCGACGTTTAGTACCAGGGCAGATATTTGATCGGATTTTCCCCCCGGAAAATCCGGCCCCCGGATAATCTGGCCCTCTTAGACCGGATAATCTGGCCCAAAAAGTTCCCATCAGATTCGGACGGATCTAACTGTATCAGACACGTTTTCGTTTCGCGTTTTTCGGACGTTCTGGCGGCCATATAAGCCTGGGAACGCCCTCTAGTTTAGGTTAGACCACGTTAAAACTATTTTGGAGTTGTTTCTTTCATAGAACCTCTGGAATTACCATGTGATCGATTTTACCAACTATAATTGAGTGTGATCTGTTGTTCCATTGGGAATTAATAGATTGCAAACTACCGTTCGTGGTCGACGGCTGCGTGCGCAAGAGCGTGGTGTTGTGAATATCCTACAAGGTTCGAGAGCTGTTGCATTGGCATCAGGGATCGAGCGGGAGAGTTCATAGCTACATGCTAGTTATCTATCATCCACCATCATCACCGCCATCCGCTTACTAAGAAGATCAGGCCACCCCATATCAATTATGTGTGCAAACCAACAATTGGAAAGAACAATTGTTCAATATGTTGGATGCCATACACATATCATCAAAAGCCAAAATTATGGGTGCATGAGTATCGCAAGCGGAAGCAAAAACAACATGTTTGCAAATAAACCATATGAAAGAGCAAGTGGTCCTTATGTTTGTTGCAACAACAATACAAGAGACTTGGAAGCTCTCATGACAATACATGCTCATAATGGCATTATGGTTGCACACAAAACATCGGAAAGAGAAATTGTTCAACATTTTTGTGGCAACACACAAAGCATCCATATCCAAAGGCAATGAAACATGATTGTCACAAGGTGAAAGAATACCCTTAACATGCTTGCAAGCTAACCATAAAAAAGAGCAATTTGTCAACATGAAAGATGCAAAGCATGCAAAAGGTATCAGAGCTAGGTTCAATCTTGAACTCACTTGGGGGATGCTCTCTAGAGCTCTTTTTGTCAACTCGTGCTCAACCGAGGTTGACATTCTTGTGAGGGTACCTACACACATCATAGATAAAAGGAAGAATGTGTGTGCATGGTAGAGAAATACATCATCCATCATGACATATCTCTTCTTATGCACATCACCATTAGTGTCAATCAAGTATGAAAAATATGCATGGTGAGTATGCAAGTGGGGAACATGCTTATCATGGCAATCATCAAAATCTCCAAAATTTGGTAAAGCTATGGGGGCCATCTCAATATAAACCATATGAGAATTATTGTTGCAAGCAAAACAAGTGAAAGAGCAATTATTCAACTTATTGCAAGCAACGGGAGAGATTGTAAAACATTCATGACAAAGCATGGTTCGAGGGGTACCATTGGTAACATCATTGCAAGCAAAACATTGGAAAGAGCAATTGTTCAACAAAGTGCAATCAATGATAGCATCAACGTAACGTTTAGAGCATGGCATGTCTATGGCAACATCATCACAATCAAATAATTTTACATGCTCAACATTATGCAAAGGCAAAGTATCACATGGAAATATCAATGAAGCATATGTGATATCACAAACATCATCCATAGCATGCCAATCATCACAAGTCATCATGTCCACTAGTGGGATCATGGCATCATCAACACCCTTATTTTTACCTTGTTCATACCTCTCATATGAAGTGGGTGTTGTGGTAGCATTGGCCTCCATGTGGACGACTTCTTCATCATGTATGGGGATGGCATCATCTTCATCCACCATGTACATCTTCTCGGTCGGAGGCATCATCATCTCCAAGCTTGGCGCTTCTTGATCCGTGGAACCTAGCACATCATGAGAAAACACACTAGAGGTAGAGGGTAAGTCGTTAGAAATCAAAGTGGTCTCACATGACCTATCAACTACCACTCTCAACTCACTAGGTGTATCACTCATTCCCTCTAAGCGGAAGCACTCAATCCCACGTATGGTGGATTCACTCATCTCACTCTTGTTTTCACTCAAGTGGGCTAAGTGACTCTCATACTCACATGGGATTGGTACCACATCATCACTCAAGCATATGGGGGTAGGCTCGGTTCTCTCAACTCCATGTGCCTCCTTTGGTGAAGGGAAAATCCCATGCTCACCATTCTCGACCTTGTCGTCGCCTTGTACTTTGGGTGCCATTGTGGTGGTGGCACTCAAATTGGAAGTATTGGTCTTTGACGCCATATTCGCTCTTGCATTCACTTGTTGGCAAAGAAACTTGTTTTCTTCTATTTCTTGGGGGTCATGTTTTTTACGGCCTCGTCCAACTTGGCGAAGTAGAGGTCCATCTCTTGCTTGAATGACATTCTTGGAGTGCTTGAAGAAGAAGTTGCATTGAAGATCTTGTAGTTGGATGCTTCCTCTTGAACTTGGAGTCTTGGCGCTAAAGCTTGATGGTGTGGAAGAAGGCTTGCTGTTGGTGCCATTTTTGTGGTGGCACTAGTAGTTTAAGGTGCCTTATAATGGTGTCGACGGAGGTCATTGGCATGCCTTGCCGAAGGTTTATGTTGGAGAAGCACTTGGTCATCCACATGACGCTCGCGACGATGATCCTTTTCCTTGGCACTCTTCTTTTGATGGTGGTGCCTTCTTGAGCTTGGTTGAGCATTATGGATGGTGCTCAACATGTATTCTCCGTCTTCATGGTGAAGATGCCTTGAACGACGTCTTATATCCTCTTGATGTTGACGATGATCATGAGAGGATGTTTGTCGATGAAGATTCTTGCTTTGTGGTGCCTCTTTTGGAAGATGAGGTTTGGGCGCCACTCTTCTTGGAGTAGATGGCACTTGATGCCTTGGAGGTACATGCACTTGACGCCTTGGAGATGGTCGTGCTTGGCGCCTTAGGGATGGTGGCGCTTGATGGCTTGGAGGTGACGGTGCTCGTCGCCTTGGAGATGGTGGTGCATGACGCCATGTAGGTGGTGGCGCTTGACGCTTTGGAGGTGGATCATCGAAGTAGGTGGTTCTCTTTGGAGTGGCACGATTGGCCTTGAAGGTCATGGTTTCTTGATGATGTGTCTCTGCTAGCTTGGCGTAGTAGTCCTCCATCTCCAAGCGGTGGAGGTATTCTTCATGTCTCATGGAAGAGCCCTCGAAGTGGGTGAAGCTCGCCATGTCCTCCATGCTTGGTGAGGCGTTGTCATTGTAGAACTCGAAGTCATCCATGCTTGGGGAGTCGTTGTTGATGTAGTACTCCATATCACCCAAGCATGTGGAGCCATTGTCGGTGTAGTGCTCCATGTACTCCATGCATGAGGAGCCATTGTCGATGTAGAGCTCCAAGTCCTCCATGCTTGAGGAGCCATAGTTGATGACGTGCTCCATGTCTTCCATGCATGTGGAGCCGAAATAGGTGCAATGCTCCGGGTCCTCAAAGCATGCGGAGCCATTGTTGGTGTAGTGCTCCATCATGTCCTCTATACTTGTGGAGTCGAAGTCGTGGTGGCTCATCATGGATTCTTCATAGATATCATCCTTGGTTCCAGAGTCCCTAAACATGATTCACAAGACCAAGTGGTGTATATGGAAGTGGTAGGGGGGTTAGGGATGCAACGTCAAACCTTACTTTACCTTGGAAGATAGTATCGTGCAAGTGGCAACACTTGAGGCAATCAAAACCAAGCAAAGTGAAGTTCGCGCGGAACACCAAAACCAACTAACCACTAAAAACACACACACAAAGCTTATGGTGGATAGGTATGGAAGGTGGCATGTCAAGAACCAATCCGAACTCAAGATGTTGTAATGGAAAGTAAAGAACCACAATGATCACAAAGCAAAACAAGTCAATCCACAAGAAGAAATATGTACAAGGAAACACACACGGTGGGATAAATGGGACTTGCGCGATGGAGAAAGTGAGCTAAGAACCAAATGATTACCTAGCAAAGACTATAAGCTCATGTCGCACAAGTGCAAGGAGAGAGGCTAGTTTGATTGTGATAAATTGGTGGGCTACAAGATATGCATAACAAGTACCACCTATTTGATGTTCATCGAGCTTGCACTTCCTATTCTATGAGGCACTTGTTTCTTTCTTTTTCTTTTTCTTTTTCTTCTTTTTCTGTTTTTTTCTCTTTTTTCTTTCTTTTTCACTTGCCTCTTCCTTGTGCCAACAACTATACAAGATAACTATATGAGATAGCGCACTCACAACTTTTGCTCGGAATTCTATAAGGTATCAAATGTGCATAGCCCAAGCAATCATAGGAGGAACTAGTCTCAATAGGTGTTTGTTGAACGCAAAGATAGTGTGGCTCACAAAGGGATGCAAGTGGGGAGAAGTCGCGGAATTTTTGTACCTTTCATCGCCGATCTTCACCCTTTATTGGTGGATTCCTCCTTGCTCACGGAATTTGGATGGAGTAGATAGCATGAACCATGGATATAATGATTTAGAGATCCTTCTCCTCTTCAAAACGAGCTAAAGAACACCAAAATCCGAGTTCGTATGCAAAGTTATGCTCAAAACGGTGAAACAGTTTTTTCTGTCTGCAGGGGGGCGGACAGTCCGGTGCGCGCAGGCAGGACAGTCCGGCCGGGGTGGAGATTCCAGTCAATTTAGGCAGGAAACTCCGGTGGGGCGGATAGTCCGGTCCGTTTTGGCCAGACAGTCCGGTCCGGTCGAAACAGAACTTCCAGAACACGAATGGGACGAGTTTTGGCGGAAAAACTCGAACCAAAACCTCAAATTAATGGGGGAAATCAAGGAATTAGGCTATGGAAATGCAGGGGAAGGTAGATCAACAAGTTTAACAAGTAATCCACATATCAAAACCTACCAAAACGCACTCAAATCACAGATCGGTCCAAAACACAAAATTGGGGCTATTTTTTTGGGGATTTTCGAATTTATGGGGGAAAAGACCAAATCGATGAGAAATTCGTGGCAACCAAAAGCTGCTGATACCAGATGTTATGGGGTAACCCCGTGGGTGGCCCGATTTTCACGGATCTCGTGGTCAAATCGATGAGAAAACAAGGGGAAAGGGAGAAGGTAGCGGAAGCGGATGCATACCTCGCAAAGAACACGATGAACACACGCAAAACACACACGATACAAGGCTGATTGCTCTCACCGGTGGCCACCGGTCCGATAGAATCCTCGCAAGGAAAGATCGGTCAATGTGCTCCCGTCAATCCCAAGCGGAGAGGCAAGAACACCTTGGAGAGGGTCTTGACGTCTTGGAAAGGGACACCGATGCCAAGGCCTTGTACAACAAGGGAGGCGTGATGCAAACTCCAATGAGGTTGTGACGATAGTCGATCCGCTTTGGTAGAAGGGGATGAGGCAAAACTAGAGATTCCGCAAAGGGGGTTGTATTTAGTCTATCATCTATGCCTAAAGGATACAATGAGGGGTGGGGGCTCTATATATAGGCCAACCACAAGTTCAGGGGTAGTTTGGGCATAAAACTAGGGTTTGATGCGAAATAGAGGGGTACATGGGCCAAGAGCCCAGCTATTGGCTCGCAGGCCCATCACTTGGGCCGGACAGTCCAGATCGGAGTGACCGGACAGTCTGGGGTAGCCGGACACTCCGGTAGTGTCCGGGTAGTGTCCGAACTGGCCTTCTGAATGTCCACGCCAGGTTGGGGCTGGAGCAGGCCGGACACTCCGGCCGAGTCGCGCCGGACACTCCGGCTGCACTGGACACTCTGCCTGGTTCCGGGCGGACACTCTGGCTCAGTCAGCTTCAGGACAGGTGCAGCTTCAGGGCCCGTGGGTTGACGCGGTGGGGGTTCGTACCTGATGATGCATAGAGTAGTGGTATGAAGTAGCAATCCATCTAGGTGTATGTCAAAGTCACATGATGAGAGGAGCGAATTCACATTATCTTGAAGGAGCTTAGCTCGGGCACAGGTCATCGGTCCACTTGGGGGACTCGGTGGTGTAGATGTAGGAGCGTCCGCAGGACGGGCCGCATCAACTTTCATGAAGGGACCCCAATATAAAGAAGCCTCGGGCGACGGGAAAACATCTCTGGCTCCACCCCGAAGAAGCCATGATGAGGATATATACAGGGATTATGATGATTCTGACTGCCTGAACTAGAAGGAAATATTGAGTCAAATCAATAATGACTATCAGGTGAATTCATTCCTAATTGAACCTAATGTTTTACTTAATGAGTACTTTATACTACCTAAGTCTATGCATCTTTGTATGATTAGGTTTATTGATAACACAAGTGTTGCGCGAGGAGGAGGAGAGTTGCAGCAAGAAGGACAAGCGCTGATTTCCAATATCAACAAGTGCGTGAGGGAGGAGCGGGAGGCATGCACACTAGGAGGCAATGAGGAAATCACATATGAGCAAGAGAGAGAGATGTCGCACCAAGAATTGCATGTTTGAGGTGTTCCACGATGTTGGGACTGCGTGCCAATAAGGCTGAACCCATATATGGGTCGGAATGTATCATTTTGAGTCAAACCGAGTAAATTTGGGCCAAGATATGGCTGTTTTTAGGCCCGCTTAGTGGGGAGGACGCCCCAGCCCGCATATAAATTTCCCTAGCCGTCACAAGTTAGGGTTTAGACCACGTTAAAATATTTTGGAGTTGATTCTTTCATAGAACCTCTGAAATTACCCTGTATTCGAATTCTACAACTATAATTGAGTGTGATCTGTTGTTCCATTGGGAATTAGTAGATTGCATACTACCGTTCTTGGTCATGGCTGCGTGCGCAAGAGCGTGGTGTTGTGAATATCGTACAAGGTTCGAGATCTGTTGCATTGGCATCAGGGATCGAGCATGAGAGTTCATAGCTACAGGCTAGTTATCTATCATCCACCATCATCACCGCCATCCGCTTACTGAGAAGATCGGGCCACCCCATATCATATTGGTATCAGAGCGCTGGGTTTACTTGGTGAGCAATATCATCTTGGTATCATAGTTCCAGTGTTGCCTCGGTAAGCATCCACAATTCCATCCATAGATTAGTTGTTTTTGTCCTATACAGAAAAAGCCACACAAAAATATTAGGGTTCATAGTTCATGAGTTCTAGTTGCTGATCGTAATCCTTTTGTGTAGCCTTTCTTCTAAATCTGAGTCATAGTTTTTGTCTAGTTTTCGTCTGTTTTTGATCCATTGTTGGAGTCCCTAGACTATTTCTCGACTGTTCGTCGTGTTCTTGAGTCTTAGATCTCTTAGATCTGTTTTCTTTTAGTCTGAGGTTGTAGATCTGTTTGAAAGAAGGAGAAAAAAAGCAAACCGATCGAATTTGTAGTCTTGTACGTGAGTTTGCTTCACGTTGAAGTAAAAACAAAAAAAAGGAGCAACCCGATCGAGTCCCACCTGAGTCGTACGTGAGACAACAAAAAAATCGGATCGCTGCCTCACGCCCGACCCCAAACCCCTCTGTGGTTGTACGAGGAAAAAAACCTCGCCTGACCACAGACAAGTCTGTCCTCCAGCGAGAGATTTTTTCCCCTGCCGACATCCTGCTGCGGCAGGATTTTAGGCCGTTTTTCTGCCGTGGCAGAGACCAATTCTCAGGTCAAATTTTTTTCTTTTTTTGTTTATTTTTTTACTGAGTCCACATAGTGTACCTATCCTTGTGAGCCTTATTAAGCCTTTCTTTGTGTCTAAAACTATCCTACGAGACTAGCGTGCTTAGTGCTCTGCGGGCTGCTCAGTTTAGCAATATTGTGCCCGTTTCGTTGAGACATTGCTAGCGTCTCTCCTTTTGCATTGCAACACGAGTGTTCCTCCGACATACCTCACTTTATTGAGCTCATTTTCATAGTTGCAATTGCCCCATTTATCTCCACCGTGTGTGTTTCCGTGGGTCTTTGTCATACGATCAGCACTAGGACTTGTTTGCGGTGTAGTCAGGATACCATACCTACAGCTCCACCATAAATAACCTGTGTGTCCTGCGATCATTCTCTATACCTTTGGTATTCACTTCATCACATTAGTGCATCAGTCTTTGGGGTAAGCATCATTGTTCACTTTGGAACGGTAAGATCTGCTTTCTTGTCAGTTTTTGAGTGAGTTGTGAGTGTGCCACCAAAACAATTTTGTGTTTTTGCACTAATGTACTAATCATGACTTCTACTAGTGTTGATGTGATGCAGAAATCAGATGATGTTTACCATGACTATTTAGCTATTGTGGTTGGCATGGCATATGATCCAACTACAATCAAGTGGCGATTGGAAAGTTCCGCCACACCCGCAGAATATCAAATTTGGGAAATTGATATGGGATTTGGTTTTGCGAGATGTCGTACTTTCGATAGCAAGTTTAATGGCCATATAGAATACATTCTTGCTCACCGACATGTGGATGAAGAGGTAGCTCGTTGGTGGAAGGACACAAGGATTGTGTATGGTGTCATGGGTAAAAAAATCCTTTGGGAAGATTTCAAGCAATTTCTACGTTCTATGTTTTTGAACAACTACAAATGGCCTATTCCAGAAATTTTGAGAGTGGACACTAATGAGACATGTGAGTTGTCTACTAACATAATCATGTCTACTCCTAGTGTTGTATCTTGTGATGTGCAGGTTGCTTTTGAAGAAAGGGAGCCGCCTATTTTACAACCTGCATCACACGATCTGGTATTGTCACTTGAGGAGGATGTCGTAGTACCTACTACAACTGAGAATATTGTTGATGACATTGGTACTGTTTTGGAGATTCAGCCAACATGTGCGACATATTGTGAGTTTATTCCTTTACTGAAGCCTCCTTGTCACTTGCCTTGCACTAATGTTACAGCACCATGTGATAGTTTACCAAATTCGAATTTTGATCATGTGGTACTGATTACACATAAGGAAATACTTGCTCGAATACCTCCTACTAATATTGTGTATTCCATCATGCTAAATGAACCTATGAATATGAGTAGTGATGTGGATAAGATTTCTGAAATTTCATTTCTAAATTCTAGCACATATTCTCCTTGTTTCACTTTCAATTTGATTGGTGAATAGCATGCATGAAAATTTTCTTGTGGATCACATATGCATTACTTGTGATAGAATCGATGAACTGAAACATGCTGTTTTCAGCCATACATCTTGTGGGTCGACGACTTCATGTTGTGGGATATATGCTAAAATTTGTGATAATATGAAACTAAAGTCAGATCTAGTTGATATAATGCATCCAACACAAGTAATTTTACCTATGTTGGATCGTTGTAATCTTGCTAGAATAGAACCCAAGTTTTCATATTCGTTGTGTTTGTCCCAAAATTCGTTGTCTAGTTGTGCTAATGCTTTATACTTCACTTATATTTGCAAATTGAGTTGCATTTTACATACTGGACAACATGATCATGTTCATAATAATCAGAGTAGCGCAGTTGAAGCATGGCATGATTCAATTTGGTTTTCAGACATATTGAATTGGTTTGGTCTTGTTCACAAATTTGATCATAGATCTTCTTTGAGAAAACTAAATTTAATATTGAAGAACATGACTATCTATTTAGTTGTTTTCACCATGATCATGATTCTTTGTACTTCACTTATACCTGCAATTTAAGTTGCTTGATGTATACTGGACATACTTTTCATGTGAACAATAATAACACAACATGTTATATATACATATACTTTGCGTACACGTTGTTCTTTTTGTTTCTCCAAATTTAAGCTTACCTAAAGCCGAGGACGGCTTTTCATGAAGAAAGGGAGGATGATGAGGATATATAAAGGGATTATGATGATTCTGACTGCCTGAACTAGAAGGAAATATTGAGTCAAATCAATAATGAATATCAGGTGAATTTATTCCTAATTGAACCAGATGTTTTACTTAATGAGTACTTTATACTACCTAAGTCTATGCATCTTTGTATGATCAGGTTTATTGATAACACAAGCGTTGCGCGAGGAGGAGAGTTGCAGCAAGAAGGACAAGCACTGATTTCCAATATCAACAAGTGCGCGAGAGAGGAGCGGGAGGCATGCGCACTAGGAGGCAATGAGGAAATCACATATGCGCAAGAGAGAGAGATGGCGCACCAAGAATTACATGTTTGAGGTGTTCCACGACGTTTGGACTGCGTGCCAATAAGGCCAAACCCATATATGGGTCGGAATGTATCAGTTTGAGTCGAACCAAGTCAGTTTGGGCCAAGATATGGCTGTTTTTAGGCCCGTTTAGAGGGGAGGACGCCCCAGCCCTCATATAAACTTCCGTGGCCGTCACAAGTTAGGGTTTAGACCACGTTAAAATATTTTGGAGTTGATTCTTTCATAGAACCTCTGAAATTACCCTGTGTTCGAATTCTACAACTATAATTGAGTGTGATCTGTTATTCCATTGGGAACTAGTAGATTGCATACTACCATTCGTGGTCATGGTTACGTGCGCAAGAGCGTGGTGTTGTGAATATCCTACAAGGTTCGAGAGCTGTTGCATTGGCATCAGGGATCAAGCGGGAGAGTTCATAGCTACATGCTAGTTATCTATCATCCACCATCATCACCGCCATCCGCTTAGTGAGAAGATCGGGCCACCCCATATCAAGCCAGACTCCGCCAAAAAGCCGCTTCAGATCTCCAAACCCTTCTCCATATCCATAGCCATCTTCCACCACTTGTAATAGTAGATCTCTTCTCTGATTGGCGACATTGTAAGACTATTGCTATCAATCTTATGATTTTCATTATAATGTTTGTGATTGTTGATCTCATCTCTGTGTGAGTAATTCTCCTTCGGTTAAGGGCTTCGGCCTAGCCATGTAGCAATTGTGCATGTGATTTATCATAGATGGGATCGTGTATTAGTTTGTATGACATGTTGATTATTGTATCCTCTCTTGCCTCAATATAAGGAGTTGTCAGGTAGCCAAGACCCTGAGGGTTGACCCAGGTATAGGGAGTATGAGTGATGACTGATCTGCAGGTTGGGAACCCAGTGACAGGATGGGTAGTATGGCTGTATGTGAGGGATTTGCTTGGGATTAACAGTGACATCATGATGCATATCATTAGTTATCTTTCTTCTATGCATGAGACTAGTAGGTTATTACTATAAGCGGTTGCGGAGGCAATAGCAATTATGGATGCACTGCCCACATATAATTTATCTTACTCTAACAAGTACACGCATACTTTATTTCTATCGTTTATTCCCATCAGATGTTTTGCATAGCTACAGGTGAAACCGAACGCCCTACACCCTCTCTCTCCATCATCGATAACAACAAAAGGACGCAAGCTACTAGTCCAGTGAAAACACAAAAGGAATTCTAAAACTCCCGTAGGTCCGTTAAAATAACTTCACTACACATTCGCTTCCCATGGATTCGATAGCCTAGGTCTACTAGGAAAAAAGAGCTATACTACGTCCGTAATCCGGATCGAAGGTATCAACCCTTTTTCTGGCGCCGTTGTCGGGGAAGCAATACCTATCCTAGTGAGGTTATTAGGAATCTTGCTAGTTTTAATTCTTGTTTTAATTTTGTTAGTTTTCTTTCAGTTTTTATTTGATAAACCAAAAAAATAGTTAGTCTTTAAATTCTTGTTTTTATTGTTATAAATTTTAAACTAAGAAAACCCAAAAACATAGGAAGTATGGCTGAAAAGAAGCTTGGGGAGTTTGCTACTCTCAATAATGATTACTTGCGTACTCCTATTACTCAGCCAGCAATTGCTGCCGATGATTATGAAATTAAGCCCCATTACTTAAGTTTGGTTCAACAGAATCAATTTGGAGGCTCTGCTGTTGAAGATGCAGGTATGCACTTAAATACTTTCACTGAAATATGTGATATGATGCGTATAAAAGACGTTGACCCTAGTTCGGTCAAATTACATCTATTTCCTTTCTCTCTAAGAGGAAGAGCTAAAGAATGGTTGCTATATTTGCCTAAAAATACTATTACATCATGGGTGGTTGTACTTCTTTATTTATGACTAAATTTTTCCCACCTGCAAAGACTATGCAACTCCGATCTAATATTACTGGTTTTAGACAGGAAGAGCGTGAGCCAATAGCGCTTGCATGGGAGAGGATGAAAGAATGCCTAAGAAACTGTCCTAGTCATGGAATGGAAGATTGGTTAATCCTCCATTTATTTTACAATGCTCTTAATCCTGTATCTAAGTCTATGCTTGACACTGCAGCTGGAGGAACATTCATGGGTAAACATATTGCCGAAGCAAAGCAGCTGCTAGACAATATGCAAGACAACCATGCCCAATGGCATGTAGAAAGATCAAACACAAAGAAGGTGAACTCTATCTCACCACAAAAGAACGAAGATCTTAATGCTAAGTTGGACGAGCTCATACTAGCCATAAAAGGTAAGTAAACTCTGGTAAGAGCCACCCCCAAAACAAATATAGAAGAAATAGACTTCGTAGCTCGTAATGATTATAATCCTGCTTGGAAGAAGAGTTACAATCCTAATTTTCAGAAGCGTTATGCTAGTCCTACAAATAACTCTAATAATATGGGAAATAATAATGGTAGTCTCCAAGAAACACTTAAGTCTTTCATAGACTCACAAAATGAACAAAATAATATTTTAGTTAAAATTACGGAGAACCATGATGCTATGCTTGGTAAATTATCTAACCAAGCTGTTAGTTTGAGAAATGATTTGCAGGCCCTTCAAGAAAGAACAAGGATCGTTGAGGCATAGCTAGGTAAGATAACCGAGAGTCAAACTCTCATTCTAGCTAAATTTGCAGGTAAAGCTAAGCCCAATCCTGTTGAGGAACTCAAAATGATGAGGATCCAAAGGGAGGAGCCTAAAGAACTTGATTATAGTAATGCCCCTTCACTAAGCTACACCATAGAAGATATCGTAAAGAGGATCAACGTCAAAATTCCGGTAAGTGAAGGTAATGATGAAGCCATGTATCAGCACTTTGTTGATCAAGTAGCAATTAAGGTACGCGAGCTTGAACAAGAATACAAGAAAATCGCTGAAAAGTTACCTGTTAAACTAGATGACATATTTGAGCCTACTATTAAGATAAAAATTGGAACCAATGAGATAGCTGTACTTTGTGATATAGGTGCAAGCTCAACAATTCCAAAGAGTCTTTTTAACAAGTTAAATCTTGGCTCCTTTGAAATTACTGAGCTAAAATTGCATCTAGCAGATTCTACCTAGAAACAAGCTGTAGGGATTAAGGAGAACACTTTAGTTTACATCAAAAGCTGTCCTGCTCTAATTGATTTTGTTATTGTTGACATGCCTGAAGATATAGTTGCTCCTATAATACTAGGCCGTCCTTTCTTAAGAACTATAAAGGCTATTAATTTGCATGAAGGGAACGTGAAGTTGCAATTGCCTTTGCGGGATTCTTTTGTTATTCATTTCCCTATGAAAAAGAAAGCCAAACATGATGAGAAGGAGGCCATCACTTTGAAGGCCAATTACTTTGGAGTGGGTGTTCCACTCATCTGGCCCAAGTGAGTATCATCAAGTTCAAGCTATAGACCATAAAATAGCGCTCCATGGGAGGCAACCCATGTTAAATTAAGGTTTGAGTTAAATTCTTAGTTTTAGTTTAAGTTCATATTCAATAAAGAATGCTATAAAACTCCATTTGAGGAGAAGAAATTTGGTAGTACTTGAATTTCTGCATTATTCATGCTATTGTTGGTCAACAATATTTTCTGTCAATTTTCTGTCAAAAACAAGGTATATCGCTAAGTTACAGGAAAAGAAATAGTTTACGAAGAAACAAAAAAAATTACGCACATAGAGAGTTTAACGACCAACTATACAGCGGGAATAAAAATTCCGGCCGTATAGTTCCGGTCGTATAGTTATCTTTGCCATCGAATTTTTTCTGCAATATGTACTGAGAGTTTAACGACCAACTATATGGCGGGAATAAAAATTCCAGCCGTATAGTTCCGGTCGTATAAATATCAATGTCTCCGTACAATTTCTTTTCATATATACTGAGAGTTTAGCGACCAACTATACGACGGGAATAAAAAAATCCGGCCGTATAGTTCCGATCGTATAGATATCTATGCCTTTGCAAATTTTCTTTCGCAGTGACATACAGTTTAACGACCAACTATATGGCCGGAACATTTTGTTCCGCCCGTATAGTTGCGTCCGTATAGCTATGCCGCTAGGAGGAAGACCTAATATTTTGATAGAACACCAACTATACGGCCGGAACGCATGTTCCGCCCGTATAGTTGCGTACGACCACAAAATCGCATGGGAAGGTACTCCCAACTCTAAAACTTCAATAATTTTTCTTTCTTCTACCTCCAAACTCTCTCAAAACCTCAAGGGATCTTCATCTCTACTCAATTTCGTTCGATTTCCTCGCACACAAGTGATCTACGGTATGTTTCTCCTCCGATCCTCCAATTACTTTTTGAAAATTCATTTTTCGATCTATTGTCATTATCAATCTAGGGTGAGACCTACTATAAATTAATTGCCATGATTATCTTGCCTAGATTATTATCTTGAGGATATTCTTTAGTGTGATTAGAAGAGGAATATATTATACTTACTGTTGTTGGATCAAAAGGTTTTATTTTTTCCTTTCTTCAATGTTTTAGAAGATGAACCACAAGAAGCCAAACTCGTTCTCGTGACACCGCTAGCACTTCTCGAGCTGCTGCTCAGGAACGCATGGGGATACGATTCAGGGATGAGGCCCATCGCGAACGCTTCAACAAGATCAAGAACTGTGAAGTGAAGGCCACCAAGTGGGCTTTCCCCCTTATATTGAACCAACTCGGTATTTCTGATGACTTTAATTTTCTTTGCAGTAGAGCTGGCCTGCAAAACTTTCTGTACAATGATGTACCTACTTATCACCGCTTGACCATTGTATTCCTAAGCTCGTTGCAAACCACCGTTAAACAATGGCAAGGAGAGGATACTATTTCTTTCCTCCTGATGAACAACAACTACACATTAACGTTAGATGAATGGTGTGCATGCTTTAATTTGCCAAACAATAATGTTCATGCTCTGCGCGCATCCTTTACTGGCTTAATTCCTTCCCCTGATCAATACTATAATGGAATGAGTTTCACTAGTAGAGTGAACAAGGGGAAGAATATTCAACATCCTGCAATTCGCTATTTGTTCTATGTTATTGCTAACACCTTTCACGCACGCAATGAGTTTACGAGACTCAACAAGGAGGACATCCTAGTCCTCGCAAAGGCTGCTTACATCAACTGCAACTTGTCACTCAACTTGGGCGCCATCCTTGTGCGCTACCTGGAGAACCAAGCCTCCCAATGCCAAAGGCCAATCACTGGAGGAGGCGTCATCACCATGCTTGCCACTGCCCTAGGCCTCGACCTAGGTAAGCTGCAACCCATACTTGGTGAGACATGTGTTGGTTTCTCCACCTTGAGAGCCTGTGGAATGCTCACTAGGAGAGGTGGTGTTTATTACCTGCATATTGCTGGAGCTAGGCATATCTACCTCGCTCCTTTGCCTAATGGTCTTTTCTCTATCGAGGAAGGACATTTGCTATATGATGTGCAGGTTGACCAGTACCAACCCGAGGGGGAGATTCCTGAAGAGGATGAGGAGCAAGAGGTTCCTCATCAAGAGGAGAAGCCACAAACCCGGTTCGCCACATACCAAGATTTCCAAGGACTTGGAGGGACTGTGGAGAGGATGCACAACCTCTCTTTGAACCTCCGAGAATCAACAAGTAACCTCTCCACTCAATTCACGAACTGGAGTAATGACTTTCTCTCGCCACCACAATGATTTGAAGGGCTTGCAAAAGCCTAAGTTTGGGGAAGTTTCCTCATGCATCTTTATTTGGCGTTTATTTTCTTTTATCTATTTCGAGGTTACATTTTTATTTGAGTTTATAAGCACTCGTGTTGGTTTCCCCAATACTTTACTTTTAGGTCTTTATATTTGCTTTCAAAATTTTGTAGCCGAGCTTTGCCGCCAATTTTCTATTCTTTATTTCCATCTCTTAAAAAAACAACAAAAAGATTTCTCCATTTTTCCTTATTTTCCCTCTTTCTTTTCTTTCCGCCTCGAGGTCTTCGTATATTTGCAGGAGAGTGATCGACTTCGAGCTTTCAAGAAACAAATAAAAAAGGAAGAGAGAAGTGGAACCAAACATGAGAGGTATGCCTTATGACTCCCCACTTTTGAAGTTTGAGAAACCTATGCTCGCTATTAGTGAATGTTGAGATATTATATTGGTGGAGTGAGTCTTTGTATTGTCGTAAGATTTTTGTTTGTATAGGTATTTAATTGGGTACATTTTGTTCCAGCTCTCGTAATTAACCAAGTCTTGCCTAAAAATTGCTAAACAATTGTAATAAGAAAAAGTCTCACAATTGAAGGCTTGGGTGTTTGATGACCCACAAGTATAGGGGTTGTATCGCAGTATTTTCGATAAGTAAGAGTGTCTAACCCAACGAGGAGCAGAAGGTGCTGGCGAGTGGCTAGGAGCAGGAATTCTCTGTAAATACTTAGCAAACAGATTTTTAGGGGTTTTGGATAATGCAGGTAAATAAAGTATGAGTAAATAAAAGACAATAATAATAAATGCACCAAGTGGCCCAATCCTTTCTTTAGCAAAGGACAATCCGGTTGTATTACTTAAGATGACCAAACGTTCTCGAGGACACACGGGAATATCGTCAAGTGCTTTCGCTTCATATAGTTGATTAATCTTCTTTAGTTTGCTAAGTGTTGTGTGGGTGAACCTGTGTTAATGTACCGACCTTCCTAGGACTAATACATACTTGTGATTATACCACTTGCAAGCATCTGCAAGTACAAGAAAGTAATTAAGGTAGAAACCTAACCACAACTTTAAACTCTAAGACCCTAACATCCCTTGTGCAAAGGTTTCCTAACGGGGGTTCAGGTTTCTGTCACTCAGGCAACACCTACGATTAGTAGCCAAATACATAATACATTCCCCTAGGCCCATATAGGTGAAGTGTCATGTAGTCGACGTTCACATGACACCACTAGAAGAAATACACCACAACTTAAATATCAAACCATTGAATCTTTCTCAACACAACTCCACTACTAACAACATGACTTCTCCCATGTCCTCAAGAACTAAACGAACTACTCACAAGACATCATATGGATCATGATCAGAGGTGAAATAATGATGTGTAACAATCTGAACATAAACGATAATTCAATAGTTCACTCAATAGCATCAACTACAAGGAGTAATCAACACCGGGAAAGTTTCCTCTAAGAACTATGCAAGATTCAACCCAATTGTTACAGCGGTATGAAGTGGTGATGATGGTGTTGGTGGAGATAATGGTGGTGATGATGATGATGATCCCGATGAAGTCCAGCTTGGTGGTGGTGTTGATGGCGACGATCTCCCCTCTCCAGGAAGGAATTCCCCTGGCAGAATTCTGTCTACCGGAGAGATCTTTCTCTCTCGGTGTTTTCAGCCCCGCAGAGGCGGCGGAATATTTCTGTGATCGCTCCCCGAGTCTTAGGGTTTCAGGAGGATAATATACGCCAGAGAAGAGAGCCTGGAGTGGGCCAGGGCGGCCACACCACCTGCTGGCGTGGCCTAGGGCTGCCCGCGCCAGGGGGTGGTGTGGGCCCCCTGTGGCCCATCTCCACTTCCCCTTCTGGCAATCTTCGTCTTCTAGAAAAATAGGATTTTCCATGTATTTTCCCAGATTTTCTGATCTTCGCGAATTTTGCCTCCAAACAGCACCTTTTCCATCAGAATCCTGACTACAACGGTCCATGCTCCAAAAGTCATCAACCATGCAAAAACCGATGAAATAACATAAGTATCATCTCTTAATATGAAATATATCAATGAATAATAGTAAATTATGATATATAATAGTGATGCAAAATGGACGTATCAGTGTTGTCGTGCTTAGTCTTGAAGTCTTATTTCTAGAGATTCTCAACACCATTGAAAATATTGATTGACTTGATAGCTCTCTTTTAAAGGATTTGTTCGATTGAATTAATGTTTAGCGGTTTTTGTGAGCATTCCAAAGTTTGACTTGTTAATCATAAGAATGATATAGCTTTACGCGTGTTAAACTTCATGGGATGCCAACAACTCCGCTAGCCTACGAACGATCTTAATGGAGGAAACTCCTAAATTTCGGCTATGAGTTGATTAAACACTTGTAGCAGCAATGCTATAGTGGGTAAGATTCTTGGCACTCCTGGGTAGCTGTAATCATGATGGAATCACTCCTCTGGCTGTTATGAGAAAGCATTGTGCACAAGGAACAAAAACCTTAGTGAGGCCATGAGTGTCCATCATAGCCCGATAAACTTATGAATTTTTTTGGCATCCTCTCAATTACTTAAAAACTGAAAATTCTTGAAGGACAATGAATAGAAAAGTAGTGCTTGCGAAGTGTGGGAGAATTGAGATACTCTAGTATATATGCTTTTCATGACAACTCTCACACCCTTAATTGACATGATTATACTTTACTATTGAAAGGCAAGCCTATGAGTTGATTACTTGACATGGAATAAAGTTTACTCATTTGGATCATCCATGCTTACAATAATTTTTTTTGCGCTATAAGGGTGCATGAAACCCGTATGATATGCTTGACATTACTCTATCTATGCTGAAGTTTTTCAGATTTATGAAGTGGAGGAAACATGAGAATATTAATCATGAGTAAGATCACCATCTCGTTATTTCAGTTTAAATGTTGAGTTCCTTTTTGATTTTGGTTGTCTTGCTTGGGACGATCAAGTTTAAGCTTGGGGAGGTTGATGGATCTGAAGTATAGCCATCTACGTCCACATTTAAACTGGATATTAATCATATTTTTGATGAAATATCTCTCTAAACCCTGCCACTAATGCTAATATTCATAGGGGTATGCAATCCTTTGTTCTTGTATTTTTCCTGCGCAAATAATGTCATTTAAAGGAGGGAATCACTACATTAAAGTCAAAGATACGATATTTCCTTCAACCAGAAGAAACTAGGAGCCGTCCAACGAAGGTTGACGCAATAACAACCAACTATACGGCAAGAGAAAAAATTCCGACCGTATAGCTCTGCTCGTATAGTTGGCACCGCCACCGTTTGGTCAAACAGAACAACTTCCGTGAAGGTACCCCTATATAAAGAAGCCTCAGACGACGGGAAAACATCTCTCGCTCCACCCCGAAGAAGCCAGACTCTGCCAAAAAGACGCCTCAGATCTCCAAACCCTTCTCCATCTCCATAGCTATCTTCCACCACTTGTAATAGTAGATCTCTTCTTTGATTGGTGACATTGTAAGACTATTGCTATCAATCTTATGATTTTCTTTACAATGTTTGTGATTGTTGATCTCATCTCTATGTGTGAGTAATTCTCCTTGGGCTAAGGGCTTCGACCTAGCCATGTAGCAATTGTGCATGTGATTTATCATAGATGGGATCGTGTATTAGTTTGTATGACATGATGATTATTGTATCCTCTCTTGCCTCAATGTAAGGACTTGTCAGGTACCCAAGACCCCGAGGGTTGAGCCTGGTATAGGGTGTATGAGTGATGACTGATCTGCAGGTTGGGAACCCCAGTGACAGAAGGGGTAGTACGGCTGTATGTGAGGGATTTTTTTGGGATTAACGGTGACATCACGATGCATATCATTAGTTCTCTTTCTTATATGGATGAGACTAGTAGGTTATTGCTATAAGCGGTTGCAGAGACAATAGCAATTATGGATGCACTGCCCACATATAATTTATCTTGCTCTAACAAGTACACGCATACTTTATTTCTATCTTTTATTCCCATCAGATGTTTTGCACAGCTACATGTGAAACCGAATGCCCTAGGCCCTCTCTCTCCATCATCGACAACCAACAAAAGATGCAAGCTACTGGTCTGGTGAAAACACAAAAGGAATTCTAAAACTCCCGAAGGTAGGTTAAAATAAATTCACTACGCATTCGCTTCCCGTGGATTCAATAACCTAGGTCTACTAGGGAAAAGGAGCTATACTACATCCGTAAGCCGGATCGAAGGTATCAAGGGGCGACATTTGTCATTTTGGGCTGTTGCGTCATTTAGTACTCATCGACAGAGCATGCTTACGCTTATTGTCCTTAGCTGGCGGCGAAGACGGCTGACCCTGCGGTGGAGATCGAGATGGACTCACGCTGTGGTGGTTGTAGTCATGGGGTGGGATTCTTGGAGGTGATGGAGGTGAAGGTAACATGCGACGACTCGGAGGTGGTCTTGGCCTTGGTGCTGAGCCTGGAAGCTTGATCTTGTTCTTGTCCCATAGAATGATTCCACCCAATACTTCTCCAAGTGTCAAGCTCCATTGAGTCCCACCCTGTTGCGATTTCATCCACCCCGACTTTAGCATAGCCAGCTGGAATCTCACGGCCATGCTAGCATGCGTCACGTGGACAAGGTAAAGCACATCCAACCACCACCTTGATGGATAGGTTCTTCACCTTCTGATGGAGCTCACAAGATGTCTGCTCCTTGATTCCATTCACGGGGTAGCCGAGACCGCCATCTACCATCCATGCATTGTCAGACGGGACCTCCGATTCAGCCGCGCTGCTTCTCCGCTAAGATGGGATGTCTGCTCCTTGATCCCTTGAGCAAGTAGCTCATTTATTTTAGCATCCCACTTTGGCATGGTATTCGCGTAGCCCTTGGCCCCAGGTGATGGTGATATTTCTTCTTCGCGGCATTTAACTTGTGTTTGTCTAACTTTTCCTTAGCAGCTTTTGACTCCTTGTACTTCACAAATGCATCCTAGTTATCCTGCTACTTTGTTAGATAGGCTTCGAATTTAGAAGGAGTCTTCTTCTTTTGATACTTTTGCCATAATGATTTCTTCTAGTTCTTGAATAGTTTGGCCATCTTCGTAAGAGTCCACTGCTTGATTTTCTTCCTCAATGCAGCTGTGTCGGCATCATCCTCATATTCTGGCAGGGTGAAATGTGTCATGAGGTAATTCCAAAGACCCTCTTTGTACCTGTCGGTGACATACTCACCCTCTTCCGCCCCTTTAGTCCTATTCCACTCTTGAACGGTGATCGGGATGCGATCCCTAACCATAACTCTGCATTGTTGTACAAATACACTTTTAGCCTTTTTGGGTTCCAAGCGTTCACCCCGTGGTGATACCAGCATAATTTTATAATGCGTAGATGCGTCCAACTTTTTGGTCGGGCCTTGTTTGGAATATTGTTGGCTCAATGTGGAGGCCTAAGAGAAGAAACATTCGTCAATTTATATACAACTAAATTAATGCATCTACTGATCACCGGACTTCATATATATACCTCGCCGAACTTCGTTAAGGGTCCACAGGAGCCGTCGGCTTCTCCTTGATCATTTCGGTCGATCTCATCACCCTCACCGGAGGGGTTCAGATACATCAATGGAGATTCGGGTGGATGAATATGAGGGGCGCCATTGATCATATTCTCGAGAATTTCTTCTTGTTCTAGGTCTCTGCGGATTGGACTAGGTGGATCCATAGTTTCTGCAAAATGCGAGATTCACACAATATTATTTCAAAATGCACATAATATTTGAATATAGCAAAATCCGGGGGAGGGGGGCGATCACCACCACCCTAGCAAAAAATATATTTCCTATATACAAATATTTCCTATATATACACAAAAATATATTTCCTATATAATACAAATATTTCCTATATATACACAAAAATATATTTCCTATATAATTAATACAAATATTTCCTATATAATTAATACAAATATTTTGTGGCGGTGGCGGGCCGGGGTGGTGGCAGCGGTGGCGAAGGTCGTGGCTGTGGCGGCCGCGGCGACGGAGCTTGTGGCTTCCGGCGAGGGGGAGGGACGCTGGTGGCGATATGGCAGCCTGGCGGCACAGTGCTCTTCTCCTCATGATGTGCTAGCTCCAAGTCGAAAGAGCGGCACTATAAATACCCCACCACCTTTAGTCCCAGTGCGTGGCACCAACCAGGACTAAAGGGGGGTCTTTAGTCCTGGTTCCAGCCATGCACCGGGACTAAAGGGGTTGGGTGCCTTTTCGGCTGTAGAGCCTTTAGTCCCGGCTGGTGTTTTGGGTCGGGACTAAAGACCCAAATTTGCGCACACTGGGACTAAGTTAGTGCCTGGTTTTTCAAAAAAAAATCAATTTGTAACTATTATATTTTTTAAACTTATGAATTTGAGAAAAATTTCAACATGAAAAGTTTTTAAATTTGAATAAGTAATCAGAATCTATTTTTTGTTTTATAACATAATTATTATAACTAGTCAAACTATTAACCATTTTGCCATTTTTAATTTAAAAATGCATTAACTATTATATTTTGCATATTTTTGAATCTCACTAAACTTTCAACATAAAAAATGCTTGAATTTGAATAAGTAATCCAAATCTATTTTCTGTTTTATAAAATAATTATTCTAACTAGTCAAACTATTAACCATTTTACCATTTTCAATTTAAAAATACATTAACTATTATATTTTGCATATTTTTGAATCTCACTAAACTTTCAACATAAAAAATGCTTGAATTGGAAAAAATAATCCAAATCTATATTCTGTTTTATAAAATAATTATTCTAACTAGTCAAACTATTAACCATTTTTCCATTTTCAATTTAAAAATGCATTAACTATTATATTTTCATATTTTTGAATCTCACTAAACTTTCAACATAAAAATGCTTCAATTTGAATAAGTAATCCAAATCTATTTTCTGCTTTATAAAATAATTATTCTAACTAGTCAAACTATTAACCCTTTTTTAATCTCACTAAACTTCCCACAGCTTCCCTCCATGTTTTCCCGCTCTTTACCTCTAACCCAGGGCTTTTAGTCCCGATTGGAGCCACTAACCGGGACTAAATATATTTCCCGCCATTTCCCTCTGCTTCCCGCCATATTTTCCCGCCTTTTCCCTCTATGTCTAGGCCGGCCACCATGACCATCCACACATCCATTCTGACCCTCGAGGAGACCGAGGCGTTGTGGGCCTCTAGCTACCCATGCCCGCCAGGCTACTGGCTGCCCGTCGACTGGATGTTGAGCGCTGGAGTTCCTGTCCCTCCTGTGCCTCAAGGTTCCGTCCGTCAAGCGGCCATCATGAACCACTTCTACCTCGAGATCACGCCGGAGCAGCGGATGGATCCCCATTGGGATCCTGATAACTATGACACCTGAAATGCCTTCTTCGCTAATCGGTGGGAAAGGCAGCTCACCAGGTACAAGGGTGATGGCCCACCCCCGGTGAACCACAACAAAGCCGGTCGCCGCATGTGGTGGGCAAAATGGACTATCGTCAGTGTGATATGCTACATCGCCCAGGGAGATCATCCTCGCCTGTAGTACCCGCACTTTGACCCTCCAAAGAGCCACAAGAAGGGTGGCAGTGGTGAAGGGCGCGGGCATAGTGGCGTCGTCATCCAGGAGCCCCCTCCCTCACGTGTCGTGAATCCGAGGCCGGAGTGGTAGGTGCCTCGGAATATACCCTGCTGGGCCTAGGATCTAGCGGCGTGCGCCTAGCGACGATGATGACGATGATGATGAAGATAATCCTGAAGCTGTGTACTATAGGGATAGATATGAGTATGACTAATGGGGGGCCTTTAGTCCTGATTCCGTAGTCCCAGTTTTTTAATAACAATAAATGTCTTGAGTGTTAGTCCCGGTTGGTCTCTATAGAACTTTCTCGAACTATGAAGATGTTGTTCTATTCTTGGGCCGAGGAGCTAACTAATTTCATATATTAGGAGTGCCTCTATGGCCAGCTAAAGGGAGATGCCCGAGGACTGGATCCTCCGGCATCTCCCTGAAGCTGGCCGTAGTGTTGTTCCAGCTCTCTCACACCATCAATACGCCAGGGAGCTAACTAATTTCACATATTAGGGAGTGCCTCTATGGCCAGTTTGTTGGAGATGCCGAAGGACTGGATCCTTAGGCATCTCCCTCAAACTGGTCGTAGTGGATCCTTAGTGTTTAAATGTGATAACTTCACAAGGATTCTGGCCTATTTATAGTGTCGCCACCCATATTTAGTCTCGGTTGGTGTCTCCAACCGGGACTAAAGATCAAACCGGGACTAAAGATGATCTTTAGTCCAAACTAAAGATGATCTTTAGTCCCGGTTGGAAACACGCACCGGGGCTAAACATATTTCCCGCCATGTTTTCCCACCATGTTTTCCCGCCACATTTTCCCGCCATGTTTTCCCGCCCTTTCCCTCTATATATAAGTCGGCGACCATCATGACCACCACGCATCCACACATTCCCCGCCACACATCCACACATTTGCCGCCGCCTACTTTAGGATGCCCCCACGTGTTCGTCCATGACTCAGCGGCAACGACGACAGAGTACTGGGCTCCATTGGGCATGTCCGAGACTGGGATCCGCCGGGCTGGCACTGGGAGGTGCTACCTTCCGAGACGCGTAGCTAGGTGAGGAATCTGGGTCCCGTCGTCGACCCAGAGCTTCTTTGGTGGCGATCGCATGGTCCAGGAGCGGTGTAGAGGGAACCGGCCCCTGAGGAGGTGGTATAGAGGCGTGTCAGGGAGGAGGACGAGCACGTTCGCTGCTATATGTATGTGTTGGAGGTCAGGTTTTCCAATACCTGGCAGCTTCTTCAAGGACCTCACCCGAGCTATGCTCCTGTGATGGTTCCTTCTCTTTGGGTGACCACCTCCCGCGACTCAGAACCTGATCGTCGACGTCCAGTTTGATTGAGCAAGATATATTACATGAAATGGGGGCCTTTATGTCTCAAATAAAAGGTTTAATATATTACATAGATTTATGTCTCAAATAAAAGGTTTAATACATTATTACACATCACCAACATCTAGTGTTGTGGTTTTCTTCTGCACCGTAGCCATGGAGAATCTTCATCATTTAACAGGATGCTTGGGTCAGTTTTCACTTTGAAGGGCGGAATTTCATGAAACTTATTGTAATCTTCTGACATGTCTATCTTGTCATCCACTCCCACGATGTTTCTTTTCCCTGAAAGAACTATGTGGCGCTTTGACTCATCATATTCTGTATTCTTTTGCTTACCTTACCTTTTTCTCGGTTTGGTAGACATGTCCTTCACATAGAAAACTTGAGCCACATCATTGTCTAGGATGAATGGTTCATCCATGTACGCAAGATTGTTGAGATACACAGTTGTCATGCCGTACTTTTGGTCTACATGTACCCCGCCTCCTGTCAGCTTGATCTATTTGCACCGAAACAAAGGGACCTTAAAAGTAGGTCTATAATCAAGTTCCCATATCTCCTCTATGTACCCATAATACGTGTCCTTCTGCCCATTATCATCTATTGCATCAAAGCGGACACCACTGATCTTGGGCGATCGTCTAAAATGTATTCTCATTTATCTCATACCCTTGGAAAGTACATATAGTCGCAGATGGTAACCTGGCCAGCGAGTACAACTGATCTCCAACAGTGATGTTATTCATGAGATGTGTCTGCAACCAACTACCGAAATTATTCTCGTGTTCCCCTTTAATCAAGGAGTCAGGCTTCCCCGGGTTTTCGGAGCATAGAATATTTTTGTGTTTCTCGATATACGGAGCCACCACGGTGGAATTGTGTAGAACTATGTAGTGTGCTTGAGTGAAAAAATTCCCGTCCCTACATACTATTGATTTCCTTCCTAGTGTGCCTTTTCCAGTCAGCCTCCCCTCATACCGAGATTCAGAAACACCAATTGGCTTAAGGTCAGGATGAAAGTCAACACAAAACTCAATGACCTCCATTGTTCCATTGCCCTTGGAGATGCTTCCTTCTGGCCTAACACAGTTATGAACATATTTTTTATGACTCCCAATTAACCTCTAGAAGGGGAACACATATTGTGTAGAAAGAAAGGACCGAGAATTCTAATCTCTTCGACTAGGTGAACTAGGAGGTGCATCAAAATATTAAACCACATCAATTTGTAACCCTGATAGACTTTCTTGATCGATTACCTTCTGAGAAATTGCATTGAGGAATGCACATACCTTCACAATGGCTAGTCGAACATTTTCTGATATAATTCCCCTCAATGCACCGGAAGAAATTGCGTCATAAGCACGTGGCAGTCATGAGACTTTAGGTTTTTAAATTTTTTATCTTTCATATTTACTATTCTCTTTTTATTCGATGAGAAGCCAGACGGGGCCTTGATACTGAAAAGGACTTCAAAAAAGATTTCATTCTCTTCTTTGGTAAGAGCATAGCTAGCAAGCCCTTGAAACTGCCCTAGATGCTTACCGAATGGTCCTTAATGATGTTGCTGGTCCTCCCGTGCTGCCTGGGTATCTTTTGACTTCCCATACAAGCCCAGGAAGCCTAGAATATTCACGCAAAGATTCTTCATCAGGTGCATCATGTCGATTGCAGAGCTAACCTCATGCACTTTCCAATAGAGTAGCTCCCAAAATATAGATTCTTCTTCCACATGGGTGCGTGTCCGTCGGCGTCTTTCAGAACACGTTGTCCTCTAGGACCCTTTCCACATATTACATCTAAATCCTTGACCATACCAAATACATCAGCACCAGTCCAGGGGATAGGCTTCGTCTGGGTTTCTGCTTTGCCATTGAAATGCTTGCCTTTTTTCCTTAAGGGATGACTGGGCGGAAGAAAACGACGATTATACGGGTACACATTATTCCTACATTTATCCAGATATATACTTTCAGTCTCATCTAAACAGTGCGTGTATGCATTATATCTTTTGTTCGTCTGTCCTGAAATGTTACTAAGAGCAAGCCAATCATTGATGGTTACGAACAGCAATGCTTGTAGGTCAAATTCCTGCTTTTTGTGCTCATCCCACACACACGTACACCTGGTTTGGCCCAAAACTGTAAAAGTTCATCAACTAATGGCCTTAGGTACACATCAATGTCGTTACCGGGTTTCTTCGGTCCTTGGATGAGCACTGGCATTATAATGAACTTCCGCTTCGTGCACAACCAAGGAGGAAGGTTGTAGATACATAGAGTCACGGGCCAGGTGCTGTGACTACAGTTCTACTCCATAAAAGGATTCATGCCATCGGTACTTAGACAAAACCATAAGTTTCTTGCGTCACCAGCAAAGTCCAGGAAGTCTCTCTCGATTTTATCCACTGCCGACCATCAACAGGGTGCCTCAACTTCCCGTCTTTCTTATGGTCTTCCATGTGCCATCGCAACAACTTGGCATGCTCTTTCTTTTTGAAGAAACGTTTCAACCGTTGTATTATAGGAGCATACCACATCACCTTGGCAGGAACCCTCTTTGCGGGTGGCTCGCCCTCAACATCACCAGGGTCATCTTTTCTGATCTTATACCACAATGAAATGCATACCAGGCATTTATCCATATTCTCGTACTTCTCACCGCGGTAGAGGATGTTGTCATTGGGGCATGCATGTATCTTCTGTACGTCTAATCCTAGAGGGCAGACAAGATTCTTTGCTTCGTACGTACTGGAGGGCAATTCGTTATTTGTTGAAAGCAGATTCTTCATTATTATTAGCAACTTTTCAAATCCCGAGTCAGTCACATAGGTCTCTGCCTTCCACTTCAACAATTCCAGTGTGCTACCCAGCTTCTTCTGGCCATCTTCACAAGTTGGGTACAACAATTTGTTGTGGTCCTGTAACATCTGTTCGAACTGTAACCTCTCCTTTTCTGTGTCGCAGTCTCGCTTTCCATCAGAAATGACCCGACCAAGATCATCAGTGGGCTCATCTGGTTCCCGTTCTTCACCCCCTTCTTCTTCTTTGTCTTCCATTGCAGTATCAGTGTATTCAGGGAACACAAATCGGTAGTTGTCATCATCGTTCTCTTCTTCATCGCTGTCTTCCATCATAACCCCTCTTTCTCCGTGCTTGGTCCAGACATTATAGCCGGACATGAAACCAGACCAAAGCAGGTGGCTCTGAATGACTCTTTAGAAAGTGTGAGCCTGCTCATTCCGACATTCAACACATGGACAACACATAAAACTATCCTGCTGCTTGTTCGCCTCGGCCACAAGGCGAAAAGAACACACGCCTTCTCTGTAAGCGTCAGAGCGTCAGTCACCGTACATTCATGGATGGCTCATCTGCATTATACAACCATATATATCAAACAGTGCTCAAATTATTACCGCGCGGTCTAAACGAGAAAATAGTTGCTAACCTTTTAGGACACTTTGAAGCAAAGAGGAGAAACCTTAAGTGTGGCTCGGACACCTCATATCATGTTTGTCTTGTGTGAACTCAAGTGGCATCGCTCTCATATGCATTTCATCGAGTACCTCTAGTGCATAAGAGAAAAAAATATAGCACAAACTTCGCCACACCTTCCCCCATGAAAAAATAGAGGAGAGTTGTGCCATATATAGGGCCAGCCCATTGGTCCCGGTTTGAGATACAAACCAGGACTAATTGGGTGTGCTAGGGCCTAGTCACTAGACACTTTAGTCCCGGTTTGTATTTCAAACCGGGACTAAAGGTCTCTTACGGACTAGGACAAGTAATTTCGGGGGATTCTGGCCGTCCGGTTCGGCCAATTAGTCCCGGTCCCAGTGATAGCCGGAACTAATGGCCCGAACCAAAGGACTTTTTTATGAGAAGCTAGTTAGTTTGAAACAATTATCAAAGACAGTTGACGAGTACTATAAAGAAATGGAGAAAATAATTATACACACTGATGTTCGTGAAACTCAAGACCAAACCATGGCATGTTTCAATGCAGGTTTGAATTATTCCATTAGAAGAATTGTCAATCACCATCCATACACTACTATGGCCGAACTGGTGCATCAGGCACGAGAGGCTGAGAAGCAAGTCATTGAATATAATAAATATGCAGCACGTCAACGTTACTCACAAGGGTCAGCTTCACAGTACAACAAGGGAATTTCCGCTGGTCGTAGTTTACAACCTGAGAACGCGTCCATGACTCATAGTTCAGTAGTTAAAAATAATGATCATTTTCCAACATCATCACGTAGATCAGCAACACCTGCTGCTAGTGGGGTGTCATCTACGGACTCATCAACTCGTGCACGCAATAAGGAATGTCACAAGTGCGGCGGACTTGGACACTTCAGGAAAGATTGTCCAAATAATAAGGTCATGATTCTCACCGATGAGGGATATATTTCAGAGGAAGAAGAAATTAATCCATTTGCTGATTGTGATGACACGCGCCTTCTACGGATGAACAAGTGGACTGCCGACCGGGGACTCTAGATGCTGAGCATTTTCTTGTATGTACACCACGTCTCCTCGGTGTCTCTGAGAAACAGTATGCAAAGCAACAATGCAATTTTTTTCAGACATGGGCAACCGTTGGTGGTAAAGTGTGCAAAGTTATTATTGACGGAGGTAGTTGCCACAATCTGGCCAGCAAAGAGATGTGCACAAAATTAGGCTTAAAGTATGAGCCCCATCCGCATCCATATCATATTCAGTGGCTTAGCTATGTCGGGGAAGTGAAAGTAAGTCATATGGTGAAATTAAATTTCAAGATTGGTGATTATGAAGATACCGTTGACTGCGACGTGGTTCCAATGTCTGTGTGTCACTTGTTGTTGAGATGTCCATGGCAATTTGATCGTGGAGTTTTTCATCACGAGTGAACAAATTGCTACAAGCTCAAGTGGAACAACAAGTATATGGTATTGCATCCCCTTACCCCTACACAAATCGTTCTTGCCGATTAAAAAGAAATTGGAGGTAAAAGTTCAGAATGACAAAAAGAGAGATATTCCACAATCCATGAGTGAGAGCCACCTTAAAGTCAAACAAAATGGTAAAAATAAAAATGAGGGAACGAAAGGTTTTGTTATGGTAGCCACCAAATCTGAAATGAGAGCTTTTGCAGAGGATCCCAATTTGGTGCACATTGTCCTTTTATACAAGGATGGATTGCTTTCTACCGATGACTCAAGATATCTTTCTAGTGGTGTCTCTCAGCTTTTGCAGGAGTTTAGTGATGTGTTTCTGGAGGAGGTACCCGCTGGTTTGCCACCAATCCGCGGGATCGAGCATCAAATTAATTTGATACCAGGAGCAATGTTACCCAACCGACCACCATACCACACCAACCCCGAGGAAACGAAGGAAATTATGAAACAGGTACAAGAGCTTCATGACAAGGGGTACATACGTGAAAGCTTAAGCCCTTGTGCAGTTCCTGTTATATTAGTTCCTAAGAAAGATGGTACTTGGTGCATGTGCGTAGATTGTCGATCAATTGATAATATCACCATTCGATATCGTCATTCTATACCTCGCTTAGATGATATGCTAGATGAATTAAGTGGTGCTGTTATTTCCTCGAAACTTGACTTGCGTAGTGGTTATCATCAAATTAGAATGAAAGAAGGGGATAAGTGGAAAACAGCGTTCAAAACAAAATTTGGTTTGTATGAGTGGTTGGTCATGCCTTTTGGTTTAACTAATGCTCGTAGTACATTTATGAGATTGATGAACCATGTTTTGAGACATTTCATTGGGAAATTTATGGTTATTTATTTTGATGATATCTTGATTTATAATCCCAATGAGTCAGATCATATTGACCATATTCGAGAAGTACTTACTGTTTTATGTGATGCAACGTTGTTTGGAAATTTTACAAAATGCACATTTTACAAAGATAAGGTGATATTTTTGGGCTATGTTGTGTTAGCACAAGGTGTGGAAGTAGACGAGTCTAAAATTGAATCTATTAAAAATTGGCCTACGCCTATGAATGTTAGTCAAATTCGTAGCTTTCATGGTCTTACGTGGTTTTATAGATGGGTTGTGAAGGATTTTAGAACTATTGCTGCTCCACTAAATGAATTAACAAAAAAAGTATAAAATTTACATGGGGGCCTCCACAACAATATGCTTTTGATATGCTTAAGAAACGATTAACTGAAGCACCATTACTTGTTTTGCTAGATTTCACTAAGTATTTTGAAATAGAATGTGATGATAGTGGAATTGGTATTGGTGGTGTTTTGATGCAAGAAGGTAGACTGGTTGCCTACTTTAGTGAAAAATTAAAAGGTGCACAACTGAACTATCTGGTCTATGATAAGGAACTTTATGCTTTAGTGCGTGTTTTAGAGACTTGGCAACATTATTTATGGCCTAAGGAATTTATTATTCATTCTGATCATGAGGCTTTAAAATATTTGCAAAGCGGGTCTAAAATGAACCGACATCATGCTAAGTGTGTAGAATTTATTGGATCGTTTCCTTACATTGTTAAATATAAAAAGGGAAAAGAAAATGTGGTTGGTGATGCTCTTTCTCGGAAAAGTGTCCTTTGAATCGTCTAGATGTTCAAGTGCCTGGATTAGAGAGTTTGCGTGATTTATATTCTACTGATCATGATTTTGCGGCACCTTATGCTCATTGTACTGACGACAAAGGATGGGAAAAATATCACATCTATGATGGGTTTTTCTTTCGCGCTAATAAACTTTGTGTTCCGGAGTCATCCGTGCGTTTGCTACTATTGCAGGAATCACACACGGAGGACTTGTAGGACATTTTGGACGTGAGAAGACACTCGCTATGTTAGGTGATCACTTCTACTGGCCTAAGATGCAGCGTGATGTAGAGAGGTATGTGCAGAGGTGTATTACTTGTCATAACGAAAAATCCAAGTTGCATCCACACGGTTTGTATACTCCACTTCCTGTTCCTAATTCTCCTTGGGAGGATATTAGTATCGACTTTGTATTAGGACTGCCTATGACTAAGAGAGGGAGAGATTCTATATTTGTTGTTGTGGACAGGTTTTCAAAAATGGCACATTTTATACCATGCCACAAGAGCGACGATGCGTCGCATGTTGCTGACTTGTTTTTCAGGGAGATCGTGAGGTTACATGGTGTTCCCCGGATAATTGTTTTAGTTCATGACGTAAACTTCATGAGCTATTTTTGAAAGACACTATGGGGAAAATAATACGGATCAAGCCGATGATCCTTGAGTTTTGTCCCGATCTTTCACAGCAAGTAATCCGGATAATAATCCTTTCAATAACACGATGAACGTTACCTGAAGAAGAGAAATCAATCCAGCAAGTAACGTGATAAAGATCACCACGCCTCAAACCTGAACACGACAATCCTTGATGAACACAAGAACCTCCGCAGCAATAATATGATAAACGGTATCGCTGTCCCCAGAGGGATGATACACGGTAGAGCACAATATAGTTTTTTAGACTAAACAACTGAACTCCCCTAAACCCTAGGCGGTTGGCTCCTTTATATAGGAGGCTTGCAACTAGTCGGTTGGATAGACCCAAACCGAACACACAAACGAACTCAAACCTAACATGGACTCGGACTCAATAACATAGAAAAATATTTGACACAACCTTAGACTTATCATTACATATCGTAGGTCGTCCTGGCGTGCCAATCATCAATGGGATGCGTCCGCATCACCTAGCTTGGTGGAGTCCTAAAATTAGGCTTCACCTCCTCCTTCATGCCCATATCATCATCCCCCTTCAAGAAGCGTTGTCCCCAACGCTTGCGGGTCGGGTCGGAAAGGTGGCATGATATGAACAATCGCTTGACGCGTCTTCGCCATCTTCAAGTCTTGCTTGCCTTCCTCACCACATCCTCCCTCTTGGCCTACTCGACTTGATACAGCCCTTGGCGCCTGCACCTCCTTGCTCTCCATACGAGCTTGGACCTAGGCGCCATAGTCTTCTTCTTCTCAACTCTTGTTGGAACCCGTGGTTGCTGAACATGGACCATCTTTGCACGACCTGGCATAAGATGAGTAATACCTGGACCACACAACTGATGAACATGTCCATCCTTGCCTCTATGCATCCGCACAACTATCCCAACAAAACGCCTCACAGGTGTGCTAACAAAACTACTCTTGTTACCCCGCTGCACCACATGCACTAGAACATCAGGAGCACAACTATCATCCGTCTGAACACCTGTGTCAACACAAACAACCTTCTGAACACATGCTGCAACATCCTTCCTCTCAGCAATAAGAGGATGCACTTCAACTGGCTTGTCACTAACAAGTTCCACTGGCTTGTCATCTATAGGTATAGCTGAAGCAATATCAACATTGTCGCACTGTGCATCATGCTCTCCATCCTACACCTTATCTAGCCCAAATATTGGCTTAGCCTTGCGCACCTTCTCCTTATGTACCACCAGCTCTACGTCAGACTTTATGTGATCATCCTGCATAGGCTTCAAAGTCTGTTGTTTGCCACCATGCACAAAAGAATATGTATTTGCTCTTCCAGCATGTGTAACATTGCGATCATACTGCCATGGACGACCAAGTAACAGCCCACATACCTCCAGTGGCAACACATCGCACTCAATCTCATCAACATAATCACTAACTGTAAATGGTACACGCACCTTATGAGTTACCTTCACCATACCACAGCTATTAAACCACTGTAGATGCTTAGGTTCAGGAATACGCCATGTGGATAACCCCAACGCTGCCACCATTGCCTTGCTAATACCATAAGTACAGCTTCCTCCATCAATAATCAACTTGCATGCTTTGCCTTTGATCATACACTGCGCCTGAAATAAATTCCAACGCTGGTCCTTGTCAACTATCATGCAAGCATCGCCTTATACCTTGTTGAGTTGCAAATTCAGCCCACTCAATGGTACAACATCCTCTGGAACATTCACCTTGTCCTCTATCTCTGATTGTGCCAAAAATTTAGCACGTAAAAACTTTTTGTAGTCCTCCCAAATAGTATTCTTTGAGACACCTCGCATATGTGTGTCCATATCCAACCACCGCCAAATTCATATATCCTCATGCCTTTTTGCAAGACGAAAAGCGATATTGTCATCAAACTGCAGATCTGGAGAAAGATCAACACATAAGCGAAAACCAGCTTGCATTGTCTCTTCCCATAACTTGTATTCTGTCGGTGTTGCAGTATGTAAGAGCTTCCACTTCAATTTACTATAATCATGGCGCACAAAATTTTTTAGGTCTAGATAATCATTGTAGACGTCTCGTGCTGAAAGAACATTGTCGGCAAACTATGAATCAGTATTTAAAACCATCCCTGAATGTTCGGTGGAAGCAGACTAAATCTGTGTTTCTTTTTCACGCAGGAGGACTCAGTACGTGAGCTAGAACCGATCCGAACTGTAGCGATAGCCTTTGCCTTTTTTCAACTGAGCGCGCCTCACGCCTAATTCAAAACAGCGACAGCAATGTTTCTTTTTTCTTTTACTGACACGCTGAACGATCGCCAGGCACATGCGGCCATGAGGAGTACGGTAGCTAGCCTCCTTATCTCCCCTTTTTTTAACCGACGCTCAGATCTGGTACTGAGCAACCCAAACACGGGCGGACTCATGCGGAGACTTCCCTCGATCACGGCGGATCGCCCCGGGAAAGTTGGACCCGACTCGTACGACGGGTGGCCATTTTTTTTTAAACTGGAACCTTGCGACAGGAGATGGAGTGTGATCGCCAGGGACTCTAGGTCGTGAGGTGTATGGAACCTGCTCACGATCGGTCTGGTACCCGAGCGGCGAGAGCGCCGAGCATGAGCGAACTCACACGCGGAATACTTCCCTCAATCGAATCTGATTTCGATTGAAGCCGCCTTTTTTTGCTACTGCCTCGATCGGATCTGATTCCGATCAATTCCGATCCACCTCAAGAACTTGCCTCTCAATATCTTCTCCAAACAAACTGATCTGTAAACTTCTTGTAGAAAAATAGTCCACAGATGATTCAAAAACACGTTGTGATCAACGAGAGCTCTAATATCAAGATGATATGGGGTGGCCCGATCTTCTTAGCAAGAACTTGTCAATGGTGATGGTGGATGATAAATAACTAGCCTGTAGCTATGAACTCTCCCGCTCAATCCCTTATGCCAATGCAACAACTCTCGAACCTTATAGGATATTCACAACACCACGCTCTTACGCACGTAGCCGTCGACCACGAACAGTAGTATGCAATCTACTAATTCCCAATGGAACAATAGATCAATTGCAATTGGTAGAATTCGATCACAGGGTAATTTCAGAGGTTCTATAAAGAAACAACTCCAAAATAATTTTAACGTGGTCTAACCCTAAAAACCATGATTTACAGGCCTATATAAAGGCTGTTGGACGTCCAACATAGAGTTGGGGTCAAAACCAAATATATCTCTAACTTTCCTAACTTAAAAGAACTCTATTTGTAAACTGATAGAAAACGTCCATCGACTTGTTTCGGTTGCCGCGCACAGCTCGTAACAAACCGGGAGACATGCGAGTACCCATTGGAAAGATCTCGGAATTATGTTTCCAACAAGTACTTATTTGCTTAATTCGGAGTTGGTATGTGGAAACCACATCCGTTTCAACTTCAGAACATCTGTCTGTCCGAATTGAACCTTCCTTCTTGGTCGCCTTTCATCTCTCGGCCGCCTTTGTTTTGATGATCTTCTTTTGCGCCTTTCTCCCGGTCCTCCCTCGCGCATCCTCAGGCGATCATCATGTCGGGCTCCTCTTGTAACCCTTCTCGCTCCGTGCTATGCCTTCTTCTCCCATGTATCTGATCATACAATAGCACAAAGACTTAGGAAATATAAAGTTCTTATAAATAAAAGTATCATGGTCAACTAGGAATGAATTCACCTGATAGTCATTATTGATTTGACTCAATATTTCCTTCCAGTTCAAGCTGTCAGAATCATCATAATCCCTGTATATATCCTCATCAGAAAATTGGGACCAAAGTTGTTATTCAACACGACTTGTCATCCCAAACTGATGGACAAACGGAGGTGGTGAACCGTTGGATGTGAACACTAGGCTAGTAAGCGCTGCACCTAGAAGCATGTCATGTGGGCGGGCGCCTCATCCTCGGCGTGTTAGTTCCTTCTTCGGTATGGCCATCAGAGTCGTCCTCTGTATGGCAGTGATGGTTCCAGATACAAGTGGGGTCATGACGCATGGCGTGCCTCCGCCCTCTCTACTAGCATGCCTTCCGAGGTGATCGTGGTGCCTACGCCGCCATGGAGAATATGGCGCTCGTCAATTAAGTGACTCCAACGTAGACAGAACAAATGCAACTTTTTGGTTGTGTAGGAGAGAAGAGATACCAGAGTGATTAGTGAAGATTAATTAGGTGGGATTACAAGAGATTGTTATTGCAGCGATACGTGTTGCATTTGGTGCACAATATACAAATTTGAATCAATATGGAAGGTTGGATTTAAGCGGTTTAACGATGGGGATATTGGTGCACGTTGGAGGTAGGGAGAATGAAAGATATTTGGTAAGTAATATTTGTCGGGGATATACTTTCCGGATATCCTCACAGTCCTCACTAACCAGAGTGGCCACTTCGGGTTAGAGCTTTGCTTCACGGGCGGCCCAGTCAGGGAGAAGAGGCGGAGTCCAATCCGGCTACGGGAAGACCCAGAATACTTACCGACTTAGGCCCATAGTGTTACTTGTAGTTCAAGATGTACTCTATAACCGACTCTCAGTCGTAGCCAGATAGATCTCTCCTGTAAACCCTAGGCCGGATATCTATATAAGTCGTCCTAGGGAGAGCCTTTAGGGCACCCTCAATAGTCTACAATCTCAACTCGCACAAGCGAACCCTTGTAACCAATATTCCGGCTCTGCCGTATTACTGGATTGCTAGCAGGAGTAGGATCCGTCCAAAGCCGGCGGATTCGAACCTAGGTAAACTTGTGTGCTCATCGTCCCGGAATACCGTACGTCTCACACCCCTCTCTTCCGCACACCCCGAGGACCCCCTCATGGCGTACTTGTCATCAATCCAACGACAGTTGGCGCCCACCATGGGGCAAGTGAGCTTCGGATCTGCGTTTCGAGCGGAATCTGCAAGAATTGGAATCGGCGAGACTATCACCGTCGGTCGCATCCTCTATGCCAGCGACGTCCCTCTCATCGTTCTCGATGAGACCTGGATTCCGGCTAGGGAGGTTGTGACTGCCTACACCATCATGTCTTTTGGTGAGATCGATGTTTACATCTGTTTTGCTGAACCAGTCCCACCCACCCCAACGGTGATGATAGAGGCAGAGGAAATTTCTGGGTCCCCTTTGTCCGTGGAGGCGGCAGAGTTCCGGATCTCAGGAAACCCTAATCCCACCCAGCCCGCACCAGTTGTGGAGATGGTGGAGAAATCCGAGCCTGAGGCAGACCTGGCGGTCCAAGTTGAATCTAGAGTGGATCTCCTTGGAGAAGCCGAATCCAAGATCGACCCACCCGCTGATGTCAAAATCTAGGAGGAGCATAGCAACAACACTGATTCCGGCTCTGATGACGCCGGGACAGACGGGCCTTTCCTAAGATACACGCTAAGATGCATGATGATGCAAAACTCTGGCGTAGATGAAATCCTCGAGACCACCAAACGTTTCGACGAGGCCAATCGCGAGAGCCGTAGGTACCTCAGGAAGCACGCGTCGCACTTTGTCGGATATGTGGGATCCGGATCCGGCTCTGCTGATGCTGAAGATAACACCGACTCTGTGCTGGAGGCGATTGGAACAAACACCGACGTACCCGCATCCTCGGATGAATCGATGACGTCAGCAGATTTCCGAAAGTTCTCTGCAGAATATGAAGAGGAGTATAACTCCAAAGCTGCAGAGGAAGGAGAAGCCATGGATGAAGGATCCGGGGAACACTCTCCCAAAGCGCAGGATGACATGGAAGTCGGAGATGATCCTGAGGTCCAAATGTCCGAAAGTACCGATCAGAGCTTGACTCCGGGAAACGGACCCAAAGTTGTCTTTGCTACCGGCACTGCCAAGAAGGCAAAGAAGAAGAACAAGAAGAACAAGACCCCGACAAAAGACCCTCCGACAGAGGAGGTGATTGCCGAGGAATACGAGGAAGACTCGGATGTAGCGCTTATCCCAGACGTGCCCAAAAAAGAAGAATAGGTAGATAGACACGTGATCACTGAAGGTGCGCGTAAACTCATCGATGCTGCATTAACCACACCTATTCCTACAGCTGCAGAACTTACTGCTGAAGAACTGGACGAGAGGGCACAGACCCTAGAAGCGCGTCATCAAGTACTCCTCGATGAAGCCAAAAACATTGAGGAGGAAAAGAAATGCATGGCATCTATGGAGAAGTACAACTCCAAGCAATACCAGAAGACCAGGAAGCGTCATACTAATGACAACCAATTCCCGCAGATTCACGCCGTCCTTTTCGGAGAGGAAATGGGGAAGCCTCAGAAAGATAGCAAAGGGGATTGGGTGTATCCAACCCTAGTACAGAACACCGTTGCGGCCCGAGAGATTCTATCGGCTAATCCAGGCCCGGAGCATATCCGGTTGGGCATCAAGTTACTCAACAAGGGACTGGAGCAGCAAAAGGTCGCCATGTCCGAAAGTCAAAAGCTGGTCTCTGATTCTGACCAGTGTCGCACAGATCCGGCATGGGCTGACGTAAGACCCCAGCGCGTTTCGGAGCAGCACCACCGTTCCGATCGCCGGGAGGAGAATTACTCAAGAACCGGATCTTCGGGACAGCACCACAAAGCTGCCCGTGACTGGCATAACATTAACCCAGTTGCGGAGCAAGAGGCAATTGTTGCACTGAATCCGAGGAACCCGCCCCGGCGAGAGTCGAAAGACCGCAGGGACGATGATAAATAGAAATGTCGATAGGAGGATCAACAAAGAATGCCACCTCCTAGACATGCAAGCCGCTCGGATGACGGGCGAAGGAACGACGGACACCGTGCTGAGACAAGCCGACAGGGGGCTCGTCACAATGAAGACCCTCCCTGGAACCGGAATAATGATGCTCCAGACGGAGGCCGGCGATCAACAGGAAATAACCCAGCTGCTCCACCCTCTCCACCAAGTAGCCATCACAACGGCTCCCAAGGAGGCCAGGGAGGGCGTCGTGGTGGAGGAGGTGGTGGCAGAAGCCAAAGTCCGGCTCCAAGGCACTGATGGCTCTGTGTATGGCGCCCAGAAAAGTGCTGGTGCGATGATGATGTAGAGCTCGTTGGGAACCCCAAGAGGAAGGTATGATGAGCACAGCAGCAAGTTTCCCTCAGTTATGAAACCAAGGTTTAATTGAACTAGTAGGAGCAAGGAAACACCCCAAAGGTGTTACTAGCTGAGCTTTGGCAGGGCACACTACCGGTGCTAGTAGCAACGTGGAGACCTGCACAACACAACCACAGGACTTTGTCCCCAACTTGCGATGAGGTTGTCAATCTCATCATGTTTTGTGGAAAACAAAGGATTAAACGTATCGAATGGAAAGAAGTAAAAGGTTGCAGAAAGTAAACACAAAGCAGTAAACAGTTTATAGATTGTATGTAAAAGACAAAGACCGGGATCCATAGTTCACTAGAGGTGGCTCTCCTTAAGATAGATAACATGCTGGGTGAACAAATTATAGCGGGGCAATTGACAAACATCGAGAAAGCAATACATGCATATACTAATCATCTTGACTCCTTTGGAACTTGATTGGGTATTACAACATTATACATAGACCGCCATTGAAACTACATCTATGACTAATAATCCATCTTCAGGTTATCATCCGAAACCCCTCTAGTATTAAGTTGCAAGCAACAGATTATTACTTTATGAACTGCATGTAAAGTAAACAATACGATTGTTCTATGAACAAAGGATTGTTGTTTTCTCCCTAGTAGCAACAGCACATCTAGTACCTTAGAGATTTCTGTCACTTCCCCAGATTACCAGAGGCATGAACCCACTATCGAGCATAAATACTAACTCTTGGAGTTGCTAGCATCTACTTGGCCAAGATAGCTACTAACAACGGAAAGCATGTAAGATCACAAATAACAAAGACATGATAGAATCAATAATCAATCTGAAATAGCATCTCAATATCCATCGGATCCCCGCAAACACAACATGCCGAATTACAAATAGATGATCTTGATCATGAACGGAGCTCACAAGATCTAGATATGAAAGCACAAAGGAGGAGAACCAGCCATCTAGCTACTACATGGATCCATAGTCCAAGGATGAACTACTCACGCATCACACCGGAGGCTTGCATGGTGATGAAGAAGGCCTCCAGGGTGAATTCCCCTCTCCGGCAGGGTGCCGGGAAGTGCTTCAGATCCCTCCCGATCTAGGGATGAAGATGACGGCGGCTATAGACTCTTTCGTGGATTTTTTATCGGGCCCTTAGGGTTTTCATCCCGAGGCTAATATATAGGCGGAAGGAGAGGCCGAGGGGGTGCCGGGAGCGGCCACACCACCCCCTGGCGCGGGCCAGGCCAGGCCGTGCGGCCAGGTGGTGTGGTGGCCCCTAGCCCCTCTCCGTGTCGTATTCTGGCACTTGATGACATTCGGAAAAATAGGCACTTTGGCTTTTGTCCCGTCCAATTCCGAGAATATTCATTTTCTGACTTTCCTGGAACCAAAAACAGCAGAAAATAGGCAGCTGGCACTGTGGCTCTTGTTAATAGGTTAGTCCAAGAAATCATATGAAAAGTACTCCAAAGTTGGAACAAAACACAAGAAAGTGGATAAAACCAAGCATGGAACATCAAAAATTATAATTACATTTGGAATGTATCAACATTCCCAAGCTTAACTCCTGCTCGTCCTCGAGTAGGTAAGTGATAAAAAGAAAGAATAATTTTTGAGGTGACATGCACCATCAAAGACTTGATCAAAGTATTTGTAAAACATTCAAAGTTGGGATCATAGTACTTCAATCATAACATGAAAGACAAAGTTCTAGCAATAGGACAAAGAAACTATGATGCAACATAAAAAGACACAAACAAAAGATTCATGAATAATAATGCTTTGCAAGATGTTTCTTTGTTTCACATAAAGAAAACATAGCATAATACAGCTTGTCCCTCATAGAGTAGCAAATATAAATGCATAGGACACCTTCAAAGTTTATAAGAGTGACTAGATACAATAGTTTAAAACAAGCAATATCAAAGTATGCATCAATCAACTAGTCTTGGGACAATGCACATAGAACTAAGAATGGGCACTATACTCTCAAAGTAAGTGCATAAAGATAGAAGGTGGAGACTCAATATAATGGTGGAAGAAAGGCCTTTGTAAAAGGAAGTAGGGATTCAAGTCTCATAAAGAGCTTCTAAAAATTATGGTACTTATAGCTTTCAGCTCTCATTGCCCCTATCATAAGCATCTTGAAGTGATTAAGGTTAAAGTGAACAAACTATGGTGTACATGCTTGACGAAGTATAAGTAAGAAATCTCATGTCTCTTGTATACGAGGGCCGCTCCTCATGCTACTCAAGTTTAGTCACCGGTAAGTTCTTGTCATCGTAAGTATATGTGTCTCATAGAGAACCGCCAACAGGGTACCCCTTGCCCAATGATACGGAAGAAACCCCGTATCAAAATGACAAAGCAAGCAGACAACGAGCATCTCAGCATTCTTATTTACCATGGGATTATGGTGCTTTTTTCTCTCTTTCCTCTTTTCATAGTATCTCTTTTTTTCTTTTCTCTTTTTTTCTCAATATAGGACTCCTTTTTTTATAAGAAGAATGCTTCATAGATAGCTCATTATGGTTACGCTGCAGGTTTCCACCATGTCAGCATGGATTAGACCAGCGGCCCAGGCGTTTCTCTAACACATATACATAACTCCATGGACTTACAAGCTCCCCTTTCATTTCACACCGACGACATCCATATACAAAAGAGCATGATATCAACTAGGTACAAGTACCAAGTGCAATGTTGAAAGCGTTCCCCATGAAAGCATGGTTCTGCTAATTCCCAACAAATAAGTGCAAGCATATACAACATAGAAGACACAATGGTTCAAGTTTATTAAGGGCATGTAAAGTAAAGTGTGCCATCAAGTTTGTGCGAGCTTTAATCACTAGTTTTCTCATAACAAGTTTAATTTGGAAGGTAAACAAAAGCATGAATATACTTGGAATAGCATAAGCTAATAGGTAGGTATGGTGGACTCTTTGGAATAACTTGGTTTAGGGAGTTGGATGCATGAGCGGAACTCATACTTTGTTGTGGAGGCTAGCAGAAGACTGGGAGCGACAAACTAAGAGAGCAATAATGGCCATAATCATGCAGAGGGACAAAACATCATTGATCAAAGCATAAAGTGATACTACAAGTTGAAAACTAAAGGATCATAAAGGCTATGGTGACTTGAGATAGTCATAACATGGTGTGAGCATGCGCCAAGTCAACCCAAATAAAGCATCAAAGGAGAATACCACTATACTATGCTTTAATATGCTAAAACAACGCATGATTCATCCAAGGCACATTAAGCAATCTCAATTGTTTATAACAAGTCATGCTACATCAAAGAATACTAAGCATAAAGCCAAAACAATATCAAGCATGGCATGACAAAGCATAGGCCACAGTCAAAAACGAGCTCTTTTTACCACATAAGCATGAACTTTCCTACTCTTTTCCAAATCAAACCAAACTATTTGCAAACCAATGTATGAAAGAGGGGGTCCAACCAAATTTATTCAGAAAACTAAGCACACCAAAGCAAACGAAAAAACAAAACAAAAACGAAAAACAAGACGCTCCAAGAACAACACAACTATGCATGAAACAATAAAAATGAAGCGTTTGGAAGAAATCTGGGATTTCATTGATGAAGGAGGGGGATGCCTTGGGCATCCCCAAGCTTTGATGCTTTTACTTCTTGGAGATTTCTTGGGGTGACACGCGTGGCATCCCCAAGCTTGAGCTTTAGTCCATCCTTTATCTCATTACTCATTCTTTCCATACACCTGAAATTTTTCCTTCATACAAAACTTCACACAATCTTTATTAGCAACATTAGTGCACTCAAGATAAAAGGTCCTTAGGTTCAGTTCTAACACCAATAAACTTTCATTAGAATACTAGATACTGTAGCACTTCCCTCAAAAATCTCAATTCCCCAAAAGAACTCAAAAAGGAACCAACAAGAAGCAAATGCAGAAAATGGCAGAAATCTGTCAAAACAGACCAGCAGGTAAAGACGAATTTTTTCGAAGACCTTCTGTTGCTCAAATCAAAAAAGTGTTGAACTAACGAAAGTTAGATAACAACCTGGGGCAGAAGCACAAAAATGCACGTCTCAAAAAGATGTTCAGAGATTTTACACGAATTTTTATGGTGAAGCACAGAAATCTGTTTCGGGACAGCAACTTTCCCAATCATTACTTCTCTCTCATTAGAGGTTACTCTTGGCACAAAAAGCAAATAAAAAGGATAAGGAGCGGTTATTACTAAAGTAATAACTTCCAAGACTCATCTAAAACTTTTGGGTTATCTCCCAATAAGTACTTTTCTTTAACGCCTTTAAGTTAGGCATAAGAAGCAAGAAAGAATCAACTGTTCTCAAATGAAGAAGCATTAAGACCAAATTTCTTGCCCTTACCTCTCTTACTTTTATTCTTAACCTTGGGGAAAATATGATTGTTTGGTGGAGAAGAAAGGTGCATGGTCCCCTTTCCCACATCTATTATTGCTCCAAGGAGTTCTAATAGGGACATTCCAAGTGTAATTTGTCCTTTTCCTGCACATTCAATAACAAGATAATCAATAGAAATCGTTTTCCCCAGGATCTTTGTAAACACTCCTTCAGCTATTCCAAGAGGAAATATGGTAGTATTATTAGCAAGAGATATTTCTTTTCCTCCTTCAGTGAGCCCCCAAGTATTTAGAGATTTACAAATATCTTTGGGAATAAGACAACATTCAGACATGATATCACAGCGAGCTTGAAAAGTTTCAGTGTTCATCTCAATCTTTACTGTAGGAAACCACTTTGATGGTTCAGAGTTTATTGGAACATAATTGTGATGCTCCCTAAGCGTGTTATAGCAATTTTCTAAACTAGTAGTGCTAGCCTCAAGAGTGTTCAACCTAGCAAATATTTTTGCGAAAGAAATATCAGTTTGGCTAGGCATGTTGTAAGTGAGGATCAATTTCTTTATAGCATTAATAGCATCATTCTCATTACATTGGAGGAAATCTCCTCCCACAACAACATCTAAAGCATATTTATAGCAAAGAGCAATTTCAAGGTAAAAACTGCTAAGGAACAAGCTTTGAGTTAGTTTAGGCTCAGTTTTTTCATGTAGATCAGAGATTCTAGACCAAGCTTCTTTAAAACTTTCCTCAATTCCTTGTTTAAAAGTTAAAATCATTTCCTCGGGTGACATAGTGAATGGAGCAAGGCTAGACATAATGAGATAGGAACTAATTTTTTTGTGTGTTTTTGATAAAGAAAGCAAACTAGTAAAACTAGTTTTTTTGTGTTTTTGATAAAGAAACAAGCAAACAAAGCAAAAGAAACTAAGCAAAACAAAAACAACAAAGTAAAGAGATTGGTTATGACGGACTCCCCTTGTGAAGATGTCCTTGACTCCCCGGCAACGGCGCCAGAAAAATGCTTGATGACTCTGTGTATGGCGCCCAGAAAAGTGCTAGTGCGATGATGATGTAGAGCTCGTTGGGAACCCCAAGAGGAAGGTATGATAAGCACAGCAGAAAGTTTCCCTCAGTTATGAAACCAAGGTTTAATCGAACCAGTAGGATCAAGGAAACACCCCAAAGGTGTTACTAGCTGAGCTTTGGCATGGCGCACTACCGGTGCTAGTAGCAACGTGGAGACCTGCACAACACAACCACAGAACTTTGTCCCCAACTTGCGATGAGGTTGTCAATCTCACCATGTTTTTTGGAAAACAAAGGATTAAACGTATCGAATGGAAAGAAGTAAAAGGTTGCAAAAAGTAAACACAAAGCAGTAAACAGTTTATAGATTGTATGTAAAAGACAAGGACCGGGATCCATAGTTCACTAGAGGTGGCTCTCCTTAAGATAGATAACATGCTGGGTGAACAAATTACAGCGGGGCAATTGACAAACATCGAGAAAGCAATACATGCATATACTAATCATCTTGACTACTTTGGAACTTGATTGGGCATTACAACATTATACATAGACCGCCATCCAACTGCATCTATGACTAATAATCCACCTTCAGGTTATCATCCGAACCCCCTCCAGTATTAAGTTGCAAGCAACAAATTATTGTTTACAAACTGCGTGTAAAGTAAACAATACGATTGTTCTATGAACAAAGGATTGTTGTTTTCTCCCTAGTAGCAACATCACATCTAGTACCTTAGAGATTTCTGTCACTTCTCCAGATTACCAGAGGCATGAACCCACTATCGAGCATAAATACTAACTCTTGGAGTTGCTAGCATCTACTTGGCCAAGATAGCTACTAACAACAGAAAGCATGCAAGATCACAAATAACAAAGACATGATAGAATCAATAATCAATCTGAAATAGCATCTCAATATCCATCGGATCCCCGCAAACACAACATGCAGAATTACAAATAGATGATCTTGATCATGAACGGAGCTCACAAGATCTAGACATGAAAGCACAAAGGAGGAGAACCAGCCATCTAGCTACTACATGGATCCGTAGTCCAAGGATGAACTACTCACGCATCACACTGGAGGCTTGCATGGTGATGAAGAAGGCCTCCAGGGTGAATTCCCCTCTCCGGCAGGGTGCCGGGAAGAGCTTCAGATCCCTCCCGATCTAGGGATGGAGATGATGGCGGCTATAGACTCTTTCGTGGATTTTTGATCAGGCCCTTAGGGTTTTCGTCCCGAGGGCAATATATAGGCGGAAGGAGAGGCCGAGGGGGTGCCGGGAGTGGCCACACCACCCCCTGGCGTGGGCCAGGCCTAGCCGCGCGGCCAGGTGGTGTGGTGGCCCCCTAGACCCTCTCCGTCTCGTATTCTGGCACTTGATGACATCCGGAAAAATAGGAACTTTAGCTTTTGTCCCGTCCAATTCCGAGAATATTCATCTTTTGACTTTTCCTGGAACCAAAAACAGTAGAAAACAGGCAGCTGGCACTGTGGCTCTTGTTAATAGGTTAGTCCAAGAAATCATATGAAAAGTACTCCAAAGTTGGAACAAAACACAAGAAAGTGGATAAAACCAATCATGGAACATCAAAAATTATAGATACATTTGCAATGTATCAGGCACTGCAGCCATAGCCGACACTCGGGACGATCTCTATCCCCGAACGACGCAAGGCACTGGATCAACTCCAATATAGAGGCGCGGTGCTACGAAAATGATGATATATACGTGGGCCCAAAGTACTTCGGACCACGCATAAGAGCTACAAGATTCCCGGAAGGATTTGCTATCTCACGACATATCCAAGCCTATGACGGCATTGCTCGGCCAAATACCTGGCTACCAGATTTCTTCCAAGCTTGTTGCATTGCCAAAGGCGGAAACAGCCTGGTCGCAACCCGATATCTCCCACTTATGTTGCGGAATACGGCACGATCATGGCTTAATGAACTTCCGGAGAACACCATCCACAACTAGTATGACATGCAAAGTGCGTTCTTTCGGAATTTCGAAGGCACATACCGGAGGCCCTGTACGGTCAGAGACCTACAACGTTGCACCCAGAAAGCCGGAGAAACTTGCCGGGATTACCTCGGATGATGGATCGACACCAAGAACTCCTATGAAGGAGTAAATTACCAAACTACGATTGAAGCTTTCATTGCAGGTCTCCCAATTGGTTTACTGCGTCATCGCTTGAAGTGTGACAAAGTCACTGAATTTGGAGAGATGATAGAAATAGCGAGCAAGTATGCAGATGCTGGCGACGATGCAGAGGGATTACTCAACGCCCTAGCTGTGCCACAGTCGGCAAAACAACCAAAGCAACAAGCTCAGAAGCGCAAGAATACCTCGGAAGAGAAACCCAATGCGGAAACGGCAGTGGTCACTGCTACTTTCGGGTCTAGAGGACGAGGAGGACGTGGCGGAGGCCGCGGACGCGGTCATGGGACTTCGAGAGTTCAAGGTAGAGGAGACCAGCAACCAGGCAAAACCTACTCTTGGGCCGACATTACCAATAACTCATGTGTGCATCACTTAGACGCCAATGGGGGATCGTCCCACACCAACACCGAGTGTCGTTTCAATGACGACATTAAAAGAGATGATACCGCTGGCTACAAGGCTAAGCGGAAGAAGGGAAAGAAGAATCTCGAAAAAGATAAAGAGACCAAGGAAGATTCCGAAATGGAGGAAGCTGATGCTTCGAATCCCAAGCCGGAAGGGAAGAAAAAATTTCCGACCAAGAAAGACACTTATGTCACCTTCCTCGGATCTCAACCAGCAAAAGTCAAAAAGGCAGTGCTATATGAGCTCAATGCAACAGTTCCGGCTGTCCCCCAATTCTTGGACTGGTCGGAAGTGGCAATCACATTTGACCGCGCTGATCATCCGCCTAAGTTGCACAGGCGAGGAAAATACGCCTTAATCGTCAATCCACTCATTGACGGTTATGGTTTCTCCAAGACTCTCATGGACGGTGGCAGCAGTATTAATATTCTGTATGTCGAAACGCTATGCCGGATGAAGATCTCGGAGACCCAGCTGAACCACAGCTCTCTGATCTTTCATGGGGTTGTCCTAGGAAGACAAGCAAATTCCCTGGGAGAAATCACTTTGGATGTTACCTTTGGAACTCCAAAGAACTATCGGACGAAGGCACTTTCCTTTGAAGTGGTCCCATTCAAGAGCGCGTACCACGCTATATTCGAACGTCCGGCTTACTGGGCTTTTATGGCTCGTCCATGTTACATTTACAATATGATGAAAATTCCAGGTCCCAATGGCGTGATCACCATCAGGGGAGACCCGAAGAAAGCGCGAGAGTGAGAAGATGGAAATGCCGCCTTTGCTGAAGCCATGCTGCATGCCCAGGAGTACCAGGAGATCAAGAAGAGCATGGATCCGTCTGAGATGCCCGCAACAAAGAAGGAGGTGACAAAGCTGAATCCGGAGTTCAAGGCATCAGAAGAGACGAAGAAGACGTCGTTGAAGGAAGATGACCCCTCCAAGGTGACCCAGATAGGCGTAGGCCTAGATAGCGCATAGGAAAGCGCGTCATCAAGTTCCTCAAAGCAAATCAAGATATCTTCGCATGACAGCCATCTGACATGACCGGAGTACCTAGGGAACTTGCCGAGCACTCTTTAAATGTAAACCCGAACGCTAACCCATCAAATAGTCCTTACGACGTTTCGGCGATGAAAAGCGTAAGGCAATAGCTAAGGAACTAGCACGACTCGAGTTAGCCGGATTCATAGAAGAGGTCATCCACACTGAGTGGTCGGCCAGTCCTGTAATGGTCCCTAAAAAGGACACCACTGATTTAAGGATGTGTGTTGATTATACTGCCTTGAACAAGGCTTGTCCAAAAGATCCGTTCGCTCTGCCTAGGATTGACCAAGTTATTGATTCTATGGCAGGCTCGGAACTCCTCTATTTTCTCGACGCATATTCCGGTTATCATCAATCCGGATGAAGGAATCTGACAAAGTCAAAACCTCATTCATAACCCCCTTCGAAACGTTCTGTTTTGTTACGATGCCCTTTGGGCTGAAGAACGCAGGAGCTACGTACCAGCGCACGATGCAGCGTTGCCTCCACGACCAACTCGGATGCAATGTACATGCATATGTGGATGATATTGCGGTGATGTCCAAAAAGAAGTAAACACTGATTTCCGACTTGGAGGAAACGTTTGCCAATCTACGAAAATACAACATAATGCTTAATCCAAAGAAATGCTCTTTGGAATTCCAGCCGGAAAACTGTTAGGTTTCATCGTGTCTCAAAGAGGCATAGAGGTGAACCGAGACAAAATCAAGGCTATACTCAATATTACAAGGCCAACTCGCTTGAAGGACGTACAAAGACTAACTGGTTGCATTGCTGCAGTCAGTGGGTTTGTAAGCCGGCTCGGTGAAAGAGCCGCACCATTATACAAACTCCTGAAAAAGACCAAGGATTTTGTGTGGACCGACGAAGCTGAAGCTACATTACAAGACCTGAAGAAAGTACTCTCATCTGCTCCTATCCTTGCTGCACTGGAACCACAGGAACCGATGTTGCTTTATCTTGCTGCGACAAATAAAGTCGTTAGTATCGTCATGGTAGTGGAGAGACCGGAGGAAAATCAGGAACACTTGGTGCAGCGTCCGACTTATTTTGTCAGCGAGGTCCTAACGGAATCAAAACAACGGTATCCGCACTATCAAAAGCTGGGTTACAGTGTTTTCCTAGCATCTCGTAAGCTACGACACTATTTCCAGGAGCATACAATTACCATGGTGAGCACAGATCCCATGAGAGACATAATTAACAACAGTGACGCCATAGGACGCGTCGCCAAATGGGGCATAGAGCTTTCAGCTTTCGATATTGAGTATAAACTCTGGACAACAATCAAATCTCAAATCCTTGCCGACTTTGTTGCTAATTGGATAGAGATGAAGGAGAATATGACCCTCCCTGAGTCAGAATATTGGACCCTATACTTTGATGGGTCTAAGACTCGAGGGGGCTCGGGGGCTGGCGTGGTGCTCAAATCACCGCAAGGAGATAAACCTCTGTACGTGTTGCAGATCCACTTCACAGCGACAAACAATATTGCCGAGTATGAAGCACTGCTGCATGGAATCCGGATTGCTAAGGATATCGGCATCTGACCTTTGATGTGTTATGGAGATTCGGATCTTGTTGCTCAGTAAGTGTCGGATATTTGTAATGCAAATAAACACATGGCAGCATATAAGGCTGTCGTGGATGATTTATCTAAATCGTTCAAAGGGTTTGAGGTTCAACACATCCCTCGAGCAGAAAATGAGGAAGCAGATGCATTATCTCAAATAGGCTCTACAGGAAAGAGGTCCCGGATGGCGCTTTTTTAGAACACCTCAAAGTTCCCTCAATAAAGGGAGTGGATGAGGAATATCCGACCAAATCCGACTCACCTCTAATAGCAGTTCTGGCTATAATTCCTAGCTAGACTCAACCCTGCCTTGATTATCTGGTAGATGGCAAATTACCCGAAGACGAGGTTCTGAGCTAGCAGATTATCCGACGAGCGAAAGCCTACACTATAGTTAAAGGTGAGCTCTATAAGCGGAGTGTGTCTGGAGTTTTTTAGCGTTGCGTATCTCCGGAAGAAGGAGTGGAAATCTTAAGGGAAATCCACGAAGGTGAGTGTGGTCACCATGTTGCAGCCAAATCTTTAGTGGCAAAAGCTTTCAGACACGGTTTTTTCTGGCTTACAGCTCAGGAAGATGCCGAACGGCTAGTCAAGACTTGCAAAGGCTGCCAAAAGTACGGCAAACAAGCTCATGTTCCGGCTGATCAGCTGTGAACAATACCTATAACATGGCCTTTTGCAGTCTAGGGGCTTGATATGGTAGGATCGTTTAAACGGGCTCCAAGTGGATTTACTCACCTCTTAGTGATGGTGGACAAATTCACCAAATGGATTGAGGCTAAACCCATCACTAGTTGTGATGGAGCAACAGCCAAAAGATTTGTCGAGGATGTTATAATCCGGTATGGTTATCCACATAGTATTATCATGGACAATGGGAGTAATTTCTCTATGGGAGAATTGGCCGAATTCTGCAATGAACAAAATATCCGGCTTGACATTGCATCAGTCGCACATCCACAGGCTAACGGACAAGTTGAAAGAGCAAATCTTTTAATCCTACAAGGCCTAAAACCGAGACTCGAAGCACCATTACGACATGCTGTGGGGGCTTGGGCAGAGGAATTACCCTCTGTAATATGGAGTTTACGAACAACTCCGAACAGGTCAAACGGATACACACCTTTCTTCTTGATCTATGGTGCAGAAGCAGTTCTTCCTAGTGATTTGATTCACACTTCTCCTAGAGTGGCCGCGTATATCGAAGAGGATGTCGAGATTTCTCGACAAAATGATCTCGACTTAGTCGAAGAAGTTCGCGTCATTGCTGAAATGAGATCAACAGCCTATCAGTAGAAGTTACGCAAGTATCATAGCCAGAGAGTCAGAAATAGATCTTTTAATAAAGGCGATTTGGTTCTCCGACTTGTGCAACAAAGAAAGCACAAACTTTCCCTAGTATGGGAAGGGCCCTTTTTAGTTAGTCGAGTATTGCACAATGGTTCGTACTACTTCACTGATATGAGGCCAGTCAAAGAAAGACCTGCTACTAAGAAGAGAAAGAGAGCTAGAGGCAGTACAAATCCGGATGAGTTAGACAGACCATGGAATATTGCTCAGCTACGTCCCTTTTATTCTTAGTTTATCCTTTTTTGTAATCATGCATATTTACATGTTCTGTGAGAAATAAAACTTGGTTGCCTCAAGTGTTTTCTGAGAAGTTTTTACCATCTTATTTCCTAATGATCATGTCATAGTCGAAAATCCCAGAATACTTGAAAGTACTTTATGCTCATGTTTGTTCTAGTTTAGATTTCCGATTCTAAAAATGCTACCTTTGGGTATAACTCTAAAGTTTCTAGTCTATACTTTGGTTATTTGTCTGATTGCCGAATGCGGGCATTTTCCGAGTAGTGAATTGTTGGTACTAGAAGCCGGCTTTGTTTCCGAGTTTAAACTGGGTTAGCAATTGAGCTCCGTTGCTCGACAAACTTTTCGTGCAGAAGGTTTAGCCGGCTCGCGAAAGGGACGAGGCGGAAAGACAGATAAACGATAAGTATAGGCGAAAAAGTGCTTATGTAAACATTTCAGGCACACAAAAATTTAAGCCAAAAGTGCTGAATAGATTAAAGCTTAGCACTAGCAAAATTATAGTACTGCATATTTACAGACCCATAATGTTTCTTGGAATAATACATTTGTTTCTGGTAATTTATGATGCAGGAGAGGAGGTAGGAGCTGTCGGCTCGCTGGATGCATCAACCTCAGTTTGATAACGCTCCGAGATGTTCAGATCCGATACGGTCTGTTCATCGTCGGAAACTTCAGCTGCTTCTTCCGGAGGCGGAGGCGGTGTGTCCACACGGGTGAAGAAGGGAGTGTCGTAGCTGGTTAAGTCAGCTACGTGACACCCATATCCGGCGTAGGAGTCCATGATGGCCTTGATATCTTGCTCCTGGCCGTCTTCATCCACCTTGCAGTACCCTCTAGTCACTTGCCATATCTCCATGTTTCCATGGTGGCTCATGACCATGGTGAGAGCGTTCTGCGCCGCGGATCACGCGTAGGACATGTTCTAGCCCCGGACGAGTTGTGGCATCTCTTTCGCCTGGTCTCGCACCTGAAAGTCGGACATGCGATACATTTCTGGAACCTTGAGAGCTTCGCCAATATCCTCAATGGATTGACGGAAGTCATGAAGCAGATCACCGACTTGGGTAAGCCGGTGGGTGCGAGGCTCGGCAGAGGTGGAGTCCGTCAAGTTCAGAGGACCTATACATATAACGCAAAACAGTTAAGAAAATCCGACATCGAAAGAGTCGAAGAATATAGAAAAGTCAGAAAGATGGAAGCATACCAAAGATGACGTCGTCAACTTTGGTCTTCTCTTCTCGAAGACTCCGGAGTTCAGCCCGGAGCGCCTCGGAAAGGTCCTTCTCTCTGCAAAGCTCATTGTTGAGATCCGAGATTCTCTGATCTTGAACTGCAATCTTACGATCATGTTCATCAGTAGCCATGGAGGAGGATTCGAGAATTTGAGCAATGCTCTTCTCATGATCTGCCTTGAGCTTATCCAGCTCAAGTTCTTTATTCTCCACCACCAGGGTTTTGAGGTTCTCAGCCTCTTCAATCATAGCGCAGGACTATTTTACCAGTGCTGTAAGACAAAAGAACAATAGTTCAGCAAAAAAATATTCGACTATGAAAACACAAAACAAGTTTTGAGTATCGGAATGTTTATCTTCGGCCTCATCCTTGGAAATCTTCCGCTCAGCATTCTTAAGTCGGAGAGCTCTGATCTCTCTCCGCTTGTTTCAAACATTCTTCAACAAATCCTAGTTATATGAATTAACTTTCTGTAAGTCAGAATACCCAGAGTCAGAAGTCTACTGAAGACTCGGGCTAATATTGTTACTAATATCAGCACGAGCCTTGGGAGCTACACTAGTTCATTCTTTGGCATCCTAAGGAAGCATAAACCCGGATTGTATATCCTATTTCATGCTTGGGGGCTAGAGGATATGATATAAAGTACAATAAAGAAAATCATGAGTCGGAATTCCGACTTACATGATGTTCATGTGTGAGCTTGCTCAGGCACATGTTCACCTCAGTGGTAATCTTCTCGGCGAGGGTGAGTGGAATAACCGGAGGTGGTGGAAGCACACCAGCTCTAAGTCCCTCGTCGCGAAGGCGGACTTGTTCAAGAAGGTCGGCGTACTTGATGTCCTCCGCTTCTTGTGCTTCTTCTTCGGCAGAGAGATTTCAGCTCTCCAGGCATTGTCGGGCCAGAAGATGGATTTCTTCTATAGATTTCTAAGACAAGCCAAATTTGGCAAGTCCCGGATTGTTCAGGAGGTTTTCAGCAAAGGTCTCTGCCGAGGGATCATTAACCGAAGAGGGTTCACCCTTATCTAAACCTGAGCCACCCATGGTGGCGTCAGTCTGCGATTCAAGGATCGCTGGCCCCGTTGAAGGAGCCAGATCTTCTGCGACAACTGGTGATGGAGTAATCACCGGCGTTGCGGAAGGTTGAGGAGCAAGAGTCGGAGGAGCCACAGTAGGAGAAGCCATAGTCAGATTCGTCTGCCGCAAGGGCTTCGAAGAAGTTCCCTTCCCCTTGCCCTTGATGAGCTGCTTAGCTCTAAGAGTGTAATAGAATGGAAAAACATTACATCTCGGAAGAAAATTCGAGTAAGGTACAAAGGCGGAAGTTGTGTTGAAAGTTGCCTCTTCACGACTGGCACCTCCTTTGTGCCGACAGCCACTGTCGGAGCTTTGCGCTTCCTGGGCACAACGTCCGGCAGTGGGACCAGTTCTACCTCCTGAGAAAACTCCAGAGGATATCCCTCGATAGGAGCCAGCTCTGACTCGGGGAGATCGGCAAGCTGAAAGGAAGAAAGTATCTCATATTGCAAAATAACTTAAAAGGAGAAACTCATAAAAGGGTTTATTATTGAAGCTTACCGGAACTACAGGGTCTTCCGCTGTATGCATGTCTAGAGACAAGTCTGGAATCTTTTGTAGCATCCCAATTTTCTAACAATTGTAATGCTACTAGCCTAGTCTATATAATGGCTACTTCAAACATATAATTGTTGCATCATCATTATATCATGCTCATGTCATCATGCCACCTTGCATTTGAGCATCATATGAAACCCTTTTGATTTGGTTCTTCTCTCATATGCATTGTTAATTGTATTTGCCTCTTGATATTGTATTTGGTTCTTGATATATTGTTTAATGCCCAAGTTGAGTTGGGGGCATATCTTTTATTAACTCCACCACCCTTTCTTCTCACCACCTTATAATTCCACCATCCAACTAAATATGAGCTTGGCATTTATTGGTTTTACCTCTAGCTCATGTGGGTTGGGATGGGTCCAGATCTTTTCCACATGCTCTCATATAAGCACCATATTGTTTTCACCTTATTGGTTTGTGAGAGCCACATGGCCACCTTTGCATGCCTTGTGAATGGAACCCTTTTCCTAGCTTCCACATGGATTATTATGGCTTATGCTCATGTTGGGATATTTTTGGGACTACTGGGCATCTAGTGGCACATACACACTAGCAAGTCCCATTTCTATTCAAACATGGTCATCTCCATCTACTCCACATGGGGCATCCTTTTAATCCTTTTTGCTTGGCTTTATTCCAATTGTTGGGAATGCATAATAATAATGCCATGCAATAATAGTGTTTTCACAAGAATCAACATGGCAATAAATATTTTGCATGGGCCATGCAAGCACCACCTTTTGCTTGTCCTTTGGTTTTTAGTTGAGTATTGAGTGGAACATCATCTCTCTCATCTCTATCTCTCTCTTTTAGCTTGATCTTATTTGATCATGCTTAAACCACATCACCCTCTCCTTTCCTTGTCTAGTTCTTGCTTGCTCTTTGCTTGAACTTGCTTGAGCTTGACAAAACAATAAACCTCCCCCTCATCTCTCTCTCATCTCACCACCTTTTCCATCTACCCCTCTCTCTAAACCCATACCCCCATATCCCATCCTAGCTAAACCCTAATCTACACCTAATCTAAACCAAACCCTAAACCTACCCTCTCTCTCTCGGCTCTCTCTCTCACCTAGCTGGCCCCACCTAGCTCGCCCCACCTGACCACCCTAACCCTAGTACCAACCCTAGCCCGAGCTACCACCCCCCAACCCGAGCCTCACCTCTCTCTCCCTAGCTCTCTCTCCCTGCCCTAGGGGCCCCTCTAACCCGAGCCTGCCCCTGCCTCCTTGGCATCACCCCGTCCCCACCTGCCAGCTCCCCATGCGCCTGCCCTGCCCCTTCCCCCGACCGTGCACGTGAGCAAGGAGGAGGAAAGGTGGCACCGAGCCACCCTTTCCCATCTACCCCGCGCCCACGGTACCACCTCCCTCTCCCGTCCCTATCTACCACCACACGGCACCTCTCTGCCTCGCCAGACCATCCCCAGATCCACCCCAGTACGCTCCCCTCTCCCTGCCGTCCCTCACCACCGCCACCTCCCTCTCGCCGCCCACCGTCGGCCTCCTCCGCGTCCGGTTGATCCTGTCGAGCTGCGCTTCCGTGGAGTGGTTGGAGAGTACCAGGAGGCTCCCCTGCATCGCCTGGAACACGCCCGCGAGGAGGAGGAGCACCGGAGCCACCCGAACCAGCGCGAGCCCGACGCAAACCCTAGTTCATCGGTCCGTCTGCACCGCCGTCGTCTTGCTGCTCCTCTGCTCGATCCGTCCACGCCAACACCCCCACGGTGAGCTCCCTGACCTACCTGACATGGTCCGCTTCGCCTTGCTGCCCTAGCCTCGCCGGAAGTTTCGTCGATCACCCTCCGCGCGTCGCCGCTCGTTTGCTGTTTGCTCGCTCCCACATCGCAGAAGCCCTATCTAGGCCGCGCCGACCCTCCCTGACACCAAGCCCAGGCCACCGCAGTGGCTCCGCCCCCACGCGCGAGCCCTAGGTCCTGCGTTCGATCCCCCACCCCGCTCTGCACGCGCGCGAGCACCGATCTGTCGAGGCAGAGAAGATCAACAGTACGGCGGTGCCGCTTTGCGTAAAACCCCCTGCATCTTTTTCTGCATCGACCCGCGGTCCACCTGGCCCACTAGTCAGCCACCACGAGATTCTTCCAGAAAACCCCCCGCCTTTTTATAACCCGCAACCCGCGCTCCAGCCTGGCCCCACCTGTTAGTTCCTGGGCCGCTCGCCTCTGTCGCGTGGGCCTGTGGTTGCTGGTCCCACCTGTCTGCCGCAGAGGCTAGCGCAGCTCGCGGTGTAAAATGTTTCTGCGCGCAGTGGAATCCCAGTCAGCAGAGAGGCCCACCCGTCAGCGTCTGTGTCTAGCTAATCCTGAGTAACAAAAGTATCTATCTGTTTCTGTTTTAAATTCAAATCTTTTCTAATTATTTCAAATTCAAATATATTTCTGTTTTTAAATAACTTTTAATTTATAAATCCAAATAATACAAATAATATATGTTTTCAACTCAGAAAAATGTGAGGATTTCAAATCTTCCATTCAAAATATATTTTGAACACTTTATTTTCCAAGTTTATTTAAATTACAAATAAAATGCCCTTTTCCTTATTTAATTAATAACTTTTGTTTTATAAATCCAAATTTAACAAATAATATGTCTAAAATGATTAGCTCGACGAGACCTTTCTGTTTATGCATTCCATGGTTTGTTTTGAAGCAGGCATCATATAAATTTAAAGGGTACAGCAACTAATTTGAGGATAAAATGGGCCCAAAACTCAATTAAATGATCTATTCTTGTATGCCACACCTCACCCATGCCATGCTACTTCAATGCCATGCAAATTGTGCATCATTCATCATGGCATGATTGTTTGCTTGTCGCATTTTATTCATATGCTTGCGCACTTTATTTATGTTGGCCCTTGTTTGTTTGGTTCTTCTTCGAATAGACGTTGAGCAGGGGATATATCAAGAGAACCAGGAGCACTACCCAGATCCATCCTTTGCTTCAACTGAGTTGCCAGGCAAGCACTACCACATGCTTGCATACATACAGTACCTATTTCCTCTATCTCATTCTTGCATCATCGAGTCGCGGTTGCATTAAATTGAATCCCAAGTATTGCATAGCTTTTAGTTTTAAACCCCATCGAAGCTTGTTCCTCCATCCCACGAGCCATTACTACAGGAGTTGTTTGAGCCATGCGAGTCGTAGAACAGCATGTGTAGGGTATGTGAGTGTCTGATGGATAACGAGGTACCTAAACAACTTGACTTGAGTAGTAATGGGATAACTAATGAAAGTGGCACCGGTGAGCAATATCTGTTATTTGGTTTTTCCTGCTCACTTGTGTCCCGTAAGACCCCGAGTACTTGATTCATGTTCCAAGAATATTCGCGCTATCCACATCCGGGAGGCTTATGAACCCCCCTGAGCCAGAGCTTGATTCATTCTTATTTCTTGGGGCCACAACTAGTTTGAGGTTTTATTACTATCCTGTACTTATGCCATGCTTTACTGCTTTATTTACGATTGTGCGAGGAGCACCTGTACTGTTTAGGTTCGTGACACGATTTCGTGGTATCGACAAGCCCAGTCACACTTTCGGGTTCCCAGTCGTTTACAGCCGTCCACACAAACCTTGAGTCCGTCTCGGAGCCGGCCAGCTTCGTCACGGGTAGCTTAATGGGGTGGCCCCCTGAAATATTTCTGAATCTTGTGATCGCTTTGTCGTGACTGCCTCGTTGGGTTTTGATTTGGTTTTTCCGAGGCATATCGAGTGTGTGTTGCTATTTGTGCACCCCTGCAGGGTAAAACTTTCTGAAAGCCGTGTCCGCGGTTATGGACGACTTGGAGCACAGTTTCTCGATCATAGACAAGCATAACTAAAGTACCGCTTTTAATTTGACTAGATTAGGTACCTGAGTAGTAAATAGTGCAACACTCATGGAATGGATAATAAAACTGCCAACGGATGGGGGGGTTGTTCGTCCGCTTCCTCGTCGGTAAGCGAGGAGGAGGATGGATCTGTTAAGATTACCATTATAACTGTTGTTCTTCATTCACGGACATCCGTCTATCTATGGTTAGGCGGATGGTTAGCGAGTATCTATAGAATTGCTAGGGTTTATCTTTTGCTGCAATTGCGTCACCCCAGGTTGTGTCCCCTTTAGAGGCATAAAGACTTGCTGAGTACCCCTAGGGTCTCACACGATAAATTATTGGTTCAGATGAACAGGTACACTCGCAAGATGGATACTGGGTGGAAGAGACGGACGATGTGGGCAACGATCATTCGGTGTAGAGATTCCGGGAACGGGGATCCGTGAGATCTGTGGGCGGGATCTGCTTATTTATGGGGCATCTTATGCCAATTTGCTTCTTATCCGTACTCGGACTTTGTCTTCCGCTTCCGCTTGATACTCTGTTGATTGATGTATGAGGAGATATCCTAAACTATTATATCTATCTAGGATATTTGGATCTTGCCGTATGGCGTTGCTATATTTCCTTTCTTTTTAGATGGGATGACTCTGATGTACTGTTGTATGGTGGCTTGCATACATACTCACTTGTGTATGTAGTTGATCCCTTCGCCTGCCGATTACGCCGCCCGTTCTTGTCCCGATGTTTGGAAATGGTTGGGACGGCCGAAAGGTCTACCTGTGAGTGGCATTTGGGCCCCATCGTACTATTTCAACCATTTCCGCTCATCCTGGCTTGTAACTAGGAGCGTAATTCACCGAGGTAGTTACAATTGGTATCAGAGCCATCCCGCCCTTCAGGGTCTCAGCCAAATGGTCGTTGTCTGTCTAGCAAATATTTTTGGTAGTTATGTATACTAGGGAAAAACAAAACGTGAGAGTAGGACTGCTTCCACTTTTCTTCTTACCCAACCACCACCTTTTCTGGTAAGGAAGTGTAACGTTTTCAATCCTCTTCTCAAAATTCAAACTAGGATTCACGTGTTCTGGGTTTCCGTAGTACCATAGAAAGTGTGTGTGTGTGTGTGTGTAATCCTTGTCTATCTGTTGCATCCAGTTTGTTATCTTTATCTGCCTTTTGGTTATCAACTGTTGGTACATTCCATATTGACAGGCTTTTGAAAACCGGCGCGATATATCTGACTCCTTGTTAACCGGTGCCATCTTCTTAAGGGTGTTCTTCCTTCTAGCAACTCCTCTTTCTGTGTATCCACCTGTTGCTAATCCCTATCTGCTAAGAGATTTTGCGCATCTATTGGTATTTTAATGCCGAAAAATGCGGAAAATTTTTCTTTGATACATCTGTGTTTCCACACCCCTTTCCAGTCGTGTGTGAAACATTATCTATCTTCCTTTTATCAGCATGTCCATGCTAACTCATTCCTTGTCACCGGCGCTTAATCCTAGAGTTTCTTTTCATCTCCTTTTTCTCTTGGGCTAATTACATAACATGCGTCGATCCGATGCTAGTGATTGTAATTTGGCTCTCGGCATAGCTATATTCCACTCGTGATAAGTGTCGATGGGAATATGGAAAAATGCTATCAACCGTCACCATCTGGAGGATAAGGTTATCTCCTGTGATTTTGAGTACACCGTGGTCATATCTATGCATATTCAAGTATCTTTGGCAATCCGGAGTTTCTCAAGGCACTACGGCGATCTATCATCTGTCCATCATGCTGCACATCTTTTTGAACCCCATATCTGCAAAATTCTCTTGGAGACGAGGGAATTGCATCTTTTCGTCTCTGATATCTTTGCTTGAGGTATGATCTATCATCTTTTCTTGTCCAAGATCTCTTTATCTTTGTAACCGGTGATCGAATCGACAACGTGAACCAAGTGACATCTCTTTTTCTTCTGAAGGACCAGATAATCTATCCTTCCAGTGCATCTTCTGCAACACGAAACCGTGCTCTTAACTTTGATCTTTCTAAGAGCGTTGAGCTCAGGAAGTGTTCCAGGCATTTGTTCGTTTCTCTCGTCTCTTGAACTGGATATTCTGGGAATATCCTGTTAATCCATGGTGGTATATGTTGATAATATGCTTGCCATTCCATATCAATGGAAGGACATGGAGGATCATCTGTGTCTCTTTCTCTCAAGCTTCGTGAGCACTGCCTGTGTGCAAAGTTCTCAAAGCGTGAATTCTGACTTTTTGTAGTCACCTATCTCGGCCACGTCCTTCTGCTAGATAGATCGCTTCAATTCTGGAATCAGCAAGTTCATTGTTAATTCCATCTTCAATCAAACCGGGAGTTTCCTTGTTGGCAAGTTATCATCGTCGTTCCGCTGAAGTTTTTCCGCAAGACTGCTAAATCTCTCTCAATCTTTTCAAGAAGAACATGGAGTTCTTTCACCGCAGTCGCGTCAAGTGATCTCTTGAAACCCTCTTGTTCTATCGTCTATGCTCAATCCACCGGAGGCCATGAAGACTTTTCAGATCTTTAGTAACCCTTCTGTTCAAGTGGTGTTATCTTTTTCTTTATCTGTTGAATCTTGCAGTTGTCTCCGTGGTCTTCTTTCTTATCTTTCCGGTGGCTGGCTACTTACGATATGACGACAACATCATCACCCTTATCTATCTTGGATCCGGTGAATCGTTTGAATCTATCCTTGTTTTCTAGCGGAGTTCCATGAGCTCTTCTTGTCAATACCTTCAGTCTGTTTCGGTAGTTGGGTTGCATGGTTTTCTTATTCATGTGCGGAGTAATGCTTTGAGTGCGGGATGGAGTAACTACCATACCACTACTCTTATCATTCGCTCTTGTACATTGAATAGGTGAATTAATGTGATTCCACTCATTCCATGGAAGTTAGAAGTGGCCTTTATCCCTTGATACTTTTACTTCCGTCCTTGTTTTCCGGAGTGCTCTCTCGAAGAAAGTAATCAATAATCTCTTGTTGGTGATCTCGTCTGATCCTACACGGAGCAAATCTTCAGTTATCTGGTGGAAACAAACGCAAACTCTTTCTGTCCTCGTCATTCTACCGGTGCTCGACATCCCCAATCAAGATAAAAGGAAGCTATCTCTTTCTTTGTTTCTTCAATTCTTTTTCTGTGGTAAAGCCAGTTATGGTTGATGCCATCAGCCGCAAATATATTGCGTTAGCCTCAAGCCTAAAGAAAGCAATAAGTATCTCTACAATAAACTCCAGATCCTCCATATCCTCTGCTTCTCGGGTTTCCACCATGATCTGGCGTCACATCCGTATCTGGAAGTTATATCCGCGCACCTCAATTGCGTGACCCTTGGTTCTTACCGGCGCAACAAGAATCTAATCCGGCGATGTCTAACTAAATCTTTCTATTCATATTAAGGGACTCTATTGTTTGAAGGCAATATTGTTTCCGAACTTCATTTCTCTAATCCGAGAGGAGATACGACGCTATTGTCATAGTGGTTCAAACCTCTCCAATCTAGCTCTTTCCTTCCGGCGAGACAAAGATTCATCCTCTCTAGTATCGGTAAATCTTCAATCTTAACGGTGTGTCTATCTTGATCCATGATACATCATCTTGTCCTTTCTTTCGCAAGTGGTTCTTTTCTTTCATCATGTTTCTTGAGAAAACCGGAGCTATGTCCATCCTATCCTTCTTGTCTCACGGCAATCCTTCTTTCTCTTCTAACCTTTGTGTCTCTAGCAAAACGCAAGACTCGCAACAAGTCTAGCAAGTTTTGCAAGGTGTAGTGGTTGCACCATTCCTTGGTTCATCATCTTGGGAACGCAAGGATCACCTTCGTTCCGAACACCCGCCTCTCCTGGTGTGGTTTTCTTTTCCTAGGAATCTCGGGGCGAGATTCTTGTTTAGTGGGGGAGAGTTGTAGCATCCCAATTGTCTAACAATTGTAATGCTACTAGCCTAGTCTATATAATGGCTACTTCAAACATATAATTGTTGCATCATCATTATATCATGCTCATGTCATCATGCCACCTTGCATTTGAGCATCATATGAAACCCTTTTGATTTGGTTCTTCTCTCATATGCATTGTTAATTGTATTTGCCTCTTGATATTGTATTTGGTTCTTGATATATTGTTTAATGCCCAAGTTGAGTTGGGGGCATATCTTTTATTAACTCCACCACCCTTTCTTCTCACCACCTTATAATTCCACCATCCAACTAAATATGAGCTTGGCATTTATTGGTTTTACCTCTAGCTCATGTGGGTTGGGATGGGTCCAGATCTTTTCCACACGCTCTCATATAAGCACCATATTGTTTTCACCTTATTGGGTTGTGAGAGCCACATGGCCACCTTTGCATGCCTTGTGAATGGAACCCTTTTCGTAGCTTCCACATGGATTATTATGGCTTATGCTCATGTTGGGATATTTTTGGGACTACTGGGCATCTAGTGGCACATACACACTAGCAAGTCCCATTTCTATTCAAACATGGTCATCTCCATCTACTCCACATGGGGCATCCTTTTAATCCTTTTTGCTTGGCTTTATTCCAATTGTTGGGAATGCATAATAATAATGCCATGCAATAATAGTGTTTTCACAAGAATCAACATGGCAATAAATATTTTGCATGGGCCATGCAAGCACCACCTTTTGCTTGTCCTTTGGTTTTTAGTTGAGTCTTGAGTGGAACATCATCTCTCTCATCTCTATCTCTCTCTTTTAGCTTGATCTTATTTGATCATGCTTAAACCACCTCACCCTCTCCTTTCCTTGTCTAGTTCTTGCTTGCTCTTTGCTTGAACTTGCTTGAGCTTGACAAAACAATAAACCTCCCCCTCATCTCTCTCTCATCTCACCACCTTTTCCATCTACCCCTCTCTCTAAACCCATACCCCCATATCCCATCCTAGCTAAACCCTAATCTACACCTAATCTAAACCAAACCCTAAACCTACCCTCTCTCTCTCGGCTCTCTCTCTCTCACCTAGCTGGCCCCACCCAGCTCGCCCCACCTGACCACCCCAACCCTAGTACCAACCCTAGCCCGAGCTACCACCCCCCAACCCGAGCCTCACCTCTCTCTCCCTAGCTCTCTCTCCCTGCCCTAGGGGCCCCTCTAACCCGAGCCTGCCCCTGCCTCCTTGGCATCACCCCGTCCCCACCTGCCAGCTCCCCATGCGCCTGCCCTGCCCCTTCCCCCGACCGTGCACGTGAGCAAGGAGGAGGAAAGGTGGCACCGAGCCACCCTTTCCCATCTACCCCGCGCCCACGGTACCACCTCCCTCTCCCGTCCCTATCTACCACCACACGGCACCTCTCTGCCTCGCCAGACCATCCCCAGATCCACCCCAGTACGCTCCCCTCTCCCTGCCGTCCCTCACCACCGCCACCTCCCTCTCGCCGCCCACCGTCGGCCTCCTCCGCGTCCGGTTGATCCTGTCGAGCTGCGCTTCCGTGGAGTGGTTGGAGAGTACCAGGAGGCTCCCCTGCATCGCCTGGAACACGCCCGCGAGGAGGAGGAGCACCGGAGCCACCCGAACCAGCGCGAGCCCGACGCAAACCCTAGTTCATCGGTCCGTCTGCACCGCCGTCGTCTTGCTGCTCCTCTGCTCGATCCGTCCACGCCAACACCCCCACGGTGAGCTCCCTGACCTACCTGACATGGTCCGCTTCGCCTTGCTGCCCTAGCCTCGCCGGCCGTTTCGTCGATCACCCTCCGCGCGCCGCCGCTCGTTTGCTGTTTGCTCGCTCCCGCATCGCAGAAGCCCTATCTAGGCCGCGCCGACCCTCCCTGACACCAAGCCCAGGCCACCGCAGTGGCTCCGCCCCCACGCGCGAGCCCTAGGTCCTACGTTCGATCCCCCACCCCGCTCTGCACGCGCGCGAGCACCGATCTGTCGAGGCAGAGAAGATCAACAGTACGGCGATGCCGTTTTGCGTAAAACCCCCTGCATCTTTTTCTGCATCGACCCGCGGTCCACCTGGCCCACTAGTCAGCCGCCGCGAGATTCTTCCAGAAAACCCCCCGCCTTTTTATAACCCGCAACCCGCGCTCCAGCCTGGCCCCACCTGTCAGTTCCTGGGCCGCTCGCCTCTGTCGCGTGGGCCTGTGGTTGCTGGTCCCACCTGTCTGCCGCAGAGGCTAGCGCAGCTCGCGGTGTAAAATGTTTCTGCGCGCAGTGGAATCCCAGTCAGCAGAGAGGCCCACCCGTCAGCGTCTGTGTCTAGCTAATCCTGAGTAACAAAAGTATCTATCTGTTTCTGTTTTAAATTCAAATCTTTTCTAATTATTTCAAATTCAAATATATTTCTGTTTTTAAATAACTTTTAATTTATAAATCCAAATAATACAAATAATATATGTTTTCAACTCAGAAAAATGTGAGGATTTCAAATCTTCCATTCAAAATATATTTTGAACACTTTATTTTCCAAGTTTATTTAAATTACAAATAAAATGCCCTTTTCCTTATTTAATTAATAACTTTTGTTTTATAAATCCAAATTTAACAAATAATATGTCTAAAATGATTAGCTCGACGAGACCTTTCTGTTTATGCATTCCATGGTTTGTTTTGAAGCATGCATCATATAAATTTAAAGGGTACAGCAACTAATTTGAGGATAAAATGGGCCCAAAACTCAATTAAATGATCTATTCTTGTATGCCACACCTCACCCATGCCATGCTACTTCAATGCCATGCAAATTGTGCATCATTCATCATGGCATGATTGTTTGCTTGTCGCATTTTATTCATATGCTTGCGCACTTTATTTATGTTGGCCCTTGTTTGTTTGGTTCTTCTTCGAATAGACGTTGAGCAGGGGATATATCAAGAGAACCAGGAGCACTACCCAGATCCATCCTTTGCTTCAACTGAGTTGCCAGGCAAGCACTACCACATGCTTGCATACATACAGTACCTATTGCCTCTATCTCATTCTTGCATCATCGAGTCGCGGTTGCATTAAATTGAATCCCAAGTATTGCATAGCTTTTACTTTTAAACCCCACCGAAGCTTGTTCCTCCATCCCACGAGCCATTACTACAGGAGTTGTTTGAGCCATGCGAGTCGTAGAACAACATGTGTAGGGTATGTGAGTGTCTGATGGATAACGAGGTACCTAAACAACTTGACTTGAGTAGTAATGGGATAACTAATGAAAGTGGCACCGGTGAGCAATATCTGTTATTTGGTTTTTCCTGCTCACTTGTGTCCCGTAAGACCCCGAGTACGTGATTCCTGTTCCAAGAATATTCGCGCTATCCACATCCGGGAGGCTTATGAACCCCCCTGAGCCAGAGCTTGATTCATTCTTATTTCTTGGGGCCACAACTAGTTTGAGGTTTTATTACTATCCTGTACTTATGCCATGCTTTACTGCTTTATTTACGATTGTGCGAGGAGCACCTGTACTGTTTAGGTTCGTGACACGATTTCGCGGTATCGACAAGCCCAGTCACACTTTCGGGTTCCCAGTCGTTTACAGCCGTCCACACAAACCTTGAGTCCGTCTCGGAGCCGGCCAGCTTCGTCGCGGGTAGCTTAATGGGGTGGCCCCCTGAAATATTTCTGAATCTTGTGATCGCTTTGTCGTGACTGCCTCGTTGGGTTTTGATTTGGTTTTTCCGAGGCATATCGAGTGTGTGTTGCTATTTGTGCACCCCTGCAGGGTAAAACTTTCTGAAAGCCGTGTCCGCGGTTATGGACGACTTGGAGCACAGTTTCTCGATCATAGACAAGCATAACTAAAGTACCGCTTTTAATTTGACTAGATTAGGTACCTGAGTAGTAAATAGTGCAACACTCATGGAATGGATAATAAAACTGCCAACGGATGGGGGGTTGTTCGTCCGCTTCCTCGTCGGTAAGCGAGGAGGAGGATGGATCTGTTAAGATTACCATTATAACTGTTGTTCTTAATTCACGGACATCCGTCTATCTATGGTTAGGCGGATGGTTAGCGAGTATCTATAGAATTGCTAGGGTTTATCTTTTGCTGCAATTGCGTCACCCTAGGTTGTGTCCCCTTTAGAGGCATAAAGACTTGCTGAGTACCCCTAGGGTCTCACACGATAAATTATTGGTTCAGATGAACAGGTACACTCGCAAGATGGATACTGGGTGGAAGAGACTCTTAGTCGACTGCCGGATAGATCTCTCCTGTAAACCCTAGGCCGGATATATATAAGCCATCCTAGGGAGAGCCTTTAGGGCACCCTCAATAGTCTACAATCTCAACTCGCACAAGCGAACCCTTGTAACCCATATTCTGGCTCTGTCGTATTACTGGATTGCTAGCAGGAGTAGGATCCGTCCAAAGCCGGTGGATTCGAATCTGGGTAAACTTGTATGCTCACCATCCCGGAACACCGTACGTCTCACACCCCTCTCTGCCGCACGCCCCAAGGACCCCCTCATGGCGTACTTGTCATCAATCCGACGACAATATTCGATTGTATTCATCTAATTGCAGGGCCTGCCTTTTTCGGATTCTATCACTACTAGACTTCTTAGTCCCCAAGACTTCTAGTACTATATAAAAAACCCAAGCACTCACAATGTAGTAATGCAATACACAATATCAATGTACCAACTCAATCAACTATTATTGCCTTCATGGTGTCAGAGTCTCTCGGTTCTTGACGTAGGGTTTAGCATACCTCTTCCTTTGTGCTGCCCCCGGGGAGATCAATCTCCACCGGGGCCCATAGAACTCGTAGATTATATCCAATAGATTTTGTTAAAAAATCATCACTGGTATGTTGATCAGCGGTTCTTCTTCTTTCAACGGTCATACATTGGATTGAAGGGGTTCACAGCAGAAAACAATATTTTTTCTAACTAGTGTATGCCAATTGACAAGATCTATCTATGAGTTAATGTTGTAATGGGAAGAGTGTTTGGGTGACATACCCTTGTGGACCTAAATCCTTAATGTTCACGATGAACGTAGATAAAATAGTCGAACGACGTATTTGATCTCAAGTTCGGGTTGCTCCTCGATCTGGCGACCAGGTTCCACAACTAGTAACACCTCCATGGTTTCACACACGTTCGGTTCTCAATGACGACTCCTTGTTTCTCTGATCTAGTCGAGATTGGGGAAGTAGATCCTTTTGGATCTGAGATCAAGCAGTGCGACGGCGTGTTGGTGTTGATGTCATCTCCCACACGCGCATTTCATCTTGGAACCGCAAGCACGAGAGAGAGAGAGAGAGAGAGAGAGAGAGAGAGAGAGAGAGAGAGAGAGAGAAAATCCATAGTGGAAGTATGTCTCGAGGCTTGGAATTATGTGTCCCCTCCTTATATAGGGGGAGGGTAGGGTGCTTCTTGGGGGATGGGGTGGCGGCCAGGATGCGGTGGCCAGGGAGGAGACGGCAAGGGGAGGCCCCAACCCTGCGTGCCCAAACCCTAGGGATGGTCGACCCCTTCTCTTCGTGATGTGGCCCAATAAGGTGGGCTTCCAAAAATTAAATTTAAGTTAGATTTAATATTTAATTCCGACAACTTATAATAAAATCATTATTATTTAATTCCCTATGACTAGAAACTCCTTTCGGATCATTCCGAACAACCTTCAGACTCTTACATAACGTTTCCAGCTTTCTCTTCTCTTTACTCCAATGATGCCGATGAATCCAAAACCATCTCTAAGCATCATAGTGAAGGAGATATTCCCTAGAGGCAAATAATAAATAGGTTTTTATTGTCATATCTCAATTAGTTTATAATAGTTTCATATTATGCTAGAACTATGCCACGTAGAAACATTGGTACAGGTGTGGTATGAAACAACAAAGTGCCTAGTAGCCTCTATTTATACTAGTTCGTTGGTCATGAGGATGATCTGGGTTTCAAGATCATGGGCATATATGCCGACTGACAACGGGATCATATCATTGGACAATGATGTGATTGGACATTCCTCGAAGGATTGCAACATGATCAAGTCATATAGTTCATTGTTGCAACAGCTATACCTAGACTCCTCCTTAGACCGTGAGCTCATATTACTCACTGTTTCCCGATGCTGCTTAGACTGCATCAAGCGCCACTTGGTAATACAGTGGTTATAAAGGTGTACGTTGGGTATTCCAAAGGAACAGTAGATGACATGTGACTACAAGACCGGGATTTATTCACCCACATGACGGGTAAAGATACATACGGCCGGCTTGGTGAGATTGCATCCATAAATGTTGCAACATGTGACTCGGTCACGGGGATGTAATATCACGGTAACAAGAAAACAGAACTTGTTGTGAACGAGATTGAACAAGGTATGGGATACCAATGATCGGATCTCGGACAAGCTGTATCGAGAAACAAAAGGAAGAGGATGCTACATTTAGCGGTTCAAACGACATTGTCATCAGGAATGCATAGGGGTCACATGGATATCCCTGGTCCCTATGTTGATCATTGATACAGATCATGTCTAGAGCATTCCCGAGCCGTGAGAGGATACACTTAAGGGTATGATGAGAGCGATCATTCGTAAGACAGAATCACAGTAGAGAAAGAGAAAGCCGGAATCGTTCCGTAGAGAGATCCGAAGTTGTTCGGAGAAAGAATAACGGAAAAGACTGGAAAGTGTTTTTGGATAAATGGGAATTTAAATATACATTTATTATATGTTAATTATGAATTAATATATTCTAAATAATATTTAGATTAATATTTATAAAGGCAACTTTTATATTAGGCCAAATCCTAGAGGGAAAAGGCCTAAGAATAAATCTGCAGAAAATGATAAAAGGAACAGCCCACGTGGGCGGCAGATAAGTTGCCGCCACACGGGGGCAGCAGCAGGTAGCAACCGCCACTGCCTGACCACCTGTGGGCGGCAGATAATCCGCGCCGTGCAGGGGCGGGTGCCAGTTACCAGCCGCGGCGGCCGGCCTGGCTCGACCCCGGCCCATGCGGGGCTCGTGGGGGAGTCGGCCAGCCAGCCGGGCTAGCGGGGCAGGCGGCCCACCCGGGCTGCTCGCTGGAGGCGGGAGCGGACTGGGCCACGGGGGCGTTGGCGGCCCACCCGGCCGCGTGCAAGCTGGCGCTTTGCGCCGCCTGCTGCTGGGCCGCGGTGGGGCTCGCCGGCCCACCCGGCTGCTTACCCCATTTTTCCTTTTATTAGCTATTTTCTGTTTTGGCTATTGGGCTGGATTTTGGCCCATCCGGCCAGGACGAAAATACCTGACATTTTCCCTTTATTAATAGTCCCACATGGCTAACCTAATGGGGAGGGCACACCCCCTCCGCCTATATAAAGGGGTGCCTATGGGTGGGATTAAACACACCAATATTTGGAGAAGTCCTTTGGTTGACTTCCTCCTTCCCTCTCTCTCTCTAGCCCTTGTGACTATGGCCCCAAGTTTGGGCTGTGCGATCAAGGCACAACTGCAGCACGCCGTTGCGCTGGAGGGATTCCTAGCAGGATATCAACTTCCGGACTCCCGACGGGATCGGGGAGCCGGAGGTCTCATCGTGCACCGGATGTGTACGAAGACACGAGGCGCAACACTTGGGGTGCTTAAATGTCGTGAGTCGGAGCTGTTGCACGATGAAGATGAAGAAGGAGCAAGGGGTGACCTGCGAGGAGCTTCGCGACCTTGAGGTCGGCTACTAGTACGACTACATCAACCACGTTCCCCGCGGAACGTTAACCGCGTACGGTCTACAAGGGTACATATTCTCTACGCTCTGGTCGTTATCGCATTATTACATAGATAGATCCTAGGCAGTTTTTGGGGTTCCATCGTAGGAATTTTTTTGTTTTCTGCTGCGATCACCAACAGTGGTATCACAGCCGATCTATGCGTAGGAGTGATGTACGGCTAGTACGCACAAGTTTTATGCGGGCATTGATCCCTTAGTTGTTACCCTCTAACGTGTACTTGTTTACATCGCGGTATTGCTTGATGAAGCGGCCCGGACCGACCTTACGCGTATTCGTACGTGAGACTGGTTCCACGCTCAACATACGGCTTGTATAGTATATGTGGCTAGCGGGTGTATGTCTCTCATTCGATAGTTGATATAGCATTTACAACGGAGGGCCCCAAAAGGTGTGTAGTAGAGACCACTGTCGGATCCATGTTGTGGTTGGAAAGTTTGTAGTTTAGAAACGATTCTATTGCGAAAGCCCTAACAACCACGTAAAACTTGCAATAGATAAAGTAGAGGCGTCTAACTTTATTTTACAGGGGGCATGTGATTATGATATGGCATTGGTCGTTACGAAGGTAAAGTAGTTTACTTTTCTGTTACTAAGTAGTATAGTAATAGTCATCGTTCCGATGGACAACCTGGTGGAGGCGTCGTGGACTTTGCGTCAAACCAAGGGCAAGATGGAGATCATGCCGGAGCGCTCGATGGAGATCAAGGCGCAAGAAAGACCATATCATATCACATTATACATATGATGTTGATACCAGTTTTTACATCTTATTGTGTGCTAGTATTTAGATACTCAACGGTAGCAAATAAGATAATCCCTATTGAATTCCAATGTTCCGAGTTCCCCTTGTGTGTGCGCCACCAAAAATTCTTCGGTATGAGGCGCCCTGCGGTGAGTAGGGGTCAGACATATCTACGTTCGCATACAGTGGGTGTAAGCCATTTTGGACAGCAAATACACACAAGTTATATTTGGCGAGCCTAGCACGTTACAGAGACGTGGCTTCGGAACACAAGAGATCGAAAGATCGAGCATGAGTCACATGGATGATGTGATTGGCATTAGTGAATGTCTACCTTTGATAATGCACTGATGGCCGTGTAACACGGGGGAGGTGCAGAGGATAGGGATCATGCGATCACTAAAATCGTCTAGGGGATGACAATTTTAGTGTAGACCAGTTATAAATTGATCTCTTATTATAAACTTAGTCTAGATGTCTACTTGCAAATATCTTAGTAGACCTTAGTCTATCCCATTGAGGTCCTTTGCGACCATGGGAATATATTGCTTAATTTGGAACATAGCAAAAGGGTCCAACTTCATAGATTAATACCCACGCCTGAGGGATATCCTCGTAAAGGTGATCTTCTCTTCTTGATACAATAACCATTAGGAGATAATTCGATGACTCCGGAATGTTTGGAAAAACACTTAGCAATCTTGCATTAGAGTTCAGAATCTTAGAAGGGCTTGATTGCGATGGAGGTCATGGATGAAAAGGTATATGTGAGATGTACAAATTATAAATGTGGTTCTTGCAAAACTCATTGCAGTTTGCAAAGTATTTGATACTTGTCCCGTTTTGTGAAAATAGGAGGATCTGCTTGAGAATTGCTGGTTTTGAGGCAACATGACTTGATGACGGCAAGCAAAATAGTTGATGGCCGACATCACATATTCCCTCAAAGTTTGTCATTTGGATTAGTGGACTTGAATATAATTTTGTAATCCTTGTTTGTGTGTCTTGCTTTTGGCAAGACGATTATTCATATGAATAAGTTACAAGCCAGTTTGTACTATTCTTATGAACAATACCGTTAGGGTCACATTACGATTACGAACAAGTTATTCTCATCACTATGTTAATAATAATAGTTTAAACATTTATAAAGGATTAGAATGCTAAAAGATATCCAAAGTTTAATAATAAAATGACACTACAGTTTAAGTCATTTTGGTTATTGCAGGTTCTTTATGAAAGATCGAGGTCCTAGATGCTTAATGTAGAGACTTTGCAAAACCATGCCTCTTGGGCAGAATGACCAAAAACTCCGCATTCTGGTAAAACGGTGATATGCGAAGAAATGTTGAAACTTATACATAATGATGTATCATATTTTCAACAAGTAGTGGAAATCATTTATTGTGGACTTAAGTGAATAAGTGTATTTACTTAATGAAACATGAAGTTTGAAATGATTTTAATTGTTCAAATGAGTTCATAACTAAATGGGATATTGAATTAACAAGAATTAACAAGTCTCTTCGATTTGATCGACATGACTAAAGTATTCAAGTTAAGTTTAGCATAAAAGGGATTTGTGAAAGATGTTTCACAAATTATGATAATTGGACGAATTCAGACTGTGTTGAAATATCTAAATATCATAATCATTATGTATTAAGATACATATGGTATAGTATTATCTCTTATAGGGGTCATAGTTGTCATTTAGAGTAAGAGATCGAAATAAGCAAAACACTCATTTGAAATACAAAGGAACGTCTAAAGATTCGTGGAAACAACACCATAAGTGTTATGACATGTTCGAGTTTCTAGAGATTTCGATAAGTCGAAATCGTGGCGAATAAACAAGTCTTTGTAGAGCATTCTTAGGAAGCTATGAATGCATCATCCACAAGGGGCAAACCTGCTATTGTCCTAAGTTGATGTGTCTTAATGAAGATACAGGTGGAAGAAAGTAAAAGATCACAACAAGGTATTTGACCTTACCTCTGGATTGTTGAGTGGCGCAGCGGAATTTGTTCCATAAATCCAAACTCTACAAATAGAGGAGAAACCAATGATAATGATCATAAAGTTTCAAGTAAATACTTTTACTAAAGAAAGTAGGATTCAACTATATATTCTACAAGTTTGTAAAATTATATTGTTGATTCACTTGTCGTGTTTTGAACAAGACGTACCTACAAATTACAAAGAAGCGTGATGGACCTAAGTACGAGAAATGAATGGTCATTGAAATCTCGTTAGTGGAATTCTTGATTTGATGATGATCAAAGAATTTTGGAATGTCCAAGATTATCGAGAGGACCTAGATTTGAGTGCGAGCAAATCAGCTTGGCTAATTCATAATATGTAGCTGACATATTTTGGGTGGGAGCTATGTCAAATCCCTAGATCTCAAACATGAATGTCATATTTGAGTGGGAGCGTGAAATCATTCTAGGATATGTGGACAACATATGTGAATGATGTGATTGGTGTTAATAATATTTAAGTTAGATAAATTAGGATGAAGTTGAAGTTATTGAACAAAGAGATCTATCGAGATAGATTGGTGAGTTTAATAAACACTAAATGTCGAATGCTTCCTGGACTTGATTCTGAAAGATGTTCAGAATGTCCTAAGACAAGATTCTGAAGAAGATCAGAATGGAACAATGTAAGAAAGAAGTTCTTACTATATGAAGCATTGAGTTAGTATTGCAACTATGGTTGAAAGAAAGAGATGCGTTGCGTCTCCTATGCCTCAGTCATAGGTTCTTCCATATAACCATGTTGTATACTTGACATAAAGTGACCTGAAGTTCTGGTTGGTAGGACAAAGTCTTAACTGTAAGAACATGTCTTTAAGTGATTCCTGAGTTGATCACTGAACCAGAATTAAGTTTGTACTTAAATAGCAAGAAGCAAAGTAAATGGCACAGATGCATTTCATGCACTAGGATCTACATAGATATAGAAGTATAAAGGCTCCATCTGATGTGATGTATAATGTTGTGGCAGGGCTAGTTCGCTTTTAACATAGAATGATGTGTCCCAGGACCCAATGCCCATGAGAAAGCCCTCGAGGTTGATCTAAAGTCACTGTAAGATCCTGGAATCTGGCCTCGTTCTGATGCCTTGACTATAGTATATACACAAAGGATAGCAAAGTGTGTTTCGAAGTTTAGATGACAACGGTGAAAATGACCGGCATCATAAACACTAGAAACAAAGTCTCACTTTGTCGCCAAACAAATACTTCGACCCATTATGCGATAATGGTGTGAATGTAAAAATTAGGAAGACATTAATGATTTACAAAAGACATAATGATCTGGTAAAACAGAACATGGACATGACGTTTCCCATGAGCATGCATGATCTGTAAACGCATATGGTATATAGTTTATATGGGTAAAATGCAAGCTGGATTATTTATACTCTAGTGCAAGTGGGAGACTGAAGGAGATATGCCCTAGAGGCAAATAATAAATAGGTTTTTATTGTCATATCTCAATTAGTTTATAATAGTTTCATATTGTGCTAGAATTGTGCCAAGTAGAAACATTGGTACAGGTGTGGTGTGAAACAACAAAGTCCCTAGTAGCCTCTATTTATACTAGTTCGTTGGTGGTGAGGATGATCTGGGTTTCAAGATCATGGGCATTTATGCTGACTAACAACGGGATCATATCATTGAAGAATGATGTGATTGGACATTCCTCGAAGGATTGCAACATGATCAATTCAGAGAGTTCATTGTCGCAACAGATATATCTAGACTCCTTCTCCTTAGACCGTGAGCTCATATTACTCACTGTTTCCTGAGGCTGCTTAGACTGCATCAAGCGCCACTTGGTAATAAAGTGTTATAAAGGTGTGCGTTGGGTATTCCGAAGGAACAGTAGATGACATGTGACTACAAGACGGGTGATATTTTCACCCACAGGATGGGTAAAGATACATACGGCCGGCTTGGTGAGATTGCATCCATAAATGTTGCAACATGTGACTCGGTCACGGGGATGTAATATCACGGTAACAAGAAAACAGAACTTGTTGTGAACGAGATTGAACAAGGTATAGGAAACGAATGATCGGATCTCGGACAAGTTGTATCGAGAAACAAAAGGAAGAGGATGCTACATTTAGCGGTTCAAACGACATTGTCATCAGGAAAGCATAGGGGTCACATGGATATCCCTGGTCCCTCTATTGATCATTGATACAGATCATGTCTAGAGCATTCCCGAGCCGTGAGAGGATACACTTAAGGGTACGGTGAGAGCGATCATTCGTAAGACGGAATCACAGTAGAGAAAGAGAAAGCCGGAATCGTTCCGCAGAGAGATCCAAAGTTGTTCGGAGAAAGAATCAAGGAAAAGACCGGAAAAGTGTTTTCGGATAAATAGGAATTTAAATATACATTTACTATATGTTAATTATGAATTAATATATTCTAAATAATATTTAGATTAAGATTTATAAAGGCAAATTTTATATTAGGCCAAATCCTAGAGGGAAAAGGCCTAAGAATAAATCTGTAGAAAATGATAAAAGGAACAGCCCACATGGGCGACAGATAAGTTGCCGCCGCACGGGGGTAGCAGTAGGTAGCAACCGCTACTGCCAGACCACCTGTGGGTGACGGATAATCCACGCCACGCAGGGGCGGGTGCCAGCTACTAGCCATAGCGGCCTACCTAGCTCGACCCCGGCCCATGCGGGGCTCGCGGGGGAGCTGGCCAGCCAGCTGGCCGACGGGGCAGGCGTCCCACCCGGGCTGCTCGCTGGAGGCGGGAGCGGACTGGGCCGTGGGGGCGTTGGCGGCCCACCCGGCTGCGTGCAAGCTGGCGCTTTGCGCCGCCTGCTGCTGGGCCGCGGTGGGGCTCGCCGGCCCACCTGGCTGCTTACCCCCCCTTTTCCTTTTATTAGTTGTTTTCTGTTTTGGCTATTGGGCTGGTTTTTGGCCCATCCAGCCAGAACGAAAATACCTGATATTTTCCCTTTATTAATAGTCCCACATGGCTAACCTAATGAGGAGGGCACACCCCCTCCGCCTATATAAAGGGGTGCCCATGGGTGGGATTAAACACACCAATATTTAGAGAAGTCCTTTGGTTGACTTCCTCCTCCCCTCTCTCTCTATCCCTTGTGACCATGGCCCCAAGTTTGGGCTGTGCGATCAAGGAACACCTACAGCACACTGTTGCGCTGCAAGAATTCTGATGAGGACATCCCTACAATTACACATACCCCAATGACTACTAAAGATGCTACAACTGTTGCAAGAAAGGATCAGTCCAATGAGATTGGAATTGGACCTATTACAAGAGCTCGTGCTAAGCTACTGGAACAACAGGTGAATTTACTCCTAAACGAATCGGGTACTTTGATTGATGAGAACTTTATACTGCCTAAGTCTATGCATTTATGTATGATCAGGTTCGTTGGAGAAACAAGCATGGCGCAAGGAGGAGAGGGGCTACAAGAGAAGCCCAACATGATGATCGCCCAAGGATTCGCGAGGGAGGAGCAGGAGGAAGGCGCAAGAGAAGATCATCAAGACGAAGGCAAAAAGATCTACCACGACCGGAGTGTCCGGCCAGACCCACCCGGACTGTCCGGCCTGGTCGAGAGGCAAACTGGCGTGGACATTCAGTATGCCAGTTCGGACACTACACGGACGCCACCCGGAAACTTCAAAGTTTCTGGCCAGACCGGACTGTCCGGCACACTTCACCCGGAGTGTCTGGCCTGACCGGACTGTCCGGCCCACTTCGACCGGAGTGTCCGCCCGCCGACCGAATCTGGTCCGAGTCGGTTTGTATCAGTTTGAGTCGTATGCGTTTAGTTTTGGTTTCCGGTCACCCCAGCCGCCCTTATAAGCTATGGGACGACCTCTAGTTAGGGTTTAGAGCACGTTAAAATATTTTGGAGTTGTTTGTTTCATAGAACCTCTGGAATTACCCTGTGTTCGAATCTACCAACTATAATTGAGTGTGATCTGCTGTTCCATTGGGAATTAGTAGATTGCATACTACCGTTCGTGGTCACGGCTGCGTGTGCAAGAGCGTGGTGTTGTGAATATCCTACAAGGTTCGAGAGTTGTTGCATTGGTATCAGGGATCGAGCAGGAGAGTTCATAGCTATAGGCTAGTTATCTATCATCCACCATTATCATTGCCATCCGCTTACTGAGAAGATCGGGCCACCCCATATCATCTTGGTATCAGATTACCAGTGTTGCCACGGTAAGCATCCACAAATCCATATCGATTAGGGAGTGTTTTCTTCCTATACAAAAAAAGCCTTAAAAAGATTTGCCATAAACTAGATTGCATCGTTTTCAAGTTTTACTTGCTGATTGTATCTTCTCGTAGATCCGATCTACAGGTTTTTTCTCGTAGGAGTCTAGTTTCCGTTTGTGTCTCGGTGTAGGGTTTGATCTTGTTTTCCGCTATTTCCCACCGTTACCGTTTCCGCAAGTGTTTAATCGTTTTTCCGAGTCCACATAGCGTACCTTTGTTTGCATACCATAGACACAGCCTATCTACAGCATCTGTGCCTAGGAACGTACCCACAAGACTAGTTGCTTTGCTCCGATAGGCTGCTCATTAGGGTTTGAAGTGCAGAAATTTTCGACAGGCAAAACCGGACTATCCGGCCGAATCACACCGGACTATCCGGCCCAACCGGAGTCTCCAGCACATATCAACCGGACTATCCGGCCCAGTTTTGTTATAAGTTGCTGTGCTCGTTTGCATTGAGTAATATAGTTGAAAAAAAATCAAAAAAAAAGAGAAGAAAAGAGAATCAGTATAAAAAAAGAGAAAAGAGCTACAAGCCTGAAAAAAATAGAGATATAGAAGTGTGCAATATTGGAGGCATTGTTGTATAGCACTGGTAGATTGAGCAATCTTGTGCCTGTTCTATTTGAACTATTACTAGCGTCTCTGTTGTGCATTGCAATATTCCTTTTCATAAGTTGCTTTGCCACGTTTATCTCCACTGTGTGTGTTTCTTGGGTTTTTGTACGATCAGCACTAGGACTTGTTGCGGTGTAGATAGGATACCATACCTATAGCTCCACCTTAAATAACCTGTGTGCCCTGCGATCGTTCTCTATATCTTTGATATTCACTTCATTACATCAAGTGCATCAGTCCTTGATTTCGTTTGGTAGAGCATCTCTATTCACTTTGGAACGGTAAGATCTCCTTTCTTATTAGTTGCGAGTGAGTTGTGAGAGTTTCCACCATACAGATTTTGATTTTTGCACTAACCTACTAATCATGTCTTCTAGTGATTGAGGAGCTCGTCAATTGGTGTGAATATGAGGCTTTGAAATCCCACTTGACACGTGTGTTTACTAACACGACAGATGCCATTTACAAGAATCTCCAAGATATGAATATGAGATTGGATCAGCATGTTGGGACGGTTGATACTATCCAAACACAAGTGGCTACGCTCAATGTCAATGGCACCACTTTGCAGCAGTCCATTGAGGGTCTGACTGACATGGTTATACCCTACGGGTACCCGATGTTATCCTACCTGGTCCAGCCCGAAGGAAGGCCCACTCGACGATCTGCCGAGGTCCAGGACGCCCAAGACGTTTCGGCTGCACGAAGCACATATGGACACGGACTCCAAAGCGCACAAGACAAGGATACCTCAAGACTAGAGTTTGAATACAACTTGTAACCTACTCGTATTGGCACCCGAGACCTAGCCTCCCCATATATAAAGGCTAGAAGGGTCCAACGAGGAGGACATATCACGACGCACGCACGTACACAATAGACAGATCTACAGATCTAGCCACAAAAACTCGACTCATACTTTCGCACACGCATCCACGCCAGATCGAATCTGCGCACCCTGTAACCTTCGGTTCCGCCGTAATCAAAGAGCAGACAAGCAGGAGTAGGGTTTTCCCTCCGGGGGCCTGAACCTGGGTAAATCTCGTGTCCCCTGGTTGCTTGTCTGTTAACCGTGCCACGATCTCCAGCATCCCCATCTTCTCCAAAACCCAAGTCCATAACAATGGGCATTGACGAGATTAAACCTCGTCAATTGGCGCCGTCCGTGGGAAACTATGGCCTTCGGCTGCGATGACCTGCTGCATCTTTCGGATGCGGTGACCCGACGCGATCTTCGATTGCCGCAACTAGCCGCATCGGCTTCAGCGACCATGACTTGGGGGCTCCCTCCGCTTCAGCGACCTGCCACGGTTTTCCACGGCGTGACCCACTGTGGCCTTCGGCTGCGGTGACCCGCTGCATCCTTCGGATGTGGTGACCTGATGCGATTTTCGACTGCGGAAATCTTCGGATGAGGAACTCGCTGCCGCCATCAACCCCAAGAACTCGTCGCTGCTAAGAGTGTGGTCCGCCGCGTCGACTACGTCCGCCGCGTGACCCGCTACCCTGTCAACTTCGCCATGACAACCAACAAATCTAAGTTCTCTACTCAGAGTTGATTTTCTTTCTTACTTTAGTCGCACTCGAAACACTCGGGGGCTACGCCCTCTTCGAGTAACCTAATGTGTCATCGGCTCCACGCACTCGAGCACCTCGAATGCGACAGCCCGAGTAGCTGATTCTGCCTGATCGTCGAATCCTTGAACTCCGAGTGCCTCGGCAAGGTACTGAGACTAAGGGTAATCAGGCTAACGAAAAGGCCTAGCAAACAGTGCAAAAGTGTCGACTCGATCGGCACCAGAATCTTACTATACAAGCCGACAGGCAAATATTTCTTACAAGATACAAGTACTTCATAATTCTTTATGTTTTATGCAGCTTACAAAAACGCCGACTGCGTCGAGCTATTCTATCGGGTCCTCCAACAGGAGTCGACAAAACAACTGGCTACGCCATAAGCTCAAGACCCGAGTCGGAACCCTCCTCGGATGGTTGCATCACTTGATGCTACATAGGCGCGACGCTGACTCGATGCACTTCTGGGTCAGTGGTTTCTCCTCGCATGAGTCTCCACTCGAGTCTGCGACTCGATTAGACACTCGGGGGCTACTCCTATCAGGAGCGCTGGTCGCGCACCCGATGTACTTCCGGGTCAGCGGTATGCCCGCGAGATTGTCGACTGCGTCTACAAGATACAATACTCGAGTCTCTGCCCGAGTCTACGACTCCGCCAGACACTCGGGGGCTACTCCAAACTGGAGCGCTGGTCGCGCACACACAAGATCTTCGAGTCCTACGCCGAGTCTACGACTCCACTACGGACTCGGGGGCTACTCCCATAGGGAGGATTGATTCAAGCATCCAAAAAAATTGCGTCCTACGGACCTAAAGCAAATAATGGCTGAATTAAAGTCTCTGCTCGAGTCTACGACTCGAACAGACACTCGGGACTACTCCCATAGGGAGCGCTGGTCGCGCACCCTATAGTCCATTGTGTTGACTACATCCATGATGTCGATTCCTTTACAACAGCCGAACAAATTCAGCTGACCTGATGAACTTCCGGGTGAAGTGCTTCGCACTCGACACAACTTTCGACTCCGACATCCAAATACAAGGTTCAAGACAACTAAGTCTCCACCCGAATCTACGTTTCGGATGGACACTCGGGGGCTACTGACATGGTTATACCCTACGGGTACCCGATGTTATCCTACCTGGTCCAGCCCGAAGGAAGGCCCACTCGACGATCTGCCGAGGTCCAGGACGCCCAAGACGTTTCGGCTGCACGAAGCACATATGGACACGGACTCCAAAGCGTACAAGACAAGGATACCTCAAGATTAGAGTTTGAATACAACTTGTAACCTACTCGTATTGGCACCCGAGACCTAGCCTCCCCATATATAAAGGCTAGGAGGGTCCAACGAGGAGGACATATCATGACGCACGCACGTACACAATAGACAGATCTACAGATCTAGCCACAAAAACTCGACTCATACTTTCGCACACGCATCCACGCCAGATCGAATCTGCGCACCCTGTAACCTTTGGTTCCGCCGTAATCAAAGAGCAGACAAGCAGGAGTAGGGTTTTCCCTCCGGGGGCCTGAACCTGGGTAAATCTCGTGTCCCCTGGTTGCTTGTCTATTAACCGTGCCACGATCTCCAGCATCCCCATCTTCTCCAAAACCCAAGTCCATAACAATGGGCATTGGCGAGATTAAACCTCGTCACTAACAGCCGCTTTACATAGAAGGGAAAATCCTCAAAATGATGATGCTTTTGATGATTTCGATGAGGGTAGCGCTGCTGATGCTGCTCCACATGCTGGCAGGGGATGTGATATTCCCCATGTCCCTACTCATGGTCGTGGGTTTGCCCATCTTGGGCGTGGTCCACGTGTGCCCAACCAAGCTGATGACGGTTTGGGCAAGCCAAAATTCTTGATTCCTAAGTTTGATGGTTCCATTGATCCTGAAGACTACCTCACCTGGGAATTGAAGATTGAAAAACTCTGGCGCTTATTTGACTATCCAGAAGATAAGAAGGTCAAGCTTGCAGCATCTGAATTTGATGGTTATGCTTTGCGTTGGTGGGATGCTCTTGTGCAACATAGGAGGGAGGACAATGAACTTCATGTGATGGATTGGCGTGAGATGAAACAAATCATGAAGGCACGTTTCATACCAACCAACTACTTGTGATCAGTTTTTGATAAATTGACGCAATTGAAGCAAGGCACCATGACAGTTGATGAGTACTACATGGAGATGGAGATGCTTATGCAGCGTGCTCGAGTTTGTGAGTCCACTGAGATGACCATGCAGCGATTCCTAAACAATCTGAAGTTACCGATCAAGAGCATTGTTCGTCATCACAAGTATGAGACCATGAATGAGTTGTTGCATCATGCTAGAGAGGCCGAATCCCAGTTGGCAGAAGAGGCGAAGTCACGTGCTTGTTTTCCATCCTCCAGCAGATTTTCGGCCAGGTCTACACCTCCTATAGTCATGCCACCAGCTGCTGTTCCGTTTAGACCATCGGCTAAACCAGCAAGTACACCTTCATTTGGTTCTAATGCTCGGAAACCCGCTGCTCCTGCTGCTAGCTCGGGTTCCAACAAGTCTACTGCACGTACTCGTGATGTAGTGTGCCATACTTGTGGGGATAGAGGTCACTACAAAAAGGATTGTCCAAACAGTAAGGTTATGTTTGTTAATGAACAAGGTGAAGTAGAAAGTGGAGATGAAGCTTCTGATGATGATATTGACGACGGCGAGGAAGGTGCTGATGCATATGCTGAGCGTGCACCCACTATTGTCGTATCTTCACGTGTACTTAGTGTGCAACCGGTTGAGGAATCTCAGCGTTGCAACTTGTTCCAAACAAAAGCTCTAGTTGGACCAAACAAAGCTTGTAAGGTAATTATTGATGGAGGTAGCTGCAGAAATCTTGCAAGTAAGGAACTATGTGCCAAACTGAATTTGACATACTTACCTCATCCCAAGCCATACTACATACAATGGTTGAGCAACAATGGTGAGATGAAGGTAAATCATATGGTACGTGTGAATTTTCAAATAGGTCCATACAAAGATTCTATTGATTTTGATGTGGTTCCTATGACTGTTTGTCACCTACTATTGGGTCGGCCTTGGCTCTATGATCGCCATGTGCAACACAATGGCCGAGCCAATACATATCACTTGGAATTCAAAGGGAAGAAGATTACTATACAGCCAATGACACCATAAGAAATTGTGAATGACTCTCGCCAGAAGATAGCGGTGAACTTGAAGGAAGATACTACCACTCGGCGAGACTGTGTTACAGCTATTCCTGATGTAATTGAGCCTAAATTGAGTGATATAACGAAAAGTGAGAGAGTGCCTTGGTTATTGATACTAGCCACAAAGGAGGATATGAGAGAGTTTCGCGAGGATCCTACAGCCATGCCACTTGTGCTCATGTATAAGGGCGAGGTATTGGTTTCTAACGACATGACCCCTATTTCTTTTGGTGTCTCTTCTGTTTTGCAGGATTTTGGGGATGTGTTTCTAGAAGACGTACCCGCAGGTTTGCCCCCATTGCGTGGTATAGAACATCAAGTGGACCTGATTCCTGGCGCCACACTTCCCAACCGTGCACCTTACAGGACTAATCCCGAAGAAACTAAGGAAATTCAGAAGCAAGTACAAGCGTTACTGGATAAAGGGTACATTCATGTCTCTCTTAGCCCTTGTGCTGTTCCTGTTATTTTAGTTCCTAAGAAAGATGGTACATGGCGCATGTGTGTTGATTGTAGAGCGATTAATAACATCACTATTCGATATCGTCATCCTATTCCACGCTTAGAGGATATGCTGGATGAATTGAGTGGTGCTGCTGTTTTCTCTAAAATTGACTTGCGTAGTGGTTATCATCAAATTAGGATGAAAGAAGGGGATGAATGGAAAACTGCTTTCAAAACTAAATTCGGTTTGTATGAGTGGTTAGTTATGCCGTTTGGTCTTACTAATGCACCTAGTACTTTCATGCGTTTGATGAATCATGTTTTGAGAGAGTTTATTGGTCGTTTCGTGGTTGTTTACTTTGATGATATACTCATATACAGCCACACCGAATCTGAACATTGCACTCATATTAGACAAGTCTTGCAAGGGTTACGTGATAATAAACTGTATGCTAATCTTGAGAAGTGTACATTTGCAAAAGATAAGGTCATATTCCTAGGATTTGTTGTTTCTAAGCATGGAGTAGAGGTAGATCAATCTAAAATTGAATCAATACAGAATTGGCCTACTCCAATGAATGTTAGTCAAGTGCGTAGTTTCCACGGTCTCGCTGGTTTCTATAGGCGCTTTGTGAAAGATTTTAGCACCATTGCTGCACCATTAAATGATTTGACAAAGAAAAATGTTCCTTTTGTATGGGGCGTGGCTCAAGACATTGCATTTGATACATTAAAACGTTTGCTTACTTCTGCACCATTACTTGCTTTACCTGATTTTTCGAAGCAATTTGAAGTTGAATGTGATGCTAGTGGTATAGGCATAAGTGGCGTTTTGATGCAAGAGGGTCGTCCTATAGCTTATTTTTCTGAGAAATTGACTGGTGCTCCTTTGAATTATTCTATATATGATAAAGAATTGTATGCACTTGTTAGAGTACTTGAGGTTTGGCAACATTATTTGTGGCCAAAAAAATTCATCATCCATTCTGATCATGAAGCTTTGAAATACTTGAAAGCTCAATCAAACTTGCATAGAAGATTAGCTAAATGGGTTGAGTTCATTGAGTCTTTTCCTTACATCATTAACTATAAGAAGGGAAAAGAGAACGTTGTTGCTGATGCTATATCTAGGAAGAACATGCTATTAACCAATCTTGATGTTAAAATTCCTGGATTAGAAGCTATTTGTGCACTTTATGCAACTGACCATGATTTTGCTGAACCATATCGTTTGTGTGCTCTTAGAAACGCATGGGATAAGTATCATATACATGATGGATATTTGTTTCGAGCTAACAAACTATGTATTCCAGAATCGTCGTTGCGTTTGTTCTTAGTGCAGGAATCACATGCTGGTGGTTTGATGGGTCACTTTGGGCGTGAGAAGACGTTGCTCATGCTTGCTGATCACTTTTATTGGCCCAAGATGAGGCGTGATGTGTACAGATTTGTGAGCCGATGTATTACATGCCACAAGTCGAAATCTAAGTTGAAGCCAAACGGTTTGTATACACCTCTCTCTGCACCGACTACTCCATGGGAAGACATTAGTATGGATTTTGTGCTAGGTCTACCTAAAACTCAGAGAGGTTATGATTCTATATTTGTGGTAGTGGATAGGTTCTCTAAGATGGCTCATTTTATTGCCTGCCACAAAAGCGACGATGTGTCGCATGTTGCTAACCTGTTTTTCAGGGACATCGTGAGATTACATGGAGTACCAAAGACGATTGTTTCTGACCGCGATGTGAGGTTCATGAGCTACTTTTGGAAGACCTTATGGGGAAATCTAGGAACGAAGTTACTGTTCAGTACTACATGTCATCCCCAAACAGATGGTCAAACGGAGGTGGTGAATCGGACATTGTCACAGCTGCTAAGGACCATGATTAAAAAGAATCTGCGGGAGTGGGAAGTGTTTGCCACATGTTGAGTTTGCTTACAACAGGGTTGTGCATTCAACTACTCAGCTTTGTCCTTTTGAGGTGGTGTATGGTTTCAAGCCATTGACGCCACTTGATATGTTGCCTCTACCATTACATGAGAGAGTTGATATGGAGGCATCAAAACGTGCTGATTATGTGAAGAAAATACATGAGAAGACTCGAGAGGCTATTGAGAAGAAAGGCAAGAACATTGCTGCTGCAAGGAATCAAGCAAGAAAAGAAGTGTTGTTCAAGCCTGGAGATATGGTTTGGGTGCATCTACGCAAGGATAGGTTCCCACTACTTCGAAAGTCAAAATTGAAGCCACGTGGTGCTGGTCCTTACAAGGTGTTAGCCAAGATTAATGATAATGCCTACTCTGTTGATATACCTATTGAGGAGTTTGGTGGAGTTAGCAATAGCTTCAACGTTGCTGATTTGTCACCATATGCTGGAGAAGACCTTGGAGCGTTGAGGTCGACGCCTTTTGAAGGGGGTGAGATGATGAGGACATCCCTACAATTACACCTACCCCAATGACTACTAAAGATGCTACAACTGTTGCAAGAAAGGATCAGTCCAATGAGATTAGAATTGGACCTATTACAAGAGCTCGTGCTAAGCTACTGGAACAACAGGTGAATTTACTCCTAAAGAAATCTGGTACTTTGATTGATGAGAACTTTATACTCCTAAGTCTATGCATTTATGTATGATCAGGTTCGTTGGAGAAACAAGCATGGCGCGAGGAGGAGAGGGGCTACAAGAGAAGCCCAACATGATGATCGCCCAAGGATGCGCGAGGGAGGAGCGGGAGGAAGGCGCAAGAGAAGATCATCAAGACGAAGGCAAAAAGATCTGCCACGACCGGAGTGTCCGGCCAGAGCCACCCGGACTATCCGGCCTGGTCGAGAGGCAAACTGGCATGGACATTCAGTATGCCAGTTCGGACACTACACGGACGCCACCCGGAAACTTCAAAGTTTCCGGCCAGACCGGACTGTCCGGCACACTTCACCCGGAGTGTCCGGCCTGACCGGACTGTCCGACCCACTTCGACCGGAGTGTCTGCCCGCCGACCGAATCTGATCCGAGTCGGTTTGTATGAGTTTGAGTCGTATGCGTTTAGTTTCGGTTTCTGGTCACCCCAGCCGCCCTTATAAGCTATGGGACGACCTCTAGTTAGGGTTTAGACCATATTAAAATATTTTGGAGTTGTTTCTTTCATAGAACCTCTGGAATTACCCTGTGTTCGAATCTACCAACTATAATTGAGTGTGATCTGTTGTTCCATTGGGAATTAGTAGATTGCATACTACCGTTCGTGGTCACGGCTGCGTGCGCAAGAGCGTGGTGTTGTGAATATCCTACAAGGTTCGAGAGCTGTTGCATTGGCATCATGGATCGAGCGGGAGAGTTCATAGCTATAGGCTAGTTATCTATCATCCACCATTATCTTTGCCATCCGCTTACTGAGAAGATCGGGCCACTCCATATCAGATTCCAAGCCAGATATCAACTTCCGCACTCCCGGCGGGATCGGGGAGCCAGAGGTCTCATCATGCACCGGATGTGTACGAAGACACGAGGCGCAACACTTGGGGCGCTTAAATGTCGTGAGCCGGAGCTGTTGCAGGATGAAGATGAAGAAGGAGCAAGGGGTGACCTACGAGGAGCTTCACGACCTTGAGACCGGCTATGAGTACGACTACATCAACCACGTTCCCCGAGGAACGTTAACCGCGTACGATCTACAAGGGTATGTATTCTCTATGCTCCGGCCGTTACCGCATTACTAAATAGATAGATCCTAGGAAATTTTTGGGGTTCCATCGTAGGAAATTTTTTGTTTTCTGCTGCGATCCCCAACACATAGAACCCTTATGTGTGTTAACCTACGGTTGGGGAACACATCAGACATGATCGAGATGCTTCTCTAATCAATGATCATCAACGGGACCTGGATGCACAAAATGATCCTTGGGAATTCCATGATTTACATGTCGTTTGAACTATAAACGTCGAGTTAAATTCACTTTGTTACTTTGATACATAACTTCTCCTAGATCTGATCATTGGTACCATCACACCTTGTTCAAGATAGTTACAAAGAAGTCTACTTAACTCGTTGCCGTGATATTCCATCCTCATGATGTTGAGGGCAAACCTCTAGGGTGGCCCGATCTTTCACGAATCCCACTCAAATCGAGGATGGAATGCGGGGAAAGGAGGGGAGGATGAACACGACGAACTCACGCACGAAGAACGCGATGAACACACACACACACACAAAACAACTATACACACCAATAGCTCACGCCGGTGGTGACCGGTCTGGGGCAATCCCTAGGATCGGCGTCGGGCGGAGGACTCTCTCTTGAACCGGCACGGCGAGATGGGAGACTCGGTGAGGTCTTGACATCTTGGCAAAGGGACACCGATGCCAAGGCCGTGTACAACGCGGAGGCACAATGCAAACTCCAACGAGGTTTGGAATATTTGGTGCTCCTTTATCAAAGGAGCATGAGGGAAGAACTATATAGATCCACAAGCCACTAATTCCAAATATCATGCCTAGGGTTTACAATAGAGGTGGGGGCTATATATAGGCCAGCCACAAGTTCAGGGGTAGTTTAGGCAACTAAAGTATCAAAAGGGGGCGTTACAAGGCCAAAGGGCCGAGCTGGAGAACGCAGGCCCTAGGGTGTCGGGGTAGTACCTGTCAGATGCGGTAGTACCGCTGGAAGGGTGCGATAGTACCGGAGCGGGTAGAAGCTTTGGCGTGAGTCTCCAGGTGCGCGTGGTAGTACCGCTTGCTGAGTGCGGTAGTACCGGTGGGATCTGGGGCTTCGGGCCCATCTCTCTGCCCGGGGCGGTAGTACCACTGTCCATGACCGGTAGTACCGCTTCTAGGGGCCGGTAGTACCGGGGTCTCCTAGCAGCTGTTGGCTGCCGTGTTGCTCCTCTGGCTCGTGTCTTCGTACCTGATGATGCATAGTGTTGGGGCATGAAGTAGCAAGCCATCCAGGGGTGTATCAAAGTCACATGAGTATAAGAGCGAATTCACCTTAGCTTGGAGGAGTTTGGTTCGAGCGCGAGTCATCGGTCCACTTGGGGGGCTTGGTGGTGTAGATGTAGAGGCGTCCGTAGGATAGGCTGCATCAGCTCCCCTCCCCTTGGGAAAGAGTCATCCTCGACTCTTCATGGTTGTCATCTTGAACATCTCCATGGTAGGGTGAAATGTCCTTGACATTGAATGTATTTCTTGCAAGGTACTTGGAGGTCGGAATGTCGATGATGTAGGAGTTGTTGTTGATTCTCTTTAGGACCTTGAAGGGACCATCTCCTCTTGGCTTGAGCTTGGAGTCGTGTTCCTTGGGGAAGTGGTCCCCGCTTAGGTGTATCCATACGAGGTCACCTTCTTCAAAGATCATCTCCTTCTTGTCCTTGTTTAACCTTGAAGCTTGGCGAAGGACTTGTTGCTCGATTGTAGCTCTTGTTTCTTCATGAAGCTTCTTCATAGCTTATGCGCGTGTCTCAACGTCCATGTTTGTGCGCTCATGGAGTGGTAGCGGTAGTATGTCGAGCGCGGTGAGGGGCTCGAAACCATAGACGATCATGAATGGACTCATCTTGGTTGTCGAGTGCTTGGCTCGGTTGTAGGCAAACTCGACGTGGGGAATTCATTCCTCCCAATCCTTCAAGTTTTTCTTGATCAACACACGTAGAAGAGTTCCAAGGCTTTGGTTGACAACTTCGGTTTGTCCATCGATTTGAGGATGCGACGCGGATGAAAAGAGGAGCTTGACGCCGAGCTTGGCCATGAGGGTCTTCCATAAGTAGCTCATGAATCTGACGTCGCGGTCGGAGACGATTGTTCTTGGCACACCATGAAGACGGACGATTTCCCTGAAAAACAGATTTGCAACATGTGAAGCATCGTCGGTCTTATGGCACGGTATGAAATGTGCCATTTTGGAAAAGCAATCCACGACAACAAATATAGTCATGACCATGCTTAGATCTAGGCAATCCTAACACGAAATCCATGCTAATGTCGGACCAAGGTGTATGAGGAATAGGCAATGACATATAAAGACCATAGGGGTTAGCTTGCGACTTAGCTTGAACACATGTCGTGCATCGTTGAACGTAGCGCTCCATGTCACGCTTCATCTTGGGCCAAAAGTAGCGAGTGGAGAGCCTGTCCAATGTCTTGTCGCGGCCAAAGTGACCCATGAGGCCTCCACCATGAGATTATTGTAGCTTGTTTTGTTTAAATAGAAAGCCCTTATGCAAATAGAAATCACCAACTCCTTTGTCAATGGAGCACTTTTCAACAATTGGTTCAAAGAATGGGTCGAAAGAATACAAAGATTTTATTTCCTCAAGACCCAACACGTTGATTTCGAGTTTCATAAGAAGGCTTACGTGTTCGCGAGACAAAGCGTCCGCAACTACATTATCTTTGCCTTCTTATACTTGACAATGTACGGAAAAGACTTCATGAACTCAACCCACTTAGCGTGTCTCTTACTCAAGTTGGCTTGCCCTTTGAGGTATTTCAACGACTCATGGTCGGAATGTATGATAAATTCTTTGGGCCAAACTTGAAGGACACGAACTAAGGCAAAAAGCTCTTTGTCATAAATTGGATAATTAAGGCAAGCACCGTCAAGTTTCTCGCTATGGTAGGCTATAGGACGTCCGTTTTGCATAAGGACTCCTCCAATGCCAATACCACTAGCATCACACTCTATCTCAAAAGTTTTTGTGAAATCCGGTAACACAAGGAGAGGTGCTTCGGTGAGCCTCTCTTTAAGTTCATCAAAAGCTTTTTGTTGTGCTTTTCCCCACACCAAGGTGACATTCTTTTTTGCCAACTCGTTGAGAGGACAAGCAATGGTCGAAAAGTCTTTCACAAAGCGACGATAGAAACCGGACAACCCATGAAAACTTCGGAGTTCACTCACATTTGTTGTGATGGGCCAATCTCGTATGTCCTTTACCTTGGAAACATCAACTTCAATTCCCTTCGAAGAAACGACAAATCCAAGAAAAATCAACTTGTCTTTAGCAAAGATGCACTTGGGAAGATTAGCATAAAGCTTTTCGTGTCGAAGGATTTGCAAAACTTCCTTGACATGTGTAATGTGGTCCTCAAGTGACTTGCTATACACAAGTATATCATCAAAATAGACAACAACAGTTTTTCCAATGAGAGAACGCAAGATATGATTCATGAGGCGCATGAAGGTGGATGGGGCATTAGATAAACCAAAGGGCATAACCAACCATTCATAGAGACCAAGTTTGGTCTTGAAGGCAGTTTTCCACTCATCACCTTCAGCCATGCGTATTTGATGTAACCACTACAAAGATCAATTTTCGAAAAAATAGTGGCTCCACACAAATCATCAAGCATGTCATCGAGACGTGATATGGGATGTCGATAACGCACGGTGATAGCATTAATTGGACGGCAGTCCATGCATAACCGTAACGTATCATCCGTCTTTGGAACAAGAATCACGGGTATGACACTTGGACTAGTGCTAACTTGGATCAAACCTTTGGAGACAAGTTGTTTGATTTAACGTTCAATCTCCTTTGTCTCCTTCGGGTTCGTGCGGCAAGCGGCGCGGTTGGGAAGTGGTGCACCGGGGATGAGGTCAGTGCGATGTTCGATGCCGCGAAGAGGAGGTAGTCCATGTGGAAGCTCTTCGGGAAACACATCCTTGAATTCCTGCAAAACAATCATCAAAGATGGAGGAACATTGGTTAATTCATTAGTTCCTTGCACTAGTCCCTTGCAAAGGAGGACATAGTGCAAGATGGATGGGTTGTTCTGAACATCTCTCATCTCACTTTTGGTGGCAAGGAGAACACTCTTAGTTTCCACATTCAGCCAACTTGTGTCCTTTGCCTCCACACTTGTAGCATTCACCATTGAAGGGTGTATCACTCTTTGTTTGTTTGCCACTTGGGGGCAGTTTTCCTTGAGGAAGTGTCGGCTTGAAGGAAGGCTAGGAGGTACTTGAGGAGCTTCCATTGAAGGTTGTTGGTGTAGCGGTTGAAGCTTGCTTGTAGGTGAAATACGTCTTGGGCTTGTTGTACTTGATGTACTCTTGCACTTGACGTTCAGCCTTTGTTGTGATGTGCACAAGCTCAACCATGTTGTTGTATGTTTGGAACTCGATGATGCGCTTGATTGGGTGGTTCAACCCAATAAGGAAGCATGCCATAGTTTGCTCCATGTGCTCATCAATGTTGGCACGGATCAGGTTGAGTTCCATTTCTTTGAACTACTCTTCCACGGTTTTTGTCCCTTGGTGAAACGATTGAAGGTTGTTGAAGAGGTCACGCGTGTAGTGCGCGGGGACGAACCGGGATCACATGTGAGCCTTCATGTCATGCCAAATTGTGATTGGCGACTCTTATCTTGCATCACGAGCAACTTGAACTTGTTCCCACCAAAGGTTGGCGTAATCATCAAACTCAAGCAAAGCCATGTCGACCATCTTCTCGTTGCTATAGTTGTGCATGCGGAAGATCTTGTCGACTTTGAGTGCCCACGAGAGGTATTCTTCGGGGTCATTGGATCCGGTGAACTTGGGCATTGTGAACTTGAGCTTGTTAAAAGTTTCTTCATCGTTGCGGTCATTGCGACGAGCTTGGTGACCTTGTTGATGATCTTGTAGTTGGGGAGGTGGAACTTGGTTCTCACGTCCTTGTTGCGGAGCTTGCTCTTGATATTGGTGTTGAGGCGCTTGCTCTTGCTCTTGGCGCGGTTGTTGACGGTGTTGACACACTTGGGCCCCATTAGGTTGTTGAGGATGTGGAGCCTCATGACGCGGTTGATGACGAAGAGGAGGCTCGTTCCTTGGTTGGTGATGTTGGTTAGGCACATGGGCCTCACGGTGAAGATCATGGTCGTGAGCCTCTTGACGTGGTGGGCGTCGCTCAACTTGTATCACTTGACGCTCCAAGTTTTGTTGAGGTGGAGGAAGCGCCTCATGATGACCATGGTGTCGGTGCGGATGTTCATGACGTTGATGACGAGGAGGAGGATCTTGGAGAGCTTCACGTCGATGACGAGCTTGATTCTCCAAATTGGAGTCATCACTTGTTGTGTCAACTATGTGTCGCGGTCGATGGTGGTAGACTTGCAGTTGCACTTGCGGTTCTTCTTGTGGTTGCCCTTGTTGGATTAATAGTGCCCTTGCATGATGATGGTTTGCTTCTTGCCTTGCTCGTGGCCTTGAAGAGAAATCACCATCGTAGCTTGACGTTGCGGTGTGCCGTGGGGAAGGTACATAGTTCGAAGAACTTCCATCTTCAACCACGGGGGCATCATTGCGTCTTGGAACACTTGCATGAAGATCTTGTTGACGAGGTGTGTGACAACGCGAAGAACTTGAAGAGCTTGATGCGCGTGAACGTGGTCTTGCCATTCCATCGATGAGGCGTCGAAGATTGTCATTTGTTCCGGCGATGGAGCGTTGAAGCGCTTCATTTTGATGGCCAAAGTTATGATGCATTGAGTGCATTTGTCATTCTAGGTCGTCGAAGCGGTTGTCGATGTTCTTGAACTCGGCTTGCGTCTCGCCAAATTGTTCATCTTGTCGCGTCTCAAGGGCTTGGCAACGTTCACGGAACTCTTGTCGGACGATGAAGTGACTTTCACGCGTCATGTACGGTCCATGTTCTTCTTCTTGAGGAGGTGGTTAGCTCGACTCACCGTGCCTATCCATCATGCAAAACACACAAGTATTGTATATAGAAGTGGCATATGGTGGTGTTAGCCTTGTACCTCACCTTGGGGATTGCACCAAACTAGAAACCACAAGTGAGAGCTATAAGCGTGCAAAGTGGAATCGCAAAGAAAACTCACACTAAAGAAAGAACTAACTCTCAAAAGCTGTGGGTGGAAGGTTAGGGTTGTGGAAAACCAAACGAAACGATCCAAAGAAAAGGTTATTGTCAAAAGTGGTAGAGAACCAAAGATCAAAGCAAAAAGGAAACGATCTACAAAACACAAAGATAAACACACGTGGAGACGGATGTGGTTAGCGCACTATGAAAATGAGCACAAAAGGTCCTAACAAAGACTACGCTCGATGTCGTGCCAACGCAAGGAGAGACCACAACTCGTTCGCCAAAAGATAAATAAGCAACGGATTTGTGCACTTGCCTCGGTCGCGCTCTTTTTCTCTCTTTGCTTACAAGCTTGAGACTCTCTTTGTATTGGGAGACTATGTATCCTTCTATTTTTCTTTTGCTTTTTCTTTTTCTCTCTTTTTTTAATTCTTTTTCTCCCGTTCTATACTACTATGTTAACTCTTGTATTTGCTCTCACACTCTCACTTTCCAAGGACAAGTGCACAATGCTTAGGCAAACACAAAATGAGTTACTCTCATAGGATAGATACACACAAGGAAGAAGTGCTAACAAGGTGGAGCAAGTTATACCTTCAGTATTGATGACTTGCTACTGGTGTTGGGGATGATGTTCGGTGTCACGGTGTCAATGAGTGCGGGATGTGAATATTGTTGTGAAAGCTTAAAGTTAGGAAGGCGACACGCACACGAAACACGAACAAGCTAATACTAAAATTAGCGAACAAAATGGGGGTGAAAAATTTCTTGTCAGACAGGGGCGATAGTACCGCTCAAAAAGTCCGGTAGACCGGTGACCGGTAGTACTGCTGAGAACAGCCGGTAGTACCGCTCGCCGGTAGTACCGCTCGTTTTGGCGGTAGTACCGCTTCGTGGATTCCTGGGCGCGTGGATCTTGAACTTGAACGCACAATCGGCCCAAAAATCCTCAAATTGGCGGAAAACTGAACAAAATTGGGGCTAGGGAGACACAAAGACGGTCGATCGATACCCCAAGCAACAGATCTATGGACCAAAACCACGAAAAACGCACCAAAACCAGAGATCGATCCGAACGCAAATTTGGGGCTCTTTTTTGGGGGATTTTTGAAATTTTTGGTGGATAGAAGAAAATTTTGTAGGGGAATCGTGAGCAACGAAGCTCTTGATACCAATATGTTGAGGGCAAACCTCTAGGGTGGTCCGATCTTTCATGAATCCCACTCAAATCGAGGATGGAGTGCGGGAAAAGGAGGGGAGGATGAACACGACGAACTCACGCACGAAGAACGCGATGAACACACACACGCAAAACCACGATACACATCAATAGCTCACGCCGACGGTGACCAGTCCGACGCAATCCCTAGGATCGGTGTCGGGCGGAGGACTCTCTCGAACCAACACGGCGAGATGGGAGACTCGGTGAGGTCTTGACGTCTTGGCAAAGGGACACCGATGCCAAGGCCTTGTACAACACGGAGGCACAATGCAAACTCCAGCAAGGTTTGGAATATTTGGTGCTCCTTTATCAAAGGATCATGAGGCAAGAACTAGATAGATCCACAAGGGGTTTCCACTAATTCCAAATATCATTCCTAGGGTTTACAATAGAGGTGGGGGGCTACATATAGGCCAGCCACAAGTTCAGGGATAGTTTAGGTAACTAAAGTATCAAAAGGGGCATTACAAGGCCAAAGGGCCGAGCTGGAGCGCGTAGGCCCTGGAAGCGTGCGGTAGTACCTGTCAGATGCGGTAGTACCGCTGGAAGCGTGCGGTAGTACCGGAGCGGGCAGAAGCTTTGGCGTGAGTCTTCAGGTGCGCGTGGTAGTACCGCTTGCTGAGTGCGCTAGTACCGGTGGGATCTGGGGCTTCGGGTCCATCTCTCTGCCCAGGGCGGTAGTACCGCTGTCCATGAGCGGTAGTACCGCTTGTGCGGTAGTACCGCTTCCAGGGGCCGGTAGTACCGAGGTCTCCTGGCAGGTCGCTCCTCTGGCTCGTGTCTTCGTACCTAATGATGCATAGTCTCGGGGTATGAAGTAGCAAGCCATCCAGGGGTGTATCGAAGTCACATGAGTAGAAGAGCGAATTCACGTTAGCTTGGAGGAGTTTGGTTCAAGCGCGAGTCATCGGTCCACTTGGAGGGCTTGGTGGTGTAGATGTAGAGGCGTCCGTAGGACGGGCTTCATCACATGACCTAGATCCAGTTCTTTTCAGCACAAGGAGCCACTTTGTCCAAGAGATGTCTAGAGAAATAACAATGAAAATAAGCTATATCGAAACTGCAGTCCAGTTCTTTTCGGCTTCTCCTGTCCTGGCTTATTATGTGAGTTGTATCATGGAAAGTCTATAATGACCTTGGGATGAGTTTTTTTGACTAACTATTTCAAGACATTTTATACTGTTTTCGAACATGATGAAGTGCTAAATATTACAATTAAAATAGGTGGCCATTGGTAGTTCATTACAACTCAAATTTAAGGAAGAGTCTTGCAGGGTATTCTTCCCAAATATATATACGAAAAGAGTCTAATAAGTCTAAGGAAATACACTAATAGTGAAATCATCGTGGATCCTTTCATGTAAGTATCATGTTCGCTATTCATTTGAGCTAGCCGATCAAACCTATGTACTGAACATGGTCGCTATTTTTTTTGTGCTAGCAGATTAATCCTACATACTGGATATAATCAATCAATCAACTTAGGAGCTGCGAAAAGACTGAGCGTGTACTGAACTGTACTGAATCGATCTAGTTGGAGAAGCCCAAATCGACATGTACTGGATCGATGTGTAGTGGACGGAATCGGAGTAGCACCTGGGCGTGTAGTGCGGTGCAGCAAGTCGGCCGGAGGTTGAGCAGGCGACAGTTCAGTAGGCCGGCGACTCCCGAGCTCCAGTTCGGCGCGTGGCTCCAGGCGACGGGAGAACCAAGGAGGCCGGAGGCGGAGACCCGGTGGATGCTACGATCAAGCCTCAGTCGGTGAGCTCGAGACCACCTCGATCTGATCTGACGAGATAGGGTGGCTGCGGGATATCGTTCTGCCATGGAATGGCTTGGGGACGGCACGGGGAAGGTCTTGGCGGTGGTAGTAGAACAACCGCCTTTCGTTCCGGCAGAGCTTTTGTCCTGGTTCCTCTATGAACCGGGACTAATGCTCGCATTTGTTTCGATTCGTGGGTCTCGAGCGACGTACAAGAATCAGGGGCATACATCCTGATTTATAAGGCACTACTTGTCCTGGTCCGTAATACGAACCGGGACTAAAAGTTGTGTCCCAGACACATGTCCTGCCGCACACCTTTAGTCCCGGTTCGTATTACGAACCAGGACGAATAGTCCGTCTATAAATGCGTCGTTCCAGCCAGTCCCTCCCTCTGTTATTTTTTTGGTGGAAGAAGTGAGGTTTGTATGTTATTTTTTTCCCTATGCACATTAGGTGTTCGACGAAATGTCTGAGAGAATGATACCGCTTGATTTCACACAAAACAAAAATGATATGAGGTGCTCGGGCCACACTTAAGCCTTTCTCCTCTTTCTTTCCTTCTCGATTTAGGTTAGCAACCTTATGCTTTAATCTGTTATTGATATAATAATGTGTGTGTCGATGTAAAGTGGTCATCTCACTATTCATGATGTTCTGATATGATGCAGATGAAGCGGCGGGGATGGATGTACGGTGACCGACGTGAATCCATGTACATTCAAGGCGTGGATAAATTTATCGATGTGGATAAGGCAAACAAAGGAAATGGTTTTATGTGTTGACCATGTGTTAAATGTCGGAACATCAAGGAGTACTCTTCCTTGAAAATCATTCACGGCCACCTAGTTCGGAGAGGTTTCATGCCCAGCTATAATTGCTGGACCAAGCACGGAGAAAGAGGGGTTATGATGAAAGACAATGAAGAAGAAGAGGATGATGACAACTATTGTCGTATGTTCCCTGAATACGATGATACTTCAATGGACACTACTAGGAAACTAGTTATAGGTAGAAATGCTTTCTGTGGCACATATAGACAAAAACGCCACTGAAATTTGGCAATTAAGTGGCGCACGAAACCCATATGCGCAACCGAAATGTAGATTTTTGTGGCGTATATTTTCCCGTGCGCCATAGAAAGTGATGATTCTGTGGCGTATACAAAGTTGATGGGACCCAGCACCAAAAAAGGGGAGACAATTATGTGGCACATATGTCTATATGCGCCACATAAAGTGATGTTTGTGTGGCGCTGTGTGCGCCACAAATTATAGAAAAACAGATCCCACCCACATATCGCCTTTTTAGTTTTTTAAAAAAATAAACGAAAATGATAAAAACTTCAAAAAAAATAATTCCTTTGAGATGTAGTTATATTTTGGGGTTAGTTGCAGGGAAAATTGAAAAACATGAATTTTGATGTATTTTGCAAAAAAAAGGTCATGGCACGTTAAAATGGCCATAACTTTTGCATACGATGTCGGAAAAAAAAGTTTAATATATCAAAATGATCGTCTCAAAATTTCCTACTCGATTTCAATGGCAGGAAGATTTTGTAGATTCCCCAATTTCAAAAAGAGTAAAAAGTTATGGCAGAAAGAAGATTTTTCCTGCAAAAGAATAAAAAAGGGGGAGAAACTTCTGTGGCGCATTTCTCTCATATGCGCCACAGAAGTCTTGGGCGGGATTCGAAATTTGAATCCTGCCGACGCCCTTCTCCCTCTCTTTTTCTTTTTCTCCCCCTCTGCTTCTTTTCCCCTCCCCACTTCCCTCCCCCCTCCACACTTCTCCCCTTCTCCTCCCTCCTCCTTCTCCACTCTCAAGCGACCTCCACCTCCATCCCGGTGACCTCCTCCTCCTCCTCCACCACGGTGACCTCCTCCTTCTCCTCCTACACCACCTCCAGCAACCTCCTCCTTCTCCTCCTCCTCCACCACCTCCGGCGACCCATTATCTCGACCTCCTGCGAACATGTCCTCCTCCTCCACCACCTCCGGCGGCCTCATCCTCCTACTCCGACCACCTCCGTCGGTGGCCTCATCCTCATTCTCCGGCCACCACCTCCGATGACCCACTCCTCCTAGCCCTCATCCAGCCACCACCACCACCACCACCTCCAGCCAGATCTAGATATGTCCCTCTTTTTTTTGAAATTTGAATAAAAAATATGTGGCGCACATAATGTTGACACTCTTGTCGAGGTGTTTTATTCCCGGTTGGAGACACTAACCGGAACTAAATATATTCCCGCCATTTTCCACCGCTTCCCGCTATGTTTTCCTGCCCTTTCCCTCTAACCGGGCCTTTTAGTCCTAGTTGGAGCCACTAACTAGGACTAAAGATATTTCCCGACATTTCCCACCGCTTACCGCTATGTTTTCCCACCCTTTCCCTCTAACCAGACCTTTTAGTCCCAGTTGGAGCCACTAATCGGGACTAAAGATATTTCCTGCCATTTCCTACCAATTGCTGCTATGTTTTCCTGCCCTTTCCCTCTATATCTGGGCCGACTGCGCCATGGCTATCCACACATCCACACCTTCCTCTCTCACAACAATGGACACCGCATACTGGGCCATTCTGACACTTGAAGAGACCGAGGCGCTATGTGCCTCCAGCTACCCATGCCCGCCGTGCTACCGGCTACCCGCTGACTGGATGATGAGCGTTGGAGGAGTTCCTGTCCCTCCTGTGCCTCGAGGTTCCGCCCGCCAGGCGGCCATCATGAACCACTTCTACCTAGAGCTCACGCCGGAGCAGCGGATGGATCCCCATTGGGATCGCGACAACTACGCCACCTGGAATGCCTTCTTCACTAACCGGCAGGAAAGGGAGCCCGCTAGGTACGAGGGTGATGGCCCGCCCCGGGTGAACCACAATGAAACCGGTCGTCGCATGTGGTCGGGGAACCGGGCTATCGCCAGTTTGATGCGCTACATCACCGAGGGAGATCATCCTTGCCTGCGGTACCCGCACTTGCACCCGCTGCAAAGCCACAAGAAGGGTGGCGGTGGTGAAGGTCGCGGGCGTAGCGGCATCGTCAGCCGAGAGCCCCCTCCCCCATGCGTCGTGAATCCGAGGCCAGAGTGGCAGGTACCCCGGAATATGCCATGGTTCATGGTCCCCAGTTCCCCCCTACACAAGCCGGGAAAGGGCTGAGGATCCCTGGAATATGCCATAGCGACGACAACAAAGATGATTCGAAAGATGACCCTGAAGCTATGTACTATAGGGATAGACATGTATTTTTTTATTATTATGTGTTTATTAGTATTTTTAGTATTTGTCTTATGTCTTTTTAGTATTTGTAGTAGTATTACTAGTAGTATTTGTAGTAGTATTTGTACTAGTAGAGTATTACTATTAGTATTAGTAGTATTACTAGTACTATAGTATTAGTAGTATTTGTAGTAGTAGTAGTAGTAGTGGTAGTAGTAGTAGTATAGTGGTACTTGTAGAGTATTATTAGTAGTATTAGTAGTAGTATAGTGGTAGTGGTAGTGGTAGTATTAGTATAGTGGTCGTGGTAGTGGCTCGAGATGACGATGCGCAGTCAGAGACGAAGGCTCGTGACAACACTTCTTCCTAGCGTCGTTTGGCTCCAGGACGGGAAGAAGCTTATGTTGCATTATTATTAGTCCTGAAATTATGTTACTTTGAATATTTCAAGAAATGTTTTCTATGTTTAAATGAGTTTGTACATGGTCGTTATTGCTTATGAGCATTGGAGTTACACGATCCCGTCGGTGTTTGAGGTTAGGGACGGGTGAGGCAACATGCGCCATATAGGGATGATGGACGGGCGCAGCAACGCGCACCATATAGGGACGATGGACGGGCGCGGCAACGCATGCCATATATTAGGGTTTCTTCGAATTACGGTTTATATCCCTCGAACCGCGTTTTATATTGTCAAGCATGTATTAGGGTTATAGTTAAGGTTATCTCGTCGTCAAACCACGACACCCTAGCCCGTAAAATCTTGCCTACCTAACCTCCTCGCTTGGCTGCTTCGACTCATCCACTTTTCCCCTGTTGCAGAAACTATGGAACCTAGAGACGAAGAAAAGGAAATGGCGCTTGAGGATATGATCAATGAGGGAGGACATATCGATAATGATGTCACCTCGCTATATCTGAACAACTCCGGTGAGGGATATCCGTTTTTTGACCGAACAGACGACTCTAGTGAGGGAGTAGCCGATGAGGGAGAAGCCAAGGAGGGAGAAGTCCGCGAGGTGCATATATATTAATTAATTAAGCCTCCATTTTCTATATACACATATATTAACACTCTTTCTTCTTTTAGCTCTCTAGATCGAGCAAATCTTCTGCAAAGAATAAACGAGGCCCAGCCAGAAAGTTGGGATACCATGAAAGGTACAGGATCAAATAAGTTACTCTAGACGGCAAACCGAAGGCTCCCATTGATGCTGCAAATAAATTTGTAAGGCAATGTGGAGTTATTGTTAGGGACTACATCCCGATCACCATCAGAGAATGGAATAGGTCAAAGGATCTGGAAGCTCTGTATGTCAGTGACTTAGCCAAAGATATGCTTTGGAAAAGCTCATGGTTAATTTCACCCTACTAACGCTAGAGGTGGATCCAGATGAGTTCGATCCAGATGAGGAGATTCCAACTCAGGAGGAACTATAGAAACACATGGAGGAAGAAGTCAAGGAGTGGGCTCTTAAGAAGATGGCCCAGCAATTCAATAACTAGAAGAAAAGATTGCACCTTGACTATGTCGTGAAATAGAAGACTCCGAAATTCACTAGAGTGTCTAAGAAGCTAAAAGACAACTGGGCTGATTTTGTGGCGTACAAGATATCAGCGCCAGCTAAGAAAAGGTCTGAAAGAATAAGCAAAATATTGCTAAAAAGCAGTATCACCATACTATGGGGCAAGGTGGCTATAAGGCTAGCAAGCCTAAGTGGGAGAAACTCCAGTCCGGCCTATTTGCTAAAGGGATCATTATAGAGCCATACAATTGGATCGAACAGGTAAGGAATTGGTTTTACGGGCATGGGGACTTTGAAGGGAAGTGCATATATAACATAAGACATAAAGAAACTCCCATACCCATCAAAGAGATCAGAAATGTAGTAAAGGATATTGAAGATGGGGTGTTCATTCTGGATAGAGAGAATGCCGAGATCAGACTCGCCCTTGGGAACAAGGAACACGAGGCACGAACACGAGGCACAGAAGGCTTCATACCATCGAAACTTGGGTTTCCCGACCACAGGAAGAAATATCCCGATAGAAGTCGTCAGAGGAGAAATGAAAGGGAGGAAATTGAAGTAATGAAGCAGGCAGAGCGGATGCGCAACATAGAAGAACAATTAAAGCGACAGTAGGATCAACTTGACATACTTAGCCAGTAAGCTACCGGCCCATCTAAGCGGCACATGGTAGACGGAGATGCCTTCGATGGTACCGACCCATCCACTAATCGAAAAAGCAGTGTGGCTTCCAAGGATCTCCCCGGTGATGATGCTGATGATGCACCAGCGATGGCTCCTCTTCACTACCCAGTGGATGATATCACGGAGATGGCACATTGTGAGCTACATGTGAAAGTTGTCAGCATAACCATGAAGGTGGCAGTCGGCTATGCCTTACCATTTGTTGTACCGGTACCAACTTACCTGATGCAGCCCGTCCTACGGACGCTCCTACATCTACACCAACAAGTCCTCCAAGTGGACCCATGACTCGTGCCCGAGCCAAACTCCTACAAGCTAAGGTGAACTCTCTCCTCTCCTCGTGCCAATTTGATACCTCCTTGGATGGTGTGCTACTTCATGCAACTACTCTATGCATCATTAGGTACGAAGCCTCGACACATCCCCAAGCACCCAAGGATGGAGGACAAGGAGCAGAGCGTGAAGCAGAAGCCGCTGGAGCTGCTCAGACCGGAGTCTCCGATCTGCGCACACCGGAGTCTCCGGCCTGAAGACCCCGGAGACTCCGGCCCACTCTCCGGTCTGACCCCTGCACCGGGCCCTAGGACAATCTCAAGGCCCCTCCGGAGGCTGGTCTAGAGACTGATCGGAATCTCCGGCCTAGACCGGAGTCTCCGGTCCACCACACCGGAGTCTCCGGTCCAACCGACACCAGGCATGGAAAGGCCTTTGGGCCTGCGCCCCATGTACCCCTTAGTCCGTCTAGAACTTGTCTTTTATTCCTAAAGTACCCCTGTTTAAGTGGCTGGCCTATATAAAGTCCCCCACCTCCATTGTAAAACCTAGGCATGATATTTGGAATTAGTGGAAACCCCTTGTGGATCTATCTAGTTCTTGCCTCATGCTCCTTTGACCAAGGAGCACCAAATATCCCAAACCTCGTTGGAGTTTGCATCGTGCCTGCGCGTTGTACAAGGCCTTGGCATCGGTGTCCCTTTGCCAAGACATCAAGATCTCACCGAGTCTCCCATCTCGCCGTGCCGGTTCGAGAGAGAGTCCTCCGCCCGACGCCGATCCTAGGGATTGCGCCAGACCGGTCACCGCCGGCGTGAGCTATTGGTGTGTATCTTGGTTTTGCGTGTGTGTGTTCATCGTGTTCTTCGTGCGTGAGTTCAGCGTGTTCAACCTTCCCTCCTTCCCCCACACTCCATCCTCGATTTGAGTGGGAATCGTGAAAGATCGGGCCACCCTAGAGGTTTGCCCTCAACATATTGGTATCAAGAGCTTCGTTGCTCACGAATTCCCCCACAAATTTTTCTTCTATCCACCAAAAATTCGAAAATCCCCAAAAAAGAGCCCATATTTTCCTTTGGATCGATCTCTTGATTTGGAGTGTTATTTGTGGTTTTGATCCGACCAAACCTTGTCTTAGGAGTTGGTCCAGCTTTATCCTGCGTTTTCCCAGCCCAATTTGACCATTTTTTCGCGGATTTGAGGACACAAGGCGTGGATTTCCGCTCAAGAACACGAGCAGTTCGCGATCTGACTCTAGACCGGAGTCTCCGGCCTACCCACACCGGAGTCTCCGGCCTGGACCGGAGTTTCCGGCCTGAAACCCCGGAGTCTCCGACCTTGACGCCTGATTTTGGTAGTTTTGCATCTAATCTTGCATTGGCTAATTTCCTCTTGTTTGTTTGTGCTTGTGTGCGTGTCGCCAACTAAGAGAAAGCTTCCGCATCTAACCCTCGTGCTCATCGACACCACAGCCCACGAACATCACCCCGCACCACCGATGCCAAGTTCATCATCACCAATGAAGGTATAATTTGTGTCACCTTGTTAACCCCTATCTTCCTTTGTGTGTACCTATCCCATGAGTGGCTCATCTTGTGTTTGCTTGAGCATTGTGCATTTGTCCTTGGATAGTGAGAGTGCAAGAGCAATATCAAGTGTGACTAGGTAGCATTAAGGGAGAGCAAAAAAAAGAGAAAGAAAGAAAAAGATACAAAGCGAAAGAAAAAGAAAAATTGTCTTCCCTTGCAAAAGAGAGTCTCAAAGCTTGTAAGCAAGAGAGAAAGAAGAGCGCCCAAGGCAAGTGCACAAATCCGTTGCTCATTTTTCCTCTTTGCAAACGAGCCATGGTCTCTCCTTGCATTGGCACGATAACAAGCTTAGTCTTCGTTAGGACTTTTTGTTGCTCATTTTCATAGTTGTGTCAATCCCAACTATCTCCACGTGTGTGTATATAGTCGTAGGTTCCCGTCACCCCTTTTGAGTTTTGACCTTCGCCTTTGACTTGAGTTTTGTTGGATTTTACCCACATTTGACTATCCCTTTCTTTTGGTTGGTTCTTTGGCATTCCACAATCTTAACCTACCACCAACAAGCTGTTGACAGTTAGTTCTTTCTTTAGTGTGAGTTTTCTTTGCAAGTCCACTTTGCACGCTTATAGCTCTCACTTGTAGTTTCTAGTTTGGTGCAATCTCCAAGGTGAGGTACAAGGCTAACACCACCATATTCCACTTCCATATACAATACTTGTGTGTTTTGCATGATGGATAGGCACGGTGAGTCGAGCCAACCACCTCCCCAAGAAGAAGATCAAGGATCGTACATGACGCACGCAAGTCACTTCATCGTTCGACAAGAGTTCCGTGAATGTTGCCAAGCCCTTGAGACGCGACAAGATGAACAATTTGGCGAGACGCAAGCCGAGTGCAAGAACATCAACAACTGCTTCGATGGCCTCGAACGACAAATGCACGCAATGCATCACGACTTCGGCCACCAAAATGAAGCGCTCCAATGCTCCGTTGCCGAAACAAATGACAATCTTTGACGCCTCATCAACGGTATGGCAAGGCCACGTTCACGCGCATCAAGCTCTTCAATCTCTTCGTGTCGTCATGCTCCTCCTCAACAAGAGCTTCACCCAAGTGCTCCAAGATGCAATGATGCCCCCGTGGTTGAAGATGGAAGTTCTTCGAACTATGTACCTTCCCCACGGCACGCCGCAACGTCAAGCTATGATGATGATTTCTCTTCAAGGCCACGAGGAAGGCAAGAAGCACACCGTCATCAAGCAAGGGCATTAGTGCTCCAACAAGAGCAACCACAAGAAGACCTACAAGTGCAACCGCAAGTCTACCACCATTGACCGCGACACATACTTGACACAACAAGTGATGACTCCAATTTGGAGAATCAAGCTCGTCATCGACGTGAAGCTCCCCAAGATCCTCCTCCTCGTCATCATCGTCATGAATGTTCGTACCGACACCATGTTCATCACGAGGCGCCTCCTCCACGACACCGAAACATGGAGCGTCAAGTGGTACAAGTTTAGTGACGCCCACCGCGTCAAGAGGCTCATGACCATGTTCTTCGTCGTGAGGCCCATGTACCTAATCAACATCACCAACCGAGGAACGAGCCTCCTCTTCGTCATCAACCGCGTCATGAGGCTCCACATCCTCAACAACCTCATGGGGCCCAAGTGCCTCAACACGGTCAACAACCGCGCTAAGAGCAAGAGCAAGCGCCTCAAGAACAATATCAAGAGCAAGCTCCGCAACAAGGACGCGAGATCCAAGTTCCACCTCCCCAACTACAAGATCATCAACAAGGTCACCAAGCTCGTCGCAATGACCACAACGATGAAGAAACTTTCGGAAAGCTCAATTTCACAATGCCCAAGTTTACCGAATCCAATGAACCCGAAGAATACCTCTCATGGGCACTCAAAGTCGACAAGATCTTCTGCATGCACAACTATGGCAACGAGACGATGGTCGCAATGGCTTCACTTGAGTTTTATGATTACGCCAACCTTTGGTGGGAACAAGTTCAAGTTGCTCATGATGCAAGACAAGAACCGCCAATCACAACTTGGCATGACATGAAGGGTCACATGAGATCCCGGTTCGTCCCCGCGCATTACACGTGTGACCTCTTCAACAACCTTCAAGCGCTTCGTCAAGGGACAAAGACCATGGAAGAATACTTCAAGGAAATGGAACTCAACTTGATTCGCGCCAACATTGATGAGTGCATGGAGCAAACAATGGCACGTTCCCTCATTGGCTTGAATCACCCAATCAAGCGCATCGTCGAGTTCCAAACATACAACACCATGGTTGAGCTTGTGCACATCGCAACAAAGTGTTATGGGGGAACCCCGTGGGTGGCCCGATCTTCACGGATCTTGTGGTCAAATCAATGGGAAAGCGAGGGGAAAGGGAGAAGGTAGCGGAAGCGGACACACACCACGGGAAGAACACGATGAACACATGCAAAACACACACGATACAAGGCCGATTGCTCTCACCGGTGGCCACCAGTCCGATAGAATCCTCGCAAGGAAAGATCGGTCAACGTGCTCCCTCGATCCCACGTGGAGAGGGAAGAACACCTTGGAGAGGGTCTTGACGTCTTGGCAAAGGGACACTGATGCCAATTCCTTGTACAACGAGGGAGGCGTGATGCAAACTCCAACGAGGTGGTGACGATAGTCGATCCCCTTTGGTAGAACGGGATGAAGCAAAACTAGAGATTCCACAAAGGGGGTTATCTTTAGTCTATCATCTATGCCTAAGGGATACAATGAGGGGTGGGGGCTCTATATATAGGCCAACCACAAGTTTAGGGGTAGTTTGGGCATAATACTAGGGTTTGGTGCGAAATAGAGGGGTACATGGGCCAAGGGCCCAGCTGTTGGCTCGCAGGCCCATCACTTGGGCCGGACAGTCCGTGTCGGAGTGACCGGATAGTCCGGGGTAGCCTGACACTCCGGGTAGTGTCCGAACTGGCCTTCTGAATGTCCACGTCAGGTTGGGGCTGGGGCAGGCCGGACACTCTGGCCGAGTCGTGCCAGACACTCCGGCTGCACCGGACACTCCGGCTGGTTCCGGGCGGACACTCCGGCTTAGTCAGCTTCAGGACAGGTGCAGCTTCAGGGCTCATGGGTCGATGCGGCGGGGGTTCGTACCTGATGATGCACAGAGTAGTGGTATGAAGTAGCAAGCCATCCAGGTGTATGTCAAAGTCACATGATGAGAGGATCGAATTCACCTTATCTTGAAGGAGCTTGGCTCGGCACGGGTCATCGGTCCACTTTGGGGACTCGGTGGTGTAGATGTAGGAGCGTCCATAGGACAGGCCGCATCAGCTCCCCCCTTCAAAAAGAGTCGTCCTCGACTCTTCATGCTCATCCTAAGAAGATGATGTCGAGAGACCTTCTTGATCCTGGGGTTCACCATATAGTCATCCTTGAGAAGCTTGATGTGGCAACTCTTTGTCCATAGAGGTTGACGCGTATGAAATTGTACCTTCACACAACAAAGACCAAGCAACATATGTTTGTGTGTGATAGAGGAGCATGTCATTTGTGGCATGTCCATTCTTGTTCATAACACTATTAGCACAACTCAAGTATCGCAAAATGAAATGCGTATGCAAGGTCAAAGTGCATAGAAGTTAATTGAACATCATCCAAATATGGGAACTCAAAAACTCCATATAACATCTTAGTGTGGCACTCAAAGCAATTGACTAAAATATTGATCAACATCTTTGATACAAAGCTAGGAGAATTCGGCAAATACACATGAGGAAAGATATCCAAAACAACATCATTATGTGTGCCAACCAACCATTGGAAAGAACAATTGTTCAATATGTTGGATGCCATACACATATCATCAAAAGCCAAAATCATAGGGGTATGAGTATCGCAAGCGGAAACAAAAAAACATGTTTGCAAACAAACCCTATGAAAGAGCAAATGGTCCTTACGTTTGTTGCAACAACAATACGAGAGACTTGGAAGCTCTCATGACAATACATGCTCAAAATGGCATCATGGTTGCACACAAAACATCGGAAAGAGAAATTGTTCAACATTTTTGTGGCAACACACAAAGCATCAATATCCAATGGCAACGAAACATGATTGTCACAAGGTGAAAGAATACCATTAACATGCTTGCAAGCAAACCATAGGAAAGAGCAATTTGTCAACATGAAAGATGCAAAGCATGCGAAAGGTATCAGAGCTGGGTTCGATCTTGAACTCACTTGGGGGATGCTCTCTAGAGCTCTTTTTGTCAACTCGTGCTCAACCGAGTTTGACATTCTTATGCGGGTACCTACACACATCATACACAAAAGGAAGAATGTGTGTGCATGGTAGAGAAATACATCATCCATCATGACATATCTCTTCTTGTGCACATCACCATTAGTGTCAATCAAGTGTAACATAGGTGCATGGCGAGTATGCAAGTGGGGAACATGCTTATCATGGAAGTCATCAAAATCTCCAAAATTTGAGAAAGCTATGGGGGCCATCTCAATATAAACCATATTAGAATTATTGTTGCAAGCAAACCAAGTGAAAGAGAAAGTATTCAACTTATTGCAAGCAACAGAGAGATTGTAAAACATTCATGACAAAGCATGGTTCGAGGGGTACCATTGGTAACATGATTGCAAGCAAAACATTGGAAAGAGCAATTGTTCAACAAAGTGCAAGCAATGATATCATCAACGTAATATTTAGAGCATATCATGTCTATGGCAATATCATGACAATAAAAGGAATCCACATGGTCATCATGATGCATAGCAAGATCAACACATGGGAATAAGAGTGGAACATATGTCATGTCACATGTATCATCCATAGCATGCAAGTCATCACAAATCATCATGTCCACTAGTGGGATCATGGCATCATCAACACCCTTATTTTTACCTTGTTCATACCTCTCATATGAAGTGGGTGTTGTGGTAGTATTGGCCTCTATGTGGGCAACTTCTTCATCATCTATGGGGATGGCATCATCTTCATCCACCATGTACATCTTCTCGGTCGGAGGCATCATCATCTCCAAGCTTGGTGCTTCTTGATCCATGGAACCTAGCACATCATGAGGAAACACACTAGAGGTAGAGGGTAAGTCGTTAGAAATCAAAGTGGACATGATGATTTATCTTATAAGGAAATACACTAGAGGTTGATTTCCTCATGCCTAGGAAATCAAACACGTTAGAAATCAAGCTTGGTGCTTCTTGATTTCCTCATGCCTAGGAAATCAAAGTGCCCCCCAGGCACCCCCTCGGCCTCTGTATTCGCCTATAAGGAGCCTTCTGACCTAAAAACTTCGGGGGGTTCGACGTTTTTCCAGAAGGAGTTTCGCTCCGCCGCCACCACCAGATTCCACGAAACAGCACCAGAAACTCCGTTCTGGCACCCTGACGGGATGGGGAATTGGAGGAGATCATGGCCATCATCATCACCATCGCTTCTCCATCGACCATCCATGTTTCCCCCATCTATGAGTGAGTAATCCCCCGCTGTAGGCTATGGGGATGGTAGGGATTGGATGAGATCGTTCATGTAATGGCATTAGATTGTTAGGGCATGGTGCCTAGTATCTTTTATTAGTGCTTTATGACTTTGTTGCGACTTGTTGTGCTTAATGCTTGTCACTAGGGCCCGAGTGCCATGATTTAGATCTAAACATGTTATTGATTCATTATGATAGTATTGTTTTTGGTCTTATCTGCAAGTTGTATACACACGTTGTTGTCCGGAACCTATGGCCCCGAAGTGACAGAAATCGGGATAACCGGAAGGGAATGGCTTTGATGTGAGGCTCACATGTGTTCATAGAGTGTTAATGCTTTGCTCCGGTGCTCTATTAAAAGGAGCACCTTAATTGCCAGTAGTTCCCTAGAGGCCCCGCTGCAAACGGGCTGGCAGGACAAAAGAGGTTGTGCAAGTTCTCATTGCGAGCATGTATGACTATATACGGAACACATGCCTAGGATTGTCTAGTACTTGGATGCTTTATCTTATTTATCTGCAATTGCCCTATGTTCTGATTGCTATTTGAATTGTCTTGTCCATGCAACGCCCATCCATCCATCCCTATGCCTACCACACTCGAATCCCACTGTTTACTGCTTTTGTTACTACTGTCTTTGCTTTACTACTGCTGTTACTTTACTATTCCTACTACAAAACTGTTGCTACTGATAAACTGCTGTGAGCAAGATTGTTTCCAGGTGCATCTGAATTAACAACTTAGTTGTTAAGCCTTATAAATATTCTTTGGCTCCCCTTGTGTCGAATCGATAAATTGGGTTTCACTTCCCTCGAAAATACTGTGATACACCCCCTATACTTGTGGGTCATCAAGACTATTTTCTGGCGTCGTTGCCGGGGAGCATAGCTTTATTTATCAAGTTCACTTGGATTTTCTATTATTTGTTGTTATCCATCCATCATGGGTAAGTCTCGTGATGGCAAGGTTCCTATTTTACCATCCACGACAAGAAGAGGTACGGTTCTAAACACCTCTGCTGCTCTTGATTCACGGTCTGTTATGAGTAAGTTCCTTACACCACCACATACACATGCTACATACACTGGTACTACTGCGGAATCCGAAACTTCTGATGCTTATGATGCTGCTTCTAGTGTGCTTGATAAGAGTGGTTCATTAGGTCATTTCCTAGATGCTACGATTGCTAGAACTATAGCTGGAAATACCGAAACTCCTAATGAAGACACTACCACACCTGTTAGCTCACCTAAGTCTAGTGAGAGTTATGATATTGAAGATGGTTATGTTGAGATGACCGATGAGTTTATTAAAGAATGTAAGAACACCCATGATAGGAGCGCTGCTAAGAGTCTCCTTGAGAGGCGTACTATTAGACCCAAATTATCTCCTGCTGCTAAGTTTGCTGCTTCTCCCATAAACATTATAGATGAAGATTATGATTTCTCTCTCGATCTATCTTGCATAGCTATTGTCGAGAAAGAACCTTTTTGTGGGACTAAGAATGAAAGTGCGGTAGCACATATGAATGAACTTTCTACCATGAGTGGTTTGTTTTCTGATGATATTAAGATGCGTACTTACTTTGTTGCTAAGATTTTTCCCTTTTCACTAAAAGGAGAAGCTAAAACTTGGTTTAGTAATTTACCTCCTGGATCTATTGATAGCCCTGAGTGCTTGATTAGTACTTTCCTGTAGAAATATTTTCCTCCTAGTGCTAGACATGTTATTTTGTAGGAACTTTTGGATTTTAAACAGGGAGAAAAAGAGGTATTGCCCGAATCTTGGGAAAGGTTTTGTGCTTTGATTCATGCACAGGCTGGAAGTCCATTACCTAAGAATGAGCTTCTTGATATATTTTATAATGGACTAACAGAGGAATCTAGGACATACCTAGATAATTGTGCTGATTGTGTTTTCAGGAATAGGACTCCTAAGGAAGCTGAGGAATTAATGGCTAAAATAAGCAAGAATTATGAAGATTGGACTCCTCCTAAACAAGCTATACCTGAAGTAATTGTACCCGAACCATCTATTCCTGTGCCTATTCCAACATCAAAGAAGAGGGGAGTTATTGAATTAAATGATGAAGTGATGAAGGAAGCTAAGAAATGTCTTAAGGAGAAGGGAATTAAAGCTGCAGATGTCAATAATTTACCTCCTATAGAAGAATTATGTAAGCCTATTCCCTACTCATCCACTATTGAGGTACACTCTCTCCAACACTTTGATGAAGGTGATATCCCTTACTCTAAACCTCCTGATCAATGCTTAGAAGAATTTGATATCTTTATTGTTAAGCAAGATAACTTTAATAAAAGGGTGCACAATCATCTAATGGAAAACACTAGAGCTATTGTTGAGTTGAAAGATATTGTGGAAAGAACCTCTAATGATGTTAAAATGATTGTTAAACACTTTCAAATGGTTCAAACTCAAATAGATCAACTCGTTAAAGTGCAAAACGACTTGCTAGTTAATGATGCTAAAGAAAAACATGCTTATGAAATTAGAACTAGAAGTGGTGCTGCTACCCAGGATCCTCTATATCCTGAGGGGCATCCCAAAAGAATTGAGCAGGATTCTCAACAAGCTGAAAATAGTGGTTCTACTGGTAAGAAAAGGAAAAAGAAATATAAAACTGTTGTAGAACCCTCTGAACCTGCTATAGATCCTAATAGTATATCTATCTTTGATGCTGAAACTGAAAGTGGTAATGAAGAAAATGTTGTTCCTAATGAAGAAAAAGTTGAAGAAGAACCTGAAAACCACACTAAGAATACTAAATACACCAAAGAAGATTTTATTGCTAAGAAACATGGTAGTGAAAGAGAACCTTGGGTCCAAAAACCTATGCCTTTCCCTGATAAGAAACACAAGTCAAAGGAAGATGAACACTATAATAAGTTTTGTGAGTGGATGAAGCCTTTATTCTTGCAAATTTCTTTGACTGGTGCTATTAAATTGCCTCCTTACTCAAAGTATATGAAGGACATTGTCTCGAATAAAAGGAAGATCCCTAATGAAGAAATTTCTACTTTGCTTGCTAATTATTCCTTCAATGGTAAGGTTCCTAAGAAACTTGGAGACCCTGGGATTCCAACTATCCCTTGCTCTATTAAGAACAGTTATGTTAGAACTGCTTTGTGTGATTTGGGAGCTGGAGTTAGTGTTATGCCTTTCTCTCTATAAGAGGCTTCAATTTGAAAAATTAATACCAACTGATATATCTTTACAAATGGCTAATAAATCTACCACTATTCCTGTGGGTATATGTGAGGATGTACCTGTTCAGGTGGCTCACAATTTCTTGATATTAACTGATTTTGTTGTGCTTGAAATGCCCAAAGATGATAATATGTCTATTATTCTTGGGAGACCTTTTCTTAATACTGCAGGAGCTGTTATTAATTGTAATCAAGGAAAGGTGACCTTCAATGTTAATGACAAGGAACATACTATCTATTTGCCCAAGAAGATTGAAAGGACTTATGGTTTGAATTCAATTGAACATGTTGAAGGCATTCAAGTTGGAGAAATATATTGTCCCATACCAAGAGAAAAAATTGAAACTATTATGATTGGGACCATTGCTATCAAGGTTGAGGTAACATAATCATTAGTGGAATACAAAGTTTTGTCTCATATGCAATTGTTTTGGTAGCAAGACTTGATCAACCTTGTTAACAAAAGGATTACATTGAACAAAACAATGTTTTCATTATGATTATCTTCGTTTATTTCTATCATTTGCATTTTAGTTTTTGCTTTCGTTTAGTTTTCATTTTGTTGTTAGTTGCTTGCATGTTAGAACTTCTGTAGTTCTAGCCTTGTTTTGTCCTTGCATCATGTTTCCAAAAGAAAAAAAAATGTCTGTCAGAAAAATCATTCTCCTATTTCTGAAAAATGCCCAAAAAATAAAGTGTCTCGAAAAATTCCAGAAAATCCATATTAAATTTTTACGTGAAAAGGGGGCAGAGGAGTACCTAGGAGGTACCAGGGGGGCCCACCAGGCAGGCACACCACATGGTGGCGCGGCCAGCCTTGGGTGGCGCCATGCCCTGGTGTGGGCCACCCCTGGCCCCCCACTAACTCTCTCACCTGCCACTTTCTTCTCTCTCCCGAGTAAGCTCCAGTTCATAGCTCAAAATCGCGTTCTTGCTATGCTTTCTCTCGTTTTTTTTATCTCCTTGCTCAGCCCATCTTTCTTGCTGAAATTTGGAGCATTTGTTCCCTGGTATGTGACTCCTGCCCTTGTCCAAGTAGGTTTGTGTTTAGTGGATTATATATTGAGTATTTTGCTATTGTAGGTGACTGGTTATGAGAGCTTGTAAGCTTGTTTGATGCTTAGAGATATAGTTTTGATGCATGTTTAGGCCTCTTGCAAGTCCCTATGAGTAGAATCCTTCATTATATTTACTTTGCAATCACTTGTTTAATAGGTGTTTAAATTTCAGAATACCAAGCATGAACAACCATACTTTTGGAGAGATATTTGAGAGTGATGCACCTAGGAGGTCGATGCCCTCAAGGATAGCCTCTCAATCTAGGCCATCATACAATGAAGATCTCATTGCAACTCGTATTGGTAGTGAAAGGGATGATGGGGATGCTCACCCATCCTCTTTTCCTTGTTTTACTTTCTTACAAGTTGTAGGTATTCTTGATGATTTCTTGCTACTGATTGAGAGGGTTGGTTTGACCTCATATATGCAAGATGAGAGTGCGCAATACGCTATGCTCACCAAAACTTTTGTTGAGAGCTTCACGTTTACTAACACACCCTATCAGTCTACTGTCTCTTTCAAAATCTATAATCTGCCCTTCACCATGCCTTTGGAGAGATTTTGCAGTATTTTAGGTGTGCGCATGACAGGAACCGTGAAGAAAATTCAAGGGCGACCCGCTGATTTGTTGGAGCTTTACCGAGGGGTGACCAATGATGATGACCGTGTGGCGCAGCGTGGAAAGATAAGAAATATCCAACTCCCTGCTCTTAGATACTTTGCATATTATCTTGCTACTAGTGTACTTGGTAGGGAGAACACAAGTAATATCTCCAACTATCATTTAGCATTCCTTGCTGCTTCGTTTAAAAATGATACTTGATACAATCTTGGCTCGCTTATTGCTCGCCGCCTAGCTTCTAGAGGGCCTATCTATGGGGGCATCATTGCCTCGCGTATAGTCAATGCATTAGGTCTTTCAGTGGATCCCTATGATGCTATGCTAGAACCACAGAGGCTTGACCTTGTTGCCATGAAAACTCATCACTTTGTTATTGCTACCTCTGATTTGAACAATCTAGTATATAGGATGCTTTTCACTGACGGGATGAAAGGGAGATCCTTTTGCCACATCCTGCTTTGTTTAGTGTTCACAGGAGACCGTGGTCGCGCTCCAAGGAGGAGGTGGACGAGCAGCTTCGCTTGCTAGGTTTCCACGAGCAACACCAGGAGGATGTGCCCTCCTATGATTACTCCGCACATTATGGAGGGACGTACTCGAGTTTGCACCAGGATGAGGGGACCTCTTCGTCGTACCAGGGTGACACTTCATCCTGGCCAGCTTGGGATTGATACCCACTTAGGCCAAAAGCCTAAGCTTGGGGGGAGGTACGCCGACACCGCACTCATCTTCATATCATGTTGCATTGGTACTTTGTATATTCATGTTTTCGTTCTCTTTTTAGTTTTCGTTCTTCTTTGCTTTTGCTTTCTAAAAACACAAAAAGACCAAAAATATTTTTGTTGTTTCTCTTTGGTTTGCTTCTTCTTTTTGCCTTGGTTTGCTTTTCCCTTTTTGCTTTGTTTGAACTATTTGAAAAACCCAAAAAGATTTTGCTTTGTTTGTTTTTCCCTTTTGGTTCTTGTTTAAAAAAATCGAAAACACCAAAAATATTTGTCGTTCTTCTTTGGTTTTGTGAGTTTGCTACAGGGTTCAGCAGTCCTCAGTGGATATTGGTTTCATATTATTATTCAAGCCACACAAGTGAAGAGAAATAATGAGGATCAATGACAACTTGAGGCGTGGTAAGAGGCTGGTAACAAACTCTATTTGTTTTCATTTTGTACATATACTCATCATTGTGAGCTTGCCTAGTCCGCTCAAGTAGGGTGTATGTTATCTTTGGATGCTTAGTAGTTCTTGCTTTCTTATGATTAGCTCCAGCTCGCTAATAGTTTGTAGCATGTCTTATGAATGTTTGCTTGCATTGCTCTATTCATAAATTGGTATGACACCGCGGTATCCTCCTCTGAATGTTTCATTTGAATTGACTTGGCACATGCTCACGCATGCACATGACTGTGATAATCAGTTAAGCCTTGATGAATTATTTTGCCTTGAGGAGCTTGAATCACTTTCATGCCATGAGTAGTCCTGTTTTGTTGCAAGCATGATAATGACAGCTATTGCTCTCTCGTTTTTCGCTGCCTTACTATTGCTAGCCTTCACTTTCACTGAGTATGTTTTACTCAAGTTCCCAACTCCCTAAACCAAATATTTCCAAAGTGTCCACCATACCTACCCATTAGCATCATTTGCTACTTCCATGCATATTCAATATGCTTTGTTTTCTTCCGAATAAAATGTTTGCTTGTTATGAGAAAGTTAGTTAGTAAAGCTCTCACGAACTTGATGGCACACTTTATTTTCTTGCACTTAATAAACCTGAACCATTGCGTCCTTCTTTCTTGCGCATATGCTTGCGCTTTATGAGTTCAAGTTAGCAGAACCATGTATCATGGGGACCGCTTTCAACGCTTTATAGGTACTTTGTACCTAGTTGATATCATGTTCTTTTGCTTATGGATCCCGGCGGTGTGAAATAAAAGTGGAACTTGTAAGATCATGGAGTTTGTATGTATGTTAGAGAAACGCCTAGGCCGCTAGCCTAAGCCATGCCTAATCATGGTGGAAACTTGCAGCATAACCATAATGAGCATTCTATGAAGCATCCTCAATAAAAATCTATGCACATAGTAAATAAAAATATCGCCGAGATGCTCATTGTCTGCTTGCCTTGTTATTTTGATTATGGGATAGCTCCCGTGTCATGTGCAAGGGGTACCCCGTTGGCGGTTCTCTATGGTACGTATATACTTACAATGATAAGATCTTACTTGTGACTGAAGTTGAGTAGCATGAGGATCGGTCTTCGTAAGTAAGGGGCATGAGACTTCGATTTATAACTTGTCAAGCATATCCTCTTAGTTGTGTCACTTTAACCTTAACCATTTAAAGATGCTTATGATAGGGGCAATGAGAGCTCAAAGCTAATGAGTACCATACTTTCAGCATTTGGAAGCTTTTCAAAATTATTCAAAACCTTTTTCTTTACTTGTTGAGTCTCCATTTATTCTTTGAGCACCTTCTTGAGAGCATAGTTGTCATTCTTTGTGTTTGTTCCATTCCTTGATTATTTGTGTTATGACTTTGATGCTTGTATCCTTGATATCTTTACTTCTAGTCATCACTTGAACTTCAAGAGGTGCCTTGATATTCATAATCAAAGGCAAGCGAGATACCACTCTATCATACTCTTTATTATGAACTGTTTAAGTAGTTGATCGCATTGCTGAGAATATTTACATCTTATGAAGCAATTGTGTTCGTGAAAGTTCTTTTATCGCACTCATTTTTCAACTGAATTGCTTGAGGACAAGCAATAAGCTAAGCTTGGGGGAGTTGATACGTCCAAAACGTATCTACTTTCTCGAACACTTTTGCTATTGTTTCTCCTCTATACTTGTGTGATTTGGATACAACTAATGCGGACTGACGCTGTTTTCAGCAGAATTGCCTTGGTGTCTACTTTTTGTACAGAAAATCAACTATTAGGAAAAATCCCGGAAAATATGCCAAAAATCCTATTTCACTCGAAGACTCCAAGAGCCAGAATACGAGACGGAGAAGAGCCAGGGGTGGCCACACCACCTGCTGGCACGGGCCAGGCTAGGCCGCACCATGGGGTGGTGTGGGCCCCCCAGGCACCCCCTCGGCCTCTCTCTTCGCCTATAAGGATCCTTCTGACCTAAAAACTTCGGGGGGTTCGACGTTTTTCCAGAAGGAGTTCCGCTCTGCTGCCACCACCAGATTCCACGAAACAGCACCAGAAACTCCATTCTGGCACCTTGCCGGGACGGGGAATTGGAGGAGACCATCGCCATCATCATCACCATCGCTTCTCCATCGACCATCCATGTTCCCCCCATCTATGAGTGAGTAATCCCCCGCTGTAGGCTATGGGCATGGTAGGGATTAGATGAGATCGTTCATGTAATGGCATCAGATTGTTAGGGCATGGTGCCTAGTATCTTTTATTAGTGCTTTATGACTTTGTTGCGACTTGTTGTGCTTAATGCTTGTCACTAGGGCCCGAGTGCCATGATTTCAGATCTGAACATGTTATTGATTCATTATGATAGTATTGTTTTTGGTCTTATCTGCAAGTTGTATACACATGTTGTTGTCCGGAACCTATGGCCCCGAAGTGACAGAAATTGGGATAACCGGAAGGGAATGGCTTTGATGTGAGGATCACATGTGTTCACGGAGTGTTAATGCTTTGCTCCGGTGCTCTATTAAAAGGAGCACCTTAATTGCCAGTAGTTCCCTAGAGGCCCCGCTGCAAACGGGCTGGCAGGACAAAAGATGTTGTGCAAGTTCTCATTGCGAGCACGTATGACTATATACGGAACACATGCCTAGGATTGTCTAGTACTTGGATGCTTTATCTTATTTATCTGCAATTGCCCTATGTTCTGATTGCTATTTGAATTGTCTTGTCCATGCAACGCCCATCCATCCATCCCTATGCCTACCGCACTCGAATCCCACTGTTTACTGCTTTTGTTACTACTGTCTTTGCTTTACTACTGCTGTTACTTTACTATTCCTACTACAAAACTGTTGCTACTGATAAACTGCTATGAGCAAGATTGTTTCCAGGTGCAGCTGAATCGACAACTTAGTTGTTAAGGCTTATAAATATTCTTTGGCTCCCCTTGTGTCGAACCAATAAATTGGGTTTCACTTCCCTCGAAAATACTGCGATACACCCCCTATACTTGTGGGTCATCAGAGGGTAAGTCGTTAGAAATCAAAGTGGTCTCACATGACCTATCAACTACCACTCTCAACTCACTAAGTGTATCACTCATGTCGTCCATGTGGAAGCACTCAATCTCACGTATGGTGGAGTCACTCATCTCACTCTTGTTCTCACTCAGGTGGGCTAAGTGGCTCTCATACTCACATGGGATTGGTACCACATCATCACTCAAGCATATGGGGGTAGGCTCAGTTCTCTCAACTCCATGCGCCTCCTTTGGTGAAGGGAAAATCCCATGCTCACCATTCTTGACCTTGTCGTCGCCATCTTGCACCTTGGCTTGTGTAGTCCTCTTGATGTACTCGTCCAACTTGGCGAAGTAGAGGTCTTCATCTTCCTCCTCCATGAAGTCGCATGCGTCATCTAGGACGTCAGGTCTTGGCGTTGAAGCTTGATGGCGTGGAGAAGAGCTTTCTCTTGGTGCCATTTTGGTGGTGGCATGAGTAGTTGAAGGTTCCTTATGATGGTGTCGACGGAGTTCATTGGCATGCCTTGCCAAAGGTTGATGTAGATGGCACACTTGATCATCCACATGACGCTCGCGACAATGCTCCTTATCCTTGGCACTCTTCTTGTGATGGTGGTGCCTTCTTGAGCTTGGTTGAGCATTATGGATAGTGCTCAACATGTATTCTTCGTCTTCATGGCGAAGATGCCTTGAACGACGTCTTGTATCCTCTTGATGTTGGTGATGATCATGAGAGGGTGTATGTCGATGAAGATTCTTGCTTCTTGGCGCCTCTTTTGGGAGGTGATGTTGGGGCGCCGCTCTTCTTGTAGTTGGTGGCACTTGATGCCTAGGAGGTTGTTGCACATGACGCCTTCGAGGTGGCCTTGCTTGGCATCTTGGAGATGGTGGTTCTTGGCGCCTTGGAGATGGTGGTGCTTGACGGCTTGGAGGTGATGGCGCTTGCTGCCTTGGAGATGGTGACCCATGACACCATGTAGGTGGTAGCGCTTGACGCCTTGGAGGTGGATCATCGAAGTAGGTGGTGCCCTTTGGTGTGGCACGCTTGGCCTTGAAGGTCATGGTTTCTTGATGATGCGTCTCCGCTAGCTTGGCGTATTAGTCCTCCATCTCCAAGCGGTGGAGGTATTCTTCATGGCTCATGGAAGAGCCCTCGAAGTGGGTGAAGCTCGCCATGTCCTCCATGCTTGGTGAGGCGTCGTCGTTGTAGCACTCGTAGTCATCCATGCTTGGGGAGTCGTTGTTGATGTAGTACTCCATATCACCCAAGCATGTGGAGCCATTGTCGGTATAGTGCTCCATGTACTCCATGCATGTGGAGCCATTGTCAGTGTAGTGCTCCATGTACTCCATGCATGAGGAGCCATTGTCGATGAAGAGCTCAAAGTCATCCATGCTTGAGGAGCCATAGATGTCGTGCTCCATGTCTTCCATGCATGTGGAGCCATCATAGGTGCAATGCTCTGGGTCCTCAAAGCATGCAGAGCCATTGTCGGAGTAGTGCTCCGTCATGTCATCTATACTTGTGGAGTCATAGTCGTGGTGGCTCATCATGGATTCTTCATATATATCATCCTCGGTTCCGGAGTCCCTAGACATGATTCACAAGACCAAGTGGTGTATATGGAAGTGGTAGGGGTTAGGAATGCAACGCCAAACCTTACTTTACCTTGGAAAATAGTATCGTGCCAGTGGCAACACTTGAGAGCAATCAAAACCAAGCAAAGTGAAGTTCACGCGGAACACCAAAACCAACTAACCACTAAAAAACACACACACACAAAGCTTATGGTGGATGGGTATGGAAGGTGGCATGTCAAGAACCAATCCGAACTCAAGATGTTGTAATGGAAAGTAAAGAACCACAATGATCACAAGAGGAAATATGTACAAGGAAACACACACGGTGGGATAAATGGGACTTGCATGACGGAGAAAGTGAGCTAATAACCAAATGATTACCTAGCGAAGACTATAAGCTCGTGTCGCACAAGTGCAAGGAGAGACGCTAGTTCGATTGCAATAAATTGGTGGGCTACAAGATATGCACAATAAGTACCACCTATTTGATGTTCATCGAGCTTGCGCTTCCTATTCTATGAGGCACTTGTTTCTTTCTTTCTATTTTTATTCTTTTTCTTTTTCTATTTTTTTCTCTTTTTCTTTTCGTTTTTTTTCACTTGCATCTTCCTTGTGCCAACAACTATACAAGATAACAATATGAGATAGTGCGCTCACAACTTTTACTCGGAATTCTACAAGGTATCAAATGTGCATAGCCCAAGCAATCATAGGAGGAACTAGTCTCAATAGGTGTTTGCTGATCGCAAAGATAGTGTGGCTCACAAAGGGATGCAAGTGGGGAGAAGTCACGGAATATATATACCTTTCCTCGCCGATCTTCACCCTTTATTGTTGGATTCCGCCTTGCTCACGGAATTTGGATGGAGTATATAGCACGAACCACGGATATGATGATGTAGAGCTCCTTCTCCTCTTCAAAACGAGCTAAAGAACACCAAAATCCGAGTTCGTATGCAAAAAGTTATGCTCAAAACCGTGAAGAGATTTGTTGTCTGCAAGGGGGGGTGGACAGTCCGGGGAGCGCAGGCCGGACAGTCCGGCCGGGCCGGATATTCCGGTCAGTTTAGGCTAGAAACTCCGGTGGGGCGGATATTCCGGCCCGTTTTGGCCAGACAGTCCGGTCCGGTCGAACCAGAACTTCCAGAACACGAACGGGACGAGTTTTGGCAGAAAAACTAGGACGAAAACCTCAAATTGATGGGGGAAATCAAGGAATTGGGCTATGGAAACGCAGGGGAAGGTAGATCAACAAGTTTAGCAAGCAATCCACGGATCAAAACCTACCAAAACGCACTCAAATCACAGATCAGTCCAAAACACGAATTGGGGCTATTTTTGGTGGAATTTTCGAATTTTTGGGGAAAAGACCAAATCGATGAGAAATCCGTGGCAACCAAAAGCTGCTGATACCAGATGTTATGGGGGAACCCCGTGGGTGGCCCGATCTTCACGGATCTCGTGGTCAAATTGATGCGAAAGCGAGGGGAAAGGGAGAAGGTAGCGGAAGCGGACGCACACCTCACGAAGAACACGATGAACACACGCAAAACACACACGATACAAGGCCGATTGCTCTCACTAGTGGCCACCGGTCCGATAGAATCCTCGCAAGGAAAGATCGGTCAACATGCTCCCTCGATCCCACGCAGAGAGGGAAAAACACCTTGGAGAGGGTCTTGACGTATTGGCAAAGAGACACCGATGCCAAGACCTTGTACAACGAGGGAGGCGCGATGCAAACTCCAACGAGGTGGTGACGATAGTCGATCCCCTTTGGTAGAAGGGGATGAGGCAAAACTAGAGATTCCACAAAGGGGGTTGTCTTTAGTTTATCATCTATGCCTAAGGGATACAATGAGGGGTGGGGGCTCTATATATAGGCCAACCACAAGTTCAGGGGTAGTTTGGGCATAAAACTAGGGTTTGGTGCGAAATAGAGGGGTACATGGGCCAAGGGCCTAGCTGTTGGCTCACAGGCCCATCACTTGGGCCGGACAGTCCGGGTCGGAGTGACCGGACAGTCCGGGGTAGCCGGACACTCCGGGTAGTGTCTGGATAGTGTCCGAGCTGGCCTTCTGAATGTCCATGCCAGGTTGGGGCTGGGGCAGGCCGGACACTCCGGCTAGTTCCGGGCGGACACTCCGGCTTAGTCATCTTCAGGACAGGTGCAGCTTCAGGGCTCGTGGGTCGACGCGGTGGGGGTTCGTACCTGATGATGCACAGAGTAGTGGTATGAAGTAGCAAGCCATCTAGGTGTATGTCAAAGTCACATGATGAGAGGAGCGAATTCACCTTATCTTGAAGGAGCTTGGCTCGGCACGAGTCATCAGTCCACTTGGGGGACTCGGTGGTGTAGATGTAGGATCGTCCGTAGGACGGGCCGCATCACAAAGGTTGAGCGTCAAGTGCAAGAGGACATCAAGTACAACAAGCCCAAGACGTATTTCACCTACAAAGAGGCTTCAACCGCTACGCCAACAACTTTCAATGGAAGCTCCTCAAGTACCTCCAATCCTTCCTTCAAGCCCACACTTCCTCAAGGAAAACGGCCCCCAAGTGACAAACAAGCAAAGAGTGACACACCTTTCAACAGTGAGTGCTACAAGTGTGGAGGCAAAGGACACAAGTCGGCCAAATGTGGAAACAAGAAAGTCTTGTTCATCCATGACAATGGTGATGAAGAGTACTTGAGTGAAGATGAATTTGATGCCTGAGTCAAGGAAGCAATGACAAGGCAACGAGTGGAAGATGATCAAGAACTCCTCATGTGTGAACATGACGCAAGTCCATCGCTTGTCGTCACAAGGATCTTGACCACCCAAGCACAAGAGCATGAAGACCAATGCTCCAATATCTTCCAAACACGAGCCAACATCAATGGCAAATCTATCAAGGTGATCATTGACGGAGGGAGTTGCCACAACCTTGTTAGCACCGAGTTGTGTGAGAAGCTCAACCTCACCCTCCATCCACACAAGCACCCCTACCACGTGCAATGGCTGAGTGACCAAGGGTCCGTGAAGATCAAGCATACCGTATCGGTCTCTTTCGCCATTGGTCCTTACAAAGATACGGTAGAGTGTGATGTGGTTCCTATGATAGTTTGCCACATGCTTCTTGGTCGACCATGGCAATTTTACAAGGCTGCTCAACATGATGGTCGCACCAATGTATACATCTTCAAATGGCTCAACAAAACATGTGTTTTGCAATCGATGACTCCTAGCCAAATAATTGCGGACAATGCAAAGGCTTTAGCGAGGGCGCAAAGCACAACACCTACTTGTGAGAATAGTGGTGAGAGAGAGAACCACCTCATAGTGAGTGAGAGCCACAAGCCAAACTAGAGTGGAAAACTAAGAGTGTTCTCCTTGCCACCAAAAGTGAGATGAGAGATGTTCGGAACAACCCATCCATCTTGAACTATGTCCTCCTTTGCAAGGGACTAGCGCAAGGAACTAATGAATAAACCAATGTTCCTCCATCTTTGATGAGTATTTTGTAGGAATTCAAGGATGTGTTCCCCGAAGAGCTTCCACATGGACTACCTCCTCTTCACGGCATCGAACATCGCATTGACCTCATCCCCAGTGCACCACTTCCCAACTGCGCCGCCTACCGCACGAATCCGGAGGAGACAAAGGAGATTGAATGTCGAATCAACCAACTCGTCTCCAAAGGTTTGATCCAAGTTAGCACTAGTCCAAGTGTTGTACCCGTGATTCTTGTTCCAAAGACGGATGGTACGTTACTGTTATGCATGGATTGCCGTCCAATCAATTCTATCACCCTGCGTTATCGACATCCCATACCACGTCTCGATAACATGCTTGATGAGTTGTGTGCAGCCACTATTTTTTCGAAAATTGATCTTCGTAGTGGTTACCATCAAATACGCATGGCCGAAGGTGATGAGTGGAAAACTGCCTTCAAGACCAAACTTGGTCTCTATGAATGGTTGGTTATGCCCTTTGGTTTATCTAATGCCTCATCCACCTTCATGCGCCTAATGAATCATATCTTGCATTCTCTCATTGGAAAAACTGTTGTTGTCTATTTTGATGATATTCTTGTTTATAGCAAATCACTTGAGGACCATATAACACATGTGAAGGAAGTTTTGCAAGTCCTTCGACATGAAAAGCTTTATGCTAATCTTCCCAAGTGCACTTTTGCTGAAGACAAGTTGATTTTCTTGGTTGTTTCTTCGAAGGGAATTGAAGTTGATGTTTCCAAGGTAAAGGACATATGAGATTGGCCCATCCCAACAAATGTGAGTGAACTCTGAAGTTTTCATGGGTTGGCCGGTTTCTATCGTCGCTTTGTGAAAGACTTTTCCACCATTGCTTGTCCTCTCAATGAGCCGATGAAAAAGAATGTCACCTTCGTGTGGGGCAAAGCACAACAAAAAGCTTTTGATGAACTTAAAAAGAGGCTCACTGAAGCACCTCTCCTTGCGTTACCGGAGTTCACAAAAACTTTTGAGATAGAGTGTGATGCTAGTGGTATTGGCATTGGAGGAGTCCTTACGCAAAATGGACATCCTATAGCCCATCGTAGCGAGAAACTTGATGGTGCTCGCCTTAACTATCCAATTTATGACAAAGAGCTTTTTGCCTTAGTTCGTGTCCTTCAAGTTTGGCAACAGTACCTATGGCCCAAGGAATTTATCATACATTCCGACCATGAGTCGTTGAAATATCTCAAAGGCCAAGCTAACTTGAGCAAGAGACACGCTAAGTGGGTTGAGTTCATGGAGTCTTTTCCGTACATTATCAAGTATAAGAAGGGCAAAGATAATGTAGTTGCGGACGCTTTGTCTCGCAAGAACACAAGCCTTCTTACGAGACTTGAAATCAACGTGTTGGGTCTTGAGGAAATAAATCTTTGTATGCTTCCGACCCGTTCTTTGAACCAATTTTCGCAAAGTGTCCAATGACAAAGGAGTTGATGATTTCTATTTGCATAAGGGTTTTCTCTTTAAACAAAACAAACTTTGCATTCTGAAATCATCACTCCAACTTTTGCTTCTCCAAGAATCTCATGGTGGATGCCTTATGGGTCACTTTGGCCATGACAAGACTTTGGACATGCTCTCCACTCACTACTTTTGGCCCAAGATGAAGCGCAACATGGAGCGCCACGTTCAACGATGCACGACATGTGTTCAAGCTAAGTCGCAAGCTAATCCCTATGGTCTTTATATGCCATTGCCTATTACTCATACACCTTGGTCCGACATTAGCATGGATTTCATGTTAGGATTACCTAGATCTAAGCACAGGCATGACTCTATATTTGTTGTTGTGGATCGCTTTTCAAAAATGGCACACTTCATACCGTGCCATAAGACCGATGATGCTTCACATGTTGGCAATCTGTTTTTCAGGGAAATCATCCGTCTTCACGGTGTGCCAAGAACAATCGTCTCCGACCGTGACGTCAAACTCCTGAGCTACTTATGGAAGACACTCATGGCCAAGCTCGGCGTGAAGCTCCTATTTTCATCCGCGTCACATCCTCAAACCGATGGACAAACCGAGGTTGTCAACCAAAGCCTCGGAACTCTTCTATGTGTGTTGATCAAGAAGAACTTGAAGGATTGGGAGGAATGCATTCCCCATGCCGAGTTCACCTACAACCGTGCCAAGCACTCAACAACCAATATGAGTCCATTTATGATTGTCTATGGTTTCAAGCCCCTCACCGCACTCGACATCCTACCACTACGTCTCCATGAGCGCACGAACATGGACGTCGAGAAGCGCGCACAAGCTATGAAGAAACTTCATGAAGAAACAAGAGCTATTATTGAACAAGTCCTTCACCAAGCTTCAAGGTGAATCAAGGAAAAGAAGGAGATGATATTTTAAGAAGGTGATCTTCTATGGATACACCTAAGCAAAGACCGCTTCCCTAAGGAACGCGACTCCAAGCTCAAGGCAAGAGGAGATGGTCCCTTCAAGGTCCTCAAAAGAATCAACAACAACGCCTACATCATCGACATATCGACCTCCAAATATCTTGCAAGCAATACATTCAATGTCAAGGATCTTTCACCCTACCATGGAGATGTTCAAGATGATAACCATGAAGAGTCGAGGACGACTCTTTCCCAAGGGGGGAGCTAATGCAGCCCATCCTACGGACTTCCTACATCTACACTAACAAGTCCCTCAAGTGGACCCATGACTCGTGCCCGAGCCAAACTCCTACAAGCTAAGGTGAACTCGCTCCTCTCCTCGTGCCAATTTGATACCTCCTTGGATGGTGTGCTACTTCATGCAACTACTCTATGCATCATCAGGTACGAAGCCTCGACACATCCCCAAGCACCCAAGGATGGAGGACAAGGAGCAGAAGCCGCTGGAGCTGCTCAGACTGGAGTCTCCGGTCTGCGCACACCGGAGTCTCTGGTCCACTAAAGTCTCCGGCCTGAAGACCCCGGAGACTCCGGCCCACTCTCCGGTCTGACCCCTGCACCAGGCCCTGGGACAATCTGAAGGCCCCTCTATAGGCTGGTCCAGAGACTGACCGAAATCTCCGGCCTAGACCAGAGTCTCTGGTCCACCACACCAGAGTCTTCGGTCCGACCGACGCTAGGCATGAAAAGGCCTTTGGGCCTGTGGCCCATGTACCCCTTAGTCCATCCAGAACTTGTGTTTTATTCCTAAAGTAACCCTGTTTAAGTGGCTAGCCTATATAAAGTCCCCCACCTCCATTGTAAACCCTAGGCATGATATTTGGAATTAGTGGAAACCCCTTGTGGATCTATCTAGTTCTTGCCTCATGCTCCTTTGACCAAGGAGCACCAAATATCCCAAACCTCGTTGGAGTTTGCATCGTGCCTCCGTGTTGTACAAGGCCATGGAATTGGTGTCCCTTTGACAAGACGTCAAGATCTCACCGAGTCTCCCATCTCGCCGTGCCGGTTTGAGAGAGAGTCCTCCGCCCGACGCTGATCCTATGGATTGCGCCAGACCGGTCACCGTCGGCGTGAGATATTGGTGTGTATCGTGGTTTTGCGTGTGTGTGTTCATCGCGTTCTTCGTGCGTGAGTTCATCGTGTTCAACCTTCCCTCCTTCCCCCGTACTCCATCGGGCCACCCTAGAGGTTTGCCCTCAACATTACCATTGTTGTCCGGTTCCACAGTGCTACGCTATTGCCGGGGTGGATGAAGTTATGGATGGATTCGCGCATCTCAAGCTTGACTACCCTACAGGTGAAGGGGATGTGAATGAACCGGGAGAAGCACAAAACATGACCATTCTATGGCGAAAGGAACACATCGTGCTTTCAAATCGGACGCCAGGGCCATCCACTGCTCAGAGCACAACTCCGTCTTTGTCGCAGCCTCACCCGTCTCCAGCGCATCAGCCCTCTTTGTCGTTGCTGCCACGGCAGGCGCCGTCTCCACCACAACATGCCCTTTCTCCAATGCAGCGGTCTCCGCCATAACAGGCCCTTTCTCTAGCACGGTTGTCTTCGTCGCCGCGTCAACCGTCTCAGCCCCTCCCTGATTAGCAGAATATAATGGAATCTGCGCATGCATAACTCATCAATTATACATTTAATATCGAGTAAGCGAAGTAGAATGTGTACAAGACAATAACACTCACTCGAAGTTGTAAGGTAATAATATTTCCCTTATGGTTTCTTGAAACTTAATGCCATTACAATTTTATGCTCTGTTTCCTTGGGATTAAGTTTCACAGTAATTTCATGAACCCAATATGGGTCAATGAACCCAATGTCATAGATTTGTCCTCTTCTGCATTCGAGCATCTTCAGTCTGCATAATACAGTGAGTATGATAATACATATGATATAAACGAGGTGAGCTAACTAGAGACTTAATTATTACAAAAATAATACTTACAGACAATAGGCACTGAATCGATTTGTCGAGGGCGTCTTGATTGAAAAACTGATGTAGTTCAGGAAATTCAATCAGTATCTGGGCATATCCATACCCGTAATGCTCGTTTCAAACTCCCATCACTATCTAGTTTGCCCCTTCCTATGTGGCTTTCATGTACCAATTATGCAATCTTCGCATTTTTGTTGGTAGACAGTTGACGTTCTCAGGTTTGACTAGAGGTTTCCCGTACTAGTATTTGTAAGCTTCCTCATCAACGGGAAACTCTAACTGGGCTTCGTAAGAAGCAATAGTCAAACCATGAGCAGCGGCCGCATCTCTGTACAGTGTAATAATTTATGGATCATACTGCTCCTCCGCACCTTTGCTCGACTCCACCCTGGTATCGGAAATCACTTTGAGCAGGGGGCACAATTGGCTTTTCTATAAACCAAGCTAGGGAACTGAATTCCCGCTTGCACTACTGCTCTTTGACCGCGCCATTGACTGATGTGACTTGACAATATAGCGGTCGTAGTCTGATGACAGCCTTGGCTCGGGTTGATGAAGGGTCTTCAACATTTTTTGCACTTTGGCTTTTTCTTCTTTAGTGCTAGGAACTCTAGCTCTTTTGGCCACTTGAGGCTATCAAACCACTATTGTGTTTGGGCCTTTGCGATCACCGTATCCTCCTCTTCGGTATAGTCGTAAGGTCTCTTGGGAGGGTACTTTTGGGAGGGGTCCGGTAGATGTTTCTTGGAACAAGAATCACGGGTACGACACTTGGACTAGTGCTAACTTGGATTAAACCTTTGGAGATGAGTTGGTTGATTTGACGTTCAATCTCCTTTGTCTCCTCTGGGTTTGTGCGGTAAGCGGCGCGGTTGGGAAGTGGTGCGCCGGGGATGAGGTCAATGCGATGTTCGATGCCGCGAAGAGGAGGTAGTCCATGTGGAAGCTCTTCGGGAAACACATCCTTGAATTCCTGCAAAACAATCAGCAAAGATGGAGGAACATTGGTTCATTCATTAGTTCCTTGTGCTAGTCCCTTGCAAAGGAGAACATAGTGCAAGATTGATGGGTTGTTCCGAACATCTCTCATCTCACTTTTGGTGGCAAGGAGACCACTCGTAGTTTTTCCACTAGAGTTTGGCTTGTGGCTCTCACTCACTATGAGGTGGTTCTCTCTCTCACCGCCCTTCTCACAAGTAGGTGGTGTGCTTTAAGCCCTCTCTAAAGCCTTTGCTTTGTCCGCAATTATTTGGCTAGGAGTCATCGGTTGCAAAACACATGTTTTGTTGAGCCATTTGAAGGTGTATACATTGGTGCGACCATCATGTTGAGCAGCCTAGTCAAATTGCCATAATTGACCAAGAAGCATGTGGCAAACTGTCATAGGAACCACATCACACTCCACCGTATCTTTGTAAGGACCAATGGCAAAGGAGACCGATACGATATGCTTGATCTTCACGGACCCTTGGTCACTTAGCCATTGCACGTGGTAGGCGTGCTTGTGCGGATGGAGGGTGAGGTTGAGCTTCTCACACAACTTGGTGCTAGCAAGATTGTGGCAACTCCCTCCGTCGATGATCACCTTGATAGATTTTCCATTGATGTCGGCTCGTGTTTGGAAGATGTTCGAGCATTTGTCTTCATGCTCTTGTGCTCGAGTGGTCAAGATCATTGTGACGACAAGCGATGGACTTGCGTCATGTTCACACATGAGGAGTTCTTGGTCATCTTCCACTCGTTGCCTTGCCATTCCTTCCTTGACTCGGGCATCAAATTCATCTTCACTCAAGTACTCTTCATCACCATTATCATGGATGAACAAGACTTTCTTGTTTCCACATTCGGCCGACTTGTGTCCTTTACCTCCACACTTGTAGCATTCACCGTTGAAGGGTGTATCACCCTTTGTTTGTTTGCCACTTGGGGGCAGTTTTCCTTGAGGAAGTGTGGGCTTGAAGGAAGGCTTGGAGGTACTTGAGGAGCTTCCATTGAAAGTTGTTGGTGTAGCGGTTGAAGCTTTCTTGTAGGTGAAGTACGTCTTGGGCTTGTTGTACTTGATATCCTCTTGCACGTGACGTTCAGCCTTTGTTGCGATGTGCATAAGCTCAACCATGTCGTTGTATGTTTGGAACTCGACGATGCGCTTGATTGGGTGGTTCAATCAATAAGGAAGTGTGCCATAGTTTGCTCCATGCGCTCGTCAATGTTGGCGCGAATCAAGTTGAGTTCCATTACCTTGAAGTACTCTTCCACGGTCTTTGTCCCTTGATGAAGCGCTTGAAGGTTGTTGAAGAGGTCACTCGTGTAATGCATAGGGACATAGCGGGATCTCATATGAGCCTTCATGTCATGCCAAGTTGTTATTGGCGGCTCTTGTCTTGCATCACGAGCAACTTGAACTTGTTCCAACCAAAGGTTGGCGTAATCATCAAACTCAAGTGAAGCCATGGCGACCATCTTCTCGTTGCTATAATTGTGCATGCGGAAGATCTTGTCGACTTTGAGTGCCCACGAGAGGTATTCTTCGGGGTCACTGGATCCAGTGAACTTGGGCATTGTGAACTTGAGCTTGCCGAAAGTTTCTTCATCGTTGCGGTCATTGCGACGAGCTTGGTGACCTTGTTGATGATCTTGTAGTTGGGAAGGTGGAACTTGGTTCTCGCGTCCTTGTTGCGGAGCTTGCTCTTGATATTGTTGTTGAGGCGCTTTCTCTTGCTCTTGGGGCGGTTGTTGACGGTGTTGAGGCACTTGGGCCCATGAGGTTGTTGAGGATGTGGAGCCTCCTGACGTGGTTGATGACGAAGAGGAGTCTCGTTCCTTGGTTAGTGATCATGGTCATGAGCCTCTTGACGTGGTGGGCGTCGCTCAACTTGTATCACTTGACGCTCCAAGTTTTGTTGAGGTGGAGGAGGCGCCTCGTGATGACCATGGTGTCGGTGCGGACGTTCATGACGTTGATGATGATGATGAGGATCTTGGAGAGCTTCACGTCGATGACGAGCCTGATTCTCCAAATTGGAGTCATCACTTGTTGTGTCAAGTATGTGTCGCGGTCGATGGTGGTAGACTTGCGGTGGCACTTGCGGTTCTTCTTGTGGTTGCTCTTGTTGGATCACTAATGCCCTTGTGTGATGACGGTGTGCTTCTTGCCTTGCTAGTGGCCTTGAAGAGAAATCACCATCATAGCTTGACATTGCGGCGTGCCGTGGGGAAGGTACATAGTTCGAAGAACTTCCATCTTCAACCAAGGGGGCATCATTGCGTGTTGGAACACTTGCATGAAGATATTGTTGCCGAGGTGCGTGACGACGCGAAGAACTTGAAGAGCTTGATGCGCAAGAACGTGGTCTTGCCATTCCGTCGATGAGGCGTCGAAGATTGTCATTTGTTTCAGCGACGGAGTGTTGAAGCGCTTCATTTTGATGGCCAAAGTTATGATGCATTGCGTGCATTTGTCATTCTAGGCCGTCGAAGCGGTTGTCGATGTTCTTGAACTCGGCTTGCGTCTCGCCAAATTGTTCATCTTGTCATGTCTCAAGGGCTTGGAAACATTCACAGAACTCTTGTCGGATGATGAAGTGACTTGCACGCGTCATGTACGGTCCATGTTCTTCTTCTTGAGGAGGTGGTTGGCTCGACTCACCGTGCCTATCCATCATGCAAAACACACAAGTATTGTATATGGTAGTGGAATGTGGTGGTGTTAGACTTGTACCTCACCTTGGGGATTACACAAAACTAGAAACCACAAGTGAGAGCTATAAGAGTGCAAAGTGGAATCGCAAAGAAAACTCACACTAAAGAAAGAACTAACTCTCAAAAGCTATGGGTGGAAGGTTAGGGTTGTGGAAAACCAAACGAAACGATCCAAAGAAAAGGTTATTGTCAAAAGTGGTAGAGAGCCAAAGATCAAAGCAAAACGGAAACGATCTAAAAAGACAAAGATACACACACGTGGAGACGGATGTGGTTAGCACAACTATGAAAATGAGCACAAAAGGTCCTAACAAAGACTACGCTCGGTGTCGTGCCAACGCAAGGAGAGACCACAACTCGTTCGCCAAAAGAGAAATAAGCAACGGATTTGTGCACTTGCCTCGATCGCGCTCTTTTTCTCTCTTTGCTTACAAGCTTGAGACTCTCTTTGTATTGGGAGACTATGTATCCTTCTATTTTTCTTTTGCTTTTGCTTTTTCTTTTTCTCTTTTTTTTGATTCTTATTCTCCCTTTCTATATTACTATGTTAACTCTTGTATTTTATCTCACACTCTCACTTTCCAAGGACAAGTGCACAATGCTTAGGCAAACACAAAATGAGTTGCTCTCATAGGATAGATACACACAAGGAAGAAGTGTTAACAAGGTGGAGCAAGTTATACCTTCAGTATTGATGACTTGCTACCGGTGTTGGGGATGATGTTCGGTGTCGCGGTGTCGATGAGCGTGGGATGTGAATATTGTTGCGGAAGCTTAAAGTTATGAAGGCGACATGCACGCGAAACACGAACAAGCTAATACTAAAATAGCGAACAAAAATGGGGGTGAAAAATTTCTTGTCAGACAGGGGCGGTAGTACCGCTCAAAATGTCCAGTAGTACCGGTGACCGGTAGTACCACTGTGAATAGCCGGTAGTACCGCTCGTTTTGGCGGTAGTACCGCTTCGTGGATTCCTGGGCGCGTGGATCTTGAACTTGAACGCACAATCGGCCCAAAAATCCTCAAATTGGCGGAAAACTAAACAAAATTGGGGCTAGGGACACACAAAGACGGTAGATCGATACCCCAAGCAACAGATCTATGGACCAAAACCACGAAAAACGCACCAAATCCAGAGATCGATCCGAAGGAAAATTTGGGGCTCTTTTTTGGGGATTTTCGAAATTTTTGGTGGATAGAAGAAAAATTTGTGGGGGAATCGTGAGCAACGAAGCTCTTGATACCAATATGTTGAGGGAAAACCTCTAGGGTGGCCCGATCTTTCATGATTCCCTTTCAAATCGAGGATGGAGTGCGGGGAGAGGAGGGGAGGATGAACACGATGAACGCACGTACGAAGAACGCGTTGAACACACACACACAAAACCACGATACACACCAATTGCTCATGCCGGCGGTGACCGGTCCGGCGCAATCCCTAGGATCGGCGTCGGGCGAAGGACTCTCTCTCGAACCGGCCCGGCGAGATGGGAGACTCGGTGAGACCTTGACGTCTTGGCAAAGGGACATCGATGCCAAGGACTTGTACAACACGGAGGCGCGATGCAAACTCCAACGAGGTTTGGGATATTTGGTGCTCCTTTGTCAAAGGAGCATGAGGCAAGAACTAGATAGATCCCCAAGGGGTTTCCACTAATTCCAAATATCATGCCTAGGGTTTACAATAGAGGTGGGGGCTATATATAGGCCAGCCACAAGTTTAGGGGTAGTTTAGGCAACTAAAGTATCAAAAGGGGTGTTACAAGGCCAAAGGGCCGAGCTGGAGCGCGCAGGCCCTGGGGTGTCCGGTAGTACCGGTCGGTTGAGCAGTAGTACCGCTTGAATGGTGCGGTAGTACCGGAGCGGGCAGAAGCTTTGGCGTGAGTCTTCAGGTGTGCGCGGTAGTACTGCTTGCTGAGTGCGGTAGTACCGATGGTATCTGGGGCTTCGGGTCCATTCTCTGCCTGGGGCGATAGTGCCGCTGTCCATGAGCGATAGTACCGCTTCTAGAAGCCGGTAGTACCAGGGTCTCCTGGCAGCTGTTGGCTGCCATGTCGCTCCTCTGGCTCGTGTCTTTGTACCTGATGATGCATAGTGTCGGGGCATGAAGTAGCAAGCCATCCAGGGGTGTATCGAAGTCACATGAGTACAAGAGCGAATTCACCTTAGTTTGGAGAATCTTGGCTCGAGCACGAGTCATGGGTCCGTTTCGGGGACTTGGTGGTGTAGATGTAGGAGCGTCCGTAGGACGGGCTGCATCAGTAAAGAACCACGATGATCATGAAGCAAAACAAGTCAATCCACAAGAAAGAAATATTACAAGGAAACACATGCGGTGGGATAAATGGGTCTTGCGCGATGGAGAAAGTGAGCTAAGAACCAAATGATTACCTAGCAAAGACTATAAGCTCGTGACGCACAAGTGCAAGGCGTTGGTGGGCTACAAGATATGCACAATAAGTACCACCTATTTCATGTTCATCGAGCTTGCGCTTCCTATTATATGAGGCACTTGTTTCTTTCTTTCTTTTTCTTCTTTTTCTTTTTCTATTTTTTTACTTTACTTTTCTTTTTCACTTGCCTCTTCCTTGTTCCAACAACTATACAAGATAACAATATGAGATAGCGCGCTCACAACTTTTGCTTGGAATTCTACAAGGTATCAAATGTGCATAGCCCAAGCAATCATAGGAGGAACTAGTCTCAATAGGTGTTTGTTGTTCGCAAAGATAGTGTAGCTCACAAAGGAATGCAAGTGGGGAGAAGTCGCGGAATTTTTATACCTTTTGTCGCTGATCTTCACCCTTTATTGGTGGATTCCGCCTTGCTCACGGAATTTGTAAGGAGTAGATATGATAGGGTAAAGGTGCCCGATCTTTCGATGAGACGATATCTGTCGATTATGCTGGTGGTCGACATTGACGACCCGACTACAAACGTGCGAGACGTTGCGCCTTAGCAATCGATACACCAACTTCCGACGCATAGATTACGCCGGAGCTAGATCAACCTGATCACGAGGATCAATCCCTGCAAGCAATCGAAGAACCAACAAGAATTATAGATGCAATCAAGATAGTGCGAATATAGATGAAAGCTTTATTGAAGAGGTGGGATTCTGTCAGTGCATAGTACAAAAGGTCGGTTTGACAGTTGTGCCTATGGCGAAGAGTAGCTCGTGGCTAAGTCTTTTACTAAACAAAATCCGAGTCTAAACGATGACCTAATGGGAGTATATATGAAGGAACGGAAGGGAATTTCGGCCAGCCTTGGGGAGGAGGTCGAAATCCATCTCTAGGCCGGTTTCCTCCACTATACGGACTCTAAAAGTTCAGCCCCTTTATTTGGATGAAAAATACATGGGCATGGCCCATATTTAAAGGTGACGCAGCACCATCTAATCGCATGGACGAAAATTTGAAGTGTGTATCTCTCTAGTTCGTCCATGTCTTCATCTTTTTATTATGGTGGCTTCAAAGTTCTGAAATCTTCACTTGTAGCGTCATCCTGGATCCTCACACGATTGATGCCATCATCTCCATGCATGATCATGCTCTAATGCTTGTCCCTCTCATCCATGCTAGGCCCATCATTCCTAAGTAACATACACACATCTGATTTAGGCAGCATCATATTCTCATGAATATTAGGAATAGTTCCTAGAAACGAAAGTACCTGATAATTTAGTTGGCGTGCACGAGCTCTTGTGAGAGGTCCTTGGAATTGTGGAACGTGAGGAAGTGTGGATGTAGGTGCAACGGTTGTATCAACCGTAGGGATGTCCTCATCAAGATAGCATGAACCATGGATATGATGATGTAGAGCTCCTTTTCCTCTTCAAAACGATCTAAAGAACACCAAAATCCAAGTTCGTATGGAAAAGTTATGCTCAATACCGTGAAGCAGACTTTTCTATCAGCGGGAGGGCGGACATTCTGGGGCGCGCAGGCCGGACAGTCCAGCCGGGGCGGAGATTCTGGTCCGTTTATGCCGGATACTCTAGTGGGGAGGATATTCTGGTCCGTTTTGGCCAGACAGTCCGGTCCGATCGAACCAGAACTTCCAAAACGCGAACGGGACGAGTTTTGGCCGAAAAACTCGAACCAAAACCTCAAATTGATGGGGGAAATCAAGGAATTAGGCTATAGAAACGCAGGGGAAGGTAGCTCAACAAGTTTAGCAAGTAATCTAGGGATCAAAACCTACCAAAACGCACTCAAATCACAGATTGATCGAAAACACGAATTGGGCGATTTTTAGTGGAAAATTTCGAATTTATGGGGAAAAGACCAAATCGATGAGGAATCCGTGGCAACCAAAAGTTGCTGATACCAGATGTTATGGGGTAACCCCGTGGGTGGCCCGATCTTCACGGATCTCGTGGTCAAATCGATGGAAAAGCAAGGGGAAATGGAGAAGGTAGCGGAAGCGGACGCACACCTCGCGAAGAACATGATGAACACACGCAAAACACACGTGATACAAGGCCGATTGCTCTCACCGGTGGCCACCGGTCCGATAGAATCCTCCCAAGGAAAGATCGATCAACGTGCTCCCTCGATCCCACACGGAGAGGGAAGAACCCCCTTGAGAGGGTCTTGACGTCTTGGCAAAGGGACACCAATGCCAAGGCCTTGTACAACGAGTGAGGCGCGATGCAAACTCCAACAAGGTGGTGACAATAGTCGATCCCCTTTGGTAGAAGGGGATGAGGCAAAACTAGAGATTCCACATAGGGGGTTGTCTTTAGTCTATCATCTATGCCTAAGGGATACAATGAGGGGTGGGGGCTCTATTTGTAGGCCAGCCACTAGAATGGGGGTAGTTTGGGCATAAAACTAGGGTTTGGTGCGGAATAGAGGGGTATGGGCCAAGGGCCCAGATGTTGGCTCGCAGACCCATCACTTAGGTCGGACAGTCCAAGTCGGGTGGACCGGATAGTACGGGGTGGCCGGACACTCTGGGTAGTGTCCGGGTTGAGTCCGATGTGACCTACGGACTGTCCGTGCTAGGATGGAGTCAGGGCCAGCCGGACACTCCGATTGTGTCGGACATTCCGACTGGCATCGGGCGGACTCTCCGGGGCGATGACGGCAGAGACTCCGAGCGATGACGGCGGAGACTCCGGTTCTGGAGCTGGCTGCTCCTGGTCCGTCTTCTCTTCCAAGCCCCCGTCTTGTCTAGCTTGGTGCTTCAGGCTTCCTCCCTTGCCTCCGTACTTGTTGGTATGAACCTATAATGAATATGGGACATAGTATGAAGTAGTATGCCATTCAAAAGGGTAGGAAGTGGGCTCGCATAGAGGAACGAATTCACCTTTGGAGTCCATGATAACTTGGTATAAGTTGGAGACCATGATGTGGTAATGACCGAAGGTAGGGCTACATAAACTATGTAGCCAATGACACCACAAGATATTGTGAATGATTCTCGCCAGAAAATAGAGGTGAATTTGAAGGAAGATCCTACAACTTGGCGAGATTGTGTGACAGCTGTCCTGATGTAATTGATCCTAAACTGAGTGATATAACGAAAAGTGAGAGAGTGCCTGGTTTGTTGATACTAGCCACCAAGGAAGATATGAGAGAATTTCATGAGGATCCTACAGCCATGCCACTTGTGCTCATGTATAAGGGCGAGGTATTGGTTTCTAACGACATGACCCCTATTTCTCTTGGTGTCTCTTATGTTTTGCAGGACTTTGGGGATGTGTTTCCAGAAGATGTACCCGTAGGTTTACCTCCATTGCGTGGTATAGAAAATCAAGTGGACCTGATTCCTGGCGCCACACTTCCCAACCGTGCACTCTACAGGACTAATCCCGAAGAAACTAAGGAAATTCATAAGCAAGTTCAAGCGTTGCTGGATAAAGGGTACATTCGTGTTTCTCTTAGCCCTTGTGTTGTTCCTGTTATTTTAGTTCCTAAGAAAGATGGTACATGGCGCATGTGCATTGATTGTAGAGCGATTAATAACATCACACTTTGATATCATCATATGTAGCACCCCCGGGATCAGGGTTAAACAAATCCAAACCTTAGCCTGACATATGCTTAACCTAGAGCTCGAGGATATCTAGTGAGAAATCGGTAACACAACAGTAACCCCGCGACACAAAAATTATTATAGCAAGCTCATAACTGAGCGAAGAACCAAAGTACTACAAGCAGAGGTCACTAACCACAAACTTCAAACAACGGAAGGCAAATTATGCTATTAAGTATAGAAAACTTAACAAATGGCCTAAGAGGCCTGGAGCATAACGATGATGTCCCAGTCCATAGAATCTAGGCTGCCGGCCGGGAACCCCAAGCTACTTGTCGGTGTCGATGTCGTACCAAACTTATCTTCAGGGGAACACTTACTCTAAAAGTGTCAACAAAGCAAGGGTGAGTACAGGGTGTACTCCGCAAGACTTATGGCTGGTGGGGTTATTTTGCATAAAGCCATCTTTGTTTATAAAACAAGAGGGAGAAGAAGCTCGTCTACTCAGTATATTTTAAAAGGGGATAAGAGAGCACATCTCCGAAGAATTGATCATCATCTTGATACACCAAAGTAATCCTCATCTCACAACTAGGATCACCCCCTCATACCCAAGAGGAAGCATCCTTAAGCACACGTTGAACTGCCAAGTTTTACGATTAGGTTCATGTTCTCTATGATCTTCACGTCTGTTCCCAAGTCGTCCATAACCGTGGACACGGCTTCTCGAAAAGATTAATACCTTGCAGGGGTGTACAACTTTACCCACACGTACCAACCAACTCTTAATGCCACATGATTAGCCCTCTTCCTTGGAAGGCCGATAGAGGGTGGTTGGACACGACCTTTACCTTACTTTCGCCGAGACCATGAGTCACGCCCTAAGGATGGTTCCGCCGTAACGGGTCAAATCCTGAAGTCGGTCCCTAGAGATGTGGGCGAGGTTGGTTTACCAGGGGCGCCATCTACCCCAAGCAACCCCGACCACGCTTACCTACCTGTATGAATGCACCTCCTTCACCTCCTCTTTCGAAAACATTTTCTATGCATATGTCGAATGGAACGCCCGAACTATGTGACTCATGGAATCTACTAGGCAAGTTAGTTACTCGTGAGGTTTTCCAGGCCCCGTGTGGTTGTACGCTCGTCTTGGTTCAAGAGGCTAGAACTCGGGTCCTAGTAGTGGAGAGCATGGGACTATAAAAACCACGTCCCACCATGGCCTCCCATACAAGCCTTAGCATGTTTAACCTTTACCACTGATCTTACCTTACTAGTATACATCGTTCTCCTGTCATACTAGATTCTCTGCATCTGATACATCATCTGGATGAACAAGCACTGACAGCTAAGCATGGCTAAGCAAGACACAGATATAAGCTCTAGCAATGCACACAAGCCAAACCTAGTTATGCTAGGAGTAGTGGATCAGGTAATATAAGCTCAAAGGGAGTAATGCAACAAATAGGATACTCTATCTATCGATAAAATACCATAGTAGAATCGTATGCAACATGGCAAGAATAAAATACTTTCGAAATCATAGGATTGTATAATGGTGGGGCTTTGCTTGCCTTGTTTGTTGATACCCATATATAGATCTTCGGAAGCCTTGTGCTTGACTTGATTATAGTTTGTCAAGTATTGTTCGTCAGTCTTCGATGGTGTTGATCTCAATCTCGATATCGTATTCTACCGGAAAGAAGCAAACACCGGAAAGAAAGGGGAAACAACAATCAACACATGGCATCGATGCAATTCTCAAGCAAGGATGATGATATGACAAGTTAAATTGTATTTAAATAGAACCCTAAGGCATGCTTGGCAATTTAAGCGGCGTCCGAGGGGTCCAAACCCTAAGACAGGAGAGACCCCGGAATCACCTACGGGGTTTAATTGATACTTATAATTAAACTTGTAGTTAAAGTTGTTGAACAATGCATGATTATGAGTGTATTGTAAAGTTCTCATTTTTCTGAACATTTTGATATATTATACATATTTTTCTGACTTATAATTAATTACTTATTGAATTTATAAGATTTATCCTTTTCATAAAATTATTAAACCAATTATTAAACTTTACTGCAACACTATGACGTCAGCACAGGGGTGAGGACATTTCTCACCGAGGCAGTGTCTAGCCTCTGTGGCTGACCGGTGGGCCAGAGCCACATCAGCAGCCACGTTGGGGTCAGCAGTCAATGGGCCCGCGGGCCACGTCAGCACGACGTCACAATGACGTCACATCACCGGCCACCGGCAGATGGTCACCGGCAACGACGAAGGAGTGTGCGCGGAGTTGCGAGGCTAGGCCCGTTCGAAGCGGGCGTGCACACTGAGCCTAAAGGAGGCGGTGCCACCCTAAAATGGTCGATGGAGCAGCGGGTTCGATGGCGTGCGGCGGCGATGCTCACGGGTCTGCGGCGAGCGGCGGTCACAGAGCGGGAGGGGGTCGGAGGAGAGGTCCTACGGGACCACCAGCTCACCTTGGTTCGGTCGGAGGCGTTGGGGAGGAGCGGGGAGACCAGAGGAAGCAGTAATAGCAACGACAACGCTCGTCGGTCTCAGAGAAGACGCAGTCGAAGTAGACGAATGCGAGTGCTCGGGCTTGATTTCATTGGACAAGAGGGAGAACTCGACGAGACAAAGCTCTAGAGGGCATCAGCGAGGCACGGGGAGGCTCTAAGCGGCAGCGATTCGACGGTGACCTAGGGCTAGGGTTTGGTCATCTCGCGGGGAGGGGAAGAGAGGAGGAGAGTGGCATCTAGGGTTCACCCAGTGGAGGCCAGGGGGTCTTGTAGGCCTCCGAGGGGCGGCGCGCATCGTGGCACCGGGTGGGCATCGCGACTCCGGCGAGCATTGGAGGCAGCGACACCGAGCTGCTTTCGTCGCGAGGGAGACGATGAACAGAGGCGACGAAAGGGTATGCGGGCATGGGCTGCTGCTGGGCCAAAGGTGGGCCGCACGGGGCTGCTGGCTTGTGCATGTGTGTGACAGTTAGAAGGGAGAAGAGGTGGGTTGTCGCCTGCTCTGCTGCTAGCTTTTTTTTTAGCTAAAGCATTTTTCAATATCTGTTTTAGCTCATTCCAAAAATACTAGAACATTTGTAAATATCCAAAATAATGTAGGGACCCCTTTATACTATTCGAATCTGCACTTTTGATCTTTTTCAAAATACAAAAACCATTTTGAATTCATTTCAAAAAGAGGGGAAGGGTTAGGGTTTAGGGTTTTTACATTAATTTTCTATGCATGCACTTCTATTTCTTAGCAAAATAATGATGCTCATGAATGCACAATCAAACCCTAATTAATATTAACTAAAACTAGGGTGTTACAGCTCTATCCCCCTTACGAGAATCTCGACCCGAGATTCCAAAGGTAGGAAGAGAGACAGAGAGAGAAAGAAACATGGTCACTCTAAAGATAAGAGGGAAACACACTAAACAACACACCGAGTATCTCATGGTCAACTCATGAAGGAGTGTTCAGAAACAACTCGGAGATGACGAACATGAAACACGTCAAGGTAATGGAGGAAACAAGAGGAGATGGTGTCAAGTTGTTAGATAACTGGTCTTCATAAGGGTTGAGACCATGGAGTTCCAGAAGAGTTTAAACTTCTGAAGAGGAAAGCTTACAACAGAAAGAACATAACCATAGACTTTGAGAAATGAACCTCTACTACACTACTTAAGTAGAGTGTTCAAGGATACAGAGATACAAAGAGCCAAGCTGTTGATCTACTTTTGATACAGAAGGATCACTCTTCGTTCAACAGAAGGTCAAGACAGAGAGGTTGTTTTGGTTGTGAGGACTCATAAGAGTCACAAGGAACATGTAGCAAGAGAACTATTGATTATCAAAATCATAGTCACTCTATGAACATGGTCGAGACACAAAGGATACTCCTTATTCATCCAGGTTTATCAAAATCTTTGCCAAAGATCGTGATATCACATTACACCACCAGATGAACAAGTGTGAAGGTTCCTGATGACACGAGGAAAAAAACTTCATTCTCAGACTTCAATTACTTGGCATAACAAATGCTCGCCAACATAATAGGGTCTGGATGACCGATGGAGAGACATTTAGCAACACTACTTTAAATGTTCTCCTTGATGTTTGAGAGAAAAGACATCAAGTAAAAGGTTAGACTATGGATACAAAGGGAACCACAAGCACAACTCCTATAATGAATCATAGAAGAAGCCTCATGAAGATTGGTTGTTATTGCTGATTCAAGAGAATATGAAAATAGTCTTTCCGACTAGTTGTGTCAACCATTACATAAATCTTGTCAGGTTTACAAAGAGACATATGTCAAACACTTGAAGAACACAAACCATCATATTTGCTTGAGATTCAGATTTGGTTAGGTGAGATGGTACTTCAGACTCAGCATGTCCGAATAGAAAGTGTGCAACATTTACCGTAAGGTAATGTCACTAGATTCTCAAGATAGGGACTATAGTGTTAAGCTCCAAAAGACTAAGCTAGATTGCTAGACCCATGTATTAGCAACTTGTCATAAAACAACTGCACATACATCAAGTACTTGCAACGAAATACGACCGTGTCCTTAAGGAACAAGATTAACCCCACTCGAATTCATGACGACATCTTTCTACAATTGCACATGAATCGGAGAAGGTTACTTCTAACATCCAGAATGCATACTTCGAGTTGACCCAAAGACGGTTCTTAGAAAGTTTTCCAACATTAATGCCAACTGTTCCATATGAGTCTGTTCTAGCATGAAGAAGATAGGAATGTCATCGATGGGCTCAATAACAAACTTATCGATATACTCTAGGAAGATGGACTCATATGTTGTATGAACGAGGCAGAGTATTGGTCAGACCAAAGTACATGAAAATGTACTCAAGTGAAACATCACGAGTAGAAACATCATCAAGATAGTCCTTGGAACTGAGTTTGATTTGACAATAACCCAAATCAAATCAAAGGTGGGGGAAGATAACATACCCACGAAGGAAATACTATCTTTCTTCAACACAAATGAAACTAGACATCCTTTTAAGATGAACTAAGTCAGATAGAACTTTTGTCTTACAACTCTCCAAGTTGTTGTTTAAGCTTAACCAACTAGTTCAGGGGCATCCAGTAAGGATCCTTGGAGATGGAAGCAGTTCAGAGAACTGACTTGCTCAAGAACTTGACAACACGGTCATGTGGCAACATGGTGATACTTCTAGAAAGACATCCAGAATATCACGAACCACCGATACGTCACTTATTCCGAGAGGAAACTTGCTTGGTAAGGCAGGAAGACATAGTCTCAGAGTTTTGGCACGATCCTAACTCTTTGACCGAGGAGAGTGTACCAGGGTAACGGACTTGGTAGCATAATCATCCTTTGCTTAGTGATAGGGTTAACCAATCGCGCTAAGAATGACACAAATGTCCCTGGAGTTCAAAGCAACATTAATTACTAAGAATCTCAGATAAACACGTTATTATGCACGTGTATCACTCATGAGCACAAATATCTCAGAGGAAGGGTGGATAAAAATGTGTAAGAGCATCACTTCATTAAGGGGTCATGAAACTCGGCATGACCTCTTAGTATATAAGAGTGTGACACTCTAAGGTAGAACAAATAGAAGATAATCACTGCTTCTTAATCTACGGATTTCAACACTTTGACCTGGTCCTAGATATGACGAGGTATGAGAGTTTGTTTCTCCTGACATTCCGAAATGGTTTGTCTTGGCGAACCACAAGAGTATCTTGCATCAGTAGACACCAGTGCACAGTACTACTTGGCTACCAACTGGTAAACAAAGGTCGGAAAACATCAAGGGGAAAAGGAACATACTCAGGATAGAATCCCGAGATGTGGATGCATAGATTATCAACCTTCCGAAAACCAATGCATAGGAGGGAGGTTTTGGTAGAGTCTCGAGTATAGATGTGAGACTCGCGAGGAGTACTCTTGTCGTGATCTATTTGGTTCCATTAAAGAACATCTGCCATGGCTAGTGGTAGGGAAAGTCCTTAATTGTCGAAATTCAATCACGACAATAACAACAAGCTTAAAGACCAGAATTATAGTTCTAGCCATCCTGAGGAGATGTGTGAACATTACAATAGGGGTCAACAGAATGGACCTTGATAGGGTAAAGGTGCCTGATCTTTCGATGAGACGATATCTGTCGATTATGGTGGAGGTCGACGTTGACGATCCGACTACAAACGTGCGAGATGTTGCGCCTTAGCAATCGATACACCAACTTCCGAGGCTACTGATCACGCCAGAGCTAGATCAACCTGATCACGAGGATCAATCCCTGCAAGCAATCGAAGAACCAACAAGAATTATAGATGCAATCAAGATATTGCGAATATAGATGAAAGCTTTATTGAATAGGTGGGATTCTGTCTGTGTGTAGTACAAAAGGTCGGTTTGACACTTGTGCCTATGGCGAAGAGTAGCTCGTGGTTAAGTCTTTTACTAAACAAAATCTGAGTCTAAACGATGACCTAATGGGAGTATATATGGAGGAACAGAAGGGAATTTCGGCCTGCCTTGGGGAGGAGGTCGAAATCCATCTCTAGGCCAGTTTCCTCCACTATACGGACTCTAAAGGTTCAGCCCCTTTATTTGGACAAAAAATACATGGGCCTGGCCCATATTTAAAGGTGACGTAGCACCATCTAATCACATGGACAAAAATTTGAAGTGCGTAGCTCTCTAGTTCGTCCATGTCTTCATCTTTTCATTATGGTGGCTTCAAAGTTCTGAAATCTTCACTTGTAGCATCATCCTGGATCCTCACACGATTGCTGCCATCATCTCCATGCATAATCATGATCCAATGCTTGTCCCTCTCATCCATGCTAGGTCCATCATTCCTAAGTAACATACACACATCTGATTTAGGCAGCATCATATTCTCATGAATATTAGGAATAGTTCCTCGAAACAAAAGTACCTGATAATTTAGTTGGCGTGCACGAGCTCTTGTGAGAGGTCCTCAGAATTGTGGAACGTGAGGAAGTGTGGCTATAGGTGCAACGGTTGTATCAACCGTAGGGATGTCCTTATCATCCTCCCCTTCTTGAATTGAAGTCGTCCTCGATGCAATCTCATCTTCTTCTCCAAAGTATGGTTTCAAATCTGTAATGTTAAATGAGGGACTTACCATGCCCATCTCTGCAGGAAGCTCCAGTTTATATGCATTATCATTCATTTTCTCTAACACTTTAAAAGGACCAGTAGCACGTGGCATTAATTTAGACTTGCGTAAATCAAGAAAACGATTTTTGTGCAAATGCAACCAAACTAAATCTCCCACATCAAAGACAATATGCCTGCGTCCTTTATCACCAACAACTTTATATTTAGCATTCATATGTTCTATATTTTCCTTAGTAATCCTATGCAACATAAGAATCTGTTCAACATGTTGTGTAGCATCAAAATTATGTTGCACCGAAGATGGAATAGGTAATAAATCAATAGGTGCACGAGGAACAAAACCATACACAATCTCAAAAGGGCATAACTTAGTTGTAGAATGCACGGAACGATTGTAAGCAAATTCAGTATGAGGTAAACAATCTTCCCACATTTTTAAGTTCGTCTTTAAAACAACCCGTAACATGGTAGACAAAGTTCTATTAACTACTTCAGTTTGTCCATCAGTTTGGGGATGACATGTAGTACTAAACACCAACTTAGTCCCCAACTTAGCCCATAAACATTTCCAAAAATGGCTAAGAAATTTAGTATCACGATCTGAAACAATAGTATTAGGCACACCATGCAAGCGAACAACATCGCGAAAGAATAATTCAGCAACATGAGCAGCATCATCACTCTTATGACAAGGAATAAAGTGTGCCATCTTAGAAGTCTATCCACAACCACAAAAATACTATCCCTCCCCTTCTGTGTTCGAGGTAATCCTAAAACAAAGTCCATAGAAATATCCTCCCAAGGTACACTAGGAACAGGAAGAGGCATATATAAACCATGTGGATTAAGGCGTGACTTAGCTTTTTGACATGTTGTGCAGCGAGCAATAAACCTCTCAACATCCCTTCGCATGCGTGGCCAAAAGAAGTGTGTAGCGAGTACGTCTTCTGTTTTCTTTACTCCAAAGTGACCCATCAATCCTCCTCCATGCGCCTCCTGCAACAATAAAAGAGGAACGGAACCTTCTGGAATGCATAGTTAGTTAGCACGGAACACAAACCCATCAGTGAGGATGAATTTGTTCCAAGTTCTACCCTCTAGACAATGCTGCAAAACATCTTTAAATTCGGCATCTTTCATATATTGTTCTTTAATAGTTTCCAATCCAAAGATTTTGAAGTCAAGTTGAGATAACATGGTATAACGACGTGACAAAGCATCAGCAATAATATTATCTTTACCCTTTTTGCGTTTAATAACATAAGGAAAAGATTCAATGAATTCAACCCACTTTGCATGATGTTTATTCAACTTACCTTGACTACGAATATGCTTCAAAGATTCATGAACAGAATGTATAACAAATTCTTTAGGCCATAAATAATGTTGCCAAGTTTGTAATGTCCGAACAAGAGCATATATTTCCTTATCATAAGTAGAACAGTTCAAACTAGCTCCACTCAATTTCTCACTGAAATATGCAACATGTTTTCCCTCTTGTAACAACACTCCTCCCAAACCAATTCCACTAGCATCACATTCCAACTCAAAGGTCTTATTAAAATCAGGAAGTTGGAGTAAAGGAGCATGTGTAAGCTTATCTTTGAGTAGCATGAAGGCTTCTTGTTGTGCATCGCCCCAAACAAAGGGCACATCTTTCTTAGTAAGCTCGTTCAGCGACGCTGCAATGGAACCAAAATCTTTGACAAAGTGCCTATAAAATCCAGCGAGGCCAAGGAAGCTCCTCACTTGTGTGACTGTTTTGGGTTGTGGCCAACTCGAAATTGCTTCAATCTTGGCGGGGTCAACTTCAATACCCTGTGCTGTAAAAACATAGCCAAGAAAAGCAACTCTATCCATACAAAAGGTGCACTTCGCAATGTTACCAAACAAACGTGCAGCACGTAAAGCATCAAAAACATCACGTAAATGTTCCAAATGTTCTTCTAGAGATTTGCTATATATCAATATATCATCAAAATAGAACACCACAAAATGTCCAATAAAAACACGTAAAACTTCATTCATTAATCTCATGAAAGTGCTGGGAGCATTAGTTAAACCAAAGGGCATCACTAACCACTCATATAGGCCAAATTTAGTTTTAAATGCAGTTTTCCATTCATCTCCTAACTTCACACAAATCTGGTGGTAACCACTACGCAAATCAACCTTAGAGAACATGGTAGAGCCGCTCAATTCATCAAGCATGTCATCTAAACGAGGAATAGGATGACGATATGAAATAGTAATATTATTGATTGCTCTACAATCAGTACACATGCACGAAGAACCATCTTTCTTTGGTACCCAAATGATAGGAACAACACATGGACTAAGAGACTCATGAATATGACCCTTGTCAAGAAGTTCTTCAATTTGTCGCTGAATCTCTTTCGTCTCCTCTGGATTGGTACGATATGGCGCACGGTTGGGCAAAGATGCTCCAGGAATCAAATCAATTTGATGCTCAATTCCACGAATAGGTGGCAGTCCTAGAGGTACATCTTGTGGAAAAACGTCCTCATACTCCTGCAATATGTTAGCAATAGCAGGTGGCAACGAAGGAGGAATCTCCTCAGCCGAAAACAACACTTCTTTGCAAATGATAGCATAACATGCAGTAGTACTCACATCAATTTCAGAAATATCAGATTTGCTAGCTAGCAAACAAGTACTTTTCAAACAAATTTCATTAGCATGTTTTGGATCAGATTTAGAAGTACTTGGAGAAGGCATAAGTTCCTTAGCAACAATTTGATTTTCACTCAGCTTTTTCCCCTCATTATGTGCTTTACTAGCTCTAGCAAGATCATCTTTTAAAATACTTTCAGGAGACATGGGAAGTAACACAATTTTCTTATCATCATGAACAAGAGAATACTGATTTGTGCTACTATAGTGTATAGAATTTGTATCAAATAGCCATGGTCTACCAAGTAAAAGAGCACATGCTTGCATAGGAACAACATCACACTCAACATAATTAGCATATGCAGCAATAGTAAAATACACACGAACTGTACGTGTTACCTTAACCTTGCCGCTGTTATTAAACCATTGAATGTGATATGGACGAGGATGGGGTCGTGCCGTGAGAGAAAGCTTTTCAACCATCTCCATGCTCGCCAAGTTGTTGCAGCTCCCTCCATCAATAATAATGCGAATACAGCGATCTTTAACCACACCCTTGGTATGGAACAGATTATGGCGCTGGTCAGACTCGGCCTTGGTAATTTGTGCACTCAAGACTCGCTGTGCAATTAAACTCGGGTATTTCTCCGCATGTTCCGCAGCCATATATTCAGAATCTTGCTCCGTGGGTGCTACAGCACATTGCTCATCATATGCAATAAGAGCCAAAGTATCTTCATCATAATCACTGGCGGAATCGTATCCACCATCCTCAAGAGCAATCATCACACGAGAGGAGGCACAATCACGTGCAAAGTGACCAAGTCCACCACATTTGCGACACTGAATTTGGCTGGACTTGCCCGTAGATGCCATGGAGGACGCAACACTCGGGGCTGGTCCCGTAGTAGTCTTCCGTGCAGCAAACGGAGGTGGTATAGATGCTGCAGATCACGTGGATGTGGTCGCTGGAGGTGTAGGTGCAGCAGCCCATGACGCCGAATTCGGTGATCTCCAAGTAGAACGCCCTGCAGAATAATTAGTTCGTATCGCGTCGCGTCGATCCTGCACTTCACATTCAACATTGCAAGCAAGATGGAACAAACGGGTAATAGTGTGATAAGATTTATATCGAAGAATGGTCTGAATTTCCTTATTTAACCCACCTACGAATCGTGCCATTAATGCTTCATTATCCTCCTCTATACCACAACGCAGCATGCCAGTTTGCAACTCCTGATAGTAATCCTCTACAAAATTTTTGCCTTGATCTAGACGTGCTAATTTGGTAAGCATGGAACGCTGATAATATGGTGGAACAAAATGAATACACATAGCATGTTTTAAAGCATCCCACGTAGTGATTGGATTATCATGATTAGCACGACAATATTCAGACCACCATATAGAAGCAAAACTAGTGAACTCACAAGTAGCAGCACTAACACGTCTATCCTTGGGATAATTTAAGCATGCAAAACGTTGGTCTAATTGTAATTCCCAAGAGAGGTATGCATCAGGATTATAGCGACCATTAAACATAGGAACATTTAATTTCAGTTTAGCAACATGGTCATCATCACGTACCAACAGAAAAGAGGGTGGACGGCGAATGTGGGGATTGTATTGCCTAGGACGACCAGCTGGCTGATCAACTGTGAAGTCGTCCGCGTACTCACCCTCGTCCTCATCTTTCTTGTAATAATCATCCAACTGAGCATCACGGGCCTGTGTGATGCCCGTAGCTCCTGCAACGGCAGCAGCAGCAGTGCCCGCGGCAGCAGCAGCACCCGCGACCGAAGTTTGTGCCGGATGTTTGAGAATGCGCTGTGCATGTCCCAACAAGTGCGGTGTAGGAGGCTCGCGAGCCGTCGGTAGTGGAGGTAAGCGTGCTAGAACCTCCTGGAATTTAGCGTCGAGTTTGGTGGTGAAGGCGGTCTCGAGTCCCTCGAGTTGCTCCATCGTGTCAGTAAAACGCTTGTCCACATCCTGCATATGGTCAGCCAAAAGTGTGGTGACGTGAGCCTGCAAGGCTTCATCCTCCAGTGGCTGTGTCTCGGTGTTTTCTGGTGGCATGATTAGTACACAAAAAGCATAGGTATATAATAGAGATACAACAGGAACATGGGTGGAAAACGCTTAATCTGTCAAGCAAACCAATACTCTTACCCGTTCTTACCCTGAAGCAGGTGGTGAGCAGCAACCGTCGTGATCAAGCTTTAGGAAGATTGAATAGAGCGATTGCCAGGTGGTGTCAACGCACAGTGTAGGAATATGTGGAGTTCTGGGTGGCTGCAATATCTGTAGACACAATTTCAAAACAGCAATGCAAGGTTGAATAACAGATCAACGACGGTACTGTGCTGGTCCTAGACTATCCCAAGCTAGAGACGCGAGCCTAGAACACTACGAGTCACGTCGCGACACCGAAAAGCAACATGCAACAGTGCTCTGAACAGCGCGCGAATGAGGCGCAAATCACTATTATGGAAAGTGTCTCAAAACGATCAGCAAAGTGGAATATCAGGATAGGCTTAAGATTTTTTTTTTGAAATTTCTGAAAACTGCACGAAACTGCTCTAGAAAGTGTGCAAACGCCAATTTTTTTTCACTAATAATGGCGTATAGCTCAAAACGATCCTAGAAGCCTAAAAACAGTATAGGGCGAAAAAAAATGGAGGAGTTTCCAAACTTTCTGGAACTCGGATCAAGTTACAACTTGGATTGGATCTACAATGATGGAAAGCAAGAGCAGGAAAACGAATAACAAACCTAACTGGACTGGAACAAGGGTATGTGGTGGCAGAGGCGGTATGTGGGCGTAGGGTTGTAGCAAGTGTATGGCGGTGGTGATAGCGGAATCGGTGGTGATGGCGGAATCGGTGGTTGCGGTGGTGATGACTGTGACCAGAACTCGAAACTCTAAAGATCTAGATCTAAAACCAGCACTGGACACGACGATGCAGACTAGAACTCAACAAAGCAAATACTGACAAGAAAAGATGCAATAGGCCCGAAAGTGTTTCTAGGCTACGGATCTAACCCTAATTTGTTGGCTTTTATGGTTTATAGGAAGAAGAACAGATGCAATCTAAACTACGAAAACTGTAAGATCTCACCGAGAAACCCGAAATCTGATATCACTTGATAGGGTAAAGGTGCCCGATCTTTCAATGAGACGATATCTGTCAATTATGGTGGAGGTCGACATTGACGATCCGACTACAAACGTGCGAGACGTTGCGCCTTAGCAATCGATACACCAACTTTCGAGGCTATTGATCACGCCGGAGCTAGATCAACCTGATCACGAGGATCAATCCCTGCAAGCAATGGAAGAACCAGCAAGAATTATAGATGCAATCAAGATATTGCGAATATAGATGAAAGCTTTATCGAAGAGGTGGGATTCTGTCTGTGTGTAGTACAAAAGGTCGGTTTGACACTTGTGCCTATGGCGAAGAGTAGCTCGTGGCTAAGTCTTTTACTAAAGAAAATCCGAGTCTAAACGATGACCTAATGGGAGTATATATGGAGGAACAGAAGGGAATTTCGGCCAGCCTTGGGGAGGAGGTCGAAATCCATCTCCAGGCTAGTTTCCTCCACTATATGGACTCTAAAAGTTCAGCCCCTTTATTTGGACGAAAAATACATGGGCCTGGCCCATATTTAAAGGTGACACAACACCATATAATCACATGGACGAAAATTTGAAGTGTGTAGCTCTGTATTTCGTCCATGTCTTCATCTTTTCATTATGGTGGCTTCAAAGTTCTGAAATCTTCACTTGCAGTGTCATCCTGGATCATCACATGATTGCTGCCATCATCTCCATGCATGATCATGCTCCAATGCTTGTCCCTCTCATCCATGCTAGGCCCATCATTCCTAAGTAACATACACACATATGATTTAGGCAGCATCATATTCTCATGAATATTAGGAATAGTTCCTAGAAACAGAAGTACCTGATAATTTAGTTGGCGTGCATGAGCTCTTGTGAGAGGTCCTTGGAATTGTGGAACGTGAGGAAGTGTGGCTGTAGGTGTAATGGTTGTATCAACCGTAGGGATGTCCTTATCAGACCTTGGGTTAAATATCAGCTTCATGTACAAGATTCATAACACTAGAATCCAGCACAATCCGAGACCTTCGGTTCAAGTCCGACGGTTAAAACCCAAGAAAGAAGTAACTACTACTTGAGTGACAAAGCGTACACTACAATATACTAATCACAAGGTAGCTTCCAAGAGAAGAAAGAACTTCTGGAGTACCTTAACAAATAAAAAGGAGGCACACGAGGCGAAAGGAAACCTCGAAGCCTAGAACAGAACACTATGGTACCTACAATATAATATTGTGGGTCCATAAGATAGAGAGATCATGGTGGAAAGGAATCTCTCAGATGAAGCAGAATCCCAGCACTAGACTCAACATCGACCAATAGCATGGTTTTCCTATGGTCGGTACTGCTCTGATACCAAAAACTGTAACACCCCGAGATCAGGGTTAAACAAATCCAGACCTTAGCCTGACATAAGCGTAACCTAGAGCTCGAGGATATCTAGTGAGAAATCGGTAACACAACAGTAACCCTTCGACACGAAAATTATTACAGCAAGCTCATAACTGAGCGAAGAACCAAAATAATACAAGCAGAGGTTACTGACCACAAACATCAAACAACAGAAGGCAAATTATGCTATTAAGTATAGCAAACTTAAAAAATGCCCTAAGAGGCCTGGAGCATAATGATGACATCCCAGTTCATAGATTCCAGGCTGCCGGCCGGGGGCCCCAAGCTACTCATCGGTGTCGATGTCGTACCAAACTTGTCTTCAGGGGAACACTTACTCTAAAAGTGTCAACAAAGCAAGGGTGAGTACATGGTGTACTCCGCAAGCCTTATGGCTGGTGGGGTTATTTTGCATAAAGACATCTTTGTTTATAAAACAAGAGGGAGAAGAAGCTCGTCTACTCAGAATATTTTAAAAGGGGATAAGAGAGCGCATCTCCGAAGAATTGATCGTCATCTTGATATCCACCAAAGTAATCCTCATCTCACAACTAGGATCACCCCCTCGTATCCAAGAGGAAGCATCCTTAAGCACACGTTGAACTGCCAAGTTTTACGATTAGGTTCATGTTCTCTATGATCTTCACGTCCGTTCCCAAGTCGTCCATAACCGTGGATATGGCTTTTCGAAAAGATTAATACCCTGCAGGGGTGTACAACTTTACCCACACGTATCAACCGACTCTTAATGCCACATGATTAGCCCTCTTCCTTGGAAGGCCGGCAGAGGGTGGTTGGACATGACGTTTACCTTGCTTTCGCCGAGACCATAAGTCACGCCTAAGGATGGTTCCACCGTAACGGGTCAAATTCCGAAGTCAGTCCCTAGAGATGTGGGCGAGGTTGGTTTACCAGGGGCACCATCTACCCCAAGCAACCCCGGCCACGCTTACCTACCTGTATGAATGCACCTCCTTCACCTCCTCTCTCGAAAACATTTTCTATGCATATGTCGAATGGAACGCCCGAACTATGTGACTCATGGAATCTACTAGGCAAGTTAGTTAATCGTGAGGTTTTTCAGGCCCCGTGTGGTTGTACGCTCGTCTTGGTTCAAGAGGCTAGAACTCGGGTCCTAGTAGTGGAGAGCATGGGACTACAAAAACCACATCCCACTGTGGCCTCCCATACAAACCTTAGCATGTTTAACCTTTACCACTGATCTTACCTTATCAATATACATCGTTCTCCTCTCATACTAGATTCTCTTGCATCTGATACATCATCTGGAATCAGCACTGACAGCTAAGCATGGCTAAGCAAGACACAGATATAAGCTCTAGCAATGCACACAAGCCAAACCTAGTTATGCTAGGAGTAGTGGATCAGGTAATATAAGCTCAAAGGGACTAATGCAACAAATAGGATACTCTATCTATCAATAAAAGACCACAGTAGAATCGTATGCAACATGGCAAGAATGAAATACTTTCGAAATCATAGGATTGTATAATGGTGGGGCTTTGCTTGCCTTGTTTGTTGATACCCATATATAGATCTTTGGAAGACTTGTGCTTGACTTGATTATAGTTGGTCAAGTATTGTTCGTTAGTCTTTGATGGTGTTGATCTTGGTCTTCGATCTCGATATCGTATTCTACCGGAAAGAAAGGGGAAACAACAATCAACACATGGCATCGATGTAATGCTCAAGTAAGAATGATGATATGACAAGTCAAATTATATTTAAATAGAGAGAAAAATCCTTATTTGACACTAGTTTCCAATATGTTTTCTTATTTGACATCAAAAACTGTTCACTTCCTTTTGTGACCATTTGTAAAATTTTGTTGCCTTGTATGATACTACCGTTAGTTCCGTTCGTTAATTTTTTTCCGGCCAGACCCAAATGCCCCTGGTCCAGTCGTTTGAATCGTACCTATCTAAGACGCACGACGGGATCAGAGTATCAGACCGAAAACCATCTCGAGAGCGACCCCGTCCCCATCTCTGTCCTAACCACCCGAACCCTAGCGGCGGTGATGAGGAACTGGTGGCCTGCTTCCTCGCCGTGGCAGCGGCAGGTAGAGGACCCGCGGAGGGTGGCAAAGGTTGGGACACCAAGGACGGGCATGGAGCGGTGGCGGATGGGCATGGCGTGGCGATAGGTGTAGGCGCCTCCGAGGGGGGTCAAGATGGGGACGCCGCTAGGGGCGGCGTGGCGGCGGCACGAGCCGAGGCGCCATGGATCAAGTGCCCCCTTCTGTGGGTGGCGCACCAAGCGCGGCGGCAGGCGGAGAACTAGGCACCTTGGCGGGCGGCCAAGTTGAGACTGCTGAGGGCGGGCATGGCGCGGATGGCACCGTGGAGGGCGGACATGGCATCGGGATGCATGCTTTGCTGCAAGCGGAGGGCGGACGACCGTGGCTGTCGGCGAGGATGGGACGAACCTGCGATGGCGGCGTGACGAAGCTGGGGCTGATTAGCAGGGACGGCCATGGCTGCCGGTGACGATGGGGCGGACCCACGATGGTTGGGCGTGGCCGGTGACGGCAGCGTGACAGAGCTAGGTTGGACAGAGTCACAGAGCAGTTGGGACCTTAATTGAGCGCGGTCGGCGACGACATGTGACAAAGTTGGGTCTCGGCAACGCGGCTGGGATGTGCGATTCCTGTGCGCGTGAGTTGAGGGATTAATTCCAATCTGTGTGTTTTTTTGGGATGAGAATTAAAAGTATTCTCGACATTTCTCCAAGTATTCTCTTCATGTCAAGTAGTCGCAAATGATTGAACATTCATGGGCACGTCTCAAGTAATCGGTTCCATCACACATAAACAGCATATGCTTTGAATTATAATTGGTTCCATCACACACAATATTTTTTAAATTTTGTCACGTTATGCACCAGGGGCAAAAACGTCTTTGTATGTCCCCGTTAGCTCTCCAAATACACTAGTGTCATATCGGGCAAAAAAATTACGCAAGTGGTCAAATAAGGAACTAAAAAATTTACAGTGTCAAATAAAGAATCATATTGGAAACTAGTGTCAAATAAGGAATTTTCTCTTAAATAGAACCCTAAGGCATGCTTGGCAATTTAAGCTATCCGAGGGGTCCAAACCCTAAAACAGAAGAGACACCGGAATAACCTGTGGGGTTTAATTGATTCGTCTAATTAAACTAGCAGTTAAAGTTGTTCAACAATGCATGATTATGAGTCTATTGTAAAGATCTTATTTTTCTGAACATTTTGATATATTATACATATTTTTCTGACTTATAATTAATTACTTATTGAATTTATAAGATTAATCCTTTTTCTGAAATTATTAAACCAATTATTAAACTTTACTGCGTCACTATGACGTCAGCACAGGGGTGAGGACATTTCTCACCGAGGCAGTGTCTAGCCTCTGTGGCTGACCGGTGGGCCAGAGCCACATCAGCAGCCACATTGGGTCAGCAGTCAACGGGCCCGCGGGCCACGTCAGCACGACGTCACGGTGACGTCACATCACCGGCCACCGGCAAATGGTCACCGGCAATGGAGAAGGAGGGCACGTGGAGCTGCGAGGCTAGGCTCGTTCGAAGCGGGCGTGCACGCTGAACCTAAAGGAGGCGGTGCCACCCTAAAATGGTCGTTGGAGCAGCGGATTCGATGGCGTGCGGTAGCGATGCTCACGGGTCTGCGGCGAGCAGAGGTCACAGAGCGGGAGGGGGTCGGAGGAGAGGCCCTAGGGGACCACCAGCTCACCTTGGTTCGGTCGGAGGCGTCGGCGAGGAGCGGGGAGACCAGAGGAAGCAGTAATGGCGACGGCGGCGCTCGTCGGTCTAGGAGAAGACGCAGTGGAAGCGGCCGAATGCGAGCGCCCGTGCTTGATTCCATTGTAGGGGAGGGAGACCTCGACGAGACGAAGCTCCAGAGGGCATCGGCGAGGCACGGGGAGGCTCTAAGCGGCGGCGATTCGACGGCAACCTAGGGCTAGGGTTCGGTCATCTCGCGGGGAGGGGAAGAGAGGAGGAGAGTGGCGTCTAGGGTTCACCCAGTGGAGGCCAGGGGGTCTTGTAGGCCTCCGGGGGCGGCGGCGCGCATCGTGGCGTCGGGCAGGCATCGCGACGTCGGCGAGCGGTGGAGGCAGCGACACCGAGCTGACATGGGCTGCTGCTGGGCCAAAGGTGGGCCGCACGGAGCTGCTGGCTTGTGCACGTGAGCGGCAGTTAGAGGGGAGAAGAGGTGGCCTGCGGCCTGCTCTGCTGCTAGCTCTTTTTTAGCTAAAACATTTTTCAATATCTGTTTTGGCTTATTCCAAAAATATTAGAACATTTGTAAATATCCAAAATAATGCAGGGACCCCTTTATACTATTTGGGATCCGCACTTTTGATCTTTTTCAAAATATAAAAACCATTTTGAATTCATTTCAAAAAGAGGGGAAGGGTTAGGGTTTAGGGTTTTTACATTAATTTTCTATGCATGCACTTTTATTTCTTAGCAAAATAATGATGCTCTTGAATGCACAATCAAACCCTAATTAATATTAACTAAAACTAGGGCGTTACATCCTATTCCATGCTTAGAGGATATGCTAGATGAATTGAGTGGTGCTGCTATTATCATCAAATTAGGATGAAGAAGGGGATGAGTGGAAAACTGCTTTCAAAACTAAATTCGGCTTGTATGAGTGGTTAGTCATGCCGTTTGGTCTTACTAATGCACCTAGTACTTTCATGCATTTGATGAATCATGTTTTGAGAGAGTTTATGGGTCGTTTTGTGGTTGTTTACTTTGATGATATACTCATATACAACCACACCGAATCTGAACATTGCACTCATATTCGACAAGTTTTGCAAGTGTTGCGTGATAATAAACTTTATGCTAATCTTGAGAAGTGCACATTTGCAAAAGATAAGGTCATATTCCTAGGATTTATTGTATCTAAGCATGGGGTAGAGGTAGATCAATCTAAAATTGAATCAATTCAGAATTGGCCTAATCCCATGAACATAAGTCAAGTGCGTAGTTTCCACGGTTTAGCTGGTTTCTATAGGCGCTTTGTGAAAGATTTTAGAACCATTGCTGCACCTTTGAATGATTTGACAAAAAGGTGTGCCTTCTGTATGGGGCGCGGCCCAAGATATTGCATTTGATACATTGAAACATTTGCTTACTTCTGCACCATTACTTGCATTACCTGATTTTTCGAAGCAATTTGAAGTTGAATGTGATGCTAGTGGTATAGGCATAGGTGGCGTTTTGATGCAAGAGGGTCGGCCTATAGCTTATTTTTCTGAGAAATTGACTGGTGCTCGTTTGAATTATTCAATCTATGATAAAGAATTTTATGCGCTTGTTAGAGTACTTGAGGTTTGGCAACATTATTTGTGGCCAAAGGAATTCATCATACATTCTGATCATGAAGCATTGAAATATTTGAAAGCTCAATCAAACTTGCATAGAAGATTAGCTAAATGGGTTGAGTTTATTGAGTCTTTTCCTTACATCATTAACTATAAGAAGGGAAAAGAGAATGTTGTTGCTGATGCTCTATCTAGAAAGAATATGCTATTAACCAATCTTGATGTTAAAATTCCTGGATTAGAAGCTATTTGTGCACTTTATGCAACTGACCATGATTTTGCTGAACCATATCGTTTGTGTGCTCTTAGAAACGCATGGGATAAGTATCATATACATGATGGCTATTTGTTTCGAGCTAACAAACTATGTATTCCAGAATCGTTGTTGCATTTGTTCTTAGTGCAGGAATCACATGCTGGTGGCTTGATGGGTCACTTTGGGCGTGAGAAGACGTTGCTCATGCTCGCCGATCACTTTTATTGGCCCAAGATGAGGTGTGATGTGTACACACTTTTGTTAGTCGATGCATTACTTGCCACAAGTCAAAATCCAAGCTGAAGCCTCATGGTTTGTATATCCCTCTCTCTGCACCTACTACTCCATGGGAAGATATTAGTATGGATTTTGTGCTAGGTCTACCTAAAACTCAGAGAGGTCATGATTCTATATTTGTGGTAGTGGATAGGTTCTCTAAGATGGCTCATTTTATTGCCTGCCACAAAAGCGACGATTCGTCATATGTTGCTAACCTGTTTTTCAGGGACATCGTGAGATTACATGGAGTACTGATGAGGCTCGTCCTATGGACGCTCCTACATCTACACCACCAAGTCCCCCAAGTGGGTCGATGACCCATGCCCGAGCCAAGCTCCTTCAAGATAAGGTGAATTCGCTCCTCTCATCATGTGACTTTGACATACACCTGGATGGCTTTCTACTTCATACAACTACTCTGTGCATCATCAGGTACGAGCCCCCGCCACGTCGATCCAGGAGCCCTAAGCTGCACCTGCCCTAAAGCTGACTGAGCCGGAGTGTCCGCCCGAATCCAGCCAGAGTGTCCGGTGCAATCGGAGTGTCCGACGCGACTCAGCCGGAGTGTCCGGCCTGCCCCAGCCCCAACCTGGCGTGGACATTCATAAGGCCAGTTCGGACACTCCCCGGACACTACCTGGAGTGTCCAGCTACCCCAGACTGTCCGGCCGTTCCGACCCGGACTGTCCGGCCTGAAGATGGGCTTGCGAGCCTAGCTGGGCCCTGTGGCCCATGTACCCCTCTACTTCGCCCAGAGCTCTACTTTAATGCCTGAATTACCCCTGAACTTGTGGTTGTCCTATATATAGTCCCCCACCTCCATTGTAAACCCTAGGTATGATATTGGAATTAGTGGAAACCCCTTTGTGGATCTATCTAGTTCTTGCCTCATGCTCCTTGACCAAGGAGCACCAATATCACCAAACCTCGTTGTAGTTTGCATCGTGCCTCCGTGTTGTACAAGGCCTTGGCATCAGTGTCCCTTTGCCAAGACGTCAAGATCTCACTGAGTCTCTCATCTCGCCGTGCCGGTTCGAGAGAGAGTCCTCCGTCCGACGCCGATCCTAGGGATTGCGTCGGACCGGTCATCGCCGGCGTGAGCTATTGGTGTTTATTGTGGTTTTGCGTGTGTGTTCATCGTGTTCTTCGTGCGTGTTCATCCTTCCCTCCTTTCCCCGCACTCCACCCTCGATTTGAGTGGGATTCGTGAAAGATTGGGCCACCCTAGAGGTTTATCCTCAACATATTGGTATCAAGAGCTTCGTTGCTCACAAATTCCCCCACAAAATTTTCTTCTATCCACCAAAAATTCGAAAATCCCCCCCCCCCAAAAAGAGCCCCATATTTGCCTTTGGATCGATCTCTTGATTTGGAGTGTTATTTGTGGTTTTGATCGGACCAAACCTTGTCTAAGGAGTTGGTCCAGCTTTATCCTGCGTTTTCCCAGCCCGATTTGGCCAGTTTTTCGCGGATTTGAGGACTTAAGGCGAGGATTTCCGCTCAAGAACGCGAGCAGGAAACCCGCGCCAGAGTGTCCGGACAGATTCGACCGAAGTGTCCGGCCCGACCGGAGTGTCCGGCCGAATCCGACCGGAGTGTCCGGCTATAACACCAGTTTTGACAGTTTTGCCTCATTTTTCGCATTGGCTAATTCCCTTTGTTTGCTCGTGTCCCGTGTGCATGTCAGCAACTAACAGCAAGCTTCCGCATCAACAACTCCCGTGCTCATTGACACCATGGCCCACGAACATCATCCCGCACCACCGACGCCAAGTTCATCATCACCAACGAAGGTATAACTTGCGTCACCTTGTTAACCCCTATCTTCCTTTGTGTGTACCTACCCCATGAGAGTGGCTCATCTTGTGTTTGCTTGAGCATTGTGCATTTGTCTTTGGATAGTGAGAGTGCAAGAGCAATATCAAGTGTGACTAGGTAGCATCAAGGGAGAGCAAAAAAACAAAGAAAAAGCAAAAGAAAAATAGTCTCCCATTGCCAAAGAGAGTCTCAAAGCTTGTAAGCAAGAGAGAAAGAAGAGCGCGCAAGGCAAGTGCACAAATCCGGTGCTCATTTTTCTTCTTTGCAAATGAGCCACGGTCTCTCCTTGCATTGGCACGACAACGAGCTTAGTCTTCGTTAGGACTTTTGTTTTCTCATTTTCATAGTCGTGTCAATCCCAACTATCTCCACGTGTGTGTATATAGTCATAGGTTCCTGTCACCCTTTTGAGTTGTTGACCTTCGCCTTTGACTTGAGTTTTGTTGGATTTTACCCACTTTTGACTATCCCTTTTCTTTGGTTGGTTCTTTGGCATTCCACAATCCTAACCTACCACCAACAAGCTTTTGAGAGTTAGTTCTTTCTTTAATGTCAGTTTTCTTTGCAATTCCACTTTGCACGCTTATAGCTCTCAATTGTGGTTTCTAATTTGGTGCAATCCCCAAGGTGAGGTACAAGGCTAACACCACCATATTCCACTTCCATATACAATACTTGTGTGTCTTGCATGATGGATAGGCACGGTGAGTCGAGCCAACCACCTCCCCAAGAAGAAGATCAAGGTCCGTACATGACGCGCGCAAGTCACTTCATCGTTCGACAAGAGTTCCGTGAACGTTGCCAAGCCCTTAAGACAAGACAAGATGAACAATTTGGCGAGACGCAAGCCGAGTTCAAGAACATCGACAACCGCTTCGGCGGCCTCGAACAACAAATGCATGCAATGCATCACAACTTCGGCCACCAAAATGAAGCGCTTTAACGCTCCGTCGCCGAAACAAATGACAATCTTCGACGCCTCATCGACGAAATGGCAAAGCCATGTTCACGCGCATCAAGCTCTTCAAGCTCCTCCTCAATAAGATCTTCACCCAAGTGCTCCAAGACGCAATGATTTCCCCGTGGTTGAAGATGGAAGTCCTTCGAACTATGTACCTTCCCGACGGCACGCTGCAACGTCAAGCTATGATGGTGATTTCTCTTCAAGGCCAAGAGCAAGGCAAGAAGCACACCGTCATCACACAAGGGCATTAGTGCTCCAACAAGAGCAACCGCAAGTGCAACCACAAGTGCAACAGCAAGTCTACCACCATCGACCGCGACACATACTTGACACAACAAGTGGTGACTCCAATTTGGAGAATCAAGCTCGTCATCGACGTGAGGCTCTCCAAGACCCCCCTCCTCGTCACTACCGTCATGAACGTCAACAACGACACCATGGTCATCACGAGGCGCCTCCTCCACCTCAACAAAACTTGGACCGTCGAGTGATACAAGTTGAGCGACACCCACCACGTCAAGAAGCTCATGACCATGTTCTTCGCCGTGAGGCCCATGTGCCTAATCAACATCACCAACCGAGGAACGAGCCTCCTCTTAGTCATCAACCGCGTCATGAGGCTCCACACCCTCAACAACCTCATGGGGCCCAAGTGCCTCAACACCGTCAACGACCGCGCCAAGAGCAAGAGCAAGCTCCTCAACAACAATATCAAGAGCAAGCTCCGCAACAAGGTCACGAGAACCAAGCTCCATCTCCTCAACCACAAGATCGTCAACAAGCTCGTCACAACGATTGCATGGAAGATGAAGACCATCATCAACATGGCAACAATCGCTACCGTGACCGCAATGAGGAAGAAACATTTGGCAAGCTCAAGTTCACAATGCCCAAGTTCACCGGATCCAATGACCCCGAAGAATACCTCTCGTGGGCACTCAAGGTCGACAAGATCTTCCGCATGCATAACTATAGCAATGAGAAGATGGTCGCCATGGCTTCGCTTGAGTTTGATGATTACGCCAACCTTTGGTGGGAACAAGTTCAAGTTGCTCGTGATGCAAGGCAAGAGCCACCAATCACAACTTGGCATGACATGAAGGCTCACATGAGATCTCGGTTCGTCCCCGCGCACTACACGCGTGACCTCTTCAACAACCTTCAAGCGCTTTGTCAAGGGACAAAGACCGTGGAAGAGTACTTCAAGGAAATGGAACTCAACTTGATTCATGCCAACATTGATGAACGCATGGAGAAAACCATAGCACATTTCCTTATTGGCTTGAATCACCCAATCAAGCGCATCGTCGAGTTCCAAACATACAACACCATGGTTGAGCTTGTCCACATAGCAAAAAAGGCTGAACGTCAAGTGCAAGAGGATATCAAGTATAACAAGCCCAAGACGTACTTCACCTACAAGCAAGCTTCAACCGCTACACCAACAACTTGCAATGGAAGCTCCTCAAGTACCCCCAAGCCTTCCTTCAAGCCCACACTTCCTCAAGGAAAACTTCCCCCAAGTGACAAACAAGCAAAGAGTGATACACCTTTCAATGGTGAATTCTACAAGTGTGGAGGTAAAGGACACAAGTCGGCCGAATGTGGAAACAAAAAAGTCTTGTTCATCCATGACAATGGTGATGAAGAGTACATGAGTGAAGATGAATTTGATGCCTAAGACGAGGAAGCAATGGCAAGGCAACGAGTCGAAGATGATCAAGAACTCCTCATGTGTGAACATGACGCAAGTACATCGCTTGTCGTCACAAGGATCTTGACCACTCAAGCACAAGAGCATGAAGACCAACACTCCAATATCTTCCAAACACGAGCCGGCATCAATGGAAAATCTATCAAGGTGTTGACGGAGGGAGTTGCCACAACCTTGCTAGCACCGAGTTGTGTGAGAAGCTCAACCTCACCCTCCATCCGCATAAGCACCCCTACCACGTGCTATGGCTAAGTGACCAAGGGTCCGTGAAGATCAAGCATACCGTATCGGTCTCCTTCACCATTGGTCCTTACAAAGATACGGTGGAGTGTGATGTGGTTCCTATGACAGTTTGCCACATGCTTCTTGGTCGACCATGGCAATTTGATAAGGCTTCTCAACATGATGGTCACACCAATGTATACACCTTCAAATTGCTCAACAAAACATGTGTTTTGCAACCAATGACTCCTAGCCAAATAATTGCGGACAATGCAAAGGCTTTAGCGAGGGCGCAAAGCACAACACCTACTTGTGAGAAGAGCGGTGAGAGAGAGAACCACCTCATAGTGAGTGAGAGACACAAGCCAAACTCTAGTGGAAAAACTAAGAGTGTTCTCCTTGCCACCAAAAGTGAGATGAGAGATGTTCGGAACAACCCATCCATCTTGCACTATGTCCTCCTTTGCAAGGGACTAGCGCTAGGAACTAATGAATTAACCAATGTTCCTCCATCTTTGATGAATGTTTTGCAGGAATTCAAGGATGTGTTCCCCGAAGAGCTTCCACATGGACTACCTCCTCTTTGCGGCATCGAACATCGCATTGACCTCATCCCCGGTGCACCACTTCCCAACCGCGCCGCTTACTGCACGAACCCGGAAGAGACAAAGGAGATTGAACGTCAAATCAACCAACTCGTCTCCAAAGGTTTGATACAAGTTAGCACTAATCCAAGTGCCGTACCCATGATACTTGTTCCAAAAACGGATGATATGTTACAGTTATGCATGGACTGCCGTCCAATCAATGCTATCACCGTGCGTTATCGACATCCCATACCACGTCTCGATGACATGCTTGATGAGTTGTGTGGAGCCACTATTTTTTCGAAAATTGATCTTCGTAGTGGTTACCATCAAATACGCATGGCTGAAGGTGATGAGTGGAAAACCACCTTCAAGACCAAACTTGGTCTCTATGAATGGTTGGTTATGCCCTTTGGTTTATCTAATGCCCCATCCACCTTCATGCGTCTCATGAATCATATCTTGCGTTCTCTCATTGGAAAAAGTTGTTGGAGATATGCCCAAGAGGCAATAATAGAAGTGGTTATTATTATATATTTGTGTTTATGATGAATGTTTACATCCCATGCTATAATTGTATTATAAGGAAACACTAATACATGTGTGTTTTGTAAACATAAAAGAGTCCCTAGTAAGCCTCTTGTGGAACTAGCTTGTTGATTAAATGATGATCATGGTTTCCTGATCATGGACATTGGATGTCATTAATAACAAGGTTATATCATTAGGAGAATGATGTGATGGACACACACCCATAGTAAGCGTAGCATAAGATCAAGTCATTAAAGTTCATATTGCTGTAAGCTTTCAAATGCATAGTAACCTAATCCTTCGACCATGAGGTTATGTTAATCACCATCACCGGATGGGTACTTTGATGACATCAAACACCGCTTTGTAACTGGGTGGTTATAAAGGTGTCATTGGGTATTCTGAAAGTATGTGTTGAAGCGCATGGACCAAGATTGGGATTTGTCCATCCATATGACGGATAGATATGCTCTGGGCCCTCTCGGTGGAATGTCATCTAGTTAGCTTGCAAGCATGTGACTAGGTCACAAGGGATGACATAACATGGAACGAGTAAAGAGTACTTATCAGTAACGAGGTAGAACTAGGTATGGAGATACCGATGATCAAACCTCGGATAAGTAGAATATCGCGTGACTAAGGGAATTGGTTTCGTATGTTAATGGTTCTATCGATCACGAAGTCATCGTTGAGTATGTGGGATCCGTTATGGATCTCCAGATCCCGCTAATGGTTATTGATCGGAGAGGTGTATCCATCATGTCTGCATATTCATGAATCGTAGGGTGACACACTTAAGGTTCGAAGTTGTTTTAAGTAGATATGGAATATGCGTTGAAGACCGAATGTTGTTCGGAGTCTCGGATTGGATCCGGGACATCATGAGGAGATCTGGAATTGTCCGAAGAATAAGATTCATATATTGGGGATCATTTTCTAAGTTAGGAAATGTTCCGGAGTGTTTGTATGGAGATTCTAGAAGGTTTCAGAATGTTCTGGAAGGTTCTAGAAGAGTTCTTGGTGTTTGCATGAAAACCAAGAAAGGGTCAAGGAAACCTTGTGGGGGCTAGACACGGATTCGTGGGGGAGGAGGACTCCTCCCCCCTTCCCAACCCGCCGGCCAAGGAGGGAGGGGAGTCCTACTAGGACTCCCCCTCCCATGGCGCGCCTCCCTCCTTTAAATAGAGGGGAGGGGGCGCCACCCCCTAGACCTCTCCCATAACAATCCCTAGCCGCCGCCTCTCTCCTCTTCCTTCGCTCTGCTCCGGCTTAGGCGAAGCCCTACAGAATTCTCTCCTCCACCACCACCACCACACCGTCGTGCTGCTGGGATTCCGTGGAGAAGATCTACTACCTCCACTGCTCGCTGGAACGGGGAGAGGAAGGTCTACTTTGACTCCGCACGTGTGACCGACTGCGGAAGCGCTGCCGGAACGCGGCGCCGGAAGGATCGTCCACAGGATCTTGAGATCGACAAGTGATCGACTACATCAACCCCGAGATCTAATCTCGTAACGCTTTCGGTTGTACGAGGGTTAGTACAGATCTATCTCGTTGCACATGTCTAATAGATTAGATCTTGGCTTTTATCTAGATTAGATCTGGGTTTTGTTCGTTCTTGCGGTAGAATTTTTTTGTTTTCCATGCTACGAACCCATCAAAAGTGTTGTTGTCTATTTCGATGATATTCTTGTTTATAGCAAATCACTTGAGGACCATATAACACATGTCAAGGAAGTCTTGCAAATCCTTAGACATGAAAAGCTTTATGCTAATCTTCCCAAGTGCACTTTTGCTAAAGACAAGTTGATTTTTCTTGGATTTGTCGTTTCTTCGAAGGGAATTGTAGGGGTTCCGTGCATAAAACAATAAATTTTACTCTATGCCCCTGAACCCCTAAAGCTGCCAGGACCTATCAATTAGTAATACAGTAACGGGAGGGGCTTTTCGTGAACTTACCCTTGAAGACTGAAAAGCGTTGTCAATGCTCAGGAGAGCGTGGTTGATGTAGACGAGCCGAAGCCGACCTCAAGGTCGTGATGAAGTCCTTGCGCTCCTTCTGGCTCCAACGTATTGAGTGCCTCAAGTGCGACACCTCGCGGGGAGTTACACACGTCCGGTGCCTGACGATGACTCCCGCTTCCCTGATCCAGCAGCAGTTGCGGAAGTAGAGCTCCCGGATCCGAATTCCGCAGCGCGACGACGCTCCATGGTGAAGATGTCTCTCGCTCGCGCAGTCCAAACTTGGGATCACGGTCACGAGAGAGAGAGGGGAGAGAGAAAATATTAATTAGGGGTCCTCCCAAAAGTGGGGAGACCTTTATTGATTATTGGGTGTACTTTCTAGGCCAAATACCCCACTTTATATAGGGGGGGAGGTACTACCTCCCCTCAAGTCCCGGGGTGGGACTAAAGGAGAGGAGGGGGGAGGAGGTGACCGCCGGCCACCTAGTGGGCCCCGCGGGGGGGCTAGGCCCAGCCGGCCTCCCCCTTTGCCCCTTCTCCCCTTTCTCCTTTTCCCTAATGGGCCCTCTCCCTCCGGAATTGGCCCATTAAGCCTTTTGACCTTTTAATTGATTTTCTCTTTATTAAATAATTATGAATAAATGATTAAATCAATATTTAACATTCATTCACATATTATCTAATCTCCGTAGCCATGGAACACCTTCCACCTCCACTCCGGACATCCTCCAGACTTACCGAAACCCTTCTGGTTTTCTCGCTTCTTTTCTTCGGCGATTCTACCGATCCTGTAAATGCTCTCTAAGCATCATCAACCCCTTAAGCGTGATACCCCATGGTTCGGGAACACTCCAGACATCGTCGGGACACTCCCGCAGCAATGATCAATAGAGGGACCTAGATGGCCATGTGACCCCTGTGCATTCCACGAAGATCTTTCGTCGTTTGAACCGGTGACAGTCGTGTCTTATTCCCTTTGTTATTTGATACTTGCATTGCCTGAGATTCGATCAATGACATCACCATGTCGTGTTCAATCTCGTTACTGAGCAATGCTAGTTGACTCGTTCCAACAAGTGATACCCCGTGATCTAATCATACGCTGCGCAGCTATTGGATATAACCTCTCCGAGTGGGCCCTTGAGTATCTTCCCGTCACATGGACGGACAAATCCCGCTCTTGACATATATTGCCTCTACGGTTTCCTCCGAATACCTGAACACACCTTTATAACCACCGTTTTACCAGATGGCGTTTGATGCTATCTAAGCATTCTCGGGAGACAGTGATTGATATAGCCTCACGGTCTAAGGAATAGTCTACGAGGATCCTTTTCTAATCATCATAACTTGAACTTCGTGACATGATCGAACCACGATGTTTAGGTTGGGTATTGGTTCATCATCTCATTCTCAAAATGAGATGACCTCATTTCCAACTGGCATAAATGCCACATGATCAGGAAACATGATCATCTGTTGACCAATGAACCGTGACTAGAGTTTCACTAAGAACCCCTGGTTGTTTGTATATCACACGTGTATTGATGTTTCCACTCAATACAGTTATATCATGATATAAAACTTAATCATAAACTATATGAAATATGATAATAGTCCTTACTACTATTTGTCTCTAGGGCATATTTCCAACAGTCTCCCACTTGCACCAGAGTACAAATACACTAGCTGCATTTGTTCTTAATTATTGGTACCATACAACCGGTGCCTAGAACATGCTTGCTCATGGAAGAGGTTGAGTCTTGGATCTGTACTTTACAGTCCCAGATCCTTTGCAACTTACTAATGTCACTTTGATTAACATTAATATTCTATCATCACATGACAACATCTGTGTGTATGCATCGTAGCTATGGCAGCAGAACGAGGCCTGATTCCAGGAGCCTAAAGTGACGTTAGATCAACCTCGAGGGCTTTCTCATGGGCATTGTGCCCTGGGACACATCATTCTATGTTAAAAGTGAATTATCCCCGCCATAACATTATACAACACTTTAGATGGTACCCTTATCTATTATTATAAATGTATTCATCGAAACTCCCATGCACTCTATGCAACTTTCGATGTTTTGTTCACCTCGCTTCCTACTTGACTCTAATTGGTATCTAGAGGAGTTTCCAACATATTCCCTTATAACATAACTCTTTATGCTTTAAGATATGTCATCCTTTATGGATTTGGAAAATATATCCATAGTTCTCTAATAGACACTGCGGACAAACTTAGCTCAACGTTCTGTGATTCGGATTTAATCACTTTCAAATGTTCTTTATTTGGATTACATATTATGCTAAGTTACCATCATGGTTTCTAAGATAGAACCTATGTCTCAACATAGTGGATGATGATCATCCTTTTCTTTCTTTCAACCATTGATGTTCAACTTAATACTATTCCTAATTTGAGTTATTAAGGACCAGTTCCTCAATTAACTTCTGTTCTGAAACAGCTTTCAGAATCCTTTAAGGAATACAACATAATATCATAATACAATTATTATCAACTTCTACATCTTATAAATCATTATTTATAAGTATTTTCACTTTCATCCTTAACTTACTTAAGAATTACTCCTATAAGCTCCCACTCAAACTATGTTGCTACATATTTGAATTTGAGACTCATATTGCTCCCACTTAAAATATGTCAATCACATATTGTTTAGGAAGACTTTCATAGCTCCCACTCAATTTTATGCAAATTGCATACCTCCTTTACTATTTTGAATAACTTCAAAATCTTTTGATCAAATATCAAACTTGGAGATTTACTATGAGATACTAGTACTTTACTAGTTTTAGATCCACTAGACATTTAGCACACTTGAATCAAATTCATTTGAATTCATCCAATGTTTGACAAATTGTGCTTTTGTCATTCACCCCCTTTTCCATTATGGCTTTGCAGTCATTTCGGAAAATTCAAGTAACTCCTTTTACTTGTGAGATTCAACAACCAATTGCTTTCTAATCTCAAGGGAATTTTGCTTCCATGATTTCCTTTGTAGTTCGTAGGTATGTCACATTTCGAAAAAATCATGACAAGTGATTCACAAATGTCTCCATATAAGATATGGATTTACATTTTGAATCCTACTTCATGTAGTGAAAAACAATAGTGGAGGGAAAAACACAATGATCAAAATCATTGATTCTTTCCTTCTGTGAAGAGAATCATTCAGGAACGCTGTCCATTGCGCTTCTCAACACTCTGATGCAGGGTTTTGTATCCTCATCGTGTTTTACACTATTTTCTATTTGCTCCATAATTGAGAAACATCACTAATAGTGGGCTTTCTCAAGAATGCACCAAAATCCAAGCAATACAAGTTTTGCTTTCCTTTTGGTTTGAGCTATGGGTTTTGTATTCAAAGTTTCCAATGAATACACTACGAGGACTTATTCGCTATTGTTTTGGCTATATGGAATAACCCCAAAACTTTCACGAATTCAAATGGTTTACTAATTCTAATTGAGTGCTAACTATTTCTAAACTAATGGTCTCTACATATACTCTACAACGATTTATTCGGTGCCTTCTATTCAACCCCTTTTTGATATCTAATATCACATTGTGATGCTTTGTATTTTGACGTTTCAAAACACTTTGCATTCCACAATTTCTTTCATGCCATTCTTATAAATTTGAACTTCATTACTATTGATCAAATCATAGCAATTAGATTCTCTTTTATACGTATACCCTTTGTTGATGAAACACTTTGATCAAATCAAATAGTTTCATATTCATGTTTCCTTTGGCAAACTTACTTTACACATTTAAACAATCATTTAATGATAATTACCATTTTCGTTAAAACACAATACATCGGATATGTATATACTTTTAACAATTCATTAAACACTTTATATTCAAGTAATACACGGTGTTCAAGTTATTTTGCCGAACTTAGGCATGATTTATATGTGAAAAAGAATCAAATGACTTTCACATATTATCATTATAACTTTGAATTTAAACAATGGTTTCATTCATTAATGAAATATCATTAAGTTGGGTATTTTAAACAAGGTATTTTAATGTTTTATAAATGTTCATACATTATCAATTAGTTTCAAACAACAAGGATAACTCACACATAATCAAACAAGATATGAACACGAATAGAAATCATTCATAAAAGTGGAACAACTATTTGTTACAAACTCATATGAATAACCGTCTCACGAAGTGTGAGACACACTAAAGAAGTTCACAATCTCTTGATTACAAAAAATCATCCTAAAACACAAAATAAGTGATAAATGTTGAGAGAGAGTGTCGTTGGCCATCATCATCATGCTCGCCATCAACACACAACGTCACCTCCTCTCTAGCAAGCACCTCTATGCAGAAGGACCTGTTTTCACCAAAACAGAACAAGTATCAGATATACTTAACACTGCAAATGTGTTTGCAAGATTATAACATTTATAAAACTGTATATCAAATATATACCTTGGTCGTTGATGACCTGAGCGACATCTGGTTCAACCAACACATTCCTGAGATGTGTCATGAACCGGTGGAACTCCATTGTTTCCGTGTCGCCCCTCATTACGCAAGTCCTGACTTGTGCTTGGTAGCTTGGTGGCAGCGACCGCAGCACAACAGCATTTACGAAAGAGCCTGTAATCCAGACGTCCAGGAAGTATGCTGGCCTCATGTACACATCATGCATGTGCTGTAAGTGGCTGTCCAGTGACGAGTTCTCCTCCATCTTAATGGAGAGGAAGTCTCCCATCAACTCATGCTCCCAGATGCGTGTCTGATCCACGAAATGTGTCCTAAGCTGTAGCATCACCGAACGAGGGTTGACATCACCCACGAAAGGCCACAGCTCGTCCACCATTCCGAAACGCATCACAACTGAAATATAGGAGGCCATCTCCTGACGGAGATAGCGGTCTTTTGGCTCCTCTGGGTCTCAAGGTCTATGGATGGATCTAGATCCATCCCATCGAGTATGTAGTCGACCATGTCGTTCTTGCTAAGGAGAACATGGAGACTGGCAACCCAAATGGAGAAGTTCGATCCATCTAATCTGAGCTTTTCTCCTTCTAACCATTTAGTTGTTAACACAAAAGAGCCCATCTACATTTATAATTGCAAAAGGAATTTAGACTAAGTTTATAATTAAATGAGTTAATAATAACTCCACTCAGAAACACCTATCCCTAGTGAGGGTTCCTAGTGATAACACGACCCCTATTAGCCACATCTCCCCCGATCATCACGGCCATCAATGTGGGTTCAAGGGTGGACGCTAAACGTCGGTCACATCATTCATGCGACTCGTGCTCGATCTTTCGACCATCCGCGTTCCGAGGCCATGTCTGTGCATGCTAGGCTCGCTAACTCAATCTTAGTGTATTCGCTGTGCAACATGGCTTGCACCCACTGTATGCGAACGTAGATATGTCTGACACCCAGGCCTATAACCCTGGATCGCCTCATACCGAAGAACTTTCTTGGTGGTGCACACTAAGGGGGAACACAATCGTTGGTTATTTTAACAGGGATCATCTTATTAGGCTACCATCGAGTATCTAATACTAGCACACAATAAGACATACAAACAATAACATTGAATGTAAATGCTATGTGATATGGTCCTTCACGTCGTGATCTCCATCCGCCGTCACCGGGTTCCGGTGCCAGGGTTCCGGCGCCGTAGACACCAGGGTACCGGTGTCATTCCGACGTGGTAGTTCATCACCTCCGTGACTATCTACTACTATGTAACAAAAGGTAATTACTTTACCTTTGCCACAACCATATCACAAAGCAACGCCCTCCTGCAAAACAAAGTTAGACGCTTCTACTTTATCTTTGCATGTTTTACGTGGCTGAATGGGCTTTCGTACAAGAACCGTTCTTACCTACGAACTTTCAGCACAACGATAATCAAGTAGTTGTCTCTACTACACCCCTTTCGGGGCCCTCCGTTGCAAATGGTATACCAACTAATGCGAGAGAGACAGACACCCCCCTAAGCCACTTTATACGGTACAAGCCGTATGTCAAGCGTGGACCAGTCTCGCGAATGAACGCGTAAAGTCGGTTGGGGGCCGCTTCATCAAGCATTACTGCGGTATACACAAGTACACGTGGGAGGGTAACAACTAAAAGATCAACGCCCACACGCTACATCTCGTGTGTTCTACCCGTACTAGCATTACTACGCATAGATCTAGATCTGATACCACTATAGGGGTTCCGCGCATAAAAACAATAAATTTTACTCTACGCCCCTAAACCCCTAAAGCTGCTAGGACCTATCTATTAGTAATACAGTAACGGGAAGGGCTTTTCGCGAACTTACCCTTGAAGACCGAAAAGCATTGTCAACGCTCAGGAGAGCGTGGTAGATGTAGACGAGCCGAAGCCAACCTCAAGGTCGTGATGAAGTCCTTGCACTCCTTCTGGATCCAACGACTTGAGTGCCTCAAGTGCAACACCTCACGGGGAATTACACATGTTCGGTGCCTGACGATGGCTCCTGCTTCCCCGATCCAACAGCAGTTGCGGAAGTAGAGCTCCTGGATCTGAATCCCGCAGCGCGACGGCGCTCCGCGGTGAAGATGTCTCTCGCTCGCGCAGTCCAGACTTGGGACCACGGTCACGAGAGAGAGGGGGAGAGAGAAAATATCAATTAGAGGTCCTCTCAAAAGTGGGTAGACCTTTATTGATTATTGGGTGTATTTTCTAGGCCAAATACATCACTTTATATAGGGGGAGGGGAGGTACTACCTCCCCTCAAGTCCCGGGGTGGGACTAAAGGAGAGGAGGGGGAGGAGGTGACCGCTGGCCACCTAGTGGGCCCCGCGGGGGGCTAGGCCCAGCCGGCCTCCCCCTTTGCCCCTTCTCCCCTTTCTCCTTTTCCCTAATGGGCCCTCTCCCTCCGGAATTGGCCCATTAAGCCTTTTGACCTTTTAATTGATTTTCTCTTTATTAAATAATTATGAATAAATGATTAAATCAATATTTAACATTCACTCACATATTATCTAATCTCTGTAGCCATGGAACACCTTCCACCTCCACTCCGGACATCCTCCGGACTTACCGAAACCCTTTCGTTTTTCTCCCTTCTTTTCTTCGGCGATTCTACCGATCCTGTAAATGCTCTCTAAGCATCATCAAGCCCTTAAGCGTGATACCCCACGGTTCGGGAACACTCTAGACATGGTCGGGACACTCCCGCAGCAATGATCAACAGAGGGACCTGGATGGCCATGTGACCCCTGTGCATTCCACGAAGATCTTTTGTCGTTTGAACCGGTGACAGTCGTGTCTTATTCCCTTTGTTATTTGATACTTGCATTGCCCGAGATTCGATCAATGACATCACCATGTCGTGTTCAATCTCGTTACTGAACAATGCTATTTGACTCGTTCCGACAAGTGATATCCCTGTGATCTAATCACACGATGCGCAGCTATTGGATATAACCTCTCCGAGTGGGCCCTTGAGTATCTTCCCGTCACATGGACGGACAAATCCCGCTCTTGACATATATTGCCTCTACGGTTTCCTCCGAATACCTGAACACACCTTTATAACCACCGTTTTACCAGATGGCGTTTGATGCTATCTAAGCATTCTCGGGAGACAGTGATTGTTATAGCCTCATGGTCTAAGGAATAGTCTACGAGGATCCTTATCTAATCATCGTAACTTGAACTTCGTGACATGATCGAATCACGATGTTTAGGTTAGGTATTGGTTCATCATCTCATTCTCAGAATGAGATGACCTCATTTCCAACTGGCATAAATGCCACATGATTAGGAAACATGATCATCTGTTGACCAATGAACCAGTGATTAGAGTTTCACTAGGAACCCCTGGTTGTTTGTATATCACACGTGTATTGATGTTTCCACTCAATACAGTTATAGAATGATATAAAACTTAATCATAAACTATATGAAATATGATAATAGTTGACATGGGTATACCCTACAGGTACTCGAGCTTGGTATATACGGCCCAAATACGTACAGGCCCACGGTGTCACCAAGGCCCGGATGGAGGGACTCGAGTAACCTATAGACTCTCAATTGCTTGAAGGACAAGAAGAAGCTAAAGATAGAAAGTTTGAAGGGGAAAACCCTAACTTGTAACCGACTCGACCTTTTACCCGAGACCTAGCCTATCTATATAAAGGCTAGGAGGGGGCGGCGAGGAGGACACACGCAACCCTAGTTTCCACAACCCTCGCCAGATTTAGTCTGCGCACCATTGTAACTTTCGACTCCCTCGATAATTCCACGAGCAGACAAGCAGGAGTAGGGACCTCTACGAGGCCTGAACCTGGGTAAATCCTTTGTCCCCTGTGTGCTTGTTTGCTAGCCGATAGATGTCTCCAGCGCTCCCTCCTTCTCCAAAACCCAAGTCCATAACAATGGGCATTGACGAGTTAAACCCTCGTCAATAGTACTTTACTATTTGTCTCTAGGGCATATTTCCAACAAATTGAAGTTGATGTTTCCAAGGTAAAGGACATACGAGATTGGCCCATCCCAACAAATGTGAGTGAACTCCGAAGTTTTCATGGGTTGGCCGGTTTCTATCGTTGCTTTGTGAAAGACTTTTCCACCATTGCTTGTCCTCTCAACGAGTTGACGAAAAAGAATGTCACCTTCGTGTGGGGCAAATCATAACAAAAAGCTTTTGATGAACTTAAAAAGAGGCTCACCAAAGCACCTCTCCTTGTGTTACCGGATTTCACAAAAACTTTTGAGATAGAGTGTGATGCTAGTGGTATTGGCATTGGAGGAGTCCTTATGCAAAACAGACGTCCTATAGCCTACCATAGCGAGAAACTCGATGGTGCTCGCCTTAATTATCCTATTTATGACAAAGAGATTTTTGCTTTAGTTCGTGTCCTTCAAGTGTGGCAACACTACCTATGGCCCAAAGAATTTATCATACATTCCGACCATGAGTCGTTGAAATATCTCAAAGGCCAAGCCAACTTGAGTAAGAGACACGCTAAGTGGGTTGAGTTCATGCAGTCTTTCCCGTACATAGTCAAGTATAAGAAGGGCAAAGATAATGTAGTTGCGGATGCATTGTCTCGCAAGCACAAAGCCTTCTTACGAGACTTGAAATCAACGTGTTGGGTCTTGAGGAAATAAAACCTTTGTATGCTTTCGACCCATTCTTTGAACCAATTTTCGCAAAGTGCTCCAATGACAAAGGAGTTGATGATTTCTATTTGCATAAGGGATTTCTATTTAAACAAGACAAGCTATGCATTCCGAAGTTGTCGCTTCAACTTTTGCTTCTCCAAGAATCTCATGGTGGAGGCCTCATGGGTCACTTTGGCCGTAACAAGACATTGGACATGCTCTCCACTCACTACTTTTGGCCCAAGGTGAAGCGCGACGTGGAGCACTACGTTCAACGATGCACCACATGTGTTCAAGCTAAGTCGCAAGCTAATCCCTATGGTCTTTATATGCCATTGCCTATTTCTCATACACCTTGGTCCGACATTAGCATGGATTTCGTGTTAGGATTGCCTAGATCTAAGCATGGTCATGATTCTATATTTGTTGTTGTGGATCGCTTTTCAAAAATGGCTTTTCATGAAGAAAGGGAGGATGATGAGGATATATACAGGGATTATGATGATTCTGACTACCTGAACTGGAAGGAAATATTGAGTCAAATCAATAATGACTGTCAGGTGAATTCATTCCTAATTGAACCTGATGTTTTAATTAATGAGAACTTTATACTACCTAAGTCTATGCATCTTTGTATAATCAGGTTTATTGATAACACAAGCGTTGCGCGAGGAGGAGGAGAGTTGCAGCAAGAAGGACAAGCGCTGATTTCCAATATCAACAAGTGCGCGAGGGAGGAGCGGGAGGCATACGCACTAGGACGCAATGAGGAAATCACGTATGAGCAAGAGAGAGAGATGGCGCACCAAGAAATACATGTTTGAGGTGTTCCACGACGTTTGGACTGCGTGCCAATAAGGCCGAACCCATATATGAGTCGGTATGTATCAGTTTGAGTCGAACCGAGTCAGTTTGGGCCAAGTTATGGCTGTTTTTAGGCTCGTTTAGAGGGGAGGACGCCCCAACCCTCATATAAACCTCCGTAGCCGTCACAAGTTAGGTTTTTCAGACCAAGTTAAAATATTTTGGAGTTGTTTTTTTCATAGAACCTCTGGAATTACCCTGTGTTTGAATCTACCAACTATAATTGAGTGTGATCTATTGTTTCATTGGGAATTAGTAGATTGCATACTACCGTTCGTGGTCACAGCTGCGTGCGCAAGAGTGTGGTGTTGTGAATATCCTACAAGGTTCGAGATCTGTTGCACTGGCATCAGGGATCGAGCGGAAGAGATCATAGCTACGCACTAGTTATCTATCATCCACCATATCATCGACACGAGCTTGCTGAGAAGATCGGGCCACCCCATATCATCTTGGTATCAGATTTCCAGTGTTGCCTCGGTAAGCATCCACAAATCCATCCATCGATTAGTTGTTTTTGTCCTATACAGAAAAAGCCACACAAAAATATTTAGGTTCATAGTTCATTGTCATAGCCTAGATAACACTGTTCGTGAGTTCTAGTTGCTGATCGTAATCCTTTTGTGTAGCCTTTCTTCTAAATCTGAGTCGTAGTTTTCCTCTAGTTTTTGATCCGTTGTTGGAGTCCCTAGACTATTTCTATGCCGTTCGTCGTGTTCTTGGGTCTTAGATCTATTAGATCTGTTTTCTTTTAGTCTGAGGTTGTAGATCCATTTGAAAGAAGGAGAAAAAAAAGCAAACCGATCGGATCAGATATGTAGTCTTGTACGTGAGTTTGTTTCACGTTCAAGTAAAAAGAAAAAAAGGGAGCAATCCGATCGAGTTGCACCTGATTCGTACGTGAGAATCCTCACGTTCCAAAAAAAAATCTAGTCGCTGCTTCACGTCCGGTGGTGGTACGTGAAAGCCAAAAAAAAAAATCGAAAAAAAATCGGACCCCTCGCCTTAGCACAGACAGGTTTGTCCTTGTACAAGATTTTTTCCCTTGCTGACATCCTGCCGTGGCAGGATTTCGGGCCTTTTTTCTATCGTGGCAGAGACCAATTCTCAGGTCAATTTTTTTTCTTTTTTTGTTTATTTTTTTACTGAGTCCACATAGCATACCTATCCTTGTGAGCCTTAGTAAGCCTTTCTTTGTGTCTAAAAATATCCTACGAGACTAGCGTGCTTAGTGCTCTGCGGACTGCTCAGTTTAGCAATCTTGTGCCCGTTTCGTTGAGACATTGCTAGCGTCTCTCCTTGTGCATTGCAACACGAGCGTTCCTCCGACATACCTCACTTTATTGAGCTCATTTTCATAGTTGCAATTGCCCCATTTATCTCCACTGTGTGTGTTTCCGTGGGTCTTTGTCATACGATCAGCACTAGGACTTGTTTGCGGTGTAGTTAGGATACCATACCTATAGCTCCACCATAAATAACCTGTGTGCCTTGCAATTGTTCTCTATACCTTTGGTATTCACTTCATCACATCAGTGCATCAGTCTTTGATTTCGAATTTGTAAGCATCACTATTCACTTTGGAACGGTAAGATCTGCTTTCTTGTCAGTTTTTGAGTGAGTTGTGAGTGTGCCACCAAAACAATTTTGTGTTTTTGCACTAATGTACTAATCATGACTTCTACTAGTGTTGATGTGATGCAGAAATCAGATGATGTTTACCATGACTATTTAGCTATTGTGGTTGGCATGGCATATGATCCAACTACAATCAAGTGGCGATTGGAAAGTTCCGCCACACCCACAGAATATCAGATTTGGGAAATTGATATGGGATTTGGTTTTGCGAGATGTCGTACTTTCGATAGCAAGTTTAATGGCCATATAGAGTACATTCTTGCTCACCGACGTGTGGATGAGGAGGTAGCTCATTGGTGGAAGGACGCAAGGATTGTGTATGGTGTCATGGGTAAAAAAATCCTTTGGAAAGATTTCAAGCAATTTCTACGTTCTATGTTTTTGAACAACTACAAATGGCCTATTCCAGAAATTTTGAGAGTGGACACTAATGAGACATGTGAGTTGTCTACTAACGTAATCATGTCTACTCCTAGTGTTGTATCTTGTGATGTGGAGGTTGCTTTTGAAGAAAGGGAGTCGCCTATTTTACAACCTGCATCACACGATCTGGTATTGTCACTTGAGGAGGATGTCGTAGTACCTACTACAGCTGAGAAGATTGTTAATGACATTGGTACTGATTTGGAGCTTCAGCCAACATGTGCGACATATTGTGAGTCTATTCCTTTACTGAAGCCTCCTTGTGATCTGCCTTGCACTACTGTTTCAGCACCATGCGATAGTTTACCAAATTCAAATTTTGATCATGTGGTACTGATAACACATAAGGAAATACTTGCTCGAATACCACCTGCTGATATTGTGTATTCCATCATGCTAAATGAACCTATGAGTATGAGTTGTGCTATGGATAAGATTTCTGAAATTTCATTTCTAAATTCTAGCACATATTCTCCTTGTTTCACTTTCAATCTGATTGGTAAATATAGCATGCATGAAAATTTTCTTGTGGATCACATATGCATTACTTGTGATCGAATCGCTGAACTGAAACATGCTGTTTTCAGGCATACATGTTTTATGTCGACGATTTTGTGTTGTGGGATATATGCTAAAATTTGTGATAATATGAAACTAAAGTCAGATCTAGTTGATATAATGCATCCAACACAAGTAATTTTACCTATGTTGGATCGTTGTAATCTTGCTACAATAGAATCCAAGTTTTCATATTCGTTGTGTTTGTCCCAAAATTTGTTGTCTAGTTGCGCTAATGCATTATACTTCACTTATATTTGCAAATTGAGTTGCATTTTACATACTGGACAACATGATCACGTTCATAATAATCAGAGTAGCGCAGTTGAAGCATGGCATGATTCAATTTGGTTTTCAGACATATTGAATTGGTTTGATCTTGTTCACAAATTTGATCATAGATCTTCTTTGAGAAAACTGAATTTAATATTGAAGAACTTGACTATCTATTTAGTTGTTTTTCACCATGATCATGATTCTTTGTACTTCACTTATACCTGCAATTTAAGTTGCTTGATGTATACTGGACATACTTTTCGTGTGAACAACAATAATACAACATGTTATAAATACATATACTTTCCGTCCACGTTGTTCTTTTTGTTTCTCCCACTTTCAGCTTACCTAAAGCCGAGGACGGCTTTTCATGAAGAAAGGGAGGATGATGAGGATATATACTGGGATTATGATGATTCTGACTGCCTGAACTGGAAGGAAATATTGAGTCAAATCAATAATGACTGTCAGGTGAATTCATTCCTAATTGAACCTGATGTTTTACTTAATGAGAACTTTACACTACCTAAGTCTATGCATCTTTGTATGATCAGGTTTATTGATAACACAAGTGTTGCGCGAGGAGGAGGAGAGTTGCAGCAAGAAGGACAAGCGCTGATTTCCAATATCAACAAGTGCGCGAGGGAGGAGCGGGAGGCATGCGCACTAGGAGGCAATGAGGAAATCACGTATGAGCAAGAGAGAGAGATGGCGCACCAAGAAATACATGTTTGAGGTGTTCCACGATGTTTGGACTGCGTGCCAATAAGGCCGAACCCATATATGGGTCGGTATGTATCAGTTTGAGTCGAACCGAGTCAGTTTGGGCCAAGTTATGGCTGTTTTTAGGCCCGTTTAGAGGGGAGGACGCCCCAGCCCTCATATAAACCTCCATAGCCGTCACAAGTTAGGTTTTTCAGACCATGTTAAAATATTTTGGAGTTGTTTCTTTCATAGAACCTCTGGAATTACCCTGTGTTCGAATCTACCAACTATAATTGAGTGTGATCTGTTGTTCCATTGAGAATTAGTAGATTGTATACTACCGTTCGTGGTCACAGCTACGTGCGCAAGAGTGTGGTGTTGTGAATATCGTACAAGGTTCGAGATCTGTTGCACTGGCATCAGGGATCGAGCGGGAGAGATCATAGCTACGCACTAGTTATCTATCATCCACCATATCATCGACAAGAGCTTGCTGAGAAGATCGGGCCACCCCATATCAACGCCGAGTTCGCCTACAACCGAGCAAAGCACTCAACAACCAAGATGAGTCCATTCATGATCGTCTATGGTTTCGAGCCACTCACCGCGCTCGACATCCTACCACTACCTCTCCATGAGCGCACGAACATAGACGTCGAGAAGAGTGCGCAAGCTATGAAGACGCTTCATGAAGAAACAAGAGCTACTATCGAACAACAAGTCCTTCGCCAAGCTTCAAGGTTAAACAAGGACAAGAAGGAGATGATATTTGAAGAAGGTGATCTCGTGTGGAAACACCTAAGCAAAGACCGCTTCCCCAAGGAACGCGACTCCAATCTCAAGCCAAGAGGAGATGGTCCCTTCAAGGTCCTCAAAAGAATCTACAAGAATGCCTACATCATCGACATACCGACCTCCAAGTACCTTGCAAGACTCTTTCCCAAGGGGGGGGAGCTGATGCGGCCCATCCTACGGACGCTCCTACATCTACACCACCGAGTCCCCTAAGTGGGTCGATGACCCGTGCCCGAGCCAAGCTCCTTCAAGATAAGGTGAATTCGCTCCTCTCATCATGCGACTTTGACATACGCCTGGATGGCTTGCTACTTCATACCACTACTCTGTGCATCATCAGGTATGAGCCCCCGCCGCGTCGATCCACAAGCCCTGAAGCTGCACCTTCCCTGAAGCTGACTGAGCTGGAGTGTCTACCCGAATCCAGCCGGAGTGTCCGGTGCAACCGGAGTGTCTGGCGTGACTCGGCCGGAGTGTCTGGCCTTCCCCAGCTGGGCCCTATGGCCCATGTACCCCTCTACTTCGCCCAGAACTCTACTTTAATGCCTGAATTACCCCCTGAACTTGTGGTTGTCCTATATATAGTCCCCCACCTCCATTGTAAACCCTAGGCATGATACTGGAATTAGTGGAAACCCCTTTGTGGATCTATCTAGTTCTTGCCTCATGCTCCTTGACCAAGGAGCACCAATATCACCAAACCTCGTTGGAGTTTGCATCGTGCCTCCGCATTGTACAAGGCCTTGGCATCGGTGTCCCTTTGCCAAGACGTCAAGATCTCACCGAGTCTCCCATCTCGTCGTGCCGGTTCGAGAGAGAGTCCTCCGCCCGACGCTGATCCTAGGGATTGCGCCGGACCGGTCACTGCCGGCGTGAGCTATTGGTGTTTATTGTGGTTTTGCGTGTGTGTTCATCGCCTTCTTCATGCGTGTGTTTGTCGTGTTCATCCTTCCCTCCTTTCCCCGCACTCCACCCTCGATTTGAGTGGGATTCGTGAAAGATCGGGCCACCCTAGAGGTTTGTCCTCAACAAGTACCAAAGACGATTGTTTCTGACCGTGATGTGAGGTTCATGTTATGGGTCTCCTTGTGGATTTACCCTTGGAGTGGACCGATCTTCACGGATTTGAGGCGAAAGTGAGGGAAAACACGAAGAACACGATGAACACAACTCTAATGCAAGGTAAAGATACAAACACACGCCAAATCACACCCAATTCGATTTTCTCCCATTGGTTCGAACAACCAATCCAATATAATCCTCGGCGAGAGACCTTGCGGTAGAATCACCAAAGGAGAGATCGGCAAGCGAACGGTAGAATCCAAACCAAGGAGAGAGTAGCAACCAAGTAGAATCCCAAAGGGGAGAGACCAAGCACTACTAGAATCCTTGATAGGGAGAGACTAAACACTTAAGGAGGGTCTTGACAACTTGGAGAAGGGCACCGACTCCAAGGCCTTGTACAACTCATGTATTTACTATTGAGAGGGGGGTTCCCATCTAGGGTTAGGCACATGCCTTAATTCATCATCATCTCTAGGGTTTCAAGGAGGGGGTGAGGGCATATATATAGGCCAGCCACGAGCTAGGGGTAAAACATGCACCAATAGGAAGTTTGGGGCGTTACATGGGACAAGCCCAGCTTGAGGCGCGCGGGCCCATGTTGCTCGGTCCAGACACTCCGGTGTAGCAGTCCGGAGACTCCGATCACCCTCCGGAGGGGGTCACTAACTGTCCTAGGCACTGGTTTAGGGCTAGGTCCGGAGACGGGCAGGAGACTCCGGTGTAGTAGACCGGAGACTCCGGTCTGCTGGTGTGGAGACTCCGGTCCTGCTTCAACAGCTTCTTGCATCTTCTCTTCCAGGCCTCTTGCTTGGGGTCTTGGCTCCAGGGCCATCCTTGCTGCATCTTCTTGGCATCATGTTCATGGACCTAGTCACATCATGGGCATTTGTCTCAAGTAGGATTCCATTCGCATAATAACAAACAAAAGGCAAAGCATGGAAGGAGTTCACCTTTGGAGTGATGATTAGTGTGGCATGATGTGGACCAAAGGTGGTTTCCGTATGTTGGGCTACATCATCTCCCCCCGCTTGAAAACGAGTCGACCTCGACGATGTTCGTTCATCATGCTTGGTGAAGAGCTTGTGGAACTTCTTGCCATCATGTTGTGGTTGGAGATCTTGTAGCCTTATCCTTGTAGTTGGTGGTCTATCTTGGGTACCTTGCAAAACCGACAACAAAGAGAGAAAATCGTATGAATTATTGTTAGTATGGGTCACACTCAAGTCTCTCTTCTCACATTTTCTAGCTTGCGTAGTGGCACTCATGATTTTTCCACTCATTTTTTACTTGTGGCACTCACTCTCTTGATGGTGGTTCACTCTCTCACCACTCGTCTCACAAGGGTCCTTAGCTTGCTTTATCTTGTTAACGGGTGTCATGTTGGATGCGATGACTTGGCTAGGCATCATGGGTTGGAGCACAAATTTATTGTCGTTCCACTTGAAGGAGTATTGGTTGGTGGAACCATGATGTATTTGCTCCTCTATCGTATTGCCATGGCCTTCCAAGTAGCATGTGGCACACGGACATTGGCACGACATCACACTCGACGGTGTCTTCATATGGGCCAATCGTGAAGGAGACGTGGACCTTTGATGTTATCTTGATTGCTCCATTGTCATCAAGCCATTGGACATGGTAGGGGTGAGGGTGCTCTATGCATTGCAACTTGAGTTTCTCACAAAGCTCCGTACTTGCGAGGTTTTGGCAACTACCTCCATCAATGATCACTTTTATGGACTTGCCATCAATTCCGGCACGAGTTTGGAAGATATTGAGGCGTTGGCCCTCTCTTGGGGTGGAGTTTGTCGTTGATATTTGAGCTATGACAAGTGCGGGCCCCGGATCATGCTCGCATACCATTGTGTCATCCTCTTCCATTGCGGCTGTCCTTGCAATAACACGTTGAGTGAGAGCTTCATATTCCTCTTCACTCACGGAGTAGGTTGCGCCATTCTCATTCGTAAGCATCACTCGTGAGTTGGTGCACTCATATGACTTGTGACCTTTCACTCCACACTTGAAGCAAGTGACTTGACTATCGGATGTCGTGTTGGAGGAGGGTGCTATCATGGTCTTTGCTTGGTTGGATGAGCCTGTTGCTTGGTTTGTTGGCTTTGCGGGAGCATTTGCAAGGGTTACAAGGGTTCGCCTGTGCGAGTTGAGATTGTAGACTATTGAGGGTGCCCTAAAGGCTCTCCCTAGGACGGCTTATATAGATATCCGGCCTAGGGTTTACAGGAGAGATCTATCCAGCTACGACTGAGAGTCGGTTATAGAGTACATCTTGAACTACAAGTAACACTATGGGCCTATATCGGTAAGTCTTCTAGCCATTCTCGTAGACGGTCTGGACTCCTTTTTTTCTCCCTGACTGGGCCACCCATGAAGCAAAGCTCTAACCCGAAGTGGGCCACCCTGGTCAGTGAGGAACTGTGAGGATACCCGGAAAGTATATCCCCAACAATAGCAATTATGGATGCACTGCCCACATATAATTTATCTTGCTCTAAAAATTACATGCATACTTTATTTTTATCTTTTATTCCCATCAGATGTTTTGCACAGCTACAGGTGAAACTGAACACCCTAGGCCCTCTCTCTCCATCATCGACAACAACAAAATACGCAAACTCTTGGTCCGGTAAAAACACAAAAGGAAATCTAAAACTCCCGAAGGTCCGTTAAAGTAACTTCACTATGCTTTCTGCTTCCCGAGGATTTGATAAACCTAGGTCTACTAGGGAAAAAGAGCTATACTACATTCGTAATCCAGATCGAAGGTATCAACCCTTTTTCTAGTGCCATTGCTGGGGAAGCAATAGCTACCCTGGTGAGGTTAGTAGGAACCTTGCTAGTTTTAATTCTTGTTTTTAATTTTGTTATTTTGCTTTTAGTCTTTATTTGAAAAACCAAAAAAATTAGTTAGTCTTTAAATTCTTGTTTTTATTATCATAAGTCTTTGTTTAAGAAACCCCAAAAACATAGGAAATATGGCTAAAAAGAAGCTTAGGGAGTTTGTAACTCCCAATAATGATTATTTGAGTACTCCTATTACTCAGCTAGCAACGGCTGCTGATGACTATGAAATTAAGCCCCATTATTTAAGTTTGGTTCAATAGAATCAATTTGGTGGCTCTGCTGTTGAGAACGCAGGTATGCACTTGAATACTTTCACTGAAATATGTGATATGATGCGCATAAAAGATGTTGACCCTGATGCGGTCAAATTGCGCTTATTTCCTTTCTCTCTTAGAGGAAGAGGAAAAGAATGGTTGCTAGCTTTGCCTAGAAATACTATTACATCATTGGTGGGATGTACTTCCTTATTTATGACTAAAATTTTCCCACCTGCAAAGACTATGCAACTAAGATCTTATATTATTGGTTTTAGACAGGAAGAGTGTGAGCCACTAGCACTTGTGATATGGGCATGAAGGAGGAGGTGAAGCCTAATTTCAGGACTCCACCAAGCTAGGTGATGCGGGCGTATCCCATTGATGATTGGCACGCCAGGACGACCTACGATATGTAATGATAAGTCTAAGGTTGTGTCAAATATTATTGCTATGTTATTGAGTCTGAGTCTAGGTTAGGTTCGAGTCCGTTTGTGTGTTCGGTTTGGGTCTATCAAACCGACTAGTTGCAGGCCTCCTATATAAAGGAGCCAGCCACCTAGGGTTTCGGGGAGTTAAGTTGTTCAGTCTAAAAACTATATTGTGCTCCACTGTGTATCATCCCTCTAGGGACGGCGATACCGTTTATCATATTATTGTTGCGGAGGTTCTTGTGTTCATCAAGGATTGTCGTGCTCAGGTTTGAGGCTGGTGATCTTCATCATGTTACTTGCTGGATTGATTCCTCTTTGTCAGGTTGTGTCCATCGTGTGATTGGAAGATTACCATTCGGGTTTACTCGCTGTGAAAGATCGGGACAAAACTATAGGATCATCGGCTTGATCCGTATCAGCTTGCATGCGAGAGGATGAAAGAATGCATGAGAAACTGCTCCAGCCATGGGATGGAAGATTGTTTAATCCTCCATTTATTTTATAATGCTCTTAATCCTGTGTGTAAGTCTATGCTTGATACTACAACTGGAGGAACATTTATGGTAAACATATTACCAAAGCAAAGCAGCTGCTAGACAATATGCAAGACAACCATGCCCAGTGGCATGTGGATAGATCAAACACAAAGAAGGTGAACTCCGTCTCACCACAAGAAAATGAAGAACTCAATGCTAAGCTGGATGAGCTCATATTAGCCGTAAAAGGTAAGGAAACCAAGGTAAGAGCTATCCTAGAAACTAATATTGAAGAAGGACTTCATAGCTCATAATGATTATAACCTTGCTTGGAAGAAGAACTATAATCCTATTTTTTAAAAACACTATTCTAGTCCTGCAGGTAATTCTAATAATAATATGGGATCAAGTAATGGTAGTCTCCAAGAAACACTTAAGTCTTTTATAGACTCACCAATGATCAAAACAATATCCTTGTTAAAATAACGAAGAACCATGATGCTATGCTAGGTAAATTATCTAACCAAGCTTTAAGTTTGAGGAATGATTTGCAGGCCCTCCAAGAAAGAACGAGGATTGTTGAGGCACAACTAGGTAATATAATCGAGAGTCAAACTCTCGTTCTACCTAAATTTGCAGGTAAAGCTGAGCCCAATCCTGTTGAAGACCTCAAGATGATGAGAATCCAAAGGGAGGAGCCTGAAGAACTTGATTATAGTAATGCTACCTCACCAAGTTACACCTTTGAAGATCTTGTAAAAAGGATCAACATCAAGATTCCAGTAAGTGAAGGAAATGATGAAGCCATGTATCAACACTTTGTTAATTAGGTATCAATAAAGGTACATGAGCTTGAAGAGGAATATAAGAAAATTGCCGAAAAATTACCTGTTAAGCTTGATGATATATTTGAGCCTACTATTAAGATTAAAATTGGGACTAATGAGATAGCTGCACTTTGTGATCTAGGTGCAAGCATTTCAACAATTTCAAAGAGTCTTTTTAATAAGTTAAATCTTGGCTCTTTTGAAATCACCGAGTTAAAATTACATCTTGCAGATTCCACCTATAAACAAGCTGTAGAAATTAAGGAGAATACTTTAGTATACATTAAAGGTTGTCTTGCTCTTATTGATTTTGTTATTGTTGACATGCCTGAAGATGCTACTGCTCCTATTATATTAGGCCATCCTTTCTTAAGAACTATTAAGGCTTTGATTAATCTCCATGAAGGGAACGTGAAGCTTCAATTGCCTTCGCGGGATCCATTTGTTATTCATTTCCCCAAGAAGAAGAAAGCCAAGCATGATGAAAAGGAGACCATCACTTTGAAGGCCAACTATTTTGGAGTGGGTGTTCCACTCATCTGGCGTAAGTGAGCATCATCAAGGTCAAGCTATTGACCATAAAAGAGCGCTGCATGGGAGGCAACTCATGTGAAATAAAGGTTTGAGTAAAGTTTTATTTAAGTTTATGTTTAATAAAGAGTGCTAGAAAACTCCAGTTGAGGAGAAGAAGTTCGGTAGTACTAAAAATCCTTTTTTATACATGTTGTTATTGGTCGACAATTTTTACTGTCAACTTTCTATCAAAAACAAGGTGGTTTGCTAAGTTTCAGAATAAGAAATAATTTTTGAAGAAACGGAAAAAATTTGATGTCTACAGAGAGTTTAACGACCAACTATATGGCGGGAACAAAAATTCCAGCCGTATAGATACTTTTGCTACGACAATTTTTCTTTCAAAAGTACTGATGGTTTAATGACCAACTATACGGCGGGAATAAAAATTCTGGCCGTATAGTTCCGGTCATATAGATATCGATGCTTTCGTACAATTTCTTTTCTAGGTATAGACGGTTTGATGACCAACTATACAATGGGAACACTTTGTTCCGGCCATATAGTTCTGACCGTATAGCTGCGCCGCCAGATGGAAACCCTAAAATATTGACAGCAGGCCAACTATACAGCGGGAACACATTGTTCCAGCCGTATAGTTTACCCGTATAGTTGCGTCCGACCATAAAAACGCCACGGGAGGTACCTCCAACTCCAAAAACTCCAATCCTTTTCCTTTCTTCTACCTCTAAACTCTCTCAAAACCTCAAGAGATCTTCATCTCTACTCAATTTCGTTCGATTTCCTCGCACACAAGTGATCTACGGTATGTTTCTCCACCGATCCTCCAATTATTTTTTGCACATTCATCTTCGATCTATCGTCATTATCAATATAGGGTGAAACCTACTATGAACTAATTGCCATGATTCTCTTGCCTAGGTTATTATTTTGCCTATGATGAGGAATATGTTATGCTTGTTATTGTTGGATCAAAAAGTTTTATTTTTGTCTTTCTTTATTATTTTAGTTAATGAACACAAGGAGCCAAACTCGTGCTCGTGTCACCGCTAGCGCTTCTTGGGATGTCACTCAAGAATGCATGGGGATACGATTCAGGAATGAGCTCCAACGTGATCGCTTCGATAGGATCAAGAAACGAGAAGTGAAGGCAACCAAGTGGGCTTGCCCCATTATATTGAACCAACTCGGTATTTCTAATGACTTCAATTTACTTTGCAATAGGGTTGGCCTGCAAAACTTTGTGTTCAATGTTGTGCCTACTTATCGCCGGTTAACTCTTGAATTTTTAAGTTCTTTGAAAAGCACCGTTAAACTATGGCATGGAGAGGACCGGATTTATTTTCGGCTCATGAACAACAATTACACTTTATCACTAGATGAATGGTGCACATGCTTTAATTTGCCAAACAATAATGATAATGACTTGGGTGCATCCTTTTGATATGGGGTGGCCCGATCTTCTCAGCAAGCTCTTGTCGATGGTAATGGTGGATGATAGATAACTAGTGCGTAGCTATGATCTCTCCCGCTCGAACCCTGATGCCAGTGCAACGGTAGTATGCAATCTTCTAATTCCCAATGGAACAACAGATCACACTCAATTATAGTTGGTAAATTCAAACACAGGGTAATTCCAGAGGTTCTATGAAAGAAACAACTCCAAAATATTTTAACATGTTCTAAAACCCTAATCTACGGTGCCCCCATCTATATATGAGTTCAGGGGGTGGCAGCCTATGGTGGAACCCGAGTTGGTTCCACCCAACCTGGATACAAACCGGCCACAAAGTGACTCGGCCACAAGTTCTGCTGTGGCAGACTTTCACGTTGATTCTCTGTCGTGGCAGTCTGCCGTGGCAGAGCCGAACTCGGTTTTCCTGCCGCGGCAGCCTGCCGTGGCAGAGAAACGGGCCTTTTCTTTGCCGCGGCAGAGAACTCCCTTCTCTTGTTGATGTTTGTCTTGGACAGCTCCTTGCGCTTCCTCCCTCGTGCATTCTTCATTGATCAACACGCCTTGTTCCATTTGCTCCTCGCGCCTTGCTATGCCTTCTTCTCCTAAGTACCTGATCATGCAATAGTTCAAAGACTTAGGTAGTATAAAATTCTCATTGATTAAAACACCAGGTTCATTAAGAAACAAGTTCACCTGTTGTTCTAGTATCTTAGCACGAGCTCTTGTGATTGGTCCAATCGTTATCTCATTGGATTGACTTTCTTTGCAATTGGAACATCTTCATTATCAATTGGGGTAGGTGTAACTGTAGGGATGTCCTCATCATCTTCCCCCCTTCAAAAGGCGTCGACCTCGATGCTCCAAGGTCTTCTCCAGCATATGGTGACAAATCAGCAACGTTGAAACTGTTGCTAGTGCCACCAAACTCCTCAATAGGTATATCAACTGAGTAGGCATTATCATTAATTTTGGCTAGCACCTTGTAAGGACCAGCACCACGTGGCTTCAATTTGGACTTGCGAAGTAGTGGATATTTGTCCTTGCATAGATGCACCCAAACCATATCTCCAGGCTCGAACAACACTTCTTTCCTTGTAGCACCAATGTTCTTGCCTTTCTTCTCAATTGCCTCTCTATTCTTATGTATTTTCTTCACATAATCAGCATGTTTTGATGCCTCCATATCAACTCTCTCATGTAATGGCAGAGGCAACATATCAAGTGGAGTCAATGGCTTGAAACCATACACCACCTCAAAAGGACAAAGCTGAGTAGTTGAATGCATAGCCCTGTTGTAAGCAAACTCAACATGTGGCAAACACTCTTCCCACTCCCGCGGATTCTTTTTAATCATGGTCCTTAGCAGCTATGACAATGTTCTATTCACCACCTCCGTTGACCATCTGTTTGGGGATGACATGTAGTACTGAACAGCAACTTCGTGCCTAGCTTCCCCCATAAGGTCTTCCAAAGTAGCTCATGAAATTCACATCTCGGTCAGAAACAATAGTCTTTGGTACTCCATGTAATCTCACAATGTCCCTGAAAAACAGGTTAGCAACATGCGACGCATCGTCGCTTTTGTGGCAGGCAATAAAATGAGTCATCTTAGAGAACCTATCCACTACCACAAATATAGAATCATGACCTCTCTGGGTTTTAGGTAGACCTAGCACAAAATCCATACTAGTGTCTTCCCATGGAGTAGTCGGTGCAGAGAGAGGTGTATACAAACCGTGAGGCTTCAGCTTCGATTTCGACTTGTGGCAAGTAATGCATCGGCTCACAAATCTGTACACATCACGCCTCATCTTGGGACAATAAAAGTGATCAGCGAGCATGAGCAACGTCTTCTCACGCCCAAAGTGACCCATCAAACCACCAGCATGTGATTCCTGCACTAAGAACAAACACAACGACGATTCTAGGATACATAGTTTGTTAGCTCGAAACAAATATCCATCATGTATATGATACTTATCCCATGCGTTTCTAAGAGCACACAAATGATATGGTTTAGCAAAATCATGGTCAGTTGCATAAAGTGCACAAATAGCTTCTAATCCAGGAATTTTAACATCAAGATTGGTTAATAGCATATTCTTCCTAGATAGAGCATCAACAACAACATTCTCTTTTCCCTTCTTATAGTTAATGATGTAAGGAAAAGACTCAATGAACTCAACCCATTTAGCTAATCTTCTATGCAAGTTTGATTGAGCTTTCAAATATTTCAATGCTTCATGATCAGAATGTATGATGAATTCCTTTGGCCACAAATAATGTTACCAAACCTCAAGTACTCTAACAAGTGCATACAATTCTTTATCATAGATTGAATAATTCAAATGAGCACCAGTCAATTTCTCACAAAAATAAGCTATAGGCCGACCCTCTTGCATCAAAACGCCAGCTATACCTATACCACTAGCATCACATTCAACTTCAAATTGCTTCGAAAAATCAGGTAATGCAAGCAATGGTGCAGAAGTAAGCAAATGTTTCAATGTATCAAATGCAATGTCTTGGGCCGTGCCCCATACAAAAGGAACACCTTTCTTTGTCAAATCATTTAATGGTGCAGCAATGGTGCTAAAATCTTTCACAAAGCGCCTATAGAAACCAGTGAGACCGTGGAAACTACTCACTTGACTTACATTCATTGGAGTAGGCCAATTCTGAATTGATTCAATTTTAGATTGATCTACCTCTACTCCATGCTTAGAAACAACAAATCCTAGGAATATGACCTTATCTTTTGCAAATGTACACTTCTCAAGATTAGCATATAGTTTATTATCACGTAACACTTGCAAAACTTGTCTAATATGAGTGCAATATTCAGATTCGGTGTGGCTGTATATGAGTATATCATCAAAGTAAACAACCACAAAACGACCAATAAACTCTCTCAAAACATGATTCATCAAACACATGAAAGTACTAGGTACATTAGTAAGACCAAATGGCATGACTAACCACTCATACAAGCCGAATTTAGTTTTGAAAGCAGTTTTCCATTCATCCCCTTCTTTCATCCTAATTTGATGATAACCACTACGCAAGTCAATTTTAGAGAAAACAGCAGCACCACTCAATTCATCTACCATGTCCTCTAAACATGGAATAGGATGACGATATCGAATAGTGATGTTATTAATCGCTCTACAATCAACACACATGCGCCATGTACCATCTTTCTTAGGAACTAAAATAACAGGAACAACACAAGGGCTAAGAGAGACACGAATGTACCCTTTATCTAGCAACGCTTGTACTTGCGTCTGAATCTCCTTAGTTTCTTCGGGATTAGTCCTATAGGGTGCACGGTTGGGCAGTGTGGCGCCAGGAATCAGGTCCACTTGATGTTCTATACCATTCACTGGAGGTAAACCTGCGTGTACATCTTCTGGAAACACATCCCCAAAGTCCTGCAAAACAGAAGAGACACCAAGAGAAATAGGGGTCATGTCGTTAGAAACCAATACCTCGCCCTTATACATGAGCACAAGTGGCATGGCTATAGGATCCTCACGAAACTCTCTCATATCCTCCTTGGTGGCTAGTATCAATAACCTAGGCACTCTCTCACTTTTTGTTATATCACTCAATTAGGCTCAATTACATCAGGAACAACTGTCACACAGTCTCGCCGAGTGGTAGAATCTTCCTTCAAGTTCACCTCTATCTTCTGGCGAGAATCATTCACAATATCTTGTGGTGTCATTGGCTGCATAGTAATCTTCTTCCCTTTGAATACCAAGTGATATGTATTGGCTCGGCCATTGTGTTGCACATGGCGATCATAAAGCCAAGGCCGACCCAATAATAGGTCACAAACAGTCATAGGAACCACATCAAAATCAATAGAATCTTTGTATGGCCCTATTTGAAAATTCACACGTACCATATGTGATACGGATCAAGCCGATGATCCTTAAGTTTTGTCCCGATCTTTCACAGCGAGCCAACCCGGATAGTAATCCTTCCAATCACGCGATGAATGCAACCTGAAGAAGATGAATCAATCCAGCAAGTAACGTGATGAAGATCACCACGCCTCAAACCTGAGCACGACAATCCTTGATGAACACAAGAACCTCCGTAGCAATAATATGATAAACGGTATCACCATCCCCGGAGGGATGATACACGATGGAGCACAATATAGTTTTTAGACTAAACAACTGAACTCCCTAAACCCTAGGTGCATGGCTCCTTTATATAGCAGGCCTGCAACTAGTCGGTTGGCTAGACCCAAACCGAACACACAAACGGACTCGAACCTAACATGGACTCGGACTCAATAACATAGCAACAATATTTGACACAACCTTAGACTTATCATTATGTAACTACCTCGGTGAATTACGCTCCTAGTTACAAGCCTGGATGAGCAGAAATGGTTGAAATAGTACGGTGGGGCCCAAATGCCACTCACAGGTAGACCTTGCGGCCGTCCCAACCATTTCCAAACATCGGGACAAGAACGGGCGGCGTAATCGGCAGGCGAAGGGATCAACTACATACACAAATGAGTATGTATGCAAGCCACCATACAACAGTACATCAGAGCCATTCCATCTAAAAAGAAAGGAAATATAGCAACGCCATACGGCAAGATCCAAATATCCTAGATAGACATAATAGTTTAGGATATCTCCTCATACATCAAACATCAGAGTATCAAGCGGAAGCGGAAAACAAGATCCGAGTACGGATAAGAAGCAAATCGGCATAAGATGCCCCATAAATAAACACATCCCGCCCACAGATCTCACGGATCCCCGTTCCCGGAATCTCTACACCGAATGATCGTTGCCCATATCGTCCGTCTCTTCCACCCAGTATCCATCTTGCGCGTTTACCTGTTCATCTGAATCAAACAATTTATCGTGTGAGACCCTAGGGGTACTCAGCAAGTCATTATGCCTCTAAAGGGGACACAACCTGGGGTGACGCAATTCGCAGCAAAAGATAAACCCTAACAATTCTAGAGATACTCGCTAACCATCCGCCTAACCAGAGATAGACGGATGTCCGTGAATTATTAACAACAGTTATAACAGTTATAACGGTAATCTCCACAGATCCATCCTCCTCCTCGCTTACCGACGAGGAAGCGGATGAACAACCCCCCATCCGTTGGCAGTTTTATTATCCATTCCATCAGTGTTGCACTATTTACTAGACAGGTACTTAGTCAAATTAAAAGCGGTACTTTAGTTATTCTTGTCTATGATCGAGAAACTGTGCTCCAAGTCGTCCATAACCGTGGACACGGCTTTCAGAAAGTTTTACCCTGCAGGGGTGCACAAATAGCAACACACACTCGATATGCCTCGGAAAAACCAAATCAAAACCCAACGAGGCAGTCACGACAAAGCAATTACAGGATTCAGAAATATTTCAGGGGGCCACCCCATTAAGCTACCCGCGACGAAGTTGGCCGACTCCGAGACGGACTCAAGGTTTGCGCCAATGGCTGTGAACGACTGGGAACCCGAAAATGTGACTGGGCTTGTCGACACCGCGAAAACACTCCGCTTCCCTAAACAGTACAGTGTGCAGTACCTCGCACAATTTAAATAAAGCAGTAAAGCATGGCATAAGTACAGGATAGTAAATAAAACCTCAAACTAGTTTGTGGCCCCAAGAAATAAGAATGAATCAAGCTCTGGCTCAGGGGGGTTCATAAGCCTCCCGGATGTGGATAGCGCGAATATTCTTGGAACAGGAATCAAGTACTCGGGGTCTTACGGGACACAAGTGAGCCTGAAAAACCAAATAGCAAATATGGCTCACCGATGCCACTTTCATTAGTTATCCCATTACTACTCAGGTTAAGTTGTTTAGGTACCTCGTTATCCATCAGACACTCACATACCCTACACATGCTGTTCTACGACTCGCATGGCTCAAACAACTCCTGTAGTAATGGCTCATGGGATGGAGGAACAAGCTTCGGTGGGGTTTAAAAGTAAAGGCTATGCAACACTTGGGATTCAATTTAATGCAATCGCGACTCAATGATGCAAGAATAAGATAGAGGCAATAGGTACTATATGTATGCAAGCATGTGGTAGTGCTTGCCTGGCAGCTCAGTTGAAGCGAGTGAAGGATCTGGGTAGTGCTCCTGGTTCTCTTGGTATATCCCCTGCTCAGCGTCTAGTCGAAGAAGAACCAAACAAACAAGGGCCAACATAAATAAAGTGCGCAAGCATATGAATTAAATGCGACAAGCAAACAATCATGCCATGATGAATGATGCACAATTTGCATGGCAATAGTAGCATGGCATGGGTGAGGTGTGGAATACAAGAAGAAACCATTTTATTGAGTTTTGGCCACATTATATTCTCATAATAGTTGCTGTAAACATTATCTTTATATGATGCATGCTGCAAAACAGAACATGGAATTCATAAACAGAAAGGTCTCGTCGAGCTAATCATTTTAGACATATCATTTGTTAAATTTGGAGTTATAAAACAAAAGTTATTAATTAAATAAGGAAAAGGGCATTTTATTGTAATTTTATTCAACTTGGAAAATAAAGTGTTCAAAATATATTTTGAAGGCCATATTTGAATTCCTCACATTTTTCTGATTTGAAAACATATATTATTTGTATTATTTGAAGTTTAAGAATTAAAAGTTATTATAAAACAGATTTGAATATTTGAATTTGAATTAAATCTGAAAAGGTTTGAATTAAAACAGATATTCAGAAAAGCTTTTGTTACACGCACAGAACCAGCCACAGTCGATGACCAGTGGGGCCAGGTGCTGACTCAGCGCAGTGAGCTGGCGATGGAGGGGTGGGGGTTTTCTCTGGATTTTTCTCACCGAGGGGAATCCCAGCCACCGAGGCTGACGTGCGGGCCCAGAGGTGGGCGGGGCCACAGCGCGCGCGACCCAGCCAGGGCGTGACACGTGGGCGATCCCAGGCGCGGGGAGGGACTGGTCTGTGATGGTCAGGATCTTCCAGGGGTTCTCGTGCAAAATCGCCACGAGGCTGACAGGTGGGCTTCGGGGAGCGCGGGTTTAGGCGGGAAAAAGGGCAGGGGCTTCTACGCAAAACGGCCAGCGGCTGCTGCTGTCGCTGACGAACGCGACACTGATGGCGGCGGATCTGGCGGACTTCCGACGACGATGGCAACGAATCTGCTGGGAGAAACGCGACGCGGTAAAAACGAAAGATGAAGAGGGATCCATAGGCTACAACTTTCGTTCAGGTGGCATCGCCGGAGGAGGGCTACAGCGCGCGGGGCACGGCAAGGAACAGAGGCGGGTCAGGTGCTGCTGCAGCTACTGCCGCCAGAGCGCGACGCGCGGCGCGCGCGCAGGGCGTTCGACGGAAGGCGGCGGAGCTACGGTGAGCTAAAAGGGAAGGGGAGATGTCCGGGAGGGAGAGGGGCTCACCAGCGACCGTACGGTGCAGACAAACATGCTCGAGGTGGACCAGATCATCGAGGAAGCAGCGGGCCGGAGTACTCCTGGTGCACACGGACGCGGCGGCGGCGAGGCTTATCCGGCGAGCTTCTGGCGCTACCCCGCAACCTAGGCGTCGAAGAGGAAGCAGGGGTAGGCCCTGGTGCTCCTGGATCGTCTTGGCGTCCACCAGATCAGCGAAGGGCAGAGGGGGTCGTGGCTAGGGTTTAGGAGGAGGGAAGGCCATGGCGGCAAGGGAGGCTGCAAGGAGGGGAAGAAAAGGGAGGGAGAGAGGGACCTGGGCGTCTCCTGGATAGATCTGAGGTGGGGGTAGATAAGGGAGGAGGGGTGAGCACATGGGGGTGGTGCACTTTTGCAAAAAGGAAGGGGGAGAGTGATCGGGTAGGTGCTTCTCTCTTTCCTTGTTCTTTAGCTAGAGAAGGGAAGAGGGAGGACCAGGGGAGGTAAGGGGCACGTGGTGCTGGTGGACCAAGGTGAGAAGGAGGAGAAGAGAGGGTAACCGAGAGGGGAGGGGTAGATGGCATGGGCTCGATCTAGGATTAGGGTAGGAGGTGGTCTCGGTTTAGCTAGGTAGGGTGGATGGTGAGGGAGGGGTAGATAGGTTTTTTTTCAATTGTATTTGAAATGACTCAAACAAACAAAACCCCATCTACACAAAACAAGAGATAAGGAAGGTGGGGTAAGGGAGAAAAGATTTTGGTTAAGAAGGAAAGAGACATCTACACATGAAATATAAGCATACCATGATGCTTAACTAAACCAAGTTAGATGCCAAAGGGTGGTGGAGAGGGAGAGATGATGATCCACTCCAAGATTCAAATAAAAACCAAAAACTAGAATGGGGTGGTGCTTGCATGGGCCATGCATAAATAATTATTACCATGCTTATTTTTGTGAAAACAAGATTATTTACATGGCAGTATTCTTTATGCATTCCAAAATGTGGAGTAAGGCCCAAGCAAAAGAATTTAAAGGAAAGTTCCAGATGGAGTAGATGGAGATGATCACATTTGATTATAATTGGGACTTGCTAGTGTGTATATTCCACTAGATGTTTAGTATTCCCAAAAATATCCCATCATGATAATAACCCCAAAACAACCCATATGGAAGCTAGGAAAAGGTTCCACTCACAAGGCATGCAAAGGTGGCCATGTGGCTCTCATACATCAATAATGTGAAAACAACATGATGCTAAGATGAGAGCATGTGGAAAAAGAATTGGATCCATCCCAACCCACATGAGCTAGAGGTAAAACCAAATAAATCGCAATGCTCATATATGATGGAATGGTGGAATGATGGGGTGATGACAAGAAAGGTGGTGGAGTTAAATAAAAGATATGCCCCCAACTCAACTTGGGCATTTAAACAATTTATCAACAACCAAATACAATATCAAGAGGCAAATACAATTAATAATGCATATGAGAGAAGAACCAAAACAAAAAGGGTTTTATATGATGCTCAAATGCAAGGAGGCATGATGACATGAGCATGATATAATGATGATGCAACAATTATATATATGAAGTAGCCATTATATTAATAGACCAAGTAACATTACAATTGTTAGACAATTGGGATGCTACACATTACATATCATAGGTCGTCCTGGCGTGCCAATCATCAATGGGATGCGCCCGCATCACCTAGCTTGGTGGAGTCCTGAAATTAGGCTTCACCTCCTCCTTCATGCCCATATCATCATCCCCCCTTCAAGAAGCGTTGTCCCCAACGCTTGTGGGTCGGGTCGGAAAGGTGGCGTGATATGAACAATCGCTTCACGCGTCTTCGCCATCTTCAAGTCTTGCTTGCCTTCCTCACCACATCCTCCCTCTTGGCCTGCTCGACTTGATACAGCCCTTGGCGCCTGCACCTTCTTGCGTCTCCATACGAGCTTGGACCTAGGCGCCATCGTCTTCTTCTTATTCTCAACTTTTGTTGGAACCCGTAGTTGCCGAACATGGACCTTCTTTGCACGACCCTGCATAAGATGAGTAATGCCTGGACCACACAACTGACGAACATGTCAATCCTTGCCTCTATGCATCCGCACAACTGTCCCAACAAAACGCCTCACATGTGTGCTAACAAAAGTGCTCTTGTTACCCCGCTGCACCACATGCACTGGAACATCAGGAGCACAAATATCATCCGTATGAACACCTATGTCAACACATACAACCTTCGGAACTCATGCTGCAACATCCTTCCTCTTAGCAATAAGAGGATGCACTTCAACTGGCTTGTCACTAACAAGTTCCACTGGCTTGTCATCTACAGGCATAGCTGAAGCAATATCAACATTGTCGCACTGTGCATCATGCTCTCCATCCTGCACCTTAGCTAGCCCAGATTTTGGCTTAGCCTTGTGCACCTTCTCCTTATGTACCACCAGCTCTACATCAGACTTTATGTCAACATCCTGCATAGGCTTCAAAGTCTGCTGTTTACCACCATGCACAAAAGAATATGTATTTGCTCTTCCAGCATGTGTAACGTTGCGATCATACTGCCATGGACGACCAAGTAACAACCCACATACCTCCAATGGCAACACATCGCACTCAATCTCATCAATATAATCACCAACTGTAAATGACACACGCACCTTATGAGTTACCCTCACCATACCACAGCTATTTAACCATTGTAGATGCTTAGGTTCAGGAATACGCCAGGTAGACAACCCCAATGCTGCCACCATTGCCTTGCTAATGCCATTAGTACAGCTTCCTCCATCAACAATCAACTTGCATGCTTTGCCTTTGATCAGACACTGCGCCTGAAATAAATTCCAACGTTGGCCCTTGTCAACTATCATGCAAGCATCGTCTTGTACTTTCTTGAGTTACAAATTCAGCCCACTCAATGGTACAACATCCTTTGGAACAATCACCTTGTCCTCTATCTCTGATGGTGCCAAAAATTTAGCACGTAAAAATTTTTGTAGTCCTCCCAAACAGTATTTATTGAGACACCTCGCGTACGTGTGTCCACATTCCACCACCAGAAAATTCGCGCATTCTCACGCCTTTTTGCAAGATGAAAAGCGATAGTGTCGTCAAACTGCAGATCTAGAGAAAGATCAACACATAAGCGAAATCCAGCTTGCATTGTCTCTTCCCATATCTTGTATTCTGTCAAGGTTGCAGTATGTAGAAGCCTCCACTTCAATTTACTAGAATCCCAGCACACACAATTTTTCAGGTCTAGATAATTATTGTAGACGTCTTGCGCTGAAAAATCATTAACATGACTCACAAGATCCATCTCTAAACTTTAGCAGAACTCTCGATCAGATCTGCTACCAAGCGCGTGCGGCCTCGCTCGAGGACAGAGGACGTCTGTCCTTAGGCGTGCGGGAGCCACGCGCGCGGGTCGAGACGCATGCACGCGAGCCAGTCACGCGCGGGATCCAACCCAAACGCAGCAGGTGCGCGGGCTGTCTCACGTAGATGGACAGATGGCTGTCTCACTCAGGCGGTAGGAAAATAGGAAGCAACAAAAATCAATTATTTCATATTTTTCCTAGAGTCCACGGCGTACACGCACCACCAGAGAAAACAAGTCCGATCCAAACTCCTCTTTCCTTCCTTAGTCCAGGGTCCACGCGGAAAAAGACTCCCAGCGATCGATAATCAGGGACGCGCGGGGTAACTCGCCTCGATCGCCAGGTGCACAGAGACTCCGTGTAAGACGTGGACGGGTGCCCCTTTTTTTTTAACCGGAACCGATCCTGGTTCCTTGTCGATCGCCATAAGCCTCGCTCGAGGACAGAGGCGTCTGTCCCTAAGCGTGCGGAACAATAGTAGACGACGCAGAGAGGCTGACAGGCGCGCGTGCGAGCGAGGATGGGTGCACGAGCGAGGACTCTATCGCTCCTCCTTTTTTTTCTTTGATCCCCACGATCGGATCTGAGGGATGAATTGTAGACCGATCGGATCTGATCAAATCGCTGCGGATCTATGATTCCGATCTAGCTCAAGAACTCTCCTCTCAAATTCTTCTCCAAACAAACTGATCTATAAACTATTTGTAGAAAAATAGTCTCTAGATGATCCAAACATACGCTGTGATCAACGAAAGCTCTGAGACCACCTGATATGGATCAAGCCGATGATCCTTAAGTTTTGTCCCGATCTTTCACAGCGAGCCAACCCGGATAGTAATCCTTCCAATCACGCGATGAACGCAACCTGAAGAAGAGGAATCAATCCAGTAAGTAACATGATGAAGATCACCACGCCTCAAACCTGAGCACGACAATCCTTGATGAGCACAAGAACCTCCGCAGCAATAATATGATAAATGGTATCGCCATCCCCGGAGGGATGATACACGATGGAGCACAATATAGTTTTTAGACTAAACAACTGAATTCCCTAAACCCTAGGCGGCTGGCTCCTTTATATAGGAGGCCTGCAACTAGTCGGTTGGCTAGACCCAAACCGAACACACAAACGGACTCGAACCTAACATGGACTCGGACTCAATAACATAGCAACAATATTTTATACAACCTTAGACTTATCATTATATATCATAGGTCGTCCTGGCGTGCCAATCATCAATGGGATGCGCCCGCATCACCTAGCTTGGTGGAGTCCTAAAATTAGGCTTCACCTCCTCCTTCACCGTCCCCGGAGAGATGATACACGGTGGAGCACAATATATTTTTTAGACTAAACAACTGAACTCCCCTAAACCCTAGGTGGCTGGCTCCTTTATATAGGAGGCCTGCAACTAGTCGGTTGGATAGACCCAAACCGAACACACAACGGACTCGAACCTAACCTAGACATGGACTCAATAACATAGCAATAATATTTGACACAACCTTGGGCCAATAAAAGTGATCAGCAAGCATGAGCAACGTCTTCCCACGCCCAAAGTAACCCATCAAACCACCAGCACGTGATTCCTGCACTAAGAACAAACGCAACGATGATTCTGGAATACATAGTTTGTTAGCTCGAAACAAATATCTGATGGCCCAAAATATATCGAGCTCGTTGGGGAACCCCAAGAGGAAGGTATGATGAGCACAGCAGCAAGTTTTCCCTCAGTACGAAACCAAGGTTATCAGTCCAGTAGAAGCAAGGAAACATCCCAAAGGTGTTGCGAGCTGAGCCTTGGCAGGGCACACTACCGGTGCTAGTAGCAACGTGGAGACCTGCACAACACAACCACAGAACTCTGTCCCCAACTTGCGATGAGGTTGTCAATCTCACCGGTTTTGCTGAAAACAAAGGATTAAACGTATCGAATGGAAGGAAGTAATAGTTTGGAGAAAGTAAACACAAAGTAGTAAACAGTTTGATTGTAGATTGAATGTAAAAGAAAGGACCAGGGTCCATAGTTCACTAGAGGTGGCTCTCCTTAAGATAGATAACATGCTGGGTGAACAAATTACAGCAGGGCAATTGACAAACATCGAGAAAGCATACAAGCATATACTACTCATCTTGACTCCTTTGAGATTTGGGGCATTACAACATTATACATAGACTGCCATCCAACTGCATCTATGACTAATAATCCACATTCAGGTTATCATCCGAACACCCTCCAGTATTAAGTTGCAAGCAACAGATAATTGCATTAAGAATTGCATGTAAAGTAAACAATACGATTGTTCTATGAACAAAGGATTATTGTTTTCTCCCTAGTAGCAACAACACATCTAGTACCTTAGATATTTCTATCACTTCCCTAGATTACGAGAGGCATGAACCCACTATCAAGCATAAATACTAACTCTTGGAGTTGCTAGCATCTACTTGGCCAAGATAGCTACTAACAACGGAAATCATGCAAGATCACAAATAACAAAGACATGATAGAATCAATAATGAATCTGAAATAGCATCTTAATATCCATCGGATCTCTGCAAACACAACATGCAAAATTACAAATAGATGATCTTGATCATGAACGGAGCTCACAAGATCTAAACATGAAAGCACAAAGGAGGTGAACCAGCCATCTAGCTACTACATGGACCCGTAGTCCAGAGATGAACTACTCACGCATTACACCGGAGGCTTGCATGATGATGAAGAAGGCCTCCAAGGTGAATTCCCCTCTCCGGCAGGGTGCCGGGAAGAGCTTCAGATCCCTCCCGATCTAGGGATGGAGATGACGGCGGCTAAAGACTCTTTCGTGGATTTTTGATCGGGTACTTAGGGTTTCCATATCAGAGGCAATATATAGGCGGAAGGAGAGGCCGAGGGGGTGCCTGGGGCGGCCAGACCACCCCCTGGCGTGGGCCAGGCCTGGCCGCGTGGCCAGGTGGTGTGGCCGGGCCCCATCCCCTCTCTGTCTCGTATTCTAGCTCCAGGTGTCCCTCGGTAAAATAATAACTTTGGCTTTTGTCCCATCCAATTTCGAGAATATTCATTTTCTGACTTTCCTAGAACCAAAAACAACAAAAAACAGGCAGCTGGCACTGTGGCTCTTGTTAATAGGTTAGTCCAAGAAATCATATGAAAAGTACTCCAAAGTGTGGACAAAACATAAGAAAGTAGATAAAACCAAGCATGGAACATCAAAAATTATAGATACATTTGCAATGTATCAACATCCCCAAGCTTAACTCCTTCTCGTCCTCGAGTAGGTAAGTGATAAAAAGAAAGAATAATTTTTTAGGTGACATGCACCATCATAAACTTGATCAAAGTATTTGTAAAACATTGAAAGCTGGGATCATAGTACTTCAATCATAACATGAAAGACAAAGTTATAGCAATAAGACAAAGAAACTATTTGCAACATGAAAAGGCACAAACAAAAGATTCATGAATAACAATGCTTTGCAAGACGTTTGTTTGTTTCACATAAAGAAAACATAGCATAGTAGTATTTAGCTTGTCCCTCATAGAGTATCAAACATAAATGCATAGAACACCTTTAAAGATTATAAGAGTGACTAGATACAAATACTTTAAAACAAGCAATATCAAGGTATGCATCAATCAACAAGCTTTGGGACAATGCACATAGAACTAAGAATGGCCACTATGCTCTCAAAGTAGGTGCATAAAGATAGAAGGTGGAGACTCAATATATATAGTGGAAGAAAGGCCTTCATAGAAGGAAGTAGGGATTCAAGTTTCATAAAGAGCTTCCAAAAATTATGGTACTTAATTGCTTTCAGCTCTCATTGCCCCTATCATAAGCATCTTGAAGTGATTAAGGTTAAAGTGAACAAACTATGGTGTACATGCTTGACGAAGTATAAGTTAGAAATCTCATGTCCCTTGAATACGAGGGCCGCTCCTCATGCTACTCAAGTTTAGTCACCGGTAAGTTCTTGTCATCGTAAGTGCATGTGTATCATAGAGAACCGCCAACGGGGTACCCCTTGCCCGATGATACGGAAGAATCCCCATATCAAAATGACAAGGCAAGCAGACAACGAGCATCTCAACAATCTTCTTATTTACCACGGGAATATGGTGCTCTTTTCTCTCTTTCCTCTTTTCATAATCTATTTTTTTCTTTTTCTCTTTTTCTCAATATAGGACTCTTTTTTATAAGAAGAATGCTTCATAGACAACTCATTATGGTTACGCAGCAGGTTTCCACCATGTCGACATGGATTAGACCAGCGGCCCGGGCGTTTCTCTAACACATATACATAACTCCATGGACTTACAAACTCCCCTTTCATTTCAGACCGACGAAATCATAGACAAAAGAGCATGATATCAACTAGGTACAAAGTACCCGTGCAATGTTAAAAGTGTTCCCCATGGCAGCATGGTTCTGCTAATCCCCAACAAATAAGTGCAAGCATATACAACATAGACGACACAATGGTTCAAGTTTATTAAGGGCAAGAAAAGTAAAGTGTGCCATCAAGTTCGTGAGAGCTTTAATCACTAGCTTTCTCATAACAAGTTTAATTTGGAAGGTAAACAAAAACATGAATATACTTGGAATAGCATATGCTAATAGGTAGGTATGGTGGACTCTTTGGAATAACTTGGTTTAAGGAGTTGGATGCATGAGTGGAACTCATACTTGGTTGTGGAGGCTAGCAAAAGACTGGGAGGGACAAACTAAGAGAGCAATAATGGCCATAATCATGCAGAGCGACAAAACATCATTGATCAAAGCATAAAGTGATACTACAAGTTGAAAACTAAAGGATCTTAAAGGCTCAGGTGACTTGGGATAGTCATAACATGGTGTGAGCATGTGCCAAGTCAACCCAAATAAAGCATCAAAGGAGAATACCACTATACTATGCTTTAATATGCTAAAACAACGCATGATTCATCCAAGGCACATTAAGCAATCTCAATTGTTTATAACAAGTCATGCTACAGCAAAGAATACTAAGCATAAAGCCAAAACAATATCAAGCATGGCATGACAAAGCATAGGCCATAGTCAAAAACAAGCTCTCTTTACCACTTAAGCATGAACTTTCCTACTCTTTTCCAAACCAAACAAAACTATTTGAAAACCAATGTACGAAAGAGGGGGTCCAACCAATTTATTCAGAAAACTAAGCAAACCAAGCAAACGAAAAACCAAAACGAAAACAAAAAAGAAGACGCTCCAAGAACAACACAATTGTGCATGAAACAATAAGAATGAAGCATTTGGAAGAAACCTAGGATTTTTATTGATGAAGAAGGGGATGCCCAAGGCATCCCCAAGCTTTGACGTTTATACTTCTTGGATATTTCTTGGGGTGACATGCATGGCATCCCCAAGCATGAGCTTTAGTCCATCTTTTATCTCATTACTCATTCCTTCCATACACTTGAAATTTTTCCTTCATACAAAACTTCACACAATCTTTATTAGCAACATTAGTGCACTCAAGATAATAGGTCTTTAGGTTCAGTTCTAACACCAATAAAACTTCCATTAAAACACTAGCTACCGTATCACTTCCCTCAAAAAGCTCAATTCCCCAAAAGAACTCAAAAAGGAACCAACAAGAAGCAAATGCAGAAAATGGCAGAAATCTGTCAAAACAGACCAGCAGGTAAAGACGATTTTTTTCGAAGACCTTCTGTTGCTCAAATCAATAAGTGATGAACTAACGAAAGTTAGATAACAACCTGGGGCACAAGCACAAATATTTACGCCTCAAAAGGACGTACATAGATTTTACATGAATTTTACGGTGAAGCACAGAAGTCTGTTTCGGGACAGCAACTTTCCCAATCATTACTTCTCTCTCATTAAAGGTTACTCTTGGCCCAAAAAGTAAATAAAAAGGATAAGGAGCGGTTATTATTGAAGTAATAACTTCCAAGACTCATCTAAAACTTTTGGGTTATCTCCCAATAAGTACTTTTCTTTAACGCCTTTAAGTTAGGCATAAGAAGCAATAAAAAGAATCAAGTGTTCTTAAATGAAGAAGCATTAAGATTAATACCAGAAATATCTTCAACAAGGCAAGGTATTTCATCCAAATAAGTTCTAGAGGATCCTCTATCAATGCTCTTTGGTTCACTATTTTCATCAAACGGGTTTTCGGGTACAATCCAATCAAGATTCTTTTCTATGGCTTCATGCATTGCTACAAGTTTAAATGGTATTGGTACCTTAGTTTCCTCCCCATTAGGTTCAGTTTTGCTCATATTTTCTCATGTACCAACTACATCTACACATGAGCCTAGCATATTGAAACGTTCAAAGACTTTTCTAGCTTCCTTGGCAACATCATAGAATTCCGTAAGCAAAGTTTATAGAATAAAATCCCTCTTTTTAGGGTCCTCAATTTCTTTAAGTTTGAGAAACATTACTTGCATTAAGGGGTTAAGGTTAACAAACCTAGCTTCCAACATGTGAACTAAAGAAGCTGCAGCAATCTCATAGTTTGGAGCAAGTTCTGCAAGGGATCTATCCTCAATATCCTCATGCTTACTAACATGATTAAAGAATTCTTCAATATTATCTTTTCCAATTATAGAACCACTACCTATTGAAAGGTCTTTCAGGGTGAATTTAGGGATCAACATGGTGTGCTAAGGGGAAGGTAACAACTAAAGGAGACTTAATTTTTTTGTGTTTTTTAATAAAGAAAGCAAACTTGTAAAACTATTTTTTGTGTTTTTGATAAAGAAACAAGAAAACAAAACAAAAGTAAACTAAGCAAAACAAAAATAACAAAGTAAAGAGATTGGTTATGAGGGACTCCCCTTGTGAAGATGTCCTTGACTCCTCGGCAACGGCGCTAGAAAATATGCTTGATGGCCCAAAATATATCGAGCTTGTTGGGGAACCCCAAGAGGAAGGTATGATGAGCACAACATCAAGTTTTCCCTCAGTACGAAACCAAGGTTATCAATCTAGTAGGAGCAAGGAAACACCCCAAAGGTGTTGCTAGCTGAGCCTTGGCAGGGCGCACTACCAGTGCTAGTAGCAACATGGAGACCTGCACAACACAACCACAGAACTCTGTCCCCAACTTGCGATGAGGTTGTCAATCTCACCGGTTTTGCTGAAAACAAAGGATTAAACGTATCGAATGGAAGGAAGTAATAGTTTGCAGAAAGTAAACACAAAGCAGTAAACAGTTTGATTGTAGATTGAATGTAGAAGAAAGGACCGGGGTCCACAGTTCACTAGAGGTGGCTCTCCTTAAGATAGATAACATGATGGGTGAACAAATTACAGTGGGGCAATTGACAAACACAGAGAAAGCATACAAGCATATACTACTCATCTTGACTCCTTCGAGATTCGATTGGGCATTACAACATTATACATAGACCGCCATCCAACTACATCTATGTCTAATAATCCACCTTCAGGTTATCATCCAAACCCCCTCCAGTATTAAGTTGCAAGCAACAGATAATTGCATTATGAATTGCGTGTAAAGTAAACAATACGATTGTTCTATGAACAAAGGATTGTTGTTTTCTACCTAGTAACAATAGCACATCTAGTACCTTAGAGATTTCTGTCACTTCCCCAGATTACCAGAGGCATGAACCCACTATCGAGCATAAATACTAACTCTTGGAGTTGCTAGTATCTACTTGGCCAAGATAGCTACTAACAACAGAAAGCATGCAAGATCACAAATAACAAAGACATGATAGAATCAATAATCAATCTGAAACAGCATCTCAATATCCATCGGAACCTCGCAAACACAACATACAGAATTACAAATAGATGATCTTGATCATGAACGGAGCTCACAATATCTAAACATGAAAGCACAAAGGAGGAGAACCAGCCATCTAGCTACTACATGGATCCGTAGTCCAGAGATGAACTACTCACGCATCACACCGGAGGCTTGCTTGATGATGAAGAAGGCCTCCAGGGTGAATTCCCCTCTCTGGAAGGGTGCCGGGAAGAGCTTCAGATCCCTCCCAATCTAGGGATGGAGATGACGGCGGCTACAGACTCTCTCGTGGATTTTTGATCGGGTATTTAGGGTTTCCGTATCAGAGGCAATATATAGGCGGAAGGAGAGGCCGAGGGGGTGCCTGGGGTGGCCAGACCAGTGGCATTCCGCGGCACAGAGAACGGCTGACAGGGGGGTCCACCTATCATTGGCTCTTTACACGTGAAGCGGTACGGGGCGATGTGGGCCGTTAGATTAGAAGGGGAATCTACGGCTGAGAGGTGTCGTCTCCAGCGAACAGTTCGCCGGAGAGGACAAACGCTAGCAGCTCGGTAGGGGTCTCAGGGGGCATACCAGGGCTCCAGCAATGGCGGCGATAGGGGCGATCAAACGTGCTGTCGACGACGGGCTCAGGGGTGGTCGCGGCAGCTCCTAGGGTGGACGAAATCGACGGTGCCTTCTCCTCCTCTGCAGTGGGCTCCTCCAACGAAATTCTGGCGAACCAAGGCTCGAGTGGCTCCGGCAAGAGGTGGGGAAGGACCAGTGAGGAGAGGGGAGTGGAATGGTGTGAGTCTTTGGTGCTGGGGAGGGCTCATTTTATAGGCGCGGCTGAGCGGCAGAGAAGCATGGGTGGTGCTCGCCGGTGACGACGGCACAACGAGCTAGAGGCGTGGGCGGTGCGCTAGGACGGTGGGCGGTGCCCTGGCGAGTGTCACAGTGGTGCTTGTGAAGTGGTTTGCGGTCGGGGAAAGTGAAGAGTGCGGCGCGCACTAAGTCTCCGCCGACGGCGAGTTTTACGGCAGCCGGCGATTACGGGGCACGGTCGGGGGATTGGGCATGTCCGTTAGCTTGCTAGGCCGGTGTGGATCATGTAGACGGGCGGCTGGAGCTAGGCGAGGTCTGGCTACGCGGGGACAGGGCGCGCTCTGCGGGCGGCGTCGACATGGTCGACAGGCTCCGGGCACGGCGGTTCCTGGCCGTTCTGGTCGTTGTCCTTGGGCTAGGGCTGGTTGGACGGTGGAGGTGGACCACAGGCTACCTCCAGGACACGGTGGATGGCGCTGGCGGCGGCTGTGGCGTGCTGTCGCCGGTGAGGTGCCCAAATGGGGGCTCGGCCTTAATGGCCATGACCATTTGGTCGTGGCACAGCGTGTGGCTGGGCTAGAGAGGGGTAGGGGGAGTAGTGGAGAGATTTTTGGTGGCAATGTGGGGGACAAGTTTGGCCAGAACACTATTTAAAATAGTGAAATTTGTTTGGTTTGAATTCTGTCTGCCAAGTGTTTGATGAAATGGCCGCATGAACCTTACATTTGAATTTTGGGTTCAAAATTTTTGAGTGATCTCCACTAGTACTAGGTAGTCTCTGGTTGCAAGGGTTTTGAAAATTGAACCTGTTTGAGTGGTTTTTGAAATAGTGGGATCTTCCCATATGAAATAGATTCAATTTTAAACTGTCATTTAAAATTAGTATTTGATTGTTTTTAGCAGATCACAAAGTGGGCCTTGGTACCTCATTATGTGTACTAGCAAGGGGTGCAAAGATTCAGAATTATTTCTGTTGGGAAATGAGTGCTAGGAACACTCAAAGTAGAGTAGTGGATTAAAATGACCAAAATGACCATTCCTCATTTTTACTTGTTTTTTATTTGATTTTCTTTGGGATTTGCTTGGGTTTGATTTAGATGATGTTTATTTCACCTAAGAATCATTTTACAATCAATGGATCACAGAACCATGGCAATTCAAACAACTCCTATTTTTAAATGCACACACATATGAATGCTTTCATATTTTGAAATGGAAAAGTTTTTGTTAACCCTAATTTGGATGATTTGGATCTTGATAAGCTTGGATTAAAGTTTTTGGATGTTACAGTAGTACAGAAGTGTAATAGTTCGGAGGAGCCAAACCACTACCATATATACATAAACATATAATAAAACAATGCAGTTTCAGAAATAGTAGATAAAACATGCATAAGTAAAATAGTAGGACAAGGCTTATGAGCAAGAAGGTGGCTTGCCTGTGATCAGCAATATGGCAGTATGTCCCTGGACTTCTTCTTTAGAAAACCCAAATATACAATAATAACTGTCTTCTTCTGTTCTCCGATATAATCGCAACTATCGTCGATAGGGAACACATGCAAACAAACAAAAGGGCACAATCAATACAAGGCATACAATCACCAATACCACTCAGCAAACAAGCAATTGAATAATCTTCAATTAAGGTTCAGTAGTTTTAGAGAGGATGGGGGTTTAGGAGGTTGAGATGGCCTTGGAGAAGGGGATGAAAATCCCTTAGGATTTATAGTCTAGAACTACCTAAGAGATGGATTTTGGAGCAAGACCATATTCTGTATGGTACCATTGTAAAAAAATGATACCAACAGATAGGTATTGATAAGATGAAACCAATAAAAGTGGTTTCACTATTTTATCACTTTTCTTGAAATACTTATGAATATTCTAGTGCGAAAGGCTCTAGTTTTAGGAAATAATTCACCAGAAAAGTTCTGAAGCACCAAAAATTATCTCCTTGGATGGTTCAGTAGGGTTTAATGTACTTGTTCACTGGGAGTTAGAATAACTCCAAAATAATTACCAGAATACCCTCAAGAAATTCCCAAAGGCAGTTCTATAGACAACTTGTCTTTTTCACCAGATTTAATCTACAGAAGCTTTTGAGGTGAATCCAAGGACACATTATAGGTATTTAGAATACCTTTATGCTGAAATTGGAATCACCCTTTTTGGAGCTGTGTAGCTACTGTAGTGAATTTACAGGTGAATAAACCATGCAAAGAATAGTTTAATTCACAGATAAATACCTAAGGCCCAATAAATCATGAGCTCCTGGATTTGGATAGGCCTTAGTGTACCACATCCAGGATAATTGGACTTGGGTCAATTGGACTCACTATTTGGTCTAGCGAATTTTCTAAAATCAGAACTAGAGGGATCCTGTTATTTTTACCAAGGGAAAACGACTATTCACCTTGGCATGGGACAAGGGACATGGGATAGGTACCTAGGATACCTACCAAAGGAATTTTGTTTTACTCCAATTGGAGATGTGAAACTCCCAGAAGGATTTTATTAGTGGGAAAGGATACATTTGAGGGTTTATTCTACTAATAACATCCTAGTCAATATTTTTAGTTACTTTGTGTTCTGCATGTTAGAGAAAAGATACAGGAACATGTCAAAATTTGGAACTAGGCAGAAAGAGGTATTTTTCATTTTTATTTTGAATTAAACTGAGTGGCTTTTCTGTAGATCTCTAAATATCCAATAAAACAAAAGGGCAGAGGTGGCCGGGCAAGATTCTAGGGTTAATTGGGCCGGCTGAATGGGATTCGGCCCATCGCGAGGGAGCCAGCGCGCGGGGCGGATTTCAAATCCTCACCGCGGGGCCCGCGCGTCAGCCACACGGCGGGAAGAAGAGGCATCGGTCGGCTGGGGCCATCCGATTTAGTGGACATCGACGACCCCTGCCCCTTCTTCTTCCTTCGGACAGACGACACAGGGGCTAACCCTAGGCCGCGTCGGTGGGGGGTTAGGGGCTCACCTGGGGTCGCCGGGAGGCATCGGGGAGCTGCCAAGGCGACGGAGGACTCCGGGGCGAGTCCATAAAGGGGCGGCAAGGTGGTGCCCGCTTCAGTAAGTGGTCTCGCGTGACGGTGGCCGAGATAGGGCTCGTCGGAGCTCGCCGGCGCCCTTGGAGAAGCTGTTCCTGGGCAATGAAAAGGGGTGGGTTGGATAGAGGAGGTCGAGGGGCCTCAGTATAGCTACATGCAGGAGAAGGGGAGCGGAGGAGAGGGAGCTTAGCTCAAAACCATGGAGAAGGCCGAGATGCTTCTCTCTCCTTCTCTTGAGCAAGACAGAGCAAGAGGGAGAAAGGGAGGGCTCTGGGGAGGTGAGTGGAGGGGAGGGGAAGCAAATGGAGGGGGCAAGGCGTGCTGGGAGGCCTCTGGCCGATTTATACCAAGGGGGGAGGAGGAGGGTGTAAATGTCCTCTTTGGAAATGGGGGAGGAGTGGGGCTGGACTAGGAGTAGCTCAGGGGGCGCTGAGGAGGGGTAGGAGGGTCATCTGGTCAGCAGAGAGATAGGGAGAGAGTGGTGGAGGCTGCTGCAATAAAATGGTCCTACTTGTTTGTCTCTCTCTCAAGCACATGGGGCTAGGGGAGAGGGTTTTCTACAGTAATTTCTATAGTACCCACGACCAGGGAGGAGTGCTGGTTGCTGTGGTAAGTGGTGGTGAGCCTTGGTGGTGATTGGTCCTTGGTCTAGATCAATAATTTCCTAGTTTGCCTTATTTGATCTATTTGTGGCTTGTGAAGAAAGTTTGATAATTTGTATAGGACAAGGTAGGGAAATGGTACTGGTAGATAGATGAGGTCAATTTGGATATCCAGGAATTATTTGGGATTTTTCTAAGGATTTAAAGTCCAGTTAAATCCATTTACTCAAAAACTGCAGAATTGAAGTATTGGAGGTCATTTGATATTTTTACATTGGCTTTGTTGGTTTTTGATGTGAGATGGTCCCAAATAGGAATACATACTTAGGGGAATTTTTCCAAGATTTATTGTGGCTTAAAAGTATTTTAAACATTCATTATTCCAAATCAGCCATTTAAGAAAATGGGCAAAAAGAAATAATAAAGCTCTTCAAAAATATTTATTTTTGAAGTAGCATGGTAGGGTATGGTATATAGGACTCAATTGAGCCAAAATTGGAGGAAGTGTTTTGGCAAAAACCAAACTTTCCTTTGTGGAAGAAGTTTTGGAGGTTTTGACTATTAAAGAGATTAATTAGATTTGGAGCCATACTAATTATGGAGAATTATGGATAAATCTTGATGATCAAGTTATATGAGGTAGAAAAGGTGTAGCAAGCATGTGCAACCTTGGTATTGGAGAATCCCAGTTGATTTTGGTGGAATACCCTAGATTAAGGATCTACGGTGATGTTAATTTCATACCATCAAAACCATGTTGGATCTTGGAGCTCAGAGCTCCCCTTGGGGCATGGGATATATGGATGGAGAGAACAAGTGATGTAGATTTCAATGGTGTAGGGGTTTGAGCTTGATCCTGCTTGAGCTCACCATGGCAAGCTTTCAAACATTGAATAAAATAAGCCTGCCAAAGCAGATTATCAGCTAGCCTTCAAAACCTTGTGGGTTTAAACAGCTCAATGATCCAATTGGAACAAGTGAAGTAGGTAATGATAGACCTATAAGAGTAGAACACAACCATGCAAAGAGTTGGTCCATAGAAGGTTGGATGGTGGTGTGAGCTTCTATCAAAGTAGGCATGTTGGCTAGATTTGCGGGAAAAGTTATTATCTTGCCTGCAAAACCATCAAGAACAAGTGGGTTGGAGTGTGATCTAGCCAAGGGCAGGAGTGGTCCTTGGTAGTCCTTAGGATGGTTAACAATATGGTTCAAGTGCATTACCAAAAGTGCACAAGGGTTGAGTAAGAGTGGCATTCAAAGAGGTGATGTTGGAAACAGATTTCCAGACTTAGCCAAATTTGGCAGATCTAAGGTTTTTACTAGAGCATGAGATGAGATGTTTTTCATGGGTTGCAAGGTACCCAAGCATTATCAAGTGGATGATGTTGAAGTGTATATTGAGTAGAAAGGATCCATGCTTGATGTTAGTCTCCATTGACTTGGAAACTTCTTGAAGGGATCACTTCAGAAGGGGTCTGGTTAGAGGTGTTAGATGATCTCCTAGTCGCTAGGGATCATATCCAGATTGGTCTTCTTGCTTAGGGTGTGTTGATTTGGAAACACCTTGATCCTAGTGATGAGCTCCTAGAGTAGCTCATCCTACTTCTAAGCAATCAAGTCAAACAGCAGATCAAGGCAACTCATCTTACAAACACATCACCTACTACTAGGGTTACCACCAAGCTTAGCTTGAGGTAAGGATAGGTATTTTGAAAAGGTTAGATTTTGAATAAGATGAGAGTCCTTGATATCTCTACCAAGAGTAGAGTCCAAAAGCTTACTAAAAGGTTTTGGAGATCCTGGAGGTAAGAGTAGTTGAAGGTTCTGTCTTGAAAACATAAGGAGATAGTATTCTATATCTCTCCATAGTTTTGTCAATAGAAGCTACTAAATTATTTTTGGTTTCATAAACATCTTGGCTCATGTTTTTCAAATGCCAGAACATTTGAGAATATGAAAATTAAGCCAAGACAGTTTTGGGAAGTAGCTCTTGTCAACTGGGGTCTAGGTAAGGAGTATCTCTTCTAATACACCATCACAAGCATGTCCAACAACAAGCAAACACTTCAGCACTTAACAAGAAAAAGTTTTTGTTCCCCCTGATTTTTGCATTCTGGACAACTAATCAGGGTTGCTGAAATTGGGATGTTATAGAACTTTTCCCCTTAAAAGAATCTCGTCCCGAGATTCAGGAGAGTAGGGTTAGGGGATTTGAGTCAGGTTGATACTAGGTGTCTTACACATACTATCTTACGGACTCCTTCTTGGAAAGTGAATACTCTGTCGGTGAAGTTGAGATTCAGTCTTCGGGGATGCACTGAGAGTTGAGCAGAGTCCCGTCCTTATTCCGAGAGATGACCTTCTTCTTCCTTTCGGACTCTATATCATTGAGGGCTTAGACTGGGCAGACTACCTCGATTCTGGACTTCACGGAGTTCTTGCCGGAGGATAGAATCTACGCTTGGGAGTACGTCTCTCTAAGGATTCACACCTCTTCCTTAGGGTCGTAGTGTATCCTATTTAATGATTTTAGGGTCGGGACTCCTGAGGTTGCTCCTGGCAAAGGGTTATTTTATTTTGTGGGAAAGACACAGTCTTTCCCCCTTAGGATTAAACTGGGGTAGATCGGAGAGTTGGAGTCTCACGTCCTCTAAGCGATTGGAACCAAGGGGTTGGCGATGCTTGTGGTCCTTCTGGTATGTCTGCAGCTAAAATAGCAGAGGGACTTTGTAGGATCTTCCGTTGGTTTCTCCTCTGACGACTCGTGAGTTGTTATCTGGCGAGAACATGTTTTTGGGGATTGAGTGGAAAGATTCAGTCTTTCCACCTTTGGGCTTCACTAAGGTTCTTAGGGAAGGGTTTTGGATCTTTTGTGTTGGAAGTGTTGTCCTGATGTTAGCAGAAAGTTGTCTTCTTTCTGGGTCTTGATTGGAATCTTCGAGTGGCGTCTTATCGCTTAAGCCCTTTCGGGGGTGGTTTCTTTAATGAAGCTTTTAGGGGTTAGCTCAGCACAAGTTAGCAATTTACGACTCCTTTTGCTAGTAGTTAGTCAGGGTTGAAGCAATCAGCGTCGGGTAAGCTGTCTTCATTGGTATTTCTTGCGTTTCTTCTACTTGATGGCGGAGTGGACTCGTTGTCTTCATGCATCCTCATCTTCAGGTTTTTAGATTAATTGATCCTTCTGGTGAGGAACTTCCCGTTGGGTTGGGTAGGGTTGACTAGAATAGTTAGTCTCCTGAGGTGGTCGGAACCTCTAATATACCAAAGGTCAGCGTAGTTAGGTCGTCACTTCTTGTCTTGGTTGACTCATCGGGTGGTTTCTTGGGGTTATTGAAGATCCTTTGGTGATTAACTTCCAGCTTCCACGGAATTCTTGCTTCAGTAGACTGATGAACAAGGGAGGGTGGTGCATTTGACGAGTCTTGTGAGGTGAGTTTGACGAGGTATGCCGTCCTGCTGAGGTGAAAACTTCGGGTTGATTCTGACTTGACGACATTGAACTCCTGGTTCTTGTGACGCTTTTCCTATCATATACTCTCTGGGTCTCATTACCGATAGCTAACACAGGGGTTTCCTGAGTTACTAGGTGGGTTATCGCTCCTCGAGTCACATTTTTAAAGAGGTCAAAGCATACCAGAGCATACAGACAAGGCAAATAGAGCGAGGGAATCACAATGTCCTCGGCAGACAACACACATCAAGCAACATAGGAGGCACTTAGGCGAGCAAACACGGTCAATGCTAGGGACCAAGGAGTTAACTACTCGCGATGTATGGGAATCCTATTCTTAGGACTACTGGCCCTAGATAATCGTCTTTCCTCAGGTCGGAGTCACTATCTTGCCGATGAAGTCTTCGTCGTGTCATCGGAGGCTTCTCGATAGTGTAGTACTTGATTTCTTCTGATTGTGAGGATTCCGCTGGTAGAGCGATGTTGTAGTCTCCTTGTGTTTGCTGGTGGTTGCTTCTCTTCATTTTGTTCTCATTGTCTTCATCGGGTTCTAGATCCTAGGTATTTAAAATCCGTAGGTTTGATGTTTGGCCGAGAGTTAGAGGAAACCATTTTCGAGAGCATTTACTTAGAGTAAGAGAAGTAGAACGTTTTGAAACTCATTGATAAACTAGTTTTCAAAAGTCGGGGTTTTCAAAATAAGGTTCCGGTCTAGCGACCATGCTAACTAAGGTTCTCCTACAGTCAGGATGGCTCTGATACCAAGTCTGTAGGGCCCCCGGATTAATCCTCCGAGAATCCCTGGTATGCATACAACCACGATCCCATGATCAGTTAGTCGTGGCACATAAACGACAAGTATCATTACAACATCCGAGACATACCGAATTTACAAGACTTACATAAATGCTGTTATGGCTACATCAATAATCAGCAGCGAATCATCATCAAGCGCAGAGCCCGAGCCATGCCTTAACCTACAGGCAACTGACTAGGAGAATGTCCTAGCTCGCATAGCCATCTCCTTCACCCTCGTCTTGATATCTGACCACGTTAATAGCCAGGGACAATGTCAGTGAGTACTTTGAATGTACTCGCAAACCACCTTAAGAGAATAGTAATAACAAGGGGATATGCAATATGGCTGTAGCAGTAGGAGTGCTCCAAGAGGGGTTCTTTTCTAAATAGTTTCTCTTGTAGATATAACATCTACATATTTTGTTGAAAACTTTTGTAAATCATTTTGGAAACCGTTTTGAAAAGTTTTGGAAAACACCAGGACTGGGTCAACCATTTGTTTCCTTCTTCGTTCGTCCCACGACCAAACTCCTTCCATCCCTTTCTGACCATCCCATGGTCAAAACAGGGATCCTTGCCGACCATCCCATGGTCAAAACATTTCGAAAGCCATTTCTTTTCACAAATCCTTTTTGAAAACAAAACCAACACCGCTCTACAGAAGTTTGTCCAACCCGTCCTTAACCGCGGACACGGCTATTCGAATAGATTTACACTCTGCAGAGGTTGTACACTTTACCCACACCATCCGGGTACACTACCCTGATCTTCACCGATCGTGGGTCGAGTAACCGATCAAGACTCTCCGGATGCCCACTCTAGTATAAGTGCCTACCCTATGAGTGTTAATCCCCTCAAGACCAGGACGTCGGGCGAGGACCAACCGGAGCGCTTATTGCACGCCCCACTGCACGCTTTCAATGAGGGGCTCATAGTAACGCGTGGAGGCCTGCCAACCCTTTGTTCCTTCTCCAGGTCGATGTCCCGCATGGACCCTTTATTGGAGAAGGCCCACCCTCCAGGGATCCCTGATCCCCTATAGTTGTTGCGAGGCAGCTTATACCAGAATAGACAAACATCAAATCCAGCCCTGTCCCATTCTAGAGTAATGTGGTTGCACAGGGTTAAGTTGTTATAGCTAAACTGCAAAGAACCAGGTGCGTTTTTGTAAACCTTTTTCCTCCAGTTTTCCTCCAGCATTTTATAAAGCAAAACATTTTATCTTTCTCAACATCTCTTGGGAGGTCCCACCTCACCAAGGTTTTATCATAATAAAACATTTTCCGGGGTCTTCCCATCCTCTAGCTTTTGCTTCGGCTAAAACGGGGTCTCCAAGGGGGTATGGTGTATTACACCATCTATTCCTCTACGGACAAGGAGGTATCACCAAGGGGGTTGTACTTAGTAGTACAGAAGTGTAATAGTTCGGAGGAGCCAAACCACTACCATATATACATAAACATATAATAAAACAATGCAGTTTCAGAAATAGCAGATAAAACATGCATAAGTAAAATAGTAGGACAAGGCTTATGAGCAAGAAGGTAGCTTGCCTTTGATCAGCAATATGGCAGTATGTCCATGGACTTCTTCTTTAGAAAACCCAAATATACAATAATAACCATCTTCTTCTGCTCTCCGATATAATCGCAACTATCGTCGATAGGGAACACATGCAAACAAACAAAAGGGCACAATCAATACAAGGCATACAATCACCAATACCACTCAGCAAACAAGCAATTGAATAATATTCAATTAAGGTTCAGTAGTTTTAGAGAGGATGGGGTTTAGGAGGTTGAGATGGCCTTGGAGAAGGGGATGAAAATCCCTTAGGATTTATAGTCTAGAACTACCTAAGAGATGGATTTTGGAACAAGACAATATTCGGTATGGTGCCATTGTAAAAACATGATACCAACAGATAGGTATTGATAAGATGAAACCAACAAAAGTGGTTTCACTATTTTATCACTTTTCTTGAAATACTTATGAATATTCTAGTGCGAAAGGCTCTAGTTTTAGGACATAATTCACTAGAAAAGTTCTGCAGCTCCAAAAATTATTTCCTTGGATGGTTCAGTAGGGTTTAATTTACTTGTTCACTGGGAGTTGGAATCACTCCAAAATAATTACCAGAATACCCTCACAAAATTCCCAAAGGCAGTTTTGTAGATAACTAGTCTTTTTCAACAGATTTAATCTACAAAATATTTTGAGGTGAATCCAAAGACACATTATAGGTATTTAGAATACCTTTCTGTACAAATTGGAATCACCCTTTTTGGAGTTGTGTAGCTACTGTAGTAAATTTAGAGGTGAATAAACCATGCACATAACAGTTTAATTCACAGATAAATACCTAAGGCCCAATAAATCATGAGCTCCTGGATTTGGATAAGCCTTAGTGTACCACATCCAGGATAATTGGACTTGGGTCAATTGGACTCACTATTTGGTCTAGGGAATTTTCTAAAGTCAGAACTAGAGGGATACTGTTATTTTTACCAAGGGCAAACGACTATTCACCTTGGCATGGGAGAACGGACATGGGATAGGTACCTAGGATACCTACCAGGGGCATTTTGTTTTACTCCAATTGGAGATGTGAAACTCTCAGAAGGATTTTATTAGTGGGAAAGGATACATTTGAGGGTTTATTCTACTAATAACATCCTAGTCAATATTTTTAGTTACTTCGTGTTCTGCATGTTAGAGAAAAGATACAGGAACATGTCAAAATTTGGAACTAGGCAGAAAGAGGTATTTTTCATTTTTATTTTGAATTAAACTGAGTGTGTTTTCTGCAGATCTCTGAATATCCAATAAAAGAAAAGGGAAGAGGTAGCCGGGCTGGATTCTGGGGTTAATTGGGCCGGCTGAATGGGATTCGGCCCATCGTGGGGGAGCAAACGCGCGGGGCGGATTTCAAATCCTCGCCGTGGGGCCCGCGCATCAGCCACACGGCGGGACGAAGAGGCATCGGCCGGCTGGGGCCATCCGATTTAGTGGACATTGACGGCCCCTGGCCCTTCTTCTTCCTCCAGATAGAAGATGCAGGGGCTAACCCTAGGCCGCACCGGCAGGGGTTCAAGGGCTCACCTGGGGTCGCCGGGAGGCATTGGGGAGCTGCCGAGGCGACGGAAGACTCCGGGGCGAGTCCGTAGAGGGGCGGAAAGGTGGTGCCCACTTCAGTAAGTGGTCTCGCGTGACGGTGGCCGAGATGGGGCTCGTCGGAGCTCACCGGCCCCTCGGAGAAGCTGTTCCTGGGCAATGAAAAGGTGTGGGTTAGATAGAGGAGGTCGAGGGGCCTCAATATAGCTACATGCAGGAGAAAGGGAGCGGAGGAGAGGGAGCTTAGCTCAAAACCATGGAGAAGGTCGAGATGCTTCTCTCTCCTTCTCTTGAGCAGGACAGAGCAAGGGGGAGAAAGGGAGGGCTCTAGGGAGGTGAGTGGAGTGGAGGGGAAGCAAATGGAGGGGGCAAGGCGTGCTGGGAGGCCTCTGGACGATTTATACCGAGGGGGAGAGGAGGAGGGTGTAAATGTCCTCTTTGGACATGGGGAGGAGTGGGGCTGGCCTAGGAGTGGCTCAGGGGGCGGTGAGGAGGGGTAGGAGGGTCATCTGGTCGACAGAGAGATAGGGAGAGAGTGGTAGAGGCTGCTGCAATAAAATGGTCCCACTTGTTTGTCTCTCTCTCTCAAGCACATGGGGCTAGGGGAGAGGGTTTGCTACAGTAATTGCTACAGTACCCACGACCAGGGATGAGTGCTGGTTGCTGTGGTGAGTGGTGGTGAGCCTTGGTGGTGATTGGTCCTTGGTCTAGATCAATAATTTCCTAGTTTGCCTTATTTGATCAATTTGTGGCTTGTGAAGAAAGTTTGATAATTTGTATAGTACAATATAGGGAAATGGTACTGGTAGATAGATGAGGTCAAGGTGGATATCCAGGAATTATTTGGGATTTTTCTAAGGATTTAAAGTCTACTTAAATCCATTTACTCAAAAACTGCAGAATTAAAGTATTGGAGCTCATTTGATATTTTTACATTGGACTTTGTTGGGTTTTGATGTGAGATGGTCCCAAATAGGAATACATACTTAAGGGAATTTTTTCCAAGATTTATTGTGGCTTAAAAGTATTTTAAACATTCATTATTCCAAATCAGCCATTTAAGAAAATGGGCAAAAAGAAATAATAAAGCTCTTCAAAAATATTTATTTTTGAAATAGGACGATAGGGTATTGTATATAGGACTCAATTGAGCCAAAATTGGAGGAAGTGTTTTGGCAAAAACCAAACTTTCCTTTGTGGAAGAAGTTTTGGAGGTTTTGACTATTAAAGAGATTAATTAGATTTGGAGCCATAATAATTATGGAGAATTATGGATAAATATTGATGATCAAGTTAGATGAGGTAGAAAAGGTGTAGCAAGCATGTGCAACCTTGGTATTGGAGAATCCCAGTTGATTTTGGTGGAATACCCTAGATTAAGGATCTACGGTGATGTTAATTTCATACCATCAAAACCATTTTGGATCTTGGAGCTCAGAGCTCCCCTTGGGGCATGGGATATATGGATGGAGAGAACAAGTGATGTAGATTTCAATGGTGTAGGGGTTTGAGCTTGATCCTGCTTTAGCTCACCATGGCAAGCTTTCAAACATTGAATAAAATAAGCCTGCCAAAGCAGATTATCAGCTAGCCTTCAAAACCTTTGGGGTTTAAACAGCTCAATGATCCAATTGGAACAAGTGAAGTAGGTAATGATAGACCTATAAGATTAGAACACAACCATGCAAAGAGTTGGTCCATAGAAGGTTGGATGGTGGTGTGATCTTCTATCAAAGTAGGCATGTTGGCTAGATTTGCGGGAAAGGTTATTATCTTGCCTGCAAAACCATCAAGATCAAGTGGGTTGGAGTGTGATCTAGCCAAGGGCAGGAGTGGTCCTTGGTAGTCCTTAGGATGGTTAACAAGATGGTTCAAGTGCATTACCAAAATTGCACAAGGGTTGAGTAAGAGGGGCATTCAAAGAGGTGATGTTGGAAACAGATTTCCAGACTTAGCCAAATTTGGCACATCTAGGGTTTTTACTAGAGCATGAGATGAGATGTTTTTCATGGGTTGCAAGGTACCCAAGCATCATCAAGTGTATGATGCTGAACTGTAGATTGAGTAGAAAGGATCCATGCTTGATGTTGGTCTCCATTGACTTGGAAACTTCTTGAAGGGATCACTTCAGAAGGGGTCCGGTTAGAGGTGTTGGATGATCTCCTAGTCGCTAGGGATCATATCCAGATTGGTCTTCTTGATTAGGGTGTGTTGATTTGGAAACACCTTGATCCTAGTGATGAGCTCCTAGAGTAGCTCATACTACTTCTAAGCAATTAAGTCAAATAGCAGATCAAGGCAACTCATCTTACAAACACATCACCTACTACTAGGGTTACCACCAAGCTTAGCTTGAGGTAAGGATAGGTATTTTGAAAAGGTTGGATTTTGAATAAGATGAGAGTCCTTGATATCTCTACCAAGAGTAGAGTCCAAAAGCTTACTAAAAGGTTTTGGAGATCCTGGAGGTAAGAGTAGTTGAAGGTTCTGTCTTGAAAACATAAGGAGATAGTATTCTATATCTCTCCATAGTTTTGTCAATATAAGCTACTAAATTATTTTTGGTTTAATAACCATCTTGGCTCATGTTTTGAAATGCCAGAACATTTGAGAATATGAAAATTAAGCCAAGACAGTTTTGGGAAGTAGCTCTTGTCAACTGGGGTTGAGGTAAGGAGTATATCTTCTAATACACCATCATAGGCATGTCCAACAACAAGCAAACACTTCAACACTTAACAAGAAAATGTTTTTGTTCCCCTTGATTTTTGCATTCTGGACAATTAATCAGGGTTGCTGAAATTGGGATGTTACACGGTGTGTGCACGCTTGTCGGGCGCGGCGCTCTGGCGCGTGCTCGGCATGGCGCAGACACGGTGGGCACGACGCTCTGTGGGTAGTCCAGTGCCTGGCAATGCTCGGGGAAGGGACAAGGGGCGGTGATGTGGTCTCGCCTACCTCCTAGGCACGGCGGAAGAGGGTGGGGCGGTCAGCTTGGAGTTGTCCATGCTCGATCGGCGAGCATGGCCTCGGGGTGGCTCGGCACTTCTGCTAGAGGCTAAGAGGTAGCTCCTTGATGGCATGGTTGGAACTAGGGGAGACAAGGGGAGTGGATTGAGGTCTTAGTGGCACTTGATCACTGCTCTAGAATAGTAATAGTTAGGCAGTTAATTTAGTGCTCACTAAGTGTTCGACACAATGGCCGCATGAGAATTTTATTTGAATTTTGAGAAGATTTTTGGTGGGTGCTTTGATCTTATGCTTGGTAGTCTGTGGTTGCTTGGGATTGTTAAGTGGAGTTCATTTGAGTGATTTTTGAAAAAGTGGGATCTATGCATATGTAATGGATTCAATTTTCCAATGTCATTTAAATTGTCTTGCTAAAGGTTTCTGTAAGATTTTAAAATGGGCCTTGGTAGATCTTTACTCGTACTAGCAAGGGATGAAAAGAGTTGAGAATGTTTCTGTTTGAAATTTACTTCTAGGAACACCTAAAGTGTCCTAGTGGATTAAAATGGCCAAAGTGACCATTTGTTCTTTTTATTCTTATTTGATTTCTTTTTCTTTGGATTTTGTTTGTGAATGATCTAAATGATGTGGCATTCACCTTTGAATCATTTTACAACCATTAGATCAATCAAACATGGCATTTTCAAACAATTCTATAATAATGCAAACACACATGCATTCATAAATATTTTTTATAATAAAAGTTTTTGGTTAACCCTAAATTGGGTGATTTGGATCTTGATAACATTGATTAAAGATTTGGGATGTTACACCTATGATTATTTAGTACTTGGATGCTTTATCTTATTTATCTGCAAATGCCCTATGTCTTGATTGCTATATGAATTGTCTTGTCCATGCAACGCCCGTCCATCCATCCCTATGCCTACCGCGCTTTAATCCTACTGTTTACTGCAATTGTTATTGCTGTATTTACTTTTACTACTGCTATTACTTTGATATTGCTATTACAAAACTGTTGCTACTAATAAACTACCGTGAGCAAGATTGTTTCCAGGTGCAACTGAATTGACAACTCAGTTGTTAAGGCTTATAAATATTCTTTGGCTCCCCTTGTGTCAAATCAATAAATTGGGTTTCACTTCCCTCGAAAATACTGCGATACACCCCCTATACTTGTGGGTCATCAACGGACCGCAACACAGAACGCCTTCACCATGGTTATGAGCCACCATGGAAGCTTGGAGATCTGGCAAGTAACCAGAGGTTATTCGACTATGGATGAAGACGGCCAGGAGCAAGATATCAAGTCCATTATGGACTCCCTGGCCAGATATGGATGTCACGTAGCTGATCTGACCAGCTATGATACTCCATTCTTCACTCACGCGGAGATGCCTCCTCCGCCTGCCGAAGAAACAGCTGAAGTTTTCGACGACGAGCAAACCGAATCGGAATTTGCATGTCTTGGAAAGATATCAAGTTGAAGGAGATGTCTCTAGTGAGCTGGTAGCTCCTACCTCTCCTCCTGTATCGTAGAGCATCATAAAAACAATGTGTTATTCTAAAACAATCGGATTGTAAATAAGTAGTGTAATACTTTTGCTAGTGATAAGATTTGTTGCTTCTATTTAGCACTTTTTGGCTTTATTTTGATGTGCCTGAAATTTTTACATAAGCAGTTTTTGTTTTGCCTATACTTATCGCTTATCTGGCTTTCCGCCTTGTCCATTTTGTGAGCCAGCCAACTTTCAACATGGAAACTTTGCTGAGCAACGGAGCTCAATTGCTAAACCAGTTTAAACTCGGAAACAAAGCCGGCTTCTAGTACCAACAATTCACTACTCGGAAAATGCCAGCATCCTGCAATCAGATAAAGAACCCAAGTATAGACTAGAAAATTTAGTTTTATACCCGAAGGTAACATTTTTAGAATCGGAAATCTTAACCAGAACAAACATGAGCATAAAGTACTTTCAAGCATTCTAGGATTTTTGATTGTGACATGATCATTCGGAAATAAGATGGTAATATAAAACTTCTCAGAAAAAATTGAGGCAACCAATACTTTATTTCTCATTGAAAACATGTACACATATATGATTACAAAGAAAGAAATTTTAAGAATAAAAGGGACGAAGCTAAGCAATCTTCCACGGTCTTTCTAATTCTTCCAGGTATGTACTGCCTCCAGATCCCTTTCTCTTCTTAGTAGCAGGTCTTTCTTTGACTGGCCGCATATCAGTTAGATAGTAAGAACCATTGTGCAATACTCGGCTAACTAAAAAGGACCCTTCCCATACTGGGGAAAGTTTGTGCTTTATTTTCTGCACAAGCCGGAGAACCAAATTGCCCTTATTGAAAGACCGGTTTCTAACTCTCTGGCTATGATACTTGTGTAACTTCTGCTGATAGGTTGTTGATCTCATCTCAGCAACGACGCAAACTTCTTCGATTAAATCGAGATCATTTTGTAGAGAAATTTTGGCATCCTCTTAGATATACGTAGCAACTCAGGGAGAAGTATGAATCAAATCACTAGGAAGAATAGCTTCTGCACCATAGACCAAGAATAAAGGTGTGTATCTGGTTGACCTATTTAGAGTTGTTCGCAAGCTCCATATTATAGATGGTAATTCTTCCGCCCAAGCCCCCGCAACACGACGAGGTGGTGCTTCAAGTCTTGGTTTAAGGCCTTGTAGGATTAAGCCATGTGCTCTTTCAACTTGTCCATTAGCTTGTGGATGTGCGACTGATGCAATATCAAGCCGGATATTTTGTTCATCGCAGAACTCGGCAAGTTCTCCCATAGAAAAATTGCTCCCGTTGTCCATGATAATGCTATGCGGATAGCCGTATCGAATTATAACATCCTCGACAAATCTTCTTGTTGTTGCTCGATCACAGCTTGTGATGGGTTTAGCCTCAATCCATTTTGTGAATTTATCTACTATCACTAAGAGGTGGGTAAATCCACTTGGATCCCGTTTAAACGGTCCTACCATGTCAAGCCCCCAGACCGCGAAAGGCCATGTTATAGGTATTGTTCGTAGCTAATTAGCCGGAACATGAGCTTCTTTAGCGTATTTTTGGCAGCCTTTGCACGTCTTGACCAGCCGTTCGGCATCTGCCTTGGATGTAAGCTAGAAAAATCTATGTCCGAAAGCTTTTGCCACTAAAGATTTGGCTGCAGCATGATAACCGCATTTGCCTTCGTGGATTTCCCTTAGGATTTCCACTCCTTCTTATAGAGATATGCAGCGCTGAAAGACCCCATATACACTCTGCTTATACAGCTCACCATTTATTATTGTATAGGTTTTTGCTTGTCGGACGATCTGCCGGCTCAGAACCTCGTCTTCGGGTAATTTTCTATCTACCAAGAAATCAAGGTAGGGTTGAGTCTAGCTAGGAATTACAGCCAGAACTGCCACTAAAGGTGAGTCGGATTTGGTTGGATATTCCTCATCTACGCCTTTTATAGAGGGAACTTTGAGGTGCTCTAGAAAAGCGCCATTCGAGACCTTTTTCCGCATAGAGCCTATTCGATATAATGCATCGGTTTCCTCATTTTCTGTTCGAGGGATGTGTTGAACTTCAAACCCTTCGAACGATCTAGCTAGTTCATCCACGACAGCCATATATGTTGCCATGTGTTTGTTTGCGTTACAAATATATGACACTTATTGAGCAACAAGATCCAAATCTCCATAACACATAAGTCGTCGGATGCCGATATCCTTAGCAATCCGGATTCCATGAAGCAGTGCTTCATATTCGGCAATGTTGTTTGTTGCCGTGAAGTGGATTTGCAATACATAGAAAAGCTTATCTCTTTGGGGTGATTTGAGCACCACGCCAACCCCCGAGCACTTTAGATCAGTCAAAATGCAAGGTCTAGTATTCCGACTCTAGGAGGGTCATATTTTCAGTTGTCTATGTCCAATCAGCAATAAAGTCAGCGAGGATTTGGGATTTGATTGCTTCACGAGGTTTGTACTCAATGTCGAAAGCTGAAAGATCTATTCCCCATTTTGCGACACGTCCTGTAGAATCATTGTTGTTGATCATATCTCTCATGGGAGCTGTGCTCACCATGGTAATTGGATGTTCTTGGAAATAATGTCGTAACTTTCGGGATGCGAAGAACACACAGTCAGCCAGCTTTTGATAGTGCGGATAACGCTGCTTTGATTCAGTTAGGACTTTGCTGAGGTAGTAAGTCGGATGTTGCACCAGGTGTTCCTGTTTTTCCTCTAGTCTCTCCACCACCATGATGACACTGACGACTCTATTTGTCGCAGCGAGATAGAGAAACATCGGTTCACGAGGTTCCGGTGCTATAAGGATAGGAGTAGATGAGAGTACTGCTTTCAGGTCTTGTAGTGTGGCTTCAGCTTTGTCAGTCCAACCGAACTTTTTGGTATTTTTGGGGAGCTTATAGAGTGGTGCGGCTCTTTCACCGAGCCAACTTACAAACCGAGCGACCGCAGCAATGCAACCAGTTAGTCTTTGAACGTCCTTCAGGCGAGTCGGCCTGGAAATATTGACTATAGCCTTAATTTTGTCCCGGTTCACCTCTATGCCTCTTTGAGACACGATGAAACCTAACAATTTTCCGGCTGGTATTCCAAAAGCATTTCTTCGGGTTAAGCTTTATGTTGTATTTTCATAGATTAGCGAACGTTTCCTCCAAGTCAGAAATTAAGGTTTCCTTCTTTTCGGACATCACCGCTATGTCATCCACATATGCGTGTACATTGCATCCGATTTGATGGTGGAGGCAACGCTGCATAGTGCGCTGGTACATAGCTCCTGCGTTCTTGAGCCCAAAGGGCATCGTAACGAAATAGAAGGTTCTGAAGGGGGTTATGAATGAAGTTTGGACTTTGTCTAATTCCTTCATCTGAATTTGGTGATAACCAGAATATGCGTCAAGAAAACATAGGAGTTCCGAGCCTGTCGTAGAATCGATAACTTGATTAATCCTAGGCAAAGCGAATGGATCTTTGGGACAAGCCTTGTTCAAGGCAATATAATCAACACACATCCTTAAATCAGTGATGCCCTTTTTAGGGACCATTAGAGGATTGGCCAACCACTTAGTGTGGATGACCTCTTCTATGAATCCGGCTAACTCAAGCTAAGCTAGTTCCTTAGCTATTGCTTTTCGCTTTTCATTGCCGAAATGTCGTAAGGACTGTTTGATGGGTTTAGCGTTTGGGTGTACATTTAAAGAGTGCTCGGCAAGTTCCCTAGGTACTCCGGTCATGTCAGATGGCTGCCATGCGAAGATATCTTGATTTGCTTGGAGGAACTTGACGAGCGCGCTTTCCTATGCGCTATCTAAACCTACACCTATCTGGGTCACCTTGCAGGGGTCATCATCCTTCAATGACTTAGTCTTCATCTCTTCCGATGCCTTGAACTCTAGAGTCGGCTTTGTCACCTCCTTCTTCGTCGTGGGCATCTCGGACGGGTCGATGGTCTTCTTGATCTCCTGGTACTCTTGGGCATGCAATACGGCTTCAACAAAGGTGGCATTTCCGTCCTCGCATTCTCGTGCTTTCTTCGGGTCTCCCCTGATGGTGATCACGCCCTTTGGACCTGGAATTTTCATCATATTATAAATGTAACACGGATGAGCCATGAAAGCCTAGTAGGCCGAACGTCCGAATATAGTGTGGTATGCGCTCTTGAACATGACCACTTCGAAGGAAAGTGCTTCCATCAGGTAATTCTTTGGAGTTCCAAAAGAAACATCCAAAGTGATCTCTCCCAGGGAATTTGCTTGTCTTCCTGGGACAACTCCGTGAAAGATCACAGAGTTGTGATTCAGCTGAGTTTTCGAGATCCTCATCCGACGTAGTGTTTCGATGTAGAGGATGTTGATGCTGCTGCCACCGTCCATGAGGGTCTTGGAGAAACCATAGCCGTCAATGAGTGGATTGACGACTAACATGTACTTTCCTCGCCTATGCAACTTAGGCAGATGATCAACATGGTCAAAGGTGATTGTCACTTCCGACCAGTCCAAGAATTGAGGGATAGCCACAATAGTTGCGTTGAGCTCATGCAAGACTGCTTTTTTGACCTTAGCTGGTTGAGACCCAAGGAAAGTGACATAAGTGTCTTTCTTCATTGGGATGTTTTCTTTCCATCCGACTTGGGATTTGAAGGCTCTGCTTCCTCCATGTCGGAATCTTCCTTGGTCTCTTTTTCTTTTTTGGGATTCTTCTTTCCCTTCTTCCACTTAGCCCTATAGCCAAGAGAATCGTCTTTCTTGATATCGTCATTGAAACGACACTCGACATTTGTGTGGGACGAGCCCCTGTTGGCATCTAAGTGATGCACACACAGATTATTGGCAATGTCGGCCCAGGAGTAGGTTTTGCCAGGTTGCTGGTCTCCTCTACCCTAGACTCTTGACGTCCCACGACCGCGTCCGCGGCCGCATCCGCGCCCTCCATACCCGAAAGTAGCAGTGAAAACTGCGGTTTCCGTGTTGGGTTTTTGTTCTGAGGTGTTCTTGCGCTTTTGAGCTTGTTGCTTCGGCTATTTTGCTGACTGTGGTACATCCAGTACATTCAGTTGTCCCTCCATGTCATCATCGGCATCTGCATACTTGCTTGAAGTTTCTATCATCTCTCCCAGATCAGTGACCTTGTCGCACTTCAAACGGTGATGTAGTAAACCAATTGGGAGTCCTGTAACGAAAGCTTCAATTGCAGTTTGATCATTTACAGCTTCGCAGGAGTTCTTGGTGTCGATCCATCGTCCGAAATAATCTCGTCAAGTTTCTCCAGCTTTCTGGGTGCAACGCTGCAGGTCTCCTACCGTACAGGGCCTACGATATGTGCCTTCGAAATTCCGAAAGAACGCACTTTGCATGTCATACCAACTGTGAATGGTGTTCTCCGGAAGTTCATTGAGCTAGGATCGTGTCGTCTTCCTTAGCATAAGCGAGAGATACCGGGTTGCGACCAAGCTGTTTCCACCTTTAGCGATGCAACAAGCCTGGAAAAAGTCCTGGAGCCAAGTATCTGGACGGGCCACACCGTCGTAGGCTTGGATGTGTCTTGAGATAGCAAATCCTTCCGGGAAGTGTGTTTGTCGAATCCGTGGTCCGAAGCATTTTGGACCCATGTAGATATCATTATTCTCGTAGCATTGCGCCTCTATGTTAGAGTTGATCCAGTGTCTCGCATCACTTGGTGACAGGGAACACCGTCTTGGTTGTTCGCTGTGGTTGCGGTGCCTTGGAGCCAGACTTCTACTTCTGCCACGACCTCCTCCGCCATGACGCCCTCCTTGGCCTCCTCGAGAGCATGCATGATGGCTGCTTGGTGGAGAGGGTGGTGTAGGTGGATTGTTTCCGGCTGAATGTCGGCCTCCATCTGGAGTGTCATTATTCCGGTTCCGGGGAGGGTGTTCATTACAACGAGCCCCCTGCCGGCTTGACTCGGCACGGTGTCCGTCGTTCCTTCGTCCGTTGTTTCCGCCATTGTGGTGAGGTTCAGCCGGACGGCTCATATGTCTAGGAGTTGGTATCCTTTATCGGTCCTCCTCCCGACGTTGCTCTTTGTCATCTTCCCTGCAATTGTTCAACTCTCGCCGGGGAGTGTGTCTCGGAACTAGTGCCGCAACTGCGTCACGCTCTGTAGCTGGAGCAACATTGCTCCAGTCACATGCGTATCTGTGTTGTTTCCCGGAAGATCCGGTTCTCGAATAGTTGTCCTCCCGATGGTCGGGACAATGATGTTATGCTAGGTCGGATCTGGAGACCAGTTTTCCGCTTCCGGATTTCACGACCTTTTGTTGCTCCAAACCCTTGGTAAGTAGCTTTACGCCCAACCGAACTTGGTCTGGGTTTGGGTTGTTTGCCAGGATATCTCGAGCTACAGCAATGTTTTCCACTAGCATTCCATACACCAGATCTCCCTTCCTATCCAGCCGAGGTTCTCCTTTGATAGTGTCATCTCCCTCAAAGACGGTCTTGTGGACTTCCAGATTTTTGTTGGCCCGTACGGGGCCGTTCCGGGTCTTCTAATGCTGCAGGGAATTGAACTGCCCTGCAGATGCAATGCGCTTCTTCTCTTCCATCAGGTTATTAGGCTCATCCAGGAGTACTTGATGACGTGCTTCTAGGGCTTGGGCCCTTTTTTCCAGTTCTGCAGGTGTAAGCTCTATAGCTGTAGGGATAGGCGTAGTTAACGCATAATCGATGAGTTTATGGGCACCAGCGGTAACCACGTATCCATCCACCGGAGTTTCCTTTGGCTCGTCTGGGATTAGGGATCCATCTGAGTCTTAGGCAACCACCTCCTCTACTGGAGGATCCTTTGCCAGAGTCTTGTTCTTCTTCTTCTTCTTTGCCTTCTTGGCAGCGCCGGTAGCAAAGACGGCTTTGGGTCCGTTTCCCGGCGTCAAGCTCTGATCGGTACTTTTAGACATCTGGACGTCGGGATTGTCTCCGAGATCCATGTCATCCCGCGCTTTGGGAGAGTTTTCTCCGGATCCTTTGTCCATAGCTTCTCCTTCTTCTGCAGCTTTGGAGTTGAACTCCTCTTCATATTCTATGGAGAACTTTCGGAAATCCGCCGACATCATTGAATCATCCGAAGATGCCGGTAAGCCAGTGTTTGTTCCGATCGCCACCAGCACCGAGTCTTTGTTGTCTCCAGCATCGGCAGAGCTGGATCCGGATCCAACATATCCGACAAAGTGCAACGTGTGCGTTCTGAGGTAATTGCGGCTTTCTCCTCAAAACGTATGATGGTCTCGAGAACCTCATCCACGCTTGCACCTTGCAGCATTATGTGCCTCAATGTATGCCTTAGGAAAGGTTGATCTGTTCTAGCGTTCACAGATCCGGAACCAAAGTTGTTGTCTTGCTCCTCCGGGATTTCGACCTCGACGGGTAGATTGATCTAGGATTTGGCCTTGCTAGGGAGATCCACTCTAGATTCGACTTGCACCGCAAGATCTGCTTCAGGCTCAGCTTTCTCCACTATCTCCGTGATAGGTGCGGGCTGGGTGGGATTAGGGTTTTCTGAGATCCAGAACTCTATCACCGCCACGGACAAAGTGGACCCAGAAACTTCTTCTACCTCTATCATCACCGCTAGAGTGGGTGGGGCAGGTTCAGCGAAAACGATGTAAACATTGATCTCACCAAAAGACATGATGGTGTAGGTAGTCACAGCTTCCCTAGCCGGAATCCAAGTCTCGTCGAGAACGATGAGAGGGACGTCGCTGGCATAGAGGACGCGGCCAACGGTGATGGTTTTGCCAATTCCGATTCTTGGATAGTGAGGCACAATGAGGATACCCGGAAAGTATATCCCCAACACAAGCTTCAATCGCTTAGTCAAGGGACAAAGATAGTGGAAGAGTACTTCAAGCAAATGGAGCTCAACATGATCTGCAACAACATTGAAGAGCGCAAGGAGCAAACAATGTTACGTTTCCTCAACAGCTTGAACCATCCATTCAAGTGCATCGTCAAGTTCCAAACATACAACAATATGGTTGAGCTTGTGCACATTGCAACAAAATCCCAGCATCAAGTACAAGAGGACATCAAATACAACAAGGCCAAGACGTACTTCACCTACAAGCAAGCTTCAACCGCTACACCAAAAACCTTCAATGGTAGCTCCTCAAGTACCTCCAAGCCTCCTTTTAAGCCCACACTTCCTGAAGGAAAACCGCACCCAAGTGGCAAGCATACAAAGGATGACCCGCCCTTCAATGACGAATGCTAGAAGTGTGGAGGCAAAGGACACAAGTCGGCCACTTGTGGAAACAAGAAAGTATTGATCATCCATGACAATGGCGACGAAAAGTAGTTGAGTCAAGATGAATTCGATGCAAGAGTCAAAGAAGCAATGACAAGGCAACGTGTGGAAGATGACCAAGAACTCCTCATCTGTGAATGTAACATCCCAATTTTAGCATCTCTGTTTAGTATCCAGAATGCAAAAATCAGGGGGAACAAAAACTTTTTACTGTTAGTGATGCAGTGTTAGCTTTTTGGGTTGTCTGTTCATATACATCTGGATGTGTAGCAGATGATATACTCCTTACCTCGCCAATAGTTTACAAAAGCTACTTAACAAAATCATCTTGGCTTGTTTTACATATTCTCAAATGTTCTGGCATTTCAAAACCTGAGCCAAGAGGTCCTTACAACATCAACCATCTAATTAGCTTCTATTTACAAAACTATGCAGATCTATATGATATAATCTCTCTATGTTTTCAAGACAGAACTTTCAGCTACTCTTACCTCTAGGTTTTCCAAAAACCTTTTATAAAGCTTTGAAGTTCTACTCTTGGTAGAGGTACCAAGAAATCTTACCTTCTTCAAAACTCAAACCTTTCAAACTACCCATCCTTACCTCAAGTGAGGCTTGATGATCACTCTAGTAATAGCTTGAGTTGCTTGTTAAGATGAATTGCCTTGATCTACTGTCTGATGATTTGCCTTGATCTGATGTTTGACTCGTTTGCTTAGGAGTAGTATGAGCTACCCTAGGAGATCATCATCTAGAATCTAGATAATACAAGAGTGTCGACCCTAAGAAAGTTAACCAAGCTGGATCTAATCTATATCCACTAAGGTGATCATCTAAACCCATTAGCCAGATCACTTCTAAAGTTATTCATTCTAGAAGCCTCCATGTCAATGAAGACCAATATCAAGCATGGACCCTTTCTAATAAATCTAGACTTCAACATCATCCATTTGATCATGATTCAGAACCTCGCAACCAATCAAGAACATCAACATTTGTATTCTAGTCTAGAAACTGTTTCAACATCTCATCTTTGGGACTCCCTCCTTTCCAACCCTTGTGCTTTTTTTGGCAATGGACTTGAACCATATTGTAGGCCATCATAAGGACTACCAAATACCACTCTTGCACTTGGCTAGACCATCCTCAAACCCACTTGTTCTTGATGGTTTTGCAGGCAAGAAAATAATAATTCCTACGAATCTTATCAACATGCCTACTTTGGCAGAAGCTCACATCTTCATACTATCTTCTTCTGACCAAATCTTGGCATGATTGCAATCTACTCATGAAGGGCTATCCATAACTAGTTTACTTGTTTCAATTGGAGCCTTGTTCTTCCAAAACCCACATGGTTTTGGAGGCTACTTGTTAATGTGTTTTGGCACCCTTATTTTATTAAAAGTTTGTCATCAATCCTCGGAGAGCTCAATCATGATAAACCTCAACTCCTTGCTCCATGGTGATGTACATCACTTGGTCTATCCATCCATATATCCCATGACCCAAGCAGATCTCTAAACTCCAAGATCCAGCAAGGTTTTGAAGGTATAAAACTAACATTACCCAAGATCCTTTATTCCAGGTTTTTATCCAAAATCAAGTTGGGTTCTCAAAACCCAAGGTTGCTAATGATAGATACAATATGTTTACATCATATACCTTGGATCTATAAATTTAACAAATATCTCCCATATTTAATTTGGCACAAAATTATTTAAAACTTTTCTTTTAACAAATTCTCAAAACTCCATATATAAAGGAAAGTTTGTATTTGTCCAAATCACTTGTCCCACTTTAAGCACATTTGAGTCCTATATATCATACCCTACCCTCCCACTTCAAAAATAAATATTCTTGAAGAGTTTTAATAATTCTTTTTGCCTATTTTCTAAAATGGCTGAATTGGAATAATAATTGTGTTAAATACTTTTATCATTCAATAAAACTTGGGAAAATTGTCCTAAGTATGTAATCATATTTAAGACCTTCTCACATTAAAAACCAACCTTGTCCAATTCAAAAATATCAAATTAGCTTCTGAAAACCAATTCAGCACTATTTGATTAAATGATAATAAGTGGACTTTTAAACCTTGGAAAAACCTAAAATAAATCCTAGAGAGATGTCTTGACCATATATATATCCATCAATACCATTTCCCTGTATTGCCAAATACAATTTTCTAGACTTGCTTCACAATCCCCTACTTGGCCAATATTTGAAATCATTCAAAATCCAACTTCCAAAACCACCAAACCTACACCAACTTGGTCAAACAACTCGTACAACATACCTCCCACCTCTCTAGTCAACGCCACTATAGCCAAACCCTAACCCTTTGTTTCCTAATGCTTGGAAGCAAGGCAAGAAGAGGAGACAGGAACATCAAGCCAAAATCTTTTCAATATTGCTATAGTAGCACCTCTCTCTCTGCCCCTCTGCACGACTAGGACACCTCCCACCTCTCTCCACCGACCCTAGTGACCAGTGAGAGGGTCATGGACTAAACCCTAGCTCCTTCATGCTCTTGGTCCACCCTGAACCTCTCCTCCTCGAAATAAAAGCTCCCAGCTACCCTAGCCTTCGCCTCTGCACTCATTCCACTCCTCTCCCCCGCCACTGTCCTCTACCTGAAGCCCTGAAGCTCTATCTCTCTCTCTCTCTGCCACTCAGGAAAAAGGAGGAAAAACCTCCTCGGATATGAGCGTGCCGTCAAGGTTGCACCCCATCCTGACCCCCTCCTCTATAGTCAATCCCCTCCTGGAGCTCCCCTAGATCTTAACTACAAACCCCTGCTCTCTTTTCCTTCACAGGTATACCGGAGCGGTCGCCACCAGCGCATGTCCGAGAGGGAAACTCTCCAAGGACGCCACCGAATATGAGAACAAGTAGGGATGCTAAGGCCACCTACGCACTCCCCTAGACCCCTGATACCTCTCAGATACATTCCTGGCAACATGCATGCACCCCAACGTGTGCTCCAGCGAGCACCCGAGCGACGGCGCCAAGGTGAGGAGCTCTAGTCGGGATCTACATCAAACCTAGCTCTTCCGCCCCTCTCCGGAGTCGGCCGCAAGCACCGTATCTCCTCCACCCCTCCTTCGGCGTCGTTGCTCCTTGTCAAGCTATCTCCAACGGACACCCGCCACCGCTAGGATTTCCACGTGAACGCGTCGGACTGGAGGAAGACGAGGGTTGGTGACCATTGATGCCGATCCAATCGGACGGCCACCCTGGCTCCATACCCCTTCGAGCTCTGGCTTACACTGACGGGCAGGTCCCACCCCGCTAGTTCAAAACGGCAGCCTCCCACCTACCGTGATTCGAGGTAGGCTGGTTTTCTCCTTGGTGCAGCCTAGCACGGTTAGATTCGGCCCGCCAAGCCCCTTTTTGCTTTTCCTTTTTAATTACATATCTGAAGCACATGGATCCACCAGTGTCATTACATGTGTGTTCTTTTTACTAACAACAACTGGAGTCATTGCATGTGTGTTCTTTTCACATACCACATATGGATCCACCAGTGTCATTGCATGTGTGCTCTTTTCACAATCAACCTATGGATCCACCAGTGTCATTGCATGTGTGTTCTTTTTACTAACAACAACCAGAGTCATTGCATGTGTGTTATTTTTACTAACAACCAGAGTCATTGAAATGTGTGTTCTCTTCAGAGACCACACATGGATCCACCAGTGTCATTGCATGTGTGTTCTTTTCACAATCCACCTATGGATACACTAGTGTCATTGCATGCGTGTTCTTTTTACTAACAACAAGTGGAGTCATTTTATGGCTGGTCTTTTCACATACCACATATGGATCCACAAGTGTCATTGAAATGTGTGTTCTCTTCGGAGACCACACATGGATCCACCAGTGTCATTACATGAGTGTTCTTTTTACTAACAACAATTGTAGTTATTAAATGTGTGTTTATTTCACATAACACATATGGATCCATCGGTGTCATTGCATGTGTGCTATTTTTACTAATAACAACCAGAGTCATTGCATGTGTGTTCACTTCAGAGACCACACATGGATCCACCAATGTCATTGCATGTGTGTTCTTTTTAGTAACAACAACCAGAGTCATTGAAATGTGTGTTCTCTTTAGAGACCACACCTGGATCCACCAGTGTCATTGCATGTGTGTTCTTTTTACTAACAACAACCAGAGTCATTGCATGTGTGTTCTTTTCACATGCCACATATAGATCCACCAGTGTCATTGCATGTGTGTTCTTTTCACAATCCACCTATGGATCCACCAGTGTCATTGCATGTGTGTTCTTTTTACTAACAACAACTGGAGTCATTTCATGACTGTTCTTTTCACATACCACATATGGATCCACCAGTGTCATTGCATATGTGTTCTTGTCACTAACAACAACCAGAGTCATTGCATGCGTGTTCTTTTCACATACCACATATGGATCCACCAGTGTCATTGCATGTGTGTTCTTTTTACTAATAACAACTAGAGTCATTTCATGACTGTTCTTTCCACATACCACATATGGATCCACCAGTCATTGAAATGTGTTTTCTTCAGAAACCACACATGGATCCACTAGTGTCATTACATGTGTGTTCTTTTTACTAACAACAACAAGAGTCATTGCATGTGTGTTCTTTGCACATACCACATATGGATCCACTGGTGTCATTGCATGTGTGCTCGTTTTACTAAAAACAACCAGAGTCATTGCATGTGTGTTCTCTTCAGAGACCACACATGGATCCACCAGTGTCATTGCATGTGTGTTCTTTTTAGTAACAACAACCAGAGTCATTGAAATGTGTGTTCTCTTCAGAGACCACACATGGATCCACTAGTGTCATTGCATGTGTGTTCTTTTTACTAACAACAACCAGAGTCATTGCATGTGTGTTCTTTTCACATGCCACATATAGATCCACCAGTGTCATTGCATGTGTGTTCTTTTCACAATCCACCTATGGATCCACCAGTGTCATTGCATGTGTGTTCTTTTTACTAACAACAACTGGAGTCATTTCATGACTGTTCTTTTCACATACCACATATGGATCCACCAGTGTCTTTGCATGTGTGTTCTTGTTACTAACAACAACCAGAGTCATTGAAATGTGTGTTCTCTTCAGAGACCACACATGGATCCACTAGTGTCATTACATGTGTGTTCTTTTCACATGCCACATATAGATCCATCAGTGTCATTAACAACAACCAGAGTCATTGCATGTGTGTTCAGAGACCACACATGGATCCACCAGTGTCATTACATGTGTGTTCTTTTTAGTAACATCAACCAGAGTCATTGAAATGTGTGTTCTCTTCAGAGACCACACATGGATCCACGAGTGTCATTGCATGTGTGTTCTTTTTACTAACAACAACCAGAGTCATTGCATGTGTGTTCTTTTCACATGCCACATATAGATCCATCAGTGTCATTGCATGTGTGTTCTTTTCACAATCCACCTATGGATCCACCAGTGTCATTGCATGTGTGTTCTTTTTACTAACAACAACTGGAGTCATTTCATGACTGTTCTTTTCACATACCACATATGGATCCACCAGTGTCATTAGATGTGTGTTCTTGTCACTAACAACAACCAGAGTCATTGCATGCGTGTTCTTTTCACATACCACATATGGATCCACCAGTGTCATTGCATGTGTGTTCTTTTTACTAATAACAACTAGAGTCATTTCATGACTGTTCTTTTCACATACCACATATGGATCCACCAGTCATTGAAATGTGTGTTCTCTTAAGAAACCACACATGGATCCACTAGTGTCATTACATGTGTGTTCTTTTTACTAACAACAAGAAGAGTCATTGCATGTGTGTTCTTTTCACATCCCACATATGGATCCACTGGTGTCATTGCATGTGTGCTTGTTTACTAAAAACAACCAGAGTCATTGCATGTGTGTTCTCTTCAGAGACCACACATGGATCCACCAGTGTCATTGCATGTGTGTTTTTTACTAACAACTACCAGAGTCATTGAAATGTGTGTTCTCTTCAGAGACCACACATGGATCCACCAGTGTCATTGCATGTGTGTTCTTTTTACTAACAACAACCAGAGTCATTGCATGTGTGTTCTTTTCACATGCAACATATGGATCCACCAGTGTCATTGCATGTGTGGTCTTGTCACAATCCACCTATGGATCCACTAGTGTCATTGCATGTGCGTTCTTTTTACTAACAACAACTAGAGTCATTTCATGACTGTTCTTTTGACATACCACATATGGATCCACCGGTGTCATAACATGTGTGTTCTTGTTACTAACAACAACCAGAGTCATTGCATGTGTGTTCTCTTCAGAGACCACACATGGATCCACCAGTGTCATTTCATGTGTGTTCTTTTTAGTAACAACAACCAGAGTCATTGAAATGTGTGTTCTCTTCAGAGACCACACATGGATCCACCAGTGTCATTGCATGTGTGTTCTTTTTACTAACAACAACCAGAGTCATTGCATGTGTGTTCTTTTCACATGCCACATATAGATCCACCAGTGTCATTGCATGTGTGTTCTTTTCACAATCCACCTATGGATCCACCAATGTCATTGCATGTGTGTTCTTTTTACTAACAACAACTGGTGTCATTTCATGACTGTTCTTTTCACATACCACATATGGATCCACCAGTGTCATTGCATGTGTTTTCTTGTTACTAACAACAACCAGAGTCATTGCATGCGTCTTCTTTTCACATACCACATATGCATCCACCAGTGTCATTGCATGTGTGTTCTTTTCACAATCCACCTATGGATCCACCAGTGTCATTGCATGTGTGTTCTTTTTACTAACAACAACTAGAGTCATTTCATGACTGTTGTTTTCACATACCACATATGGATCCACCAGTCATTGAAATGTGTGTTCTCTTCAGAGACCACACATGGATCCACTAGTGTCATTACATGTGTGTTCTTTTTACTAACAACAACTAGAGTCATTGCATGTGTGTTCTTTTCTCATACCACATATGGATCCACTGGTGTCATTGCATGTGTGCTCGTTTTACTAACAACAACCAGAGTCATTGCATGTGTGTTCTCTGCATGTGTGTTCTCTTCAGAGACCACACATGGATCCACCAGTGTCATTGCATGTGTGTTCTTTTTACTAACAACTACCAGAGTCATTGAAATGTGTGTTCTCTTCAGATACCACACATGGATCCACCAGTATCATTGCATGTGTGTTCTTGTTACTAAGTACAACTGGAGTCATTGCATGTGTGTTCTTTTCACATACCACATATGGTTCCACCAGTGTCATTGCATGTGTGTTCTTTTCACAATCCACCTATGGATCCACCAGTGTCATTGCATGTGTGTTCTTTTTACGAACAACAACCAGAGTCATTGAAATGTGTGTTCTTTTCACATACCACCTATGGATCCACAAGTGTCATTGCATGTGTATTCTTTTTACTAACAACAACCAGAGTCATTGCATGTGTGTTCTGTTCAGAGACCACATATGGATCCACCAGTATCATTGAAATGTGTGTTCTCTTCGGAGACAACAAATCGATCCACCAGTGTTAATGCATGTGTGTTCTTTTCACATACCACATATGGATCCACTAGTGTCATTGCATGTGTGTTCTTTTCACAATCCACCTATGGATCCACGAGTGTCATTGCATGTGTGTTCTTTTTTACTAACAATAACTGGAGTCATTTCGTGACTGTTCTTTTCACATACCACATATGGATTCACCAGTGTCATTGAAATGTGTGTTCTTTCTACTAACAACAACCAGAGTCATTGCATGTGTGTTCTCTTCAGAGACCACACATGGATCCACCGGTGTCATTGCATGTGTGTTCTTTTTACTAACAACAACCAGAGTCATTGCATGTGTGTTCTCTTCCGAGACCAGACATGGATCCACCAGTGTCATTGCATGTGTGTTCTTGTTACTAACAACAACCAGAGTCATTTCGTGTGTGTTCTATTCACATACAACATACGGATCCGCCAGTGTCATTGCATGTGTGTTCTTTTCACAATCCACCTATGGATCCACCAGTGTCATTGCATGTCTGTTGTTTTTACTAACAACAACTGGAGTCATTTCATGACTGTTCTTTTCACATACCACATATGGATCCACCAGTCTCATTGAAATGTGTGTTCTCTCCAGAGACCACACATGGATCCTCCAGTGTCATTACATGTGTGTTTTTTACTAACAACAACTGGAGTCATTGCATGTGTGTTCTTTTCACATACCACATATGGATCCACCGGTGTCATTGCATGTGTGCTCTTTTCACAATCCACCTATGGATCCACCAGTGTCATTCCATGTGTGTTCTTTTTACCAACAACCACCAGAGTTATTGCATGTGTGTTCTCTTTAGAGAGCACACATGGATCTACCAGTGTCATTGCATGTGTGTTCTTTTTATTAACAACAAACAGTCAGTGAAATGTGTGTTCTCTTCAGAGACCACACATGGATCCACCAGTGTCATTGCATGTGTGTTCTTGTTACTAAGTACAACCAGAGTCATTGCATGTGTGTTCTCTTCAGAGACCACACATGGATCCACCAGTGTCATTGCATGTGTGTTCTTTTTACTAACAACAACCAGAGTCATTGAAATGTGTGTTCTCTTCAGAGACCACACATGGATCCACCAGTGTCATTGCATGTGTGTTCTTTTTACTAACAACAACCAGAGTCATTGAAATGTGTGTTCTCTTCAGAGACCACACATGGATCCACCAGTGTCATTGCATGTGTGTTCTTTTTACTAACAACAACCAGAGTCATTGCATGTGTGTTCTTTTCACATACCACATATGGATCCACCAATGTCATTGCATGTGTGTTCTTTTCACAATCCACCTATGGATCCACTAGTGTCATTGCATGTGTGTTCTTTTTACTAACAACAACTGGAGTCATTTTATGACTGTTCTTTTCACATACCACATATAGATCCACCAGCGTCATTACATGTGTGTTCTTTTTACTAACAACAATTGGAGTCATTGCATGTGTTCTCTTTTCACATACCACATATAGATCCACCGGTGTCATTGCATGTTTGCTCTTTTTACTAACAACAACCCGAGTCATTGCATGTGTGTTCTCTTCAGAGACCACACATGAATCCACCAGTGTCATTGCATGTGTGTTCTTTTTACTAACAACAAACAGAGTCATTGAAATGTGTGTTCTCTTTAGAGACCACACATGGATCCACCAGTGTCATTGCATGTGTGTTCTTTTTACTAACAACAACCAGAGTCATTGCATGTGTGCTCTTTTCATATACCACATATGGATCCACCGGTGTCATTGCATGTGTGCTCTTTTCATAATCCACCTATGGATCCACCAGTGTCATTGCATGTGTGTTCTTTTTACTACCAACAAGCAGAGTCATTGGATGTGTGTTCTCTTCTAAGACCACACATGGATCCACCAGTGTTATTGCATGTGTGTTCTTTTTACTAACAACAACCAGAGTCATTGCATGTGTGTTCTTTTCACATGCCACATATGGATCCACCGGTGTCATTGCATGTGTGTTCTTTTCACAATCCAGCTATGGATCCACCAGTGTCATTGCATGTGTGTTATTTTTACTAATAACAACTGGAGTCATTTCATGACTGTTCTTTTCACATAACACATATGGATCCACCAGTGTCATTCCATGTGTGTTCTTGTTACTCACAACAACCAGAGTCATTGCATGTGTGTTCTTTTTACATACCACATATGGATCCACCAGTGTCATTGCTTGTGTGTTCTTTTCACAGTCCACCTATGGATCCACCAGTGTCATTGCATGTGTGCTCTTTTTACTAACAACAACCAGAGTCATTGCATGTGTGTTCTCTTTAGAGACCACAAATGGATCCACCAGTGTCATTGCATGTGTGTTCTTTTTACTAACAACTACCAGAGTCATTGAAATGTGTGTTCTCTTCAGAGACCACACATGGATCCACCAGTGTTATTGCATGTGTGTTCTTGTTAACAAGTACAACTGGAGTCATTGCATGTGTGTTCTTTTCACATACCACATATGGATCCACCAGTGCCATTGCATGTGTGCTCTTTTCACAATCCACCTATGAATCCAGCAGTGTCATTGCATGTGTGTTATTTTAACTAACAACCAGAGTCATTTAAATGTGTGTCCTTTTCACATACCACCTGTGGATCCACCAGTGTCATTGCATGTTTGTTCTTTTTACTAACAACAACCAGAGTCATTAAAATGTGTATTCTCTTCAGAGGCCACCCATGGATCCACCAGTGTCATTGCATGTGTGTTCTTGTTACTAAGTACAACTAGAGTCATTGCATGTGTGCTCTTTTCAGAATCTACCTATGGATCCACCAGTGTCATTGCATGTGTGTTCTTTTTACTAACAACAACCAGAGTCATTGGATGTGTGTTCTCTTCTGAGACTACACATGGATCCACCAGTGTTATTGCATGTGTGTTCTTTTTACTAACAACAACCAGAGTCATTGCATGTGTGTTATTTTCACATGCCACATATGGATCCACCAGTGTCATTGCATGTGTGTTCTTTTCACAATCCACCTATGGATCCACCAGTGTCATTGCATGTGTGTTCTTTTTACTAATAACAACTGGAGTCATTTCATGACTATTCTTTTCACATAACACATATGGATCCACCAGTGTCATTGCATGTGTGTTCTTGTTACTAACAACAACCAGAGTCATTGCATGTGTTTTTTTACATACCACATATGGATCCACCAGTGTCATTGCATATGTGTTCTTTTCACAGTCCACCTATGGATCCACCAGTGTCATTGCATGTGTGTTCTTTTTACTAACAACAACTGGAGTCATTTCATGACTGTTCTTTTCACATACCACATATGGATCCACCAGTGTCATTGAAATGCGTGTTCTCTTCAGAGACCACACATGGATCCACCAGTGTCATTACATGTGTGTTATTTTTACTAACAACAACTGGAGTAATTGCATGTGTGTTCTTTTCACATACCACATATGGATCCACCGGTGTCATTGCATGTGTGCTCTTTTTACTAACAACAACCAGAGTCGTTGCATGTGTGTTCTCTTTAGAGACTACACATGGATCCACCAGTGTCATTGCATGTGTGTTCTTTTTCCTAACAACTACTAGAGTCATTGAAATGTGTGTTCTCTTCAGAGACCACACATGGATCCACCAGTGTCATTGCATGTGTGTTCTTGGTAATAAGTACAACTGGAGTCATTGCATGTGTGTTCTTTTCACATACCACATATGGATCCACTAGTGTCATTGCATGTGTGCTCTTTTTACAATCCACCTATGGATCCACCAGCGTCATTGCATGTGTGTTATTTTTACTAACAACAACCAGAGTCATTTAAATGTGTGTTCTTTTCACATACCACCTATGGATCCACCAGTGTCATTGCATGTGTGTTCTCTTTACTAACAACAACCAGAGTCATTGCATGTGTGTTCTCTTCAGAGAAACACATGGATCCACCAGTGTCATTGCATGTGTGTTCTTTTTACTAACAACAACCTGAATCATTGAAATGTGTGTTCTTTTTAGAGACCACACATGGATCCACCAGTGTCATTACCTGTATGTTCTTGTTACTAAGTACAACCAGAGTCATTGCATGTGTGTTCTTTTCACATACCATATATGGATCCATAGTGTCATTGCATGTGTGCTTTTTTTACTAACAACAACCAGAGTCATTTCCTGTGTGTTCTTTTCACGTACCACATATGGATCCACCAGTGTCATTCAAATGTGTGTTCTCTTCAATGACCACATATTGATTCACCAGTGTTATTGCAGGTGTGTTCTTGTTACTAACAACAACTAGAGTCATTGCATGTTTGTTCTTTTCACATGCCACATATGGATCCACCAGTGTCATTGCATGTGTGTTCTTTTCACAATCCACCTATGGATCCACCAGTGTCATTGCATGTGTGTTCTTTTTACTAACAACAACTGGAGTCATTTCTTGACTGATCTCTTCACATACCACATATGGATCCACAGTGTCATTGAAATGTGTGTTCTCTTCAGAGACCACACATGGATCCACCAGTGTTATTGCATGTGTGTTCTTTTTACTAACAACAACTAGAGTCATTGCATGTGTGTTCTTTTCACATACCACATATGGATCCACCAGTGTCATTGCATGTGTGCTCTTTTCAGAATCAACCTATGGATCCACCCGTGTCATTGCACGTGTGTTCATTTTACTAACAGCAACTAGAGTCATTGCATGTGTGTTCTTTTCACATACCACATATGGATCCACCAGTGTCAATGCATGTGTGTTCTTTTCACAATCAACCTATGGATCCACCAGTGTCATTGCATGTGTGTTCTTTTTACTAACAACAACTGGAGCCATTTCATGACTATTCTTTTCACATACCACATATGGATCCACCAGTGTAATTGAAATGTGTGTTCTCTTCAGAGACCACACATGGATCCACCAGTGTCATTACATGTGTGTTCTCTTTACTAACAACAACTAGAGTCATTGCATTGGTGTTCTTTTCACATACCACATATGGATCCACCAGTGTCATTGCATGTGTGCTCTTTTCACAATCCACCTATGGATCCACTAGTGTCATTGCATGCGTGTTCTTTTTACTAACAACAACCGGAGTCATTTTATGACTGTTCTTTTCACATACCACATATGGATCCACAAGTGTCATTGAAATTTGTGTTCTCTTCGGAGACCACACATGGACCCACCAGTGTCATTACATGTGTCTTCTTTTTACTAACAACAACTGGAGTCATTAAATGTGTGTTCTTTTCACATACCACATATGGATCCACCGGTGTCATTGCATTTGTGTTGTTTTTACTAACAACAACTAGAGTCATTGCATGTGTGTTCTCTTCAGCGACCACAGATGGATCCACCAGTGTTATTGCATGTGTGTTCTTTTTAGTAACAACACCCAGATTCATTGAAATGTGTGATCTCTTTAGAGACCACACATGGATCCACCAGTGTTGTTCCATGTGTGTTCTTTTTACAAACAACAACCAGAGTCATTGCATGTGTTTTCTTTTCACATGCCACATATGGATCCACCAGTGTCATTGCATGTGTGTTCTTTTCACAATCCACCTATGGGTCCACTAGTGTCATTGCATGTGTGTTCTTTTTACTAGCAACAACTGGAGACATTTCGTGACTGCTCTTTTCACATAACACATATGGATCCACCAGTGTCATTGCATGTGTGTTCTTTTTACTAACAACAACCAGAGTCATTGCATGTGTGTTCTTTTCACATACCACATATGGATCCACCAATGTCATTGCATGTGTGTTCTTTTCACAATCCACCTATGGATCCACTAGTGTCATTGCATGTGTGTTCTTTTTACTAACAACAACTGGAGTCATTTTATGACTGTTCTTTTCACATACCACATATGGATCCACCAGTGCCATTGAAATGTGTGTTCTCTTCAGAGACCACACATGGATCCACCAGCGTCATTACATGTGTGTTCTTTTTACTAACAACAATTGGAGTCATTGCATGTGTGTTCTTTTCACATACCACATATAGATCCACCGGTGTCATTGCATGTTTGCTCTTTTTACTAACAACAACCCGAGTCATTGCATGTGTGTTCTCTTCAGAACCACACATGAATCCACCAGTGTCATTGCATGTGTGTTCTTTTTACTAACAACAAACAGAGTCATTGAAATGTGTGTTCTCTTTAGAGACCACACATGGATCCACCAGTGTCATTGCATGTGTGTTCTTTTTACTAACAACAACCAGAGTCATTGCATGTGTGCTCTTTTCACATACCACATATGGATCCACCAGTGTCATTGCATGTGTGCTCTTTTCATAATCCACCTATGGATCCACCAGTGTCATTGCATGTGTGTTCTTTTTACTACGAACAACCAGAGTCATTGGATGTGTGTTCTCTTCTAAGACCACACATGGATCCACCAGTGTTATTGCATGTGTGTTCTTTTTACTAACAACAACCAGAGTCATTGCATGTGTGTTCTTTTCACATGCCACATATGGATCCACCGTTGTCATTGCATGTGTGTTCTTTTCACAATCCACCTATGGATCCACCAGTGTCATTGCATGTGTGTTATTTTTATTAATAACAACTGGAGTCATTTCATGACTGTTCTTTTCACATAACACATATGGATCCACCAGTGTCATTCCATGTGTGTTCTTGGTACTCACAACAACCAGAGTCATTGCATGTGTGTTCTTTTTACATACCACATATGGATCCACCAGTGTCATTGCATGTGTGTTCTTTTCACAGTCCACCTATGGATCCACCAGTGTCATTTCATGTGTGCTCTTTTTACTAACAACAACCAGAGTCATTGCATGTGTGTTCTCTTTAGAGACCACAAATGGATCCACCAGTGTCATTGCATGTGTGTTCTTTTTACTAACAACTACCAGAGTCATTGAAATGTGTGTTCTCTTCAGAGACCACACATGGATCCACCAGTGTTATTGCATGTGTGTTCTTGTTAACAAGTACAACTGGAGTCATTGCATGTGTGTTCTTTTCACATACCACATATGGATCCACCAGTGTCATTGCATGTGTGCTCTTTTCACAATCCACCTATGGATCCAGCAGCGTCATTGCATGTGTGTTATTTTAACTAACAACCAGAGTCATTTAAATGTGTGTCCTTTTCACATAGCACCTATGGATCCACCAGTGTTATTGCATGTGTGTTCTTTTTACTAACAACAACCAGAGTCATTAAAATGTGTATTCTCTTCAGAGGCCACCCATGGATCCACCAGTGTCATTGCATGTGTGTTCTTGTTACTAAGTACAACCAGAGTCATTGCATGTGTGCTCTTTTCAGAATCTACCTATGGATCCACCAGTGTCATTGCATGTGTGTTCTTTTTACTAACAACAACCAGAGTCATTGGATGTGTGTTCTCTTCTGAGACTACACATGGATCCACCAGTGTTATTGCATGTGTGTTCTTTTTACTAACAACAACCAGAGTCATTGCATGTGTGTTCTTTTCACATGCCACATATGGATCCACCAGTGTCATTGCATGTGTGTTCTTTTCACAATCCACCTATGGATCCACCAGTGTCATTGCATGTGTGTTCTTTTTACTAACAACAACTGGAGTCATTTCATGACTGTTCTTTTCACATAACACATATGGATCCACCAGTGTAATTGCATGTGTGTTCTTGTTACTAACAACAACCAGAGTCATTGCATGTGTTTTTTTACATACCACATATGGATCCACCAGTGTCATTGCATGTGTGTTCTTTTCACAGTCCACCTATGGATCCACCAGTGTCATTGCATGTGTGTTCTTTTTACTAACAACAACTGGAGTCATTTCATGACTGTTCTTTTCACATACCACATATGGATCCACCAGTGTCATTGAAATGCGTGTTCTCTTCAGAGACCACACATGGATCCACCAGTGTCATTACATGTGTGTTATTTTTAGTAACAACAACTGGAGTAATTGCATGTGTGTTCTTTTCACATACCACATATGGATCCACCGGTGTCATTGCATGTGTGCTCTTTTTACTAACAACAACCAGAGTCGTTGCATGTGTGTTCTCTTTAGAGACTGCACATGGATCCACCAGTGTCATTGCATGTGTGTTCTTTTTCCTAACAACTACTAGAGTCATTGAAATGTGTGTTCTCTTCAGAGACCACACATGGATCCACCAGTGTCATTGCATGTGTGTTCTTGGTACTAAGTACAACTGGAGTCATTGCATGTGTGTTCTTTTCACATACCACATATGGATCCACTAGTGTCATTGCATGTGTGCTCTTTTCACAATCCACCTATGGATCCACCAGCGTCATTGCATGTGTGTTATTTTTACTAACAACAACCAGAGTCATTTAAATGTGTGTTCTTTTCACATACCACCTATGGATCCACCAGTGTCATTGCATGTGTGTTCTCTTTACTAACAACAACCAGAGTCATTGCATGTGTGTTCTCTTCAGAGAAACACACATGGATCCACCAGTGTCATTGCATGTGTGTTCTTTTTACTAACAACAACCAGAATCATTGAAATGTGTGTTCTCTTTAGAGACCACACATGGATCCACCAGTGTCATTACCTGTGTGTTCTTGTTACTAAGTACGACCAGAGTCATTGCATGTGTGTTCTTTTCACATACCATATATGGATCCATAGTGTCATTGCATGTGTGCTTTTTTTACTAACAACAACCAGAGTCATTTTCTGTGTGTTCTTTTCACGTACCACATATGGATCCACCAGTGTCATTCAAATGTGTGTTCTCTTTAATGACCACATATTGATTCACCAGTGTTATTGCATGTGTGTTCTTGTTACTAACAACAACTAGAGTTATTGCATGTTTGTTCTTTTCACATGCCACATATGGATCCACCAGTGTCATTGCATGTGTGTTCTTTTCACAATCCACCTATGGATCCACCAGTGTCATTGCATGTGTGTTCTTTTTACTAACAACAACTGGAGTCATTTCTTGACTGATCTCTTCACATACCACATATGGATCCACAGTGTCATTGAAATGTGTGTTCTCTTTAGAGACCACACATGGATCCACCAGTGTCATTGCATGTGTGTTCTTTTTACTAACAACAATTGGAGTCATTGCATGTATGTTCTTTTCACATACCACATATGGATCCACCGGTGTCATTGCATGTGTGCTCTTTTAACAATCCACCTATGGATCCACCCGTGTCATTGCACGTGTGTTCATTTTACTAACAGAAACTAGAGTCATTGCATGTGTGTTCTTTTCACATACCACATATGGATCCACCAGTGTCATTGCATGTGTGTTCTTTTCACAATCAACCTATGGATCCACCAGGTTCATTGCATGTGTGTTCTTTTTACTAACAACAACTGGAGCCATTTCATGACTATTCTTTTCACATACCACATATGGATCCACCAGTGTAATTGAAATGTGTGTTCTCTTTAGAGACCACACATGGATCCACCAGTGTCATTACATGTGTGTTCTTTTTACTAACAACAACTAGAGTCATTGCATGGGTGTTCTTTTCACATAACACATATGGATCCACCAGTGTCATTGCATGTGTGCTCTTTTCACAATCCACCTATGGATCCACCAGTGTCATTGCATGTGTGTTCTTTTTACTAACAACAAGTGGAGCCATTTCATTACAGTTCTTTTCACATACCACATATGGATCCACCAGTGCCATTGAAATGTGTGTTCTCTTCAGAGACCACACAAGGATCCACCAGCGTCATTACATGTGTGTTCTTTTTACTAACAACAACTGGAGTCATTGCATGTGTGTTCTTTTCACATACCACATATGGATCCACCGGTGTCATTGCATGTGTGCTCTTTTTACTAACAACAACCCGATTCATTGCAGGTGTGTTCTCTTCATAGACCACACCTGAATCCACCAGTGTCATTGCATGTGTGTTCTTTTTACTAACAACAACCAGAGTCATTGAAATGTGTGTTCTCTTCAGAGACCACACATGGATCCACCAGTGTCATTGCATGTGTGTTGTTTTCACAATCCACCTATGGATCCACTAGTGTCATTGCATGCGTGTTCTTTTTACTAACAACAACCGGAGTCATTTGATGACTGTTCTTTTCACATACCACATATGGATCCACAAGTGTCATTGAAATGTGTGTTCTCTTCGAAGACCACACATGGAACCACCAGTGTCATTACATGTGTGTTCTTTTTACTAACAACACCTGGAGTCATTAAATGTGTGTTCTTTTCACATACCACATATGGATCCACCGGTGTCATTGCATGTGTGCTGTTTTTACTAACAACAACCAGAGTCATTGCATGTGTGTTCTCTTCAGAGACCACACATGGATCCACCAGTGTTATTGCATGTGTGTTCTTTTTAGTAACAACACCCAGATTCATTGAAATGTGTGATCTCTTTAGAGACCACACATGGATCCACCAGTGTCGTTCCATGTGTGTTCTTTTTACAAACAACAACCAGAGTCATTGCATGTGTGTTCTTTTCACATGCCACATATGGATCCACCAGTGTCATTGCATGTGTGTTCTTTTCACAATCCACCTATGGATCCACCAGTGTCATTGCATGTGTGTTCTTTTTACTAGCAACAACTGGAGACATTTCATGACTGTTATTTTCACATAACACATATGGATCCACCAGTGTCATTGCATGTGTGTTCTTGTTACTAACAACAACCAGAGTCATTGCATGTGTTTTTTTTACATACCACATATGGATCCACCAGTGTCATTGCATGTGTGTTCTTTTCACAGTCCACCTATGGATCCACCAGTGTCATTGCATGTGTGTTGTTTTTACTAACAACAACTGGAGTCATTTTATGACTGTTCTTTCCACATACCACATATGGATCCACCAGTGTCAATGAAATGTGTGTTCTCTTCAGAGACCACACATGGATCCACCAGCGTCATTACATGTGTGTTCTTTTTACTAATAACAACTGGAGTTATTGCATGTGTGTTCTTTTCACATACCACATATGGATCCACCGGTGTCATTGCATGTGTGCTCTTTTTACTAACAACAACCAGAGTCATTGCATGTGTGTTCTCTTCAGAGACCACACATGGATCCACCAGTGCCATGGCATGTGTGTTCTTTTTACTAACAACAACCAGAGTCATTGAAATGTGTGTTCTCTTTAGAGACCACACGTGGATCCACCAGTGTCATTGCATGTGTGTTCTTTTTACTAACAACAACCAGAGTCATTGGATGTGTGTTCTCTTCTGAGACTACACATGGATCCACTAGTGTTATTGCATGTGTGTTCTTTTTACTAACAAGAACCAGAGTCATTGCATGTGTGTTATTTTCACATGCCACATATGGATCCAGCAGTGTCATTGCATGTGTGTTTTTTTCACAATCCACCTATGGATCCACCAGTGTCATTGCATGTGTGTTCTTTTTACTAACAACAACTGGAGTCATTTCATGACTGTTCTTTTCACATAACACATTTGGATCCCCCAGTGTCATTGCATGTGTATTCTTGTTACTAACAACAACCAGAGTCATTGCATGTGTTTTTTTTACATACCACATATGGATCCACCAGTGTCATTGCATGTGTGTTCTTTTCACAGTCCACCTATGGATCCACCAGTGTCATTTCATGTGTGTTCTTTTTACTAACAACAACTAGAGTCATTTCATGACTGTTCTTTTCACATAGCACATATGGATCCACCAGTGTCATTGAAATGCGTGTTCTCTTCAGAGACCACACATGGATCCACCAGTGTCATTAAATGTGTGTTATTTTTACTAACAACAACTGGAGTAATTGCATGTGTGTTCTTTTCAAATACCACATATGGATCCACCGGTGTCATTGCATGTGTGCTCTTTTTACTAACAACAACCAGAGTCATTGCATGGAGACCACACATGGATCCACCAGTGTCATTGCATGTGTGTTCTTTTTACTAACAACTACTAGAGTCATTGAAATGTGTGTTCTCTTCAGAGACCACACATGGATCCACCAGTGTCATTGCATGTGTGTTCTTGGTACTAAGTACAACTGGAGTCATTGCATGTGTGTTCTTTTCACATACCACATATGGATCCAGCAGTGTCATTGCATGTGTGCTCTTTTCACAATCCACCTATGGATCCACCAGTGTCATTGCATGTGTGTTATTTTTACTAACAACAACCAGAGTCATTTAAATGTGTGTTCTTTTCAGATACCACCTATGGATGCACCAGTGTCATTGCATGTGTATTCTCTTTACTAACAACAACCATAGTCATTGCATGTGTGTTCTCTTCAGAGAAACACACATGGATCCACCAGTGTCATTGCATATGTGTTCTTTTTACTAACAACAACCGGAATCATTGAACTGTGTGTTCTCTTTAGAGACCACACATAGATCCATCAGTGTTATTGCATGTGTGTTCTTTTCACATACCACATATGGATCCACAGTGTCATTGCATGTGTGCTTTTTTTGCTAACAACAACCAGAGTCATTTCCTGTGTGTTCTTTTCACGTACCACATATGGATCCACTAGTGTCATTCAAATGTGTGTTCTCTTGAAAGACCACATATTGATCCACCAGTGTTATTGCATGTGTGTTCTTGTTACTAACAACAACTAGAGTCATTGCATGTTTGTTCTTTTCACATGCCACATATGGATCCACCAGTGTCATTGCATGTGTGTTCTTTTCACAATCCACCTATGGATCCACCAGTGTCATTGCATGTGTGTTCTTTTTACTAACAACAACTGGAGTCATTTCTTGACTGATCTCTTCACATACCACATATGGATCCACAGTGTCATTGAAATGTGTGTTCTCTTCAGAGACCACACATGGATCCACCAGTGTCATTGCATGTGTGTTCTTTTTACTAACAACAACTGGAGTCATTGCATGTGTGTTCTTTTCACATGACACATATGGATCCACCGGTGTCATTGCATATGTGCTCCTTTCACAATCCACCTATGGATCCACCAGTGTCATTGCACGTGTGTTCTTTTTACTAACAACAACCCGAGTCATTGCATGTGTGTTCTCTTCAGAGACCACACATGAATCTACCAGTGTCATTGCATGTGTGTTCTTTTTACTAACAACAACCAGAGTCATTGAAATGTGTGTTCTCTTCAGAGACCACACATGGATCCACCAGTGTCATCGCATGTGTGTTGTTTTCACAATCCACCTATGGATCCACCAGTGTCATTGAAATGTGTGTTCTCTTCGGAGACCACACATGGAACCACCAGCGTCATTACATGTGTGTTCTTTTTACTAACAACAACTGGAGTCATTGCATGTGTGTTCTTTTCACATACCACATATGGATCCACCGGTGTCATTGCATGTGTGCTCTTTTTACTAACAACAACCAGAGTCATTGCATGTGTGTTCTCTTCAGAGACCACACTTGGATCCACCAGTGTCATGGCATGTGTGTTCTTTTTACTAACAACAACCAGAGTCATTAAAATGTGTGTTCTCTTATAGAGACCACACATGGATTCACCAGTGTCATTGCATGTGTGTTCTTTTTACTAACAACAACCAGGGTCATTGCATGTATGCTATTTTCACATACCACATATGGATCCACCGGTGTCATTGCATGTGTGCTCTTTTCAGAATCCACCTATGGATCCACCAGTGTCATTGCATGTATGTTCTTTTTAATAACAACAACCAGAGTCATTGGATGTGTGTTCTCTTTTGAGACTACACATGGATCCACCAGTGTTATTGCATGTGTGTTCTTTTTACTAACAACAACCAGAGTCATTGCATGTGTGTTCTTTTCACATGCCACATATGGATCCACCAGTGTCATTCCATGTGTGTTCTTTTCACAATCCACCTATGGATCCACTAGTGTCATTGCATGTGTGTTCTTTTTACTAACAACAACTGGAGTCATTTCATGACTGTTCTTTTCACATAACACATATGGATCCACATTGTCATTGCATGTATGTTCTTGTTACTAACGACAACCAGAGTCATTGCATGTGTTTATTTACATACCACATATGGATCCACCAGTGTCGTTGGATGTGTGTTATTTTTACTAACAACAACCAGAGTCATTTCATGACTGTTCTTTTCACATACCACATATGGATCCACCAGTGTCTTTGAAATGCGTGTTCTTTTCAAAGACCACACATGGATCCACCAGTGTCATTGCATGTGTGTTCTTGTTACTAAGTACAACTGGAGTCATTGCATGTGTGTTCTTTTCACATACCACCTATGGATCCACCAGTGTCATTGCATGTGTGTTCTCTTTACTAACAACCAGAGTCATTGCATGTGTGTTCTCTTTAGAGACCACACATGGATCCACCAGTGTCATAGCATGTGTGTTCTTCTTACTAACAACAACCAGAATCATTGAAATGTGTGTTCTCTTTAGAGACCGCACATGGATCCACCAGTGTCATTGCATGTGTGTTCTTGTTACTAAGTACAACCAGAGTCATTGCATGTGTGTTCTTTTGACATACCACATATGGATCCAAAGTGTCATTGCATGTGTGCTTTTTTACTAACAACAACCAGAGTCATTTCATGTGTGTTCTTTTCACCTACCACATATGGATCCACCAGTTTCATTTAAATGTGTGTTCTCTTCAAAGACCACACATTAATCCACCAGTGTTATTGCATGTGTGTTCTTGTTACTAACAACAACTAGAGTCATTTCATGTGTGTTCTTTTCACATGCCACATATGGATCCACCAGTGTCATTGCATGTGTGTTCTTTTCACTGACAACAACCAGAGTCATTGCATGTGTGTTCTCTTCAGAGACCACACATGTATCCACCAGTGTCATTGCATGTGTCTTCTTTTTACTAACAACAACCAGAGTCATTGAAATGTGTGTTCTCTTCAGAGACCACAATGATCCACCAGTGTCATTGCATGTGTGTTCTTTTTACTACCAACAACCAGAGTCATTGTATGTGTGTTCTTTTCACATGCCACATATGGATCCACCAGTGTCATTGCATGTGTGTTCTTTTCAAAATCCACCTATGGATCCACTAGTGTCATTCCTTGTGTGTTCTTTTTACTAACAACAACTAGAGTCATTTCATGACTGTTCTTTTGACATACCACATATGGATTCACCAGTGTCATTGCATGTGTGTTCTTGTTACTAACAACAACCAGAGTCATTGAAATGTGTGTTCTCTTCAGAGACCACACATGGATCCACCAGTGTCATTGCATGTGTGTTGTTTTCACAATCCACCTATGGATCCACTAGTGTCATTGCATGCGTGTTCTTTTTACTAACAACAACCGGAGTCATTTGATGACTGTTCTTTTCACATACCACATATGGATCCACAAGTGTCATTGAAATGTGTGTTCTCTTCGAAGACCACACATGGATCCACCAGTGTCATTACATGTGTGTTATTTTTACTAACAACAACTGGAGTAATTGCATGTGTGTTCTTTTCACATACCACATATGGATCCACCGGTGTCATTGCATGTGTGCTCTTTTTACTAACAACAACCAGAGTCATTGCATGTGTGTTCTCTTTAGAGACCACACATGGATCCACCAGTGTCATTACATGTGTGTTCTTTTTACTAACAACTACTAGAGTCATTGAAATGTGTGTTCTCTTTAGAGACCTCACATGGATCCACCAGTGTCATTGCATGTGTGTTCTTGTTCCTAAGTACAAATGGAGTCATTGCATGTGTGTTCTTTTCACATACCACATATGGATCCACCAGTGTCATTGCATGTGTGCTCTTTTCACAATGCACCTATGGATCCACCAGTGTCATTGCATGTGTGTTGTTTTTACTAACAACAACAAGAGTCATTTAAATGTGTGTTCTTTTCACATACCACCTATGGATCCACCAGTGTCATTGCATGTGTGTTCTCTTTACTAACAACAACCAGAGTCATTGCATGTGTGTTCTCTTTAGAGACCACACATGGATCCACCAGTGTCATTGCATGTGTGTTCTTTTTACTAACAACAACCAGAATCATTGAAATGTGTGTTCTCTTTAGATACCACACATGGATCCACCATTGTCATTGCATGTGTGTTCTTGTTACTAAGTACAACCAGAGTCATTGCATGTGTGTTCTTTTCACATACCACATATGGATCCGCAGTGTCATTGCTTGTGTACTTTTTTTTACTAACAACAACCAGAGTCATTTCATGTGTGTTCTTTTCACATACCACATATGGATCCACCTGTGTCATTGAAATGTGTGTTCTCTTCAAAGACCACACATTGATCCACCAGTGTTATTGCATGTGCGTTCTTTTTACTAATAACAACTGGAGTCATTTCTTGACTGATCTTTTCACATACCACATATGGATCCGTAGTGTCATTGAAATGTGTGTTCTCTTCAGAGACCACACATGGATCCACCAGTGTCATTGCATGTGTGTTCTTTTTACTAACAACAACTAGAGTCATTGCATGTGTATTCTTTTTACAAACCACATATGGATCCACCATTGTCATTGCATGTGTGCTCTTTTCACAGTCCACCTATGGATCCACCAGTGTCATTGCACGTGTGTTCTTTTTACTAACAACTACCAGAATCATTGCATGTGTGTTTTCTTCAGAGACCACACATGGATCCACCAGTGTTATTGCATGTGTGTTCTTTTTAGTAACAACAACCAGAGTCATTGAAATGTGTGTTCCGTTCAAAGACCACACATGGATCCACCAGTGTCATTGCATGTGTGTTCTTGTTACTAAGTACAACCAGAGTAATTGCATGTGTGTTCTTTTCACATACCACATATGGATCCACCAGTGTCATTGCATGTGTGTTCTTTTTACTAACAACAACCAGAGTCATTTCATGTGTGTTCTTTTTACTAACAACAACTTGAGTCATTGCATGTGTGTTCTTTTCACATACCACATATGGATCTAGAATGGTCATTGCATGTGTGTTCTTTTCACAATCCACCTATTGATCCACAGTGTCATTGCATGTGTGTTCTTTTTACTAACAACAACTAGAGTCATTTCATGACTGTTCTTTTCACATACCACATATGGATCCACAAGTGCCATTGAAATGTGTGTTCTCTTCAGAGACCACACATGGATCCACTAGTGTCATTGCATGTGTGTTCTTTTTACTAACAACAACTGGAGTCATTGCATGTGTGTTCTTTTCACATACAACATATGGATCCACCAGTGTCATTGCATGTGTGCTCTTTTTAGAATCCACCTATGGACCCACCAGTCTCATTGCATATGTGTTCTTTTTACTAACAACAAGTGGAGTCATTTCATGACTTTTCTTTTCACATACCACATATGGATCCACCAGTGTCATTGACATGTGTGTTCACTTCACAGACCACACATGGATCCACCAGTGTCATCGCATGTGTGTTCTTTTTACTAACAACAACTGGTGTCATTGCATGTGTGTTCTTTTCACATACCACATATGGAACAACCAGAGTCATTGCATGTGTGCTCTTTTCACAATCCACCTATGGATCCACCAGTGTCATTGCATGTGTGTTCTTTTTACTAACAACAATCAGAGTCATTGCATGTGTGTTCTTTTCACATACCACATATGGATCCACCGGTATCATTGCATGTGTGCTCTTTTCTAAATCCACCTATGGATCCACCAGTGTCATTGCATGTGTGTTCTTTTTCCTAACAACAACCAGAGTTATTGAAATGTAAGTTCTTTTCACATACCACCTAACGATCCACCAATTTCATTGGATGTGTGTTCTTTTTACTAACAACAACCAGACTCAATGCATGTGTGTTCTGTTCAGAGACCACACATGGATCCACCAGTGTCATTGCATGTGTGTTCTTTTTAGTAACAATAACCAGAGTCATTGAAATGTGTGTTCTCTTCAGAGACCACACATGGATCCACCAGTGTCATTGCATGTGTGTTCTTTTTCCTAACAACAACCAGACTCATTGCATGTGTGTTCTGTTCAGAGACCACACATGGATCCACCAGTGTCATTGCATGTGTGTTCTTTTTACTAACAACAACCAGAGTCATTGAAATATGTGTTCTCTTCATAGACCACACATGGATCCACCAGTGTCATTGCATGTGTGTTCTTTTTCCTAACAACAACTAGTGGCATTGCATGTGTGTTCTTTTCACATACCACATATGGATCCACCAGTGTCATTGCATGTGTGGTTTTTTACTGACAACAACCGGAGTCATTTCATGTGTGTTCTTTTCACATACCACATATGGATCCACCAGAGTCATTGTAATGTGTGTTCTCTTCAGAGACCACACATGGATCCACCAGTGTCATTGCATGTGTGTTCTTGCTACTAACAACAACCAGAGTTATTGCATGTGTGTTCTTTTCACATACCACATATGGATCCAGAATGGTCATTGCATGTGTGTTCTTTTCACAATCCACCTATTGATCCACAGTGTCATTGCATGTGTGTTCTTTTTACTAACAACAACTAGAGTCATTTCATGACAGTTCTTTTCACATACCACATATGGATCCACAAGTGCCATTGAAATGTGTGTTCTCTTCAGAGACCACACATGGATCCACCAGTGTCATTGCATGTGTGTTCTTTTTACTAACAACAACTGGAGTCATTGCATGTGTGCTCTTTTCAGAATCCACCTATGGATCCACTAGTCTCATTGCATATGTGTTCTTTTTACTAACAACAGCTGGAGTCATTTCATGACTTTTCTTTTCACATACCACATATGGATCCACCAGTGTCATTGACATGTGTGTTCTCTACACAGACCACACATGGATCCACCAGTGTATTCGCATGTGTGTTCTTTCTACTAACAACAACTGGTGTCATTGCATGTGTGTTCTTTTCACATACCACATATGGAACAACCAGAGTCATTGCATGTGTGCTCTTTTCACAATCCACCTATGGATCCACTAGTGTCATTGCATGTGTGTTCTTTTTACTAACAACAATCAGAGTCATTGCATGTGTGTTCTTTTCACATACCACATATGGATCCACCGGTGTCATTGCATGTGTGCTCTTTTCTAAATCCACCTTTGGATCCACCAGTGTCATTGCATGTGTGTTCTTTTTACTAACAACAATCAGAGTCATTGCATGTGTGTTCTTTTCACATACCACATATGGATCCACAAGTGTCATTGCATCTGTGCTTTTTTACTAACAACAACCAAAGTCATTTCATGTGTGTTCTTTTCACATACCACATATGGATCCAGCAGTGTCATTGAAATATGTGTTCTCTTCAGAGACCACACATGGATCCACCAGTGTTATTGCATGTGTGTTCTTGTTACTAACAATAACCAGAGTCATTGGATGTGTGTTCTTTTCACATGCCACATATGGATCCACCAGTGTCATTGCATGTGTGCTTTTCACAATCCACCTATGGATCCACCAGTGTCATTGCATTTGTGTTCATTTTACTAACAACAACTGGAGTCATTTCTTGACTGTTCTTTTCACATACCACAGATGGATCCATAGTGTCATTGAAATGTGTGGTTTTCTTTAGAGACCACACATGGATCTACCAGTGTCATTGCATTTGTGTTCTTTTTACTAACAACAACTGGAGTCATTGCATGTGTGTTCTTTTCACATACCACATATGGATCCATCGGTGTCATTGCATGTGTGCGCTTTTCACAATCCACCTATGGATTCACCGATGTGATTGCATGTGTGTTCTTTTTACTAACAACTACCAGAGTCATTGCATGTGTGTTCTCTTCAGAGACCACACATGGATCCACCAGTGTCATTGCATGTGTGTTCTTTTTACTAACAACAACCAGAGTCATTGAAATGTGTGTTCTCTTCAGACACCACACATGGATCCACCAGTGTCATTGCATGTGTGTCCTTGTTACTAAGTACAACCAGAGTCATTGCATGTGTGTTCTTTTCACATACCTCATATGGATCCACCAGTGTCATTGCATCTGTGTTCTTTTCACAATCCACCTATGGATCCACAAGTGTCATTGCATTTGTGTTCTTTTTATTAACAACAACTGGAGTCATTTCATGACTGTTCTTTTCACATCCCACATATGGATCCACTAGTGTCATTGAAATGTGTGTTCTCTTCAGAGACCACACATGGATCCAGCAGTGTCATTACATGTGTCTTCTTTTTACTAACAACAACTAGAGTCATTGCATGTGTGTTCTCTTCACATACCACATATGGATCCACCGGTGTGATTGCATGTGTGCTCTTTTCTAAATCCACCTATGGATCCACCAGTGTCATTGCATGTGTGCTCTTTTTCCTAACAACAACCAGAGTTATTGAAATGTGTGTTCTTTTCACATACCACCTAAGGATCCACCAGTGTCATTGCATGTCTGTTCTTTTTACTAACAACAACCAGACTCATTGCATGTGTGTTCTGTTCAGAGACCACACATGGATCCACCAGTGTCATTGCATATGTGTTCTTTTTACTAACAACAACCAGAGTCATTGAAATGTGTGTTCTCTTCAGAGACCACACATGGATCCACCAGTGTCATTGCATGTGTGTTCTTTTTCCTAACAACAACCAGACTCATTGCATGTGTGTTCTGTTCAGAGACCACACATGGATCCACCAGTGTCATTGCATGTGTGTTCTTTTTACTAACAACAACCAGCGTCATTGAAATGTGTGTTCTCTTGAGAGACCACACATGGATCCACCAGTGTCATTGCATCTGTGTTCTTTTCCTAACAACAACCAGTGGCATTGCATGTGTGTTCTTTTCACATACCACATATGGATCCACCAGTGTCATTGCATGTGTGGTTTTTTACTGACAACAACGAGAGTCATTTCATGTGTGTTCTTTTCACATACCACATATGGATCCACAAGAGTCATTGTAATGTGTGTTCTCTTCAGAGACCACACATGGATCCACCAGTGTCATTGCATGTGTGTTCTTGTTACTAACAACCAGAGTCATTCCATCTGTGTTCTTTTCACATACCACATATGGATTCAGCAGTGTCATTGCATGTGTGTTCTTTTCACAATCCACCTATGGATCCGCAAGTGCCATTGCATGTGTGTTCTTTTTACTAACAACAACTAGAGTCATTTCATGACTGTTCTTTTCACATACCACATAAGGATCCACAAGTGGCATTGAAATGTGTGTTCTCTTCAAAGACCACACATGGATCCACCAGTGTCATTGCATGTGTGTTCTTTTTCCTAAGAACAACTGGAGTCATTACATGTGTGTTCTTTTCACATACCACATATGGATCCACCAGTGTCATTGCATGTGTGATCTTTTTACTAACAACAACCAGAGTCATTGCATGTGTGTTCTCTTTAGAGACCACACATGGATCCACCAATGTTATTGCATGTGTGTTCTTTTCACTAACCACAACCAGAGTCATTGAAATGTGTGATCTCTTCAGAGACCACACATGGATCCACAGTGTCATTGCATGTGTGTTCTTTTTACTAACAGCAACTAGAGTCATTTCATGATTGTTCTTTTCACATACCACATATGGATCCACAAGTGCCATTGAAATGTGTGTTCTCTTCAGAGACCACACATGGATCCACCATTGTCATTGCATGTGTGTTCTTTTTACTAACAACAACTTGAGTCATTGCATGTGTATTCTTTTCACATACCACATATGTATCCACCAGTGTTATTGCATGTGTGCTCTTTTTAGAATCCACCTATGGATCCACCATTCTCATTGCATGTGTGTTATTTTTCCTAACAACAACTGGAGTCATTTCATGACTTTTCTTTTAAAATTCCACATATGGATCCACTAGTGTCATTGAAATGTGTGTTCTCTTCACAGACCACACAAGGATCCACCAGTGTCATTGCATGTGTGTTCTTTCTACTAACAACAACTGGTGTCATTGCATGTGTGTTCTTTTCACATACCACATATGGAACAACCAGAGTCATTGCATGTGTGCTCTTTTCACAATCCACCTATGGATCCACCAGTGTCATTGCATGTGTGTTCTTTTTACTAACAACAATCAGAGTCATTGCATGTGTGTTCTTTTCACATACCACATATGGATCCAGCAGTGTCATTGAAATGTGTGTTCTCTTCAGGGACCACACATGGATCCACCAGTGTTATTGCATGTGTGTTCTTGTTACTAACAATAACCAGAGTCATTGGATGTGTGTTCTTTTCACATGCCACATATGGATCCACCATTGTCATTGCATGTGTGTTCTTTTTATAATCCACCTATGGATCCATCAGTGTCATTGCATTTGTGTTCTTTTTACTAACAACAACTGGAGTCATTTCTTGACTGTTCTTTTCACATACCACATATGGATCTATAGTGTCATTGAAATGTGTGGTTCTCTTCAGAGACCACACATGGATCTACCAGTGTCATTGCATGTGTGTTCTTTTTACTAACAACAACTAGAGTCATTGCATGTGTGTTCTTTTCACATACCACATATGGATCCACCAGTGTCATTGCATGTGTGCGCTTTTCACAATCCACCTATGGATCCACCGGTGTGATTGTATGTGTGTTCTTTTTACTAACAACAACCAGAGTCATTGCATGTGTGTTCTCTTCAGAGACCACACATGGATCCACCTGTGTCATTGCATGTGTGTTCTTTTTACTAACAACAACCAGAGTCATTGAAATGTGTGTTCTCTTCAGAGACCACACATGGATCCACCAGTGTCATTGCATGTGTGTCCTTGTTACTAAGTACAACCAGAGTCATTGCATGTGTGTTCTTTTCACATACCTCATATGGATCCACCAGTGTCATTGCATCTGTGTTCTTTTCACAATCCACCTATGGATCCACACGTGCCATTGCATCTGTGTTCTTTTTACTAACAACAACTGGAGTCATTTCATGACTGTTCTTTTCACATACCACATATGGATCCACCAGTGTCATTGAAATGTGTGTTCTCTTCATAGACCACACATGGATCCACCAGTGTCATTACATGTGTCTTCTTTTTACTAACAACAACTGGAGTCATTGCATGTGTGTTCTCTTCACATACCACATATGGATCCACCGGTGTCAATGCATGTGTGCTCTTTTCTAAATCCACCTATGGATCCACTAGTGTCATTGCATGTGTGTTGTTTTTCCTAACAACAACCAGAGTCATTGAAATGTGTGTTCTTTTCACATACCACCTATGGATCCACCAGAATCATTGCATGTGTGTTCTGTTCAGAGACCGCACATGGATCCACCAGTGTTATTGCATGTGTGTTGTTTTTACTAACAACAACCAGAGTCATTGAAATGTGTGTTCTCTTTAGAGACCACACATGGATCCACCAGTGTCATTGCATGTGTATTCTTTTTCCTAACAACAACCAGACTCATTGCATGTGTGTTCTGTTCAGAGACCACACATGGATCCACCAGTGTCATTCCATGTGTGTTCTTTTTACTAACAACAACCAGCGTCATTAAAATGTGTGTTCTCTTGAGAGACCACACATGGATCCACCAGTGTCATTGCATGTGTGTTCTTTTTCCTAACAACAACCAGTGGCATTGCATGTGTGTTCTTTTCACATACCACATATGGATCCATCAATGTCATTGCATGTGTGGTTTTTTACTGACAACAACCAGAGTCATTTCATGTGTGTTCTTTTCACATACCACATATGGATCCACCAGAGTCATTGCAATGTGTGGTCTCTTCTGAGACCACACATGGATCCACCAGTGTCATTGCATGTGTGTTCTTGTTACTAACAACAACCAGAGTCATTGCATGTGTGTTCTTTTCACATACCACATATGGATCCAGCAGTGTCATTGCATGTGTGTACTTTTCACAATCCACCTATGGATCCACAGTGTCATTGCATTTGTGTTCTTTTTACTAACTGCAACTAGAGTCATTTTATGATTGTTCTTTTCACATACCACATATGGATCCACAAGTGCCATTGAAATGTGTGTTCTCTTCAGAGACCACACATGGATCCACCAATGTCATTGCATGTGTGTTCTTTTTACTAACAACAACTGGAGTCATTGCATGTGTGTTCCTTTCACATACCACATATGGATCCACCAGTGTCATTGCATGTGTGCTCTTTTCAGAATCCACCTATGGATCCACCAGTCTCATTGCATGTGTGTTCTTTTCACTAACAACAACTGGAGTCATTTCATGACTTTTCTTTTCACATACCACATATGGATCCACTAGTGTCATTGAAATGTGTGTTCTCTTCACAGACCACACATGGGTCCACCAGTGTCATTGCTTGTGTGTTCGTTTTACTAACAACAACTGGTGTCATTGCATGTGTGTTCTTTTCACATGCCACATATGGATCCACCAGTGTCATTGCATGTGTGTTCTTTTCACAATCCACCTATGGATCCACCAGTGTCATTGCATTTGTGTTCTTTTTACTAACAACAACTGGAGTCATTTCTTGACTGTTCTTTTCACATACCACATATGGATCCATAGTGTCATTGAAATGTGTGGTTCTCTTCAGAGACCACACATGGATCTACCAGTCTCATTGCATGTGTGTTCTTTTTACTAACAATAACTAGAGTCATTGCATGTGTGTTCTTTTCACATACCACATATGGATCCACCGGTGTCATTCCATGTGTGCGCTTTTCATAATCCACCTATGGATCCACCGGTGTGATTGCATGTGTATTCTTTTTACTAACAACAACCAGAGTCATTGCATGTGTGTTCTCTTCAGAGACCAAACATGGATCCACCAGTGTCATTGCATGTGTGTTCTTTTTACTAACAACAACTAGAGTCATTGAAATGTGTGTTCTCTTCAGAGACCACACATGGATCCACCAGTGTCATTGCATGTGTGTCCTTGTTACTAAGTATAACCAGAGTCATTGCATGTGTGTTCTTTTCACATACCTCATATGGATCCACCAGTGTCATTGCATCTGTGTTGTTTTCACAATCCACCTATGGATCCACAAGTGTCATTGCATGTGTGTTCTTTTTACTAACAACAACTGGAGTCATTTCATGACTGTTCTTTTCACATACCACATATGGATCCACCAGTGTCATTGAAATGTGTGTTCTCTTCAGAGACCACACATGGATCCACCAGTGTCATTACATGTGTCTTCTTTTTACTAACAACAACTGGAGTCATTGCATGTGTGTTCTCTTCACATACCACATATGGATCCACCGGTGTCATTGCATGTCTGCTCTTTTCTAAATCCACCTATGGATCCACCAGTGTCATTGCGCGTGTGTTCTTTTTCCTAACAACAACCAGAGTCATTGAAATGTGTGTTCCTTGCACATACCACCTAAGAATCCACTAGTGTCATTGCATGTGTGTTCTTTTTACTAACAACAACCAGAGTCATTGCATGTGTGTTCTCTTCAGAGACCACACATGGATCCACCAGTGTCATTGCATGTGTGTTCTTTTTACTAACAACAACCAGAGTCATTGAAATGTGTGTTCTCTTCAGAGACCACATATGGATCCACCAGTGTCATTGCATGTGTGTCCTTGTTACTAAGTACAACCAGAGTCATTGCATGTGTGTTCTTTTCAAATACCTCATATGGATCCACCAGTGTCATTGCATCTGTGTTCTTTTCACAATCCACCTATGGATCCACAAGTGTCCTTGCATGTGTGTTCTTTTTAGTAACAACAACTGGAGTCATTTCATGACTGTTCTTTTCACATACCACATATGGATCCACCAGTGTCATTGAAATGTGTGTTCTCTTCAGAGACCACACATGGATCCACCAGTGTCATTACATGTGTCTTCTTTTTACTAACAACAACTGGAGTCATTGCATGTGTGTTCTCTTCACATACCACATATGGATCCACCGGTGTCATTGCATGTCTGCTCTTTTCTAAATCCACCTATGGATCCACCAGTGTCATTGCGCGTGTGTTCTTTTTCCTAACAACAACCAGAGTCATTGAAATGTGTGTTCCTTGCACATACCACCTAAGGATCCACTAGTGTCATTGCATGTGTGTTCTTTTTACTAACAACAACCAGAGTCATTGCATGTGTGTTCTCTTCAGAGACCACACATGGATCCACCAGTGTCATTGCATGTGTGTCCTTGTTACTAAGTACAACCAGAGTCATTGCATGTGTGTTCTTTTCACATACCTCATATGGATCCACCAGTGTCATTGCATCTGTGTTCTTTTCACAATCCACCTATGGATCCACAAGTGTCCTTGCATGTGTGTTCTTTTTAGTAACAACAACTGGAGTCATTTCATGACTGTTCTTTTCACATACCACATATGGATCCACCAGTGTCATTGAAATGTGTGTTCTCTCCAGACACCACACATGGATCCACCAGTGTCATTACATGTGTATTCTTTTTACTAACAACAACTGGAGTCATTGCATGTGTGTTCTCTTCACATACCACTTATGGATCCACCGGTGTCTTTGCATGTGTGCTCTTTTCTAAAACCACCTATGGATCCACTAGTGTCATTGCATGTGTGTTCCTTTTCCTAACAACAACTAGAGTCATTGAAATGTGTGTTCTTTTCACATACCACCTATGGATCCACCAGTGTCATTGCATGTGTGTTCTTTTTACTAACAACAACCAGAATCATTGCATTTGTGTTATGTTCAGAGACCACACATGGATCCACCAGTGGCATTGCATGTGTGTTCTTTTTACTAACAACAACAAGAGTCATTGAAATGTGTGTTCTCTTTAGAGACCACACATGGATCCACCAGTGTCATTGCATGTGTGTTCTTTTTCCTATGTGGCATTGCATGTGTGTTCTTTTCACATACCACATATGGATCCACCAGTGTCATTGCATGTGTGGTTTTTTAGTAACAACAACCAGAGTCATTTCATGTGTGTTCTTTTCACATACCACATATGGATCCACCAGAGTCATTGCAATGTGTGTTCTCTTCTAAGACCACACATGGATCCACCAGTGCCATTGCATGTGTGTTCTTGTTACTAACAACAACCAGAGTCATTGCATGTGTGTTCTTTTCACACACCACATATGGATCCAGTAGTGTCATTGCATGTGTGTACTTTTCACAATCCACCTATGGATCCACAGTGTCATTGCATGTGTGTTCTTTTTACTAACAGCAACTAGAGTCATTTCATGATTGTTCTTTTCACATACCACATATGGATCCACAAATGCCATTGAAATGTGTGTTCTCTTCAGAGACCACACATGGATCCACCAATGTCATTGCATGTGTGTTCTTTTTACTAACAACAACTGGAGTCATTGCATGTGTGTTCTTTTCACACACCACATATGGATCCACCAGTGTCATTGCATTTGTGCTCTTTTCAGAATCCACCTATGGATCCACCAGTCCCATTGCATGTGTGTTCTTTTCACTAACAACAACTGGAGTCATTTCATGACTTCTCTTTTCACATACCACATATGGATCCACTAGTGTCATTGAAATGTGTGTTCTCTTCACAGACCATACATGGATCCACTAGTGTCATTGCATGTGTGTTCTTTTTACTAACAACAACTGGTGTCATTGCATGTGTGTTCTTTTCACATACCACATATGGAACAACCAGAGTCATTGCATGTGTGCTCTTTTCATAATCCACCTATGGATCCACCAGTGTCATTGCATGTGTGTTCTTTTTACTAACACCAATCAGAGTCATTGCATGTGTGTTCTTTTCACATACCACATATGGATCCACAGTGTCATTGCATCTGTGATTTTTTTACTAACAACAACCAAAGTCATTTCATGTGTGTTCTTTTCACATACCACATATGGATCCAGCAGTGTCATTGAAATGTGTGTTCTCTTCAGAGACCACACATGGATCCACCAGTGTTATTGCATGTGTGTTCTTGTTACTAACAATAACCAGAGTCATTGGATGTGTGTTCTTTTCACATGCCACATATAGATCCACCAGTGTCATTGCATGTGTGTTCTTTTCACAATCCACCTATGGATCCACCAGTGTCATTGCATTTGTGTTCTTTTTACTAACAACAACTGGAGTCATTTCTTGACTGTTCTTTTCACATACCACATATGGATCCATAGTGTCATTGAAATGTGTGTTCTTTTCAGAGACCACACATGGATCTACCAGTGTCATTGTATGTGTGTTCTTTTTACTAACAACAACTAGAGTCATTACATGTGTGTACTTTTCACATACCACATATGGATCCACCGGTGTCATTGCATGTGTGCGCTTTTCACAATCCACCTATGGATCCACCAGTGTCATTACATGTGTGTTCTTTTTACTAACAACAACCAGAGTCATTGCATGTGTGTTCTCTTCAGAGACCACATATGGATCCACCAGTGTCATTGCATGTGTGTTCTTTTTACTAACAACAATTGGAGTCATTTTATGACTGTTCTTGTGGGGCCCCCGGATTAATTCTCCGAGAATCCCTGTTATGCATAGAACCACGATCCCATGATCAGTTAGTGGTGGCACATAACCGACAAGTATCATTACAACATCCGAGAATATACCGAATTACAGTACTTACATAAATGCCGTTATGGCTACCTAAATAATCAGCAGCGGACTTCAACAAGCGTAGAGCCTGAGCCATGCCTTAACCTATAGGAAACTGACTAGGAGAAACGTCGTAGCTTGCATAGTCACCCTCATCGTCTTCTTCTTGAAATCTGGCCAAGTTAATAGCCAGGGACAATGTCGGTGAGTACTTTGAATGTACTCGCAAACCACCTTAAGATAACAGTAATAACAAGAGGATATGCACTATGGTTGTGGTAGTCGGAGGGCTCCAAGAGGGGTTCTTTTCTCAAATCGTTTCTCTTGTAGATATAGCATCTACCTATCTTTGTTGAAAACTTTTGTAAAACGTTTTGGAAACCTTTTTGAAAAGTTTTGAAAACATTAGGACTGGGTCACCCATTTGCTTCTTCTTTTACGGCCATCCCATGACCAAACTCCTTCCATACCTCTCTGACCATCCCATGGTCAAAGCAGGTATCCTTTCCGACCATCCCATTGTCAAAACATTTTCAAAGCCTTTGCTTTTCCGAAATCCTTTTTGAAAACAAAACCAGCACCGCTCTATAGCAACCTTCCCAACCGTCCATGACCGCGGACGCGGCTATTCGAATAGATTTACACTCTGCAGAGGTTGTACACTTTACCCACACCATCCAGGTACCCTACCCTGATCTTCACCGATCGCGGGTCGAGTAACCGATCAAGACTCTCCGGATGCCCATTCCAATATAAGTGCCTACCCTATGAGTGTTAATCCCCTCAAAACCGGGACGTCAGGCGAGGACCAACCGGAGTGCTTTTTCCACTTCTCGAGTGTGCGCTTTCAATGAGGGGCTCATAGTAATGCGTGGAGGCCTGCCGACCCTTTGTTCCTTCTCCAGGTCCCACCTTTAGCGGAGAAGGCCAAACCTCCAGGGATCCCCGATCCCCTGTAGTTGTTGCGAGGCAGCTCATACCAGAATGGACAAACTTCAAATCTAGCCCTGTCCCATACCAGAGTAATGTTGTTGCACGGGTTAATTGTTCTAGCAAAACTATAGAGAACCATGTGCGTTTTCGTAAACCTTTTTCATTCGGTTTTCCTTCAACACTTTGTAAAAACAAAAACCTCTTTCTTTCTCAACATCTCTTGGGAGGTCCCACTTCACCAAGGTTTTATCATAAAACATTTGGTAAAACTTTTTCCGGGGTCTTCCCATCCTCTAGCTTTTGCTTCGGCTAAATCGGGGTCTCCAAAGGGGTATGGTGGATATGCACCATCTATTCTACTAGGGACAGGTAGGTGTCACCAAAGGGGGATGTACTTAAAAGTACAAAGGTATAATGGTTCGGAGGAGCCAAACCACTACCCCGTATATATACGTCAACATATAGTAAAACCATGCAGTTTTTAATAAACACTAGATAAAGCATGCATAAGTAAAACAGTAGGACAATGCTTATGAGCAATAAGGTGGCTTGCCTGATGATCAGCAAAATGGCATAAATGTCCCTGGACTTCTTCTTTAGAAACCCATAATAACCAATAAGAATTACCATCTTCTGGTCTTCGATTTCACCGCAACTATCGTCGTCAAGAAAGCACATGCAAGCAAACTAAACCACAATCAACACAAGGCATACAAGCACCAGTACAATTCAACAAACAAGCAATTGGATAAACTCAAATTAAGGTTCTGTAGTTTTAGAGAGGATTGGATTTAGGAGGTTGAGAGGGTCTTGGAGAAGGGGATGAAAATCCCTTAGGATTTATAGTCTAGAAACTACCTAAGAGATGGATTTTGGAACAAGACCACATTCTGTATGATACCATTGTGTAAAGATGGTATTAACAGGTAGGTAGTGATAATATGAGACCAACAAAAGTGGTTTCACTATTTTATCATTTACCAAATATTTATAGTGATTTCTATAGTGAATAAGACTCTAGTTTTAGGAAATAATTCACCAGAAAAGTTCTGGAGCTCCAAAAATTATTTCCTTGGAGAGTTCAGTAGGGTTTTAAGTACTTTATCACTGAGAGTTGGAGTCCGGTCAAGATAATTAGCAGAATGCCCTCAGGAAATTCCCAAAGGAAGTTCTATAGACATTTTGTCTTTTTCACCAAATTAACTCTGCAGTAGCTTTTGATTTGGTTCCAAGGACACATGGTAGGTAGTAGAAATACCTTTCTGTAGAAATTGGAATCAACCTTTTTGGAGCTGTATAGCCACTGTAGTAAACTTATAGGTGAATAAACCATGCACAAAATAGTTTAATTCACAGAAAAATATCCAATGCTCAATAAATCATGAGCTCCTGGATTTGGATAGGCCTTAGTGTACCACATCCAGGCTAATTGGACTTGGGTCAATTGGACTCATTATTTGGTCTAGGGAATTTTCTAAATTTAGAACTAGAGGGATCCTGTTATTTTTACCAAGGGCAAACAACTGTTCACCTTGGCATGGGACCAAGGTTCAGAGATAGGTACATCCAAAAGCTACCAGTGGCACTTGATTTCATTCCATTTGGAGATGTGAAACTCATAGATGAATTTAATTGGTGGGATGGACACATTTTGGTGGAAATAATGCCCATAAATAATGGAAATTACTTTCGGCAAAATACCAGTTGTGCATGATGTGGAAAACCCTAGGGGACAATGTAAAATTTTCATCTGGATGATATCATGCGGTTTGGTATTTTAATTGACTTTAAACTAACAGGTAAAATTCAGATCTAGAATTCCCAGAGAAAAAGAAAAAGGGTAAAACTACTGCTGGGCCGGATCTGGAGGGTATCTGGGCCATCCAGGGAAGAAGCGGCCCACCCGGGCTAGGCACTGCACGGGAGGTGTTTCAAAACGCTGACGGGTGGGGCCCGCGGGTCAGCGAGGGACCGAGAGGCGAAAGGGTATGGGGCGCCCTGGGCTGTCTGTTTAAGGCAATATCGACGACGGTGGGCTGTCGTCTACCCCAGGCGGTGGCGACGGCGAGCTAACCCTAGCTAGGCTCGGGGCGGCGCGGGGAGCTTACCAGGGCGATGGGGAGGCGCCGGGAGGGGTACTGGCGGGGGTGGCGCACCGAGACGGTTCCAGAGAGGGGCTGCACGGCTTGGTTCGACGCCGGAAAGTGGCTCACGCGTTGGTGGCCGACGGTGACCTCGGTGGGGCTCGCCGGCGATGTCGGTAGCGACGATCCTGGAGGAGAAAAGGGGTTAGGGTTAGTTGCAGTGGAATAAGGAGCTTCCAGGAATGCGACGAGCCGCATGAGATAGGCAGGAGGGTGGAGTCCTTAGCTCGACGGTGGGTGGGAGGCCGAAGTCGTGTTCGTCGTCGTACGGGCAGTGCAGTGCAGGGGAGAGGCTAGTAAGCTCAGGGATGGGAGATTTGGGGTCTGGGATGGCGTTGAGGCCACATGCAGGGGAGAGGGAGCTCGGGAGAGGGTTGCTCGAGCTCGGGCTCATTCATGGCCGAGAGGGAGTTCTTCTCCTCTCCTGGCTAGTAAAGAGCAAGGGAGGGGAGGTGGAGTGCAGGGGGAGTGAGTGAGGGTGAGGGGAGGCAAATGAGGGCCAGAGAGGGGACTGGCCAGCCTCTGGCCTATTTATACTGAGGTGGAGAGGAGGAGGATGTAAATGTCCTCTTTGGACATGGGGGAGGAGTGGGGCTGTCCTGGGAGTGGCTTAGGGGGTGGTGGGGAGAGGTAGGAGGGTCATATGGTCGTCAGAGAGATAGGGAGAGAGTGGTGGAGGCTGCTGCAAAGAAATTGGTTCCACTTATTTGCCTCTCTCTCTCAAGCACATGGGGCTAAGGGAGAGGGTCTGCTACAGTAATTGCTACAGTAGACACGACTAGGGAGGAGTGCTAGTTGTTAAGGTGCATTGCCTTGCAAGGTTGGTGGTGGTTTGATCTTGATTTAGTCCAATACTAGCTAGATTTGCCAAATTGAGAGAATGGGTGCTTGTGAAGGAAGTTCAAAAGTTTGCACAGGACAAGGTGGGGAGATGGTACTGGTAGATAGGTGAGGTCAAGGTAGATGTCCAAGAATTATTTGGGATTTTTCTGAAGATTTTTAGCTCACTTAAAATCATTTACTCAAAAACTGCAAAAATGAAGTATTGGAGCTCATTTGATATATTTACATTGGAAAAGTGGAGCTTTTGATGTGAGATGGTCCCAAATGTGAATACATACTTAGGGGAATTTTCTCAAGATTTATTGAGGTGGGAAAGGGTTTTTAGAGGATTATTTCTTGTTTCTGCCATTTAAGAAAATAGGCAAAAAGAAATAATAAAGCTCTTAAAAAATATTTAATTTTGAAGTGGGAAGGTGGGGTATGATATGTGAGTCTCAAATGAGCCAAAAGTTGGGGAAGTGCTTTGGAAGAATCCAAACTTTCCCTTATGAGAGGAGTTTTGGAGATTTTGCCTATTTAGGGAATTAAATAGTTTTGGTGCATAATAAATATGGATAAATGTTTGGTAAATCTCGGTGATCAAGGTAGATGATGTAGAAAGGGTGTAGCAAGCAGTTGCAACCTTGGGATTGGAGAATCCATGTTGATTTTGGTGCAATACCCTAGATTAAGGATCTAGAGTGAGGTTAATTTCATACCACCAAAACCATGTTGGATCTTGGAGCTCAGAGCTCACCTTGATGCAAGGGATAGATGGATGGATAGACCAAGTTATGTACATTTCAATGGTGTATAGGTTTGAGCTTGATCCTGCTTGGGCTTACCAAGACAGGCTTTCAAACTTTGAATAAAATAAGCCTGCCAAAGCAGATTATCAACTAGCCTTCAAAACCTTGTGGGTTTAAGAAGTACAAAGATCCACTTGGAACAAGTGAAGTAGGTAATGATAGACCTATATGAGTAAAACACAACCATGCAAATAGTTGGTACATAGAAGGTTGGATGATGGTGTGAGGTTCTATCAAAGTAGGCATGATGACTAGATTGCAGGAATAGTTATCTTCTTGCCTGCAAAACCATCAAGAACAAGTGGGTAGGAGGACGATCTAACCAAGGGCAAGAGTGGTCCTTGGTAGTACTTAGGATGGTTAAACATATGGTTCAAGTGCATTACCAAGAACGCAAAAGGGTTGAGAAAGAGAGGCATTCAAAAAGGTGATGTTGAAACAGTTTCCAGACTTAGTCAAGTTTGGCAGATTTAGGGTTTTTGACTAGGATGTTGGTGGAGATGATTTTGATGGGTTGTAGGGTACCCAAGAATCATCAAGTGGATGATATTGAAGAGTAGATTTAATAGAAGGGATCCATGCTTATACTGGTCTTCATTGACTTGGAAGCTTCTAAAAGGGATCACTTCGGAGTTGATCTGGTTAAGGGTTTTTGATGATTACTTAGTAGCTAGGGGTCAGATCCAGATTGTATTCTAGCTTAGGGTGGGATGATTTGGAGGCATCTTGATCCTAGTGATGAGCTCCTAGAGTATCTCATACTATCTCCTAAGCAGACAATTCAAACAGCAGATCAAGGCAACTCATCTTATAGACAAATCAATTACTACTAGGGTTACCACCAAGCTTAGCTTGAGGTAAGGATGGGTATTTTGAAATAGGTTGGAGTTTGAACAAGGTAAGGTCCTTGGTATCTTTACCAAGAGTAGAATCCAAAAGCTTACAAAAAGGTTTTGGAGATCCTAGAGGTAAGAGTAGTTGACAGTTCTGTCTTGGAAACATAAGGAGATTATATTATATAACTCTCCATAGTTTTGTCAATAGAAGTTACTAAAATAGTTTTGGTCTCATAAACATCTTGGCTCATTTTTTTGAAATGCCAGAACATTTGGTCTCATCAACCATAAAAAGTTTTTGTTCCCCCTGATATTTGCATTCTTGACAACTAATCAGGGTTGCTGAAATTGGGATGTTACAGATCTTTCCCCCTTAAAAGAATCTCGTCCTGAGATTCAGTAGAGAGTAGGGTTAGGGGATTTTGAGTCAAGGTTAGCGCTACTGGTTTCAAGCGTGCTGTCTGACGGACTTCATCTTTGGAAGTGGTTAATACATCGATTAAGTTGAGCTTCAGTCTTCTAGGATACACGGAGAGTTGAGCAGAGTCCAGTCCTGATTGCAAGGAATGATCTTAAATTCCTTCGGGGCTTATATACTACCTTTATCCATGCTTAGCCTGGTGGAGTCATTGGAGTCTCACGTCCTCTAAGCATTAAGGATCTAGGGGTTAGCGTTTCGGCGGTCCTTCGGGGGGGTCTTTAGTTGAAACTAGCGGAGGGACTTTGTGGAATCTTCAGTTAGTTTCTCATCGGATAACTCACGGGTTGATGCTTGGCAGGGAGACTTTAGATCCAGAGGTATTTTCTAAGGTATCTTCTGGTAGACAGTCTTCTAAAGATTTTAGTGGAAAGACGCACTTCAGCACTCAATAATAAAAAGTTTTTGTTCCTCCTAATTTTTGCATTCTTGACAACTAATTAGGGTTGCTGAAATTGGGATGTTACAGTTCTTTTGACATACCACATATGGATCCACCAGTGTTAATGCATGTGTGTTCTTGTTACTAACAACAACCAGAGTCATTGCATGTGTGTTCTTTTCACATACCACATATGGATCGACCAGTGTCATTGCATGTGTGTTCTTTTCACAATCCACCTATGGATCCACCAGTGTCATTGCATGTGTGTTCTTTTTACTAACAACAACCAGAGTCATTTCATGATTGTTCTTTTCACATACCACATATGGATCCACCAGTGTCATTAAAATGTGTGTTCTTTTTACTAACAACAACCAGAGTCATTACATGTGTGTTCTCTTCAGAGACCACACATGGATCCACCAGTGTCATTCATGTGTGTTCTTTTTACTAACAACAACCAGAGTCATTGCATGTGTGTTCTCTTTAGAGACCACACATGGATCCACCAGTGTCATTGCATGTGTGTTCTTTTTACTATCAACAACCAGAGTCATTGACATGTGTATTCTTTTCACATGCCACATATGGATCCACCAGTGTTATTGCATGTGTGTTCTTTTCACAATCCACCTATGGATCCGCTAGTGTCATTGCATGTGTGTTCTTTTTACTAACAACAACTAGAGTCATTTCATGACTGTTCTTTTCACATACCACATATGAATCGACCAGTGGCATTGCATGTGTGTTCTTGTTACTAACAACAACCAGAGTCATTGCATGTGTGTTCTTTTCACATACCACATATGGATCCACCAGTGTCATTGCATGTGTGTTCTTTTCACAATCCACCTATGCATCCACCAGTGTCATTGCATGTGTGTTCTTTTTACTAACAACAACTAGAGTCATTTCATGACTGTTCTTTTCACATACCACATATGGATCCACCAGTGTCATTGAAATGTGTGTTCTCTTCAGAGACCACACATGGATCCACTAGTGTCATTACATGTGTGTTCTTTTTACTAACAACAACTGGAGTCATTGCATGTGTGTTCTTTTCACATACCACATATGGATCCACCGGTGTCATTACATGTGTGCTCTCTTCACAATCCACCTATTGATCCACCAGTGTCATTGGATGTGTGTTCTTTTTACTAACAACAACCAGAGTCATTGAAATGTGTGTTCTTTTCACATACCACCTATGGATGCACCAGTGTCATTCCATGTGTGTTATTTTTACTAACAACAACCAATGGCATTGCATGTGTGTTCTTTTCACATACCACATATGGATCCAACAGTGTCATTGCATGTGTGGTTTTTTACTAACAACAACCAGAGTCACTTCATGTGTGTTCTTTTCACATACCACATATGGATCCACCAGGGTCATTGAAATGTGTGTTCTCTTCAGAGACCACACATGGATCCACCAGTGTCATTGCATGTGTGTTCTTTTCACATACCACATATGGATCCAGCAGTGTCATTGCATGTGTGTTCTTTTCACAATCCACCTATGGATCCACAGTGTCATTGCATGTGTGTTCTTTTTACTAACAACAACTAGAGTCATTTCATGACTGTTCTTTTCACATACCACATATGGATCTTCAAGTGCCATTGAAATGTGTGTTCTCTTCAGAGACCACACATGGATCCACTAGTGTCATTGCATGTGTGTTCTTTTTACTAACAACAACTGGAGTCATTGCATGTGTGTTCTTTTCACATACCACATATGGATCCACCAGTGTCATTGCATGTGTGCTCTTTTCACAATCCACCTGTGGATCCACCAGTCTCATTGCATGTGTGTTCTTTTTACTAACAACAACTGGAGTCATTTCATGACTGTTCGTTTGACATACCACATATGGATCCACAAGTGTCATTGCATGTGTGTTCTTGTTACTAACAACAACCAGAGTCATTGCATGTGTGTTCTTGTTACTAACAACAACCAGAGTCATTGCATGTGTGTTCTTTTCACATACCACATATGGATCCACCAGTGTCATTGCATGTGTGTTCTTTTCACAATCCACCTATGGATCCACCAGTGTCATTGCATGTGTGTTCTTTTTACTAACAATAACTGGAGTCATTTCATGACTGTTCTTTTCACATACCACATATGGATCCACCAGTGTCATTTAAATATGTGTTCTCTTCAGAGACCACACATGGATCCACCAATATCATTGCATGTGTGTTCTTTTTACTAACAACAACTGGTGTCATTGCATGTGTGTTCTTTTCACATACCACATATGGAACAGCCAGAGTCATTGCATGTGTGCTCTTTTCACAATCCACCTATGGATCCACCAGTGTCATTGCATGTGCGTTCTTTTTCCTAACAACAATCAGAGTCATTGCATGTGTGTTCTTTTCACATACGACATATGGATCCACCAGTGTCATTGCATGTGTGCTCTTTTTACTAACAACAACCAGAGTCATTGCATGTGTGTTCTCTTTAGAGACCACACATGGATCCACCAGTGTCATTGCATGCGTGTTCTTTTTACTAAAAACAACCAGAGTCATTGCATGTGTGTTCTTTTCACAATCCACCTATGGATCCACCAGTGTCATTGCATGTGTGTTCTTTTTAGTAACAACTACTAGAGTCATTTCATGACTGTTCTTTTCACATACCACATACGGATCCACCAGTGTCATTGAAATGTGTGTTCTCTTCAGAGACCACACATGGATCCACCAGTGTCACTACATGTGTGTTCTTGTTACTAACAACAACTAGAGTCATTGCATGTGTGTTCTTTTCACATACCACATATGGATCCACCGGTGTCATTGCATGTCTGCTCTTTTCACAATCAACCTATGGATCCACTAGTGTCATTGCATGTGTGTTCTTTTTACTAACAACAACCAGAGTCATTGAAATGTGTTTTCTTTTCACATACCACATATGGATCCACCAGTGTCATTGCATGTGTGCTCTTTTCACAATCCACCTATGGATCCACCAGTCTCATTGCATGTGTGTTCTTTTTACTAACAACAACTAGAGTCATTTCATGACTTTTCTTTTCACATACCACATATGGATCCACCAGTGTCAATGAAATGTGTGTTCTCTTCAGAGACCACACATGGATCCACCAGTGTCATTGCATGTGTGTTCTTTTTACTAACAACAACTGGTGTCATTGCATGTGTGTTCTTTTCACATACCACATATGGAACAACCAGAGTCATTGCATGTGTGCTCTTTTCACAATCCACCTATGGATCCACCAGTGTCATTGCATGTGTGTTCTTTTTACTAACAACAACTAGAGTCATTGCATGTGTGTTCTTTTCACATACCACATATGGATCCACCAGTGTCATTTCATGTGTGCTCTTTTTACTAACAACAACCAGAGTCATTGCATGTGTTTTCTCTTTAGAGACCACACATGGATCCACTAGTGTTATTGCATGTGTGTTCTTGTTACTAACAACAACCAGAGTCATTGCATGTGTGTTCATTTCACATACCACATATGCATCCACCAGTGTCATTGCATGTGTGTTCTTTTCACAATCCACCTATGGATCCACTAGTGTCATTGTATGTGTGTTCTTTTTACTAACAACAACTGGAGTCATTTCATGACTGCTCTTTTGGCATACCACATATGGATCCACCAGTGTCATTGCATGTGTGTTCTTTTTACTAACAACAACTAGAGTCATTGCATGTGTGTTCTTTTCACATACCACATGTGGATCCACCAATGTCATTGCATGTGAGCTCTTTTCACAATCCACCTATGGATCCACCAGTGTAATTGCATGTGTGTTATTTTTACTAACAACAACCAGAGTCATTTCATGACTGTTCTTTTCACATACCACATATGGATCCACCAGTGTCATTGAAATGTGTGTTCTCTTCAGAGACCACACATTTATCCACCAGTGTCATTGCATGTGTGCTTTTTACAAACAACAACTGGAGTCATTGCATGTGTGTTCTTTTCACATACCACAAATGGATCCACCAGTGTCATTGCATGTGTGATCTTTTTACTAACAACAACCAGAGTCATTGCATGTGTGTTCTCTTTAGAGACCACACATGGATCCACCAATGTTATTGCATGTGTGTTCTTTTCACTAACCACAACCAGAGTCATTGAAATGTGTGATCTCTTCAGAGACCACACATGGATCCACTAGTGTCATTGCATGTGTGTTCTTTTTACTAACAACAACCATAGTCATTGAAATGAGTGTTCTTTTCACATACCACATATGGATCCACCAGTGTCATTGCATGTGTGTTCTTTTCACAATCCACCTATGGATCCACCAGTCTCATTGCATGTGTGTTCTTTTTACTAACAACAACTAGAGTCATTTCATGACTGTTCTTTTCACATACCATATATGGATCCACTAGTGGCATTGCATGTGTGTTCTTGTTACTAACAACAACCAGAGTCATTGCATGTGTGTTCTTTTCACATACCACATACCGATCCACCAGTGTCATTGCATGTGTGTTCTTTTCACAATCCACCTATGGGATCCACCAGTGTCATTGCATGTGTGTTCTTTTTACTAACAATAACCAGAGTCATTTTTCATGACTGTTCTTTTCACATACCACATATGGATCCACCAGTGTCATTCAAATGTGTGTTCTCTTTAGAGACAACACATGGATCCACCAGTGTCATTACATGTGTGTTCTTTTTACTAACAACAACTGGAGTCATTGCATGTGTGTTCTCTTCACATACCACATATGGATCCACCGGTGTCATTGCATGTGTGCTCTTTTCACAATCCACCTATGGATCCACCAGTGTCATTGCATGTGTGTTCTTTTTACTAACAACAACTAGTCATTGAAATGTGTGCTCTTTTCACATACCACCTATGGATCCACCAGTGTCATTGCATGTGTGTTCTTTTTACTAACAACAACCAGACTCATTGCATGTGTGTTCTGTTCAGAGATCACAGATGGATCCACCAGTGTCATTGCATGTGTGTTCTTTTTACTAACAACAACTAGAGTCATTTCTTGACTGTTCTTTTCACATACCACATATGGATCCACAGTGTCATTGAAATGTGTGTTCTCTTAAGAGACCACACATGGATCCACCAGTGTCATTGCATGTGTGTTCTTTTTACTAACAACAACCAGAGTCATTGCATGTGTGTTCTTTTCATATACCACATATGGATCCACCGGTGTCATTACATGTGTGCTCTTTTCACAATCCACCTATGGATCCACCAGTGTCATTGCATGTGTGTTCTTGTTACTAACAACAACCAGAGTCATTGCATGTGTGTTCTTTTCACATACCACATATGGATCCAGCAGTGTCATTGCATGTGTGTTCTTTTCACAATCCACCTATGGATCCACTGTGTCATTGCATGTGTGTTCTTTTTACTAACAACAACTAGAGTCATTTCATGACTGTTCTTTTCACATACCACATAAGGATCCACAAGTGGCATTGAAATGTGTGTTCTCTTCAAAGACCACACATGGATCCACCAGTGTCATTGCATGTGTGTTCTTTTTCCTAAGAACAACTGGAGTCATTACATGTGTGTTCTTTTCACATACCACATATGGATCCACCAGTGTCATTGCATGTGTGCTCTTTTCACAATCCACCTATGGATCCACCAGTGTCATTGCATGTGTGTTCTTTTTACTAACAACAACTGGAGTCATTTCATGACTTTTCTTTTCACATACCACATATGGATCCACTAGTGTCATTGAAATGTGTGTTCTCTTCAGAGACCACACATGGATCCACCAGTGTCATTTGCTTGTGTGTTCTTTTTACTAACAACAACTGGTGTTATTGCATGTGTGTTCTTTTCACATACCACATATGGAACAACCAGAGTCATTGGATGTGTGCTCTTTTCACAATCCACCTATGGATCCACCAGTCTCATTGCATCTGTGTTCTTTTTACTAACAACAACTGGAGTCATTTTATGACTTTTCTTTTCACATACCACATATGGATCCACCAGTGTCAATGAAATGTGTGTTCTCTTCAGAGACCACACATGGATCCACCAGTGTCATTGCATGTGTGTTCTTTTTACTAATAAGAACTGGTGTCATTGCATGTGTGCTCTTTTCACAATCCACCTATGGATCCACCAGTGTCATTGCATGTGTGTTCTTTTTACTAACAACAACCAGAGTCATTGCATGTGTGTTCTTTTCACATACCACATATGGATCCACCTGTGTCATTTCATGTGTGCTCTTTTTACTAACAACAACCAGAGTCATTGCATGTGTTTTCACTTTAGAGACCACACATGGATCCACTAGTGTCATTGCATGTGTGTTCTTGTAACTAACAACAACCAGAGTCATTGCATGTGTGTTCATTTCACATACCACATATGGATCCACCAGTGTCATTGCATGTGTGTTCTTTTCACAATCCACCTATGGATCCACTAGTGTCATTGTATGTGTGTACTTTTTACTAACAACAACTGGAGTCATTTCGTGACTGCTCTTTTGGCATACCACATATGGATCCACCAGTGTCATTGCATGTGTGTTCTTTTTACTAACAACAACTGGAGTCATTGCATGAGTGTTCTTTTCACATACCACATGTGGATCCACCAATGTCATTGCATGTGAGCCCTTTTCACAATCCACCTATGGATCCACCAGTGTCATTGCATGTGTGTTTCTTTTACTAACAACAACCAGAGTCATTTTATGACTGTTCTTTTCACATACCACATATGGATCCACCAGTGTCATTGAAATGTATGTTCTCTTCAGAGACCACACATGGATCCACCAGTGTCATTGCATGTGTGCTTTTTACTAACAACAACTGGAGTCATTGCATGTGTGTTCTTTTCACATACCACAAATGGATCCACCAGTGTCATTGCATGTGTGATCTTTTTACTAACAACAACCAGAGTCATTGCATGTGTGTTCTCTTTAGAGACCACACATGGATCCACCAATGTCATTGCATGTGTGTTCTTTTCACTAACAACAACCAGAGTCATTGAAATGTGTGATCTCTTCAGAGACTACACATGGATCCACTAGTGTCATTGCATGTGTGTTCTTTTTACTAACAACAACCATAGTCATTGAAATGAGTGTTCTTTTCACATACCACATATGGATCCAACAGTGTCATTGCATGTGTGTTCTTTTCACAATCCACCTATGGATCCACCAGTGTCATTGCATGTGTGTTCTTTTTACTAACAACAACTAGAGTCATTTCATGACTGTTCTTTTCGCATACCATATATGGATCCACTAGTGGCATTGCATGTGTGTTCTTGTTACTAACAACAACCAGAGTCATTGCATGTGTGTTCTTTTCACATACCACATATGGATCCACCAGTGTCATTGCATGTGTGTTCTTTTCACAATCCACCTATGGATCCACCAGTGTCATTGCATGTGTGTTCTTTTTACTAACAACAACTAGAGTCATTTCATGACTTTTTTTTCACATACCACATATGGATCCACCAGTGTCATTCAAATGTGTGTTCTCTTTAGAGACAACACATGGATCCACCAGTGTCATTACATGTGTGTTCTTTTTACTAACAACACTGGAGTCATTGCATGTGTGTTCTCTTCACATACCACATCTGGATCCACCGGTGTCATTGCATGTGCGCTCTTTTCACAATCCACCTATGGATCCACCAGTGTCATTGCATGTGTGTTCTTTTTACTAACAACAACTAGAGTCATTGAAATGTGTGCTCTTTTCACGTACCACCTATGGATCCACCAGTGTCATTGCATGTGTGTTCTTTTTACTAACAACAACCAGACTCATTGCATGTGTGTTCTGTTCAGAGACCACAGATGGATCCACCAGTGTCATTGCATGTGTGTTCTTTTTACTAACAACAACTGGACTCATTTCTTGACTGTTCTTTTCACATACCACATATGGATCCACAGTGTCATTGAAATGTCTGTTCTCTTCAGAGACCACACATGGATCCACCAGTGTCATTGCATGTGTGTTCTTTTTACTAACAACAACCAGAGTCATTGTATGTGTGTTCTTTTCATATACCACATATGGATCCACCGGTGTCATTGCATGTGTGCTCTTTTCACAATCCACCTATGGATCCACCAGTGTCATTGCATGTGTGTTCTTGTTACTAACAACAACCAGAGTCATTGCATGTGTGTTCTTTTCACATACCACATATGGATCCAGCAGTGTCATTGCATGTGTGTTCTTTTCACAATCCACCTATGGATCCACTGTGTCATTGCATGTGTGTTCTTTTTACTAACAACAACTAGAGTCATTTCATGACTGTTCTTTGCACATACCACATAAGGATCCACAAGTGCCATTGAAATGTGTGTTCTCTTCAAAGACCACACATGGATCCACCAGTGTCATTGCATGTGTGTTCTTTTTCCTAAGAACAACTGGAGTCATTGCATGTGTGTTCTTTTCACATACCACATATGGATCCACCAGTGTCATTGCATGTGTGCTCTTTTCACAATCCACCTATGGATCCACCAGTGTCATTGCATGTGTGTTCTTTTTACTAATAACAACCAGAGTCATTTCATGTGTGTTCTCTTTAAAGACCACACATGGATCCACCAGTGTCATTGGATGTATGTTCTTGTTACTAACAACAACCAGAGTCATTGCATGTGTGTTCTTTTCACATACAACATACGGATCCGCCAGTGTCATTGCATGTGTGTTCTTTTCACAATCCACCTATGGATCCACCAGTGTCATTGCATGTGTGTTCTTTTTACTAACAACAACTGGAGTCATTTCATGACTGTTCTTTTCACATACCACATATGGATCCACTAGTGTCATTGAAATGTGTGTTCTCTTTAGAGACCACACATGGATCCACCGGTGTCATTGCATGTGTTTTTTTACTAAATACAACTAGAGTCCTTGCATGTGTGTTCTTTTCACATTACACATATGGATCCACCGGTGTCATTGCATGTGTGCTCTTTTCACAATCCACCTATGGATCCACCAGTGTCATTCCATGTGTGTTCTTTTTACCAACAACCACCAGAGTTATTGCATGTGTGTTCTCTTCAGAGAGCACACATGGATCTACCAGTATCATTGCATGTGTGTTCTTTTTAATAATAACAACCAGAGTCATTGAAATGTGTGTTCTCTTAAGAGACCACACATGGATCCACCAGTGTCATTGCATGTGTGTTTTTGTTACTAAGTACAACCAGAGTCATTGCATGTGTATTCTTTTAATAATCCACATATGGACCCACCAGTGTCATTGCATGTGTGTTCTTTTCACAATCCACATATGGATCCACCAGTGTCATTGAAATGTGTGTTCTCTTCAGAGACCACACATGGATCCAGCAGTGTCATTGCATGTGTGTTCTTTTTAGTAACAACAACTGGTGTCATTGCATGTGTGTTCTTTTCACATCCACATATGGAACAACCAGAGTCATTGGATGTGTGCTCTTTTCACAATCCACCTATGGATCCACCAGTGTCATTGCATGTGTGTTCTTTTTACTAACAACAACCAGAGTCATTTTATGACTGTTCTTTTCACATACCACATATGGATCCACCAGTGTCATTGAAATGTATGTTCTCTTCAGAGACCACACATGGATCCACCAGTGTCATTGCATGTGTGATCTTTTTACTAACAACAACCAGAGTCATTGCATGTGTGTTCTCTTTAGAGACCACACATGGATCCACCAATGTCATTGCATGTGTGTTCTTTTCACTAACAATAACCAGAGTCATTGAAATGTGTGATCTCTTCAGAGACTACACATGGATCCACTAGTGTCATTGCATGTGTGTTCTTTTTACTAACAACAACCATAGTCATTGAAATGAGTGTTCTTTTCACATACCACATATGGATCCACCAGTGTCATTGCATGTGTGTTCTTTTCACAATCCACCTATGGATCCACCAATGTCATTGCATGTGTGTTCTTTTTACTAACAACAACTAGAGTCATTTCATGACTGTTCTTTTCACATAGCATATAAGGATCCACTAGTGGCATTGCATGTGTGTTCTTGTTACTAACAACAACCAGAGTCATTGCATGTGTGTTCTTTTCACATACCACATATGGATCCACCAGTGTCATTGCATGTGTGTTCTTTTCACAATCCACCTATGGATCCACCAGTGTCATTGCATGTGTGTTCTTTTTACTAACAACAACTAGAGTCATTTCATGACTGTTTTTTTCACATACCACATATGGATCCACCAGTGTCATTCAAATGTGTGTTATCTTTAGAGACAACACATGGATCCACCAGTGTCATTACATGTGTGTTCTTTTTACTAACAACAACTGGAGTCATTGCATGTGTGTTCTCTTCACATACCACATATGGATCCACCGGTGTCATTGCATGTGTGCTCTTTTCACAATCCACCTATGGATCCACCAGTGTGATTGCATGTGTGTTCTTTTTACTAACAACAACTAGAGTCATTGAAATGTGTGCTCTTTTCACGTACCACCTATGGATCCACCAGTGTCATTGCATGTGTGTTCTTTTTACTAACAACAACCAGACTCATTGCATGCGTGTTCTGTTCAGAGACCACAGATGGATCCACCAGTGTCATTGCATGTGTGTTCTTTTTACTAACAACAACTGGACTCATTTCTTGACTGTTCTTTTCACATACCACATATGGATCCACAGTGTCATTGAAATGTGTGTTCTCTTCAGAGACCACACATGGATCCACCAGTGTCATTGCATGTGTGTTCTTTTTACTAACAACAACCAGAGTCATTGTATGTGTGTTCTTTTCATATACCACATATGGATCCACCGGTGTCATTGCATGTGTGCTCTTTTCACAATCCACCTATGGATCCACCAGTGTCATTGCATGTGTGTTCTTGTTACTAACAACAACCAGAGTCATTGCATGTGTGTTCTTTTCACATACCACATATGGATCCAGCAGTGTCATTGCATGTGTGTTCTTTTCACAATCCACCTATGGATCCACTGTGTCATTGCATGTGTGTTCTTTTTACTAACAACAACTAGAGTCATTTCATGACTGTTCTTTTCACATACCACATAAGGATCCACAAGTGCCATTGAAATGTGTGTTCTCTTCAAAGACCACACATGGATCCACCAGTGTCATTGCATGTGTGTTCTTTTTCCTAAGAACAACTGGAGTCATTGCATGTGTGTTCTTTTCAAATACCACATATGGATCCACCAGTGTCATTGCATGTGTGCTCTTTTCACAATCCACCTATGGATCCACCAGTGTCATTGCATGTGTGTTATTTTTACTAACAACAACCAGAGTCATTTCATGTGTGTTCTCTTTAAAGACCACACATGGATCCACCAGTGTCATTGCATGTATGTTCTTGTTACTAACAACAACCAGAGTCATTGCATGTGTGTTCTTTTCACATACAACATACGGATCCGCCAGTGTCATTGCATGTGTGTTCTTTTCACAATCCACCTATGGATCCACCAGTGTCATTGCATGTGTGTTCTTTTTACTAACAACAACTGGAGTCATTTCCTGACTGTTCTTTTCACATACCACATATGGATCCACTAGTGTCATTGAAATGTGTGTTCTCTTTAGAGACCACACATGGATCTACAAGTGTCATTGCATGTGTTTTTTTACTAACAACAACTAGAGTCCTTGCATGTGTGTTCTTTTCACATTACACATATGGATCCACCGGTGTCATTGCATGTGTGCTCTTTTCACAATCCACCTATGGATCCACCAGTGTCATTCCATGTGTGTTCTTTTTACCAACAACCACCAGAGTTATTGCATGTGTGTTCTCTTCAGAGAGCACACATGGATCTACCAGTATCATTGCATGTGTGTTCTTTTTAATAACAACAACCAGAGTCATTGAAATGTGTGTTCTCTTAAGAGACCACACATGGATCCACCAGTGTCATTGCATGTGTGTTCTTGTTACTAAGTACAACCAGAGTCATTGCATGTGTATTCTTTTAATAATCCACATATGGATCCACCAGTGTCATTGCATGTGTGTTCTTTTCACAATCCACATATGCATCCACCAGTGTCATTGAAATGTGTGTTCTCTTCAGAGACCACACATGGATCTAGCAGTGTCATTGCATGTGTGTTCTTTTTAGTAACAACAACTGGTGTCATTGCATGTGTGTTCTTTTCACATACCACATATGGAACAACCAGAGTCATTGGATGTGTGCTCTTTTCACAATCCACCTATGGATCCACCAGTGTCATTGCATGTGTGTTCTTTTTCCTAAGAACAACTAGAGTCATTGCATGTGTGTTCTTTTCACATACCACATATGGATCCACCAGTGTCATTGCATGTGTGCTCTTTTCACAATCCACCTATGGATCCACCAGTGTCATTGCATGTGTGTTCTTTTTACTAACAACAACCAGAGTCATTGCATGTGTGTTCTCTTCACAGACCACACATGGATCCACCAGTGTCATTGCATGTTTGTTCTTTTTACTAACAACAACCAGAGTCATTGCATGTGTGTTCTCTTCAAAGACCACACATGGATCCACCAGTGTCATTGCATGTATGTTCTTGTTACTAACAACAACCAGAGTCATTGCATGTGTGTTCTTTTCACATACAACATACGGATCCGCCAGTGTCATTGCATGTGTGTTCTTTTCACAATCCACCTAAGGATCCACCAGTGTCATTGCATGTGTGTTCTTTTTACTAACAACAACTGGAGTCATTTCATGACTGTTCTTTTCACATACCACATATGGATCCACTAGTGTCATTGAAATGTGTGTTCTCTTCAGAGACCACACATAGATCCACCAGTGTCATTGCATGTGTTTGTTTACTAACGACAACTAGAGTCATTGCATGTGTGTTCTTTTCACATACCACATATGGATCCACCGGTGTCATTGCATGTGTGCTCTTTTCACAATCCACCTATGGATCCACCAGTGTCATTCCATGTGTGTTCTTTTTACCAACAACCACCAGAGTTATTGCATGTGTGTTCTCTTCAGAGAGCACACATGGATCTACCAGTGTCATTGCATGTGTGTTCTTTTTAATAACAACAACCAGAGTCATTGAAATGTGTGTTCTCTTAAGAGACCACACATGGATCCACCAGTGTCATTGCATGTGTGTTCTTGTTACTAAGTACAACCAGAGTCATTGCATGTGTGTTCTTTTAATAATCCACATATGGATCCACCAGTGTCATTGCATGTGTGTTCTTTTCACAATCCACATATGGATCCACCAGTGTCATTGAAATGTGTGTTCTCTTCAGAGACCACACATGGATCCACTAGTGTCATTGCATGTGTGTTCTTTTTACTAACAAGAACCAGAGTCATTGCATGTGTGTTCTTTTCACATGCCACATATGGATCCACCAGTGTCATTGCATGTGTGTTCTTGTCACAATCCACCTATAGATCCACAAGTGTCATTGCATGTGTGTTCTTTTTACTAACAACAACTAGAGTCATTTCATGACTGTTCTTTTGACATACCACATATGGATCCACCGGTGTCATTGCATGTGTGTTCTTGTTACTAACAACAACCAGAGTCATTGCATGTGTGTTCTTTTCACATACCACATATGGATCCACCAATGTCATTGCATGTGTGTTCTTTTCACAATCCACCTATGGATCCACTAGTGTCATTGCATGTGTGTTCTTTTTACTAAAAACAACTGGACTCATTATATGACTGTTCTTTTCACATACCACATATGGATCCACCAGTGCCATTGAAATGTGCGTTCTCTTCAGAGACCACACAGGGATCCACCAGCGTCATTACATGTGTGTTCTTTTTACTAACAACAACTGGAGTCATTGCATGTGTGTTCTTTTCACATACCACATATGGATCCACCGGTGTCATTGCATGTGTGCTCTTTTCACAATCCACCTATGGATCCACCAGTGTCATTGCATGTGTGTTCTTTTTACTAACAACAACCAGAGTCATTGGGTGTGTGTTCTCTTTAGAGACCACACATGAATCCACCAGTGTTATTGCATGTGTGTTCTTTTTACTAACAACAACCAGAGTCATTGAAATGTGTGTTCTCTTTAGAGACCACACATGGATCCACCAGTGTCATTGCATGTGTGATCTTTTTACTAACAACAACAAGAGTCATTGCATGTGTGCTCTTTTCACATACCACATATGGATCCACCGGTGTCATTGCATGTGTGCTCTTTTCACAATCCACCTATGGATCCACCAGTGTCATTGCATGTGTGTTCTTTTTACTAACAACTACCAGAGTCATTGAATGTGTGTTCTCTTCTGAGACCACACATGGATCCACCAGTGTTATTACATGTGTGTTCTTTTAAGTAACAACAACTAGAGTCATTGCATGTGTGTTCTTTTCACATCCCACATATGGATCCACCAGTGTCATTGCATGTGTGCTCTTTTTACTAACAACAAGCAGAGTCATTGCATGTGTGTTCTCTTCAGAGACCACACATGGATCCACCAGTGTCATTGCATCTGTGTTCTTTTTACTAACAACAACCAGAGTCATTGAAATGTGTGTTCTCTTCAGAGACCATACATGGATCCACCAGTGTCATTGCATGTGTGTTCTTTTTACTAACAAGAACCAGAGTCATTGCATGTGTGTTCTTTTCACATGCCACATATGGATCCACCAGTGTCATTGCATGTGTGTTCTTGTCACAATCCACCTATAGATCCACAAGTGTCATTGCATGTGTGTTCTTTTTACTAACAACAACTAGAGTCATTTCATGACTGTTCTTTTGACATACCACATATGGATCCACCGGTGTCATTGCATGTGTGTTCTTGTTACTAACAACAACCAGAGTCATTGCATGTGTGTTCTTTTCACATACCACATATGGATCCACCAATGTCATTGCATGTGTGTTCTTTTCACAATCCACCTATGGAGCCACTAGTGTCATTGCATGTGTGTTCTTTTTACTAACAACAACTGGACTCATTTTATGACTATTATTTTCACATACCACATATGGATCCACCAGTGCCATTGAAATGTGCGTTCTCTTCAGAGACCACACAGGGATCCACCAGCGTCATTACATGTGTGTTCTTTTTACTAACAACAACTGGAGTCATTGCATGTGTGTTATTTTCACATACCACATATGGATCCACCGGTGTCATTGCATGTGTGCTCTTTTCACAATCCACCTATGGATCCACCAGTGTCATTGCATGTGTGTTCTTTTTACTAACAACAACCAGAGTCATTGGGTGTGTGTTCTCTTCAGAGACCACACATGAATCCACCAGTGTCATTGCATGTGTGTTCTTTTTACTAACAACAACCAGAGTCATTGAAATGTGTGCTCTTTAGAGACCACACATGGATCCACCAGTGTCATTGCATGTGTGATCTTTTTACTAACAACAACCAGAGTCATTGCATGTGTGCTCTTTTCACATACCACATATGGATCCACCGTTGTCATTGCATGTGTGCTCTTTTCACGATCCACCTATGGATCCACCAGTGTCATTGCATGTGTGTTCTTTTTACTAACAACAACTAGAGTCATTGAAATGTGTGCTCTTTTCACGTACCACCTATGGATCCACCAGTGTCATTGCATGTGTGTTCTTTTTACTAACAACAACCAGACTCATTGCATGTGTGTTCTGTTCAGAGACCACACATGGATCCACCAGTGTCATTGCATGTGTGTTCTTGTTACTAAGTACAACCAGAGTCATTGCATGTGTATTCTTTTAATAATCCACATATGGATCCACCAGTGTCATTGCATGTGTGTTCTTTTCACAATCCACATATGGATCCACCAGTGTCATTGAAATGTGTGTTCTCTTCAGAGACCACACATGGATCTAGCAGTGTCATTGCATGTGTGTTCTTTTTAGTAACAACAACTGGTGTCATTGCATGTGTGTTCTTTTCATATACCACATATGGAACAACCAGAGTCATTGGATGTGTGCTCTTTTCACAATCCACCTATGGATCCACCAGTGTCATTGCATGTGTGTTCTTTTTACTAACAACAATCAGAGTCATTGCATGTGTGTTCTTTTTACATTCCACATATGGATCCACCAGTGTCATTGCATGTGTGTTCTTTTTACTAACAACAACCAGAGTCATTTTATGACTGTTCTTTTCACATACCACATATGGATCCACCAGTGTCATTGAAATGTATGTTCTCTTCAGAGACCACACATGGATCCACCAGTGTCATTGCATGTGTGATCTTTTTACTAACAACAACCAGAGTCATTGCATGTGTGTTCTCTTTAGAGACCACACATGGATCCACCAATGTCATTGCATGTGTGTTCTTTTCACTAACAACAACCAGAGTCATTGAAATGTGTGATCTCTTCAGAGACTACACATGGATCCACTAGTGTCATTGCATGTGTGTTCTTTTTACTAACAACAACCATAGTCATTGAAATGAGTGTTCTTTTCACATACCACATATGGATCCACCAGTGTCATTGCATGTGTGTTCTTTTCACAATCCACCTATGGATCCACCAGTGTCATTGCATGTGTGTTCTTTTTACTAACAACAACTAGAGTCATTTCATGACTGTTCTTTTCACATACCATATATAGATCCACTAGTGGCATTGCATGTGTGTTCTTGTTACTAACAACAACCAGAGTCATTGCATGTGTGTTCTTTTCACATACCACATATGGATCCACCAGTGTCATTGCATGTGTGTTCTTTTCACAATCCACCTATGGATCCACCAGTGTCATTGCATGTGTGTTCTTTTTACTAACAACAACTAGAGTCATTTCATGACTGTTTTTTTCACATACCACATATGGATCCACCAGTGTCATTCAAATGTGTGTTCTCTTTAGAGACAACACATGGATCCACCAGTGTCATTACATGTGTGTTCTTTTTACTAACAACAACTGGAGTCATTGCATGTGTGTTCTCTTCACATACCACATATGGATCCACCGGTGTCATTACATGTGTGCTCTTTTCACAATCCACCTATGGATCCACCAGTGTCATTGCATGTGTGTTCTTTTTACTAACAACAACTAGAGTCATTGAAATGTGTGCTCTTTTCATGTACCACCAATGGATCCACCAGTGTCATTGCATGTGTGTTCTTTTTACTAACAACAACCAGACTCATTGCATGTGCGTTCTGTTCAGAGACCACAGATGGATCCACCAGTGTCATTGCATGTGTGTTCTTTTTTACTAACAACAACTGGACTCATTTCTTGACTGTTCTTTTCACATACCACATATGGATCCACATTGTCATTGAAATGTGTGTTCTCTTCAGAGACCACACATGGATCCACCAGTGTCATTGCATGTGTGTTCTTTTTACTAACAACAACCAGAGTCATTGTATGTGTGTTCTTTTCATATACCACATATGGATCCACCGGTGTCATTGCATGTGTGCTCTTTTCACAATCCACCTATGGATCCACCAGTGTCATTGCATGTGTGTTCTTGTTACTAACAACAACCAGAGTCATTGCATGTGTGTTCTTTTCACATACCACATATGGATCCAGCAGTGTCATTGCATGTGTGTTCTTTTTACTAACAACAACCAGAGTCATTGGGTGTGTGTTCTCTTTAGAGACCACACATGAATCCACCAGTGTTATTGCATGTGTGTTCTTTTTACTAACAACAACCAGAGTCATTGAAATGTGTGTTCTCTTTAGAGACCACACATGGATCCACCAGTGTCATTGCATGTGTGATCTTTTTACTAACAACAACAAGAGTCATTGCATGTGTGCTCTTTTCACATACCACATATGGATCCACCGGTGTCATTGCATGTGTGCTCTTTTCACAATCCACCTATGGATCCACCAGTGTCATTGCATGTGTGTTCTTTTTACTAACAACTACCAGAGTCATTGAATGTGTGTTCTCTTCTGAGACCACACATGGATCCACCAGTGTTATTACATGTGTGTTCTTTTAAGTAACAACAACTAGAGTCATTGCATGTGTGTTCTTTTCACATCCCACATATGGATCCACCAGTGTCATTGCATGTGTGCTCTTTTTACTAACAACAAGCTGAGTCATTGCATGTGTGTTCTCTTCAGAGACCACACATGGATCCACCAGTGTCATTGCATCTGTGTTCTTTTTACTAACAACAACCAGAGTCATTGAAATGTGTGTTCTCTTCAGAGACCATACATGGATCCACCAGTGTCATTGCATGTGTGTTCTTTTTACTAACAAGAACCAGAGTCATTGCATGTGTGTTCTTTTCACATGCCACATATGGATCCACCAGTGTCATTGCATGTGTGTTCTTGTCACAATCCACCTATAGATCCACAAGTGTCATTGCATGTGTGTTCTTTTTACTAACAACAACTAGAGTCATTTCATGACTGTTCTTTTGACATACCACATATGGATCCACCGGTGTCATTGCATGTGTGTTCTTGTTACTAACAACAACCAGAGTCATTGCATGTGTGTTCTTTTCACATACCACATATGGATCCACCAATGTCATTGCATGTGTGTTCTTTTCACAATCCACCTATGGAGCCACTAGTGTCATTGCATGTGTGTTCTTTTTACTAACAACAACTGGACTCATTTTATGACTATTCTTTTCACATACCACATATGGATCCACCAGTGCCATTGAAATGTGCGTTCTCTTCAGAGACCACACAGGGATCCACCAGCGTCATTACATGTGTGTTCTTTTTACTAACAACAACTGGAGTCATTGCATGTGTGTTATTTTCACATACCACATATGGATCCACCGGTGTCATTGCATGTGTGCTCTTTTCACAATCCACCTATGGATCCACCAGTGTCATTGCATGTGTGTTCTTTTTACTAACAACAACCAGAGTCATTGGGTGTGTGTTCTCTTCAGAGACCACACATGAATCCACCAGTGTCATTGCATGTGTGTTCTTTTTACTAACAACAACCAGAGTCATTGAAATGTGTGCTCTTTAGAGACCACACATGGATCCACCAGTGTCATTGCATGTGTGATCTTTTTACTAACAACAACCAGAGTCATTGCATGTGTGCTCTTTTCACATACCACATATGGATCCACCGTTGTCATTGCATGTGTGCTCTTTTCACGATCCACCTATGGATCCACCAGTGTCATTGCATGTGTGTTCTTTTTACTAACAACAACTAGAGTCATTGAAATGTGTGCTCTTTTTACGTACCACCTATGGATCCACCAGTGTCATTGCATGTGTGTTCTTTTTACTAACAACAACCAGACTCATTGCATGTGTGTTCTGTTCAGAGACCACACATGGATCCACCAGTGTCATTGCATGTGTGTTCTTGTTACTAAGTACAACCAGAGTCATTGCATGTGTATTCTTTTAATAATCCACATATGGATCCACCAGTGTCATTGCATGTGTGTTCTTTTCACAATCCACATATGGATCCACCAGTGTCATTGAAATGTGTGTTCTCTTCAGAGACCACACATGGATCTAGCAGTGTCATTGCATGTGTGTTCTTTTTAGTAACAACAACTGGTGTCATTGCATGTGTGTTCTTTTCACATACCACATATGGAACAACCAGAGTCATTGGATGTGTGCTCTTTTCACAATCCACCTATGGATCCACCAGTGTCATTGCATGTGTGTTCTTTTTACTAACAACAATCAGAGTCATTGCATGTGTGTTCTTTTCACATTCCACATATGGATCCCCCAGTGTCATTGCATGTGTGTTCTTTTTACTAACAACAACCAGAGTCATTTTATGACTCTGGTTTCACATACCACATATGGATCCACCAGTGTCATTGAAATGTATGTTCTCTTCAGAGACCACACATGGATCCACCAGTGTCATTGCATGTGTGATCTTTTTACTAACAATAACCAGAGTCATTGCATGTGTGTTCTCTTTAGAGACCACACATGGATCCACCAATGTCATTGCATGTGTGTTCTTTTCACTAACAACAACCAGAGTCATTGAAATGTGTGATCTCTTCAGAGACTACACATGGATCCACTAGTGTCATTGCATGTGTGTTCTTTTTACTAACAACAACCATAGTCATTGAAATGAGTGTTCTTTTCACATACCACATATGGATCCACCAGTGTCATTGCATGTGTGTTCTTTTCACAATCCACCTATGGATCCACTAGTGTCATTGCATGTGTGTTCTTTTTACTAACAACAACTAGAGTCATTTCATGACTGTTCTTTTCACATACCATATATGGATCCACTAGTGGCATTGCATGTGTGTTCTTGTTACTAACAACAACCAGAGTCATTGCATGTGTGTTCTTTTCACATACCACATATGGATCCACCAGTGTCATTGCATGTGTGTTCTTTTCACAATCCACCTATGGATCCACCAGTGTCATTGCATGTGTGTTCTTTTTACTAACAACAACTAGAGTCATTTCATGACTGTTTTTTTCACATACCACATATGGATCCACCAGTGTCATTCAAATGTGTGTTCTCTTTAGAGACAACACATGGATCCACCAGTGTCATTACATGTGTGTTCTTTTTACTAACAACAACTGGAGTCATTGCATGTGTGTTCTCTTCACATACCACATATGGATCCACCGGTGTCATTACATGTGTGCTCTTTTCACAATCCACCTATGGATCCACCAGTGTCATTGCATGTGTGTTCTTTTTACTAACAACAACTAGAGTCATTGAAATGTGTGCTCTTTTCATGTACCACCAATGGATCCACCAGTGTCATTGCATGTGTGTTCTTTTTACTAACAACAACCAGACTCATTGCATGTGCGTTCTGTTCAGAGACCACAGATGGATCCACCAGTGTCATTGCATGTGTGTTCTTTTTTACTAACAACAACTGGACTCATTTCTTGACTGTTCTTTTCACATACCACATATGGATCCACATTGTCATTGAAATGTGTGTTCTCTTCAGAGACCACACATGGATCCACCAGTGTCATTGCATGTGTGTTCTTTTTACTAACAACAACCAGAGTCATTGTATGTGTGTTCTTTTCATATACCACATATGGATCCACCGGTGTCATTGCATGTGTGCTCTTTTCACAATCCACCTATGGATCCACCAGTGTCATTGCATGTGTGTTCTTGTTACTAACAACAACCAGAGTCATTGCATGTGTGTTCTTTTCACATACCACATATGGATCCAGCAGTGTCATTGCATGTGTGTTCTTTTCACAATCCACCTATGGATCCACTATGTCATTGCATGTGTGTTCTTTTTACTAACAATAACTAGAGTCATTTCATGACTGTTCTTTTCACATACCACATAAGGATCCACAAGTGCCATTGAAATGTGTGTTCTCTTCAAAGACCACACATGGATCCACCAGTGTCATTGCATGTGTGTTCTTTTTCCTAAGAACAACTGGAGTCATTGCATGTGTGTTCTTTTCACATACCACATATGGATCCACCAGTGTCATTGCATGTGTGCTCTTTTCACAATCCACCTATGGATCCACCAGTGTCATTGCATGTGTGTTCTTTTTAGTAACAACAACCAGAGTCATTTCATGTGTGTTCTCTTTAAAGACCACACATGGATCCACCAGTGTCATTGCATGTATGTTCTTGTTACTAACAACAACCAGAGTCATTGCATGTGTGTTCTTTTCACATACAACATACGGATCCGCCAGTGTCATTGCATGTGTGTTCTTTTCACAATCCACCTATGGATCCACCAGTGTCATTGCATGTGTGTTCTTTTTACTAACTACAACTGGAGTCATTTCATGACTGTTCTTTTCACATACCACATATGGATCCACTAGTGTCATTGAAATGTGTGTTCTCTTTAGAGAACCACACATGGATCCACCAGTGTCATTGCCTCTTAAGAGACCACACATGGATCCACCAGTGTCATTGCATGTGTGTTCTTGTTACTAAGTACAACCAGAGTCATTGCATGTGTATTCTTTTAATAATCCACATATGGATCCACCAGTGTCATTGCATGTGTGTTCTTTTCACAATCCACATATGGATCCACCAGTGTCATTGAAATGTGTGTTCTCTTCAGAGACCACACATGGATCTAGCAGTGTCATTGCATGTGTGTTCTTTTTAGTAACAACAACTGGTGTCATTGCATGTGTGTTCTTTTCACATACCACATATGGAACAACCAGAGTCATTGGATCTGTGCTCTTTTCACAATCCACCTATGGATCCACCAGTGTCATTGCATGTGTGTTCTTTTTACTAACAACAATCAGAGTCATTGCATGTGTGTTCTTTTCACATTCCACATATGGATCCACCACTGTCATTGCATCTGTGCTCTTTTTACTAACAACAACCAGAGTCATTGCATGTGTGTTCTCTTCACAGACCACACATGGATCCACCAGTGTCATTGCATGTGTGTTCTTTTTACTAACAACAACGAGAGTCATTGCATGTGTGTTCTCTTCAAAGACCACACATGGATCCACCAGTGTCATTGCATGTATGTTCTTGTTACTAACAACAACCAGAGTCATTGCATGTGTGTTCTTTTCACATACAACATACGGATCCGCCAGTGTCATTGCATGTGTGTTCTTTTCACAATCCACCTAAGGATCCACCAGTGTCATTGCATGTGTGTTCTTTTTACTAACAACAACTGGAGTCATTTCATGACTGTTCTTTTCACATACCACATATGGATCCACTAGTGCCATTGAAATGTGTGTTCTCTTCAGAGACCACACATGGATCCACCAGTGTCATTGCATGTGTTTGTTTACTAACAACAACTAGAGTCATTGCATGTGTGTTCTTTTCACATACCACATATGGAGCCACCGGTGTCATTGCATGTGTGCTCTTTTCACAATCCACCTATGGATCCACCAGTGTCATTCCATGTGTGTTCTTTTTACCAACAACCACCAGAGTTATTGCATGTGTGTTCTCTTCAGAGAGCACACATGGATCTACCAGTGTCATTGCATGTGTGTTCTTTTTAATAACAACAACCAGTGTCATTGAAATATGTGTTCTCTTAAGAGACCACACATGGATCCACCAGTGTCATTGCATGTGTGTTCTTGTTACTAAGTACAACCAGAGTCATTGCATGTGTGTTCTTTTAATAATCCACATATGGATCCACCAGTGTCATTGCATGTGTGTTCTTTTCACAATCCACATATGGATCCACCAGTGTCATTGAAATGTGTGTTCTCTTCAGAGACCACACATGGATCCACCAGTGTCATTGCATGTGTGTTCTTTTTACTAACAACAACTAGAGTCATTGCATGTGTGTTCTTTTCACATACCATATATGGATCCACCAGTGTCATTGCATGTGTGCTCTTTTTACTAACAACAAGCAGAGTCATTGCATGTGTGTTCTCTTCAGAGACCACACATGGATCCAGCGGTGTCATTGCATCTGTGTTCTTTTTACTAACAACAACCAGAGTCATTGAAATGTGTGTTCTCTTCAGAGACCATACATGGATCCACCAGTGTCATTGCATGTGTGTTCTTTTTACTAACAAGAACCAGAGTCATTGCATGTGTGTTCTTTTCACGTGCCACATATGGATCCACCAGTGTCATTGCATGTGTGTTCTTGTCACAATCCACCTATAGATCCACAAGTGTCATTGCATGTGTGTTCTTTTTACTAACAACAACTAGAGTCATTTCATGACTGTTCTTTTGACATACCACATATGGATCCACCGGTGTCATTGCATGTGTGTTCTTGTTACTAACAACAACCAGAGTCATTGCATGTGTGTTCTTTTCACATACCACATATGGATCCACCAATGTCATTGCATGTGTGTTCTTTTCACAATCCACCTATGGATCCATTAGTGTCATTGCATGTGTGTTCTTTTTACTAACAACAACTAGACTCATTTTATGACTGTTCTTTTCACATACCACATATGGATCCACCAGTGCCATTGAAATGTGCGTTCTCTTCAGAGACCACACAGGGATCCACCAGCGTCATTACATGTGTGTTCTTTTTACTAACAACAACTGGAGTCATTGCATGTGTGTTCTTTTCACATACCACATATGGATCCACCGGTGTCATTGCATGTGTGCTCTTTTCACAATCCACCTATGGATCCACCAGGTCATTGCATGTGTGTTCTTTTTACTAACAACAACCAGAGTCATTGGGTGTGTGTTCTCTTTAGAGAACACACATGAATCCACCAGTGTCATTGCATGTGTGTTCTTTTTACTAACAACAACCAGAGTCATTGAAATGTGTGTTCTCTTTAGAGACCACACATGGATCCACCAGTGTCATTGCATGTGTGATCTTTTTACTAACAACAACCAAAGTCATTGCATGTGTGCTCTTTTCACATACCACATATGGATCCACCGGTGTCATTGCATGTGTGCACTTTTCATAATCCACCTATGGATCCACCAGTGTCATTGCATGTGTGTTCTTTTTACTAACAACTACCAGAGTCATTGAATGTGTGTTCTCTTCTGAGACCACACATGGATCCACCAGTGTCATTGCATGTGTGTTCTTTTTACTAACAACAACCAGACTCATTGCATGTGTGTTCTGTTCAGAGACCACACATGGATCCACCAGTGTCATTGCATGTGTGTTCTTGTTACTAAGTACAACCAGAGTCATTGCATGTGTATTCTTTTAATAATCCACATATGGATCCACCAGTGTCATTGCATGTGTGTTCTTTTCACAATCCACATATGGATCCACCAGTGTCATTGAAATGTGTGTTCTCTTCAGAGACCACACATGGATCTAGCAGTGTCATTGCATGTGTGTTCTTTTTAGTAACAACAACTGGTGTCATTGCATGTGTGTTCTTTTCACATATCACATATGGAACAACCAGAGTCATTGGATGTGTGCTCTTTTCACAATCCACCTATGGATCCACCAGTGTCATTGCATGTGTGTTCTTTTTACTAACAACAATCAGAGTCATTGCATGTGTGTTCTTTTCACATTCCACATATGGATCCACCAGTGTCATTGCATGTGTGCTCTTTTTACTAACAACAACCAGAGTCATTGCATGTGTGTTCTCTTCACAGACCACACATGGATCCACCAGTGTCATTGCATGTGTGTTCTTTTTACTAACAACAACCAGAATCATTGCATGTGTGTTCTCTTCAAAGACCACACATGGATCCACCAGTGTCATTGCATGTATGTTCTTGTTACTAACAACAACCAGAGTCATTGCATGTGTGTTCTTTTCACATACAACATACGGATACGCCAGTGTCATTGCATGTGTGTTCTTTTCACAATCCACCTAAGGATCCACCAGTGTCATTGCATGTGTGTTATTTTTACTAACAACAACTGGAGTCATTTCATGACTGTTCTTTTCACATACCACATATGGATCCACTAGTGTCATTGAAATGTGTGTTCTCTTCAGAGACCACACATGGATCCACCAGTGTCATTGCATGTGTTTGTTTACTAACAACAACTAGAGTCATTGCATGTGTGTTCTTTTCACATACCACATATGGATCCACCGGTGTCATTGCATGTGTGTTCTTGTTACTAACAACAACCAGAGTCATTGCATGTGTGTTCTTTTCACATACCACATATGGATCCACCAATGTCATTGCATGTGTGTTCTTTTCACAATCCACCTATGGATCCACTAGTGTCATTGCATGTGTGTTCTTTTTACTAACAACAACTGGACTCATTTTATGACTGTTCTTTTCACATACCACATATGGATCCACCAGTGCCATTGAAATGTGCGTTCTCTTCAGAGACCACACAGGGATCCACCAGCGTCATTACATGTGTGTTCTTTTTACTAACAACAACTGGAGTCATTGCATGTGTGTTCTTTTCACATACCACATATGGATCCACCGGTGTCACTGCATGTGTGCTCTTTTCACAATCCACCTATGGATCCACCGGTGTCATTGCATGTGTGTTCTTTTTACTAACAACAACCAGAGTCATTGGGTGTGTGTTCTCTTTAGAGACCACACATGAATCCACCAGTGTCATTGCATGTGTGTTCTTTTTACTAACAACAACCAGAGTCATTGAAATATGTGTTCTCTTTAGAGACCACACATGGATCCACCAGTGTCATTGCATGTGTGATCTTTTTACTAACAACAACCAGAGTCATTGCATGTGTGCTCTTTTCACATACCACATATGGATCCACCGGTGTCATTGCATGTGTGCTCTTTTCACAATCCACCTATGGATCCACCAGTGTCATTGCATGTGTGTTCTTTTTACTAACAACTACCAGAGTCATTGAATGTGTGTTCTCTTCAGAGACCACACATGGATCCACCAGTGTTATTGCATGTGTGTTCTTTTAACTAACAACAACTAGAGTCATTGCATGTGTGTTCTTTTCACATCCCACATATGGATCCACCAGTGTCATTGCATGTGTGCTCTTTTTACTAACAACAAGCAGAGTCATTGCATGTGTGTTCTCTTCAGAGACCACACATGGATCCACCAGTGTCATTGCATCTGTGTTCTTTTTACTAACAACAACCAGAGTCATTGAAATGTGTGTTCTCTTCAGAGACCATACATGGATCCACCAGTGTCATTGCATGTGTGTTCTTTTTACTAACAAGAACCAGAGTCATTGCATATGTGTTCTTTTCACATGCCACATATGGATCCACCAGTGTCATTGCATGTGTGTTCTTGTCACAATCCACCTATAGATCCACAAGTGTCATTGCATGTGTGTTCTTTTTACTAACAACAACTAGAGTCATTTCATGACTGTTCTTTTGACATACCACATATGGATCCACCGGTGTCATTGCATGTGTGTTCTTGTTACTAACAACAACCAGTCATTGCATGTGTGTTCTTTTCACATACCACATATGGATCCACCAATGTCATTGCATGTGTGTTCTTTTCACAATCCACCTATGGAGCCACTAGTGTCATTGCATGTGTGTTCTTTTTACTAACAACAACTGGACTCATTTTATGACTGTTCTTTTCACATACCACATATGGATCCACCAGTGCCATTGAAATGTGCGTTCTCTTCAGAGACCACACAGGGATCCACCAGCGTCATTACATGTGTGTTCTTTTTACTAACAACAACCAGAGTCATTGCATGTGTGTTATTTTCACATACCACATATGGATCCACCGGTGTCATTGCATGTGTGCTCTTTTCACAATCCACCTATGGATCCACCAGTGTCATTGCATGTGTGTTCTTTTTACTAACAACAATCAGAGTCATTGCATGTGTGTTCTTTTCACATTCCACATATGGATCCACCACTGTCATTGCATGTGTGCTCTTTTTACTAACAACAACCAGAGTCATTGCATGTGTGTTCTCTTCACAGACCACACATGGATCCACCAGTGTCATTGCATGTGTGTTCTTTTTACTAACAACAACCAGAGTCATTGCATGTGTGTTCTCTTCAAAGACCACACATGGATCCACCAGTGTCATTGCATGTATGTTCTTGTTACTAACAACAACCAGAGTCATTGCATGTGTGTTCTTTTCACATACAACATACGGATCCGCCAGTGTCATTGCATGTGTGTTCTTTTCACAATCCACCTAAGGATCCACCAGTGTCATTGCATGTGTGTTCTTTTTACTAACAACAACTGGAGTCATTTCATGACTGTTCTTTTCACATACCACATATGGATCCACTAGTGCCATTGAAATGTGTGTTCTCTTCAGAGACCACACATGGATCCACCAGTGTCATTGCATGTGTTTGTTTACTAACAACAACTAGAGTCATTGCATGTGTGTTCTTTTCACATACCACATATGGAGCCACCGGTGTCATTGCATGTGTGCTCTTTTCACAATCCACCTATGGATCCACCAGTGTCATTCCATGTGTGTTCTTTTTACCAACAACCACCAGAGTTATTGCATGTGTGTTCTCTTCAGAGAGCACACATGGATCTACCAGTGTCATTGCATGTGTGTTCTTTTTAATAACAACAACCAGAGTCATTGAAATATGTGTTCTCTTAAGAGACCACACATGGATCCACCAGTGTCATTGCATGTGTGTTCTTGTTACTAAGTACAACCAGAGTCATTGCATGTGTGTTCTTTTAATAATCCACATATGGATCCACCAGTGTCATTGCATGTGTGTTCTTTTCACAATCCACATATGGATCCACCAGTGTCATTGAAATGTGTGTTCTCTTTAGAGACCACACATGGATCCACCAGTGTCATTGCATGTGTGTTCTTTTTACTAACAACAACTAGAGTCATTGCATGTGTGTTCTTTTCACATACCATATATGGATCCACCAGTGTCATTGCATGTGTGCTCTTTTTACTAACAACAAGCAGAGTCATTGCATGTGTGTTCTCTTCAGAGACCACACATGGATCCAGCGGTGTCATTGCATCTGTGTTCTTTTTACTAACAACAACCAGAGTCATTGAAATGTGTGTTCTCTTCAGAGACCATACATGGATCCACCAGTGTCATTGCATGTGTGTTCTTTTTACTAACAAGAACCAGAGTCATTGCATGTGTGTTCTTTTCACGTGCCACATATGGATCCACCAGTGTCATTGCATGTGTGTTCTTGTCACAATCCACCTATAGATCCACAAGTGTCATTGCATGTGTGTTCTTTTTACTAACAACAACTAGAGTCATTTCATGACTGTTCTTTTGACATACCACATATGGATCCACCGGTGTCATTGCATGTGTGTTCTTGTTACTAACAACAACCAGAGTCATTGCATGTGTGTTCTTTTCACATACCACATATGGATCCACCAATGTCATTGCATGTGTATTCTTTTCACAATCCACCTATGGATCCATTAGTGTCATTGCATGTGTGTTCTTTTTACTAACAACAACTAGACTCATTTTATGACTGTTCTTTTCACATACCACATATGGATCCACCAGTGCCATTGAAATGTGCGTTCTCTTCAGAGACCACACAGGGATCCACCAGCGTCATTACATGTGTGTTCTTTTTACTAACAACAACTGGAGTCATTGCATGTGTGTTCTTTTCACATACCACATATGGATCCACCGGTGTCATTGCATGTGTGCTCTTTTCACAATCCACCTATGGATCCACCAGGTCATTGCATGTGTGTTCTTTTTACTAACAACAACCAGAGTCATTGGGTGTGTGTTCTCTTTAGAGAACACACATGAATCCACCAGTGTCATTGCATGTGTGTTCTTTTTACTAACAACAACCAGAGTCATTGAAATGTGTGTTCTCTTTAGAGACCACACATGGATCCACCAGTGTCATTGCATGTGTGATCTTTTTACTAACAACAACCAGAGTCATTGCATGTGTGCTCTTTTCACATACCACATATGGATCCACCGGTGTCATTGCATGTGTGCACTTTTCATAATCCACCTATGGATCCACCAGTGTCATTGCATGTGTGTTCTTTTTACTAACAACTACCAGAGTCATTGAATGTGTGTTCTCTTCTGAGACCACACATGGATCCACCAGTGTCATTGCATGTGTGTTCTTTTTACTAACAACAACCAGACTCATTGCATGTGTGTTCTGTTCAGAGACCACACATGGATCCACCAGTGTCATTGCATGTGTGTTCTTGTTACTAAGTACAACCAGAGTCATTGCATGTGTATTCTTTTAATAATCCACATATGGATCCACCAGTGTCATTGCATGTGTGTTCTTTTCACAATCCACATATGGATCCACCAGTGTCATTGAAATGTGTGTTCTCTTCAGAGACCACACATGGATCTAGCAGTGTCATTGCATGTGTGTTCTTTTTAGTAACAACAACTGGTGTCATTGCATGTGTGTTCTTTTCACATATCACATATGGAACAACCAGAGTCATTGGATGTGTGCTCTTTTCACAATCCACCTATGGATCCACCAGTGTCATTGCATGTGTGTTCTTTTTACTAACAACAATCAGAGTCATTGCATGTGTGTTCTTTTCACATTCCACATATGGATCCACCACTGTCATTGCATCTGTGCTCTTTTTACTAACAACAACCAGAGTCATTGCATGTGTGTTCTCTTCACAGACCACACATGGATCCACCAGTGTCATTGCATGTGTGTTCTTTTTACTAACAACAACCAGAATCATTGCATGTGTGTTCTCTTCAAAGACCACACATGGATCCACCAGTGTCATTGCATGTATGTTCTTGTTACTAACAACAACCAGAGTCATTGCATGTGTGTTCTTTTCACATACAACATACGGATACGCCAGTGTCATTGCATGTGTGTTCTTTTCACAATCCACCTAAGGATCCACCAGTGTCATTGCATGTGTGTTATTTTTACTAACAACAACTGGAGTCATTTCATGACTGTTCTTTTCACATACCACATATGGATCCACTAGTGTCATTGAAATGTGTGTTCTCTTCAGAGACCACACATGGATCCACCAGTGTCATTGCATGTGTTTGTTTACTAACAACAACTAGAGTCATTGCATGTGTGTTCTTTTCACATACCACATGTGGATCCACCGGTGTCATTGCATGTGTGTTCTTGTTACTAACAACAACCAGAGTCATTGCATGTGTGTTCTTTTCACATACCACATATGGATCCACCAATGTCATTGCATGTGTGTTCTTTTCACAATCCACTTATGGATCCACTAGTGTCATTGCATGTGTGTTCTTTTTACTAACAACAACTGGACTCATTTTATGACTGTTCTTTTCACATACCACATATGGATCCACCAGTGCCATTGAAATGTGCGTTCTCTTCAGAGACCACACAGGGATCCACCAGCGTCATTACATGTGTGTTCTTTTTACTAACAACAACTGGAGTCATTGCATGTGTGTTCTTTTCACATACCACATATGGATCCACCGGTGTCACTGCATGTGTGCTCTTTTCACAATCCACCTATGGATCCACCGGTGTCATTGCATGTGTGTTCTTTTTACTAACAACAACCAGAGTCATTGGGTGTGTGTTCTCTTTAGAGACCACACATGAATCCACCAGTGTCATTGCATGTGTGTTCTTTTTACTAACAACAACCAGAGTCATTGAAATATGTGTTCTCTTTAGAGACCACACATGGATCCACCAGTGTCATTGCATGTGTGATCTTTTTACTAACAACAACCAGAGTCATTGCATGTGTGCTCTTTTCACATACCACATATGGATCCACCGGTGTCATTGCATGTGTGCTCTTTTCACAATCCACCTATGGATCCACCAGTGTCATTGCATGTGTGTTCTTTTTACTAACAACTACCAGAGTCATTGAATGTGTGTTCTCTTCAGAGACCACACATGGATCCACCAGTGTTATTGCATGTGTGTTCTTTTAACTAACAACAACTAGAGTCATTGCATGTGTGTTCTTTTCACATCCCACATATGGATCCACCAGTGTCATTGCATGTGTGCTCTTTTTACTAACAACAAGCAGAGTCATTGCATGTGTGTTCTCTTCAGAGACCACACATGGATCCACCAGTGTCATTGCATCTGTGTTCTTTTTACTAACAACAACCAGAGTCATTGAAATGTGTGTTCTCTTCAGAGACCATACATGGATCCACCAGTGTCATTGCATGTGTGTTCTTTTTACTAACAAGAACCAGAGTCATTGCATATGTGTTCTTTTCACATGCCACATATGGATCCACCAGTGTCATTGCATGTGTGTTCTTGTCACAATCCACCTATAGATCCACAAGTGTCATTGCATGTGTGTTCTTTTTACTAACAACAACTAGAGTCATTTCATGACTGTTCTTTTGACATACCACATATGGATCCACCGGTGTCATTGCATGTGTGTTCTTGTTACTAACAACAACCAGTCATTGCATGTGTGTTCTTTTCACATACCACATATGGATCCACCAATGTCATTGCATGTGTGTTCTTTTCACAATCCACCTATGGAGCCACTAGTGTCATTGCATGTGTGTTCTTTTTACTAACAACAACTGGACTCATTTTATGACTGTTCTTTTCACATACCACATATGGATCCACCAGTGCCATTGAAATGTGCGTTCTCTTCAGAGACCACACAGGGATCCACCAGCGTCATTACATGTGTGTTCTTTTTACTAACAACAACCAGAGTCATTGCATGTGTGTTATTTTCACATACCACATATGGATCCACCGGTGTCATTGCATGTGTGCTCTTTTCACAATCCACCTATGGATCCACCAGTGTCATTGCATGTGTGTTCTTTTTACTAACAACAACCAGAGTCATTGGGTGTGTGTTCTCTTCAGAGACCACACATGAATCCACCAGTGTCATTGCATGTGTGTTCTTTTTACTAACAACAACCAGAGTCATTGAAATGTGTGCTCTTTAGAGACCACACATGGATCCACCAGTGTCATTGCATGTGTGATCTTTTTACTAACAACAACCAGAGTCATTGCATGTGTGCTCTTTTCACATACCACATATGGATCCACCGGTGTCATTGCATGTGTCCTCTTTTCACAATCCACCTATGGATCCACCAGTGTCATTGCATGTGTGTTCTTTTTACTAACAACAAGCAGAGTCATTGGGTGTGTGTTCTCTTCAGAGACCACACATGAATCCACCAGTGTCATTGCATGTGTGTTCTTTTTACTAACAACAACCAGAGTCATTGAAATGTGTGCTCTTTAGAGACCACACATGGATCCACCAGTGTCATTGCATGTGTGATCTTTTTACTAACAACAACCAGAGTCATTGGATGTGTGCTCTTTTCACATACCACATATGGATCCACCGGTGTCATTGCATGTGTGCTATTTTCACAATCCACCTATGGATCCACTAGTGTCATTGCATGTGTGTTCTTTTTACTAACAACTACCAGAGTCATTGAATGTGTGTTCTCTTCTGAGACCACACATGGATCCACCAGTGTTATTGCATGTGTGTTCTTTTAACTAACAACAACCAGAGTCATTGCATGTGTGTTCTTTTCACATCCCACATATGGATCCACCAGTGTCATTGCATGTGTGTTCTTTTCACAATCCACCTATGGATCCACCAGTGTCATTGCATGTGTGTTCTTTTTACTAACAACAACTGGAGTCATTTCATGACTGTTCTTTTCACATAACACATATGCATCGACCAGTATCATTCATGTGTGTTCTTGTTACTAACAACAACTAGAGTCATTCTATGTGTGTTCTTTTTACATACCACAATGGATCCACCAGTGTCATTGCATGTGTGTTCTTTTCACAGTCCACCTATGGATCCACCAGTGTCATTGCATGTGTGTTCTTTTTACTAACAACAACTGGAGTCAATTCATGACTGTTCTTTTCACATACTGATCCACCAGTGTCATTGAAATGTGTGTTCACTTCAGAGACCACACATGGATCCACCAGTGTCATTACATGTGTGTTATTTTTACTAACAACAACTGGAGTAATTGCATGTGTGTTCTTTTCACATACCACATATGGATCTACCGGTGCATTGGATGTGTGCTCTTTTTACTAACAACAACAAGAGACCACAAATGGATCTACCAGTGTCATTGCATGTGTGTTCTTTTTACTAACAACTACCAGAGTCATTGAAATGTGTGTTCTCTTCAGAGACCACACATGGATCCACCAGTGTCATTGCATGTGTGTTCTTGTTAACAAGTACAACTGGAGTCATTGCATGTATGTTCTTTTCACATACCACATATGGATCCACCAGTGTCATTGCATGTGTGCTCTTTTCACAATCCACCTATGGATCCACCAGTGTCATTGCATGTGTGTTATTTTTACTAACAACAACCAGAGTCATTTAAATGTGTGTTTTTTCACATACCACCTATGGATCCACTAGTGTCATTGCATGTGTGTTCTTTTTACTAACAACAACCAGAGTCATTGCATGTGTGTTCTCTTCAGAGACCACACATGGATCCACTAGTGTCATTGCATCTGTATTCTTTTTACTAACAACAACCAGAGTCATTGAAATGTGTGTTCTCTTCAGAGACCATACATGGATCCACCAGTGTCATTGCATGTGTGTTCTTTTTACTAACAAGAACCAGAGTCATTGCATGTGTGTTCTTTTCACATGCCACATATGGATCCACCAGTGTCATTGCATGTGTGTTCTTGTCACAATCCACCTATGGATCCACCAGTGTCATTGCATGTGTGTTCTTTTTTACTAACAACAACTAGAGTCATTTCATGACTGTTCTTCTGACATACCACATATGGATTCACCGGTGTCATTGCATGTGTGTTCTTGCTACTAACAACAACCAGAGTCATTGCATGTGTGTTCTTTTCACATACCACATATGGATCCACCAATGTCATTGCATGTGTGTTGTTTTCACAATCCACCTATGGATCCACTAGTGTCATTGCATGTGTGTTCTTTTTACTAACAACAACGGGAGTCATTTTATGACTGTTCTTTTCACATACCACATATGTATCCACCAGTGCCATTGAAATGTGCGTTCTCTTCAGAGACCACACATGGATTCACCAGCGTCATTACATGTGTGTTCTTTTTACTAACAACAACTGGAGTCATTGCATGTGTGTTCTTTTCACATACCACATATGGATCCACCGGTGTCATTGCATGTGTGCTCTTTTCATAATCCACCTATGGATCCACCAGTGTCGTTGCATGTGTGTTCTTTTTACTAACAACAACCAGAGTCATTGGATGTGTGTTCTCTTCAGAGACCACACATGAATCAACCAGTGTCATTGCATGTGTGTTCTTTTTACTAACAACAACCAGAGTCATTGAAATGTGTGTTCTCTTTAGAGACCACACATGGATCCACCAGTGTCATTGCATGTGTGATCTTTTTACTAACAACAACCAGAGTCATTGCATGTGTGCTCTTTTCACATACCACATATGGATCCATCGGTGTCATTGCATGTGTGCTCTTTTCACAATCCACCTATGGATCCACCAGTGTCATTGCATGTGTGTTCTTTTTACTAACAACTACCAGAGTCATTGGATGTGTGTTCTCTTCTGAGACCACACATGGATCCACCAGTGTTATTGCATTTGTGTTCTTTTTAATGACAACAACCAGAGTCATTGCATGTGTGTTCTTTTCACAATCCACCTATGGATCCACCAGTGTCATTGCATGTGTGTTCTTTTTACTAACAACAACTGGAGTCATTTCATGACTATTCTTTTCACATAACACATATGGATCCACCAGTGTCATTCCATGTGTGTTCTTGTTACTAACAACAACCAGAGTCATTGCATGTGTGTTCTTTTTACATACCACAATGGATCCACCAGTGTCATTGCATGTGTGTTATTTTCACAGTCCACCTATGGATCCACCAGTGTCATTGCATGTGTGTTCTTTTTACTAACAACAACTGGAGTCAAATAATGACTGTTCTTTTCACATACGGATCCACCAGTGTCATTGAAATGTGTGTTCTCTTCAGAGACCACACATGGATCCACCAGTGTCATTACATGTATGTTATTTTTACTAACAACAACTGGAGTAATTGCATGTGTGTTCTTTTCACATACCACATATGGATCCACCGGTGCATTGGATGTGTACTCTTTTTACTAACAACAACCAGAGTCATTGCACGTGTGTTCTCTTTAGAGACCACAAATGGATCCACCAATGTCATTGCATGTGTGTTCTTTTTACTAACAACAACCAGAGTCATTGAAATGTGTGTTCTCTTCAGAGACCATACATGGATCCACCAGTGTCATTGCATGTGTGTTCTTTTTACTAACAAGAACCAGAGTCATTGCATGTGTGTTCTTTTCACATGCCACATATGGATCCACCAGTGTCATTGCATGTGTGTTCTTGTCACAATTCACCTATGGATCCACAAGTGTCATTGCATGTGTGTTCTTTTTACTAACAACAACTAGAGTCATTTCATGACTGTTCTTTTGACATACCACATATGGATCCACCGGTGTCATTGCATGTGTGTTCTTGTTACTAAGAACAACCAGAGTCATTGCATGTGTGTTCTTTTCACATACCACATATGGATCCACCAATGTCATTGCATGTGTGTTCTTTTCACAATCCACCTATGGATCCACTAGTGTCATTGCATGTGTGTTCTTTTTAATAACAACAACTGGACTCATTTTATGACTGTTCTTTTCACATACCACATATGGATCCACCAGTGCCATTGCGTTCTCTTCAGAGACCACACAGGGACCCACCAGCGTCATTACATGTGTGTTCTTTTACTAACAACAACTGGAGTCATTGCATGTGTGTACTTTTCACATAACACATATGGATCCACCGGTGTCATTGCATGTGTGCTCTTTTCACAATCCACCTATGGATCCACCAGTGTCATTGCATGCGTGTTCTTTTTATTAACAACAACCAGAGTCATTGTGTGTGTTCTCTTCAGAGACCACACATGAATCCACCAGTGTCATTGCATGTGTGTTCTTTTTACTAACAACAACCAGAGTCATTGAAATGTGTGTTCTCTTTAGAGACCACACATGGATCCACCAGTGTCATTGCATGTGTGATCTTTTTACTAACAACAACCAGAGTCATTGCATGTGTGCTCTTTTCACATACCACATATGGATCCACCGGTGTCATTGCATGTGTGCTCTTTTCACAATCCACCTATGGATCCACCAGTGTCATTGCATGTGTGTTCTTTTTACTAACAACTACCAGAGTCATTGAAATGTGTGTTCTCTTCAGAGACCACACATGGATCCACCAGTGTTATTGCATGTGTGTTCTTGTTACTAACAACAACCAGAGTCATTGCATGTGTGTTCTTTTCACATGCCACATATGGATCCACTAGTGTCATTGCATGTGTGTTCTTTTCACAATCCACCTATGGATCCACCAGTGTCATTGCATGTGTGTTCTTTTTACTAACAACAACTGGAGTCATTTCATGACTGTTCTTTTCACATAACACATATGGATCCACCGGTGTCATCCATGTGTGTTCTTGTTACTAACAACAACTAGAGTCATTCTATGTGTGTTCTTTTTACATACCACAATGGATCCACCAGTGTCATTGCATGTGTGTTCTTTTCACAGTCCACCTATGGATCCACCAGTGTTATTGCATGCGTGTTCTTTTTACTAACAACAACTGGAGTCAATTCATGACTGTTCTTTTCACATACTGATCCACCAGTGTTAGTGAAATGTGTGTTCTCTTCAGAGACCACACATGGATCCACCAGTGTCATTACATGTGTGTTATTTTTACTAACAACAACTGGAGTAATTGCATGTGTGTTCTTTTCACATACCACATATGGATCTACCGGTGCATTGGATGTGTGCTCTTTTTACTAACAACAACCAGAGTCATTGCATGTGTGTTCTCTTTAGAGACCACAAATGGATCCACCAGTGTCATTGCATGTGTGTTCTTTTTACTAACAACTACCAGAGTCATTGAAATGTGTGTTCTCTTCAGAGACCAGACATGGATCCACCAGTGTCATTGCATGTGTGTCCTTGTTAACAAGTACAACTGGAGTCATTGCATGTATGTTCTTTTCACATACCACATATGGATCCACCAGTGTCATTGCATGTGTGCTCTTTTCACAATCCACCTATGGATCCACCAGTGTCATTGCATGTGTGTTATTTTTACTAACAACAACCAGAGTCATTTAAATGTGTGTTCTTTTCACATACCACCTATGGATCCACTAGTGTCATTGCATGTGTGTTCTTTTTACTAATAACAACCAGAGTCATTGCATGTGTGTTCTCTTCAGAGACCACACATGGATCCACTAGTGTCATTGCATTTGTATTCTTTTTACTAACAACAACCAGAGTCATTGAAATGTGTGTTCTCTTCAGAGACCATACATGGATCCACCAGTGTCATTGCATGTGTGTTCTTTTTACTAACAAGAACCAGAGTCATTGCATGTGTGTTCTTTTCACATGCCACATATGGATCCACCAGTGTCATTGCATGTGTGTTCTTGTCACAATCCACCTATGGATCCACCAGTGTCATTGCATGTGTGTTCTTTTTACTAACAACAACTAGAGTCATTTCATGACTGTTCTTTTGACATACCAAATATGGATCCACCGGTGTCATTGCATGTGTGTTCTTGCTACTAACAACAACCAGAGTCATTGCATGTGTGTTCTTTTCACATACCACATATGGATCCACCAATGTCATTGCATGTGTGTTCTTTTCACAATCCACCTATGGATCCACTAGTGTCATTGCATGTGTGTTCTTTTTACTAACAACAACTGGAGTCATTTTATGACTGTTCTTTTCACATACCACATATGTATCCACCAGTGCCATTGAAATGTGCGTTCTCTTCAGAGACCACACATGGATCCACCAGCGTCATTACATGTGTGTTCTTTTTACTAACAACAACTGGAGTCATTGCATGTGTGTTCTTTTCACATACCACATATGGATCCACCGGTGTCATTGCATGTGTGCTCTTTTCACAATCCACCTATGGATCCACCAGTGTCGTTGCATGTGTGTTCTTTTTACTAACAACAACCAGAGTCATTGGATGTGTGTTCTCTTCAGAGACCACACATGAATCCACAGTGTCATTGCATGTGTGTTCTTTTTTACTAACAACAACCAGAGTCATTGAAATGTGTGTTCTCTTTAGAGACCACATGGATCCACCAGTGTCATTGCATGTGTGATCTTTTTACTAACAACAACCAGAGTCATTGCATGTGTGCTCTTTTCACAATCCACCTATGGATCCACCAGTGTCATTGCATGTGTGTTCTTTTTACTAACAACTACCAGAGTCATTGGATGTGTGTTCTCTTCTAAGACCACACATGTATCCACCAGTGTTATTGCATGTGTGTTCTTTTTACTGACAACAACCAGAGTCATTGCATGTGTGTTCTTTTCACAATCCACCTATGGATCCACCAGTGTCATTGCATGTGTGTTCTTTTTACTAACAACAACTGGAGTCATTTCATGACTGTTCTTTTCACATAACACACATGGATCCACCAGTGTCATTCCATGTGTGTTCTTGTTACTAACAACAACCAGAGTCATTGCATGTGTGTTCTTTTTACATACCACAATGGATCCACCAGTGTCATTGCATGTGTGTTATTTTCACAGTCCACCTATGGATCCACCAGTGTCATTGCATGTGTGTTCTTTTTACTAACAACAACTGGAGTCAAATAATGACTGTTCTTTTCACATACTGATCCACCAGTGTCATTGAAATGTGTGTTCTCTTCAGAGACCACACATGGATCCACCAGTGTCATTACATGTGTGTTATTTTTACTAACAACAACTGGAGTAATTGCATGTGTGTTCTTTTCACATACCACATATGGATCCACCGGTGCATTGGATGTGTGCTCTTTTTACTAACAACAACCAGAGTCATTGCATGTGTGTTCTCTTTAGAGACCACAAATGGATACACCAGTGTCATTGAAATGTGTGTTCTTTTTACTAACAACAACCAGAGTCATTGAAATGTGTGTTCTCTTTAGAGACCACACATGGATCCACCAGTGTCATTGCATGTGTGTTCTTGTTAACAAGTACAACTGGAGTCATTGCATGTATGTTCTTTTCACATACCACATATGGATCCACCAGTGTCATTGCATGTGTGCTCTTTTCACAATCCACCTATGGATCCACCAGTGTCATTGCATGTGTGTTATTTTTACTAACAACAACCAGAGTCATTTAAATGTGTGTTCTTTTCACATACCACCTATGGATCCACTAGTGTCATTGCATGTGTGTTCTTTTTACTAACAACAACCTGAGTCATTGCATGTGTATTCTCTTCAGAGACCACACATGGATCCACCAGTGTCATTGCATGTGCGTTCTTTTTACTAACAACAACCAGAGTCATTGAAACGTGTGTTCTCTTTAGAGACCACACATGGATCCACCAGTGTCATTGCATGCGTGTTCTTGTTACTAAGTACAACCAGATTCATTGCATGTGTGTTCTTTTCACATACCACATAGGGATCCACAGTGTCATTGCGTGTGTGCTTTTTTACTAACAACAACTAGAGTCATTTAATGTGTGTTCTTTGCACATACCACATATGGATCCACCAGTGTCATTGAAATGTGTGTTCTCTTCAGAGACCACACATGGATCCACCAGTGTTATTGCATGTGTGTTCTTGTTACTAACAACAACCAGAGTCATTGCATGTGTGTTCTTTTCACATGACACATATGGATCCACTAGTGTCATTGCATGTGTGTTCTTTTCACAATCCACCTATGGATCCACCAGTGTCATTGCATGTGTGTTCTTTTTACTAACAACAACTGGAGTCATTTCTTGACTGTTCTTTTCACATACCACATATGAATCCACAATGTCATTGAAATGTGTGTTCTCTTCAGAGACCACACATGGATCCACCAGTGTCATTGCATGTGTGTTCTTTTTACTAACAACAACTGGAGTCATTGCATGTGTGTTCTTTTCATATACCACATATGGATCCACCGGTGTCATTGCATGTGTGCTCTTTTCACAATCCACCTATGGATCCACCAGTGTCATTGCATGTGTGTTCTCTTTACTAACAACAAACCAGAGTCATTGGATGTGTGTTCTCTTCAGAGACCACACATGGAGCCACTAGTGTCATTGCATGTGTGTTCTTTTTACTAACAACAATCAGAGTCATTGAAATGTGTGTTCTCTTTAGAGACCACACATGGATCCACCAGTGTCATTGCATGTGTGATCTTTTTACTAACAACAACCAGAGTCATTGCATGTGTGCTCTTTTCACATACCACATATGGATCCACCGGTGTCATTGCATGTGTGCTCTTTTCACAATCCACCTATGGATCCACCAGTGTCATTGCATGTGTGTTCTTTTTACTAATAACTACCAGAGTCACTGGATGTGTGTTCTCTTCTGAGACCACACATGGATCCACCAGTGTTATTGCATGTGTGTTCTTTTTACTAACAACATCCAGAGTCATTGCATGTGTGTTCTTTTCACATGCCACAGATGGATCCACCAGTGTCGTTGCATGTGTGTTCTTTTCACAATCCACCTATGGATCCACCAGTGTCGTTGCATGTGTATTCTTTTCACAATCCACCTATGGATCCACCAGTGTCATTGCATGTGTGTTCTTTTTACTAAAACAACTGGAGTCATTTCATGACTGTTCTTTTCACATAACACATATGTTTCCACCAGTGTCATTCCATGTGTGTTCTTGTTACTAACAACAACCAGAGTCATTGCATGTGTGTTCTTTTTACATACCACAATGGATCCACAAGTGTCATTGCATGTGTGTTCTTTTTTTACTAACAACAACTGGAGTCAATTCATGACTGTTCTTTTCACATACTGATCCACCAGTGTCATTGAAATGTGTGTTCTCTTTCAGAGACCACACATGGATCCACCAGTGTCATTACATGTGTGTTATTTTTACTAACAACAACTGGAGTAATTGCATGTGTGTTCTTTTCACATACCACATATGGATCCACCGGTGCATTGGATGTGTGCTCTTTTTACTAACAACAACCAGAGTCATTGCATGTGTGTTCTCTTTAGAGACCACAAATGGATCCACCAGTGTCATTGCGTGTGTGTTCTTTTTACTAACAACTACCAGAGTCATTGAAATGTGTGTTCTCTTCAGAGACCACACATGGATCCACCAGTGTCATTGCATGTGTGTTCTTGTTAACAAGTACAACTGGGGTCATTGCATGCATGTTCTTTTCACATACCACATATGTATCCACCAGTGTCATTGCATGTGTGCTCTTTTCACAATCCACCTATGGATCCACCAGTGTCATTGCATTTGTGTTATTTTTACTAACAACCAGAGTCATTTAAATGTGTGTTCTTTTCACATACCACCTATGGATCCACTAGTGTCATTGCATGTGTGTTCTTTTTACAAACAACAACCAGAGTCATTGCATATGTGTTCTCTTCAGAGACCACACATGGATCCACCAGTGTCATTGCATGTGTGTTTTTTTTACTAACAACCAGAGTCATTGAAATGTGTGTTCTCTTCAGAGACCACACATGGATCCACCAGTGTCATTGCATGCGTGTTCTTGTTACTAAGTACAACCAGAGTCATTGCATGTGTGTTCTTTTCACATACCACATAGGGATCCACAGTGTCATTGCGTGTATGCTTTTTTTACTAACAACAACCAGAGTCATTTCATGTGTGTTCTTTTGACATACCACATATGGATCCACCAGTGTCATTGAAATGTGTGTTCTCTTCAGAGACCACACATGGATCCACCAGTGTTATTGCATGTGTGTTCTTGTTACTAACAACCAGAGTCATTGCATGTGTGTTCTTTTCACATGCCACATATGGATCCACTAGTGTCATTGCATGTGTGTTCTTTTCACAATCCACCTATGGATCCACCAGTGTCATTGCATGTGTGTTCTTTTTACTAACAACAACTGGAGTCATTTCTTGACTGTTCTTTTCACATACCACATATGGATCCACAGTGTCATTGAAATGTGTGTTCTCTTCAGAGACCACACATGGATCCACCAGTGTCAATGCATGTGTGTTCTTTTTACTAACAACAACTGGAGTCATTGCATGTGTGTTCTTTTCATATACCACAGATGGATCCACCGGTGTCATTGCATGTGTGCTCTTTTCACAATCCACCTATGGATCCACCAGTGTCATTGCATGTGTGTTCTTTTTACTAACAACAACCAGAGTCATTGGATGTGTATTCTCTTCAGAGACCACACATGGATCCACCAGTGTCATTGCATGTGTGTTCTTTTTACTAACAACAACCAGAGTCATTGAAATGTGTGTTCTCTTTAGAGACCACACATGTATCCTCTATTGTCATTGCATGTCTGTTCTTGTTACTAAGTACAACCAGAGTCATTGCATGTGTGTTCTTTTCACAATCCACATATGGATCCACCAGTGTCATTGCATATGTGCTTTTTTACTAACAACAACCAGAGTCATTTCATGTGTGTTCTTTTCACATACCACATATGGATCCACCAGTGTCATTGAAAGGTGTGTTCTCATCAGAGACCACACATGGATCCACCAGTGTTATTGCATGTGTGTTCTTTTTACTAACAACAACTGGAGTCGTTGCATGTGTGTTCTTTTAAGAATCCACATATGGATCCACTAGTGTCATTGCATGTGTGTTCTTTTTTACTAACAACAACTGGAGTCATTTCATGACTTTTCTTTTCACATACCACATATGGATCCACCAGTGTCATTGAAATGTGTGTTCTTTTTACTAACAACAACCAGAGTCATTGAAATGTGTGTTCTCTTTAGAGACCACACATGGATCCACCAGTGTCATTGCATGTGTGTTCTTTTTACTAACAACAACCAGTGGCATTACATGTGTGTTCTTTTCACATACTGTGGATCCAGCAGTGTCATTGCATGTGTGTGTTTTTACTAACAATAAGAAGAGTCATTTCATGTGTGTTCTTTTCACATACCACATATGGATCCACTAGAGTCATTGAAATGTGTGTTCTCTTCAGAGACCACACATGGATCCACCAGTGTCATTGCATGTGTGTTCTTGTTACTAACAACAACCAGAGTCATTGCATGTGTGTATTTTCACATACCACATATGGATCCAGCAGTGTCATTGCATGTGTGTTCTTTTCACAATCTTCCTATGGATCCACAGTGTCATTGCATGTGTGTTCTTTTTACTAACAAAACCTAGAGTCATTTCATGACTATTCTTTTCACATACCACATATGGATCCACAAGTCCCATTGAAATGTGTGTTCTCTTCAGAGACCACACATGGATCCACCAGTGTCATTGCATGTGTGTTCTTTTTCCTAACAACAACTAGAGTCATTGCATGTGTGTTCTTTTTATATACCACATATGGATCCATCAGTGTCATTGAATGTGTGTTCTCTTTAGAGACCACACATGGATCCACCAGTGTCATTGCATGTCTGTTCTTTTTACTACCAACAACCAGAGTCTTTGAAATGTGTGTTCTCTTCAGAGACCAGACATGGATCCTCCAGTGTCATTGAAATGTGTGTTCTCTTAAGATCACACATGGATCCTCCAGTGTCATTGCATGCGTGTTCTTGTTAATAAGTACAATCAGTCATTGCATGTGTGTTCTTTTCACATACCACATAGGGATCCAAAGTGTCATTGCATGTGTTCTTTTTTTACTAACAACAACCAGAGTCATTTCATGTGTGTTCTTTTCACATACCACATATGGACCCACCAGTGTCATTGAAATGTGTGTTCTCTTCAGAGACCACACATGGATCCACCAGTGTTATTGAATGTGTGTTCTTGTTACTAACAACAACCAGAGTCATTGCATGTGTGTTCTTTTCACATGCCACATATGGATCCACTAGTGTCATTGCATGTGTGTTCTTTTCACAATCCACCTATGGATCCACCAGTGTCATTCCATGTGTGTTCTTTTTACTAACAACAACCAGAGTCATTGGATGTGTGTTCTCTTCAGAGACCACACATGGATCCACCAGTGTCATTGCATGTGTGTTCTTTTTACTAACAACAACTAGAGTCACTGAAATGTGTGTTCTCTTTAGAGACCACACATGGATCCACTACTGTCATTGCATGTGTGTTCTTGTTACTAAGTACAACCAGAGTCATTGCATGTGTGTTCTTTTCACAATCCACATATGGATCCACCCGTGTCATTGCATATGTGCTTTTTTTACTAACAACAACCAGAGTCATTTCATGTGTGTTCTTTTCACATACCACATATGGATCCACCAGTGTCATTGAAATGTGTGTTCTCTTTAGAGACCACACATGGATCCACCAGTGTCATTGCATGTGTGTTCTTTTTACTAACAACAACTGGAGTCATTGCATGTGTGTTCTTTTCATATACCACATATGGATCCACCGGTGTCATTGCATGTGTGCTCTTTTCACAATCCACCTATGGATCCACCAGTGTCATTGCATGTGTGTTCTTTTTACTAACAACAACCAGAGTCATTGGATGTGTGTTCTCATTAGAGACCACACATGGATCCACCAGTGTCATTGCATGTGTGTTCTTTTTACTAACAACAACCAGAGTCATTGAAATGTGTGTTCTCTTCAGAGACCACACATGGATCCACTAGTGTCATTGCATGTGTGTTCTTGTTACTAAGTACAACCAGAGTCATTGCATGTGTGTTCTTTTCAGAATCCACATATGGATCCACCAGTGTCATTGCATATGTGCTTTTTTTACTAACAACAACCAGAGTCATTTCATTTGTGTTCTTTTCACATACCACATATGGATCCACCAGTGTCATTGAAATGTGTGTTCTCTTCAGAGACCACACATGGATCCACCAGCGTCATTGCATGTGTGTTCTTTTTACTAACAACAACTGGAGTCGTTTGCATGTGTGTTCTTTTCAGAATCCACATATGGATCCCCCAGTGTCATTGCATGTGTGTTCTTTTTTACTAACAACAACTGGAGTCATTTCATGACTTTTCTTTTCACATACCACATATGGATCCACCAGTGTCATTGAAATGTGTGTTCTTTTCACTAACAACAATAAGAGTCATTGAAATGTGTGTTCTCTTCAGAGACCACACATGGATCCACCAATGTCATTGCATGTGTGTTCTTTTTACTAACATCAACCGATGGCATTGCATGTGTGTTCTTTTCACATACCACATATGGATCCACCAGTGTCATTGCATGTGTGGTTTTTTTACTCACAATAAGCAGAGTCATTTCATGTGTGTTCTTTTCACATACCACATATGGATCCACTAGAGTCATTGAAATGTGTGTTCTCTTCAGAGACCACACATGGATCCACCAGTGTCATTGCATGTGTGTTCTTGTTACTAACAACAACCAGAGTCATTGCATGTGTGTTCTTTTCACATACCACATATGGATCCAGCAGTGTCATTGCATGTGTGTTCTTTTCACAATCTTCCTATGGATCCACAGTGTCATTGCATGTGTGTTCTTTTTACTAACAAAACCTAGAGTCATTTCATGACTATTCTTTTCACATACCACATATGGATCCACAAGTCCCATTGAAATGTGTGTTCTCTTCAGAGACCACACATGGATCCACCAGTGTCATTGCATGTGTGTTCTTTTTCCTAACAACAACTAGAGTCATTGCATGTGTGTTCTTTTTATATACCACATATGGATCCATCAGTGTCATTGAATGTGTGTTCTCTTTAGAGACCACACATGGATCCACCAGTGTCATTGCATGTCTGTTCTTTTTACTACCAACAACCAGAGTCCTTGAAATGTGTGTTCTCTTCAGAGACCAGACATGGATCCTCCAGTGTCATTGAAATGTGTGTTCTCTTAAGACCACACATGGATCCTCCAGTGTCATTGCATGCGTGTTCTTGTTAATAAGTACAATCAGTCATTGCACGTGTGTTCTTTTCACATACCACATAGGGATCCAAAGTGTCATTGCATGTGTTCTTTTTTTACTAACAACAACCAGAGTCATTTCATGTGTGTTCTTTTCACATACCACATATGGACCCACCAGTGTCATTGAAATGTGTGTTCTCTTCAGAGACCACACATGGATCCACCAGTGTTATTGAATGTGTGTTCTTGTTACTAACAACAACCAGAGTCATTGCATGTGTGTTCTTTTCACATGCCACATATGGATCCACTAGTGTCATTGCATGTGTGTTCTTTTCACAATCCACCTATGGATCCACCAGTGTCATTCCATGTGTGTTCTTTTTACTAACAACAACCAGAGTCATTGGATGTGTGTTCTCTTCAGAGACCACACATGGATCCACCAGTGTCATTGCATGTGTGTTCTTTTTACTAACAACAACTAGAGTCACTGAAATGTGTGTTCTCTTTAGAGACCACACATGGATCCACTACTGTCATTGCATGTGTGTTCTTGTTACTAAGTACAACCAGAGTCATTGCATGTGTGTTCTTTTCACAATCCACATATGGATCCACCCGTGTCATTGCATATGTGCTTTTTTTACTAACAACAACCAGAGTCATTTCATGTGTGTTCTTTTCACATACCACATATGGATCCACCAGTGTCATTGAAATGTGTGTTCTCTTTAGAGACCACACATGGATCCACCAGTGTTATTGCATGTGTGTTCTTTTTACTAACAACAACTGGAGTCATTGCATGTGTGTTATTTTCATATACCACATATGGATCCACCGGTGTCATTGCATGTGTGCTCTTTTCACAATCCACCTATGGATCCACCAGTGTCATTGCATGTGTGTTCTTTTTACTAACAACAACCAGAGTCATTGGATGTGTGTTCTCATTAGAGACCACACATGGATCCACCAGTGTCATTGCATGTGTGTTCTTTTTACTAACAACAACCAGAGTCATTGAAATGTGTGTTCTCTTCAGAGACCACACATGGATCCACTAGTGTCATTGCATGTGTGTTCTTGTTACTAAGTACAACCAGAGTCATTGCATGTGTGTTCTTTTCAGAATCCACATATGGATCCACCAGTGTCATTGCATATGTGCTTTTTTTACTAACAACAACCAGAGTCATTTCATTTGTGTTCTTTTCACATACCACATATGGATCCACCAGTGTCATTGAAATGTGTGTTCTCTTCAGAGACCACACATGGATCCACCAGCGTCATTGCATGTGTGTTCTTTTTACTAACAACAACTGGAGTCGTTGCATGTGTGTTCTTTTCAGAATCCACATATGGATCCCCCAGTGTCATTGCATGTGTGTTCTTTTTTACTAACAACAACTGGAGTCATTTTATGACTTTTCTTTTCACATACCACATATGGATCCACCAGTGTCATTGAAATGTGTGTTCTTTTCACTAACAACAATAAGAGTCATTGAAATGTGTGTTCTCTTCAGAGACCACACATGGATCCACCAATGTCATTGCATGTGTGTTCTTTTTACTAACATCAACCGATGGCATTGCATGTGTGTTCTTTTCACATACCACATATGGATCCACCAGTGTCATTGCATGTGTGGTTTTTTTACTCACAATAAGCAGAGTCATTTCATGTGTGTTCTTTTCACATACCACATATGGATCCACTAGAGTCATTGAAATGTGTGTTCTCTTCAGAGACCACACATGGATCCACCAGTGTCATCGCATGTGCGTTCTTGTTACTAACAACAACCAGAGTCATTGCATGTGTGTTCTTTTCACATACCACATATGGATCCAGCAGTGTCATTGCATGTGTGTTCTTTTCACAATCTTCCTATGGATCCACAGTGTCATTGCATGTGTGTTCTTTTTACTAACAAAACCTAGAGTCATTTCATGACTGTTCTTTTCACATACCACATATGGATCCACAAGTGCCATTGAAATGTGTGTTCTCTTTAGAGACCACACATGGATCCACCAGTGTCATTGCATGTGTGTTCTTTTTCCTAACAACAACTAGAGTAATTGCATGTGTGTTCTTTTCATATACCACATATGGATCCACCAGTGTCATTGCATGTGTGTTCTCTTCAGAGACCACACATGGATCCACCAGTGTCACTGCATGTCTGTTCTTTTTAATAACAACAACCAGAGTCATTGAAATGTGTCTTCTCTTCAGAGACCACACATGGATCCTCCAGTGTCATTGCATGCGTGTTCTTGTTAATAAGTACAATCAGAGTCATTGCATGTGTGTTCTTTGCACATACCACATAGGGATCCACCGGTGTCATTGCATGTATGCTCTTTTCACAATCCACCTTTGTATCCACCAGTGTCATTGCATGTGTGTTCTTTTTACTAACAACAACTAGAGTCATTGAAATGTGTGCATTTTTCACATACCACCTATGGATCCACCAATGTCATTGCATGTGTGTTCTTTTTACTAACAACAACCAGACTCATTGCATGTGTGTTCTGTTCAGAGACCACACATGGATCCATCAGTGTCATTGCATGTGTGTTCTTTTTACTAACAACAACCGGAGTCATTGAAATGTGTGTTCTCTTCAGAGACCACGCATGGATCCACCAGTGTCATTGCATGCGTGTTCTTGTTACTAAGTACAACCAAAGTCATTGCATGTGTGTTCTTTTCAAATACCACATATGGATCCACCAGTGTCATTGCATGTGTGGTTTTTTTACTAACAACAACCAGAGTCATTTCATGTTTGTTCTTTTCACATACCACACATGGATCCACCGGTGTCATTGCGTGTGTGTTCTTGTTACTAACAACAACTAGTGGCATTGAATGTGTGTTCTTTTCAAATACCACATATGGATCCACCAGTGTCATTGCATGTGTGGTTTTTTTACTAACAACAACCAGAGTCATTTCATGTGTGTTCTCTTCAGAGACCACACATGGATCCACCGGTGTCATTGCATGTGTGTTCTTGTTACTAACAACAACCAGAGTCATTGCATGTGTGTTCTTTTCACATACCACATATGGATCCACCAGTGTCATTGCATGTGTGTTCTTTTGACAATCCATCTATGGATCCACCAGTGTCATTGCATGTGTGTTCTTTTTACTAACAACAACTAGAGTCATTTCATGACTGTTCTTTTCACATACCACATGTGGATCCACAAGTGTCATTGAAATGTGTGTTCTCTTCAGAGACCACACATGGATTCACCAGTGTCATTTCATGTGTGTTCTTTTTTACTAACAACAACTGGAGTCATTGCATGTGTGTTCTTTTCACATACCACATATGGATCCACCGGTGTCATTGCATGTGTGCTCTTTTCACAATCCACCTATGGATCCACCAGTGTCATTGCATGTGTGTTCTTTTTACTAACAACAACCAGAGTCATTGAAATGTGTGTTCTTTTCACATACCACCTCTGGATCCACCAGTGTCATTGCATGTGTGTTCTTTTTACTAACAACAACCAGAGTCATTGAAATGTGTGTTCTCTTCAGAGACCACACATGGATCCACCAGTGTCATTGCATGTGTTCTCTTTTTCCTAATAAGAACCAGTGGCATTGCATGTGTGTTCTTTTCACATACCACATATGGATCCACCAGTGTCATTGCATGTGTGGTTTTTTACTAACAACAACCAGCGTCATTTCATGTGTGTTCTTTTCACATACCACATATGGATCCACCAGAGTCATTTAAATGTGTGTTCTCTTCAGAGACCACACATGGATCAACCAGTGTCATTGCATGTGTGTTCTTTTTACTAACAACAACTAGAGTCATTGAAATGTGTGTTCTTTTCACTTACCACCTATGGACCCACCAGTGTCATTGCATGTGTGTTGTTTTTACTAACAACAACCAGACTCATTGCATGTGTGTTCAGTTCAGAGACCACACATGGATCCATATGTGTCATTGCATGTGTGTTCTTTTTACTAACAACAACCGGAGTCATTGAAATGTGTGTTCTCTTCAGAGACCACACATGGATCCACTAGTGTCATTGCATCTGTGTTCTTTTTCCTAACAACAACCAGTGGCATTGCATGTGTGTTCTTTTCAATACCATATATGGATCCACCAGTGTCATTGCATGTGTGGTTTTTTTACTAACAACAACCAGAGTCATTTCATGTGTGTTCTTTTCACATACCACACATGGATCCACCGGTGTCATTGCATGTGTGTTCTTGTTACTAACAACAACCAGAGTCATTGCATGTGTGTTCTTTTCACATACCACATATGGATCCACTAGTGTCATTGCATGTGTGTTCTTTTGACAATCCACCTATGGATCCACCAGTGTCATTGCATGTGTGTTCTTTTTACTAACAACAACTAGAGTCATTTCATGACTGTTCTTTTCACATACCACATGTGGATCCACAAGTGTCATTGAAATGTGTGTTCTCTTCAGAGACCACACATGGATCCACCAGTGTCATTGCATGTGTGTTCTTTTTACTAACAACAACTGGAGTCATTGCATGTGTGTTCTTTTCACATACCACATATAGATCCACCGGTGTCATTGCATGTGTGCTCTTTTCACAATCCACCTATGGATCCACCAGTGTCATTGCATGTGTGTTCTTTTTACTAACAACAACCAGAGTCATTGAAATGTGTGTTCTTTTCACATACCACCTATGGATTCACCAGTGTCATTGCATGTGTGTTCTTTTTACTAACAACAACCAGACTCATTGCATGTGTGTTATGTTCAGAGACCACACATGGATCTACCAGTGTCATTGCATGTGTGTTCTTTTTACTAACAACAACCAGAGTCATTGAAATGTGTGTTCTCTTCAGAGACCACACATGGATCCACCAGTGTCATTGCATGTGTTCCCTTTTTCCTAACAACAACCAGTGGCATTGCATGTGTGTTCTTTTCACATACCACATATGGATCCACCAGTGTCATTGCATGTGTGGTTTTTTACTAACAACAACCAGAGTCATTTCATGTGTGTTCTTTTCACATACCACATATGGATCCACCAGAGTCATTGAAATGTGTGTTCTCTTGAGAGACCACACATGGATCAACCAGTGTCATTGCATGTGTGTTCTTTTTACTAACAACAACTAGAGTCATTGAAATGTGTGTTCTTTTCACATACCACCTATGGATCCACCAGTGTCATTGCATGTGTATTGTTTTTACTAACAACAACCAGACTCATTCCATGTGTGTTCTGTTCAGAGACCACACATGGATCCATATGTGTCATTGCATGTGTGTTCTTTTTACTAACAACAACCGGAGTCATTGAAATGTGTGTTCTCTTCAGAGACCACACATGGATCCACCAGTGTCATTGCATCTGTGTTCTTTTTCCTAACAACAACCAGTGGCATTGCATGTGTGTTCTTTTCAAATGCCACATATAGATCCACCAGTGTCATTGCATGTGTGGGTTTTTTACTAACAACAACCAGAGTCATTTCATGTGTTTTCTTTTCACATACCACACATGGATCCACCGGTGTCATTGTAATGTGTGTTCTCTTCAGAGACCACACATGGATCCACCAATGTCATTGCATGTGTGTTCTTGTTACTAACAACCAGAGTCATTCCATGTGTATTCTTTTCACATACCACATATGGATTCAGCAGTGTCATTGCATGTGTGTTCTTTTTACTAACAACAACTGGAGTCATTTCATGACTTTTCTTTTGACATACCACATATGGATCCACCAGTGTCATTGAAATGTGTGTTCTCTTCAGAGACCACACATGGATCCACCAGTGTCATTGCATCTGTGTTCTTTTTCCTAACAACAACCAGTGGCATTGCATGTGTGTTCTTTTCAAATACCACATATGGATCCACCAGTGTCATTGCATGTGTGGTTTTTTTACTAACAACAACCAGAGTCATTTCATGTGTGTTCTTTTCACATACCACACATGGATCCACCGGTGTCATTGCATGTGTGTTCTTGTTACTAACAACAACCAGAGTCATTGCATGTGTGTTCTTTTCACATACCACATATGGATCCACCAGTGTCATTGCATGTGTGTTCTTTTCACAATCCACATATGGATCCACCAGTGTCATTGCATGTGTGTTCTTTTTACTAACAACAACTAGAGTCATTTCATGACTGTTCTTTTCACATACCACATGTGGATCCACAAGTGTCATTGAAATGTGTGTTCTCTTCAGAGACCACACATGGATCCACCAGTGTCATTGCATGTGTGTTCTTTTTACTAACAACAACCGGAGTCATTGCATGTGTGTTCTTTTCACATACCACATATGGATCCACCAGTGTCATTGGATGTGTGCTATTTTCACAATCCACTTATGGATCCACTAGTCTCATTACATGTGTGTTCTTTTTACTAACAACAACTGGAGTCATTTCATGACTTTTCTTTTCACATACCACATATGGATCCACCAGTGTCATTGAAATGTGTGTTCTCTTCAGAGACCACACATGGATCCACCAGTGTCATTGCATGTGTGTTCTTTTTACTAACAACAACTGGTGTCATTGCATGTGTGTTCTTTTCACATACCACATATGGAACAACCCGAGTCATTGCATGTGTGCTCTTTTCACAATCCACCTATGGATCCACCAGTGTCATCGCATGTGTGTTCTTTTTACTAACAACAATCAGAGTCATTGCATGTGTGTTCTTTTCACATACCACATATGGATCCACCAGTGTCATTGCATGTGTGCTCTTTTCACTCACAACAACCAGAGTCATTGCATGTGAGTTCTCTTCAGAGACCACAAATGGATCCACCAGTGTCATTGCATGTGTGTTCTTTTTACTAACAACAACCAGAGTCATTGCATGTGTGTTCTTTTCACATACCACATATGGATCCACTAGTGTCATTGCATGTGTGTTCTTTTCACAATCCACCTATGGATCCACTAGTGTCATTGCATGTGTGTTCTTTTTACTAACAACAACCAGAGTCATTGAAATGTGTGTTCTCTTCAGAGACCACACATGGATCCACCAGTGTCATTGCATGTGTGTTCTTTTTACTAACAACAACCGGAGTCATTGCATGTGTGTTCTTTTCACATACCACATATGGATCCACCAGTGTCATTGCATGTGTTCTCTTTTCACAATCCACCTATGGATCCACCTGTCTCATTGCATGTGAGTTCTTTTTACTAACAACAACTAGAGTCATTTCATGACTTTTCTTTTCACATACCACATATGGATCCACCAGTGTCATTGAAATGTGTGTTCTCTTCAAAGACCACACATGGATCCACCAGTGTCATTCCATGTGTGTTCTTTTTAGTAACAACAACCGGAGTCATTGCATGTGTGTTGTTTTCACATACCACATATGGATCCACCGGTGTCATTGCATGTGTGCTCTTTTCACAATCCACCTATGGATCCACCAGTCTCATTGCATGTGTGTTCTTTTTACTAACAACAACTGGAGTCATTTCATGACTTTTCTTTTCACATACCACATATGGATCCACTAGTGTCATTGAAATGTGTGTTCTCTTTAGAGACCACACATGGATCCACCAGTGTCATTGCATGTGTGTTCTTTTTACTAACAACAACTGGTGTCATTGCATGTGTGTTCTTTTCACATACCACATATGGAACTACCAGAGTCATTGCATGTGTGCTCTTTTCACAATCCATCAGTGTCATTGCATGTGTGTTCTTTTTACTAACAACAACCAGAGTCATTGCATGTGTGTTCTTTTCACATACCACATATGGATCCACCAGTGTCATTGCATGTGTGCTCTTTTTACTAACAACAACCAGAGTCATTGCATGTGTGTTCTCTTTAGAGACCACACATGGATCCACGAGTGTCATTTCATGTGTGTTCTTTTTACTAACAACAAACAGAGTCATTGCATGTGTGTTCTCTTCAGAGACCACACATGGATCCACCAGTGTCATTGCATTTGTGTTCTTGTTACTAACAACAACCAGAGTCATTGCATGTGTGTTCTTTTCACATACCACATATGGATCTACCAGTGTCATTGCATGTGTGTTCTTTTCACAATCCACCTATGGATCCACCAGTGTCATTGCATGTGTGTTCTATTTACTAACAACAACTAGAGTCCTTTCATGACTGATCTTTTCACATACCACATATGGATCCACAAGTGTCATTGAAATGTGTGTTCTCTTCAGAGACCACACATGGATCCACCAGTGTCATTGAAAGTGTGTTCTTTTTACTAACAACAACTGGAGTCATTGCATGTGTGTTCTTTTCACATACCACATATGGATCCACCAGTGTCATTGCATGTGTGCTCTTTTCACAATCCACCGATGGATCCACCAGTCGCATTGCATGTGTGTTCTTTTTACTAACAACAACTGGAGTCATTTCATGACTTTTCTTTTCACATACCACATATGGATCCACCAGTGTCATTGAAATGTGTGTTCTCTTCAAAGACCACACATGGATCCACCAGTGTCATTGCATGTGTGTTCTTTTTACTAACAACAATTGGTGTCATTGCATGTGTGTTCTTTTTACTAACAACAACTAGAGTCATTGCATGTGTGTTCTTTTCACATACAACATATGGATCCACCAGTGTCATTGCATGTGTGCTCTTTTTACTAACAACAACCAGAGTCATTGCATGTGTGTTCTCTTTAGAGACCACACATGGATCCACTAGTGTCATTTCATGTGTGTTCTTTTTACTAACAACAAACAGAGTCATTGCATGTGTGTTCTCTTCAGAGACCACACATGGATCCACCAGTGTCATTGCATTTTTGTTCTTGTTACTAACAACAACCAGAGTCATTGCATGTGTGTTGTTTTCACATACCACATATGGATCTACTAGTGTCATTGCATGTGTGTTCTTTTCACAATCCACCTAAGGATCGACCAGTGTCATTGCATGTGTGTTCTTTTTACTAACAACAACTGGGGTCATTTCATGACTGTTCTTTTCACATACCACATATGGATCCACCAGTGCCATTGAAATGTGTGTTCTCTTCAAAGACCCCACATGGATCCACCAGTGTCATTGCATGTGTGTTCTTTTTACTAACAACAACTGGAGTCATATCATGACTATTCTTTTCACACACCACATATGGATCCACAGTGTCATTGAAATGTGTGTTCTTCTCATTAACCATAGCTAGAGTCATTGGATGTGTGTTCTCTTCAGAGACCACATATTTATCCACCAGTGTCATTGAAATGTGTGTTCTTTTCAACTACAACTGTTGGCCACAAACAATCGGGATGCAGAGCTAACCAGCAACCGCTCTGGGCTTCTAGAAGACCCGATCCCCGATTGTTAGGCGCCGTTGGATCAGGGTGCGTGGACGATAGTGATGTCCTTCGTGAGGGCGATCCGCGAGAAGTCTGTTCGGCGAACTGATTGGCAGTGGCAACGACGCTGAGCTTACGTCCTTGCCCTTATCCCCTTAACCTCGGGGCCGAAGATCAGATCGTGTTCCTTCATCGCCATGGAGAGGGAGAGGCCCAAACTCAGCTTGCACGAGGCTCAGATGTTCGCCCACTACGACATACTCGCGCCGCCATTCCCGAGGCTTCCGGCCGGCTTCGAGCTCAGCTACGCCGGGGTTCTGTCGTGCCACTCTTGCGTGACAACGGGTTGGTGAGGCAGATCTAGGAGCGCTACCGCCAGCTATCGGAGCGGAAGAGGGCAATGGCGCGGTACTCGCGTACGAGCATGTACTGGCGAAAGCTGTTCAAGAAGGAGCGGGCTGTGTTGATTGAGCTGTGCAGAACACCCGGCGGCAGATCCACCCGGATCTGCGCAACCCCGAAGGGAGGCAGCGTTTCTGGGCAGTGCCTGGGCGTACGACCTCCACTGTTATCGATGCAGCGCGCCGTGAAGAATCCATGGGAGGAGGAACGCTGCCGGGAACGTCGGCATCGATTCTGACGCGGAGGAGGCTAGAGGCAACACGGACAACGTCGTCAATGATGGAGACCGTAGGAGCGTCATAGTCGATTAGGGCCACTTAAGCATAAATTAAATTTATGTACGGTATCTTAATGCGCTCTTTGGATGCGGGTCACTTGAGTCATGGTCGATTATTGTCATAATCTATATATGTTGGCCATGTTTTAGTTGTCTTTGTCTTTGAAACTAGTCGATCGAAACTCGTCCGATCCTGAAAATAAAGCTTGCGCGTTCCTGGCATATCTGATGGGACAATACACTGACTCTGCTCCCAGCACTTGATGGCACATCAATAATTTGGAGTGCGCTAGAGGAGAAGGGATCGAGCGTGTTGTAATAGTGTACTACTCCTGTCCAGATATAATTGACTTAGTTTTTTTCAGATATTTAATAAATGTGTCTATACCCAGAACATGTCTAGATACATGTTTTAGGTTTCTCTGTCTTTCAAACTAATCAAAAGTCGTCAAATTCTGAACAAACAAAGCCATTGCGTTCATACCTGATGGGACAATACGCTGACTCTGCTACTTGATGGCACCGCCATAATTCTGGAGTGCGCCGGAGGATATGGGAATGCAAGGGATATGGGAACTAGTAGCCGCGTCCAAACGCAGGTAAAAACTTAATGTAATAATATGGATCCACAAGTATCATTGAAATGTGTGTTCTCTTCAGAGACCACACATGGATCCACCAGTGTCATTGCATGTGTTTTTTTACTAACAACAACCGGAGTCATTGCATGTGCGTTCTTTTCACATACCACATATGGATCCACCGGTGTCATTGCATGTGTGCTCTTTTCACAATCCACCTATAGATCCACCAGTCTCATTGCATGTGTGTTCTTTTTACTAACAACAACTGGAGTCATTTCATGACTTTTCTTTTCACATACCACATATGGATCATGTGTCATTGAAATGTGTGTTCTCTTCAGAGACCACACATGGATCCACTAGTGTTATTGCATGTGTGTTCTTTTTACTAACAACAACTGGTGTCATTGCATGTGTGTTATTTTCACATACCACATATGGAACAACCAGAGTCATTGCATGTGTGCTCTTTTCACAATCCACCTATGGATCCACCAGTGTCATTGCATGTGTGTTCTTTTTACTAACAACAACCAGAGTCATTGCATGTGTGTTCTTTTCACATACCACATATGGATCCACCAGTGTCATTTCATGTGTTCTCTTTTTACTAACATCAACCAGAGTCATTGCATGTGTGTTCTCTTCAGAGACCACACATGGATCCACTAGTGTCATTGCATGTGTGTTCCTTTTACTAACAACAACCAGAGTCATTGCATGTGTGTTCTCTTTAGAGACCACACGTGGATCCACCAGTATCATTGCATGTGTGTTCTTGTTACTAACAACAACCAGAGTCATTGCATGTGTGTTCTTTTCACATACCACATATGGATCTACCAGTGTCATTGCATGTGTGTTCTTTTCACAATCCACCTATGGATCCACCAGTGTCATTGCATGTGTGTTCTTTTTTACTAACAATAACTGGAGTCATTTCATGACTGTTCTTTTCACATACCACATATGGATCCACCAGTGTCATTGAAATGTGTGTTCTCTTTAGAGACCACACATGGATCCACCAATGTCATTGCATGTGTGTTCATTTTACTAACAACAACGGGAGTCATTTCATGACTATTCTTTTCACATACCACATATGGATCCACCGGTGTCATTGAAATGTGTGTTCTTCTCATTAACCACAACTAGAGTCATTGGATGTGTGTTCTCTTTAGAGACCACATATTTATCCACCAGTGTCATTGAAATGTGTGTTCTTTTCAACTACAGCCGTTGGCCACAAACAATCGGGATGTAGAGCTAACCAGCAACCGCTCTGGGCTTCTAGAAGACCCGATCCCCAATTGTTAGGCGCCGTTGGATCGGGGTGCATCGACGATAGTGATGTCCTTCGTGAGGGCGATTCGCGAGAAGTCTGTTCTGCAAACTGATTGGCAGTGGCAATGACGCTGGGCCTACGTCATTGCCCTTATCCCCTTAACCTCGGGGCCGAAGATCAGATCATGTTCCTTCATCGCCATGGAGAGGGAGAGGCCCAAACACAGCTTGCATGAGGCTCAGATGTTCGCCCACTATGACATACTCGCGCTGCCGTTCGCAAGGCTTTCGGCCGGCTTCGAGCTCAGCTATGCCGGGGTTCCTGTCGCGCCACTCTTGCGCGACAACGGGTGGGCCAGGCAGACGAGGAGCGCCGCCGCCAGATATCAGAGTGGAAGAGGGCAATGGCGTGGTACTCGCGTACGAGCATGTACTGGCGAAAGTTGTTCAAGAAGGAGCGGGCTGCGTTGATTGAGCTGTGCAGAACACACCGGTGGGAGATCCACCCGGATCTGCGCAACCCCGATGGGAGGCAGCGCTTCTGGGTAGTGCCTGGGCGTACGACCTCCACCGTTATCGATGCAGCGCGCCGTGAAGAATCCAAGAGGAGGAGGAAAGCTGTCGGGAACATTGGCATTGATTCTGACGCGGAGGAGGCTAGAGGCAACACGGACAACGTCGTCAATGATGGAGACTGCGGGAGCGTCATAGTCGATTAGGGCCACTTAAGCATAAATTAAATCTATGTACGGTATCTTAATGCGCTCTTTGGATCTGGGTCACTTGAGTCATGGTCGATTATCGTCATAATCTATATATGTTGTCCATGTTTTAGTTGTCTTTGTCTTTGAAACTAGTCGATAGAAACTCGTCCGATCCTAAAAATAAAGTTCGCGCGTTCCTGGCATATCTGATGGGAGAATACACTTACTCTGCTCCTAGCACTTGATGGCACAGCCATAATTTGGAGTGCGCTAGAGGAGAAGGGATCGAGCGTGTTGTAATAGTGTACTACTCCTGTCCAGATATAACTGACTTAGTTTTTTTTAGATATTTAATAAATGTGTCTATACCCAAAACATGTCTAGATACATGTTTTAGGTTTCTCTGTCTTTCAAACTAATCAAAAATCGTAAAATTCTGAACAAACAAAGTCATTGTGTTCATACCTGATGGGACAATACGCTGACTCTGCTACTTGATGGCACCGCCATAATTCTGGAGTGCGTCGGAGGAGATGGGAATGCAAGGGAGATGGGAACTAGTAGCCGCGTCCAAACGCAGGTAAAAAATGAATGTAATAATATTTAAAAAAATGTTATCTGGTCCACATGACCCCATCACAGACACGTTGCACGCGCCAGATTTAAATAAAGACGAGATGGCTAGTTCAGTTTGAATGATATAATTCAACATACGATGTTACTGTGCCCGTATCTTTCTGCTCCTCTTATTAGTCTGCTAGCCCACGCTGCATTAAGCATCAGTTGATGAGGATAAAAAAATGGTAAAATGGCAAATAAAATAATTTTTAAGCTTACCTTTCATCCGGAGAATCGTACAAAGATGAAATTGGCAGGAATTTATTATTTGTCCTGTAGTTAGCCGAAAGATCCTCAAGGACATCCTCAATCACCCCTGCAACTTCTTCATATTCTAACACACCTCCATTATTTGCCCTTTCCTCCCCGTTTCGCTTACCCTTTTGTTTATTTTCACACCCTTTTCTCGCCGGCACCTCCACTTCTTCATAAATTGGCTGCTTACGTACGTTTTCCTCCGAGTGCTCATGACCGTCTTCACGCTGCTCTTCCGCCAGTTTTGGCTGAGAAGCCTCATTTTCTGCCACCGGGGTGTGAACAGAAACGCGCAGCAACCGACAGTGCATATTATCATATAGAAAGAAGCGAAGCGTAGCGATTCGTACTACCGGAAAAGTGTCGCTAACCGCTAGGCAATAGAGTCAGCTTACGGGGTGGGGCGCAAGCAAGCGTAGCGAGGCATACCAACGCCATGCCAACAAGAGGAACCATCCGGACTTAAAACAGCCGACCTACCCCCTGCCACTTCTTCCTCTAAGTAAAGTTGATAGATTTCTGTACGAGTTTTCAAGTGCCATCTCCAGTCTAAGCGGTTGAGTTCAGTGATTGTATCGAACAAAAGCCCCCTCCCGGGGCAGGTACGCGACTGTCTCTTCATGTGTAACTGGGTTTTTGCACAACCTCTTGATATGTCCGAATCCTCCACAATGTTTGCATTTCCTTTTCCTAGCTCCTAGCCTTGGACCTTTATCGGTGGAGGCTTCGATCCTTAGCTTTCTAGGCCTCCCAGGTGGCCTCCTAAGAACTGGTGGTTGAAGTTTGAACCTTGGATCGATAATCTCCCAATCATTTTCATCGGCCATAGGTGGTACGATTTCTGCATAAGTTGTAGCAAACTTTTCCATAGAGAAATAGTTGTCGACATAGTTCTCTATTTCTGCTCCGTTACCTCTAAGATTTAAGATGAAGTAAATTGCATGGTGACATGGCAGACCAGTAATCTGCCACTGCCTGCACGAACAAGTCTTGTTTCCAATGTCTACAGTGTACCTCTGTTCACTTCCATGCTTGTATTCTGCATAAACCTCAGCCAATGTTCTGGAACTTCTGACCATCCTCATCTTTATCGTTCTCATTGCCCTGGTTCTTGCATTCAGTAACATAACCACCTTTGGAACTATTTTATGGCCTAAAAATTTTCTTGCACAAATTCTTTGCGTTAAATCTATTTTCACCATTATGCACTATCTTATTGCATCCAACAAAATAACAATTCCAAGTGTCTTCATGCCCGAAATCTTATCATTGAAACTCTCTGCCAAATTATTGCAAACAAAATCCACCTTGCTTAACTCACCAAACTTGCTTCTGGCCCATAGCTTGGTGTGATGTTCTTCAAGGTATTTTTTCACCTTTGGCACTACATACATGTTCTGCAAGTAAGTAGCATGCGTGCTTGGTGTGTATGTGTATGTTGATCGCCACAAGTCCTCTTCAAAGATCTTTCCTTTGAACTTCTTCGTGAAGTTAGTAGCGAGGTGCCGCATGCATTCCCTATGCTCAACCCCAGGAAACACAGCATCAACATCATTCTCAAGACCCTCGCATGCACCGGTGTGTATCACCAAGCCTTCAGGGTGACCAATTACTTCCCGTAGTCTCTGCATGAACCATGTCCAGATTTCATTTGATTCACCCTCAAGAACAGCATAAGCTACGGGTAGAAGCCAATTATGCGTGTCCAAAGAACAAGCAGAAGCAACATGTCCCCTGAACTTCCGTGTTAAAGAAGTTGCGCCTATTGCCAAGCATGGCCTGCAGCCGTCTAGGAACCCCTTCCAGCATGCCTTCAGGCAGACAAAACATCTCCTGAAGCATATCTTATCTGCTTGCTTATACCTGACCCCACTCGAGACCTTTTCTCTCCCTTTCACAACCTCGTAATCGATGTCAACAACACTACCAGGTGATGTTTTCTCTACCTGAGCTTTGAAACTATACAACATATGGAAACTGTCATTCCACTTTCCTTGAATGAAGTCTAGAGCCATCTCCTTCCCATCAAAGACTCCGTGGTAAGGAATCAGAATGTTAAACTTTTTCTAATCTTTGCTCTGAGTTCAGCAGGTCCAATGTTATGATCCTGCCTCACCCAGTCAAGTATAGTAGCAACAATCCACTTGGTAGTCACCGGTCTAATTTTACCACTTAAAGAAGTATTAGGCAGTTGTGTTTCTTTGTGTTTACTTTGATCTACATTCGATAAGAATCCAAATAATTTAGAGCTAGTTATCAGCAGAATAAATATGAGAAAGACTGAAACTAAATGTAGCTATTGCAACCTGAAATGGGTGTGCACCCCGCATTGGAGATGCATGTAATCTCCATTTGCACACATTACTTTCCCTACAGTGCACCCTAAATCTCTTTTGGTCACTGTTTTCAATGATAAATTCGAACCAAACTCTGATTGCATAGGTTGCAACTGCATATCTGCATTCCCCTCATCAATTGTAGGTTCATCCCTGTCAAAGTGTATCACTGGCCTGTCCACGTCTTCGTCGTCGTATCTACATCCCATTTCCACATCTTCACATTCCTCTTCCTCATCAGTCCCATAGTCAGGCTCAAAGTTCGAATCAACCAAATATTCCCTACTCTCCATCCAATCAGGGTCAGCAGCCCTGTCTGGATATGCTTTCTCATCATCATCCGCACTGCCACACATTCCAGTGCCTTCATGCTCGCTTGACAAAGCATCATGCTCAAGGACAAGCTGTACAGACGTCCTGCGGTTACCAACACATATCCTTGCCATCACCACGGGACTAGAAACGCTAATTAGGGTATGCAGAAAAGGAATCACAGTTCTTACCCTTCAATGTGGACGCATGACACCTTCTTCGGGCTCCATACCTCCAAAGCTCTGCACCCCACTTCCTCTCCCCCTGTTTCGTTGTCCTCTGTGCTCTCCAGACTTGAAGGAGATTCCGTGCTCTCCAGCCGCGCAGGACCCATATCCGTGCCCTCAAGCCTCGCAGGATCCATCTCCGAGCGGGATCCGGATCACTAACATCGTTGGGCCCCTAACCCAACGGCCAACTCTTGGTTTTTGTTTCCAGACGCGCCTGGGCGGTGGGTGGCGGCAAGGAGACAGGGCGGGGAGGGGAGGGGAGGGGACGTGAGGGGATGGCAGGGAGGGGAGGGCGGGAGGACGACGACCCAAGGGGACGACGAGAGCGGTGCACGACTGAGCAGAGTGGCGGTGGCAGGAGCAGAGGAGCGGAGTGGAGCGGAGCTGGTTGCGACAAAGCATGGAAAATTGCACAATAATGTTTTGGTGGGCGGCACCAGCCCTAGAACCTGGGATGCGCGCCATCGAAGGTGGAGGAGGCAGGCCCGCCAGTCAGAAAACATGCCACCTGTCAGCGCACTATGCATGGGGAGCACTTCACGGAATTTTTTAGCAGGTCCCACATGCCAGTCTGTTTGATCAAAACTTGCATGCAGTGTATGGCTAGTTCACGCGCTAGTTCCGAAAAAAGCCCGTTGATCCAAACTTGAATTGGCAGTTCCGCTTCTTCTCCCCTATCTCCTCGTCTCCTCGCAGTGGCAGTTCCGCTTCGTCTCCCTCGTCTGTTATCCTCTTCTTCTTCTCCTCGCAGTGGTAGTTCTTCTTTCTTCCTCGATCAAAACATTCCCGCACGTAAGCCATGGCTAGTAGCCGGATGAAGAGGAACTGGTCCGATCTCCCGGCTAACCCAGTTCGCAAGATCGCCGACTACTTGCTGGATAAAGAGGAGTATGTCGACACCTATGCTACTTGTTGGGAAGTCTGCACCGATTGGCGCCGCACTTTAAAGGTGCCCGAATTCCATCTCAACAACTGGATCATGATAGATCACACACTTCTAGACGTTGGCGACTTCACCTTCCTCAACCTCGCCACTGGTCATTGCTTCAGGACAAATCTAATGGATGTCCATCTCAGTTTCACATTCACATCTGATATTTATTGGTATTTTCCATTGTAAACATCTTAGTGTTAATTGATGCCCTCTTCTTCCAAAAGATTCTACTTCGTCGGTGTTTCTCGTGGCGTCATCGTGCTTGCTCAGAGGGTGGAGCCGTACCAGATTCGGCTTCTGAACCCAATCACTCATAAGTCTAACACTGAGTTTCAAGCACGCATACCATTTGATCTTCTGCAATCTGTCGTCGTGACGAAGTCCCAGACGATGGTGTTCGTTTGCACTGATTATCCAGATCATATTGCATGGGCCGATGAGAGCACCCCAACGGGGCAAATCAATGGATCATTGGAGAAGGATTGTATTCGCCACCTCCTGATACGCTTCTGGTCTGCATGACGACATTCTAAGGGGAAGTATATGCATTACTTGAGAATGGAGACATCTTGTCGACCAACATCTAGTTAGAGCAGCACGCTAGCACTATCACGATGGCCAAAATAATTTTGGCCCTAGTCTTTGAATAGGTACGCAGAACCTACAAATTTTACCTTGTGGAGTCAGATGGTGATCTGCTTCTTGTGTTGAATGGGGATTTCGCCAAAGGGCAACCGGTGTTGTACCGGGTGGACACGGAGAACCGCTCTCTCGAGGCCGTCAGTGACATTGGAAGTCGTGCCCTCTTCGTTGGTTACAATCGGTCTATCTCCATTGACACCAGGTTACGCCCCACAGTCAAACCCGGTTGCATATACTACAGGAATTTTATCAGACTGTACGATCATGAGGTCCAAGCCTGGGAAGAGGAACCAACAATGGCTTAAGTCTGGAACATACACCGAGGCCTTACCCTCTGGACGAGATACTGGCAGCACATTGCAGACGGAGAGAGTTCTCTGAACATGTGTTGCAGCACGCGTTAGCCGATGACGACGTAATATATAGGGGAGAATGAATCCTATATTCATCCTAGGTTATTTGCTAGCATTTTCAGGTCTATTTTTCGAAGTAGAAATTTGTACTGTATTTATATTATTTCGATGTGCAGTATGCGTATTACCTTTCAGACAAAATTGTAATGTATTTAAATTTAGTACTTTCAGAATTTAAAGTATTTATTTTTAGTAGCTTCTTTCAGAACTCTCTGTGTTCGACATGGGCATCAGCTCATCGCCGCAATTCAGGTTCCACATGGAAAATTGCATAATAATGTGTTGGTGGGCGGCACCACCCCTCGAACCTGGGATGCGCGCCATCGAAGGTGGAGGGGGCGGGCCCGCCAGTTAGAAAACATGCCACGTCGACATCCCCTGTTTCTAATGCCCTTTAAAAAAAGAAAACATGCCACGTCGTTGTCCCCTGTTTCTGATGGTGTTGCTACACTCGACGGTACATGGTGGCATATAAATAATATCGTATAAACATAAGGGCACAGTCATCAACATTTATAAAATGAAACCCGGTCCCATCTCCTACCTGTCCTGGTACATTCCCCGATGAGGTGGACAGCCATGACCTATCTTTTTAATATGTTCGCACTCTTGTGCTAAGAAGGGAAATAAAGATTGAGCTGTTAATGCAACGAGTGTCGAATTATTACCCTCTAAGGAAATGGGAAATGGTTATTTTCATGCGTGCCTATAGTCCAAACCTACTGTCAGTCTTTCACTCCCCTTCTCCGACTAACCACAGTTCACCTTGCGCAGCTCCTCCGCGCTGCACCAACTAGGGTAACATGGCCCCGCCTAAGCAGCCGCTGCCGCCGCCGTGACAGCCGCCGAAACTAGGGTATTTAGCCCCTCTAAGGCAATCCATGAAGCTCTACTTCAAGGCCGGTCTCCCATTGCCCTGCCAGGCGGATGATTTCCCCGAATGTGCCGAATCGGCCGCGGAGGCGACTGCGGCGTCGTCGGCGCCAGATGCGGCAAGCAGGGCCAAGAGAGTGATGTGGAGAAATCGCACGGCGGCATTACGGCATGCTCTAGGCAGTGGGAACAAGGTATGTATCAAATCGTTCACGAGAGCATGCCATCGAGGGTACACACCCTCGAACAGGGCAGCGCCAAGGTCTAGGAACTCTCGCGTCCACGCTTCGGCGCGGACTACCTTACCTCAGTGGGGGAGGCTAGGAGCATGCCATCTGCGGCAAAGACGCTCCATCCTATGCACCGTCGGAGGCTATACCATGGCGGCGACCAAGCGTCTATACTCATCATGCTGGATTGTTCGATAGCTAGAGCCGGCGGCGGGCATCAGCTCAGCCCCGGAATTCAGGTTCGAGTTCACACGGACCTACGATCCCAAGAAAGAGATGCTGAATTTCAGTTTCGAAGAAATCGTTGCAGCGGCGCGGATGGTCTAACTGAACCGGGACTGGCACACACAAATCGCTCGTGCATGAACGATGTAGATTTCTTGTAGTTTGGCGGCAAGGCAATGGATTAGTTTGGGTTAAATGATCAAAGAACTTATGTCCTCTCAAGGCAATTGGCCAGCCAACTCTCTGGTGGAGATCTGTAGTTTCTTCAGTGTAGAATAGTTAAGTTTAGACTAAAGAATGGCTTTTGTAGATGAAATGCAGGTATAAGACCCTTTTGTATGAAAGTACTACTGTTGTAAGCAAATACTATCAAGTATCTATTTCCTTCAATTACTAGTCGTGGTTCAATCCAGTTAACTGGCATCTTTTTATCCCACACTACAGATTTTGCGTCTGCTGTCTGTGCTGTAAACCATTTTTCCTTTGTCTTGTGTTGCCTGCAAAATGGTCCTGCAGTTCAACGTGTTACAAATGTAGCTACCTTGTACTTGAAGAGGAGATGTACTACATTTTCCTGGCATCCACAAAATTGACATTGCTCATTGCCAGACCACCCTCTTTTCATGAGGTTGTCCTTGGTTATTCACAGAAATTATAAAGCACGGTGTTCAACTACATCGATTCAAACTATTACACACACACACTACATCAAATTCATTACCCACACATACTACATTGATTCAAACTATTACACACACATACTACTTCAAACTATTACACACACGAACTACATCGATTCAAACTATTACACATTTTTAGTCGATGCTAACTTCCTGCTACGCTCTCCATACTACAAATTCATTAGACACACATACCACGGCAATTCACTAGAGCTCTGTCTTCACTCGAGGGAAATCAGAACCACCAGCTCGTCCAAGCCCGGTTCCCCCACCGAAACTGTGTGAGCCGTCGCGAAACGGTGGTGGTCCTGTGCCGTTGATCCTTCCAGGCCAACACTGCAGGCAACGAGGACGCTTTCTGGCAGCCTCTTCGGGGCCCTGAATGCCATGTACCGATTCCAGAACCTCCTCTAGGTGGATGATGATCGGGTGCTTCCAGCAAAGCTGTCGCCCTGCCCTGCTTGGAATCTGCACCTCGTACATCTTAGGAACGACGTCAGGATCTTTCAGCCACGCCTTTACCTCGATGAACCATTTGTCGCTCGGTGGCATGATTTCCACCAGCTCGTCGCCAAGGCTACTGACGACCTACTTGAGGGCCTCCGGCTCCCAAGCATCCAATGGGAGGCTGTCAAAGCCAAGTTTGGAGAAGAAACGAAGCTGCCCCAAGCGATCGTCCCACCCACAGGCGTGATGCCAATGCATGAAGCTCATTTTCTCCCCGCAGCACTCGAAAGAACGGGAAGAATGTAGAACGCGCTCGGTGTCTGAGCAGTGCTCGAACCGGACAAAAAAATCGAATGGCAGCATGCATACCTCAATGTTGACCTCATTTCGTCTGATCCCAAAATGAGACCTGAAAGCCGACAGCAACTCTGCCGGCGACACGGCGGGACAGAAGCCTAGCACGGTGGCCATGAGAGAGTGGTCGTCGAACTGCTGTGCCAGAGCTACCATGCCTGGGCTGCGCGGCAGCACACAATTTCCTGAAGCCGGTCGCCGGCCTGGATCGCCCGACGGGACACGCTCCGCCGTGCGAGAAGGACTAGCCAGAGGTGATATATTAGTCCGGGGACGCGAAGCTCCGATACGGCAGACGATGCAACAGCGACGGCTGCGAGCTTCGATTAGAGGCGTGGGAGATTGACCAGACATGGTGGGGACGCAAATTAGAGCAAGTGCGAGCTCCGATCTGAGACAAGCAGCTGGAGCTAAGCAAATGTTATGGGGAGGGGAGCAGGGGAGAAGACCATAGCAGAGCAAAGAAATAGATCTAGTCCACTCAGGGATCTGGTCCACGCAGGGGTAAGCTAGTCCACGACCGCAAAAGATAATGGGGAATACTGACATCACGGGCCAAGACGAGTTGACCTAATGGCGGTATTTGAGTACAATCGTTTTTCATCTGGTTCAAACGACTGTTTGGCCGTTAGATTTGTAGTCACCCCCATTTGGCCCTTCTGGAAAATTGGAGATTCTACTATGGCCCTTCCGCGCGATTGATGACAACTCGGGTACCGCGGTGTGCTCACCCACCAAGTTTGGTACCGCAAATGAACATTCCTCGGCCTGTGACCCCAGAGTCACCGGCCCGGAATCCAGGCTAGACTCCGCCCCTCTGCTTGGAGCATTCAATACACCCCTCCAGAGACAAAGCCAAAGAGCGGCGACCACCATGAAGTCTCCGCCCACCACAGAGTCTCTGGCCCTGCACCCCGGATTCTCCGGCCCGCTACACCGTAGTCTCCGCCCGCATGTCTCCGGATAGGACTCCAGACCCCACTGAATGGTCTCTGCATGCCACCCCAGAGTCTCCAGTCTACAGACCCCGGAGTATCCTATATAAGTAAAACGGGCATGCGTGCTTTGAGTTGGGCCTGACCCATGTAACGCCCCTCAAACTCCCTATTATGCCTATTTTACCCCTAGCTCGTGGCTAGCCTATATATATGCCCCCACCCTCTCCTCAAAACCCTAGAGATAATGATGAATTGAGGCATGTGCCAAACCTTGGATGGGAACCCCCTCTCAGTAGTAGATCTATGAGTTGTACAAGGCCTTGGAGTCGGTGCCCTTCTCCAAGTTGTCAAGACCCTCCTCAAGTGTTTGGTCTCTCCTTGTCAAGGATTCTAGTAGTTCTTGGTCTCTCCCCTTTGGGATTCTACTTGGTTGCTACTCTCTCCTTGATTTGGATTCTATCATCCGCTTTCCGATCTCTCCTTTGGTGATTCTACCGCAAGGTCTCTTGCCAAGGATTCTATTGGATTAGTTGTTCTAACCAACAGGAGCAAATCGAATCGGGTGAGATTTGGAGTGTGTTTGTATATTTATCTTGCATTAGAATAGCGTTCATCGTGTTCATCTTGTTTCCCTCACTCCCCGCTTCAAATCCGTGAAGACCGGGCCACCCCAAGGGTAAATCCATAAGGAGACCCATATCAAAGCGAAGTTAAGTGCAATTGTTCAGATATATTATGCTCATGTTTAACAGGACTTGTGACAATGGAATATGATACAACCTTGAACTTGTGAGTTTTTCCTCTTTATTCAATTTCTCACTATTATTCATTATAGCGTTGTCACTCGAGGACGAGTAACAGCTAAGCTTGGGGAAGTTGGTAGCTCCAAATTTCAACACTTTTTGATGCGTCCCATCCTACGGACGTCCCTACATCTACACCACCAAGTCCCCCAAGTGGACCAATGACTCGCGCCTGAGCCAAAATCCTTCAAGATAAGGTTAACTCGCTCCTCTCCTCGTGTGAATTTGATACATCCTTGGATGGCTTGCTAATTCATGCCAATACTTTATGCATCCTCAACTATGAGCCCCATGAAGAAACACCAAGAGAAGGATCCAAGCACACACAAGAAGGATCTCCAGACGGAACCGATGCTAGGTCTGGCGAACCAACGCCATCACCGGAATTTTTGGCGTCACCTCCGGCGGATCGGAACCCCGAACAGAAATCCCGGTGCTAGGCCCGGCGCTGACCGGAACATGTCTCTATAAGCGATTCTGGCGCGCACCAAAGCAAACCAGCGGAGACAGAAACTCCACAACAATTCTGACGCCGCTGAACTTATCGCTAGAACCGCCTGACGAAAGTCAACCCTGATTTTGATGCCCTAGAATATTCCCTATTTCATCTAGACTTTATCTTTTGTACCCAAACTACCCATTTTTGTGGTTGGCCTATAAATAGCCCCCACCCTCCATTGTCATCCTTAGACTTGGATAATTGAATTAGAAGAAACCCTTGTGGATCTCCCTAAGTTTAGTCTCATGTTCCTTTGCTAAAGGAGCACCAATTATCCCCCACCTCGTTGGACTTTGCATCATGCATCCATCATTGTACGAGGCCTTGGTGTTGGAATCCTTCACCAAGACGTCAAGATATCACCAAGCCTCCCGCTCGCTATGCCGGTTAGAGAGAGAAATCCTTGCCCGAAGACGATCCTAGGGATTGCGCCAGACAGGTGGCTGACGGTGTGAGCTATTGGTTTGTATCGTGTTTTCGTGTGTGTGTTCATCGAGATATTCACGTGCGTGTTCATGGATTTCATACCCTCCCTCTTCCCCACTCGCCTCCCTCTCGATTTCCATGGGATTCGTGAAAGATCGGGCAACCCCGAGGGGCATACCCCAACATATTGGTATCAAGAGCTTTGTTGATCACGAGTTCCCCCGCACATTTTTCTTCTATCCACCAAAAAATCAAAAATCCCCAAAAAAGAGCCCCAAATTGCCTTCGGATCGATCTCTGGATTTGGTGAGTTTTTCATGGTTTTGGTCCATAGATCTATTTCTTTGGGTGTCGATCTACCTTCCCTTGACCTCCCTCAGCCCCAATTCCGACATATTTTTGAAGATTTTCCAAGATTTGACTTTTGGTGTTCTTCATGAACCCAAACTGGCGCCAGGCCTGGTCAGACCAACCTAGCTGCCAGAATTTCCGACGATAGTTCCAGCGAACTAGAATCACCGCCGAGAATTTTGGCACTAGGTCTGGCGCCGCCGGTTTGGCCGCCGAAAATTTTTCTGACCCAATTTTGACCGTCGTCCTCTTTTGTTTGTTCGCGTTTCATGTGCATGTCTCCAAAACTAACAGCAAGCTTCCACAAATCATCACATCACGTGCTCCTCGACATCATGACACTCAAACATCACCGCCAACACCGGTACAAAGTCGTCATCAATACCAAAAGTATAACTTGCTCCACCTTGTTATCCCTATATCTTCCTTTGTGCGTATCTATCCTATGAGAGCAGCTCATTTTGTGTTTGCCTAAGCATTGTGCACTTGCCCTTGGAAAGTGAGAGTGTGTAAGCAAATAAAAAAGTTGACATAGTAGTATAGAAAGGGAGAAAAAGAATCAAGAAAGAAGAAGAGAAAAAGCAAAAAATAAATATAAAGACACATAGTCTCTCAATACAAAGAGAGTATCAAGATTCTAAGAAAAGAGAGAGAAAAAGCGCGACCAAGGCAAGTGCACAAATTCATTACTTATCCTCTTTTGGCAAACAAGTTGTGGTCTCTTCTTGCATTGGCACGACAACCAAGCTTAATCTTCATTAGGACATTTTGTGCTCATTTTGATAGTCATGCTAACCCCATCCTTCTCCACGTGTGCGTGTCTTCGTGTTTTTGTAGATCGTATCCTTTTTGCTTTTGATCTTTGGTTCTTTACCACCTTTAACAATAACCTTTTATTTGGATCGTTTAGTTTGGTTTTCCACCACCCTAACCATCCACCAAAATCTTTTGAGAGTATTAGTTCTTTCTTTAGTGTGAGATTTCTTTGCAATTTCACTTTGCAAGCTTAGAGTTCTCACTTGTGGCTACTAGTTCAATGCAATCCCCAAGGTGAGGTAAAAGGCTAACCCCCACCACATATTACCTTCCATATACAATCCATTGTTCTCTTGCATGATGGATATGCACGGTGAGGCGAGCCAACCACCTTCACTCGAGGATGAAGAAGGACCGTAAATGATGCACGTAAGCCACAACAACATTCGCTGACTGTTCCATGGTCGTTGCAATGCTCTCGAGACCCGCCAATTTGAAAAATTCAGTGAAACTCAAGCCGAATTCAAGAGCATCGACAACCGCTTCGATGTACTTCAATAACAAATGCATGAGGTGTGACAAGTATTCGCCTTTCTCAAGAGATGAGGGCCATGCACATCAACATCACCAATCAAAATGAAGCCTTACAAAAGTCGATGGCCGAGCTCACGCAAAACACAAGATCCACGCGCATCAAGATCTTCATGGCACCATTCAAGTGCGTCAAGCTCTTCACACCATCGCCCTACTCCTCAACAAGATCCTCATGTAAGTGCTCCAAGTTGCAATGAAGCTCACGTGGTTTAAGATGGAAGTTCTTCGAACTATGTACCTTCCCCACGGCATGCTGCTACTTCAAGCTATGATGGTGATTTCTCCCCAAGGCCTCAAGCAAGGCAAGACGAATACCGTCATCACGCAAGATCACTAGTGATCAAACAAGCCCAACCGCGTGAAGAACCATGAGTGGAACCTCATGTGCAACCTCAACTATGCCGACCTCATCCATGAGACGTTCTTGCAACAACAAGTGATGAATCCAACTTGGAGGAAGAAGCTCGTCATCGACATAAAGCTCTTCAAGATCCTCCTCTTTGTCCTCCCTGTCATGAACGTCCATGCCTCCACCGTGGTCAACATGATGAGCCTCCTCCACAACATCAAGACATGGAGCGTCACATGATACATGTGGAGCAATGCGGACCACGTTAAGAGGCTCGAGACCATGACCTTCACCAAGAGGCCTAGGTGCCTAACCCACGTCAACAACCGAGAAATGAGCCTCCCTCACCCACAACTATGGCAAGAGGCTCCACATCCTCAACCTCGTCAACAACCGTGCCAAGAGCAAGAGAAAGCTCCCCAACAACATCGCGAGAACCAAGTTCCACCTCCCCAAAATGCGGCTCCTCATCCGCAAGTGCATCAACAAGGTCACCAAGCTCATCGCAATGATTACATGGAAGATGAAGATCGTCACCATCATGGCAACAACCGCTACCATGACCGCAACGAAGAAGAAACTTTTGGCAAACTCAAGTTCACCATGCCCAAGTTCACTGGTTCGAATGATCCCGAATAATACCTCTCATGGGCACTCAAAGTGGATAAAATCTTCTACATGCATAGTTATAGTGATGAGAAGATGGTCGCCATGGATTCACTTGAGTTTGATGATTCTGCCAACCTTTGGTGGGAATAAGTTTAAGTCGCTCGTGGCACAAGAGAAGATCCCCCAATCACCAGTTGGAACGACATGAAGGCTCATATGAGATCCCGCTTTGTTCCTACGCACTACACGCGCAACCTCTTCAACAAGCTACAATCGCTAAACCAAGGGACAAAGACCGTGGAAGAGTACTTCAAGAAAATGGAGCTCAACATGATCCGTGCCAACATTGAAGAGCGCGGCAAGCAAACAATGTCACGTTTCTTCATCGGCCTTAACCACCCAATCAAGCGCACCGTCGAGTTCGAAAAGTACAACAACATGGTTGAGCTTGTGCATATTGCAATAAAGGCTGAGCGTCAAGTGCAAGAAGACATCAAATACAACAAGACGAAAACGTACTTCACCTACAGGCAAGTGTCAACCAGTAAACAAACAAAGTTCAATGGAAGTTCCTACGCACTACACGCGCAACCTCTTCAACAAGCTACAATCGCTAAACCAAGGGACAAAGACCGTGGAAGAGTACTTCAAGAAAATGGAGCTCAACATGATCCGTGCCAACATTGAAGAGCGCGGCAAGCAAACAATGTCACGTTTCTTCATCGGCCTTAACCACCCAATCAAGCGCACCGTCGAGTTCGAAAAGTACAACAACATGGTTGAGCTTGTGCATATTGCAATAAAGGCTGAGCGTCAAGTGCAAGAAGACATCAAATACAACAAGACGAAAACGTACTTCACCTACAGGCAAGCGTCAACCAGTAAACAAACAAAGTTCAATGGAAGTTCCTCAAGTACATCCAAGCCTCCTTTCCATCCCACACTTCCTCAAGGAAAACCGCCCCCAAGTGGAAAGCATACAAAAGATGACCCGCCCTTCAATGGCGGATGCTACAAGTGTGAGGAAAAGTACACAAGTCAGCCACATTTGGAAACAAGAATTTTTTGTTCATTCATGACAATGGCGATGAGGAATACTTGAGTGAGGATGAATTTGATGCAAGAGTCAAAGAAGGAATGATAAGGTAACATGTGGAAGATGATCAAGAACTCCTGATATGTGAACACGACACAAGTTCTTCGCTTGTCATTACAAGGATCTTGACTACTCAAGCCCAAGAACATGAAGATCGAAGATCCAACATCTTCCAAACATGTGCCGGGATCAATGGGAAATCCATTAAAGTCATCATCGATGGAGGGAGTTGTCACAACCTTTCTATCACCAAGTTGTGTGAGAAGATTGAGAAGGGGTGAATGATGTCTACGCACGCTTCTATGCTTGTAGACAGTGTTGGGCCTCCAAGTGTAGAGGTTTGTAGAACAGCAACAAGTTTCCCTTAAGTGGATCACCCAAGGATTATAGAACTCAGGGAGGAAGTGGTCAAAGGTATCCCTCTCAAGCAACCCTGCAATCAAGATACAAGAAGTCTCGTGTGTCCCCAACTGTGGCATCCCGCTAAAGTCACTACTAGAAAATCGCGGTGTTTTTGTGCATTGCATCATCGTGAACGCATGCTCATGTCATCATGCCACATTGCATTTGAGTTTCGTCATCATCATGCATCTGTTTGTTTGAAACTATTTTCGAAAAACCTGCTTTTGTTTTCTAAACGCACCGTCTTTATTTCATATCAAAACCCGGGCTTGGCCGAAATATTTTGTTTCATCTACAATCGGATTTCAAAAGCGCTGTTTTAAACAAATAAAATATTTATATTATTTTTAGGGGGCAGCCGAACCAGGCCCGAACCGGCCCAGCCGGCCACCCCCAAGAAAAACCAAGAAAACCCAAATCCTAACCAAACCCTAGCCCTACCTACCCCCAAACCCTATCCACCCTCACCAACTCCCCACACCCACACTCCCTCCCTTCCTTTTTTCTCCACCCAGCCGCCACCTGTAATCCACCCTTCGCCCCACACAGCAGCACCCCGCCTCCAACCGGGACCACCCGTAGTGCGTCACACGCTTCCTTCCCCGCGCCCGCGCGTAGCACACACAACGCACACGGTCACGCCTCAGCGCCCCGCTCCCGCACGAAAACCACCTGCCGCCTAGACACCTCCCACCGACCCGCTCCCGATCCCCACACCCCTCGCGAGGCATCTGGTCGCCCCCGGCCCCACCCTGGCCACGCACGCTTCCACAACCTCCCCATCCCCGTTCCCCTGGCCCACCTCGTCCGTCCCGTCCATCACGCGCCTTCTCCCCGACGCGTTCCGTCCTCCTCCCACCAACCCCGCGTCAAGCCTGCAGCCGCCTCCACCACCCTCTGCCCGCGTTCCTCCCCCCACCAGGCCGCCCCTTCTCCGCCTCGCGACCTCGCCTATGGGAGCTCTTCCGCGCGGCCGCACCTCCTCCGCCCGGCAGTTGCGTGCCGCCTGCGACCTCAAGCCCCCTTCTCCGTCGGTGTCTCCACCTCCGTCGACCCCCGCGCCTCTGCAAGCCACGCCGACTGCGCCGTTTCGGGCCCATCTACCTCGCGCGCCGGCCCCTGTGTTCGCCTCGGCCTCCCCGAGCTTCTCTGGTTGCGACCGCGTCCGATGCGTCCAGCCTCCTCTCACGCCTCCTCCTAGGCCCACAAGTTCGCCACCCTGGGGCTGAGATGTGCCACGCGCCCCCTCGTCGCCATAGGCCCTCGTCTCCTCACGCTCGTCTCTGCCACAAGCTGCTGACTCGCTGACGCCGTCCTTGTCAGGCCTTGGCCGCGTGCGCAGCTCCCCTGGCCATGGCTACACCGCCCAGCTGAACCGCATGTGCGACCGGGTCGAGTCTGACCCATTGGCCAGGAGATTTTCCCTTCTTCGTTGTTCCATGCTACTATGGTGGAGGTCCTGCATGAAGATGGTGAATGTTTGCCCCGTCACCATCTCCAACACATGAGCATGTCTTGTTTTGTGTTGTGTTTTATCCTACATGTATCTGTACTTCTGGGTACAATCCGTTGCCACCAGGAGCTCTAAGATCTTCTACCGGAGTACACCCAAAGGTCTCCGTCCGGCCGCGTGTGCCCTCTAGTGCCAAGATCTTATCGTTGACAAGACCACCGACAAGCCGGAAACCTCCAAGATCTCCTTCACGGGAGAAACCTCAAGATCACCTTCCAAGAAACCGTGCGACAAGATCTACTTCACGGATCCGAAGACCCCCGGAACCCAAGATCTTCCGAACCCAGATGTGTGCCCCTAAGCCCCTATTTTTATAATATAACATTATCAACTGTCGCATATTAATTGTTCATCTCGCATGCATATCATGTGGGTTGGGGGCATTATGCCAATTCACCTCATAATTAAATATGGAGTCCATCTGCGGGATATCTTTATCTTATTCCGGACTCCATTTAAATTGGTGTAGCAAACCGATGCCGTGTTTTGTCTTGTCAACACAACATTTAATTTGCGGGGTAGATAAATAACTTGAACCATATAATTATTTGTCGGACCCCGGTTCTGCTTAATACTACCTAATTGCACCGGATCTTCGCCATGCCATGCATCATATCACAATCATGCCGGATCTTCTGCCGTAGTATTAAATATTGCATCCGGTGTTTGTTCTAGTGTTTGCTTCTTCGTGGATTAGGTCGATGAGTGTATGCGAGTATCGACAAGTTCTCCGGCTATGTACCTTCGGCTTTGTTCCCAGGCGAGCATTCTCCCCCTTCCTACCTATTTTGCATTTATAGACTTTACTTCCTCCTATTGATCTATTGATATCTGTGTTGCGATGCTTTACTTTCCGTGCACCCTTTATATTCCTTGCAGCCTCTATATTGCCTTGGACACATCCTATTGCCTGTTGATTGATAGATAGTCGGCCTTGCGAGTCTTTGTTGCTTGCTCAGGTGCTGCTTCATGTCGTTGTCGTTCCACTGTTGATGGAAGGTTGGCACATGCTTAATGGTGGAGATGCTTAATGGTGGAGATGATCATGGCTTTAATTACAACTTAATATTAAATTGCTAGGTATAACTAATGCAGAGGCATCGGTGGGCAATAGATGTTATTTGGTTCTTCCACGCTCACTTGTGTCCCGTAGGACCCCGAGTACTTGATACCTGTTCCTTGACTATCGCACTATCCGCATATGGGACCATGCATCCCCTTAGCCAGAGCTTGATTCATTTCTTATTTCTTGGGGTCACAAAGTAGTTTGGGGCTTTACTACTATCCTGTACATATGCCATGCTTTACTGCTTTATTTACGATTGTGCGTGGAGCACCTATACTATTTTGGATCATGACACGTTTTCGCTGTATCGACAAGCCTAGTCACACTTTCGGGTTCCCAGTCGTTTACCGTCATCTACACAAACCCTGGGTCCGTCTCGGAGCCGGCCAACTTCGTTGCGGGTAGCTTAGTGGGGTGGCCCCCTGAAATGTTTTATGAATCCTGTGATTGCTTTGTCGTGAAAGCCTCGTTGGGTTTTGAGTTGGTTTTTCTGAGGGTTTTTTCTGAGGTTTTTCCGAGGTTGATTGTGTGTGTGTTGCTATTTGTGCACCCCTGCAGGGTAAATCTTTCTGACAGCCGTGTCCGCGGTTATGGATAACTTGGAGCATAGTATCTAGATCATAGACAAGCATAACTAAAGTAGTGCTATAAATTTGACTTAATATGTGACTAGTAATCAGCTTTACTACAATGGAGTGGCTAATAAAAGTGCCAACAACTGGTGGAACTGGGGTGTATCGTGTCTTGTTATACCTGCCTAGTAAGTATCGCAACTCCAATGGAATGAAATAAAAGTGCCAACAACTGCTGGGTTTGGGATGTCACATGCTAATTGTACCTGACTAGTAAGTACTGCAACTACCACTGAATGGTTAACTACCACTGCCCACTACTTATGCTAGCAGGATGACTCATGCTATCTATATCTGATTAGTAAATGCTGCAACTATAACAGAATGAATAAAAGTGCCAACTGTGTGAGTTCCTCGGTTTAACTTCCTCGTTTGATCTCGAGGGGGAATACCGGGATGGGTATGATTGGTGTTAGTATCAGGTTGGTCCCGAATAGGTCTTTTCTTATCCCTCTCTAATAGCTGACAGTTGAATCGAGTCTCTATAGGTTGTTTAGTGCATGCTTCGCTGCCGCTTCAGTCCACCATACCTATGTAGGTGAGAGCCGCCGAATTCTAGCCTCGCCGTGTGCTGGCCTCAGTACTGATGCTCCTCTTTTTCCTCTGCCCTTTGTCGGCACCCCTTTTGTTTTAGAACGTTTGAGATCGACGTTGTTAGCAGGGTTACCCTTCCGGCTTGGCCTGGGCAGGGTTATGGACGCCATTGGTTATTCTTCAGGGCTCTTAGCTCAATTTGCTTCTTATCCGTACTCGGATGCTGTATCGTTTTCAAGGTGATTCTGATCTTTGTACTGTATATCTCTATTCTTGACTCAGTGAGTCGTTGCTGTATATATATATCTGTTCTATGGGTTCCATCATGGACTATTGTGTAATGATATTACTTCGTTTTCCACCCGCACGAAAGTGCTTGGTGGGCGTCCTTGAATCGTTTCTATGCGGGTTTGGCGGGATGCGCTAAAACTTGCATAGGGCCGATTCGAGGGTGTTACAGAGTGGTATCGGAGCACAACAGTTGCGATACCCCACAAGTCCAGCCTATAGGATAACCTAGCTAACGGCCGAAGTAGAGTGTCAAAACTATTTTTGCAAAATCGGTTGGATAGATCTGATTAGGTCTGCTATTACTTCTTACCCCTCTGTTGTTCTCCTCTTACCTCTGCGTGTTTTGGATCTGTTCTCTTCCCTTCTTCTAGTCCAGGATTTCTCGTGGTTGGGTTTCCCGTCGTACCTTCAGGGTTTCACTCCCTCCTTTGGTAACGTTGCTTCTACATTCGGTCTTCGTGCTATCTGAGGAATCCTTCATCTGTCGGACTTCTCTTTGTTCCTTCTTGTGCCTTCCGGTGTTTTCCGACACGATGATATCATCTACGCCAGATCCGATGCAGAGTCTGCATCACTCCTTTGTTCCGAACCTCGCTTGTCGAGATCTACAGTCTGATTCCAAGAGTTGGTTGCATAATTCTGCTATTCAGGTACGGAGTAATGATATGAGTGCGGGATGGAGTCATGACCATACCACTACTCTTATCATTCGCTTATGTATATTGAATCTGTGGATCCAGCAATTTTACTCCGCCCAGGAAGCTAGAGGTGGCTTTATTTGTTAATACCTCTACCTTCGCCCTTTGTTCCCGGAGTGTTATCTCGACGATCACGAACAGCGATCTCTTGTTAGTGGTGTCGTGAGGATCTACATGAAGCGAGAAGATTCAGATCGTCGGCCTTCTTTCGGTACCACGAGGCGGATCTCGAGGGTGAGATCCCTTGTTAGTGGTGTCGAATTGTGGCATCCCGCTAAAGTCACTACTAGAAAATCGCGGTGTTTTTGTGCATTGCATCATCATGACCGCATGCTCATGTCATCATGCCACATTGCATTTGAGCATCGTCATCATCATGCATCTGTTTGTCTGAAACTATTTTCGAAAAACCTGCTTTTGTTTTCTAAACGCCCCGTCTTTATTTCAAATCAAAACCCGGGCTTGGCCGGAATATTTTGTTTCGTCTACAATCGGATTTCAAAAGCCCCGTTTTAAACAAATAAAATATTTATATTATTTTTAGGGGGCAGCCGAACCAGGCCTGAACCGGCCCAGCCGGCCACCCCCAAGAAAAACCAAGAAAACCCAAATCCTAACCAAACCCTAGCCCTACCTACCCCCAACCCTATCCACCCTCACCAACTCCTCACACCCACACTCCCTCCCTTCCTTTTTTCTCCACCCAGGCGCCACCTGCAATCCACCCTTCGCCCCACACAGCAGCCACCCTGCCTCCAACTGGGCCCACCCGCAGTGCGTCGCACGCTTCCTTCCCCGTGCCCGCGCGCAGCACACACAACGCACACGGTCATGCCTCAGCGCCCCGCTCTCGCACGAAAACCACCTACCGCCTGGACACCTCCCACCGACCCGCTCCCAATCCCCACACCCCTCGCGAGGCATCTGGTCGCCCCTGGCCCCACCCTGGCCACGCACACTTCCGCAACCTCCCCATCCCCGTTCCCCTGGTCCACCTTGTCCGTCCCGTCCATCACATGCCTTCTCCCCGACGCGTTCCGTCCTCCTCCCACCAACCCTGCGTCAAGCCTGCAGCCGCCACCGCCACCCTCGGCCCGAGTTCCTCCCCACCACCGGGCCACCCCTTCTCCGCCTCGCGACCTCGCCTGTGGGCGCTCCTCCGCGCGGCCGCACCTCCTCCGCCCGGCAGTTGCGTGCCGCCTGCGAACTCAAGCCCCCTTCTCCGCCGGCGTCTCCACCTCCGTCGACCCCCTCGCCTCTGCATGCCACGCCGGCTGCACCGTTTCGGGCCCATTGATGCAGCCCGTCCTACGGACGCTTCTACATCTACACCAGCAAGTCCCCCAAGTGGATCCATGACTCGTGCTCAAGCCAAACTCCTCCAAGCTACGGTGAACTCGCTCCTCTCTTCGTGCCATTTTTATACCTCCTTGGATGCCGTGCTACTTCATACCACTACTTTGTCCATCATCAGGTACGAGCCCCCGCCACGTCGACCCATGAGCCCTGAAGCGGCACCTGTCCTGAAGCTGCCAGAGCCGAAGTGTCCGCCCGAATCCAGCCGGAGTGTCCGGCCACCCCGGAGTGTCCAGCCCACTCGACCCGGAGTGTCCGGCCTGCCCGAGCCCGAACCTGGCATGGACATTCAGAAGGTCAAATCGGACACTTCCCGGACACCTCCCGGAGTGTCCGGCCACCCGGACTGTCCGGTCGTTCCGACCCGGACTGTCTAGCCCAAGTAATGGGCCTGCAAGCCTAGCTGGGCCCTATCGCCCATGTACCCCTCTACTTCGCCCATAACTCTACTTTAATGCCTGAATTACCCCTAAACTTGTGGTTGGCCTATATATAGACCCCCACCTCCATTGTAAACCCTAGGCTTGATATTGGAATTAGTGGAAACCCCTTTGTGGATCTATCTAATTCTTGCCTCATGCTCCTTGACTAAGGAGCACCAATATCCCTAAACCTCGTTGGAGTTTGCATCGTGCCTCCGCATTGTACAAGGACTATGCATCGGTGTCCCTTTGCTTAGACGTCAAGATCTCATCGAGTCTCCGGCTCATACCGACCGGAGTGTCCGGCCAGACCGGAGTGTCCGGCCCAGATAGACCGGAGTGTCCGGCTGTAACGCCAGTTTTGATAGTTTTGCCTCATTTTTCGCATTGGCTAATCTCCTTTGTTTGCTCATGTCCCGTGTGCGTGTCAGCAACTACTAGCAAGCTTCCGCATCATCAACTTCCGCGCTTATCAATACCACGGACCATGAACATCATCCTGCACCACCGATGCCAAGTCCATCATCAAAGAAGGTATAACTTGTGTCACCTTGTTAACCCCCATCTTCCTTTGTGTGTACCTACCCCATGAGAGTGGCTCATCTTGTGTTTGCTTGAGCATTTTGCATTTGTCCTTCGATAGTGAGAGTGCAAGAGCAATAGCAAGTGTGACTAGGTAGCATCAAGGGAGAGCAAAAAAAAACAGAAAAAGATACAAAGAAAAAGCAAAAGAAAAATAGTCTCCCATTGCCAAAGAGAGTCTCAAAGCTTGTAAGCAAGAGAGAAAGAAGAGCGCCCAAGGCAAGTGCACAAATCCGTTGCTCAATTTTCCTCTTTGCAAACGTGCCATGGTCTCTCCTTGCATTGGCACGACAACGAGCTTAGTCTTTGTTAGGACTTTTAGTTTGCTCATTTTCATAGTCGTGTTAATCCCAACTTTCTCCACGTGTGTGTACATAGTCGTAGGTTCCCGACACCCTTTTGAGTTGTTGACCTTCGCCTTTGACTTGAGTTTTGTTGGATTTTACCCACTTTTGACTATCCCTTTTCTTTTGGTTGGTTCTTTGGCTTTCCACAATCCTAACCTACCACAAACAAGCTTTTGAGAGTTAGTTCTTTCTTTAGTGTGAGTTTTCTTTGCAATTCCACTTTGCACGCTTATAGCTCTAACTTGTGGTTTCTAGTTTGGTGGAACTCCAAGGTGAGGTACAAGGCTAACACCACCATATTCCACTTCCATATACAATACTCATGTGTTTTGCATGATGGATAGGCACGGTGAGACGAGCCAACCACCTCCCCAAGAAGAAGATCAAGGTCCATACATGACGCGTGCAAGTCACTTCATCGTCCGCCAAGAGTTTCGTGAACGTTGCCAAGCACTTGAGACGCGACAAGATGAACAATTTGGCGAGACGCAAGCCGAGTTCAAGAACATCGACAACCGCTTCGACAGCCTCGAACGACAAATGCATGCAATGCATCACAACTTCGGCCACCAAAATGAAGCGCTCCAACGCTCCGTCGCCGAAACAAATGACAATCTTCGACGCCTCATCGATGGCATGGCAAGACCGTGTTCACGCGCATCAAGCTCGGCAAGTTCTTCGCATCGTCATGCACTCTTCCACAAGATCTACATCAAAGTGCTCAAAGACGCAATGATGCCCCCGTGGTTGAAGATGGAATCTCTTTGAACTATGTACCTTCCCCACGGCACGCCGCAACGTCAAGCTATGATGGTGACCTCTCTTCAAGGCCACGAGCAAGGCAAGAAGCACACCATCATCACGCAAGGGCACTAGTGATCCAACAAGAGCAACCACAAGAGGAACCGCAAGCGCAACCGCAAGTAAAACCGCAAGTCTACCACCATCGACCGCGACACATACTTGACACAACAAGTGATGACTCCAACTTGGAGAATCAAGCTCGTCATCGACGGGAAGCTCTCCAAGATCATCCTCCTCGTCATCAACATCATGAACGTCAACAACGACACCATGGTCATCACGCGGCGCCTCCTCCACATCAACAAAACTTGGAGCGTCAAGTGATACAAGTTGAGCGACGCCCACCACGTCAACAAGCTCATGACCATGTTCTTCGCCGTGAGGCCCATGTGCCTAACCAACATCACCAACCGAGGAACGAGCCTCCTCTTCGTCATCAACCGTGTCAAGAGGCTCCACACCTTTGCCACCATGAGGCCCAAGTGCCTCAACCACGTCAACAACCGCACCAAGAGCAAGAGCAAGATCCTCCTCAACAACAATATCAAGAGCAAGCTCCGCAACAAGGACGCGAGAACCAAGTTCCACCTCCCCAACTACAAGATCATCAACAAGGTCACCAAGCTCGTCGTAATGACCGCAACGATGAAGAAACTTTTGGCAAGCTCAAGTTCACAATGCCCAAGTTCACCGGATCCAATGACCCTGAAGAATACCTCTCGTGGGCCCTCAAAGTCGACAAGATCTTCCGCATGCACAACTATAGCAACGAGAAGATGGTCGCCATGGCTTCGCTTGAGTTTGATGATTACGCCAACCTTTGGTGGGAACAAGTTCAAGTTGCTCGAGATGCAAGACATGAACCGCCAATCACAACTTGGCATGACATGAAGGCTTACATGAGATCCCGGTTTGTCCCCGCGCACTACACGCGTGACCTCTTCAACAACCTTCAAGCGCTTCGTCAAGGGACAAAGACCGTGGAAGAGTACTTCAAGGAAATGGAACTCAACTTGATTCGCGCCAACATTGATGAACACATGGAGCAAACAATGGCACGTTTCCTTATTGGCTTGAATCACCCAATCAAGCGCATCGTCGAGTTCCAAACATACAACACAATGGTTGAGCTTGTGCACATAGCGACAAAGGCTGAACGTCAAGTGCAAGAGGACATCAAGTACAACAAGCCCAAGACGTACTTCACCTACAAGCAAGCTTCAACCGCTACACCAACAACTTCCAATGGTAGCTCCTCAAGTACCTCCAAGCCTTCCTTCAAGCCCACACTTCCTCAAGGAAAACTGCCCCCAAGTGGCAAGCAAGCAAAGAGTGATGCACATTTCAACGGTGAATGCTACAAGTGTGGAGGTAAAGGACACAAGTCGGCCAAATGTGGAAACAAGAAAGTCTTGTTCATCCATGACAATGGTGATGAAGAGTACTTGAGTGAATATGAGTTTGACGCCCATGTCAAGGAAGCAATGGCAAGGCAACGAGTGGAAGATGATCAAGAACTCCTCATGTGTGAGCATGACGCAAGTCCATCGCTTGTCGTCACAAGGATCTTGACCACTCAAGCACAAGAGCATGAAGACCAACGCTCCAATATCTTCCAAACATGAGCCGGCATCAACGGCAAATCTATCAAGGTGATCATTGACGGAGGGAGTTGTCACAACCTTGCTAGCACCGAGTTGTGTGAGAAGCTCAACCTCACCCTCCATCCACACAAGCACACCTACCACATGCAATGGCTAAGTGACCAAGGGTCCGTGAAGATCAAGCATACCGTATCGGTCCCCTTCGCCATTGGTACTTACAAAGATACGGTGGAGTGTGATGTGGTTCCTATGAAAGTTTGCCACATGCTTCTTGGCCGACCATGGCAATTTGACAAGGCTGCTAAACATGACGGTCGCACCAACATATACACCTTCAAATGGCTCAACAAAACATGTGTTTTGCAACCGATGACTCCTAGCCAAATAATTGCGGACAATGCAAAGGCTTTAGCAAGGGCGCAAAGCACAACACCTACTTGTGAGAAGAGCGGTGAGAGAGACAACCACCTCATAGTGAGTGAGAGCCACAAGGCAAATTCGAGTGGAAAAACTAAGAGTGTTCTCCTTGCCACCAAAAGTGAGATGAGAGATGTTCGGAACAACTCATCGATCTTGCACTATGTCCTCCTTTGCAAGGGACTAGTGCAAGGAACTAACGAATTAACCAATGTTCCTCCATATTTGATGAGTGTTTTGTAGGAATTCAAGGATGTGTTCCCTGAAGAGCCACATGGACTACCTCCTCTTCGTGGCATCGAACATCGCATTGACCTCATCCCCGGTGCACCACTTCCAAACCGCGCCGCTTACCGCACGAACCCGGAGGAGACAAAGGAGATCGAACGTCAAATCAACCAACTCGTCTCCAAAGGTTTGATCCAAGTTAGCACTAGTCCAAGTGCCGTACCCGTGATTCTTGTTCCAAAGACGGATGATACGTTATGGTTATGCATGGACTGCCGTCCAATCAATGCTATCACCGTGCGTTATCGACATCCCATACCATGTCTCGATGACATGCTTGATGAGTTGTGTAGAGCCACTATTTTTTTCGAAAATTGATCTTCGTAGTGGTTACCATCAAATACGCATGGCTGAAGGTGATGAGTGGAAAACCGCCTTCAAGACCAAACTTGGTCTCTATGAATGGTTGGTTATGCCCTTTGGTTTATCAAATGCCCCATCCACCTTCATGCGCCTTATGAATCACATCTTGCGTTCTCTCATTGGGAAAAGTGTTGTTGTCTATTTTGATGATATTCTTGTTTATAGCAAATCACTTGAGGACCATATAACACATGTCAAGGAAGTGTTGCAAATCCTTCGACATGAAAAGCTTTATGCTAATCTTCCCAAGTGCACTTTTGCTAAAGACAAGTTGATTTTTCTTGGATTTGTCATTTCTTCGAAGGGAATTGAAGTTGACGTTTCCAAGGTAAAGGACATACGAGATTGGCACATACCAACAAATGTGAGTGAACTCCGAAGTTTTCATGGGTTGGCCGGTTTCTATCGTTGCTTTGTGAAAGACTTTTCAAACATTGCTTGTCCCCTTAATGAATTCACCAAAAAGAATGTCACCTTCATGTGGGGAAAAGTGCAACAAAAAGCTTTTGATGAACTTAAAAAGAGGCTCACCGAAGCACCTCTTCTTGCTTTACCGGATTTCACAAAAACTTTTGAGATAGAGTGTGATGCTAGTGGTATTGGCATTGGAGGAGTCCTTATGCAAAACAGACGTCCTATAGCCTACCATAGCGAGAAACTTGATGGTGCTCGCCTTAACTATCCGATTTATGACAAAGAGCTTTTTGCCTTAGTTCGTGTCCTTCAAGTGTGGCAACACTACCTTTGGCCCAAGGAATTTATCATACATTCCGACCACGAGTCGTTGAAATATCTCAAAGGCCAAGCTAACTTGAGCAAGAGACACGCTAAGTGGGTTGAGTTCATGGAGTCTTTTCCGTACATTGTCAAGTATAAGAAGGGCAAAGATAATGTAGTGGCGGACGCATTGTCTCGCAAACATACAAGCCTTCTTACGAGACTTGAAATCAACGTGTTGGGTCTTGAGGAAATAAAATCTTTGTATACTTCTGACCCGTTCTTTGAACCAATTTTCTCAAAGTGCTCCAATGACAAGGGAGTTGATGATTTCTATTTGCATAAGGGCTTTCTATTTAAACAAAACAAGCTATGCATCCCGAAGTCGCCGCTTCAACTTTTGCTTCTCCAAGAATCTCATGGTGGAGGCCTTATGGGTCACTTTGGTCGCGACAAGACATTGGACATGCTCTCCAATCATTACTTTTGACCCAAGATGAAGCGTGACGTGGAGCACTATGTTCAACGATGCACGACATGTGTTCAAGCTAAGTCGCAAGCTAATCCCTATGGTCTTTATATGCCATTGCCTATTCCTCATACACCTTGGTCCGACATTAGGATGGATTTCATGTTAGGATTGCCTAGATCTAAGCATGGTCAAGATTCTATATTTGTTGTTGTGGATCGTTTTTCCAAAATGGCACACTTCATACTGTGCCATAAGACCGACGATGCTTCACATGTTGCAAATCTGTTTTTCAGGGAAATCGTCCGTCTTCACGGTGTGCCAAGGACAATCGTCTCCGACCGCGACGTCAAATTCATGAGCTACTTGTGGAAGACCCTCATGGCCAAGCTCGGCGTCAAGATCCTCTTCTCATCTGCATCACATCCTCAAACTGATGGCCAAACCGAAGTTGTCAACCGAAGCCTTGGAACTCTACTTCGTGTGTTGATCAAGAAAAACCTGAAGAATTGGGAGGAATGCATTCCACACGCCGAGTTCGCCTACAATCGAGCCAAGCACTCAACAACCAAGATGAGTCCATTCATGATCATCTATGGTTTCGAGCCCCTCACCGCGCTCGACATCCTACCACTACCTCTCCATGAGCGCACAAACATGGACGTCGAGAAGCACGCACAAGCTATGAAGAAGCTTCATGAAGAAACAAGAGCTACTATCGAGCAACAAGTCCTTCGCCAAGCATCAAAGTTAAACAAGGACAAGAAGGAGATGATATTTGAAGAAGGTGACCTTGTGTGGATACACCTAAGCAAGGACCGCTTCCCCAAGGAACATGACTCCAAGCTCAAGCCAAGAGGAGATGGCCCCTTCAAGGTCCTTAAACGAATCAACAACAACGCCTACATCATCGACAGCCCGACTTCCAAGTACCTTGCAAGCAATACATTCAATGTCAAGGATCTCTCACCCTACCATGGAGATGTTCAAGATGATATCCATGAAGAGTCGAGGACGACTCTTTCCCAAAGGGGGGGGAGCTGATGCAGCCCGTCCTACGGACGCTTCTACATCTACACCAACAAGTCCCCCAAGTGGACCCATGACTCGTGCCTGAGCCAAACTCCTCCAAGCTAAGGTGAACTCGCTCCTCTCTTCGTGCCAATTTGATACCTCCTTGGATGGCGTGCTACTTCATACCACTACTTTGTGCATGATCAGGTACGAGCCCCCGCCACATCGACCCACGAGCCCTAAAGTGGCACCTGTCCTGAAGCTGCTAGAGCCAGAGTGTCCGCCCGAATCCAGCCGGAGTGTCCGGCCCACTCGACCCGGAGTGTCCGGCCTGCCCAAGCCCGAACCTGGCGTGGATATTCAGAAGGTCAAATTGGACACTTCCTAGACACCACCCGGAGTGTCCGGCCACCCCGGACTGTCCGGTCGTTCCGACCCGGACTGTCCGGCCCAAGTGATGGGCCTGCGAGCCTAGCTGGGCCCTATGGCCCATGTACCCCTCTACTTCGCCCAGAACTCTACTTTAATGCCTGAATTACCCCTGAACTTGTTGTTGGCCTATATATAGACCCCCATCTCCATTGTAAACCCTAGGCTTGATATTGGAATTAGTGGAAACCCCTTTGTGGATCTATCTAATTCTTGCCTCATGCTCCTTGACTAAGGAGCACCAATATCCCTAAACCTCGTTGGAGTTTGCATCGTGCCTCCGCATTGTACAAGGCCTATGCATCAGTGTCCCTTTGCTTAGACGTCAAGATCTCACCGAGTCTCCCATCTCGCCGTGCCGGTTCGAGAGAGAGTCCTCCGCCCGACGCCGATCCTAGAGATTGTGCCGGACCGGTCACCGCCGGCGTGAGCTATTGGTGTTTATTGTGGTTTGGCATGTGTGTGTTCTTCATGTTCTTCGTGCGTGTGTTCGTCGTGTTCATCCTCCCCTCCTCTCCCCGCACTCCACCCTCGATTTGAAAGGGAATCGTGAAAGATCGGGCCACCCTAGAGGTTTGCCCTCAACACCCATCTACCTCGCAGCGCCGGCCCCTGTGTCCGCCTCGGCCTCCCCGAGCTCCTCTGGCTGCGACCGCGTCCAATGCGTCTAGCCTCCTCTCACGCGTCCTCCTAGGCCCACAAGTTCGCCGCCCTGGGGCTGAGACGCGCCACACGCCCCCTCATCGCCATCGGCCCTCGTCTCCTCACGCTCGTCTCCGCCACAGGCTACTGACTCGCTGACGCCGTCCTTGACAGGCCTTGGCAGCGCGCGTAGCTCCCCGGGCCATGGCTACACCGCCCAGCTGAACCGCATGTGCGACTGGGTCGAGTCCGACCCGTTGGACAGGAGATTAACCCTCCTTCGTTGTTTCATGCTGCTGTGGTGGAGGTCCTGCATGAAGATGGTGAATGTTTGCCCCGTCACCATCTCCAACACACGAGCATGTCTTGTTCTGTGTTGTGTTTTATCCTACATGTATCTGTACTTATGGGTACAATCCGTTGCCACCAGGAGCTCTAAGATCTTCTACCGGAGTACACCCGAAGGTCTCCGTCCGGCCGCGTGTGCCCTCTCGTGCCAAGATCTTATCGTTGACAAGACCACCGACAAGCCGGAAACCTCCAAGATCTCGTTCGCGGGAGAAACCGCAAGACCGCCTTCCCAGACACCATGCGACAAGATCTACTTCACGGATCCGAAGACCCCCGGAACCCAAGATCTTACGAACCCAGATGTGTGCCCCTAAGCCCCTATTTTTATAATATGACATTATCAACTGTCGCATATTAATTGTTCATCTCGCATGCTTATCATGTGGGTTGGGGGCATTATGCCAATTCACCTCATAATTAAATATGGAGTCCATCTGCGGGATATCTTTATCTTATTCCGGACTCCATTTAAATTGGTGTAGCAAACCGATGCCGTGTTTTGTCTTGTCAACACAACATTTAATTTGTGGGGTAGATAAATAACTTGAACCATATAATTATTTGTCGGACCCCGGTTCTGCTTAATACTACCTAATTGCACCGGATCTTCGCCATGCCATGCATCATATCACAATCATGCCGGATCTTCTGCCGTAGTATTAAATATTGCATCCGGTGTTTGTTCTAGTGTTTGCTTCTTCGTGGATTAGGTCGATGAGTGTATGCGAGTATCGACAAGTTCTCCGGCTATGTACCTTCGGCTTTGTTCCCAGGCGAGCATTCTCCCCCTTCCTACCTATTTTGCATTTATAGACTTTACTTCCTCCTATTGATCTATTGATATCTGTGTTGCGATGCTTTAGTTTCCGTGCACCCTTTATATTCCTTGCAGCCTCTATATTGCCTTGGACACATCCTATTGCCTGTTGATTGATAGATAGTCGGCCTTGCGAGTCTTTGTTGCTTGCTCAGGTGCTGCTTCATGTCGTTGTCGTTCCACTGTTGATGGAAGGTTGGCACATGCTTAATGGTGGAGATGATCATGGCCTTAATTACAACTTAATATTAAATTTCTAGATATAACTAATGCAGAGGCATCGGTGGGCAATAGATGTTATTTGGTTCTTCCATGCTCACTTGTGTCCCGTAGGACCCCGAGTAATTCATACCTGTTCCTTGACTATCGCACTATCCGCATATGGGACCATGCATCCCCTTAGCCAGAGCTTGATTCATTTCTTATTTCTTGGGGTCACAAAGTAGTTTGGGGCTTTATTACTATCCTATACCTATGCCATGCTTTACTGCTTTATTTACGATTGTGCGTGGAGCACCTGTACTGTTTTGGATCGTGACACGTTTTTGCTGTATCGATAAGCCCAATACACTTTCAGGTTCCCAGTCGTTTACCGCCGTCTACACAAACCCTGGGTCCGTCTTGGAGCCGGCCAACTTCGTTGCGGGTAGCTTAGTGGGGTGCCCCCCTGAAATGTTTTATGAATCCTGTGATTGCTTTGTCGTGAAAGCCTCGTTGGGTTTTGAGTTGGTTTTTCCGAGGTTGATCGTGTGTGTGTTGCTATTTATGCACCCCTGCAGGGTATATCTTTCTGAAAGCCGTGTCCGCGGTTATGGACGACTTGGAGCACAGTATCTCGATCATAGACAAGCATAACTAAAGTAGTGCTATAAATTTGACTTAATATGTGACTAGTAATCAGCTTTACTACAATGGAATGGATAATAAAAGTGCCAACAACTGGTGGAACTAGGGTGTATCGTGTCTTGTTATACCTGGCTAGTAAGTATCGCAACTCCAATGGAATGAAATAAAAGTGCCAACAACTGGTGGAACTAGGGTGTATCGTGTCTTGTTATACCTGGCTAGTAAGTATCGCAACTCCAATGGAATGAAATAAAAGTGCCAACAACTGCTGGGTTTGGGATGTCACATGCTAATTGTACCTGACTAGTAAGTACTGCAACTACCACTGAATGGTTAACTACAACTGCCCACTACTTATGCTATCAGGATGACTCATGCTATCTATATCTGATTAGTAAATGCTGCAACTATAACGGAATGAATAAAACTGCCAACTGTGTGAGTTCCTCGGTTTAACTTCCTCATTTGGTCTCGAGGGGGAATACTAGGATGGGTATGATTGGTGTTAGTATCAGGTTGGTCCCGAATAGGTCTTTTCTTATCCCTCTCTAATAGCCGACAGTTGAATCGAGTCTCGATAGGTTGTTTAGTGCATGCTTCGCTACCGCTTCAGTCCACCATACCTATGTAGGCGAGAGCCGCCGAATTCTAGCCTCGCCGTGTACTGGCCTTAGTACTGACGCTCCTCTTTTTCCTGTGCCCTTTGTCGGCACCCCTTTTGTTTTAGCAGGTTTGAGATCGACGTCATTAGCAGGGTTACCCTTCCGGCTTGGCCTGGGCAGGGTTATGGACGCCATTGGTTATTCTTCAGGGCTCTTAGCTCAATTTGCTTCTTATCCGTACTCGGATGCTGTATCATTTTCAAGGTGATTTGGATCTTTGTACTGTATATCTCTATTCTTGACTCAGTGAGTCGTTGCTGTATATATATCTGTTCTGTGGGTTCCATCGTGGACTATTGTGTAATGATATTACTTCATTTTCCACCCGCACGAAAGTGCCTGGTGGGCGTCCTTGAATCATTTCTATGTGGGTTTGGCGGGATGCGCTAAAACTTGCATAGGACCGATTCGAGGGTGTTACACCAACACACCCAATACACTTGTCAGGTGTATAGGTGCACTAGTTCGGCAAAGAGATAGTGAAATACAAGTAATATGGATTATTATAAGTGGTAATTGCAATCTGAAATAATAGTGGCAGCAAGCAAACATGCAATAGGACTGATTGTAAATGGTGTTTCAATGCTTAGAAACAAGGCCTAGGGATCATACTTTCACTAGTGGACACTCTCATATAAATATCTTCTCTTCATGATGCTACCCTGAACTACTCTCCAGTTGGATGATGTAGGGCTATGACAGCACACCTTAAAGGTTGCATTCCCCATCTAGATAACCCCTCACTATCACCTTGAGTGCTAGATGGTTACAACAAACACCACAACCTCATAGAGACATCCAACTCAAATTATACTCATGATAAGTATTTCTGTAACCTTAGCCAAAGTGCCACACGGTGTGCACACTGTCAACTTCACACACATAGATCTATAGATTACAAAGCTCATGATCTCATAAGATCATGCATAGAGAGAGATGAACACATAGCTACTTGTAGAGCCCTTAGCCTCGAGAGAGAACTACTCCCTCCTCATCATGGGAGTCAGCAACGATGATGGAGATGGCGGTGCAGTCGATGGAGATGGACCCGAGGGCACTTCCCCGTCCCGGCAGGGTGCCGGAACAAAGACTGCTGTCCCACGAATCTCCTCTTAGGTGGCGGCGGCGCTGTGGAACTTTTCATGGAATTCTGATCTCCTCTTTAGTGTTTTCGTCCCGGGAGGCTTTTATAGGCGAAAGGACAAGTTCGGTGGATGCCCGAGGGGCCCACACCACCTGGTGGTGCGGCCAGGGGGGTACCCGCACCACCATAGGGTGTGGACAGCCCCTGGCCCTCCTTCGGCAGCCCTCTGGACTCCGTGTTCCTTCTGGTAAAATATTGACTTTGGCTTTTGTCCCGTCCAATTCCAAGAATATTTACTTACTAGCTTTTGTGAAACCAAAAACAGCAGAAAACAGGCAACTGGCACTATGGCATCTTGTTAATTCGTCAGTTCCAGAAAATGTATAAAAATACCTCAAAGTGTGGACAAAACATAAGAAAGTAGAGATGAAACAAGCATGGAACATAAAAAATTATAGATACGTTTACGATGTATCAACATCCCCAAGCCTAACTCCTTCTCGTCCTCGAGTAGGTAAGTGATAAAAAAGAATAATTTTTGAGGTGACATGCACCATCACAATATTGATCAAGGTATTTGTAAAACATTGATAGCTGGGATCATAGTAATTTAACATAGACATGAAAGATATAGTTATAACAATAAGACATAGCAACTATGTTGTAACATGAAAAGGTACAAACAAAAGATTCATGAATAACAATGCTTTGAAAGACATTTGTTTGTTTCACATATAGAAAACATAATGAGAATGGTATTCAGCTTGTCCCTCATGGTATAGCAAAACATAAATGCATAGGACACCTTCAAAGTTCATAAGGGTGACTAGATACAAATAGTTTAAGAACAAGCAATATCATAGTTATGAATCAATCAACAAGTTTTGGGACAATGTACATTAAACTAAGAATGACCACTATGCTCTCTTAATAGGTGCAGAAAGATAGAAGATGGAGACTCAACATAAATGTAAAAGAAAGGCCCTTCATGGAAGGAAGCAGGGATTCAAGTCTCATAAAGAGCTTCCCAAAATTATGGTACTTATTAGCTTTCATCTCTCATTGCCCGTTAAGGTTAAAGTGAACAAATATGAGGATATGCTTGACAAGTTATAAGCTGAAAATCTCATGCCCCTTGCTTACGAGTACCGTTCCTCATGCTACTCAACTTTAGTCACATGTAAGTTCTTGTCATTGTAAGTACATGTGTATCATAGAGAACCGCCAACGGGGTACCCCTTGCCCGATGATACGGAAGATTCCCCATATCAAAATGACAAGGCAAGCAGACAATGAGCATCTCAGCAATCCTTTTATTTCCTATTTGCATAGGCCCCTTTTTTTCTTTTTTTCTTTCCTATTTGCATAGGTGCTTAGACCAGCCGCCCAGGAGTTTCTCTAACACATATACGAATTCCATGAGCCTTACAAGCTCCCCTTTCATTTCACACCACCGGGATCCATAAGCAAAAGAACATCATATCAACTAAATAAAGTGCAATGTTGAAAGCGTTCCCCATGATAACATGGTTCTGCTAATTCACAACTTACAAAATGCAAGCATATACGCAACATATATGGGCACAATGGTTCAAGTTTATTAATTGCAAGAAAAGTAAAGTGTGCCATCAAGTTCGTGAGAGCTTTAATCACTAATTTTCACATAACAAGTTTAATTCAGAAGGTAGATAAAAACATGAATATACTTGGAATAGCAAATGCTAATAGGTTGGTATGGTGGAATCTTTGGAATAACTTGGTTTTATTTGGAGTTGGATGCATGAGTGGAACTCATACTTGTTATGGAGGCTAGCAAAAGACTGGGAGCGACCAACTAAGAGAGCAATAATGGCCATAATCATGCAAAGTGACAAAACATTATTAATTAAAGCATAAAGTGATATTAGAAGTCGAAAACTAAAGGATCATATAGGCTATGGTGACTTGGTATAGTCTTAACATGATGTGAGCATGCGCCAAGTCAACCCAAATAAAGCATCAAAGGAGAATACCACAATATTATGCTTTTATATGCTAAAACAACACATGATTCTTTCAAGGCACATTAAGCAATCTCAATTATTTGTAACAAGTCATGCTACAACAATAATCACTAAGCATAAAGCCAAAACAATATCAAGCATGACATGACAAAGCCTAGGCCACAGTCAAAAACAAACTCCTTTTATACCACTTGTAAGCATGAACTTTCCTACTCTTTTCCAATCCAAACCAACTTATTTGAAAACTAATGTATGAATACGGGGGTCCAACCAATTTTTTCAAGCAAACTAAGCAAACGAAAACTAAGAACAAAAACGAAGATGCTCCAAGAACAACACAATTGTGCATGAAACAATAAAAATGAAGTGTTTGGAAGAAAACCTGAGATTTTTATTGATGAAGAAGGGGATGCCTTGGGCATCCCCAAGCTTTGACGCTTGTACTTCTTTAATATTTCTGTGGCATCCACAAGCTTGATCTTTTGTCCATACTTCACCTCATCACATCATTCTTTCCCTACACTTGAAAACTTCCTTCGTACAAAATTTCACACAATCTTCATTAGCAACATTAGTGTATTCAAAATAATAATCCTTTGGGTTCAGTTTCAACTCAAGTAAATCATCCATTAAAACACAAGATACTGTAGCAATTCCTTCTAAAAGTCAAGTGATCAAAGAGAACTCAAAAAGAAACCGATTAAGAGGCAAATGCAAATAATGGCAGAAATCTATCAAAACAGACCAGCAGGTAAAGACCGATTTTTTCGTAAATCTTCTGTTGCTCAAATCTAAAAGTACAAAACTAACAAAAGTTGGGTAATAACCTGTGGCATAAGCACAAAATATTACAGCTCAATCCGATGTACTGAGTTTTTTCACGATTTTTTACAGTGACGCACAGAAATCTGTTTTGGGACAGCAACTTCCCCATATCTTACTTCTCTCTCATTAGAGGTTATTCTTGGCACAAAAACCAAACAAAAAGGATAAGGAGAGGTTATTACAGAGGAAATAACTTCCAAGACTCAACAAAACAAAAATAAACTGAAAGTAAAAAAATATAATGGGTTGTCTCCCAAAAGCTCTTTCTTTATAGGCATTAAGATAGGCATGATAATTTCGATGATGCTCACATAAGAAATATGAATTGAAGTAAAAGAGAGCAACAAGAAGAAAATATGGAACAAATTTAAGTCTAACCCACTTCCTATGAAAAATAATCTTGTAAAGAAACAAGTCATGAAAGCAAAAAACAACAAGCATAGGAAAGCAAAACAAGGGCAACTTCAAAATTTTCAACATAAAGAGGGGAAACTTAATATTGTTGAGATGCATAAAACCATGTTTCCCTCTCTCATAATAACTTTTAGTAGCATCATGAATAAAATTAACAATATAAATATCACATAAAACATTCTTATCATGAGACACATGCATAAAATAATTATTACTCTCCCTATAAGCATAGTCATTCTTATTAATCGTAGTGGGAGCAAATTCAACAAAATAGCTATCATTATTATTCTCATCACCATAATCATCAAATATAGGAGGCATATTGTAATCATAGTTAATTTTCTCCTCAATAGTAGGTGGACTGAAAATATCATATTCATCATTGTGATCATCATATATTGGAGGTATAGTATCATCATAAGCAATAGAATAGTTAACTTCCAAAGTGTGTTCATTTGTAAACATATCATCATTGGAAGGAACATGGATATACTAATAGTACAACAATTATTAACCATCTTCATTTTCAGAATTGGTACCGAAGAGATTTTCAATATCAAAAGTAGTGTGCTTTTCCCAATCATGATCACTACTATAGGTAACAGGCATAGAAACATCATCGAGTTCAGACTCATCAAAAACTATAATAGGAGCAACATGCTTAGGGGAAAATACCGTTTCCTCCCTCCTTTTACTCCCCCTCTTCTTCTTTTTCTTCTCCTCTTTAGGAGGGAGAGGCTTGAAACGAAGCTTCTACATATACCTTGGTTTATTGTTAGAGACAATAGAAGAAACTTTGGAGGATTCCTTCTTTTCATTAATAAGATCAAAACACATATTAGTCCTGTCATATTTTGGTAAAATCTCATCTTTTATAATATTTTGTACGTAAGTATTTGTGTGGCAAGTATCAACAAAATAAAGATGACAACCATGCAGGACGCTATTCATATCAAAAGCACTCATATCTACCAAAGAAGTTTTTCTCGATAATTCTTCACACCCCAAAAATAATGTAAGTTCATCATGCTGATTAGGAGTGATCATGTCATCACAATACAAACTTGAAGTACTCATTGGACTAGAAGGGCTATTATTATGGCCTGAGCATTGAAAATTGAAATGACCCACTTCAAAGCAAAGTTCACAAATAAAAGGATAGAGGGCACAAACTTTTTTACCAAGATAATTTAGAGCCCTATACCACATTCTAGTTTTTTCATTCTTGTGGGTGATGCAATATTCTTCTTCAATTTGATTCTTTTCACAAGGTCTATGTATTCCACAAAAATTAACATGCTTATAAGAAATAGTACTTTTAGAGGTTTGAGCATGTTTATTGCTATTATTAATAACACTTTCATTTTTCATGCAAGTGTCTTTAAAAGGCCCATGATACATGTCCCATTTTCCTTTAGGATCATTAATATGAGAAGCAAAGGCTCTATAACAATCAACAAGAATTTGAGGATCAAGACCATATTTAGCACTAAGCTCTTGAAAATCAGCACTTTTAGCGAAAGACTTAATGCAATCATGCTCATAGTTTATACCTGGTTCTTTACCTTTGTCATTATTCCAATCTTCGGTATTGCTTTGAATTGTTTCAAGAAGATCCCACTTAGCTTTGACCTCCTTAATTGTGAAGGATCCCTCTGAACAGGTATCTAGATAGTCCTTGTAATGTCCTGAAAGCCTTGCATGAAAATTATTAATAACAATATTCCTGGGGAGCTCATGAATGGGACATTTGAGCACTAGTGACTTCAATCTCCCCCATGCTTGGGCAATACTTTCTCCATCATGAGGATGAAAATTATAAATATAATTCCTACCTTTATGAATTTCACGAGGAGGATAAAATTTAGAGTAAAAGAGAGATTTGAGTTGCTTCCATTCCGAATGGTGAGGATCGTCTAGTAGCTCATACCACTTCCTTGCTTTGCCCTTAAGTGAGAAAGAGAATAGCTTCCTCTTAACTTGGTTCATTGAAATACCTGCACAGTTGAACAACTCGCATAATTCATGTATAAAGAGTAAATGATCACCAGGATGGACAGTTCCATCTCCAAAATAATAGTTATTCATAACACGTTCAACAATTTCCATAGGTATTTTAAAAGGGACGCTTTCAGTATGTGGATTTAAAATATCACAAGTATCATTAGAATTACCACATATGGCAGATAAAGTATCATCAGAGCAAATTTTCTCCTTTAAAGCTGGGGAACTAAAACGATCATTTTCATAAAAACTAACTTCCCCAAGCTTAGACGTTTCCATAGCATTAGTAACAAAGGTGTTAAAAAAATTCATACTAATAACATTGCTATTAGCATGCAAAGAAAGTTCCATGGGTTTTTAAATTTCCTTTTAGACCATTCATGTGCTACCTTAGGAAAAATACTAAAAAGCTCTCTAATTTTGTTGTAGTTTTCCATTAAGCCTAACTAGTGAAAATAAAAACAAGAAACAAAAAGATATAATTGTAGAATCTAAAGGAAATAACTTTGAGCACTCACACACCAGCAACCGCCCTAGAAGATAGCTTAGTAGCCAGAGGTGTGAGTACCTTTTACCTTACCTCCCCAGCAACAGCGCCAGAAAATAGCTTGATGTCTACGGACGCTTCTATTCTTGTAGATAGTGTTGGGCCTCCAAGTGCAGAGGTTTGTAGAACAGCAACAAGTTTCCCTTAAGTGGATCACCCAAGGTTTATGGAACTCAGGGAGGAAGTGGTCAAAGGTATCCCTCTCAAGCAACCCTGCAATCAAGATAAAAGAAGTCTCTTGTGTCCCCAACACACCCAATACACTTGTCAGGTGTATAGGTGCACTAGTTAGGCGAAGAGATAGTGAAATACAAGTAATATGGATTATTATAACTGGTAATTGCAATATGAAATAATAGTGGTAGCAAGCAAACATGTAACATGGCTGATTGTAAATGGTGTTTCAATGCTTAGAAACAAGGCGTAGAGATCATACTTTCACTAGTGGACACTCTCATATAAATATCTTCTCTTCATGATGCTACCCTGAACTACTCTTCGGTTGGACGATGTAGGGCTATAACAACACACCTTAAAGTTCACATTCCCCATCTAGATAACCCCTCACTATCACCTTGAGTGCTAGATGGTTCCAACAAACACCACAACCTCATAGAGACATCCAACTCAAATTATACTCATGATATGTATTTCTGTAACCTCAGCCAAAGTGCCACACAGTGTGCACACTGTCAACTTCACACACATGGGGATAAGCAGAGATTAATTAAAGCACTTGAGTAGCAGAATAGATCTATAAATTACAAAGCTCATGATCACATAAGATCATGCATAGAGAGAGAGATGAACACATAGCTACTTGTAGAGCCCTTAGCCTCGAGAGAGAACTACTCCCTCCTCACCATGGGAGTCAGCAATGGCGATGGAGACGGCGGTGGAGTCGATGGAGTTGGATCCGAGGGCACTTCACTGTCCCGGCAGGGTGTCGGAACAGAGACTTCTGTCCCCCGAATCTCCTCTTCGGTGGTGGCGGTGCTACGGAACTTTTCATGGAATTCTGGTCTCCTCTTTAGGGTTTTCGTCTCGAGAGGGTTTTATAGGCGAAAGGGAAAGGTCAGTGGATGCCCGAGGGTCCCACACCACCTGGTGGCTTGGCCAGGGGGTACCCGCGCCACCATAGGGTGTGGACAACCCCTGGCCCTCCTTCGGCTGCCCTCCGGACTCTGTGTTCCTTCTGGTAAAATATTGACTTCAGCTTTTGTCCCGTCCAATTCCGAGAATATTTCCTTACTAGCTTTTCTGAAACCAAAAATAGCAGAAAACAAGCAACTGGCACCGTGGCATCTTGTTGATAGGTTAGTTCCAGAAAATGTATAAAAATACCTCAAAGTATGGACAAAACATAAGAAAGTAGATATAAAACAAGCATGGAACATCAAGAATTATAGATACGTTTACGACGTATCAGTGACCTCAAGGGTGGCCTAACCTTCACGGATATCGTGGTCAAATCGATGGGAAAGCGAGGGGAAACAAAGAAGGTAGCGGAAGCAAACACACACCTCACGAACAACACGATGAACACACGAAAAACTCACACGATACAGGGACAATTGATTCCGTCGGTGGCCACTGGTCTGATAGATTCCTCGCAAGGAAAGATCGATAAACATGCTCCCTTCAATCCCAAGCGGAGAGAGAAGAACACCTTGGAGAGGGTCTTGACAACTACAGCCACACACTCGCAAACGTAGGCCTTATACAACGATGGATGCGCGATGCAAACTCTAACAAGGTTGGTGACGATACATGAGGGGGTTGCCTTTAGTCTATTATCTATGCCTAAAGGATACATGAGGGGGTGTGGGCTCTATATATAGGCCAGCCACTTAACAAGGGGTAATTTAGGGATAATTCTAGGGTTTGGAACAAACTAGAGGGATACATGGGTGGAAGGCCCAGCAAGCGGCGTGCAGGCCCATCACTTACGCCAGAGACTCCGGGGTGCAGGGGCCGAAGACTCTGAGGTAGGGTGTTGCTGATGTAGCCCATCCTACGGACGTCCCCACATCTACACCGCCAGGTCCCCCAAGTGGACCAATGACTCATGCACGAGCCAAGCTCCTTCAAGCTAAGGTGAATTCGCTCCTTGTATCATGTGATTTCGATACATCATTGGATGGCTTGCTACTTCATGTCAATACCCTATGCATCCTCAGCTATGAACCCCATGAAGAAGTGCCAAGAGGAGGAGCCAAGCCATTGCAAGACGAAGGTCCAGAATCAAACCGGCGCTAGGCTCGGCGGAACGGAATCCTCGCTAGAATTCCCGGCGTAGGAAACGGTGGACTGGAACAAGGACCGAAAATACCGGCGCCAACCAGAGCAAACCAACGCATGCCAAAATGCACTTCTGTGAGCCATTCTGGTGGCCGACCGGAACAACCATCACGAACCGGAATTTCTGGTACAAAGTCCGGCATGATCGAACTTATTGTCGGAACGCCTCCAGTCTCAAGTCAACGTTGGTTTGATGCCCGAGAATATTCCTATTTCGTCCATATTTTACCCTTTTGTGCCCAAACTAGCCCTGTTGTAGTGGCTGGCCTATATATAGCCCCCATATCCCCATGTATTACTAAGACTTGGATAATTGAAATTAGAAGACACACTTGTGGATCTCCCTAATTTCTAGTCTCATGCTCCTTGAGAAAGGAGCACCAACTATCCCCACCTTGTTGGAGTTTGCATCGTGCCTCCCTCGTTGTATAAGGCCTTGGCATCGAAGCCCCTTGCCAAGACCTCAAGATCTCACCAAGAATCCCCACTCGACGTGCTGGTTCGAGACAGAGATCTTCGCCCGACGCTGATCCTAGGGATTGTGCCGGACCGGTAGCGCCGGCGTGACCTATCGGTGTGTATTGTGTCTTCGTGTGTATGTGTGTTCATCGTGTTCTTTGTGCGTGAGTTCGCGAATTTCATCCTCTCCCTCATCCCCCACTCACTCCGCCTCGATTTCAAGGGATTCGTGAAATATCGGTCCATCCCCGAGGTTATCCCTCAACATATTGGTATCAAGAGCTTCATTGCTCACGAATTCCCCCATCAGTTTTTCTTCTATCCACCAAAAATTCAAAAATCCTCAAAAAAGAGCCCCAAATTGCCTTCGGATCGATCTCTAGATTTGGTGAGTTTTTCGTGGTTTTGGTCCATAGATCTGTTGCTTTGGGTGTCGATCTACCTTCCTAGAACCTTTCCCCAACTTAGTTTAGACAGATTTTCAAAGATTTCTAAGATTTGACTTTTTGGAGTTTCACACGAACTCATTTCGGAGAAACTTCCGACGAACCGGTTCTCACGCCGAAATTTCCGGTGAGAATTCCGGCACGCTGAAATCGCTGCTAGAAATATTGGCGCCCGAACCGGCGTCGCCGGGTGCTTCGCCGAAATCACTTTTTGACCCAGTTTTGTCCGTTTTCCTTTTGGTTATTCGTGTCTCGTGTGCGTGTCGCCGAAACTAACTTCAAGCTTCCGCAAATCATCACATACTTCACTCCTCGACACCGCGACGCCCGAACATCATCCCCAACACGGGTAGCAAGTCGTCATCCATATCGAAGGTATAACTAGCTCCACCTTGTTAACCCTTCTTCCTTTGTGTGTATCTATCCTATGAGAGCAGCTCACCTTGTGTTTGCCTAAGCATTGTGCAGTTGCCCTTGGAAAGTGAGAGTGTATAAGAAAATCCAAGAGTTGACATAGTAGTATAGAAAGTGAGAAAAAGAATCAAGAAAAGAGAAAAATAAAAGCAAAAGAAAATTAGCAAGATACATAGTCTCCCAATACAAACAGAGTTTCAAGCTTGTAAGAAAAAAGAGAGAAAGAGCGCAACCAAGGAAAGTGGACAAATCCGTTGGTTATTCTCTTTTGGTGAATATGTTGTGGTGCCTCCTTGCGTTGGCATGACAATCAAGCTAAGTCTTCGTTAGGACATTTTGTGCTCATTTTCATAGTTGTGCTAATCACATCCGTCTCCACGTGTGTGTATCCTTGTGTTTTTGTAGATCGTATACTTTTTTCTTTTGATCTTTGGTTCTCTACCACCTTTAACAATAACCTTTTCTTTGGATCGTTTCGTTTGGTTTTCCACCACCCGAACCATCCACCAAAAGCTTTTGAGAATTTAGTTCTTTCTTCAGTGTGAGATTTCTTTGCGTTTTCACTTTGCACACTTATAGTTCTCATGTGTGGTTTCTAGTTCAGTGCAATCCCCAAGGTGAGGTCAAAGGCTAACACCACCATATTACACTTCCATATACGATCCTTGTGTGTTTTGCATGATGGATAGGGATGGTGAGTTGAGCCAACCACCTCCTCAAGAAGAAGAACAAGGCCTGTACATGATGCACGCAAGCCACTACATCATCCGACGTGAGTTCTGCGAACGTTCCAAGGCTCTTGAGACGCGACAAGATGAACAATTCGGCAAGACTCAAGCCTAGTTCAAGAACATTGACAACTGTTGGGCATATACTTTCCGGGTATCCTCACTGTGCCTCACTAACCAGGGTGGCCCACTTCGGGTTAGATATTTTCTTCATGTGTGGCCCAGTCAGGGAGAAGAGACGGAGTCCAGTCCGGTTACGGGAAGGCCCAGAAGACTTACCAACATAGGCATGTTATGTTACTTGTAGTTCAAGGTGTACTCTGTAACCGACTCTTAGTCGTAGCCAGATAGGTATCTCCTGTAAACCCTAGGCCAGATATCTATATAAGTCGTCCTAGGACAAGCCTTTAGGACACCCCACAATAGTCTACAATCTCAACTCGCACAGGCGAAACCCTTGTAACCCATATTCCGGCTCTGCCGTATTACTGGATTCCTAGCAGGAGTAGGATCCGTCCAAAGTCGGTGGATTCGAACCTGGGTAAACTTGTGTGCTCACAGTCCCGGAATACCATACGTCTCACACCCCTCTCTTCCGCACGCCTCAAGGATCTCCTCATGGCGTACTTGTCATCAATCCAACGATAGTTGGGGCCCACCGTGGGGCAAGTGAGCTTCGAATCTGCGTTCCGAGCAGAATCTGCAAGAATCGGAATCGGCAAAACCATCGCTGTTGGCCGCGTCCTCTAAGCCAGCGACATCCCTCTCATCATTCTCGACGAGACCTGGATTCCGGCTAGGGAGGCCGTGACTGCCTACACCATCATGTCTTTTGGTGAGATCGATGTTTACATCGGTTTCGCTAAACCTGCCCCACCAGCCCAATGGTGATGATAGAGGCAGAAGAAGTTTCTGGGTCCACTTTGTCCGTGGAGGCGGCAGAGTTCCAGATCTCGGAAAACCCTAATCCCACCCAGCCCGCACCTATCGCGGAGATAGTGGATAAAGCTGAGCTTGAAGCAGATATTGCGGTGCAAGTTGAATATGGAGTGGATCTCCCTAGCAAGGCCAAATCCTAGATCGATTTGCCTATCGAGGTCGAAATCTAGTAGGAGCAAGACAACAACTTTGGTTCCATCTCTACTAACGCCAGAACAGATCAACCTTTCCTGAGGCATACATTGAGGCGCATAATGCTGCAAACCACAAGGGTGGATGAGGTTCTCGAGACCATCTGACGTTTCGAGGAAGGCCACGAGGAAAGCCGCAACTACCTCAGGACGCATGCATCGCACTTTGTCGGATATGTTGGATCTGGATCCGGCTCTGCCAATGCTAGAGACAACAAAGACTCGGTGCTGGAGGCGACCGGAACAAACACCGACTTAACGGCATCTTCAGATGATTCAATGACGTCGTCAGATTTCCGAAAGTTCTCCGTGGAATATGAAGAGGAGTTCAACTCCAAAGCTGCATAAGAAGGATACACTATGGACGAAGGATCTAGAGAAAACTCTCCCAAAGCGCAGGATGACATGGATATCGGAGACAATCCCGACGTCCAGATGTCCGAAAGTACCGATTAGAGCTTGACTCCGGGAAACAGACCCAAAGCCGTCTTTGCTACCGGCGCTACCAAGAAGGCAAAGAAGAAGAAGAACAAGACTCCGGCAAAGGATCCTCTAGCAGAGGAGGTGGTTGCCGAAGAATACGAAGAAGACTCGGATGGAGCCCTAATCCCAGACGAGCCAAAGGAAACTCCGGTGGATGGATACGTGGTTACCGCTGGTGCCCGTAAACTCATCGATGCTGTGTTAACTATGCTTATCCCTACAGCTATAGAGCTTACACCTGTAGAATTGGAAGAAAGGGCCCAAGCCCTAGAAGCACGTCGTCAAGTACTCCTGGATGAGGCTAATAACCTTATGGAAGAGAAGAAGCGCATTGCATCTGCGAGGCAGTTCAACTCCCTACAGCATCAGAAGACCCAGAACGGCACCGTACGGGCTAACAAAAATCCAAAAGTCCACAAGACCCTCTTTGAGGGAGATGACACCATCAAAGGAGAACCTCGGCTAGATAGCAAGGGAGATCTGGTCTATGGAACGCTAGTGGAAAATACTGCTGTAGAGTTATCCTGGCAAACAACCCAAACCCAGATCAAGTTCGGTTGGGCGTAAAGCTACTTACCAAGGGTCTGGAGCAACAAAAGGCCGCGGAGTCTGAAAGCGGAAAACTAGTCTCCAGATCTGACCAATGTTGCATGGATCTGGCTTGGGATGATATTAGGCCTCGACGGGACCTAGCACAGCATCATCGTCCCGACCATCGGGAGAACCAGATCTTCCAGGTAACGGCATAGAACCGCACATGACTGGAGCAATGTTGCTCCAGTCGTAGAGCGAGACACAGTTGTGGCACTAGTTCCGAGACACCCTCCCTGGTGAGAGTCGAACAATCGCAGGGAAGACGACAAAGAGCAACGTCAGGAGGAGGACCGACAAAGGATGCCACCTCCTAGACATATGAGCCGTCCGACTAAACCTCACAGCAATGGCGGAAACAACGGACGAAGGAACGACGGTCACCGTGCCGAGTCAAGCCAGCAGGGGGCTCGTCATAATGAAGACCCTCCACGGAACTGGAATAATGACGCTCCGGATGGAGGTCGGCATTTAGCCAGAAACAATCCACCTGCACCACCCTCTCCACCAAGCAGCCATCATACCGGCTCTCAAGGAGGCCAAGGAGGGCGTCATGGCAGAGGAGGTGGTGGCAGAAGTAGAAGTTCCGCTCCAAGGCACCGCAACCACAACGAATAACCAAGACGGCGTTCCCTGTCACCAAGTGACGCAAGACACTGGATCAACTCTAACATAGAGGCGTGGCGCTACGAGAATGATGATATCTACGTGGGTCCAAAATGCTTCGGACCACGGATTCGATAACCACGCTTCCTGGAAGGATTTGCTATCTCAAGACACATCCAAGCCTACAACGGTGTGGCCCGGCTAGATACTTGGCTCCAGGACTTTTTCTAGGCTTGCTGCATCACCAAAGGTGGAAACATCTTGGTCGCGACCTGGTATCTCTCGCTTATGCTAAGGAAGACGGCACGATCCTGGCTCAATGAACTTCCGGAGAACACCATTCACAGTTGGTATGACATGCAAAGTGCGTTTTTTCGGAATTTCAAAAGCACATATCAGAGGCCCTGTATGGTAAGAGACCTGCAGTGTTGCGCCCAGAAAACCGGAGAAACTTGCCGAGATTATCTCGAACGATGGATCGACACCAAGAACTCCCGCAAAGGTGTAAATGATCAAACTACAATTGAAGCTTTCATTGCAGGACTCCCAATTGGTTTACTAGGTGACCGTTTGAAGTGCGACAAGGTCACTAATCTGGGAGAGATGATAGAAACGGCAAGCAAGTATGTTGATGCCGACAATGACGCAAAGGGACTACTGAACGTCCTGGCTATACCACAGTCGGCAAAATAGTCGAAGCAACAAGCTTATAAGCGCAAGAACACCTCAGAAGAAAAACCCAACGCGGAAACCGCAGTTGTCACTGCTACTTTTGGGTGTGGAGGACGAGGAGGGCGCGGAGGTGGCCGCGGACGCGGTCGTGGGACGTCAAGGGTCCAGGGTAGAGGGGACCAACAACTTGGCAAAACCTACTCCTGGGCCGACATTGCCAATAATCCGTGTGTGCATCACTTAGATGCCAATGGGGGCTCGTCCCACACAAATGCCGAGTGTCGTTTCAATGACGACATCAAGAAAGACGATTCCGCTGGCTAAATGGCTAAGTGGAAGAAGGGGAAGAAGAATCCTGAAAAAGAAAAAGAGACCAAGGAAGATTCCGGCATGGAGGAAGCAGAGCCTTCAAATCCCAAGTCGGATGGAAAGAAGAACTTCCCAACGAAGAAAGACACTTATGTCACTTTCCTTGGGTCTCAACTAGCTAAGGTCAAAAAAACAGTCTTGCATGAGCTCAACGCAACTGTTCCGTCTGTCCCTCAATTCTTGGACTGGTCGGAAGTGACAATCACCTTTGACCGTGTTGATCATCCGCCTAAGTTGCATAGGCGAGGAAAGTACGCGTTAGTTGTCAATCCACTCATTGACGGCTACGGTTTCTCCAAGACCCTCATGGACGGCGGCAGCATCATCAACATCCTCTACATCGAAACGTTGTGTCGGATGAGGATCTCGGAAACTCAGCTGAATCATAGCTCTGTGATCTTTCACGGAGTTGTCCCAGGAAGACAAGCAAATTCCCTGGGAGTGATCACTTTGGATGTTACTTTTGGAACTCCAAAGAATTACTAGATGGAAGCACTTTCCTTCGAAGTGGTCCCGTTCAAGAGCGCATACCATGCTATATTCGGACGTCCATCCTACTAGGCTTTCATGGCTCGTCCGTGTTACATTTATAATATGATGAAAATTCCAGGTCCAAAGCGCATGATCACCATCAGGGGAGACCCAAAGAAAGCACAAGAATGCGAGGACGGAGATGCCGCCTTTGCTGAAGTCGTACTGCACGCCTAGGAGTACTAGGAGATCAAAAAGACCATCCACCTGTCCGAGATGCCTGCGAGGAAGGAGGTGACAAAGCCGACTCCGGAGTTCAAGGCATCAGAAGAGACGAAGACAACGCCGTTGAAGGATGATGACCCCTCCAAGGTGACCCAGGTAGGTGTAGGTTTAGATATCGCATAGGAAAGCGCGCTCGTCAAGTTCCTCCAAGCAAATCAAGATATCTTCGCATGGCAGCCATCTGACATGACCGGAGTACCTAGCGAACTTGCCGAGCACTCTCTAAATGTACACCCAAATGCTAAACCCATCAAACAGTCTTTTATGATGTTTCAGCGATGAAAAGCAAAAAGCAATAGCTAAGGAACTAGCTCGGCTCGAGTTCGCCAGATTCATAGAAGAGGTCATCCACACTGAGTGGTTGGCCAATCCTATAATGGTCCCTAAAAAGGACACCACTGATTTAAGGATGTGTGTTGATTATACTACTTGAACAAGGCTTGTCCCAAAGGACACCACTGATTCATAGGATTGATCAAGTTATCGATTCTACGGCAGGCTCAGAACTCCTATGTTTTCTCGATGCATATTCCGGTTATCACCAAATTCGGATGAAGGAATCAGACAAAGTCAAAACTTCATTCATAACCCCTTCGGAACCTTCTGTTTCGTTACAATGCCCTTTGGGCTCAAGAATGTAGGAGCTATGTACCAGCGCACTATGCAGTGTTGCCTCCATGATCAAATCAGACGCAATGTACACACATATGTGGATGACATAGCAGTGATGTCCAAAAAGAAGGAAACCTTAATTTCTGACTTGGAGGAAACGTTTGCTAATCTACGAAAATACAACATAATGCTTAACTTGAAGAAATGCTTCTTTGGAATACCAGCCGGAAAATTGTTAGGTTTCATCGTGTCTCAAAGAGGCATAGAGGTGAACTGGGACAAAATTAAGGCTATACTCAATATTTCCAGGCCGACTCGCCTGAAGGACGTTCCAAGACTAACTGGTTGCATTGCCGCGGTCAGTCGATTTGTAAGCCGACTCGGTGAAAGAGCCACACCATTCTACAAGCTCCTGAAAAAGGCCAAAAAGTTTGTTTGGACTGACGAAGCTGAAGCCACACTACAAGACCTGAAAGCAGTACTCTCATATGCTCCTATCCTTGCAACACCGAAACCTCGTGAACCGATGTTGCTCTATCTCGCTGCAACAAATAGAGTCGTCAGTGTCGTCATGGTGGTGGAGAGTCCAGAGGAAAAACAGGAACACCTGGTGCAGCGTCCGAGTTACTACCTCAACGAAGTCCTACCTGAATCAAAGAAGCGTTATCCGCACTATCAAAACCTGGCTTACGGTGTGTTCTTCGCATCTCGAAAGTTACGGCATTATTTTTCAGGAACATCCAATTACCATGGTGAGCACAGCTCCCATGAGAGATATAGAGCTTTTAGCTTTTGACATTGAGTACAAACCTCGTATAGAAATCAAATCCCAAATCCTCACTGACTTTGTTGCTGATTGGACAGAGACAACGGAAAATATGACCCTCCTAGAGTCAGAGTACCGGACCTTGCATTTTGACGGATCTAAAGCGCTCGGGGGCTGGCGTGATGCTCAAATCACCCCAAGGAGATAAGCTTTTCTATGTATTGTATATCCACTTCACGGGAACAAACAACATTGCCGAATATGAAGCACTGCTGCATGAATCTGGATTGCTAAGGATATCGGCATCCGATGAGTTATGTGTTATGGAGATTCGGATCTTGTTGCTCAACAAGTGTCGGATATTTGTAAAGCAAACAAACACATGGCAGCATATAGGGCTGTCATGGATGAACTAGCTAAATCGTTCAAAGGGTTTGAAGTTCAACACATCCCTCAAACAGAAAATGAGGAAGCAGATGCATTATCTCGAATAGTCTCTGCGCGGAAAAAGGCCCCGGATGGCGCTTTTCTAGAGCACCTCAAAGTTCCCTCTATAAAAGGAGTAGATGCAGAATATCCGACCAAATCCGACTCATCTTTAGTGGCAGTTCTAGATTTAATTCCCAGCTGGACTCAACCCTACCTTGATTTCTTGGTAGATGGAAAATTACCCGAAGACGAGGTTCTGAGCCGGCAGATCGTCCGACGAGCAAAAACCTATACAATAATAAATGGTGAGCTCTATAAACGCAGTGTATCTAGGGTCTTTCAACACTGCGTATCTCCGAAACAAGGAGTGGAAATCCATGAAGGCGAATGTGGTCATCATGCTGCAACCAAATCTTTAGTGGCAAACGCTTTTAGACATGGATTTTTCTGGCTTACAGCCAAGGCAGATGCCGAACGGTTGGTCAAGACGTGCAAAGGCTACCAAAAATCTGCCAAACAAGATCATGTTCCAGCTGATCAGCTACGAACAATACCTATAACATGGCCTTCACGGTCTGGGGGCTTGACATGGTAGGACCGTTTAAACGGGCTCCAAGTGGATTTACCCACCTCTTAGTGATGGTGGATAAATTCACAAAGTTTATTGAGGCTAAACCCATCACAAGTTGTGATGGAGCAATAACCAAAAGATTTTTCGAGGATGTTATAATCCGATAAGGCTATCCGCATAGCATCATCATGGACAACGGGAGCAATTTTTCTATGGGAGAACTTGCCGAGTTCTGCGATGAACAAAATATCCAGCTTGACATTCTGTCAGTCGCACATCCACAAGCTAATGGACAAGTTGAAAGAGCAAATGGCTTAATCCTACAAGGCCTTAAACCAAGACTCGAAGCACCACTTCATCGTGTTGCGGGGGCTTGGGAAGAAGAATTAGCATCTGTAATAGGGAGCTTGCGAACAACTCCGAATAGGTCAACCGGATACACACCTTTCTTCTTGGTCTATGGCACAGAAGCTGTTCTTCCTAGTGATTTGATTCATACTTCTCCCCGAGTTGCTACGTATATCGAAGAGGATACCGAAATTTCTCGACAAAATGATCTCGATTTAATCGAAGAAGTTCGTGTCGTTGCTGAGATGAGATCAACATCATATCAGCAGAAGTTATGCTGGTATCATAGCCAGAGAGTCAGAAACCGGTCTTTCAATAAGGGCGATTTGGTTCTCCGGCTTGTGCAAAAAAGAAAGCACAAACTTTCCCTAGTATGGGAAGGGCCCTTTTTACTTAGCCGAGTATTGCACAATGGTTCTTACTATCTAACTGATATGCGTCTAGTCAAAGAAAGACCTGCTACTAAGAAGAGAAAGAGAGCTGGAGGCAGTACAAACCCGGAAGAATTAGACAGACCATGGAATATTGCTCAGCTACATCCCTTTTATTCTTAAAATTTCTTTCTTTGTAATCATATATGTGTACATGTTCAATGAGAAATAAAGTATTGGTTGCCTCAATTTTTCTGAGAAGTTTTATATTACCATCTTATTTCCGAATGATCATGTCACAATCAAAAATCCCAGAATGCTTGAAAGTACTTTACGCTCATGTTTGTTCTGGTTAAGATTTCCGATTCTAAAAATGTTACCTTCAGGTATAAATCTAAATTTTCTAGGCTATACTTGGGTTCTTTATCAGATTGCCGGATGCAGGCATTTTCTGAGTAGTGAATTGTTGGTACTAGAAGCCGGCTTTGTTTCTGAGTTTAAACTAGTTTAGCAATTGAGCTCCGTTGCTTCGCAAAGTTTCCATGTTGAAAGTTAGACGACTCACGAAAGGGACTAGGCGGAAAGACAGATAAGTGATAAGTATAGGCAAACCAAAAAGTGCTTATGTAAAAATTTCAGGCACATCAAAATAAAGATAAAAAGTGCTAAATAGAAGCAACAAATCTTAGCACTAGCAAAAGTATTACACTACTTATTTACAATCTGATTGTTTCAGAATAACACATTGTTTTTTTTTTGATGCTCTACGATGCAGGAGGAGAGATAGGAGTTGCCGGCTCACTAGAGGCATCCCCTTCAACTTGATATCTTTCCGAGACGTGCAAATCAGATTCGGTTTGCTCGTCGTCGGAAACTTCAGCTGTTTCTTCAGCAGGCGGAGGAGGCGTCTCCACGCGAGTGAAGAATGGAGTATCATAGCTGGTCAGATCAGCTACGTGACATCCATATCCGGTGCAGGAGTCCATAATGGCCTTGATATCTTGCTCCTTGCCGTCTTCATCCATAGTCGAATAACCTCTAGTTACTTGCCAGATCTCCATGCTTCCATGGTGGCTCATAACCATGGTGAGGGCGTTCTATGCTGCGATCCGCGCATAGGACATGTTCCAGTCCTAGATGAGCTGGGCATCTCCTTCGCCTTATCTTGCACCTCAAAGGCGGACATTTTGTTCATGTCCAGGACTTTGAGAACTCCGCCAATATCCTCTAATGATTGGCGGAAATTGTGAAGCAAATCACCGACTTCTAAAAGTCGGCTAGTGCGAGACTCGGTGGAGGAAGAATCCAGTAAGTTTAGAGGACCTGCGCATATAAAGCAAAGGTTAGAAAATATATCCGAACTCCTAGAGTCGGAAAAATAGAAAATCAGAAGACGGGAAACATATCGAAGATGACATCGTCAACTTTGGTCTTCTCCGCCCTAAGGCTCTGGAGTTCATCCCGGAGTGCTTCGGTGATGTCCTTTTCTCTGAATAACTCATCATTGATATCCGAGATTTTATGATCCTGGGCTATGATCCTTCAATCACGTTCTTCGGTGGCCATGGAGGAGGATTCGAGAATGCTAGCAATGCTGCACTCGTGATCTGCCTTAAGCTTATTTAGCTCCCGCCGTAAGTTGGCGTTCTCCACCTCCAGGGTCTTAAAATTCTCGGCCTCTTCAATCATTGCACATGATTGTTTGACCAGTGCTATAAGCAAAAGACAACAGTTGAATAGGAAATTCAACTATGAAAGCAAAAGGAGCAAGGTTAAGGACTGATATGATTACCTTCAGCCTCATCCTTTGATACCTTCAATTGAGCATTTTCAAGTCGGAAAGCTGATCTCTCTCTGCTTATTGCAAATATTCTCTAATAATTCCTAGTTATAAGCATTAACTTTCTGTAAGTCAGAATAATACCCAGAGTCAGAAGTCTACTAAACACTCGGGCTAATATTTTAACTAATATCAGCATGAGCCTTGGGGGCTATACTAGTTCGTTCTTTGGCATCCTATGAAAGCATAAATCCGGATTGTCTATCCAACTTCATGCTTGGGGGCTAGAGGATATGATATGAAATAAAGTAAAAAAGGTGAGTTGGAATTCCGACTTACATGTTGTTCATGAGTAAGCTTGCTTAGGATCATGTTCACCTTGGTGGTAACCTTTTTGGCAAGGGTCAGCGGGATTACTGGTGGTGGCGGAGCCACACCAGCCTTTAGCTTCTCATCGCAAAGATGAATTTGGTCAAGAAGCTCAGAGTACTTGACGTCCTCGGCTTCTTGTGCCTCTTCCTCGACGGTGATGTTCCAGCTCTCCAGGCACTACTGAGCCAGCCTTTGTATCTCTTCTGCAGTTTTTCGAGTAATGCCAAGCTTGGCAATACCTGGATTGCTGAGAAGGTTATCGGCAACAACCTCTGCCAAGGGATCATTACCCTTTACAGGTTCACCCTTATCAATTACTAAGTCACTAATGATGAAGTCGGTCTGCGAACCAACGTTCGCTGGCTTAGAATGCTGAGCCGGATCTTCTCCGATGGACGGAGATGGAGTAATCTCCGACGTTGTAGAAGGCTGCGGGGTAGGAGTCAGAGGCGCTGTGGCAGGAGAAGTCAAATTTAACTTTGACTAGCGTAGAGGTTTTGACGAGCCTCCTTTCCCCTTGCCTTTGGAAAGCTGTTTAGCTCTGAGGAGGTAATAGAACAAAGATCGTTACACTTCAGAAAGAATGAGAAATAAAATACAGAGACCTTGTGAGGAAAGTTACCTCTTCACAATGGGCACTTCCTTTGTGCCGATAGACATTGTCAGAGTCTTACGCTTTCGGGTAAGAGTCTCCGGTAGTGGAATCAATTCTCCATCATCCTGAGATAACTTAGGTGGATATCCCTCAAGAGGAGTAAGCTCCAACTCGGGGAGGTCAGCAAGCTGAAAAGGAGAAATACTTTAGTATTGCAAAAATACACAACAATGTATAGATGAAACACATAATTCGAGTTATAGCTGGAAAACTTACTGGTGTCACGGGATCGTCAGTCGTATGCATGTCCAAGGATAGCTCTGAGATCTTCCTCTTAATCCGATCCCTAATCAACCATTTGATTTGGGACTCATAGTACTTTTTTGAATAAGGTCTCGAGCAGATCCGGAGATAGTCCTTCTTTCTCTTGGTGATGGCGTGCATGAGCCTATCACCATGGTGTTGGAGGGGCTGGATCCGGCGTGCCATCCAATAGTGGATCAAATCGGATCCTTTCAGACCCTTGTGCTTCATCAGATATTCAATCCTCCTCTTAGCAAGAAGCAGGTCATCAGTGAGAGCCGGAGGATCCGCGTCCCAGGACTCTTGGGGCGTGGCGGCGGTATCAATGAAAATCGGCAAAGTAGTTGCTTTGCCAGGAGCCGGTCTGTCCTTATGGTAAAAGAACATGGATGGCCATTGTTTCACCGACTCGCTAGCCTTAATCCTAGGATAGACTCGCTCTCTCCAAACAGAAAAGCTAAGAGTTCCAGTAATATAAGAATTATCGGCGGTGATAGAATTTCTTTGGGTATGAAAGTAATACCGGAAAAGAATGAGACTCGGCCTAATACCGAGATACCCATCACACAAAGAGGCATAAGCGCTCATATCTAAAAGAGGGTTTGGGGGGAGATGGTGGAGTTGCACTCCGTAATGATCTATGACCTCAGAAAAGAAATCTGAGGGAGGAAAGCTCAAACCTCTGTCGAGGTGGGTGCCGAAATGCACTCGCTCGTCGGTGCTGGGGGTGGGGATGGGTTGTCCGAAGCTGCTCCGCCAGTGGCCGGCGCGGAGGAGGCCTTCCTTCTCGATGATGTGGAGCTTGACGTCATCGAGGATGCAGGGGATCTAGACCCCGCGAAACTTCTCCTTGTCCGGTGCAGGTGTTGTCGCAGTCGTCGCCGCCGTAGCAGAAGATGAGGCCTCAACCTTTTTTGGGCGTCAGTAACCTAGGATGGGCGGCGTTGTGGGATTTGGGGGAGGCTGAAGAGCTATTTCATAGGAAGCGTCGGGAGGAAGGAGAAAGCTCTGGTGCTGGTGAAGAGGAAGGAAGATATCTTGACCCCTTATATCCTTTGCTTGCGCCAAGATTCGTGCAAGCTAAATAGTAACCATGCCATGCGTCGTGGAAGGAGCTGGGTAACCTCCTCGTGATGATTACGTCGACTCGATCTCCGTGCACGCATTAAAATGATGCCTCAGTTCCGCGAAAGGCGGACCCACCAACAGTCGTGCTGAGAGGAATGTCTGTCAGTGACGTGACTTGACCTTGACTGATTTCAGGTTACGTCAGATACCAAGTTCTGACTTAGTTCAAATTTCAAGCTAGAAACTCAAATAATGTACTCATAGGTCTGACTTGTTTTGAGACCTGGATCCTATCCTTTCTTTTGAAGTTTCAGGAACCCTTCAAGATTCTACAAGCCGAAGATGGATCGAGCTAGACGATGATGAAATCCGACTCTGGATCTTGGAGGCTTCCGGGGGCTACTGTTGGGGATATACTTTCTGGGTATCCTCACTATGCCTCACTGATCAGGGTGGCCCACTTCGGGTTAGAGCTTTGCTTCATGAGCGACCTAGTCAGGGAGAAGAGACGGAGTCCAGTCCGGTTATGGGAAGGCCCAGAAAACTTACCGACATAGGCCTATTATGTTACTTGTAGTTCAAGATGTACTCTGTAACCGACTCTTAGTCGTAGCCGGATAGGTCTCTCCTATAAACCCTAGGCCGAATATCTATATAAGCCATCCTAGGACAAGCCTTTAGGGCACCCCAAAATAGTCTACAATCTCAGCTCGCACAGGCGAAACCCTCGTAACCCATATTCCGGCTCTACCGTATTACTAGATTGCTAGCAGGAGTAGGATCCGTCCAAAGCCGGCGGATTCGAACCTGGGTAAACTTGTGTGCTCACCGTCCCGGAATACCGTACATCTCGCACCCCTCTCTTCTGCACGCCCGAGGACCCCCTCATGGCATACTTGTCATCAATCCGACGATAACAACCGCTTTGATAGCCGCGAAAGATAAATGCATGCAATGCAACACAACTTTGGCCATCAAAATGAAGTGCTTCAACGCTCCGTCGCCAAAAAAATGACAAGCTTTGACTCCTCATCGACGGAATGACAAGACCGCGTTCACGCGCATCAACCTCTTCAAGCTCGTCGTGTCATCGTTCCCCTCTTTGTCAAGATCCTAATCCAAGTTCTCCAAGACGCAATGGCACCCCTGTGGTTGAAGATGGAAGATCTTTGCACTATGTACCTCCCCCACGGCACGCTACAAAGTCAAGCTATGATGGTGATTTCTCCTCAAGGCCCCAAGCAAGGCATTAAGGACACCGTCATCACGCAAGGGCACTAGTGATCCAAAAGCACAACCACAAGTGAAACCTCAAATACAACCTCAACTACATCGCCATCATCCGCGAGACATTCTTGACTCAACAAGTGATAACTCCAACTTGGAGAATTAACCTTGTCATCGACATGAAGCTCTTCAAGACCCTCATCATTGTCATCACCGTCATGAACATCAACACCGCCACCATGGTCACCATGACGATCCTCGTCCACCACATGAACACATGGAGCATCAAATGGTACATAGTGAGCGGCGCCCACCACGTCATGAGGCTCAAGACCATGACCTTCGTCGTGAGGCTTAAGTGCCTAACCCACAACACCAACCGAGGAACAAGCCTCCTCTTCATCAACAACCATGCCAAGAGCAAGCTCCTCAACAAAGTCGTGAGAATCAAGTTCCACCACCTCCAAATACGGCTCCTCAACCGCAAATGCACCAACAAGGTCACCAAGCTCGTCGCAATGATTGCATGGAAGATGAAGCATGCCAACATCTTGGAAACAACTACTACCGTGACTGCAATGATGAAGAAACCTTTGGCAAGCTCAAGTTCACGATACCCAAGTTCACCGGTTCAAATGATCCGGAAGAATACCTCTCATGGGTGCTCAAGGTCGACAAAATCTTCCATATTCACAACTATAGGAATGAGGAGATGGTCGCCATGGCTTCTCTCGAGTTCGATGATTACGCCAACCTTTGGTGGGAAAAAGTTCAAGTTGCTCGTGATGCTAGAGAAGAGCCTCCAATCACAACTTGGCACGACATGAAGGCTCATATGAGATCCTGCTTTGTTCCTTCGCACTACACGCGTGACCTCTTCAACAAGCTTCAATCGCTTAGTCAAGGGACAAAGACCGTTGAAGAGTACTTCAAGCAAATGGAGCTCAACATGATCTGCACCAACATTGAAGAGCGCGAGGAGCAAACAATGGCATGTTTCCTCATTGGCTTGAACCATCCAATCAAGCGCATCATCGAGTTTAAAAAATACAACGACATGGTTGAGCTTGTGCACATCGCAACAAAAGCCGAGCGTCAAGTACAAGAGGACATCAAATACAATAAGCCAAAGACGTACTTCACCTACAAGCAAGCTTCAACCGCTGAAGATCTTCAAGTACCGCCAAGCCTTCCTTCAAGCCCACACTTCCTCAAGGAAAAATGCCCCAAGTGGCAAGTATACGAAAGATGCCTCGCCATTCAACATCGAATGCTACAAGTGTGGAGGCAAAGGACACAAGTATGTTGATTGTGGAAATAATAAAGTATTATTCATCCATGAAAATGGCGATGGAGAGTACTTGAGTGAGGAAGAATTTGATACTAGAGTCAAAGAGGCAATGACAAGGCAACATGTGGAAGATGACGAGGAACTCCTCATGTGTGAACATGACGCAAGTCCATCGCTTGTCGTCACAAGGATCTTGACCACTCAAGAACAAGAGCATGAAGATCAACGATCTAATATCTTCCAAACACGTGCCGACATCAATGCAAAATCTATCAAGGTGATCATCGATGGAGGGAGTTGCCACAACCTTGCAAACACCGAGTTGTGTGAGAAGCTCAACCTCACCCTTCAACCACACAAGCACTCCTACCACGTGCAATGGCTAAGCGACCAAGGGTCCGCGAAGATCAAGCATACCGTCTTGGCAACATTCTCAATTGGTGCTTACAAAGACACAATGGAGTGTGATGTAGTCCCAATGATGGTTTGCCACATGTTGCTTGGTCGACCATGGAAATTCGACAAAGGTGATCTACATGATGGTCGCACAAACGTATACACCGTCAAGTGGCTTAATAATACATGTGTTTTGCAACTAATGACTCCTAGCCAAATAATTGCGGACAATGCAAAGGCTTTAGCGAAGGCGCAAACCACAAAACATACTTGTGAGAAGAGTGGTGAGCGAGAGAACCACCTTATAGCAAGTGAGATCCACAAGCTTAACTCGAGTGGAAAAACTAAGTGTTCTTCTTGCCACCAAAAGTAAGATGAGAGATGTGAGAAATAACCCATCCATCTTGCACTATGTCCTTGTTTGCAAGGCACTAGCGCAAGGAACTAATGACTTGACAAATGTTCCTCCCTCTTTGATGGCTATTTTGTAGGAATTCAATGGCGTGTTTCCTGAAGAGCTCCCTCATGGACTACCTCCTTTTCGTGGAATTGAGCATCGTATTAACCTCATACCCGGCGCACCTCTTCCAAACCGTGCCTCCTACCACAAAAACCCGGAGGAGACAAAAGATATCGAACGTAAAATCAACCAACTCGTCTCCAAAGGTTTGATCCAAGTAAGCACTAGTCCAAGTGTGATACCTGTGATTCTTGTTCCAAAAGTGGATGATATGTTGCGGTTATGCATAGGTTGTCGTCTGATCAATGGTATCACCGTGCGTTATCGACATCCTATACCTCGTCTTGATGACATGCTTGATGAGTTGTGTGGAGCCACTATTTTCTCAAAAATTGATCTTCATCGTGGTTACCATAAAATACGCATGGCGGTAGGTGATGAGTGGAAAACTACCTTCAAGACCAAACTTGGTCTCTATGAATGGTTGGTCATGACTTTTGGCTTATCTAATGCCCCATCCACCTTCATGCGCCTTATGAATCACATTTTGCGTTCTCTCATTAGAAAAGGTGTTATTGTCTATTTCGATTATATACTTGTTTATAGCAAGTCACTTGAGGAACATGTTACACATGTCAAGGAGGGTTTCATGATATTTTAAGGAAGGCAGAATTATTTAAAGAAAAAGAGCTTCGATATGAAAATCTATATGCTAATCTTCCCAAGTGCACTTTTGCTAAAGACAAGTTGATTTTTCTTGGATTTGTCGTTTCTTTGAAGGGCATTAAAGTTGATGTTTCCAAGGTAAAGGACATACGATATTGGCCCATCCCCACAAATGTGAGTGAACTTCGAAGTTTTCATGGGTTGTCTGGTTTCTATCGTTGCTTTGTGAAATACTTTTCTACCATTTCTTATCCTCACAGCGAGTTGACCAAAAAGAATGTCACCTTCGTGTGGGGAGAAGCACAACAAAAGCTTTTGATGAACTTAAAAAGAGGCACACCGAAGCACCTCTTCTTGCATTACCGGATTTCACCAAAACTTTTGAGATAGAGTGTGACACTAGTGGTATTGGCATTGGAGGAGTCCTCATGTAAAATGGGCATCCTATTGCCTACCATAGAGAGAAACTTGATGGTGGTCGCCTTAACTATCCAATTTATGTCAAAGATATTTTTGCCTTACTACGTGTCCTTCAAGTTTGGCAACACTATCTTTGGCCTAAAGAATTTATCATACATTGCGACCATGAGTCGTTGAAATATCGCAAAGGACAAGCCAAATTGAGTAAGATACATGCTAAGTGGGTTGCGTTCATGGAGTCTTTTCCTTACATTGGCAAGTATAAGAAGGGCAAAGATAATGTAGTTGTGGACACTTTGTCTCGCAAGCAGACAAGGCTTCTTACTCGACTTGAAGTAAACGTGTTTGGTCTTGATGAAATAAAAACTTTGTATTCATCTGACCCATTCCTTTGAACCAATTTTCGCAAAGTGCTCCATTGACAAAGGAGTTGATGATTTCTATTTGCATAAAGGCTTTCTCTTTAAACAAAACAAGCTTTACATTCTGAAGTCGTCTCTCCAACTTTTGCTCCTCCAAGAATCACATGGTGGAGGCCTCATGGGTCACTTTGGACGTGACAAGATGTTGGATATGCTCGCCACTCATTACTATTGGCCCAAGATGAAGAGAGACATGGAGCGCTACGTCCAACGCTGCACTACATGCGTTGAAGCTAAGTCTAAGTCTACCCATTTGGACTTTATATACTATTACCTATTCCTCAAGCACCTTGGTCAGACATTAGCATGGATTTTATTTTAGGATTTCCTAGTTCTAAGCATGGTAATGATTCCATATTTGTCATTGTGGATCGCTTTTCCAAAATGGCACACTTCATACTGTGCCATAAGATAGACGATGCTTCACACGTTGCGAATTTGTTTTTCAGAGAAATCGTCCGTCTTCATAGTGTGCCAAGTACAATCGTCTCCAACTGCGACATCAAATTCATGAGCTACTTGTGGAAGACCCTCATGGCCAAGCTCGGCGTCAAGCTCCTCATCTCTTCCGCATTGCACCCGCAAACCGATGGCCAAACCAAGGTCATCAACCGAAGGCTCGATACTCTCCTTAGTGTGTTGATCAAGAAGAACTTGAAGGATTGGGAGGAATGCATTCCCCACGCCGAGTTCGCCTACAATCACGCCAAGAACTCTACAACAAAGATGAGGCCATTCATGATCGTCTATGGCTTCGAGCTCCTAACCACGCTCGACATCCTACCACTACCTCTCCATGAGCGCACCAAAATGGACGTTGAAAAGTGCGCCCAAGCTATGAAGAAGCTTCATGAAGAAATAAGAGCTACAATCGAGCAACAAGTGCAACGCCAAGCAGCAAGGCTCAACAAGGACAAGAAAGAGTTGATCTTCGAGGAAGGTGACCTCGTGTGGATACACCTAAGCAAAGATCGCTTCCCCAAAAAATGCGACTCCAAGATCAAGACATGAGGAGATGGTCCTGTCAAGGTCCTCAAGAGAATCAACAACAATGCCTATATCATCGACATTCCAAACTCCAAGTACCTTGTGAGCAATACGTTCAATGTCAAGGACCTTTCGTCTTTCCATTGAGAGGTTCAAGATGATAACCATGAAGAGTCGAGGACGACTCTTTCCCAAGGGAGGGTGGAGCTGATGCAGCCCGTCCTACGGACGTCCCCACATCTACACTGCCAAGTCCCCCAAGTGGACCAATGACTCGTGCACGAGCCAAGCTCCTTCAAGCTAAGGTGAATTTGCTCCTTGTCTCATGTGATTTCAATATATAATTAGATGGCTTGCTACTTCATGTCAATACCCTATGCATCCTCAGCTATGAACCCCATGAAGAAGTGCCAAGAGGAGGAGCCAAGACATCGCAAGACGAAGGTCTAGAATCAAACCGGCGCCAGGCTCGATGGACCGGAATCCTCGCCAGAATTCCAGGGGCAGGAAACGGCGGACCGGAACCAGGACCGAAAATATCGGTGCTGACCGGAACAAACCAGCGCATGCCGAAACGCACTTCTATGAGCCATTCTGGTGGTTGACCGGAACAATCAGCGCTGACCAGAATTTCTGGCGCATAGTCCGGCGCAACCGGACTTATTGCCGAAACGCCTCCAGTCTCAAGTCAACGAGGGTTTGATGCCCGAGAATATTCCTATTTCGTCCAGGTTTTACCCTTTTGTGCCCAAACTACCCTATTTTAGTGGATGATCTATATATAGCCCCCACACCCCCATGTATTACTCAGACATGGATAATTGAAATTATAAGACACTCTTGTGGATCTCCCTAATTTCTAGTCTCATTCTCCTTGAGAAAGGAGCACCAATTATCCCCCACCTCCTTGGAGTTTGCATCATTCCTCCCTCGTTTTACAAGGCCTTGGCATGGGAGCCCCTTGCCAAGACGTCAAGATCTCACCAAGACTGCCCACTTGCCATGCCCGTTCGAGAGAGAGAGAGAGATCTTCGCCCGACGCTGATCCTAGGGGTTGCGTCGGACTGGTAGCCGCCGGCATGACCTATAGGTGTGTATCGTGTCTTTGTGTGTGTGTGTTCATCGTGTTCTTCGTGCGTGAGTTCACGGATTTCATCCTCTCCCTCATCCCCCACTCACTCCGCCTTGATTTCAAGGGATTCGTGAAAGATCGGGCCATCCCCGAGGTTAGCCCTCAATAGTTACTCTCCGTAGTGGACTCCGGGATGGCGGACAGAGAGTTCCAAGAGGCGGCCGGAGTCCTGTCCGGAGTCTTGGGGGGTGAAGACTCCATTGCGGAGGGCCTGGGACTCTGGTGTGGAGGTCTGGAGACTCTTGTGTGGGCGGAGACTCTAGTCTGGTCGTTGCTCTCTAGGTTTGTCTCTAGGAAGGTGTACTGGGAGCTCAAGGCAGGGGTCCGGAGTTCGGTCCGGAGTCCTAGCCGGAGACTCTGGTGTTGGAAGCCGGAGACTCCAGGGCTTTAGCTGCTGCTTCTTCTGTTTCCTCTTCCAAGCCTCTGTCTTGTCAGGTTTGATGCTCCGGGCTACCTCCCTTGACTCTGTACTTGTCGGTGTGAACCTATCATGATAATGGGATGGAGTATGAAGCAGTATACCATTCAATGGGATAGGAAGTGGGCTCGCATAGAGGAATGTATTCCACTTTGGAGTCCATGACGACTTGTCATAAGTTGGAGACCATGATGTGGTAATGACTGTAAGTCGGGCTACATCAGTTCCCCCTCCTTCAAAAAGAGTCGTCCTCGACTCTTCATCCTCATCACAAAGTAGAAGTGGTCGAGAGACCTTCTTGATCTTGGGGTTCACGATATAGTCGTCCTCGGGAAGATTGAATTGACAACACTTCAATGTTCGTTCACTTTTCATAAAGCCTATAAAGCTCACAACAAAAGAGAAGCAACACTCAAAGAGTAACCAATTCATGAAGATTGTAGCATGGGTCCTCGAGTAGAAGGAAGTCACCTTAGGATGTATAGATAGCTCATTGAAGGGCAACCATAGGTAACTCTCTACGGTTCGTCTTATCAACTCATGGTTGGTAGAGGTTGACGTGTATGCAATTGTACCTTCACACAACAAATACGAAGCAAAATATTTTCGTGTGTGATAGAGGAGCATGTCATTTGTGGCATGTCCATTCTTGTTCACAACACTATTAACACAACTCAATTATAGCAAATGAAATGCATATGCAAGGTCAAAGTGCATGGAAATTGTTTGAACATAATCCAAATGTGGGAACTCAAAAACTCCATATAATGTCTTAGTGTGGCACGCAAAGCAATTGACTAAAATATTGATCAACATGTTTGATGCAAGGATAGGAGAATTCAGCAAATACACATGGGGAAGAATATGCAAAACACCATCATTATGTGTGCAAACCAACTATTGGAAAGTGAAATTGGTCAATATGTTGGATTACACACAAATAATCAAGAGCAAAGATCATGGGCATATGAGTATCACAAGTGGAAACGAACATAACATGTTTGCAAACAAACCATATGAAAGAGAAAATGTTCCTTATGTTTGTTGCAACAAAAATACGAGATACTTGGGAGTTCTCATGACAATACATGCTCATAATGGCATTATGGTTGCACACAAAACATTAGAAAGAGAAATTGTTCAACATTTTTGTTGCTACACACAAAGAATCAATATCCAATAGCAACGAAACATGATTGTCACAAGGTGAAAGAATACCATTAACATGCTTGTAAGGAAACCATAGGAAAGAGCAATTTTTCAACATGAAGATGCGAAGCATGCAAAAGGTATCAGAGCTGGGTTCGATCTTGAACTCACTTGGGGGATGCTCTCTAGATCTCTTTTTCAACTCGTGCTCAAACGAGGTTGACATCCTAGTGCGGGTACCTACACACATCATACACACAAGGAAGAACGTGTGTGCACGGTAGATAAACACATCATCCATCATGACATATCTCTTCTTGTGCAAATCACCATTAATGTCAATCAAGTGTAAAATATATGCATGGTGAGTATGCAAGTGGGGAACATGCTTATCATGGCATTTACCAAAGTATCCAAACATTGAGAAAGCTATGGGGGCCATCTCAATAGAAAACATATTCTAGTTATTGTTGCAAGCAAAACAAGTGAAAGAGCAATTATTCATCTTATTGCAAGCAATGGGAGAAATTGAATAAATATGATGATAGCGCATGTCCAAAGAAATATCATGGTTGCCAATAAAATATAGGGAAAGATAAATTGTTCATCAAGTTTATCGCAACACAACAAGAAAATTTATTATCATTGCAAGCAAAACATTTGAAAGATCGATTGTTCAAGATATTGCAAGAAATGGACGGATACTATAGAGGGGCTAACCTCATGGGTGAACTGATCTTCATGGATCTCGTGGTCAAATTGATGGGAAACCGAGAGGAAAGGGAGAAAGTAGCAGAAGCGGACGCACACCTCACGAAGAACACGATGAACACAAGCCAAACTCACACGATACAAAGCCAATTGCTCCCGCCGGTGGCCACCGATCTGATAGAATCCTCGCAAGGAAAGATCGGTTAACATGCTCCCTTGACCCCAAGCGGAGAGGGAAGAACACCTTGGAGAGGGTCTTGACAACTAGGCTCACACACTCACAAACATAGGCCTTGTACAACGAGGGAGGCGCAATGCAAACTCCAATGAGGTGGTGACGATAGTCGGTCTCCTTTGGTAAGGGGATGAGGCAAAACTAGAGATTCCACAAAGGGGGCGTATTTAGTCTATCATGTATGCCTCCCGATAAATGAGGGGGTGGGGACACTATATATAGGCCAACCACATAACAAGGGGTAGTTTGGGGAATAATTCTAGGGTTTGGAACGGACTAGAGGGGTACATGGTCCAAAGGCCCAACTAGTGGCGTGTAGACCCATTAACTGAGGCCGGAGACTCCGGGGGTGGCTGTAGACTCCGGGTCGACGTTGCTCTCTGGGGTAGACTCTGGGTTGGCAGACAGAGAGTTCCAAGCAGCGGCCGGTGTTCTGTCCGGAGTTCTGGGGGCGGAGACTCTGGTGTGGAGGGCCAGAGACTCCAGGTTGGATGGAGACTCCAGTGTGGTCACTGCTCTCCCGGCTTGTCTCCAGAGGAGTGTACTGGATGCTCTTGGGCGAGTCTGGAGTCCTGGCCAGAGTCTCTGGGGTTGGAGACCGGAGAATCCGGTCTCGAGGGCCGGAGACTCTAGGGCTTCAGTGGCTGCTTCTTCCGTCTCCTCTTCCAAGCCTCCGTCTTGTCAGGCTTGGTTCTATGGTATTCCTCCCTTGCCTTCGTACTTGTCGGTGTGAACCTATCATGATAATGGGATAGAGTATGAAGTAGTATACCATTCAAGAGGGTAGGAAGTGGGCCTGCATAGAGGAACATATTCACCTTTGGATTCCATGACGACTTGGCATAAGTTGGAGACATTGATGTTTGTGCAGCCCAACACATGGAAATCACCGTTGCCACATCATGCTACACCAACCCTTCCTACAAAGGTGGACTCCTTCCATCTCTTACCTTCCATTGGCTATCATGTGAATGGAATGCTACTTGAGACAAATGTTGATCGAATGACTAGGTCCATGACCATGATGCCAAGAGGAGGAGACAAGGATGAAACTGGAGCCAAGACGCCCAAGCAAGAGGCCTAGAAAAGAAGACGCAAGAAGCTACTGGAGCAAGCCCTGAGTCTCTGCCCTAGACCCCGAAGTCTCTGGCCTACAATCCCAGAGTCTCCGGCCCATACTCCGGGAAAGACTCAGCCCCTCTGCCTGGAGAGTTCAGTACACCCCTCCGGAGAACAAGCCAGAGAGCGACGACCACCACAGAGTCTCTGCCCACCCCAAAGTCTCCGGCCTCTGCACCTTGGAGTCTCCAGCCCGCTGCACTGGAGTCTCCACCCCCATGTCTCTAGACCGGACTCCGGACCCACGCCGAATGGTCTCTACCTAACACCCCGGAGACTCGACCAGAGTCCGAAGACCACCCCGGAGTCTTTGGCCACCCTGGAGTCTCCGACCCCCAGACCTCGGAGTCTCTAGTGTAAGTGAAGCAGGCCTGCGTTCCTTGAGTTGGGCTTGGCGCATGTAGCGCCCCCAAACTCCCGTTCTTGAAGCCTATATATATTCCCCCACCCCATCCTTGAAGCCCTAGAGATGATGATGAATTAAGGCATGTGCCTAACCCTAGTTGGGAACCCCCTCTCAATAGATTATCTATGAGTTGTGCAAGGCCTTTGAGCCGGTGTCCTTCTCCAAGTCGTCAAGACCCTCCTCAAGTTTTTGGTCTCTTCCTATCAAGGATTCTAGTAGTGATTGGTCTCTCCCCTTTGCGATTCTACTTGGTTGCTACTGTCTCCTTGGTTTGGATTCTATCATCTGCTTGCCAATATCTCCTTTGGTGATTCTACCGCAAGGTCTCTTGCCGAGGATTCTATTGGATTGGTTGTTTGAACCAACGGGAGCAAATCGAATCGGGTGTGTTTTGGCGTGTGTTTGTATCCTTACCTTGCATTGGAGTTGTGTTCATCCTGTTTCCCCTCAGTCCCCGCATCAAATCCATGAAGATCGGGCCACCCCAAGGGTAAATCCACAAGGAGACCCATATCAACTAGTATCAGCAGCTTTTGGTTGCCATGTATTTGATTCGTTCTTAGATTTCCACCATAAATTGGAAAATAAAAAAAATATAGCCCTAAATTGCTTTTTGATCGATATCTCGTTTTGGTGAGTTGATTGTGGTTTTGGTCCATAAGAAACTTGTCTTTGGAGTTGGTCTACCATTTGCCTGCATTTCCCATCCCAATTTGGTCAAAATTTTCTGGATTTGAGGATTGAAGGCCTGGATTTGCGCTCAAGAACATGAGCTGTTTGTGGTGCTGGCCCCGACACCGGAGTCTCTAGCCGCCAACACCGGAGTCTCCGGCACCCCCGGACTCTCTGGCCACCAGATCCCGGAGTCTCCAGCCCTAACAAAAAGTTTCTACTCTTTTCCTTTCTCGATTAACTTCCTTTTGACGTTTGTGTTTCGTGTGCGTGTTTTTCCCTCTAACAAAGCTTGCGCACCAACAACACCTCGCACTCAACATCGATACCACGAAACTCGAACCATATAACACCCTCGAATCGACCCTATGCAAGTTTTAGCGCTTCCCGCCAAACCCGCATAGAAATGATTCAAGGACGCCCACCAGGCACTTGCGTGTGGGTGGAGAACGAAGTAATACCATTACACATTAGTCCACGATGGAACCCATAGAACATATATATACAACAACGACTCCATGAGTCAAGAATACAGATATACTATACAAAGATCCAAATCACCTTGAAAACGATAGAGCGCCCGACTACGGACAAGATGCAAATGGGGCTAAGAGCCCTGAAGAATAACCAATGGCGTCCATAACCCTGCCCAGGCCAGGCCAGAAAGGTAACCCTGCTAACGACGTCGATCTCAAACCTGCTAAAACAAAAGGGGTGCCGACAAAGGGAAAAGGAAAAAGAGGAGCGGTCAGTACTGAGGCCAGTACATGGCGAGGCTAGAATTCGACGGCTCTCGCCAACATAGGTATGGTGGACTGAAGCGGCAGCGCAGCATGCATAAACAACCTATAGAGACTCAATACAACTATCGGCTATTAGAGAGGGATAAGAAAGACCTATCCGGATCCAACCTGATACTAACACCAATCATACCCATCCTGGTCTTTCCCCCTCGAGACCAAATGAGGAAGTCAAACCAAGGAACTCACACAGTTGGCAGTTTTATTCATTACATTATAGTTGAAGCACTTACTAGTCAGATATAGATAGTATGAGTCATCCTAATAGCATAAGTTGTGGGCAATTTTAGTTAACCATTCAGTTGTAGTTGCAGTACTTACTAGTCAGATACAATTAGCATGTGACATCCCAAACCCAGTAGTTGTTGACACTTTTATTTCATTTCATTGAAGTTGTGATACTTAATAGGCAGGTATAACATGACACGATACACCCCAGTTCCACTAGTTGTTGGCACTTTTATTATCCATTCCATTGTAGTGAAGCTGATTACTAGTCACATATTAAGTCAAATTTATAGCACTACTTTAGTTATGCTTGTCTATGATCGAGATACTGTGCTCCAAGTCGTCCATAACCGCGGACATAGCTTTCAGAAAGTTTTACCCTGCAGGGGTGCACAAATAGCAACACACACACGATCAACTTTGGAAAAACCAAATCAAAACCCAACGAGGCTTTCACGACAAAGCAATCACAGGATTCATAAAATATTTCAGGGGGCCACCCCACTAAGCTACCCGCAATGAAGTTGGCCGGCTCCGAGACGGACCCAGGGTTTGTGACAATTGCTGTAAACGACTGGGAACCCGAAAGTGTTACCGGGCTTGTCGATATCGCAAAAACATTCCATGTTCCAAAACAGTACAGGTGCTCCACGCACAATCATAAATAAAGCAGTAAGGCATGGCATAAGTACATGATAGTAATAAAGCCTCAAACTACTTGTGGCCCCAAGAAATAAGAAATGAATCAAGCTCTGGCTAAGGGGGACCCATAGGGTCTCCCGGATGTGGATAGTGCGAATAATCAAGGAACAGGTATCAAGTACTCGGGGCCTACGGGACACAAGTGGACATGAAAAACCAAATAGCATATATTGCCCACCGGTGCCTCTTTCATTAGTTCTCCCAGCAATTTAATAGTTGTATTTAAAGTCATGATCCTCTCCACCATAAAGCATATGACAACATTCCAACAACTGTGTGGTACTTCACGACACGGGATCGCACCTGGGCAAGCGACTACGACTCGCAAGACCATCTATCTATCAAACAACATGCAATAGGATGTGTCCAAGGCAATATAGAGGCTGCAAGGTATATAAATGGTGCACGGAAACTAAAGCATCGCAATACGGGTAGCAATAGATCAACATGAGAAAGTAAAGACTATAAATGCAAAATAGGTAGAAAGGGGGAGAATGCTCGCCTGGAAACATAGCCGGAGATAAATTATCCGAAGAAATTGCCGATACTCGCATCAACTCAACGGCCTAATGCGTGAAGAAGCAAAGCACTAGAAGAAACATCGGATACCCTATTTAATACTACGGCAGAAGATCGGAATGATGCATATATGATGTATGACATGGCACAGATGCAATGCAACTAGGCAATATTAAGCGGAACTAGGGTCCCGATAGATGGTTCATGTTGTTTAATATACCCGCAATTTAAATGTTGTCTTAACAAGGCAAAACAAGGCATCACTTCGCTACACAAATTTCAATGGAGCCATTATAAGACTAAAATGGCCCGCATATGATCTCCATATTTAATTTAGGTGATTCCTCGAAATAGCCCCAAACACCCACAATATGCATGTAGGTAAGAATGATTCATATGCAACAATTATATATGTCATATTATAAAAATAGGGTCGGAAAAGAGGGTCACACATCTAGGGTCGAAGATCTTGGGTTCCAAAGGTTTAATGGGGTTCAGGCTTGGTGGATCAGTCTTCGGACTCCGGGAACGGGGCTCCAGGATCCGTGAGGAGATCTTGCCGTCCGAGGTCTCGGCGTCGTTAGGTCCGAGAGGTAGATCTCGGCGTCCGTGCCCTCTTCGGTTTTGAACTTGGGGTTTCGGCTTCGAGCGATGTCAACGACCTTGCACCGGTGCCCGGGTCTTCAGAAGCTCTTGATGGAACTGGAAGTAAAACTTGGCATCTAAACGGCCATTAGGGGCGACGAGCTTGGTGTAACAAAGGTCTAGGACGACACGCTTGTCCGCAAAACATGTTGCGTCGCACACGCACCAAACAAACTAGAACACCGACGAGGAGACATGAAAGAATGTGTTCGCGTTACCACATATGCCTGCAACAACACCAACACGATAAACTGAGACAAAGACAGGGTTGTTGACGATCTTGAAAAGCAACCACGGCTTGGGACAACACCGTACACGGGGTGGGAGCCGGTTGAACAACTCGTGCTGTGGCTCACGGTCACGGACAGGAGGCATCAAGGGCAACGACACTAGGCCAGGGAAGGCGCGGCGAGGAGGACGGCGACCGGACGCGGAGCATGCAGGGGGCTGAGGCAGCGATGTGGAAGTCGAGCAAGGGAGGGCGACGGATGCAGGGCGGAGGCCGACAAGGAGACGATGACGAGGTCGAGGATGACCTGGGCCATGGTGGCGGACGGAACAGAGGCGAGCGGCTGAGGGCGTGGCAGCTGGTGCCAAGAGAGACGAGGGAGGACGGTCGGGTTGCGTCGGTACCTGAGGTCGCGCGGCCGCGCGTCGCTGAAGGCGGGGACCGGCAGAGAGGGGCGCAGGGAAGGACTCGGCGGCGACGGCTTCGTGGCCAGCCTCGCTGGCGACGCTAGGGCTTGGGGACGGCCGCGGCGGCGTGAGCTTGAGCAGTGGCCGGAGAGGAGATGTGGAGCAGCGGCAGAGAGAGGTCCTTGATGGTGCGGCGTCGCGGCGGAGGGCGGCCACACGCGGCAGCGTGGAGAGAGAGGCATCAGGGATCGATCGGGGTCGGGGCGGTGTGCGGCTGGCTAGGGAGATCGATGGGGTTCGAGGGAGGGGCACGGGTTTGGGGACTGGCGGTAGGTGGCGATGGGATTAGGTGGGGCCAGGGCGTGTTGAGTGCGACGAGAACGACACGGGGGAAGTGGGGATCACGAGGAGCAGTGAGCGGGGCGTGTCGGGACTCGGTAGCATGGGAGTGGGATCAAGGCCGTGTGGTGGAGCACGTGGGGCCGGGTTGTGGTAACGTACGTGTCGCACTGGTGGGTCTCGCAAGATGGGCCTAGCTGCGGGGCTAGGTCAGCGCTAGCGTGAGGCAGGGTGGTGGCGGCGGCTGTGGGCAGTAGGTGGGGTGGTGGTTAGGGTTAGGACTAGATTAGGTTAGGGTTGAGTTAGGGTTTGGTCTGGAGGTGGCCGGCTGGGCTTTTGGGCCTGGCTAGCTGCCTCCCAAAAATAATGTAAGTTTTACTTATTCATTTATAAGACTATTGTAATTAGTTTTTAGACAAATAAAAATATCTAGGTAGACCTAGAGTTTTCATTTGAAGTAAAGACAGGATATTTGGAAAACAAAGATAGGCTTTTAGAAAATAGTTTTAGGCAAATTGTATGCATGATGATATGACGATGCTCAAATGCAATGTGGCATGATGACATGAGCATGCGGTCATGATGAGGCACAAAACAGAAAAACTAAGTGATTTTCTGGTAGTGGTTTTATCGGGGTGCTACAATTCGACACCACTTGTGGCATCCCGCAAAAAAACCACTGCTAGAAAATCGCGCTGTTTTGTGCATTGCATCGTCATCATCATGCATTGTTTGTCTGAAACTATTTTCGAAACGCCTAGTTTTGTTTTCTATATAGCCCCGTCTTATTTCAAATTAAAACATCGTTCTGTTCCGGTCTTTTATCTGTCTAAAACTATTTACAAAATTTATTTTAAAATAAAAGAAAACCTTAGTCTAAAATTTCTAGTTCTAAATTTACCCAATCCTAGTCTACCCACCAACCCCAGCTCGCCACCTCACCGTCCCCTCCACCTCACCCTCGGCCCAGCCACCTCACCAATCCACCAGCCACCAGCTGCCCCGGCCCCACCTCCTGCACCTGGACCCCACCCGCAGCCCCTCCCTCCCTGGCCACACGCACACAAAACCACCCCACCCGCCTGATCCCTCTCTCTCTGCCACCCGGTCCCACCGACCAGCGCGGCCACAAGCCCAACCACCTCTCTCCCCTGGCCACTCCCTGCCAGCCCGGACCCACCCCCTGGACCCCACCGCCCACCTCCCACCTGTCCCAATCCCCACCCCGAGTCCTCCCTCCCGCAACCACCGCCCTCTGCCTCTCCTCGCGAACTGCCGTGGCCTCTCCCCGACCCCGCTCGCCCCTCACCCTCCTCCTCTCCCCTCCGCTCTGCTCGCAGCCGCCGGCGGCCTCGACCTCAACCTCTAGTCGCGGTTCAGTCGCCCAGCACCGTTACCCCTTCCCAGGGCACCACCGCCGCCAGGGGGCTTCTCTCCTACCGCCCCGACGCCCTCCGGCGAGCCGCCTGCCGACCCCCCAAGCTCCGCCGCCCCCGCCGTTCGTCCCCGCCGACACCTCGCCGCCCTCCTCCCCTCCGCAGGCCGTCGTGCCTCGCCGAACGCGTCCTCTGCCCCGTCGTCGTTGGCTGCTAGCAGCCCGAGCCGCGCCTCCGCGAGCCAGGCAGGTCTCTGCCTCTCCTTCCCGGGGCCCACCTCCTCTGCAGCGGCCTGTCCCGAGCTCCTCTGTTCGATCCGACCCTGTAGCGCGCCGAGCCGTACCGTCCAGCACGTCCTCCGGCAGAAGGATGACCTTGAACATGTGTTGGTGAGACCGGCTCTGGAGAACATGAAGCTGAACCGCAACCCTCGGAACGCCATGATCTACTACGCGGATGAGATGGCCGAGGCCCGAAACCGAAGACCAAGCCTCGACACCCCGAACCCGGTGCCACGCCAAGATCTCCGAAAACCCCGGTACCAAACAAGTTCACCATCGACCGCGAGTTCGCCTACCCGGACACCGTGCGACAAGATCTTCCCGGACCCGAGGACCATCAAGACTTCCGATCGGCCACGCCAAGTACTCCTTCCTGGCTCCGAAGACCGAACCCCGTGGACCGACATGATCTCCTTCACGGATACGACAAGTACTCCCTCGAGGACGCCGAGTACTTCACCCCGGACACCGAGACCCTGGACGACAAGTTCTCCTTCCCGGAAGCATCGACGCTCGTGCGACAAGATCTACTCCGTTACCCGAGAACGATCCTGCCGAGACCGAACCCTAGATCCGGACCCTGAGACCCGACCCGAACCCCTCGGAGCCAAGTTCGCCGAACCCTAATGTGTGACCCCTTTCTCGAGCCCTATTTTTATAAATGATATTGATATTGTTGCATATTAAATTGTCATACTCGCATGCATATTAGTGTGGTTTGGGGGCCTTATGCCGATTCACCTAAATTAAATATGGAGACCATATGCGGACATTTCTAGTCTCATATTGGTTCCATTTAAATTGTGTAGCGAACCAGTGCTATCTTTTGCCATGTTAAGACAACATTTAAATTGCGGGGGTTCTAAATAACATGAACCATATAATTAATTGTCGGGACCCCGGTTCCGCTTAATCTGACCTAATTGCATCGCACTTTTGCCATGTCATGCATCATACATGCATCATGCCCGATCTTCTGCCGTAATCTTAAATATTGCATCCGGTGTTTATTCTAGTGTTTTGCTTCTTCACGGATAAGGCCGTTGAGTTGATGTGAGCTTCGCCCCGATCTTCGGATGAACCTTCGACCCTGTTTTCAGGCGAGCATCTCCCCCTTTCTACCTATCTTACTTTTCTAGTATTTATTCCCGCCTGTTGATCTTTTGCTATCTGTGTTGCGATGCTCTAGTTTCGTACCCGTGATATCCCTAGCAGCCTCATATTGCCTTGGACACATCCTATTACCTGTTGTTTGGTAGATAGTTGGACTTGCGCGTCGTAGTCGCTTGCTCAAGTGTTGTTGCGTGTCGTCAAGTACCACAACTGTTGGAGAAGTGCCGCATGTTCAATGTTGGAGATGATCATGGCTTTACTTTTCGTTCACGTAATTACTGTTTAACAACTAAAATTGAAGTAAGTAAGCAGAGGCATCGGTGGGTGATAGATAACATTTGGTTTCTGACCGCCCACTTGTGTCCCGTAGGACCCCGAGTTCTTGACACCTGTTCCGAGATCGAGCGCGCTAACCACAGGTGGGGAGATATGGGCCCCCCATTGATTATTACCTGATTTCAAAGTATTGTACTGGGGGCCACAAACTAGTTTGAGGTTTTATTTACTATCCTGTACTTATGCCATGCTTTACTGCTTTATTTAAATTGTGCGATGGATAGCACCTGTACTGTTTAGGAAAGCGGAGTGTTTTCGCGGTATCGACAGTCCCAGTTTTGGGATTTGCTGTCGTTTACAGCCACTGACGCAAACCCTAAGTCCGTCTCGGAGACCGGCCGACTTCGTTGCGGGTAGACTTAGTGGGGTGGCCCCCCGTGCTTGCTTTGGGTCTGGGAACGTCATGACTTAGGCCCCGCCGACATACTGATGGGTGTATGTTAACTGATCTGGCAAAAAGGGTCGAAGTGCTTGTGGATACTTTGGTGCACCCCTGCAGGGTTAAATCTTTTCGAGAAGCCGTGTCCGCGGTTATGGACGACTTGGAGCACAGTGCTTGATCATAGACAACTATAACTAAAGTTTATTTGTTATAAATTGACTTGTATCCGATATGACTAGTAATCAGCTTCACTACAACGGAATGGCTAAGTAAAAGTACCAACAACTGCTGGGTTTTGAGGTTATCTCATGCTAATTGTATCTGATTAGTAAGTGCTGCAACTACAACGGAATGATTAACTAAAACGGCCCACTGCTTATTTTATCAGGATGATTATCTACACCTGACTAGTAATTGCTGCAACGATAACCGAATAAATAAAACTGCCAACGGTGTGAGTTCCTCGGCTGACTTCCTCGTTTGGACTCGAGGGGGAATACCAGGATGGGATTGTTTGGTGTTAGTATCAGTCTGGTTCCGGATAGGTCTTTTCTTACCCCTCTCTGATAGCCGCCAGTTATATTGAGTCTCTATAGGTTTTTTAGTGCATGCTGCGCCGCTGCCGCTTCAGTCCACCATACCTATGTAGGCGAGGACCGCCGAATTCTAGCCTCGCCGTGTACTGGCCTCAGTACTGACGCTCCTCTTTTTCCTTTGCCCTTTGTCGGCACCCCTTTTGTTTAAGCAGGTTTTGAGATCGACGTCGTTAGCAGGGTTACCCTTCCAGCTTGGCCTGGGCAGGGTTATGGACGCCATTGGTTATTCTTCAGGGCTCTTAGCCCCATTTGCATCTTGTCCGTAGCTGGACGCTCTATTGTTTTCAAGGTGATTTGGATCTTTGTACCGTATATCTGTATTCTTGACTCATGGAGTCGTGTTGTATATTTATTTGTTCTGTGGGTCCCTTCGAGGACTGTTGTGTAATGTTATTACTTCGTTTTCCACCCGCACGAAAGTGCCTGGTGGGCACCTTTGAATCGTTTCTATGCGGGTTTGGCGGGATTCGCTAAAACTTGCATAGGGTCGATTCTGAGAGGTGTTACAGTGGTATCAGAGCTCAGCAGTTACGATACCCCACAAGTCCATCCTGTAGGATAACCTAGCTAACGGCCGAAGTAGAGTGTCAAAACTATTTTTGCAAAAATCGGTTGGATAGTTCTGATTAGGTCTAATTTTACTCCTTACCCCTCTGCTGCTCTCCTCTCACCTCTGCGTGTTTTGAATCCGCTCTCTTCTCTTTCTTCGAGTCCAGGAATTCTCGGGGTTGGGTTTCCGTCGCACCTTTAGGGTTTCGCTTCCTCTTTTGGTAACAGAGTTTTCCGACGCGACGACATCACCTACGCCAGATCCGATGCAGAGTCTGCATCACTCCTTTGTTTCCGAACCTCGCTTGTCGAGATCTTCAGTCTGATCCCGAGAATGGTTGCACACTTTTCTATCGATTGTGAAGAGTAATAGTTTGGGTGCGTGATGGATTGGCCCCCATGCCGACTACCCCTTCTATTCGCTCTTGTACATTGAAGTGGATGAGAATGCATCGGTCCTCTATTTTTATCGAAGCTAGAGGTGGCTTTATTTGTGGATACCTTTACCTTCGTCCTTTGTTTCCGGAGTGTTCTCTCGACGATCACGGACAACGACCTCTTGTTAGTGGTGTCGAGAGGATCTACACGATGCGACAAGATGCAGATCGCCGACCTTCCTTCCGGTACCATGAGGCGGATCTCGAGGGCGAGATCCATTGTTAGTGGTGTCGAATTGTGGCATCCCGCAAAAAAACCACTGCTAGAAAATCGCGCTGTTTTGTGCATTGCATCGTCATCATCATGCATTGTTTGTCTGAAACTATTTTCGAAACGCCTAGTTTTGTTTTCTATATAGCCCCGTCTTATTTCAAATTAAAACATCGTTCTGTTCCGGTCTTTTATCTGTCTAAAACTATTTAGAAAATTTATTTTAAAATAAAAGAAAACCTTAGTCTAAAATTTCTAGTTCTAAATTTACCCAATCCTAGTCTACCCACCAACCCCAGCTCGCCACCTCACCGTCCCCTCCACCTCACCCTCGGCCCAGCCACCTCACCAATCCACCAGCCACCAGCTGCCCCGGCCCCACCTCCTGCACCTGGACCCCACCCGCAGCCCCTCCCTCCCTGGCCACACGCACACAAAACCACCCCACCCGCCTGATCCCTCTCTCTCTGCCACCCGGTCCCACCGACCCGCGCGGCCACACGCCCAACCACCTCTCTCCCCTGGCCACTCCCTGCCAGCCCGGACCCACCCCCTGGACCCCACCACCCACCTCCCACCTGTCCCAATCCCCACCCCGAGTCCTCCCTCCCGCAACCACCGCCCTCTGCCTCTCCTCGCGAACCGCCGCGGCCTCTCCCCGACCCCGCTCGCCCCTCACCCTCCTCCTCTCCCCTCCGCTCTGCTCGCAGCCGCCGGCGGCCTCGACCTCAACCTCCGGCCGCGGTTCTGTCGCCCAGCACCGTCACCCCTTCCCAGGGCGCCACCGCCGCCAGGGGGCTTCTCTCCTGCCGCCCCGACGCCCTCCGGCGAGCCGCCTGCCGACCCCCCAAGCTCCGCCGCCCCCGCCGTTCGTCCCCCCCGACACCTCGCCGCACTCCTCCCCTCCGCAGGCCGTCGCGCCTCGCCGACCGCGTCCTCTGCCCCGTCGTCGTTGGCTGCTAGCAGCCCGAGCCGCGCCTCCGCGAGCCAGGCAGGTCTCTGCCTCTCCTTCCCGGGGCCCACCTCCTCTGCAGCGGCCTGTCCCGAGCTCCTCTGTTCGATCCGACCCTGTAGCGCGCCGAGCCGTACCGTCTAGCACGTCCTCCGGCGGAAGGATGACCTTGAACATGTGTTGGTGAGACCGGCCCTGGAGAACATGAAGCTGAACCGCAACCCTCGGAACGCCATGATCTACTACGCGGATGAGATGGCCGAGGCCCGAAACCGAAGACCAAGCCTCGACACCCCGAACCCGGTGCCGCGCCAAGATCTCCGAAAACCCCGGTACCAAACAAGTTCACCATCGACCGCGAGTTCGCCTACCCGGACACCGTGCGACAAGATCTTCCCGGACCCGAGGACCATCAAGACTTCCGATCGGCCACGCCAAGTACTCCTTCCTGGCTCCGAAGACCGAACCCCGTGGACCGACATGATCTCCTTCACGGATACGACAAGTACTCCCTCGAGGACGCCGAGTACTTCACCCCGGACACCGAGACCCTGGACGACAAGTTCTCCTTCCCGGAAGCATCGACGCTCGTGCGACAAGATCTACTCCGTTACCCGAGAACGATCCCGCCGAGACCGAACCCCAGATCCGGACCCTGAGGCCCGACCCGAACCCCTCGGAGCCAAGTTCGCCGAACCCTAATGTGTGACCCCTTTCTCGAGCCCTATTTTTATAAATGATATTGATATTGTTGCATATTAAATTGTCATACTCGCATGCATATTAGTGTGGTTTGGGGGCCTTATGCCGATTCACCTAAATTAAATATGGAGACCATATGCGGACATTTCTAGTCTCATATTGGTTCCATTTAAATTGTGTAGCGAACCGGTGCTATCTTTTGCCATGTTAAGACAACATTTAAATTGCGGGGGTTCTAAATAACATGAACCATATAATTAATTGTCGGGACCCCGGTTCCGCTTAATCTGACCTAATTGCATCGCACTTTTGCCATGTCATGCATCATACATGCATCATGCCCGATCTTCTGCCGTAATCTTAAATATTGCATCGGTGTTTATTCTAGTGTTTTGCTTCTTCGCGGATAAGGCCGTTGAGTTGATGTGAGCTTCGCCCCGATCTTCGGATGAACCTTCGACCCTGTTTTCAGGCGAGCATCTCCCCCTTTCTACCTATCTTACTTTTCTAGTATTTATTCCCGCCTGTTGATCTTTTGCCAGCTGTGTTGCGATGCTCTAGTTTCGTACCCGTGATATCCCTAGCAGCCTCATATACTGGGGGCCACAAACTAGTTTGAGGTTTTATTTACTATCCTGTACTTATGCCATGCTTTACTGCTTTATTTAAATTGTGCGATGGATAGCACCTGTACTATTTAGGAAAGCGGAGTGTTTTCGCGGTATCGACAGTCCCAGTTTTGGGATTTGCTGTCGTTTACAGCCACTGACGCAAACCCTAAGTCCGTCTCGGAGACCGGCCGACTTCGTTGCGGGTAGACTTAGTGGGGTGGCCCCCCGTGCTTGCTTTGGGTCTGGGAACGTCATGACTTAGGCCCCGCCGACATACCGATGGGTGTATGTTAACTGATCTGGCAAAAAGGGTCGAAGTGCTTGTGGATACTTTGGTGCACCCCTGCAGGGTTAAATCTTTTCGAGAAGCCGTGTCCGCGGTTATGGACGACTTGGAGCACAGTGCTTGATCATAGACAACTATAACTAAAGTTTATTTGTTATAAATTGACTTGTATCCGATATGACTAGTAATCAGCTTCACTACAACGGAATGGCTAAGTAAAAGTACCAACAACTGCTGGGTTTTGGGGTTATCTCATGCTAATTGTATCTGATTAGTAAGTGCTTCAACTACAACGGAATGATTAACTAAAACAGCCCACTGCTTATTTTATCAGGATGATTATCTACACCTGACTAGTAATTGCTGCAACGATAACCGAATAAATAAAACTGCCAACGGTGTGAGTTCCTCGGCTGACTTCCTCGTTTGGACTCGAGGGGAATACCAGGATGGGATTGTTTGGTGTTAGTATCAGTCTAGTTCCGGATAGGTCTTTTCTTACCCCTCTCTGATAGCCGCCAGTTATATCGAGTCTCTATAGGTTGTTTAGTGCATGCTGCGCCGCTGCCGCTTCAGTCCACCATACCTATGTAGGCGAGGACCGCCGAATTCTAGCCTCGCCGTGTACTGGCCTCAGTACTGACGCTCCTCTTTTTCCTTTGCCCTTTGTCGGCACCCCTTTTGTTTAAGCAGGTTTTGAGATCGACGTCGTTAGCAGGGTTACCCTTTCGGCTTGGCCTGGGCAGGGTTATGGACGCCATTGGTTATTCTTCAGGGCTCTTAGCCCCATTTGCATCTTGTCCGTAGCTGGACGCTCTATTGTTTTCAAGGTGATTTGGATCTTTGTACCGTATATCTGTATTCTTGACTCATGGAGTCGTGTTGTATATATATCTGTTCTGTGGGTCCCATCGAGGACTGTTGTGTAATGTTATTACTTCGTTTTCCACCCGCACGAAAGTGCCTGGTGGGCACCTTTGAATCGTTTCTATGCGGGTTTGGCGGGATTCGCTAAAACTTGCATAGGGTCGATTCTGAGAGGTGTTACACCACTAACAATGGATCTCGCCCTCGAGATCCGCCTCATGGTATGGGGAGAAGGCTGATGAGCGGATTCTGCTTGCTTCGTGTAGATCCTTGCGACACCACTAACAAGGATTCCTTCTCCACCTTGAATTCGGCGACACCACCAACAAGGGGTCGTTGTCCATGTTCGTCGAGAGAACACTCCGGAGAAAACAAAAGGCGAGGGTAGAGGTCTCAACAGATAAGGACACCTCTAGCTTCCGTGGACGGAGTAAAATTGCTTAATCCACTGATTCGATGTACAAGAGCGAATGGTAAGAGTAGTCGGATGGTGATCAGTCCATCGCGCACCCAAAGCATTACTCTGCACATGAATAGCAGAACTACGCAACCAACTCTCTGAATCAGACTAAAGATCTCGACAAACGAGGTTCGGAAACAAGAGAGTGATGCAGACTCTGCAACGGATCTGATGTAGAAGACGTTGTCATGTTGGAAAACACCGGAATGCACAAGAAGGAACAAAGAGAAGTCCAACAGATGAAGGATTCCTCAGATAGCATGAAGACCAGATGTAGAAGCACCGTTACCAAAGGAGGAAGCGAAACCCTGAAGGTACGACGGAAACCCAACCACGAGAATTCCTTGACTTGAAGAAAAAGGTAAGAGAGCAGATTTAAAACACGCAGAGCTAAGAGGAGAAGAGCATAGTGGTAAGGAGTAAAAATAGACCTAATCAGATCTATCCAACCGATTTTTGCAAATAGTTTTGACACTCTACATCGTCCGTTAGCTAGGTTATCCTACATGCTGGACCACTGGGGTATCGCAGGGCTCTGATACCACTTTGTAACACCCTCGAATCGGACCTATGCAAGTTTTAGCGCTTCCTGCCAAACCCGCATAGAAACGATTCAAGGACGCCCACCAGGCACTTGCATGCGGGTGGAGAACGAAGTAATACCATTACACATTAGTCCACGATGGAACCCACAGAACATATATATATACAACAACGACTCCATGAGTTAAGAATACAGATATACTATATAAAGATCCAAATCACCTTGAAAACGATAGAGCGTCCGACTACGGACAAGATGCAAATGGGGCTAAGAGCCCTGAAGAATAACCAATGGCATCCATAACCCTGCCCAGGCCAAGCCGAAAGGGTAACCCTGCTAACGACGTCGATCTCAAACCTGCTAAAACAAAAGGGGTGCCGACAAAGGGCAATGGAAAAAGAGGAGCGGTCAGTACTGAGGCCAGTACACGGCGAGGCTAGAATTCGGCGGCTCTCGCCTACATAGGTATGGTAGACTGAAGCGGCAGCGCAGCATGCATAAACAACCTATAGAGACTCAATACAACTATCGACTATTAGAGAGGGATAAGAAAGACCTATCCGGATCCAACCTGATACTAACACCAATCATACCCATCCTGGTCTTTCCCCCTCGAGACCAAACGAGGAAGTCAAACCAAGGAACTCACACAGTTGGCAGTTTTATTCATTACATTATAGTTAAAGCACTTACTAGTCAGATATAGATAGCATGAGTCATCCTGATAGCATAAGTTGTGGGCAATTTTAGTTAACCATTCAGTTGTAGTTGCAGTACTTACTAGTCAGATACAATTAGCATGTGACATCCCAAACCCAGTAGTTGTTGACACTTTTATTTCATTTCATTGAAGTTGCGATACTTAATAGGCAGGTATAACATGACACGATACACCCCAGTTCCACTAGTTGTTGGCACTTTTATTATCCATTCCATTGTAGTGAAGCTGGTTACTAGTCACATATTAAGTCAAATTTATAGCACTACTTTAGTTATGCTTGTCTATAGATAATGTGCTCCAAGTCGTCCATAACCGCGGACACAGCTTTCAGAAAGTTTTACCCTGCAGGGGTGCACAAATAGCAACACACACGATCAACCTCGGAAAAACCAAATCAAAACCCAACGAGGCTTTCACGACAAAGCAATCACAGGATTCATAAAATATTTCAAGGGGCCACCCCACTAAGATACCCGCAACGAAGTTGGCCGGCTCCGAGACGGACCCAGGGTTTGTGACAATGGCTGTAAACGACTAGGAACCCTAAAGTGTGACTGGGCTTGTCGATATCGCGAAAACATTCCACGTTCCAAAATAGTACAGGTGCTCCACGCACAATCATAAATAAAGCAGTAAAGCATGGCATAAGTACATGATAGTAATAAAGCCTCAAACTACTTGTGGCCCCAAGAAATAAGAAATGAATCAAGCTCTGGCTAAGGGGGATCCATAGGATCTCCCAGATGTGGATAGTGCGAATAATCAAGGAACATGTATCAAGTACTCGGGGCCTACAGGACACAAGTGGACATGAAAAACCAAATAGCATATATTGCCCAGTTCCTCTTTCATTAGTTATCCCAGAAATTTAATAGTTGTATTTAAAGTCATGATCCTCTCCACCGTAAAGCATATGACAACATTCCAACAACTGTGTGGTACTTCACGACACGGGATCGCACCTTAGCAAGCGACTACGACTCGCAAGACCATCTATCTATCAAACAACAGGCAATAGGATGTGTCCATGGCAATATAGAGGCTGTAAGGTATATAAATGGTGCACGGAAACTAAAGCATCGCAATATGGGTAGCAATAGATCAACAGGAGGAAGTAAAGACTATAAATACAAAATAGGTAGAAAGGGGGAGAATGCTCGCCTGGAAACATAGCCGGAGATACATTATCCGAAGAACTTGCCGATACTCGCATCAACTCAACGGCCTAATCCGTGAAGAAGCAAAGCACTAGAAGAAACATCGGATACACTATTTAGTACTACGGCAGAAGATCGGCATGATGCATATATGATGTATGACATGGCACAGATGCAATGCAACTAGGCAATATTAAGCGGAACTAGGGTCCCGACATTTAATTAGATGGTTCATGTTGTTTAATATGCCCGCAATTTAAATGTTGTCTTAACAAGGCAAAACAAGGCATCACTTCGCTACACAAATTTCAATGGAGCCATTATAAGACTAAAATGGCCCGCATATGATCTCCATATTTAATTTAGGTGATTCCTCGAAATAGCCCCAAACACCCACAATATGCATGTAAGTAAGAATGATTCATATGCAACAATTATATATGTCATATTATAAAAATAGGGTCGGAAAAGAGGGTCACACATCTAGGGTCGAAGATCTTGGGTTCCGAAGGTTTAATGGGGTTCGGGCTTGGTGGATCGGTCTTCAGACTCCGGGAACAGGGCTCCAGGATCCGTGAGGACATCTTGCCGTCCGAGGTCTCGGCGTCTTCGGGTCCGAGAGGTAGATCTTGGCGTCCGTGCCCTCTTTGGTTTCGAACTTGGGGTTTCGGCTTCGAGCGATGTCAACGACCTTGCACCGGTGCCCAGGTCTTCGGAAGATCTTGATGGAACCAGAAGTAAAACTTGGCATCGAAACGGCCATCAGGGGCGACGAGCTTGGTGTAACAAAGGTCTAGGACGACACGCTTGTCCACAGAACATGTTGCGTCGCACACGCACCAAACAAACTAGAACACCGATGAGGAGACATGAAAGAATGTTGTCGCGTTACCACATATGCCTGCAACAACACCAACGCGATAAACTAAGACAAAGACATGGTCATTGACGATCTTGAAAAGCAACCACGGCTTGGGACAACACCGTACATGGGGTGGGAGCCGGTTGAACCGCTCGTGCTGTGGCTCGCGGTCACGGATAGGAGGCATCAACGGCGACGACACCAGGCCGGGGAAGGCGCGGCGCCGGCTTGCCGAAGGGCGGCAAGGAGGACGACGGCCGGACGTGGAGCTTGTAGGGGGCTAAGGCGGCGATGCGGCCGCCCTAGAAGACGAGCAGGGGAGGGCGACAGATGCAGGGCAGAGGACGACGAGGAGACGATGACGAGGTCGAGGACGACCTGGGCCATGGCGGTGGCCGGAACAGAGGCGAGCGGCTGAGGGCGCGGCAGTTGGCGCCATGAGAGATGAGGGAGGACGGTTGGGTCGCGTCGGTGCCTGAGGTCGTGATGCAGCCCGTCCTACGGACGCTTCTACATCTACACCAACAAGTCCCCCAAGTGGACCCATGACTCGTGCCCGAGCCAAACTCCTCCAAGCTAAGGTGAACTCGCTCCTCTCTTCGTGCCAATTTGATACCTCCTTGGATGGCGTGCTACTTCATACCACTACTTTGTGCATCATCAGGTACGAGCCCCCGCCGCGTCGACCCACGAGCCCTGAAACTACACCTGAGCTGAAGCTTCCTGAGACGGAGTGTCCGCCCGACTCCAGCCGGAGTGTCTGGCGTGACTCAGCCGGAGTGTCCGGCCTGCCCCCGCCCCGTCTGGACTCGGACATTCAGAAGGTCAAATCGGACACCTCCCGGACACCACCCGGAGTGTCCGGCCACCCCGGACTGTCCGGTCGTGCCGACCCAGACTGTCCGGCCCAAGCGATGGGCCTGCGAGCCTAGCTGGGCCCTATGGCCCATGTACCCCTCTACTTCGCCTAGAACTCTACTTTAATGCCTGAATTACCCCTGAACTTGTGGATGACCTATATATAGACCCCCACCTCCATTGTAAACCCTAGGCTTGATATTGGAATTAGTGGAAACCCCTTTGTGGATCTATCTAATTCTTGCCTCATGCTCCTTGACTAAGGAGCACCAATATCCCCAAACCTCGTTGGAGTCTGCATCGTGCCTCCGCATTGTACAAGGCCTAGGCATCGGTGTCCCTTTGCCTAGACGTCAAGATCTCACCGAGTCTCCCATATCGCTGTGCCAGTTCGAGAGAGAGTCCTCCGCCCGACGCCGATCCTAGGGATTGCGCCGGACCGGTCACCGCCGGCGTGAGCTATTGGTGTTTATCGTGGTCTTGCGTGTGTGTGTTCATCGCATTCTTCGTGCGTGTGTTCGTCGTGTTCATCCTTCCCTCCTTCCCCCGCACACCACCCTCGATTTGAAAGGGAATCGTGAAAGATCGGGCCACCCTAGAGGTTTGCCCTCAACATATTGGTATCAAGAGCTTCGTTGCTCATGATTTCCCCCACAAAATTTTCTTCTATCCACCAAAAATTCGAAAATTCCCACAAAAAACAGCCCATATTTGCCTTTGGATCGATCTCTTGATTTGGAGTGTTATTTGTGGTTTTGATCCGACCAAACCTTGTCTAAGGAGTTGGTCCAGCTTTATCCTGCGTTTTCCCAGCCCGATTTGGCCAGTTTTTCGTGGATTTGAGGCCTGAAGGCGAGGATTTCCGCTCAAGAACACGAGCAGGAAACCCGCGTCGGAGTGTCCGGCTCATACCGACCGGAGTGTCCGGCCCCACCGGAGTGTCCGGCCGAACCAGACCGGAGTGTCCGGCTAGACCGGAGTATCCGGCCCATACAGATCGAGTGTCCGGCTGTAACGCCAGTTTTGACAGTTTTGCCTCATTTATTCGCATTGGCTAATCTCCTTTGTTTGCTCGTGTCCCGTGTGCGTGTCAGCAAGTACCAGCAAGCTTCCGCATCATCAACTTACGCGCTCATCGACACCACGGACCACGAACACCATCCCGCACCACCGACGCCAAGTTCATCATCAAAGAAGGTATAACTTGCGTCACCTTGTTACCTACCCCATGAGAGTGGCTCATCTTGTGTTTGCTTGAGCATTGTGCATTTGTCCTTGGATAGTGAGAGTGCAAGAGCAATAGCAAGTGTGACTAGGTAGCACCAAGGGAGAGCAAAAAAAAGATACAAAGTAAAAGCAAAAGAAAAATAGTCTCCCCTTGCAAAAGAGAGTCTCAAAGCTTGTAAGCAAGAGAGAAAGAAGAGCGCCCAAGGCAAGTGCACAAATCCATTGCTCACTTTTCCTCTTTGCAAACGAGCCACGGTCTCTCCTTGCATTGGCACGACAACGAGCTTAGTCTTTGTTAGGACATTTAGTTTGCTCATTTTCATAGTCGTGTCAATCCCAACTTTCTCCACGTGTGTGTACATAGTCGTAGGTTCCCGTCACCCTTTTGAGTTGTTGACCTTCGCCTTTGAATTGAGTTTTGTTGGATTTTTACCACTTTTGACTATCCCTTTTCTTTTGGTTGGTTCTTTGGCTTTCCACAATCCTAACCTACCACCAACAAGCTTTTGAGAGTTAGTTCTTTCTTTAGTGTGCGTTTTCCTTGCAATTCCACTTTGCACGCTAATAGCTCTCACTTGTGGTTTCTAGTTTGGTGCAATACCCAAGGTGAGGTACAAGGCTAACACCACCATATTCCACTTCCATATACAATACTTGTGTGTTTTGCATGATGGATAGGCACGGTGAGACGAGCCAACCCCCCCCCCCCCCCCCCCAAGGAGAAGATCAAGGTCCATACATGACGCGTGCAAGTCACTTCATCATCCGCCAAGAGTTCCGTGAACGTTGCCAAGCACTTGAGACGTGACAAGATGAACAATTTGGCGAGATGCAAGCCGAGTTCAAGAACATCGACAACCGCTTCGACGGCCTCGAACGACAAATGCATGCAATGCATCACAACTTCGGCCACCAAAATGAAGCGCTCCAACGCTCCGTCGCCGAAACAAATGACAATCTTCGACGCCTCATCGACGGCATGACAAGACCATGTTCACGCGCATCAAGCTCGGCAAGTTCTTCGCATCGTCATGCACCTCTTCCACAAGATCTACATCAAAGTGCTCAAAGACGCAATGATGCCCCCGTGGTTGAAGATGGAATCTCTTCGAACTATGTACCTTCCCCACGACACGCCGCAACATCAAGCTATGATGGTGACCTCTCTTCAAGGCCACGAGCAAGGCAAGAAGCACACCGTCATCACGCAAGGGCACTAGTGATCCAACAAGAGCAACCACAAGAGGAACCGCAAGTCTACCACCATCGACCGCGACACATACTTGACACAACAAGTGATGACTCCAATTTGGAGAATCAAGCTCGTCATCGACGTGAAGCTCTCCAAGATCCTCCTCCTCGTCATCAACGTCATGAACGTCAACAACAACACCATGGTCATCACGCGGCGCCTCCTCCCCATCAACAAAACTTGGAGCGTCAAGTGATACAAGTTGAGCGACGCCCACCACGTCAAGAGGCTCATGACCATGTTCTTCGCCGTGAGGCCCAAGCGCCTCAACCACGTCAACAACTGCGCCAAGAGCAACAGCAAGATCTTCAACAACAATATCAAGAGCACGCTCCGCAACAAGGACGTGAGAACCAAGTTCCACCTCCCCAAATACAAGATAATCAACAAGGTCACCAAGCTCGTCGCAATGACCGCAACGATGAAGAAACTTTTGGCAAGCTCAAGTTCACAATGCCCAAGTTCACTGGATCCAATGACCCCGAAGAATACCTCTCGTGGGCACTCAAAGTCGACAAGATCTTCCGCATGCACAACTATAGCAACGAGAAGATGGTCGCCATGGCTTCGCTAGAGTTTGATGATTACGCCAACCTTTGGTGGGAACAAGTTCAAGTTGCTCGTGATGCAAGCCAAGAACCGCCAATCACAACTTGGCATGACATGAAGGCTCACATGAGATCCCGGTTCGTCCCCGCGCACTACACGCGTGACCTCTTCAACAACCTTCAAGCGCTTCGTCAAGGGACAAAGACCGTGGAAGAGTACTTCAAGGAAATGGAACTCAACTTGATTTGTGCCAACATTGATGAGCGCACGGAGCAAACAATGGCACGTTTCCTTTTTGGGTTGAACCACCCAATCAAGCGCATCATCGAGTTCCAACCCTACAACAACATGGTTGAGCTTGTGCACATCGCAACAAAGGCTGAACGTCAAGTGCAAGAGGATATCAAATACAACAAGCCCAAGACGTATTTCACCTACAAGCAAGCTTCAACTGCTACACCAACAACTTTCAATGGTAGCTCATCAAGCACCTCCAAGCCTTCCTTCAAGCCCACACTTCCTCAAGGAAAACTGCCCCCAAGTGGCAAGCAAGCAAAGAGTGATACACCTTTCAACGGTGAATGCTACAAGTGTGGAGGTAAAGGACACAAGTCGGCCGAATGTGGAAACAAGAAAGTCTTGTTCATCCACGACAATGGTGATGAAGAGTACTTGAGTGAAGATGAGTTTGATGCCCGTGTCAAGGAAGCAATGGCAAGGCAACAAGTGGAAGATGATCAAGAACTCCTCATGTGTGAACATGACGCAAGTCCATCGCTTGTGGTCACAAGGATCTTGACCACTCAAGCACAAGAGCATGAAGACCAACACTCCAATATCTTCCAAACACGAGCCGACATCAATGTCAAATCTATCAAGGTGATTATTGACGGAGGGAGTTGTCACAACCTTGCTAGCACTGAGTTGTGTGAGAAGCTCAACCTCACCCTCCATCCACACAAGCACCCCTACCACGTGCAATGGCTAAGTGACCAAGGGTCCGTGAAGATTAAGCATACCGTATCGGTCTCCTTCGCCATTGGTCCTTACAAAGATACGGTGGAGTGTGATGTGGTTCCTATGACAGTTTGCCACATGCTTCTTGGTCGACCATGGAAATTTCACAAGGTTGCTCAGCATGATGGTCGCACCAATGTATACACCTTCAAATGGCTCAACAAAACATGTGTTTTGCAACCGATGACTCCTAGCCAAATAATTGCGGACAATGCAAAGGCTTTAGCGAGGGCGCAAAGCACAACATCTACTTGTGAGAAGAGCAGTGAGAGAGAGAACCACCTCATAGTGAGTGAGAGCCACAAGCCAAATTCGAGTGGAAAAACAAAGAGTGTTCTCCTTGCCACCAAAAGTGAGATGAGAGATGTTCGGAACAACCCATCAATCTTGCACTATGTCCTCCTTTGCAAAGGACTAGCGCAAGGAACTAGCGAATTAACCAATGTTCCTCCATCTTTGATGAGTGTTTTGCAGGAATTCAAGGATGTGTTCCCCGAAGAGCTTCCACATGGACTACCTCCTCTTCGCGGCATCAAACATCGCATTGACCTCATCCCCGGTGCACCACTTCCAAACCGCACCGCTTACCGCACGAACCCGGAGGAGACAAAGGAGATTGAACGTCAAATCAACCAACTCGTCTCCAAAGGTTTGATCCAAGTTAGCACTAGTCCAAGTGTCGTACCCGTGATTCTTGTTCCAAAGACGGATGATACGTTACGGTTATGCATGGACTGCCGTCCAATCAATGCTATCACCGTGCGTTATCGACATCCCATACCACGTCTCGATGACATGCTTGATGAGTTGTGTGGAGCCACTATTTTTTCAAAAATTGATCTTCGTAGTGATTACCATCAAATACGCATGGCTGAAGGTGATGAGTGGAAAACCGCCTTCAAGTCCAAACTTGGTCTCTATGAATGGTTGGTTATGCCCTTTGGTTTATCAAATGCCCCATCCACCTTCATGCGCCTTATGAATCACATCTTGTGTTCTCTCATTGGAAAAAGTGTTGTTGTCTATTTCGATGATATTCTTGTTTATAGAAAATCACTTGAGGACCATATAACACATGTCAAGGAAGTTTTGCAAATCCTTCGACATGAAAAGCTTTATGCTAATCTTCCCAAGTGCACTTTTGCTAAAGACAAGTTGATTTTTCTTGGATTTGTCGTTTCTTCGAAGGGAATTGAAGTTGATGTTTCCAAGGTAAAGGACATACGAGATTGGCCCATACCAACAAATGTGAGTGAACTCTGAAGTTTTCATGGGTTGGCCGGTTTCTATCGTCGCTTTTTGAAAGACTTTTCAACCATTGCTTGTCCCCTTAATGAATTGACCAAAACGAATGTCACCTTCGTGTGGGGCAAAGCACAACAAAAAGCTTTTGGTGAACTGAAAAAGAGGCTCACCGTAGCACCTCTTCTTGCTTTACCGAATTTCACAAAAACTTTTGAGATAGAGTGTGATGCTAGTGGTATTAGCATTGGAGGAGTCCTTATGCAAAACGGATGTCCTATAGCCTACCATAGCAAAAAACTTCATGGTGCTCGCCTTAACTACCCGATTTATGACAAAGAGCTTTTTTCCTTAGTTCGTGTCCTTCAAGTTTGGCAACACTACCTTTGGCCTAAGGAATTTATCATACATTCCGACCACGAGTCATTGAAATATCTCAAAGGCCAAGCTAACTTGAGCAAGACACACGCTAAGTGGGTTGAGTTCATGGAGTCTTTTCCGTACATTGTCAAGTATAAGAAGGGCAAAGATAATGTAGTTGCGGACGCATTGTCTCGCAAACATACAAGCCTTCTTACGAGACTTGAAATCAACGTGTTGGGTCTTGAGGAAATAAAATCTTTGTATGCTTCTGACCCGTTCTTTGAACCAATTTTCGCAAAGTGCTCCAATGACAAGGGAGTTGATGATTTCTATTTGCATAAGGGCTTTCTATTTAAACAAAACAAGCTATGCATCCCGAAGTCGTCGCTTCAACTTTTGCTTCTCCAAGAATCTCATGGTGGAGGCCTTATGGGTCACTTTGGTCGCGACAAGACATTGGACATGCTCTCCCATCACTACTTTTGGCCCAAGATGAAGCGTGACGTGGAGCGCTACATTCAACGATGCATGACATGTGTTCAAGCTAAGTCGCAAGCTAATCCCTATGGTCTTTATATGCCATTGCCTATTCCTCATACACCTTGGTCCGACATTAGCATGGATTTCGTGTTAGGATTGCCTAGATCTAAGCATGGTCATGATTCTATATTTGTTGTTGTGGATCGTTTTTCCAAAATGGCACACTTCATACCGTGCCATAAGACCGACGATGCTTCACATGTTGCAAATCTGTTTTTCAGGGAAATCATCCGTCTTCACGGTGTGCCAAGGACAATTGTCTCCGACCACGACGTTAAATTCATGAGCTACTTGTGGAAGACCCTCATGGCCAAGCTCGGCGTCAAGCTCCTCTTCTCATCCGCATCACATCCTCAAACTGATGGACAAACCGAAGTTGTCAACCGAAGCCTCGGAACTCTCCTTCGTGTGTTGATCAAGAAAAACCTGAAGCATTGGGAGGAATGCATTCCACACGCTGAGTTCGCCTACAATCGAGCCAAGCACTCAACAACCAAGATGAGTCTATTCATGATCGTCTATGGTTTCGAGCCTCTCACCGCGCTCGACATCCTACCACTACCTCTCCATGAGCGCACAAACATGGACATCGAGAAGCGCGCACAAGCTATGAAGGAACTTCATGAAGAAACAAGAGCTACTATCGAACAACAAGTCCTTCGCCAAGCTTCAAGGTTAAACAAGGACAAGAAGGAGATGATATTTGAAGAAGGTGACCTTGTGTGGATACACCTAAGCAAGGACCGCTTCCCCAAGGAACGTGACTCCAAGCTCAAGCCAAGAGGAGATGGTCCCTTCAAGGTCCTCAAACGAATCAACAACAACGCCTACATCATCGACATCCCGACCTCCAAGTACCTTGCAAGCAATACATTCAATGTCAAGGATCTCTCACCCTACCATGGAGATGTTCAAGATGATATCCATGAAGAGTCGAGGACGACTCTTTCCCAAGGGGGGGAGCTGATGCAGCCCGTCCTACGGACGCTTCGACATCTACACCAACAAGTCCCCCAAGTGGACCCATGACTCGTGCCCGAGCCAAACTCCTCCGAGCTAAGGTGAACTCGCTCCTCTCTTCGTGCCAATTTGATACCTCCTTGGATGGCGTGCTACTTCATACCACTACTTTGTGCATCATCAGGTACGAGCCCCCGCCGTGTTGACCCACGAGCCCTGAAGCTGCACCTGAACTGAAGCTACCTGAGCCGGAGTGTCCGCCCGACTCCAGCCAGAGTGTCCGGCGCGACTCAGCCGGAGTGTCCGGCCTGCCCCCGCCCCGTCTGGACTCGGACATTCAGAAGTTCAAATCGGACACCTCTCGGACACCACCCGGAGTGTCCGGCCACCCTGGACAGTCCGGTCATGCCGACCCGGACTGTCCGGCCCAAGCGATGGGCCTGCGAGCCTAGCTGGGCCCTATGGCCCATGTACCCCTCTACTTCGCCCAGAACTCTACTTTAATGCCTGAATTACCCCTGAACTTGTGGATGGCCTATATATAGACCCCCACCTGCATTGTAAACCCTAGGCTTGATATTGGAATTAGTGGAAACCCCTTTGTGGATCTATCTAATTCTTGCCTCATGCTCCTTGACTAAGGAGCACCAATATCCCCAAACCTCGTTGGAGTTTGCATCGTGCCTCCGTGTTGTACAAGGCCTAGGCATCGGTGTCCCTTTGCCTAGACGTCAAGATCTCACCGAGTCTCCCATCTCGCCGTGCCGGTTCGAGAGAGAGTCCTCCGCCCGACACCGATCCTAGGGATTGCGCCGGACCGGTCACCGCCGGCGTGAGCTATTGGTGTTTATCATGGTCTTGCGTGTGTGTGTTCATCGCGTTCTTCGTGCGTGTGTTCGTCGTGTTCATCCTTCCCTCCTTCCCCCGCACACCACCCTCGATTTGAAAGGGAATCATGAAAGATCGGGCCACCCTAGAGGTTTGCCATCAACAAGTCGCGCGGTAGCGCGTCGCTGAAGGCGTGGACCGGCAGAGAGGGACACAGGGAAGGACTCAGTGGCGGCGGCTTCGTGGCCAGCCTCGCTGGCGGCGCTAGGGCTTGGGGACGGCCGCGGCGGCGTGAGCTTGAGCGGTGGCCGGAGAGGAGATGTGGAGCAGTAGCAAAGAGAGGTCCACGGTGGTGCAGAGTCGCGGCGGAGGGCGGCCACGCGTGGCAGCACGGAGAGAGAGGCGGTAGGGATCGATCGAGGTCGGGGCGGTGTGCGGCTGGCTAGGGAGATCGATGGGGTTCGAGGGAGGGGAACGGGTTTGGGGACTAGCGGTAGATGGCGATGGAATTAGGTGGGGCCGGGGCGCGTTGAGTGCAACGAGAACGACACGGGGGAAGTGGGGATCGCGAGGAGCAGCGAGCGGGGCGTGTCGGGACTCGGTAGAGTGGGAGTGGGATCAAGGCCGCATGGTGGAGCATGTGGGGCCGGGCTGTGGTAACATGCGTGTCACACTGGTGGGTCTCGCGGGATGGGGCCAGGTGCGGGGCTGGGTCAGCACTGGCGTGAGGCAGGGTGGTGGCGGCGGCTGTGGGCAGTAGGTGGGGTGGTGGTTAGGGTTAGGACTAGATTAGGTTAGAGTTGAGTTTGGGTTTGGTCTGCAGGGGGCCGGCTGGGGTTTTGGGCCTGGCTGGCTACCTCCCAAAAATAATGTAAGTTTTATTTATTCATTTATAAGACTATTGTAATTAGTTTTTAGAAAAATAAAAATATCTAGGTAGACCCAGAGTTTTCATTTGAAGTAAAGACGGGATATTTGGAAAACAAAGATAGGCTTTTAGAAAATAGTTTTAGGCAAATTGTATGCATGATGATATGACGATGCTCAAAGGCAATGTGGCATGATGACATGAGCATGCGGTCATGATGAGGCACCAAACAGAAAAACTAAGCGATTTTCTGGTAGTGGTTTTATCGGGGTGCTACAAACCATCCCTCCACCAACGGTTGCAAGTACAACATCACCACAAGGTATAACTTCCACCACCCTTTTTAACCCCTTTCTTCCTTTCTAAGTTACCTAACCTATCAAGAGTAGCCCATCTTGCATTTTCCGAAGCATTGTGCGCTTTCTCTTGCATAGTCATAGTGTAGAGGGAATAAGAAAACTTGACTCCATAGCATAGAAAGAAAGAGGTACATCAAAAAAAGGAGAAAAAGATAAAATCTTCTAAGCAAAAGAAAAAGAGAAAGATACCAATAGCAAAAGAGAGTCCAAAGCTTCTAAGCAAGAGTGCAAGCAAGAGCAAGGCAAGCGTGAAAATATGTTGCTTCTCAATCTTTTGTAAAACAGGCTACGATCTTTCCTAGTGTTGGCATGTCACCGAGTATTAGTCTTTGTTAGGACAATTTTTTCATTTCGCATTTTCATAGTCGTATTAGCCACATTAATCTCCACCGCATGTGTATAGTCGTAGGTTCTCATCACCCTTTTTGACCTTTTCCTTTGACTTTGTTTTTGTTGGATGTTACCCACTTTTGACCTTTGTGTTTGGTTGTTCCATTTGCTATCCACCTTACTAACCTTCCATCATAGGACTTCGTGTGTGTGTGTGTGTGTGTCTTGTGTATTCGCTTTGCTCTTGGCGAGAACAACCTTTACAATTTTTGACTTGGTGAGGCAAGGTAGCACATACCATACCACCATTACCACCCTTCCTTTCACTTGTGGTCATACAACATGTCTAAGGGAAGGGGATAAAGCGGAGATGGAAACTTCAACAACCAAGATGGTTTCGTCACGCGCCATAACTTATGGGCGCAACGACAAGAATTCAATGCCCTATTTGAGAGGCTTGAGAACCAGCTTGATGACACTTTCTGAGAGTTCGACAACCGTGACCGGCAACACCAGGTGGAGCACAACGCTCAATTTAAAGCTTTTCACCAAGCTATTGCCAACCTTGGCAACCACCATGGACATCATTCAAGCTCGTCAAGTTCATCTCGCACGCGCCCCTCAAGTCATCATGGCGATGCTTCGCGGTCATACTCTCATCATGGAGAACTCAAGCTCGTCATTGACAAGAATAAGCGGTTAATCCACAAGCTCAACAACCGCACCATGCAAGACATCATCGGCACCATGACCATCATGCTCATCCATAACCACAAGACGGACATGGTTGCCAACCGCAACAAGCAATGGTACAAGCACAACCTCCATAAGAAAAAGCGTCATGGTGAAGACAACCGCAATGATAGGCGCTAATACCCACACCATGACCATCGCCAACCACGACAAGCCAATCGAGCACCACCATGAGATACAAGTGATGATGATGAGGATGCACGCCGCGCGAGACACAACAACCGCTATGCTCAACCCCACCATTGTCATCAACAACCAATGAATGCAAATGATCCCGAGCAAAGGAGTAGAAGAGACTTTGCGCACCAAGATCCTCCTCCACCACCTCCTCGAGATAATCAAGCTCCTCATACTCCACCATGTGCACCAAGTGAAGCATGCATAAGGCAAGAATGCCGCAACTACCATCGTGAACATGAAGAAGGCAAGTTTGGGAAACTCCAGTTCATTATGCCCAAGTTCATTGGAGAAGGAGATGCCGACACATACATTGATTGGCGCTCAAAGTTGAGAAAATCTTCCAAGTCCACAACTACTCCGAAGAGATGATATTTGCAATGGCATCCCTTGAGTTTGAGGACTATGCAAATGTTTGGTGGGAAGACTACCGAAAGAACCGCGAGAAACAAGATGAGCCTTCTATTGAAACTTGGACGGAGATGAAGGAAGTGATGTACAAGAGATTCGTCCACGAGCATTATAGACAAGATCTCTTCGACAAGTTACAAAACTTGAAACAAGGCACCAAGTCAATTCAAGAGTTCTACAAGGACATGGAGAAAACTATGATGGGAGCCGATGTGAGAGAACTCGAAGAGCAAACCATAGCAAGGTTCCTCAATAGCTTGAGCTGCCCAATAAGGAAAATTGTTTACTTCCAACCGTACAAGAACCTCATCGAGCTCCTCCATTAAGTTACCAAAGCCAGCATCACTTGCAAAAAGAGAATGCTTATGAGAAGTCCAAGGCGTACTTTGCGTCCGTCAATGCAGATGCCTCCAACAAGCCAACCAACCAAAGCACCAAGCTCATCCAAGAAAGAAAATGCCACTATGGCATCCTCCTCCAACACGACATCAGATAGTCAAGTCACTTGCTTCAAGTGTGTAGTGAAGGGTCACAAGTAATATGAATGCACCAACACAAGGGTGATGCTTACAGATGAGAATGGCGCAACCTACTCCGTGAGTGAAGAGGAATATGAAGTGTTGACTCAACAAGCAATTGCAAGGGAAGCTGCAATGGAAGTGGATGACACCCTAATATACGAGCATGATCCAAGCCCTTCCCTAGTCATTGCTCAAGTCTTGACAACAAACTCCATACCAAGAGAAGAACAACGCCTCAATATCTTCCAAACTCGTGAAGGAATTGATGGAAGTCCATAAAGGTGATCATTCATGGAGGTAGTTGCCACAACCTTGCAAGTACAGAGCTTTGTGAGAAACTCAAATTGCCATGCATAGAGAACCCTCACCCTTATCACGTCAAATGGCTTGATGACAATGGAGCACTCAAGATAACATCAAAGGTCAATATCTCCTTCAAGATTGGCCGATATGAAGACACCGTTGAGTGTGATGTCGTGCCAATGTCCGTGTGCCACATGTTACTTGGGAGACCATGGAAATACGATAGAAGATCCATACATCATGGTAGCACTAATCAATACTCCTTTAAGTGGAACGACAAGACATTCATGCTCCAACCCATGACGCCAAGCCAAGTTATCACATCCAACATGACCTCCGTGCACAAGTTCAAGCAAGCTAAGGACCCTTGTGAGATGAGTGGTGAGAGAGTGAACCACCATCAAGAGAGTGAGCCACAAGCCCCAAATGAGTGGAAAAATCATGAGTGCCACGATGCAATCCACCAAATGTGAGAAGAGAGATTTGAGTGTGACCCATACTAACAATCCATCATACAATTCTCTCTATTTGTTGTCGGTTTTGCAAGGTACACAAGATAGACCACCACCTTCAAGGACCATGCTACAAGATCTCCAACCACAACATGATGGCAAGAAGTTTTACAAGCTCTTCAACATGTTTGAGAATGGCTTCGACACTGGTGATCCATCCGTGTACAAGCACAAGGCCAAGGGAACACCTCCTTTCTTGCATGATGAAAGAACATCGTCGATGTCGACTCGTTTTCAAGCGAGGGGAGGTGATGCAACCCAACACATGGCAATCACTGTTGGTCCACATCATGCTACACTAACCATTCCGACAAAGGTGAATTCCTTCCATATCTTACCTTCCGTCACTATCATCTGAATGGAATGCTACTTGAGACAAATGTTAATCGAATGACTAGGTCCATGACCATGATGCCTAGAGGAGGAGACAAGGATGAACCTAGAGCCAAGACACCAAAGCAAGAGTCCCGGAAAATAAGACGCAAGAAGCTACTGGAGCAAGCCCTGAGTTGTCGCCCTGGACCCTGGAGTCTCTGGCCTACGACCCCGGAGCCTCCAGCCCAGACTCCGGGCAAGACTCCGCCCCTCTTCCTGGAGCGTTTAGTACACCCCTCCGGACACCAAGATGGAGAGTGATGACCACCACAGAGCCTCCGCCCACCCTAGAGTCTCCGGCCTCTGCACCCTGGAGTCTCCGGCCCGCTGCACCGGAGTCTCAGCCCCCATGTCTCTGGATTGGACTCCAGACCCATGCTGAACGGTCTCTGCCTGCCACCCCAGAGACTCGACCGGAGTCCGAAGACCACCCTAGAGTCTCTGGCCACCCTGGAGTCTCTAGCCCCTAGAATCCAGAGTCTCCTGTGTAACTGAAGAAGGACTGTGTGCCTTGAGTTTGGCTTGGCCCATGTAATGCCCCCTGAACTCCCCTTTATGCATATTTTACGCCTAGCTCATGGCTAGCCTATATATATATGCCCCCACACCCTCCTTGAAGTTTTTGAGGGCTAACCTCGGGGATGGCCTGATCTTTCACGAATCCCTTGAAATCAAGGCAAAGTGAGTGGGGAAAGGGGGAGAGGATGAAATCCGTGAACTCATGCATGAAGAACACGATGAACACAAACACACACTGTTGGGGATATGCTAAATGGGTATCACCATTGCATGTCTCTAATCCGGCTAACCCGGGTGGCACATATTTGGTAGCACGGCCCATGGCCTGCTGGGTGGCCCTGTTAGATGGATCCAGAAGGAAGGCCCATGTCGGATATAGGAAGGCTACGTGGGAGTCACTGACATACTCGGAGCCTTGGAGTACAAGACACAAAGACTAGTTATTATTAGTGTAGGACTCCGTAAACTTGTCCGGCAAGGTCCTTTCCTTGTAACCCTAGGTTCTGGTGCCTTTATAAGCCGGACCTATGGGAGCCTTTAGGGCACGATTCAAAACACTCTCGCATAGTGAACCAATCTCTGTAACTCAGTGTATTCCCATTACAGTGATTTATAGCAGGAGTAGAGTTCTGTCACCGTTGTGGGAGTTGAAACTAGGTAAGATGTGCTACCTCGTACACGCAACTCACCGCCTTCCCCCACCTCTCTAAACACGCTCTATGAGGAACCCTCCATGGCATACTCGTCGGCAATACCAGGACAGTTGGCGCCGACCGTGGGGCAAGAGGCGCTTCGAGCTCTACACCGGGTGAGGTCCAAGCTCTTTGCGGGAATCAGTGACACTGTAGCCATTGGACGCGTTCTCTTCTCTGGCAATGTCCCGATTGTACCTCCCCATGAATTCTGGGTCCCGGTAAAGATGAACCCTACCTACTGCTCCACCATCCCAGTTGGAGATATCCGCATCTTCATCGGCGAAACTGACTCAGGTCCTAGCTCCAAGGAAGTCGAAAACTCCTCAAGGCCCGCACGGACCGCCTACGAGCAAGATAGTATCGTGGAAGAATCTGGGCCATGTCTCTCTCTGGAGTACGCCGACTTAGATCGAAAAAATTCAAGGCCCACCCAAACCGCCATGTTGGAAGGACCTCGTAGATCCGCTTGGCTTCCCCTGAGATCTAGAGACACGGAGTTCACACTTTGTCGGCATCGTTACCATCTTCGATCTAGCTAGATGTGTTCAGAGAGAAGGAGAATATCCTCGTGAATACCTCGATAGATGGATGAGGGTGAGGGAAACCCTAGAGGGAGACCATGCTGACAAACTCATCTACCACTTTGTGGAAGGGCTCACGCCCGGGACAGTCCTTCGGCACACACTCAGGAGGCGGCAGGCCGCCGATTTACTCACCATTGGCGATATGGTTGAAATTGTCAATAGCTATGCGGACTCCGAGGTGAACACCAAGGCCATGCTTGGTCTTGAGGTTGGAGGAAGCAACAACAACGTCCCTCCACCATCCCCCTCCACTTCCGCCATCGACAAACACCGAAGCCAACTCCGATTCAGTACTTGCCACACTATACGCTGACATCAACCTAGATGGGGGCGGCTCAGACGCTCATTTGGAGGAATACGACGCCGCTATGAGGGAGATCAAGTAGGAAATCGAGAGGGAGGAGCACGCCAAAAAAGCTACCACTTCCCGCTAGGTTCTACTCGCCATCGGGAACGTGATGGAAGAAGACGGACATGAACCGGAACCTGAAAGAGCTCCGCCCACGCCTGCGATTACCAGAGCGGCAGTGGCAAAGAAAGTCGCCGATCCTCCGGGTCCGGCCAAAGCCATGCCTCCTCCGGCTATTCTCCCGCGGTAGGCGCAGGAACTTACCACAGACCCTAGTACTGCCAAGCAAACAAATCTGTCGCCACCACCATCACGTCTGCAGCTGGCAACCCATTGGCTACTCCCACCGACAAGGCGATGTATGGTCCACTCCTTGTCGAGCCCATCACCGTCGCCCATATCTAGAGTGTTACGGAGCTTGATGAGAAACATGCAGAAATCCTCGCGGAGGCCAAATGCATCGCCGTACATGGCGCCCAGCTAGACAGAGATTTGGCCAAGGCGCAACAATCATCAAGGCGGCAAGAGCAATAGAGGCTGAATACAAGCAATTGCTATTAAGGCAGAAGGCGAAAATGCACCAGCTCACGTCATCGAAGATCCCGACGTTCGACGCAAATTAGGATGGGAAACATCCAAACCGGAAAAAGGCACCCAATAAATTGATTCAGAGGGGAGGCAAGTAATGCCAACTCCCGCCCTCAACATGGTCGTCGCCAAGACCCTCCTCGAACATGATAGGTTGCCAGAAGTGGTGGCTCAGGTCTATGACCTCATAGCCAAGGCTTGCAAGCAACATGAGAAGGCCACCTCACAAAGGCTCGAGTCCAATCCGGAGCTTTGGTAGTCCACTCTAAACATCCCTTGAAGGCCAAGATCTCCCTGCGACGAAGGATCCCATACAGGCTCCATGGAGCGAATGCGGAGGGATGCGCATAACAGTGATGATGCCATACCCATATCTTCCGACAAGGGAGAAAAGACTCACCCTCACCGATCACCGCCACCCCCGCCATCCCGGCGTCACGAGGAACCATAGTCATGCCACTGCACAAGCATGCCACCTCCCAGGTGTCCCCAAGTCGATATAGTCATACGTGACCAGGGTGAGCAACCTCAGCATGCCAGAGAGCACATCGGCAATGAAGGACATAGGAGCAGATCCCACAAGGAAGCACCACATCCGACAACCAATCGCGATAGGCGTGAGGACTCGCATGGAGGGAGCAGCAAGAAGGCTAACCCACCGCCTCCACCGCCACCATCGCCACCCAGTAGCCATAATGGCGGAGGAAATGATGGGTCCAATAAATCACACCACAACTCCCCTCCCCATGACAAAAAGGGAAGCAACCGCAGCCGTACAATGCACATTCACGGCTGGACAAGATCCAAGAAGCATGGGAGCTCCCTTACCTAGGGTCACGTTGTTTTGGACCGGTAATATGGGCCCCAACTTACCCCAAGGGTCTCTGGATTAACATGACCATTAAGCCCTATTACGGCACTGCCAGGCCAGCTACGTGGTTGCTGGACTATAGCGAAGCGATTCACATTGCAGGGGAAACCATAATGTCGTCGTCAAGTACCTCCCAGTAATGCTCACCGGCACCGCCCAACAATGATTGGCGACTTGCCTGAGAAATCAATTTGCAATTGGTTGGACATGCATGAAGCATTCAACAAGAACTTTGAGGGTACGTACAAGCATCCCTACACCATCAGTGACCAACAATGGTGCATGCAAGAAAAGGATGAATCCTCTTGTGCCTATCCCGTTGGCTGGATATGAAAAATTCATGCACGGGGGTGCACAACAAACTGCTATGGCCACCTTCATCAACAGCCTGGAGAAAGGGACATTGCTCTGACATATGGTGAAGCGCCGTTAGGACAACAATGACCTCAACCTCAATGCGATGATTGCCATGGCTAGCTAATTCGCCAATGCTGATGATGATGCTCGCGGTTCGTTGCCGACAATAGGCATCCCTACCCAGGCCAAGAGGAACAATAACAACAAGCATAAAACTCTGCCAGAAGAGAAACAAGCACCCGACATGGTCGCCACAATGTTCGCTGGTAGAGGCGGAGGCAGACAACATGGTCGTGGCCGAGGGGCTAGCCATGGACAACAGAGGAGTGATTCAACACCTTCAGAGCCCCACATTCCCTAGACATACGAAGAGTACCGTGATATGCCGTGTTTCGTCCACCTTGACACAAATGCCAAGACCACCCACACAAACCGCCAATGCAAGTTCGGCAACAACCTCAAGGAATACCCTGAGTCCGGCTACAAGAGAAGTCGGAAGAACAGACCCTGCGGAAAGGGAAAAGGGAAGAACAAGGAGGAAGAATCCAAGGAATCAAGTGACATGGACGAAGATGTGGAACCCAAGTCCACCGACAAAGGCAATGGCAAGGGCAAGAACCCCTTCGAAAAGAAGGCCCCAGTCTACCACACCTTCCTTGGTACTCCCATCGTCTAGGCCAAGAAGACTTCCTTGAGGATACTAATGGCTACCCTCCCTCCTGTTCCCAGTACATCAGGTGGTCGGAGATTCCAATCACTTGGGACAGGTAAGATCATCCATACCTTATCCCAACAGAGAACAAGTATGCCATGGTCATCAACCCATTGATTAGCAACACAGAGTTCACCAAGTGCCTCGTGGACAGTGGAAGCAACATCCACATCATGTACCTAGATACGCTACACAAGATGAACTTTACGGAGACTCAGCTAAGGAAGAGTAACATCATGTTCCACGGTGTCGTTCCTGGCCATCAAGCTAATTCCCTTAACTACATCACCCTTTTGGTCGCCTTTGGTGATGTCAACAACTACCACCAAGAACACATGACCTTTGAAATGGTCCCCTTCAAGAGCGTCTACCACATCATATTTGGACGCGACATCTTCTACTCCTTCTTCGCCAGGCCATGCTTCGTCTACAACAAGCTCAAGATACCCGGACGAAATGGCATCATCACCGTTGACGGAAACTTCACCAAGGCAAGGGAGTGTGATATGAGAAAATCCGCTTTAACCGAAGCCATCCTCTATGGTGAAGAAGTCAAGGAGATCCAGAGCCAGCTTGACGCCTCGGAGATGCCGGCTTTGAAGTAGCAAATTACTACTACTGAACCCGCATTCAAGGCCACCATCAGGACCAAGCAGGTGGAGCTTGTTGAAGGAGATTCCTCCAAGACCACCGCCATTGGCATGGACCTGGATCCCAAATAGGATAGCGCGATCGTCGAGTTACTCTATGAGAATAAAGACATCTTTGCTTTGCAACCTACCGACATGAAAGGTGTACCTAGGGAACTTGCCAAGCACATCTTGGATATTGATCCTAGGGCCAAACTGATGAAGCAACCTCTACGACATTTCGGTGATGAAAGATTACAGGCTATAGGCAAAGAGATAGCTAGGTTACTTAAGGCTAGTTTCATCCGAGAAGTCATTCAAACCCAATGGGTGGCAAATCCTGTACTTGTCCCCAAAAAGGGAACCAAAGAATTAAGAATGTGTGTTGATTACACCGTCTTGAACAAAGCGTGTCCGAAGAATCCATTTGTTGTGCCTCGCATTGACCAAGTCATTTACTCGACTGTCATCGGATTGATGACAAGTACGCCATGAGGGGGTCCTCGAGGCGTGTGGAAGATAAGGGTGTGAGACGTACGGTGTTCCGGAACGGTGAGCACACAAGTTTACCCAGGTTCGAATCCATCGGCTTTGGACGGATCCTACTCCTGCTAACAATCCAGTAGTATGGCAGGGCTGGAATATGGGTTACAAGGGTTTCGCCTGTGCGAGTTGAGATTGTAGACTATTGTGAGGGTGCCCTAAAGGCTCTCCCTAGGACGGTTTATATAGATATCCGGCCTAGGGTTTACAGGAGAGATCTATCCGGCTACGACTAAGAGTCAGTTATAGAGTACATCTTGAACTACAAGTAACACTATGGGCCTATGTCGGTAAGTCTTCTAGGCCTTCCTGTAGCTAGACTGGACTCCGCCTCTTCTCCTTGACTGGGCCGCCCATGAAGCAAAGATCTAACGCGAAGTGGGCCACCCTGGTCAGTGAGGAACTGTGAGGATACTCAGAAAGTATAGCCCCAACAGCAGCCCCCGGAAGTCTCCAAGATCCAAAGTCGGATTCATCATCATCTAGCTTGATCTTCGGCTTGCAGAATCTTGAAGGGTTCCTGAAACTTCAAAACAAAAGATACGATCCGGGTCTTAAAAAATAAGCTAGACCTATGAGTACGTTTATTCGTGCTTCCAACTCAAAATTCAAACTAAGCCGGAACTTGGTCTCTGACGTAATCTGATAACAGTCATGGTCAAGTCACGTCATTGACATACATTTCCTGTCAGCACGACCCTTGGTGGGTCCGCCTTTTGCGGAAGCGAGGCGCCGTTTGAATCCGTGCATGGAGATCGAGGCGGCGTAATCATCACGCGGGGGTTTCCCCGTCCTTTCCACGACGTGTGACACGTTCACTGTAGCGTTTACACGAATCTTGACGCACCTGACGGATATAAGTGGTGTGGATTCTTTCCCCCATCTTCTCACCAGTTCTCAGCGCTATTTCCTTCTCCTCTACGCCTCCTACGAACATAGCGCTCCTCCGTCCCCGAAAAAACCTCCAGCACCACCCATCCAAGGTCACCGGCGCACCGGAAAGAATGGCTTCTTCATCATCCTCTAGCTTGGCAGTGACAGCAACAGCAGCGGCGACGGCGGCGGTGGCAGAGAAGGAGAGCCACCATGGAGTTTGGATCTCGTGCGTCCTCGACGACCCCAAACTCCACGTCGTTGAAGATGAAGGGCTCCTCCACACCGGCGACTGGCGGAGCGGCTTCGGTGAAACCGTCCCAACCCCCGCGACGACGGGCGAGTGCATTTCGGCACTCACCTTGATAGAGGTCTTTCTTTTCCTCCCTCATATTTCTTTTCCGAGGTGATAGATCATTATGGTGTTCATCTCCACCATCTCCCCCCGAACTCCATCTTAGAGATGAGTGTGTATGCCTCTTTGTGCGAGGGGTATCTCGGCATTAGGCCGAGCCTTACTCTCTTCCGGTACTATTTTCATGTCCAGAGAAATTCCATAACTACCGGTAATCCTTATATTACCGGTAACATTAGTCTTTCGGTTAGGCGAGAGCGTGTTTATCCCCGGATCATGGCAAGTGAGTCGGTTAAACAATGGTCATCCACTTTTTTCTATCATAAGGATATCCCCGCTCCCGGCAAAGATCATGCTTTGCCGGCTTTCATTGATGGAGCCGCCACGCCCCAAGAGTCCTGGGACGAGCTTGCTCTGACCCTCAGTGACGATCTATTTCTCGCCAAGGGACGGATCGAATATCTGAAGAAGCACAAGGGCCTGAAAGGGTCCGACTTGGTTCAATGTTGGGTGGCACGCCGAATCCAACCCCTTCAACATCATGGAGATCGACTGATGCATTCCATCACGTCGTTGAAGAAGGATTCCCTCCGCATCATCTCCAAGACCTTAGAGCCGAAAGACTATGTAAGCCAAATCAAATGGCTGATAAGGGAGCAGATTGAGAGGAAAATTCCGGAGCTATCCCTGGACATGCACACAACGGAAGATCCTATTGTGCCAGTAAACTTCAGCAGTAACTCTTTTTATGTGCTCATCTTTATGTTATTTTTGCAATACTGAGATACTTCTCCTTTTCAGCTTGCTGACCTCCTCGAGTCAGAGTTCGCTCCTATCGAGGGATATCCTCCTAAATTTTCTCAGGACGACGGTGAATTGGTCCCAATGCCGGATGTCGTTCCTCAGAAATGCAAGGCCCCGACATTTGCCATCGGCACCAAAGAAGTGCCCGTTGTGAAGAGGTAATCTTTCCTCACAAGGTCTTTGTATTTTTCTTGTAATTCCTTCTGAGATGTAATGTTCTTTGTTCTTATTATCTTCTTAGAGCTAAACAGCTCATCAAGGGCAAGGGGAAGGGAACTACCTCGAAACCTCTGCGCTAGTCGAAGCTCAAACTGGCTTCTCCTGCCGTGGCTCCTCCGACTCCTGCCCCTCAGCCTTCTGCAGCACCGGAGATTACTCCATCTCCGACCGTTGCGGGATATCCGGCTCAACCATCAGAGCCAACGATCCTTGAATCGCAAACTGACGTCACCATGAGTGACTCAGGTGTTGATAAGGGTGAACCCTCTTCGGGTAATGATCCCTCGGCAGAGACCTTTGCCGAGAATCTCCTGGACAATCCGGGACTTGCCAAGCTTAGCTTATCTTGGAACTCTGCCGAAGAAGAAGCGCAAGAAGCAGAGGATATCAAACACTCTGATCTTCTTGAACAAGTTCAACTTCGTGACGAGAAGATAAGATTCGGCGCGCTTCCAACTGCGCCGGTAATCCCGCTAACTTTCGCTGAAAAGGTTGTCACTGAAGTGAATACGAGTTTAGACAAACTCATTAGCGAACAATATGTAAGTCAGAATTCCAACTCCCATTTTTCCTTATTTCATATCATATCCTCTAGCCCCCAAGCATGAAGCTGGAAAATCAAGTCCGGTTTTATGCTTCCTTAGGATGCCAAAGAATGAACTAGTGTAGCCCCCAAGGCTCGTGCTGATATTAGTAAAGATATTGCCCGAGTCTTTAGTAGACTTTTGACTCTGGGTATTCTGACTTACAGAAAGTATATTCCTATAACCAGGATTTGTTGAAGAATGTTTGCAACAAGCGGAAAGAGATCAAAGCTCTCCGTCTTGAAAATGCATAGTTGAAGGTTTCCAAGGATGAGGCCGAAGGTAAACATTCTGAAAGTCAAACCTTGTCTTTTATTTCATAGTCGAATTTTGTTGAATTGTTTGTTCTTTTGACTTACAGCACTGGTAAAACAGTCATGCGCTATGATTGAAGAGGCCGAGAATCTTAAGACCTTGGTGGTGGAAAACAAAGAAATTCGCCAACAGCTGGATAAGCTTAAGGCAGATCATGAGAATAACATTGCTCAAATTCTCGAATCCACCTCCATGGCCATCGAGGAGCGTGATCGCAAGATTACGCTTCAAGATAAGAAAATTTCGGATCTCAGCAATGAGCTATTCAGAGAAAAGGACATTTCCGAGGCACTCCAGGCTGAACTCCAGAGTCTTCGTGAAGAGAAGGCCAAAGTCGACGATGTCATCTTTGGTATGTTTCCCTTTTTCTGACTTATATGCATCTTCTGACTCTTTTTGGAGTCTGCGTTTTACTTGACTTACCCTTTGCATTATATGCGCCGGTCCTCTGAACTTGATGGACTCAGTCTCTGCCGAATCTCGCACCAGCCGGCTTACCCAAGTCGGTGATTTGCTGCATGACTTCCACCAATCCCTCGAAGATATTGGCAAAGTTCTCAAGGTTTCGGACATGCATAGCATGTCCGGTTTTGAGGTGCAAGACAAGGCCAAGGATATGCCGCAGCTTGTTCAGGACTGGAACATGTCCTACGCGTGAACCACAGCGCAAAATGCTCTCACCATGGTTATGAGCCACCATGGAAACATGGAGATCTGGCAAGTAACCAGAGGGTACTGCAAGGTGGACGAAGACGGACAGGAGCAGGACATCAAGGCCTTCATGGACTCCTGCGCCAGATATGGGTGCCACATAGCTGATTTGACCAGCTACGACACTCCTTTCTTCACCCGCATGGACACGCCGCCTCCGCCTTCCGAAGAAACAGCTGAAGTTTCCGACGATGATCAAACCATATCGGATTTGAACATCTCAGAACGTTATCAAGCCGAGGCTAATGTATCCAGCGAGCCGGCAGCTCGTACCTCTCCCCCTGCGTCATAGAGTATGAGAAGAACAATATGTTATTCTGAAAACAATTTGGGTATGTAAATAAGTAGTACAATACTTTTGCTAGTGCTAAGTTTTAATTTATCTATTCAGCACTTTTGGCTTTGATATTATGTGCCTGAAATGTTTGCATAAGCACATGTATTTTTTGTCTACACTTATCGTCTATCTGGCTTTTCGCCTCGTCCCTTCCGTGAGCCGGCCAACTTTCAGCACGAAAACTTTGCCGAGCAACGGAGCTTAATTGCTAAACCAGTTTAAACTCGGAAACAAAGCCGGATTCCAGTACCAACAATTCACTACTCGGAAAATGCCCACATCCAGCAATCAGACAAATAACCAAAGTATAGACTAAAAAATTTAGATTTATACCCAAAGGTATAAATTTTAGAATCGGAAATCTAAACCAGAACAAACATGAGCATAAATTTCTTTCAAGTATTCTGGGATTTTCGACTATGACATGATCATTCGGAAATAAGATGGTAAAAACTTCTTAGAAAGATTTTGAGGGAACCAAGACTTTATTTCTCATTGAACATGTACACATATATGATTACAAAGAAAAATAAACTAAGAATAAAAGGGACATAGCTAAGCAATATTCCATGGTCTGTCTAACTCATCCGGATTTGTACTGCCTCTAGCTCTCTTTCTCTTCTTAGTAGCAGGTCTTTCTTTGACTGGCCGCATATCAGTTAGGTAGTATGAACCATTGTGCAATACTCGACTAACTAAAAATGGCCCTTCCCATACTGGGGACAGTTTGTGCTTTCTTTGTTGCACAAGCCGGAGAACCAAATCGCCCTTATTAAAAGATTGGTTTCTGACTCTCGGGCTATGATACTTGCGTAACTTCTGCTGATAGGCTGTTGATCTCATCTCAGCAACAACGCGAACTTCTTCTACTAAGTCGAGATCATTTTGTCGAGAAATTTCGGCATCCTCTTCAATATACGCGGCCACTCTAGGAGAAGTGTGAATCAAATCACTAGGAAGAACTGCTTCTGCGCCATAAACCAAGAAGAAAGGTGTATATCTGGTTGACCTGTTTGGAGTTGTTCGTAAACTCCATACTACAGAAGGTAATTCCTCTGCCCAAGCCCCCGCAGCACGTCGTAGTGGTGCTTCGAGTCTTGGTTTTAGGCCCTGTAAGATTAAACCATTTGCTCTTTCGACCTGTCCATTAGCTTGTGGATGTGCGACTAACACAATGTCAAGCCGGATATTTTGTTCATTGCAGAATTCGGCAAGCTCTCCCATAGAAAACTTACTCCCTTTGTCCGTGATAATGCTATGCGGATAACCGTATCGGATTATAACATCCTCGACAAATCTTCTAGTTGTTGCTCCATCACAACTAGTGATGGGTTTAGCCTCAATCCATTTGGTGAACTTATCCACCATCACTAAGAGGTGAGTAAATCCACTTGGAGCCCGTTTAAACGGCCCTACCATATCAAGCCCCCAGACCGCGAAAGGCCATGTTATAGGTATTGTTCGCAGCTGATCAACCGGAACATGAGCTTGTTTGGTGTACTTTTGGCAGCCCTTGCACGTATTGACTAGCCGTTCAGCATCTGCCTTGGCTGTAAGCCAGAAAAAACTATGTCGGAAAGCTTTAGCCACTAAAGATTTGGCTGCAGCGTGGTGATCACACTCGCCTTCGTGGATCTCTCGTAAGATTTCCACTCCTTCTTCCGGAGATACACATCGCTGAAAGACCCCAGATGCACTCCTCTTATAGAGCTCACCACTAATTATAGTATAGGATTTTCTTGCCAGACGATCTGCCGGCTCAGAACTTCATCTTCAGGTAATTTTCCGTCTATCAAGAAATCAAAATAGGGTTGATTCCAATTGGGAATCATAGCCAGAACTTCTACTAAAGGTGAGTCGGATTTGGTCGGATATTACTCATCTACTCCCTTTATAGAGGGAACTTTGAGGTGCTCTAGAAAAGCGCCATCCGAGACCTTTTTCCAGGTAGAGCCTATTCGAGATAGTGCATCTGCTTCCTCATTTTCTGTTCGAGGGATGTGTTGAACTTCAAACCCTTCAAACGATTTAGATAATTCATCCACGACAGCCCTATATGCTGCCATGTGTTTGTTTGCCTTACAGATATCCGACACTTGTTGTGCAACAAGATCTGAATCTCCATAACACATTAAATGTCGGATGCCGATGTCCTTAGCAATCCGTATTCCATGCAGTAGTGCTTCATACTCGGCAATGTTGTTCATCACCGTGAAGTGTATCTGCAATACAAAGAAAAGTTTATCACCTTGGGGTGACTTGAGCACCACGCCAGCCCCCGAGCCCCCGAGCGCTTTAGACCCGTCAAAATCTTAGGTCCAGTATTCTGACTCTAGCAGGGTCATACTCTCCGTTGTCTCTGTCCAATCAACGACAAAGTCAGCGAGAATTTGGGATTTGATTGCTATACGAGGTTTGTACTTAATATCGAAAGCTGAGAGCTCTATGCCCCATTTGGCGATGCGTCCTGTGGCGTCACTATTGTTGATTATATCTCTCATGGGAGCTGTGATCACCATAGTAATTGGATGTTCCTGAAAATAATGTCGTAACTTACGAGATGCTAAGAACACATCGTAAGCCAGCTTTTGATAGTGCGGATACCGCTGTTTTGGTTCTGTTAAGACCTCGCTGAGATAGTAAGTCAGACGCTGCACCAGGTGTTCCTGATTTTCCTCCGGTCTCTCCACCACCATGACGATATTGACGACTTTGTTTGTCGCAGCAAGATAGAGCAACATCGGTTCTTGTGGTTTTGGTGCTGCAAGGATGGGAGCAGATGAGAGTACTGCTTTCAAGTCTTGTAGTGCAGCTTCAGCTTCGTCGTTCCAAACAAAATTCTTGGTCTTTTTCAGGATCTTGTATAGTGGTGCGGCTCTTTCACCGAGCCGGCTTACAAACCGACTGACTACGACAATGCAACCAGTTAGTCTTTATACGTCCTTTAGGCGAGTCGGCCTGGAAATATTGAGTATAGCCTTGATTTTGTCTCGGTTTACCTCTATGCCTCTTTGAGACACGATAAAACCTAACAATTTTCCAGCTGGGATTCCAAAGAAGCATTTCTTCGGGTTAAGCATTATGTTGTATTTTCGCAGATTAGCGAACGTTTCCTCCAAGTCGAAAATCAGGGTTTCCTTCTTTTTAGACATCACCACAATATCATCCACATATGCATGTACATTGCGTCCGATTTGATCGTGGAGGCAACGCTGCATTGTGCGTTGGTACGTAGCTCCTGCGTTTTTTAGCCCAAAGGGCATCGTAATGAAATAGAAGGTTCCGAAGGGGGTTATGAATGAAGTTTTGACTTTGTCAGATTCCTTCATCCGGATTTGGTGATAACCAGAATATGCGTCGAGAAAACATAGGAGTTCCGAGCCTGCCGTAGAATCGATAACTTAATCAATCCTAGGCAGAGCGAACGGATCTTTGGGACAAGCCTTGTTCAAGGCAGTATATTCAACACACATCCTTAAATCAGTGGTGTCCTTTTTAGGGACCATTACAGGATTGGCCGACCACTCAGTGTGGATGACCTCTTCTATGAATCCGGCTAACTCGAGCCGTGTTAGGTCCTTAGCTATTGCCTTACGCTTCTTGTTGCCAAAACATCATACGAACTGTTTGACGGGTTTAGAATTCTAGTGTACATTTAAAGAGTGCTCAGCAAGTTCCCTAGGTACTCCGGTCATGTCAGATGGCTGCCATGCGAAGATATCTTGATTTCCTTGGAGGAACTTGACGAGCGCACTTTCCTATGCTATCTAGGCCTACGTCTATCTGGGTCACCATAGAGGGGTCATCATCCTTCAACGATGTCTTCTTTGTCTCTTCTAATGCCTTGAACTCTGGATTCGGCTTTGTCACCTCCTTCTTTGTTGCGGGCATCTCAGACAGATCTATGGTCTTCTTGATCTCCTGGTACTCCTGCACGTGCAGCACGGCTTCAGCAAAGGCAGCATTTCCATCCTCGCACTCTTGCGCTTTCTTTGGGTCTCCCCTAATGGTGATCACGACGTTGGGATCTAGAATTTTCATCATATTGTAAATGTAACATGGACGAGCCATAAAAGCCTAGTAAGCCAGACGTCCGAATATAGCGTGGTACGCGCTCTTGAATGGGACCACTTCGAAGGAAAGTGCTTCCGTCTGGTAGTTCTTTAGACTTCCAAAGGTAACATCCAAAGTGATTTCTCCCAAGGAATTTGCTTGTCTTCCTGGGACAACTCCGTGAAAAATCACAGAGCTGTAGTTCAGTTGGCTCTCTGAGATCTTCATCCGTCGTAGCGTTTCGACATACATAATGTTGATGCTGCTGTCGCCGTCCATGAGAGTCTTGGAGAAACCATAGCAATCAATAAGTGGATTGACGACCAAGGCGTATTTTCCTCGCCTATGCAACTTAGGCGGATGATCAGCGCGGTCAAAGGTGATTGCCACTTCCGACCAGTCTAGGAACTGAGGGACAGCCGAAACTGTTGCGTTGAGCTCATGTAGAACTACTTTTTGACCTTAGCTGGTTGAGATCTGAGGAAGGTGACGTAAGTGTCTTTCTTAGTCAGGAAATTTTTTTTCCCTTCCAGCTTGGGATTTGAAGCATCATCTTCCACCATGTCGGAATCATCCTTGGTCTCTTTATCCTTCTCAGGATTCTTCTTTCCCTTCTTCCGCTTAGCCCTGTAGCCAGCGGTTTCATCTTTCTTGATGTCGTCATTGAAACGACACTCAGCGTTTGTGTGGGACGAGCCCCCATTGGCGTCTAGGTGATGCACACATGGGTTGTTGGCAATGTCGGCCCAGGAGGAGGTTTTGCCAGGTTGTTGGTCTCCTCTACCCTAGACTCTTGATGTCCTGCGACCGCGTCCACGACCACTGCAGTGCCCTCCTCGTCCTCCAGACCCGAAATTAGCAGTGACCACTACCGTTTCCGCGTTGGGATTTTCTTCCGAGGTGTTCTTGCGCTTCTGAGCTTGTTGCTTTGGTTGTTTTGCCGACTGTGGCATAGCTAGGGCATTAAGTAATCCTTCTGCGTCGTCGTCAGCATCTGCATACTTGCTCGCTGTTTCTATCATCTTTCCCAAATCAGTGACATTGTCACACTTCAAGCGATGACGTAGTAAACCAATTGGGAGTCCTGCAATGAATGCTTCAATCGTAGTTTGGTCATTTACTCCTTCACATGAGTTATTGGTGTCGATCCATCATCCGAGACAATCCCGACAAGTTTCTCCGGCTTTCTGGGTGTAATGTTGTAGGTCTCCTACCGTACAGGGCCTCCAATATGTGCCTTCGAAATTCCGAAAGAACGCACTTTGCATGTCATACCAGTTGTGGGTGGTGTTCTCCGGAAGTTCATTGAGCCATGATCGTGCCGTCTTCCGCAACATGAGTGGGAGATATCGGGTCGCGACCAGGCTATTTCCGCCTTTGGCGATACATCAAGCCTGGAAAAAATCCTGGAGCCAAGTATCTGGCCGAGCTATACCGTTGTAGGCTTGAATGTGTCTTGAGATAGCAAATCCTTCCGAGAATTTTGTAGCTCTTATGCGTGGTCCGAAGCACTTTGGGCCCACGTATATATCATTGTTTTCGTAGCGTCGCGCCTCTATGTTGGAGTTGATCCCGTGCCTTGCGTCACTTGGGGATAAAGATCGTCCCAAATGACGGCTGTGGCTGCGGTGCCTTGGAGCCAGACTTCGGCTTCTGCCACAACCTCCTCCACCACGACGCCCTCCTTGGCCTCCTTGGGAGCCGTTGTGATGGCTACTTGGTGGAGAGGGTGGAGCAGCTAGATGGTTTCCGGCTGATCGCCGGCCTCCGTCCGGAGCGTTGTTATTCCAGTTCTGGGGAGGATCTTCATTACGATGAGCCTCCTGTCGGCTTGACTCAGCACGGTGTTCGTTGTTCCTTCGTCCATCAGCCGGACGACTTGTGTGTCTAGGAGGTGGCATTCTTTGATGGTCCTCCTCCTGACATTTTGTCTTTACCTTCTTCCCTGCGAATGTTCGACTCTCGCCGGGGAGGATTCTTCAGATTCAGTGCAGCGATTGCCTCTTGCTCCGCAGCTGGGGCAATGTTGCGCTAGTCACATGCAGCTTTGTGATGCTGCCCCGAAGATCCGGTTCTTGAGTAATTGTCTTCCCGACGGTCAGAACGGTGATGCTGTTCCGAAGCACATTGGGGTCTTACATCATTCTAGGCCAGATCCGTGCGGCATTGGTCAGATTGGGAGACCAGTTTTCCACTTCCGGACAGGGCGGCTTTCTGCTGCTCTAGACCCTTGTTGAGTAGTTTAATGCCCAATCGAATCTGCTCTGGGCTTGGATTACTTGATAGGATTTCTCGAGCCGCAACGGTGTTTTGCCCTGGTGTTGGATACACCCAGACTCCCTTGCTGTCGCGTCGAGGCATCCCATGGTCTCCTCCAAAGAGGACTTTGTGAATCTCCGAGAATTGATCGTCATGAGTGTGATGCTTCCGGGTCTTCTGATGCTGCCGAGAGATGTACTTCTCCGCAGTTGCCATGCGTTTCTTTTCTTCCTCAATGTTTTTGGCCTCATCGAGGAGTACTTGGTGACGCGCTTCTAGGGCTTGGGCCCTTTCGTCCAGCTCTTCAGCAGTAAGTTCTGCAGCTGTAGGAATATGTGTGGTTAATGCAGCATCGATGAGTTTACACTCACCTTCGGTGATCACGTGTCCATCCACCGACTCTTCTTTGGGCTCTTCTGGGATCAATGCTCCATCCGAGTCTTCCTCGTATTCCTCGGCAATCACTTCCTCCGCCAGAGGATCTTTTGCCGGGGTCTTGTTCTTCTTGTTCTTCTTCTTTGCCTTCTTGGCAGCGCCGGTAGCAAAGATGGCTTTGGGTCCGTTTCTCGGAGTCAAGCTCTGATCAGTACTTTCAGACATCTGGACCTCGGGATTATCTCTGATATCCATGTCATCTTGCGCTTTGGAAGAGTTTTCTCCAGATCCTTCATCCATGACTTCTCCTTTCTCTGCAGCTTTGGAGTTATACTCCTCTTCATACTCTGCGGAGAACTTTCGGAAATCTGCCGACGTCATCGAGTCATCCGAGGATGCGGGTAAGTCGATGTTTGTCCCGATCGTCTCCAGCACCGAGTCGGTGTTTTATCCAGTATCGGCAGAGTCAGATCCGGATCCAACGTATCCGACAAAGTGTGACGTGTGAGTCCTGAGGTAGTTGCGGCTTTCCTCGTGGGCTTCCTCGAAGATCCTGATAGTCTCGAGAACCTCATCAACGCTCGCATCTTGCATCATCATACGCCTCAACTTATGCCTCAGGAACGGTTGATCTGTTCCGGCGTTGGCAGGGTCGGAACCAAGGTTGTTGCTGTGATCCTCCTGGATTTCGACCTCAGCGGGTGGATCGGTCTGGGATTCGGCCTCGCCAGGGAGATCCACTCCAGATTCGACTTGAACCGCCAGGTCTGCCTCAGGCTCGGATTTCTCCACTGTCTCCGCAACTGGTGCGAGCAGGATGGGATTAGGTTTTCTAAGATCCGGAACTCTACCGCCTCCGCGGACAAAGGACAGGCCCGTTGATGGCCATGTTCGAATGGAGCGACCGAACCGGGCCTCCCGATTTCAGGGGCCCCGGGGGGGGCAACAACCCAGTAGGTACATGGCCCAGATTGATGTTTAGAGAAATATTTTTGCCTCTCCCGTCGATCCCCAGCAGTCCCGACTAGATGCAGGACTCCTCCGCGACAGCACCTTGCCCGCCTGCCCTAGTTCCTTGGCTCGCGATCGCCGTTCGACATCGAGTTCCTGTCAGTCTCCAACTGTCCAAGGTACTTGCTTCTTTCCAGCAGATTAAAGACGGGTTTGGGAACTGCCGATCTGGAAATCTGGAAAGCAGCAGTAGTAGATCGAGTGCCGAACTGCCAACTCCCGTCTCCCGATTCCACGACCACGTATTTCCTTTTTCACTAGTATACTAGTATGTACCCTGTCCGGCTGTCCCTTCTCTGGTGTATATTAATACATTGTTTGATCTTCTAGATTCTAAAATTTGATCAAGCCTAGTAGTTATCGGAAGTAGCAGATTGATCATTGATCAATTCTGATGGTCCAATATGATTATTAAACGGATGTTTTCCTTGTACTTGCCAGCAGCCAGCCCTAGCTTCGCCGTTTGCCAGACGATCGTCCAGATCGGCAATTTTGTTGACGCGTGAAGGTATGACCACCGCAACTTGTTTATTCGCGTTAACTTATTAATTTGAGTTGTTTGAATTTTTGTTAATCTATTAATTTTTGAAAACAAGACAAATCATGTGAATAATAAAGTGTCAATCCGGTGCTGAAAAGAAGAAGAAAAGACGAAGATTAAAACTAGCAGCTCGGTCTCAAAAGAGTGCTCTAGATAGATTTTTGGTGAAACAGACTCAAGTAAATTATGAAAATCAGACTCCAGTTGCTAATGTTGATGATGGTCATGGTGATGATGTGCTAGATATTGAGGCTCATACCGAGAATTTGATGAAGGCGATGGTGCTAATACCGTTGATGAGAGTGGTGATGGTAATATTGCTAATGAGTGTGGTCATCCTAATACCGGCAATGAGCGAGATGATGCTAATACATGAAAAGGAACCCGATGAAAAACATAGTGATGTTGTTGGAGAAGAATTGTGTAGGGAGTTAATATTTATCCAGGATTTACTTGAGAATCTATGATCCTCTTGATATTCTAAAGTTTCTGAATAAACATCCCTTTTATCCATTTGCTAATATTACATAAATTATTTTGTTCCTGTTACTGTTGCATCTGCGGAAAGGAGCTTTTCTGAACTCAAATTATTGAAATCCTACATGCAGTCTACTATGACACAAGAAAGACTCAGTGGATTGGCCACAATAGCACTTGAGAGTGACATCTTGGAGAAGATTAATTATGAAGATATGTTTAAAGAATTTATTTCAAGAAATACTAGACGACTGATGCTTTTTGGTAGAACATGAGGTTAGTTTATTACTTTCTATATTTACTCTTTTAGAATGAATACTTGATATATTTGTGAATATTATACGGAATAACACATTGTGAACTTATATAATTAGGTAAACATGTGATTTTTTTACTAGTTATTGAGTTTGAGAAAAAATTGGGGCCCCATTTTATATGTCGCACTAGGCCCCCCAAATCCTGGAAATGGGGCTGACAAAGGGCACCCAGAAATTTCTTCTGCCGCTATCATCACCGCTGGGGTGGGTGGGGCAGGTTCAGCGAATCCGATGTATACATCGATCTCGCCAAAAGACATGATGGTGTAGGCAATCACGGCCTCCCTAGTCGGAATCCAGGTCTCATCGAGAACGATGAGAGGGACGTTGTTGGCGTAGAGGATGCGACCGATGACGATAGTCTCGCCGATTCCGATTCTTGCAGATTCTGCTCGGAACGCAGATCCGAAGCTCACTTGCCCCACGGTGGGTGCCAACTGTCGTCGGATTGATGACAAGTATGCCATGAGGGGGTCCTCGAGGCGTGTGGAAGAGAGGGGTGTGAGACGTATAGTGTTCCGGGACGGTGAGCACACAATTTTACCTAGGTTCGAATCCGCCGGCTTTGGACGGATCCTACTCCTACTAGCAATCTAGTAGTACGGCAGGGCCGGAATATGGGTTACAAGGGTTTCGCCTGTGCGAGTTGAGATTATACTATTGTGAGGTTGCCCTAAAGGCTCTCCCTAGGACGGCTTATATAGATATTCGGCCTAGGGTTTACATGAGAGATCTATCCGGCTACGACTAAGAGTCGGTTACAGAGTACATCTTGAACTACAAGTAACACTATGGGCCTATGTCGGTAAGTCGTATGGTCCTTCCTGTAGCCGGACTGGACTCCGCCTCTTCTCCCTGACTGGGGTGCCCGTGAAGCAAAGCTCTAACCCGAAGTGGGCCACCGTGGTCAGTGAGGAACTATGAGGATACCCGGAAAGTATATCCCCAACATCGACGGCTGGCTCAGAACTTTTGTGTTTTCTCGATGCATACTCAGGATACCACCAAATTAAGATGTGAAAGTCAGACCAATTGGCCACTTCGTTCACCACACCTTATGTCACATACTGCTATGTCATGATGCCCTTTGGGTTGAAAAATGCTGGTGCTACCTACCAGCGGAAGATGCAGCGTTACCTACATGACTAGATAGGTCACAACGTACACACTTACATGGACGACATCACGGTGATGTCAAAGAAATCAAATGACCTTCTCACCAACTTGCAGGAAACCATTGACAATCTTCGGAAATACAACATGATTTTTAACCCTAAGAACTGCGTCGTCGGGGTGCCATCCGAGAAATTGTTGGGCTTCATCATTTTGCATCATGGGATTGAGGTCAACCCATAGGAAATCAAGGCCATCCTTGACATAAAATGCCCGACATGCTTGAAGGACATACAAAGGCTCAATGGCTGTGTTGTAGCAGTAAGCCGGTTTATCAACCGACTTGGAGAGAAGGCCATGCCGCTCTACAAGTTGCTCAAGAAGACCGACGAATTCATATGGACAGATGAGGCAGATGCAACACTTCAGGAGTTGAAGAGAATACTCTCCTCCACACCAATACTTGCAGCACTGGTATCAAGGGAGCCTATGTAAGTTTACATGGCGGCAACCAACCAGGTTATCGGCATCGTCATCGTGGTGGAGTGCAAGGATCCAACACACAAATATGGAGTTCAGCGACCATTTTACTATGTAAGCGAGGTCTTGACGGAATCCAAGTAGCGTTACCCGCACTACCAGGAGTTAGCTTATGGAATTTTTCTCGCTTCACGGAAGCTAAGGCACTACTTCCAGGAGCACCCTATCACAGTAGTGCGCAAAGCTCCGCTGTCCGACATCATCAACAACAATGACACAATAGGGAGAGTGGCAAAGTGGGGTATTGAACTTGCCGCCTTTGAAATCACCTACAAGAGGAACGATGCTATCAAATCACAAGCATTTGCGGATTTTATCGCAGATCGGACAGAACTGCCAGAAGACACTCCTGTACCAGAGCCGGAGTATTGGATCATGCACTTTGACAGATCCAAGTTACTCAATGGCTCGGGGGCTAGTGTATTATTACAATCACCAATAGGAGAAAAGTTACAGTACGTCCTGTAGATCCACTTTAACGCTACCAACAACATGGCGGAGTATGAGGCCCTCATTCATGGACTTCCTGTAGCCAAGGATATTGGCATCAAGCGCATAGTTTGCCGTGGAGATTCCGACTTGGTTTCCCAACAGGTGGATGGCACCTAAAACGCGTGGAACCCTATGATGGCGGCATATCGAGACGAAGTAGACGAGATAGCCAAGTGCTTCGATGGCTACGAAGTGAAGTACGTCAAATAGGAGGAAAATAAAGTGGCAGATCTACAATCAAATCTTGGATCAGCTCGCAGACCATTTCCGCCAGGCGTTTTCCTGGGGCATTTGCGGACCCCGTCCGTGAAAGGAGCGGACCCCGACATCCCGTATAGAGTAGATTCATTTGTCAATGCAGTAATAGTGACTTCTCCGGATTGGACGAAACCGTTCATGGACTATCTTCAAGACAAAACTTTGCCCTCTGACAAAGTCGAAAGCCAGAAGATAGTACACAGAGAAAAAGTCTATGTCATCATTGACGGCTAGCTATACAAAAGAAGTACCACATGTGTTTTCCTACGGTGCGTCTCCCAGCAGCAAGGTATGGATATCCTTAGAGAAATACATCTCGGAGATTGCAGGCATCACGCTGCTCCCTGATTGCTGGTGGCAAAAGCCTTTCGGCAAGGATTCTTTTGGTTAACTGCCAAGGAGGACGCCGACAAGTTGGTACGAACCTGTCTTGGGTGCCAATTCTATGCAAGGAAACAAAATGTTCCAGTTGAAGAATTGCGAACCATACCAATCACTTGGCCGTTTGCAGTCTGGGGCTTGACATGGTTGGACATTTGCAAACCGATCCTTGTGGATTTACACATCTGCTAGTAGTAGTTGACAAGTTCACAAAATGGATTGAAGCTAAACCCATTAGAAAGCTCGATGGGGCAACGTCCCTAAAATTTGTCCGGGATTTGGTGGTGAGATTTGGTCTCCCACATAGCATCATCACCGACAATGGCAGAAACTTGTCTCTCGGAGAAGTTGAGGAGTATTGTCATGAAAAAGGCATCCGCCTTGACCTAGCATCTATGGCACATCCACAGTCAAACGAGCAAGTTGAATGGGCCAATGGATTAATTCTGCAAGGGATCAAGCCACGCTTAAAGGTACCGCTACATAGAGAAGCTGAAGCCTGGGTGGAGGAGTTGCCATCTGTATTGTGGAGTTTACGAACAACACCCAATAGATCTACCGGCTTAACCCCTTTCTTCATGGTTTATGGAGAAGAAGTTGTCCTACCATTCGACATCCTCCATGATGCACCAAGAGTCACCGCTTACGATGAAGATGATACTGAAGAATCTAGACGCTTATCTATGGACCTACTTGAGGAAGACCACGTGCTGGCATGCCAGAGATCCGCCATCTACCAGCAGAAGCTACGTGGCTACCATAGTCGCCATGTTAGGCATCGCCCATTCAAAGAGGGGGATCTGGTGCTTAGACTCAAGAAGGAAAAATCACACAAACTATCCCCGCCTCGGGAAGGACCGTTCGTCATAAGCAAATCATTTCTCAATGTTTCCTATTACCTCGTCGATATTTGCAAGTAGAAAGATAGGCTAGAAAAGATCAAGCGCAAGAAACGTGACTCCGATGATAATTTCTCAGAGACAGATCAGCCATGGAACATAGCACAACTACATCCCTTTTACACTTAGCATATTCTATATTGTGTAATAATTACTTTATATGACCAATGAAACAAAGCATTTGGTTCACTCATATTTTCTAAGTCTTTTACCTCCTTTAGTTGTTCATTTTTGGATCATATAAACCCTTTTGTGCGCAAGTTTACATTTCCTCCTACAGGCGTTAGCTTAAGGTTTCCGGTCTACACGTTTTCTGATGTTTTTATGTGGATTCTGGAGTAGTGAGTTTTCGGCACTCAAAGCCGGCGATTTTGCTCTTAGGTTCTTGACGGTGCTATTAAGCATCATCACATAAGGGTATAGTTCTATGCTGAAGGTTTTCCGTCTCATGAAAGGTCAAGCATACGAACCAGAATAATGGATAAGCCTGCACTTGCTTAAAAAAATATACATGCTGGATATGGTTAAGTAGCAGGAGGCTTGTAGCCAAGTTTTCCGCCTTACAAACAGATGAGTGTTTCTGCATACATACTACAGAGATACATTTAATACATCAATGTTTTATGGCTCTGCTGCAGGGGACTGTACCACTACATCATCAGCAACAGGAGAGTCAGGCCTGGAAAGCTCATCAAACTTTGATGGTCTCGGACTAGATTCCATAGACACCAGTCCTTTGTCCATCTCCTCGGCAGGCATGAAGATGTCCGCCATGGTCATCTTGGTAACCATGGTGTCATATCCAGTGAGGGACTTCCAAATAGCATCTCTATCGATCTCATTCCCTTCCTCGTCAAGCTTCGGCATGCTAGAGGTTATCAAGTCCATGTCGGCTTCATCATAGTGCGCCCTGAGAAAGGATAACGCCATCCTCGCACCAGCCCAGACGCAAGAAGCGTTCCAGTCCTTGATTTTCCTAGGGCCTCGACGCAGGATCTCCGAATACTTGGCCATAGAATGTGTCGCCTTGATGGTGCTATCCAGGGGCGGGGTTATCTCCTTAGCTTGTGATGGCAGTGTTGATGAAGTTGCCGGCAAGAATCATGCATTCCTTTGGATCTAGAGCACCTTCACACATGTTGGTTAAACCAATGGGGGCTGTCTTTTCATCAGAAACAAGGGTCATGAGTATAACAATACAAGTGTCCACATTACATAATTAACAAATTCAGAGGAAAGTTACCAAAGATGCTTGTCTCGGTTTGCCTGGAGGTCTCCAGCAAGATATCATGCTCCTTCTGAAGTTTCTTGTACACCACAAGGTTCCGATCATTCTGCTCTTTGGCAGCTTGATTTCGTTCGTTGATCTATGCAATTTCATTCTTCAGGCGCTGCATCTCGATGTCAGCAGATTCTTGCATCGCCTTCATTGCCTCTTCATGGCCCTTTATGGCTTCAACCAGGTCTTTCTTCAAGATTTTATTTTCATCATCGACCTCATGAATATGCTTGGACTGCTCGACGATGCTCTTGGATTTGGTAGTGGCCTTTGTAAGACGGAACATGGAAAGCATTATGAGATTTCGAACGAAATGGATCCATGAGAAAAGGAAGGAGCTGTTAGAAGAAAACAAATGCTTGCTACTTTTGATCTGTTCCTTTAGGAAGGCTATTTTACCCTTTTCAAGATCCAAATCTTTTTGCAGCTTGGCATATTTCTCATTGGTGGTCTTTCTGTGGCTATTTTCATTCTACAAATAATATAAAGTGCTTAGTTTCTCTAGAACATCTAGTCGGAACTATCCGGTTTCAACTAAACGCTTGGGGGCTACATTATCTGATTTTAATTGAAAGGTGTTCTCCCTTAGAGTATCAAGTCGGAATTATTAGTTCTAACTAGAAACTCCGGGGCTACACTAACAAGTTCTACACTTAGTTCTTTGCAGCACTCAGGTCAAAAACTATTGGTTTTCTGCCTAAGAGCTCGGGGGCTACAGTGGGATATATTACAAAATAAAAGAAGTAAAGTTCAGAGAGTTGCAATGGAAATAACCTTCAGATTGTTGGCCAAATGAGTGTATGCACGGTGGAAGGTCCAGGCATTGCTATAAATAGCATCTGCCTGTTTAATAAGATCATCCAAGCATAGAGTCGGAGGAGTTAAAGCCAGAGGAGTTGTCGAAGCCGAAGCCATGGATGAAGCCTGGCTGCCTGCTGTGTTATGATGGCAGTTGATGGCGCAGAAGCTCCTGCCTCGTCTGTTGCTATGACTGCCTCTGCCTCCGGTCCCTCCGTTGCCTGCTTCCCTTTCTCAGTGGCATCCTTAGCTAGAGCTTCAACCACTTTGGAAGAAATGCTCTCCTACATCGCCTGGCCACTTGGAGAAACGTCCATGCCATTAGAAGATGAGACATCCAGAGTCAGATTGATGCCTATCTCCATGGCGGAGGTCTCAGGGATGACGGGGGACGAGGCTCTGGTGGAACCTATTGTAGACTTGGCTGTAGGAGTCGGGGGAGCAGCAGCGGGAGATGACCTGGAGAACATGTCGCGAATATTTTTTGAACCCCCGACATCTTTGGAGGTCCACCTCAAACCAACACCAGATTTCTTCTTGAAACGTACACAATATAAGTACAAGAATTGAATAGGTTCAAAGCAAAGCATACCTGGAGAATGAATACACTTACACTATGGCAGACGCCTTAGCTAAAGGGATGCCAGTGGATTTCTTCTTCTCCGCCTCTAAGGCGGTAGTGGACTTTTTGGAGACTCCACTCTCCGTCTCTTCTTCTTGCCCTCGGCAGTAGCGTCAGAGGTGGAACTCTTCCGCTTTCGCACAGACGGAGCTGGCTGATCCTTGGGAGTGTCATCATCAGACACAACATGGATATCTTTCAGCTTTGGATCATAGACCTGGGAGACCATCTGATTTGTCGCCAAGGTCGCCAGCTGAAAAGATCAAACAGCAGGTCAGATGAGTAATGCGTCCAAGACGGAAGAACTTAGAGTATATGTATAACAAGCAACAAAGGAAGCATAGTTACCTATGGGCACTTGCCGCATTCAAACATGTCAAAGGTGATATTGAAGCCACGCTTCCGGTCTTTCACTTTAACGATGTCTTTAAGCAAGAGCTTGATGGATTTGTTGGAGAAGTTGTCCTCAGATATCCACATGGGATCTTTTCTATCCTTGGAGTACTTATGCATCAGCTCGGCACGGTGCTGCAGGGGTTGGATCCACCTCGTGAACCAGCACATGGCTAGGTCCAAACCAGTCAGTCCTCTATCTACCAACCACTCAATCCGCATTATGGCGCGAGAGGCTTCGTCGTCGGATAGGAGGGGGCCTTAGGATCTCCAGGTGCTGGCCTCGGTGGCGGCCCCATCGACAAAGTCAGGGTTGAGTCTTGGCGGCTAGCTAGAGGGATATTTGGGCAATAGAAGTACATCCGCTGCTAGTTCTTGTAGGACTCATGCCTGACGATGTTGGGGAATCGCCTGTGAGGTTGGATCTTAAAACTAATTGTCCCGCAAATCCGCAGCTCATCCTTGGATTCTACGAACTCTCGCTTGACAGTGAAGAAATAAATAAACAGATCTAACCTAGGCTTGATTCCTAGGTATCCTTTCCACAAGGCTATGAAATTCCTGAGTACGAGGATGTTGTTGGGAGAGAGGTCGTGGGGAAGTACCTAGAAGTGCCGGAGGATCTTGAGGAAGAAGTCGGAGACTGGTAGGCTTACGCCACGCACCAGCTGAGACTAGAGGTAGACCTTCTCTCAGGCTTGGGGAGAAGGGACCACCTCGCCGGCCGGCACCATCCGCCAAGACAGGCCCTCCATCACAGGAAGATAGCCTTCTACGATAAGTTCTTGGAGTTGTTCGGCGGAGAAGTCAGAGCCCCTCCACACCCCCTTCTGGGAGTCAGCATCTTCTTCTGCAGCGTCTGGCACTGCCCATTTTTGGTCGCCGACGGTGAATTCCACCACGGCGGAGACCAGGACCACCACTCCTTCCGACGGGATAGAAACACCCCATGAAGGCTCGACCGTAGCCTCAGGGACCGTCGCCGTTGAAGGTATGCTGCTATAGCACCCCGGCAAAACCACTACTAGAAAATCGCTGTGTTTTTGTTTGGCGCATCATCATGACCGCATGCTCATGTCATCATGCCAAATTGCATTTGAGCATCCTCATGACACCAGGCATATTTTGTCTAAAACTATTTTTCAAAAGCCTACCTTTATTTTCTATTTGCCTGCCTCTTTATTTCAAATTAAAACCCTGATCTCTTCTAGATATTTTTGTTTTGTCTAAAATTATTTTTACAAAAGGTCTTTAAAATAAAAGAGACCGATAAATAAAAATAAAACGTTTGTTTGGGGGAGTCAGCCGGCCGGGCCAAAGGCCCAGCCAGCCAGACTACAACCCCAGGTGGCCCAACCCGTTAACCCGACAAAAACCCAAGAAACCTAAACCACCACACCCGGCTACCCCTAATCCCCTAACCCTACCCTAGCTGCCGCCACACACGCACACAACATGCTCCTAGCGACCGAAGCGGGCCCTGCTACCCCGCGTGCAAACCGCGTCGCCCCGCTCAATCCCCACCCCGCGTACACGCAACCCTCCCGCACGCATACATGTCGTGCATGCATAGCACGCCCCTGCTCGTCTCTACCTACCCCTGGCCCCACCTTGTCCCAATCCCCTCCCCATCCCCGCGGCGTCTCGCCCTCATCCCGTGATCCCTGCTGCTGAGCCTCCTCTCGTCGCCAGAGACCGCCACCTCCACCCTGGATCCCCGTGCACTCGCCCGCCCCTCTCGCGAGCCCGCCGCCAGATCCAAGGCCGCGCCCTGCCTCCACCGATACCGGCACCGCACTGAAGCCCGTGCACCTCTGCCTGTACTCAGGCGTCGTGCCGCCGGCTTGCCAGGAGCTTCTCCTTGATGGCCCCTTCTCCCAGCTCTCCCCGATGTCGCTGCCTCGCCAGTTACCGATTGCGCCTCTCTTTTCCAGCAGCGACTACCCCGGGCCCGGTTGTCATCGTGCCGACCTCTACCCAGGACTGCCTCCTCCTCTCTGATCCAGAGCCACCGCCGTCATCCTCATCTCCCTCGGCCCACCGCCATGTCCTCCTGCACCGCGAGCGATGTCTCCTCTGCGCGCCCGGCCTCATCCGAGACCACCTCTATCACCTTCCCCTGGCCAGCGTCGCCTCCGCGCCGGCCCTGCACCACCGCGAGCAAGCCCGCGCCCATGGCCGCGTGGACGTTGTCCATTCCTCTGGCCACAAGCTCGCAGCCGCGTCATGCGTGCCTACAGGAACCACCCAAGCTCCTCATCGCCCCTTGTATGTTCCTTGTGGACACATCTGTCCCAGCAAAATCGGCATGCTTCGCTGCCTGTTCCGTTCCGGGCACCTGCAGATGAGCTCTGCTTTATATCCTGGACGCCCGTACCCGGCTCGTAATCGTGATATGGCTGTGTGGTTTGCAGCAATGACGGTGCCCGTGAAGATGCAAAGACGGGATGCACTGCTACAAGAGCTACTCGAGTTCCTCTCTCCAAGACCATCGGTGCCGCACCCAAGTCTGGTACCAACACCCGAGAACCTCGACAAATGACGCCAAGGTCTATATCATGGAACGCATGATCTCCTTCACGGAAAACCGAAGACCTCGACCGGACCCGAAGACCTTGGTTCCAAAGACCAAGCCCTGAACCCCCGATCTGGAGGATCCGAAGACCGATCCCGCCAAGACCGAACCCCATCGACCCAAGATCGTTGAGCCCCTATGTGTGACCCCTTTTTCCGAGACCATATTTTTATAATATATGATATCTATTTTGTTGTATATTAAATTGTTCATGTCGCATACATATTGTGGTTGTTTGGGGGTATTCAGAAAATTTACCTAAATTAAATATGGAGACCATATGCGGGCTATTCTAGTCTTATAGTGACTGCATTTAAATTTTTGCAATGAACCAATGCCATGTTTCGCCTTGTTAAGCTAACATTTAAATTGCAGAGTAGCTAAACAACATGAACCTCCTAATTAATTGTCGAGACTCCGGTTCCGCTTAATATTGCCTAATTGCATCGCATCTTTGCCATGTCATGCATCATATCATGAACATGCCCGATCTTCTGACGTAGTATTAAATAGTGCATCCGGTGTTTCCTTTAGTGCTTTGGTTCTTCGCGGATTAGGCCGTTGAGTGGATGCGAGTATCGACAAGTCCTTCAGATAATGAACCATCGACTATGTTTCCCAGGCGAGCAATCTCCCCATTTCTACCTATTTTGCTTTTATAGTCTTTATTTCCTCCTATTGATCTATTGCTATCCGTGTTATGATGCTTTAGTTTCCGTGCACCATTTATATTCCTTGCAGCCTCTATATTGCCTTGGACACATCCTATTGCCTGTTGTTTGATAGATAGTCAGCCTTGCGAGTCGTAGTTGCTTGCTCAGGTGCTGCTTCGTGTCTTTGTTGTTCCACCGTTGTTGGAAGGTTGGCACATGCTTAATGGTGGAGATGATCATGACTTTAATTACAACTTGATATTAAAATGTTGGGAATAGATATAACTAATGCAGAGGCACCGGTGGGCAATAGATAATATTTGGTTCTTCCACGCTCACTTGTGTCCCGTAGGCCCTGAGTACTTGATACATGTTCCTTGACTATTCGCACTATCCACATACGGGAGACTCTATGAATCCCCCTTTGCCTGAGCTTGATTCACACTTTATTTCTTGGGGCCACAAACTAGTTTGAGGCTTTATTACTATCCTGTACTTATGCCATGCTTTACTGTTTTATTTACGATTGTGCGTGGAGCACCTGTACTGTTTAGGAATTGCGGAGTGTTTTCGCGGTATCGACAAGCCTAATCACACTTTCGGGTTCCCAGTCGTTTACAGCCATTGGCGCAAACCTTGGGTCCGTCTCGGAGCCGGCCAACTTCATTTTTGGTAGCTTAATGGGGTGGCCCCCTGAAATGATTTATGAATCCTCTGAATGCTGTGTCGTGAGGCCTTGTTGCTTTTTATTTGGTTCTTCCCGAGGTTGATCGTGTGTGTTGCAATTTGTGCACCCCTGCAGGGTAAAACTTTCTGAAAGCCGTGCCCGCGGTTATGGATGACTTGGAGCATAGTATCTCGATCATAGACAACTATAACTAAAGTAGTGCTATAAATTCGACTATGGAATGACTAGTAATCAGCTACACTATAAAAACGAGTAAATAAAAGTGCCAACAACTCCTGGATCTGGGATGTCTCCTGCTAATGGTATCTGACTAGTAAATATTGCAACTACAATAGAATGGTTAACTAAAACTGCCCACTGGTTATGATATCAGGATGACTCGTGCTATCTATATCTGACTAGTAAGTGCTGCAACTATAATATAATGAATAAAACTGCCAACTGTGTGAGTTCCTTGGTTTGACTTCCTCGTTTGGTCTCGAGGGGAAATACCAGGATGGGTATGGTTGGTGTTAGTATCATTTTGGTTCCGCATAGGTCTTTCTTATCTCTCTCCAATAGCCGACAGTTGTATCGAGTCTCTATAGGTTGTTTAATGCATGATGTGCGGCCGCTACAGTCCACCATACCTATGTAGGCGAGAGCCGCCGAATTCTAGAATCGCCATGTACTGGCCTCAGTACTGACTGCTCCCTTTTTCCTTTGCCCTTTGCCGGTACCCCTTTTGTTTTAGCAGGTATGAGATCGACGTTCTTAGCAGGGTTACCCTTCCGGCTTGGCCTGGGCAGGGTTATGGACGCCATTGGTTATTCTTCAGGGCTCTTAGCCCAATTTGCTTCTTATCCATACTCGAATGTTGTATCGTTTTCAAGGTGAATTGGATCTTTGTACTGTATCTCTGTATTCTTGACTCAATGAGTCGTTGTTGTATATATATGTGTTGTGGGTTCCACAAACTATTGTGTAATGGTATTACTTCGCTTTCCACCCGCACGCAAGTGCCTGGTGGGCATCCTTGAATCGTTTCTATGCGGGTTTGGCGGGAAGCGCTGAAATCTGCATAGGGCCGATTCGAGGGTGTTAGAGCTGTTATTGGAGGCCATTGCCTGGATGGAAGGAGATTTGGGGGAGAAATTAATCTGGCTAGGGTTTTCCGCTAAGGGAGCTCGAACGGTCACATGACGGAAGGAAGAAGAAGACGTATGGGAGAATGCGGGTAAAGAAAAATGCCTAACCCACAGTAAATATTTATAGACCCCAACATCAAGATTCATGCAAAAAGATCTAACACACACAACGTTGCCAATGTGTGGATGAACGTGCGCGGTAATTTCACCACGTCCCCCGATTTGCCGCTTAACGTTTTGGATTTTGCAGATGCAAAAATAGCTAATGATTAATTCACTGCTATATGTGAGTTCCGAGGTAGCGTAGGTTGTAGCCTATGCCATCCTTCTGACCATTGAAGTGGAAGGGTCACATCTGAAGATTCCATTGAAGGCAGAAGCTATCGGACTCTAGAAGACAGGACTTGAAGAATCTCTGGCTACATTACGAAGATTGAGAGGATTGTTGGGTTCTTTGGGAGACCTTCAATATATTGCTTGACGAATTGCCGGCATCACCTAGACGGAGCATTCAAGATTGAAAGGCAAGACGGCGCAAGATCTCAAAGTCCTCTGGGGGCTACTATTGGGGATATGCTAAATGGATATCACCATTGCATGTCTCTTATCCGGCTAACCCGGGTGGCCCATAGTTGGTAGCACGACCCATGGCCTGCTGGACGACCCAGTTAGACGGATCCAAAAGGAAGGCCCATGTCGGATATAGCAAGACTACGTGGGAGTCACCGACATACTCGGAGCCATGGAGTACAAGACACGAAGACTAGTTAGTATTAGTGTAGGACTCTATAAACTTCTTCGGCAAGGTCCTTTCCCTGTAACCCTAGGTTCTGGTGCCTTTATAAGTAGGACCTATGGGAGCCTTTAGGGCATGATTCATAACACCCTCTCACAACGAACCAATCTCTGTAACTCGGCGTATTGCCATTATAGTGATTTATAGCAGGAGTAGAGTTCTGCCACTATTGTGGGACTTGAACCTGGCTAAGCTGTGTTACATCATACCCGCTAACTCACCACCTACCCCCACCTCTCTAAACACCCTCTATGAGGACCCATCCATGGCGTACTCGTTGGCGATACCACGACACACACGAAGACACGATACACACCAATAGCTCACGTCGTCGGTGACTTGTCCGGCGCAATCCCTAGGATCAGCGTCGGGCGGAATGCACTCACCACTAGAAAAAATCTTATTAGTGGCGCATGTTTTTTGAATTCTGTGGCGCATATTAGATGCTCCAAACTGTTACCTCACCACTAAATTTTATTTCTGTGGCGCATATTGAAATGCGTCACAGAAATCTCAAATTTCTGTGGTGCATATTAGCAATATGCGCCCAATATTTTTTTTTCAAGTTTCAAAAAAAAGAGGGCTAGATCTCAAATTTCTGTGGCGCATATTGCCAATATGCGCCACAGATGTTTTTTTCAAATTTCAAAAAAGCGGGCCTGATCTAGATCTAGATCTAGGCGCAGCCGCCAGAATTTCATAGGAATTTTGTCGGAGGTCGTGTCCGTGGCCGGAAGTGGGGGTCACCGGAGGTGGTGGTGGTGGTGGCCGTCGGAGGTGGTCAGTGGGGGTGGTAGGGGAGGAGGAGGAGGTCGTCATTGTCAGAAGTCGCCGGGGTGGAGGAGGAGGAGGCCATGGCCGGAGGTGGAGGAGAAGGAGGAGGGAGGAGAAGAGGAGGTCGTCAGGGTGGAGGAGGAGGAGGAGGTCGCCGGGGTGGAGGAGGAGAAGGTCCTCGGGGTGTAGGAGGAGGAGGCCATGGACGGTGGTGGTGGAGGAGGAGGAGGCCATGGCCATCGGTGGAGGACAAGGAGGAGGGAGGAGAAGAGGAGAAGAAGGAGAGGAGAAGTTTCACCAAAAAATTCGCAGTTTGGAGGAGGAGTAATAAAGGATAAAAGGGATGGAGAATGGGCACCAGCGGGATTCATATTTCAAATTTCAAATCCCGCCCGAAAATTCTGTAGCGCATATTGGAGATATGTGCTATAGAATTGTCTCCCATTTTTTACTTTTTTGTAGGAAAAGTCTTCTTGCGGCCATAACTTTTTACTCTTTTCGAATTTGGGGATTCTGTAAAATTCAGAACGGCCTTTGGCTGTTGAATTCGAATAGGAAATTTCCAGACGATCGTTTTGATAGGTTAACCTTTTTTTCTGACATCGTATGCAAAAGTTATGGCCGTTTTACCGTGCCGTGACCTTTTTTTGCAAAATACATCAAAATTCATGTTTTTCAATTTTCCCTAAAACTATACCCCAAAATATAACAACATCTCAAAGGATTTTTTTTGAAGTTTTTATCATTTTTGTTTATGTTCTACAAAACTTACAAGGCGATCCACGGGGGAGGGGGGGTAGGGTGGGATCACTTTATGTGGCCAACTTTCTATGGCACATATGTCTATATGCGCCATAGAATATCACTTTCTGTGGCGCATATATACATATGCACCACATAATTGTCTCCCCAACTTAGTTGGTTCTAGGTCCCATCAAATTTCTGTGGCACATATGTCTATATGCGCCACAGAAACATACATTTATGTGGTGCATATGGGTTCCGTGCTCCACAAAATTGCCAAATTTCTGTGGGGCATATGTTTAAATGCGCCACATAAATAATTCTATGGAGCATTCCATTTTATATGCGCCACAGGAAGCATTTCTATCTATAAATAGTTTCCTAGTAGTGTCTCTCTTGAACCGGCACGGCGAGTAGGGAGTCTTGGTGAGATCTTGATGTCTTGGCAAAGGGACTCCGATGCTAAGGCCTTGTACAACGAGATGGGGATATTTGGTGCTCCTCTACCAAAGAAGCATGAGGCAAGAACTACATAGATCCACAAGAGGTGTCCACTAATTCCAAATATCAAGCCTAGGGTCTACAAAGGGGGTGGAGGGCTATTGATAGGCTAGCCACTAGTTCAAGCGTATTTTGGCAACTGGAAATATAAAAGGGTGTGTTACAAGGCCTAAGGGCTGAGTTGGTGTGCGCAGGCACTGTGTCGTCCGGGTACCGGAACAGAGGACTGGTAGTACCGGTGGCAGCTGGTCGTACCGCACACTGGTACCAGAGCGGCTCGAGGTGTTGGTGTGGTCTTCAGTAGCAAGCGGTAGTATCGCTTGCAGGGTTCGGCAGTACTGGAGGGAGCGGTAGTGCCACCGTTCTGGTACCAGCGAGGGGTGGAGATGGAGGCGGAGGGTCTCTATCCCGTGCGTTAGTACCGCTGTCTTTGGGCGGTAGTACCGTTTGAGCGGTAGTATCGCAGTTGGTAGCCAGTAGTACCAGTTGTGCCTGGCAGCTACTGGAGGCTTCAGTCAATGCTGCTCCGCTCCGCGGGTTGATGTCTTGATACCTGAGGATACACAGCGTCGAGGTATGATGTAGCATGCCATGCAAGGATGTATCAAAGTCACACGAGGATAGGAGCGAATGCACCTTAGCTTGGATGAGCTTGGCTCGGGCACGAGTCATCGGTCCACTGGGGGGACTTGGTGGTGTAGATGTAGGAGCGTCCGTAGGACGGGCTGCATCAGCTCCCCCTTGGGAAAGAGTCATCCTCGACTCTTCATGGTTATCATCTTGAACATCTCCATGGAAAGGCGAAAGGTCCTTGACATTGACCGTATTGCTCACAAGGTACTTGGAGGTTGGGATGTCGATGATGTAGGCGTTGTTGTTGATTCTCTTGAGAACCTTGAAGGGACCATCTCCTCGTGGCTTGAGATTGGAGTCACATTCTTTGGGGAAGCGGTCTTTGCTTAAGTGTATCCACACGAGGTCACCTTCCTCAAAGATCAACTCTTTCTTGTCCTTCTTGAGCCTTGTTGCTTGGCGTTGCATTTGTTGCTCGATTGTAGCTCTTGTTTCTTCGTGAAGCTTCTTCACAGCTTGGGTGCTCTTTTCAACATCCATGTTGGTGCGCTCATAGAGAGGTAGTGGTAGGATGTCGAGCGCAATGAGGGGCTCAAAGCCATAAACAATCATGAATGGGCTCATCTTCCTTGTAGAGTGCTTGGTGCGATTGTAGGCGAACTCGACATGTGGAATGCATTCCTCCCAATCCTTCAAGTTCTTCATGATCAACACATGAAGGAGAGTGTCGAGGCTTCGGTTGACAACCTCGGTTTGGCCATCGGTTTGTGGGTGCGATGCGGAAGAGAAGAGTAGCTTGACGCCGACCTTGGCCATGAGGGTCTTCCACAAGTAGCTCATGAATTTTACGTCACGGCCAGACACGATAATTCTTGGCACACCATGAAGACGGACAATTTCCCTAATAAACAATTTGACAACATGTGAAGCATCATCTGTCTTATGACACAGTATGAAGTGTGCCATTTTTGAAAAGCGATCCACGACAACAAATATAGAATCATGACCATGCTTAGACCTAGGAAATCCTAACACGAAATCCATGCTAATGTCCGACCATGGTGCATGCATGGGGAATAGGCAATGGCATATAAAGACCACAAGGGTTAGCTTACAACTTAGCTTGTAAGCATGTGGTGCATCGTTGGATGTAGCGCTCCACGTCCCTCTTCATCTTGGGCCAATAGTAATGAGTGGCGAGCATGTCCAATGTCTTGTCATGGCCAAAGTGACCCATGAGGCCTCCACTATGTGATCCTTGGAGAAGCAAAAGTTGGAGAGACGACTTCGGAATGCAAAGCCTATTTTGATTGAAGAGAAAGCCTTTATGAAAATAGAAGTCATCAACTCCTTTGTCAATGGAGCATTTTGCGAAAATTGGTCCAAAGAACGGGTCAGAAGAATACAAAGTTTTTATTTCATCAATACCCAACATGTGTACTTCAAGTCAAGTAATAAGGCTTGTGTGTTTTCAAGACAAAGCATCCACAACTACATTATCTTTGCCCTTCTTATACCTGACAATGTAAGGAAAGGATTCCATGAACTCAACCCACTTAGTGTGCCTCTTGCTCAAGTTGGCTTGGCTTTGAGATATTTCAACGACTCATGGTCAGAATGTATTATAAATTCCTTAGGCCAAAGGTAGTGTTGCCAAACTTGAAGAACACGAACTGACGCAAAAATCTATTTGTCATAAATTGGATAGTTAAGGCGAGCACCATGAAGTTTCTCACTATGGTAGGCAATAGGACACCCATTTTGCATGTGGACTCCGCCAATGCCAATACCACTAGCATCACACTCTATCTCAAAAGTTTTTGTGAAATCCAGTAGCGCAAGAAGGGGTGCTTCGGTGAGCCTAATTTTAAGTTCATCAAAAGCTTTTTGTTGTGCTTCGCCCCACACGAAGGTGACATTGTTTTTGGTCAACTCGTTGAGAGGACAAGCAATGGTAGAAAAGTCTTTCACAAAGCGATGATAGAAACCGGCAAACCCATGAAAATTTCGGAGTTCACTCACATTTGTGGGGATGGGCCAATCCCGTATGTCCTTTACCTTGGAAACATTAACTTCAATGCCCTTCGAAGAAAAGACAAATCCAAGAAAAATCAACTTGTCTTTAGCAAAAGTGCACTTGGGAAGATTAGCATATAGCTTTTCATGTCGAAGGATTTGCAAGACTTCCTTGACATGTGTAACATGTTCCTCAAGTGACTTGCTATAAACAAGTATATCATCAAAATAGACAACAACACTTTTACCAATGAGAGAACACAAAATGTGATTCATAAGGCGCATGAAGGTCGATGGGTCATTAGATAAGCCAAAAGGCATGACCAACCATTCATAGAGACCAAGTTTGGTCTTGAAGGCGATTTCCACTCATCACCTTCCGTAATGCGTATCTGATGGTAACCACTACAAAGATCAATTTTTGAGAAAATAGTGGCTCCACACAACTCATCAAGCATGTCATCGAGACGTGGTATGGGATGTCGATAACGTACAGTGATAGCATTGATAGGATAGCAGTCCATGCATAACCACAACATATCATCCATTTTTGGAACAAGAATCACGGGTACCACACTTGGACTAGTTCTTACTTGGATCAAACGTTTGGAGACGAGTTGGTTGATTTACGTTTGATCTCCTTTGTCTCCTCCAGGTTCATGCGGTAGGCGGCACATTATGTAGCCGTGCGCCGGGTATGAGGTCAATGAGATGTTCAATGCCGCGAAGAGGAGGTAATCCATTAGGAGATCTTTGGGGACCATGTCCTTGAATTCCTACAAAACCATCATCAAAGAGGGAGGAATATTTGTCAAGTCATTAGTTCCTTGTGCTAGTCCCTTGCAAAGAAGGACATAGTGCAAGACGGATGGGTTATTCCTCACAACTCTCATCTCACTTTTGGTGGCAAGAAGAACACTTTTAGTTTTCCACTCGAGTTAGGCTTGTGGATCTCACTCTCTATGAGGTGGTTCTCTCTCTCACCGCTCTTCTATTGTTGTTTGCACCCTCGCTAAAGCCTTTGCATTGTCCGCAATTATTTGGCTAGGAGTCATCGGTTGCAAAACACATGTCTTGTTAAGCCTCTTGAAGGTGTAAACATTTTTGCGACCATTATATAGAGCACCTTTGTCGAATTTCCATGGACAACCAAGCAACATGTGGCCAACCGTCATTGGGACGACATCATACTCCACCGTGTCTTTGTATGGGCCAATAGAGAATGTTACTGATACGTTGTGCTTGATCTTCACGGAAACTTGGTCACTTAGCCATTGGACATGGTAGGGGTGCTTGTGAGTATGGAGGGTGAGGTTGAGCTTCTCACACAACTTGGTGCTTGCAAGTTTGTGGGAACTCCCTCCATCGATGATCACCTTTATAGATTTCCCATTGATGTCGGCACGTGTATGGAAGATATTTGATTGTTGATCTTCATGCTCTTGTGCTTGAGTAGTCAAGATCCTTGTGACGACAAGCAATGGACTTGTGTCATGTTCGCACATGAGGAGTTCTTGGTCAGCTTCCAAATGTAGCCTTGTCATTGCTTCCTTGACTTGGGCATCAAATTCATCTTCACTCAAGTACTCTTCGTCGCCATTTTCGTGGATAAACAATACTTTCTTGTTTCCACACTCGGCTGACTTGTGTCCTTTGCCTCCACACTTGTAGCATTCTCCGTTGAATGGCATAGCATCCTTTGTATACTTTCCACTCGAGGCGGTTTTCCTTGAGGAAGTGTGGGCTTGAAGGAAGGCTTGGAGGTACTTGAGTAGATTCCATTGAAGGTTGTTGGTGTAACGGTTGAATCTTTCTTGTAGGTGAAGTATGTCTTGGGTTTGTTGTACTTGATATCCTCTTGCACTTGATGCTCGTATTTTATTGCGATGTTCACAAGCTCAACCATGTTGTTGTATGTTTGGAACTCAACAATGCGCTTGATTGGATGGTTCAAGATGATGAGGAAACATGCTATTGTTTGCTCCTTGCGCTCTTCAATGTTGGCACGTATCATGTTGAGCTCCATTTGTTTGAAGTACTCTTCCACAGTCTTTGTCCCTTGACTAAGCGATTGAAGCTTGTTGAAGAGGTCACGCTTATAGTGCGAAGGAACAAAGCGAGATCTCATATGAGCCTTCATGTCATTTCAAGTTGTGATTGGAGGCTCTTCTCTTGCATCACGAGCAACTTGAACTTGTTCCCACCAAAGGTTGGCATAATCATCAAACTCAAGGAAGGCCATGTCGACCATCTTCTCATTGTTATAGTCATTCATACAGAAGATTTTGTTGACCTCGAGCACCCAAGAGAGGTATTCTTCGGGATCATTAGAGTTGGTGAACTTGGGCATCGTGAACTAGAGCTTGCCAAAGGTTTCTTCATCATCGCGGCCACGATAGCGGTTGTTTCCTTGATGGTGATGGTCTTCGTCTTCCATGCAATCATTTTGACGAGCTTGGTGACCTTGTTGATGTACCTGCGGTTGAGGAGCCGCATTTGGAGATGGTATAACTTGATCTTGCTCTTGGCGCGGTTGTTGACTAGGAGGATGCACTTGGGCCTCGTGACGATCATGAGTATGTGGAGCCTCTTGAGGTTGTTGTTGACAAAGGGGAGGCTCGTTCCTTTTTTGGTGTTGCGGGTTAGGTACTTGGGCCTCACGGTGAAGATCATGGTCTTCAGCCTCATGACATGGTGGGCGTCGCTCAATATGAACCATTTGACGCTCCATGTCTTGATGTGGTGGAGGAGGCTCATCATGGTGACCATGGTGGTAGTGTTGACGTTCATGATGGTGATAACAAAGATAAGGGTCTTGAAGAGCTTCATGTCGATGACGAGCTTGATTCTCCAAGTTGGAGTCATCACTTGTTGAGTCAAGAATGTCTCGTGGATGATGGCGATGTAGTTGAGGTTTTACTCGAGGTTCCACTTGTGGTTGTGCTTGTTGGATCACTAGTGCCCTTGCGTGATGACGGTGTCCTTCTCGCCTTGCTTGGGGCCTTGAGGTGAAATCACCATCATAGCTTGACGTTGTGGAGTGCCATGAGGAAGGTACGTAGTGCGAAGAGCTTCCATCTTCAACCACGGGGGCATCTTGGAGCACTTGTGTGATGATCTTGACGAAGAGGAGAAGGGTGACGCGACGAGCTTGATGTGCGTGAACACAGTCTTGTCATTCCATCAATGAGGAGTCGAAGCTTGTCATATGTTTTGGTGACGGAGCATTGAAGCGCTTCATTTTGATGGCCAAAGTTGTGTTGCATTGCAAGGATTTGTCTTTCGAGGCCATCGAAGCGGTTGTCGATGTTCTTGAACTCGGCTTGAGTATCGCTGAATTGTTCATCTTGTCGTGTCTCAAGAGCCTCGCAACGTTCACGGAACTCATGATATTTGATGTAGTGGCTTGCGCCCATCATGTACGGGCCTTGTTCTTCTTCTTGGGGAGGTGGTTGGCTCGACTCACTGTGCCTATCCATCATGCAAAACACATAAGGATTGTATATGGAAGTGGAATATGGTGGTGATAGCTTTTTACCTCACCTTGGGGATTGCACTGAACTAGAAACCATACGTGAGAACTATAAGTGTGCAAAGTGAAAACACAAAGAAATCTCACACTAAAGAAAGAACTAAACTCTTGAAAGTTTTTGGTGGAAGGTTAGGGTGGTGGAAAAACCAAACGAAACAATGTAAAGAAAAGTTTATTGTTAAAGGTGGTAGAGAACCAAAGATCAAAAGCAAAAAGGATACGCTCTACAAAAACACAAGAAGACACACACGTGGAGACGGATATGGTTAGCACGACTATGGAAATGAGCAAAAAATGTCCTAACAAAGTCTACGCTCAGTGTCGTGCCAGCGCAAGGAGAGACCACAACTCGTTCACCAAAAGAGGATAAGCAACCGATTTGTGCACTTGCCATGGCCGCGCTCTTTCTCTCTCTTTTCTTACAAGCTTGATACTCTCTTTCCATTGGGAGACTATGTATCTTGCTATTTTTCTTTTTCTTTTTCTCGCTCTCTCTCTCTTTTGATTCTTTTTCTCCCTTTCTATACTACTATGTCAACTCTTGAATTTGCTTACACACTCTCCCTTTCCAAGGTTAAGTGCACAATTCTTGCGCAAACACAAGATGGGCCGCTCTCATAGGATAGATACACACAATGGAAGATGGGTTAACAAGGTGGAGCAAGTTATACCATTGATATTGACGACTTGCTACCGGTGTTGGGAATGATGTTTGGGTGTCGCGGTGTCGAGGAGCGCGGAATGTGATGATTTGCGAAAGCTTCTTGTTAGTTTGGTGACACGCACACGAGACATGAACAAACCAAAAGGGAAAAGTCAGAAAACAAATTCGAGGCGAAAGGATGGAGAATTTTTGTCTGTCACGGGCGGTAGTACTACAACATACAGCCGGTAGTACCAGTGACCGGTAGTACCCCTAGAATTGCTGTAGTATCGCTTTGATGATTCCTGGGCATGGAGATCTCGAACTTGGGTGCAAATTTGGCCTGAAAATCCTCAAATCTGTGGAAATCTGACCAAAATTGGGGCTGGAAACTCATAAGGAAGGTAGATCGACACCCCAAGCAACAGATCTATGGACCAAAACCACGAAAAACTCACCAAGTCCAAAGATTGTTCCAAAGGCAATTTGGGGATATTTTTAGGGGATTTTCGAAATTTTGGGGATAGACGAAACATTTGTGGGGGAATTTGTGAGCAACGAAGCTCTTGATACCAATATGTTGAGGGCTAACCTCGGGGATGGCCCGATCTTTCACGAATCCCTTGAAATTGGGGCAGAGTGAGTGGAGAAAGAGGGAGAGGATGAAGTCTGCAAACTCAGGCATGAAGAACACGATAGACACCAATAGCTCACACCGGTAGTGATTGGTCTGGCACAGTCCCTAGGATCAGCGTCGGGCGGAGTGCTTCTCTCGAACCGACACGGTGAGTAGGGAGTCTCGGTGAGATAATGACATCTTGGCAAAGGGACTCTGATGCCAAGGCCTTGTACAACGAGGGAGGCACGATGCAAAATCCAACAAGGTGGGGATATTTGGTTCTCCTCTATCAAAGGAACATGAGGCAAGAACAAGATAGATCCACAAGGGGTGTCCACTAATTCCAAATATCAAGCCTAGGGTTTACAAAGGGGTGGGGGCTATTTATAGGCCAGACACTAGTTCAAGGGTAGTTTGGGAAACTGAAAATATAGAAGGGTGTGTTACAAGGCCTAAGGACCGAGTTGGTGCGGGCAGGCACTATGTCATCTGGTAGTATTGGAACGGAGGACCGGTAGTACTGGTGGCAGCCGGTCATACCGCACACTGGTACTGGAGTGGCTCGAGGCGTTGGTGTGATCTTCAGTAGTGAGCGATGGTACCACTTGTAGGGTCCGGTAGTACCGGAGGGAGCGGTAGTGTCGTTGTTCTGGTACCGGCAAGGTCTAGAGTTGGAGGTGGAGGGTCTCTATCCCGTGTGGTAGTACTGCTGTCTCCGGGTGGTAGTACCGTTTGAGCGGCAGTACCGCAGTTGGTAGCCGGTAGTACCGGTTGTGCCTAGAACCTACTGGAGGCTTCGGTCGATGCTGCTCCACCTTCATGGCTAAGATGCCTTGGGCAACGTCTTGTATCCTCTTGATGTTAGTGATGATCACGAGAGGATGTATGTCAATGAAGATTCTTGCTTCATGGCACCTTGTGTGGAAGATGATGTTTGGACGCCACTTTTCTTGGAGTAGGTGGCACTTTATGCCTTGGAGGTAGATACGCTTGCCGCCTTGGAGATGGTGGTGCTTGGCACCTTGGAGATGTTGGCGCTAGATGGCTTGGAGGTGATGGCGCTCATCGCCATGGAGATGGTGGCGCATGATGCTGGTGGCACTTGTGGCCTTGGAGGTGGATCATCAAAGTAGGTGCTGCCCTTTGGTGTGGCATGCTTGTCCTTGAAGGTCATGGTTTACTGATGATGTGCCTCCTCTTTCTTGGCGTAGTAGTATTCCATCTCCAAGCGGTGGAGGAATTCTTCATGGCTCGTGGAAGAGCCCTCGATGTCGATGAAGTTCTCCATGTCCTCCATGCTTGGTGAGGCGTCGTCATTGTAGCACTCAAAGTCATCCATGCTTGAGGAGTCGTTGTTGATGTAGTAATCTGTATCACCCAAGCATGTGGAACCATTGTCGGTGTAGTGCTCCATGTGCTCCATGCATGAGGAGCCATTGTTGATGTAGAGCTCCAAGTCTTCCATGCTTGAGGATCCATAGTTGATGACGTGCTCCATGTCTTCCATGCATGTAGAGTCGTCGTATGTGTAGTGCTCCGGGTCCTCAAAGCATGCGAAGCCATTATTGGTGTAGTGCTCCATCATGTCCTCTATATTTGTGGAGTCATAGTCATGGTGGCTCATCATGGATTCTTCATAGGTATCATCCTTGGTTCTGGAGTCCCTAGACATGATTCATAAGACCAAGTGGTGTATATGGAAGTGGTAGGGGTTAGGGATGCAACGTCAAACCTTACTTTACCTTGGAAGATAGTATCGTGCAAGTGGCCACTCTTGATAGCAATAAAAACCAAGTAAAGTGAAGTTCATGCGGAACACGAAAACCAACTAACCACCAAAAAAACACACACATAAAGGTTATGGTGGATAGGTATGCAAAGTGGCATGTCAAGAAACAATCTGAAATCAAGAGTAATGGCAAGTAAAGAACCACAATGATCACAAAGTAAAACAAGTAAATCTACAAGAAAGGAATTATGTGCAAGGAAGGACACATGGTGGGATAAATGGGACTTGTGCGACGGATAAAGTGAGCTAACAACCAAATGATTACCTAGCAAAGACTATAAGCTCGTGTCGCACAAGTGCAAGGAGAGACGCTAGTTTGATTGCAATAAAATTGGTAGGCTACAATATATGTATAATAAGTACCACCTATTTTATGTTCATCGAGCTTGCGCTTCCTATTCTATGAGGCACTTGTTTCTTTCTTTTTCTATTTTTTATTCTATTTTTCTTTTCTTTTTCACTTGCTCCTTCCATGTGCCAACAACTATACAAGATAACAATATGAGATAGCGCGCTCACAACTTTTTCTCGTAAGTCTACAAGGTATCAAATGTGCATAGCCCAAACAATCATAGGAGGAACTAGTCTCAATAGGTGTTTGTTGATCGCAAAGATAATGTAGCTCACAAAGGAAAGCAAGTGGGGAGAAGTCGCGGAATGTTTATACCTTTCGTCGTTGATCTTCACCCTTTATTGGTGGATTCCGCCTTTCTCACAGTATGTGGATGGAGTAGATAGCATAAATCACTTGGCCGATGATGTACAGCTCCTCCTCTTCGAAAAGAGCTAAAGAACACTAAAATCCGAGTTCGTATGGAAAAGTTATGCTCAAAACTGTGAAACAGATTTGCTGTCTACATGGGGGCAGAGTCTCCGGGGTCCAAGGCCGGAGATTCCGAGGTCGGGATCTGCTGCTCTTTCAGAACTCGAACAGGACGCACTTTGGCAGAAAAAATCGAACCAAAACCTCAAATTGGTGGGGGAAATCAAGGAATTAGGCTATGAAAACGCAGGGGAAGGTAGATCAACAAGTTTAGCAAGTAATCCACAGATCAAAACTGATGGGGCAAAAGGTGTCCGATCTTTTGATGCGATGGTGATAGACGAGTTGGGTGGAGTTCGGGCTTGATGATCCAACTACACATACGAGCACGAGCACCAATGCAATCGCTAGGCCAATATCCTGGGTGTTACTGATCTGGTAGAAGCATGATCAGCCTGACCAGCGAGGGTCTTAATTTCTACCTGAAATCGAGAACTAGTAAGAACTAATATTGCAATCAAGATATTGCGGATAAATGTGAAAGCATTATTTAAATTAGTGGGATCCTGAATAGGTGCGAAGTACAGGAGGTCTCTGCGACACTCAAGCCTTGGTGAAGTTGCAATGATGGCTAACTTTTAGTCTAAACAAAATCCGAGTCTAAAGTGATGGCTATGAGGGTATTTAAGGAGGAAAAGGTGGGGTTTTGGCCAGCCATAGGTATGGTGGCCGAATCCAACCCTAGAAGACCTTTCCCCTCAAATACGCCGTAAGTGGTGAGGATCTCTTTTTCCCCATCTTCTTCACAAGCACGTGCGCCGTTTCCTTCTCCCCTACGCCTCCCCACGAACCTCGACCTCCTCTTCTCCCCCAAAAAACTTCCAGCGCCGCTCATCCAAGGTCACCGGCGCACAAAGAATGGCTTCAGCATCATCCTCTGGTACGGCAGCGACGACATCGACAACATCGGTGGTGGAGAAGGAGAGCAATCGCGGGGTATGGATCCCGTGCGTCCTTAACGATGCCAAGATCCGCGTCGTGGAGGACGAAGGACTTCTCTACGCCGGAAACAATATCTATTTTGCACTTTTGGCTTTATAATTTTTTGTGCCTGAAATATTTTCATAAGCACTTATGTTTTTTGTCTGTACTTATCGTTTATCTGGCTTTCCGCCTCGTCCCTTTCATGAGCCGGCTAATGTTTAGCATGGAAACTTTGCCCAGCAACAGAGCTTAATTGCTAAACCAGTTTAAACTCGGAAACAAAATAGGCTTCCAGTACCAACAATTCATTACTCGAAAAATGCCCACATCAGGCAGTCAGACAAATAACCAAATTATAGACTAGAAAATTTAAATTCATACCCGAAGGTAGCAATTTTAGAATCGGAAATCTAAACCAGAACAAACATGAGCATAAAGTACTTTCAAGTATTCTGGGATTTTCGACTGTGACATGGTCATTCGGAAATAAGATGGTAAATAACTTCTCAGATTTTTTTTGAGGCAACCAACACTTTATTTCTCATTGAACATGTACACATATATGATTACAAAGAAAAATAAAATAAGAATAAAAGGGACATAGCTGAGAAATATTCCATGGTGTGTCTAATTCATCTGGGTCTGTACTGCCTCCAACTCTCTTTCTTTTCTTAGTAGCAGGCCTTTCTTTGACTGGCCGCATATCAGTTAGGTAGTAAGAACCATAGTGCATTACTCGACTAACCAAAAATGGCCCTTCCCATATTGGGAAAGGTTTGTGCTTCCTTTGCTGCACAAGCCAGAGAACCAAGATGCCCTTATTGAAAGACCGGTTTCTGACTCTCTAGCTATGATACTTGTGTAACTTCTACTGATAGGCTGTTGATCTCATCTCAGCAATGACGCGTACTTCTTCGACTAAGTTGAGATCATTTTGTCGAGAAATTTCGGCATCCTCTTCAATATACGCGGCCACTCTAGGAGAAGTATGAATCAAATCACTAGGAAGAACTGCTTCTGCGCCATAGACCAAGAAGAAAGGTGTGTATCCGGTTGACCTGTTTGGAGTTGTTCGTAAACTCCATATTACAGAAGGTAATTCTTCTGCCCAAGCCCCCACAGCACGTCGTAGTGGTGCTTCAAGTCTTGGTTTTAGGCCTTGTAAGATTAAACCATTTTCTCTTTCGACTTGTCCATTAGCTTGTGGATGTGCGACTGACGCAATGTCAAGCCGGATATTTTGTTCATTGCAGAATTCGGCAAACTCTCCCATAGAGAAATTACTCCCATTGTCCGTGATAATTCTATGCGGATAACCGTATCGGATTATGACATCGTCGCCAAATCTTTTGGCTGTTGCTCCATCACAACTAGTGACGGGTTTAGCCTCAATTCATTTTGTGAATTTATCCACCATCACTAAGAGATGAGTAAATCCACTTGGAGCCCGTTTAAATAGTCCTACCATGTCAAGCCCCCAGACCGCAAAAGGCCATGTTATAGGTATTGTTCGCAGCTGATCAGCCGGAACGTGAGCTTGTTTGGCGTATTTTTGGCAGCCTTTGCACGTCTTGACCAGCTGTTCGGCATGTGCCTTGGCTATAAGCCAGAAAAAACCGTGCCGGAAAGCTTTTGCCACTAGAGATTTGGCTGCAGCTTAGTGACCACACTCGCCTTCGTGGATTTCTCATAAGATTTCCACTCCTTCCGGAGATACACAACACTGAAAGACCCTAGATGCACTCCGCTTATAGAGCTCACCACTAAATTTAGTGTAGGCTTTTGCTCGTCAGACGATCTGTCGGCTCAGAACTTCTTCTTCGGGTAATTTTCTGTCTACCCAGTAATCAAGGTAGGGTTGAGTCCAGCTGGGAATAACAGCCAGAACTGCTACTAAAGGTGAGTCGGATTTGGTCGGATATTCCTCATCTACTCCTTTTATAGAGGGAACTTTGAGGTGCTCTAAAAAGCGCCATCCGGGACCTTTTTCCAGGCAGAGCCTATTCGAGATAGTGCATCTGCTTCCTCATTTTTTGTTCGAGGGATGTGTTGAACTTCAAACCCTTCAAATAATTTAGATATTTCATCCACGATAGCTCTATATGCTGCCATGTGTTTATTCGCCTTACAGATATCCGACACTTGTTGAGTAACAAGGTCTGAATCTCCATAACACATTAAACGTCGGATGCTGATGTCCTTAGCAATCCGGATTCCATGCAGTAGTGCTTCATACTCGGCAATGTTATTCGTCGCTGTGAAGTGGATCTGCAGTACATAGAAAAGTTTATCTCCCTGGGGTGATTTGAGTACCATGCCGGCCCCCGAGCGCCGTAGAGCCGTCAAAATGCAAGGTCTAGTACTCCTACTCTGGTAGGGTCATATTTTCCGTTGTCTCTGTCCAATCAGCAACAAAGCCAGTGAGGATTTGGGACTTGACTGCTGTATGAGGTTTGTACTCAATGTCGAAAGCTGAAAGCTCTATGCCCCATTTTGCGACGCGTCCTGTGGCATCACTGTTGTTGATTATGTCTCTCATGGGAGCTGTGCTCACCACGGTAATTGGATGTTCCTGAAAATAATCCTGCAACTTACGAGATGCTAAGAACACACCATAAGCCAGCTTTTGATAGTGCGGATACCGCTGTTTTGATTCAGTTAAGACCTCGCTGAGATAGTAAGTCGGATGCTGCACCAGGTGTTCCTGATTTTCCTCCGGTCTCTCCACTACCATGACGATACTGACGACCTTGTTTGTCGTAGCGAGATAGAGCAACATCAGTTCATGTGGTTCCGGTGCTGCAAGGATGGGAGCAGATGAGAGTACTGCTTTCAGGTCTTGTAGCGCAGCTCAGCTTCATTGGTCCAAACGAATTTCTTGGTATTTTTTAGGAGCTTGTATAGTGGTGCGGCTCTTTCACCGAGCCGGCTTACAAACCGACTGACTGCGGTAACGCAACCAGTTAATCTTTAAACGTCCTTCAGGCGAGTTGGCCTGGAAATATTGAGTATAGCCTTGATCTTGTCCCGGTTTACCTCTATGCCTCTTTGAGACACAATAAAACCTAACAATTTTCCGGCTGGTATTCCAAAGAAACATTTCTTCGGGTTGAGCATTATGTTGTATTTTCGTAGATTGGCGAATGTTTCCTCCAAGACGGAAATTAGTGTTTCCTTATTTTTGGACATCACCGCAATATCGTCCACATATGCATGTACATTGCATCCGATTTGATCATGGAGGCAACACTCCATAGTGCGCTAGTACGTAGCTCCTGCATTCTTCAGCCCAAAGGGCATTGTAACAAAGCAGAAGGTTCCAAGGGGGTTATGAATGAAGTTTTGACTTTGTCAGATTCCTTCATCCAGATTTGGTGATAACTGGAATATGCATCGAGAAAACATAGGAGTTCCGAGCCTGCCGTAGAATCGATAACTTGATTAATCCTAGGCAGAGCGAACGGATCTTTGGGATAAGCCTTGTTCAAGGCAGTATAATCAATACACATCCTTAAATAAGTGGTGTCCTTTTTAGGGACCATTTCTGGATTGGCCGACCACTCAGTTTGGATGACCTCTTCTATGAATCCGGCCAACTCGAGCCGGGCTAGTTCCTTAGCTATTGCCTTACGCTTTTCATCGCCGAAACGTCGTAGGGACTGTTTGATGGGTTTAGAGTTCGGGTGTACATTTAGAGAGTGCTCGACAAGTTTCCTAGGTACTTCGATCATGTCAGATGGCTGCCATGCGAAGATATCTTGATTTTCCTAGAGGAACTTGACGAGCGCGCTTTCCTCTGTGCTATGTAGGCCTACACCTATCTGGGTCACCTTGGTGGGGTCATCATCCTTCAGTAGCGTCTTCTTCGTCTCTGCCGATGCCTTGAACGCTGGATTCGGCTTTGTCACCTCCTTCTTTGTCGCGGGCATCTCGGATGGGTCAATGGTCTTCTTGATCTCCTGGTACTCCTGGGCGTGCAGCACGACTTCAGCAAAGGCGGCATTTCCGTCCTCGCACTCTCGTTCCTTCTTTGGGTCTCCCCTGATGGTAATCATGCCGTTGGGACCTGGAATTTTCATCATATTGTAAATGTAACACGGACGAGCCATAAAATCCTAGTAAGCCGGACGTCCGAATATAGCGTGGCACGCGCTCTTGAACGGGACCACTTCGAAGAAAGTGCTTCCGTCATATAGTTCTTTGGAGTTCCAAAGGTCACATCCAAAGTGATTTCTCCCAGGGAATTTGCTTGTCTTCCTGGGACAACTTTGTGAAAGATCACAGAGCTGTAATTCAGCTGGGTCTCCAAGATCTTCATCAGGCATAGTGTTTCGACATACAGGATGTTAATGCTGCTGCCACCGTCCATGAGAGTCTTGGAGAAACCATAGCCATCAATAAGTGGATTGACGACTAAGGCCTATTTCCTCGCCTGTGCAACTTAGGCAGATGATCAGCATGGTCAAAGGTGATTGCCACTTCCGACCAGTCCAAGAATTGGGGGACAGCCGGAACAGTCGCATTGAGCTCGTGCAGAACTGCTTTCTTGACCTTAGCTGGTTGAGATCTGAGGAAGGTGACATAAGTGTCTTTCTTTGTTGGGAAGTTTTTCTTCCCTTCCGGCTTGGGATTTGAAGCGCATCGGCTTCCTCCATGTCAGAATCTTCCTTAGTCTCTTTCTCTTTTTCGGGATTTTTCTTTCCCTTCTTCCGCTTACCCTGTAGCCAGCAGTATCGTCTTTCTTGATGTCGTCATTAAAACGACACTCAGCGTTTGTGTGGGAAGAGCCCCCATTGGCATCTAAGTGATGCACGCATGGGTTATTAGCAATGTCGGCCCAGGAGTAGGTTTTGCCAAGTTGCTGGTCTCCTCTACCCTGGACTCTTGATGTCCCACGACCGCGTCCGCGACCACCGCCACGCCCTCCTCGTCCTCCAGACCCGAAAGTAGCAGTAACCACTGCCGTTTCCGCGTTGGGCTTTTCCTCCGAGGTATTCTTGCGCTTCTAAGCTTGCTGCTTTGGTTGTTTTGCCGACTGTGGCATAGCTAGGGCGTTAAGTAATCCCTCTGCATCATCGTTAGCATCTGCATACTTTCTCGATGTTTCTATCATCTCTCCCAAATCAGTTACCATGTCGCACTTCAAGTGATGACGTAGTAAAACAATTGGGAGTCCTGCAACGAAAGCTTCAATCGCAGTTTGGTCATTTACCCCTTCACAGGAGTTCTTAGTATCGATCCATCATCTGAGATAATCTCGGCAAGTTTCTCCGGCTTTCTGGGTGCAACGCTGTAGGTCTCCTACCGTACAGGGCCTCTGATATGTGCCTTCGAAATTCCGAAAGAACGCTCTTTGCATGTCATACCAGTTGTGGATGGTGTTCTCTGGAAGTTCATTGAGCCATGATCGTGCCGCCTTCCGCAACATAAGTGGGAGATACCAGGTTACAACCAGGCTGTTTCCGCCTTTGGCGATGCATCAAGCTTGGAAAAAGTCCTGGAGCCAAGTATCTGGCCGAGCTATACCGTCGTAGGCTTGGATGTGTCTTGAGATAGCGAATCCTTCCAGGAATTTTGTTGCTCTTATGCATGGTCCAAAGCATTTTGGGCCCATGTATATATCATCATTTTCCTAGCGTCGCGCCTCTATGTTGGAGTTAATCTTGTGCCTTGCATCACTTGGGGACAGAGATCGTCCTGATTGACGGCTGTGGTTGCGGTGCCTTGGAGCCGGACTTCGGCTTCTGCCAGCACCTCCTCCGCCACGACGCCCTCCTTGGCCTCCTTGGGAGCCATTGTGATGGCTACTTGGTGGAGAGGGTGGAGCAGCTGGATTATTTCCGGCTGATCGCCGGCCTCCGTCCGGAGCATCGTTATTTCGGCCCCGAGGAGGGTCTTCATTACGACGATCCCCCTGCCGGCTTGACTCGGCACGGTGTCCATTGTTCCTTCGTCCATCATTCCCATTGAGGTAGGGTTCAGCTGGACGGCTTGTATGCCTAGGAGGTGGCATTCTTTGTCGGTCCTCCTCCCGCTTCTCTTTGTCTTCTTCCCTGCGATCGTTTGACTCTCGCCGGGGAGGATTCTTCGGATATAGGGAAGCGAACGCCTCTTGCTCAATGGCTGGAGCAACGTTGCGCCAATCACATGCAGCTTTGTGATGCTGTCCTGAAGATCCGGTTGTTGAGTAATTGCCTTCCCGATGGTCAGAACGGTGATGCTGTTCCGGAGCCCGCTGGGGTCTTACGTCATTCCAGGCCGGATCCGTGCGACATTGGTCGGATTGAGAGACCAGTTTTCCGCTTCCAAATGTCGCAGCCTTCTATTGTTCCAAACCCTTGGTGAGTAGCTTGGTGCCCAATCGAACCTCTTCCGAGCCTGGATTATTTGCCAGGATGTCTCGAGTAGTGGCAGTGTTTTGCATTGGTCTTGGGTACACCAGATCTCCTTTGCTATCGAGCCGAGGCATCCCCGGATCTCCCTCAAAGAGAACCTTACGTACTTCCGAAAATTGATTGTCATGCGTATGTCGTTTCCGGTTCTTCTGGTGTTGCAGAGAGATAAGCTTCTCCGCCTTGGCCTGCGCTTCTTCTCTTCCTTGATGTTTTTGGCTTCATCCAGGAGTACTTGATGACCCGCTTCTAGGGCTTGGGCCCTTTCATCCAATTCCGCAGCAGTTAGTTCTGCCGCAGTAGGGATAGGTATGGTTAATGCAGCGTCGATGAGTTTACGGGAACCTGCGGTGACCACATGTCCATCCACCGACTCTTCTTTGGGCTCATCTGGGATAAGTGCTCCATCCGAGTCTTCCTCATATTCCTCGGCAATCACCTCCTCTGCTGGAAGTTCCTTTCCCGGGGTCTTGTTCTTCTTGTTCTTCTTCTTTGCCTTCTTGGCAGTGCCGGTAGCAAAGACGGCTTTGGGTCCATTTCCCGGAGTCAAGCTCTGATCGGTACTTTCGGACATCTGGACCTCGGGATTATCTCCGATATCCATGCCATCCTGCGCTTTGGGAGAGTTTTCCCTGGATCCTTCATCCATGGCTTCTCCTTCTTCTGCAGCTTTGGAGTTGTACTCCTCTTCATACTCTGCGAAGAACTTTCGGAAATCCGCCGATGTCATCGAGTCATCCGAGGATGCAGATAAGTCGGTGTTTGTTCCGATCGCCTCCAGCACTGAGTCAGTGTTGTCTCCAGCATCGACAGAGCCGTATCCGGATCCAACATATCCGACGAAGTGCGATGTGTGGGTCCTGAGGTAGTTGCGGCTTTGCTCGTGGGCTTCCTCAAAGATCTTGATGGTTTCGAGAACCTTATCGACGATTGCGTCTTGCATCATCATGCGCCTCAATGTGTGCCTCAGGAACGGTTGGTCTGTTCCGGCGTTGGAAGAGCCGGAACCAAGGTTGTTGTTGTGATCCTCCTGGATTTTGACCTCAACGGGTGGATCGATCTGGGATTCGGCCTCGCTAGGGAGATCCACTCCAGATCCGACTTGAACCGCAAGATCTGCTTCAGGCTCAGATTTATCCACCATCTCCGCAATGGGTGCGGGCTGGGTGGGATTAGGGTTATTTGAGATCCGGAACTCTACCGCCTCCGCGGACAAAGGGGAACCAGAAATTTCTTCTGCCTCGATCATCACCGCTGGGGTGGGTGGGACAGGTTTAGCGAATTGATGTACACATCGATCTCGCTGAAAGACATAATGGTGTAAGCAGTCACGACCTCCCTAGCCGGAACCCAGGTCTCGTCGAGAACGATGAGAGGGACGTCACAGGCATATAGGATGCGACCGACTGTGATAGTCTCGCTGATTCCGATTCTTGCGGATTCTACTTGGAACGCAGATCCGAAGCTCACTTGCCCCACGGTGGGTGCTAACAGTCGTCGGATTGATGACTGGTACGCCATGAGGGGGTCCTCGAGGCGTGTGGAAGAGAGGGGTGTGAGACATACGGTGTTCCGGGACGGTGAGCACACAAGTTTACCCAGGTTCGAATCCGCCGACTTTGGACGGATCATACTCCTGCTAGCAATTTAGTAATACGGCAAAGCCGGAATATGGGTTACAAGGGTTTCGCCTGTGGGAGTTGATATTGTAGACTATTGTGATGGTGCCCTAAAGGCTCTCCCTAGGACGGCTTATATAGGTATCTGTCCTAGGGTTTACATGAGATCTCTATCCGGCTACGACTAAGAGTCGGTTACACAGTACATCTTGAACTACAAGTAACACTATGGGCCTATGTCGGTAAGTCTTCTAGGTCTTCCTTTAGCCATACTGGACTTCGTCTCTTCTCCCTAACTGGGCCACCCGTGAAGCAAAGCTCTAACCCGAAGTGGGCCACCCTGGTCAGTGAGGCACATTGAGGATACCCAGAAAATATATCCCCAACACCAACATCAAACACAACATGCTTTCTCCCTCTATCCCCAACAAGTTTATACTTAGCATTCATGCATTCTATGTTGTGTTTAGTAGTCTCATGTAATTTAATATGATTTCAGCATGTTGTGTAGCATCCAAATTATTTCGCACAGAAGAAGGTAATGTCAATAAATCAATAGGTGCACAAGGAACAAAACCGTACACAATCTCAAATGGACACATCTTTGTGGTAAAATGCAGCGAATGATTATAAGAAAATTCAATATGAGGTAAATACTCTTCCCACAATTTTAAGTTCTTCTTTAAAAAAGCCCACAACATAGTAGATAAAGTTCTATTGACTACTTCAGTTTGTCCATCAGTTTGGGGATGACATGTAGTACTAAACAACAATTTTATCCCTAACTTAGCCCATAAACATCTCCAAAAGTGGCTAAGAAATTTAGTATCACAATCAGAAACAATAATATTTGCAACACCATGTAAACGAACAATTTCACGAAAGAACAAATCAGCAATATGCGAAGCATCATCAGTTTTGTGACAAGGAATAAAGTGTGCCATCTTAGAAAACCGATCCACAACAACAAAAATGCTATCCCTCCCCTTATATGTACGTGGCAATCGCAAAACAGAGTCCATACAAATATCCTCCCAAGGGACACTAGGAACAGGAAGAGGCATATATAAAGGCGAGACTTAGCTTTTTGACAAGTAGTGCAGCGTGACATGAATCTCTCAACATCTCAACACATGTGTGGCCAAAAGAAGTGTGCATCAAGAACATCCTCTGCCTTCTTTACACCAAAGTGACCCATCATTCCTCCTCCATGCGCCTCCTGTAACAACAAAAGACGAACGGAACTATCTAGGATGCATGGTTTGTTAGTGCGGAACAAAAATCCACCATTGAAGACGAATTTGTTCCATGTTCTACCATCTCTACAATTGTACGACACATCTTTAAATTCAGCATCATGCACATATTGTTCCTTAATAGTTTCTGTTCCAAATATTTTGACGTCAAGTTGAGATAACAAAGTATGACGTCATGACAAAGCATCAGCAATACCATTATCTTTACACTTTTTGTGTTTGATAACATAAGGAAAAGACTCAATAAATTCAACCCACTTCGCATGGCGACAATTCAGGTTAGCTTGACTATAAATATGCTTCAAAGATTCATGATCAGAATGTATAAAAAATTCTTTAGGCCATAAATAATGTTGCCAAGTTTCCAATGTTCGAACCAGCACATATAATTCTTTATCATAAGTAGAATAGTTCAGACTAGCTCCACTCAATTTCTCAATAAAATATGCAGCAGGTTTGCCCTCTTGTAATAACACACCTCCCAAACCAATTCCACTAGCATCACTTTCAAGCTCAAAAGTCTTAGCAAAATCAAGAAGTTGGAGTAATGGAGCATGTGTTAACTTATCTTTTAATATCATGAAGGTTTGTTGTTGTGCATAGCCCCAAACAAAGGGCACATCCTTCTTGGTAAGTTCATTCAGCGGCGCAGTAATTGATCCAAAATCTTTGACAAAACGCCTATAAAAACCAGCGAGGACAAGAAAACTCCTCACTTGTGTGACCGTCTTGGGCTGCGGCCAATTCTCAATTGCTTCAATCTTGGCTGGATCCACTTCAATACCCTGTGATATAACAACATAGCCAAGAAATGCAACTCGATCGGTGCAAAAGGTGCACTTCTCAAGATTATCAAACAAACGTGCATCGCGTAAAGCATTGAAAACAGCATGCAAATGTTCCAAATGATCCTCTAAAGATTTGCTATAAATCAGAATATCATCAAAGTAAACTACCACAAAATGTCCAATGAAAGCACGTAAAACTCCGTTCATTAATCTCATGAATGTGCTAGGTGCATTAGTTAAACCAAACGGCATTACTAACCACTTATATAAACCAAACTTAGTTTTAAATGTTATTTTCCATTCATCTCCCAATTTCATACGAATCTGGTGGTAACCACTATGCAAATCAACTTTAGAAAACATGGTAGAGCCACTCATTTATCAAGAATGTCATCTAAACATAGAATATGTTGACGGCAACAAATAGTAATATTATTGATAGCTCTACAATCAGTACACATGCGCGAAGAACCATATTTCTTTGGTACCAAAATAATAGGAACAACACAAGGGCTAAGGGACTCATGAATGTGATATCTGTCAAGTAGTTCCTGAATTTGGCGTTGTATCTCCTTTGTCTCCTCAGGATTGGTTCTATATGGCGCACGGTTGGGCAACATGGCACCAGGAATTAAATCAATTAGGTGCTCAATTCCTCTAATAGGAGGTAATCATGGTGGCATCTCAGCTAGGAAAACATCCTCATATTCCTGTAAAAGGTTAGCAATAGCTGGTGGCAAAGAAGGAGGCATATCCTCAAATAAAAACAAAACCTCTTTGCAGACAATTCATACCACTGAGTATAAGAAACCTAGGGTTTTTATTGATGAAGAAGGGGATGCCTTGGGCATCCCCAAGCTTTGACGCTTGTACTTCTTGGATATTTATTGGGGTGACACGCGTGGCATCCCCAAGCTTGAGCTTTAGTCCATCCTTCATCTCATTACTCATTCCTTCCATACACCTGAAATTTTTCCTTCATACAAAACTTCACACAATCTTTATTAGCAACATTAGTGCACTCAAGATAAAAAGTCTTTAGTTCAGTTCTAACACCAATAAACTTCCATTAAAACACAAGCTACTATAGCACTTCCCTCAAAAATCTCAATTCCCCAAAAGAACTCAAAAAGGAACCAACAAGAAGCAAATGCAGAAAATGGCAGAAATCTATCAAAACAGACCAGCAGGTAAAGACGAATTTTTTTGAAGACCTTCTGTTGCTCAAATCAAAAAGTGTTGAACTAACTAAAGTTAGAGAACAACCTGAGGCAGAAGCAAGACAATAATATACCAACCATTGATAGTAAGCATGATAAAGCAAGACAATAATAGACCAACGAAAATACCAAATTTTTTGTGTTTTTGGTAAAGAAACAAGCAAACAAAGCAAAAAGAAACTAAGCAAAACGAAAATAACAAAGTAAAGAGATTGGTTATGAGGGACTCCCCTTGTGAAGATGTCCTTGACTCCCCGGCAACGGCGCTAGAAAAGTAGCTTGATGGCCCGAAATATATCGAGCTCGTTGGGGAACCCCGAGAGGAAGGTATGATGAGCACAGCAGCAAGTTTTCCCTCAGTACGAAACCAAGGATTAATCGAACTAGTAGGAGCAAGGAAACACCCCAAAAGGTGTTGCTAGCTGAGCCTTGGCAGGGCGCACTACCGGTGCTAGGAGAAACGTGGAGACCTGCACAACATAACCATAGAACTTTGGCACCAACTTACAATGAGGTTGTCAATCTCACCGTTTTTGCTGAAAACAAAGGATTAAACGTATCGAATGGAAGGAAGTAATAGTTTGCAGAAAGTAAACACAAAGCAGTAAACAGTTTGTAGATTGCATGTAAAAGAAAGGACCAGGGTCCATAGTTCACTAGAGGTGGCTCTCCTTAAGATAGATAACATGCTGGGTGAACAAATTACAACGGGGCAATTTACAAACATCGCGAAAGCATACACGCATATACTAATCATCTTGACTCCTTTGAGACTTGATTGGGCATTACAACATTATACATAGACCGCCATCCAACTGCATCTATGACTAATAATCCACCTTCAGGTTATCATCTGAACCCCCTCTAGTATTAAGTTGCAAGCAACAGATTATTGCTTTACGAATTGCGAGTAAAGTAAACAATACGATTGTTCTATGAACAAAGGATTGTTGTTTTCTCCCTAGTAGCAACAACACATCTAGTACCTTAGAGATTTCTGTCACTTCCCCAGATTACTAGAGGAATGAACCCACTATCGAGCATAAATACTAACACTTGGAGTTGCTAGCATCTACTTGGCCAAGATAGCTACTAACAACGGAAAGCATGCAAGATCACAAATAACAAAGACATGATAGAATCAATAATCAATCTGAAATAACATCTCAATATCCATCGGATCCCCGCGAACACAACATGCAGAATTACAAATAGATGATCTTGATCATGAATGGAGCTCACAAGATCTAGACACGAAAGCACAAGGAGGAGAACCAGCCATCTAGCTACTACATGGACCCGTAGTCCAGAGATGAACTACTCACGCATCACACCAGAGGCTTGCATGATGATGAAGAAGGCCTCCAGGGTGAATTCCCCTCTCCGGCAGGGTGCCGGGAAGAGCTTCAGATCCCTCCCGATCTAGGGATGGAGATGACGGGGGCTACAGACTCTTTCGTGGATTTTTGATCGGGTACTTAGGGTTTCCGTATCAGAGCCAATATGTAGGCGGAAGGAGAGGCCGAGGGGGTGCTTGGGGCGGCCAGACCACCCCCTAGCGCGGGCCAAGCCTGGCCATGCGGCCAGGTGGTGTGGCCAGGCCCCAGCCCCTCTTTGTCTCGTATTCTGGCTCCAAGTGTCCCCCGGTAAAATAGTGACTTTGGCTTTTGTCCCGTCCAATTCCGAGAATATTCATCTTCTGACTTCCTCAAACCAAAAACAGTAGAAAACAGGCAGCTAGCACAGTGGCTCTTGTTAATAGGTTAGTCCAAGAAATCATATGAAAAGTACTCCATAGTGTGGACAAAACACAAGAATTAGATAAAAACAAGCATGGAACACCAAAAATTATAGATACATTTGCAATGTATCAGACATCTGAACAAAACATACCGAAACCAAAACACGACGAGAACAAGATATACGAACCTCGGGGCATCCGGGGGATTATATATTACGAAGTTTCACAACAAAAGGAAGGTACTAGGAGAAAACGGGTCAGAGACAGAGTCTGAGGTGGCCACACCACCTGGTGGCGGGGCCAGGGTGGGCCCGCGCCACAGGGTGGTGTGAGCCACCCTGGCTCCATTTTCGTCCCTCTTTCGTTTCGTAGCTTTCCTTGTTGGCTAAAAACTGCAAAAATATAACTGGACAGATCTTTCGCGGAACTTTTCTTTACCAGAACTGTTACCTATTTGAAAACGGATTTTGCAGGTCTCTGAATTTGGTAATTAGTAGATTCTTCCAGAGTCACCACTTGAATAACATCAATATCTTCATCTGCATACACTTATTGCTTGAGTCATGAAACCTTTCACTTCCTTATTACACCCTTATCTCCACTAACCTGGAATTTTCTTTCACACAAAACTTCACACAGTTCTCATTAGCAACATTAGTATAAGTGAAGTGATAAAACCTTTTGAGTCCAATTTCCACTGAAAACCATCAAAACATAAGCTATTGTAGAAACTCCTTCCGAAAACCCAAAAAGAGTTCAAAAAGGAAATCGATTAAAGAAGCAAATGCAAGAGTGGCAAAATCTGTCAAAATAGGCCAGCAGGTAAAGATCAATTTTTTCAAAATCTTTTGTTGCTCAAATCAAAAAGTGCAAAACTAACTAAAGTTAAATAACTACCTGGGGCAGAAGCACAAAAAATTACAGCTCAATCCTACACACAAAGATCTCTCACGATTTTTTACGGTGAAGCACAAAAATCTATTTCGGGATAGCAACTTCCCCAAATCTTACTTCTCTCTCATTAGAGGTTGATCTTTACACAAAAACCTAACAAAAAGGATAAGGAGAGGTTATTACCGAAGTAATGACTTCCAAGACTCAAAATCAAACCGAAAACACAAATAAATTGGGTTGTCTCCGAAAAATCTCTTTCTTTATAACCATTAAGATGGGCATGCTAATTTTGATGATGCTCGCATAAGAACATGAATTGAAGTGAAAGAGAGCATTAAGAAGAAAAAATACGCATGTTTAAGTCTAACCCACTTCCTATGCTAGGGAATTTTGTAAACAAACAAGTTGTTGAAACCAGAGGCTACAAGCATAGGAAGGCAAAAGAAATGCAACTTAAAAAATTTCAGCATAAAAGGAGGAAACTTGATATTATTGAGATGCATAAAAACACTTTTCCCTCTCTCATAGTAGCTTTCAGTATCATGCATAAATTTAATGATATAGCTATCACAAGAACCATCGTAACATGATCACTTATTCTAACAGAAAATACAGGAATACTAGTTCTTATAACCCTACTTTATGAAACAATATTAGAGGTATCCTTATGTCCCTCTTCTACATATTTAGTGACAAAGTCTTTCACATTTGCTATTATAGGTTCATCATCCATTTGTTTATCAGGTTCAACAGCTTTATTTGTACTTTCATTAACCATACTAGGTATCATAGAATGTTCCTTTATCTTAACTGGGAAAGGCATTTTCTCAATGTAAGGTTCAGATGAAACATGATTGGCAGTATAAACTTCAGTATTTCTTGCAGGAACACTCTTAGCAATATCTTTATAAGGTTGATGATACTTATTCCACTTCTTTTTAGGCACCTCAATGTAGGAAGCAAAAGCCTTAAAATAAGTTGCAATAGCTTGAGAGTCTAGACCATAAGCATTTTTAATATTTTGAAAGTCATCAGTTCCCATAACAGATTCAATGCATTCATCATCATAATTTATACCTGACTTTCTTCCTTTGTCATTCTCCCATGCTCCAGCATTGTCTTGAATACGGTCTAGAAGATCCCATTTAGCTTCTTCTTCCATGCGAGTGAATGATCCAGCACAAGAAGCATCCAATAAATCCTTATCATGAAGAGAAAGCCTTGCATAAAAGTTATTGATAATAATATTGTTGGGGAGCTCATGGATGGGACATTTGAGCATTAGTAACTTCAATCTCCCCCAAGCTTGAGTTGTACTCTCTCCATCAAGAGGCCAAAAGTTGTATATTTGATTCCGATCTTTATGAATCTCACTAGGAGGATAAAACTTTGAATAAAAGAGAGGTACTATTTCCTCCGATTCAAGAGCTTGACCTTTGTTCAGCAGCTTATACCATTCTTCAGCTCTTCCTTTCAGTGATAATGAGAATAACTTCTTCTTGACTTGATCTGTAGTAATACCTACACACTTGAACAACCCGCATAATTCGTGTATAAAGAGTAAATGATCACTGGGATGGACAGTTCCATCCCCAACGTAGTATTTATCCATAACACGATCAATAATTCTTGTAGGTATTTTAAAAGTATCATTCTCAGCAGGTGGTGGCTCATCTACTACCTTAGCAGTGGTAGTAGCATTACGAAATAAGAAACTCAGCGAATTATCCATGTTGAAAATAAAACAACTAACAGAAATAAACAATACTCATAGTAGAGGTTTCCTTTACCAGTTCCACTCACCAATAGCACTTCACTCCCCAGCAACGGTGCCAGAAAATAGTCTTGATGACCCACAAGTATAGGGGGTGTATCGCAGGATTTTCGATAAGTAAGAGTGTCGAACCCAACGAGGAGCAGAAGGTGCTGGCTAGTGGCTAGGAGCAGGAATTCTCTGTAAATACTTAGCAAACGGATTTTTAGGGGTTTTTGATAATGCAGGAAAATAAAGTACGAGTAAATAAAAGACAATAAGAATAAATGCAGCGAGTCGCCCAATCCTTTCTTTAGCAAAGGACAAGCCGGTTGTATTACTTAAGATGACCAAACGTTCTCGAGGACACATGGGAATACCGTCAAGTGATTTCGCTTCATATAGTTGATTAATCTTCTTTAGTTTGCTAAGTGTTGTGTGGGTAAACCTATGCTAATGTACCGACCTTCCTAGGACTAATACATACTTGTGATTATACCCCTTGCAAGCATCCGCAAGTATAGCAAAGTAATTAAGGTAGAAACCTAACCACAACTTTAAACTCTAAGACCCTGACGTCCCTTGTGCAATGGTTTTCTAATGGGGGTTCAGGTTTTTGTCACTCCGGCAACCCCTACGATTAGTAGCCAAATACACAATGCATTCCCCTAGGCCCATATAGGTGAAGTGTCATGTAGTCGACGTTCACATGACACCAGTAGAAGAAGTACACCACAACTTAAATATCAAACTATTGAATCTTTCTCAACACAATTCCACTACTAACAACATGACTTCTCCCATGTCCTCAAGAACAAAACGAACTACTCACAAGACATCATATGGATCATGATCACAGATGGAATAATGATGTATAACAATCTAAACATAAACAATAATTCAATGGTTCCACTCAATAGCATCAACTACAAAGAGTAATCAACACCGGGAAAGTTTCCCCTAAGAACTATGCAAGATTCAACCCAATTGTTACAGCGGTATGGAGATGGTGATGAGGGTGATGGTGGAGATGATGGTGGTGATGATGATGCCGATGAAGTCTAGCTTGATGGTGGTGTTGATGGCGACGATCTCCCCTCTCCGGGAAGGAATTCCCCCGGCAAAATTCTGTCTGCCGGAGAGATCTTTTTCTTTCGGTGTTTTCCGCCCCGCAGAGGCGGCGGAATCTTTCTGTGGTCGCTCTCCGGTCTTAGGGTTTCTGGAGGATAATATACGCTAGAGGGGAGAGCCAGGGGTGGACCAGGGCGGCCACACCACCTGGTGGCGCGGCCTAGGCTGGCCCGCACCAGGGGGTGGTGTGGGCCTCCTGTGGCCCATCTCAGCCTCCCCTTCTGGCTTCCTTTGTCTTCTGGAAAAACAGGATTTTCCATGTATTTTCCCAGATTTTCTGATCTTCGTGAATTTTGCCTCCAAACATCATCTTTTCCATCAGAATCCTGACTGCAGCGGTACATGCTCCAAAAGTCATCAACCATGCAAAAACAGATGAAATAACATAAGTATCATCCCTTAATATGAAATATATCAATTGATAACAATTAATTATGATATAGAATAGTGATGCAAAATGGACGTATCAATCCCTCATGAGACCCTCAGGAGCAGAGGAGGGGTGAGAGGTCTTCCTAACCTTGGTGTAGCTCTTCTTGGCCTTGTACACAACATCAATATTGAACTCTTCAGTGGGGAGCAAGTGCTTGATCAGCATCATGATGTACGGAGCATATGGGATGGACAGCCTATTGAACATGGCATCGACCAACTCATGGTAAATGAAGTCCATCACATCCAGCTGATATGGCATGGACTCATCCTCATAGGACGCCACCTCATGAGAGAAGGCCAGAAGCTGAACCAAGTGACCATGGATACTGTCATTGTTGCCTCCACTTGGGGTGATGGAATCACGAAAGAGACCCACCAAGCTAGCATAGATGGGAGAAAGACCAGCAAGGGTGACCACAATACCATTATCATTGGTGCACGGAGAGAGGGCAACATCTTTGTTGGGATTGAGTTGGGTGATGATGCGGTGGCCACTAGCACGGTCCCTATGGCGGAAAGGATAGCCAAGCACCTCAGCAAAAACACGGAAATCAGCTTGCATAGGCCTGTCACCAGTCATCCACTTCATGGTGCGGTGCTCATCACCGCAAATGACCAAGGTGGAGAAGAACTTGATACGGATCACGCCAATGATCCTAAGTTTTGTCCCGATCTTTCATAGCGAGTCAACCCGGATAGTAATCCTTCCCAATCACGCGATGAACGCAACCTGAAGAAGAGGAATCAATCCAGCAAGTAACATGATGAAGATCACCACGCCTCAAACCCGAGCACGATAATCCTTGATGAACACAAGAACCTCCGCAGCAATAATATGATAAACGGTATCGCCGTCCCCGGAGGGATGATACACGATGGAGCACAATATAGTTTTTAGACTAAACAACTGAACTCCCCTAAACCCTAGGTGGCTGGCTCCTTTATATAGGAGGCCTGCAACTAGTCGGTTGGATAGACCCAAACCGAACACACAAACGGACTCGAACCTAACATGGACTCGGACTCAATAACATAGCAAAATATTTGACACAACCTTAGACTTATCATTACATATCGTAGGTCGTCCTGGTGTGCCAATCATCAATCGGATGCGCCCGCATCACCTAGCTTGGTGGAGTCCAAAATTAGGCTTCACCTCCTCCTTCATGCCCATATCATCATCCCCCCTTCAAGAAGCATTGTCCCCAACGCTTGTGGGTCGGGTCGGAAAGGTGGCGTGATATGAACAATCGCTTCACGCGTCTTCGCCATCTTCAAGTCTTGCTTGCCTTCCTCACCACATCCTCCCTCTTGGCCTGCTCGACTTGATACAGCCCTTGGCGCCTGCACCTCCTCGAGTCTCCATACGCGCTTGGACCTAGGCGCCATCGTCTTCTTCTTCTTATCAACTTTTGTTGGAACCTGTAGTTGCTGAACATGGACCTTCTTTGCATGACCCTGCATAAGATGAGTAATGCCTGGACCACACAACTAACGAACATGTCCATCCTTGCCTCTATGCATCCGCACAACTGTCCCAACAAAACGCCTCACAGGTGTGCTAACAAAACTGCTCTTGTTACCCCGCTGCACCACATGCACTGGAACATCAGGAGCACAAATATCATCCGTCTGAACACCTGTGTCAACACATACAACCTTCGGAACACATGCTGCAACATCCTTTCCCTCAGCAATAAGAGGATGCACTTCAACTGGCTTGTCAGTAACAAGTTCCACTGGCTCGTCATCTACAGGCATAACTGAAGCAATATCAACATTGTCGCACTGTGCATCATGCTCTCCATCCTGCACCTTAGCTAGCCCAGATTTTGGCTTAGCCTTGTGGACCTTCTCCTTATGTACCACTAGCTCCACATCAGACTTTATGTGATCATCCTGCATAGGCTTCAAAGTCTGTTGTTTGCCACCATGCACAAAAGAATATGTATTTGCTCTTCTAGCATGTGTAACGTTGCGATCATACTGCCATAGACGACCAAGTAACATCCCACATACATCCAATGGCAATACATCGCACTCAATCTCATCAATATAATCACCTTGTGAGTTACCTTCAGCATACCGCAGCTATTTAACCACTGTAGATGCTTAGGTTCAGGAATACGCCATGTGGACAACCCCAACGCTGCCACCATTGTCTTGCTAATGCCATTTATACAGCTTCCTCCATCAATAATCAACGTGCATGATTTGCCTTTGATCATACACTATGCCTGAAATAAATTCCAACGCTGGCCCTTGTCAACTGTCATGCAAGCATCGTCTTGTACCTTGTTGAGTTGCAAATTCAGCCCACTCAATGGTACAACATCCTCCGGAACAATCACCTTGTCCTCTATCTCTGATGGTGCCAAAAATTTAGCACGTAAAAACTTTTTGTGGTCCTCCCAAACAGTATTTATTGAGACACCTCGCGTACGTGTGTCCACATTCCACCACCGGAAAATTCGTGCATCCTCACGCCTTTTTGCAAGACAAAAAGCGATAGTGTCGTCAAACTGCAGATCTGGAGAAAGATCAACACATAAGCGAAAACCAGCTTGCATTGTCTCTTCCCATATCTTGTATTCTGTCGAGGTTGCAGTATGTAGAAGCCTCCACTTCAATTTACTAGAATCCCAGCGCACACAATTTTTCAGGTCTAGATAATCATTGTAGACGTCTTGCGCTGAAAAATCACTAACATTACCCTCAAGATCCATCTTTATTTTCCCCTTTTTCCAAGCCTTCACTGAGTCCTGGACGCAAAACGCAATAGCAGAAAAAAAAACTAGCGCGAACACGGTCCAAAAAAATGTCCAATGCAGCACAACCCCAAGCAATGGAAACCGATCCGCTTTTTTTTCGGACGCTGTCTCACGTAGACGGACAGATGGCTGTCTCACGCAGGCGGCAGGAAAATAGGAAGCAACAAAATCAATTACTTCCTGTTTTACCTAGAGTCCACGGCGTACACGCACCACCACAGAAAACAAGTCTGATCCAAACTCCTCTTTCCTTCCTTAGTCCAGGGTCCACGCGGAAAAAGACTCCCAGTGATCGATAATCAGGGACGCGCGGGGTGACTCGCCTCGATCGCCAGGTGCACAGAGACTCCGTGTAAGACGTGGACAGGTGCTCCTTTTTTTTAACGGGAACCGATCCTGGTTCCTTGTCGATCGCCACAAGCCTCGCTCGAGGACAGAGGCGTATGTCCCTAGGCGTGCGGGACAACAGCAGGCGACGCAGAGAGGCTGACAGGCGCGCACGCGAGCAAGGACTCTGTCGCTCTTTTTTTTGATCCCCGCGATCGGATCTGAGGGATGAATTGTAGATCGAAACGGAAAGGTCTCCTCCTCGATCGACTGGCTGGAACCTCACGTCAAGATGGAATACCAGCAACCCTCGCCTGAGATTGGAAATAGCACGACTGCCTGATCGTGTACTTCCCCAATCAGAAAACCGCCCAGGTGAAGAATAATGAGCGGATCAACAACAACAATATTTGAACACGGATCTGATCTAGTCCAAGAACTCGCCTCTCAATCTCTTCCCCAAACACAACTGATCTGTAAACTACTTGTAGAAAAATAGTCCACAGATGATCCAAAAACACGCTGTGATCAACGAAAGCTCTGATACCACCTGATACGGATCAAACCGATGATCCTTAGTTTTGTCCTGATCTTTCACAGCGAGTCAACCCGGATAGTAATCCTTCCAATCACGCGATGAACGCAACATGAAGAAGAGGAATCAATCCAGCAAGTAACGTGATGAAGATCACCACGCCTCAAACCTGAGCACGACAATCCTTGATGAACACAAGAACCTCCGCAGCAATAATATGATAAACGGTATCACCGTCCTCGGAGGGATGATACACGATGGAGCACAATATAGTTTTTAGACTAAACAACTGAACTCCCCTAAACCCTAGGTGGCTGGCTCCTTTATATAGGAGGCCTTCAACTAGTCGGTTGGATAGACCCAAACCGAACACACAAACGGACTCGAACCTAACATGGACTCGGACTCAATAACATAATAAAATATTTGACACAACCTTAGACTTATCATTACATATCGTAGGTCGTCCTGGTGTGCCAATCATCAATGGGATGCGCCCGCATCACCTAGCTTGGTGGAGTCCTAAAATTAGGCTTCACCTCCTCCTTCATGCCCATATCAGAACTGCTTCACAATCTCAGAATCATAGGAGCATTGGAGGGCCATGAGATGGTGCAGCCCCATCCACTCAACCACATACATGGCATCAACAAGGTGAGGCTTCTCCAAGGCCTCAGCAAGAACCAAAGGATGCATAGGCCGAATCTTTAGCTGAGCATACACGTCTTCATAGATCCCCTTTTGTTTAGCGCACCAAAAGCGAGAGTCACCCAGCTCAGTATCATGCGGTACTTCATCAAACAAATCCCGATGACGAATGGAGGAGAAGGTAATAGGGTCCATCTGTTATAGTTAATCTTGGGCCCTTTGTCGTTCCTCTTGGACACACCCTTTCTATCCCTCTTTGCCTGTTCAGCCATGCGCTTCTCTTCGTTCTTTCTTCTCCTCAGCTCAACCTCGTCCACTAAGTTACCCTTTCCGTCATCCCGAAAGTATTTAGCAGGAGGATGACGCTTGTAAGTCTTGGGAGCACTGGAACCACCTGAGAGGAGAACAAGGGCGATAGCATGGGGATAAGCATACACACAAGTCCAAGAGAGAGCGTAGAAAAAGTAGGCAAAAAGTTCATAGTACAATCCTACTCAATGCATACAATAAGGTAAAACTGAACCAGTTTTTAGTCTGTCAGGCTAGATTATCCGGCCTGGCCAGGGGCGGATAATCCAGCCCTGGTAGAAATTTTCATATTTGCCTAGATTGAATGCAAAGGATTAGATCGGGCCTAGAAACTGCAAGACCACGATTTCTACGCGGAACAACATCCTTCTAGACAATGTTCCACCCAACAAATAACACATCTAGCCAAAGATCGGGAGAGAGGGAGTTACCCTCACTCATTGGAGGAAGAACACGGAGGAGAAGGTACCCGGAGGCGCGGAGAAGAAGATCCGGGGAGGCCCAGAAAATCCGGTGGCCGGAGAGGCTCTGGGGAGGGTGGGGGACGACAGGTGGCGGCTGGGGAGAGGGAGAGGGTTGGGGAAGAAGTGCTGCTCGTTATGAGCCCTTCCCCCCGACCCCTGCCCTTAAGGATAAATTCGCCAGGGCTGGATTATCCGGGCAATACTTGTGCCGGATTATCCGGCCTAAACTCTGAACTTCTGATACACACAGAGTTAGGCCTGTGCGTCCCCAAACAACACCCCCACAAGATGTACAAGGGACTTGTGTGCAAGAATAGATGGTTTAGGGGTAGGGAAAGGCTTAGGATTAAGAGAGCCAAACTGAGATGGTACTACACACCCAAATTTGCAAGAATCAAAGCAACTAAAAGCCAAAAGTGAGTGTGCTTTCCATCAAAACAAGAGAGGAGCTAAAAACGATCAAGGAAGATCCAAATAAATCCAACTCTTCTCAAGGAAGAGGGCGGTGGCCGAAGCCACCTTGTTGGAGTGTATGGTATGACACCGCGAAGATGTATCTTGGGTTCATAACCAATACTCATCAATAAGCTCACATATCACAAAATGACATTAAGAGAAATGATTTGACTTGCTTTCGGCATTATGGGGGGAGGGTTATCCCAATCAATTAGGACCACACTCCCCTATATCCATGCCCACATCTAGACCAAATAAGACTGAGATGTACGAGTGAGTGCATGGGTAATCAAGACAAGCTCCTTGAATCAACGATATTTAGCACATTCCTCAAGTAGCAAAACCTTGCTTCATCAAGTGGCTTCGTGAAAATATCAACAAGTTGGTTATTCGTGCTCACAAAAGATAGATCAATATCGCCTCGAGCAACATGGTCCCGAATAAAATGATTCCTAATCTCAATATGCTTTGTCCTTGTGTGTTGTACCGGATTATACGCAGTTTTGATTGCACTTTCATTATCGCATAAAAGAGGCACTTTGTCACACTTGACACCGTATTCCTTTAAAGTTTGCCTCATCCATAATAACTAAGTGCAAGCACTAGCAGCAGCAACATATTCAGCTTCGGCGGTGGAGAGAGAAATACAATTCTGCTTTTTAGAAGACCAACAAACTAGAGATCTTCCCAAAAACTGACAAGCACCAGAAGTTGATTTCCGATCATCCTTATCACTGGCCCAATCTGAATTAGTATAACCACATAGAGTGAAATTGGAGCCCTTGGGATACCATAGACCAAAGTTAGGGGAATGAACCAAATATCGGAAGATCCTCTTGACCGCCACTAAGTGGCTTTCTTTAGGATCCGCTTGATACCTTGCACACACCCCCACACTCAACACAATATCGGGTCTAGATGCGCAGAGGTAAAGAAGAGAGCCGATCATGGACCGATATACCTTTTGGTCCACATCTTTACCGTGGGGGTTAAGTTCAAGGTGACATTTTGTTTGCATCGGAGTGGTGACGCCATTAAGATCCATCATCTTGAATCTCTTGAGCATGTCTTGGATGTATTTAGCTTGATTGACGAAGCTTCCTTCTCTAAGTTACTTGATCTCGAACCCAAGAAAGAACCATAACTCCCCCATCATAGACATCTCAAACCTGTCAGTCATAAGCTTTGAAAATTCATCATTAAAAGCGTTATTAGTAGAACCAAAGATGATGTCATCTACATATAGTTGGCATACAAAGAGCTCCCCATTGACCTTCTTAGTAAAAAGAGTGGGATCGATTTGCCCAACTTCGAAGCCACGGTCTAAGAAAAGCTCTTTAAGGTGCTCATACCACGCACGTGGGGCTTGTTTAAGGCCATAGAGTGCCTTATCGAGTTTGTAGACATGTTTAGGGAAGTTAGGATCCTCAAATCCCGGGGGTTGCTTTACATATACTAGCTCATGTAGAGGACCATTAAGAAAAGCACTCTTAACGTCCATTTGCTGCAATTTAAAATTATTATGGGCAGCACAAGCAAGAAGGATACGGATGGACTCAAGACGAGCCATAGGAGCATAGGCCTCGCCGAAGTCAATGCCCTCAACTTGGGAATAGCCTTGTGCCACTAGTCTCGCCTTGTTCCTTACAACAATGCCATTCTCATCTTGCTTGTTTTTAAATATCCATTTAGTGCCGATAACATTGCGGCAATCCTCGGGCTTCTCCACTAGTTTCCAGACCTTGTTGCACTCAAAGTTATTCAACTCTTCATGCATAGCAACAACCCAGTCCGGATCTTTAAGAGCTTCAAACACCTTCTTAGGTTCCACCATAGAGATATGAGCTTGATGCTCACCAAAACTTGCCAATTCCCTTCTCGTGGAAATCCTTCGTCGAAGATCACCTACAACTTTGTCAAGAGTATGACCGCTTAACTCAAGGTTCCGATCAGCACGAGCCTTGCGATGAAGTTCAATAAGCTTGTTGTCTCTTGGTGGAATAGTTTCATCACTTGAGTCTTCGTTGGAATCATTTGCTTGACCTTGATTAGAAGTTTGATTATCAGTAGTAGGAGATGACGACGTGTGCCCTTGAGGTGTGTCAGCAGCCGTAATAGGAGCCTGTTGATCAACAGGAGTTTTAGGGCCGGATAATCCGGCCGAGGGTGAGGCCGGATAATCCGGCCTGGGAGAACTTGATGCAATTTCATCGGGTTGCTTGGAACTTGCTTGAATTGGTGATGGTCCGGATAATCTGGGGTCAGCCGGAAAATATGGCCTAGAGCTTGCAGCAGTTTCTTCGATGGGATGGACAGTTTGGTCATCAGGGGAGTGGTGGCCTGATAATCCGGTGTCGACCGGATAATCCGGCCTGGGACATCCAGGAGCATATTGACCTTCAACAATTGGTGGAGTTGGTGTAGAGGTTACTCCCGTGGTTGGAGCATGTTGAGTATGTGTAGATGAGGGCTCTTCATGAGTAGAGCATTGTCATTCCCGATCCGCCACAAGGGGTTCCTCAATGGGGCGGAAAAATCCCACGCCCATGGCACCTTGGGGTATTTCAACATCTGCATCACAAACATCAACTTGCCCCGCACGAGAGCCGTCATTTTCCTCGAACACCACACTACAAGATTCTACAACAGTTCCGGAGAGCTTATTGTATACTCTATAAGTGTGGGATTCGGCACCATAACCAACAAAAATACCTTCGAAAGCCTTAGACTCAAATTTAGATAAACGAACTCCCTTGATGAGAAAGAAACACTTACACCCAAATACCAGAAAGTATGAGATGTTTGGCTTGTTACCGGTAAGTATTTCATACGGAGTGTTGTCCAAGATTTTACGGAGGTATAACCGGTTGGATGAATGACACGCGGTAGAGATTGCTTCAGCCCAGAAGTTATATGGAGACTTGAATTCGGCTAGCATAGACCTTGCCATATCCATTAGAGTCCGGTTCTTCCTCTCGGCAACACCATTTTGTTGAGGGGTGTACGCAGCGAAATATTGATGTCTTATCCCATCTTCACTTAGGAACTCATTTAAGGTGTATTTCTTGAACTCGGAGCCGTTATCACTTCTTATTGCCAGAATAGGGACATTATGTTGACGTTGAACCTCGTTGGCGAAGTCGATGAGCGTTTGTTGAGTCTCGCTCTTCAACTTGAAGAAATAGACCCAAGTGTATCTTGAGTAATCATCAATGATCACAAGACAATACTTCTTCCCACCGAGGCTTGCATGAGATGGAGGTCCAAATAGGTCCACATGAAGGAGATCTAAGATCATTTTTGACGAAATAATAGTCTTCCTTCGATGAGGAGAGTCATGCATTTTCCCTTCAACATAAGCCCCGCAAACACGATCTTTGGCAAAGGTGACATTTTCTTTTAGTCCAAGGATGTGGCCACCCTTGTGGAGACTTTGCAAAGTTCTCATATTGATGTGGGCTAGTCGGCGATGCCATAACCAACCCGCATCAGCCTTTCCGAAAAGACACATCGGGCCTGTAGTGGTTTTCCCCGAAAATTCCACCACGTACAGGTCATTTTTGACATATCCCACGAAAGCGACTTTTAGAGACTTGCTCCACAAGAGTACCACCAAATCAGCATCAATAAAAACTACAAAGCCCATCTTACCAAGGGCGCGAACTGAAAGTAAATTGTAACCGAGAGTCTCAACAAGCATAACATCCACGAGAGAGATATCGTCAACCACCACAACTTTTCCAAGACCCAATACTTCAGATTTAGACTTGTCACCATAGGAGACGGTTATATGATCATGATTTGGCCGCATCTCCGTGATGATCTCCTTGTTTCCGGTCATGTGACTCGTGCATCCGCTATCGAGTACCCATTTAGACCCACCGGAAGCATAACCCTGCAAGAAAGTTACTTCTTGGTTTTAGGTACCCATTTTTCAATGGGTCCTCTAATGCTAGTGACAAGGGTCTTGGGGACCCAAATAGACCAAGGAATGTAACAATCATAAGGACCTACATAACTAGCATAAACATCACCATAATGATCGCAATATAACTCAAAGTTAGGATTGTTAGCCCCTGCAAAACCATCATAATTAGACTTGTCATTGGTGGTGGTGCTAGTCTTTGGTTGAGCAGTATTGCTCTTCTTCTTCTTGTTCTTTGTCTTGGGAATATAACCAAGACCCTCTTTTCCATTGTTTGTTCTTTGCTTGCTAAGTATCTCATCTAGAACTTCTTTACCTTTGTGTTGAGATCCTTTTGCAAGTTCTTCTTTTTCATATGATGATGTGGAGGTGTTGGGCACATCATACTTCCTCAATTGAGTTTGGAGTTGGTCATGAGACTCATTTAGAGTAGAGGGTTCACTCTCCAATGCCTTGTGAGCAATGTCAAGTTTCTCAAACTTCTCCGAGAGTCTGGCATGGGCAGCCCCAAATTCAATCTTTTCCTTCTTTAGTTTATTTACCTTGGCAAGAGCTTTGTCATGTTCTTGGATGAGCTGAGCCACAACTTCTTCATGTGACTCCTCAATGGATTCGAGTCTCTCTTCCAAAGATACTCGAGCTTCCTCTTCTTCTTCCATGGCATTCTTCAAAGAGGCTATCTCCAAGGCATCTTCTCTTTCAATTCTGCCCTTTTCTTCAAGGAGATCTTCGGCTTGGGCAAGTTGACTCATAAGAGCACCAAAATGAAGTTTGTGCTCACCTTGCAAGTTAGTGAAAAAGTTGTCCAAAGCAATAACTTCTTCCTTCATTTTAAGACTAGTATGATCATCCATATCCATATTTATGTTAGTCTTAGGGAATGAAGAACTAGAAGTTGATACCTTAGACCCTCTTGCCATAAGAGACATGACATTGTTGTTGATGACGATTTCGTTTTGGCAAGTCGAAGAGAGATGATGGAGTCGATGTGGTAGCTATAGCAGCCACCTCGCGAGAACTATCTTCATCCTCTTCATCTTCACTTGCAGAGGAGTATTCTTCTTGTGCCACCAAGACAATCTTGGGCTGCTTCTTATAAGGGCCATTCTTTTTGATAAATGGTTTCTTCTTAGGTGCCTTGGATTTTTCTTTAAGGATGAGCCTGCCACCATTGTGTTCTCTATTTTGATATGGACACTTAGCCACAAAGTGCAGCCTATCTCCACAATTGTAGATGGTTCTCAGTTTTGGGCCACTTTCTCTTCTTCCACTTGACCCATTCTTGCGCTCGAGTTCTGACTTCGCCTTGGCAGGATCCTTCCAAAAGTTCCTTGCGTAAAATGCCATGTACTCACCATGAGCACGTTTGACTTCATCGGGGCAAGGAGAAGTGTTGTTGTCCTCATCTTGTTAGCCTTTACAGCAACATTGACCCCCTTTTGCATTCCAATGGCACGGGCACGGGCATCTTCCGCGTTCTTTGCAGCAACCTTGAATGATGCCATTTCTTGCATGACTTCATTGGACGTCATTTGATGGTAGTTGTGTCTACCTTGCAAACTCTTCAAGTCCGTTGGCTCAAAAGGCATTAGAGCACTCACGTATTTCCTTTTTATCCAAGCATCATCAATGTGAGTGGCTCCATGCTTTCTATACATTGTTGCGATGCCCTTGAGTCTTCTATACATGTCTTCATGGTTTTCACCATCCAACATGTAAAATCCTTCAGCTTCATTACTAAGGGCATCATACCTATTCCTTCTCATTCTTTCATTTCCAATAAAGAGATCGGTGAGAGCATCCCAAGCTTCTTTAGCTGTATTGAGATGTTCAATGTGGGGCATGTCCTTGGGACCCACTCCGAGCTGTATCATGTGAAGGGCCATAGCATTTAGTTGGCTATCCACAACTTCTCTTCTTGTCAGGTTGGTGTGATCTCCAATATGAATACCCTCTTTGATAAATCTCCAAAGTTCAATAGAACAGCTGCAAACATGAGACTTCATTAAGAATTGCCATTGATTAAATGAAGATGCAGTAAGCTTGGGTGGATCACCCCTATTGTTTATATGAGGATGAGGGATAGGTGGGTCGGGGGAATATAAGTGATGAACCTCACTATATTCCTCCTTACCACTTCCCTTCTTGGAGGTGGAACCATTATGTTTTCACCTACCACTTCATCTTCCTTGGATGCGGTGTTAGCCTTATCCTTGGATGAGGGAGTGGCAGCCTCAGAGGAGGATGGAGATGGGGATACGGATGATGTGAGGCGAGCAATCATTTGATGCATCTCCTCCATCTTGGTCTCAAAGGATTTCAACAAGGTTGTTTCCAATGTCTTGAGGTCATCCATTGTGACCTTATCCACAGCCTCATTCTCATTCTCCTTGGTACCCATACTTCTCTTAGGCGGTTAAGCCCGAATAAAGAGCCGGGGCTCTGATACCAATTGAAATGGATCATATGGGCACCTAGAGGGGGGTGAATCGGTGCTACTTCAAATTTTATTGCTTTTTCAATTTTAGGCTTAACACAAAACGTAAATTCTCTAGATAACTATTTAGAAGAATTTCCGTATATGCAAACCTATCTACTAGCGAGTAAGAGGCGAGTGGAAAGAGGAACGAGTGAACCATAGTGAAGCACGTGGAGACACAGGATTTGTTTTACCGCAGTTCCTTCCTTGTTAAGGGAAGTACATCTGTGTTGGAGGGGTGGGCGGTACTAAGACCACCACGCCACAATGGGCCTCACCCTATTCTCCGATGGATCCCACCACCAAAGGCCTGATCCACCTTTCCACTATAGGAACCCTTCGAGGCGGGTACCGACGCCTTTACACAACTAGCGGGGCACAACTCGACAACCAAATTGGATGCTCCCATAATGACAACAAGCTTCCACAAGAATAAGTTATCAATAACAAAATACAAGATCTAGATATTAGTAAGAATACTAGATCGGGGATTTCTCCAGATGAATGGAGAGGAGTTGATGCGCTTGATTCGTGATGGCGATGAAGATAGTCTCCTCCTTCAATTCCCACAAAGGTCGAAGCCTTCGGGTGGTTGAAATGACAATTTTCGAATGAATCAAGAAGACTACACGATGGGGATGAAGGGGCTTTTATACCCCCTGCACCCACTGAGCCGTTGGAGCCATTTGGGGACGGATTATCCGGCCCAAGTGAGGGCCGGATTATCCGGTCTGGGTAAAAACTCTGACCCAAACTCGGATTATCCGGCAGATAAACCGCCCCCACTTAGAGTGACGTGCCGAGCATGCCCTTGATTGCCTCCTGGGGGCCGGATTATCCGGCCCCATGCGAAGGCCGGATTATTCGGCCAAGGGAGGAAAAACCGCCCCTGTTCGGATATTCCGGAAGAAAATCCGACCGCACTCCGAGTGTCATGCCTTGGCTGCCTTTGATCGATTTCTAGGGGCTGGATTATCCGGCCACATGCGAAGGACGGATTATCCGGCCTGGGGAGGAAAAACCGCCCCAGTTCGGATTTTCCGGGAGAAAATCCGAACCCACTCCGAGCCTCATGCCTTGGATGCCTTTGATCGATGAGTTAGGCCAGATTATCCGGCCCTTGGTGGGGTGGATAATCTGGAACCCAAAACACTAGAACAATCTCTGCACACTTAGCGTACATGAGAAAACTCCACGGTATTGTTATCTAACACTCAAAACACAAGGAACCATGAAATGTTCTTTCACGTATTATGTGTAATTTCAAAGAGTTCAAAGGTGTATAATTTTTGTAGCCGCAAGTTTATGCATTATATTTCACTCCATGGAAATGGTAATCTCTCAAGATTTTCTTAGCACAACATTATCGCGTATTAAATGCAATTTCAAAGAGTTCAAAGGTGTATAATTTTTGTATACGCAAGTTTATGCATTATATTTCACTCCATGGAAATGATAATCTCTCAAGATTTTCTTAGTACAACATTGTAATGTATTAAGTGCGATTTCAAAGAGTTCAAAGGTGTACAAACTTTGTATGTGCAAGTTTATGCATTACATTGCACTCTACAAAAATGGGGGAGAAAATAATAATCTCTCAAAATTTTGTTAGCACATCATTATCATGTATTAAGTGCGATTTAAAAGTGTTCAAAGGTTTATAATTTTCGCATATGCAAGTTTGTGCATTACATTCCACTCTATCAAAATGATAATCTCTCAAGATTTTCTTAGCACGGCATTATCACGTATTAAGTGTGATTTCAAAGAGTTCAAAGGTGTATAATTTTTGTATACGCAAGTTTATGCATTATATTTCACTCCATGGAAATGATAAATGATCAGGATTTTATTAGCACAACATTATCATGTCCTAGGTGCGATCTAAAAGAGTTCAAAGGTGTATAATTTTCGTATATGCATTACATTTCACTATATGAAAATAAAGCAACGGCACGGGCGCAGGCGTGGGGCGAGCTCGGGGTCCCATCTTGCAACACAAACCTGGGTAAGCTATGGGTCCAGAGCTCACGTGGATAAGCTGTGGGTCCGGCGCTCACGTGGATAAGCTGTGGTTCCGATGCTGATCTGGATAAGTTGAGAGAGGTGTCCACTACGAGAATCGACTGAACGCGGCCCCACTTGTCAGCTTGTAACGGCAAGGACACTACGGGACCCGACTGAACGCGGCCCCACTTGTTAGCACGTAACGGCAAGGCTGACGGACGGCGAGTTTTAAACCATGTGAGAGTTTCCGACAAGGAGATGGGCAAAAGTGAGGAAAAACTAAGCGGCTGGGGAAAACCGAGTACAACTAACGAACCGAGGGTACGAAAATAGAAATCCCTTTATTATATTGATGATCTATATTTGGTAGTGGCTTGGCTCCTCCAAGCAATTACACATGTGTACTACTAAGTACAACCCCCTTGATGACACATGTTTGTCCCTAGAATGGTAGATGGTGTATAACACCATATCCCTTTGGAGACCCTGTTTTAGCCGAAGCGAAACTGTAGGATGGGAAAACCCTGAAAACGTTTTACAAAATGATTTATGGTAAAACCTTGGTGAGGTTTTACCTACCAAGAGAAGTTCGAGAAAGGAAAAATGGTTTTGTTTTGCATAATTCTGAAGGAAAGATAGAGGAGAAAAGTTTACGAAAACGCACCCGGTTCTTTGTAGTTTTGCCAGAACAATTAACCCGTACAACCACATTACCCCGGAGTGGGACGGAGCTTAACTCAAAGTAGTTCACTCTGATATGGGTATTCTCACTACTACGTACAACAGATCATCTCCCTCGAATTCCGGGCTCGCCTTTACAAAAAGGGTCAACTGTTAGACAGACACCTAGAGGAAGCAGGATCACCCATGTGAGTGTCGGGCGATACTATGAACCCTTCATTGAAAGTGCTCCCTCCAGGTCTGAGTGGGGTGATCCGGTTGGTCCGTGGACCCAGACGTCCCGATCTTGAGGGGAACAACTCATAGGGTAGGGCCCGTGTCGGAGTGGAATTTCCGAGGGTTATGTTTGATTATCCAAACCCCGCATACTGGTGTATCACGATTCGCAGTGAACCGCAGAGGATGTATCGAATCTTGTGGGTAAAGTGTACAACCTCTATAGAGTGTAAATCTATTCGAATAGCCATGTCCACGGTTATGGATGGTTGGGAAGGTTGTTGTAGAGCGGTGCTGGTTTTGGTTTAAAAAGGGAATTTCGAAAAAGAAAAGGCTTTGGAAATATTTTGACCATGGGATGGTCGGAAAGGAAGGAAAGGAGTTTGGTCATGGGATGACCGGAAGGAAGGAACAAATGGGTGACCCAATTCTAGTGTTTTCCAAAACTTTTCAAAAAGGTTTCCAAAGTGTTTTACCAAAGTTTTCAACAAAGTTATGTAGATGCTATATCTACAAGAGAAACTATTTAAGAAAAGAACCTCTCTTGGATCCCTCCTACTACCTCAGCTATATTGCATATCCTCTTGTTGTTTATCTTAAAGTGGTTTGAGAGTACATTCAAAGTACTCACTGGCATTGTCCCTAGCTATTAACTTGGTCAGATTGAAGAACAAGGTGATGTTGATGGCTATGCGAGCTAGGGCATTCTCCCAGTCAGCTGCCGGTAGGTTAAGGCATGGCTCGGGCTCTACGCTTCAATAAAGTTCCGCTGATGATGACTATTGTAGCCATAAGGGCATATGAGGTATGACTTATATTCGCTTAAGAAATGGATGTTTACTTTGATACTTGTCGGTTATGTGCCACGACTAACTGATCATGGAATCATGGTGTATGCATAACAGGGATTTCTGGAGGATTAATCTAGGGGCCCCACAAACTTGGTATCAGAGCCATCCTGACTGTAGGAGACCTTAGCTAGCATGGACGTTAGACAGTACAACCACTATTTCTAGAAACCCCGGCTTTTGAAAACTATTTTCTCAAAAGCTTTTCGAAATACTTCTTATATCATCTTCTCTGACTTAAACTATTTGAAAATGGCTTACTCTATCTCTCGTCTACCTCCAAATGTTCTGTTTTCAAAACCAGTCCGACTTGGAAAGCGCGAACACGGAGGTACCTAGACAAAGAGTCATAGAGACAAGCAAACCAAAGAAGCTACCAATGGTGAAAGATACTACAAGATTGCTGGACCAACTGAGTCTTTCACCGCCCTAATGGATAAAGTACGACACAGATGACCCCAGATGGAAAGACAAAAGTCAAGAACCATCAGCAACGTTCCTACTTAGGATAAATATCACTCAACATAGGATTCCCCTTATGGCGCGTAGTCACTCCTTGGTACCCATGGTATGCTTTGTTCGCTTGTCATGTGCTTATGTCGTACCTGAAATGTATTGATTGTCTGCCCTGGATCTCTCGACACTATTGTGTAGACCACCTTGTTTGCGTACCTCGACACCCACACCCACAATCACATAAGCCGAGACCTCTCCTCAGCAGGATGGCCACATAAGAAATCCAAAACAACCCCTACCTACGCCTAATACTAACTGTACACCATGATGAATCTGCACCCCTATGCCTAACCTCGTAACATAGTTTACTTACATTACCAGAAAGTTTATCATCCCCAAGAACTTCCTGAGTATGGCCATGAAGCTCGGATGCCCGAAGAGAGCATGTAGCCATTGCGGAGAAGAAGGACATCAAGATAGCCAGTGTTTAGGCAACTACCCAAATTGTGGAGCTCTCCATCCTCCAGTGGATTGCCCCACCCAACTAGTCACATGTTTCCTCTATGAAGGTCAAGACCATGTTCGGGCCAACTGCCCCATATATATCCTGATTGGTAAGGCTTGGCAACTCGCATGCATAAACATTGGGAAGTCATCAAGAGAGGGAAGTTCCAAGAAAGGTACCTGCTTCTCATGTGATCAACCGGGTCATTTCTGCCAAAGGTGTCCCTAGCTTCGCTTAGACAACACTCATGCAAAGGCAAAGTCGAAAGCATCAACTACTGCCTTAAAGACCCCGAAGCGACTCCAAGGAGGATCCGAAGTCAAGCAAAACGCTTGTTACACTTGTAGAGAACAGGGCCACTTTGCCAGGGCATGTCCCACCCAACCCGGGATGGCCCCAAGGCAACAAGCTCCATTGCCTAAGAAAAACAAGAAACCACGAGCTCCTCGAGACAAAAGAATCAGGACGCCACGACCTCCAGAGCCTCCCCTTCCTCTGAGAAGACACTTCTTGAGAGGAAACCTCCAACCCCAGAATGGCGACAAGACTCAAGAAGTTCCCCTGGAGTAGTCCCTCGCCCCTTGTAACTCACCTGACTAGCCTAGGGTAGAGGGATGTATCATTCTTGAACCTATTTTGTAAATCACCCTAAGCGCTCTGAAGACTGACAGCACGGACCTGTTTTGTAAGGCTTTAAGTACCCACACCGTTGGTCGGTGCAGACCTGTTAAATTATGCATGAGCTCAGTTCGAATGATATGTTGGTCTGAAGTTCTTTATCTCTCGTGTTTTACCCAAGACGTTGCATCATACTGCACCCAGAAAGATCCCTCCTATACAACCGTGTCCCTAAACCGTCAACCAAAACCGACATCCTCCCAACTTGCTAAAACTCTAAAATAGCTCAGACGCCCCTCCAGAAACAATAGGTACAAGGTCAATAGAAGAAACCCATCTCCGGACGAAAGGTGCAGCGCTCCTCCAGCATCATCCTACGACTCCAATAAAGAAGGTCTACGACCGCACTAATGGCACCCCTAGTGTCGCTCTAAGGGGGAAAGACTGTGTCTTTCCCACAAAAACAGAATAACCCACTGTCAGAAACAACGTCAGGAGTTCCAACCCAAAGTCATTAAATAGAATACGATAAGCCCCTAAGGAAAATGCTATAGATACTTATGGAAAAGATGTCAACACTATAGACCCTACCCTCAGAATAGTACTTCGTGAAGTTCCATTTTTAGATAATTCGCCCAGCCAAAACCCTCGAGATATCAAGCCCGAAAGGAAAAGAAGATCATTGATGGCTCAATGCACGGCGCCCAGAAAAGTGCTGGTGCGTGGTTGATGTAGAGCTCGTTGGGAACCCCAAGAGGTAGGTATGATGAGCACAGCAGCAAGTTTCCCTCAGTTATGAAACCAAGGTTTAATCAAACCAGTAGGAGCAAGGAAACACCCCAAAGGTGTTACTAGCTGAGCTTTGGCAGGGCGCACTACCGGTGCTAGTAGCAACACGGAGACATGCACAACACAACCACAGAACTTTGTCCCCAACTTGCGATGAAGTTGTCAATCTCACCGTGTTTTGCGGTTAACAAAGGATTAAACATATCGAATGGAAAGAAGGAAAAGTTTGTAGAAAGTAAACACAAAGTAGTAAACAGTTTGTAGATTGAATGTAAAATACAAGGACCGGGATCCATAGTTCACTAGAGGTGGCTCTCCTTAAGATAGATAACATGTTAGGTGAACAAATTACAGCGGGGCAATTGACAAACATCCAGAAAGCAATACATGCATATACTAATCATCTTGAATCCTTTGAGACTTGATTGGGCATTACAACATTATACATAGGCCGCCATCCAACTGCATCTATGACTAATAATCCACCTTCAGGTTATCATCCGAACCCCCTCCAGTATTAAGTTGCAAGCAACAGATTATTGCTTTACGAATTGCGTGTAAAGTAAACAATATGATTGTTCTATGAACAAAGGATTGTTGTTTTCTCCCTAGTAGCAACAGCACATCTAGTACCTTAGAGATTTCTGTCACTTCCCTAGATTACTAGAGGCATGAACCCACTATCGAGCATAAATACTAACTCTTGGAGTTGCTAGCATCTACTTGGCCAAGATAGCTACTAACAACGGAAAGCATGCAAGATCTCAAATAACAAAGACATGATAGAATCAATAATCAATCTGAAATAGCATCTCAATATCCATCGGATCCCCGCAAACACAACATTCAGAATTACAAATAGATGATCTTGATCATGAACGGAGCTCACAAGATCTAAACATGAAATCACAAAGGAGGAGAACCAGCCATCTAGCTACTACATAGATCCGTAGTCCAAGGATGAGCTACTCACATCACACCAGAGGCTTGCATGGTGATGAAGAAGGCCTCCAGGGTGAATTCCCCTCTCTGGCAGGGTGCCGGGAAGAGCTTCAGATCCCTCCCGATCTAGGGATGGAGATGACGGCGGCTACAGACTCTTTCGTGGATTTTTTGATCAGGTACTTAGGGTTTACATCCCGAGGGCATCTTATAGTCGGAAGGGGAGGCCGAGGGGGTGCCGAGAGCGGCCATACCACCCCCTGGCGCGGGCCAGGCCTGGCCGCGCGGCCAGGTGGTGTGGTGGCCCCCTGGCACCTCTCCGTCTCGTATTCTGGCACTTGATGACTTCCGGAAAAATAGGCACTTTGGCTTTTGTCCCGTCCAATTCCGAGAATATTCATTTTCTGACTTTCCTGGAACCAAAAACAGCAGAAAACAGGCAGCTGGCACTGTGGCTCTTGTTAATAGGTTAGTCCAAGAAATCATATGAAAAGTACTCCAAAGTTGGAACAAAACACAAGAAAGTGGATAAAACTAAGCATGGAACATCAAAAATTATAGATACATTTGCAATGTATCAACATCCCCAAGCTTAACTCCTGCTCGTCCTCGAGTAGGTAAGTGATAAAAAGATAGAATAATTTTTGAGGTGACATGCACCATCATAAACTTGATCAAAGTATATGTAAAACATTCAAAGCTGGGATCATAGTACTTCAATCATAACATGAAAAGACAAAGTTCTAGCAATAAGCAAAGAAACTATGATGCAACATGAAAGGGCACAAACAAAAGATCATGAATAACAATGCTTTGCAAGACGTTTGTTTGTTTCACATAAAGAAAACATAGCATAAAAGTATTCAGCTTGTCCCTCAATAGAGTAGCAAATATAAATGCATAGGACACCTTCAAAGTTCATAAGAGTGACTAGATACAATAGTTTAAAACAAGCAATATCAAAGTATGCATCAATCAACTAGTCTTGGGACAATGCACATAGAACTAAGAATGGCCACTATGCTCTCAAAGTAGGTGCATAAAGATAGAAGGTGGAGACTCAATATAATGGTGGAAGAAAGGCCTTTTTATAAAAGGAAGTAGGGATTCAAGTCTCATAAAGAGCTACCAAAAATTATGGTACTTGTAGCTTTCAGCTCTCATTGCCCCTATCATAAGCATCTTTAAGGTGATTAAGGTTAAAGTGACACAACTAAGAGGATATGCTTGACAAGTTATAAACCGAAATCTCATGCCCCTTACTTACCAAGACCGATCCTCATGCTTCTCAACTTCAGTCACGAGTAAGCTCTTGTCATTGTAAGTACATGTGTATCATTAAGAACCGCCAACGGGGTACCCCTTGCACATGACACGGGAGCTTTCTCATAATCAAAATGATAAGGCAAGCAGACAATGAGCATCTCAACGATCTTTTTATTTGCTATTTGCATAGGTTTTTATTGAGGATGCTTCATAGAGTGCTCATTATGGTGATGCTGCAAGTCTCCACCATGATTAGGCATGGCTTAAGCTAGTGGCCCAGGCGTTTCTCTAACACACATACAAACTCCATGATCTTACAAGTTCCACTTTTATTTCACACCGCCGGGATCCGTAAGCAAAAGAACATGATATTAACGGGGTGCAAAGTACAAGTGCAATGTTGAAAGCGTTCCCCATGAAACATGGTTCTGCTAATTTCAACTTATAAAGTGCAAGCATATACGCAACAAAGAAGGACCCAATGGTTCAAGTTTATTAGATGCAAATAAGTAAGGTGTGCCATCAAGTTCGTGAGAGGTTTAATCACTAGTTTTCTCATAACAAGTTTAATTTGGAAGGTAAACAAAAGCATGAATATACTTGGGATAGCATAAGCTAGTAGGTAGGTATGGTGGACTCTTTGGAATAACTTGGTTTAGGGAGTTGGATGCATGAGTGGAACTCATACTTGGTTGTGGAGGCTAGCAAAAGACTGGGAGCGACAAACTAAGAGAGCAATAATGGCCATAATCATGCAGAGTAACAAAACATCATTGATCAAAGCATAAAGTGATACTACAAGTTGAAAACTAAAGGATCATAAAGGCTATGGTGACTTGAGATAGTCATAACATGGTGTGAGCATGCGCCAAGTCAACCCAAATAAAGCATCAAAGGAGAATACCACTATACTATGCTTTAATATGCTAAAACAACGCATGATTCATCCAAGGCACATTAAGCAATCTAAATTGTTTATAACAAGTCATGCTACAGCAAATAATACTAAGCATAAAGCCAAAACAATATCAAGCATGGCATGACAGAGCATAGGCCACAGTAAAAAATGAGCTCTTTTTTCCACATAAGAATGAACTTTCCTACTCTTTTCCAAACCAAACCAAACTATTTGCAAACCAATGTATGAAAGAGGGGGTCCAACCAATTTATTTAGAAAACTAAGCAAACAAAGCAAATGAAAAAACAAAACGAAAACGAAAAAGAAGACGCTCCAAGAACAACACAATTGTGCATGAAACAATAAAATGAAGCGTTTGGAAGAAACCTGGGATTTTTATTGATGAAGAAGGGGAATGCCTTGGGCATCCCCAAGCTTTGACGCTTGTACTTCTTGGATATTTCTTGGGGTGACACGCGTGGCATCCCCAAGCTTGAGCTTTAGTCCATCCTTCATCTCGTTACTCATTCCTTCCATACACCTGAAAATTTTCCTTCATACAAAACTTCACACAATCTTATTAGCAACATTAGTGCACTCAAGATAAATACGTCTTAAGGTTCAGTTCTAACACCAAATAAACTTCCATTAGAACACTAGATACTGTAGCACTTCCCTCAAAAATCTCAATTCCCCAAAGAACTCAAAAAGGAACCAACAAGAAGCAAATGAAGAAAATGGCAGAAATCTGTCAAAACAGACCAGGAGGTAAAGACGAATTTTTTCGAAGACCTTGTGTTGCTCCAATCAAAAAGTGTTGAACTAACGAAAGTTAGATAACAACCTGGGCCAGAAGCAAAAAAATTCACGCCTCAAAAAGACGTTCAAAAATTTTACACGAATTTTTACAGTGAAGCACAGAAATCTGTTTCGGGACAGCAACTTTCCCAATCATTACTTCTCTCTCATTAGAGGTTACTCTTGGCACAAAAAGCAAATAAAAAAGATAAGGAGCGGTTATTACTGAAGACTCATCTAAAACTTTTGGGTTATCTCCCAATAAGTACTTTTCTTTAACGCCTTTAAGTTAGGCATAAGAAGCAAGAAAGAATCAAGTGTTCTCAAATGAAGAATCATTAAGACCAAATTTCTTGCCCTTACCTCTCTTACTTTTATTCTTTACCTTGGGAAAATATGATTGCTTGGTGGAGAAGAAAGGTGCATGGTCCCTTTTCCCGCATCTATTATTGCTCCAAGGAGTTCTAATAGGGACCTTCCAAGTGTAATTTGTCCTTTTCCTGCACATTCAATAACAAGATAATCAGTAGAAATCATTTTCCCAAGGAACTTTGTAAACACTCCTTCATCTATTCCAATAGGTAATATGGTAGCATTATTAGCAAGAGATATTCCTTTTCCTCCTTCAGTAAGCCCCCAAGTATTCAAAGATTCATAAATATCTTTGGGCATAAGACAAAATTCAGACTTGATATCACAGCGAGCTTGAAAATTTCCAGTGTTTATCTCAATATTTACTATAGGTAGCCACTTTGATGGTTCAGAATTTATTGGGACATAATTGTGATGCTCCCTAAGCGTATTATAGCAATCTTTTAAGCTAGTAGTGCTAGTCTCAAGAGTGTTCAATCTAGCAAATATTCTTGCGAAAGAAATATCAGTTTGGCTAGGCAAGTTGTAAGAGAGGATAAATTTCTTTATAGCATTTATACCATCATCCTCATTACATTGGAGGAAATCTCCTCCCACAACAGCATCTAAAGCATATCTATAGCAAAGAGCCATTCCAAGGTAAAAACTGCTAAGGAACAAACTTCGAGTCATTTTAGGCTCAGTTTTTTCATGTAGATCAGAGATTCTAGACCAAGCTTCCTTGAAACTCTCTTCCATTCCTTGTTTAAAAGTGAAGATCATTTCCTCGGGTGACATAGTGATTGGAGCAAGGCTAGACATAGTGGCAACTTAAGAAAGGAACTAATTTTTTTGTGTTTTTCAAATAAGAAAGCAAACTAGTAAAACTAATTTTTTTTATGTTTTTGATAAGAAAACAAGCAAACAAAACAAAAAGAAACTAAGAAAAACAAAAATAACAAAGTAAAGAGATTGGTTATGAGGGACTCCCCTTGTGAAGATGTCCTTGACTCCCCGGCAACGGCGCCAGAAAAATGCTTGATGGCTCAATGCACGGCGCCCAGAAAAGTGCTGGTGCGTGGTTGATATAGAGCTTGTTGGGAACCCCAAGAGGAACGTATGATGAGCACAACAACAAGTTTCCCTCAGTTATGAAACCAAGGTTTAATCAAACCAGTAGGAGCAAGGAAACACCCCAAAGGTGTTACTAGATGAGCTTTGGCAGGGCGCACTACCGGTGCTAGTAGCAACGTGGAGACCTGCACAACACAACCACAGAACTTTGTCCCCAACTTGCGATGAGGTTGTCAATATCACCGTGTTTTGCGGAAAACAAAGGATTAAACGTATCGAATGGAAAGAAGTAAAAGTTTGCAGAAAGTAAACACAAAGTAGAAAACAGTTTGTAGATTGAATGTAAAAGACAAGGACCGGGATCCATAGTTCACTAGAGGTGGCTCTCCTTAAGATAGATAATATGCTGGGTGAACAAATTACAGCGGGGCAATTGACAAACATCGAGAAAGCAATACATGCATATACTAATCATCTTGACTCCTTTGAGACTTGATTGGGCATTACAACATTATACATAGACCGCCATCCAACTGCATCTATGACTAATAATCCACCTTCAGGCTATCATCCGAACCCCCTCCAGCACTAAGTTGCAAGCAACAGATTATTGCTTTATGAATTGCGTGTAAAGTAAACAATACGATTGTTCTATGAACAAAGGATTGTTGTTTTCTCCCTAGTAGCAACAACACATATAGTACCTTAGAGATTTCTGTCACTTCCCCAGATTACTAGAGGCATGAACCCACTATCGAGCATAAATACTAACTCTTGGAGTTGCTAGCATCTACTTGGCCAAGATAGCTACTAACAACGGAAAGCATGCAAGATTTCAAATAACAAAGACATGATAGAATCAATAATCAATCTGAAATAGCATCTCAATATCCATCGGATCCCCGCAAACACAACATGCAGAATTACAAATAGATGATCTTGATCATGAACGGAGCAAACAAGATCTAAACATGAAAGCACAAAGGAGGAGAACCAGCCATCTAGCTACTACATGGATCCGTAGTCCAAGGATGAACTACTCACGCATCACACCGGAGGCTTGCATGGTGATGAAGAAGGCCTCCAGGGTGAATTCACCTCTCCGGCAGGGTGTCGAGAAGAGCTTCAGATCCCTCCTAATCTAGGGATGGATATGACGGCAGCTATAGACTCTTTCGTGGATTTTTTGATCGGGTACTTAGGGTTTACGTCCTGAGGGAATCTTATAGTCAGAAGGGGAGGCCGAGGGGGTGCTGGGAGCGGCCCCACCACCCCCTGGTGCGGGCCAGGCCTAGCCACACGGCCAGGTGGTGTGGTGGCCCCCTGGCCCCTCTCCGTCTCGTATTCTAGCACTTGATGACTTCCGGAAAAATAGGCACTTCGGCTTTTGTCCCGTCCAATTCCGAGAATATTCATTTTCTGACTTTCCTGGAACCAAAAACAGCATAAAACAGGCAGCTGGCACTGTGGCTCTTATTAATAGGTTAGTCCAAGAAATCATATGAAAAGTACTCCAAAGTTGGAACAAAACAAAAGAAAGTGGATAAAACTAAGCATGGAACATCAAAAATTATAGATACATTTGCAATGTATCAATCATCCAATCATAATTCGGACGAGAACCTGCTCAACTTTCCGTACATCCAAGAAGATTGAAGCTTAACTTCGCCGACACAGTAACCCGTTCAAAGACTAAGTCCGGAAGTTAGTACGCTTAAGACGCATGGCACTAAACCCAACTAAAAATCCCCTCACCTCACTCTCCCGAATCACGGTACGAGATTCTTTTTAGGGGGAAATGTTTGTAACATCCCAATTTCAGCAACCTTGAGTAGTTGTCCAGAATGCAAAAATCAGGGGTAACAAAAACTTTTTCTTTCTAATGAGGTAGTGGTTGCTTGTTGTTGTCTACTCTTATGCATCTAAATGTTTAGCAGATGATATACTCCTTACCTTACCCTTAGTGAGAAAAGATATTTAACAAAACTATCTTGGCTCTTTTTACATATTCTCAAATGTTCTGGCATTTCAAAACCTAAGCCAAGATGCCTTTGCAACCCAAACTATTTTATCAGCTTCTATTGACCAAACAATGGAGAGCTATATAATATAATATCCTTATGTTTTCAAGACATAACTTTCAACTACTCTTACCTCTAGGTTTTCCAAAACCTTTTTATAAGCCTTCTTAATTCCACTCTTGGTAGAAATACCAAGGACTCTAACCTTATTCAAACTCCAAATTTTCAAAATAACCATCTTTACCTCAAGCTAGGTTTTATGGTAACCCTAGTAGTAGTTGAGTTTCCTGCTAAGGTGAATTGGCTTGATCTGATGTCTGATAAATACCTTAATGTGATGCTTGTTTTGTCTGCTTAGGAAGTAGTATGAGCTACCCTAGGAGCTCATTATCTAGACTCTGACTAATCCAAGAGTATCAACCCTAAGCAATATAACCAAGATGGAATCTGAGCTATAGCCACTAGATGATCATCTAAAATCCTTAACCAGATCACTTTTGAAGATTATTCTTCTAGAAGCTTCCAAATCAAAATATACCAATATCAAGCATGGATCCTTTCTACTTAATATACACTTCAACATCATCCATTTGATGATGATTTGGAACCTTTCATCCTCTCAAAATCATCCCCTCTTATATTCTAGTCAAATCTCCCACTCTGCCAAAAATGACAAAGTCTAGAAATCTGATATCAATATCACATCTTTGAGTCTCCCTCATTTCCACTCCTTTTGCATTTCTAGTAATGCACTTGAAAAATCTTGTAGAACATCTTAAGGACTACCAAGAACCACTCCTGCCCTTAGCTAGATCATCTTTTAACCCACTTGTAGTTGATTGTTTTGCAGGCAAGAAAATAATAATTCTTGCAAATCTTATCGACATGCCTACTTTGGAAGAAGCTCACATCTCAATACTATGTTCTTTGGACCAACTCTTTGCATGAATGTCTTCTACTCATGAAGGTCTATTAACCCCTACTTCACTTGTTTCCATTGGAGCTTTTGTGCCTCCAAATCCCACATGGTTTTGAAGGCTACTTGATATTCTACTATGGCACACTTATTTTTTAAAAGTTTGGAATCAATCTTTGAAGAGCTCAACCATGATCAACCTAAAACCTCTATACCATGGTGTTCTATATCACTTTGTATATCTATACATATGTACCATGACCCAAGGTGAGCTCTGAACTCCAAGATCCAACAATGTTTTGATGGTATGAAAATAACATCACCCTAGATCCTTTATTCCTTGTGTCTTACCCAAATCAAGTTGGATTATCAAACCCCAAGGTTTAAAAGTCTAGACACACCATATGGACATCATCTACCTTGGATATAAAAAAATTCATCAAATATTATCCACAAATCTTTTGGCCCAAAAACAATTAAATTCCTTTAATTAACAAAAACCCCAAAACTCCTACAAAGGAGAGTTTGTTTTTATCCAAAGCACCTTGTCAATGTTAGACACTTTTGAGGTCTATGTATCATACCCTAACTTTCCACTTCAAAAATTAATATTTTTGAAGAGTTTCAACAATTCTTTTGCCTATTTTCTTGAATGGCTGAAATGAGAAATAATGGTTTCAAAATACTTTTCCTCCACAAAAAATCTTGAGAAAATTCTCCAAAGTGTGAATACATATTTGGGACCATCTCAAACCAAAAACCATATTTGTCCAATTCAAATTATTCAAATAAAATCCATAAAACAGATTCAGCAATAACTGAAGAATTGATATAAAAAGGATCAAAATCATCCAATCAATCTCAAATAATTCAAGGAGGTGTATCTTAATGTAACATCCCAATTTCAGCAACCCTAATTAGTTGTCCAGAATGCAAAAATCAGAGGGAACAAAAACTTTTTCTTGTTAAGTGTTGTAGTGTTTGCTTGCTGATTGTCTGTGCTCATGCTTCTGATTGTATTGCTTATGATATACTCCTTACCTCAACATCAGTTCTCAAAAAGCTATTTAACAAAACTATCCTGGCTCATTTTACATATTCTCAAATGTTCTGGAATTTCAAAACATGAGCCAAGATGCTTATGTAACCAAAACTATTTTAGTAGCTCCTATTGACAAAACTACGGAGAGATATATAATATAATCTCCTTATGTTTTCAAGACAGAACCTTCAACTACTCCTACCTCTAGGATTCTCAAAACCTTGTATAAAACTTTTGAATTCTACTCTTGGTAGGGATACCAAGGACTCTTACCTTACTCAAACTCCAACCTTTCAAAATTGCCCATCCTTACCTCAAGCTAAGCTTGATGGTAACTCTAGTAGTAGTTGATTTGTTTGTAAGATGAGTTGCCTAGATCTGATGTTTGACTTGATTGCTTAGAAGTAGTATGAGCTACTCTTGGAGCTCGTCCACTAGGATCAAGATACTCTAAAATCACCAAACCCTAAGCAAGAATACAAGCTGGATCTAATATCTAGATACTAGGTGATCATCTAAAACCCTTAACCAGATCAGCTCTGAAGTGATCTAATTCTAGAAGCTTCCAAGTCAACAAAGACCAGTATCAAGCAAGGATCCTTCGTACTCAATCTACATTTCAACATCATCCACTTTATGATGCTTTGGTACCTTGCATCCCATCAAAATCATCACCACCCACATTCTAGTCAAAAACCCTAAATCTGCCAAATTTGGCTAAGTCTGGAATTTTTTTCAACATCACCTTTTTGAATGTCTCCTTTCCTCAACGCTTGTGCATTTTTGAAAATTCATTTGAACCATCTTGTTAACCATCCTAAGGACTACCAAGGACCACTCTTTCCCTTGGTTAGATCATCCTCCAACCCACTTGTTCTTGATGATTTTGCATGCAGGAAATTAACATTTCCTTCAAATCTAGTCAACATGCCTACTTTGACAGAAGCTCACACCACCATCCCACCTTCTATGGACCAACTCTTTGCATGGTTGTGTTCTACTCATATAGGGCTATCAACATCTACTTCACTTGTTCCAAGTGGATCTTTGTGCTTCTTAAACCCACATGGTTTATAAGGCATCATGACTCATCTGGTATGGCAGCCTTATTTTCAACAAAGTTTGCCATCACTTCCAGACCACCTCAAATATAACCAATCCAAACTCCTTCTGCCATGATCATCTATATGACTTGGTCTAACTATCCATCTATCCCTTGCATCAAGGTGAGCTCTGAGCTCCAAGATCCAACAAGGTTTTGGTTATATAAAAATAACATCACCCTAGATCCACAACTCCTTGTTTTCCATCTACTTCAAGTTGGATTTCCAATTCCCAAGGTTGAAAATTCTTGCTACACCTTTTCTACATCATCTACCTTGATCATCCATAATTATTATGGCTCCAAATCTAATTACTCTCTTAAATAGAAAAAATCTCCAAAGCTCCTTTCCCAAGGGAAAGTTTGGTTTTTGCCAAAGCACTTCCCCAACTTCTAACTCAATTGAGATCCATATATCATACTCTATCTTCCCACCTCAAAAATAAATATTTTTGAATAACTTTATTATTTCTTTCTGCCTATTTTTCTTAAATGGCAGAAAAGGAATAGTAATTGCTTTAAATACTTTTAAGCCACAATAAATCTTGGGAAAATTCCCCCCAGTGTGTTTTCATATTTAGAATCATCTCACATCAAAAACCAACTATGTCCAATATAAATTTATAAAATGATCTTTTATAGACCATTTCTGCACTTTTTGAATAAATGAATTTAAGTGGAATTTAAATTTAGTTCACATTTTTAATTTTGTCTGGATTTTGAAAATTTCAACTTAAAAATGTTCAAATTCTAAAATTTGTTTAGATTAAAAGGATTAGATTTAAATATTATTCATATTTAAAAATGTATAGATTTTGAAAAAGAAATCAAATTTAAAAAAATATTGAGTTAAAACAAATGTTCAGATCTGGAAATTTCTACTTTTAAAAAATTCAAAGTTAAATAAACTCAAATAAAATAGAAAAGAAAGAAGAAGAAGAAAGAATTGGGCCAGCTCAACACCCCCGTGCGGCGGCTGGTGTATGCCGAGCAGGTCGGCATATAGGCCCTCCCAAACTCATTTGAAAAATCTCAAATAATTCCTGGAGGTGTATCTTTACCTCATCTACCCACTAGTACCATTTCCCCATCTTGTCCAATGCAAGTTTTCTAGACTTTCTTCATAGCCATCTATGTGATCAAATTTGCCAAATCAATTAAGCATTGATCCTAAACCACCCCAAACCCCATGAAAACTTGCTCTCCACTTTTCCACAGCAACTAGCACTCCTCCCTAGTCAAGGCTACTGTAGCATGGAACCCTTTTGTCCTTTAGCTATTGGAGGAAGTGAGAGAGAGAGATCAAATCAAGGCCATATATGGAAAAATCTTCACAGCTGCAGCCACCACCCTCCTCTCCACTCAGTGCTCGACTCAGCACCCCACCACACTCCCTCCACCGCCCTGGATGCCCAATGCCCGGCTAGCACCCTCTCCCCAAACTCCTCCTATACCTTGTCCATCATGAACCGACCTACCTTGTTTTAAATAGGCCAGAGGCCACCCTGTACCCCCTCCCTGGCTCATTTTCCTCCACTCCTCCCCTCTCACCTCTCCTGTACTCCACTCCCTCCTCCCCTGCCTTCCCCTGCCCAAAAGAAGGAAAGAATGGCCTCTCGGCCATTGCTCGAGAACTGAGCACAACTCTCCCTCTCTTGCTCTTCTCTCTCTGCATATCACTCCCTCGAACTCCCCTTGCTCTTCTGCAGCTGACCCTGCCCTTCTTCTCAACATGCAGCGTCCTTGGAAGCAACTCCGGCAAGCTCCCTTCGGGCGTCCACGCGTGAGACGCTTCCCGAAAGACAACAACGTCGTGCCGCCCATCTCTGGGACCGCCACGGAGCACCGCGTCCCCTGTGCCCTCCCTGCCTCATCTCCGTGCCCCCAAGGTGAGTTCCCCGTCGTCCGAGCCGCTCTAGGGTTTCCGTCAGCCGCCACCGGCGTGAGCTGGAAGATGACGCTCGGTGTTGATGGTCACTTGATCGAACGGCCGAGGATGCCTGTTACCCCTTCGCCACCCCGGGTGCCTGACCAGCGGGCCCCCTTGCCAGGGGATTCGAATCCCTGTCCCGTGCATGCTCAACCGCGAATGGGCTGGCCGACGCTGTCCCGGCCCATTCCCATCCGGATTCCAGCCCATGTGCCCCTCGGTCCCCTTTTCTTTTTAATTAAATTTCAGATCTAATAAATGGCAGTCTTGTTTAAATCGATTTGAAAATGGAAAATGGGGTATTTTGTCCAAATAAAATTTTCACTAGTTTAATGTGTGTTTTGTGCAACATGCAGAACTGGTCTTTCTCCAAAAATAATTTTTATTATTTATTGGCAATTAATCCACTAAAAGTTGTCTTTTGCATTAAATAAATTCCTCAGGGAGTTGTACATACCCATTTGGGATGAATCAAAGTTCTCCTGGAAGGTAATTGCTATACCAATCAATTAGCATAGGACTCATGCCATGGTAAACAATAACTGGTTTAAAATTAACAAAAACTATTAGTTTCCGCCTAGGGTAAATTCTCTAGGTCAAACCAACTGTGGTATTGGCCCAATTCCAACTCCCAGTACAACAACATATCAACGTCTATCAAACCCCAATAGCTCAAATTTTATTGAGCTCTAGTTCAATTTTAATGAATTAAAGTTTCTGTGTACACTCATTTCGCTAATTAAACCACTCCAGTAGTTCTTGATATCCAAACTGGGTGATTACAATTCTTACAGAAAGGTACTCAAAGTACCTATCATTTCCCATTGGAATCATATCCAAAGCTTCTGTAGAATTAATCTGGTTAAAAAGACAAAACAGCTCCAAAGCTGCCTTTGGGAATTTCCTGAGGGCATTCTGGTAAATATTTTGGCATGATTTCAACTATCAGGGAACAAGTACATCAATACCTACCTAACCATCCAAGGAAATAATTTTTGGAGCTCCAGAACATTTTTGGTGAATTATTTCCTAAAACTAGAGCTTTTAGCACTAGAAAATTCATAAGAAATTAAAGAAAAGTGATAAAATCTTGAAACCACTTTTGTTGGTCTTGTTTTGTAAAAACCTACCTGATGGTATTCTGGTTGCACTTTGATACCATACTTACCTAGGCCTTGGTCCCAAACCCCTTCATTAGTGGTTTTGACCTTTCCCGAATAAAGGAAATCCCACCACTGCAATTAGGGTTTTTGCATTGGTTCTAAACTCAACTACTCAAAACCTACTGAGTATTATACTTGTGTTGTCCACTTGTATGCCTTGTTTTGATGGTGGTCTTGCTTGTTTGCATGTATACTCGATGACGACGATAGTTGTGCTTGTATTGACGTTGAGAAGAAGAGATCTTATTATTGTTGGTATTGGTGTTGTCATTGTACTGGGAACGACAGTACCTAAGAAGGTTAGATAGAGGTGTGGGGACTAGCAAGGAAGCTATCGACAGCGTCCACAGGCGGGATTGGATACAAGCAAGTGTAGCTGGACGCAAGAAGTACCCAGATTCAGAGCCCTCGTGGTGAGGTAAAACTCCTACTCCTGCCGATCTGACTATGAGCGATATACGAACCACAAGTGGTCCTCGAGCTGTATTCTCTAGCTACTGCCTAAATGCACTTGTCGTCGGATTGAGGACAAGTACGCCATGAGGGGGTCCTCGAGGCATGCGGAAGAGAGGGGGGTGAGACGTACGGTATTTCGGGACGGTGAGCACACAAGTTTACCCAGGTTCGAATCCGCCGGCTTTGGACGGATCCTACTCCTGCTAGCAATCCAGTAATACGGTAGAGCCGGAATATGGGTTACAAGGGTTTCGCCTGTGCGAGTTGAGGGTCTAAAGTATTGGGTGTTATCTGGTGCCCTAAAGGCTCTCCCTAGGACGACTTATATAGATATACGGCCTAGGGTTTACAGGAGAGATCTATCCGGCTACGACTAAGAGTCTGTTACAGAGTACATCTTGAACTACAAGTAACATTATGGGCCTAAGTCGGTAAGTCTTCTGGGCCTTCCCGTAGCCGGATTGGACTCCGTCTTCTCTCCCTGACTGGGCCGCCCGTGAAGCAATGCTCTAACCTAAAGTGGGCCACCCTGGTCAGTGAGGAACTGTGAGGATACCCGGAAAGTATATCCCCAACAGCAGCCCCCGGAGGCCTCCAAGATCCAAAGTCGGATTTATCATCGTCTAGCTTGATGTTCGGCTTGCAGAATCTTGAAGGATTCCTGAAACTTCACAACAAAAGATACGATCCGGGTCTTAAAAGTAAGTCGGACCTTTCAATTAGTTACTCGGATTTTCCAGCTCGCTTTTAAACTAAGCCGGAATTTGGTTTCTAACGCCACCTGACACAAGCATGGTCAAGTCACGTCATCTGACAGAATGTTCCGTCAGCACGACCGTTGGTGGGTCCGCGGTTTGCGGAACCGAGGCGCCGTTTCAATGCGTGCGTGGAGATCGAGGCGACGCAATCATCGCGTGGGCCCTTCCCAGTTCTTTCCATGACGCGTGGCGGTTACACTATAGCGTTTGCACGAATCTTGGCATAGGTAGGTGGATATAAGGGGTCTAGATTTTTTCTTCTCCTCTTCATCTGCCTTTCGCTGTTCCTTTCTTCCCAAATCTCCAGCGCGCCTAGAGTCTTTTCGTTTTCCTCCCACAGAGCTCCTAGCGCCGCCACTTTAGGGTCACCTTTTTCCACCGGAGAGAAAATGGCTTCATCCTCTTCTTCCTCTCTAGCGGTGGCGGCGGCGGTGTCGGCGGAAGTAGCTGCGGAGAAAGAGAGCTTCCGGGGACTCTGGATCCCCTGCGCCCTCGACGAGGCTGGCCTCAAGAACGTGGAGAAGGAGGGGCTCCTCGCCGCCGGCTACTGGCGGAGCGGATCCGGCGAGACCATCCTCAATCCGCATGAGGGCGAGCGCGTCCACTTCGGTACCCATCTGGACCGAGGTTTGTCCTTTCCTCCGTCAGAGTTCTTCTCCGAGGTGATTGACCACTATGGAGTTCAACTCCACAATCTTCCTCCCAACTCCATTCTAGAGATGAGCGCATATGTTGCGCTTTGCAAGGGCTTTCTCGGCATTAGGCCGAGTTTGCTTCTCTTCCGTTTTTACTTTCATGTCCGAAGGAATTCCATCACTGTCGGTGTTCCTTACATCACCGACACCATTAGTTTTTCTCTTAGACGAGACCGGACATATCCCAAAATTTCTGCCAGTGACTCGGTCAAGCAATGGCCAGCCACTTTTTTCTACCATCAGGATATTCCGGCTCCCGGCAAAGCTACTGCTTTGCCGGCTTTTGTCAACGGAGCCGTCACGGCCCAACCTTCCTGGGACGAGGCTGCTCCGGCTCTCACAGATGATCTAATCCTCGCTAAGAGGCGGATCGAATATCTGATCAAGCACAATGGTCTGAAGGGATCCGACTTGGTCCAGTGCTGGGTCTCACGCCGGATCCAGCCACTTCAGTACCACGGGGATAAACTGATGCATTCCGTCACGTCTTCCCTGACCGACTCCCTCCGCATCAGCCCCAAAGCGTACACCACTCAAGGCTACATAAGCCAAATCAAGTGGCTGATCAAGGAGCGGATCGAGAGGTGGATTGCAGAGGTTTCTCTGGACATGCACACAGTGGAAAACCCCGTGGTGCCGGTAAGCTTTTATCATCACACCTTTTATGTGTTTCTATCTTCGAGTTACATTGCAATGCTGCTACGTTTTCTTGTTTTCAGCTTGCTGACATCCCCAAGTCAGAACTTGCTCCGCTCGAAGGATACCCTCCGGAGTTCTCTTAGGAGGTGGAAGTGGTTCCACTGCCGGATCTTGCGCTCAAGAAGCGCAAAGCTCCGACAGTAGCGGTTGGCACAAAGGAGGTGCCAGTCGTGAAGAGGTATCCTTTCCGTCACAACTTTTCTGTCTTTGTGCTTTACTTAAACTTCTTTCTGAGATGTAACATTTCCGACTTTGTTACCTTCTCAGAGCAAAATCAATCATCAAGGGCAAGGGGAAAGGGATTTCTTCGAAGCCCTTATGCCAGACGAAGCTTACAATAGCTTCCCCTGCCGTGGCTCCTCCGACTCCGGTCCCTCAACGTTCTGCAACTCCAGCGATTATCCCTTCTCCGGTGATTGCAGAAGATCCGGCTCCTCAAGCGGAGGCAACGATCCTTGGGTCGCATACTGACGTCACCACCAGTGCGTCAGCTCAAGATAAGGGTGAACCCTCTTCGGGTAATGATCCCTCGGCTGAAGTCTTTGCCGACAATCTCCTCAACAATCCGGGTCTTGCCAAATTTGGCCTGATCCGGAAATCTGCAGAGGAGATCCAGCGGCTGGCCAGGCAAGTCCTGGACAAAATCCATCTATCCCCCGAAGAGGAGGCGCAAGAAGCAGAGGACGTCAAGTTCTCCGACCTTCTTACTCAAGTCTGCCTTCGCGACGAGAGGATCAGGACTGGCGAGCTTCCAATAGCTCCAGTGATCCCTCTTACTCTCGCCGAGAAGGTGGTAGCTGAAGTGAACGCGGGTTTAGACAAACTCACCCGCGAGCAATATGTAAGTCGGAATTCCAACTCTTGTTTTTACATTATGTTATATCATTTCCTCTAGCCCCCAAGCATGAAGTAGGATATAGAATCCGATTTTATGCTTTCATTAGGATGCCAAAGAACGAACTAGTGTAACCCCCAAGGCTTGTGCTGATATTTAGTAAAAATATTAGCCCGAGTCTTAAGTAGCTTTCTGACTTTGGGTATTCTGACTTGCAGAAAGTATGTTCCTATAACCAGGAATTATTGTCCAATGTCTGTAATAAGCGGAGAGAGATCAAAGCTCTCTGGCTTAAAAATGCTGAGCTCAAGGTAGCCAAGGATGAAGCTGAAGGTAAATATTTCGAGATTCAAACCTTGTCTTTTGCTTTTTCTATGTCGAATTTTTCTGAACTATTGTTCTTTTTGTCTTACAGCGTTGGTGAAACAATCCATCGCTATGATTGAAGAGGCCGAGAACCTCAAGACCTTGGTGGTGGAGAATAAAGGACTTCGCCAAGAGCTAGAAAAGCTCAAGGTGGATCATGAAACGAGCATAGCTCAAGTCCTGGAATCCTCCTCCATGGCCACTGAAGAGCGCGATCGCAAGATTGCTGCTCAAGATAAAGTTATCTCGGACCTCAAGAATGAGGTTGACAGAGAGAAGGATATCTCCTAAGCACTCCGGGCTGAACTCCAGAGTCTCTGGGAGGAGAAAGCCAAGATTGACGACATCATTCTTGGTAAGTTCCATCTATCTGACTTATCATTTCCTCGACTTTTATCAATGTCAGTTTTTCCTTATCTTCATTTTGTGTATAGGTCCTCTGAACTTGACGGACTCCTCCTCGTCCGAGCCCCGCACTCACCGGCTTACGCAAGTCGGTGATCTTCTTCATGACTACCGCCAATCCCTTGAGGATATTAGCGAGTCTCTCAGGATTCCGGACATGCCAAGCATGTCGGACTTGCAGGTGCGGGAGAAGGCCAAGGAGATGCCATAGCTCGTTCGGGACTGGACCATGTCCTACGCGTGGACTGCTGCGCAGAACGCTCTTACCATGGTCATGAGCCACCATGGAAACATGGAGATATGGCAAGTGACCAGAGGGTACTACAAAGTAGACGAAGACGGCCAGGAGCAGGACATTCAAGCTATCATGCACTCCTGCGCCGGCTATGGGTGCCATGTAGCTGACCTGACCAGCTACGAGGTGCCCTTCTTCACCCGCGTGGATACTCCGCCACCTCCTCCAGAAGATGCCGAAGAAGTTTCCGACGATGAACGGACCACCTCGGATCCGGACATCTCGGAATGATACCAAGGCGGAGTTACCAAAACTCCTTCATCTCCTCCTGCATCATAGACCACAAACTTATGTATTATTTTGTGAAAGAACATGATGTGTTTTATAATTATGAAGTACTATGGCTTTTGCTAGTGCTAAGTTTTTTTTATCTTTTCAGCACTTTTGTTTTAGACTTTTTGTGTGCTTGAAATGTTTGCATAAGCACTTAGAATTTTTCGTCTCTACTTATCGTTTATCTGGCTTTCCGCCTCATCCCTTTTGTGAGCCGGCTAAACCTTCAGCCGGAAACTTTGCCGAGCAACGGAGCTCAATTGCTAAACCAGTTTAAACTCAGAAACAAAGTCGGCTTCCAGTACCAACAATTCACTACTCGGAAAATACCCGCATCCAGGAATCAGACAAATAACCTAAGTAAAGACTAGAATTTTTAGAGTTATACCCGAAGGTAGCAGTTTTAGAGTCGGAAATCTAAACCAGAACGAACATGAGCATAAAGTACTTTCAAGCATTCTGGGATTTTCGACTATGACATGATCATTAGGAAATAAGATGGTAAAAACTTCTCAGGAAAACTTCGAGGTAACCAAAACTTTTAATTCTCACAGAACATGTACATATGTATGATTACAAAGAATGATAAACTAAGAATAAAAGGGATGTAGCTGAGCAATATTCCATGGTCTGTCTAACTCATCCGGATTTGTACTACCTCCAGCTCTCTTTCTCTTCTTAGTAGCAGGTCTTTCTTTGACTGGCCTCATGTCAGTTAAGTAGTACGATCCATTGTGCAATACTCGACTAACTAAAAAGGGCCCTTCCCATACTGGGGAAAGTTTGTGCTTTCTTTGTTGCACAAGCCGGAGAACCAAATCACCTTTATTAAAAGATCTATTTTGGACTCTCTATCTATGATACTTGCGTAACTTCTGCTGATAGGCTATAGATCTCATTTCAGCAACGACACGAACTTCTTCGACTAAGTCGAGATCATTTTGTCGAGAAATCTCGGCATCCTCTTCGATATACGCGGCCACTCTAGGAGAAGTATGAATTAAATCACTAGGAAGAACTGCTTCTGCGCCATAGACCAAGAAGAAAGGTGTATATCCTGTTGACCTGTTCGGAGTTGTTCGCAAACTCCAAATTACAAAGGGTAGTTCCTCTGCCCAAGCCCCCGCAGCACGTCTTAGTGGTGCTTCGAGTCTTGGTTTCAAGCCTTGTAGAATTAAACCATTCGCTCTTTTGACTTGTCCGTTAGCCTGTGGGTGTGCGACTGACGCAATGTCAAGCTGGATATTTTGCTCATCGCAGAATTCAGCCACTTCTCCCATAGAAAAGTTACTCCCGTTGTCCGTGATAATGCTATGCGGATAACCATACCGGATTATAACATCCTCGACAAATCTTTTGGCTGTTGCTCCATCACAACTAGTGACAGGTTTAGCCTCGATCCACTTTGTGAATTTGTCCACCATCACTAAGAGGTGCGTGAATCCACTTGGTGCTCGTTTAAAAGGTCTTACCATATCAAGCCCCTAGACCGCAAAAGGCCATGTTATAGGTATTGTTCGTAGTTGATCAGCCGGAACATGAGCTTGCTTGGCGTACTTTTGGCAGCCTTTGCATGTCTTGACTAATCGTTCGGCATCTGCCTGAGCTGTAAGCCAGAAAAATCTATGTCGAAAAGCTTTTGCCACTAAAGATTTGGCTGCAGCTTGGCGACCACACTCGCCTTCGTGGATTTCTCTTAAGATCTCCACTCCTTCTTCCGGAGATACACAACACTGAAAAACCCTAGAAACACTCCATTTATGGAGCTCACCTTTAACAATAGTATAGGCTTTTGCTCGTCGGATAATCTGCCGGCTCAGCACCTCGTCTTCGGGTAATTTGCCATCTACCAAGTAATCAAGGTAGGGTTGAGTCCAGCTGGGAATTACAGCCAGAACTGCTATTAAAGGTGAGTCGGATTTGGTCGGATATTCCTCATCTACTCCCTTTATCGAGGGAACTTTGAGGTGCTCTAAAATGTGCCATCCGGGACCTCTTTCCGCGTAGAGACTATTCGAGATAGTGCATCTGCTTCCTCATTTTCTGCTCGAGGGATGTGTTGAACTTCAAACCCTTCAAACGATTTAGATAGATCATCCACGACAGCTTTATATGTTGCCATGTGCTTATTTGCATTACAAATATCCGAGACTTGCTGAGCAACAAGATCCGAATCTCCGTAACACATCAAACGTTGGATGCCAATATCCTTGGCAATCCGGATTCTGTGCAGCAGTGCTTCATACTCGGCAATATTGTTTGTCGCTGTGAAGTGGATCTGCAACACATATAATAGTTTATCTCCTTGGGGTGATTTGAGCACCACGCCAGCCCCCGAGCCCCCTCGAGCCTTAGACCCATAAAAAAAGAGGGTCCAATATTCCGACTCAGGGAGGATCATGTTCTCCTTGGTCTCTGTCCAATCAGCGACAATGTCGGCAAGGATCTGGGAGTTGATTGCTGTCTGAGGTTTATACTCAATATCGAAAGCTGAGAGCTCTATGCCCCATTTGGCGACACGTCCTATGGCGTTGCTGTTGTTGATTATGTCTCTCATGGGAGCTTTGCTCACCACGGTAATTGGATGCTCCTGAAAATAGTGTCGTAACTTACGAGATGCTAGGAAAACACCATAAGCCAATTTTTGATAGTGCGGATATCGCTGTTTTGATTCTGTCAAGACCTCGCTGACAAAATAAGTTGGACACTGCACCAGGTGTTCCTGATTTTCCTCTGGTCTCTCCACCACCATGACGATACTAACGACCTTATTTGTCGCTGCAATATAAAGCAACATCGGTTCCTGAGGTTCCGGCGCTGCAAGGATAGGAGCAGATGAGAATACTTTCTTCAGGTCTTGTAGTGCAGCTTCAGCTTCGTCAGTCTAGACAAAATCTTTGGTCTTCTTCAGGAGTTTGTATAATGGTGCGGCTCTTTCACCAAGCCGGCTTACAAATCGACTGACCGCAGCAATGCAACCAGTTAATCTTTGTACATCCTTCAGGCGAGTTGGCCTGGAAATATTGAGAATAGCCTTGATCTTGTCGCGGTTCACCTCTATGCCTCTTTGAGACACGATGAAACCTAACAATTTTCTGGCTAGTATTCCAAAGAAGCATTTCTTCGGGTTAAGCATGATGTTGTATTTTCGTAGATTGGCGAACGTTTCCTCCAAGTCGGAAATTAGTGTTTCCTTCTTTTTGGACATCACCACGATATCATCCACGTATGCATGTACATTGCGTCCGAGTTGGTCGTGGAGGCAACGCTGCATCATGCGCTGGTACGTAGCTCCTGCGTTCTTCAGCCCAAAGGGCATTATAACAAAACAGAAGGTTCCAAAGGGGGTTATAAATGAAGTCTTGACTTTGTCAGATTCCTTCATCCGTATTTGGTGATAACCGGAATATGCGTCGAGAAAACAAAGGAGTTCCGAGCCTGCCGTAGAATCGATAACTTGATCAATTCTAGGTAGAGCAAACGGATCTTTTGGAAAAGCCTTGTTAAAGGCAGTATAATCAACACACATCCTTAAATCAGTGGTGTCCTTTTTAGGGACCATTATAGGGTTGGCCGACCAGTCAGTATGGATGACCTCTTCTATGAATCCGGCTAACTCAATCCACGCTAGTTCCTTAGCTATTGCCTTACGCTTTTCATCACCAAACCGTCGGGTTTAGCGTTCGGGTTTACATTTAGAGAGTGCTCGGCAAGTTCCCTAGGTACTCCGGTCATGTCAGATGGCTGCCATGTGAAGATATCTTGATTTGCTTGGAGGAACTTGACGAGCGCGCTTTCCTATGTGCTACTTAGGCCTACGCCTATCTGGGTCACCTTGGAGGGGTCGTCATCCTTTAACATCATCGTCTTCGTCTCTTCTGATGCCTTGAACTCCGGATTTGGCTTTGTCACCTCCTTCTTCGTCACGGGCATCTCGGATGGATCTATGCTCTTCTTGATCTCCTGGTACTCCTGGGCGTGCAGCACGGCTTCGGCAAAGGCGGCATTTCCATCCTTGCACTCTCGCGCCTTCTTCGGGGCTCCCCTGATGGTGATTACGCTGTTGGGACCTGGAATTTTCATCATATTGTAAATGTAACACGGACAAGCCATAAAAGCCCAGTAAGCCGGACGTCCGAATATAGCGTGGTATGCGCTCTTGAACGGGACCACTTCGAAGGAAAGTGCCTCCGTCCGATAATTCTTTGGTGTTCCAAAAGTAATCCAAAGTGATCTCTCCCAGAGAATTAGCCTGTCTTCCTGGGACAACTCGGTGAAAGATCACAGAGCTGTGGTTCAGCTGTGTTTCCGAGATCTTCATCCGGCGTAGCGTTTCGACATAGAGAATATTGATGCTGCTACCACCGTCCATGAGGGTCTTGGAGAAACCATAACCATCAATAAGTGGATTGACGATTAAGGCGTATTTTCCTCGCCTATGTAGCTTAGGCGGATGATCAACACGGTCAAACGTTATTGCTACTTCCGACCATTCCAGATACTGAGGGACAGCCGGAACTATTGCGTTGAGCTCGTGGAGAACTGCTTTCTTGACCTTTGCTGGTTGATATCCGATGAAGGTGACGTAAGTGTCCTTCTTGGTGGGAAAAGTTTTCTTCCCTTCCGACTTGGGATTTGAAGCGTCGGCTTCCTCCATGTCGGAATCTTCCTTGGTCTCTTTGTATTTTTCGGGATTTTTCTTTCCCTTCTTCCGCTTAGCTTTGTAGCCCGCGATATCATCTCTCTTGATGTCGTCGTTAAAACGACATTCAGCGTTGGTGTGGGATGAGCCCCCATTGGCGTCCAAATGATGCACACATGGGTTATTGGCGATGTCGGCCCAAGTGTAGGTTTTGCCTGGTTTTTTGCTCTCCTCTACCTTGGACCCTTGATGTCCCACGGCCATGCCCGAGGCCTCCGCCACGTCCTCCTCGTCCTCCAGACCCGGAAACAGTAGTGACTACTGCTGTCTCCGCTTTTCTTCCGAGGTATTTTTGCGCTTCTGAGCTTATTGCTTTGGTTGTTTTGCCGACTAAGGCACAACCAGGGCATTGAGTAATCCCTCTGCATCGTCGTCAACATCTGCATACTTGCTCGCTGTTTCTATCATTTCTCCCAGATCAGTAACCTTGTCACACTTCAAGCGATGGCGCAGTAAACCAATTGGGAGACCTGCGATGAAAGCTTCAATCGCAGTTTGATCATTTACTCCTTCGCAGGAGTTCTTGGTGTCAATCCATCGTCCGAGGTAATCCCGGCAAGTTTCTCCGGCTTTCTGGGTGCAACGCTGTAGGTCTCCAACCGTACAGGGCCTCCGATATGTGCCTTCGAAATTCCGAAAGAACGCACTTTGTAAATCATACCAGTTGTGGATGGTGTTCGTCGGAAGCTTATTGAGCCATGATCGTGTCGTCTTCCTCAGCATGACTAGGAGATATCGAGTTGCGACCAGGCTGTTTCCGCCTTTGGCGATGCAGCAAGCTTGGAACAAATCCTATAACCAGGTGTCTGGCCGAGCAATGCCGTCGTAGGCTTGAATATGTCTTGAGATAGCAAATCCTTCCGGGAACTTTGTAGCTCTGATGCATGGTCCGAAGCACTTTGGGCCCATGTACACATCATCGTTTTCATAGCGCCGATCCTCTATGTTGGAGTTGATCCTATGCCTTGCGTCGTTCGAGGATAGGGATCGTCCCGAATGCCGGCTATGGCTTCGGTGCCTTGGAGCCGGACTTCGGCTTCTGCCACCGATACCACCTCCTCCGCCATGTCCTCCTTGACCTCCGTGGGGGCCGTTGTGATAACTGTGTGGTGGAGAGGGTGGTGCAGTGGGGTAGTTTCCGGCTGATCGCCGACCTCCGTCTAGAACGTCATTATTCCGATTCCGAGGAGGGTCTTGACTACGACAAGCCCCCTGCTGGCTTGTACCTGCATGGTTTCCGTCGTTTCTTCGTCCGTCGTTCCCACCATAGTGAGGCTCAGCCGGACGGTTCTCATGTCTATGAGGCGGCATTCTCTGATGATCCTCCTCCGGACGTTTCTCTTTATCTTCTCCCCTTCGATCCTTAGATTCTCGTCAGGGAGGATTTGTCGGATTTAGGGCAGCGATGGCGTCTTTCTCGGCCGCTGGTGCGACATTGCCCCAACCGCGTGTGGTTTTGTGATGTTGTCCTGAAGATCCGGTTCTCAAATAATTGTCTTCCCGTCGTTCGGGGCGATAATACTGCTTCGGAACGTAATGGGGTCTTATGTCAGCCCATGCCGGATCCGTGCGACATTGGTCAGCATCTGAGACCATTTTTTGACTTCCGGACAGGGCGACCTTTTGCTGCTCCAGTCCCTTGTTGAGTAGCTTGATACCCAAATGGATCTCCTCCGGTCCTGGATTAGCCGATAGAATTTCTCGGGCTGCCATGGTATTTTGTACTGGTGTTGGGTATACCCAATCTTTGTTGCTATCTTTCCGTGGCTTCCCCATCTCATCTCCAAAAAGGACGGCACGAACATGTGGGAATTGGTTGTCATCTATGTGACGCTTCCGTGTCTTCTGATGCAGACGAGACATGTACTCCTTGTTCGACATGCGTTTCTTCTCCACCTCGATGTTTTTGGCTTCATCAAGGAGTTGTTGACGACGCGCTTCTAGGGCCTAGGCCCTTTCGTCCAGCTCATCTGCAATAAGTTCTGCAGTTGTAGGGATAGGTGTGGTTAGTGCGGCATCGATGAGTTTACGCGCACCTTCAGTGATCACGTGTCCATCCACCGATGCTTCTTTTTTCGGCTCGTCTGGGATTAGTGCTCCATCCGAGTCTTCCTCGTATTCCTCGGCAATCACCTCCTCTGTTAGAGGGTCTTTTGCCGGGGTCTTATTCTTCTTGTTCTTCTTCTTTGCCTTCTTGGCAGCGCCGGTAGCAAAGACGGCTTTGGGTCCGTTTCCCGGAGTCAAGCTCTGATCGGTACTCTCGGACATCTGGACTTCGGGATTGTCTCCGACATCCATGTCATCCTGCGCTTTGGGAGAGTGTTCCCCGGATCCTTCATCCAATGCTTCTCCTTCCTCTGCAGCTTTGGAGTTGTACTCCTCTTCATATTCCGCGGAGAACTTTCGGAAATCTGCCGACGTCATGGATTCATCCGAGGATGCGGGTACATCGGCGTTTGTTCCAATTGCCTCCAGCACCGAGTCAGTGTTTTCTCCAGCATCGGCAGAGCCGGATCTGGATCCCACGTATCCGACGAAGTGCGACGCGTGCTTCCTGAGGTACCTGCGGCTTTCGCGGTCAGCCATACCGAAACTTTTGATGGTCTCGAGGATTGCATCTGCGCTTTCACCTTGCAGTATCATACGTTTTAGTGTGTACCTTAGGAAAGGCCTGTCTGTTCCGGCATCATCAGAGCCGGAATCAGCGTTGTTGATATGTTCCTCCTGGATTTCGACTTCCACGGGTGGGTCGATCTGGGATTCGGCTCCTCCGGGGAGATCCACTCCAGATTCGACGTTGACCTCTAGGTCTTCTTTAGGTTCGGGTTTCTCCACTATCTCCGCAACTGGTGCGGGCTGGGTGGGATTAGGGTTTTCTGAGATCCGAAACTCTGCCGCCTCCGCGAACAAAGGGGACCCTGAAAACTCTTCTGCCTCTATCATCACCGCTGAGGTGGGTTGGGCAGGTTCAGCGAAACCGATGTAAACATCGATCTCGCCTAAAGACATGATTGTGTAGGCAGTCACGACCTCTTTTGCCGGAATCCAAGTCTCATAGAGAACGATGAGAGGGACGTCGCTGGCGTAGAGGATGCGACCGATGGCGATGGTCTCGCCAATTCCGATTCTTGCAGATTCCGCTCGAAACGTAGATCAGTAGCTCACTTGCCCCACGGTGGGCGCCAAATGTCGTCAGATTGATGACAAGTACGCCATGAGGGGGTCCTCGAGGCGTGCGAAAGAGAGGGGGGTGAGACGTATGGTTTTTCGGGACGGTGAGCACACAAGTTTACCCAGGTTCGAATCCGCCGACTTTGGACGGATCCTACTCTTGCTAGCAATCCAGTAATACGGCAGAGCTGGAATATGGGTTACAAGGGTTTCGCCTGTGCGAGTTGAGGGTCTAAAGTATTGGGTGTTATCTGGTGCCCTAAAGGCTCTCCCTAGGACGGCTTATATAGATATCCGGCCTAGGGTTTACAGGAGAGTCTATCCGGCTACGACTAAGAGTCTGTTACAGAGTACATCTTGAACTACAAGTAACATTATGGGCCTAAGTCGGTAAGTCTTCTGGGCCTTCCCGTAGCCGGATTGGACTCCGTCTTCTCTCCCTGACTGGGCCGCCCGTGAAGCAATCCTCTAACCCGAAGTGGGCCATCCTGGTCACTGAGGAACTGTGAGGATACCCGGAAAGTATATCCCCAACAGCACTGAGACCAACCCTTTCTACTGAGGCCTTGCCTCTCCTTATATAGGCAGAGAGGCAACGATCTCACTAGCCAATCCGACTGGCGGGCCCCATAGGTGGGTCCCAGCCGGCTGGTCATCTACAGTATCCAGTACAACCATGTCCCATCAGAGTACGAGCGGTATGGCTGTCATGGGCACAGTGAACGCCGTGCAAGCCTGTCGTCAGCATCGGGCCACTGTTCCCGCGTCATCCCTGCAAAGTCTTTGGTATGGCCGAGTAGTTGCCAATCTTGTCGTTGTACAGGGCGTACCGTGCACTGTTCCGCATGTTTCCCTGTCTCTTTGATTGGTTCCGGACGCTGCTGTAGCCGGCTGCCTCTTGCCGCTCCGGCTACCTCGCAATAGGCGGCCTCGCTTGCCTTGTCCGGATGCACTTGACCAGCCGGACACAATCCGACCGCCCTGTTTCTTGTCCGGTTGGGGTATCCGTGGGTCATCCCCCGACACTAGCCCCCGAGCACGTGTGTATTTCGCCCTTAGGTGAAATGTGCGCGCGGCTCCCTCCTTGTTTTTGAATTTCTGACCGGCTATGCCTGGCGGTTCCGCTACCCGTGACGTCAGTGCTGACGCCGGCCACGCGCGCACGTGCCATCGTTACTCTGCGGCGGACAGTGTAATGTCCCGTCGCATGTCGCCTCAGGAAACCGCCGCCTGACGCTTCGGTTCTTGCTCTGGGATCTTCTGCGTGCCCTATGTCTGCACACGGGATCTGGGGCAGTGGTTGGGCAGGAAACGCCACGATGGACGCCGCGTGGCGCTGCGGACGGTTGCCCTCCCGGGCCTTTAAAGGGGCGTCCGAGGGAAGGCCGTTCCTTTCCTTTGCTCCCCCCGCTCCCAGTTGCCTTCTTCTTCCTCTATGCTCCTGCTTTCTGCGCTTCGCTGCTGCTGCTGCTGTAGCCCGCTGTGCCGTCTGTTTGTCGTCGGTGGCGGTAGGGGCCACCGTCAATCGTCCGCCACCGCGCCCTCCAACGAACCGGAGATGGCCGCTGAGCGTGGAGCATGGTGTGGCTCCTCTGTCATGGAGGACCCCATCCGGAAGTACCGCGCCACCTGCGTCCTTTCATCGGAGGAGGAAGTGGTGGTACGGCTTGCGCCGGCGGGATAGGAGTCGCTGCATCCGGCGGACGGAGAATGGGTGGTCTTCCTCTCGCACCTGGCGCGCGGGTTCGCGCTGCCGGTGCACCCGTTCTTCCTCACCTTCCTCGCCTTCTTCGACCTCTGCCTCCACCACCTCGGTGCCAACGCAATCGGCACGCTGGCGCACTTCATCGCGTTCTGCGAGAGCTACCTCGGGATCCAGCCGGATCTCGGGCTCTTCTGCCGGCTCTTCCGAGTCCGGCTGCAGGTCCAATTTAAGAAGGGGCCGCTGGTCGTCTGTGGTGGCGCCTCCATCTATCACCGCACGCAGACCGGCTACCCCAAGTTCCGGCTGCAGGACACGGTACGGCTGTGGCAGTAGTCATACTTCTACGTCAAGAACCTCACGGCCATCGACCGGATCAACCTTCCGGCGTTCCAGGACGTGGAGTCTAGCCGGCAACACTGGGAGCTGAAGTTCTACGGCGAGAAGGCGGAGTCAGACGAGATGCTGAAACGCATGCGCGCCCTTGTCACTGCCGGACTAACCGGCTTGGACATCACCCTCAGCTGGATGTCACGGCTGATGATGCCGCTGCAGGAGCGAGCGCACAAGATGTGCTTTTACTCTGGCCGGCTAGACCCGACCCGGCTGTCTCGTCGCGACCCCCACTACCACAATCTGAAGGAGTGGGTGTGGACGATTACCAAGGAGCGGCTGCCGGAAGGCTGGGCCTTCGGGATGGCGCCCTATATTCAAGACAACCGCGTGCCCCGGGTAAGTTCTTCCAGCCGAAATTTCTTTTGTATCTCTTGCCCTTCTTTTGTATCGTTCGCGCCCGACTTTCCTGAGCCGCGCGCTCGGCGGTCTGGCGAGGAGTCGGATGGGGATGGGGACGCCTTCCCCGGCCAGAACAACGAGTCGGCCGCCGATCCCCACGCGGAGGTCGACGAGGAGGAGGAGGCCGCGCCGGCCCCTGATCCGGCACGACGCCTCGCGACGGACGGCGACTCCAGCCGGTCTGGCGCTGGCGGGAGCAGCTCCAGCCGTTCCAGCACCAGCCGGCCTGTCGCAGAGGAGCCGGACCGGCGCCCTTCCCCTGAGCCGCCTTGGCCGGAAGAAAGGGCCGCCCCCGGTGGTACAGGGGTAAGCTCTTCTCTGGGCGCCCTTACTATTTTTTGCTTCTTTCGTTTTCCTTAGGCTTACTTGCTTCTTTTTCCTTCTTCTCTTCTTCTGTCTTTTTAGCACGCTGGTCTCCTTTGGAGCCGCGAGCCCGGCGCGAGCGCCGACTGGGTCGCCACCTCGCGCCCCGGCCATGTCTGTCTCCACCCCTCCTTCCTCCGAGGCACCGCCTCCGCCACCGCCTCGAGCTGAACCGGCTGCCTCAGCCGGAGCGGAGGGTCCCCAGCCGGACATGGTGGTCCAGCCGGAAACGGTTGAGGCCGCCTCGCAGGGCGGGGATGGCTCTTCCGCGGGAACGCGGAGGGCGGTAACCGGCAAGGATCTCGTGGTTGTTGGCGACGACAACTCCGAGGACGAGCCGAGGGAGGAGTGGAGGACAGCGGTGGTCACCGTGAAGGAGTCCCTGGACGCCAACGCCGTGGATGACGCCGCCTCCTCCACCGCCTCGGTGACGGATCTCGCCGCCACCCTCGAACTGGCGGTGAAGGAGATCCGGTTGCTCGAGGCTGCAGCCGGCGGGAACCGGTCCTTGGAGCAGAAGCTTGATGCTGCCAACAGAACCTCCCAGAGTAAGTTTGCTTCATCCGGAATCATCTTTTTTTTTACGATAGCCGGTTTGGTTGTAGCTATCCTTGTGTGCGCTCAGCGTGAGATCGATGGCTTGAAGAAGGCGAACGATCGGCTGAGCAAGTCCAACTCCACTCTGCCGCTGCAGGACAAGGATTTGCACGCAAAGGTGGACGGTCTGAAGGCCACCGCCTAGGAGCGTGATGCCTCGCTCGCCAGTCGGATCGACGCCTTCAACCTTCTCGAGGCCCAGAACCAGGACCAAGAGAAGGAAATCAAGCGGCTGGCGATGAAGGAGAAGGCTTTGGTGGAAGAGCTGATGCAAGTTGGTCACACGACCAAGGGTAAGTTCCCCTTTTCCGTCTCCTTTGCCTTTCCGGATCTGACTATCTTTTTTTTGATAGCGTTTTATCCTGGCATAGACCTGCTGGCGTACAGCCGGCTGCAGGAGAACTGGCCAGGAGCGCAGCCGACAGCCTAGGAGCTCGTTGTTCTTCTTGGCGAGGAAGCTGCCAAGCTTCGCCAAGCGGCGCAGGCCATCTTCTTGTTTATGTGGCCGGACGCTCCGGTCCCGGAGACGATGACGCAGCTAGCCGTGAAGGTGGGGGAGGTATGAGACTTGGCGGCGCGAGCCGGAGCGGAGATGGACCTGGCCCTCATGCTCTCGTGGTACAAGGACGCCCGCGTCGAGAAGATCGATTGAGGCTTCCGCACCGGCACCGATCTTGCCGCCATCCGCCAAGCTCATCCGGAGCTCCGGGGTTCCGCCATCGAGATCACCGATTACGTGGATCCCGACGAGGTCCTCACCAACTCGGAGTCCATCGACACTCCGGATGCGGAAGCTTCGACGCAACCATCTAGGGACGCCGGAACCAGGTCGACCATCGCGCCTCCTCCTCTGCTTGAGGCTGCTGCCATCCAAAGCGCTCCGCACGGCAAGGGCCCCGCCGTTTAGTTATTGCCCCAGGATGCCGGGTGTACTTGTTTATCTTGTCTTGTTTTGAAACTTGTCTATCTGTACTGGCTGCCTCTGGTGCCAGGTAAACTTACGGGAGCTTCGTCTCCCCTTTCCTTTTAATGTCAATTTGAACTATTGGTTTTCCATTAACTTGTGTCTTTTGCATGTTCTTTCAATATTTGGCCGGCTGACTTTATCTGGCTAACTTCGCTCGGCTGAACGCCTTTAGCCGGGGGAACTGCATTTCCAGTGGGGGCGCGCCAGCGCACCCACTGGGTGTAGCACCCGAGGTTCGGAGTAGCTGGCGTAGCCAGGTACTTCGAATCTTCTTTCTTTCCTCGAGTCCTCTAACTTTATCCGACTAGACGCATCTTAGTCGGTTGCTTCCGCTGGATAAACACCTTCAGCCGGGGGGACTAACATTCAAGTGGGGGTGCGCGAGCGCACCCACTTGGTGTAGCCCCCGAGATTCGGAGTAGCTAGGGTAGCTAGGTACTTCGAATCTTCTTCGTCTTCTCTTGCTCCTTCCCTTGCCCTCACCTAGGCTCCAAATATCCGGCTAAACGCCCTTAGCCAGTCGGGAAACTACAAGATTCCACTGGGGGTGCGTGAGCGCACCCAGTGGGTGTAGCACCCGAGATTTGGAGCGCTTGATGAAGGCAAGGACTTCGAACCTTCTTCTCTTTTCTTCCTGAATTTTGACTCGAAGTAGTCATACAAAATATACATACACATACATTCTCACTTGTTAATAGGTTAGTCTGCTAAACTGTAGCCGGAAGGCGGATTTGTTTTTTGAAAACTAGCTTGCACCTTTCTGGACACTTGGTCGTTTTCCCGTGTGCTCTGCTATTTTCGCTGCATCCTTGCCGGGCAGCCGGGTTGCAGCCTGCAGCCGGAGTCGACGGGGGCTGATAGTACATCGCGCACGGTACTAACGGCTTAGCAGCCAGATTGTCTTAAGCTAGTAGTAAGGCCGGGACGCCCGATCTGTCGCGTCTCCTCTCTGTTTTTCATGTGGGATGCCTCGGGCTTTTGCTCTTGCTAGCCGGACAGCCGGATTGCGGTCTGTAGCTGAGATGAAGAGTGGGCCTCTGACATCATCCCACACTACTTAGCCGGTTTGTTGACTTAGCAGGTCGGGCCAGCCGGCAAGCCCCCGGGTAGGGGTTGCCGGAGCCAGAAAATCTGAACCGGAAAACGGATGCATACACATTTCTAGCAAGGAGCCCCTGAGCATCTCGTAGGGGTCCGCATTTTCATTCATAGGGTTTGTGGGATACATACACTGTCGGGAGACTAGGTGTAAAACGGGCGCAGCAGGGTCGCGTTCTAGGGGTGCTCGGTCTCCTCGTTTGATTTGTCCATCTTGTTCTTGCGCGGCTGCTACGCGTCGATGAGGTAGTAGGAGTCGTTAGGCAGCGCCCGGCTAACGATGAAGGGGCCCTCCCAGGGGTGGCGACATCTTGTGCATGCCCTTCGTGTCCTGCACCAGCTGGAGAACCAGGTCGCCCTCGCGGAACACGACTGGGCAGATCCGGCCTGAATGGTAGTGTCATCGTCGTTGCTGGTACAAGGCCGATCTGGACAGTGCCAGCTCGTGGGCCTCCTCGAGGAGGTCCACACCATCTTCCCGTGCCTCTTGGTTGGCTTTTTCATTGTAGAGGAGCTTGCGCGGATAGTCGAACTCGATATCCGCGGAGAGGACGGCTTCCGATCCATAGACCAGGAAGAACAGGGTGTAGCCGGTTGATCTATTCGGCGTGGTGCGGAGGCTCCATAGCATAGCCGGAAGCTCCTCGATCCAGCATCCGGGCGACCGCTCCAGAGGCTCGATGAGGCGTGGCTTGATGCCGGCTAGCACTAAGCCGTTTGCCCTTTCGACTTGCCCGTTGGACTGCGGGTGCGCGACGGAGGCGAGGTCCAGCCGGATGCCCTTGTTGCTGCAGAATCGGGCGAAGGCCCCCTTGGCGAAGTTCGTGCCATTGTTGGTGATAATGCTATTGGGGTAGCCGAACCGGTTGATGACGTCGGTGAAGAAGGTGATGACTATCGCCCCGTCCAGCTTCTGGATGGGCTTGGCCTTGATCCACTTTGTAAATTTGTCCACCGCCACCAGCAAATGGGTCATGCCTGCGCGCGCCCGCTTGAAGGGGCCGACCATGTCGAGGCCCCGAACAGCGAAGGGCCAGGTAATCGGTATGGTCTTGAGCACCGAAGTCGGCATGTGCCTGAGCTGCCCGAAGCGCTGGCACCCATTGCACGCGCGAACCAGCTGTTCGGCGTCCTCGAGGGCGGTGGGCCAATAGAAACCATGGCGAAACGCCTTGGCAACTATCGCCCTTGACGAAGCGCGATGCTCGCACTCGCCCTGGTGGATGTCTTTGAGTAGCCGGTAGCCTGTGTCCACGTCGACACACCTTTGGAAGATGCCGGATACGCTGCGCTTGTACAGTTCTTTGTTGATGATGGTGTACGTGTGCGCGCGACGCCGTATTTGCATGGCCTCCACCTCGTCATCCGGAAGCTCCCCGTTGGCGATGTAGTTCATGAAGGGCTATGCCCAGGATGGTATTTCCCGGATGACGAGGATGCTCCCGCTCTCCGGTTGATGGTCATCGGGGGGTCGTCTGGATGGGGTACCCGGGACGACAGCCCCCGAGCCGCTTGACAAGTTGGCAGTCCCCGGGTCTTGCGAGCCGGAGGGTACTGATTTGCCGGAGTTGGTGCGGGCCTTCTTCTTTGGAGGTTTTGCCGGCTCTGCATCTGCCGCCCCGTCAACCGGAGCGCTCCCTGCCCATATGATGGAATCCGACTCGGGGGACGGGTTGATGGAGGGCTTGCGCAGGTGCTCCAAGGAGACCCCGGGTGGGATCGCCTGCCTGGTGGATCCGATTCGTGCGAGCGAATCGGCTGCCTCGTTGTTGGCGCGAGGGACGTGATGAAATTCACATCCATCGAAAGAGGCACTGAGCTTCTGTATGTGGAACCAGTAGAGGGCCATATTTGCATCGCGGGCGTCCCATTCACCGGATACTTGCTGCACCACCAGATCCGAATTGCCGAAGCAAAGGATCTGGACGACACCAATCTCTCTGGCTAGCTGGAGGCCATGCGCTAGTGCCTCGTATTCGGCTACATTGTTGGAGGCCTTGAAGTGGATCTGCAGAACATACTCTAGCCGGTCTCCCTTGGGCGAGGTGAGCACGATGCCGGCTCCCAAGCCCCCGAGCATTTTGGACCCGTCGAAGTGCATCCTCCAGTGGTCCGAATCCGGAACCGGTGGGAGGTACTAGGTCTCGGCCCAGTCGACGAGGAAGTCTGCTAGTGCCTACGACTTGATCGTGAGTCGGGGCTCGTACTAGATGGAGTAGGCGGCGAGCTCGATAGCCCACTTGGCGACTCGGCCAGTGGCGTCTTTGTTGCCGATGATTTCTGAAAGGGGTGCGGTGCACACGACCTTAATCGTATGTTCCTGGAAATAGTCCTTGAGCTTCTTGCATTCCAGGTACACGAAATAGCACATCTTCTGATAGTGGGGGTAGTTCTGCTTGGAGAGGGAGAGAACCTCGCTGAGGTAGTAGATGGGCCTCTGAACCGGCTGAGCCTTGCCTTTCTCGGGGCGCTCCACCACCAGGACGATGCTGATGACCCGGCTGATGGCTGCTATATAGAGCGACATCGGCTCCTTGCTAGCCAGCGTGGCTAGAACCGGTGCTGTGGATAGCATGCGCTTGAGGTTGTGAAAGGCGGCGTCGGCTTGCGAAGTCCAGGAGAACTTGTACATCTTCTTCATCAACTGGTACAACGAGAGTGCCTTCTCCCCCAGCCGGCTGACGAAACGGCTGAGGGAGGCCAGGCATCCGGTGAACTTATAGACCCCAAGCAGGCTCCTAGGCGGATGCATCCTTTCGATGGCCGCGATCTTCTCCAGATTTGCCTCGATACCTCGTTGCGATACGAGGAAACCGAGTAGCTAGCCAGATGGGACTCCGAAGACGCATTTCTCTGGGTTCAGCTTCATCTGGTACTGCTAGAAGTTGCCAAATGTCTCTCCCAGATCTTCGAGGAGGGTGCGCTTCTCCTTGGTCTTGATGACAACATTGTCCACATAGTCATGCACGTTTCGGCCTATCTGCGAGTGCAAGCACTTCTGCATGCAGCGCTGATAGGTAGCGCCTGCATTCTTCAGACTGAAAGGCATGGTTACATGGCAGAAAGCCCTGTAGGGGGTGATAAATGATATCTTAATCTCATCAGCCAGGTTTAACCGGATCTGATTGTAACCGGAATAGCAATCTAAAAAAGACAACAAATCACAGCTGACCGTGGAATCGATGACTTGATCAATACGGGGCAATGTGAATCGATATTTCGGGCACGCCTTGTTCTGGCCGGTGTAGTCAATACACATGCGCCAGGTCTTGTTCTTCTTCAAGACCAGGACTGGGTTCGCCAACCAGTCCGAGTGGTACACTTCCATGATGAACCCGGCTGCAAGGAGCCGGCTGATCTTGTCACCGATAATCTTCCCATTCTCCTCTACGAACCGGCGCAGAGGTTGCTTAACCGGCTTGATGTCCGGCCGCACATGAAGTGAGTGCTCGGTAAACTCCCTTGGTACACCTGGCATGTCCTTGGGTGACCATGCAAAGATGTCCCGATTCTCACGGAGGAAGTCGACGAGCGTGCCTTCCTATTTGCTGTCCAAGTTGGCACCAATGGTGACGAACTTGGTCGGGTTGGAGGGGTCGAGCAGGATCTTCTTCGTCTCCTTTGCCGGCTAGAAGGCTCCTTCTCTAGCCGGCTTGTTGCTAGCCGGAATGTCTTGCTAGGCCATGGCCACACTGCGCATGATCACGCTCTTCTCTTCGGCTATGATGAGGGCCTTTGCCAATTTGGAACTGGCTAAGGCGTACTCCATTGACCGCCTGAAGCATCCGGCGACGGTGATCACGCCGTTGGGTCCCAGCATCTTCGTTTTGAGGTATGCATAGTGGGGGACGGCCATGAACTTGGCGAGGGCGGGGCGCCCGAGGAGAGCATGGTAGGAGCTCGTCAGGTTTACCACCTCAAACCAGATTGGTTCGCGGTGGAAGATCTCCTCGGTCCCGAAGATGACGTCCAGCTGGATTTTACCCAGCGGGGCGCAAGCCGGCCCCGGCAGCACGCCGTGGAACGTTGTGGTGGTCGGGTGCAGGTCGCGACTTCTCTAGCGAAGACCGGTAGAGGAGGTTGAGGCTGCTGCCTCCGTCGATGAGGACGCAATAGAAATGATAGGTGCGCTCGTTGGAGACGATGAGGGGGTCGAGCACCATGGCGTAGCCCCCGGGAGTCGGCAGCTGCTCCGGCTAGTCCTCGCAGCTCCAGGTGATGGGGGTTTCTGACCAGTTAAGGTACTGGGGGACCAGAGAGACGATGGCGTTGACCTCCTTGGAGCATCGCCTGCGGCTGTGCTTGTCGTCCAACTCCGTCTCAAAGATGTGGTAGGCGGTGTGCGGCTGGGGGTAGCCGTTGTTGTTGTTGCCGCCGTTGCCACCGTTACCATCATTGCTGGCTCCCCTAGCCGGTGGTGGTGGTTTACCGGGAGGGGGCGGGGGAGACGTGGCTGGCTGCCCTGGTCTTTTAGCTGGCGAGTCTAGCTGCAATTCCGGGTGGTGTGCGTAGCCAGTTTGAAGGGACCGGTGTGCCATTTGCACGGGCCGTCAAACATCTGGTCGAAGGTGAGCCGTGGCTTCTGCCTCCTTGCATCATTAGCCAGTGCGTCGGGCGCACCCTCCACAACATTGACCTGCCGCGGGTGGTAGCGGGGCTTCTGCTGTCCGGCTTGGCGGTTCCCATGGAACCGGTTGTCATTTCCGTGGCGTCTGGAGGATCCGGCTTCTCCAGCCGGATTGCTTAGACGGTCGCGAGCCGGCTCCATAGGAGTCGGACGCCCTTCAGCATTTACTCGGAGGGGCTTCTTCATGGCGACATCCGCCGTGGCGTACTGGTCCGCAACCATCATGAGCTTCGCCATGGTTTTCGGCTCATCACATAGTAGCCGGTGGCGAAGCATGGTGCCTTCTCGGCATCCCTCAATGAATAAGCTGATGGCCTGGCTCTCCAGGATGCCCTCACACGTGTTGCGCATTTCTGTCCACTTGGCGAGGTACTCGCGGTCGGTCTCGCGGTCGCCCAGGACGCACAAGGCCAGGTCGCGTGGGCGTCCTGGGTGCTTGTACGTGCCATTGAAGTTGCGGACGAACACCTTCTCGAAGTCTAGCCAGGCATTGATGCTGTTGGGTGCAAGGCTGTTGAGCCATGTCCTTGCTGACCCGGTTAGCATGAGGGGGATGTAGCGCACAGTTGTGCGCTTGTTCCCATGGGCTATGCCGACTGCCGTAGCATAGTCGGTCAGCCAATCTTCCGGCTTCATGCTGCTATCATACTTGGGGGTGTCCCTAGGTAGGGTGAACTTATCCGGAAATGGCTCGTTCCGGATGCGGGGTCCAAAAGAAACCGGTCCGGTGGAGTCTTCTTCCTCCGTGGCGCGCGCTTGAGCGAGTAGCTCGATGCGGTCATGGGCATCCGGACAATCCGGGTTGGGCGATCCCACCCGGCCCGAGAGACAGGAACCGGCGGGTCTTGGTGCTCCGGTTGGTGGAGGGGGAGGCGGTGGGTTGCTGTTCACCGTTTGCTCCTGGCGCGGCTGGCCCTTGTTGCCAGAGCTGTGGCGCTTGCTGCGGGGCTTAGCCGGCTGAGGGGAGAACTCCTGTTGGGTGTTGCGAGGCGCGCCCTTGCTGTTGACAGGCGGCTTGCTCCTCCTGGAGTAGCTGGGGTCCTCCTGCATCTGCCGGTTGGCATCGGCCTGGTCATCCGCGATTCAGAGGAGCTCCTGCATGCGAGCGTGCTGGCGAGCTCGCTCGTCGCCATCCAAGTTGGCCAGCTCTTCTGCCGCGGCTCGTGCAGCGCGCAGGTTCTTGATGGGCGTGCTGTAGGTGGGCCGAATGAGGGTGGGCAAGGAATCTAGTTCCCCGTCCTTTTCCATCCTTCCACCCAGCTCGCCACCCCGGCGCCGCACCTGGCCGCGCCGGCTCGGCTCCACGGTAGCCGGAGTGAAGCCGTGCGCGTGGTCGTACTCGCGTGGGGTGATCTTGAGTTGCTTGTGGGTTACTGCCAGCTCCATGGCCTCCTGGAGGAGGATCTGTCTCTCCATGGCAAAGTTGGCCTCCTCCTCCTCCGGGTTGTCCCCGAGGTTAACCGGCGTCAAGAGCCGATCAATGGCCTCCTCTACCGGATTCCACGGCTGCGGATGCATGGAGGTTCCGCCCTCGTCTGCGCCCCGCTTCTGTGGCTGGCGGGGTGAGAGCTAGAGCCGGCCATCATGACCTCGACGCCGCGGGAAGCGACAGAGGCGCCGCCGCCCGAATGCGGCAGCTCCGCAACGGAGATGATCTCCCTAGGGAAATGCTCTGGAACGGTGGCGACGTAGACGGGGAAGTCGCCGAAAAGCAGGATGGAGCCGTTCGCCGGGAAGGTGGTTCCGGCGAAGCAGGAAGCGTTGTCGATGACACAGTCGAATTTGCCAAGCATGAGCACCAGGCCGGAGGCCACGCGCTCACCGGCTGAAGTGCGGGGTCCCGTGCGGAACGTGACTCCGGTCGAAGCCATCTGCCCCACGGTGGGCGCCAACTATCGTTGTATTGGGAACGGCAGTACCTAAGAAGGTCAGATAGAGGTGTGGGGACTAGCAGGGAAGCTATCAATGGCGTCCACAGACGAGATTGGATACAAGCAAGCGTAGCTGGACGCAAGAAGTACCCAGGTTCGGAGCCCTCGTGGTGAGGTAAAACTCCTACTCCTGCCGATCTGACTATGAGCGATATACGAACCACAAGTGGTCCTCGAGCTGTATTCTCTAGCTACTGCCTTAAATGCATTGAGACCAACCCTTTCTACTGAGGCCTTGCCTCTCCTTATATAGGCAGAGAGGCAACGGTCTCACTGGCCAATCCGACTGGCGGCCCCACAGGTGGGTCCCAGCCGGCTGGTCATCCACAGTATCCGGTACAACCATGTCCCATCAGAGTACGAGCGGTATGGCTGTCGTGGGCACAGTGAACGCCGTGCAAGCCTGTCGTCAGCATCGGGCCACTGTTCCCGCGTCATCCCCGCAAAGTCTTCGGTATGGCCGAGTAGTTGCCAATCTTGTCGTTGTGCAGGGCATACCGTGCACTATTCCGCACGTCGCCCTATCTCTTTGATTGGTTCCGGCTACGCTGTTGTAGCCGGCTGCCTCTCGCTACTCCGGCTGCCTCTCGCCCAGTACAACTACATATCAACATCTATCAAACCCCAGCAGCTCAAATTTTATTGAGCTTTGGTTCAATTTTAATGAATTAAAGTTTCTATGTAGACTCATTTAACTAATTAAACCACTCCAGTAGTTATTTATACCCCAATTGGGTGATTCCAATTCTTATAGAAGGTACTCAAAGTACCTATCATTTCCCCTTCTAATCATATCCAAAGCTTCTGTAGAATTAATCTGGTTAAAAAGACAAAACAGCTCCAGAACTGCCTTTGGGAATTTCCTGAGGGCATTCTGGTAAATATTTTGGCATGATTTCAACTCTCAGTGAACAAGTACATCAATCCCTACCTAACCATCCAAGGAAATAATTTTTGGAGCTCCAGAACTTTTCTGGTGAATTATTTCCTAAAACTAGAGCTTTTAGCACTAGAAAATTCATAAGAAATTAAAGAAAAGTGATAAAATCTTGAAACCACTTTTGTTGGTCTTGTTTTGTCAAAACCTACCTGATGGTATTCTGGTTGCACTTTGATACCATACTTACCTAGGCCTTGGTCCGAAACCCCCTTCATTAGTGGTTTTGACCTTTCCCGAATAAAGGAAATCCCACTAGTGCAATTAGGGTTTTTGCAATGGTTCTAAAGTCAACTACTCAAAACCTACTGAATATTATACTTGTGTTGTCCACTTTCTTACTGTGTGAATGTCCACTTGTATGCCTTGTTTTGATGGTGGGCTTGCTTGTTTGCATGTATACTCGATGACGACGATAGTTGTGCTTGTATTGACGCCGAGAAGAAGAGATCTTATTATTATTGGTATTGGTATTCTCGGTTATCTAAAGAAGAAGTCCAGGGACATATTGCCATATTACTGATCTCAGGCAAGCCACCTTCTTGCTCATAAGCCTTGTCCTACTGTTTACTTATGCATGTTTTATCTACTGTTTATGAAAACTGCACTGTTTTACTATATGTTGATCTATATATGGTAGTGGTTTGGCTCTTCCGAACTATTACACTTTTGTACTATTAAGTACAACCCCCTTGATGACACCTACTTGTCCCTAGTATGGTAGATGGTGTCATACACCATACCCTTTGGAGACCCTGTTTTAGCCAAAGAAAAGCTAGAGGATGGGAAGACCCCGGAAAAAGTTTTACCAAATGTTTTATGATAAAAACCTTGGTGAGGTGGGACCTCCCAAGAGATGTTGAGAAAGAAAAAGGTTTTTTTTTACAAATTGCTGAAGGAAAGATGGAGGAAAAAGGTTTACGAAAACGCACCTGGTTCTTTGCAGTTTTGCTAGAACAATTAACCCTGTGCAACCACATTACTCTGGAATGGGACAGAGATGGATTTGATGTTTGTTTATTGTGGTATAAGCTGCCTCGCAACTACTACAGGGGATCGCGATCCCCGGAGGCTAGGCCTTCTCCCTTAAAGTTCCATGTGGGACATCGACCTGGAGAAGGAACGAACTGTCTGCTGGCAGCCAGGCGTTACTATGAGCCCCTCATTGAAAGCGCCCACTCTTTGAAGTGTAAAATGCGCTCCGGTTGGTCCTCGGTACCCGACGTCCCGGTTTTGAGGGGAGTAACACTCATAGGGTAGGCACTTATATTGGAGTGGGCATCCAGAGAGTCTTGATCGGTTACTCGACCCACGATCAGTGTAGATCAGGGTAGTGTACCCGGATGGTGTGGGTAAAGTGTGCAACCTCTGCAGAGTGTAAATCTATTCGAATAGCCGTGTCCGCGGTCATGGACGGTTGGGAAGGTTGCCGTAGAGAGGTGTTGGTTTTGTTTTCAAAAAGGATTTCGGAAAGGAAATGGCTTTGGAAATGTTTTGACCATGGGATGGTCGTAAAGGAGAAAGGTTTTGGCCATGGGATGGTCGGAAGGGGGAGAAAGGAGTTTGGTCGTGGGACGACCTGAAGATGGAAACAAATGGGTACCCCAATCCTAGTGTTTCCAAAACTTTTCAAAAAGGTTTCCAAAATGTTTTACAAAAGTTTTCAACAAAGATATGTAGATGCTATATCTACAAGAGAAACTAGTTTCTCAATGAGTTTCAAAAGGTTCTACTTCTTCCCTTACTCTAATTAAATGCTTTCGACAGTGATTTCCTCTAACTCTCGTCCAAACTTCAAACCTATGAATTTCAAATAACTAGGACCTAGAACCAGGTGAAGACGTTGAGGACGAGATGAAGAGTAGCAACTACCAGCAAACACAAGGAGACTACAAGATCGCCCTACCAGCGGAATCTTCCTAATAAGAAGAAATCAAATATTGCACTATCAAGAAGCGTCCAAGATACGACGAAGGCTTCATCTGCAAGATAGTGACTCCGACCTGAAGAAAGACGATATCTAGGGTCAATAGTCCTAAGAATAGGATTTCCCTACATCTCGAGTAGTTAACTCCTTGGTCCCTAGCATTGATCGTGTTTGCTTGCCTAAGTGCATCCTGTGTCGCTTGATGTGTGTTGTTTGCCGAGGACATTGCGATCCCCTCGCTCTGTTCGCCTTGTTTGTATGATCTGGTTTGCTTTGACCTCCTTAAAAATGTGACTCGAGGAGCGATAACCCACCTAGTAACACAGGAAACCCCTGTGTTAGCTGTCAGTAATGAGACCCAGACTAACCTCGAGAGTATATGAGAGGAAAAGCATCACAAGAACCAGGAGTTCGACATCGTCAAGTCAGAATCGACTCAAAGATTTCACCTTAGGAGGACGGCATACCTCGTCAAACTCACCTCTCAAGACTCGTCAATAGCGCAACACTCCCTTGTTCCTCATTCTACTACAGCAAGAATTCCGTTGGAGCTGGAAGTCGATCACCGAAGGATCCTCAATATCCACAAGAAATCACCTGGTAAGTCAACCAAGACAAGAAGTGAAGACCTAACCACACTAACCTTTAGTGTATTAGACCTTCCAACCACCTCAGGAGAATAACTAATCTAGTTGACCCTACCCAAACTAACGGAATGTTTCTCCCTAGAAGGTCAGAACTACCCCTGAAGTCAGATGATTAGGAAGTGTGAAGACAACGAGTCCACTCCGCCATCAAGCAGAAGCAACGCAAGAAATGCCAATGAAGACAGCTTACCCGACGCTGACTGCTTCAACCCTGACTAACTACTAGCAAGAAGAGACGTAAACAGCTAACTTGTGCTGCGCTAACTCCTTAAAGCTTAATTAAGAAACCACCCCCGATAAGGCTTAAGCGGTAAGACGTCACTCGAAGACCCCAGCTCAAGACTCTGGGAAGATACAGCCTTCCGCTAACATCAGGTCAGCACTCCTAGACAGAAGATCTGCACCACTCCTAAAGCACCTTAGTGAAGCCCTAAGGTGGAAAGACTGTGTCTTTCCACTCAATCCTCAGAAGACTATTTACTAGAGGATACTTCAGAAAAACCGTCATTCTGCCAAACCACCACCTGCGAGTTATCAGAGGAGTAACTAACTGAAGATCCTACGAAGTCCCTTTGCTATTTCAGCTGCAGACATACTGGAAGGACCACAACATCGCCAACCCCTCGGTTCCAATCACTTAGAGGACGTAAGTCTCCGATGGCTTCAATAGGCTAAGTACGAATAATAGTTCGATATAAGCCCAGTAAGTCATAATTCCCGGAAGACTTTAAAGGTCTCAACTCCAAAAGAAAGATGGACAGCAATCCCCAAAAACCCCATTCAATGACTTCAAGAAGGAAGGACTATGTCAACTCTCTGATATACCCCAGTTTAATCCTAAGGGGGAAATACTGCGTCTTTCCCACAAAAATAGGGTAACCCTTCGCTGAAGCAAACTCAGGAGTCCCGACCCTAAAATAGTTAAATAGGATACGCTACGCCCCTAAGGAAGAGCCATGGATCCTTAGAGAGAGGTACTCCCAGCTGTAGATTCTATCCTCCGACAAGTACTCCGTGAAGTTTAGAATCGAGGTCGTCTGCCTAGCCTGAGCCCTCGAGATATCCAGCCCCGAAGGAATATAAGATCATCCATCGCAATCAGGGCTGGACTCTGCTCAACTCTTCGTGCATCCTGGAAGACTAAAGCTCAACTTCATCGATGTAGTAACCACCTTCAAAGATGGAGTCCGTAAGATAGGACGCGTAAGACACCTGGTATCAACTCGACTCAAACTCCCCTAACCCTACTCTCCTGAATCTCGGCACGAGATTCTTTTAAGGGGGAAAGGTCTGTAACATCCCAATTTCAGCAACCCTAATTAGTTGTCCAGAATGCAAAAATCAGAGGGAACAAAAACTTTTTCTTGTTAAGTGTTGCAGTGTTTGCTTGCCGATTGTCTGTGCTCATGCTTCTGATTGTATAGCTTATGATATACTCCTTACCTCAACATAAGTAGTCAAAAAGCTATTTAACAAAACTATCCTGGATCATTTTACATATTCTCAATTGTTCTGGCATTTCAAAACATGAGCCAAGATGCTTATGTAACCTGTTTTAGTAGCTCCTATTGACAAAACTACGGAGATATATATAATATAATCTCCTTATGTTTTCAAGACAGAACCTTCAACTACTCCTACCTCTAGGATTCTCAAAACCTTGTATAAAACTTTTGAATTCTACTCTTGGTAGGGATACCAAGAACTCTTACCTTACTCAAACTCCAACCTTTCAAAATTGCCCATCCTTACCTCAAGCTAAGCTTGATGGTAACTCTAGTAGTAGTTGATTTGTTTGTAAGATGATTTGCCTAGATCTGCTGATTGACTTGATTGCTTAGAAGTAGTATGAGCTACTCTAAGAGCTCATCCACTAGGATCAAGATACTCTAAAATCACCAAACCCTAAGAAGGAATACAAGCTGGATCTAATCTCTAGATACTAGGTGATCATCTAAAACCCTTAACCAGATCAGCTCTGAAGTGATCTAATTCTAGAAGCTTCCAAGTCAATGAAGACCAGTATCAAGCAAGGATCCTTCCTACTCAATCTAAACTTCAACATCATCCACTTTATGATGCTTTGGTACCTTGCATCCCATCAAAATCATCACCACCCACATTCTAGTCAAAAACCCTAAATCTGCCAAATTTGGCCAAGTCTGGAATTTGTTTCAACATCACCTTTTTGAATGTCTCCTTTCCTCAACCCTTGTGCATTTTTGAAAATGCATTTGAACCATCTTGTTAAACATCCTAAGGACTACCAAGGCCCACTCTTTCCCTTGGTTAGATGATCCTCCAACCCACTTGTTCTTGATGGTTTTGCATGCAGGAAATTAACATTTCCTTCAAATCTAGTCAACATGCCTACTTTGACAGAAGCTCACACCACCATCCCACCTTCTATGGACCAACTCTTTGCATGGTTGTGTTCTACTCATATAGGTCTATCAACATATACTTCACTTGTTCCAAGTGGATCTGTGCCTCTTAAACCCACATGGTTTATAATGCATCATGACTCATCTGGTATGGCAGCCTTATTTTCAACAAAGTTTGCCATCACTTCCAAACCACCTAAAATGTAACTATCCATCTATCCATCATGATAATCTATATGACTTGGTATAACTATCCATCTATCCCTTGCATCAAGGTGAGCTCCGAGCTCCAAGATCCAACAAGGTTTTGGTGGTATAAAAATAACATCACCCTAGATCCACAACTCCTTGTTTTCCATCTAATTCAAGTTGGATTTCCAATTCCCAAGGTTGAAAATGCTTGATACACCTTGTCTACATCATCTACCTTTATCATCAAGATTTATCAAATATTATCCATAATTATTATGGCTCCAAATCTAATTACTCTCTTAAATAGACAAAATCTCCAAAGCTCCTTTCCCAAGGGAAAGTTTGGTTTTTGCCAAAGCACTTCCCCAACTTCTAACTCAATTGAGATCCATATATCATACTCTATCTTCCCACCTCAAAAATAAATATTTTTGAATAACTTTATTATTTCTTTCTGCCTATTTTTCTTAAATGGTAGAAACGGAATAGTAATTGCTTTAAATACTTTTAAGCCACAATAAATCTTGGGAAAATTCCCCCAAGTGTGTTTTCATATTTAGAATCATCTCACATCAAAAACCAACTTTGTACAATATAAATTTATCAAATGAGCTTCTATAAACCATTTCTGCACTTTTTGAATAAATGAATTTAAGTGGACTAAAACTCATTTGAAAAATCTCAAATAATTCATGGAGGTGTATCTTGACCTCATCTACCCACCAGTACCATTTCCCCATCTTCTCCAATGCAAGTTTTTTTAGACTTTCTTCATAGCCATCTATGTGATCAAATTTGCCAAATCAATCAAGCATTGATCCAAAACCACCCCAAACCCCATGGAAACTTGCCCTCCACTTCTCCACAGCAACTAGCACTCCTCCCTAGTCGAGGCTACTGTAGCATGGCACCCTTTTGTCCTTTAGCTATTGGAGCAAGTGAGAGAGAGAAATCAAATCAAGGCCATATCTGGAAAAATCTTCACAGCAGCAGCCACCACCCTCCTCTCCACGCAGTGCTCGACTCAGCACCCCACCACACTCCCTCCACTGCCCTGGATGCCCAATGCCCGGCTAGCACTGTGGCGCCCGCTAAAACCACTACTAGAAAATCGCTGTGTTTTGTGCATTGCATCATCATGACCGCATGCTCATGTCATCATGCCACATTGCATTTGGGCATCATCATCATCATGCATGGTTTGTTTAAAAACTATTTTCGAAAAGTCTGGTTTTGTTGTCTAAACGCCCCTTCTTTATTTCAAATAAAAACTCCGGTCTTTTCTGGATAGTTTTATTTGTCTAAAATTATTTACAAAGACCTATTTTAAAATAAAAATAAAAGTTGAAGTGGTTTTTTTTGGAGGCAGCCCGCCAGGCCCAAAGCCCAGCCGGCCACCTCCTTCCTAGCCTAAACCCTAATCCCACCCTTTCCCTCCTGCCCGCCGCCACACTCTCTCCCCACCTCCTTTTTCCCGCTCCCGCCTCCTTTTCCCGCTTGGCCACCCGCCCTCCTTCTCTCCCTGCTCGCAGGCCCCACCCGGTGCTTTTCCTATCCCGTAGGAGAGAGAGAGAGCACCTTCTCTCCCGACCGCGTCTCGATCCCATCGCCACAACCCCCACCTGCTCGCGCGCATGCACCACCTGCCACCCCCCGATAACCTCCTCTGCTTTCCCCACACCGACCCCGCCACCTGCTCCCGGGCCCACCCCGCGGGAGCCCGCGCCCGCTGCCCCGCGAGAGACGCCCGCCCATCGCCACCTTATCCCCCGCATCCCCGCTCTCCTCCCAGCCGCCGCCGCCATCGGCCCTCCCCTTGGCGCTGTCCTCCCCTGCGGCCGTGCCCAGCCCTGCCCGTCCTCGCCCCGTCCTGCCGCTGGCCTCCGCCGCCTCGCGGATCCCCGCCACCTGGGCCTCCACTCACCTCTGCAGCCGCGACCCCGCCTTCTTCCCTGAGCCTGAGCTCGCTTCCTCGCCGTCGCTTGCTGCTGCAGCTCCGGCCTCGCCTAGCAATGCCGCCCTCTTCCTCCTCGGCCCCGTTTCTGGCGACCGCTTTTTGCCGCCGCCTGCGCCTCTTCCTCCCCGTCTCCGACCACGGACGCACGAGCCCCGCCTTGGCCACCTCCCGCCCGAGTAACCCGCGCTCGGTTCCGCCACCATTGCCCCTCCAATCGCCACCGTTGACCTCGCGGTCGGCCTTGCAGGCTCGGCCACCCTCCGCCGTACCACCCCGTGGCCTCCCTGCGCCGTTCTTGTCCCCGTCCCCTGCTCTTCGCCCAGGTCGCGTGAGCCTGGCCCACCTCCGAGCTCCGCAAGCGGCTACACCGTCCTGCAAGCTACTCCTCCGGTCGTCGCCTCCCCGCAAGCGCGGCCCCCGTCTCCGGCTCGCTGGCCGACAATGTCGAGCCCTCTATGGTCTCGCATCTCGCGTCCCTGCAGAGCCGCCAGCCCGCACCTGTTTGGGGTTCGACTCCGGCCGCCTCAAATCCTCAGCGCGTCCCCGCGCAAGTGGAACCTGACGCTCCCGTGCGTGTTCCTGTTGCCAAGTGAAGTTCTGCACCGAGGATTGAACCTGACCTGAAGCACCACAGAGTGTTAGTATAAGCACCCTCAATGAGAACTTCTACATGGACACCGCACATCCCTCCCGCAAGGACAAGATCTCTGTCTATCGTGTGTGCCCTCTAACGTTGATAAGACCAACGACGTCGATCCAAGCTCGCCATCGACACCGAAGATGGAACCCCAAGGTCGATGACAAGGAACCAAAGACCGATGAACCCGAAGCGCGATTCCAGTTGAGACCCCAACCCCGAACCGTGAAGTCCGAACCCCAAGGTTAACCACGTGGATCCGAACCCGCCGAACCCGAAGGTCATCAACATGGAAACCTCAAGATCTCTGTCGCGAAACGACAAGACCGTCGATGTGACCCGAAGACCACAGATGCGACAAGTACTCCTTCCCGGATGTGATGCCTGAGAACCCGGATGCCAAGATCGCCACCGGAATGACAAGCACTTCACCGCGGAACACCGAGTTCGCCGACATGGACGCGGAGTACGCCGACATGGAACCTGGGACCGACAAGTTCTTCTTCCCAAATTCGATGACCGAGACCCCTGACGACAAGCTCTTCTTCCTGGACCCGAAGACCGATCCCGTCGATCCGAACCCCCAGATCCGGACCCTGAGACCGAACCCTGAACCCTGGAACCCAAGATCTTCTGAACCCCGATGTGTGAACCCTTTTGCAAGCCCTATTTTATAAATGCTATATATAAAACTGTCGCATATTAATTGTTCATGCATGCATACTTGTCTGTGGTTTGGGGGCATCAGTCGATTCACCGCATAATTAAATATGGAGTCTATAGGCGGGCTATTCTAGTCTTATTCCGGACTCCATTTAAATTTGCATAGCGAACCGATGCCATGTTTTGTCTTGCTAATCCAACATTTAATTTGCGGGGTAGATAAATAACTTGAACCATATAATTAATTATTGGAACCCCGGTTCCGCTTAATATTGCCTAATTGCACCGCATCTGTGCCATGCCATGCATCATATCATAAGCATGCCGGATCTTCTGCCGTAGTATTAAATATTGCATCCGCTGTTTCTTCTAGTGGTTGCTTCTTCACGGATTAGGATGACAAGTTGATGCGAGTATCGACAAGTTCTCTGAATATGAACCTTCGGCAGTGTTTCCTAGGCGAGCATTCTCCCCCTTTCTACCTATTTTGTATTTATAGTCTTTATTTCCTCCTGTTGATCTATTGCTATCCGTGTCGTGATGCTTTAGTTTCCGTGCACCAGTTATATCCCGGGCAGCCTCGATATTGCCATGGACACCTCCTAATACATGTTGTTTGGTAGATAGCTGGCCTTGCGAGTTGTAGTTGCTTGCTCAGGTGCGGTCTCGTGTTGTCGAGTACCACAGTTGTTGGAATGCTGGCAGATGTTTATGGTGGAGTTGATCATGACTTTAAATACAACTATTAAAATGCTAGATATAACTAATGCAGAGGCATCGGTGGGCAGTAGATGTTATTTGGTTCTTCCACACTCACTTGTGTCCCGTAGGACCCCGAGTACTTGATACCTGTTCCTTGACTATTCGCACTATCCACATCCGGGAGGCCTTATGGACCCCCCTGAGCCAGAGCTTGATTCATTTCTATTTCTTGGGGCCACAAACTAGTTTGGGGTTTAATTACTATCCTGTACTTATGCCATGCTTTACTGTTTTATTTACGATTGTGCGTGGAGCACCTGTATTGTTTTGGATCGCGGCACGATTTCGCGGTATCGACAAGCCCAGTCACACTTTCGGGTTTCCAGTCGTTTACAGCCGTTCTCGCAAACCTTGGGTCCGTCTCGGAGCCGGCCAACTTCGTTGCGGGTAGCTTAATGGGGTGGCCCCCTGAAATATTTTATGAATCCTGTGATTGCTTTGTCGTAAAAGCCTCGTTGGGTTTTGAGTTGGTTTTTCCGAGGTTGATCGAGTGTGTGTTGCTATTTGTGCACCCCTGCAGGGTAAAACTTTCTGAAATCCGTGTCCATAGTTATGGACGACTTGGAGCACAGTATCTCGATCATAGACAAGCATAATTAAAGTAGTGCTATAAATTTGACTTAATATGTGACTAGTAATCAGCTCAATTATAACGGAATGGATATTAAAAATGCCAACAACTAGTGGATCTTGGCCGTATCGTGTTCTGATATACCTGCCTAGTAAGTATTGCAACTCCAATGGAATGTGATAAAAGTGCCAACAACTGCTGGGTTTTGGGATTCCTCGGGACAATTATATCTGACTAGTAATGTTCCAACTACAACGGAATGCTAATTAAAACTGCCCACTACTTACGCTATCAGGATGACTCATGCTATATATCTGACTAGTAAATGCTGCAACTATAATGGAATGAGTAAAATTGCCAACTGTGTGAGTTCCTTGGTCCGACTTCCTCGTTTGGTCTCGAGGGGGAAATACTAGGATGGGTATGTTTGGTGTTAGTATCAGGCAGGATCCGAATAGGTCTTTCTTACCCCGCTCTAATAGCCGCTAGTGATACTGAGTCTCTATAGGTTGTTTAGTGCTGCTGCGCTGCCGCTTCAGTCCACCATACCTATGTAGGCGAGAGCCGCCGAATTCTAGCCTCGCCGTGTACTGGCCTCAGTATTGACGCTCCTCTTTTTCCTTTGCCCTTTGTCGGCACCCCTTTTGTTTTAGCAGGTTTGAGATCGACGTTGTTAGCAGGGTTACCCTTTCGGCTTGGCTTGGGCAGGGTTATGGACGCCATTGATTATTCGTCATGGCTCTTAGCCCCATTTGCATCTTGTCCGTAGTCGGACGCTCTATCGTTTTCAAGGTGATTTGGATCTTTGTATTGTATATCTGTATTCTTGACTAGTTGAGTCGCTGTTGTATATATATCTGTTCTGTGGGTCCCATCGAGGACTATTGTGTAATGGTATGACTTGCATAGGGCCGATTTGAGGGTGTTACAAGCACCCTCTCCCCAAACTCCTCCTACACCTTGTCCATCATGAACCGATCTACCTCGTTTTAAATAGGCCAGAGGCCACCCTGTACCCCCTCCCTGGCTCATTTTCCCCCACTCCTCCAGTCTCACCTCCCCTGCACTGCACTCCCTCCTCCACTGCCTTCCCCTGCCCGAGAGAAGGAAAGAATGGCCGAGAGGCCATTGCTCAAGAACTGAGCACAACTCTCCCTCTCTTGCTCTTCTCTCTCTGCATATCACTCCCTCGAACTCCCCTTGCTCTTCTGCAGCTGACCCTCCCCTTCTTATCAACATGCAGCGTCCCTGGAAGCAACTCCGGCAAGCTCCCTTCGGGCGTCCACGCGTGAGACGCTTCCCGGAAGCCAACAACGTCATGCCGCCCATCTCCGGTACCGCCGCGGAGCACCGCGTCCCCCTGTGCCCTCCCTGCCTCATCTCCGTGCCCCCAAGGTGAGTTCCCCACCGTCCCGAGCCGCTCTAGGGTTTCCACCAGCCGCCGTCGGCGCGAGCAGGAAGATGATGCTCGGCCGTCGATGGTCACTTGATCGAATGCCCGAGGATGCCTGTTACCCCTTCGCCGCCCCGGGTGGCTGACCAGCGGGCCCCCTTGCCAGGGGATTCAAATCCTCCTCCCGCGCATGCTCAACCGCGAATGGGCCGGCCGGCGCTGTCCCGGCCCATTCCCCTCCGGATTCTAGCCCATGTGCCCCTCGGTCCCCATTTCTTTTTAATTAAATTTCAGATATAATAAATTGCAGTCTGGTTTAAATCAATTTGAAAATGGAAAATGGGGTATTTTGTCCAAATAAAATTTTCACTAGTTTCATGTGTGTTTTGTGCAACATGCAGAACTAGTCTTTCGCCAAAAATAATTTTAATTATTTATTGGCAATTAATCCACTAAAATTTGTATTTTGCACTAAATAAATTCCTCAAGGAGTTGTACATACCCATTTGGGATGAATCAAAGTTCTCCTGGAAGGTAATTGCTATACCAATCAATTAGCATAGGCCTCATGCCAAGGTGAACAATAGCTTGTCTTTAGTAAAATTAACAAAAACTATTAGTTTCTGCCTAGGGTAAATTCTCTAGGTCAAACCAACTATGGTATTGGCCCAATTCCAACTCCCAGTACAACTACATATCAACATCTATCAAACCCCAGCAGCTCAAATTTTATTGAGCTTTGGTTCAATTTTAATGAATTAAAGTTTTTGTGTAGACTCATTTCACTAATTAAACCACTCTAGTAGTTCTTGATACCCAAATTGGGTGATTCCAATTCTTACAGAAAGGTACTCAAAGTACCTATCATTTCCCCTTGTAATCATATCCAAAGCTTCTGTAGAATTAATCTGGTTAAAAAGACAAAACAGCTCCAAAGCTGCCTTTGGGAATTTCCTGAGGGCATTCTGGTAAATATTTTGGCATGATTTCAACTCTCAATGAACAAGTACATCAATCCCTACCTAACCATCCAAGGAAATAATTTTTGGAGCTCCAGAACTTTTCTGGTGAATTATTTCCTAAAACTAGAGCTTTTAGCACTAGAAAATTCATAAGAAATTAAAGAAAAGTGATAAAATCTTGAAACCACTTTTGTTGGTCTTGTTTTGTCAAAACCTACCTGATGGTATTCTGGTTGCACTTTGATACCATACTTACCCAGGCCTTGGTCCGAAACCCCTTCATTAGTGGTTTTGACCTTTCCTAAATAAAGGAAATCCCACCACTGCAATTAGGGTTTTTGCAATGGTTCTAAACTCAACTACTCAAAACCTACTTAATATTATACTTGTGTTGTCCACTTTATTGCTGTGTTAATGTCCACTTGTATGCCTTGTTTTGATGGTGGTCTTGCTTGTTTGCATGTATACTCGATGACGACGATAGTTGTGCTTATATTGACGCTGAGAAGAAGAGATCTTATTATCATTGGTATTGGTATTCTTGGTTATCTAAAGAAGAAGTCCAGGGACATATTTCCATATTACTGATGTCAGGCAAGCCACCTTCTTGCTCATAAGCCTTGTGCTACTGTTTACTTATGCATGTTTTATCTACTGTTTATGAAAACTGCACTTTTTACTATATGTTGATGTATATATGGTAGTGGTTTGGCTCTTCCGAACTATTACACTTTTGTACTATTAAGTACAACCCCCTTGATGACACCTACTTGTCCCTAGTATGGTAGATGGTGTAAGACACCATACCCTTTGGAGACCCTATTTTAGCCAAAGAAAAGCTAGAGGATGGGAAGACCCCGGAAAAAGTTTTACCAAATGTTTTATGATAAAAACCTTGGTGAGGTGGGACCTCCCAAGAGATGTTGAGAAAGAAAAAGGTTTTGTTTTACAAATTGCTGAAGGAAAGATGGAGGAAAAAGGTTTACAAAAACACACCCGATTCTTTGCAGTTTTGCTAGAACAATTAACCCTGTGCAACCACATTACTCTGGAATGGGACAGAGCTAGATTTGATGTTTGTCTATTCTGGTATAAGCTGCCTCGCAACTACTACAGGGGATCGCGATCCCGGGAGGCTGGGCCTTCTCCCTTAAAGGTCCACGTGGGACATCGACCTGGAGAAGGAACGAACTGTCTGCTGGCAGCCAGGCGTTACTATGAGCCCCTCATTGAAAGCGCCCACTCTGTGAAGTGTAAAATGCGCTCCGGTTGGTCCTCGGTACCCAACGTCCCGGTTTTGAGGGGAGTAACACTCATAGGGTAGGCACTTATATTGGAGTGGGCATCTGGAGAGTCTTGATCGGTTACTCGACCCACGATCGGTGTAGATCAGGGTAGTGTACCCGGATGGTGTGGGTAAAGTGTGCAACCTCTGCAGAGTGTAAATCTATTCGAATAGTCGTGTCCATGGTCATGGACGGTTGGGAAGGTTGTTGTAGAGCGGTGCTGGTTTTGTTTTCAAAAAGGAATTCGGAAAGGAAATGGCTTTGGAAATGTTTTGACCATGGGATGGTCGTAAAGGAGAAAGGTTTTGACCATGGGATGGTCGGAAGGGGGAGAAAGGAGTTTGGTCGTGGGACGATCTGAAGACAGAAACAAATGGGTACCCCAATCCTAGTGTTTCCAAAACTTTTCAAAAAGGTTTCCAAAATGTTTTACAAAAGTTTTCAACAAAGATATATAGATGCTATATCTAAAAGAGAAACTAATTGAGAAAAGAACCTCTCTTGTAGCCCTCCTACTACCACAACCATAATGCATATCCTCTTGTTATTATCGTTATCTTAAGGTGGTTTGCGAGTACATTCAAAGTACTCACTAGCATTGTCCCTGGCTATTAACTTGGTCAGATATCAAGAAGAGGATGAAGTTGACGGCTATGTGAGCTAGGACGTCCTCCCAGTCAGTTGCATGTAGGTTGAGGCATGATTGGGCTCTGCGCGTGATGATGTTCCGCTGCTAAAGATGGTATAGCCATTATGGCATTTATGTAAGTCTTGTAATTCGGTATATCCCGGATATTGTAATGATACTTGTCGGTTATGTTCCATGGCTCACTGATCATGGGAACGTGGATATATACATAACAGGGATTTCTCGGATGATTAATCTGGGGGCCTCACAATTAACCCCACCCATCCACCAGAATCATGGTCTCATCTTGCCAAGATCAAGTTTTAAAACTTTCTTTGATGATCATCTATATGACACATTTTGACACTCTAATAAACTCTTGCACTAAACCACCTCCAACTCCCATCAAACTTTCCACGCACTTCCCTCCAGCACCCAGCACTCACCCCTCTGGTCATGTGATATAGTACACCATTGTAGCATAACCCATCTCTTTGTCCTTTACCCTTGGAAGAGTAGAGAGAGACAACCACATCTTACAAAGATCTGCCCCATTCATTTACCACAATAGCTCCACCACCCCACCCTGCTCCTATGCATCGACCAGGACCCACTCCATCGCCCCTCTCAGCCAATCCCCTGCCACCTCCCTCTTCCGAAGCTCCCCATGGACATTGTCCACCCTAGGCCTTTCTCTTTCGGTTTATATGGCCAGAGGCCACCCCACTACCTCTTTCAATCCTCATTTCTCTCCTCTCACACCCACCTACCACTCGCAAGCCCTAGAGCTCATCCCAGGACCTGCTTTGCCTTGGTGAGAGGAGGCTCATCCTCTCGGTCTTTTCCAAGATCCTGACTTGGTGGTCGTTTTCTTGCCCCTATCCTCCCCTCTCTCTGCTTGAACGTCCTCGTATGGACCAGAACTAACTCCCTCGACCCTTTTTCTCCAACATGCAGGCGCTCAGGCGTGCCCCGGTGCACACTGAACCATTCCTGCGGTAGCAGAAGCTCACGACCTCAGATCTGTTCCAAAACCGCTACTCCCGCCCCTCTCCGAGCTCGTCTCGGCAGACCGCATCGCCCTGAGCCCACGCCATCGCCTCCCGGTGCCCTAGGTAATCCCCTTCTCCACCCTGCTCCTAGCTAGGATTTCCTCCCTATTCGAGTTGGGCTATAGAGGAAGAATACGGCCAAGAACCATCGATTCCAACTAAATTGGATGGCCAGGGTACCTCTATACCCCTTTGGTATATGTGATCCACAAGAAAATTTTCATCCATGCTATATTCACCAATTAGATTGAAAGTGAAACAAGGAGAATATGTGCTAGAATTTAGAAATGAAATTTCAGAAATATTATCCAAAGCACAACTCATACTCATAGGTTCATTTAGCATGATGGAATACACAATATCAGCAGGTGGTATTCGAGCAAGTATTTCCTTATGTGTTACCAGTACCACATGATCAAAATTTGAATTTGGTAAACTATCACATGGTGCTGAAATAGTAGTGCAAGGCAAGTCACAAGGAGGCTTCAGTAAAGGACTAGACACACAATATGTCACACATGTTGGCTGAAGCTCCAAATCAGTACCAATGTCATCAAAAATTTCGTCAGTTGTAGTAGGTACTAACACATCCTCCACAAGTGACAATGCACAGTCCAGTGATACAGGTTGTAAAATAGACGGCTCCCTTTCTTCAAAAGCAACCTGGATATCACAAGAAACAACACTAGGAGTAGAGATGATTACATTATAGAAACTTCATTTGTCTCATCAACTCTCACTCTCGGTTCTTCTACGACAGAATCAACATGTGGTTTTGTGTTGGTGGTTACAGGTGCACATGGGTTTTGACGCCTAATCTCCTGAAATTGCTTAATACGTGTACGTGATAACCAAGTGTGGTTATCATTCCAAACGATCGAAGTATCAGAACACTCACTACCAAACACAACATGGAATTGATTACACCACTTTGTTCCCAACATGATACGACAGGAGTTAAACGCTCTAAGAACGCCAAAACAAGAAATCTTTCTGCTAGGGCCATAAATGGTGAGTGGAACAGATGCGATCTGAGTAACTGGTAGTGCATGACCAGAAGTTGCTAACATAAATGGTTTTTTTAATGCACTTGTGTATAATTGAAGCTTTTCAACAACCTCAACACTAACCAAATTTATGTAGGAACAAGTATCAATGGTAGCAGCAGCTTGTCTACCACTAATTTCTATGATGAAGTGGAACAAACCCGAAGTAGGCACCACTCCTAACTCGTCTTCCCAACATGTGTTGTTGTAGTAGGATTGTAATGGAAAGGGATAATCATCTGCATCCTTTTTCTGCATCACGTCAACACTACTAGAAGACATGATTAGTACATTAGTGCACAAAACAAATCTGGTGGTGGAGCTCTCACAACTCACTCAAAACTGAAAAGAAAGCAGATCTTACCATTCCAAAGTGAATAGTGATGCTTACCAATTTGAATAAACAACTTATGCACATATGTGATGAAGTGAATATCCAGGGTATAGAGAATGATCACATGGCACACAGGCTATGTATGGTGGAGCTCTAGGTATGGTATCCTAACTACACCACAAACAAGTCCTAGTGCTAATCTTACAAAACCCAAGAAACACACATGTGGAGATAAACGTGGCAATGCAACTATGAAGGGTGTTGCACTATGCTGGAGAGACACTAGCAAAGCTCATAGTAAACAGGCACAAGATAACTCAATCTACCAATGCACAAAGATATCACTAGGCCTCTTGCTCAATTCTCCTTTTCTTTCTCTCTTTTTCTCTTGTATTGAATCTTGCTCTTTTTGCTTTTTTTTCTATATTCTCTTTTTTTGTATAATATCAAACATGGCCAATTTATAAAGCACAACACCAAAACCCTACGAGCAGCCTGTAAGAGAGGAAACTAGTCTCAATGGGCAAGTTCCTACAGTTATGAAATAGAATGGCTGTAGCTAAGGTTTGGAAAATTGCAAAGTTTCACAATTTTTTATATGGCTACCATGGTAGAAAAACAGGGTAAATATGTGTTGTGGCAAAGAATCTGTACCTCGCAACAGAACGTGTGCCTCGGCAGAAAAACAACACGAAATCGTTCCGCGGCAGAAATCGGATATGTGGCAGACACAGATTCGTCGCAGAAGAACGGGCGTTTTCTATGCCACGACAGAGTCGGCAGGATTTTTTTTTCAATTCCGACTCGGCCAAGTAGTAAACAACCATGACTCTATACTTGATTCAGATCTGAGCTTGTGGCGGCGGAAAAAGAACTTGTGGAGAACACGTATGAACAACTATAGATCTAAACAACAAAACTGAACCTAGACTCCTACGAAGTACTATAGATCGGATCTACGAGATAGATGATCAGCAACTAAAACTCAAAAACAATGCAATCTAGTCTATGGTGAATCTTTTTGTAAGGCTTTTTCTGTAAAGGACGAAACAAAAACTAATCTATGGATGGATTTGTGGATGCTCACCGAGTAAACGAGGAAATCTAATACCAGGATGATATTGGGGTGGCCCGATCTTCTCAGCAAGCACTTGTCGATGATGATAATGGTGGATAGATAAATAGCCTATAGCTATGAACTCTCCCGCTCGAACCCTAATGCCAATGCAATAGCTCTTGAACCCTGTGGGATATTCACAACACCACGCTCTTGCGCATGCATCCATCGACCATGAACGGTAGTTTGCAATCTACTAATTCCCAATGGAAAAACAAATCACACTCAATTGCAGTAGTATAATTTGATCACAGGGTAATTCTAGAGGTTCTTTGAAAGAAACAACTCCAAAATAGTTTTAACGTGGTCTCAACCTAACTTGTGTGGTGCCCCATCTATTTAAGAGGTTTGGGGGGCGTGATGGCCCAAAATATATCGAGCTCGTTGGGGAACCCCAAGATGAAGGTACGATGAGCACATCAGCAAGTTTTCCCTCAGTTATGAAACGAAGGTTATCAATCCAGTAGGAGCAAGGAAACACCTCCAAGGTGTTGCTAGCTGGACTTTGGCAGGGCGCACTACCGGTGCCAGCAGCAACATGGAAACCTGCACAACACAACCATAGAACTCTTCCCCAACTTACAATGAGGTTGTCAATCTCATCAGTTTTGCTGAAAACAAAGGATTAAACGTATTGTGTGGAAGAAAGTAATAGTTTGTAGAAAGTAAACAGAAAATAGTAAACAGTTATAGATTGATGATAAAAGAAAGGACCGGGGTCCATAGTTCACTAGTGGTGGCTCTTCTGAAGATAGATGACATGTTGGGTGAACAAATTACAGCGGGGCAATTGACAAACATCGAGAAAGAAATCATGCATATACTACTCATCTTGACTCCTTTGAGATTTGATTGGGCATTACAACATTATACATAGACCATAATCCAACTGCATCTATGACTAATAATCCACCTTTAGGTTATCATCCGAACCCCCTCCAGTATTAAGTTGCAAGCAACAGATAATTGCATTATGCATTACATGTAAAGTAAATAATACGACTGTTCTATGAACAAAGGATTGTTGTTTTCTCCCTAGTAGCAACAACTCATCTAGTACCTTAGAGATTTCTGTCACTTCCCCAGATTATTAGAGGCATGAACCCACTATCGAGCATAAATACGAACTCTTGGAGTTGCTAGCATCTACTTGGCCAAGATAGCTACTAACAACGGAAAGCATGCAAGATTACAAATAACAAAGACATGATAGAATCAATAATCAATCTGAAATAGCATCTCAATATCCATCGGATCACCGCAAACACAACATGTAGGAATTACAAATAGATGATCTTTGTCGTGGTGGTGGCACGGCAGATGCCATGGATAGGCTAAAGATGGGGCCAATGAGTGCTAGGGGAATACAGGGAGGGAGAACGTGGTGATTCCACACACGGAAGTTCTTGTATTTTTCTCTATCAATGGTGTTTACAAGTGCTCTTGAGGCTCTCAGCAAGAAGGAGACGATGTCTCTTACTCCCTACCAATTAGCCCTAGAGTTCTACCTTGGACAGAGAAAATGATCGATCCCCTTCTATGGAGGCCCCAGTGCTCCTTATATAGGGGAGCCCGGGTTACAATTGTAGGGCACATGTGGCAGCATATTCTACAAATATGCTCCTTTCCTAAAGCAGATGCTTCTTTATTCTCTTTAACGGCTCGTCCGGGCTTTGGACGTAGTCCACAGCGTAATCCTTATCTTTCGGCATCACTAGACACGGGCTACGTCATCCGGCTTTGCCCGCGTCACCTTGGTCACCCCTGACCTGTTGGTCCTCTTCTTTACTTTACTTCGCTCATGCTACATCTAATAAAGCCACCTTTTGACCAACGGGGGATTCCTTCCCTTGTAAGCCATAAGATAATCTGGCTAGCATATAGCTAATCAGATAGACATGGCCGGCTTATAACTTATGCCGGCCGGACCATAGTCAAGGAGATGCTCCATGGGCCGGGTCACACCGTGGTTCGGCCTTCCTTGAGGTGACTCGGTCAGCACTTGCTTTGACCGTGCTATACCCTAGCTAACTTGGCCCTTATACCCCGGTGTTACCCTACCCGGGGGTATCCCCCCAACATTAGTCCCCGAAGCTGGTGCGGTCTTAGCAACTTCTAGTTGTTAAGGCCACAGCAGGTTCCCATATCCCAATCTTTTGCTCCTTAGGCCGAGTTACCTCGTAACCCAGAGTTTCTCATCTTGCGACCCTTTCGCTCATTCCAAGTTATTCCTCGCTAGCCAGGTTTCTTGCTTGCTTATCCGGGTTACCATTTCTTCCCTTGTACGCTTCCTCACATCCTACGTTGAGGGTAATCATCTTTTTGCCTCATTTTAAGGGCCACGCGCATTTAATGCGCTGATTACTATCGCAATGTCAAGAATAACTATTGTAAACGTCCCTTCACTATAGCGCCTCGTTAACCGTAACCTTGCGTCACGTCATGGTATCATTCGCTCATGTGGCCCTTTCTGTGGCCTTGCTCTGATTGGCTGTCTCGACTGCGCACACACCCGTTGCGTGCGGCATGGCCACCACAAAAGATCCCACGACACATGTGTTGCGCGGTTAAGTAGAGGGCCTGGGGCGTTCTTAGGGGAAGTTACTCCATTTTATTCGTGCCTCCTAGCCTTTTTCTCTCTCACCGCAACCTTGCTGCCGCCGCCAGTTTCTGGTTGCTCCACCGCCGCCGCGACCGTGCTCAGGCAGCATCTCGCGCCAACACCGCCGTTCCTAGTCCAGAATTCCACCACGGGGCATTGCGCTTCCCGTGTCCCCTCTTCTGGCTATTCATACAGCGATTTCACTCTCGAAGACCTCGAATCCATCATGACAAAAGAGGAAGCAGTGGTGGTGGCGCAGCAGGAACAAGGAGTGGAGGGTCGCGAGCGTGGCTGCTGGGACGGCTCCATCGTCCGCGAGGAGGACCTGGATTGGCTCTGTGCCACGCGCCACGTCCCCGCCGGCGATGCATGCGGCCTCGCCTCCGGTGAAGTTTCTCCTTCCCCCAATTCTGGGAAATATGTTGTCTTTCTTTCGCATTTACAACACGGCTTTGGCCTTCCCACTTCCGATTTTTTCTTCGATTTCATTTCTACGTACAAGTTGCAACCGCATCACCTCCCTGCAAATGCCATTACCTCTCTGTCCTCCTTTGCTTCTGGCATTGAGGGGTACATCGGCCTCTGGCCAACCAAAGAGCTTTGGATCAAGTTCTTTGGTCTCTGAAGGAACGTAGTCCCGGACAAGGAGCGTGCCCTGGAGGACAAACACTTGACCCAGTGCGGCGCCGCCTCCATTTCTCCCCGGAAGCACTCTATATTCCCCTGGGTCACCGGACTCGAGTCTTGCAAGGGCTGGGTCCAGACTTTCTTCTATGTCCGGAACACCACCAAGGAGGACTTGATCCAGCTGCTCCCCTTCAAACTTGGTCCTCCTGATACCTCACGTTGGGAGATCATTCTGAAGCGGCCCACGGCCCTGGCGAATCAAGTGGAGCGCCGGATCAAGGAGCTGCTCAAGGAGCGCCTCCGGGGGAGGATATTATGATTACTTTTCTCCTCAGCCGGGTCTCCCCCTCCAGAAGCGAGCCCACAAGATGTGCTACCTGAGCGGCCCTCTCGACCCTCACCGGACTTCTTCCATCGAGCTGGATAACTCAGCGGTTTACCGACGGGTTAAGTCCATATTCAATGTGGAGAAGGAGTTCTCCGAGGATTGGGAGTGGGGACTTGAGCCCTTCACTCGGGTCAACCCTCCTCCAAAGGTGAATTTTCCTTTTCTTGTTCTCCGAATCTTCTCTGTATGTCGATTCACTTTTGTAACTTGTCAATCGTTGCCTTGTTCTCAGCGATTCTTCCAACAGCCACTGGAGGATGGCGAGGTGCTGTCGAGCAAGTGGTTGCCGGACCACACCGAGGAGGACGAGGAGGAGCCTGATCCGGAGGCCTTCCTTCCTACCCCGGATGTCGTCAAACGCAGCACTGGTAAGGCCTCTTCTCTAAGGGATTGGCTAGACGATGATGACTCGGATGTTGAGATCCTAGAGGTACTTGATCCGGTTCCCATCTCTTACGTGTATCTGGCTATGTTCGAATGTTCAGCTAACCCAGACGGTCAGGTCCACGAGGTTCCTCCCCTTGCCACTGATGGCCCGGCCCCTGCTCCTTCTCAAAAGCGCACGGCTACCTCGGCCGCAGCTTCGGAGGTGCCGCCACCCAAGAAGAGGCAAAAGAAATCTGGGGTGAAACCCTCGTCCAAGCCGGCCGCCAAGAGCACGGTTCGGAGGGCGCCCAAACCTCGGGCTCCTCCTACCGCGGATGAGTAAGTCTTTTTGCACTGCTACTTGGGATTTTTCCTTTGCTTGCCTTTGTTTCTTATTGATTCTCTCTTTTTGACTTGGTGCTTTTTCTCTCAGAGCTCCTAGGGATATCCCTTAGAGCGGCTCCGGCATAGCCTCCCCACTCCGGAGCAGTCCCTCTCCCCCCCTGCAATGACGATTATCATCCGCTCAGCCCTATTCAAGAGGGCTCCGCGGTTGCGCCTGACCAGAGCCTACCTGGCTAAGAAGAGGGCAATGTCGACGCGGGGGGTAGTGGGGCGGCTCTGGATATGGCGATGCCGGATCTCCCCAGTTCCTCGGCCTCATTGCCAAATCTTGAGGTGCCAGTTTCATCGGCGCCGCCCCCAACAAGTCCTTTTGTTCCAGTGTTCCCAGAACCACCAGCACTAGCACCAGCAACACCACCACCAGCAGCACCAGCAGCATCAGCACCGGCACCAGCAGCATCAGCACCAGTACCAGCATCAGTGCTAGCAGCACGAGCATCAACACCAACAGCAGCCGCAAAAGCCTTCAAGCCTCCCAACGGAAAATCCCCATCGGCTCCCTCCGGGTCTACCCCTTTAATGGCACATATCTTCCAAACAGTTCATCCACGTTCATCTAGCGAAGTCAAGATGGCTTCCGGGTCAGCAAAAAGAACTTCATCCGGGTCAACCGCTTCCGGATCAGAGGGCAGCTAACAGCTGGTTTTGCATACCAGCCCCGCTGCAGCTCAATCCGCCAGGCGAGAGGCCCACGTGAAGGGCCTTGTGGCGAACTATTCTCTCTCTGGCGAAAGTTATAGTCAACTGCTCCTTGAGTATGTGAAGAACTGAAACAATGCAGAATTCATCGACCCTCAAGATGATCTACCAGAGAAGTTCGGCCCAGCCGAGTTCAGCGCCTAGATGAACTCCGCTACCAAGGCTATTTCCTTAGATGGCCAGATGATGGAGGTAACTCTTTTTCTCTGCTGCTGATGTTTTACATAACTGAGCATCTATAGATATAGCCCCTAGTCCCCGAGCCTCCGAGGGAATAACTTGTTATTCGGTCGGATGCTTATAGAATCTAGTTTTTGTTCGTAACGACATCAAATTTTGATATAGTTAGAACCGGGTCTAGTTCCCTTGGCCCGTATCTTATATAATTCGAATATCCACGCACCTAGAGCCGGGTTAAGTTCCACTTGGCCTGGATCTTGTAGACTTCGAATATCCACACACCTAGAGCCGAGTTAAGTTCCACTTGGCCCGGATTTTATATACTTCGAAAATCCACACACATAGAGCCGGGTTAAATTCCACTTGGCCCGGATCTTGTAGACTTCGAATATCCACACACCTAGAGCCGGGTTAAGTTCCACTTGGCCCGGATTTTGTAGACTTTGAATATCCACACACCTAGAGCCGGGTTAAGTTCCACTTGGCCCGGATTTTGTAGACTTCGAATATCCACACACCTAGAGCCGGGTTAAATTCCACTTGGCCCAGATTTTGTAGACTTTGAATATCCACACACCTAGAGCCGGGTTAAGTTCCACTTGGCCCGGGTCATGTAGACTTCAAATATCCACACACCTAGAGCCGGGTTAAGTTCCACTTGGCCTGGATCTTGTAGACTTCGAATATCCACACACCTAGAGCCGGGTTAAGTTCTGCTTGGCCCGGATCTTGTAGACTTCGAATATCCACACACCTAGAGCCGGGTTAAGTTCCGCTTGGCCCGGATCTTGTAGACTTCGAATATCCACACACCTAGAGCCAGGTTAAGTTCCACTTGGCTCGGATCTTGTAGACTTCGAATATCCACACACCTAGAGCCGGGTTAAGTTCCACTTGGCCTAGATCTTATAGACTTCGAATTGTTTTTACTCTGCCTTTAAACTTTGTCATTGCCTTGCTTATTTCAGATTACCACTAACCGCCGATTCGCTGAGTTCCAGTGCCTACTGGATTCCTATAAAGACATTCGCGTGCGTTATGGTAAAGTCCTGGTGGAGTACCACAAGAGGGGTAATTTTCCATTCTTCCTCTTCCTTATTTATTCGAACTTCTTAGGATCCATATGAATTTGTTGTCCGAATCATGCAGCCGAGGTTGAAGCTGAAAACATAATCATGCGGAAAAACCTTGTTGAAATCAAAGGTAAATTTATCCCCTTCACATGATCGTTGTATTTTCTTTCCTTTATCCGGTGGACACTTATACTTTGGGTCCTCCGGATCATTATGTTGTTGCAGTTGCTCTTGAGGATAGCGTCACCATGCCTGAAATGATGACTCATTTCCTCGAACAAGAAGGGAAGCATGAGGTTGAGCTGAAGAAGAAAGATGAGGAGATAGCGCGGCTCCAACACCAGGACTCGAAGATCACTCGGCTGAATGCCGAAATCCAGAGGCTTAAGAGCTTCCATAAGTTCGAGTTGAGAAGGCCGACCAGGAGTTCGACGAGGAGAAAGAGCGTTTAACCACGCAAATCTCCAAGGATAAGAGCCTATTGGAGGAAGCAGACGTCAAGCTTACGTCGGTTACCACCGAATATGAGAAACTCTAGGCCTATAACGCCGACGTTCATTCCGAGATTCAGCGACTTCTCTTCCAGATCGCGCGTGAGTTTTCTGCCCTTGCTTGATTTTCTTCCCTCCGGATTTGGTCCTTTTGTTCACTATTTTTCTTCTCATTCTTAGGCAAATTTCCAGAGAGCGATACGCTCGGTGCTGCTACCGTACGCCAATCTCACGAACATCGTGGTATTCTTGCTGCCCCTAGTGCTGAGCCAATTTCGTATAATACGGAGGATCTACTGGCGAGCCTCACCACTCGTCTTGAGGTATTGAAGAACCATGGCGCGGATATTATCCCAGCGGCAACGCGGATGTTCAGCTGCTCTAGCCTAGTGAATCCATTCCAAAGAAAGGCTCGGCTTTCATAGCCAAACTAATGGAGTGTGACAAGCAGCTGCATCTGTGGCGCGAATCTGCCGCACGGGCTGGGGCCGATATTGCCTTGAAGTTTGCTCTTTCATGGTATGAAGGAATTTGATCTGGGGTTGCTCACTCGCATGCGCACCGGGTCTAAGTGGTGCGAGGATCCGAAGTGGATCGTGCGCCGCAAAGCCTGTGCCAACAAGCTCATGCAGTACTCCTTCTTCCATGCTTGGAATGAGGGGCCGAGTTATCTCAATGCCGTTGATGAAGAAGTGGTCTCTGAAGATGAAGAGGGAGGGAGTGGAAGCGAGGGCTCCGAACTGGGCGATGAGGCCGAAGACCCGGAGGATAGCGAGGTTAACCTGGAGGACGAAGCCGAGGCTAGCGCCCCTCCCCCACACTCCGAAGTACCTCCTTCATCGACGGATGATTCGTCTGCTGCTCCTACTCCTTAAAAAACACTGGTCATATTTATCAGATCCCCGGAATGTCGGGCGTAGATGTATTTCTATATACTTAAGTTTGGTTGTGCTACAATTTTATGTTATGAAGTAAGTTTTATTGCTGGATTATCGTGGGCGAAGTCCCCGAGTTTTGTTTTCTTGTTCCCCCAATTTTTGACTCGGCTCGCGTCTACCTTGATTCGTTTTTCCGACTTACGAGTCCAAGGTTCAAAAATTGACTTAACAATACTTGAAACCTTGAGATTAGCTTGAAATGATCCGGTGTTTTAGCGACCAAAACAAACTAAGGGTTAGTCAAAAAACCAATTTTGGCCCGCTTAAATACTTTCCCTTAGTCGTTTTTCATGTGCTTTGCCATTCCAAACTTGTTCTCTTGCTTGCCATGAAGCCAATTGGTGTTGGACAGCAGCAAAGTCGAAGAGTTAGGTTTTTGGTGCTTACACATTACTAATCCAACTAAAATATAAGCGACTTAACCCAGCCGACATAAAAATACGAAAATGAGAAATAAGTATTATAGCAGTCCCCAAGTCTCTGCTCGGGGTGGCAAATTTTTTATTGATAAGCTCATCGCCGACATACATACCGACGTATGAGTACCTCGGATACATTCACATCTTAGGTGTAGAAAGGACGAAGCAGTGCTACGTTCCACGGTCGTTTGGATTCCTCTCCAGACCTGTCTGCCTTGTTCTTTTCCTGGGGCTGTGCATCAATAAGATAGTAGGAGTCATTGCACAAGGCTTTGCTCACAATGAAAGGTCCTTCCCATGGAGGGGATAACTTATGCATGCCAGCAGTGCGTTGTATTAGCTGGAGTACCAGATCACCTTCCCGGGAGACTCGGGGGTTTACTTTCCGGCTATGATAACGTTGGAGATTTTGCTGATATATGGCGGATCTGGACAAGGCCAGTTCTCTCGCTTCTTCCAGCAGATCAACATCATGTTGCCGGGCCTCATGCACTTGGGCTTCTGTGTATTGGGTGACTCTTGGCGAATCATGCTCTATGTCGGCTGGTAATACAGCTTCTGCCCCATATACCAGAAAGAATGGCGTATAGCCAGTTGATCGATTCAGAGTTGTTCTTAAGCTCCAAAGTACCGCTGGTAGTTCTTCTATGAGCCGGGGTTTTATCCCGGACAATACCAGTCCATTGGATCTTTCCACTTGCCTGTTCGATGCGGGGTGGGCGACTGAGGCGATATCTAACCAGATCTTCTTTTCTCGGTAGAATCTCGCAAACGCTCCTTCAGCGAAATTTGTTCCATTATCAGTTATGATGCTATGGGGATAGCCGTATCTTAGGATAATATCCTTGAGGAATCTTACTGATGTTGCCCCATCACATTTCCGAACTGGTTTCACCTCAATCCATTTGGTGAACTTGTCAACCATGACCAGAATATGGGTCATCCCTCCTTTGGCTGGCTTAAATGGTCCTACCATATCTAGGCACCATACAGCAAATGGCCATGTAATGGGGATAGTTTTCAGCTCCGACATTGGTAGGTGAGTTTTCGTGGCGTATCTTTGACAGCCATTGCATTTTCTCACCAAGTCCTCTGCTTGCTCCAAAGCACTGGGCCAATAAAATCCATGTCGGAAAGCTTTCTCTACTAACGCCCTTGAGGAGGCATGGTGGCCACATTCCCCTTGGTGAATATATCGGAGTATGTCGAGTCCTTCCTCTGGATCAATGCACCGCTATAGTACTGTTGTCACACTTCTTTTTTATAGTTTGGCGTTGACAATTGTATAGGCCTTTGCCCTTCTCTGAATCTGCCTTGAACTTACTTCATCATCTGGCAAGATTCCCTCTTTCAGGAAATCAAAAATTGGCTTGGCCCAAGTTGGTATAGTCTGGACAGGAAATGGTTCCTCATCAACTTCCATTGCATCTACCGACATAACTCCTGCCGGATCAGGCTGATCAGTCCCCGGGTTTGCTGAGGCAATCCTCGGGTTTGCTGAGGTGCTTCCCCACTCTATCTCCATAGGTGCAACTCCTGACCCGGAGAGTGTCGGGATGTAAATGGAATATGATTCGGGTGAGGGCGTGATAGATGGTTTTCTCAGGTGCTCCAAAGTGACATTTGGTGGGATTGGCTGCCAGGACGAGCCTAATTTGGACAACGTGTCTGCTGCCTCGTTTTCAATCTGGGGTATGTGATGGAACTCACATCCCTCAAAAAATCTACTTATCTTTTGAACATGGAACCTGTACAGGGCCATGTTAGCATCCAAGGCGTCCCAATTTCTAGACACTTGCTGCACCACCAAATCTGAATCTCCAAAGCATTGTATCCGACGTATCCCTACTTCTTTCGCCACTTTGAGACCATGCACCAATGCTTTGTACTGCGCCACATTATTCGAGGCACTGAAGTGGATTTGAAGGACATATTTCAGTTGATCCTTCTTGGGCGAGGTAAGCACTACTACGACGCCCAACCCATCTTTCAGTTTTGATCCATTGAAGTGCATTTGCCAATAATTGGAGTCCGGCAGGGGTGGCTCGTATTGCATTTCATCCCAGTCCACAAAGAAATCCGCCACAGCTTGTGACTTGATTCCATCCCTTCTGTTAAACTGTATTTTCTCTATCGATGAAATCCGCCATGGATAGGCCAAAGATGGGGCCAATGAGTGCTAGGGGAATCTAGGGAGGGAGAACGTGGTGATTCCATGCATGAAAGTTCTTGTATTTTTCTCTATCAATGGTGTTTACAAATGCTCTTGAGGCTCTCAACAAGAAGGATACGATGTCTCTTACTCCCTACCAACTAGCCCTAGAGTTCTACCTTAGACAGAGAAAATGATCGATCCCCTTCTATCAAACTATGGTGCATAGGGAGCTAACTCGATTGCCCACTTTGCTATCCGGCCGCTTGCGTCTTTGTTACTCATAATTTCCGAGATGGGTGCCTCACACATCACCTTGATGGGGTGTTCCTCAAAATAGTGTTTGAGTTTCTTGGCCGACATATATACGCCATATGCCATCTTATGATAGTGAGGATAGTTCCGTTTCGAGGCTGATAATACCTCGCTCAGATAGTACACTGGCCTTTGCATGGACTTTCCTTCCTCTTCATGCTCCACTACAATTACTGCACTTACAACTCAGTTGGTCGCGGCTACGTAGAACAACATTGGCTCCTTAGGTAGTGGTGCGGCTAGGATTGGTGCAGTAGATAACATCTTTTTCAACTCTCGAAATGCAAGATCCACATGTGGCGTCAATGTGAACTTGTCTGCCTTTTTCATTGTTGGTAGAGGGGCAAGGCCTTCTCTCCCAACCGACACACGAACCGACTTAACGATGCCAGGCAACCAGTGAACTTCTGCACATCGTTAAGGCATTTTGGCAGTTCCATTCTTTCTATGGCCCGGATTTTTGTCGGGTTAGCTTCAATGCCATGGCTAGACACCAAAAAACCGACTAACTTTCCGGCGGGTACGCGAAAGGTCCACTTCTCCGGGTTCAGCTTCATTCGGAACCTTCTCAAGTTCGTGAACGTCTGCCGGATATCATCAAGGAGCGTATTGCTTTCCTTGGTTTTTATTACCACATCATCCACATAGACTTGCACGTTTCGACCTAGCTGATCATGTAAGCATTTTTGCATGCATCGCTGGTACGTTGCTTCTGCATTACGTAATCCAAACGGCATAGTGCAATAGCAATAAGCCCTATACGGGGTAATAAACGCAGTCTTTATTTGATCATCCGGATTCAGGGGTATCTGGTGGAAACCAGAATACGCATCAATGAATGATAGTAGCTCACATCTGGCCGTTGAGTCTATGAGTTGATCTATCCTAGGGAGTGGAAATGGATCTTTGGGACACGCCTTATTCAGGTTCATGTAATAAATACACATGCGCCATACCACAACTACGTTTGGATCATCTTTCTTTTTCTCCACTAGCACCTAATTAGAGAGCCAATCCGAATAGAGTACTTCCATGATAAATCCGGCCGCTAGGAGCCTAGCTATTTCGTCTCCAATGACTTTCCTCCTGTCTTCGGCGAAACGCCAGAGTGGTTGCTTCACCGTCTTAGCCCCGGGTCTTACATTTAATGAGTGCTTAGCCAACTCCCTCGGTACACCTTGCAGATCCTGAGTAGACCAAGCAAAGATATCCCGATTCTCACGGAGGAAGTTGACAACCTCGCTTTCCTATTTGCTGCTTAACCCGACACCAATGGTTACAGTGCGCTTTGGGAAATGATCATCGATTGGCACTGTCTTCATGTTCTTAGTTGCTTGGAACGATACGCTCCCGTGCGGGTTGGTCAGGGCCGGCATATGTTGTTGCGCGGATTGAGCCAGTGCCGCCAGTTCTAGTATCTTCCTTTTTTCTTGAGCTATCACGAGTGACTCAGCTAAATTAGATCCGACTGAGGCGCACTCGATCGAACGCCAGAAGTCCCCTAATACAGTTATCATGCCCCTTGGCCTATGCAACTTCATCTTAAGGTAACTGATGTGGGTAGTTGCCATGAATTTGTGCAGCGGTGGCCTGCCGAGTAACGCATGATAAGCGCTCTCCAGATTCACCACCTCAAATTCCAAGTTGTCAGTACGGCAATTGTCTCTTGTGCCGAATAATACATCAACCCAGACCTTACCAATTAGCTCACAGGAAATACCCGGTACAATGCCATGAAAAGTGGTCCTCGATACTTGTGCATGGTATCCTTGTACATAACGTTGATACTGCTGCCATTGTCAATCAGTACCTTGGAAAACCTTACCTTGAGATTCGGCCCGATGAATGTCGGATCCAAGACCAGAGCATAGGTTCCTGGGCTTGGCATGATCTTTGGGTGATCCTTAACACTCCATGTAATCTCCTGATCCGCACAGGGCATATACCTCACCACTGATGGCATTACTGTGTTCACCTCCATATGCCGGCGCTACAAGCTTTTTCGTTCATTCTCTTCCGTGGTAAACACACAGTAGCTTTGATGATGTTCCCTGTACTCGTTTCGTCCCTCATTCTCGTTGTAACCTTGACCTTGTTGCTGGCTATTGGCCACTTGATGTACCACATCCCTTCTTTCCGGATTCTCGTACCTCAGAGGAGGTGGCGGCAACATCAGTTGTTGTCCATTTCCCCCTGTCAATAACGGTGGCCGTGGTGCTTCATTTCTAGGTGCTTCGTTCCGAGGTGCCTGAGCATTCCCCAAACTTCCCTGTTCTAACTTCCTCATCCACTCACATTGCCGGGTTATATGATTAGCCGGGCTATTTGGGCTTGGCGTATGGAACTTGCAAGGTTGATCCAGCATGGACTCAAACGTATACCTTGGTCTATCCTTTCGGTCTTGCCATTGCTTCTTCTGCTCCGGGGTCCAAGGTTTTTTCCCTTTGTTTTTCTACGGCCAGTTTTGCCCTCCAGTTTTTTGGCATTGGCTGGCTCCGGCATTGGATTGATCCCGGTCTACTACTGCGACCTATTGCGAGTTATACCTGTAATTCGGACGCTCATCCCTTCTCTTTCCTCCAAAATCATTCCTCCTTGACGATCCGGGGCCATCTCGGCCGTAATACTCCTCGTTTGCCTCGCTCGACATTAGCCAGGGTTGCGTTGGATCTCCCAAGGCATACGAATCCGTGATCCGGATCGTCTCAGCCAAGGTGGTTGGCATGTCTTGTTGTAACCTCTGCCACAGCATACTTCCATATCTGCATCCCTGAGCGAACCACGCAATAGCTTGTGATTCAATTACTCCTTCACACGAGTTTCGCACATTGCACCACCGAGTCAGAAAATCTCTGTCTGGATCATTCGGTCTCTGCCGGCATTACGCAAGAGTCTGTGGCTTGTTGGGTCTCTTGTAACTGCTTGAGAAGTTGCTAACGAACAGCTCCTGGAAATACAACTAATAGTTGACACTCCCTGGTGGCAAATTGTTCAGCCAAACTCGCGCTGGTCCTTCCAGCATCTGTGGCACATACCTTACCGCCCATCTCAAATTTCCTGTTGCGATCTTGACTGTTGTGGCGTAGTCAATCAGCCAATCCTCTGGCCTGGTTCTACCATCATAAGTTCGGGTTCCTCTGGCCAGCTGAAAGTTCGGCACTGGTGGCTCGTTCATGATCCGGGGCCCAAAGCATGATGAACCCGGTGGACCTTGTATCTCAATTTGCTCTGACCTATAAATCCTATCCAATTTCAGCCTTGCATCATCTGGCTACAAGTTCCTGCTTCCCAACCTTGACCCCATTATGTGGTGATCCGGTCTGGGGTATCCGTCGTTGACCATAGCAGAATAACCATCGTTGTATCTTTCCTGATCCGGATAAGCATTTTGTTGTGCTGCTTGTCCCGCGCTCCCCTCTCGCCGAGGTGCGCGCTGTTGCTGCGTCTGAGGTAAATTTCGCCCCGTTCCTGCGGGATCACGCTGTCCGGCATTGCCGTTGGCATCATTTCTTTGACCGGCATTGCCGTTGGTCACGGTTACCTCGGGCGGCCACACCTCGGCTGGTATTGTGCCAATCTTCATCAACTTGTACTGCTTTGCCCTTTCCAGCTCTTACCGGGTCATAAGGAACCATCGGTTTGTCTCTTCTTCCGGAGTCTACTACTTCTTCTCTCTTGGGATTATGACCCGGAGATGACGCGGCTTCTCTGGATCTCGCCGGGTTATTTCTGGCCGAATGTACCACTTGTGAGGATCTTGGTGGCGCCGGGTTTGCCTTGTTTATTTCTTCATTTTGCTGGCAAGCAACTCTTAACAAGTGATTCACCCTCTCTTGTTGCCTTTGCCGGGCCTCTCCAGTTAAACCTTCTAACTCGGATGCGGCCGCGTTTGCTGCCCTGAGGTTCTTTGCCGGAATACTGTACCGATCCAGCCCTCCTGTTACTATCGTGGCTATCTGACCGGGCCTAGGCTCGTACTCCTTGTCAATCTCAGTGATTAGGTTCCTGTCCCGGTTTTTCACTCCATCTATGCGGTTTGCCTTAGCATATTCTCTCAAGGTGATGTTCAAGGACTGATGCAGCTCTGCTACCTTCTTTGCCCCAGCTAACATTTTCCGCCTAGTTTCCTCTAACTCAGCTTGTGCCTGCGCCGGATCTACCACAGGTGCTATTGGCGTCGCTAGGCTATCTATTGCTTGCTGGAGCACATTCTCTGGCCTTTCTAGTGGAGGAAACCTAGACCTGGTCTGCTTTGGGGTTACCTATGACTCTGGCGCCGTGCCCTTCCTCGGTTCCGCATCTGGCGCGGCCATCAGGACTTCAACGCTGCTAGTGGGGCGAGTGATACGCACTCCACGAGCTGCGCTGAGAGGTGGATCGCCTCCCTCGACGATGTGTCGCGGATGAATGCGGGACTCGTCAATGCCGACGTAGATCTTGTGTGCGCCAAGCTTGATGAAGACGTCGTTGCACGGTGGAGGGTGCCTGCCGAAGCTTCCTGCATTGTAACTGACATAGTCCAGCGCTCCAAAGCGCTGAACCAAGCCTGAGACGATACGCTCGCCGGTGCTGGAGAAGTTTCCCGTCTGAATTTTCACCCCTGTTAGCACCGCTAGCCCCACGGTGGGTGCCAACTGTCGTCGTGGTGGCACGGCAGATGCCATGGATAGGCTAAAGATGGGGCCAATGAGTGTTAGAGGAATCCAGGGAGGGAGAACATGGTGATTCCACGCATGGAAGTTCTTGTATTTTTCTCTATCAATGGTGTTTACAAGTGCTCTTGAGGCTCTCAACAAGAAGGAGACGATGTCTCTTACTCCCTACCAACTAGCCCTAGAGTTCTACTTAGACAGAGAAAATGATCGATCCCCTTCTATGGAGGCCCCGGTGCTCCTTATATATGGGAGCCCGGGTTACAATTCTAGGGCACAAGTGGCAGCATATTCTACGAATATGCTCCTTTCCTAAAGCAGATGCTTGTTTATTCTCTTTAACGGCTCGTCCGGGCTTTAGACGTAATCCAAAGCGTAATCCTTGTCTTTCAGCGTCACCAGACACAGCCTACATCATCCGACTTTGCCCGCATCACCTTGGTCGGCCCTGACCCGTTGGTCCTCTTCTTTACTTTACTTCGCTCATGCTACAGCTAATAAAGCCACCTTTTGACCAACGGCGGATTCCTTCCCTTGTAAGCCATATGTTAATCCGGCTAGCATATAGCTAATCCGGTTTACCAAGTTACCTGCGAAACAGATAGACATGGTTGGCACATAACTTATGCCAGCTGGACCATAGTCAATGAGATGCTCCATGGGCCGGGTCACACCGTGGTTCAACCTTCCTTGAGGTGACCCGGGCAGCACTTGTTTTGACCGCGCCGTACCCTAGCTAACTCGGCCCTTACACCCTGGCGTTACCCTACCCGGGGGTATCCCCCCAACAATCTTGATCATGAACGGAGCTCACAAGATCTAAACATGATAGCACAAAGGAGAAGAACCAGCCATCTAGCTACTACATGGACCCATAGTCCAAGGATGAACTACTCACGCATCACACCGGAGGCTTGCATGGTGATGAAGAAGTCCTCCAGGATGAATTCTCCCCTCCGGCAGGGTGCCGGGAAGATCTTCAGATCCCTCCCGATCTAGGGATGGAGATGACATCGGCTACAAACTATTTCGTGGATCTTTTATCGGGTACTTAGGGTTTCTATATCGGAGGCATCTTATAGGCGAAAGGGGAGGCCGAGGGGTGCCCGAGGCGGCCAGACCACCCCCTGGCGAGGGCCAGGCCTGGCCGCGCGGCCAGGTGGTGTCGCGGCCCCCTGGCCCCTCTCCGTCTCGTATTCTGGCTCCGTGTGTCCCTCGGTGAAAAACTGACTTTGGCTTTTGTCCCGTCCAATTCCGAGAATATTCATTTTCTGACTTTCCTGGAACCAAAAAAAAGCAGAAAACAGGCAGCTGGCACTGTGGCTCTTGTTAATAGGTTAGTCTCAGAAAGTGTATACAAAGTACTCCAAAGTGTGGACAAAACATAAGAAAGTAGATAAAACCAAGCATGGAACATCAAAAATTATGGATACGTTAGCAACGTATCAGGGCAGCGGCCTAAGCTTAGGATAACTTGGTCCCACCTAACTAGGATACAAACTGACCCAAAGTTGGGTTCGGCTCAGGGTTCTGCCATGACAGACATTGGGCCTGTTTCTCTGTCGCGGTAGCCTGCCGTGGCAGAAAAGGACTCTGTTTTTGTTCCGTGGCAGGAAAATGTGTTGTTTCTCTGCCATGTGTTGATCTTCTTCTTGGTAGATCCTTGCGCTTCCTCCCTCTCCTCCCTCACGCATTCTTCATCAATCAACACGCCATGCTCCATATGCTTCTGTAGGGATTGCGCGTATGAAAACAACAAATTTTATCCTACGCCCCTGAACCCCTGAAGCTGCCAGGACCTATCTATTAGTAATACAGTAACGGGAGGGGCTTTTTGCGAACTTACCCTTGAAGACCAAAAAGCATTGTCAACGCTCAGGAGAGCGTGGTTGATGTAGACGAGCTGAAGCCGACCTTAAGGTCGTAATGAAGTCCTTGCGCTCCTTGGCTCCAACGACTTGAGTGCCTCAAGTGTGACACCTCGCGGGGAGTTACACACGTCCGGTGCCTGACGATGACTCCCGCTTCCCCAATCCAGCAGCAGTTGCGGAAGTAGAGCTCCCGGATCCGAATCCCGCAGCACGACAGCACTCCGCGGTGAAGATGTCTCCCATTCGCGCAGTCCAGACTTGGGACCACGGTCACGAGAGAGAGAGAGGGGGAGAGAAAATATCAACTAGAGGTCCTCCCAAAAGTGAGAAGACGTTTATTGATTATTGGTGTATTTAATTTGGCCAAATACCCCCACTATATATAGGGGGAGGGGAGGGACTAAAGGAGAGGAGGGGGAGGGGAGGCCGCCGGCCACCCTAGTGGGCCCCGCGCAGGGGGCTAGGCCCAGTCGGCCAGCCCCCTTGCCCCTTCTCCCTCTCTCCTTTCCCCTAATGGGCCCCCTCCCTCCGAGAATTGGCCCATTAACCCTTTGACCATTTTAATTGATTTTCTATTTATTAAATAATTATGAATAAATGATTAAATCAACATTTAACATTCATTCACATATTATTCAATCTCCGTGGCCATGGAACACTTTCCACCTCCACTCCAGACAACTTCCGGACTTACCGAAACCCTTCCGGTTTTCTCTCTACAATTCTTCGGTGATTCCACCGATCCTATAAACACTCTCTAAGCATCATCAAGCCCTTAAGCGTGATACCCCACGGTTCGGGAACACTCCAGACATGGTCGGGAAACTCCCGCGCCAATGATCGACAGAGGGACCTGGATGGCCATGAGACCCCTGTGCGTTCCACGAAGATCTTTCGTCGTTTGAACCGGGACAGTCATGTCTTATTCCCTCTGTCACTCAATACTTGCATTGCCCGAGATCTGATCAATGACATCACCATGTCGTGTTCAATCTCGTTACTGAACAACGACTCATTCCGACAAGTGATATCCCCGCGATCAAATCACATGCTGCGCAGCTATTGGATACAACTTCTCCGAGTGGGCCCTTTAAGTATCTTCCCGTTACATGGACAGACAAAACCCGCTCTTGACATATATTGCCTCTACGGTTTCCTCCGAGTACCTGAACACACCTTTATAACCACTATATTACCGAGTGGCGTTTGATGCTATCTAAGCACTCTCGAGAGACAGTGATTGATATAGCCTCACGGTCTAAGGAATAGTCTACGAGGATCCATTTCTAATCACAGTAACTTGAACTCCGTGACATGATCGGGTCACGATGTTTAGGTTGGGTATTGGTTCATCATCTCATTCTCGGAATGAGATGACTCCATTTCCAACTGGCATAAATGCCACATGATCAGGAAACATGATCATCTGTTGACCAATGAACCAGTGACTAGAGTTTCAGTGGGAACCCCTGGTTGTTTATATATCACACGTGTATTGATGTTTCCACTCAATACAGTTATAGCATGATATAAAACTTAATCATAAACTATATGAAATATGATAAAAGTCCTTACTACTATTTGTTCTCAATCATTGGAACCATATATCCGGTACCCTAAACATGCTTGCTCATGGAAGAGGTTGAGTCTTGGGTCTGTATTTTACAGTCCCAAATCCTTTGCAACTTACTAATGTCACCTTGATTGACATTAATACTTTATCATCATATGATAGCATCTGTGTGTATGTATCGTCGTTATGGCAGCAGAACGAGGCCTGATTCCAGGAGCCTACCGTGACTTTAGATCAACCACGAGGGCTTTCTCATGGGCACTGTGCCCTGGGACACATCATTCTATGTTAAAAGCGAACTAACCCTGCCATAATATTATACAATACTTTAGATGGTACCCTTATCTATTATTATAAATGTATTCATCGAAACACTAGTGCACTCTGTGCAACTTTCGATGTTTTGTTCACCTCGCTTCCTACTTGACTTTAATCGGTATTTATAGGAGTTTCCAACATATTCCCTTATAACATAACCCTTTATGTTTTAAGATATGTCATCCTTTATGGACTTGGAAAACATGTCTGCAGTTCTCTACTAGACACTATGGACAAACTTAGCTCAACATTCTATGATTCGAACTTGATCACTTTTAAACGTTCCTTATTTGAATCACATATTATGCTAAGTTATCATCACGGTTTACTAAGACAGAACCTATGTCTCAACATAGTGGATGATGATCATCCTTTTCTTTCTTTCAACCATTGATGTTAAACTTAATACTATTCCTAATTTGAGTTATTAAGGACCAGTTCCTTAATCAACTTCTATTCTAAAACCCTTTTCAGAATCCCTTAAGGAATACTACATAATATCATAATACACCTATTATCAACTTATACACCTTATAAATCATTATTTATAAGTACTTGCGCTTCTATTCTTAACACACTTAAGAATCACTCCTATAAGCTCACACTCAAAAATATGTCAATCACATATTGTTTTAGGAAGACTTTCATAGCTCCCACTCAATTTTATGCAAATTGCATATCCACTCACTATTTTGAACAACTTCAAAATCCTTTGATCAAATATCAAACTTGGAGATTTTCTATGAGATACTAGTACTGTTACTAGTTTTGAATCCTCTAGACATTCAGCACATTGGAATCAAATTCATTTGAATTTGTCCAATACTTGACAAATTGTGCTTTTGTCATTCACCCCGTTTTCCACTACGGCTTTGCAGTCATTTGGGAAAATTCAAGAAACTCCTTTTACTTGTGAGATTTAGCAACGAATTGCTTTCTAATCTCAAGTGAATTTCGTTTACAAGATTTCTCATAATTCTAGTTTACCATTATTTCCTTAGTAGTTCATAGGTATGTCGTATTCCATGAATCATGACAAATGATTCACAAATGTCTCCATACAAGATATGAATTACATTTTGAATCCTACTTCATGTAGTGAAAACACTAGTGGGAAAAACACAATGATCATTATCATTGATTCTTTCCTTTTGTGAAGAGAATCGTTTAGGAACGTTGTCCGTTGTGCTTCTCAACACTCTCATGCAGGGTTTTGAATCCTCATCGTGTTTTTCACTATCTTCCATTTGCTCCATAATCGAGAAACATCACTAGAAGTGAGCTTTCTCAAGAATGCACCAAAATCCAAGCAGCACGAATCTTGCTTTCCTTTTGGTTTCAGCTATGGGTTTCGTATTCAAAGTTTCCAATGAATACGCTACAAGGACTTATTCGCTATTGTTTCGGTTATATCGAATAACCACAAAACTTTCACGAATTCAAATGGTTCACTATAAATTCTAATTGAGTGCTAACTATTTCTAATTAATGGTCTCTACATCTACACTACAACGATTTATTTGGTTCCTTCTACTCACCCACTTTGATATCTATTATCACATTGTGATGCTTTGTATTTTGATGTTTCAAAACGTTTTGCATTCCACAATTTCTTTTATGCCATTCTTATAAATTCGAATTTCATTACTATTGATCAAATCATAGTAATTAGATTCTCTTTTATCTTTATGCCCATTGTCGATGAAACACTTTGATAAAATCAGATAGTTTCATATTGATGTTTCCTTTGGTAACTACTTTACACATTAAACAATCATATAATGAAAATATACCATTTTTGTTAAAACACAATACATCGAACATGTATTTACTTTTAACAATTCGTTAAACACTTTGTATTCAAGTAATACACGGTGTTCAAGTTATTTTGCCGAACTTAGGCATGATTTATATGTGATAAGAAATCGAATGACTTTCACATATTATCAATATAACTTTGAATTTAAACAATGGTTTCATTTTATTAATGAATTTATCATTAAGTTGGGTATTTTATGGCATTTCAATATTTTATAAATGTTCATGCATTATCAATTAGATTAAAACAACAAGGATAATTCACACATAATCAAACAAGATATGAACACGAATAGAAATCATTCATAAAAGTGGAACAACGGTTTGTTACAAACTCATATGAATAATCGTTTCACAAAATGTGAGACACACTAAAGAAGTTCACAATCTCTTGATTACAATAATCATCCTAAAACACATACTAAATGATAAATGTTGAGGGAGAGTGTCGTCGGCCATCATCATCATGCTCGCCATCAACACGCAACATCACCTCCTCTCCAGCAAGCACCTCCCATGCAGAAGGACCTGTTTTCAGCAAAACAGAACAAGTATCAGATATACTTAACACTGCAAATGTGTTTGCAATATTATAACATTTATAAAACTGTATATCAAATATATATCTTTGTAATTGATGACCTCTAGCGAAGTCGGGTTCATCCACCACATTTCTGAAATGTGATATGAACTCAAGGAAATCCAGTGTTTCCGTGTCACCTCTCATAATGCAGATCCTGACCTGTGCTTGGAAGCTTGGTGGAAGCGACCACAGCACAACTCCCATCGCAAATGAGCTTGAGAACCAGTTGTCCAGGTAGTATGTTAGACTCATGTATGCATCGTAGATTCTCAATAAGTGCTCGTCTAGTGAGGAGCCCTCCTCCATCTTTATGGAGAGGAAGTCCCCCATCAGCTCATACTCCCACATACACACTTGTTCCACGAAATGTGATCTCAGATGTGCCATGACCACTCGGGATTTAAGACTGCCCACCATTGGCCATAGCCCATCCTCCATTCCGAGGCGCATCGTCACTGATATGAATGTGGCCATCACACGACGACGGCAGCGCAGATCCCGCTGCTCCTGGGTCTCATGAGAATAGGGTGGCTCCAAATACATCTCGCAGGTCATGTAGTCAGCTACATTGTTCTCACCAAGGAGATCAAACAGGCGCATGACCCATGCAGAAAAGTTGGATCCATCTAACTTGTGCTTTTTTCCTTTTAACCAATCATCGATAGGGAAGGTAATCTCGGGGAGAACCATTTTCTACATTTATAATTGCAAAAGGAATTTACACTAAGTTTATAATTAAATGAGTTGATATTAACTCCACTCAGAAACACCTATCCCCAGTGAGGGTTCCTAGTGATAACACGACCCCTATCAGCCACATCTCCCTCGATTGTCACGGCCATCAATGTGGGTTCAAGGGTGGACGCTAAACGTCGGTCACATCATTCATGCGACTCGTGCCCGATCTTTCGACCATCCGCGTTCCAAGGCCATGCACATGCTAGGCTCGCCAACTCAACCTTAGTGTATTCGCTGTGCAACATGGCTTACACCCACTATATGCGAACGTAGATATGTCGGACACCCAGGCCTGTACCCTAGATCGCCTCATACCGAAGAACTTTCTTGGTGGTGCACACTAAGGGGGAACACAATCGTTGGTAATTTTAACAAGGATCATCTTATTAGGCTACCGTCGAGTATCTAATACTAGCACACAATAAGATATACAAACAATAACATTGAATGTAAATGCTATGTGATATGGTCCTTCACGTCGTGATCTCCATCCGCCGTCACCGGGTTCCGGCGCCAGGGTTCCGGCACCATAGACACCAGGGTACCGGTGTCATTCCGGCATGGTAGTCTATCACCTCCGTGACTATCTAGTACTACGTAACAAAAGGTAATCACTTTACCTTTGCCACAGCCATATCACAAAGCAATGCCCCCTGCAAAACAAAGTTAGACGCCTCTACTTTATCTTTCCATGTTTTACGTGGCTGAATGGGCTTTCGCACAAGAACCGTTCTCACCTACGAACTTTCAGCACAACGCTGATCAAGTAGTTGTCTCTACTACACCCCTTTCGGGGCCCTCCGTTGCAAATGGCATACCAACTAATGCGAGAGAGACAGACACCCCCCTAAGCCACTTTATATGGTACAAGCCGTATGTCAAGCGTGGACCAGTCTCGCAAACGAAAGCGTAAAGTCGGTTGGGGGCCGCTTCATCAAGCATTACTGTGGTATACACAAGTACAGGTGGGAGGGTAACAACTAAAAGATCAATGCCCACACGCTACATCTCGTGTGTTCTACCCGTACTAGCATTACTACGCATAGATCTAGCTTTGATACCACTATAGGGGTTCCTCGTATGAAAACAATAAATTTTATCCTACGCCCCTGAACCCCTGAAGCTGCCAGGACCAATCTATTAGTAATACAGTAACGGGAGGGGCTTTTCGCGAACTTACCCTTGAAGACCGAAAAGCGTTGTCAACGCTTAGGAGAGCGTGGTTGATGTAGACGAGCCGAAGCCGACCTCAAGGTCATGATGAAGTCCTTGCGCTCCTTGGCTCCAACGACTTGAGTGCCTCAAGTGCGACACCTCGCGGGGAGTTACACACGTCCGGTGCCTGACGATGACTCCCGCTTCCCCGATCCAGCAGCAGTTGTGGAAGTAGAGCTCCCAGATCCTAATCCCGCAGCTCGACGGCGCTCCACGGTGAAGATGTCTCTCGTTCACACAGTCCAGACTTGGGACCACGGTCACGAGAGAGAGAGAGGGAGAGACAAAATATCAACTGGAGGTCCTCCCAAAAGTGAGTCGACCTTTATTGATTATTGGTGTATTTAATTTGGCCAAATACGCCCACTATATATAGGGGGAGGGGAGGTACTACCTCCCTCAACGTCCCATGGGTGGGACTAAAGGAGAGGAGGGGGGAGGGGAGGCCGCCGGCCACCCTAGTGGGCCCCGTGCAGGGGGCTAGGCCCAGCCGGCCAGCCCCCTTGCCCCTTCTCCCTCTCTCCTTTCCCCTAATGGGCCCTCTCCCTCCGGGAATTGGCCCATTAAGCCTTTGAGCATTTTAATTGATTTTATATTTATTAAATAATTATGAATAAATGATTAAATCAACATTTAACATTCATTCACATATTATTCAATCTCCGTGGCCATCCACTCTGGACAACTTCCGGACTTACTGTAACCCTTCCGTTTTTCTCTCTACAATTCTTCAGCGATTCCACCGATCCTATAAACACTCTCTAAGCATCATCAAGCCCTTAAGCGTGATACCCCATAGTTCGGGAACACTCCAGACATGGTCGGGACACTCCCGCACCAATGATCGATAGAGGGACCTAGATGGCCATGTGACCCCTGTGCGTTGCACGAAGATCTTTTGTCATTTGAACCGGGACATTCGTGTCTTATTCCCTTTGTCACTCGATACTTGCATTGCCCGAGATCTGATCAATGACATCACCATGTCGTGTTCAATCTCGTTACTGAACAACGCTATTTGACTCGTTCCGACAAGTGATATCCTCGTGATCAAATCACACGCTGCGTAGCTATTGGATACAACTTCTCCGAGTGGGACCTTTAAGTATCTTCCCGTCACATGGACGGACAAATCCTGCTCTTGACATATATTGCCTCTACGGTTTCCTTCAAGTACCTGAACACACCTTTATAACCACTGTATTACCGAGTGGCGTGTGATGATATCTAAGAACTCTCGGGAGACAGTGATTGATATAGCCTCACGGTCTAAGGAATAGTCTACGAGGATCCATTTCTAATCATCGTAACTTGAACTTTGTGACATGATCGGGTCATGATGTTTAGGTTGGGTATTGGTTCATCATCTCATTCTCGAAATGAGATGACTCCATTTCCAACTAGCATAAATGCCACATGATCATCTGTTGACCAATGAACCAGTGACTTGAGTTTCAGTGGGAACCCCTGGATGTTTATATATCACACGTGTATTGATGTTTCCACTCAATACAGTTATAGCATGATATAAAAATTAATCATAAACTATATGAAATATGATAATAGTCCTTACTACTATTTGTCTCTAGGGCATATTTCCCACAGCTTCAACTCCTCGCTCCGTGCTACGCCTTCTTCTCCCATGTACCTGATCATACAATAGCACAAAGACTTAGGGAGTATAAATTTCTTATAAATGAAAGTATCATGTTCAATTAGGAATGAATTCACCTAATAGTCATCATTGATTTGACTCAATATTTCCTTCCAGTTCAAGCAGTCAGAATAATCATAATCCCTGTATATATCCTCATCACGTTGCGGTTATACATCGATTGCCGTCCAATCAATGCTATCACCTTGCGTTATTGACATCCCATACCACGTCTCAATGACATGCTTGATGAGTTGTGTCGAGCCTCTGTTTTCTCGAAAATTGATCTTCGTAGTGGTTACCATCAAATACGCATGGCGGAAAGTGATGAGTGAAAAACCTCCCTCAAGACCAAACTTGGTCTCTATGAATGGTTGGTCATGCCTTTTGTCTTATCTAATGCCCCCATCCACCTTCATGCACCATATTAATCATATTTTGCGTTCTCTCATTGGAAAAAGTGTTGTTGTCTATTTTGATGATATACTTGTTTATAGCAAGTCACTTGAGGAACATGTTACACATGTCAAGGAGGTCTTTCAAATCCTTCAACATGAAAATCTATATGTTAATCTTCCCAAGTGCACTTTTGCTAAAGATAAGTTGATTTTTCTTGGATTTGTTGTTTCTTCGAAGGGCATTGAAGTTGATCTTTCCAAGTTAAAGGACTTACGAGATTGGCCCATCCCAACAAATGTGAGTGAACTCCGAAGTTTTCATGGGTTGGCCAGTTTCTATCATCTCTTTATGAAGGACTTTTCTACCATTGCTTGTCCTCTCAACAAGTTGACAAAAAAGAATGTCACCTTCGTGTGGGGCAAAGAACAACAAAAGGCTTTCGATGAACTTAAAAAGAGGCTCACCAAAGCACCTCCTCTTGCATTACCGGATTTCACAAAAACTTTTGAGATAGAGTTTGATGCTAGTGGTATTGGCATTGGAGGAGTCCTCATGCAAAATGGGCGTCCTATTGCTTACCATAGCGAGAAACTTGATGGTGCTTGCCTTAACAATCCAATTTATGAAAGAGAGATTTTTGCCTTAGTACGTATCCTTCATGTTTGGCAACACTATCTTTGGACTAAGGAATTTATCATACATTCCGACCATGAATTGTTGGAATATCACAAAGGCCAAGCCAACTTGACCAATATACACGCTTAGTGGGTTGAGTTTATGGAGTCTTTTCCTTACATTGTCAAGTATAAGAAGGGCAAAGATAATGTAGTTGCGGACGCTTTGTCTTGCAATCACAGAAGCCTTCTTACTCGACTTGAAGTAAACGTGTTGGGACTTGATGAAATCAAAACTTTGTATTCTTTCGACACGTTCTTTGGACCAATTTTCGCAAAGTTCTCCATGGACAAAGGAGTTGATGATTTCTATTTGCATAAGGTCTTTCTCTTTAAACAAAACAAGCTTTGCATTCCGAAGTCATCACATGGTGGAGGCCTCATGGGTCACTTTGGCCGTGACAAGACATTGGACATGCTCGCTACTCATTATTATTTGCCCAAGATGAAGCGTGACATGGAGCGTGACATGGAGCGCTACGTCCAATGATGCACCACATGATTACAAGCTAAGTCCCAAGCTAACCTTATTGTCTTTTTTATGCCATTGCCTATTCCTCATGCACCATGGTCGGACATTAGCATGGATTTCGTGTCAGGATTGCCTAGGTCTAAGCATGGTCATGATTTTATATTTGTAGTTGATGCAGCCCGTCCTGCGGACGCTACTACATCCACAACGCCAAGTCCCCAAGATCGTCCCCAAGTCAACCAAGAAGATGGACCAGGAGCAGCCAGCTCCAGAACCAGAGTCTTCGCCGTCATCGCCCCGGAGAGTCCGCCCGAATCTAGCCGGAGTGTCCGGCGCAGCCGGAGTGTCCGACACGACTCGGCTGGAGTGTCCGGCCTGCCCCAGCCCCAACCTAGTGTGGACATTCAGAAGGCCAGTTCGGACACTACCCGAACACTACCCGGAGTGTCCGGCTACCCCGGACTGTCCGGTCACTCCGACCCGGACTGTCCGGCCCAAGTGATGGGCCTGCGAGCCAACAGCTGGGCCCTTGGCCCATGTACCCCTCTATTTCGCACCAAACCCTAGTTTTATGCCCAAAATACCCCTGAACTTGTGGCTGGCCTATAAATAGATCCCCCACCCCCTCATGTATCCTTAGGCATAGATGATAGACTAAAGAAAACCCCCTTTGTGGAATCTCTAGTTTTGCATCATCCCCTTCTACCAAAGGGGATCGACTATCGTCACCACCTCGTTGGAGTTTGCATCGCGCCTCCCTCGTTGTACAAGGCCTTGGCATCGGTGTCCCTTTGCCAAGACGTCAAGACCCTCTCCAAGGTGTTCTTCCCTCTCCGCTTGGGATTGACGAGAGCACGTTGACCGATCTTTCCTTGCGAGGATTCTATCGGACCGGTGGCCACCGGTGAGAGCAATCGGCCTTGTATCGTGTGTGTTTTGCGTGTGTTCATCGTGTTCTTCACGAGGTGTGCGTCCGCTACCTTCTCCCTTTCCCCTCGCTTTCCCATCGATTTGACCACGAGATCCGTGAAGATCAGGCCACCCTAGAGGTTTGCCCTCATCATCTGGTATCAGCAGCTTTTGGTTGCCACGGATTTCTCCTTTGGTCTTTTCCCCCATAAATTCGAAAATCCCCAAAAAATAGCCCCAATTTCGTGTTTTGGATCGATCTGTGATTTGAGTGTGTTTTGGTAGGTTTTGATCCGTGGTTTACTTGCTAAACTTGTTGATCTACCTTCCCCTGCGTTTCCATAGCCTAATTCCTTGATTTCCCCCATCAATTTGAGGTTTTGGTCCTAGTTTTTCCGCCAAAACTCGTCCTGTTCGTGTTCTGGAAGTTCTGGTTCGACCGGACCGGACTGTCCGGCCAAAACTGACCGGAATATTCGCCCCACCGGAGTTTCCGGCCTAAACTGACCGGAATATCTGGCCCGGCCGGACTGTCCGTCCTACGCGCACCGGACTGTCCGTCCCCTGCTGACAGAAAAATCTGCTTCACGGTTTTGAGCATAACTTTTGCATACGAACTCGGATTTTGGTGTTCTTTAGCTCGTTTTGAAGAGGAGAAAGAGCTCTACATCATCATCTCCGTAGTTCATGCTATCTACTCCATACAAATTCCGTGAGCAAGGCGGAATCCACCAATAAAGGGTGAAGATCGGCGACAAAAGGTATAAAAATTCCGCGACTTCTCCCCACTTGCATCCCTTTGTGAACCACACTATCTTTGCATTCAACAAACACCTATTGAGACTAGTTCCTCCTATGATTTCTTGGGCTATGCACATTTGATACCTCGTAGAATTCCGAGCAAAAGTTGTGAGCGCGCTATCTCATATAGTTATCTTGTATAGTTGTTGGCACAAGGAAGAGGCAAGTGAAAAATAAAAGAAAAAGAGAAAAAAATATATAGAAAAAGAAGAAAAAGAGAAAGAAAGAAACAAGTGCCTCATAGAATAGGAAGCGCAAGCTCGATGAACATCAAATAGGTGGTACTTATTGTGCATATCTTGTAGCCCACCAATTTATTGCAATCGAACTAGTGTCTCTCCTTGCACTTGCGCGACACGAGCTTATAGTCTTCGCTAGGTAATCATTTGGTTCTTAGCTCACTTTCTCCGTCGCACAAGTCCCATTTATCCCACCGTGTGTGTTTCCTTGTATATATTCCTTATTGTGGATTGACTCGTTTTGCTTTGTGATCATCGTGGTTTTTTACTTGCCATTACAACATCTTGATTTCGGATTGGTTCTTGGACACACCACCTTCCATACCTATCCACCATAAGCTTTGTGTGTGTGTGTTTTTTAGTGGTTAGTTGGTTTTGGTGTTCCGCGTGAACTTCACTTTGCTTGGTTTTGATTGCTCTCAAGTGTTGCCACTTGCACGATACTATCTTCCAAGGTAAAGTAAGGTTTGACGTTGCATTCCTAACCCCTACCACTTCCATATACACCACTTGGTCTTGTGAATCATGTCTAGGAACTCCGGACCCAAGGATGATATCTATGAAGAATCCATGATGAGCCACCATGCCTACGCCTCCACAAGCTTGGATGACATGATGGAGCACTACACCGACAATGGCTCCACATGCTTGGGTGATATGGAGTTCTACAACAACAATAACCCCCAAAGCATGGAAGACTTCAAGAACGACAACGACAAGCTCCTCAAGTCACATCGACCAAGAGGGAGCCTCCACCTCGAGAGCGCCAAGGTCCACCATCACATGGACAAGTTCAAAAGCTCCCACAACAACTTCAAGAGCGACATGGAGAACAACTTCACCAAAACCATGAGCATGATGGCCAAGACTAATGATGCTTTGCGCTCATTACAACGCCTCACCAAGAAGAGTGCCAAGGACAAGGAGCATCGTCGCGAGCGTCATGTGGATGACCAAGTGCGCCATCTACATCAACCTTTGGCAAGGCATGCCAATGACCTCCATCGACACCATCATAAGGCGCCTTCAACTACTCGTGCCACCACCAAAAGGGCACCAAGAGCAAGCTCTCCTCCATGCCATCAAGCTTCACGCCAAGAGTCTACACTTCAAGATGGAGGAATCCAAGGCCACATATGTGATGAAGTTGATCCGAGCACCGCTCTCGACAACAACATGAGCCTACTTCCACCACTACCACAAGATGGAGACGACAAGGTCGAGAATGGTGAGCATGGGACTTTCCCTTCACCAAAGGAGGAGCATGGAGATGAGACAACCGAGCCTACCCCTACATGCTTGAGTGATGATGTGGTACGAATCCCATGTGAGTATGAGAGCCACTTAGCCCACTTGAGTGAAAACAAGAGTGAGATGAGTGACTCCACCATACGTGATATTGAGTGCTTCCACTTGGAGGGCATGAGTGATACACCTAGTGATTTGAGAGTGGTAGTTGATAGGTCATGTGAGACCACTTTGATTTCTAACGACTTACCCTCTACCTCTAGTGTGTTATCCCATGATGTGCTAGGTTCCATGGATAAAGAAGCACCAAGCTTGGAGATGATGATGCCTCCAACCGAGAAGATGTACATGGTGGATGAAGATGATGCCATCCCCATATTGGATGAAGAAGTCGCCCACATGGAGGCCAATTCTACCACAACACCCACTTCATATGAGAGGTATGAACAAGGTAAGAATACGGGTGTTGATGATGCCATGATCCCACTAGTGGACATGATGACTTGTGATGATTGGCATGCTATGGATGATGTTTGTGATATCACATATGACTCATTGGTATTTCCATGTGATACTTTGCCTTTGCATAATGTTGAGCATGTGAAATTATTTGATTGTGATGATGTTGCCATAGACATGCCATGCTCTAAACGTTACGTTGATGATATCATTGCTTGCACTTTGTTGAACAATTACTCTTTCCAATGTTTTGCTTGCAATGATGTTACCAATGGTACCCCTCGAACCATGCTTTGTCATGAATGTTTTACAATCTCTCCCGTTGCTTGCAATAAGTTGAATAATTGCTCTTTCACTTGTTTTGCTTGCAACAATAATTCTCATATGGTTTATATTGAGATGGCCCCCATAGCTTTCTCAAATTTTGGAGATTTTGATGATTGCCATGATAAGCATGTTCCCCACTTGCATACTCACCATGCATATTTTTCATCCTTGATTGACACTAATGGTGATGTGCACAAGAAGAGATACGTCATGATGGATGATGTGTTTCTCTACCATGCACACACATTCTTCCTTTTATCTACGATGTGTGTAGGTACCCGCACAAGAATGTCAACCTCGGTTGAGCACGAGTTGACAAAAAGAGCTCTAGAGAGCATCCCCCACATGCGTTCAAGATCGAACCCAGCTCTGATACCTTTTGCATGCTTTGCATCTTTCATGTTGAAAAATTGCTCTTTCCTATGGTTTGCTTGCAAGCATGTTGATGGTATTCTTTCACCTTGTGACAATCATGTCTCGTTGCTTTTGGATATTGATACTTTGTGTGTTGCCACAAAAATGTTGAACAATTTCTCTTTCCAATGTTTTGTGTGCAACCATAATGCCATTTTGAGCATGTATTGTCATGAGAGCTTCCAAGTCTCTCGTATTGTTGTTGCAACAAACATAAGGACCACTTGCTCTTTCATATGGTTTGTTTGCAAACATGTTGTTTTTGCTACCGCTTGTGATACTCATACCCCCATGATTTTGGATTTTGATGATATGTGTATGGCATCCAACATATTGAACAATTGCTTTGGATATTCTTCCTCATGTGTTTTTGCCGAATTCTTCTAGCTTTGCATCAAAGATGTTGATCAAGATTTTATTCACTTGCTTTGAGTGCCACACTAAGATGTTATATGGAGTTTTCGAGTTCCCACATTTGGATGATATTGAATTAACTTCCATGCACTTTGACCTTGCATACACATTTCGTTTGCGATACTTGAGTTGTGCTAATAGTGTTGTGAAGAATAATGGACATGCCACAAATGACATGCTCCTCTATCACACACAAACATATGTTGCTTGGTCTTTGCTGTGTGAAGGTACAATTACATACGTGTCAACCTCTATGGACAAAGAGTTGACAAGACGAATCGAAGAGAGTTACCTAGGGCTATCCTTCAATGAGCTATCTCTATATCATAAGGTGACTTCCTTCTACTTGAGGACTCATGCTATAATCTTCATGAATTGGCTACTCTTTGAGTGTTGCTTCGCTTTTGTTGTGAGCTTTGTAGGCTTCATGGAAGGTGAGGGAACATTGAAGAGTTGCCACATCAAGCTTCTCAAGGACGACTATATGGTGAACCCCAGGATCAAGAAGGTCTCTCGGGGTCATCTTCTTAGGATGAGCATGAAGAGTCAAGGACGACTCTTTTTGAAGGGGGAGCTGATGCAGCCCGTCCTGCGGACGCTACTACATCCACAACGCCAAGTCCCCAAGATCGTCCCCAAGTCAACCAAGAAGATGGACCAGGAGCAGCCAGCTCCAGAACGAGAGTCTCCGCCGTCATCGCCCCGGAGAGTCCGCCCGAATCCAGCCGGAGTGTCCGGCGCGACTCGGCTGGAGTGTCCGGCCTGCCCCAGCTCCAACCTGGCGTGGACATTCAGAAGGCCAGTTCGGACACTACCCGGAGTGTCCGGTCACTCCGACCCGGATTGTCCGGCCCAAGTGATGGGCCTGCGAGCCAACAGCTGGGCCCTTGGCCCATGTACCCCTCTATTTCGCACCAAACCCTAGTTTTATGCCCAAACTACCCCTGAACTTGTGGCTGGCCTATAAATAGAGCCCCCACCCCCTCATGTATCCCTTAGGCATAGATGATAGACTAAAGAAAACCCCCTTTGTTGAATCTCTAGTTTTGCCTCATCCCCTTCTACCAAAGGGGATCGACTATCGTCACCACCTCGTTGGAGTTTGCAGCGCGCCTCCCTCGTTGTACAAGGCCTTGGCATCGGTGTCCCTTTGCCAAGACGTCAAGACCCTCTCCAAGGTGTTCTTCCCTCTCCGCTTGGGATTGACAGGAGCACGTTGACCGATCTTTCCTTGCGAGGATTCTATCGGACCGGTGGCCACCGGTGAGAGCAATCGGCCTTGTATCGTGTGTGTTTTGTGTGTGTTCATTGTGTTCTTCGCGAGGTGTGCGTCCGCTTCCGCTACCTTCTCCCTTTCCCCTCGCTTTCCCATCGATTTGACCACGAGATCCGTGAAGATCGGGCCACCCTAGAGGTTTACCCTCATCAGTTGTAGTGGATCGATTTTCCAAAATGGCACACTTCATACCATGCCATAAGACCGACGATGCTTCACATCTTGCAAATTTGTTTTTCAGGGAAATTGTCCGTGTTCATTGTGTGCCATGAACAATCGTCTCCGACCGCGACATCAAATTCATGAGATGCTTGTGGAAGACTTCATGGCCAAGCTCGGAGTCAAGATACTCTTCTCTTCCGCATCACACCCGCAAACCGATGGCCAAACCAAGGTCGTCAACCGAAGCCTCGGTACTCTCCTTCGTGTGTTGATCAAGAAGAACTTGAAGGATTGGGAGGAGTGCATTCCCCACGCCAAGTTCACCTACAATCGGGCCAAGCACTCTACAACACAACGGAGCCCCTTCATGGTAATCTAAGGTTTCGAGCCCCTTATCGCGCTCAACATACTACCACTTCCTCTACATGAGCGCACCAACATGGACATCGACAAGCATGCCCAAGCTATGGAGAAGCTTCACGAAGAAACAAGAGCTACAGTTGAGCAACAGGTGCAACACCAAGCAACAAGGATCAACAAGGACAAGAAAGAGTTGATCTTCGAAGAAGGTGACCTTGTGTGGATACACTTAAGCAAAGACCGCTTCCCCAAGGAACACGACTCCAAGCTCAAACCAAGAGGATATGGTCCCTTCAAGGTCATCAAGAGAATAACAACAACACCTACATCATCGACATCCCGACCTCCAAGTACTTGTGAGAAATACGTTCAACATCAAGGTCCTTTCGGCTTTCCATGGAGATGTTCAATATGATAACAATGAAGAGTCAAGGACAACTCTTTCCCAAGGTGGGGAGCTGATGTAGCCCGTCCTACGGACATCCATACATCTTCACCACCAAGTCTCCCAAGTGGACTAATGACTCGTGCACGAGCCAAGATCCTTCAAGCTAAGGTGAATTCGCTCCTTGTCTCATTTGATTTTGATACATCATTGGATGGCTTGCAACTTCATGCAAATACCCTATGCATCCTCAGCTGAACCCCATAAATAAATGCCAAGGGAAGGATCCAAGCCATCGCAAGACGAAGGTCTAGACCAAATCCGTGCTAGGCCCACACTCGAGCAGACCGGACCCACGACCGTAATTTCCGGCGCACGCCGAAATAGATCAGCACCGACCGAACCGCATCTCTGTACGCCATTTCAGTAGCTCACCGGAATTACCGGTTCTGACCGGAATTTCCACCGCCTAGTCCGGTGCGACTGGACATATCACCGAGATGCTCCAGACTTAAGTAAACTATGGGTTTGATGCCCGAGAATATTCCTATTTCGTCCAGTTTTTACCCTTTTCTGCCCAAACTACCCTTGTTTTAGTGGTTGGCCTATACATAGCTCCCACACCCCCTTGTATTACTCAGACTTGGATAATTGAAATTAGAATACACCCTTGTGGATCTCCCTAATTTCTAGTCTCATGCTCCTTGAGAAAGGAGCACCAATTATCCCCACCTCATTGGAGTTTTCATCGTGCCTCGCTCGTTGTATAAGAAGCCCCTTTCCAAGACATCAAGATCTCACCAATACTCCCCACTCACCATGCCTGTTCAAGAGAGAGATCTTCGCCCGATGCCAATCCTAGGGATTGCACCGGACCGATAGCCGCCAGTGTGAGCTATAGGTGTGTATCTTGTCTTCGTGTGTGCGTGTGGTCATCGTGTTCTTCATGTGTGAGTTTGTGGATTTCATCCTCTCCCTCATCCCCCACTCACTCTGCCTCGATTTGAAGGGATTCGTGAATGATCGGGCCGCCCATGAGGTTTTCCCTCAACAATTCCTTTCCATCCACCACCACTACTATTGTTTGGACTCCATGAGTACTCAATGCGTCTTCTAGTTCGCAAAGTCAGCATTGCAATTTGTTGCAAACAAAGGCACTTCTTGGTCCAAACAAAGCTTGCAAGGTAATTATTAATGGTGGAAGGTGCCGCAATTTAGTAAGCAACGAGTTATGTGCCAAGCTTAAGCTGAAATATATATCGCACCCTCATCCGTATTTTATTCAATGGTTAAGTGACAACGGAGAGATGAAGGTTTGTCACATGGTGCGTGTGATTTTGAGATAGGACCGTACAAGGATTCCATTGACTTTGATGTGGTTCCTATGGCGGTTTGTCATTTTTTATTGGGTCGACTGTGGCTATTTGATCGTTCCGTACAACACAATGGCTGAGCCAATACATATCACTTTGAGTTCAAGGGAAGAAAACTCAATTTGCAACCTATGTCACCATAAGATATTGTGAATGAATCTCGTCAGAAAACTAAAGTCAACTTGGAGGATGCACATCCATTAGGTGATAGGAGAAAGAATGTAACAGTTGTGAGTGTTATAACAAAAAGTGAGAGAGTGCACAATTTGATTATATTTGCCACCAAAGAATACATGAGAGAATTTATTGAGGATCCTACAGCCGTGCCTCTTGTGCTCATGTACAAAGGCGAGGTCTTAGTTTCTAATGATACGACTCCTCTTTCTCTTGGTGTTTCTAATGTGTTACAGGAATTCAGCGATGTGTTTCCGAAGGAGGTACCTGCAGGTTTGCCACGATTGTGAGGTATTGAGCATCAAATTGACTTGATTCCAGGAGCATCGTGGCCCAACCGTGCACCATACCGCACAAACCCCGAAGAGACGAAGGAAATTCAGAAACAAGTACAATCCCTTCTTGACAAACGTTATATTCGTGTGATCTCAAGTTCTTGTGTTGTTCCTGCTATTTTAGTTCCTAAGAAATATGGTACTTGGAGCATGTGCATAGATTGTAGATCTATAAATAACATCACTATTCGATATCGTCATCCTATTCCACGCTTAGAGGATTTGTTAGATGAGTTGAGTGGTGCTGCTGTTTTCTCTAAAATTGATTTGCATAGTGGTTATCATAAAATTAGGATGAAGGAAGGGGATGAATGGAAAACTGCCTTTAAGACTAAGTTTGGTTTATACGAGTGGTTATTAATTCCTTTCGGTTTAACTAATGCACCTTTCATGAGATTAATGAACCATGTCTTAAGGAATTTTATTGGCAAGTTCGTGGTTGTGTATTTTGATGATATATTAATCTATAGCCGCAATGAACATGAGCATAGTGATCATATTAGACAAGTCTTGCAATTGTTACGAGATTCTAAGCTATATGGTAATCTTGAAAAGTGTACATTTTGTAAAGATAAGGTCATATTTCTGGGATATGTTGTCATTAAACATGGAATAAAAGTAGATAAATCTAAAATTGAAGCTATTCAAAATTGCCCAACTCCCATGATTGTGAGTCAAGTATGAAGTTTTCACGGTCTAGCTAGTTTCTATAGATGTTTTGTCAAAGACTTTAGTACTATTGCTGCACCTTTCAATGAATTAACTAAGAAAGGTGTACCTTTTGAATGGGGCATATCCCAAGATCATGCTTTTGATGAACTGAAACGATCGTTAACTTCTGCACCTTTGCTTGCACTACTAGACTTTTCTAAGAAATTTGAAATTGAATGTGATGCTACTGGCAAAGTTAAACTATCCTATCTATGATAAAGAATTATATGCAACTGTTAGAGTTCTTGAGGTTTGGCAACATTATTTGTGGCCAAAGGAATTTATCATACATTCTGATCATGAAATTTTAAAATATCTGAAAGCTCATTCTAACTTTCATTGGCGTGTTGCTAAGTGGGTTGAGTTCATTTAGTCTTTTCCATACATTATTATACGTAAGAAGGGAAAATATAATGTTGTTGCTGATGCTCTATCTAGGAAGAACATGTTATTAACACAATTCGATATCAAAGTTCCTAGTTTCTAGAAATTATGTGATTTGTATGCAACTGGCCATGATTTTGCTGAACCATATCGTTTATGTACTATTCGGAAGGCATGGGATAAATTTCACATTCATAATGGGTATTTGTTTTGTGCTAACAAACTATGTGTTCCGAAGTTGTCTGTGTGTTTGTTGTTTCTACAAGAATCACATGTTGGAGAATTGATGGGTCACTTTGGGCGTGAGAAGACGTTACTCATGCTCGTTGATCAGTTTTACTGGCCTAAGATGAGGCATGATGTGGATAGGTTTGTCATGAGTTGCATTACTTACAACAAGTCAAAGTCCAAGTTGAAGCCTCACGGTTTGTATATGCCTTTACCTGCACCTACTACACCATGGGAAGATATAAGCATGGATTTTGTATTAAGTTTTCCTAGAACTGGAAGAGGCCATGACACAATTTTTGTGGTAGTGCGTAGATTCTCTAAGACGTCGCACTTTATTGCCTGCCACAAAAGCAACGATGCATTGCATATTGCTAACCTATTTTTCTAAGCCATCTTGCGTTTACATGGAGTAGCAAAGACGATTGTTTCTGGTCATGACATGAAGTTCATGAGCTACATGATATGGGGTGGCCCGATCTTCTCAGTAAGCGGATGGCAATGATAATGGTGGATGATAGATAACAAGCCTGTAGCTATGAACTCTCCCGCTTGATCCCTGATGCCAATGCAACAGCTCTCGAACCTTGTAGGATATTCACAACACCACGCTCTTGCGCATGCAGCCGTGACCACGAACGGTAGTATGCAATCTACTAATTCCCAATGGAACAACAGATCACACTCAATTATAGTTGGTATATTCGAACACAAGGTATTCCAGAGGTTCTATGAAAGAAACAACTCCAAAATAGTTTAACGTGGTCTAAACCCTAACTAGAGGTCGTCCCATAGCTTATAAGGGCGGCTGGGGCGACCAGAAACCGAAAACTAAACGCATACGACTCAAACTGGTACAAACCGACTCGGACCAGATTCGGTCGGCGGGCGGACACTCTGGTCGAAATCGGACGGACAGTCCGGTCAGGCCGGACGCTCCGGGTGAAGTGTGCCGGACAGTCCGCTCTGGCCGGAAACTTTGAAGTTTCCGGGTGGTGTCCGGGTAGTATCCGAACTGGCATACTGAATGTCCACGCCAGTTTGCCTCTCGACCAGGCCGGACAGTCCGAGTGGATCTGGCCGGACACTCCGGTCGTGGCAGATCTTTTTGCCTTCGTCTTGATGATCTTCCATTGCGCCTTCCTCCCGCTCCTCCCTCGCACATCCTTGGGCGATCATCATGTTGGGCTTCTCTTGTAGCCCTTCTCCTCCTCGCGCCATGCTTACTTCTCCAACGAACCTGATCATACATAAATGCATAGACTTAGGCAGTATAAAGTTCTCATCAATCAAAGTACCAGATTCGTTTAGGAGTAAATTCATCTGTTGTTCCAGTAGCTTAGCATGAGCTCTTGTAACAGGTCCAATTCTAATCTCATTGGACTGATCCTTTCTTGCAACAGCTGTAGCATCTTCAGTAGTCATTGGGGTAGGTGTAATTGTAGGGATGTCCTCATCATCCCCCCCCTTCAAAAGGCGTCGACCTCGACGCTCCAAGGTCTTCTCCAGCATATGGTGACAAATCAGCAAGGTTGAAGCTATTGCTAACTCCACCAAACTCCTCAATAGGTATATCAACCGAGTAGGCATTATCATTAATCTTGGCTAACACCTTGTAAGGACCAGCACCACGTGGCTTCAACTTTGACTTTTGAAGTAGTGGAAACCTATCCTTGCGTAGATGCACCCAAACCATATCTCCAGGCTTGAACAATACTTCTTTCCTTGCTTGATTCCTTGCAGCAGCAATGTTCTTGCCTTTCTTCTCAATAGCCTCTCGAGTCTTCTCATGTATTTTCTTCACATAATCAGCACGTTTTGATGCCTCCATATCAACTCTCATGTAATGGCAGAGGCAACATATCAAGTGGCGTCAATGGCTTGAAACCATACACCACCTCAAAAGGACAAAGCTGAGTAGTTGAATGCACAGCCCTGTTGTAAGCAAACTCAACATGTGGCAAACACTCCTCCCACTCCCGCAGATTCTTTTTAATCATGGTCCTTAGCAGCTGTGACAATGTTCGATTCACCACCTCCGTTTGACCATCTGTTTGGGGATGACATGTAGTACTGAACAACAACTTCGTTCCTAGCTTTCCCCATAAGGTAAAAGTAGCTCATGAACTTCACATCACGGTCAGAAACAATCATCTTTGGTACTCCATGTAATCTCACGATGTCCCTGAAAAACATGTTAGCAACATGCAACGCATCGTCGCTTTTGTGGCAGGCAATAAAATGAGCCATCTTAGAGAACCTATCTACTACCACAAATATAGAATCATGACCTCTTTGAGTTTTATCTAGACCTAGCACAAAATCCATACTAATGTCTTCCCATGGAGTATTCGGTGCAGAGAGAGGTGTATACAAACCGTGAGGCTTCATCTTAGATTTCGACTTGTGGCATGTAATACATCGGCTCACAAATATGTACACATCACGCCTCATCTTGGACCAATAAAAGTGATCAGCAAGCATGAGCAACGTCTTCTCACGCCCAAAGTGACCCATCAAACCACCAGCATGTGATTCCTGCACTAAGAACAAACGCAACGATGATTCTGGAATACATAGTTTGTTAGCTCGAAACAAATATCCATCATGTATATATACTTATCCCATGCGTTTCTAAGAGCACACAAACGATATGGTTCAGCAAAATCATGGTCAGTTGCATAAAGTGCACAAATAGCTTCTCATCCAGGAATTTTAACATCAAGATTGGTTAACAACATGTTCTTCCTAGATAGAGCATCAGCAACCACGTTCTCTTTTCCCTTCTTATAGTTAATGATGTAAGGAAAAGACTCAATGAACTCAACCCATTTAGCTAATCTTCTATGCAAGTTTGATTGAGCTTTCAAGTATTTCAATGCTTCATGATCAGAATGTATGATGAATTCTTTTGGCCACAAATAATGTTGCCAAACCTCAAGTACTCTAACAAGTGCATACAATTCTTTATCATAGATAGAATAATTCAAACGAGCACCAGTCAATTTCTCAGAAAAATAAGCTATAGGCCGACCCTCTTGCATCAAAACACCACATATACCTATACCTATACCACTAGCATCACATTCAACTTCAAATTGCTTCGAAAAATCAGGTAATGCAAGTAATGGTGCAAAAGTAAGCAAACGTTTTAATATATCAAATGCAATGTCTTGAGCCGCGCCCCATACAAAAGGAACACCTTTCTTTGTCAAATCATTTAATGGTGCAGCAATGGTGCTAAAATCTTTCACAAAGTGCCTATAGAAACCAGCGAGACCGTGGAAACTACGCACTTGACTAACATTCATCAGAGTAGGCCAATTCTGAATTGATTCAATTTTAGATTGATCTACCTCTACTCCATGCTTAGAAACAACAAATCCTAGGAATATGACCTTATCTTTTGCAAATGTACACTTCTCAAGATTATCATATAGTTTATTATCACGTAACACTTGCAAAACTTGTCTAATATGAGTGCAATGTTCAGATTCGGTGTGGCTGTATATGAGTATATCATCAAAGTAAACAACCACGAAACGACCAATAAACTCTCTCAGAACATGATTCATCAAACGCATGAAAGTACTAGGTGCATTAGTAAGACCAAACGACATAACTAACCACTCATACAAACCGAATTTAGTTTTGAAAGCAGTTTTCCATTCATCCCCTTCTTTCATCCTAATTTGATGATAACCACTACGCAAGTCAATTTTAGAGAAAACAGCAGCACCACTCAATTCATCTAGCATATCCTCTAAGCGTGGAATAGGATGATGATATCGAATAGTGATGTTATTAATCGCTCTACAATCAACACACATGGGCCATGTACCATCTTTCTTAGGAGCTAAAATAGCAGGAACAACACAAGGGCTAAGAGAGACACGAATGTACCCTTTATCCAGCAATGCTTGTACTTGCTTCTGAATTTCCTTAGTTTCTTCGGGATTAGTCCTGTAAGGTGCACGGTTGTGAAGTGTGGCGCCAGGAATCAGGTCCACTTGATGTTCTATACCATGCAATGGAGGCAAACCTGCGGGTACGTCTTCTGGAAACACATCCCCAAAGTCCTGCAAAACAGAAGAGACACCAAGAGAAATAGGGGTCATGTCGTTAGAAACCAATACCTCGCCCTTATACATGAGCACAAGTGGCATGGCTGTAGGATCCTCACGAAACTCTCTCATATCCTCCTTGGTGGCTAGTATCAATAACCCAGGCATCTCTCACTTTTCGTTATATCACTCAATTTAGGCTCAATTACATCAGGAATAGCTGTAACACAGTCTCGCCGAGTGGTAGTATCTTCCTTCAAGTTCACCTCTATCTTCTAGCGAGAATCATTCACAATTTCTTGTGGTGTCATTGGCTTCATAGTAATCTTCTTCCCTTTGAATTCCAAGTGATATGTATTGGCTCGGCCATTGTGTTGTACATGGCGATCATAGAGCCAAGGCCGACCCAATAGTAGGTGACAAACAATCATAGGAACCACATCAAAATCAATAGAATCTTTGTATGGACCTATTTGAAAATTCACACGTACCATATGATTTACCTTCATCTCACCATTGTTGCTCAACCATTGTATGTAGTATGGTTTGGGATGAGGTAAGTATGTCAAATTCAGTTTGGCACATAGTTCCTTACTTGCAAGATTTCTGTAGCTACCTCCATCAATAATTACCTTGCAAGCTTTGTTTGGTCCAACTAGAGCTTTTGTTTGGAACAAGTTGCAACGCTGGGATTCCTCAACCGGTTGCACACTAAGTACACGTGAAGATACGACAATAGTGGGTGCACGCTCAGCATATGCATCTGCACCTTCCTCGTCGTCATCAATATCATCATCAGAAGCTTCATCTCCACTTTCTACTTCACCTTGTTCATTAACAAACATAACCTTGCTGTTTGGACAATCCTTCTTGTAGTGACCTCTACCTCCACAAGTATGGCACACCACATCACGAGTACGTGCAGTAGACATGTTGGAAACCGAGCTAGCAGCAGGAGCATCGGGTTTCCGAGCATTAGAACCAAATGAAGGTGTACTTGCTAGTTTGGCCGATGGTGTAAACGGAACAGCAGTTGATGGCGTGACTGTAGGAGGTGTAGACCTGGCCGAAAATCTGCTGGAGGACGGAAAACAAGCAAGTGACTTCGCCTCTTCTGCCAACTGGGATTCGACCTCTCTAGCATGATGCAACAACTCATTCATGGTCTCATACTTGTGATGACGAACAATGCTCTCGATCGGTAACTTCAAATTGTTTAGGAATCGCTGCATGGTCATCTCAATGGACTCATGAACTCGAGCACGCTGCATAAGCATCTCCATCTCCATGTAGTACTCATCAACTGTCATGGTGCCATGCTTCAATTGCGTCAATTTATCAAAAACTGATTGCAAGTAGTTGGTTGGTACGAAACGTGCCTTCATGATTTGCTTCATCTCGCGCAATCCATCACAGGAAGTTCATTGTCCTCCCTCCTATGTTGCACAAGAGCATCCCACCAACGCAAAGCATAACCATCAAATTCAGATACTGCAAGCTTGACCTTCTTATCTTCTGGATAGTCAAATAAGCGCCAGAGTTTCTCAATCTTCAATTCCCAGGTGAGGTAGTCTTCAGGATCAATGGAACCATCAAACTTAGGAATCGAGAATTTTGGCTTGCCCAAACCGTCATCAGCAGCTTGGTTGGGCACACGTGGACCACGCCCAAGATGGGCAAACCCACGACCATGAGCAGGTGCATGGACAGGGGGAATAGCACGTCCCCTGCCCATATGTGGAGCAACATCAACAGCGCTACCCTTATCGAAATCATCAAAGGCATCATCATGTTGAGGATCTTCCCTTCTATGCAAGGCGGCTGTCAAACCCTCAATGGTCTGCTGCAAAGTGGTGACATTGACATTGAGCGTAGCCACTTGCGTTTGGATAGTATCAACTGTCCCAACATGCTGATCCAATCTCATATTCATATCTTGGAGATTCTTGTCAATGGCATCTGTCATGTTAGTAAACACACGTGTCAAGTGGGATTTCAAAGCCTCATATTCACGCCAATTGACGAGCTCCTCATCCTTCTTTTTCTGCAACACAACATCATTATCACTAGTAGACATGATTAGTAGGTTAGTGCAAAAATCAGAATCTGTATGGTGGAAACTCTCACAACTCACTCGAAACTAATAAGAAAGGAGATCTTACCGTTCCAAAGTGAATAGAGATGCTCTACCAAACGAAATCAAAGACTGATGCACTTGATGTGATGAAGTGAATATCAAAGGTATATAGAACGATCGCAGGGCACACAGGTTATTTAAGGTGGAGCTATAGGTATGGTACCCTATATACACCGCAAACAAGTCCTAGTGCTGATCGTACAAAAACCCAAGAAACACACACGGTGGAGATAAACGTGGCAAAGCAACTTATGAAAAGGAATATTGCAATGCACAAGAGAGACGCTAGTAATAGCTCAAATAGAACAGGCACAAGATTGCTCAAACTACTAGTGCTATACACAACAAGGCCTCCCAAATTGCACACTTCTATATCTCTTTTTTTTGTCAGGCGTGTATCTCTTTTCTCTATTTTTTTATACTAATTCTCTTTTCTTTTCTCTCTTTTTTTTGATTTTTCAACTATATTACTCAATGCAAATGACCATAGCAACTTATAACAGAACTAGGCCGAATAGTCCGGTTGATATGCGCCGGAGACTCCGGTTGGGCCGGATAGTCCGGTTTTGCCTGTCGAAAATTTCTGCACTGCAAACCCTATTGAGCAGCCCGTCGGAGCAAAGCAACTAGTCTCGTGGGTACGTTCCTTGGCACAAATGCTGTAGATAGGCTGTGTCTATGGTATGCAAACAAAGGTACGCTATGTGGACTCGGAAAAACGATAAAACACTTGCGGAAACGGTAACGGTGGGAAACAGCGGAAAACAAGATCAAACCCTACACCTAGACACAAATGGAAACTAGACTCCTAGGAGGAAAAACCTACAGATCGGATCTACGAGAAGATACAATCAGCAACTAAAACTTGAAAACGATGAAATCTAGTCTATGGCAAAAAAAAATTGTAAGGTTTTTTCTGTATAGGACGACAACGCTCTCTAATCTATGGATGGATTTGTGGATGCTTACCGAGGCAACACTGAAAATCTGATACCAAGATGATATGGGGTGGCCCGATCTTCTCAGTAAGCGGATGGCAATGATAATGGTGGATGATAGATAACTAGCCTATAGCTATGAACTCTCCCGCTCGATCCCTGATGCCAATGCAACAACTCTCGAACCTTGTAGGATATTCACAACACCACGCTCTTGCGCATGCAGCCGTGACCACGAACGGTAGTATGCAATCTACTAATTCCCAATGGAACAACAGATCACACTCAATTATAGTTGGTATATTCGAACACAGGGTAATTCCAGAGGTTCTATGAAAGAAACAACTCCAAAAAAAATTAACGTGGTCTAAACCCTAACTAGAGGTCGTCCCACAGCTTATAAGGGCGGCTGGGGCGACCAGAAACCGAAAACTAAACGCATACGACTCAAACTGATACAAACCGACTCGGACCAGATTCAGTCGGCGGGCGAACACTCCGGTCAAAATCGGTCGGACGGTCCGATCAGGCCGGACACTCCAGGTGAAGTGTGCCGGACAGTCCGGTCTGGCTGGAAATTTTGAAGTTTCTGGGTGGTGTCCGGGTAGTATCCAAACTGGCATATTGAATGTCCATGCTAGTTTGCCTCTCGACCAGGCCGGACAGTCCGGGTGGATCTGGCTGGACACTCCGGTCGTGGCAGATCTTTTTGCCTTCATCTTGATGATCCTCTCTTGCACCTTCCTCCCACTCCTCCCTCGCGCATCCTTGGGCGATCATCATGTTGGGCTTCTCTTGTAGCCCTTCTCCTCCTCACGCCATGCTTGTTTCTCCAACGAACCTGATCATACATAAATGCATAGACTTAGGCAGTACAAAGTTCTCATCAATCAAAGTACCAGATTCGTTTAGGAGTAAATTCACCTGTTGTTCCAGTAGCTTAGCACGAGCTCTTGTAACAGGTCCAATTCTAATCTCATTGGATTGATCCTTTCTTGTAACAGTTGTAGCATCTTCAGTAGTCATTGGGGTAGGTGTAATTGTAGGGATGTCCTCATCACTACTTCTGGAAGACACTTAGGGGAAAGCTGGGGACGAAGTTACTATTCAACACTGCTTGTTATCCCCAAACTGGTGGTCAAATGGAGGTGGTGAACCGAACACTGTCGACATTGCTGAGAGCTATGATCAAGAAGAATCTTACTAAATGGGAGGAGTGTTTTCCGCATGTGGAGTTTGCATATAACCGGGCGATTCACTCTACCACACAGCTTTGTCCTTTTGAGGTGGTCTATGGTTTCAAACCCATGACACCACTTGATTTGCTACCTTTTCCTATCCAATAGAGAGTCAACGGCGAAGCATCAAAGAAAGCAGATTTTGTGAGGAAGATACATGTGAAGGCTAAAGAGGCTATTGAAAATAAGGGCAAGAACAATGCTGAAAGAGGTATCAAGAAGCGCAAGGAGGTTTTGTTCCAGCCTGGAGATATAGTTTGGGTACACTTTCACAAGGACAAATTTCTAGAGTTACGTAAGTCCAAGTTACTTCCGCGTGGTTATGATCCTTACAAAGTGCTTGCCAAGATCAATGATAATGCCTACAAGATAGATATTCCTCAAGATGTATTTGGAGGTGTCATTCCTAGTTTCAATGTTGCTGATTTGACACCATATGATGGAGAAGACCTTGGAGCGTTGAGGTCGACGCCTTTTGAAGGGGGGAGATGATGAGGACATCCCTACTGATTTGCTCTCTCGGACTCCTAATGAAGTTGTCGATGTTGCTGCCAAGACCAAGTCCAAGGAAATCAGGATTGGACCTATTACTAGAGCTCATGCCAAGCTACTTGAACAACAGGTGAATTCACTCCTAAATGAATCTGGTGTTTCAATTGATGAGAATTTTATACTACCTCAGTCTATGCATTTGTTTATGATCAGGTTCGTTGAGGAAGCAAGCATGGCGCGAGGAGGGGAAGGGTTGAAAGAGGAGCCCAGCATGATGATCGCCCAAGGATGCGTGAGCGAGGAGCGGGAGGAAGGCACAAGAGAAGGTAATCAAGAGGGAGGCAAGAATTCCTATGAAGACCGGAGTGTCCGACGAGTTCATACCGGACTATCCGGCCTACCCGAGAAGCATCAAGGTGGTAGCAAGTCAGTATACCAAATCGGAAGCCAGACACCACCCGGAAACTTTGACGTTTCCAGCCAGCCCGAAGTGTCCGACGCACTCCACCCGGAGTGTCTGGCCCAGCCGGAATCTCCAGCACATTCCAACCGGAATGTCCGGCCGCCGACCAAATCAGGTCCGAGTTGGCTTGTATCAGTTTGAGTCGAACATGTTTTATTTGTTTCTCAACCGTCTTGTCGCCACGTTGTAGTAGTGGTGGAAGTAGGCTCATGTTGTTGTCTAGAGTGGTGCTCGGATCGACTTCATCGCATATGTGGCCTTGTCTTCCTCCATCTTGAAGTGTAGAATCTTGACTTGGCACTTGCTCATCCTCTTCCATGACCACCTTGCCTTGTGTATAAACCCTCTTGATGTACTCGTTCAACTTGGCAAAGTAGAGGTCTTGGTCCTCCTCATCCATGAAGTTGCATCCGTCATCTAGGATGTCAAGTCTTGGCATTGAAGCTTGATGGCGTGGAGGAAGGGTTGCTCTTGGTGCCATTTTGGTGGTGGCATGAGTAGTGGAAGGTGCCTTTTGATGGTGTTGACGGAGGTCATTGGCGTGCCTTGCCAAAGGTTGATGTAGGTGATGCACTTGGTCATCCACATGACGCTCACGACGATGCTCATTTTCCTTGGCACTCTTCTTGTGCTTCTAGCGCCTTCTTGAGGTTGACTCGTTAAGTTTGGCGTGCATGTTCATGTCCTTGGCGAATTTGTCGTCCATGTCACGCTTGAAGTTGTCCATGTCGCGCTTGAAGTTGTTGAGAGCACTTCCGACCGTGTCCATTTGATGGTGGACCTTGGTTCTCTCGAGGTGGAGGCTCCGTCTTGGTCGACGCGACTTAATGAGCTTGTCGCTGTCGTCCATGCTTGGGGAGTTATTATTGTTGTAGAACTCCATATCACCCATGATTGTGGAGGTATATGCATGGTGGCTCATCGTGGATTCTTCATAGAAATCATCCTCAGTTCCGGAGTCCCTAGACATGATTCACAATACAAAGTGGTGTATATTGAAGTGGTAGAGGGTGTTAGGGATGCAACATCAAACCTTACTTTACCTTTGAAGATAGTATCATGCAAGTGGCCATACTTGAGAGCAATAAAAACCAAGTAAAGTGTAGTTCGTGCGGCACACCAAAACCAACTAACTACTAAAAAACACACACACACACAAAGCTTATGGTGGATGAGTATGGAAAGTGGCATCTCAAGGAAACAATCCAAAATCAAGATGTTGTAATGGAAAGTAAAGAACCATAATGATCACCAAACAAAACAAGTCAATCCACAAGATAGAGGAATTATGTACAAGGAAACACACATGGTGGGATAAATGGGACTGGTGCGATGGAGAAAGTGAGTTAAGAACCAAATGATTAGCTAGCGAAGACTATAAGCTCGTGTCGCATAAGTGCGAGGAGAGATGCTAGTTTGATTGCAATAAAATTGGTGGGCTACAAGATATGCACAATAAGTACTACCAATATGATGTTCATCGAGCTTGCGCTTTCTATTCTATGAGGAACTTGTTTGATTCTTTTTTTCTTTTTTTCTATTTGTACACTCTTTTTCTTTTCTTTTTCATTTGCCTCTTCCTTGTGCCAACAACTATACAAGATAACTATATGAGATAGCATGCTCACAACTTTTGCTCGGAATTCTACAAGGCATCAAATATGCATAACCCAAGCAATCATAGGAGGAACTAGTCTCAATAGGTGTTTGTTGGTCACAAAGATAGTGTAGCTCACAAAGGAATGCAAGTGGGGAGAAGTAGTGGAATTTGTATACCTTTCATCACCGATCTTCACCCTTTATTGTTGGATTCCACCTTGTTCACAGAAGTTGGATGGAGTAGATAGCATGAACAACCTGGATGATGATGTAGAGCTCCTTCTCCTCTTTGAAATGTGTTAAAGAACACAAAAATCCGAGTTTGAATGCAAAAGTTATGCTCAAAATCCTTGGACGTCCTACCCTACGGACGTCCCTACATCTCCACCAAGTCCCCCAAGTTGACCAATGACTCGCGCACGAGCCAAACTCCTACAAGCTAAGGTGAACTCGCTCCTCTCCTCATGTGACTTTGATACATCCTTGGATGGCTTGCTACTTCATGAAAGTACTCTGTGCATTATCAGCTATGAAGCCCCAACACATCACCAAGCCACCAGAGATGAAGTACATGGAGCCGGACGAGAAGAAGACGCTTCTACCCTAAAGCCTAGAGTCTCCGGCCTCCGACCCCGGAGTCTCCGGCCTGGACTCTAGACCAGCCTCTGGACCACCGCCTGGAGCGTTCAGTACACCCCCATAGAGTCTTCACCACAGAGCACCTTCCACCCTAGAGTCTCCGCACATCCCGCAGTCTCCGGCCCAGCTACCTCAGAGTCTTCGGCCTACAACCCTGGAGTCTCCACCCCCAGGACTCCGGGAAGGACTCCGGACCCCACCTGGAACTCTCTGTATGCTGCCCCGGAGTCCGTCCCGGAGGCCGCGCTACGCTCCGGAGTCTCTGGCCACACTGCAGTCTTCGGCCACCATGGAGTCTCCGGCTGATGCAGCCCATCCTATGGATGCTACTAGATCTACAATGCCAAGTCCCCAAGCTCGTCCCCAAGTCACCCAAGAAGATGGACAAGGAGCAGCCACCTCTAGAACCGGAGTCTCCGCCGTCGTCATCCCGTAGTCTCCGAAAGATCCCGGAGTCTCTGCCCGCATGCGCCCGGAGTCTCCGGTCCGACCCCTAGCTGCCCATATCTGCAAGCTTCTGGACTCCGTCCGGAGTCTCTGCCGCTACCCCGGAGTCTCTGCCCCATACGGAGTCTCCGGCATAAGTGATGGGCATGCGTGCCAACAGCTGGGCCCTTGGCCCATGTACCCCTTATTCAGCCCCAAACCCTAGTTTTATGCCCAAAGTACCCCTGAACTTGTGGCTGGCCTATAAATAGAGCCCCCACCCCCTCATGTATCCCTAGGCATAGATGATATACTAAAGACACCCCCTTTGTGGAATCTCTCGTTTTGCCTCATCCCCTTACCAAAGGGGACCGACTATGGTCACCACCTTGTTGGAGTATGCATTGCGCCTCGCTCATTGTTCAAGGCCTACATTTGCGAGTGTGTGAGCGTAGTTGTCAAGACTCTCTCCAAGGTGTTCTATCCTCTCCGCATGGGATTGAGGGAGCATGTTGACCGATCTTTCCTTGTGAGGATTCTATCAGACCGGTGGCCACCGGCGGGAGCAATCAGCCTTGTATCATGTGAGTTTTGCATGTTTTCATCTTGTTCCCCGCGAGGTGTGAGTCTGCTTCCGCTACCTTCTCCATTCCCCCTCACATTCCCATCGATTTGACCACGCGATCCGTGAAGGTCGGGCCACCCTTGAGGTCACCCCTTATCATCTGGCATCAGAGCCCAAGTTGCTCACGGATTTTCCCTCATTCTTCCCCACCAATTTTTTTCTTGAAAACCCACAAAAATAGCCACAAATTCGAGTGGATCTCATGTCAACCTTTATCATTCGGTATCAGCAGCTTTTGATTGCCACAGATTTATCATCGATTTGGTCTTTTCCCCATAAATTCGAAAATTCCACAAAAAATAGCCCCAATTCGTGTTTTGGACCGATATGTGATTTGAGTGATTTTTGGTAGGTTTTGATTTGTGGATTACTTGCTAAACTTGTTGAACTACCTTCCCCTCCGTTCGCATAGCCTAATTTTGTGATTTCCTCCATCAATCTGAGGTTTTGGTTTGAGTTTTTTTGCCCAAAACGCGTCCCGTTTGTGTTCTTGATATCCTAGAATCGACCAGACCAGAGTTTTCGGCCTAGGACTGGAGTTTCTGGTGTTAGTGACTCCATAGAGGATCTTCTGGACCCCCCATACCGGAGTCTCCGCCCTCCTGCAGACAGCAAATCTATTTCACGGTTTTGAGCATAATGTTTGCATTCGAACTCGTATTTCGGTGTTCTTTACCTCGTTTCGAAGAGGACAAAGAGCTCTACATCATCACCCAAGTGGTTCATGATATGTACTCCATCCAAATTCCATGAGGAAATAAAGGGAGAAGATTGACGACGAAAGGTATAAACATTTCACGACTTCTCCCCACTTACATTCCTTTGTTAGCTACACTATCTTTGCAACCAACAAACACCTATTGTGACTAGTTCCTCCTATGATTTCTTGGGGTATGCACATTTGATACCTTGTAGAATTCTGACCAAAATTTGTGAGCACAATATCTCATATTGTTATCTTGTGTAGTTGTTGGCACAAGGAAGGGGCAAGTGAAAATGAAAAACAAAAATAGAAGAAAAAAATAGAAAAAGAAAAAGAAAGAAACAAACAAGTGCCTCATAGAATAGGAAGCGCAAGCTCGATGAACATCATATTGGTGGTACTTATTGTGCATATCTTGTAGCCCACCAATTTTATTGCAATCGAACGAGCGTCTCTCCTTGCACTTGTGCAACACAAGATTATAGTATTCCCTAGGTAATCTTTGGTTCTTAGCTCACTTTCTACGTCGCACAAGTCCCATTTATCCCACCATGTGTGTTTCCTTGTACATAATTCCTATCTTGTGGATTGACTTGTTTAGTTTGGTGATCATCGTGGTTCTTTACTTGCCATTACAACATGCCACATTCCATACATATCCACCATAAGCTGTGTGTGTGTGTTTTTTTAGTGGTTAGTTGGTTTTGGTGTTCTGCGTGAACTTCACTTTACTTGGTTTTGATTGCTCTCACGTGTGGCCACTTGCATGGTACGATCTTCCAAGGTAAAATAAGGTTTTATGTTGCATCCCTAACCCCTACCACTTCCATATACACCACTTGGTCTTGTGAATCATGTCTAGGGACTTCGGAACCGAGGATGATATCTATGAAGAATCCATGATGAGCCACCATGACTACGACTCTACAACTATAGAGGACATGACGGAGCACTACACCGACAATAGCTCCGCATGCTTTGAGAACCCAGAGCATTACACCTACGACGACTCCAAATGCATGGAAGATATGGAGCACGTCATCAATTATGGCTCCTTAAGCATGGAAGACTTGGAGCTCTACATCGACAATGGCTCCTCGTGCATGGAGCACATGGAGCACTACACCAACAATGGCTCCATATTCTTGGGTGATACAAAGTACTACATCAACAATGACTACCCAAGCATGGACGACTTCGAGTGCGAGATCGACGACGCCTCTCCAAGCATGGAGGACATGGAGAACTTCACCAACATTGAGGGCTCTTCCATGAGACATGAAGAATTCCTCCACCGCTTGGAGATGGAAGAATATTATGCTAAGAAAGAGGAGGCGCATCATCAAGAAACCATGACCTTCAAAGACAAGTGTGCCACACCAAAGGGAATCACCTACTTCGATGATCCACCTCCAAGGCGTCAAGCGTCACCATCTCCATGGCATCAAGCATCACCATATCCAAGGAGCCAAGTACCACCATCTCCAAGGCGCCAAGCACCACATCCTCAAAGGTGTCAAGTGCAACAACCTCCAAGGAAACAAGTGCCACCGCCTACAAGAAGAGTGGCACCCAAACATCATCTTCGAAAAGAGGCGCCACGATGCAAGAATCTTCATCAACAAACATCCTCTAGAGATCATTGTAACATCTAAATCTCAGCAACCCTGATTGGTTGTCCAGAATGCAAAAATCAAGGGGAACAAAAACTTTTTCTTATTTAATGATGCAGTGCTTGTTTTCTTGATTGCGTGTACTTATGCATTTGACTATGTACTATATGATATACTCCTCTACCTTTCACTCAAGTTTACAAAAGCTACTTAACAAAACTATCTTGGCCTGCTTTACATATTCTGAAATGTTCTGGCATTTCAAAAACCTGAGCCAAGGTGCATTTGCAACCCCAATTATTTTCCTAGCTTCTATTACCAAAATTATGGAGATCTATATGATATAATCCCCTTATGTTTTCAAGACAGAACTTCCAACTACTCTTACCCCTAGGTTTTTCCAAAACCTTTTATAAAACCTTGAACTCTACTCTTGGTAGAAATACCAAGAGATTCCCATCTACCTCAACACACAACCTTTTCAAAATACCCATCCTTACCTCAAGCTAGGCTTGAAGGTATCCATAGTTTCATAATTGTTTTGTTAGTATGATGAGTTTCCCTGATCTGTTGTTGATGATTTTCCTTGATATGATGTCTGACTAGCTTGCTCGGAAGTAGTATGAGCCACCTAGGAGCTCATCCTCTAGGATCAATCTAAATTAAGAATACAAGCCCTAACCAAGATTACTGAGTTGGATCTGATCTCTAGTCACGAAGTGACCATCTTAAACCGTTTAACTAGATCACCTCTAAACTCTTTCATTTTAGAAGCTTCCAAGTCAATGAAGATCGATATCAAGAATGGATCCTTTCTACTCACTCTACCCATCAACATAACCCAATTGGTGATGAGTTGGAACCTTGCAACTAATCAAAAACATCAACTCTATTCTAGTCAAAATCACCAAATCTGCCAAATTTGGCTAAGTTTGGAAAACTGTTATCAACATCACATATTTGAGACTCTCCTTCTCAACCCTTGTGCACTTTTGGAAATGAACTTGAACCATATTTTAGACCATACTAAGGACTACGAAGGCCCACTCTTTCCCTTGGCTAGATCATCTTCTAACCCACTTGTTCTTGATTGTTTTGCAGGCAAGAAAATAATCCTTCTTGCAGATCTTATCAACATGCCTACTTTGGCAGAAGCTCACATCTCCATACTATCTTCTTGGGACCAACTCTTTGACTGATTGTGCTCTACTTATAAAGGTCTATCCATACACACTTCACTTTTTTTCCATTGGATCCTTGTACTTATAAAACCCACATGGTTTTGAAGGCTATTTGATAATCTGTTTTGGCACCATTATTTTATTCAAATTTCGGCATCAATTCTTGAAGATCCTAGACATGATCAACCTCAAAACTTTATACCATGGTGATCTACTTCACTTGTTATATCCATCCATATATCCCATGTCCCAAGGGGAGCTCTGAGCTCCGAGTTTCAACAAGGTTTCGAAGGGATAAAATTAACAAAGCCTAAGATTCTATTTTTCTTTGTTTCCGCCCAAATCAAGTCAAATTCTCAAAACCCAAGGTATCACATGGTGGATACATATGGTGGAAATAATATACCATGGAGATATAAATTTATCAAATACTATCCATAATTATCATGGCCCAAAATCTATTTAATTCCTTTAAGGGAGAAAAACTCCAAATCTCCCTCTATGAAACAAAGTTTGTTTTTCTCCAAACCACACGTACAACTTTAGGCTCATTTGAGGCCTATATATCCTACCCTATCTTCCCATCTCAGAAATAAATATTTTATTATTTCTTTTTTCCCATTTTCTCAAATGGCTGAACTAAAATAATAATTGTTTTAAATAGTTCTATCTCCCAATAAATCTTGGGAAAATTCTCCAAAGTGTGACTTCATGTTTGGGATCATCCCAAACCAAAAACCAACCTTGTCCAATTAAAAATATCATATTAGCTTCTGAAAACTATTTCAACTCTTTCTAAATAATTGATATAAAGTAGACCAAAAATCATCCAATAAATCTCAAGTAAATCCTAGAAGTGTACAAGGACCATACCCATCTACCAGCACCCTTATCTCATATTGGCAAGATCAAAATTCAAGAATTCCTTCATAGTCATCAATTATGGAAAGATTGATCATAACACCAAACCACCATCAAATTGTCCCAAATCCTCATCAAATCCTGCCCAACACTTCTCCACAGCAACCACACCCACCCCTGGTCGTGGTCAACACTACAACACCCTCTTCCCTTGCCCTCACCTCTTGGTGAGAGACTAAGGAGAGAGAAGCCATTTATTGCAAATCTTGTAAAGTAATAGGGCAACAGCCACCACCCTCCTCTCCACTCAGTGCTCGACTCAGGACCCCAGCACGACCTCCCAACCGCCCCTAGCCAATTAGAGCCTGGGACCCTCCCTCCATTTCCCTAGTGAACAAAGTCCACCATGGATCATTCCTCATCAGGTTAAAAGGCCCTGAACCCACACTGCATCATCCCAATGCCTCATTTCACTCCTACCCACCTCCACTCTCTCCCTGCAGAGCCCTCACCGAGCCTATGCCCCTACATGGCCGAGGAGAAGATCTTCTCCAAAATCGGATAAGCAAGCTCGCCCTAAGAAGTTTGACCGGCTCAGGTCGTCTCTCACCTCCCTCTCTGCTTCTACTATAACCTCTTCCTCCTCTGCATCTCAACCCACTCTCTTTTTTTCTCCTAGGAATGCCCCAGCACTCGCCGGTGACGACCTCCCGAAGTGCTTCGAGCTCAAGGTGAGGTCCCCGTAGATGTAGACCACTTCTACTCTCTCTCCCTTGTAGCGCGTCCATCCCGTGTTGAGGCCATCCTAATCCTGCCCTTCTACGTGATATGAAGACACCCAAGTGGTTCATCCGTCGAGCTCCCGAAGGTGCACCGCGGGCACGCATGCGCAAGACAAATACCAAGACGGAGACTGACTTGCCGCCCCTCCCGGGCTTGTCGTCGAACGCCGCGTCGCCCTGCGGCCTCCACCTCGATGGAGACGACACCTAGGCGAGCCCCCGCCCAGCCGTTGGCCGAGTTAGGGTTTCCTCTCTTCGCCTCCGGTCGTGAGAAAGAACACGCGCCAGCACCGTTAGTCATATCTTGATCAAACGGCAGACGTTGCCGGGTACCCCTTCGTGGGTCACCTCTCGCTGATAGTCGGGCTCCGCCCGTCTGTTTCAAAGCTGCCTTCCGTGCCAAGATCCACCTGGGTGGGCCAATTTTCCCCGTGGCAGCCCATTTGCCTCCTGGATGTAGCCCGCCCCAAGGTTTCCCCCTCAAAAAATCTTCTGTACTTTTATTTCTAGATCTGTAGAATGCCTGTTAGCTTTAATTCATAAAATGGAAAATACCAGCTAGTGTCTATATCTCATTTTTTGCATGCTCTATGAGGTTTTCCTACCATGCAGAGCCAACCTCATGTCAAAATTCATATTAATTATTTTCCAGCAATTAATCTACTAAAATGTATCCTTTGCAACAAATAAATCACTAAGTAGGGTATACATCTCCATTGGAATAACTCCAACTTCCTATAAAAGGTAATTAACATACCTCTCCTATGACCTAGACCTTAGGCTAAGTTGAGCTATAGATTATATCGGAGACAAGAAGATGGTTATTATTGTTATTGTTATTATTTGGTATTCTAAGAAGAAGTCCAGGGACATATATTGCCATATTGTTGATCATAGGCAAGCCACCTTGTTTCTCATAAGACTTGCCCTACTATCTTACTTATGCATGTTTTACCTACTGTTATGAAACTGCATTGTCTTAAAATATGATGAGTTATCTCCGGTAGTGGCTTGGCTCCTCCAAACCATTACACAATGGTACTACTAAGTACAAACCCTCGATGACACCTACCTGTCCCTAGTATGGTAGATGGTATAATACACCATACCCCTTTGGAGACCCCGATTTAGCCGAAGCAAATCTATAGGATGGGAAGACCCCAGAAAAAGGTTTATGAAATGTTTTACGATAAAATCTTGGTGAGGTTTGACCTACCAAGAAAGGTTGAGAAATGAAAAAGGTTTTTCTTTTACAAAGATGTTGAAAGAAAGAGGAGGAAAAATGTTTATGAAAACGCAACCGGTTCTTTTTAGCTTTAGCTATAACAACTTAACCCGCGCAACCACATTACTCTGGAATGGGATAGGGCTGGACTTCAAGCTTGCTACTCTGGTATGGGAATTCTCACAACTACTTATAAGGGAACAACTCCCTCGAATGTCGGGTTTCATTTACAAAAAGGGTCAACTGTTAGATAGTCACCTAGAGGAGATGCGAACTGCCCTTGGGAGCAGCCAGAAGATACTATAAGCCTCTCACTGAAAGTGCCCACTCTCGAGGAGTCGGAATGCACTGCGGTTGGTCCGTGATCCCCGATATCCCGGTATTGAGAGGAACAATTCATAGGGTAGGGCCTATGCTAGAGTGGCATCCAGAGAGTCTTGATTGGTTACTCGACCCACGATCAGTGAGGATCAGGGAAGGGTGCTCGGTTGGCACGGGTAAAGTGTAAAACCTCTATAGAGTGTAAATCTGTTCGAATAGCCGTGTCCACGGTTATGGACAGGTTGGACAAACTACTATAGAGCGGTGCTGGTTTTGATTTCAAAAAGGATTTCAGAAAAACAATGGCTTTGGAAGTGTTCTGACCATGGGATGGTCGGAAAGGATAAATGTTTTGACCATGGGATGGTCAAAAAGAAAGGAAAGGATTTGGTCATGGGATGACCGGAAGGAGGAACTAATGGGTGACCCAATCCTAGTGTTTTACAAAACTCTTCAAAAAGGTTTCCAAAATGTTTTGCAAAAGTTTTCAACAAAGATATAAACATGCTATATCTACAAGAGAAACTGTTTAAGAAAAGAACCTCCCTTGGAACCCTCCTACCACCACATCAATATTGCATATACTTTTATTGTTATTATTCTTAGGTGGTTTGCGAGTACATTCAAAGTACTCACTGGAATTGTCCCTAGCTATTAAATTGGTCAGATATCAAGAAGAATGTGATGTTGATGGCAATGCGAGCTAGGACATTCTCCCAGTCAGTTGCCTGTAGGTTAAGGCATGGCTCAAGCACTATGCTTGATGAAGATTCGCTGATGATGGATGCTGTATCCATAATGGCAAATAAGGTATGACATGTATCCTCTAGGTATTGTTTACTTTGATACTTGTCGGTATGTGCCATGACTAACTGATCACGGGATCGTGGTGTATGCATAACAGGGATTCTCGGAGGATTAATCCGAGGGCCCTACAAACTTGGCACAGAGCCATGCTGACTGTAGGAGAACCTTAGTTAGCATGGTCGTTAGGTAGGAAATCTATTTTGGAAGGGCCGTTTTTCAAAAACTACGTTCTCAAAAGCTTTTTGAAAAGTTCTACTTCTTATCCTCTCCTAATTTAAAGGATTTTGAACATGGTTTCCTCTATCTCTCGTCCGAATTTCAAACCTATGGATTTACAATAACTAGGACCTAGAACCCGGTGAAGATGATGAGGACGAGATGAAGAGAAGCAACTACCAACAAACATAAGGAGACTACAAGATCACCCGACCAACGGAATCCTCATAATCAGAAGAAATCATGTGATGCACTATCGAGAAGCTTCCAATGACTCGGCGAGGGCTTCATACAAAAGATAGTGACTCAGACACTAAGAATGATGATGTCTAGGATAACTAGTCCTAAGATAGGATTCCCCTGTGCTGCGAGTAGTTAACTCCTTGGTCCCTATAGTAGATCGTGTTTGCTTGCCTAAGTGAATATTGTGTTGCTTGATGTGTCTTGTTTGCGAAGGACTTTGTGACCCTTCTCGCTTTGTTCACCTTGTATGTATGTGTCTATGTTTGTCTGACCTTGTCAAATGTGACTCGAGGATCGATAACCCACCTAGTAACTCAGGCACCCCCAGTTAGTTGTCGCTAACGAGAACCCATACTAACCTTGGGAGTTATGAGAGGAAAATCCTCGCAAAGAACCAAGAGATCTACATTGTCAAGATAGAAACATTTAGAGTCCCTCCTCAGTAGGATGACATACATCGTCCAACTCACTTCCAAAGACTCACTGACAGCGCATCACCCTATTAATCATCCGCAAACCAAAGCAAGAATCCTGTTGAAGCTGGAAGTCGACCACCGAAGGATCCTCAATATCCACATGAAATGGCATGATCTTCTGATCAAGGCTAGAAGTGAAGACCTGATTTCACTGTCCTTTGACATATTAGAGCTCCCGATAGTCCCAAACTACTAACTCTTCTAGTCGACCCTACCCAACACAACAGGAAGTTCCTCACCAAAAGGCCAGAATAATCCAAAGTCCTAAAGATAAGGATGCATGAGGACAACGAGTCTACTCGCCATCGAGCAGAAACAACGCAAGGAATTCAAGTCAAGACATTTTCTCTGAAGTTAGCTTCCCTACCTCGACTAAAGACTAGCAAGAAGTGTCGTTACTGCTAACCTGCCTAGAACTGACTCCCTAAAGCTTCATTAGGAAACCACCCCCAATGAAGGCTCTCGCAATAGACGTCACTCGGATACCCCAACTCAAGACCCAGGGAAAATATAGCCTTCCTCTAGCATCATGCCAACACTCCAAGACAGAAGATCCACACCCTTCTCGAAGAACCTTAGTAAAGCTCTATGTCGTGGTATTGCCAATGAGTACGCCATGGAGGGGTCCTCACAGTGTGTGTTTAGAGACATGGGGTAAGGCGGAGAGTTGGCGGGTACGAGATAACACAATTTAACCAGGTTCAAGTCCCACAATAGTGGCGGAACTCTAATCCTGCTATAAATCACTATAATGGCAATACGCCGAGTTACAGATATTGGTTCCCTATGCGAGGGTCTTATGAATCATGCCCTAAAGGCTCCCAGAGGTCCGGTTTATAAAGGCACCAGAACCTAGGGTTACAGGGAAAGGACCTTGCCGGACAAGGTAAAGAGTCCTTCACTAATACGAACTAGTCTTTCATGTCTTGCACTCCACGGCTCTGAGTACGTCGGTGACTCCTACGTAGCCTTCCTTAATCCAGCATGGGCCTCCCTTCTGGATCCGTCTAACTGGGTCGCCCAGCAGGCCATAGGCCATGCTACCAACTGTGGGCCACCCGGGTTAGCTGGATTAGAGACTGCTATGATGATACCCATTTAGCATCTCCCCAACAGTAGCCCCGGAGGACTTTGAAATCTTGGACCATCTTGCTTATTGATATTGAATGCTCCGTCTATGTGATGCTGACAATCCATCAAGCAATATTTCAAAGGTCTCCCAAAGAACCCTACAATCCTCTCCGACTTTGCAATGTAGCTAGAGATTCCTCGAGTCTTCATTTCTGGAGCCGGACGTTTTTCGCCTTCGATGGAATCTTTAGATGTGACTCTCCACTTCAACTATTAGGAGGAGGATGTAGGGTACAACCTACATTACCTCGAAACTCATAGAAGGCAGGGAATTAATCATATCCACGTCAAAGACAGAGGACGTGGCAAAATTACCGCGCACGCTCATCTCCACGTCGGCAATACTTCGCCCGTAGGATCCTTCTGCACGAATCTCGACACCAGGCCTATATATTTTGATTAGGGCTAGATTATTTTCTTTTACACACATTCTCCCATGTGTCTTTGTTTTCCTCCATCCGCACGGCCGGTCGAACTCCTCATCGGAAAACCCTAGCCAGAGCTTCCCCATTTCTCCATCCACACCCAATTACGCAATGGCCTCCAGCAGCTCTGCTCCCTCGATGGTGGAGACTCCTGAGGCTACAACGGAGCCATCCTCGGGAGTGATTGTCCCACCGGAGGGGTCATCATCAATGTCACTGCCGTGGAGGAAACCATCGGCGACGACAAAGGACGGGCGGCACCAAAAGCTGCTGAAGAGGATAACAACTCCCACAAAGGAGAATGGAGGGGCTCCGACCTCTCCGCTGAGGATCTGCAAGAACTCATCACCAATGGGTATCTCCTTGCAGCGGAGGGTTTGGTCTGGCAGCAGGTGCCGGCCGGCGAGGTTACCCCTTCTCCCCAAGCCAAAGAGAAGGTATACCTCAAAGCCCAACTGGTATGTGGCGTAAGCGTGCCAATCTCCGACTTCTTCATGGATGTCCTTCGCTACTTCCGGGTACTTCCCCACAACCTCTCTCCCAATAGCATCCTCGTACTTAGCAACTGACAGCGTCAAGAGAGAGTCCGTAGAATCCAAGGATGAATATGGATATGTGGAACAATTAGCTTTAAGATCCGGCCTAGCCGATGCTTCCCCGACATCGTGGGTCACGAATCTTGCAAGAACTGACAGCGCACATACTTCCATGGCCCAGACATTCCTCCGCTTGACCGTCTTGAGACGTACCCCGACTTCGTCGATGGAGCTGCCACTGAAGCACCCACCTAGAGGTCCCCAACCTCCCTTCCGTCCAACGAGGAAGCCAATCGCACCGTAAGGCGGATCGAATGGCTCATAGACGGAGGTCTGACGGGCTTTGACCTAGCCATGTACTGGTTCACTAGGCGGATCCAGCCTCTGCAGCACCGCATCGAGCTGATGTGCATGTACTCTAAGGTCAGAAAGGATCCCATGAGAACTTCACGGGATAACTTCTCCAACAACACCATCAAGCTCTGGCTTAAGGACATGGTCAAGGTGAAGGATAGGAAGCGTGGCTTCAAGATCTCCTATGACATGTTCGAATGCGGCAAATGCCTAAAGGTAGCTTCTGTTTCCTTTGTTGCTCGTTACATATACTCTAAGGCTTTTCCGTCTTGAAGTTATCAGTCTAACACACCTTTTGTCTTCTAGCTGACGACCTTGGCGGAGGATCAGATGGCCTCCCAGGTCTATGATCCCAAACTGAAGGATATCCAGGTGGTGTCCGATGATGACACCCCTAAGGCTCACCCAGCGCTAGCAGCGTGAAAGTGAAAGAGCTCCACCTCTGACGCTGCTGCCGAGGCCAAGAAGAAGAAGAAATCGGAGAGTGGAGTCTCCAAACGATCCACCGCCACCTTAGAGGCGGAGAAGAAGAGATCCACCAGCATTCCCCTAACCAAGGCTCCTGCCGTGGAGTAAGTGTATTCCTTCTCCGACTTGTACCTTAGCTCGCACCCTATTCAACTCTTGTACTTGTACTTTGTATGTTTCAGGAGGAAAGCCGGCGTTAACCTGAAGAGATCCTCCAGAGATGCTGGAGGGTCAAAAAATATTCGTAATATGCTGAACAAGGATGTGGCCACCAAGCCCTCTCCCGCCACTGCTCCTCCAACTCCTGCCGCCAAGCCCACTACTGGTCCCACTAGGCCTTCGTCCCCCGTCCTTCCTAAGACCTCTGCCATGGAGACAGATATCAATCCAATATTTGATGTCTTAGATTCTATCAGGATGGATGTTGCTCCCTATGGACAGGCGACACAGGAGAGTACTTCCTCCAAAGTGGCTGAGGATGCCACCGGGAAAGGAAAACAAGTAACGGAGGGAGCGGAGGGGAGGCGGCTATAGAAACCTAAAGGCGGGAGCCACTGGTCCATCCACTTCTATTATCACGTAGCAGGCAACCAGGGCGTCATCCATGCCTCTGGCTTCATCAACTCCTCTGGCTGCAACTCCTCCAACATTGTGCCTGGATGACCTCATCAAGCAGGCGGATGCCATGTATCACAATGTTGGCGTTTTCCATACTGCATATGCCAATCTGGCCAACAATCTTAAAGTCATTGCCATTGTAAGTCTTTAAACTTGATCTTTTATCGCATAACATACCCCTTTGTATCCCCTGAGGTCTTAGGCAGATAAACAATAGTTATTGGCCTGTGTGCTCCAAAGAACTTTAAGAGTAGAACTTGATAGTGTAGCCCCCGAGCGTCTAGGCAAAACTAGAAGAGGTTCCGGCTAGATGTTCTAAGAGTAGAATACTTGTCTTTGAAAGTTAATCATGTAGCCCCCGAGCTTATAATTGAATTTTTTTAGCAAAGTTCCGACTAGATGCTCTAGAAGAACTAGCCATAGATCAAAAATATCATATTGTAGCCCCCGAGCTTCTAGATGAAACTAAAATATTTCTGGCTAGGAGCTTCTAAGAGAAACTAAATGCTTTTGCTTACATAGAATTAGAGAGCCTGGAGGAAGAAGGCCAATGAGAAATATGACAAGCTGCAGGCGGACCTAGATGCTGAAAAGAGTAAAACAACTTTCCTGAAGGAACAGATTGTGAATAGCAAGAGTCCGTTTTTCTCTGATTTTTTCTTAGCTATCACTCATAGTCAATTTCTTCTGTGTTCTCATACTGCTCTTGTTTTGCCGTCTTATAGAACTTATTGCCAAGGCCAAGGGCATTGTCGAGCAATGGAAGCATATTCAAGAGCTTGATAGATCTTGAAGAAAGACCCGGCCGACGCAGTGAAGGGACATGAGGAGGCAATGAAGGTCATGCAAGAGTCTGCGGACGCCGAGATGCAGCGTCTGAAGAAAGAAATTGAGCACCTCAAGGAGCAAAACCAAGATGCCCAAGACCAAAACTCTCAGAGCCTTGAGGCATACAAGAAACATTAGGACGGGCATGGCATCTTGGCAGAGACATGCAAGCAAGCTGAGTCCAGCATCTTCGGTATGTTTCCTCCATCTTGATCAATTCTCTACCTTGGATAAATGTTTGATGTACTTATACTCATGGTCCTTGTATCTTATGCAAACCATAGCCCCCATTGGCTTGACCAACTTGGGTGAAGGTGCTCAGGATCCTAAGGAATGCATGGATTTTGCCGGCAACTTCGTCAGCACCGCCATTGCGCAGGCCAAGGAGATAGCCCAACCTATAGGGATAAACATCAAGGCATGAGATTCAGTATCCAAGTACTCGTAAATCCTGCGCCGAGCCCCCAAGAAAGTCAAGGAGTGGAAATCCTCTTGCGTCCGGGCTGGTGCAAGGATGACCCTTTCCTTGGTCAAAGCACATTACGACAACACCGACATCGATCTGGTGACCTCTAGCATGCCCAAGATGGATGAGGAAGGAAAAGAGATTGATAGCGATGCTATTTTGAACTCCCTTGCTGGCTACGACACCAGAGTTGCCAAGATGGTCAAGGCGGACGTCTTCGTGCTTGCCGAGATACTAGATGAGGACATGGCTCCTTTTGAGTCTAGCCCATCTCCTTCCGAGTTTGATGAGCTTTTCCAGCCTAGCTCTCCTGTTGCTGATGATACCACCACGAAGTCCCCTGCAGCAGAGCCGTAAAAACAATATTTGTATTAAATGTATCTCTAAAGTGTGTATGCGGAAAAACTTATGTGTTTGTAAGGCAGAAAAACATGTACTCATGTTTCCTGCTACTTATCTGTTTCCAACATGTATATATTTTTTAAGCAAGAGCCGGCTTATCCATTATTCTGGTTCATATGCTTGACCTTTCGTGAGACGGAAGACTCGCAACACAGAACTATGCTCTCAGGTGATGATGCTTAATAGCATCGTCAAGAACCTAAGAGCAAAATCGTCGTCTTTGAGTGTCGAGAAGTCACTACTCCGGAATCCACATAAAAACTTCAAAAAACGTGTAGACTAGAAAACTTAAGCTAACGCCCGAAGGCGGAATTTTCACAAGTGTAAATGCAAACTTACGCATAAAGGGTTTATATGATCCAAATATGAACAACTAAAGGAGGTAAAAGACTCAAAGAATATGAGTGAACCAAATGCTTTATTTCATTGATCATATAAGAAATTTATTACAAAAAATAAAATATGCTATGTGTAAAAGGGACGTAGCTGTGCTATGTTCCATGGCCGATCTGTCTCCGGGTAATCATCATCGGAGTCACGTTGCTTGCGCTTGTGATGTTTAGTGATGAGGACATCCCTACAATTACACCTACCCCAGTGACTACTGAAGATGCTACAACTGTTGCAAGAAAGGATCAGTCCAATGAGATTAGAATTGGACCTATTACAAGAGCTCGTGCTAAGCTACTTGAACAACAGGTAAATTTACTCCTAAATGAATCTGGTACTTTGATTGATGAGAACTTTATACTGCCTAAGTCTATGCATTTATGTATGATCAGGTTCGTTGGAGAAACAAGCATGGCACGAGGAGGAGAAGGGCTACAAGAGAAGCCCAACATGATGATCGCTCAAGGATGCACGAGGGAGGAGCGGGAGGAAGGCGCAATACAAGCAAGGGAGATCATCAAAGAGAAGAAACGTTCAATTCGGACAGACAGAAGTCCTGAAATTGAAACGGATGTGGGTTCCTCATACGAACTCCAAATCAAGCAAATAAGCACTTGTTGGATAGATAATTCCAAGATCTTTCTGATGAGTACTTCCACGTCTAAAAAGACCCCGGATAATCCAGCCCCCACACCCCGGATAATCCGGCCCTGCTTTGGAGATCCAGCTAAGGACATCGGCGCGACGTTCTGTGTCGGGGCGGATATTTGACCGGACTTTTCCCTCAGAAAATCCGTCCACCGGATAATCCGGCCCACCTAGACCGGATAATCCGGCCCAAAAAGTTCCCATCAGATCCGGACGGATCTGACTGTATTAGACACGTTTTCGTTTCGCGTTTTTCGGACGTTCCGGCGGCCATATAAGCCTAGGAACGCCCTCTAGTTAGGTTAGACCACGTTAAAACTATTTTGGAGTTGTTTCTTTCATAGAACCTCTAGAATTACCCTGTGTTCGAATCTACCAACTATAATTGAGTGTGATCTGTTGTTCCATTGGGAATTAGTAGATTGCATACTACCGTTCGTGGTCACGGCTATGTGCGCAAGAGCGTGGTGTTGTGAATATCCTACAAGGTTCGAGAACTGTTGCATTGGCATCAGGGATCGAGCGGGAGAGTTCATAGCTACAGGCTAGTTATCTATCATCCACCATCATCATCGCCATCCGCTTACTGAGAAGATCGGACCACCCCATATCATCTTGGTATCAGATTTCCAGTGTTGCCTCGGTAAGCATCCACAAATCCATCCATAGATTAGAGAGTGTTTTTCGTCCTATATAGAAAAATCCTTACAAAAAGATTTGCCATAGACTAGATTGCATCGTTTTCGAGTTTTAGTTGCTGATTGTATCTTCTCGTAGATCCGATCTGCAGGTTTTTCCTCGTAGGAGTCTAGTTTTTCGTTGGAGTCTAGGTTTAGGGTTTAATCTTGTTTTTCGTCGTGTCAACCATCACTGTGTTCCGCAAGTTTTTCCTCGTTTGTCCGAGTCCACATAGTGTACCTTTGTTTGCATACCATAGACAAAGCCTATCTACAGCATCCGTGCCTAGGAACGTACCCACGAGACTAGTTGCTTTGCTCCGACAGGCTGCTCATTAGGGTTTGAAGTGCAAATTTTTTTCGTCCAGGTAGACCGGATTATCCGGCCCCCGACAAAACCGGAATATCCGCCCCCTAATTGCTCAGAATTGTTGCATCACGTATTGCATTGTGTCAGATAGTTGAAAATCAAAAAAAAAGAGAAAGAAAAAAAAGTTGTTAAAAAAAGAGAAAAGAAAAGAGATACAAAAGTAAACAACAAAAGGGAGATATCAAGGTTGATTGGAGGACTAGTTTTATAATAGCACTAGTAGATTGAGCAATCTTGTGCCTGTTCTATTTGAGCTATTACTAGCGTCTCTCTTGTGCATTGCAATATTCCTTTTCATAAGTTGCTTTGCCATGTTTATCTCCACTGTGTGTGTTTCTTGGGTATTTGTACGATCAGCACTAGGACTTGTTTGCGGTGTATATAGGGTACCATACCTATAGCTCCACCTTAAATAACCTGTGTGCCCTGCGATCGTTCTATATACCTTTGATATTCACTTCATCACATCAAGTGCATCAGTCTTTGATTTCGTTTGGTAGAGCATCTCTATTCACTTTGGAACGGTAAGATCTCCTTTCTTATTAGTTGTGAGTGAGTTGTGAGAGTTTCCACCATACAGATTTTGATTTTTGCACTAACCTACTAATCATGTCTACTAGTGGTGATGATGATGTTGTGTTGCAGAAAAAGAAGGATGAGGAGCTCGTCAATTGGCGTGAATATGAGGCTTTGAAATCCCACTTGACACATGTGTTTACTAACACGACAGATGCCATTGACAAGAATCTCCAAGATATGAATATGAGATTGGATCAGCATGTTGGGACGGTTGATGCTATTCAAATGCAAGTGGCTACGCTCAATGTCAATGTCACCTCTTTGCAGCAGTCCATTGAGGGTTTGACAGCTGCCTTACATAGAAGGGAAGATCCTCAACATGATGATGCCTTTGATGATTTCGATGAGGGTAGCGCTGTGGATGCTGCTCCACATGTTGGCAGGGGATGTGCTATTCCCCCTGTCCATGCACCTGCTCATGGTCGTGGGTTTGCCCCTCTTGGGCGTGGTCAACGTGTGCCCAACCAAGCTGCTGATGATGGTTTGGGCAAGCCAAAATTCTCAATTCCTAAGTTTGATGGTTCCATTGATCCTGAAGACTACCTCACATGGGAGTTGAAGATTGAGAAACTCTGGCGCTTATTTGACTATCCAGAAGATAAGAAGGTCAAGCTTGCAGCATCTGAATTTGATGGTTATGCTTTGCGTTGGTGGGATGCTCTTGTGCAACATAGGAGGGAGGACAATGAACTTCCTGTGATGGATTGGCGCGAGATGAAGAAAATCATGAAAGCTCGTTTCGTACCAACCAACTACTTGCGATCAGTTTTTGATAAATTGACGCAACTGAAGCAAGGCACCATGACAGTTGATGAGTACTACATGGAGATGGAGATGCTTATGCAGTGTGCTAGGATTCGTGAGTCCATTGAGATAACCATGCAACGATTCCTAAACAATTTGAAGTTACCGATCAAGAGCATTATTCGTCATCACAAGTATGAGACCATGAATGAGTTATTGCACCATGCTAGAGAGGCCGAATCCCAGTTGGCAGAAGAGGCGAAGTCACGCGCTCGTTTTCCATCCTCCAGCAGATTTTCGGCCAGACCTACTCCTCCTACAGCCGCGCCACCAGCTGCTGTTCCGTTTACACCATCGGCCAAACCAGCAAGTACACCTTTGTTTGGTTCTAATGCTCGGAAACCCGCTGCTCCTATTGCTAGCTCGGGTTCCAACATGTCTACTGCACGTACTCGTGATGTGGTGTGCCACACTTGTGGAGGTAGAGATCACTACAAGAAGGATTGTCCAAACAGCAAGGTTATGTTTGTTAATGAACAAGGTGAAGTAGAAAGTGGAGATGAAGCTTCTGATGATGATATTGATGACAGCGAGGATGGTGCTGATGCATATGCTGAGCGTGCACCCACTATTTTCGTATCTTCATGTGTACTTACTGTGCAACCGGTTGAGGAATCCCAGCGTTGCAACTTGTTCCAAACAAAAGCTCTAGTTGGACCAAACAAAGCTTGCAAGGTAATTATTGATGGAGGTAGCTGCAGAAATCTTGCAAGTAAGGAACTATGTGCCAAACTGAATTTGACATACTTACCTCATCCAAAGCCATACTACATACAATGGTTGAGCAACAATGGTGAGATGAAGGTAAATCATATGGTACGTGTGAATTTTCAAATAGGGCCATACAAAGATTCTATTGATTTTGATGTGGTTCCTATGACTGTTTGTCACCTACTATTGGGTCGGCCTTGGCTCTATGATCGCCATGTGCAACACAATGGATGAGCCAACACATATCACTTAGAATTCAAAGGAAAGAAGATTACTATGCAGCCAATGACACCACAAGAAATTGTGAATGATTCTCGCCAGAAGATAGAGGTGAACTTGAAGGAAGATACTACCACTCGGCGAGACTGTGTAACAGCTGTTCCTGATGTAATTGAGCCTAAATTGAGTGATATAACGAAAAGTGAGAGAGTGCCTGGGTTATTGATACTGGCCACCAAGGAGGATATGAGAGAGTTTCGTGAGGATCCTACAACCATGCCACTTGTGCTAATGTATAAGGGCGAGGTATTGGTTTCTAACGACATGACCCCTATTTCTCTTGGTGTCTCTTCTGTTTTGCAGGACTTTGGGGATGTGTTTCCAGAAGATGTACCCGCAGGTTTGCCTCCATTGCGTGGTATAGAACATCAAGTGGACCTGATTCCTGGCGCCACACTTCCCAACCGTGCACCTTACAAGACTAATCCCGAAGAAACTAAGGAAATTCAGAAGCAAGTACAAGCGTTGCTGGATAAAGGGTACATTCGTGTCTCTCTTAGCCCTTGTGTTGTTCCTGTTATTTTAGTTCCTAAGAAAGATGGTACATGGCGCATGTGTGTTGATTGTAGACCGATTAATAACATCACTATTCGATATCGTCATCCTATTCCACGCTTAGAGGATATGCTAGATGAATTGAGTGGTGCTGCTGTTTTCTCTAAAATTGACTTGCGTAGTGGTTATCATCAAATTAGGATGAAAGAAGGGGATGAATTGAAAACTGCTTTCAAAACTAAATTCGGTTTGTATGAGTGGTTAGTTATGCCGTTTGGTCTTACTAATGCACCTAGTACTTTCATGCATTTGATGAATCATGTTTTGAAAGCGTTTATTGGTCGTTTCGTGGTTGTTTACTTTGATGATATACTCATATACAGCCACACCGAATCTGAACATTGCACTCATATTAGACAAGTTTTGCAAGTGTTACGTGATAATAAACTGTATGCTAATCTTGAGAAGTGTACATTTGCAAAAGATAAGGTCATATTCCTAGGATTTGTTGTTTCTAAGCATGGAGTAGAGGTAGATCAATCTAAAATTGAATCAATTCAGAATTGGCCGACTCCAATGAATGTTAGTCAAGTGCGTAGTTTCCACGGTCTCGCTGGTTTCTATAGGCGCTTTGTGAAAGATTTTAGCACCATTGCTGCACCTTTGAATGATTTGACAAAGAAAGGTGTTCCTTTTGTATGGGGCGCGGCCCAAGACATTGCATTTGATACATTGAAACGTTTGCTTACTTTTGCACCATTACTTGCCTTACCTGATTTTTCAAAGCAATTTGAAGTTGAATGTGATGCTAGTGGTATAGGCATAGGTGGCGTTTTGATGCAAGAGGGTCGGCCTATAGATTATTTTTCTGAGAAATTGACTGGTGCTCGTTTGAATTATTCTATCTATGATAAAGAATTGTATGCACTTGTTAGAGTACTTGAGGTTTGGCAACATTATTTGTGGCCAAAGGAATTCATCATACATTCTGATCATGAAGCATTGAAATACTTGAAAGCTCAATCAAACTTGCATAGAAGATTAGCTAAATGGGTTGAGTTCATTGAGTCTTTTCCTTACATCATTAACTATAAGAAGGGAAAAGAGAACGTTGTTGCTAATGCTCTATCTAGGAAGAACATGCTATTAACCAATCTTGATGTTAAAATTCCTGGATTAGAAGCTATTTGTGCACTTTATGCAACTGACCATGATTTTGCTGAACCATATCGTTTGTGTGCTCTTAGAAACGCATGGGATAAGTATCATATACATCATGGATATTTGTTTCGAGCTAACAAACTATGTATTCCAGAATCGTCGTTGCGTTTGTTCTTAGTGTAGGAATCACATGCTGGTGGTTTGATGGGTCACTTTGGGCGTGAGAAGACGTTGCTCATGCTTGCTTATCACTTTTATTGGCCCAAGATGAGGCATGATGTGTACAGATTTGTGAGCCGATGTATTACATGCCACAAGTCGAAATCTAAGACGAAGCCTCACGGTTTGTATACACCTCTCTCTGCACTGACTACTCTATGGGAAGACATTAGTATGGATTTTGTGCAAGGTCTACCTAAAACTCAGAGAGGTCATGATTCTATATTTTTGGTAGTGGATAGGTTCTCTAAGATGGCTCATTTTATTGCCTGCCACAAAAGCGACGATGCGTCGCATGTTGCTAACCTGTTTTTCAGGGACATCGTGAGATTACATGGAGTGCCAAAGACGATTGTTTCTGACCGTGATGTGAAGTTCATGAGCTACTTTTGGAACACCTTATGGGGGAAGCTAGGAACGAAGCTGCTGTTCAGTACTACATGTCATCCCCAAACAGATGGTCAAACGGAGGTGGTGAATCGAACATTGTCACAGGTGCAAAGGACCATGATTAAAAAGAATCTGCGGGAGTGGGAAGAGTGTTTGCCACATGTTGAGTTTGCTTACAACAGGGTTATGCATTCAACTACTCAGCTTTGCCCTTTTGAGGTGGTGTATGGTTTCAAGCCATTGACGCCACTTGATATGTTGCCTCTGCCATTACATGAGAGAGTTGATATGGAGGCATCAAAACGTGCTGATTATGTGAAGAAAATACATGAGAAGACTCGAGAGGCTATTGAGAAGAAAGGCAAGAACATTGCTGCTGCAAGGAATCAAGCAAGAAAAGAAGTGTTGTTCGAGCCTGGAGATATGGTTTGGGTGCATCTACGCAAGGATAGGTTCCCACTACTTCGAAAGTCAAAATTGAAGCCACGTGGTGCTGGTCCTTACAAGGTGTTAGCCAAGATTAATGATAATGCCTACTCGGTTGATATACCTATTGAGGAGTTTGGTGGAGTTAGCAACAGCTTCAACGTTGCTGATTTGTCACCATATGCTGGAGAAGACCTTGGAGCGTCGAGGTCGACGCCTTTTGAAGGGGGGGAGATGATGAGGACATCCCTACAATTACACCTACCCCAGTGACTACTGAAGATGCTACAACTGTTGCAAGAAAGGACCAGTCCAATGAGATTAGAATTGGACCTATTACAAGAGCTCGTGCTAAGCTACTTGAACAACAAGTGAATTTACTCCTAAACGAATCTGGTACTTTGATTGATGAGAACTTTATACTGCCTAAGTCTATGCATTTATGTATGATCAGGTTCGTTGGAGAAACAAGCATGGCGCGAGGAGGAGAAGGGCTACAAGAGAATCCCAACATGATGATCACCCAAGGATGCACGAGGGAGGAGCGGGACGAAGGCGCAATACAAGCAAGGGAGATCATCAAAGAGAAGAAACGCTCAACTCGGACAGACAGAAGTCCTGAAATTGAAACGGACGTGGATTCCTCATACGAACTCCAAATCAAGCAAATAAGCACTTGTTGGATAGATAATTCCAAGATCTTTCCGATGAGTACTTCCACGTCTAAAAAGACCCTGGATAATCCGGCCCCCACACCTCGCATAATCCGTCCCTGCTTTGGAGATCCAGCTAAGGACATCGGCGCGACGTTCTGTGTCGGGGCGGATATTTGACCGGACTTTTCCCCCGGAAAATCCGGCCACCGGATAATCCGGCCCACCTAGACCGGATAATCCGGCCCAAAAAGTTCCCATCAGATCCGGACGGATCTGACTGTATCAGACACGTTTTCGTTTCGCGTTTTTTGGACGTTCCGGCGGCCATATAAGCCTGGGAACACCCTCTAGTTTAGGTTAGACCACGTTAAAAAACTATTTTGGAGTTGTTTCTTTCATAGAACCTCTGGAATTACCCTGTGTTCGAATCTACCAACTATAATTGAGTGTGATCTGTTGTTCCATTCGGAATTAGTAGATTGCATACTACCGTTCGTGGTCACGGTTGCGTGCGCAAGAGCGTGGTGTTGTGAATATCCTACAAGGTTCGAGAGATGTTGCATTGGCATCAGGGATCGAGCGGGAGAGTTCATAGCTACAGGCTAGTTATCTATCATCCACCATCATCACCGCCATCCGCTTACTGAGAAGATCATGCCACCCCATATCATTTAGGCCTATATTTCAACTCGCGAATATCGACGAGGTAATAGGAACTATTGAGAAATGCCTTTGCTTATGACGAACGGTCCTTCCCAAGGTGGGGATAGTTTGTGTGATTTCTCCTACTTGACTCTAAGCACCAGATCCTCTTCTTTGAACAAGCGATGCTTAACATGGTGACTATGGTAGCCACGTAGCTTCTGCTGGTAGATGGCGAATCTCTGGCATGCCAGCACGTGCTCTTCCTCGAGTAGTTCCACAGATAAGCGTCTAGATTCTTCAGCGTCATCTTCCTCCTAGGCGGTGACTCTTGGTGCATCGTGGAGGATGTCAGATGGTAGTACGACTTCTGCTCCATAAACCATGAAGAAAGGAGTCAAGCCGGTGGATCTATTGGGTGTTTTTCTTAAACTCCACAATACAGATGGTAATTCCTCTGCCCAGGCTCCAGCTGCTCTGTGTAGTGGTGCCTCTAAGCGTGGCTTGATTCCGTGCAGAATTAGTCCATTGGCCCGTTCAACTTGTCCATTAGACTATGGGTGTGCCACAGATGCTAGGTCAAGGCGGATGCCTTTTTCATGACAGTACTCCTCAACTTCTCTGTGAGACAAATTTCTGCCGTTGTCGATGATGATTCTGTGTGGGAGACCAAATCTCACCACTAGATCTTGGACAAATTTTAGGCCATCAAGATTTCTAATGAGTTTAGCTTCAATCCATTTTGTGAACTTATCCACTACTAATAGCAAGTGTGTAAATCCACAAGGTGTTGTCTGCAAAGGTCCCACCATGTCCAGGCCCCAGACTGCAAACGGCCAAGTTATTGGTATGGTTTGCAATTCTTCAGCTGGAACACTTGGTTGTCTTGCATAGAACTAACACCCAAGACATGTTTGTACCAACTTGTCGGCGTCCGCCTTGGCAGTTAACCAGTAGAATCCATGTCGGAAGGCCTTAGCCACCAATGATCGGGGAGGGGCGTGATGCCCGCAATCTCCGAGATGTATCTCCCTAAGGATATCAATACCTTGATGCTAGGAGACGCATCGAAGAAAAACTCTTGTGGTACTTCTTTTGTATAGCTGGTCGTCAATGATGATGTAGCCTTTTACTCTTCGTACTATTTGCCTACTTTCGACTTTGTCGATAGGCAAAGTTCCATCTTGTAGATAGTCCATGAACGGTTTCATCCAACCCTGAGAGGTCACTATTACTGCGTTAACAAATGAGTCCACTCTATCCGGGTTGTCAAGGTCCGCTCCCTTCGCGGATGGGTCCATAAATGCTCCCGGAAAACTCCTGGCGGAATTGGTCGGTGATATGATCGAAGCTTTAACAGAAGATATGCCGCCTCATTCTCCTCCCTTTTGACGTACTTGACTTCGTAGCCATCGAAGCACTTGGCAATCTCGTCTACTTCGTCTCGATATGCCGCCATCATAGGGTTCTGCGTGTTCCAGGTTCCAGCTACTTGCTAGGAAACCAAGTCGGAATCTCCACAACAAACTATGCGCTTGATGCCAATATCCTTGGCTACTCATAGTCCGTGAATGAGGGCCTCATACTCCGCCATGTTGTTGGTAGCATTGAAGTGAATCTGTAGGACGTATTGCAACTTCTCCCCTGTTGGTGATTGTAGTAATACACCAGCCCCCGAACCATTGAGTAGCTTTGATCCGTCAAAGTGCATGACCCAATATTCTAGCTCTAGCACAGGATTGTCTTCTGGAAGTTCTGTCTAATCTACAATAAAATCCGCCAATGCTTGTGATTTGATAGCGTCACATCTCTTATAGGTGATTTCAAAGGCGGCAAGTTCAATGCCCCACTTTGCCACCCTTCCTGTAGCGTCGCTATTGTTGATGATGTCGAACAGTGGAGTTTTGCTCACTACTGTGATGTGCTCTTGGAAGTAATGCCTGAGCTTCCATGAAGCAAGGAAAACTCTGTAAGCTATCTTTTGGTAGTGCGGGTAACGCTGCTTGGATTCCGTCAAGACCTCGCTTACATAGTAAACTATTCACTGAACCCCATATTCATGCATTGGCTCCTTGCGCTCCACCATGATGACAATTCTAATTACTCGGTTGGTTGCCACCATGTAAACTAACATAGGTTCGCTTGATACTAGTGCTTCAAGTATTGGCGCGGAGGAGAGTATTCTCTTCAACTCCTAAAGTGTTGCGTCAGCTTCGCCCGTCCATACGAATTTTTCGCCTTCTTGAGCAACGTGTAGAGCGGCATAGCCTTCTCTCCAAGTCGGCTGATGAACCGGCTTACTGCTGCTATGCAGCCTGTGAGCCTCTGTATGTCCTTCAAGCACGTTGGGCGTTTGATCTCAAGGATGGCCTTGATTTTCTCCGGGTTGACCTCGATTCCATGGTGCGAAACGATGAAGCCCAACAAATTTCCTAATGGAACCCCAAAGACACACTTCTTGGGGTTAAGCATCATGTTGTATTTCCGGAGATTGTCGAAGGTTTCCTGCAAGTCGGCGATAAGATCGTTTGATTTCTTTGACATTACCGCGATGTCACACACATAAGCCTGTACGTTGTGACCTATTTGGTCATGTAGGCAGTGTTGCATTCTCCACTGCTAAGTAGCACCAACGTTTTTCAGCCCAAAGGGAATCGTGACATAGGAGTGCGTGCCATAGGGTGTGGTGAACGAAGTGGCCAATTGGTCCAACTTTTGCATCCGAATTTGGTGGTAACCTGAGTAGGAATCAAGAAAACACAGAAGTACTGATCCAGTCGTCAAGTCAATGACTTGGTTAATGCGAGGCAAAGCAAACAGATCCTTCGGACATGCTTTGTTCAAGCCGGTGTACTCAACACACATTCTTAATTCATTGGTTCCTGTTTTGGGGACAAGTACAGGATTTTCCACCCATCGGGTGTGAATAAGTTCTCGGATAAAGCCATCCTTAAGTAACCTAGCTATTTCTTTGCCTATAACCCTTCGTATTTCATCACCAATGCATCGTAGAGGTTGTTTCACCGGTTTAGCATTAGGATCAATATTCAAGCTATTCTCGGCAAGTTCCCTAGGTACACCCTTCATGTCGGTAGGTTGCTAGGCGAAGATGTCTCTATTCTCAGAGAGGAACTCGACGAGCGCACTTTCCTATTTAGGATCCAGGCCCGTGCCAATGGTGGTGGTCTTGGAGGAATCTCCTTCAACAAGCTCCACCCGCTTGGTCTTGATGGCGGCCTTGAATGCGGGTTCGGCAGCAGTGATTTGCTTCTTCAAAGAAGGCATCTCCGAGACATCGACCTAGCTCTGGATCTCCTTGAACTCCTCGTCGTAGAGGACCGCTTCAGCGAAGGCGGCTTCGCTGATCTTGCACTCCCGTGCCTTGGTGAAGCTTCCGTCAACGGTGATGATGCCATTTGGTCCGGGTATCTAGAGTTTGTTGTAGACAAAGCATGTCCTTGCTAGGAAGGAGTGGAAGATGTCCCGTCCGAAGATGACGTGGTACACGCTCTTGAAAGGCACCATATCGAAGGTCATGCATTCTTGGCGGTAATTGTTGACATTGCCAAAAGCGACCAGAAGGGTGATGCAGCCCAGGGAATTAGCTTGTCGGCTAGGGACAACGCCATGGAACACGGTGTTGCTCTTCCTTAGCTGGGTCTCTATCAAGTCATCTTGTGCAGTGTATCCAGGTACATGATGTTGATGCTGCTTCCACTGTCCACAAGGCACTTGGTGAACTTTTTGCCGTCAATCAAAGGGTTGATGACCATGGCATGCTGGTTCTCTGTTGGGATAAGATCTGGATGATCCTTCCTATCCCAAGTGATCAGAATCTCTGACCACCTAACATACTGGGGAACCGGATGAAGGGTAGCCATTAGTATCCTTAGAGAGGTTTTCTGTGCCCGGACGGTGGGAGTGCCAAGGAAAGTGTGGTAAACTAGAGCCTTCTTCTCGAAGGGTTTTTTCCCTTTGCCCTCGCCCTTGTTAGTGGACTTGGTTTCCAAGTCTTCATCCATGTCACTTGAATCCTTGGACTCCTCCTCCTTCTTCTTCCCTTTGCCCTTTCCGTGGGGTCTATTCTTCCAACTTTGCTTGTAGCCGGACTCAGGGTCTTCCTTGAGGTCATTGACAAACTAGCATTGGCGGTTGGTGTGGGTGGCTTTGCCATTTGCGTCGAGGTGGATGTAACATGGCATATCGCGGTACTTATCGTATGTTTGGGGAACACGGGGCGCTGAGGGTGTAGAATCACTCCTCTGCTGACCATGGCTAGCTCCCTGGCCACGACCACGCTGTCCGCCTCTGCCAGTGAATGTTGTGGCGACCATGTCGGCTGTTTGCTTCTCTTCAGGCAGAGTCTTCTGCTTGTTATTGTTGTTCTTTCTGGCCTGGATAGGGATTGCTATTGCCGGCAATGATCCGCACGCATCATCAGCAGCGGCAAACTTGCTAGCCATGGCGATCATTGTGTTGAGGTTGAGCTCATTGTTGTCTTGCTTGCGCTTCAACGTATGTCAGAGCAAAGTTCCCTTCTCCAAACCGTCGATGAAGGCGGCCATAGCGGTTTGTTCGTGCACCTCAGCGTAGGAATTTTTCATATCTAGCAAGCAAGAGAGGTAGGCACGAGAGGTTTCATCATTTTCTTGTACGCACCGTTGTAGGTCTCCGACAGTGCAGGGACGTTTGTACGTACCATCAAAGTTTTTGGTGAACGCTTCATGCATGTCCAACCTGTTGCATATGGATTTCTCCGGCAAGTCGTCAATCCATTGTCGGGCGGTACCAGTGAGCATAAGTGGGGGGTACTTGATAGCGGCATAAGTGCATGTCCAACCAGTTTCCCCCTGCGATGTGGATCGCTTCGTTGTAGTCTTACAACCATGTAACTGGTCTGGCAGTGTTGTCATAGGGCTTGATAGTCTTGTCTATCCGGAGGCCCTGGGGTAGGTTGTGGCCTGTATTACTGGTCAAAACAACATGGGGTATGGGAGCTCCCGAGCTTCTTGGATCTTGTCTAGCCATGAACATGTCTCATATGGCTACGGTTGCATCCCATTTCCATCATGGAGAGGGGAGTTGCTGTGCGATTTATGAGATCCTCCATGCCCTCCACCATGATGGCTGCTGGGTGGAGATGGTGGCGGCGAAGGTGGTGGGTTATCCTTCGTGCTGTTCCCTCCATGCAACTCATCACGCCTATCGTGGTTGCTTGTCGGACGTGGTGCTTCCTTGTAGGATTTGCTCATGTGTCCTTCAACACCGTTGCGCTCTCCGGCATGCCGGGGCTGTTCGCCCTGGTCACGTATAACGATGCCAACCTGGGGACGCCTAGGCAGTGGCATGCATGTACGATGGCGTGGTTGTGGTTCCTCGTGACGCCGGGATGGTGGTGGAGGCGGCGACCAACGAGGGTGAGCCTTTTCTCTGTGATTGGAGGATATGGGTATGGCATCAGCCCTGTTGCGCACATCCCTCCGTCTTTGCTCTGTAGAGCCTATGTGGGAGCCCTCGTCATGGGGAGATCTTGGCCTTCTGCGGATGTTCAGGGTTGACTAGCCAAGCTCCGGGTTAGACTCAAGCCTCTGGGATGTAGCCTTCTCCTGTTGCTTGCATGCCTTGGCAACGAGGTCATACACCTGAGCAACTGCTGCTGGCGACCTGTCCTGCTCCAGGAGGGTCTTGGCAATAGCAATGTTGAGGGCAGGAGTTGGCATTACGTGCCTCCCCTATGAATCAATGTATGGGGTGGCTTTTTCCGGCTTGGATCCGCCATATCCCAACTTGCGCCGAACGCCGGGGTCTTCGACAACATGAGCTGGTGCTTTCTTTGCTTTGTGCTTTAGTAGCAACTGCTTGTATTCAGCCTCCATATCCCTTGCCGCCTTGATAGATTGATGTGCCTTGGCCATGTCTTCGTCCAGCTTTGCGCCCTGCTCCGCGATGCACTTGGCCTCCGCTAGGATTGCTGCACGCTTCTCATCAAGCTCCGTAACGCTCCGGATATGGGCGGCGGTAATGGGCTCAACAAGGAGTGCACCATAAATCGCCTTGTCGGCAGGAGTAACCAATGAGTTGCCAGCTGTAGACATTGACGGTGGCAGTGGCGGCTGATTTGAATACTTGGCAGTACTGGGCGCCGTGGTGAGTTCCTGCGCCTGCTGCGGGCGGATAACCAGAGGAGGCATAGCCTTGGCCGGAGCCGGAGGCTCGGCAGCTTTCTTGGCTGCTGCTGCTCTGGTAACTGTAGGTGTGGGTGGAGCTCTCTCACGCTCCGGTTCCTGCCCATCTTCTTCCATCACGCTCCCAATGGCGACTAGCACCTGGTGGGATGTGTTGGCCTTCTCGGCATGCTCCTCCTTCTAGATCTCCTGCTCGATCTCCCTCATAACATCATCGTATTCCTTTGAATTAGCGTCTGATCCGCCGCCATCCATATTGATGTTGGTGTATAGCGCATCAAGGACGGAGTCAGAGTTGGCTTCGGTGTTATTGATGATGGATGTGGAGGGTAATGGAGGCAGGCCGTTGTTGTTGTTTCCTCTGGCTTTAGGCCCAGGCATGGCTTGGGTGTTCTCCATGGCGTCTGTGTATTCATTGACAATTGCGACCATCTCGCCAAGGGTGAGAGGTCCTGTGGCCTACCGTCTTCGGAGGGTATGTCGGAGGAGTGTTCCAGGTGTGAGCCCTTCCACGCCGTGGTAGGCAAGTTTGTCGGCGCGATCACCCTCTAGGATATCCCTCACCCTCATCCAACTGGCAAGGTATTCACGGGGAGGTTCTCCGTCCCTTTGAACGCATCTGGCCAGATCGAAGATGGTGACGACACCGACAAAGTGTGACCTTCGCATCTCTGACGCTCGGGGAAGCCAAGCGGATTTGCGGGGTCCTTCCACCTTTATATCCTGCATAGGGGCGCTTTGGGTGGGCCTTCAAATTTCCTGATCTAAGCCGCCATACTCCAGAGAGAGGTACGGCCCAGATTCTTCCACAAATGTATCCTGCCTGTAGGCGGTCCGTGCGGGCCTTGGCGAGTTTTCGACTTCCTGGGAGCTAGGACCCGAGTTAGTTTCGCCGATGAATATGTGGATGTCTCCGAAGGGGATGACGGAGCAGCATGTAGGGTTTATCTTCACCAGCATCCAAAACTCAACTGGATGGATGATCGGGACGTTGCTGGACAAGAGAACGTGTCCGATGCCTACGGTGTCGCCGATTCCTGCGAAGAGCTTGGACCTCGCCAGTGGTAGAGCTCGAAGCTCCTCATGACCCAATACTCTAAGGTGGAAAGGCCGTGTCTTTCCACTCAATTCCAGAAGACTGTCTACGCGGAGATACGTCTGGAAGATTTCCAGTCTAACGTCCTCCCCAAAGCTCAAGAATCGTCAACGCATCCGAAGATAGACTCAGTCCACAAGAATCAAAGACCTTCCCAGTACTCCGGAAGGTCCAAATCAAGACGACAAGAATACATGAAGGACCATAGAATCACTAACCCCTCAGTTCTAACCGCTTAGAGGACTTGTGACTCCAACTGTTTCGATAGGCTAGGTACGAATAAAAGTAGTATATGAGCCTCATAAAACCTAGTTTGTGGACGACCTCTAAAGGCTTCAACTCCGGACAGAAGGTTGACAATAGCCTCCAAAACATCATCCGACGTTTCCAAGAAGGAAGGACTGCGTAATTCTTCGAGTTACCCTTGTTTAATCCTAAGGGGGAAAGACTGCGTCTTTCCCACAAAATAGACTAACCATCTATCAAAAGCAACCTCAGGAGTTAGACCCGAAGTCATGGACTAGGATACGATAAGACCTTAATAGAAACGCCGCTAATCCTTACATAAGGAAGTTCATTTATCGCCATTAGGACTGGAGTCTACAGAGCTCTCTATGCATACGAGAAGACTGAAGTCCAACCTCACTAAACCACGTTCAAAGACAAAATTCGTAAGTTAGTACGCTGGAAACACATAGCACAAACCCCAACTCAAGATCCCCTAACCTTACTCTCCCGAATCTCGGGACGAGATTCTTTTAAGGGGGAATGGTCTGTAACATCCCAATTTACAAGGGGAACAAAAACTTTTTATTGTTTAGTGATGCAGTGCTTGTTTGCTTGATTGCTTGTACTTATGCATCTGACTGTGTACTATATGATATACTCCTCTACCTTTCCCTCAAGTTTACAAAAGCTACTAAACAAAACTATCTTGGCCTGCTTTACATATTCTCAAATGTTCTAGCATTTCAAAAACCTGAGCCAAGGTGCATTTGCAACCCCAATTATTTTCCTAGCTTCTATTACCAAAATTATGGAGATCTATATGATATAACCCCCTTATGTTTTCAAGACAGAACCTCCAACTACTCTTACCCCTAGGTTTTTCCAAAACCTTTTATAAAACCTTGAACTCCACTCTTGGTAGAAATACCAAGAGATTCTCATCTACTTCAACACACAACCTTTTCAAAATACCTATCCTTAACTCAAGCTAGGCTTGAAGGTATCCATAGTTGCATAATCGTTTTGTTAGTATGATGAGTTGCATTGATCTGTTGTTGATGATTTTCCTAGATCTGCTGTCTGACTAGCTTGTTCGGAAGTAGTATGATCCACCTAGGAGCTCATACTATAGGATCAAGATAAATTAAGAATACAAGCCCTAACCAAGCTTACTAAGCTGGATCTAATCTCTAGTCACTAAGTGACCATCTTAAACCCTTTAACTAGATCACCTCTAAACTCGTTCATTTAGAAGCTTCCAAGTCAATGAAGACCAATATCAAGCATGGATCCTTTCTACTCACTCTACCCTTCAATATTATCCAATTCGTGATGAGTTGGAACCTTGCAACTAATCAAAAACATCAACTCTTGTATTCTAGTCAAAATCACCAAATCTGCCAAATTTAGCTAAGTCTGGAAAACTATTATCAACATCACATATTTGAGACTGTCCTTCTCAACCCTTGTGCACTTTTGGAAATGAACTTGAACCATATTGTAGACCATCATAAGGACTACGAAGGCCCACTCTTTTCCATGGATAGATCATCTTCTAAGCCACTTGTTCTTGATTGTTTTGCAGGCAAGAAAATAATCCTTCCTACAGATCTTATCAACATGCCTACTTTGGCAGAAGCTCACATCTCCATACTATCTTCTTGGGACCAACTATTTGACTGATTGTGCTCTACTTATAAAGGTCTATCCATACATACTTCACTTGTTTCCATTAGATCCTTGTACTTCTAAAACCCACATGGTTTTGAAGGCTATTTGATAATCTGTTTTGGCACAATTATTTTATTCAAATTTTGGCATCAATTCTTGAAGAGCCTAGACATGATCAACCTCAAACCTCTATACCATGGTGATCTACTTCACTTGTTATATCCATCCATATATCCCATGTCCCAAGGGGAGCTCTAAGCTCCGAGTTTCAACAAGGTTTCGAAGGGATAAAATTAACAAATCCTAAGATTCTGTTTTTCTTTGTTTCCACCCAAATCAAGTCAAATTATCAAAACCCAGGGTATCACATGGTGGATACATATGGTGAACATAATATACCATGGAGATATAAATTTATCAAATACGATCCATAATTATCATTGCCCAAAATCTATTTAATTCCTTTAAGGGAGAAAAACTCCAAATCTCCCTCTATGAAAGAAAGTTTGTTTTTCTCCAAATCACACATACAACTTTAGGCTCATTTGAGGCCTATATATCCTACCCTTTCTTCCCATCTCAGAAATAAATATTTTTGAAGGGTTTTATTATTTCTTTTTGCCCATTTTCTTAAATGGCTGAACTAAAATAATAATTTTTTAAATAGTTATATCTCCCAATAAATCTTGGGAAAATTCTCCAAAGTGTGACTTCATGTTTGGGACCATCCCAAACCAAAAACCAACCTTGTCCGATTCAAAAATATCAAATTAGCTTCTGAAAACCATTTCAACACTTTCTAAATAATTAATATAAAGTGGACCAAAAATCATCCAATAAATCTCAAGTAAATCATGGAAGTGTACAAGGACCATACCCATCTACCAGCACCCTTATCTCATCTTGGCAAGATCAAAATTCAAGAAGTCCTTCATAGTCATCAATTATGGAAAGATTGATCATAACACCAAACCACCATGAAATTGTCCCAAATCTTCAACAAATCCTACCCAGCACTTGTCCACAGCAACCACACCCACCCATGGTCGTGGTCAACATTGCAGCACCCTATTCCCTTGCCCTTACCTCTTGGAGAGAGAGACTAAGGAGAGAGAGAAGCCATTTATTGCAAATCTTGTAAAGTAATAGGTTAGTAGCAGCCACCACCCTCCTCTCCACTCAGTGCTCGACTCAGGACCCCAGAACGACCTCCCCACCATCCCCTAGCCAATTAGAGCCTGGCACCCTCTCTCCATTGTCCTAGTAAATAATGTGCACTATTGGCCATTCCTCCTTGGGTTAAAAGGCCATGAACCCACACCACATCCTCCGGATGCCTCATTTCACTCCTACCTATCCCCACTCTCTCCCTGCAGAGCCCTCACCGAGTCTCTTCCCCTGCATGTCCGAGGAGAAGATCTTCTCCAAAATTGGATATGCAAGCTCGCCCTAAGAAGTGTGGCCAGCTCAGGTCATCTCTCACCTCCCTATCTGCTTCTGCAATAACCTCTTCCTCCTCTACATCTCAACCCACTCTCTTTTTCTCCCAGGAATGACTAAGCACTCACCGGCGACGACCTCCCAAAGTGCTTCGTTCTCAAGGTGAGGTCCCCGTAGATCTAGACCACCTCTACTCTCTCTCCCTTCTAGCGCGTCCATCCGTGTTGAGGCCATCCTAAGCCCGCCCTTCTACGCGACATGCAGACGCCCAACTGGTTCCTCCGGCGAGCTCCCAAAGGTGTGCCGCGGGTGCGCATGCACAAGACAAATACCGACATGGATACCGCCCTTGCCGCCCCTCCCCGGGCTCGTCTCCGATCACCATGTCGCCCTGCAGCCTCCACCTCGACGGAGACGGCACCTAGGCGAGCCGCCGCCTAGTCGCTATCCATGTTAGGGTTTCCTCCTTGTGCCTCCGGTCATGAGGAAGAAGACATGCCAGTGCCGTCGATCGTCTCTTGATCCAACGGAGGATGTTGCCGGATACCCCTTCACGGGTCACCTCTCGCTGATAGACGGGTTCCACCCGTCAGTTTCAAAGTCACCTTCCGCGCCAAGAGCCGCCCAGGTGGGCCAATTTCCCCTGCGACGGCCCATTTGCCTCCCAGATCTGGCCCGCCCCAAGGTTTCCCACTTAGAAAATCTTCTCTGTTTTTAGTTTCTAGACCTGTAGAATGCCTATTATCTTTAATTCAAACCAAAAATGCAAAATACCAACTAGTGTCTATATCTCATTTTTTACATGCTCTATGAGGTTTTCTCTACCATGCAAAGCCAGCCTCATTTCATAATTCATATCAATTATTTTCTGGCAATTAATCTAGTAAAAAGTATCCTTTGCAACAAATAAATCACTAAGTAGGGTATACATCTCCATTTGGAATAAATTCAACTTCCTCTGAAAGGTAATTAACATACCTCTCCTATGACCTTGACCTTAAGCCAAGTTGAGATATAGATTACCTGTAGTAAAAATAACAAAATCCATCCACATCTACCTATAGAAATTTCCCTAGGAAGTTCTACACCTCCTTTTAAGCTAATTCCAACTCACAGTGAAGTGGTACTTGAATACCTAACAATTAGCAGGAGGTCAAGATTTATTGATCCTCTGGTGAATTTTGGTGATTTAACTACTCTATGTAGGGTTTTTCCACCAAATAAATAATCTCTGTAGATCTACAAACCTAAAAATGATGAATTTAATTTCTACAAAAATATGTTTGAAATCCCTAACATGTGTACTATGATTCATTTCAAAATACCCTGTAGTTTCAATCTGGTGAAAAGGACAAAAAGCTTGCATAACTGACTTTAGGATTTTCTCAAGGGCATTGTGGTGATTCCAACTCTCAAAAGTCACAAACTCAATTGTGCATAGTATACTCTGAGTACAAATTTATTTGGCTTACAGATCTTTTCTGGTGAATGTTTCACCTAAACTAGGGTTATTTTCACTAGAAAACTCATAAGAAATTAAAGAAAAATGATAAAATAGTGAAACCACTTTTGTTGGTTCTGTTTTATCATTACCTAGATATCATTTTTGCATATTGATATCATCCATACCCAAGCCCTAGTTCAAAACCCCTTATTACATGGTACTTGACATTAAAAACACAAAAGAAGTCCCACAAATGCTTTTCCATTATTTCCAAATGCAACAAACTCAATCTATCAAAACCTACTGAAGTGATTATATGTTTGTTTGCTGTATCGTATTGGTGATTGTATGCCTTGTATTGATTGTGCCCTTTGATTGCTTACATGTGATCCATATCTACGATTTTGCGATTATATCGGAGACAAGAAGATGGTTATTATTATTATTGTTATAATTTGGTATACTAAGAAGAAGTCTAGGGACATATATTGCCAGATCGCTGATCACAGGAAAGCCACCTTCTTGCTCACAAGACTTGTCATACAATCTTACTTATGCATGTTTTACCTACTGTTATGAAACTGTATTTTCTTAAAATATGATGAGTTATCTCCAGTAGTGGCTTGGCTCCTCCAAACCATTACACAATGGTACTATTAACTACAACCCCTCGATGACACCTTGTCCCTAGTATGGTAGATGGTGTAATACACCATACCCCTTTGGAGACCCCGATTTAGCTGAAGTAAAGCTATAGGATGGGAAGACTCCGAAAAAAGGTTTACGAAATGTTTATGATAAAACCTTGGTGAGGTTTGACCTACCAAGAAAGGTTGAGAAATGAAAAAGGTTTTCTTTTACAAAGATGCTGAAAGAAAGAGGAGGAAACATGTTTATGAAAACGCACCCAGTTCTTTGCAGCTTTAGCTATAACAACTTAACCCATGCAACCACATTACTCTAGAATGGGACAGGGCTGGACTTGAAGCTTGCTACTCTGGTATGGGAATTCTCACAACTAATTATAAGGGAACATCTGCCTCGAATGTCGGGTTTCCTTTATAGAAAGGGTCAACTGTTAGACAATCACCTAGAGGAGATGCGAACTGCCCTCGGGAGCAGCCAGAAGATACTATGAGCCTCTCATTGAAAGTGCCCACTCTCGAGGAGTCAGAATGCACTTCGGTTGGTTTGTGGATCCCCAACGATCTGGTATTGAGAGGAACAACTCATAGGGTAGGGCCTATGCTAGAGTGGCATCCAGTTACTCGACCCACAATTAGTGAGGATCAGGGCAGGGTACTCGGTTGGTGTGGGTAAAGTGTACAACCTCTGCAGAGTGTAAATCCATTCAAATAGCCTTGTTCGTGGTTATGGACGGATTGGACAAACTACTGTAGAGCGGTGCTGGTTTTGATTTCAAAAAGGATTTCAGAAAAGCAATGGCTTTGGAAGTGTTCTGACCATGGGATGGTCAGAAAAGATAAATGTTTCGACCTTGGGATGCTCAAAAAGAAAGGGAAGGAGTTGGTCATGGGATGACTGGAAGGAGGAACTAATGGGTGACCCAATCCTAGTGTTTTAGAAAACTCTTCAAAAGGTTTCCAAAATGTTTTGCAAAAGTTTTCAACAAAGATATAGACATGCTATATCTACAAGAGAAACTGTTTGAGAAAAGAACCTCCCTTGGAACCCTCCTACCACCACATACATATTATATATACTTTTATTGTTATTATCCTAAGGTGGTTTGCGAGTACATTCAAAGTACTCACTGGCATTGTCCATGGCTATTAACTTGGTCAGATATGAAGAAGAAGGTGATGTTTATGGCTATGCGAGCTAGGACGTTCTCCCAGTCAGTCGCCTACACGTTAAGGCATGGCTCGGTCCTACGCTTGATGAATATCCGGTGATGGTGGATGATGTAGCCATAATGGCAAATACGGTATGACATGTATCCGCTAGGTAATGGATGTTTACTTTGATACTTGTTGGTTATGTGCCAGGACTAACTGATCACGGGATCGTGGTGTATGCATAACAGGGATTCTCGGTGGATTAATCCGGGGGCCCCACAATCATCGCCAACATCATGAGGATACAAGACGTCGTCAAAGGCATCTTTGCCACCTCGGGATCTCAAAGGTCCAAAATCTATTGTAGAAGTTGAAAAGCGACCTCACCAAGTTCAAGAAGGACATGGATGACAACTTGGACAAATATATCGAGACAAACTTAAGAAGGCGCCACCTACATCTACCTTCGGCAAGGCACGCCAATGACCTCTGTCAACACCATCATAAGGCACCTTCAACTACTTGTGCCACCACCAAAATGGCACCAAGAGCAAGCTCTCCTACACACCATCAAGCTTCAATGCCTAACCTTGATGCCCTAGATGACACATGCAACTTCATGGAGGGGGAAGATGAAGACCTCTACTTTGCCAAGTTGGACGAGTACCTCAAGAGGATGTCTACACAAGCCAGGTGGCCATAGCGAAAGATGAGTAAGCTCCAAGTAAAGAGCCTACGCTACAAGATGGCAACGACAAGGTCGAGAATGGTGAGCATGGGATTTTCCCTTCACCAAAGGAGTCGCATGGAGTTGACAGAATCGAGCATATCCCTATACGCTTGAGTGATGATGTGGTACCAATCCCATGTGAGTATGCGAGCCACTTAGCCCACTTGAGTGAGAGCAAGAGTGAGATGAGTGACTCACCTTGGGTGACATTGAGTGCTTCCACATTGAGGGCATGAGTGATACACCAAGTGAGTTGAGAGTGGTAGTTGATAGGTCATGTGAGACCACTTTGATTTCTAACAACTTACCTTCTACCTCTAGTGCGTTTTCTCATGATGTGCTAGGCTCCATGGATCAAGAAGTGCCAAGCTTGGACGAAGATGACCCCATCCCCATATTGGTTGAAGAAGTCGCCCACATGGAGGCCAATACTACCAGAACACTCACTTCATATGAGAGGTATGAACAAGGTAAAAATAAGGGTGTTTTTTTAGGGTAAAACAGTGGCACTGTAGCTTTTATTAATTTTGAGATAAACAGTTTATGTACAAAGAAGTAAATCTAAATCAAAAGGGGCTAGAAAATCTAATCTAAGTCTAAACTTGTGACTGTAACCATTCTTTGAATGTTTGCACATGTTTCTTGTTCGTACGGTAGCTGACCAAGTATAGCTCACGTTTGAAAATTGCTTTCCAGGCTTGAAAGCTAGGCTGAATGTAGTTAAAGATCTTGTTGTTCCTTCCTATCCAAATGATCCAAGCACCAAGTATGATGATATCCATGTCAAAAGGTTGTTGAATCTTCTATTTAATGTTAGTGAAGTATTCTAGGGTTAAAAAAATTCTTGATCTTTGTGGATAGATGAAGTCCCGACATTTTTCCGCAAATGGGCATGAAAAGAACAGATTATGTAATGTTTCCTCTTGCACACAATCAAGAACTGCACAAGAATAAGATTGAAGAACCTTTTTTTCCTGCCCAGTAAATTCCTTGTGTTCAGCCTGTCAAGCAGTAGAAGCCAGAAGAAGAATTTATGCTTTGCTTGGCATGAAGAGTTCCAGATCCAAGAAAAATGAGGAGGAGTTGGTTTTTGTCCCATCATGACTTTATAAGATTTCTATGTTGAAAAATTATCAGAACCCCAAATATAACTCCAAGAATCAGAAACATTTTCTTGTAAGGTTAACTAAGTTTGTGAGCAAATATCATCTAGTTTTTAAAATTCTTAAAAATCTTGCTGGGATAAAGGTAGGTGAAAAAGGTCCTCCAAGAATTCAGTATTGATGACATCATAAACAGTGATGTTGGTTACTTTAGCAAATGAAATGAGGTGAACTTTTGATGTAAACAATTATTTTGCCACATATCTGTCCAAAAAAAGGATGCTTTTTCCATATTTTACAGTCCCTCTGGCCATAGCTTTATATAAATCCATAAGTTTAAATGATATTTCCACCAGAATGAGCCTTCCATATGTTTCCCAGGCAAAGTTCCATTGCTATAGTAGGTACCCCATATTAATTTTACCCAAGGGACATCATGATTATTGAAGAATTTATCCAAATTCTTGAGAAACAATGCATTGTTTTGAATGTCCAGGTTCAGAACTCCCTAAGCTTTGGGTATGCATATCTTTTCCCAAGCCACTAAGGCTATGTGATTTGCTTGAACTTCAGAATCTTTCTTTCTCCATAGACAATGCCTCATATATTTTATGATTTGGTCTTTGATAGAAGGTGGAATTTCTAGGCAACTCATATATAACATAGGGAGAGAAGATAAGACAGGTTTCACCATTTCCAATTTACCCCCATAGTTCAGGAAATTGGCAATGCCACACAACCTTCTCTCAACTCATTGTACAAGTGGCAAGAACTATTCTAAGGAAGGCTTAGTGATGCCTAAAGGAAGCCCTAGATAAGTAAAAGGAAAGGATCCTATTTGACAACTAAAGGTGCTTGCAAAATGTGATAATCTTGCTAGGTCCATGCTGATTGGTATCATGCTTGACTTGTGATAATTCACCTTTAGTCCAGTGGGCATCAGCCTTCATTACCAAGAGGGTGTCATCAGCATACTAAATAATAGGGAAGTCAGGGGAGGTAGGGCATAAAATCGGTGGATCAATGAGAGATTGTGTCATTGCTTTGTTTCATATGGTTTGGAGAAGATCTTATGCAAGAACAAACAGTAAAGGTGATAGAGGATCCCCTTGTCTCACACCCCTTCTGCAATAGAACTTTTTCCCAGGCACTCAATTAAGAAGAACAGTAGAAGTAACAGAATCTAGAATCATCTTAATCCAATTTATCCACTGTTGTCCAAACCCTCTAGCTTTCAAGATTTCAAGGATGGAACAATGTTCAATCTTATCAAAAGCCTTTTCAAAATCTAATTTAAGTACCAGAATCTCTTCTTTTGAATTGTGACACTGAAAAGGATATTCAAAAGCCCAGCCAAGGCAATCTTGAATGGATTTTTCTGCAAGAAACCATATTGATTTTTGTGTACAAGCTTTAAGATGATTTTTTGTAGTCTATTAGCTAAGAGCTTGGTAATAATCTTTAAGACACTATTCAAGAGTGAAATGGGCCTGAAATCTGCAGGAGTCTTAGGATTATCAATTTTTGGAATGAGTGTTATGAATGAGGAGTTTATGCTTTCCAGGGCAATATTCTCTGCATGAAAGTCTTTAATAAGAGCTTTGATATCTTCTCCAATAATTAACCAGCAATTCTTGATGAATTCATTATTTAAAGCATCAGGACCAGGGGATTTGTCATTGGGTAAATCATCAATAACAGCTTTAATTTCTTCATTTGTAAAAGGAACTTCAAGGGTGCTGCTTGTTTCTTGATCCATGTTATTCTCAAAAAGTTCAGTAAGATTGAACTGCATTTTTGGTAATCAGAATTACCCTTTTTGTCTCTCAAAGCATTCCAAAGAATTGAAGCTTTATCATCATGATCAATAATTTCAGCTTGACCATCGTTAACCAACATGGAAATGTAATTGTGCCTGTAGTTGATTGTAGCTTTTGTATGAAAGAATTTAGTGTTGCCATCTCCAAGTTTCACCCATTTTATCTTCCCTCTTTATTTCCAGTAGGACTTTTGATTCTACAGTAAATTAATGATAAGGTCCTTTAGAACATCCCTTAAATTTCATTCCTGTAGGATCAGATTTTTGACTTCTTCCATGTTTTCAAGGAGATCAATGACTGCATTGACTTTAGAAATTTGCTGTTTAAGGCAGGGAGGATTTTTTGCCCATAACTTCACACCTCTTCTGACATTCTTTAGCTTGGCATTAATTCTTTTTGCACTATTAGAAAAGTCCACAAGGATGTTCCATGCATTCTCCACTATATGTTTAAACTCACTATGCTGCAGCCAATAGTTTTCAAACCTAAAAACATTCGCTCTTGGAATTTTTGTGCCAAGGGCAATGACACAAGGCAAATGATTAGATGCAGGTTTAGCTAGAGGGACGACAAAGGAGGATATGAATGAGATGGTCTAGGAGCTAGAAGTGAAAAACCAATCCACTCTTTCAAGTAAAGGCTCATGCTGCATATTGCTCCAAGTAAACTTTATTCCTCTTAGTGGCAATTCCACCAGGTCCAAATTATTAATTACCTCATTGAAGATTAGCATGCCATTAATGTCACCACCCTCCTTATTTCTATCGTCAGGTTTCCTCATGAAATTAAAGTCACCCATGATAATCCAATCCATGGAATCAGGCATGTCAATATCCGAGAACCAATCAATGAATCTTGCTCTTTTGTCAGGTTGACAAGGCCCATAGATGTTTGTAAGGATCCATGAGTTAGAAGAAAGATTGTTAAAAAATGTAATAGATACTGAGAATTCATTTTGGAAAGCCAATTCACCATTGAATAGGGCACCATTCCAGATCACAATGATTCCCCAGATGCACCCATAAAAGGGAGAAATTCAAATTTATTAAGTTTTTTGGGACAAAACATTCTCAGGTATTTAGAATAAAAAATTATAGTTTCTTGCAGGCCGACAATATCACAGCAAGATTCCTCAATTTTACTATATAAAGCCAACCATTTTTTCCAGAATTCAAGCCACCGATATTCCAATTCAAAATTCTCCATGTTCTGTTGTTATTCATTGGAAACAAGCTAATAGAAGTAGGGCTGATGAAAGGTAAAATATACTTTCATCATAGGAAAAGCAGCCAAATAGTTGAAGTCAACTATCCTAGATAAATCCATCATCTTCTTAATTGTCATAAACAACATATATGTCCAAAGGTGCTTATAAATATTACAAAATAAACAAAGAACACTTCTCTGGTCCAAGAGAACATAAGGTTTAATCATTGGATCACATTTATTTTGGAGCTTTCTTCTTTGCTTACTGAGGACAACTACCAGTAGCATTATCTTTCTTAGAGGTATAGTTCTTCCCTTTGAGGCCACCACCACCAGTTGTATTCTTCATTCCTAGTGCCTTCTGATCTTTTTCCAAGATTTTACTCTTCTTGTTGAGCTTCTTTTCTAGCCCCTCTTCAGCCACCATACAAAAGGAGGCAGCAAGGTTTTTAACAACATTGGGAGTGAAATCAGGTGGGGCGGCATTACAAGTGAGGCAATTCTTATCAGAGTAGTTAACATGACTTTTAAACCCATCATTGAGTTCGATTATTCTAGGACTCCTCCTCACCTCAGATTAAACTAGGGGGCCATTGCCTTTCCTCTTCCTTTTGGGTGCTGCTGGTAAAATAGGCTCCATCTCCTGATAGAGGATTAATCTAGTTTCAGCTTCATTTATCTCAGCAATCTTACAAATAGGAGGAAGATTTAAGACACACTTATCAGGGACATGAAAGGTGATAGTATGCTCATTGATAATTGTTCCATAATAGTTTTCCATAACTCAGAGTGTAAAATTGGTTTAGTCCAGTCAAACTTTCTAGGGGTCAATAGCATAAGAGTGATGAAGTTGAACCAACTTACAAGAATATGAAAAATTTCTTACAGTTTTATCCCTGAATGTGAGGTGCAAAATATCTTTCCTATAATTCCATTCCCTGAGCAGAGAAACTTTGCTTCCTTGAGTGTTCTTCAGGTACAGGGACAAATAGGGTTTTAGCCTTTCCTATCTTCAGATGAGCCTTACTAGGAGATAACATTTCAGCATCTTCCATGAGTTGATCTTCCAAAAGGTTCTGATCCTCTTCATCATCATTGGGATCCTAGTAAGCTTCCATAATATTTTGCAGCCCAATACCAAGGTTTAGACCATGCTCTTGATTAACCTCTTCATCATGTACTAAGGGGACATTCTGAAAAATGAAATCACTATTACTTCAACTGTTTTTATCTTGTGGAGGGGATTCAAATTATCTATAGGCATTTCATCTCCTTCAATTTCATTGAGAAGATTCTCCAGTGCAGGCATAGGATGGTCTCCCATTTCAAGCTAGTGACCATTGTTATTTCCCATGGCCCAATGTCCCCACCCTTCATCAACATCATTTTCATTATCAGGTTGTGGAGGAGCAGGTGGAGCAGGGGGTTGAAAAGGAGGTACCAAGTTGCCAGGAAGAGGATGGGGATCCACACCATCATCAGGGAAAATGTCTTCACCCTGAGCCATGCCACCAAGGATATTTTGATTGAGGATCTCAACAGAAACTGTCCAGGGTTTGTCTCATGGCTATCTCCCTCGGTAATCCTGATAATTTTAGGGACATCTTCCCACATGATTTGTGACCCTATCCTTGACTAGCACTTTTACCATATTGTCAGGATCTCTTTCCCACATGATCACTTTGCCAATGTCATAAAAAGCAACACTAATATCTTCAGTGTGTAGGTAGTCCAGTGGTGGTCCAACAAGGAGAATCCAACACTCTCTGTTGAACTGCATGCGCCTCCAGTTAATGCCTTTATTATGTTTTGCAAAAGAGATTGTAACATAATCAAAGGGTATTGGACTATCCTCAGTCAGTTTATCTCTGTAACTAAACCGAGTAAACTCAACATACGCCGCACCAAAAGTACAAGGTTGAACATATCTAAATCCAGCCTGAGCCAAGGAAATGAGAAAGTCCTGGAGCACATCACAAATATTGGCAAAGGGAACCTAACCTTGAGGCATCGGATTGATGGTTACAATGGTGAAAGTTTCATGTTGCCGAGGTCTTTTCACCACAACCATGCTTTTCACTCCAAATCTTCCTTCCACATTCAGAATCTTAAATCTTCGAGGAACAAAAAATAAGGGTGTTGATGATGCCATGATCCGACTAGTTTTCATGATGATTTGTGATGATTTGCATGCTATGGATGATACTTGTGACATAACATATGTTCCACTCTTATTCCCATGTGTTAATTTTGCTATGTATCATGATGACCATGTGGAATCCGTTTATTGTCATGATATTGCCATAGACATTGCATGCACTTTGTTGAAAAATTGCTCTTTCCAATGTTTTGCTTGCAATGATGTTAAAAAGGGTACCCCTAGGACCATGCTTTGTCATGGATGTTTTACAATTTTCGCCCGTTGCTAGCAATAATATGGATGATTGCTCTTTCACTTGTTTTGCTTGCGACAATAGTTACCACATGTTTTCTATTGAAGAGGGTCCCCATAGATTTCTCAAATTTTGGAGATTTTGGTAAATGCCATGATAAGCATATTCCCCACTTGACTACTCACCATGCATCTATTTTACACTTGATTGACATTAATGGTGATGTGCCAAGAAGAGATACGTGATGATGGATGATGTGTTTCTCTACCATGCACACACGTTCTTCCTTTTATCTATGACGTGTGTAGGTACCCGAACGATAATTTCAACCTTGGTTGAGCACGAGTTGACAAAATGAGCTCTAGAGAACATCCCACAAGTGAGTTCAAGATCGAACCCAACTCTGATACCATTTGCATGCTTTGCATCTTTCATGTTGAAAAATTGCTCTTTTCTATGGTTTGCTTGCAAGCATGTTAATGGTATTCTTTCACCTTGTGACAATCATGTTTCTTTGCTATTGGATAGTGATGCTTTGTGTGTTGCAACAAAAATGTTGAACAATTTATCTTTCTGATGTTTTGTGTGCAACCATAATGCCATTTTGAGCATGTCTTGTCACAAGAGCTTCCAAGTACCTCGTATTGTTGTCAAAACAAACATAAGGACCACTTGCTCTTTCATTTGGTTTGTTTGCAAACATATTGATTTTGCTTGTGCTTGCGATACTCATATGCCCATGAGCTTTGTGTTTGATAATTTGTGTGTGGCATCCAACACGTCAAACAATTTCTCTTTCCATTGTTTGGTTGGATCATATAATGATGGTGTTTTGGATATCCCTCCTCATGTGTTTTTGTCGAATTCTCCTAGCTTTGCATCAAAGTTGTTGATCACTATTTTAGTCAATTGCTTTGAGCACCACACTAAGACGGCGTATGGAGTTTTTTAGTTCCCACATTTGGATGATGTTCAAACAATTTTCATGCACTTTGACCTTGCATATGCACCCCGTTTGCTATACTTGAGTTGTGCTAATAGTGTTTTGAACAAGAATGGACATGCCACAAGTGACATGCTCTTCTATCACACAAAACATATGTTGCTTGGTCTTTGTTGTGTGAAGGTACATTTGCTTACGTGTCAACCTCTAGGACCAAGAGTTGACAAGATGAACTGTATAGAGTTACCTATCAATTCCCTTCAACGAGCTATCTCTACATCATAAGGTGACTTCCTTCTACTTGAGGACTCATGCTATAATCTTCATGAATTGGCTACTCTTTGAGTGTCGCTTCATTTTTGTTGTGAGCTTTGTAGGCTTCATGGAAAGCGAAGGTACATTGAAGAGTTGCCACATCAAGCTTCTCAAGGACAACTACATGGTGAACCCCAGGATCAAGAATGTCTCTCAACCTCCTCTACATGGTGATGAGAATATAGAGTCGAGGACGACTCTTTTCGAGGGGGGCTGTTGCAGCCCGTCCTACGGATGCTACTACATCTACAGCCAAGTCCCCAAGCTTGTCCCGAAGTTACCCAAGAAGATGGACAAGGAGCAGCCACCTCCAGAACCGGAGTCTCTGCCGTTGTCACCCTAGAGTCTCTGCCAGATCCCCAAGTCTCTGCCCACATGCACCTGGAGTCTCCAGTCCGACCCCCAGCTTCCCACATCTGCAAGCTTCTGTACTCCGTCTGGAGTCTCCGTAGCTACCCCAGAGTATCCGCCCCATACCAGAGTCTCTAGCCCGACTATACCGGAGTCTCCAGCATAAGTGATGGGCCTACATGCCAATAGTTGGGCCCTTGGCCCATGTACCCCTTGTTCCACCCCAAACCCTAGTTTTATGCCCAAAGTACCCCTGAACTTGTGGCTGGCCTATAAATAGAACCCCCACCCCCTCATGTATCCCTAGGCATAGATGATAGACTAAAGACACCCCCTTTGTGGAATGTCTAGTTTTGCCTCATCCCCTTACCAAAGGGGACCGACTATCATCACCACCTCGTTGGAGTTTTCATCGCGCCTCCCTCGTTGTACAAGGCTTACATTTGCGAGTGCATGAGCATAGTTGTCAGGACCCTCTCCAAGGTGTTATTCCCTCTCCGCTTGGGATCGAGGGAGCACGTTGACCGATCTTTCCTTGCGAGGATTCTATCAGACCGGTGGCCACCGGCGGGAGCAATTGGCCTTGTATCGTGTGATTCTTGCATGTGTTCATCGTGTTCTTCACAAGGTTTGAGTCTGCTCCGCTACCTTCTCCCTTTCCCCTCGCTTTCCCATCGATTTGACCACGAGATCCGTTAAGATCAGGCCACCCTTGAGGTCACCCCTCCATCTCCCTTTCTTCTTGCCACCAAAAGTGAGAGATATGAGGAACAACCCATCCATCTTGCACTACGTCCTCATTTGCAAGGGACTAGCACAAGGAACTAATGACTTGACCAATATTCCTCCCTCTTTGATGGATATTTTGTAGGAATTCGAGGATGTGTTTCCCGAAGAGCTCCCTCATGGACTTCCTCCTCCTCGCGGAATTGAGCATTGCATTAACCTCATACCTGGCGTACCTCTTCCAAACCACGCCGCCTACCACACAAACCTGGAGGCGATGGAGGAGATAGAATGCCAAATCAACCAACTTGTCTCCAAAGGTTTGATCCAAGTAATCACTAGTCTAAGTGTGATACCCATGATTCTCGCTCTAAAAATGGATGATACGGTGCAGTTATGCATGGACTATCATCCAATCAATGCTATCACCATGCATTATTGACATCCTATACCTCGTCTCGATGACATGCTTGATGAGTTGTGTGGAGCCACTATTTTCTCGAAAATTGATCTTCGCAGTGGTTACCATCAAATACGCATGGCGGAAGGTGGTGAGTGGAAAACCACCTTCAAGACCAAAATTGGTCTTTATGAATGGTTGGTCATGCCTTTTGGCTTATCTAATGCCCCATCCACCTTCATGCGCCTTATGAATCATATTTTGCGGTCTCTCATTGTAAAAAGTGTTGTTGTCTATTTCGATGATATACTTGTTTATAGAAAGTCACTTGTGGAACATGTTACACATGTCAAATAGGTCTTGCAAATCCTTCAACGTGAAAAATCTATATGATAATCTTCCCAAGTGCACTTTTGCTAAAGACAAGTTGATTTTCCTTGGTTTTGTTGTTTCTTCCAATGGCATTGAAGTTGATGTTTCTGATGAGAACATCCCTACAGATTCGCTATCTCTAACTCCTAATGAAGTTGTCGATGTTGCTGCCAAGACCAAGTCCAATGAAATCAGGATTGGACCTATTACTAGAGCTCATGCCAAGCTACTAGAACAACCGGTGAAATCACTCCTAAATGAATCTGATGTTTTTATTGATGAGAATTTTATACTTCCTAAATCGTTGCACTTATGTATGATCAAGTTCGTTGAAGGGACAAGCATGGCGCGAGGAGGAGAAGGGTTGCAAGAGGAGCCCAACATGATGATCGCTCAAGGATGCATGAGGGAGCAGCAGGAGGAAGGCGCATCAAGAGGGAGTCAAGAATTCCTGCGAAGAACGGAGTGTTCGGCCAGTTCCCACCGGACTGTCAGGCCTACCCGAGAAGCCTCGAGGTGGCAACCCGTCTATGTGCCAAATCGGAAGCCACCTAGACAACACCCAGAAACTTTGAAGTTTCTGGCCAGTACAGACTATCTGGCTCACTCCACCCGGAGTGTCCGGCCGAACCAAAATGTATGTCCCATTCCCACTGGAATGTCTGGCCGCCGACCGAATCAGGTCCGAGTCAGCTATTATCAGTTTGAGTTGAACATGTTTCATTTCGGTTTCTAGACATCCTGGCCACCCTTATAAGCCCAAGGATGCCGTATAGTTTAGGTTTAGACCATGTTTAAGATGAACCCTAGTTCTTGTGTTTCCAAGGAAAAACATTGAATCTTTCCACACCAATTCGTATCGATCTTGTGTGTTTTCCACTATCAATCAAGGGTGATTAGTTGATCCATTGGGATCTAGCCAATTGCAAGTTTTGTGTGATCTGTTGTTCCATTGGGAATTGGAAGATTGCAAACCGCTTTGTGGTCAGTGGCTACGTGCGCAAGTATGTGAAGTTGCGAATATCTACAAGGGTTGAGAGATGTTGCATTGGCATCAGGGATCGATTGAGAGGTTCGTGAGCGTCATACAAGCGATATCCACCGATTGTCACCACCTACCACTCCTGCTTACTAAGAAGATCGGGCCACCACATATTATCTTTGTATCAGATTTCTAGTGTTTCCTCAGTAAGCATCCACAAATCCATCTGTAGTCTAGTTGTTTTTCATCCTATACAGAAAAATCCATACAAAGGCACATTTTGGAGGCGAAATTCGCGAAGATCAGAAAATCCCGGAAAATATATGGAAAATCCTATTTTTCTAGAAGACGAAGGAAGCCAGAAGGGGGAGCGGAGATGGGCCACAGGGGGTCCACACCACCCTGGCACGGGCCACACTTGGCCGCGCCACTAGGTGGTGTGGCCACCCTAGCCCACCTCTAGCTCTGCTCTTTGGCGTATATTATCCTCCCAAAACCCTAAGACTCTGGGAGCGACCATAGAAAGATTCCGCCGCCTCTACGGGGCAGAAAATTGTAGAGAGAGAAAGAGCTCTCCGGCAGGTAGAAATCTGCCGAGGAAATTCCTTCCTGGAGAGGGGAGATCGTCGCCATCAACACCACCATCAAGCTGGACTTCATCGCGATCATCATCATCATCATCTCCATCATCATCTCCACCAGCACCATCATCACCACTCCATACCACTGTAACAATTGGGTTGAATCCTCCATAGTTCTTAGGGGAAAATTTCCCGGTGTTGATTACTTGTTGTAATTGATGCTATTGAGTGGAACCATTGAATTATCGTTCATGTTCAGATTGTTACTTATCATTATTTCATCTGTGATCTTGATCCATATGATGTATTGTGAGTAGTTTGTTTAGTTCTTGAGGACATGGGAGAAGTCATGTTGTTAGTAGTGGAATTGTGTTGAGAAAGATTCAATGGTTTGATATTTAAGTTGTGGTGTTATTCTTCTACTGGTGTCATGTGAACGTTGACTACATGACACTTAACCTTTATGGGCCTAGGGGAATGCATTGTGTATTTGGCTACTAATTGTAGGGGTTGCCGGAGTGACAAAAACCTGAACCCCCGTTAGGAAACCTTAGCACAAGGGAGTGTAGGATTTCAGAGTTTAAAGTTGTGGTTAGGTTTCTATCTTAATTACTTTCTTGTACTTGCGGATGCTTGCAAGGGGTATAATCACAAGTATGTATTAGTCCTCGGAAGTTCAGTACATTAGCATAGGTTCACCCACACAACACTTATCAAACTAAAGAAGATTAATTAACTATATGAAGCGAAAGCACTTGAAAATATTCCCATGTGTCCTCGAGAAAGTTTGGTCATCTTAAATAATACAACTGGCTTGTCCTTTGCTAAAGAAAGGATTGGGCCACTTGCTGCATTTTTTATTATTGTCTTTTATCTACTCGTACTTTATTTATCTGCATTATCAAAAACGCCTAAAAATCTGTTTGCTAAGTATTTACAGAGAATTCCTGCTCCAAGACAATCGTCAACACCTTCTACTCCTCGTTGGGTTCGACACTCTTACTTATCGAAAATACTGCGATACACCCCTATACTTGTGGGTCATCAAGAGTATTTTCTGGCGTCTTTGCCGGGGAGTGAAGCGCTATTGAAGAGTGGAACTGGTAAAACAAATTTCTACTATGAGTATTGTTTATTTCTATTAATTACTTTATTTCAATATGGATAATTCACTTAGTTTCTTATTTCCTAATGCTACTACCACTGCTAAGGTAGTAGATGAACCACCACCTACTGAAAATGATACTTTTAAGATACCTACAAGAATTATTGATCGTGTTATGGATAACTACTATTTTGGAGATGGAACTGTCCATCCCGGTGATCACTTGGTCTTTATACACGAATTATGCGGGTTGTTCAAGTGTGTAGGTATTACAACAGATCAAGTCAAGAAGAAGTTATTCTCATTATCACTGAAAGGAAGAGCCGAGGAATGGTATAAGCTGCTGAAGAATGGCCAATCTCTTGAATGGGAGGAAGTAGTGCCTCTCTTTTATTCCAAATTTTATCCTCCAAGTGAGATTCACAAATATCGGAATCAAATATACAATGTTTGGCCTCTTGATAGAGAGAGTACAGCTCAAGCTTGGGGGAGACTGAAGTTACTAATGCTCAAATATCCTATTCATGAGATCCCTAACAATATTATTATCAATAACTTGTATGCAAGACTTTCCCTACATGATAAGGATCTATTGGATGCTTCTTGTGCTAGATCATTTACACGCATGGAAGAAGAAGTTAAATGGGATCTTCTAGACCGTATTCAAGACAATGCGGAAGCTTGGGAGAATGATAAAGGAAGAAAGTCAGGTATAAATTATGATTATGAATGCATTAAATCTTTTATGGGAACTGATGACTTTCATAATATTAGTAATGCTTATGGTCTAGACTCTCAAGTTATTGCAAATTGTTTTAAGGATTTTGCATCATATATTGAAATTCCAAAAAAAGAATGGAACAAGTATCATGCACCATATAAAGATATTGTTGATTGTGTTCCTACTAGAAGTACTAAAGTTTGTACTATTGATCGTATCTTACCTGAACCTTATATGGAGAAAATACCTTTCCTGGTCAAGGTAAAGGAGCATTCTATGATAACTAGTGTAATTAATAAAAGTACAAAGAGAGCTGTAAAGCCTGATGAACAAATAAACATTGAACCTGCAGTAGCAATTGTGAAAGACCTTGTCACTAAAAGTGTAGAAGATGGACACATTATGTTCTATAAGGATGCTTCTAATATTGTCTCACATCCTAATAGAACTAGAAAAGCTAGTGTCCATGTGCTTTCTGTTAGAATTGGTGATCATTGCTATTATGGTTTATGTGATATTGGTGCAAGTTCAAGTGCTATTCCTTACGAGCTTTACAAAGAAATTATGCATGAAATTAGTCCATTCGAACTAGAAGAAATTGATGTGGTTATTCACCTTGCAAATAGAGAGACCATCTCTCCAAATTGGTATTGTAAGAGATGTGGAAGTTCTTTGTGGTAAGATTAAATATCCTGCTGATTTTCTAGTACTTGGTTCAGCTGCTAGTAGAACCTATCCTATCATTTTTGGTAGACCTTTCTTGAACACGTGTGGAGCGATTATAGACTGTAAAAGGGAGAAAATTTAACTAAATTTGATAGGGAATCTTATGAGTATAATTTTTCGAAATTTGCTAAAGTTCCTTATGATAATGAAACTTCCAATGAGGATTTTAAAGTTGAACAACTTGCTTCTATTTCTCTTGATCCTAACAATGCTTTGCAGCAATTTATGGAAGACCACGAAAGTGATATCTTCATGGAAGAAAGAAATGATATTGACGAGATTCTCCATCATCAACCTAAGATGCTTAAGCATAACTTGCCTGTGGAAGATTTGGGTACCACATTGCCACCTAAAAAGGATCCGTTTTCGATCTAAAACCTTTACCTAACGATCTTAAATATGCTTACATTGATGATAAGAAAATATATCCTGTTATTATTAGTTCTAAACTTTCAGGGAAGGAAGAGGAAAGATTATTGGAAGTATTGAAGAAACACCGAGGAGCTATGGGGTATACCCTTAATGATTTAAAGGGGATTTCTCCTACTATACTATCAATATGAACCCGATGCAAAACCAGTGGTAGAACATCAACGTCGTTTAAATCCTAAGATGAAGGAAGTGGTAAGAAACGAGGTATTAAAACTCCTTGATGCTGGTATTATTTATCCTATTACTGATAGTGAATGGGTTAGTCCTGTTCATTGTGTCCCTAAGAAAGGGGGAATTACTGTTGTGCCTAATGAAATTAATGAGCTTATCCCCCAAAGAATAGTAGTAGGTTATAGGATGTGCATTGACTTCAGAAAGGTTAACAAAGTTACTAAGAAAGATCATTACCCACTACCTTTTATTGATCAAATGTTAGAAAGGTTGTCTAAAAAGACCCATTTTTGCTTTCTTGATGGATACTATGGGTTCTCTCAAATTGATGTTAAACAACAAGATCAAGAAAAAACTACTTTTACGTGCCCTTATGGAACCTATGCTTATAGGCGTATTCCTTTTGGTTTGTGTAATGCCCCTGCTACTTTTCAAAGATGCATGTCTGCTATCTTTCATGGTTTTTGTGAGGAAATTGTGGAAGTATTCATGGACGATTTTTCCGTCTATGGAACTTCTTTTGATAATTGTCTACACAACCTTGATAAAGTTTTGCAGAGATGTGACGAAAAAATCTTGTTCTTAATTGGGAGAAATGCCACTTCATGGTCAATGAAGGGATTGTTCTTGGACATAAAATTTCCGAAAGAGGCATTGAAGTTGACAGAGCCAAAGTTGAAGAAATTGAGAAAATGCCCTGTCCTAGAGATGTCAAAGGTATTCATAGTATCCTTGGTCATGCTGGTTTCTATAAAAGGTTTATTAAAGATTTCTCCAAGATATCAAAACCTCTTACTAATCTTCTCCAAAAAGATGTACCCTTTGTTTTTGATGATGATTGTAAGGAAGCTTTTGAAACTCTAAAGAAAGCTTTAACTATTGCTCCTATTGTCCAACCACCTGATTGGAGCTTACCCTTTGAAATCATGTGCGATGCTAGTGATTTTGCTGTAGGTGTTGTTCTTGGGTAGTGAATAGATAAAAGTTAAATGTTATCCATTATGCTAGTAAGACTCTTGACGCTGCTCAAAAGAATTATGCTACTACTGAAAAAGAGTTCTTAGCTGTTGTCTTTGCTTGTGATAAGTTTAGACCTTATATTGTTGATTCAAAAGTTACCATTCATACTGATCATGCTGCTATTAAGTACCTTATGACGAAGAAAGATGCTAAGCCTAGGCTTATTAGATGGGTGTTGCTTTTACAAGAGTTTGACCTACATATTGTAGATAGGAAAGGTGCTGAAAATGGTGTTGCTGATAATTTATCTCGATTGGAAAACATCTATTTTGATCCTATGCCTGTTAATGATAGTTTCCCAAATGAACAATTGGCTGCAGTAGGGGTATGCTGCGAGGGAGTCCTTGGTATGCTGATTATGCTAACTTTATTGTTTCCATGTAGTTGCCTCCAACTTTTACAGACCAGCAAAGAAGGAAGTTCTTTTACGATTTGAGGCATTATTTTTGGGATGACCCACATTTATTTAAAGAGGGAGTAGATGGTATTATGCGAAGATGTGTTCTAGAATATGAACAAAAGGAGATATTGTGGAAATGTCATGGTAGTGCCTATGGAGGACATCATGTGGGGGATAGAACCGCACAAAAGGTGCTACAATCAGGTTTTTACTGGCCTACCCTTTTAAAAGATGCAAGAAAATTTATCTTATCTTGTGATGAGTGTCAACGAGCTGGTAATATTTCTAGACGCAATGAGATGTCTATGAATTACTCTCTTGTTATTGAACCATTTGATTGTTGGGGATTCGACTTTATGGGTCCTTTTCCCCCTTCAAAAGGTTATACACATATTCTTGTTGCTGTTGACTATGTTACTAAGTGGGTAGAAGCCATACCTACGAAAAGTGTTGATGGTGAGACCTCTTTAAAAATGCTTAAGGATATTATCTTTCCTAGGTTTGGACTGCCTAGGTATCTTATGACTGATGGAGGTTCTCATTTCATTCAAGGTGGCTTTAGAAAGACCCTTGCTAACTATGATGTTAATCATAGAATTGCTTCAGCTTATCATCCCCAAACTAGTGGGCAAGTAGAACTATCAAATAGAGAAAATAAATCCATCAAACCAAAGACTGTTAATAGATCTAGGAAAAATTGAGCTAAAAAGTTGAATGATGCTTTATGGTCTTATGGAACTGCTTATAAAAATCCTATGGGAATGTCTCCTTACAAAATGGTTTATGGGAAAGCTTGCCACCTGCCTTTAGAATTAGAACACAAAGCTTATTGGGTAGTGAAAGACCTTAAAAAAGATTTCAAACTTGATGGTGAGAAAAGATTATTTGGCTTAAGTTCGTTAGATGAGTGGAGGAGTGAAGCAAATGAAAATGCTAGACTCTTTAAAGAAAAAGTTAAAAGATGGCATGACAGGAGAATTCTTAAGAGAGAGTTCCATGTTGGTGAGAAGGTTCTATTGTATAGGTCTCGTCTCAGATTTTTTGTAGGAAAACTACTCTCAAAATGGGAAGGACCTTTTGTTATTGAAGAAGTGTATCGTTCAGGTGCAAAAAAAATTTCTTCCTTAAAAGATAACACTTCACAAGTGGTGAATGGTCAGAGACTCAAGCACTATATTTCTAGAGATTCTTACAATGAAGATATTATGCTATTCAAATGGTGACTCCGGAAAAATTTATCAAAGACCAAATTCAGAGACCTTGAGAGTCCGTTTTCGAATAGATAACAGTTCTGGTAAGAAAAGGTCCGTGAAAAATCTGTCAATTTATATTTTTGTAGTTTTTATCTAACATGGAAAGCAATGAGTAGCAAGAAGGACGGAAACGGAGCCCGGGTGGCTCACACCACCGCGTGGCGCGGGCCCACCTGGCCACGCCACCAGGGGGTGTGGCCACCCTGGAGCCCATCTCCGACCCGTTTTCTCCCAATACCTTCCATTTGTTGTTAAACTTCATAATATATAATCCCCTGGATCCCCCAAGGTTCATATATCGTGTTCTCGTCGTGTTTTTGCTTTGATCTGTTTCTGTCAGGAACTATTCTTAAAAGTTTAGAGGAACAATGGTCTCCGCCAAAGATAAGGGCAAGGGGCCTGCGGAAGATGATCTCCAAGACCTTGAGCAGGATGAGGATATCGAGAGTGAAATTGAAGAGGAGGCAAAGGAAGACCAGCATCCGCACACCAGCACCACCATTGCAAGCATTGGAGTGGTGGCAAATCCTGCCAGGTTCAAAAGGACTACACGGATGTCCACTGGATGGAAGGTTCCGTGTCAATGTTTGGCTTCACGGTCACCTCCTCCATGCACCAAGAATCCCTTCCATACCCTTATTCATGAGCAGCAATTCCAAAATATGCCAAAGTAAAAATTACCCTCCAATTGGGATATGCCTCGTTCTAACCATGCAGGAAAAGAATACTTCAAGGAGGAAGAGTGGGGAAAGAATCGCAAGAGGTGGGATTCACAGCCCGACATGATCATGAACCGCATTAATCACAACTCGGAGTTCATTCATACTCTCAACTTCGAGATTTAGGATTTGAAGAAATTGAGTGAAAAGCCCATCGAGAGAACATCAGCACCACCGAAGGAGTAATTCGTCATCAAGTTTTCCCATCCCCTTGGTTTGTTCCAAGCTTGGGGGAGTGTCGCGGTATCACATCATTATCTTCTATCTTTTTACCTTTTTAGTAGAGTCATATCATGAATAGAGAAGTTATCATATAGGATGGTTTGCATTATGGAAGTGTCTCCCCTCTCGTTAGTTATCTATGTATCCCTTAGTCTGAGTTGCCGTTATGGAATATTAATGAGAAGTTCTATCATTTACTCTTTTGCATATCTTATTTTAGTTTGCAATTTCTGTTATATAATTAATCTTGTTGTTAGTATTGGTATCACTTTGGGACCATTAAGTAAATTTAGTTGGTTTTGGCAAACCTGGCTCGGTCAGTAGCAACAGTATTTGAGAATTGAATGAAGAAGATAAAAGTACTCTTAAGAAATATAATTTCATCATCTTTCTTTCTTGATTGGCTCATAATCTTAGTATTCTCTAGTTAAGATCTTTTGTGTTTCCAAGGAAGATTGCATGTTTGTTTTTATCACTTGTATGTTTGTTTGTTTCCTTCAACTCTTATGCTTGCTACCTAGCCTTGCTAGCCAAAAACATGTACTGGCAGGGAATGCTACTCGTGTATCCAATCCTTAAACCAAAACCTATGCCATTTGTGTCCACCATAACTACCTATTAGCATTATTGCTATTCCAAGTAAATTTGTGTTATTATCTACCTTCTGAATTAAACTTGTTATGTGAAAATTAGATATTAAAGCTCTCACGAGCTTGATGGCACACTTTACTTTTCTTGCACTTAATAAACTTGAACCATTGTGCCCATCTATGTTGTGTATATACTTGCGTTTTGTAAGTTGTGAATTAGCAGAACCATGTTATCATGGGGAACGCTTTCAACATTGCACTTTATTTAGTTGATATCATGTTCTTTTGCTTATGGATCCCGGTGGTGTAAAATGAAAGGAGAGCTTGTAAGGATCATGGAGTTTGTATATGTGTTAGAGAAACGCCTGAGTGGCTAGTTTAAGCCATGCCTAATCATGGTGGAAACCTGCAGCATAATGATAGTGAGAAATCTATGAAGCATCCTCTATAAAAAAGAAGCCTATGCTACAAATAGGAAAGAAAAAAAGAAAAAAAAGAGAGAAAAAAAGGGCCTATGCAAATAGGAAATAAAAGGACTGCCGAGATGCTCATTGTCTGCTTGCCTTGTCATTTTGATATGGGGAATCTTCCGTATCATCGGGTAAGGGGTACCCCGTTGGCGGTTCTCCATGATACACAGGTATTTACAATGACAAGAACTTACTTGTGACTAAAGTTGAGTAGCATGAGGAACGGTACTCGTAAGTACGGGGCATGAGATTTTCAGCTTATAACTTGTCAGGCATATCCTCATATTTGATCACTTTAACCTTAATCACCTAAATATGCTTATGATAGGGGCAATGAGAGCTGAAAGCTAATAAGTACAATAATTTTTGGGAGCTCTTTACGAAACTTGAAATTCCTGCTTCCCTCTTTTACCTTTTAGTTGAGTCAGTAAACCTATTCCTTTCTATCTCAGCAAGTATTTTGAGTTGTTGTGTTTCATTCATTCATATGATGATTTATTCAATCATGTTTCTTAAGTTCCTTGTTTTGCACATTGCTCTTATCTTAGTGAGTATTACTTTGAAATCTATCATTGAAAACCCCATCATGTTTGAACTCCTGCAAATTTTTTAACCGTTCTTTGACCAAGAACAAAGTTTACCATTACCAATTATGATTTAGTTTGTGTATCTTTATTGTGTTTCCTTTACTTATTGCAAGTTAAGTTATATAATAGTGAGTTGTCTTCTATTATGATTTGTGTATTGATGAATGTGATGCTTCTTGTCCGTATTCTTTTATCGACACTTCACCCCATAAACCCGAGGTCATGTTTATTGAGCTCAGTTTTCGCTTGGGGACAAGCAAAGTCTAAGCTTGGGGGAGTTAATACGTCCATTTTGCATCACTATTCTATATCATAATTTACTGTTATTCATTGATATATTTCATATTAAGAGATGATACTTATGTTATTCCATCTATTTTGCATGGTTGATGACTTTTGGAGGATGGACCGCTGAAGTCAGGATTCCGATGGAAAAGGTACAGTTTGGAGGCGAAATTCGCGAAGATCAGAAAATCCCGAAAAATATATGGAAAATCCTATTTTTCCAAAAGACGAAGGAAGCCATAAGGGGGAGCGGAGATGGGCCACAGGGGCCCACACCACCCCTGGCACGGGCCACCCTTGGCCGCGCCACCAGGTGGTGTGGCCACACTGGCCCACCTCTGGCTCTAATATTTGGCATATATTATCCTCCCGAAACCCTAAGACTCGGGAAGCGACCACAGAAAGATTCCGCCACCTCTGCGGGGCGGAAAACTATAGAGAGAGAAAGAGCTCTCCGGCAGGCAGAAATCTGCCGGGGAAATTCCTTCCCGGAGAGGAGAGATCATCGCCATCAACACCACCATCAAGCTGGACTTCATCGGGATCATCATCATCATCTCCACCAGCACCATCATAACCACTCCATACCGCTGTAACAATTGGGTTGAATCTTGCATAGTTCTTAGGGGAAACTTTCCCAGTGTTGATTACTTGTTGTAGTTGATGCTATTGTGTGGTACCATTGAATTATCATTCATGTTCAAATTGTTACTTATCATTATTTCATCTCTGATCTTGATCCATATGATGTCTTGTGAGTAGTTCGTTTAGTTCTTGAGGACATGGGAGAAGTCATGTTGTTAGTAGTGGAATTGTGTTGAGAAAGATTCAATGGTTTGATATTTAAGTTGCGGTGTTATTCTTCTAGTGGTGTCATGTGAACGTCGACTACATGACACTTCACCTTTATGGGCCTAGGGGAATGCATTGTGTATTTGGCTACTAATCGTAGGGGTTGCCGGTGTGACAGAAACCTGAACCCCTGTTACGAAACCTTTGCACAAGGGAGTGTAGGATCTCAAAGTTTAAAGTTGTGGTTAGGTTTCTATCTTAATTACTTTCTTGTACTTGCGGATGCTTGCAAGGGGTATAATCACAAGTATGTATTAGTCCTAGGAAGGTCAGTACATTAGCACAGGTTCACCCACACTCACTTATTGAACTAAAGAAGATTAATTAACTATATGAAGTGAAAGCACTTGGCGATATTCCTGTTTGTCCTCGAGAACATTTGGTCATCTTAAGTAATACAACCGGCTTGTCCTTTGCTATAGAAAGGATTGGGCCACTTGCTGCATTTATTATTATTGTCTTTTATCTACTCGTACTTTATTTATCTGCATTATCAAAAACTCCTAAAAATCCGTTTGCTAAGTATTTATAGAGAATTCCTGCTCCAAGCCACTCGTCAACACCTGCTGCTCCTCGTTGGGTTCGACACTCTTACTTATCGAAAATGCTGCGATACACCCCCTATACTTGTGGGTCATCATGTACCTTTGTGTCAACTTAGCTACAACCTTTCTACAACATCCATGCTTAGGAATGTACCCACGAGACTATTTGCTTTTCTCTGAATAGGCTGCTCATTAGGTTTTGAAGTGCATAAGTTTGAGCCAAAACAACCCGGACTATCTAGCCAAGTTACCCCGGACTATCCGCCTGCCCAGGAATATCCGGTTCATATACACCAGAGTATCCATCCTTATGTGCGACAATTTGTGTGATTCACTACTTCATTGTGTCAAATAGTTGAAAAAAAAAGAGAAAATAGAAAAAGAATAAAAAAAGAGACACGAAAGTGACAAAAGAGATATATCAACATTATTTGCAGGCCTAGTTTCATAATAGCACTCGTAGATTGAGAAATCTTGTGCATGTTATATTTTGAGCTATTACTAGCGTCTCTCTTGTGCATTGCAATATTTCTGTTCATAAATTGCGGTGCCACGTTTATCTCCACGTGTGTGTTTCCTTTGGTGTTTGTCACACGATCAGCACTAGGATTTGCTTTGATGTAGTTAGGTATCCATACCTATAGCTCCACTACATACTCCTGGATTATCATGTGATCGTTCTTGTACCCTCGGTATTCGATTCATTACATTCGTGCATGTGTCGTTTATCCAAGTTGGTAAGCTTTTACTAATTCACTTTGGAACCATAAGATTTCCTTTTCTTATAGTTGTGAGTGAGTTGTGAGAGAGCCACCAAAAGATTTTTGATTTTGTGCACTAACCTACTAATCATGTCTTCTGATGATGTGATATGCATGAGAAAAAAGAAACAGGTACTAAAGTTACATGGCGAGAATATGAAGCTTTACGAGATCACCTGTAAGGGATCTTTACTCGCACAGCGGACAAAATTGAGAGTGATGGTCAAATTATGCAGCTACAGTTGGAAACAACTGAGAAAACAGTCAACACTGTCCAAACACAGGTCACTGATATACAAACAATGTCTTCGTGCTTTAGCAGAGTCTGTGAATGGTTTGAGGCTGATAGTGGAGCAACAACAGCCATATGCTAAGGATGTTGATGCCAGCATTAACAATGACAATATGAACGCTACCCCTAGGGTTAGCATTGGTCGTGGTGGTGCTCATGGAGGATGCAGACGTGGATTTTCCCCCGTTGATCCTCAATGTTTTCATCTACCAGCTACACAACCGGATGATGGATTGGGTAAGCCCAAATTCTCCATACCCAGATTTGAGGGAGGTCCTGATGTTGAAGAATACCTCACCTGGGAGCTGAAGATAGAGAAGTTATGGCGCGTACATGATTATACTGAAGGTAAAATGATGCGGCCTGACCTACAGTCATTACAACATCAAGGTGTCCAACTTATGCCAAGTCGTCATTGACTCCAAAGGTGAATCCGTTCCTCTATGCGAGCCCACTTCCTACCCTCTTGAATGGTATACTACTTTATATTCTGTCCTATGACCATGATAGGATCACTACGACAAGAACCAAGATAAGGGAGGAAGCACAAGGACTCACGCCCAACAAGATGGAGGCTTGGAAGAGGAGATGGAAGAGGCAGAGCCAAACTGGTGAAGCTTCCGGAGCTATCGGACCCACCGCCAGAATATCCAGCAACAGAACCAACGAAACGGATTAGCCACCGAAACTTCCGGTGCATGAACTAGCGCACCGAACCTGCCACCAGACCACAATTCTGTATGCCACTTTGGTGCCGACCGGGAATATCGGTGACCGCCGGAAATACCGGCGCCAGATTTGACGCCACCAAACTTATTGCCATAATCTCCTGTCTACGCACGGATCTGGTTTTGATGCCCTGAAATATTTCCTTTACTTACCGCTTTGCCTAAAATATCCCCATTCTAGTGGTTGGCCTATAAATAGAGCCCCCACCCCCTCATGTATCCCTAGGCATAGATTATAGATAAAGACACCCACTTTGTGGAATCTCTAGTTTTGCCTCATCCCCTTCACCGAGGGGACAGACTATCATCACCACCTCGTTGGAGTTTGCATCGCGCCTCCCTCGTTGTACAAGGCCTACGTTTGCGAGTGAGTGAGCAGAGTTGTCAAAACCCTCTCCAAGGTGTTCTTCCCTCTCCGCTTGGGATCGAGGGAGCGTGTTAACCGATCTTTCCTTACAAGGATTATATCGGACCGGTGGCCATCAGCGGGAGAAATCATCCTTGTATCATGTGAGTTTTGCGTGTATTCATCTTGTTGTTCGCGAGGTGTGAGTCTGATTCCGCTACCTTCTCCCTTTCCAATCATTTTCCCATCGATTTGTCCACGAGATCCCTGAAGATCAGGCCACCCTTGAGGTCACCCCTTATCATCTAGTATCAGTAGCTTTTGGTTGCCACGGATTTCATAGCGATTTGGTCTTTCCCCATAAATTCGAAAATTTCCACCAAAAATAGCCCCAATTCGTGTTTTGGATCGATTTGTGATTTGAGTGCATTTTGGTAGATTTTGATCCATGGATTACTTGCTAAACTTGTTGATCTACCTTCCCCTGTGATATGGGGTGGCCTGATCTTCTCAGCAAGCACTTGTTAATGATGATGGTGGATGATAGATAACTAGTGTGTAGCTACGATCTCTCCCGCTTGAACCCTAATGCCAATGCAACAGCTCTCGAACCTTGTAGGATATTCACAACACCACACTCTTGCGTACGTAGCCATCGACGACGAACGGTAGTTTGCAATCTAGTAATTCCTAGTGGAACAACAGATCACACTCAATTTTAGTTGGTAGAAATCGATCACAAGTAATACTAGAGGTTCTATGAAAGAAACAACTCCAAAATAATTTTAACATGGTCTAAACCCTAACTAGTGTGGCGCCTCATCTATTTAAGAGTCTAGGGGCGGCGGCCTAGGTGGGATCTGAGTTGGTCTAACCCAACTAAAAGATACAAACCGACCCATAAAGGGTTCGGCCTTAGGTCTCTACCAATGGCAGACTTGGGCGCAGTTCTGCTGCCGTGGCAGCCGTTTGTGTCGTTTTTGTGCCCTGGCAGAGAATAGTGGCGTTTCTCTGCCGCAGCAGAGATTTTCCAGCAAGTGTTGATCTTCAACCTTGTGTGCTCATTGCGCTTCCTCCCTCTCCTCCCTCGCGCATTCTTCATTGATCAACACGCCATGTTCCATTAGCTCCTCGCTCCGTGCTACGCCTTCTTCTCCCAAGTACCTAATCATGCAATAATTCAAAGACTTAGGTAGTATAAAATTCTCATTAACTAAAACATCAGGCTTATTAAGAAACAAGTTCACCTATTATTCTAGTAGCTTAGCACGAGCTCTTGTAATTGTTCCAATCCTTATTTCATTGGATTGATCTTTCTTTGTAGCAGCTAGAACATCATCAGTAGTAATTGGGGTAGGTGTAACTATAGGGATGTCCTCATCATCTCCCCCCCCCCCCCTTCAAAAGGCGTCGACCTCGACGCTTCAAGGTCTTCTCCAGCATATGGTGATAAATCAGCAATGTTGAAACTGTTGCTAGCTCCACCAAACTCCTTAATAGGTATATGAACTGAGTAGGCATTATCATTAATTTTGGCTAACACCTTGTAAGGACCAGCACCACGTGGCTTCAACTTGGACTTGCAAAGTAGTGGAAATCTATCCTTGCGTAGATGCACCCAAACCATGTCGCCAGGCTTGAACAATAATTTCTTCCGTGCTTGATTCCTTGCAGCAGCAATGTTCTTGCCTTTCTTTGTTGGGGATATACTTTCCGGGTATCCTCACAGTGCTCACTGACCAGGGTGGCCTACTTCGGGTTAGAGCTTTCCTTCACGGGCGGCCCAGTCAGGGAGAAGAGACAGAGTCCAATCTAGCTATGGGAAGGACCAGAAGACTTACCGACATAGGCCCATAATGTTACTTGTAGTTCAAGATGTACTCTGTAACCGGCTCTTAGTCGTAGCCGGATAGATCTCTCCTGTAAACCCTAGGCCAGATATCTATATAAGCCGTCCTTGGGGGAGCCTTTAGGGCACCCCTTACAATCACAATCTCAGCTCGCACAGGAGAACCCTTGTAACCCATATTCTGGCTTTGCCGTATTACTAGATTGCTAGCAGGAGTAGGATCCGTCCAAAGCCAGTGGATTCGAACCTGGGTAAACTTGTGTGCTCACCGTCCCGGAACACCGTACCTCTCACACCCCTCTCTTCCGCACGCCTCGAGGACCCCCTCATAGTGTACTTGTCCTCAATTCGACGGTAGTTGGCGCCCACCGTGGGGCAAGTGAGCTTTGGATCTACGTTCCGAGCGGAATCTACAAGAATCGGAATCAGCGAGACTATCGCCGTTGGTCGCATCCTCTACGCCAGTGACGTCCCTCTCATCGTTCTCGACAAGACTTGGATTCCGGCTAGGGAAGCCGTGACCACCTACACCATCATGTCTTTTGGTGAGATCGATGTTTACATCGGTTTCGCTGAACCTGCCCCACCCACCCCAGCGGTGATGATAGAGGCAGAAGAAATTTCTGGGTCCCCTTTGTCCGCGGAGGTGGCAGAGTTCCGGATCTCAGAAAACCCTAAACCCACCCAACCCGCACCAGTTGTGGAGATAGTGGAGAAATGCGAGCCTGAAGCAGACCTGGCGGTCAGGTTGAATCTGGAGTGGATCTCCCTGGAGAGACTAAATCCCAGATCAACCCATCTGCCGAAGTTGAAATCCAGGAGGAGCATAACAACAACAATGGTTCCGGATCTGATGATGTCGGGATGGACAGGCATTTCCTGAGATACACACTAAGACGCATGATAATGCAAAACTCAGGCGTAGACGAAATCCTCGAGACCATCAAACATTTCGACAAAGCCTACTATGAAGACCGCAGCTATGTGGCGCGTCGCACTTTGTCGGATATGTGGGCTCCGGATCCGGCTTCGTCAATGCTGGAGGTAACACCGACTCTATGCTGGAGGCGATCGGAACAAATGCCGACGTACCCGCATCCTCGGATGAATCGATGACGTCGGCAGATTTCTGAAAGTTCTCCGATGAATATGAAGAGGAGTATAACTCCAAAGCTGCAGAGGAAGAAAAAGGCATGGATGAAGGATCCGGGAAAAACTCTCCCAAAACGCAGGATAACATGGAAATCGGAGATAATCCCGAGATCCAGATGTCCGAAAGTACCGATCAGAACTTGACTCCAGGAAACGGACCCAAAGTCGTCTTTGCTACCGGCGCTGCCAAGAAGGCAAAGAAGAAGAACAAGAAGAACAAAACCCCGGCGAAAGACCCTCCGGCAGAAGAGGTGATTGCCAAGGAATACGAGGAGGACTCGGATGGATCACTTATCCCAAACAATCCCAAAGAAGAGTCGGTGGACGGACACGTGATCACTGAAGGTGCGCGTAAACTCATCGATGCTGCATTAACCACACCTGTGGAGAAGTACAACTCCAGGCAACATCAGAAGACCAGGAAACGTCATACTCATGACGACCAATTCCCGCAGATTCACAAAGTCCTTTTTGGAGGAGAACTTGGGATGCCTCGACGCGATAGCAACGGGGATTGGGTGTATCCAACGCTAGTAAACAAAGAACACCATTGCGGCTCGAGAAATCCTATCGGCTAAGTCAGGCCCGAAGCAGATCCTGTTGGGAATCAAACTACTCAACAAAGGACTAGAGCAGCAAAAAGTCGCCCTGTCCGGAAGTCAAAAACTGGTCTCCGATTCTGACCAATGTCGCACAGATCCAGCATGGGCCTACGTAAGACCCCAACGTGTTCCGGAACAACAACATCGTTCAGACCGTCGGGAAGACAATTACTCAAGAACCGGATCTTCAGGACAACACCACAAAGCTACACGTGACTGGCATAACGTTAACCCAGTTGCGGATCAAGGGGCAATCGCTGCACTAAATCCGAGGAATCCTCCTCGGCGAGATTCGAAAGATCGCAGGGAAGAAGATAAAGAGAAACGTCGGGAGGAGGACCGACAAATAATGCCACCTCCTAGACACGCAAGTCGTCCGGCTGACGGGCGAGGAAACAACGGACACCGTGCTGAGACAAGCCGGCAGGGGGCTCGTCACCATGAAGACCCTCCCCAGAACCGGAATAATGATGCTCCGGACGAAGGTCGGTGATCAGCCAGAAATAAGCCAGCTGCTCCACCCTCTCCACCAAGTAGCCATCACAACGGCTCCCAAGGAGGCCAAGGAGGGTGTCATGGTGGAGGAGGTGGTGGCAGAAGCCGAAGTCCGGCTCCAAGGCACCGCAGCCATAGCCGTCACTCAGGACAATCTCTATCCCCAAATGACGCAAGGCACAGGATCAACTCCAATATAGAGGCGCGACGCTATGAAAATGATGACATATACGCGGGCCCAAAGTGCTTCGGACCACGCATAAGAGCTACAAGATTCCCAAAAGGATTTGCTATCTCAAGACATATGCAAGACTACGACAACATAGCTCGTCCAGATACTTGGCTATAGGTAAAGGCAGAAACAGCCTGGTCGCAACCCGATATCTCCCACTTATGTTGCGGAACACGGCACGATCATGGCTCAATGAACTTCCGGAGAACACCATCCACAACTGGTATGACATGCAAAGTGCGTTCTTTCGGAATTTCGAAGGCACATACCGAAGGCCCTGTATGGTCGAAGACCTATAGCGTTGCACCCAGAAAGCCGGAGAAACTTGCCGAGATTATCTCGGATGATGGATCGACACAAAGAACTCCTGTGAAGGAGTAAATGACCAAACTGCGATTGAAGCTTTCATTGCAGGTCTCCCAATTGGTTTACTACGTCATCGCTTGAAGTGTGACAAAGTCACTGATTTGGGAGAGATGATAGAAATAGCGAGCAAATATGCATATGCTGACGATGATGTAGAGGGATTACTTAACGCCCTGGCTATGCCACAGTCGGCAAAACAACCAAAGCAACAAGCTCAAAAGCGCAAGAATACCTCGGAAGAAAAACCCAACGCGGAAACGGCAGTGGTCACTGCTACTTTCGGGTATGGAGGACGAGGAGGACGTGGCGGTGGCCGCGGACGTGGTCATGGGATGTCAAGAGTCCAAGGTAGAGGAGACCAGCAACCCGGAAAAACCTACTCTTGGGCCGACATTGCCAATAACCCATGTGTGCATCACTTAGACGCTAATGGGGGCTCGTCCCACAGAAACACCGAGTGTCGTTTCAATGACGACATTAAAAGAGATGATATCGCTGGCTACAAAGCTAAACGAAAGAAGGGAAAGAAGAATCCCGAAAAGACTAAAGAGACCAAGGAAGATTCCGACATGGAGGAAGCTGACACTTCAAATCCCAAGCCGGAAGGGAAGAAAAAAATTTCGACCAAGAAAGACACTTATGTCACCTTCCTCGGATCTCAACCAGCAAAGGTCAAAAAGGCAGTTCTACATGAGCTCAATGCAACAGTTCCGGCTGTCCCTCAATTCTTGGACTGGTCGGAAGTGGCAATCACATTTGACCGCGCTGATCATCCGCCTAAGTTGCATAGGCGAGGAAAATACGCCTTAATCGTCAATCCACTTATTGACGGTTATGGTTTCTCCAAGACTCTCATGGATGGTGGCAGCTATATTAATAATCTGTATGTCAAAACGCTATGCTGGATGAAGATCTCGGAGACCCACCTGAACCACAGCTATGTGATCTTTCACAGGGTTGTCCTAGGAAGACAAGCAAATTCCCTGGGAGAAATCACTTTGGATGTTACCTTTGGAACTCCAAAGAACTATCGGACGGAGGCACTTTCCTTCGAAGTGGTCATGTTCAAGAGCACGTACCACGCTATATTCGGACGTCTGGCTTACTGGGCTTTTATGGCTCGTCCATGTTAAATTTACAATATGATGAAAATTCCAGGTCCCAACGGCGTGATCACCATCAGGGAAGACCCAAAGAAAGCGCGAGAGTGCGAGGATGGAAATGCCGCCTTTGCTGAAGCCGTGATGCACGCCCAGGAGTACCAGGAGATCAAGAAGAGCATAAATCCGTCCGAGATGCCAGGAATGAAGAAGGAGGTGACAAAGCCAAATCCGGAGTTCAAGGCATCAGAAGAGACGAAGAAGACGACGTTGAAGGATGATGACCCCTCCAAGGTGACCCAGATAGGTGCAGGCCTAGATAGCGCATAGGAAAGCGCGCTCGTCAAGTTCCTCAAAGCAAATCAAGATATCTTTGCGTGGCAGCCATCTAACATGACCGGAGTACCTAGGGAACTTGCCGAGCACTCTTTAAATGTAAACCCGAACGCTAAACCCGTCAAACAGTCCTTACGACGTGTCGGTGATGAAAAGTGTAAGGCAATAGCTAAGGAACTAGCATGGCTCGAGTTAGCCGGATTCATAGAAGAGGTCATCCACACTGAGTGGTCGGCCAATCCTGTAATGGTCCCTAAAAAGGACACCACTAATTTAAGGATGTGTGTTGATTATACTGCCTTGAACAAGGCTTCTCCCAAAGATCCGGTCGCTCTGCCTAGGATTCATCAAGTTATCGATTCTACGGCAGGCTCGGAACTCCTCTATTTTCTCGACGCATATTCCGGTTATCACCAAATCCGGATGAAGGAATCTGACAAAGTCAAAACTTCATTCATAACCCCCTTCGGAACCTTCTGTTTTGTTACGATGCCCTTTGGGCTGAAGAACATAGGAGCTACGTACCAGCGCACAATGCAGTGTTACCTCCACAATCAAATCGGACGCAATGTGCATGCATATGTGGATGATATTGCGGTGATGTCCAAAAAGAAGGAAACGTTGATTTCCGACTTGGAGGAAACATTCGCCAATCTACGAAAATACAACATAATGCTTAATCCGAAGAAATGCTTCTTTGGAATCCCAACCGGAAAAATTTTAGGTTTCATCGTGTCTCAAAGAGGCATAGAGGTGAACCGAGACAAAATCAAGGCTATACTGAATATTTCCAGGCCAACTTGCCTGAAGGAGGTACAAAGACTAACTGGTTGAATCGCTGCAGTCAGTCGGTTTGTAAGCCGGCTCGGTGAGAGAGCCGCACCATTATACAAACTCTTGAAAATGACCAAGGATTTTGTGTGGACCGACGAAGCTAAAGCCGCAGTACAAGACCTGAAGAAAGTACTCTCATCTTCTCCTATCCTTGCTGCACCGGAACCATAGGAACCGATGTTGCTCTATCTTGCTGCGACAAACAAAGTCGTCAGTATCGTTATGGTAGTGGAGAGACCGGAGGAAAATCAGGAACACTTGGTGCAGCGTCCAACTTACTTTGTCAGCAAGGTCTTCACAGAATCGAAACAGCGGTATCCGCACTATCAAAAGCTAGCTTATGATGTGTTCTTAGCATCCCGTAAGCTACGACATTATTTTCAGGAGCATCCAATTACCGTGGTGAGTACAGCTCCCATGAGAGATATAATCAATAACAGTGATGCCATAGGACGAGTCGCCAAATGGGGCATAGAGCTTTCAGCTTTCGATATTGAGTACAAACCTCGGACAGCAATCAAATCCCAAATCCTTGCCGACTTTGTTGTTGATTGGACAGAGACGAAGGAGAATATGACCCACCCTGAGTCAGAATATTGGACCCTATACTTTGATGGGTCTAAGGCTCACGGGGGCTCGGGGGCTGACGTGGTACTCAAATCACCTCAAGGAGACAAACTTCTATATGTGTTGCAGATCCACTTCACAGCAACAAATAATATTGCTGAGTATGAAGCACTGCTACATGGAATCCGGATTGCTAAGGATATCGGCATCCGACATTTGATGTGTTACAGAGATTCGGATCTTGTTGCTCAACAAGTGTCAGATATTTGTAATGCAAATAAACACATGGCAGCATATAAAGCTATCGTAGATGATTTATCTAAATTGTTCGAAGGGTTTGAGGTTCAACACATCCCTCGAGCAGAAAATGAGGAAGCAGATGCATTATCTCGGATAGGCTCAGCATGGAAAGAGGTCCCGGATGGCGCTTTTTTAGAGCACCTCAAAGTTCCCTCAATAAAGGGAGTGGATGAGGAATATCTGACCAAATTTGACTCACCTTTGATAGTAGTTCTGGCTGTAATTCCCAGCTAGACTGAACCCTACCTTGATTATTTGGTAGATGGCAAATTACCCAAAGACGAAGTTCTGAGCCGGCAGATCATCCGACGAGAAAAAGCCTATACTATAGTTAGTGGTGAGCTCTATAAGCGGAGTGTATCTGGGGTCTTTCAGCGTTGCGTATCTCCAGAAGGAGTGGAAATCTTAAGAGAAATCCACGAAGGCGAGTGTGGTCACCATGCTGCAGCCAAATCTTTCGTGGCAAAAGCTTTCTGACATGGTTTTTTCTGGCTTAGAGCTCAAGCAGATGCCGAACGGCTGGTCAAGACGTGCAAAGGCTACCAAAAGTACACCAAACAAGCTCACGTTCTGGCTGATCAGCTGCGAACAATACTTATAACATGGCCTTTCTCGGTCTGGGGCTTGACATGGTAGGACCATTTAGACGAGCTCCAAGTGGATTTACTCACCTCTTAGTGATGGTGGATAAATTCACCAAATGGATTGAGGCTAAACCCGTCACTAGTTGTGATGGAGCAACAGCCAAAAGATTTGTCAAGGATGTTATAATCTGGTATGGTTATTCGCATAGTATTATCATGGACAACGGGAGTAATTTCTCTATGGGAGAACTTGACGAATTCTGCAACGAACAAAATATCCGGCTTGACATTGCGTCAGTCGCACATCCGCAGGCTAATGGACAAGTCAAAAGAGCGAATGGTTTAATCCTACAAGGCCTAAAACCGAGACTCGAAGCACCACTACGCCGTGCTGCGGGGGCTTGGGAAGAGGAATTACCTTCTGTAATATGGACTTTACGAACAACTCCGAACAGGTCAACCGGATACACACCTTTCTTCTTGGTCTATGGCGCCGAAGCAGTTCTTCCTAGTGATTTGATTCACACTTCTCCTAGGGTGGCTGCGTATATCGAAGAGGATGCCGAGATTTCTCGACAAAATGATCTCGACTTAGTCGAAGAAGTTCGCGTCGTTGCTGAAATGAGATCAACAGCCTATCAGCAGAAGTTATGCAAGTATCATAGCCAGAGAGTCAGGAACAGATCTTTCAATAAGGGTGATTTGGTTCTCCGGCTTGTGCAACAAAGAAAGCACAAACTTTCCCCTGTATGGGAAGGGCCATTTTTAGTTAGTAGAGTATTGCACAATGGTTCATACTACCTAACTGATTTGGGGCCAGTAAAAGAAAGACCTGCTACTAAGAAGAGAAAGAGAGCTAGAGGCAGTACAAATCCGGATGAGTTAGACAGACCATGGAATATTGCTCAGCTATGTCCCTTTTATTCTTAGTTTATCCTTCTTTGTAAACTTATATATGTACATGTTCTGAGAGAAATAAAAGTTTTGGTTGCCTCAAAGTTTTTCTGAGAAGTTTTTACCATCTTATTTCCGAATGATCATGTCACAGTCGAAAATCCCAGAATACTTGAAAGTACTTTATGCTCATGATTGTTCTGGTTTAGATTTCCGATTCTAAATATGCTACCCTCGGGTATGACTCTAAAGTTTCTAGTCTATACTTTGGTTATTTGTCTGATTGCCGGATGCGGGTATTTTCCGAGTAGTGAATTGTTGGTACTGGAAGACGGCTTTGTTTTCGAGTTTAAACTGGTTTAGCAATTGAGCTCCGTTGCTCGACAAAGTTTCTGAGCTGAAAGTTTAGCCGGCTCATGAAAGGGACGAGGCAGAAAGCCAGATAAGCGATAAGTATATACAAAAAAGTTTAAGTGCTTATGTAAACATTTCAGGCACACAAAAATCAAAGCCAAAAGTGCTGAATAGATTAAAACTTAGCACTAGCAAAAAGTATCATACTACATATTTACAGACCCATAATGTTTTCAGAATAACACATTTGTTTCTGGTAATCTATGATGCAGGAGAAGAGGTAGGAGCTGCCGGCTCACTGGATGCATCGGCCTCGGCCTGATAACGATCTGAGATGTCCAAATCCGATATGGTTTGTTCATCATCGGAATCTTCGGCTGCTTCTTCCGGAGGCGGAGGCGGCGTGTCCACGCGGTTGAAGAAGGGAGTGTCGTAGTTGGTCAAGTCAGCTACACGGCACCCATATCCGGCGCAGGAGTCCATGATGGCTTTGATATCTTGCTTCTGGCCGTTTTTATCCATAGTAGAGTACCCTATAGTCACTTGCCAGATTTCCATGCTTCCATGGTGGCTCATGACCATGGTGAGAGCGTTCTGCGCTGCGGATCACGCGTAGGACACTTTGGAGTGCTGAAACTCCAGTAGTGATGTTTCTACTGAAACTACCCAAGCTAGAGATGATTAATTCACCAAAGTTGGATAGAGCATCAATAAAATTTGATCTCCTGGGTTTTTATAGGCCTTAGTGTACCACATCACATGGAGTTGTAATGAGATTAAAACAACTCATGGTTTGGTCTAGGGAATTTTCTAAAGTGGTATGTGGAGGGATTTTGTTATTTTTAATAAGGTGAAACTAGGATTGACCTTGACAGGAGATAAATGCTAACTGATAGGTACAGCAATAACTTTTCAGGGAAAATTTGTTTCATCCTAATTGAGCATGTATAGCTCACTGTGGAATTTATTTATTAGAAAAGATACCTTTCAGTAGATTAATTATCAAAACATAATAAGAAATACTCTGGCCCTGGGGTTTGGTCTGCATGTTAGACAAAACTCCTAGGCATCTGGTAAATTTTTCGTCTAGCAATATTCATGTACTTTTCATTTTATTGGGCATTTAATCTAGACAAGGTGTTTACAGGGTTTTAGAAAAGCATTGAAAAGAAAAAGGGGGCAGGGGTTAGTGGGTCAGAAACAACCAGCCGGGACAGCACAGGCTCGTGGCCGGCCCAATAGCGTGTCTCCGCGGGTGGGAGATCTTGGTTCGAATCCGGCCTGGCAGTCCCCGCCGGTCAGCCACATAGGGGGACCGAAGCGGTATGGGAGAGCGTGGGCCACTAGATTAAAGAGCAATCAACAGCCTGCGTCTGTCGTTCTCCTTACGATGGCGTCGGCAGCTGAAACACTAGCGGAGCTCGGGGAGCAGCGGCGCGGCTCACCTGGGGCTCGGGGAATGTCGGGGAGGCGACGAGGCGACGCGGTACTCGGAGCCGAGCACGGAGAGGGGCGTCAGGTGGGGTATCTCGGACGGAGAGCAGCCCGCATGGTACCACCCAAGAGGGAGCTCGCCGGAGCTCGACGGTGCCACCGGAGCAGAGGTTCCTATGCAAAAACAAGGGGTGGGTTAGATGGAGGAGGGGGAGGGGATATCAGCACGATGACATGTAGCGAGGGAGGAGCAGGGAGGAGGGAGTTTAGCTCGATTAGATGGAGGAGGCTGAGGCTCTTTTCTCTCTCTCTCTCGAGCAGCACATGGCAGTGGAGAGGGAGAGGGGGCTCAGGGAAGTGAGGTGGAGTGGGAGGGAGGAAAATGAGCCAGGGAGGGGCCTGGCCTATTTAAGTGGGAGGGAGTAGTTCACCATGGGGTTGGTCCATTGAGCAAGTGAGGGAGGAGGGAAACCAGGGAGAGGATGTTGTGGGCGGGGGGAGTGGTTTCTGGTGGTGTGCAAAGGGCAGAGGGAGCAGTGTGCAGCAGCTGCAAGGGAGTAAAGAGGTTTGCAAGGCAAGACACCCACATAAGGTTAAGCTCTAGTGTCCAAGGACTAGAGGACAAGCTGCTACAGTGATTAGCTACAGTGATCACGACGAGAGATGAGTGATGGGTGCTATGGTGCATTGTTTTGCAATATTGGTGGGGTTTGGGTTTGGTTTTGGTCCTAGTATTGGGTAATCTCAATATAATGCCATAGTAATGATTTGGAGAAACTCCCTCAAAGTTGATCCTGGTAAGATGGATAAACGATGCTGGTAGTTTCATAAGGTCAAGATGCCCTTCTAGGAAATGTTTCATATTTTTCCAAGATTTAGAAGTCCACTTTAATCCATTTATTCAAAAAGTGCAGAAGTGGTTTATAGAAGCTCATTTGATAAATTTACATTGTACCAGGTTGGATTTTGATGTGAGATGGTCCCAAATGTGAATACACACTTAGGGGAATTTTCCCAAGATTTATTGGGGCTTAAAATTATTTAAAACAATTATTATTCCATTTCAGCCATTTAAGAAAATGGGCAAAAAGAAATAATAAAGCTCTTCAAGAATATTTATTTATGAAGTTGGAAGGTAGGATATGATATATGGATCTCAATTGAGCCAAAATTTGAGGAAGTGTTTTGGCAAAAACCAAACTTTCCTTTATGGAAGAAGTTTTGGGAATTTGGTCTATTAAGGAGATTAATTAGATTTGGAGCCATAATAATTATGGATAATATTTGATAAATTTTGATGATCAAGGTAGATGATGTAAACAAGGTGTAGCAAGCATTTTCAACCTTGGGAAATTGGAAATCCAACTTGAATTAGATGGAAAACAAGTTGTGGATCTAGGGTGATGTTATTTTTATACCACCAAAACATGGGTGTAGCTTGGAGCTCAGAGCTCACCTTGATGCAAGGGATAGATGGATAGTTAGACCAAGTCATATATATGATCATGGTAGAAGGATTTTGGATTGGTTACATTTGAGGTGGTCTAGAAGTGATTGCAAACTTTGTTGAAAATAAGGCTGACATGCCAGATGAGTCATGATGCCTTATAAACCATGTGGTTTTAAGAAGCACAAAGATCCACTTGGAACAAGTGAAGTAGATATTGGTAGACCTATATGATTAGAACACAACCATGCAAAGAGTTGGTCCATAGAAGGTTGGATGGTAGTGTGAGCTTCTATCAAAGTACGCATGATGACTAGATTTCTAGGAAAAGTTATTTTCTTGCCTACAAAACCATCAAGAACAAGTGGGTTGGAGGATGATCTAACCAAGGGAAAGAGTGGGCCTTGGTATTGCTTAGGATGGTTAACAAGATGGTTCAAGTTCATTACAAAAAATGCACAAGGTTTGAGAAAGGGAGACATCCAAAAGGGTGATGTTGAAACAGATTTCAGACTTGGCCAAATTTGGCAGATTTAGGGTTTTTGACTAGAATGTGGGTGGTGATGGTTTTGATGGGTTGCAAGGTACCAAAGCATCATCAAGTGGATGATGTTGAAGTGTAGATTGAGTAGGAAGGATCCATGCTTGATATTGGTCTTCATGGACTTGGAAACTTCTAGAAGGGATATCTTCAGAATTGATCTGGTTAAGGGTTTTAGATGATCACCTAGTATCTAGAGATTAGATCCTGCTTTGCACTCTTGCTTAGGGTGTGGTGATTTGGAAACCTCTTGATCCTAGTGATGAGATCCTAGAGTATCTCATACTATCTCCTAAGCAGACAATCAAGTAGCTGATCAAGGCAATTCATCTTATAAACTAAGCAAACCTATTGCTAGGGTTACCATCAAGCCTAGCTCAAGGTAAGGATGGGTATTTTGAAAAGGTTGTGGTTTAGATAAGATGAGAGTCCTTGGTATCTCTACCAAGAGTAGAATTCAAAAGCTTTAAAAGGAGGTTTTGGGAAACCTGGAGATAAGATTGGTTGAAGGTTCGGTCTTGAAAACATAAGGAGATTATGTTATATAGCTCTCCATAGTTTGATCAATAGAAGCTACTAAAATAGTTGGTTTGCAAAGGCTTCTTGGCTCAGGTTTTGAAATGCCAGAACATTTGAGAATATGGAAATTAAGCCAAGACTGTTTTGGGAAGTAGCTTTTGTCAACTGGTGTTGAGGTAAGGGGTATATATTCTAATACACATTCATAAGCATAAATATTGTCAAACAACAAACAAACACTTCACCACTAAACAAGAAAAAGTTTTTGTTCCCCCTGATTTTAGCATTCTAGACAACTAATCAGGGTTGCTGAAATTGGGATGTTACAATCCATTGAGAGGGGGTCCCATCTAGGGTTAGGCACATGCCTTAATTCATCATCATATCTGCCTAGATCCGAGCCACAAGGGGGCTATTTATAGTACTAGGGGCGAAGGTGTAGGTACGAGGGAATATTCTGGGTATCAAACCTTTCACAATGCACAGACTGGCATTTCTCGCGATAAGTCTGGTCGTGCCGGAATTGGCGCCGGTATTTCTGGCGGTCGCCGGTTTGGTTCGGCGGGTGCCGGTTTGCTATTCTGTATAGCGTTTTAGCGTTCGTCGGTTTGCTTCGGTGGTTACCGGGAATTCCGGCGGTGATTCCGGTCGGCCCGTCTCGCACCGGAAGTTCCGACATGGATTCCAGCGGTGCCGGGCCTAGCGCTAGAATCCTTCTTCCATCTTCTTTTCCAGGCTTCTTGCTTGGGTGTCTTGGCTCCAGGTTCACCTTGTCTCGTCCTCTTGGCATCATGATCATATGCCTGGTCACACAATAGGTACTAGGCTCAAGTAGGATCCCATTCACATGATAGCCAACTGATGATAAGAGATGGAAGGAATTCACCTTTGTACGAGTGGTTGGTGTAGCATTATGTGGACCAATGGTGAATGCTCAGTGTTGGGCTGCATCATCTCCCCCCGCTTGAAAACGAGTCGACCTTGACGATGTTCTTTCATCACGCAAGGAAGGAGTTGTTCCCTTGGCCTTGTTATTGGACAAAGACGGATCATCGGTGTCAAAGCCATTCTCAAACATGTTGAAGAGCTTGTGATACTTATTGCCATCATGTTGTGGTTGGAGATCTGGTTGCATGATCCTTGAAGGTCCTGGTCTATCTTGGGTACCTTGCAAAACCGACAACAAAGAGAGAGAATTGTATGATGGATTGTTATTATGGGTCACACTCAAGTCTCTCTTCTCACATTTGGTGGCTTGCATCATGGCACTCATGATTTTTCCACTCATTTGGGGCTTGTGGCACTCGCTCTCGTGATGGTGGCTGACTCTATCACCACTCATCTCAAAAGGGTCCTTAGCTTGCTTTATCTTGTGCACAGATGTCAGGTTGGATTCAATAAATTGGCTTGGTGTCATGGGTGGAGCACAAAGGTCTTGTTGTTCCACTTGAAGGAGTATTGGTTAGTGCTACCATGATGTATGGATCGTCTATCGTATTGCCATGGTCTCCCAAGTAGCATGTGACATACGGACATTAGCACGAAATCACATTCGACGATGTCTTCATATGGGCCATTCTTGAAGAAGATGTTGACTTTTGATGTTATCTTGAGTGCTCCATTGTCATCAAGTCATTTGATGTGATAGGGGTGAGGGTGCTCTATGCATGGCAACTTGAGTTTCTCACAAAGCTCTATACTTGTGAGGTTGTGGCAACTACGTCCATCAATGATCACCTTTATGGACTTTCCATCAATTCCAACACGAGTTTGGAAGATATTGAGGCGTTGGTCCTCTCTCGGTATGGAGTTTGGTGTCAAGACTTGAGCAATCACTAGGGAAGGGCTTGGATCATGCTCACATATGAGGGTGTCCTCCACTTCCATCATGGCTTCCCTTGCAATTGCTCATTCAGTCAACGTTTCATATTCCTCTTCACTCGGAGTAGGTTGTGCCATTCTCATCCATAAGCATAACCCTTGTGTTGGTACACTCATAAGCCTTGTGACCCTTCACTCCACACTTGAAGCAAGTGATTTGACTATCTGATGTCGTATTGGAGGAGGATGCTATCGTGGTCTTTGCTTGCTTGGATGAGCTTGGTGTGCTTGGTTTGTTGGCTTGTTGGAAGCATTTGCATTGACGGACGCAAAGTATGCCTTTGTCTTCTTATAAGCATTCTCTTTTTGCAAGTGAAGCTCGGATTTGGTAGCTTCATGGAGGATCTCGGTGATGTTCTTGTATGGTTGAAAGTCAACAATCTTCCTTATTGGGTGGCTCAAACCACTAAGGAACCTTGCTATTATTTGCTCTTCGATCTCTCTCACATTGGCTTGCATCATAGTTTTCTAAATTTCCTTGTAGAACTCTTCAATTGACCTTGTGCATTGCCTCAAATTTTGTAGCTTGTCAAAGAGATCTTGTCTATAATGCTCGGGGACGAATATCTTGTACATCAGTTCCTTCATCTTCGTCCAAGTTTCAATTGGACGCTCATCTTGGTTCCCATGGTGTTTTTGGTAGTCTTCCCATCAAACATTTGCATAGTCCTCAAACTCAAGGGATGCCATTGCAACTTTCTTCTCTTCGGAGTAGTTGTGGACTCAGAAGATTTTGTCAACTTTGAGTTCCCAATCAATGTATGCATCAACATCTTCTTATCCCTTGAACTTCGGCATAATGAACTTGAGCTTCCCAAAATTTCCATCTTCATGCTAACGGTCATGGTTGCGGCGTTCTTGTCTCATGCTCGCTTCACTTGGTATGCGTGGAGGAGGAGGATGTTTAGGGATAACCTCGGGGATGGCCCAATCTTTCACGAATCCCTTGAAATAGGGGTGGAGTGAGTGGGGAAAGAGGGAGAGGATTAAATCCGCGAACGCATGTAGAAAGAATATGATGAACACACACACACACGAAGACACGATACAAACCAATAGCTCACGCCGGCGGTGACAGGTCCGACATAATCCCTAGGATCGGCATCGGGTGGAGTGCTCTCTCTCGAACTGGCACGACGAGTAGGGAGTCTCGGTGAGATCTTGATGTCTTGGCAAAGGGACTCCGATGCCAAGGCCTTGTACAACGAGGAAGGCATGATGCAAACTCCAACGAGGTGGGGATATTTGGTTCTCCTCTATCAAAGGAGCATGAGGTATGCCAACTAGATAGATCCACAAGGGGTGTTCACTAATTACAAATATCAAGACTAGGGTTTACAAAGGGGGTGGGGGTATTTATAGGCCAGCCACTAGTTCAAGGGTAGTTTGGGCAACTGAAAATATAAAAGGGTGCGTTACAAGGCCTAAGGGCCGAGTTGGTGCGCGCAGGCACTTTGTCATTCGATTGTACCGGAACGGAGGACCGATAGTACCAATGGTGGCTGGTCATACCGCACACTGGTACCGGAGTGGCTCGAGGCGTTGGTGTGGTCTTAAGTACGAGTAGTAGTACCTTGCAGGGTCTGGTAGTACTAGAGGGAGCGGTAGTGCCACTGTTGTGGTACCGGCGAGGTCTGGAGCTGGAGGCGGAGGGTCTCTGTCCCGTGCGGTAGTACCGCTATCTCTAGGCAGTAGTACCATTTGAACGGTAGTCCCACAGTTGGTAGCCGGTAGTTCTGGTTGTGCCTGACAACTACTGGAGCCTTTAGTCGATGTGGCTCTGCTCCACGGGTTCATGTCTTGATACCTGAGGATACATAGCATCGAGGTATGAAGTAACATTGCATCCAAGGATGTATCAAAGTCACACGAGGATACTAGCAAATTCACCTTAGCTTGGAGGAGCTCAGCTCGGGCATGAGTCATCGGTCCACTTGGGGGACTTCGTGGTGTAGATGTAGGAGCGTCCGTAGGACGGGCTGCATCAGCTCCCCTGGGAAAGAGTCATCCTCGACTCTTCATGGTTATCATCTTGAACATCTCCATGCAAAGTTGAAAGGTCCTTGACGTTGAACGTATTGCTCACAAGGTACTTGGAGGTCAGGATGTCGATGATGTAGGCATTGTTGTTGATTCTCTTGAGAACCTTGAAGGGACCATCTCCCCGTGGCTTGAGCTTGGAGTCGCGTTCTTTAGGGAAGTGGTCTTTGCTTAAGTGTATCCACACAAGGTCACCTTCCTCGAATATCAACTCTTTCTTGTCCTTGTTGAGCCTTGTTGCTTGGTGTTGCACTTGTTGTTCGATTGTAGCTCTTGTTTCTTTGTGAAGCTTCTTCATAGCTTGGGCGCGCTTTTCAACATCCATGTTGGTGCGCTCATAGAGAGGTAGTGGTAGGATGTCGAGCGCGGTGAGAGGATCGAAGCCATAGATGATCATGAATGGGCTCATCTTCGTTGTAGCGTGCTTAGCGCGATTGTAGACGAAATCGGCGTGTGGAATGCATTCCTCCCAGTCCTTCAAGGTCTTCTTGATCAACACATGAAGGAGAGTGTCGAGGCTTCGGTTGACGACCTCGGTTTGTGAGTGTGATGCGCAATAGAAGAGTAGCTTGACGCCGAACACTTGTTCTAGGGCGTAACTCCTTTAGTCTCCCACTTGCACTAGAATGCCATTTTAGTGTAGATCTAAATAGGTGTAACACCACTAAGATGTCTTAATAAGTTAAAAATATCAAACAAGATTACAACTAAGTTTAGGATATAATGTGGAGTAGTATTAGTGATGGAGTCTATATTTAGAATCCCTGTGAAGCAGCATAATCTTACCACTAGTTGATACCACTATACCACATAGGGTAGACCATTAGAGTATGTATAGATACAATTGGAAGTAAATCATGTGGCATTCACTTGAGAATTCCATGTGATGGAGTAGAATTCTGTTAAGAATCATTAATAGTAAGCTAAGAAGAAGAGTCGTCATGGTGAGATTTGCTCCCTAATCTTGATGACTAGGTAAATATTAACAAGTTCATGGTGGGATTAGCTCCGAGACCATCATAAGTTTGTAATTAGGACAAGTACTCAGTAACAAATCTTGTAATAACAGTAAGTAAAGAACAATGTAGGTCTATGAATGAAGTCATATGTATTATAACATTCGATAATTTTTGGATTAAAGTAGTAACTATAATTTTGATAGTAGTTTTGAGAGATCGTGTGAGGATAGTTTATGATAGAATGGAAAATTGGTAGTCTTTAGTAGTCCCGAAAGAAAGGTAAGAAGTTAGTCAGAACCAAAGTGAGACCACTTTCCTCCAAATTATCCAATTGCAATTGAGTAATTTGGGTAAATAATGAGACAGAGAGTAGTTTAACCCCAAGTGCTAAGTATCACGATGTAGACCTATAGTAGGAGGTGTCATATACTACACACTAAGCCTGAATTCTAGAGATGTTTTACTCAACTATTGTATTATGGGCTTAGAATAATGTGTGTTGTATTTACCACATTTGGATTTCTTGGTTTTATTGGATCTTCTTGGTTAACTAGATCTGTGCATGAAGTTTGACTTGATGTGCAAATGCATGTTGCATCATCAAGTTATTACTTGATGTTATAGACCTAGATAGAAAAGGGAATTTGTGTAAGGGAGTGACGAGTTCCGAAGATCAAGATGAAGACTTACATGAAGAGTGAAGCAAAGTATAAGGTATATCAACACTATTTTGAAGGATGGATCAATCTCAATCCATTATTAGTCGGCGGTAAGGAGGAATATTAATGCAGAAAAGGTGTGGAGCAACATTAAAGGATGAATTAAGATCACTCAAAGTGGGTGATGTTGCTCAGAAGCTAAGGAAGTAGTTGTATCAAGTTCATGGAAGTAACTTGAAAGGGTGCAAAGAAGAATTCTTGGAACGAAAGTGCTATTCAAGCTCTGGCAACTCAGAGAGAATGCCCATAAGAAGTAGAAAATCCGTAAGGTAATCCATACACCTAGGAGGATCCGTAGCTGGTATCCTATCGGTTTAGCTAATTAGGTCATCTTGGTATAATTTAAAGAGCATAAAACTTGGCCTAAGTTAAGTTAGACCTAAGGAAGTATGAAATTAAGGCGATCATCTTTCGAGACGTTTCGCGAAATCAGGTTTATCAGTGAGAAATAATGTCTAGGAAGATAAAAGTAAGAAAAGTAATGTTGGAAGATTCATTTCGCAGATCCGCAACTATGTGGGTATACTATAGATTCTTCTATGAGACCTTATATAGGTAAGGTATAAGCTAGACAGAGACCAATATCCTTACTATTGAGTTAATGGGTATTATACATGTAGTTTAGAGACCATTAGGAAACTCTAAGGGGGAGAGTAAACAATAAACACTGAAGTGTTGTTACCTGACTTTCTGACTAAAGGTTGGAGAGGATTTACTAGACTATGATGAGGTTAAGCCTTATTCTCATAAGGTTATAAGAAGTCATCATTATAAAGTATTTCCGAGAGTATGTCCAGATGAATGATCGAAGTAGACATAATAGCTTAAACCCAGTGGACTAGTTCTAAAAGGAAACAACTCTTAAGTTGGCCTTAAGAGGGAAGGGAGTATCTCAGAATAGACCAGTGTAGTGTAGTAGGAAAACCTCATTAGAATGGACAAAATGTGTCCACAACCAATTCTAAATAGGATTGTAAGGACGTAATCCAAAGGGATTATAGTATAAGGAACAAGGTGGTAAATTGGTAACGACAAGTTGATTCTATTAAGAATGAAGAGGATTCAAGGAAAAAGAACGGGATACGGGATACCATAATTATCCCCAATTGTGATCACAATGGAATTTGAGAAATGTCGTAATCAATACAAGTCAACACCTTATTCCAAAACGTATGAGGGTACGAACTTCGGGGATGAAGTTTATTTTAAGGGGGAGAGACTGTAACATCCCAGCATTAGAGCTTAGAAATAAGATGAGCTAAGATGTGTGCATTACATTCATGCATAGAAAATCTGGATAATTTTCACGCTTTTAAATAAAACTTGTCAAAGTGATTGAAGCTTCTCTTAACTTGGTGGAACTGAAGTAGATCATCAAGTTGATTGCGATAAGTTTCAATATGACCTTTGCTAAAACCTTATCTTTGGGGAATATAATTTTATCTAAGGGTAGATCAAATGTGATAAACCTAAACCACAACACATTCCTTAATGAATAATACAATATCTTATAGAGATCATATCATGGTAGTTCCTAAACACTAACTCTTTCACAAATAGAGTAGAAAAGAAGACAAGCCAAGACCATTCATCCCATGTCCTTATTGTCATATTAATAAATGGCATTCCTATTTAATCAAGTCCTAGTGTTAATTGAGCATCAATGTTGAGTAATCAATTCTTGACCTAGCACTTATTGTCTCTTAGCTTTGACCTATTATATTAACCTTCCAAAGACCTTAAGAAAATTAATAAGAAGAAGGAACTAGTTATGGTGAAGTGTGCCATCATCAATGGAATGAGATCCTTAGTGGTGATCAAACCATTGGATGTTGGAGGAGTTAACTCACTCATGAGTTCACTAGAAGAAGTATCTAAACCTAAGAGCTCAGTGAGTACTTAAGGAGTTATGAGAAAGCTAGTAGTGCTGGAGTATCAACTGATAATCTTGTTAAGCCAAGTAGGTATAAACCTGAAGTAAGTTTCCTTAACAAGATAAGCCTTATAGAGAGACTAATACAAGTCTACTACTTAGTTTATGATAGATCTTGATAAGACAATTAGAAGCCTAAGCTTTGTTTGATCAAGGGTTGGTGGTCATCATTCTCAAGCCACTTGAGAATAGATGACTAGATGATGAACAAGTGTTGTGAGAACACCAAATTAGGCAAAACCTTAGTAAGCTGAATCATCTAGCTTGATCATGAGAAGTCAAGCTAGAGTATGATGAAGTATATAATATGAGTTGTATGGAGTAGTTGAAGGCATAGTAGTTTAACCAAGCTAATACAAGAACAAACTTGTATTATGGGAGTAGTACCATATCTCTTCTAGAGGATTGATATCACATGTGATATAGTGAGGATTGTAATCTTTCAAGCCTTGAAGTATATGCAAGATGGGTTTAAAGGAGTTTATGGATGGAGTTAGAAAACAACTACATTAATATATTCATAAAGGGTAGTTAAGAAGTGCAAGTTAGGCAGTAAAGGAAGAATGCTAGGAGAATGGAATAATGAAGTTATAACTAACTAGATGAATGACTTATTTAAGGGTAGTTTATAAATGGAAGTTGTATATATATACTAGGAGCAGAATGAAGGAATATTGTTGAAGTGACATGACCATGTCATCATATGATGGTGGATATGGTGGAGTCAGATGATTGACTTATTCAGAAAGATGGGATCTTTGTGAATAAGATAAGGGTTATATACATAGTACATTTAGGAAAGGAATTCCTTAACCATGACCCAAGCTTACTGAACTGTGAGGATAGGAATTCTTGAGAAACCTTTAACCAACAATATATCAAGCCATGACAAGACCCATGTCTACCTCTTTGTTCAAAACCCTAGAATCAAATTGATAGTGAAACCATTTCCTATTTCTAGATAACCATTGAATAATATCTCTCAGTTAAATAGAGTTTCTAAGAGATAATTAGAATGATAGTTGAGAGTGTATTCATGAGAGCCTTGTCCATTGTGTTCTCTTAGACCTAATAAGAACCCAGCCTCATGAAATTATCCATGCTTAATTTAAAAATAAGTATGATAGTTAGAAATGGAGTTTTTAAGGAATTCGAGTAAAGGAAATTTCAAACTTTGAGAACCATGAAATTTAAATCACCATATTATGAACCATAAGATTTAATGCATTATAAGGTATATACATTAATTCCTATATGATGCTAAGTATGAATTCTGACATGAACCTTAGGAGATATTATGAATTTGGGTGAATAATTGTTGGAATTATGCCCTAGAGGCAATAATAAAGATGTTATTATTATAATTCTTGTTCATGATAAAGTTTATATTCCATGCTAGAATTGTATTAAGCGGAAACATTAATACTTGTGTGGTTTGTGAACAACACCGTGTCCCTAGTACGCCTCTATGGACTAGCTCATTGATCAATGATGGTTAAGGTTTCCTAACCATAGACATGAGTTGTCAATTGATAATGAGATCATATCATTGGGAGAATGATATGGTGGACAGACCCAAACTAAGCGAAGCAATTAGATCGTGTCATCGTGTTCGTCTTTGCGAAGCTTTTCTTATGTCAAATATTGTATTCCTTAGACCATGAGATAATGCAACTCCCTGGTATCGGAAGAAAGCTTTGAGGTCATCAAACGTCATCCTATGAGAGGGTGATCATAAAGGTGTCTCTCAGGTGATCGGAAAGTATCTGTTGGGTTGTATGTATCGAGATGGGATTTGTCCCTCCCAAGTCGGAGAGATATACTTCGGGCCCACTCGGTAATCGATATCAACACCGCTTGCAAGCATGTGGTTAAGGAGTTAATCACAAAGTGATATCGGATTATGGAACGAGTAAAGTACTTGCTGTGAACGAGATTGAACTAGGTATGATGATACCGACGATCGAATCTCGGGCAAGTAAAATATCGCGAGACGAAGGGAATATATATATGGGATTGATTGAATCCTGGCATCGTGGTTCATCCGATATGATCATCGATGAATGTGTGGGAGTCAATATGGGTGCCCAGACCCCGCTGTTGATTATTGATAGAAGATCATGTCTGCATATTCTCGAACCCGCAGGGTCACACACTTAACGTGTCTCGACGCTAGGATAGATTGGATAATTGGTTTATGAATTTTTGTTCGGAGTCTCGGATGGGATCCGGGACATCACGAGAGGTTCCGGAATGATCCGGAGAATAAGATTCATATAAGGCAGTGCAGTTTTTGGAGTTCGGAATTGTTCTGGGTTAATCGGTATTGTACCGGAAGCTTCTAGAACCTTCCGGAAGGGGGCCAACGTGGTCCCACCTTCCGGGAGGGGGCATGGGCCTATGAGGGAGTGTCCTGGCCGCATTGGGCCAGGGGCACAAGGCCCCATAGGGCCCAGCCGATTCTAGATAAGTTCAAACTCGTTTAAACTAGAGATAGAATTTCTGGATAAGGGATAAGTTTAAATCGTTTAAACTAGAGATAGGCTTGGAGGAGGGGCTAGGGCTGCGCCCCCCCTCTATATAAAGAGGGGTGGGGGTGCACCAACCCCACACACCTTCCCCTCCAACCATAGCCGCCCTGCTGCCCTTCCTCTCTCCCTCCCGACTGCTTGTAGGCGAAGCCCTGCTGCAGAAATTCTCCACCAATTGCACCACGCCGTCGCGTTGTAGATCCAATCCATCTCTCCACCATACTTGCTGGTCCAAGGAAGGAGGAGACGTCGAGGTGCTGCACGTGTGCATCTCACGGAGGCACCGCCACTTGTGGTGCTAGATCGGATCGGATCGCGAGGAGGAGAAGCGAGTACGACTACATCACCCACGTTTCGACGAACGTTCCGCTGTGCGAATCTTCAAGGGTATGAAGATCTAATACAATCTCTGTCGTTGTTTGCATCCCCTAGATTAGATCTTGGCTTTCCCTCTGTTCGCTTCCGTAGAAAATTTTGATTTACTATGCTGCGAAACCCTTCAGTGGTATCAGAGCTAGATCTATGCGTAGATGTGATTCACGAGTAGAACGCAACATGGTTGTTGCGGGCGTTGATGTTTTCTGTTGCAAGCCTCTTGTTTGTGTTCTTCTTATGACGCGGGATAGTGATTGAAGCGGTCCAGGCCAACCTTACGCGACGTCGTTCGCGAGACCGGCTCCGCACTTGATGTGTGGCTTGTACCACACATGCGGCTGGTGGATGTCAGTTTCTCTCACTATAGTTGTCATGGGATTAACACCGGAGTTTGGCAACCATAATATCACCGTTGTGGCTTTCCGTAGGTAAGAATCGTTCTTAGCATCTACTCCCATAAGCCATGTAAAACATGCAACAACAAAGTAGAGGCGTCTAACTTGTTTTTGCAGGGAGTGTTTTCTGTGATATGGTATGGCCCAAGATGTGATGTGTATAATGTATGCGATGATCATGTTTTGTAATGTTTCACGACTTGCATGTCGATGAGTACACAACCGGCAGGAGCCATATGGTTGTCTTTATAATTGTGTATGACCTGCGAGTCAACTTCTTATACGCCATGTAATATCTTTACTTTATCGCTAAGTAGTTAGCAATAGTTGTAGTTGCTATTCGTGGCGGAGGCAATCATGGTGGAGTGATGGAGATCATGCCGGAACGCACAAGATGGAGATCATTGCGCGAAGATTGGCTATACCATGTCACATAAAGTTATATGCATGTGATGTTTATCCTTTTATGTATCTTATTATGCTTAGATCGCGACGGTAGCATTATAAGATGATTCCTCACTTAAAGATCAAGATAAAAACTGTGTTCTCCCCAAGTATGCACCGTTGCGAAAGTTCGCCGTGTCTAAGCATCACGTGATGATCGGGTGCTATAGACTCTACGCTCACATACAACGGGTGCAAGCCAGTTTTTGCACACGCGGAAATACTTGGGTCTAACTTGACGAGCCTAGCATGTACAGACATGGCCTCGGAACACAAGAACCGAAAGGTTAAGCATGAGTCATATGAATGATATGATCGACACTTCGTTGTCCACCATTGAAACCACATCTCTTCTCGTGATGATCGGATTAGGTGTGGTGAATTTGGATCGTGTTCACTAAACAACTTGAGGGATGTTGAATTTAGTGGGAGTTCATCTAGTTATTTGATTAAGTTGAACTATTTATCATGAACATAGTCTAAATTGTACTTGCAAATACTGTAGATCCAATGGCCAAGTCCAACTTCAACTTCAACGTTTTTGCTGAGAAAGAAAAGCTTAGAAACAATGGGTCTAACTTCACCAACTGGTTCCGCAATCTAAGAATCATTCTGTCTGGTGGACAAAAGGACTATGTCCTTGAGAAAGCGTTAGGTAACCCCCCTGCTGCAACTTCGCCGGCTGATGAGAAAGTTGTCTATCAGTCGCGCAAAGATGATTATGGTGTGATTAAGAGCACCATGTTGTTTGCTATGGAACCGGAACTTCAAAATCGTTTTGAAAACTATCCCGGGCCCTTTGAGATTCTCGAAGAGTTGAAAACCATGTTTCAGACTCAGGCCCGTTCTGAGAGATTTGAGATCTCTGAGAAGTTCTTTAACTGCAAGATGGAGGAAGGGAGTTCCGTTAGTGAGCACGCCATTAAGATGTCGGGATACACTCAACGCCTTGAGCAACTGGACTGCAAGATTCCAGAGGAGCTCAAGATTGACAGGGTTCTGCAATCACTCCCTCCCAACTACAAAAGTTTTGTAGTGACTCATAATCAGATTGGTTCCACTGATACGATCACCGAGCTCTTCGCAAAGCTGAAGGCTGCGGAGGTGGACATCAAGAAGGATAATCATGTGTTGATGGTCAACAAGCCCTCCTTTAAGAAAGGTAAAGGTGCAAAGAAGCCCTTCAAGAAAGGAGGCGGCAAACGCGTTGCCCCTGCTGAGAAGAAGCTCAAGTCTGGACCCAAGCCGGAAACTGAGTGCTTCTATTGCAAGGACAAGGGTCACTAGAAGCGCAACTGTCCGAAGTACTTAGCGGACAAGAAGGCTGGCACCATCAAAGGTATATTTGATATACATGTTATTGATGTTTTCCTTACTAGCCCTCGTTGTAGTGCCTGGGTATTTGATACCGGTTCAGTTGCTAATATTTGTAACTCGAAACAGGAGCTACGGAATAGACGGCGGCTTGCGAGGGATGAGGTGACGATGCGCGTTGGCAACGGATCAAGAGTTGATGTGATGGCCGTCGGCACGCTCTCCTTAGTTTTACCTTCGGGATTAGTTTTAAACCTTAATAAATGTTATTATGTGCCTGCGTTGAGCATGAACATTATTTCTGGATCGTGTTTATTGCAAGACGGTTATTCACTTAAATCGGAGAATAATGGTTGTTCTATTTATATGAGTAACATCTTTTATGGTCATGCACCTCTTGTGAGTGGTTTATTTCTTCTAAATCTTGAAAGGGATGAAACACACATCCATAACATTGAGGCTAAGAGATGCAAAGTAGATAGTGATAATACTACTTATTTGTGGCACTGTCGTCTAGGTCATATTGGAGTAAAGCGCATGAAGAAACTCCATTCTGATGGACTTTTGGAGTCTCTTGATTTTGAATCATTTGACACATGCGAACCATGCCTCATGGGCAAGATGATCAAAACCCCGTTCTCCGGTATGATGGAGCGAGCAACGGACTTGTTGGAAATCATACATACCGATGTATGCGGACCGATGAGTGTTTCGACACGCGGTGGATATCGCTATTTTCTCACTTTTACCGATGACTTAAGTAGATATGGGTATATCTATTTAATGAAACATAAATCTGAAACGTTTGAAAAGTTCAAAGAATTTCAGAATGAAGTGGAGAACCATCGTAACAGAAAGATTAAGTTTCTACGATCCGATCGTGGGGGCGAATATTTGAGTTATGATTTTCTCACGCATCTTAAAGCAAGTGGAATCGTTTCACAACTCACGCCACCCGGAACACCACAGCGCAATGGTGTGTCTGAACGCCGGAATCGAACCCTATTAGATATGGTCCGATCGATGATGTCTCTTACTGATTTACCGTTATCATTTTGGGGTTATGCATTAGAAACCGCTGCATTCACTTTAAATAGGGCTCCATCTAAATCCGTTGAGACGACACCGTATGAACTGTGGTTTGGTGCTAAACCTAAGTTGTCGTTTCTTAAAGTTTGGGGATGTGAAGCTTACGTCAAGAAGTTGATGCCGGACAAGCTCGAACCCAAAGCGGAGAAATGCGTCTTCATAGGATACCCTAAGGAAACTATTGGGTATACCTTCTATCACAGAATCGAAGGCAAAGTGTTTGTCGCAAAGAACGGTTCCTTTCTTGAGAAGGAGTTTCTCTCGAAAGAAGTGAGTGGGAGGAAAGTAGAGCTAGACGAGGTTATTGAACCTTCTCTTGAATTGGAGAGTAGCGCAGCACCTGAAATTGTTCCAGTGCCGCCTGCACCAACAATAGAGGAAGCTAATGACAAGGATCATGAAGCTTCGGACGATGCTGCTACTGAACGTCGCAGGTCGACAAGGTCGCGTGCCCCTCCTGAGTGGTACGGCAACCCTGTCTTGACTGTCTTGTTAGTAGAAGACAGTGAACCTATGAACTATGAGGAAGCGATGATGAGCCCAGACTCTAAGAAATGGCTAGAAGCCATGAAATCCGAATTGGGATCCATGAGCGAAAACCAAGTATGGACTTTGGTGGACCCTCCTAGCAACCGTAAGGCCGTTGAGTGCAAATGGATCTTAAAGAAGAAAACGGACGCGGATGGTAATGTTACCGTCTATAAAGCACGGCTTGTTGCGAAAGGTTTTCGACAAGTTCAAGGTATTGACTACGATGAGACTTTCTCTCCCGTAGCGATGTTTAAGTCCATTCGGATTTTATTAGCAATTGCTGCGTTTCATGATTATGAAATATGGCAAATGGATGTCAAGACTGCTTTCCTCAATGGCGACATTGATGAAGAGTTGTATATGATGCAACCCGAAGGTTTTGTCGATCCTAAGGATGCTGATAAAGTGTGCAAACTTCAGCGTTCCATTTATGGACTGAAGCAAGCATCTCGGAGTTGGAACCTTCGTTTTGATCAAGTGATCAAGAGCTTTGGATTTGTTCCAAATTGCTACGAAGCTTGCATCTACAAGAAAGTGAGTGGGAGCTCGGTGACGTTTCTGGTACTATATGTGGATGACATATTGATTATTGGAAATAACATCAACATGCTTAACAATGTGAAGAGTTATTTCAACAAGTGTTTTTCAATGAAAGACCTAGGTGAAGCTGCTTATATATTGGGCATCAAAATCTATAGAGATAGACAAAGACGCCTGATAGCTTTAAGCCAGAGTACATACCTAGACAAAGTTCTAAAAAGGTTTAGAATGGATAAGGCATTGAAAGGTTCAGTGCCTATGTTGTCAGGTAAGATATTGAGCAAGTCTCAGTGTCCAGCTACGGTAAATGATAGGGAAGCTATGAGCAAAGTGCCTTATGCCTCGGCCATAGGTTCCATCATGTATGCCATGCTGTGTACTAGACCGGATGTGTCCAATGCTCTTAGTTTGACGAGCAGATATCAAAGTGATCCAGGAGTGGAACACTGGACAGCCGTGAAGAACATCCTAAGGTACCTAAATAGGACTAAAGAAATGTTCTTAGTCTATGGAGGTGATGAACAGCTCGTCGTAAAAGGTTACGTCGATGCTAGTTTCTACACCGACAAGGATGATTCTAAATCTCAGACAGGATACGTGTATATTTTGAATGGAGGAGCTGTGAGCTGGAGAAGCTGCAAGCAAAGCGTGATCGCGGGATCTACAGTAGAAGCGGAATACATGGCTGCTGCAGAAGCGTCAAGTGAAGGAGTTTGGATCAGAAACTTCATCACTGAGCTTGGCGTGGTTCCAAGTGCATTGGACCCACTGGAGATATTGTGTGACAACACTAGCGCCATAGCACTCGCTAAGGAACCAAGATATCATCCAAAGACCAAGCATATCAACCGCAAGTTTCATATAATCCGAGATTATATAGCAGATGGAGATCTGAAGATCAGCAAAGTACATACAGATCTGAATGTCGCAGATCCCTTGACTAAACCTCTTCCACGTGTAAAACATGATCAGCACCTCAGTGCCATGGGTGTGAGATTGTTGCCAAATGTAAACTAGATTATTGACTCTAGTGCAAGTGGGAGACTGTTGGAATTATGCCCTAGAGGCAATAATAAAGATGTTATTATTATAATTCTTGTTCATGATAAAGTTTATATTCCATGCTAGAATTGTATTAAGCGGAAACATTAATACTTGTGTGGTTTGTGAACAACACCGTGTCCCTAGTACGCCTCTATGGACTAGCTCATTGATCAATGATGGTTAAGGTTTCCTAACCATAGACATGAGTTGTCAATTGATAATGAGATCATATCATTGGGAGAATGATATGGTGGACAGACCCAAACTAAGCGAAGCAATTAGATCGTGTCATCGTGTTCGTCTTTGCGAAGCTTTTCTTATGTCAAATATTGTATTCCTTAGACCATGAGATAATGCAACTCCCTGGTATCGGAAGAAAGCTTTGAGGTCATCAAACGTCATCCTATGAGAGGGTGATCATAAAGGTGTCTCTCAGGTGATCGGAAAGTATCTGTTGGGTTGTATGTATCGAGATGGGATTTGTCCCTCCCAAGTCGGAGAGATATACTTCGGGCCCACTCGGTAATCGATATCAACACCGCTTGCAAGCATGTGGTTAAGGAGTTAATCACAAAGTGATATCGGATTACGGAACGAGTAAAGTACTTGCTGTGAACGAGATTGAACTAGGTATGATGATACCGACGATCGAATCTCGGGCAAGTAAAATATCGCGAGACGAAGGGAATATATATATGGGTATGATTGAATCCTGGCATCGTGGTTCATCCGATATGATCATCGATGAATGTGTGGGAGTCAATATGGGTGCCCAGACCCCGCTGTTGATTATTGATAGAAGATCATGTCTGCATATTCTCGAACCCGCAGGGTCACACACTTAACGTGTCTCGACACTAGGATAGATTGGATAATTGGTTTATGAATTTTTGTTCGGAGTCTCGGATGGGATCCGGGACATCACGAGAGGTTCCGGAATGGTCCGGAGAATAAGATTCATATAAGGCAGTGCAGTTTTTGGAGTTCGGAATTGTTCCGGGTTAATCGGTATTGTACCGGAAGCTTCTAGAACCTTCCAGAAGGGGGCCAACGTGGTCCCACCTTCCGGGAGGGGGCATGGGCCTATGAGGGAGTGTCCTGGCCGCATTGGGCCAGGGGCACAAGGCCCCATAGGGCCCAGCCGATTCTAGATAAGTTTAAACTCGTTTAAACTAGAGATAGAATTTCTGGATAAGGGATAAGTTTAAATCGTTTAAACTAGAGATAGGCTTGGAGGAGGGGCTAGGGCTGCGCCCCCCCTCTATATAAAGAGGGGTGGGGGTGCACCAACCCCACACACCTTCCCCTCCAACCCTAGCCGCCCTGCTGCCCTTTCTCTCTCCCTCCCGACTGCTTGTAGGCGAAGCCCTGCTGCAGAAATTCTCCACCAATTGCACCACGCCGTCGCGTTGTAGATCCAATCCATCTCTCCACCATACTTGCTGGTCCAAGGAAGGAGGAGACGTCGAGGTGCTGCACGTGTGCATCTCACGGAGGCACCGCCACTTGTGGTGCTAGATCGGATCGGATCGCGAGGAGGAGAAGCGAGTACGACTACATCACCCACGTTCTGACGAACGTTCCGCTGTGCGAATCTTCAAGGGTATGAAGATCTAATCCAATCTCTCTCGTTGTTTGCATCTCCTAGATTAGATCTTGGCTTTCCCTCTGTTCGCTTCCGTAGAAAATTTTGATTTACTATGCTGCGAAACCCTTCAATAATTTGAATTCATATTTGAATAATTTGAATAATTTAAAAAGAATAGTGAACTAGAAGTAATAGTGTTTATTTTATTTCCAAAAAGATTTAGTTATTATTATTGCTTGAGTATTAACCAATTATAAAACAATAAATGAAATTGAGAATAATACAAATGTATAACTCAAATAGTATATCTTTATTCTTTCCTTTGTTCCACAAGTAACAAATGAATACAGATATATATTTGGAGAAGGAACAGAGACAATATTGAAGGAAATCAAAGCTTTATTAATAATAAACACATATTACATTGTCTTTACAAAAGAGGAAAATAAAAACATTACAATTGAAAACTAACAGACTAATCCTAACTAAGCCTAGTCTAAATCTTCTTAATCTTTCACCTGAACTTGTACCTGCAAATAAGACAGAAATAGAATAAAACAAAGTGAGGGGTTAGTGTTATATTGCTCTCAGTTATTAACAACAAAGTGCACTGTTTTCTAAACATCATTGAGCCAAATCTGTTTAGAAGGGACAAAACCAGCAAGTGTAGCATCTGTCTATTTGACAGGTTGAGCCACAGTACAACCTCATAGGCAGAAAAGGGGGCAAGTTTCACCAGGTATGGAGATAGTAAAAAGGTGGGGAGTTTAAAACAAGATCAATCGATCTCATCCATAGTCAGAGCAACAGTGAAGCTGCTCACACACCTAAATGCATGGATTGAGGTGTCAACATCAGAGAAGAAGCTAGTAGTTTAAATCATAGCAACCGAGTGCAAAGAAAGCTTTGCTACTCACTTCACCAAGCTCAAACATAGCTTAACACAATCATCTCCAAGAACATCACAGGTTCTTGCAAATCACACCACCAAACCAGCCACTTTCCACCACAAAGAACCTAGGAAATCACCAACAAGGATGGTGACCTGAGGAGGGGAGGATTTTGGTGGAGAGCAATGCTACGAAGGGAGCAGAAGCACCAGGAGGAGCAAGCCAAGTCCAAAGGAGTAGGCAACAACAACCAGCACAAGGCTACCAGGGTATATCCCAACACTTCTTAATCAAATAATTGTTCATAGCATATTCATCATGATCACATAGATCGATCTCATTTGGCAAGGGCATAATAAACACATGATTTATGAGGCATCAAGTAAAAACAAGTTTTTTTATTTGAGGAGGGTCTCAGACCAGCATCCATAACCCTATGATCCAGTTTTAACTAGATCAATATATGTCACCACTACTGGTACAGGGCACATCCCCAACTGGGTAGCACCTCTGTACCAACAGATTAACATTTCCTTGAGAACAAGCCTAAACATCACCTTTTAAAACATTTAATCATTTTCCTAAATGATTTGGGAATCATTTATAATAGTATTTCAATATCTATCACAAGGCAGAGCCTTTGATCATAAAAGTATTACACTAAAAGCATCAGACTAGACAACAACAGCCAGCAGTAAAGCACCATCACTCAATAGGAGTGAGATCACAATCACATCCACATAGTTGGTCACACTAACTTAATCATACTCAACCAAGTGTTCTCTGACAGAGAACAGGGTAACACCAACAACATCAGTAGGGTATTATCTGATAGAGAACAGGGTAACACCAACATGATTAGCAGAGTGATCACTGACAGAGTAACAATTCATACTCAATAGTGGGTGTAGCAAGCACCACTAATAAGTCAACATCCAGGAGATTAACACAATCATATTAACCATAGAAACCCAACTAAGCATCACTTCGGGGAAATGAACCCTTGGTTCAGAGATTAATCCCAAGTGGGGAGATCACAACAATCACACATGGCATGGCAAGGTAGAGCATAGAGAGGAGCACATAACGCTTACCCGTGGTCCTCGCAAGATGTTTGAAGAGGAAGCAGAGAAGTGACCGGTGGCAGAGAGGAAGCAGCGGCACGGGAAGTACCTCAAAGGGGCACTGCAACTCGCGCCTTCAGCGTGTCGGAGGTGGCCGGAGATGAAGGGGAACACGCACGAGCAGTCTAGAGCATCATCGAAGAATCACTAGGGCGGCAAAACCCTAACCCTAGCCACGGGCAGGGGTCAGCATGGCCAACAGAGGGCCCTAGCATCAAATCGGCCTGGACAACGGTGTGCAGCGGTGTCGACCATGTTGTCCTGCACAACGGTGACAACCACGGCGGCCGAACTTGGCCGGAATTGTGCACAGCAGCGGCGACAGCATCGAGCGCCTAAGAGAGAGGGCAATCGTGAGAGAGAGAGAGGGAGAGACTGAGCGCGTGGGGGTACTGGGTACGTGGGTAGCCTAGTACAACCCAGGTGGTCTTTGACCAACCCAGGTACGCCGGGTCAGGTTGGGTTGGGCCAGCCCAGTGGGCTAGGCCCGTGTCTAAAATGACTTATTCTAAAAATAGATATTACAAATAGACCCCTGAAATAAAATAAGCTTTAGGAAAATAAATAAAAATCCTAAAAATATAAATAATATATCTATAAACTCACAAAATATCCTCTACCCAATAAAAATAATAGATAGTAATTTTAAGTAATTAGATTTAGGTATATTATAAATATTGTATTTATTCCTTTTGGAATTTTATAAAATAAATAAAATACTTAAAATTGACTAAAATTCACTTTTAGTATCCTAAAGGGATATACTATTATAGAAAATACTAATTTGTATTTTTGAAAGTAAGTCAAGTTTGTTAGAAAATAAAACATTTATTTCTTAATGGAATTTTGAGAAACTATTTGAAAGAGTTAAAAATTGAATAAATTTATTTTTAAACTCTTAAGGTATTACTAATTATCATAAAAATCCTTGATACTAGAATTATGTGAATTTAATAGTATTTGAGTACTACATTCCTTTTATTAATTAAAAGAAATATAAAACCTTTATAAGGTGGGTAAAACACTCAAAGAGGGGGAAATAATAAATCATTGCATGACATTATTATGCATTGCATATTGCTTCTTTAAATATTGTCCTTACCAGGAAATAATGGTGTTTTATAGAAACCGGATCTCAAGGTCAGGTGGAAGTATCCAACTTCACTACCTTGTAGTCACAAGGCAAGTTCACACTTTCTCATGGTCCTTTGATTATTTTCTATCAAATACTTGTAACTCAAATGTTGTCATCACCTGCATTTCAAAAAAGGTCATAAAATACTATTTTCATAACAATATGATTATGTATTATTTACCAAGTGGTAATAATCTACTGATGCAGTTCCAATGGTACGCCAGTGATTCTAGTGCTGTATATTACGCTTAACCATGAGGTTTGGAATAGGACGGAGAAGTCAGCTCGATCTTCTTCCTTTCGCATGGACGAATGACCTTATCGTGAAGCTGCAGATTTTTCGTGGAGAATCCAGCACATGGGTGGGACCCCTCAGTGCCGCACGATATTGATGTCTAGATTATCTGTGCATAGCTATCTTGGTGGAGGTTCACCATAGCCGATGGTGGCTGCCAGACAGAGCTCCTTGGGGGATCGTGTCTTCATGCGGGGTCACGGAGAAGGACAGTGATTGGCTTGGATCATCTACTAGGCCCCACATCAAGGAATTGTGGACGAGAAAGATTTGCCCGGTTGTGCAACAAGGATTTGGTCTCTCATGGGTAAAGCAACACACCTCTTCAGAGTGTAAGAACTGTGACATCTTACTCCATGTTCTGGGAAGGAGCTATGAATGTAGAAGGAAAGGAACTCCACGAAAGTTCTGGTAAACCTATGAAGGCTGACAGACATAGTTTTTAGAATAAAAGTAACCTTTGAAGAAATGTTTACAAAAACCTGCATTGCCTACGACCTATGGTCTGTGGCTGTAGATAGTGCATCAAACACTCCTTTTTAGTGAACTTGCTGAGTACGCTCGTACTCAACCATACCTTCTTAACCCTTGCTAGATTCTAAAGCCAAGGAAGACGATGTCAACACCAATCTATGCTCAAGGAATCAACATCAAAAGCCCAAGTTCTTATATGAAGTCAATGGAGTCAAGAGATACATCAACTAAAGTGAAGACGAAGTTCCTGATTAGATAGGAGTATAATATCTAGCCTTAGAACCTACTTCTATAGAGCATTGTAATAGCAGCGATGGTAAGCCAAATAGTTTAGATACTAGTCATATTAGTATGATAGTTTTGAGTCGTTATTTCTGGTTCTTCTTTGTAAGAAGTTGTTTTCTTTCTCTTTAACCTAGATTGTTCTCTGGATCTTCTGTAAACAGTCGAATTGTAACCTATAGTCATGTCTTGGACCTGATGTGTTTCTGTTGTACCACTCTAAGGGATGTAATACTAGTGAACAGTGTTTCATTGGTGTTATGTCAATGACTATAGTGTACTACATCATGTAGTGGTATGCCGGGTCACCGCACCTATTAAGCCATGTGCTAGATCTCACAGTTATGAAAGATGTTTTCTCTTCATCCTTGACAGCCATTTTTATCTGGTTGTAGCCGGAGTATGCGTTGAGAAAGCACAACGATTCAGATCCCGCGGTCGAGTCAATGATTTGATCGATTCGTGGGAGTATGAACTCCTCCTATGGGAAGGTGTTGTTGAGGTTAGCGTAGTCGATACACATCCTCCAGTTGTCGTTCTTCTTCAGTACTAGGACTAGATTTGCCAGCACTTAGAGTACTTGATGGGTCGGATGAACCCTATGGCGAGTAGCCACTGTACCTCTTCGCGATTGCGCGGTGTCGCTCTTCATTGAAGGGCTGCAATGGTTGCTTGGCAGGTCGCGCCTTGGGGCCGGCGTTAACTTTGTTCTCAGTGAGTTCCCTCAGGACACTAGGCATGTTAGATGGCTTCCATGCAAATATGTCGCAATTCTCACAGAGAAACTCGATGACTTCGCTTTCCTATGCGGGGCTCATGTTGGTCCCCATGGTGACCTTATGGATCGAGTTGCTTGGGATGAGCTTGATAGTTCGAGTGTGCACGGAGGCCTCGTAGGATGTTGGCGCAGATTTTGACGTGTTGGGCCTCTTCAGGATCATCGGGTTGTCCTTCTTGATGCCACTCGCGTATTTCACGAGCTCGTCGGCTTGGTTCATGTCTTCGGTGATGACGACGTTGGCGAGTCGTGCACCTTTGTCCTTGCATTCCACGGCCATGTTGGGGTCACCATGGACGGTGATGATGTCGCGCGGCCCCGGGAGCTTCGTCATGTTGTAGGCATAGTGGGGGCACCATGAACTTAGGAATGCCTGCGGCCCTAGCACACAGTGGTACGGGCTTCGGAAATTCACCAACTCGAAGACGATTTGCTCGATGCGGTAGTTGGCTGGGGTGCTGAAGGTGACTGGCAGCGTCACCTTGCCGATTGGGTATGCCTTCCGACTCGAGATGATGCCGTGGAAGGTGCAGAGGGTCGACTCGACCATCGATTGCAAGAGTTGCAGCCGCCTAACGGTGTCTAGGTACATGATGTTGATGGATATTCCACCATCCATCAGTGTCTTGGGGAGCCAATAGTCAGCCACTTTGGGCTTGACAACCAGGGTGACTCGTCCTGGGTACTCGATCCTAGGCACGTGGTCTTCGCGACTCCAAGTGATGCTCAGCTCTGACCAGTTAAGCCAGCATAGTATGTCCACTTGCGTCACCACATTGACGGTGACTTCGCGGGTGAGCACCTTCTTCTCGCGCTTCATGCCAAGTCCAGTGAATGTGTCCAGCGAGTTGGTTGTGCTGTCGAACCCGCTAACATTGCCATTATCTCTTGGCGGCTTGTTGTTGGGGCATTCCTTGGTGCGCCTTTCCTTCTTGATCTCCTTGAGAGAGTGGAAATTGGCGGTAGTGTGGGTGACTGGCTTCCCTTCCCTGCTATGGTAGATACAGGGTTGGTTGAGTAGTGCCGTAGTGTTGAAATTTGGCCTTGCGGTGTTGTTGATGCGGTAGCTACCACCGTCGTGGTGGAAGTTCTTGGGGTCGCGTTACCCACAGTTGGTGTTGGCGACGAAGTCAGTCCTGCCGTTGCATAGCGTTTGCCAGTGTAGCGGGTGTTGTTGTAGTGTAGCTCGCAGTGTATGCCGCTGTCGTGGCCACCAACACGGTGTCTTCCATCTGAATTATCATCCAAGTCTTGGTTCGGATCCTCATCCGTGTAGTGCTTGTCGATCTCGAGAAGTTCGGGGATGTTTTCGAGCGTCCGGTAGACCCTATTGATCTTGGCGACAGAGGTTCATACCGGCATGCGTTCTTGAAGCAGTGGATCACGGTGTCTAGGTGGATGCCGGAGGCATTGATCCACAAGTCTTGCTAGCATTGGACCCAGTGGTGAGTTGACTTGTGCGGTCCCTAGATGCAACATTCCAGGTCCTCGATGGTGGTGTCGCGTGTGTAGGAGCCCTCTAAGTATTTGTTGAAGGCATCCTGCATCTCTTCCCACGAGTCAATGTTGTTCCCGGGGAGAGTGTTAATCCATTGGCGATTCACCCCCTCCATCATCAGGGGGAGGTAGCAGGCGGCAAGTAGTCCGTTCGACCGGCGATCCCCATCGCCATGAGGTATGTATCAATCCACACGTTTGTGTCGAGTGTGGGATCGTACTTTTCGATCTCCTTTGGCCCCTGGGTACCTCTTGCCTCAATTCATTGGTCCAAAGCATTGCAGGCCGATTCGGTTGAGAGAGCCTCTTGGATCGGGCTCACGGTCGCCGGGGTTGGAGAGGGTGTGTTGCAGGTCATATTGCTGGCAACCTCACCAAGCCTGGTTGTTGACGATGTGGGTCCACGCGTCGACCGGCTGGCCGTTGGCAGCGACCGTTTTGTGCACCGGTAGCGACTCGTTGGTGGAGTTTGTGGGGTTTGCTACCCGCGGTTGGAGTTGTTGTGTCTCGGGTGGTGGGAAGTTGACGATGTTGGTGACCGTCTGTTCCTCGGGGCGGCCGCACGAAGCCACGTGACTGCTAGTCGAGCGGGAGTACATCCGTCCCCATGGGTCGATGCCCGTTGTTTTGCTGCTCGACCGCTCTGGTGAGTAGGGCCTGTAGGTACCTGACCTACAGCGTGCCTTCTCCCGTGAGGTTGAGGTTGGCAACTACAGCATGTCCTGCAATGACATTGTCCATCGGGGTGGAGTAGAGTGGGAACCCGTTGGCGTCGAGCTCATGTGGCACGATCAGGATCCACGACTGCTCTAGAGGAGGCGAGCGGTGGGGTGGTGGTGGAGCTCCATGTGCAGGTGCCCCAACTGTTGGGCGACTGCCATCTGGTGGCACGTTGCGATAGTGCTCGATCTCGGCCGCGTGTGCGGGGTCACGCTCGTCGTCAAATTTTAGGGTGCAGCCTTGAACGATAGGGTTGAGGCGGCTCCTGATGCGGTGCTCGTGGTAGAGCGATAGCTCGTTCACTGTTTGCTGCTCGAGGAGAAATTTCTTGCGCTTGGCGAGTTCCCTTGTCATTGCCACCGCCAGCTGTTGGCGATGCTCTTCGACTTCCTCCACCATTGTTGTTGGCAGAAGGGGCGTGGTTAAGGGGTCTAGTGGCGCACTGCTACCCGCCATATAGATGGTGTTGTAGCGGTTGGATCTAGCGCGGTCCTCATCGGGGGACTCCGATCAGGAGTCGGGGTCAAAGATCCCAAGAATGGACGGATCTTCGAAGTCCTCGGTGTGCGATGCGGCGGTGATGGATCCGGTGACCGATGTTGGGTCACCGAGTCGGCATTGTCGCGGAGTGACGCATCGCTCCCGATCGCATCACTAGTGGCCGGGTCATACTCGGAGGTGAGGAGGGAGATGGTGCGGACATGCTCCTTCGAGAGCAGATCACGTGGAGGCGATATGTTGGTGGTGTCGAATCTCGCCGTTTCTACCGGGTCAATGGTGTCTGTGAACCCGACGAAGGGGTTGATGCTGCTGATGGCATCACCACGGCGTGGGTGACCGGGCGTGATGCCGATATGTTGCTTCTTGGCAGGATCTAGAGGAACCCACCGCTGGCAACCATGCGACCAGTGCCGAGTGGCCGATCTATTGGAGTGTAGGGTCTCGACGCAGATCTCAGGCTTACCTAGACAAGCCCCACGGTGGGCGCCACTATCGTGGGAATGGCCACGGCAGTCGCGTATGAAAACAATAAAATTTTACCCTACGCCCCTGAACCCCTGATGTTGCCAGGACCTATCTATTAGTAATGCAGTAATGGGAGGGGCTTTTCATGAACTTACCCTTGAAAACCGAAAAGCATAACGCTCAGGAGAGCGTGGTTGATGTAGACGATCTGAAGCTGACCTCAAGGTCATGTTGAAGTCCTCGCGCTCCTGCGACTCCAACGACTCCTAGTGCACCAAGTGTGACACCTCGCCAAGAGTTACACACATCCGGTGCCTAGCGATGACTCCCGCTTGCTCAATCCAGCAGCAGTTGTGGAAGTAGAGATCCTGGATCCAAATACCGCGGTGCGACAGCACTCCGTGGTGAAGATGTCTCTCGTTCGTGTAGTCCAAACTTGGGACCACGGTCACGGGAGAGAGAGAGAGAGAGAGAGAGAGAGAGAGAGAGAGAGAGAGAGAGAGAGAGAGAGAGAGAAATATCAATTGGACGTCTCCCCAAAAGTGAGGAAACCTTTATTAAATATTGTGTGTATTTTTCTGGTCAAAATACCCCACTATATATAGGGGAAAGGGGAGGTACTACCTCCCTCAAAGTCTCGGGGTGGGACTAAAGTAGCAGGAGGTGGGGGAGGCGCCGCCGGCCACCCCCCCATGGGCTCCACATGGGGGGATGGCCACCCCTTGGCTCCTTTCTCCTTTTGCCTTTCCCTCATGGGCCCTTCTCCCTCCGAAATTTGGCCCAATAAGGCTTTTGACCTTTTAATTGATTTATCTTCTATTAAATAATTATGAATAAATTATTAAATCAATATTTAACATTCATTCACATATTATTCAATCTCTATGGCTATGGAACACCTTCCACCTCCACTCTGGACATCCTCCGAACTTACCAAAACCCTTCTAGTTTTCTCTCTTCTCTTCTTCAGTGACTGTACCGATCCTATAAACACTCTCTAAGCATCATAAAGCCCTTAAGTGTGATACCCCACGGTTTGGGAACACTACAGACATGGTCGGGAGACTCCCGGACCAATGATCGACAGAGGGACCTGGATGGCCATGTGACCCCTGTGCATTCCACGAAGATCTTTTGTTGTTTTGAACCGTGACTGTCATGTCTTATCACTTTTGTCTCTCGATACTTGCATTGCCCGAGATCTAATCAATGACATCACCATGTCGTGTTTCAATCTCGTTACTGAACAATGTTACTTGACTCGTTTCGACAAGTGATATCCTTGTGATCAAATCACACGTTGCACAGCTATTGGATATAACTTCTCTGAGTGGACCCTTGAGTATCTTTTCTGTCATGCGGATGGACAAATCCCGCTCTTGACAAATATTGCCTCTATGGTTCCTTCGAATACCTGAACACACCTTTATGATCACTGTATTACCAAGTGAGGTTTGATGCTATCTAAGCATTCTCGGGAGACAGTGGTTGATATAGTCTCACGGTCTAAGGAATAGTCTACTAGGTCTATTCTAATCATCGTAACTTGAACTTCGTGACATGATCGGGTCATGATGTTTAGGTTGGGTATTGGTTCATCATCTCATTCTCATAATGAGTTGACTCCATTTCTTACTAGCATAAATGCCACATGATCAGGAAACCTTGATCATCTGTTGACCAATGAACCAGTGACTAGAGTTTTACCAGGAACCCCTGGTTGTTTATATATCACACTTGTATTGACGTTTCCTTTCAATACAGTTATAGCATGATATAAAACTTAATCATAAACTTTATGAAATATGATAATAGTCCTTATTACTATTTGTCTCTAGGGCATATTTCCAAGAGTCTCCCACTTGCACTAGACTACAAATAAACTAGTTGCATTTGTTCTTAATCATTGGCACCATATATCCCGGTACCTTGAACATGCTTGCTCATGGAAGAGGTTGAGTCTTGGGTATGTACTTTATAGTTCCCAAATCCTTTGCAACTTACTAATGTCACCTTGATTGACATTAATACTTTATCATCACATGATAACATCTATGTGTATGCATCGTCATTATGGCAGCAGAACGAGGCTAGTTTCCAGGAGCCTATAGTGACTTTAGATCAACCTTGAGGGCTTTCTCATGGGCACTGTGTCCTGGGACACATCATTCTATGTTAAAAGCGAACTAGCCCCACCATAACTTTATACATCACCTTAGATGGTACCCTTATATTTCATTATAAATGTAATCATCGAAACACTAGTGCACCCAGTGCAACTTTCGATGTTCTCGTTCACCTTGCTTCCTACTTAACTTTAGTCAGTATTACAGGAGTTTGCAACACATTCCCTTATAACATAACTCTTTATGCTTTAAGATATGCCATCCTTGATTTGGAAAACATGTCTACAGTTCTCTATTAGACACTGCGGACAAACTTAGCTCAATGTTCCGTTATTCAAACTTAATCACTTTTCAAACGTTCCTTCTTGGATCATATATTATGTTAAGTTATCATCATGGTTTTCTAAGATAGAACCTATGTCTCAACATAGTGGATGATGATCATCCGTTTCTTTCTTTCAACCATCGATGTCAGACTTAATTCTATTCCTACTTTGAGTTATTAAGGACCAGATCCTTAACTAACTTCTATTCCGAAAACCATTTTTAGAATCCTTTAAGGAATACTACATAATATCGTAATATACTTATTATCAACTTCTGCTCCTTATAAATCATTATTTATCGGACTTGCGCTTTTATTCTTAATGTGTCGTATACACACTTAAGAATCATTCCTCTAAGCTCCCACTCAAAATATGTTCCCAACATATTTGGGCAGAGTCACTACTCTTACTCAACATATGTTCCTACATATTTGAATTTAAGACTTATATTGCTCCCACTCAAAAATATGTCATTCACATATTGTTTTAGGAAGACTTTCATAGCTCGCACTCAATTTCATGCAAATTGCATATCCACTCACTATTTTGAACGACTTCAAAATCCTTTGATCAATTATCAAACTTGAGAGTTTTATTATGAGACACTAGTACCTTCCTAGTTTTAAATACACTAGACTTTCAGCACACTTGAATCAAATTCATTTGAATTTGTCCAATACTTGACAAATTGTGCTTTTGTCATTCACCCCTTTTCCACTATGGCTTTGTAGTCATTTCGGAAAATTCAAGTAACCCCTTTACTCGTAAGATTCAGCAACGGATTGCTTTCTAATCTCAAGTGAATTTTGCCTCTAGGATTTCTCATTATTCTAGTTTACCATTATTTCCTTAGTAGTTTGTAGGTATGTCATATGCCGGTAATCATGACAAATAATTCACAAATATCTCCATACAATATGTGGAGTATATTTTGAATCCTACCTTGTGTAGTGAAAACACTTAGTATGGAAAACATAATGATCATTATCATTAATTCATTTATGAGGAGAATGAACGCTTTCCGTTGCGCTTCTCAACACTCTGATGCAGGGTTTTGAATCCTCGTCGTGTTTTTCACTATCTTCCAAAAGCTTCATAATCAAGAAATGCCACTAAATATGAAGTTTCTCAAGAATGCATCAAAATCCAAGCAATACTAGTTTTGCTTTCCTTTTGGTTCTAGCTATGGCTATTGTATTCATAATTTCCAATGAATACTCTACAAGGACTTATTCGCTATTGTTTTGGTTATATCGAATAACCCAAAACTTCCACGATGCTCCATACAATATATGGTGTCGATTTCACGAATTCATATGGTTCACTATATATTCTAATTGAGTGATAATTATTCCTAATTAATGGTCTTTTACATCTATACTACAATGATTTATTTGGTGCCATCTATTCACCCACTTTGATATCAAATACCATATTGTGATGCTTTGCATTTTGACATTTCAAATGCATTGCATTACAAAATTTTCTTTATGCCATTCTTATAAAGTCGAATTTCATTACTATTGATCAAATCGTAGTAATTAGATTCTCCTTTATTTTTAATACCCTTGGATGATGAAATATTTGATCATATCAAATAGTTTCATGCTCATGTCTCCTTTGGTAAACTTATTTGCAAAATTTAAACAATCATATAATGATAATCACCATTTTGTTAAACCACAATACATCGAATATGTATTCTCTTTTAACAATTCATTAAACACTTTGTATTCAAGTAATACACATTGCTTAAGTTATTTTGCCGAACTTAGGCATGATTCATATGTGACAAGAAAATTAATGTCTTTCACATATTATCAATATAACTTTGAATTTAAACAATGGTTTCATTCAGTAATGAACATATCATTAAGTTGGGTAATTTCAAGGCATTTCAATATTTTACAAATGTTCATGTATTATCAATTAGTTTCATAACCAGGATAGTTTACACATAATCGAACAAGATATGAACACGAATAGAAATCATTCATAAAAGTGGAACAACTGTTTGTTACAAACTCACATGAATAACCGTCTCACAAAGTGTGAGACACACTAAAGAAGTTCACAATCTTTTGATTAGAATAACTATCCAAAACGATAAACTAATTGATAAATGTTGAGGGAGAGTGTTGTCGGCCATCATCATCATCATGCTCGCCATCAACACACAACGTCACATCCTCTCCAGCAAGCACCGCTCATGCAGAAGGACCTATTTTCAGCAAAACAGAACAAGTATCAAATATACTTAACATGATGCATCCTGTCATACGGACGCTTCTACATCTACACCAACAAGTCCCCCAAGTGGACCCATGACTCGTGCCCGAGCCAAACTCCTCCAAGCTAAGGTGAACTCGCTCCTCTCTTCGTGCCAATTTGATACCTCCTTGGATGGCGTGCTACTTCATACCACTACTTTGTGCATCATCAGGTACGAGCCCCCGCCGCGTCGACCCACGAGCCCTGAAGCTGCACCTGAGTTGAAGCTACCTGAGCCGGAGTGTCCGCCTGACTCCAGCTGGAGTGTCCGACGCATCCGGAGTGTCCGGCGGGACTCAGCCGGAGTGTCCGGCCTGCCCCTGCCCCGTCTGGACTCGGACATTTAGAAGGTCAAATTGGACACCACCCGGAGTGTCCGGCCACCCCGGACTGTCCGGTCATGCCGACCCGGACTGTCCGGCCCAAGTGATGAGCCTGCGAGCCTAGCTGGGCCCTATGGCCCATGTACCCCTCTACTTCGCCCAGAACTCTACTTTAATGCATGAATTACCCCTGAACTTGTGGCTGGCCTATATATAGACCCCCACCTCCATTGTAAACCCTAGGCTTGATATTGGAATTAGTGGAAACCCCTTTGTGGATCTATCTAATTCTTGCCTCATGCTCCTTGACTAAGGAGCACCAATATCCCCAAACCTCGTTGGAGTTTGCATCGTGCCTCCGTGTTGTACAAGGCCTAGGCATCGGTGTCCCTTTGCCTAGATGTCAAGACCTCACCGAGTCTCCCATCTCGCCGTACCGGTTCGAGAGAGAGTCCTCCGCTCGACGCCGATCCTAGGGATTGCGCCGGACCGGTCACCGCCGACATGAGCTATTGGTGTTTATCGTGGTTTTGCGTGTGTGTGTTCATCGTGTTCTTCGTGCGTGTGTTCGTCGTGTTCATCCTCCCCTCCTTCCCCTGCACTCCACCCTCGATTGGAAAGGGAATCGTGAAAGATCGGGCCACCCTAGAGGTTTACCCTCAACATATTGGTATCAAGAGCTTCGTTGCTCACGATTTCCCCCACAAATTTTTCTTCTATCCACCAAAAATTCGAAAATCCCCACAAAAAAACAGCCATATTTGCCTTTGGATCGATCTCTTGATTTGGAGTGTTATTTGTGGTTTTGATCCGACCAAACCTTATCCAAGGAGTTGGTCCAACTTTATCCTGCGTTTCCTCAGCCTGATTTGGCCAGTTTCTCGCGGATTTGAGGCCCGAAGGCGAGGATTTCCGCTCAAGAACACGAGCAGGAAACCCGCGCTGGAGTGTCCGGCTCATACCAACCGGAGTGTCCAGCCCGACCGGAGTGTCCGGCCGAAACAGACCGGAGTGTCCGGCCAGACCGGAGTGTCCAGCCCATACAGACCGGAGTGTCCGGCTGTAACGCCAGTTTTGACAGTTTTGCCTCATTTTTCGCATTGGCTAATCTCCTCTGTTTGCTCGTGTCTCGTGTGCGTGTCAGCAAGTACCAGCAAGCTTCCGCATCATCAACTTCCGCGCTCATCGACACCACAGACCACGAACATCATCCCGCACCACCGACGCCAAGTTCATCATCAAAGAAGGTATAACTTGCGTCACCTTGTTAACCCCCATCTTCCTTTGTGTGTACCTACCCCATGAGAGTGGCTCATCTTGTGTTTGCTTGAGCATTGTGCATTTGTCCTTGGATAGTGAGAGTGCAAGAGCAATATCAAGTGTGACTAGGTAGCACCAAGGGAGAGCAAAAAAAAAGGAAAAAGATACAAAGTAAAAGCAAAAGAAAAATAGTCTCCCGTTGCAAAAGAGAGTCTCAAAGCTTGTAAGCAAGAGAGTAAGAAGAGCGCCCAAGGCAAGTGCACAAATCCATTGCTCACTTTTCCTCTTTGCAAACGAGCCACGTTCTCTCCTTGCATTGGCACGACAACGAGCTTAGTCTTCGTTAGGACATTTAGTTTGCTCATTTTCATAGTCGTGTCAATCCCAACTTTCTCCACGTGTGTGTACATAGTCGTAGGTTCCCGTCACCCTTTTGAGTTGTTGACCTTTGCCTTTGACTTGAGTTTTGTTGGATTTTTACCACTTTTGACTATCCCTTTTCTTTTGGTTGGTTCTTTGGCTTTCCACAATCCTAACCTACCACCAATAAGCTTTTGAGAGTTAGTTCTTTCTTTAGTGTGAGTTTTCTTTGCAATTCCACTTTGCACGCTAATAGCTCTCACTTGTGGTTTCTAGTTTGGTGCAATCCCCAAGGTGAGGTACAAGGCTAACACCACCATATTCCACTTCCATATACAATACTTGTGTGTTTTGCATGATGGATAGGCACGGTGAGACGAGCCAACCACCCCCCCAAGAAGAAGATCAAGGTCCATACATGACGTGTGCAAGTCACTTCATCGTCCGCCAAGAGTTCCGTGAACGTTGCCAAGCACTTGAGACGCGACAAGATGAACAATTTGGCGAGACGCAAGCCGAGTTCAAGAACATCGACAACCGCTTCGACGGCCTCGAACGACAAATGCATGCAATGCATCACAACTTCGGCCACCAAAATGAAGCGCTCCAACGCTCCGTCGCTGAAACAAATGACAATCTTCGACGCCTCACCGACGGCATGACAAGACCACGTTCACGCGCATCAAGCTCGGCAAGTTCTTCGCATCGTCATGCACCTCTTCCACAAGATCTACATCAAAGTGCTCAAAGGCGCAATGATGCCCCCATGGTTGAAGATGGAATCTCTTCGAACTATGTACCTTCCCCACGACACGCCGCAACGTCAAGCTATGATGGTGACCTCTCTTCAAGGCCACGAGCAAGGCAAGAAGCACACCGTCATCACGCAAGGGCACTAGTGATCCAACAAGAGCAACCACAAGAGGAACCGCAAGTGCAACCGCAAGTCTACCACCATCGACCGCGACACATACTTGACACAACAAGTGATGACTCCAATTTGGAGAATCAAGCTCGTCATCGACGTGAAGCTCTCCAAGATCCTCCTCCTCGTCATCAACGTCATGAACGTCAACAACGACACCATGGTCATCACGCGGCGCCTCCTCCCCATCAACAAAACTTGGAGCGTCAAGTGATACAAGTTGAGAGACGCCCACCACGTCAAGAGGCTCATGACCATGTTCTTCGCCGTGAGGCCCAGGTGCCTAACCAACATCACCAACCAAGGAACAAGCCTCGTCTCCGTCATCAACCGCGTCAAGAGGCTCCACACCTTCGCCACCATGAGGCCCAAGCGCCTCAACCACGTCAACAACCGTGCCAAGAGCAAGAGCAAGCTCTTCAACAACAATATCAAGAGCAAGCTCCGCAACAAGGACGCGAGAACCAAGTTCCACCTCCCCAAACACAAGATCATCAACAAGGTCACCAAGCTCGTCGCAATGACCGCAACAATGAAGAAACTTTTGGCAAGCTCAAGTTCACAATGCCCAAGTTCACCGGATCCAATGACCCCAAAGAATACCTCTCGTGGGCACTCAAAGTCGACAAGATCTTCCGCATGCACAACTATAGCAACGAGAAGATGGCCGCCATGGCTTCGCTTGAGTTTGATGATTATGGCAACCTTTTGTGGGAACAAGTTCAAGTTGCTCGTGATGCAAGACAAGAACCACCAATCACAGCTTGGCATGACATGAAGGCTCACATGAGATCCCGGTTCGTCCCCGTGCACTACACGCGTGACCTCTTCAACAACCTTCAAGCGCTTCGTCAAGGGACAAAGACCGTGGAAGAGTACATCAAGGAAATGGAACTCAACTTGATTCGCGCCAACATTGATGAGCGCACGGAGCAAACAATGGCACGTTTCCTTATTGGGTTGAACCACCCAATCAAGCGCATCGTCGAGTTCCAAACCTACAACAACATGGTTGAGCTTGTGCACATCGCAACAAAGGCTGAACGTCAAGTGCAAGAGGATATCAAATACAACAAGACCAAGACGTACTTCACCTACAAGCAAGCTTCAACCGCTACACCAACAACTTTCAATGGTAGCTCATCAAGTACCTCCAAGCCTTCCTTCAAGCCCACACTTCCTCAAGGAAAACTGCCCCCAAGTGGCAAGCAAGCAAAGAGTGATACACCTTTCAACAGTGAATGCTACAAGTGTGGAGGTAAAGGACACAAGTCGGCCGAATGTGGAAACAAGAAAGTCTTGTTCATTCACGACAATGGTGATGAAGAGTACTTGAGTGAAGATGAGTTTGATGCCCGTGTCAAGGAAGCAATGGCAAGGCAACGAGTGGAAGATGATCAAGAACTCCTCATGTGTGAACATGAGGCAAGTCCATCGCTTGTAGTCACAAGGATCTGGACCACTCAAGCACAAGATCATGAAGACCAACGCTCCAATATCTTCCAAACACGAGCCGGCATTAATGGCAAATCTATCAAGGTGATCATTGACGGAGGGAGTTGTCACAACCTTGCTAGCACCGAGTTGTGTGAGAAGCTCAACCTCACCCTCCATCCACACAAGCACCCCTACCACGTGCAATGGCTAAGTGACCAAGGGTCCGTGAAGATCAAGCATACCGTATCGGTCTCCTTCGCCATTGCTCCTTACAAAGATACGGTGGAGTGTGATGTGGTTTCTATGACAGTTTGCCACATGCTTCTTGGTCGACCGTGGCAATTTGACAAGGCTGCTCAACATGACGGTCGCACCAACATATACACCTTCAAATGGCTCAACAAAACATGTGTTTTGCAACCGATGACTCCTATCCAAATAATTGCGGACAATGCAAAGGCTTTCGCGAGGGCGCAAAGCACAACACCTACTTGTGAGAAGAGCGGTGAGAGAGAGAACCACCTCATAGTGAGTGAGAGCCACAAGCCAAATTCGAGTGGAAAAACTAAGAGTGTTCTCCTTGCCACCAAAAGTGAGATGAGATATGTTCGGAACAACCCATCCATCTGGCACTATGTCCTCCTTTGCAAAGGACTAGCGCAAGGAACTAATGAATTAACCAATGTTCCTCCATCTTTGATGAGTGTTTTGCAGGAATTCAAGGATGTGTTCCCCGAAGAGCTCCCACATGGACTACCTCCTCTTCGCGGCATCGAACATCGCATTGACCTCATCCCCGGTGCACCACTTCCAAACCACGTCGCTTACCGCACGAACCCGGAGGAGACAAAGGAGATTGAACGTCAAATCAACCAACTCGTCTCCAAAGGTTTGATCCAAGTTAGCACTAGTCCAAGTGCCGTACCCATGATTCTTGTTCCAAAGACGGATGATATGTTACGGTTATGCATGGACTGCCGTCCAATCAATGCTATCACCGTGCGTTATCGACATCCCATACCACGTCTCGATGACATGCTCGATGAGTTGTGTGGAGCCACTATTTTTTCGAAAATTGATCTTCGTAGTGGTTACCATCAAATACGCATGGCTGAAGGTGATGAGTGGAAAACCGCCTTCAAGACCAAACTTGGTCTCTATGAATGGTTGGTTATGCCCTTTGGTTTATCAAACGCCCCATCCACCTTCATGCGCCTTATGAATCACATCTTGCGTTCTCTCATTGGAAAAAGTGTTGTTGTCTATTTCGATGATATTCTTGTTTATAGCAAATCACTTGAGGACCATATAACACATGTCAAGGAAGTTTTGCAAATCCTTTGACATGAAAAGCTTCATGCTAATCTTCCCAAGTGCACTTTTGCTAAAGACAAGTTGATTTTTCTTGGATTTGTCGTTTCTTCGAAGGGAATTGAAGTTGATGTTTCCAAGGTAAAGGACACACGAGATTGGCCCATACCAACAAATGTGAGTGAACTCCGAAGTTTTCATGGGTTGGCTGGTTTCTATCGTCGCTTTGTGAAAGACTTTTGAACCATTGCTTGTCCCCTTAATGAATTGACCAAAAAGAATGTCACCTTCGTGTGGGGCAAAGCACAACAAAAAGCTTTTGATGAACTTAAAAAGAGGCTCACCGAAGCACCTCTTCTTGCTTTACCGGATTTCACAAAAACTTTTGAGATAGAGTGTGATGCTAGTGGTATTGGCATTGGAGGAGTCCTTATGCAAAACATACGTCCTATAGCCTACCATAGCAAAAAACTTGATGGTGCTCGCCTTAACTATCCGATTTATGACAAAGAGATTTTTGCCTTAGTTCGTGTCCTTCAAGTTTGGCAACACTACCTTTGGCCTAAGGAATTTATCATACATTCTGACCACGAGTCGTTGAAATATCTCAAAGGCCAAGCTAACTTGAGCAAGAGACACGCTAAGTGGGTTGAGTTCATGGAGTCTTTTCCGTACATTGTCAAGTATAAGAAGGGCAAAGATAATGTAGTTGCGGACGCATTGTCTCGCAAACATACAAGCCTTCTTACGAGACTTGAAATCAACGTGTTGGGTCTTGAGGAAATAAAATCTTTGTATGCTTCCGACTCGTTCTTTGAACCAATTTTCGCAAAGTGCTCCAATGACAAGGGAGTTGATGATTTCTATTTGCATAAGGGCTTTCTATTTAAACAAAACAAGCTATGCATCCCAAGTCGTCACTTCAACTTTTTCTTCTCCAAGAATCTCATGGTGGAGGCCTTATGGGTCACTTTGGTCGCGACAAGACATTGCACATGCTCTCCCATCACTACTTTTGGCCCAAGATGAAGCGTGACGTGGAGCGCTACGTTCAACGATGCACGACATGTGTTCAAGCTAAGTCGCAAGCTAATCCCTATGGTCTTTATATGCCATTGCCTATTCCTCATACACCTTGGTCCGACATTAGCATGGATTTCGTGTTAGGATTGCCTAGATCTAAGCATGGTCATGATTCTATATTTGTTGTTGTGGATCGTTTTTCCAAAATGGCACACTTCATACCGTGCCATAAGACCGACGATGCTTCACATGTTGCAAATCTGTTTTCAGGGAAATCGTCCGTCTTCACGGTGTGCCAAGGACAATCGTCTCCGACCGCAACGTCAAATTCATGAGCTACTTGTGGAAGACCCTCATGGCCAAGCTCGGCGTCAAGCTCCTCTTCTCATCCGCATCACATCCTCAAACTGATGGACAAACCGAAGTTGCCAACCGAAGCCTCGGAACTCTCCTTCGTGTGTTGATCAAGAAAAACCTGAAGGATTGGGAGGAATGCATTCCACACGCAGAGTTCGCCTACAATCGAGCCAAGAACTCAACAACCAAGATGAGTCCATTCATGATCGTCTATGGTTTCGAGCCCCTCACCGCACTCGACATCCTACCACTACCTCTCCATGAGCGCACAAACATGGATGTCGAGAAGCGCGCACAAGCTATGAAGGAACTTCATGAAGAAACAAGAGCTACTATCGAACAACAAGTCCTTCGCCAAGCTTCAAGGTTAAACAAGGACAAGAAAGAGATGATATTTGAAGAAGGTGACCTTGTGTGGATACACCTAAGCAAGGACCGCTTCCCCCAAGGAACATGACTCCAAGCTCAAGCCAAGAGGAGATGGTCCCTTCAAGGTCCTCAAACGAATCAACAACAACGCCTACATCATCGACATCCCGACCTCAAAGTACCTTGCAAGCAATACATTCAATGTCAAGGATCTCTCACCCTACCATGGAGATGTTCAAGATGATATCCATGAAGAGTCGAGGACGACTCTTTCCCAAGGGGCGGAGCTGATGCAGCCCATCATACGGACGCTTCTACATCTACACCAACAAGTCCCCCAAGTGGACCCATGACTCGTGCCCGAGCCAAACTCCTCCAAGCTAAGGTGAACTCGCTCCTCTCTTCATGCCAATTTGATACCTCCTTGGATGGCGTGCTACTTCATACCACTACTTTGTGCATCATTAGGTACGAGCCCCCGCCGCGTCGACCCACGAGCCCTGAAGCTGCACCTGAGCTGAAACTACCTGAGCCGGAGTGTCCGCCCGACTCCAGCCGGAGTGTCCGGCGCATCCGGAGTGTCCGGCGCGACTCAGCCGGAGTGTCCGGCCTGCCCCCGCCCCGTCTAGACTTGGACATTCAGAAGGTCAAATCGGACACCTCCCGGACACCACCCGGAGTATCCGGCCACCCCGGACTGTCCGGTCATGCCGGCCCAAGTGATGGGCATGCGAGCCTAGCTAGGCCCTATGGCCCATGTACCCCTCTACTTCGCCCAGAACTCTACTTTAATGCCTGAATTACCCTTGAACTTGTGGCTGGCCTATATATAGACCCCCACCTCCATTGTAAACCCTAGGCTTGATATTGGAATTAGTGGAAACCCCTTTGTGGATCTATCTAATTCTTGCCTCATGCTCCTTGACTAAGGAGCACCAATATCCCCAAACCTCGTTGGAGTTTGCATCGTGCCTCCGCGTTGTACAAGGCCTAGGCATCGGTGTCCCTTTGCCTAGAAGTCAAGACCTCACCGAGTCTCCCATCTCGCCGTATCAGTTCGAGAGAAAGTCCTCCGCCCGACGCCGATCCTAGGGATTGCGCCGGACCGGTCACCGCCGGCTTGATCTATTCGTGTTTATCGTGGTTTTGCGTGTGTGTGTTCATCTCATTCTTCATGCTTGTGTTCGTCGTGTTCATCCTCCCCTCCTTCCCCCGCACTCCACCCTCGATTTGAAAGGGAATCGTGAAAGATCGGGCCACCCTAGAGGTTTGCCCTCAACATAACACTTCAACATGTGTTTGCAAGATTATAACATTTATAAAATTGTATATCAAATATATACCTGTGTCATCGATGACCTTAGCGACAACGGGTTCAACCATCACATCCCTGAAATGTGATATGAACTCGTGGAAATCCCCTGTTTCCGCGTCGCCACTCATAATGCAAATCCTGGCAAGTGCTTGGTAGCTCGGTGGCAGCAACCACATCAACACTCCTATTGCAAAAGATCTTGCGAACCAGTTGTCCAAGAAGTATGCAAGACTTATGTATGCATCATATATGCGTAACAAGTGATCATCAAGTGAGGAGTTCTCCTCCATCTTTATGGAGAGGAAATCTCTCATCATCTCATACTCCCATATGCGTACTTGTTCCACAAAATGTGATCTCAGATGTTCCATAACAGTTTGGGGATTTAGACTTCCCACGATCGACCATACCCCATCTTCCATCCTGAGGTGCATTGTTACTGATATGAATGTGGCCATCACACAATGACAGCGGTGATCCTGCTGCTCCTGGGTCTCATGAAAATAGGGCGGCTCCAAGTACATCTCATAGATCATGTAGTCGGCCACGTTGTTCTCGCTAAGGAGATCATGAACACGCATGACCCATATAGAAAAGTTGGATCCATCTAACTTGAGATTTTCTCCTTTTAACCAATTGTCAATAGGGAAGGTGATTTCGGGGAGAACCATTTTCTACATTTATAATTGCAAAAGGAATTTAGACTAAGTTCATAATTAAATGAGTTAATATAATAATAACTCCACTCAGAAACACATATCCCCTGAAGGGTTCTAGTGATAACACGACCCCTTTTCCCCACATCTCCCCCGATCATCACGGCCATCAATGTGGGTTCTAGGGTGGACGCTAAACATCGGTCACATCATTCATGCAACGCATGCTCGATCTTTTAACCATTTGTGTTCTGAGGCCATGTATGTACATGCTAGGCTTACCAGCTCAACCTTAGTGTATTCGATGTGCAACATGGATTACACCCACTGTATGCGAACGTAGATATGTCTGACACCCTATCATCACGGCCTGTCTCATACCGAAGAACTTTCTTGGTGGTGCACACTAAGGAGGAACACAATCGTTGGTAATTTTAACAGGGATCATTTTGTTAGGATACCGTCGAGTATCTAATACTAGCACACAATAAGATATACAAACAATAACATTGAATGTAAATGCGATGTGATATGGTCCTTCACGTCGTGATCTCAAACTGGTGTCACCGGAATCCGGTGCCAAGGTTTCGGTGCCATAGACACCAGGGTACCGGTGTCTTTCCGACGTGGTAGTCCATCACCTCCGTGACTATCTACTACTTCGTAACATAAGGTAATCACTTTACCTTTGCCACAACCATATCACAAAGCAACGCCCCCTGCAAAACAAAGTTAGACGCCTCTACTTTATCTTTGCATGTTTTACATGGCTGAATAGGCTTTCGCACAAGAACCGTTCTTACCTACGAACTTTCACCACAACACCGATCAAGTAGTTGTCTATACTATACCCCTTTCGGGGCCCTCCATTGCAAATGGCATACCAACTAATGCGAGAGAGACAAAACACCCGCCAAAGCCACTTTATACATTACAAGCCGTATGTGAAGCGTGGACCAGTCTCGTGAATAAACGCGTAAAGTCGGTTGGGGGCCACTTCATCAAGCATTACTGCGGTATACACAAGTACACGTGGGAGGACAACAACTAAAAGATCAATGCCCACATGCTACATCTTGTGTGTTCTTACGATACTAGCATTACTACACATAGATCTAGCTCTGATACCACTGTAGGGGTTCATGTATGAAAACAATAAAATTTACCCTACGCCCCTGAACCCCTGATGTTGCCAGGACCTATCTATTAGTAATACAGTAACGGGAGGGGCTTTTCGTGAACTTACCCTTGAAGACTGAAAAGCATTGTCAACGCTCAGGAGAGCGTGGTTGATATAGATGATCCGAAGCCGACCTCAAGGTCGTGTTGAAGTCCTCGCGCTCCTGCGACTCCAACGTCTCCTAGTGCCCCAAGTGTGACACCTCGCCAGGACTTACACATAACCGGTGTCTGGCGATGACTCCCGCTTCCTTGATCCAGCAGTAGTTGCGGAAGTAGAGATCCTGGATCCAAATCCCGTGGTGCGATAGCACTCCGCGGTGAAGATGTATCTCGTTCACGCAGTCCAAACTTGGGACCACGGTCATAGGAGAGAGAGAGAGAGAGATCAATTGGAGATCTCCCCAAAAGTCAGGAAACCTTTATTGAATATTGTGTGTATTTTTCTGGTCAAAATACGCCACTATATAGGGGAAGGGGAGGTACTACCTCCGTCAAAGTCCCGCGGTGGGACTAAAGTAGGAGGAGTTGGGGGAGGTGCCGCCGCCCCCTCCCCCCCCCACGAATGGGCCCCACGTGGGGGCTGGCCCAATAGGGCCGCTGGCCACCCCTTGGCCCCTTTCTCCTTTTGCCTTTCCCTCATGGGCCCTTCTCCCTCCGGAATTTGGCCCATTAAGGCTTTTGACCTTTTAATTGATTTCTCTTTTATTAAATAATTATGAATAAATGATTAAATCAATATTTAACATTCATTCACATATTATTCAATCTCTATGGCTATGGAACACCTTCCACCTCCATCCGGACATCCTCCCGACTTACCGAAACCCTTCCGGTTTTCTCTCTTCTCTTCTTCGGTGATTCTATCGATCATGTAAACACTCTCTAAGCATCATAAAGCCCTTAAGCGTGATACCCCAAGGTTTGGGAACACTCCATATATGGTTGGGACACTCCCGGACCAATGATCGACAGAGGGACCTGGATGGCCATGTGACCCCTATGGATGCCATGAAGATCTTTCATCGTTTTGAACCCTGATTGTCGTGTCTTGTTACTTTTGTCTCTCGATGCTTGCATTACCCGAGATCTTATCAAAGACATCACCATGTCGTGTTCAATCTTGTTACCGAACAATGTTACTTGACTCGTTTTGACAAGTGATATCCTTGTGATCAAATGACACGTTGCGCAGCTATTGGATATAGCTTCTCTGAGTGGGCCCTTGAGTATCTTTTCCGTCACATGGATGGACAAATCCCACTCTTGACATATATTGCCTCTAAGGTTCCTCCAAATACCTGAACACGCCTTTATGATCACTGTATTACCAAGTAAAGTTTGATGCTATCTAAGCATTCTCGGGAGACAGTGGTTGATATAGTCTCACGGTCTAAGGAATAGTCTACTAGGTCTATTCTAATCATCGTAACTTGAACTTCGTGACATGATCAGGTCATGATGTTTAGGTTGGGTATTGGTTCATCATCTCATTCTCATAATGAGTTGACTCCATTTCCAACTAGCATAAATGCCACATGATCAGGAAACCTTGATCATCTGTTGACCAATGAACCAGTGACTAGAGTTTCACCAGGAACCCCTGGTTGTTTATATATCACATGTGTATTGACGTTTCCTTACAATACAGTTATAGCATGATATAAAACTTAATCATAAACTTTATGAAATATGATAATAGTCCTTATTACTATTTGTCTCTAGGGCATATTTCCAACAATCTCCCACTTGCACTAGACTACAAATAAACTAGTTGCATTTGTTCTTAATCATTGGCACCATATATCCCGGTACCCTGAACAAGGTTAAGTCTTGGGTATGTACTTTACAGTTCCCAAATCCTTTGCAACTTACTAATGTCACCTTGATTGACATTAATACTTTATCATCACATGATAACATCTATGTGTATGCTTCATCGTTATGGCAGCAGAACGAGGCCGGTTTCCAGACGCCTACAGTGACTTTAGATCAACCTTGAGGACTTTCTCATGGGCACTGTGTCCTGGGACACATCATTCTATGTTAAAAGCGAACTAGCCCCGCCGTAACATTATACATCACCTTAGATGGTATTCTTATCTTTCATTATAAATGTAATCATCAAAACACAAGTGCACCCTGTGCAACTTTCGATGTTCTCGTTCACCTCGATTCCTACTTGACTTTAGTCGGTATTATAGGAGTTTCCAACACATTCCCTTATAACATAACGCTTTATGATTTAAGATATGCCATCCTTTATGGATTTGGAAAACATGTCTACAGTTCTCTATTAGACAGTGTGGACAAACTTAGCTCAATGTTCCGTGATTCAAACTTAATCACTTTTCAAATGTTCCTTCTTGGATCATATATTATGTTAAGTTATCATCACGGTTTTCTAATATAGAACCTATGTATCAACATAGTGGATGATGATCATCCTTTTCTTTCTTTCAACCATCAATGTAAGACTTAATTCTATTCCTAATTTGAGTTATCAAGGACCAGATCCTTAACTAACTTCTATTCTGAAAACCCTTTATAGAATCCTTTAAGGAATACTACATAATATCGTAATATACTTATTATCAACTTATACTCCTTATAAATCATTATTTATAGGTACTTGCGCTTTTATTCTTAATGTGTCATATACACACTTAAGAATCATTCCTCTAAGCTCCCACTTAAAATACGTTCCCAACATATTTGGGAAGAGTCACTACTCTTACTCAACATATGTTCCTATATATTTGAATTTGAGACTTATATTGCTCCCACTCAAAAATATGTCATTCACATATTGTTTTAGGAAGATTTTCATAGCTCCCACTAAATTTCATGCAAATTGCATATCCACTCACTATTTTGAACAACTTCAAAATCCTTTGATCAATTATCAAACTTGAGAGTTTTATTATGAGACACTAGTACCTTACTAGTTTTAAATCCACTAGACTTTTAGCACACTTGAATCAAATTCATTTGAATTTGACCAATACTTGAAAACTTGTGCTTTTGTCATTCACCCCTTTTCCACTATGGCTTTGCAGTCATTTGGGAAAATTCAAGTAACCCCTTTACTCATAAGATTTAGCAACGGATTGCTTTCTAATCTCAAGTGAATTTTGCCTCTAGGATTTCTCATTATTCTAGTTTACCATTATTTCCTTAGTAGTTCGTAGGTATGTCATATGCCGGTAATCATGAAAAATTATTCACAAATATCTCCATACAAGATGTGGAGTATATTTTGAATCCTACCTTGTGTAGTGAACACACTTAGTATGGAAAACATAAAGATCATTATCATTAATTCATTCCTTTATGAGGAGAATCATTAAAGAACGCTTTCCGTTGCGCTTCTCAACACTCTGATGCATGGTTTTGAATCCTCATTGTGTTTTTCACTATCTTCCAAAATCTTCATAATCAAGAAATGCCACTAAATATGAACTTTCTCAAGAATGCCCCAAAATCCAACCAATACTAGTTGTGCTTTCCTTTTGGTTCTAGCTATGGCTATCGTATTCATAATTTCCAATGAATACTCTACAAGCACTTATTCACTATTGTTTTCGTTATATCGAATAACCCCAAAACTTCCATGACGATCCATACAATATATGGTGCCGATTTCACGAATTCATATGGTTCACTATATATTCTAATTGAGTGATGACTATTCCTAATTAATGGTCTTTTACATCTATACTACAATGATTTATTTGGTGCCATCTATTCACCCACTTTGATATCAAATACCATATTGTGATGCTTTGCATTTTGACATTTCAAATGCATTGCATTACAAAATTTTCTTTATGCCATTCTTATAAAGTCGAATTTCATTACTACTGATCAAATCATACTAATTAGATTCTCATTTATTTTTAATACCCTTGGATGATGAAATATTTTGATCATGTCAAATAGTTTCATGCTCATGTTTCCTTCAGTAAACTTGTTTACAAAATTTAAACAATCATATAATGATAATCAACATTTTGTTAAACCACAATACATCGAATATGTATTCTCTTTTAACAATTCATCATACACTTTGTATTCAAGTAATACACATTGCTTAAGTTATTTTTGCCGAACTTAGGCATGATTCATATGTGACAAGGAAACGAATGTATTTCACATATTATCAATTTAACTTTTCATTTAAATAATGGTTTCATTCTATAATGAACATATCATTAAGTTGGATAATTTCAGGGTATCTCAATATTTTACAAATGTTCACGTATTATCAATTAGTTTCAAAACCAGGATAGTTTACACTAATAGAAACCATTTATAAAAGTGGAACAACCGTTTGTTACAAACTCATATCAATAACCGTCTCACAAAGTGTGAGACACACTAAAGAAGTTCACAACCTTTTGATTAGAATAACTATCCAAAACGATAAACTAAGTGATAAATGTTAATGGAGAGTGTCATCGGCCATCATCATTATGCTCGCCATCAACACACAACATCACATCCTCTCCAGCAAGCACCTCTCATGCAGAAGGACCTGTTTTCAGCAAAATAGAACAAGTATCAAATATACTTAACACTGCAACATGTGTTTGCAAGATTATAACATTTATAAAATTGTATATCAAATATATACCTTTGTCATCGATGACTTCAGCGACAATGGGTTCAACCATCACATCCCTGAGATGTGATATGAACTCGTGGAAATCCCCTATTTCCGCGTCGCCTCTCATAATGCAAATCCTGGCAAGTGCTTGGTAGCTTGGTGGCAGCGACCGCAGCAACACGCCTATTGCAAAAGATCTTGTGAACTAGTTGTCCAAGAAGTATGCAAGACTCATGTATGCATCATATATGTGTAACAAGTGATTGTACAGTGAGGAGTTCTCCTCCATCTTTATGGAGAGGAAATCTACCATCATCTCATACTCCCATATGCGTACTTGTTCCACAAAATGTGATCTCAGATGTTCCATAGTCGTTTGGGGATTTAGACTTCCCACGATCGACCATAGCCCATCTTCCATCCTGAGGTGCATTGTTACTGATATGAATTTGGCCATCACATGATGACAGCAGCGGTGATCCTGCTGGGCGGCTCCAAGTACATCTCGTAGATCATGTAGTTGGCCACGTTGTTCTCGCTAAGGAGATCATGAAGACGCATGACCCATATAGAAAAGTTGGATCCATCTAACTTGACCTTTTCTCCTTTTAACCAATTGTCAATAGGGAAGGTGATTTCAGGGAGAACCATTTTCTACATTTATAATTGCAAAAGACTTAGGTAGTATAAAGTTCTCATTAAGTAAAACATCAGGTTCAATTAAGAGCGAATTCACTTGTTGCTCAATTAGCTTTGCACGAGCTCTTGTAATGGGTCCAATCCTGATTTCATTGGACTTGTTCTTTGCAGCAACATCTTCATTGTGAATAGGAGTAGGAGATAGTGGAATAGTATGGATGTCCTCATCATCTCCCCCCCTTCAAAAGGCGTCGACCTCGACGCTCCAAGGTCTTCTCCAACATATGGTGATAAATCAGCAACGTTGAAGCTGTTGCTAGCACCACCAAACTCCTCAATAGGTATATCAACTCAGTAGGCATTATCATTAATTTTGGCTAGTACTTTGTAAGGACCAGCACCACGTGGCTTCAACTTGGACTTGCGAAGTAGTGGAAATCTGTCCTTGCGTAGATGCACCCAAACCATATCTCCAGGCTTGAACAACACTTCTTTTCTTGCTTGATTCCTTGCAGCAGCAATGTTCTTGCCTTTCTTCTCAATAGCCTCTCGAGTCTTCTCATGTATTTTCTTCACATAATCAGCACGTTTTGATGCTCCATATCAACTCTCTCATGTAATGGCAGAGGCAACATATCAAGTGGCGTCAATGGCTTGAAGCCATACACCACCTCAAAAGGACAAAGCTATGTAGTTGAATGCACAGCCCTGTTGTAAGCGAACTCAACATGTGGCAAACACTCTTCCCACTCCCGCATATTCTTTTTAATCATGGTCCTTAGCAGTTGTGACAATGTTCTATTCACCACCTCCGTTTGACCATCTGTTTGGGGGTGACATGTAGTACTGAACAGCAACTTCGTTCCTAGCTTCCCCCATAAGGTCTTCCAAAAGTAGCTCATGAACTTCACATCACGGTGAGAAACAATCGTCTTTGGTACGCCATGTAATCTCACGATGTCCCTGAAAAACAGGTTAGCAACATGCGACGCATCATTGCTTTTGTGGCAGGCAATAAAATGAGCCATCTTAGAGAACCTATCCACTACCACAAATATAGAATCATGACCTCTCTGAGTTTTAGGTAGACCTAGCACAAAATCCATACTAATGTCTTCCCATGGAGTAGTAGGTGCAGAGAGATGTGTATACAAACTGTGAGGCTTCAGCTTGGATTTCGACTTGTGGCAAGTAATGCATCTGCTCACAAATCTTTACACATCACGCCTCATCTTGGGCCAATAAAAATGATCAGCAAGCATGAGCAATGTCTTCTCACGCCCAAAGTGACCCATCAAACCACCAGCATGTGATTCCTGCACTAAGAACAAACGCAACGACGATTCTGGAATACATAGTTTGTTAGCTCAAAACAAATATCCATCATGTATATGATACTTATCCCATGCGTTTCTAAGAGCACATAAAAGATACGGTTCAGCAAAATCATGGTCAGTTGCATAAAGTGCACAAATAGCTTCTAATCCAGGAATTTTAACATCAAGATTGGTTAATAGCATGTTCTTCCTAGATAGAGCATCAGCAACAACATTCTCTTTTCCCTTCTTATAATTAATGATGTAAGGAAAAGACTCAATGAACTCAACCCATTTAGCTAAACTTCTATGCAAGTTTGATTGAGCTTTCAAGTATTTCAATGCTTCATGATCAGAATGTATGATGAATTCCTTTGGCCACAAATAATGTTGCCAAACTTCAAGTAATCTCACAAGTGCATACAATTCTTTATCATAGATTGAATAATTCAAACGAGCACCAGTCAATTTCTCAAAAAAATAAGCTATAGGCCGACCCTCTTGCATCAAAACGCCACCTATGCCTATACCACTAGCATCACATTCAACTTCAAATTGCTTCGAAAAATCAGGTAATGCAAGCAATGGTGCAGAAGTAAGCAAACATTTCAATGTATCAAATGCAATGTCTTGGGCCGCGCCCCATACAAAAGGAACACCTTTCTTTGTCAAATCATTTAATGGTGCAACAATGGTGCTAAAATCTTTCACAAAGCGCCTATAGAAACCATCGAGACCGTGGAAACTACGCACTTGACTTACATTCATTGGAGTAGGCCAATTCTGAATTGATTCAATTTTAGATTGATCTACCTCTACTCCATGCTTATAAACAACAAATCCTAGGAATATGACCTTATCTTTTGCAAATGTACACTTCTCAAGATTAGCATACAGTTTATTATCACGTAACACTTGCAAAACTTGTCTAATATGAGTGCAATGTTCAGATTCGGTGTGGCTGTATATGAGTATATCATCAAAGTAAACAACCACAAAACGACCAATAAACTCTCTCAAAACATGATTCATCAAACGCATGTAAGTACTAGGTGCATTAGTAAGACCAAATGGCATGACTAACCACTCATACAAGCCGAATTTAGTTTTGAAAGCAGTTTTCCATTCATCCCCTTCTTTCATCCTAATTTGATGATAACCACTACGCAAGTCAATTTTAGAGAAAACAGCAGCACCACTCAATTCATCTAGCATATCCTCTAAGCGTGGAATAGGATGACGATATCGAATAGTGATGTTATTAATCGCTCTATAGTCAACACACATGCGCCAAGTACCATCTTTCTGAGGAACTAAAATAACAGGAACAGCACAAGGGCTAAGAGAAACACGAATGTACCCTTTATCCAGCAACGCTTGTACTTGTTTCTGAATTTCCTTAGTTTCTTCGGGATTAGTTCTGTAGGGTGCACGGTTGGGAAGTGTGGCGCCAGGAATCAAGTCCACTTGATGTTCTATACCACGCAATGGAGGTAAGCCTGCGGGTACATCTTCTGGAAACACATCCCCAAAGTCCTACAAAACAGAAGAGACACCAAGAGAAATAGGGGTCATGTCGTTAGAAACCAATGCCTCGCCCTTATACATGAGCACAAGTGGCATGGATGTAGGATTCTCACGAAATTCGCTCATATCTTCCTTAGTGGCTAATATCAATAAACCGGGCACTCTCTCACTTTTCGTTATATCACTCAATTTAGGCTCAATTACATCAGGAACAGCTGTCACGCAATCTCGCCGAGTGGTAGTATCTTCCTTCAAGTTCACCTCTATCTTCTGGCGAGAATCATTCACAATTTCTTGTGGTGTCATTGGCTGCATAGTAATCTTCTTTCCTTTGAATTCCAAGTGATATGTATTGGCTCGGCCATTGTGTTGCACATGGCGATCATAGAGCCAAGGCCGACCCAATAGTAGGTGACAAACAGTCATAGGCACCACATCAAAATCAATAGAATCTTTGTATGGCCCTATTTGAAAATTCACACGTACCATATGATTTACCTTCATCTCACCATTGTTGCTCAACCATTGTATGTAGTATGGCTTGGGATGAGGTAAGTATGTCAAATTCAGTTTGGCACATAGTTCCTTACTTGCAAGATTTCTGCAGCTACCTCCATCAATAATGACCTTGCAAGCTTTATTTGGTCCAACTAGAGCTTTTGTTTGGAACAAGTTGCAATGCTGGGATTCCTCAACCGGTTGCACACTAAGTACACGTGAAGACACGACAATAGTTGGTGCACGCTCAGCATATGCATCAGCACCATCCTTGCCATCATCAATATCATCATCAGAAGCTTCATCTCCACTCTCTACTTCTCCTTGTTCGTTGACAAACATAACCTTGTTGTTCAGACAATCCTTCTTGTAGTGACCTCTACCTCCACAAGTATGGCACACCACATCACGAGTACGTGTTGTAGACATGTTGGAACCCGAGCTAGCAGCAGGAGCAGTGGATTTTTGAGCATTAGAACCAAACGAAGGTGTACTTGCTGGTTTGGAAGATGGTGTAAACGGAATAGCAGCTGGTGGCGTGACTGTAGGAGGAATAGATCTGGCCGAAAATCTGCTGGAGGATGGAAAACGAGCGTGTGACTTCGCCTCTTCCGCCAACTGGGATTCGGCCTCTCTAGCATGGTGCAATAGCTCATTCATGGTCTCATACTTGTGATGACGCACTATGCTCTTGATTGGCAACTTCAGATTGTTTAGGAATCGCTGCATGGTCATCTCAATGGACTCGCGAACTCGAGCACGCTGCATAAGCAGCTCCATCTCCATGTAGTACTCATCTTCTGTCATTCTGCCTTGCTTCAATTGCGTCCATTTATCAAAAACTGATCGTATGTAGTTGGTTGGAATGAAACGAGCCTTCATGATTTGCTTCATCTCGCGCCAATCCATCATAGGAAGTTCATTATCCTCCCTCCTGTGTTGCACAAGAGCATCCCACCAACGCAATGCATAACCATCAAATTTAGATGCTGCAAGCTTAACCTTCTTGTCTTCTGGATAGTCAAATAAGCGCTAGAGTTTTTCAATCTTCAACTCCCATGTGAGGTAATCTTCAGGATCAATGGAACCATCAAACTTGGGGATCGAGAACTTTGGCTTGCCCAAACCATCATCTGCAGCTTGGTTGTGAACACGTTGAGCATGCCCAAGAGGGGCAAACCCACGGCCATGAGCAGGTGCATGGGCAGGGGGAATAGCATGGCCCCTGCCAACATGTGGAGCAGCATCCACAGCGCTACCCTCATCGAAATCATCAAAGGCATCATCATGTTGAGGATCTTCCCTTCTATGTAAAGCGGCTGTTAAACCCTCAATGGAACGCTGCAAAGTGGTGACATTAACATTAAGCGTAGCCACTTGCGTTTGAATAGTATCAACCGTTCCAACATGCTGATCCAATCTCATATTCATACCCTGGAGATTCTTTTCAATGGCATCTGTCGTGTTAGTAAACACACGTGTCAAGTGGGACTTCAAAGCCTCATATTCACGCCAATTAACAAGCTCCTCATCCTTCTTTTTCTGCATCACAACATCATCATCACTAGAAGACATGATTAGTAGGTTAGTGCAAAAATCAAAATCTGTATGGTGGAACTCTCACAGCTCACTCACAACTAATAAGAAAGGAGATCTTATCGTTCCAAAGTGAATAGAGATGCTCTACCAAACGAAATCAAAAATTGATGCACTGATGTGATGAAGTGAATATCAAAGGTATAGAGAATGATCACAGGGCACACAAGGTATTTATGGTGGAGCTGTAGGTATGGTATCATAACTACACCGCAAACAAGTCCTAGTGCTGATCGTATGACAAAGACCCACAGAAACACACACGGTGGAGATAAATGGGGCAATTGCAACTATGAAAATGAGCTCAATAAAGTGAGGTATGTCGGAGGAACGCTCGTGTTGCAATGCACAAGGAGAGACGCTAGCAATGTCTCAACGAAACGGGCACAAGATTGCTAAACTAAGCAGCCCGTAGAGCACTAAGCACGCTAGTCTCGTAGGATAGTTTTAGACACAAAAAAAGGCTTATTAAGGCTCACAAGGATAGGTACGCTATATGGACTCAGTAAAAAGATAAACAAAAAAATTGACCTTAGAATTGGTCTCTGCCACGGCAGAAAAACGGCCTAAAATCCTGCCGCGGTAGGATGGCGGCAAAAATATTTTTTTTCTCGTACTAGCACAGACTGGTATGTGGTGCAGCGAAGGCCGATTTTTTTTCGGATTTTTTTTTGTTTACGTGAGGTAGCTCACGCAAGGGCTGAGACTCGTCTGTGCTACAGCGAGGCAGGCGATTGTTTTTTCTCACATACAACTCACAGCAGCTAGATAGAGATCGGTTTTGACTTTTTTTTTCTCTTTACTTCAACGTGAAGCAAGCTCACGAACAGCTACAGATCCGATCGGTTTGCTTTTTTCTCCTTCTTTTAAACGGATCTACAACCTCAGACTAAAAGAAACAGATCTAATAGATCTAAGACTAAAGAACACGACTAACAGTCTAGAAATAGTCTAGGGACTCCGACAATGGATCAAAAACAGACGAAAACTAGACAAAACACTATGACTCAGATTTAGAAGAAAGGCTACACAAAAGGATTACGATCAGCAGCTAGAACTCAAGAACAGTGTTATCTAGGCTATGGCAATGAACTATGAACCCTAATATTTTTGTGTGGCTTTTTCTGTATAGGAAAAAACAACTAATCTATGGATGGATTTGTGGATGCTTACCGAGGCAACACTAGAAATCTGATACCAAGATGATATGGGGTGGCCCGATCTTCTCATCAAGCTCTTGTCGATGATATGGTGGATGATATATAACTAGTGCGTAGCTATGATCTCTCCCGCTCGATCCCTGATGCCAATGCAACAGATCTCGAACCTTGTAGGATATTCACAACATCACACTCTTGCGCACGCAGCTGTGACCACGAACGGTAGTATGCGATCTACTAATTCCCAATGGAACAACAGATCACACTCAATTATAGTTGGTAGATTCGAACACAGGGTAATTCCAGAGGTTCTATGAAAGAAACAACTCCAAAATATTTTAACGTGGTCTAAACCCTAACTTGTGACGGCTACGGAGGTTTATATGAGGGCTGGGGCGTCCTACCCTCTAAACGGGCCTAAAAACAACCATAACTTGGCCCAAACTGACTCGGTTCGACTCAAACTGATACATACTGACCCATATATGGGTTTGGCCTTATTGGCACGCAGTCCAAACGTCGTGGAACACCTCAAACATGTAATTCTTGGTGCGCCATCTCTCTCTCTCTCTTGCTCATACGTGATTTCCTCATTGCCTCCTAGTGCGCATGCCTCCCTCTCCTCCCTCGCGCACTTGTTGATATTGGAAATCAGCGCTTGTCCTTCTTGCTGCAACTCTCCTCCTCCTCGCGCAACGCTTGTGTTATCAATAAACCTAATCATACAAAGATACATAGACTTAGGTAGTATAAAGTTCTCATTAAGTAAAACATCAGGTTCAATTAAGAGCGAATTCACCTGTTGCTCAATCAGCTTTGCACGAGCTCTTGTAATGGGTCCAATCCTAATTTCATTGGACTTGGTCTTTGCAACAACATCTTCATTGTGAATAGGAGTAGGAGATAGTGGAATAGTATGGATGTCCTTATCAAGTTGTCTATACTATACCCCTTTCGGGGCCCTCCGTTGCAAATGGCATACCAACTAATGCGAGACAGACAAACACCCCCTAAAGCCTCTTTATACGGTATGAGCCGTCTATGAAGCATGGACCAGTCTCGCGAATGAACGCGTAAAGTCGGTTGGGGGCCGCTTCATCAAGCATTAATGTTGTATACACAAGTACATGTGGGAGGGTAACAACTAAAAGATCAACGCCCACATGCTACATCTCGTGTGTTCTACCCGTACTAGCATTACTACGCGTAGATCTAGCTCTGATACCACTATAGGGGTTCACCCACTGTATGCGAACATAGATATGTCTGACACCCTATCATCACGGCCTGCCTCATACCGAAGAACTTTCTTGGTGGTGCACACTAAGGGGGAACACAATCATTGGTAATTTTAACAGGGATCATTTTGTTAGGATACCGTCGAGTATCTAATACTAGCACACAATAAGATATACAAACAATAACATTGAATGTAAATGCAATGTGATATGGTCCTTCATGTCGTGATCTCCAACTGGTGTCACCGGAATCCGGCGCCAAGGTTTCGGTGCCATAGACACCAGGGTACCGGTGTTTTCGACGTGGTAGTCCATCACCTCCATCACTATCTACTACTTCGTAACATAAGGATATCACTTTACCTTTGCCACAACCATATCACAAAGCAACGCCAACTACAAAACAAAGTTAGACACCTCTACTTTATCTTTGCATGTTTTACATGGCTGAATAGGCTTTCGCACAAGAACCGTTCTTACCTACAAACTTTCACCACAACATCGATCAAGTAGTTGTCTATACTATACCCCTTTCGGGGCCCTCCATTGCAAATGGCATACCAACTAATGCGAGAGAGACAGACACCCGCCAAAGCCACTTTATACATTACAAGCCGTATTGAAGCGTGGACCAGTCTCGCGAATAAACGCGTAAAGTCGGTTGGGGGCCGCTTCATCAAGCACTACTGCGGTATACACAAGTACACGTGGGAGGATAACAACTAAAAGATCAACGCCCACATGCTACATCTCGTGTGTTCTACCCGTACTAGCATTACTATGCATAGATCTAGCTCTGGTACCACTGTAGGGGTTCACGTACGAAAACAATAAAATTTTACCCTACGCCCCTGAACCCCTGATGTTGCCAGGACCTATCTATTAGTAATGTAGTAACGGGAGGGGCTTTTCGTGAACTTACCCTTGAAGATCGAAAAGCATTGTCAATGCTCAGGAGAGCATGGTTGATGTAGACGATCCGAAGTCGACCTCAAGGTTGTGTTGAAGTCGTCGCGCTCATGTGGCTCCAACGACTCGTAGTACCCCAAGTGTGACACCTTACCGGCAGTTACACACATCCGGTGCCTGGCGATGACTCCTGCTTCCTTGATTCAGCAGCAGTTGCGGAAGTAGAGCTCCTGGATGTGAATCCCGCGGTGAAGATGTCTCTCGTTCGCGTAGTCCGAACTTGGGACCACGGTCATGGGAGAGAGAGAGAGAGAGAGAGATCAATTAGAGGTCTCCCCAAAAGTCAGGAAACCTTTATTGAATATTGTGTGTATTTTTCTGGTCAAAATACCACACTATATATAGGGGGAAGGGGAGGTACTACCTCCCTCAAAGTCCCAAGGTGGGACTAAAGGAGGAGGAGGTGGGGGGAGGCGCCACCGACCACCCCCCATGGGCCCCACGTGGGGGCGGCCAAATAGGTCCGCTGGCTACCCATTGGCCCCTTTCTCCTTTTGCCTTTCCCTCATGGGCCCTTCTCCCTCCGGAATTTGGCCCATTAAGGGTTTTGACCTTTTAATTGATTTCTCTTTTATTAAATAATTGTGAATAAATGATTAAATCAATATTTAACATTCATTCACATATTATTCAATCTCTGTGGCTATGGAACACCTTCCACCTCCACTCGAGACATCCTCCGGACTTACCGAAACCCTTCCGGTTTTCTCTCTTCTCTTCTTCGGTGATTCTACTGATCCTGTAAACACTCTGTAAGCATCATCAAGCCCTTAAGCATGATACCCCACAATTAGGGAACACTCTAGACATGGTTGGGACACTCTCGGACCAATGATCGACAGAGGGACTTGGATGGCCATGTGACCCCTGTGCATTCCACGAAGATCTTTCATTGTTTTGAACTGTGATTGTCGTGTCTTATTCCTTTTGTCTCTTGATACTTGCATTGCCCGAGATCTGATCAATGACAACAACATGTCATGTTCAATCTCGTTACTGAACAATGCTACTTGACTCGTTTCGACAAGTGATATCCTTGTGATCAAATCACATGTTGCGCAGCTATTGGATATAACTTCTCCAAGTGGGCCATTGAGTATCTTTTCCATCACGCGGATGGACAAATCCTGCTCTTGACATATATTGCCTCTACGGGTTTCCTCCGAATACCCGAGAACACCTTTATGATCACTATATTCCCAAGTGACGTTTGATGCTATCTAAGAATTCTCGGGAGACAGTGATTGATATAGTCTCACGGTCTAAGGAATAGTCTACTAGGTCTATTCTAATCATCATAACTTGAACTTTATGACATGATCGGGTCACGATGTTTAGGTTGGGTATTGGTTCATCATCTCATTCTCATAATGAGTTGACTCCATTTCCAACTAGCATAAATGCCACATGATCAGGAAACCTTGATCATATGTTGACCAATGAACCAGTGACTAGAGTTTCACCAGGAACCTCTGGTTGTTTATATATCACACATGTGTTGATGTTTCCTTTCAATATAGTTATAGCATGATATAAAACTTAATCATAAACTTTATGAAATGTCATAATAGTCCTTATTACTATTTGTCTCTAGGGCATATTTCCAACAGTCGCTACCAGGGGTAGCGATTGAGTCGACTGAGGGCAAGAGCGAGGCCATCCGTGGGTCGATATTGAGGGCAGACACAAGGGTTTACCTAGGTTTGGCTCCCCGTAGGGTAAAGACCTACTTCCTGCTTGATTGTATTGATTGCGAGTGGATTACAAAATTGGCGAGCTCGGCGGCTAGGCAACAAGTTTCTTGGATGGGGTAGCTAATAGCCCATAAGTATAATGAGTACCCTAGGGAGGTTTATATAGAGTCACCTCATTAGGGCTTCAAAGATTAAAACCAAATTAGTTTAGGTTTCGGAGGGTTTAACCTAATCCGACTAGGCCAAACTAAGGTCTTGGGCCTCTAGCTTCCAGTTGGTGGGCTTCTTTCGAAGTCTCCTTCTAGTTGCCATGCAAACAGGCCCACTCGTCATGGTCCTGGGCTAGTCGAATCTTCCCTCTAGGCATACCTGATTGGCATATCCCATCACCCGCTGCCGGCACGCCCCTAGCTGAGTTCTCGGTCTCTCTCTAGCCATGCTAGGGTTTCTCTTCCCTGACATATGTTGGCTGGAAGACTACAGCGGGTAGCCGTCGATTTGAACTTAATGGGACGTCCACACACGCCTTATACCGATTCTTTGCCATGCTCCCGCTGATGGATGGGCCCCACCAATGCGGTTTCAAATACCTACCTAATGGTACCACATTTGCATGCTTGTATCATACAGGGCTTGGTCTTGGCATAAAACCCCTTATTTAAGGAGTGTTCGATAAACAAATCATAAGTAAAGATCTAAAAATACAAATAGCATACTTCTATTTTCTTGAACTCAAATTATCAAAACCTATCAAAGTGTATTGATGTCTTGTTCAATTGCTTGTTGTATTGTACTGGTGCTTGTGTTCCTTGTGTTGATTGTGGTATTCTGCTTGTTTGAATGTGTGCTATGAGACGACACTAGTTGCGATTGTGTTGATGCTGAGAAGAAGGAGGCACTATATTATTATTGGATTTCTATTAAGAAGTAAAGGGACATATTGCTGACCATAGGAAAGCCACCATTCCTGAACCCATTTTTATTCTATCTTCATACTTGTTTTATTATACTATGCACTACCTTTTACTATCGTTTATTTGCCGTGTCCATAGCTTGGCTTCTCCAACCCTTGGTATAGTATTCTGTACGTGAACCCCTTGCAATCACCCATTACTACGTTTGGAAAGTGGGCTTCATGATTCCAATCTCGTTTCCCCAAGCCTTGTTTCTAGAAGACTAAAAGCCTTGGGTTGGGAAGTTTAAAAGAAAAAAAGAAAAAAAGTTTTGAAAAACCTTGGTAAGGTGGCCCTTTCTGAGAGAAATGTTTTCAAAAGAGAAGGCTTCATCAAGCTTGGGGAAAAGGAAGATGGAGGTTTTTATGAAAGTGTTTTAAATGGCACATGATCACTACGTGTTTCCCTAGAAAAACTAACCCATGCAACCACAATTACTTTGGTATAGGACATGGCATAGTTGGAACCTTGCCTAACTTGGTATGGTGGTCTCACAACTCTATGGGGTTGGCCGAAAGGTCTCCTCGGAAGCTAGGATTTTTCCCTCTAAGGTCCTGGGAGGATTGAGGAAACTTTACACTATAGTTGCCTACATCCGGATGATACTACGTGCCTTCCATTGAAAGTCCACACTAAAGATGGAGTGAAAAAGGTGCTTAGGTTGGTATTTTGTATCCGACACCCCGGTGTTGGAAGGAACATCTCGTAGGGTGGACTCCATATTAGGCTGGACAAGGGGAAGGTTGTGATCAGTTATTTGACCCCTTCATACTGAGGTATGGCGACCATAGAGCGGTCAGGGTTGGGTAATCAGATGTTGTGGGTAAATTGTACAACCTCTGTAGAGTGTAAACCTGTTCGAATAGCCGTCTCCCTGTTCATGGACGGTTGGGATGGTTATTTCCTAGCTTCTGTCGGGTTTATTTTAAAAAGAGTTTTCAGATAACAAAATGTTTTGGTCATGGGATGAAAGCAAGCGGGGATATGCGGGTCGTGGGATGACCCTGGATATTTGAGATCCGACCTTGGGAAGTCTTGTCAAAAGGTTACAACATGCATAACACTACAAAAGAACCCCCCCCTACAAAAACGCATTTATGTGTATCTAAATGCACATATAGACATTGCTAGCGACTTTACCAACAGAAAAAATGCATTCCATTTTTGGGTGTTGCAAGGATACAATGCAATGCGTATACATGCGTTGGTAACTGATGGGATAAGTGTTGCAAAATAGATACAGGTATCAAGCAACAATCGGATGCATTGGTAGAGAGATCCTATGTGGACTGTAAATTCCATTTTAAAATATATTATGTTCACGACTGTATGGTTTCATTACTCTTGAAGATGGTATATTTTTTTCTCAGCAAGCACACATAGTTTAGGCATTACATACCATATCCAACAAATGACAAAATAAGAATGCATTGCATGAAAATGAATTCAACATATATTTTATTGGAATCACCATCTCATACTTAAAATGATCGAAAGAGTGACAATTTACATTCATCGAAATATGATATTTTACGTCTCCATATAGAGTAGCAGTGCAATCTTGCACCAAAACATGATATATACCAAGTCCTATATATAAGTTTTGCTATTTTCCTAACACGATGAACACATGCATACGCGAAGACACAATACACACATATAGCTCACACTAGCTGTGATCGTGAAATGGATCGTATGGGCACCTAGAGGGGGGTGAATAGGTGCTACTTCAAATTTTAATGCTTTTTCAATTTTAGGCTTGACACAAAAGGTAAATTCTCTAGATATGCAATTACGAAGAATTTCCCTATATGCAAACCTAACTACTAGCGAGTAAAGGCGAGTAAGAGTGAGGAATGAGGAAACCTTAGTTGGGCACACGGAGACATAGGATTTGTTTTACCGCAGTTCCTTCCTTGTTAAGGGAAGTACATCTGCATTGGAGGGGTGGGCGGTACTAAGACCACCACACCACAATAGGCATCACCCTGTTCTCTGATGGATCTCGCCACCAAAGGCCTAATCCACCTTTCCAATATTGGTACCCTTCGAGGCGAGAACTGATGCCTTTACACAACTAGCGGGGCACAACTCCACAACCGAATTGGAGGCTCCCGTAATGACAACAAGCTACCATAAGAACAAATATTATCAAAACCGAAACACAAGATCTAGATATCAACAAGAATACTAGATCGAGCGATCTCCAACTGAATGGAGAGGAAGTTAAGCACTTGATTTGTGATGTCAATGAATGAAGTGTCCTCCTTCCATTCCCCAAATATCGGAGCCTTCGGGTGGTTGAAGTGGGAGACCTTGAATGAGAGCTTTTGCAACATACCAGTACTTTTTCGAATGAATCAAGAGATATGATAAGAGGGGTGATTGGGGATTTTATACCCCCTATCCAAACATGGCCGTTAGTGAAGTTTGGGGACGGATTATCCTGCCGAAGTGAAGGCCAGATCATCTAGCCAGGGGTAAAACTCTGCCCCAGCCTCGGATTATCCGGGGGATATTCCGCCCCCCACACAGAAGGTCACGCCATGGCCCCCGTAGCAAACTTCTCTAGGGGCAGATTATCTGGCCCGGGCAAAAACTCCAGCCCTGGCTGGACAATCCGAGAGATTATCCCCCCCCCCCTAGAAGGTCGCGCCTTGTCCAACTTTGACAGCCTTCTCGGGGGGGTGGATTATCCGGCTTGGGAAAATACTCCAGCCCTGGCCGGACAATCCTAGGGATTATCCTCCCCCCACATAGAGACTCACGCCACGCCCACCTTTGTCAAAGGGGTTAGGCCGGATTATCTGGCCCTTGACAGGGGCGGATTATCCGCCCCCCCCCCCCCCCAACAACAGGTTTTCTAGCTTTTCATGTGAATACTTACTTGTAGTACTTAGCACACATGAGATACTCCATGGTATTGTTATCTAACACACAAAACACTAGAGATCATGAAATGTTCTTTCAATCTCCCCCTTTTTTTTGTTAGATGACAATACTAGGATTTGCAAGATAGCTCTAATATCACAAACGCAAACATGAAGTAGACTCCCCCTAAGGGTGTGCATAGTTGAGTAATTTGCATTTGATTACACATGCACACAAGTAGGTACAAGTCTATTTCATAGGAAAATAATTTTACACACATGAAAAGATAGCACAAAACCTCATACCATCGTGAGATAGAAGACCACAATATAATACAAGGATAGCCAATATGATAACCATTATTGAGTCCTTCCACAGTGAGAGGGATAACCAATAACCGATAGTTGGATCCATAATCACTAATAGATAAATCCATCGGACCATTCCAGTGCCACACACCAACATAGTCTCATACAAACCAAATCATGAATAAAGTTCAACGCTAAATGGGCACAAGCGAGAAAAAGACCGAAATGATAAAGTGCAAATGCTTGCGCCCGACCCATGCAAATCCATGAAGACCTAATAGAACTACTTCTCCCCTTTTGGCATCAAAACACCAAAAAGGAAGAAGAGCGATGCTAGCGTCCCAAGGAATCACTCGTAGTCCTCATCATCTTCGTCCCCGTCCTGATCATCATACTCCTCTGTATCTTCCCCTTCCTCATCAGCTGTTGTAGTGGACGCCCTCGCCAGAAACAGGTGGCGCTCAAGTTCTCCATAGTTGAGTCCAGAAGAAGAGTTCCACTAAGCATATGGAGTGGGAGTAGTAGGGGTTGGAGGAGTGCCTGATGCCCTAGACACATGATGGAGAATGAGCTGCTGGGTATGGGCCATCTCGTGGCGCTGCTTGTATGCCGCATACTGTCCCTTGCTAGTATCCACCCCCATGCACAAAATGTTCCGCTGAAACTAGTTCAATTGCTTCACCTCACGAGCAATAGGAGGCACTGGGGGCCTACGAGCACTCGGCACGAGCATCCCTCATAAAACCCTTAGGAGCAGAGGATGGATGAGAGGTCTTCCTTGCCTTGTTGTAGATCTTCTTCACCTTATGCTCAATATCATAGTGAAATTCTCCAGCAGGAAGCAAGTACTTGATGAGCATCATAATATAAGGAGCATACGGAATGGAGAGCCTATTGAACATGGCATCAGTCAACTCATGGTAGATGAATTCCATCACATCCAGCTTGTAGTCCACAGACTCATCCTCATAGGAAGCCACCTCAAAGGAAAAAGCAAGCAGCTGAACCAAGTGGCCACGAATACTGTCATTGTTGCCCCCACTAGGCGTGATAGAGTCACGGAAAACACCAACCAAATGAGCATAGAGAGTGGAGAGTCCAGCAAGCGTACCCACTATCCCATCATCAGTTGTGCAAGGAGAAAGAGCAACATCCTTGTTGGGCTTGAGTTGAGTGATGATGCGATGGCCACAAGCACTATCCCTGCCAAGGAATGGATAGCTAAGCACCTCAACGAAGGTATGAAAATTAGATTCCATCATAGTGTCATGGGTCATCCACTTCATGGTGCGGTTCTCATGGCCACAAATTACCAAAGTGGAGAAGAATTGCTTCACCACCTCGGAGTCATAGGAACACTGAAGGGCCATAAGATGGTGCAACCCCATCCTCTCAGTCATAGCCATAGCATCAACAAGTTGAGGCTTCTCAATAGCCTCGGCAATATTCATGGGACGCATAGGGCGAATCTTCAGAGATGAATAAACATCCTCGTAGATGGACTTTTGGTCAGCACACCAAAAGCGGGAGTCACCAAGCTGAGTATCTCGCTCATAATCCACAAATAGATCACGATGATGAATTGAAGAATAAGTGACAGGATCCATTGCCTTATAGTTGACCTTGGGCACCTTCCCATTCCTCTTGGACACACCCACTCTTCCCTTTGCTAGCTTTGCTTGTTCAGACATGCGGTCAGCCTCTCTTTTCCTTCTTCTCAATTCAACCTCGTCCATGAGACCACCTTCACTGTCTTCCCTGATGTAGAGGCCACGGGAACGACACTTGTAGGTTTTGGGAACACTAGAACCACTGACATGGGTATACCCTATAGGTACTCGAGCTTGGCACATATGGTTTAGATATGGCAGAAGCCCATGGCATTGTCAAGGCCCAATGCAGAATTCGGGTGACTCACAGACTCTCCGATTGCTTGCAATGCAAGAAGAAGCTTAAGATAGAAAGTTCAAAGGGACGAACCCTAATCTGTAACCGACTCGACCTGCTGCCCGAGACCTAGCCTATCTATATAAAGGCTAGGAGGGGCGGCAAGGAGGACAATCACAACCCTAGTTTTAACAACCAACGCTAGATTGCATCTGCGCACCCCTGTAATCTTCGATCCCTTCAATAATTCCAAGAGCAGACAAGCAGGAGTAGGGACATCTACAAGGCCTAAACCTAGGTAAACCTTGCATCCCTGTGTGCTTGTTTGCTAGCCGATTGATGCCTCCAGCGCTCCCTCCTTCTCCAAAACCCAAGTCCATAACAATGGGCATGGGCGAGTTAAACCCTCATCAATTGGCACCGTCTGTGGGAATTGGGAGTGCTGATGTCGCAGCTTCTTCGGCCCCATCAACCGCGATCTACGACTCTGCAACAGCAGAGATTCGCTAGCTCTTCGGCGCTTTCGACTTCATCATCCACACGTCGGCCACTCGCCCGGCTTTCGAGTCCGTAGGCGATGGGATCAGCCTAGTGATCGGGAGCTTCTACTTCCAGGTCGGTCAACTAGGAATGCTTCGCATGCCCGACTAGCCGACGACACCCGCAATTGCTCCAGCATCGTGGTTCCCGCCACCAATTGGCACCCTTAGCGAGCTCAACACCCCGGAAATAGCTGGGAGCACGGACAGCGACAGCAGTCGCGGATCCGATCTGGGTGACCTAGCCACAGAAGATGGAGCCTACGGCTCCGGATCTGAAAGTTGTGGGAGCAACAGCTTCCCCAATCACTTCATGTGCACCGCCATCAACGTGGGCGACACCGGCGTCAATCACGAAAACACCGGCACTTGGCACCGGACCGACCAACGGCGGTATACCAAATGGTGTCCCTACCAACGGTGGCCCCACCAATGGTGCGCCCACCAATAACGGGACAGGAGGAGAACCGTCGCTCATGGTGAATGAGAACACCGATTAGCGCATGCTGAGCAAGCTCAACGACAACAAGTGGGCCCGCTGTCGAGAAGCTCTACGGGGCAATCCTCTACCCCCCCCCCCCAACACCTCGCAGGACATGCTTATGGGCTACCATTGGCTGCTAAAGGAAGAATTCAAGTGCCAATAGCAAGTAATCGCACAACTTGAAGCGCGTAGAAAGGCGGCGGACGAGTCGAGCCTTCGGTGAGCTGGGCTCTCCTCCCATGGAGGATCCTCCTCCAAGGGCAACGAGTACCTGGCCAACAAAAGGCGACCTCGACTGGCCCACCTCACCGAACAAGAGCACATAGAAGCCGTGAAAGTCCTCGACTTCAGCTCTATGATAGTGGATACGCAAGGTAACATGCTCCCGAAGACGCCGCAAGCCACGGTGACGGCAGCCACCATGTACCTCCTCAACAACCAGCCGCCGGCTGGAGATCCACCAGCTACCATGCACCGATCCACGATCGCAGGCCTGGGGCTAATCGAGGCCGCCCTCGATAATGAGCCAATGCCAGAGCCGAAGAAAAGCAAGGCTCTAGCCAAATGCTACTCCTCGCCCTTGTCCAGCGATGATAGCCACGACCTGTCTCGACGTCACTGCTCACGGTGACACGATCATGACTACAACGCGTGTGATGACATCACGCAGCGCAAGGTCGACAAAATGCCTGCAAGGCGCGCTTGTTCGACTGACTCAGAAGACGACGAGGTGGAGCTCTATGGCGCCAGATGCTTCAGCAGAGCCATTAGGCAAAAGCGAATTCCTAAAGGGTTCAAACTCCCCTCGGAGAACCCAAAATTTGATGGCCTACAGGACCCGAAGATTTTGCTGGAGGATCACATCTCCTCTGTTAGGCTGCATGGCGGGAGTCGAAGCACGGCCATGCAATGCATGCAGCTACAGCTGCAAGGTGCCGCTCGCGCATGGCTCAACAACCTCCCACGCGGATACATTCGCAACTAGGAAGAGCTAGTCTACAGCTTCGTGCGCAACTTCAAGGGTACTTAAGAAAGGCTCGCATCAATCGAAGAACTGAGAGGCTGCCAACAAAGGTCCGGCGAGTCACTGCGCTCGTACATCTAGAGATGGTCCATCATCAAGAACTCCGCACAAAACATCTCAGAGGACTGCGCAATCGACGCGTTCAATGGCGGCATTCATCGTATAGAGCTCAGGGAGGAGTTGGGTCACTCGAAGCCCAAAACGATTGACCACCTGATGGAAATCGTGAATTGGTGGGCGGACGGAGAAGATTCGGTAAAAAAATGCACCTACTCCGACGATGACGACGACCTTGGGCGCAGACGCGACCGCCGAGGAAAACGTTGAATGCGCATCTACGAGGACCACGACGAAGTCAATATGGTCGCAGCTGGCTACACCGACAAACGCGACGACAACTACAACAGCGGATATCACAGCGGTGGCTACTGCGATAGCGGGAAAACCACACAGGTATGGCAGCACCGCACTCACGAAGAGGCACCCGTAACATCTATCCAGGACAAACTGTCCGGACCATGCAATGTGCACTTATACATCGACAAGCACGACGGCAACAAAAAATCCAGCCACGTCCTAAAAAACTGCCACGAGTTCCTCAAGCTCCACGAAGGCCTGGCTCAGATGAATCGCGACGCGATCAATCGGGGCTACGGAGCCGCCCTAGACGCAGTGGCACATGGAGCTCCTCCACCACCGCCCGGACCACCACCACCCGCAGCTGCACCAGTCCAGCATCATGGAGGCGAGCCGTACCCGTGAGCCGTGGGCAACATGGGGATGATCCAAAAAGGGCATCCCTCCAATTGAATGTAGAAGGCAATCACTCGCCAAGTCAATTTGGCGATAAACTCTCCACCTTCCACCACTGAGTACCTCAGTGGAAGCGAGTCCTGCATTATCTTCGACAAGCGCGACCACCCGCGCCAAGTTCCTCGTCCAGGCCACTGTCCCCTCGTACTCGAGGCGTAGATCGGAGGCTTCGACATGAGTCGCGTCTTCATGGACGGCGGGAGCGGCATCAACCTCATGTTCGTATGTACCTTGCGCGTGATGAGGGTCCCTCTGACTTGCCTGGAGGTTTCAGACATGATATTCCACGGCATCGTCCCAGGGAAGGGCATATACCCCCTGGGAAAAATCAACCTCGACATCATCTTTGGCACACCACAAAACTTTCGGCGGGAACGCATTGACTTTGAAGTCGTCGACTGGCCCTCACAATACCAATGCATCCTCGGACGTGTCGCGTTCGCAAGGTTCATGGCAGTGCCACAATACGCCTATCTACATATGAAGATGGCAGGCCCAAACGGCATCATCACAATCAACGGAAGCTTCGAGAGGTCCGACAGCTGCGACAGGGAATTCAACAGAATCTCCTAGTCCTTTGGCATGCAAGAGGAACTCGCAAAACTGAAGGAGTCGACAGACAACAGTCTGCCTCCCCTGAGTAGGCCAAGTTCACCCGACCTGTCCTTTGACTCGTCGGTGCACATAAAGAAAGTCCAGGTCCACCCAACAGACCCGACCAAGACGACCCTCATCGCCAACACCTTGAGTTCCGCATAGGAACTCGTTCTCATCGAATTCCTCCGTGAGCACTGCAAAATCTACGCCTGGTGTCCAGCGGACATGCCAGGGGTTCCCAAGGAATTCGCCGAGCACTCACTCAACGTGAACCCAGACGCAAGGCTAGTCAAGAAGACAATACGGCGACTGTCTAAACCAAGAGAAAAAGCAGTCGGTATGGAGATCAACAAACTCCTCGACGCAAATTTCATATGCGAGATCAAGGAAAGCACCTGGCTCGCTAACACGGTGCTTGTGCCTAAAAAAGACACTGATATCCTGTGGATGTGCGTGGACTTCACCTCCTTGAATAAGCACTGCCCAAAGGATCACTTCCCATTGCCACGGATCGATCAAATAATCGACTCCACTGCAGGATGCGAGCGCCTCTGCTTCCTCGATGCCTACTAGGGCTACAATCATATTCGAATGAAGGAGGAAGACCAAGAGAAAATGGCGTTTACAACGCCCTTCGGTGTGTTCTACTACAACACAATGCCTTTCGGGCTAAAACCACAGGAGCCACCTATCAGCGGTGCATGTAGGCTTGCCTCAAAATCCAACTTGGTCGCAATATCCGAGTCTACATTGACGACATCGTCATCAAAACCAAGGAGGAGGCCACGTTAATCGATGATATCCGCGAGACCTTTGCTAACCTCGACCGCTACCGGATCAAGCTCAATCCGGACAAATGCACCTTTGGCATGCCATCTGGGAAACTACTCGGGTACCTCATCTCTGCAAGGGGGATCGGGGCAAACCCAAAGAAAATAAAGGCCATACTGGCCATGGAGAAGCCGAAGAACGTAAAAGGCGTCCAGCAGCTGGCTAGGCGAATCGCGGCGCTCAGTCGATTCATCAGTCGAATGGGCGAAAAGGCACTTCCCTTCTACCAACTCCTCTGCAAGGCTGACAAGTTCGAGTGGACAGACGAGGTGCAAGAAGCATTCGACGACCTCAAGCGTCTACTATCCACCTCGCTAGTACTGGTGACGCCTCGCAAAAAGGAACCACTACTGCTCTACATCTCTGCCACCAACTAGGTGGTCAACATGGTGCTCATGGTGGAACGAGCCGAAGAAAATAAAGTCCACAGGGTCCAATGTGTAGGGGTTCCGCGTATGAAAACAATAAATTTTATCCTATGCCCCTGAACCCCTAAAGTTGCCAGGACCTATCTATTAGTAATACAGTAACGGGAGGGGATTTTCGTGAACTTATCCTTGAAGACCGAAAAGCGTTGTCAACAATCAGGAGAGCGTGGTTGATGTAGACGAGCCGAAGTCGACCTCAAGGTCGTGATGAAATCCTTGCGCTCCTTGGCTCCAACGACTTGAGTGCCTCAAGTGTGACACCTCGCGGGGAGTTACACACGTCTGGTGCCTGACGATGAATCCCGCTTCCCCGATCCAGCAACAGTTGCAGAAGTAGAGCTCCTGGATCCGAATCCAGCAGCGCGACGGCGCTTCGCGGTGAACATGTCTCTCTTTCGCGCAGTCCAGACTTGGGACCACGGTCACGAGAGAGAGAGGGAGAGAGAGAAACTATCAAATGGAGGTCCTCCCAAAAGTGAGAAGACCTTTATTGATTATTGGTGTGTTTTATTTGGCCAAATACCCCCACTATATATACGGGGAGGGGAGGTACTACCTCCCTCAAAGTCCCGGGGTGGGAATAAAGGAGAGGAGGGGGAGGGGAGGCCGCCGGCCACCCTAGTGGGCTGCGGACGGGGGCTAGGCCCAGCCGGCCAGCCCCCTTGCCCCTTCTCCCTCTCTCCTTTCCCCTAATGGGCCCTCTCCCTCCGGAAATTGGCCCATTAAGCTTTTGACCATTTAAATTGATTTTCTCTTTATTAAATAATTATGAATAAATGATTAAATCAACATTTAACATTCATTCACATATTATTCAACCTCCGTGGCTATGGAACACCTTCCACCTCCACTCCGGACATCCTCCGGACTTACCGAAACCCTTCCGGTTTTATCTCTACTATTCTTCCGTGATTCTACCGATCCTATAAATACTCTCTAAGCATCATCAAGCCCTTAAGCGTGATACCCCACGGTTTGGGAACACTCTAGACATGGTCGGGACACTCCTGCACCAATGATCAACAGAGGGACCTGGATGGCCATGTGACCCCTATGCGTTCCACGAAGATCTTTCGTTGTTTGAACTGGGATAGTCGTGTCTTATTCCCTTTGTCACTCGATACTTGCATTGCCCGAGATCTGATCAATGACAGCACCATGTCATGTTCAATATCGTTACTGAACAATGCTATTTGACTCGTTTCGGCATGTGATATCCATGTGATCAAATCACACGCTACGCAGCTATTGGATATAACTTCTCCAAGTGGGCCCTTTTAAGTATCTTCCCATCACATGGACGGACAAATCCCGCTCTTGACATATATTGCCTCTATGGTTTCCTCTGAGTACCTGAACACACCTTTATAACCAATGTATTACCGAGTGGCGTTTGATGCTATCTAAGCACTCTCGGGAGACAGTGATTGATATAGCCTCATGGTCTAAGGAATAGTCTATGAGGATCCATTTCTAATCATCGTAACTTGAACTTTGTGACATGATCGGGTCACGATGTTTAGGTTGGGTATTGGTTCATCATCTCATTCTTGGAATGAGATGACTCCATTTCCAACTGGCATAAATGCCACATGATCAGGAAACATGATCATCTGTTGACCAATGAACCAGTGACTAGAGTTTCACTAGGAACCCCTGGTTCTTTGTATATCACACGTGTATTGATGTTTTCACTCAATACAGTTATCGCATGATATAAAACTTAATCATAAACTATATGAAATATGATAATAGTCCTTACTACTATTTGTCTCTAGGGCATATTTCCAACACAACGCCCAGTATACTACCTCAGCGAGGTGCTCACGCCAACAAAGCAGCGGTACCCGCACTACCAGAAGCTGGCGTATGGCATCTTCATGACAGCCAGGCGACTACGCCACTACTTTCAGGAGCACTTAATTGTGGTAGTGAATGACGCCCCACTCGGGCACATACTCAACAATCCTGACGCCACTGGATGAGTCACTCTCTGGGGCATAGAGTTGTCGTCACACGACATCACATACGAGAAGTGCAACGCAATCAAGTCGCAGGTTCTCCCGGACTTCCTCGTGCACTGGATGGAGAACCAGCTCCCCGACAAACTCGATATGTCCTACCTCTGGACAATGCACTTCGATGGATCCAAGCGAAAGGACGGAGCTGGCGCAGGTGTCATACTGACATCGCCCCAAGGAGACAAGATGAAATATGTTCTGTGAATGCAGTTCACAGCCTCCAATAATGAAGCCGAGTATGAGGCCTTGATCCACGGGATGCGGATGGCGAAAGCCTACGGTGCCAAGAGGCTCATCATCTACGGCGACTCCAAACTGGTGGTCAACCAAACGATGCATGAGTGCGACGCACTGAGCGACAACATGATCGCCTATCGCGACCTCTATAACACACTAGAGGGGGACTTCGACGGCTGCGAGCTGCGGCACGTAGGCCGTGAAAGCAACGAAGAGGCGGATACACTCGCCAACATCGGGTCCACCTGCGCCCCCATACCACCTGGGGTATTCCTCGAGCGCATCTGCGAGCGCTCCATCAAGTCCAAGGCTCTAGAGAAGAAAGCAAGCACATCAACGGACTCGGGGGCTATGCCACCCAACGAGCCAATGGCACTCGATGATATGGAGCTTGGTATGGGACTCAAAGGCCCAAGGGAGGTCATGATGATCGAGCCATCTTGGACACAGCCGTACATCACATATCTACTCGGCAAGAGGCTGCCAGATGACCCGGCTGATGCGCGACAAATCGCACGACGATCCAAGGCATTCGCTCTCATCAACGGCGAACTGTACAAGCGCAACATTATAGGGGTACTTCAATGGTGCGTCTCCAACTGGGACACATCATTCTATGTTAAAAGCAAACTAGCCCCGCCATAACATTATACAATACTTTAGATGGTACCCTTATCTATTATTATAAATGTATTCATCGAAACACCAGTGCTGTCTGTGCAACTTTCGATGTTTTGTTCACCTCGCTTGCTACTTGACTTTAATCGGTATTTACAGGAGTTTCCAACATATTCCTTTATAACATAACCCTTTATGTTTTAAGATATGTCATCCTTTATGGATTTGGAAAACATGTCTACAGTTCTCTATTAGACACTGCGGACAAACTTAGCTCAACGTTCCGTGATTCAAACTTAATCACTTTAAACGTTCCTCATTGGATCATATATTATGTTAAGTTATCATCATGGTTTTCTAAGATAGAACCTATGTCTCAACATAGTGGATGACGATCATCCTTTTCTTTCTTTCAACCATTGATGTTCAAGTTAATACTATTCCTAATTTGAGTTATTAAGGACCAGTTCCTTAATTAACTTCTATTATGAAACCCCTTTCAGGATCCCTTAAGGAATACTGCATAATATCATAATACTCTTATTATCAACTTCTACATCTTATAAATCATTATTTATAAGTATTTGCGCTTTCATTCTTAACACAATTAAGAATTACTCCTATAAGCACCCACTCAAAAATATGTCAATCACATATTGATTTAGGAAGACTTTTATAGCTCCCACTCAATTTTATGCAAATTGCATATCCACTCACTATTTTGAATAACTTCAAAATCCTTTGATCAAATATCAAGCTTGGAGATTTACTTATGAGATACTAGTTTTAAATCCTTAGACATTCAGCACACTTGAATCAAATTCATTTGAATTTGTTCAATACTTGACAAATTGTGCTTTTATCATTCACCCCCTTTTCCACTATGGCTTTGCAGTCATTTGGGAAAATTCAAGCAACTTCTTTTACTTGTGAGATTCAGCAACGAATTGCTTTCTAATCTCAAGTGAATTTTGCTTTTAGGATTTCTCATAATTTTAGTTTACCATTATTTCCTTAGTAGTTCGTAGGTATGTCATATTCCAATAATCATGACAAATGATTCACAAATGTCTCCATACAAGATATGGATTACATTTTGAATCCTACTCTACGTAGTGAAAACACCAGTAGGGAAAACACAATGTTCAATATCATTGATTCTTTCCTTCTGTGAAGAGAATCGTTCAGGAACGTTGTCCGTTGCGCTTCTCAACACTCTGATACAAGATTTTGAATCCTGATCATGTTTTACACTATTTTCCATTTGCTCCATAATTGAGAAACATCACTAGAAGTGAGCTTTCTCAAGAATGCACCAAAATCCAAGCAGTACGAATCTTGCTTTCCTTTTGGTTTCAGCTATGGATTTCGTATTCAAACTTTCTAATGAATACTCTACAAGGACTTATTCTCTATTGTTTTGGTTATATCGAATAACCCCAAAAATTTCACGAATTCAAATGGTTCACTATAAATTCTAATTGAGTGCTAATTATTTCTAACTAATGGTCTCTACATCTACACTACAACGATTTATTTGGTGCCTTCTATTCACCCACTTTGATATCTAATATCACATTGTGATGGTTTGCTTTTTGCCATTTCAAAACGTTTTGCATTCCACAATTTCTTTTATGCCATTCTTATAAATTCGAATTTCATTACTATTGATCAAATCATAGTAATTAGATTCTTTTTTATCTTTATACCCATTGTTGATGAAACACTTTGATCAAATCAAATAGTTTCATATTCATGTTTCCTTTGGTAAACTACTTTACACATTAAACAATCATATAATGATAATTACCATTTTCGTTAAAACACAATACATCGAATATGTATTTACTTTTAACAATTCATCAAACACTTTGTATTCAAGTAATACACGGTGTTCAAGTTATTTTTCCGAACTTAGGCATAATTTATATGTGATAAGAAATCGAATGACTTTCACATATTATTAATATAACTTTGAATTTAAACAATGGTTTCATTCATTAATGAATTTATCATTAAGTCGGGTATTTTAAGGCATTTCAATATTTTACAAATGCTCATGCATTATCAATTAGTTTCAAACAACAAGGATAATTCACACATAATCAAACAAGATATGAACACGATTTCATAAAAGCAGAACAACTGTTTGTTACAAACTCATATGAATAATCGTCTCACGAAGTGTGAGACACACTAAAGAAGTTCACAATCTTTTGATTACAACAATCATCCTAAAACATAAACTAAATGATAAATGTCGAGGGAGAGTGTCGTCGGCCATCATCATCATGCTTTCCATCAACACGCAACGTCATCTCCTCTAGCAAGCACCTCTCATGCAGAAAGACCTATTTTCAGCAAAACAGAACAAGTATCAGATATACTTAACACTGCAAATGTGTTTGCAAGATTATAACATTTATAAAACTGTATATCAAATATATACCTTTGTCATCGATGACCTCTCCGGTGATTGGTTCAACCTTTACGTTCCTAAAACGTAATATGAACTCATGGAAATCCAATGTTTCTATATCACCACTCATGATGCTACTCCGGACATGTCCTTCATAGCTAGGAGGCAACGATTGAAGCAGTACGTCTATCGCAAATGGATCAGCCATCTAGTAATCCATGAAGTGAACCAGTCTCATGTGTGCATCAAGCATGCACTCCAAGTGACCCTTCAGACATGTATGCTCCTCCATCTGTATGGAAAGGAACTCACCAAGCAGCTCGTGCTTCCACATGTGCACATGGCCTATGAACTCTGCTCTCAGCTGATCCACCATTGAATATGGATTAAGATCACCCATGAGCGGATGTAGTTCATCCACCATCCCGTAACACATTATTATCTGAATGTAGGTGGACATCTCTTGATGATAGTAGCGGTTTGCCAGCTCTTGTGGGGTCTCATAGTAATCTGGCTCAGTCAAATCCATCGTGCGGTGTATGTAGTCTACCACATGATTCCTAGTAAGGAGATCATTCAGGCGCACAAGCCACCTAGGGAAGTTGGATCCATCAAGTCTAAGTTTCTCACCCTTTACCCAATCCTCAATGACAAAGTAAGCTTCATGGTGAGCCATCTACATTTATAATTGCAAAAGGAATTTAGACTAAGTTTATAATTAAATGAGTTAATAATAACTCCACTCAGAAACACCTATCCCCAGAAGGGTTCCTAGTGATAACACGACCCCTATCAGCCACATCTCCCCCGATCATCACAGCCATCAATGTGGGTTCAAGGGTGGACGCTAAACGTCGGTCACATCATTCATGCGACTCGTGCTCGATCTTTCGACCGTGTTCTGAGGCCATGTCTGCACATGCTAGGCTTGCCAACTCAACCTTAGTGTATTTGCTGTGCAACATGGCTTACACCCACTATATGCAAACGTAGATATGTCTGAGACCCAGGCCTGTACCCTAGATCGCCTCATACCGAAGAACTTTCTTGGTGGTGCACACTAAGGGGGAACACAATCGTTGGTAATTTTAGCAGGGATCATCTTATTAGGCTACCATCGAGTATCTAATACTAGCACACAATAAGATATACAAACAATAACATTGAATGTAAACGTTATGTGATATGGTCCTTCACGTCGTGCTCTCCATCCGCCGTCACCGGGTTCCGGCGCCAGGGTTCCGGTGCCGTAGACACCAGGGTACCGGTGTCATTCCGGCGTGGTAGTCTGTCACCTCCGTGACTATCTACTACTACGTAACAAAAGGTAATCACTTTACCTTTGCCACAACCATATCACAAAGCAACGCCCCCCTGCAAAACAAAGTTAGACGCCTCTACTTTATCTTTGCATGTTTTACGTGGATGAATGGGCTTTCACACAAGAACCGTTCTTACCTACGAACTTTCAGCACAACGCTGATCAAGTAGTTGTCTCTACTACACCCCTTTCGGGGCCCTCCGTTGCAAATGGCATACCAACTAATGCGAGAGAGACAGACACCCCCTAAGCCACTTTATACCGTACAAGCCGTATGTCAAGCATGGACCAGTCTCGCTAATGAACGCGTAAAGTCGGTTGGAGCCACTTCATCAAGCATTACTGTGGTATACACAAGTACATGTGGGAGGGTAACAACTAAAAGATCAACGCCCACATGCTACATCTCGTGTGTTCTACCCGTACTAGCATTACTACGCATAGATCTAGCTCTGATACCACTGTAGGGGTTTCGCGTATGAAAACAATAAATTTTATCCTACGCCCCTGAACCCCTGAAGCTACCAGGACCTATCTATTAGTAATACAGTAAGGGAGGGGCTTTTCGTGAACTTACCCTTGAAGACCGAAAGCGTTGTCAACTCTCAGGAGAGCATGGTTGATGTAGACGAGCCGAAGCCGACCTCAAGGTCGTGATGAAGTCCTTGCGCTCCTTGGCTCCAACGACTTGAGTGCCTCAAGTGCGACACCTCGCGGGGAGTTACACACGTCTAGTGCCTGACGGTGACTCCCGCTTCCCCGATCCAGCAGCAGTTGTGGAAGTAGAGCTCCCAGATCTGAATCCCGCAGCGTGACGGCGCTCCGCGGTGAAGATATCTGTTGTTCGCGCAGTCCAGACTTGGGACCACGGTCACGAGAGAGAGAGGGGGAGAGAGAAAATATCAACTAGAGGTCCTCCCAAAAGTGAGAACACCTTTATTGATTATTGTTGTGTTTTATTTGGCCAAATACCCCCACTATATATAGGGGGAGGGGAGGTACTACCTCCCTCAAAGTCCCGGGGTGGGACTAAAGGAGAGGAGGGGGAGGAGAGGCCGTCGGCCACCCTGGTGGGCCCCGCCCGGGGGGCTAGGCCCAGCCGGCCAGCCCCCTTGCCCCTTCTCCCTCTCTCCTTTCCCCTAATGGGCCCTCTCCCTCTGGAAATTGGCCCATTAAGCTTTTGACCATTTAAATTGATTTTCTCTTTATTAAATAATTATTAATAAATGATTAAATCAACATTTAATATTCATTCACATATTATTCAACCTCCGTGGCTATGGAACACCTTCTACCTCCACTTCGGACATCCTCCGGACTTATCGAAACCCTTCCGGTTTTCTCTCTACTATTCTTCGGCGATTCTACTGATCATATAAACACTCACTAAGCATCATCAAGCCATTAAGCGTGATACCCCACGGTTCAGGAACACTCCAGACATGGTCGGGACACTCCCGCACCAATGATCAACAGAGGGACCTAGATGGCCATGTGACCCCTGTGCGTTCCACGAAGATCTTTCGTCGTTTGAACCGGGACAGTCGTGTCGTATTCCCTTTGTCACTCGATACTTGCATTGCCTGAGATCTGATCAATGACATCACCACGTCGTGTTCAATCTCATTATTGAACAACGATATTTGACTCGTTCCGACAAGCGATATCCCCGTGATCAAATCACACGCTACGCAGCTATTGGATATAACTTCTCCAAGTGGGGCCTTTTAAGTATCTTCCCGTCACATGGACGGACAAATCCTGCTCTTGACATATATTGCCTCTACGGTTTCCTCCGAGTACCTGAACACACCTTTATAACCACTGTATTACCGAGTGGCGTTTGATGCTATCTAAGCACTCTCGGGAGACAGTGATTGATATAGCCTCACGGTCTAAGGAATAGTCTACGAGGATCCATTTCTAATCATCGTAAATTGAACTTCATGACATGATCGGGTCACGATGTTTAGTTTGGGTATTGGTTCATCATCTCATTCTCGGAATGAGATGACTCCATTTCCAACTGGCATAAATGCCACATGATCAGGAAACATGATCATTTGTTGACCAATGAACCAGTGACTAGAGTTTCATTGGGAACCCCTGGTTGTTTGTATATCACACGTGTATTGATGTTTCCACTCAATACAGTTATAGCATGATATAAAACTTAATCATAAACTATATGAAATATGATAATAGTCCTTATAATATTTGTCTCTAGGGCATATTTCCAACACAACGCCCAGTATACTACCTCAGCGAGGTGCTCACGCCAACAAAGCAGCGGTACCCGCACTACCAGAAGCTGGCGTATGGCATCTTCATGACAGCCAGGCGACTACGCCACTACTTCTAGGAACACTCAATTGTGGTGGTAAACGACGCCCCACTCGGGCACATACTCAACAATCCTGATGCCACTGGACGAGTCGCGCTCTGGGGCATAGAGCTGTCGCCACGTGACATCACATACAAGAAGTGCAACGCGATCAAGTCGCAGGTTCTCCCGGACTTCCTCGTGCACTAGATGGAGAACCAGCTTCCCGACAAACCAGATATGTCCTACCTCTAGACAATGCACTTCGATGGATCCAAGCGAAAGGACGGAGCTGGCGCAGGTGTCATACTGACATCACCCCAAGGAGACAAGATGAAATATGTTCTGCAAATGCAGTTCACAGCCTCCAATAATGAAGCCGAGTACGAGGCCTCGATCCACGGGATGCGGATGGCGAAATCCTACGGCGCCAAGAGGATCATCATCTACGGCGACTCCAAACTGGTGGTCAACCAAACGATGCATGAGTGCGACGCACTGAGAGACAACATGATCGCCTATCATGACCTCTATGACACACTCGAGGGAGACTTCGACGGCTGCGAGCTGCGGCACGTAGGCCATGAAAGCAACGAAGAGGCAGATACACTCGCCAGCATCGGGTCCACCTGGGGTATTCCTCGAGCGCATCTGCGAGCGCTCCATCAAGCCCAAGGCTCCAGAGAAGAAAGCAAGCACGTCAACGGACTCGGGGGCTACGCCACCCAATGAGCCAATGGCACTCGATGACATGGAGCTTGGTACGGGACTCGAAGGACCAATGGAGGTCATGATGATCGAGCCATCTTGGACGCAGCCATAGATCACATATCTACTTGGCAAGAGGCTGCCAGATGACCCGACTGATGCGCAACACATCACACGATGATCCAAGGCCTTCGCTCTCATCAACGGCAAATTGTACAAGTGCAGCATTACAGGGGTACTTCAATGGTGCATCTCCAACGGGGACGGAAGGGCCATCCTCCTCGACATACATGAAGGCACATGCGGGCATCATGCTGGCAGTCATGTTGCCAAAGCTCTGCGAGCTAGATTCTACTGGCCCATGGCCATGCGCGACGCCAAGGACATCGTCCAGCGCTACAACGCTTGCCAGCGATTCGGGGGCAAACCTCACACACCTGGCGCGGAACTCAGGCCAATACCATTGGCTTGGCCATTTGCACAATGGGGACTCGATATGGTCGGCAAGCTCCCAAATTCCTCGCGAGGAGGTTATGTCTACGGTCGACAAATTCACCAAGTGGATCGAGGCCATGCCGGTGACAAATCAATCAGGAGCCAGCACTGTCAAGTTCTTCGAGTCCATTGTCTACCGCTTTGGAGTGCCACATAGCATCATCACGGATAATGGGACGAACTTCACCTCTAAGGAGTTCCAGGAATTCTACGAAAACCTGGGAATCAACATAAGCTACGCCTCGGTGGCTCACCCGCAGACCAACGGTCAAGTAGAAAAGGCCAACGGCCTCGTCTGCGGTGGAATCAAGACACGATTCCTCCGGCCACTCGAACAAGCCGATGGATGTTGTCCAGACGAGCTGCAATCCGTACTTTGGAGCCTACGCACAACTCCAAATAGCACCACAGGATACACTCCGTTCTTCATGGTGCACGGTGTTGAAGCGGTGCTACTCGCAGAAGTACGCTACAAAGCCCCATGAGTGGTCGCATACAGCGAGAAGGAGTCAACTCTCGCACTCGAAGACTCCGTCGACCTCCTTGACGAGGCACGTGAGATAGCAGCGGAGAGATCAACGATCTACCAGCAGAGCCTCCGCAACTACCACAGCAGAAGGCTACGCCCCAGATCCTTCGTCGAAGGAGACCTGGTCCTGCGATTGAAGCAACAAGGGCATCTCAAGCTCGAGTCCCCTTGGGAAGGACCTTACGTGATTATAGAAGTAATCCCAGGTGGCGCCTATCGCCTTAAAGATTTTGAGAGCGGAGTCGCATACTCCAACCCCTGGAACATCGCGCAGCTGCGTCGTTTCTACCCCTAGTCATTTTTACATTACAAATAAGGTTATTCAGTCAGGCTACCTCGTACTATTCTACGAATAAATAAAGCTAAGTGCCCCGAAACTCTGTGTCTTTTCCTATTTTCTTGCAATTTCATCACTCGGGGGCTATGACACCCTTTACACTCCCGTTCTACGAACAAATCGCAGTATCCTAAGTAGCTGACGCACTACCAATCGAACCCTTGATAAACACCAACCCAGTTGCAACGCACCTGACGGGTTGGCAAGGTGCTGAGATAAACACCCGTCAGGCTAACGAAAAGGAACTGAAGAGTACAATACACTCGAAAAATATACAAGCTTGGCATGGGTATACCCTATAGGTACTCGAGCTTGGCATATACGGTCTAGATATGGCAGAAGCCCATGGCGTTGTCAAGGCCCAATGCAAAATTCGGGTGACTCACGGACTCTCTGATTGCTTGCAATGCAAGAAGAAGCTTAAGATAGAAAGTTCAAAGGGACGAACCCTAATCTATAACCGACTCGACATGCTGCCCGAGACCTAGACTATCTATATAAAGGCTAGGAGGGGGTGGCAAGGAGGACAATCACAACCCTAGTTTCAACAACCATCGCCAGATTGCATCTGCACACCCCTGTAATCTTCGATTCCTTCGATAATTCCAAGAGCAGACAAGCAGGAGTAGGGACCTCTACGAGGCTTGAACCTGGGTAAACCTTGCATCCCTGTGTACTTGTTTGCTAGCCGATTGATGCCTCCAGCGCTCCCTCCTTCTCCAAAACCCAAGTCCATAACAATGGGCATTGGCGAGTTAAACCCTCATCAACCACCCTCACTCATTGAAGGAAGAACGCATAGGAGGAAGTACCCAGATGCGTGGGGAAGAAGATTCGCGGGAGGCCCGGAAAATTTGGTGGCCGAAACGGCTCCGGGAAGGGCTGGGGCAGCGGGCGGCGGCTTGGGAGAGAGAGGGGTCGGGGGAGAAGAACTGCTTTGTTTGATCTCTTCTCCCCGACGCCCCGTCCTTAAAGGACAGAAGCCGCCAGGGACGGATTATCCGGCCCCCACTTGGGGCAGATAATCTGGCTTGATTTCTAAAGTTCTGTTTTACACAGATCCAGGCCCGCGCACCACCAAAAAAAACCACAAGGTAAACAATGGACTTGTGTGCAAGAAGAGATGGCTCGGGGATAGGGAAAGGCATGGGATTAGACAACCAAACTGAGATGGTACTACACACTCAAGATTGCAAGAACCAAATCAAATAAAAGCCAAAATTGAGTGTGGTTTCCATAAGAACATAAGATAAGCAAGAAAAACCAAGAAGATCCACATAGAACCAACTCTTCTCACGGAAGAGGGCGGTGGCGGAGGCCACCTTGTTGGAGTGCATGGTATGACACCGTGAAGATATATCTTGGGTTCATGACCAATACTCATCAATAAGCTCACATATCACAAAATGATATTAAGAGAAATGATTTTACTTACTTTTGGCATCATGGGGGGAGGGTTTGCACAACCACTTAAGACCACACTCCCCCTATATACATGCCCAAATAACAAAATCTTGCTTCATCAAGTGGCTTCGTGAAAATATCAGCAAGTTGGTTCTTCGTGCTCACAAAATATAGATCAATATCACCATGAGCAACACGGTCCCGAATAAAATGATTCCAAATCTCAATATATTTTGTCCTTGTATGCTGCACTGGATTGTGCACAATTTTGGTTGCACTTTCATTATCACATAAAAGAGGCACTTTGTCACAATTGACATTGTATTCCTTTAAAGTTTGCCTCATCCACAATAATTGAGTACATGCACTTGTAGTAGCCACATATTCAGCGTCGGTGGTGGAGAGAGATATACAATTCTTCTTAGAATACCAACATACCAAAGACCTTCCCAAGAATTGACAAGGTCCAGAAGTTGATTTCCTATCATCCTTGTCACCAGCCAATCTGAATCAGTATAACGACATAGAGAGAAATTGGAGCCCTTGGGATACCATAAACCAAAATTAGCGGACTGAACCAAATATCGAAAGATTCTCTTGACTGCCACTAAGTGGCTTTCTTTAGGAGCTGCTTGATACCTTTGCACACACACCTACACTCAACACAATATCAGGTCTAGATGCGCAAAGGTAAAGGAGAGAGCCGATCATGGACCGGTATACCCTTTGGTCCACATCTTTACCATTGGATTAAGTTCAAGATGGCATTTAGTTTGCATCGGTGTGGCGACGCCATTAAGATCCGTCATCTTGAACCTCTTGAGCATGTCTTGGATGTATTTTGCTTGATTTATGAAGGTTCCTTCTCTAAGTTGTTTGATCTCAAATCCCAGAAAGAACTGTAATTCCCCCATCATAGACATCTCAAACCTGTCAGTCATAAGCTTTGAAAATTCATCATTAAAAGCTTTATTAGTAGAGCCAAAGATAATGTCGTCTACATATAGTTGGAATACAAAGAGCTCCCTCTTAACCTTCTTAGTAAAAAAAGAGTGGGATCGATTTACCCAACTTCGAAACCACAGTCTAGCAAAAGCTCTTTAAGGTGCTCATACCACGCACGTGTGGCTTGTTTAAGGCCATGGAGTGCCTTATCGAGTTTGTAGACATGGTTCGGGAAGTTGGGATCCTTAAATCCCGGGGGTTGCTTTACATATACCAACTCATGTAGACAACCATTAAGAAAAGCACTTTTAACGTCCATTTGCTGTAATTTAAAGTTATTATGAGCTGCATAAGTAAGAAGGATACGGATGGACTCAAGACGAGCCACAGGAGCATAGGTCTCACCGAAGATGATGCCTTCAACTTGGGAATAGCCTTGTGCCACGAGTCTTGCCTTGTTCCTTACAATAATGCCATTCTCATCTTGCTTATTCTTGAAAATCCACTTTGTGCCAATAACATTGCGGCAATCCTTGGGCTTGTCTACTAATTTCCAGACCATGTTGCGCTCAAAATTATTTAACTCTTCATGCATAGCAACAACCCAGTCCGGATCTTCAAGAGCTTAAAGCACTTTCTTGGGTTCCACCGTGGAAATGTGAGCTTGATGATCACCGAAGCTTGCTAGCTCCCTTCTTGTGGACACCCTCTATCTAAGATCACCTATAACTTTATCAAGAGTGTGACCTCTCAATTCAAGATTCTGGTCTGCACGAGCTTTGTGGCGAAGTTCAATCAACTTGTTGTTTCTTGGAGGAATTTCTTCATCACTTGAATCTTCGTTGGGACTACTCGCTTGACCTTGATCTTCAGCTTGATCAGCGAGAATAGGAGATGAATAACCTTGCCCTTGATGTTGATCAGCAGCCATAATAGGAGGTTGTTGATGTTCTAAAATTCTGGGCCGAATAATTCGGCCGAGGGAGTGGCCGGATAATCCGGACTGGGAGTAGATGGTCCTTCCTGACTGTCTTGGATGCTTCTTGATCGAGTTGGAGAAGGGCCGGATAATCCGGTGTCGCCCGGAAAATCCGGCCTAGGAGTTGCATCAGTTCCTTCATTGATCTGTTCAGTCCTGGCATTCGAGGTAGCATGGCCGGATAATCCGGCCTGGAGCTTCCTGGAGCAGATGGTGGATGATCTTCAGCAGGTGGCGATGATGGTGTAGAAGTTTCTCCAGCTATTGGAGCATGTTGAGCTTGAGTCGATGAGGGCTCTACTTGAGTAGAGCAGTGTCCTTCCCGATCTGCCACAAGGGGTTCCTCAATGGGGCAGAAAAATCCCACACCCATTCTTCTTATGGCATCTTGGGGTATTTCAACATCTGCATCACAAACATCAACTTGCCCGGCACGGAAGCCATCATTTTCCTTGAACACCACACTACAAGATTCTACAACGGTTCCGGAGAGCTTATTGTAGACTCTATAAGTGTGGTATTCGGCACCATAACCAACAAAAATACCTTCTAAAGCCTTAGACTCGAATTTAGATAAACGAACTCCTTTGATGAGAAAGAAAGACTTACAACCAAATAGCCGGAAGTAGGAGATGTTTGGCTTGTTACCGGTAAGTATTTCATAAGGTGTTTTGTCCAAGATTTTGTGGAGGTAGAGCCGGTTGGATGAGTGGCATGCGGTAGAAATTGCTTTAGCCTAGAAATTATATGGTGACTTGAATTCAGCCAACATAGATCTTGCCATATCCATTAAAGTCCAGTTCTTCCTCTCGGCTACACCATTTTGTTGAGGGGTGTACGCAGCAGAATATTGGTGTCTTATACCCTCTTCACTTAGGAATTCATTCAGAGTGTAGTTCTTGAACTCAGAGCCGTTATCGCTTCTAATTGCCAATATAGGAACATTGTGTTGACGTTGAACCTCGTTGGCGAAATTGATGACCGTTTGTTGAGTCTCGCTCTTCAACTTGAAGAAATAAACCCATGTATATCTTGAATAGTCGTCAGTGGTTACGAGGCAATATTTCTTCCCACCGAGGCTTGCATGAGATGGAGGACCAAAAAGGTCCACATGAAGGAGCTCCAATCTCCTCTTTGATGAGATAATTGTCTTCTTTCGATGGGGAGAGTCATGCATTTTCCCTTCAACACAAGCCCTATAAACACGATCTTTGGCAAAGGAAACATGTTCTTCTAGTCCAAGGATGTGGCCACCCTTGTGGAGACTTTGCAAAGTTCTCATGTTGACGTGGGCTAGACGGTGATGCCAGAGCCAACCCGCATCAGCCTTTCCAAAAAGACACATCGGGCCTATAGTGGTTTTCCCCGAAAAGTCCACCACATACAGGTCATTTTCGACGTATCCAACGAAAGCAACCTTTAGAGACTTGCTCCACAAGAGTACCACCAAATCACCATCAATAAAAATAGCAAAGCCCATCTTACCAAGGGCACGAACAGAAAGTGAATTGTAACTGAGGGTCTCAACAAGCATGACGTCCATGAGAGAGATATCGTGGGCAACCACAACCTTGCCAAGACCCAATACCTCAGATTTTGACTTATCACCATAGGAGACGGTTATATGATCATGGTTTGGCCGCATCTCCGAGATGATCTCCTTGCTTCCGATCGTATGACTCGTGCACCTGCTATCGAGCACCCATTTGGACCCACCAGAAGCATAGCCATGCAAGAAAGTTACTTCTTGGTTTTAGGTACCCATTTTTAAATGGGTCCTCTCATGTTAGTGACAAGGGTCTTGGGAACCCAAATAGACCAAGAAAGGTAACTATCAAACGGATCAACATAACTAGCATATATATCACCATAGTAATCATGAAATAATTCATAATTAGGATTATTAGCCCTTGAAAAACCAATATAGTTAGTCTTGTCATTAGTTGTGGTGCTTGTCTTTGTTTGAGCAGTTTTGCTCTTCTTCTTATTATTCTTCTTCTTCTTCTTTGTCTTGGGAACATAGCCAAGACCCTATTTTCCATTGCTTGTCCTTTGCTTGCTAAGGATCTCATCTAGGACTTCATTACTGTGGCATCCCGCTAAAACCACTACTAGAAAATCGTTGTGTTTTTGTGCATTGCATCATCATGACCGCATGCTCATGTCATCATGCCACATTGCATTTGAGCATCGTCATCATCATGCATGGTTTGTTTGAAAACTATTTTCAAAAAGTCTAATTCGGTTTTCTAAATACACTGCCTTTATTTCAAATTAAAACCCCGGTCTTTTCCGGATCTTTTATTTGTCTAAAAACTATTTATAAAAGTCCTTCTAATAATAAAACTATTTTTTTCGGACCGGGGAGGCAGCCCAGCCATAAGGCCAGGCCACCTACAACCCGGCGCATCTATAACTAAACCCTAGTCCTACCCCAAACACTAGATCTACCCAAACCCACCCCGCCGCCAGCCGCACACACACAACAGCCGCGTGCTGCACCCTCCCTCTCTCTACCTACCCTACCGACCGAACCCCTCCACCTTTTCTCCCTTCATCGCACACAACACGCGCACCACTCCCTCCTGCCACCTTCCCCTAGCCCGCCTGCCCCCGGGTCCCACCACACACAGCCATCACCCGCCCACCTGCCTCGCATCCCCACCAGGTCCACGTCCTCCCCACCCACCTGGTCCCTCCTCCCGACAACCGCCCGCACGCATCCCCGTACACCTCGCTCCCCACCGCCTGGCCCCACCCCTACGAGGCTTCCCCCAATTCCCCACCTACCCGCTCCTCTCCGTCTCTCCCTCTCGAGCCCGGCCGTCCTCTAGACCCGCCGCCGCTTCACCTGGCGCCCTGCCAGCAACCGCCGCCGTAGACGCCCCTCCGCCTAGCCTCCTCCCGCGTCGATCCCGGCGTCGCCTACCTCGAGCCCGGCCATCACAGCACCGGCCCCGCGCCCTACAATCTCGCCTACCACACGTCCCCGCCTCTCCAGCGGTGCCGCCCGGCCGCGGCCTCGATGCTGTTCGCCGTCCCGATGCCTCCTCTCTGCGGCACCCCCTGCAGCGCCCCGTCGCCGCGCTCGCTCGACTCTCCGCAGCGCACCGGCCGCGCCCCTGCGAGGCCGTCGCGGATGCCATCATCTCGCCTGGTCGCGTTGTACCTCCGCCCCGCCCTTAGCCGCCCGCCGACTGCCTCTACAGGTCGACGTTGACGCTGTTGCGCTTCACCCTGCACCGGCCTCTCCTTCCTCCCTCTGCCCTAGGGCAGCCCGCGACCCTCTCTGGCCGCCGCGCCCTCATGGTCCCTCCTGCGAGTTCTGCATCGCCCGCAACCGCTGTCCGTGCGCCAGCCTGCACGTTTCGACCCGCGCGCAGCCAAGGCCTCCCATCGGCCGTGCCCGCTCTGTCGGTGAAAAGTAGTGACGATGGTGTAAACGTGTTTGGGGTTGCGTCGTGTCCAGTTTTTGATGATGTTGTTGCTGTGAGAAGGAGAGGTGATGCTGACTCGGTTGCTAGACCCTCGAAATGTACAAGATTGAGGGGCGTCCCGACAAGATCTACGATACCATGCGGGTGACCGAGACCGATGGTTGGAGCGAAGCCAAAGAATCGTGTCGAACCCGGATATCTCGCCAAGACGATCATCAAGGGAAAGACCAAACCCAGAGCCTGATCCAGAGGATCCGAAGGCCGAACCCTGGCGCGCCAAGTTCATCGACCCCGAGGACCGATCCATCAGATGCGACAAGACCTCCTTCTTGGAACCACCAAGTACTTCCTCGCAGACGCCAAGACCCGAACCTGGAGACGGTCAAGATCGCCACCGGAACGCCAAGTTCGTCATCCCGAATGCCAAGACCGACCCGATACACGGACCCGACAAGATCTTCGCGATGACAAGATCGACACCGACCAGGACGAATCCGATGATCCTCCGACGCCAAACCAAGTCCTTCTTTCTGGAACGCCAAGCTCTCCTTCCGTTGTCCGAGACCGATCCCGTCGAACCGTTCCCCCCGTCGAACCCTGAGACCGGACCCCGGACCCCCAGAACCCAAGATCTTCCGAACCCAGATGTGTGCCCCTTAGCCCCTATTTTTGTAATATGACATATATCTGTCGCATCATTAAATCATCATGCTTGCATACATGTCATCTGGTGGGTTGGGTTAAATAGTTGATTCACCTAAATTAAATATGGAGTCTATATGCGGGTTATTCTAGTCTTATTCCGCCTCCATTTAAATTTGCATAGTGAACCGATGCCATGTTTTTGCCGTGTTTAAACAACATTTAAATTGCAGGGTATCTAAACAACATGAACCCATTAATTAATTGTCGGGACCCCGGTTCCGCTTAATGCTGCCTACTTGCACCGCATCTGTGCATGCCATGCATCATAGAATAATCATGCTGGATCTTTTGCCGTAGTATTAAATAGTGCATCCGGTGTTTGTTCTAGTGTTTGCTTCTTCGTGGATTAGGCCGATGAGTTGATGCGAGTATCGACAAGTTCTCCGGATATGATCCTTCGGCAGTGTTTCCTAGGCGAGCATTCTCCCCCTTTCTACCTATTTTGCGTTTATAGTCTTTATTTCCTCCTGTTGATCTATTGCTATCTATGTCGCGATGCTTTAGTTTCCGTGCACCATTTATACACCTTGCAGCCTCTATATTGCCATGGACACACCCTATTGCCTGTTGTTTGATAGATAGTCGGCCTTGCGAGTCGTAGTTGCTTGTTGCTGTGTTGCTTCGTGTCGTTGTCGTTCCACCGTTGACGGCAAGTTGGCACATGATAAATGGTGGAGATGTTAAATGATGGAGATGATGATGACTTTAAATACAACTATTAAATTGCTAGATATAACTAATGCAGAGGCATCGGTGGGAAATAGATGTTATTTGGTTCTTCCACGCTCACTTGTGTCCCGTAGGACCCCGAGTACTTGATACCTGTTCCTTGATTTTTCGCACTATCCACATCCGGGAGGCCTTATGGACCCCCCCTGAGCCAGAGCTTGATTCATTTCTATTTCTTGGGGCCACAAAGTAGTTTGGGGCTTTATTACTATCCTGTACTTATGCCATGCTTTACTGCTTTATTTAAGATTGTGCGCGGAGCACCTGTACTGTTTAGGATTGCGGAGTGTTTTCACGGTATCGCCAAGCCCAGTCACACTTTCGGGTTCCCAGTCATTTACAGCCATTGGCGCAAACCTTGGATCCGTCTCGGAGCCGGCCAACTTCGTTGCGGGTAGCTTAATGGGGTGGCCCCCTGAAATATTTATGAATCCTGTGATCGCTTTGTCGTGAATGCCTCGTTGGGTTTTGAGTTGGTTTTTCCGAGGTTGATCGAGTGTGTGTTGCTATTTGTGCACCCCTGCAGGGTAAAACTTTCTGAAAGCCGTGTCCGCGGTTATGGACGACTTGGAGCACAGTATCTCGGTCATAGACAAGCATAACTAAAGTAGTGCTATAAATTTGACTTAATATGTGACTAGTAATCAGCTTAATTATAACGGAATGGATATTAAAAATGCCAACAACTGCTGGATCTGGGTTGCTTTGTTATATATGCCTAGTAAGTATTGCAACTCTGATGGAATGTGATAAAATTGCCAACAACTGCTGGGTTTTGGGATTCCTTAGGACAATTATATCGGACTAGTAAATGTTCCAACTACAATGGAATGTTAACTAAAACTGCCCACTACTTATGCTATCAGGATGACTCATGCTATCTATATCTGATTAGTAAGAGCTTCAACTATAATGGAATGAATAAAACTGCCAACCGTGTGAGTTCCTCGATTTGACTTCCTCGTTTGGTCTCGAGGGGGAATACTAGGATGGTATGTTTGGTGTTAGTATCAGGTAGGATCCGAATAGGTCTTTCTTACCCCTCTCTGATAACCGCCAGTGATACCGAGTCTCTATAGGTTGTTTAGTGCCGCTGCGCTGCCCCTTCAGTCCACCATACCTATGTAGGCGAGAGCCGCCGAATTCTAGCCTCGCCGTGTACTGGCCTCAGTACTGACGCTCCTCTTTTTCCTTTGCCCTTTGTCGGCACCCCTTTTGTTTTAACAGGTTTGAGATCGACGTTGTTAGCAGGGTTACCCTTCCGGCTTGGCCTGGGCAGGGTTATGGATGCCATTGGTTATTCTTCAGGGCTCTTAGCCCCATTTGCCTCTTGTCCATAGTCGGCCGCTCTATCGTTTTCAAGGTGATTTGAATCTTTGTATAGTATATCTGTATTCTTGACTCATGAAGTCATTGTTGTATATATATGTTTTGTGGGTTCCATCGTGGACTAATGTGTAATGGTATTACTTCGTCTTCCACCCACACGAAAGTGCCTGGTGGGCGTCCTTGAATCGTTTCTATGCGAGTTTGGCGAAAAGGGCTACTTGCATAGGGCCGATTCGAGGGTGTTACAGAGTGTTATCAGAGCCCAGCAGTTGCGATACCCCAAAAGTCCAGCATGTAGGATAATCTAGCTAACGGCCGAAGTAGAGTATCAAAACTATTTTGCAAAAATCGGTTGGATAGATCTATTAGGTCGGATTTTACTCCTTACCCCTCTGCTGTTCTCCTCTTACCTCTGCGTGTTTTGAATCTTCTCTCTTATCTTTTCTTCGAGTCCAGGAATTCTCATGGTTGGGTTTCCGTCGTACCTTCAGGGTTTCGCTTCCTCCTTTGGTAACGGTGTTGCTACCTCCGGTCTTCATGCTATCTGAGGAATCCTTCGTCTGTTGGACTTCTCTTTGTTCCTTCTTGTGCCTTCCGGTGTTTTCCGCCGCGACGACATCATCTACGCCAGATCCGATGCAGAGCCTGCATCACTCCTTTATTCCGAACCTCGATTGTCGAGATCTTTAGTCTGATTCTAAGGATGGTTGCACGCTTTTCTACCGAATGTGCGGAGTAATAGTTTGGGTGCGTGATGGATTGGCCCCCATGCCGACTACTCATTCTATTTTCTCTCGTACATTTAAGTGGATGAGAATGCATCTTTTCTCTCTTTCTATCGGAGTTAGAGGTGGCTTTATTTGTGGATACCTTCATCTTCGTCCTTTGTTTTCCGGAGTGTTCTCTTGACGATCACGGACAACGACCTCTTGTTAGTGGTGTCGCGGGCATCTACACGAAGCGAGAAGATTCAGATCGCCGACCTTCTTCCCGGTACCATGAGGCGGATCTCGAGGGCGAGATCCATTGTTAGTGGTGTCGAATTGTGGCATCCCGCTAAAACCACTACTAGAAAATCGCTGTGTTTTTGTGCATTGCATCATCATGACCGCATACTCATGTCATCATGCCACATTGCATTTGAGCATCGTCATCATCATGCATGGTTTGTTTGAAAACTATTTTCGAAAAGTCTAATTCGGTTTTCTAAATACCCCGCCTTTATTTCAAATTAAAACCCTGGTCTTTTCCGGATCTTTATTTGTCTAAAAACTATTTATAAAAGTCCTTCTAATAATAAAACTATTTTTTTCGGACCGGGGAGGCAGCCCAGCCGTTAGGCCAGGCCACCTACAACCCGGCCCATCTAAAACTAAACCCTAGTCCTACCCCAAACACTAGCTCTACCCAAACCCACCCCGCCGCCAGCCGCACACACACACAACAGCCGCGCGCTGCACCCTCCCTCTCTCTACCTACCCTACCGACCGAACCCCTCCACCTTTTCTCCCTCCATCGCACACAGCACGTGCACCACTCCCTCCTGCCACCTTCCCCTGGCCCGCCTGCCCCCGGGTCCTACCACACCCAGCCATCTCCCGCCCACCTGCCTCGCATCCCCACCAGGTCCACGTCCTCCCCACCCACCTGGTCCCTCCTCCCGACAACCGCCTGCACGCATCCCCATACACCCCGCTCCCCACTTCCTGGCCCCACCCCTGCGAGGTCGCCCCCAATTCCCCACCTACCCGCTCCTCTCCGCCTCTCCCTCTCGAGCCCGGGCGTCCTCTAGACCCGCCGCCGCTTCGCCTGGCACCCTACCAGCAACCGCCGCCGCAGGCGCCCCTCCGCTCAGCCTCCTCCCGCGTCGAGCCCGGCGTCGCTACCTCGAGCCCGGCCATCACAGCGCCGGCCCCGCGCCCTACAAGCTCGCCTCCCACGCGTCCCCGCCTCTCCAGCGGCGCCGCCCGGCCACGGCCTCGACGCCGTTCGACGTCCCCGATGCCTCCTCTCCGTGGCACCCCCTGCAGTGCCCCGTCGCCACGCTCGCTCGACTCTCCGCAGCGCCCCGTCGCCGCGCTCGCTCGACTCTCCGCAGCGCACCGGCCACGCCCCTGCGAGGCCTTCACAGACGCCATCATCTCGCCTGGTCGCGTTGTACCTCCGCCCCGCCCTTAGCCGCCCGCCGGCCGCCTCGGCAGGTCGCTGTCGACGCTGCTGCGCTTCACCCTGCACCAGCCTCTCCTTCCTCCCTCTGCCCCAGGGCCGCCCGCGACCCTCTCCGGCCGTCGCGCCCTCGTGGTCCCTCCTGCGAGTTCTGCATCGCCCGCAACCGCCGTCTATGCGCCAGCCTACACGTTTCGACCCGCGTGCAGCCAAGGCCTCCCATCGGTCGTGCCCGCTCCGTCGGTGAAAAGTAGTGACGATGGTGTAAACGTGTTTGGGGTTGCGTCGTGTCTATTTTTTGCTGATGTTGTTGTTGTGAGAAGGAGAGGTGATGCTGACTCGGTTGCTAGACCCTCGCAATGTACAAGATTGAGGGGCGTCCTGACAAGATCTATGATACCATGCGGGTGACCGAGACCGATGGTTGGAGCGAAGCCAAAGAACCGTGTCGAACCCGGATATCTCGCCAGGACCATCATCAAGGGCAAGATCGAACCCGGAGCCTGATCCAGAGGATCCGAAGGCCGAACCCTGGCGTGCCAAGTTCTTCGACCCCGAGGACCGATCCATCGGATACGACAAGACCTCCTTCTCGGAACCACCAAGTACTTCCTCGCAGACGCCAAGACCCGAACCTGGAGACCGCCAAGATCGCCACCGGAACGCCAAATTTGTCATCCCAAACGCCAAGACCGACCCGATACGCGGACCCGACAAGATCTTCGCAACGACAAGATCGACACCGACCAGGACGAATCCGATGATCCTCCGATGCCAAACCAAGTCCTTCTTTCCGGAACACCAAGCTCTCATTCCGTTGTCCGAGACCGATCCCGTCGAACCGTCCCCCCCGTCGAACCCTGAGACCGGACCCCGGACCCCCGGAACCCAAGATCTTATTAACCCAGATGTGTGCCCCTAAGCCCCTATTTTTGTAATATGACATATACATGTCGCATCATTAAATCATCATGCTTGCATACATGTCATCTGGTGGGTTGGGTTAAATAGTCGATTCACCTAAATTAAATATGGAGTCTATATGCGGGCTATTCTAGTCTTATTCCGCCTCCATTTAAATTTGCATAGTGAACTGATGCCATGTTTTTGCCGTGTTTAAACAACATTTAAATTGCAGGGTATCTAAACAACATGAACCCATTAATTAATTGTCAGGACCCCGGTTCCGCTTAATACTGCCTACTTGCACCGCATCTGTGCCATGCCATGCATCATATCATAATCATGTCGGATCTTTTGCCATAGTATTAAATAGTGCATCCGGTGTTTGTTCTAGTGTTTGCTTCTTCGCGGATTAGGCCGATGAGTTGATGCGAGTATCGACAAGTTCTCCGGATATGATCCTTCGGCAGTGTTTCCCAGGCGAGCATTCTCCCCCTTTCTACCTATTTTGCGTTTATAGTCTTGATTTCCTCCTGTTGATCTATTGTTATCTGTGCCGCGGTGCTTTAGTTTCCGTGCACCATTTATACACCTTGCAGCCTCTATATTGCCATGGACACACCCTATTGCCTATTGTTTGATAGATAGTCAGCCTTGTGAGTCGTAGTTGCTTGTTGTTGTGTTGCTTCGCGTCGTTGTCGTTCCACCATTGACGGCAAGTTGGCACATGATAAATGGTAGAGATGTTAAATGATGGAGATGATCATGACTTTAAATACAACTATTAAATTGCTAGATATAACTAATGCAGAGGCATCGGTGGGCAATAGATGTTATTTGGTTCTTCCACGCTCACTTGTGTCCCGTAGGACCCCAAGTACTTGATACCTGTTCCTTGATTTTTCGCACTATCCACATCCGGGAGGCCTTATGGACCCCCCTGAGCCAGAGCTTGATTCATTTCTATTTCTTGGGGCCACAAAGTAGTTTGGGGATTTATTACTATCCTGTACTTATGCCATGCTTTACTGCTTTATTTAAGATTGTGCGTGGAGCACCTGTACTGTTTAGGATTGCGGAGTGTTTTCGCGATATCGACAAGCCCAGTCACACTTTCGGGTTCTCAGTCGTTTACAGCCATTGGCGCAAACCTTGGATCCGTCTCGGAGCCGGCCAACTTCGTTGCGGGTAGCTTAATGGGGTGGCCCCCTGAAATATTTATGAATCCTGTGATCGCTTTGTCGTGAATGCCTCGTTGGGTTTTGAGTTGGTTTTTCCGAGGTTGATCGAGTGTGTGTTGCTATTTGTGCACCCCTGCAGGGTAAAACTTTCTGAAAGCCGTGTCCGCAGTTATGGACGACTTGGAGCACAGTATCTCGGTCATAGACAAGCATAACTAAAGTAGTGTTATAAATTTGACTTAATATGTGACTAGTAATCAGCTCAATTATAACGGAATGGATATTAAAAATGCCAACAATTGCTGGATCTTGGTTGCTTTGTTATATATGCCTAGTAAGTATTGCAACTCCGACGGAATGTGATAAAAGTGCCAACAACTGCTGGGTTTTGGGATTCCTCAGGACAATTATATCTGACTAGTAAATGTTCCAACTACAATGGAATGTTAACTAAAACTGCCCACTACTTATGCTATCAGGATGACTCATGCTATCTATATCTGATTAGTAAGAGCTTCAACTATAATGGAATGAATAAAACTGCCAACCGTGTGAGTTCCTCGATTTGACTTCCTCGTTTGGTCTCGAGGGGGAATACTAGGATGGTATGTTTGGTGTTAGTATCAGGTAGGATCCGAATAGGTCTTTCTTACCCCTCTCTGATAACCGCCAGTGATACCGAGTCTCTATAGGTTGTTTAGTGCCGCTGCGCTGCCCCTTCAGTCCACCATACCTATGTAGGCGAGAGCCGCCGAATTCTAGCCTCGCCGTGTACTGGCCTCAGTACTGACGCTCCTCTTTTTTCCTTTGCCCTTTGTCGGCACCCCTTTTGTTTTAGCAGGTTTGAGATCAACGTCGTTAGCAGGGTTACCCTTCCGGCTTGGTCTGGGCAGGGTTATGGACGCCATTGGTTATTCTTCAGGGCTCTTAGCCCCATTTGCCTCTTGTCCGTAGTCGGACGCTCTATCGTTTTCAAGGTGATTTGAATCTTTGTATAGTATATCTGTATTCTTGACTCATGAAGTCGTTGTTGTATATATATGTTCTATGGGTTCCATCGTGGACTAATGTGTAATGGTATTACTTTGTTTTCCACCCGCACGAAAGTGCCTGGTGGGCGTCCTTGAATCATTTCTATGCGGGTTTGGCGGAAAGGGGTAAAACTTGCATAGGGACGATTCGAGGGTGTTACAATTACCTTTGGGTTGGGATCCCTTGACAAGTTCTTCTTTCAATCTAGCATTTTCTTCAATAACATCTTCATGACCACATGATGGTGTGGAGGTGCTAGGCATATCATACTTGTGCAATTTATTTTGGAGCTGATCACGAGACTCATTTAGAGTAGGGTGTTCACTCTCCAATGCCTTGTAGGCAATGTCAAGTTTCTCTAATTCCTCTGAGAGTCTAGCCTGAGCAGCCCCAAAGTCAATCTTCTCCTTCTTTAATTTCTTTACCTTAGCAATAGCATTGTCACATTCCCTTATGAGCTGGGAAACAACCTCTTCATGAGACTCCTCCATTGACTCAAGTTTATCCTCTAGAGAGACTCAAGCCTCCTCTTCTTCTTCTAGAGCATTTTTCAAAGAGGTTATCTCCATGGCATCTTCTCTTTCAGTTCTCCCCTTTTCTTCAAGGAGTACTTTGGAGTGAGCAAGTTGGCTCATAAGACCATCAAAATTAAGTTTGTTCTCACCTTGCAAGTTAGTAAAAAAATTGTCCGAAGCAATAAACTCCTCATTTACCCTAAGACTTGTATGGTCATCCAAATCAACATTCATAGTGGTCTTAGGAAATGAAGAAATAGTAGGTGATACCTCGGAACCTCTTGCTATAAGGCAAGTGATGTTCTTGTTGATGATGTTCTCATTAGGGAGTCGAAGAGCGATGTGGGAGTAGATGTGGTGGCTATTGCAGCCACCTCACGAGTGCTCTCTTCATCCTCCTCATCTTCCCTTCCGGATGAGTATTCTTCTTGTGCCACCAAAACAATCTTTGGTTACTTCTTGTAGGGAGCACTCTTCTTGATGAATGGCTTCTTCCGAGGTGACTTTGATTTTTCCTTGAGGATGAGTCTGTCCCCATTATCTTCTCTACTTTGATAGGGACACTCAGCCACAAAGTGTAAACGGTCTCCACAATTGTAGCAAGTTCTCAGCTTTGGGCCATTCTCCTTTCGCCTACTTGACCCATTCTTGCGCTCAAGTTCACATTTAGCCTTAGCCGAGTCCTTCCAAAAGTTTCTTGCGTAGAAGGCCATGTAGTCACCATGAGCACGCTTGACCTCCTCGGGACATCTCATGGAGACAACATCGAACCCTCTATCATCCTCATCTTGTTCAACAACATTGGCCTTTAGTGCACCATTGACTCCTTTTTGCATCCCAATTGCCTGAGCGTGAGCATCTTCGGTGTTCTTAGCTGCTACCTTGAAGACCGCCATTTCTTGCATGACTTCATTGGAAGTCATTTGGTGGTAGTTGTGTCTACCTTGGAAACTCTTCATGTCCGTGGGCTCAAATGGCATGAGGGCACTCAGATATTTCCTTTTGATCCAAGCATCATCAATATGAGTGGCACCATGCTTTCTAAACATTGTTGCAATGCTCTTGAGCCTTCTATACATGTCGTCATGGTCCTCACCATCCAACATGTAGAATCCTTCAGCTTCATTGCTTAGAGCATCATACCTATTTCTTCTCATGCTTTCATTTTCGATGAACAAGTCGGTGAGAGCATCCCATGCTTCTTTGGCGGTGTTAAAGTGCTCAATATGTGGCATGTCCTTGGGACCCACACCAAGCTGAATCATGTGAAGATCTGTTGCATTTAGTTGACTATCCACCACCTCTCTCCTTGTCAAATTGGTGGAGTCTCCAATATGAAGGCCATCTTCAATGATCCTCCAAAGCTCAATCGACGAACTGCACACATGAGATTTCATTAAGAATCGCCATTGATTAAATGAAGATGCAGTAAGCTTGGGTGGATCACCCCTATTGTTTATATGAGGATGAGGGATAGGTGGGTCGTCATAAGATAGGTGAGAAACCTCACTATAATCCTCCTTACCACTTCCCTTCTTGGAAGCGGAGCCATTATTTTTCTCACCCACCACCTCATCTTCCTTAGAGTTAGCATGAGCTTTATCCTTAGATAGAGGTGTGGTGGCCTCAGAGGTAGTTGGAGGTAGAGCTGTATATGAGGTGAGACGAGCAATCATTTACTACACCTCTTCCATTTTGGTCTCAAAAGATTTCAACAAGGTTGTTTCCAACGTCTTGAGGTCATCCATTATAACCTTGTCCACAGCCTCACTCCCATTTTCCTTAGTACACATACTTCTCTTAGGCTATTAAGCCCGAATAAAGAGCTGAGGCTCTGATACCAATTGAAATGGATCGTATGGGCACCTAGAGGGGGGTGAATAGGTGCTACTTCAAATTTTAATGCTTTTTCAATTTTAGGCTTGACAAAAAAGGTAAATTCTCTAGATATGCAATTATGAAGAATTTCCCTATATGCAAACCTAACTACTAGCGAGTAAAGGCGAGTAAGACTGAGGAACAAGGAAACCATAGTGGAGCACACGGAGACATAGGATTTTTTTACCGCAGTTCCTTCCTTATTAAGGGAAGTACATCTGCGTTGGAGGGGTGGGTGGTACTAAGACCACAATGCCACAATAGGCCTTACCCTGTTCTCCGATGGATCTCGCAACCAAAGGCATGATCCACCTTTCCACTATTGGTACCCTTCAAGGTGGGAACCGATGCCTTTAAACAACTAGCGGGGCACAACTCCACAACCGAATGGGAGGCTCCCGTAATGACAACAAGCTGCCACATGAACAAATATTTATCAAAACCGAAACACAAGATCTAGATATCAATAAGAATACTAGATCGAGAGATCTCCAAGTGAATGGAGAGGAAGTGAAGTGCTTGATTCGTGATGTCGATGAATGAAGTCTCCTCCTTCGATTCCCCAAAGATCAGAGCCTTCGGGTGGTTGAAGTGGGAGACCTTGAATGAGAGCTTTTGCAACAGACCAGTACTTTTTCGAATGAATCAAGAGATCTGACAAGAGGGGTGATTGGGGCTTTTATACCCCCTATCCAAACATGCCTGTTGGTGAAGTTTGAGGCCAGATTATCTGGCCCAAGTGAAGGCCAGATTATCCGGCCGGGGGTAAAACTCCGCCCCAGCCTCGGATTATCCGGGGGATATTCCACCACCACATAGAAGATCACATTGTGGCTCCCTTAGCAAACTTCTCTAGGGGCGGATTATTCGGCCCGGGAAAAAACTCTGGCCTTGGCCGGACAATCCGAGAGATTACCCCCCCCACACACATAAGGTCGCGCCTTGTCCAACTTTGACAGCCTTCTTGGGGGCAGATTATCGGTCCCCCTTTGGGGCGGATTATCTGGCTTGGGCAAATACTCCAGCCCTAGACGGACAATTTGAGGGATTATCCACCCCCCACACAGAGACTCACGCTGCACCCACCTTTGTCAAAGGGGTCGGGCCGGGTTATCCAGCCATTGATAGGGGCAGATTATCCCCCCCCCCCAACAACAGGTTTTCCAGCTTTTCATGTGAATACTTATCTGCAACACTTAGCACACATGAGATACTCCATGGTATTGTTATCTAACACACAAAACACTAGAGATCATGAAATGTTCTTTCAGACCGGTCCAGCGCAATCCCTAGGATCGGCGTCGGGCGGAGGTCTCTCTCTCGAACCGGCACGGCGAGTAGGGAGTCTCGGTGAGATCTTGACGTCTAGACAAAGGGACTCTGATGCCTAGGCCTTGTACAACGAGCGAGGCACAATGCAAACTCAAATGATATTGGGGGATAATTGGTGCTCCTTCTTCATGGAGCATGAGACTAGGAATTAGGGAGATCCACAAGGGTGTCTTCTAATTCCAATTATCCAAGTCTGAGTACTACAAGGGGGTGTGGGGGCTATATATAGGCCAGCCACTAAATCAGGGGTAGTCTGGGTACAAAAAGGGTAAAAACTGGACGAAATAGGAATATTCTCGGGCTTCAAACCCATGTTGACTTTCAAGGGGCGATTCCAGCGATAAGTCTGGCGGCGCCGGAATCGGTGCCAGAATTTCCGGTCGCAGCCGGAAATTCAGGTCCAAACTGGAATGGCTCACAAAGATGTGGTTCGGTCGGTGCCGGTTGGTTTCGGCGGGCGCTAGTATTTCCGGTCGCTGGTCTGGTGCGCCGGAGTGTGCGCCGGAAATTCCGGCGGGAACTCCAGTCCGCCGGGCCAGGCGCCGGTTTGGTCTGGACCTTCGTCTTGCGATGGCTTGGCTCCTTCTCTTGGCATTTCTTCATGGGGTTCATACCTGATGATGCATAGGGTATTGGAATGAAGTATCAAGCCATCCAAGGATGTATCGAAATCACATGAGACAAGGAGTGAATTCACCTTTGCTTGAAGGAGCTTAGCTTGTGCACGAGTCATTGGTCCACTTGGGGGACTTGGTGGTGTAGATGTAGGAATGTCCGTAGGATGGGCTGCATCAGCTCCCCCTTGGGAAAGAGTCATCCTCGACTCTTCATGGTCATCATCTTGAACATCTCCATAGAAAGGTGAAAGCTCCTTGACGTTGAATGTATTGCTAACAAGGTACTTGGAGATTGGGATGTCGATGATGTAGGTGTTGTTGTTGATTCTCTTGAGGACCTTGAAGGGCCCATCTCCTCTTGGTTTGAGCTTAGAGTCACGCTCCTTGGGAAAGCGATCCTTGCTCAAGTGTATCCATACAAGGTCACCTTCCTCAAAGATCAACTCTTTCTTGTCCTTGTTGACCCATGATGCTCGACGGTGAACTTGCTTGTCGATTGTGGCTCTTGTCTCTTCATGGAGTTTCTTAATAGCTTGGGCGCGCTTGTCAACGTCCATGTTTGTGCACCCATGTAGAGGAAGTGGTAATATGTCGAGCGCGGTGAGGGGCTCGAAACCGTAGACGACCATGGAGGGGCTCAGTTGTGTTGTAGAATGCTTGGCGCGATTGTAGGCGAAATCAGCATGGGGAATGCATTCCTCCAATCCTTCAAGTTCTTCTTGATCAACACACAAAGGGGAGTACCGAGGCTTCAGTTGACGACCTTGGTTTGGCCATCGGTTTGCGGGTGCGATGCGGAAGAGAAGAGTAGCTTGACGTCGAGCTTGGCCATGAGGGTCTTCCACAAGTAGCTCAGGAATTTGATGTTGCGGTCGGAGACGGTTATTCTTGGCACACCGTGGAGACAGACGGTTTCTCTGAAAAACAAATTGGCAACATGTGAAGCATCGTCGGTCTTATGACATGGTATGAAGTGTGCCATTTTTGAGAAGCGGTCCATGACAACAAATAAAGAATCATGACGATGCTTAGACCTAGGCAATCGTAACACGAAATCCATGCTAATGTCGGACCAAGGTGCATGAGGTATAGGCAATGGCATATAAAGAACAAATGGGTTAGACTTAGACTTAGCTTGAATACATGTCGTGCATCGTTGAACGTAGTGCTCCATGTCTCGCTTCATCTTGGGCCAATAGTAATGAGTGGAAAGCATGTCCTATGTCTTGTCACGGCCAAAGTGACCCATGAGACCTCCACCATGTGATTCATGGAGATGCAAAAGTTGAAGAGACGACTTCAGAATGCAAAGCTTGGTTTGTTTAAATAGAAAGCCCTTATGCAAATAGAAATCATCAACTCCTTTGTCAATGGAGCACTTTGCGAAAATTGGTCCAAAGAATGGGTCGGAAGAATACTAAGTTTTGATTTCATCAAGACCCAACACGTTTACTTCAAGTCGAGTAAGAAGGCTTGTGTGCTTGCGAGACAAAGCATCCGCAACTACATTATCTTTGCCCTTCTTATACTTGACAATGTAAGGAAAAAGACTCCATAAACTCAACCCACTTAGTGTGTCTCTTACTCAAGTTGGCTTGGCCTTTGAGATATTTCAACGACTCATGGTCGGAATGTATGATAAATTCCTTAGGCCAAAGGTAGTGTTGCCAAACTTGAAGGACACGAACTAAGGTAAAAACCTCTTTGTCATAAATTGGATAGTTAAGGCGAGCACCATCAAGTTTCTTGCTATGGTAGGCAATAGGACACCCATTTTTCATGAGGACTCCTCCAATGCCAATACCACTAGCGTCGCACTCTATCTCAAAAGTTTTTGTGAAATTCGGTAACGCAAGAAGAGGTGCTTTGGTGAGCTCTTTTTAAGTTCATCAAAAGATTTTTCTTGTGCTTTCCCCATATGAAGGTGACATTATTTTTGGTCAAGTCGTTAAGAGGACAAGCAATGGTAGAAAAGTCTTTCACAATGCAACGATAGAAACTGGCCAACCGACAAAAACTTTGGAGTTCACTCACATTTGTTGGGATGGGACAATCTCGTATGTCCTTTACTTTAGAAACATCAACTTCAATGCCATTTGAAGAAACGACAAATCCAAGAAAAGTTAACTTGTATTTAGCAAAAGTGCACTTGGGAAGATTATCATATAGCTTTTCATGTCTCAGGATTTAGAAGACTTCCTTGACATGTGTAACATGGTCCTCAAGTGACTTGTTATAAACAAGTATATCATCGAAATAGACAACAACACTTTTTCCAATGAGAGAACGCAAAATATGATTCATGAGGTGCATGAAGGTGGATGGGGCATTAGATAAGCCAAAAGTCATGACCAACCATTCATAGAGACCAAGTTTGGTCTTGAAGGTGGTTTTCCACTCATCACCTTCCGCCATGCATATTTGATGGTAACCACTACGAAGATCAATTTTTGAGAAAATAGTGGCTCCACACAACTCATCAAGCATGTCATCGAGGCGTGGTATGGTATGTCAATAATGCAAGGTGATAGCATTGATTGGACGACAGTCCATGCATAATCACAACGTATCATCCATTTTTGGAACGAGAATCACGGGTACCGCACTCGGACTAGTGCTTACTTGGATCAAACCTTTTGACATGAGTTGGTTGATTTGAAGTTCGATCTCCTTCGTCTCCTCCGGGTTCGTGCGGTAGGCGGCACGGTTTGGAAGAGGAGCGTCAGGGATGAGGTCAATGCTATGATCAATTCCGCGAAGAGGAGGTAGTCCATGAGGAAGCTCTTTGGGAAACACATCCTTGATTTCCTGCAAAACAATCATCAAAGAGGGAGGAACATTGGTTAAGTCATTAGTTCCTTGCGCTAGTCCCTTGCAAATGAGGACATAGTGCCAGATGGATGGGTTGTTCCTCACATATCTCATCTCACTTTTGGTGGCAAGGAGAACACTCTTATTTTTTCCACTCAAGTTAGGCTTGTGGCTCTCACTCACTATGAGGTGGTTCTCTCGCTCACCGCTCTTCTCACAAGTTTGCGTTGTGGTTTGGGCCTTCGCTAAAGCCTTTGCATTATCCGCAATTATTTGGTTAGGAGTCATTGTTTGCAAAACACATGTCTTGTTAAGCCACTTGAAGGTGTAAACATTTGTTCAACCATCATGTAGAGCACCTTTCTCGAATTCCCATGGTTGACCAAGCAACATGTGGCAAACCGTCATTGGAACTACATCACACTCTATTGTGTCTTTGTATGGGCCAATAGAGAAGGTTACCAAGACGGTGTGCTTTATCTTCATGGACCCTCGGTCACTTAGCCATTGCACGTGGTAGGGGTGCTTGTGCGGATATAGGGTGAGGTTGAGCTTCTCACACAACTCGGTGCTAGCAAGGTTGTGGCAATTCCCTCCATCGATGATCACTTTGATAGATTTGCCATTGATGTTGGCATGTGTTTGGAAGATATTTGAGCATTGATCTTCATGCTCTTGTGCATGAGTGGTCAAGATCCTTGTGACGACAAGCGATGAACTTGCATCATGTTCACACGTGAGGAGTTCTTGGTCATCTTCCACTCGTTGCCTTGTCATTACTTCCTTGACTCGGGCATCAATTCATCTTCACTCAAGTACTCTCCGTCGCCATTGTCATGGATAAACAATACTTTCTTGTTTCCACACTCAGCTGACTTGTGTCCTTTACCTCCACACTTGTAGCATTCGTCGTTGAATAGCATGGCATCCTTTGTATACTTGCCACTCGGGGACAGTTTTCCTTGAGGAAGTGTGGGCTTGAAGGAAGTCTTGGACGTACTTTATGAGCTTCCATTGAAGGTTGGTGGTGTAGCGGTTGAAGCTTGATTGTAGGTGAAATACGTCTTGGGCTTGTTGTATTTGATGTCATCTTGCACTTGATGTTCGGCCTTGATGGTGATGTGCACAAGCTGAACCATGTTATTGTATGTTTGGAACTTGATGATGCGCTTGATTGGATGGTTCAAGCCAATAAGGAAACATGCCATAGTTTGCTCTTTGCGCTCTTCAATGTTGGTGCAGATCATGTTGAGCTCCATTTCCTTGAAGTACTCTTCCATGGTCTTTGTTCCTTGACGCAGCGATTGAAGTTTGTTGAAGAGGTCGCGCATGTAGTGCGAAGGAACAAAGCAGGATCTCATATGAGCCTTAATGTCATGCCAATTTGTGATTGGGGGCTCTCCTCTTGCGTCATGAGCAACTTGAAATTGTTCCCACCAAAGGTTGGCGTAATCATCAAACTCAAGCGAAGCCATGGCAACCATCTTCTTGTTGCTATAATTGTGCATGCGGAAGATCTTGTCGACTTTGAGTGCCCATGAGAGGTATTCTTTAGGGTCATTTGATTCGGTGAACTTGGGCATCATGAACTTGAGCTTGCCAAATGTTTCTTCCTCATTGTGGTCATGGTGACGGTGGTTTCCATGGTGATGACGGTCTTAATCTTCCATGTAATCATTGCAACGAGCTTGTTGATGTGCTTGCGGTTGAGGAGCCACATTTGGAGGTGGCGGAACTTGCTCTTCCTCTTGGCATGGTTGTTGACGAGGAAGAGGCACTTGGGCCTCGTGACGATCATGAAGAGGTGGAGGCTCTTGAGGTTGTTGTGGACGAAGAGGAGGCTTGTTCCTCGGGTGTTGTTGCGGGTTAGCCACTTGGGCCTCACGGCGAAGATCATGGTCTTGAGCCTCGTGACGTGGTGGGAGTCACTCAACTTGTACCACTTGATGCTCCATGTTTTGATGAGGTGGAGGAGGCGCCTCGTGGTGACTATGGTGTCGACGTGGTCGTTCATGACGGCAATGACGAGGAGGAGGATCTTGGACCATGTTGTTGATGAGCTTGTTCCTCCAAGTTGGAGTCATCACTTGTTGTGTAAAGTATGTGTCGCGGGCGATGGTGGTGGACTTGATGTTATTCTTGTGGTTGCGCTTGTTGGATCACTAGTGCCCTTGCATGATGATGGTGGCCTTCACGCCTTGCTTGGGGCCTTGAGGATAAATCACCATCATAGCTTGTCGTTGTGGCGTGCCATGGGGAAGGTACATAGTCCGAAGATCTTCCATCTTCAACCACGGGAGCATCATTGCGTCTTGGAGCACTTGGGTGATGATCTTGATGAAGAGGAGAATGGTGGCGCGATGAGCTTGAAGAGCTTGATGCGTGTGAGCGTGATCTTGTCATTCCGTCAATGAGGAGTCGAAGCTTGTCATTTTTTTCAGCGACGGAGCATTGGAGCGCTTCATTTTGATAGCCAAAGTTGTGTTGCATTGCATGCATTTGTTGTTCAATGACATGGAAGAGGTTGGCGATGTTATTGAACTCGGCTTGAGTCTCGCCAAATTGTTCATCTTGTCGCGTCTCAAGAGCTTGGCAACGTTCACGGAACTCTTGGCGGATGATGTAGTTACTTGCACGCGTCATGTACGGTCCATGCTATTCTTCTTGGGGAGGTGGTTGGGTCGACTCACCGTGCCTATCCATCATGCAAAACACACAAGGATTGTATACTGAAGTGGGATATGGTGGTGTTAGCCTTTTACCTCACCTTGGGGATTGCACCGAACTAGAAACCACAAGTGAGAGCTATAAGCGTGCAAAGTGAAATCGCAAAGAAACCTCACACTAAAGAAAGAAATAACTCTCCAAAAGCTTTTGGTGGAAGGTTAGGGTGGTGGAAAACCAAATGAAATGATCCAAAGAAAAGGTTATTGTTAAAGGTGGTAGAGAACCAAAGATCAAAAGCAAAAAGGAAACAATCTACAAAAACACAAGGATACACACACGTGGAGACAGATGTGGTTAGCACGACTATAAAAATGAGCACAAAATGTCCTAACGAAGACTACGCTCGGTGTCATGCCAACGCAAGGAGAGACCACAACTCGTTCGCCAAAAGAGAAATAAGCAAAGGATTTGTGCACTTGCCTTGGTCGCGCTCTATCTCTCTATTTTCTTACAAGCTTGAGACTCTTGTATTGGAATACTATGTATCTTGCTATTGTTTCTTTTGCTTTTATTTTTCTCATTTTTTTTGATTCTTTTTCTCCCTTTCTATACTACTATGTTAACTCTTCAATTTGCTTACACACTCTCACTTTCCAAGGGCAAGCGCACAATGCTTAGGCAAACACAAGATGAGCTGCTCTCATAGGATAGATACACACAAGGAAGAAGGGTTAACAAGGTGGAGCAAGTTATACCTTCGGTATTGACGACTTGCTACTGGTGTAGGGGATGATGTTTGGGCGTCGCGGTATCAAGGAGCGCGATATGTGATGACTTGCGGAAGCTTGAAGTTAGTTGGGGCAACACACACGAGGCATGAACAACACGGGAGGAAAAATAGACAAAATTGGGCAAATCAGAGATTTCGGCGGCCAAACCGACGGCGCCGGATCCTACGCCGAAAATTTCGGCGGCAATTCCAGTTTTTCAGAACGTGCGCCGGAATTTTCGGCGGCAGAACCGGGCCGCCGGGCCTGGAGCCGATTTTAGTTCATGACGAACTCCAAAAGTCAAATCTATCAAAAAATTTGGAAATTTTTCCAAATTGAGCTGGGGAAAGGTTCTAGGAAGGTAGATCGGTACCCAAAGCAACATATCTGTGGAACAAAACCGCAAAAAATGCACCAAATCCAGAGATCGATCTGAAGGCAATTTGGGGCTCTTTTTGATATGGGGTGGCCCGATCTTCTCAGCAAGCACTTTCGATGATGATGGTGGATGATAGATAACTAGCATGTAGCTATGAACTCTCCTGGTCGAACCCTGATGCCAATGCAATAGCTCTCAAACCCTGTGGGATATTCACAACACCATGCTCTTGCGCGCGCAGGCGTCGACCATGAACGGTAGTTTGTAATCTACTAATTCCCAATGGAACAATAGATCACACTCAATTGCAGTAGTATAATTCGATCACAGGGTAATTCCAGAGGTTCTTTAAAAGAATCAACTCCCAAATGGTTTTAACATGGTCTAAACCTAACTTGTGTGGCACCCCATCTATTTAAGAGGTTTGGGGGGCGGCGGCCTAAGCTTGGGACGACTTGGTCCCACCTAACTAGGATACAAACCGACCCAAAGTTGGGTTTGGCTCAGGGTTCTGCCGTGGCAGACATTGGGCCTGTTTCTCTGCCGCGGCAGCCTGCCGTGGCAGAAAAGGACTCAGTTTTTGTGCCGTGGCAGGAAAACTCGTCGTTTCTCTACCGCGGCAGAGATCCTGCCATGTGTTGATCTTCTTCTTGGTAGCTCCTTGCACTTCCTCCCTCTCCTCCCTCGTGCCTTCTTCATTGATCAACACGCCATGCTCTATATGCTTCAGCTCCTCACTCTGTGATATGCCTTCCTCTCCCATGTACCTGATCATACAATAGCAGAAAGACTTAGGCAGTATAAAGTCCTTATAAATGAAAGTATCATGTTCAACTAGGAATGAATTCACCTGATAATCATCATTGATTTGACTCAATATTTCCTTCCAGTTCAAGCAGTCAGAATCATCATAATCCTTGTATATATCCTCATCATCCTCCCTTTCTTCATGAAAAGCCGTCCACGGCTTTGGGTAAGCTAAAAGTGGAAGAAACAAAAAGACATGTTGTATTATTGGCGTTCACATGAAAAGTATGTCCAGTATACATCAAGCAACTTAAATTGCAGGTATAAGTGAAGTACAAAGAATCATGATCATGGTGAAAAACAACTAAAATAGATAGTCTTGTTCTTCAATATTAAATTCAGTTTTCTCGAAGAAGATCTATGATCAAATTTGTGAACAAGATCAAACCAATTCAGTTTGTGTGAAAACCAAATTAATTCATGCCATGCTTCAAGTGCCCTACTCTGATTATTATGAACATGATCATGTTGTCCAGTATGTAAGATGCAACTCAATTTGCAAATATCAAGGAAGTCTAAAGTAGTAACATAACTAGACAAAGACTTTTGGGACAAACACAATGAATATGAAAACTTGGGTCCTATTCTAGCAAGATTAGAACAATCCAACATAGGTAAAATTACTTGTGTTGGTTGCAATATATCAACTAGAGCAGAATGTATTTCCATAGTATCTCGATCGTGAACTATTGTCACATAGCAAACATTTTGTGACACATTGCATATATGGCTGAAAACAGCTTGTTTCAGTTCAGTGATTCTAGCACAAGTAATGCATATGTGATCCACAAGAAAATTTTCATCCATGCTATATTCACCAATTAGATTGAAAGTGAAACAAGGAGAATATGTGCTAGAATTTAGACATGAAATTTCAGAAATCTTATCCATAGCACAACTCTTACTCATAGGTTCATTTAGCATGATGGAATACACAATATCAGCAGGTGGGATTCGAGCAAGTATTTCCTTATGTGTTATCAGTACCACATGATCAAAATTTGAATTTGGTAAACTATCACATGGTGCTGAAACAGTATTACAAGGCAAGTTACAAGGAGGCTTCAGTAAAGGAATAGACTCACAATATGTCGCACATGTTGGCTGAAGCTCCAAATTAGTACCAATGTCATCAACAATCTCCTTAGTTGTAGTAGGTACTAAAACATCCTCCACAAGTGATAATGCATAGTCCAGTGATACAGGTTGTAAAATAGACGGCTCCCTTTGTTCAAAAGCAACATGGATATCACAAGAAACAACACTAGGAGTAGAGATGATTACATTAGTAGAAACCTTATTTGTCTCATCAACTCTCACTCTTGGTTCTTCTACGACAGGATCAACATGTGGTTTTATGTTGGTGGTTACAGGTGCACATAGGTTTTGACGCCTAATCTCCTGAAATCGCTTAATATGTGTACGTGATAACCAAGTGTGCTTATCATTCCAAACGATCGAAGGATCAGAACACTCACTACCAAACACAATCTGGAATTGATTACACCACTTTGTTCCCAACATGATATGATAGGAGTTAAACGCTCTAGGAACGACAAAACAAGAAATCTTTCTGCTAGGGCCATAAATGTTGAGTGGAATAGATGCGATCTGAGTAACTGGTAGTGCATGACTAGAAGTTGCTAACATAAATGGGTTTTTTAATGCACTTCTGTATAATTGAAGCTTTTTAACAACCTCAACACTAACCAAATTTATGTAAGAACAAGTATCAATGGTAGTAGCAGCTTGTCTACCACTAATTTCTATGATGAAGTGGAACAAACCCGAAGTAGGCACCACTCCTGACTCATCTTCCCAAAATGTTTTGCTGCAGTAGGATTGTAATCATCTGCATCCTTTTTCTGCATCACATCAACACTACTAGAAGACATGATTAGTACATTAGTGCACAAAACAAAATCTGGTGGTGGAGCTCTCACAACTCACTCAAAACTAACAAGAAAGCAGATCTTACCGTCCAAAGTGAATAGTGATGCTTACCAATTCGAAACAACAACTTATGCATAGATGTGATGAAGTGAATATCCAGGGTATAGAGAATGATCACATGGCACACAGGTTATGTGTGGTGGAGCTCTAGGTATGGTATCCTAACTACACCGCAAACAAGTCCTAGTGCTAATCGTACAAAACCCAAGAAACACACACGTGGAGATAAATGTGCCAATGCAACTATGAAGGGTGTTGCACTATGCTGGAGAGACACTAGCAAAGCTCAAAGTAAACAGGCACAAGATTGCTCAATCTGTCGGTGCACAAAGATATCACTAGGCCTCTTGCTCCATTCTCCTTTTCTTTTCTCTTTTTCTTTTTTTTTATTTTGTATAGCTTCTTTCTCTTTTTGCTTTTCCTTTTGCTATATTCTTTTTTATCACACTATGAACACTGCCAATATTATGAAACACAGCACCAAATACCTACGACCAGCCTGTAAGAGCAGAAACTAGTCTCAATACGTAGGTTCCTAACCCCTTTGAATAGAGTGGCTATAGCTAAGGTTTGGAAATTGCCAAAAATCACAATTTTTATATTTGTGCCGCGGCAGAAAAAGGGTCAAAAATGTGTTGTGGCAGACAGTCTGTACCGCGGCAGAGAAACGAGTGGAAATCGTGTCGCGGCAGGAAACTGATTCGTGGCAGACACGGACTCGCGGCAGAGAAACATGTTATTTCTGTGTCGCGGTAGAGTCAGCAAAAAAATCAATTCCGACTTGCCAAGTTGTAAACAATGAGGACTCTTATGCTTGATTCGGATCTAAACTTGTGGAGGCGGAAAACAAAGATGGGGAACACGGATGAAAGCAAAAACTAGATCTAAACGGAAACCTAGACTCCTACGGATCATAACTATAGATCGGATCTACGAGATAGAACGGTCAGCGGCTAAAACTTGAAAGCAATGCAATCTAGGCTATGGCGATTATTATTTTAAGACTTTTTCTGTATAGGACTAAAACAATATCTAATCTATGGATGGATTTGTGGATGCTCACCAAGTAAACGAGGAAATCTGATACCAAGATGATATGGGGTGACCCGATCTTCTCAGCAAGCACTTGTCGATGATGATGGTGGATGATAGATAACTAGCCTATAGTTATGAACTCTCCCGCTTGAAACCTGATGCCAATGCAATAGCTCTCGAACCCTGGGGGATATTCACAACACCACGCTCTTGCGCACGTAGCCGTCGACCATGAATGGTAGTTTGCAATCTACTAATTCCCAATGGAACAACAGATCACACTCAATTGCAGTAGTATAATTCGATCACAGGGTAATTCCAGAGGTTCTTTAAAAGAATCAACTGTAAACTAGTTTTAACATGGTCTAAACCTAACTTGTGTGGCGCCCCATCTATTTAAGAGGTTTGGGGGGCGGCGGCCTAAGCTTGGGACGACTTGGTCCCACCTAACTAGGATACAAACCGACCCAAAGTTGGGTTCGGCTCAAGGTTCTGCCGTGGCAGACATTGGGCTTGTTTCTCTATCGCGGCAGCCTGTCGTGGCAGAAAGGGACTCTGTTTTTGTGACGCGGCAGCCTACCGTGGCAGGAAAACGCGTCGTTTCTCTGCCGCGGCAGAGATCCTGCCATGTGTTGATCTTCTTCTTGGTAGCTCCTTGCGCTTCCTCCCTCTCCTCCCTCGTGTATTCTTCATTGATCAACATGCCATGCTCCATATGCTTCAGCTCCTCGCTCTGTGCTATGCCTTCTTCTCCCATGTACCTAATCATACAATAGCACAAAAAATTAGGCAGTATAAAGTCCTTATAAATGAAAGTATCATGTTCAACTAGGAATAAATTCACCTGATAGTCATCATTGATTTGACTCGATATTTCCTTCCAGTTCAAGCAGTCAGAATCATCATAATCCCTGTATATATCCTCATCACTTTTTGTTTTGGGGATTTTCAATTTTTTGGTGGATAGAAGAAAATTTTGTGGGGGAATTCGTGAGCAACTTAGCTCTTGATACCAATATGTTGAGGGCAAACCTCTAGGGTGGCCCGATCTTTCACGAATCCCTTGAAATCGAGGAGGGGATGAGGGAGAGGATGAAATCCACGAACTCACGCGTGAAGAACACGATGAACACACGCACACGGGAAGACATAATAAACACCTATAGCTCACGCCGGTGGTGACCGGTCCGGCGCAATCCCTAGGATCGGCGTCGGGCGGAGGTCTCTCTCTCGAACCGGCACGGCGAGTAGGGAGTCTCGGTGAGATCTTGACGTCTAGGAAAAGGAACTCTGATGCCTAGGCCTTGTACAACGAGGGAGGCACGATGCAAACTCCAACGAGGTTGGGGGATAATTGGTGCTCCTTCTTCAAGGAGCATGAGACTAGGAATTAGGGAGATCAACAAGGGTGTCTTCTAATTCCAATTATCCAAGTCTGAGTAATACAAGGGGTGTGGGGCTATATATAGGCCAGGGGTGTGGGGTATTAGACCTTCGTCTTGCGATGGCTTGGATCCTTCTCTTGGCATTTCTGCATGGGTTCATACCTGTTGATGCATAGGGTATTGGAATGAAGTAGCAAGCCGCCCAAGGATGTATCGAAATCACATGAGACAAGGAGCGAAATCACCTTAGCTTGAAGGAGCTTGGCTCGTGCACGAGCCATTGGTCCACTTGGGGGACTTGGTAGTGTAGATGTAGGAACGTCCGTCGGACAGGCTGCATCAGGATCACTTCTTGCCCTCCCATGGCTTGGATCGGAGCTCGGGGTGAGGCCGCGCGGGGAGGACAGACCTGGCGCCCCGGGTCCAAGCGCGCATGGAGCGCGGTGGTGGCATCGCCGGAGTGGAGCGTGGGCACAAATCGGCACAACACGCGAAGGAGGCACCGATATTGGTCTGGAGGTCGACGATCTGCCTCAATGCCTTTACCTCTATGCTTTCTTGGTGAATCTATGTTTAATTTCTTCCCCAACTAGGCATACTATTATAAACCTATTGCTTCAGACTGCACAAAGCGTGTCATCCATATACTTGTTTCTCATCTCTGGGATTTCTGTGGTATCATTACATACAGGATGGTCCTCTATTAATTTCTGGTAGATTATATTTTTTGGACTGTGTGACGATCTCGTGAAATTGCATGACAATGTGATCAAATGCTAAAATTATACCTAAAGTCCCAACAACACTTGGGGATTACCTTATAAGTTTCTCTTGATATGACTTGGATGGTAGTGCGATGGTGTTGGTACACCCACAACATTGTCGCTTGTTTTCAGAAATTTCCTCTGCTGATTGAAATTGGTCAAAAGTTCGATACATGAAGAGGAACCCAACAATCTGAAGGATATGGATTTCTGGAGTCCTATAGTCATGTTGCAGCTTGATGATTTTTCTGGTCGTATAATACCAAGTACTGACCAACCAGCATGGGCCATATCCAGTACCTGAAGCCATTCTATTATGTACATTTGAATTCAGACCAAGAGTTATGAGATAGCTTTTTCAGTTGTTAGTACAATAGATGTATAAACATTTGATTTTGATTTACACAATAGTAGCCTGTGTAGTCAGCCCATTATGTTGATTGGCTAAATATAGAGTTGATTATATTCTAATTAGAAACGTCAATTGTTGATTGTATTTGAAACAATAATTAGTCCCATTATGTTTATTCCGCTGTACATAATGTAGATACGCTATGTATTCTGCTACGGCGTTGTTGACATTATTCTAAGAATAGGTTGAAGTGATGCTTCTTATGGTTGTGTCTCTAAAATATTTTCTGTATTCATGGAGATGCATTGAACTGGAGGGATATAGTAACAATTTTGCATATATTTTTTCTGCCGCATGGCATCTTTCTTTTACTAAGTGTAAACTTATCTTTTACTATCATTAAACAATTCAATTCTCTGTATAGATTGTAGCCAGGTTTTCATATGGAGACGCGGTGGACAAAGAAGTTTATTTCAATCTTGTGGAGGCACATTTAGTCATGGGTTATGCACGAGCTGAGGGGGCTTGTTTAACCATGTTGACTACACTTGCTTTTTATTTTTTTCAGAAATGACAAGATTGTTGTTACCTGATACTCTCTCCGTTCGGAAATATAAGACACTTTAGCTTTGTGTTATGAGTGTATCTAGACACTTTTTAGTGTAAGGTTCACTCCGAACCTATACACTAAAAGATATCTAGATATATTCGATTCACAATGCTAAAACGTCTTATATTACCGAACAGAGGGAGTACTATGGAAGAATTTATGTTTGAAGGCAATATACCTGGTACAGTTTGCCTTTACAATGTAATCATCTCTAGCTTCACTTGGGAGTTAACATACCGAACAGCCATAAAAGTCTTTGCCACCATTTGAGGCTCTCTTTGGCGATAAAGTATATTTGAAACTATAGTATTTGAATACACATTTTTAGATGCCCAGGCCACCAAAAGCCACAATTTACAAAAATTACAGTTTTTAGGTTATTTGCGAAAACAATGGTGTGTTTGGCAGCTATCTTTTTTCAGTGGTTAATTCATATTTTATTGACTGATGAATCGACTCATCCGACCTTCTTCTAGACCAAAAATTACTAGCTAAGTACTGCTCTTGCATGCTCATTCAGCTGGTAGTACTTAGTGCTAATGCCTAGAGCACTTAATTTAAGTAGCAGTTATTAATATTTCTGATCAATTTGCCCACCGAACCGTGCATCATGGGGCTTCACGGTCTAAAAAAATGGCATGGCTTGGAAATGAAACGAACATCAAGTAGAATATGCGTACTCCCTCCATTTTAAAATATAAGATTTTTTTTCGCGAAAAGGATGATATATTAATTCTCCAAACTTACAGAAAGGTCCAGAAATAAAGGAAAAATTACAAGAAAGCCCTCTGGATCCCGACGACGAGCCGGAGCTAACGATGGCGCGCCGCTGCTGAAACTCCCCAAACATTGGATCGCCGGAGCCCACCACACCGCATACGGGAAGTCACCGAGCACCGCCTCCGAAGGGACTACTGTCGGGAACGCCGGCGCCATCGCGAAGAACCTCTGTATCATCCTCTTATTGAACTGCATCCAGATCCACCGCATACCTGGATCTGGCCGTGGTGCAGGGAAGGTCGCGCGCAGGTCGGTGAAGTCCCAGGGAACGCCACCGCCGGAGGGGATCTGCGCGGACAACAGACGAACCAACAGCACCTCCGCCTCCGAAGCGCCGCCGGCCGGACACCTGCCAAACCCTACCATAAAAACACGTCGTGAGACGGGCTTCCCCCACCCTCCCGCCGCCGGAGCAGCCGACGGAGGGGAGGGAACCCACGCCTCACCGGCGGAAGAGGTGGATTGACGGTGGACTCTCAAAATCGCCTCTCAGATCTGTATCGGGAGAGGAAAAGGAGGACGACGCTCAGGCAAAACAAAAAAATATAAGATGTTTTAACTTTGTGAAATGAGTGTATCTAGACTTTTTTTAGTGTCTAGGTTCACTTCAAATCTAGATGAATCTAGACACTACAAGAGGTCTAGATACATTTCATTCACAAAGCTAAAACATCTTATATTTTAAAACGGAAGGAGTACATAATTGGATGAAAGAATGAGGTTTTCTTAGCTTTAGAAGAAAGAGCGTTTGACCTCTTTCTCTAAAACTCCAAAAATACTATGGTATTAGAGAAAACCACAGTTTTAAAAACTGAAGTATTTAACGTTGCAAAACACCTCGACGTTTTTGAACCATGGTATTTCTGAAAACTGTAGTATTCATAGAATACATTAGAAATACTTTAGTGCTAAACAGAGCCTGAGTTTGTGGTTCACATTTTGAAGAGTGCTAGAACACTTCATGGGATATATTGATATTTCTTTTCGGAAGATTTCATGTTCATACTGAAGACATATTTCATGAGAACACTAAAAAGCCAGATTGCTCATGATACATGTATGCAGGAAATCATGTAATTGTAGTGAAGAGGCGCTTTGTATAAGCTTGTGTATATCCGACAATTATTTGAGAAATATTTAATTAGCCTAGACATTCTTTATGTTATTTTGATTGAAAAAACACTTGACTTGCGATTTTTTCAGAAGACGAGAAATCCCTTGAACGCGGTGTGTGGCCGCTTCAACCTCACCTTGGGAGCAGACGCTGCTCGTGCTAGCGAGGGAGATTTTTTAGTACGAGATCCAGATCTTGAACTAGGGTTATGGTGTCAAACTTTTTCGTCCTTGCTGTGTGCTCATATATCATTAACCTCTATTAGAACCATAATTTTTTGGCAATTAAGCTATTTTCAGATCATATATAGTGTTGATATACCAAACATCTTGCCTCAGTACATAAATTTCTTGATCTTGATTTGTATGACATAAGTGCATATGCGCATCAAGTGATTCCAATTCATCAACACTTAGTCTGTTTTGTTTTTATGTTAATCTGTTAGACTGTATATAATACGGAATAGTCTTACATAACATGTAGTTGTAACGTACACGTGCTGTGTACCCATCTATATAATAAGATAGCCGCATCCACGTTTAGGGTGTCAAGCAGTTGCCCCAAACTACGTTTTACATGGTATCAGATTAGGTTTAGGTCACAATGTCTTCCGCTGCTCTCGGATCGGCCGCCGCCGTCGTCAGCGCGCCACCATCTGCTACTGCTGCGCTACCGCCTGTGGTGCCTGCCGCCAACATGGCTGCGCCGCCTCCTGTGGTGTCCGATGTCGCCCCGGCGTCGCCGTTCCTTTCCTCTACGCCCCTCATCTAGGGTGGGTCTTTACCGCGACCACTCGCCAGGGCGCCGCCGCCTATGGTCACGGCGCCTCCTCTGCCGGCCTCCGTCGAGGCCTTCGCCCCGGCCAGCCATGCTGCCCCGCCCGGCTCTCCTGCACCGCCTCATCAAGCGGTGGCGGCGGGACTTATCTACGGTGCCTCCGGATGGTGACCGTCCGCGCCTCCTCCGCCGTCTTACGGCGCTCCTGGTGGGTGGCCCCTGCCCCGAGACCACTTCCCTACGGCGTTCCAGGGGGGTGGCCGCCCGCGCCACCGGCATATGGTCACTCTGCACCGACGGCGCCGGCTTCGTACGGCACTCCCGCATCATCTGCCTATGGCGGGTATCCGTCGTCGTCCTACGACGCCTCTGGGGGTGGACAACCCCCCCCCCCCCCATCTGATGTTGCCGCCTCGTCCACGGACCTAGGCTACTACGCGCCTCCATACTCTACGCCGGCGCCACCTCCGCTTCCGCCTCCAGAGCACGCTGCTAGTGCCTGCGGACCCTTCTACTTCGCTCACCTTATACCGGTGAAGCTCAAGACGGACAACTATCTTGCATGGCGCACGCAGGTGCTTCCCCTTCTTCGCAGCCGCTACCTGGAGGGCTAGGTTGATGGCACCTACCCGTGCCCCTCGCCATATGATCCAGCATACCATGCTTGGGTGGCCCAGGATCAGGCCATCCTCTCTGCCATCCAGTCCTCGCTCACGGAGAGCGTGTCGTCGTTGGTCATCTTCGCCACCATGTCTCAGGATGCGTGGGGTGCTCTTCATTCAAGATTCGCGTCGCAGTCTCAGACGCGGGCTCATACAATCCGCACTCAACTTGGCGAGGTTAAGCTCCTCGATCGCTCCGTCACCGAGTACTTCAACAAGGTCACGGGCCTCGCCGACACCCTTGCTGCCATCGGCCAGCCGCTCCGCCCCGAGGACTTCACCTCGTACATTCTGAACGGGCTGGACGAGGACTACGACAATCTCTACGAGAATATTGATGCTCGTGAGACTCCTATTCTGCCGTGCGAGCTGTATTCACGCCTCCTTGCAACGGAGCAGCGTGTCAAGAAGAAGCACTCCGCTCCCTCGACAGCCAACGCTGCATACCGTGGTGGCGGCAAAGCCCCCAAGACACCCGCGGGTGGGGGCAAGCCGCCGACCGCGCCTTCACCACCTCAGCAGCCACCGTCCACGACGCGAGCCCCTGCCGTCACCACTAGGGACGGCCTGCGCGCCTGCTGCCCCTGCTGTGGCGCTCAGCAAGCCTGCCAGCTATGCAGTTTGGAGGGTCATATCGCCTCTCGTTGCCATCGCTGCTTTAAGCAAGACTTCCTGGCTATTGGCAACAATGGTAAGGGTAATGACAAACAGGTGGCCTTTGCGAGTCATGAGCAAGGTAGCACCCCGTCGTATCCCATTGATCCTGCATGGTACCTAGATATGGGCGCTACCAATCACGTGGTGAGTGAGATGAGCAAGCTATCTACTCAGGAGCTGTACCATGACAATGATCAGATTCACACTTCCAACAGAGCAGGTATGCACATCTCACATATTGGTCAGGCCTCTCTTCTTGTACATAATTCCAAACAATTTCATCTCCTCAATGTTATTATAGTTCCTTCAGCCACACGTAGTCTGTTGTCTGTTCCTCAACTTACTCGTGATAATAATGTCTTTGCTAAATTTCACCGTTTCATTTGTATATCAAGGATCTGGACACAAGGGCCATGCTTCTTAGAGGTCGCCTACGCCATGGGCTATATGCGCTTGATGTGCCACCAGTCTCCCAGGTCTTCAGCGGTGTGCGTGTGTCGTCCACTCACTGGCATACGTGTCTTGGTCATCCTGCTACACCCATAGTTTGTCATGTTCTCCACCGCCATGAGCACCCAATAGTGCACAACAATAACGTTGATTCAGTTTGTGATGCCTGTCAGCAAGACAAGAGTCATCAGCTTTCGTTTTTAGAGTCGACTCGTGTAGTCAAAACTGCACTTGAGCTTATTTTCCCTGCCCAAACATCTATTAGTGGCCATAATTACTATGTCAATTTTATTGATGCTTATAGTCGGTTTACTTGGCTTTATCTTCTTAAGCGTAAATCTGATATGTTCGATGTTTTTCTCCAATTTCAAGCACATGTTGAGCGTCTTCTTAACCATAAGATTATTCATGTTTAGTCTGATTGGGGGGTGAGTATCGCAACCTCAATTCTTTCTTTAATAAGCTTGGGATCTCGCACCGTGTTGCTTGTCCTCGTACACATCAGCATAATGGCGCAGCCAAACGTCAACACTGTCATGTTATAGAAACTGGCCTAACTTTGCTAGCACATGCCTCCACTCCCTTTTGTTTCTGGAGTGATGCATTCTTCACAGCCTTTTTTTTATCAATAGGCTTCCTACACAACTTCTCTAGATGAAAACCCCATTAGAACTCTTTCTCAATGAAACTCCTGATTATACTTTTCTGAAGGTCTTTGGGTATGCATGTTGGCCTCATCTTCGGCGCTATAATAAACATAAACTTGAGTTTCGGTCTAAGAAGTGTATTTTCTTGGGTATAGTGCTCTCCATAAAGGGTACAAATGTCTTCATGTTCCGTCTAACCGTGTCTATATCTCTTGTGACATCGTGTTTGATGAGAACGTGTTTCCTTTTTCTACACTTCCAAACACCACCACTGCATCCGATACACCTGTGCATTCATATTTACCGTTGCCTGACCAATTTGTAGATGTTGCACATTCTCCTACTTTGCTGCCTAATCAAGATGCAGGCACTAGCAGAGGAGCGCGTGTTCAGCTTCTCAAGGCTCCCTCATCGACGTCAGGCACGCCGGCGTTAGGACCGCACGACGATCGCGTGCATGTGCCATGCACGGTAGACGTCAATCGCGGCGGCCTAGCGGCCCCTACTCCGGCTTCGCTGGCCCCTGCTTCTGGCCCAGCGCCGGTCTCTGCCACGCCGTGTGGGGCTCCCGCCTCCCCCACGCTGTCCTCGACTAGGCTGCCATCGACTGGCCCAGCATCGCCATCCGTGTCGTCCCCTAGGCCATTCGTGCCTGGTTCAGGAACGTCGCATGCGCCGTCCTCTCCAGGGTCGGGCGCCTCGGCTGCTTCGCCATCGTCTTTGGCGGATAAGGCTTCACCACCTGCTCCAGAGTTGGCTGTTGTGCGTCCCCGTACGTGCAGCCAAGTTGGGATCTTCCGTCCGAAACAACGTACTGATGGGACGGTTGCATGGATTGCATATTGCATTGCTTAGGCCGAGGGTGACCCCACTACAGAACCTCGACACTTCAGGCTGCTCTCGGTATTCCTCATTGGCGCAGTGCTATGGAATAGGAGTTTCAGGCACTTCAAAAAAATGATACTTGGCGATTGGTTCCTCCTGTTTCTGGGATCAACATTATTGACTCCAAGTGGGTCTTCAAAGTCAAGAGACATGCTGATGGTTCCATTGAACGCTACAAGGCACGGTTAGTGGCCAAGGGCTTCAAGTAGAGGTATGGACTTGATTATGAGGATACATTCAGTCTAGTTGTTAAGCCTACTACCATTCGCTTGCTTCTTTCCTTGGCTGTCACACGAGGATGGTTGTCGCGCCAGCTGGATGTTCAAAATGCATTTTTGCATGGTGTATTGGAGGAGGAGGTCTATATGCATCAGCCCCCAGGTTTTGTCGACCCTGCTCGCCCTCAGCATTTGTGTTGTCTTGTTAAGGCGCTCTATGGTCTGAAGCAGGCTCCTCGTGCTTGGCACGCACGCCTTGGCTCTATTCTTCGGGCTCATTGGTTTGTCCCTTCCACTGCTGACACATCCTTATTTCTCCTCTAGCGCCCTGAGGTAACGATGTATCTGCTGGTCTATGTTGATGATATTATTCTTATTAGCTCCTCAGATGCTACTACTGATCGTCTATTGTCTGCTCTGAGTGGTGATTTTGAGGTGAAGGACATAGGCACTTTGCACTACTTCCTTGGATTGGAAGTCTCGAGGTCTTCTGCTTGGTTATCCCTTACTCAGCACAAGTACTCTATGGATTTACTGCGCCGAGCTATGCTCAAGTGCAAACATGCTACTACTCCTATGTATTCTACTAACCAATTGTCTGCTCTTGATGGGGATCTTCTCAATTCTGATGATGCCACTGAGTACCGCAGTGTTGTTGGTGGTCTGCAGTACTTGACCATTACTAGGCCTGGCATCTCCTATGCAGTCAATCATGTGTGGCAGTATCTTCATGCTCCCAGGACTTCACATTGGTCAGTTGTGAAGCGCATCTTGCGTTATGTCTGTCTTACTACCTCGTATGGGTTGCATCTTCAGTCTACACCATCTTGTGATATTTCAGCATTCTCAGATGCAGACTGGGCTAGCAATCCTGATGATAGGCGATCCATGAGGGGCTATGCTGTCTTCTTTGGCCCCAACTTGATCGCCTGGAATGCTTGTAAGCAAGCTACAGTATCTCGCAGTAGTACTAAAGCTAAGTACAAGACAGTTGCTAATGCCATAGTTGAGATCATATGGGTACAACATCGGTGCTACATAACTTTCATCGAGTCCGGTAATTCATGCCCGAACGAAACACATCGAAGTTGACTATCATTTTGTGAGGGAATGCGTTGCTCAGAAGCTACTCCAAATCAAGTTCATCTCCTTAAAAGATCAACTTGCTGACATCTTCATGAAGCCTCTTCCACAGCCTTAGTTTGTAGGATGTAGACGCAATCTTAACTTGCTTTGTACCTCAGGCCATAGCTAAGATTGAGGGAGGGTGTTAGACTGTATATAATACGGAGTAGTCTTACATAACCTGTAATTATAACGTACGCGTGTTGTGTACCCCTCTATATAATGAGATAGCCGCACCCACGTTTAGGGTGTCGAGCAGTTGCACTAAACTATGTTTTACATATCCGATGCCCAACTGATTGTTTAGTTGATGATTTGTTGATGGTTCTCTTTATTTTTCACTACATAACTACTAAAGTGGTACTTTGTTACTTAAATCCTATTGGTGATATGTGTTTCATGTTCTGTCCTACACATGTGATTATTCAAACTCGCATTCTACATAGGACTAGACATTAGTTATAAGGTTAAGTGTGGTCGTCTACCTGTGTGATGAGGGCATTTGATGGGCGCTCTATGGCTGGTTGTGGGCCTAGGAAGTCAGGCTTCTCGCGTGTGCGCTACTTGGTTGCGTCCTCTTCTGAAATTTATTCTATTCTATCGTAGATGGTGGCTGGAGGCTGCGATTCGAGTGTACCCCTCGGTTTGGCCTGCATCGAACCTATTTTCCTGAATTGCCAAGAAGGTGAGCCGTTATAATTGATTTGTTGGTTGATCCATGTATTTTGGTGTGCGAGCTGTCGATGATGCGATAAGTTTCCTTTAATTAGTTTCCTCTCAACAAGCAACGTCATCTCTGCCGCCTTAGTGTTGCTATTTGATGCACCACCGACAAGAGGTTTTAAGGAATGTGTTGCTAACTCATGCTATGGCGGAAAGAGACAGCCGAGAATAAGCGAAAGTGCTCATGTTGTGGCCCTCCATCAGTGAACGGAAGGCGATGTAGGCCAGGTAAATAATTCCGGAAAAAAGATAGATTAGGGTAGTGGAGAATTTGGGCAATAGAGGTCTGGTTTGGGGTTGTACCAATGAGATTAGTGAAGTTTCGGGAACTAGTTTAGTTGTTGTTCTCTGTAATTACCAAGAATAGTTCTACGTGATATATATCTACAGATCTACACTATGTACAATTAATTGTCCTTATTTAGCCTAGTAAGAATTGAACCAACTCCAATAAAACTTGGTGTGGTGAAGTAACAATTTTAAGAATTAAAAGCACATTGGATGTCATTGTTTTAATAGTCAGAAGATGCCCTTCCATTTCTAGCTTCCTAAGCTTGGACCAAATGTCCTACCAGAACCAATGCAAATTGATGATTTTGTGCAGTTATTAGGTGCAGAGGGGTGGTGATAAAGCCCATTATTTGGTCGTGTAAAATTCTATGTCCAAATTGCTTTAGTATTAGTCATAACCGGATTTATAATATTTGGTGCTTCTACACATGCATCCATTTTTTTGGTATTTTAACTAAGTGTTCTTAGTCATCTAAACTATCACCGGCTTTCTCTTTTGTTTGGTCACTTGATGTTAAATTGCTATCTAAAGTATATGTGTATGTATAAAGTTTATTGCACTATCGTATTATCATCGGCTCAGAACTTGGTTTGGTCCTGAATGTAAAAGTAGGTCGTCATAATTCTTAGAATCTTTTTCGCCGATAGTGGTCTTATATGTTAGAGACTCTTAAATTCTTTTAAACTTTATAATCCTAAAAAGGTGTATTATGTTGGAAGCCTCAAAAGCAGTTTACCAGTTCAGCAACTATAAGATGCTGATAATTTCAGTCCTTTAGTGTCATCTGCCCCGAGAAATATTGATTTATTATTTCATCTACACATAATTATGTCGGCACGAATTGTAGCTTTTCCCCTATAGTCAAACAAAATGTGAATAGCTCTCACCATCTAACTCTTCGTAATGTAATTATGATGCTATTTCCCACTGATTCACTACTCTAGAGCGAAGTTTGACCAAGTTCTATTCATCATTATTTAAAAATATGTCCAATTGTTTTATTGCTTCTTTTTTATATCGACCTTTCATATAAGGTAATGTTTTTCAATCATCAGTATTAATGTCACATAAAAGGATGTGCTTTATCTTCTCCTTAAATTTAGATGATCAAGAATTCCGATGGCCACGAGGGATCGTCAGCCTTGGTTCTAGATGAGAACCTGGCACTTACTAAACCATAAATTAGAACTTCTATTTTATCCTTTCTAAGATTATTCATAAGACATGTTTAATATGCAAATGTTTGTTTAATATCAGAGAAGACAAAATTGTGATGTATAATATTCTTCCTTTGACCAAAACCCAGGTGGTTTTCTTTAGGGTGCAGGTTGCAATAACCATCTTTACTAATGCTACTGGGTAAATATTCGATTTTAGAGAACCTTGATGTTTTATCTTCCTATTATGTATCTCAATTACATTTTCTTATGTGTATTGGGCATATTTAGTTATCCAAGGTAGACGATGTTCTTACCTTGCTTAATTAAATATTTTTCAATCATATTTTTATATGGTGCATGTTATTTATTTATTTTTCGAATGCACACTAGAAAAGTTTAGTAGAACTGCACTCTACGTTGGTTGCTAAATAAAGCTATCAAATTACATCAGGCATGCCCATGATATAAATAGCTTCAAGTCTGTCCTATAATATGTTTTAGTTTTATCACACGTAAGTGGCAATTTATTTAGTACTTAAACAAGGATTTTATGTGCTAACTAGGAAACTCAAATCTTCAAATTTTATGTTTCCAGACTATTTTTGAGGAAGATGAATGTGTGGAAAAATATCTACTTTTGTCTTGCATACCTTTTTGTGTAGTGTCTAAGATATCTGTTTTTGGAGAATTAGCATGCCAGTACACAATTTAATCTATTATAATCTCACATTTCATGGTGAAGTAAAATGGTTTTGAACTTTACAGGATGCAGTATAACTAATGTTCTTTGCGGTGTCCATCTTCTCATCATGGATTAATCTAACGATTCACGTAGATAACACATTTTAATATTTTATCACCATCTTACAAGCAAATTCACTCGCAAGAATCAAATGTAGCTACCAATACCATGATCCCTTTGACTTCATTATATATCCGTACTTTAAATGTTATAGTATGAATCTAAGTATCCTAACTTCTGTGATTTAGTATTATGTAGATGGTTCCGAACTAGCTAGGAAGAAATGCAATGTTGTGACTGTGCCCTCTTATGTTAAGAACGATAACATCTTAACTACTATTGTCCAGTTTCAGACTTTGCTTTTCGCTCACACGGGACACATTACTTCATGACCATCTATACTGCCCCCACTAATATAATTCATGTGTAGTAAATATGGTGTTTATAATGTTAACAATGTTTACTCAGATTTTTAGTCATACAAATTAGATAATTCCCTAGAACAGAAGTATGATAAACTGTTCTATGAGAAGATATTGCTCTACCCGTGAACTGCTTGGAACCCATAAGTTGCATTCTATGGGGTGTTGCTACTATGTGAACACCTAATTTAGGTTTCTTTCAAAGATTGTTCGTAAACTTTAGTGTTTAAGCTCGCCGCTTTGCCATTTAGCATCTGAATTGTGTGTTCAGGTTCGGATGATCCGGAGGTTTGTAGCCCTCCTACCCTGCCTGAGTCAGTGACCCTCATTGTGCGCGATCTCGATCCTGGTAGGTGTAAGTTTGACACTATTGTTGAGATGAATGAGGGTCCGCTATAGTGCATATCATCTCCACATCCCGCTCTCATATTGCTCTAATATCCTCTGCGTTTTCCTTATGGTGGTAGGGGTTTTTATTTGGGCATCGAGAATATGGGGATGATGATGTTCTTGTAGGGGAAGGTAGCAGGTTAGTATGCTGGACTATTATGCTTATCGTTGTCACTATATGAAGGGCCGGACAAATATGCCCCTCTGTTGTGGACGCCTTTCACAGCAGGCATGTGTTGATTCTTATGCATGTGTTCAATGAAGTAGGCTTTCTTTTATTCTTAAGAATCAAACTAATTTATGTAGTGAAATGTACCAGGGGATCATCAATATTGCAGGGTAGGGGTCAGTCGCTGGCAAGAGTGTTGGTCTTAGCCTCTTAGGGTATTTTTTACTTCTGGTTTCATTGGTTCTAAGCATTATATGGCGCAAAATTATTTGGATGACATGGTCATCTGCCATTCTAATGGCACTCCAGATATTTTTGTGACTTTTACCTGTAATCCAACATGGGATTAGACTACGGATGCTCTAAGGTTCACAAGACTGTCTTTCTGTAGGCCATATAACTTCATGGAAGAATGACCAAGGGAAAAGTTGTTTTTTGTCAGCAGCAAGGTACACCATATATGTCTATACGGGGACCCATTGCAGCATTGGGTGAATTCGGACCAGGTTGTAACATGATTGTCATTTTCTTCTCATATTGTTTAAAGCAATTCATTTGAGATGAGTAGGTGTATGACTAATCTAGTATGGATCTAAGCATTTGTATTCCATTTTCTTCATGTGTAGATGTGTTTTATTACTATCTGAATGGCTATGATAAGTATTACCCTTGGTATTGCAAATCTTATGACACCTCCTTTGTTGGAGATGTTTTCACATCTTCCAAGTTGACTCCATGGAAATTTGCTCAGTTAGACAATTAGTCATGTATTAAGTTTTAGTTGTGGCTATTTAAAGCAATGGATGGTGTTGCTACCTTAAGAATTTCTTACTCCGGTTGGTTGGTTGGGTCAAACTGACCCATTCAATAATATTTGCAAAACAAATTGTGTAGATAGTTTGTCATTAGTCATGTGGTTTCATAATGCTTGCTTGCATCTTACACTTCTACGATTTCTATCTGATAATAATATTTCTATTAATTAGTATTTCTAGGATATACTCTAGTAAATTTTACCCTTGCGTACTCTGGTAGTTTTTGCTTATATGGTGTTTGAAGGTGGCAATGTGCTCAGCTAGTGGTTTAGCATCTCCCTCCACAAGATCAGGGGTCAGTGAAGGCAGGGCAATCAGTCCTGCTCCTTCTGCTTGTTGCCATTATCATAGTAGGCTTAGAGCTTGGATCTGGATGTTATTTTTCCTATCCATGTTTCTTATCTCCGCTTCGTCAGCCTCCCAAGACTACTATTCAGAGTAAGAAAGTGAAAAACATTCATTTTCTTTATGTTAATTGCTTTCATGTTGTTGTTTTGTTTTGTTTCTACCAATGTAACTTTGATACTTCGTAACATACTTGCTTCCAAAAAAAATATTAGTTATACAATAGCACAACATGTAAATTTTGTTCCATAGTTGAATCCTTTTTTTCTAAGAGAAATTCCCTGATGCAAACTATCATGTTCCTCAAAGAATTCCAGTAGGTGATAGATGCTATTACTATATGTGTAAGACTATCCGCTGTGTTTCTAATTTGAGGTTTCAATTTGCCTGATGTGCAGAACATAGTGCTTTGGTACTTCCATGGAGGTACTTTTTTGCGTGAAAGGTAGGAGCTCTGTCGTGTGTAAGGGGGATTAAAAAATGTTATGCAACAAGGTGACGGTAGTCAAAAGGTCGTAGGACCATCCAAAAAAGAGGAGGCAAGATGCGGATAGGGAAGGCAGAGAAAAAGGGTGGTCATGCTAGAGCCAGAGCTTGCGAGAAAGTGAACATATGAAAGGAAATCAGAGACCATGACAAAAGCCCGAGCTACAATATCTTGGAAGATGTGTCGCTTTTAGGGTACTTATGCAGTTCTCATTAATATGTTGCAACCATTGTTCTTCTTTGGTTGTTTTAATTACATGGCTATTTAATTTTTGTCATGGGAATGGCCACGGTAGTCGCTACCAGGGGTAGCGATTGATAGTATTGGGGCGAGAGTTGGCAGCCATCTGCGGTGCGAGATAGGGGCGGATGCACATGAGTTTACCCAGGTTCAGCACCCCGGAGGGTAAATACCTACTCCTGCTAGATTGTATTGGCAGAGAGCGAGTTATAGGGGTGGCGAGCTCGGCGTCTAAGCAGCGAGTCGCTAGAAGGGGTATCTGATGGAACGTGAGTACAAAGGGAACCCTAGGGAGGTTTATATAGGGGGTACCTCGCTAGGTTTTATAGTGTTTACAACCAAACTAGTCAAGGATTCATATGATTTGACCTAATCCAGCTGGGCTTCAGCTATTCTTATGGGCCTCCAGCTTCCAGTCGCCAGGCACGCCCCTTAGTCGCAATCCAGTCGCCGTCCTGCAGGCCCACTCGCAAGTCTTTGGGCCAATCAGAACGTCCTGCTGGGCATACCCCATTCGGCATATCCCATCAGTAGTCCCCAAGGCCATTATTGATTCAGCACGGTGTTCATTTGACAGTCCGAGTAGGCGAGTCCAATTTGGATGCCCAGTCGAATCGGTGATGGATTCTATCGAGAATGGAGGAAATTTTCCCACCTGGTTTCTAGTTGCAGCTTTGGCGAATGCATTCACGTTGGAGTCACTGCCCCCGTCGATTGGACAAGGCGTATCAGCAGGTGAGTCGAGTGGAAGAAGTTGGACCGCCAACTTGGTCACACTAGCCATTGGGTAATCCAACGGTAACTTCGGCGTAATTACCGCAAGTAACGGCTATCCCTAGATTGGCGGGTAACGTTACCCTCATAAGGAGAGTGGCGAGGAGACTCACGAATCTTCTTTCACATTCCTTACTCCCGCACTCCCCCAGTCTCTCTATCTACCTACGATCTAGAACTTCTAGACCGAGCGACCTCATCTTCTCCCCAATGGCACCTCCGAAGGATCTGTGGGGGAAGTCCAAATGCACTGCCGCGCAACTCAAGTCATTTGAGGATGCGGGGGTTCTCTGCAAGGGGAACTGGCGAATCCCCGTGTCCTCGGAGGTCGAGCCGAAGCCTCGCGCCGGCAAATGCATATGTTTCCCGAACCACCGGAGAGGGGCTTGGGATTCCCCACCTCCATCTTCTTCCGGCGGTTTTGCGTGTACTACGCGATCAAGCCGTTAGATCTCGGTCCGCATAGTATCAAGCAGTTGGCGATCTTTGTCGCCTTCTGCGAGTGTTACCTTGGGTGCCGACCCTATTTCCCATTGTGACTGGAGCTATTCCACGGCTGCATCGGGCGCGACGGATCTAGCGGCCCTATCTTGGCGGCGGGCAGTGTCACATTTCAGTTGAAGCCGAAGGCGAATTTCTTCAAGCTTCTGCTGCCGAAGAAGGCTGTGAGCAAGTGGAAGAAGAGCTGGTTCTATGTGAAGGAATCCACTCCCTCTGGCGAAGTGGTGCTCCCCGCGTATGTCGCGGAAAGGAGCAAACCCCGCCGGCTAGCAGCGGCCAGGCTTCCCGACAATCAAAGGATGGTTGTCGTGGAGATGATGGATCAAATCCAGGCACTGAAGGACAAGGGGTTGATGACGATCAATCTGTACAACTGCTGGCTTGGGCGGTTCCTGGTCCCATTGGCAAATCGGCCTCACTGGATGTACGAGTACTCCGGGAAGAACGACCTCTCCAGGACGAGCAAGGAGTCCTGGGAGGCCACAGACTACAAGGCCACCTTGAAGAAGATCACGGACGCGGAGTTTACCGATACGTCGGCTAGACTCGCGTTGTACATAGCCGGGAAGAATGATGCTCCCATGGTAAACCTTTCCTTGTCTCTGCTTTGTCTTCAGTCATGGCTCGCGAGGGTGCAATTTGCATTCGCGACTCGTGACATTCAATCGTGGTCTCTGACTTGGTCAACTTTCCTTGTCCACTCTCAGTTATTTCAGGTCCTCGAAGGCTGGCTCCCCCTATCGACGAGGAGATCCCCAAAGAACTCGAGGAAGGGGCCGAAGGAGAGTCCTCCAAAAGAGAAGAGGAGGTGAAGGAGGTTCCTCCGCTAGTGCCTGCAAGACTCGCATGCAAAAGTAGCGCGAGATCGAGGCGAGCCGCAGTCTTGAAGAACGTGATGATGACGATGAAATCTTGCAAGAGCATAGTTCACGGCGAACAGCCACGTCGGTGAAGCCCGCGTAGAAACTGAAGTTGTCGGCAAAGAAGTCGGCTCCAAAGCCGGTGTCGCCATCCAGATCCATGGTGGCGTTCAAGTCGGATGAAGATTCCAACGATGAGGCGGCCAGAACTCCAACCAAGATCCCCGAGGACACAATTCCAATGACGGGATCGGAAGCCATAGACGAGGTGGTCGAAGTGGAGGTCCCGCTCGCCGCGATCGCTCCAACGGTCCCGGCCGCCACGGGACCAGGGACTGCTAAGACCACGGGGGCGAGGTCGCCGCCACCACGGAAGCGGCTGTGTGATATGTTGCAAACGTATCTATAATCTTCATGTTCCATGCTTGTTTTATATCTACTTTCTTATGTTTTGTCCACACTTTGGAGTATTTTTATACATTTTCTGAAACTAACCTATTAACAATATGCCACGGTGCCAGTTGCCTGTTTTCTACTGTTTTTGGTTTCAGAAAAGCTAGTAAGGAAATATTCTCGGAATTGGACCGGACAAAAGCCCAAGTCAATATTTCACCAGAAGGAACACGGGGTCTGGAGGGGGGATGAAGAGGGGAACCAGGCCGGCCACACCTCGTGGTGGCGTGGCCAGCCCTAGCTGCGCCAGCAGGGGTGTGGGCCCCCTGGCTCTCCACCAACCTTGCCCCTTCACCTATATATTGCCCTCGGGACGAAAACCCTAAGTACCAGATAAAAATTCCACGAAAGAGTCTGTAGTCGCCGCCATCTCCATCCCTAGATCGGGAGGGATCTGAAGCTCTTCCCAGCACCCTGCTGGAGGGGAGAGATCACCCTGGAGGCCTTCTTCATCATCATGACTACCTCCGGTGTGATGCGTGAGTAGTTCATCCCTGGACCACGGGTCCATGTAGTAGCTAGATGGTTGGTTCTTCTCCTTTGTGCTACCATGTTTAGATCTTGTGAGCTCCGTTCATGATCAAGATCATCTATTTGTAATCCTGCATGTTGTGTTTGCGGGGATCCGATGGATATTGAGATGCTATTTCAGATTGATTATTGATTCTATCATGTCTTTGTTATTTGTGATCTTGCATGCTTTCCGTTGTTAGTACCTATCTTGGCCGAGTAGATGCTAGCAACTCCAAGAGGGAGTATTTATGCTCGATAGTGGGTTCATGCCTCTAGTAATCTGGGGAAGTGACAGAAATCTCTAAGGTACTAGATGTGTTATTGCTACTAGGGAGAAAACAGCAATCCTTTGTTCATAGAACAATCGTATTATTTACTTTACACACTTTGCTTAATGCAATTATCTGTTGCTTGAAACTTAATACTGGAGGGGGTTCGGATGATAACCTGAAGGTGGATTATTAGTCATAGATGCAATTGGATTACGGTCTATGTATAATGTTGTAATGCCCAATCAAATCTCATAGGAGTCAAGATGATTAGTATATGCATGTATGCTTTCTCGATGTTTGTCAATTGCCCCGCTGTAATTTGTTCACCCAACATGTCATCTATCTTAAGGAGAACCACCACTAGTGAACTATGGACCCCGGTCCATTCTTTTACCATCAATCTACAACTTTTTATTGTTTTATATTTACTTTCTGCAAGCAATTACTATCTTCTACACAATATGTTTAATCCTTTGTTTTCAAAAAAAACGGTGAGATTGACAACCTCACTGTAAGTTGGGGGCAAAGTTCTGTGGTTGTGTTGTGCAGGATTCCAAGTTGGAAACAACACCTTGGAGGTGTTTTCTTGCTCCTACTGGTTCGATAACCTTGGTTTCATAACTGAGGGAAAACTTGTTGTTATGCTCATCATACCTTCCTCTTGGGGTTCCCCAACGAGCTCTACATATTAAGCAAGCAAGACTATTTCTGGCGCCGTTGCCGGGGAGTCAAGGACATCTTCACAAGGGGAGTCCCTCATAACCAATCTCTTTACTTTGTTTTATTTGTTTTGCTTAGTTTATTTCTACTTTGTTTTCTTGCTTCTTTATCAAAAACACACAAAAATTAGTTGTACTAGTTTTCTTCTTTATATTAAATACACAAAAAATGACTACTCTTGAAAACACTAAGTTGTGTGACTTCACTAGCACCAACAATAATGATTTCATGTGCACACCTATTGCTCCACCTGTTCCTGAAGCTACTTTCTTTGAAATTAAACCTGCTTTGCTCAATCTTGTTATGAAAGAACAATTTTCTGGTATTGGAACTAAAGATGCTGCTGCTCATCTTAATAACTTTGTTGTACTTTTTGAGATGCAAAAACATAGGGATATAGATGGAGATATTATTAAGCTTAAATTGTTTCCTTTATCTTTGAGAGGAAAAGCTAAAGAATGGATGCTATCCCTAACTAGAAATAGTATTGATTCTTGGACTAAATGCAAAGATGCTTTCATTGGAAAATACTATCCTCCTGCTAAGATTATATCTATGAGAAGTGAAATAATGAAATTTAAACAATCTGATAATGAACATGTTGCTCAAGCTTGGGAAAGAATGAAATCTTTGGTAAAGAATTGTCCCACTCATGGACTGACTGCTTGGATGATTATCCAAACCTTTTATGCAGGACTGAATTATTCTTCAAGAAATCTGCTAGATTCTGTTACTGGAGGTACCTTTATGACCATTACTTTGGGTGTTGCAACAAAGCTTTTGGATAATATGATGGTTAACTATTCTAAATGGCACACTAAGAGAGCTCCACAAGGTAAGAAGGTAAATTCTGTTGAAGAAACCTCCTCCTTGAGTGATAAAATTGATGTTATTATGTCTGTGCTTGTTAATGGGAAAGCTCATATTGATACAAATCATGTTCCCTTAGCTTCTTTGGTTGCTCAAGAAGAGCAAGCTGATGTGAACTTTATTAGAAATAATAATTTTAGCAACAATGCCTATAGGAATAATTTTGGTAACAATAATTATAGGCCATATCCTCCAAATAATGGTAATGCTTATGGAAATTCCTACAACAATAATAGAAGTGCATCCTCTGAACTTGAAGTTATGCTTAAAGATTTTATTAGTAAACAAACTGCTTTCAATAAAACTATTGAGGAAAAACTCTCTAATGCTGAAAGAAGTATAGCATCATTGTCTGAAGCACAATCTTCTTTGACTAAAATAGCTGCTAAACCTGAAACTATTGAAAATCCCTTTGCTGCTACTAATGCCATACAAGTTAGAATTGATGAAAATGTGAGACTTTTAGCTGAATTGCATGCTAAGTGGGAGAGAGAAGATGAAATTGCTAGAAATATTAGTATTTCTACTATCACTACCACTAATGTTCAAGCTGGTAAACCCAATGGAACCTTTTCTAATAAAAATGCTGAAATTCTTCGAAATATGGGAAACAATAGCTCTAATACTTTAGATGATAATTATGATTTTGATCTTGATGGTTGCAATATCTCTGAAGTAATTATGTTCCTACAAAAGCTTGCTAAAAGTCCTAATGCTAGTGCTATGAATATGGCCTTTACAAAACACATTACTGATGCTCTCATAAAAATTAAAGAAGAAAAGATGAAACATAAAGCTTCTATTCCTACGAAATTAGAAGATGGTTGGGAACCTATCATTAATATGAAAGTGAATGATTTTGATCTCAAAGATTTATGTGATCTTGATAGTAGTGTTTCTATTATGCCTAGAAGGATTTATGAAATGCTTGATTTGCCACCATTGGAAGATTGTTACTTAAATGTCCAACTTGATGATAATGCTAAAAAGAAACTCATGGGGAGTATTAATGATGTTCTTATTATGGTTAACAATGCCTATGTCCCCGTTGATTTCTATGTTTTGGATGTTGAATGCAATGCTTCTTGTCCTATTATTTTGGGAAGACCTTTTCATAGAACTGTTAGTGCCATTATTGATAAGAAAGAAGGCACCATTAAATATGAATTTCCAATCAAGAAAGGTATAGAACACTTTCCTAAGAAGAGATAGGAGATTTCTTTTGTCTCTCCTATTAAAACAAAATTTTCTCTTAATGCTTCTTCATTTGAAAATACTTGATTCTTTTTGCTTCTTATGCCTAGCTTAATGGCTATAAAGAAAGAGCTTTTGGGAGACAACCCACTATATTTTTACTTTCAGTTTATTTTTGTTTTGTTGAGTCTTGGAAGTTATTGCCTCTGTAATAACCTCTCCTTATCATGTTTGTGTGGTTTTTGTGCCAAGAGTAACCTCTAATTAGAGAGAAGTAAGACTTGGGAAAGTTGCTGTCCCGAAACAGATTTTTGTGCTTCGCTGTAAAAATTCTTGAAAAATCACTGTACGTCAGTTTGAGCTGTAATTATTTGTGCTTCTGCCCCAGGTTGTTATCCAACTTTCGTTAGTTCAGCACTTTTCGATTTGAGCAACAGAAGGTCTTCGAAAAAATTGGTTTTTACCTGTTGTTCTGTTTTGACAGATTTCTGCCACTATTTGCATTTGCCTCTTAATCCCTTTCTCTTTGAGTTCTCTTTGATCATTTGAACTTTTTAAAGGAAGTGCTACAGTAGCTTGTATTTTAATGTAAGTTTTAATTGTGTTGAAACTGAACCAAAAGACTTATTATCTTGAGTACACTAATGTTGCTAATGAAGATTGTGTGAAGTTTTGTATGAAGGAAATTTTAAGTGTAGAGAAGAGTAATGTGATAAGATGAAGTATGGACAAAAGCTCAAGCTTGGGGATGCCACCCGTGTCACCCCAAGAAATATTCAATAAGTATAAGCATCAAAGCTTGGGGATGCCCAAGGCATCCCCTTCTTCATCAATAAAAATCTTAGGTTTCTTCCAAACATTTCATTTTTATTGTTTCATGCACAGTTGTGTTGTTCTTGGAGCGTCTTTGTTTTCGTCCTTAGTTTTCGTTTGCTTAGTTTGCTTAATTTTCTTGAATAAATTGGTTGGACCCCCTCATTCATACATTAGTTTTCAAATAAGTTGGTTTGGATTGGAAAAGAGTAGGAAAAGTTCATGCTTAAGTGGTATAAAAGGAGCTTGATTTTGACTGTGGCCTAGGCTTTGTCATGTCATGCTTGATATTGTTTTGGCTTTATGCTTAGTGATTTTTGCTGTAGCATGACTTGTTACAAATAACTGAGATTTCTTAATGTGCCTTGAAAGAATCATACGTTGTTTTAGCATATTAAAGCAGAGTATTGTGGTATTCTCCTTTGATGCTTTATTTGGGTTGACTTGGTGCATGCTCACACCATGTTAAGACTATACCAAATCACCATAGCCTCTATGATCGTTTAGTTTTCGACTTGTAATATCACTTTATGCTTTGATTAATAATATTTTGTCTCTTTGCATGATTATGGCCATTATTGCTCTCTTAGTTGGTCGCCCCCAGTCTTTTGCTAGCCTCCATACCAAGTATGAGTTCCACTCATGCATTCAACTCCAAATAAAACCAAGTTATTCCAAAGAGTCCACCATACCTACCTAGTAGCATTTGCTATTCCAAGTATATTCATGTTTTTATCTACCTTCCAAATTAAACTTGTTATGTGAAAATTAGTGATTAAAGCTCTCACGAACTTGATGGCACACTTTACTTTTCTTGCACTTAATAAACTTGAACCATTGTGCCCATCTATGTTGCGTATATGCTTGCATTTTGTAAGTTGGGAATTCGCAGAACCATGCTATCATGGGGAACGCTTTCAACATTGCACTTTATTTAGTTGATATCATGTTCTTTTCCTTATGGATCCTGACGGTGTGAAATGAAAGGGGAGCTTGTAAGTCTCATGGAGTTCGTATATGCGTTAGAGAAATGCCTGGGCGGCTGGTCTAATCCATGCCTAATCATGGTGGAAACCTGCAGCGTAACCATAATGAGCAATCTATGAAGCATCCTCTTTATGAAAAAAAAGAAGCCTATGCAAATAGGAAAGAAAAAAAGAGAAGAGAAAAAGGAAAAAAAGAGATACCTATGCAAATAGGAAATAAAAGGATGCTGAGATGCTTATTGTCTGCTTGCCTTGTATTTTTTATATGGGGATTCTTCCGTATCATCAGGCAAGGGTACCCCGTTGGCGGTTCTCTATGATACACATGTACTTACAATGACAAGAACTTACTTGTGACTAAACTTGAGTAGCACGAGGAACGGTCTTCGTAAGTATGGGGCATGAGATTTTCAGCTTATAACTTGTCAAGCATATCCTCATATTTGTTCACTTTAACCTTAATCACCTAAAGATGCTTATGATAGGGGCAATGAGAGCTGAAAGCTAATAAGTACCATAATTTTTGGAAGCTCTTTATGAGACTTGAATCCCTGCTTCCTTCTATGAGGGCCTTTCTTTTACTTTTATGTTGAGTCTCCATCTTCTATCTTTATGCACCTATTAAGAGAGCATAGTGGTCATTCTTAGTTTAATGTGCATTGTCCCAAGACTTGTTGATTGATTCATAACTTTGATATTGCTTGTTCTTAAACTATTTGTATCTAGTCACACTTATGAACTTTGAAGGTGTCCTATGCATTTATGTTTTGCTACACTATGAGGGACAAGCTGAATACCATTCTCATTATGTTTTCTTTATGTGAAACAAACAAACATCTTTCAAAGCATTGTTATTCATGAATCTTTTGTTTGTACCTTTTCATGCTACAACATAGTTGCTATGTCTTATTGATAGAACTGTATCTTTCATGCTATGCTAAAGTACTATGATCCCAATTATCAATGTTGTATGCCTTGATCAATATTGTGATGGTGTATGTCAACTCAAAAATTATTCTTTTCTTTTTATCACTTACCTACTTGAGGACGAGCAGGAGTTAAGCTTGGGGATGTTGATACGTTGCAAACGTATCTATAAGTTTTGATGTTCCATGATTGTTTTATATCTACTTTCTTATGTTTTGTCCACACTTTGGAGTATTTTTATACATTTTCTGGAACTAAACTATTAACAATATGCCACGGTGCCAGTTGCATGTTTTCTGCTGTTTTTGGTTTCAGAAAAGCTAGTAAGGAAATATTCTCGGAATTGGACCGGACAAAAGCCCAAGTCAATATTTCACCAGAAGGAACACGGGGTCCGGAGGGGGGATGAAGAGGGGAACCAGGCCGGCCACACCTCGTGGTGGCGCGACCAGCCCTAGCCGCGCCACCAGGGGGTGTGGGCCCCCTGGCTCTCCACCGGCCTTGCCCCTTCGCCTATATATTGCCCTCGGGACAAAAACCCTAAGTACTAGATAAAAATTCCACGAAAGAGTCTGTAGCCGCCACCATCTCTATCCCTAGATCGGGAGGGATCTGAAGCTCTTCCCGGCACCCTGCCAGAGGGGAGAGATCACCCTGGAGGCCTTCTTCATCATCATGACTACCTCCGGTGTGATGCGTGAGTAGTTCATCCTTGGACTACGGGTCCATGTAGTAGCTAGATGGTCGGTTCTTCTCCTTTGTGTTACCATGTTTAGATCTTGTGAGCTCTGTTCATTATCAAGATCATCTATTTGTAATCCTACATGTTGTGTTTGCGGGGATCCGATGGATATTGAGATGCTATTTCAAATTGATTATTGATTCTATCATGTCTTTGTTATTTTTGATCTTGCATGCTTTCCGTTGTTAGTAGCTATCTTGGCCGAGTAGATGCTAGTAACTCTAAGAGGGAGTATTTATTCTCGATAGTGGGTTCATGCCTCTAGTAATCTAGGGAAGTGACAGAAATCTCTAAGGTACTAGATGTGATGTTGCTACTAGGGAGAAAACAGCAATCCTTTGTTCATAGAACAATCGTATTGTTTACTTTACACACTTTGCTTAATGCAATTATCTGTTGCTTGCAACTTAATACTGGAGGGGGTTCAGATGATAACCTGAAGGTGGATTATTAGTCATAGATGCAATTGGATTACGGTCTATGTATAATGTTGTAATGCCCAATCAAATCTCATAGGAGTCAAGATGATTAATATATGCATGTATGCTTTCTCGATGTTTTTCAATTGCCCCGCTGTAATTTGTGCATCCAACATGTCATCTATCTTAAGGAGAACCACCATTAGTGAACTATGGACCTCAGTCCATTCTTTTACCATCAATCTACAACTATTTATTGTTTTCTGTTTACTTTCTGCAAGCAATTACTATCTTCTACACAATACGTTTAATACTCTGTTTTCAGCAAAACCGGTGAGATTGACAACCTCATTGTAAGTTGGGGCAAAGTTCTGTGGTTGTGTTGTGCAGGATTCCAAGTTGGAAACAACACCTTGGAGGTGTTTCCTTGCTCCTACTGGTTCGATAACCTTGGTTTCATAACTGAGGGAAAACTTGTTGTTGTGCTCATCATACCTTCCTCTTGGGGTTCCCCAACGAGCTCTACATATTGAGCAAGCACTGCGTCACCCAGGCCAGAGGTCCCTGCGGCCGCAACTTTGACGTCCAAGAAGCTCGTAGTGTCGTGGGTCGCGAGTGTATTCGAGAAGGGGCTCTCGCGCAAGCTGGGCCCTGAGCTGGACAAGCCTGCCCACATTAGCATGGGGTTGCGTGTCCTTTCGGTTGCCAAGTAAGTCTAACATTTTGTTTTCCATGCTAGTCCATTTCCTTGCATAAATTGTTTGCTGACCGTGGCGACTTCGTAGGTCTGGTGCCAAGAAGATAGGTCGCCCTATGGTGGCCGAGATTCCGCCAGCCGACACCGGAATCGACCGCTCCAAGAAGAGGAAACATGTTGCGGAGGACGCACCAGCCGAGGGTGCAAAGAAGAAGAAGAAGAAGAAGAAGAAGAAGAAGAAGAAGAAGAAGAAGAAGAAGAAGAAGAAGAAGGGGGATGTCACTGATGCCGCGACAGGGGAAGACGTGGAGAAGGGCAACTCCGCTACCCATGCCGGAGAAGCAATAGCCGCCCAATCAGAACCACCAAGGGGGCTCAGCCATTAGAGCCATTGGCCCCAACGACTAGCGCCCCGACGAGGACGGCTGCGTCGTTTTCGCGCTTTATGGCAAAGGCGTTCTCGACCGTGGCGGAGACCCAGTCTCCGCAAATTCTAAAGATTGTTGATGAAGATTTTGGGCAACATCGCGGGCGCACCTCTTTTGTGGTTCCTTCTACGGATGCCAGCGAACTTCATCGCATGCTTGGCGCCGCCATTCAGGTATGTCCAGTCCCCGAGTGCCTGATCGCTGAATTTAAGTGGTTGGGCACTTAAAGATTCTAGTCGCCCAGTCCTCGAGGGTCTAGTCGCTGAATCTTAGCGGCTGGACACTTGGAATTTTCAGTCATCCAGTCCCCGAGGGTCTAGTCGTTGAATTTCAGCGGCTAGACACTTGGAATTTTCAGTCGTCCCATCTATTAGTGTTGTTCTATTTGCAGGGCCTACAGAGGGAATCGTCTGATCGGCAGGCCACGAAGGAACGCCTGGAGCATGACCTGCGCATAGCCCAGGAGGCCAACCGACGACTCCAAGAAACTGCTGGTAAGTTGTTGCTTCCCTTCACGAGCTCGGACTATTGTTGCTTATGCAAGACTAAATTGTGTTGCTTTTGCTTCATAGAGGGGCTTCTAGCTGCGATTGCCAAGGCCCGCGAGGGGTATGTTCCGACTGCTGAAAAGGGCGGATCGACTCACTGGTGAAGGAGCTAGAGGAGGCGAAGGCGTCGATGATCTCTTCTAAAGAGAGGGCCAAGGCCATAGTCACTGCGGCGGAGGAGGAGCGGAAAGCCGCTGAATCGGTCATCCTCAGATTGCAGGGTGACCTTGGTTCCCTTGAAAAGCACGTGATGGAGAACTGCCATAAGCTTCTTGGTAAGTGTCTCCTCTTTTCTTTCTTGTATGCGGCGAGTCCTCGAGCAGGTTAGTCCTTAGTGGCGTTGTGTTTCTGACGTTGCATCCCTGATAGGACAAAGCGACCTGATGGTGCAGACCTTCAATGCCTCGCAATGCATGTGTAGAACTTCCGGAGGAGTTTACATTCCATGGCCTCCCGACTTCAAGCTGGTCGTTGCCTCGTATGTCGATGAGGTAGTAGGCATCGTTGCCAAGGACTCGTCTATGGCGAATGGCCCCTCCCATGGGGGGAAAGCTTGTGCATGCCCTTCTTGTCCTGGAGTAGTCGTAGGACCAGGTCACCTTCCTAGAAGGTGCGGGTCCCGACTCGGCGGCTGTGGTAGCGGTGGAGTCCCTGCTGGTAGATGGCGGTGTGGGAGCGATCTAGGTCGCGTGCTTCGTCGATCTGGTCGATTCCGTCTTGGCGGGCGATCTTGTTTGCCGCCTCCATGTAGTTGGCGACTCGAGGTAAGTCGTGTTCTAGGTCGGGTGGCATTATGGCCTCGGCGCTGTACACCATGAAGAAGGGCGTGAACCCCGTGGATCGGTTGACGAAAGTGCGGATGCCCCGTATCACGGAGGGAAGCTCTTCGACCCAGCATCCTGGGGTTCGCTCGAGGGGCACCTGAAGTCGCGATTTGAGCCCATGGAGGACACTTTGATTAGCGTGTTCTGCTTGGCCGTTCGACTCTGGGTGGGCGACTGAGGCAAGATCGAGTCGTATGTCGTGCTCCTCGTAGAATTCCGCCATGGCGCCTTTGGCAAAGTTGGTGTCGTTGTCGGTTATGATGTTGTGCGGGTAGCCGTACCAGTAGATGAGTTCACGGAGGAATTTTGTGTCGGTCTTGCCATTGCACTTCTTGATTGGTTTGGCTTCGACCCACTTGGTGAACTTGTCGACCGCGACTAGGAGGTGGGTGAAGCCGGATGGGGCCTTCTTGAACGGGCCGACCATGTCCATGCCCCATACGGCGAATGGCCAGGTGATAGGGATGGACTTGAGTGCTGAACCAGGGATATGCGTCTGGTTGGCATACTTCTGGCACCCGACGCACCTTTGGACGATGTCGATGGTGTCGGCATGCGTAGTGAGCCAGTAGAAGCCGTGTCGCATGGCTTTGGCGACTAGCGACCTGGCGCTGGCGTGATGGCCGCAGTCGCCGGCATGGATGTCTTGCAGGATCTTGCGTCCTTCTTCTGGCTGTATGCAGCACTGGAACATGCCAGTCACGCCAGTCACGCTGCGTTTGTAGAGCTCGCCGTTTATGATGGTGAAGGATTTGCAACAGCGCACGATCATTCGTGCTTCCGTCTCGTTGCTTGGAAGGACCTTGTGCTCAAGGAAGGCAGTGTATGGTGCTGTCCAGTCGCTGGGCTCGATTACCATGGCGACTAGGGTGGGCTCGGGTTGCAGGGGTATCCCGATGTCGATCTCCTTGGGCAGGGAGACTGAAGGCTTGTGGATGATGTCGAGGAAGACTCCTGCAGGTGGCGTTTGCCGGGCTGATCTGATGCACGAGAGGGCATCGGCCTCCTTGTTTGTGCGCCTGTCGATCCACTCGATTGAGGAGTTGGTGAAGTGTCCTCCCAGTTGGTCTACCACTTGGTAGTATGCTACCATCGTTGGGGAGACGGCATCACAGGTCCCGGCGACTTGGCCAGCGACTAGGTCGGAGTCGCCGTAGCACCGTAGGCGATTGACGTTCATCTCCTTAGCGGCCCACATGCCATGAAGGAGGGCCTCGTACTTGGCCATGTTGTTGGTGCAGGGCTTGAAGTCGAGGTGGAGCATGTAGCGGAGCTTGTCTCCTTTGGGGGAGGTCAGTATGACCCCGGCCCCGGTGCCATCGGCATTCTTGGAACCATCAAAGTGGAGCGACCAGTAATGGAGGTAGGGAAGCTTCTCCGGCTGCTGTGCTTCTTCCTAGTCGGTGAGGAAATCGGCCAAGGCCAGTGACTTGATCGCTTTGCGTGGCTCGTACTTGATGTTGTGGACGACGATTTCAATGGCCCACTTAGCGACTCGCCCGGTCGCCTCGCGATTGCGGATGATGTCCTGCAGTGGCACGAAGGAGACGACCGTGATTGGGTGTTTCTGGAAGTAGTGGGGAGTCGTCGCTGGGCTCGGAACTCCGCGTACACCAGTTTCTGGTACTGTAGGTAGCGCTTCCTTGAGTCTGTCAGGACCTTGTTGATCTAGTAGATGGGGCGCTGTACGGGGCGTTCCTTGCCCTCTTCTGACCGTTCGATGACCATCATGGCGCTGGCGACTCGAGTGGAGGCGACGATGTATACGAGCATCGGCTCTTTATCGACTGGGGCAGCGAGTAACGGCGCCACAAGTAGCACTTCTTTGAGTGCCTTGAGCATGTTGTCTGCTTCTCCGTCCCATTGGAAAATGGGGTTCTTGCACAATAGGCGGTAGAGGGGCATTGCCTTCTCGCCGAGCCAGAGGATGAAGCGACTGAGAGCCGCGACTCGCCCGGCCAACTTCTGGACGTCACGCAGGCACTCGGGTTTCCCGAGCCGCGTGATGGTGTCGATCTTGGTGGGGTTTGCCTCGATGCCTCGCTTGGAGACCACGTACCCCAAGAGCTGTCCGGTGGGGACGCAGAAGGTGCACTTCCCTAGGTTGAGCTTGATGTTGTACCTCCACAGATTTGCGAAGGTCTCGGCCAGGTCGGCGAGCAGGTTGTCCTGGCAGTGGATTTTACCACCACGTCGTCGATGTAGACGTGGATGTTGCGGCAAATTTGGCTCGCGAGGCACTCTTGCATATACCTTTGGTAGGTGGCACCGGCATTCTTGTGGCCGAACGTCATGGTCGTGTAGCAGAAGGCGCCGAATGGCGTGATGAACGTCGTCTTCTCCTCATCCTCGACCGCCATTTTGATCTGGTTGTAGCCAGAGTACGCGTCAAGGAAGCACAACGACTCCAATCCCGTGGTCGAGTCGATGATCTGGTCGATGCGCAGTAGGACGAACTCCTCCTTCGAGCAGGCGCTGTTGAGGTTCGTGTAGTCTATACACATTCTCCAGGTGTTGTTCTTTTTCAGAACCAGGACTAGTTTTGCCAGCCACTTGGAGTACTTGATGGGCCGAATGAAGCCTGCAGCGAGTAGGCGTTATACTTCTTCGGTGATTGCTCGGCAGCGCTCTTCATTGAAGGGCCACAGCGACTGCTTCACCGATCGCACTTTGGGGTCAGCGTTGAATTTGTGCTCGACGAGTTCCCTTGGGACACTAGGCATGTCGGATGGTTTCCATGCAAAGATGTCGCGATAAAGATGTCGCGATTATCACGTAGGAACCCGATGAGCATGCTTTCCTATGCAGGGCTCATGTGCGCCCCGATGGTGACCGTCTGGCTGGAGTCGCCCAGGACGGGCTCGATGGTGCGGGTGTGCCTGGTCGCCTCGAAGGTGGAGCTTGCAGCGGTTGGCTTCTTCGGTATGGTGGGGTCATCCTTGTCGATGTTGCTCGCGTATTTCGCGAGCTCATCCGCGTGATTTGTTTCCGCGGCGATGACGGCATCAGCGAGCTCGGCTCCTTTGTCCTCGCACTCCACGGCCATGTCAGGGTCGCCGTGGATGGTGATGATGCCGCTTGGCCCCGGAAGATTCATCATGTTGTAGGCGTAATGTGGGGTCGCCATGAAATTGGCAAACGCCTGGCACCCCAGGACGTGGTGGTAGGGGCTGCGGAAGTTCACCAGCTCTAAGACGATCTGCTCGGTGCGGAAGTTTGCTGGTGTGCTGAAGGTGACTGGCAGCGTCACCTTGCAGATCGGGTATGCCTTCTGACCGGGGACGATGCCATGGAAGGTGGTGAGTGTCGGCTCGATCACTGACTCCGGGAGGTGGAGACGCTTGAATGTGTCCAGGTACATGATGTTGATGGAGCTTCCGCTGTCCATTAGCGTCTTGGGTAGCCAGTAGTCGACTACTTTGGGCCTGACTACTAGGGCCACTCGCCCTGGTTACTCGATCCTGGGCGCGTGGTCTTGGCGACTCCAGGTGATGCTCTGCTAGGACCAGTTGAGGAAGCGGGGGACGTCGACTTGGGTCACCGCATTGACAGCGACTACGTGGGCGAGCACCTTCTTCTCGCATTTGGTGCCGAGCCCCGTGAAGGTATGTAGCGAGCCGACAGTGTTGTCGAACCCGCCGGTGTTGCCATTGTCCCTTGGCGGGTTGTTGTTGGGGTCCTCCCATGCTCGCCTTGCCTTTTCGATCTCCTTTAGGGAGTGGCAGTCTGCAGTGGTGTGGGTGGCGGGTTTCCCCTCCCTGCTGTGATAGACGTAGGGTTGGTTGAGCAGGGCACGGGGTCGAATTTCGGCCTCGTCGCATTGTTGGCGTGGTAGTTTCCGTTGTCGCGGTAGTTTCCTCCGTCGTGGCGGAAGTTCTTCGGGTCGCATTGGCCATAACTGGCATTAGCAACGAAGTTGGCTCGCCCATTACCACGACGCTTTCCGGTGAGGCGAGTGTTGTTGTAGCGCATGTCGTGCTGTCATGCGTTGTCGTGGCCGCTGGTGCGGTGTATTCCTCCCGACTCGTCATCGGAGTCCTAGTTGGGGTCCTCCTCAGCGTACTGCTTGGTGATCTCGAGGAGGTCAGGGATGTTGTCGAGCGTCCGGTAGACCCTCTTGATCTTAGCAACCAAGGGCTTGTACCGGCACGCGTTCTTGAAGCAGTGGATCGTCATGTCCGGGTGAATGCCAGAGGCGTTGATCCATAGTCCCTGCCACCTCTAGATCTAGTGGCGGGTCGACTCGCACTTCCCCTGGATGCATCGCTCCAGGTCCTCGATGGTAGTGGCGCGGGTGTAGGAGCCCTCAAAGTGCCTGATGAAGGCGTCACACATCTCCTCCGACGAGTTGATGCTAACGGCGGGGAGGGTGTTGATCCATTTTCTAGTCGCTCCTTCCATCATCAGGGCGGTAGCGAGCGGCTAGCAGGTCGGTGTGATCGGCGATTCCCATTGCCATGAGATATGTGTCCACCCACACCGTTGGGTCGTACGTGGGATCGTATTTTTCGATCTCCTTGGGCGCCTTGAAGTTGGAGGGGTACTTCTCGCCTCGGATCATTGGTCCGAAGCACTGGGGGCCGACTCGGCTGAGCGAGCCCCTTGGCTCGGGGTCGCCGCGGTTGGTGAGGGTGTGTCGTACGTCGTTGGGCTGGCGCGCTCGCCAGGCCTAGTTGTTGATTATGTGCGTTTGCACGTCGATGGTTTGGCCATTGGCAGCGGCCGTGTTGTTCACCGGTCACGGCTCGTTGGTGGAGAGCATGGGGTTGGCGGCTCGTGGCTGATGCGGCAGCGTCTCGAACGGTGGGCAGTTAAGGGCGTTGGCGATGGTTGGGTGGCCGCTCGAGGCTGCCCTGCTTGCCGATGAGCGGGAATACATCCGCCCTCGTGGGTTGACCCTGCGGCTTGCTGCTCGACGGCCCTGGCAAGCAGGGACTTGGCATACTGGATCTGGAGCATGCCTTCTCCTTGTATGTTGAGGTGGGCGACCGCGGCGTCTGCTGCGATGACGTTGTCCATGGGGGTGGAGTACAACCGGAGCCCGTTGGCGTCGCGGCCTGTGGCGAGATGATGATTCGTAGCTGGTCCGGTGAAGGTGCACGGCCTGTGGGTGGTGGTGGGGCTCCAGTCGCCGGTGCGCCTAGTGGTGGGCGATTTCTGCCGTCGGGTGGCGCGTTCTCGCAGTATTCATGCTCAGCCGCGCGTGTGGGGTTGCCCTCGTCGCTGAAGTTTAGGACGTGGCCCTGGACGTTGGAGTGCAGGTGGTCCTAATGCGGCGCTGATGGTAGAGCGATAGCTCCTTCGTCGTTTCCCGCTCGAGGCGGAATTTCTCGCGCTCGGCAAGCTCCTTGCATGTCGCCTCTTCCAGGCGCAGGTAGGCTTCCTCCACCTCCGTCACCGTGGCGGTTGGCAGGATCGGTGTGGAGAATGGATCTAGCGGGGCGGCCGTGCTGCCCACCATGTAGATCGCGTTGAAGCGATTGGATCTGGCACGGGAATCCTCGGGGGACTCCGAGCCGGAGTCGAAATCGAAGATCCCGAGGATGGAGGGATCCTCAAAGTCCTCGGGGTTGGAGACCCGCGTGATGGAGTCCTCCCGTGACGCGGTGGTGATGGATCCATCGACCGAGGCAGGGGTCGAGGAGTCGGCGTCGTCGTGGAGTGCCACGTCGTCCGTGGCAGCGTTAGTCTCGACCGCGTTGCTGGTGGCCGAGTCATATTCGGTGGCGAGGCGGCTGATGGAGCGGATTTGCTCCTGTGAGAGTAGATCGTGGCATGGTGGCGACCCGCCAGCGATCATCTTTCCCGCCAGGTCGACTGCGTTGGTGAAGCCGACGAACAGGTTGATGGTTTCGATCGGCATCACCGCGCTATGGGTGATCGGGCGCGACACCGGGATGTAGCTGCTGGGCAGGATCTGGAGGATCCCGCTGCTGGCGATCATGCGGCCGGTGGCGATCGTCCGATCGATTGGCGAGTAGGGTCTCGCTGCAGAACTCAGGCCAGTCCGGCTAGGCCCCATGGTGGGCGCCACTATCGTGGGAATGGCCACAGCAGTCGCTACTAGGGGTAGCGATTGATAGTATTGGGGCGAGAGTTGGTGGCCATCTACGGTGCGGGATGGGGGCTATCCACATGAGTTTACCCAGGTTCGGCCCCCCGGAGGGTAAAGACCTACTCCTGCTAGATTGTATTGGCAGAGAGCGAGTTACAGGGGTGGCGAGCTCGGCGTCTAAGCAGCGAGTCGCTGGAAGGGGTATCTGATGGAACATGAGTACAAAGGGAACCCTAGGGAGGTTTATATAGGGGGTACCTCGCTAGGGTTTATAGTGTTTACAACCGAACTAGTCAAGGATTCATACGATTTGACCTAATCCGGCTGGGCTTCAGCTATGCTTCTGGGCCTCTAGCTTCCAGTCGCCAGGCACGCCCCTTAGTCGCATTCCAGTCGCCGTCCTACGGGCCCACTCGCAAGTGTTTGGGCCAATCAAAACGTCATGCTAGGCATACCCCATTCGGCATATCCCCATCAATTTTGGTTTACATGCTCTGATAAAGAAGCACATGGTGCACATGTCCTCCTAAATGCTGAATCTAGCTTTGTAGTCCCTGTTGATATTTTCATGCTTCTGTTTGCAATATGGATGATGTATAGTATTTTTATTGTGCCAACATCTTGCATTGTCCATCCCCTCTAGGCTTTAGAGGATGTTTTCTTGTCAAAAGCCAAATGTCATGCCAAATTGACTATGTTCCACTTAGTGGCTTTTATGTGTTTGTTTATATTTGGAGTTCTTTGGACATAAATATATTTTTTTCTTATATACTTAGTACGAGTAGTATAATGCACTTGGTGTCTCCCATGCTACTACTATACATAATGAGGCACTATAGATGGTTATCTCCTTTCTCCTAATGAATGAATTATGTGTTTGTTCACATGATCTGTTCTTGGATTCGTACAGGACATGCCACAACATTGGATACCTATGCCATTAAGAGGTATCGCTAGAAATAGAAACATATTACACCTGATTGTGTCCTATGTGAAACCCCTCAGGAGTACACAACATCGGCAACTACGAGCAACAACGCCATGCAGGCGGCGCGGCGAAGCACGCATTTCCGTCTAGTATACATATATAATGGCGGATCCAAGAAGCTAAAGTTTGCCAGGGCAATTAAAGTCTAATTTTTCTAAGTCACAAATACAAGGGTACTTAACGAAACAACATCGAATAAAACCATCAAAAGGCTTAGAAAAAAATACTAACATGGACTCTTGTCACTTCAAAATCTTATGGGTTGCCGAAATTGTAATTCCAATTCCAAGCGAGATGTATATCATGTGAGGTAAAAAATATGAATCTAAATCTCACAAGTGTGATGCTAGTCATAGATTAAAATAAAGGGTAGTTGTAAAAAGAAGAGGGATGAATTAATACCATCTGGTAGGAGAAGGAACTAAATACAATTTCTATTTTGAGTCAATTTATGTTGCTAAGGTGCACCTGGCATAGCCACCAGTAGGTAAGAAGGATATTTCGGTACTAGCATGGACCAGTTAGAGAAGGTACAATAAATTCTAGTCAGTTGGCTATAAGAATTAAATTAGTATTGTTTTTCTTAGTTGGATGAGAGAGAAGAGGTGAGAGAAGAGAGGTGGGCTCTCACGCAATAGCCAGCTCTTGCACGTGCTCCTAGGCACTTTGTGTAATATCCCGTGTTTTCTTTGTAGTTGACAAAAATTTGACTTTTTAAACCATAAGCCGGATAGAGAATCAAACACCGTGGTTGGATTCATCTCGTTGAGCTGACCGAAAAGAGCATAAGTTTATACGAATCGGATGTCAAATGAATTATTGATGATATGCTAAACTTGTGGCTATTGAATATTTTCGGTTGAGCTGGACTCTGTTTCCGATTAGGAAAAAAGGAATAATAAAAAGAAAACCCCTGGACTAGACCGATTCCTCACTCTGATATCAACTGTAACACCCTAGATTTCTATCTATCTGGCAGTGCTATTGCGCTTCTCAAATCACTACCAAAACAAACGACAATTCATAACTTCGGCGGCATATCCTTTGTTTCAAAGGACATCCATGACATGAAAAACACATATTAATGTATATAACTAATAATAGCAAAGTAAATAAACTTCCACGCAATTCGGATGGTGCATAATCCTTCCATGACACAAGTACTAAAACTAGAGCAACCAAAGGCTCACAAGAACATGCAAACGACTCCACGAATTTAGATGGAGTAATAAGGATAAATTAAGAATTATGTGTGATAGATTTTCTATGATATGTATAATTGATGGGCGCGCCAAAGTGGTGGCGAACTACTCCCTACCATGCATGTCATTGCGTTGAATACCTGAAAACCAAATAAAAACCAAAGAGAAGCAAGAGTGAGTATTTGAAGAAGCAGATTGATGATATGCTAGCCAAGGATTTGATCTGACATAGTGTTTCACCTTGGGGAACTCCTATTTCGTTCACCGAGAAGAAATATTTGAGTTTGCGGATGTGTTTTGATTATAGGGCTCTTAATGCGGTGACTATCAAGAACAAATATCCGATGCCACGCATTGAGGACTTATTTGATCAATTGAAGGGTGCCAAGGTATTTTCAAAGATCGATTTGCAGTCAGGCTATAATCAAATAAGAGTGCAAGAAGAAGATATTGAGAAGATGGCATTCTCTATGAAGTATGGACATTATGAGTTTAAGGTTATGTCCTTTGGACTAACGAATGCACCTGCTTATTTCATGGAGGCGATGAATAGCATGTTCCATAAGTATGATGATTTTGTCATGGTATTTATTGATGACATTTTCATTTTCTCCAACATGAAGGAAGATCATGAACATCATTTGAGAATGGTGCTCGAGACATTGCGGAAGAATAAGTTCTATGCTAAGTTGAAGAAGTGTGAGTTTTGGCTGTCGCAAGTTGCCTATTTGGGACATGTTATTAATGGTGAACGTATTTCCGTTGACCCTAGCAAGGTTTCCACTGTCATTGGCTGGGAACGACCATCTAATGTAAAGGGGGTGAGAAGTTTCTTGGGAATGGCTGGTTACTACACGTGTTTTGTGAGGGATTTTTCTATTATTGCCAAGCCAATGACCATGCTTACACATAAAGGGGTGAAGTTTCTGTGGACAGAGGAGTGTGAGCATAGCTTTTGTTTATTAAAGGATCGATTGGTGTCAGCACCTATTCTTACACTTCCCGATTTCGGAGAGTGTTTTACAGTATATTATGATGCTTCTCTGGTGGGCCTTTGATGTGTTCTCATGCAGAATGGCAAGGTGATTTCTTATGCGTCGAGGCAGTTGAAAAAGCAAGAGGAAAATTATCCTACCCATGATTTAGAGCTTGCGGCAGTTGTTTTTGCACTCAAGCTTTGGAGGCATTATCTTTATGGAGCAACGTGTGATATATTCACAGATCATAAGAGTCTCAAGTATATATTTACATAGAAGTATTTGAACTTAAGGCAGAGGAGGTGGCTTGAGTTATTAAAGATTATGATCTTAATATCCAATATACACCGGGTAAAGGAAATGTGGTTGTAGATGCTCTTAGTCGTAAGCCAGTTCCTTCCATAGTGAATTCCTTGATAGCTGATTTTGAGCGAATGGATATTTCATATTGTTATGCGGGAGTTGAAGATTCAGAGTCACAACTCATTCTTGAGTCGGACATACCCAAGCGGGTTTTGGAAGCGCAACAACAAGATAGACTATTGTAGCAAGTTAGAAAGCATGTTCGAGAAGGGAAGATTGGAAATATTACTTTGGATTCCATGGGAGCTATTCGGTTCTGCGGTCGTTTGTGTGTGCCATAGAAATCACAAGTAAAAGACAATATTCTGAGGGAGGCACATCACACTCCATATACCGTACACCCAGGCGAGAACAAGATGTACCAAGGTTTGAAGGAAAACTACTGGTGGAAACGGATGAAGGTAGATGTGGCTAAGTATGTGTCTTCTTGTAGTGTATGCCAGCAAGTGAAGGCTGAGTATAAGAGACCATTGGGACTGCCGCAGCCCCTTGAGGTTCTGGAGTGGCCGTGCGATGACATTGCTATGGATTTTGTTGTTGGCCTACCTCATACGCAAAGAGGGAAAATGCTATTTGGGTTGTTGTGGATCGATTAAGCAAGGTTGCTCATTTTATTCCTATTCGTACGACAAACTTAGCAAGCGACCTGGCACCGATATATGTGTAAGAGATAGTACGGTTGCATGATGTTCCGAAGACCATTGTTTCTGACAGGGATGCTAAGTTTGTATCAAAGTTCTGGGAGAGTTTGCATAGTGCATTGGGGACATAATTGAGTCTTAGTACAGTGTTTCACCCTCAGACCAACGGCCAGTCGAAGCGTACGATCCAAACCCTAGAATATATGTTGAGATGTTGTGTTCTATCTTGGCAAGGGAGTTGGGAAGACCACTTGCCACTTGTTAAGTTTTCATATAATAATAGTTATCAAGCTAGCATCCGCAAGGCGCCCTACGAGGCTTTATATGGACGCAAGTGCAGATCCCCGCTTTGTTGGACTGGGGGTGGGTGAGAAATCAGTATTGGGGCTAGACTGGGTTCAGTAGACTACTGAGAGAGTTGCTGAGATTAGAGAGCACATGTTGGCAGCATAGAGTAGGCAAAAGAGTTATGCTGATCCGAAAAGACGGAGCGTGGAATTTCATGTAGGTGATGAGGTGCTTCTTAGAGTATCACCTACTATGGGTGTTGTGAGATTTAATATCAAAGAAAAACTTAGCCCACGGTATATTGGACCTTTCAAGATAGTGGCACGAGTTGGAAAGTTGGCGTATCGTTGCCTGAGTCTATGAAAGGTGTACATAATGTATTCTATGTCTCAATGTTGAGAAGGTACTTTCGAGATCTAGAATGGCAAATGACACTAGAGCCGATTACAATTGAGCAAGATTTAACTTTTGAGGCTCGCCCAGTAAGAATTTTGGAGGAGGCTGATAGAGTAATGAGGCGTTGCACTCTCAAGTTTGTCAAGGTTCTTTGGACAAATTAGACGGAGCATGAAGCAACATGGGAACTTGAGTCAATGATGCGGGAGAAATATCCGGAGTTATTTACACCCGGTGAGTAAATATGTTTTTTAAGCTTAAGTTATTCTTCGGTTGAGTAGTGAGCATGAATTCGAGGGTGAATTCTATTAAACGGGTGGAGAATGTAATATCCCGTGTTTTCTTTGTAGTTGACCAAAAATTGACTTTTTGAACCATAAGCCGGATGGAGAAACAGACATCGTGGTTGGATTCGTCTCGTTGAGCTGATCTAAAAAGAGCATAAGTTTATACAAATCGGATGTCAAATGAATTATTGATGATATGTTAAACTTGTGGCTATTGAATATTTTCGGTTGAGCAGGACTCTGTTTCTGAGTAGGAAAAAAAGGAATAATAAAAAGAAAACCCCTGGACTAGACCGATTCCTCACTCTGATACCAACTGTAACATCCTAGATTTCTATCTATCTGGCAGTGCTACCGCGCTTCTCAAATCACTACCAAAACAAACGACTATTCATAATTTCGGCAGCATCACCTTTGTTTCAAAGGACATCCACGACATGCAAAACACATATTAATGTATATAACCAATAATATCAAAGTAAATAAACTTCCACGCAATTCGTATGGTGCATAATCCTTCCATGACACGAGTACTAAAACTAGAGCGACCAAAGGCTCACAAGAACATGCAAACGACTCCACGAATTCAGATGGAGTAATAAGGATAAACTAAGAATTATGTGTGACTAGAACGACCAAAGGCTCACAAGAACATGCAAACGACTCCACGAATTCAGATGGAGTAATAAGGATAAACTAAGAATTATGTGTGATAGATGTTTTATGATATGTAGAATTGATGGGTGCGCCAAAGTGGGGTGCCATGGAAGGATTATGCACCATACGAATTGCATGGAAGTTTATTTACTTTGCTATTATTGGTTATATACAATAATATGTGTTTTGTATGTCATGGATGTCCTTTGAAACAAAGGAGATGCTGCCGAAATTATGAATTGTCGTTTGTTTTGGTAGTGATCTGAGAAGCGCGGTAGCACTGCCATATAGATAGAAATCTGGGGTGTTACACTTTGTGAGTATGTGAGTGGATCATTAACATAAAGTAGTAATTACTGTACTACTTGACTATAAGCTGACTAGATGACCTTATAGCCAGCAAGTCGGCTGTATTATTGAAATTCCTCTTAAACTATATGCATAAACTATCTAACTAGAGTACTCTAAGACTATATCAAAAATCACACTTAAGATGGGAAGAAATAAAGGTTCTGCTTGAATAATGAAAGCTTATGTTCAATAGGCTATCATCAATTCCCTGGTGGTAAGTACAACGATTAACCCCAGCCTTGGGACCTTTCTCGATTCACTACTTTGTTATGCCATATTCTCTACCACGAAAATTGATACTGCATGCACTATTGGAGATCGTAAAAAAATGGGACCAAAGGCATGAAGATCTATCACAAGAAATGAAAAACACAATAGTTACTGATATATTCTGGAGATAACAAAAAGGAGTATTAATGAATTAACAGAAATTGAATGTCCCTCTGACAGAGCTTCTCTTGTTCCATTGGATCGTATAGAAGGGCCTGAACACGAAATTGCATTTTCTTCCTTTAAAGGCTAAAATCATGAGCTATCAAAGATTAATACCATGCAACAAAAACAAAACGACCATTGCAAGAAAAGCTTAATTTGAAAACACCACATGAGATCGAGCAGTATTGGATGTGTTATAAATTGACAAAAGGGTAGGAAATAGTTCATGTAGGCCATCCTGCTGCTGACTATTCTTGTTGATGCAGACCTGCTTGAGGATTCTTGGTGTGGCATCTCTTGCCATTGCCGCCTGTTGGACTGCTCTGCTTCTATGTGGCTATTCCTCTATGCCATCAGACTTTTCAAGGATGCACAAAATTCCTAAAACATTTGTGGACACGGGTCAATCTAGGGAAAAGAAGAGAGAAATATGATGTAGAGAAAGAGAACTTGCAAATGGAGGCGAAGATCTGTTGTGCACTATCACCTCCGCACTCCCCGTGCTCTGACTCGCCACTGCAGCTCTTCGACGAACCTCCACATCATGAAGTATCCTAGAGATAGGGGGTCTCGTGGTAGGAGGAAAGGTGCACCACTAGCATCCACTGGTCCCTAGCGAGGGTGGTCATGCTAGCCAACTGCCGAGAGATGCCATAGCGAAGCAGAGAAGAGGGAGGCGGCTAGATTTAGGGGATGCGAGGAGAGGGACTACAGGTGCAGGTCGTGCGTTCATGGCAGGTGGGATTAAGGAAAGTTTTCTCCATTAGTGGGTTGGACTCATTATTTTGGTTTATGTGCAATATCTAGAATAGACAACCGAAGTAGCCTGCTATGTATATCTACGCTATAACTTTGCAACGAATATTTAAATCGTTGTCGGCTATGTATTGCTATATGGGGGTTCCTCACTGTAAAAACCAGGCATTTAGGGCCAAAAGAGAGTGGTTGAATGAGTTTGTGCATTGCATCCATGCATAGAAAATCCGAGTAAATTTTTCGCTTTTGAATAAATTTAGCAAAGGGATCAATATCCCTCTTATGTCGATGAGTAGGATCAGTCATTGACGTGAGTGCGATAGATTTCGACAAGACCTTTGTGTAACATCTTGGTTTTTGGATAAATACAATTCGAATTCAATTCAAATATAAATAATCATAAGAATTTAATTGGGAAACTAGAATTGGAATTTACAATAAGGTATATGAAGTAAAAGTAGATCACCACAATATATTTGACTTAAACAAACACATTGGAATTATTATTCCAAAATGGAATAGATATTACAATAATATTTAATCATACAATAAATGAGAAGATGAAATGAAATACAATTAAGAGTGACGAATAATAATGTTTTTTAAAACAAATAAGAATATTATTTTACAACTCTCAATTGATGAGATAATATTACAAGAATAAGAATCAAGTATTACATATGAGTATTACTCAAAGAACATTTACTGAATACTAAAATGTATAAAGGAAATCGAAGAAGATTACAACAAAATAAAACCTAAACTAATTCCTATTTCTTCAATCCTAGACTTTCCAACTATTCCATTATCTTCATTCTTCTTTTTACCCGTATATAAACACAAAGACAAATCAGGAAAGTAGTACAATGCAACTTAGTATGATCCATTTATCTGTAGGACAGACAACTAATTAAGTCACTTGATTGTTTCATACATCAAGTGAAATGAGAATGCCCACAAAGTAAAGCCATTTAGCAACAACAGACCAACTAGAGTTATTATACTTGGTAGTAGCAAGATAAAGTCCAAAGATGGATAACTATCAGCACAACTGAAGCTTACACTAGGAGGAGAAGAAAAGCAACTTGGTGACATGCACCAGATCAGGGGACACTAGCAAGCAGCTTATACAACATCATGCAGCAAGTTGTTATCAACACTAGAGGAAGCCAGGGGAAAGGTAAAAAGAGAACAGACGTAGCAGCTCAGCTGCTCACCACAGCTCACTTGCACCACACTCTACCCACTTCCACAAGAACACCACCCAGATCACCACTACATCACCAGTACCTGGTTGCTTGGAAAACCATCTAGGAGCTAGGAGGGGAGGAGATTAACAAAGAAAACATCAGTTCCAGAAGTAGAAGAACATGATCAGGAGCTTAAGGTGATCGAGATCCACATCAGGCTATCCACAAGAAGAAGGTTCAGGATCCAGAAGAACAAGCTACGGGATATACAAGGTATAAAAATATATAAGATCTTGGGTTGATCTAGTGCATAGCATATCTATTTTTGGTAATTTATAGTAGAAAGAACAAGTGAAGAGTGTTCTGGAAAGCAATAGAGTTTCTGGGCAGCAGCTAAATCCATCCAAAAATCTATCTAGATCACACAAGCACATAATAATCATTAGGAAATCCCTAATAAAACATATAAAAGATATAGGAGCATATCCCATGCATATGGATGGTCAAATGATCTCTAAGAATATCAAATCACACAACCAAGAATAATTGACAGCAAGTACAGTAGGAATATTTCATCTACTTGCATGATTTTGATTAATCAATTGATCTAGCATATCCCTACGATACTAGTAAATTGTTCTAACATGTACATCTACATTGTAGTACCTCACATACACATTATGTGAGATATATTTGTGTGAAATAGATCAATTGATTAATCACTCAAGGACTTCGCATACACTCTAGTTAAGTGAAAACCATTTGTACTTTATCTATGATCACCCTTACACCTAACATACACCGGGTTTGAATTATATTTGTATGGATCCATATAGCCAATTAATTCTAGATCATATCATCTACAAAAACATCTAGGAAATGACTAACTAGATTACTAGATCAATAAAAAAATTGTTCTAATGGATGAACACCTACAAATAGATATTGAACAATTTCTTATGCCAATCACAGAAACCTAGCAATCAACTAATATATGTGCTAGATTACACTCTAGGGACTCACATACTCCTAAATCTTTTATAGAACATTATGGTCATATCCTAGTTATTCCATATATTGTCTGATCAAGTAGAGTAATGAATCTATAAAACCAAAATAACTAGTAATAACTAGGACTAAATCCACTAGCTATAATTATTCTACAATATATACATACTAGGAAATTCACTTATGATCAATAAGAACTAAAATTATAGCAAGGAAGAATGTAATACAAACTACTACATGTTCTGCATGTACATCTTAGGAAGCACCTATAGCTTATTAGCAGGAATTTACAAACACCATTACCACTTGAACATCAGGACCATATCCAACAGACCACGATATAGAATAGGGTGATATTTCATCATAGAACTAACATGAGGTTAAGCAGGAATTTGTCTAGCAATTCATATTAATCCAAAATCAAGCAGCCAAGCCACCACCGATATCGTTCTAACTATCAAATCACAACACCTCTAATCCTCACGCTGCAAAAGAGAGATACATAGAGAGGAGAAGAATACCTCACCGCGGGAAAGCTTTAGCCGAGCCGTAGTCGAAGTAGAGGAAGAAGGGGGGCGGCCAGACCTACCACTGCACCACGGTGGGCGAGGCCATGTCCAGCCAGGTGGGCAGCAACACCTGCCGTAGCAGCACCACACCATCAGAGAGACTTGGGAGATGGTCATCGAGGTCCAATCAACGGAGCAGGAACTCGAGGTTGTTGTAGAGGTCGTGGGATATGATGCGGAGGTTATGGTCGTCTTCGACAAGCAGACGGCGGCACGGAGGCGCTGGTGCCGTGCCGGGGACCCGAGCCTTGGCGGCTAGGGTTAGCCATGGGGAACTGGACGATGAAGCTATGGAGAAGCAGCGCCAGCAAACGGCAGCGATGGAGACGGACGGCGATAGATAGGCCAGCAGGCGGCGGTGCTGGCGGCGAGGTGTCGTGTGCGTGAATGGGGAATTTCAGGAGCGTGAAAGTGAGAGGATTGCATGCGTACGTTGAGTCCTAGTCCTACGTATGGGTCGTGTGTGTACGAGTATTTTGCCACTTGATCTAATTACGTCTAGCTCACGTAATCCACTAATAGGTGCGTGTGTTGGCCCAATTAACACTAAGCAAATTAACTAGACTAGCTTATTTTTATACACATGTATTCCTAATTCAACTATTTGTCTAATATTAAAAAAAACTTTTAAAATGTAAAATCAATAAAAATAATTATAATCAAGAAAATATATCTGACTTAGACACCTCATAACAAATTCAAATAAACAAACTACATATGATATATCAAAACTTTCACAGAAAAGAAAATTTTGTCTGGGAAAAATATAATTACTTGTTTACAATGAATAAAATGCACTTAATAAATAAAACATATTTATATTTTTTTAATAAACCTAAGGAAAATTAATAGGAAATAACTATATTATTATCTTGCTTACATAAACTTTTACTTGTAAAGATCATATTAGCTACCATTTGTCTTCAATGATAGAAATATTTTTTAAAACTAATTTCTAAACTACCATTTAAAGGAAAAGTAGTGCAATCTTCAAAGAAGCTTTATAAACTTATCAAAAAAATGTTATCTTTTTTCCATAATAATAATTCTTTAGTGTTATTATTTTGTGGAACTTTAACAATTATCAAATAATGAGGAATTATATGTTATTATTGTTTTTTCAAAATAATAAAGTACTCACTACAATCCAATAAAACCCTAATGCATTAGAATTATTATTTTTAACATCTAAAATGAAGGTGTGTCATTAGTTCTTTTAATGCCTAAAAGTAATCAATTAACATTTTACTTAAAGCATAGTAAAAAGAAATAGTATTTTGTTACCATGTGCTAATAAGTGTAAGAATTGCTTGTTTAAAACACCTAATCATGTGAAACCAATCCAAAGAACTCAAATCCCAAGTATAATACTGAAACTCGATCCATACTCAAACATTGGGATTAATTTTGGGGTTTATACAAATTGCATAGCATTACTTATGCATAAAAGCATATTTTTTTAAACATTAGTCCTTACCGGACCAATGAAGCTATTTTAGACTCTGGAGTTTATCTCGACTAGAAGATCTTGGCTACATAATCTTGTAGTAAAAAAGGCAAGTTCATACTTGATCATCTCCTTTGGTTATTTTCTATCAAGCGTTTGCAAATCGTTGTTGTCATCACCTGCATTTCAAAAAGGATGGAAGAAAATACTATTTTCTTAATAATATGACTTTATGGTTATCCACCCGAGTGGTGCTAACCTAGTATGGCGGGAAAATGGGACCAGGGTATGGTTTGTGAATTGGTGGAGGTTCCATTTGCATGGGAAAGTATCACCTAGGAATTAATAACAAATATCGCAAGTGATTCTGCGCCGTATATTGCGCGTTAACCATGAGATCTATATGGGCTCTAGCGAAGTCGGCTGGATCTTCTTATTTTCGCATATCAACGAACACTTGATTGAGCCGGGTTGTGTGAGGGGTCCGCAACTTGGAGGCTATATCTTCACTCGGACGGACGGGTGCTCCTAGTGTCTACAATGGATTGTACATGTTCAGACCGTAAAACTTGGGAGATTCCATCAACTTCGGAAGAGTCTGTTGGATTGCATGTACAAAAGGGTGGGTATGTAGGGTCACGGAAAAGGGCAGTGATCAGCTTGGATCATAGACCCCCACACCAAGGAAGTGTGGATGAGAATGCAACTCGGATGTGCAACATAGAAAGGTCAAGGGTAAAGCAACGCACCTCTGCAGAGTATTAGAAGTGTGACATGTTACTCCCTGATTCGGGAAGGAGCTACGAACACTGCAGGGAAGGAACTTCACGAAGTTCTAATCAACCTGTGAAGGCTGACGGACATAGTTTTTCACAATAAAAGTAACTTTTGAATGTTTACGAAAACCTGCGTAGCGTACGATCAATGTTCTATGGTTGTAGATAGTGCATCAAATAGTCCATTTTAATAAACTTGCTGAGTACGCTCGTACTCAACCATACCTTCTTAACCTTTTCTAGATTCTAAAGTCGATGAATACGTCATCAACACCAACTTATGCTCTAAGGAATCATCGCCGAAAGCTCAAGTTCTTCACTGAAGTAAATGGAGCCAACATATACCTCAACTAAAGTAAATACGAAGTTCCTGATTAGATAGGAGTATAATCTCTAGCTATAGAACCTACTTCTGTAGGGTATTGCTATAGTAGCAATCGCAAGCCTTGGATATCTATTAATAGTAGTAGTTTTCTAGAATAGGCTTCGAGTTGCTATTTCTAGTTTTCTTTTGTAAGATGATTTCCTCGCTGTTTCGAGGAGGTTCTCTAGATCTTTTGCAATGTACTATGTGTTGTAATATATAGTCATGCCTTGGACCGCGGTGTTTTTGTTGTACCACTAGTGGAACGGTGTTTCACTTGTGTTATGTCAACGGCTATAGTGTACTACATCATGAAGTGGTATGCTGGGTCACCACAGCTGTATCAGAGCAAACGCTTTGACCTTAGGATTAAAACCCTTAAAGGAGATCTGTAGGTTGGGTAGTGACTATAGGGAACCATCTTATCTAAACCATATTTCACTATGACCAGTGATGTATATTCACTTGAGAATAATCTATCACATTTTAAAAAAATGTTCTTGTTTGTTTATCTTAACTACTTACTCATTTTCTTAAGTAAAGTTATTTACTTATCTCGACTTTCTCTAAAGTAGGTATCATATATCCAAAGACTATCCTATACCAACAATTAGACCAAGGTCTAAGTTAGGATTATCCTAGTATTGATGATGTTATCTTATAATAAGAAGCCATGTAAGGTATAGAACCCAATCATCAACCAATAGTGGAAGATATCATGGAGATATAACCAATACTTTAGAGTAAATATGAAGGTGTGAAACAAATCATGTTGGATTCATTTGAGAATTTCTACATGATGTAGCAAAACCTTAAAGTAAGGCAATCATAGTATGGTAAAACATAAGGTGTCCGAGGATAGTAAGGAATTAAAGGTCCTAAAACATGGTAATTATGATAATGATGTCAAATTTCTAGTTACTAACTCCAAAGAAATGACCATTTGAGTAAAAAATAAACCTAATAAAAGCAATGAAGCGTGCAAAAGCTTTTAAATTATTCATTCATGTAGTTGTAGAGGTACCTAAAATAGCTAAAGTAGCAACTAAGAGATAATATGAGAGGTTATAAATGAGTAAAACTTGATGGTGAAGCATTTGAAGACCTATTCCAAAGGGAACTAATTAGACTACACCCGTATTTGGATCAATTTTTCATCGAATTACCCTATTGCAAATGGACAGTTGGGGTAAATGTTGAGACAAAGTGCATTATGATCCACATATCTTGTTTAGAACAATAGAGACCTATATATTAATACATATCTAGATTGAAGTGTATAACAACAAAGCCTGAGTACAAGAGATGTTTTTACTCAAAGTATTATTTCTATGGGTTTCATGTATGTTTGTTAGAAGTACTATTTGGATTTTATTGGATTTTTTTGTGTGACTAGATCCGTGCATGAATTTGAACTTGATGAGCATATGCATGAAGTTCTTACTTTATGTTGCAGGTCTAGAGGGTTAATGGGTACTAGTGAGGGAGAGACAAGTCACTAACAAGCTGAGGAAGAAATAAAAGCCCATGAAGAGAGGGAGGCGAAGGAGCGCCAGGATGGATCACAATCACCATCACGTCCTATGATGGAGCAACGGTTCTTTCAATTCATGGAAATGGTGGAACAAGGTAGACAAGTGGAGCGAGAGTATCAAAATAAGATTTTCCAGGATTTGATGGATTCAAACAACAAGTGCGCTGGAAAGGGTGAGCAAAAAGGAGTGAGTCTAGGAGAATTTCAACAAACAAACCCACAACCATGTGTTGTAGTACCTAAGCCTATGGATGCAGAAGATTGGTTGAGGGATATTGAGCGGAAGTTAATGACCGTTGGATGTAATGATGAAGAGAAGCTTCGTTATGCAACTTTTCTATTGACAGGACTAGCAACATTAAATAGGGAGAATTTTATGATAATCCAATCACCAGAACATATATTCACTTGGGAGGAATTCACGGAGGAGTTTTGAAAGACTCGTGTTCTTGAGAGTATTATGGAGCTGAAAGGAGAGAGTTTGCGGCATTGAAGCAGGATGAGATGACTATGTTGGAATATGTGAGGGAGTTTAACCGTTTATCCTGGTATGCAGAAGATGACGTGAATATGGAGGCAAAGAGGCATAAGAGGTTCATGAGGGGGTTGAATCCATACATGAAAATGAAACTTAGTTTGGCCCGAACCATGAAGTTTCAGGAGCTAGTTGATGCTGCAATTACGCTGGAGGATGACTTCAAGTGCAAAATGAACAAAAACGGAAGGCAAGATTGGAACTACCACCTATTCCAATACAACCATCTTCACCAAAATGAACTTTCCACGCTTAGGGAAATTTCACCTCATCCACCAAGGGGACCACAACATCACATATCGAGGAAGGTGCCATAACTGCACCAGAAGAGGCCACTTCGCCAAGGATTATACACAGCGACACATTACTTGTTTCTTGTGTGGACAACTAGGCCACATGAAGGAGAGTTGCCCAAACTCACATATAGTAGTAAGATCAATGGTAGAAATGAGCGAACTCTCAAAGGACCAAGCAAAACTATCATCAAGGAAGTCCAGACCAAGAAATAGACGTAAGAGCCGAAAGGGATATAAGAAGATCTTCAATTGTCTTCGTAATATAAGTGCAGAGGACTTGGACACCAAGGATCAAACAAGGACCGGTATGTTGGACAAACCCTTTTCAAATTGGTGGCTAAGTCTTTAAAAACTATAACCAAACCATCATTTAGCATCTCAGTGTTAGCGATGAGCCATTTACCATAGGGCATGAAAAGGATCTTTATATAGCTAGGCGGAGAATTCATACTGGGTATCCACAAAAGTGTGGGTATGCAGCAGATTTCTTTGTAAGACCATTAGAATAGCTTAGAGGTAACCGAGGAACACACTAGTAGCCCAATTAAGGTAAAGGTTATCGAGGAGGAGAATTAAGTCAAACCTTAGTAAAACCCTAAGGGGCAGAGTGTAGAGTAATCTCGACGTCTAGTCTTAATAGGAGTGTGATCTATGAGGAAAACTTGGACTAGAATAGAGTGGGATCATATCTTTATAAGGGTGTTTAGAGTTATTATTACAATCATTTTGTTCAAAGACTACCAGGACTGCAGCCGGTATAGACTCGTATGATAGGAAGATAAAACCCTACCGATAGAAGACTTTCATACCATACAATATCTAGATTGCAAGTCCAATAACCATGTTAAGAAGACTTATCAGAATATTAGAAAGATCTTACCAAGGGATATAAGGCAAGGATAGTGAAGAAGGGGAATCAAAGTAATCCATGAGAAACATGGTGGAACACAGATATCCTCACAAGAGGCCAGTCAATGGTTGATAACTGCAGATGGATAGGGGGGGAGGGGGATGTAACACCCCAGCATTTAAGGCCAAAAGAGTGGTTGAATGAGTTTGCATTGCATCAATGCATAGAAAATCCAGATAAATTTTTCGCTTTTGAATAAAATTAGCTTTTGAATAAAATTAGCAAAGGGATCAGTCATTGACATGATTGCGATAGATTTCAACATGCTTTATGTAACATCTTGGTTTTTGGATAAATACAATTCAAATTCAATTCAAATAGAAGTAAGCATAAGAATTTAATTGGGAAATTGGAATTGGAATTTACAATAAGGTATATGAAGTAAAAGTAGATCACCACAATAGATTTGTCTTAAACAAACATATTGGAATTATTATTCCAAAATGGAATAGATATTACAATAATATTTAATCATACAATAAATGAGAAGATGAAATGAAATACAATCAAGAGTGAAGAATATTAATGTTTTTTACAAACAAATAAGAGTAGATGAGATAATATGACAAGAATAAGAATCAAGTATTACATATGAGTATTACTCAAAGAACATTTATACAACATTTACTGAATACTAAAATGTATAAAGGAAATCAAAGAAGATTACAACAAAATAAAACATAAACTAATTCCTATTTCTTCAATCCTAAACTTCCCAACTGTTCCATTATCTTCATTCTTCTTTTTCTTGTCATAAAGACAAAGACAGATTCGGAAAGTAGTACAATGCAACTTATTATGATCCATTTATCTTTAGGACATGATTGTTTCATACATCAAGTTAAATGAGAATGCCCACAAAGTAAAGCCATTTAGCAACAACAGACCAACTAGAGTTATTATACTTGGTAGTACCAAGATTAAGTCCAAAGATGGATAACTATCAGCACAACCGAAGCTTACACTAGGAGGAGAAGAAAAGCAACTTGGTGACATGCACCAGATCAGGGGACACTAGCAAGCAGCTTACACAACATCATGCAGCAAGCTGCTGTCAACACTAGAGGAAGCCAGGAAAAGATAAAAAGAGAACATGCGTAGCAGCTTACCTGCTCACCACATATCACTTGCACCACACTTTGCCCACTTCCACAAGAACACCACCCAGATCACCAGTCCCTGGTTGCTTGGAAAACTATTTAGGAGCCAGGAGGGGAGAAGATTAACAAAGAAGACATAAGCTTCAAAAGTACAAGAACATGACCAGGAGCTTAAGGTGATCAAGATCCACATCAGCCAATCCACAAGAAGAAGGTCCAGGATCCAGAAAAACAAGCTACAGAATATACAAGGTAGAAAAATATATAAGATCTTAGGTTGATCTCTTGGTAATTTATAGTATACAGAACAAGAGAAGAGTGTTCTGGAAAGCAATAGAGTTTCTGGGCAGCAGCTAAATCCATCCAAAAATCTATCTTTAGATCACACAAGTACATAATAATCATTAGGAAATCCCTAATAAAACATATACAAGATCTAGGAGCATATCCCATGCATCTGGATGGTCAAAAGATCCCCAAGAATATCAAATCACATAACCAAGAATAATTTACAGCAAGTACAGTAGTAATATTTCATCTACTTGCATGATTTTGCTTAATCAATTGATCTAGCATATCCCTACGATACTACTCCCTCCGTTTCAAAATATAAGATGTTTTAGCTTTGTGAATGGAGTGTATCTAGACCCCTTTTAGTGTGTAGGTTGATCTAAAACGGGTCTACATTCACTCCTTTCACAAAGCTAAAACATCTTATATTTTGAAACGGAGGGAGTAGTAAATTATTTCTAACATGTACATCTACATTGCAGTACCTCACTTACACATTATGTGAGATATATTTGTGTGGAATAGATGCACCTTAGGATATATACATGCATTTAAATGAATGCCACCTATTTTGGGGCGCTTAAATCTTCTATGTTCACTCAAGGACTTCACATATACTCTAGTTAAGTGAAAACCATTTGTACTTTATCTATGATCACCCTTACACCTAACATACACCTGGTTTGAATTATATTTGTATGGATACATATAGCCAAATTAATTATAGATCATATCATCTACAAGAACATCTAGGAAATGACTAACCAGATTACTAGATCAATAAAAAAATGTTCTAATGGACACCTACAAATAGATATTGAACAATTTCTTATGCCAATCATAGAAACCTAGCAATCAACTAATATATGTGCTAGATTACACTCCAGGGACTCACATACTCCTAAATCTTCTATAGAACATTATGTTCATATCCTAGTTATTCCATATATTGTCTGATCAAGTAGAGTAATGAATCTATAAAACCAAAATAACTAGAGATAGCTGGGACTAAATCCACTAGCTATAATTATTCTACAATATATACATACCAGGAAATTCACTTATGATCAACAAGAACTAAAATTACAGCAAGGAAGAATATAATACAAACAACTACATGTTCTGCAAGTACATCTTAGGAAGCACCTATAGCTCATTAGCAGGAATTTACAAACACCATTACCACCAACACATAAGGGACCATATCCAATAGACCACGATATATAATAGGGTCATATTTTATCATAGAACTAACATGAGGTTAAGCAGGAATTTCTTTAGCAATTCATATTAATCAAAAATCAAGCAGTCAAGCCACCACTGATATCAATCAAACTATCACATCACAACACCTCTAATCCTCACGGTGCAAAAGAGAGATACATGGAGAAGAATACCTCACCGCGGGAAAGTTGTAGCCAAGCCGTAGTCGGGGTAGAGGAAGACAGGGGTCGGCCAGACCTACCACCGCACCACTGTGGGGGAGGCCATGTCCAGCCAGGTGGGAAGCAACACATGCCGTAGCAGCAGCACACCATCAGAGAGACTTGGGAGATGGTCATCGAGGTCGAATCGATGGAGCAGGAAGCCGAGGTTGTTGTAGAGGCGTGGGAGCGGAGGTTGTGTTCGTCTTCGACACGCAGCTGACAGCGCGGAGGCGCTGGTGCCACGCCGGCGACCCAAGCCTTGGCGGCTAGGGTTAGCCATGGGCGAGGATCCGTGCGTAAGCAGGACGGTGATGAAGCTACGGGGAACTGGCGGAGAAGAACATGGAGAAGCAGCGCCAGCAGACGGCGGCCGGCGATAGCCGGGGTAGCAGGCGGCGGCGCTGGCGGCGGGGTGTCGTGTGCGTGAATGTGGAATTCTAGGAGCGAGAAGATGAGAGGATTGTGTGTGTACGTTTAGTCCTAGTCCAGCCCGACATGTGTGCGTTCTAGTTCTAGTGTCGTGCGTGTGTACGCATGGGTCGTGTGTGTACGAGTATTTTACCACTTGATCTAACTAGATGGCCCAGTGCGCCACTAGTGCCAAAGCCAAAAGCGAGACAATATTATAGCCATAATTTTATCTATTTTGTTATTCCTGACTGATATTGATTCACCAAAGAAGCTTGGAGGTCCGCCAGTTAGAAACCCTAATTGACCTTGTTGCCTGGAAAGACGTTGTGCCCTACGGGTCAAATAATCCATCCAGGCACAACGGGTCAAATAATCCATCCGAAGCTTGTAGAATGACCTTATGTGAAAGAATATATTTTGTTTTGCTGGCAATAAGAATTGTTCTTACAATTTTAAACCGGTTATATGTTTGATCGCACAAGCTGAAGTAGAACTATCAAAGGCGATGGAGTATGAAGCTACTCTACCTGAGGCATCGCCTTCACTACCTCATAAAGTTGGACAAGCTGAGGTAGAACCATCAAGGGCGATAGAGCATAAAGCTTTTCAGACCGAGGTGCCACCCCTCAGAGTTGCACAAGCTGAAGTAGAACTATCATGGGCGATACTCCCTCCATTCAGGAAATTCCAACAATATGGCTAAAGTACCGGCCATTCGCAAAAAAAAGAAGGGTCAATCAGCTACTGAAATTCAAATTAGGATATAGTTTCTCGTCGGGCCACTTCTAGGGTGCTCGCCCAGGCCACCTACAGGCACAACTCGCCAGCATCTCTCCAACTCCAGGCGCTCACCTAGCGGATCCAGGCACATCTAGTAGGCACCTCTCCTCCAGGCACACCTCACATTCACATTCACCCTCGCCAGCAACCACGGGAGAAGGTGCACAACCAACACCTCGCTCGGGCCACACTGATCTGGCACCTCGCACCGCACAAGCCCCTGCTGCACCTTGACGACAAGGTCCAGGTCGCCCAGCACCGCCTCCCTTCTTCCCTGCATCGCGGGCAAGGACCTTCTCGCCCAGCACCACCTCCCTTCTTCCCTGCGTCGCCGGCAAGGTCCTGCTCATTCAGCACTGCATCTACCTTTTTTTCTGCATCGTCGGTAAAATCCTGCTCGCGTTGAACCGCGTCCATGAGCTCCTCTCGAGCGTGAATACTAATCGTTTAGGGGCCAGGGAAGAAGGCTGGTGTGGTCCTACTCGTAACGCGTCAATAGATTCATGAATGTGTTGCAGCATGCATCATAGTTGAGCACTCCCTGTAGTAGCACCGCCTCCCTTCTTCCCTGCGTCGCCGGCAAGGTCCTGCTCATTCAGCACTGCATCTACCTTCTTTTCTGCATCGTCGGCAAAGTCCTGCTCACGTTGAACCGCGTCCATGAGCTCCTCTCGAGCGTGAATACTAATCGTTTCAGGGGCCAGGGAAGAAGGCTGGTGTGGTCCTACTCGTAACGCGTCAATAGATACATGAATGTGTTGCAGCATGCATCATAGTTGAGCACTCCCGGCAGTAGCAGCATGGACAGAAGCAGAAAATAAGATGACCACATCAATCTGACAGTACATGCATTAGTGCAGTAGAGTAATGCAAGATAAGCTACAAATATTCAGTACAGTTGTTTTTGTGAAAGATGCATTGGGGGTAACTGTAATTACAATGAAGGAGTAACTATAACTATAAACAATATCAAATATGATTATTTTGAAAAGGAAATACACGCAACTGCATTCTCAGAAGGTAAAATGTGCAAAAATACTAACTGGCATTGATTTATTAATGGAGTAGTAACACCTGCGACATGTGGGAAACACCATCAGCAAGACATCAAGCCGCTTCTCACCTGAAAAAAATAGAGGATAAGCCCCCACCACCTTGTGACTTATAATGGCACTTGATACTACTTCCATAGTTACTAATTGTTCACCGATTTAAATATTTTCAACAATACACAATGCATATGTAGTATTGACTCCCGCATTAAAATTGTCTACAAATGCCCGTAACCATGCCATAGTGTATAAAACTGAGTTGACAGTAATAAAGACCCGAGAGTTACCATACTGCACCAAAGCACCATGAACAATTGTGTTTCCTTAAAAAATGATTAACTGAGCACTGGAGTAGACTCCGTAAAAGGTATTGCTAGAGGAATAAAAACAAGGCCATCCTTTCTTGAGAGGTATAAAATCAATGATTGGATCCAATCTACAAACATGTTAAGCAGGTCACAACTATTTGTTCGTTAAGATTTTAATATTTTCTCTACATCCCTTATCCTCATGAGAATTGCAGCAAAACACTGTCAAATATGATAAATGATACTCCCTCGGTCCGGTTTATTAGGCACGCACGTAGTTTAAGAACAACTTTGACCATTAATTTTGGTCAACAAATTTTACATAATATGTCATAAAAATTATACCATTGGATTCATCTTCAAAAGTAGTTTCCAATGGTATATTTTTTAGGACATATATTGCATATTTTATTAGTCAAAATTGATGGTCAAAGATTTTTTTAAACTACGTGCGTGCCTAATAAACCCGACCGGAGGGAGTATAATCAACTTAGTTCATAAATTTAATCTATGGTCTAGCATAGGATGAAAATGGGGGGCATCAGCACCTGACATGATACATCTGGGTTCGCATTACAAGCCTGCAAGGCAATCTGTTTAAGATCGAACCTGCAATCCGGGCCACCAAGCTAAAAAATGATCAGAACTCGATATTTTGAACAAGAGTAAGAAAACAGCAATATGGGAATCTCATTTTTATGCTGATGCCAGGATATCACAATAACACTTAAGCTCAGGTGCACTTCTATTCTCTGTAATTATTCTAACAAAGTACACATGCTGAATCTGTACAACATGAGAAATGGAAGTCCTAAGATCGCTACAAATTGGAAAAACCTTTCATAAATATCTTACAACAATGCCCACTGAATAACTTCGCATAGGTTATATAGAAGATAATACATGGGAAGTACCTTCTGTCTTTTTTAATTTTCTATAATCAAAAGCAAGCGTTGGAACAGAACCTACTGTATAAATATCCTGTAGTTAGATGTAAGCAATTTTGAGCATAGAACAAAACCTAAATATACAATTCCATCATTCTAGAAATTAATCAAACACTGGCCCCCTCCTAATCAAAGATCATACATACAGATAGACAACATATAAGAACCTTGTTGGATTTATGAAGAGTTTTAAGCATAGTTCATAGAAGAGGGGAACTGAAATTAGTAATCAGCCCACACGTGAGGAAGGGAAGCAATGAAATTTAAGACTTTGACATAACATAATAGTATCAACCACGACATAGTAGCTCCAGGAAAATAAACCTTGATTCTCTGCGTTTTGGATCAAGCTACCAGCTATGGCCTTCATCAAGAGTAGATTTTCTGTGTTGATGGAGTTGCAACTTCTCCTTTTAGTACCCATCACTGAACCTGTACCATCACCACCGCCAGAAACCACCAGGAAGTCAACTCCAAAAGCATGTGAAGGTACCAACAATGCTTGGAATCGTTATTATGAAAAGGTCATCAAAATCATCATATACGCATATAATAAATTTTGTACTTGCACCTATCAGATATCAAAGAAAAGCAGCTGATAAGTTTTCCTCGTAAGAAACTGTAAGCCACGCCCATCAATGGTCTCCCATTCTGCATCACTGAAATAAATTTGGCTTATCAAAGGATTCCTTGTAAAATTTGGATCCACAATGGGCAAGAAATATACAAATACATAAAGAAGCTACAGAATGTAAAGCAAAACTATTGGTCCTCTATTGCATCAATTAAAAACATGCAGCAAGCAACAGATAAAAGCACATCCTTAGCCTATAATGTTAGCTTTGCAAGAGAACTGTTTTGCCCCAATCGTACAGGCATCCATCTCATCAGGTCTATGCTGCTTCAACCCTTCACCCTCCCAAACACATACGTTCTATCACGCGGACTGTTGAGAGTAGGCATGCACATGAGAGATCAGAGCGGAGGGGAAGAACCAAAAAGGATAACAAGCCTCACCTAGGCATCATATGCATCAGCCAAATCTGCCATCGCTCGCTCGAGACCCGCACCTTGATGGATAAGTCTCTGTCCTATGGTCCTTGTGGGACAGCACACATGGTCCTTGTGTCAAGGACTAGCAGTTAGAGATAGAGCATCAAGGACTGGTTGTTAGATAGAGCATCCTTGACTGCTGCCTTTAGACTAGCATCTTAGACTAGCATCTAGCATATTCTTGGCTGGTTAGCAGCCTATAAGTATGTATCCCCAACCCCTCAGGTTTGCATGGCATTTGTGTGAGTTTGTGTGAGAAATAGAAACCAGAAAATTGCCCCAACTCCTTGTGTCATCCTCTCCCTTGATGAGAGTTAGAATTCAGGGACTAACAAGTGGTATCAGAGCCAAGTTAGTTTGTAGCCTGAGCATCTCCTGCTCATCTCCTTCCCCGGCAGTAGCAGCAGCTCCGGCTGCCTCTGCTCACTCCTCTCTCTGTGCAGACGAGCAGCAGCTCGTCGGTTGCAACCCCCTCTCCACCCAGCAGCTCCCCAGCGGCGAGCCATGTCCGCAAGCCACTCTCAGCACTCGGTAACCTTGAGCACGCGGCGTCGGCAGGAGGCCGAGCTCGCCGCGGCAGAGGAGCGCGAGCGAGTGGCGGCAGCAACCGCCGCGGCGGCAGCAAGGGCGTCGAGGCTGGCAGCAGCCAGAGCGGAGGATGCAGCACGTGAGGCAGCGGCGGAGGTCCAGGCTCTGCGCGGCAGCATCAGCGGCTCCGTTTCAGGCGACGGCAGCGTCGACGGAACCCACGACGCAGCCGGCGAGCGGACAGCGCGGTGGGCCGCCGAGCACGCCCAAGCGCACGGCGGTGGCGCTCCTGGAGGAGGCACGCACGGCGGTGGCGCTCCCGGAGGAGGCGCGCACGCTCCCGGAGGAGGCGCGTGCGGCGACGGCGGCCGAAACGACCAAGACCGCGGCCTCCATGAGGTCCGGACTGTGGTCAGGGACGTTGGTCCCGGTGTTGGGTGGCCTACCCTCACCAAAACCAACTACGTCGAATGGGCCGCGGTCATGAAGGTCCGGCTCCAAGTGCGGCACATGTGGGAGGCAGTCCAGGATGCCAACGTCGATCACCATGAAGATCGACGGGCGCTGGACGCCCTCCTCGCTGCAGTCCCGCCCGTGATGCAGTTCTCGCTTTCCAACAAGCGGACTGCCAAGGAGGCTTGGGACGCTATCGCTGCGGCACGCATAGGCAGCGACCGCGCCCGCAAGTCCACACTGCAAGTACTTCGCAAGGAGTGGGAGAACCTGGCCTTCAAGCCAGGTAAGGACGTTGATGACTTTGCTCTCCGTCTCAACACTCTGTTGCAGAAGATGGTGCAGTTCGGCGAGGACACCTACAACGAGGAGAAAGCTGTCGAGAAGCTTTTTCGCTGCGTTCCCGAGAAGTACAGGCAGATGGCTCGCTCGATCGAGTCTCTGCTGGACCTCTCCACGATGTCGATCGAGGAGGCGATAGGTCGCCTCAAGGTCGTCGACTCTGACGAGCCACAGCCTCAGTCAGGGTCCATCACCACTGGCGGGAAGCTACTTCTCACTCGGGAGCAGTGGGATGCCTGCCAAGGTGATAGGAAGAAGGGGGAGCCTTCTTCCACGACAGGCGGCCGCAAGCGCGGCAAGCCTCGCAAGGCGCGCAAAGACGCCCAGGGCGGCGCCGCCGACAAGCAGAAGCCGGCACGAGACGACAGCTGCCGCAACTGCGGCCAGCTTGGCCATTGGGCCAAGGACTGTCGACAGCCACGACGCGGCCAGGCCAACTTCGCACGGGCGGAGGAGTAGCCGGCTCTGTTCATGGCACATGCAAGCATCGAGCTAACTCCAGCGGCACCAGCCGCAGCGGCTCTCCTCCACCTTGACGAGCCAAAGGCACACGCCCTCCTCGGTGACGGCTCCGGCGGCGACAAGACTGACGGGTGGTGCCTAGACACTGGCGCTACCCATCACATGACTGGTCGACGAGAGTTCTTCGCCGACTCGACCCCAGCGTGCGAGGCTCCGTCAAGTTTGGGGATGCCTCCGCCGTGGAGATTAAGGGCGTCGGCTCCGTCATCTTCACCGCCAAGACTGGAGAGCACCGGCTGCTCACCAGTGTCTACTACATTCCCGCGTTGAGGAACTCCATCATCAGCTTGGGACAGCTGGATGAGAACGGCTCGAGCGTGCTGATCAAGCATGGGATCCTACGCATCTGGGATCGCCATGGTCGCCTTCTTGCCAAGGTAACTAGAGGTGCGAATCGACTCTACGTCCTCAACGTGCAGGTGGCACAACCCCTCTGTCTCGCCGCGTGTCGGGACGACGAGGCGTGGCAGTGGCACGAGCGCTTCGGGCACCTTCACTTCGAGGCTCTGAAGCGGCTCAGTACCACGGAGATGGTGCGAGGCCTACCGTGCCTTGACCATGTGGAGCAGTTCTGCGACGTCTGTGTGATGACGAAGCATAGGCGGACCCCTTTTCCCCAGAGGGCGAGCTTCCGAGCCAAGGAGAGGCTCGAGCTCGTGCACGGGGACTTGTGTGGCCCGGTGACACCGGCCACACCGGGAGGACGACGCTACTTCTTGCTACTCGTCGACGACCTCTCCCGCTACATGTGGGTGATGGTCCTCGGCAGCAAGGGAGAGGCTGCGGACGCCATCAGGCGCGTGCAGGCTGTTGCAGAGGCGGAGTGCGGTCGCAAGCTGCGCGTGCTGCGCACCGACAACGGCGGCGAATTCACAGCGGCTGAATTCGCGTCGTACTGCGCTGATGAGGGCATTCAGCGTCACCACTCCGCGTTGTATAGTCCACAGCAGAACGGCGTCGTCGAGCGGCGCAACCAGACGGTTGTGGGGATGGCCCGGTCCCTCCTCAAGCAGAGAGGGATGCCGGCTGTTCTGGGGAGAGGCGGTGGTGACGGCCGTCTACATCCTCAACCGCTCGCCCACCAAGGCGCTCGACGGCAGGACGCCGTATGAGGCTTGGCATGGGCGCAAGCCGGCAGTCTCCCACTTGCGGGTCTTCGGCTGCCTCGCGTTCGCCAAGGAGCTTGGCCACATCGGCAAGCTCGACGACAGGAGCATTCCGGGAGTGTTCATCGGCTACGCGGAGGGCTCGAAGGCCTACCGCATCCTCGACCCGAAGACACAGCGTGTGCGCACGGCGCAAGACGTTGTGTTTAACGAAGGGCGAGGATGGGCGTGGGACAAGGTGGTGGATGACGACTCGACTCCGACGTATGACGACTTCATTGTCGAGCACGTCCACTTCGAGGGAGCAGGGGGAGTAGGTAGCTCTTCTTCGCCTAGCATGCACCTCAGCCCCCGAGTCTTCATCGACCCCGGCAGCACCACGCTCTCCGACCACGACTTCAGCTGCGACGAGTCCTTCGTTGACTCCAGCACAGCCGGCGACGCCTCGTACTCCAGCACCGACAGCCACGTCTACTCCACCACCAGCTCACGCCGAGCACAGCTCGGTGGAGTTCGCTTCCCCGCTCCCTCACGACGAGGAGCGCATCGACGCGTACTACGACGACGAGCCGTTGCGGTACCGCACGATGGAGAACCTTCTCGGCGACCAGCCGGTGCCGGGACTGGTGCCACACGACCTGGAGGCGCAGTTGCACCTTGCGTGTGACGAAGGCGAGCCTCGGTCTTTTGCAGAGGCCGAGAGAGATGCGGCATGGCGCGCCGCGATGCAGCTGGAGATGGATGCGGTTGAGCAGAACCGCACCTGGGAGCTTGCTGACCTCCCTCATGGTCATCGCGCGACCACCCTTAAGTGGGTGTTCAAGCTGAAGAGGGATGAAGCTGGCGCCATCGTCAAGCACAAGGCTCGTTTGGTGGCACGAGGTTTCGTGCAGCAGGAGGGGGTCGACTTCGACGATGCCTTCGCTCTCGTGGCACGGATGGTGTTCGTGCGACTCCTCCTTGCGCTGGCTGCCCAGGAGGGCTGGCGTGTCCATCACATGGATGTCAAGTCGGCGTTCCTTAATGGTGACTTGAAGGAGGAGGTCTACGTGCACCAGCCGCCAGGATTTGCGATCCCCGGCAAGGAGGGCAAGATGCTCCGCCTGCGCAAGGCTCTTTACGGCTTACGGCAGGCACCGAGGGCGTGGAATGCCAAGTTGGATTCCACGCTAAAGGGGATGGGCTTCGAGCAAAGCCCGCACGAGGCAGCCGTCTATCGGCGGGGCAATGGAGGAAATGCCCTGCTAGTGGGCGTCTACGTCGATGACTTGGTGATCACCGGCACCAAGGATGCGGAGGTGGCGGCGTTAAAGGAAGAGATGAAGGCCACCTTCCAGATGAGTGACTTGGGGCCCCTCTCCTTCTACCTGGGAATCGAGGTGCACCAGGACGACTCCGGGATCACGCTTTGACAAACCGCCTACGCCAAGCGCATCGTTGAGCTAGCTGGGCTCACCGACTGCAACCCAGCCCTCACTCCGATGAGGAGAGGCTGAAGCTCAGCCGCGACAGCACGACGGAGGTGGACGCTACGCAGTACCGGCGTCTTGTGGGGAGCCTTCGCTACCTCGCCCACACACGGCCGGACTTGGCATTCTCCGCCGGCTACGTTAGTCGGTTCATGCAGCGACCGACGACAGAGCACCAGTAGGCCGTGAAGAGGATCGTCCGCTACATTGCGGGGACTCTCGACCACGGTCTCTACTACCCTAGGTGCCCTGGGGCGGCACACTTCATCGGGTACAGCGACAGCGACCACGCCGGCGACATCGACACCAGCAAGAGCACAAGCGGGATCCTCTTCTTCCTCGGCAAGTGCCTCGTGAGCTGGCAGTCAGTCAAGCAGCAGGTGGTGGCCATGTCTAGCTGCGAGGCCGAGTACATAGCGGCCTCCACCGCTTCCACTCAGGCGCTCTGGCTCGCTCGACTGCTTGGTGATCTCCTCGGTCGAGACACTAGAGCAGTGGAGCTCAGGGTGGACAGCAAGTCCGCTCTGGCCCTAGCGAGGAACCCCGTGTTCCACGAGCGGAGCAAACACATCCGGGTGAGGTACCACTTCATCCGAAGCTGTTTGGATGAAGGGAGCATCACGGCGAGCTACATCAACACCAAGGATCAGCTTGCAGATCTGCTCACCAAGCCTCTTGGGCGGATCGCGTTCGTCGGACTCTGCTCCAGGATTGGGATGGTCCAGCCTTCCCACAAGACGACGCACAAGACTTAGGGGGAGAATGATGGATAAGTCTCTGTCCTATGGTCCTTGTGGGACAGCACACATGGTCCTTGTGTCAAGGACTAGCAGTTAGAGATAGAGCATCAAGGACTGGTTGTTAGATAGAGCATCCTTGACTGCTGCCTTTAGACTAGCATCTTAGACTAGCATCTAGCATACTCTTGGCTGGTTAGCAGCCTATAAGTATGTATCCCCAACCCCTCAGGTTTGCATGGCATTTGTGTGAGTTTGTGTGAGAAATAGAAACCAGAAAATTGCCCCAACTCCTTGTGTCATCCTCTCCCTCGATGAGAGTTAGAATTCAGCGACTAACACACCTCTCCCCAAGCAGCAGAGACAAACAGGTAGGGGGATGGCAGCAAGCAGAGACAGGAAAGGTTGGCATGGAGCTTCGGGGCACCTGTATGCTTCAAGACATCAGCCCATACAGCGCATCATGGTCACCCCGCCCATACAGCCCATACAACAAGAAAGCAGGTTTAGTATTTTTCACAAAGTTACATACAGATAGTAATATTCATCAGAAACAAACAAAACTATCCCAATCTATACGACATGTTAAGAACAAAATATTCAAGTAGCTTTTAAATTTCAGTTTAATATGGAGATATGGAAATGACATCAAGGCATTCAATATTCTGATATATTTCACAATTCTTGAAGAAATAACAAGCAAAAATTTACGGACCGCTTGATGTATTGACATAGATGCTAAAACTCAACAGTTATCTATAAAACAGAATCTGAAAAGGAAAGCTTGGTACGGTGAACAACAATACCATATTCACGGTTTCACATCATTGGAGCTGTGGCACCTGCTTGCCTGCAGCAGCTGCTTTCTGCCACCAAGCCACCGCACATCCTGGCATCTGACGAAGAACCGTCATCCATGGATCTCACGGAGCAGCCAATCACACAGACCGCGTCCCTGCCAGCTCACACGTGGCCCAATTTATGGACAGAGAGAAAGCGAGCGAGACTATAGAGAGGGAAGGTGCATTGAGAGGAAGAGGAGGGCCTTACTCATGGAGGAGCCGCCGGCGCTGAATCCGTAGGCTGAGCCAGTGAGGCTGCTCCTCCTCCATCACACTGCAATCCGAACAACGACATCTTTCAGCTTGCTGTTTTAATTCAAAACTACATGGTTCAGTTAGCAGTACTGGTACAAAATTGAATTGAGTTTGAGAAAACAAACTAAATCAAAAGTAGCTAAATCTGAGAAGATATGCTATAGAAATCATGTCTAAGAACGAGCCTATCATGGATTGGAAGATCTGGATGCTCTCTCTTCTCATCTTAAATACTCTTTCCGGAAAACAATTATTGGTGGCCGCACATACGGGATGTACCTGTACTCAAAAAATGTGCAGAAGAACATATCAGAGATTGGGGTTCTCTCCCTCCTTGCTCGCGTCCAGGTCACATCGTCTGTGGTAGCTCTGCAACCCGTGGTCGCGTCTGCTAAGAGGGAGAGACGCAAACACATGAGAAAGGAAAAGAAAAAGATGAGAGGAATAGAGGACGACGGCAACGACCCCCTTGGCTCCGGCCGATGAGCAGAGGAGTGGAGAACGGAGGCGGTGGCAGGTGTGGAAGCCTAGACGAGTCTTGGTGGAGGCGACACAGAGACGCCTGGAGCTCAGGCCCTGCTTCTCCCCATCGTTGTCCTCTCCTTCACCTCACGATATGTGAGCAGAGAGAGGATGCGGAGGGCATGGGGAGTCCCTGGGTGCGGCCAGCCGGAGGGGGGCGAGGGCGGCGGACGAGGGCGGCGCGGCACGGGACAAAAAGGAAGGGGATTGATTGGTCAAGGAGCGAGAGGAAGGGGATTGGTCATCTAGGTTTTCACCGCGAGCATATTTTCGAGAAATCGGGTAAAATCAATGGCAATCGCTGACCTCCTCTTCGTCGCCTGTGGAGGCCGGCGCAGCTCCACCTCGTCTACCACCGCCCCTTCGCATCCTCCTCCTACCACGCCCCCGCCGTCTCGCCGCTCGGCCCGCCCAGCCACCTCCTGCGCCGCCGTCGTCCGCCGCCCTCGGCCCGCCCAGCCACCTCCAGCGCCTCACCGACGGCGGCGTCGCCGCGAGCCGCCGCCACTGGATGATGGAGTGGGGAAGAGGAGGAGGCGGCGAATTGGTGGAGGAGAGGAGGCGGCACACTCCCGTGGAGGGAAAACGAGAGGAGGAGGCGGCGAATTGGTGGAGGAGAGGAGGAGGCGCACTGGGGGAGGAGAGGAGGCGGCGGATTGGGAGAGGAAGGAGCGAGGGAGGATATTTTCAACGGGCTCTCGTGGGCTAGGTTTTGATCTGGCTCTGTGTATCGAGGCGAATCAGCGACGCAGTGAGGAGGGGCTGTTGCTTGATTTGCTGGCCCCTCGTGCATCTAGGCCCAGCTGTCATGAAGTTATCTGAAAGAACAAGAAGTAAAAATCGAACCGACTGATCCAGCGGCTCTTGTTGACGCGGGTGGAAGCTTTCTACCGTTGGGACCAGATCAAACGGCTTAGACCAAGGTCCAGTCACGTGGCTATATGATTTAAAATAGTATATTTGTGCTTAGTTAGATTAGAGAGAAGAGGAGTGGGCTCTTAGTTAAGAGTCAGCTGCAGCACATGCTTCTAGGCACTATGTGAGAATGTAAAGTGAGCCACACATTAATAAAGTAGTATATTTTTATCTCTATCTATTACTCCCTCCGTCTCAAGGCTTAAGGCATATAACTTTTTTCAAAAGTCAAACCAACTAAAGTTTGACCAAGTTTTTAGAGAAAAATATTAATATTTATCCATACCCTTTCATACATCATGAAATATATTTTCACATAATATCTATATAACATAATAGTTCTTGATAGTTTTTTCTAAAAGTTTGGTCAAACTTTACCTGGCTTGACTTTTCAAAAAAGTTATATGCCTTAAGCCTTGGGATGGAGGGAGTATACACGTTGGCTATTAGGTTGACTCTAGATGACATGGACATGGCTTATAGCCAGCAGCTGGCTCTACTATTGCCCTTGCTCTTAGGAGTGCGCGCGCTCGGAGAGGCCCCGAGAAGGCATGTAACACAGCAGGAGTTATGTGGGAAGTCCTGGCCGGCACCCAGCGATTAGCGCATGCTGGCCATTCGATCGGCTCTCTAAGCAGCATTTTAATCGCTTATTTTTCGTTTGCCTTTTCTGTCCTCAGGACGATGTTAGCTGCGTGCACTCTAGGCCAGTCGCTACCGCTGGGCTCTTTCTTTCTCGGGCCCGCTAGTCGGCGTCGTTCTGATTATTTTCTCTGTGGACGGATCGAAGTGCGGGGCAAACTTGTCGGCGCGGTCCACTTGAGGAGGATGTTGTATTGTCGTGTGCACTCGGGTTTTCGTCTCCACCCACTTCACTTTGGTCTCCATCCGCCTCGCCTCGCCTCGCCTATTCCGCTCCCCCACCGTGTTTTCCTTCTTGTTGGTCGCTCCACCACCGACGTTCTTGTCGGCGCTCTCTCTCCCATGGAGCTGTTGTGTCATTCCTGGCCCATGGGGATTTGATTTTTCTTAGTGGGGATTCGATTTCTCTCTTTTTGACCCGTGGGGATTCGATTTCTCTTGCTAGGGATTTGCTTTTCATTTTCCTGGTGGAGATCCGGTTCGGTGTTGCCCTGGGTCTCTGCTGTTGTGGGTTTCTGCAGTTCTTCATCTCGTTTTTGCTTCAGTCGTTAGTTCCTTTCTTCTCTGTCTTTCTCTGGTTCTTTTTGGATCTTGCATGTTGGACTTTCATGTATCTTCTTCTCTGATTCTTTTTTGGATCTTGGCTGTTTCTTTTTTGGATCTTGCCTGTCGGACTTTCCTATGTCTTCTTCTCTGATTCTTTTTTGGATCTTGGTTGTTGGACTTTTCCGTGTCTTCTTCTCTGATTCTTTTTTGGATCTTGGTTGTTGGACTTTCCTGTATCTTCTTTCTTTATCTTTGTGTTCATGTTCGAACGCTTTTGTTTCTTGCGCTTAAATGTTTGGTCTCCTTTTGTGCATATGCTCGTGTTGTTTGAGACAGTGGCTTGGAGTGGCCACGTTTGCCTTCCGCCCGTCTGTGTTTCTGGTGAGTAACACCTCTCCACACCATCGCTCTTCTAAGAGCAGCATGTCAAGCAATCATACGTGTAAACATGATAAATCAGCTAAAAGATGAGCACATACTCTTGTTTTGTACTCTCGAACTTCTTGAATAGTTATCTTTGTAGCTCCCAAATCATAACAGTTTGGAAGAGTGGGAACACCATTACAGTTGGTTATTTTAGAGTATAGCTAGACTGATGCAACCCGTCCTACGGGCGCTACTACATCTACAACACCAAGTCCCCAAGATCGTCCCCAAGTCACCCAAGAAGATGGACTAGGAGCAGTCAGCTCTAGAACCGGAGTCTCCGCCGTCATCGCCCCGGAGAGTCTGCCTGATGCCGACCGGAATGTCCGGCGCAACCGGAGTGTCCGGCCTGACCACGCCGGAGTGTCCGGCCGGCCCCGGCCCCATCCTGGCACAGATAGTCAGTAGGCCACATCGGACTCTACCCGCACACTACCCGGAGTGTCCGGCCACTCCGGACTGTCCGGCCTAAGTGATGGGCCTGCGAGCCAACATCTGGACCCTTGGCCCATGTACCCCTCTATTTCACACCAAACCCTAGTTTTATGCCTAAACTACCCCTGAACTTGTGGCTAGCCTATAAATAGAGCCTCCACCCCCTCATGTATCCCTTAGGCATAGATGATAGACTAAAGACAACCCTTTTGTGGAATCTCTAGTTTTGCCTCATCCCCTTCTACCAAAGGGGATCGACTATCGTCACCACCTCGTTGGAGTTTGCATTGTGCCTCCCTTGTTGTACAAGGCCTTGGCATCGGTGTCCCTTTGCCAAGACGTCAAGACCCTCTCCAAGGTGTTCTTCCCTCTCCGTGTGGGATCGAGGGAGCATGTTGACCGATCTTTCCTTGCGAGGATTCTATCGGACCGGTGGCCACCGGCGGGAGCAATCAGCCTTGTATCGTGTGAGTTTTGCGTGTGTTCATCGTGTTCTTCGTGAGGTGTGTGTCCGCTTCCGCTACCTTCTCCCTTTCCCCTCGCTTTTCCATCGATTTGACCATGAGATCCTTGAATATCGGGCCACCCACGGGGTTACCCCTTATCATATGGTATCAGCAGCTTTTGGTTGCCATGGATTCCTCATCGATTTGGTCTTTTCCCCCATAAATTCAAAAATCCCCAAAAAATAGCCCCAATTTCATGTTTTGGATCGATTTATGACTTGAGTGTGTTTTGGTAGGTTTTGATCCGTGGATTACTTGCTAAACTTGTTGGTCTACCTTCCCTTGCATTCCCATAGCCTAATTCCTTGTTTTCCCCCATCAATTTGAGGTTTTGGTTTGAGTTTTTCCGCCAAAACTCGTCCCGTTCGCGTTCTGGAAGTTCTGGATCGACCGGACCGGACTGTCCGGCCTAAACGGACCGGAATATCTGCCCCGCTGGAGTGTTCGGCCTAAACGGACCGGAATCTCTGCCCCGACCGGACTATCCGGCCTGTGCGCCCCGGAATGTCCGCCCCCCTGTTGACAGGAAAATCTGCTTCACGATTTTGAGCATAACTTTTGCATACGAACTCGGATTTTGGTGTTCTTTAGCTCGTTTTGAAGAGGAGAAATAGCTCTACATCATCATCTCCAGGTTCATGCTATCTAATCCATCCAAATTCCGTGAGTAAGACGGAATCCACCAATAAAGGGTGAAGATCGGCGACGAAAGGTATAAAAATTCCGTGACTTCTCCTACTTGCTTTCTTTTGTGAGCTACACTATCTTTGCGTTCAACAAACACCTATTGAGACTAGTTCGTCCTATAATTGCTTGGGATATGCACATTTGATACCTTGTAGAATTTCGAGCAAAAGTTGTGAGCGCGCTATCTCATATAGTTATCTTGTATAGTTGTTGGCACAAGGAAGGGGCAAGTGAAAAAAGAAAAGAAAAGTGAAAAAAATAGAAAAAGAAAAAGAAGAAAAAGAAAAAGAAAAAGAAAGAAACAAGTGCCTAATAGAATAGGAAGCGCAAGCTCGATGAACATCAAATAGGTGGTACTTATTGTGCATATCTTGTAGCCCACCAATTTATTGCAATCGAACTAGCGTCTCTCCTTGCACTTGTGCGACACGAGCTTATAGTCTTCGCTAGGTAATCATTTGGTTCTTAGCTCACTTTCTCCGTCGCACAAGTCCCATTTATCTCACGGTGTGTGTTTCCTTGTACATATTTCCTTTTTGTGGATTGACTTGTTTTGCTTTGTGGTCATCGTGGTTATTTACTTGCCATTACAACATCTTGAGTTTGGATTGTTCTTGGACATGCCACCTTCCATACCATCCACCATAAGCTTTGTGTGTGTGTGTTTTAGTGGTTAGTTAGTTTTGGTATTCCACGTAAACTTCACTTTGCTTGGTTTTGATTGCTCTCAAGTGTTGCCACTTGCACGATACTATCTTCGAAGGTAAAGTAAGGTTTGATGTTGCATCCCTAACCCCCCTACCACTTCCATATACACCACTTGGTCTTGTGAATCATGTCTAGGGACTCCGGAACTGAGGATGATATATATGAAGAATCTGTGATGAGCCACCACGACTACGACTCCACAAGTATAGAGGACATCATGGAGCACTACACCGATAATGGATCCGCATGCTTTGAGGACCCGGAGCATTACACCTATGACGGCTCCACATGCATGGAAGACATGGAGCACGTCATCTATGGCTCCTCAAGCAGGGAGGACTTGGAGCTCTACATCGACAATGGCTCCTCATGCATGAAGTACATGGAGCACTACACCGACAATGGCTCCACATACTTGGATGACATGGAGTACTACATCAACAACAACTCCCCAAGCATGGATGACTTCGAGTGCTACAACGACGACGCCTCACCAAGCATGCAGGACATGGCGAGCTTCACCCACTTCGAGGGCTCTTCCATGAGCCATGAAGAATACCTCCACCGCTTGGAGATGGAGGACTACTACGCCAAGCTAGCGAAGACGCATCATCAAGAAACCATGACCTTCAAGGCCAAGCGTGCCACACCAAAGGGCACCACCTACTTTGATGATCCACCTCCAAGGCGTCAAGCGCCACCACCTACATGGCGTCATGAACCACCATCTCCAAGGCGACGAGCGCCATCACCTCTAAGCCATCAAGCGCCACCATCTCCAAGGCGCCAAGCACAACCATCTCCAAGGCGTCAAGTGCATCTACCTCCAAGGCATCAAGTGCCATCTACTCCAAGAAGAGTGGCACCCAAACATCATCTTCCACACAAGGCGCCACGAAGCAAGAATCTTTATCGACATACATTCTCTAGAGATCATTGCCAACATCAAGAGGATACAAGACATTGTTCAAGACATCTTCGCCATGAAGACGAAGAATACATGTTGAGCACCATCCATATGGCTCAACCAAGCTCAAGAAGGCACCACCATCAAAATAAGATTGCCAAGGACAAGGAGCATCGTCGCGAGCGTCATGTGGATGACCAAGTGAGCCATCTACATCAACCTTTGGCAAGGCACGCCAATGACCTCCATAGACACCATCATAAGGCACCTTCAACTACTAGTGCCAGCACCAAAATGGCACCAAGAGCAAGCCTTCTTCCACGCCATCAAGCTTCAACGCCAAGACTCCAAGTTCAAGAGGAAGCATCCAACTATAATAGCTTCAATGCAACTTCTTCTTCAAGCACTCCAAGAATGTCATTCAAGCAAGAGATGGACCTCTACTTCGCCAAGTTGGACGAGGTGGCCGTCAAAAACATGACCCCCCAAGAGATAGAAGAAAACAAGTTGCTTTCCCAACAAGTGGATGCAAGAGCGAATATGGCGTCAAGGACCCATACTTCCAATTTGAGTGCCACCACCACAATGGCACCCAAAGTACAAGACAATGGCAAGGTCGAGAATGGTGAGCATGGGATTTTTCCTTCACCAAAGAAGGCGCAAGGAGTTAAGAGAACCGAGCCTACCCCTAGATGCTTGAGTCATGATGTTGTACCAATCCCATGTGAGTATGAGAGCCACTTAGCCCACTTGAGTGGAAACAAGTGAGATGAGTGACTCCACCATACGTGAGATTGAGTGCTTCCATTTGGAGGGCATGAGTGAGACACCGAGTGAGTTGAGAGTGGTAGTTGATAGGTCATGTGAGACCACTTTTATTTCTAACGACTTACCCTCTACCTCTAGTGTGTTTCCTCATGATGTGCTAGGTTCCATGGATCAAGAAGCACCAAGCTTGGAGATGATGATGCCTCCAACCAAAAAGATGTACATGGTGGATGAAGATGATGACATCCCCATACACGACGAAGAAGTCGCCCACACGGAGGCCAATACTACCACAACATCCACTTCATATGAGAGGTATGGACAAGGTAAAAATAAGGGTGTTGATGATGCCATGATCCTACTAGTGGACATGATGACTTGTGATGATATCCCCATACACGACGAAGACGTTGCCATAGACATGCCATGCTCTAAACGTTACGTTGATGATATCATTGCTTGTACTTTGTTGAACAATTGCTCTTTCCAATGTTTTGATTGCAATGATGTTACCAATGGTACCCCTCGAACCATGCTTTGTCATGAATTTTTTACAATCTCTCCCATAACTTGCAATAAGTTGAATAATTGCTCTTTCACTTGTTTTGCTTGTAACAATAATTTTAATATGGTTTATATTGAGATGGCTCCCATAGCTTTCTCAATTTTTAGAGATTTTGATGATTGCCATGATAAGCATGTTCCCCACTTGCATACTCACCATGCACCTATGTTACACTTGCTTGACTAATGGTGATGTGCACAAGAAGAGATACGTCATGATGGATGATGTGTTTCTCTACCATGCACACACATTCTTCCTTTTGTGTATGATGTGTGTAGGTACCCGCACAAGAATGTCAACCTCGGTTGAGCACGAGTTGACAAAAAGAGCTCTAGAGAGCATCCCCCAAGTGAGTTCAAGATCGAATCCAGCTCTGATACCTTTTGTATGCTTTGCATCTTTCATGTTGACAAATTGCTCTTTCCTATGGTTTGATTGCAAGAATGTTAATGGTATTCTTTCACCTTGTGACAATCATGTTTCTTTGCTATTGGATATTAATGCATTGTGTGTTGCAACAAAAATGTTGACCAATTTCTCTTTCCGATGTTTTGTGTGTAACCATAATGCCATTATGATCATGCATTGTCATGAGAGCTTCCAAGTCTCTCGTATCGTTGTTGCAACAAACGTAAGGAAAAATTGCTCTTTCATATGGTTTGTTTGTAAACATGTCGTTTTTGCTTCCGCTTGTGATACTCATACCCCCATGATTTTGGCTTTTGATGATATGTGTATGGCATCCAACATATTGAACAATTGTTCTTTCCAATGGTTAGTTTGCACACATAATGATGTTGTTTTGGATATCTTTCCTCATGGTTTTTGCCGAATTCTCCTATTCTTGCATCAAAGACGTTGATCAATACTTTAGTCAATTGCTTTGAGTGCCATACTAAGATGTTATAAGGAGTTTTTGAGTTCCCACATTTGGATGTTGTTCAAACGATTTCCATGCACTTTGATCTTGCATATGCATCCCGTTTGCTATACTTGAGTTGTGTTAATAGTGTTGTGAACAAGAATGGACATGCCAAATGACATGCTCCTCTATCACACAAAAACATATGTTGCTTGGTCTTTGTTGTATGAAGGTACAATTGCTTACACGTCAACCTCTATGGACAAAGAGCTGACAAGACGAAATGAAGAGAGTTACCTATGGTTGCCCTTCAACAAGTTATGTATACACCATAAGGTGACCTCCTTCTACTTGAGGACTCATGCTACAATTTTCATGAATTGGCTATGCTTTGAGTGTTGATTCGCTTTTGTGGTGCGCTTTGTAGGCTTCATGAAAGACGAAGGAACATTGAAGTGTTGTCAATCCAATCTTCCCGATGACGACTATCTGGTGAACCCCATGATCAAGAAGGTCTCTCGACATCCTCTTCTTAGTGATGTGCATGAAGAGTCGAGGACGACTCTTTTTGAAGGGGGGAACTGATGCAGCCCATCCTACGGATGCTACTACATCTACAACGCCAAGTCCCCAAGATCGTCCCCAAGTCAGCCAAGAAGATGGACCAGGAGCAGCCAGCTCCAGAACCGGAATCTCCGCCGTCATCGCCCTAGAGAGTCCGCCTGATGCCAGCCGGAATGTCCGGCGCAACCGGAGTGTCCACCCTGACCATGCCGGAGTGTCCGGCCGACCCCAGTGACATCCTGGCGCGGACAGTCAGTAGGCAACATCGGACTCTACCCGAACACTACCCGGAGTGTCCGGCCACTCCGGACTGTCTAGCCCACCCGACCCGGACTGTCCGGCCTAAGTGATGGGCCTGCGAGCCAACATCTGGGCCTCTATTCTGCACCAAACCTAGTTTTATGCCCAAACTACCCTGAACTTGTGGCTGGCCTATAAATAGAGCCCCCACCCCCTCATGTATCCTTAGGCATATATGATAGATTAAAGACAACCCCCTTTGTAGAATCTCTAGTTTTGCCTCATCCCCTTCTACCAGAGGGGATCGACTATCGTCACCACCTCGTTGGAGTTTGCATCGCGCCTCCCTCGTTGTACAAGGCCTTGGCATCGGTGTCCCTTTGCCAAGACGTCAAGACCATCTCCAAGGTGTTCTTCCCTCTCCGCGTGGGATCGAGGGAGCACGTTGACCGATCTTTTCTTGCAAAGATTCTATCGAACCAGTGGCCACCGGCGGGAGCAATCGGCCTTGTATCATGTGAGTTTTGCGTGTGTTCATCGTGTTCTTCGCGAGGTGTACGTCTGCTTCCGCTATCTTCTCCCTTTCCCCTCGCTTTCCCATCGATTTGACCACGAGATCCATAAAGATCGGGCCACCCACGGGGTTACCCCTTATCATATGGTATGAAAACAAAAGTAGTTCATGTTGGTATTATCGGGAAGCATATCGATTTCAGTTCCGCTTAAAAGAACAGAGCATGCATCTTCTATCTGATTAAACTCTTGGTTGGATTTTAGTTTATTTTTCTTAGGTAGAAACCGTGGTATGTATGTTACAATGTCTCCGCTCTCATAGCTAACTTTTTTCCTAGGTATTCTTGCTGGCCAGGTTTGTTGTTGATGTAGTTCTTTGTTGCGGTTGTTGTTGTGTCAGGTAGTTAATTTACTGGCTTTAGTTATTTTTTAACTAATAGCAAGGGATTAGATCATAGTTGTAGTGCTGCTGATGTTTGGTTACGAATTGTTACAATGTGTTTGCTCTCACCAGCAAATGATTTCTTTCAGGTTTTCTTGCTGCTTGGATGCGTTGCTGCTGTAGTACACTGCTGCCCACTTCTGCTGTGTCAGGTAGTTTGTTCTTACTGATGGCCAGACAAACAATTCGGAGGTGGGCCCTGGTCTTACTGATGTTACGTTGTCCGCTGATGTAGCTACATCTGTGGTGAGTGACCTAAGGTTTCTTCTTTGTTGTTGCGTCCTCGTGTGCATGACCTATTGGCTAGTGCATTTGTGGCTTAAGCTAGCTTGTTTGTTTTGGCTGTACAATCTATTGTTCTGATAGCTTATATAAGTATGGGTTTGGTACATATGTGTTTGATTAATCAACTTTATGTGCAGGTTGGTTCTGGAAAAACTATCCCAGATACACCATCGTCGGTTGCCAAACCTCTGGAACCTAGGTGCTTTTTCGTATATTGTTTGTGGGTCGACTCATCCGTCTGCTTGGAAAAATCCCTTCTGATTCGGTTAACCATCCTTTGGTATTCCGTGCAGGCATGAGAGGGTGGTTCCTCTTTCATCTATCCAGAAAGATCTGCTTCAGGAATCGCCGCCTAGGACTAGCTGAAGATATGGCAACGGTGGAGCCTCCGGTTGTGGCACGTGAGGTAACTATGCGCAGACTCATTGGCTTTACTATCGAGACGTAGTTGTGACCATGATAGATTTTCTGTTTTTAAGTGAGATATATACCTTGGTTTATATCGAATCTGATCTGGTATGTACCACAACGACCGATTGGTCCGGCTCTAATTAGTACCTCTCCAACATCCGTTGCGGGTGCTGCGACTAAGAGTAATGATTCGGATGTTCAGCTTCCATCATCTGCCGTGAATCCAATAGATTCTAAGATGTTAGTTTCGTTCCTTCTGCTAAAACTTCTTTATGAGCGTATGCCTGTGTGTTCTACAGCTTCCTGGTTTATGTTGATCTAGGTTTTGTGTGGATGTTTATAGGCGTGTCAGGTCTATCGCTCAGAAGAATCAAGTGGATAAGGAGTCAAAGAAAAAGAAGGCATGAGTACTGTCTACAAGCCTCGTGAACAGCAGATGGTGGTCCTATCTTTTGTAGTTGGTCTGTAAATATGCACTAAGTACCAGGTATAATAGTTCTGATGTGTACCTTGCGCGGATGCTACTTACATTGTACCATGCTTCTTGCTACCACTCGATCCTTTTGATTTATGTTGCTGCTAGCCGGTTAGTTGAACACTGTGATCTTGTGATGCCTTGCCTCTATGCACTTATCGGTATTGTAATCTATTCAGTTCTAGGTATCTTATTCAGGGCAAGGTTTTATGCAGTTGTCTACTTGTTAATTTCCTTAACTCCCTCGGGTATGCTGTTTATCTAGCTGGAGATATTTCTTCATCCCTTGTGTTCGCATTAATTTTTGTATGTCCGGTGGTCTGATGTATCTGTTTTCCAGAGAAGCAACATGGTTAGTATTGTTTAATTATGTCAGGGGAATTTTTTGTTATTGCGCTTTCGTGTTTTAGAAAACATTTTGGATTTTCCAAACTTATTAAACCAGTTGTTGCTTTATTGGCGTTTTTTGAAGCATTGATTATGCACATCTGTCACGCTCATATATAATTCAACATTCCATCACAGCATTGGCTAAAAACATATGAAGAGTGTAGCCAAACTGGTGTCGAGATCTTAGTGACGTACCTTGTTGTCTCCTTGCAAAGGTGTCATTGCTTAACATGGTTTCAAGAAATATCATCTATCTGGAGAGTGATGCAATATTAAGGACTGCGCGAATGGTCATTGACATGCAGCAACAAGGAGATTCCATCCAGTACGGTTCTCCCCTGTTCATTCATATCGGTCATTTACCTGCAAAAACAGATCCATATCAGTTTACCTAACTATATATCTCTTGTAGACTAAGTATCTGATTTTACTACTTCCATATCACTCATGTTTAATTGCTTTTCCACTTGAATTTTTGCATAGGATCAACATCCTGTCATTTTACCATCTGATACGCCACAACCACTCCATCTCCGGTACTTTGGCTTCTGTGTGGCTGTCTCTTTACCTGGAGCTAGTGAAAATTATTTGTTTCAACCACCTGGTCTAGATCACCGGTGTAGGCAGGATAATTAGGATTTGCTACCTTCTATTCACATTAAAAAAACTTATGATGTGATGGTCCTATCGCTAAGATTGTGCACACAATCAGTTTCTTCTCTTTTGCATCGTAGCTACCAGAAGCCCTGGATGCTATCTAAACGGCCAATTTGTATCACCTTGGGTTTTAGAAAATGTCATTCGTCTATTGTTCAGTCCAGGTGCTTAGCAAACAATGGAGTTCCTTCGCAAACACTAGGTCGGAGAGACAAGTTCCATGTAAATCGGCTAGAGCTCTAGCACGCTCGCACTTTGCATTGTACAAATGGTTCCACGACTCCTTTGGATGTTGCGCCACTACATCCCAGCACTGCTTCTCACACGCCTATAGATTGTCAATCAAACTCTCCCATTCAGCGAGTATATCCGCGTTGATGGAAAGGCTAAGGTTTACAACCTCATTTTCCTCTGAAACATAAAGTTCTGCATGTGACCTCCTGCTATAGTTGATATCAACCAAACAAATTGGCATTTCCCTCTCTAGCAACAAAACAACATTTTGGCAAGTACTCTCCAAGGCCTCGTCCTGAGACGAGCCTTTGCCAATATCAATCAAAGTCTTCTTTATTTCAGATGCTGAATCACCACGCTTTGCCAACAACAGTGCCTCACAACCATACATGCTTGTTCCTAACAGACCAAATTTATATACAGGTTCATCCCACCCAAGATATGTATGTGGAATGGTCCACACTCAAGCTGGCCAAGCGTGGAAAACGCGGTTGTGCTATCGGCCTCACATGCTTCTGAGCATCTCATCCCAGATGCCTGGACAGTCTGAAAGATGGTTTGATCTTTGTTGAGAGGTATACGGAAGTGCACATGTGCTTGGATAAGCCCATTTTCTCTCTCGCATGTGTACGCGAACTCAATACTGCCCAGTACCTGTACAGCTGCCTCTAGGATCATATTCCACCGGAGGGCGACATTTTCAACATTTGCCTATCAAAACAACAATGTTTACATTCAGAAACAAAACTTGCTACACACTTTTGTTTGCTCACACTTATTGTAAAGCTGCAAGGAGAGGAAAATGAAGCTGAAACCAACGTTCATGAAAATTTAGCAAACAATAGTGGTAGTACGACAGGTGAAAGGGCATGTATGCCCCCATGTGTGGTTTTGGTAATTAATGACAATTCCTATGGACTAATATGTAAATTGAGTTTTCCTTGTAGGTTTGTCCATTGGCATCTCATGAACCATGTGTTGGTTTCATGATTGGAAAAGAAGAAGCAATATCCAAGGGCTTTATGCATATTGGAATCAAGTAGAAGAAGAAGATCAAGTATGTCTTGAAGGAGAAGAAAATGGAGTTCCTCATGGCTATCTTCAAGACATCATCAAGAAATGATGTGTAAGCTCAAGGTGCACCATATCTAGAAGATCTCATGTTTGGAGCTTGCCATCCTCGGTGTTCTTGGAGTGATGAAGACAAGGTCAAAGAAGAGGTTTCGCCATGGAGTATGGGGGAGCCATTCACAAGTCTTCATCAAGCAAGAGCAAGCAAGAGTGATGACCCAGAAGTATAGGGGGTGTATCGCAGTATTTTCGATAAGTAAGAGTGTCGAACCCAACGAGGAGCAGAAGGTGCTGGCTAGTGGTATGGATTAGGAATTCTCTGCAAATACTTAGCAAACGGATTTTTAGGGGTTTTTGATAGAGCAAGTAAACAAAGTACGAGTAAACGAAAGACAGTAGGAATAAATGCAGCAAGTGGCCCAATCCTTTATGCAGCAAAAGACAAGCCGATTGTATTACTTAAGATGACCAAACGTTCTCGAGGACACATGGGAAGACTGTCAAGTGCTTTCGCTTCATATAGTTGATTAATCTCCTTTAGCTTGCTAAGTGTTGTGTGGGTGAACCTGTGCTAATGTACTGACCTTTCTAGGACTAATACATACTTGTGATTATACCCCTTGCAAACATCCGTAAGTACAAGAAAGTAATTAAGGTAGAAACCTAACCACAACTTTAAACTCTAAGACCCTTACGTCCCTTGTGCAATGGTTTCCTAACGGGGGTTCAGGTTTCTGTCACTCCGACAACCCCTATGATTAGTAGCCAAATACACAATGCATTCCCCTAGGCCCATATAGGTGAAGTGTCGTGTAGTCGACGTTCACATGACACCACTAGAAGAAGTACACCACAACTTAAATATCAAACTATTGAATCTTTCTCAACACAACTCCACTACTAACAACATGACTTCTCCCATGTCCTCAAGAACAAAACGAACTACTCACAAGACATCATATGGATCATAATCAGAGATGGAATAATGATGTATAACAATCTGAACATCAACAATAATTCAATGGTTCACTCAATAGCATCAACTACAAAGAGTAATCAACACCGAGAAAGTTTCCCCTATGAACTATGCAAGATTCAACTCAATTGTTACAGCAATATGGAGATGGTGATGAGGGTGATGATGGTGATGATGATGATCCCGATGAAGTCCAGCTTGATGGTGGTGTTGATAGCGATGATCTCCCCTCTCCGGGAAAGAATTCCTCCGGGAGAAATCTGTCTGCCGGAGAGATCTTTCTCTCTCGGTGTTTTCCGCCCCGCAGAGGCGGCGGAATCTTTCTGTGGTCGCTCCCCGAGTCTTAGGGTTTTGGGAGGATAATATACGCCAGAGGGGAGAGCCTGGAGTGGGCTAGGGCGGCCACACCACCTGCTGGCGCAGCCTAGGGCTGCCCGCGCCAGGGGGTGGTGTGTGGCCCATCTCTAGCCCCCCTTCTAGCTTCCTTCGTCTTCTGAAAAAATAAGATTTTCTGTATATTTTCCCGGATTTTCTGATCTTCGTGAATTTTGCCTCCAAACAGCACCTTTTCCATCAGAATCCTGACTGCAGCGGTCCATGCTCCAAAAGTCATCAACCATGCAAAAACATATGAAATAATATAAGTATCACCTCTCAATATGAAATATATCAATGAATAATAGTGAATTAAGACATAGAATAGTAATACAAAATGGACGTATCAACTCCCCCCAAGCTTAGACTTCGCTTGTCCCCAAGCGAAACCGAGCTCAATAAACATGGCCTCAGGTTTATGGAGTGAAGAGTCGATAAAAGAATACGGACAAGAAGCATCACATTCATCAAATACATAGATCATAACAGAAGACAACTCACTATTATATAACTCAACTTGTAATAGGTAAAGGAAACACAATAAAGATACATAAAGTAAATCATAATTGGTAATGGCAAACTTAGCTCTTGGTCGAAGAATAGTTGATAATTTGCTGGAGTTCACAAATAACTGGTTTTCAATGATAGCTTTCAAAATAGTAAACATCAAGATAAGAGCAAAGTGCAAAACAAGGAACATAAGAAACATGATTGAATAAATCATCATATGAATAAATGAAACACAACAACTCAAAATACTTGCTGAGATAGAAGGGAATAGGTTTACTGACTCAACTAAAAAGTCAAATAAAGGCCCTTCGCAGAGGGAAGCAGGGATTGCAAGTCTCATAAAGAGCTCCCAAAAATTATGATACTTATTAGCTTTCAGCTCTCATTGCCCCTATCATAGGTATCTTTAGGTGATTAAGGTTAAAGTGATCAAATATGAGGATATGCATTGACAAGTTGTAAGTTGAGAATCTCATGTCCCTTGAATACGAGGGCCGCTCCTCATGCTACTCAAGTTTAGTCACCGGTAAGTTCTTGTCATTGTAAGCATATGTGTATCATAGAGAACCGTCAACGGGGTACCCCTTGCCTGATGATACGGAATAATCCCCATATCAAAATGACAAGGCAAGCAGACAACAAGCATCTCAGCAATCTTCTTATTTACCATGGGAATATGGTGCTTTTTTCTCTCTTTCCTCTTTTCATAATCTATTTTTTTCTTTTTCTCTTTTTTTTCTCAATACCGGACTCCTTTTTTTATAAGAAGAATGCTTCATAGATACTCGTTATGGTTACGCTGCAGGTTTCCACCATGTCAGCATGGATTAGACCAGTGGCCCAGGCGTTTCTCTAACACACACGCATAACTCCATGGACTTACAAGCTCCCCTTTCATTTCACACCGACGACATCCATAGACAAAAGAACATGATATCAACTAGGTACAAAGTACCCGTGCAATGTTGAAAGGGTTCCCCATGACAGCATGGTTCTGCTAATTGACAACTTATAAAGCGCAAGCATATACGCAACATAGGTGAGCACAATGGTCCAAGTTTATTAAATGCAAGAAAGTAAAGTGTGCCATCAAGTTCGTGAGAGCTTTAATCACTAATTTTCACATAACAAGTTTAATTTGGGAGGTAGATAAAACAAGAATTTACTTGGAGTAGCAATAATGCTACTAGGTAGGTATGGTGGACACAAATGGCAAAGGTTTTGGTTTAAAGGAGTGGATGCACGAGAAGAATTCCCTCTCAGTACAGGTTTTTGGCTAGCAAGGCTGGGTAGCAAGTATAAGAGTTGAAGGAAACAACCAAACATACAAGTGATAAAAAACAAACATGCAATCTTCCTTGGAAGCACAAAAGATCTTAACTAGAGAATACTAAACTTATGAGCAAATCAAGAAAGAAAGATGATGAAATTATTTTTCTTTAGAGTACTTTTATCTTTTTATTCAACTCTCAAAAATAGTGTGCTACTGACCGAGCCAGGTTTGCCAAAACCAACTAAATTAACTCAATGATCCCAAAGTGCTACCAATACTAACAACAAGATCAATCATATAACCACGAATTGAAAACTAATAAAAGCTATGCAAAAGAGTGAATGATAGAACTTCTCATTAATATTCCATAACGGCAACTCACACCAAGGGATACATATCTAACGAGAGAGGGGGGACTTCCATAATGCAAACCATCCTACATAATAACTTCTCTATTCATGATATGACTCTACTAATAAGGTAAAAAGATAGAAGATAGTGCTATGATACCGCGGCACTCCCCCAAGCTTGGAACAAACCAAGGGGATGCCAAACCTGATGACGAATTACTCCTTAGGTGGTGGTGGTATCCTCTCATCTTCGTCCGACTTCCAGGGTAAGGGCTTCCCGTCAACAAAGGACATCATGGTCTCCAGCATCCTGAAACTTGTAGCAACACTTATGCGTTTAAACCTAACCTCATACTCACAGTTTTGATTTTGAACATCGTAGAGCTGTGCTTGCAGTTCGTTGGTTGTTTGGCGGAGTGAGAGAACTTCGTCCTTGAGCTCAGCAGTCTCCTCTTGGTGCCCGACGATGAGTTCGGAACAAATCTTATGGATGATATCCACTTCGCGTTCCGCCATCTTCTTGTACCTAAAGACTTCTTGCTCCAGTGCTTCCATCCTGTCCTCCAGACTTCCTTCACCTTTAGGGCCTTGAACCTCTTTTATCCGGACCTCCCCATCTTCAAACAACAACTCCTTGGGATGAATCTTCAACTCTCTCATGTATGGGTTGATGATATCTTCTAAGGAATCTCCCTTGGCTGATCTAGAGGAAGACATTGTGGCTCCAAATATGGGACTCTACCTGGCAGAAACAGATCGAAACGAAAACACGACGAAAACATGATATATGCACCTCGGAAGATTCGGGGGGTTATATATTACGAAGTTTCACATCAAAAGGAAGGTACTGGGAGAAAACGAGTCGGAGGCGGAGTCTAGGGCGGACTCACCACCTGGTGGCGCGGCCAGGGGAGGGCCCGCGCCACAGGGTGGTGTGAGCCACCCTGGCTCTGTTTCCGTCCCTCTTTCGCTTTGTAGCTTTCCTTATTGACTGAAAACTGCAAAAATATAGTTGGATTGTATTTTCGCGGAACTTTTTTTTACCAGAACTGTTACCTATTTGAAAATGGACTCTGTAGGTCTCTGAATTTGGTATCTAGTAGATTCTTCCGGAGTCATCACTTGAATATCATCGATATCTTCATCTTCTACACTTATTACTTGAGTCATAAAACCTTTCTCTTCCTTATTACACCATTAACTCCATTACCTAGAAATTTCTTTCACACAAAACTTTACACAGTTCTCATTAGCAACATTAATATAAGTGAAGTGATATAACCTTTTGAGTCCAAATTCAACTGAAAACCATCAAAACATAAGCTACTGAAGCAACTCCTTCCGAAAACCCAAAAAGAATTCAAAAAGTAAATCGAATAAAGAAGCAAATGTAAGAGTGGCAAAAATCTGTCAAAACAGACCAGCAGGTAAAGATAATTTTTTCGAACATCTTATGTTGCTCAAATCAAAAAGTGCAAAACTAACGAAAGTTAAATAAGAACCTGGGGCAGAAGCACAAAACATTACAGCTCAATCCAACATACAGAGATCTCTCACGAATTTTTACGGTGAAGCACAAAAAATCTGTTTCGGGACAACTTCCCCAAATCTTACTTCTATCTCATTAGAGGTTGATCTTGACACAAAAACCAAACAAAACGGATAAGGAGCGGTTATTACCGAAGTAATAACTTCCAAGACTCAAAGATACAAAAACAAACTGAAAGCAAAAACAAATTGGGTTGTCTCCCAAAAAGCTCTTTCTTTATAGCCATTAAGATGGGCATGATAATTTTGAAGATGCTCACATAGGAATATGAATTGAAGTGAAAGAGAGCATTAAAAAGCAAAAACACACACACACATTTAAGTCTAACCCACTTCCTATCCAAGGGGATTTTGTAAACAAACAAGTTGTTGAAACCAGAGGCTGCAAGCATAGGAAGGCAAAACAAGTGCAACATAAAGACTTTCAGCATAAAACGAGGAAACTTGATATTATTGAGATACATAAGAACACTTTTCCCTCTCTCATAATAACTTCCAGTATCGTGCATAAACTTAACAATATAGCTATCACAAGGACCATCGTAGCAATGATCACTTATTCTAACAGAAAACACAGGAATACTAGCTCTCATAACACTACTTCGTGAAACAATATTAGAGGTATCCTTACAAAGGATAGGGTGTTCCTCTTCTTCATATTTAGTAACAAAGTCTTTCACATTTGATATTATAGGTTCATCAATCATTTGTTTATCAGGTTCAACAACTTTATTCATACTTTCATCTAACATACTAGCCATCATAGAATGTTCCCTTATCTTAACTGGGAAAGGCATTTTCTCAATATAAGGTTCAGGTAAGACATGATTAGCAGTATAAACTTCAGTATTTCTTGCAGGAACACTCTTAGCAATATCTTTATAAGGTTCATGATACTTATTCCACTTCTTTTTAGGTACTTCAATGTAGGAAGCAAAAGCCTTAAAATAAGAAGCAATAGCTTGAGAGTCTAGACCATAAGCATTTTTAATATTTTGAAAGTCATCAGTTCCCATAAAAGATTCTATGCATTCATAATCATAATTTATACCTGACTTTCTACCTTTGTCATTCTCCCAAGCTTTAGCATTGTCTTGAATACGGTCCAGAAGATCCCATTTAGCTTCTTCTTCCATGTGAGTGAATGATCCAGCACAAGAAGCATCCAATAAATCTTTATCATGTAGAGAGAGTCTTGCATAAAAGTTATTGATAATAATATTTTTGGGGAGCTCATGAATGGGACATTTGAGCATTAGTAACTTCAATCTCCCCCAAGCTTGAGCTGTACTCTCTCCATCAAGAGGCCAAAAGTTGTAGATTTGATTCCGATCTTTATGAATCTCACTAGGAGGATAAAACTTTGAATAAAAGAGAGGCACTATTTCCTCCCATTCCAGAGCTTGACCATTCTTCAGCAGCTTATACCATTCCTTAGCTCTTCCTTTCAGTGATAATGAGAATAACTTCTTCTTAACTTGATCTGTAGTAATACCTGCACACTTGAACAACCCGCATAATTCGTGTATAAAGAGCAAATGATCACCGGGATGGACAGTTCCATCCCCAACATAGTAGTTATCCATAACACGATCAATAATTCTTGTAGGTATTTTAAAAACATCATTCTCAGTAGGTGGTGGCTTATCTACTACCTTAGCAGTGGTAGTAGCATTACCAAATAAGAAACTCAGTGAATTATCCATAACGAAAATAAAGGAACTAGCAGAAGTAAACAATACTCATAGTAGAAGTTTCCTTTACCAGTTCCACTCTCTAATAGCGCTTCACTCCCCGGCAACGGTGCTAGAAAATAGTCTTGATGACCCACAAGTATAGGGGGTGTATCGCAGTATTTTTGATAAGTAAGAGTGTCGAACCCAACGAGGAGCAGAAGGTGCTGGCTAGTGGTATGGATCAGGAATTCTCTGCAAATACTTAGCAAACGGATTTTTAGGGGTTTTTGATAGAGCAAGTAAACAAAGTACGAGTAAATGAAAGAAAGTAGGAATAAATGCAACAAGTGGCCCAATCCTTTATGCAGCAAAGGACAAGTCGGTTGTATTACTTAAGATGACCAAACGTTCTCGAGGACATATGGGAAGACTGTCAAGTGCTTTCGCTTCATATAGTTGATTAATCTCCTTTAGCTTGCTAAGTGTTGTGTGGATGAACCTGTGCTAATGTACCGACCTTCCCAGGACTAATACATACTTGCGATTATACCCTTGCAAACATCCGTAAGTACAAGAAAGTAATTAAGGTAGAAATCTAACCACAACTTTAAACTCTAAGACCCTTACGTCCCTTGTGCAATGGTTTCCTAACGGGGGTTCAGGTTTCTGTCACTCCGGCAACCCCTACGATTAGTAGCCAAATACACAATGCATTCCCCTAGGCCCATATAGGTGAAGTGTCATGTAGTCGACGTTCACATGACACCACTAGAAGAAGTACACCACAACTTAAATATCAAACTATTGAATCTTTCTCAACACAACTCCACTACTAACAACATGACTTCCCCATGTCCTCAAGAACAAAACGAACTACTCACAAGACATCATATGGATCATGATCAAAGATGGAATAATGATGTATAACAATCTGAACATAAACAATAATTTAATGGTTCACTCAATAGCATCAACTACAAAGAGTAATTAACACCGGGAAAGTTTCCCCTATGAACTATGCAAGATTCAACTCAATTGTTATAGCAATATGGAGATGGTGATGAGGGTGCTGATGGTGATGATGGTGATGATGATGATGATGATCCCGATGAAGTCCAGCTTGATGGTGGTGTTGATGGCGACGATCTCCCCTCTCCGGGAAGGAATTCTCCGGGCAGAAATCTGTCTACCGGAGAGATCTTTCTCTCTCGGTGTTTTCTGCCCCGCAGAGGCGGCGGAATCTTTCTGTGGTCGCTCCCCGAGTCTTAGGGTTTTGGGAGGATAATATACGCCAGAGGGGAGAGCCTGGAGTGGGCCAGGGCGGCCACACCACCTGCTGGCGCGGCCTAGGGCTGCCTGCGCCAGGGGGTGGTGTGGGCCCCCTGTGGCCCATCTCTAGCCCCCCTTCTAGCTTCCTTCGTCTTCTGGAAAAATAAGATTTTCTGTATATTTTCCCGGATTTTCTGATCTTCGTGAATTTTGCCTCCAAACAGCACCTTTTCCATCAGAATCCTGACTGCAGCGGTCCATGCTCCAAAAGTCATCAACCATGCAAAAACATATGAAATAACATAAGTATCACCTCTCAATATGAAATATATCAATGAATAATAGTGAATTAAGACATAGAATAGTGATGCAAAATGGACATATCAAAGAGCAATCAAGAAAGGTGTTCCATCTTGAAGGTGACAAGATCGTCTATATCAAGCTCAAGTGGGATGCTCAAGGCAAAGGTATGATCTTGATAGGCTTATTTTTTTTACCGGTCTCTTGTAGTGTTAGAAGATCGGGTTTAGGATAGATAGCCATTCTATCAAGAGGGGCTCTCGAGTGGGACACTCGTTCGTATCTTTCGGAGAGAGCTCAAACCTTTGCATACATAGCATCATCTTTCTTGGTTGTTGTTTGGTTCTTGTCCATGTGAGGATCTAGAGCTTGTGGTTACCTTCATAACAAGCTCTAGTTCATCAAAAACGGATTTCCCTTGCATATCTTATTGTGTTTTTGATCTTGCAGGTTTTCTGGCTCCACACCTCGGGAGGTATCTCACATGCAATATTCATGGTATTTTTGTTGGATTCTACACTATGTTATCTTTCCAACAAAATTGGTCTCATCTCGTTTGTAGTTCAGATGCAAAAGTTGTGGTAGTTTTGGTTCTGGAGTTTTTGCCTCACCAGTAGTTCTAGTGGGCCACCGGTAGTACCGCTAGAGCATTTTGCCGCCGGTAGTACCGATGCTAATTCTGGCCCAAATTCTGGTAAACCCGGTTTTGGTTTAGTACCCTCTCTGTCTTGGTCGTATCTTTTTGATGGAACTTGGATCGGTATTTCGGGCGGTAGTACCGACCCCACCGAAAGTTTCGGTGGATAGGCGGTAGTACCGTCCAGGATCATTTTTGTGTTCGTTCGCGTCGCCGTTTTGGATTGTTGGCTGGGTGCCACCGGTAGTACCGGCCACCCACCGGTACTACCGTTCGTGCGCGATCTTGTGAGTAACAGGCAGATCGGGGAGCCCTTTAAAAAGTGCTCCCCTTTCCCCTTCGGGCCTAACTAGCTTTTTCTTAGGTTTTGCCCCTCTCTCTCTCCTCCATTGTTGACCTTGAAGAGCTTGTCCTCTCCCCTTCCCCCTCCTATGATTCTTGCATCTTTTTGAGGAATTTGAGAGAGGAGATCTAGATCTATAACCCCCACCAAACCAAATACCTTCTTTGTGAAGGAATCCTTGGGATCTAGATCTTGGAGAGTTTTGTGTTCTCTTCTTATGTTCTTCCTCTCGTATTCCCCCAATAGATTTTGTAGCTTTGGTGGAATTTGAGAGTGAAGGACTTGCCTCTTTCATTTGGTGCATAGGTTTGAATTCTCCTCAGAGTTTCGGCGAGTTCAAGCTCTTGAGCTTGTTTCTCTTGGGTTCTTGGAACCCTAGACGGTTGTGTGGAGTTGTGGTGTATTTTGAGGCCTCCAATTGAGTTGTGGAGATTCCTCAAGCTTGTTGGCCTTTTGTGGTATTGTGGAGCCTTTGTGGTGTTTCTTGGGAGCCCTCCAATTGAGTTGTGGAGTTTTCCCCAAGCCTTGTACGGGTTCGGTGACTGCCCTCAAGTGTCCCATAGTGGAACGTGAGTAGGCCTTTGTGGCGAGCTCACGGGAGAACAGGGTGAGCCTTTTGTGGCGTCGGTGAGTTACGTGCCTTCGCATCTTGGAGTGAGGCCTTGTGTGGCGTTGGGTGAGCATCGAGCCACCACACCTCGAGGTGAGCCACTTGTGGCGTTCGAAGTATATTGCGCTCCCACACCTCTCTAACAGAAACGTAGCTTCTTTAGAAGTGAACTTCGAGAAACAAATCATCATCTCTGCGTCCATCGGTTATCTCTTAATCGAGCCCTTTACTTATGTAATTTACATTGTGATAGTCATCGTGCTTGAAGTATTATATCTTGCTATCAACTTGTTGCTTGTCTTGCTTAGCATAGGTTATTGGTGCACTTAGTTGAACCTAGTGGATATAGGTTTTGCCTTGATAAATTAAATGTTAAGTTTTATTCCGCTTTATTAGAGCCTAAACCGTAATAAGTTTAAAACGCCTATTCACGCCCCTCTATAGGCGACGTCCATTTCCCTTTCAACAAGGATTCTATAATATATAGCATTAGAATAATGGTACTCAAAGAAACCGCTAGCACACTCTTGTTAAAGCCGCTAGCAATGAGTGCATTTTGCTTTGCTTCTCGGTCTCAAAGCACGGATTTGGAATTGGGTCACTAAGCTAGATTTCCTACAAACTGCTTAGCAGTCTATTGCCTATGTACACCTGTGGTTTAACACTCAATGTCATCACAGCCAACGGTAAAGCGGGTGCCAGTCTCACCTGAAGCGTCCAAGGGTGGAGCAGCGACCTGGAGGCGATTCACGGCCGGAAGTCCCCTATTCGGACAGCGTTTAGCCGCCACCAAGCAGTCGCCGCCCTCCCCGCCGTCTCGGGCATGGCGGCCTGAGGCGCGTTGCCTCCACATCTAGGTCCGTCCGGCAACCGGCGGCCCATCGATCGGTAGCGGGAGGGTGGAAGTACCGAAGCTCCCGGCGAGCGATCTCAGGGATTGATGCGCGCACCAACGATCTGCTTTGGGAGAGAGAGAGCAAAGCGAGGGCAGAAAGGGAATGGTCAGGTTACGGTAGAACCACACAGATAATCCTTCAGACACGTTAGGTCCAAATATACGTGATCCGCAGTTCGATGTACCGAGCCGCGGTTGGCACGTACAAACGTGCATTGCTCAATTAGGGAACTTTATTAAAATACTACTCCTCATAACCTATATTAGGGAACTTTATTAAAATACTACTACTCAAAACCTATATTTAGATAAAATAAAATGATCCGATATTTTCTTAAAATATAATGACACGCCGTACCTACGGAGCGAAACCCGTCTGCCAACCATGAGGGAAACACACCCTTCTACACACACACCATCGTCGCTTGATCCCTTTGCCGTCGAGTCCGGTGTCATGTCTTCTTGTTAATAGATCAAAAAGGTTGCGCCTCCCCCGCGGAGTTGTGTCGGTGGGAAGGAGCCTCGTGATTTGACACCGTGGAACCCTCCCTCCTATTTTGGGTCGATGACCAAGGTAATGACTAGAATTTTCCCCTGATCACGCCGTCAATCGTCACCGACATTATCGTTGTAACATCCCAAAACTTTAATCCAAAGTTATCAAGATCAAATCATCTAAAAATAGGGTTAACAAAAACTTTTCCAAATTTAAAATGAAAGCATTCATATATGTGTGCATTTAAAATAGGAGTTGTTTGAATTGCCATGATTAATTGATCCAATGCTTGTAAAATGTTTCTTAGGTGATTTAAACATCATCTACATCATTTCCAAACTTTTCCTAAAGAAAATCAAATAAAAAAAAATTAAAAAGGAGGAATGGTCATTTTGGCAAATTTATCTCCCATGCCTACTTTGGCTATTCCTAGTACTTAATTCTTAACAGAAACAATTCTTGATCTTTGTACCCCTTGCTAGTACACATAATGAGGTACCAAGGCCCACCTTTGGATCTGCTAAAAATATTCTGTTAACTATTTAAAATGACAGTTTAAAATTGAATCTAATGCATATGCATAGATCACCCCTATTTCAAAAACCATCTATTTGAGCTCCACTTTCAAAACCCTTGCAACCAGAGACTACCTATCACTAGTGGAGATCACTGAAAATTTTTAAAACCAAAATTCAAAACTTTCTTTCGTGCGGCCATTTAATCAAACACTTGGCATGCATAATCTGTACTCTAATCCTAGCTCACTGTTTACTACAAGGTTTTGCCTCCAAATGATCTCCATTTATCTCCTCTGTCCCCTCTTGATCTAACCAAACCCCTAACACCCCTCTCCCTTGTCCGTAGTCCCCAGGCCATGCCATGCCGAGCCATGCCTCGCCGGCCAACCCTTGCCCCGCTGCAGCAGACCATTCCCTCTCCCCTCGCCATGTCTAGGAGGTAGCCAGGAGCTCACCGCCACCCCCTATCCCTTGCCCGAGCCTAGAGCAGCAATGGACCACCGAGCACAAACCGCGCCCAGTGCCACCGCACGACGGCAGTGCTGCCCCCAGAGCGCGCTCGGTCCCCGCTCGCACAGACCGCCCCTTGGCAACATCCCGCGCCCGCCGCTCTGCCTTGACCTAGAGAACACCCCAGACACCCCCGCTGGCCGCCCAAAGCCTCATAGCCACCGCTCGCCGTGGACACCGCCGCCTCTGCCTCTCAGAGCGCCACCTCGCCCAGACCGCGTGCCACCGCCCCTATGGCCGCATTCAAGTTCTAGAGCACCGCCAAGGAACCGCCCATCGATCGCCACCCCCAACCATGCCTCTACCCCGTCGTAGCCATGTCGCCACCGTCGACTGCCCATCCCGCTCGGTCTCACCGTCGGGCCTATAAAAGGAGCCCTCCCCAGCCTCTTCTCTCCACACCATTCCACTCCCCTCACCTCTCTGAACCTCACACACCTCTAGCCGGAGCAAGGCGAGCTCTGCCTCGCTGGAATCGGAGCCGGAGCAGCCGCGGCAGGAGGAGAAGGGCGCCGTTGATTGCGAACACCACAACCTCCGCCGCAACCGCGCCTCGCCGAGCGTCATCTTCCACGTCGTTTGCCCGCCTCGCCGACCCCACTGGAGCCCTGGTACGCCGCCAGAAGACCCCCACCGAGCCGCTAGGGTTCGAGCTCGCCGGCGACCTGTTCGTCGTCGACGACGACCCTTAGCCGTAGATTCCTATTCTAATCGCACGACCCACAGCGTGCGTACCGTTTCGCGTTTTAAGTGTCGCTGACACGCGGGACCCCCCTGTCAGTTGAGCCCCGTGCCGTGGAGCGCCACTGGGCCGGCCCATTTGTTTTCCTGCGCTAGCCTATCCATTTAAATCTGGATTTTTCTTTTTAGTTAAATCTAGTTTCTGTCCCCTAGTTTAAAAATCAATTCTGTGAGTTTGACAAATCCAAATTGCATGAAACCAATTTTTTCTAAAAGATTTTGAGATGATCTACCCAAGCCCGTTGGATTTAATTCAATTAGAGTTATAGATCTCTCCTAATAAAAATAAGAAGGCAGAAGCTTTTGCAACTTACAACATTTTTATAAAACCAACCAAGTTAGCTTTTGAGTTGATTCCAACTCTCAAAAATCACATTTCATCATATCTATCTAAATATGTAATAATATTAAGGTTTACATGCAGTGACTTTGGAATAGTACCAAAATAATGCTATATAGGCATTTCTAGTCACTTTAAATCATTAAATAATAAACTTAAACCAAAGTAATATTGATCCAACCTTTTAAATCTCATTCCTACATGTTAGAGTAAGTGGTGATGACATGTGTCAACATGATCCCATATTTTGGTGGTGAATATTAAATTTTAGTTAATATTTCAATGAGTAGAAATTACTTTTGTAATATAAAAAGGATGAAACTATTGAAATTAAACTTGTGATGCTTGTGATGATAATAGATCATCAATTGTGTGTCTTAGAATGTTATCTAGACTAGTTAAGTATTGTTTGGTGATTGTCTTCTCCGTATGTATTGTTATAGAAGATAGTACCGACCAAGCTTACGAGGAGGAGTGCTATCAAGACGAAGACGAAGAAAACTTCAACCACTGCACCAACCAAGGCAAGCTATTATTGGTAAGCTAACCCTTACAAAACATACTTTAGCAAGCCATCATTAACAGTACAAGCTACCCTTAGCAAGCTAGCAATACCCAAGATTAACCCTTGCAAGTTTAGTACTTAGCAAACTAGAATCAAACTAGATGGTTTAGCAAAGATGCCTTAAGCATGCTTTGATCACACCCTTTTGACTATTAGTACCCCAAGTCTTACGTACAAGTTTTACTCCCCTTAGTACACAAAGTTCTTTACTTGTTTTGAAGGTAGCATAAAAAGTATAAAACTTGACCTACTTAGAAACCTTTAGATGTCATTCTATGGCATGAGATTGATCCCATCCTTCCACCTTAGTGAACACTCTTAACTTAGTATTTTAGAGTAGATCAAAAACTTGAGTCACTTTAGATGGGAACAAATGGGTGAAAATGAATTGTGAAAACCTTGGAATGATGAGTCATTCTATTGAGATGTTTTGACATGTGTTGAGAAATACAACTGGTTTATGATGATGAAAATGATGAGGCATGAGCCTTAACCCTTTTATAAAACTGATGGTTGGATTCCGATGCGATACCATTCCAAATTTACCGTACAACCACACTACCTGAATTGGGTAAGGCTTAGCTGGAAATTTATATGCATTAGTATTAGTTCCCTCACGGGAGAGGTTTGAGCCGAGGCTACCTCTCAATGTTGTCCACCTATGCAGTGCCCAAGATGACTGATGGTCATGGTCGGGGGGACATGCTCATAGGAGAGGTGCTTATACTAGGGTGTGTAAAGGGAAGGTTATGTTTGATTATCTGCATACTAAGTATGATGATTCAGGGTTATCCCTGACAGATGTATCGAATCTTGTGGTGAAAGTGTACCACCTCTACAGAGTGTCAAACTATTTGAATAGCCGCGTCCGCGATTATGGACAGTTGGAATGGCCATACTATTTCGTTGTCAGATGTTTTCTAAATAACTTGAAATGAATGATGAATCTTGACTTGACCACAACAGGGTTGTGTTTATGATAATAGCTTCCCAACTTAAGTGATTCTAGAACTTTACTTTATCTTTCTTTGCTTCAGAACTCAGCTTAGGTTTCAAACTTAACTTTATAGTAAACTTAGCTCTAGCACTTTAACTTAGAATTATACTACTTGTTAGTGGTAGTTTGCGAGTACTTAAAGAGTACTCATGGCTTTTGTCCCTGGCTATTATCATGGCCAGACTATGAAGGAGATTATCAAGATGATGGTCACCAGGACGACTATGATAACTAGGACTATCTGCCTTCGTCAGCATTGCCTGTGCCCCTGAAGATGGACCCCACCGCTACGCTTATCTTTTATTTCCGCTGCTTGTTGTATTAAAGACTGGATCATGAGATCCTTATTTGTGTAAAACCTTATGTATGGTATGTAATGGATGATGTACTGTGATATCCAATCCGTTATGTCTCGCAAAAATGGTAATCCTGGGATTGCGAGGTATGGCATAACGGGCATCTGGGATTAAAAATCCGGGTGTTGACAAGTTGGTATCAGAGCCATCCTGACCATAGGAGACCCTAGTTAGAATGGACGTCCAAACAAAAAACTTAGCTTCAAAACCAAAGTGATTATTTATGAAAAACTATTTCCTCTCTTACCCTTGTGAACTCATTCTTTCTCAAAAATTCATGTTCCTCAAAATTCTTACATTACTACTTAAAATTTGACACACTTGATCACTTCACTAACTTCCTCATCCTTAATTCTTGTAGATGGAGACTCAGTTCAGCAAGTTTTACCAGTTGGGAAACGGAGGTCAGCTGATCTTCGAGAGCGATATGGATCCGCTGTCAGAGTTACTGGGACGCCCACATCCGGAGTTTCTTGGAGCTCAACTTCTAGGACCCCCAAGAGGAGACCTACAGTGGCTAGTCACCGTGGATCTTCGTGGAAGCATCGAAGCACCAACTTCTGGGAGAATTCAGTTCTCCGTGAGAGAGAACAACTGGCTAGATGGATTAGCCAGGGCAATGCATGAAGCTCTCGCACGTCTATGTGCCCTCAGCGTCAACAAGATCCAAGGAACCCGTTTTGCCCACTATGCAAGACGTGACTTCATGGGAATGCCGATGGAGATGCCAAGTCACCCAGAGTTGAGGCGTCAAGTGGAGAACCTTGACTTCTTGCTTCTTGATAGACATCAGGAACTGGACAATGCCAGGGAGTTAGCTAACCAGAACTGTGCCATCGCCGACTAGAAGGCCCAGACTTTCGCACTGCTCGTCCAAGATCGCCAGTCTCTTCGCTGCCAGTGTGCAAAGAAGGATCGCACCATCGCCCGTCTTCGCAAGAAGGTGGCCGACCTCGAGAAGACCGTCAAGGAGCAGGAAGCTCAGCTTGCCGCCAAGGAAGAAGAAGATGAGGGTGAAGACATCCAGGGAGATATGGATTCTTACCTCATCAACGATGATGACTTTCTGGAGGAGGATGTTGTGGACTTCTACACGGATGATGAAGACTCTGACTTCATTGACGATGAGTAGATGCACTAGAGCACTGTTGTAGCATGGGATGTATCATCTCATTGTATCGTAGCTTGCAGAATGGTTCTTCAAACCATCTGTTTTCCCCTTTGATTGTTGTGGTGTGTGTTCTATCGTGTGCTTTCTTGCATGAATGAAAAAGAATTTAGTTGAAAAACCTAAGTTTAACTCAAAGTTTTAGCTTTGAAAACCCAAAACCATGAACCTTAGAATTTCCCTCTTATCCCTATATCTATCTCAATCTTCAGATGACTCGTGGAAACCAAGGAGGGAGCAGCTCGTCGCAGGACCCAATGCTGCAGATCTTGCAGAATCTCATCGCGGACCGTGAAGCAAGCAGGGCCGAGCGTCAAACCAACTTAGCAACATTGCAGCAGATCGCCCAAATGGCTCTCAACAACCAAGGACATGGAAATCAGGATCACCAAGGATCCAAACTCAAAAACTTTCAAAACACCAATCCCCCAATCTTTAACCAATCTAAAAACCCATTAGATGCTGATGACTGGTTACAGACCATGGAAAACAACTTAGAGGTTGCCAGAGTTGATGAGAATGAGAAAGTTCTCTTCGCCACCCACTATCTGGCGGGAGATGCAATAGCTTGGTGGAATAGCATCCGCAATATGAACCATGGCCAGATAATGACCTGGGAAGCATTCAAGGTGAAGTTCAGCCGCACCCACGTGCCGCAAGGTCTTGTCAATAGGATGAGAGATGAATTCCACGAATTGAAGCAAGGAAGAATGACTGTGGTGGAGTACCGTGACAGATTCTTGTCACTTGCCAGATATGCACCGGATGAGATCAACACGGAGGCCAAGAACAAGGAGAGATTCTTAAACGGACCGCATGATGAGATGCAGACTGTCCTCGTCAACATCCGTTTCGATGATCTTGAAGAGCTAGTCGACTCTGCCATTCAGATGGAAGGGAAGATTAACTAGGCAAACGACAACCGCAAGCGTCGTATGATGCAGCAGTCTGGATCCAGCAGTCACCAGAAGTACCGTCCCAACCCCTCACCAGGATATGCACCAAGGAACAACCGACCCCCAAATTCCTGCCCAAGCTACCCCAACCGTAGCGGAGGTAATGTGAAGTCCGGAGGAAACAATCACAACTCCGGCAATGCCAACAACTTCAACCGTGCCCCTCCCAAGAGCAACAACAACAACAACACTGCACCCAGAACTGGCAGCAATGCTGTGCCTGTCGCAGTCAAGGACAAGTCCCAGATCACCTGTTTCGAGTGTGGAGTGAAGGGTCACTACTCCAATGAGTGTGCCAAGAAGACTGCCGCCAATGCCCCTGTGAATGCCCCAGCTCAGCAGCAGCGTCGTGTTCAACCAGGAAGGAGATTTGCCCCAGGGAACCCTCACAGCCGCAACGGTCGTCTCTTCCACATGAACGCAGAAGAAGCCCAAGAAGCGCCAGATGTAGTGCTGGGTATGTTTTCTGTCAACTCAGTTTTAGCAAGAGTATTGTTTGATTCTGGAGCATCGCATTCATTTGTCACCGAAGAATTTGTATGCACTAGTAAGATTCACCCAACCAACCTGAAGCATGTCATGATAGTTCAAATCCCCGGTTCAACTACAAAAGCTAGAAAAATTTGCAAAGCTGTACCTATCAGAATACATGGGATAGATTTTTATGCCAACCTAATTGTACTTGGAACCAAAGGATTGGAAGTAGTACTAGGTATGGACTGGATGTCAAGGCATAAAGGACTGATAGACTGTGCTAAGAAAGCCATCACCATGACCAGTAGTTCTGGAGTAACAGTAGAGCATATCTCTGAAACCTTACCCCGTCAATTCAAGTGCAACAAGAGTGTAGCCCTGCCCACCATTGACCAAGTCAGAGTAGTCTGTGAATACCCCGACATATTCCCAGATGAATTGCCAGGTATGCCCCCGGATAGGGATATTGAGTTCATTATCGAACTAATCCCCGGAACCGGACCTATAGCCCAAAGACCATATACCATGAACCCCTCAGAGTTAGTGGAACTAAAGAAGAAGTTGGATGCCATGTTAGCAACATGCTTGATTCAGCCAAGCGCATCGCCATGGAGATCACCAGTGTTATTCGTCGACAAGAAAGATGGAGGCAACCGTCTGTGTACAGATTACAGAAAGTTGAATGATGTCACCATCAAGAATAAGTACCCTTTGCTAAAGATAGAGGATCTATTTGATCAGTTGACTGGAGCCCAGGTATTCTCAAAGATTGATCTTAGGACTGGTTATCGCCAACTTAAGATTCATACAACGGATATTCCGAAGACCGCCTTTACTACTCGCTATGGTTTATACGAGTATACGGTTATGTCTTTTGGGTTAACCAATGCCCCTGCTTATTTCATGAATCTCATGAATGAGATCTTTATGAATTTCCTAGATAAGTTTATAGTTGTGTTTATCGACGACATCCTTATCTACTCTAAGTCAGAAGAAGAGCATGAGCAACATCTGAGAATCATTCTAGAAACCCTGAGAGAGCATCAGTTATATGCCAAGTTCAGCAAGTGTGAGTTTTGGCTGAAAGAAGTAGGATTCCTAGGACATATTGTGTCTACCGGAGGAGTCTCTGTTGATCCCACCAAGATCAAAGATGTCGAGGAATGGGAAGCCCCAACCAATCAAACCCAAGTTCGTTCATTTCTCGGATTAGCGGGATATTACCGCAAGTTCGTAGAAGGATTCTCGAGCATAGCCCGACCAATGACCCAATTGTTGAAGAAGGACAAGAAGTTTGAATGGACAGACAAGTGTGAAGCCAGTTTCCAGGAGCTGAAGAAGAGATTGATATCAGCCCCAATTTTGATCATGCCAGACATCAAGAAGCCGTTTGATGTGTATTGTGATGCATCCAAGATTGGCCTAGGATGTGTATTGATGCAAGAAGGCAAAGTCATCGCTTATCTGTCTCGACAACTGAAGCAGCATGAGCAGAACTATCCGACCCATGATCTTGAGCTAGCAGCCGTGGTTCTAGCATTGAAGACATGGCGTCATTATTTGATGGGTAATCGCTGTGAGATTTACTCAGAACATAAGAGATTGAAGTATATGTTCACTCAGAAGGAGCTGAATATGAGGCAAAGAAGATGGATAGAGTTAATCAAGGATTATGACCTTGACATTCACTATCACCCCGGCAAAGCCAATGTGGTAGCGGATGCTCTTAGCAGATTGCCATGTAGGCTTAACACCATGATCAAAGAGAAGCAACCAAGTTTGTATGAGGAGTTGGAGCAGTTCAGGACTGAGTTAGTTAGCAAAGTATTCCTAGCTAGCATTGAACTTCAACCCACTTTGATTAGCCAAATCAAGGAAGCCCAGAAGGGGAATGAAAGTATCGACGGAATCAAACGTCGTATTGGTACAGGAAAGGTACCTGGATTCACCGAAGACGAAGGAGTACTATGGTACAAAGGACGTATCTGTGTGCCAACAGATTCGGAGCTGAAGGAAATTATCATGAAGGAAGCTCATGATACTCTTTATTCTATCCACCCCGGAGGAACAAAGATGTATCAGGATTTGAAAGAGCAATTTTGGTGGCACAAGATGAAGAGAGAGATCGGAAGCTACATCGCCAAATGTGACATCTGCCAAAGAGTCAAAGCAGAGCATCAGAGACCTGCAGGAGTGTTGCAACCATTGCAGATTCCAGAATGGAAATGGGATTCCGTCGGAATGGACTTTATCACCGGTTTACCTACTTCTAGTAGGGGAAATGACTCAATCTGGGTCATAGTTGATAGACTGTAGACTGTCCAAGGTAGCCCACTTCATACCTGTCAAAACAACCTACCAGAGTGCAAAGTTAGCAGAGCTATATATTGATAGGATTGTTAGTCTGCATGGAACCCCCAAGACCATCATCTCAGATCGAGGAACCCAGTTTACCTCAAGATTTTGGCAGAAAGTTCAGGAAGGTTTAGGAACCAAGTTGAACTTCAGTACCGCTTATCACCTGCAAACAGATGGACAGACTGAGAGAGTCAAACAGATCCTAGAGGATATGCTTAGAGCTTGTGTGTTGGAATACGGATCAAAATGGGAAGACTGCCTGCCTTTCGTAGAATTCTCATATAACAACAGTTATCAAGCTAGTTTGCAGATGGCACCAGTTGAATTCCTATACGGAAGAAAGTGTCGTACCCCTTTGAATTGGTCGCAAGTAGGAGAGAGTCAGATCTTTGGACCCGACATTCTCCGAGAAGCAGAAGAGAAAGTTCACAAAGTCCGTGAGCACCTCAAGACCACCCAATCCAGACAAAAGAGCTATGTTGACAAGAGAAGGAGGGACCTGACTTTCAATGTCGGAGATTTCGTATATCTCAAGGTTTCACCATTGAAGGGAACTCAACGCTTTAGTCTGAAGGGAAAGTTAGCTCCCAGATATATCGGACCTTTCAAGACTCTAAACCGCCGAGGAGAAGTATCGTATCAACTGGAACTGCCTGAAGAGATGTCAGCCATCCACAATGTGTTCCATATCTCGTTACTTCGCAAATGCTTGGAAGTGCCTAAGAAGAGTGAAGTTTTCAAGAACATTGATCACGGAGCTGTGGAAATTAACAATGACCTGACCTATCGGGAAGTACCCATCCGTATCTTAGAAGAAGCCTACAGAACCACCAGGACCAGGAGTATCAAGTTTCTCAAGATTCAGTGGAGCAACCATACCGAGGAGGAAGCTACTTGGGAGCGCGAAGATTACATTAGAATAGAGTTCCCAGATCTCTTTAGTTCCTAATTTTCTTTGTAAATCTCGGGACAAGATTTTGTTTAAGGGGGGAAGGTTTGTAACATCCCAAAACTTTAATCCAAGGTTATCAAGATCAAATCATCCAAAAATAGGGTTAACAAAAACTTTTCCAAATTTAAAATGAAAGCATTCATATATGTGTGCATTTAAAATAGGAGTTGTTTGAATTGCCATGATTGATTGATCCAATGCTTGTAAAATGTTTCTTAGGTGATTTAAACATCATCTACATCATTCCCAAACTTTTCCTAAAGAAAATCAAATAAAAAAGAATTAAAAAGGAGGAATGGTCATTTTGGCAAATTTATCTCCCATGCCTACTTTGGCTATTCCTAGTACTCAATTCTTAACAGAAACAATTCTTGATCTTTGCACCCCTTGCTAGTACACATAATGAGGTACCAAGGCCCACCTTTGGATCTGCTAAAAACATTCTGTTAACTATTTTAAATGACAGTTTAAAATTGAATCTAATACATATGCATAGATCACCCTTATTTCAAAAACCATCTATTTGAGCTCCACTTTCAAAACCCTTGCAACCAGAGACTACCTATCACTAGTGGAGATCACTCAAAAATTTTGAAACCAAAATTCAAAACTTTCTTTCGTGCGGCCATTTAATCAAACACTTGGCATGCATAATCTCTACTCTAATCCTAGCTCACTGTTTACTATAGGGTTTTGCCCCCAAATGATCTCCATTTATCTCCTCTGTCCCCTCTTGATCTAACCAAACCCCTAACACCCCTCTCCCTTGTCCGTAGTCCCCAGGTCATGCCATGCCGAGCCATGCCTCGCCGGCCAACCCTTGCCCCGCTGTAGTAGACCATTCCCTCTCCCCTCGCCATGTCTAGGAGGTAGCCAGGAGCTCACCGCCACCCCCTGTCCCTTGCCCAAGCCCAGAGCAGCAGTGGACCACCGAGCACAAACCGCGCCCAGTGCCACCGCACCATGCCAGTGCCGCCCCCAGAGCGCGCTCGGTCCCCGCTCGCACAGACCGCCCCTTGGCAGCAGCCCGTGCCCGCCGCTCCGCCTCGACCTGGAGAACACCCCAGACACCCCTGCTAGCCGCCCAAAGCCTCACAGCCACCGCTCGCCGTGGACACCGCCGCCTCTGCCTCTCAGAGCGCCACCTCGCCCAGACCGCGTGCCACCGCCCCTATGGCCGCATTCAAGTTCTAGAGCACCGCCAGGGAATTGCCCATCGATCGCCACCCCCAGCCATGCCTCTACCCCGCCGTAGCCATGTCGCCACCGTCGACTGCCCATCCCGCTCGGTCTCACCATCGGGCCTATAAAAGGAGCCCTCCCCAGCCTCTTCTCTCCACACCATTCCACTCCCCTCACCTCTCTGAACCTCACACACCTCTAGCCGGAGCAAGGCGAGCTCTGCCTCGCTGGAATTGGAGCCGGAGCAGCCGCGGCAGGAGGAGAAGGGCGCCGTTGATTGGGACCACCCCAAGCTCCGCCGCAACCGCGCCTCGCCTCGCCGTCGTCTTCCATGTTGTTTGCCTGCCTCGCCGACCCCGCTGGAGCCCTGGTACGCCGCCAGTAGACCCCCACCGAGCCGCTAGGGTTCGAGCTCGCCGGCGACCTGTTCGTCATCGACGATGACCCTTAGCCGTAGATTCCTATTCTAATCGCACGACCCACAGCGCGCGTACCGTTTCGCGTTTTAAGTGCCGCTGACACGCGGGACCCCCCTGTCAGTTGAGCCCCGTGCCGCGGAGCGCCACTGGGCCGGCCCATTTCTTTTCCCGCGCTAGCCTACCCATTCAAATCTGGATTTTTCTTTTTAGTTAAATCTAGTTTCTGTCCCCTAGTTTAAAAATCAATTCTGTGAGTTTGACAAATCCAAATTGCATGAAACCAATTTTGTCTAAAAGGTTTTGAGATGATCTACCCAAGCCCGTTGGATTTAATTCAATTAGAGTTATAGATCTCTCCTAATAAAAATAAGAAGGCAGAAGCTTTTGCAACTTACAACATTTTTATAAAATCAACCAAGTTAGCTTTTGAGTTGATTCCAACTCTCAAAAATCACATTTCCTCATATCTATCTAAATATGTAATAATATTAAGGTTTACATGCAGTGACTTTGGACTAGTACCAAAATAATGCTATATAGGCATTTCTAGTCACTTTAAATCATTAAATAATGAACTTAAACCAAAGTAATATTGATCCAACCTTTTAAATCTCATTCCCACATGTTAGAGTATGTGGTGATGACATGTGTCAACATGATCCCATATTTTGGTGGTGAATATTAAATTTTAGTTAATATTTCAATGAGTAGAAATTACTTTTCTAATATAAAAAGGACGAAACTATTGAAATTAAACTTGTGATGCTTGTGATGATAATAGATCATCAATTGTGTGTCTTAGAATGCTATCTAGACTAGTTAAGTATTGTTTGGTGATTGTCTTCTCCGTATGTATTGTTATAGAAGATAGTACCGACCAAGCTTACGAGGAGGAGTGCTATCAAGACGAAGACGAAGAAAACTTCAACCACTGCACCAACCAAGGAAAGCTATTATTGGCAAGCTAACCCTTGCAAAACATACTTTAGCAAGCCACCATTAACAGTACAAGCTACCCTTAGCAAGCTAGCAATACCCATGATTAACCCTTGCAAGTTTAGTACTTAGCAAACTAGAATCAAACTAGATGGTTTAGCAAAGATGCCTTAAGCATTCTTTGATCACACCCTTTTGACTATTAGTACCCCAAGTCTTACGTACAAGTTTTACTCCCCTTAGTACACAAAGTTCTTTACTTGTTTTGAAGGTAGCATAAAAAGTATAAAACTTTACCTACTTGGAAACCTTTAGATGTCATTCTATGGCATGAGATGGATCCCATCCTTCCACCTTAGTGAACACTCTTAACTTAGTATTTTGGAGTAGATCAAAAACTTGAGTCACTTTAGATGGGAACAAATGGGTGAAAATGAATTGTGAAAACCTTGGAATGATGAGTCATTCTATTGAGATGTTTTGACATGTGTTGAGAAATACAACTGGTTTATGATGATGAAAATGATGAGGCATGAGCCTTAACCCTTTTATAAAACTGATGGTTGGATTTGGATGCGATACCATTCCAAATTTACCGTACAACCACACTACCTGAATTTGGTAAGGCTTAGCTGGAAATTTATATGCATTAGTATTAGTTCCCTCACGGGAGAGGTTTGAGCTGAGGCTACCTCTCAATGTTGTCCACCTATGCAGTGCCCAAGATGACTGATGGTCATGGTTGGGAGGCCATGCTCATAGGAGAGGTGCTTATACTAGGGTGTGTAAAGGGAAGGTTATGTTTGATTATCTGCATACTAAGTATGATGATTCAGGGTTATCCCTAACAGATGTATCGAATCTTGTGGTGAAAGTGTACCACCTCTACAGAGTGTCAAACTATTCGAATAGCCGCGTCCGCGGTTATGGACAGTTGGAATGGTCATACTATTTCGTTGTCAGATGTTTTCTAAATAACTTGAAATGAATGATGAATCTTGACTTGACCACAACAGGGTTGTGTTTATGATAATAGCTTCCCAACTTAAGTGATTCTAGAACTTTACTTTATCTTTCTTTGCTTCAGAACTCAGCTTAGGTTTCAAACTTAACTTTATAGTAAACTTAGCTCTAGCACTTTAACTTAGAATTATACTACTTGTTAGTGGTAGTTTACGAGTACTTAAAGAGTACTCATGGCTTTTGTCCCTGGCTATTATCATGGCCAGACTATGAAGGAGATTATCAAGATGATGGGCATCAGGACGGCTATGATAACTAGGACTATCTTCCTTCGTCAGCATTGCCTGTGCCCCTGAAGATGGACCCCACCGCTACGCTTATCTTTTATTTCCGCTGCTTGTTGTATTAAAGACTGGATCATGAGATCCTTATTTGTGTAAAACCTTATGTATGGTATGTAATGGATGATGTACTGTGATATCCAATCCGTTATGTCTCGCAAAAATGGTAATCCTAGGATTGCGAGGTATGGCATAACGGGCATCTGGGATTAAAAATCCGGGTGTTGACAATCATCCTCCCCTTCCCTAGCTAGAATGCCACCCAAGCTCGATTCCGCTACCCTGCCGGTGTTTCCCTTAGACATGATGTTGCTGGAATCATCCCTCGAGATGCCTCCAGTGTCACAATAGTAGTTGAGCACCACCGGCGTGGTATGATCGATGAGGACGGGCGCGGAGACCGTCGGTAAGACATCGACGATGAGGGAGGAAGTGGGACAACTGCCACAACGAAGGCCATGGTAGGCCATTCGCGTGTCACCAAGGAAAAATAACAGAGGAAACCCTCAGTGTCCTCCATGTTCGTCCTGATGGATAATCAGAAGGCCAAGCTGACGTTAGTGTTTTCCACACCCAGGCCATCTGCCTACTCCACGACAACTATCGCAGCTTGAGATGTCACATGGGAGGTGATCGATGAAATGCCCGAGGCTCGATCAAGTTTGTCTAACCTAACTGTTTCACAACCTGAAGAGTTCAACGACCTCTATAGGTCCTCTAAATTGTTTAGATGGGTTAAAGATGTTCGGAAAATTCTCTTCTTCTTTTTTCGGCACCACCACGTACGATGACATATCTTAAAAAACGTAAGTAACCATGCCATTAATTCAGTATAAAAATGTGGTGGATAATTTCCTTTGTTTTTAGGGGAGGAAACGTATCTAGAAAAAAGTAAGTAACCATGACATTAATTCGGTACAAAAAAGGTCTTTACATGCCTGGCATCGCGGGGGCTGGATACTTTGGGGTGTGAGGGCTGGAGACTCCGGTGTGTCCGGAGGCTCCGGGGTGTCCTTCAGACTCCGGTCAGGTCTCCGGGGTGACATGCAGAGACTTTTCGACAGGGGTCCGGAGTCCTGGCCGGAGTGCAGGGGCGTAGACTCCGATGCTGAGGACCAGAGACTTTGGTGTAGCTGGGCCAAAGACTCTAGGGTTAAGGGCACTCTCTGGTGACGACTCCGTGGGGGTGTACTGAACGCTCCAGGCGGTGGTCCGGAGGCTGGTCCAGAGTCCAGGCCGGAGACTCCAGGCTTTAGGGCCGGAGACTCCGGGGCTTCAACCTCAGCAGCGTCTTCTTCTCGTCCAGCTCCTTGTACTTCATCCGTGGGGGCTTGGAGATGCGTTGGGGCTCCATAGCTGATAATGCATAGAGTAGTTGCATGAAGTAGCAAGCCATCCAAGGATGTATCAAAGTCACATGAGGAAAGGAGCGAGTTAACCTTAGCTTGTAGAAGTTTGGCTCGGGCGCGAGTCATTGATCTACTTAGGGGACTTGGTGTTTTAGATGTAGGGACGTCTGTAGCACTGGCTGCATCAACTCCCCCCCTTCGGAAAGAGTCATCCTCGACTCTTCACGGTTGTCATCTTGAACATCTCCATGCTAGGGTGAAAGGTCCTTGACATTGAATGCTGAGCTCACGAGATACTTTGAGTTTGGTATGTCAATGATGTAGGCATTGTTGTTGATTCGCTTGAGGACCTTGAAGGGACCATCTCCTCTTGGTTTGAGCTTGGAATCGCGTTCCTTGGGGAAATGGTCCTTGCTCAAGTGTATCCACACAAGATCACCTTCTTCAAAGACCATCTCTTTCTTGTCCTTGTTCATCGTTGATTCTTGGTGAAGGACTCATTGTTCGATAGTAGCTCTTGTTTCTTCATGAAGCTTCTTCATAGCTTGTGCGCGCTTGTCGATGTCCATGTTGGTGCGCTCATGGAGAGGAAGAGGTAGGATGTCGAGTGCGGTGAGGGGCTTGAAACCGTACACGATCATGAAGGGACTCATCTTCATTATAGAGTGCTTGGCATGATTGTAGGAGAACTCGGCGTGGGGAATGCATTCCTCCCAATCCTTGAGGTTTTCTTGATCAACACGCGAAGGAGAGTGCCAAGGCTTCGGTTGACAACCTCGGTTTAGCCATCGATTTGCGGATGCGACGCGAATGAGAAGAGTAGCTTGACACCGAGCTTGGCCATTAGAGTCTTCCACAAGTAGCTCATGAATTTGACGTCGTAGTCGGAGACGGTTGTTCTTGGCACACCGTGAAGACAGACGGTTTCTCTGAAAAACAAATTTGCAACATGTCAAGCATCGTTGGTCTTATGGCATGGTATGAAGTGTGCCATTTTGGAAAAACGATCCACAACGACAAATATAGAATCATGACCATGCTTAGACCTAGTCAATACTAACACAAAGTCCATGCTAATGTCGGACCATGGTGCATGAGGTATAGGCAATGGCATATAAAGTCCAAATGGGTTATACTTAGACTTAGCTTGAACACATGTAGTGCATCGTTGAACGTAGCGCTCCATGTCTTGCTTCATCTTGGGACAATAGTAATGAGTGGAAAGCATGTCCAATATCTTGTCACGGCCAAAGTGACCCGTGAGGCCTCCACCATGTGATTCTTGGAGGAGAAAAAGTTGGAGAGATGACTTCGGAATGCAAAGCTTGTTTTGTTTAAAGAGAAATCCCTTATGCAAATAGAAATCATCAACTCCTTTGTCAATGGAGCACTTTGTGAAAATTGGTCCAAAGAACATGACGGAAGCATATAAAGTTTTGATTTCATCAAGACCCAACATGCTTACTTCGAGTCGAGTAAGAAGGATTGTATTCTTGCGAGACAAAGCATCCGTAACTATATTATCTTTGCCCTTCTTATACTTAACAATGTAAGGAAAATACTCCATAAACTTAACCCACTTAGCATGTATTTTACTCAAGTTGGCTTGGCCTTTGAGATATTTCAACGACTCATGGTCAGAATGTATGATAAATTCTGTAGGCCAAAGGTAGTGTTGCCAAACTTGAAGAACACGAACTAAGGCAAAAAGCTCTTTGTCATAAATCGGATAATTGATGCATGTGCCATCAAGTTTCTTGCTATGGTAAGCAATAGGACGTCCATTTTACATAAGGACTCCTCCAATGCCAATACCACTAGCGTCACACTCTATCTCAGAAGTTTTTGTGAAATCTGGTAACGCGAGAAGAGGTGCTTCAGTTAGCCTCTTTTTAAGCTCATCAAAATCTTTTTGTTGTGCTTTGCCCCCACACGAAGGTGGCATTCTTTTTGGTCAACTTGTTGAGAGGGCAACAAATGGTAGAGAAGTCTTTCACAAAGCGACGATAGAAACCGGCCAACCCATGAAAACTTCGAAGTTCACTCACATTTGTGGGGATGGGCCAATATCGAATGTCTTTGACTTAAGAAACATCAACTTCAATTCCATTGGAAGAAACAACAAAGCCAAGGAAAATCAACTTGTCTTTAGCAAAAGTGCACTTGGGACGATTGGCATGTAGCTTTCCATTCCGAAGGATTTGCGAAACCTCCTTGGCATGTGTAATATGTTCCTCAAGTGACTTGCTATAAACAAGTATATTATCGTAATAGACAACAACACTTTTTCCAATGAGAGAATGCAAAATATGATTCATAAGGCATATGAAGGTGGATGGGGCATTAGATAAACCAAAAGGCATGACCAAACCATTCATAGAGACCAATTTTGGTCTTGAAGGCGGTTTTCCACTCATCACCTTCCGCCATTCGTATTTGATGGTAGCCACTACGAAGAACAATTTTGGAGAAAATAGTGGCTCCACACAACTCATTAAGGATGTCGTCAAGACGTGGTATAGGATGTCTATAACGTATGGTGATAGCATTGATTGGACGGCATCCCATGCATAACCGTAATGTATCATCTGTTTTGGGAATGAGGATCACAGGTACCGCACTTGGACTAGTTCTTACTTGGATCAAACCTTTGGAGACGAGTTGGTTGATTTGATGTTCGATCTCCTTCGTATCCTCGGGTTTGTGTAGTAGGCGGCGCAGTTTGGAAGAGGTGCGCCGGGTATGAGGTCAAGGCGATGCTCGATTCCACGAAGAGGTGGAAGTCCATGAGGGAGCTCTTTAGGAAACACATCCTTGAATTCCTGCAAAATAGCCATCAAATAGGAAGGAATATTGGTCAAGTCATTAGATCCTTGCGCTAGTACCTTGCAAATGAGAACGTAGTGCAAGATGAATGGGTTATGCCTCACATATCTCATCTCACTTTTGGTGGCAAGAAGAACACTCTTAGTTTTTCCACTCAAGTTAGGCTTGTGGCTCTCACTCTCTATATGGTGGTTCTCTCGCTCACCACTCTTCTCACAAGATGTTGTGGTTTGCGCCCTCTCTAAAGCCTTTGCATTATCCGCAATTATTTGGTTAGGAGTCATCTGTAAAACACATGTCTTGTTAAGCCATTTGAAGGTGTATACATTTGTGCAACCATCATGTAGAGCACCTTTATTGAATTGACATGGTCGACCAAGCAACATGTGGAAAACCGTCATTGGGACTACATCACACACCACCGTGTCTTTGTATGGGCCAATAGAGAATGTTAGCGAGATGGTGTGCTTGATATTCATGGACCCTTGGTCACTTATCCATTGGACATGGTAGGGGTGCTTGTGAGGATGGAGGGTGAGGTTGAGCTTCTCACACAACTTTGTGCTTGCAAGGTTGTGGCAACTCCCTCCATCGATGATCACTTTGATAGATTTCCCACTGATGTTGGCTTAGGTTTGGAAGATGTTGGATCTTTGATCTTCATGTTATTTGGCTTGAGTATTCAAGATCCTTATGATGACAAGTGATGGACTTGCGTCATGTTCACACATGAGGAGTTCTTGGTCATCTTCCACATGCTTCATTATCATTGCTTCTTTGACTCTTGCATCAAATTCATCTTCACTCAAGTATTCCTTGTTGCCATTGTCATGGATGAACAATACTTTCTTGTTTCCACAAGTGGCCGACTTGTGCCCTTTGCCTCCACACTTGTAGCATTCACCGTTGAATGGCGGGTCATACTTTGTATACTTGCCACTTGGGCGGTTTTCCTTGAGGAAGTGTGAGCTTGAAGGAAGGCTAGGTGGTACTTGAGGAGCTTCCATTGAAGGTTGTTGGTGTAGCGGCTGAAGCTTGCTTGTAGGTAAAGTACGTCTTGGGCTTGTTGTATTTGATGTCCTCTTGTACTTGACGCTCGGCTTTTGTTGCGATGTGCACAAGTTCAACCATGTCGTTGTATTTTTGGAACTCGACGATGCACTTGATTGGATGGTTCAAGCCGATGAGGAAATGTGCCATTGTTTGCTCCTCGCGCTCATTAATGTTGGCGCGAATCATGTTGAGCTCCATTTTCTTGAAGTATTCTTCCACGGTCTTTGTCCCTTGACTAAGCGATTGTAGCTTGTTGAAGAGGTCACGAGTGTAGTGTGTAGGAACACAACGGTATCTCATATGAGCCTTCATGTCATGCGAAGTTGTGATTGGAGGCTCTTCTCTTGCATTACGAGCGACTTGAACTTGTTCCCACCAAAGGTTGGCGTAATCATCGAACTCAAGCGAAGCCATGGCGACCATCTTCTCATCACTATAGTTGTGCATACGGAAGATCTTGTCGACCTTGAGTGCCCATGAGAGGTATTCTTCGGGATCATTTGAACTGGTGAACTTGAGCTTGCCAAAGGTTTCTTCCTCATTGTGGTCACGGTGGCGGTGGTTGCCATGATGGTGACGGTATCCATCTTGCATGCAATCATTGCGACAAGCTTGGTGACCTTGCGGTGACCTTGCGGTTGAGGAGCCTCATTTTGGGGAGGTGGAACTCAGTTCTCGTGATGTTTTTGAGGAGCTTGCTCTTGCTCTTGGCGTGGTTGATGACGAGGTTGAGGCGCTTGGGCCTCATGATGGTGTTGAGGATGTGGAGCCTCTTGACGCGGTTGTGGATGAGGAGGAGGCTTGTTTCTCGGTTGTTGACGTGGGTTAGGCACATGGGCCTCTTGGTGATGGTCATGGTCTCGAGCCTCTTGACGTGGTTGGTGGCGCTCTACATGTACCAAGCGACGCTCCATGTCTTGATATTATGGAGGAGGCTCATCATGGTGATAGTGGTGTTGTCGTGGATGTTCATGATGGTGATGACGAAGAGGAGGATCTTGGAGAGTTGCATGTTGACGACGAGCTTGTTCCTCCAAGTGGGAGTCATCACTTTTTGTGTCAAGGATGTCTCGTGGACGAGGGCGGTGTAGTTGAGGTTATACTCGAGGTTCCACTTGTGGTTGCGGTTGTTGGATCACTAGTGCCCTTGCATGATGACAGTGTCCTTCTCGCCTTGCTTGGGGCCTTGAGGAGAAAACACCATCATAGCTTGACATTGTAGCATGTCGTAGGGAAGGTACATAGTGCAAAGAACTTCTATCTTCAACCAATGGGGCGTCATTGCATCTTGGAGCACTTGGATGAGGATCTTGACGAAGAGGCAAACGGTGACACGACGATCTTGATGCGTGTGAATGCAGCCTTGTGTTGCACGCAAGCTCGGCCATCGACCTTTGCGTGCTTCGTTATGGTTGGATAAGTTGATGTGCATGGCCCTCGTCTCTTGATGAAGGTTGGAGAAGCCTTGCTGCATTTCATGCATTTGTTGTTGTAGGCCATCGAAGCGGTTGTTGAAGCTCTTGAATTCAGCTTAAGTTTCATCAAATTGTTCATCTTCGTGCGACTCGAGAGCATTGCAATGTTCACAGAACTCATGTCGAATGATGTAGTGGCTTGCGCACGTCATGTACGGGTTGTCTTCTTCACCTTGGGGTGGAGGTTGGCTCGACTCGCCACGCCTATCCATCATGCAAAACAACAATGGGTTGTAGATGGAAGGTAATATATGGTGGGTGGTTAGCCTTTTACCTCACCTTGGGGATTGCACCGAACTAGAAGCCACAAGATAGAACTATTAGCTTGCAAAGTGAAATCGCAAATAAACCTCACACTAAAGAAAGTACTAAAAACTCTCAAAAGCTTTTGGTGGAAGGTTAGGGTTGTGGAATGCCAGAGAACCAATCAAAAGAAAAGGGATAGTCAAAAGTGGGTAAAATCCAACAAACTCAAGTCAAAGGTAAAGGTCAACAACTCAAAAGGGTGACGGGAACCTATGACTATACACACACACGTGGAGATTATTAGGATTGACATGACTATGAAAATGAGCAACAAAATGTCCTAACAAAGAGTAAGCACGGTTGTCGTGCCAATGCAAGGAGAGATGGTGACCCATTTGCAAAGATAAAAATGAGCGATGGATTTGTGCACTTGCCTTGGGGCTCTTCTTTTCTCTCTTTCTTACAAGCTTGATACTCTCTTTTGCTATGAGAGACTATTTTTCTTTCGTTTCTATCTTTTTCTCTTTTTCTTTTGTTTCTTTTGTTTCTTTTTTTGCTATCCCTTGATGCTACCTAGTCACTCTTGCTATTGCTCTTGCACTCTCACTATCCAAGGACAAATGCACAATGCTCAAGCAAACACAAGATGAGCCACTCTCGTGGGATAGGTACACACAAAGGAAGATATGGGTTAACAAGGTGACGCAAGTTATACCTTTGTTGGTGATGATTAACTTGCGACCGGTGGTGCGTGAGGATGTTCGGGTGTCGTGGTGTTGATGAGCGTAAATGCAGTTGATGCGGAAGCCTGTTGTTAGCTGATGACATGCACACAGGACACAAAAGAGGAAAAATAGCCAAGGTGAAATAAGAGGCAAAGTCAAAATCAGGTATTTGGGGCCAGAGACTCTGGAGTCCGAGGCCGGAGACTCCGGGGGGGGGGGGGGGGGGGTCGGAGACTCTGTGGTTACGGTTTCTGCTCCACTTGCTCATGTTCTTAAGCGGAAATCCATGACTTGGGGCCTCAAATTCACAAAAAATGGCCAAATTGGGCTGGGAAAACTCAGGATAAAGTTGGACCAACACATAAGACAAGATTTGGTCGGATCAAAACCACAAATAACACTCCAAATAAAGAGATCGATCCAAAGGCAAATTTGGGGCTCTTTTTTGGGGGGATTTTCGAATTTATGGTGGATAGAAGAAAAAATGGGGGGGAAATTCATGAGCAACGAAGCTCTTGATACCAATATGTTGAGGGCTAGCCTCGGAGGTTCTCGATCTTTCACGAATTCCCATGGAAATTGAGGGGGAAGTGCGAGGGAAAGAGGAAGGGGATGAAAACTAGGAACTCACGCACAAAGAATTCGATGAACACACTCATGCAAAGACATGATACAAGCCAATAGCTCACCCCGGTGGCGACCGGTCCGGTGCAATCCCTAGGAATAGCATCGGGCAAAGATCTCTCTCTCTCGAACCGACACGACGAGTGGGAGTCTCAGTGAGATCTTGACGTCTTAGCAAAGGGCTCCAATGCCAAGGCCTTTTACAACGAGGGAGGAACAATGCAAACTCCAACAAGGCGGGGGATGTTTGGTGCTCCTTTAGAAAAGAAGCATGAGACAAGAACTAGAGAGATCCACAAGAGTGTCTTCTAATTCCAATATCCAGTCTAGGGTTTAGAATAGAGGTGGGAGGCTATTTATAGGACAACCACTAGTTTAGGGGTAATTTAGGAATAAAAGGGTAAAGTCTGGACAAATTTGGGGTTACATGGGCCAAAGGCCCAAAAGGTCTTCACATGTCTGGCATCGTGGGGGCCGTAGACTTTGGGGTGTGAGGGCCAGAGACTTCAGTGTGGCCGGAGACTCCAGGGTGTCCTTCAGACTCCACTCAGGTCTCTGGGGTGGCATGTAGAGACTTTTTGACAGGGGTCCGAAGTCCTGCTCGGAGTGCAGGGGCGAAGACTCTGGTGCTGAGGATCGGAGACTCCGGTGTAGTTGGGCCGGAGACTCCGAGGTGCGCGGAGACTTCTGGGTTGAGGGCGCTCTCCAGTGACGACTCTGTGGGAGTGTATTAAACACTCCAAGCGTGTGAGACCAGGCACATGGCTTAATAGGATTGATAGAATACTCATATAAACAAGTTGCAACTTCTTTTCTGGAAGCTCATTCGAAAAGAACTCTAAGGTTAAGCGTGCTTGGCCTAGAGCAATTCTAGGATGGGTGACCGACCGGGAAGTGGGTAACCGGGTGCGCATGAGTGAGGACAAAGTGCGCAGAAAAGACTAGTGTTGGTCTGTGGGGCCAGTCTAGATATCCTATTAAGCTGCCAGGAGTGACACCCCCCGAGCCCAGGAGTGGACGGGGTGTTACAAGTGGTATCAGAGCCGACCCTTGCGATTACACGGGTGTGTGCAGGTTAGTGGCGGGACATGTGGAGCATGGCGCGTGTGGCCCGGAGTGGACACGGCATGGCACATGTGCCGGCACTGGACGCACAGACGCGTGCCAAGAGGGAACGTTCCTGGGGTGTGCTTGATCGATGAGGGCATCGATCTTCTAAAGGGTGGGTGTATGTGAGACCAGGCACATGGCTTAATAGGATTGATAGAATACTCATACAAACAAGTTGCAACTTCTTTTCCGGAAGCTCATTCAAAAAGAACTCTAAGGTTAAGCGTGCTTGGCCTAGAGCAATTCTAGGATGGGTGACCGACCGGGAAGTGGGTAACCGGGTGCGCATGAGTGAGGACAAAGTGCGCAGAAAAGACTAGTGTTGGTCTGTGGGGCTAGTCTAGATATCCTATTAAGCTGCCAGGAGTGACACCCCCGGGCCCAGGAGTGGACGGGGTGTTACAAAGCGGTGGTACGGAGGCTGGTCCGGAGTCTAGGCTGATAACTCCGGTGTTGTAGGCCAGAGACTCCGGGGATTCAACCTCAGTAGCATCTTCTCATCTAGCTCCTTGTACTTCATCCGCGGGGGCTTGGCGATGCGTTGGGGCTTCATAGCTGATAATGCATAGAGTGGTTGTATGAAGTAGCAAGCCATCCAAGGATGTATCAAAGTCACATGAGGAAAGGAGTGAGTTAACCTTAGCTTGTAGAAGTTTGGCTCGGGCGCGAGTCATTGGTCCACTTGGGGGACTTGGTGGTGTATATGTAGGGATGTCCGTAGGACGGGCTGCATCGGCTCTCCCCCTTGGGAAAGAGTCGTCCTCGACTCTTCATGGTTGTCATCTTGAACATCTCCATGGTAGGGTGAAAGGTCCTTGACATTGAATGTTGAGCTCATGAGATACTTTGAGGTTGGTATGTCAATGATGTAGGCATTGTTGTTGATTCGCTTGAGGACCTTGAAGGGACCATCTCCTCTTGGTTTGAGCTTGGAATCACATTCCTTGGGGAAACGGATCAGCTTGGATTTTAGACTGGGCCCCACACCAAGGAAGTGTGGACGAGAATGCAACTCGGATGTGCAACAAAGCTAAAGTCTCTCATGGGTAAAGCAACACACCTCTACAGAGTATTAAAAGTTTGACATGTTACTCCCTGTTCTGAGAAGGAGCTACAAACACTGCAAGAAGGGAACTCCACGAAGTTCTAATCAACCCGTGAAGGCTGACGGACATAGTTTTTGGTAATAAAAGCAACCTTTGAAGAAATATTTACGAAAACCTGCATAGCCTATGACCGATGGTCTGTCGCTGTAGCTAGTGCATCAAATAGTCATTTTTAACGAACTTGCTGAGTATGCTTGTACTCAACCGTACCTTCTTAACCCTTGCTAGATTCTAAAGCCGATGAAGACATTGTCAACACCAACGTATGCTCCAAGGAATCATCACCGAAAGCTCAAGTTCTTCACTGAAGTAAATGGAGCCAACATATACCTCAACTAAAGTAAATACAAAGTTCCTGATTAGATAGGAGTATAATCTCTAGCCATAGAACCTACTTCTATTGAATATTACTATAGCAGCAATCGCAAGCCTTAAATATCTATTAATAGTAGTATTATTTCTAGAATAGGCTTCGAGTTTCTATTTCTAGGTTTCTTTTGTAAGATGATTTCCTCGCTGTTTCGAGGAGGTTCTCTAGATATTTTGTAATGTACTATGTGTTGTAATATATAGGCATGCCTTGGACCGTGATGTTTCTGTTGTACCACTCTAAGGGATGTAATACTAGTGGAACGGTGTTTCACTAGTGTTATATCAATGACTATAGTGTACTACATCATGCATCGATATGCTGGGTCATCGTATTCTTGTAGTGCAAGAATCTTTACAAAGAGAAACTTGTTTTCAATTTTTTTACAACAAATATATGGAGATATGTTTTACAAAGAAACCAACCTTAGGTAGAGCCAACTTCCTTATACATCCCTGATGTATATCCAGTTGTTGTTATCCTCTTATGGTGGCTTGAGAGTACATTCAAATGTACTCACCGGCATTGTCCCTGGGTATTTACTTGGTCATAATCAAGAAGTATAAAAGAGGAGATGGCTGAGTAGATGACTATGCGAACTAAGACGTTCTCCCAGTCAGTTGCCTGTAAGGCTAAGGCATGACTTGGACTCGATGCTTTGATGAGGTTCCCCTGCTAATGATTGATGTTAGGCTCTCAAGGCTATCATATGATGTAGCCATAACGGCATTGAGGTATGACTTGTATCTGCTTATGTAATGGATGTTTACTTTGGTACTTGTCGATTATGCTCCATGACACACTAATTGTGGGGTCCCCTAGATTTATAGTCCGAGAATCCCTGTTATGCATACCCTTCATGTTCCCATGATCAGTGAGTCGTGAGCATAACCGACAAGTATCATTGCAACATCCATAAAGTAACGAAAACAAGACTTAGATGGGTGCCATTATGGCTATACATTCACCAACAACGGAACTTCATCAATCGCAGAGCCCAAGTCACGCCTTAACCCTATAGGCAGCTAACTGAGAAGATGACCTAGCTTGCATAGACGTCACCGAATCCTTCATCATTCATGCTTATGAATGTCTGGCTAAGTAAATAGCCAGGGACAATGCCAGTGAGTACTTTGAATGTACTCGGAAACCATCGAGATAGGGTAAACAAATGTAGTTTGGCTATGGCGAGATAGCTCTAGCTATGGTTGTTTTGGAAAAGCCTAGTTTCTCTTGTAGATATAACATCTCTATATCTTTGTTGAAAAAGAGTTTTGAAAACATGACTCCGTTTTAAAAGTTGGATATCTCTATATCCTTGTTAAAAACATTTTGGAAAACTCCTTTTTGGAGGGAAAACAACCTTTTTAAAGCATCTTCAACCATTCCTGGTCAAAACAAAACATCTAGCTCGGGTCATCTCATGACCATAACACTTCCTTGTATCCTTTCCAGATCCTAACTTGGGTCCTCCTAGCAATCACCTTTCCAACCGTCCTTGACCGGGCACATAGCTATTCGAATAGATTATACTCTACTGAGTTTGTACACTTTCCCCACAAGAATCAATACATCCATCGGGATTCAACCATGCCCTGTTACACACGGTACATGGGGGTTCGAATAATCAAACATAACCTTTCATTTATCGACCCTAGCAAGGACACATTTTCCTCTAGGTTTTCTCTCCCTGGAACGAGTACAAACGACGTCTCACACCAAACTTCCTTCAGTACTCCCATGATTTGGGAATCCCGGATTAGCCTATCATGTTCAATCCTCCCTTCTGCACTTACTAAATCGTATCATCCACGGGAGACCCATCGTTGCTTCCTAGGTTTTTCAACCACTAGTCCACCCCAGGCCATGGCCCTTACGTTGGGTATACGTGAGTCTGGGAATTTCTTCCTTATATAGTATGGGCTGCCCATGCTAAGGAAAATAAACTATGAGCTAAGCCCCATCTCACAGGGGTAATGTGGGTGCACTAGTAAGTTGTTCAGGTAAAGTCATAGAACATCCCTTCTTCTTCTCAAGTCCATCATACTCACTTCTCCACATCACTTTTCTTCTTTTAAAACATCCACTTGGAAATAATGCCCTTCCCAAGGGTTTTACCAAAACATTTCAAACAATTTGTTGTAGGATAATCCCAAAACATTTTTGTTTCAAGAACCGAGGTTTCTAACGAGGTAAGATGCTAACCATCATACTCTCGATCTAGGAGGGCCTTTGAGTATTGGTTCACTGGGAGTTGGTTTTACTTCAAAATATTTACCATAATGCCCTTGGGAAAATCCTAACGTCTATTTTGCAAGCATTTTGTCCTTTTTAGCAGATTAAATCTACATGATCTTTTGGTATGAAACCAAGGACACCTAGTAGGCATTACAGATATCTTCTAGTAGGATTTTGATTCCTCATTTTTAGAGTTGCAAAGCTCCTAAAATGATTTATCTAGTTAAACAACCCTATTCAGAAGAGTTTAATTCACTCAAAATCACTAGAGGATTAATAAATTATAAACTCCTAAGATTGGGTAGATCTGATAGTCCATGTGTAGGAGTTGGAATCAGGTTAAAAAAAATTATATCTTGACCTAGGGAATTTTCTAAAGGAAAATATGGAGTGATTTTGTTATTTGTACTATATTAAAACCTTATGCCTTTTTGGTGTGAGGTCAAGGGGACATGCAAGGTATCACATATACCTCACCATAATAAGTGGTTTCACCCCATTTGAATATACCAAACTTTCTGAGATAAATATATGGTGGAAGTGATACATCTTGGGAGTTAGTTTACTAGGAAAACCCTAAATGGCAATTTGGTCAACTTTTTTGTTCTGCGTGTTGGAGAAACATGTAGAGACCTCGGGAAAATTAGATCTAGGAATTTGGGGGTGTTTTACATTTGTTATTTTAAATTAAAGCTAGCAGGTATTTAAAGATTTGGAAATAAGAAATTAAAATAAAAGAAGGAAGGGTAGCTAGGCCAGATCTAGATGGAAATGGGCCACACTCGGGTAGGCCAGACCAGCACCGCTCTATGGAAGAGCACGCAGTGCCACATTTGAACGCAGGGGACATGCCCGCTCATCACGATGGTTACGGATGAAGCGGTATAGGGAGCCACTGGCCATCCGATTAGAGAGGGATCAACAACGGAGGGCTTCTCCCTCCTCGCGATTAAGCGCATGGAGAGGAAACCCTAGGCGGAGGATGGGGTTTATGGGAAGCTTACCAGAGGGGGTTTCCGGCATCGAGGAAGGCACATGTTGACACAATGCTTCGAGGGGAGCACAACAAGGGTTGAAGTGGTGGATTTGGCGCCAACAGGTGCCTCGCACGCTGGCTCTAGCTGAGGAAGTTCGATAGCTCACCGATGGCGTTAGTAGAGGCGACCCTAGGCAAAAAGGAGGCTAGGGTTAGGTAGCTCTTGCTAAGAGGAACACATGCACATGAAGAAGGGGAGGGGAGACGCCTAGGTTTGGCCGCAACCTTCATGGCAAGCTCGCAGCACCGTGGAGGAGATATCCTTCTCCTCAGCTGCAAAGAGGGAGAGGGGGACTGGGGCACCTGCAGGAGGATAGTGAGGAGGCAGGGGAGTAGAATGAGGCTGGAGAGAGGGGATGGGGTGGTCTAGTTCCTTATATCCAGAGGGCTTCGGTTCATGGTGAACCTTGCCCATGGATAGGAGGGAGAGGGTGCCAGTGGCACTTGTTGGGAAAGGGAGGCTGTGTGTGGTCGTGGGAAACTGCAGGGAGGCAGAGGTGTAGTATGCTGCAAGCTTGGCTTCCTTTTACTTTATTTGGTCAAAAGAAGAAATGGTAGATGGAGGGTGCTAGGGCAAGCCCATTGGAGGAGAGGGGTGGTGGAGAGGGTCGTGTGGGACCTAGATATCGACCAGAATGTGACATGGTGGCTGTTGTGGCAGTGATGGAGAAGATAGGGTAAGGTTTAAAGAAATGGCCATAAGAGATGTTTTCTCTTTCCTCCAAACACTAGAGGACAAAAGAGGGGCTTGGTGTTGTAGTGCTACAGTAGCACACGGTCAGAGAGGGTTAGTGGGTGTTGTGGTAGTTATATAAGAGATTTAGGGAAGATTTGATGAGTTTAATGACTGTTAAAAGAGTAGGTACTCATGTTTTAATTTAATTCACCACAAGTGATATCATGGGTAAGTGACGAGGGGTGGTGTAGGAGGTAGGGAAAGGTCAAAGGTGAGTGGTAAGGTTAGTGAAGATCACTAGTCGAGTTTGAGAAGAAATTAATTTGGAAAAAGTTGAGTTTAAGTGATAGTATGGATCAAGGGTTTTATTAGTCTGATGCTCAAAATAACAGCTCACAGAGGGACATCTGGTGAGCCAAATTGATGAAGATAAGTTGGGTTATAAGGGGAGATTTATGCTTAAAACAATAGTGCAAAAAGATTTGCAAAATCATCACATAGCAGATCACAAGGATCTGTCAAAGTTGGAAGAAAATAAGATGGTCAAAATAGATTATCTATTTGCCTCCAAAACCATGTGGGTTTAAGAAGCACAAGGCTCTAATTGAAACAAGGGGAGTGTGGGTTGATAGACAAAGTTGAGTAGAGAATAGCCAATCAGAGAGTTGACCAAGAAAGGATAAGAATGAGTTGGGAGCTTCTACAAAAGTAGGCATGTTGATAATATTTGTAGAAATAGATTATTTTCTTGCCTCCAAAACCATCAAGAACAAGTGGGTCCAAGAATGATTTGGTTAAGGTAAAGAGTGGTATTTGGAAGTAATCATGATGGTTTACAAGGTGGTTCATGTACATTTCCAAACATGCACAAGGGGTGACATAGGTTGAGACTCAAAGACGGGATGTTGATAAAAGTTCCACACTTGGTAAAAAAATGTCTATTTTAGGGTTTTAGACTAGGGTACAAGATGTAGTGGTTTTGAGGGTACGCAAGGTTCCAAAATCATCATCAAGTGGATGATGTTGAAGAGTAGGTTAAGTAGAAGGGATCCATAGCTTGAGTTGGTCTTCACTACCTTTGAAACTATGAAAGAGAAGTGGCTCAAAGTTGAATCCGGTAAGGAGAACATATGATCACTCGAGTGACTAGATGATGTAGCCTGACCTACGGTCATTACCACATCAAGGTCTCCAACGTATGCCAAGTTTTCATGGACTCCAAAGGTGAATCTGTTCCTCTATGCGAGCTCACTTCCTATCCTTTTGAATGGTTTACTACTTCATACTCTATCCCATTATCATGATAGGTTCGCACCGACAAGCACAGAGTCAAGGGAGGAAGCCCAGAGCACCAAGCTTGACAAGACGGAGGCTTGGAAGAGAAGACAGAACAAGCTGTAGCTCAATCCGACGCTAGGGCTGACGAACCGGAACCACCACCGAAATCTCCGGCGCACGAATCGGCAGATAGGATCCCATGCCGAAATCCCCGGCGACCAGAACGACACCAACCGGAATCACCTACAGAGAGCCAGACCGGCAACGATCGGAATTATCAGCTGCCAGAATATCTGGCGCCAGATCTAGTACCACCGGACTTATTGCCGGAAATGCTCGTCTACGCACGAATCTGGGTTTGATGCCCTGGAATATTCCCTCTACTTACCCCTTTGCCTAAACTACCCCCATTCTAGTGGCTGGCCTATAAGCCCCCACCCCTCATGTATCCCTGAGGCATAGATGATAGACTAAAGACACCCCTTTGTGGAATCTGTAATTTTGCCTCATCCCCTTGGTAAAGTGTTAACACCTGGATTTTTAATCCCAGATGCCTGTTATGCCCTACATCGCAATCCCAGGATTACCATTTTTGCGAGACATAACAAATTGGATATCACAATACATAATCCATTACAAACCATAATAAGATCTTACACAAATAAAGGATCTCATGATCCAGTCTTAATACAAACAAGCAGCGGAATAATAAGCGTAGTAGTGGGCTCCATCTTCAGTGTCACTGGCAATGCTGATGATGGGAGATGATCCTAGTTGTCGTAGCCGTCCTACTGTCCATCTTCCTGATAGTCCTGCTCATAGTCTGGCCACAGGAATAGCCAGGGACAAAGCCATGAGTACTCTTTAAGTACTCGCAAACTATCACTAACAAGTAAGGTAGTTCTAGTAGGAATCTTAAGCTCTAGGTTTATTTGCAAACAGCCAGATTTATCTAAACTGAGTTCAGAGGTAAATAAAACTAAGTAAATGTTCTAAATCACTTAAGTGGGAAACTACTTTTCATAGTCACAACCCTGTTATGGTATGGTCAAAGTCACAATTTATTTCACAAGTCATTTTGAAAACATCTGACGACGGAACAGTATGGCCACTCCAACTGTCCATGACCGCGGACACGGCTATTCTATTAGTTTGACACTCTGCAGAGGTGGTACACTTTCACCACAAAATTCGATACATCCGTCAGGGATAACCCTGAATCATCATACTTAGTATGCGGATAATCAATCATAACCTTTCAATTACACACTCTAGTATAGGCACCTCCCCTATGAGCTTGGCCTCCCAGCCATGGCCATTTGCCATCCTGGGCACAGCATAGGTGGACATCATCAAGAGGTAGCCTCAGCTCAAACCTCTTCCACGAGGGAACCCATACTAATGCATCTAAACTTTCGGCTAAGCCCTATCCAATTCAGGTATTGTGGTTGTACGGTAAAATTGGAATGGTATCGCCTCCGAACCCAACCATACGTTTTTATAAAAGGCTAAGGCTCATGCCTCAACATTTTCATCATCAAATCCATTTGTGTTTCACAACACATGTAACATCCCAAAACTTTAATCCAAGTGATCAAGATCCAAATCATCAGATTTAGAGTTAACAAAAACTTTTCCAATTAAAAATATTAAAGCATTCATATGCGTGTGCATATAGTTTAGGAGTTGATTTGAATTGCCATGTTTAAGTGATCCATTGGTTGTAAAATGATTCTTAGGTGAAATAAACATCATCTAGATCATTCCCAAACAAATCCCAAAGAAAAACAAATCAAAATGAATAAAAGAAGCAAATGGTCATTTGTGCCATTTTAATCAACATGCCTACTTTGGCTATTCCTAGAACTCAAAACCTAACAGAAACAAATGTGGATCTTTGCACCCCTTGCTAGTACAAGTAGTGATGTACCAAGTCCCACTTTGTGATCTACCAAAAACTTTCAAACACTAATTTTAAATGGCATTTGAAAATTGAATGTAGTTCATATGAGAAGATCCCACTTATTCAAAAACCACTCAAATGAACTCCATTTTTAAATCCCAGGCAACCAGAGATGCTCAAGCATGTGATCATCAACTCCACCAAAATTCAGCCCAAAATTCAAAATTTTAGTTCATGCGACCATTGTGTCGAACACCTTGCAGACAGAAATTAAACTGCCTAACTATTACTGTTTATACTTAAACCATTGTCCCCCTTTGCACCCTCTCTACTCTCCCTTGTCCCCCTGAGACCAACCAACACCTCACCGGCCTACCCCTAAGACGCAGTAGCAGTGGAGCGCCGCCACATTTTGGTCACCGCCGGCCGAAAGTGGGCAAAGCGCCACAGACAACGCCGCGCTGTTCCAGCACCACCACTAGCTCCGCCTAACCCTACAACACCTCCCTGTCCACCCCTCGATCACCCATAGCCCCTGGACCAAACCCTAGCACCGCTGCCCATTCTCTCTGCGAGCTCGCCAGAGCGCCTTCACCGCCAGCACGCCACAGACCGCCCCTCGACCCAATACCGCGCACGCCGCTCCGCCTCGACCCCAGCACCCCGCCAGACACGGCCGTGCACCATCGCGCGACCCACAGTCGCCGTGCGCCGTGTCGAGCACCGCCTCTGTCTCCCAGAGCGCGGACTCTCCCAACCAAACGCCACTGCCCCTAGCTGCACATTTAAGCCGTAGAGCACCGCCAGGAGGCAGGCCACCGTCCCCTACCTCCAGCCACGCCGCTAGCACACTGTGCAGCCCTCGCCGGAGTCGCCAGCCCATCCCGTTTGGTCGCCTCGTTGAGCTATAAATAGAGGCCACCCCAGCACAAACTCCTCACACCATCTCACTCCCCTCTCTCCACTGATCCTTCCACCCCATCCCCAGAGCAAGGCGAGCTGCCGTTCACCAGAATTTAGCCGGAGCTTGCCGCAACAGAGGAGGAGAGGCGCCGTCGATCTCGTCCACCCCAGGAGCTGCCGTGACCTCGCCTGAGCTCGCCGTCCTCCACCAGTTCGTTTGCCCGCCTCGCCGCAGTAGCTGGAGCCCTGGTATGCCCCCATTGCACCCCCACCGAGTCGCTAGGCTTAGCTCTCGCCGGCGACCTGTTCGCTGGGGACGATGATCCTCAGCCGTAGATCTTCCTTTTAATCGTAGCGCCTAGATTGCCCCGTACCGCTTCACGTTTGATGTGCCGCTGACCTGTGGGATCTCCCTGTCAGTTGTCATTCGCCCCGCAGAGCGCCACTGGGCCGGCCCGTTTTCTTTCCCGCGCTAGCCCACGAATTCAAATATAGGTATTTCTATTTTAGTTTGAACTCACTTTTGTCCCTTAGTTCAAAATTCAATTCAGGAAGATTTACTGAACCAAATTGAGTGATTCAAATTTTGTTAGGAAGCTACTGAAAAGATCTATCCAAGCCCATTGGATTTAATTCATTTAGAGTTAGAGATCTCTCCTAGTAAAAATAAAAAGACAGAAGCATTTGCACATTCAAACATTTTTATAAAATCAACCATAATAAGTTTTGAGTTGATTCCAACTCTCAAAAATCACATTTAACCATACCTATCTGAATATGTAATAATATTAAGGTTTACATGTAGTGACTTTGGACTAGTACTAAAATAATGCTATATAGGCATTTCTAGTCACTTTAAATCATTAAATATTAAACTTAAACTTAATTAAATGTGATCCAACATTTAAATCACATTCCCATATGTTAGAATATGTGGTGATAGGATGTGTCAACATGATCCCATATTCTAATTGGAGAATATTAAATCTTAGTTATTCTCAATGAGTAGAAATTACTTTTCTTAAATAAAAAGAATGAAACTAGTTAATAAAACCTTGTGATGCTTGTGATGATATTAGATCATCAAATGTGTGCCTTAGAGTGCTAAGTAGACTAGTTAAGTATTGTTTGGTGATTGTGTACTCCATATGTATTTATAGACGATAGTACCGACCAAGCTTTCGAGGAGGAGGAGTTCTACCAAGAGGGGGAGGAAGAAAACTTCAACCACTGCACCATCCAAGGTCAGCTAACACTTGCAAGTATAATACTTAGCAAGCTAGGATTAAGCTAGATAACCCAAGCAAAGACATTAGACATACTCTGGTTATACCACTTTGACTATTACCTACCACAAGTTTTATTTCCAAGTTTTACTTTCTTTACTTTACCAAGTCCTTTACTTGTTTTGAAGATAGCATAAAGAGTATAAAACTTGACCTATCTAGATAACCTTAGATGTCATTCTATGGCATGAGATTGATCTTAGCATCCCACATTAGTGAACACTCTTAACTTAGTAGTTTAGAGCTAAACCAAAACTTGATTCACTTTAGATGGGAATACTTGGTGAAAATGAATTATGAAAACCTTGGAATGATGAGTCATTCTATTGAGATGTTTTGACATGTGTTGATAAACACAAATGGTTTATGATGATGAAAATGTTGAGGCATGAGCCTTAGCCCTTTTACAAAAACTGATGGTTGGATTCGGATGCGATACCATTCTAAATTTACCGTACAACCACAATACCTGAATTGGGTAAGGCTTAGCCAGAAGTTTATATGCATTAGTATTAGTTCCATCGCGGGAGAGGTTTGAGCTAAGGCTACCTCTCAATGTTGTCCACCTATGTAGTGTCCAAGATGACAGATGGTCATGGTTGGGAGGCCATGCTCATAGGAGAGGTGCTTATACTAGGGTGTGTAAAGGAAAGGTTATGTTTGATTATCTGCATACTAAGTATGATGATTCAGGGTTATCCCTAACAGATGTATCGAATCTTGTGGTGAAAGTGTACCACCTCTGCAGAGTGTCAAACTATTCAAATAGCCGCGTCCGCAGTTATGGACAGTTGGAGTGGCCATACTGTTTCATTGTCAGATGTTCTCAAAAATGACTTATGAAATGAATGATGAATCTTGACTTGACCACAACAGGGTTGTGACTAGGACACTAGCTTCCCAACTTAAGTGATTCTAGAACCTTATTTTATCTTTCTTTGTTTCTGAACTCAGCTTAGGTTTCAAACTTAACTTTATAGTTAAACTTAGAGTTAGCATTTACATTGAAACTATACTACTTACTAGTGGTATTTTGCGAGTACTTAAAGAGTACTCATGGCTTTTGTCCCTGGCTACTCTCATGGCCAGACTATGAAGGAGACTACCAAGATGACGGACAACAGGATGGCTATGATAACTAGGACTATCTGCCTTCGTCAGCATTGCCTGTGCCCCTGAAGATGGACCCCACCACTATGTTTATTATTTATTCCGCTGCTTGTTGTATTAAGACTGGATCATGAGATCCTTATTTGTGTAAGACCTTATTTATGGTTTGTAATGGATGATGTACTGTGATATCCAATCTGTTATGTCTCGCAAAAATGGTAATCCTGGGATTGCGATGTATGACATAACAGGCATCTGGGATTAAAAATCCGGGTGTTAACAACACATGTCAAAACATTTCAATAGAATGACTCATCATTCCAAGGTTTTCATAATCATTTTCACCAAGTATTCCCATCTAAAGTGATCAAGTTTTATGCTTTAGCACTAGCCACTAAGTTAAGAGTGTTCACTAATGAGGGGTGCTAATCTTCAATCTCATGCCATAGAATGACATCTAAGTGTAACTAGATAGACCTAGTTTTATACTCTTTATGCTATCTATACTAAAAGTAAAGAACTTTGGTAAAGTAAAAGAATAAAGCTTGCAAGTAAAACTTGAGATTGGTGTAATAAAAATGGTATAACCAAAGCATGCCTAGTGCATCTTGCTTAGGTTATCTTGCAATTAGTGATGGCTTGCATAATTCTAGCTTGCCAATAATAGCTTGCCTTGATTGGTGCAGTGATTGAAGTTTTCTTCTTCGTCTTCTTGGAAGTACTCCTCCTACTCGTATCCTTGGTCGGTACTATCGTCTATAAAGGGATACAGGGTACACAATCACCAAACAATACTTAATTACTTCTATTCAGCACACTAAGTCTCACACTTAATGATCTAGCATCATCACAATCATCACATGATTTAAAGAACTAGTTTCATTCATTTTATTTTAGACAAGCAATTTCTACTCATTGAACTTAATTAAGATTTAATGTTCTCCAAATAGAATATGGGATCACGTGGACACATGTCATCACCACATATTCTAATACATGGGAATGTGATTTAAAGTGTTGGTCACATTTTATAAAGTTTAAGATTATTATTTAATAGATTTGTCGGTGAACGGGGTTGTCTGCTGGGGTGCTGCGATCATGGCGGGCGTGCGCGTGCACGATGAGGGCAAGGCGCGGCCTGGCCGAGCTGGTCGGGTGCGGCGAGCTAGCGTGCTCTGGACATGGCGTAGAGGCACGGTGCATGGTGGTGCTAGGGTGGTCTAGGGCTCGGCTGGGGTTGTGGCCTGTACAAGGGGTGGCGGTGGACCGAGGCGTGCTTCCTAGACATCATGGCATGCTGCGGCGGTGTCTGCTGTGAGCTGGCCATGGTCGGCCGGCGATGACCATAAACGGGCGGCGCTCCACTATGCAAACAGCAAAGGGGGATGCTGTCTACTGCTTGGTTAGACTAAGGGGAGACCAGAGAGTGAAGAGGGGACCAATTGGTCAAGGATTACTATGCACAATCGTGAAGTTAAGCTAGAGGTTTTTCTGTGTAGTTAAGGTGTTTGATGAAATGGCCGCAAGAGAATTACTTTGAAATTTTTGAATGAAACTTTTTGAGTGGTTTGATCTTAAGCTTGAGTGGCTCTGGTTGATTGGGTTTGCCAAGGGGAATTGGTTTGATAGGTTTTTGAAAAAGTGGGATCTTAACACATACACTTGATTCAATTTTCAACTGTCCATTTAATTGATTTGCTAGATGTTTTTGTAACTTTGTAAAGTGGGCCTTGATACACTTTTACTTGGTCTAGCAAAGGGTGAAAAGGAGTAGAAATGTTTCTGTTAGAATTCTTCTTCTAGGAACACACAAAGTGACCTAGTGGTTGATTTTGGTCAAAATGACCATTTGCTTTATTTATTCATATTTGATTTCTTTTTCTTTTGATTTTGTTTGCAATTGGTCTAGATGATGTAGTATTCATCCTTAAACCATTTCACATCATTTGTAACAATCAAGCATGGCATTTACACTCAATTCTACACTAATGCAAAACACACATGCATTCATATTCATTTGATTAATAAAAGTTTTTGTTAACCCTAACTTTGGGTGATTAGAACTTGATAATCTTGATTAGAAGTTTTGGGGTGTTACATAAAGGGTACTGACTATCGTCACCACCTTGTTAGAGTTTGCATCGCGCCTCCCTCGTTGTACAAGGCCTTGGCAACAGTGCCCTTTGCTAAGACGTCAAGACCCTCTCTAGGTGTTCTTCCCTCTCTGCTTGGGATCGAGGGAGCATGTTGACCGATCTTTCCTTGCAAGGATTCTATCGGACCGGTGGCCACCGGCGGGAGCAATCGGCCTTGTATCATGTGAGTTTTGCATGTGTTCATCATGTTCTTCACGAGGCGTGTGTCCGCTTTCACTACCTTCTCCCTTTCCCCTCGCTTTCCCATCGATTTGACCACGAGATCCGTGAAGATCGGGCCACCCACAAGGTTACCCCTCAACACTAGAGATCATTACAAGCTTGGGTATCTAGGTAGTTGAGTTCCTAGATCAATATCAAGGGTTGGTGATGGTAAGGCACATCGCAGAAGATAGGATGGAGTAGGCACATTGCCTACGGATATGATGGAAGATAACTTAGGATTTACAAGAGACTATGAAAAGGCAAAGAGGAAGGTAGTCTTAGTACTAGGTTTTTGATGGTATGGTTTCTAGATAGTTAGGGTGAGATATGGTTGGGGTCATACTATCCTTATCTTGCTTGATAAGAATTTAGTGAAGGTGCATTACTAAGGGAGAGGTGTTGAGTATTCTTTCAACTTAGGGGTTTTGAGAAGGAATATATGTAATACAACACCTTGGAGTGGAGGGTGTATTGTTGGTTAAGTGTTTTACCCTAGGGTGAGCTCCTAGGGTAGCTCACACTAGCTATTAAACAAGCAATTCAGACAGTAGATCAAGGCAATTCATCTTAACAAGCAGATCAAGGCAATTCATACCACTATCTCAGGACTGCTACTATAAACACATCTAAGCCTTGCTTGAGGTGTAGATAAGTATTTTGCAGGGTTGGAGTTTTGAAGAAGGTAAGAGTCCCTTGGTACTTCTACCAAGATTGAAAGTCAAAAGTTTATAAAAGAGCTTTGGAAAAACTAGAGGTAAGGTTATTTGGAAGTTCTATCTTGAAAACATAAGGGGATGATATCATATAGATCTCCATAATTTTTTCAATAGAAGATAAGAAAACATTTGTTGTGGAAAAGGCATCTTGGCTCTAGTTTTGGAAATGCTAGAACATTTGAGAATATATAAAATAAGCCAGGACATATCTTTTGTTAAATAGTTTTTGTCAACTGAGGGTGATATAGAGAAGTTACTTAACTACTACACAATCAAAACCATAAGTGTTGGGTCCGCAGCATAGAAAACAAAAATTTTCCTACGATGAGAACTATACGGTAAGATCTATCTACTAGATACAGAGCAATGGGTGGACATACATCCATGGAGAACTTACCCTCGAAGACAACGAGTTTTGTTAACGAGTAGGAACTCATGGTTGATGTAGTCGTACGCTTGCCGATCTCAAGATCGTGTGGAAGTCGGAGCGCCGCAAATCAGTAGCGCATCCGTCCTCGCACACACGTTCAAGCTACCGGACAACCTCCACCTCCTCGCTCCAGCAGATCAGCGGAAGCAGCAACTCCTTCCAGACGCAAGGCCACCGGGAACATGTATCTCGCTAATCCGAGACCATGAGGAATATCTAGAGGGGGAGAGAGATCCTTCACGAGGAGGTGTAGTTTGTGAGAGGGGAGAGTGTGGCTTTATATAGGAGGGAGACCCCTCCCCTCCCATAGCCGGCGCATGAGGGGGGGGACTCCTCCCCTCCTTCATTGATGTGGTGAACCTCCACTCACATAAACATGGCCTCCACCCAAAATCCCACTCACATGTATTTAATTTCCACCAAATTAAATGCAACTCTCAATTTAATAAAACTCTTTTATTTATTTTATTCAGAACTTTGTTAATTACTTTAATTAACAAACATTCACATAAAACCCCTTGCAATATTTCAATATCACATGCAGAACCACTTTCTGCAATTTCACCCGAAACAGTTCCAGTTTCTATCGAAACAATTCCTGTTTCTATCGAAACATTTCCTGCGCTTTGCAAACCTTTTGTCTGAAACATATGTGCTCCTAAATGGTGTTCGACAACCCTTAAGTGTGTCACCCTACGGTTCGCGAATAATGCAGACATGATTGAGACTCCTCTTAGATCAATAATCAGAAGCGGGACCTGGAGATCCATACTGACTCCTGCACATTCAACGATGACTTCTGTGATCGTGAGAACCTTTAACGCTAGTAATTTAATCCCTTTGTCTCATGATATAATACATGTCCGAGATTCAATCATCGGTATCCAAATACCTAGTTTGATCTTGTTACCGACATGCACTCTTTTCTTGTTCCCGTGATATAACATTCTAGTGATCACATCACTTGCTTGCAAGCTATCTTAATGTGATATCACCGAGAGGGCCCAGAGTATATCTATCCGTCATCGGGATTGACAAATTCCACTCTTGATCCATGAGCCTCAACATAACACCTTCATAGCACTGAACCCACCTTTATAGTCACCCTGTTACGGTGTGACGTTTGATGTTATCAAGATACTTTTCTGGTGTCAGCAATTAACATGATCTCATGGTCTAAGGACTAAGACTACTTCGTATGATGTTATAGCAATATAAACATAATGACTTGATCATAATGCTATACTTCAGATGAATGTTCATCACATCATTTCACAAATGCTGTGACCTTGTTATTAACAACATCCAATGTCCATGATCAGGAAACCTTGATCATCTTGTTAAACAACAAGCTAGTCTATAAGAGAGGCATAACTAGGAACCCTTTTTGCTTATTAAACACACATGTATTGACGTTTCCTATCAATACAATTATAGCATGCAAAATAAACATCTATCATATACAAGGAATACATAATAACAACTTTATTATTGCCTCTCAAGGCATATTTCCTTCAGTCTCCCACTTGCACTAGAGACAATAATCTAGTTTACATAGTGATAAATCTAACACCCATGGAGTTCTGGTGTTGATCATGTTTTGCCCTAGGGAGTACTTTAGTCAACGGATCTGCTACATTCAAGTCCGTGTGCACTTTACAAATCTTTATATCTCCATCCTTGACATGCTCGCGGATGGAGTGAAACCGGCACTTAATATGTTTGGAATTCTTGTGAGACCTTGGTTCCTTGGCGTTGGCTATGGCTCCATTGTTGTCACAATAGATCACCATTGGGTCCAACGCACTAGGAACCACACCTAGTTCCGTTATGAACTCCTTCATCCAAACCGCTTCCTGTGCCGCTTCTGAAGCAGCAACATATTCCTCCTCCGTCGTTGATCCAGCCACCACAGGTTGCTTGGAGCTCCTCCAACTAACTGTTGCTCCGTTCAAGAGAAATACGTATCCGGATTGAGACTTAGAGTCATTCAGATCAGTGTCAAAGCTAGCATCGACATAACACTTAGCGAATAGCTCTTCTTCACCTCCGTATACAAGAAACATATCCTTAGTTCTTCTCAAGTACTTAAGGATATTCTTGACCGCTATCCAGTGTTCCGAACCTGGATCAGATTGGTACCTACTAGTCAAACTAATAGCATGTGCCACATCCGGTCTTGTACATAGCATGACATACATTATAGAGCCTATGGCTGAGGCATAGGGGATCTTATCCATTATCTCTCTTTCTTCCGCCGTAGCCGGACTTTGAGTCTTACTCAATGTCTTGCCTTGCAACATAGGTAAGAACCCCTTCTTACTTTCGTCCATATTAAACTTCTTTAATATCTTATCAAGGTATGTACTCTGCGATAGCCCAATTAGGCGTCTTGATCTATCTCTATAGATTTTAATGCCTAATATATATGAAGCTTCACCAAGGTCTTTCATCGAAAATTTGCTGTTTAGATAACTTTTAACACTGTTTAAAAGATCTATATCATTTCCAATCAGTAATATGTCATCCACATATAATATTAGAAATGCCACATTGCTCCCACTCACTTTCTTGTAAATACAAGCCTCTCCATAAGTTTGGACAAATCCAAACTCTTTGATCACCTCATCAAAGCGGAGATTCTAACTCTGGGATGCTTGCTTCAGTCCATAGATGGATCGCTGAAGCTTGCATACCTTATCAGCATCCTTAGGATCGACAAAACCCTCAGGTTGTATCATATACAACTCTTCTTCAATATTACCATTGAGGAACGTATTTTTGACATCCATCTTCCATATTTTATAATCGAAATATGCAGCAATTGCTAACATATTCCTAACCGACTTAAGCATCGCTACGGGAGAGAATGTCTCATCGTAGTCAACTCCTTGAATTTGTTGAAACCCCTTTGCGACAAGTCGAGCCTTATAGATGGTCACATTACCATCAACATCAGTTTTTCTTTTGAAAATCCATTTATTCTCAACAGCCTTTCGATCGTGAGGCAAGTCTACCAAAGTCCAAACCTAGTTTTCGTACATGGATTCCATCTCGGATTTCATGGCTTCTAGCCATTTGTTGGAATCAGGGCTCATTATCGCTTCTTCATACGTCGGAGGGTCATCTATTTCATCAATCATGAAATTCATAACAGGATTGCTGTACAGTTCAGGAGCTGCACGTGTCCTGCTTGACCTGCGAGGTTTGGTAGTGTCCTCTTTCAGAGTTTCATGATCAATATCATTAGCTCTCTCCTCATTAGGTGAAGTCAACTCCGAAACAACTTCCGGTGCTGCGCTACTCGCCATTTCATGAAGAGAAGGTTCAATAACCTCTTCAAGTTCTACCTTCCGACTACTCACACCTTTCGCGAGAAACTCCTTCTCAAGAAAGGATCCATTCTTGGCAACAAAAACCTTGCCCTCGGATCTGTGATAGAAGGTATATCCAATCGTTTCCTTAGGGTATCCTATGAAGACGCATTTTTCCGCTTTGGGTTCGAGTTTATCCGGTTGAAGTTTCTTCACATAAACATCGCATCCCCAAACTTTAAGAAATGACAGCTTAGGTTTGTTTCCAAACCATAATTCATACGGTATCTTTTCAACGGATTTAGATGGTGCCCTATTTAAAGTGAATGCAGCGGTTTCCAGTGCATAACCCCAAAATGACAGTGGCAAGTCAGTCAGAGACATCATAGATCGAACCATATCCAATAAAGTACGATTACGATGTTCTGACACACCATTACGTTGTGCTGTTCCGGCAGGCGTAAGTTGTGAAACTACTCCATAGTCTTTCATATGTGTGCTAAACTCGTAACTATGATACTCTCCTCCACAGTCGGACCGCAAAAATTTGATCTTTCTGTTACGATGATTTTCCACTTCATTCTGGAATTCTTTGAACTTTTCAAAGGTTTCAGACTTATGTTTCATCAAATAGATATACCCGTATCTACTCAAATCATCCGTGAAAGTAACAAAATAACGATATCCACCTCGCGCCGACACACTCATTAGTCCACACACATCAGTATGTATGATTTCCAATAAATCTATCACCCGTTCCATTGAACCAGAAAACGACGTTCTAGTCATCTTGCCCATAAGGCATGGCTCACATGTATCAAATGATTCGAAATCAAGTGATTCCAAAAATCCATTAGAATGGTGTTTCTTCATTGTTTAATGCCAATATGACCTAGATGGCAGTGCCACACATATGCAGATATATCATTATCAAGTTTAATCCTTTTAGCATCAACATTATGAATATGCGTAATACTACTATCGAGATCCAACAGAAATAAACCATTCAGCACAGGTGCATGACCATAAAAGATATTATTCATATAAATTGAACAACCATTGTTTTCTGACTTAAACGAATAACCACTTTGCATCAAACACGATCCGGATACAATGTTCATGCTTAGTGCAGGCACCAAATAAAAATTATTTAGGTTTATAACTAATCCCGGCGGCATATGGAGAGGCAGCATTACGACGGCGATCACATCAACTCTTGATCCATTGCCGACTCGCATCGTGACCCCATCCCTTGCTAGTTGTCGCTTGTTCCGCAGCCCCTGAACCGAGTTACATATATTAGCAACCGATCCCGTATCAAATACCCAGGTGCTACTGCGAGTACTAGTCAAGTACACATCAATAACATGTATATCACATATACCTTTGTTTGACTTGCCGGCCTTCTTGTCCGCCAAATACTTGGGGCAGTTGCGCTTCCAATGGCCAGTCCCCTTGCAATAGTAACACTCGGTGTCAGACTTAGGTCCAGCTCGGGGTTTCTTTTCAGGTGCGGCAACAGATTTGCCGCCCTTCTTTCCCTTCTGCTTGCCTTTCTTGTCCTTTTTGAAACCGCTGGTCTTATTGATCATCAACACTTGATGTTCTTTCCTAATCTCCACTTCTGCAGTCTTAAGCATTGACAGAAGCTCGGGAAGAGACTTCTTCATGCCCTGCATATTATAGTTCATCACGAAGCTCTTGTAGCTAGGTGGCAGAGATTGGAGAACATGATGTATGCCTAAATCAATGGGAATCGTTATTCCCAAGGACACAAGCTTATCGGCGTACCCAGACATTTTGAGTACGTGCTCACTAACGGAGCTGTTTTCCTCCATCATGCAGCTAAAGAACTTTTCAGAAGCATTATAACTCTCTACGGCAGCATGGGTATCGAAAATCATTTTCAATTCTCCCATGGTATCAAAGGCATTGCCATTTTCGAAACGTTTTCGAAGTTCTGGCTCTAGCCATACAGTATGCCGCAATGAACTAAGTTGTGGTCCTCCTGACGAGTTATATAGACATTCTTTTCCTCGTCAGGGGCATCAGGAGCTGGTGGGGGGCCTAGCGGCGCCTCTAGCACATATTGCTTTTGTGCAGCAGTGAGGAGAATCCTCAAATTCATAGCCCAGTTGGTGAAGTTGCTACCATTCGTAGCAACCTTCTCTTTCTCCATGAACACATTGAAATTAAAAGCAGGTGGTGCCATCTACAACAAAATTTGTAAAGTATATTTAGACTAAGTTTATGACAGATTGAGTTCAACTAATCTAAATTACTAATGAACTCCCACTCAAAAACGACATCCCTCGTGTCCTTTTGGGTGATTACATGAACCAAATCCACTACACCAAGTCCGATCATCACGTGAGTCGGTATAGCTTCAAATGCGAGCATCTATATGGGCATCATATCAACTATATGACTCATGCTTAACCTTTCGGTCCATGTTCCGAGGCCATGTCTGTACATGCTAGGCTCGCCAAGTAAGAACCTTAGTATTCGCGTGTGTAAAACTGTCTTACACCCGTTGTATGAAAGCGTAGAGTCGAAAACACCCGATCATCACGTGATGCCTCAAAACACGATCCACAAAACGGTGCATACTTAAGGAAGACCACATTTTATCTTGATATCTAAATGAGGGATCATCTTATAATGCTAACAAAAACGCCAAACTAGCAATATAAGATGCTAACATCTAATGTGTGAAGTGAGATGATACAGTCCATGCATTTGATCTCTATCATTTGCATCGTGGTATGATCTCTATCATTCCTTTGTGTGTAAGGCCAAGGTCTTTGGAACTTACACGTTAAGTGAGTTGTAAGAGTATCTATCATACATCTACTTACAACAATACCATATCAAGACACTAGCTCAGCAACGATCTAAACTAGATGCCTCTAATTTATCAATTGCAAGTTTTACGTGGCTTAGGGCTTTCGGAGAAAGAACCGGTCTTACCTACGAACATGAACCACAACAAGGATAACCAAGTTATTAGCAACTCATTGTAAATCATATATTGACTATAGTAGGAGAGACAGACACCCGCTAGCCACTTATGCAAAACTAGTTGCATGTCAGTCGTGGAACCGGTCTCATGTATGATGACATGTAAGGTTGGTCTAGGCCGCTTCATCCCACTATGCCACCAATATCCAAAATACATAGAAGATGCAATAACATGATCATCATCTCCCACATATAAACATATGTGTACTACCCGTGCAAAGCACCTACGCATAGATCAGGCTCTGATACCACTGTAGGGTCCGCAGCATAGAAAACAAAAAATTTCCTACGATGAGAACTATACGCCAAGATCTATCTACTAGATACAGAGCAACGGGTGGACATACATCCATGGAGAACTTACCCTCGAAGACAACGAGTTTTGTTAACGAGTAGGAACTCGTGGTTGATGTAGTCGTACGCTTGCCGATCTCAAGATCGTGTGGAAGTCCGAGCACCGCAAATCAGTAGCGCATCCGTCCTCGCACACACGTTCAAGCTACCGGATAACCTCCACCTCCTCGCTCCAGCGGATCAGCGGAAGCAGCAACTCCTTCCAGACGCAAGGCCACCGGGAACATGTATCTCGCTAATCTGAGACCATGGGGGGATATCTAGAGGGGGAGAGAGATCCTTCACGAGGAGGTGTAGTTTGTGAGAGGGGAGAGGGGGCTTTATATAGGAGGGAGGGAGACCCCTCCCCTCCCATAGCCGACGCATGAGGGGGGGACTCCTCCCCTCCTTCATTCATGTGGTGAACCTCCACTCACATAAACATGGCCTCCACCCAAAATCCCACTCACAAGTATTTAATTTCCACCAAATTAAATGCAACTCTCAATTTAATAAAACTCTTTCATTTATTTTATTCAGATTTTTGTTAATTACTTTAATTAACAAACATTCACATAAAACCCCTTGCAACATTTCAATATCACATGCAGAACCACTTTCTGCAATTTCACCCGAAACAGTTCCGGGTTCTATCAAAACAATTCATGTTTCTATCGAAACATTTCCTGCGCTTTGCAAACCTTTTGTCTGAAACATATGTGCTCCTAAATGGTGTCCGGCAACCCTTAAGTGTGTCACCCTATGGTTCGCGAATAATGCAGACATGATTGAGACTCCTCTCAGATCAATAATCAAAAGTGGGACCTGGAGATCCATACTGACTCCTGCACATTCAACGATGACTTCTATGATCGTGAGAACCTTTAACGCTAGTAATTTAATCCCTTTGTCTTATGATATAATACATGTCCGAGATTCAATCATCGGTATCCAAATACCTAGTTTGATCTCGTTACCGACATGCACTCTTTTCTCGTTCTCGTGATATAACATTCTAGTGATCACATCACTTGCTTGCAAGCTATCTTAATGTGATATCACTGAGAGGGCCCAGAGTATATCTATCCATCATCGGGATTGACAAATTCCACTCTTGATCCATGAGCCTCAACATAACACCTTCATAGCACTAAACCCACCTTTATAGTCACCCTGTTACGGTGTGACGTTTGATGTTATCAAGATACTTTTCTGGTGTCAGCAATTAACATGATCTCATGGTCTAAGGACTAAGACTACTTCGTATGATGTTATAGCAATATAAACATAATGACTTGATCGTAATTCTATACTTCGGATGAATGTTCATCACATCATTTCACAAATGTTGTGACCTTGTTATTAACAACATCCAATGTCCATGATCAGGAAACCTTGATCATCTTGTTAATTAACAAGCTAGTCTATATGAGAGGCATAACTAGGAACCCTTTTTGTTTATCAAACACACATGTATTGACGTTTCCTTTCAATACAATTATAGCATGCAAAATAAACATCTATCATATACAAGGAATACATAATAACAACTTCATTATTGCCTCTCAGGGCATATTTCCTTCAATAAGTACTATCAACCAAGGACCTAATTCACCACTAAATAGGAAAAAAGGTTTTTCCCCCTAATTTTTGCACTTGGGACACATAGTCAGGGTTACTAGAAGTGGGATGTTATAGACCTTCCCCCTTAAAAGAATCTCATCATGATATTCCGGAGGGTAGTGCAAAAAGATTCTAGTGGTCTATCTACTATAGTCTTGCCTTTGGGTGATTTTTGCTCCAAAGAGTTGCATCTTCAGCTTCTTGGTTGAAGTAAGATAGTGGCGCGTAGCGTTGAGCGGGCTTTAGAAGTTGTTCATAAGGATTAGTCCGGGTTGCATCTTGAAGTTGAACTGACGGTCTATACCTCGTCTACCAGGTCAGATACTAGGTCGGGGTCTGTGTCAGATTTGTGGTGACCATGGGTTATCAAGTCAGTACTTTCCGATATCTTCCGATGTTAAAATCTCCGGAGACTATGGCTACTGATGGGAGTGTTAGAACTAATGTACTCTGATCTTCAGAAGAGTAGGCCGAGTTCTTGCGTAGCTTTGAGTAGTCCTCGAACCTGGGGTGGTGAAGATTGGTCTTCTTTTTTCTTGGGAGTGGGGGATTTGATGGTCGAGACTTCAAAAGGTGTCGTCAAGTGGGAATCTAATCTATTCTAGTGGGAAGATGCAGTGTTCCCCCTTATGGTGATGCTAAGGGAGCTTCGAGTTGAGGCAGTCCCTCCTTCTTAAGGTAAAGTGGTAAAGCGGAGGGTGGATTCTGGTTGTAGTGGTTGATGCCTTGAGGGTCTTGGGAATGTTGACTTTCTCCTTGTAACATAGCCTTAGGAGCTATCTCTTCAAGGATTGGTTGGTGAGGTCGCAGAAAATAGCTTCTCCAGGGGGTGAAATGCTTTTGTTTAGATGCTTTTTGGCTTTGAATAGGAGAATGAATTGATGCTTCTTGACCTTCCTTGAGGTTGGCACTGGAGGTTTTCTAGAGATGCTAAACTTTGGGGATACATACCGTTTGGTGGAGCATTCTCGAGATAAGTGACCAGGTCGGCCGTAGTTGTAACACCCATAAAGTCTTTGCTTGGACTTCTCCAAGTTTTGTTTCTTGGTCTGGATGAATACAATATTTATGAATCTATCCTACAAATAGGCTTGAGGGTAGTTGGCAGGGGCATGATATTGTCCTTTGCATAGAAAGCATGTGACAAATTGAGTTTGATAGTCCTTTGAAGGTTGGATGGCTTCAAAGGTTGGGTAGTTCCCTGGGAAAACGCTAACTTGATGTCCATATTCTCCGCAATGGCTACATGCTTTCTTCTGGCTTCTGGTCTTTGTGGACATCTTGGTTGAGCCTACGACTATTGGGGTGATCCCTCTAGCTATGTGGATAAGCTAAGTTAGTTGGTTATCCTTCTAAATTACTCTCCTGATAGGGGCATTTGCGGTCTATGGTTAGAGGAACCGGTTGTATCCACATCAAACAAGTCAAACAAAAAAGTCTCAGCTTCCTATGAGGTAGCTCGCGGGGTACTTGCAGCCATCCAGTGTTCGGGATCAACGCTAGACGGGGAGAGTCGTGGTCTTATGGGACACTGTCGTTCTGGGTTTGTTTTGATGCAACGTCGTGTGTAAAAAACGGAAGAGATAATATCAAGCAAGCATAGAAATCTAGACGAGGTTCTTACATAACAAGCAAGTCAGCACCCGAAGGTGGCGGTAGTACTAGAGCATTACAAGGTGCGTTTAGGGGCAATACACTATTCTACCCTATGCCAAACGGGTGAGCGTTTAGGTGCGGAGTGACTACTCAGAGGGCGCATCTTCAACTTTGTTGTCGACTCCTAGCGGTACAGTGGAATTCATTTACACATATCTTCGAGGGTGTGCAAAATATTCAGCTCTTCAACAGTAATGGTGAGGGTTGTGCCTTCCAAAGTGGTGGACTCAACTATTGGTCCTTCCGGAGTCGATGGGTGGGTGATGGGGTGGTACTCCTAAAGCGAGAGAGGGTCATCTTCCACCTTGAGGTCAGCCTCATCAGCGGTTGAGGGGGCTATAACGTATAACTTCTTCACTAGGTGAGCATTAGCAGATATTAGACTCTTATCCTGTACTCAGAGTATGGAGAGTTCCATCCTCATAAGCACATTCTGGCGACGGGTCTTGTCAAGATCTTCTTGATGGCGTTGTAGCAGGTACTCCATGTTTGCTAGTTGGTTCCCTATGAAACAAGTGGGGAATGATTCGGTGGGAAGTCCATCCTTATCCTTCTTCCTAAATACATGGTAGAGGGTGTTTATCATATCATCTTCATGATTTTTTCAAAGGCGTGCCATGATATCCTGCATTGATCTAACGACACCATCAACCTAGGTGTGGTCGATGAACTTGAAAACGGTGTCCTCGAAGTCGGCTTCGTGAGAAGGTATGACGACCTTGATGACCCATTGCATCACAGTAGTGTTGCTACGAGGAAGCTCTGTCGCTTCAATCATAGGCGGGGGCCTTTGGAATACCTTCAAGAAGTCGTGCAGCTACTCTTCAAAGGTCCTTAAACCATCTCCAACGATGATGTGCTCCGAATGAGGAGGGGCCATCTACATCAGTTTTTAAGGTAGGGTTGGGTTAACTAGAAGTGTGCAATTTTTTAAGGATTTAAAACTTATCTTAGTGCAAGTAGTTTTCAAACATAGGGGAGGAGATGTAAGCACTTTTATGCAAATAGTCATCTCCTTTTTCTTTGTTATAGAAAAAGGGTTTTTGATTCTTGACTAACTGACTAAAGCCCATGCAAACTAAGGTCTTCTACAGTCAGGATGGCTATGATACCAGGTCTGTGGGGTCCCCCAGATTTACAGTATAAGAATACCTATTATGCATACCCTTCACGTTACCATGATTAGTGAGCCATGAGCATAACTGGCAAGTATCATTGCAACATCCATAAAGTAACAAAAACAAGACTTACATGGGTGCTATTATGGCTATACATTCACCAGCAGCGGAACTTCATAAATCGCCCAAGTCACGGCTTAACTCTACATGCAGCTAACTAGGAAGACGGCCTAGCTCCCATATATGTCACCAAATCCTTCATCCTTCATGCTTCTGAAAGTCTAGCCAAGTAAAATAGCTAGGGATAATGCCAGTGAGTAGTTTGAATGTACTCGCAAACTGCCGAGATAGGGTAAACAACATAATGCAGTTTGACTGTGGCAAGATAGCTCTAGCTATGGTTATTTTGGAAAAGCCTAGTTTCTCTTGTAGATATGGCATCTCTATATCTTTGTTGAAAAAGAGTTTCGAAAACATCACACCATTTTAAAAGTTGGATATCTATCTATACTTGTAAAAAAACATTTTGGAAAACTTCTTTTTGGAGGGAAACCCCCTTTTTAAAGCATCTTCGACCATTCCTGGTCAAAACAAAACATCTAGCTCAGGTCATCTCATGACCATATCACTTCCTTGTATCCTTTCCAGATCCTAACTTCCTCCTAGCAATCACCTTCCAACAATCCTTGACCGTGGGCACGGCTTTTGTAATAGATTATATACTGCATAGTTTGTGCACTTTCCGACAATAATCAATACATCCACCGGGATTCAACCACGCCCTGTTACACATGGTACACGAGGGTTCGGATAATCATGCATACCCTTTAATTTGTCGACCCTAGCAAGGACGCCTTTTCCTCTAGGTTTTCTCTCCCCGAAACAAGTACAAACGACATCTCACACTAAACTTCCTTTAGTACTCCCATGCTTAGGGAATCCTGGATTATCCTATCATGATCAATCCTCCCTTCTACATTTCCTAAACTGCATGGTCAGTGGGAGACCCATTGTTGCTTCCCAATTTTTTCAACCACTGGTCCACCCCAGGCCATGGACCTTATGTTGGGTGGAGGGGATTCCGGGAATTTCTTCCTTATATAGTATGGGCTGTCCATGCTAAGGAAAACAAACTACAAGCTAATCCCCATCTCACAGGGGTAATGTGGCTGCACGGATAAGTTTTTCCGGTAACCGCATAGAACATCCCTTCTTCTTCTCAAATTCCATCATACTCACTTATTGACATCACCTTTTCTCCTTTTAAAACATCCACTTCAGTAGGTTTTGATAACTTGAGTTCATAGAAATTGGAATTAATTGATTTTCCTTAGTAGAACTTCTTTTATGATTTAATTGCCAAATACTACTTGATTAAGCGGTTTAATACCAAGGGTAGGTTTTGTAGGGTATCAATTTACAAAAATGATATCCTCATACAGGTACTAAAATAACAAATCCACCAGAAGTGGTTTCATTATTTTATCAATTTTCTTTATTTAGTTATGAATTTTCTAGTGAGATAAACCCTTGGTTTAGTGAATAAATCACTAGAAAGTATCTATAAGTCCAATAAATATTTTCTCTTAGGGTTAGGAGGGACTTTGAGTATTTACCAGAATGCCCTTGGGAAAATCCCAAATCAGTTCTACAAGAATTTTGTCCTTTTTACCGAATTAAAACTACATGCTCTTTTTGTATGAAACCAAGGACACCTGGTAGGCATTACAACTAAATTCCAGTAGGATTTTGATTCCTCATTTTTAGAGTTGCAGAGCTCCTGAAATGATTTATCTAGTGAAACAACCCTATTCATAAGAGTTTAATTCACTAAAAATCACCAAAGTATTAATAAATTATGAACTCCTAAGATTGGGTAGATCTGATAGTGCATGTGTACTAGGAGTTAGAATCAGGTAAAAAACAATTATATCTTGACCTAGGAAATTTTCTAAAGGCAGATATGGAGTGATTTTGTTATTTTTACTCTATTAAAACTTTAGGGCTTTTTGGTGTGAGGTCAAGGGGAGATGCGAGGTATCACTGATACCACACAATACCAAGTGGTTTCACCCCATTTGGAGATACCAAACTCCCTAAAATAAATATATGGTGGAAGTGATACATCTTGGGAGTAATTTTACTAGGAAAATCCTAAATGATAATTTGGTCAACTTTTTCTTCTGCATATTGGAGAAAACATGCAGAGACCTAGGGAAAATTAGATCTAGGCATTTGGGTGTGTTTTACATTTTAATTTTGAATTAAAGCTAGTATTTGCAGATTTGGAAATCAAAAATTAAAACAAAAGAAGGAAGGGTAGCTAGGCCAGATCCATATGAAAATGGGCCGCACTCGGGCAAGCCGACCAATCTCCACTCTGCGGAAGGGCGCGAGGCGCTGCATTTGAACGTCGGGCACATGCCCACCCATCACTGGCAGTTACAGTGAAGTGGTATAGGGAGCTGCTGGCCGTACGATTAGAGAGGGATCAACGACGGAGGGGCTTCTCCGTCCTCACGACTGAGTGCATGGAGAGGAAATCCTAGGCGGAGGCACGAGTTTATGGGGAGCTTACCTGAGGGGGTTTCCAGTGTTGGGGAGGGCACAAGTTGATGCGATGCTCGCAGGGGAGCACAACGAGGGGCGGCGGCAGATTTGATGCCAACAGGTGCCTCGCGTGCTGGCTTTGGCGGAGGAAGTTCGGGAGATCGGTGGTGGCATCAGTAGAGGCGACCCGGGGTAAAAAGGAGGCTGGGGTTAGGTAGCTCTTGCCGAGAGGAACACATGCACACGATGAAGGGGTGGGGAGATGCCCGAGTTTGTGCGCAACCTTCACGGAAAGCTCACAACACCGTGGAGGAGATATCCTTCTCCTTGGTTGTAGAGAGGGAGAGGGGGACTAGGGCGTCTAGAGGAGGAGAGTGGGGAGGCGGGAGAGTCGAATGAGGATGGAGAGAGGGGATGGGGTCGTCTAGTTCCTTATATCTAGAGGGATTCAGTTCATGGTGAACCTTGCCCATGGAGAGAAGGGGTACAACCATAGGGGCACTGGTTTGTCAAGGGAGGCGGTGTGTGGTTGCGGGAAACTGCAGGGAGGCAGAGGTATAGTATATTGCAACCTTTGCTTCCTCTTTCTTTCTTTGGTCAAAAGAAGAAATTATGGAGGGAGGGTTCTAGGTCAAGCCAATTGGAGGAGAGGGATGGTGTAGAGGGTGGCGTGGGACCTGGATCTTGATTAGAGTGTGACCCGGTGGCTTCTATGGCAGTGATGGAGAAGGTAGGGAAAGGTTTAAAGAAATGGCCATAAGACATCTTCTCTCCTTCCTCCAAACACTAGAGGACAAAAGAGGGGATTGGTACTGTAGTTCTATAGTATCACACGACTAGAGAGGGTTAGTGGGTGATGTGGTGGTTATCTAAGATATTTAGGGAAGATTTGATGAGTTTAACAAGTGTCAAAAGAGTAGCTACCCATGTTTTAATTTAATTCACCACAAGTGCTCTCATGGGTAAGTGATCAGGGGTGGTGTAGGAGGCAGGGCAAGGTCAAAGGTGAGTGGTAAGGTTAATGAAGATCATTGGTCGAGTTTGAGAATAAATTTATTTGGAAAAAGTGGAGTTTAAGTGATAGTATTGATCTAGGGTTTTGTTAGTCTGATGCTCAAAAGAACATCTCATGGAGGGTTATCTGGTGAGACAAATTGATCAAGAGAAGTTGGGTCATAATGATAGTTTTATGCTTAAAACTAGTGCAAAATTATTTGCAAAAGCATCACAGAATAGATCACAAGGATCTATCATAGTTGGAAGAAAATATGATGGTCAAAACAGATTATCCAATTGCCTCCAACACCATGTGGGTTTAAGAGCACAAGGCTCCAGTTGAAACAAGGGGAGTGTGGGTTGATAGACAAAGTTGAGTAGAGCACAACCATGCAAAGAGTTGGCCAAGAAAGGTTAAGGAGTTGGGAGCTTCTTCCAAAGTAGTCATGTTGATAAGATTTCCAGAAACAAATTATTTTCTTGCCTACAAAACCATCAAGAACAAGAGCATCCCCCAATCAACACGATAACCTCAAATGGGTCGCTCGATCCGACAGCACTAACCATATTTGGTCAAGGGAAAGAGTGGGATTTGGACGCACTCATGATGGTTCAGGTACATTTCCAAAAATGCACAAAGAGTGACATAGGTTGAGACTCAAAGATGGACTTAGTCAAAATCTGTCAGAGTTAGGGATTTAAACTAGGGTACAAGATGTAGTGGTTTTGAGGGGATGCAAGGTTCCAAACTCAACTTAAAGTGGATGATGTTGTAGAGTAGGTTAAGTAGAAGGGATCCATGGCTTGAGTTGGTCTCCACTACCTTGGAAACTATAAAAGAGAAGTGGATCAAAACTAAATCTGGTAAGTTGAACAGATGATCACTTGAGTGACTAGAGATCATGACAAGCTTGGGTATCTATGTGTGTGAGTTCCTAGATCAAGAGCAAGGGTTGGTGTAAGGGACATCACATAAGATAGGATGGAGTAGGCACATTTCCTAAAGATCAGATGTAAGGGTGATAAATTAGGATTTACAAGAGAGTGTGAAAAGGCAAATAGGATGGTAGTCTTCCTACTAGGGTTTTGATGGTATGGTCTTCTAGAGAGTTAGGGTGAGATATGGTTGGGTTCATACTATCCTTATCTTGTGTGACAAGAGTTTAGTTGAAGGTGCATTACTAAGGGAGAGGTGTTGAGGATTCTTTCAACTCAGGGGTTTTGAGAAGGAATAGATGAAATACAACACCTTCGAGTGGAGGGTGTGTTGTTGGGTAAGTGGTTTACCCTACCGTAAGCTCCTAGGGTAGCTCGCACTAACTCTTAAACAAACAAGTTAGATAGTTGATCAAGGCAATTCATCTTAACAAGCAGATCAAGGCAATTGATACCAGTATCTTAGGACTACTACTATAAACACATCTAAGCCTTGCTTGAGGTGTAGATAAGTATTTTGAAGGGTTGGAGTTTTGAAGAAGGTAAGAGTACCTTGGTACTTCTACCAAGATTGGAAGTCAAAAGTTTATAAAATAGTTTTGGAAAAACTAGAGGTAAGATTATTTGGAAGTTTTGTCTTGAAAACATAAGGAGATGATGTCATATAGATCTCCATAATTTTGTCAATAAAAGATATGAAAACATTTATTGTGGAAAAGGAATCTTGGCTCTCGTTTTGGATATGCCAGAACATTTGAGAATATGTAAAATAAGCTAGGACATATCTTTTGTTAAATAGTTTTTGTCAACTAAGGGTGAGATAGAGTGACTTAACTACTACACAATCATAAGCATAAGTATTGTCAGGCAAGAAACTGCTTCACCACTAAATAGGAAAAAAGTTTTTGTTCCCCCTAATTTTTGCACTTGGGACACATAGCAGGGTTACTGAAAGTGGGATGTTACACTAATCCTGGGTCCGTGTTCAAATGCATAAGGGATTCTCGGATGGCTAATCCGAGTCCCCACACGACAGACCCCGATGCTGGTGAAATGGCTTACAGTACACCTATCCGGCGATTGCGGGAATGATCCGGTGACCAGCCCGCCGCCGCCGAATTTACCGCCTGAATTCCCTATCTGCAAATAGATTTGAGTTTGATGCTGACGTGGGCATACCTTATAGATACTCTAGTTTAGCATATACGGTCCAATCTGGAAGAAGCCCAGGGCGTTACCAAGGCCCAATCAAGGATTCGGGTGACCGAAGGAGACTCCAACTACTTGCGACACACGGCAAGATCAATGATAGAAAGTTTAAAGGGAAAAACCCTAACTTGTAACCGACTCGACCTGTTATCCCGAGACCTAGCCTATCTATATAAAGGCTAGGAGGGGGCAGCGAGGAGGACACTCACGACCCTAGTTTTCTACAACCTTGCCAGATTGCAACTGCGCACCCCTGTAACTTTTGACTCCCTCGATAATTCCAAGAGCAGACAAGCAGGAGTAGGGTCCTCTACGAGGCCTGAACCTGGGTAAACGTTGCGTCCCTGTGTGCTTGTTTGCTAGCCGATTGATGCCTCCAGCACTCCCTCCTTCTCCAAAACCCAAGTCCATAACAATGGGCATTGATGAGTTTACCCTCGTCAATTGGCGCCGACTGTGGAGACTGGGAGTGTTGATGTCGCGGCTTCTTCGTCCCCATCAACTGCAATCTACAACTCCGCAACAGCGAAGATTTGCCTCCTCTTTGGTGCCTTCGACTTCACCGTCCACACGCTGGTTACTCGCCTGGCTTTCGAGTCCATAGGCGAAGGGATCGGCCTGGCGATCGGGAGCTTGCGCTTCCAAGTTGGTCAGCTGGGCACACTTTGCCTCCCTGATCAACCGACGGTCCCTGCGATTGCTCCAACATCCTGGTTTCCACCGCCGATCGGCACCCTAAGCGAGCTCAGCACCCCGGCAACAGTTGGGAGCACGGACAACAACAACAGTCGCGAATCTGATCTGGGTGTTCTGGCCACAGAAGATGGAGCCTACGGCTCCGGATCTGAAAGCTGCACAAGCAACAGCTTCCCCAATCACTTCATGTGCGCCATCATCAACGTAGGCGACACCGACGGCAACCGCGGCAACACCGGTACTAGTCTGTCCAACGGCGGCATCCTAGTCGCGAATGGTGGTCCCACCAACGGTGCACCCACCAACAATGGGACAGAAGGAGACCCGCATCTCATGGCGAATGACCGCACTGAAGAGCGCAAGCTGATCAAGCTCAACGACAACGAGTGGGCCCACTGTCGAGAAGCCCTACGGGGAAATCCTCTGCCCCCAAACTCATCGCAATACAGCTGATGGGTTACCATTGGCTGCTCAAGGAAGAGTACAAGTGCCAACAACAAGTAATCGCGCAGCTCGATGCACGCAGAAAGGCGGCAGACGAGTCGAGCCTTCGGTGGGCTCAGCTCTCTTCCATGGGAGGATCCTCCTCTAAAGGCAATGACCATGTGGCTGCCAAGAGACGCTCTTAACTGACCCACCTCACTAACAAGGAGCGAGAAGAGGCCGCACGAATCCTCGACTTCTCATCCATGGTGGTGGATAAGCGGGGCAACGTGCTCCCAAAGACACCGCAAGCAGCGGTGACAGCGGCCACCATGTACCTCCTCAACAACCAGCCACCGGCTGGGGATCCACGAGCTGCCATGCACCGATCTACGATCACGGGCTTGGGGCTAGTCGAAGCTGCCCTCACCAAGGATCCAACACCGGAGCCGAAGAAAAACAAAGCTCCGGCCAGGCGCTATTCATCGCACTCCTCCAGCGATGACAACCACGACCTGTCACGATGACGCCGCTCACGGAGGCACGACTACGAATACGACGCACGTGATGACATCACACGGCGCAAGGTCGACAAGATGCGCACAAGGCGTTCCCATTTGACTGACTCAGAAGACGGCGGGATAGAACTCTGCGGCACCAGCTACTTCAGCAGGGCCATTCGACCGAAGTGAATGCCAAAGGGGTTCAAACTCCCATCAGAGAACCCGAAATTCGACAGCCTGCAGGACCCAAAGATCTGGTTGGAGGATCACATCTCCTCTACCGGGCTCCACGGGGGAACCACGAGTACGACGATGCAATGCCTACAACTACGGCTGCAAGGCGCCGCTTGTGCGTGGCTTAACAACCTCCCGCGTGGATCAATTCGCAGCTGGGAAGAGCTAGTCTACAGCTTAGTGTGAAATTTCAAGGGAACTTACAAAAGGACCGCATCAATCGAAGAGTTGAGAGGCTGCTACCAAAAGACTGGGGAGTCGCTGCGCTCGTACATCCAGAGATGGTCCATCATCAAGAATTCCGCAGAAGACATCTCTAAGGATCACGCAATCGACGCGTTCAATGGCGGTGTGCACCGCAGAGAGCTCAGGGAGGAGCTGGGCCGCTCGAAGCCCAAGACAATCGACCACCTGATGGAGATCGTGAACCGGTGGGCCGATGCAGAGGACTCGATAAAAAACCGTGTCCATTCCGATAATGATGACGACCTCGACCGCAGGCGCGACCACCGAGGAAAACATCGAATGCGCGGCTACGAGGACCGCGAAGAGGTCGCCATGGTTGCGGCTGGCTACACCGACAAACACGACGACAACCGCAATATCGGTGGATCCCGCGACAACGGAAAAACCACGCAAGTGTGGCAGCACCGCACTCGCGATGAGGTACCTGGAACATCCATCTAGGACAAACTGTCCGGACCATGCAACATACACTTCTACATCGACAAGCACGACGACAAGAAAAAGTCTAGCCACCTACTAAAGGACTAGCGCGAGTTCCTCAAACTCCACGAAGGCCTGTCCTAGATGAATCACGACGCGATTAACCAAGGCTATGGCGCTGCTCCAGGCGCCGTGGCTCATGGAGCACCTCCACCGCCACCCGAACCACCACCACCTGCGGCTGCACCAGTCCAGAACCATGGAGGCGAGCCATACCCCCGACCAGTGGGGAACATGGGGATGATCCAAAAAGTATGCCCCTCAAATTGAGTACAGAAGGCAATCACTCGCCAAGTTAACCTGGCGATGAACTTTCCTCCCTCCACCACTGAGTACCTCAGTGGAAGCGAGTCAAGCATCACCTTCGACAAGCGCGACCACCCGCACCAAGTACCTCGCCTAGGCCACTATCCGTTGGTACTCGAGGTGCAGACCTGAGGCTTTGAGATGAGTAGCATATTTATGGATGGCGGAAGTGGCATTAACCTCATGTTCGCAAGTACCTTGCGTGCAATGAGGATCCCGCTGACATGTCTGGAAGTTTCAGACACAATGTTCCATGGCATCGTCCCAGGGAAGGGTGTGTACCCCCTGGGCAAGACCAACCTCGATGTCATCTTTGGCACGCCGCAAAACTTTTGGCGAGAGCGCATTGAATTTGAAGTCATCAACTGGCCCTCACAATACCACTACATCCTTGAATGTGTCACATTCGCAAGGTTCATGGCAGTGCCACACTAAGCCTACCTACAGATGAAGAGGCCGGGCCCAAACGGCATTATCACAGTCAACGGAAGCTTCAAGAGATCCGACAGCTGCGATAGGGAATTCAACAGAACCTCCCAGTCTTTCGACATGCAAGAGGAACTGGCAAGGTTGAAGGAGTCGATAGACAACAGTTTGCCTCCCTCGAGCAAGCCAAGCTCACCCGACCAATCCTTCGACACATCGGTGCACACCAAGAAAGTCCAGGTCCATCCAATGGACCCAACCAAGATGGCCCTCATCGCCAACAACTTGAGTCCCGCATAGGAACTCACGCTCGTCGAATTCCTCTGTGAGCGCTGGGAAATCTTCGCTTGGTGTCCAGCGGACATGCCAGGAGTTCCCAGGGAATTCGCTGAGCACTCACTCAACATGAATCCTGAAGCAAGGCCAGTCAAACAAACAATACATTGACTGTCTGAACCTACGGAAAAAGCAGTTGGTATGGAAGTCAACAGACTCCTCGACGCTAACTTCATATGCGAGATCAAGGAAAGCACCTGGGTAGCAAACCCCGTGCTCGTTCCTAAAAAAGACATGGATATCCTGCGGATGAGCGTGGACTTCACCTCCCTGAACAAGCATTGCCCGAAGGACCACTTCCCGTTGCCACAGATCGATCAAATAATTGACTCCACCACGGGATGCAAGCATCTCTGCTTCCTCGACGCCTACTCAGGCTATCATCAGATCCGAATGGAGGAGGAAGACCAGGAGAAAACGGCGTTCGTCACACCCTTTGGTGTCTTCTGCTACACAACGATGCCCTTCGGGCTGAAAAATGCAGGAGCCACCTACCAGCGATGCATGCAGGCCTGCCTCAAGAGTCAACTTGGTCGCAACATCCAAGTCTACGTTGATGACATCATCGTCAAAACCAAGGAGGAAGCCTCGTTACTTGACGATCTCCGTGAGACCTTCGATAACCTTGACCGCTACTGATTAAACTAAATCCGAACAAATGCGCCTTCGGTGTACCATCTGGGCAGCTGCTCGGGTAACTCATCTCCGCGAGAGGGATTGAGGCCAACCCGAAGAAAATAAAGGCCATACTGGCCATGGAGAAGACGAAGAACATAAAAGGCGTATAGCAGCTGGCTGGGCGAATCACAACGCTCAGTCGATTCATCAGTCGGATGGGCGAAAAGCCACTGCCTTTCTACCAAATTCTCCGCAAGGCTGACAAATTCGAGTGGACAAATGAAGCACAAGAAGCATTTGACGACCTCAAGCGTCTACTGTCCACCTCACCGGTGTTGGTGACACCTCGCGAAAAAGAGCCGCTACTGCTATACATCTCTGCCACCAACCAGGTGGTAAGCACTGTGCTCGTGGTGGAACGAGTCAAACAAAATAAGGTCCACGAGGTGCAACGCCTAGTCTGCTACCTCAGCAAGGTGCTCACGCCAACAAAACAGCAATACCCGCATTATCAGAAGCTGGCATACGGCGTCTTCATGATAGCCAGGCGACTGCGCCACTACTTCCAGGAGCACCCAATTGTAGTGGTGAACGATGCTCCGCTTGGGCACATACTCAACAATCCCGACACCACTGGACGAGTCACGCTCTGGGGAATCGAACTGTCTCCATGAGACATCACATATGAAAAGCGAGACGTGATTAAGTCGCAAGTTCTGGCAGACTTCCTCATACACTGGATGGAAAACCAGCTCCCCGACAAGCCAGGCATGTCCTATCTATGGACAATGCACTTCGATGGGTCCAAGCGCAAGGAGGGAGCTGGCGCGGGCGTCATTCTAACATCACGACAAGGTGACAAGATGAGGTATGTTCTGTGAATATAGTTCACCTCCTCCAACAATGAAGCCAAATACGAAGCCTTGCTCCACAGGATGTGAATGGCAAAATCCTGCAGCGCCAAGCGACTCGTCATCTACGGCAACTCCAAGCTGGTGGTCAATCAAACAATGAATGAGTGTGATGCTCTGAGCGACAACATGATCGCCTACCGTGACCTCTATGACACACTCGAAGGAGACTTCGATGGCTGCGAGCTGCGGCACGTTGGCCGCGAGAGCAACGAGGAGGCACACACTCGCCAACATCGGCTCCACTTGTGCCCCAGTGCCACCCGGAGTATTCTTAGAGCTCACCTGCGAGCACTCCATCAAGTCAAAAGCTCCAGAACACAAAACCAGCACGCTGAAGGACTCGGGGGCTACACCACCCAGCGAGCCAATGGCACTCGACGACACGGGGCCAAACACAGGACTCGAAGGCCCCATGGAGGTCATGATGATCGATCCATCCTGGACACAACCATATGTCACATACTTGCTCAGCAAAAGGTTGCCAGATGACCCGACTAATGCGCTTCATATCGTGCGACGATCCAAGGCATTCACCCTCATCAATGGCGAACTGTACAAGCGTAGCACCACAGGAGTCCTTCAGCGGTGCGTCTCCAACAGGGACGAAAGAGCAATCCTCCTTGACATACATGAAGGCACTTGCGGCCACCACACCGGCAATCGCGCTCTCATTGCCAAAGCCCTACGGGCAGGATTCTACTAGCCAAGGGCAATGTGCAATGCCAAGGATATCGTCCAGCATTGCAACACCTGCCAGTGATTCACCGACAAGCCACATGCACCTGGCGCAGAACTCAGGCCAATACCCGTGGCTTGGACCTTCACACAATGGGGACTCAAGATGGTCGGCAAGCTCCAGAGATCCTCACGAGGAGGATACGTCTACCTTCTAGTCGTGGTCGACAAATTCAGCAAGTGGATTGAGGCCATGCCGGTGACAAACCAATCAGGAGCCAGGGCTGGCAAATTCTTCGAGTCCATCGTCTTCCGCTTCGGGGTGCCACATAGCATCATCACGGACAATGGGACAAACTTCACCTCCAAGGAGTTCCAGGATTTCTGCGAAAACCTGGGAATCAACATTAGCTACGCCTCGGTGGCACACCCCTAGACCAACTGTCAAGTCAAAAAGGCCAACGGCCTCGTCTGCAGCGGGATCAAGAAAAGGCTCCTCCGGCCACTCGAAAAAGCTGTCGGGTGCTGGCTAGATGAGCTGCAGTTAGTAATATGGAGCCTGCACACAACTCCAAACAGCGCTATAGGCTACACTCCGTTCTTCATGGTACACGGTGCCGAGGCGGTATTACCCGCAGAGGTGCGCTACAAGGCCCCATGGGTAGTAGCATATAGCAAGGCATAATCAACCCTCACACTCGAAGACTCCATCGACCTCCTCAATGAGGCACGAGAGATTTCAGCGGAGAGATCCATGATCTACCAGCAGAACCTCCGTAATTACCACAGTAGAAGGCTACGCCCTAGATCCTTCATCGAAGGAGACCTGGTCCTGCGACTGAAGCAGCAAGGGCACCTCAAATTTGAGTCCCCTTGGGAAGGACCTTATGTGATTACCGAAGTAATCCCAAGTGGCACCTACCGCCTTAAAGACGTAGAAAGCAGAGTCACATACTCCAACCCCTAGAACGTCGCGCAGCTGCGTCGTTTATACCCCTAGATGTTTTTACTTTACAAATAAGGCTATTCAGCCAGGCTACTTAGCCACACATTGTACCTCATGATATTCTATGAATAAATAAAGCTAAGTGCCCCAAACTTTGTGTCTCTATTTTTCTTGCAGTTATATTGCTCGGGGGCTAAGCCACCCTTTGTAACCTGGTTACGCGAATAACACAGTGTTCCGAGTAGCTGACGCACTATCAATCGAACCCTTGGCAAAATCAACCCAGTTGCAACACACCTGACAGGTTGACAAGGTGCTGAGATGAATATACGTTAGGCTAACAAAAGGAACTGTAGAGTACAAAAACACTCGAAAAATATACAAGCTAGCAAGCTCTTTACATATCAACGGGTATAAAAAACACACTCGACGCAATTCTATGAACTTTACAAGACCTATGAATTTCATGTGCAGGGACCATATCATCCTACTGCTGCAAAAGGAGAACACTGGTATTCTCCTCAAAGAAATGGACAATATCTTCGGCTGGCCGATCAACCGCCTGGTAATGTGGCACCATGTTCCATGTCATCCCTTCTGGCGGAGGCAGTGGACCAGCAGCGACAACTGCAATATCCACATCTGGCCGATGCAGGCAAACAAGTGCCAATGCAGCCTTGGCACCCGTGACCAACTGTTGGCGCACGCACTCGTGGATTGCGCTGATATCTTGAAACTTCACCATCAAAGGTAACAAGCTTGAAGGCACCATGTCCAGGGAAACATCGCCAGGAAAATATGCCTAAGGCATGACTGCGCCTTCTTCAAACACTGAAGCACCCGCGATGCACGGTCCTGCAGCGTCGCCAATGCAGCTGTGTGGTCATGATCCACCCAGAAGTAACCGCTAGCTTACAACTGCTCTTGGCTCAGATCATGCAGGCGAATGGAAACCCGATCCTTCTCACCCTGCGGATGACAAGCGCTAACAACTACAAGAAATGGAGCAAAGCATAAGGACAAAGCGTTTCTCCCAAGGACTAAAGAAAATGATAAGAAGCTAGAGAGCTAACACTTGAATTGGTCATCCAATTGAGCAACTTCGCCTAGGAGGTACTTCTCACGTGCACTGGCCTTCTCAGCCTTCGACTTCCACACATCCGCATTACCGCGGATCATAGGCAACTCTCGTTCCAACTGCTTCACGCGATCGTGTAGTCGCGCAAGCAGCGACAACTCCTCCACTTTTGAATGTAGTTGCACCATAGTTTCATTGGTGGGAGGAGAGTCAGGAGGACCACTCGAAGGACCCTATTACAGCCAAAGCAAGAGGCATATAAGACCAACCATCCATCAATAAAAGAGAGGATTGCATTCAAATTCAACAAGTATCAAAAGGGGCACCCCCACATAATACAATTCAGCAATGGAAAGCTAGGATATTACACAAGGCAACTAGGCAATGCTCTGCTTTTTCGCTTTCGACTTCGAGGGCTTCCTCGAATCTGTTGCAGTCTCTGATGCCATAGACTTCCTAGTTATAGCCCCAGATGTCGCAGCCTTTGCACTCTTCAATCGCCGCAGCTCCATGATACGTTGCTAACGTATCCATAATTTTTGATGTTCCATGCTTGGTTTTATCTACTTTCTTATGTTTTGTCCACACTTTGGAGTACTTTTCATATGATTTCATGGACTAACCTATTAACAAGAGCCACAATGCCAGTTGCCTGTTTTTTGCTGGTTTTGGTTCCAGGAAAGTCAGAAAATCAATATTCATGGAATTGGAACGGATGAAAGGCAAAGTCGATATTTTACCGGAAGACTCACGAAGCCAGAAGACGAGACGGAGAGGGGCCACAGGGCAGCCACACCATGCGGTGGCGCGGGCTAGCCCTGGCCGCGCCACCAGGTGGTGTGGGCCCCCTGGCTGCCCATCGACCTTGCCTCTTCGCCTATAAGATGCCTCCCGATGCAAAAACCCTAGATCGTCAAGCCTCCAGCCACAAAAAGTTCCGCAACGCCGCCGCCACCGAAGGGGAGATTCGGGGGACAGAAAGTCTCTGTTCCGGCACCCTGCCGGGATGGGGAAGTGCCCCCGGAGCCATCTCCACCATCTCCATCGCCGTTGCTGATTTCCATGATGAGGAGGGAGTAGTTCTCTCTCGAGGCTAAGGGTTCTACCGGTAGCTATGTGTTCATCTCTCTCTATGCATGATCTTATTGAGATCATGAGCTTGTAATCTATAGATCTACCTTGCTACTCAAGTGCTTTAATAGATCTCTGCTCTCCCCATGTGTGTGAAGTTGACAGTGTGCACACCATGGTGGCACTTAGGCTAGAGATTACAAATACTTGTTATGAGTTATATTTGGAGTTGGATGTCTTTATGAAATTGTGGTGTTTGTTTGAACCATCTAGTGCTCAAGGTGACAGTGTGGGGTTATCTAGATGGGAAAGGCTTACTTTGAGGTGTGTTGTTATAGCCCTACCATGGATTAGAGTGTCCAACCGGAGAGTAGTTCAACGTAGTATCATAAAGAAGAATATATTTATATGAGAGTGCCCACTAGTGAAAGTATGATCCCTAGGCCTTGTTTCTAAGCACTAAAACACCGTTTGCTACTAGATCTGTTACATCTTTGCTTGCTGCCATCTTTATTTCAGTTTACCTTTAGTCTCTTCCACGCCATCAAAGTGTATTGGGTGTGTTGCGGACACAAGAGACTTCTTGTATCTTGATTGCAGGGTTGCTTGAGAGGGGATACCTTTGACCACTTCCTCCCTGAGTTCGATAAACCTTGGGTGATCCACTTAAGGGAAAACTTGCTGCTGTTCTACAAACCTCTACACTTGGAGGCCCAACAACTGTCTACAAGAATAGAAGTGCGTAGACATCAAGCTATTTTCTGGCGCCGTTGCCGGGGAGGTAAGGTAAAAGGTACTCACATCCTCCGGTGTGAGTGCTCGAAGTTATTTCTTTAGATTCGGCAATTTTGTCTTTTTGTTTCTTGTTTTCACTAGCTTAGAGAGCTTTATAGTATTTATCTTGAGTTAGGACATGAAGTGTTTGAAGAGAAAATTAAAAAACCTATAGAACTTTATTTGCATGCTAATATCAATGTTGTTAGTATGAATTCTTTGGACACCATTATTGCTAATGCTATGGAAAAGTCTAAGCTTGGGGGAGCTAGTTTTTATGAAAATGATCTTTTTAGTTCCCCAGCTTTGGAAGATAGCTATTTTATTGCTTATGATGATACCAAACCTCCAATATATGATGATTACAATGATGAGTGTGATATTTTCAGTCCACCTACTATTGAGGAGAAAATTAATGATTACAATATGCCTCCTATATTTGATGATTATGGTGATGAGAATAATAATGATAGCTATTTTGTTGAATTTGCTCCCACTATGATTAATAAGAATAACTATGTTTATGTGGAGAGTATTAATTCTTTTATGCATGTGGCTCATGATAAGAATGTTTCATGTGATATTTATATTGTTAATTTTATTCATGATGCTACTGAAAGTTATTATGAGAGAGGGAAACATGGTTTTATGCATCTCAATAATATTAAGTTTCCCCTCTTTATGTTGAAAGTCTTGAAGTTGCACTTGTTTTGCTTTACTATGGTTGCTTTGTGCTTTCATGACTTGTTTCTTTACAAGATTCCTTTTCATAGGAAGTGGGTTAGACTTAAATGTGCTTTGAATTTGCTTCTTGATGCTCTCTTTACTTCAATTCATATTTCTTATGTGAGCATCTTCTCAAACTATCATGCCTAACTTAAAGGCGTTAAAGAAAAGTACTTATTGGGAGATAACCCAAAAGTTTTAGATGAGTCTTGGAAGTTATTACTTCAGTAATAACCGCTCCTTATCCTTTTTATTTGCTTTTTGTGCCAAGAGTAACCTCTAATGAGAGAGAAGTAACGCTTGAGAAAGTTGCTGTCCCAAAACAGATTTTTGTGCTTCACCGTAAACATTCTTGTACAATCTCTGTATGTCGTTTTGAGGCATGAATTTTTGTGCTTCTGCCCCAGGTTGTTATCTAACTTTCGTTAGTTCAACACTTTTTTATTTGAGCAACAGAAGGTCTTCGAAAAAATTAGTTTTTACCTGCTGGTCTGTTTTGACAGATTTCTGCCATTATTTGCATTTGCTTCTTGTTGGTTCCTTTTTGAGTTCTCTTTGGGGAATTGAGCTTTTTGAGGGAAGTGCTACAGTAGCTTGTGTTTTAATGGAAGTTTTATTGGTGTTGAAACTGAACCTAAAGACTTATTATCTTGAGTGCACTAATGTTGCTAATAAAGGTTGTGTGAAGTTTTGTATGAAGGAAAAATTTTAGGTGTATGGAGAGAATGATGTAATGAGATGAAGAATGGACTAAAGCTCAAGATTGGGGATGCCATCCCATGTCACCCCAAGAAATATCCAAGAAGTATAAGCGTCAAAGCTTGGGGATGCCCAAGGCAACCCCTTCTTCATCAATAAAAATCTCAGGTCTTTCTACACACTTCATTTTTATTGTTTCATGCACAGTTGTGTTCTTGGAGCGTCTTCTTTTTCGTTTTCGTTTTGGTTTTTTGTTTGCTTGGTTTTCTTAGTTTGCGGAATAAATTGGTTGGACCCCCTCTTTCATACATTGGTTTTCAAATAGTTTAGTTTGGATTGGAAAAGAGTAGGAAAGTTCATGCTTAAGTGGTAAAGAGAGCTTGTTTTTGACTATGGCCTATGCTTTGTCATGCCATGCTTGATATTGTTTTGGCTTTAGGCTTAGTATTCTTTGCTGTAGCATGACTTGTTATAAACAATTGAGATTGCTTAATGTGCCTTTGAAGAATCATGCGTTGTTTTAGCATATTAAAGCATAGTATTGTGGTATTCTCCTTTGATGCTTTATTTGGGTTGACTTGGCACATGCTCACACCATGTTATGACTATCCCAAGTCACCATAGCCTTGATGATCCTTTACTTTTCAACTTGTAATATCACTTTATGCTTTGATTAATGATGTTTTGTTGCTCTGCATGATTATGGCCATTATTGCTCTCTTAGTTGGTCGCTCCTAGTCTTTTGCTAGCCTCCATAACCAAGTATGAGTCCCACTCATGCATCCAACTCCTAAAACCAAGTTATTCCAGAGAGTCCACCATACCTACCTATTAGCATATGCTATTCCAAGTATATTCATGTTTTTATCTACCTTCCAAATTAAACTTGTTATGAGAAAACTAGTGATTAAAGCTCTCACGAACTTGATGGGACACTTTACTTTTATTGCCCCTAATAAACTTGAACCATTGTGTCATCTATGTTGTATATGCTTGCACTTATATGTTGGGGATTAGCAGAACCATGCTGTCTTGGGGAACACTTTCAACATTGCACTTGTACATTGTACCTAGTTGATATCATGCTCTTTTGTCTATGGATGTCGTCGGTGTGAAATGAAAGGGGAGCTTGTAAGTCCATGGAGTTATGTATGTATGTTAGAGAAACGCCTAGGCCGCCGGTCTAATCCATGCCTAATCATGGTGGAAACCTGCAGCTTAACCATAATGAGCTATCTATGAAGCATTCTTCTTATAAAAAAAAGAGATAGAGATTGAGAAAAAGAGAAAAAAAGATATGAGAAAATAGGAAAGAGAGAAAAAAGCACCATTTTCCCATGGTAAATAAGAAGATTGTTGAGATGCTCATTGTCTGCTTGCCTTGTCATTTTGATATGGGGATTCTTCCGTATCATCGGGCAAGGGGTACCCCGTTGGCGGTTCTCTATGATACACATGTACTTACAATGACAAGAACTTACCAGTAACTAAACTTGAGTAGCATGAGGAGCGGCCCTCATATTCAAGGGACATGAGATTTCCAACTTATACTCTGTCAAGCATATACTCCATAGTTTGTTCACTTTAACCTTAATCACTTCAAGATGCTTATGATAGGGGCAATGAGAGCTGAAAGCTAATAAGTACCCTAATTTTTGGAAGCTCTTTATGAAACTTGAATCCCTGTTTCCTTCTATGAAGGTCTTTCTTCCACTTTTATATTGAGTCTCCACCTTCTATCTTTATGCACCTACTTTGAGAGCATAGTGGCCATTCTTAGTTCTATGTGCTTTGTCCCAAGACTTGTTGATTGATGCATAGCTTTGATATTGCTTGTTTTAAACTATTTGTATCTAGTCACCCTTATAAACTTTGAAGGCGTCCTATGCATTTATGTTTTGCTACTCTATGAGGGACAAGCTGAATACCATTATCATTATGCTTTCTATATGTGAAACAAACAAATGTCTTGCAAAGCATTGTTATTCATGAATCTTTTGTTTGTGCCTTTTCATGTTGCAACATAGTTTCTTTGTCTTATTGCTAGAACTTTGTCTTTCATGTTATGATTGAAGTACTATGAACCCAGCTATCAATGTTTTACAAATACTTTGATCAAGTTTATGATGGTGCATGTCACCTCAAAAATTATTCTTTCTTTTTATCACTTACCTACTCGAGGACGAGCAGGAGTTAACCTTGGGGATGTTGATACGTTGCTAACGTATCCATAATTTTTGATGTTCCATGCTTGGTTTTATCTACTTTCTTATGTTTTATCCACACTTTGGAGTACTTTTCATATGATTTCTTTGACTAACCTATTAACAAGAGCCACAGTGCCAGTTGCCTATTTTCTGCTGTTTTTGGTTCTAGGAAAGTCAGAAAATCAATATTCACGGAATTGGAACGGACAAAAGCCAAAGTCGATATTTTACCGGAAGACTCACGGATCCAGAAGACGAGATAGAGAGGGGCCATAGGGAGGCCACACCATGTGGTGGTGTGGGCTAGCCCTAGCCGCGCCACCAGGTGGTGTGGGCCCCCTGGCCGCCCACCGACCATGCCTCTTCGCCTATAAGATGCCTATTGATGCAAAAACCCTAGATCGTCAAGCCTCTAGCCACGAAAAGTACCGCAACGCCGCCGCCACCGAAGGGGAGATTCGAGGGACAGAAAGTCTCTGTTCCGGCACCCTGCCAGGACGGGGAAGTGCCCCCAGAGCCATCTCCACCATCTCCATCGCTGTTGCTGATTTCCATGATGAGGAGGGAGTAGTTCTCTCTCGAGGCTAAGGGTTCTACCGGTAGCTATGTGTTCATCTCTCTCTCTATGCATGATCTTATTGAGATCATGAGCTTGTAATCTATAGATCTACCTTGCTACTCAAGTGCTTTAATAGATCTCTACTCTCCCCATGTGTGTGAAGTTGACAGTGTGCACACCATGGTGGCACTTAGGCTAGAGATTACAAATACTTATTATGAGTTATATTTGGAGTTGGATGTCTTTATGAAATTGTGGTGTTTGTTTGAACCATCTAGTGCTCAAGGTGACAATGTGGGGTTATCTAGATGGGAAAGGCTTACTTTGAGGTGTGTTGTTATAGCCCTACCATGGATTAGAGTGTCCAACCGGAGAGTAGTTCAACGTAGTATCATAAAGAAGAATATATTTATATGAGAGTGTTCACTAGTGAAAGTATGATCCCTAGGCCTTGTTTCTAAGCAATGAAACACCATTTGCTACTAGATCTGTTACATGTTTGCTTGCTGCCATCTTTATTTCAGTTTACCTTTAGTCTTTTCCATGGCATCAAAGTATTTTCTATCACTGTTACCACTTATAATTATCTATTCCACTTGTATTTCACTATCTCTTCGCCGAACTAGTGCACCTATACACCTGACAAGTGTATTGGGTGTGTTGGGGACACAAGAGACTTCTTGTATCTTGATTGCAGGGTTGCTTGAGAGGGGATACCTTTGACCACTTCCTCCGTGAGTTCAATAAACCTTGGATGATACACTTAAGGGAAAACTTGCTGTTGTTCTACAAACCTCTGCACTTGGAGGCCCAACAACTGTCTATAAGAATAGAAGTGCATAGACATCAAGCTATTTTCTTAGCTTGATGTCTACACACTTCTCTCTGCCGAATAAGTGGCGACTGTGTCAATGAGCCAAGGCCCATACTTACTGCAACTAGTGGCGAAAGGAGCAAATACTACCTGCTGCTTATCCGTAGTGACTGGCATCACCGAGGAAATTTCGCTAGGGTCCAGTTACACGCCGTGGGCTTGCACCATCGCGAGTCCCATGGTCGCTCCAAGTGGCCACTGCGAGTTCTTGAAGTCCTTGGCATGCCTTTTGCGAAGGATTCCACCAAGCCATAAAAATTCTCGATCATTTTGGCCTTGGGAAGCATCTCCTCTCGAAGACGACCTAGTACACTCTTGGCCTTCTCCAGTGTATCCTTCACAGAGACGCTGTGGTCTTCAACTGCAGTCACAGTGCCGGCCAAGGATCCGCGCGAGTCCAATCTTGGGCGTCAAAGTCTACGCCGGCGGCATCTGCAAAATATACATATGAGCACAATAGCATGAATGCAAAATGCACGGTAAATACAAGTGAAGCAATATCATACCTGAGAGCGCTTTTGCGACAGAGAAGAGTTGTTCTACGAACACTTTCTCCCTCGTAGAGGCAGAGGAGGGCAAGTATTCCTCGCGCTTTTGTGACTCCTCAAGAGCCTCGACTGCTTCATCGCGTTTCTTCTCCACCGCGGCAAGTCCGTTCTCGAGGTCAGCGGCCCAACGAAGAAGCTCATTATGCTCACCTACAAGGGATAAAACATGGCAAAACCTGAGCTCGCCAATTTCTACACAAAAAGAACAGAGAGAAAAGTTTAAAACTAACGTTCGAAGGCACGATGGCGGTTATCTAGCAGGGCATGCTGCTGACCCAAGGAAAGGATCTGCTCAACAAGGCGAGTGGAATCCTTCATGATAGGATACACGATAATGGGAAGCAGTGTGAGCATTAGACACAAAACTCGAGTGCCAATGGCACGAAGAAAACTTACGTGTTCCTTCAGGGACTCCAAGGATTCCTTTCGAATCAACGTCCGGGCAACAAATTGATGCTCCCTGGCATGGGGGAGCTCGAAGAATTAGCACTAGAGTGGGCTGCCACCGGAGGAGAAGGATATGGTACCGCCACCTCCTTGTCTTTGGAGTCTGTGACTCCCGACTCCTTGACAAATTGGCAATCGTCGGAAGATGACGATGTTGTTTGACTGCACAAGCATCCAACACCACTTCAGAAGACTATATTTTGGCAAGACAAGATGAACTCGCAATAACATGCGTAAATTTTCGAGGTCAAAGGAATCATTAGACGACTCCTTCAGCAACCTCAGATGCCCTGGAATATTCCCTTTATGATGTAGCCCAACATATAAATTTGATAGATCTTGTTGCTCATCGTACTCCCTCCGACCAAAATTAGTTGACTTAGATTTTTCTAGATTTGATTGTATCTAGACATGATTTACATCATCTCTAGTGGCTTGTCTAACTTTGGTAGTCTGCATCTCCACATAGACAATGGTGTGAAAAGATTCCTTTTTACACGACATTAGACCCTGTTTGGATCATAGGATTTTTGTAGGAAAATTTCCTTTGGATCCGTTTGGAACGTAGGAATAGGAAAGTTAATGTCATAGGATTCCTTTCCTACACTTCACATTTTATAGGAAACGAAACATCCAATCGGATCCAATGGAAAAATTTCCGTGCTGGCTCGCGTGCCTGACTGCCCGTGTAAGGCCTGCCTTGCACCCAAAATAAACCTCAGTTTTCTAGTGGATAGTCTAAATTTAATAGTCTATATGTCCATCTACACACAAATGGTCAATATACACAACAATTTAGTATAACAAATGCTCCTATTTGGTGCGAGAGCAAGCCGCGAGCGGCCAACTTTGCTTTAGACATCGTGGCTCGGTTGTCCAAATATGAACAATGAGTAGCTAGTTTGGGGGATGTCTAAATTTTAGACCACCGGATACACAAGCCACTAGAGATATTTTTTGCCTGTGGTGGTCTATATTTGGCTTAGACTACCAAATACACTAGCCATTATTAGATGCATCCATATCTCGATAAATTTGAGTCAACTAGGGTCGGAGGGAGTACTAGTTTTTGTCCAACCTATACGTAACTACTACAGTACTATGTGCACAACTTCTACTTTTGGTGGTACAAGATGAATGTGTAACTCTCTATCTCACATTATTGTACTAATATACTCTATAATTTTTTGGACGCACAATAAAGTAGTATCGCAGTAAATCTGTTTGGTTAAACTGCATGTCACGAGCATTGGTTTGGCAAGAAAATTCAGGTTGAGACACCCAAGTTTCTACTCCATCTTGATGGCTCAAGCTCAAGACACAACACAGTCAGTACTCCTCAAGCCTCTAGGATTCGTCTAGATCAAATTGAACAATCAAAAGATTATCTATCTATGAAATTGCCATAGCTATTTATTACCTGAAGAGATTTTTTGTTACCTTCGAGGCACCTGCTGAGACTAATAGACACGTCCAAATTACCACGCCTCCATCAGTAACATGCTATGATGGGGCCATACAGCTAGTACTACTAGACGGATCCGTACTAGACATATAGCTACTCTCTTCACACATTCCTTCTCCAAGAGGTGGAGTTCCTCTGTTTTATTCCTTCTTTCACTGACTCGTTTGAGTCAAAGGAATTTCAAAGGATTTGTGAAGGACTTTTCCCCCTTAGGAAATAATCCTACGTTGGTCGTTTGATTCAAAGGATTCCAATCCTTAGGAATTCCTTCAAAGGATACCCCTTTGCCCTCTATTTTGTAGTACTAGGAAAATTTCCATCCACTCCAACCTTATGTTAGAATTCCTTTGATTTTCATATGATTCAAACACAAACTTTATCCAAATTCATGCACTTTCCTATTCCTATGTTTCAAGAATCCTGCAAATCAAACGAGCCCTGAGAGATGTACTTCCTCTTTATTTTCTTTGATTTTTTTGTTGGAACATAGGGTCATAGAGCTTCCTCAAAATAGGAGGCGGGAGGAAATTGCACAAACCTCCAACAATTGGAGTCTAAGTTGCAGGGAACTCCAAATAATAAGGATAGTAGTTGCAAGAAACTACAACAACTTTTGAATACAGATGCTGCACATAGCACAATATTTTTGATTAGTCCTCAGTTGGATTTTGTCTCCAATTGTTAGATGTTTGTGCAAGTATCCTCAATTGGTGTCCCCACTCCCCATTCGCCCACCTTCTATAGTACTAATACTACGCACCACCAGCCCTTGTTCTTCATGTCGCCCCGCCAGCTCCTGCCAACAATCTTCCCTCTCCCCTAGAAAGCCCCTGCCACCCCCCAAAAAATACCATCTGCTGCCTCCTTCCATGGCGAGATCGAGCATGGTCAATAATGCTCCTGAGTAGTTTTAGGAGGTGTTCACCAAAGGCCCCCTTGAAGTACTCATCAACCATTGCAACGTAATCACCGCCGCGAGCCTCATCGATTCGTCCAAGCATATTCTTCAATCAACAAAAGAGAGCGCAACTACGCCTGCTTCTCAGCCGTTTGTCCTCCCATGTGTTCTTCATTCTCACCCGAACGGTAAGACAGTGGGAATCTAAAGACTACTTCAAAGTGGTGGGCAACCCGTGCAAGCTGACACCGCTGCATAGGCACTACAACAGAACCAGCTTTCAGTGACGGTTTTCCACCATGGGCGAGCAATGGTTTTGGCTTCCTACTCCCGGCAACAGTTGCTGATAAATCAACTTTTTCCGAGTCGGTTGGCCCAACCCTCCAGAAGTTCTCATCAAACGATTTATATTAACGACTACCTCCATTAATACGAGTTCCGGAGACATCCGAAACTATGAACCTATGGCGCGCTGGAAGAATGGCGCCCATACGAACCGGCTCCAGTAGTCCGGACTGTCCACAATTGTCCAGACCACTCGGGAAACTTGGAGACGCTTTACAGGATGAATCTACTCCAAGGGCTAGGAGATGGTTTCTAAGACGAACCTACTCCAATGAGTTAGGGGACGGTTAAAAATATAAACCGTCTCAAATATAACGAGATGTCCGAGTTTGTTCGTTTGATTTGGGTTTTCCTTTTCATGCATAGAGCATCAGGTATAAAACCCGGAGACTCAGGTTGTCTTTTGTATAGGTGCTTCATTTCATCCAATTACTCGTCAAACCGCATTACAAAGACCATATATTTCAACTAAAGAACACTTAATTAAGGACGACTATAGTTCAACTCTCATGTTATTACACCAGGTCATAAAATGAGTAAACCATTGGACATACCAATGTACTATTGGATCAGAATATAGACTCATGGCAATCTAGCTGAAAGAGTACTTTGCAAATAATTGGACTCCCACATCACCGGCTTGGAGGCCTTCAACATCATCAACACATGATTAACGATAAAGTTAGACACTTCCCCAAAGATCAGAGGCAGCTCCTTGTCCTACAGTGCCTTCACATCAATGCGAGGATCCTATAAATAATAATAATTATTACCAGGTACAAATCTAAAAGACTATGTTCGTGTAATAATAGAATATGTTATAATACCTTCTTTGATAATTTCAGCAACGAAATCCAAGCCATCATTAAGTTAATATGGTGGACAATATAGAACCCACATAAGCTGGTTAGAATAGGCTGTTGGTGGCACTATGAAAAATAGAGAACAAAATACTTTCAGTATGTGCTCGAGGGAAATACAGTTAACATTATTGGAGGTTCCCTATTATTGCAGAAAATAACTGGATAGCCAATGTGGTGGGTTAGATTTTCATAACATGCGACCTACTTCTTAGTTTAACTTTGTGCTCGCTTGTTAAGTACTACTTGGAAACATATGTAAAGGCGTGACAATAACACATGTATGTCTATCATATACACTGATGTTTCCTTTGTGAACATATAAATGTATCTTACGTACATGACAATAATCACTCACCTGTCAAGAGGCTTGATTACATCCATGTAATCTGTCTTTCGGCTTAATTCAGAATCAAGATAATAGACAACACCATTCACAAGTGACATGCAGACAAGAACCTAGTGATAAGTACAAAGAGTGAATCGATGTTGTGTCGGACTTTGATAATGAACAATTTGATTCCTAACTTATATAATGCAGCATTAGTTTATCTTACATTACAAGTCCATATGATAAGATCCTTGGCAGTGCTCTTCATCATCAGGAAAATGATGTAATCCTCAATAGTGCTCATGTATCTTACCTTGAGTTGATGTGAAGCATAATGAGGGTCACAGAAGATTACATTTTCTTTATCATGTGCACACAAACCGTATTTCCTACATAAGCAGATGCATATATTGTGAGTCATAGAATTTTAACTACTAGAAAGGCTTATATTTTGGAACAAAGGTAGTATATAAGAAGTTATAAGGATAAATACTCACACTATGAGGTATTTTATGATGCTGTCACCCATGGAAGACAACTTGAACATATCTTGCAACTCCATGTAAGCGACTTCAAACTGATGGAAGTGTTCAACTTACCAGGTTTGTACTTAACCATGATCCCTGTGGACTTGCTCTTCACATTCACATTAACATGACTCCTCAATTTTCCAAAACACTGACCCGACATCTCACCGTGCCTAAAGTTTAACATAGGCCTTGACAAAAATATTCCTCGTTGGACGTCTTTTCCGGCAGTGGCACACTCTTTTGGGTTCTTCCTTAAGTGGGTTTGTCATTGCTACTTGGTGCCTCCGTCGACTCTTTTCCCTCGCTTGCTATGATGGGCTCTTTCTGCTCTCTCGTGGAGGTAATTCCCTTCGATTTTTCATCATCTTGTGGTGCAAGGGGTGCTTTAGATACCTCGGGGGATATCATGTCCAACTCATTTCCCTCGATTTGTATGGCACTTAATTTGGTCTTGTTCGGCCTCATGACTTCAGTCTCTTCACCATGACGTTCAAGTTGTGGTGCAGAGGGCGATGCTGCCGATATCTATAGGGTTTGCACCATTGTGGGGAGGTTACTTCTTCTGTGAAGCATGGCACCGGGACAACCTCAGTTGGATCCGACACTTCAACACGTATATCTGACTTTGGCCACTAGATGAAGGTGCCTCTCACTTCGTAGAGGGTGGTGACTTCGTCGTCGATGGGGATTGGGAGAAGGTGGCCATGGCAAGGAGCTAAAACACTATCGATTTGTACCTTAGCATATAGAGAGCTAAAGGAAACGTTGTGTATGACCTACACTTTACTTGCAGGATACACGATGCCGAACACAGCATCCACGGGGTCCCCTAAATTGGTGTCCATCACTATTTGCCAGCAATTTGTGGGAACCTACATGACAAGTCCATGTAAGACATGATTTTCATAATTCGATGTTCTGAAAGATGAAACATAATTTGGTAGTTTACCTTCAAGCCATCACATGGACACACACCCGTGTCATTGACATCGACGACTACAGAGCCACAACTACTCTGACGTAGATCGATGGTTGGCGCTGCTAAGGGGGGACACTCGTGCCAGAGGCCCGTAACTCTGCTCTTAACTCCACCAGTATTTTAGCTTTAAGAGCAGCCCTTGCTTGCAAATTCTTAAGTCTTTTGCGGTCCCGCTTGTCGTCCAAAGTCCGGTCACGGCCATATTTCCATTCTGCGTAGCCAACTACTCCCCTTGTGCGACCAGGATGCTCTAGGTTCCCCATCTCCTCAGGGCCGGCTCTATGTCTTGGAGGGCCCTAGGGCGAAGCCGATAAATAGGCCATGAAGGCTATATATATTTACCGCATATAGATATGTAGACCTATACATGTCTATTTTCATTCGCAAAATATTAAGAGGGAACAACCAACCATACATTCTTAGATTGAATGGTATAATGATCATTAAGCACTAAAATAATGTCATCCAAAAAATGAAAAACTAAAAGTTCTCTGTTATTCTCTTCTTAGCACCAGACTTATGTTTGTTGGGAAATATTGGAGCACCTCAATTGTGAAAAGAACCAAATACTTACTCAGAATTTGTCTAGATTTGTATGTATCTAAACACTAAAACTCGTCTACATATATGTAAATCTAGAAAAATCCAAATCACTTACTTTAAGACAGATGGATTAGATGAAACTAGGAAGCCTAAATCTCTAATAAAACATTGCATTCGGATTAAGCTATGATCGAACATACTAGTTGTCAGGCAGCGGGTAGGAGGTCCATGGGGAGCAGAGCAAGGCGTAGATGTATTCTCATCAATTCTCAGTAGGAAATGTTGATCTCTAGTGGGCCCTAGGCCCTTGCACATGGTGGCCATGGGTCAGAGCCAGCCCTGCAACTCCTTTACGGGCACATCTCCCTCTAAGATGCCATACTGATACTCCTCATCATACTGGACCTATATAAAACAAGATAATGGACATCAATGATAACAAAGGTAAACATAATTATGAAGTGATGGATAAATTTAGCATGTGAACTCTCACCACTTTCTTATATTTAAGGGAAGTCTCTAGATGACTGAATTGCGGCGTTCCCCTACTCTCATCATATGACACCGCTCTAGCTCTGGTCCATCCTCTTGCCCTGGCGTCTCTAATGTGAGACAGTACTGGTGCGCATCCTTTCGATACCGAGCATCCTCTGCCGCCCATAGCTTGGACATTCCAGCATACCCATTAGTCCCCATGTTGTGGGGGCTCTTGAAATTCTTGGCTCGCTCTCTCGCAACATCACACTTAGCTTTAAACTCATCGGTGGTCTTCATCTGAACAAACTTAGTCCATTCACCTAATTTGATCTGTGGGTACAGTTCAAAGGGACTTCTTGGGGTGTCGTTGTTGGGGGGATAACCCCGGGTAGGGTCACGCCGGGGTATAATGGCCGAGTTAGCCGAGGTACGGCAAGGTCAAAGCTAGAGCTGGCCGAGTTACCTCAAGGCAGGCCGACTTACGGTAGACCTGATCTGAAGGATGTTCGTCTAACGTTACCCCGGCCGACATATAATGCATGTTGGCTAGATCTTTGTAACTTGTTTGCAAGTACCCACGAGGCCAAGTTAACCAGGCCTGAGTCGGGTTACCACTTGGCTTACGAGGGAAGGAAGGAATCTTCTTGGTCAAAGGTTTTCTCTCTCCACTGTAGCATGAGCTCAGAGGACATAGGGATGGACCAACGAGTACGGGCCAACAAAGGTGACGTTGCCTATGTCGAGTGAAGTTGGCTATGTTGGACGACATCGCACCGCAGAGGGGCTCAGAGAGGCTTACGCCATGAGTCCGGATCAGCCTAGATAGAGAAAAGAGGAGCACCGCTTTGCTATTTTGGGAGAGGCATATTCAGAGAATATGCCTTCCACGCATGCCCTAACTTGTAACCTACCCCCTATATAAGGAGTGGTAGGATCTCCACAGAGAGGGTCGGCCATTTTTACTAAGGGAAAACTCTAGAGGGTTGTGTGGGTAGTAGAGAAGTTCATCCTCTTCCTCCCTAAGAATAGCTCAAGGAGCCCTTGTAATCCACCATTGTCAAGAGAGAATACAAAGGTCTGTGTGTGGAATCACCACACTATCCCTCCCTGGATACCTCTAGTGCTCACTGACCCCATCTTTAGTCTATACATGGCATCTGCCGTGCCACCACCATGATAGTTAGCGCCCATTATGGGGCTAGCAGCGCTAGCAGGAGTGAAGATCCGGACGACAAACATCATCGCCACCGGGGAGCGCATCGTCTTCGGGCTCGTTCAGCGCTTTGGAGTGCTGGACTGCGTCCGCGACAACACTGACATCTTCACCAACAACCTCCTCCGTGTAACGGCCTCTTCATCAGCCTCAACGCGCACAAGATCTATGTGGGCATGGATGAGTCCTGTGCTCACCCGCTGCACGTTGTTGAGGGAGGCGAACCACCTCTCAGCGTAGCTTGCGGCTCACGTATCACTCACCCCGCTAGCTGCGTTGAGGTCATGATTTAGGAGCAAGCAAGGACCCGGTGCAGGAGCAAGCAAGGACCCGGTGCAGGATCCGGATGCTACACCAAAAACAACTAGATCTAGATTTCCTCCACTAGAGAGACCAAAGAATGTGCTACAGCAGGCAATAGATAGCTTAGCTACTCCCATATCACCTGTAGTAGATCTAGCTCAGGCATAGGCCAAGCTAGAGGAAACCCGACAAAAAATTTTAGCAGGGGCAAAGAAGGTAGCTGAGTTGCAGCAATCACTGAACATCACTTTGCGTGAGTATGCAAAAGCAAACCGTTTGGATGGAGTAAAAAGTAGGGGTAGAAACTTGATCACTGAGATAGACAAGGAGTATGTGCCTAAGCCGGGGCAAACAACTACCTTAGTTACAACAGGGCTGGAGAGGTACAGTACCCCAGTGAAGAACCTTAGGGCCATAGAGGCACCAACGTCCGTGTCGTTGTATTGGGAACGACAGAAACTAAGTAGGTTAGATAGAGGTGTGGGGACTAGCAGGGAAGCTATCAACAGCGTCCACATGCGGGATTGGATACAAGCAAGTGTGGCTGTACATAGGAGTACCTAGGTCCGAACCCCTCATGATGAGGTAAAGCTCCTACTCCTGCCGATCTGACTATGAGTGGTATACTGGCTACAATCGCTCCTCGAGTTGTATTCTTTAGCTACTGCCTTAAATGCACTGAGACCAACCCTTTCTACTAAAGCCTTGCCTCTCCTTATATAGGCAGAGAGGCAACGGTCTCACTGGCCAGTTCGGCTGGCAGGCCCCACAGGCGGGTCCCAGCCGGCTGGTCATCTACAGTACTCGGTACACTTACATCCCATTAGGGTACGAGCAGTATGGTCATTGTGGGTACAGTGAACACCCTGCGAGCCTGTCGTCAGCATCTGGCCACTGTTCCCGCGTCACCCCGCGAAGTCTTCGGTATGGCTAGGTAGTTGTGAGTCTTGTCATCGTACCAGGGCGTACTGTGCACTGTGCCGCACGTCGCTCTGTCCTCTTGATTGGTTCCGGCTACGCTGATGTAGCCAGTCCCGTGCCTTGCTGCTCCTTGCCGATCCGGTTACCGTTAGGTAGCCGGCTTGACTTGCTCCTGTCCGGTTGCGCTCAGCCAGCTAGACACGATCTGACTGCCGTGATTCTTGTCTGGTTGCGGTATCCGGAGGTCATCCCCCCGACACTAGCCCCCGAGCGCATGTAGATTTCGCCCTTAGGTGAAATGTGTGCGTGCTCCTTCTTTGTTTTGAATTTTCTGGCCAGCTACGCTTGGCGGTTGCGCTACCCGTGACGTCAGTGCTGACGCTAGCCACGCGCGCACGCGCCATCATTACTCTAGGGCAGGCAACGTAATGTCTCGTCGCACGTCGCCTCGGGAACTGCCGTTTGCCTCTTCTGTTTCTGCTCCGGGATCGTCTGCGCGTCTTATGCCTGCGCAAAGGATCCTGCACTGTGCAGGGAACGGGGAGCGTCTGGGTGGGCGCCACGTGGCACCGCGGACGGTTCCGCTTCTGGGTCTTTAAAGGGGCGCCCGGGGGGAGCGCTTTGTCCCTCCATTCTTTGCTTCCCCAATCTTCTCTGCGTCCTTGCCTTCCTCACGTTGCCTTGCTCACCACTGCTACTGTAGTCCGTCGTGCCGCTCGTTTAGCATTGTCGGCGGTACGGGCCACCGCCACTCCTCCACCAGAATGCCTCCCAGTGAACTGGCGATGGCAGCCGAACGTGGAGCCTGGTGTGGCTCCTCCGTGATGGAGGAGCACATCGAGAAGTACCGTGTGACCCGCGTGCTGCCACCGGAGACGGAGGTGGAGGTGCGGCTCGCACCGGTGGGAGAGGAATCGCTGCACCCGGCGGAGGGGGAGCGGGTGATCTTCTTGTCGCATCTTGCTCACGGCTTCGCGCTGCCGGTGCATCCTTTCTTCCTCACTTTTCTTGATTTCTTCGATCTCCGCTTTCATCACCTAGGCGCCAACGCCATCGGGACGCTGGCGCACTTTGTGGCTTTCTGCGAGAGCTACCTCAGGATCCAGCCGGATCTCGGGCTCTTCTGCCGGCTCTTCCAAGTCCGTCCGCAGGTTTAGTTCACCAAGGGGCCGCTGGTGACGTGCGGCGGCGCCTCCATCTACTCCCGCACGCAGACCGGCTACCCCAAATTCCGGCTGCAGGACACGGTATGACTGTGGCAACCGTCGTACTTCTACATCCGCAACCTCACCGCCGATGACCGGATCAACCTGCCGGCTTTCCAGGACGTGGAATCTAGCCGGCAGCAGTAGGATCTGAAGATCTATGGCGAGAAGACGGAGTCGGACGCGATGCTGTAGCGCATGCATGCCCTCGTCATCGCCGGTCTGACTGGCCTGGACATCACCCTCAGCTGGATGTCCAGGCTGATGATGCTGCTACAGCAGCGGGCACACAAGATGTGCTTCTACTCCGGCCAGCTGGACCCGACCCAGCTGTCCCACCGTGATCCCCGCTACCACAACCTAAAGGAGTGGGTGTGGACCATCACGAAGGAGCGGCTGCCGGAAGGCTGGAAGTTCGGGCTGGTCCCTTACAGCCGCGACAACTGCACGCCCCGGGTAAGTCTCGCCAACCGGATTTTCTCTTGCGTTTCTTGCCATTTTTGCTGTCCGACTAATCTCTTTGCTTCTTTTTTCCTTGGCAGATCTTCCCTTGCATCCTTCGGGAGGAGGGCGAGACCCCCCTCCAGAACTTCACGCCCAACTTGCCCGAGCCACGCGCTCGTCGGTCCGGCGAGGAGTCTGATCGGGACGACGACGTCTTCCCCAGTCGGAATGACGAGCCGGCCGCCGACCCCCACGCAAAGGTCGACGAAGAGGAGGAGGCCGCACCGGCTCCTGAGCCGACTCGGCGCCACGCGACGGATGGCGATTCCAGCCGGTCCGGTGCTAGCGGGAGCGGCTCTAGCCGGTCTGGCGCCGGCGGGGGTGGCTCCAGCCAGTCCAGCGGAGGATGGGGTGGGGCCAGCCGACCCGCCGTGGAGGAGTCGGCCCCCCAAGAGGAGCCGGACCAACACTCTTCCGCCGAGCCGCCTCGGTCGCAAGAAGGGGCCGCCCCCGGTGGTGCAGGGGTAAGCTTTATTCTCTGAGTGTTTTTACTTCCTTCTACTCTTTGTGTTCTCCTTGTCTGTCTTTGGCTTACTTGCTTTTTGCTTCTTTTCTGCCTTATGTTGCTAAGTACGTTGGTTTCCTTCGGCTCTGCGAGCCCGGCACGGGCGCCGACTGGCTCGCCACCCCACGCGCCAGACACCACGCCGCCCGCATCTGCCTCCGCTCCTCCTCCTCCTCCTTCCAGGGCTCCGCCACCGTCTCAAGCCGATCCGGCTGCCACAGCCGGAGCGGGGGATGTTCCACTGACCACGGTGGTACAGCCAGAAACGGTTGTGACCACCTCACAAACTGGAGGTAGTTCCCCTGCGGTGGCACGGAGGGCCGCCACCGGCAAAGATCTCGTGGTTGTTGGTGACGACAACTCTGACGACGAGCCAGGGGAGGAGTGGCGGACGGCGGTGGCCGCGGCGAAGGAATCGCTGGTTGCCAATGCCGTCGACGATGATGCCTCCTCCGCCGCTTCGCTAACGGACCTTGCGGCCACCCTCGAGCTGGGGTGAAGGAGATTCGGCTGCAGCCGGCGGTAACCGGACCCAGGAGCAGAAGCTTGCTGCTGCTAACGGGACCTTGCAGAGTAAGTTCCCTCAGCCAGATACCTTGGTCTTTCCTTTTTTGTGCTGATAGTCGGCTTTTTGCAACCATCATGGTGTGCGCTCAGCGGGAAATCGATCGCCTGAAGAAGGCGAACGACCGGCTGAGCAAGTCGAATTCTACGCTTCGGCTGCAGAATAAAGACTGGCACACCAAGGTGGACGTTCTGGAGGCCACCGTCAAGGAGCGCGACGCCACCCTCACTAGCCGGGCCCAAGCCTTTGACCTTCATGAGGCCCAGAACAAGGACCAAGAGAAGGAAGTCAAACGACTGACGGTCCGGGAGAAGGCCCTGGTGGAGGAGCTGATGGAGGTCGGGCACACGGCCAAGGGTAAGTTCTCCCTCCGACTCCCTTCATCTTTCCGGATCCGGTAGCTAGATTTGACATTCTTTTTTCTGACAGCTTTTTATTTCGGTGTAGACCTGTTGGCATACAACTGGCTGCAGGAGAACTGGCCGGGGAGCAGCCGACGGCCCAGGAGCTGGTCGTCCTTCTTGGCGAGGAGGCTGCCAAACTTCACCAGGCGGCGCAGGCCATCTTCACGTTCCTGTGGCCGAATGCTCCGGTTCTGGAGATGATGGCGCAGCTGGCGGCCAAGGTGGCGGAGGTGCCGGCTACCATCGACCGCCTGAGGGATCTGGCGGCGTGAGCCAGCGCGGAGATGGCCCTGGCCCTTATGCTTTCCTGGTACAAGGACGCCCGCGTCGAGAAGATCGACGGGGGTTTCCGTGCTGGCGCCGACCTCGCCGCCATCCGCCAAGCCCATTCGGAGCTCCGGGCCTCCGCCATCAAGATTGCCGACTACATGGACGTCGACGAGGTCCTCACCGACTCGGAGTCCGCCGGCACTCTGGATGCGGAAGCCTCGTCGCAGCTGACCGGTGGGGATGCCGGAGCCGGATCAGCCAACGCGCCTCCTCCTCCCGAGACTGCCGCCAGCCAGGATCCTCTGCACGGCAAAGGCCCTGACGCTTAGTTATGATCCCCGGGATGCCAGGTGTATTTGTCACCTTGTTTTGTTCAAACCTTACTATCTATGCCGGCTGTTTCTGACGCCGGGTGAACTCATGGGAGCTTCGTCTCCCTCTCTTTTTTATATCAGTCTGAATTGTTTTGGCTTGCTTCCAACTTGTGTTTTTTGTGTGCTTCAAAGCTTCGATATTTCGCCAATTGATTTTATCTGGATAAGTTCACTTGGCTGAACGCCTTTAGCCGGGGAACTCCCACTCCAGTGGGGGCACGCCAGCGCACCCACTGGGTGTAGCCCCCGAGATTCAGAGTGGCTGGCATAGCCAGGCGCTTCGAATCTTCTCTCTTTCCTCAAGTATTTAGTTTCCTCCGATTAGACGCCTCTTAGCTGGTTACTTTCGCTGGCTGGACACCTGGAGCCGGGGGAGCTCTCATTCCAGTGGGGGCGCGTCAGCGCACCCACTGGGTGTAGCCCCCGAGATTCGGAGTAGCTGGCGTAGCCAGGTGCTTCGAATCTTCTTCTTTTCATTTTGCCCTTGCCCTCACCTGGGCTCCAAATATCCGGCTAACTCCTTTAGCCAGCCGGGTACTACAAGATTCTACTGGGGGCGCGCGAGCGCACCCAGTGGGTGTAGCCCCCGAGATTCTGAGCGCTTGATGAAGGCAAGGACTTCGAATCTTCTTTCTTCCTGAATTCCGACTTGATGTAGTCGTACAAGAAACAAACATACATACATACATTCTCACCTGTCAATAGGTTAGTCGGTCAAACTTTAGCCGAAAGGCGGATTTGTTTTTTGAAAACCAGCTTCTGCTTCTCTGGACACTTAGTCATTTTCCCGTGTGCTCTGCTATTTCTACTGCGTCCTTGCAGGGAAGTCGGGTTGCGGTTTGCAGCCGGAATCGAAGGGAGATGACAGTACATTGCGCACGGTACTGACGACTTAGTAGCTGGATCGTCTCAAACTAGTTGTGAGGCCGGGACGCCCGACCTGTCGCATCTCCTCCCCATTTTTCATGTGGGATGCCTCAGGCTTTTGCTCTTGCTAACCGGACAACCGGGTTACGGTCTGTAGCTGAGGCGAAGAGTGGGCCTCTAACATCGTCACACACTACTCAGCCGATTTGTTGATTTAGCAGGACGGGCCAGCCAGCGAGCCCTCGAGTAGGGGTTGCTGGAGCCGGGAAAACTGAACCAGAAAAGAACATATGCAAATTTCTAGCAAGGAGCGCCCGAATATCTTGTAGGGGTCCGCATTTTCATTCATAAGGTTTGCGAGATACATACATTGTCTGGTGACTAGGTGTAAAAAGGGCGGAGCAGGGCCGCGTTCTAGGGGCGCTCTATCTCCTCATCCGACTTGTCCATCTTGTTCTTGCGCGGCTGCTACGTGTCGATGAGGTAGTAGGAGTCATAGGGCAGCGCTCGGCTGATGATGAAGGGACCCTCCCAGGGTGGCGATTGCTTGTGCATGCCCTTTGTGTCTTGAACCAGCCGGAGAACCAGGTCGCCCTCGCGGAATGTGACAGGGCGGATCCGGCTCGAATGGTAGTGACATAATCGTTGCTGGTATAGGGGCGATCTGGAAAATGCCAGCTCGCGGGCCTCCTTGAGGAGGTCCACGCCATCCTACCACGCCTCCTGGTTGGCCTTTTCATCGTAAAGGAGCTTGCGCGGAGAGTCGAACTCGATGTCCGCGGAGAGGACGGCTTCTGAGCCATAGACGAGGAAGAACGGGGTGAAGCCGCTTGACCTATTCGGCGTGGTGCGGAGGCTCCACAGCACAGCCGGGAGTTCTTTGATCCAGCATCCGGGCGATCTCTCCAAGGGCTCGATGAGGCGTGGCTTGATGCTGGCTAGCACTAGGCTGTTTGCCCTTTCGACTGGCCCGTTGGACTGCGGGTGTGCGATGGAAGCAAGGTCCAGCCGGATGCCCTTGTTGCTGCAGAACCGGGTGAAGGCCCCCTTGGCGAAGTTCGTGCCGTTGTCGGTGATGATGCTATTGGGGTAGCCGAACCGGTTGATGATTTCGGTGAAGAAGGTGACGACTGTCGCCCCGTCCAGCTTCCGGATAGGTTTGGCCTCTATCCACTTCGTAAACTTGTCCACCGCCACCAGCAGATGGGTCATGCCCGAGCGCGCCCGCTTGAAGGGACCGACCATGTCGAGGCCCCAAACAGTGAAGGGCCAGGTGATCGGTATGGTCTTTAGCACCAAAGCCGGCATGTGCCTGAGCTGCCCGAAGCGTTGGCACCCATTGCACGCGCGGACTAGCTGTTCGGTGTCCTCGAGGGCGGTGGGCCAATAGAAGCCATGGCGGAATGCCTTGGCGACTATTGCCCTAGATGAGGCGTGATGCCCGCACTCGCCTTTGTGGATGTCCTTGAGCAGCCGGTAGCCTGTGTCCATGTCGACACACCTTTGGAAGATGCCGGATACGCTGCGCTTGTACAGTTCTTTGTTGATGATGGTGTACGTGTGCGCGCGGCACCGGATTTGCCTGGCCTCCACCTCATCATCCGGAAGCTCTCCATTGGCGATGTAATCCATGAAGGGCTGCGCCCAGGATGGTATCTCCCGGATGGTGAGGATGCTTCCGCTCAACGGTTGACGGTATTCGGGGGGCCGTCCGGATGGGGTACCCGGAACGGAAACCCCCGAGCCACTTGACGAGTCGGCTGCCCCCGGGTCTTGTGAGCCGGAGGGTACGGATTTGCCAGAGTTGGCGCGGGCCTTCTTCTTTGGAGGTTCTGCCGGCTCCGCGTCTACCATGCCATCTACCGTAGCACACCCTGCCCAGATAATGGAATCTGATTCGGGAGATGGGTTGATGGAGGGCTTGCGCAGGTGCTCCAAGGAGACCCCTGGTGGGATCTGCTGCCTAGTGGATCTGATTCGCGTGAGCGAATCGACTGCCTCGTTGTTGATGCGAGGGACGTGATGAAACTCACATCCGTCGAAGCAGGTGCCGAGCTTCTGTATGTGGAACCGGTAGAGAGTCATGTTTGCATCGTGGGCATCCCATTCTCCGGATACCTGCTGCACCACCAGATCCGAATGGCCGAAGCAAAGGATCCGGTTGACACCGATCTCTCTGGCTAGCCAGAGGCCGTGCGCCAGCGCCTCGTATTCGTCCATGTTGTTGGAGGCCTTGAAGTGGATCTGGAGGACGTACTCCAACCAGTCTCCTTTGGGCGAGGTGAGCACGATGCCGGCTCCTAAGCCCCCGAGCATCTTCGACCCGTCGAAGTGCATCCTCCAATGGTCCGAATCTGGATCCGGTGGGAGGTACTGGGTCTTGGCCCAGTTGACGAGGAAGTCCGCCAGAGCTTGCGACTTGATCGTGATCCGGGGCTCGTACTGGATGGAGTAGGCAGCGAGCTCGATGGCCCATTTGGCAACTCGGCCAGTGGCGTCCTTGTTGCCGATGATTTCCGAAAGGGGTGTGGTGCACACGACCTTAATCGGATGCTCCTGGAAGTAGTGCTTGAGCTTCTTGCACGCTAGGTACACGCCATAACACATCTTCTGGTAGTGGGGGTAGTTCTGCTTGGAGAGGGAGAGAACCTCGCTGAGTTAGTAGACGGGTCGTTGAACCGGCTGAGCCTTGCCTTCCTCGGGGCGCTCCACCACTAGGACGACACTAACGACCCAGCTAATGGCTGCTATATAGAGCAACATCGGCTCCTTACTAGCCGGCGTGGCTAGAACCGGCACTGTGGATAGCATGCGCTTGAGGTCATGAAAAGCAGCGTCGGCCTGCGAGGTCCAGGAAAACTTGTCCGTCTTCTTCATCAAATGATACAACAGAAGTGCCTTCTTCCCCAACCGGCTGAAGAAATGGCTGAGGGAGGCTAGGCATCCGGTGAACTTCTGGACTCTAAGCAGGCTCCTGGGCGGCTGCATCCTCTTGATGGCCGCGATCTTTTCCGGATTCGCCTCGATCCCTCATTGTGAAACAAGGAAATCGAGTAGCTGGCCGGATGGGACTCCGAACACGCATTTCTCCGGGTTCAGCTTCATCTGGTACTGCCGGAGGTTGCCGAATGTCTCCCCTAGGTCCTCGAAGAGGGTGCGCTTCTCCTTGGTCTTGATGACCACATCGTCTACATAGGCATGCACGTTTCGGCCGATCTGCGAGTGCAAGCACTTCTACATGCAGCGCTGATAGGTAGCACCTGCATTCTTCAGACCAAAAGGCATGGTTACATAGCAGAAAGCCCCGTATGGGGTGATAAACAATGTTTTTATCTAGTCAGCCGGGTTTAGCCAGATTTGATTGTAACCGGAATAACAATCCAAGAAAGACAACAAATCGCAGCCGGCCATGGAATTGATGACTTGATCGATACGGGGCAAGGCGAAGGGGTCCTTCGAGCACACCTTGTTCAGGCTGGTGTAGTCGATACACATGCGCCAGGTCTTGTTCTTCTTCAACACCAGGACTGGGTTGGCCAGCCAGTCCGGATGGTACACCTTCATGATGAACCCGGCTGCAAGGAGCCGGGTGATCTCGTCACCAATAATCTTCCTCTTCTCCTCTGCGAACCGGCACAGAGGCTGCTTGACCGTCTTGGCATCCGGATGCACATGAAGTGAGTGCTCGACGAACTCCCTCGGCACACCTGGCATGTCCTTGGGCGACCATGCGAAGATGTCCCGATTATCACGGAGGAAGTCGACGAGCACGCCTTCCTATTTGCTGTCTAGGTTGGCATCAATGGTGACGAACTTGGTCAGGTTGGAGGGGTTGAGCAAGATCCTCTTTGTCTCCTTTGCCGGCTGGAAAGCTCCTTCCCTGGTCGGCTTGCTGCTAGCCGACATTTCTGCATGATCACGCGCTTTTCTTCGGCTATGATGAGGGCCTCTGCCAGCTTGGAGCCAGCGGAGGCGCACTCCATCGACCGCCTGAAGCAGCCGGCGACGGTGATCACGCCGTTTGGGTCGTGGCATCTTTGTCTTACCTCTTTGGTGCTAAGGGGACAAGGGAGGCGTTGGATAGCGAAGGATGGTGCCAGGGAGCCCAACTTTGTGAAGGACCAGAGGGCGACCAAGACGAGAGTACCGAGTCCACCAAAAGTAGTCTTGTAGACTCGGCCATCGAAGGGTGGCAGTGTGGTGACCCTTCCCACCCTACATTTGGTGGGAAGAGGCCCGATCGTCCTATATAAGACCTTACGCTACCTTAGAGGGGGTCAATCCCCGTGATCTGTAAACCTAGACACTAGATCACCATTGTACCGTCACGAAGCACCACGAGCAATACAACCAAGCAAGAGTAGGGGGTTTACCTCCTCACGATGGTCCCGAACTTAGGTAAAAAACTCGTTTCAACCTCTTTGTCGTGTCTGTGCGCCACCGCCTTCATCGTCGCCCAGAAGATCGAAACGCGTGATTCATCCCCCTCTTGAACTCAGGGCTTGTTGGACCCCTTGTTCCAACGCAGGACCCTTTCTCCAACATTTGGCGTGCTAGGTAGGGGGCTGAGGCGCCCTTCGATGACCTTCGCCAACACCGTCGGCATGTTGGCCCACTACGAGTCAAGGCCAGGGCAAGGGCACGCCCGTCGCGGTGCCGCGGGCTGGGTGTGGATGGAGCCTATTCCGCAGCGCCCCACCATACTGCCAACTACATGGGTGAGGGACAGACCGGGCTCCCCCTTTCCTTCGCCATGGGGGCCACAACTTTTCCCCTACGGGGACTCAGTGATCTTTCGCACTGAGTCCCCATACGGCCAACCCGATTGGCCCACGCCAGAGGTGTCCGAGCTCGTGCCGCGGGCACAGCTACTCCGCTCGCCGGCCAAAGTGGACCAGGAAAGGTGGTGCGAGTACCTCACTGGGCTCCTCGACATCGCCGCCCTCACTTTCCCAAGGCTGGGGGATCGGTCCGAGGACGGGACACTGGGGGCTATGGGTCACCGTGCAACCCGACGCCCCCAGGCGCTATGAAGTTGTTGCCTAGCCAGGATGCGGCCACTGGAAAACCTTGTCGCTAGGCTGTGGAGGAGCCACCCGCCTCTGTGAAGTCGTACCAGACTACCCCGTGGGCGTCTGGACAGCTGGTGGGGAAACTGCGCAAGGGCAGGCTATTTCCCTCGGAGCCAAGAGGACATGCCCGAGGTTCAGTGCATAAGCCTCCCGGAGGGATCCACTGGCCCATGGTTAACTCACTGCTTGCTGCTCATCACCCAGCTCAAGAATGCAGACGAGTATGCCTTCGCCCATTGCATCCCCCATCAAGCACGCCAGGAGTTCGGCGGGATCCTCCACGAGTCATTGTGGCACCCTTGCCCATGCTTCCGGCCGCCGGCTGGGCATCTACTCATCCACAGTGGGGGCGATGGCATCACCGTGCGGTGGCTCCCGTCAATGCCGGAGGCAGGGACACGGTTACCGTCCTAAGGAGAGTTGAGCAGAAATGCCTTCGCGGGAAAGGAGAAATGCGAGGAACGACCTTACTGCATCATCCACCATGTCTGATGGCACGACACTAGCCAGTGCTTCAAGCTCAAGGCGATCTAGATGGAACACGAAGGCCCGAGGAAGTGCAAACACGACGATGAGAATGGTGACCAACCAGGCGCCCACCCAACCAGGGACAAGGAGGGGGTCACCAAGTCGAGCCAGCTAATCGGTGGGGTGGTGGGCGAAGGGGACGCCTCGCTGCAATGGACGTGGGGGCTCCTAGGAAATCGGGCACCCACCCTCGGTATACCCCCATCTTCTAGCCAGACGCTGTTGAGGACGGGGACCCAGGGTCTTCAGAGAGTTATGGCACCCACCCTCGGTGTGCCCTTGTTTTCCAGCCATACGCTGTCGAGGATGGGGACCCGGGGGCTCCAGAGGGCTACAACGTTCATCCTCGATACGTCCCCATCTTCCAGCCAAAGGCTGTCAAGGACGGGAACCCGGGGGGCTACCCCCGCGAAGCTTGGGCAATTCCTCCGGTGCACGGCCTATGACACTCCTGTCCGGACATCGCCCCCGCCAACGGACTACCATAGCCTCTCTACCTCCTGCTTTGGAGCCACATACCGGATTTTGAGGGCATTGATGGCTCTAAAAATAGCCATCTTCCACCGCGTTTAAACATTGTTTTTGGTCAAGAAATTGACAAGAAACTCTCAATCCTTGCCACTAATGACTAATTATTGCAAATTTATGCAAAACCTTGCTTTGAATTGTGTTGTGCAGGAAATCACGCTTTTTAATGCGAAATCAGGAGTCATAATGAAGGTTTTTGAGGAAGTCCACACGACCGAGTAATTGTGGAGTCAATTCCAGGTGTCAGACCCGTAACGACCACTGGTACAGGCAGGGCCCACCCGTACCATGTGGAGACGGCTTCATCTCATCAACCCCTACAACTTTCATGAAGACGCCTATATATTTTGAGGCTCTGGCCGCCGGCCAGAGAGCCGCCATTCTCAGATTGCATCACAACACCACCAAAGGACATCCACTCCATTGTTCATCCATCCATCATCCATCCCCTGCATTAGCCATAGCCATTGCTTTGTACTTTAGATCTCCTTGTGATTTGGCAACCATTGTAAGAATATTTGATTTCGATCTAAGTATTTTGCACAATGTTTTCTATCCTTGATCTTATTATTATGAGTGAGTAGTCCTCACGGGCTGTAGGTTGGGGAGAAATCTCGTAGCAATTATGTGCATTGAATTCATGGGAGCATTGTGTATTGTTTGAAATAGCGATTTGTATCTTTTGTTTGTTTGTCTCTTGTATCAATCTGTAGACTTGTAGGTACCCACGATCCCATATATTGATAAAGGCTTAAGATGAGTTACTTGGCTAGCGGCGATCTCATAGGAACCCTAGTGACAGAAACGGTAGTACGGTCTTCGGTTAGCGACCCATTCGGGATCACAACGACATCACCACTTAATGCTTTGATCTGTATTTTACACTTAATAATCGTTTGTAGCATGTTGCTTCGTGGTGCACTCAGTTGGATTAAAAGACTTTTGCCATGCCCGCTGCATCACGGGGGCTCTAGTATATTAGATTGTGTTGCCCACAAGAGATTATCACTATTAAAACTTTACACATGATTGTGCTTATTATTATCTTTTATCCCATATGATGTGCAGCTGCAGGTGGATATTCAACCCTGCCCTATCTCCATCCGTTGATTTAACCCACTATAAAAGTAAACTAGATTGGTCTGGTAAACAAAGGTAAAATAAATAAAGAAAGTCTTGTAGACGTGTCCTTTTTATTTCCTTTTAGCATTTCTTTCCAAGGTTCGATACACCTGGGTCTTTTAGGGAAAAATCTATTATACTACATCCATGAATCTGGATCGAAGTATCAACCCTTTTTCTGGCGCCGTTGCCGGGGAAACAATTTTGCTATCCTGGTGAGATCACTAGAGACCTTGTTTTTCGTTTTATTATTGTTTGTAGTTTTATTCTTGTTATTAGTTTATTTTCTAGTTATCTGTTGGAAAACCCAAAAAAATTAGTTACTTATTATTTGTTTTATTTACTTAAAAATACCAAAAATATAAAGAGCCATGGCTCAAAAGAGACTTGGGGAGTATGCTACTCCCACTGATTATTTTATTCATGCACCTATCACTCAGCCTGCTATTGATGCGTAAACATATGAAATTAAGCCTAACCTTTTAAGTTTTGTTCAGAAAAACCAATTTGGAGACTCATCTTCTGAGGGTTCATGTTTTCACTTAAATAATTTTACTGAAATTGGCGACATGATGCGTATTAAGGATGTAGATCCAAATGCTATTAAATTAAGGTTGTTTCCTCTCTCTCTTAGAGGAAAGGCTAAGTACTGGTTGCTAGCTCTACCTAAGGGCACTATTAAATCTTGGGGGAATGCACTAATATGTTTATGACTAAATTTCCCCCAGCTAAAACTATGCAACTAAGGTCCAACATTACAAGCTTTAGACAAGAAGATCGTGAGCCACTAGCGCTTGCATGGGAAAGGATGAAAGAAGCCGTAATGAACTATCCTAGTCATGGGATGGAAGAATTGCTTATATTACATTTATTTTATAATGGCCTTAACCCAAATTTTAAGTCTATGCTAGATACTGCATCAGGAGGAACAATCATGGGAAAGCAAGTAAGTGTTGCAAAGAAATTCCTTGATGATATCCAAGATAACCATGCCCAATGGCATGTGGAGAGAACCTCGAAAAGAGTGAGTTCAATCACTCAGGTAAACAATGAAGAGCTTACATCTAAGGTAGACGAGTTACTCAACATAGTAAAGGGTAAGGAAGATACCCAAGTTAATGCTACCGCTACCAATATTAATGATATTAATTTTATAGCTCGCACTCCTTATAACTGCATGGAAAAACCAAAATTATGCTTCTAATGTTCAAAAACATTACTCTAATCTTGTAGGAGCTCCTTACAATAATTATGATAATCATAATGGAGCAAATCATGGAAATCTCTCGTTTGAGCAAACCATTAGAACTTTTATACAATCCCAAACTGAGAAAAATAATATGCTCATTAAAATCATGGAGAACCATGAAAGTAGTATAGGAAATTATCTAACCAAGCCGTTGCAATTAGAAATGATGCGCAAGCTCTACAGGAAAGGACAAAGACCATGGAGGCTCAATTGGGCAAGGTAGCGAAGATCCAAGCTCTCATACAAGCAAAATTTGTTGGGAAGCCTGAGCCAAATGTGGTGGAAGCCCTCAAGATGATGAGGGTGGTAACAAATGAGGAAAATCCCGAAGAGCTGGATTACAGCAACGCACCAACACCGGAATATAGCATGGAAGATCTACTCAAGATGATCACCGTAAAGAATCCCGGTATAGAACAAGGTAATGATGCTATGTACCAACAATGTATTCAACAAGTAGCATCTAAAGTTCGTGATTTGGATATGGAGTATAAGAAACTAGATGATAAGCTTCCTGCTAAGCTAGATGATATATTTGAGCCCACTATTAAAATTAAAGTTGGGGTTAATGAGATATCTGCAATTTGTGATCTTGGTGCAAGTGTCCGAACAATTTCTAAAAGCCTATTTGACAAGTTAAACTTGGGGCCATTTGCAACTACTGAATTAAGACTCCATCTAGCGGATTCAACTTATAAACAAGTTGTTGGGATAAAGGAAAATATAGTTGTTGAAATTAAAGGTAGTCCCGCACTTATTTGACATGCCTGAAGATCCCATAGCAACTATAATCCTAGGTAGGACCTTCCTAAGAACTATTAAGGCACTAATAAATTTGCACAAAGGGAATGTGAGAATATGACTACCATCTAGAGATCCTTTTATAGCCCACTTCCCTAGAAATAAGAAGGCTGAGCCTAATGATGATGATGGTATAATTACTTTGAAAGCCAATTACTTTGGAGTGGGCATTCCACTCATTAAACCTAAATGATCACCATTTGGGTCAAGCTAATTAACCTTAACTAGAAGCACTTCATGGGAGACAACGCATGTGAAATAAAAGTTTTTACTCTTGTGTTAGTTTCTTTTAGTTTAGTTTGTTTTTGTTTTTAATAAAGAGTGTTCAGGAAGACCTTTGGAGAGAGGATTAGGAATAAGGTAATCCTCGATCTTTTAGTAACATATGGCCTAAGAAGTATTGCTGATTTTTATGAAGTCTATTTGTTGTTATTTTGTCCTTTGATAAGATGTGTAAAGCCGCATGAAACTACTAATCAAAAAAGTAGTTTTTCAGCTCACTGGCCGCATAACGACCAGTGGTACGGCCGGAAGGGACCGTACCGTGCGCCCGTACCACCTCAAGGCTTCATAAAATAGAAACTTTGATTTTTTCTGCAGGACACAAGGGTTATAACGACCACTGGTATGGGCGGACGCGCCCGTACGCCGTGCCCGTACCATATCCTCAAGCAAAACATTAGATTTCAAGTGAAGGAACTGAACGCATAACGACCAGTAGTATGGGCGTGCGCGACCGTACCACGCGCCCGTACCGAGTGCACCACCGGAAGGGATTCGTCACCCCCAAGATATGTCACCCGGTACGGGCGGGCTCCGGCCGTACCGCCCGCCCATACTACGTATGCGGCTGCCATAACACCACGAGGAGGTAACCTAAGAATCCCCAAAACACAAATTTCTCTTTCTTCTTCCTCCAAACGCCAAACCACCTCCATCATATCTTCAATTTTACTCAATATTTCTTTGTTTCCTCGCACCCAGTCGATCTAAGGTATGATTCTGCTCCAACCCCCAACTTATTTGTACCAAAGCTTCACTCAATTTTTTATCATTTTCAATCTAGACTTAGGTCTTGTTCTTGATCTAATATTGATATTGAGCATGCTTAGTATTGTTTTTAGAGGAGTTTTTTTGTAACTAGTGTAGAGGATCACATATGCTATGTTTCTATTGGACTAAAAAAAATAAGCATTTATTTATTTTTAGTTTGTTTTAGATTAACATGAGTAGTCGTACACGTGTGATGGTTGCGGAATCTTCCACACCGCCCGTTGATATGTTGACCCCCGAGTCACTTGGTATCGAGTTCACCAATGAGTTTCAGCTGAACCATTTTGACCGTCTCAAGCTCCGAGAAATCAAGTCCACCAAGTGGGCATGTCCCTATATCCTGAACCAACTTAGCATTCATGCTAATTTTGATTTACTTAGCAACAATGTTGGTTTGTATGACTTTGTCTTCCAAAATGTCACCATGTATCGCCGCTTCACGCTTGAGTTCCTCAGCACCATGACAAGGAGTAGTTGTGACCGTTCTTGCACGCGCACTTCACATCAACCTAAGTAACATCCAGCCATTGACATGAAGTAACCTTCTCGGTCTTTCTACTCTAAGAACATGTGGTATGATTTCTAGAACTAATGGTAGATACTTCTTTGATATACCTAGAGCAGATCAGTTGATCCCAGCTCCTTTTCCTAATGGTCTATTCTCTATCAAGGATGGATGTTTGCGTTTTGACGCGCAGGTTGAGGCAGGTCTACCTGATCAAGAAATACCCACGGGAGGAGGAGAAGATGAAGAAGTAGAACAAGAGGGACCCAAACAAGATGTGCAGCCACCAAACTACTACACCACCTATGAAGATATTTATGCACTCTAAGGAAACATTCAAAACATGAACAACCTCTCCATCAACCTTCGAGATGCTTCTGCAAACCTTGCCACCCAGTTCCATGATTGGAGCAGCCAATGGAACATGGTTGATTATCCACCGCCACCATAATGAGCAACGAAAGGGCTTGCAAAAGCTAGAGCTTGGGGATGTGTTCCCCCGTCAATATTAGTTGTGTAATAACGAGGTTGTACTCCAGCTCCTTGGAAGCTTTGAAACACTCGTGTTGGCTTGTTCCAACACTTTTCTTTTACCTTTTGCTTTCATTTTTAGTTTTCTTTTGTTTTTTGTTTGTTTTATTTTCTTAGTTCCATGCTTGGTCTTAAGTTCTTTTCATTCTTTAATCCCTCTCCTCAAAAATACAAAAAGATTTTTATATTTTTCTGTTTTTCATAAATGTGGATTTACACTTTGCCTCTTTAATTTAATATTATTATGTGAGTAATCATGCTTGAGTTTTGAAGGAACACATCTCTATAAGGAAGACGATTATGAAGTCACTTATGAGAGGTATGTCCTATGTCTCCCACTTTTGAAGTTTGAGTTGTTTATCTTAGTGGTTGATTTTCTAAGATGCCATGATAGTGGGAGTAATTTAATATAGTTAGAGTAGAGCTTTTTATTGGTATGATGATTAGTTGTGGAAGCGTTTTCTCTAGTTCTTTTAGCTAACCGAGTCTTTCCTTGGAAATAATATTGCCAAACAAGTACAATAAGAAAAAGTCTGAAATTTATGACTTGTTTGATGAATGATTGTCTTGAGAGTATACCCTTGAAGATACTTAACACCATAGATGCTTTATAGTCTTGACAGCACTCTTGAAAGGTGTTGTTTGATTGAAATGAAGTCTAGTGGTAATTGTGATGCATGCCGAAGATAACCTTGTGGATCAAACTATGGTACTAAAAAATGAGGAAGAAAAGAAAAATTTCTATGTTTCTCATGCACACCTCTGGGATGCCAACAACTCCGCTAGCTTTTGAACGATCTATGGTATAACTCGGATTTTGGATATGAGTTGATGACATGAGTGGCATACGTGTCAATATATGGGCAAACACATTGAAAAAAGGTTATGAAAGCACTTGTAAAAGAAACAGCCAATGATCCTTGAAATAGGAAGAAAAAAGGGGAGAATAAAAAAAAATATATGTATGAAGATCTACATAACAAGTCCTTGTCATGGTCTCACTATTACTTTATGAACTTTCTTGAAAAACAATGATTGGATTAGAAGTGTTTTTGATAGACTTAATCTATTGATGTGGGCATAAATAAGACACGTCACAGTTATGCTACTTAGGACATAAACTCTCTTATTCAATTATGCTATTAAAACATCCCAGTGTTCCTTGGCAAGCTGAGAGTTAACTAGAAGAATTGGATTGATTGTTAAACTTCTAGTTATTTATACTTATATTAAACTTTACTTTGATTGCCTTGACTTACCGAAGCTTGTATAGTATAGAATAAAGGTTTCATCCACTCACAAAACTTATTATAGTGTTCATCTTCCTTTGACTTGTGTTTCTTATCAGGGAATGGCATAGGTTTTTGGACCCAAGGCTCTATTTCACTACCATTTTTCTTAGCAATAAAATCTTCTTTGGTGTATTTAGTATTCTTAGTGTGGTTTTCAGGTTCTTCTTCAACTTTTTCTTCATTAGGAACTTCATTTTCTTCATTACCACTTTCAGTTTTAGCATCAGAGATAGATATACTATTAGGATCTAATTAGCAGGTTCAGAGGGTTCTACAATAGTTTTATGTTTCTTTTTTCCTTTTCTTACGAGTAGAACCACTATTTTCAGCTTGTTGAGAATCCTGCTCAATTCTTTTGGGATGCCCCTCAGGATATAGAGGATCCTGGGTAGCAGCACCACTTCTAGTTCTAATTTCATAAGCATGTTTTTCTTTAGCAGCATTAACTAACAAGTCGTTTTGCACTTTAACGAGTTGATCTATTTGAGTTTGAACCATTTGAAAGTGTTTAACAATCATTTTAACGTCATTAGAGGTTCTTTCCACAATATCTTTCAACTCAACAATAGCTCTAGTGTTTTCCATTAGATGATTTTGCACCCTTTTATTAAAGTTATCTTGCTTAACAATAAAGATATCGAATTCTTCTAAGCATTGATCAGGAGGTTTAGAGTAAGGGATATCACCTTCATCAGTCTTGGAGAGAGTGTACCTCAATAGTGGATGAGTAGGGAATAGGCTTACATAATTCTTCTATAGGAGGTAGATTCTTGACATCTGCAGCTTTAATTCCCTTCTCCTTAATACATTTCTTAGCTTCCTTCGTCATTTCATCATTTAATTCAATAACTCCCCTCTTCTTTGATGTTGGAATATGCACAGGAATAGATGGTTCAGGTACAATTACTCCAGGTATAGCTTGTTTAGGAGGAGTCCACTCTTCATAATTCTTGCTTATTTTAGCCATTAATTCCTCAGCTTCCTTAGGAGTCCTCTTCCTTAAAACACAATCAGCACAAATATCTAGGTATGTCCTAGATTCCTCGGTTAGTCCATTATAAAATATATCAAGAAGCTCATTCTTAGGTAATGGACTTCCAGCCTGTGCATGAATCAAAGCACAAAACCTTGCCCAAGATTCGGGCAATACCTCTTTTTCTCCCTGTTTAAAATCAAAAAGTTCCTGCAAAATAGCATGTCTAGCACTGGGAGGAAAATATTTCTGCAGGAAAGTACTAATCAAGCACTCAGGGCTATCAATAGATCCAGGAGGTAAATTACTAAACCAAGTTTTAGCTTCTCCTTTCAGTAAAAAGGGAAAAATCTTAGCAACAAAATAAGTACGCATCTTAATATCATCAGAAAACAAGCCACTCATGGTAGAAAGTTCATTCATATGTGCTACCGCACTTTCATTCTTAGTCCCACAAAAAGGTTCTTTCTCGATAATAGCTATGTAAGATAGATCGAGAGAGAAATCATAATCTTCATCTATAATGTTTATGGGAGAAGCAGCAAACTTAGCATCAGGAGACAATTTGGGTCTAATAGTACGCCTCTCAAGGAGACTCTTAGCAGTGCTCCTATCATGGGTGTTTTTACATTCTTTAATAAACTCATCGGTCATCTCAACATAACCATCTTCAATATCATAACTCTCACTAGACTTAGGTGAGCTAACAAGTGTGGTAGTGTCTTCATTAGGAGTTTCGATATTTCCAGCTATAGTTCTAGCAATCGTAGCATCTAGGAAAGGACCTAATGAACCACTCTTATCAAGCACAGTAGAAGCAGCATCATAAGCATCAGAAGTTTCAGATTCAGCAGTAGTAGCAGTGTGTGTAGCATGTGTATGTGGTGGTGTAAGGAACTTACTAAAAACAGACGGTGAATCAAGAGCAACAGAGGTGTTCAGAACCATACCTCTTCTTGTAGTGGATGGTAAAATAGGAACCTTGCCATCACGAGACTTACCCATGATGGATGGATAGCAGCGAACAATAGAGAATCCAAGTGAGCTTGATAAATAAAACTATGCTCCCCGGCAACGGCGCTAGAAAATAGTCTTGATGACCCACAAGTATAGGGGGTGTATCGCAGTATTTTCGAGGGAAGTAAAACCCAATTTATTGATTCGACACAAGGGGAGCCAAGGAATATTTATAAGCCTTAACAACTGAGTTGTCAATTCAACTGCACCTGGAAACAATCTTGCTCACAGCAGTTTATCAGTAGCAATAGTTTTGTAGTAGGAATAGTAAAGTAACAGCAGTAGTAAAGTAAAGACAGCAGTAACAATAGCAGTAAACAGTGTGATTCGAGTGCGATAGGCATAGGGATGGATGGACGGGCGTTGCATGGACAAGACAATTCACATAGCAATCAGAACATAGGACAATTATAGATAAATAAGATAAAGCATCCAAGTACTAGATAATCCTATGCATGTGTTCCATATATAGTCATACGTGCTCGCAATAAGAACATGCACAACATCTTTTGTCCTGCCAGCCCGTTTGTAGCGGGGCCTCAAGGGAATTACTAGTAATTAAGGTGCTCCTTTTAATAGAGTACCGGAGCAAAGTATTAACACTCCATGAACACATGTGATCCTCACATCAAAGCCATTCCCTCCGGTTATCCCGATTTCTGTCACTTCGGGGCCATTGGTTCCGGACAACAACGTGTGTATACAACTTGCAGATAAGACCATAAACAATACTATCATAATGAATCAATAACATGTTCAGATCTGAAATCATGGCACTCGGGCCCTAGTGACAAGCATTAAGCATAACAAGTCGCAACGAAGTCATAAAGCACTAATAAAAGATACTAGGCACCATGCCCTAACAATCTGATGTCATTACATGAACGATCTCATCCAATCCCTACCATCCCCATAGCCTATAGTGGGGGATTACTCACTCATAGATGGGGGAAACATGGATGATCGATGGAGAAGCGATGGTGATGATGATGGCGATGATCTCCTCCAATTCCCCGTCCCGACAGGGTGCCAGAACGGAGTTTCTGGTGCTGTTTCATGGAATCTGGTGGTGGCAGCGGAGCGGAACTCCTTCTGGAAAAACGTCGACCCCCCCGGAGTTTTTAGGTCAGAAGGCTTCTTATAGGCGAAGAGGGAGACCGAGGGGGTGCCTGGGGCCACCACACCATGCCTTGGCGCGGCCAGGCCCAGCCCGCGCCTGGGGAGGGTGTGGCCAGCCCCTGGCCCTCCTCCGTCTCGTATTCTGGCTCCTGGAGTCTTCTGGAAAAATAGGCACTTTGGCTTTTGTCCCATCCAATTCCGAGAATATTCATTTTCTGACTTTGCTGGAACCAAAAATAGCAGAAAACAGGCAGCTGGCACTGTGGCTCTTGTTAATAGGTTAGTCCAAGAAATCATATGAAAAGTACTCCAAAGTCTGGACAAAACACAAGAAAGTGGATAAAACCAAGCATGGAGCATCAAAAATTATAGATACATTTGTAATGTATCATCGACATGCACTCTTTTCTCGTTCCTGTGATATAACATTCTAGTGATCTCATCACTTGCTTGGAAGCTAACCAATGTGATATCATCGAGAGGGCCTAGAGTATATCTATCCGTCATCGGGATGGACAAATCCCACTCTTGATCCATGAGCCTCTACATAACACTTTCGTAGCACTAAACCCACCTTTATAATCACCCTTTCACGGTGTGACGTTTGATGTTATCAAGATACTCTTCCAGTGTTAGTGATTGACATGATCTCATGGTCTAAGGACTAGGATTACTTCGTATGATGTTATAGCAATATAAACACAATGACTTTGATTGTAATGTTGTACTTCGGATGAATGTTCATCACATCATTCCACTAATGTTGTGACCTCGTTATTAACAACATCCAATGTCCATGATCAGGAAACCTTGATCATCTTGTTAATCAACAAGCTAGTTTATAAGAGAGGCATAACTAGGAATTCCTTTTGTTTATTAAACACACATGTATTAACGTTTCCAAATTAATACAATTATGGCATGCAAAATAAACATTTATCATAAACAAGGAATAAGATAATAACCACTTTATTATTGCCTCTCGGGCATATTCCCTTCAGTCTCCCACTTGCACTAGAGTCAATAATCTAGTTTGAAAAACTTTGTGTATTGAACACCTATGGCTTTCTGGTGTTGCATATACACGATTGCTAGTGGTTATCATAATCTTCGGATCTGACCGTTTCAGGTCCATGTGTATTTGCATGTCTTTGCGTCTCTACGCATCACTCATTCTCAAATGAGATGGCATTGTATAAATTTGGTCCTTTAGTGAGACCTTTAGTTCGTTAGGGTTAAAATATGTTGATATTATTATCATACAATATATCTTCATAGTATTAGCCCACTTTGAACCACACCTAGTTTGATAACAAACTACTTATCACAAGTGCCCTCCTTTGCTGCTACTATAGTAGTCATATACTTAGCCTTCTGTTGTAGTATCCGTCACAATGTCTCAACTTTGGAACTCATCCAAATATATCATGAAACATCTTTTCCATTACATTGTGCCACCCATAGTATAAATTGAGATAAATTTAATTTGTATCTTGTGACAAAACTAGTATCAATGTAACACTTTACAATGAACTATCTTTAACTATTTGTCACTTATACATGATATATTCTTAGTTCTTCCAAAGCTCATAAGAATATCTTTACTATCGTCCAATGATCATCTTATGAATCATTCTGGTATGTGCTCATAACATTTAGAGCATAGGACATATCTAGATATGTACATATCACGGTACATTTTATTGATCAAAATATTCATGTGATTTCACTCATCAAGTGTCAAAACACTTGAATCTTGTTTCATTCACCAAGTGTCAATACACTTGAATTTTGATTCAACCTTTTCCATGCAGGAAGAACCTTTCTTGTAGTTTCCATATTGAACTCATTCAATATCTCATATATGTATGTTTGGCATAACCATATTAGTGCCTCAATCTATCCATATAGAAATTGATGCCTAATATTCCAGTTTTGCCCAAGCCTTTCATCAAAGTCTATTTTTAATGAAATTCTTATCCTATGTCAATAAAAGATACATCATTTCTAATCAACACCATGTCCTCTACATAATGTATTAGAAATATGTCTCAGCGCTCCCACTTAATTTCTAGCAAATGCAAGCATCTTCATCATCTCCGATGAATTTAAACTCTTTCAATAGTTTCATCATGGTGAAGATTCCAACTCCGCTATGCTTACTTCAACCATTGAAGTTTGCATGCCCTTTTAGCATCCTTTGATCTAACAAAACCCTTTGGACCGTGCCATGTACATGTCCTAGGCAACCATTCTATTAGAAGAACCTTGTTTTGTTTATTCAACTACCATATAACAAATTATATGTAGTGATTGCTACATTAATTCGTCAAGACTAAATATCACTATGAAAGATCAAATCTTGTCATAGTCAACTCCTTGAACATTGTCATAAACTCCTTTCTGACATGTCGACTATTTCATAGATGTGAAACCTCCATGTCTATTTATAGATCCAAATACGACCGATAGGCTTCATGCCTTTCCGGACGGTCTTTCAAGTTCAAAACTTGATTTCTCGTGTATGGAAACTATCACGGATTTTATGACTTCTAGTCACTTTAGGGAGTTAGGGCCCATCATCACTTCTTTGCATGCAGTCGGTTCATCATTGTCAAAACAATAACGACTTCTGTTTCAAATCTTACTATTTGATTCTTACTGACCCACACGGTTCAATAGGAACTCTAATCTCCGAGATCACAACCTTTGTAATCACAGGATCCATGAGCATTTTAGCCGCCTCCGGGACACTTTCCGGTGCTGCGCTACTTAGCACATGTTTCTTAGGTTCATTAACCAAATCAAAGTTCTATTGTCCCCCACTTAACTTTTGTGAAAAATTCCTTCTTTAAGAAACTTCACGTTCTAAGCGACAAACTCTTTTGTCTTTGGTGTTATGGAGGAATACCCAACAAATTCTTTGGGATAACCTACAAAGACGTGCTTATCCGACTTTGGTTGTAAACATTCTACTTATGCATAGCATATCAAATTTTTAAGAAAATACAACTCGGGTTTTATCCCAAACCATAACTCATATGGTGTCATTTCAACGGATCACGATGGTGCTCTTTTTGGTGTAAAAGCGGTAGTATCTAAAGCTTTAGTCCTTAAAACATAGTGTCAGTTTTATAAATGACACCTTTGATCTTACCATGTCAAACATGGTTTGATTTCATCTCTCGAATATGCCATCCTCCTATGGTTTATCGGGAAACACAAATCATGGAACAATTCCTCAAATCTTAGGTGTTTTGCTAAACATGTAACTCAAATATCTTCCTTTATGTTCGAATCATAAACTCTTTATTTTATTGTTACAACGATTTTCCACTTCATCTTGAAAGTCTTTGAACAATTTTCAAATGTTTCATACTTCTTCCTTATTAAGTAAATATACAGATATATTCACTCAAATTTCTGGAGAAAGCATATGAAGCAAAAAGATCCATCACATATGGCTACACATAATGGACTATGCACATCAGCATGCACAATTTCCAATAAGCTAGTCATTCGTTCCTCTTTGGCCTATGAACGGAGTTTCAATTATCTCGAGGAAAGTTTCACTAGCGTCAATTGATCAAAATCAAAAGACTCCAAAAAAATCCATCAACATGGAGTTTCTTCATGTTAACTTTCCAATATAATTCAAACAACGATGTCACTTCTTAAGTGATCTTCCAATCATTTGTCTTACGACATTTTAGCAATAATGTTTATGGATGTGATTTCTCCAACTAGACTTGTAAAAGTTCATCCATACTTTATGGAATACGTTAATTATTTGAACAACCATTGTTCTCGTAATACCGAAACAAAATAACAATTATTAAAACAAATCTTGAAGTCTAGGTTTGATGACAACAAAAAACACAATAACACTTTATTTGTTTTCGATGAACACCATCACTTATTCTCTTGCTAGTTACTTAGGCCGTTGCAGTTCATGAATTGTGTTGTTCTGTATGACACTTCACACCAACCAATTCGGTATCCAATACCTAAGAACCACATTGTTTAACAAGCAAGGAATACAACCATAACATGTATATCTTCTATATACCTAAGTTGGACATCTCCAACCTTTTCTTTTCTGCCAAATATTTTATAGATTCTCTTTCAGCAATTCCTTTTCTTTTAAAAGAATCTATCAACATCAATAGTGGTGTCATTCACATGACACATAGTACAAAGTGTATATAGTCAAATACTAATACCTTTGGACTTGCACTTTGAAGTGGATCACCATCATCAAATGTTTGGCATTCTTTAAAAAATCCATTATTTAGTAATCTTTTAGTGTAGTAAACATTTTACTTACATGTTCTACTCATCCTTATCATGACAACTTTCATGATCAAGCTACTATAGCCTATAAGGATGAATCGTGAGTATAATATCAGTTCCCAAAACCTTTTTGGTAGATTAGGACGCCTAGCGTCTCCAACCTTCACAAATTCTCATACAATATGAGAATGTGTATTTTGCTAAATTATACTCTATCATATTGCAACCACAAACATTGTTTCAGATATCACAATATCTTTCACACATGATGGTTTCTGAAACAACTATTTCAGCTCCTAGATAACCTCGATATTAAAACAACTTTTGAATATCAAGAATCATGGAGGCAAACATGATACTTTAGATACTATCATTGGAATTCTTACTCTTGATTTAATACTACTTATTAAAATTCATGGAGTAAATAGGGTTTGCTGAAAGTTTGCAATAGGACTTCTAAACTTTAAATTGACATTCAAAACAATACGATACCAGTTCGTAAAGTAAATATCCAGAATTCTATAGTTCTGTTATCTCAATTAAAACTAAGTATAAGATAGTAAACAGATGCCAATGACTACAACAAATTATGCAAATTCACGTTGATTTAGTTTATGACAAATTTGGTACGACTAATCCAAATTAGAAATGAACTCCCACTCAAAAATGACATCCCTCATGCCTTTTTGGTGATTACATGAACCAAATCCACTACACCAAGTCCGATCATCACGTGAGTCGGTGTAGCTTCAAAGGCGAGCATCAATATGGGCATCACATCAACTATATGACTCATGCTTAATCTTTCGGTCCGTGTTCTGAGGCCATGTTTGTACATGCTAGGCTCGCCAAGTAAGAACCTTAGTACTCGCGTGTGTAAAACTGTCTTACACCCGTTGTATGAAAGCGTAGAGTCGAGTACACCCGATAATCACGTGATGTCTCGAAACATGATCCATAGAACGGTGCATACTTAAGGAAGAACACATTTTATCTTGATATTTAAATGAGGGATCATCTTATAATGCTACTAAAATGCCAAATTAGCAATATAAGATGCAATCATCATATGTGTAAAGTGGAATGATATGGTCCATGCATTTGATCACTATCATGTGCATCGTGGTATGATCTCTATCATTCCTTTGTGTGTAAGGCCAAGGTCTATGGAACTTACACGTTAGGTGTGTTGTAAGGGTATCAACTTACAACATTTCCATATCATGACACTAGCCCAACAACAATCTAAACTAGACGCCTCTAATTTATCAATTGCAAGTTTTTACGTGGCTTAGGGCTTTCAAAGATAGAATCGGTCTTACCTATGAACATGGAACCACAACGATGATAACTAAGTTATTAGCAACTCGTTGTAAATCATATATTGACTATAGTAGGAGAGACAGACACCCGTCGGCCACTTATGCAAAACAAGTTGCATGTTAGTCGTGGAACCGGTCTCATGTGCGATCACATGTAAAGTTGGTCCGGGCCACTTCATCCCACTATGCCACCAATATCCAAAATACATGAAAGAAGCAATAACATGATCATCATCGCCCACATACTCTTATGTGTTCTACCCGTGCAAAGCACCTATTCATAGATCAGGCTCTGATACCACTGTTAGGTTCACAACATAGAAATCAAAAATTTCCTACGATGGGAACTATTATACGCCAAGATCTATCTATTAGATACAAGCAACAGGTGGATATACATACATAAAGAACATACCCTCGAACACAACAAATCTTTGTTAATGAGATGGAACTCGTGGATGATGTAGTCGTACACTTGTCGATCTCAAGATTGTGATGAAGTCCAGCAGGACCAACACGTCCATCAGATCCAGCTCCAGCAAGTCCATCACCACCAAGTCCAGCACCGCAAAGCAGCGGTGCATCGGTGATCGCACACGCGTCCGATACCCCGACAACCTCCATCCCTTGCTCCAGCAAAGCAGCGGAAGCAGTAACTCCTTTAGATAAAGCCACCGGGAATATGTATCTCGCTAATTCGAGACCATGGGGGAAAATACTAGAGGGGGAGAGAGATCCTTCACGAGGAGGTGTGAGTGATAAGTGAGGAGAGGGGGGCCTTTTATAGGAGGAGGGGGTGCCCCTCCCCATGGCCGACGCCCAAGGGGTGACCCTTCACCTCCTCATTCATGTGGTGGTAACCCGCTCCACATAAATATGCCCCTTCACATTCTCTATTAAAGTCTCCACTTTAAATGCATTAAATTTCTCCAAATTTAATGCTCCCTTATTTAATAAAACTCTTTTATTAATTTTATTCATAATTTTGTTAATTACTTTAATTAACAAACATTCACATAAAAACCCCTGCAACATTTCAATATTACATGCAGAACCAATTTTAGCAATTTCACCCGAAACAGTTTCGATGTGAAATAATTCCAGCGCTTTCTTAAATCTTTATCTAAAACATATTTGCTCCAAATGGTGTCGGTATCCCTTAAGTGTGTGACCCTACGGTTCACGAATAATCCAGACATGATCGAGACCCCTCTCCGATCAATAATTAGCAGCGGGACCTAGAGATCTGTACTGACTCCCACACATTCAACGATGACTTATATGATCATGAGAACCTTTAATGCTAGTAACTAAATACCTTTGTCTCGCGATATATTACATGTCCGAGATTCGATCATCGGTATCTCCATACCTAGTTTGATCTCATTGCCGGCATGCACTCTTTTCTCGTTCCCGTGATATAACATTCTAGTGATATCATCACTTGCTTGCAAGCTAACCAATGTGATATCACCGAGAGGGCCCAGAGTATATCTATCCGTCATCGGGATGGACAAATCCCACTCTTGATCCATGAGCCTCTACATAACACTTTCGTAGCACTGAACCCACCTTTATAATCATCCTTTCACGGTGTGATGTTTGATGTTATCAAGATACTCTTCCAGTGTTAGTGATTGACTTGATCTCATGGTCTAAGGACTAGGATTACTTTGTATGATGTTATAGGAATATAAACAAAATGACTTTGATCGTAATGCTATACTTCTGATGAATGTTCATCACATCATTCCACTAATATTGTGACCTTGTTATTAACAAAATCCAATGTCCATGATCAGGAAACCTTGATCATCTTGTTAATCAACGAGCTAGTTTATAAGAGAGGCATAACTAGGAACTTTCCTTTTGTTTATTAAACACACATGTATTAACGTTTCCAAATTAATACAATTATAGCATGCAAAATAAACATTTATCATAAACAAGGAATAATATAATAACCACTTTATTATTGCCTCTCGGGCATATTCCCTTCACTAGTCCCAATAGGTGTTTGTTGATTGCAAATATAGTGTAGCTCTCAAAGGAAAGCAAGTGGGGAGAAGACACGAAATATTTATACCTTTCGTCAAAGATCTTCAACCTTTATTGTTGGATTCCGCCTTGCTCACAGAATTCGGATGGAGTAGATAGCATGAACCACATAGATTATGATGTAGAGCTCTTTCTCCTCTTTGAAATGAGCTAAAGAACACCAAAATCCAAGTTCGTATGCAAAAGTTATGCTCAAAACCGTGAGGAAGGTCAAACCTGTTTTTCTCTGCAAAACTAGATACCAGTCAGTATGGAGGTCCGGATTCTTTGCCCGAAACTCCAGTATGGACCAGAATCTCCGGTCTGGGGACCAAAACTCTGGTCCGGAGGTTCCAGGACGTGTAGAAGTCGACCGGTACGCAATTTTGGTGGAAAAACTCAAACCAAAACACCAAATTGGTGGGGGAAATCAAGGAATTAGGCCATGGGAATGCAGGGGAAGGTAGATCAACAAGTTTGGCAAGTAATCCACGGATCAAAACCTACCAAAACACACTCAAATCACAGATCGATCCAAAACACGAAATTCGGGCTATTTTTTAGGGATTTTGGAATTTATAGGGGAAAAGACCAAATCAATGAGGAATCAGTGGCAACCAAAAGCTGCTGATACCAGATGTTAAGGGTTAACCTCAAGGGTGACCCGATCTTCATGGATCTCGTGGTAAAATTGATGGGAAAGCGAGGGGAAAGGGAGAAGGTAACGGAAGCGGACGCATACCTCACGAAGAACACGATGAACACACGCAAAACCCACATGATACAAAGTCGATTGCTCCCGCCGGTGGCCACCTGTCCGATAGAAGCCTCTCAAGGAAAGATCGGTCAACGTGCTACCTCGATCCCAAGCAGAGAGGAAAGAGCACCTTGGAGAGGGTCTTGACAACTTGGCATAGGGACACCGATGCCAAGGCCTTGTACAATAAGGGAGGCGCGATGCAAACTCCAACGAGGTGGTGACGATAGTCGGTCCCCTTGGTCAAGGGGATGAGGCAAAACTAAAGATTCCACAAAGGGGGTTTTCTTTAGTCTATCATCTTTGCCTAATGGGTACATGAGGGGTGGGGGATCTATTTATAGGCCAGCCACAATTTCAGGGGTAGTTTGGGCATAAAACTAAGGTTTGGTGCGGAATAAGGGGTACATGGGCCAAAGGCCCAGCTCAAGGCGTGCAGGCCCATACGCTTAGGCCGGAGACTCCAGTGTAGCGGTCCAGAGACTCCGGTGTGGGCCGAAGATTCCGGTCTGTCTCCAGTCTATCTCCGGAGGGGGTATCTGAATGACCTCGAGGCTCATTTTAGGGGTCAGTCCGTAGATGGGCCAGAGATTTCGGGGTGCGCGGTTCAGAGACTCTGGTCTTTAGGCCCGGAGACTCTAGTCTATCGGTGGCAGCTTCTTTTCCATCATCTTGGGTAACTTGGGCACAAGCTTGGGGACTTGGCGTTGTAGATGTAGTAGCATCCGCAGGACGGGCTGCATCACGGATACTACTCTTGCTAACATTCCAGTAATACGGTAGAGCCGGAAGTACAGATTACAAAAGGGGTTTCTCATGTGCGAGTTGAGGTTGTAAGTTGTGGGTTCCCTAAAGGTTGGTCCCAGATGTCCGGCCTAGGGTTATAGGAGAGACCTATTTGACTATGATACAGAGTCGTTTACAAAGTACATCTTGGACTACAAGTAATTATACAGCCCTAAGTCGGTAAGTCTTCTGGGCCTTCCATAGCCAGATGGGCTTCCATCTTCTCTCCCTGACTAGGCCTCCCGTGAAGCAAATCTATAACCCAAAGTGGGCCACCCTGGTCAGCGAGTCACAATGGGTATACCCGGAAAGTATATCCCCAACAGTAGCCCCCGGAAGCCTCCAAGATCCAAAGTTGGATTTCATCGTCTAGCTTAATTATTCTTTGGCTGTAGAGTCTTGAAGGGTTCCTGAAAATCCAAAACAAAAGTAGGATTCGGGTCTTAAAAGTGAGTCGGACCTGTGAATATTCCATTATGGTTTTCCCCTGCTCGATTTCAACCTGAGCCACAAACTGGTCTTTGATGCAACCTGACATCAGTAAAGGTCTAGTCTCGTCACTAACAAACATTCTTGTCAGTGTGACTGTTGGTGGGTCCACTTCGCGCGAAACCGAGGCACCATTTAATGCACACATGGAGATCGAGGATGCACAATCTTCTCACGGAAGTTGTTGTGTTCCTTCCTCAATGCGTGGCACAAACTGCAGTACATTTACAGAATCTTGGCGCCAGCGTGATACATAAGCGGTTGAGATGCTGTCATTATCCTCTCACCAGCGCACTTGCCTCCTTCCTCCTCCAAACGACACAGTGCCCTCGCCTCCTTTCTTCCCCCAATCCTCACAACACCGCCCACCGAAGGTCATCTCCTCTGACCAGATGGCTGATGCCTCTTCTTCCGGTACGACGGCGATGACCGCGGGGTCTGGATCACCTGTGTAATGGACGATGAGAAGATGCACGGAGTCGATAAGGAAGGTCTTCTCTGTGCCGGTGAATTGTGGAGTGGCTATAGCGAAATCGTTCCCGTCCCTCACACCGACAAGAGAGTACACTTCGACACCCATAAGGACCGAGGTTTGAGTTCCCTCTGATGCAGATCACGCTGATGATCCTATGAGTTTTGTCCCGATCTTTCACAGTGAGTAACCCGGATTATAATCCTTCCAATAACACCGATGAACGTCACCTGAAGAAGAGGAATCAATCCAGCAAGTAACATGATGAAGATCACCATGCCTCAAACCTAAGCACGACAATCCTTGATGAACACAAGAACCTCCGCAGTAATCTCTATAGATAATGGTATCGCCATCCTCGGAGGGATGATACACGGTGGAGCACAATATAGTTTTTAGACTAAACAGTTGAACTCCCTAAACCCTAGGACGCCTGACTCCTTTTATAGGAGGATGGGGCACCCCACTAATGGGCCTCGACTTGGTTTGGTTGGACAGGCCCAAACCGAACACACAAACGGACTCGACTCTAACCTGGACTCGGACTTTATAACATAGCAATAATGTTTGACACAACCTTAGATTGATCATTACATATCGTAGGTTGTCCTGGCTTGCCAATCTTCCATGAGCTGCCCTCATCTTCATGGAGTCCTAAAATTGGGCTTCACCTCCTCCGTCGTGCCCATATCATCCTCCCCCTCCAAGAAGTGTTGTCCCCAACGCGTGCGGGTCGGGTCGGAAAGGTGACGTGATATGAACAATAGCTTCACACGTCTTTGCCATTTTCAAGTTTTGCTTGCCTTCCACTCCGCATCCTCCCTCTCGGCTTGCTTGACTTGAAACTGCCCTTGGCGCCTGCACCTCCTTGCGTCTCCATACGAGCTTGGACCTAGGCGCCACCGTCTTCTTCTTCTCAACTCTTGTTGGAACCCATGATTGCTGAACATGGACCTTATTTGCACAACCTTGCATAAGATGAGTAATGCCTGGACCACACAACTGACGAACATGTTCATCCTTGCCTCTATGCATCCGCAGAACTATCCTAACAACACGCCTCACAGGTGTGCTAACAAAACTGCTCTTGTTACCCCGTTGCACTAGAACATCAGGATCACAAATATCATCCGTCTGAACACCTATGGCAACACAAACAACCTTCTGAAGACATGCTGAAACATCCTTCCTCTTAGCAATAAGAGGATGCACTCCAACTGGCTTGTCACTAACAAGTTCCACTGGCTTGTCATCTATAGGCATAGCTGAAGCAATATGAACATTGTTGCATTGTGCATCATGCTCTCCATCCTGCACCTTAGCTAGCCCAGATTTTGGCTTAGCCTTGCGACCATCTCCTTATGTACCACGAGCTCTACATCAGACTTTATGTGATCATCCTGCATAGGCTTCAAAGTCTGCTCTTTGCCACCATGCACAAAGGAATATGTATTTGCTCTTCCAGCATGTGTAACATTGCGATCATACTACCATGGATGACCAAGTAACAACCCACATACCTCCAATGGAAACACATCACACTCAATCTCATCAACATAATCACCAATTGTAAATGGCACACGCACCTTATGAGTTACCTTCACCATACCGCAGCTATTTAACCACTATAGATGCTTAGGTTCAGGAATACGCCATGTGGATAACCTCAACGCTGCCACCATTGCCTTGCTAATGTCATTAGTACAACTTCCTCTATCAATAATCAACTTGCACGCTTTGTCTTTGATCATACACTGCGCCTGAAATAAATTCCAATGCTGGCCCTTCTCAACTGTCATGCAAACATCTCCTTGTACTTTCTTGAGTTGCAAATTCAGCCCACTCAATGGTACAGCATCCTCCACGACATCCTTAACAACATTAGTCTTAACAACATCAATCGCTAATGCTTCAGAAATCATGGTTGCTACCTTGCTAACTGTTGGCAATGGAACAACTGTCAACTTCTCATGAGTAGTCACAGCCGTCGCGACTTTCGGTATAAGAGCTATACTCTTGCCAACATCCACTATCCCATTCACAACCTTGGACGGCTGCTCGATTTCCTCCATATACGGTAATATGAAACCATGATGGAGAAAACTTTTGTAGTCCTCCCAAGTATGAGAAAACCATCTATTTCCACCGCATCAGACCACCAACTGTCTAACTCCTTGTCCACACGCCGGTAAGCAAGAACATACCCATCATACCCACTAAACTTGTCATTATATTTGCGACATAGCTGGAAACCCCGTTCCATGTGCCTTTCCCAATCTTGGTACTCCTCAACTGTCGCAAGTCTATGTAGGCACCAGCTAAGCTCGGATGCAACACGTGCCACTCCATTCAGGAGATCGAGAGAGTCATTGAAAACAACACTAAAATTTTTGCCACATGTACACCTCAAGCTCAAAGTATCTCCTGAAAAAGAATTCATCATGTCCTATCCTATTTCGTCACACAAAAATCTGCCAAAGATCCAGCCAAACTAATGCAACACGTCGCTGCAGCAACAAAATCTTTATGCCTTGGAACAGACAAAGGATAATGAGTGCATGCAATCGCAGACCTAGCCGAACGATGCCACGTCCAGTGAAAGAATGGGCCGGCCCAGCTAGGTACGAGCGAGATCGCTCGATCACACGAGGGCGAGGCACTGCATGCGGGCGGCCGATGCGCTGCACGCTACGGGCGATTGATGATCAAGTGCATGAGTTTCTGCTTTCTGTCCTTGTCTCTAGTACGATCGGTGGCTTTCTGCTTCTTTTTTTCTATAATCTGACTTACCCGCTCACGTCCATGAATTTGTTACCGATCCGAATAGACGATCGGTTGCCTTTTTTAATCTAAACTGACTCAAAATGATACACACCAGATCCTTGCTTTCGATGGAAACAATCCCGCGATCGATCCCTATCCGATTCAAAACGGGACATGCACCTACTAGATCCTGTCCTTTTTTAAAAACTTTCCTTGACTCCCACGTGAGCAAAGAGCAGTCCTAGTCGAGACGTACTCCTGCCACTAATCACGACCAACAATGGGAACGAAATAACTGGTCCAATTAATCTTCTTACAATCCGGACATCTATTTTTTTTCTTTGTCTCACGTACCTTGGCTCACGTACGTGGTCAGTTTTTTCAACTACTACTCATGTTCGGATCTGAAAATTGGCCAATTGATCCAAACAGATCAAAACGAGATCTGAACGAGATTGTGAGGCGCGGGTGGCCTCTTCTCTTTTTTTATTTATCAATTGCCTCGATCGGATCTAGTAACCTAGATGCCCTGGACTTGTGGAAATCGATCTGCCTGGCACCTTGGAGCGATCAGAAACCACGGAAACTCAGATCTCAATTCCCGACTTGAACTGATTTGGAACGATCGGCCGTAGAGGGAAATCATGGATAGCTTTGACTTCAATCGATCAATAGAAATCAATTCGCTCCACTTGGCTGCTGACGAAGAACACGATCCAATTTGCAAACTTCAACTTCCAATCTGAAAACTGCTTAGCGAAAACAGTCCGCAGATGATTCAAAAACATGTTGTGATCAAAGAGAGCTCTGATACCACATGATACAGATCACGCCGATGATCCTATGAGTTTTGTCCCGATTTTTCACAGCGAGTAACTGATGACCTACAAGTATAGAGGGTGTATCGCAGTATTTTCGATAAGTAAGAGTGTCGAATCCAACGAGTGATATGTGGTGGCCCGATCTTCTCAGCAAGCACTTGTCGATGGTGAAGGTGGATGATAGATAACTAGCATGTAGCTATGAACTCTCCCGCTCGATCCCTAATGCCAATGCAACAGCTCTCAAACCTTATAGGATATTCACAACACCACGCTCTTGCGCACGCAGCCGTGACCACGAACGGTAGTATGCAATCTACTAACTCCCAATGGAACAACAGATCACACTCAATTATAGTTGGTAAATTCGAACACAGGGTAATTTCAGAGGTTCTATGAAAGAAACAACTCCAAAATATTTTAACGTGGTCCAAACCCTAATCTACGACGCCCCCATATATTTATGAGTCCAAAGGGCGGCGGCCTATGGTCGAACCCGAGTCGGTTCCACCCAACCTGGATACAAACCGGTCACAAGTGGCTCGGCCAAGACTGGCTCTGCCGTGGCAGAGTCCTAGTCGGTTTTCCTGCCGCGGTAGCCTGCCGTGGCAGAGAAACGAGGCTTTTCTCTGCCGCGGCAGAGAACTTCCTCCTCTTGTTGATCTTTGTCTTGGACAGCTCCTTGCGCTTCCTCCCTCTCCTCCCTCGTGCATTCCTCATTGATCAACACGCCATGTTCCTTCAGCTCCTCACTCTGTGTTATGCCTTCTTCTCCTAAGTACCTGATCATACAATAATTCAAAGACTTAGGTAGTATAAAATTCTCATTAATTAAAACACCAGGTTTATTAAGAAACAAGTTCACCTGTTGTTCTAGTAGCTTGGCACGAGCTCTTGTGATTGGTCCAATCCTTATCTCATTGGATTGATCCTTCTTTGCAATTGGAACAACTTCATTAGCAATTGGGGTAGGTGTAATTGTAGGGATGTCCTGATCATCTCCCCCCCTTCAAAAGGCGTCGACCTCGACGCTCCAAGGTCTTCTCCAGCATATGGTGACAAATCAACAACGTTGAAGCTGTTGCTAACTCCACCAAACTCCTCAATAGGTATATCAACCGAGTAGGCATTATCATTAATCTTGGCTAACACCTTGTAAGGACCAGCACCACGTGGCTTTAATTTTGATTTTTGAAGTAGTGGGAACCTATCCTTGCGTAGATGCACCCAAACCATATCTCCAGGCTCGAACAACACTTCTTTTCGTGTTTGATTCCTTGCAGCAGCAATGTTATTGCCTTTCTTCTCAATAGCCTCTCGAGTCTTCTCATGTATTTTCTTCACATAATCAGCACGTTTTGATGCCTCCATATCAACTCTCTCATGTAATGGCAGAGGCAACATATCAAGTGGCGTCAATGGCTTGAAACCATACACCACCTCAAAAGGACAAAGCTGAGTAGTTGAATGCATAGCCCTGTTGTAAGCAAACTCAACATGTGGCAAACACTCTTCCCACTCCCGCAGATTCTTTTTAATCATGGTCCTTAGCAGCTGTGACAATGTTCTATTCACCACCTCCGTTTGACCATCTGTTTGGGGATGACATGTAGTACTGAACAGTAGCTTCGTTCCTAGATTCCCCCATAAGGTCTTCCAAAAGTAGCTCATGAACTTCACATCACGGTCAGAAACAATCGTCTTTGGTACTCCATGTAATCTCACGATGTCCCTGAAAAACAGGTTAGCAACATGCGACGCATCGTCGCTTTTGTGGCAGGAATTAAAATGAGCCATCTTAGAGAACCTATCTACTACCACAAATATAGAATCATGACCTCTCTGAGTTTTAGGTAGACCTAGCACAAAATCCATACTAATGTCTTCCCATGGAATAGTAGGTGCAGAGAGAGGTGTATACAAACCGTGAGGCTTCAGCTTAGATTTCGACTTGTGGCATGTAATACATCGGCTCACAAATCTGTACACATCACGCCACATCTTGGGCCAATAAAAGTGATCAGCAAGCATGAGCAACGTCTTCTCACGCCCAAAGTGACCCATCAAACCACCAGCATGTGATTCCTGCACTAAAAACAAACGCAACGACGATTCTGGAATACATAGTTTGTTAGCTCGAAACAAATATCCATCATGTATATGATACTTATCCCATGCGATTCTAAGAGCACACAAACTATATGGTTCAGCAAAATCATGGTCAGTTGCATAAAGTGCACAAATAGCTTCTAATCCAGGAATTTTAACATCAAGATTGGTTAATAGCATGTTCTTCCTAGATAGAGCATCAGCAACAACGTTCTCTTTTCCCTTCTTATAATTAATGATGTAAGGAAAAGACTCAATGAACTCAACCCATTTAGCTAATCTTCTATGCAAGTTTGATTGAGCTTTCAAGTATTTCAATGCTTCATGATCAGAATGTATGATGAATTCCTTTGGCCACAAATAATGTTGCCAAACCTCAAGTACTCTAACAAGTGCATACAATTCTTTATCATAGATTGAATAATTCAAACGAGCACCAGTCAATTTCTTAGAAAAATAAGCTATAGGCCGACCCTCTTGTATCAAAACGCCACCTATGCCTATACCATTAGCATCACATTCAACTTCAAATTGCTTTGAAAAATCAGGTAATGCAAGCAATGGTGCAGAAGTAAGCAAACGTTTCAAAGTATCAAAAGCAATGTCTTGGGCCGCGCCCCATATAAAAGGAACACCTTTCTTTGTCAAATCATTCAAAGGTGCAGCAATGGTGCTAAAATCTTTCACAAAGCGCCTATAGAAACCAGCGAGACCGTGGAAACTACGCACTTGACTTACATTCATTGGAGTAGGCCAATTCTGAATTGATCCAATTTTAGATTGATCCACCTCTACTCCATGTTTAGAAACAACAAATCCTAGGAATATGACCTTATCTTTTGCAAATGTACACTTCTCAAGATTAGCATTTAGTTTATTATCACGTAACACTTGCAAAACTTGTCTAATATGATTGCAATGTTCAGATTTGGTGTGTCTGTATATGAGTATATCATCAAAGTAAACAACCACGAAACGACCAATAAACTCTCTCAAAACATGATTCATCAAACGCATGAAAGTACTAGGTGCATTAGTAAGACCAAAAGGCATAACTAACCACTCATACAAACCGAATTTAGTTTTGAAAGCAGTTTTCCATTCATCCCCTTCTTTCATCCTAATTTGATGATAACCACTACGCAAGTCAATTTTAGAGAAAACAGCAACACCACTCAATTCATCTAGCATATCCTCTAAGCGTGGAATAGGATGACGATATCGAATAGTGATGTTATTAATCGCTCTACAATCAACACACATGCGCCAAGTACCATCTTTCTTAGGAACTAAAATAACAGGAACAGCACAAGGGCTAAGAGAGACAGGAATGTACCCTTTATCCAACAACGCTTGTACTTGCTTATGAATTTCTTTAGTTTCTTCGGGATTAGTCATGTAGGGTGCACGGTTGGGAAGTGTGGCACCAGGAATCAAGTCCACTTGATGTTCTATACCACGCAAGGGAGGCAAACCTGCGGGTATGTCTTCTGGAAACACATCCCCAAAGTCCTACAAAACAGATGAAACACCAAGAGAAATAGGGGTCATGTCGTTAGAAACCAAGGCCTCGCCCTTATACATGAGCACAAGTGGCATGGTTGTAGGATCCTCACGAAATTCTCTCATATCTTCCTTAGTGGCTAATATCAATAAACCATGCACTCTCTCACTTTTCGTTATATCACTCAATTTAGGCTCAATTACATCAGGAACAGCTGTCACACCATCTCGCCGAGTGGTAGTATCTTCCTTCAAATTCACCTCTATCTTCTGGCGAGAATCATTCACAATTTCTTGTGGTGTCATTGGCTGCATAGTAATCTTTCTTCCTTTGAATTCCAAGTGATATGTATTGGCTCGGCCGTTGTGTTGCACATGGCGATCATAGAACCATGGCCGACCCAATAGTAGGTGACAAACAGTCATAGGAACCACATCAAAATCAATAGAATATTTGTATGGCCCTATTTGAAAGTTCACTCGTACCATATGATTTACCTTCATCTCACCATTGTTGCTCAACCATTGTATGTAGTATGGCTTGGGATGAGGTAAGTATGCCAAATTTAGTTTGGCACATAATTCCTTACTTGCAAGATTTCTGCAGCTACCTCCATCAATAATGACCTTGCAAGCTTTATTTGGTCCAACTAGAGCTTTTGTTTGGAACAAGTTGCAACGATGGGATTCCTCAACCGGTTGCACACTAAGTACACGTGAAGACACGACGATAGTTGGTGCACGCTCAGCATATGCATCAGCACCATCCTCGCCATCATCAATATCAACATCAGAAGCTTCATCTCCACTTTCTACTTCACCTTGTTCATTAACAAACATAACCTTGTTGTTTGGACAATCCTTCTTGTAGTGACCTCTACCACCACAAGTGTGGCACACCACATCACGCGTACGTGCAGTAGACATGTTGGAACCCGAGCTAGCAGCGGGTTTCCGAGCATTAGAACCAAACGAAGGTGTACTTGCTGGTTTGGCCGATGGTGTAAACGGAATAGCAGTTGGTGAGGCGGCTGTAGGAGGAATAGGTCTGGCCGAAAATCTGCTGGAGGATGGAAAACGAGTACGTGACTTCGCCTCTTCTGCCAACTGGGATTCGGCCTCTCTAGCATGATGCAACAACTCATTCATGGTCTCATACTTGTGATGATGAACAATGCTCTTGATTGGTAACTTCAAATTGTTTAGGAATCGCTGCATGGTCATCTCAATGGACTCACGAATTCTAGCACGCTGCATAAGCATCTCCATCTCCATGTAGTACTCATCAACTGTCATTGTTCCTTGCTTCAGTTGCGTCAATTTATCAAAAACTGAACGCAAGTAGTTGGTTGGGACGAAACGAGCTTTCATGATTTGCTTCATCTCGCGCCAATCCATCACAGGAAGTTCATTGTCCTCCCTCCTATGTTGCACAAGAGCATCCCACCAACGCAAAGCATAACCATGAAATTCAGATGCTGCAAGCTTGACCTTCTTATCTTCTGGATAGTCAAATAAGCGCCAGAGTTTCTCAATCTTCAACTCCCATGTGAGGTAGTCTTCAGGATCAATGGAACCATCAAACTTAGGAATTGAGAATTTTGGCTTGCCCAAACCATCATCAACAGTTTGGTTGGGAACACGTTGAGCACGCCCAAGAGGAGCATACCCACGGCCATGAGGTGCATGGGCAGGTGCATGGGCAGGGGGAATAGCACGTCCCCTGCCAACATGTGGAACAGCATCCACAGCGCTACCCTCATCAAAATCATCAAAAGCATCATCATGTTGAGGCTCTTCCCTTCTATGCCAAGCGGCCGTCAAACCCTCAATGGACTGCTGCAAAGCGGTGACATTGACATTTAGCGTAGCCACTTGTGTTTGAATAGTATCCACCGTTCCAACATGGTGATCCAATCTCACATTCAGATCTTGGAGGTTCTTGTCAATGGCATCTGTCGTGTGAGTAAACACACGTGTCAAGTGGGACTTCAAAGCCTCATATTCACGCCAATTGACGAGTTCCTCATCCTTCTTGTTCTGCATCACAACATCATCATCACTAGAAGACATGATTAGTAGGTTAGTGCACAAAATAAAAAATCTGTATGGTGGAACTCTCACAGCTCACTCACAACTAATAAGAAAGGAGATCTTACCATTCCAAAGTGAATAGAGATGCTCTACCAACGCAATCAAAGACTGATGCACTTGATGTGATGAAGTGAATATCAAAGGTATAGAGAACGATCACAAGGCACACAAGGTATTTATGGTGGAGCTGTAGGTATGGTATCCTAACTACACCGCAAACAAGTCCTAGTGCTGATCGTACAAATACCCAAGAAACACACACGTGGAGAAAAACGTGGCAATGCAACTATGAAGGTTGTTGCACTACGCTCGAGAGACACTAGCAAAGCTCAAAGTAAACAGGCACAAGATTGCTCAATCTACCGGTGCACAAAGATAACAACTAGGCCTCTTGCTCAAATTCTCCTTTTTTTATACAACTTTTTTTTCTTTTTCTTTTGGATAGCTTTTCCTTTATACTTTTCCTTTTGCTATCTTGCTTTTTTTTTTATAGATAACACACGGCCAATTACAAAGTACGGCACCAAAAGTCCTAAGAGCAGCCTGTCGGAGCGGAAACTAGTCTCAATAGGCAAGTTCCTACACCTATGTAGTAGATTGGCTGTGGCTAAAGGTTTTGGGAAAAGTGCAAATCGATCACACTTTGTAATTATGGTGTTGTGGCAGAAAAGCAGCTCAAAAACCTGTCGTGGCAGAGCGGTAACTTGGTAACTCAGAAAGTCCTGCCGTGGCAGAGAAAAACACAGAAATCCTGCCGTGGCAGACTTGGTAACCCAGAAAGTATTTTTTTTATTCCGACTCAGCCAAGAGTAGAAGACTAGGACTCTTAGAGTAGATCGGATCTGACTTGATGGTGGCGGAAAACAATGGTGGCGAACGACTAACAACAAAGAGAAGAAAAAAACTACGAAGAAACAGATCGAATCTAAACTAAAGGATGAACATGACCAGCAACTATTACTCATCTACGATGCAATCTAGTCTATGACAACTCTTTTTGTGGGGATTTTTCTGGGTAGGACTAAAAACACTCTCTAATCTATGGATGGATTGTGGATTGCTTACCGAGGCAACGAGGAAATCTGATACCAAGATGATATGGGGTGGCCCGATCTTCTCAGCAAGCACTTGTCGATGGTGAACGTGGATGATAGATAACTAGCCTGTAGCTATGAACTCTCCCGCTCGATCCCTGATGCCAATGCAACAGCTCTCAAACCTTGTAGGATATTCACAACACCACGCTCTTGCGCACGCAGCCATGACCACGAACGGTAGAATGCAATCTACTAATTCCCAATGGAACAACAGACCACACTCAATTATAGTTGGTAAATTCGAACACAGGGTAATTTCAGAGGTTCTATGAAAGAAACAACTCCAAAATATTTTAACGTGGTCCAAACCCTAATCTACGACGCCCCCATCTATTTATGAGTCCAAAGGGCGGCGGCCTATGGTGGAACCCGAGTCGGTTCCACCCAACCTGGATACAAACCGGTCACAAGTGGCTCGGCCAAGAATGGCTCTGCCGTGGCAGAGTCCTAGTCGGTTTTCCTGCCACGGTAGCCTGCCGTGGCAGAGAAACGAGGCTTTTCTCTGCCGCGGCAGAGAACTTCCTCCTCTTGTTGATCTTCGTCTTGGACAGCTCCTTGCGCTTCCTCCCTCTCCTCCCTCGTGCATTCCTCATTGATCGACACGCCATGTTCCTTCAGCTCCTCACTCTGTGTTATGCCTTCTTCTCCTAAGTACCTGATCATACAATAATTCAAAGACTTAGGTTGTATAAAATTCTCATTAATTAAAACACTAGGTTCATTAAGAAACAAGTTCACCTGTTGTTCTAGTAGCTTGGCACGAGCTCTTGTGATTGGTCCAATCCTTATCTCATTGGATTGATCCTCCTTTGCAATTGGAACAACTTCATTAGCAATTGGGGTAGGTGTAATTGTAGGGATGTCCTCATCAACGAGGAGCAGAAGGTGCTGGCTAGTGGTATGGATCAGGAATTCTCTGCAAATACTTAGCAAATGGATTTTTAAGGTTTTTTGATAAAGCAAGTAAACAAAGTACGAGTAAACAAAAGACAGTAGGAATAAATGCAACAAGTGGCCCAATCCTTTATGCAGCAAAGGACAAGCTGGTTGTATTACTTAAGATGACCAAACGTTCTCGAGGACACATGGGAAGACTGTCAAGTGCTTTCGCTTCATATAGTTGATTAATCTTCTTTAGCTTGCTAAGTGTTGTGTGGGTGAACCTGTGCTAATGTACCGACTTTCCTAGGACTAATACATACTTGTGATTATACCCCTTGCAAACATATGTAAGTATAAGAAAGTAATTAAGGTAGAAACCTAACCACAGCTTTAAACTCTAAGACCCTTACGTCCCTTGTGCAATGGTTTCCTAACGGGGGTTCAGGTTTCTGTCACTCTGGCAACCCCTACGATTAGTAGCCAAATACACAATGCATTCCCCTAGGCCCATATAGGTGAAGTGTCATGTAGTCGACGTTCACATGACACCACTAGAAGAAGTACACCACAACTTAAATAACAATCTATTGAATCTTTCTCAACACAACTCCACTACTAACAACATGACTTCTCCCATGTCCTCAAGAACAAAACTAACTACTCACAAGACATCATATGGATCATGATCAGAGATGGAATAATGATGTATAACAATCTGAACATAAACAATAATTCAATGGTTCACTCAATAGCATCAACTACAAAGAGTAATCAACACCGGGAAAGTTTCCCCTATGAACTATGCAAGATTCAACACAATTGTTACAGCAATATGGAGATGGTGATGAGGGTGCTGATGGTGATGATGGTGGTGGTGATGATGATGATGATCCCGATGAAGTCCAACTTTATGGTGGTGTTGATGGCGACGATCTCCCCTCTCCGGGAAGGAATTCCCCCGGCAGAAATCTGTCTGCCGGAGAGATCTTTCTCTCTCGGTGTTTTCCGTCCCGCAGAGGCAGCGGAATCTTTCTGTGGTTGCTCTCCGAGTCTTAGGGTTTCGAGAGGATAATATACGCCAGAGGGGAGAGCCAGAGGTGGGCCAGGGCGGCCACACCACCTGCTGGCGCGGCCTAGTGCTGCCCGCGCCAGGGGGTGGTGTGGGCCCCCTGTGGCCCATCTCCACTCTGTCTTCTGGCATCCTTAGTCTTCTGGAAAAATAGCATTTTCCGCATATTTTCCCGGATTTTCTGATCTTCACGAATTTTGCCTCCAAACAACACCTTTTCCATCAGAATCCTGACTGCAGCGATCCATGCTCCAAAAGTCATCAACCATGCAAAAACAGATGAAATAACATAAGTATCACCTCTCAATATGAAATATATCAATGAATAATAGTGAATTAAGACATAGAATAGTGATGCAAAATGGACGTATCAACTCCCCCCAAGCTTAGACTTCGCTTGTCCCCAAGAGAAACTGAGCTCAATAAACATGGCCTCAGGTTTATAGAGTGAAGAGTCGATAAAAGAATACGGACAAGAAGCATCACATTCATCAATACATAGATCATAATAGCAGACAAGTCACTATTATATAACTCAACTTGTAATAGGTAAAGGAAACACAATAAAGATACTTAAAGTGAATCATAATTGGTAATGGCAAACTTAGCTCTTGGTCGAAGAATAGTTGATAATTTGCTGGAGTTCACAAATAACTGGTTTTCAATGATAGCTTTCAAAGTAGTAAACATCAAGATAAGATCAATGTGCAAAAAAAGGAACATAAGAAACATGATTGAATAAATCATCATATGAATGAATGAATCACATCAACTCCAAGTACTTGCTGAGATAGAAGGGAATAGGTTTACTGACTCAACTAAAAAGTAAAAGAAAGGCCCTTCAAAGAGGGAAGCAGGGATTGCAAGTCTCATAAAGAGCTCCCAAAAATTATGATACTTACTATCTTTCAGCTCTCATTGCCCCTATCATAGGCATCTTTAGGTGATTAAGGTTAAAGTGATCAAATATGAGGATATGCATTGACAAGTTGTAAATTGAAAATCTCATGTCCCTTGAATACGAGGGCCGCTCCTCATGCTACTCAAGTTTAGTCACTGGTAAGTTCTTGTCATCATAAGCATATGTGTATCATAGAGAACCGCCAACGGGGTACCCCTTGCCCGATGATACGGAAGAATCCCCATATCAAAATGACAAGGCAAGCAGACAACAGGCATCTCAGCAATATTCTTATTTACCATGGGAATATGGTGCTTTTTTTCTCTCTTTCCTCTTTTGATACATCTCTTTTTTCTTTTTCTCTTTTTTTCTCAATATAGGACTCTTTTTTTATAAGAAGAATGCTTCATAGATGCTCGTTATGGTTACGCTGCAGGTTTCCACCATGTCAGCATGGATTAGACCAGCGTCCAGGCGTTTCTCTAACACACATGCATAACTCCATGGACTTACAAGCTCCCCTTTCATTTCACACCGACGACATCCGTAGACAAAAGAACATGATATCAACTAGGTACAAAGTACCAGTGCAATGTTGAAAGTGTTCCCCATGACAGCATGGTTCTGCTAATTCACAACTTACAAAGCGCAAGCATATACGCAACATAGGTGAGCACAATGGTTCAAGTTTATTAAATGCAAGAAAGTAAAGTGTGCCATCAAGTTCGTGAGAGCTTTAATCACTAATTTTCACATAACAAGTTTAATTTGGGAGATAGACAAAACAAGAATTTACTTGGAATAGCAATAATGCTACTAGGTAGGTATGGTGGATACAAATGGCGAAGGTTTTGGTTTTAAGGAGGTGGATGCACGAGAAGAATACCCTCTCAGTACAGGTTTTTGGCTAGCAAGGCTGGGTAGCAAGTACAAGAGTTGAAGGAAACAACCAAACATACAAGTTGATAAAGGCAAACATGCAATCTTCCTTGGAAGCACAAAATATCTTAACTAGAGAATACTAAACTTATGAGCAAATCAAGAAAGAAATATAGAGTACTTTTTATCTTTTTCATTCAACTCTCAAAAATAGTGTTGCTACTGACCGAGCTAGGTTTGCCAAAACCAACTAAATTAACTCAATGATCCCAAAGTGATACCAATACTAACAACAAGATCAATCATATAACCACGAATTGAAAACTAATATAAGCTATGCAAAAGAGTGAATGATAGAACTTCTCATTAATATTTCATAACGGCAACTCACACCAAGGGATACATATCTAACGAGAGAGGGGACACTTCCATAATGCAAACCATACTACATAATAACTCATCTATTCATGATATAACTCTATTAATAAGGTAAAAAGATAAAAGATAGTGATGTGATACCGCGACACTCCCCCAAGCTTGGAACAAACCAAGGGGATGCCAAACCTGATGACGAATTACTCTTTTGGTGGTGGTGGTGTCCTCTTGATGAGCTCTTTGATCAGTTTCCCAAAGTCCTCAATCTCGAAGGTGAGAGTGCGAATCAACTCCGAGTTGTGCTCAATACGGCTCATGATCATTTCAGTTTGTGGATCCCATCTCTTGTGGTTCTTTTTCCGTTCTCCCCTCTGGGAGTCTTCTTTTCCTGCATGGTTATGAATAAAGGTATGGAAGGGATTCTTGGTGTGTGGAGGAAGTGACCGTGGAGCCAAACTGTGACGGGGAGCTTTCCCCCCAGTCTGCATCCGTGCCGTCCTTCTAACCCTGGCAGGTTTTATCACCACTCCAATGCTTGCAATGGTAGTGCCGTTGTGCGGATGTTGGCCTTGCTCCTCTTCACCTTCACTCTTGATCTCCTTCTCCTTCTCGGGGTCTTGTAGGTCTTCCTCCATAGGCTCCTTCCCTTTATCCTTGGCGGACACCATTGTGCTTCTAAACTTTCAAAGAGTATGTCCTGGCAGAAACAGATCGAAACAAAAACACGGCAAAAACATGATATACGAACCTCGGGGGATCCGGGGGTTATATCTTACGAAGTTTCATATCAAAAGGAAGGTACTGGGAGAAAACGAGTCAGAGGCGGAGTCCGGGGTGGACTCACCACCTGGTGGTGCGGACAGGGGAGGGCCCGTGCCACCCTGGCTCCATTTCCGTCCCTTTTTCGCTTCGTAACTTCCCTTATTGACTGAAAGCTACAAAAATATAGTTGGATAGTATTTTCGCGGAACTTTTCTTACCAGAACCGTTACCTATTTGAACACGGGCTCTGCAGGTCTCTGAATTTGGTATTTAGCAGATTCTTCCGAAGTCTCCACTTGAATAATCATCAGTATCTTCATCTTCATACACTTATTACTTGAGTCATAAAACCCTTCTCTTCCTTATTACACCATTATCTCCACTACCTAGAAATTTCTTTCACACAAAACTTTACACAGTTCTCATTAGCAACATTAGTATAAGTGAAGTGATAAAACCTTTTGAGTTCAAATTCAACCAAAAACCATCAAAACATAAGCTACAGTAGCAACTCCTTCCGAAAACCCAAAAAGAATTCAAAAAGGAAATCGAATAAAGAAGCAAATGCAAGATTGGCTAAATCTGTCAAAACAGACCAGGAGGTAAAGATCAATTTTTTCGAAAATATTCTGCTGCTCAAATCAAAAAGTGCAAAACTAACGAAAGTTAAATAACAACCTGGGGCAGAAGCACAAAAAATTACAGCTCAATCCGACATACAGAGATCTCTCACGAATTTTTACGGTGAAGCACAAAAAATCTGTTTCGGGACAGCAAACTTCCCCAAATCTTACTTCTCTCTCATTAGAGGTTGATCTTGACATAAAAACCAAACAAAACTGATAAGGAGCGGTTATTACTGAAGTAATAACTTCCAATACTCAAATAAACAAAAACAAACTGAAAGCGAAAACAAATTGGATTGTCTCCCATAAAGCTCTTTCTTTATAGCCATTAAGATGGGCATGATAATTTTGAAGATGCTCACATAGGAATATGAATTGAAGTGAAAGAGAGCATTAATAAGCAAAAATACACACATTTAAGTCTAACCCACTTCCTATGCAAGGGAATTTTGTAAACAAACAAGTTGTTGAAACCAAAGGCAACTTGCATAAGAAGGCAAAAGAAGTGCAACATAAAAACTTTCAGCATAAAACGGGGAAACTTGATATTATTGAGATACATAAGAACACTTTTCCCTCTTTCATAGTAGCTTTTAGTATCATGCATAAACTTAACAATATAAATATCATAAGGAATATCGTAACAATGATCACTTATTCTAACAGAAAACATAGGAATACTAGCTCTCATAACACTACTTTGTGAAACAATATTAGAGGTATCCTTACAAAGGATAGGGTGTCCCTCTTCTTTATATTTAGTAACAAAGTCTTTCACATTTGCTATTATAGGTCCATCAACCTTTTGTTTATTAGGTTCAACAGCTTTATTCATACTTTCATCTACCATACTAGCCATCATAGAATGTTCCTTATCTTAACTGGGAAAGGCATTTTCTCAATATAAGGTTCAGGTAAGACATGATTAGCAATATAAACTTCAGTATTTCTTGCAGGGACACTCTTAGTAATATCTTTATAAGGTTCATGATACTTATTCCACTTCTTTTTAGGCACTTCAATGTAGGAAGCAAAGGCCTTAAAATAAGAAGCAATAGCTTGAGAGTCTAGACCATAAGCATTTTTAATATTTTGAAAGTCATCAGTTCCCATAAAAGATTCAATGCATTCATAATCGTAATTTATACATGACTTTCTACCTTTGTCATTCTCCCAAGCTTCAGCATTTTCTTGAATACGGTCCAGAAGATCCCATTTAGCTTCTTCTTCCGTGCGAGTAAATGATCCAGCACAAGAAGCATCCAATAAATCCTTATCATGTAGAGGGAGTCTTGCATAAAAGTTATTGATAATAATATTGTTGGGGAGCTCATGAATGGGACATTTGAGCATTAGTAACTTCAATCTCCCCCAAGCTTGAGCTGTACTCTCTCCATCAAGAGGCCAAAAGTTGTATATTTGATTCCGATCTTTATGAATCTCACTAGGAGGATAAAACTTTGAATAAAAGAGAGGTACTATTCCCTCCCATTCCAGAGCTTGACCATTCTTCAGCAGCTTATACCATTCCTCAGCTCTTCCTTTTAGTGATAATGAGAATAACTTCTTCTTAACTTGATCTGTAGTAATACCTGCACACTTGAACAACCCGCATAATTCGTGTATAAAGAGTAAATGATCACCGGGATGGACAGTTCCATCCCCAACATAGTAGTTATCCATAACACGATCAATAATTCTTGTAGGTATTTTGAAAACATCATTCTCAGCAGGTGGTGGCTTATCTACTACCTTAGCAGTGGTAGTAGCATTGCCAAATAAGAAACTCAGTGAATTATCCATAACGAAAATAAAGCAACTAACAGAAGTAAACAATACTCACAGTAGAAGTTTCCTTTACCAGTTCCACTCTCCAATAGCGCTTCACTCCCTGGCAACGGCGCCAGAAAATAGTATTGATGACCCACAAGTATAGGGGGTGTATCACAGTATTTTCGATAAGTAAGAGTGTCGAACCCAACGAGGAGCAGAAGGTGCTGGCTAGTGGTATGGATCAGGAATTCTCTGCAAATACTTAGCAAACTGATTTTTAGGGTTTTTTGATAAAGCAAGTAAACAAAGTACGAGTAAACAAAAGACAGTAGGAATAAATGCAGCAAGTGGCCCAATCCTTTATGCAGCAAAGGACAAGCCGATTGTATTACTTAAGATGACCAAACGTTCTCGAGGACACATGGGAAGACTGTCAAGTGCTTTCGCTTCATATAGTTGATTAATCTTCTTTAGCTTGCTAAGTGTTGTGTGGGTGAACCTGTGCTAATGTACCGACCTTCCTAGGACTAATACATACTTGTGATTATACCCCTTGCAAACATCCGTAAGTACAAGAAAGTAATTAAGGTAGAAACCTAACCACAACTTTTAACTCTAAGACCCTTACGTCCCTTGTGCAATGGTTTCCTAACGGGGGTTCAGGTTTCTGTCACTCCGGCAACCCCTACAATTAGTAGCCAAATACACAATGCATTCCCCTAGGCCCATATAGGTGAAGTGTCATGTAGTCGACATTCACATGACACCACTAGAAGAAGTACACCACAACTTAAATAATAATCTATTGAATCTTTCTCAACACAACTCCACTACTAACAACATGACTTCTCCCATGTCCTCAAGAACAAAACTAACTACTCACAAGACATCATATGGATCATGATCAGAGATGGAATAATGATGTATAACAATCTGAACATAAAGAATAATTCAATGGTTCACTCAATAGCATCAACTACAAAGAGTAATCAACACCGGGAAAGTTTCCCCTATGAACTATGCAATATTCAACACAATTATTACAGCAATATGGAGATGGTGATGAGGGTGCTGATGGTGATGATGGTGGTGATGATGATGACGATGATCCCGATGAAGTCCAGCTTGATGGTGGTGTTGATGGCGATGATCTCCCCTCTCCAGGAAGGAATTCCCCAGGCAGAAATCTGTCTGCCGGAGAGCTCTTTCTCTCTCGGTGTTTTCCGCCCCCCAGAGGTGATAGAATCTTTCTGTGGTTGCTCTCCGAGTCTTAGGGTTTCGGGAGGATAATATACGCCAGACGGGAGAGCCAGAGGTGGGCCAGGGCGGCCACACCACCTGCTGGCGTGGCCTAGGGCTGCCCGCGCCAGGGGGTGGTGTGGGTCCCCTGTGGCCCATCTCTACTCCGTCTTCTGGCATCCTTAGTGTTCTGGAAAAATAGGATTTTCCGTATATTTTCCCGGATTTTCTGATCTTTGCGAATTTTGCCTCCAAACAGCACCTTTTCTATCAGAATCCTGACTGCAGCGGTCCATGCTCCAAAAGTCATCAACCATGCAAAAACAGATGAAATAACATAAGTATCACCTCTCAATACGAAATATATCAATTAATAATAGTGAATTAAGACATAGAATAGTGATGCAAAATGGACGTATCAGTAACCCGGATTATAATCCTTCCAATAATGCCGATGAATGTCACCCAAAGAAGAGGAATCAATCCAGCAAGTAACATGATGAAGATCACCACGCCTCAAACCTGAGCACGACAATCCTTGATGAACACAAGAACCTTCGCAGCAGTCTCCTGTCCCCGTAGGGATGATACACGATGGAGAACAATATAGTTTTTAGACTAAATAGTTGAACTCCCTAAACCCTAGGACGTCTGGCTCCTTTATAGGCGGATGGGGAGCCCCACTAATGGGCCTCGACCTGGTTTGGTTGGACAGGCTCAAACCGAACACACAAATGGACTCGACTCTAACCTGGAGTCGGACTCAATAACATAGCAATAATGTTTGACATAACCTTAGACTGATCATTACATATCGTAGGTCGTCCTGGCGTGCCAATCTTCCATGAGCTGCCCTCATCTTGGTGGAGTCCTGAAATTGGGCTTCACCTCCTCCGTCGTGCCCATATCACCCTCCCTCGAAATTCTTTTCCGAGGTAATTGATTATTATGGAGTTCAACTCCACAATCTTCCCTCCAATACGAGTCTAGAGCTTAGCATCCATGCATCCCTTTGTGAGGGTTATCTCGGAATCGAGTCGAGTCTTACTTTATTCCGGTACTATTTTGGTACCCGGAAAACTCCATCACCGCCGGTAATCTATACATTACTAGGACATTGAGCCTAAACCTTAGGAGAGACCGAGTCTATCCTAAAGTTATATGTAGTGAGTCGGTGAAAAGGTGGCCCTCCACATTTTTCTATCATAAGGATAAGGCTACTCCTGGCAAGCAAGAAGCTTTGTCGGCTTTTTTTGATGGTGCCGCCACTCCCCAAGAGTCTTGGGATGTAGATGCACTGACTCTCACTGGATATTTGATCCGCACCAAGAGGCGGATTGAATACTTGATGAAGCACAAAGGCCTGAAGAGATCCGACTTATTCCACTGTTGGCTAGCACGTTGGATTCAACCCCTCCAACACCATGGTGATCATCTCATGCACACAATCACCAAGAGAAAAAAGTAGAGCCTAAGGATTAGCCAGTCCACGATCCACAACAAGGATTACGAGACCCGGATTAAGTGGTTGATCAAGGAGCAGGTGGACAAGAAGATTCCAAAGATCTCTCTGGACATGTTCATGGCCGAGAAGCCCTTGACACCAGTAAGATTCCGACAGATTCTTTCATACTCGTTTATTTGCTCATCTATATTTATTTTATTTGTGATGCTGAGATAATCTGTCTTTCAGCTTGCTAACCTCCCCGAGTCAAAGCTTGCTCCTCTCGATGGATATCCACCTGAGGATTCAGTTCCTCGGGAGGATGAAGATCTTGAGATTTTGCCGGAGGCGCTTACCCGGAAGCGCAAAATTCTAGCGGTTTCTATTGGTACATAGAAAGTGCCTGTTGTGAAGAGGTAAATTCTTTCACGAAGTTTTGTGTCATAATTCATATTCTTTCTGAATTGTAATGATCTTACTCTGTTACCATCTAGAGATAAAACAATCATCAATGGAAAGGGAAAGGAAATATGGGGAAGACTTTGTGCCAGCAAAAGTTAACTCTGGCTTTGCCTGCTTTCCCACCTCTAACTTCTACCCCGAATCCATCATCAACACCATAGGATATTTCATCTCCTTGTGCTGAAGATGTTATGGATCGGTCTTAAGAGCCAGCGAACCTTGGTTCGCAAACCGACGTCACCATGAGTGGCTCGGTAATTGATAAGGGTGAACCCTCAAAGGGTAATGATCCTGTAGCCAAGACCTTCGTAGAGAACCGTCTACAAAATCCGGGTGTTACCAAACTTGGCCTCACTCGGAAAAGTGCAGAAGAAATCCGGAAGCTAGCCCTCCACTGTTTGGAGACCAAGAATATCACGGCTGAAGAGGAGGCTCAGGAAGCCGAAGATATCAAACTCATAGAGCTTCTTGATCAAGTTCTTCTTCGTGACAAGAAATTAAAGGCTGATGTGATTCCACCTCCATAGTGGTTCCTTTAACCCTGCTAACGACGCCGATCTCAACCTGTTAAAACAAAAGGGGTGCCGACAAAGGGCAAAGGAAAAAGAGGAGCGTCAATACTGAGGCCAGTACACGGCGAGGCTAGAATTCAGCAGCTCTCGCCTACATAGGTATGGTGGGCTGAAGCGGCAGCGCAGCGGCACTAACAACCTATAGAGACTCGATACAACTGGCAGTTATCAGAGAGGGATAAGAAAGACCTATTCGGATCCAACCTGAAGCTAACACCAAACAAACCCATCCTGGTATTTCCCCTCGAGACCAAACCAGGAAGTCAAACCGAGGAACTCACACAGTTGGCAGTTTTATTCATTCCATTATAGTTGAAGCACTTACTAGTCAGATATAGATAGCATGAGTCATTCTGAAGCATAAGTAGTGGGCCGTTTTAATTACCATTCTGTTGTAGTTGGAACATTTACTAGTCAGATATAATTGTCCTGAGGAATCCCAAAACCCAACGGTTGTTGGCACTTTTATCGCATTCCATTGGAGTTGTAATACTTACTAGGCAGGTATAGTATGACACAGATCACCACAGATCCACCAGTTGTTGGCATTTTTATTATCCATTCCTTTGTAGTGAAGCTGAATTACTAGTCACATATTAAGTCAAATTTATAGCACTACTTTAGTTATGCTTGTCTATGATCGAGATACTGTGCTCTAAGTCATCCATAACCGCGGACACGGCTTTCAGAAAGTTTTACCCTGCAGGGGTGCACAAATAGCAACACACACTCGATCAACCTCGGGAAAACCAACTCAAAACCCAACGAGGCATTCACGACAAAGCGATCACAGGATTCATAAAATATTTCAGGGGGCCACCCCACTAAACTACCTGCAACGAAGTTGTCCGGCTCCGAAACGGACCTAGGGTTTGCGAGAACGGCTGTAAATGACTGGGAACCCGAAAGCGTGACTAGGCTTGTTGATACCGCGAAATCGTGCCGCGATCCAAAATAGTACAGGTGCTCCACGCACAATCGTAAATAAAGCAGTAAAGCATGGCATAAGTACAGGATAGTAATAAAGCCCCAAACTACTTTTTGGCCCCAAGAAATAGAAATGAATCAAGCTCTGGCTCAGGGGGGTCCATAAGGCCTCCCGGATGTGGATAGTGCGAATAGTCAAGGAACAGGTATCAAGTACTCAGGGTCCTACGGGACACAAGTGAGCGTGGAAGAACCAAATAATATCTATTGACCACCGGTGCCTCTACATTAGTTATATCTAGAATTTTAATAGTTGTACATAAAGTCATGATCATCTCCACCGTAAACATCTGCCAGCATTCCAACAACTGTGATACTCGACCACACAAGATCGCACCTGAGCAAGCAACTACGACTCGCAAGGCCAGCTATTTACCAAACAACAGGTAATAGGAGGTGTCCAAGGCAATATAGAGGCTGCACGGGATATAACTGGTGTCCGGAAACTAAAGCATCGCGACACGGATAGCAATAGATCAACAGGAGGAAAAAAAGACTATAAATGCAAAATAGGTAGAAGGGGGAGAGATGCTCGCCTGGGAAACACTGCCGAAGGTTCATATCCAGAGAACTTGTCGAAGCTCACAACATCTCATCATCCTATCCGGGAAGAAGCAAAACACTAAAAGGAACAAGCGATGCAACAATTACAACTAATGCGGAAGAATCGGCATGATCATGATATGATGCGGGACATGGAAAGTTAATGATACAACTCATGATGGAAAGATGTCATTTGCATAGCACAGTGATGATACAACATTGGTGGAACATTTCTAGCAATAAAGAAATCAATTCCAATTTTATTTGTCCATTTTATTAATGAATTTCCTTGCAGCAATGTATTATAAAAGCATGAAATAAGATGCAAAAGGATGTATGGATAGCATAGTTAGAAGGGGCTCGTCGAGCTGATCGATTTAGACATATTATTTGTCAAATTTGGAGTTATAGAATTAAAGTTATTAATTATTTGAGAAAAGACATTTATCTGCATTTAAATAATTACGAAATTTAAATTGCTCAAAAATTATTTTGGATGGCATATTTGAAATCCTCACATTTTTCTGATCAGAAAACACATATCATATGTCATATTTGGTTAAGGAAATAAAAAGATATGAAATATTTGGATATAAACAATATTCTGAAACTTTTATCTGATTTGGAAAATGGTTCGGGGTGTTTGTTACTCAGGCAAACCTACACGCAGAGAATGACAAGCGGGGCCACGAGCAGCGGGTTCAGTTTTTCCAAATTGGAGGGGCTTTTCTAGAAAAAGGTTATGCTGCAGGGACCTCGGTTTGCAATTAGCTGTAGAACCTCAAGGACCGCTTTGCAAAACAAACTAGATCGGGATCTGGGAGGGTTTTCTCACCGAGGTTTCCTAGACCTTGTCACTGATGGGTGGGGACATGATGAGGTGGCGGCCACGTGTGCGGGGACGGTCAACACGGCCGGAGCTGCTTGACCACGGCCGGACGGCGGCGCTCGCCGGTCGAGGAGGCCAAGCGCGGTAGGCAGAGAACACCAGGGAACGCGTCGCTCCACGAGGGACCAGGATTGGGCGGCACAGAGTTCACCGGGTGACCGGAGTGTCACCGATGTGGGGGTGTTGTGTAATACTACAGTACTGAAAAGACTGTAGCTTCTATGCAACATGCCAATCCCTGGATCGGTTCATTGGCTCACATAGAACATAGATGAAATAACAAAGTAATAATCCGTGTATCATAAATAACGAAGATCCAGAAGATTCATTTATTACAAAAGTCGCTTAGCTCGAAGGCTAGCTCACACATAAATCAAGTAGCAACACAAATAAAGATACCACTCCATCTTCAAATTGCCCACGAGGGAACAAGTGTCGAGTGGAGTACCGCGACCTATATCGAATCACTCGGAATCAGTATAACCTGCAACATGAAACGTAGCAGCCCGAAGGGTCAATACATGGAATGTATGGCAAGTAGCGCTAAGATAAAGGAGACAATGCACCTAGCACCTACATGCTTATTTGGCTAGTGGAGCTTTGGCTAGCTTGCACTTTTCAAACACATTGGTCCTACTTTCGTAAACTTTTCAATCACAGCAACCCATTAAGTTCATCCATCAAGTTTTAGTAATTAGAAAATAAGGATGAGCGAGAATATGTCATAGTCTCAAGATTAAGCAACTCAATCGTCCGTAACCGGGGACACAGCTAAGTACTTAGTTTTTACACCCTGTAGGGGTTTGTACACTTTACCCATGTGACCTGGCCAACCCAGCTCGTACCACCACACGCATATTGTGTGATGATAGGGAGAAGTCCAAGATGGGACCTTTCGGGAAGTAGCTCACCAAACCACACTGCGCACCGGTCCCAACCTATCATTCACTACATCTCTGGCTACGCTGGGTTCGGATCACCACGACCTATTAGGTCCAACCAGACACCCATTCTTACTGGCACATGGTTGCACACGTAAGCTACCATAACAAAGAGAACCAAACCTTCTCAATACCCTGGGCGGCATTCCCCACCATTATCCACACTCCGATGACCATCCAACCATTCCGCCTAGGTAGTTCGTTAACATTAAGTTGTTTTAGTTTGAAGCAAACACCAGTCCACCATAATGTGATTCCTTTTTCCCCCGTCTTCACAGTAGGTCTAAGAACATCTACTGAGCGGGGCTCAACTACAAGAATTCCTACCACAACATATAGGATATAGCATAACATAGTAGTTCCTACACAATAACTACAGAAATACACTACACATGCATAAGCGAAAATAGTAGGACAATGGTATGAGCAAAATAGCATCTACTTGCCTTGGCGGTAGGAGTCGAGGGTACAATCCTCGCAGAAGCAAGCGTTGCACTCGTCACAATCTACACGATACAAGACAACACATAAACAACATACCAAACATAAGCAAGTGCACAAATGCATGCATGATAGCTCAACAAGGTTTTCAGTAACCTCTCGGTGTTCTCTGATGTTTACTACTACTGCATGATGCATGAGAAAACATTTAATGCAAAGAAAATAATTTACGCATAAAAGAGATCTAGTTAATAGGTCTTTGGTCAAAATACTGCACCAAGGCTGTAAACAGTACATAACAGGTTTGACAAAAATACTACTAGATAGGTAACTCCAATTAGGGCCTAGACCAAAAGGAATTACGCCAAAAAGGTTTACAGAACTTTTTCTGCGAATTAACTACTACTATAAGCCTTTCTTTAATCTCAGGAAAACACATACTGTAAACCTGGGATATGATTGCAGAATAAAATTCTACACAATTTTGCGAATCCAACGACATATTATTTGCAAAATTTGTCCCAGTAGATCTTTTTCTACAATTTTTACAAGATAAAAACATTATCTGCCAATTAAAACAATTCTAAAACTAAAGGGGGAATATTCCGCTGACGCAGCCGCTGACTCAGCGCGCAGAAGCTGACGCGGCGCTGACACGGTGTCCACGCGGCGTCCACGCGGTATCCACGTGGCGGGCCGGTACTGGCCGGTACCGGTTCGGCCGGATCTGTCTTAGGCCGTCCGATTGCGATCGTGCGGCCGGGGGCGGTCGTCCTCACCTGGGGGGTCACCGGCGAGGTGGCGGCGGCGGTTGGCTTCGGGCGGCGACGGCGAGGTGGTTCCGACGGTCTCCGGCGACGGTGAAGTAGCCGACGAGAAGCGGGCGAGGTCGGTGATCGGATTGGTGGCGTCGGGGCGGTCGTTCGCTTCCTGGGGCGATGGTGATGGGCGGGCGGTGCGGCTCGGCCGTCGGTGAACTCCGGCAAGCTCGCACGGGCGTCCTACGGTGAGAGGGAAGGGGAAAAACGGCTCAAAGGAAGTGGTGTTGCACGAGGAGGTGAACGAAAGGAAGAACACAGAGGGGGGCGACGGATTCGGTGGCGACGCGACCTTGAAGCTTCGGCAATGGCGCGGCGGCGGTGGTAGTCTCCGGCGAGAAATTCCCGCAGCCTGGCGGCGAGATTAGTTGGGATTCCAGAGGGTTTTCGGAGGGGAGACCGTGGGGATTAAGTAGGAGAAAAAATCGGGCGGAGGGGCGCTCGGATTCGGTGGGAATCGACCGATTTCCACGGGCAGTTGCGGAGTCCGGCTCGGAGATGCGTCGACGAAGGAGATGACATGTGGGGTCCCGCTGTCAGCGGTGGAGGGAAGGTGGGCTGGCGGCTGGCGTTGGGCCGGCCCGCATCGCTGGCGGCTGCGCGCTGCGCGGGGGAGGGGCGAGCGGCGGGTAGGCGGCTGCTGCTGCTGGGCTGGCCGCTGGCGGTCCCTCGGCCGGGCTGCCCGCTTAAACTTTTTTTTCTTTTATTCTTTTCCGAGCTGCTGTCATATCTGAAGTGCCTGTGTTTTTCTGAATTTCCTGAATCTGAAAATTCAGCAAGGACTAAAATATGCCTAACTTTTGATCTGTAGCTCCGAATTGAGCGAAACAAAGTCCTACGGGTTCGTAGAGACGAGCTCTATGCAACCATGCATCTGGAATGTCCAAAAGGGGACATTTTTAAAGTGCAAGGCAAAACCCTAGTAGGCTTGCAAAAGGGATGATCTAGCAAAAGTGGAGTGGTTTTGGCAAAAGCTTTAAAACTGAAACTTTTTGCAAAGATGCCCATGATGCAATGACATGTATGAATACAGTGCCAACTCTAGAGTTTGGGATGTGACAAGACTAACCCTCTTAAGATGAATCTCGTCCTCGAGATTCGACATGGCTAGCAAATAGGTGCGGGTGGTCCTCTCGGAGGTCATCCTCTCGCTCCCAGGTAGCTTCCTCTTCGGTGTGATGGCTTCATTGTACCTTGCAGAACTTGATTCGTCTTGCTACATGTAAACCTCTCTGCTGTCTCCAAGATCTTGACCGGTTTCTCCTCATAGGTTAGGTCACTCTCTAGCTGAACCTCCTCAAGCGACACAGTGTCTCTCAATGGTGTATCCATCATCTTCGGATGGCACCTCTTCAGCTGGGACACATGGAACACGTCGTGAACAGCGGATAGAATCTCTGGCATCTCCAGTTGGTACGCAACCTCTCCTTTGCGTGCTAGGATCTTGTAGGGCCCTATAAACCGAGGTGCCAGCTTGCCTTTAATCCCAAAACGCTTAATTCCACGTAGTGGCGAAACTCTGAGGTAGGCTCGATCTCCAATCTCATACACCACCTCCTTGTGCTTAGCGTCAGCATAACTCTTCTGCCTTGACTGTGCTACCTTCAGCCTATCTCGAATCAAACTGACCTTCTCCTCAGCATCCTTGATCAAATCAGGTCCAAACAACTGACGCTCACCTACACCATCCCACAACAATGGTGTCCGGCACCTCTTACCATATAGCACATCAAACGGCGATGTCTTGATGCTAGTCTGGTAGCTGTTGTTGTATGAAAACTCAGCATAAGGCAAATTCTCATCCCAGCTAGAGCCATGAGCTAGAGCACAGGCTCTCAACATATCCTCCAAAATCTGATTCACCCTCTCAGTCTGACCATCCGTCTGGGGGTTGAAAGTTGTGCTAAACTCCAACCTTGTTCCCAATGACTCATGTAGCTAGCGCCAAAAGTGAGAAGTAAATTGGGTGCCTCTATCTGACACAATGCTCTTAGGAACTCCATGTAGGCACACAATTCTGTTCATGTAGATCTTGGCTAACTTAACACTAGTGTATGTGGTCTTCACGGGTATAAAGTGGGCTACCTTGGTTAAGTGATCCACCACTACCCAAATAGAGTCGTATCCTGACCTCGTCCTGGGCAGTCCTGTGATGAAGTCCATTCCAACTCTATCCCACTTCCAATCAGGTATCGGTAATGGATGTAGTAATCCTGCTGGCTTCTGGTGCTCGGCCTTCACTCTACTATAGACATCACATAGAGCAATATATTCCGCAATCTCCCGCTTCATGTTAACCCACCAAAACCTTTCCTTCAAATCCATGTACATCTTCGTGTTACCTGGATGTATAGAGTATGGCGAATTATGAGCTTCCTGAAATATCAACTTCCTCATCTCCGGATCGTTGGGCACACATAAGCGATCCTTGTACCATAGCGTCCCTTGATCATCCTCGCGAAAACCTTCAGCCTTGCCCTTGGGTATGTTTTCTCTTATCTCCTCTAGGTCACTATCCTTCTTTTGAGCTTCTCTAATCTCATCCAGAAGCGTTGGCTTAACTTCCATTGTTGCCAAGTATCCCTCGGATACTACCTCCAACCTGAGGTCCTTGAGTTGTTCACACAAATCCTTGGGTAACTCCCCCACTGTCAGGCCATTAGCATAAACCTTGCGACTCAACGCATTTGCTACAACATTAGCCTTTCCGGGATGATATTGCAGGCTCATGTCATAGTCCTTTATAAGCTCCAACCATCTTCTTTGTCTCATATTCAGCTCCTTCTGAGTGAATATGTATTTCAAACTCTTGTGATCCGTAAACACATCACAATGCTTACCCATCAGGTAGTGCCTCCATACCTTGAGCACGTGCACAACTGACGCTAATTCCAAGTCATGCATGGGGTAATTCCTCTCGTGATGTTTGAGTTGGCGCGAGGCATAGGATACCACTCTACCATCCTACATCAATACACTACCCAGTCCTTGACGAGAGGCATCACAATACACTTGGAAATCCTTCTGAATATCCGACAAACATAGGATAGGTGCGATCAGTAGGCGTTGCTTCAGTTCCTAGAAACTAGCTTCGCACTCCTTGGTCCAATCAAACTTCTTCTCCTTCTTTAGTAGTTCAGTTATTGGCTTTGCAATCTTGGAGAAGTTCTCTATAAACCTCCTGTAATAACCAACAAGTCCTAAGAAGCTCCTAATATCTCCCACATTCTTGGGTGACTCCCATTCTGTAACTGACACCACCTTGCTTGGGTCAACAGCGACTCCTTCACTTGATACCACGTGTCCAAGAAATCCAACCGTGTTCAACCAGAACTCACACTTGCTAAACTTGGCATACAATTTGTGCTCCCTCAGCTTATCCATAATTAGTCGCAGGTGTTTCTCATGTTCAGCATCATCCTTGGAGTATATCAATATGTCATCAATAAACACCACCACGAACTTATCCAAGTACTCCATTAATACCTTGTTCATCATGGTCATAAAATATGCCAGAGCATTTGTTAGTCCAAAAGACATGACTGTATACTCATATAACCCATACCTAGTGGTGAAAGCGGTCTTTGGTACGTCTTCCTCACGGATCTTCAATTGGAAGTATCCCGACCTTAAGTCAATCTTGGAAAACACCTTTGCTCCTTCCAACTGATCGAACATGTCATTTATATTGGGCAATGGGTATTTATTCTTGATAGTCACTTCATTAAGTGAGCGGTAGTCAACCACCAATCTCTTACTACTGTCCTTCTTCTCCACGAATAGAACAGGCGCGCCCCAAGATGATGAACTGGGCTGAATAAATTCCTTGTCCAATTGCTCCCTAAGCTGCTTCTTTAACTCCTTTAGTTCCTCCACATCCATCTTATATGGCCTTTTGGCTATCGGTCCTGTTCCCGGCATCAAGTCAATAAGAAATTCCACGTCCCTGTCAGGTGGCATCCCTGGCAGCTCATCCGGAAACACATCGGGGTACTCCTTTACTATGGGTACGGTGTCCATGCTAACCCCCTTAAGAGAGTTCACCTTAGTACCCTCAAGACATGTTGCTGACTTGAACTTAATCTTTATGCCTCGTGGTGTCCTAAGAGAGATGGCACGTTGTCCACAATCTATCTGACCATCATGTTCGGACAACCAATCCATGCCGAGTATCACATCTAGTCCTTGCGACTCCAAAACTACCAAATGTGCTGGGAAGCTGTGTGCTCCAATTCCTATGGTAAGATCACGACATCCCTTACTAGCTAGCATCTCTCCTCCTGGTGAGCTCACCCTAATAGTCCCTTTTAGTGACTCAGTGGCTAACTTATGTTTATCCACAAATGCCCGTGATATGAATGAATGCGATGCGCCAGTATCAAATAGAACAAGTGCAATATGGGAATCGATTGGAAACTTACCAATCACGAGATCCGGCTCATCACGGGTTTCCTCCATATTCACATGGTTCGCATTCGCCTTCTGGTTGGGTCCAAGCTTGGGTCCCACTCCCGTGTTCTTCTCCGGGCAGGTACTAGCATAGTGACCCAGCTTCTTGCATTTGTAGCACTCCACATTGCTGAGATCCTTCTTGCTCACATAGTCATGTCCATTGTTCCTCCCAGGGTTGCTATGGTGGCTCCTGTGACCATTATGGTGGCGGTCATTTCCTCCACGGTGGTGATTGTCACTCATGTGACCATCGTGGCGATGTCCATTGCTTCCACGGTGGCTGCGGTCATCTCCTCCATGCCTAGAATGTCCAGAGTGTCCATCATAAGAGATACAGGCACGGTGGTGTGATCCTGAGGAGTGATGGTTGTTCTTCCTCTTGCGTCGCTCCACCTGCTGTTGTTTCCCTTCCAGGATTCTGGCCTTGTCCATCAACTCCTGAAACGTTGGGCAATATACCACGGATAGCTGAAGTGAAAGCTCATCACTGAGACCATCCAGGAACCTCTCCCTCCTCTTGGAATCAGTGTCCACATCCTCAGGGGCATAGCGAGAGAGATTGTTGAATTCCTCTATGTAGTCCGCCACAGTGCGGTTGGTCTGGCGTAGGTTGCGGAACTCCTTCCTCTTTAGGCTCATGGTCCCGGCGGATACATGGTTCGTCCTGAATCCTTCCTCAAACATAGCCCAGGTAACTGTCGCCAGCAGGTGAGTAATCTGGAAAGCATCCCACCATGAGGCAGCTGATCCCTCCAGCAAGTGAGCGGCAAACCTCACCTTCTCAGCATCAGTGCAACCAACGGTCACCAGGTCCTTGTTCACAGAACGAAGCCAGTCGAGCGCAATCATGGGCTCAGGTGCAGAGGAGAACTTAGTTGGCCTCAGCCTCAGGAACCTAGTGAGAGCATCCCCTTGCGGCTGATTGTTCCCGTTGTTGTTGTTATTGTTGTTGTTGTTGTTGTTGTTCTGAGCTGCCATGAATTGCGTCATCACTTGGGTCAGCTGTGCTTGAGCAGCCATGAGCTGAGCCATCTCATATGGTCGGCGGCGAGACATCTGCGGTTCAGCACAGGTAAGATTAGAGAGAAACAACTACAGATAAGCGATAGCCCGCTACCCATGCAACAAGCTCAAGCCACATCAATCATAAGCAATCACCACATGATCAAGAACACTCACAACATCATTCCAGGTTTTCACTAACAGTATATAGCTACAAAAATAGTTTAGGAACGCTGACAACAGCGTTTGGCAAAGCAAAACAGCAAAGTAAGCAAAACCAGAAAATCTGACAGAACAGATCTGTCCTGTTCACGAATTTTTCTGGGCACCTTAAACTCATCAGGAATTTTAGCCAATTTTTGTGCAGTTGCTACAGGTAATTACGCTCCAGATCATAAAATATGAGCGCAAACCGAGTTATCAGTAAGGAATTAAAAATCGCGCGGTAAAACTGGTCAGGCAGAAAACTGCAGCAGTAAAGACACGAAATTTACCAAAACTTGTTCACAAATCATTTAATAAATCTCACGAAAAATCCTGAAACTTCAAGGTACTTAACTGAGCAATCTAAACACAATAAGCTAACAGTGCAGAAGTTTACATTGATTGATGCCTAAGACTAACGAATATCCCTAACGAAGACTAGTTTTGGAGGACCATCTCTAGCTATTTGATGAATAGGTTGCAGTAGGTTCTGGAGTCCATGCGCCGATGCTTTGCTCCTGGTGCATGCCACGGTGGTGGTGTGTACACCTCTCCCGAGTCCTCTTCACTTGAGTCCTCGAATTCCACCTCTTCGGGGTCCTCCTCATCACTTCCTTCAACAAAAGCGCCCGCTACATCTCCTCCATCATCGTCATCGCTTCCTCCATCGTCATTGTCTCCACCATCATCATTGTTGCCTCCTCCACCATTATTACCTCCATCTCCATTATCCGCATCATCATCATCACTATCATCATCATCATCGTTCCCATCATCGTTGTTGCCATTGTTTGGTGGAGGATTCTGCTGTGCTTGAAGGGCAGCAATCTGGGCAGCCATGTCCATAATGGTTTGATCATGTTCAGCCACAACTTGATTCCTCTGCTCAATGGTTTGGTTCAGCGCTGCAATAGTGGCATCTCTTCCAATGAGGGCTTGCTCCATTGTATTCACGGCAATGTGCAAGGTTTCCATCTCATACCCTTACAGATGCATAGTGCCCTGAAAATATCCAGCTGCTCCTTTTGCTGCATCAACTTCTCTTCCCTCTCCCAAGCTTTGATCTTCAGGTCTTCTAACTACTTCACTTGGAGTGGCATGTTGTTCCGATCACCTATGGTAATCATCACAAGTCCTTGCTCATTCCGACCCCCAAATGCAAGGAAGGGTGAACCTGCTGGTAGTCGGTGTCGGTGGAGATAGCACAAGCGTGACAGGGTCTCGTGCATGGCCGACTCCACTCCTTGCTCCCAGGTAAGGTACTTCTTGGTGAGGTTCAGGTTCTCAATACCAGGCACAGTGGGATCTGCAAGAACAATCGCGGTGATCTCCCACACGCGATCTCCAGGCACATAGGTGTTCATCCTTCTCCCTTTGAACATCGGCATTAGCATGCCCAGTGTCTTGCAGAGCTCCGCCAGCTGTCTTGCGAAGGGCCTTGGTGATTGAAGCTCAACATACTCAACTCTGGTGGCATCTCCCATCTATCAATTCTAAAGAGGAAAGAGTGAGAATAGCAAAAGAAAAGAATTTACTAGAGTGAATGGCATAAGAATAAAGACAGAATTTAAAATAAGCTCAAGTAAACATAAGGCTTCCTATTCCAATCCCTAGGTCACGATCCTACAGTCAACACACGGCTCTGATACCATCTGTAATACTACAGTACTGAAAAGACTGTAGCTTCTATGCAACATGCCAATCCCTGGATCGGTTCATTGGCTCACATAGAACATAGATAAAATAACAAAGTAATAATCCATGTATCATAAATAACGAAGATCCAGAAGATTCATTTATTACAAAAGACGCTTAGCTCGAAGGCTAGCTCACACATAAATCAAGTAGCAACACAAATAAAGATACCACTCCATCTTCAAATTGCCCACGAGGGAACAAGTGTCGAGTGGAGTACCGCGACCTATATCGAATCACTCGGAATCGGTATAACCTGCAACATGAAACGTAGCAGCCCCGAAGGGTCAATACATGGAATGTATGGCAAGTAGCGCTAAGATAAAGGAGACAATGCACCTAGCACCTACATGCTTATTTGGCTAGTGGAGCTTTGGCTAGCTTGCACTTTTCAAACACATTGGTCCTACTTTCGTAAACTTTTAAATCACAGCAACCCATTAAGTTCACCCATCAAGTTTTAGTAATTAGAAAATAAGGATGAGCGAGAATATGTCATAGTCTCAAGATTAAGCAACTCAATCGTCCGTAACCGGGGACACGGCTAAGTACTTAGTTTTTACACCCTGTAGGGGTTTGTACACTTTACCCATGTGACCTGGCCAACCCAGCTCGTACCACCACACGCATATTGTGTGATGATAGGGAGAAGTCCAAGATGGGACCTTTCGGGAAGTAGCTCACCAAACCCCACTGCGCACCGGTCCCAACCTATCATTCACTACATCTCTGGCTACGCTGGGTTTGGATCACCACGACCTATTAGGTCCAACCAGCCACCCATTCTTACTGGCACATGGTTGCACACGTAAGCTACCATAACAAAGAGAACCAAACCTTCTCAGTACCCTGGGCGGCATTCCCCACCATTATCCACACTCCGTGACCATCCAACCATTCCGCCCAGGTAGTTCGTTAACATTAAGTTGTTTTAGTTTGAAGCAAACACCAGTCCACCATAATGTGATCCCTTTTCCCCCGTCTTCACAGCAGGTCTAAGAACATCTACTGAGCGGGGCTCAACTACAAGAATTCCTACCACAATATATAGGATATAGCATAGCATAGTAGTTCCTACACAATAACTACAGAAATACACTACACATGCATAAGCGAAATAGTAGGACAATGGTATGAGCAAAATAGCATCTACTTGCCTTGGCGGTAGGAGTCGAGGGTACAATCCTCGCAGAAGCAAGCGTTACACTCGTCACAATCTACACGATACAAGACAACACATAAACAACATACTAAACATAAGCAAGTGCACAAATGCATGCATGATAGCTCAACAAGGTTTTCAGTAATCTCTCGGTGTTCTCTGATGTTTACTACTACTGCATGATGCATGAGAAAACATTTAATGCAAAGAAAACAATTTACGCATAAAAGAGATCTAGTTAATAGGTCTTTGGTCAAAATACTGCACCAAGGCTGTAAACAGTACAGAACAGGTTTGACAAAAATACTACTGGATAGTTAACTCCAATTAGGGCCTAGACCAAAAGGAATTACGCCAAAAAGGTTTACAGAACTTTTTCTGCGAATTAACTACTACTATAAGCCTTTCTTTAATCTCAGGAAAACACATACTGTAAACCTGGGATATTATTGCAGAATAAAATTCTACACAATTTTGCGAATCCAACGACATATTATTTGCAAAATTTGGCCCAGTAGATCTTTTTCTACAATTTTTACAAGTTAAAAACATTATCTGCCAATTAAAACAATTCTAAAACTAAAGGAATATTCCCGGGGAATATTCCGCTGACGCAGCCGCTGACTCAGCGCGCAAAAGCTGATGCGGCGCTGACGCGGCGTCCACGCGGTGTCCACACGGCGGGCCGGTACTGGCCGGTACCGGTTCGGTCGGATCTGTCTTAGGCCGTCCGATTGCGATCGTGCGGCCGGGGGCGATCGTCCTCACCTAGGGGGTCACCGGCGAGGTGGCAGCGGCGGTTGGCTTCGGGCGGCGATGGCGAGGTGGTTCCGGCGGTCTCCGGCAACGGTGAAGTAGCCGGCGAGAAGCGGGCGAGGTCGGCGATCGGATTGGTGGCGTCGGGGCGGTCGTTCGCTTCCTGGGGCGATGGTGACGGGCGGGCGGTGCGGCTCGGCCGTCGGTGAACTCCGGCGAGCTCGCACAGGCGTCCTGTGGTGAGAGGGAAGGGGAAAACGGCTCAGAGGAAGTGGTGTTGCACGGGGAGGTGAACGAAAGGAAGAACACAGAGGAGGGGCGACGGATTCGGCGGCGGCGTGACCTTGAAGCTTCGGCAATGGCGCGGCGGCGGTGGTAGTCTCCGGCGAGAAATTCCCGCAGCTTGGCAGCGAGATTAGTTGGGATTTCAGAGGGTTTTCAGAGGGGAGACCGTGGGGATTAAGTAGGAGAAAAAAATCGGGCGGAGGGGCGCTCGGATTCGGTGGGAATCGACCGATTTCCGCGGGCAGTTGCGGAGTCTGGCTCGGAGACGCGTCGACGAAGGAGATGACATGTGGGGTCCCGCTGTCAGCGGCGGAGGGAAGGTGGGCTGGCGGCTGGCGTTGGGCCGGCCCGCGTCGCTGGCGGCTGCGCGCTGCGCGGGGGAGGGGCGAGCGGCGGGTAGGCGGCTGCTGCTGCTGGGCCGCGGGCCGCTTGCTAGGCTGGCGGTCCCTCGGCCGGGCTGCCCGCTTAAACTTTTTTTTTCTTTTATTCTTTTCCGAGCTGTTGTCATATCTGAAGTGCCTGTGTTTTTCTGAATTTCCTGAATCTGAAAATTCAGCAAGGACTAAAATATGCCTAACTTTTGATCTGTAGCTTCGAATTGAGCGAAACAAAGTCCTACGGGTTCGTAGAGACGAGCTCTACGCAACCATGCATCTGGAATGTCCAAAAGGGTCCATTTTTAAAGATGCAAGGCAAAACCCTAGTAGGGTTACAAAAGGGATGATCTAGCAAAAGTGGAGTGGTTTTGGCAAAAGCTTTAAAACTGAAACTTTTTGCAAAGATGCCCATGATGCAATGACATGTATGAATGCAGTGCCAACTCTAGAGTTTGGGATGTGACATGCTGCGACGGTGGGGCACGGGTCAGCGTTGAGAGGCTTTGCGGAAGGGGTGGAAGCTCGTGGGGTGGCTCGAAGGTAGCGCTAGCTCACCTGGAGACCGAAGGGGGTGGACGACAAGGTTGAGGGAGACGAAGGCGGCCGAATTCATCAGGTGAAGCTCGTTGGCCGAAGGTGAAGAAGACAACCGTAGCACCGAATTGGAGCTCCCCGGGGCGAGGTGGTGGTCCAGGAAGGTTCAGGAGGTGTAGGCGCACGTGTTAGAGTCCTCCCCTGGGATGGGGTGGCCTAGACCAACGGCGCCATGGAGATGCTGCTGCGGCGGCGCTCAAGCCCGAAGAGGAAAACTCAGAGGAAAGCCATGCAGGGAAAAGGGAATGCGTGCTACGGTCCGTGAGGAGGAGGAGATAAGGCCAGAGACGACTTGATGAGGCAGACGGAGGCGGGATGGCCACCTGCTTCGCCGTCTGCGGCTGAGAGGGAGAAAAAGTCACGGTGTCAGACGAAAAGAGGAGGAAGAGAAACAGGAGACGAAGGCATCTCGTCAAAGAGGTATGGGCCAGATGATTTGGGGCCAGCCCAAGAGAAGGAGGGGAGGGAGAAGGGGCTCCGGGTGGGACGAAAGCTAGGGGCTGGACTGCTGCTCTCTCTCCCTGTTTTTTTTATTCCTGCTTTGTTTTATTATTTGTTTTGGGTCGTTTTTGATTTCAATTCGAACAAGAGTTTGAACTCTTAACTATTTTGAAACTTTGCAGATTTATTTGAAAAGAAGGGTTTTGACAACACAAAGACAAGAGGGAAACAAGACCTGGGAAAAGGGATGCCCACAAGTAACTCAATTTGGGCATTTATACAAGACTAAGAATTGGGTTTTAGAAAAAGAACAAATACATTTACAAATAGTGGATCCTATACTTGGATCCCAACTTTGTAGAGAACCAAATAGAGAGGTTTCAAAAGGGGAAGAGAATAATGTGATATCAAGACATACAAGAAAGAGTCCAACAAGTGCAATGCAATGCAATGCAACATAACAAATGCAACAATTTATAACATGATCCATGCAAGGTGGCATGATGAACATGAGCATGCTAAAGATGATGCAACAAAAATAAAATAACAAGCGATTTTCTAGTAGTGGTTTTAGCGGGGTGCCACAATTCGACACCACTAACAAGGGATCTCGCCCTCGAGATGCACCTCATGGTACCGGGAAGAAGCTCGGCGATCGGATTCTTCTCGCTTCGTGTAGATCCTCGTGACACCACTAACAAGAGGTCGTTGTCCGTGATCGTCAAGAGAACACTCCGGGAACAAAGGGCGAAGGTAGAGGTATCAGAAGATAAAGCCACCTCTAACTTTCGGGGACGGAGTAAAATTGCTGGATCCACCGATTCGATGTACAAGAGCGAATGATAAGAGTAGTCAGATGGTGATCAGTCCATCGCGCACCCAATGCATTACTCTGCACATGAATAGGAGAATTATGCAACCAACTCTCAGAATTAGACTGAAGATCTCGACAATCGAGGTTCGGAATCAAAGGAGTGATGCAGGCTCTGCATCGGATCTGGCGTAGATGATGTCGTCGCGTCGGAAAACACCGGAAGACACAAACAAGGAACAAAGAATGGTACCACAGATAAAGGATCACTCAGATGGCATGAAGTCCGGATCTAGAAGCACCGTTACCAAAGGAAGAAGCGAAACCCTAAAGGTACGACGGAAACCCAACCACGAGAAATCCTGGACTCGAAGAAAAGATAAGAGTAGAATCATAACAAGCAGAGGTAAGAGGAGAATAGAGGGGTAAGGAGTAAAATCAGACCTAATCAGATCTATCCAACCGATTTTGCAAAATAGTTTTGACACTCTACTTCGGCCGTTAGCTAGGTTACCCTACAGGCTGGACTTGTGGGGTATCGCAACTGCTGAGCTCTGATACCACTCTATAGCACCCTCAAATCGGCCCTATGCAAGTTTTAGCGCATCCCACCAAACCCGCATAGAAACGATTCAAGGACGCCCACCAGGCACTTTCGTGCGGGTGGAAAACGAAGTAATACAATTACACAACAGTCCTTGATGGGACCCACAGAACAGATATATATACAACAATGACTCCATGACTCAAGAATACAGATATACTATACAAAGATCCAAATCACCTTGAAAACAATAGAGTGTCCGACTACGGAAGGGATGCAAATGGGGCTAAGAGCCCTGAAGAATAACCAATGGCGTCCATAACCCTGCCCAGGCCAAGCCGGAAGGGTAACCCTCCTAACAACGTCGATCTCAACCTGCTAAAACAAAAGGGGTGCCGACAAAGGGCAAAGGAAAAAGAGGAGCGTCAGTACTGAGGCCAGTACATGGCGAGGCTAGAATTCGGTGGCTCTCGCCTACATAGGTATGGTGGGCTGAAGCGGTAGCGCAGCGGCACTAACAACCTATAGAGACTCGATATAACTGGCGGTTATCAGAGAGGGATAAGAAAGACCTATTCGGATCCAACCTGAAGCTAACACCAAACAAACCCATCCTGGTATTTCCCCCTCGAGACCAAACGAGGAAGTCAAACCAAGGAACTCACACAGTTGGCAGTTTTATTCATTCCATTATAGTTGAAGCACTTACTAGTCAGATATAGATAGCATGAGTCATTCTGAAGCATAAGTAGTGGGCCGTTATAATTACCATTCCGTTGTAGTTGGAACATTTAGTAGTCAGATATAATTGTCCTGAGGAATCCCAAAACCCAACAGTTGTTGGCACTTTTATCACATTCCATTGGAGTTGTAATACTTACTAGGCAGGTATAGTATGACACAGATCACCACAGATCCACCAGTTGTTGGCATTTTTATTATCCATTCCTTTGTAGTGAAGCTGAGTTACTAGTCACATATTAAGTCAAATTTATAGCACTACTTTAGTTATGCTTCTCTATGATCGAGATAATGTGCTCCAAGTCATCCATAACCACGGACACGGCTTTCAGAAAGTTTTACCCTGCAGGGGTGCACAAATAGCAACACACACTCGATCAACCTCGGAAAAACCAACTCAAAACCCAACGAGGCATTCACGACAAAGCGATCACAGGATTCATAAAATATTTCAGGGGGCCACCCCACTAAGCTACCCGCAACGAAGTTGGCCGGCTCCGGAACGGACCCAGGGTTTGCGAGAACGGCTGTAAACGACTGGGAACCCGAAAGTGTGATTGGGCTTGTCGATACCACAAAATCATGCCGCGATCCAAAACAGTACATGTGCTCCACGCACAATCGTAAATAAAGCAGTAAAGCATGACATAAGTACGGGATAGTAATAAAGCCCCAAACTACTTTGTGGCCCCAAGAAATAGAAATGAATCAAGCTCTGGCTCAGGGGGGGTCCATAAGGCCTCCCGGATGTGGATAGTGCGAATAGTCAAGGAACAGGTATCAAGTACTCGGGGTCCTACGGGACACAAGTGAGCATGGAAGAACCAAATAACATCTATTGCCCACCGGTGCCTCTGCATTAGTTATATCTAGCATTTTAATAGTTGTACTTAAAGTCATGATCATCTCCACCGTAAACATCTGCCAGCATTCCAACAACTGTGGTACTCGACAACACAAGATCGCACCTGAGCAAGCAACTACGACTCGCAAGGCCAACTATTTACCAAACAACAGGTAATAGGAGGTGTCCAAGGCAATATAGAGGCTGCACACGATATAACTGGTGTACGGAAACTAAAGCATCGCGACACGGATAGCAATAGATCAATAAGAGGAAATAAAGACTATAAATGCAAAATAGGTAGAAGGGGGAGAGATGCTCGCCTGGGAAACACTACCGAAGGTTCATATCCGGAGAACTTGTCGAAGCTCACAACATCTCATCGTCCTATCTAGGAAGAAGCAAAACACTAAAAGGAACAAACGATGCAACAATTACAACTAATGCGGAAGAATCAGCATGATCATGATATGATGCGGGACATGGCAAGTTAACGATACAACTCATGATGGAAAGATGTCATTTGCATAGCACAGTGATGATACAACATTGGTGGAACATTTCTAGCAATAAAGAAATCAATTCCAATTTTATTTGTCCATTTTATTAATGAATTTCCTTGCAGTAATGTATTATAAAATCATGAAATAAGATGCAAAAGGATGTATGGACAGCATAGTTAGAAGGGGCTCGTCGAGCTGACCGATTTAGACATATTATTTGTCAAATTTGGAGTTATAGAATTAAAGTTATTAATTATTTGAGAAAAGACATTTATCAACATTTAAATAATTTCGAAATTTAAATTGCTCAAAAATTATTTTGGATGGCATATTTGAAATCCTCACATTTTTCTGATCAGAAAACACATATCATATGTCATATTTGGTTAAGGAAATAAAAAGATATGAAATATTTGGATATAAACAATATTCTGAAACTTTTATCTGATTTGGAAAATGGTTCGGGGTGTTTGTTACTCAGGCAAACCTACACGCAGAGAATAACAAGCGGGGCCACGAGCAGCGGGTTCAGTTTTTCCAAAGTGGAGGGGCTTTTCTAGAAAAAGGTTATGCTGCAGGGACCTCGGTTTGCAATTAGCTGTATAACCTCAAGGACCTCTTTGCAAAACAAACTAGATCGGGATCTAGGAGGGTTTTCTCACCGAGGTTTCCTAGCCCGCGCGACTGATGGGTGGGGACACGATGAGGTGGCGGCCACGTGTGCGGGGACGGTCAACACGGCCGGAGCTGCTTGACCACGGCCGGACGGCGGCGCTCGCTGGTCGAGGAGGCCAAGCGCGACACGCAGAGAACACCAGGGAACGCGTCTCTCCACGAGGGACCAGGATTGGGCGGCACAGAGTTCACCGGGGGTGACCGGAGCGTCGCCGACGTGGGGGTGCTGCGACAGCGGGGCACGGGTCAGCGTTGAGAGGCTTTGCGAAAGGGGCGGAAGCTCGTGGGGTGGCTCGAAGGTAGAGCTAGCTCACCTGGAGACCGAAGGGGGTGGACGACATGGTTGAGGGAGACGGAGGCGGCCGAATTCGTCAGGTGAAGCTCGTCGGCCGAAGGTGAAGAAGACAACCGTAGCACCGAATTGGAGCCCCCCGGGGCGAGGTGGTGGTCCAAGAAGGTTCAGGAGGTGTAGGCGCACGTGTTAGAGTCCTCCCCTGGGATGGGGTGGCCTAGCCCGGCGGCGCCATGGAGATGCTGCTGCGGCGGCGCTCGAGCCCGAAGAGGAAAACTCAGAGGAAAGCCACGCAGGGAAAAGGGACTGCGTGCTACGGTCTGTGAGGAGGAGGAGATAATGCCAGAGACGACTTGATGAGGCAGACGGAGGCAGGTTGGCCACCTGCTTCGCTCTCTGCGGCTGAGAGGGAGAAAAAGTCATGGCGTCGGACGGAAAGAGGAGGAAGAGAAACAGGAGACAGAGGCATCTCGTCGAAGAGGTATGGGCCAGATGGTTTGGGGCCAGCCCAAGAGAAGGAGGGGAGGGAGAAGGGGCTCCGAGTGGGCCAAAAGCTGGGGGCTGGACTGCTGCTCTCTCTCCCTATTTTTTTATTCCTGTTTTGTTTTATTATTTGTTTTGGGTCGTTTTTGATTTCAATTCGAACAAGAATTTGAACTCTTAAGTATTTTGAAACTTTGCAGATTGATTTGAAAAGAAGGGTTTTGACAACACAAAGACAAGAGGGAAACAAGACCTGGGAAAAGGGGATGCCCATAAGTAATTCAATTTGGGCATTTATACAAGACTAAGAATTGGGTTTTAGAAAAAGAACAAATACATTTACAAATAGTGGATCCTATACTTGGATCCCAACTTTGTAGAAAACCAAATAGAGAGGTTTCAAAAGGGGAAGAGAATAATGTGATATCAAGACATACAAGAAAGATTCCAACAAGTGCAATGCAATGCAATGCAACATAACAAATGCAACAATTTATAACATGATCCATGCAAGGTGGCATGATGAACATGAGCATGCTAAAGATGATGCAACAAAAATAAAATAACAAGCGATTTTCTAGTAGTAGTTTTAGCGGGGTGCCACAGTTTCTTCCGAAGTCAACATGAGCCTCAACAAACTGACTCATGAACATTATGTAAGTCATATTCCCACTCTTTTATTATAGTTTATACCATATCCTCTATCCCCCAAGCATGAAGTTGGATAGGAATCCTAATTTATGCTTTTATAGGATGCCAAAGAATGAAGTAGTATAGCCCCCAAGGCTCGTGCTGATATTTAACTTAGTTAAAATAGCAGCCTGCGTCTTAGTAGACTTCTCACTCTGGTTACCATTCTGACTTACAGAAAGTTAATGATTATAACCAGGAATGGTTGAAGAATATCTGCAACAAGCAGAGATAAATCAGAGCTCTTTGACTTGAAAATGCGCAGCTTAAAGTTGCGAAAGATGAAGTAGAAGGTAAGCATTTCCGACTTCATTTTCTAAGTCTATTTGAATTGTGGCCTAATGTTTATTCAAATTTCTTTTCTACTACTCCAGATCTGGTGAAGCAGTCCTACAAGCTTATTAAACAAGCCAAAGATTTCAAAGTCTTGGAAGTTGAAAATGCTGATTTGCAAGCTGAGCTGGGCAAACTCAAAGTAGATCATGAGTGCGGCATCAACAACGTTCTTGAATCCAGCAATCATGCTACTGAAGAGCATGATCGCACAATAGCAAAACAAGACAAAGCTATATCAGACATAAAGGATGAGTTGGATAGGGAAAAAGATACTACCGAAGCTCTTTGGAATGAACTCCGAAGTTTTCGGGAGGAGAAGACGAAAGTAGATGATGCTATCTTTGGTAAGTTTGCTATCTCTGAATTGTTGTTTTTTGACTTTGTTTACTCGAATATCTGCTGACCTTGTTTTCATATTTTCCTGTCCTCTCAACTTTCTTGATGCCTCTTCATCCGAGTCTCGTACTAGTTGGCTTGTTGCTGTTGGAGACCTGATTCATGACTTCCGCCAATCTTTGGAGGAAATCGGTGAAACTATTCAGCTCTCCGGCCTAGAAAAAATGGCTGCATTTGAAGTATGAGACAAGGCGAGGGATATTCCCAAGCTTGTAAAGGATTGGAACATGTAATATGCACGCACAACGGCATAGAATGCCCTGACAACGGTAATGAGCCACCATGGAAGCATGGACATATGGCAAGTTACCAAGGGTTATTCGACTATCGATGAAGATGGTAAGAATCAGAATATTAAAGAAATCTAGGATGCTTGCACCGGATACGCTTGTCGTGTGGATGATCTGACCAACTACGAGAATCCGTTCTTCAATCTCGTGGAAGTGCGACCTCCCCCAAGAGAAGAAGTTGCTGAAGCTTCCAAAGACGACGAGCAGACTAAGTCTAGTGTACTTTTCTCGGAAAGATATCGGGGTGATGTAGGTGACTTCTCTAGTGAGCCGACAGATCCTGTGTCTTCACCTGCATCATAGAGTTCGTCGGAAAAAACAATGTGTTATTATGAAAAACAATTTGATGTAATAGCTAGAATAATTTTGCTGTGCTAGCTTGTAAGAACAACTTATGCTTTACTTCTTAGCACTTTTGGTTTTATTTTTGTGCTTGAAAAATACTTGCACTGTTTTTTATACTTATCGTTTATCTTGCTTTCTGCCTCTTCCCTTTCGTGAGCTGGCAAACATTCAACACGGAAACTTTGCCGAGCAACGGAACTCAATTGCTAAACCAGTTTAAACCCGGAATCAAAGCCGGCTTCTAGTACCAACAATTCACCACTCGAGAAATACCCGCATCCAGCAATCAGACAAAAACCCAAGTACAAACTAAAAAAATTAGACTTATACCCGAAGGTAGCATTGTTAGAATCGGAAATCTAACCAGAACAAACATGAGCATAAATTACATTCAAGTATCCTGGGTTTTTCGGTTATGACATGATCATTCAGAAATAAGATGGTACTTAAAAGACATCTCAGAAAAAACATTGAGGAGACCAATACTTTATTTCACTTTGAACGTGTACATTGATATGATTACAAAGAAAGAAAATTTAAGAATAAAAGGGACGTAGCTGAGCAATATTCCATGGACAGTCTAATTCATTCGGATTTGTACTGCCTCTAGCTCTCTTTCTCTTCTTAGTATCAGGTCCTTCTTTTTTCGGCCTCATGTTAGTTAGGTAGTAAGAACCATTCTGCAATACTCGACTAATCATAAAGGGACCTTCCCAAATTGGGGAAAGTTTGTGCTTTCTTTTTTTGCACTAGTAGGAGAACTAGATCGCCATTCTTGAAAGACCTATTTTTGACTCTCTAACTATGATACTTGCGTAACTTCTGCTGATAGGCTATAGATCTCTGTTTAGCAACGACGTGAACTTCCTCGAGTATATCAAGATCATCTTGTCGAGCAACTTCGGCATCCTCTTTGATATATGGAGTGACTCGGGGAGAAGTATGGATAAGATCACTCAGAAGGACTGCCTCTAAACCATAGACCAAGAAGAAAGGTGTATATTTGGTTAAACTGTTAGGAGTAGTTCTTAAGATCCATAAAACAGATGGCACTTCGAGTCTAGGACGGAGGCCTTGAAGAATTAAACCATTTTCCCTTTCGACTTGTCCGTTGGCTTGTGGATGTGCGACTAATGCAATTTCGAGCCAGATCTCTTGATCATCGCAAAATTCAGCAAGTTCTCCCATGGAAAAGTTACTCCTGTCGTTTGTAATAATACTATATGGATATCCAAATCAGATTATAACATCCTTGATGAATCTTTTGGTTGTTGCTCCATCACAACTTTTGATAGGTTTAGCCTCAATCAATTTCATCAATTTATCCACCATCACTAGGAGGTGAGTAAATCCACTTGAGCCTGTTTAAACGGTCCTACCATGCCAAGCCCCTAGACCACAAAGGGCCATGTAATCATTCCCAACTGATCAGCTGGAACATGGGCTTGTTTGGTGTACTTTTGGCAACCATTGCACATCTTGACCAGCCTCTCGGCATCTGCCTTAGCTGTAAGCCAGAAAATTCTGTGTCGAAAAGCTTTTGCCACTAAAGATTTGGATGCGGTGTGATGTTCGCATTCGCCTTCATGAATTTCCCTTAGTATTTCCACTCCTAGAGAAACACAACGCTGAAAGACCCTAGACACACTCCACTTATAGAGCTCACTAGCCACTACAATGTAGGATTTTGCTCGTCAGATGATCTGTCGGCTCAGAACTTTGTCTTCGAGTAATTTTTCATCTACCAGGAATTCCAGATAGGTTTTGTCCAATTGGGAATTATAGCCAGAACTACTATTAGTGGTGAATCGTATTTGGTCGGATACTCCTCATTAACTCCTGTGATAGAGGGAACTCTTAAGTGCTATAGAAAAGCACCATCCGGGACCTTTTTCCATGCAAGACCTATTTTTGATAGAGCATCTGCTTCCTCGTTTTCTGTTTGGGGAATGTGTTAAACTTCAAACCCTTCAAACGATTTTGCTAGTTCATCCACAATAGATCTATATGCAACCATGTGCTTGTTTGCATTGCAGATGTCGGATACTTGCATGCTAAGCAACTAAATCCGAATCTTCATAGCACATAAGTCGGCGAATGCCGATATCCTTTGCAATTCGAATTCCATGTAGTAGGGCTACATATTCAGCAATATTATTTGTTGTCGTGAAGTGAATCTGCAACACATAGAATAGTTTGTCTCCTTGAGGTGACTTGAGCACCATGCGAGCCCCCGAGCGCTTTAGACCCGTCAAAGTGCAAGGTACAAACTTCCGACTCCGAGAGATTTGTGTTTTCTACCATCTCTGTCCAATCAGCGACAAAATCGGCAAGTATCTTGGATTTGATTGCTCTACGAGGTTTATACTCAATGTCAAAAGCTGCTAGCTCAATTCCCCACTTAGCGATGCGTCATGTAGCATCATTGTTATTGATTATGTCTCTCATGGGAGCTATGCTTACCACGGTAATCTTGTGCTCTTGAAAATAATGTCATAGCTTTATGGATGCAAAGAATACACCATAGGCTAGCTTTTGGTAATGAGGATACCTTTGTTTCGATTCAGTCAGGACCTCACTAAGATAATAAGTCGTACACTGCAACAGGTGTTCCTATTTTTCCCCTGGCCGTTCCACCACCATGACGACGCTGACGACTCTATTTGTCGTAGTCAGGTAGAGCAACATCGGTTCCTGTGGTTCTGGTGCTGCAAGGATAAGGGCAGAAGAAAGTACGGCTTTCAGGTCCTATAGTGCAGCTTCAGCTTCATCGGTCTAGACGAACTTCTTGGTCTTTTTCAAGAGCTTGTATAATAGTGCGGCTCTTTCACCGAGCCGACTTACAAACTGACTGACCGCAACAATGCAACCAGTTAGCTATTCTACGTCCTTTAGGCGAGTCTGCCTGGTAATGTTGTATTGCCTTTATTTTCTCTTGATTCACCTCTATGCCCCTTTGGGACATGATGAAACCTAACAATTTCCCGGCTGGTATTCCAAAGAAACACTTCTTCGGGTTAAGCATATATTGTATTTTCGTAAATTGCTGAATGTTTCCTCCAAGTCGAAAATGAGTGTTTCCTTCTTTTTGGACATCACAACTATGTCGTCCATGTATGCATGTACATTGCGTCGGATTTGATCGTGGAGGCAACACTGCATAGTGCGCTGGTACATAGCTCTTGTGATTTTGAGCCCCAAAGGCATCGTTACATAGCAGAAGGTTCTGAAGGGGGTGATGAATGAAGGCATCCGAATTTGGTGATAACCGGAATATCCGTCAAGAAAACATAGGAGTTCTGAGCCTAGAAAACATAGGAGTTCTGAGCCTACTGCCGATTCGATAACTTGATCGATTCTAGGCAGAGCGAACAGATATTTGGGACAAACCTTGTTCAAGGCAGTATAATAAACACACATCCTTAGATCAGTGGTGTCCTTTTTAGGGACCATTACAGGCTTAGCCGACCACTCAGTGTGGATGACCTCTTCTATGAATCCGGCTAACTCGAGTCGGGCTAGTTCCATAGCTATTACTTTGTGCTTTTCATCGCCAAAACATCGTAAGGACTGTTTAACGGATTTAGCATTCGGATACACGTTTAAAGAGTGCTCGGCAAGTTCCCTAGGTACTCCGATCATGTCAGAATGTTGCCATGCGAAGATATCTTTATTAGTTTTGATGAACTCGGCGAGCGTGCTTTCCTATGCATAGTCTAAACCTATGCCTATCTGAGTCACCTTGGAGGGGTCATCATCCTTCCACGGCGTCGTCTTCGTCTCTTCTGATGCCTTGAACTCTGGAGTTGGCTTTGTCACCTCCTTCTTCGTCGCGGTCATCTTGGATGGGTCAATGTTCCTCTTGATCTCCTAGTACTCTTCGGCGTGAAGTATGGCTTCAGCAAAGGAGGCATTTCCTTCCTCGCATTCTCGTGCCTTCTTCGGGTCTCCCCGGATCGTGATGATTCCATTGGGACCTTGAATTTTCATCATGTTGTAAATATAACAAGGGCGAGCCATAAAAGCCTAGTAAGCCGGACGCCCAAAGATAGCGTGGTATGCGCTCTTGAATGGGACCACTTCGAAAGATAGTGCTTTCGTTTGATAGTTCCTTGGAGTTCAAAAAGTCACATCCAAGGTGATTTATTCTAGAGAGTTCGCTTGTCGTCTAGGGACAACTCCATGGAAAACTGCGGAGCTATGATTCAGCTGTGTTTCCGATATCCTCATAAGGCGCAGTGTTTTGACATATATGATGTTGATGCTACTGCCACCGTCCATGAGGGTCTTGGAGAACCCGTAGCCGTCGATCAGTGGATTGACGACCAGAGCGTACTTTCCTCGCCTGTGTGGATTAGACGGAAGACTGCTTCAGTCAAAGGTAATTGTCACTACCGACCAGTCCAAAAACCGAGGGACAACTGGAACAGTTGCGTTAAGCTCATGCATCACTGCCTTTTTGACCTTAGCTCGTTGGGATCCAAGGAAGCAGACATAGGTGTCTTTCTTGGTTGGGAAGGTCTTCTTTCCATCCAACTTGGGATTTGAGGCCTCTACCTCCTCCATGTCAGAATCTTCCATGGACTCTTTATCTTTGTCGGAATTTTTCTTTCCTTTTCGTCGCTTGGCCTTGTAACTAGCGGATTCGTTTTTCTTGATGTTATCATTGAAATAACACTCAACATTGGTGTGGGACGAGCCCCTGTTGTCGTCCGGGTGATGTACACATGGATTATTAGCGATGTCAACCCAAGAGTAGGTTTTTCCAGGTTGCTGGTCTCCTCTACCTTGCACTCTAGAAGTTCCACGACCTCGTCCCCGGCCGCCTCCATAGCCTCCTCATCCTCCAGACCTCAAAGTTGTGTTGACTGTTGCGGTTTCCGGATTGGGTTTATCTTCCGAGGTGTTCTTGCATTTTTGGGTCTGATGCTGCTTCGGCTGCTTGGCCGACAATGGCACAACCATTCCGTTTAGAAGTCCCTATGAATCATCATCAGCGTCATCATACTTGCTCGCCATTTCTATCAGCTTCCCCAAGTCGGTACCTTTGTCGCACTTCAGGCAATGATGCAGTAATCCGATTGGGAGTCCCGCGATGAAAGCTTCAATCACGGTCTAGTCATTTACTCCTTCACAAGAGTTCTTCGTGTCGATCCATCATCCGAGGTAGTCCCGACAAGTTTCTCCAGGTTTCTGGGTGCACCGCTGTAGATCTTCGACCGTGTAGGGACTCCTATATGTTCCCTTGAAGTTCCGAAAGAAAGCACTTTGCATGTCATACCAGTTGTGGATGGTGTTTTCTAGGAGTTCATTGAGCCATGATCGATTCGTCTTCCTCAGCATAAGCGGGAGATACCAGGTCGCGACCAAGCTATTTCCTCCTTTGGTGATGCAGCAAGCCTAGAAGAAGTCCTGGAGCCAGGTGTCTGGCCGAGCCACACCATCATAGGGTTGAATATTCCATGAGGTAGCAAATCCCTTCGGGAAATCTGTATGTCGAATGCGCAGCCCGAAGCATTTTGGGCCCACATATACGTTATCCAACTCGTAGCACCGTGCCTCTATGTTTGAGTTGATCCAGTGCCTGGCATCACTTGGTGACAGGGAGCGCCATCTTGGATGTTCGCTGTGGCTACAGTGCCATGGAGCCGGATTTCTATTCCTCCACCACCACCTCCACCCCGGTTCTCTCCTTTGCTTCCATGGGAGCCGTTATGTGAGCTGCTTGGTGGAGAGGGTGGTGCCGATGGGTTGTTTTGTCCAGCCGGAGCTTCGTTGTAGCATCCCATCTGTCTAACATCTGTAATGCTACTTGGTCTAATAATAAAATACTACTTCCTACATATAATTGTTGCATCATAATTGTATCATGCTCATGTCATCATGCCACCTTGCATTTGAGCATCATATAAAACCCTTTTCATTTGGTTTTATCTCATATGCATTTATCAATTGTATTTGGTTCTTAATAAATTGTATTTGGTTCTTGATATATGTTAAATGCCCAAATTGAGTTGAGGGCATATCTTTTACTTCCCCTTCCATCTACTAACATGCCATACACCTCTCCTTTGATACCCTCTATTTTTCCACCATATACATGTATGTGGCCTTTTGTTGTTAGTATTTAAAACCAGGCCACATATATTTGTATGGGTCCAATCTACCTATCTCGTACACTCATACACATGTGATATGTTTCACCATCTTAATACATCATGCATGCATGGAGGTAATCTTGCATGTCTCATGCAAATAAAACCCTCCACCTTCCCCTTTTACCTCAATCTTTTATTTTTGGGTGTGGTGTCCATTCTACCTTGCTTTTCCATCTCCTTCTATTCAATCCTAGTGCTTGCCTCTCTCAAATAATCATATGTGCATGTGGCATACCTTTTATTCAAATCTAGTTCTACATGCAATATTAGACCTAATCACATGTGATATCATTGCCACTAGTGACCTCCCTTTTATTTAAATTCTTTTGCACTTGTTTGTTGGTTCAACTTTTTGATCAAATCCTATATCTACACTCCATCTACAAGTTTTTCTAGCTAATCTAGCTATCTAAATTAAAGACTCCATCTCTATATTTTTTTGTCTCTTGATCTCTGCTTAAATCTTGGACACTATATCTGTCCAAAGTTTTGTCTAATACTAGTTCCACCTAGTCTAGTTTGGACTATATAAAAACTCTAATCCCCGTCTTCTTTATACACACACACACCTTTCCTCTCACTAGCTAAAACCCTCACTGTGCATGTACCTCACATTCTTAAACCAGCTAGCTATCTGCACCCTCTTTTGGTGTGTTGTGGCATGCACTGGTTCACACACATGTGTACCAATGCATTCTGTGCGGGAGATGTTTGCTTCCCTGAACCGAGCGACAATAGCAGCTGCAGCGCGCCCTTCCCAGTCTGAACCGACGCCCTGCATGCCTCCTTTCTTCTCCTCCTATTTCTCTTCCTCGCCCAGCACGTGCTCGCCTGGTCCCGGTCTAAAGCAAAGAAGCAACACACCGACCCATCCCCCCTCCCATCTACCCCCTCTCATCTCCATCTAGATCGAGATCCATCTCTCCCCACCATCTTCCTTGCCAAGCAAAGCCCTACCTTAGACGCTGACATGGCCGTGGCCTCGCTATCTACCCCGCCATGCCGCCGCCATGGCCGTCGTCGGTTCTGAACCTGCTCCGGCTGCTGGAGCTCGGAGGAAGCTGTCGGAGCTCGTCACCGTTCCTGGGAACCTGCAGAACCAAGACTCCGTTGCCACGCAAGCTGGACGCCGCCGCGGCCAGCGCCACCTCGTCTTCGTCCGGGACTTCTTCCTCTCTGGTCGTGCCTCCCGTCGCCAGCAACATCGTGGTGAGCTGCCTCGCCACCCTCCTTCTCTCCTCTAGCTCCCTAGTTTTCCTCTCGCACTCGCCGACGCCCAGCAGCCAGCAGTCGCAAGTCGTGGCAGATAGCAGCACAAGCAACAGCAGCAGCGATACCGCGCGCACCCTCTGTTCTCCGCTTTGCCCCGTCCGCTGTAGTCCTCCCCAAACACCAAAGTTGTAGCCCGATCAATCCTCTTCATCTTTCCGTTTTACGGCAGGGCGAAATTCGCCGCCGTTCGGTCGCAATCGTCATCGCAACCTAGCCTGATCTCAGCCCGTTGTCTGAAAATTTTCCGTCAGTTTTGAACCGCTAGATCCCCTCTGTTCTTCTCCTTGCCCCGTCCGCTGCAGACCTCCGTTGACGAAGCTTCAAACACCAAAGTTGTAGTACAACATGCACTCTACAACTTTCGTTTTTGCAGCATCGTAAAATTCCCGACGGTTTGCTTGTCAACATTGCCGGAAAATCGGACAAGCTCGCTGTTTTACCTCTGAAAATTTCAGTTTCGTCAGATCCGATCTGGCCTTTTGCAGTAAACCCCCTCAAGTTCTGGGTCGAGCACGTGCAGGTCCCTCCCCAGCCAGGTGTCGCCACCCCGTTGGCCTGCCCGTTAGGTGGACCCGCAGCCGTTGGCCCACACGTCGGTGCCTATGGGTACCTTGCCCCAGTGTGAGAAAAGTTCCACGCGGTCGCTGCGTCAGCTGTCGCTGACACAGCGCTGGCCCCGCTCATCAGTGACGCGGGCTAGACTCACCTGAGTACAAAAAGTTCCTGTGAGCCTTTTTCCAAATAAAAACAATTCTAGAAAATGCATATATGTTCTTAATATTTAGAAATTGATATCTTTATTTTGGTAATTCCAAATAATACAAATGATATATGTTTTTGAATCAGAAAAAGGTGAGGATTTCAAATATGCCATCCAAAATAATGTTTGACAAATTTAAATTTTCGAAATTGTTTAATTGCAATAAAATGCCCTTTTCTTAATTAATTAATAACTTTAATTCTACAACTCTAAATTTGACAAATAATATGTCTAAATCGATCAGCGCGACGAGCCCGTTCTAACTATGCATTCCATGTTCTGAATTGCAGCATGCATCATATAAATATTAAGTGGACAGCAAGTGTTATGGGAGCAAAACATGACTAAAACTTAATAAAATGCTTTATTCTTGTACCCCACACCTCACCCATGCCATGCTACATTATTGCCATGTAAATTGTGCATCATTCATCATGGCATGCTTGTTTGCTTGTCACATTTTATTTAAATGCTTGTGCACTTTATTTATGTTGGCCCTTGTTTGTTTGGTTTTTCTTTCGAGTAGACGCCGAGCAGGGAAAATATCAGGAATCCCAGGAGTACTACCCAGATCCGTCTCTCGCTTCAACTGAGCTGCCAGGCAAGCACTACCACATGCTTGCATACATATAGTACCTATTGCATCTATCTTATTTATTGCATCATTGAGTCGCGAATGCATTAAATTGAATCCCAAGTACTGCATAGCCTTTACTTTTAAACCCCACCGAAGCTTGTTCCTCAATCCCACGAGCCATTACTACAGGAGTTGTTTGAGCCATGCGAGTCGTAGAACAGCATGTGTAGGGTATGTGAGTGTCTGATGGATAACGAGGTACCTAAACAACTTAACCTGAGTAGTAATGGGATAACTAATGAAAGAGACACCAGGGAGCGATATCTGTTATTTTGTTTTTCATGCCCACTTGTGTCCCGTAGGACCCCGAGTACTTGATTCCTGTTCCTTGACTATTTGCACTATCCACATCCGGGAGGCCTCATGGACCCCCTGAGCCAGAGCTTGATTCATTTCTATTTCTTGGGGCCACAAGTAGTTTGGGGCTTTATTACTATCATGTACTTATGCCATGCTTTACTACTTTATTTAAGATTGTGCGAGGAGCACCTGTACTGTTTAAGAATGCGGAATGTTTTCGCGGTATCGACAAGCCCAGTCACATTTTCGGGTTCCCAGTCGTTTACAGCCATTGTCGCAAACCCTGGGTCCGTCTCAGAGCCGGCCAACTTCGTCGCGGGTAGCTTATTGGGGTGGCCCCCTGAAATATTTCTGAATCCTGTGATCGCTTTGTCGTGAATGCCTCGTTGGGTTTTGAGTTGGTTTTTCCGAGGTTGATCGAGTGTGTGTTGCTATTTGTGCACCCCTGCAGGGTAAATCTTTCTGAAAGCCGTGTCCGCGGTTATGGACGACTTGGAGCACAGTTTCTTGATCATAGACAAGTATAACTAAAGTACCGCTTTTAATTTGACTAAATACCTGACTAGTAAATAGTGCAATACTCATGCAATGGTTAATAAAACTGCCAACAGATGGGTTGTTCGTCCGCTTTCTCGTTGGTAAGCGAGAAGGAGGATGGATCTGTTACTTTATACTGTTATAACTATTGTTCCTAATTAACGGACATCCGTCTATCATTGGTTAGGCGGATGGTTAGCGAGTATCTATATGATTGTTAGTTATTATCTTTTGCTGGATTTTCGTCACCCCAGGTATATGTCCCCTTTAGAGGCATAAAGACTTGCTGAGTACCCCTAGGGTCTCACATGATAAATTGTTTGATTCAGATGGACAGGTGTATTCGCAAGATGGGTACTGGGTGGAGGAGATAGATGATGTTAGCAACGATCACTCGGTGTAGAGATTCCGGGGATGGGGATCCGCGAGATCTGTGGGCAGGATGTGCTTACTTATGTGGCATCTTATGTCGATTTGCTTCTTATCCGTACTCGGATCTTGTTTCCCGCTTCCGCTTGATACTCTGATGTTTGATGTATGAGGAGCTATCCTACACTATTATCTCTATCTAGGATATTTAGATCTTGCCGTATGGCGTTGCAATATTTCTATTTATTTTAGATGGTATGGCTCTGAGAACTGTTGTAAGCTAGCTTGCATACATACTCACTTGTGTATGTATTTGATCTCTTCGCCTGTTGCCTACACCGCTCGCTGTTGTCCCAATGTCTTGGAAGTGGTTAGGACGGCCGACGGGTCTACACGTGGGTGGCCCCTGGGCCCTCGCTGTACTATTTTAACCACTTCCGGTTCATCCAGGCTTGAACTTAGAGCGTAGGGTCCGAGGTTGTTACAATTGGTATCAGAGCCATCCCGCCCTTCAGGGTCTCAGCCAAATGGTCGTTGTCAGTTTAGCAAATATTTTGGTAGTTATGTATACTAGGGAAAAACAAAACGTGAGAGTAGGACTGCTTCCATTTTTCTTCTTACCCACCCACCCACCCTTTTCTGGTAAGGAAGTGTAACGTTTTCAATCCTCTTCTAAAATTCAAACTAGAATTCACGTGTTCTGGGTTCCGTAGTACCATAGGTTGTGTGAGTGTGTGTGTGTGTGTGTGTGAATTCCTTGTCTATCTGTTGCATCCAACTTGTTGTCGCTATCTGCCTTTTGGTTATCAACTGTGGGTACATTCCATACCGACAGGCTTTTGTAAACCGACACGATCTATCCGATTCATTGTAAACCGACGCGATCTGTCTTACTCTTTGTTATCCGCCGCTATCTTGTTTGGGGTGTTTGTTTCCGTAGTTGCTAATCTTTAGGTTCATCTTAAGAGAATGGGAGTTGGGATATGTGTTTTACTTGTTCATGTGCGGAGTAATGATTTGAGTGCGGGATGGAGTCGCGACCATACCACTACTTTTATCATTCGCTCTTGTATATTGAATTGGTAGAGTTACTAATCTTGATTCGTTAAGTGGTTTTGCGCATATAGTGGTATTTTAATGCCGAAATTTCTGGAAAAATTTTCTTTGATAGCTTTGTGTACCACACTCCTTGTCCAGTCGTGTGCGATATGCTTAATATCTTCTAGGTGCTTTGAACTTTGTTGATATTTTAATATCATCTTAGTAATTTGTATCCTTTCATCTTGGTTAATTCCATTTTGGTACTATTTTGGATTATTATTATTCTCTATTATGGTACTGACTTGTGTTTTATATCAATCACAGGATGGCACCACCACGCCGTTCTGAGGAGGACATACCACCTGAACTGGGGGCTGCGTTGGCAAGTATTGCTAATGCCTTGGGAGTAATGCAGCAGAACCAGCAGCGATTTGAAGAAAGTGTTAGGAGGAATGAGTTTGTTCCGCTACCTCCACCTCCCAAGCGAGGAGACATCAAGAGCTTTCTGAAGTTTAACCCGCGCCACTTTGAGGTTTCTGATCAGCCTCTTGACGCAGAGGATTGGCTACGTGAGATGTCAAGGTTGCTGATGACTGCTGATGTTCCTGAGCAAGAATGGGTAAAATGTGCCACTCACCTTCTGAAGGGAGACGCAGCTCTGTGGTGGGAGAATTACCTGAAGGCAAACCACTCTGGTTTTCAGCCTACTTGGGAGCAGTTCACTAGGGTTTTCAAAGAGCAATATCTGTCAGAAATTGTCATGGAAAGGATGAAAGAAGTGTTTCTCAACCTCAAGCAGGGCAATGACAATGTCAATACCTATATCAGAAACTTTATGAATCTTTCTCGGTATGGTGGCGATGAGATCTCTGATGACAAGAAGAAGCAAAAGAGGTTCAGACAAGGGCTCAATGCATCTATCAAATATGCAATCACTCATGCAAGGCCAGGGTCTTTTCTAGAACTCCAACGTACAGCTCTTCGGGAAGAAGCAAGTAGGCAAGTGTTTGAGGAGTCCAAGAAACACAGCCGTGACGCAGCAAGCTCTTCAGCTATGACAGCTCCTTCTAAGCGTCGCGTGTGGGTCCTAATACCGCATCGTCGCTCCCGGCTCCACCAAGACCTTCAAGCTACGCGGCAAGGCCACCAAACTCCTTCACTGCTGCTCCCAGGGGCTACAACCACAACTACCCTGGAGCGCCTGGCGGAGTCCCTGGCTACGCTGCTCCACGTCCACCTGGTGCTTGCTACACTTGTGGAAACACTGGGCATCAACACTGGAGTTGTCCCATGAACAACAAAGCTCTTCCTCCACCACCTCCAAGACCTGCAGCAAGTTCTTCTATGGTTCGTGCACCTCCACCGCGGGCTCTGAACATCAACACCAAGCCCGGGTCCACTGTTGCTCGTGCCAACTGTGTCAACGTCGCTCAAGCTGAACATGCACCTGGAGTTGTGCTGGGTATGCTTCCTGTTAACTCAGTCCCTGCACAAGTTTTATTTGATTCTGGAGCATCGCATTCATTTGTATCCTTCAAGTTTGCTCAAGAGAATGGGTTGTCATCTGATTCGTTACCTAAAAAGCTGATGGTCCTTTCTCCTGGGGCAAGGATGTTAACTTCCAAGATCAGTTATGACAATCAGGTTCAAATTGGGGATTCTTTCTTTTCGGCCTTTTTGATTATTCTGGGCAACTCAGATATTGATGTCATTTTAGGCATGGATTGGCTAGCTGCAAATAAAGCTATGATTGATTGTGCTAAACATTCGGTTTCTTTAAAAATTCCTAAAAGTCATATAGTCTATTCTCCAAGTCTGACTCCTGCAATTCAGCTTTTCTCTTTGGCGGCTCTGAATGATGATGCTATGGAGGCTATTCAGAGTGTTCTGGTGGTCTGTGAGTTCCCAGATGTTTTTCCTGAAGAGTTGCCAGGTATGCCTCTTGATCGAGAGGTCGAGTTTGTGATTGAGCTTGAACCTGGAACCGCTCCTATCTCCAAGCGGCCTTATAAAATGGGTCCTGCTGAATTGGCTGAACTCAAACGCCAGCTTGATGAACAAGAGAAGTTGGGTTTGATTCAGCACAGTACTTCTTCTTTGGGTAGCCCAACCATCTTTGTGAAGAAGCGAGACAAGACTGATAGACTTTGTGTTGACTATCGGGCTCACAATGCTAAAACCATCAAGAATAAATATCCCCTTCCGCGGATTAATGATCTCTTCGACCATCTAGCTGGAGCTATGGTATTCTCTAAGCTGGATTTGAGAAGTGGATATCATCAAATCAAGATCCGCAAGGAAGATGTTCCCAAAACAGCTTTCACCACCCGCTATGGCCTGTATGAGTACACGGTCATGTCTTTCGGTCTCACCAACGCACCTGCCACCTTCTCGAGGCTTATGAACTCGGTTTTCATGGAGTATCTTGATAAGTTCGTCGTGGTCTATCTGGATGACATTCTAGTCTATTCTAAGTCAAAGGAAGAACATGAAGAACACCTTCGGTGTGTCCTAAACAAGCTTCGTGAGAACCGCTTGTATGCAAAGTTCTCCAAGTGTGAGTTATGGCTGCCTGAAGTCACCTACCTTGGTCACGTCATGATGAGGATATATACATGGATTATGATGATTCTGACTGCTTGAACTAGAAGGAAATATTGAGTCAAATCAATAATGACTATCAGGTGAATTTATTCCTAATTGAACCTGATGTTTTATTTAATGAGAACTTTATACTACCTAAGTCTATGCATCTTTGTATGATCAGGTTTATTGATAACACAAGCATTGTGCGAGGAGGAGGAGAGTTGCAGCAAGAAGGACAAGCGCTGATTTCCAATATCAACAAGTGTGCGAGGGAGGAGCGGGAGGCATGCGCACTAGGAGGCAATGAGGAAATCACGTATGAGCAAGAGTGAGAGATGGCGCACCAAGAATTACATGTTTGAGGTGTTCCATGACGTTTGGACTGCGTGCCAATAACGCCGAACCAATATATGGGTCGGTATGTATCAGTTTGAGTCGAACCGAGTCAGTTTGGGCCAAGTTATGGCTGTTTTTAGGCCCGTTTAGAGGGGAGGACGCCCCAGCCCTCATATAAACCTCCGTAGCTGTCACAAGTTAGGGTTTAGACCATGTTAAAATATTTTGGAGTTGTTTCTTTCATATAACCTCTGGAATTACCCTGTGTTCGAATCTACCAACTATAATTGAGTGTGATCTGTTGTTCCATTGGGAATTAGTCGATTGCAGACTACCGTTCGTGGTCATGGCTGCGGGCGCAAGAGTGTGGTGTTGTGAATATCCTGCAAGGTTCGAGATCTGTTGCGCTAGCATCAGGGATTGAGCGGGAGAGATCATAGCTACGCATTAGTTATCTATCATCCACCATCATCATCACCATCCGCTTACTGAGAAGATCGGGCCACCCCATATCATCTTGGTATCAGATTTCCAGTGTTGCCTCGGTAAGCATCCACAAATCCATCCATAGATTAGTTGTTTTTGTCCTATACAGGAAAAGCCACACAAAAATATTAGGGTTCATAGTTCATTGCCATAGCCTAGATAACACTGTTCGTGAGTTCTAGTTGCTGATCGTAATCCTTTTGTGTAGCCTTTCTTCTAAATCCGAGTCGTAGTTTTTGTCTAGTTTTTGTCTGTTTTTGATCCGTTGTCGGAGTCCCTAGACTATTTCTAGATTGTTCGTCGTGTTCTTGAGTCTTAGATCTAGTAGATCTGTTTTCTTTTAGTCTCAGGTTGTAGATCCGTTTGAAAGAAGGAGAAAAAAAATGCAAACTGATCGGATCTAGACTTGTACTGAGTTTGCTTCACGTTGAAGTAAAAAAAATAAAAAATTCGGCTCGCTGCCTCACGCCTGACCGCAGACGGGTCTGTGCTCCAGCGTGAAAGTGAAAAAAAAATCGGACCGTCGCCTTACCACAGACCAGTCTGTGCTAGTACGAGAAAAAAAATCTGCAGCCATCCTGCCGCGGCAAGATTTTAGGCCGTTTTTCTGCCATGGCAGAGACCAATTCTCACGTCAATTTTTTTTCTTTTTTGTTTATTTTTGTTACTGAGTCCACATAGCGTACCTATCCTTGTGAGCCTTAGTAAACCTTTCTTTGTATCTAAAACTATCCTACGAGACTAGCGTGCTTAGTGCTCTGCGGGCTGCTCAGTTTAGCAATCTTGTGCCCGTTTCGTTGAGACATTGCTAGCGTCTCTCCTTGTGCATTGCAACACGAGCATTCCTCCGACATACTTTACTTTATTGAGCTCATTTTCATAGTTGCAATTGTCCCATTTATCTCCACCATGTGTGTTTCCGTGGGTCTTTGTCATACGATCAGCACTAGGACTTGTTTGCGGTGTAGTTAGGATACCATACCTACAGCTCCACCATAAATAACCTGTGTGCCCTGCGATCGTTCTCTATACCTTTGGTATACACTTCATCACATCAGTGCATCAGTCCTTGATTTCGAATTGGTAAGCATCACTATTCACTTTGGAACGGTAAGATCTGCTTTCTTGTTAGTTTTTGAGTGAGTTGTGAGTGTGCCACCAAAACAGTTTTGTGTTTTTGCACTAATGTACTAATCATGACTTTTACTAGTGTTGATGTGATGTAGAAATCATATGATGTTTACCATGACTATTTAGCTATTGTGGTTGGCATGGCATATGATCCAACTACAATCAAGTGGCGATTGGAAAGTTTTGCCACACCCGCAGAATATCAGATTTGGGAAATTGATATGGGATTTGGTTTTGCGAGATGTCGTACTTTCAATAGCAGGTTTAATGGCCATATAGAATACATTCTTGCTCACCGACGTGTGGATGAAGAGGTAGCTCGTTGGTGGAAGGATGCAAGGATTGTGTATGGTGTCATGGGTAAAAAATGCTTTGGGAAGATTTCAAGCAATTTTTACGTTCTATGTTTTTGAACAACTACAAATGGCCTATTCCAGAAATTTTGAGAGTGGACACTAATGAGACATGTGAGTTGTCTACTAACGTAATCGTGTCTACTCCTAGTGTTGTATCTTGTGATGTGCAGGTTGCTTTTGAAGAAAGGGAGCCGCCTATTTTACAACCTGCATCACACGATCTGGTATTGTCACTTGAGGAGGATGTCGTAGTACCTAATATAGCTGAGAAGATTGTTGATGACATTGGTACTAATTTGGAGCTTCAGTCAACATGTGCGACATATTGTGAGTCTATTCCTTTACTGAAGCCTCCTTCTGATTTGCCTTACACTACTGTTTCAGCTCCATGTGATAGTTTACCAAATTCCAATTTTGATCATGTGGTACTGATTACACATAAAGAAATACTTGCTCGAATACCACCTGCTGATATTGTGTTTTCCATCATGCTAAATGAAACTATGAGTATGAGTTGTGCTATGGACAAGATTTCTGAAATTTCATGTCTAAATTCTAGCACATATTCTCCTTGTCACTTTCAATCTAATTGGTGAATATAGCATGCATGAAAAATTTCTTGTGGATCACATATGCATTACTTGTGATAGAATCGCTGAACTGAAACATGCTGTTTTCAGCCATACATCACAAAATATTTGCTATGGGACAATAGTTCATGTTCCAGATATTATGGAAATACATTCTAGTCTAGTTGATATATTGCAACCAACACAAGTAATTTTACCTATGTTGGATTGTTCTAATCTTGCTAGAATAGGACCCAAGTTTTCATATTCACTGTGTTTGTCCCAAAAGTCTTTGTCTAGTTTTGTTACTACTTTAGACTTCCTTGATATTTGCAAATTGAGTTGCATTTTACATACTGGACAACATGATCATGTTCATAATAATCATAGTAGCGCAGTTGAAGCATGGCATGATTCAATTTGGTTTTCAGACATATTGAATTGGTTTGATCTTGTTCACAAATTTGATCATAGATCTTCTTTGAGAAAACTGAATTTAATATTGAAAAACATGACTATCTATTTAGTTGTTTTTCACCATGATCATGATTCTTTGTACTTCACTTATACCTGCAATTTAAGTTGCTTGATGTATATTGGACATACTTTTCATGTGAACAACAACAATACAACATGTTATATATACATATACTTTGCGTACACGTTGTTCTTTTTGTTTCTCCCACTTTCAGCTTACCTAAAGCCGAGGACGGCTTTTCATGAAGAAAGGGAGGATGATGAGTATATATACATGGATTATGATGATTCTGACTGCTTGAACTGGAAGGAAATATTGAGTCAAATCAATAATGACTATCAGGTGAATTTATTCCTAATTGAACCTGATGTTTTATTTAATGAGAACTTTATACTACCTAAGTCTATGCATCTTTGTATGATCAGGTTTATTGATAACACAAGCATTGCGCGGGGAGGAGGAGAGTTGCAGCAAGAAGGACAAGCGCTGATTTCCAATATCAACAAGTGCGCGAGGGAGGAGCGGGAGGCATGCGCACTAGGAGGCAATGAGGAAATCACGTATGAGCAAGAGTGAGAGATGGGCGCACCAAGAATTACATGTTTGAGGTGTTCCACGACGTTTGGACTGCGTGCCAATAATGCCGAACCCATATATGGGTCGGTATGTATCAGTATGAGTCGAACCGAGTCAGTTTGGGCCAAGTTATGGCTGTTTTTAGGCCCGTTTAGAGGGGAGGACGCCCCAACCCTCATATAAACCTCCGTAGTCGTCACAAGTTAGGGTTTAGACCACGTTAAAATATTTTGGAGTTGTTTCTTTCATAGAATCTCTGGAATTACCCTGTGTTCGAATATACCAACTATAATTGAGTGTGTTCTGTTGTTCCATTGGGAATTAAAAGATTGCAGACTACCGTTCGTGGTCACGGTTGCGTGCGCAAGAGTGTGGTGTTGTGAATATCCTACAAGGTTCGAGATCTGTTGCGCTGGCATCAGGGATCGAGCGGGAGAGATCATAGCTACGCACTAGTTATCTATCATCCACCATCATCATCGCCATCCGCTTATTGAGAAGATCGGGCCACCCCATATCACGTCATCTCTGCCAAGGGCATTGCCATTAACCCAGAAACTGTTCGGACAATTGTTGACTGGCTTCCACCCATAAATGTCAAAGAAGTCCGGAGTTTCCTTGGTTTGGCTAGTTACTGTCGTTGCTTCGTTCAGAATTTCTCGAAGATTGCGAAGGCTCTTACCGATCTCCTCAAGAAAGGCAAGAAATACCTTTGGTCTCCTGCATGTCAAGCAAGCTTTGAAACACTCAAAGAAAAGCTCACTTCCACACCAGTCTTGATTCCTCCAGATACATCAAAGCCTTTCCAGATATTTTGTGACGCCTCCTTGCAAGGATTGGGTGCGGTCCTTATGCAAGAAAAACAAGTTGTTGCTTATGCCTCTCGACAGTTGAAGACGCATGAGCTCAACTATCCAATACATGACCTTGAACTCGCAGCAGTTGTATTTGCTTTGAAAATATGGAGGCACTACTTGCTTGGGAACCATTGTGAAATCTTTTCTTATCACAAGAGTCTGAAGTATATCTTCACACAACCTGATCTCAACCTTCGTCAGAGGAGGTGGATTGAAGCAATTAATGATTTCGATCTGACCATCAACTACACTCTAGGAAAAGCTAATGTGATGGCCGATGCTCTCAGCCGAAAAGCTTATGTCAACAACCTCATGGTGGAAGAACAACAACCTCTCTTGTGCGAGGAATTCCGTCAGCTCAACCTTGAAATTGTGGATCAAGGGTATCTTCTGAACCTTCTGGCAACCCCTCTCTTGGAAGAAAAAGTTCGCTCCATTCAACTTGGTGATCCTTACACTAAAAAGATCATCTCCAACATTCAGCTTCCGAAGTATGAGTCCTTCCACGTCGACGACCAAGGCGCTCTATTCTTTGAACACCGGATGTTTGTTCCGAACTACCCGGGTTTGAGAGAGCAAGTTCTTAAGGAGGCGCATGATTCTGTTCTTTCTATCCACCCTAGCAGCACTAAGATGTACATGGATCTGAAAACACAATATTGGTGGCCTGGTTTGAAACGATATTGTGCCAAGTATGTCTCGGAGTGTGATGTCTGCCATAGAGTTAAAGCTATTCATCAGAAACCTTCCGGTCTTCTACAGCCATTGAAGCCTCCGGAATGGAAATGGGAGAAAGTAGAGATGGACTTCATAACTGGTTTTCCAAGGTCGCAGAAGGGCAACAATGCAATCTTTGTTGTCATCGACAGGCTTTCTAAAGTGGCTCACTTCTTTCCTGTCAAGGAAAAAATTTCTGCAATTCAGTTGGCTGAGCTCTATATCAACAGAATTGTCTCTCTGTATGGGGTTCCTCTTGAGATCAGTTCAGACCATGGAAGCATATTCACTTCCAAGTTCTGGGGCAGTTTCCAAAATGCTTTGGGAACAAAGTTGAACTTCAGCACAGCTTACCATCCTCAGTCGCAAGGACAAGTTGAAAGGATCAATCAGATTCTGGAAGATATGCTCCGTGCTTGCGTTATCTCTTTCGGCATGAAGTGGGAAGAATGCCTTCCTTATGTTGAATTCTCTTACAACAACAGCTTCTAGAAAAGTCTAAAGATGGCACCATTTGAGGTTCTCTATGGACGAAAATGCAGAACTCTGATTGGTTGGTCGGGCGCAGGTGAAAGAACATTGTTTGGCCCCGACATCGTAACTCAAGCGGAGGAGAAGGTTCACATCATTCTTGAAAACCTGAAGGTTGCTCAAAGTCGCCAGAAGAGCAAATATGACAGAAAGCACACGGACATGGAGTGTGTCCCTGGTGATCTCGTTTACCTGCGTGTCACTCCCATGAGAGGCACGCACCGGTTTGGTATCAAAGGAAAGCTGGCTCCTAGATACATCGGTCCTTTCAAAGTTCGTGGAAGAAGAGGAGACGTCGCTTATGCTCTTGAGCTCCCTGAAAAACTCAAGGTCCATGATGTTTTCCATATCTCTCAACTCAAGAAGTGCTTCAAGGATCCCGGCAGGACCGTGGACCATGAACTCATCAATCTCCAAGAAGACCTGTCTTATCAAGAACACCCCACAAAAATCCTAGAAGTCGCAGAAAGAAGGACTCACAATAAGTCCATCAAATTCTGCAAGGTGCAGTGGTCGCACCATTCCGTTGATGAAGCCACTTGGGAACGCGAGGATGAGCTCCGTGCCAAGTATCCTACCCTCTTCGTGTCTTCTTCTTCTTCCTAGAATCTCGGGGCGAGATTCCTATTTAGTGGGGGAGAGTTGTAGCATCCCATCGGTCTAACATATGTAATGCTACTTGGTCTAATAATAAAATACTACTTCCTACATATAATTGTTGCATCATAATTGTATCATGCTCATGTCATCATGCCACCTTGCATTTGAGCATCATATAAAACCCTTTTCATTTGGTTTTATCTCATATGCATTTATCAATTGTATTTGGTTCTTAATAAATTGTATTTGGTTCTTGATATATGTTAAATGCCCAAGTAGAGTTGAGGGCATATCTTTTACTTCCCCTTCCATCTACTAACATGCCATACACCTCTCCTTTGATATCCTCTATTTTTCCACCATATACATGTATGTGGCCTTTTGTTGTTAGTATTTAAAACCAGGCCACATATATTTGTATGGGTCCAATCTACCTATCTCGTACACTCATACACATGTGATATGTTTCACCATCTTAATACATCATGCATGCATGGAGGTAATCTTGCATGTCTCATGCAAATAAAACCCTCCAACTTCCCCTTTTACCTCAATCTTTTATTTTTGGGTGTGGTGTCCATTCTACCTTGCTTTTCCATCTCCTTCTATTCAATCCTAGTGCTTGCCTCTCTCAAATAATCATATGTGCATGTGGCATACCTTTTATTCAAATCTAGTTCTACATGCAATATTAGCCCTAATCACATGTGATATCATTGCCACTAGTGACCTCCCTTTTATTCAAATTCTTTTGCACTTGTTTGTTGGTTCAACTTTTTGATCAAATCCTATATCTACAGTCCATCTACAAGTTTTCCTAGCTAATATAGCTATCTAAATTAAAGACTCCATCTCTATATTTTTTTTGTCTCTTGATCTCTGCTTAAATCTTGGACACTATATCCGTCCAAAGTTTTGTCTAAAACTAGTTCCACCTAGTCTAGTTTGGACTATATAAAAACTCTAATCCCAGTCTTCTTTATACACACACACACCTTTCCTCTCACTAGCTAAAACCCTCACTGTGCATGTACCTCACATTCTTAAACCAGCTAGCTATCTGCACCCTCTTTTGGTGTGTTGTGGCATGCACCGGTTCACACACACGTGTACCAATGCATTCTGGGCGGGAGATGTTTGCTTCCCTGAACCGAGCGACAACAGCAGTTGCAGCGCGCCCTTCCCAGGCTAAACCGATACCATGCATGCCTCCTTTCTTCTCCTCCTGTTTCTCTTCCTCGCCCAGGACGTGCTCGCCTGGTCCCGGTCTAAAGCAAAGCAGCAACATGCCGACCCATCCCCCTCCCATCTACCCCCTCTCATCTCCATCTAGATCGAGATCCATCTCTCCCCACCATCTTCCTCGCCAAGCAAAGCCCTACCTTAGACGCTGCCATGGCCGCGGCCTCGCTATCTACCCCGCCATGCCGCTGCCACGGCCGTCGTCGGTTCTGAACCTGCTCGGGCTGCTGGAGCTCGGAGGAAGTTGTCGGAGCTCGTCACCGTCCCTGGGAACCTACAGAACCAAGACTCCGCCGCCACGCAAGCCGGACGCCGCCGCGGCCAGCGCCACCTCGTCTTCGTCCGGGACTTCTTCCTCTCCGGTCGGGCCTCCCGTCGCTAGCAACATCGTGGTGAGCTGCCTCGCCACCCTCCTTCTCTCCTCTAGCTCCCTAGTTTTCCTCTCGCACTCGCTGACGCCAGCAGCCAGCAGTCGCAAGTCGTGACAAATAGCAGCGCAAGCAACAGCAGCAGCGATACCGTGCGCACCCTCTGTTCTCCGCTTTGCCCCGTCCGCTGCATTCCTCCTTCGTGAAATCCCCAAACACCAAAGTTGTAGCCCGATCAATCCTCTTCATCTTTCCTTTTTACGGCTGGGCGAAATTCGTCGTCGTTCAGTCGCAATCGTCTTTTTCTAAAACCTATTTTTGTTTTCTAGATATTCCCTTCTCTATTGAAATCAAATCCCGGTCTCTTCCGGACCTTTTATCTGTCTAAAAATTATTTATAAAAGTCTTTTAAAATTAAAAGGAATAAATAACAAACAAAATATTTTTGTACCAGGGGAGGCCGCCCGGACCGTAGTCCAGGCCACCTACCACCCTGGCTGGTCCAGCCCGTTTGATCAAACCCTAAAGACCTAGACCTAAACCTAGACTACACAAACCCTATCTACACCTAACCTCCTAGCCGCCAGCCGCCAGGCGCCCCACACCGTGCGCGCACGAGCCCAGCCCTGCAACGCTGCCGACCAACCCCGCCCTGCCTGCATCGCAGACCACGCGACCCACCCACCAGGTCCACCCCACTCTCCTCACCACGCACGCTCCCGCCCACCTCGCCAGCCCCACCCCGCCTCGGGATCACCGCCCGCTCCCGCACCCTGGTCCACCACACCGACACGCTCCCGCGTAGTCCACACCCACCCAACCACGTCGCTCCCTCACCCCGACCTGGCCCCACTCCTGCCCGCACCGACACGTCCATCTCGCCCCGTGTACGCTCCCCGATAACCCGGTCTCACCTGACCGACATGGCCCGCCCGTATGCGTCGCCCTATCTCTCCCCCCGCGTTGCCATCCCCTTCCCCTGCCGCGATCCCCTCCGCTCGAGCCCCGCCTCCCCATCGAGTCGCGCCGCCGCCCGTCGGCCTTCCTCGGATCCCCGCCTCCAGAGATCCTCCTCGTCGATCCCGCGCAGCCGCGTCTCCACCCTCTGCGCGCTCGCCGACCCCGCCGCTTCCTCGCTTCATGCCCCTTCCTCTCCGTCCGCGCCTCGCCGGCGTCAAGTCGTCGCCGCCCCGTCTCCTCCCTTGAGTGGCCGCCGCCGCATGCGACCTCGCCTGCGGGAGCACCCCCACGAGCCTGCACCTCCTCTGCCCGGTAGTCGCGCGCCGCTTACGACCTCGAGCTCCCCTTCGGCACCGTCGGCCCGATGCTCTTCTCCCGAACCCGGTGCCAGGAAGCACGTCTCGCCGCCAGGCCTCCGGCCGCCCCGAGCCCGCGTCCTCGCCGCTGGGTTCCTGGAGCCCTGCCCTGCCGCCTCGAGCCCTGATGCCGCCTCCTCGCCATCCTGCACGCGCTCGCCCTCTGCTTCCTGCCGACCAGCGCCGTCGCCACCTAGAGCCCCGTCCCCAGCAGCTGAGCTCCCCGTGTCCTCTGCTTCGCAGCAACATCCAGGTTGCTACCGTCTGTGCAGTCACTCCTCTGTACTCGTTTTGGATGATGTTGTGCTTCAGCTAGGTGGAGGCATTATTGTGGGTTGTGCCTGCTAATTTGGTAATCGTCTAGGAGTAACATGTAGGTAATCTGTTCGTTTGGAGCCAGATGTTCACCATATGCATTGTTGTCCGTCATAGCCCCCTCGAGAAGATCTACCTAGAATCGGTGTGCTCACGGCAAGATCTCCTTGTCGACCCGGTACCTCGGAAGGATGAACATGGAATCCAAGACTGTACCGAACTATAGGTGCGGAAGAATCACCGACAAGAACTTCCTCATGGGTCATCTAGCGCTTCTACGCGAGCCTCGAAGCCCGAATCACAAGGTCTCCTTCCCGAATCCGAACCCTGGAGACTGAACCCGAAGACCCGATCCCGGCGAGACCGAACCGAACCCTCATCACCAAGTTCGTCAAGCCCCATATGTGTGACCCTAAGCCTCTATTTTTATAATATGACATATACATGCTGCATCATTAAATCATCATGCTTGCATACATGACATCTGGTGGTTGGGGGCATTATGCCTATTCACCTCATAATTAAATATGGAGTCTATATGCGGGATATCTTTGTCTTATTTCGGACTCCATTTAAATTGGCGTAGCGAATCGATGCCATGTTTCGCCTTGTTAATACAACATTTAAAATACGGGGTAGATAAATAACTTGAACCATATAACCAAGTGTCGGGACCCCGGTTCCGCTTAATACTGCCTAATTGCACCGCATCTGCATCATATCATAATCATGTCGAATCTTCTGTCGTAGTATTAAATATTGCATCCGGTGTTTCTTCTAGTGTTTGCTTCTTCGCGGATTAGGCCAATGAGTTGATGCAAGTATCGACAAGTTCTCCAGATATGAGCCTTCAGCAGTGTTTTCCCAGGCGAGCATCTCTTCCCCTTCTACCTATTTTGCATTTATAGTCTTTATTTCCTCCTGTTGATCTATTGCTATCCGTGTCGTGATGCTTTAGTTTCCGTGCACCAGTTATATCCCGTGCAGCCTCTATATTGCCATGGACACCTCCTAATACCTGTTGTTTGGTAGATAGCTGGCCTTGCGAGTCGTAGTTGCTTACTCAGGTGCGATCTCGTGTTGTCGAGTACCACAGTTGTTGGAATGCTGGCAGATGTTTATGATGGAGATGATCATGACTTTAAACACAACTATTAAATTGCTAGATATAACTAATGCAGAGGCATCGGTGGGCAATAGATGTTATTTGGTTCTTCCACGCTCACTTGTGTCCCGTAGGACCCCGAGTACTTGATACATGTTCCTTGACTATTCGCACTATCCACATCCGGGAGGCTTTATGGACCCCCCCTGAGCCAGAGCTTGATTTGTTTCTATTTCTTGGGGCCACAAAGTAGTTTGGGCCTTTATTACTATCCTGTACTTATGCCATGCTTTACTGCTTTATTTATGATTGTGCGTGGAGCACCTGTACTGTTTTGGAACGTGGAATGTTTTCGCGGCATCGACAAGCCCAGTCACACTTTCGGGTTCCTAGTCGTTTATAGCCATTGTCACAAACCCTGGGTCCGTTCCAGAGCCGGCCAACTTCGTTGCGGGTAGCTTAGTGGGGTGGCCCCCTGAAATATTTATGAATCCTGTGATCGCTTTGTCGTGAATGCCTCGTTGGGTTTTGAGTTGGTTTTTCCGAGGTTGATCGAGTGTGTGTTGCTATTTGTGCACCCCTGCAGGGTAAAACTTTCTAAAAGCCGTGTCCGTGGTTATGGACGACTTGGAGCACAGTATCTCGATCATAGTCAAGCATAACTAAAGTAGTGCTATGAATTTTACTTAATATATCTGACTAGTAACCGGCGGAATGGATATTAAAAATGCCAACCACTGCTGGATCTGGGATGTTTGTTATATCTGCCTAGTAAGTATTGCAACTCCAATGGAATGTGATAAAAGTGCCAACAACTGCTAGGTTTTTGGAATTCCCCAGGACAATTATATCTGTCTAGTAATTGTTCCAACTACAACGGAATGTTAACTAAAACTGCCCACTACTTATGCTATCAGGATGACTCAAGATCTATATCTGACTAGTAAGTGCTGCAACTAGAATGGAATTAATAAAACTGCCAACTGTGTGAGTTCCTCGATTTGACTTCCTCGTTTGGTCTCGAGGGGGAATACCAGGATGGGTATGATTGGTGCTAGTATAAGTTTGATTCCGAATAGGTCTTTCTTATCTCTCTCCAATAGCCGACAGTTTATCGAGTCTCTATAGGTTGTTTAGTGCATGCTTCGCTGCCGCTTCAGCCCACCATACCTACGTAGGCAAGAGCCGCCGAATTCTAGCCTCGCCGTGTACTGGCCTCAGTACTGACGCTCCTCTTTTTCCTTTGCCCTTTGTCGGCACCCCTTTTGTTTTAGCAGGTTTGAGATCGACGTCGTTAGCAGGGTTACCCTTCCGGCTTGGCCTGGGCAGGGTTATGGACGCCATTGGTTATTCTTCAGGGCTCTTAGCCCCATTTGTATCTTGTCCGTAGTCAGACGCTCTATCGTTTTCAAGGTGATTTGGATCTTTGTAGTGCATATCTGTATTCTTGACTCTTGGAGTCGTGTTGTATATATATATATCTGTTCTATGGGTCCCATCGAGGATTGTTGTGTAATGGTATTACTTCGTTTTTCCACCCGCACGAAAGTGCTCGGTGGACGTCCTTGAATCGTTTCGATGCAGAATTGGCGGAAAGGGCTAAAACTTGTATAGGGCCGATTCGAGGGTGTTACAGAGTTGTAATATCCCATCTGTCTAACATCTGTAATGCTACTTGGTCTAATAATAAAATACTACTTCCTACATATAATTGTTGCATCATAATTGTATCATGCTCATGTCATCATGCCACCTTGCATTTGAGCATCATATAAAACCCTTTTCATTTGGTTTTATCTCATATGCATTTATCAATTGTATTTGGTTCTTAATAAATTGTATTTGGTTCTTGATATATGTTAAATGCCCAAGTTGAGTTGAGGGCATATCTTTTACTTCCCCTTCCATCTACTAACATGCCATACACCTCTCCTTTGATATCCTCTATTTTTCCACCATATACATGTATGTGGCCTTTTGTTGTTAGTATTTAAAACCAGGCCACATATATTTGTATGGGTCCAATCTACCTATCTCGTAACTCATACACATGTGATATGTTTCACCATCTTAATACATCATGCATGCATGGAGGTAATCTTGCATGTCTCATGCAAATAAAACCCTCCACCTTCCCCTTTTACCTCAATCTTTTATTTTTGGGTGTGGTGTCCATTCTACCTTGCTTTTCCATCTCCTTCTATTCAATCCTAGTGCTTGCCTCTCTCAAATAATCATATGTGCACGTGGCATACCTTTTATTCAAATCTAGTTCTACATGCAATATTAGCCCTAATCACATGTGATATCATTGCCACTAGTGACCTCCCTTTTATTTAAATTCTTTTGCACTTGTTTGTTGGTTCAACTTTTTGATCAAATCCTATATCTACAGTCCATCTACAAGTTTTCCTAGCTAATCTAGCTATCTAAATTAAAGACTTCGTCTCTATATTTTTTTTGTCTCTTGATCTCTGCTTAAATCTTGAACACTATATCCGTCCAAAGTTTTGTCTAAAACTAGTTCCACCTAGTCTAGTTTGGACTATATAAAAACTCTAATCCCCATCTTCTTTATACACACACACCTTTCGTCTCACTAGCTAAAACCCTCATTGTGCATGTACCTCACATTCTTAAACCAGCTAGCTATCTGCACCCTCTTTTGATGTGTTGTGGCATGCACCGGTTCACACACACATGTGTACCAATGCATTCTGGACGGGAGATGTTTGCTTCCCTGAACCGAGCGATAACAACAGCTGCAGCGCGCCCTTCCCAGTCTGAACCGACGCCCTGCATGCCTCCTTTCTTCTCCTCCTGTTTCTCTTCCTCGCCCAGCACGTGCTCGCCTGGTCCCGGTCTAAAGCAAAGCAGCAACACGCTGACCCATCCCCCCTCCCATCTACCCCCTCTCATCTCCATCTAGATTGAGATCCATCTCTCCCCACCATCTTCCTCGCCAAGCAAAGCCCTACCTTAGACGCTGCCATGGCCGCGGCCTCGCTATCTACCCCGCCATGCCGCTGCCACGGCCGTCGTCGGTTCTGAACCTGCTCGGGCTGCTGGAGCTCGGAGGAAGCTGTCGGAGCTCGTCACCGTCCCTGGGAACCTACAGAACCAAGACTCCGCCACCACGCAAGCCGGACGCCACGGCGGCCAGCGCCACCTCGTCTTCGTCCGGGAATTCTTCCTCTTCGGTCGTGCCTCCCGTCGCCAGCAACATCGTGGTGAGCTGCCTCGCCACCCTCCTTCTCTCCTCTAGCTCCCTAGTTTTCCTCTCACACTCGCTGATGCCCAGCAGCCAGCAGTCGCAAGTCGTGACAGATAGCAGCGCAAGCAACAGCAGCAGCGATACCGCGCGCACCCTCTGTTCTCCGCTTTGCCCCGTCCGCTGCAGTCCTCCTTAACGAAATCCCCAAACACCACAGTTGTAGCCCCATCAATCTTCTTCATCTTTCCTTTTTATGGCAGGGCGAAATTCGCCGCCGTTCGGTCGCAATCGTCATCGCAACATAGCCCGATCTCAGCCCGTTTTCTGAAAAATTTCCGTCAGTTTTGAACCGCTAGATCCCCTCTGTTCTTCTCCTTTCCCCGTCCGCTGCAGACCTCCGTTGACGAAGCTCCAAACACCAAAGTTGTAGTACAACGTGCTCTGTACAACTTTCATTTTTGCAGCGTCGTAAAATTCCCGACGGTTTGCTCGTCAACGTCGCCGCAAAATCAGACAAGCTGGCTGTTTTACCTCTGAAAATTTCAGTTTCATCAGATCCGATCTGGCCTTTTGCAGTAAACCCCCTCCAGTTCTGGGTCGAGCGCACGCAGGTCCCTCCCTGGCCAGCTGTCGCCACCCTGTTGGCCTGCCCGTTAGGTGGACCCGCAGCCGCTGGCCCACACGTCGGTGCCTGTGGGTACCTTGCCCCGGTGTGAGAAGAGTTCCACGCGGCCGCTGCGTCAGCTGTCGCTGACTCAGCGCTGGCCCCGCTCGTCAGTGACGCGGGCTAGACCCACCTGAGTACAAAAAGTTTTTGTGAGCCTTTTTCCAAATAAAAACAATTCCAAAAAATGCATATATGTTTTTAATATTCAGAAATTAATATCTTTATTTTGGTAATTCCAAATAATACAAATGATATATGTTTTTGAATCAGAAAAAGGTGAGGATTTCAAATATGCCATCCAAAATAATGTTTGACTAATTTAAATTTTCGAAATTGTTTAATTGCAATAAAATGCCCTTTTCTTAATTAATTAATAACTTTAATTCTACAACTCCAAATTTGACAAATAATATGTCTAAATCGATCAGCGCGACGAGTCCGTTCTAACTATGCATTTCATGTTCTGAATTGCGGCATGCATCATATAAATATTAAGTGGACAGCAAGTGTTATGGGAGCAAAACATGACTAAAACTTAATAAAATGCTTTATTCTTGTACCCCACACCTCACTCATGCCATGCTACATTATTGCCATGTAAATTATGCATCATTCATCATGGCATGCTTATTTGCTTGTCGCATTTTATTTATATGTTTGTGCACTTTATTTATGTTGGCCCTTGTTTGTTTGGTTCTTCTTTCGAATAGACGCCGAGCAGGGAAAATATTAGGAATCCCAGGAGTACTAGCCAGATCCGTCTCTCGCTTCAACTGAGCTGCCAGGCAAGCACTACCACATGCTTGCATACATATAGTACCTATTGCCTCTATTTTATTTCTTGCATCATTGAGTCGCGAATGCATTAAATTGAATCCCAAGTACTGCATAGCCTTTACTTTTAAACCCCACCAAAGCTTGTTCCTCAATCCCATCAGCCATTACTACAGGAGTTGTTTGAGTCATGCGAGTCGTAGAACAGCATGTGTAGGGTATGTGAGTGTCTGATGGATAACGAGGTACCTAAACAACTTAACCTGAGTAGTAATGGGATAACTAATGAAAGAGGCACCGGGGAGCGATATCTGTTATTTGGTTTTTTATGCTCACTTGTGTCCTGTAGGACCCCGAGTACTTGATTCATGTTCCTTGACTATTCGCACTATCCACATCCGGGAGGCCTCATGGACCCTCCTGAGCCAGAGCTTGATTCGTTTCTATTTCTTGGGGCCACAAGTAGTTTGGGGCTTTATTACTATCCTGTATTTATGCCATGCTTTACTGCTTTATTTAAGATTGTGCGAGGAGCACCTGTACTGTTTAAGAATGCAGAATGTTTTCGCGGTATCGACAAGCCCAGTCACATTTTCGGGTTCCCAGTCGTTTATAGCCATTGTCGCAAACCCTGGGTCCGTCTCGGAGCCGGCCAACTTCGTCGCGGGTAGCTTATTGGGGTGGCCCCCTGAAATATTTCTGAATCCTGTGATCGCTTTATCGTGAATGCCTCGTTGGGTTTTGAGTTGGTTTTTCCGAGGTTGATCGAGTGTGTGTTGCTATTTGTGCACCCCTGCAGGGTAAATCTTTCTGAAAGCCGTGTCCGTGGTTATGGACGACTTGGAGCACAGTTTCTCGATCATAGACAAGTATAACTAAAGTACCGCTTTTAATTTGACTAAATACCTGACTAGTAAATAGTGCAATACTCATGGAATGGTTAATAAAACTGCCAACGGATGGGTTGTTCGTCCGCTTTCTCGTTGGTAAGCGAGAAGGAGGATAGATCTATTACTTTATACTGTTATAACTGTTGTTCCTAATTAACAGACATCCGTCTATCATTGGTTAGGCGGATGGTTAGCGAGTATCTATAGGATTGTTAGTTATTATCTTTTGCTGCAATTGCGTCACCCTAGGTATATGTCCCCTTTAGAGGCATAAAGACTTGCTGAGTACCTCTAGGGTATCACACGATAAATTGTTTGATTTAGATGAACAGGTGTATTCGCAAGATGGGTACTGGGTGGAGGAGACAGATGATGTTGGCAACGATCACTCGGTGTAGAGATTCCGGGGATGGGGATCCGCGAGATCTATGGGCGGGATGTGCTTACTTATGTGGCATCTTATGCCGATTTGCTTCTTATCCGTACTCGGATCTTGTTTTCCGCTTCCGCTTGATACTCTGATGTTTGATGTATGAGGAGCTATCCTACACTATTATCTCTATCTAGGATATTTGGATCTTGCCGTATGGCATTGCAATATTTCTATTTATTTTAGATGGTATGGCTCTGAGAACTGTTGTAAGGTAGCTTGCATACATACTCACTTGTGTATGTATTTGATCTCTTCGACTGTTGCCTACGCTGCTCGCTCTTGTCCCGATGTCTTGGAAGTGGTTAGGACGACCGACGGGTCTACACGTGGGTGGCCCCTGGGCCCTCGCTGTACTATTTTAACCACTTCCGGTTCATCCAGGCTTGAACTTAGAGCATAGGGTCCGAGGTTGTTACATTCGTGGTGATGGCCACCATGTTGGCTTGATCCGGCGTGGTGTTTGTCGTTTCTTCGTCCGTCATTTTTGTCATTGTGACGGGGCTCAGCCGGACGGCTTGTGTGTCTAGGAGGGGCATTCTTTGTTAGCCATGCTCTCAACGTCGTGCTTCTTCATCTCCCCTGCGTTTATCTGACTGCCGCCGGGGAGGTTGTTGTTGAACCATTGCTGCTACAGCGTCTCGCTCTACGATCAGGGCGACATTGCTCCAGCTTCACGCGGGTCTTTGCCGATATCCTGAAGAAACAGTTCTTAAATAATTGTCTTCCTGAGGGTCGAGACGGTAGCGTCGTTCCGATTCTCGTTTACTAGTTTCCCAGTTCCATACGTGGCGACCTTCTGTTGCTCTAGGCCCTTGGTGAGTAGCTTCACACTTAGCCGGACCTGGTCTGTACTTGGATTATTTTCTAGGATCTCTCGGGCCGCAGCAGTGTTTTCTACCGGCATGTTATACACTTGGTTTCCTTTGATGCCAATCCAAGGTTTGCCCACGGCTATGTCTCCTTTGAAAAGGGTTTTGTGAACATCCGGATTTTTATTGGCCAATTCAGGTCTGTTCCAGGTCTTCTGATGCTGCAGGAAGCTAGGTTGCCCTGCCACTACAATGTGCTTCTTCTCCTCGAGGAGATGAGTAGCTTCATCAAGGAGTACCTGGCGATGCGCTTCTAGGGCTTGGGCCCTGTCCTCCAACTCCGCATGTGTAAGATCTATGGTCGTCGAGATATGTATTGTAAGTGCATCTCCAAGAATTTTACGGGCACCAGGGGTAACCATGTGTCGATCCAACAGAGTGCTTTTTGGTTCGTCAGGGATCTGAGCTCCATCTGAATCCTCTTCATATTCCTCAGTGATTACCTCCTCAGCCGGAGTCCTTTTCTTCTTCTTTGCATTGTTGGCCTTAGTGGCACCTCTAGCAAAGACGGCTTTGGGTCCGATTCCTAGAGTCAACCTTCTATCAGTACTCTTGGACATCTGTACATCGGGATTATCACTGATATCCATATCATCACGTGGTTCGGGAGAGTTTTCTCCGGATCCTTCATCCATGCTATTGTAGGGTGTAATACCTCGGACCCTACTCTCTAAGCTCAAGCCTGGATGAACCAAAAGTGGACAGGACGTACTACCGTGGGGCCGTGCAGCCACACGCAGTAGGCCCACCTCGTGGAGCAGGGCACGGTACCGGCCAACCATCCCACCCACTTTCCAGAACATCGGGACAAGCACGAGCGGCGTAGTCAATAGGTAAAGCGATCAAAAACATACACAAATGAGTATGTATATTAGTGACACACAATAGACATCAGAGCCACACCATCTAGAAACAATAGAAACATAAGTATTCAACGCCATACGGCAAGATCCAAATATCCTAGATAGTGCTAATAGTTTAGGATACATCCTCAATCATCGCACATCAGAGTATCAAGCAGAATCGAAAAACAAGGTCCGGGTACAGACAAGAAGCAAATTGGCATAAGATGCCTTGAAAAGAAGCACATCCCGCTCATAGATCTCATGGGTCTCCATCCCCGGAATCTCTACACCTGATAGTCGTTGCCACCATCATCTGTCTCTTCGACCTAGTAACCTTCCTATGAGTATACCTATCCAACTGAACCAAATATTTATTGTGTGAGACCCTAGGGGTACTCATCAAGTCTTAATGCATCTAAAAGAATAACCTGGGGTGACGCAATTACAGCGAAAGATAATTGCTAAACAGTTCTATAGAGACACGCTACACATCCGCCCAACTAGAGATGGACGAACACTCGTTAATTAGTAACAATAGTTATATAAGCAATATAAATAAGCATAGCTCGCCCTCCTTCTCGCTTACCGACGAGGAGGCGGAAGAATATCCCATCCATTGGCAATTTTATTAGCCATTCCATGAGTATTGCACTATTTACTAATCATGTCTTAGTCAAATTAAAAGGCGATACTTTAGGTATGCTTGTCTATGACCCTGCAGGGGTGCACAAATAGCAACACACGCATGATCAACCTCGGAAAAAACCAAATAAAAAGCAACGAGGCCTCACGACAAAGCATTCACAAGATTCATAAATCATTTCAAGGGGCCACCCAATAAGCTACCCACAACGAAGTTGGCCGGATTCGAGACGGACCCAGGGTTTGTGATGACGGTGGTAAACTACTGGGAATCCGAAAGTGTGACTAGGCTTGTCGATACAGCATAAACGTGGCACGAGGTTCCTAAACAGTACAAGCGCTCTACACGTAATAGTAAATAAAGCAGTAAAGGATGGCATAAGTACAGGATAGTAATAAAGCTCCAAAATACTTTGTGGCCCCAAGAAATAAATTGTGAATCAAGCTCAGGCGAAGGGGATTCATGGTCCCACATGCGGATAATGCGATAGTCAAGGAACAAGAATCAAGTACTCGGAGTCCTACGGGACACAAGTGAGCGTGGAAGAACCACATAATAGCTATTGCCCACCGATGCCTCTTTCTTTAGTTATCTCATTACTGCACAGTTAAGTTGTTTAGGTACCTCGTTATCCAAAGACTCGCACAAATCATACACATGCAATTCTACGACTCGCATGACTCAAACAACTCATGCAGTAATGGCTCATAGGATTGAGGTACAAGATTCAGTGGAGTTTAAAAGTAAAGACTACGCAATATTTGGGATTCATTTTAATGCAATCGTGACTCAATGATGCAAGATTAAGATAGAAGCATAGGTACTATATGTATGCAAGCATAGGGAGTTGCTTGCCTGGCAGTTCAATTGCAGAATACGAAGGATCCGGATAATCCTCCTGAGGCTCCTGATATTCTCCTTGCTCAGTGGGCCAAAATAAATACATAGCACAATTATATAAATCATATGCAACAAGCAAACAACATATGGCATGATGAAATGATGCACAATTGCATGATATAACATAACATGACATGGGTGAGGTGTGAAAACAATAATAAATTATTTTATTAATTAATAGCTTAATGCTCGTGTGTTGCTATGGAATAACAAAGTTAAAATTGATCAACACAATAGTCATTTCATCATGGGTACATCTAGTGTAACATATGACTATGTTACGACAAATATCGTCTTGTACTTTTGTGCTAAATAAGCTAAATACCGGTCAACCTAACAGAAGGGTGTATGCCCAACATGGTAGTAGATCAACTTGAGCAATTAAACAGTAAGAAAATGATCAATGGAGTGAGTAACAGTAAACCTATGCTTTCATGCTACTGATCTTGGCTTCGTAACCTTTATTTTGTTCTCATCTCGTCTTACCGCACAGAGGCATATAAATATAGCCCCCACCGGCCCCATCAGCACCACGAACAAACTCCACAGCTTCATAATAGTACCCTATGAGTCGTGCCCCACTATGTCGACAATGTGTAACCACCGAGATTGCTTTGCTCTAAACTGGACAGCCACGTCAGGCAAGGAGGGCCAGAGTGGAAGAACAACTCCCCCTCTCAGATTTCAGTATGCCTCATCTCACATCATCTTCATGGAGTATAGCTGGCTTCGCTCATCACCTCGTGACTTCTCTTTTATTTTAAAAACACATCTTTTTGAATTAGTATTCATTTTTACTGTGCCTATAATAACATGGGTGTAATTTAGGTACCACGGTGCAAGCAAACAATAGCATGTAATAGCAATTTAATGACAACAGTCATTTCTCTTGTACTGACCAAAGAGTAGCAAATATAGAACTACTTCTGATTTATCACTATGGATTTTTGCATGTGCAAAATAAAATTAAAAAATATCCCCATATCGTGTATTTGGCTGATGGATGGAAATATGTCAATCTTCATTGCACATGCCGGTGGTGATATAATGCTCTCCTCACTAATAAATATATAGTTATGATATAATTATTGATGCACTCGTGTTGACACATCCAATGAGCCTGAGGCTCCCTTCCCCTCTGGCGCTCTCGACATCATATAAAATGGCAGTGTGCCCCTCCTCCCATCATTGTCGGCTATCGGCCGATGGTGCCCCAACTCTCCCAATCTCATGCCCCTGAGTTATATGTTGCGCCGACGGTTCCTGAAAACCTTGTCCTCCCATTTGTGCTCCGCACGGACATGGAATGCGCCATGATACTTTATTTCTTTGACTGAAAATAAGAGTGTCTTCCCATTTGTGCTCTGCACGGACATGGCACCTGCCACGAGACTGAAAAAAAATCATAAACACAAATGGATAATACTATATCTCCTATAAAACTTCACAATAATAAACTGAACTTAAAGAAAGAGGTATTCCCTCGACCCATATTAGTTGACTTAGATTTATCTAGATACGAATGTATTAGTCAAATTTTAGTGATTTAAGTCAACTAATATGGGTCGGAGGAGTATTTTTTCTCTTTGCCCGCCAACGCAATCGAAATGAAATATACGGATGCACCAAATTTATGGACCACTGATCTGATGCATACATTTACATAAAGTAAATCCTTTCCTGAATCTTGCTGCTGCACATTGGCCACTTTCCTTCCTGTAAGTTGTTCGCACGAGATTGATACAATAGAATCGTAGAATGAGCGACCCTCCCTGGGACTCACCATCCGATTCCTTACCCACATTCTTCTGTACTTTTTTCCCAAATCCTCTATATCCGGTTTCTCAATCTTCTCCAAATCTCGAATTGAACACTAATTTATGTATGAAATTAAGAGAAACTGTAATTTGGAAGTCCAAAAATCCACCGCCCATCCAGATGTTGAGAAGAGCTCATCAGTTATGGATCTTGAACGACCATGTCGATGCTCGCTTGCTGCCCTCGTCCTGTGAAGTTGGGCAAAGGGTCGCATCGGAGTGGAGAGCGCCACCGGCGGCGAGGGGCCCTGCACCCGCCTCACGCCGGTCCGTTCCCCCATCCTCGACAGCTACTACGTGGGAGGAGGTGCTCCAGTTTGGAGGAGCTCGGACTGGAGGCGCTAATCTAGCGGGAGGAGGAGGGGACCGGGCTTGAGGAGGACGGCGACGAGCAGGAATAGGATTTTTTTTATTCCCTACGACACTACATGACTCGATGCAGGCATCAAAACAACTCAAACAGGACTCTACGGTGGCGTGCCATGCTAGCCAACTCGATTTGGATTCTGACCCTGGTATCCAAGCTAGCTGTTGTAATTTTATTTTTGCAAGTGCAAAATAAAATTAGAAAGTACCCCTACATCGTGTATTTCGCTGATGGATGGAAATATGTCAGTCTTTATTGCACATGTCGGTAGTGATATAATGCTCTCCTCACTAATAAATATATAGTTATGATATAGTTATTGATGCACTCGCGTTGACACATCCGATGAGCCTGAGGCTCCCTTCCCCTCCGGCGCTCTCGACATCTTTTAAAATGGCAGTGTGCCCCTCCTCCCATCATTGTCGGCTATGGGCCGATGGTGCCCCAACTCTCCCAATCTCATGCCCTTGAGTTATATGTTGCGCCGACGGCCCTTCCTGAAAACCTGAGTGTCCTCCCATTTGTGCTCCGCACGGACATAGAATACGCTACGGTGCTTTATTTCTTTGGCTGAAAATAAGAGTGTCCTCCTATTTGTGCTCTGCACGGACATGGCACCTGCCACGAGACTGAAAATAAATCGCAAACACAAATAGATAATACTATATCTCCTATAAAACTTCACAATAATAAATTGAACTTAAAGAAAGAGGTATTCCCTCGACCCATATTAGTTGACTTAGATTTATCTAGATACGAATGTATTAGTCAAGTTTTAGTGTTGTATCTAGACAAATTTAAATCAACCAATATGAGTTGGAGGAAGTATTTTTTCTCTTTGCGCGCCAACGCAATCGAAATGAAATATACGGATGCACCAAATTTATGGACCACTGATCTGATGCATACATTTACATAAAGTAGATCCTTTCCTGAATCTTGTTGCTGCACATTTGCCACTTTCCTTCCTGTAAGTGTAAGTTGTCCGCACGAGATTGATACAATTAAGAAACAGTAAAATTGGACCAGCTAAGAGTCACCACAGCGATTTGGCGTTCGTGCCCGTCAGATTCTATCTTTGGACGTTCCTGATTGATTGTTAGATCGACCCACATGTGTGTCGCTGAAACATTTTTTTACCTTGCGCTTGCTCTGTCCGGCCCATGTTACCGGGCTGTTGCTCCAAATATCGACATAGGTGCTATAAGAGTATGAGATTGACGTAATATGTTGGATATATTATTGGGCCTCATGGACGAGTATATATAGGCGTACAGAGAATTATCTTGAAGTACTAGTCAGGTTAGACTAGAGTCCTAACTATCCTAAACTATCATAATAACCGTGTTCGTATCATACTCTAACATCACCCTCACACCCCCCCCCCCCCCCCCCCCGCAGTCGTAGAGGTAACGTCGTGAACAACTATAACGTCGCAGACGGTCAGACTGGAGATAAACCGAAGTAGCATCTAGTAGGCTGACATCCCCCACAGTCGTAGCGGGAACGTCGTGGATGGTATCGCATCGCGGTTGCTTGAACTGTAGAGGAAGCTGGTGATGTTCAAGCAATGTGGTAGCCCTTGTGCCGATATCGAGGGAGCCGAGAGCGTGAGGCGGTGCCATGGTCGAGGTAGCCGTGCGAGGGGTCGCCATGGTCAATGTCGTGGTCGGGGATGCCGGTGTCGAGGTGGCCGCACATGAAGCCGCATACGCATAGTGCGCGAGGAGGATGACGGACGCGTCGAGGTAGTCGTCGAGGGTGTCGATACCGAAGTTGATGCAGTCCGAGTCGTCGAGGACGAGGTGCGGCCATAGTTTTGCCAGAACTAGGCGCACGTTAGGGACGAACGCACACTCCGGTTTTGCCAGAACCAAGTATGTGGAGAAGAACTCGTTGGTGACGCGGTCGAGACTGTCGTAGAGGGGTCGATGCCGAAGAAGACGTTGTCGAAGCCGATGAAGACGAGGCGCCGATCCGAGCTTGCCAGACTCGAGAACGCGTTGGGGACGAAGGCACTTCCGGTATGGCCAGTACCAGGCGTGCACGGGCAGGGACCATCATGAACTTGTCGCCATGTTAGAAAGACTAGCAGACGAAGCCTCTAGAGCGGTTGCGACGCGCAGAGCGGCAAAATGAGAGATGCCGGCGCTGTCCGCGGTTGTCGGAGTAGAGTAGCAGGTGGTGTAGTCGGGGATGAGGCGATGACGCTGACGGCAAAGTTGTAGTGGACGAAGACATAGAAGGCGGCAAAAACAGCAGCGACCTGGGGTAGTCATGCTGGATGCCTGGAATGGCGATGGGTGATGGTTCTATGTATGGCGCCTAGAAAAGTGCTGGTGCGATGTTGATGTAGAGCTCGTTGGGAACCCCAAGAGGAAGGTATGATGAGCACAACAGCAAGTTTCCCTCAGTACGAAACCAAGGATTAATCGAACCAGTAGGAGCAAGGAAACACCCCAAAGGTGTTACTAGCTGAGCTTTGGCAGGGCGCACTACCGGTGCTAGTAGCAACGTGGAGACCTGCACAACACAACCATAAAACTTTGTCCCCAACTTGCGATGAGGTTGTCAATCTCACCGTGTTTTGCGGAAAACAAAGGATTAAACGTATCGAATGGAAAGAAGTAAAAGTTTGCAGAAAGTAAACACAAAGCAGTAAACAGTTTATAGATTGAATATAAAAGATAAGGACCGGGATCCATAGTTCACTAGAGGTGGCTCTCCTTAGATAGATAACATGCTGGGTGAACAAATTACAGCGGGGCAATTGACAAACATCGAGAAAGCAATACATGCATATACTAATCATCTTGACTCCTTTGGAACTTGATTGGGCATTACAACATTATACATAGACCCCATCCAACTGCATCTATGACTAATAATCCACCTTCAGGTTATCATCCGAACCCTCTCTAGTATTAAGTTGCAAGCAACAGATTATTGTTTTATGAATTGCGTGTAAATTAAACAATATGATTGTTCTATGAACAAAGGATTGTTGTTTTCTCCCTAGTAGCAACAGCACATCTAGTACCTTAGAGATTTCTGTCACTTCTCCAGATTACCAGAGGCATGAACCCACTATCAAGCATAAATACTAACTCTTAGAGTTGCTAGCATCTACTTGGCCAAGATAGCTACTAACAACGGAAAGCATGCAAGATCACAAATAACAAAGACATGATAGAATCAATAATCAATCTGAAATAGCATCTCAATATCCATCGGATCCCCGTAAACACAACATGCAGAATTACAAATAGATGATCTTGATCATGAACGGAGCTCACAAGATATAGACATGAAAGCACAAAGGAGGAGAACCAGCCATCTAGCTACTACATGGATCCGTAGTCCAAGGATGAACTACTCACACATCACACCGGAGGCTTGCATGGTGATGAAGAAGGCCTCTAGGGTGAATTCCCCTCTCCGACAGGGTGCCGGGAAGAGCTTCAGATCCCTCCCGATCTAGGGATGGATATGACGGCGGCTACAGACTCTTTCGTGGATTTTTGATCGGGTACTTAGGGTTTTCGTCCCGAAGGCATCTTATAGGCGGAAGGGGAGGCCGAGGGGGTGCCAGAGGCGACCAGACCACCCCCTGGCGCGTGCCAGGCTGGGCCGCGCGACCAGGTGGTGTGGTGGCCCCCTGGCCCCTCTCCGTCTCTTATTCTGGCATCTGATGACTTCCGAAAAAATAGGCACTTTGGCTTTTGTCCCGTCCAATTCCGAGAATATTCATTTTCTGACTTTCCTGGAACCAAAAACAGCAGAAAATAGGCAGCTGGCACTGTGGCTCTTGTTAATAGGTTAGTCCAACAAATCATATGAAAAGTACTCCAAAGTTGGAACAAAACACAAGAAAGTGGATAAAACCAAACATGGAACATAAAAAATTATAGATACATTTGCAATGTATCAACATCCCCAATCTTAACTCCTGCTCGTCTTCGAGTAGGTAAGTGATAAAAAGAAAGAATAACTTTTGAGGTGACATGCACCATCAAAGACTTGATCAAAGTATTTGTAAAACATTCAAAGATGGGATCATAGTACTTCAATCATAACATGAAAGACAAGGTTCTAGCAATAAGACAAAGAAACTATGATGCAACATGAAAAGGCACAAACAAAAGATTCATAAATAACAATGCTTTGCAAGACGTTTGTTTGTTTCACGTAAAGAAAACATAGCATAATAGTATTCAGCTTGTCCCTCATAGAGTAGCAAATATAAATGCATAGGACACCTTCAAAGTTCATAAGAGTGACTAGATACAAATAGTTTAAAACAAGCAATATCAAGTTATGCATCAATCAACTAGTCTTGGGACAATGCACATAGAACTAAGAATGGCCACTATGCTCTCAAAGTAGGTGCATAAAGATAGAAGGTGGAGACTCAATATAATGGTGGAAGAATAGCCTTTTTATAAAAGGAAGTAGGGATTCAAGTCTCATAAAGAGCTTCCAAAGATGATGGTACTTATAGCTTTCAGCTCTCATTGCCCCTATCATAAGCATCTTGAAGTGATTAAGGTTAAAGTGAACAAACTATGGTGTACATGCTTGACGAAGTATAAGTTAGAAATCTCATGTCCCTTGTATACGAGGGCCGCTTCTCATGCTACTCAAGTTTAGTCACCGGTAAGTTCTTGTCATCGTATGTACATGTGTATCATAGAGAACCGCCAACGGGGTACCCCTTGCCCGATGATACGGAAGAATCCACATATCAAAATGACAAGGCAAGCAGACAATGAGCATCTCAGCAATCTTCTTATTTACCATGGGAATATGGTGCTTTTTTTTTCTCTCTTTCCTCTTTTCATAATATCTCTTTTTTATCTCTTCTTTTTTTTCTCAATAGGACTCTTTTTTTTATAAGAAGAATGCTTCATAGACAGCTCATTATGGTTACGCTGCAGGTTTCCACCATGTCAGCATGGATTAGACCAGCGGCCCAGGCGTTTCTCTAACACATATACATAACTCCATGGACTTACAAGCTCCCCTTTCATTTCACACCAACGACATCCATATACAAAAGAGCATGATATTAACTAGGTACAAGTACCAAGTGCAATGTTGAAAGCGTTCCCCATGAAAGCATGGTTCTGCTAATTCCCAACAAATAAGTGCAAGCATATAAAACATAGACGACACAATGGTTCAAGTTTATTAAGGGCAAGAAAAGTAAAGTGTGCCATCAAGTTCGTGAGAGCTTTAATCACTAGTTTTCTCATAACAAGTTTAATTTGGAAGGTAAACAAAAGCATGAATATACTTGGAATAGCATAAGCTAGTAGGTAGGTATGGTGGACTCTTTGGAATAACTTGGTTTAGGGAGTTGGATGCATGAGTGGAACTCATACTTAGTTGTGGAGGCTAGCAAAAGACTGGGAGCGACAAACTAAGAGAGCAATAATGGCCATAATCATGCAGAGCGACAAAACATCATTGATCAAAGCATAAAGTGATACTACAAGTTGAAAACTAAAGGATCATAAAGGCTTATGGTGACTTGAGATAGTCATAACATGGTGTGAGCATGCGCCATGTCAACCCAAATAAAGCATCAAAGGAGAATACCACAATACTATGCTTTAATATGCTAAAACAACGCATGATTCATCCAAGGCACATTAAGCAATCTCAATTGTTTATAACAAGTCATGCTATAGCAAAGAATACTAAGCATAAAGCCAAAACAATATCAAGCATGGCATGACAAAGCATAGACCACAGTAAAAAAACAAGCTCTTTTTACCACATAAGCATGAACTTTCCTACTCTTTTCCAAACCAAACCAAACTATTTGCAAACCAATGTATGAAAGAGAGGGTCCACCCAATTTATTCAGAAAACTAAGCAAACCAAGCAAACGAAAAACCAAAACGAAAACGAAAAAGAAGACGCTCCAAGAACAACACAACTGTGCATGAAACAATAAATGAAGCGTTTGGAAGAAACCTGGGATTTTTATTGATGAAGAGGGGGATGCCTTGGGCATCCCCAAGCTTTGACGCTTGTAATTCTTGGATATTTCTTGGGTTGACATGCGTGTCATCCCCAAGCTTGAGCTTAGTCTATCCTTCATCTCATTACTCATTCCTTCCATACACCTGAAATTTTTCTTCATACAAAACTTCACACAATCTTTATTAGCAACATTAGTGCACTCAAGATAAAAAGGTCTTAAGGTTCAGTTCTAACACCAAATAAACTTCCATTAGAACACTAGCTACTTTAGCAATTCCCTTAAAAAGCTCAATTCCCCAAAAGAACTCAAAAAGGAACCAACAAGAAGCAAATACAGAAAATGGCAGAAATCTATCAAAACAGACCAGCAGGTAAAGACGAATTGTTTCGAAGACCTTCTGTTGCTCAAATCAAAAAGTGTTGAACTAACGAAAGTTATATAACAACCTGGGGCAGAATCACAAAAATTCATGCCTCAAAAAGACGTTTAGAGATTTTACACGAATTTTTACGGTGAAGAACAAAAATCTGTTTTGGGACAGCAACTTTCCCAATCATTACTTCTCTCTCATTAGAGGTTACTCTTGGCACAAAAAGCAAATAAAAAGGATAAGGAGCGGTTATTACTGAAGTAATAACTTCTAAGACTCATCTAAAACTTTTGGGTTATCTCCCAATAAGTACTTTTCTTTAACTCCTTTAAGTTAGGCATAAGAAGCAAAGAAAAGAATCAAGTGTTCTCAAATGAAGAAGCATTAAGATCAATACCAAAAATATTTTCAACAAGGAAAGGTATATCATCCAAATAAGTTCTATAGGATCCTCTCTCAATTCTCTTAGGTTCATTATTCTCATCAAAAGGGTTTGCAGGAACAATCCAATCAAGATTCTTTTCTATGGCATCATGTATTGCTACTAGTTTGAAGGGTATTGGTATCTTAGGTTCCTCCCCATTAGGTTCGGTTTTGTTCATCTTTTCTCGTGTACCAACAACATCTACACATGAGCCTAGCATATTGAAACGTTCAAAGACTTTTCTAGCTTCCTTGGCAACATCATAGAACTCTTTAAACAAAGTTTCTAGAATAAAATCCCTCTTTTCAGGGTCTTCAATTTCTTTAAGCTTAAGAAACATTACTTGCATTAAGGGGTTGAGGTTAACAAACCTAGCTTGTAACATGTGAATTAAAGAAGCTGCAGCAATCTCATAGTTTGGAGCAAGTTCTACAAGGGATCTATCCTCAGTATCTTCATGCTTACTAACATGATTAAAGAATTCTTCAATATTTTCTTTCCCAATTATAGAACCACTACCAACTGAAAGGTCTTTCAGGGTGAAAGTAGGGATCAACATGGTGAGCTAAGGAAGAGGGAACAACTAAAGGAGACTTAACTTTTTTGTGTTTTTTTTTTGAAATAAGAAAGCAAACTAGTAAAACTATTTTTTTGTGTTTTTGATAAGAAAAAACTAGTAAAACTAATTTTTGTGTTTTTGATAAGAAAGCAAATAAACAAAACAAAAAGAAACTAAGCAAAACAAAAATAACAAAGTAAAAAGATTGGTTATGAGGGACTCCCCTTATGAAGATGTCCTTGACTCCCCGGCAACGGTGCCAGAAAAATGTCGCGTGGTTGACGTGGGAGTTTCTTCTTCTTCGTTCCCTGGCAACGGCGCCAGAAAAATGCTTGATGGCTCTGTGTATGGCACCCAGAAAAGTGCTGGTGCGGTGTTGATGTAGAGCTCATTGGGAACCCCAAGAGGAAGGTATGATGAGCATAGCAGCAAGTTTCCCTCAGTATGAAACCAAGGTTTAATCGAACCAGTAGGACCAAGGAAACACCCCAAAGGTGTTACTAGCTGAGCTTTGGCAGGGCGCACTGCCGGTGCTAGTAGCAACATGGAGACCTACACAACACAACCACAGAAGTTTGTCCCAACTTGCGATGAGGTTGTCAATCTCACTGTGTTTTGCGGAAAACAAAGGATTAAACGTATCGAATGGAAAGAAGTAAAAGTTTGCAGAAAGTAAACACAAAGCAGTAAACAGTTTATAGATTGAATGTAAAAGACAAGGACCGGGATCCATAGTTCACTAGAGGTGGCTCTACTTAGATAGATAACATGCTGGGTGAACAAATTACAGCGGGGCAATTGACAAACATCGAGGTAGCAAAACATGGATATACTAATCATCTTGACTCCTTTGGAACTTGATTGGGCATTACAACATTATACATAGACCGCCATCCAATTGCATCTATGACTAATAATCCACCTTCAGGTTATCATCCGAACCCCCTCTAGTATTAAGTTGGAAGCAACAGATTATTGCTTTACGAATTGCATGTAAAGTAAACAATATGATTGTTCTATGAACAAAGGATTGTTGTTTTCTCCCTAGTAGCAACAGCACATCTAGTACCTTAGAGATTTCTGTCACTTCCCTAGATTACCAGAGGCATGAACCCACTATCGAGCATAAATACTAACTCTTGGAGTTGCTAGCATCTACTTGGCCAAGATAGCTACTAACAACGGAAAGCATGCAAGATCACAAATAACAAAGACATGATAGAATCAATAATCAATCTGAAATATCATCTCAATATCCATCGAATCCCCGCAAACACAACATGCAGAATTACAAATAGATGATCTTGATCATGAACGGAGCTCACAAGATCTAGACATGAAAGCACAAAGGAGGAGAACCAGCCATCTAGCTACTACATGGATCCGTAGTCCAAGGATGAACTACTCACACATCACACTGGAGGCTTGCATGGTGATGAAGAAGGCCTCCAGGGTGAATTCCCCTCTCTGGCAGGGTGCCGGGAAGAGCTTCAGATCCCTCCCGATCTAGGGATGGAGATGACGGCGGCTACAGACTCTTTGGTTTTCGTCCTGAGGGCATCTTATAGGCGGAAGGGGAGGCCGAGGGGATGCCGGAGGCGGCCAGACCACCCCCTGGCACGGGCCAGGCTGGGCCGCGCGGGCAGGTCGTGTGGTGGCCCCCTGGCCCCTCTCCGTCTCGTATTCTGGCATCTGATGACTTCCAAAAAATAGGCACTTTGGCTTTTGTCCCGTCTAATTCCGAGAATATTCATTTTCTGACTTTCCTGGAACCAAAAATAGCAGAAAACAGGCAGCTGGCACTGTGACTCTTGTTAATAGGTTAGTCCAAGAAATCATGTGAAAAGTACTCCAAAGTTGGAACAAAACACAAGAAAGTGGATAAAACCAAGCATGGAACATCAAAAATTATAGATACATTTGCTATCTATCAATGGGGTAGTTGGCGGGACCTGCGACAGCGAGAGGGCGCCCTGCAAGTTACCTTGTGAAGCGCGGCGGTGGCGCTTGAAGTAGGCGAGGAAGACCCGGTGACGTGACGAAGACCATGTGCAGACAACGGCGATCTGCGCCTTAGGAGATGGCGCGGTGCAAGCCGAGAACGTCGATGCACGAGGATGGCGAAGTAGACTGCGTGTAACACCCCAAAACTTTAATCCAAGCTTATTAAGATCCAAATCATCAAAGTTAGGGTTAACAAAAAACTTTTCCAAACTAAATATGAAAGCATTCATATGTGTGTGCATTTAAAATAGGAGTTGATTTGAATTGCCATGGTTCTGTGATTCCTTGCTTGTAAAATGTTTCTTAGGTGAAATAAACATCATCTACATCATTCCCAAACTTTTCCCAAAGAAGAACAACTCAAAATGAATAATTGAAGTGAATGGTCATTTTGGCCAAATTAACTCTCATGCCTACTTTGGCTATTCGTAGTTCTCAAAACTCAACAGAAACAATTCATGATCTTTACACCCCTTGTTAGTACACATAAAGATCTACCAAGGCCCACCTTTGGATCTTCCAAAAACATTCTTTTGCTTATTTTAAATGGCATGTGAAAATTGAATTCACTACATATGCATAGATCACCCCTATTTGAAAAACCACTCAAATGAGCTCCATTTTCAAAACCCTTGCAACCAGATACTACCTAGCATTAGTTTAGATCACTCAAAAAATTTGAACTCAAAATTCAAAAGTTTTTCTCTTTCGGCCATTTTGTCAAACACCTTGTGGGCAAGATCAAAGTGGCCTAACTATTACTATTTTGGGGTTGATCTTGTCTAGCCAATTGAGGTGCTTTGATCACCCTTGTCTCCCCCAAGTCTAACCAGACCAGCACCAAACCATCCCCTACCTCCTAGCTGCACTGCAAGGCCATGCCGAGAGCACCTTGCCGGCCAACTTGGCCCTCGCAGCAGCAGACCGCTTCCCCCTCTCTCGCCATGTCCACACGCTAGCCTGTGGTCCACCGCCAGCGTCCAACCAGCCCCAGCCCAGAGACAGAGACCAGAACCGCCGGAACCTCCGTGCGCGGAAGCTGGTCGACCATGCCGAACACGCCCAGTGCGCCGCGCCCGACCCGCGTGCACAGACCGCCCCTCGACCGCAGCTAGCGCCCACCACTTCGCCATGACCCAGGGAACACCCCAGACACCCCCGTTGGCCGCCCAACACGCCACAGCCACCGCTCGCCGTCGAATCCGCAACCTCTGCCGCCCAGAGCGCGTGACGCTCCCGACCAGCATAGAGCTCGCCTTGCCGCCCCTTTAAGCCTCAGAGCACCACCAGGAGACATGCCACCGTCCCTTACCTCGAGCCACGCCACTAGCCCCCTGTGCCGCCCTCGCCGGAGTCGCCTGCCCACACCGCTCGGTCTCACCGTCGAGCCTATATAAGCCGGCCTCCCCAGCACGAAATCCTCACACTCCCACACTTCTCACCTCTCACTGATCCTTTCCCCTCCCTCGCCGGAGCCAATCGAGCCGTAATTCGCCGGAATTGCACCGGCGGAGCCCGCGGTAGAGGAGGAGAAGCCCCGTCGATTGCGACCACCCCCGGAGCTACCTCGACCGTCCCTGAGCTCGCCGTCGACCACCAGTTCTTTCGCCCGCCTTGTCATCGTCTTTGGAGCCCTGGTACGTCCCCGGTAAACCCCCACCGAGCCGCTAGGGCTAACTCTCACCGGCGACAGGTCCGTCGTCGACGACGACCCTCAGCAGTAGATCTCACTTCTAATCCTACGATCCATAGCGCGCGTACCGTTGCACGTGTTAAGAGCCACTGACAAGCGGGACCCCCCTGTCAGCTGAACCCCGCGCCGTGGAGCGCCACTGCGCCGGCCCATGTTTGTTCCCGCGCTAGCCCGGCCGTTAAAAATTGGATTTTTTATTTAGTTTAAACTTAGTTCTGTCTCTGAGTTTGAAAATCAATTAAGAGAGATTTACAAATCCATTTTGCATGAAACCAATTTTGTCTGAAAGGTATTGAAATGATCTATCAAAGCCCATTGGACTTAATTCAATTAGAGTTATAGATCTCTCCTAGTAAAAATAATAAAACAGAAGCATTTGCACCTTGCAACATTTTTATAAAATCAACCAAGTTAGCTTTTGAGTTGATTCCAACTCTCAAAATTCACATTTCATCATACCTATCTGAATATGTAATAATATTAAGGTTTACATGCAGTGACTTTGGACTAGTACCAAAATAATGCTATATAGGCATTTCTAGTCACTTTAAATCATTAAATAATGAACTTAAACCAAAGTAATTATGATCCAACCTTTAAATCTCATTCCCACATGTTAGAATATGTGGTGATGACATGTGTCCACATGATCCCATATTTTAAGTGGTGAATATTAAATCTTAGTTAAACTTTTCAATGAGTAGAAATTACTTTTCTAAAATAAAAAGGAAGAAACTAGTGAATTAAACTTGTGATGCTTGTGATGATAATAGATCATCAAATGTGTGTCTTAGAATGCTAATTAGACTAGTTAAGTATTGTTTGGTGATTGTGTACTCCATATGTATTTATAGAAGATAGTACCGACCAAGCTTACGAGGAGGAGTGCTACCAAGAAGAAGAAAACTTCAACCATTGCACCAACCAAGGCAAGCTAGCACTATCCAAGTTAACCCTTGCAAGTTGTACTTGCAAGCCACCATTAAAAGTGCAAGCTATTGTTAGCAAGCTAGAATGAAGAGAGATGAATGAGCAAGGATGCCTTAGGCATGCTTTGGTCACACCACCTTGACTATTACTACCCCAAGTATTACCTTACCAGCTTTAATTCCTTTAGTTTACACAAAGTCCCTTACTTGTTTTGAAGGTAGCATAAAAAGTATAAAACTTGACCTATTTAGCTAAGCTTTAGATGTCATTCTATGGCATGAGATTGAACCCATCATCTTTCCACCTTAATGAACACTCTTAAATTACTAGTTTAGAGTAGATCAAAACTTGAGTCACTTTAGATGGGAACAATTGGTGAAAATGAATTGTGAAAACCTTGGAATAATGAGTCATTAGCCCTTTTATAAAACTGATGGTTGGATTCGGATGCGATACCATTCCAAATTTACCGTACAACCACATTACCTGAATTGGGTAAGGCTTAGCTGGAAATTTATATGCATTAGTATTAGTTCCCTCGCGGGAGAGGTTCGAGCTGAGGCTACCTCTCAATGTTGTCCACCTATGCAGTGCCCAAGATGACTGATGGTCATGGTTGGGAGGCCATGCTCATAGGAGAGGTTCTTATACTAGGGTATGTAAAGGAAAGGTTATGTTTGATTATCTGCATACTAAGTATGATGATTCAGGGTTATCCCTGATGGATGTATCGAATCTTGTGGTGAAAGTGTACCACCTCTGCAGAGTGTAAAACTATTCGAATAGCCGCATCCGCGATTAAGGACAGTTGGAATGGCCATACTGTTTTGGTGTAAATGTTTTCCAAATAACTTGAAGTGAATGATGAATCTTGACTTGACCGCAACAGGGTTGTGTTTATGATACTAGCTTCCCAACTTAAGTGATTCTAGAACTTTATTTTATCTTTCTTTGCTTCTGAACTCAGCTTAGGTTTCAAACTTAACTTTATAGTTAAACTCAGATCTAGCACTTTAACCAAGAACTATATTACTTGTTAGTGGTAGTTTGCGAGTACTTAAAGAGTACTCATGGATTTTGTCCCTGGCTATTCTCATGGCCAGACTATGAAGGAGACTATCAAGATGATGGCTAGCAAGACGGCTATGATAACTAGGACTATCTGCCTTCGTCAGCATTGCCTGTGCCCCTGAAGATGGACCCCACCGCTACGCTTATCTTTTATTTCCGCTGCTTGTTGTATTAAAGACTGGATCATGAGATCCTTATTTCTGTAAGACCTTATGTATGGTTTGTAATGGATGATGTACTGTGATATCCAATCAGTTATGTCTCGCAAAAATGGTAATCCTGGTATTGCGAGGTATGGCATAACGGGCATCTGGGATTAAAAATCCGGGTGTTGACAAGTTGGTATCAGAGCCATCCTGACCATAGGAGACCCTAGTTAGAATGGACGTCCGAATAAAAACTTAGTTTCAAAACCAAAGTGAGTATTTACGAAAAACTATCTCCTCTCTTATCCTTGGGAATTCTTTCTTTCTCAAAAATTCATGTTCCTCAAAATTCTTACATTACTACTTAAAATTTGACACACTTGATCGCTTCACTAATTTCCTCATCCTTAATTCTTGTAGATGGAGACTCAGTTCAGCAAGTTCTACCAGTTGGGAAATGGAGGTCAGCTGATCTTCGAGAGGGATCTGGATTCACTGTCAGAATTACTGGGATGCCCACATCCAGAGTTTCTTGGAGCTCAACTTCCAGGACCCCCAGGAGGAGACCTACAGTGGCTAGTCACCGCAGATCTTAGAGGAAGCATCGAAGCACCAACTTCTGGGAGAATTCAGTTCTCCGTGAGAGAGAACAACTGGCTAGATGGATTAGCCAGGGCAATGCATGAAGCTCTCGCACGTCTATGTGCCCTCAGTGTCAACAAGATCCAAGGAACCCGTTTTGCCCACTATGCAAGATGTGACTTCATGGGAATGCCAATGGAGATGCCAAGTCACCCAGAGTTGAGGCGTCAAGTGGAGAATCTTGACTTCTTGCTGCATGACAGATAGCAGGAACTGGATAATGCCCGAGAGTTAGCCAACTAGAACCATGCCATTGCCGACCAGAAGGCCCAGACTTTCGCACTGCTCTTCCAGGATCGCCAGTCTCTTTGCCGCCAGCGTGCAAAGAAGCATTGCAGCATCGCCCGTCTTTGCAAGAAGGTGGCCGACCTCGAGAAGACCATCAAGGAGCAGGAAGCTCAGCTTGCCGCCAAGGAAGAAGAAGATGAGGGTGAAGACATCCAGGGAGACATGGATTCTTACCTCAACAACGATGATGATTTTCTGGAGGAACATGCGGTGGACTTCTAATCTGACGATGAGGACTCCGACTTCATCGACGATGAGTAGATGCACTAGAGCACTGCCGTAGCATGAGATGTATCCGTCCCACCGTATCGTAGCTTACAGAATGGTTCTTCAAACCTTCTGTTTTCCTTTGATTGTTGTGGTGTGTGTTTGTATCGTGTGTTGCTTGCATGAATGAAAATGGAGTTAGTTGAAAAACCTGAGTCTAACTCAAAGTTTTAGCTTTGAAAAACCAAAACCATCAACCTTAGAATTTCCCTCTAACCCCTATATCTATCTCAATCTTCAGATGACTCGTGGAAACCAAGGAGGGAGCAGCTCGTCGCAAGACCCCATGCTGCAGATCTTCCAGAATCTCATCGCACACCGTGAAGTGATACATTGCGAATGTATCTATAATTTTTTATGTTCCATGCTTGGTTTTATCCACTTTCTTGTGTTTTGTTCCAACTTTGGAGTACTTTTCATATGATTTCTTGGACTAACCTATTAACAAGAGCCACAGTGCCAGCTGCCTGTTTTCTGCTGTTTTTGGTTCCAGGAAGGTCAGAAAATGAATATTCTCGGAATTGGACGGGACAAAAGCCAAAGTGCCTATTTTTCCGGAAGTCATCAAGTGCTAGAATACGAGACAGAGAGGGGCCAAAGGGCGGCCACACCACCTGGCCGTGCAGCCAGGCCTGGCCCACGCCAGGGGGTGGTGTGGCCAGCCCAGGCACCCCCTTGGTCTCCCCTTCCGACTATAAGATGTCCTCGGGACGTAAACCCTAAGTACCCGATCAAAAATCCACGAAAGAGTCTGTAGCCGCCGTCATCTCCATCCTAGATCGGGAGGGATCTGAAGCTCTTCCCGGCACCCTGCCGGAGAGGGGAATTCACCCTGGAGGCCTTCTTCATCACCATGCAAGCCTCCGGTGTGATGCGTGAGTAGTTCATCCTTGGACTACGGATCCATGTAGTAGCTAGATGGCTGGTTTCTCCTCCTTTGTGCTTTCATGTTTAGATCTTGTGAGCTCCGTTCATGATCAAGATCATCTTTTTGTAATTCGTACATGTTGTGTTTGCGGGGATCCGATGGATATTGAGATGCTATTTCAGATTGATTATTGATTCTATCATGTCTTTGTTATTTGAGATCTTGCATGCTTTCCGTTGTTAATAGCTATCTTAGCCAAGTAGATGCTAGCAACTCCAAGAGTTAGTATTTATGCTCGATAGTGGGTTCATGCCTCTGGTAATCTGGGGAAGTGACAGCAATCTCTAAGGTACTAGATGTGCTGTTGCTACTAGGGAGAAAACAACAATCCTTTGTTCATAGAACAATCGTATTGTTTACTTTACACGCAGTTCGTAAAGCAATAATATGTTGCTTGCAACTTAATACTGGAGGGGGTTCGGATGATAACCTGAAGGTGGATTATTAGTCATAGATGCAGTTGGATGGCGGTCTATGTATTATGTTGTAATGCCCAATCAAGTCTCAAAGGAGTCAAGATGATTAGTATATGCATGTGTTACTTTCTCGGTGTTTGTCAATTGCCCCGCTGTAATTTGTTCACCCAGCATGTTATCTATCTTAAGGAGAGCCACCTCTAGTGAACTATGGATCACGGTCCTTGTCTTTTACATACAATCTATAAATTGTTTCTGCTTTGTGTTTACTTTCTGCAAACTTTTACTTCTTTCCTGTCGATACGTCTAATCCTTTGTTTTCCGCAAAACACGGTGAGATTGACAACCTCATCGCAAGTTGGGGAAAAAGTTCTGTGGTTGTGTTGTGCAGGTCTCCACGTTGCTACTAGCACCGGTAGTGCGCCCTGCCAAAGCTCAGCTAGTAACACCTTTGAGGTATTTCCTTGCTCCTACTGGTTCGATTAAACCTTGGTTTCATAACTAAGGGAAACTTGCTGCCGTGCTCATCATATATTCCTCTTGGGGTTCCCAATGAGCTCTACATCAACACCGCCATCAAGCATTTTTCTGGGCGCCGTGCATTGATCCATCAAGCATTTTTCTGGCGCCGTTGCCGGGGAGTCAAGGACATCTTCACAAGGGGAGACCCTCATAACCAATTTCTTTACTTTGTTGTTTTTGTTTTGCTTAGTTTCTTTTTTGCTTTGTTTGCTTGTTTTGTTCTTCAAAAACACAAAAAAATTTAGTTTTATTTGTTTGCTTTCTTATTCAAAAACACACAAAAAAATTAAGTCTCCTTTAGTTGTCACCTCTTCCTTAGCTCACCATGTTGATCCCTACATTCACCCTGAAAGACCTTCCAATTGGTAGTGGTTCTATAATTGGGAAAGATAACATTGAAAAATTCTTTAATCATGTTAGTAAGCATGAAGATACTGAGGATAGATCCCTTGTAGAACTGCTCCAAACTATGAGATTGCTGCAGCTTCTTTAATTCACATGTTAGAAGCTAGGTTTGTTAACTTCAACCCCTTAATGCAAGTAATGTTTCTTAAGCTTAAAGAAATTGAGGATCCTGAAAAGAGGGATTTCATTTTAGAAACTTTGTTTAAGGAGTTCTATGATGTTGCCAAGGAAGCTAGGAAAGTCTTTCAATGTTTCAATATGCTAGGCTCATGTGTAGATGTTGTTGGTACACGAGAAAAGATGAACAAAACGAACCTAATGGGGAGGAACCTAAGATACCAATACCCTTTAAACTAGTAGCAATACATGATGCCATAGAAAAGAATCTTGATTGGATTGTTCCCTCAAACCCTTTTGATGAGAATAGTGAACCCAAGAGCATTGAGAGAGGATCCTCTAGGACTTATTTGGATGATATACCTTGCCTTGTTGAAAATATTTCTGGTATTGATCTTAATGTTTCTTCATTTGAGAACACTTGATTCTTTCTTTGCTTCTTATGCCTAACTTAAAGGCGTTAAAGAAAAGTACTTGTTGGGAGATAACCCAAGAGTTTTAGATGAGGCTTGGAAGTTATTACTTCAGTAATAACCGCTCCTTATCCTTTTTATTTGCTTTTTGTGCCAAGAGTAACCTCTAATGAGAGTGAAGTAATGATTGGGAAAGTTGCTGTCCCGAAACAGATTTTTGTGCTTCACCGTAAAAATTCCTGAGAGAGCTCTGTATGTCGGATTGATGCGTGAATTTTTGTGCTTCTGCCCCAGGTTGTTATCTAACTTTCGTTAGTTCAACACTTTTTGATTTAAGCAACAGAAGGTCTTCGAAACAATTCGCCTTTACCTGCTGGTCTGTTTTGATAGATTTCTGCCATTTTCTGCATTTGCTTCTTGTTGGTTCCTTTTTTAGTTCTTTTGGGGAATTGAGCTTTTTGAGGGAATTGCTACAGTAGCTAGTGTTCTAATGGAAGTTTATTTGGTGTTAGAACTGAACCTTAAGACCTTTTTATCTTGAGTGCATTAATGTTGCTAATGAGATTGTGTGAAGTTTTGTATGAAGGAAAATTTTCAGGTGTATGGAAGGAATGAGTAATGAGATGAAGGATGGACTAAAGCTCAAGCTTGGGGATGCCACGTGTTTCACCCCAAGAAATATCCAAGAAGTACAAGCGTCAAAGCTTGGGGATGCCCAAGACATCCCCTTCTTCATCAATAAAAATTCCAGGTTTCTTCCAAACGCTTCATTTTTATTGTTTCATGCACATTTGTGTTTTTCTTGGAGCGTCTTCTTTTTCGTTTTCGTTTTGGTTTTTAGTTTGCTTGGTTTAGCAGAGCAGGTTTGAAAACGGATCTTAGAGTGCCTAGGGTTGGGCCAGGAGGGTCTCTTAACGCCTTCCTTTTTCTGCCCATCGGTAGTTTTCTGAATAAGTTGGTTAGACCCCCTCTTTCATACATTGGTTTGCAATTAGTTTGGTTTGGTTTGGAAAAGAGTAGGAAAGTTCATGCGTATGTGGTAAAAAGAGCTCGTTTTTGACTGTGGCCTATGCTTTGTCATGCCATGCTTGATATTGTTTTGGCTTTATGCTTAGTATTCTTTGCTGTAGTATGACTTGTTATAAACAATTGAGATTGCTTAATGTGCCTTGGATGAATCATGCGTTGTTTTAGCATATTAAAGCATAGTATAGTGGTATTCTCCTTTGATGCTTTATTTGGGTTGACTTGGCACATGCTCACACCATGTTATGACTGTCACAAGTCACCATAGCCTTTTTGATCCTTTAGTTTTCAACTTGTAGTATCATTTTATGCTTTGATCAATGATGTTTTGTCGCTCTGCATGATTATGGCCATTATTGCTCTCTTAGTTTGTCGCTCCCAGTCTTTTGCTAGCCTCCACAACAAAGTATGAGTTCCACTCATGCACCCAACTCCCTAAACCAAGTTATTCCAAAGAGTCCACCATACCTACCTACTAGCTTATGCTATTCCAAGTATATTCATGCTTTTGTTTACCTTCCACTTGTTATGAGAAAACTAGTGATTAAAGCTCTCACGAACTTGATGGCACACTTTACTTTTTGCCTCTAATAAACTTGAACCATTGGGTCCTTCTTTGTTGCGTATATGCTTGCGCTTTATAAGTTGAAATTAGCAGAACCATGTTTCATGGGGAACACTTTCAACATTGCACTTGTACTTTGTACCCCGTTGATATCATGTTCTTTTGCTTACGGATCCCGGTGGTGTGAAATAACTTGTAAGATCATGGAGTTTGTATGTGTGTTAGAGAAACACCTGGGCCGCTAGCCTAAGCCATGCCTAATCATGGTGGAAATTGCAGCATCACCATAATGAGCACTCTATGAAGCATCCTCAATAAAAACCTATGCAAATAGCAAATAAAAAGATCGCTGAGATGCTCATTATCTGCTTGCCTTGTCATTTTCATTATGGGAAAGCTCCCGTATCATGTGCAAGGGGTACCCTGGCGGTTCTTAATGATACACATATACTTACAATGACAAGAGCTTACTCGTGACTGAAGTTGAGTAGCATGAGGATCGGTCTTCGTAAGTAAGGGGCATGAGATTTCGGTTTATAACTTGTCAAGCATATCCTCTTAGTTGTGTCACTTTAACCTTAATCACCTTCAAGATGCTTATGATAGGGGCAATGAGAGCTGAAAACTACAAGTACCATAATTTTTGGAAGCTCTTTATGAGACTTGAATCCCTACTTCCTTTTACAAAGGCCTTTCTTCCACCATTATATTGAGTCTCCACCTTTTATCTTTATGCACCTACTTTGAGAGCATAGTGGCCATTCTTAGTTCTATGTGCATTGTCCCAAGACTAGTTGATTGATGCATAACTTGTTATTACTTGTTTTTAACTACTGTATCTAGTCACTTATGAACTTTGAAGGTGTCTCATGCATTTATGATTGCTACTCTATTGAGGGACAAGCTGAATACTATTATGCTATGTTTTCTTTATGTGAATCAAACAAACATCTTGCAAAGCATGTTATTCATGATTCTTTTGTTTATGCCTTTTCATGTTGCATCATAGTTTCTTTGCTTATTGCTAGAACTTTGTCTTTCATGTTATGATTGAAGTACTATGATCCCAGCTTTGAATGTTTTGCAAATACTTTGATCAAGTCTTTGATGGTGCATGTCACCTCAAAAATTATTTCTTTTTATCACTTACCTACTCGAGGACGAGCAGGAGTTAAGCTTGGGGATGTTGATACATTGCAAATGTATCTATAATTTTTGATGTTCCATGCTTGGTTTTATCCACTTTCTTGTGTTTTGTTCCAACTTTGGAGTACTTTTCATATGATTTCTTGGACTAACCTATTAACAAGAGCCACAGTGCAAGCTGCCTGTTTTCTGCTGTTTTTGGTTCCAGGAAGGTTAGAAAATGAATATTCTCGGAATTGGACGGGACAAAAGCCAAAGTGCCTATTTTCCCGGAAGTCATCAAGTGCCAGAATACGAGACGGAGAGGGGCCAGAGGGCGGCCACACCACCTGGTCGTGCGGCCAGGCCTGGCCCGCGCCAGGGGGTGGTGTGGCCAGCCCAGGCACCCCCTCGGCCTCCCCTTCCGACTATAAGATGCCCTCGGGACGTAAACCCTAAGTACCCGATCAAAAATCCACGAAAGAGTCTGTAGCCGCCGTCATCTCCATCCCTAGATCGGGAGGGATCTGAAGCTCTTCCCGGCACCCTGCCGGAGAGGGGAATTCTCCCTAGAGGCCTTCTTCATCACCATGCAAGCCTTCGATGTGATGCGTGAGTAGTTCATCCTTGGACTACGGATCCATGTAGTAGCTAGATGGATGGTTTCTCCTCCTTTGTGCTTTCATGTTTAGATCTTGTGAGCTCCATTCATGATCAAGATCATCTTTTTGTAATCCATACATGTTGTGTTTGCAGGGATCCGATGGATATTGAGATGCTATTTCAGATTGATTATTTATTCTATCATGTCTTTGTTATTTGAGATCTTGCATGCTTTCCGTTGTTAGTAGCTATCTTGGCCAAGTAGATGCTAGCAACTCCAAGAGTTAGTATTTATGCTCGATAGTGGCTGCATGCCTCTGGTAATCTGGGGAAGTGATAGAAGTCTCTAAGGTACTAGATGTGCTATTGCTACTAGGGAGAAAACAACAATCCTTTGTTCATAGAACAATCGTATTGTTTACTTTACACGCAGTTCATAAAGCAATAATCTGTTGCTTGCAACTTAATACTGGAGGGGGTTCGAAAGATAACCTGAAGGTGGATTATTAGTCATAGATGCAGTTGGATGGCGGTCTATGTATTATGTTGTAATGCCCAATCAAGTCTCAAAGGAGTCAAGATGATTAGTATATGCATGTGTTGCTTTCTTGGTGTTTGTCAATTGTCCCGCTGTAATTTGTTCACCCAGCATGTTATCTATCTTAAGGAGAGCCACCTCTAGTGAACTATGGATCCCGGTCCTTGTCTTTTACATACAATCTATAAACTGTTTATGCTTTGTGTTTACTTTCTGCAAACTTTTACTTCTTTCCATTCGATACGTTTAATCCTTTGTTTTCTGCAAAACACGGTGAGATTGACAACCTCATCGCAAGTTGGGGACAAAGTTATGTGGTTGTGTTGTGCAGGTCTCCACGTTGCTACTAGCACCGGTAGTGCGCCCTGCCAAAGCTCAGCTAGTAACACCTTTGAGGTGTTTCCTTGCTCCTACTGGTTCGATTAAACCTTGGTTTCATAACTGAGGGAAACTTGCTGCTGTGCTCATCATACCTTCCTCTTGGGGTTCCCAACGAGCTCTACATCAACACTGCCATCAAGCATTTTTCTGGGCGCCGTGCATTGAGCCATCATGAAGCAAGCAGGGCAGAGCGCCAAGCCAACTTAGCAACATTGCAGCAGATCGCCCAAATGGCTCTCAACAACCAAGGGCATGGAAATCAGGATCACTAGGGATCCAAACTCAAAAAAATTCAGAACAGCAATCCCCCAATCTTCAGCCAATCTGAAAACCCGTTAGATGCGGATGACTGGTTACAGACAATGGAAAACAACTTAGAAGTTGCAGGAGTTGATGAAAATGAGAAAGTTCTCTTCGCCACCCACTATCCGGCGGGAAATGCAAGAGCTTGGTGGAATAGCATCCGCAACATGAACCATGGTCAAGTGATGACATGGGAAGCATTCAAAGTCAAGTTCAGCCGCACCCGCGTGCCGCAAGGTCTAGTCAACAGGATGAGAGATGAATTCCGTGAATTGAAGCAAGGGAGAATGACTGTGGTGGAGTACCGTGACAGATTCCTGTCACTCGCTAGATATGCACCTGATGAAATCAACACGGAGGCCAAGAAGAAGGAGAGATTCCTGAATGGACTGCATGATGAGATGCAGACTGTCCTCGTCAACATCCGTTTTCAGGATCTCGAAGAGCTAGTCGACTCTACCATTCAGATGGAAGGGAAGATTAACCAGGAAAACGACAACCGCAAGCGTCGCATGATGCAGCAGTCTGGATCCAACAGTCACCAGAAGTACCGTCCCAACCCCTCATCGGGATATGCACCAAGGAACAACCGACCCCTAATGTCTCGCCCAAGCTACCCCAACCGTAGCGGAGGCAATGTGAAGTCCGGAGGAAACCATCCCAACTCCAGCAATGCCAACAATTTCAACCGTGCACCTCCCAAGAGCAACAACAACACTGCACCCAGAACTGGCAGCAATGTTGTACCTGTCGCAGTCAAGGACAAGTCCCAGATCACTTGTTTCGAATGTGGAGTGAAGGGTCACTACTCTAATGAGTGTCCCAAGAAGACCGCCGCCAATGCCACTGTGAATGCCCCAGCTCAGCAGCAGCGTCGTGTTCAATCAGGAAGAAGATTTGCCCCAGGGAACCCTCACAACCGCAACGGTCGTCTCTTCCACATGAACACAGAAGAAGCCCAAGAAGCGCCAGATGTAGTGCTGGGTATGTTTTCTGTCAACTCGGTTTTAGCAAGAGTATTGTTTGATTCAGGAGCATCGCATTCATTTGTCACCGAAGAATTTGCATGCACTAGTAAGATTCACCCAACCAACTTGAAGCATGTCATGATAGTTCAAATCCCGGGTTCAACAACCAAAGATAGAAAAATTTGCAAAGTTGTGCCTATCAGAATACATGTGATAGATTTTTATGCCAACCTAATTGTACTTGTAACCAAAGGATTGGAAGTAGTACTAGGTATGGACTAGATGTCAAGGCATAAAGGACTGATAGACTATGCTAAGAAAGCCATCACCATGACCAGTAGTTTTGGAGTAATAATAGAACATATCTCTGAAACCTTACCCCGTAAATTCAAGTGCAACAAGAGTCTAGCCCTACCCACCATAGACCAAGTCAGAGTAGTCTGTGAATACCCGACGTATTCCCAGATGAATTGCTAGGTATGCCCCCGAATAGGGATATTGAGTTCATCATCGAACTAATCCCAGGAACCGGACCCATAACCCAGAGACCCTATAGCATGAACCCCTCAGAGTTAGTGGAACTGAAGAAGCAGTTAGATGCCATGTTAGCAACAGGCTTGATTCAACCAAGCACATCGCCATGGAGATCACTAGTGTTATTAGTCGACAAGAAAGATGGAGGCAATCGTCTGTGTACAGATTACAGAAAGTTGAATGATGTCACCATCAAAAACAAGTACCCCTTGCCAAAGATAGAGGATCTATTTGATCAGTTGACCGGAGCTCAGGTATTCTCAAAGATTGATCTTAGGACTGGTTATCACCAACTTAAGATTCGTGCAACGGATATTCCAAAGACCGCCTTTACTACTCGCTATGGTTTATACGAGTATACGTTTATGTCTTTTGGATTAACCAATGCCCCTGCTTATTTCATGAATCTCATGAATAAGATCTTTATGAATTTCCTAGATAAGTTTGTAGTTGTGTTTATCGACGACATCCTTATCTACTCCAAGTCAGAAGTAGAGCATGAGCAACATCTGAGAGTTATCCTAGAAACCCTGAGAGAGCATAAGTTATATGCCAAGTTCAGCAAGTGTGAGTTTTGGCTGAAAGAAGTAGGATTCCTAGGACATATTGTGTCTGCCGGAGGAGTCTTTGTTGATCCCGCCAAGATCAAAGATGTCAAAAAATGGGAAGCCCCAACCACTCAAACCCAAGTCCGTGCATTTCTCGGATTAGCGGGATATTACCGCAAGTTCGTAGAAGGATTCTCGAGCATTGCCAGACCCATGACCCAATTGTTGAAGAAGAACAAGAAGTTTGAATGGACCGACAAATGTGAAGCCAGTTTCCAGGAGCTGAAGAAGAGATTGATTTCAGCCCCAATATTGATCATGCCAGATATCAAGAAGCCGTTTGATGTATATTGTGATGCATCCAAGATTAGTCTCGGATGTGTATTAATGCAAGAAGGCAAAGTTATCGCCTATTTGTCTCGACAACTGAAGCAGCATGAGCAGAACTATCTGACCCATGATCTTGAGCTAGCAGCCGTAGTTTTGGCATTAAAGACATGGCATCATTATCTGATGGGTAATCGCTGCGAGATTTACTCACATCATAAGAGTTTAAAGTATATCTTCACTCAGAAAGAACTGAATATGAGGCAAAGAAGATGGATAGAGTTAATCAAGGATTATGACCTTGACATTCACAATCACCCCGACAAAGCTAATGTGGTAGCGGATGCTCTTAGCAGATTGCCGTGTAGGCTAAATACCATGATCAAGGAGAAGCAACCAAGTTTGTATGAAGAGTTGGAGAAGTTTAGGACTGAATTAGTTAGCAAAGGATTCTTAGCTAGCATTGAACTTCAACCCACGTTGATTAGCCAAATCAAGGAAGCCCAGAAGGGGAATGAAAGTATCGACGGAATCAAACGTCGTATTGGTACAGGAAAAGTACCTGGATTCACTGAAGACGAAGAAGGAGTACTGTGGTACAAAGGACGTATCTATGTGCCAGCAGATTCGGAGCTAAAGGAAATTATCATGAAGAAAGCTCATGATACTCTTTATTCTATCCACCCCGGAGGAACAAAGATGTATCAAGATTTGAAAGAGCAATTTTGGTGGCACAAGATGAAGAGAGAAATCAGAAGCTACATCGCCAAATGTGACATCTGTCAAAGAGTCAAAGTAGAACATCAGAGACCTGCAGGACTATTGCAACCATTGCAGATTCCGGAATGGAAATGGGATTCCGTAGGAATGGACTTTATCACCGGTTTACCTACTTCCAGTAGGGGAAATGACTCAATCTGGGTCATAGTTGATAGACTGTCCAAGGTAGCCCACTTCATACCTATCAAGACCACCTACCAGAGTGCAAAGCTAGCAGAGTTGTACATTGCTAGGATTGTTAGTCTGCATGGAACCCCCAAGACCATTGTATCAGATCGAGGAACCCAGTTTACCTCGAGATTTTGGCAGAAAGTTCAGGAAGGATTAGGAACCAAGTTGAACTTCAGTACCGCTTATCACCCGCAAACAGATGGACAGGCTGAGAGAGTCAACCAGATCCTAGAGGATATGCTTAGAGCTTGTGTGTTGGAATACGGATCAAAATGGGAAGACTGCCTGCCTTTCCCAGAATTCTCATATAACAACAGTTATCAAGCTAGTTTACAGATGGCACCATTTGAATTCCTATACGGAAGAAAGTGTCGTACCCCTTTGAATTGGTCGCAAGTAGGAGAGAGTCAGATCTTTGGACCCGACATTCTCCGTGAAGCAGAAGAGAAAGTTCACAAAGTCCGTGAGCACCTCAAGACCGCTCAATCCAGACAGAAGAGTTATGCTGACAAGAGAAGGAGAGACCTGACTTTCAGTGTCGAAGATTTTGTATATCTCAAGGTTTCACCATTGAAGGGAACTCAACGCTTTAGTCTGAAGGGAAAGTTAGCCCCCAGATACATCGGGCCATTCAAAATTCTGAATCGGCGAGGAGAAGTATCGTATCAACTAGAACTGCCTGAAGAGATGTCAGCCATCCACAATGTGTTCCATATCTCGTTTCTTAGGTGAAATAAACATCATCTACATCATTCCCAAACTTTTCCCAAAGAAGAACAACTCAAAATGAATAATTGAAATGAATGGTCATTTTGGCCAAATTAACTCTCATGCCTACTTTGGCAATTCCTAGTTCTCAAAACTCAACAGAAACAATTCATGATCTTTACACCCCTTGCTAGTACACATAAAGATCTACCAAGGCCCACCTTTGGATCTTACAAAAACATTCTTTTGCTTATTTTAAATGGCATGTGAAAATTGAATTAACTACATATGCATAGATCACCCCTATTTGAAAAACCACTCAAATGAGCTCCATTTTCAAAACCCTTGCAACCAGAGACTACCTAGCATTAGTTTAGATCACTCAAAAATTTTGAACTCAAAATTCAGAAGTTTTTCTCTTTCGGCCTTTTGTCAAACACCTTGTGGGCAAGATCAAAGTGGCCTAACTACTACTGTTTTGGGGTTGATCTTGTCTAGCCAATTGAGGTGCTTTGATCACCTTTGTCTCCCCCAAGTCTAACCAGACCAGCACCAACCCATCCCCTACCTCCTAGCTGCACTGCAAGGCCATGCTGAGAGCACCTTGCCGGCCAACTTGGCCCTCGCAGCAGCATACCGCTTCCCCCTCTCTCGCCATGTCTACACGCTAGCTTGTGGTCCACCGCCACCGTCCAACCAGCCCCAGCCCAGAGACAGAGACCAGAACCGCCGGAACCGCCGTGCGCGGAAGCTGGTCGACCATGCCGAACACGCCCAGTGTGCCACGCCCGACCCGCGTGCACAGACCGCCCCTCGACCGCAGCCCGCGCCCACCGCTTCGCCATGACCCAGGGAACACCCCAGACACCCCCGTTGGCCGCCCAACGCGCCACAGCTACCGCTCGCCGTCGAATCCGCAACCTCTGCCGCCCAGAGCGCGTGACGCTCCCGACCAGCATAGAGCTCGCCTTGCCGCGCCTTTAAGCCTCAGAGGACCGCCAGGAGACAGGCCACTATCCCTTACCTCGAGCCACGCCGCTAGCCCCCTGTGCCGCCCTCGCCGGAGTCGCCTGCCCATACCGCTCGGTCTCACGTAGAGCCTATATAAGCCGGCCTCCCCAGCACGAAATCCTCACACTCCCACACTTCTCACCTCTCACTGATCCTTTCCCCTCCCTCGCTGGAGCCAATCGGGCTGTAGTTCATCGGAATTGCACCGGAGGAGCCCGCGGCAAAGGAGGAAAAGCCCCGTCGATTGCGACCACCCCTGGGGCTACCTCGACCGTCCCTGAGCTCGCTGTCGACCACCAGTTCTTTCGCCCGCCTCGCCGTCGTCTCTGGAGCCCTGGTACGTCCCCGGTAGACCCCCACCGAGCCGCTAGGGCTAACTCTCGCCGGTGACAGGTTCGTCGTCGACAACGACCCTCAGCCGTAGATCTCACTTCTAATCCTACGATCCATAGTGCGCGTACCGTTTCACGTGTTAAGATCCACTGACAAGCGGGACCCCCTTTCAACTGAGCCCCGCGCCGCGGAGCGCCACTGGGCCGGCCCATGTTCGTTCCCGCGCTAGCCCAGCCGTTCAAAATTGGATTTTTCTATTTAGTTTAAACTTAGTTATGTCTCTGAGTTTGAAAATCAATTCAGAGAGATTTACAAATCCATTTTGCATGAAACCAATTTTTTCTGAAATGTATTGAAATGATCTATCCAAGCCCGTTGGATTTAATTCAATTAGAGTTATAGATCTCTCCTAGTAAAAATAATAAAACAGAAGTATTTGCACCTTGCAACATTTTTATAAAACCAACCAAGTTAGCTTTTGAGTTGATTCCAACTCTCAAAATTCACATTTCATCATACCTATCTGAATATGTAATAATATTAAGGTTTACATGCAGTGACTTTGGACTAGTACCAAAATAATGCTATATAGGCATTTCTAGTCACTTTAAATCATTAAATAATGAACTTAAACCAAATTAATTATGATCCAACCTTTAAATCTCATTCCCACATGTTAGAATATGTGGTGATGACATGTGTCCACATGATCCCATATTTTAAGTGGTGAATACTAAATCTTAGTTAAACTTTTCAATGAGTAGAAATTACTTTTCTAAAATAAAAAGGAAGAAACTAGTGAATTAAACTTGTGATGCTTGTGATGATAATAGATCATCAAATGTGTGTCTTAGAATGCTAATTAGACTAGTTAAATATTGTTTGGTGATTGTGTACTCCGTATGTATTTATAGAAGATAGTACCGACCAAGCTTACGAGGAGGAGGAGTGCTACCAAGAAGAAGAAGAAAACTTCAACCATTGCACCAACCAAGGCAAGCTAGCACTATCCAAGTTAACCCTTGCAAGTTGTACTTGCAAGCCACCATTAAAAGTGCAAGCTATTGTTAGCAAGCTAGAATGAAGAGAGATGAATGAGCAAGGATGCCTTAGGCATGCTTTGGTCACACCACCTTGACTATTACTACCCCAAGTATTACCTTACCAGCTTTAATTCCTTTAGTTTACACAAAGTCCCTTACTTGTTTTGAAGGTAGCATAAAAAGTATAAAACTTGACCTATTTAGCTAAGCTTTAGATGTCATTCTATGGCATGATATTGAACCCATCATCTTTCCACCTTAGTGAACACTCTTAAATTAGTAGTTTAGAGTAGATCAAAACTTGAGTCACTTTAGATGGGAACAATTGGTGAAAATGAATTGTGAAAACCTTGGAATGATGAGTCATTCTATTGAGATGTTTTGACATGTGTTGAGAAACACAAATGGTTTATGATGATAAAAATGTTGAGGCATGAGCCTTAGCCCTTTTATAAAACTGATGGTTGGATTCGGATGCGATACCATTCCATATTTACCGTACAACCACATTACCTGAATTGGGTAAGGCTTAGCTGGAAATTTATATGCATTAGTATTAGTTCCCTCGCGGGAGAGGTTTGAGCTGAGGCTACCTCTCAATGTTGTCCACCTATGCAGTGCCCAAGATGACTGATGGTCGTGGTTGGGAGGCCATGCTCATAGGAGAGGTGCTTATACTAGGGTGTGTAAAGGAAAGGTTATGTTTGATTATCTGCATACTAAGTATGATGATTCAGGGTTATCCCTGACGGATGTATCGAATCTTGTGGTGAAAGTGTACCACCTCTGCAGAGTGTCAAACTATTCGAATAGCCGCGTCCGCGGTTAAGGACAGTTGGAATAGCCATACTATTTCGTTCTCAGATGTTTTCCAAATAACTTGAAGTGAATGATGAATCTTGACTTGACCACAACAGGGTTGTGCTTATGATACTAGCTTCCCAACTTAAGTGATTCTAGAACTTTATTTTATCTTTCTTTGCTTCTAAACTCAGCTTAGGTTTTAAACTTAACTTTATAGTTAAACTTAGATCTAGCACTTTAACCAAGAACTATATTACTTGTTAGTGGTAGTTTGCGAGTACTTAAAGAGTACTCATGATATGGGGTGGCCCGATCTTCTCAGTAAGCGGATGGCGGTGATGATGGTGGATGATAGATAACTAGCCTGTAGCTATGAACTCTCCCGCTCGATCCCTGATGCCAATGCAACAGCTCTCGAACCTTGTAGGATATTCACAACACCACGCTCTTGCGCACGCAGCCGTGACCACGAACGGTAGTATGCAATCTACTAATTCCCAATGGAACAACAGATCACACTCAATTATAGTTGGTAGATTAGAACACAGGGTAATTCCAGAGGTTCTATGAAAGAAACAACTACAAAATAGTTTTAACATGGTCTAACCTAAACTAGAGGGTGTTCCCAGGCTTATATGGCCGCCGGAACGTCCGAAAAACGCGAAATGAAAACATTTCTGATACAGTCAGATCCGTCCGGATCTGACGGGAACTTTTTGGGACGGATTATCCGGTCTAAGAGGGCCGGATTATCCGGGGGAAAATCCGGTCAAATATCCGCCCCAGTACTGAACGCCGCGCACGAAGTCCTTTGCAGAATCTCCAAAAGCAGGGCCGGATTATCCGGGGTGTGGGGGCCGGATTATCCGGGGTCTTTTAGGCGTGGAAGTACTCATTGGAAAGATCTTGGAATTACCTATCCAACAAGTGCTTATTTGCTTGATTTGGAGTTCGTATGAGGAATCCATGTCCGTTAGAATTTCAAGTCTGTTGTCTGTGCGAATTGAACGCTCCTTCTCTTCTATGATCTCCCTTGCTTGTATTGCGCCTTCCTCCCGCTCCTCCCTCGCGCATCCTTGGGCGATCATCATGTTGGGCTTCTCTTGTAGCCCTTCTCCTCCTCGCGCCATGCTTGTTTCTCCAACGAACCTGATCATACATAAATGCATAGACTTAGGCAGTATAAAGTTCTCATCAATCAAAGTACCAGATTCGTTTAGGATTAAATTCACCTGTTGTTCAAGTAGCTTAGCACGAGCTCTTGTAATAGGTCCAATTCTAATCTCATTGGACTGATCCTTTCTTGCAACAGTTGTAGCATCTTCAGTAGTCATTGGGGTAGGTGTAATTGTAGGGATGTCCTCATCATCTCCCCCCCCTTCAAAAGGCGTCGACCTCAACGCTCCAAGGTCTTCTCCAGCATATGGTGAAAAATCAGCAACACTGAAACTGTTGCTAACTCCACCAAACTCCTCAATAGGTATATCAACCGAGTAGGCATTATCATTAATCTTGGCTAACACCTTGTAAGGACCAGCACCACGTGGCTTCAATTTTGCCTTTCGAAGTAGTGGGAACCTATCCTTGTGTAGATGCACCCAAACAATATCTCCAGGCTCGAACAACACTTCTTTCCTTGCTTGATTCCTTGCAGCAGCAATGTTCTTGCCTTTCTTCTCAATAGCCTCTCGAGTCTTCTCATGTATTTTATTCACATAATCAGCACGTTTTGATGCCTCCATATCAACTCTCTCATGTAATGGCAGAGGCAACATATCAAGTGGCGTCAATGGCTTGAAACCATACACCACCTCAAAAGGACAAAGCTGAGTAGTCGAATGCACCGCCCTGTTGTAAGCAAACTCAACATGTGGCAAACACTCTTCCCACTCCCGCAGATTCTTTTTAATCATGGTCCTTAGCATTTGTGACAATGTTCGATTCACCACCTCTGTTTGACCATCTGTTTGGGGGTGACATGTAGTACTGAACAGTAGCTTCGTTACTAGCTTCCCCCATAAGGTCTTCCAAAAGTAGCTCATGAACTTCACATCACGGTCAGAAACAATCGTCTTCGGTACTCCATGTAATCTCACGATGTCCCTGAAAAATAGGTTAGCAACATGCGATGCATCATCGCTTTTGTGGCAGGCAATAAAATGAGCCATCTTAGAGAACCTATCCACTACCACAAATATAGAATCATGACCTCTCTGAGTTTTAGGTAGACCTAGCACAAAATCCATACTAATGTCTTCCCATGGAGTAGTAGGTGCAGAGAGAGGTGTACACAAACCGTGAGGCTTCAGCTTAGATTTCGACTTGTGGCATGTAATACATCGTCTCACAAATCTGTACACATCACGCCTCATCTTGGGCCAATAAAAGTGATCAGCAAGCATGAGCAACGTCTTCTCACGCCCAAAGTGACCCATCAAACCACCATCATGTGATTCTTGCACTAAGAACAAACGCAACGATGATTCTAGAATACATAGTTTGTTAGCTCAAAACAAATATCCATCATGTATATGATAATTATCCCATGCGTTTCTAAGAGCACGCAAACGATATGGTTCAGCAAAATCATGGTCAGTTGCATAAAGTGCACAAATAGCTTCTAATCCAGGAATTTTAACATCAAGATTGGTTAATAGCATGTTCTTCCTAGACAGAGCATCAGCAACAACATTCTCTTTTCCCTTCTTATAATTAATGATGTAAGGAAAAGACTCAATGAACTCAACCCATTTAGCTAATCTTCTATGCAAGTTTGATTGAGCTTTCAAGTATTTGAATGCTTCATGATCAGAATGTATGATGAATTCCTTTGGCCACAAATAATGTTGCCAAACCTCAAGTACTCTAACAAGTGCATACAATTCTTTATCATAGATAGAATAATTCAAACGAGCACCAGTCAATTTCTCAGAAAAATAAGCTATAGGCCGACCCTCTTGCATCAAAATGCCACCTATGCCTATACCACTAGCATCACATTCAACTTCAAATTGCTTTGAAAAATCAGGTAATGCAAGTAATGGTGCAGAAGTAAGCAAACGTTTTAATGTATCAAATGTTATGTCTTGGGCCACGCCCCATACAAAAGGAACACCTTTCTTTGTCAAATCATTCAAAGGTGCAGCAATGGAGCTAAAATCTTTCACAAAGCGCCTATAGAAACCAGCGAGACCGTGGAAACTACGCACTTGACTAACATTCATTGGAGTAGGCCAATTCTGAATTGATTCAATTTTAGATTGATCTACCTCTACTCCATGCTTAGAAACAACAAATCCTAGGAATATGACCTTATCTTTTGCAAATGTACACTTCTCAAGATTAGCATACAGTTTATTATCACGTAACACTTGCAAAACTTGTCGAATATGAGTGCAATGTTCAGTTTCGTTGTGGATGTATATAAGTATATCATCAAAGTAAACAACCATGAAACGACCAATGAACTCTCTCAAAACATGATTCATCAAACGCATGAAAGTACTAGGTGCATTAGTAAGACCAAACGGCATAACTAACCACTCATACAAACCGAATTTAGTTTTGAAAGTAGTTTTCCACTCATCCCCTTCTTTCATCCTAATTTGATGATAACCACTACGCAAGTCTATCTTAGAGAAAACAGCAGCACCACTCAATTCATCTAACATATCCTCTAAGCGTGGAATAGGATGACGATATCAAATAATGATGTTATTAATCGCTCTACAATCTACACACATGCGCCATGTACCATCTTTCTTAGGAACTAAAATAACAGGAATAGCACAAGGGCTAAGAGAGACACGAATGTACCCTTTATCCAGCAACGCTTGTACTTGCTTCTGAATTTCCTTAGTCTCTTCGGGATTAGTCCTGTAAGGTGCACGGTTGGGAAGTGTGGCGCCAGGAATCAGGTCCACTTGATGTTCTATACCACGCAATGGAGGCAAACCTGTGGGTACGTCTTCTGGAAACACATCCCCAAAGTCCTGCAAAACAGAAGAGACACCAAGAGAAATAGGGGTCATGTCGTTAGAAACCAATACCTCGCCCTTATACATGAGCACAAGTGGCATGGCTGTAGGATCCTCACGAAACTCTCTCATATCCTCCTTGGTGGCTAGTATCAATAACCCAGGCACTCTCTCACTTTTCGTTATATCACTCAATTTAGGCTCAATTACATCAGGAATAGCTGTAATACAGTCTCGCCGAGTGGTAGTATCTTCCTTCAAGTTCACCTCTATCTTCTAGCGAGAATCATTCACAATTTCTTGTGGTGTCATTGGCTTCATAGTAATCTTCTTCCCTTTGAATTCCAAGTGATATGTATTGGCTCGGCCATTGTGTTGTACATGGCGATCATAGAGCCAAGGCCGACCCAATAGTAGGTGACAAACAGTCATAGGAACCACATCAAAATCAATAGAATCTTTGTATGGACCTATTTGAAAATTCACACGTACCATATTATTTACCTTCATCTCACCATTTTTGCTCAACCATTGTATGTAGTATGGCTTGGGATGAGATAAATATGTCAAATTCAGTTTGGCACATAGTTCCTTACAAGATTTCTGCAGCTACCTCCATCAATAATTACCTTGCAAGCTTTGTTTGGTCCAACTAGAGCTTTTGTTTGGAACAAGTTGCAATGCTGGGATTCCTCAACCGGTTGCACACTAAGTACACGTGAAGATATGACAATAGTGGGTGCACGCTCAGCATATGTGTAGCATCCCAATTGTCTAACAATTGTAATGCTACTTGGTCTAGTAAGATAATGGCTACTTCCTATATATATATATATTGTTGCATCATAATTATGTCATGCTCATGTCATCATGCCACCTTGCATTTGAGCATCATATAAAACCCTGTTTCTTTGGTTCTTCTCTCATATGCATTATTAATTGTATTTGCCTCTTGATATTGTATTTGGTTATTGATATATTGTTTAATGCCCAAGTTGAGTTGGGGGCATATCTTTTATTTCCAATCTACACCTTTCTTTGTCACCACCTTATAATTCCACCACCTCATTAATCCATGAGCTTGTACTTCTTTTTCATTTGATATTTTATTCTAGCTCATGTGGTTTGGGGTGGATCAAATCCTTTAAATTCTTTTGCTTGGCTTTTAATCCACTTCTTGGAAATGCATAAGAATAATGCCATAATATTATTATTGTTTTCACAAAATAAATCATGGCATTATTATTTTACATGGGCAATGCAAAATGTACCACCATCTTTTATCCCTTTGTTTTTTTCCTTTATTGTTAGTGGATATTTCTTTGTGGACCATCTCCATCCATCCCACCATCCCCATATTCTCATCCATATCTTTTTCTTTTAATTAAATCTCTTCATGCATGACCATATGAGGCTTATTCTTTCTCTCTCTTTTTCTTTTTCTTTTTCTTGTTTTCTTCTCCACCTTAGCTTATGCTAGAATAAACCCCATTTTTTTCCTCTTGGTTTGGTCTCTTAATCAAATCCAAAATCTAAAACCCTAATCAAACTTAACCTAGCTTTTCTCTCTCTATTTTTTTCTCCTAGCCCTAGTTCTACTAAACCCTAACCCGAGACTACCCCATCTACCCTAGCCCGAGCTACCCCCTCTCCTCTCTCTCTCTTCTCCCTACCTGCCATGCTGGCCCCAGCTGCTGCGCCTCCCCCTCACCCTGGTCCCCCTGTAGCCTCCCCTGCCAAGCCCTACCTGCCCCAGCCCGACCTGCACGTGCTCGAGGAGAAAAAGAGAGAAGGGGCCGAGACCACATTTATCTCTATCGTGCCCACACGCTACCCCTCTCTCCCCCTCGCGTTCTCCTCATCCCCCACGCCTCCTGGCAGCTCCCAGATCCACTCCAAAGCCTGCCTCGCCTTCCCCTTCTTCCTCGCCGACGCCAGCTCCGGCCGCCAGTCGCCGCCATCTACCTCTGTTCCTCTTCGTTCCAGCCGGCGTGCACGTCGTGGAGGTGGCCTGGGAGACCGAGGAGACCGCCCTGCTGCTCCCTGTACGCACCGACGTGGACGAGAAGCCCCATCACCGCCGGATCCTGCGCCTCGTCGTCCGAAACCCTAACGCCGGGGAGCGCTTGCGTCCTTGCCGCTCCGGTGCCTCCCCGCCCGATCCAACTCCACCGTCCCCTCCGCGGTGAGCAGTACTCCCTCCCTGACATCCTCCGCTTCGCTGTCACCGTCTAGCGCCGCCGCTCGTTTCGCCGAACGCCCTCCGTGCGCCAGAGCTCGCCGGTGCCTGCAAGCTCCCCGCGCCGCATCGAGCTTTAGCTAGGCCCCAAACCCCCTCCTATGAGCTCCCCTAGCCCCGCCGCGCTGGCTACCACCGCAGCGCGCTCGCCCGCGACCCGGGTTCGAACCCCGCGCGCCGCGCTCCGCGCGGTCGACCACCGATCCGTCAGAGCGACAGAGGAAACAGAAGAACAGTACGGGCCGTGGTCGTTTTACGGATAGCCCCCTCTTTTTACCTCTCGCTCAACCCGCGGTCCACCCTACCCCACCTGTCAGCCACCGTGATCATCTCTCAGAAAACCCCCCAGCCTGTTTTTCCCTAAACCCGTGGTCCAGCCTATCCCCTCCTGTCAGCCTCTGCAGGATCACCCACTTCCACGTGGGCCCGCAGCCATCGGACCCACCAGTCAGCCCAAGTGGTTAGCTAAGGCGCGGTGAGAAAAACCTGTTCGCGCGCGGTTCTCGCCCAGTCAGCATCTGGCCCACCGTCAGCGGCTGTGGCTAGGTTTGCCTAGGTGACAAAAGTTTCTCCCTGTTGTCTGTTTTTAATTAAACCTTTTTCAAATTGATTTAAATTCAAATTCAAATCAAATTTAAATAACTTTTCAAATATAAAACCAAATAATACAAATGATATATGTTTTTGAATCAGAAAAATGTGAGGAATTCAAATATGCTATTCAAAATATTATTTGAGCACTTTAAAATTTCGAGGTGATTAAAATTACAATAAAATGCTCTTTTTCTTAATTAATTAATAACTTTTGTTTTATAACTCCAAACTTGACAAACAATATGTCTAGATCGATCAGCGCGACGAGTCTGTTCTATCTATGCATTCCATGTTCTGAATTGCAGCATGCATCATATAAATATAAAGTATACAGCAACTTATTTGAGTATAAAATGTGACTAAAACTCAATAAAATGCTTTATTCTTGTACCCCACACCTCACCCATGCCATGCTACATTATTGCCATGCAAATTGTGCATCATTCATCATGGCATGATTGTTTGCTTGACGCATTATAATTCATATGCTTGTGCACTCTATTTATGTTGGCCCTTGTTTGTTTGGTTCTTCTTCAAATAGACGCTGAGCAGGGGATATATCAGGAATCCCAGGAGCACTACCCAGATCCTTCCCTCGCTTCAACTGAGCTGCCAGGCAAGCACTACCACATGCTTGCATACATATAGTACCTATTGCCTCTATCTTATTCTTGCATCATTGAGTCGCGATTGCATTAAATTGAATCCCAAGTACTGCATAGCCTTTACTTTTAAACTCCACTAAAGCTTGTTCCTCCATCCCGTGAGCCATTACTACAGGAGTTGTTTGAGTCATGCGGGTCGTAGAACAGCATGTGTAGGGTTTGTGAGAGTCTGATGGATAATGAGGTACCTAAACAACTTAATCTGAGTAGTAATGGGATAACTAATGAAAGTGGCACCGGTGAGCAATATCTGCTATTTGGTTCTTCATGCTCACTTGTGTCCCGTAGGACCCCGAGTACTTGATTCCTGTTCCTTGACTATTCGCACTATCCACATCCGGGAGGCCTTATGGACCCCCCTGAGCCAGAGCTTGATTCATTCTTATTTCTTGGGGCCACAAAGTAGTTTGGGGCTTTATTACTATCCTGTACTTATGCCATGTTTTACTGCTTTATTTAAGATTGTGCGAGGAGCACCTGTACTGTTTAGGATTGCGGAGTGTTTTCGCGGTATCGACAAGCCCAGTCACACTTTCGGGTTCCCAGTCGTTTACAGCCATTGGCGCAAACCTTGGGTCCGTCTCGGAGCTGGCCAACTTCGTTGCGGGTAGCTTAATGGGGTGGCCCCCTGAAACATTTCTGAATCCTGTGATCGCTTTGTCGTGAATGCCTCGTTGGGTTTTGATTTGGTTTTTCCGAGGTTGATCGAGTGTGTGTTGCTATTTGTGCACCCCTGCAGGGTAAATCTTTCTGAAAGCCGTGTCCGCGGTTATGGACGACTTGGAGCACAGTTTCTCGATCATAGACAAGTATAACTAAAGTACCGCTTTTAATTTGACTAAGTACTTGACTAGTAATAGTGCAACACTCATGGAATGGTTAATAAAACTGCCAACGGATGGGGGGTTGTTCGTCCGCTTCCTCGTTGGTAAGCGAGGAGGAGGATGGATCTGTTAATATTACTGTTACAACTGTTGCTATTAATTCACGGACATCCGTCTATCTTTGGTTAGGCGGATGGTTAGCGAGTATCTATAGAATTGTTAGGTATTATCTTTTGCTGCAATTGCGTCACCCCAGGTTGTGTCCCCTTTAGAGGCATAAAGACTTGCTGAGTACCCCTAGGGTCTCACACGATAAATTGTTTGATTCAGATGAATAGGTGTACCCGCAAGATGGATACTGGGTAGAGGAGACGGACGATGTTGGCAACGATCACTCGGTGTAGAGATTCCGGGAACGGGGATCCGTGGGATCTGTGGGCGGGATGTGTTTATTTATGGGGCATCCTATGCTGATTTGCTTCTTATCCGTACTCGGATCTTGTTTCACGCTTCCGCCTGATACTATGATGTTTGATGTATGAGGAGATATCCTAAACTATTATATCTATCTAGGACATTTGGATCTTGCCGTATGGCGTTGCAATATTTCTATTTCTTTTAGATGGAATGGCTCTGAGGACTGTTGTATGTGGCTTGCATACATACTCATTTGTGTATGTAGTTGATCCCTTCGCCTGCCGATTACGCCGCTCGTTCTTGTCTCGATGTTTGGAAATGGTTAGGACGGCCGAAAGTTCTACCTGTGAGTGGCATTTGGCCCCACCATACTATTTTAACAATTTTCGCTCATCCAGGCTTGTAACTAAGAGCGTAATTCACCGAGGTAGTTACAATATGCATCAGCACCATCCTCGCCGTCATCAATATCATCATCAGAAGCTTCATCTCCACTTTCTACTTCACCTTGTTCATTAACAAACATAACCTTGTTGTTTGGACAATCCTTCTTGTAGTGTCCTCTACCTCCACAAGTATGGCACACCACATCACGAGTACGTGTAGTAGACATGTTGGAACCCGAGCTAGCAGTAGGAGCAGCGAGTTTCCGAGCATTAGAACCAAATGAAGGTGTACTTGCTGGCTTGGCCGATGGTGTAAAAGGAGCAGCAGCTGGTGGCGTGACTGTAGGAGGTGTAGACCTGGCCGAAAATCTGCTGGAGGATGGAAAACGAGCACATGACTTCGCCTCTTCTACCAACTGGGATTCGGCCTCTCTAGCATGATGCAACAACTCATTCATGGTCTCATACTTGTGATGACGAACAATGCTCTTGATCGATAACTTCAAATTGTTTAGGAATTGCTGCATGGTCATCTCAATGGACTCACGAATTCTAGCACGCTGCATAAGCATCTCCATCTCCATGTAGTACTCATCAACTATCATGGTGCCTTGCTTTAATTGCGTCAATTTATCAAAAACTGATCGCAAGTAGTTGGTTGGTACGAAACGAGCTTTCATGATTTGCTTCATCTCGCGCCAATCCATCACAGGAAGTTCACTGTCCTCCCTTCTATGCTGCACAAGAGCATCCCACCAACGCAAAGCATAACCATCAAATTCAGATGCTGCAAGCTTGACCTTCTTATCTTCTGAATAGTCAAATAAGCGCCAGAGTTTCTCAATCTTCAACTCCCATGTGAGGTAATCTTCAGGATCAATGGAACCATCAAACTTAGGAATTGAGAATTTTGGCTTGCCCAAACCATCATCAGCAGCTTGGTTGGGCACACGGTGAGCACGCCAAAGAGGGGCAAACCCACGGCCATGAGCAGGTGCATGGACAGGGGGAATAGCACGTCCCCTGCCAACATGTGGAGCAGCATCCACGGTGCTACCCTCATCGAAATCATCAAAGGCATCATCATGTTGAGGATCTTCCCTTCTATGTAAGGCGGCTGTCAAACCCTCAATGGACCACTGCAAAGTGGTGACATTGACATTGAGCGTATCCACTTGCGTTTGGATAGTTTCAACCGTCCCAACATGCTGATCCAATCTCATATTCATATCTTGGAGATTCTTGTCAATGGCATCTGTCGTGTTAGTAAACACACGTGTCAAGTGGGATTTCAAAGCCTCATATTCACGCCAATTGACGAGCTCCTCATCCTTCTTTTTCTGCAACACAACATCATCATCACTAGAAGACATGATTAGTAGGTTAGTGCAAAAATCAAAATCTGTATGGTGGAAACTCTCACAACTCACTCACAACTAATAAGAAAGGAGATTTTACCGTTCCAAAGTGAATAGAGATGCTCTACCAAATGAAATCAAAGACTGATGCACTTGATGTGATGAAGTGAATATCAAAGGTATAGAGAACGATCGCAGGGCACACAGGTTATTTAAGGTGGAGCTATAGGTATGGTACCCTATCTATACCGCAAACAAGTCCTAGTGCTGATCGTACAAAAACCCAAGAAACACACACGGTGGAGATAAACATGGCAAAGCAATTTATGAACAGGAATATTGCAATGCACAAGAGAGATGCTAGTAATAGCTCAAATAGAACAGACACATGATTGTTCAATCTAATAGTGCTATAATGAAACTAGGCCTCCAACAACCCACACTTTGATATCTCTTTTTGTCACGCTTTTACTCTTTTCTTCTCTTTTTTATACTGATTCTCTTTTTTTCACAACTTTCTTTTCTTTTTTTTGATTTTTTTTAACTATCTGACACAAAGCAAAACGGGATGCAACAATTCTGAGCAATTATGGGCCGGATATTCTGGTTTGTCGGGGCCGGATAATCCGGTCTACCTAGACAAATTTTTTTGCACTTCAAACCCTAATGACCAGCCTGTCGGAGCAAAGCAACTAGTCTCGTGGGTACGTTCCTAGGCACGGATGCTGTAGATAGGCGGTATCTATGGTATACAAACAAATGTACGCTATGTGGACTCAGACAAACGAGGAAAACTTGCGGAACACAGTGATGGTTGACACGGCGAAAAACAAGATCAAACCCTAAACCTAGACACAAACGAAAAAACTAGACTCCTATGAGGAAAAACCTGCAGATCGGATCTACGAGAAGATACAATCAGCAACTAAAACTCGAAAACGATGCAATCTAGTCTATGGCAAATCTTTTTGTAAGGCTTTTTCTATATAGGACGAAAAACACTCTCTAACCTATGGATGAATTTGTGGATGCTTACCGAGGCAACACTGAAAATCTGATACCAATATGATATGGGATGGCCCGATCTTCTCAGTAAGCAGATGGCGGTGATGATGGTGGATGATAGATAACTAGCCTGTAGCTATGAACTCTCCCGCTCGATCCCTGATGCCAATGCAACAGCTCTCGAACCTTGTAGGATATTCACAACACCACGCCCTTGCGCACGCAGCCGTGACCATGAACGGTAGTATGAAATCTACTAATTCCCAATGGAATAACAGATCACACTCAATTATAGTTGATAAATTCGAACACAGGGTAATTCCAGAGGTTCTATGAAAGAAACAACTCCAAAATAGTTTTAACGTGGTCTAACCTAAACTAGAGGGCGTTCCTAGGCTTATATGGCCGCCAGAATGTCCGAAAAACGCGAAACGAAAATGTGTCTGATACAGTCAGATCCGTCCGGATCTGATGGGAACTTTTTGGGCCGGATTATCCGGTCTAAGAGGGCCGGATTATCCGGGGGCCGGATTTTCCGGGGGAAAAATCCGGTCAAATATCCGCCCCAGTACTGAACGTCGCGCACGAAGTCCTTTGCAGAATCTCCAAAGCAGGGCCGGATTATCCGGGGTGTGGGGGCCAGATTATCCGGGGTCTTTTAGGCATGGAAGTACTCATTGGAAAGATCTTGGAATTATCTATCCAACAAGTGCTTATTTGCTTGATTTAGAGTTCGTATGAGGAATCCACGTCCGTTTAAATTTCAGGACTTCTGTCTGTCCGAATTGAACGTTCCTTCTCTTCGGTGATCTCCCTTGCTTGTATTGCGCCTTCCTCCCGCTCCTCCCTCGCGCATCCTTGGGCGATCATCATGTTGGGCTTCTCTTGTAGCCCTTCTCCTCCTCGCGCCATGCTTGTTTCTCTAACGAACCTGATCATACATAAATGCATAGACTTAGGTAGTATAAAGTTCTCATCAATCAAAGTACCAGATTCGTTTAGGAGTAAATTCACCTGTTGTTCAAGTAGCTTAGCACGAGCTCTTGTAATAGGTCCAATTCTAATCTCATTGGACCGATCCTTTCTTGCAACAGTTGTAGCATCTTCAGTAGTCATTGGGGTAGGTGTAATTGTAGGGATGTCCTCATCAACTCATGGCTTTTGTCCCTGGATATTCTCATGGCCAGACTATGAAGGAGACTATCAAGATGATGGCCAGCAAGACGGCTATGATAACTAGGACTATCTGCCTTCGTCAGCATTGTCTGTGCCCCTGAAGATGGACCCCACCGCTACGCTTATCTTTTATTTCCGCTGCTTGTTGTATTGAAGACTGGATCATGAGATCCTTATTTGTGTAAGACCTTATTTATGGTTTGTAATGGATGATGTACTGTGATATCCAATCCGTTATGTCTCGCAAAAATGGTAATTCTGGGATTGCGAGGTATGGTATAACGGGTATCTGGGATTAAAAATCCGGGTGTTGACACTGCGTGCAGCCACGCTACGACCCGAGGGGGCGGCATAGCTGCATGGCGCAAGTCGGTGCACCGGCTGGGAGACCACCAGCGACGTACACGCCAAGGAAGGCATGTTTAAAGCCGGTAGCATGGACCAAAGGCGACGGCGCTGCGGCCCGACGGAACGACACAGCGGCAACCTGTAGCTCGATCGGTGGCAGACGCGTGCTCGGGGACGTGCTTGGCGTAGACATGCGCGTGATCGGTTGATCAGACCAACGATGCACCGTATGCGCCATGGCGTGGACGAAGCGTAGATCGGATTCGATGGCGGCGTTGTCGGTGAAGTCTGGGACAATGACAACGAAGAGGATCCGAGGGGGGCAGTCACGGTAGCCTTCCGCGAAAGGCGTAGCAGCCGTCTGCGGTGCACGGCAGCCTACCGTGAGGCCGTGACAGCCTGCCGAGGCAGACGCAACAACGGAGGAGGCAGGCGCACGGGCGCGGTGTAGATTCTCGATGCCGATGGTCAGAGTAGAGGCGCGGCGATGGCGATGGCGGTGGGCGACTCAATCCGATTTAAGATCGGTAAACCAAAAAAGAAAACCGATCAAGAGATCGGAAAAAGAGCTTACAGGGCGGCCGATCACGGATCAGCGGACGAACCTTGTATACGGGTTACGCGGCCCCGACGAAGATCATGGAGATTGACCTCCCAGGGGTGGCGCGACGCGGAAGCGTATGCGGCGGCTAGGTTAAGGATCTTGTCGCTCTGATACCACGTAAGAGTATGAGATTAGCGTAATATTTTGGATATATTATTAGCCTCATGGGCGAGTATATATAGACATACATAGAATTATCTTAGAGTACGAGTCAAGTTAGACTAGAGTCCTAATTATCCTAAACTACCATAATAACTGTGTCCATATCATATTCTAACATTCCACGAGGAATGGACCAATTTAATAGCGAAAGCTATTGATTTGTTGATGGGCCCTTGAGCCCTTGATTCGTGAGGTCAGTGGGTCTACCCCTCTATGGTCAGCTTTTTGTTTGACGCGCCGGCTGGGAGTCTATCTGCTTCAGGCGAAACCTAAGTGGCGCAGCTGGGCGCCGCCATGTCCAGATGATGCCCTCCGCCTAGCTTGCTGCTTGCTCCATTCCTTGTCGCCGGTGCCACATGTCGTTCCCACGACCCTCCATCAATGCATCATCCCTTCCTGCGCATCTGTTTGACTCAAGGATGTGGTAGCGGCACTACAATAAAGGTGCGGGGTCGCCACAAGAAACGATGCGGGGTCGCCACAAGAACAACGCCAAGAGGAGGAGCGGGAGTCTCGCTGCATCCATGGAAGACGGCACTTTCTTATTTGCCCAGCCGCCAAAGCCGCCCTCGTCAATTGTCCCAGCCATTCCGCCAGCTGCACAGCGTGGAGGCGCGTCTTCAACCTCTGATCTCGTCTTTCCCTTACCATCACTGCTATCCCGTTCCAAAATGTAACCCCGCGCATACAGCTTGTCTATCCAGCGTGGAAAAAGCATGCGACTTCTCCGGCATGGAAGAAGCCTTCTCTCTCCCAGCACGCAGATGTCAGAGTAGAGTAGGAGAAGACCCTGCTCGACGTGGAAATACAACCTTTTTTTTTTCTCTTGCTGCACTGCCTTTACTGCAGCTTTTGTTTATCACGCAATGCAGATCGTGATCTCATTGAAGACTCGCACGACGTGTAAGTATCCTGAGTTCCTGATCGACAATACTCATTGAACAAACTTATCAGATGACTCTGATCAATTCTCTCTCAATGTTTATTCACCCATCGATGAAGAATTTCTCATGCATTATACCTTGCTTTCTAGAAAAGTAAAGTTTGGCAAGTGTCTTTAGGCTTTATGAAATCGCTGCATCAAAGCATGAAATCTTTACTCCTTTTCTTTTTGCAGAGTATGGAATCTTTACTCCAACAGTAATGGTCTTCTATACTTGTTCTTAGAAAATGGATTATCGAAGCTAACTAACGAAGGGACAAAGAAGAATGGGTGAATGCAAGGATGTACATGGTGTTAGAAATAAGCAACGTGTATTATCAGGGGCCAAAGGCCACAATATATAGTACATCTGACTTGGGATACAAGAAGGTAAATCTAGACAAATACGGACTCCTAGACTAATACTAATACACCTTAACACCCCCCTCAGCAAAGCGTATGCAATAGCATTGCATTTGAAGAAGTAAAAACTACAGAAAAAAGTGATAATCCAAAATCCGTGTCTTCAAAGTGTCGTTATAGCATGAAGAGTCTTCAAAACCTGTAGAGTCAAGTCACAGTCGATCGAAGAAGAGATCGACACAGACCGAGAGACGGTCAGAAGAATAGCATGTCACAAAAGATCATAGCACAAGAAGCCAACATCATATAAGTTCACCAGGCAAAAGAATGTGCGCAGATCAAAAACAATGCGACGATGGCACATCAGAGAAAGACACACGCCAGATCAAAAATAGATGGGTCGTCAAAAGATGGCACATCAAGAGAAGCAAGCATGCTGCACCAGATCATAGCCCAAGAAGCCAGCGACAAAAAAGCTCGACGACAAGACAAAGGACGTAGATCAACCAGCAATACAAAAGGAGGTCAGAAGAAGACCAGAAAAACAGGCTGACGATGAAAAGTATAGTGGACTCGCATGACAAGAGAAACACAAAAAAAAACGAATTTGATGGACGCAGTGAAAAACATAGCACTAAGACCAACGACAGACGCATGTGCGAAATAGGGTCAAAACAGACACCGTCGAAAATCACCGAAGAGTGAAGAGAGACGTGCGGGAGACCACTTTTTTTCTACTCACAATCCAATCTGACGAATCAAAGAGAAAAGCGGTCAAACGGACCCAGGCAAGAGGCAACGATGCACCAGCACAAATAGTGCACGTGCATACCAGGGAAGCTCAGCATGGTCCAAAAGTAGCATCCCTGCAGCTGATCACCAACAATCCAGAGGACCGTCCGTGGAACACATGCGCGCGTGCGTCCTGGAACCGATGCGCGGGACTTGGAAGGCGTCGATTTTAAGCGCGAGCGGCAGGGCAACGGGTGAGCAGTGCAGCGGATCTGGTGGCCACGGGCGGAATCACGGTGCAGAACAACGGCAGTCCGATGACGAAAACAACACCAGGAGGGGGTGGTTGGATCGATCTGGAGCCGGTGCGAGAGAGCACCACACGCAGACGCGGAGGGGTCAGAGCAGTCGACGAGCGACGATAAGGGAGTTGTTCTGAATTGATCGACAGGTAGAAGACATACGAGTTGCGGCGTAAAAAGAAAAACCCTCGACAGGTAGAAGACATACGAGTTGCGGCGTAAAAAGAAAAACCCTAAATCTAGGCTCCACTGGCGGAGCTAGACGAGACTCCATGGGGGGGCCGCTCCTTGTGCATGTCTACTACAAGCTGGCGGGGGGGGGGGGGGGGGGGGGGGGGGGGGAGGCTACTAACCCACTTTTCTCTTATCTAAGCCAAGATTATAAGGGATAATTAAGCAAAACAGATTAGGCTGGGGGGACGGCGCCCCCCCCCCCCCCCCCCCCCCTACTTGTACATAGCTCCGCCCCTGCTAGGCTCTGATACCATATTTGTAATAAGCAACTTGTATTATCAAGAAACCAAAGGTCATATAATATAGTATATCTGACTTGAGTTATAAGAAGGTAAATCTAAATAAATACGGACTCCTAGACTAATACTCCCTCCGTTTCTTTAATATAAGGTGTATAGTTTTCTTGCACGAATATTAACGCACTGGCGAGGAGGACAAATTTCGTTGCTTTCGGATGTGAATACCCTAGATGATTGACGTGATATAGAGGGAACATACAAAATCTGGGTATCCTCTCTCTCCTGATCGGATTAATTGCCTCCTAAATAAGAGAAACAAATTCTAAAATTCCCTATACATCTTATATTATAAAAAAATTCACAAAAAACTATACACCTTATATTAAGGAAGTACTAATCTATATCTTCTGCCTAAGAATAAAGGAACAACTGCTTCTGTGCCTTCGTCCGTCTAAAAAAGACGTTTTGGCCCTCAGCAGTTCGGTGTAATTACATGTTATGCCACCGCTTAGTCAACTTCCGTGCGGGTCGCTTCGGTCGCGCGAGACAGAGGACGCAGCGCCGTCACCATCCCTGCCGGGCATCGCCTGCGAGTCGCTTCCGTCGCCCCTACACTCCCTCCCACCTCGACAGCTCGGGCGCGCGCCCCTACCCTCCCTCCCACCTCGAAATCACTATCCCCGCGTAGAGCTCGGGCGCCGCCCGACCGGATCGATGCCGGAGGCCGTGTTGTGCTGCCCGACTCCTGCCATCCGAGATCGACTCCAGGTCTTCTCCTTCCCCATTTGATTTGTCCACGACGGCCAGGATGGGTGAGTAGCAGGAGCATCAGATCCAAGATGTGGAGTCTCGATATTCTCCCCGCGGATCACCCCGGCCGCCTCCTGGTCTCAGGCCACTCCGTTCCCCTGCCGTAAACTAGGCCGCTGGTACCCGTCCGTTTCACACCGCAAATCAGGTCGCCGCTGCACGACTTGGTTCCGCCCCGCGCTGTCCCTCGAGCGTCATCGGAGCCGACCATCGTTTCCACTGCGGTCCCCTGCGTGCTGTCGCAGCCAACTGGTTCTTTCCCCCTTTCCAGGCGAGCACATCTTGGTTGCGCTGGTGCGAGGGGATTAAGGCCGCAAGAGAAGGCACGTGTAGTTGTTGGTGAAGACGTCCAGGAAGGGCACCGGGTGCAGAGCTCGGAATCGGCCGTTGAAGAATGGTGAGGAGGCCACCCGTCTCGAGAGGGGAGGAGGAGGAAGATCTCGAACAGGAGATCCGCAGTTCCTAACGGAGGGAGTTCATGTTTGGTGAGGCTCTTTATCTGCTCTGGCGGCGATGCGTCGTCACAGTCCATGGTGGCATCTCGTGTAGAGGGAAACTTGATCAGTAAGCCTTGCGCCGCCTTGCCGAATGTGTGCTGCAGCTGCAGCTGCCACGCCGAAGAACACGACCCGAGCGACGAGCCCTAGTGTTAGAGCGGAAAAGCCAGCAGCGGAAAAGCCGAGCGCTGAGCGCGAACGATGTGTACGTGCGTGCGGTGCTTCACACGAGACCTCGCTCGCTCGCTAGCTCCCTACTATCGCTGATCCCGGCCGGCCAGACTTGACACCGGCCTGCACTGTGCCGCGCAGGCTTTGGCAGCCCTGCTGGCACTGCGCTGCGTGGCATCGGCTCTGATCGTCGTGGCATTGGTTTTGATCGTCGCCTAGCGCTGTCGTGGCACGCTGTGCTGCGCAGCTGCTGAGTGCTGACCCGGGCCGCGCGTCTCTCACTGACACATGACAAACGATGCGCGCGTACGTTCCGACCGTACCGCACCGCGCCGCGCTGCGTAGCGGTGGCCGCGTTGTAGCCATGTGTGTGGAGGACTGTCTGGTTATCGTCGTGGGGGGGTGTGTGCACGTACTTTCCTAATTCCTACGGACAGATACTCGTCACGGCGGTACTCTTTCCCAGCAGATATTGATGGATACATGTATTTTGGGGAGATTATCTTCTCTTTTGTTTTATCAAAGAGAATTTCTAATTCTCAGCTAGCTAGCTGAGACATAACACATAAACAGAATCTGGTAAGTAATGTCACAGCTATATCTATGACCGTCCGTCTATCTGCTTCAGGATTCGTGCCAGTTTTACTCAGGTTGCATAAACAGAGTCTTTATCAAAATAGATGGTTTATTTTAAGCTGGGTATAGCATTGCCGGATTGGGCTGAAACATAATGAATTCAAGTGTATTTAACTGAGAAATGTACACGATGGGAGATTAATCATGGTGTCCACCTGGTCAATCGCTAGGTGTTGGCCCGCCCAGTTAATTCAGAGACAGCGTTGATCTCAGAGCGTGGTGCATCAATGGCAGTTGTAAAAGATAGTAATACGGCTCACATTTAGTTCCACCTAGATCCCTTACTCTGACTCTCACCGGTTTATATATTTTCACAAGTTCCATACATTATCAACAAGCCAAATCAGAAATCAACAAGCAATAATAAGTTATTTAGTCTGAAATCTAATGACGAGGAAGGAATAATTGAATCCCCCATGTGTTGGCTGCCGCCCCGTGGTGTGTCATGGGAGACGACGAGACTGAAAGGAGGAGAGTACGGTTTGACTAGCTACGGCTATGTAGGACGAGTTATCCAACATATGAGCAATTATGCTTCCGGAGAAGCCGAGCCTGATCTTGCACTATGCCACATGCATATCCAACCCAAATTGGACTCATCCTCGATTTCGATAGAGAACGGACTTTTTAGCCACGAGTGAAGTATAAAAGAGTAGATGGAATAAAAATTAACGAAAGATTAAGACAAAATCGTCAACTGAAGCTAGGGTTATGGGTCAATCAACTTTGGGGCAAATTTTGGATCGTGTCGATCAAAAGTTATTTTTTTAACCCGTTGCAACGCACGGACATTTGTGCTAGTACACCTTAACACATGAAACGAAGGTGAATCCATGGCCATGACAAGGAGAATCGGGGCACACATCAAGATCTGAGGTTTGTTAGTTTTGCCCTTTAATCTCTATTGAACAATTCAAAGACGAATCGTGAGCCTATGAACGAAGCATACTTAATCTCTCCATAGTAAATATCATGATAATTTCACACTCTCTTTAACCATAAGTACATCACACCACATAAAACACACTAATTCTCAAAGAATCCAGCTTCACCTTTTTTTAATATGGCCATGAGCCACTCTGATAATGTTAAATTCTTTAAAACAAATGTGCCGCTCAACAACAGACATCTTTGTCTGAACTTTTCAAATTATATGGTTTGTCCGTACCAAGTTAATTAATTTCATTTTCTCTTTTCTCAACATGGACGGTGAGGCAACCATACCTTAATTTATTTTTCTCTTTCTTTTCTCAAGATGGATAAATATGATAACATCTTAGTTATTTCTATATTGATGGACGGACGCGGCAAAACGCGCATTTATGGTCTCGCAGACTCGTAGAATGAGCAACCCTCCCTGGGACTCACCATCCGATTCCATACCCACATTCTCCTGTACTTTTTGCCCAAATCCTCTATGTCCGGTTTCTCAATCTTTCCCAAATCTTGAATTGGACACTAATTTACGCATGAAATTAAGAGAAATTAAGAAAAACTGTAACTTGGAAGCCCAAAAATCCACCGCCCATCCGGATGTTGAAAAGAGCTCATCGTTATGGATCTTGAACGACCATGTCGATGCTCGCTCGCTGCCCTCGTCCTGTGAAGTTGGGCAAAGGGTCACAACGGAGTGGAGAGCGCCACCGGCGGCGAGGGGCCCTGCACCCGCCTCACGTCGGTCCGTTCCCCCATCCTCGACAGCTACTACGTGGGAGGAGGTGCTCCGATTTGGAGGAGCTCGGACTGGAGGCGCTAATCTAGCGGGAGGAGGATGGGACCGGGCTTGAGGAGGACGTCGGCGAGCAGGAATAGGATCTTTTGTTATTTCCTACGACACTACATGACTCGATGCAGGTATCAAAACAACTCAAACAGGAATCGACGGTGCCATGCCATGCTAGCCAACTCGATTTGGATTTTGACCCTGGTATCCAAGCTAGCTATTGTAATTCGGATCGGTTAGCTTTTCCTCGCGAGCGGGCGTACTGTCGCGTGAGGTGACGGACGAAAATGAGCGCGGACGACGAAAACCACATAAACATTATATAGTAGAAGAGTTTTAGGCATGTTTTACTCACATAAACATTTCTGATTATTTAATATTTATATTATACATATTTTAATTCATATCATGGAATACATAATTAGAATAGGCTCGTCGCGCTGATCGATTTAGACATATTATTTGTCGAATTTAAAATTACGGATTTAAAGTTATGAATTTGTTAAGATAAAGTCATTTATTGGCATTTCAATTAATTTCGAAATTTTAAATTGCTCAAAACTTATTTTGGATGGCATATTTGAATTCCTGGTATTTTTCTAATTAGAAAACATATATCATTTGTATTATTTGGAATTATAAATTTGTAATAATTTTTAAATCAATTTATATTAAAAAGGGTCAAAAGTCAAAGATTTGACTAGTTAGGTTTGACTCTGGTCAAATCAGAATTTGTATTTGAATTTGAATCATATTTTCTTTTGAAATTTTTATCAAATTTGAATTATATAAAAAGATATGATTTATATTAAATATATCAATATTCTGGATTTTTATTTAATTAGAAAAAAGTTCTGGAACTTTTTGCACCTAGCCTCGCGCGAGCCACAGACGACGACGGTGGGTCCAGAGGCTCCCGCAGGCCCAAGCACGCGGTTTAGCGAGGGCGTGACATGCGGCGGAGACAGGGATGGCGGGGCGTGGTTTTAAAAAGGCCGGGTTCCTTTGTGTAAAAAAGGAACGGGTGGTTGACAGGTGGGGCCGCAGGGGCTACGGGTTGTTGAAACGAGAAAGGGCAGGGTTCGATCTACAAAACGTTCCGGCTCACTGTCGAATCTGACGAAGGCGCCGCCGTGCACAACAGACCGACGCAACTTCGACGGACGGAGGCGGGCGACTGGGTGCATAACTCACCACGCCGCACGAACGAAAGTTGGAGAGGGCAGCACCATCCGAAAGTTTCGTGCAGGAAACTAGCCCGGAGGAGGATCATGTCGACCGGAAAATGTTGAGGAACACGGGAAGTTCAGGCTACACTGCTGCTACTGCTGTCTGTGGCTGGGGTGCGCTAGCGCAGCGGCGGCGTCAAAGAAGGCTTTCCGGCGAGCCTTGGGAAGGGCGGAAACACGGAGGTGGTGTGGTCGAGCACGACGCAGATCCACGACGAGCGCGAGCGCACGGGAGGGCCTGAAGCGAGATGGGCTGGGCGAGGTGGTTCGCTCGACGGCGGCACCGCGAAGTTGCTCGACTGAACGATCCGACGATACAACAAGCTAGGGAAACCGAGAGGATGTCTAGGAGGTAGAATTGCTCACCAGCGACCAAACGGTGCTGACAAGTATGCTCGAGGTTGTCTGGATCACCGGCGAGACTCGGGGGTGGTCGGCTCGGTCTTGACACGGACATGGTGGCGCATAGCTTGCTCCGGCAAGCTCCGGCGTTGGCTGTGGTGCTGGGAGACATGGAAGACGACGACGTCCACTACACCAACTCCAACAACTGGCTTACATGGCTCCAACCGCCTCCCCTTGATCTGGCCGGAGCTAGGGTTGGAAGGTCATGGAGGTGGCCAAGGGCTGGTTTGCTTGGGCAGGAGGTTGGTTCCCTCCTAGATCTTGATCTAGGAGTGGTTGGGGGTTGCGGATGGGGTTTGCCAGCTCTACTGCTAGCTTTATGCAAAAGTAGGGAAGAACACGAGCAAGGCGATGGCGCTATTTTCGTGAGGTGGTGTTCTCGTGAGCAAGGAGAGGAACAACATGTCTGGCCGGTAGGGTAGGGTGGTGATGGGCCTAGGCTGTAGGGGAGGGGTGCGACACGGGTTTGGGTTGGCGAGGCTCAGCTGCCACTCGACGCGAACCAGGAAGGGAGCCCGGGTGGCCGCCGGGTTGGGTTGAGTCGTCTAGGTCCTAGATAGAGGGGGTGCTGTTTAGGTGTAGCTAGGTTCAAGCAAAGAGAGAGAGATTGGTTAGGTTTAGGAGTTTAGCTAGTTTAGCTTATGGTCAAGCTACGGAAGTTTGATCTAGCTAGGTTTAAGAGAGAGAGAGAGAGAGAGAGGAGAGAGAGAGAGAGAGCTAGATGGGAAGAACTAGGTGTAGATGAAGTTTAGGTTTTAGAATACAAGGTTTGGTTGTTTCACAAACCAAAACCTAGCTCCAAAGATTTGATATACCAACAGTAAGAGAAATAGAAAAGGAGTCTTATATTGCATGTGCCATGCATGATAGAAGGGCTAGACTAGGTCATGTGGTTATAACTTGGCCTCCTTTTGATTGAATCCAAATTCAAACAAAACCACAACAATATCCACCAAGATTCACAAGAATTCAATGGAAGGAGAAAAGATGCAAGTGTTGCATGGGCCATGCATATGGTATATATGCCATCACTAGTAGTGAAAACTGTAGGGGTTCTGCGCATGAAAACAATAAATTTTTACCCTATGCCCCTGAACCCATGATGCTGCCAGGACCTATCTATTAGTAATGCAGTAATGAGAGGGGATTTTCGCGAACTTACCCTTAAAGAACAAAAAGCATTGTCAACACTCAGGAGAGCGTGGTTGATGTAGACGAGCCGAAGCCAACCTCAAGGTCGTGATGAAGTCCTTGCGCTCCTGTGGCTCCAACGACTTGAGTGCCTCAAGTGTGACACCTCGCAGAGAGTTACACACGTCCGGTGCCTGACAATGACTCCCGCTTCCCTGATCGAGCAGCAGTTGTGGAAGTAGAGCTCCTGGATCCGAATCCCGCAGCGCGACAGCGCTCCACGGTGAAGATGTCTCTTGTTCGCGCAGTCCGAACTTGGGACCACAGTCACGAGAGAGAGAGACAGAGAGAGAGAATATCAATTGGAGGTCTTCCCAAAAGTGAGAAGACCTTTATTGAATATTGTGTGTATTTATCTGGCCAAATACCCCCATTATATATAGGGGGGAGGGGGTACACCCTCCCTCAAAGTCCTGGGGTGGGACTAATCATGGGGAAGGGGTGGGGAGGCGCGCCAGCCAGCCCCCACCATGGGCCCCACGTGGGGCAGGCCCATTAGGGACGCCGACCACCCCCTAGGCCCCTCCTAGGGGCGTGGTCCCCTCTTGGGCCCTTTCCCCTCCGGGAACTGGCCCATTTAATTGATTTTCTCTTTTATTAAATAATTATGAATAAATGATTAAATAAATATTTAACATTCATTCACATATTATTCAATCTCCGTGGCTATGGGATACCTTCCACCTCCACTCCGGACATCCTCCGTACTTACCAAAACCCTTCCAGTTTTCTCTCTACTATTCTTCGGCGATTCTTCTGATCCTACAAACACTCTCTAAGCATCATCAAACCCTTAAGTGTGATACCCTACGGTTTGGGAACACTCCAGACATGGTCGGGACACTGTCGGACCAATGATCGATAGAGGGACCTGGATGGCCATTTGACCCCTATGCGTTCCACGAAGATCTTTCGTCGTTTGAACCGGGACAGTCGTGTCTTATTCCCTTTGTCTCTCGATACTTGCATTGCCCGAGATCTGATCAATGACATCACCATGTCGTGTTCAATCTCGTTACCGAATAATGCTACTTGACTCGTTCCGACAAGTGATATCCCTATGATCAAATCACACGTTGTGTAGCTATTGGATATAACTTCTCCGAGTGGGCCCTTGAGTATCTTTCCGTCACGTGGACGGACAAATCCCGCTCTTGACATATATTGCCTCTATGGTTTCCTCCGAGTACCTGAACACACCTTTATTGCCACAGTATTACCAGATGACGTTTGATGCTATCTAAGCACTCCCGGGAGACAGTGATTGATATAGCCTCACGGTCTAAGGAATAGTCTATGAGGATCCATTTCTAATCATCTTAACTTGAACTTCATGACATGATCGGGTCACGATGTTTAGGTTGGTTATTGGTTCATCATCTCATTCACATAATGAGTTGACTCCATTTCCAACTGGCATAAATGCCACATGATCAGGAAACTTGATCATCTGTTGACCAATGAACCAATGACTAGAGTTTCATTGGGAACCCCTGGTTGTTTATATATCACACGTGTATTGATGTTTCCACTCAACACAGTTATAGCATGATGTAAAACTTAATCATAAACTTTATGAAATAAGATAATAGTCCTTATTACTATTTGTCTCTAGGGCATATTTCCAACAAGCACACTAGAATCCCACATGGTCATATTTATCCATGCTTGCATTCAAAAATATGTGGATTATGGCACCACAAAACAACAAGATTGCACTCATATGAATATACATAGTATATACACACATGTGAAGCTGGATGGCCATTATAGTGTGTATTTCCCACTAGATCATCTTGTAGCCAATCCTAGCATCACACATGAGCATATAGTAGATAAAACCATATGGAAGCTTAATAAAGGGAATTCTACCCACATGGCATGCAAAGGTGGCCATGAGGATCCACATCCTTAATATTGTGAAAGCAATAGAGATCATATATGGGAGCGGGTAGATTTATAAGTGGATCCATCTTAATATATATGAGCTAGAAAAAAAACCAAAAGAATGCAATTGCTCATATATAATTTGGATGGTGGAATTATAAGGTGATGACAAAGAAAGGTGGTGGAGTCAAGAAATATATGCCCCAACTCAACTTAGGCATGAAACAATTTATCAAGAGCTAACTACAATTCATCAAGAAGCAAATGCAAGTGATACAATAATGCATAAGGGATAAGAACCAAAAAGAGGGGTTTTATATGATGCTCAAATGCAAGGTGGCATGGTGACATGAGCATGCTATAATGTTGATGCAATTAATGATATGTAGGAAGTAGCAATATATAGACTAGGCAAGTAGCATTACAATTGTTAGACAATTGGGATGCTACAACTCTCCCCCACTAAACAAGAATCTCGCCCCGAGATTCCTAGGAAAAGAAAGAACACGATGAGAGGCGGGTGCTCGGAATGAAGGTGATCCTCACGTTCCCGAGATGGTTAACAACGGAATGGTGCGACCACTACACCTTACAAAAATTCTTAGACTTGTTGCAAGTCTGTGTTTTGCTTCTTGAAACAAAGGACTTGAAGAACCTGGAGAATTGTTGTGAGATGAAAAAGATAGGATGGACATAGCTATGGTGCTCTCGAGAAACACGATAAAAGAATAGAACCACTTCTTGAAAGAATTATGAAAGACGGTGTATCGAGGAGAAAGGAAAGACACATCGTTAGGATTCAAGATCAAGTGCTACAAGTGAGGCCTTCTTTTGCCAGAAGAAAAGAGCGACTTTGGAGAAATTGTCAACCACTATGAAAATAACATTTTTTTCTTCCTTTAGATATAAGAAATGAAGTTTGGAAAAGCGATATTGTCTTCAAACAATAGAGTTCCTTGATATCGATAGAATAAGATTAGAATTTAGGAATTATCCGATTATCTTCTTCTTGTGCCGGTAAGAACCCAAGGGTCACGCAATTGAGGTGCGCAGATATATCTTCAAGAGAAGGAGGTGATGCTAGTTTATGGTGGAAACCTGAGAAGAAATTGAATGTTGAATATCTGGAGTTGTTGTAGAGATGCCCATTGATTTCCTCAACCATAGGGTTAATGAAATAGATTTTTGAATTATGGCAACAACCATAATTGGATTTTACCAAGAGAGAAGAATTGACAAAATGTAAGTTAGAGATATCTTCCATCCATCTTGTTTGACGGTGTCAAGCACCGGTAGAATGGATAGGACAGAGGAGATTTTGCATTTTCTTGCACCAGATCATTGAAGATTTTTCTCCATGTTGAAATAGACGAGACCATCAACAAGAGATTATTGATTACGTTCTTGAGAGACACTCCGAAAAAACAAGAACAGAAGTAAAAGTATCAAGGGATAAAGGCCACTTCTGACTTCCGTGGAATGAGTGAAATCACATTAATCCACCAATTAAATGTACAAGAGCGAATGATAAGAGTAGTGGTATGGTAGCTACTCCATCCCGCACCCAAAGAATTACTCCGTACATGAATAGGAAAATTATGCAACCCAACTCTTAGAAATTTAGAGTGAAGATCTTAACAAGGAGAATTCATGAAGCTTCATAAGAAAACAAAGGATGTGATGCAACACTTCGTCAGCTCCAAAGTAGATAAAGATTATAATGTTGTTGTCGTGTCAGAAGTCCCAAGCCATCGGAAAGATATGAAGGAAACCACATAAATAGAGGAAGGATTGAACAGACAGATTAAGGATAGCACCCAAAACTTGAATAGAAGGATTACAAAAGATCTAAAAAGTCTTCATGGCATACGTTGGATTGAGCATAGAATATAAAGCGAGAGGGTTTTAAAAGGTTTCTTGATGAGCGGAAGACAAAAAGAATTTCTCGCCATTCTTAAGAAGATCCGAGAGAGATATAGCAGTCTTGAGAAAGTCTTCAACAAAATAGCGAGAATTACTTATCAAACCGAGGATAAAGCTCCGGAGTTGATTGAAGTTTGGAGGATGGAATTAACAATTGACTTGATGATTCCAGCATTGTAGCGATGTCTTTAGCAGAAGGACATGGTGGAGATAGGTGACTTCAAAAAGCCAGAATTCACACTTTGAGAAGTTTGCACACAAGCGATGTTCTCGAAGCTTGAGATGATGACAAGAAGATGTTCTTCATGTTCTTCCATTGATATAGAATATGCACGCATATCGTCAAGATATACCACCATGAATTATTGAGATATTCCAAGAATACCACATTCAAGCGGAAAAAGGAACAAAGGAATGCTCGAAACACTTTCTAAGCTCAACGCTCTTCAAAAAATAAACATTAAGAGCAAGAATTTGTGTTCAAAGAGATACATTAAAAGAATAGATTATCTTGCCCTTCGGAAGAGAAAAAAGATGCTGGCTTGTTCACATAGTTGAACTGATCACCGTTTGAAAAGACAAAAGATTTTGGGTAAGACCCGATGATAACTCATACATTAAGTGAAGCTATCATAGATGAACGATGAGATTCTCCTATATGAAAGGGAACCTTCGCGGATATGTAGTTCAAAAAGATGTGAAGCATGATAACGGATGATAATCCACCATAGTGCCTTAAGGAACCTCCGGATTGCCAAAGATACTTGAGTATGATATATATGATCACGGTATAACTCAAATTACCAGAGAAAACCGCCATAATTTGCAGGATTAGATTGATAATATTGACCATATTCCACTCATGATAAGCATCATATAGTAATACAGAGAACCCAATTATAATCACAAGCATCGAATCGACACACATTATGTATTTAGCCCAAAAGAATTTGAAGATGAAGTAAAAACTCTAGATTGAAGCGCCGGTAGCAAAAGACCGAGTTAGCATGTACATGTCGATAAAATAAGGTGGATAGTGTATCACACACGACTAAAAAGGAGTGTGAAAACATAGATGTATCAAAGAAAAATTTCCTGCATTTTTCGGCATTAAAATACCAATAGATGCGAAAGAATAACTTAACGATAGAGATTAGCAAGTCCACATTCTATGAAAGAATGTAGGAAGGACGAACACCCTTAACAAGATTATGTCGATAACAAAGAGTAAGACAGATCGCATCAGTTTACAAAGAGTCGAATAGATTGCATGGGTTACAAATAAGCCTGTCGGTATGGAATGTACCAATAGTTGATAACCAAAGACAAATTGCGACAACAAGGTTGAATGCAACAGATAGACAAATAATTACACACACATCCTATGGTACTACGAAAACCCTGAACACGTGAATCCTAGTTTGAATTTTTAGAAGAGGATAGACAAATGTTACACTTCCTTACTAGAACAGGGTGGGTGGGTAAGAAGAAAAATAGAAGAAATCATACTCTCACATTTAGTTTTTTCCTAGTATACATAACTACCAAAAATATTTTCTAGACTGACAACGACCATCTTGGTTGAGACCCTGAAGGACGGAATGGCTCTGATACCAATTGTAATACCTCAGACCCTACACTCTAAGCTCAAGCCTGGATGAACCAAAAGTGGACAGGACGTACTACCGTGGGGCTGCGCAGGCAAAAACAGTAGGACCACCTCGTGGAGCAGGGCACGGTACCAGACAACCATCCCACCCACTATCCAGAACATCAGGACAAGAGCGAGCAGCGTAGTCGACAGGTAAAGTGATCAAAAACATACACAAATGAGTATTTATGTTAGCGACGTACAATAGACATCAGAGCCACACCATATAGAAACAATAGAAACATAAGTATTCAACGCCATATGGCAAGATCCAAATATCCTAGATAGTTCTAATAGTCTATGATACATCCTCATACATCACACATTGGAGTATCAAGTGGAAGTGGAAAACAAGGTTCGAGTACGGACAAGAAGAAAATTGGCATAAGATGCCCTGAAAATAAGCACACCCTGCCCATAGATCTCATGGATCTCCATCCCCAGAATCTCTACACCCAATAGTCGTTGCCACCATCATCAGTCTCTTCGACCCAGTAACCTTTTTGCGAGTATACCTGTCCATCTAAACCAAATCTTTATCGTGTGAGACCCTAGGGGTACTCAGTAAGTCTTAATGCATCTAAAGGGAACAACCTAGGGGCGACGCAATTGCAGCGAAAGATAATAGCTTAACAATTATATAGAGACATGCTACACATCCGCCCAACCAGAGATGGACGGACGCTTGTTAATTAGTAACAACAATTAGATAAGAAACATAGATAAACATCACTCACCCTCCTTCTCTCTTACTGACGAGGAGGCGGAAGAACATCCCATCCTTTGGCAAATTTATTAGCCATTCCATGAGTATTGCACTATTTACTAATCATGTCTTAGTCAAATTAAAAGGCGGTACTTTAGTTATGCTTGTCTATGATCGAGAAACTATGCTTCAAGTTTTCCATAACCGCGGACATGGATTTCAGAAAGATTTACCCTACAGGGGTGCACAAATAGCAACACATGCACGATCAACCACTACAATAAATGTGATTATCTATGACGCACATTAGTGACGATTTAGTAAAAAACCTCACAATTTGGATGAATCTCTGACTTTTTTGCCGAATCGTCACATAATGAGCGTCATATATAATCACATTTGTTGTACTCGGTAAGAAGAAAATTAAAAGCAACGAGTCCTCGCGACAAAGCATTCATAGGATTTATAAATCATTTCAGGGGGCCACCCCAATAAGCTACCCGCAACAAAGTTGGCCGGCTTTGAGACGGACCCAGGGTTTGTGACGACGACGGTAAACGACTAGGAACCCGAAAGTATGACTAGGCTTGTCGATACAGCATAAACGTGGCACGAGGTTCCTAAACAGTAGACACTACAAGAAAAGTTTCCTTCCGCAACAACTTAGCCCGATGGTCGTCGTAGAAGGCATGTCTTCCGCGGCAAATTTCTCGGCTCGGCCGTGGCCGATGGAAAAAACTTTTTTCCCCGATTTTGTGGTCCTCTACTATTACGGAACCGCTAAAAACATGGAGGAAGCTTGGCCAATGCATGGAAGAAGCAAGATTTCCGTTTCCTCGCGCGATGTTGACTCGCCAAAGTCTTTTGAGGCGAGTGGGTCCTGGACGTCAGTGTCTCTAGTGGACCATATTTTTCGGTCGCGACTCCCTGATTTGAACTCGATAATGTTGCTCGATGCGTCTGCCATTTAGTCAGGCTGCTAGGTCCCACATGTCACCCTCTCATTAGAAGAATCGTGTGTATGATGGATTTTTTTCCCTTCGCTCGCACTACCCTGTTCCAAAGTTGATAGGGTTGCTCGATACATCTACCGTTTAATCAACCCCTTAGGACCCACATATCATCCTCTCATTAGAAGAAATATGTGTATAATGGAATTTTTTCCCTTGGCTATTGCCTCCGTAATTTCTACTCGATAACGTTGCTCGATCTATCTACCGTCTAGTCATGATGTTGGGTCCTCCATGTCAGCCTCTCATTAGAAGAATCATGTGTATGATGGAATTTTTTTCCTTCACTTGCTCTACCCTTTTCCGAAGTTGATAGCGTTACTCGATGCATCTACCGTTTAATCAGGTTGTTGGGATCCACATGTCATCCTCCCATTAGAAGAAACGTATGTATGATGGAATTTTTTCCTTCGTTCGTGCTTCATACCCTGTTCCGAACTTCAAAGCGCTGTTCGATGTATCTACCGTTTAATCACGTTGCTGGCCGCACATGTCATCCTCTCATTAGAAGAAACGTGTATATGATGGATTTTTTACCCTCTGTCGCGCCTTCGTGTTCCGAACTTGATAGCATTGCTCCCTGCATCATCCGTTTATTCAGGTTGGTGGGTCCTTATGTCAGTCTCACATTAGAAGAATCGTGGGTATGATGGAATTTTTTTCTTCTCTAGCGCTACCCTGTTCCGAACTAGATAGCGTTGCTCGATGAATCTGCCGTTTGCTCATGCTGTTGGATCCCCCATTTCAGCCTCTCATTACAAGAAATGTGTGCATGCTAAACTTTTTTCTCGCTCGCGCCTCCCTATTTCGAACTAACAACGTTGCTCGATACAACATCTGTATAAGGTCGTACTGCTGGTCCCACATATCAACCTCTCTGTAAATGAAACGTGCATATGATGGACTTTTTTTTTGCCATGCTGCTGTTTTGACATTGGCAACTTGCTGGGTCCCAAATGTCAACCACCTCTATGCAGGAAACGTGTCTATGCTGGATCCCAGCTGACAGCCTCTATTTGAAAGCCTCTATTTAAAAGAAATATGTGTATGTTGGACTATTTTTTCGGGTCCCAGATGTCAGTCTCAGAGTAAAAAATCTCATAAAGGCTGAATTAAAAAGATTTTGGGCTAACTCGAGGCGGATGCCCTATTCGTCATGGCTTATATTCCATGGGCTCACTCCTAAATTGAATAGGCTATGGTCGGTGGCCACAAGACCACAGAAAGGCTGAATTAGAAGGTATTGGGCTATGCTTAGGGCTGATAGGCTAATTTCATGGGCTATGTTAGGGCCTGCTAGGTCCGACATGTCAGCTTCTCTGTAAGTGCAACGTGTGTATGATAGACTTTTTTGGTCGCGTCCGCTGGTTTCACCGTGGCAGTCGTGTATGGTCTTACTGCTAGGGCCCTTATGTCAGCCTCTATGGCATGTTTTGACTTGTGGGTCCCCGATGTAGCCTTGTATGTTCTGTCTGGTGGGTCCCTGATGCCAGCCTCTCTGTCCAAGTATTTAAACTTCTTTTTTGAACAAACCATCAAAAAAACTCGAGGGACGCTACATGTTGGTGGGTCCGTGATGTCAGCCTCTCCGTGCGATATTGCTAGAAGAAGAAAATGTAAGCCCAAGATACAAACACATAGAGAGGCGATTCGAATAAAAGACCTTCAAAGCAAATAAACATAAACTGAGTGCGTTTCCACTACAACAAAGATATTTATAGAAGAAATATCATTAAACTTTTATTAGTACTATAACTTATGTATTAGTCTTCTTAAAGTATTTTGTGTGTCTATGTTTATCTCTTTCAAAATATAAAAGGGCAGCGCTCCTAGCATCTCAATTTATAAAATGCCACATAATGGGGTATTTTCTTAAAAACATGGGTAGGCAGAGTTTTTTTATTATGAGAGGTGGGGGCAATGCCCAAAAGGCCAAATTAAAAAGAGTTTGGCTATTGCTCTACGTGGGTTATATTCCATACGCTATGTTCCATGGGCTTCATTCTCAAATTTTACTGGGTTGTGCTCAGCAGTCCGCTGACCCCTAAAAGGTCGAATTAATATGTTCTCGGCTATGCTCCATGGGCTCCTTTATAAAATTTCGTTGGGCTGTGGTCAGCAGTCCCTAACCCCGAAAAAGACTGAATTAAAATGTTATGGGCTAAAGAGGGGCCGAATAAGCTACTCCCTCCGATCCAAATTAATGTTCTCGAATTTGGCTAGATTCGGACATATCTAGCACTAAAACATGACTAGATATGTCCGAATCTAGACAAATGTGAGAACATTAATTTGGATCAGTGCTAGATACGTCTGAATCTAGCCAAATGCGAGAACATTAATTTGGATCGGAGGGAGTACTATATTTCTTCTCCTGGTTAATAAAAATTGCATTGTGATGTGCTCTGCCGGATTCGAAACAAAGACCTCAGCGAGGGCGGGGGAAAAGCGATAATTCTTTTTGGCAGATATTCATGTCAAAATTCAGTAGTACAGAATAAGGTAGAAAAATTATCAATAGATTCGAAGTTAATATTCAGCAGCACTTGGCCAATTCAGTAGCATTTCAAAAGTGACCAATTCAGCAATACAGACAATAAAATACAATACTAGTATATCAGTATTAGTTGCACAAAATTCTTTAGTAATAGCAATGACAGAACATTCGAGAGATTTAGTAGCTTTCCTGCTTAAAATTCAATAGTAGTATAGAGAGAATCAGTTCTTGTTCTAGCTAAAAAAACCTAGGCGCACGATCAGTTTGGCTTGTTCTCCGAATAGACTCAATCATTGGAGCAAGCAAAACTGACGATCAAGTATGCTTCTGTGTGAGTACCTCCTCCTTATGTCAATGCCTGTGTAACCGCCCATAGCACCCCAAAATGCCCAAGACTCATCCAGATAATTGTGACAATGCTAAGTTTTAAAAGAAAAGCAAAACAATCTGACGCACTTCATCTAACCAAGTACCAGTACATCACAATTTGTCTACAAAATATTGTACTAATAGTAGCGATAGAACATTTGACAAATTCAGTAGCATTTGAAAGATTCAGCAGTATAAAATAAGACCTTAAAAATATCAGATAGATTCCCGGTTCATATTCAGCAGTACTTGATAGAGTCAGCACAACATTTCAAAGTGACCGGTTGTGGCAGTACACAACCAGTGACCAAAAGAATTGACAGATTCAGCAATGCAGACATTAAAATTCAATAGATGTAGCAAGGACTGATTCAAACGGAAAGCGAGATCATATTCTGCACTCCACTGGTTGATCTGAACAAGTACCGAACAAAACTTTTGATAGGTTCAGTAGCATTTGAAAGATGCAGCAGTACATAATAAGAAAAAAAAATATCAAGAAAAATATTGACAGATTCACAGTTCACATTCAGTGTCACTTGGACATATTCAACAGCATTTCAAATTGACTGATTCAGTTTGTCCTTTTCTCCATACACTCGATCATTGGAGCAAGCAAAACTGGCAATCAAGTCTGCTTTTCTGTGCATGCCTCCTTCTCACATCAATGCCTGTGTGTGACCTCCAAAGCCTTCTCAAAATGCCCAAAGCCTCGTCAAGATTATGAGTTTATGACAAGGACAAGTTACAAAAGAAAACCAAGACCATCTACTACACTTGATCTAAACAAGTAGCAGTACATCAGTATTAGTTCTATAAAATGCCAAGTTCCAAAACAAAATCAAGACAATCTGCTGCACTTGATCTAAACAAGTATAAGTATATCACAGTTAGTTCTACAAAATATTATATTGTACGTACTAATAGCATTTAAAAGATTCAGCAGTATAGAATAAGACCAAAAAATATCGACAGATTCCTAGTTCATATTCAGCAGCATTTGATAGATTTCTAGTTTATATTCAGCAGCACTTGATAGATTCAACACCATTTCAAACTGACCGAATTAGCAGTACACAGACAATAATTGACAGATTCAGCAATGCACTATTGAAATTCAATAGATGTAGCTAGGCTTGATTCAAAAGTAAAGCAATACCATATTCTGCACTTCATCGGTCGATCTGAACAAGCACCAGGTCATAGTTATTATTGCAAAATAGATTAGCAGAGGAAGAACTCCATAGAAAATAGTCAAAACTACCTTAAGCTAGGAACCATGTCTCCCAAAATGATAAGTACCAGTACATACAATAGGTATTACTACAAAATACATTAGCAGTAGTTGAACTCCATAAAAATACTCCTAAGAACAACTACTAAGAACAGGTAGTAGGTCTTTCTAGCAGTTCAAATACTCCAACGAATATTAAGATGTGTTTATGTCACTCATGAATCCTATTAATCCGAAGACAGTATTCTAGGGTGAACATCGACGGTCGTTGAGCAAAGTGCGACATCGGCACCGGTAGGAGCCAGTATAGCTCATCGAACGGGATGCCGTCGAGTGACGTGGTGCTCTTCGGCACGCATAGCCCGGAATTTTTTATCCTTCTCCCCTCAATCAGAGTCGACGACGAAAAATTCACCATGTACCGTGGCGACAAGCACGCCGCCAACCTGACGCATACGACAAATATGACGTGTAGCGTTTGGCGCATGTCAAATCTCACCACGAACACAATACCATCATCCGCATATCCGATGATATCTACTGTCCACAGGCCTATTGCCGGCAGAGGCTTAGAGGAGTACCTGCGTGTTTTGCCATAGCGGAAACTGCACACCCTCATCGAGTGAGCTTCACGGAGGTGGGCGAGGAGCGCCGCCGGCGAGGTGGCGAAAATGCAGCCATCCTCCATGCAGTTGCAAGGGCCGTGCACGCACACGATCTTGTGGTTGTGGACCTGACGGTAGGCGTCTAATGTCCCGCAACCATCGTTGGGGCATCTGCTACCTTTTCTGCTGGTGACTCGAAGGTTCAACTCCTTGGAGCATGCGGCAAGCCAGATGGTGCTGGTAGTATCCATACGCATAGCGATCTTGTCGAACACGTCGACGCCAACGTTGCTCCATCCGCCGTACTGCCGGTTGGGCCCCGAATCCGCGATCGCGTCCTGATGGTTTGGGGGTGACGAGGGTTTAACTCATCAATGCCCATTATTATGGACTTGGGTTTTGGAGAAGGAGGGAGCGATAGAAGCATTAATCGGCTAGCAAACAAGCACACAGGGACGCAAGGTTTACCCAGCTTCAGGCCACATAGAGGTCCCTACTCCTGCTTGTCTGCTCTTGGAATTAACGAAGGAATCGAAGATTACAATGGTGCGCAGATGCAATCTGGCGAGGGTTGTGGAAACTAGGGTTGCATGTGTCCTCCTCGCCAACCCTCCTAGCCTTTATATATATAGGCTAGGTCTCAGGTAGCAGGTCGAGTCGGTTATAGTTTAGGGTTTTTCCTTAAAACTTTCTATCTTTAGACTTCTTCTTGTCTCGCAAGTTATCGGTAGTCCGTAGGCCACTCGAAGTCTTCATTGGGCCATGGCAACGCCGTGGGCTTCCACCATATCTGGACCGTATATGCAAGACTCGAGTACCTGGAGGGTATACCCATGTCAGTAGCCCCCGAGTGTCCAGTGGAATTGTAGATTCGACTGGGGACTTTACAAAGCCTTTCGAGTGTATGAAGCCTTTCGAGTGCTCTATTTGTGTCATAGGGATTTGTTGATGTGCATGCTTGATTTAACCGATGTATCGGTATCAGTTAACTACCTTAGGGAAAAACAACGCAATCTACTCGAACTCAAGTCCCCGGACTCGAATTCGGAAAAGTGCTGGTGTAGTTCGACTCAAGTCATGGAGGTCTTACAGGAGTCGAATTCCAGTATATGGGTGTGAGCAATCGACGCGTCCGTCAAGGCATGTTCATCGCACCTGTAGGCACGGATAAATTTCTGGTAGTCCGCAGCAAATGCGTTGCCAGGCCTTATTCAGGTCTTATCTTCACGCTGCAAGCGCGACATCCGAAATTTTGTCATCGCGGAGATGATTCGGGTGACCCAGGAGATGCAGTCTCTTTGTAGGGAAAAATATGAGGGAGTGTCGCCATAGACTTCGAGTGTGGATGTTATCAACACACAGTACGATGTACAAATAATCATAGGGTGCGTGACCAGTGCTCCCTATGGGAGTAGCCCCCGAGTGCCTGGTTGAGTCGAAGACTCAGGCAGGGACTAAAGAACTTTTGCGACTGCTGTCATCTGTTGTTTGCTTGTTTCAGTCGAATTTATTTCCGGCGCTCCCTATGGCAGTAACCCATGTCCATAGTCGAATCATGGATTCGAGTGGTTGGGTATGCTTTGAATGTCCATATTCCTGCAGAAAAAAATCGTAGGGTGCACGACCAGCGCTCCCTATGGGAGTAGGCCCCGAGTGCTTGGTGGAGTCGAAGACTCAAGCAAGGACTAAAGTAGTCGAAGTCATCTGATGCTCAATCTTTGATGACATCATTGCTGACGATGTGATGATCTCAGTTACCCGCGTGAGCAGGTTTGACGGGATGTGACGAGCGGTGGGTCCTATTTTCTGACCCTGACTTGACCGGGCGTGCGTAATCTTTTTTTTTAATTGCGCCTCCTCGATTTCCACACGTAATGGGGGTAGTGAGGGACGGTTCGTGCTTCAGGTCCTCCACGTGTCAATCGCGATGTGCGCCACGCGTCTGATAGGGTTTCTGCTGACCGTTGGATTACATCTTCCAGGGGGTTAAGTAGCAATGCAACTGCGGTAATTTCTCATCTGCTCCCTCTCTGCTTTGTGCCTCCATCTCCATTGCTGCTGCTCTCTGCCTCCGAGAGTTCGTTTCGTTCGCGGCGCTGGACCAACTCCGGGTTTTCCCGAGTTATTTTCTTCGCTCTCATCGCCACCGCAAGATGGGAACAAAGAAGGGAGGTGCTGCCGCTGAGTCCGCTGCCGCCACTGGCATTGCCAAGAAGAAGGGCGGCTTCGCCGCTGTGGGCACCAGCGCCGCCGTCGCCGGGAAGAAGAAGGGCATGGGCACTCGCGTCACCAATGACGCGTGGCGCACATCCATCATCAAGTCGTCCGAGCTCCGTCTTCTGCGCCAAGACGAAGGTCTGTCTCCCGCGGTCGGTGACTCGTGAGTTCTAGGTGGTGAGGTAACCCCCAGTCCTCCTGCTGGTTTCCGGGTGATGTTCCTAGCGTTCATCATCCGCGGTCTTTCTCTACCCCTGCATCCTTTCTTCAGGGGCCTCATTTGTTTGTGTGGGCTCTAGCTGCACCAGCTGTCCCCCAATTCTATCCTCCACATTGCCTGTTACATTACGCTTTGCGAGTGCTGGCTTGAAATCGAGCCACACTTTGGTCTCTTCAAGCGTCTCTTCAAGCTGAAGCGCCAGTTGGCGTCTGGCTCTGTAGTCTACGATGTAGGAGGCTACAGTATCCATGTCGACTCCTCCGTCACGTATTTTGACATCAAGCTCATGGCGTCCATCCGAGGGTGGAGGGACAAGTGGTTCTACATCCGCGACCAGAAGGCCGACGGAGACCACTTCGGACTCGCGCCTTTCGATCCCGCGGTGCCGTGCAGGAGGAGGCTCTCTTGGAAGAACATGGTGATGCCCGGCGAGTCTGAGGAGACAGATGTGCTGTACGAGTGCGTCTGCGACCTCAAGAGTCGCATGGGTAAAGAAGAGGGAGGCTGCGCCCTCATTTGTACGTGGTTGCGCTGCCGCGTCCAGCCCCTGTAGGCTAGAGTCCACCCTATGTTTTAGTGGGCTGGCGCGGACGATGTCACTCGCGTATCTACCGATGGCATTTCCGCGAGTGAAGTAGATAAGAGGGTGTGGCTGATAACCAAGTACACTGCCAAGGATGTACTCCCCAGTGAACCAGTCGTGCCCCCTTTTGATGCTTCTAACCCTCCTCCTGAGGTATGATTGTGCTACGAAATAGCTTTATTTTTGTCGAGTGCTTCTTTTTCTTGATTTGTGCTGACTTGTTTTCTGTATGCAGGATTGGAAGGTTTCTCCCAGTTTGCCCCCTCTTCCTGAGGGGGTTATTCCTCGCGAAGTAGATGAGGAGGACGAGTCGGAGTCGACCGTCCCATTTGAAGAGGAGGAGGAAGCCCCCGAGTCCAGCGGTCCGGACACTCGCAAGCGTTCGTGCAACGAAGATTCGGATGCGTCGTCTCCTAAGACTCCAGGAGGCCCGGCTATTGGTGCGGAGTCGCTGATTCCTACCATTCCTGTGAGTGCTCTGGCACCATCTTCCCGCAAGAAGATGCGGCTGCCGAAGGAGTCGTCGGAGTCGGAGAGTCAAACCTTCGATTTTGACAAGTTTGATTGGTAAGTATACAGTTCTCCTCTTGGTAAATCTTGAGTTGCATTTTCCTGATGTTGGTTTTGTTCTGTAGTCAACCGGCGTCATCATCTTCTGGCGACGTCCAATTTTTGAAAGAATCTGGAGTCGCGGACTCCAAGGCCAAGGAAGTGGCTGACCGGACTCCTTCCCCTCCATTGGCGGCCCACTCCAGGCACAATTCATCAAGTTCTCCACACGATGTGGACCACCAGATGGTTGTCCGGACGACTGCGCGACAATCGACTTCGGAGTCACTAGAGGATCACGTATGTGTGATATTGTTTTTTCTTGCAATCGAATTAATCATCCATGTTATCTGCTGATCCTTTTGTTGTTTTCTCCTGTTGCAGCTTATTTTGAAGGAAGCTGCTCGCCTGGCGGAGCAAGTTCTTGCAATGGGTCGCCAGCATGCAATGCTGGACAATCGCCATCACGTGGTTGAAAGTGAGTGCTTTTTTTCTTCTTCTTCTTCATCCTTGTGATATACTCGACTGACGGTCTATCTTTGTTTGTTTCGCAGCTGAGCATAATGTGCTTCTTCGTGACGCCGCTTCCCTTGAAAAGACGCTCGCCGCGGCGGTGAAGAGTCACGATGAGGCAGTCGCTGCGCTTAATGAATCGCGGCAACGCAAAGAGGATTTGCGCACCTCCTTTGCTGCTAGGGAGAAGTTGTTCGAAGAACAGCTCTTCTCGATTGCCAAGGGTCTTTCAGGTAAATCTTTGTCTGGGTTTCCGTCGTGTCCTTTCTTTCGAATTTGTTATTGTGCTGACCTTTTTTGCCAACATTTTTCTCTTTGTAGATGCCGGCGGTCTGAGCTTCGACGCCCAGGCGCTCTGTCGTGATGATGCCTTGGCAGGCGTCATCACGGCAGTCGAAGATCGCAGTGTTTCCATCCAAGGGACGTTGGCCAAAGCCAAGGGTGTACTCAGTCGCCTCCGTGAGGAGCTGGTGCCCAAAGCTGAGTTGATTGAAAATGTAAACGATCTGGTGGAGTCCCTTGCTGGAGGCATTCCTGCAGGCTTCAAGAACTCGCTTCGTGCGGTTGGCGCTTCTATGTCACTCGCGATGGTTCAAGCCCATGGAGTCAAGGTGGATCCTGCTGCGGTCTCCAAAGCGATCCCTGTCAGCGCGAATGGTCAACATGTATTTTTTTGCTCCCTTTGCAACTGCCTGTGGCAAGTACAGGCCGCAGCTCATCAACACAGTCACGAAGTACTCTGAGGAGCTACAGCAAGCCAAGAAGGCGGCGAAGGCTGCGGCGTCAGGGGCCGGCGAGAAGTCTGTGGCGTCTGATACTGCCATAGACTCGATGAGGCCCCCGAAACCGAAGTCCAAGTCGAAGAAGCCAGTTGCTCCTCAGTAGTCATATTTGTAATAGTTAATAGCTTGACCCCTTTTGTCTAGAACATGCCGTTGGCGGGTGTATCTGTTGATACTTTGTTATGCTTGAATGCACTTGAGTTTTTGTCCATGTATTGCTTGGTCTTCGTATTATCTCTTGCTTGGCTTGTGATAGGGCACATCGACTGGTCCTTCGAGTGAGCCTCAGAATCTGCCATCCACTGATGATGCCTTAGCACAGTCACGCTCAAGGGTGGATGAGCTGTCTGCTTTCGCGACTACGTGACCGCGTTAAGCAGTTGGAGCGCGAACTGCCCGTCCTCCGTGGTAATGCGGATGTATGGAAGTCGAGGGCGGAGAAGGCCATTGCCTGAGAGCAATATCTGCTAGGGGAGGTGGCGCAGCTGGGTGACCAAGTCAAGTGTTAGCTTTCTGCTTCCTTATCTTTTCTTGTAGCCACTCGCGGTAGTTCGTTGTCTTCATACTTTTGCCTTTGCTTGGTATAGTTGTCCGCGCACGTCATCCACATGATGAGAAGGACAGGATCGCCATTCGCATGAATGACCTGACCCAAGAGCAGCTTCAGGCAAGTGGATACTTCTGGGTGGATCATGATCGCGCAATCGCACTAGGGACCCTGCAGGATTGTGCCTCACTGATGTCTACGCACTTCTATTCTAGACAGTTGTTGGGCCTCCAAGTGCAGAGGTTTGTAGAACAGCAGCAAGTTTTCCCTTAAGTGGATCACCCAAGGTTTATCGAACTCAGGGAGGAAGTGGTCAAAGGTATCCCCTCTCAAGCAACCCTGCAATCAAGATACAAGAAGTCTCTTGTATCCCCAACACACCCAATACACTTGTCAGGTGTATAGGTGCACTAGTTCGGCGAAGAGATAGTGAAATAAAAGTGGTATGGATAAATATAAGTGGTAACGGTGATAGAAGATAACTTGATGGCGTGAAAGAGACTAAAGGCAAACTGAAATAAAGATGGAAGCAAGCAAACATGTAACATATCTAGTAGCAAACGGTGTTTCAATGCTTAGAAACAAGGCCTAGGGATCATACTTTCACTAGTGAACACTCTCTCATATAAATATATTAACTTCGTGATACTACGCTGAACTACTCTCCGGTTGGACACTCTAATCAACGGTAGGGCTATAATAGCACACCTCAAAGTAAGCCTTTCCCATCTAGAGAACTCCACACTATCACCTTGAGTACTAGATGAGTCCAACAAACACCACAATTTCATATTGACATCCAACTCGAAATATAACTCATAACAAGTATTTGTAATCTCTAGCCTAAGTGCCACCATGGTGTGCACGCTGTCACTTTCACACACATGGGGAGAGCAAAGATCTATTAAAGCACTTGAGTAGCAAGGTAGATCTATAGATTACAAGCTCATGATCTCAATAAGATCATGCATAGAGAGAGAGATGAACACATAGCTACCGATAGAACCCTTAGCCTCGAGAGAGAACTACTCCCTCCTCATCATGGGAATCAGCAATGGTGATGGAGATGGCGGTGGAGATCGGTGGAGATGGCTCTGGGGGCACTTCCCCATCCCGGCAGGGTGCCGGAATAGAGACTTTCTGTCCCCTGAATCTCCCCTTCGGTGGCGACGGCGCTGCGGAACTTTTCGTGGATTTCTGATTTACTCCCTAGGGTTTTGGTATCAGGAGGCTCTTATAGGCGAAAGAGGCAAGGTCGGTGGAGTGCCAGGGGGCCCACACCACCTGGTGGTGCGGGTAGGGCTAGCCCGCGCCTAGGGGGGGGTGGCCAGGCCCTGGCCCTCCTCCGTCTCGTATTCTGGCTCCATGAGTCTTCCGGTAAAATAGGAACTTTGGCTTTTGTCTCGTCCAATTCTGAGAATATTCATTTTCTGACTTTCCTAGAACCAAAAACAATAGAAAACAGGCAACTGGCACTGTGGCATCTTGTTAATAGGTTAGTCCAAGAAATCATATGAAAAGTACTCCAAAGTGTGGACAAAACATAAGAAAGTAGATAAAACCAAGCATGGAACATCAAAAATTATAGATAAATTTGCAATGTATCAACATCCCCAAGCTTAACTCCTGCTCGTCCTCGAGTAGGTAAGTGATAAAAAAGAAAGAATAATTTTTGAGGTGACATGCACCATCAAAGACTTGATCAAAGTATTTGTAAAACATTCGAAGCTGGGATCAAAGTACTTCAATCATAACATGAAAGACATGGTTCTAGCAATAAGACAAAGCAACTATGATGCAACATGAAAAGGCACAAACAAAAGATTCATGAATAACAATGCTTTGCAAGATGTTTGTTTGTTTCACATAAAGAAAACATAGCATAATAGTATTCAGCTTGTCCCTCAATAGAGTATCAAATATAAATGCATAGGACACCTTCAAAGTTTATAAGAGTGACTAGATACAATAGTTTCAAACAAGCAATAACAAGTTATGCATCAATCAACTAGTCTTGGGACAATGCACATAGAACTAAGAATGGCCACTATGCTCTCAAAGTAGGTGCATAAAGATAGAAGGTGGAGACTCAATATAATGGTGGAAGAAAGGCCTTTTGTAAAAAGGAAGTAGGGATTCAAGTCTCATAAAGAGCTTCCCAAAAATTATGATACTTAAAGCTTTCAGCTCTCATTGCCCCTATCATAAGCATCTTGAAGTGATTAAGGTTAAAGTGAACAAACTATGGTGTACATGCTTGACGAAGTATAAGTCAGAAATCTCATGTCCCTTGTATACGAGGGCCGCTCCTCATGCTACTCAAGTTTAGTCACTGGTAAGTTCTTGTCATTGTAAGTACATGTGTATCATTGAGAACCGCCAACGGGGTACCCCTTTCCCAATGATACGGAAGAATCCCCATATCAAAATGACAAGGCAAGCAGACAACGAGCATCTCAACATTCTTCTTATTTACCATGGGAATATGGTGCCTTTTTTCTCTTTCCTCTTTTCATAGTATCTTTTTTTCTTTTCTCTTTTTTCTCAATATAGGACTCCTTTTTTTTATAAGAAGAATGCTTCATAGACAGCTCATTATGGTTACGTTGCAGGTTTCCACCATGTTAGCATGGATTAGACCAGCGGCCCAGACGTTTCTCTAACACATATACATAATTCCATGGACTTACAAGCTCCCCTTTCATTTCACACCGACGACATCCATATACAAAAGAGCATGATATCAACTAGGTACAAGTACCAAGTGCAATGTTGAAAGCGTTCCCCATGAAAGCATGGTTCTGCTAATTCCCAACAAATAAGTGCAAGCATATACAACATAGACGACACAATGGTTTAAGTTTATTAAGGGCAAGTAAAGTAAAGTGTGCCATCAAGTTCGTGAGAGCTTTAATCACTAGTTTTCTCATAACAGGTGGAAGGTAAACAAAAGCATGAATATACTTGGAATAGCATAAGCTAGTAGGTAGCTATGGTGGACTCTTTGAAATAACTTGGTTTAGGGAGTTGGATGCATGAGTGGAACTCATACTTGGTGGTGGAGGCTAGCAAAAGACTGGGAGCGACAAACTAAGAGAGCAATAATGGCCATAATCATGCAGAGCGACAAAACATCATTGATCAAAGCATAAAGTGATACTACTAGTTGAAAACTAAAGGATCATAAAGGCTGTGGTGACTTGAGATAGTCATAACATGATGTGAGCATGCGCCAAGTCAACCCAAATAAAGCATCAAAGGAGAATACCACTACACTATGCTTTAATATGCTAAAACAACGCATGATTCATCCAAGGCACATTAATCAATCTCAATTGTTTATAACAAGTCATGCTACAACAAAGAATACTAAGCATAAAGCCAAAACAATATCAAGCATGGCATGACAAAGCATAGGCCACAGTAAAAAACAAGCTCTTTTTACCATATAAGCATGAACTTTCCTACTCTTTTCCAAACCAAACCAAACTATTTGCAAACCAATGTATGAAAGAGGGGGTCCAACCAATTTATTCAGAAAACTAAGCAAACCAAAGCAAACGAAAAACCAAAACGAAAACGAAAAAGGAGACACTCCAAGAACAACACAACTGTGCATGAAACAATAAAAATAAAGTGTTTGAAAGAAACCTAGGATTTTTATTGATGAAGAAGGGGATGCCTTGGGCATCCCAAGCTTTGACGCTTGTACTTCTTGGATATTTCTTGGGGTGACACGTGTGGCATCCCCAAGCTTGAGATTTAGTCCATCCTTCATCTCATTACTCATTCCTTCTATACACCTGAAATTTTTCCTTTATACAAAACTTCACACAATCTTTATTAGCAACATTACTGCACTCAAGATAATAAGTCTTAAGGTTCAGTTATAACACCAAATAAACTTCCATTAGAACACTAGCTACTGTAGCACTTCCCTCAAAAAGCTCAATTCCCCAAAAGAACTCAAAAAGGAACCAACAAGAAGCAAATGCAGAAAATGGCAGAAATCTGTCAAAACAGACCAGCAGGTAAAGACGAATTTTTTCGAAGACCTTATGTTGCTCAAATAAAAAAGTGTTGAACTAACGAAAGTTAGATAACAATCTGAGGCAGAAGCAAAAAAAATTACAGCTCAATCCGACATACATAGCTCTCTCACGAATATTTACGGTGAAGCACAAAAATCTGTTTCGGGACAACAACTTTCCCTATCATTACTTCTCTCTCATTAGAGGTTACTCTTGGCACAAAAAGCAAATAAAAAGGATAAGGAGCGGTTATTACTGAAGTAATAACTTCCAAGACTTATCTAAAACTTTTGGGTTATCTCCCAATAAGTACTTTTCTTTAACGCCTTTAAGTTAGGCATGATAGTTTGAGAAGATGCTCACATAGGAAATATGAATTGAAGTAAAAGAGAGCATCAAGAAGCAAATTCAAAGCACATTTAAGTCTAACCCACTTCCTATGCATATGAATATTTTAAAGAAACAAGTGATAAAAGCACAAAGCAACAAGCATAGGAAAGCAAAACAAGTGCAACTTCAAAATTTTCAACATAAAGAGGGGAAACTTAATATTGTTGAGACACATAAAACCATGTTTCCCTCTCTCATAATAACTTTCAGTAGCAACATGAATAAAATTAACAATATAACTATCACAAGAAACATTCTTATCATGAGCCACATGCATAAAAGAATCAATACTCCCCACATAAACATAGTCATTCTTGTTAATTGTAGTGGGAGCAAATTCAACAAAATAGCTATCATTATTATTTTCATCACCATAATCATCAAATATAGGAGGCATATTATAATCATAATGAATTTCCTCCTCAATAGTAGGTGGACTGAAAATATCATATTCATCATTGCAATCATCATAAATTGGAGGTATAGTATCTTCATAAGCAATAGAATAGTTATCCTCCAAAGTGTGTTCTTTTGTAAACATATCATCATTGGAAAGATCATGGATATCACTAATAGTATAGTAATTATTAATATCATCATTTTCAGAATTGGTACCGAAGAGATTATCAATATCAAAAGTAGTGTGCTTTTCCCAATCATGATCACTACTATAGGTAATAGGCATAGGAACATCATCGAGTTCAGACTCATCAAAAACTATAATAGGAGGTACATGCTTAGGGGAAAATACCGTTTCCTCCCTCCTTTTACTCCTCCTTTTCTTCTTTATCTTCTTCTCTTTAGGAGGGAGAGGCTTGAAAGGAAGCTTCTCCATATACCCTGGTTCATTGTTAGAGACAATAGAAGAAACTTTGGAGGATTCCTTCTTTTCATTAATAAGATCAAAACACATATTAGTCCTATCATATTTTGGTAAAATCTCATCTTCTATAATATTTTGTATGTAAGTATTTGTGTGACAATTATCAACACAATAAAGATGACAACCATGCAGGACACTATTCATATCAAAAGCACCCATATCCACCAAAGAGGTTTTTCTTGATAACTCTTCACACCCCAAAAATAATGTAAGTTCATCATGCTGATTAGGAGTGATCATGTCATCACAATACAAACTTGCAATACTCATTGGATTAGAAGGGCTATTATTATGGCCTGAGCATTGGAAATTGAAGACCCACTTCAAAGCAAAGTTTACAAATAAAAGGATAGAGGGCACAAACTTTTTTACCAAGATCATTTAGAGCCCTATACCACATTCTAGTTTTTTCATTCCTATGGGTGATACAATATTCTTCTTCAACTTGATTACTCTCACAAGGTCTATGTATCCCACAAAAATTAACATGCTTATAAGAAATAGTACTTTCAGAAGTTTGAGCATGTTTATTGCTATCATTAACAACAATTTCATTTTCCATGCAAGTGTCTTTAAAAGGCTCATGATACATGTCCCACTTTTCTTTAGGAGCATTAATATGAGAAGCAAAGGTTTTAAAACAATCAATAAGAATTTGAGGATCAAGACCATATTTAGCACTAAGCTCTTGAAAATCAGCAGTTTCAGCAAAAGACTTAATGCAATCATACTCATAGTTTATACCTATACCTGGTTCTTTACCTTTGTTGTTATCCCAATCTTCGGTATTGCTTTGAATTGTTTCAAGAAGATCCCACTTAGCTTTGACATCCTTACTCGTGAAGGATCCCTCTAAACAAGTATCTAGATAGTCCTTGTAATGTCCTGAAAGCTTTGCATAGAAATTATTAATAACAATATTCCTGGGGAGCTCATGAATGGGACATTTGAGCATTAGTGACTTCAATCTCCCCCATGCTTGGGCAATACTTTATCCATCACGAGGATGAAAATTATAAATATAATTCCTATCTTTATGAATTTCATGAGGAGGATAAAATTTAGAGTAAAAGAGAGATTCAAGTTCCTTCCACTCCAAATGATGAGGATCATCCAGTAGCTCATACCACTCCCTTGCTTTGTCCTTAAGTGATAAAGAGAATAACTTCTTCTTGAAGTGATCTGTTGTAATACCTGCACACTTGAACAACCCGCATAATTCGTGTATAAAGAACAAATGATCACCGGGATGGACAGTTCCATCTCCAAAATAGTAGTTATCGATAACACGATCAATAATTTTTATAGGTATTTTAAAAGGGATGCTTTTAGTATGTGGATTTAAAATATCACAAGTATCATTAGAATTACCACATATGGGAGATAAAGTATCATCATAGTAATTTTTCTTCCTTAAAACTGGGGAACTAAAGAGATCATTTTCATAAGAACCAACTTCCCCAAGCTTAGACGTTTCCATAGCATTAGTAACAAAGGTGTTCAAAAGATTCATACTAATAACATTGCTATTAGCATGCAAAGAAAGTTCCATGGGTTTTTTAATTTTCTTTTCAGACAATTCAAGTTCTAACTTAGGAAAAAGACTAAAAATCTCTCTATTTTTGTTGTTGTTTTCCATTAAGCCTAACTAGTGAAAACAAGAAACAAAAAGACAAAACTGCAGAATCTAAAGGAAATAACTTCGAGCACTCACACCGGAGGATGTGAGTACCTTTTACCTTACCTCCCCGGGCGGCGCCAGAAAATAGCTTGATGTCTACGCACTTCTATTCTTGTAGACAGTTGTTGGGCCTCCAAGTGCAGAGGTTTGTAGAATAGCAACAAGTTTTCCCTTAAGTGGATCACCCAAGGTTTATCGAACTCAGGGAGGAAGTGGTCAAAGGTATCCCCTCTCAAGCAACCCTGCAATCAAGATACAAGAAGTCTCTTGTGTCCCCAACACACCCAATACACTTGTCAGGTGTATAGGTGCACTAGTTTGGCGAAGAGATAGTGAAATAAAAGTGGTATGGATAAATATAAGTGGTAACGGTGATAGAAGATAACTTGATGGCGTGGAAGAGACTAAAGGCAAACTGAAATAAAGATGGAAGCAAGCAAACATGTAACATATCTAGTAGCAAACGGTGTTTCAATGCTTAGAAACAAGGCCTAGGGATCATACTTTCACTAGTGAACACTCTCTCATATAAATATATTATCTTCGTGATACTACGCTGAACTACTCTCCGGTTGGACACTCTAATCAACGGTAGGGCTATAACAGCACACCTCAAAGTAAGCCTTTCCCATCTAGAAAACCCCACACTGTCACCTTGAGTACTAGATGAGTCCAACAAACACCACAATTTCATAAAGACATCCAACTCCAAATATAACTCATAATAAGTATTTGTAATCTCTAGCCTAAGTGCCACCATGGTGTGCATGCTGTCACTTTCACACACATGGGGAGAGCAGAGATCTATTAAAGCACTTGAGTAGCAAGGTAGATCTATAGATTACAAGCTCATGATCTCAATAAGATCATGCATAGAGAGAGAGATGAACACATAGCTACCGGTAGAACCCTTAGCCTCGAGAGAGAACTACTCCCTCCTCATCATGGGAATTGGCAACGGTGATGGAGATCGATGGAGATGGCTCCGGGGGCACTTCCCCATCCCGGCAGGGTGCCGGAACAGAGACTTTCTGTCCCCCGAATCTCCCCTTCGGTGGCGACGGTGCTGCGGAACTTTTCGTGGATTTCTGATTTACTCCCTAGGGTTTTGGTATCGGGAGGCTCTTATAGGCGAAAGAGGCAAGGTCGGTGGAGTGCCAGGGGGCCCAGACCACCTGGTGGCGCGGGTAGGGCTAGCCCGCGCCTGGGGGTAGGGATGGCAATGGGGCCCCGAAACCCGCAAACCCGACGGGTACCCGTCTTAAACGGGGAGGGTTTTGGTAAAAAATTAGACCCGCCAAGTCTAATGGGGCGGGTTTGGGGATGGAAAACCCATACCCGCATACCTGCTCTAAGCCTTAATCCTATCCCTAATAATGCTATGTCTAACCACACGTCCCACGTGACCACGTACGCACACAACAAACATCACATGCACGCGATGGAATATGGAGTCCTAAAGACAACACACGCATGCGCGCGTCCATTTTCACCAACCCCATCCTAATATCCCATCGTTTTCTTTCCACATGCGCCAGCGTCGCTCCCGTCGCACGTGCTGGCGGGTACCCGTTGGGGCCCCGAACCCGGCCGGGTCACGGGTCTGGTAAAAAATTAGACCCGACTAATTAAACAGGGTGGGTATGGGGGTGGCGGACCCGGCCCCGAACCCGGCGGGTGCCATCCCTACCTGGGGGGCGTGTGGCCAGGCCCTGGCCCTCCTCCGTCTCGTATTCTGGCTCCGTGAGTCTTCAGGTAAAATAGGAACTTTGGCTTTTGTCCCGTCCAATTCTGAGAATATTCATTTTCTGACTTTCCTAGAACCAAAAACAGCAGAAAACAAGCAAATGGCACTGTGGCATCTTGTTAATAGGTTAGTCCAAGAAATCATATGAAAAGTACTCCAAAGTGTGGACAAAACATAAGAAAGTAGATAAAACCAAGCATGGAACATCAAAAATTATAGATACATTTGCAATGTATCACTCATGAGTGCTTCACTTTCTGAAGAAATCGCAATCGTGCTTAAGGAATATCTATCAGACGATGTTTCCGCTGGACGTCGTTCCCTCGAGCCTGCTGGGGTCCGCGAGTGTGTGCGGGAACAGTTGGTGGCTGGTGTCAAGGCTGCTCTATCGCTGGTGCGACTGCATAGGCCTTATGTAGATGTTGCAGCAATTGCTGCTGGACTGCTGGCGCTGCCAGCAGGTTATACCTGGAACATGGTTCCTCATTACTAGGTGGTGGATCGCCCAGCGGAGGAAATTGTCGACTTCTTCGAGGAGCAGACAAACGTTCTTTTGTTGCAACAATAGTTTAGTTTGTACCCTGCACATAGTTGTACCAGTGTTGTAAAGTTCATATATATATATGCTGTGTATAACTGATTGACATTGCTGTATATAAAGAGCTTGTTAGCTTGTATGTTTTGCGAGTGCGTTGCACTATGCGATTCCTTTTTGCTGGCCCGACTTGTGTTTATCTCAGCACCTTGCCAACCTGTCATGTGCATTGCAGCTGGGTTGGTGTTTGTCAAGGGTTCGATCAGTGCGTCAGCTACTCATGATATCGCGATTGGTTCATAGAACAGATGTGTAAAGGGTGGTGCAGCCCCCGAGTATATAGATGGTGCAAAATAGTAGAAAAACACAGAGTTTGGGGCACTTAGCTTTATTTATTCGTAGAACAGTACGAGGTACAATGTGTGGCTAAGTAGCCATGGCGGAATAGCCTTATTTGTGATGAAAGAAATAAAAAGCGACCAAGGGTAGAAGAGCCGTAGCTGCGCGATGTTCCAGGGGTTGGAGTATGCGACTCTTGTCTCGAAGTCTTTGAGGCGATAGGCGCCACCTGGGATTACTTCTGTAATCACGTATGGTCCCTCCCAAGGGGACTCGAGCTTGAGATGCCCTTGGTATTTCAATCGCAGGACCAGGTCTCCTTCGACGAAGGACCTGGGGCGTAGCCTTCTACTGTGGTAGTTTTGCAGGTTCTGCTGGTAGATCGTCGATCTTTCTGCTGCGATTTCCCGTGCCTCATCAAGGAGGTCGACGGAGTCTTCGAGTGCAAGAGTTGACTCCTGCTCGCTGTAAGCGACCACTCGTGGTGCCTTGTATTGTACCTCTGCGGGTAGCACCGCTTCAACACCATGCACCATGAAGAACGGGGTGTATCCCGTTGCACTGTTTGGGGTTGTGCACAGGCTCCAGAGTACGGATTGCAGCTCGTCTGGCCAGCATCCTGCGGCTTGTTCAAGTGGCCTGAGGAGTCGCTTCTTGATTCCGCCGCAGACGAGCCCATTGGCTTTTTCGACTTGACTGTTGGTCTGTGGATGAGCTACGGAAGCATGGCTTACATTGATTCCCAGGTCCTCGCAGAAGCCCTAGAACTCCTTAGAGGTGAAGTTTGTTCCATTGTCCATGATGATGCTGTGTGGCACTCCGAAGCGATAGACAATGGACTCGAAGAACTTGACTGCATTGGCTCCAGATTGGTTAGTCACCGGCACAACCTCTATCCACTTGGTGAATTTGTCGACTGCTACCAGGAGGTAGATGTAGCCTCCTCGTGAGGACTTTGGGAGCTTGCCGACCATGTCGAGTCCCCATTGTGCGAAGGGCCAAGCCAATGGTATTGGCCGGAGCTTCGTGCCAGGTGCGTGCGGTTTGTCCGCGAATCGCTGGCAAGCGTTGCATCTTTGGACGATGTCCTTGGCGTCGCACATGGCCGTGGGCCAGTAGCATCCGTAGCTCGTTGAGATTTGGCGACGAGGGCGCGACTGCCAGCATGGTGCCCGCAGGTCCCCTCATGGATGTCGAGGAGAATGGCCCTTTCGTCAGCATTGGAGACGCACCGTTGGAGTACCCCTGTAATGCTGCGCTTGTATAGTTCGCCGTTGATGACGGCAAATGCTTTGGATCACCGTGCGATTTGCCGCGCATCGGCCAGGTCGTCCGGCAGCTTCTTGCTTAGAAGGTATGTGATGTATGGTTGAGTCCAAGAGGGTTCGATCATCATGATCGCCATGGGTCCTTCGTGTCCTGTGTCGAGCTCCTGGTTGTCGAGTGCCATTGGCTCATTGGGTGGCATAGCCCCCAAGTCCGTTGTTGCGCTTGTTTTCTTCTCTGCGGCCTTTGGCTTGATGGAGCGTTCGCAGATGCGCTCGAGAAATACTCAAGGTGGTATGGGGGCGCAGGTAGAGCCAATGTTGGCGAGTGCGTCCGCCTCTTCATTGCTTCCGCGGCCTACGTGCCGCAACTCATAGCCGTCGAAGTCCCCTTCGAGTGTATCGTAGAGGTCACGGTAAGCAATCATATTGTCGTTTAGTGCGTCGCACTCGTGCATTGTCTGGTTGACGACCAGTTTGGAGTCGCCATAGATTATTAGCCTTTTGGCGCCGCAGGCTTTTGCCATCCGCATCCCGTGCAACAGGGCCTCGTTTTCAGCTTCGTTGTTGGAGGTGGTGAACTGCATTCGCAGGATGTATTTCAGCTTGTCTCCCTGAGGCGATGTCAGTATGACTCCTGCGCCAGCTCCGTCCTTTTGCTTGGATCCGTCGAAGTGCATTGTCTAGAGATAAGACATATCTGGTTTTTCAGGGAGTTGATTCTCCATCCAGTGCACGAGGAAGTCAGGGAGAACTTGTGACTTGATCACGTCACGCTTTTCATATGTAATGTCTCGTGGAGACAGCTTGATTTCCCAAAGCGCGACTCATCGTGTGGCGTCGGGGTTGTTGAGGATATGTCCAAGCAGGGCGTTGTTGACCACCACGATTGGGTGCTCCTGGAAGTAGTGGCGCAGTCGCCTAGCTGTCATGAAGACGCCATATGCCAGCTTCTGGTAGTGCAGGTACCGCTGCTTTGTTGCCGTGAGTACCTCGCTGAGGTAGTAGACTGGGCGCTGTACCCCGTGGACCTTGTTTTCCTCGGCTCGTTCCACCACGAGCACCGTGCTGACCACCTGGTTGGTGGCAGAGATGTATAGCAATAGTGGTTCCCTTTTGCGTGGGGTCACTAGTACTAGTGAGGTAGACAGTAGACGCTTGAGGTCTTCAAATGCTTCCTGTGCCTCTTTGGTCCACTCGAACTTGTCAGCTTTGCGGAGAAGTTGGTAGAAGGGCAGTGCCTTTTCACCCATCCGACTGATGAATCGACTGAGTGCCGCAATTCGTCCAGCCAGCTGCTAGACACCTCTTACATTCTTCGGCTTCTCCATGGCCAGTATGGCTTTTATTTTCTCCAGGTTCGCCTCGATCCCTCTCGCGGAGATGAGATACCCGAGTAGTTTCCCAGATGGTACGCCGAAGGCGCATTTGTCCGGATTGAGCTTGATCCGGTAGCAGTCAAGGTTGGTGAAGGTTTCGCATAAATCATCGATTAGCGAGGCTTCCTCTTTGGTCTTGATTACGATGTCGTCAACATAGACTTGGATGTTGCGACTAAGTTGGTTCTTGAGGCAGGCCTGCATGCACCTTGATAGGTTGCTCCTGCGTTTTTTTAGCCCTAAGGGCATTGTGTTGTAGCAGAACACGCCGAAAGGCATTGTAAACGCTGTTTTCTCTTGATCTTCCTCCTTCATTCGAATCTGATTATAGCCTGAGTAGGCATCGAGGAAGCAGAGGCATTCACATCCCGCGGTGGAGTCGATGATCTGGTCGATTCGTGGCATCGGGAAGTGATCCTTTGGACAGTGCTTATTCAGAGAGGTAAAATCCACGCACATCCATAGGATATCTGTGTCCTTTTTTGGTGCTAGCACTGTATTGGCGAGCCAAGTGCTTTCCTTGATCTCGCCTATGAATTTGGCATCGAGGAGTCTGTTGATCTCCATTCCGACCGCTTTTGCTCTTGGCTCAAATAGTCACCGAATTGTTTGGTTGACTGGCTTTGTGTCTGGGTTGACATTGCGTGCATGCTTGGCGAATTCCCTGGGAACTCCTGGCATGCCCTCTGGACACCAGGCGAATATTTCCCAGTGCTCACGGGGGAATTTGACGAGCGCGAGTTCCTATGCGGGACTCAAGTTGTTGGCGATGAGGGCCGTCTTGGCTAGGTCCGATGGGTGGACCTGAACTTTCTTCATGTGCACCGACGAGTCGAAGGATAGGTCGGGTGAACTTGGCCGGCTCAGGGGAGGCCGACTGTTGTCTGTCGACTCCTTCAATCTTGTGAGTTCTTCCTGCATTTCGAAGGACTGGGAAATTCTGTTGAATTCCCTATCACAACTATCAGACCACTCGAAGCTCCCGTTGATTGTGTTGACGCCGTTGGGGCCTGGCATTTTCATCTGCAGGTAGGCATAGTGCGGCATTGCCATGAACCTGGCGAACTCGACACGTCCGAGGATGCAGTGGTACTGTGAGGGCCAGTCGACGACTTCGAAGTCAATGAGTTCACGTCGAAAGTTTTTCAGCGTGCCAAAGATGACGTCGAGGTTGATTTTGCCAAGGGGATATATGCCCTTGTCTAGGACGATGCCGTGGAATGTCATGTCCGAGACCTCTAGGCAGGTCAGAGGGATCCTCATTGCTCGCAAGGTACTCGCGAACATAAGGTTAATGCTGCTTCCACCATCCATGAAAACGCGACTCATGTCGAAGCCTTCAATCTGTGCCTCGAGTACGAGGGGACAATGGCCTGGGCGGGGTACTTGACGTGGGTGGTCGCGCTTGTCGAAGGTGATGCAGGAGTCGCTTCCACTGAGGTACTCAGTGGTGGATGGTGGTGAGTTTGTTGCCAAATTTACTTGGCGAGTGATGGCCTTCTGCACCCGATTCGAGGGACGTCCCTTTTGGATCATCATGTTGCCCACAACCCGTGGGTATGGCTCGCCGCCTTGATCGTGGATCGGTGCGGCCGCGGGTGGTGGGCCTCCAGGTGGTGGAGGAGGAGCTCCATGTGCTACAGCGCCTGGGGCAACTCCGTAGCCTCTGTTGACGGCGTCGTGATTCATCCGTGCCAAACCCTCGTGGAGCTTGAGGAACTCGTGGCAGTGCTTGAGAAGGTGGCTGGATTTCTCCTTGCCGTCGTGCTTGTCGATGTAGAAGTGCACATTGCATGGCCCAGACAGTTTGTCCTTGATTGTTGTCACGGGTGCCTCTTCACGAGTGCGGCGTTGCCATACTTGCGTGGTTTTCCCGGAGTCGCGGTGTCCACCGCTGCGATAGCCGTTGTTGCGATCGTCGTCGCGCTTGTCGGCGTAGCCGTCTGCGACCATGTTGACGTCGTCGCGGTAATCATAGATGCGCATTCGACGTTTACTTTGGCGATCGCGTCTGCGCTCGAGCTCTGCTTCGTCGTCGGAGTGAACGTGGTTTTTCACTGAATCTTCTCCATCTGCCCACTGATTCGCGATTTCCATCAGGTGGTCAATGGTTTTGGGCTTCGAGCGGCCCAACTCCTGCCTAAGCTCTATGCGGCGAACGCCGCCATTGAATGCATCGATTGCTTGGTCCTCCGAGATATTTTCTGCGGAGTTCTTGATGATGGACCACCTCTGGATGTACGAGCGTAATGACTCGCCCGACCTTTGCTGGCAGCATCTTAGCTCTTCGATTGACGCGGGCCTTTTGTAGGTGCCCTTGAAGTTGCGCACAAAGCTGTAGACCAGCCCATCCCAGCTGCGAATGGATCCGCGCGGGAGGTTGTTGAGCCATGCTCGGGCGGCGCCCTGCAGCTGTAGCTGCAGGCATTGCATGGTCGTGCTTCGACTCCCACCATGGAGCCTGACGGAGGAGATGTGGTCCTCCAACCAGATTTTCGGGTCCTGCAGGCCGTCGAATTTTGGGTTCTCTGATGGCAGCTTGAACCCCTTGGGCATTCGCTTTTGTCTGATGGCCCTGCTGAAGCATTTGACGCCACAGAGCTCCACGTCTTCGTCCTCTGAGTCAGTCGAGCAGGCACGTCGTGCCCTTGACTTGTCGATTTTGCGCTGCGTGATGTCATCACACGCATCGTAGTCGTGGTCGTGTTGTCGTGAGCGGCGACATCGAGACAGATCGTGACTGTCGTTGCTGGACGAGGGTGAGGAATAGCGTTTTGCCAGAGCCTTGTTTTTCTTCGGCTCCGACGTCGGCTCTTTGTCGAGAGCGGGCTCGATTAGCCCCAAGCCTGCGATCGTAGATCGGTGCATGGCAGCTCGGGGATCTCCAGCTGGCGGCTGGTTGTTGAGTAGGTACATGGTGGTCGCTGTCACCGCTGCTTGCGGCGTTTTTGGGACCACATTGCCCCGGGTGTCGACTATCATAGAGCTGAAGTCGAGGACTTTCGCAGCTTCTATGTGCTCCTGCTCGGTGAGATGGGCCATTCGAGATTGTCTCTTGATGGCCACGTACTCGTTGCCTTTGGAGGAGGATCCTCCGTGGGAGGAGAGCCCGACCTTTCGAAGGCTCGACTCGTCTGCTGCCTTTTTACACGCTTCGAGTTGCGTGATTGTTTGTAGCTGGCGTCTGTATTCTTTCTTTAGCAGCCAATGATAGCCCATCAGCAGTTCTTCTAGTGTGCCTAGGGGCAGAGGATTGCCTCGCAGGGCGTCTCGGCAGCGAGCCCACTCGAGATCATTGAGTTTGATCACGACACGTTCGCTAGTGTGTTCGTTCACCATGGTTGGGGGTTCGACTGCCCCTCCATTGTTGACGGGCACGCTGTTAACACTGTTGGTGGGGCCGCCGTTGGGAGGTCCGCCATTAGGGATGCCACCGTTAGGCAGATCGGTGCCAGATCCATTGCCACCGTTTTCGCGATTAGCGGTGGAGTCGCCAATGTTAATTATGGCGCACATGAAGTGGCTGGGGAAGCTGTTGCTCCCGCAACTCTCGGATCCGGAGCCGTAGACTCCATCTTCCGTCGCTAGTCCGCCTAGATCGGATTCGCGACTGTTGTTGCTGTCCGTGCTCTCAGCTGTTGCTGAGGTGTTGAGCTTGCTGAGGGTGCCGATTGGTGGCGGGAACCACGATGCTGGAGCAATCGTGGATGCCGTTGGCTGGTCAAGCATGCAAAGCGTGCCCATCTAACCAACTTGGAAGCGGAAGCTTCCTATCGCCAGGCTGATTCCGTCGCCCACGGACTCGAAAGCCGAGCGGGTGGCTGGCGTGTGGACGGTGAAGTCGAACGCACCGAAGAGCTGGCGAATCTCCGCTTTTGCGGAGCTATAGATCACGGTTGATGAGGCCGAAGAAGCCGCAACATCAGCACTCCTAATTCCCATAGACGGCGCCAATTGACGAGGGTTTAACTCATCAATGCCCATTGTTATGGACTTGGGTTTTGGAGAGGAGGGAGCGCTGGAAGCATCAATCGGCTAGCAAACAAGCACACAGGGACGCAAGGTTTACCCAGCTTCAGGCCTCGTAGAGGTCCCTACTCCTGCTTGTCTGCTCTTGGAATTAACGAAGGAATCGAAGATTACAATGGTGCGCAAATGCAATCTGGCGAGGGTTGTGGAAACTAGGGTTGCATGTGTCCTCCTCGCCGCCCCCTCCTAGCCTTTATATAGATAGGCTAGGTCTCAGGTAGCAGGTCGAGTCGGTTATAGTTTAGGGTTTTCCCTTCAAACTTTCTATCTTTAGACTTCTTCTTGTCTCGCAAGTTATCGGTAGTCCGTAGGCCACTCGAAGTGTTCATTGGGCCGCGGCAACGCCGTGGGATTCCACCGTATCTAGACCGTATATGCAAGACTCGAGTACCTGTAGGGTATACCCATGTCAGGGGGCGAGGTGGATCAATCTATGACTGTTGGGAGGTTTTGGAGAGGGGTGGCGGCCTAGAAGGATCGATGCTGCGGGCGAGATGGCAAGGAAAATGAGTGAACGCGTGTTGGAGACGATACCAAATACTGTCGGAGATGGGGAAGACGGTATGGCTCTTTGAACAAGGATTTTTTTGCGTGTTCCTTCATCGGTCTTCTGCTGCAGGGCGTAGCTGCATTGAGGAGACTTTAATTATTAGCTAGCTAGTGTAGCACGCTAATGCTGTCTAGTATTGTAGCATCGAGGAAACTTTACTAATTAGCTAGCTAGTCTAGCACGCCAATGCTGTCTAGTAGAATGTCATATCATCACAATATAAAATTGTACTACTCCATAAAGTAGTAATAGGTAAATATGAGAAAATAATTATATTTTCGAGCCGCTTCTATAAAGTATCTGGTGTATATTTGGTCCTTGTACTTATGCATAGCATTCATTGTGCTAAAGTCTAGTATCAATAGGATCTCCTACTTCCTCCGTTTCAAAATATAAGATGGTTTAGCTTTTGTGAAACAAATGTATCTAGACATCTTTTACTACACACTAAAAGTAGTGTGTAGGTTCGGAGTGAACCACACACTAAAAGTTGTCTAGATACATTCGTTTCGCAGAAGTTAAAACATCTTATATTATGGAACGGAGTGAGTAGATGCTAGAATGGAAAAGAATATTTGAGGATTAGCAATGTTGGAATTTGCTAGTCTTGATACAACGGTTAATGTTGAAAGTTAACCGTACACTATATAGTGGTAAGATAAGGTAAGATAAATCTCTAAAAAATATGGTCTCGTCATATCAGCTTAACCAAAGACTAGTGCACGAGGCTAGAATCGTTGAAGCCAATGTTGTATTCATAGAGTACGACCCTTACACAAGCATTGAGGTGATTGTTCAAGTGTATGGCATGTGGTCCATAACATCCTATTGATGCTAAAATTTCCATAATTTTTAAAGGAACTCTAGAATCGGCGGACTAAAGTGCATTATGCTAAAGGTCCAAAAGTCTTGTTTCTTAGTTAAGCATGAGGCCGGTTCCAATCGACGACGTCCGCGAAGGTTGGTATGAACCAAAGCGGAGGCTTCACTGTTCCTGTCCAGAAGAGAGGGTTACTAATTCCCTCAAGGACATTGATTTCAGAAGTAACACCATAGTCGTTACCACTGAGACTGAAGCGACATAATTTAGGCTGCCACTCTTTGGAAAGCCATGCTGCAGTTGGTAAGATGTAGATACAGTTGCTTCTCGTTAGATAACCTGAGGTAAGATCTGCACTACCTACGCGCATGATAATCGGATAGTTCACTCCAAGGAAAACAGAATATGATCCAAGGTCAGCAATCCTTTCCCATGGATTAGCTTGATCAACCTGACCAGTGTTCATTGGAAACACCAAGCAGCCAAACCCGAAAGTATAAGTGGAGATAGTGCGGCCGCAATGTACAACACGAGGATGAGCAGCACCAGTACGATGGCGGCAATGACAACTAAGACAACTGGGATCACAAGAAGCGCCAAGCGTACATATATGAAGAATCTAGAACCATCTGCAGATCTTCCTAGCCACCAAAAACTAAAAAAAGTAGTCGTTCTCGTCTCTAGTAGCATTAAGAAATAAATCCACCAACTCATCCACGGCAGCTGGTCGCGCCAAGACCAGCGCATGACCTTGAAAAAGGTAGCAGAATGCGCTAACTTATGATTCCGGCAGCATGATATAGTGAATCCTACTGAAAAATTTCCTTCCAATTGAACTGCATGCAAAGTAGCTCGAACATAGAAAAAACAACTACGGCCTAGAATCGTACAAAGGAAACAAATCATTATATAATAGGGAAATTTTCTAGAGAACAGACTCATCTTTTTTTGAACAAAACAGACAATTTTTGGCTCGTTTTGTCTAAAAAGGCAAAGAGAATTGACCGGTTCATTTGCAGGGGAACTTGCCGAAAACCCGTGCAAATGCAGAAAACATAGGATAGGAAAGACAACGGATTTTACATTTGCATGTCCATTTATACTCCTAGAGGATTGCGGTGTGTTGGATTACATTGCACGGAAAAACAATTGAATGGATTCTTTTCAGGAGCTTCAAGTAGATCTTAAATTCCTATCGAATGAACTAAAAGACAGCCGAAAAAATCTACTGTGCATAATTCAATCCGATGAGTTAAACGACTGCTATAAGAAAAATCCTACGGAAAAACTATGATTCATACAGTTCATAGAGTCTACAATAACTACTGGTATTTTCATTTAAACAAAACACTCCCTATGTCAATTCAGTACAATAGCTTGGGCACATGAGTAATTAAGCCAGTACACTATATACGAAGGAATAATTACCAGGACGTAGAGGATCCCAAACATAAACGTTGCCATACAGAGATGTGGTGAACACCAGTCCGTCGTGGTTAATTCCATCATTGTAACTGTAAGGGCTCAGGGTGTGGTTAAGAGGAAGTGGAAGAACTGTCCATCCATCATCACCTCCCTGAAGGATGGCAATCCTGACATTGAGGACTGCAACAATTGACAAATCTTTATATCTCCCAGCAGCTGTGGGAATTTGGCAAATATCAATCTTCTGCATTACAGCTGGAAGATCATTATCCAACAAGAACATGGTTGGCTGGTCGGTTGCTTGGAACGACAGTGCTGGGAGAGGAATCTTGCGACGAGTGTACACGTTGCAAAGCTCCAACTTGCCTCTGAAGCCAGCTGTGGTAATCCAATCTCCATTGGTGCTTACCCACTTCCCAGAAGTATAGCCTGGTACCATAGCATCGGAGGAGAACCTATCCAGCGGTGACAGCTTGGACAGGAGGCTATCAATTTTGAAATAATGCAAGAAATCTAGTGGTCCCTTCGTCAGGGGGAATGAAGAACACATGGGAGGCCAAATGGCATTGAAGCCTCCAGAGTTGCACTAGCTTTCACAGATTCAAGAAAAAGTTTGGACGAACCGATTAGGCTGGCGTGATGATGATGTCACATCGGGTTATGAGTTCTTCAAAGGGGCCTTTGGTAAACACGTTAGGAAAAATCTCAAAATCATGCTCACTGTTCTTGCTCACTAATGCCATCACAAGGCAGCCTCTGTATTTCATTGATTGGGGTTTTGGAAGAGAGGGGAATCGACGGTGGTAACTGCAGTGCGTGGTGCAGAAGGGAATCCGAAAGTGCCATATGGCGGCAGCAGCGACGCGTGGTGCGGAAGGGGAAGACGCCAGGAAGAGAAGGGGAAGACACCCTGGAGGGGGCGGGGGAATAGGCAAGGGAGAAAAGCTAGATTAATCAATACGAGCATGCACTCCTCAGCTGCATTTTGAGGAGACAATGACCCACCGACTCCCTACTCCCTAGTACTAGTAGACGTCTAGACGGTCAGAGTAGTTAATTTTGAGGAGACTGTGACCGACCGACTCCCTAGTACTAGACGCCTAGGGTACGGGTTGTACTGTAATTCGGAAATCTGAGCTCTGTTTTTTTATTTTACTTGCATGGACGAGCTCTGTATTTCTTTTTTCGCGGAACGAGATCTGTATTAGGGCATCACCTATGTATGTGGATAAATTTGTCGATAAGATGGGTCCCACATACTACACCATAAGCTAATTCATTGCACCACAATGTGTGTAGACAAACTTGACCATAAGCTAGGACCCACATTTAAGAGCTAACGACACACATCCTTTTGACTGAAATTAGTTTTATATTGCTATGTGTACTACTACCTCCGTTTAGAAATATAAGATGTTTTAACCTTGTGAGTCGAATGTATCTAGACGTCTTTTAGTGTATAGTTTCGCAGAGGTTCGGAGTGAACCTATACATAAAAAAGCGTTTAGATACATTCATTTCACAAAGCTAAAATGTCTTATATTTCCAAATGGAGTGAGTATATATTATTATTTAGTGCTTGTGGACTACCCAAGGGCATGCAAAAAACCACACCTTAAGTCCTATAGTATGTGGCAATGCTTGTAGTCTACCTTATACATAGTGGAAGAAATAAGATTAAGGTGTGGTTTTTTGCACATAGTAGATGCCATAAGCTTATACTCATGCATGAGTATGTCGAAAGAGACATGCGGGTCCCAGCTTATGGCTAAAGTTCACCTTATATATAGTGGAATATTTTACAAGAGAGGTGGGTCTCGTCTTATGGCTAAAGTTAACATCATACATAGGTGATGCCCTAAGGGTATCCACTATGTTATCCATAAGGGTGTCCACAAGGAAAAAGTAGTCCTTATGGATGATCACATACATAGTAGACCTTCATCTTAAGGTAATTTTCTTAAGGGTGACCCATAAGCTTGTTGCTTGTCCATAAGGAATATAAAATTATTTACTCTCTCCTCTCTCTTGCATGTGCATACTTTTTGCATACATATGGGTCCCAGCTTATAGATAAGTTGACTTTATACATTATAGCTACTTCCACAAGCTGTGTGAGACCCACCTTATGGCAAAAGTTCACCTTAGGGCATCCACTATGTTGTCCATAAGGGTGTCCACAAGCAAAAAGTAGTCCTTATGGATGACCACATACATACTAGAGCTTCACCTTAAGGAAATTTTCTTAAGGGTGACCCATAAGCTTGTGGCTTGTCCATAAGCAATATAACATTATTTACTCTCTCCTCTCTCTCTTGCATGTGTATACTTTTTGCAGACATATGGATTCCAACTTATAGATAAGTTGACTTTATACATTATAGCTACTTCCACAAGCTATGTGGGACCCACCTTATGGCAAAAGTTCACCTTATACATGGGTGATGCCCTTATACATAGGTGATGCCCTAAGCTTATGGGTCACCCTTAAGCTTTTTGGCTTGTGGACAACATATGGATAGCTCTTAAGGTGTACTTTTTGGCTTATGGTGTAGTTTTTCACACATAGTGGTAATGAAGTTGTAGGTACATTTTATAGAAAGGACCAGAAGAAAACAAGGAGACATAACCAAGTCCCACAAAATTACAACAAGCACCCTGCAAGGATTCATCGAAACGCGATCTAGTCCCTATCAGAACGAGCTCTGTATTCTCTTTGTCAATTCTATGCCCATGGAAATCTAGTTTGGCAAGGAGCTACACTTTTAGTCCCGCTTCTTACATCCAGGGTGCAAATTAGTCCCACGTCTTGTAAATGGGCAAAACTAGCCCCACACCTTTCACCCCGGGTGTAGTTTAGTATATTTCAAAGGGATTGGATGGAATTTGAATGAACTGAGCGAATTTGACCGTGTTCAGTTGTCCTTACCGGGCAGTTTTACGGGTTAGTCCATACTAGTAAGTTGCACCTGCCTTGCATGTCAGTCTCAGATAATAGAAGTATGACATATCATCACTATAAAATTATAATAGGTAAAGCTTGAAAAAAATAATTATACTTCTGAGCTAGATCCATAAAGTATTGGGTGTATATCTGGTTCCTGTGCTTTATATAATGTAGATTTAAACCTTTATTAGATACTTTGGTAACATGTGTTTGAGGTTTGTGCCTAAATTTCATTATCCTAAACACTATCAATAGAATCTTCTAGATCCCATAATGGAAGAGAAGATACAACCTCTAGCAATGTTGGGATTTGACAATCTTGATTCAACGACAAGTGTTCAAAGTTCTTCGTACACTATATAGTTGTAGGATGTAAGATAAGATAAGAAAAGTGAGGTGAGGGTAATTTATGGGCCCATGCAAGGCATCGTTGTTTACAGAAAAGCCCATATGCTGAAGCTAAATTCTTGGGAATTTGACATGATATGCAAACATCATATGTCCATGTGCTCATCCAACGTACTTCGCAATGCTCAAGTTGAATCGTCACATATAAAACAATTGATGCATATGGATTGTGAAGTGTATAAGAAAAGAATCAAATTTGGTTAGATTTCAGCTAACTTGAAACTAATGACGAAATATTGAGTGAAATGCACACATGTGCAGCTTTAGTTAACTTGAGAATTTCAAAGGACAGTGTTCAGCCAAGCTAAAACGACATCAATCTATGCAAAAATTCTACATTAACTTTCAAAAGTAATAGAAGTCGTGGAAGGACACCACTTGCAGGCCGATACTATTTTACTGTCTCAATCGCAAAAAGGCGTGTTTAGAATATCTAAACGTGTACGAATTTAGTCAAATACGCTCAAATTTGTTTGAAATAGACTGATTTGCACCAGGGATGCATGTCTACTTTGCAAGATATGTGACTAATTTGTACCCCGGGTGCGAGAAGTGGGACTAAAACTATATTTACCACGATCTTTGGCAAGAAACAAGTTATACAGATCCTCTAACTTATATTGTAGAAGAAAATCTAGAGAAGTCGTAGGACCCTAACTTTCATTCTTCCAAACAAAACAATATTAAGTCCTAAATGTCATAAAATTAATTTTTACTACCTCCATCCTAGAGCTTAAGGCTTATATTTTTTGTATATGTGTCTTGCCATGTATACATGTGTGGCCATGTATACATGTATTTGTACGTGTATGTGTACGTGTGTGTGGTGTGCGACCATGTACATATATACGTGTAGCTGTTTGCACGTGTGTGTGACGTGTGAGTGGCCAAGTATCTGCAGGCGTGTACACATATATTTCCATAAACATGACATGTTTTAGTATGAGTATATGTATGAGAGCAAGCTGTGCTACAAACATATAATCCCTCCGACCCATATTTGTTGGTTTAGATTCATCTAGATACAGATGTATCTTGTTAAGTTTTAGTGCTAGATATATCCGTATCTAGAGTCTAGACAAACGTAAGTCAACTAATATGGACTGGAGGGAGTACATATATATTGTTATTGTGTTATATACTCGCCCAACCCGTTATCACACACACAAAAAAACATTATGATTGCTATATTTTATCTTATCTTATCTTACCACCTTATCTTACCACTATATAGTGTATGAATACCTTTGAATATTGACCCAAGACTCGTGAATCCTATTATTTCTAGCCGTTGGATCTTATTTTCTATTCTAGCATCTAGAATATTCTATTTTTTGAATGGTCTAGAAGATTCTATTGATAGTCTTCATCACAATGAATGCTATGCACAAAACTCAAAACACACTTCTCCATCATTCTAGAATCTTCTCCCTCGTTTCTCTAGACCATGTTACCAAAAATTTCATGTTTTAGATAGCTAATAATCATTGACTTCTACATGATCTTATCTTACCACTATATAGTGTATGAAGAACTTTGAATATTGACCATTGGATCAAGACTCATGAATCCCAACATTTCCAGCCATTGGATCTTATTTTTTATTCTAGCATCTAGAAGATTCTATTGATAGTCTTCATCACAATGAATGCTATGCACAAAACTCAAAACACACTTCTCCATCATTTTAGAATCTTCTCCCTCATTTCTCTAGACCATGTTACCAAAATTTTAAAGTTTTAGATAGCTAATAATCGTTGACTTCTACATGATATACAAAGGACAATAACAAAATATACACCCATACTTTATAGATGTTGATAAAATTTATATTTTTTTCTGCTTTACCTATTATAATTTTATATAGTGATGATATGTCAGATATCTATTATCTCAGTCTCAAGTGCAGGGCACATGCAACTTACTAGTATTATACGAAGGCTAGGAAAAGTAGGATTTTTTTGGGATTGTTGCACCTTCTCTTTCCTCTTCCTATAGCTAGTTTTTAGCAGTCCAAAATAACAATGATGTTAGAGGTGCTCTCATGGCTAAGGGCATCCGTAATGTGCAAAAAGCACACCTTAAGGCCTATGTGGCATTTTCTAAGGTTCACCTTATACGTTGTGGAGAAAATAAACATGTCTTTAAGCCTTTTAGACTTAGGCCATCCGTAATGTATCTTATTTTATCTTACCACTATATAGTTTACGAATAACTTTGAATATTGACCTTTGGATCAAGACTCACCAATCCCAACATTTTCAACCGTTGTTTCTTCTTTTCCATTCTAGCATCTAGAAGATTCTATTGATAGTCTTCATCATAATGAATGCTATGCACAAACCTTAAAACACACTTCTCCATCATTCTAGAATCTTCTTCCTCGTTTCTTTGGACCATGTTACCAAAATTTTCAAGTTTTAGATAGATAATAATTGTTGACTTCTATATGATATATAAAATACGAGAACCAAATATACACCCATACTTTATCAATGTTGATCAAATTTATAATTTTTTCTTCTTTACCAATTATAATTTTATATAGTGTTTTATATAGTGATGATATGTCAGACGCCTATTATCTGAGTCTCACGTGCATGGCACGTGCAACTTACTAGTATAAAGTTGCACATGCCTTACACACGTGAGAATCAGATAATAGAAGTATGACATACACTACAAGAAAAGTTGGCTTTTACAACGGACAATTTTCGTGGTTGAAGGCCTGTTTTTCGTGGCTAAAAAGTCTTCTACGACGGATGCCCTTCGTGGTAAAATATCCATCACAAAAGAATCTACCACGGTTTTTTTCTGACCGTGGCGGATCACACCCTTCAGCCACGAAAACTTGTTCCGTCGTAGATATGTTCGCCAGCAGCGTTGACTGCTATCGTCATGCAAAATGCCACGTGACAAACACTGTTAATGCCCAGTTATCATTGTTAACGGCAACATACACCATGGTAGAAGCCATGCCCAACCAAGGCATGCTAATAATTAAGTGGGCCGATCCATTAGGAGAACCCAATAAGATTATGACCCGTTACTATTTCGTCCGACACTATTTGAAATGGGCCCAAAAGATGTGGCCAGCAGCGGCCAGCGAATGTCAGGCCTGTTATTGTTTCGGCCAACAGAAGCCCACATTATTCGAATACTGTGTGGCCCGTTAATAGCCTACGTCAAGTAGGCCCGATACTGTTAAGGCCCATGGTCAGCCCGTCACTATTCTCACAGCTCATCCTGGGTCGCCTACGAACGACCCACTTTTGAGAAGGTCCGATACTGTTCTGGCCTTTTACCGTACCGTCTGTCAACCTTTTGGGCCCACTAGCGACGTGCAATTGTTCTGATCTGATACTGTTCTAGCTTGGCAATATGTTTGGCCTGTTACTATTCCTGTCTTGTAAATTTTTTTCCTGCTACTGTTTTACCTCGTTACTATTCTGGCCATCTACTGTTTAGGTCCGTTATTATTGTGGTCCTTTACTTTTCTGGTCTTTTATTGTTCTGGCCCGTTACTAAGCTAGGTTGCCTCTGTTTTGGCCTATTACTATTTTGGCCTGTTACTGTTTGGCCTATTACTTTTTTGGCATGTTACTGTTCTAGTCTATTAGTGTTACTCGTTGCCACCTGAGGGTAGGCCCGTTACGGTCGCGGACACCTATAGTTTCGATCTTTCTAAAGCCCACGCAAATATCATAAATGGAGTATAATTAGCGAGCATCTTTTACTGTTCATGGTAGGCCTAATACAATAAGGGCAAATAACAAAGACCTAAACTCTTACCTGATCGACCTGGCTAGCGCAGTTATGATACCGCCTACCGCCATGCATGGACGGCGTCAACTAAATGCCTACATGGCCCACCTCAAAAAATGCCTACATGTCCTATGCGATTTATCTAGATATACATCAGCTGCAAACTTCTTAAAAATATTACATAATATCAACGCTCGGGAAAGAAAATTCAGCATTTCAGTTGACAATCAAGTTGATAGCATTGTCCTCTATTTGCTTTCTCAATGCATCAACTGCATTCCATTTGAGTGTGACAGCTACATTGGAAAACCACCTTGATACATGATCTTGCAGCCCCCTCTTTGGTGGAAATAGCAATAATTGCAGTCTGAAACTAAGTAATAACAAGTTAATACAACAAACAAGACAAACTACTCATAGCTAAGAATTAACCAGATAGAAATTACGACCGCATCATATGAACTTGTATAGCAAGAATGAAAACAAGAAATGAACCATATATTGTAGAGGATAGTTATGTCGTTGCTTAGGACGAACCAGAATGAGATGCGAGATATAGTAGCGTTGCACGTGAACCTGTAGAACAAGACAAACAATCAGTACACAAGTGTGCCTACAATGAAATGAGCAATCAAACAAAGTATTTTTTAGAATTTCAGCAAATATAAACTAGGTCATATAAGAAAATATATGGAAGAAGTGGTATTTCCTAGAATGCAAGAGAAGTATGGTGACTCAGAATTTACGGTGAGCTACACAATGTCATGCAGTTTCTGTCATAGCTATGAATCAACCAGACAGAAATATAATGGCATCATAAGAGAACTTCTAGAGCAGGAATGCAAATCACGAGTGAACTACATAGTAGAGGACAGTTATGCCATTGCTTAGGACGAACTAGCACCCGATACAGAAATACTGTGTTGCTTGTGAACTTGTAGAAGAGGCTATGCAAATCATCATGTTCATTGTTCCATTCTTGGCTATATGCAAGAAAAAGAAAATAGTTAGTGTTGCAGCTTTTGAAGAACTAGATGGCAACAACAAAATTATAATCGAATTAGTATGAAGATTCTAAACGGGTACTATAGGACAACATAACGATGCCAAGGAGGAAACCATAACAGGAACTTATCTCAGGACGAACCAGATAGATTCAGTAACTATGGAGCAGGGAATCCAAACTAATATTTTCCACTAGTTTTATATTTTGCATGAACTACAAGATAGTAGGAAATTACCGTTCTTCGGAGTAGCTAAGAACATGTGCATGACTTCAAAATTTGTAGAGTAGCGATTCCAAACCAACATGTCTAGTGACCTACTCCGTAGTATCTAGCACGAAGAACATGCATGCGCTTTGACTGGGTGTATAGGACGATTAGAAAAATGCAGTTTAGTACAACAGGCTTGAACCTGCTATACTGCTGACAAAACAAAAAAAGAGTTGGTGATTTCGTTACCATGGTCGGATAGGCTTCTAAGCATCATCCGTACCGGCGCGAGTGACATCCTTGTCACCAAGGGTGCTGCAGTTGTGCTGGCTATTTGCATCGGGGAAGCAGATCTTGGGCGCTCGATGCCGGCTTGAGCACGGTGGACGAGGTAGAATCGGTGCACTACACGTCGGTTCAGGTAAGGTACGGGTGGGGAGGATGCCGGCGGTGTTGATGTAGATCTTGGGCAGTCGTTGACGGATTCGGCATCATGGAGGGAAAAGTGGGAAAATGAAATCAGGTGCGGTGGACGACGACGGACTCGGTGACCAAGGTCGGGTGCGATGGACGTCGGTGAAGTGACAATGATGCTTTGGATGAGACCACAGCTGATGTAGCTCTGGTATACTGTTGGCTGAGTAGTGCATGGTGTCGAGTTCCAGCGGGCAAAGCCATCTGGAGAAGTGTTGCGGGAGGTTCTGGGCGCGAGAAATTTCGTAGTGTTTGAAATGGAGGGGAACAAAGGAGTGGGGACCACGTGATTTTGGTATCGTTTGAAACGGAAGGCGCAAGAAATTTCGTAGTCTTTGAAATGGAGGGGCGCGAGGGAGTGTGGACCACATGATTTTGGTATCATTTGAAACTGAGGGGCGCAAGAAATTTCGCAGTGTTTGAAATGGAGGGGCGCGAGGGAGTGGGGACCACGTGATTTTGGTATCGTTTGAAACAGAGGGACACCAGAAATTTTGCAGTGTTTGAAATGGAGGGGCACGAGGGAGTGGGGACCACGTGATTTTGGTATTGTTTGAAATGGAGGTGCGCGAGAAATTTCACAGTGTTTGAAATGGAGGGACACAAGGGAGTGGGGACCACGTGATTTTGGTATCGTTTGAAACAGAGGGGCGCGAGAAATTTCGCAGTGTTTGAAATGGAGGGGCGCGAGGGAGTGGGGACCACGTGATTTTGGTATCATTTGAAATAGAGGGGCGCCAGAAATTTCGAAGTGTTTGAAATCGAGGGGCGCGAGGGAGTGGGGGCCACGTGATTTTGGTATCGTTTGAAACGGAGGGGAGCCAGAAATTTCACAGTGTTTGAAATGGAGGGGCGAGAGGGAGTGGGGACTACGTGATTTTGGTATCGTTTGAAACAAAGGGGCGCCAGAAATTTTGCAGTGTTTGAAATGGAGGGGCGTGAGGGAGTGGGGACCACGTGATTTAGGACGTCTAGCAATCTTGTCCGTCCATCCCAAATCAACGGGCCATAGGGGATACCTTCCCTTCGAAGGCTCTTGCGCGGACGCATATGCAAGCAATCGCTGGGTGTCCCAAAGTAGACTATAAGGGTAGATGTGTAGGTTACTGTAGTAGCAGACCATTAATCGGGCTATCTGGCATGATGTCATTTTGGCACTCCACGAGTTCAAACTTTTACTTATGGTGTTCAAGATTGAATGCATGCAGCTCAAAAAAGGTACTTACATGATTACGTGTATGATATTATTAGGTACTGAGTTGCATGCATCATGTAGTAATGAGTGGATTCTATTGGGTTGATCATTGTATTACTCGTATTCTCTCTTCGTATATCCGTTGATCACAGTCTAGTTATTGAGTTGCATGGATGTGAGCACAATTGATTGAGTGACAAACCTATTTTTTGTGCGGTCGAGGCCCCCGTCCGCTGATGACCTTCGCTAATCAACACAACTCACACATAAGTGTATTTTTATGTGGTAGTAGTAGGAACATCATGCAGGGAGACAGACTTCAGCGGCTAGCAATCTTGTCCGTCCAATCCGAAATCAACGGGTCAAAGTGGATACCTTCCCTGCGAAGGCTCTAGCAGGAATGCCTATGCAAGAAATCATTGGGTGTCCGTGGGTAGACTATAAGGGTAGCTATGCTTGTGACCAAAAGTACTCCATATAATAGCTGGGTGTCCCTGACACTGACGGTGTATTTTCTTTTCCAGATAGACACCATGCCTCCTGATAGTATATACTACTACTATCTAAACGGTGGTGCACAGTTGAGTAAGAAAGATTCCCTGAGGTGAGTCTAGTACTACACAATGTCTACTGCAATAAAGAAATGAAAAAGGAACCAGAGAAGAGAACAAGGTTGAACAAAACTTGTAAGTTAAACATAGACATAACATGCATAAGTTATTAGTCTATGTTAATACAGGAATAGACTAATTATTAGGTAATAGACTAATTTCAGCTTGGTATGTGTGAATAACTCACTGCAACATAAGCAATTTTACTGAGTAGGACCCTTAGACCAGCCACACTGTATTGAAAAAGTGATTCCTAACCTTCTCTCACCTCCTATTGAACCGGTTCTATACATTTTAGGAATCGGTTCATGCAACCTGACACAAAGAAGCGATTCAAGAACTTAGTTCGCTTCTTTCATGCAACTATGGTGCCAAGTGGTAGAAATGTGAGGAGAGATAGGATGGATGCATGCAGAGAAAGTAAATAGTGGGTCCCACCAGCGATTCCATACACTATACAGCTTTCCCATAGCGGTTCCAAATTCTGACAAAAAAATTCTTGAACTGACGCAATGGTATGCCAGATACTTATGAGGTTATTTGCACTATGACTAGCCTAAAATGATTCTTCCCCTAAATTTTACTTATCTCCAACAGCAACCCTATATTATCTCCCCTATATCATAACCACAATATTTTAATAGGAAGAGCAAAAAAATCACCCAATAACTCACTCAACGACGTAGGGGCCACGCAAAGGGAAGACAGAACAGTTGATAAGTATAGTAGACACTAGATCCCTACACATATGACAAAGTAGAAAGTATGACCAAATTTAAAGACCACTCATTGACAATTTAATTATTTTGATTTATCAGACATACTCTCCCTCCATCCTAATTTTTCTGAAAATGCCCTCCAACCTAATTAAAAAGGATGTCACATATTTGACTAAATTTGAATGTATTTGTACACTAAACAGTGACTACTATACAACAAGTATATCGTTACAAAATCTCCACAGAGCGCATTCGAATGCTAAAGGGTGCAATATAATTATGCAAAGACGGATGAGAAAAAATGATCCATGCACCCAAAAGAAAGAAAATGGAGGGCCACGCTGACAAGTCCTGCCCCTTCCTAGTTCCTACTCCAAGATTCGGCGATTGCAACACTGTGGCCACCCTGTGGAGGAAGGGCCTCGAAGATATCCGCAATGGTCGCGACCTCGACGGCCAACATGAGATGGCTTCTCTCTTCCTACTTAGCAGGGTGGGACCTAGACGATCTCCGCAATGGTAGCTGCTGGCTGCGGAGCTCTGTGACTTCCTTCTTCAAATTTTTGCACTCAACGCGAATCATGGAGGAGTCACGCTCGTAAGATCATGCGAGCTTTATTTGAAAAGCCAAATTGGCTCGGAGGCGATCACACTCTAGGTTGAGCTCGAAGTTTTTCTGAAGAATGTTGATGTTATGGCTGTAGATTTCATCTACTTTGGCCGAGATTCTCGCCCTGACTTCCTACATGGAAAATGTATCATCAGTAAGAGAGCATGGAGTGCATGCAGAGAAGAAGATAAAATATCAATACATGTATAGTGACTACAGTACCTCTCTTCTTCGACCGAGAGGGGGCATGAGGGCATCGTACACGTCAGAGATATCCGTCGTGCTATCGACCCGTGGGGTGGAAAATTCGACGCTCGAGCCGCCTGCCCGAGCAGATGTATAGAGACGGTTCAATAGCGGGAGAAGATAGCCCAGGAATCAACGGAAGTATAAAACCTACCCACACTCTTGGTCCCCATGATATCCGCTCCTCCGATACATGCGCGAAGATGAGCCATCTCCCCATGGCTGGTCTCCTTTCTCGGTCCAAGCCTACAGGTCACCCTGCCAGGGAGATTTCTCCACGGCTCTAACCACCACCATCTTGCTATTCTTCCGATGAGACAGGATTTTTTGTGACATCACTGGATGGAGTAGAGAAGAAAGGGAGGAGCAGTGGAAGAAAATGGTTTCTGCGAAGGCGGAGCGAGGTAGTACTAGTAGGAGGAGAGAGGAGAGTGAATAGTGGAAGCAAAACGTCAAGTACTGAGTCTCATCGCCAGCATTCGAGCAATCTCATTGGTCCATCAATCAATCGAGCTACTAGCTGCAAATATTTACAATCCACCCAAAGTTTATGGAGAAATTTGGCTAGATACATAGTGGTGCAATCAATTGGCTTATGCTGTACTAAGTGGGTCCCATCTTTAGGATTGGTTTTTGCTAGAGTTTCTAGCAGATTTGGAAAAAAAAGTCTAGTACGTACATTTCTTAGCCTCGTTAGGAACGGCTCACGCTGTGCTTCTCGTAGTAGTAGTACTCCTCTGATCCATATTATTTGTCGCTGAATTGGACGTATCTAGCAATGATGCATTGAATATACTTATGGCTTGACGCATAAGCATCACAAATGATCGCCAAAAGATCGAACGACAAACTTAAAGATAACTTAGGGCTTCTTTGGATAACAAGATTTAAAAACACAGGAATTTGACTCGGTCACAGGTACAAAACAATGCATTGCAAAATAGAGGAAATAGCTTTCTTTGGATCACAGAATTTCAAAACACATGATAATAGGGTCGGAGGTACAAAACAGAGGAAATCTGCTGGCTTAAAGTCATTTCAATGAAATACAGTAAACATGGAGGAAAAATGCCTCAATCCTATGTGAATGAGTGTAAAAAAGTGGATGTTGAAATTCCTATGGGATTGGGGTGTAGAAATGCAATCTATATGAATTTTGGAGGTATGATTCCTTTCATCCAAAGGGCTTCCTTATGAAAAAAATTCACTGGGTCGAATTCCTCCAAAATTCCTTTGAAAATCCTTCGATCCAAATTGGCACTTAATCAAGATGTGCGTGCTCACGACAGACGAACACCTTCCGGTAGGAGGTGATCCGGTCGTAGATTTTCATCTTCAACCCGTCTGCGGTGACCTTGAACATAAGGCAGTCACCCTCCTTCAACTCATGGAAAGCAGCAAAGGTAGCCCACTCTTTGTCCAGGACGATCTGGTCTTTGTTGCGGTTGGCATGGACAACCCACTCGCATTCCTCGCATGCTTGGACCACCACTAGTTGTGGGTAGGGGCATCCCTTCAAGTAAGGCTTGAAGTAAGTTGGGATGATAAGCATATACAAGTCATGCTGGACTAACTGGATGTAGAAGCGCCTAGGACGATGCGCCATGGCATGGTGTCCAACCGACCTAGGGCGTCTTCTCGGTTTGCCGGAACTAGTGACCTACCTGGCATCACTTGCCCTTTCCAAGGCCTCCACTCCCATGCCCGGCAGCTTCAACTCCCTTGGTATGATGGGGAGATCATCTTCATAGCCACCTGGAGCTAGAGCAGTCTGGTCAAGAATATAGTCTAAGTTTAGCATTACACCTGGGCCGTCCTACATGAAAATTACCATTGCGCCAGTCCTTTGGAATTACCAAAACACCACAGTGCATTGTATAAATTGACTAAACATCACAATGCGTCATTGCACCATCAAAATTACCTAAACAACACAAGGTATCAGGTAAATTAAATTGCCCAGAGTACAATGCATCATCAGAATGACCTAATGCGACGGGTCCTCAAAATTATCTGAACAACTACTAGAAGGCATAACATTTAATTAGATTGATTAAACAGCACAATGCATAATCTGAATGGCTAAAACAGCACAATGCATTATCTGGATAGACAAAACAGCATATACACAGTGCATCATCAAAAATACCAAAACAAACAAGGTATCATGTAATTAAATTTAATAAATAGTGTCTGCACAATCAAAATTACCTAAACTGATGGGTCATTGAAATAATCTGAACAGCTAGAAGGCATATCATTTAATCCTAAATAGTAGAACGAAGATCAAAATGGACGAAACAACACAGTCAGGAGACAGGACACAATGCATCATAAAAAAATACCAAAACAGCACAACGCGTCATGGAAAATTCCTAAACAGCACAATGCATCATCTAAGTACCAAAACAGAACTCTGCATCATCGTCATCAAGAATATTCCATAACTAAGCAGAACAGCACAAAATATAAATATAGATACATTCGAATCTAGACAAAGTCAAGTCAGTTATTTCTAGATGGGGGAGTATAAAGAATAGCACAAAAGACAATTATCAAGAATATGAAAAACAACTAAGCAGTTCAACAAGGGACCTGCATTACACGTTGCAAAAATCTGACTAGATGCATGTCAGATTTGGCTTAAAGCCCCAATTGATATGGGGTGGCCCAATCTTCTCAGTAAGCGGATGGCGGTGATGATGGTGGATGATAGATAACTAGCCTGTAGCTATGAACTCTCCCGCTCGATCACTGATGCCAATGCAACAGCTCTCGAACCTTGTAGGATATTCACAACACCACGCTCTTGCGCACGCAGCCGTGACCATGAACGGTAGTATGCAATCCACTAATTCCCAATGGAACAGCAGATCACACTCAATTATAGTTGCTAGAAACACAGGGTAATTCCAGAGGTTCTATAAAAGAAACAACTCCAAAATAGTTTTAACGTGGTCTAACCTAAACTAGAGGGCGTTCCCAGGCTTATATGGCCGCCAGAACGTCCGAAAACGAGAAACGAAAACGTGTCTGATACAGTCAGATCCGTCCGAATCTGATGGGAACTTTTTGGGCCGGATTATCCGGTCTAAGAGGGCCGGATTATCCGGTGGCCGGATTTTCCGGGGGAAAAGTCCGGTCAAATATCCGCCCCGGTACTGAACGTCGCGCACGAAGTCCTTTGCAGAATCTCCAAAGCAGGGCCAGATTATCTGGGGTCTTTTAGGCGTGGAAGTACTCATTGGAAATATCTTGGAATTATCTATCTAACAAGTGCTTATTTGCTTGATTTGGAGTTCGTATGAAGAATCCATGTCTGTTTGAATTTCAGGACTTCTGTCTGTCTGAATTGAACGTTCCTTCTCTTTGATGATCTCCCTTGCTTGTATTGCGCCTTCCTCCCTCTCCTCCCTCGCGCATCCTTGGGCGATCATCATGTTGGTCTTCTCTTGTAGCCCTTCTCCTCCTTGCGCCATGCTTGTTTCTCCAACGAACCTGATCATACATAAATGCATAGACTTAGGCAGTATAAAGTTCTCATCAATCAAAGTACCAGATTCGTTTAGGAGTAAATTCACCTGTTGTTCAAGTAGCTTAGCACAAGCTCTTGTAATAGGTCCAATTATAATCTCATTGGACTGATCCTTTCTTGCAATAGTGGTAGCATCTTCAGTAGTCATTGGGGTAGGTGTAATTGTAGGGATGTCCTCATCATCTCCCCCCCCTTCAAAAGGCGTCGACCTCGATGCTCCAAGGTCTTCTCCAGCATATGGTGACAAATCAGCAACGTTGAAGCTGTTGCTAACTGCACCAAACTCCTCAATAGGTATATCAACCGAGTAGGCGTTATCATTAATCTTGGGTAACACCTTGTAAGGACCAGCACCACGTGGCTTCAATTTTGACTTTCCAAGTAGTGGGAACCTATCCTTGCGTAGATGCACCCAAACCATATCTCCAGGCTCGAACACCACTTCTTTCCTTGCTTGATTCCTTGCAGCAGCAATGTTCTTGCCTTTCTTCTCAATAGCCTCTCGAGTCTTCTCATGTATTTTCTTCACATAATCAGCACGTTTTGATGCCTCCATATCAACTCTCTCATGTAATGGCAGAGGCAACATATCAAGTGGCGTCAATGGCTTGAAACCATACACCACCTCAAAAGGACAAAGCTGAGTAGTTGAATGCACCGCCCTGTTGTAAGCAAACTCAACATGTGGCAAACACTCTTCCCACTCTCGCAGATTCTTTTTAATCATGGTCCTTAGCAGCTATGACAATGTTCGATTCACCACCTCCGTTTGACCATCTGTTTGGGGGTGACATGTAGTACTGAACATCAGCTTCGTTCCTAGCTTCCCCCATAAGGTCTTCCAAAAGTAGCTCATGAACTTCACATCACGGTCAGAAACAATCGTTTTTGGTACTCCATGTAATCTCACGGTGTCCCTGAAAAACAGGTTAGCAACATGCGACACATCATCGCTTTTGTGGCAGGCAATAAAATGAGCCATCTTAGAGAACCTATCCACTACCACAAATATAGAATCATGACCTCTCTGAGTTTTAGGTAGACCTAGCACAAAATCCATACTAATGTCTTCCCATGGAGTAGTAGGTGCAGAGAGAGGTGTATACAAACCATGAGGCTTCAGCTTAGATTTCGACTTGTGGCATGTAATACATCGGCTCACAAATCTGTACACATCACGCCTCATCTTGATCCAATAAAAGTGATCAGCAAGCATGAGCAACGTCTTCTCACGCCCAAAGTGACCCATCAAACCACCAGCATGTGATTCCTGCACTAAGAACAAACACAACGACAATTCTGGAATACATAGTTTGTTAGCTCGAAACAAATATCCATCATGTATATGATACTTATCCCATGCGTTTCTAAGAGCACACAAACGATATGGTTCAGCAAAATTATGGTCAGTTGCATAAAGTGCACAAATAGCTTCTAATCCAGGAATTTTAACATCAAGATTGGTTAATAGCATGTTCTTCCTAGAGAGAGCATCACCAACAACATTCTCTTTTCCCTTCTTATAATTAATGATGTAAGGAAAATACTCAATGAACTCAACCCATTTAGCTAATCTTCTATGCAAGTTTGATTGAGCTTTCAAGTATTTGAATGCTTCATGATCAGAATGTATGATGAATTCCTTTGGCCACAAATAATGTTGCCAAACCTCAAGTACTCTAACAAGTGCATACAATTCTTTATCATAGATAGAACAATTCAAACGAGCACCAGTCAATTTCTCAGAAAAATAAGCTATAGGCCGACCCTCTTGCATCAAAATGCCACCTATGCCTATACCACTAGCATCACATTCAACTTCAAATTGCTTCGAAAAATCAGGTAATGCAAGTAATGGTGCAGAAGTAAGCAAACGTTTTAATGTATCAAATGCAATGTCTTGGGCTGCACCCCATACAAAAGGAACACCTTTCTTTGTCAAATCATTCAAAGGTGCAGCAATGGTGCTAAAATCTTTCACAAAGCGCCTATAGAAACCAGCGAGACCGTGGAAACTACGCACTTGACTAACATTCATTGGAGTAGGCCAATTCTGAATTGATTCAATTTTAGATTGATCTACCTCTACTCCATGCTTAGAAACAACAAATCCTAGGAATATGACCTTATCTTTTGCAAATGTACACTTCTCAAGATTAGCATACAGTTTATTATCACGTAACACTTGCAAAACTTGTCGAATATGAGTGCAATGTTCAGTTTCGTTGTGGCTGTATATAAGTATATCATCAAAGTAAACAACCACGAAACGACCAATAAACTCTCTCAAAACATGATTCATCAAACGCATGAAAGTACTAGGTGCATTAGTAAGACCAAACGACATAACTAACCACTCATACAAACCGAATTTAGTTTTGAAAGCAGTTTTCCATTCATCCCCTTCTTTCATCCTAATTTGATGATAACCACTACGCAAGTCAATTGTAGAGAAAACAACAGCACCACTCAATTCATCTAGCATATCCTCTAAGCGTGGAATAGGATGACGATATCGAATAGTGATGTTATTAATCGCTCTACAATCTACACACATGCACCATGTACCATCTTTCTTAGGAACTAAAATAACAGGAACAACACAAGGGCTAAGAGAGACACGAATGTACCCTTTATCCAGCAACGCTTATACTTGCTTCTGAATTTCCTTAGTCTCTTCGGGATTAGTCTTGTAAGGTGCACGGTTGGGAAGTGTGGCGCCAGGAATCAGGTCCACTTGATGCTCTATACCATGCAATGGAGGTAAACCTACAGGTACGTCTTCTGGAAACACATCCCCAAAGTCCTGCAAAACAAAAGAGACACCAAGACAAATAGGGGTCATGTCGTTAGAAACCAATACCTCGCCCTTATACATGAGCACAAGTGGCATGGCTGTAGGATCCTCACTAAACTCTCTCATATCCTCCTTGGTGGCTAGTATCAATAACCCAGGCACTCTCTCACTTTTCGTTATATCACTCAATTTAGGCTCAATTACATCAGGAACAGCTGTTACACAGTCTCGTCGAGTGGTAGTATCTTCCTTCAAGTTCACCTCTATCTTCTGGCGAGAATCATTCACAATTTCTTGTGGTGTCATTGGCTGCATAGTAATCTTCTTTCCTTTGAATTCTAAGTGATATGTGTTGGCTCGGCCATTGTGTTGCACATGGCGATCATAGAGCCAAGGCCGACCCAATAGTAGGTGACAAACAGTCATAGGAACCACATCAAAATCAATAGAATCTTTGTATGGCCCTATTTGAAAATTCACACGTACCATATGATTTACCTTCATCTCACCATTGTTGCTTAACCATTATATGTAGTATGGCTTGGGATGAGGTAAGTATGTCAAATTCAGTTTGGCACATAGTTCCTTACTTGCAAGATTTCTACAGCTACCTCCATCAATAATTACCTTGCAAGCTTTGTTTGGTCCAACTAGAGCTTTTGTTTGGAACAGGTTGCAACGCTGGGATTCCTCAACCAGTTGCACACTAAGTACACATGAAGATATGACAATAGTGGGTGCACGCTCAGCATATGCATCAGCACCATCCTCGCCATCATCAATATCATCATCAGAAGCTTCATCTCCACTTTGTACTTCACGTTGTTCATTAACAAACATAACCTTGATCTTTGGACAATCTTTCTTGTAGTGACCTCTACCTCCACAAGTATGGCACACCACATCACGAGTACGTGCCGTAGACATGTTGGAGCCCGAGCTAACAGTAGGAGCAACGGGTTTCCGAGCATTAGAACCAAATGAAGGTGTAATTGCTGGTTTGGCCGATGGTGTAAAAGGAGCAGCAGCTGGTGGCGTGACTGTAGGAGGTGTAGACCTGTCCGAAAATCTGCTAGAGCACGGAAAACGAGCACGTGACTTCGCCTCTTCTGCCAACTTGGATTCGGCATCTCTAGCATGATGCAACAACTCATTCATGGTCTCATACTTGTGATGACGAACAATGCTCTTGATCGGTAACTTCAAATTGTTTAGGAATCGCTGTATGGTCATCTCAATGGACTCACGAATTCTAGCACACTGCATAAGCATCTCCATCTCCATGTAGTACTCATCAACTGTCATGGTGCCTTGCTTCAATTGCGTCAATTTATCAAAAACTGATCGCAAGTAGTTGGTTGGTATGAAACGAGCTTTCATGATTTGCTTCATCTCGCGCCAATCCATCACAGGAAGTTCATTGTCCTCCCTTCTATGCTGCACAAGAGCATCCCACCAACGCAAAGCATAACCATCAAATTCAGATGCTGCAAGCTTGACCTTCTTGTCTTCAGGATAGTCAAATAAATGCCAGAGCTTCTCAATCTTCAACTCCCATGTGAGGTAATCTTCAGGATCAATGGAACCATCAAACTTAGGAATTGAGAACTTTGGCTTGCCCAAACCATCATCAGCAGCTTGGTTGGACACACGGTGAGCACGCCCAAGAGGGGCAAACCCACGGCCATGACCAGGTGCATGGACAGGGGGAATAGCACGTCCCCTGCCAACATGTGGAGCAGTATCCACAGCGCTACCCTCATCGAAATCATCAAAGGCATCATCATGTTGAGGATCTTCCCTTCTATGTAAGGCGGCTGTCAAACCCTCAATGGACCGTTGCAAAGTGGTGACATTGACATTAAGCGTAGCCACTTGCGTTTGGATAGTATCAACTGTCCCAACATGCTGATCCAATCTCATATTCATATCTTGGAGATTCTTGTCAATGGCATCTGTCGTGTTAGTAAACACACGTGTCAAGTGGGATTTCAAAGCCTCATATTCACGCCAATTGACGAGCTCCTCATCCTTCTTTTTCTGCAACACAACATCATCATCACTAGAAGACATGATTAGTAGGTTAGTGCAAAAATCAAAATCTATATGGTGGAAACTCTCATAACTCACTCACAACTAATAAGAAAGGAGATCTTACCGTTCCAAAGTGAATAGAGATGCTCTACCAAACGAAATCAAAGACTGATGCACTTGATGTGATGAAGTGAATATCAAAGGTATAGAGAACAATCGCAGGGTACACAGGTTATTTAAGGTGGAGCTATAGGTATGGTACCCTATCTACACCGCAAACAAGTCCTAGTGCTGATCGTACAAAACCCAAGAAAAACACACGGTGGAGATAAACGTGGCAAAGCAATTTATGAACAGGAATATTGCAATGCACAAGAGAGATGCTAGTAATAGCTCAAATAGAACAGACACACGATTGCTCAATCTACTAGTGCTATAATGAAACTAGGCCTCCAACAATGCACACTTTGATATCTCTTTTTGTCACGCTTGTAGCTCTTTTCTTCTCTTTTTTTATACCGATTCTCTTTTTTTTTCACAACTTTCTTTTCACCTTTTTTTGATTTTTTTAACTATCTGACACAAAGCAAAATGGGATGCAACAATTCTGAGCAATTATGGGCTAGATATCCGGGTTTGTCGGGGCCCGGATAATCCGGTCTACCTGGACGAAAATTTTGCACTTCAAACCCTAATGAGCAGCCCGTCGGAGCAAAGCAACTAGTCTCGTGGGTACGTTCCTAGGCATGGATGTTGTAGATAGGCTGTGTCTATGGTATGCAAACAAAGGTACGCTATGTGGACTCAGACAAACGACGAAAACTTGCGGAACACGGTGATGGTTGACACGGCGGAAAACAAGATCAAACCCTAAACCTAGACACAAACGAAAAAACTAGACTCCTACGAGGAAAAACCTGCAGATCGGATCTACGAGAAGATACAATCAGCAACTAAAACTCGAAAACAATGCAATCTAGTCTATGGCAAATCTTTTTGTAAGGCTTTTTCTGTATAGGACGAAAACACTCTCTAATCTATGGATGGATTTGTGGATGCTTACCGAGGCAACACTAGAAATCTGATACCAAGATGATATGGGGTGGCCCGATCTTCTCAGTAAGCGGATGGCGGTGATGATCGTGGATGATAGATAACTAGCCTGTAGCTATGAACTCTCCCGCTCGATCCCTGATGCCAATGCAACAGCTCTCGAACCTTGTAGGATATTCACAACACCACGCTCTTGCGCACGCAGCCGTGACCACGAACGGTAGTATGCAATTCACTAATTCCCAATGGAACAACAGATCACACTCAATTATAGTTGGTAGAAACACAGGGTAATTCTAAAGGTTCTATGAAAGAAACAACTCCAAAATAGTTTTAATGTGGTCTAACCTAAACTAGAGGGCGTTCCCAGGCTTATATGGCCGCCAGAACGTCCGAAAAACAAGAAACGAAAACGTGTCTGATACAGTCAGATCCGTCCGAATCTGATGGGAACTTTTTGCGCCGGATTATCCGGTCTAAGAGGGCCGGATTATCCGGTGGCCGGATTTTCCGGGGGAAAAGTCTGGTCAAATATCCGCCCCGGTACTGAACGTCACGCACGAAGTCCTTTGCAGAATCTCCAAAGCAGGGCCGGATTATCCGGGGTGTGGGGGCCGGATTATCCGGGGTCTTTTAGGCATGGAAAGATCTTGGAATTATCTATCCAAGAAGTGCTTATTTGCTTGATTTTGAGTTCGTATGAAGAATCCACGTCCGTTTGAATTTCATGACTTCTGTCTGTCCGAATTGAACGTTCCTTCTCTTCGATGATCTCCCTTGCTTGTATTGCGCCTTCCTCCCGCTCCTCCCTCGCGCATCCTTGGGTGATCATCATGTTGGGCTTCTCTTGTAGCCCTTCTCCTCCTCGCGCCATGCTTGTTTCTCCAATGAACCTGATCATACATAAATGCATAGACTTAGGCAGTATAAAGTTCTCATCAATCAAAGTACCAGATTCATTTAGGAGTAAATTCACATGTTGTTCAAATAGCTTAGCACGAGCTCTTGTAATAGGTCCAATTCTAATATCATTGGACTGATCCTTTCTTGCAACAGTGGTAGCATCTTCAGTAGTCATTGGGGTAGGTGTAATTGTAGGGATGTCCTCATCACCAATCCTCCAGATCTAACCTCGTTGCAATTGGGGGGCACAAACTTGCACATGGGTCGATGGGTTGAGAAGATGAACACGGCGCCACTTATGAAGAACCAGCCACATACACCGAAGATGCACAGACAATCGCTGATGAAGGGGGCCACCGATAGGGGTTTCACTGCGTACACTCTAAAATTTGGCACATTGGGAATGAGAGTCCAACCTGCAGACGAAAACGACGCGTCTGCCACCGCACGAGCATTCGGTCCCACGCACACGGCATCGGAGGCTTGGACGACCGCTCAGCGGGCAATGAGGGTTTCGGCGCGATCGACCGAAACCCTAAGGGCGACAGACGCCTCACCTTGGGAACAGCCCTCACACACGCGAAAGGCGAAGGACGCTTCAAAGAGGGTGCTACGGCCGTTGAAATCGAACAAGCCACCTGCAGCTCCGAAGCAGAGCTTGATGAGGACCCCAGCTCAACCATGGACAAAGGTTTTGGCATTGGTTTCATCGAGGCAATGGCCGGGTTACAGACTGAGAGTTGTGAGGTGAGTGTGGGAATGTGATAGAGAGAGGGAATGGTGGGGGAGGAGTTAGAGAATGGGGGTGGGTTACCCTCTATCCGCTTTAGTAGTACCGTACTACAAAAAAACTACATTTCACATATCATCATTTTTTGACAAACTAGTTCATTTCTTTGAACCAACTAAATAAGTGGGTACCCTTTAGGTTTCAAACTTCCATATGGTACCTGTTTTGCTAGTTGTAAATACAGTACAATACTTTGTATTACCCTCCATGGTAGTATAAAACATTTTTTTAGATATAGGAAATTGCACGATCCACCATCTTTTCATCGCACCTTTGCACAAAACACTTGGTGGACGTCATTTTTCTATATTTTAACAGTTTTTGGCCTAATATGCACAAATTTGGCCAGTTAGTCCTGTAATGACCGATTTAACCTCATTGTTAGGAATACTGACAAGTGGTCCCCGATTGCCATTGCTCCCATTCACACACAAAGATTTGAATGATGCTAAAAACTGGATACTAACGATATTTATCACCCACAATATTTTTTGGATGCATGTAGCTGGTATATAAGAGACTTATTTCATATGAAACGTCAATGTTTACACAAAGGTACCAAAATATCAGTCTGTCGCAATATTGGATTTGTGAAGGCTTTATTTGGTCGTAATAAGCTTGTTTTTTTAACATAACTTGTTTGTACATAAGATTTGACGTTTCATTAACATATCCAAATGTCCATCGAAGATTTTATTTTAAAGTGTCGGACGAACGATATATGTCTGTTTATTGGAGCATCTCCACTCGTTGGCCGTTCCTAGGCTGAAATCCGACGCTATTTTGTGCCGGACGGATGTATCTTTCGGCCTGGGAACGACCTTTTCCCATTCACGTTCTTAGGCCGAGTCCCCATGTTTGGCCGAAATTTGATCAAACACGGCAAAATTTGGACGAATATAGGTGATTTTAATTAAACAACAACAAGTTCGTACAATGGTTAGCCAAATTCGGACATGTACCCGAATTTTGGCCAAATTATGTTAAACGAAAATAAAACAGTAAATAAAATGGCGGTGATGATGTCGATGCCGACACCGCCTCACATGCCGAAGTTGCGGTAGAAGTTGGTGTAGTCGGGATCGGCCATGCCGTCATCATCACCATCATCATCGTCGTCGTCGTCCGCTGTCTGCGGGGGCCACGAGATTCCCTGGCCCGGGTCGCCATACCTCCACGGCTGGTAGGAATGGACGACGTCATCATCGTCATTGAGGACAACGAGGGGCACGCCTAGGTAGGCAGGCTCGGGGCACGCTCTGGCCGGGGCAGGATCGCGGCGCCCTCTGGTGCGATGCTCGGCCTGCTCCTGCAGGCGCTGCACATGCATTGCCTCCTCCTCCTCCCAGTCATCCCGGGACCAGGCGAGGATGTTTGAGTTCGTAGACGGCGATGACAACACGGCCTCGTGCAGAGAACGCTCGATCGCCATTTTCATAGCGAAGGAGTCCTCGTCGATGGTGATGCCCCAGTCCGTGGGCTCAAGCTTCGGCTGGCGAAGGGGCTTCTGCTTGGTAGGCGGTGTCGCGACGCATGGCTCGTTGATGACGATGCCGCACGCACGTGTCCTCGGCGGCGAGGTCCTCGGCGTGTTGGCCTCGCGCTTGGGAGGCTGAAAGACCTCGCCGCTGCTACGCGGCGACTGTGCAGGAGCTGATGCCGAGGAGCGCGACACGGAGGAGCAGGTGGAGAGGCTGGCCATCCTCCTAGGAGCCTAGCTCGCCGGAGGTTGGCACCCACGGCGAGGGGGTGGCACCGGTGAACGCGGGAACCCTAGCCAGGGGTTGTTGCCAGCGTGGATATGCTCGAGGACGGCCTCGACCGTGCGCCCTTGCGTGCTCCACCATTAGCGGCGGCTCGCCTAGAGGACCCAAGTGCGCGGCGAGCTCGACGAGGCGGCGCTCCTCGAAGAAGTTCTCCCAGTAAGCAAAGTTGCCGGGGTCCTCGGCGAGCTCCGGATCCGGCATCGCTGCGATGGCGGCCTGGATCTCCTCCACCATCTCATGGTACACCGGTACTGGCGGCACCGGTATGTCGCCAGCGCTAAGGCTCCACCTGGGGTGTGGGGGGCTGCGGAAGTCCAGCGGTGCCATATACCCGTTGTCGTGGAGCATCCTCGCCTCCCACGGCTGGAGCGTTCGCTGTCTGAAGACGTTCGCTGCCGCGGGGTCGCCTGGGTATCTCTCCGCCATCTTCCTCTTTGCTGATAGTTTCTTTCACTGGAGTTCAGGGTGGTGCAGGGTGGAGGAGGAAGTGTGCTGCGAACCGGCATGCGGCCGTGTTTTATAGGCCGAGCGAGGGTGGCGAAGGTGGGAGGGGTGTAGCAGCGAGGGTGGGAAAAGGGGAAGCGGTGGGAAGTTAATGCCCACCGGTCTGTCGCGGGAGCCGAGCCGATGGTGGCGTGCCATTACGCCGATGCGTGGCTGAAGAGACCGGTGGTTAATGCCCAGCGGTCCTTCGCGGCGTTCCGATGCGGGAGGATGAGGACGGCTCGGCTTCTGCCACTGACTGGGCGGGTCCACTCGGTGAATGCTGCTTTTCTCACCGAATTCGCTTCGTCCGGTGTTCCCAGTGTGTTCCGGTCATCCCGAGAACGACCTGGGAAGGCTGGACATAGTTTGGGCCAAATTCGGACAAAACTGGGGTCCTGGGAATGCGACTGGGCCAAATTTCAGCGTCCGGACCAAAAATACACCCTGGGAATGGTGTGCTGGGAACCCGAGTGGAGATGCTCTTACACCGCACACAAAAAACACCCCGTTTTATCATAAACTTTAAGCAGATTATTATTTTCTTGGGATTTATTTCCTGAGAGCAAGCATGGTGAATATGCCTCAGAATGCCATATGCCTAGTTTCCAGATAAAGTTTATACATGTTTCACTTACGATTACGAACTTCTTTTAGTTCTCAAGGTTTCCTAGCAAACTTCACATCCTTCAACTAATTTATCAATTTTAGATAAAATTTGAACTATGAGTAAGTAGTAGATTGCTCTTAAAGTTATACAAGTATCTTTTGAAGGTACCCACACCTAGACTGTCAATATATCAGAAACCAATGAATTTGTTGAATTCAACTTCTTGCTAAGCATTTGCATGTACAAAATTTCTCTTTTATTTGAAAATAATAAGAAAACATTGCGCGGTGACTTCTGACTTGTCCTACTTGCTATGAAAAATGATTATTATCAAGAGAGTCCTCATATAAAAAACAATGTAATTGAAAATATGGCCTGCCATGTATGAACATATCCTTAGGCTTCAGGCCGAAAAGGCAAGCTAAATTGCCTTATATATGTACAACATACTTTATGGTAATGTTCCCTGATTTGGTACATGAGTGCATCTTGGAATGGTGAACAATAATGCTACAAGTACTAGGAGTTTCCAAAATTTAGGAATAAAAAACATTTTCAAATTTGAAATACAAGTAAACATGATAGAATGCTCTTAAGAAGTTACAAACAACCATTGAGTCTTTATGGTACCGAGGCGGTCAATACTTCGAAAACCAACGAGAGTTCTGTAGGATTAAAATTCTTGCTACGAATATGCATATTGACAATTTGATCCTTACTAGATATGAACAAAAATAATGAAAACCCTAAAAATGAAGCCTTCTTCATGGCGTCCTCTTGCGTGTACTACTATTTGCACTACAAAATAATTTATAACCGTGAGTCATCATAAATTATAAAAAAATAGTTACACAATATATATATGGCCCACGGTGTATGAACACTCTTGGGGTTCAAGCCGAATGACAAAGGTAACAACCATATGCATATCATATTGTATTGTAATGTTCCCATACTTGGTAGATGTGTGTACCTTGGCAAGGTGAAAAATGGTGGCAAACATAGTTTCCAACCTAGAGGAACAATAAAACTGAAAGGACAAGATTTTTTCTGTAAGCAAGTACGAAGAAAAATGGCTCAGAGTACCACAACAACAACCCTAGTTTTTAGACAAAGTGTGGACCTTGATACACTTACGATTGATTACCAAGTTTTATGAGTTCTCAAGCTTCCCATCCAATTGTTTTCCTTTCTTAATTTTACGGTGCTTCATGCTAAATGTATGGACATCGATGCAATTTTATCTTTTTAGGTCCTTGATGTAAAATGTACTTCCACCATCCGTGTAAAATTCAAACCTAGAAGCAAGTGGTAAAATGTACTTCCACCATCGATGCAATTTTACCTTTTTAGGTCCCTGATGTAAACATATTTAAGATTATTAGTTGTCTATAAGTATGAACATTCTTGAAGTTTCAAACCGAACGACCAAGGTGATATCCATATCAACATCACACTTTATGCTGATGATGATCCCATATCCAAGAATTTGCATGCCACTAAATTTGGCCATATATTTTGAAAACAAACGAACATGAAGTAGCGGTATGAAGAGTATGGCTCGATCAGGTGCTCTCTCGAGAATGAGCCGTTCCTGACTGTTTTATTTCTTTGATTAATTTTGGGGTACTTCATGCTAAATGTAAGGATCTCGATGTAATTTCCCCCTTTTAAGGTCCTTGATGTAAATTGTACTCCCATCGTTCGTGTAAAATTCGAACCTAAAAGCAAGTGGTAAAATTTTAAACATATTTAAGATTATTAGTTGTTGATGAGTATGAACATTCTTGGGTTTCATGCCGAACGACCAAGGTCATGGCCATATCTACATCATACTTTATGTTGATGATTCGTGATCCCATATCCAAGAATTTGCATGCCGCCAAATTTGGCCATATTTTGAAAACAAAGAAAGAGGAAGTAGTATGAAGATTATGGCTCGATCAGCTTCTCTCACGAGAAGGAGCAAAACATGACTGTTTCCCTGCTTAATTTTAGGGTGCTTCGTGCTAAATGTATGGACGAACTCGATGTAATTTTACCTTTTTAAATGTATTTAAGATTATTTGTTGTCGATGAGTATGAACATTCTTGGATTTCAAGCCGAACAACCAAGGTCATGGCCATATCTACAACATACTTTATGCTGATGATGATCATATATCCAAGAATTTTCATGCTGCCAAATTTGGCCATATTTTGAAAACAAACAAAGAAGAAGTAGTATGAAGAGTATGGCTCGATTAGCTTCTCTCTCGAGGAGGAGCCAAACATGACTGTTTTCCCTGCTTAATTTTAGGGTGCTTTGTGCTAAAAGTATGGACCTCGATGTAATTTTACCCTTTTTAGGTCCTTGCTGTAAAATGTACTCCCACCGTCCGTGTAAAATTTGAAGATAAAAGCAAGTGGTAAAATTTAATTTAGGCTTAGTTGTGAATGAGTATGAACAATCTTGGATTTCAAGCCGAACAACCAAGGTCATGTCCATATCTACATCATACTTGATATCGATGATTCATGGTCCATATCCAAGAATTTGCATGCCGTTAAATTGGGCCATATTTTGAAAACAAACAAAGAGGAAGTAGTATGAAGAGTATGGCTCGACCAGATGCTCTCTTGAGAAGGAGCCGAGCCCGACTATTTTCCCTGCTTAATTTTAGGGTGCTTCGTTCTAAATGTATGGACCTCGATGTAATTTTTACCCTTTTAAGGTCCTTGATATAAAATGTACTACCACCGTCCGTGTAAAATTCAAACATAAAATCAAGTGGTAAAGTTTAAACTTATTTAAGCTTATTAGTTGTCAATGAATATGAGCATTCTTGCATTTCATGCCGAATGACCAGGGTCATGGACATATCTGCATCATACTTTATGTTGATGATTCATGATCCCATATCAAAGAATTTACATGCCGCCAAATTTGGCCATATTTGGAAAACAAACGAAGAGGGAGTAGTATGAAGAGTATGGCTCGATGAACTTTTCTCTCGAGAAGAAGCAAAATATGACTGTTTTCCCTGCTTAATTTTAGGGTGCTTCATGCTAAATGTATGGACCTCGATGTAATTTTACCTTTTTTAGATCCTTGATGTAAAATGTACTCCCACCGTCCGTATGTGTAAAATTTGTACCTATAAGAAAGTGGTAAAACTTAAACATATTTTAGATTATTAGTTCTTGATGAGTATGAACATTCTTGGATTTCAAGACGAACGACCAAGGTCATTGCCATATCTACATCATACTTTATGCTGATGATTCATGATCCCATATCCAAGAATTTGGATGCCACCAAATTTCGCCATATTTTGAAAACAAACAAAGAGGAAGTAGTATGAAGAGTATGGCTCGATTAGCTTTTCTCTCGAGAAGGAGCAAAAAATGACTGTTTTCCCTTCTTAATTTTAGGGTTCTTCTTGCTAAATGTATGGACCTCGATGTAATTTTACCTTTTTTAGGTCCTTGATGTAAAATGTATTCCCATCGTCTGTACATGTAAATTCGAACCTAAAAGCATGTGGTAAAATTTAAATGTATTTAAGAGATTATTAGTAGTCGATGCGTATGAACATTCTTGGGTTTCAGGCCGAACGACCAAGGTCATGGCCATATCTATATCATACTTTATGTTGATGATTCGTGATGCAAAAGGTTGCCCGATGACCCGACTGATGCATGTCATATAGCACGATGATCCAAGGCATTCACCCTTATCAATGGCGAACTGTACAAGCACAGCATCACAGGAGTCCTTCAGCGGTGCGTGTCCAATGGGGACGGAAGAGCAATCCTCCTCGAAATACATGAACGCACCTGCGGCCACCACGATCATACTCGCGCCCTTGTCGCCAAAGCTCTACGAGCAGGATTCTACTGGCCAACGGCAATGCACGACGCCATGGATATCGTCCAGCGTTGCAACGCCTGCCTGGGATTCACAGACAAGCCACATGCACCTGGTGCAGAACTCGGTCCAATACCAGTGGCTTGGCCCTTGATACGTCCATTTTGCATCACTATTCTATATCATAATGTAACACCCTCGAATCGGCCCTATGCAAGTTTTAGCGCTTCCCGCCAAACCTGCATAGAAAAGATTCAAGGACACCCACCAGGCACTTTCATGCGGGTGGAAAATAAAGTAATATCATTACACAATAGTCCACGATAGAACCCACAGAACATATATATATATATATATACATCAACGACTCACTGAGTCAAGAATACAGATATACAGTACAAAGATCCAAATCACCTTGAAAACGATACAGCATCCGAGTACGGATAAGAAGCAAATTGAGCTAAGAGCCCTGAAGAATAACGAATGGCGTCCATAACCCTGTCCAGGCCAAGCCGGAAGGGTAACCCTGCTAACGACGTCGAACTTAAACCTGCTAAAACAAAAGGGGGTGCTGACAAAGGGCGAAGGAAAAAGAGGAGCGTCAGTACTGAGGCCAGTACACGGCGAGGCTAGAATTCGGCGGCTCTCGCCTACATAGGTATGGTGGACTGAAGCGGCAGCGAAGCATGCACTAAACAACCTATAGAGACTCGATAAACTATCGGCTATTAGAGAGGGATAAGAGAGACCTATTCGTGACCAACCTAATACTAACACCAATCATACCCATCCTGGTATTCCCCCTCGAGACCAAACGAGGAAGTCAAACCGAGGAACTCCACAGTTGACAGTTTTATTCATTCCATTATAGTTGCAGCACTTACTAGTTAGATATAGATAGAACGAGTCATCCTGATAGCATAAGTAGTGGGCGGTTTTAGTTAACCATTCAGTTGTAGTTGCAGTACTTACTAGTCAGATACAATTAGCATGTGACATTTCAAACCTAGCAGTTGTTCGCACTTTTATTTTCCATTCCATTGTAGTGAAGATGATTATTAGTCACATATTAAGTCAAATTTATAGCACTACTTTAGTTATGCTTGTCTATGATCGAGATATTGTGCTCCAAGTCGTCCATAACCGTGGACACGGCTTTCAGAAAGATTTACCCTACAGGGGTGCACAAATAGCAACACACACACGATCAACCTCGAAAAAACTAAATCAAAACCCAACGAGGCTTTCACGACAAAGCAATCAGAGGATTCATAAATCATTTCAGGGGGCCACCCCACTAATCTACCCGCAACGAAGTTGGCCGGCTCCGAGACGGACCCAGGGTTTGTGACAATGGTTGTAAACGACTGGCAACCTAAAAGTGTGACTGGGCTTGTCGATACCGCGAAACATTCCACGTTCCAAAACAGTACAGGTGCTCCACGCACAATCCTCTGACAGGTAAAGCATGGCAGGATAGTAATAAAACCCCAAACTACTTTGTGGCCCCAAGAAATAAGAAATGAATCAAGCTCTGGCTAAGGGGGATTCATAGAGTCTCCCGTATGTGGATAGTGCGAATAGTCAAGGAACAGGTATCAAGTACTCGGGGCCTACGGGACACAAGTGGACATGAAAAACCAAATAGCATATATTGCCCACCGGTGCCTCTTTCATTAGTTATCCCAGCAATTTAATAGTTGTATTTAAAATCATGATCCTCTCCACCATTAAGCATCTCCATCATTAAGCATGTGCCAACCTTTTATCAACGGTGGAACGACAATGACGCAAAGCAGCACCTGAGCAAGCAACTATGAATCGCAAGGCCGACTGTCTATCAATTAACAGGCAATAGAATGTGTCCAAGGCAATATAGGGGCTACAACGAATATAAATGGTGCATGGAAACTAAAGCATCGCAACACGGATAACAATAGATCAACAGGAGGAAGTAAAGACTACAAATGCAAAATAGGTAGAAAGGGGGAGAATGCTCGCCAGGGAAACACTGCCGAAGGTTAATATCTGAAGAACTTGTCGATACTCGCATCACTCAACGGCCTAATCCGTGAAGATCAAAACACTAAAAGAAGCACCGGATGCAATATTTAATACTACGGCAGAAGAATCGACATGTTTATGATATGATACATGACATGGCAAAGTTGCGGTGCAATTAGTCCATATTAAGCGGAACCGGGGCCCGACAAATAATTAGAAGGTTCAAGTTATTTGGATACCCCGCAATTTAAATGTTGTATTAACAAGGCAAAACATGGCATCGGTTCTCTACACAAATTTAAATGGAGGCGTTGTAAGACTAGAATAGCCTACATATAGTCTCCATATTTAATTATTAAGTGAGTCGACCAAGTACCCCCAAACCACCAAACATGTATGCAATTATGAACAATTTAATATGCAACAATTTATATAGTTGGCATTTATAAAATAGGGGCTCAGATCAGGGTCACACATTGGGGGTTCGGATCCGGAGGTCTTGGGGTTTGACGGGGATTGGTCTTCGCCTCCAGAAACAGGGTCTTCGTGTCCGGCCATTGGATCCATGAAGGAGGTCATGGCGTCCCGGGATGGAGAACTTGTCGTTCCGGGGGTTCAGTCTTCAGATCCTCGGGATCAGTCTTCGGCTCCGAGAACGGGGCTTCGAAATCCGTGAAGATCTTGGTTTAGGAGGGGTGTGTTTGGTCTTCGGATCCATGTCGGCGTACTCGAGGTCTCGGCGTCTTCAGATTCTATGAAGGAGGTCTTGAGGTTCTAGGTGCTACGGTCGGTGGTGCACTTGCGACGACTTGCAACGACACTGGGTACTCGTGCTCCCCTTTAAGCATCGGAGATCTGGGCAGTAACGTGCGTCAAACTTCGTGTCCGTTCTTCGATCTTGTATGCCGGGGTTGTCCGCTTGAAGTTGGGCCACACCATCCACCACACTACACCAACATTGAATCAGGAATAAATCATTAAGCCACCATGCCTAAGATGTGTGCTGCAAACAACACTCAATCGGGATGTTTAGGCGGATCTTGAGGCTTGGGGGTTCACCGTGAGAAGCAACACCTACCTGCAACATGGCATAGAGACCGGACAGGGACATGGCGATGGGGCAGGAATGAGGAACACATGGTCGTCGACCTGGATCAGATAGAGAAGAGCTTGGACGTCGAGGTCGGCGTTGCAGAAGGCGAGGCGGGCGTCGATAGAGGATGACGCGGCCAGGACCATTGGCGGTCTGGGTCAGAAGAAGCGGCGGAAACAGTGACCGGCGCGTGCTCGATGTGGAGGCGGGGCGCGAGGTCGGCGCTACACCGAGGCAGATGGAGGAGCATGGCGGCGACACGGCTCTAGGTGCGCAAGGCAGCGTCTGGCCACTGAAGAGGCCGGGAAGGCGATGATGAAGGGAACTCGCGTGAGGCGTGCGCGGGGGCGTCCGGAGATGCAGGGGCTCGGCGGTGCTCGCGCATAGCCAGGAAGGCTCGGACAGCCGGTGGCGATGGCGCAGTCCAGGGAGGTCGAAGACGGCGGCGGCCGGAGAGAAAGGCGAGGAAGGCGGCGGAGGGCGCGGCTCCGGTGGGGTCTCGCATAGCTTAGGGAGAGGCCGAGAGGCGGCGGCGAGCAAGGATCTGAGGCGAGCGCTGGGGCCCGCAGTCGAGGAGGCGTAGGCTCGCTGGCGGCAGCGGCGAGGTGCTCGGGAGCGAGGCAGGGAGCAACACAGGGAAGGACGGGATTGCAGGGGAGGGGACACGATGGTTGGTGGTCTCGCTCCGGGAAAGAGACAAGGTGGTGGGGCCAGGTCGGTGGCGATGCTGGGTTTAGGGATGAGATCGATCGGGAGGAGCGAGGCCGCGATGCGGATTGGGGATTAGCGGTAGGATGCGGTTGGTGAGGCGTGTTGGGGTGGTTCGGGTTAGGTCCGGCAGGTGCGTGTGCGTGCGGTAGTGTAGCATGACAGGGCCGGGTGCGGGCGTGCCACGCAGGCGCTGTGTTGCACTGCTGCTGCCGAGCGGGTGGCCTAGGGGAGTGGCGGCGGCAGGTAAGGAGGGTTAGGGTAGAGGCTAGGGTTTGCGGTGGGGTGGTTGTTCGCTGGCTGCTGGGCTTTGGGCCTAGCGGCTGGCTGACTCCCCCACAAGATATATATTTTTTTATGCATTTATTTAATTTTATTTGTTTTATTTTTAGAGAGGCTTTTGTAAATAGTTTTTAGGCAAATAAAATATCCGGAAGAGGCTGGAGTTTTAATTTGAAATAAAGAGGAGTATTTAGAAAAATAAAGATACGCTTTTAGAAAATAGTTTTAGGCGAACAAATGCATGATGACATGACGATGCTCAAATGCAATGTGGCACGATGAGATGAGCATGCGGTCATGATGATGCACAAAACAGAAACACCAAGCGATTTTCTAGTAGTGGTTTTAGCAGGATGCTACAATTCGACACCACTAACAATGGATCTCGCCCTCGAGATCTGCCTCATGGTACGGGGAAGAAGGCCGACGGTCTAAATCTCCTTGCTTTGTGTAGACCCTCGCGACACCACTAACAAGGGTTCTTGCTCTTGAAATCGGTGACACCACCAATAAGAGGTGGTTGTTCGCGTTTGTCGAGAGCACTCCGGCAAAACATAGACGAAGGCAGAGGTTTCAAAAGGTAAGGCCACCTCTAACTTTCGTGGAAGGAGTAAAATTGCATTGATCCACCAATCCAATGTGAAAAAGCGAATGATAAGAGTAGTCGGATGGGGATCAGTCCATCGCGCACCAAAAGCATTACTCTGCACATGAATAGAAGAATTATGCAACCAACTCTCGGAATTTAGACTAAAGATCTTGACAAGCGGTGTTCGGAAAACCAAGAAGTGATGTAGGCTCTTCATCGGATCTGATGTAGCTGATGATGATGTCGTCGCGTTGGAAAACACCGGGAGATACAAAGAAAGATTTCAGTGGATTTTGATCCACCGAAAGGTACAACAGATGAAGGGTTCCTTAGATAGCTTGAAGACCGGATATAGTAACACCATTGCAACAAGAAGGATTAGAAACCCTGAAGGTACGACGGAAATCCAACCACGAGAAATCCTGGACTGGAAGAAAGGTAAGAGAACAGCTTCAAAACTCGCAAAGGTAAGAGGAGATTAGCATAGGGGTAAGGAGTAAAAGCAGACCTAATCAGATCTATCCAACCAATTTTGCAAAATAGTTTTGACACTCTATATCGGCTTTTAGCTAGGTTATCCTATAGGCTGGACCAGTGGGGTATCGCAACTGCTGAGCTCTGATACCACTTTGTAACACCCTCGAATCGGCCCTATGCAAGTTTTAGCGCTTCCCGCCAAACCCGCATAGAAACGATTCAAGGACGCCCACCAGGCACTTTCGTGCGGGTGGAAAACGAAGTAATATCATTACACAATAGTCCATGATGGAACCCACAAAACATATATATATATACAGCAACGACTCACTGAGTCAAGAATACAGATATACAGTACAAAGATCCAAATCACCTTGAAAACGATGCAGCATCCGAGTACGGATAAGAAGCAAATTGAGCTAAGAGCCCTGAAGAATAACCAATGGCGTCCATAACCCTGCCCAGGCCAAGCCGGAAGGGTAACCCTACTAACGACATCGAACTTAAACCTGCTAAAACAAAAGGGGTGCCGACAAAGGGCGCAGGAAAAAGAGGAGCGTCAGTACTAAGGCCAGTACATGGCGAGGCTAGAATTCGGCGGCTCTCGCCTACATAGGTATGGTGGACTGAAGCGGCAGCGAAGCATGCACTAAACAACCTATAGAGACTCGATAAACTGTCGGCTATTAGAGAGGGATAAGAGAGACCTATTCGTGACCAACCTGATACTAACACCAATCATACCCTTCCTGGTATTCCCTCTCGAGACCAAACAAGGAAGTCAAACCGAGGAACTCCACAGTTGACAGTTTTATTCATTCCATTATAGTTGCAGCACTTACTAGTCAGATATAGATAGCACGAGTCATCCTGATAGCATAAGTAGTGGGCGGTTTTAGTTAACCATTCAGTTGTAGTTGCAGTACTTACTAGTCAGATACAATTAGCATGTGACATTCCAAACCCAGCAGTTGTTCACACTTTTATTTTCCATTCCATCATAGTGAAGCTGATTACTAGTCACATATTAAGTCAAATTTATAGCACTACTTTAGTTATGCTTGTCTATGATCGAGATACTGTGCTCCAAGTCATCCATAACCGTGGACATGGCTTTCAGAAAGATTTACCCTGCAGGGGTGCACAAATAGCAACACACACACGATCAACCTCGGAAAAACCAAATCAAAACCCAACGAGGCTTTCACGACAAAGCAATCACAGGATTCATAAATCATTTCAGGGGGCCACCCCACTAAGCTACCCACAACGAAGTTGGCTGGCTCCGAGACGGACCCAGGGTTTGTGACAATGGCTGTAAACGACTGGGAACCTAAAAGTGTGACTGGGCTTGTCGATACCGCGAAAACATCCCATGTTCCAAAACAGTACAGGTGCTCCACGCGCAATCGTAAATAAAGCAGTAAAGCATGGCATAAGTACAGGATAGTAATAAAGCCCCAAACTACTTTGTGGCCCCAAGAAATAAAAAATGAATCAAGCTCTGGCTAAGGTGGATTCATAGAGTCTCCCGTATGTGGATAGTGCGAATAGTCAAGGAATAGGTATCAAGTACTCGGGGCCTACAGGACGCAAGTGGACATGAAAAACCAAATAGCATATATTGCCCACCAATGCCTCTTTCATTAATTATCCCAACAATTTAATAGTTGTATTTAAAATCATGATCCTCTCCACCATTAAGCATCTCCATCATTAAGCATGTGCCAACCTTTTATCAACGGTGGAACGACAACGACGCAAAGCAGCACCTGGGCAAGCAACTACGACTTGCAAGGCCGACTGTCTATCAATCAACAGGCAATAGGATGTGTCCAAGGCAATATAGGGGCTACAAGGAATATAAATGGTGCACGAGAACTAAAGCATCGCAACACGGATATTAATAGATCAACAGGAGGAAGTAAAGACTACAAATGCAAAATAGGTAGAAAGGGGGAGAATGCTCACCTGGGAAACACTGCCGAAGGTTCATATCCGAAGAACTTGTCGATACTCGCATCCACTCAACAGCCTAATCCGCGAAGAACAAAACAATAAAAGAAACACCAGATGCAATATTTAACACTACGACAGAAGAATCGGCATGTTTATGATATGATGCATGACATGGCAAAGATGCGGTGCAATTAGTCCATATTAAGCGGAACTGGAGTCCCGACAAATAATTAGAAGGTTCAAGTTATTTGGATACCCTGCAATTTAAATGTTGTATTAACAAGGCAAAACATGTCATTGGTTCTCTACACAAATTTAAATGGAGGCGTTGTAAGACTAGAATAGCCTACATATAGTCTCCATATTTAATTATTAAGTGAGTCGACCAAGTACCCCCAAACCATGAAACATGTATGCAATTATGCACAATTTAATATGCAACAATTTATATAGATGGCATTTATAAAATAGGGGCTCAGATCAGGGTCACACATTGGGGGTTCGGGTCCGAAGGTCTCGGGGTTCGACGGGGATTGGTCTTCTCCTCCAGGAACGGGGTCTTAGGGTCCGGCCATTGGATCCATGAAGGAGGTCATGGCGTCCCGGGATGGAGAACTTGTCGTTCTGAGGGTTTAGTCTTCAGATCCTCGGGATCAGTCTTCGGCTCCGAGAACGGTGCTTCAAAATCCGTGAAGATCTTGGTTAGGAGGGGTGTGTTTGGTGTTCGGATCCATGTCGGCGTACTCGAGTTCTCGGCGTCTTCAGATTCTATGAAGGAGGTCTTGAGGTTCTGGGTGCTACGGTCGGTGGTGCACTTGCGATGACACTGGGTACTCATGCTCCCCTTTAAGCATCGGAGATCTGGGCAGTAATGTGTGTCAAACTTTGTGTCCGTTCGTCGATCTTGTATGCCGGGGTTGTCCGCTTGAAGTTGGGCCACACCATCCACCACACTACACCAACATCGAATCAGGAATAAAACATTAAGCCACCATGTCTAAGATGTGTGCTGCAAACAACACTCGATCAGGATGTTTAGGCGGATCTTGAGGCTTGGGGGTTCACCGTGAGCAGCAACACCTACCTGCAACATGGCATAGAGACCGGACAGGAACATGGCAATGGGGCAGGAATGAGGAACACATGGTCGTCGACCTGGATCAGATAGAGAAGAACTTGGACGTCGAGGTCGGCGTTGCAGAAGGCGAGGCGGGCGTCGATAGAGGATGACGCAGCCAGGACCATTGGCAGTCTCAATCAGAAGAAGTAGCAGATACAGTGACCAGCGCGTGCTCGACGTGGAGGCGGGGCGCAAGGTCGGTGCTACACCGAGGCAGATGGAGGAGCATGGCAGCGACGCGGCTCCAGGTGCGCAAGGCAGCGTCTGGCCGCTAAAGAGGCCGGGAAGGCGATGATGAAGGGAACTCAAGTGAGGCGCGCACAGGGGCGTCCGGAGATGCAGGGGCACGGCGGTGCTCGCGCATAGCGGGGAAAGCTCGGACAGCTGGTGGCCATGGCGCGGGCCAGGGAGGTCGAAGACGACGGCGGCCGGAGAGAAAGGCGAGGAAGGCGGTGGAGGGCGTGGCTCCGGTGGGGTCTCACGCAGCTCAGGGAGAGGCCGAGAGGCGGCGGCGAGCAAGGATCCGAGGCGAGCGCTGGGCCCGCGGTCGAGGAGGCGCAGGCTGGCTAGCGGCGGCGGCGAGGTGCTCGGGACCGAGGCAGGGAGCGACGCAGGGAAGGACAGGATCGCAGGGGAGGGGACACGGTGGTTGGTGGTCCCCGCATTCTAGGTCTAGGACTTCTAGTTCCCTTTAGAAGTTGTTTTCCTCTTCTTCAATCTTGAACCCCGAAGGGGAGGCCCTCTACCCGCCCGGTGACGGGTGATAAGATATTCAGGTACGAGATCATGTGGGAATTTCACAATGGGTTTACTTCCATGCTGAAACAGGCTTGGCAAGGAGAACCAGGAGCAACTACGTTGCCGGATATACATCGCAAGTTGGTGTCCCTTTCGGGCGCGCTTGATGTGTGCGTCGCTCCGGGAAAGAGACAAGGTGGTGGGGCCAGGTCGGTGGCGATGCTGGGTCTGGGGATGACATCGATCGGGAGGAGGGAGGCCACGACGTGGATTGGGGATTAGTGGTAGGATGCGGTTGGTGAGGCGTGTTGGGGTGGTTCGGGTTAGGTGCGGCAGGTGCGTGTGCGTGCGGTAGTGTAGCGTGACAGGGCCGGGTGCGGGCGTGCCACGCAGGCGCTGTGTTGCACTGCTGCTGCCAAGCGGGTGGCCTAGGGGAGTGGCGGCGGCAGGTGAGGAGGGTTAGGGTAGAGGCTAGGGTTTGCGGTGGGGTGGTAGTTGGCTGGCTGCTGGGCTTTGGGCCTGGCGGCTGGTTGACTCCCCCACAAGATATTTTTTATGCATTTATTTAATTTTTATTGTTTTATTTTTAGAGAGGCTTTTGTAAATAGTTTTTAGGAAAATAAAATATCCGGAAGAGGCTGGAGTTTTAATTTGAAATAAAGAGGAGTATTTAGAAAATAAAGATAGGCTTTTAGTAAATAGTTTTAGGCGAACAAATGCATGATGACATGACGATGCTCAAATGCAATGTGGCATGATGAGATGAGCATGCGGTCATGATGATGCACAAAACAGAAACACCAAGCGATTTTCTAGTAGTGGTTTTAGCGGGATGCTACACATAATTCACTATTATTCATTGATATATTTCATATTAAGAGATGATACTTATGTTATTTCATCTGTTTTTGCATGGTTGATGACTTTTGGAGCATGGACCGCTGCAGTCAGGAGTCTGATGGAAAAGGTGTTGTTTGGAGGCAAAATTCGTGAAGATCAGAAAATCCTGGAAAATATATGGAAAATCCTATTTTTCCAGAAAACGAAGGCTACCAGAAGAGGGAGTGGAGATGGGCCACAGGGGGCCCACACCACCCCCTGGCGTAGGCCATCCTAGGCCATGACACCAGGTGGTGTGGCCGCCCTGGCCCACCTCTAGCTCTCCCCTCTGGCGTATATATTCCTCCCGAAACCCTAAGCCTTAGGGAGCGACCACAGAAAGATTCCGCCGTCTCTGCGGGGCAGAAAACACCGAGAGAGAAAGATCTCTCTGGCAGACAGATTTCTGCCGGAGGAATTCCTTCCCGGAGAGGGGAGATCATCGCCATCAACACAACCATCAAGATGGACTTCATCGGGATCATCATCATCATCATCACCACCATCATCACCATCAGCAGCCTCATCACCATCTCCATATTGCTGTAACAATTGGGTTGAATCTTGCATAGTTCATAGGGGAAACTTTCCCGGTGTTGATTACTCTTTGTAGTTGATTCTATTGAGTGGAACCATTGAAATATTGTTTATGTTCAGATTGTTATACATCATTATTCTATTTCTGATCATGATCCATATGATGTCTTGTGAGTAGTTTATTTTGTTCTTGAGGACATGGGAGAAGTCATGTTGTTAGTAGTGGAGTTGTGTTGAGGAAGATTCAATAGTTTGATATTTAAGTTGTGGTGTACTTCTTCTAGTGGTGTCATGTGAACGTCGACTACATGACACTTCACCTATATGGGCCTAGGGGAATGCATTGTGTATTTGGCTACTAATCGTAGGGGTTGCCGGAGTGACAGAAACCTGAACCCCCATTAGGAAACCATTGCACAAGGGACGTAAGGGTCTTAGAGTTTAAAGCTATGGTTAGGTTTCTCCCTTAATTACTTTCTTGTACTTACGGATGTTTGCAAGGGGTGTAATCACAAGTATGTATTAGTCCTAGGAAGGTCGGTACATTAGCACAGGTTCACCCACACAACACTTAGCAAGCTAAAGAAGATTAATCAACTATATGAAGCGAAAGCACTTGACAGTCTTCCCATGTGTCCTCGAGAACGTTTGGTCATCTTAAGTAATACAACCGGCTTGACCTTTTCTACATAAAGGATTGGGCCACTTGCTGCATTTATTCCTACTGTCTTTTATTTACTCGTACTTCGTTTACTTGCTTTATCAAAAACCCCTAAAAATCCATTTGCTAAGTATTTGCAGAGAATTCCTGATCCATACCACTAGCCAGCACCTTCTGCTCCTCGTTGGGTTCGACACTCTTACTTATCGAAAATACTGCGATACACCCCTATACCACTGGGCCATTAAGACTATTTTCTGGCGCCGTTGCCGAGTAGTGAAGCGCTACTAGAGAGTGGAACTGGTAAAGGAAACTTCTACCGTGAGTATTGTTTACTTCTGTTAGTTGCTTTATTTTTGTTATGGATAATTCGCTGAGTTTCTTATTTGGTAATGCTACTACCACTACTAAGGCAGTAGATGAACCACCACCTGCTGAGAATGATGCTTTTAAAATACCTACAAGAATTATTGATCGTGTTATGGATAACTACTATGTTGGGGATGGAACTGTCCATCCCGGTGATCATTTACTCTTTATACACGAATTATGCGGGTTGTTCAAGTGTGCAGGTATTACTACAGATCAAGTTAAGAAGAAGTTATTCTCATTGTCACTAAAAGGAAGAGTTGAGGAATGGTAGAAGCTGCTGAAGAATGGTCAAGCTCTTGAATGGGAGGAAATAGTGCCTCTCGTTTATTCAAAGTTTTATCCTCCTAATGAGATTCATAAAGATCGGAATCAAATATATAACTTTTGGCCTCTTGATGGAGAGAGTACAGCTCAAGCTTGGGGGAGATTGAAGTTACTAATGCTCAAATGTCCCATTCATGAGCTCCCCAACAGTATTATTACCAATAACTTTTATGCAAGGCTCCCTCTACATGATAAGGATTTATTGGATGCTTCTTGTGCTGGATCATTCACTCGCATGGAAGAAGGAGCTAAATGGGATCTTTTGGACCATATTCAAGACAATGTTGAAGCTTGAGAGAATGACAAAGGTAGAAAGTCAGGTATAAATTTGGATTATGAATGCATTGAATCTTTTATGGGAACTGATGACTTTCAAAATATTAAAAATGCTTATGGTCTAGACTCTCAAGCTATTGCTTCTTATTTTAAGGCTTTTACTTCCTATACTGAAGTGCCTAAAAAGAAGTGGAATAAGTATCATGAACCTTATAAAGATGTTGCTAAGAGTGTTCCTGCAAGAAATACTGAAGTTTATACTGTTAATCATGTTTTACCTGAACCTTATATTGAGAAAATGCCTTTCCTAGTTAAGATAAAGGAACATTCTATGATAGCTAGTATGTTTAATGAAAGTACAAATAAAGCTATTGAACCTGATAAACAAATGGTTGATGAACCTATAATAGCAAATGTGAAAGACTTTGTTACTAAATATGAAGAAGAGGGACACACTATCCTTTGTAAGGATACCTCTAATATTGTTTCACATAGTAGTGTTATGAGAGCTAGTATTCCTGTGTTTTCTGTTAGAATAAGTGATCGTTGCTACGATGGTCCTTGTGATAGTTATATTGTTAAGTTTATGCATGATACTGAAAGTTACTATGAGAGAGGGAAAAGTGTTCTTATGTATCTCAATAATATCAAGTTTCCTCGTTTTATGCTGAAAGTTTTTATGTTGCACTTCTTTTGCCTTCCTATGCTACTAGCCTCTGGTTTCAACAACTTGTTTGTTTACAAAATTCCCTTGCATAGGAAGTGGGTTAGACTTAAATGTGTGAATTTGTGCTTCTTAATGCTCTCTTTCACTTCAATTCATATTCCTATGAGAGCATCTTTGAAATTATCATGCCCATCTTAATGGCTATAAAGAAAGAGCTTTTTGGGAGACAACCCAATTTGTTTTTGCTTTCAGTTTGTTTTTGTTTCTTTGAGTCTTGGAAGTTATTACTTCGGTAATAACCTCTCCTTATCCTTTTTGTTTGGTTTTTGTGTCAAGATCAACCTCTAATGAGAGAGAAGTAATATTTGGGGAAGTTGTTGTCTCGAAACAGATTTTTGTGCTTCACCGTAAAAATTCGTGAGAGATCTCTGTATGTGGGATTGAGCTGTAATTTGTTGTGCTTATGCCCCAGGTTGTTATTTAACTTTTGTTAGTTTTGCACTTGTTTATTTGAGCAACGGAAGATTTTCGAAAAAATTGATCTTTACCTACTGGTCTGTTTTGACAGATTTTGCCACTCTTGCATTTGCTTCTTTTTTCGATTTCCTTTTTCAATTCTTTTTTGGGTTTTCGGAAGGATTTGCTATAGTAGTTTATGTTTTGATGGTTTTTAGTTGAAGTTGAACTCAAAAGGTTTTATCACTTCGCTTATACTAACGTTGCTAATGAGAACTGTGTGAAGTTTTGTGTGAAAGAAATTTCCAGGTAGATGGAGAAAATGGTGTAACGAGAAAGTGAAAGGTTTCATGACTCACACTAAGTGTATTAAGATGAAGATATTGATGTTATTCAAGTGGTGACTCCAGAAGAATCTACTAGATACCAAATTTAGAGACCTGCAGAGTCCATTTTCAAATAGGTAACAGTTCTGATAAGAAAGGTTTCGTCAAAATATTATCCAACTATATTTTTGCAGTTTTTAGCCAATAAGGAAAGTTATGAAGCGAAAAAGGGACGGAAACGAAGCCAGGGTGGCTCACACCACCCTGTGGCGCGGGCCCACCCCTGGCCGCGCCACCAGGTGGTGTGGCCACTCCAGACTCTGTCTCTGACCCGTTTTCTCCCAGTACCTTCCTTTTGTTATGAAACTCCGTAATATATAATCCCCCGGATCCCCCCGAGGTTCGTATATCATGTTCTCGTCGTGTTTTTGTTTCGATTTGTTTTCTGTCAGGAACTATCTTTGAAAACTTAGGAGCACAATGGTGTCTACCAAGGATAAAGGAAAGGAGCCTATGGGGGAAGATCTCCAAGACCCCAAGCAGGGGCTGGTACCTTTAGTTACTTGCCCTGCATCAACGGAAGCCCTACGAGTCACTAAGGAGTTCTGCAATTAGTACCGAGACTTGAGGAGGAAGGTGGACATGCTTCAATGGGAGAATAATAGGCTTCGCAAGATGCTGGAAGATTTCCTCACGTCAACTAAGAAAATATTACCACCACCACCAAAGGAGTAATTCGTCATCAGGTTTGGCATCCCCTTGGTTTGTTCCAAGCTTGGGGGAGTGCCGCGGTATCACATCACTATCTTCTATCTTTTTACCCTTTTAGTAGAGTCATATCATGAATAGAGAAGTTATCATATATGATGGTTTGCATTATGGAAGTGTCCCCTCTCTCGTTAGATATGTATCCCTTGGTGTGAGTTGCCGTTATGGAGTATTAATGAGAAGTTCTATCATTTACTCTTTTGCATATCTTATATTAGTTTTCAATTCGTGGTTATATGATTGATATTGTTGTTAGTATTGGTATCACTTTGGGATCATTGAGTTAATTTTGTTGGTTTTGGCAAACCTGGCTCGGTCAGTAGCAACACTATTTTTGAGAGTTGAATGAAAAATATAAAAGTACTTTAAAGAAATATAATTTTATCATCTTTATTTCTTGATTTGCTCATAAGTTTAGTATTCTCTAGTTAAGATCTTTTGTGCTTCCAAGGAAGATTGCATGTTTGTCTTTATCACTTGTATGTTTGTTTCCTTCAACTCTTGTACTTGCTACCCAACCTTGCTAGCCAAAAACCTGTACTGAGAGGGAGTTCTTCTCGTGCATCCATTCCTTAAACCAAAACCTATGCCATTTGTGTCCACCATACCTACCTATTAGCACTATTGCTATTCCAAGTAAATTCATGTTTTTATCTACCTTCCAAATTAAACTTGTTATGTGAAAATTAGTGATTAAAGCTCTCACGAACTTGATGGCACACTTTATTTTCTTGTACTTAATGAACTTGAACCATTGGGTCCTTCTTTGTTGCGTATATGCTTGCGCTTTATGAGTTGAAGTTAGCAGAACCATGTATCATGGGGAACGCTTTCAACACTGCCATGGTACTTTGTACCTAGTTGATATCATGATTCTTTTGCCTATGGATCCCGGCGGTGTGAAATAAAAGGGGAACTTGTAAGATCATGGAGTTTATATGTGTGTTAGAGAAATGCCTGGGCCGCTAGCCTAAGCCATGCCTAATCATGGTGGAAACTTGCAGCATAACTATAGTGAGCATTCTATGAAGCATCCTCAATAAAAACCTATGCAAATAGCAAATAAAAAGATCGCTGAGATGCTCATTGTCTGCTCGCCTTGTCATTTTGATTATGGGATAGCTCCTGTATCATGTGCAAGGGGTACCCCGTTGGCGGTTCTCAATGATACGCATGTATTTACAATTAAAAGAGCTTGTGACTAAAGTTGAGTAGCATGAGGTTCGGTACTCGTAAGTAAGGGGCATGAGATTTCAACTTATAACTTGTCAAGCATATCCTCTTAGTTGTGTCACTTTAACCTTAATCACCTAAAGATGCCTATGATAGGGGCAATGAGAGCTGAAAGCTAATAAGTACCATAATTTTTGGGAGCTCTTTATGAAACTTCAAATCCCTGCTTCCGTCTGCGAAGGGCCTTTCTTTTACTTTTTAGTTGGGTCAGTAAACCTATTCCCTTCTATCTCCGCAAATATTTTGAGTTGTTGTGTTTCATTCATTCATATGATGATTTATTCAATCATGTTTCTTATGTTCCTTGTTTTGCACATTGCTCTTATCTTGGTGATTACTACTTTGAAAGCTATCACTGAAAATTAGTTATTTGTGAACTCCAGCAAATTATCAACTATTCTTCGACCTAGAGCTAAGTTTGCCATTACGAATTATGATTTACTTCATGTATCTCTATTGTGTTTCCTTTACTTATTGCAAGTAAGTTATATAATAGTGAGTTGTCTTCTATTATGATCTATGTATTGATGAATGTGATGCATCTTGTCCGTATTCTTTTTATCAACTCTTCACTCCATAAACCTGAGGCCATGTTTATTGAGCTCTGTTTTGCTTGGGGACAAGCAAAGTCTAAGCTTGGGGGGAGTTGATACGTCCATTTTGCATCACTATTCCATATCATAATTCACTGTTATTCATTGATTTATTTCATATTAAGAGATGATACTTATGTTATTTCATCTGTTTTTGCATGGTTGATGACTTTTGGAGCATGGACCGCTGTAGTCAGGATTCTGATGGAAAAGGAGCTGGTTGGAGGCAAAATTCGCGAAGATCAGAAAATCCGGGAAAATATACAGAAAATCCTATTTTTCAGAAGACGGAGGCTGCCAGAAGAGGGAGTGGAGATGGGCCACCGGGGGTCACTCCACCCCCTGGCGCGGGCCACCCTAGGACGCGCCACCAGGTGGTGTGGCCACCCTGGCCCACCTCTAGCTCTCCCCTCTGGCGTATATATTCCTCCCGAAACCCTAAGACTCGGGGAGCGACCACAGAAAGATTCTGCTGCCTCTACGGGGCGGAAAACACCGAGAGAGAAAGATCTCTCCGACAGACAGATTTATGCCGGGGGAATTCCTTACCGGAGAGGGGAGATCGTCGCCATCAACACTGCCATCAAGCTGGACTTCATCGGGATCATCATCATCATCACCACCATCATCACCATCAGCACCCTCATCACCATCTCCATATTGCTGCAACAATTGGGTTGAATCTTGCATAGTTCAGAGGGGAAACTTTCCTGGTGTTGATTACTCTTTGTAGTTGATGCTATTGAGTGGAACCATTGAATTATTGTTTATGTTATGATTGTTATACATCATTATTCCATCTCTGATCATGATCCATATGATGTCTTGTGAGTAGTTCGTTTTGTTCTTGAGGACATGGGAGAAGTAATGTTGTTAGTAGTGGAGTTGTGTTGAGAAAGATTCAATAGTTTGATATTTAAGTTGTGGTGTACTTCTTCTAGTGGTGTCATGTGAACGTCGACTACATGACACTTCACCTATATGGGACTAGGGGAATGCATTGTGTATCTGGCTACTAATCGTAGGGGTTGCCGGAGTGATAGAAACCTGAACCCCCCCTACGAAACCATTGCACAAGGGACGTAAGGGTCTTAGAGTTTAAAGTTGTGGTTAGGTTTCTACCTTAATTACTTTCTTGTACTTACGGATGTTTTCAAGGGGTATAATCACAAGTATGTATTAGTCCTAGGAAGGTCGGTACATTAGCACAGGTTCACCCACACAACACTTAGCAAGCTAAAGAAGATTAATCAACTATATGAAGTGAAAGCACTTGACAGTCTTCCCATGTGTCCTCGAGAACGTTTGGTCATCTTAAGTAATACAACCGGCTTGTCCTTTGCTGCATAAAGGATTGGGCCACTTGCTGCATTTATTCCTACTGTCTTTTATTTACTCGTACTTCGTTTACTTGCTTTATCAAAACCCCCTAAAAATCCGTTTGCTAAGTATTTGCAGAGAATTCCTGATCCATACCACTAGCCAGCACCTTCTGCTCCTCGTTGGGTTCGACACTCTTACTTATCGAAAATACTACGATACACCCCCTATACTTGTGGGTCATCAGCCCTTCGCACAATGGGGACTCGACATGGTCGGCAAGCTCCAGAGATCCTCACGAGGAGGATACTTCTACCTTCTAGTCGCGGTCGACAAATTCACCAAGTGGATTGAGGCCATGCCAGTGACAAAACAATCAGGAGCCAGCGCCATCAAATTCTTCGAGTCCATCATCTTTCACTTCGGGGTGCCACATACCATCATCACGGATAATTGGACGAACTTCACTTCGAAAGTGTTCCAGGATTTCTGCAAAAACCTTGGAATCAACATTAGCAACGCCTCGGTGGCACATCCCTAGGTCAAGTCGAAAAGGCCAACGGCCTCGTCTGCAGCGGAATGTAGAAAAGGCTCCTCTGGCCACTCGAAAAGGCTACCGGATGTTGGGCAAACAAGCTGCAATCAATACTATGGAGCCTACGCACAACTCCGTACAGCGCTACAGGCTACACTCCATTCTTCATGGTACACGGTACCAAGGCGGTACTACCCACAGAGGCACGCTACAAGGCCCCACGGGTAGTAGCATATAGCGAGGCAGAATCAACACTCGCACGCGAAGACTCCGTCAACCTCCTCGATGAGGAGATTGTAGCGGAGAGATCCACGAGCTACCAGCAGAACATGCACACCTACCATAGCAGAAGGCTAAGCCCCAGATCCTTTGTCGAAGGAGATCTGGTCCTGCGACTGAAGCAACAAGGGCACCTCAAGTTCGAGTCCCCTTGGGAAGGACCTTATGTGATTACCGAAGTAATCCCAGGTGGCGCCTATCGCCTTTAAAGACTTCACAAGCGGAGTCGCATACTCCAATCCCTGGAACGTCGCGCAACTGCACCGTTTCTACCCTTAAATATATTTTACTTTACAAATAAGGCTGTTCAGCCAGGCTACTTAGCCACACATTGTACCTCATGATATTCTACGAATAAATTAAGCTAAGTGCCCCAAACCTTGTGTTTTTCTGTTTTCCTTGCAATTATTTTACTCGGGGGCTGTGCCACCCTTTACACCTTGTTCCACGAACAACACAGTATCCTAAGTAGCTGACGCACTATCAATCGAACCCTTGATAACACCAACCCTGCTGTAACACACCTGATAGGTTGGCAAGATGCTGAGATGAATATATGTTAGGCTAACGAAAAGGACCTGCATATTACAATACACTTGAAAAATATACAAGCTAGCAAGCTCTTTACACATTAACGCGTATCAAACACACCCGGCACAATCGTATGAATTTTACAACACTTATACATCTATGTGTAGGGTATATACTACACTACTGCTGCAAAAGGAGAACATTTGTTTGCTCTTCAAAGAAATCGATGATATCTTCGGCTGGCCGATCAACCGCCTGGTAGTGTGGCACCATGTTCTAGGTCATCCCTTCTTGCGGCGGTGGCGGTCCAGCGACAACAGCCGTGACATCCACATCTGGCTGATGCAATCGAACAAGCGCCAAATCAGCCTTGGCACCTGCGACCAGTTATTGACGCACGCACTAGTGGACCACGCTCATATCTTGAAACTTTGCCAGCAAAGCTAGCAAGCTTGATGGCACCATGTCCAGGGGAAACATCGCCTGGAAGATATGCCTAAGGCATGACTGCGCCCTCTTCAAACACTAAAGCACCCGCGACGCACGATCCTGCAGCGTCGCCAATGCGACTACGCGGTCATGGTCCACCTAGAAATAACCGCTAGCTTGCAGCTACTCCTGGGTCAGATCATGCAGGCGAATGGCAACCCGATCCCTCTCATCCTGCGGATGACGAGCACTAACAACTACAAGAAATGGAGCAAACCATAAGAACAAAGCGTCGCTGTGAAGGACTAAAAGAAAGGATAAGAAGGTAGAGAGCTAACACTTGAATTGCTCATTCAATTGAGAAACTTCACCTAGGAGGTACTTCTTGCGCGCGGTGGCCTTCTCAGCCTTCGACTTCCACACATCTGCGTTACCACGGATCATAGGCAATTCTTGCTCCAACTGCTTCACGCAATTACGCAGTCGCGCAAGCAGCATCAACTCCTCCACTTTTGAACGTGGTCGTGCCACAGTTTCATCGGTGGGAGGAGAGTTAGGAGGACCACTCAAAGGACCCTATTATAGCCAAACAAAAGGCAAATAAGACCAACTATACATTAACAAGGAGAGCACTCAAGTTCAACAAAGTATCAAAAGGGGTACCCCCACCAAATAAGGTTCATCAAAAGGAAAGCTAAGCTATTACACAAGGCAGCTAAGGAATGCTCTGTTTTTTCGACTTCGACTTTGGGGGCTTCCTCAAATTTGTGGTAGTCTCCGACGCCACAGACTTCCCAGTTGTAGCCCAGATGCCACAGCCTTTGCCGCCTTCACTCGCCGCAGCTCCGCCGAGTAATTGCCGACTGTATCAATGAGCCAAGGCCCATACTTACTACAACTAGTGCCGAAAGGCTGGAACACTACCTGCTGGCCATCCGCAGTGATCGGCATTGCCTCGGAGATCTTGCCGGGTTCCAGCTCCACATCGTGGGCTTGCGCCATTGCGAGTTCCATGGTCGCGCCAACTGACCTCTGCGAATTCTTGAAGTCCATCAGGACGCCCTCTGCAAAGGACTCCACCAGGTCATCAAGATTCTCGATTAAATTGGCCTTGGGAGCCATCTCCTCTCGAAGACTACTCAGCATGCCCTTGGCCTTTCCAAGTGTGTCTCAGAGGCAAACGATGCGGTCCTCGACTGCGGCCACAACATCGGCTAGGGCATCCGCACGGGCCAAAGCTCGGGAGTCAAAGCTCACGCCCCGCGGCATCTGAAGAAAACATGTATCAGCACAACATCATGAAGGAAAAACACATTGGGAAAGACACAAGTTAGACAGTATATTACCTAAGAGCACTTTCGTGATGGAGAAGAGCTGTTCTACGAAAAACTTTTCCCTCTCAGCAGCAGAGGAGCAAAACTCTTCCTCGCGCTTTTGCGACTCCTTTGGAGCTTCGACTGCCTCTTCGTGTTTCTTCTCCGCCGCGGCAAGTCCTTTTTCGAGGGAACTGACACGACGAATAAGTTCATTATGTTCACTTGTAGGGAACAAAAACGGCAAAACTTGAGGCTCACCAACCTCTACACAAGAAGAGTGGAAATTAAAGTATGACACTGACCTTCGACGACGCGATGGCGGTTATACAACATAGCATGCTATCGACCCAAAGAAATGATTTGCTCGGCAAGGCGAGTAGAATCCTTCACAATAGGATACAAGACAAAAGAAGCAACGTGAACATCAAACGACGACATTCGAGTGCCAACGACATGAAGAAAACTCACATGTTCCTCTAGGGACTCCAAAGATCCCTTCAGAATTGACGTTCGGGAAACAACTTGATGCTCCCCAGCATGGGGGGAGCTCAAGGAATTGGCACCGGAGTGGGTCGCCACCGGAGGAGAAGAAGACCGTATCGCCACCTCCTTGTTCTTAGAGTCTGCGACTCCGGACTCCTTAACAAATTGGTAGTCGTCGGAGGACGACGACGCCATTTGACTGCAAAGTACCCGTCACCACTTCAGAAAGAGAAATACTTTGAGAAAGACAAGATGGACTCGCAAATATGAAAACTTACCCGTCAAAATTCTCGAGGTCGAAGGAATCGGCAACCTCAGCTTCTTCCCCGAAGGAGGAGCCATGGCACGCACAGACACGGCGGGGATTGGCTCCTCCACAACAGTAGGAGGATCCTCCAGCGTCGACAGTGAGGAAGCATCCGAATCCTCGCTACAGGAACGCTTGTGAGTCTCGTGCCCACTGGACTCGGGGGCTTCCTGCTCCTCCCCAATAGGGATGGTGGATCCCGACTCGTCCTCTTCCTCCACTTCGTTCAGGATAATTCCTTTAGGCTGAGGAGGCAAGCTGGCGGCCACTTTCCAGTCCTACAATCAGAAGAAGCATCAATATATAAAGCACGTAACAGGCAATCGAAAATCAAGAAAACTTCAAAGAGAAATCCACCTCATGTGGAGGATTGCTGGCGCAGAATGGAGGCACAACTGAGTCACCCGGGAGATCCTCCTTAGTGGTGTACTTGGTCACCAGGTGCAACCTCATGTCTACTTCACCAGAAGAAATGCCCTCCACAGAGATGCGAGTGGCATCACCAGTCCCAATCCAGCGGAACATCGGGTGTACCCTGGCCTGCAGAGGTTGTATGCAACAACGCATCCAAGTGCGAATGAGCTCTGCGCCGCCTACTTCTTTGCCTATGCGGTGTTCAAGGTCGCAGACATGCTGATACAGGGTCTCTGTTTCCTTGACTTCGGCGGGCATCACAATGTTCTTCTAGGACCTCCTCCTCTTGCAGGCCACCACCGGATCAAAGGGTGCGACTCCGTAGTGCTATCCATCGGCCTTCTAGTCGCAGATGTAGAACCACTCATCCCTCCACCCTTGGACAGGTGCAGTGAGCTTGATGGTGAAATAGGTGACATTTGAGTCGACGTGGATCCCGCAGCCTCCTACATCATAGACTACTAAACCAGACCTCGACTGGCGTTTGAGTTTAAAGAGTTTTTTGAAGAGGCCGAAGTGTGGCTCGATTCCGAGCCAGCACTCGCAAAGAATTATGAAGCAGGCGATGTGGAAGATAGTGCTTGGGGACAGCTGGTGCAGCTGGAGCCTGTAGAAGCAAAGAAGACCCCTAACAAATGGATGAAGGGCGAGAGAAAGACCACGAATGATGAATGCAAGGAACATCACTCGAAAACCCGTAGGAGGACTGGGGATTACCTCATCGCCGGGAACACGAGAGTCATCCTCCACGACAAGGAGTGCTCCATCCTGGCACTGTGTGAACAGCTATGATGGCTTGATAGTGGATGGGCGCCATGACCCATTGGAGACGCGAGTCCCCGCGCCTTTCTTCTTCCCCGCCACAGCAGCAGCATTGGTGCCTGCGGTGGCGACGCCTTTCTTCTTGGCTGCTACAGCGGTAGCCGCAGATCTAGCGGCGGAGCCTCCCTTCTTCTTGCCCATCTTGCGTTGGCGGTGTGAGCGCAGGAAGTAGATGGGGAAGGTACGGAGTTCGTCTAGTGCCATAGAGGAGATGCGAGCAATGGAACAACAAGAGCAGCAATGGCGGAGGTGCGCGAGCAAGAAGAAGATGTGGGGAAATTACCGCACAGCGAACCCCTACTTAACCTCACAGTAGATGCAATCCAACGGCCAGGAGAAAACCAACCCGACGCGTGGCACACATCGAGGTCGACACGTGGCAAGGGTAACCCACGAACTATCACACCGCTCCGCCCATTACGTGCGAGAATCGAGGAGACACAGTTAAACCAAAAGATTATGCACGCCTAGTCAAGTCCAAGTCAGAAAATGGGACCCACTACTCATCACGTCCCGTCAAAGCCACTCACGCGGGCAACTGAGGTCATCTCACCATCAGCATTGACGTCATCAACTCCAGCACGAGCACATTTTGACTACTCTAGTCCTTCCTCGAGTCTTCAACTCGACCAAGCACTCGGGGGCTACTCCTAACAGGAGCGCTGGCCACGCACCAGAAGAACTTTGTAAAAATATCCAAGCATCACAAAAAAACCTTCACTTGAATCTAAGATTCGATTGTAGACTCCGGGTTACTCCCATAGGGAGCGCTGAAAGCACATTCGACTGAAACAAGAAAAAAAGACGACAACAGTCGCAGAGTACTTATAGTCCCCACTCGAGTCTACGACTCAAATAGGCATTCGGGGGATACTCCCATAGGGAGCGCTGGCCGCGCACCCTATGATTTTTCTTATACATTACACTGTGTGTTGATTACATCCACACTCGAATGCTCTGGTGACTCTGCCTCATATTTTCCTGCAAAGAGACTACGTCTCCTGGGACACCCGAATCATCTCCGTGATGACAAAAATTTGGATGTCGCGCTTATAGCGTGAAGATAAGACCTAAATAAGGCCTGACAACGCATCTGCTGCGCTCTACCAAAAACAATCCGTACCTATAGGTATGATGAATAAGCCTTGACGGACGCGTCGAGTTCTCACACTTACACACTGGGATTCAACTCTATAAGAGCTTTGCATCCTGAGTCGAATTACACCAGCACTTTTCCGAATTCGAGTCCGGGGACTCGAGTTTGAGTAGATTGCGTTGTTTTGCCCTAAGGCAGTTAACTGATCCCGATACATCGGATAAATCAGACACGTATATCAATAATCCTTATGATACAAATCAGAGCACTCGAAAATATGCTCAACTATGCACTCGAAAGACTTCATAAGTCTCCGCTCGAATCTACGATTCAACCGGACACTCGGGGGATACCGACGTGGCAGACCTTATAGGTACTCGAGCTTGGCATATACGGTCCAGTCTGGCAGAAGCCCACGGCGTTCCCAGGGCCCAATCTAGGATTGGGTGACCCACGGAGAGTTTGATTGCTTGCGGCATAAGGCGAAGATTAAGACAGAAAGTTTAAAGGGATGAACCCTAACCTGTAACTGACTCGACCTTCTACCCGAGACCTAGCATATCTATAAAAAGGCTAGGAGGACAATCACAACCCTAGTTTCCACAACCTTGCCAGATTGCATCTACGCACCCCCTGTAACTTTCGACTCCCTCGATAATTCCAAGAGTAGACAAGAAGGAGTAGGGTCCTCTACGAGGCCTGAACCTAGGTAAACCTTGCGTCCCTGCGTGCTTGTTTGCTAGCCGATTCATGCCTCCAGCACTCCCTCCTTCTCCAAAACCCAAGTCCATAACAATGGGCATTGATGAGTTCAACCCTCGTCAGGGCCGCACGATATTCGAACAATGTGGGCTTCTGTAGGCCGAAACAATAATGGGCCTAACATTCGCAAGCCGCTGCTGGCCACATCTTTTGGGCCCATTTCAAACAGTGCAGGACGAAATAGTAACGGGCCATAATCTTATTGGGCTCTCCTAATGGGCCGGCCCACTTAATTATTAGCAGGCCTTGGCTGGGCCTAGCTTCTACCACGGTTTCTATGGCCGTTAACAACGGTAACTGGGCGTTAACGATGTTTGCCACGTGGCATTTTGCATGACGTCAGCAGTCAACGCGGCCGGCAAATAGATCTACAACGAAACAAGTTTTAGTGGCTGACGGGTGCGATCTGTCACGGTCGAAAAAACAGTGGTAAATTCTTTTGTGACGGGGCTTTTACCACGAAGGGCATCCGTCGTAGAAGACTTTTTAGCAATGAAAAACGGGCCTTCAACCATAAAAATCGTCTGTTGTAAAAGCCAACTTTTCTTGTAGTGATAGGCACTCCACGTTCAATAGTAAATAAAGTAGTAAACCATGACATAAGTACAGGATAGTAATAAAGCCCCAAACTACTTTGTGTCCCCAAGAAATAAAGTGTGAATCAAGCTCATGCGAAGGGGATTCATGGTCCCACATGTGGATATTGCGATAGTCAAGGAACAAGAATCAAGTACTCGGAATCCTATGGGATACAAGTGAGCATGGAAGAACCACATAACAGTTATTTCCCACCGGTGCCTCTTCCTTTAGTTATCCCATTACTACACAATTAAGTTGTTTTGGTATCTTGTTATCCAAATACTCGCACAAACCCTACACATGTAATTCTACGACTTGCATGGCTCAAACAACTCCTGTAGTAATGGCTCATGGGAATGAGGTACAAGCTTCAGTGGGGTTTAAAAGTAAAGGCTATGCAATACTTGGGATTCATTTTAATGAAATCACGACTGAATGATGCAAGAGTAAGATAGAAGCATAGGTACTATATGTATGCAAGCATGGGAAATTGCTTGCTTGGCAGTTTAGTTGCAGAATACGAAGGATCCAGGTAATACTCTTGAGGCTCCTGATATTCTCCTTGCTCAGTGTCTATCCGGATAAAAACCAAACACACAAGGGCCAAAATAAATACATAGCACACACATATAAATCATATGCAACAAGCAAACAAGGTATGCCATGATGGAATTCTGCACAATTGCAAGGTATAACATAGCATGTCATAGGTGAGGTGTGGAAACAATAATGATGGGGATATGCCAAAGGGGGTATGCCTAGCAGGACGTTCCGATTGGGCCGAAAGGCTTGTGAGTGCGCCTAGAGGATGGCGACTAGACTACAACGGAAGGAGAGGCCCGGCGATTGGCGACTGGAAGCCCAGGAGCATAATAGAAGCCCAGTCGGATTAGGTCAAAACCTCCGAATCCTTATCTTGTTCGGTTGTAACTTGTAAACCCTAGCGAGGTGCCTCATATATAAACCTCCCTAGGGTATCCTAGAGACTCACGTTCCATCATACACCCCCTCAAGCGACTCGCTGCATAGCCACCGAGCTCGCCACCCCTGTAACTCGCTCTCCAATAATCTAATCTAGCAGGAGTAGGTCTTTACCCTCTGGGGGGCTAACCTGGGTAAACCCATGTGCATCCGCCCCCATCTCGCACCGCAGATGGCCGCCAACTCTTCCTCACGAAACACTCAATCGCTGCCAGTGGCAGCGACTGCCGTGGCCATTTCCACGACAGTGGCGCCCACCGTGGGGCATAGCAGGACTGGCCTGAGTTCTGCGGCGAGACCCTACTCGCCGATCGATCGTCCGCTCGCCACCGGTCGCATGATCGCCATCGGCGGGATCTTACAGATCCTGCCCAGTAGCTACATCCCGGTGTCACGCCTGGTCACTCATGGTGCGGTGATGCCGGTCGGCTCCATCAACCTCTTCGTCGGCTTCACCGACGCGGTCGACCCAGTCGCAACGGTGATCGTCGGCGGATCGCCGCCGCACCGCGATCTGCTTTCAAAAGAGCAGGTCCGCTCCATCAGGAGCCTCGTCACCGAGTACGACTCGGCCCCCAGCGACGCGGTCGAGACTAACGCCGCCACCAACGACGACGCCCTGAACGACAACGCCGACTCCACGACCCCTGCCTCGGTTGACGGATCCATCACCGCCGCATCACGGGAGGACTCCATCACGCGAGTCACCAACCCCGAGGACTTCGAGGACTACTCCATCCTAGGGATCTTCGACTTCGATTCAGGCTCGGAGTCCCCCGAGGATTTTCACGCCAGATCCAATCGCTTCAACGCGATCTACATGGCGGGCAGCACAGCCGCCCCACTAGATCCATTCGCCACGCCGATCCCGCCGACTGCGACGGCCACGGAGGTGGAGCAAGCCCGCCTGCGGCTCGCGGAGGCACAACACAACGAACTCGCCGAGCGCGAGAAATACCGCCTCGAACGAGAGACGGCGCGGAAGCTGTCGCTCTATCACCAACACCGCATCAGGACCCGCCTGAACTCCAACGTCCAGGGCCGCGTCCTGAACTTCAACGACGAGAGCGACCCCGCACGCGCCGCCGAGCGCGAATACCGCGAGAACGCGCCACCAGGCGGAAGCAACCCCGCGAGACCACCACCTGGTGCACCGGCACCTGGAGCCCCTCCACCACCCATGGGCCGCGCACCCCGCCGTACCAACCGCGGATCATCATCTCGCCTCAAGCCCGCGACGCCAACGGGCTACCATTATACTCCACCCTGATGGACAACGTCATCGCGGCTGATGCCGCAATCACCAACCTCGACATCCAAGGCGACGGCGCGCTACAGATCTAGTACGCCAAGGCCCTACTCGTCAGGGCCTTCGAGCAACAAGCTGTGGGAGTCGACCCGCGGGGACGGATGTACTCCCGCTCATCAGCAAGCAGGGCGGCATCAAGCAGCCACCCCACCGTGGCCAACGCATTAATTTGCCCGCCACCACAGCCCCTGGCGAACCAACCACGGGCCGCCAATCCCGCGCTGTCCACCAACGAGCCGCGACCGACGAATAACACGGTCGCCGCCAACGGGCAGCCCCTCGATGCCTGTACAAACATCATCAACAACCAGGCGTGGCGGTCACGCTAGCCCAACGACCTGAGGCACACCCTCACCAACCGCGGCGACCCGGGACCAAGAGGCTCACTCAGTCGAGTTGGGCCGCAATGCTTCGGGCCCATGATTCGTGGGGAAAAATACCCCGCCAACTTCAAGGCCCCCAAGGAGATCGAGAAGTACGACCCGACGTACGATCCCGCTGTCTGGCTGGACACATACCTCATGGCAATGGGAATCATAGGCCACACCGACCTGTTCGTCGCTCGCTACCTCCCCCTGATGATGGAGGGTGCGACCCGACAATAGATCAACACGCTCCCCGCCGACAGCATCGATTCCTAGGAAGAAATGCGGGACGCCTTTGTCAGGCACTTCGAGGGCTCCTACACCCGCGCCACCACCATAGAGGACCTGAAGTGATGCATCCAGGGACAAAGTGAGTCGATTTGCCGCTAGATCCAAAGATGGCAAGAACTATGGATAAACGCCTCCGCCATCCACCCAGACACGGCGATACACTGCTTCAAGAACGCGTGTCGGTACGAACCGCTGGTCGCTAAGATCAAGAGGGTCTACCTGACGCTCAACAACATCCCCGACCTCCTCAAGATCGCCAAGCGCTATGCAGAGGAGGACCCCAACCAAGACTCCGACAACGAGTCGGGAGGAAGACGCCGCACCAGCATCCACGACAGCGGGCGCCTACGCGACATGCGCTACAGTAACACCCGCATCATCGGCAAGCGCCGCATGGACGGGCGAGTCGACTTCATCGCCAACGCCGGCTACGGCCAGCGTGACTCCAAGAACTACCGCCAGGACGAAGGAAACTACCGCGACAGCGGGAACTACCGCGCCAACAACGCAACAAGGCCGAAATTCGACCCCGCCGCCCTGCTCAATCAGCCCTGCATCTACCATAGCAGGGAGGGAAAACCCGCCACCCACACCACCGCTGATTGTCACTCTCTCAAAGAGATTGAGAAGGCGAGACGAGCAAGGGAGGACCCCAACAACAACCCACCTTAGGACAACGGGAACGGCGGCGGCTTCAGCACCGCCGTCGGCTCGCTACACACCTTCACCGGACTCGGCACCAAGCGCGAGAAGAAGGTGCTCGCCCGCGCGGTTGCCGTCAACGCGGTGACATAGGTCGACATCCCGTGCTTCCTCAACTGGTCCGAGCAGAGCATCACCTAGAGTCACCAGGACCATGCGCCAAGGATCGAATACCCAGGGCGAGTCGCCCTGGTAGTCAGGCCCAAGGTGGCCAACGACTGGCTTCCCAAGACACTAATGGACGGTGGGAGCTCCATCAACATCCTGTACTTAGACACGTTCAAAAGGCTCCAGCTACCAGAAGCAGCCATTAAGCCAACACTGACGACCTTTCACTGCATCGTCCCCGGTCGGAAGGCGTACCCGATCGGGAAAGTGACGCTGCCAGTCACCTTCGGCACTTGGCAAACTACCGCACGGAGAGGATCGTGTTCGAGCTGGTGAACTTCCGCAGCCCCTACCACTACGTCTTAGGTCGCTAGGCATTCGCAGAGTTCATGGCGACCCCACACTACGCCTACAACATGATGAAGCTCCCCGGGCCAAGCGGCATCATCACCGTCCACGGCGACCCCGACATGGCCGTGGAATGCGAGGACAAAGGCGCCGAGCTCGCCGACACCGTCATCACCGTGGAGACCGACCATGCGGAGGAGCTCGTGAAATACGCAGGCAACATCAACAAGGACGACCCCACCATCCTGAAGAAACCAACCGCCGCGAACTCCACGTTCGAGGCGACCACGCACACCTGCACCGCCGAGCTCGTCCCAGGCGACTCCAGCCAGACGGTCACCATTGGGGTGCACATGAGCCAAGCATAGGAAAGCGTGCTCATCGGGTTCCTCCGTGAGAACCGCGACATCTTCGCATGGAAGCCATCTGACATGCCAGGTGTCCCGAGGGAACTCGCTGAGCACAAACTCAACGCCGACCCCAAAGTGCGACCAGTAAAGCAGTCACTATGGCCCTTCAATGAAGAGCACCGTCGAGAAATCGCCGAGGAAGTTCAGCGCCTGCTAGCCGCAGGCTTCATCCGGCCAATCAAATAATCCAAGTGGCTGGCAAACCCAGTCCTAGTTCTAAAAAGAACAACACATGGAGAATGTGCATCGACTACACCAACCTCAACAGCGCCTGCCCGAAGGAGGAGTTCGTCCTACCGCGCATCGATCAGATCATCGACTCGACCGCGGGATCAGAGTCGCTGTGCTTCCTTGACGCTTACTCTAGTTATAACCAGATCAAGATGGCGGTCGAAGACGAGGAGAAGACGGCGTTCATTACGCCATTCGGTGCCTTCTGCTACACGGCCATGACGTTCGGCCTCAAGAACGCAGGCGCCACATACCAGAGGTGCATGCAGGAGTGTCTAGCGAGCCAAATTGGCCGCAACATTCAGGTCTACATCGACGACGTGGTCGTAAAATCCACGCACCAGGACGACTTGCTCGCCGACCTAGCCGAAACCTTCACGAATCTGCGGAGGTACAACATCAAGCTGAACCCCGAAAAATGCACCTTTGGCGTCCCCACCGGACAACTCCTGGGATATGTAGTCTCCAAGCGAGGCATCAAAGCCAACCCCACCAAGATCGACACCATCGCATGACTCGGGAAACCCGAGTGCCTGCGCGACATCCAGAAGTTGGTAGGGCGAGTCGCGGCCCTCAGTCGCTTCATCCCCCGACTGGGCGAGAAGGCAATGCCCCTCTACCGCCTGATGCGCAAGAACCCCACGTTCCAATGGGACGCGGAGGCCGACGATGCACTCAAAGCGCTCAAAGAAGTGCTACTCGCGGCCCTACTACCCGCTGCTCCACTCGACAAAGAGCCAATGCTCGTTTATGTCGCGGCCTCTACTCGAGTCGTCAGTGTCGTGATGGTCGTCGAACAACCGGAAGAGGGCAACAAGCGCCCCATACAGCGCCCCGTCTACTACATCAGCGAAGTCCTAACGGACTCACGACAGCGCTACCCGCAATACCAAAAACTGGTGTACACGGTATTCCGAGCACAGCGGTGACTCCCACACTACTTCCAGGAGCACCCAATCACGGTGGTCTCCTCCGCGCCCCTGCAAGACATAATACACAATCGCGAGGCGATCGGGCGAGTCGCCAAGTGGGCTGTCGAAATCAGCGTCCACAACATCAAATACGAGCCCCGCAAAGCGATCAAGTCACAAGCCCTGGCTGATTTCCTTGCAGACTGGGAAGAAGCACAGCAGCCAGAGAAGCTCCCGTACCTCCACTACTGGTCGCTCCATTTTGACGGCTCCAAAAACGCCGATGGCGTATGGGCTAGGGTCATACTGACCTCACCCAAAGGGGACAAGCTCCACTATGTGCTCCACCTCAACTTCAAGCCCTGCACCAACAACATGGCAGAATACGAGGCCCTCCTTCACGGCATGAGAGCCTCTCAGGAGATGAACGTCAACCGCCTACGATGCTATGGCGACTTCGACCTAGTCGCCGGCCAAGTCGTCGGGACGTGCGACGCCGTCTTCCCAACAATGATCGCGTACCGCCAAGCTGTCAACCAGTTGGGAGGACACTTCGACGGCTACTCTGTCGAGTGGATCGACAGGCGCAAAAATGAGGAGGCAGACACCCTCTCCCGCATCGGGATCGACCCGACAAGCGCCACTAGTAGGCGTCTTCCTCGACATCATCCACAAACCATCGGTCAGCCCACCAAAAGAGATCGACGTCGGGATCCCACTGCAACCAGAACCGGCCATAGTCGCCATGGTTATGGAACCTAGCGACTGGACAACACCATATGTCGCCTTCCTGGAACACAAACTCCTACTGAGCAATGAGACGGAGGCGCGAATGATCGTGCGCCGCTGCAAATCCTTTGTCATCATCAACGGCGAGCTCCATAGATGCAGCGTGACTGGCGTGTTCCAGCGTTGCATACAGCCAGAAGAAGGCCGCAAGATCCTCCAGGACATTCATGCCGGCAACTGCGGTCATCACGCCGGCGCCAAGTTGCTAGTCGCCAAGGCCATGCGTCACGGCTTCTACTGGGTCACCGCGCACGCCGACGCCACCAACATCGTCCAACGATGCGTCGGGTGCCAAAAGTATGCCCACCAGACGCACCTCCCTGGTTCGGCACTCAAGACCATCCCCATCAGATGGCCATTCGCCATATGGGGCATGGACATGGTAGGCCCGTTCAAGAAGGCCCCATCTGGCTTCACCCATCTTCTGGTCGCGGTCGACAAGTTCACCAAATGGGTCGAGGCCAAGCCGATAAAAAAGTGCGACGGCAAGACGGCCACCAAGTTCCTACGCGAACTCATCTACCGGTATGGCTACCCGCACAACATCATAACAGACAACGACACCAACTTCGCCAAGGGGACCATGGCGGAATTCTGTGAAGAACATGACATCCGACTCGACCTCGCGTCAGTCGCCCACCCGGAGTCAAATGGCCAAGCAGAACGCGCCAACCAGAGCGTCCTCCACGGGCTCAAGTCGCGACTCCAGGTGCCCCTCGAGCGCACACTAGGATTCTGGGTCGACGATCTCCCCTCTGTGATATGGGGGATTCACACCTCCGTCAATCGCTCAACTGGGTTCACACCCTTCTTCATGGTGTATGGCGCCGATGCCGTAATGCCAACCGCCCTGGAGCACGACTCACCACGAGTCGCCAACTACGTCGAGACGACCAACGAGGTTGCCCGCCAAGACAGCATCGATCAACTCGACGAGGCACGCGACTTGGCTCGCTCCTGCACCACCATATACCAGCAAGGACTCCGCCGCTACCACAGCCGCCGATTGCGAACTCGCACCTTTCAGGAAGGCGACCTGGTCCTACGACTGGCCCAAGACAGGAAGGGCATGCACAAACTCTCCCCCCATGGGAGGGGCCGTTCGCCATAGGCCGAGTCCTTGGCAATGATGCCTACTACCTCATCGACATATGGGGTGACGGCCAAATAGAGGTCGGGAGGCCATGGAACGTAAACCTCCTAAGAAAGTTCTATACTTAGAGCTTCACATTGTACTCCGCTGGCATATATAATGAAATTCATCTCGATCGCACAAATTGTGTCCACTCGCCATATTATTGTGCCACTCGCATTCGTACATATTAGCAATACGCTACCTATGGAAGTCAACCTCTGGTCGAGCGACCGGCGCGGCTAAGTAGTGCGGCACAAGGGTACCGGAAATATTCGGGCCTTGGGTCGTCCACGAAAACGCCTACACGGAGCCGCCATTGGAGTCGCCTAGCCCGACTGGCCCACCGGGCCAAGACAACCGGTACACGCTTCTCACAGCGACCTATCCCTCCCATCCTCGTGCAAAGCGACTCGAACGGTTAAAGTACCACGCACAGGGACTCCGCAAAACGGGAACCACCACGCAGCTCAGGAACACACCAAGTAAGAGAGCTGCCTTGGACTCGCCAAGCTACTGGCTCTCCGGGCCAGGGGAGGAGACACGTTACAAACAACGCATTCGCAACCTACAACAGGGATATGACCAGCATGGTCGAGCACCACGCTCGGGGACTCGCCTACAAACCATCCCCACTCGCGCTTGGGGACTCGCCACTCAAAAGACGTGATAGATAAAAACAGTGCACAACCAAAACAATACACAAAAGTATACAACCGAGTTATACCCCATTAAAGGGCGGACGCGCTCGGGGACTCGCTCAACCAAAAATAAACACACCACACAATCCTAGTCGCAATACGAGTCGATCGACTCCCCTTGGCATATATTGCAAAATACTTTACAGCAGTCGCCACTTGGCATACATCGCAAATTGGACAATTACATTGTTTATTCCACATGCCCTGATGAAGAAGCAGCACCACCCCCCTTGACATGAACAAAAGGCTGCCACGGGTTCGTCAGGTACGTCGTCAGCGACTTCGACAACGACGACCGGAAGGGCTGCTCTGACTTCATGTCGCGAGGCTCCAACTCGGGTTCTCCAGGTGCCAACACCGTCTCCTAGTACGGCAGCAGACCCCCCATCGCCAAGACCTGATCGGCGTAAGGGGCGGCCTTCCCGGTCATCTTCAGCACCTCTGACATCTCCACCATGCCGGTCACCGATGGGTAGCCACTCGTCACGTTGTCAAGGTCGAAGTCGTCGGGGAAGTGGGCGAGACCTAAGCTCAACGTTGTGGTGGCCCCGTGCCTGAACGCCAAGTGCGTCATCCACTCCACGACGGCAGGCACCTCCTCCAGATAGCGCCACACCTCCGTAAGCCCCCCAGGAATAACTTCGGTGGGGGACATGCCCTAAAGAGCCGCTTGGACGCACAACGCCGAAGCCGTGGCCGCATTCACCACGGCAGTCACGCACTGCGAAGCATTGTAGGTCTGCACCACCGGATCGCTTTGGCCTACCACAGCTGGAAAGTCAGGTGTCAGTGGAACTATGAAACCCCCCGATCAGGGACTCGACAAACGGGTTAGGCAAAGACAGAGACTCACCAAGGAGTTTGCGGCAGTTCTCCGTGACGTGCTTCTCCAAGGCGGTTTGCTCGTTGTGTAGCCCCACGATGATGGAATCCGTGGCTCTGCGTTCTTCCTCAGCCGCAGCAACGGCAGCCTTCGCTCGCTCCTCCGAGGAAACTGAGGCCGCTTTCGCTTCCTCCAAATCCTGGACCAGGGAGGCTATTCGTCCATTCGCCGAGTCTAGCTCGGCGACTGGAACATACCCTTCACGAGCCTTGGAAATCACCGCCGAAAAACCATCTGCGAGAGAAACCATCAGCATGTTGTACACCACTAGTTCACACCCGACAGGGGAAAAGAAAGACAAACAGACACTCACCAATAGTTTCCTGAAGCCGCTGGTTCGCCTCTTGTACTTCGCCCAAGTCACGCTCCAAGCGCTCTCTCGCGGCCTGCCGATCGGTCGACTCCCTTTGCAATCCCTGCACACAAGCAACACACCTCAACATTTGACAAAACAAAAACCCAGTTCCCAGCCGCTGAAATTCAGCGACCAGGAACTCGGGGACTGGAGAAGGAGAAAGAAACTCAATTCCTAGCCGCCGAAATTCAGCGACTAGGAATTCGGGGGACTGGAGAGGAGCAAGAAGTTCAGTTTCCAGCCGCTGAAATTCAGCAACTAGGAACTTGGGGACTGGACATACCTGAATAGCAGCGCCGAGCATCCTATGAAGTTCTCCGACGTCAGTCGACAGGATCGTGAAGGAAGTGCGCCCGCGACAGGACCCAATGTCCGCATCCACGATCTCTGGACTCTGCGGATACTGGGTGTCCACCACACCTGGAAACCCCCTCGCCATGAAGCGCGGGAACGTTGCCGACGCTCTGGCGGGGGCACTGGTTGACGGGGCCGGCGCTTCAGGCACGGACGCAGCCAATACTAGTTCCGATCGCGCCGCCACCACCTCTTCAGCGACTGATGTATCATCTGGCTCTGCGGCGCTGTCCTTGGCTGCGGCGTCGTCGGCATCCCCCTTCTGCTTCTTCGCAACTTCCGCGGTCGCCACATCTCTGGCGGCCTTTTTCTTCTTGGGAAGGTCGCCCTCTCCCATCGGGGTGGCCGGTGGAATCTTAGCCACCGAAGGATGGCCAATCTTCTTGGCCCCTGACCTGCACGAGTTCCCACAATCAATATAACGACAACACAAAAAGAGCGAGGCGAATCGGGATGAAGGAGTAGTACTCACTTAGCGACCGGGAGGACGCGAAGCCCAGTGCTGATGTGGGCGGGCTTGTCCAACTTGGGACCCAATTTGCGGGTGATCCCCCTCTCGAAGACGTCTGAAGCCCACGAAACCGCGGGCTTCCTCGACGATGAAGCTGCAGTCGCCGGGATCTCCGTCTCCGACACGGCCGCCCTTGACGGCTGTGGCGACTTGGACGTCATCGCCTCAGCCGCTTCTTGGCTTGGAACCCCCGAGGCCGTCGATGCAATCGCCACCAGGGGAACCTCTACCACTACCTCCGTGTCCTCGCCCTCCAACCCCTTTGTCGGGATTGCATCCTTTGGGGCCTTGTGCGAGACTTCGGGGGAACCTTCATCATCGGAATCGTCATCTGACTCGAACACCACCGCCGATTTGGATGGCGACGTGGGCCTCTTTGCTGGCGACTTGGGCTTGCGAGCGGGCTTCGACGGCATAGCAGTACGCCGGGACGTGTGCTCCTGCGCGACCTCGTCGCCTCCGTCGTGTTCGTCTATGCTGCGGCTCACCTCGAACTCACGTTGTTTTTGCATACGGGTCTTGCGAGCCCTAGGCGCTAGGGGAGGAACCTCTTCCTCCTTCCCGTCATTGTCCGAAGTCTCCCTCGGAATCCTCTTCCAGTTCCTGGGGAACCTCTTCATCGAGCGGAGGGAGCCAGCCCTCCAACACCTGAAAAAGCTGAGAACCACCACGAGTAAGACACCAAACGTGGAGACTGAGAACTGAGGTACGGACATAGCGACTGGGAAGAGAACTTACTGTGGGGCTTCGTTCTTCAGAGGAGTGTACGGGGCGAGCCCGACCGCCACGCTGGTGAACTCTCCATCGGTGATCTTCTTCAGGGCGGACTTGTAGTCCTCGGCCTCCCATGATTCCTTGCTGGTTCGGGAGGGGTCATGCTTTCCGCTGTACTCATACATCCAGTGCAGCCCAGCCGCCAGCCGAACCAGACGCCGCCCGAGCCAGCAGTTGTAGAGGTTGATCGAAATCAACCCCTGGTCCTTCAGCTTCTAGATCTGGTACATCATTTCCGTGACGACCATCCGCTGATCTTCGGGAAGCTTCTTCGGCGCCAACCGGCAAGGCTCGCTCCTCTCGGCGACGAACTCGGGAAGAGCCACCTCGCCGGAGGGAGTGGCTTCTTTGACTTAGAACCATCTCTTCTTCCACTCGCTGGCGGCCTTCTTCGGCAGGAGGAGCTTGACGAAATTGGCCTTCGGCTTCAGTTGGAATGTGAGGCCACCTGCGGCCAACTTCAAGCCGCTGGACGCCTCGTGCCTGATGCGGCCGTGGAAGAGCTCCAGCCACAGCGGGAAATACGGCCTACAGCCGAGGTAACATTCGCAGAAGGCGACGAAGATCGCCAGCTGCTTGATGCTATGCGGACCGAGATCCGATGGCTTGATCACGTAATACACGCAGAAGCGGCAGAAAAAGAGTGAAGTGGGGAATCCCAAACCCCTCTCAAGATGGCTGGGGAAACAGATAAATTCGCCGGGTCGCGGCTTCGGCTCGATCTCGGAGGAGGGGGAACCCGCCAGTTCCCCTTGCGGAGTACTCCGGCATCCTCGAAGGATTTAAGATGGGTTGTGGTACACTTGGATTTTCCCCATGAGCCTTTGGGAGGCGCCATCGAGTAGGATGTGGAGTCGCACGATGCGGAAAGGACAAGTCGGAAGGATGTAGGCAGGGAGATTGGAGATAGGAAGAACGAATGAGGAAGAATGAAGAATGCGGAGAAGGTCTGCAGAGCTGAACCATCACTCCCCTTATATGGGAATGCCACCCGCCAAAATCGGGATAGCCGTTACTCACGGTAATTGCGCCGAAGTTACCGTTGGAAATTCCAACGGATAGTTTGACTAGATTTGACGGTCCAACTCCTTTATTTCACCCGCTACTCTCCAGTCTTTTCCACTCGCCGAGACGACGACTTGGCAGCAGTAACATTCATTGGCACGGCGAATGGAAACATGGGGAAATTCTCCTTGGTTCTGATGGAGTCCATCGCCGACTCGACTGGACACCCAAATTGGGCTCGCCTACTCCGAACGCCAAAAGGACGCCTACGCCTGCATCAACGATGGCCTCGGGGACTACTGATGGGGATATGCCAAAGGGGGTATGCCTAGCAGGACGTTCCGATTGGGCCGAAAGGCCTGTGAGTGCGCCTGGAGGATGGCGACTAGACTACAACGGAAGGAAAGGCCCGGCGACTGGAAGCCCAGGAGCGTAACAGAAACCTAGTCGGATTAGGTCAAAACCTCTGAATCCTTATCTTGTTTGGTTGTAACTTGTAAACCCTAGCATGGTGCCTCATATATAAACCTCCCTAGGGTATCCTAGAGACTCACGTTCCATCATACACCCCCTCAAGCGACGTGCTGCATAGCCGCCGAGCTCGCCACCCCTGTAACTCGCTCTCCAATAATCTAGTCTAGCAGTAGTAGGTCTTTACCCTCCGGGGGGCCGAACCTAGGTAAACCCATGTGCATCCGCCCTCATCTCGCACCGCAGATGGCCGCCAACTCTTCCTCACGAAACACTCAATCGCTGACGGTGGCAGCGACTACCGTGGCCATTTCCACGACAAATAATAAAGAACATTATTAATTTATTTAGGCATGTTTTACTCCCATAAACAATTCTGATTATTTAATATTTATATGATGTAGGCTTCAATTCATAGCATGGAATGCATAATCAGAACAGGCTCGTCGCGCTGATTGATTTAGACATATTATTTGTCGAATTTCGAATTACCGATTAAAAGTTATGAATTTATTAAGATAAAGGCATTTATTGGCATTTCAATTAATTTTGAATTTTTAAATTTCTCAAAACATATTTTTCATGGCATATTTGAATTCCTGGTATTTTTCTGATTAGAAAACATATATCATATGTATTATTTGGAATTATGAATTTGAAACAATATTTAAATCAAATCATATTAAAAAGGGTCAAAAGTCAAAGGTTTGACTAGTTAGGGTTGACTCTGGTCAAATTTGAATTTGTATTTGAATTTGAATCATATTTGCTTTTGAAAATTTTATCAAATTCGAATTATATAAAAAGATATGATTTATATTAGATATATCAATATTCTGGATTTTTATTTAATTAGACAAAAGTTCTTGAACTTTTTGCACCGAGCCTCACGCGAGCCACAGACGCTGACGGTGGGTCCAGAGGCACCTGCGGGCCCACGCACGCGCGGTTCAGTGAGGGCGTGACACGCGGCGGAGACAGGGACGACGGGGCGCGGTTTTAAAAAGGTCAGGTTCCTTTTTGTAAAAAAAGGCACGGGTGGTTGACAGGTAGGGCCGCAGGGGCTACGGGCTGCTGAAACGATAAAGGGCAGGGTTCGATCTTCAAATCTTTCTGAAACTTTGATGGACGGAGGTGGGCGACTGGGTGCGTAACTCACGGCGCCGCAAGAACGAAAGTTAGAGAGGGCAGCACCATGTACAAGTTCTATGCAGGAAACTTCGCCAGAGGAGAACCGTGTCCACCGAAAAACATTGAGGAACAGGGGAAGTTCAGGCTGCGCTACTGCTACTGCTGTATGCGGCTAGGGTGCGCTAGCACGGCGGCATTGTCAAAAATGGCGCTCCGGTGAGCCTTGGGAAGGGCTGAACCGTGGAGGTGGTGTGGTCGGGCACGGCGCAGCTCCACGGCAAGTGCGAGCGCGTGGGAGGGCCTGCGGTGAGATGGGCTGGGCGAGGTGGTTCGCTCGACGGCGACGCTCCGAAGGTGCTCGACTGAATGATCCGGCGATACAACATGCTAGGGCAATAGAGAGGATGTCTAGGAGGTAGAACTGCTCACTAGCGACCAAACGGTGCAGACAAGTATGCTCGAGGTGGTCTAGATCACCGGCGGGACTCGAGGGTGGTCGGCTTGGTCTTGACACGGACACGGTGGCGCACAGCTTGCTCCGGCGACCTCTGACGTCGGCTGCGGTGCTGGGAGATAGGGAAGACGATGGCATCCACTTCACCAACTCCAACGACCGGCTTGCACGGCTGCAACCGCCTCCCCTTGATCTGGCCGAAGCTAGCGTTAGAAGGTCATAGAGGTGGACAAGGGTTCGTTTTCTTGGGAAGGAGGTTGGTGCCCTCCTAGATCTTGATTTGGGAGTGGTTGGGGGTTGCGGATGGGGTTTCCCATCTCTACGGCTAGCTTTATGCAAAAGTAGGGAGGAACACGAGAAAGGCGCTGGTGTTGTTTCCATGAGGTGGTGTTCTCATGAGCAAGGAAAGGAACAACACGTCTGGCCGATAGGGTAGGGTGGCGTTGGGCCCAGGCTGCAGGGCAGGGGTGCGGCACCGGTCTGGGTTGGCGAGGCTCTGCTGCCACTCGACGCAGACCAGGAAGGGAGCCCGGGTTGCCGCCGGGTTGGGTTGAGTCGGCCAGGTCCTAGATAGATGGGGTTATGTTTAGGTGTATCTAGGTTCAAGCAAAGAGAAGGAGATTGGTTAGGGTTAGGAGTTTAGCTAGTTTAACTTATGGTCAAGATAGGGAAGTTTGATCTAGCTAGGTTTAAAAGAGAGAGAGCTAGATGGGAAGAACTAGGTGTAGATGAAGTTTAGGTTTTAGAATACAAGGTTTGGTTGTCTCAAAAACCAAAACCTAGCTCCAAAGATTGAATATAGCAACACCAAGAGAAATAGAAAAGAAGGAGTCTTATATTGCATGTGCCATGCATGATAGAAGGGATAGACTAGAAGGTCATGTGGTTACAACTTGGCCTCCTTTTGATTAAATCCAAATTCAAACAAAACCACAACAATATCCACCAAGATTCAGAAGAATTCAATGGAAGGAGAAAAGATGCAAGTGTTGCATGCGCCATGCATATTGTATATATGCCATCACTAGTAGTGAAAACACTAGAAACCCACATGGTCATATTTATCCATGCATGCATTCAAAAATATTTGGATTATGGCACCACAAAACAACAAGATTGCACTCATATGAATAAATATAGCATATACACACATGTGAAGCTAGGTGGCCATTATAGTGTGTATTTCCACCTAGATCATCTTGTTGCCAATCCTAGCATCACACATGAGCGTATAGTAGATAAAACCATATGGAAGCTTACTAAAGGGAATTCTACCCACATGGCATGCAAAGGTGGCCATGAGGATCCACATGCTTAATATTGTGAAAACAATAGAGATCATATATGGGAGCATGTAGATTTATAAGTGGATCCATCTTAATATATATGAGCTAGACATAAAACCAAAAGAATGCAATTGTTCATATAATTTGGATGGTGGAATTATAAGGTGGTGACAAAGAAAGGTGGTGGAGTCAAGAAAAGATATGACCCAACTCAACTTGGGCATGAAACAATTTATCAAGAGCCAAGTACAATTCATCAAGAAGCAAATGCAAGTGATACAATAATGCATATGGGATAAGAACCAAAAAGAGGGGTTTTATATGATGCTCAAATGCAAGGTGGCATGGTGACTTGAGCATGATATAATGATGATGCAATTAATGATATGTAGAAAGTAGCAATATATAGACTAGGCAAGTAGCATTACAATTGTTAGACAATTGGGATGCTATACAGGGGCTTTGATCCATAGCTTCTCCTTCTTCCGCAGCCTTGGAGTTGATCTCCTCTTCAATTTCCACATAAATTTTTTGGAATTCTGCCGATGTCATGGAATCCTCAGAGGACCCCGGTATGTCAGTGTTTATTCCGATTGCGTCTAGCACCAACTCGTTGTCGTCTCCAACATCGGCAGAGCTGGATCCAGATCCAACGTATCCGACAAAGTGTGACATGTGCGTCCTGAGGTAGTTGCGACTTTCTTCGTTGGCTTCCTCGAAACATCTTATGGTCTCGAGAATTACATCCGTGTTAAATATGGCATTGTTCATCATCATCTTCAGGGTGTGCCTGTGGAGTGATTTTCCTGCTCCAGCATCGGCAGAGCTAGATCTAGAGTTGTTGCTGCTTTGATCTTCCTAAGATTCAACCTCCTTGGGGAGATCTGCTCCAGATCCGATCTTCTCCACTATCTCTGCTTCAGTTACGGGCTGGGTGGGATTAGGGTTTTTTGAGACTCGGAACTCTGCCAACTCCATGGATAAAGTGGATCCAGAAATTTCTTCTGCCTCTATCATCACCGCAGGGGTGGGTTGAGCAGGTTCAGCGAAACCGAGATAGACATCAATCTCGCCAAAAGACATGATTGTGTAGGTGGTCATAGGTTCCCTAGCTGGAATCTAAGTCTCGTCAAGAAGGACAAGAGGGACGTCGCTGGCGTAGAGGACCTGGCCTACAGTGATTGTCTCACCGATTCAGATTCGCATTGATTCTACCCAGAACGCATATCCGAAGGTCACCTGCCCCACGGTGGGCGCCAACTGTCGGCAGATTGAATACATGTACACCAAGAGGGGGTCCTCAAGGCATGGAGAAAGATGGGGTGTGAGATGATGGTATTTCAGACGATGAGCACACAAGCTTTACCCAGGTTCCAATCCGCCAATGGTGGACGAATCCTACTCTTGCTAGCAATCCAGTAATACGGCAGAGCCGGAAGTACAGATTATAAGAGAGGTTTCTCCTATGCGAGTTGAGGTTCTAAGTTGTGGGTGCCCTAAAGGCTGGTCCCTAGGACGGCTTATATAGATGTCCGGCCTAGGGTTATAGCAGGGACCTATCCGGCTATGAGACAGAGTCAGTTATAGAGTACATCTTGGACTACAAGTAACTATACAGGCCTAAGTCGGTAAGTCTTCTGGGCCTTCCCATAGCTGGATGAGCTTCCATCTTCTCTCCCTGACTGGGCCGCCTGTGAAGCAAAGCTCTAACCAGAAGTGGGCCACCATGGTAAACGAGTCACAATGGGTATACCCGGAAAGTATATCCCCAACACTTAGTTGCATTGGCATCGCTCTGCGGGTTGCTACAAGAGAATCTGTGTGGCGACCCGTGGGGGGAACGATCTGCGGCCAAGCCGTACATGCGATAAGTCCTACAGGGCACGCTCGGGCCTACGGATCTTTCCATGAGAGACCTGTAGGAGCCTGGGAGGGGAGTCTACCCGAAGGTAAAACCCCGGGCGGAACCCATCATTACGCCTCGAGGAATTAGAGGGGTTACTAGGAAGGACGCTCCTCACCTAGCAACCCCCGCGAGTCGAACTAGGAGCATAAAGGGTCGAGGTCTAGACACAAGGACCAGTTCCGGTGACGAGTCACCCCACCTGTGGCTCCGGGAGTCTGACCCTCCTACAACAAATGCGTGAGTGGATTCTAAGCGATCCTCACCTACCCTACGGTCTCCCCCTCGCAAGGCTCCCCTTAGAAGGCCCCCATGGGACGGCCCGCCAATTGGCCACCTCGGTCGCCGAGACAATCTCACGGAGGCACCCCTCGCAAGGCTCCCCGAGGCATGACCGGACAGGTTCCAGGAGGCCTCGCCGGGTGCGACGCTTATCGAATAGAGTGCGCGGCACTTCCGGCCAGCATCGAGGATGGCCTTCCACCTGGCCGTCGCTTCCAACATGCACGCAAGGAAGGGAAGCAGTAAGGATAACAACTCCCAGAGCGAGTTTGACTCCGGGTTCCTGGGTAGTGCCACCAACGATCCGTACCCGGGGCAGAACAACCATACAAGCGAGTCTAACACAAACATGCTTACAAGAAAAAAGACTAAAAAGGCACTACAACACGATGACGACGGCAAAATAGCTATGCCCCCGCTTGCAGGGACTCATCCACAACAGAGTCTCAGCTCAGACCATCTCGAGGCGGCACGGGAACTCGACGCGACACATCAGGGGGTCGAACACCATCATGGAGAAGCCTCCTTTGCTGGCATAGTGAAGCCACGGCATGGAGCCTTGCTGGATGCGGTGTTCGCGGACAAAGCTGGGCCACTTGACGGTGAGGTACATCTCACTTGGCGCAGGGACCTCGACGTTCACACTAGACTGGTCGCCACCGCCGGAATGCTTCAGCAGCACACCTCTGGGAATGTCACCCGCAATCCCAAGAGCGAAGCTCCGGGGAAGCTTCACCCAGGCAAACTAGTCCTCGTCCTAGAGGATGAGGACAAAATCAATGACCCGCTCCGGCTCGGCGTCATCCTCGAGCTTGATCACGTCCACCGAAGGTGGAGGGACGAAAATTGCCGCAAGCTCCGAACCAACGCCACGGCCACTACCGGGTCTCCCGCGGCACCCCTGACCACTGTCGTGAGGGCGGCCGCGGCGTCGCCTCACCAACATCTCTCCGTTGATGGCCGTTGTGGCCCTGGAAGTTGAGGCACCAGCCGAGCCGGTGTCACGGCAACCACACCTCCCGCGTCCACTCCGCGTGGTCATCCATGTCCTCGCCTCACCGGCGGGGTCTCCACCCCGTCCGTCGCCAAGGATGTTCCCCTTCTCGCTAGTGAAGAGTTGCTTTGGCGCCAGGGGGAGAGATGGGGTTTGAGGTGCTCAAAAACAGGGGAGAAAGGCCAGAGAATTTAGAGAAGATGGAGTCGAGAATAAGGCGCTATGCCTGGGCCACGATTTAACAAGGCAAAGGGGTGGATCATTACACCGGACGAGCGGCACGAACCATAGACCTTGCCTACGTCCCGTCGCATCGTCAGGTGTGGGTCTCGAGACGAGATGGATCCTCTCACATCCGACGGTTCCCGGAGCCCAACAGTCCAAGTGCGCAATAGAGATGCACCTAGGGTCGGTTGCCATGTCAACCGCGCACATGGAGGGGCCCGCCGACCACTGGGGCCCTTGCCCCTTCACTCCTTTGAGGGGGCGCATGCGCGACAAGCGCTCGGGGGCTACTTTTGGAGTCCTAGCACCTGGGGTACCATGATCATATGGCCGACGGGCCCACTGACAGGGCCACCGTCCCGTCCGGAAGAATAGGATGAGGCAGCAGGCCTCACGAGGGAAACCTAAGGCTTCGACCTCAAAAGGGGAACTCTCCCGGGCCCTATCGTCTAGCACGATGGAGCTTCGGCTCGCCCAGGTCCCAAGACTAGCCTTGGGTGATTCTAGGCATGCCCAGGGGCGCGTTCGTAATCCCACAACAATGAGGACGTAGAGGACAAAACCCTGCGGGAAAGACCTGCCCACGCGGGTCGCCTCGGTAAAGAAAGGCTGGACTGCCCACCTTCTGATGCAAAGACAATGAGAGTGTCATCGGAGCCAAGGCAACTATCATTTATCGCTTTGGTGCTAAGGGGACAAGGGAGACGTTGGATAGCGAAGGATGGTGCCAGGGAGCCCAGCTTTGTGAAGGACCAGAGGGCGACAAAGACGAGAGGACCGAGTCCACCAAATTAAGTCTTGTAGACGGGGCCATTGAAGGGCGGCAGTGTGGTGACCCTTCCCGCCTAGCATTTTGGGGGAAGAGGCCCGGCCGCCCTATATAAGGAGACCTTCCCCTACCTTAGAGGGGGTCGATCCCAGCGATATGTAACCCTAGACATTGGTTCACCATTGTACCCTCGTGAAGCACCATGAGCAATACAACCAAGCAAGAGTAGGGGCTTTACCTCCTCACGAGGGTCTTTGTCAACACCCGGATTTTTAATCCTAGATGCCCGTTATGCCATACCTTGCAATCCCAGGATTACCATTTTTGCGAGACATAACGGATTGGATATCACAGTACATCATCCATTACAAACCATACATAAGGTTTTACACAAATAAGGATCTCATGATCCAGTCTTTAATACAAGCAGCGGAAATAAAAGATAAGCGTAGCAGTGGGGTCCATCTTCAGGGGCACAGGCAATGCTGACGAAGGCAAATAGTCCTCGTTATCATAGCCGTCCTGCTGACCATCCTCTTGATAATCTCCTTCATAGTCTGGCCATAATAATAGCCAGGGACAAAAGCCATGAGTACTCTTTAAGTACTCGCAAACTACTATTAACAGGTACTATAGTTCTAAGTCAAAGTGCTAAATCTAAGTTTAATTATCAAGTTAAGTTTGAAACCTAAGCTGAGTTCAGAAGCAAAGAAAGATAAAGTAAAGTTCTAGAATCACTTAAGATGGGAAGCTGTTATCATCAACACAACCCTGTTGTGGTCATGTCAAAGTTCATCATTTATTTTAAGTTATTTAGAAAACATCTGACAACGAAACAGTATGGCCATTCCAACTGCCCATAACCGCGGACGCGGCTATTCGAATAGTTTGACACTCTGTAGAGGTGGTACACTTTCACCACAAGATTCGATACATCTGTCAGGGGTAACCCTGAATCATCATACTTAGTATGCAGATAATCAAACATAACCTTCCCTTTACACACCCTAGTATAAGCACCTCTCCTATGAGCTTGGACTCCCAACCATGACCATCAGTCATCTTGGCACTGCATAGGTGGACATCATTGAGAGGTAGCCTCAGCTCAAACCTCTCCCGTGAGGGAACTAATACTAATGCATATAAATTTCTAGCTAAGCCTTACCCAATTCAGGTAGTGTGGTTGCACGGTAAATTTGGAATGGTATCGCATCCGAATCCAACCATTAGTTTTATAAAAGGGTTAAGGCTCATGCCTCATCATTTTCATCATCATAAACCAGTTGTGTTTCCCAACACATGTCAAAACATCTCAATAGAATGACTCATCATTCCAAGGTTTTCATAATTCACTTTCACCAAGTGTTCCCATCTAAAGTGACTCAAGTTTTTGATCTACTCTATAATACTAAGTTAAGAGTGTTCACTAAGGTGGAAGGATGGGATCAATCTCATCCCATAGAATGACATCTAAAGGTTTCTAAGTAGGTCAAGTTTTATACTTTTTATGCTACCTTCAAAACAAGTAAAGAACTTTGTGTACTAAGGGGAGTAAAACTTGTCAATAAGACTTGAGGTACTAATAGTTAAAGGGGGGGTGATCAAAGCATACTTATGGCATCTTTGCTAAACCATCTAGTTTTATTCTAGTTTGCTAAGGGTAGCTTGTACTGTTAATGGTGGCTTGCTAAAGTGTGTTTTGCAAGGGTTAGCTTGCCAATAATAGCTTGCCTTGGTTGGTGCAGTGGTTGAAGTTTTCTTCGTCTTCGTCTTGATAGCACTCCTCCTCCTCGTAAGCTTGGTCGGTACTATCTTCTATAACAATACATACGGAGTAGACAATCACCAAACAATACTTAACTAGGCTAGATGGCATTCTAAGACACACAATTGATGATCTATTTTCATCACAAGCATCACAAGTTTAATTCAATAGTTTCTTTCTTTTTATTTTTGAAAAGTAATTTCTACTCATTGAAAAATTAACTAACATTTAATATTCACCACTTAAAACATGGGATCATGTTGACACATGTCATCACCACATATTCTAACATGTGGGAAGGAGATTTAAGGGTTGTATCAATATTACTTTGCTTTAAGTTCATTAGTTAATGATTTAAAGTGACTAGAAATGCCTATATAGCATTATTTTGGTACTAGTCCAAAGTCACTGCATGTAAACCTTAATATTATTATATATTTAGATAGATATGATGAAATGTGATTTTTGAGAGTTGGAATCAACTCAAAAGCTAACTTGGTTGATTTTATAAAAATGTTGCAAGTTGCAAAAGCTTCTGTCTTCTTATTTTTATTAGGAGAGATCTATAACTCTAATTGAATTAAATCCAACAGGCTTGGATAGATAATTTTAATACCTTTTAGACAAAATTAGTTTCATGCAATTTGGATTTCTAAAACTCTCTAAATTGATTTTCAAACTAGGGGACAGAAACTAGATTCAAACTACAAAGAAAATTCCAGATTTGAATAGGTGGGCTAGCGCGGGAAAAGAATTGGGACGGACCAGTGGCGCTCCGCGGCGCGGGGCTCAGCTGACAGGGGGGTCCCGCGTGTCAGCGGCACTGAAAACGCGAAACGGTACGCGCGCTGCGGGCCGTGCGATTAGAATAGGAATCTACGGCTAAGAGTCGTCGTCGACGACGAACAGGTGGCCGGCGAGCTCGTACCCAGCGGCTCGGTGGGGGTCTACTGGGTGCGTACCAGGGCTCCAGCGGGGGTGTCTGGGGTGTTCTCCAGGTCGAGGCGGAGCGGCGGGTGCGGGCTGCTGCCAAGGGGCGGTCTGTGCGAGCGGGGACAGAGCACGCTCTGGGGGCGGCATCGGCATGCTCGACAAGCTCCGGGCGCGGCGGTTTCTGGCAGCTCTGCCCTCTGTCTCTCGCCTGGGGCTGGTTGGGCGGTGGAGGTGGACCACTGGCAGTGTACTAGACATGGCGAGAGGGGTTGGAGAGGGCTGCTGCTGCGAGTGCACGGTCAGCCGGCGAGAGAGGGCTCGGCATGGCAGTGCAGTGCGGCTAGGGGGTAGGGAAGAGACTGGCGTTGGTCTGGTCAGGCTTGAGGGGGACAAGATGATCAAAGCACATTGCAATGGCTAGACAAAAATCAACCCAAAACAGTATTAGTTAGGCCAATATTATCTTTCCAGTAAGGTGTTTGATGAAATGGCCGAAAGAGAACAAGTTTTGAATTTTGGTTTCAAAATTTTTGAGTGATCTCCACTAGTGCTAGGTAGTCTCTGGTTGCAAGGGTTTTGAAAGTGGATCTCAAATAGGTGGTTTTTGAAATAGGGGTGATCTATGCATATGCATTAGATTCAATTTTAAACTGTCATTTAAAATAGTTAACGGAATGTTTTTAGCAGATCCAAAGGTGGGCCTTGGTACCTCATTATGTGTACTAGCAAGGGGTGCAAAGATCAACAATTGTTTCTGTTAAGTTTTGAGTACTAGGAATAGCCAAAGTAGGCATGGGAGTGAAATTTGCCAAAATGACCATTCCTCCTTTTTAATTCTTTTTTATTTGATTTTCTTTAGGAAAAGTTTGGGAATGATGTAGATGATGTTTAAATCACCTAAGAAACATTTTACAAGCCTTGGATCAAACAATCATGGCAATTCAAACAACTCCTATTTTAAATACACACATATATGAATGCTTTCATTTTAAATTTGGAAAAGTTTTTGTTAACCCCATTTTTGGATGATTTGATCATGATAAGCTTGGATTGAAGTTTTGAGATGTTACAAACCTTCCCCCCTTAAACAAAATCTCGTCCCGAGATTTACAAAGAAAACTAGGAACTAAAGAGATCTGGGAACTCTGTCCTAATGTAATCTTCACGCTCCCAAGTAGCTTCCTCCTCGGTATGGTTGCTCCACTAAATCTTGAGAAACTTGATACTCCGGGTCCTGGTGGTTCTGTAGGCTTCTTCTAAGATACGGATGGGTACTTCCCGATAGGTCAGGTCATTGTTGATTTCCACAGCTCTGTGATCGATGTTCTTGAAAACTTCAGTCTTCTCTGGCACTTCCAAGCATTTGCGAAGTAACGAGATATGGAACACATTATGGATGGCTGACATCTCTTCAGGCAGTTCCAGTTGATACGATACTTCTCCTCGGTGGTTCAGAATCTTGAAAGGTCCGATATATCTAGGAGCTAACTTTCCCTTCAGACTAAAGCGTTGAGTTCCCTTCAATGGTGAAACCTTGAGATATACGAAATCTCCGACATTGAAAGTCAGGTCTCTCCTTCTCTTGTCAGCATAGCTCTTCTGTCTGGATTGGGCGGTCTTGAGGTGCTCACGGACTTTGTGAACTTTCTCTTCTGCTTCGCGGAGAATGTCGTGTCCAAAGATCTGACTCTCTCCTACTTGCGACCAATTCAAAGGGGTACGACACTTTCTTCCGTATTGGAATTCAAATGGTGCCATCTGCAAACTAGCTTGATAACTGTTGTTATATGAGAATTCTGCGAAAGGCAGGCAGTCTTCCCATTTTTATCCATATTCCAACACACACGCTCTAAGCATATCCTCTAGGATCTGGTTGACTCTCTCAGCCTGTCCATCTGTTTGCGGGTGATAGGCGGTACTAAAGTTCAACTTGGTTCCTAAACCTTCCTGAACTTTCTGCCAAAATCTTGAAGTAAAATGGGTTCCTCGATCTGAGACGATGGTCTTGGGGGTTCCATGCAGACTAACAATCCTAGCAATATACAGCTCTGCTAGCTTTGCACTTTGGTAGGTTGTTTTGATAGGTATGAAGTGGGCTACCTTGGACAGTCTATCAACTATGACCCAGATTGAGTCATTTCCCCTACTAGAAGTAGGTAAACCTGTGATAAAGTCCATTCCGACGGAATCCCATTTCCATTCCGGAATCTGCAATGGTTGCAACAATCCTGCAGGTTTCTGATGCTCTGCTTTGACTCTTTGGCAGATGTCACATTTGGCGATGTAGCTTCTGATCTCTCTCTTCATCTTGTGCCACCAAAATTGCTCTTTCAAATCCTGATACATCTTCGTTCCTCTGGGGTGGATAGAATAAAGAGTATCATGAGCTTCCTTCATGATAATTTCCTTCAGCTCCGAATCTGCTAGCACACAGATACGTCCTTTGTACCACAGTACTCCTTCTTCGTCTTCGGTGAATCCAGGTACCTTTCCTGTACCAATACGACGTTTGATTCTGTTGATACTGTCATTCCCCTTCTGGTCTTCCTTGATTTGGCTAATCAAAGTGGGTTGAAGTTCAATGCTAGCTAGGAATCCTTTGCTAACTAACTCAGTCCTGAACTGCTCCAACTCCTCATACAAACTTGGTTGCTTCTCTTTGATCATGGTGTTAAGCCTACCCGGCAATCTACTAAGAGCATCCGCTACCACATTGGCTTTGCCGGGGTGATAGTGAATGTCAAGGTCATAATCCTTGATTAACTCTATCCATCTCCTTTGTCTCGTATTCAGCTCCTTCTGAGTGAAGATATACTTCAGGCTCTTATGATCTAAGTAAATCTCACAGCGATTACCCATCAAATAATGACGCCATGTCTTCAATGCTAGAACCACGGCTGCTAGCTCAAGATCATGGGTCGGATAGTTCTGCTCATGCTGCTTCAGTTGTCGAGACATATACGCGATGACTTTGCCTTCTTGCATCAACACACATCCTAGGCCAATCTTGGATGCATCACAATACACATCAAACGGCTTCTTGATGTCTGGCATGATCAAAATTGGGGCTGATATCAATCTCTTCTTCAGCTCCTGGAAACTGGCTTCACATTTGTCTGTCCATTCAAACTTCTTGTCCTTCTTCAACAATTGGGTCATTGGTCGGGCTATGCTCGAGAATCCTTCTACGAACTTGCGGTAGTATCCTGCTAATCCGAGAAATGAACAAACTTGGGTTTGATTGGTTGGGGCTTCCCATTCTTCGACATCTTTGATCTTGGTGGGATCAAAAGAGACTCCTCCGGTAGACACAATATGTCCTAGGAATCCTACTTCTTTCAGCCAAAACTCACACTTGCTGAACTTGGCATATAACTGCTGCTCTCTCAGGGTTTCTAGAATGATTCTCAGATGTTGCTCATGCTCTGCTTCTGACTTGGAGTAGATAAGGATGTCGTCGATAAACACAACTACAAACTTATCTAGGAAATTCATAAAGATCTTATTTATGAGATTCATGAAATAAGCGGGGGCATTGGTTAATGCAAAAGACATAACCGTATACTCGTATAAACCATAGCGAGTAGTAAAGGCGGTCTTTGGAATATCCGTTGCACGAATCTTAAGTTGGTGATAACCAGTCCTAAGATTAATCTTTGAGAATACCTGGGCTCCAGTCAACTGATCAAATAGATCCTCTATCTTTGGCAAAGGGTACTTGTTCTTGATGGTGACGTCATTCAACTTTCTGTAATCTGTACACAGACGATTGCCTCCATCTTTCTTGTTGACGAATAACACTGATCTCCATGGTGATGCGCTTGGCTGAATCAAGCCTGTTGCTAACATGGCATCCAACTGCTTCTTCAGTTCTACTAACTCTGAGGGGTTCATGGTATAGGGTCTCTGGGCTATAGGTCCGGTTCCGGGGATTAGTTCGATAATGAACTCAATATCCCTATCCGGGGGCATACCTGGCAATTCATCTGGGAATACGTCGGGGTATTCACAGACTACTCTGACTTGGTCAATGGTGGGCAGGGCTACACTCTTGTTGCACTTGAATTGACGGGGTAAGGTTTCAGAGATATGCTCTACTGTTACACCAGAACTACTGGTCATGGTGATGGCTTTCTTAGCACAGTCTATCAGTCCTTTATTCCTTGACATCCAGTCCATACCTAGTACTACTTCCAATCCTTTGGTTCCAAGTACAATTAGGTTGGCATAAAAATCTATCCCATGTATTCTAATAGGTACAACTTTGCAAATTTTTCTAGCTTTTGTTGTTGAACCAGGGATTTGAACTATCATGACATGCTTCAGGTTGGTTGGGTGAATCTTACTAGTGCATACAAATTCTTCGGTGACAAATGAATGCGATGCTCCAGAATCAAACAATACTCTTGCTAAAACCGAGTTGACAGAAAACATACCCAGCACTACATCTGGCGCTTCCTGGACTTCTTCTGCGTTCATGTGGAAGAGACGACCATTGCGGTTGTGAGGGTTCCCTGGGGCAAATCTCCTTCCTGGCTGAACACAACGCTACAGCTGAGCTGGGGCATTCACAGGGGCATTGGCGGTAGTCTTCTTGGGACACTCATTGGAGTAGTGACCCTTCACTCCACACTCGAAACAGGTGATCTGGGACTTGTCCTTGACTGCGACAGGCACAACATTGTTGCCAGTTCTGGGTGCAGCGTTGTTGTTGTTGTTGTTGTTCTTGGGAGGGGCAAGGTTGAAATTGTTGGCATTGCCAGAGTTGTGATTGTTTCCTCCGGACTTCACATTGCCTCCACTACGGTTGGGGTAGCTTGGGCGAGAATTTGGGGGTCGGTTGTTCCTTGGTGCATATCCTGGTGAGGGGTTGGGACGGTACTTCTGGTGACTACTAGATCCAGACTGCTGCATCATACGACGCTTGCGGTTGTCGTTTGCCTGGTTAATCTTCCCTTCCATCTGAATGGCAGAGTCGACTAGCTCTTCGAGATCATCGAAACGGATGTTGACGAGGACAGTCTGCATCTCATCATGCAGTCCGTTTAAGAATCTCTCCTTCTTCTTGGCCTCCGTGTTGATCTCATCTGGGGCATATCTGGCAAGTGACAAGAATCTGTCACGGTACTCCACCACAGTCATTCTTCCTTGCTTCAATTCGCGGAACTCATCTCTCATCCTGTTGACGAGACCTTGCCGCACGTGGGTGCGGCTGAACTTGACCTTGAATGCTTCCCAGGTCATCACCTAGCCATGGTTCATATTGCGGATGCTATTCCACCAAGCTCTTGCATCTCCCGCCAGATAGTGGGTGGCGAAGAGAACTTTCTCATTCTCATCAACTCTGGCAACCTCTAAGTTGTTTTCCATGGTCTGTAACCAGTCATCAGCATCTAATGGGTTTTCAGATTGGTTAAAGATTGAGGGATTGGTGTTCTGAAAGTTTTTGAGTTTAGATCCTTGGTGATCCTGATTTCCATGTCCTTGGTTGTTGAGAGCCATTTGGGCGATCTGCTGCAATGTTGCTAAGTTGGCTTGACGCTCGACCCTGCTTGCTTCACCGTCCGTGATGAGATTCTGCAAGATCTGCAGCATTGGGTCCTGCGACGAGCTGCTTCCTCCTTGGTTTCCACGAGTCATCTGAAGATTGAGATAGATATAGGGGTAAGAGGGAAATTCTAAGGTTCATGGTTTTGGGTTTTTCAGATCTAAAACTTTGAGTTAAACTCAGGTTTTTCAACTAACTTCTTTTTATTCATGCAAGCAAGCACACGATACAACACACACCACAACAATCAAAGGGGAAAACAGATGGTTTGATGAACCATTCTGTAAGCTACGATACAATGAGATGATACATCTCAGGCTACGACAGTGCTCTAGTGCATCTACTCATCGTCGATGAAGTCGGAGTCTTCATCATCAGTGTAGAAGTCCACAGCATCCTCCTCTAGAAAGTCATCATCGTTGCTGAGGTAAGAATCCATGTCTCCCTGGATGTCTTCACCCTCATCTTCTTCTTCCTTGGCGGCAAGCTGAGCTTCCTACTCCTTGACGGTCTTCTCGAGGTCGGCCACCTTCTTGCGAAGACGGGCGATGGTGCGATCCTTCTTTGCACGCTGGCGGTGAAGAGACTGGCGATCTTGGACGAGCAGTGTGAAAGTCTGGGCCTTCTGGTCGGCGATGGCACGGTTCTGGTTGGCTAACTCCCTGGCATTGTCCAGTTCTTGATGTCTGTCATGAAGTAAGAAGTCAAGGTTCTCCACTTGACGCCTCAACTCTGGGTGACTTGGCATCTCCATCGGCATTCCCATGAAGTCACGTCTTGCATAGTGGGCAAAACGAGTTCCTTGGATCTTGTTGATGCTGAGGGCACATAGACGTGCGAGAGCTTCATGCATTTACCTGGCTAATCCATCTAGCCAGTTGTTCTCTCTTACGGAGAACTGAATTCTCCCGGAAGTTGGTGCTTCGATGCTTCCTCGAAGATCCGCGGTGACTAGCCACTGTAGGTCTCCTCCTGGGGGTCCTGGAAGTTGAGCTCCAAGAAACTCCGGATGTGGGCGTCCCAGTAACTCCGACAGTGAATCCAGATCCCTCTCGAAGATCAGCTGACCTCCGTTTCCCAACTGGTAAAACTTGCTGAACTGAGTCTCCATCTACAAGGATTAAGGATGAGGAAGTTAGTGAAGTGATCAAGTGTGTCAAATTTTAGGTAGTAATGTAAGAATTTTGAGGAACATGAATTTTTGAGAAAGAATGAGTTCACAGGGGTAAGAGGGGAAATAGTTTTTCAGAAATACTCACTTTGGTTTTGAAACTAAGTTTTTGTTTGAACGTCCATTCTAACTAGGGTCTCCTATGGTCAGGATGGCTCTGATACCAACTTGTCAACACCCGGATTTTTAATCCCAGATGCCCGTTATGCCATACCTCGCAATCCCAGGATTACCATTTTTGCGAGACATAACGGATTGGATATCACAGTACATCATCCATTACAAACCATACATAAGGTTTTACACAAATAAGGATCTCATGATCCAGTCTTTAATACAACAAGCAGCGGAAATAAAAGATAAGTATAGCATTGGGGTCCATCTTCAGGGGCACAGGCAATGCTGACGAAGGCAGGTAGTCCTAGTTATCATAGCCGTCCTGCTGACCATCCTCTTGATAATCTCCTTCATAGTCTGGCCATAATAATAGCCAGGGACGAAACCATGAGTACTCTTTAAGTACTCGCAAACTGCTATTAACAGGTACTATAGTTCTAAGTCAAAGTGCTAAATCTAAGTTTAATTATCAAGTTAAGTTTGAAACCTAAGCTGAGTTCAGAAGCAAAGAAAGATAAAGTAAAGTTCTAGAATCACTTAAGATGGGAAGCTGTTATCATCAACACAACCCTGTTGTGGTCATGTCAAAGTTCATCATTTATTTTAAGTTATTTAGAAAACATCTGACAACGAAACAGTATGGCCATTCCAACTGCCCATAACCGCGGACGCGGCTATTCGAATAGTTTGACACTCTGTAGAGGTGGTACACTTTCACCACAAGATTCGATACATCTGTCAGGGGTAACCCTGAATCATCATACTTAGTATGCAGATAATCAAACATAACCTTCCCTTTACACACCCTAGTATAAGCACCTCTCCTATGAGCTTGGCCTCCCAACCATGACCATCAGTCATCTTGGCACTGCATAGGTGGACATCATTGAGAGGTAGCCTCAGCTCAAACCTCTCCCGTGAGGGAACTAATACTAATGCATATAAATTTCTAGCTAAGCCTTACCCAATTCAGGTAGTGTGGTTGCACGGTAAATTTGGAATGGTATCGCATCCAAATCCAACCATTAGTTTTATAAAAGGGTTAAGGCTCATGCCTCATCATTTTCATCATCATAAACCAGTTGTGTTTCCCAACACATGTCAAAACATCTCAATAGAATGACTCATCATTCCAAGGTTTTCATAATTCACTTTCACCAAGTGTTCCCATCTAAAGTGACTCAAGTTTTTGATCTACTCTATAATACTAAGTTAAGAGTGTTCACTAAGGTGGAAGGATGGGATCAATCTCATCCCATAGAATGACATCTAAAGGTTTCTAAGTAGGTCAAGTTTTATACTTTTTATGCTACCTTCAAAACAAGTAAAGAACTTTGTGTACTAAGGGGAGTAAAACTTGTCAATAAGACTTGAGGTACTAATAGTTAAAGGGGGGTGTGATCAAAGCATACTAATGGCATCTTTGCTAAACCATCTAGTTTTATTCTAGTTTGCTAAGGGTAGCTTGTACTGTTAATGGTGGCTTGATAAAGTGTGTTTTGCAAGGGTTAGCTTGCCAATAATAGCTTGCCTTGGTTGGTGCAGTGGTTGAAGTTTTCTTCGTCTTTGTCTTGATAGCACTCCTCCTCCTCGTAAGCTTGGTCGATACTATCTTCTATAACAATACATACGGAGTAGACAATCACCAAACAATACTTAACTAGGCTAGATGGCATTCTAAGACACACAATTGATGATCTATTTTCATCACAAGTTTAATTCAATAGTTTCTTTCTTTTTATTTTTGAAAAGTAATTTCTACTCATTGAAAAATTAACTAACATTTAATATTCACCACTTAAAACATGGGATCATGTTGACACATGTCATCACAACATATTCTAACATGTGGGAAGGAGATTTAAGGGCTGTATCAATATTACTTTGCTTTAAGTTCATTATTTAATGATTTAAAGTGACTAGAAATGCCTATATAGCATTATTTTGGTACTAGTCCAAAGTCACTGCATGTAAACCTTAATATTATTACATATTTAGATAGATATGATGAAATGTGATTTTTGAGAGTTGGAATCAACTCAAAAGCTAACTTGGTTGATTTTATAAAAATGTTGCAAGTTGCAAAAGCTTCTGTCTTCTTATTTTTATTAGGAGAGATCTATAACTCTAATTGAATTAAATCCAACGGGCTTGGATAGATCATTTTAATACCTTTCAGACAAAATTAGTTTCATGCAATTTGGATTTCTAAAACTCTCTGAACTAGGGGACAGAAACTAGATTCAAACTACAAACAAAAATCCAGATTTGAATAGGTGGGCTAGCGCGGGAAAAGAAATGGGTCGGACTAGTGGCGCTCCGTGGCGCGGGGCTCAGCTGACAGGGGGGTCCCGCGTGTCAGCAGCACTTAAAACGTGAAACGGTATGCGCGCTGTGGGCCGTGCGATTAGAATAGGAATCTACGGCTGAGGGTTGTCGTCGACGATGAACAGGTCGCCGGCGAGCTCGAACCCAGCGGCTCGGTGGGGGTCTACTGGGTGCGTACCAGGGCTCCAGCGGGGGTGTCTGGGGTGTTCTCCAGGTCGAGGCGGAGCGGCGGGTGCGGGCTGCTGCCAAGGGGCGGTCTGTGCGAGCGGGGACAGAGCACGCTCTGGGGGCGGCATCGGCATGCTCGACAAGCTCCGGGCGCGGCGGTTTCTGGCAGCTCTGCCCTCTGTCTCTCGCCTGGGGCTGGTTGGGCGGTGGAGGTGGACCACTGGCAGTGTACTAGACATGGCGAGAGGGGTTGGAGAGGGCTGCTGCTGCGAGTGCACGGTCAGCCGGCGAGAGAGGGCTCGGCATGGCAGTGCAGTGCGGCTAGGGGGTAGGGAAGAGACTGGCGTTGGTCTGGTCAGGCTTGAGGGGGACAAGATGATCAAAGCACATTGCAATGGCTAGACAAAAATCAACCCAAAACAGTATTAGTTAGGCCAATATTATCTTTCCAGTAAGGTGTTTGATGAAATGGCCGAAAGAGAACAAGTTTTGAATTTTGGTTTCAAAATTTTTGAGTGATCTCCACTAGTGCTAGGTAGTCTCTGGTTGCAAGGGTTTTGAAAGTGGATCTCAAATAGGTGGTTTTTGAAATAGGGGTGATCTATGCATATGCATTAGATTCAATTTTAAACTGTCATTTAAAATAGTTAACGGAATGTTTTTAGCAGATCCAAAGGTGGGCCTTGGTACCTCATTATGTGTACTAGCAAGGGGTGCAAAGATCAACAATTGTTTCTGTTAAGTTTTGAGTACTAGGAATAGCCAAAGTAGGCATGGGAGTGAAATTTGCCAAAATGACCATTCCTCCTTTTTAATTCTTTTTTATTTGATTTTCTTTAGGAAAAGTTTGGGAATGATGTAGATGATGTTTAAATCACCTAAGAAACATTTTACAAGCCTTGGATCAAACAATCATGGCAATTGAAACAACTCCTATTTTAAATGCACACATATATGAATGCTTTCATTTTAAATTTGGAAAAGTTTTTGTTAACCCCATTATTGGATGATTTGATCATGATATGGATTGAAGTTTTGGGATGTTACAGTCTTGAACCTAGCTAAAAAATCGTCTCAACCTCTCTATCGTGTCCGTGTGTCGCCGCCTTCGCTGTCGCCGAGAAGCTCGGAACACGTGATTCAGCCCCCTCTCGAACTCAGGGCTTGTTGGACCCCTTGTTCCCACGCAGGACACTTTCTCTTACAGTGTTATCTTGTACCTATAAGTAAAACAAAGAAAAAAGTGAAATAAAGGGTTAGTGTTAGTATTTGCTCTCAGGATGAATAGTGTAATTTACTGCTAATATTTCATCACTGAGTAAATCAGAGATAGGGCAAGTTTCACCAAATAAACAGTATATGTTCTTATCAGTATTGTCTCATTACCACATCATTGACAATAGCGGCAAGTTATACCATGGAAAGGTAGAAGTAAGAGCGTAGAACTAGGAAATTCACTTGATCTGATCCATACTAGCGTAACAGGAAAGAACACACAACATTATATGTGTCTGTGATGTCATCACAACGCAACTACAAGGAGAGGATGAGTACAATCTGTAGTAGTTGAAGGGGCATGTATGCCCCCATGTGTGGTTTTGGTAATTAATGACAATCTATATGGACTAATGTGTGGTTTGAGTTTCACTTGTAGATTTTGTCCATTGGCATCGCTTGGGCCATGTGTTGGCTTCAACGTTGAAACATGAATAATTGAATAATAATAATAAGAAGAAGAAGTAATGTCCAAGGGATTTGGGCCTATTGGAATCTTATTGAAGAAAGAATAAGATTGGAGGTTGAATCAAGATAGATTCACACTCAAGAAGGAATGAAGAAGTCGAAGCACGAGATGCGCCATATCTTGTAGATCTCATGCTTGAATCTTGCCATCCTCGGTGATCATGGATTGATGAAGACAAGTTCAAGGAAGAGGCCTCCCTATGGTGTTTGGGGGAGAAATTTGCAAGCCTTCACCGAGCAAGAGTAATCAAGAAATGTGTCCCATTTTGAGAAGGACAATATGGTCTACATCAAGCTCAAGTTGAATGCTCAAGGCAAAGGTATGATCTTGATAGGGTTTTTCTTTTTTCGGTCTCATGTTGTTTGTTGGGAGACCAGGTTTAGGATAGATAGCCGTACTAGCAAGAGGGGCTCTTGAGTGAGTAACTCGGTCGCATCTTTCGGTGAGATCTCAAAACTTTGCATACATAGCATCATATTTCTTGGTTGTTTATTCTGATATTGTCCACGAGAGGATATAGAGCTTCTGGTTATCTTCATAACAACCTCTAGTTCATCAAAACCGTTTCCCTTGAATCTTATTGCGTTTTTGATCTTCGGGTTTTCTGGCTCCACACCTTGGGAAATATCTCACATATATATACTTGATATTTATTCCATTGGTGTTATCCAATATTTCACCTTTTGTTGGATTTTAATCTTTATTATATTTCCAACAAAATTGGTTTCATCCCAATTGGAGTTTCCAAGCTCAACTTCTTGTGTTTTGGGTTTTGGAAGTTTTACCGGTCCGTCACTTTTGAGAGGTCATACCTTTCTCCATTTTACTTTTATCCTCCCATATTATACTATTATGTTTATTTCATAATCTTGTAGATCTTGTTGTTCTCTTCAAAATGAGCCCAAGATCATCGAAATCAGAGTCCGGAATCAAAAGCTATTGAAGTTTTTGTGCAATGGTGTTCAATGTTTTTGCTTGGGCGGTAGTACCGGTCCAACTTACGCCTAAACTTCCGGTTAAAACTGGTTTTTGTTCAGTAACTTGTGTTTCTATTTACCGGTAATATCAATGGAGCACCGGAAGTTCCGGTGGCGCGCGGATCAGTTCTTCCTTGTCCTATTTAAGGGGGGCTTCTTCCCTAATGGTTCCTCATCTTTGGAGCTCATTTTTGCCCACCATTGTTGACCTATTTGAGCTTTCTTAATCCCTCTCCCTCCCATGATTCTTGCATATTTTTGAGGGAAAATTGAGAGGAGATCTAGATCTACAACTCTACCAAATCATATCTCTTCTTAGTGAAGGGAATCTTGAGATCTAGATCTTTGGGGAATTTAGTGTTCTTCTCTTGTGTTCTTCGTCTCTTATTCCCCCAATAGCTTTTGTAGCTTTGGTCGAATTTGGGAGTGAAGTACATTCCCTTTCCTTTGGTGCATAGGTTTGAGTTCTCCTCAGAGATTCGACCAGTACAAGCTAGTGGTCTTGTTACTCTTGGGTTCTTAGAAACCTAGACGATTGTGTGGTTGGTGTGTTGATTTCTTACAGCGTCCAATTGAGTTGTGGAGAAGCCTCAAGCACAAGCCTTTTGTGGCTTTGTTGTTGGGAGCCTCCGATTGAGTTGTGGAGCTAGCCCCAACCTTGTACGGGTTCGGTGACCACCCTCAAGTGTCCCATAGTGGATCGTGAGTAGGCCTTTGTGGTGAGCTCACAAGAGAATAGGGTGAGTCTGTTGTGGCGTCAGCCAATTGTGGCATTCGGAGAGAATTGCGCCATCGCACCTCTCAAATAGAGACATAGCTTCTTTGGAAGTGAACTTCGGGATAAAAATCATCATCTCCGCGTCCATTTGTTATCTCTCAACCGAGCCCTTTACTTATGTAATTTACATTGTGATAGCCATCGTGCTTGAAGTATTTTATCATGCTATCACCTTGTTGCTTGTCTTGCTTAGAATAGGTGGTTGTGCACTTAGTTGAACCTACTGTTTGTAGGTTTTGTGCTCTATAAATTAAACATTAGTTTTATTCCGCATTTATTAGAGCCTAAACTGATAAAAACTTAAAAGACTATTCACCCCCTCTAGGCGATGTCCGTTGCACTTTCAATTGATATCAGAGCGAGGTCTCTCGCTTCTTAGGCTTCACTGTCTCGAGAGTAAAGATATATCCTAGGGGTTTAGTGCACGATCACACTTTTGCATTTGATGGCACAAACTATGGTTTTTGGCGAATTCGCATGCTTAGTCATTTTCGGGGCATTGACCCAATTATAGAGCGAATTCTTGATATGGGTATGTATCCTCCTAAGGATCCCTAAAATCTACCTTTGGAGGAGGAGACTAACTCTTATCTCGAAGCTCAAGCATATAATGTTCTTGTTAATGTTGTGAGCTTTGTAGTTCTTTCCTCAATCATGTCTTTTTGTAATGCTCATGATATTTGGACCAAGCTTCAAGAAAAAATTGATGTGGCCAAGCTTAATGAGGATGATTGTGTTCCCTCCACCTTTGGCCGTGATGATTTCTCATCTTCTTCCACTACACCAACATGTGATTTGTCACAAGGTAACAATATGGTGAGTGGTGATAGAACTTCCAATATAGATAGTGAGATTACCATTGATGATCCTTCATCTCTGTCTCATTGCAATGTTGTATATTTGGGCATGAACACTTGTAGCAATATATGTCATTTACATCCTAGTTTTGATTGCCCTTGCATATCATGTAGAAATGGATTAAATATATCTCATGATGATATGCTTACTTTGCCTTGTTGCCATGATAAATGTGCTTCTATTTCCTCTAATACTTGTGTTTCTAACAATGTAGAGGAAATCAAAGAATGTGTGGTCCAAGGCAAAGTTTCTATTGGAGCTTCATGTGTTCCTTCATCATCTTCTCCCATCATTCACTTATGCCTCATGGCTAAGGCTTCAAAGGTATCATCTCCTTTGGATCCCAATGTATCTCATGATGATGTGAATTTTGATCATGATGAAGTAGTTGATGATGTTGCTTATTTGAAAAAGAAGGGGGAGCTAGTCCTTCATGATCTTCATCCAAATAGAAATACTTTCTCTACTTTCATTGAAATATTAACCTTTGTTATAGAAAGTAAGCAACTTATTGATGAGCATGAGCATGCAATTGACAAAATGAGTAGTCTTGAGCATGAGTATGCTAATGACATTTCAAATCTAAATGAATCTCTCGAAGAGGAACAAACCACTAAGGAATCTCTTCAGGAGACCTTTGCTCTAGAGCTATCTAGAGTGAAGAATCTCATGATAGAGATATTGAGGTGGCAAGTGCCCTTAAAATTAAAAATGATGAACTAAGTTTCTTATGCTAAACTCCTTGAGCATTTTGAGCACCTCAACAATGGATCTAGGGTCCTAAAGGGTGAGATCATCAAACTCACTGAGTCACATGAGCAACTTAAAGCTTCATACGCTAAAGAGCTTTCCAAGTTGCACTCACCTCTTGCTAATAATGATGATGCTAGTATTACTAACTCTATTTCTTGTGAAGCATCTATCTTGAGGGAGAATGTTGAGCTAAAGGCTCGACTTGCTTTGCTAACTAGAAACTATGGGAAATTGGAAGAAAGTCATGTTAAGCTCTCAAGCTCGCATGAGGATCTTCTAGTCTCCCATGGTAAGCTAAAGTTATCTCATGAGGCCACAATGTCAAAGGTAACATCGTGTGAGCCTCATGTGGACATTAACACTACTTCTACTCCTAATGCGGCATTGCCATGTGCCAATCCTTTTAATTCATCGTTTCATAACCATGCTATATCTGGTGATGAATTGCATCACTTGCCTTGTGCTATAACAATGAAGCATCTACTTCCTATAGTATTGTTAGTGATACTAACCGTGTAGAGGAAATCAAAGACCTCAAGGCTCAAGTCACTTCTTTGAATAATGACTTGAAAAAGTGTCATGAAGGAAGGACCACACTCAAGAACATTTTGAGTGTGCGAAGACCCCCAAGTGACAAGAGTGGGCTTGGATTCAACTCCAACATCAAGAACAAGCCCACTAACATGTTGAAGCACAAGGGCAACAATAAGAGGGGCCAAGAACAAATCAAGAATCCAGCCAACATTTGCTTCAAGTGCAAGGAAGAAAGGGCATCATGTGAGAGCTTTCCCATTGAATAAGAAGCCTCTTAGTGAGAAGAAACAAGGGAAGCAGCCTCAAGCACCACCTCAAGCTCGAGATGGGCCTCTTCCCAAGAAGTTTCAGGATCTTCCTTATGGTGTGGAAGCTCCTAAGAAGATAGTTATCAAGAGAAGAACTTGCTACATATTTCCTGAGAAGGGGCACATTTCTTCTTCATGCACCTTGGGTAACTCCTCATCCCATCCCATCTTGATTAGTGATGCTTATTATCTTCGTAAGGATGAGATGGGCAATGTGTTTGCCAAATATGTTGGTGCCCAATGCGGTGTTAAGAAAAGAACCATTTGGGTAGCCAAGCCTATTGTGACTAACTTCTTAGGACCCAAATTGTTTGGGGGCCAATAAGCTAAAACTTGATCAATAGGTGTTGATTGGAGTGCATTGGAGACTTAGATACATCATGTAGAATTGAGGGATCTTCATCAATTATATTTGTCAAGCCAAGTCATTAGTATTATCTTCATTCTATATTTTATCCAATGTTCCTCCTTGTGGTAACATGTGCTTAACTCATTTACTTTGAAAGTTACTTGCTCCCTTGTGCCTATGTGGTTTTGTACCTTGCATGTGTTTGTATATGTTGTGCTTCCCACTTACTTTTACTAAGCTATTAATTTTATTTGTGTATGTTGGTTCGCACACCATGTATTTGTGTTCTTGTGTTTGAGCCTTTATTGAATCTAGTTGGTATCTTATTTGGCTCTTGTGAGGTATTAATGGACTATCCCATTTTGGGGGAGTGTCATGCTTGGGCATTCCACAATCCTAAAATGTGTGTACATGAGGAATACCACTTAGTATTGATATTGCAAGACTATCTAATCTATATATGGTATGTCATTCTCATGAGAAATTCAAGTTCCATATTGTCCATTAATTCTCTATATTTTTATCTTTTTGCCTCTTGTTGAGATTTCTTGGTTTATCACATTATGAGGGAGTCATACGATTTGTAGCATCCCATTTGTCTAACATATGTAATGCTACATGGTTTAGTAATATAATGGCTACTTCCTAGATATGATTGTTGCATCATAAGTATATCATGCTCATGTCATCATGCCACCTTGCCTTTGAGCATCATATGAAACCCTTTCCATTCGGTTCTTCTCTCATATGCATTAGTAATTATATTTGGCTCTTGTTATATTGTATTTGGTTCTTGATAAATGCTTGATGCCCAAGTTGAGTTGGGGGCATATCTTTTATTCAACTCCATCACCTTTCTTTGTCACCACCTTATAATTCCACCATCCTAATTACCCATGAGCTTTTATTTTATTTTGGCATTTAATCAAGCTCATGTGGGTTGGGATGAATCCAATTATATTTTCTTTTAGCTTGGCCTTACTCCATATTTTGGAATGCATATGTATAAGTGCCATGTTTATTATTTTGTTTTCACAAGATTAAAACATGGCATTGATTGATTTTGTATGGGCCATGCAAATCTCCACCACCTCTTCTCCTTTGGGTTTTGCCCTTATTTTTTTAAAGTGGAGCTTGTCTTTTGTTTTCATCCCAAGTGATCCTTAATTTTTGTGGGGCTCCACCTTTATCTCCTACCACCACCATGTGTGCACCCCAAGCATCACCATCTTGATCTCCTCACCTTGCCATGTGCATCAAACCTCTCTCTCTCATCCTCACCTTTCTTTCCTTTTCACCTCCATCCATGCATGATCAAGTGGATCATAAATGAAACCCTAACCCCTCTCTAACCTCCTCTCTCTAACCCTAGCCCTAGTCCAAACCCTAACCCCTTAGCCTAACCCTCACCTCACTACCCTCCTCTCATCATGCCGAGGCACACCTCCCTCTCTCTGCCAGCAAGGGCCCACCTAGCCCCTCTCTACCCATGCGAGCTACCCCAATCCCTAACCTAAACCCTAGACCGAGCCCATGCCAGCTACCCGAGCCAGCCCTCCCTCTACTCTCTTTGGCCCACCTGCAGCCACACCCTGCCCCTGCCCTGATCGGCCACGCTGAGCACGTGAAGGAGAGGGAGGAAAAGGTGACCGAGGCGGATACTCATGGAATGTTTAATACTCATGGAATGTTTAATAAAACTACCAACGGATGGGTTGTTCGTCCGCTTTCTCGTTGGTAAGCGAGAAGGAGGATGGATCTGTTAATTATACTGTTATAACTGTTGTTACTAATTAACGGACATCCGTCTATCATTGGTTAGGCGGATGGTTAGCGAGTATCTATAGACTTGTTAGTTATTATCTTTCGCTGCAATTGCGTCACCGCTGGTATATGTCCCCTTTAGAGGCATAAAGACTTGCTGAGTACCCCTAGGGTCTCACACGATAAATTGTTTGATTCAGATGAACAGGTGTACTCGCAAGATGGATTCTGGGTGGAGGAGACGGATGATGTTGGCAACGATCACTCGGTGTAGAGATTCTGGGAACAGTGATCCGTGAGATCTGTGGGCGGGATGTGTTTATTTATATGGCATCTTATGCCGATTTGCTTCTTATCCGTACTCGGACCTTGTTTTCCGCTTCCGCCTGATACTCTGATGTTTGATGTATGAGGAGCTATCCTAAAATATTATTTCTATCTAGGATATTTGGATCTTGTCGTATGGCGTTGCAATATTTCTATTTCTTTTAGATGGAATGGCTTTGTGAACCGTTGTATGGTGGATTGCATACATACTCACTTGTGTATGTAGTTGATCCCTTCGCCTGCCGATTACGCCGCTCGTTCTTGTTCTGATGTTCTGAATGTGGTTAGGACGACCGAAAGGTTTACCTGTGAGTGGCCCCTGGGCCCCACCGTACTATTTTAACCACTTTCACACATCCGGGCATGTAACTAAGAGCGTAATTCACTGAGGTAGTTATAATTGGTATCAGAGCCATCCCGCCCTTCAGGGTCTCAGCCAAATGGTCGTTGTCAGTCTAGCAAATATTTTGGTAGTTATGTATACTAGGGAAAAACAAAATGTGAGAGTAGGACTGCTTCCATTTTTCTTCTTACCCACCCACCCACCCTTTTCTGGTAAGGAAGTGTAACGTTTTCAATCCTCTTCTAAAATTCAAACTAGGATTCACGTGTTTTGGGTTCCGTAGTACCATAGGTTGTGTGTATGTGTGTGTGTGTGTGTGTGAATTCCTTGTCTATCTGTTGCATCCAACATGTTTTCACTATCTGACTTTTGGTTATCAACTATTGGTACATTCCATACCGACAGGCTTTTGTAAACTGACGCGATCTATCTGATTTGTTGTATACCGGTGCGATCTGTCTTACTTTTTGTTATCCGACGTTATCTTGTTTGGGGTGTTCGTTTCCGTAGTTACTAATCTTTAGGTTCATCTTAAGAAGAAGGTGTTGGGATATGTGTTTTACTTATTCATGTGCGGAGTAATGATTTGAGTGCGGGATGGAGTCGCGACCATACCACTACTCTTGTCATTCGCTCTTGTATATTGAATTGGTAGAGTTACTAATCTTGATTCGTTAAGTGGTTTTGCGCATATAGTGGTATTGTAATGCCGAAATTTGCGGAAAAAATTTCTTTGATAGTTTTGTGTACCACACTCCTTGTTCAGTCGTGTGCGATATGCTTAATATCTTCTAGGTGCTTTGAACTTTGTTGATATTTTAATATCATCTTAGTGAATTGTATCCTTTAATCTTGGTTAATTCCATTTTGGTACTATTTTGGATTATTATTATTCTCCATTATGGTACTGACTTGTGTTTTATATCAATCGCAGGATGGCACCACCACGCCGTTCTGAGGAGGACATACCACCTGAACAGGGGGCTGCATTGGCAAGTATTGCTAATGCCTTGGGAACAATGCAGCAGAACCAGCAGCGATTTGAAGAAAGTGTCAGGAGGAATGAGTTTGTTCCGCTACCTCCACCTCCCAAGTGAGGAGACATCAAGAGTTTTCTGAAGTTCAACCCGTGCCACTTTGAGGTGTCTGATCAGCCTCTGGACGCAGATGATTGGCTGCGTGAGATGTCAAGGTTACTGGTGACTACTGATGTTCCTGAGCAAGAATGGGTAAAATGTGCCACTCACCTTCTGAAGGGAGATGCAGCTCTGTGGTGGGAGAATTACCTGAAGGCAAACCACTCTGAGTTTTAGCCTACTTGGGAATAGTTCACTGGAGCTTTCAAAGAGCAATATCTGTCAGAAATTGTCATGGAGAGGATGAAGGAAGTGTTTCTCAACCTCAAGCAGGGCAATGACAATGTCAATACCTATATCAGAAACTTCATGAATCTTTCTCGGTATGGTGGCGATGAGATCTCTGATGACAAGAAGAAACAAAAGAGGTTCAGACAAGGGCTCAATGCATCAATCAAATATGCAACCACTCATGCAAGGCCGGGGTCTTTTCTGGAACTCCAACATACAGCTCTGCAGGAAGAAGCAAGTAGGCAAGTGTTTGTGGAGTCAAAGAAACACATCCGTGATGCAGGAAGCTCTTCAGCTATGTCAGCTCCTTCTAAGCATCGCGCCTGGGTTCCTAACACCCCACCGTCGCTCTTGGCTCCACCAAGACCTTCAAGCTACGCGGCAAGGCCACCAAACTCCTTCACTGCTGCTCCCAGGGGCTACAACCACAACTACCCTGGAGCGCCTAGCGGAGTCCCTGGCTACATTGCTCCACGTCCACCTGGTGCTTGTTACACTTGTGGAAACACTAGGCATCAACACTGGAATTGTCCAATGAACAACAAAGCTCTTCCTCCACCACCTCCAAGACCTGCGGCAAGCTCTTCTATGGTTCGTGCACCTCCACCTCGGGCTCTCAACATCAACACCAAGCCCGGGTCTACTGTTGCCCGTGCCAACTGTGTCAACGCCGCTCAAGCTAAGCATGCACCTGGAGTTGTGATGGGTATGCTTCCTGTTAACTCAGTTCCTGCAAGAATTCTGTTTGATTCTGGTGCATCGCATTCTTTTGTTTCTTACAAATTTGCAAATGAGAATGAGTTAGCTATGGATCCTCTCCCTAAGCGATTAATGGTCCTTTCTCCTGGAGCAACAATGGCATCTTCTAAAATCAGCCATGGCAATCAAATTGAGATTGGTGGTTCTTCGTTCCCGGCGTCCTTAATTATTCTGGGCAATTCTGACATTGATGTTATCTTGGGCATGGATTGGTTAACAACAAATGCAGCTGTGATTGATTGTGTTGAACGCTCGGTTTCTCTGAAAATTCCTAAAGGCCATATAGTCTATTCTCCAAGTCTGACTCCTGCAATTCAGCTTTTCTCTTTGGCGGCTCTGAATGATGATGCTATGGAAGCTATTCAGAGTGTTCTGGTGGTCCGTGAGTTCCCAGATGTCTTTCCTGAAGAGTTGCCAGGTATGCCTCCTGACCGAGAGGTCGAGTTTGTGATTGAGCTTGAACCTGGAACCGCTCCTATCTCCAAGCGGCCTTATAAAATGGGTCCTGCTGAGTTGGCTAAACTCAAATGTCAGCTTGATGAACAAGAGAAGTTGGGTTTCATTCAACACAGTACTTCTTCTTGGGGTAGCCCAACCATCTTTGTGAAGAAGCGAGACAAGACTGATAGGCTTTGTGTTGACTATCTGGCTCTCAATGCTAAAACCATCAAGAATAAATATCCCCTTCCGCGGATTAATGATCTCTTCGACCAGCTAGCTGGAGCTGTGGTATTCTCTAAGCTTGATTTGAGAAGTGGATATCATCAAATCAAGATTCGCAAGGAAGATGTTCCTAAAACAGCTTTCACCACCTGTTATGGCATGTATGAGTACACGGTCATGTCTTTCGGTCTCACCAACGCACCTGCCACCTTCTCGAGGCTTATGAACTCGGTTTTCATGGAGTATCTTGATAAGTTCGTTGTGGTCTATCTAGATGACATCCTAGTCTATTCTAAGTCAAAGGAAGAACATGAAGAACACCTTCGGTGTGTCCTAAACAAGCTTCATGAGAACCGCCTGTATGCAAAGTTCTCCAAATGTGAGTTCTGGCTGCCTGATGTCACCTACCTTGGTCACGTCATCTCTGCCAAGGGCATTGCCATCAACCCAGAAACTGTAAAGACAATTGTTGACTGGCTTCGTCCTGTAAATGTCAAAGAAGTCCGGAGTTTCCTTGGTTTGGCTAGTTACTGTCGTCGCTTTGTTCAGAACTTCTCGAAGATTGTGAAGCCTCTTACCGATCTCCTCAAGAAAGGCAAGAAATACCTTTGGACTCCTGCATGTCAAGCAAGTTTTCAAACACTCAAAGAGAAGCTCACTTCCACACCAGTCTTGGTTCCTCCTGATACATCAAAGCCTTTCCAGATATTCTGTGACGCCTCATTGCAAGGATTGGGTGCGGTCCTTATGCAAGAAAAGCAAGTCGTTGCATATGCCTCTCGTTAGTTGAAAATTCATGAGCTCAACTATCCAACACATGACCTCGAGCTCGCAGCAGTTGTCTTTGCTTTGAAAATATGGAGGCACTACTTGCTTGGCAACGGTCGTGAAATCTTTTCTGATCACAAGAGTCTGAAGTATATCTTCACACAGCCTGATCTCAACCTTCGTCAGAGGAGGTGGATTGAAGCAATCAATGATTTCGATTTGACCATCAACTACACTCTGGGCAAAGCTAATGTGATGGCCGATGCTCTCAGCCGCAAAGCTTATGTCAGCAACCTCATGGTGGAAGAATAACAGCCTCTCTTGTGCGAGGAATTCCGTCAGCTCAACCTTGAAATTGTGGATCAAGGGTATCTTCTGAACCTTCTGGCAACACCTCTCTTGCAAGAAAAGGTCCGCTCCATTCAACATGGTGATCCGTACACTAAAAACATCATCTCCAACATTCAGTTTCCAAAGTATGAGTCCTTCCATGTCGACGACCAAGGCACTCTTTTCTTTGAACACCGGATGTTCGTTCCGAACTACCCGGGTTTAAGAGAGCAAGTTCTCAAGGAGGCGCATGATTCTGTTCTTTCTATCCACCCTGGCAGCACTAAGATGTACATGGACTTGAAAACACAATATTGGTGGCCTGGGTTGAAACGATATTGTGCCAAGTATGTCTCGGAGTGTGATGTCTGCCGCAGAGTTAAAGTTGTTCATCAGAAACCTTCCGGTCTTCTACAGCCATTGAAACCTCCGGAATGGAAATGGGAGAAAGTAGAGATGGACTTCATAATTGGCTTTCCAAGGTCGCAGAAGGGCAACAATGCAATCTTTGTTGTCATCGACAGGATTTCTAAAGTGGCTCACTTCTTTCCCGCCAAGGAAACAATTTCTGCAATTTAGTTGGCTGAGCTCTATATCAACAGAATTGTCTCTCTGTATGGAGTTCCTCTTGAGATCAGTTTAGACCGTGGAAGCATCTTCACTTCCAAGTTCTGGGGAAGTTTCCAAAATGCTTTGGGAACAAAATTGAACTTCAGCACAGCTTACCACCCTCAGTCGCAAGGACAAGTTGAAAGGATCAATCAGATTCTGGAAGATATGCTCCGTGCTTGCGTTATCTCTTTCGGCATGAAGTGGGAAGAATGCCTTCCTTATGCTGAATTCTCTTACAATAACAGCTTCCAAAAGAGTCTAAATATGGCACCATTTGAGGCTCTCTATGGTCGCAAATGCAGGACTCCAATTGGTTGGTCGGGCGCAGGTGAAAGAACATTGTTTGGCCCTGACATTGTAACTCAAGCGGAGGAGAAAGTTCACATCATTCTTGAAAATCTAAAGGTTGCTCAAAGTCGCCAGAAGAGCAACTATGACAGAAAGCACACGGACATGGAGTATGTCCCTGGTGATCTCGTTTACCTTCGTGTCACTCCCATGAGATGCACGCACCGCTTTGGTATCAAAGGGAAGCTGGCTCCTAGATACATTGGTCCTTTCAAAATTCGTGGAAGAAGAGGAGAAGTTGCTTATGCTCTTGAGCTTCCTGAAAAACTCAAGGTCCATGATGTTTTCCATATATCTCAACTCAAGAAGTGCTTCAAGGATCCCGGCAGGACCGTGGACAATGAACTCATTAATCTTCAAGAAGATCTGTCTTATCAAGAACACCCCACAAAAATCCTTGAAGTCGTAGAAAGAAGGACTCGCAACAAGTCCATCAAGTTCTGCAAGGTGCAGTGGTCGCACCATTCTGTTGATGAAGCCACTTGGGAACGTGAAGATGAGCTTCGTGCCAAGTATCCTACCCTCTTCGTGTCTTCTTCTTCTTCCTTGAATCTCGGGGCAAGATTCTGTTTAGTGGGGGAGAGTTGTAGCATCCCATTTGTCTAACATATGTAATGCTACATGGTTTAGTAATATAATGGCTACTTCCTACATATGATTGTTGCATCATAATTATATCATGCTCATGTCATCATGCCACCTTGCCTTTGAGCATCATATAAAACCCTTTCCATTTGGTTCTTCTCTCATATGCATTAGTAATTGTATTTGGCTCTTGTTATATTGTATTTGGTTCTTGATAAATGCTTGATGCCCAAGTTGAGTTGGGGGCATATCTTTTATTCAACTCCATCACCTTTCTTTGTCACCACCTTATAATTCCACCATCCTAATTACCCATGAGATTTTATTTTCTTTTGGCATTTAATCTAGCTCATGTGGGTTGGGATAAATCCAATTATATTTTCTTTTAGCTTGGCCTTACTCCATATTTTGGAATGCATATGTATAAGTGCCATGTTTATTATTTTGTTTTCACAAGATTAAAACATGGCATTGATTGATTTTGTATGGGCCATGCAAATCTCCACCACCTCTTCTCCTTTGGGTTTTGCCCTTATTTTTTTAAAGTGGATCTTGTCTTTTGTTTTCATCCCAAGTGATCCTTAATTTTTGTGGGGCTCCACCTTTATCTCCTACCACCACCATGTGTGCACCCCAAGCCTCACCATCTTGATCTCCTCACCTTGCCATGTGCATCAAACCTCTCTCTCTCATCCTCACCTTTCTTTCCTTTTCACCTCCATCCATGCATGATCAAGTGGATCATAAATAAAACCCTAACCCCTCTCTAACCTCGTCTCTCTAACCCTAGCCCTAGTCCAAACCCTAACCCCTTACCCTAACCCTCACCTTAGTACCCTCCTCTCACCATGCCGAGGCACACCTCCCTCTCTCTGCCAGCAAGGGCCCACCTAGCCCCTCTCTACCCATGCGAGCTACCCCAATCCCTAATCTAAACCCTAGACTGAGCCCATGCCAGCTACCCGAGCTAGCCCTCCCTCTACTCTCTTTGGCCCACCTGCAGCCACACCCTGCCCCTGCCCCTGCTCTGATCGGCCACACCGAGCACGTGAAGGAGAGGGAGGAAAAGGTGATCGAGGCCACCTTTTCTATCTACCCCGCTCCCCCATGGCACCTCCCCTCTCCCTCTCAGCTTTATCTCCTCCCCATGACTCCTCTGCCTCCCCAGATCTACCAGGGTCGAGCCCTTCCTCCCCAGCTACCCCCTTTCTTCTCCCAACCCGACGCTCACCGTCGGCCTCCACCTCCACCTGCTCGATCTAGCCGGCGGCGTGGCGTTTTGGTTGTCGAGGAAGCCCGTCGCATCCCCCTGCGTCGCCCAGTACACGCCAGCGAGGAGGAGCCGATCCCTGCGACGCTGTTCACCGATGCCCGACAACAAAACCCTAGCTCCGGTCCGTCTGCATCGCCGTCGCCCCGCTGCGCCCCGTCCCGATCCGACCACTCCGGCAACCCCGCGGTGAGCCCACGACCCTCCCAGACATCCTCGCCGTTGCCGTCATTGCCTGGTCGCACCGTGCGTTTCGTCGGGCACTCTTTGTGCGCTGGCGAGCGCCAGCGTCTGCCCGTCTACGCGTCGCGTTGCACCTTATCCAGCCGCCTACCGCCCTCCTGTCAACACCACCACCCCCATCGCACTAGCTCCGCCCCTCTGCGCGCGTGCCCGCGTCGCGGGTTCAATCCCCTGCGCCGCGGGTTCAATCCCCTGCGCCGCGCTCTGTCCGCTGTCGTGCACGGACCGGTCGACAGCAAGTTCAGAGAAGATCCACAGTGGATCGTTGACACTTTGCACATACCCCCCTTTTTTATCCACTCTCAACCTGCGGTACATCGGGCCCCACCGGTCAGCCTCCCTGTTCTTTTTACAAATAGGCACCTCAGTTTACCGCCCCTCAACCCGCACTCCCCTCCACGCCACGTGGTTGTGTCCGTTTCCACGCTGACAAGTGGGCCTGCGAGCCCGCTGGCCCCGCCTGCCATTGACTGCGGCTAGCCATCCGCGCGGTAAGAAAAGCCTGGCGCGCACCGTGTCGCCCAGTCAGCCTTGGCCCCACCTGTCTGTGGCTGGGTCTAGGTCTGGCTGGGTATAAAAAGTCGTTTCGTTTATCTGTTTAATAAAAACAATTTCTGAAAATGCATAAATATAAATTCAAATCTGTTTTAAATAACTTTTGAATTCTAAACCCAAATAATACAAATGATATATGTTTTTGAATCAAGAAAATGAGAGGAATTCAAATATGCCATTCAAAATATTGTTTGAACACTTTAAATTTTCGAGATGATTAAAATTACAATAAAATACCCTTTTCTTAATAAATTAATAACTTTAAATCTATAACTCCAAATTTGACAAATAATATGTCTAAATCGATTAGCGCGATGAGCCCGTTCTATCTATGCATTCCATGTTCTGAATTGCAGCATGCATCATATAAATATAAAGTATACAACAACTTATATGAGAGCAAAACATGACTAAAACTTAACAAAATGCTTTATTCTTGTATTCCACATCTCACTCATGCCATGCTACACTATTGCCATGCAAATTGTGCATCATTAATCATGGCATGCTTGTTTGCCTGTCGGATTTCAGTTCATATCCTTGTGCACTTTATTTATGTTGGCCCTTGTTTGTTTGGTTCTTCGTCGAATAGACGCTGAGCAGGGGATATATCAGGAATCCCAGGAGCACTACCCAGATCCGACTCTCGCTTCAACTGAGCTGCCAGGAAAGCACTACCACATGCTTGCATACATATAGTACCTATTGCCTCTATCTTATTCTTGCATCATTGAGTCGCGATGGCATTAAATTGAATCCCAAGTACTGCATAGCCTTTACTTTTAAACCCCACCGAAGCTTGTTCCTCCATCCCATGAGCCATTACTACAGGAGTTGTTTGAGCCATGCGGGTCGTAGAACAACATGTGTAGGGTATGTGAGTGTCTGATGGATAATGAGGTACCTAAACAACTTAACCTGAGTAGTAATGGGATAACTAATGAAAGTGGCACCGGTGAGCAATATCTGCTATTTGGTTCTTCATGCTCACTTGTGTCCCGTAGGACCCCGAGTACTTGATTCCTGTTCCTTGACTATTCACACTATCCACATCCGAGAGGCCTTATGGACCCCCCTGAGCCAGAGCTTGATTCGTTCTTATTTCTTGGGGCCACAAGTAGTTTGGGGCTTTATTACTATCCTGTACTTATGCCATGCTTTACTGCTTTCACTAAGATTGTGCGAGGAGCACCTGTACTGTTTTGGATGCGGAGTGTTTTCGCGGTATCGACAAGCCCAGTCACACTTTCGGGTTCCCAGTCGTTTACAGCCATTGACGCAAACCTTGGGTCCGTCTTGGAGCCGGACAACTTCGTTGCGGGTAGCTTAATGGGGTGGCCCCCTGAAATATTTCTGAATCCTGTGATCGCTTTGTCGTGAATGCCTCGTTGGGTTTTGAGTTGGTTTTTCCGAGGTTGATCGAGTGTGTGTTGCTATTTGTGCACCCCTGCAGGGTAAATCTTTCTGAAAGCCGTGTCCGCGGTTATGGACGACTTGGAGCACAGTTTCTCGATCATAGACAAGTATAACTAAAGTACTGCTTTTAATTTGACTAAGTACCGGACTAGTAAGTAGTGCAATACTCATGGAATGTTTAATAAAACTGCCAACGGATGGGTTGTTCGTCCGCTTTCTCGTTGGTAAGCGAGAAGGAGGATGGATCTATTAATTATACTGTTATAAATGTTGTTACTAATTAACGGACATCCGTCTATCATTGGTTAGGCGGATGGTTAGCGAGTATCTATAGACTTGTTAGTTATTATCTTTCACTGCAATTGCGTCACCCCAGGTATATGTCCCCTTTAGAGGCATAAAGATTTGCTGAGTACCCCTAGGGTCTCACACGATAAATTGTTTGATTCAGATGAACAAGTGTACTCGCAAGATGGATACTAGGTGGAGGAGACGGATGATGTTGGCAACGATCACTCGGTGTAGAGATCCCGGGAACGGGGATCCGTGAGATCTGTGGGCGGGATGTGTTTATTTATATGGCATCTTATGCCGATTTGCTTCTTATCCGTACTCGGACCTTGTTTTCCGCTTCCTCCTGATACTCTGATGTTTGATGTATGAGGAGCTATCCTGAAATATTATTTCTATCTAGGATATTTGGATCTTGCCGTATGGCGTTGCAATATTTCTATTTCTTTTAGATGGAATGGCTCTGTGAACCGTTGTATGGTGGCTTGCATACATACTCACTTGTGTATGTAGTTGATCCCTTCGCCTGCCGATTACGCCGCTCGTTCTTGTTCCGATGTTCTGAAAGTGGTTAGGACGGCCGAAAGGTCTACCTGTGAGTGGCCCGTGGGCCCCACCGTACTATTTTAACCACTTTCGCTCATCCAGGCATGTAACTAAGAGCGTAATTCACCGAGGTAGTTATACGATTTGTGCATATTACCTAGAAAATGTGGACATTTTAGGTTGCGCCACATAGAATTATCTAGCTCCTATGTGGCATATTAGCTCATACAAGTTCCAATTTGCTTGGATGATTTTATTGCTCATCTTTTGGATCTTGTGTGTGAGAGTGTTTCTTGGTATTTGTTTCCTCATATTTGGATCTCTATATCCTCTTGGAAACCATTTGCTTCAAGTTACTCTAATCACTAGCGATTGTGTGACTATTTGGAGCTATCAAGAATCTCTTTCAAAGCGTCAAGCTTAATTCTTATATTTTTTATATGCTTCTTTGTGTGAATATGATATTGGATATCCTTGCAAACTAACTCAGGAGGATTATCCCTGCTACTTCTTGTCCTTGGATAATTAGTACTTGATATATGGTAGAATTCATTGACATATTCACTTTGGCCTTTTGTTATATCTTTGGCCAAGAAAATGTTTTCTTTTGCTCCCATGTCTTCCTTGCCTCTTGTGGATCATTTTATTTTATTGTTTTTCTCGTGTGCTTTATTTAATGCAGGTAGTAGTGATGATCTCATTTGTGTGCATTTTGCATTCAAAAGAAAAATACTACATAATGCACCATTCATGGGGGGAGATCTCCTATATTATTTAGAACACTCCCTTTTGTGCTTGGAAGTTCAATATTTTCTTTTGGTACTTTGTGCCATCATGAAAAATGTATAGTTTTTGGTTTGTATGTTGGCACCTTGCTCTTTTGGGGAGTCGGTTTTGTCTCATTCTCTGTTACTTACTTTAAATCTTTTAGAATGAATAAATCCTTGGGCATCTATGTTTTTTTCTATCTTTTGCTATTTGGCTTTTGACTTGTTAATTTGTTGAACTTATGATCTTTCATGTGTTGATTTGGTTCTTTGATAAAATTTGGACACATTTTGTCGATTCACACTTTTGTGTGTGCCTTATTGGTTTACCTGGTGTTTTTCTTCAAATCATATCTCCTTTTGGTTCTTGAAAGTGTTATGCATGTTGTTTTTACTACATGTTTATACTATGGCTTGCTTTCTTTGATACAATATATAGGGGAATCTCCACCAAATCCTATCGGCTAAGATGTGCATGAAATTCAATTTCATATCAATATGCACATATTTATATGGAGGGTCTCCTATGTATTGTAGTTGCACTAACTACTATGAACCCAATTTGTTTGGGGACCATGTTGTACTTAGTGTTGTGTTAGGTACATTGGAGATATATTGGGTGCTTGTATCTAGAACAAGGAAGAAGTGGTGTCTACATGTCAATTGGATGCAAGCTAGGATGATCAACGAATTCATATCCTCTACATCCTATCAATTATACCTCGATAACAAGTATCTCTTTTGTGCATACATATCTTCCTTCCAACCTTTTGTAGGTTGCTTGTCGACATCAATTTGTGTATTTGCAAATGTTGTAGTTCCTGCTTTGGATTTTAGGATTTCTCTCTATTGCAAATGTGAGTATGTTGAGATGAGTGCATATAATGGGGACTATACAAAATCATGCTGATGATTCACAAACCCCAATTATGCCAATTTAATAATTTTATTGCCTATCTTTTCCTCAGTTACTCTCATGTGCAATAGTGAGTATTTTGCAAAGTTGATTTCTATTTGTGATACGTGTTGCCTTTCTCCATATATTGCAACTATCCCCTTTTTCCTTGGTAATAGTTGTAATATATTTAGTGTGTTGGTATTTTAAGCTCATCGATGTACAATAAGATATAATTGAGCCTTTGGCCATGTTTTCAAGCAAACATCTTGTTGGTATATTCTATGACTTTGGTTTGTTCTATCATGCCTTGTATTATCAAATGAGTTTGGAGGAGTGAGGATTCCGTGGTTATGCATGGTGTTTCCATATGCAAGTACTATAATTGTTGCATAATCTTTGGGGAGCTTCTCTAATTCATTTAAGAATGCTCATTTACCTTCTTTCTCATCTTTTGTGTTTTAAATATGTATGGTGGAGTGAGGATTCCATGTTTGTGCATGATGTATTCAAATGCAATGTTTCTAACTTGTGGACAAGGCTTGGGGAGCTTCCCTATTTCATTTAAACACTCATTTGCTCTTATCATAATATCTTGTTGTATGTTTTTGGTTATTTCGTATCTTTCGATTGCTTGCTTCATTTGTTGATGTGTCTTTCATTTTTATTTTTGTTTGCAATCTTTGGGTCCTCAATATAGTTTTACTTCCTCCCAAGTATTGATCATAAGGTACGTGCATATGCACACCTTTGGAGGAATTCTCACTATATTGGTCGTCTAGAACTATTCACCCATTTTGGCAATCGATGCCAATGGGGGAGAAGTTTTGGAGGGTTTAAGGGAAGTTGGCCTTTGATTTGAGTGTGTTCTTAAGCATTTTCCTCTCATGCTCTTGCATTTTTTTGTTGCTTTGCATGATGAATATATAGAGAAAACTCAACCAACTGTAATGGTTGGCAATCTATGCAATCAAATTCAAGTTCATCACACGTGTATAGATTGTGGGGGAGTTTGTTATATATATTGTGGTTGTACCAACATCACATACTAGTGTATTATTCGATGTTGGTGAAACCATTTTTGTTCGTTAAATTCCATATTTAAACCCTCTCAAAGCGATTGTCATCAATTACCAAAATGGGGGAGATTGAAAGGGCATGTATGCCCCCATGTGTGGTTTTGATAATTAATGACAATCTCTATGGACTAATGTGTTATTTGAGTTTCACTTGTAGATTTTGTCCATTGGCATCGCTTGGGCCATGTGTTGGCTTCAAGGTTGAAATATGAATAATTGAATAAGAAGAAGAGGCAATGTCCAAGGCTGTTGGGCCTATTGGAATCTTACTGAAGAAAGAATAAGATTGGAGGTTAAATCAAGATAGATCAACACTCAAGAAGGAATGATGAACTGCAAGCACGAGATGCGCATTCTCTAGTAGATCTCATGCTTGAAGCTTTCCATCCTTGGTGATCATGGATTGATGAAGACAAGTTCAAGGAAGAGGCCTCCCTATGGTGTTTGGGGGAGAAATTTGCAAGTCTTCATCAAGCAAGAGTGAGCAAGAGTAATCAAGAAATGTGTTCCATCTTGAGAAGGACAATATGGTCTACATCAAGCTCAAGTGGAATGCTCAAGGCAAAGGTATGATCTTGATGGGGTTTCTCTTTTGTCGGTATCATGTTGTTTGTTCGGAGACTGGGTTTAGGACAGATAGCCGTACTAGCAAGAGGGGCTCTTGAGTGAGTAAATCGATTGCATCTTTCGGAGAAATCTCAAAACTTTGCATACATAGCATCATCTTTCTTGGTTGTTGTTTGGATATTGCCCATGATAGGATCTAGAGCTTGTGGTTATCTTCATAACAAGCTCTAGTTCATCAAAACCATTTTCCCTTGAATCTTATTGTGTTTTTGATCTTCGGGTTATCCGGCTCCACGCCTTGGGAAATATCTCACATATATATACTTGATATTTTTATCCCAATTGGTGGTATCCAATATGTCACCTTTTGTTGTATTCTAATCTTTATATTCTTTCCAACAAAATTGGTTTCATCCCAATTGGAGTTTCCAAGCTCAAATTCTTGCGTTTTGGGTTTTGGAGGTTTTACCGGTTCATCACTTCTGAGAGGTCATACCTTTATCCATTTTATTTTTATCCTCCCATGTTGGACTATGTTGTTTCTTTTCATAATATTTTAGAGCTTGTTTTTCTCTTCAAAACAAGCCCAAGATCATCGAAATTGGAGTCTGGAGTCAAAAGTTATTGAAGTTTTCGTGCAATATTGTCCAACGTTTTTGCTTGGGCGGTAGTACCGGCCCAACTTCCGCCCAAACTTTTGGTGAAAACTGTTTTTTTTCAGTAACTTGTGTTTCTGTTTACTAGTAGTACTGGTGGAGCATCGGAAGTTCCGGTGGTGCGCAGATCTGACCCAAACGGTCAGTTTTTCCTTATCCTATTTAAGGGGGCTTATTCCCCAATGGTATCCCATATTTAGAGCTCATTTTTGCCCACCATTGTTGACCTATTGAGCCTTCTTACTCTCTATCCCTCCCATGATTCTTGCATATTTTTAGAGAAAATTGAAAGGAGATCTAGATCTACAATCCTCCCAAATCATATCTCTTCTTACTGAAGGGAATCTTGAGATCAAGATCTTGGAGGAATTTGGTGTTCTTCTCTTGTGTTCTTCCTCTCTTATTACCCCAATATATTTTGTAGCTTTGGTGGAATTTGGGAGTAAATGACTTTCCCTTGGATTTGGTGCATAGGTTTGAGTATTCCTTGGAGATTCAACGAGTACAAGCTTGTGGGCTCGTTACTCTTGAGTTCTTGGAACTCTAGACGGTAGTGTGGTTGGTGTGTTGACTTATTGCGGCCTCTAATTGAGTTGTGGAGAACCTCAAGCTTGTAGCCTTTTGTGGCTTTTTTTGTTGGGAGCCTCCAATTGAGTTGTGGAGCTAGCCCCAACCTTGTACGGGTTTGGTGACCTCCCTCAAGTGTCCCACGGTGGATCATGAGCAGCCTTTGTGGTGAGCTCATAGGATAATAGGGTGAGCCTGTTGTGGCGTCGGTGAGTTGCGTGCCTTCGCATCTTGGGGTGAGGCCTTGTGTGGCGTTCGGTGAGCATCGAGCCACCACACCACAAGCTGACACACTTGTGGTGTTCGGAGAGAATTGGACCATCGGACCTCTCCAACAAAGATGTAGCTTCTTTGGAAGTGAACTTTGAGATAAAAATCATCTTCTCCCTGTCCATCAATTATCTCTCAACCGAGCCCTTTAATTATGTAATTTACATTGTGATAGCCGTCGTGCTTGAAGTATTTTATCTTGCTATCACCTTGTTGCATGTCTTCCTTAGAATAGGTTGTTGGTGCACTTAGTTGAACCTAGTGTTTGTAGGTTTTTTGCTCTATAAATTAAATGTTAGTTTTATTCTACATTTATTAGAGCCTAAACCGAAAAAAATTGAAAGCCTATTCATCCCCGCTCTAGGCGACGTTCTTTGCACTTTCAGCAGTAGAGAGATAGCTCTCTGCCGAACACTTCTCATAGCCCAATAATAGCAAGAACAACATACCATTTCATCTCTGTTTTCTCACTAGATCACCCACAGAACCACCAAACAAATCTAGTAGTTACTAAGGCAACCATGGTCACTTAAGGAGGGGGTGGTTTTGGTGTTGAGCAAGGTCAGGCTAGCAGGTGGGAGGAGTAGGTCAAGTCGCCCGCAGGGAGTGGCGAAGCAAGATCAAGCCAGGAGTTAAGACAAGGAGGAGAAGGTCAGCAACAAGATCAAACCAGAAGCAAGATTATCACAACCACCACAAGATTTTCAAGCAAATACAAGCTTCAGCAATAGCACAGGTTGCTATATATATTAACCATGCACATTGCTTGTTTTGCAAAGTTCCAAAAAGGTTAAGCTCACAGGAAATACCCTCAGATGTATACTCAATTGGAGTAATTAAATCCTCATAGGGTTTGGGGATTAGTAATGCATATGTTCATCCTAGGCCTAGGGTTATTCACTGGAATTAGTTGGAAAATCATCTATAGTGGATGATTCATGTACCAAGATTCCTAATGATCAAGTACATCCATATATGTTAGAGGTTACCACTATGTACCATCCATTAGGACGCTTCACATTGGCATACATCCAACATTAACCACATTTCTATATAGTCACAACTTAGATAATCACTCTCCTAGAATGCTAGGAATCATTTGTATTCAAAATTTTATCATAGGATAGCATCAGCAAGCTATTTTGATTATGACCATCACTATAGTAAGGAATAAATCCTTACTGGCACATTTAGGATCCCATCCAAAGTGTTAGTCCTATTATAAAAGGAACCTACTGAGCCTTCCATTCTTAAACCCAACATTAACTTCCAAAAAACTTGAAATTCAATGTCAACTAGTAAATATCACTATACATCGGAGAAACATAGAAGAAGCATGGAATTCCATCCAGAATATCATCTGGATAAACATCCACAAGGAATTAATACTATCCATATCATTAGCAATACCCAGTTCTAACATCTAGTCTAATTTCCACAACTCTAAGTATATTCAAGGTATTACCAACATCACATTAGAAGCAACAATGGAGTGAAACCAATTGGAAGCATCTTATATTGCAGCCTAGGACTTAGTATAACTAAGGTAACAACATACACATATTAACAGGGTATCGCTGAGATTTTTGCTAGGAAATCTACAAAGCCGAATATATTAGAGTACCATGAGAATAGCAGTCATACTAGGCAAGTACAACTAGGACTAAAAGTAACAGGAGAAAGGACGCAGAACCCTAGAACATGACCAAACCCTAATTAGGGTTAGGCAAGACAGAATAGAGAGGAATTGAGATAGGGAAGAAAAGGGGAGGACTTACCTGTGGTCCTCTCTCCGCAAGAAGAGGAAGCAGAGTTGGCGGCAACATAGGTACGACGCACGAGGAGCACCGGTGGCATTGCAACCCACACTGACCCATACCCACAACTGTCATCGAAGAAGAAAAAAATGCTAGAAACCACCATACCACCAAGGCATCACCAAGAGGTCACCGGAGCATGGCACAACGAGGAGGGAGAAACCCTAATCGCCTGTGCAAGGGTCGAGGCGGCCAGGCGAGAGCCCGCACGATGAATCGGCTTGGACCAATCGATGCAATGTCATGCGTCTGGTCGATGTGCACGACGGCGGCAGATGGAACGGCTAGAGCCGACCGAGATCGTGGAGCGATGGCGGCGGCGCCGCGGCATCTCCAGAGAGAGAGGAGATGGGGTACGCGAGCAAGTAAACGCGAGAGGATAAGTGGGCCGAGCGTGAGCCGGGGTCTGGGTTGGGTTCAACCTAACCTAGTGGACCAAAGTGGGGCGAGTTTGGCCAAATAGGTTGGACTGGGCTGGCCAATGGGTCCAGTCTAGCTAAATAAAGAAATATTTAACCTTTAATAAAAATTAAATTACCACAATATCCCTAAGAGTATTTAGGCTCTAGAAAAATAAATAAAAATCATAAAAATACATACAATATCTCTAAATGTTCACAAAAATATAAGCTATATAATAAAAATACTAACTAGTCTTTTGAAATCGTAAAACTTAAATGGATTATTTAGAGACCATAATTTTTTATGGATTTTTATAAAAATAAGTATAATACCTAAAAATAAATAAAAATCATTTTAAGATCTGACTAAGTATATTTTACCAGAAAAATATTAACTATATTATTTCAAAAGGTTTTAAGATTTCTACAGTAATAATCCTTCTTTATCTATTTTATTAAAATAAAATACTTGTTTTTTCATATGTTAACTTTTCGAAAGTATTTCCTAAGTAAGAAATAGTCATATGTTCTTATAAAATATTGCATTCTTAAAAAGAATCCTTTAAGTCTAAATACTAAACCTAAAACCATAATTATGGTTTGTAATAAAATCTAAGTGTAAACTGATAACTATGTAATACTCCTTTAGAATCTTAAATCAATTATAAACCAATAACTGTTGGGGATATACTTTCCGGGTATCCTCACTATGCCTCACTAACTAGGGTGGCCCACTTCGGGTTAGAGCTTTGCTTCACGGGAAGCCTAGTCAGGAAGAAGAGACGGAGTCCAGTCCGGCTATGGGAAGGCCCAGAAGACTTACCGACATAGGCCCATAGTGTTACTTGTAGTTCAAGATGTACTCTGTAACCGATTCTTAGTCATAGTCGGATAGGTCCCTCATGTAAACCCTAGGCCGGATATCTATATAAGTCGTCCTAGGGAGAGCCTTTAGGGCACCCTCGCAATACCCTACAATCTCAACTCGCATAGGCGAAACCCATGTAACCCATATTCCGGCTCTGCCATATTACTGGATTGCTAGCAGGAGTAGGATCCATCCAAAGCCAGTGGATTTGAACCTGGGTAAACTTGTGTGCTCACTGTCCCGGAATACCATACATCTCACACCCCTCTCTTCCACACGCCTCGAGGACCCCCTCATGGCGTACTTGTCATCAATCCGATGACATTTGGGGCCCATAGTGGGGCAAGTGAGCTTCGGATCTGCGTTCCAGGCAGAATCTGCAAGAATCAGAATCAGCAAGACCATCTTCGTCGGTCGCATCCTCTACATCAGCGACATCCCTCTCATCGTTATCGACGAGACCTGGATTCCGGCTAGGGAGGTCGTGACTGCTTACACCATCATGTCCTTTGGCGAGATCGATGTGTACATCCGCTTCCCTAAACCTGCCCCACCCACCCCAGCGGTGATGATAGAGGCAGAAGAAATTTCTGGGTCCCCTTTGTCAATGGAGGCGGCAGAGTTCCAGATCTCAGAAAACCTTAATCCCACCCAGCCCGCACCCGTTGCGGAGATAGTGGATAAAGCTGAACCTGAAGCAGATCTTGTAGTACAAGTCGAATATGGAGTGGATCTCCCTAGCAAGGTCGAATCCCAGATCGATCCACCTGCGGAGGTTGAAATCCAGGAAGAGCAAGAAAACAACTCTGATTCCGGCTCTGATAATACCGGAACAGATAAACCCTTCCTGAGATATACGTTGAGGCGCATGATGATGCAAGACGCAAGCATGGATGAAATTCTTGAGACCATCAGGTGTTTCGAGGAAGCCGACCAAGAAAGCTGCAACTATCTCAGGAGGCACACGTCGCACTTTGTCGGATATGTTGGATCCAGGTCCGGCTCTGCCGATGCTAGAGACAACAAAGATTCGGTGCTAGAGGCGATCGGAACAAACACCGACTTACCCGCATCCTCAGATGACTCGATGACGTCAGTGGATTTCCGAAAGTTCTCCGTTGAATACGGAGAGGAGTTTAACTTCTAGAAGAAGGAGAAGCCATGGACGAAGGATCCGGAGAAAACTCTCCCAAAGCGCAGGATGACATGGATCTCGGAGATAATCCTGACGTCCAGATGTCCGAAAGTACCGATCAGAGCTTGACTCCGAGAAACGGACCCAAAGCCGTCTTTGCTACCGGCGCTGCCAAGAAGGCAAAGAACAAGAACAAGAAAAACAAGACCCCGACAAAAGACCTTCCAGCAGAGGAAGTGATTGCCAAGGAATACGAGGAAGACTCGGATGGAGCACTTATCCCAGACGAGCCCAAAGAAGAGTCGGTGGATGGACACATGGTCACTCACATAAACTCATCGATGCTGCATTAACTCCACCTATCCCTACAGCTGTAGAACTTACTGCTAAAGAATTGGAAGAAAGGGCTTAGGCCCTAGAAGCGCGTTGACAAGTACTCTTGGATGAAGCGAACAATATCGAGGAAGAGAAGAAACGCATGGCAACTACGGAGAAGTATATCTCTCGGCAGCATCAGAAGATCCGGAAACGTCACACGCATAACGATCAATTTCCGGAACTCCACAAGGTTCTCTTTGAAGGAGACCCAGGGATGCCTTGACTCGACAGCAAGGGAGATCTGGTGTACCCAACACCGGTGCAAAACACTGCCACAACTCGAGATATTCTAGCAAATAATCCAGGCCTAGAACAGGTTCGATTGGGCATTAAGCTACTCACCAACGGTCTGGCGCAGCAGAAGGTCGTGAAGTCCGGAAGCGGAAAACTGGTCTCCCAATCCGACCAATGTCGCACGGATCTGGCCTAGAATGACATAAGACCCCAACGGGTTCAGGAACAGCATCACCATTCCGACCATCGGGAAGGCAACTACTCAAGAACCGGATCTTCAAGGCAGCACCACAGAACTGCACGTGACTAGAGCAATGTTGCCCCAGCCACAGAGCAAGAGGCAATTGTTGCACTGTATCCGAGGAATCCTCCCCGGTAAGAGTCGAACGATCGCAGGGAAGAAGACAAAGAGAAACGTCGGGAGGAGGACCAACAAAGAATGCCACCTCCTAGACATACAAGCCGTCCGACGGAACCCCATCACGGTGGGAGTGATGGACGAAGGAACGACGGACACCGTGCCGAGTCAAGCCGGCAGGGGGCTTGTCATAATGAAGACCCTCCCTAGAACCGGAATAATGACGTTCCAGATGGAGGCTGGCGATCAGCCGGAAATAATCCACCAGCCCCACCCTCTCCACCAAGTAGCCATCACAACGGCTCCCAAGGAGGCCATGGAGGGTGTCGTGGCAGGGGAGGTGGTGGCAGAAGCCGAAGTCCGGCTCCAAGCCAAGGCAACCACAACCGTCAATCAGGACGGTGATCTCTGTCTCCAAGTGACACGAGACATCGGATCAACTCCAACATAGAGGCACGGTGCTACGAAAATGACGAAATCTATGTGGGTCTAAAATGCTTCGGACCTCTCATAAGAGCAACAAGATTCCCGGAAGGATTTGCTATATCAAGGCACATCCAACCGTACGACGGTGTAGCTCGGCCAAATACTTGGCTCCAGGATTTTTTCCAGGCTTGCTGCATCACCAAAGGCGGAAACAGCTTGGTCGCAACCCGATATCTCCCACTTATGTTGCGGAAGACAGCACGATTATGGCTCAATGAACTTCCGGAGAAAACCATCCACAACTGGTATGACATGCAAAGCGCGTCCTTTTGGAATTTCGAAGGCACATATCGGAGGCCCTGTACAGTAGGAGACCAACAACATTGCACCCAGAAAGCCAGAGAAACTTGTCGAGATTACCTCGGACGATTGATCGACACTAAAAACTCCTGTGAAGGAGTAAATGACCAAACTGCGATTGAAGCTTTCATTGTAGGACTCCCAATTGGTTTACTACGTCATCGCTTGAAGTGTCACAAGGTCACTGATCTGGGAGAGATGATAGAAACAGCGAGCAAGTATGCAGATGCTGACGACGACGCAGAGGGATTACGGAATGCCCTAGTTGTGCCACAGTCGGGAAAACAACCAAAGCAGCAGGCTCAGAAGCGTAAGAATACCTCGGAAGAAAAAACCAACACGGAAACGGTAGTGGTCACTGCTACTTTCAGGTCTAGAGGACGAGGAGGACGCGGCGGTGGCCACGGACGCGATCGTCGGACATCAAGAGTCCAGGGTAGAGGAGACCAGCAACCTGGCAAAACCTACTCCTGGGCCGACATTACCAATAACCCATGTGTGCATCACTTAGATGCCAGTGGGGGCTCGTCTCACACAAACGCCGAGTGTCGTTTTAATGACGACATCAAAAAAGATGATACCGCTGGCTACAGGGCTAAGCGGAAGAACGGAAAGAAGAATCCCGAAAAGGATAAAGAGACCAAGGAAGATTCCGACATGGAGGAAGCTGATCCTTCAAATCCCAAGCTGGAGGGGAAGAAAAACTTCCCAACAAATAAAGACACTTACGTCACCTTCCTCGGATCTCAACCAGCTAAGGTCAAGAAAGCAGTTCTGCATGAGCTCAATGCATCTGCTCCGGCTGTCCCTCAATATTTGGACTGGTTGGAAATGGTAATCACCTTTGACCGCGCTCATCATCCGCCTAAGTTGCACATGCGAGGAAAATACGCTTTAGTCGTTAACCCACTTATTGACGGCTATGGTTTCTCCAAGACTCTCATGGACGGCGGCAGCAACATAAATATTATGTATGTCGAAACGCTACGCCGGATGTGAATCTCGGAGACCCAGCTAAATCACAGCTATGTGCTCTTTCACGGGTTTGTCCTAGGAAGACAAGCAAATTCCCTGGGAGATATCACTTTGGATGTTACCTTTGGAACTCCAAAGAACTACCGAACGAAGGCACTTTCCTTCGAAGTGGTCTCGTTCAAGAGCGCGTACCACGCTATATTCAGACGTCCGGCTTACTGGGATTTTATGGGTCGTCCGTGTTACATTTACAATATGATGAAAATTCCAGGTCCCAACAGCGTGATCACCATCAGGGGAGACCCGAAGAAAGAGCAAGAGTGCAAGGATGGAAATTCCGCCTTTGCTGAAGCCGTGCTGCACGCCCAGGAGTACCAGGAGATCAAGAAGACCATTGATCCATCCGAGATGCCCACAACAAAGAAGGAGGTGACAAAGCCGAATCTGGAGTTCAAGGCATCAGAAGAGACAAAGAAGATGCCATTGAAGGATGATGATCCCTCCAAGGTGACCTAGATAGGCATAAGCCTAGATAGCACATAGGAAAGTGCGCTTGTCAAGTTCCTCCAAGCAAATCAAGATATCTTCGCATGGCAGCCATCTGACATGACCGGAGTACCTAGGGAACTTGCCGAGAACTTTCTAAATGTACACCCGAACGCTAAACCCGTCAAACAGTCCTTACGACATTTTGGCTATGAAAAGCGTAAGGCAATAGCTAAGGAACTAGCCCGGCTCGAGTTGGCCGGATTCATAGAAGAGGTCATCCATACTGATTGGTCGGCCAACCCTGTAATGGTCTCTAAAAAGGACACCACTGAATTAAGGATGTGTGTTGATTATACTGCCTTGAACAAGGCTTGTCCCAAAGATCCGTTCGCTCTGCCTAGAATTGATCAAGTTATCGATTCTACGGCAGGCTCGGAACTCCTATGTTTTCTCGACGCATATTCCGGTTATCACCAAATCCTGACGAAGGAATCAGACAAAATAAAAACTTCATTCATAACCCCCTTCGGAACCTTCTGTTTTGTTACAATGCCCTTCAGGCTCAAGAACGCAGGAGCTATGTACCAGCGCACTATGCAGCATTCCCTCCACGACCAAATCGGACCCAACGTGCATGCATATGTGGATGACATTGCGGTGATGTCCAAAAAGAAGGAAACATTAATTTCCGACTTGGAGGAAACGTTCGCCAATCTATGAAAATACAACATAATGCTTAACCCGAAGAAGTGTTTCTTTGGAATTCCAGCCGGGAAATTATTAGATTTCATCGTGTCTCAAAGAGGCATAGAGGTGAACCGTGACAAGATCAAGGCTATAGTAAATATTTCTAGGCCAACTCGCCTGAAGGACGTTCAAAGACTAACTAGTTGCATTGCTGCAGTCAGTCGGTTTGTAAGCCGGCTCGGAGAAAGAGCCGCGCCACTATACAAGCTCTTGAAAAAGACCAAAAAAATCGTTTGGACTAATGAAGCTGAAGCTGCACTACAAGACCTGAAAGCAGTAGTCTCGTCTGCTCCTATCCTTGCAGCACCGGATCCAAGGGAACCGATGTTGCTCTATCTCGCTGTGACAAACAGAGTCATCAGTATTGTCATGGTGGTGGAGAGACCAGAGGAAAATCAGGAGCACCTAGTGCAGAGTCTGACTTACTACCTCAGCGAAGTCCTAAATGAATCAAACCAGCGGTATCCGCACTATCAAAAGTTGGCTTATGGTGTGGTTTTTGCATCTCGTAAGTTACGGCATTATTTTCAGGAACACCGAATTACCGTGGTGAGCACAGCTCCCATGAGAGATATAATCAACAACAGCAAGGCCACAGGACGCGTCGCAAAATGGGGAATAGAGCTTTCAGCTTTCGACATTGAGTATAAACCTTGTACAACAATCAAATCCCAAATCCTCGCTGACTTTGTCACTGATTGGACTGAGACAATGGAGAATATGACCCTCCCAGAGTCAGAATACTTGACCTTATATTTTGACGGGTCTAAAGCGCGCGGGGGCTCGGGGGCTGGCGTGGTGCTCAAATCACCCCAAGGAGATAAACTTTTCTATGTGTTGCAGATCCACTTCATAGCGATAAATAATATTGCCGAGTATGAAGCACTGCTGCATGGAATCCGGATTGCAAAGGATATCGGCATCCGGCGTTTGATGTGTTATGGAGATTCAGATCTTGTTGCTCATCAAGTGTCGGATATCTGTAATGCAAATAAGCACATGGAAGCATATAAATCTTTCGTGGATGAACTATCTAAATCGTTCGAAGGGTTTGAGGTTCAACACATCCCTCGAGCAGAAAATGAGGAAGCAGATGCAATATCTCGAATAGGCTCTGCACGGAAAAAGGTCCCGGATGGCGCTTTTTTGGAGCATCTCAAAGTTCCCTCTATAAAAGGAGTAGACGAGGAATATCTAACCAAATCCGACTCACCTTTAGTAGCAGTTATGGTTGTGATTCCCAGCTGGACTCAATCCTACCTTGACTACTTGGTAGATGGCAAATAACCCAAAGACGAAGTTCTGAGCCGACAGATCGTCCGACGAGCAAAAGCCTACACTATAATTAGTGGTGAGCTCTATAGAGGAGCGCGTCTAGGGTCTTTCAGCGCTATGTATCTCCGGAAGAAGGAGTGAAAATCTTACGAGAAATCCACGAAGACGAGTGTGGTCACCATGCTGCAGCCAAATCTCTAGTGGCAAAAGCTTTCCGACACGGTTTTTTCTGGCTTACAGCCAAGGCAGATGCCGAACGGCTGGTCAGGACGTGCAAAGGCTGCCAAAAGTATGCCAAACAAGCTCACATTCTGGCTGATCAGCTGCGAAAAAATACCTATAACATGGCCTTTCGCGGTATGGGGTCTTGACATGGTAGGACCGTTTAAACGGGCTCCAAGTGGATTTACTCATCTCTTAGTGATGGTGGATAAATTCAAAAAATGGATTGAGGCTAAACCCGTCACTAGTTGTGATGGAGCAACAACTAGAAGACAACGGGAGTAACTTCTCTATGAGAGAGCTTGCCGAATTCTTCAACGAACAAAATATCCGGCTTGACATTGCGTCAGTCGCACATCCGCAGGCTAATGGACAAGTCGAAAGAGCAAACGGTTTAATCCTACAAGGCCTAAAACCAAGACTCGAAGCACCACTACGACGTGTTGCGGGGGCTTGGGCAGAAGAATTACCTTATGTAATATGGAGCTTACGAACAACTCCGAACAGGTCAACCGGATACACACCTTTCTTCTTGGTCTATGGTGCTGAAGCAGTTCTTCCTAGTGATTTGATTCACATTTCTCCTAGAGTTGCCGCGTATATTGAAGAGGATGCCAAAATTTCTCGACAAAATGATCTCGACTTAGTCAAAGAAGTTTGCATCGTTGCTGAGATGAGATCAATAGCCTATCAGCAGAAGTTACGCAAGTATCATAGCCAGAGAGTCAGAAACCGGTCTTTTAATAAAGGCGATTTGGTTCTCCGGCTTGTGCAAAAAAGAAAGCACAAACTTTCCCCAGTATGGGAAGGGCCATTTTTAGTTAGCCGAGTATTGCACAATGGTTCTTACTATCTAACTGATATGTAGCCAGTCAAAGAAAGACCTGCTACTAAGAAAAGAAAGAGAGTTGGAGGCAGTACAGATCCGTAAGAATTAGACAGACCATGGAATATTGCTCAGCTACGTCCCTTTTATTCTTAGTTTATCTTTCTTTGTAATCATACATGTGTACATGTTCAATGAGAAATAAAGTGTTGGTAGCCTCATTTTTTCTGAGAAGTTATATATTGCCATCTTATTTCCAAATGATCATGTCACAGTCGAAAATGCCAGAATACTTGAAAGTACTTTATGCTCATGTTTGTTCAGATTTTCGATTCTAAAATTGCTACCTTCGGGTATAAATATAAAATTTTCTAGTCTATACTTTGGTTATTTATCTGATTGCCGGATGTGGGCATTTTTCGAGTAGTGAATTGTTGGTACTGGAAACCGGCTTGTTTCCGAGTTTAAACTGGTTTAGCAATTGAGCTCCGTTGCTCGGCAAAGTTTCCGTGTTGAAGGTTGGTCGGCTCATGAAAGGGACGAGGTAGAAAGCCAAATAAACGATAAGTACAGACAAAATATATAAGTGCTTATGCAAATATTTTAGGCACATAAAATTAAAGCCAAAAGTCCTGAATAGAAATAACAAATCTTAGCACTAGCAAAAGTATTATACTACTTTTTTACAATCTACGATGCAGGGGGAGAGGTAGGAGCTGTCGGGTCACTAGACACATTAGCCTCGCCTTGGTATCTTTCCGAGACGTTCAAATCGGATATAGTTTGATCGTCGCCGGAAACTTCAATTGTTTCTTCGACAGGCGGAGGAGGCGTCTCCACGCGAGTGAAGAAGGGAGTCTCGTAGCTGGTGAGATCAGCTACGTGACACCCGTATCCGGTGCAGGAGTCCATGATGGCTTTGATATCTTGCTCATGTCTGTCTTCATCCACTTTACAGTACCCTTTGGTTACTTGCCACATTTCCATGTTTCCATGGTGGCTCATAACCATGGTGAGAGCGTTCTGCGCTGCGGTTCGTGCGTAGGACATGTTCTAGTCCTGGATAAGCTGGGGAATCTCCTTGGCCTTGTCTCGCACTTCAAAGCCGGACAGCCTATGCATGTCTGGAACCTTGAGAATGTCACCAATATCCTCAAAGGATTGACGGTAGTCATGAAGTAAATCACTGACTTGTGTAAGCCGGCTAGTGCGAGATTCAGTGGAGACTGAGTCCAGTAAGTTCAGAGGACCTGTGCATGTAATTCAAGGGGTTAATAAAATAAATCCGAGCTCCAAAGAGTCGGAAAAGTGCAGAAAATTCAGAAAGATAGAAATATACCAAAGATGACATCGTCGACTTTGGTTTTATCCTCTCGTAGGATCTGGAGTTCAATCCGGAGTGCCTCGGTAATATCCTTCTCTCTGAACAATTCATTGCTGAGATCCGAGATTTTCTTATCTTGGAGCGCATCTTACGATCACGCTCCTTGGTGGCCATGGAGGAGGATTCGAGAACTTGAGCAATACTCTTCTCAGGATCCGCCTTAAGCTTATTCTGCTCTTGGCGGAGATCCTTGTTTTCCACCTCCGGGGTCTTCAGATTCTCGGCCTCTTCAATCATAGCACAGGATTGCTTTACCAGTGCTATAGTCATAAGAACAACAGTTGAATAAAAAATCGACTATGAAATAAAAAGCAAGGTTTGAGTACTAGAATGTTTACCTTCAGCCTCATCCCTGGATACTTTCAATTGAGCATTTTCAAGTCGGAGAGCTCTGATTTCTCTCCGCTTGTTAGAGATATTCTTCAACAATTCCTAGTTATATGAATTAACTTTCTGTAAGTCAAAATACCCAGAGTCAGAAGTTTACTAAAGACTCGGGATAATATCTTTACTAATATCAGCACGAGCCTTGGGGCTACACTAGTTCATTCTTTGGCATCCTAAGAAAGCATAAATCTGGAATTTCTATCCAACTTCATGCTTGGGGGCTAGAGGATATGATATAAAATAGCATAAGGAAAAAAGTGAGTTGGAATTCCGACTTACATGTTGTTCATGAGTGAGTTCGCTCAAACTCATGTTCACTTCTGTGGTAACCTTCTCGGCGAGAGTGAGCGGGATCACTGGTGGTGCTGGAATCTCGCCAGTTCCCAGCCTCTCGTCGCAAAGACGGACTTGTTCAAGAAGTTCGGAGTACTTGACATCCTATGCTTCTTGTGCTTCTTCTTCGGCAGTGATAGTTTGACTTTCCAGGCATTGCTGGGCTAGCCGTTGGATCTCTTCTACAGACTTCCGAGATAGGCCAATTTTGGCAAGTCCCGGATTGCTGAGGAGGTTGTCAACAAAGATCTCTACCGAGGGATCATTACCCAAAGAGGGTTCACCCTTATCAAAACATGAGTCACCCATGGTGACGTCAGTCTGCGATCTGAGGATCACTGGCTCTGATTGAGCCGGATCTTCTGCAATGGTCAGAGATGGAGTAATCTCTGGCATTGCAGAAGCTTGAGGGTCAGGAGTCGGAGGTTCTGTGGCAGGAAAAGTCAAATTTAGCTTTGACTGGCGCGGGGGCTTCAACGAGACTCACTTCCCCTTGCCCTTGGTGAGCTTTTTTAGCTCTGAGAATGTAATAGAACAATGAACATTACATCTCGGAAAGAATTAAGACATAAAGTACAAAGACCTTGTGAGGAAAGATTACCTCTTCACAACAGGCACCTCCTTTGTGCCAATACCTACTGTTGGAGCCTTACGCTTCCGAGGAATTATGTCCGGCAGTGCAACCAATTCTCTATCATCCTGAGAAATCTCAGGAGGACATCCCTCGATAGGAGCAAGCTCCGACTCGGGGAGGTCAACAAGCTGAAAAGAAAAATATGATCTTAGTATTGCAAAACAATGTAAAGATGAACACATAATTCGAGTTACTGTTGGAAACTTACCAGTACCACAGGATCTTCAGTCGTGTGCATGTCCAAAGACAGATCCGGGATTTTCCTTTCAATCTGCTCCCTTATCAGCCACTTGATTTGAGACTCGTATTCTTTCTCTGTGTAAGCCTAGGAGCAGATCCGGAGGGAATCTTTCTTGGACGATGTAATGGAGTGCATAAGTCGGTCTCCACAATGCTGAAGAGGGTGGATCCGACGTGCCACCCAGCAGTGAACTAAGTCGGACCCCTTAAGGCCCTTGTGCTTCATCAAATATTCAATCCGCCTCTTAGCAAGAACCAGATCATCACTGAGAGCCGGCGCATCTGCGTCCCAGGACTCTTGGGGCGTAGCGGCACCATCGACGAAAGTCGGCAAAGCAGTAGCTTTGACGGGAGCGGGAATGTCCTTGTGATAAAAGAAAGTTGACGGCCATTGTTTAACCGACTCACCAGCCCTAATCCGAGGATAGACGTGCTCTCTCCTAACGCAAAAACTAATAGTACCAGTAATATATGGATTACCGGCACTGATGGAATTTCTCCGGACATGAAAGTAAAACCAGGAAAGTATGAGACTCGGCCTAATGCCGAGGTACCCCTCGCACAAAGAAGCGAATGCGCGCATCTCTAAGAGAGAGTTTGGGGGAAGATGATGGAGTTGAATTCTGTAGTGATCTATAACCTCAGAGAAAAAGTCTGAGGGAGGAAAACTCAAACTTTTGTCGAGGTGGGTGCCGAAGTGTACCCGCTCGCCGTCGCGGGGAGTGGGGATGGTTTGGCCATAGCCGCTCCACCAGTCGCCGGTGCAGAGGAGCCCCTCGTTCTCCACGACGCGGAGCTTGGCGTCATCAAGGACGCACGCGATCCAGACCCTGCGGTTGCTCTCCTTCTCCACCGCTGCAGCCATCGCTATCGTCGCCGCCATGTCGGAGGATGATGCTGAAGCCATTCTCTCATAAGCCGGTGACCTGGGATGGGAGGTGTTGGAGGGTTCTGGGGAGCAGAGGAGTTCTGTGTTTTGTGGGAGACGTTGGGGGGAAGAAAACGGCGCAAGTGCTGGTGAAGAAGATGGGCAAAAGAATCCTAACCACTTATATCCTCCAGACGCACCAAGATTCGTGTAAACACAACAGTGAACGCGCCACGCATCATGGAAGGAGCTGGGTAACCCCTGATACGTCCAAAACGTATCTACTTTCCCGAACACTTTTGCTATTGTTTCTCCTCTAAACTTGTGTGATTTGGATGCAACTAACACGGACTGACGCTATTTTCAGCAGAATTTCCTTGGTGTTTAGTTTTTGTGCAGAAAATCAACTATCGGGAAAAATCTCGGAAAATATGCCAAAAATCCCATTTCACTAGAAGACTCCCGGAGCCAGAATACGAGACGAAGGGGGGTTGGGCCCAGGCCACACCACCTGGCCGTGCGGGCTAGGCCTGGCCGCGCCAGGGGGTGGTCTGGCCGCCCTAGACACCCCCTCGATCTCCCTCTTCGCCTACAAGATGCCTTCTAACCTAAAAACTCAGGGGGGGTCGACGTTTTTCTAGAAAGAGTTCCGCTCCGCCGCCACCACCAGATTCCACGATTCAGAACCAGAAACTCTGTTCTGGCACCCTGCCGGGACGGGGAATTGGAGGAGATCATCGCCATCATCATCACCATCGCTTCTCCATCGACCATCCATGTTTCCCCCATCTATGAGTGAGTAATCCCCCGCTGTAGGCTATGGGGATGGTAGGGATTGGATGAGATTGTTCATGTAATGCATCGGATTGTTAGGGCATGGTGCCTAGTATCTTTTATTAGTGCCTTTTGACTTTGTTGCGACTTGCTATGCTTAATGCTTGTCACTAGGGCCCGAGTGCCATGATTTCAGATCTGAATGTGTTACTGATTCATTATGATAGTATTGTTTTTGGTCTTACCTGCAAGTTGTATACACACGTTGTTGTCCGGAACCGATGGCCCCGAAGTGACAAAAATCGGGATAACCAGAGGGAATGGCTTTGATGTGAGGATCACATGTGTTCATGGAGTGTTAATGCTTTGCTCCGGTGCTCTATGAAAAGGAGCACCTTAATTGCCAGTAGTTCCCTTGAGGCCCCGCTGCAAACGGGCTGGCAGGACAAAAGATGTTGTGCAAGTTCTCATTGCGAGCACGTATGACTATATATGGAACACATTCCTAGGATTATTTAATACATGGATGCTTTATCTTATTTATCTGCAATTGCCCTATGTTCTGATTGCCATGTGAATTGTCTTGTCCATGCAACGCCCATCCATCCATCCCTATGCCTGCCGCACTCGAATCCTACTGTTTACTGCTATTGTTACTACTGTCTTTACTTTACTACTGCTGTTACTACTTTTGCTACTACAAAACTGTTGCTACTGATAAACTGCTGTGAGCAAGATTGTTTCTAGGTGCAGCTGAATTGACAACTCAGTTGTTAAGGCTTATAAATATTCTTTGGCTCCCCTTCTGTCGAATCAATAAATTGGGTTTCACTTCCCTCGAAAACACTGCGATACACCCCCTATACTTGTGGGTCATCAAGACTATTTTCTGGCGCCGTTGCCAGGGAGCATAGCTTTATTTATAAACTTCACTTGGATTCATTATTGTTCGTTGCCATCCATCCATCATGGGTAAGTCTCGTGATGGCAAGGTTCCTATTTTACCATCCACTACAAGAAGAGGTATGGTCCTGAACACCTCTGTTGCTCTTGATTCACCATCTGTTATGAGTAAGCTCGTTACACCACCACATACACATGCTACACACACTGCTACTACTACTGAATCTAAAACTTCTGATACTTATGATGTTGCTTCTACTGTGCTTGCTAAGAGTGGTACATTAGGTCCTTTCCTAGATGCTACGATTGCTAGAACTATAGCTGGAAGTACTGAAACTCCTAATGAAGACACTACTACACCTGTTAGTTCACCTGAGTCTAGTGAGAGTTATGATATTGAAGACGGTTATGTTGAGATGACCGATGAATTTATTAAAGAATGTAAAAACACCCATGATAGGAGCGCTGGTAAGAGTCTCCTTGAGAGGCGTACTATTAGACCCAAATTGTCTCCTATTGCTAAGTTTGCTGCTTCTCCCATAAACATTAAAGATAAAGATTATGATTTCTCTCTTGATCTATCTTACATAGCTATTGTTGAGAAAGAAACTTTTTGTGGGACTAAGAATGAAAGTGCGGTAGCACATATGACTGAGCTTTCTACCATGAGTGGCTTGTTTTCTGATGATATTAAGATGCGTACTTACTTTGTTGCTAAGATTTTCCCCTTTTCACTGAAAGGGGAAGCTAAAGCTTGGTTTAGTAATTTACCTCCTGGATCTATTGATAGCCCTGATTGCTTGATTAGTACTTTCCTGCAGAAATATTTTCCTCCTAGTGCTAGACATTCTATTTTGCAGGAATTTTTCGATTTTAAACAGGGAGAAAAAGAGATATTGCCTGAATCATGGGCAAGGTTTTGTGCTTTGATTCATGCACAGGCTGGAAGTCCATTACCAAAGAATGAGCTTCTTGATATATTTTATAATGGACTAACTGAAGAATCTAGGACATACCTAGATAGTTGTGTTGATTGTGTTTTCAGGAACAGGACTCCCAGGAAGCTGAGGAATTAATGGCTAAAATAAGCAAAAACTATGAAGATTGGACTCCTCCTGAACCAGATATACCTGAAGTAATCATACCTGAACCATCTATACCGACGCCTATACCATTATCTAAGAAGAGGGGAGTTATTGAATTAAAGATGAATTGATGAAGGAAGCTAAGAAATGTCTTAAGGAGAAGGGAATTAAAGCTGCAGATGTCAAGAATTTACCTCCTATAGAAGAATTATGTAAGTCTATCCCCCATTCATCCACTATTGAGGTACACTCTCTCCAACACATTGATGAAGGTGATATCCCTTACTCTAAACCTCCTGATCAATGCTTAGAAGAATTTGATATTTTCATTGTTAAGCAAGATAATTTTAATAAAAGGGTGCAAAATCATCTAATGGAAAACACTAGAGCTATTATTGAGTTAAAAGATATTGTGGAAAGAACCTCTAATGATGTTAAAATGATTGTCAAATATTTTCAAATGGTTGAAACTCAAATAGATCAACTTATTAAAGTGCAAAAAGACTTGCTAGTTAATGTTGCCAAAGAAAAACATGCTTATGAAATTAGAACTAGAAGTGGTGCTGCTACCCAGGATCCTCTATATCCCGAGGGGCATCCTAAAAGAATTGAGCAGAATTCTCAACAAGCTGAAAATAGTGGTACTACTCGTAAGAAAAGGAAAAAGAAACATAAGACTATTGTAGAACCCTCTGAACCTGCTAAAGATCCTAATAGTATATCTATCTCTGATGTTGAAACTGAAAGTGGTAATGAAGAAAATAATGTTCCTGATAAATAAAAAGTTGAAGAAAACCTAAAAAGCACACTAAGAATACTAAATACACTAAAGAAGATTTTATTGCTAAGAAACATGGCAGTGAAAGAGAGCCTTGGGTCCAAACACCTATGCATTTCCCTGATAAGAAACACAAGTCAAAGGAAGATGAACACTATAACAAGTTTTGTGAGTGGATGAAACCTTTATTCCTGCAAATTCCTTTGACTGACGCTATTAAATTGCCTCCTTACTCAAAGTATATGAAGGATATTGTCTCGAATAAAAGGAAGATCCCTAATGAAGAAATTTCTACTTTGCTTGCTAATTATTCCTTTAATGGTAAGGTTCCAAAGAAACTTGGAGACCCAGGGATTCCAACTATCCCTTGCTCTATTAAGAATAGTTATGTTAGAACTGCTTTGTGTGATTTGGGAGCTGGAGTTAGTGTTATGCATTTTTCTCTCTATAAGAGACTTCAACTAGAAAAATTAATACCAAATGATATATCTTTGCAAATGGCTGATAAATCTACCACTATTCCTGTTGGTATATGTGAGGATGTACCTGTTCAAGTGTCTCATAATTGCTTGATATTAATTGATTTTGTTGTGCTTGAAATGCGTGAAGATGATAATATGTCTATTATTCTTGGGAGACCTTTTCTTAATACTACAGGAGCTGTTATTAATTGTAATCAAGGAAAGGTGACTTTGAATGTTAATGACAAGGAACATACTGTCTATTTCCCCAAGAAGATTGATAGGACTTATGGTTTGAATTCAATTGAACATGTTGAGGGCATTCAAGTTGGAGAGATATATTGTCCCATACCAAGAGAAAAATTTGAAACTATTATGATTGGGACCATTGCTCTCAAAGTTGAGGTAACATAATCATTGGTGGAATACAAAGTTTTGTCTCATATAAAATTGTTTTGGTAACAGACCTGATCAACCTTGTTAACAAAAGGATTTCATTGAGCAAAACAATGTTTTCACCATGATTATCTCCGCTTACTTCTATTCTTTCCATTTTACTTTTTGCTTTCGTTTAGTTTTCTTTTTCTGTTGTTAGTTGCTTGCATGTTAGAGTGTCTTAGAAATCTTGTAGTTCTAACCTTGTTTTGTCATTGCATCATTCCAAAAAAAGCTTTCTGTCAGAAATTCATTCATCTATGCCTGAAAATTGCTCAAAAATAAAGTGTCTCGAAAAATTCCAGAAAATTCATATTAAATTTTTACGTGAAAAAAGGGGCAGAGGAGTGTCTGGAAGGTACCAGGGGGGCCACCAGGCAGGCACACCACCTGGTGGCGCGGCCAGCCCTAGGGCGCGCCTGCCTATGGTGTAGGCCACCCCTGGCCCTCCACTCACTCTCTCACTTTCCACTTTCTTCTCTCTCCCGAGCAAACACCAGTTCATTGCTCGAAATCGCGTTCTTGCTATGCTTGCCCTGATTTTTCGATCTCCTTGCTCAGCCCACCTTTGCTGCTGAAATTTGGAGCATTTTTTCTCCGGTATGTGACTCCTCCGCTTGTCCAAGTAGATTTGTGTTTAGTGGTTTATATCTTGAGTATTTTGCTGCTATAGGTGACAGGTTATGAGATCTTGTAAGCTTGTTTGATGCTTAGAGATACGGTTTTGATGCATGTTTAGGCCTCTTACAAGTCCCTATGAGTAGTGCCCTTCATTTTATATTCACCTTGAAATCACTTGTTTAATAGATGTTTAAATTTCAGAATAGAAGATGAATGAGCATCAACTAAACCAACATGAACTGAGGGTGCCTGAGGTTATGAAGGTTCACCGAGAGTAGGAAGTTTTTACTTCCATCTATCCATGCTCTGAATTCATGAGGGCTGCAGGAATTTCCGAGGACTTCCATACTTTGGTTGCTAATGCAGGATTGGAGCACTTTGTGGAGGATGAGCCCTGTCAATTTGTGAAACTAACTATGTCTGTGGTGCAGGACTTTCGATTTAGTAACTCTTTGCCTAACCCTATGGTCCATTACAAAATTTACAATATAGCTGTAGACCTCTCTCTCGATGACTTTTGTGCAGCTATTAAGGTACATCAGTGGGGATCACGTGGAATGATTAAAGAGCGACATGCACCACTCATGGACTTGTACGTAGAGATTTGCCAAGGGAGTAGCTTCTTGAAGGAGAACGGAAAAATCCGTAACATTCATCTCCCTTCCATTCGCTACTTTGCCTACTTTATTGCCAAGTGTGTTCTTGCTAGGAAAACTGCCAATAAGTTATCTTCATATGATCTAGCATTCATCTCTGCTGCTCTTAAACGGGATAGATCTTACAACTTGGGTGCTTTGATAGCCTTCCGTCTTGCTGCTAACCGCGAGAAAGGTGGAATTTGTGGGGGGCTCATTGCTTCTCGTTTACTAGCATTGCATGGTTTAGTGCCTCATCATCTAGACCTACAGTTTCCCATAGAAAGGCTTGATCTTAATTCCATGATACAACATAAATTTGTTTCTTCGTGGGCTAGTTTGAGTGAGTTGTCTTATGAAATAACCTTTCTCAAAGCTGGTTGGAGAAGGAGCAAGTCTGAGCGTGTTGTTCTTTTGCCTGCACCTGTTTTGTTTAACCTTGATAACAGGGTAGGATGGTCCCTCACGGAGGAGGAGTTTGACACGTACTTGGGAGAGCTCTCTCAACAGGAGCAGGACACTAGAAGGGAGGTCACGGATGATTCAGTCCAGCCCTCGAATGAGGGGGAGTCTTCATATCAGCAACCTACCTATGATTGGGGAGCTTCTTCTTCTTCCCACGGGCCTAACTACGATCATTCTTACAATGACCCGCCTGCTTGGAACCCTTACTCGTACTTGGATTGATACCCACTTAGGCCAAAAGCCTAAGCTTGGGGGGAGGTACACCGCATCGCACTCATCTCCATATCATTTCGCGTCAGTACTTTGTATATTCATGTTTCGTTCTCTCTTTAGTTTTCGTTCTTTCTTTGCTTTTGCTTTCTAAAACACAAAAAGACCAAAAAAATTCCATTGTTTCTCTTTGGTTGTTTCTTTCTTTTTGCCTTGGTTTGCCTTTTTCCTTTTTGCTTCGTTTGAACTATTCAAAAAAAAACCAATTTTTTTTGCTTTGCTTGTTCTTCCCTTTTTGGTTCTTGTTTTAAAAATCGAAAACACCAAAAATGTTTGCTGTTCTTCTTTAGTTTTGTGAGTTTTCTTGCAGGGTTCAGCAGTCCTCAGTGAGATTTGGTTTCATATTATTATTATTCAAGCCACACAAGTGAAGGGCAATAATGAAGATTAATGCCAACTTGAGATGTGGTAAGAGGCTGGTAACGAACTCTATTTGTTTTCATTTTTGTACATATACTCATCATTGTGGGCATGCTTAGCCTGTTCGTGTAGGGTCTATGTTATTTATGGATGCTTATAGTTCTTGCTTTCATATAATTAGTTCTAGCTTGCTAATAGTTTGTAGCATGTCATATGAATGTTTGCTTGCATTACTCTATTCATAACTTGGTATGACACCGTGGTATCCTCCTCTGAATGTTTCATTTGAATTGACTTGGCACATGCTCACGCATGCATATGACTGAAATAATCAGTTGAGCCTCGATGAATTATTTTGCCTTGAGGGTCTTGAATCACTTTCATGCCATGATTAGTCCTGTTTTGTTGCAAGCATGATTATGACAGCTATTGCTCTCTCGTTTGTCGCTCCCTTACTATTGCTAGCCTTCACTTACACTGAGTATGTTTCACTCGTGTTTCCAACTCCCTAAAACTAAATATTGCCAAAAGTGTCCACCATACCTACCTATTAGCATCATTTGCTATTTCCGTGCATATTCAATATGCCTTGTTTTCTTCCGAATAAAATGTTTGCTTGTTATGAGAAAGTTAGTTAGTAAAGCTCTCACGAACTTGATGGCACACTTCATTTCCTGCACTTAATAAACCTGAACCATTGTGACTGTTCATGAAAGTTATATGCTTGCAAATTATAGGCTGGGGATTAGCAGAACCGTGCTGTCACGGGGAACGCTTTCAGCACCTATAAATATATACCCAGTTGATACCATGCTCTTTTGTTTGCGGATGTCGTCAGTGTGAAATAAAAGGGGAGCTTGTAAGTCCATGAAGTTATGTATGTGTGTTAGAGAAACGCCTGGGCTGCCGGTCTAATCCATCCTGTCATGGTGGAAACCTGCAGCGTAACCATAATAAGTATCTATGAAGCATTCTTCTTATAAAAAAGAGAGAGATAACTATTGAGAAAAAGAAAAAAAGAGATTTGAGAAAAGAGGAAAGAGAGAAAAAAGCACCATTTTCCCATGGTAAATAAGAAGATTGCTGAGATACTCATTGTCTGCTTGCCTTGTCATTTTGATATGGGGATTCTTCCGTGTCATCGGGCAAGGGGTACCCCGTTGGTGGTTCTCTATGATACGCACGTATTTACGATGACAAGAACTTATCGGTAACTAAAGTTGAGTAGCATGAGGAGCATCCCTCGTACTCAAGGGACATGGGATTTCCAGTTTATAGTCTGTCAAGCATATAACTCAGATTGGACCTCACTTTTACCTTAACCATATTAAGGATGCTTATGATAGGGGCAATGAGAGCTCAAAGCTAATGAGTACCATACTTTCAGCATTTGGAAGCCTTTTAAACTATTCAAAACATTTTCATTTCCTTGTTGAGTCTCCACATATTCTATGAGCACCTTGTTGAGAGCATAGTTGTCATTCTTAGTGTAATGTGCTTGTCTCAAAACTTGATTATTTGTGTTATGACTTTGATACTTGTATCTTTGATATCTTTACTTCTAGTCTTCACCTGAACTTCAGAGGTGCCTTGGCATTTACAATAAAAAGGCAAGCGAGATACCACTCTATCATACCTTGTTATGAGCATTGTAATGTTGCTTATGTTTATGCTTCATGCTACTTATTATTTTTGAGTTGGAATCTATTCATAGCTTTCATTGCCTATTAAGTAAACTTAGTTGCATACTCTTTATTATGAATTGTCTAAGTAGTTGATCACATGCTGAGAATATATATATTATATGAAGCAAATGTGTTCGTGAAAGTTCTTTTATCGCACTCAGTTTTCAACTGAATTGCTTGAGGACAAGCAATAAGCTAAGCTTGGGGGGAGTTGATACGTCCAAAACGTATCTACTTTCTCGAACACTTTTGCTATTGTTTTTCCTCTAAACTTGTGTGATTTGGATGCAACTAACACGGACTGACGCTGTTTTCAGAAGAATTGCCTTGGTATTTAGTTTTTGTGCAGAAAATCAACTATTAGGAAAAATTCCGGAAAATATGCCAAAATCCTATTTCACCAGAAGACTCTCTGAGCCAGAATACGAGACGGAGGGGGGCTAGGCCCAGGCCACACCACCTGGCCGCGCGGGCTAGGCCTGGCCGCGCCAGGGGGTGGTCTGGCTGCCCCAGACACCCCCTCGGTCTCCCTCTTTGCCTATAAGATGCCTTCTGACCTAAAAAATCAGGGGGGTTCGACGTTTTTCCAGAAGGAGTTCCGCTACACCGCCACCACCAGATTCCACGATTCAGAACCAGAAACTCCGTTCTGGCACCCTGCCGGGACGGGGAATTGGAGTAGATCATCGCCATCATCATCACCATCGCTTCTCCATCGACCATCCATGTTTCCCCCATCTATGAGTGAGTAATCCCCCCATTGTAGGCGATGGGGATGGTAGGGATTGGATGAGATCGTTCACGTAATGGCATCGGATTGTTAGGGCATGGTGCCTAGTATCTTTTATTAGTGCTTTTTGACTTTGTTGCGACTTGTTATGCTTAATGCTTGTCACTAGGGCCCGAGTGCCATGATTTCAGATCTGAACGTGTTATTGATTCATTATGATAGTATTGTTTTTGGTCTTACCTGCAAGTTGTATACACACGTTGTTGTCCGGAACCAATGGCCCCGAAGTGACAAAAATCGGGATAACCACAGGGAATGGCTTTGATGTGAGGATCACATGTGTTCATAGGGTGTTAATGCTTTGCTCCGGTGCTCTATTAAAAGGAGCACCTTAATTGCCAGCAGTTCCCTTGAGGCCCCGCTGCAAACGGGCTGGCAGGACAAAAGATGTTGTTCAAGTTCTCATTGCGAGTACGTATGACTATATATGGAACACATGCCTAGGATTATTTAGTACTTGGATGCTTTATCTTATTTATCTGCAATTGCCCTATGTTCTGATTGCCATGTGAATTGTCTTGTCCATGCAACGCCCGTCCATCCATCCCTATGCCTACCACACTCGAATCCTACTGTTTACTGCTATTGTTACTACTGTCTTTACTTTACTACTTCTATTACTTTACTTTTGCTACTACAAAACTGTTGCTACTGATAAACTGCTGTGAGCAAGATTGTTTCCAGGTGCAGCTGAATTGACAACTCAGTTGTTAAGGCTTATAAATATTCTTTGGCTCCCCTTGTGTCGAATCAATAAATTGGGTTTCAATTCCCTCGAAAATACTGCGATACACCCCCTATACTTGTGGGTCATCACCCCCACACGATGATTACGCCGCCTTGATCTCTGCGCACACATTAAAACGACGCCTCGGTTCCGCGAAAGGCGGACCCACCAACGGCTGTGCTGGCAAGAATGTCTGTCAGTGACGTGACTTGACCATGACTAGTGTTAGGTTGCGTTAGATACCAAGTTCCGGCGTAGTTTGAATTTCGAGCTGGAAATCCGAATAATGTATTTATAGGTCCGACTCATTTTTGAGACCCGGATCGTATCTTTTCTTTTGAAGTTTCAGGAACCCTTCAAGATTCTGTAAGCCGAAGATCAAGCTAGACGATGATGAATCCGACTTTGGATCTTGGAGGCTTCTGGGGGCTGCTGTTGGGGATATACTTTTCGGGTATCCTCACTATGGCTCACTGACCAGGGTGGCCCACTTCGAGTTAGAGCTTTGCTTCACGGGCGGCCCAGTCAGGAAGAAGAGACGGAGTCCAGTCCGGCTACGGGAAGGCCTAGAATTCTTACCGACATAGGCCCATAGTATTACTTGTAGTTCAAGATGTACTCTGTAACCGACTCTTAGTCATAGCCAGATAGGTCTCTCATGTAAACCCTAGGCCGGATATCTATATAAGCCGTCCTAGGGAGAGCCTTTAGGGCACCCTCACAATAGTCTACAATCTCAACTCGCACAGGCGAAACCCTTGTAACCCATATTCTGGCTCTGCCGTATTACTGGATTGCTAGCAGGAGTAGGATCCGTCCAAAGCCGGCGGATTCGAACCTGGGTAAACTTGTGTGCTCACTGTCCCGGAATATCGTACGTCTCACACCCCTCTCTTCCACACGCCTCGAGGACCTCCTCATGGCGTACTTGTCATCAATCCGACGACAATAACCTTCAAGCTAACCTTATGCATCATTCACTTATATTAAGGGTGAATGATCTCATCTCTTTAACCATACTTAACATGACTTTAAAGATTAATAGGAATTAAGAAAACCATAAAATGAGATCACCATAAAGCATAATTAGCTTTAACTCTATAACTTACCTATCACTGACGTGCTAGATTTAGATCCATAGAGTTATACCCAATACTTATATGATTTCGTCACCGATAGTACTAAGGAAATCCTTAGACTCGATAGCAATACAAATCTACTATATCTTAACTCTAATAATCTTTTAAGTTAACTTTGGTCTGTTACTCAACCAGCTAGAAGCTTATTAACTTAAGATCATTAGAGTGATTCAAATAACCAATGATTGTGTTCCAAGAACTGTGAATTGCTTAACTTAATTAATAAGTATTTTCTTTAAAAGGTATTCTGTTGCCATTTCAAACAAATCTTTAGCAAATCTGTTAAAACTCACTAGCTTTAAATGTGATCATTCTTAAGAGTAATCATAGATAACATTCAACATTAATCAATATTGTGTTTTACTTTCATAGCTTCTTAATTACTTTTAGAATGAAGTATATATCTTATTGTGAAGTACACTTGAATGTAACACGGATCTTTCATAAATCACCAAACTCAATCCATACTTAAACATGTGAATTTACTTTGGGATTTATACAAAATTTATATCATTATCTATGCATAATAGTATATTGGTTCTTTAAACATTATTCCTTACTAGACCAATGATGCAATTTCAGATATTGGAGTTTATACCGACTAGAAGACCTTGGCTACATGTCTTGTAGTCAAAAAGGCAAGTTCACACTTCCTCATGTCCTTTGGTTATTTTCTATCAAGTATTTGCAATCTATTATTCTTATCACCTGCATTTTAAAAAGACCGACAGAAAACACTATTTTCATAATTAATGTGATAATAGTTATTGATCCGAGGTGGTTAGTTAATCTATTATGACTAGCAATGGAACTACCATTGCATGGGAATATCATCTAGGATTTAATAACAAATCTCACCTATGATTCTTGCACCGTATAATACGTGTTAACCATGATATCTACAATGGCTCTGTGGAAGTCAGCTTGATCTTCTTCCTTTCGTGTGTCAACGGACAACATTAACGCGATGTCGATATTCCTTGCACAGATCCAGCAACATGGGTGGGCACCCTTATATCCTCGCGGGTTTGGTGTCTATATTATATGTGAGAGGCTGTCGGAGGTACGATCGGTCATTTTTAAATGGAACCTGCCAGGGGCACAACCGACTTAGAGAGTCTTTAGAGGCCTATTAGAGTTACAGCGGTCCGAAAGGGGGCTTAACAGAGATGTGGCGGCTTGAAGGATCGTGTTGTCAGGTGGGGTCATGGAGAATGGCATTGGTCGGCTTGGGTCCTTATACCGGGACTCAAACTAAGGAAGTGTGAATGGGTTGGCCGCTCGGATATGTAACATGGATAAGGATATCTCATGGGTAAAGCAACACACCTCTGCAGAGTGTAAAAAAGTGTGACATGTTACTCCCTGTTTTGGGAAGGAGCTGCGAACGCTGCAGGAAAGGAATTCCACAAAGTTCTAATCAACTTGTGAAGACTGACGGACATAGCTTTTTAGTAGAAAATTAACCTTTAGATAAATATTTATGAAAACCTACATAACCTATGTCCTATGGTTTGTAGTTGTAGATAGTGCATCAAATTGTCCTTTTTAGTGAACTTGTTGAGTATGCTCATACTCAATCATACCTTCTTAACCCTTGCAAGATTCTAGAGCAATCAATGGCGAACCTAGGAGGTGAACTACTCTGAAGAGTTAAAGATAACAAGTGGGGATCCGCAGAGTCGATGACTACATTATAAGCTTTTGAAGTCAAGATGAGGGGTTCTATATAAATCAATACCTAGATACTAGAACCTACTTCTGTAGAGCATTTCTTCAGCAGTAACCGCAAACCATAGATATATAGTAGCAATATTTCTAGAATAGAATTCGAGATGCTATTTCTGGTTTTATTATGTAAATTTTAATCCTCGTTGTTTCGAGGAAGTTCTCTGGATCTTTTGTAATGTGTTGTATGTAGTATCAAATCATATCTTGGACCTGCGATGTTTCTGTTGTACCACTCTGAGGGATGTAATACTAGTGGAATGGTGTTCCATTGGTGTTATGTCAATGACTATAGCATACTACATCATGAAGTGGTATGCTAGATCACCGCACCGATGGATTTTTCAAAATAGTTTTTGACACTCTACATCGTTCGTTGCTAGGTTATCCTATGGGATGGACTAGTCGGGTATCGAAAACCAAGCTCTTATACCACTTGTAACACCCTCAAATCGACCCTATGAAGATTTCGGTTATTCCCACCAAACCCACATAGAAATGATTCAAAGATGCCCACCAAGCACTCGCGTGCGGGTGGAAAACGAAGTAATACCGTTACACAATACTTCACGATGGAACCCACAATAACATATATATATACAACAACGACTCAGCGATTCACGAATAGAGATATGCATTACAAAGATCCAAATCACATTGAAAACAATACAACATCCGAGTATGGATAAGATGCAAACTGGACTAAGAGTCCCGAAGAATAACAAGCGGCATCCATAACACTGCCCAGGCCAAGCCGGAAGGGTAACCTTGCTAACATCATCAAACTCATACCTATCAAAGTAAAAGGGGTGCCGATAAAGGGAACATGAAAAAGGGAGCGGTCAGTAATGAGGACAGTACACGGCGACTCTTAGAATTTGGCGTCTCTAGCCCACATGGCTATGGTGGACTGAAGACGCAACAAAGCATGCACTAAACAACCAATAGAGAGTCGATACAACCGACTGTCCGAAAAAGGATAAGAGAAACCTACACGGAACCAACCTGATACTAACACCATTCATAACCCATCTTGGAGTTTCCCCCTCGAGACCAGACGAGGAGTCCTTCCGAGAAACTCACATAGTTGGCAGCTTTATTTAAGCATTCCATTGAAGTTGCAACACTTACTAGTCAGATATAGATAGCATAAGACATCCCAATATCACCAGATGTTGACACTTTTAATTATCCATTCTATTGTAGTGGAGCTGATTACTAGTCATGCCAAAGTCAAATTTATAGCACTACTTTAGTTTGAGTTGTCTATGTCAAGACACTGTGCTCCAACTAGTCCATAACCACGGACACAACTTTCCAAAAAGATTTTCCCGGTAGGGGTGCACAAATAGAAACACACGCACGATCAACCTCGAGAAAAACCAAATAGAAAACAATGAGGCATCACAACAAAGCATTTGCAAGATTCAAAAATGATTTTAGGGGTCCATCCCACTAAGCTACCTGCAACAAAGTTGGCCGGGTTTCGAGACGGACCCAGGGGTTGTGCCAATGGCTGTAAATGACTAGGAACCCAAAAGTGTGACTAGGCTTGTTGATACCGCATAAACATTCTGCATTCCAAAATAGTACAGTAGTAAACCGCTCCTTGAGCAACAGTAGTATATAAAGAAGTAAAGCATGGCATAAGTACTAGATAGTAGTAAAGCCCCATGTGGCCCCAAAAAATAAGATTTGAATCATGCGCATACTAAGGGGATCTATGGGCCCACATGTGGATAGTGCGATAGTAAAGGAACATGCATCAAGTACTCGAGTCTTAGGTGGACACAAGTGGGTGGGATAAATGCCATATCTCAACTATTGGCCACCGGTGCCGCTTTATTAGTTATATCTATTCCCAACATTTTAATTATCAAGTTGTAATTAGAACCATGATTATCGCCATCATTAAGGATGTGCCAACCTCCCAACAACTATGGAACTTGATGACTCGAACCAACACCTGAGTAAGCAATTACGACTCACAAGGCCAACTATGTACCAAACAAACGGGCAATAGGAAGTGGCCAAGGCAATATAGGATACATGAGTATAAATGGTACGGAAACTAAAGCATCGCAACATGGATAGCAATAGAGAGAACTAAATCCATAGAGCAAAATAGGTAGAAGAGGGAAGGATGCTCGCTTGGGAAACATTACCTAAGATTCATATGAAGAACGAGTCGAAGCTCGCATCCACTCAACATCCTAATCCGTGAAGAAGCAAAGCACTAAAAGAAACACCAGATGAAATATTTAAAGACACGACAAAAGATATAGCATGATTATGATATGATTTACGGCATGGGAATATGCGGTCTAACTTAGCAATATTAAGCGGAACCGGAATCCTGACAATTAATTAGAAGGTTCGAGTTATTTATCTACCCTGTAATTTAAATGTTGGATAACATGTCAACACATGGCATCAGGTGAGATACACAATTTTAATGGAGTCAGAATGTGATAAAGACATCCCGCCTATAAACTCCATATTCAATAATATATGAACCGCTATTTAACCCAAATCACAAGACATGTATGCAAGCATGAATGATTTAATATGCACAAGTTTTATATGGCATTTATCAAAATAGGTCATCCGAAAGGGTCACACATTGGGGTTCAGAACCGAGGGTCTCGAGGTTCGGGCTTCGGATTCGTGAGGTGGTTCTTGAGATTCCATGAAATAGGTATTGAAGTTCCATGTCGATGATACGTCCAACACGTATCTACTTTCCCGAACACTTTTGCTATTGTTATTCCTCTGGACTTGTGTGAATTGGATGCAACTAACACGGACTGACGTTGTTTTCAGTAGAATTGTCTTGGTGTCTAGTTTTTGTGCCGAAAATCAACTATCAGGAAAAATCCTGGAAAATATGCCAAAAATTATTTCACCAGAAGACTCCCGGAGCCAGAATACAAGACGGAGTGGGGCTGGGGCCCAGCCACACCACCTGGCCGCGCGGGCTGGGCCTGGCCATGCCAGGTGTGGTCTGGCCGCCCCAGACACCCCCTTGGTCTCCCTCTTCGCCTATAAGATGCCTTCTGACCTAAAAACTCAGGGGGGTTCGACGTTTTTCCAGAAAGAGTTCCGCTCCGCCGCCACCACCAGATTCCACGATTTAGAACCAGAAACTCCATTCTAGCACCCTGCCGGGATGGGGAATTGGAGGAGATCATCGCCATCATCATCACCATCGCTTTTCCATCGACCATCCATGTTCCCCCATCTATGAGTGAGTAATCCCCTGCTGTAGGCTATGGGGATGGTAGGGATTGGATGAGTTCGTTCATGTAATGGCATCGGATTGTTAGGGCATGGTGATTAGTATCTTATATTAGTGCTTTTTGACTTTGTTGCGACTTGTTATGCTTAATGCTTGTCACTAGAGCCCGAGTGCCATGAATTCAGATCTGAACATGTTATTGATTCATTATGATAGTATTGTTTATGGTCTTACTTGCAAGTTGTATCCACACGTTGTTGTCCGGAACCAAAGGCCCCGAAGTGACAGAAATCGGGATAACTGGCAGGAATGGCTTTGATGTGAGGATCACATGTGTTCACGGAGTGTTAATGCTTTGCTCCGGTGCTCTATTAGAAGGAGCACCTTAATTGCCAGTAGTTCCCTTGAGGCCCCGCTGCAAACGGGCTGGCAGGACAAAAGATGTTGTGCAAGTTCTCATTGCGAGCACATATGACTATATATGGAACACATGCCTATGATTATCTAGTACTTTGATGCTTTATCTTACTCATCTGCAAATGCCCTATGTTCTAATTTCTATGTGAATTGTCTTGTCCATGCAATGCTCGTCCATCCATCCCTATGCCTACCGCACTTGAATCCTACTGTTTACTGCTATTGTTACTACTGTCTTTACTTTTACTACTGCTATGACTTCACTACTCCTACTACAAAACTGTTGCTTTTGATAAACTGATGTGAGCAAGATTGTTTCCAGGTGCAGCTGAATTGACAACTCAGTTGTTAAGGCTTATAAATATTCTTTGGCTCCCCTTCTGTCGAATCAATAAATTGGGTTTCACTTCCCTCGAAAATACTGCGATACACCCCTATACTTGTGGGTCATCAAGACTATTTTCTGGCGCCGTTGCCGGGGAGCATAGCTTTATTTATCAAGTTCACTTGGATTCATTATTGTTCACTGCCATCCATCCATCATGGGTAAGTCTCGTGATGGCAAGGTTCCTATTTTACCATCCACTACAAGAAGAGGTACGGTTCTGAACACCTCTGTTGCTCTTGATTCACCATATGTTATGAGTAAGCTCGTTACACCACCACACACACATGCTACACACACTGCTACTACTGCTGAATCTAAAACTTCTGATACTTATGATGCTGCTTCTACTATGCTTGATAAGAGTGGTTCATTAGGTCCTTTCCTAGATGCTACGATTGCTAGAACTATAGATGGAAATACTGAAACTCCTAATGAAGACACTACTACACCTGTTAGTTCACCTGAGTCTAGTGAGAGTTATGATATTGAAGACGGTTATGTTGAGATGACCGATGAATTTATTAAAGAATGTAAAAAACACCCATGACAAGAGCACTGTTAAGAGTCTCCTTGAGAGGCGTACTATTAGACCCAAATTGTCTCCTATTGCTAAGTTTGCTGCATCTCCCATAAACATTAAAGATAAATATTATGATTTCTCTCTTGATCTAGCTTACATAGATATTGTTGAGAAAGAACCTTCTTGTGGGACTAAGAATGAAAGTGCGGTAGCACATATGACTGAGCTTTCTACCATGAGTGGCTTGTTTTCTGATGATATTAAGATGCGTACTTACTTTGTTGCTAAGATTTTCCCCTTTTCACTGAAAGGGGAAGCTAAAACTTGGTTTAGTAATTTACCTCCTGGATCTATTGATAGCCCTGATTGCTTGATTAGTACCTTCCTGCAGAAATATTTTCCTCCTAGTGCTAGACATGCTATTTTGCAGGAACTTTTTGATTTTAAACAGGGAGAAAAAGAGATATTGCTTGAATCATGGGCAAGGTTTTGTGCTTTGATTCATGCACAGGCTGGAGGTCCATTACCTAAGAATGAGCTTATTGATATATTTTATAATGGACTAACTGAAGAATCTAGGACATACCTAGATAGTTGTGCTGACTGTGTTTTTAGGAATAGGACTCCCAAGGAAGCTGAGGAATTAATGGCTAAAATAAGCAAGAACTATGAAGATTGGACTCCTCCTGAACCAGCTATACCCGAAACAATTATACCTGAACCAGCTATACCGGCGCCTATACCATCATCTAAGAAGAGAGGAGTTATTGAATTGAATAATGAAGTGATGAAGGAAGCTAAGAAATGTCTTAAGGAGAAGGGAATTAAAGCTGCAGATGTCAAGAATTTACCTCCTATATAAGAATTATGTAAGCCAATTCCCCATTCATCCACTATTGAGGTACATTCTCTCCAACACTTTGATGAAGGTGTATCCCTTAGTCTAAACCTCCTGATTAGTGCTTAGAAGAATTCGATGTTTTCATTGTTAAGCAAGATAATTTTAATAAAAGGGTGCAAAATCATCTAATGGAAAACTCTAGAGCTATTGTTGAGTTGAAGGATATTGTGGAAAGAACCTCTAATGATGTTAAAATGCTTGTTAAACATTTTCAAATGGTTCAAACTCAAATAGATCAACTTATTGAAGTGCAAAAAGACTTGCTAGTTAATGCTGATAAAGAAAAACATGCTTATGAAATTAGAACTAGAAGTGGTGCTGCTACCCAGGATCCTCTATATCCTGAGGGGCATCCCAAAAGAATTCAGCAGGATTCTCAACAAACTGAAAATAGTGGTACTACTCGTAAGAAAAGGAAAACGAAACATAAAACTATTGTAGAACCCTCTGAACCTGCTAAAGATCCTAATAGTATATCTGTCTCTGATGCTGAAACTGAAACTGGTAATGAAGAAAATGATTGTAACATCCCAAAACTTTAATCCAAGCTTATCAAGATCAAATCATCCAAAAATAGGGTTAACAAAAACTTTTCCAAATTTAAAATGAAAGCATTCATATGTGTGTGCATTTTAAATAGGAGTTGTTTGAATTGCCATGATTGAATGATCCAATGCTTGTAAAATGTTTCTTAGGTGATTTAAACATCATCTATATCATTCCCAAACTTTTCCTAAAGAAAATCAAATCAAAAAGAATTAAAAAGGAGGAATGGTCATTTTGGAAAATTTAACTCTCATGCCTACTTTGGCTATTCCTAGTACTCAAAACTTAACAGAAATAATTCTTGATCTTTGCACCCCTTGCTAGTACACATAATGAGGTACCAAGGCCCACCTTTGGATCTGCTAAAAACATTATGTTAACTATTTTAAATGACAGTTTAAAATTGAATCTAATGCATATGCATAGATCACCCCTATTTCAAAAACCATCTATTTGAGATCCACTTTCAAAACCCTTGCAACCAGAGACTACTAGTGGAGATCACTCAAAAATTTTGAAACCAAAATTCAAAACTTTCTTTCATGCGGCCATTTCATCAAACACTTGGCATGCATAATATCACCTCTAATCCTAGCTCACTGTTTACTACAGGGTTTTGCCCCCAATTGATCCCCATTTAATCCCCTTGTCCCCTCTTGATCTAACCAGAGCCTAACCAGCATCTCCCCTACCCCCTAGCTGCACTGCCATGCCATGCCGAGCACCAACTCGCCGGCCGACAGTGCACTCGCAGCAGCAGCCCTCTCCAGCCCCTCTCCTCATGTCTAGCAACTTGCCAGTGGTCCACCTCCACCGCCCAACCAGCCCAGGCCAGAGACAGAGAGCAGAGCGGCCAGGAACCGCCGCGCCCGGAGCCGGTCGAGCATGCCGACGCCGCCCCCAGAGCACGCCCTGTCCCCGCTCGCACAGACCACCCCTTGGCACCAGCCCATGCCCGCCGCTCCGCCACGACCTGGAGAACACCCCAGACATCCCCGTTCGCCGCCCAAAGCCTCACAGCCACCGCTCGCCGTGGACACTGCCGCTTCGGCCGCGTAGAGCACCACCTTGCCCAGACCGCGTTCCACCGCCCCTACGGCCGCATTCAATTCCTAGAGCACCGCCAGGAACCCCCAGCCATGCCTCTACCCCGCCGTAGCCATGTCGCCACCGTCGACTGCCCATCCCGCTCGGTCTCACCGTCGGGCCTCTAAAAGGAGCCCTCCCCAGCCTCTTCTCACCACACCACTCCACTCCCCTCACCTCTCTGAACCTCACCCACCTCTAGCCGGAGCAAAGGGAGCAGCACCTCGCTGAAATTGGAGCCGGAGCAGCCGCAGCAGGAGGAGAAGGGTGCCGCTGATTGCGACCACCCCAAGCTCCGCCGCAACCGTGCCTCGCCTCGCCGTCGTCTTCCACGTCGTTTGCCCGCCTCGCCAACCCCGCTGGAGCCCTGGTACGCCCCCCAGTAGACCCCCACCGAGCCGCTAGGGTTCAAGCTCACCGGCGACCTGTTCATCGTCGATGACGACCCTCAGCCGTTGATCTCGCTTCTAATCCTACGGCCCACAGCACGCGTACCGTTCCACGTTTTAAGTGCCGCTGACACGCGGGACCACCCTGTCAACTGAGCCCCGCGCCGTGGAGCGCCACTGGGCTGGCCCAAGTCTTTTCCCGCGCTAGCCCATCGATTCAAATCTGGATTTTTTCTTTTTAGTGAAATCTAGTTTCTGTCCCCTAGTTTAAAAATCAATTCAGAGAGTTTTATAAATCCAAATTGCATGAAACTAATTTTGTCTGAAAGGTATTGAAATGCTCTATCCAAGCCCGTTGGATTTAATTCAATTAGAATTATAGATGTCTCCTAATAAAATAACAAAATAGAAGCTTTTGCAACTTGCAACATTTTTATAAAACCAACCAAGTTAGCTTTTGAGTTCATTCCAACTCTCAAAAATCACATTTTATCATATATATCCAATTATGTAATAATATTAAGGTTGACATGCAGTGACTTTGGACTAGTACCAAAATAATGCTATATAGGCATTTCTAGTCACTTTAAATCATTAAATAATGAACTTAAACCAAATAAATATTGATCCAACCTTTAAATCTCATTCCCACATGTTAGAATATGTGGTGATGACATGTGTCAACATGATCCCATGTTTTAAGTGGTGAATATTAAATATTATTTAATTTTTCAATGAGTAGAAATTACTTTTCTAAAATAAAAAGGATGAAACTATTGAATTAAAACTTGTGATGTTTGTGATGATAATAGATCATCAAATGTGTGTTTTAGAATGCTACTTAGCCTAGTTAAGTATTTTTTGGTGATTGTGCACTCCCTATGTTTTTATAGACGCTAGTACCGACCAAGCTTTCGAGGAGGAGGAGTTCTACCAAGAAGAAGAAGAAGAAGAAGAAGAAGAAAACTTCAACCACTTCACCAACCAAGGCAAGCTATTGTTAGCAAGCTAGAATTAAGCTAGATAAATGAGCAAGGATGCTTTAGGCATGCTTTGATCACACCCCTTTTAACTATTAGTACCCCAAGTCTTACTTGCAAGTTTTACTCCCCTTAGTATGCAAAGTTCCTTACTTATTTTGAAGGTAGCATAAAAAGTATAAAACTTGACCTACTTAGAAACCTTTAGATGTCATTCTATGGCATGAGATTGATCCCATCCTTCCCCTTTAGTGAACACTCTTAACTTAGTATTTTAGAGTAGATCAAAAACTTGAGTCACTTTAGATGGGAACACTTGGTGAAATGAATTGTGAAAACCTTGGAATGATGAGTCATTCTATTGAGATGTTTTGACATGTGTTGAGAAATACAACTGGTTTATGATGATGAAAATGATGAGGCATGAGCCTTAACCCTTTTTATAAAACTGATGGTTGGATTCGGATGCGATACCATTCCAAATTTACCGTACAACCACACTACCTGAATTGGGTAAGGCTTAGCTGGAAATTTATATGCATTAGTATTAGTTCCCTCACGGGAGAGGTTTGAGCTGAGGCTACCTCTCAATGTTGTCCACCTATGCAGTGCCCAAGATGACTGATGGTCATGGTTGGGAGGCCATGCTCATAGGAGAGGTGCTTATACTAGGGTGTGTAAAGGGAAGGTTATGTTTGATTATCTGCATACTAAGTGTGAGGATTCAGGGTTATCCCAGACAGATGTTTCGAATCTTGTGGTGAAAGTGTACCACCTCTGTAGAGTGTCAAACTATTCGAATAGCCGCGTCTGCAGTTATGAACAGTTGGAATGGCCATACTGTTTCGTTGTCAGATGTTTTCTAAATAACTTGAAATGAATGATGAACTTTGACTTGACCACAATAGGGTTGTGTTTATGATAATAGCTTCCCAACTTAAGTGATTCTAGAACTTTACTTTATCTTTCTTTGCTTCTGAACTCAGCTTAGGTTTCAAACTTAACTTGATAGTTAAACTTAGATTTAGCACTTTGACTTAGAACTATAGTACCTGTTAATTGTAGTTTGCGAGTACTTAAAGAGTACTCATGGCTTTTGTCCCTGGCTATTATCATGGCCAGACTATGAAGGAGATTATCAAGATGATGGTCTGCTATATGGCTATGATAACTAGGACTATCTGCCTTCGTCAGCATTGCCTGTGCCCCTGAAGATGGACCCCACCGCTATGCTTATCTTTTATTTCCGCTGCTTGTTGTATTAAGACTGGATCATGAGATCCTTATTTGTGTAAAACCTTATGTATGGTTTGTAATGGATGATGTACTGTGATATCCAATCCGTTATGTCTCGCAAAAATGGTAATCCTAGGATTGCGAGGTATGGCATAACGGGCATCTAGGATTAAAAATCCGGGTGTTGACAAGTTGGTATCAGAGCCATCCTGACCATAGGAGACCCTAATTAGAATGGACGTCCAAACCAAAAACTTAGCTTCAAAACCAAAGTGAGTATCTATGAAAAACTATTTCCTCTCTTACCCATGTGAACTCATTCTTTCTCAAAAATTCATGTTCCTTAAAATTCTTACATTATGACTTAAAACTTGACACACTTGATCACTCCACTAACTTCCTCATCCTTAATTCTTGTAGATGGAGACTCAGTTCAGCAAGTTTTACCAGTTGGGAAACAGAGGTCAGCTGATCTTCGAGAGGGATCTGGATTCACTGTCGGAGTTACTGGGACGCCCACATCCGGAGTTTCTTGGAGCTCAACTTCCAGGACCCCCAGGAGGAGACCTACAGTGGCTAGTCACCGCGGATCTTCGGGGAAGCATCGAAGCACCAACTTCCGGGAGAATTCAGTTCTCCGTGAGAGAGAACAACTGGCTAGATGGATTAGCCAGGGCAATGCATGAAGCTCTCGCACGCCTATGTGCCCTCAGCGTCAACAAGATCCAAGGAACCCGTTTTGCCCACTATGCAAGACGTGACTTCATGGGAATGCTGATGGAGATGCCAAGTCACCCAGAATTGAGGCGTCAAGTGGAGAACCTTGACTTCTTGCTTCATGACAAACAGCAGGAACTGGACAATGCCAGGGAGTTAGCTAACCAGAACCGTGCCATCGCTGACCAAAAGGCCCAGACTTTCACACTGCTCGTCCAAGATCGCCAGTCTCTTTGCCGCCAGCGTGCAAAGAAGGATCGCACCATCGCCCGTCTTCGCAAGAAGGTGGCCGACCTCGAGAAGACCGTCAAGGAGCAGGAAGCTCAGCTTGCCGCCAAGGAAGAAGAAGATGAGGGTGAAGACATCCAGGGAGATATGGATTCTTACCTCAGCAATGATGATGACTTTTTGGAGGAGGATGTTGTGGACTTCTACACTGATGATGAAGACTCCGACTTCATCGATGATGAGTAGATGCACTAGAGCACTGTCGTAGCATGAGATGTATCATCTCATTGTATCGTAGCTAATGGTTCTTCAAACCATCTGTTTTCCCCTTTAATTGTTGTGGTGTGTGTTGTATCGTGTGCTTGCTTGCATGAATGAAAATGAAGTAAGTTGAAAAACCTGAGTTTAACTCAAAGTTTTAGATTTGAAAAACCCAAAACCATGAACCTTAGACTTTCCCTGTTACCCCTATATCTATCTCAATCTTCAGATGACTCGTGGGAACCAAGGAGGGAGCAGCTCGTCGCAAGACCCAATGCTGCAGATCTTGCAGAATCTCATCGCGGACCGTGAAGCAAGCAGGGCCGAGCGTCAAGCCAACTTAGCAACATTGAAGCAGATCGCCCAACTAGCTCTCAACAACCAAGGACATGGAAATCAGGATCACCAAGGATCCAAACTCAAAAACTTTCAGAACACCAATCCCCCAATCTTTAACCAATCTAAAAACCCATTAGATGCTGATGACTGGTTACAGACCATGGAAAACAACTTAGAGGTTGCTAGAGTTGATGAGAATGAGAAAGTTCTCTTCGCCACCCACTATCTAGCGGGATATGCGAGAGCTTGGTGGAATAGCATCCGCAATATGAACCATGGCCAGGTGATGACCTGGGAAGCGTTCAAGGTTAAGTTCAGCCACACCCACGTGCCGCAATGTCTTGTCAACAGGATGAGAGATGAATTCCGCGAATTGAAGCAAGGAAGAATGACCGTGGTGGAGTACCGTGATAGATTCTTGTCACTTGCCAGATATGCACCGGATGAGATCAACATAGAGGCCAAGAAGAAGGAGAGATTCTTAAACGGACTACATGATGAGATGCAGACTGTCCTCGTCAACATCCGTTTCGATGATCTCGAAGAGCTAGTCGACTCTGCCATTCAGATGGAAGGGAAGATTAACAAGGCAAATGACAACCGCAAGCGTCGTATGATGCAGCAGTCTGGATCTAGTAGTCACCAGAAGTACCGTCCTAACCCCTCACCAGGATATGCACCAAGGAACAACCGACCCCCAAATTCTCGCCCACGCTACCCCAACCGTAGCGGAGGCAATGTGAAGTCCGGAGGAAACAATCACAACTCCAGTAATGCCAACAATTTCAACCATGCCCCTCCCAAGAGCAACAACAACAACACTGCGCCCAGAACTAGCAGCAATGTTGTGCCTGTCGCAGTCAAGGACAAGTCCCGGATCACTTGTTTCGAGTGTGGAGTGAAGGGTCACTACTCCAATGAGTGTCCCAAGAAGACTGCCGCCAATGCCCCTGTGAATGCCCTAGCTCAGTAGCAGCGTCGTGTTCAACCAGGAAGGAGATTTGCCCCAGGGAACCCGCACAACCGCAACGGTCGTCTCTTCCACATGAACACAGAAGAAGCCCAGGAATCGCCAGATGTAGTGCTGGGTATGTTTTCTGTCAACTCAGTTTTAGCAAGAGTATTGTTTGATTCTAGAGCATCGCATTCATTTGTCACCGAAGAATTTGTATGCACTAGTAAGATTCACCCAACCAACCTGTAGCATGTCATGATAGTTCAAATCCCCGGTTCAACTACAAAAGCTAGAAAAATTTGCAAAGTTGTACCTATCAGAATACATGGGATAGATTTTTATGCCAACCTAATTGTACTTGGAACCAAAGGATTGGAAGTAGTACTAGGTATGGACTGGATGTCAAGGCATCAAGGACTGATAGACTGTGCTAAGAAAGCCATCACCATGACCAGTAGTTCTGGAGTAATAGTAGAGCATATCTCTGAAACCTTACCCCGTCAATTCAAGTGCAACAAGAGTGTAGCCCTGCCCACCATTGACCAAGTCAGAGTAGTCTGTGAATACCCCGACGTATTCCCAGATGAATTGCCAGGTATGCCCCCGGATAGGGATATTGAGTTCATTATCGAACTAATCCCTGGAACCGGACCTATAGCCCAGAGACCCTATACCATGAACCCCTCAGAGTTAGTGGAACTGAAGAAGCAGTTGGATGCCATGTTAGCAATAGGCTTGATTCAGCCAAGCGCATCGCCATGGAGATCACCAGTGTTATTCGTCGACAAGAAAGATGGAGGCAATCGTCTGTGTACAGATTACAGAAAGTTGAATGACGTCACCATCAAGAACAAGTACCCCTTGCCAAAGATAGAGGATCTATTTGATCAGTTGACCGGAGCTCAGGTATTCTCAAAGATTGATCTTAGGACTGGTTATCACCAACTTAAGATTCGTGCAACGGATATTCCGAAGACCGCCTTTACTACTCGCTATGGTTTATATGAGTATGGTTATGTCTTTTGGATTAACCAATGCCCCTGCTTATTTCATGAATCTCATGAATAAGATCTTTATGAATTTCCTAGATAAGTTTGTGGTTGTGTTTATCGACGACATCCTTATCTACTCCAAGTCAGAAGAAGAGCATGAGCAACATCTGAGAATTATCCTAGAAACCCTGAGAGAGCATCAGTTATATGCCAAGTTCAGCAAGTGTGAGTTTTGGCTGAAAGAAGTAGGATTCCTAGGACATATTGTTTCTGCCGGAGGAGTCTCTGTTGATCCCACCAAGATCAAAGATGTCGAGGGATGGGAAGCCCCAACCAATCAAACCCAAGTTCGTTCATTTCTCAGATTAGCGGGATATTACCGCAAGTTCGTAGAAGGATTCTTGAGCATAGCCTGACCAATGACCCAATTGTTGAAGAAGGACAAGAAGTTTGAATGGACAGACAAATGTGAAGCCAGTTTCCAGGAGCTGAAGAAGAGATTGATATCATCCCCAATTTTGATCATGCCAGACATCAAGAAGCCGTTTGATGTGTATTGTGATGCATCCAAGATTGGCCTAGGATGTGTATTGATGCAAGAAGGCAAAGTCATCGCGTATCTGTCTCGACAATTGAAGAAACATGAGCAGAACTATCCGACCCATGATCTTGAGCTAGCAGCCGTGGTTCTAGCATTGAAGACATGGCATCATTATTTGATGGGTAATCACTGTGAGATTTACTCAGATCATAAGAGCTTGAAGTATATCTTCACTCAGAAGGAGCTGAATATGAGGCAAAGACGTACCCCTTTGAATTGGTCGCAAGTAGGAGAGAGTCAGATATTTGGACCCGACATTCTCTGAGAAGCAGAAGAGAAAGTTCACAAAGTCCGTGAGCACCTCAAGACCGCCCAATCCAGACAGAAGAGCTATGCTGACAAGAGAAGGAGAGACCTGACTTTCAATGTCGGAGATTTCGTATATCTCAAGGTTTCACCATTGAAGGGAACTCAACGCTTTAGTCTGAAGGGAAAGTTAGCTCCCAGATATATCGGACCTTTCAAGATTCTGAACCACCGAGGAGAAGTATCGTATCAACTGGAACTGCCTGAAGAGATGTCAGCCATCCATAATGTGTTCCATATCTTGTTACTTCGCAAATGCTTGGAAGTGCCTGAGAAGACTGAAGTTTTCAAGAATATCGATCACAGAGCTGTGGAAATCAACAATGACCTGACCTATCGGGAAGTACCCATCCGTATCTTAGAAGAAGCCTACAGAACCACCAGGACCAGGAGTATCAAGTTTCTCAAGATTCAGTGGAGCAACCATACCGAGGAGGAAGCTACTTGGGAGCGCGGAGATTACATTAGAACAGAGTTCCCAGATCTCTTTAGTTCCTAGTTTTCTTTGTAAATCTTGGGACAAGATTTTGTTTAAGGAGGGAAGGTTTGTAACATCCCAAAACTTTAATCCAAGCTTATCAAGATCAAATCATCCAAAAATAGGGTTAACAAAAACTTTTCCAAATTTCAAATGAAAGCATTCATATGTGTGTGCATTTAAAATAGGAGTTGTTTGAATTGCCATGATTGAATGATCCAATGCTTGTAAAATGTTTCTTAGGTGATTTAAACATTATCTAGATCATTCCCAAACTTTTCCTAAAGAAAATCAAATCAAAAAGAATTAAAAAGGAGGAATGGTCATTTTGGCAAATTTAACTCTCATGCCTACTTTGGCTATTCCTAGTACTCAAAACTTAATAGAAAAAATTCTTGATCTTTGCATCCCTTGCTAGTACACATAATGAGGTACCAAGGCCCACCTTTGGATCTGCTAAAAACATTATGTTAACTATTTTAAATGACAGTTTAAAATTGAATCTAATGCATATGCATAGATCACCCCTATTTCAAAAACCATCTATTTGAGCTCCACTTTCAAAACCCTTGCAACCAGAGACTACCTATCACTAGTGGAGATCACTCAAAAAAATTGAAACCAAAATTCAAAACTTTCTTTCATGCGGCCATTTCATCAAACACTTGGCATGCATAATATCACCTCTAATCCTAGCTCACTGTTTACTACAGGGTTTTGCCCCCAATTGATCCCCATTTAATCCCCTTGTCCCCTCTTGATCTAACCAGAGCCTAACCAGCATCTCCCCTACCCCCTAGCTGCACTGCCATGCCATGCCGAGCACCAACTCGCCGGCCGACAGTGCACTCGCAGCAGCAGCCCTCTCTAGCCCCTCTCCTCATGTCTAGAAACTTGCCAGTGGTCCACCTCCACCGCCCAACCAGCCCAGGCCAGAGACAGAGAGCAGAGCGGCCAGGAACCGCCACGCCCGGAGCCGGTCGAGCATGCCGACGCCGCCCCCAGAGCACGCCCTGTCCCCGCTCGCACAGACCACCCCTTGGCACCAGCCCGTGCCCGCCGCTTCGCCACGACCTAGAGAACACCCTAGACATCCCCGTTCGCCGCCCAACGCCGCCAGGGAACCACACATCGATCGCCACCCCAGCCATGCATCTACCCCGCCGTAGCCATGTCGCCACCGTCGACTGCCCATCCCGCTCGGTCTCACCGTCGGGCCTATAAAAGGAGCCCTCCCCAGCCTCTTCTCACCACACCACTCCACTCCCCTCACCTCTCTGAACCTCACCCACCTCTAGCCGGAGCAAAGGGAGCAGCAGCTCGCCGGAATTGGAGCCGGAGCAGCCGCAGCAGGAGGAGAAGGGCGCCGCTGATTGCGACCACCCCAAGCTCCACCGCAATCGCGCCTCGCCTCGCTGTCGTCTTCCACATTGTTTGCCCGCCTCGCCGAACCCGCTGGAGCCCTGGTACGCCCCCAGTAGACCCCCACCGAGCCGCTAGGGTTCGAGCTCGCCGGCGACCTGTTCGACGTCGACGACGACCCTCAGCCGTTGATCTCGCTTCTAATCCTACGGCCCACAGCGCGCGTACCGTTTCGCGTTTTAAGTGCCGCTGACACGCGGGACCGCCCCTGTCAGATGAGCCTCGCGCCACGGAGCGCCACTAGGCTGGCCCAAGTCTTTTCCCGCGCCTGCCCATCGATTCAAATCTGGATTTTTTCTTTTTAGTTAAATCTAGTTTCTATCCCCTAGTTTAAAAATCAATTCAGAGAGTTTTATAAATCCAAATTGCATGAAACTATTTTTTTCTGAAAGGTATTGAAATTCTCTATCCAAGCCCGTTGGATTTAATTCAATTAGAGTTATAGATCTCTCCTAATAAAAATAACAAAACAAAAGCTTTTGCAACTTGCAACATTTTTATAAAACCAACCAAGTTAGCTTTTGAGTTGATTCCAACTCTCAAAAATCACATTTTATCATATCTATCCAACTATGTAATAATATTAAGGTTGACATGCAGTGACTTTGGACTAGTACCAAAATAATGCTATATAGGCATTTCTAGTCACTTTAAATCATTAAATAATGAACTTAAACCAAAGTAATATTGATCCAACCCTTAAATCTCATTCCCACATGTTATAATATGTGGTGATGACATGTGTCAACATGATCCCATGTTTTAAGTGGTGAATATTAAATGTTAGTTAATTTTTCAATGAGTAGAAATTACTTTTCTAAAATAAAAAGGATGAAACTATTGAATTAAAACTTGTGATGTTTGTGATGATAATAGATCATCAAATGTGTGTTTTAGAATGTTACTTAGCCTAGTTAAGTATTGTTTGGTAATTGTGCACTCCCTATGTTTTTATAGACGCTGGTACCGACCAAGCTTTCGAGGAGGAGGAGTTCTACCAAGAAGAAGAAGAAGAAGAAGAAAACTTCAACCACTTCACCAACCAAGGCAAGCTATTGTTAGCAAGCTAGAATTAAGCTAGATAAATGAGCAAGGATGCTTTAGGCATGCTTTGATCACACCCCTTTTAACTATTAGTACCCCAAGTCTTACTTGCAAGTTTTACTCCCCTTAGTATGCAAAGTTCCTTACTTATTTTGAAGGTAGCATAAAAAGTATAAAACTTGACCTACTTAGAAACCTTTAGATGTCATTCTATGGCATGAGATTGATCCCATCCTTCCCCTTTAGTGAACACTCTTAACTTAGTATTTTAGAGTAGATCAAAAACTTGAGTCACTTTAGATGGGAACACTTGGTAAAAATGAATTGTGAAAACCTTGGAATGATGAGTCATTCTATTGAAATGTTTTGACATGTGTTGATAAACACAACTGGTTTATGATGATGAAAATGATGAGGCATGAGCCTTAACCCTTTTTATAAAACTGATGGTTGGATTCGGATGCGATACCATTCCAAATTTACCGTACAACCACACTACCTGAATTGGGTAAGGCTTAGCTGGAAATTTATATGCATTAGTATTAGTTCCCTCACGGGAGAGGTTTGACCTGAGGCTACCTCTCAATGTTGTCCACCTATGCAGTGCCCAAGATGACTGATGGTCATGGTTGGGAGGCCATGCTCATAGGAGAGGTGCTTATACTAGGGTGTGTAAAGGGAAGGTTATGTTTGATTATCTGCATACTAAGTATGATGATTCAGGGTTATCCCTGACAGATGTATCGAATCTTGTGGTGAAAGTGTACCACCTCTGCAGAGTGTCAAACTATTCGAATAGCTGCGTCCGCGGTTATGGACAGTTGGAATGGCCATACTGTTTCATTGTCAGATGTTTTCTAAATAACTTGAAATGAATGATGAACTTTGACTTGACCACAACAGGGTTGTGTTTATGATAATAGCTTCCCAACTTAAGTGATTCTAGAACTTTACTTTATCTTTCTTTGCTTCTAAACTCAGCCTAGGTTTCAAACTTAACTTGATAGTTAAACTTAGATTTAGCACTTTGACTTAGAACTATAGTACCTGTTAATAGTAGTTTGCAAGTACTTAAAGAGTACTCATGGCTTTTGTCCCTGGCTATTATCATGGCCAGACTATGAAGGAGATTATCAAGATGATGGTCAGCAGGACGGCTATGATAACTAGGACTATCTGCCTTCGTCAGCATTGCCTGTGCCCCTGAAGATGGACCCCACCGCTACGCTTATCTTTTATTTCTGCTGCTTGTTGTATTAAGACTAGATCATGAGATCCTTATTTGCGTAAAACCTTATGTATGGTTTGTAATGGATGATGTACTGTGATATCCAATCTGTTATGTCTCGCAAAAATGGTAATCCTGGGATTGCGAGGTATGGCATAACGGGCATCTGGGATTAAAAATCCGGGTGTTGACAATGATGTTCCTGATAAAGAAAAAGTTGAAGAAGAACCTGAAAAGCACACTAAGAATACTAAATACACTAAAGAAGATTTTGTTTCTAAGAAACATGGTAGTGAAAGAGAGCCTTGGGTCCAAAAACCTATGCCTTTCCCTGATAAGAAAAACAAGTCAAAGGAAGATGAACACTATAACAAGTTTTGTGAGTGGATGAAACATTTATTCTTGCAAATTCCTTTGACTGATGCTATTAAATTGCCTCCTTACTCAAAGTATATGAAGGATATTGTCTCGGATAAAAGGAAGATCCCTAATGAAGAAATCTCTACTTTGCTTGCTAATTATTCCTTTAATGGTAAGGTCCCAAAGAAACTTGGAGACCCAGGGATTCCAACTATTCCTTGCTCTATTAAAAATAGTTATGTTAGAACTGCTTTGTGTGATTTGGGAGCTGGAGTTATTGTTATGCCTTTCTCTCTCTATAAGAGACTTCAACTGGAAAAATTAATACCAACTGATATATCTTTGCAAATGGCTGATAAATCTACCATTATTCCTGTTGGTATATGTGAGGATGTACCTGTTCAAGTGGCTCATAATTGCTTGATATTAACTGATTTTGTTATGCTTGAAATGGTTGAAGATGATAATATGTCTATTATTCTTGGGAGACCTTTTCTTAATACTTCAGGAGCTATTATTAATTGTAGTCAAGGAAAGGTGACCTTCAATGTTAATGACAAGGAATATATTGTATATTTCCCCAAGAAGATTGATAGGACTTATGGTTTGAATTCAATTGAACATGTTGAGGGCATTCAAGTTGGAGAGATATATTGTCCCATACCAAGAGAAAAATTTGAAACTATTATGATTGGAATCATTGCTATCAAAGTTGAGGTAACATAATCATTGGTGGAATACAAAGTTCTGTTTCATATAAAATTGTTTTGGTAACAAGACCTGATCAACCTTGTTAACAAAAGGATTTCATTGAACAAAACAATGTTTTCACCATGATTATCTCTGCTTCTCTTCTATCCATTTTAGTTTTTGCTTTCGTTTAGTTTTGTTTTTCTGTTGTTCGTTGCTTGCATGTTAGAGTGTCTTAGAACTTCTATAGTTCTAGCCTTGTTTTGTCATTGCATCATTTCAAAAAAATCTTTCTGTCAGAAAATCATTCATCTATGCCTGAAAATTGCCCAAAAATAAAGTGTCTCGAAAAATTCTAGAAAATTCATATTAAATTTTTACATGAAAAAAGGGGCAGAAAAGTGCCTGGAAGGTACCAGGGGGACCCACCAGGCAGGCACACCACCTAGTGGCGCGGCCAGCCCTAGGGCGTGCCTGCCTATGGTGTGGGCCACCCCTGGCGCTCCACTCACTCTCTCACTTGCCACTTTCTTCTCTCTCCCGAGCAAACACCAGTTCATTGCTCAAAATCGCGTTCTTGCTGTGCTTGCCCTCAATTTTTTCGATCTCCTTGCTCAGCCCATCTTTGTTGCTGAAATTTGGAGCATTTGTTCTCCGATATGTGACTCCTCCGCTTGTCCAAGTAGATTTGTGTTTAGTGGTTTATATCTTGAGTATTTTGCTGATGTAGGTGATAGGTTATGAGAGCTTGTAAGCTTGTTTGATGCTTAGAGATATAGTTTTGATGCATGTTTAGGCCTCTTACAAGTCTCTATGAGTACTGCCCTTCATTATATTCACTTTGTAATCACTTGTTTAATAGATGTTTAAATTTCAGAATATCAAACATGAATAACCATACCTTTGGAGAAATATTTGAGAGGGATGCACCTAGGAGGTCAAGGCCCTCAAGATCAGCCTCTCAGTTTAGGCCATCATACAACGAAGATCTCATTGCACCTCGCATTGGTAATGAAGGAGATGATGGGGATGCTCACCCATCTACTTTTCCTTGTTTTACTTTCTTACAAGCTGTAGGGATTCTTGATGATTTCTTGCTATTGATTCAGAGGGTTGGTTTGACCTCATACATGCAAGATGAGAGTAAGCAATACGCTATGCTCACCAAAACTTTTGTTGAGAGCTTCGTGTTTACTAACACGCCCTATCAGTCAACTGTCTCTTTCAGAATTTATAATCTGCCCTTTACCATGCCATTGGAAAGATTTTGCAGTATTGTAGGTGTGGACATGATGGGGACCATGAAGAAGATTCAAGGGCGACCCGCTGATTTGCTGGAGCTCTACCGAGGGGTGACCAATGATGATGACCGCGTAGCTCAGCGCGGAAAGATAAGAAACATCCAACTCCCTACTCTTAGATACTTTGCATATTATCTTGCTACTAGCGTTCTTGGTAGGGAGAATATGAGTAATATCTCCAACTATCATTTAGCCTTCCTTGCTGCTGCGCTTAACAATGATACTTGGTATAACCTTGGCTCGCTTATTGCTCGCCGCCTAGCTGCTAGGGGGGCCTATCTATGGGGGCATCATCGCTTCATGTATGGTCAATGCATTAGAGCTTTCTATGGATCCCAATGATACTATATTGGCACCACAAAGGCTTGACCTTGCTGCTATGAAAACACATCACTTTGTCACTGTTGATTCTAATTTGGACAGTTTAGTATATAGGATGTTGTTTACTGACGGGGATGAGAGGGAGATCCCTTTGCCGCAATCTACTTTGTTTAGTGTTCACAGGAGGCCGTGGTCGCGCTCCAAGGAGGAGGTGGACGAGCAGCTCCGCTTGCTAGGTTTCCATAGGAAGCACCAGGAGGATGTGCCCTCCTACGATTACTCTGCGCATTACGGTGGGGCGTCCTCGAGCTCGCACCAGGATGAGGGTACCTCCTCACCGTACTACGGAGGCACTCCATCTTGGCCAGCCTAGGATTGATACCCACTTAGGACAAAAGCCTAAGCTTGGGGGGAGGTACGCTGACATCGCACTCATCTCCATATCATTTTGTGTCGGTACTTTGTGTATTCATGTTTCGTTCTCTTTTTAGTTTTCGTTCTTTCTTTGCTTTTGCATTCTAAAACACAAAAACACCAAAAATATTTCTATTGTTTCCCTTTGTTTGCTTCTTCTTTTTGCCTTGGTTTGCTTTTTCCTTTTTTCTTTGCTTGTTCTTCCTTTTTGGTCCTTGATTTAAAAATCAAAAACACCAAAAATATTTGTTGTTCTTCTTTTTGTGAGTTTGTTGCAGGGTTCAGCAGTTCTCAGTGGAATCTGGTTTCATATTATTATTATTCAAGCCACACAAGTGAAGGGCAATAATGAGGATTAATGACAACTTGAGGTGTGGTAAGAGGCTGGTAACGAACTCTATTTTTTTCATTTTTGTACATATACTCATCATTGTGGGCATGCTTAGCATGTTCGTGTAGGGTGTATGTTATTCATGGATGCTTAGTAGTTCTTTCTTTCATATGATTAGTCCCATCTTGCTAATAGTTTGTAGCATGTCATATGAATGTTTGCTTGCATTACTCTATTCATAACTTGGTATGACACCGTGGTATCCTCCTCTAAATGTTTCATTTGAATTGACTTGGCACATGCTCACGCATGCATATGACTGAAATAATCAGTTAAGCCTCGATGAATTATTTTCCTTGAAGGTCTTGAATCACTTTCATGCCATGATTAGTCCCGTTTTGTAGCAAGCATGATTATGATAGCTATTGCTCTCTCGTTTGTCGCTCCCTTACTATTGCTATCCTTCACTTACACTGAGTATGTTTTACTCATGTCTCCAACTCCCTAAAACCAAATCTTGCCAAAAGTGTCCACCATACCTACCTATTAGCATCATTTGTTGTTCAGTGCATATTCAATATGCCTTGTTTTCTTCCGAATAAAATGTTTGCTTGTTATGAGAAAGTTAGTTAGTAAAGCTCTCACGAACTTGATGGCACACTTTATTTCCTGCACTTAATAAACCTGAACCATTGTGACTGGCCATGAAAGTTATATGCTTGCAAATTATAGGCTAGGGATTAGCAGAACCGTGCTGTCATGGGGAACGCTTTCAACACCTGTAAATATATACCCAGTTGATACCATGCTCTTTTGTTTGCGGATGTTGTCGGTGTGAAATAAAAGGGAAGCTTGTAAGTCCATGGAGTTATGTATGTGTGTTAGAGAAACGCCTGGGCCGCCGGTCTAATCCATGCTGTCATGGTGGAAACCTATAGTGTAACCATAATAAGTATCTATGAAGCATTCTTATTATAAAAAAAATAGAGATATCTATTAAGAAAATAAAAAAAGAGATTTGAGAAAAGAGGAAAGAGAGAAAAAAGCACCATTTTCCCATGGTAAATAAGAAGATTGTTGAGATACTCATTGTCTGCTTGCCTTGTCATTTTGATATGGGGATTCTTCCGTATCATCGGGCAAGGGGTACCCCATTGGCGGTTCTCTATGATACGCACGTATTTACGATAACAAGAACTTACCGGTAACTAAAGTTGAGTAGCATGAGGAGCGGCCCTCGTACTCAAGGGACATGGGATTTCCAGTTTATAGTGTGTCAAGCATATAACTCGGAATGGACATCATTTTCACCTTAACCATATTAAAGATGCTTATGATAGGGGCAATGAGAGCTCAAAGCTAATGAGTACCATACTTTCAGCATTTGGAAGCCTTTCAAACCTTTCAAAACCTTTTTATTTTCTTTGTTGAGTCTCCACCTATTCTATGAGCACCTTCTTGAGAGCATAGTTGTCATTCTTAGTGTAATGTGCTTGTCTCAAAACTTGGTTATTTGTGTTATGACTTTGATGCTTGTATCTTTGATATCTTTACTTCTAGTCTTCACCTGAACTTCAGAGGTGCCTTGGCATTCACAATAAAAAGGCAAGCGAGATACCACTCTATCATACCTTGTTATGAGCATCGTAATGTTGCTTATGTTTAGGTTTCATGCTACTTATTATTTTTGAGTTGGAATCTCTTCATAGCTTGCAATGCCTATTAAGTAAACTTAGTTGCATACTCCTTATTATGAATTGTATAAGTAGTTGATCACATGCTAAGAATATATACATCATATGAAGCGAATGTGTTCGTGAAAGTTTCTTTTATCACACTCAGTTTTCAACTGAATTGCTTGAGGACAAGCAATAAGCTAAGCTTGGGGGGAGTTGATACGTCCAAAACGTATCTACTTTTCCGAACACTTTTGCTATTGTTTTTCTTCTAAACTTGTGTGAATTGGATACAACTAATACGGACTGACGTTGTTTTCAGCAGAATTGCCTTGGTGTCTAGTTTTTTTGCAAAAAATCAACTATCAGGAAAAATCCCGGAAAATATGCCAAAAATCCTATTTCACCAGAAGACTCCCAGAGCCAGAATGCGAGACGGAGTGGGGCTGGAGCCCAGCCACACAACCTGGCCGTGCCAGGGGGTGGTCTGGCCGCCCCAGACACCCCCTCGGTCTCCCTCTTCGCCTATAAGATGCCTTCTGACCTAAAAACTCAGGGGGGGTCGACGTTTTTCTAGAAAGAGTTCCGCTCTGCTGCCACCACTAGATTCCACGATTCAGAACCAGAACCTTTGTTCTGGCACCCTGTCGGGACGGGGAATTGGAGGAGATCATCGCCATCATCATCACCATCGCTTCTCCATCGACCATCCATATTTCCCCCATCTACGAGTGAGTAATCCCCCGCTGTAGGCTATGGGGATGGTAGGGATTGGATGAGTTCGTTCATGTAATGGTATCGGATTGTTAGGGCATGGTGCCTAGTATCTTCTATTAGTGCGTTTTGACTTTGTTGCAACTTGTTATGCTTAATGCTTGTCACTAGGGCCCGAGTGCCATGATTTCAGATCTAAACATGTTATTGATTGATTATGATAGTATTGTTTATGGTCTTACCTGCAAGTTGTATACACACGTTGTTGTCCGGAATCAATGGCCCCGAAGTGACAGAAATTGGGATAACCGGCGGGAATGGCTTTGATGTGAGGATCACATGTGTTCACAGAGTGTTAATGCTTTGCTCCGGTGCTCTATTAAAAGGAGCACCTTAATTGTCAGTAGTTCCCTTGAGGCCCCGCTGCAAACGGGCTGGCAGGACAAAAGATGTTGTGCAAGTTCTCATTGCGAGCACGTATGACTATATATGGAACACATGCCTATGATTATCTAGTACTTGGATGCTTTATCTTACCTATCTGCTAATGCCCTATGTTCTGATTGCTATGTGAATTGTCTTGTCCATGCAACGCTTGTCCATCCATCCTTGTGCCTACCGCACTCGAATCCTACTGTTTACTGCTATTGTTACTACTGTCTTTACTTTTACTACTTCTATTACTTCACTACTCCTACTACAAAAATGTTGCTACTGATAAACTGCTGTGAGCAAGATTGTTTCTAGGTGCAGCTCAATTGACAACTCAGTTGTTAAGGCTATAAATATTCTTTGGCTCCCCTTGTGTCGAATCAATAAATTGGATTTTACTTGCCTCGAAAATACTGCAATACACCCTCTATACTTGTGGGTCATCAGTCGACCACCTCTGGATTCCGACTCGATTGTCGGTGTTAGACTTGGACTTTAGTGCCTACGGTTCATCGGTCGTTCGGGCCAGTGTCGATCTTGTCGATGTGGCAATTAGCGTCAACTGACTTGATGAATACATGGCTTCAGGAGATCTTGGTGATGGCCCGAAACAATTATTGCGATAGATATTGGCAAGGCCTTCGATGGTGGCAATAGCCGTGAGGTCTCGAACTTGGAAACAAACACACGATGGCAGCAACTAGGAAGACATACTAGCTGAAAACCCGGTTGTAGAAGATCACGTAGGCGGTAAACTTGGAAAACTAGAGACACACTTCACAAACAAACATGTGCATGCGGTTAGAAGACAACCAGGTTGAGGTGGATCAGGGACACGACCATGACCCTGGTCATTGAATGTTGGACACACACGCGCGGGACAGAGCCATTACACTGTGATGCAGGCCTTGGAAGCTGGGAAGGGGTGATGGTCGACGAGATGCATCCACGCATAGGTTGCACTCTCAAACCTGCAACAACAAGAGGACTACAAGGTGGTCTCGGGACGATGTACATGCTGCAGGACAAAGGAGGTTGTTCGGTGCTCTAGGATAGGGGAGCATGGAAGGAAGTTGCAGGACGTGCAGGGATGGCGTGGCTGCAGGGTGCATCGAGCCTCTCCTATCTAAGGCGGTTGGGGAAGGAGCAGGGCCGAGGCCTCAGGATTGAGTAGGTCGGGGTGGAGACGCGTGACGGGCCAAGGCGGTCACTCGAGGAGGACATGAGCGGGGATGATGTTGGGGCGGCACCGGTGCAATGTAGAGAGGGAGGTAGCACTCTGTAGAAAGGCGGCACCGATGGCGGCGTCGAGGATGTTGACAACAGGGAGCCATCGGGAGGACCTTGCACGGGTATGACTAGCAGGGACCTGCACGAGATGGAGGAGAGCTCGAATGTGGCTGTCGGTGAGGTGTAGAGGTAGGGCCTGGGCGTTGGACTTGGTAGCAGAGAGAAGGTGCCCAGCGTCTGCTGGCGAGCTTGAGAGGCATGAGGGATGTGCACGCCAGCGTGGTGCTGCAGGAGAGGGATCCGAGCGGCAGCGCTGGTGTGGGGACAAGATTAAGAGGAAGGCACGACCAGGAGCATAGGTTGAGGGCGGGGAGGTGGAGGTCGCCCGTAGCACAAGCTCGGTTCCTAGCGGCGATAGGGGAACTGGCACAGACAAGGTTAGAGGCGAGCATGTCGATGGGGACTCTGGGGTGGCGGCAATTTCTCTATAGGGGTGCGTCGAGGACATGGAGGGAAGGATGGAAAGAGATTGTGGGGATCAAGGCCAAGCGGCGACGAGGCTCTCCATCGAGAAGAAGGAAGAGGGAAATGTGGAGTTGGTGGCGAGAAAGAAGGGGATCGAGCGGTGCGTGACTCTAGCTCACATGCATGCGTGATGTGGTGTGCGTTCTGTGTTCCTAGTGTGTGTGCATTGCAACATGGGTTGCGTGCGCGCTGCTGCTGTGTCGAGTTAGTGTCTGGAAGCGTGTCGGTGTATTGGGTTGCGTGGGTGGTGCTGTGTGTGGTACAACGTGCATGTGTTGTGTTCTAGGGTGTGGGGTGCATGCGTGAGTGGTAGCGGTGTGTGGTGGCTGCGGAGGGAGTGTTGGGTGGGTTTGACTCTTGGTTTAGGGTTTGACTTGGGTGGGGTGGTAGGTGGCTTGGCCGGCTGGGTCTTTGGGCCTGGCTTGCTGAGCTGCCTCCCCAGGTTTTTATAAAAATGTTTTATTTTATTTTCTAAAACAAAACCTTTTTGTAAAAATAGTTTGTAGACAAGTAAAAGAGGGGAAGTAGTGTAGAACAAAATAGGTTTAGCAAAATATTTTTAGAGGCAAAAAATATGCATGATGATGCACAAAATAAAAACAACAAGCAAATTTTAATTATGATTTTTCGGGTGTGCTACATGTAAAATCTTCAGTGGCTACCCATGCAAATCACATGCTAGCGTACATATATTTTGGGCCTTATTGCATCTTGAAGAGGATTTAGGAAGTCGCTTACAAATTGGACTTGCTAGAAGGGTGCAAAGTTCATTCTGTCTTCCACGTTTCGCAACTAAAACCATGCGTTGGCCCAGGCACAAAGGTACTCCATCTTATTCCTTCAACTAATGCAATTTACCAGGTCCTTTAGAAGAGGGTACGACAAAATGGTATTCGCACAATTGTTCAAGGATTTGTGCAATGGAGTGGGAAGCTTGTCTGAGCTGCTACCTAGAAAGATATACAACCACTACGACATCGGTTTCCTCACGCGCCCGCTTGGGGACAAGCAGCTTTTCAAGAGAGGGGGAATGTCAGCAACCATGACACCTCTTCAGTCGCTACCGGAGATGGGCTGGAGAAGCAACGGACCCTGTCAATGCCCACCAGGACGAGGAGGACCCCGGGATGGATTCAAGCCAAGAATGGACACGTTAGCCCTTGTAACTAGCCGAAATACATAATCAGAGTGCTATTTAGTGAGGTGACACGCTAGCATAGAACTCGGCTTTTAACTGAATGAATGGGACAATGGATGGGATGGCAATACCATGGATCATCTTCTAGCTCGGGGGTGATTGGGAGGATCGGGCTAGAACCCTAATATATCTCTACAATTCCCAATTCTCTAAGTTCTTAGCTAAGAACCTCACGGTCGGTGTGTGTAACAAGGAGCGAGAAGTAGTGTTTAGCATTGAGGGACCACCACACGGGCTCCTGGGCATTGCTGGATGGGCGGCCGCCACATCCAAGGATGCCAAAGAGGCTTCTTAGGCTACCATATGGGTCCCACAGAGAGGTGGCAGTACAAGTCAACAATTGTAATCCTGGTCAATGTCAAAACTGCTCTCAAAACCACTTTGTATATATTAGGGGGTCGTTTGTCCAGTTTTACAAATCTGTGGGGATTGTGTACACCATTTTATACATGAGGGGGGCTTCTCCACCCATTTTCCAATAGTTGTGGGAGGTATGTATACTTCTTTTTAAACTTTAAAGGTTTTTTGATTGCTCTATAAAAACAGAAGCGAATAAGGCGGCACATGCTTGTGGGTTGTCTTGTGTGGTGCAATTTTTTTAAAATAATACGTTTTTTAATAAATTCTAGGAATAATACGCGAATCAGGCAATTTTCAAATTTAGCACGGTGTTAGCATTTGAAAAGCCGACTGCACCCCTTCGGCATTTGAACCGCTGATGGTTGTGAAATATAGCCATCTACATCAACATTTAAACTAGATATTATTCATTCTTTTGATGAAATATCTCTCTAAACCCTGCCACTAATGTATAATGACCAGAGGGGTATGCAATCCTTTCTTTCTATTTTTCCCTACACAAATAATGACGTTTGATGATGGGAATCACAACATTAAAGTCAAAGATACGAGATTTCCAACAACGCAAAGAAACCAGGGGTCGTGAGGTGAATATATACGCTTTAACGACCAACTATATGCCAGGAATAAAATTTCGGCCATATAGTTCCGGTCGCATATTTGCCATCGACAGCGCTAGGTCATACAGAGCAACTTTCGTGAAGGTACTCCTATATAAAGAGGCTTCGGGCGACGAGAAACAGTGTCGCTAGCCGCCCCCCCCCCAACTCCATCCACAACACCGAAGAGTCGTCGGAGGAATAGACTTAGATCTAATCTCCAAACCCTTCTCCACCACCATAGCCATATTCCACCACTTGTAATAGTAGATCTCATCATTGATTGGTGACATTCTAAGACTATTTGCTATCAATCTCATGATTCCCATTACAATGTTTATGATTGTTGATTTCATCTCTATGCGTGAGTAATTCTCCTTGGGCTAAGGGCTTCGGCCTAGCCATGTAGCTTTTGTGCATGTTATTTATCATAGATGGGATCATGTATTAGTTTGTATGACATGATGATTATTGTATCCTCTCTTGCCTCAATCTAAGAACTTGTCAGGTACCCAAGACCCTGAGGATTGAGCCAGGTATAGGGAGTATGAGTAATGACAAATCTGCAGGTTGGGAACCCCAGTGAAAGAAGGGGTAGTATGGCTGTATGTGAGGGATTTACTTGGGATTAACAGTGACGTCACTATGCATATCATTAGTTCTATTTCTTCTATGGATGAGACTAGTAGGTTATTGCTATAAGCAGTTGCGGAGGCAATAGCAATTAAGGATGCACTACCCACATATAATTATCTTGCTCTAACAATTACATGCATACTTTATTATTATCCTTTATTCCCATCAGATGTTTTGCACAGCTACAAGTGAAACCGAAAGCCCTAGGCCCTCTCTCTCCATCATCAACAACAACAAAAGACAGCAAACTCTTGGTCCGGTAAAACACAAGAAGAATTCTAAAACTCCCGAAGGTCCGTTAAAGTAACTTCACTACACTTTCTGCTTCCCGAGGATTCGATAAACCTAGGTCTACTAGGGAAAAAGAGTTATACTACATCCGTAATCTGGATCGAAGGTACCAACCCTTTTTCTGGCGCCATTGCCATGGAAGCAATAGCTACCCTGGTGAGGTTACTAGGAACCTTGCTAGTTTTAATTCTTATTTTTAATTTTATTAGTTTGCTTTCAGTCTTTATTTGAAAAACCAAAAAAAATAGTTAGTCTTTAATTTCTTGTTTTTACTATCATAAATCTTTGTTTATAGGAAATATGGCTGAAAAGAAGCTTGGAGAGTTTGCAACTCCCAACAATGATTATTTGCGTACTCCTATTACCCAGCCAGCAATTGTTGTTGATGATTATGAAATTAAACTCCACTATTTAAGTTTGGTACAACAAAATAAATTTGGAGGCTCTGCTGTTGAGAACACATGTATGCACTTGAACACTTTCACTGAAATATATGATATGATGCGCATAAAAGATGTTGACCCCAATGTGGTCCAATTGTGCTTATTTCCTTCCTCTCTTAGTGGAAGAGTAAAAGGATGGTTGCTATCTTTGCCAAGAAATACTATTGCATCATGGGTGGAGTGTACTTGTTCATTTATGACTAAATTTTTCCCACCTACAAAGACTATGCAACTAAGATCTAATATTACTAGTTTTAGACAGGAAGAGCGTGAGCCACTAGCGCTTGCATGGGAGAGGATGAAAGAATGCATGAGAAACTGTCCCAGTCATGGGATGGAAGATTGGTTAATTCTCCATTTATTTTATAATGCTCTTAACCCTGTGTCTAAGTCTATGCTTGATACTGCAACTGGATGAACATTTATGGGAAAACATATTACCGAAGCAAAGCAGCTGGTAGACAATATGCAAGACAACCATGCCCAGTGGCATGTGGAAAGATCAAACACGAAGAAGGTGAACTCCGTCTCACCACAAAAAAATGAAGAACTCAATGCTAAGCTGGATAAGCTCATATTAGCCGTAAAAGCTAAGGAAAACCATGTAAGAGCTATCCTAGAATCAAATATTGAAGAAATAGACTTCATAGATCGTAATGATTATAACCCTGCTTGGAAGAAGAATTATAATCCTATTTTTCAGAAACACTATTCTAGTCCTACAGGTAACTCTAATAATAATATGGGAACAAGTAATGGTAGTCTCCAAGAAACACTTAAGTCCTTCATAGACTCACAAAATGAGCAAAACAATATCCTTGTTAAAATAATGGAGAACCATGATGCTATGCTTGGTAAATTATCTAACCAAGCTATAAGTTTGAGGAATAATTTGCAGGCCCTCCAAGAAATAACAAGGATTGTTGAGGCACAACTATGTATGATAACTGAGAGTCAAACTCTCATTCTAGCTAAATTTGCAGGTAAAGCTGAGCCTAATCCTGTTGAAGACCTCAAGATGATAAGAATCCAAAGGAAGGATCCTGAAGAAGTTGATTATGGTAATGTTCCTTCACCAAATTACACCGTTGAAGATCTTGTAAAAAGGATCAATATCAAGATTCTGGTAAGTGAAGGAAATGAGGAAGCTATGTATCAACACTTAGTTAATCAGGTAGCAATAAAGGTACATGAGCTTCAAGAAGAATATAAGAAAATTGCTGAAAAATTACCTGTAAAGCTTGGTGATATATTTGAGCCTACTATTAAGATTAAAATTGGGAACAATGAGATAGCTGCACTTTGTGATCTAGGTGAAAGCGTTTCAAGAACTCCAAAAAGTCTTTTTAGTAAGTTAAATCTTGGCTCCTTTGAAATCATCGAGTTAAAATTACATCTAGCAGATTCTACCTACAAACAAGCTATAGGGATTAAAGAAAATACTTTAGTATACATTAAATGTTGTCCTGCTCTTATTGATTTTGTTATTCTTGACATGCTTGAAGATGCTACTGCTCCTATTATATTAGGTCGTCCATTCTTAAGAACTATTAAGGCTTTGATTAATCTACATGAAGGGAACATGAAGCTTCAATTGCCTTCGCGGGATCATTTTGTTATTCATTTTCCCAGGAACAAGAAAGCCAAGCATGATGAAAAGGAGGCCATCACTTTGAAGGCCAACTATTTTGGAGTGGGTGTTCCACTCATCTGGCCTAAGTGAGCAACATCAATGTCAAGCTATTGAGCATAAAAGAGCGTTTCATGGGAGGCAACCCATGTGAAATAAAGGTTTGAGTAAAAGTGTTGAAGTTTTAGTTTAAGTTTTATGTTTAATAAAGAGTGCTAGAAAGCTCTAGTTGAGGAGAAGAAGTTCGGTAGTACTAAAAATCCTGCTTTATACATGCTGATGTTGGTCGACAATTTTTACTGTTAATTTTTTGTCAAAAACAAGGTGTTTCGCTAAGTTTCAGGATAAGAAATAATTCTCGAAGAAACAGAATTTTTTTAATGACTACTGAAGGTTTAACGACCAACTAAACAGCAGGAATAAAAATTTCGGCCGTATAGTTCCGGTCATATAGATATCTTTGCCATCGACAGATTTTGTTTTCCAGGTACTGAAGGTTTCACGACCAACTATACGACGGGAATAAAAATTCCGGCCGTATAGTTCCGGCCATATAGATATCGATGCCTTCATAAAATTTCTTTTCCAGGTACAGTAAGTTTGACGACCAACTGGGATGAAAAATCCCGGCCGTATAGTTACACCGCCAGGTGGAAACCCTAAATTTTTTATAGCAGACCAACTGTACGGCGGGAACAAATTATTCCGACCGTATAGTTCGGCCGTATAGTTGCGTCCGATGTCAACACCCGGATTTTTAATCCCAGATGTCTGTTATGACATACCTCACAATCCTAGGATTACCATTTTTGCGAGACATAACAGATTGGATATCACAGTACATCATCCATTACAAACCATAATAAGGTCTTACAAATAAAGGATCTCATGATCCAGTCTTAATACAAACAAGCAGCGGAATAGTAAGCGTAGTAGTGGGCTCCATCTTCAGGGTCACAGGCAATGCTAACGATGGGAGATGATCCTAGTTGTCGTAGACCTCCTGCTGTCCATCATCCTAATAGTCCTCCTCATAGTCTGGCCATGGGAATAGCCAGGGACAAAGCCATGAGTACTCTTTAAGTACTCGCAAACCATCACTAACAAGTAAGGTAGTTCTAGTAGGAAATTTAAGCTATAGGTTTATTTGCAAAAAGGCAGATTTATCTAAACTAAGTTTAGAAGTAAAGAAAACTAACTTATTGTTCTAAATCACATAAGTGGGAAACTTGTTTTCATAGTCACAACCCTGTTGTGGTCAAGTCAAAGTCACAATTCATTTCACAAGTCATTTTGAAAACATCTCACGACGGAACAGTATGGCCACTTCAACTGTCCATGTCCCCGAACGCGGCTATTCGAATAGTTTGCCATTCTGCAGAGGTGGTACACTTTCACCACAAAATTCGATACATCCATTAGGGATAACCCTGAATCAATCATACTTAGTATGCGTATAATCAATCAGAACCTTTCAATTACACACTCTAGTATAGGCACCTCCCCTATGAGCTTGGCCTCCCAGCCATGGCCATCTACCATCCTAGGCACTGCATAAGTGGACATCATCAAGAGGTAGCCTCAGCTCAAACCTCTTCCGCGAGCGAACCCATACTAATGCATATAAACTTCCGGCTAAGCCTTACCCAATTCAGATATTGTGGTTGTATGGTAATATTGGAATGGTATCGCATCCGAACCCAACCATCAGCTTTTATAAAGGGCTAAGACTCATGCCTCAACATTTTCATCATCAAATCCATTTGTGTTTCTCAACACATGTCAAAACATTTCAATAGAATGACTCATCATTCCAAGGTTTTCATAATCATTTTCACCAAGTATTCCCATCTAAAGTGATCTAGTTTTATGCTTAGCACTAGCCAATAAGGTTAAGAGTGTTCACTAATGAGGGGTGCTAATCTTCAATCTCATGCCATAGAATGACATCTAAGTATAGGCCTACTTTTATACTCTTTATGCTATCTATACTATTTCTCCAAATACTCACAAAGCACTAACTAAAAGTAAAGAACTTTTGATAAAGCAAAAGTATAAAACTTGCAAGTAAAACTTGGGATTGGTGTAAATCAAAGTTGTATAACCAAAGCATGCCTAATGCATCTTGCTTAAGTTATTTTGCAAGAATGACTTGCATAGGTCTAACTGGCTTAGTAATGATGGCTTGCCTTGATTGTTGCAGTGATTGAAGTTCTCCTCTTCTTCTTGGTAGAACTCCTCCTCGTATCCTTGGTCGGTACTCTCGTATATAAATGAATACGGGGTACAAAATTACCAAACAATACTTAACTAAGTCTATAGCACACTAAGGCTCACACTTGATGATCTAGCATCATCATAATCACCACATGGATTAAAGACTTAATCTTATTTATTTTATTTTAGAAAAGTAATTTCTACTCATTGAAATTAATTAAGATTTAGTATTCTCCAAATAGAATTTGGGATCATGTGGACACATGTCATCACCACATATTCTAATACATGGGAATGTGATTTAAAGTGTTGGTCACATTTTATAAAGTTTAAGATTATCATTTAATAGATTTAAAGTGACTAGAAATGCCTATATAGCATTATTTTGGTACTAGTCCAATGTCACTGCATGCAAACCTAAATATTTTTACATATTCAGATAGATCTTATCAAATGTGTTTTTTGAGAGTTAGAATCAACCAAAAAGAATTTATGGTTGATTTTTGAAAAATGTTTGAAGTTGGAAAAGTCCATGTCTTATTATTTTTGGTATAGATTATCTCTAACTCCAAATGACTGAAATCCAACGGGCTTGGATAGATAATTTAATTACCTTTATAGAAAAATTTGAATCATTCAATTTGGTCCAGTGAAACTCTCTGAATTGATTTTTGAATCTAGGCACAGAAACTAGTCTAAACTAAAATGGAAAATCAATATTTGAATCTCCTGGGCTGCGCGGGAAAGCTAAACGGGCCGGCCCAACTGCACTGCACATCACAGCACGCTGCTGGCAGAGGGGATCCACCCGTCAGGGAGACTAACTAAACTAAACGGTATCTGCAAATCTGAGCCCTATGATCTAATTCTAATCTAACGGCTATGGTTCATCGTCGATGACGAACTGCTCCGACGAGGAACTAAACCTAGCGCGGCGGTGGGGGTCTGGCAGGGCTCACCTGGGCTCTAGCTAGGGTCGGAGATGGGGGCGATTGACGTGGTAGACGATGGAGGTTGGAGGCGTGATCACGGCAGGGCTTGGGGTGGTCGAAATCGACGGCTCCCTTCTCCTCCAGCAGCGGCGGGCTCCGGCCAAATTCTGGCGAGAGAGGGCTCGCCTTGCTCCGGGAAGAAGTGGGGGAGTGTAAGTGAGGAGTGGGGAGTGTAGTGGTGTGGAGAATGGAGGCGGGGGAGGCCTCCTTTTATACTGCGACGAGGGGACAGAACGGTGCGGGCGCGAGCTCGTCGGTGACGATGCTACAGGCTACTATCGGCGTGGCGGAGGCTAGTGGGCGGTGCGTGGTTCCCTGGCGGTTCTCACGGGCGTAATGGCGCGGCATGGGGCAGTGTGGTTTGGTCGGGAGCGTGCGGCGCTCTGCACGGACGCAGAGGTGTTTGCAGCAGCGTGCGGCAGCTGCGGGTCGCGCAGCGGCGAACAGGAGTGTCTGCGGGGTTGGGGTGATCATGGCAAGCGTGAGCGTGCGCGGCGAGGGAGAGGCACGGTCTGTGCGAGCTGGTCGGGCACAACGAGATGGCGCGCTCTGGACTTGGGTGATTAGAACTTGATAATCTTGATTAGGGTTTTTGGGGTGTTACAAACCTTCCCTCCTTAAACAAAATCTCGTCCCGAGATTTAAGAAAATCTAGGAACTAAAGAGATTTGGAAACTTAGTCCTAATGTAATCTTCTCGCTCCCAAGTAGCTTCTTCTTCGGTATGGTTTCTCCATTGGATCTTGAGAAATTTGATACTCTGGGTCCTGGTGGTTCTGAAGGTTTCTTCCAAGATACGGATGGGCACTTCACGATACGTCAGATCCTTGTTGATATCAATGGTTGGGTGCTCGATGTTCTTGAACACTTCGGTCTTCTCTGGGACTTCTAGGCATTTGCGAAGCAACGTGATATGGAACATATTATGGATGGCTGACATCTCCTCTGGAAGTTCCAGATGATAAGATACTTATCCTCGGTGATTCAGAATCTTGAAGGGTCCAATATATCTGGGGGCTAACTTCCCTTTCAGTTGAAAACGTTGCATTCCCTTCAAGGGGGACACTTTGAGATACACAAAATCTCCGACATTGAAGGTCAGGTCTCGACGTCTCTTGTTAGCATAACTCTTTTGTCTAGATTGGGCGGTCTTGAGGTGCTCACGGACTTTGTGAACCTTCTCTTCAGCTTCTCGTAGGATGTTGGGTCCGAAAATCTGACTCTCTCCTACTTGCGACCAATTCAAGGGGGTACGACACTTTCTTCCATATAGAAATTCAAATGGGGCCATTTGCAAACTGGCTTGATAACTGTTGTTGTGTGAGAATTCTGCGAAAGGCAGGCAATCTTCCCATTTTGATCCATATTTTAGCACACAAGCTCTCAACATATCTTCTAAGATTTGGTTGACTCTTTCAGTCTGTCCATCGGTCGCGGGTGATAAGCTGTACTGAAATTCAACTTGGTTCCCAATCCTTTTTGGACTTTCTGCCAAAATCTTGAGGTAAACTAGGTTCCTTGATCCGACACTATGGTCTTGGGGGTTCCATGCAACTGATGATTCTAGCAATGTACAGCTCTGCTAGCTTCAAACTCTGGTAGGTAGTCTTGACAGGTATGGAATGGGCTACCTTGGACAGTCTATCAACTATGACCCAAATAGAGTCATTTCCCCTACTAGAAGTAGGCAAACCAGTGATAAAGTCCATTCCAACAGAATCCCATTTCCATTCCGGAATCTGCAATGGTTGCAACAGTCATGTGGGTCTCTGATGTTCCGCTTTGACTCTCTGATAGATATCACACTTGGCGATGTAGTTTCTGATTTCTCTCTTCATCTTATGCCACCAAAATTGCTCTTTCAAATCCTGATACATCTTTGTTCCTCCGGGGTGGATAGAATAAAGAGTATCATGAGCTTCTTGCATTATAACTTGCTTCAGCTCGGAATCTGTTGGCACACATATACGTCTTTTGTACCACAAAACTCCCTCTTCATCTTTGGTGAATCCGGGTACCTTTCCTGTACCAATACGACGTTTGATTCCATCGATACTCGCATTTCCTTTCTGCGCCTCCTTGATCTGATTGATCAACGTGGGTTGAAGTTCAATGCTAGCTAAAAATCCTTTGCTAACTAGCTCTGTTCTAAACTGCTCCAACTCTTCATGCAAACTTGGTTGGGCTTCTTTGATCATGGTGTTTAATCTACACGGCAATCTGCTAAGAGCATCCGCTACCACATTGGCTTTGCTGGGGTGATAGTGAATGTCAAGGTCATAATCCTTGATTAACTCTATCCATCTCCTTTGCCTCATATTCAGCTCCTTCTGGGTGAAAATATACTTTAGACTCTTATGATCCAAATAAATCTCACAACGGTTACCCATGAGGTAATGACGCCAGGTCTTCAAGGCTAAAACTACGGCTGCTAGTTCAAGGTCGTGGGTAGGGTAGTTTTGCTCATGGTGCTTCAGTTGTCGGGACAGATATGCTATGACTTTGCCTTCTTGCATCAACACACATCCGAGACCAATCTTGGATGCATCACAATACACATCAAAAGGCTTCTTGATATCCAGCATAATCAATATTGGGGCTGAAATCAATCTCTTCTTGATCTCTTGAAAACTTGCTTCACATTTGTTGGTCCATTCGAACTTCTTATCTTTCTTCAACAGTTGGGTCATCGTTCTTGCGATGCTCGAGAATCCTTCAACAAACTTGCGGTAATATCCTGCTAATCCGAGAAATGCACGGACTTGGGTTTGAGTGGTTGGGGCTTTCCATTCTTCAACATCTTTGATCTTGGCAGGATCGACAACGACTCCTCCTACCGACACAATATGTCCTAGGAATCCTACTTCCTTCAACCAGAATTCACATTTGCTAAACTTGGCATAAAACTAATGCTCTCTAAGCGTTTCAAGGATGGTTCTCGGGTGTAGCTCATGGTCTTCTTCTGACTTTGACTAGATTATAATATCATCGATAAAAACAACGACAAACTTATCCAGGAAGTTCATAAAAATCTTATTCACGAGATTCATGAAATAAGCGGGGACATTGGTTAATCCAAAAGACATGACCGTATACTCATACAATCCATATCTGGTGGTAAAGGCGGTCTTTGGAATATCCGTTGCACGAATCTTGAGTTGATGATAACCAGTTCTAAGATCAATCTTAGAAAACACTCTGGCACCAGTCAACCGATCAAACAGATCCTCTATCTTTGGCAATGGGTACTTGTTTTTGATGGTGACATCATTCAGCTTCCGGTAATCCGTGCACAAACGGTAACCTCCATCTTTCTTATCCACAAAAAGAACAGGTGATCTCCATGGCGATGCGCTTGGTTGAATCAAACCTTTCGCCGGCATAGCATCAAGTTGCTTCTTCAGCTCCACTAGTTCAGATGGGTTCATACTATAAGGTCTCTGAGCTATGGGCCCAGTTCCAAGAATTAGTTCAATAATGAACTCGATATCCCGATCTGGGGACATACCGGGCAATTCATCTGGGAGTACGTCGGGGTATTCACAGACTACTCTGACTTGGTCTAGGATTGGTTGGGCTAGACTCTTCTTGCATTTGAACTGACGGGGCAAAGTCTCAGATACATGCTCTACTGATACTCCAGAGTTACTGGTCATGGTTATGGCTTTCTTGGCATAGTCGATCAATCCTTTATGTTTCGACATCCAATCCATTCCTAGTACCACTTCCAAACCTTTGGTTCCAAGTACTATTAGATTGGCATAAAAATCTATCCCATGGATTCTGATAGGTACAACCTTGCAAATTTTTCTAGCTTTGATGGTTGAACCCGGTATTTGAACTATCATAACATGCTTCAATTTGGTTGGTTGAATCTTACTAGTGCATGTAAATTGTTTTGTAACAAACGAGTGCGATGCTCCAGAATCAAACAACACTCTTGCTAATACTGAGTTAACAGAAAACATACCCAGCACGACATCGGGCGCTTCCTAGGCTTCTTCAGCATTCATGTGGAACAGATGGCCATTGCGGTTGAGCGAATTCCCTAGGGCAAATCTCCTTCCAGGCTGAACACGGCGTTGCGGCTGAGCTGGGGCATTCACATTGGTGGTGGCTGCAAGCTTCTTGGGACACTCGTTGGAGTAGTGACCCTTGACTCCACATTCAAAGCAAGTGATCTGGGACTTGTCTTTGGCTGCAACAGGCACAGCATTGCTTCCATTCCTTGGGGCTGTATTGTTGTTGTTGTTGTTGTTGGACTTGGGTGGTGCACGGTTGAATTTGTTGGAGTTGCCGGGGTTGTTGTTGTGGTTTCCTCCAGTCTTCAAGTTTCTTCTGCTACGATTGGGATAGCTTGGACGGTTCATCGGGGGTCTGTTCTTTCTTGGGGCATATCCTGCAGACGGGTTGGGGCGATACTTCTGAATATAGTTGGATCCACTCTGGTGCATCATGCGACGCTTGCGGTTGTCATTGGCTTGGTTGAGCTTCCCTTCCATCTGGATGGCAGAGTCTACTAGCTCTTCTAGATCTTCAAAACGGATGTTGACTAACATAGTCTACACCTCATCATGCAGTCCGTTCAGGAATCTTTCCTTCTTCTTGGCATCAGTGTTAATCTCATCAGGGGCATATCTAGCTAGCGACAGAAATTTGTCACGGTACTCAACTACCGTCATCCTTCCTTGCTTCAGTTCTCTGAACTCATATCTTATTCTGGTGACTAAACCTTGGGGCACATGGGTGCGACTGAACTTGATCTTGAATGCTTCCCAGGTCAGCATCTGACCGTCATTCATGGTGCGGGTGATATTCCACCAGGCTCTTGCATCTCCTTCCAGATAGTGAGTGGCAAACAGTACCTTCTCATTGGCTTCAACTCCTGCGACTTCCAGGTTGTTTTCCATGGTTTGCAGCCAATCATCAGCGTCTAAGGGATCCTCAGACTTGCTAAAGATAGGGGGATTGGTATTCTGAAAGTTTTTGAGCTTGGATCCATGGTGATCTTGGTTTCCATGGCCTTGATTATTGTGGGCCATCTGAGCTATTTGTTGAAGAGTGGATAGGTTGGCTTGTCGTTCGGCTCTACTAGCTTCACGATCTGAAACTAGCATTTGCAGAATCTGCAACATTGGGTCTTGCGATGAGCTGCTTCCTCTAGGGTTTCCACGAGTCATCTGAAGATTGAGATAGATAATGAGATAAGAGGGAAATTTCTAAGGTTCATGGTTTTGTTTCTAAAGCTTTAAACTTTGAGTTTGACTCAGGTTTGTCAAACTAACAACTTCCTTTCATTCATTCATTCAAGCACACAATACAAACACACACCACAACACAAATGAAAAACAGATGGTTTTAAGAACCATTCTGTGAAACTAAGATACAGTGGGACCGATACAACTCATTCCTACAGTAGTGATCAAGGTGCATCTAATCATCATCAATGAAGTCGGAGTCATCGTCATCGGTATCATCAGCGTAGAAATCCATGGCATCATCCTCCAGGCAGTCATTGTCATCACTAAGATATGAGTAAAGATCTCCCTAGATATCTTCACCTTCCTCCTCTTCCTTTGCTTCAAGCTGGACTTCCTGCTCACGGATGGTCTTCTCGAGAGCGGCCACCTTCTTGTGAAGACGAGCGATGGTGCGATCCTTCTTCTCGCGTTGACGACAAAGTGATTGATGATACTTGAGGAGCATGGCGATAGTCTGGTCCTTCTTGACGGCAATGGCAAGGTTGTGGTTGGTGTAGTTGCGAGCGTTGTCTAACTCCTTCTGCCTATCATACAGCATGAAGTCAAGATTGTCCACCTGGTGCTTCAGCTCTGGATGTCCTAGCATCTCCAATGGCATACCCATAGAATCATGCCTTGTGAAGTGAGCAAAGCGAGTTCCCTGGATCAAGTTGATGTTTTTCCCACACAGACGGGCGAGAGCTTCATGCATTGCCCTGGCTATCCATCTAGCCAGTTGTTTTCCCTCAAGTTGAATTAGATCTTGTCCAAAGTTGGTGCTTCCATCTTGCCTTTGAGATCTTCTACTATCAGCCATTGTAGATCTCCTCCGATGTGATCGTTGAGTTAGGCCCCAAAGAATTATGGGTGTGGGCGCTCCAGATACTCTAACAGTGCATCTGGATCCCTCTCAAAGATCAGTTGGCCTCCGTTTCCCAACTGGTAGAACTTGTAATACTGAACTTCCATCTATAAGAATTTAGGATGAGTAAGTTAGTGAGGTGCTCAAGTGTGTCAAATTTTATGTAGGGATGTAAGAATTTTTGAGGAACATGAATTTTTTTTGAAAGAATCAAGGATAAGAGTGGGAATAGGTTTTCATAAATACTCACTTCTTTTGTTTTGAAACTAATTTTTTGTTCGGACATCCATTCTAACTAGGGTCTCCTATGGTCAGCATGGCTCTGATACCAACTCGTCAACACCCAGATTTTTAATCCCACATGCCTGTTATGCCATACCTCGCAATCCCAGGATTAATTTTTGCGAGACATAACAAATTGGATATCACAGTATATCATCCATTACAAACCATAATAAGGTCTTACAAATAAAGGATCTCATGATCCAGTCTTAATACAAACAAGCAGCGGAATAATAAGCATAGTAGTGGGCTCCATCTTCAGGGTCATAGGCAATGCTGACGATGGGAGATGATCCTAGTTGTCGTAAACCTCCTGCTGTCCATCATCCTGATAATCCTCCTCATAGTCTGGCCACGGGAATAGCCAGGGACAAAGCCATGTGTACTCTTTAAGTACTCGCAAGCTATCACTAACAAGTAAGGTAGTTCTAGTAGGAAATTTAAGCTCTAGGTTTATTTGCAAAAAGCCAGATTTATCTAAACTGAGTTTAGAAGTAAAGAAAACTAATTTAATGTTCTAAATCACTTAAGTGGGAAACTAGTTTTCATAGTCACAACCCTATTGTGGTCAAGTCAAAGTCACAATTCATTTCACAAGTCATTTTGAAAACATCTGACGATGGAACAGTATGGCCACTCCAACTGTCCATGACCGCGGCCGCGGCTATTCAAATAGTTTGACACTCTGCAGAGGTGGTACACTTTCACCACAAAATTCGATACATCCATCAGGGATAACCCTGAATCAATCATACTTAGTATGCGGATAATCATTCATAACCTTTCATTTACACAATCTAGTATAGGCACCTCCCCTATGAGCTTGGCCTCCTAGCCATGGCCATCTTCCATCCTGGGCACTGCATAGGTGGACATCATCAAGAGGTAGCCTCAGCTCAAACCTCTTCCGCGAGGGAACCCATACTAATGCATATAAACTTCTGGCTAAGCCTTACCCAATTCAGGTATTGTGGTTGTATAGTAAAATTGGAATGGTATCACATCCGAACCCAACCGTCAGTTTTTATAAAGGGCTAAGGCTCATGCCTCAACATTTTCATCATCAAATCCATTTGTGTTTGTCAACACGTGTCCAAACATTTCAATAGAATGACTCATCATTCCAAGGTTTTCATAATCATTTTCACCAAGTATTCCCATCTAAAGTGATCAAGTTTTATGCTTAGCACTAGCCACTAAGGTTAAGAGTGTTCACTAATGAGGGGTGCTAATTTCAATCTCATGCCATAGAATGACATCTAAGTATAGGCCTAGTTTTATACTCTTTATGCTATCTATTCTATTTCTCCAAATACTCAGAAAGCACTAACTAAAAGTAAATAACTTTCGATAAAGCAAAAGAATAAAACTTGCAAGTAAAACTTTGGATTGGTATAAATCAAAGTTGTATAACCAAAGCATGCCTAATGCATCTTGCTTAAGTTATTTTGCAATAATGACTTGCATAGGTCTAACTTGCTTAGTAGTGATGGCTTGCCTTTATTGGTGCAGTGATTGAAGTTCTCCTGTTCTTCTTCTTGGTAGAACTCCTCCTCCCCGTATCCTTGGTCGGTACTATCGTCTATAAATGAATACAGGGTACACAATCACCAAACAATACTTAACTAAGTCTATTTAGCATACTAAGGCTCACACTTGATGATCTAGTATCATCACAATCATCACATGGATTAAAGACTAAATCTTATTTATTTTATTTTAGAAAAGTAATTTCTACTCATTGAAATTAATTAAGATTTAATATTCTCCAAATAGAATATGGGATCATGTGGACACATGTCATTACCACATATTCTAATACATGGGAATGTGATTTAAAGTGTTGGTCACATTTTATAAAGTTCAAGATTATCATTTAATAGATTTAAAGTGACTATAAATGCTTATATAGAATTATTTTGGTATTAGTCCAATGTCACTGCATGCTGTGGGCTCCCCGGATTATCCATTCGAGAAATCCCTGTTATGTATATATCCATGTTCCCATGATCAGTGAGCCGTGGAACATAACCGACAAGTATCATTACAACATCCAAAACATAACAAATTGGCAAGACTTACATAAATGCCACTATGGCTACATCATCTTTAGTAGCGGAACATCATCACGCGCGGAGCCCAATCATGCCTCAACCTACAGGCGACTGACTGGGAAGACGGCCTAGCTCGCTGGACATCACCTTAATCTTCTGATGTCGAACCTCTGAAAGTCTGGCCAAGTAAATGACTAGGGACAAACCCATGAGTACTTTTGAATGTACTCGCAAACCACCAAGATAAGTAAAATAAGGAAATGCAAATTTTAGCTGTGGCGAGTTAGCTCTATCTAAGGTTGTTTTTGAAGTAACTAGACTATCTCTTATAGTATGACATCTCCATATCTTTGTTGAAAAAGAGTTTTGAAAACATGCCTCTGTTTTATAAATCAAGATATCCCCATATCTTTGTTGAAAACCTTTTTGAAAACAGTTTTGGAGTAAAAACCCTTTTTAAACCTCTTTGACCACCTCTGGTCAAACAACACCTTAGACTCAGGTTCCCCCGGAACCTCCATACTTTCATCCATTCTTTCCAAACAAACATCGTTTGGGTACTCCTAGCCAACACCTTTACAACCGTCCTTGACCGTGGACACGGCTATTCGAATAGATTATACTCTGTAGAGTTTGCGCACTTTCCCCACAATAATCAATACATCCGCCGGGATGAAACCATGGCCCACTACCACTGAGATGGGGGTTCGCATAATCAAACCTAACCTTTCGCTTGTCGACCCTAGCAAAGGCTGCTTTTCCTTTTGGGTTTGTTCTCCCCGACAACGAGTATGTGGCTCCCAACCATAGTCTTGCCTTCCGTACACACGTATACCCAAGCTACAACTTGGCGTATACCTTAACTTGGTGACTCCACTTCCTTCCGTACCGCCTAAGTCATACCATCCGCGGGAGACCCAATTGTTGCACCAGCACTCCTGCCAAGACCGGCTCGCTCTTGCCGAAGCAAGCTACAGGCTTCAGATTCGAGATTTGGTAGCGCCTGCCCGGAATTCAAGGGATCTCTCCCTGTAAGTGTTGTACAAGCTGCCTCGGCTAATGCAGACAAACTACGAGTTAAGCCCCAGCACCTGGGGTAATGTGGTTGCACTGATAAAATTGTTCCGGTAAAGGCGTAGAACATCCCTTCACTTTCTCATTTCTCATCAACACCATTTCTTTCATTAAAACATCTCCTTGGAACGACGCCTGTTCCCAAGGGTTTTACAAAGCAGTCTTTAAACATTTGTAGTAGGGTAAAACCCAAAACAGTTTATTTTCTCAAAAAACAGGGGTTTTCAACAAGGTAGGATGCTAACCACCATACTCTCAGTCTAAAGGGATAGAATGGTAGGTACATCAGGGTGGTGTCACAAGGGACACAAATACATAACTTGGAGGAGCCAAGTTATAAGCGCAATATTTGTGAAACAAGACATGTAGGTAGATAATGCAATTTATAAAGAGGATACAAAATAGGTAATAAAAGAGTAGGACAAGTATCATAATTCAGGAAATGGTGGCTTGCCTGTGATCAGCAATAAGTCCCTGGACTTCTTTAGATAACCAAGAATACCCAATAAATAATAATAAGAAGTCCCTTCCTTCTGGTCGTCAAACACTCACACTATCGCCGTCATCGAGTATACATGCAAGCAGACAATACCACAATCAATACAAGGCATACAAGCATCAAACCATACAACAAACAAACATAAGGAATACTACTGAACTTAGTAGGTTTTGGAGAGAATGGGTATTAGTAGTGGAAATTACTAGATTGCCATAGAGGTGTTTTTCTCTTTGGAAGATAGTTGTCAAGGCTAAATACCATGAACTTGGATTGGGGTTCTGAGGTCTGTAGGATACCAATGTGCAACCATGATATCCTCAAATAGGTCTTGACAAAACAAAACCAACACAAGTGGTTTCATTAGATTATCAATTACCTAGATTTAATTATGCTTTTTATAGTGGAATAAACTCTAGTTTGAGGAAATAATCCACCAAAATTTATCTGGAGGCCCAAAAATTATTTCCTTGGGTGATTAGGTAGTGTTTGATGTACTGAACCACCTAGAGTTGGAATCTTGTCAAAATAATTACCAGAATACCCTCAGGAAATTCCCAAAGGCAGTTTTGTATGGTTTTTCTCTTTTTCACCAGATTAATTCTATAGAAGCTCTTGAGTTGGTTCCAAGAGCATGTGGTATTTAATTCTACAGAATGCCTTTATGTAGGAATTGGGTTCACTCTTTTTGGAGGTGTCAAACTCCTTGAGTGAATTATTTAGTGAAAATATCACTTACAGAAGTATTTAATTCACTGTAGCTCAATAAATTCTGAGCTTCTTGGGTTTGATAGATTTTGATACTAGGGTGTACTGGGAGGTGGAGTCAGGTCAATACCATATTTCATTTGACCTGTAGAATTTTCCTAGTGCAGATAAAGGTTGTTTTTGTTATTTTTTCTAAAGACACACTACTGTTCACCTTGGCATATGGCCTATGCTAGGTGACGGGTATATCAAATACCTTCTAGTAGATCTTTGGTTCTCCCCAATTGGAGATGTAAAACTCCCTGAGGAAATTATTTAGTGTGAAGTACACTTGGCAGCAGAATAAATTCCAACAAATAATGGAATTTATTTTTGACCTGGGGTTACCTCTGCATGATTGAGAAAACCTCTGGGTACTACCAGAAATTTGAATCTTGTCATATGGATTTTATTTACATCTTCAAAAGGATTTAATCCTACTGGTCTTTTTTCTGGATCTGGAATAAAAAGAAAAGCCAACAGGGCAAGCTGGGCTGGATCTGGGGCTACTGGGCCGGCCGGAGGATTTTTGGCCCACGGTGCACGGGGCGACGCGTGGAAGGCAGTGGCTTGAACCTGCCAGGCGGGGCCTAGCGGTCAGCAACAACGGAGGTGCAAAAGGGTATCGGGCGACGGTGGCCATCGGATCAAGTCGCGATGGACGGCGTGTGGTCATCGTCTACGCGAAACAGGGCAGCCGGTGGCGGAAACCTAGGGGTGGCGGGGCTCGTCGGGGAAGCTTACCAGGGGCTTGGGGGAGGTCGGGGAGGGTGCAGGAGGACACGGTGGTCGACAGCGAGCAGATCGAGGGGCGGCACGGTCGGGTTCACGCCTGGGAAGGACCATGTGCAACGGTGACCGAGAGCTACCTCGTCGGAGCTCATTGGCAATGACGGAGGAGAGGGTCCTGGGCAAAAAGAAGACCAGGGTTAGAGGCAGGGGAGGTAGGAGAACTCGAGGGCCAACATGTAGAGGGAGGGGAGCAGGGGAGAAGGAGCCTTGCTCGATTTCTGGAGGAGGTCGAAGCTCTTCCTTCTTCTTCTTCCAGGCAGCACAGAGCAGGGGAGGAAGATGGGTTACTGGGGGAAGTAAGGGAGAAGGAGAGGGAGCAAATGAGGGGCAGGGGGCATGCTGGGGTGGCCTCTGGCCTTTATACCAAGGAGGTGAGCTAGATGGTGGAAATGTCCACTTTGGGCATGGGAAAGGGATGGAGCTGGCCAGGGATTGCCCTAGAGTACGATGGGGAGAGGTAGGAAGGGGATTGGTTCGGGCAGAGAGGGTTGTGCCAGCTATGGTAATTAATTGGGGTAAATCCTTGCAAGATTTGTTTGTCTCTCTCTCTCTACTAGTACAAGGGTAAAATGGGAAAGGGCAGGGGTGGAGCTACAGTGGTGTCGACCTAGGGTGTGTCCTGGGGTTGAGGAGATGCATTGAGCAAGTTTTGATGAGAGTTGGAAGTGGTTTGAGTAGTGGATTTTGCTTACTTGGCAATTTTGATCAAATTGGTGGTTATGAAGAAAGTCCAAAAACTTGCTTTGGACAAGATGAGGAAATGGTACTGGTAAATAGATGAGGTTAAGGTAGATATCTAGGAATTAATTGGGATTTTTATAAGGGGTTTTAGTCCTCATAAATCCATTTATTCAAAAAAGGCAGAAGTAGTTTCTAGAAGATCATTTGATCTATTTACATTGGACAGGGTTGGTTTTTGGTGTGAGAGGGTCCCAAATGTGAATATATACTTGGGGGGATTTTCCCAAGATTTATTGTGGCTTAAAAGTATTTAAGACAATTATTATTCCAATTTAGCCATTTAAGAAAATGGACAAAAATAAATAATAAAGCTTCTCAAAAATATTTATTTTTGAGATGGGAATATAGGGTATGATATATGGAACTCACATGAGCCAAAAGTTGGGGAAGTGTTTTGACAAAAACCAAACTTTCCATTGGGGAAAGGGGTTATGAGATCTTGTCTAATAAAGAAGTTTATGAGATTTGGAGCCATAATAATTATGGATAATTGTTGATAAATTTTGATGATCCAGGTAGATGATGTAGACAAGGTGTATCATGCATTTTCAACCTTGGGATTGGATAATCCAAGTTGATTTTGGGTGGAATACCCTAGATTAGGGATCTAGGGTGGTGTTAATTTCATACCATCAAAACATGATTGTATCTTGGAGCTCAGAGCTCACCTTGATGCAAGGGATAGATGGATTGGTAGAACAAGTCATATAGATGATCATGGCAGAAGAAGTTTGGATTAACTGCATTTGAGGTGATCGAGTAGTGATGGCAAACTTTGTTGAAAATAAGGCTGCCATACCAAATGAGTCATGATGCCTTATAAACCATGTGGGTTTAATAAGCTCAAACATCCACTTGGAACAAGTGAAGTAGATTTTGATAGACCTATATGAGTAGAACACAACCATGCAAAGAGTTGGCCCATAGAAGGTTGGATGATGGTGTGAGCTTCTGTCAAAGTAGGTATGATGACTAGATTTGCAGGAAATGTTATTTTTTTGCCTGCAAAACCATCAAGAACAAGTGGGAAAAAGTGGGCCTTGGTAGTCCTTAGGATGGTTAACAAGATGGTTCAGGTGCATTTCCAAAAATGCACAAGGGTTGAGAAAGGGAGGCATTCAAAAAGGTGATGTTGGAACAGTTTCCAGACTTGGTCTAATTTGGCAGTTTTGAGGATTTTGACTAGAGTATGAGAGGGAATGTTTTTGGAGGGTTGCAAGGTACCAAAGCCTCATCAAGAGGATGAGGTTTAAGTGTAGATTGAGTAGAAGGGATCCATGCTTGATATTGGTCATCATGGACTTGGGGGCTTCTTGAATGAAAATCTTCAGAATTGATCTGGTTAAGGGTTTTAGAGGATCACCTAGTATCTAGGGATTTGATCTTGCTTTGTTTCCTTGCTTGGGTTGTGGGGATTTGGGAAAAAGCTTGACCCTGGTGATGAGCTCCTAGAGTGGCTCATACTACTTCCTAAGCAAACAAGTCAAACAGCAGATCAAGGCAGCTCATCAGACAGCAGATCAAGGCAACTCATCTTATAACTAAGCACAACCACTATTGAGGTTACCATCAAGCTTAGCTTAAGGTAAGGTTGGGGCATTTTGAAGGGGTTGGGGAGTGGATAAGGTGAGAGTCCTTGGTATCTCTACCAAGAGTAGAATTCAAATGCTTTGAAAAGAGGTTTTGGGAAAACTAGAGATAAGATTAGTTGAGGGTTCTGTCTTGAAAACATAAGGAGGTTATATTATAAATCTCTCCATAGTTTTGTCAATAGAAGCTACAAAAATAGTTTTGGTTACATAAGCATCTTGGCTCATGTTTTGAAATGCCAGAACATTTGAGAATATGTAAAATGAGCCAGGATAGTTTTGTTAAATAGCTTTTGTCATCTGAGGGTGAGGTAAGGAGTATCATAAGGTATACACTCATATGCACAAGTACAAACAAACAACAAGCAAACATGGCACCAAGTACAAGAAAAAAGTTTTTGTTCCCCCTGATTTTTGCATTCTGGACAACTAATCAGCGTTGCTGAAATTGGGATGTTACACATGCAAACCCAAATATTTTTATATATTCAGATAGATCTTATCAAATGTGATTTCTGAGAGTTGGAATCAACCCAAAAGCATTTATGGTTGATTTTTGAAAAATGTTTGAAGTTGGAAAAGTCCCTGTCTTGTTATTTTTGGTATAGATTATCTCTAACTCCAATGACTTAAATCCAACAGGCTTGGATAGATAATTTAATTACCTTTCTAGAAAAATTTGAATCATTCAATTTGGTTCAGTGAAACTCTCTGAATTGATTTTTGAATCTAGGCACAGAAACTAGTCTAAACTAAAATGGAAAATTAATATTTGAATTTCCTAGGTTGCGCGGGAAAGCTAAACGGGCCGGTCCAACTGCACTGCACAGTGCAGCGGGCTGCTGATAGAGGGGGTCCATCCGTCAGCGAGACTAACTAAACGAAACGGTGTCTGTGAATCTGAGCCCTACGATCTAATTCTAATCTAACGGTTGTGGTTCATCGTCGACAATGAACTACTCCGGCGAGGAACTAAACCTAGCACGGCGGTGGAGGTCTAGCAGGGCTCACCTGGGCTCCAGCTAGGGTCGGCGACGGGGGCGATCAACGTGGTAGACGATGGAGGTTCGAGGCACGGTCACGGAAGGGCTTGGGATGGTCGAAATTGACGGCGCCCTTCTCCTCCAACAGCGGCGGGCTCTGGCCAATTTCCGACGAGAGAGGGCTCGCCTTGCTCCGGGAAGAAGTGGGGGAGTGTAAGTGAGGAGTGGGGAGTGCAGTGGTGTGGAGAATGGAGGCGGGGGAGGCCTCCTTTTATACTGCGACAAGGGGACCGAATGGTGCGGGCGCGAGCTCGTCGGTGACAATGATACAGGCTGTTATCGGCGTGGCAGAGGCTAGTGGGCGGTGTGTGGTTCCCTGGTGGTTGTCACGGGCATAATGGCGCGGCGTGCAACGGTGTGGTTTGGTCGGGGGCGTGCGGCGCTCTGCGCGGATGCAGAGGTGTTTGCGGCAGCCTGCGGTAGCTGCGGGTCGCGCGGCAGCGAACGGGGGTGTCTGCGGAGTTGGGGTGATCATGGTGAGCGTGAGCGTGCGCGGCGAGGGTGAGGCGCGGTCTATGCGAGCTGGTTGGGCACAACGAGCTGGCGCGCTCTGGACATGGCGCAGAGAGGCTGGGCGCGACGTAGCTAGGGTGGTTCAGGGCTCGGCTGGGGTCAAGGGCTAGACAGGGGGTGGCGGTGGAGTGTGGTGTGTCTCGTGCGCATCGTGGGATAGGGCGGCATGGCTCCTGGCGCTCTGCCTATTGTCGACCGGCGACGACCAAAAACGGGCGGTGCTCCACTGTGCACACGGTGAAGGGGGGGCTTGTCTAGTGCTTGGTTAGGCTCAGGGGAGACAGGAGGTTTAAGAGGGGACCAAATGTTTGATGATCACTGTGCAAAACAGTGAAGTTAGACAGGAGGTTAATTAGTGTAAGCCAGGTGTTTGATGAAATGGCCGCAAGAAATGTACTTTGGAATTTTTTATTCAAATTTGGTTTGATCTTAAGCTTGAGAGTCTAGGTTTGCTTGGAGAGGTCAAGGGGAAATGGTTTGATAGGTTTTTGAAAAAGTGGGATCTTGCCATATGAACTAGATTCAATTTTCAACTGTCCATTAAATTGATTTGAAAGATGTTTTTGTAATTTTGTAAAGTGGGCCTTGATACACTTTTACTTGGTCTAGCAAGGGATGGAAAGAAGTAGAAATGTTTCTGTTAGAAATCTTCTTCTCTAGGAACACTCAAAGTGACCTAGTGGTTAACTTTGGCCAAAATGATCATTTGCTTTATTTATTCTTACATGATTTCTTTATCTTTGGATTTTGTTTGTAATTGGTCTAGATGATGTAGCATTCACCTTTAAACCATTTCACATCATTTGCAGCAATCAAGCATGGCAATTTCAATCAATTCTATACTAATGCAAACACACATGCATTCATATTCAAATTTCTAATAAAAGTTTTTGTTAACCCTAAACTTGGGTGATTAGAACTTGATAATCTTGATTAGGGTTTTTGGGGTGTTACATCCGACCACAAAATCTCCATGGGAAGGTACCCCCGACACCAAAACTTCAATCTTTTTTCTCTCTTTTACCTCCAAACTCTCTCAAAACCTCAAGAGATCTTCATCTCTACTTAATTTTGTTCGATTTCCTCGCACACAAGTGATCTACGGTATGTTTCTCCTACGATCCTCCAATTACTTTTTGCAAATTCATCTTTGATTTGTTGTCATTATCTTTCCTTATTATTTTAGATGATGAACACAAGGAGCCAAACTCGTGCTCATGCCACCGCTAGTGCTTCTCGGGCTGCCTCTCAAGAATGCTTGGGGATACGGTTCAGGGATGAGCTCCAACGTGATCTCTTCAATAGGATCAAGAACCGAGAAGTGAAGGCAACCAAGTGGGCTTGCCCCATTATATTGAATCAACTCGGTATTTGTAATGACTTCAGTTTACTTTGCAATAGGGTTGGCCTACAAAACTTTGTATTCAATGATGTGCCTACTTATCGCCAGTTAACTTTTGAATTTCTAAGTTCTCTGCAAAGCACCGTTAAAGCATGGAATCGAGAGGACATGATTTCTTTCTGACTTATGAACAACAATAATGCTTTATCACTAGACGAATGGTGTGCATGTTTTAATTTTCCAAACAATAATGATAATGACTTACGTGCATCCTTTACTGGCTTAGACCCTTCCCCGGAACAATATTATAATGGAATGAGTTTCACTTCTAGAGTAAGCAAGGGGAAGAATATTCAACATCCTGCAATTCTCTATTTGTTCTATGTTATTGCTAACACTTTGTAGGCATGAAATGAGTTCACGAGACTCAATGAGGAGGACATCTTAGTCCTTGCAAAAGCTACTTTCAACAACACCAACTTTTCACTCAACTTGGGCGCAATTCTTGTGCGCTACCTGGAGTACCAATCCTCCCAAAGCCAAGGACCAATTACAAGTGGAGGCGTCATCACCATTCTTGCCATTGCCCTAGGCATCGACCTAGGTGAGTGGCAACCAGTGCTAGGTGAGCGACGTGTTGGTTTCTCTACTTTAAAAGCTTGTGGAATGCTCACTAGGAGAGGTGGTGTTTATTACTTGCATATTGCTAGAGCTAGGCATCTCTACCCCGCTCCTTTGCCTAATGGTATTTTCTCTATCGAGGAATGACGTTTGCTATATGACTTGCGGGTTGAGCAACACCAACCCGAGGAGGAGATTCTGGACGAGGATGTGGACCAAGAAGAGGAGTAACCACCAACCCGGTTCGCTACGTACCAAGACTTCCAAGAACTTGGAGGAACTATGGAGAGAATGCATAACCTCTCCTTGAACCTCTGAGAAACAACTAGTAATTTATCAACTCAATTTTCAAACTGGAGTTATGACTTTTCCTGCCACCACAATGATTTGAAGGGCTTGCAAAAGCCTAAGCTTGGGGAAGTTTCCTCATTATCTTTATTTGGCATTCATTTGTTTTTATTTATTTCGAGGTTGTGTTTTTAATTCGAGTTTATAAGCACTCATGTTGGTTCCCCCAACACTTTATCTTTAGTTATTTCTATTTGTTTTTGAGATTTTCTAGCCGAGCTTTGCCGCCAATTTTCTATTCTTTAATTCTCTCTCTTAAAAACAACAAAAATATTTTTTCATTTATCTTTATTTTCCCTCTTCCTTCTTTTCTATTCTCCTTGTGGCTTTCACATATTTGCAGGAGAGTGGTCGACTTAGAGTTTCCAAGAAGCAAATCAAAAGGGAAGAGAGAAGTGAAACCAATCATGAGAGGTATGCCTTAAGACTCCCCACTTTTGAAGTTTTATAAACCCATGCTAGTTAGTAGTAAATGATAAGATGTTATATTGGTGGAGTGAGTCTTTATATTGTAGTAAAAATTTGTTTGCATGGGTATTTAGTTGAGTATGTTTTGTTCCAGCTCTTGTAGTTAACCAAGTCTTGCCTAAATTTTTTCTAAACAGTTGTAATAAGAAAAAGTCTCACAATTGAAGGCTTGGGTGTTATAGTGTTTAGTCTTGAAGGCTTATTTCTAGAGACACTCAACACCACAGAAATAATGATTGACTTGATAGCTCTCTTTTAAAAGTATTTGTTCGATTGAATTAATGTTTAGCGATTTTTGTGAGCATGCCAAAGTTTGACTTGTGAATCATAAGAATGATATAGCTTTATGCGTGTCAAACTTCATGGGATGCCAACAACTCTGCTAGCCTACGAACAATCTTCATGGAGGAAACTCCTAGATTTCGACTATGAGTTGATTAAACATATGTAGCAGCAATGCTATAATGGGTAAGATTCTTGGCATTCCCGGGTAGCTTGGTTCAAGATGGAATCACTCCACTAGCTGTTATGAGTAATCATTGTACAAAGAAACAAAAACCTTGGTGATGTCACAAGTGCCCATCACATCCCGATAAACTAATTAAAATCTTTGGCATGCTCTCAATTACTTAAGAACTGAAATTCTTGAAGGACAATGAATAGAAAAGTAGTGCTTGAAAAGTCTTGATTTATTGATGTGGGAGAATTGAGATACTCTAGTGTATATGTTTTTCATGACAAACTCTCACACTCTCAATTTTACATGATTATACTTTATTGTTCAAAGGCAAGCCTATGAGTTGATTACATGACATGTAATAAGGTTTACTCATTTGAATCATCCATGTTAACAATAATTTTCTTGTGCTATAAGGATGCATAAAAACCCGTATGATATGCTTTATATTACTCTATCTATGCTGAATCTTTTCAGATTTATAAAAGTGGAGGAAACATGAGACTACCAATCATGAGTAAGATCATCATCTTGTTATTTAAGTTTAAATGTTGAGTTCCTTTTTGATTTTAGTTTTCTTGCTCGAGGACGATCAAGTTTAAGCTTGGGGAGGTTAATGGCTGTGAAATATAGCCATCTACATCCATATTTAAACTGGATATTATTCATACTTTTGATGAAATATATCTCTAAACTCTACCACTAATGCCTAATGATCAAAGGGGTATGCAATTCTTTCTTTCTATTTTCCCCTGCATAGATAATGATGTTTGATGATGGGAATCGCACCATTAAAGTCAAAGATACAAGATTTCCAACAACCCAAAGAAACCAGGGGTCGTGAAGTGAAGACATACGCTTTAACGACCAACTATACGGCGGGAATAAAATTCCGGCCGTATAGTTCCGATCATATAGTTGCCATCGACACCGCTAGGTCAAATAGAACAACTTTCGTAAAGGGACCCCTATATAAAGAGGCTTCGGGCGACGACAAACAGAGTCGCCAACCGCCCCCCCCCAACTCCATCCACAACATCGAAGAGCCGCCAGAGGAATAGACTTAGATCTAATCTCCAAACCCTTCTCCACCACCATAGCCATATTCCACCACTTGTAATAGTAGATTTCATCATCGATTGGCGACATTGTAAGCCTATTTGTTATCAATCTCATGATTCCCATTACAATGTTTATGATTGTTGATTTCATCTCTATGCGTGAGTAATTCTCCTTGGGCTAAGGGCTTCGGCCTAGCCATGTAGCTTTTGTGCATGTTATTTATCATAGATGGGATCATGTACTCCCTCTGTTCCTTAATATAAGGTGTATAGTTTTCTTGCACGAATATTAGCGCATAGGCTAGGAGGGAAAACTTAGTTGATTTATGACGTGAATACCCCAGGTGATTGACGTGATATAGAGGGAACATATGCAATGTGGATATCCTCTCTCTCCTGATCAGATTAATTGCCTCCTAAATAAGAGGAACAAATCTCAAAATTCTCTATACACCTTATATTATGGAATTTTTTACAAAAAACTATACACATTATATTAAGGAACGGAGGGAGTATTAGTTTGTATGACATGATGATTATTGTATTCTCTCTTGCCTCAATCTAAGGACTTTTCAAGTACCCAAGACCCCGAGGATTGAGCCAGGTATAGGGAGTATGAGTAATGACTAATCTACTGGTTGGGAACCCTAGTGACAGAAGGGGTAGTACGGCTGTATGTGAGGGATTTACTTGGGATTAACGGTGACATCACTATGCATATCATTAGTTCCCTTTCTTCTATGGATGAGACTAGTAGGTTATTTCTATAAACAGTTGCGGAGGCAATAGAAATTACGGATGCAATACCCACATATAATTATCTTGCTCTAACAATTACATGCATACTTTATTATTATTCTTTATTCCCATAAGACGTTTTGCACAGCTATAGGTGAAACCAAAAGCCCTAGGCCCTCTCTCTCCATCATCGACAATAATAAAAGACAGCAAACTCTTGGTCCGGTAAAACACAAAAAGAATTCTAAAACTCCTGAAGGTCCATTAAAGTAACTTCACTATGCTTTTTGCTTCCCGAGGATTCGATAAACCTAGGTATACTAGGGAAAAAGAGCTATACTACATCTGTAATCTAGATCGAAGGTATCAACCGCCGACTAGGCTATCGGAGGAGGTGTCAGAGCATGTCGGCAGTTCAATCGTCGACTAGTCTGATCGGTTTTTGAACGACCGATTGCATTAGATGCCTGCATGGATCATGCAGCGTGTGATTAGCTAACCTAAAACTTTGGTTCCCGCCAATGAGTTTCCCGCCCAAATGTTTCCCGCCAATGAGTTCCCGCCATTTCTTGTTCGTTTACCCTATAAAACCCCCTCCTCACGAAGTTGTGTATGCATAAAATTCACGTTTTTAGCCAGTATGTTTCCCGGTTTTCCCTACGGCCGCAGTTTCGAGACAAACATGTTTGTCGACCTTTTTCATTTGGCCAGCAACGTTAGGATAGACAATAATCAAGCCCAATTTGAGCAACCCATTGCTAGGGATTATCTCCTCACTGAGCTAGGTGAGGCATTACATAGAAAAGGGTGGCCAAAGAGGACCCCAGAGGAGACATGGCAAGAGCTTCTTAGGATCAATGCTAGGTGGGGCAAGCAAAGATTCTTCAACGAAGAGGCAAGGCAGAGGGAAGCCAAGCACCCTTGGCTATGGATACAAGAGATGAAGATGAAGATGGTCTCTTCATGCCGCCGGTCAGTGGTCCAGGGATAGAGCAGAGCGCGGACACATGCCCTGAACAAGGAGCAGGCCAAGAAGAGAAATGACAAGTTAGAAGAGAGTAAAGATGAAGATGACCTCTTCATGCCGTCGCTAGTTGGTACCAGGGCGAGAGCTGAGTGGGAAAAGAGGCAGGCCATGAAGAAGGCGTAGGCAAAAAAGAGTAAGGGTGAGTCATCGTCAAAGGGAAAAGGTGAGTCATCATCGAAGGGCAAGGGTAAGGCATAGTCATAGGGATAGAGAGCGCTCTTATTTGTGTACCGCAAGTTATGTTGAACTATGTTGCAAGCTATGTTGAAGTGTTTATCGAGTAAAAAATGTGAAATAATAGAAAGGTGTTTCATACATAGATAGATACAAGTCTCATACATACATACATATATATATATATATATATATATATGTCCCATACATAGATGGATATCACTGCCACCGATCATGGGGTTGCCTAGCACCGGTCAACTCCATCCGTACCTTCTAGGTGGACCCACATTACGGGGAGGTAGAGTTGACCCGTCATCCTGGGTATGTGTATCCTGTGTGGGGAAAGGTGGTGGAGTCTACTGTGTCTCCTGTGTGGGGGAAAGGTGGTGGAGTCTACTGTGTCTGGTACTGTCCAAACTAGTCAACCCGATCCTGTTGAGTCTACTGATCCTCCTCCTCATTAGTCGCCCACGAACCCATAGAGGACATGCTTGGGTCTCCAATCCTCCTACCATGTAAAAATATTAATTACTCAATGATTATATACTACATGCAACCAAAATAGATAGGAAAATGCTTACCCTCAGGACGATAGCCCATGAAGGGGATGTGTGGCTACTGCTGCTGCCACTGGTTGAAAGTAAACTGCAGCAGCTGCTGCTACCACTGGTCGAAAGTAAACTGTGGTTGTTGTTGCTGCTACCATGCTGAGCCTCTAGCCTAGTATGGAGGTAGTGCTCTCGGTGTCTCCTGCTGTGAGATCCGTTGACGAGGCCCATGGCGCAGTGGTGCTCTCAGTGTCTCTTGCTGCTGCCGCGCCGAGCCTCGAAGTAGTGCCTGGTCTGGACGCAGGGTGCGCTCCTGCATGGAGTGACGCGGTGGCCGCTCCTACATGGAGTGACGCGGCGGGCGCTCCTGCATGGAGTGACGCGGTGGGCCCTCCCCATGGAGTGACACGGTCGACGCTGTGCTGCTTGGTGTTGAACAATGTCCGAAAGGTTGGTGCACATGATGGTCGCATAGATACTCCGTAGTCTTTCCTCGACACGCTTGACAAAGGACTGAGCATGCTAACGTGGTATAAGAGGAGCGGACAAGAGTAAACGTCCCCACTAATGCACTTCCGTCTATAGCTCCCATGTCATATTGGCCTGCATTTGTATAGTAGGTAAGTACACATTATGTAGGCTACCAAGTCCAGTAACAAAGAAAAATGTATTTATCGATGACTGTTTGGGCTCCATAGTCGACTGACTAGGGAATCTCTCATCATCATGCGCGTGGTGGATGGGACACAACTGTGTCATGGTCATGTACCTATGTAAGTATGCACGGAATAACTCCATGTCAAACGCCCCAGCGAGCCACATGCCAGTTGTTGCATTCTGCCACCCCTGGATATAAATATTAACCCGCTGAAGCCACTGAGCTGCGCTTTTGTTAGTACCCTTCTGAGAGTACCTGCAATTACATTTTGTAAGTATACCATCACTGTAGAACTAAAGATAAGTAATATATTAACTTACATGTCCATGGAATCTAAAGGGGGACCTCCGGACATGGAGGATCTACCATCTGACAAAGACCAAATTGCCTCATGACCCTCTGTTGAGACATCTCCTCCACCTGACAATCGAAGATGATCTTCGACTTAGTCAGCCAGTAGTCATCATCTCTAGTGCACATAATAGACAACCCGCAAGAATATTTTGCGGCTGTCTCAACTGTCGTGTATGGCTCCCAAATGACTGAATCCTCCCTCAACATGTTGAACTTCTCGCTGAACGACGGGTAGAAGCTCTTGGCTTTCTCTCCCGCGAAACGTCAGTGTTGGACAAAATAGTTGTTAGTTTCCTTCATAGTGCAGTATCGGCATTGCAATTTATTAAACCTTTTAACTTACCTTGCGACGTGTCTAATGTGTACCGAACGTAGGCATGTCAATTCTCTCTTAGTCAATCAACAAATCAGACTCATAGACAACGGGTGGCTGGTTCTCGTTGATAATTGCTTTATTCTTTGTTATCTCTGGACGGCCAATAGGGAACCTCTCCCATGACCACAACTGCAGCAATAGTGGGCATCCTAGCAGGGCAGACCTATCCTTGGTTAGCGTACAACCAATGCACATACCTCAGTACATAACTGCTAAGATAGAAGAACCCCAGCTCCACTATGTGATATCGTTTCGGCATGTCAAATCCACGATCTGTCTAGCAAAGTGGATGTAGAGCGCCCTAATGGTCGAGACTTGGTTTTCGGTGAACATCACCTTCCCAAGAAGCCACATTATGTACGCCTCCAGGCTGCGCATAATTTGTGGCTCAGTCATCGGAATGGCTGGGTACCCGAACTTCTGGATCTGCATTGGTTAATATAACAATTTTTATCACCGTTTGATATGAAAATAAGTGCGGCAAAGACGAAGATACTGAGTAGCAAACAAACCTGACAGTTCTGCAACCAATCAAATTTGGGGCCATGATTTTCATACGCAAAGTTCGACGCTCCATCACGGATGCCAAAGAATCGTTGGGCCATGTCTGCAACCCAATTCGCCAGTGCATCCACCGGGCCCATTGGCACTCTAGCCAACAGCAGTCCCAGCAGGAATGAGAAATCCTGCAGGGTAGGAGCCATCTTTCCCCAACGAAAGTGGAAAGTGTGAGTCTCGGGCCCCATAGATCCCCTAAGCAGGTGAGCAACGACCCTTCATAGTGCAGGCATATGGTTTGGAAGCCATGTTATCGTCCTTCTATCTCCTGCGTACGAGTGGCCTCAACTAGACGCACAAATGGTAAAAGCCCTGCCTACTTCAACCTGCATACCGAGATAGCATAACAATGGCTTTGGTCTCCACTATCTCAGTGTATAACAGTCTAGCCAGGAGGGTTGACGTGAGATTACGATGGTCTTGAAGGACATTGGGAAGTTGACATGTGTGCAGCACAACGTCGGTAACCTTCCAGTTGGTTTCATACATAGGACGATGGGCATGGACCCTGTCCGGACATCCGACTTCCTTACAGACCAATGTTAAATATTTTTGGGATGACACCATCGTTTTGAAGACCCGTTGCATGGACAATACCCACTCAACGATTGCTTCCTGCAGATGTCTCTTGCTAGGATATAATGCACCCAGGGAGATGTTGTTCACGTGATAGTACCATGCGGAATCATGCCCATCGTTCACATTCATTGCTGCTGTGTGGTTATTATTCCATGATGCCGGAATAGGTTGGACGATCTCTTCTTGATCAGACTCAGCGGAATCATGAGAGTTATCACTATCACCTTCTGAATCTTCGGCTTCCATCTGATCTTTCAACCAACCTTCGTGTCCCACTGAAAATATCTTCTTCTGTCCCATGACTACTTTTAGCTGATTCATAACCACCACCCTCGGTGTGTGCATAACTACTCTGACCAGATTTATAACCACCACCGCCATCTTGGCCTTGACTGCTCTGGCCATAATAGTAGCCATCACCACCTTCGTCTTCGGCTTGCCTGCTCTGGCTATGATCATAACCACCACCAACATGTTGGGTCTAACTACTCTATCCATGATCATGCCTAGGCTCTTTAGTCACAAGAAGAACTAAAACAGTGGGGTTAACTCCCTTTTTCTCACAGGCTTTCACCCATTTGACCCATTTAGCTTGCACTTCTATCGGTCTCAAATAAAAATCAGGTTTAATCCTAGACTTAGTCCATAATACATGCACACCGACAGTATGAATCGGAGCGAGCCATAAACGAGCAGATAACCAATCCTTCAACTCAGTAACGGACACTGTTTCAGGACCCCAGATAGAAACGAGAGGAACAAGGAAGAAGCTAGGAGGAAGAGGAAGAAGAAGGCCCGCGGGGCTGGCCGGTGCACACGCGGGGATAAGAAGAGGAGAGCTCGGCATTTCAAAACCGACAGCGGCGGTCGGTGCTTCAAAAGCCGAGCGAGGACGCTCCTCTGTTGTCGGCCGACAACCCGACAAGATGGGCCGTGTCTCCACTGTCGTCAGCAATTCAAAAGCCGACCGAGCACGGTCGCTACTTCAAAAGCCGAGCTGGCGTGGTCGGTGCTACAAAAGACGACTGGGCATGATCGGCTCTTCAAAAACCGACGCCACGCTAGATTCGTTAAACCCTCCATTCACGTATTATTCATGAAAATTATAAAAAAAATCATTTTTTAGCTCGTGTGGTTCTATCCTTAAATTTCTAACGGAGGTTGTTTACATAGATAATATACTCTCGGTTGAATAAATGCTAATGGACGATTTCCCGGGAAAGAAAGTTCCAAAAAGAACATGGCAGGTAGTTTTAGGAAAAAAACGTTGCCTTACAAGTTTAATCAATTTTATTAAAAAATATAAACATCTACCAAATCAATATAAATTAACCCACCACAAAATAAAGTTTTATCGTGTATTTATTCAATATTATAGTTTTTTATATTTTCCTATATATAAAGCTGGTCAAACTTATAAAAATTGACTAAAAATATACACTTGCTTTTTTTTCAATGGAGGGGGTATTTCCATTAAAATCACATGGTTTATTGGCAGCTTTAAACATGGCACCTCTATTCTATCTTTCAAGCGCCCACGCCCCTCCTTGACCGCCCAATCCGATTCACACAGCCTCTCGCCACCGCCATGTCCGTCGCCGTGGCGGCCGCCTCCTCCTCCTCTCGCTACCTGCTGGGCCACGCCAACTCGCTCCACCACCGCCACCCTTTCCGCCCCGTGCGCTTCATCTCCTCTCCGCCGCAGACGTACGCCTCCCCATCGGCGCTCCTCTGGCGGCGGACGCGGCAGGCGGAAGCGCCAACTACCTTGTGTTCCGCACCGTCCCTTGGCCGTGTCGGTTGGCCGCGCCGCGAGGGGAGCGCCTGGCTACTCTCGTTCCGTGCTGAAACCGATGCTTCCTCGTCGGTCGAGGAGGGGGGCGGGGACACCTCTCAGGCCGTCTCCGCGCTGCTCCCGCTCGTCGTCGTCGCAACCGCCGTCGCCGCTCTCGGAAACCCTGCCACCTTCAACTGGTGAGCAAAGCAGCCGCTGGACGCTTTGAGGAGATTTCTGGCTTGGAATCTTGGACAATTAGCACATGGTCGCTGATTATTATTATCTCTTCTGTAGGGTCTCCAAGGAATTTTACGCACCTGCACTCGGAGGCATCATGCTGTCCATTGGCATCCAACTATCCTTCGACGACTTCGCGCTGGCATTCAAGAGGTTTATCCTCTCTTCTTGTTTTTTCCCCCTTTTGCCTTCTACTCGTTCACCCAAGATCACGGAGCATGCCACACCCCCTAGCTATCGGGCATCACAGCAGCAAGTTGTGCCGGCCAGCCACTTCACCGCGCCGTGGAAGGTGCTTGTCGCTTCGTCCTTGGCCGACGTATGACTGGTCGAGGAAGGAGTCTTTAGCTTAGAGCTTAAGCCATTGTTTGTCTGTTCCTGTGTTGCATTTCCAGGCCGGTGCCGCTGTCAATTGGCTACATGGCACAGTACATGCTCAAGCCGCTGCTGGGTGTGCTGATTGCAAGGGTGTTCAAGATGCCATCGACCTTCTTTGCAGGTTTTATGCTTACATGCTGTGTCTCGGGTGCGCAGCTTTCGAGCTATGCTAGTTTCCTCGGGAAAGGAGATGTTGCGTTGAGTATTCTGCTGACAAGCTACTCAACCATATCTTCGGTGATTGTGACGCCTATTCTCACTGGATTATTGATTGGTTCAGTGGTTCCAGTGAATGGAATCGCGATGGCGAAATCTATTTTGCAGGTAATTAAATTGTGGTAATCCGGGGCAATAATAGATTCTTTCTTGCACTCCGTACATTCTCGCTTATGAACAAGGCCTTTCTGTGATTATGACTGTGATTTCCTGTTTCCCAGGTGGTTCTTGTTCCTGTGACACTTGGTCTCCTGCTGAATACCTATGCAAAACCAGTTGTTAATTGCATACGGCCAGTAATGCCATTTGTTGCTATGGTGTGCACATCACTCTGTATTGGGAGCCCTCTTGCTATAAATAGGAGCATGCTCCTGTCAACACAAGGACTCATGTTACTTCTTCCCATAGTGACTTTTCACATTGCAGCCTTTGTTGTGGGTTACTGGGTTTCCAAGTTGCCTCAGCTGAGGTAATTGGATACTGAAATAACACTTTATTCATTCTTTATGTTCCTCTCGCATCACCGTGTGTCCTTGATCTTGCTAAAGCACAGTTTAATGTTATCTGGATTCTCTTTGAATTGTGATTTATTTGTTAGCTCTGCCAAAGTCATGTATACTCATATATGCATCCTATTCATTGACATATGGGTATCTTTACCTATTTCAGAAAAAGAAAATCAGTTTTTTACTTTCGTTGTTAGCTCCGTACATTTGACATAACTTCACTGAAGTACTTCCATTTATGAAAAACTTAGTAAAGTATGTTATACTCCATCCGTTTCAAAATATAAGATGTTTTAGCTTTGTGAAGCAAATGTATCTAGACTTCTTTTAGTGTGTAGATTCACTCCAAACCTGAGTGAATCTACACACTAAAAGAAGTCTAGATACATTTTCCTCACAAACCTAAAACATCTTTTATTTTGAAACAGAGGGAGTACATATCAATATTACAATTATCATAACTCCATATTCTGTTAATGTCTGTGGAAGTCCAATGGTTCCCGTATTTGTATTGTTTTTTTTTCTAAATTACTCTATTTAATCTCTAGCTAGTTATAAAAACCAAGCTTCTTTTGTTGACGAAGTAAATAGAATTAATTTTCATAGTTTAGGAAAATAATGGCCATGGAAATGTGGATGAAATACTCACCGTCCAGATAAATGGCTTAATCCTCTGTGTGGAGGTAAACTAGTACAGTATCATATCAGCATTAGCTTCGTCTGCTACATTACATTCAAAATTAGATATCTGCTACTGACTGAAAACCGTACTTCAGAAGTACCTTGATGCCTTTTTGCTAAGTTTCTTATTGCATTTGTATGCAGACAAGAAGAGCCTGTTTGTAGGACTATTTCAGTGTGTACTGGAATGCAGAGCTCCACCCTAGCAGGACTTCTTGCTACCCAATTTCTTGGAATCAGTCAGGCAGTTCCTGCAGCATGTTCTGTTGTTGTCATGGCAATATTTGGTTTGACTCTTGCATCATACTGGGGACGTGGCCTGCGAATAAGGGATGTTCCTTTGAGATTATTTCCTCAAGCCTCCTCTGGTACGAGGTCTTGAGAAGTTGTCAGATTTAGCATTGGAATTCTTTCAGGTGCACCCTGGATGGGAAAATCCTCCACCGTTTGGGGCTGCAGTTACAGGAACGTCCTGTGCCTGCCAAAACTACAAAAACAGACCTGCAAGATAAGCAGCGGCTAAACCTCGCCATAAGAGGCACCTGCATGGGCTGCATACGGTGGAAGGATAATGAGATGGAAGTCGTATATGATACCATGTGCTGTAGGTTCCATTAGTGTTGTCTCTTCCGCTTCGTTGTAGATACTAGATTTTTTTTTGACAAAGGGAATATATGCAAATATACCTATTACACTTGATCTCTGCAACAACACAGTGCGCCTATGGATGCACACAGCTGTAAAAACAAAAATAAAAAAAGGAAAGAAAAATCCCACTATAGTGATCTATTCCTTGTTGCAACGGTACAAACACCACCTGAAGTCTAAATTCTTAGAAGCAACACTTCCAAGAAGGAAACAGTGTAGAAGTGCTGACGTAGTGTTGTCGTTGCCCTAAGTTTTTATCCTAGAGAAAGTTCGTGCTCTCAAAATAATGCTTTTAAGAAGGCCATTGCTAGTCACAACCAATTAAGGTCAGACATTAGATTTTCATCTTGAAAGACGAGACGTGATACTTCTTTTTGTTTTAGATTTTACTTTTTGTACTCTTGTTGTAGCTAGAAAGTTTTCTTTTAGTTTATCGTCTGTAGTTTTTAATAAATAGTTTTTAATAAAGTACCAAATTTTACCTATTTGGATGATATTAAGTTGATAAAACATATGGAGTTGCAAATTCCTGTACTATACTGTTTACTAGAAAAATTCTCAGATTTTTTATGTAACTCTGATTGCACTAATTTTTATACTTCAGTTGCAACTTTTCATCTTATATATTCAAAAAAATTGGTAAAAATTTCTGACATGTTTAAGTAGGAGAAATAATTGCTGTTTTTCTAGACTAATTCTGTCTTTTGTTGTTTAAACCATTTTTTTAAGTTTCAACTTGATTCTCTATGAGTCTTTTGATACTTTGGGAATGTAGACAACTTAATATACCTACCGGATACTTCAAATAAAATCTTGTTGAAAAATTCTATGGCAGCTAACAATATATCTTTGTGCCTACTAATGTCACCTCATAGAAAAGAACTAGCAGGAAGGTTTTGTGTTGAAGTTTTTCGCATAGAATAGAGGAACATCGCACCATGCGCTATCCAAGAATCGTTAACACCATAAGCTTGGGGATGCCCAAGGCTCCCCCATTGGATATATTACACTCACGATTTGCAAATCTCTAAACTTTATTTTTTGAGCAACATAAGATTTACACATAAACTTGGAGCGTCTTTAGCTAGTTTTATGTTTTCTTTGCATTTTTATCTTTTAAATATGAGACCACCACCTGGAGCTATGTTAAATAAGTATGAAAGAGATACTGGAATAAAAAGAAAGATTAAGTTGGATGCTATTAAAGAAAAGGAAAAGAGAAATAAAAGTGGAAATACAAGTTATGCATGGTGTTATTTGTTTCATATGCTTTAGTGAATGATAATTTACAAGTGCCTTATTTAGTGGTACCTTTTATTCACATGCATAGATGATTAAACTTAAGTTACTTTGTCTAATAAGAAATGATTAGCACTATGGTTACTTTTGCATGCTTTTATATGGTCAACTTTCTCCCTCTTGCTAGCCCAAATAATTAAACAAGCATAGACTTGTGCATCGAAATCTCTTAAACCAAGTTATTCCAATAGTGTCCAGTATACCTACCTATGGAGCATTTGTTGTACCAAGTATAATATATGTTCTATGTCTTTGAACATTTCAAAATCATCTCTTTTGTGTAGTTTAAACCCCATGGGAAAGTAAGATGTGGGATGATACCACTAGAGCACAATTGTTTGAAATAATGTAGAATATTAATTAAACTTGAACCATTGTGATTGGAATTATGTAAGTTATGTGTTTGACAACTTATGATTTGAGTGTTAGCAGAAACCATGCTTACATAGGGAACGCTTTCAACATTGCACTATTTTGTTGATGTCATGTATCTTTTGGCGGTGGATGCCCTCGATGAGAAATGAGCTAGAACCACTCTAAAGTTTTCTTGAGTTTGCATAAAGGTCATAGGGCTGCCTGAGTCGCTAACCTAAGCCATGCTATGCATCATGGTGGAAATTTACAGCATGGACATTCAATGAAGCATTTTAAATAAAAATCTATGCAAATAGTAAATAAAAAAGAAATGCCGAGGGGTTCATTTGTCTCTCTGTCTTGTCATCTGAGTATGGATAGCCCCTCATAAACAGACTCCTCATACAAAGGGCAAGAGCCACCTCGGTTGCCACCCTCTCTTGGAACTATTTGCTTACAATGACAAAACTTCTTTGGGGCCTAATTTTAGTAACATGAGGACTGGGTACTTGTGCTCAATGGACATGAGACATTCAACTTGTGATGGGTCAAACATATAAACCATACTTGATCTCACTTTAACCATAACCGTTAAATATGCCTGGTGAAAGGGCATGTTTGCCCCATGTGTGGTTAATTAACGACAATATCTATGGACTAATGTGTGAATTGAGTTTCGCTTGTAAGTTTTGTCCATTGGCGTCGCTTGGGCCATGTGTTAGTTTTAAGGTTGAAAAAAGAAGAAGAAGCAATGTCTAAGTGGTGATGAGTCATCATGGTAGTATTAGTATGGAAATCTGGCAGGTCACAAAGGGAATATCGACTGATGATGAAGATGGCAACGATCAAAATGTCGCAGCCATATGGGAGTCTTGTGTTGGATACGCCTGCCGCGTGGCCGAGATGACCGGCTATGAGAAGCCAATCTTCCAGTTCGTCATAGTACCACCAAGCCCCCCAGCCGAAGATGCATCCGATGATGACAAGAAGGCTAAGTCTGACGTCATTGTGTCGGATAAAGATCAGGGCGATGTGGATGTTGGTACCAGCGAGTCGGCAAATCCTCCTTCACCTGCAACATAGGATTGAAAAAACTATGCATTATTTTGAAGCAAGTGTTGTAATAGTTAAAGTATTTATCTGGTTGTGTTGGTCTGTAAGAACTTATGCTATACTCTAGCACTTTGATTATTTTTGTTGTGCTCGAAAAATTACTTAAGCACTTTTTGTTCATACTTATCATTTATCTTGCTTTCTGCCTCGTCCCTTTCATGAGCTGACAAACTTTTAGCAGGGAAACGCTACCGAGCAACGGAGCTCAATTGCTAAACCAGTTTAAACTCGGAAACAAAGTCGGCTTCTAGTACCAACAATTCACTACTCGAAAAATACCTGTATCTAAGCAATCAAATAAAAACCAAAGTATGAATAGAAGATGAGAGTTACACCCGAAGGTAGCATTTTCTAGAGGATTAGAAATCTAACCAGAACAAACATGAGCATAAAGTACTTTCAAGTATTCTATGATTTGCGACTATGACATGATCATTCGAAAATAAGATGGTACTTTCAAACTTACCGTAAAAACATTGAGGACACCAATACTTTGTTTCACTTTGAACATGTACATTGATATGATTACAAAGAAAGAAAACACAAGAATAAAAGGGATGTAGCTAAGCAATATTCCATGGACGGTCCCATTCTTCTGGATCTGTACTGCCTCCAGCTCTCTTTCTTTTCTTAGTAGCAGGTATTTCTTTGTCTGGTCTCATGTCTATTAGATAGTATGACCCGTTGTGCAATTATCTGCTAACCATAAAGGGTCCTTCCCAGATTGGGGAAAGTTTGTGCTTTCTTTGCTGCACTAGTCGGAGAACTAGATCAACCTTTTTAAAATACCGATTTTTGACTCTCTGACTATGGTACTTGCATAACTTTTGCTGATAGGCTGTAGATCTATGTTCAGCAACAACACGAACTTCCTCGAGCGCATCGAGGTCATCATGTCGAGAAACTTCGGCATCTTCTTCGACGTACGCAACGACTCAGGGAGAAACATGGATAAGATCACTCGGAAGAATTGCCTCGACGCCATAGACTAAGACGAAAGGTGTATATCCGGCTGACCTGTTTGGAGTAGTTCGTAAGCTCCATATAACATATGGGAATTCGTCTGCCCAAGCCCCTGCAGCATGGTGAAGTGGTGCTTCGAGCCTAGATCAGAGGCCTTGGAAAATTAAACCATTTGCCCTTTCGACTTGTCCATTGGCTTATGGATGTGTGACTGATGCTGTTGGGGATATACTTTCCGGGTATCCTCACTGTGCCTCACTGACCAGGGTGGCCCACTTCGGGTTAGAGCTTTGCTTCACGGGCGGCCCAGTCAGGGAGAAGAGACGGAGTCCAGTCCGGCTATGGGAAGGCCCAGAAGACTTACCGACGTAGGCCCGTAGTGTTACTTGTAGTCCAAGATGTACTCTGTAACCGACTCTTAGTCGTAGCCGGATGGATCTCTCCTATAAACCCTAGGCCGGATATCTATATAAGCCGTCCTAGGGAGAGCCTTTAGGGCACCCTCACAATAGTCTACAATCTCAACTCGCATAGGCAAAACCCTTGTAACCCATATTCCAGCATTGCCGTATTACTGGATTGCTAGCAGGAGTAGGATCCGTCCAAAGCCGGCGGATTCGAACCTGGGTAAACTTGTGTGTTCACTGTCCCGGAACACCGTACGTATCAGACCCTTCTCTTCCACACGCCTCGAGGACCCCCTCATGGCGTACTTGTCATCAATCCGACGACAGTTGGCGCCCATCATGGGGCAAGTGAGCTTCGGATCTACGTTCCAAGCGGAATCTACAAGAATCAGAATCGGCGAGACTATCACCGTCGGTCGCATCCTCTACGCCAGTGACGTCCCTCTCATCATTCTTGACGAGACCTGGATTCCGGCTAGGGAGGCCATGACTGCCTATACCATTATGTCTTTCGGCGAGATCGATGTGTACATCGGATTCGCTAACCTGTCCCACCTACCCCAGCGGTGACAATAGAGGTAGAAGAAATATCTGGGTCTCCTTTGTCCGCGGAGGCGGCAGAGTTCCGGATCTCAGAAAACCCTAATCCCACCTAGCCCGCACCCATTGCGGAGATAGTGGAGAAATCCGAGCTTGAAGCAGATCTTGCGGTACAAGTTGAATCTAGAGTGGATCTCCTTAGCGAGGCCGAATCCCAGATCGATCCACCCGCTGAGATCGAAATCCAAGAGGATCACAACAACAACCTTGGTTCCGGCTCTGCCAACGCCGGAACAGATCAACCGTTCGTGAGGCACACGTTGAGGTGCATGATGATGCAAGACGCAAGCGTGGATGAGGTTCTCGAAACCATCAAGATCTCCGAGGAAGCCCACGAGGAAAGCCGCAACTACCTCAGGACCCACACATCGCACTTCATCGGATACATTGGATCCGGATCTAGCTCTGCCGATGCTGGAGACAACACTGACTCAGTGCTGGAGGTGATCAGAACAAACATCGACTTACCCACATCCTCGGATGACTCGATGACATCGGCGGATTTCTGAAAGTTCTCTGCGGAATATGAAGAGGAGTACAACTCCAAAGCTGCAGAAGAAGGAGAAGCCATGGATGAAGGATCCAGGGAAAACTCTCCCAAAGCGCAGGATGACATGGATATCGGAGATAATCCCGAGGTCCAGATATCCAAAAGTATCGATCAGAGCTTGACTCTGGGAAACAGACCCAAAGCCGTCTTTGCTACCGGCACTGCCAAGAAGGCAAAGAAGAAGAACAAGAAAAACAAGACCCCGACAAAAGAACTTCCGGCAGAGGAGGTGATTGCCGAGGAATATGAGGAAGACTCAGATGGAGCACTTATCCCAGACGAGCCCAAAGAAGAGTCGGTGGATGGACACATGGTCACCGCAGGTGCCCGTAAACTCATCGATGCTGCATTAACCACACCTATCTCTACTGCAGCAGAGCTAACTGCTGCGGAATTGGACGAAAGGGCCCAAGCCCTCGAAGAACGTTGCCAAGTACTCCTGGATGAAGCTAAAAACATGGAGGACAAGAAGAAGCGCATGGCCAAGACGGAGAAGCTCATCTCTCTGCAACATCAGAAGAACCGGAAACGACATACGCACGACAGTCAATTTCCGGAAGTACGTAAGGTTCTCTTTGAGGGAGATCCATGGATGCCTCGACTCGATGGCAAGGGAGATCTGGTGTATCCAACACCAGTCCAAAACACTGCCGCTGCTCGAGACGTCCTGGCAAATAATCCAGGCTCGGAACAGGTTCGATTGGGCATCAAGCTACTCACCAAGGGTCTGGAACAGCAGAAGGCCGCGAAATCCGGAAGCAGAAAACTGGTCTCTCAATCCGACCAATGTCGCACGGATCCAGCCTGGAACGACGTAAGACCCTAGTGGGCTCCGAAACAGCATCACTATTCCGACCATCGGGTAGACAATTACTCAAGAACCGGATCTTCAGGACAGCATCATAGAGCTGCACGTGATTGGCGCAACGTTTCTCTAGCCGCGGAGCAAGAGGCGATCGCTGCCCTATATCCGCAGAATCCTCCCCGGCGAGAGTCGAACGATCGCAGGGAAGAAGACAAAGAGAAGCGCCGGGAAGAGGACCGACAAAGAATGCCACCTCCCAGGCATACAAGCCGTCCAGCTGAGCCCCACCATAATGGGAATGACGGACGAAGGAACGACGGACACCATGCCGAGTCAAGCCGGCAGGGGGCTCATCATAATGAAGACCCTCCCTGGAGCCGAAATAATGACGCTCCGGACGGAGGCTGACGTTTAGCCGGAAACAATCCAGCTGCTCCACCCTCTCCAGCAAGTAGCCATCACAATGACTCCCATGGGGGCCAAGGAGGGCGTCATGGCGGAGGAAGTGGTGGCAGAAGCCGAAGTCTAGCTCCAAGGCACCACAGCCATAGCCGCAAATCCGGACGATCTCTATCCCCAAGTGACGCGAGGCACATGATTAACTCCAACATAGAGGCGCGTCACTACGAAAACGATGATATATACGTGGGCCCAAAATGCTTCAGACCACGCATAAGAGCAACAAAATTCCCGGAAGGATTTGCTATCTCAAGACACATCCAAGCCTACGACGGCATAGCTCGGCTAGATACTTGGCTCCAGGATTTTTTCCAAGCTTGCTGCATCGCCAAAGGCGGAAACTGCCTGGTCGCAACCCGATATCTCCCACTCATGTTGTAGAAGATGGCACGATCATGGCTCACTGAACTTCCGGAGAACACCATCCACAACTGGTATGACATGCAAAGCATGTTCTTTTGGAATTTCAAAGGCACATATCGGAGGCCCTGTACGGTAGGAGACCTATATCGTTGCACCCAGAAAGCCGGAGAAACTTGCCGAGATTATCTCGGACGATGGATCGACACTAAGAACTCCTGCGAAGGGGTAAATGACCAAACTGCGATTAAAGCTTTCATTGCAGGACTCCCAATTGGTTTACTACGTAATCGCTTGAAGTGCGACAAGGTAACTAATTTGGGAGAGATGATAGAAACAGCGAGCAAGTATGCAGATGCTGACGACGATGCAGAGGGATTACTGAACGCCCTAGCTGTGCCACAGTCGGCATAACAACCAAAGCAGCAAGCTTAGAAGCGCAAGAATACCTCGGAGGAAAAACCCAATGCGGAAAAGGCAGTGGTCACTGCTACTTTCGGGTCTGGAGGACGAGGAGGGCGCGGCGGTGGCCGTGGACACGGTCGTGGGACATCAAGAGTCCAGGGTAGAGGAGACCAGCAACCTGGCAAAACCTACTCCTGGACCGACATTGCCAATAACCCATGTGTGCATCACTTAGATGCCAATGGGGGCTCATCTCACACAAACACCGAGTGTCGTTTTAATGACAACATCAAGAAAGACGATACTGCTGGCTACAGGGCTAAGCGGAAGAAGGGAAAGAAGAATCCCGAAAAAGAGAAAGAGACCAAGGAAGATTCCGACATGGACGAAGCCGACACTTCAAATCCCAAGCCGGAGGGAAAGAAAAACTTCCCAACAAAGAAAGACACTTACGTCACCTTCCTCGGATCTCAACCAGTGAAGGTCAAGAAAGCAGTTATACATGTGCTCAACACGACTGTTCTGGAGGTCCCCCAATTCTTGGATTGGTCGGAAGTAGCAATCACCTTTGACCGTGGTGATCATTCGCCTAAGTTGCACAGGCGAGGAAAATACGCCTTAGTCGTTAATCCACTCATTGATGGCTATGGTTTCTCCAAGACTCTCATGGATGGCGGCAGCAGCATTAACATTCTGTATGTCGAAATGCTACACCGGATGAAGATCTCGGAGACCCAGCTGAATTACAGCTCTGTGATCTTTCACGGAGTTGTCCTAGGAAGACAAGCAAATTCCCCGGGAGAACTCACTTTGGATGTGACCTTTGAAACTCCAAAGAACTATCGGACGGAAGCACTTTCCTTCGAAGTGGTCCCGTTCAAGAGCGCATACCACGCTATATTCGGACGTCCGGCTTACTGGGCTTTTATGGCTCGTCCGTGTTACATTTACAATATGATGAAAATTCTAGGTCCCAACGGCGTGATTACCATCAGGGGAGACTCGAAGAAGGCACGAGAGTGCGAGGACAGAAATGCCGCCTTTGCTGAAGCCGTGCTGCACGCCTAGGAGTACCAGGAGATCAAGAAAACCATTGATCCGTCCGAGATGCCCGCGACAAAGAAGGAGGTGACAAAGCCGAATCCGGAGTTCAAGGCATCAGAAGAGACGAAGAAGACGTCGTTGAAGGATGATGACCCCTCCAAGGTGACCCAGATAGGCGTAGGCCTAGATAGCGCATAGGAAAGCGTGCTCGTCAAGTTCCTCCAAGCAAATCAAGATATCTTCGCATGGAAGCCATCTGACATGACCGGAGTACCTAGGGAACTTGCCAAGCACTCTCTAAATGTACACCCGAACGCTAAACCCGTCAAACAGTCCCTACAATGTTTCGGTGATGAAAAGCGTAAGGCAATAGCTAAGGAACTAGCCCGACTCGAGTTAGCCAGATTCATAGAAGAGGTCATCCACACTGAGTGGTCGTCCAATCCTGTAATGATCCCTAAAAAGGACACCACCGATTTAAGGATGTGTGTTGATTATACTACCTTGAATAAGGCTTGTCCCAAAGATCCGTTCACTCTGCCTAGGATTGATCAAGTTATCAATTCTACGGCAGGCTCGGAACTTCTATGTTTTCTCGATGCATATTCCGGTTATCACCAAATCCGGATGAAGGAATCTGACAAAGTCAAAACTTCATTCATAACTCCCTTCGGAACCTTCTATTTCATTATGATGCCCTTTGGTCTTAAGAACGCAGGAGCTACGTACCAACGCACTATGCAACATTGCCTCCACGACCAAATCAGACGCAATGTACATACATATGTGGACGATATTGCGGTGATGTCCAAAAAGAAGGAAACCTTGATTTCCGACTTGGAGGAAATGTTCATCAATCTATGAAAATACAACATAATGCTTAACCCAAAGAAATGCTTCTTTGGAATTCCAGCCGGAAAATTGTTAGGTTTTATCGTGTCTCAAAGAGGCATAGAGGTAAACTGGGACAAAATCAAGGCTATACTCAATATTTCCAAGCCAACTCGCCTGAAGGACGTTCAAAGACTAACTGGTTGCACTGTCGCAATCAGTTGGTTTGTAAGCTGGCTCGGTGAAAGAGCCGCACCACTATACAAGCTCCTGAAAAAGACCAAGAAATTCGTTTGGACCGATGAAGCTGAAGCTGCACTACAAGACCTGAAAGCAGTACTCTCATATGCTCCCATCCTTGCAGCACCGGAACCACAGGAACCGATGTTGCTCTATCTCGCTGCGACAAACAAGGTCGTCAGTATCGTCATGGTAGTTGAGAGATCGGAGGAAAATCAGGAACACCTAGTGCAGCGTCCGACATACTATCTCAGCGAGGTCTTAACTGAATCAAAACAGCGGTATCCGCACTATCAAAACATGGCTTACGGTGTGTTCTTAGCATCTCGTAAGTTGCAGCATTATTTTTAGGAACATCCAATTATCGTGGTGAGCACAACTCCCATGAGAGACATAATCAACAATACTGACGCCACAGAACGCATCACAAAATGGGTCATAGAGCTTTCAGCTTTCGACATTGAGTACAAACCTCGTACAACAATCAAATCCCAAATCCTCGCTGACTTTGTCGCTGATTGGACAGAGACAATGGAGAATATGACCCTACCAGAGTCGGAATACTGGACCTTGCATTTTGACGGGTCTAAGGCGCTCGGGGGCTGGTGTTGTACTCAAGTCACCCTAGGGAGACAAACTTTTCTATGTACTGCAGATCCACTTCACAACGACGAATAACATTGCCGAGTATGAAGCATTACTACATGGAATTCGGATTGCTAAGGATATCGGCATCCGACATTTAATGTGTTATGGAGATTCAGATCTTATTGCCCAACAAGTGTCGGATATCTATAAGGCAAACAAGCACATGGAAGCATATAGGGATGTCATGGATGAACTATCTAAATCATTTGAAGGGTTTGATGTTCACACATCCCTCGAAAAGAAAATGAGGAAGCAGATGCACTATCTCGAATAGGCTCTGCCCGGAAAAAGGTCATGGATGGCACTTTTTTAGAGCACCTCAAGGTTCCCACTATAAAAGGAGTGGACGAGGAATATCCGACCAAATCTGACTCACCTTTAGTAGCAGAGCGCCACCGTAGTGTGGCTGAATATATTGAGGAGTTCAACAATCTGGCGCGTTACGCACCGGATGAAGTTGACACTGATGCTAAGAGGAAAGAAAAGTTCCTCGAAGGGTTGAATGATGAGCTGAACCTGCAGTTGGCTGTGGCATATGTTCCCACATACCAGTCTCTTTGTGATAAGGCTGCTATTTTGGAGAACAAAATGAAGCAAGTTGAGAGCAGGAAGAGAAAGCACTCGGACAAGCACAACTCGGGATCGTCTCACAAACGTTCCCATTACGATGACAATGGAAGCTCAGGGTTCCACAAGCATGGGAAATTCAACAAGCGCCATAACCACAACCGTCATGACAACAAGCATCACCGTAGTCATGACAATGACAAGTACAAGAACCACAAGGGTGGATATAAGAGCCACCACAGTGGAAATGGAAGTGGCAGTGGAAGCCAGCCTATCAAGAAGGACATCAGTCAGGTTGAATGCTTCAAGTGCAAGAAGATGGGGCATTATGCAAATGAATGCCCAGAAAAGAAAGTTGAAGGACCCAACAAGCCCAACCCTTTTCAGAAGGGACAAGTGAACCACCTCAATGTGGAGGAAATCTATGAGGAGCCAGATGTTGTTGTGGGTAAGTTCAAACTCAATTCTGTTCCAGCATTTGTTCTCTTTGATACTGGTGCATCTCATTCATTCATATCAAGAGCATTTGTTGAAAGAAATGAACTGCCAGTAGAAACTATTGGGTGTCCTATAAAAGTAAGTTCTCCTGGCGGAGAAATGATAGTGAATTCAGGATGTCATGACCTAGTCATAGAGTTTGGGAAGTATAAGTTTCCCGTTAACTTGATAATCCTAAATTCCCAAGGATTGGATGTCATTTTGGGAATGGACTGGATGACTAAGCACAAGGGAGTGATAGATTGTGCCAACCATACTGTCTCACTCACAACTCTGGAAAATAAAAGGATCAGATTCAAGACCAACTTTGAAGCAAGAAGGAGTATGCTGAATTCTCTTAAGGGGGTTAGCATAGACAGTGTGCCAATTGTGAGTGAATATCCGGATGTGTTTCCGGAAGAATTGCCGGGAATGCCACCTGATAGAGATGTGGAGTTTCTTATTGATTTGCTACCAGGATCTGGACCAATAGCAAAGAGACCGTACAAGATGTCAGTGGATGAACTGAAACTGGTTGTGATTCCCGGCTGGACTCAACCCTACCTTGATTACTTGGTAGACGGAAAATTACCCGAAGACGAAGTTCTGAGCCGACAGATCGTCCGATGAGCAAAAGCCTACACTATAATTAGTGGTGAGCTCTATAAATGGAGTGCATCTGGGGTCTTTTAGCGCTGTATATCTCCGGAAGAAGGAGTGGAAATCTTACGAGAAATCCACGAAGGCGTGTGTGGTCACCACGCTGCAGCCAAATCTCTAGTGGCAAAAGCTTTGCGACACGGTTTTTTCTGGCTTACAACCAAGGCAAATGTCGAACGGCTAGTCAAGACGTGCAAAGGCTGCCAAAAATATGCCAAGCAAGCTCACGTTCCGGCTGATCAGCTGCGAACAATACCTATAACATGGCCTTTTGCGGTCTAGGGGCTTGACATGGTCAGACCGTTTAAACGGGCTCCAAGTGGATTTACTCATCTCTTAGTGATGGTGGATAAATTCACAAAATAGATCGAGGCTAAACCCGTCACTAGTTTTGATGGAGCAACAGCCAGAAGATTTGTCGAGGATGTCATAATCTGATACAGTTATCCGCATAGCATTATCACGGACAACGGGACTAATTTCTCTATGGGAGAACTTGCCGAATTCTGCAATGAACAAAATATCCGACTTGACATTGCGTCAGTCGCACATCCACAAGCTAATGGACAAGTCGAAAGAGCAAATGGCTTAATCCTACAAGGCCTAAAACCAAGACTCGAAGCACCACTATGATGTGTTGCGGGGGCTTGGGCAGAGGAATTACCTTCTGTAATATGGAGTTTACGAACAACTCCAAATAGGTCAACCGGATATACACCTTTCTTCTTGGTCTATGGCACAGAAGCAGTTCTTCCTAGTGATTTGATTCACACTTCTCCTAGAGTGGCCGCATATATTGAAGAGGATGCCGAAATTTCTCGACAAAATGACCTCGACTTAATCGAAGAAGTTCACGTCGTTGCTGAGATAAGATCAATAGCCTATCAGCAGAAGTTATGCAAGTATCATAGCTAGAGAGTCAGAAACCGGTCTTTGAATAAGAACGATTTGGTTCTCCGGCTTGTGCAGCAAAGAAAGCACAAACTTTCCCCAATATGGGAAGGGCCATTTTTAGTTAGTCGAGTAATGCACAATGGTTCTTACTACCTAACTGATATGTGGCTAGTCAAAGAAAGACCTGCTACTAAGAAAAGAAAGAGAGCTGGAGACAGTATAGACCCGGATGAATTAGACAGACCATGTAATATTGCTCAGCTACGTCCCTTTTATTCTTAATTTATTTTTCTTTGTAATCATATATGTGTACATGTTCAATGAGAAATAAAGTGTTGGTTGCCTCAAAAACAATTCTGAGAAGTTTTTACCATCTTATTTCCGAATGACCATGTCACAGTCGAAAATCCTAGAATACTTGAAAGAACTTTATGCTCATGATTGTTCTGATTTGGATTTCCGATTCTAAAATTCCTACCTTCGGGTATGGATTTAAATTTTCTAAGTCTATACTTTGGTTATTTGTCTGATTGCCGGATGCGGGCATTTTCCGAGTAGTGAATTTTTGGTACTGGAGGCCGGCTTTGTTTCCGAGTTTAAACTGGTTTAGATTGAGCTCCGTTGCTTGGTAAAGTTTCCGTGCTAAAAGTTGACCGGCTCAGAAAAGGGACGAGGTGGAAAGCCAGATAAGCGATAAGTATAGAAGAAAAACATAAGTGCTTATGAAAGTATTTCAGGCACGAAAAAATGAAAAGCCAAAAGTGCTAAATAGATATATTTAAACTTAGCACTAGCAAAAAGTATCATACTACTTATTTACAACCCGGATTTTTTCAGAATAACACAATGTTTGTTCTGATGCTCTATGATGCAGGGGAAGAAGAAGGATCTGCCGACTCACTAGAGACATCAGCCTCGCCTCGATATCGTTCCGAGACGTTCAAATCCAAGATGGTTTGCTCGTCGTCGGAAGCTTCACCGGTTTCTTCGGTAGGCGGAGGTGGCGTCTCTACTCAAGTGAAGAAGGGGGTATCGTAGCTGGTCAAGTCAGCTACGTGGCACCCATATCCGGCACAGTAGTCCATAATGGCTTTGATGTCCTGCTCCTGACTGTCTTCATCCACTTTACAGTACCCTCTATTTACTTGCCAGATTTCCATGTTTCCATGGTGGCTCATAACCATGGGGAGAGCGTTCTGCGCTGCGGTCCACGCGTAGGACATGTTCCAGTCCTAGATGAGCTAGGGCATCTCCTTGGCTTTATCTCACAATTCAAAGCCGGACATGCTATGCATGTCCGGAACCTTGAGAACTTTGCCAATATCTTCAATAGATTGGCGGAAGTCATGCAGCAAATCACCGACTTGAGTAAGCCGGATCGTGCGAGATTCAGCAGAGGCCGAGTCTAGTAAATTCAGAGGACTTGCACATACAATACAAAGGGGTGAAACAAATAAATCTGGACTCCAAAGAGTCGGAAGATGCAAATAAGTCAGAAAGAGGGTAACGTACCAAAGATGACATCGTCGACTTTGGTCTTCTCCTCCCGAAGACTCTAGAGTTCAGCCCGGAGTGCCTCGGCAATGTCCCTCTCTCTGAACAAGTCATTACTGAGATCCGAGATTTTCTTATCATGGAGCACAATCTTGCGATCACGCTCCTTGGTAGCCATGGAGGAGGACTCAAGAACTTGAGCAATGCTCTTCTCATGATCCTCCTTAAGCTTATTCAGCTCTTGGCGGAGGTCCTTGTTTTCCACCTCCAGGGTTCTCAGATTCTCGGCCTCTTCAATCATAGCACATGACTTCTTTACCAGTGCTGCAGTCAAAATAACAACAGTTGAACAAAAGTTCGACTATGAAATACAAGACAAGTTTTGAGTTTTGGAATGTTTACCTTCAGCCTCATCCCTGGATACTTTCGGTTGAGCATTTTCAAGTCAGAGAGCTCTGATCTCTCTCCGCTTGTTACAGATATTCTTCAATAATTCCTAGTTATATGAATTAACTTTCTATAAGTCAGAATACCCAGAGTTAGAAGTCTACTAAAGACTCGGGCTAATATTTTTACTAATATCAGCACGAGCCTTGGGGGCTACACTAGTTCATTCTTTGGCATCCTAAGAAAGCATAAATCCGGATTGTCTATCCAACTTCATGCTTGGGGGCTAGAGGATATGATATATGATATGAAATAAAGTAAAACGTGAGTTGGAATTCTTACTTACATGCTGTTCATGAGTGAGTTTGCTCAAACTCATGTTTACTTCAGTGGTAACCTTCTCGGCGAGAGTGAGCAGGACCACTAGTGGATTCGGAAGCTTGCCGGTTCTCAGCCTCTCGTCGCGAAGGCGGACTTGTTCAAGAAGTTCGGAGTACTTAACGTCCTCCGCTTCTTGTGCTTCTTCGGCAGTAATAGTCCGACTTTCTAGGCATTGCCGGGCCAATCGCTGAATTTCCTCCGCAGATTTCCGAGAAAGGCCAAGTTTGGAAATTCCCGGATTGTCTAGGAGATTGTCGGTGAAGACTTTTGCTGAGGGATCATTACCCGAAGAGGGTTCACCCTTATCAAAACCCGAGTCACCCATGGTGACGTCAGTCTGTGATCCGAGGATCACTGGCTCTGCTGATTGAGCCGGATCTTCTGCAACGGTCGGAGATGGAGTAATCTCCGGCGCTGCAGAAGGCTGTTTAGCTCTGAGAAGGTAATAGAACAGAAAAACGTTACATCTCGGAAAGAATTAAGACATATAGTACAAAGACCTTGTGAGGAAAGACTACCTCTTCACAACGGGCACTTCCTTTGTACCAATGACCACTGTCGGAGCTTTGCGCTTTCGAGGAACAACATCCGGTAGTGGAACCAACTCTCCTTCATCCTGAGAAAACTTAGGAGGATATCTCTCGACTAGAGCAAGGTCCGACTCGGGGAGGTCGGCAAGCTGAAAAGAAAAGATATCTCAGTATTGCAAAATAACATAAAGATTGATGGAAATATGCCCTAGAGACAAATAGTAGTAAGGACTATTATCATATTTCATATAGTTTATGATTAAGTTTTATATCATGCTATAACTGTATTGAGTGGAAACATCAATACACGTGTGATATACAAACAACCAGGGGTTCCCAGTGAAACTCTAGTCACTGGTTCATTGGTCAACATATGATCATGTTTCCTGATCATGTGGCATTTATGCTAGTTGGAAATGGAGTCATCTCGATAAACCAATACCCAAGCTAAACATCGTGACCAGATCATGTCACGAAGTTCAAGTTACGATGATTTGAAATGGATCCTCGTAGACTATTCCTTAGACCGTGAGGCTATATCAATCACTGTCTTCCGAGAGTGCTTAGATAACATCAAACACCATCTGGTAAAACGGTGGTTATAAAGGTGTGTTCAGGTATTCGGAGGAAACCGTAGAGGCAATATATGTCAAGAGCGGGATTTGTCCGTCCATGTGACGGGAAGATACTCAAGGGCCCACTCGGAGAAGTTATATCCAATAGCTACGCAGCGTGTGATTTGATCACGGGGATATCACTTGTCGGAACGAGTCAAATAGCATTGTTCAGTAACGAGATTGAACATGACATGGTAATGTCATTGATCAGATCTCGGGCGATGCAAGTATCAAGAGACAAAGAGAATAAGACACGACTGTCCCGGTTTAAACGACGAAAGATCTTCGTGGAACACAGGGGGGTCCCTCTGTCGATCATTGGCGCGGGAGTGTCCCGACCATGTCTGGAGTGTTCCCGAACCGTGAGGTATCACGCTTAAGGGCTTGATGATGCTTAGAGAGTGTTTATAGGATTGGTAGAATCACCAAAGTAAAGAAGGGAGAAAACCGGAAGGGTTTCGGTAAGTCCAGAGAATGTCCGGAGTGGAGGTGGAAGGTGTTCCATGACCACGGAGGTTGAATAATATGTGAATGAATGTTAAATATTGATTTAATCATTTATTCATAATTATTTAAATAAAGAGGAAATCAATTAAAGGTCAAAAGGCTTAATGGGCCAATTTCCGGAGGGAGAGGGCCCATTAGGGGAAAGGAGAGAGGGAGAGGGGCCAAAGGGGAGGCCGGCTGGGCCTAGCCCCCCCTACAGGGCCCACTAGGGGCTGGCCGGCGGCCACCCTACCCCTCCTCTCCTTTAGTCCCATCCGAGACTTTGAGGGTGGGTGTACCCCCTCCTGCCCCTATATATAGTGGGGTATTTGGCCTAGAAAAACACACCAATAATCAATAAAGGTCTCCCCACTTTTGGGAGGACCTCTAATTGATATTTTCTCTCTCTCCCTCTCTCTCTCTCATGATCGTGGTCCCAAGTATGGACTGCGCGAGCGAGAGACATCTTCACCGTGGAGCGCCGTCGCGCTGCGGGATTCGGATCCGGAAGCTCTACTTCCGCAACTGCTGCTGGATCAGGGAAGTAGGAGTCATCGTCAGGCACCGGACGTGTGTAACTCCCCGCGAGGTGTCACACTTGAGGCACTCAAGTCGTTGGATCCAGAAGGAGCACAAGAACTTCATCACGACCTTGAGGTCGGCTTCGACTCGTCTACATCAACCACGCTCTCCTGAGCGTTGACATCGCTTTTCAGTCTTCAAGGGTAAGTTCGCGAAAGGCCCCTCCCGTTACTGTATTACTAATAGATAGGTCCTAGCAGCTTCAAGGGTTCAGGGGCGTAGAGTAAAATTTTATTGTTTTCATACACGGAACCCCTACAGTGGTATCAGAGCTAGATCTATGCGTAGTAATGCTAGTACGGGTAGAACACACGAGATGTAGCGTGTGGGCGTTGATCTTTTAGTTGTTACCCTCCCACGTGTACTTGTGTATACCGCAGTAATGCTTGATGAAGCGGCCCCCAACCGACTTTACGCGTTCATTCGCGAGACTGGTCCACACTTGACATACGGCTTGTACCATATAAAGTGGCTTAGGGGGGTGTCTGTCTCTCTCGCATTAGTTGGTGTACCATTTGCAATGGAGGGCCCCGAAAGGGGTGTAGTAGAGACAACTACTTGATCAGCATTGTGCTGAAAGTTCGAAGGTAAGAACAGTTCTTGTGCGAAAGCCCATTCAGCCACGTAAAACATGCAAAGATAAAGTAGAGGCGTCTAACTTTGTTTTGCAGGGGGCGTTGCTTTGTGATATGGTTGTGGCAAAGTTAAAGTGATTACCTTTTGTTACGTAGTAGTAGATAGTCACGGAGGTGACGAACTACCACGCCGGAATGACACCGGTACCCTGGTGTCTATGGCGCCGGAAGCCCTGGCGCCAGAACCCGGTGACGGCGGATGGAGATCACGACGTGAAGGACCATATCACATAGCATTTACATTCAAGGTTATTGTTTATATGTCTTATTGTGTGCTAGTATTAGATACTCGACGATAGCTTAATAAGATGACCCCTGTTAAAATTACCAACGATTGTGTTCCCCTTAGTGTGCAGCACCAAGAAAGTTCTTCGGTATGAGGCGATCCAGGGTTACAGTCCTGGGTGTGATGACCCACAAGTATAGGGGGTGTATCGCAGTATTTTCGATAAGTAAGAGTGTCGAACCCAACGAGGAGCAGAAGGTGCTGGCTAGTGGTTTGGATCAGGAATTCTCTGCAAATACTTAGCAAACGGATTTTTAGGGGTTTTCGATAAAGCAAGTAAACAAAGTACGAGTAAATAAAAGACAGTAGGAATAAATGCAACAAGTGGCCCAATCCTTTGTGCAGCAAAGGACAAGCCGGTTTTATTACTTAAGATGACCAAACGTTCTCGAGGACACATGGGAAGACAGTCAAGTGCTTTCGCTTCATATAGTTGATTAATCTTCTTTAGCTTGCTAAGTGTTGTGTGGGTGAACCTGTGCTAATGTACCGCCCCATCCAAGACTAATACATACTTGTGATTATACCCCTTGCAAACATCCGTAAGTACAAGAAAGTAATTAAGGTAGAAACCTAACCACAGCTTTAAAATCTAAGACCCTTACGTCCCTTGTGCAATGGTTTCCTAACGGGGGTTCAGGTTTCTGTCACTTCGGCAACCCCTACGATTAGTAGCCAAATACACAATGCATTCCCCTAGGCCCATATAGGTGAAGTGTCATGTAGTCGACGTTCACATGACACCACTAGAAGAAGTACACCACAACTTAAATAACAATCTATTGAATCTTTCTCAACACAACTCCACTACTAACAACACGACTTCTCCCATGTCCTCAAGAACAAAACGAACTACTCACAAGACATCATATGGATCACTATCAGAGATGGAATAATGATGTATAACAATCTGAACATAAACAAAAATTCAACGGTTCACTCAATAGCATCAACTACAAAGAGTAATCAACATCGGGAAAGTTTCCCCTATGAACTATGCAAGATTCAACGCAATTGTTACAGCAATATGGAGATGGTGATGAGGGTGCTGATGGTGATGATGGTGGTGGTGATGATGATGATGATCCTGATGAAGTCTAGCTTGATGGTGGTGTTGATGGCGACAATCTCCCCTCTCCGGGAAGGAATTCCCCCAGCAGAAATCTGTCTGCCGGAGAGATCTTTCTCTCTCGGTGTTTTCCGCCCTGCAGAGGCGGCGAAATATTTCTGTGGTCGCTCCCTAAGTATTAGGGTTTCGGGAGGTTGATATTCGCCAGAGGGGAGAGGCTGGAGTGGGCCAGGGTGGCCACACAACCTCCTGGCGCGACCTAGGCCTGCCCACGCCTTGGGGTGGTGTGGGCCCCCTGTGGCCCATCTCCACTCCATCTTCTGGCATCCTTAGTCTTCTGGAAAAATAGGATTTTCCGTATATTTTCCCGGATTTTTTGATCTTCGCGAATTTTGCCTCCAAACAACACCTTTTCCATCAGAATCCTGACTGCAGCGGTCTATGCTACCAAAGTCATCAACCATGCAAAAATAGATGAAATAACATAAGTATCACCTCTCAATATGAAATATATCAATGAATAATAGTGAATTAAGACATAGAATAGTGATGCAAAATGGACGTATCAACTCCCCCCAAGCTTAGACTTTTCTTGTCCCCAAGCGAAACTGAGCTCAATAAACATGACCTCAGGTTTATGGAGTGAAGAGTCGATAAAAGAATACGGACAAGAAGCATCACATTCATCAAATACATAGATCATAATAGAAGACAACTCACTATTATATAACTCAACTTGTAATAAGTAAAAGAAACACAATAAAGATACATAAAGTGAATCATAATTGGTGATGGCAAACTTAGCTCTTGGTCGAAGAATAGTTGATAATTTGCTAGAGTTCACAAATAACTGGTTTTTCAATGATAGCTTTCAAAGTAGTAAACATCAAGATAAGAGCAATGTGCAAAACAAGGAACATAAGAAACATGAGTGAATAAATCATCATATGAATGAATGAAACACAACAACTCAAAATACTTGCTGAGATAGAAGGGAGTAGGTTTACTGACTCAACTACAAAGTAAAATAAAGGCCCTTCAAAGAGGGAAGCAGGGATTGCAAGTCTCATAAAGATCTCCTAAAAATTATGATACTTACTAGCTTTCAGCTCTCATTGCCCCTATCATAGGCATCTTTAGGTGATTAAGGTTAAAGTGATAAAAAATGAGGATATGCATTGACAAGTTGTAAGTTGAGAATCTCATGTCCCTTGAATACGAGGGCCGCTCCTCATGCTACTCAAGTTTAGTCACCGGTAAGTTCTTGTCATCGTAAGCATATGTGTATCATAGAGAACCGCCAATGGGGTACCCCTTACCCGATGATACGGAAGAATCCCCATATCAAAATGACAAGGCAAGCAGACAACAAGAATCTCAGCTATCTTCTTATTTACCATGGGAATATGGTGCTTTTTTCTCTCTTTCCTCTTTTCATAACCTCTTTTTTTTTCTTTTCTCTTTTTCTCAATCTCTATCTCTTTTTTTATAAGAAGAATGCTTCATAGATACTCGTTATGGTTACGCTGCAGGTTTCCACCATGTCAGCATGGATTAGACCAGCGGCCGAGGCATTTCTCTAACACACATGCATAACTCCATGGACTTACAAGCTCCCCTTTCATTTCACACCGACGACATCCATAGACAAAAGAACATGATATCAACTTGGTACAAAGTACCAGTGCAATGTTGAAAGCGTTCCCCATGACAACATGGTTCTGCTAATTCACAACTTACAAAGCGCAATCATATATGCAACATAGGTGAGCACAATGGTTCAAGTTTATTAAGTGCAAGAAAGTAAGGTGTGCCATCAAGTTCATGAGAGCTTTAATCACTAATTGTCACATAACAAGTTTAATTTAGGAGGTAGATAAAACAAGAATTTACTTGGAATAGCAATAATGCTAATAGGTAGGTATGGTGGACACAAATGGCAAAGGTTTTGGTTTAAAGGAGGTGGATGCACGAGAAGAATTCCCTCTCAGTACAGGTTTTTGGCTAGCAAGGCTGGGTAGCAAGTACAAGAGTTGAGGGAAACAAACAAACATACAAGTGATAAAGACAAACATGCAATCTTCCTTGGAAGCACAAAAGATCTTAACTAGAGAATACTAGACTTATGAGCAAATCAAGAAAGAAAGTTGATGAAATTATTTTACTCTAGAGTACTTCTATCTTTTTCATTCAACTCTCAAAAATAGTGTTGCTACTGACCAAGCCAGGTTTGCCAAAACCAACTAAATTAACTCAATGATCCTAGAGTGCTACCAATACTAACAACAAGATCAATCATATAACCACGAATTGAAAACTAATATAAGCTATGCAAAAGTGTGAATGATAGAACTTCTCATTAATATTCCATAACGGCAACTCACACCAAGGGATACATATCTAACGAGAGAGGGGACACTTCCATAATGCAAACCATACTACAAAATAACTCCTCTATTCATGATATGACTCTACTAATAAGGTAAAAAGATAGAAGATAGTGATATGATACCGCGACACTCCCCCAAGCTTGGAACAAACCAAGGGGATGCCAAACCTGATGACGAATTACTCCTTAGGTGGTGGTGGTATCCTCTCGATGAGCGTCTTGACCAATTTCCCCAAGTCCTCAATCTCGAAAGTGAGAGTACGAATCAACTCTGAGTTGTGCTCAATACAGCTCGTGATCATTTCAGTTTGTGGATCCCAGCTCTTGTGATTCTTTTTCCGCTCTTCCCTCTTGGAGTCTTTGATGACCCACAAGTATAGGGGGTGTATCGCAGTATTTTCGATAAGTAAGAGTGTCGAACCCAACGAGGAGCAGAAGGTGCTGGCTATTGGTATGGATCAGGAATTCTCTGCAAATACTTAGCAAACAGATTTTTAGGGGTTTTCGATAAAGCAAGTAAACAAAGTACGAGTAAACAAAAGACAGTAGGAATAAATGCAGCAAGTGGCCCAATCCTTTATGCAGCAAAGGACAAGCCAGTTGTATTTCTATAGATGACCAAACGTTCTCGAGGACACATGGGAAGACTGTCAAGTGCTTTCGCTTCATATAGTTGATTAATCTTCTTTAGCTTGCTAAGTGTTGTGTGGGTGAACCTGTGCTAATGTACCGCCCCATCCAAGACTAAATACACACTTGTGATTAAACCCCCTTGCAAACATCCGTAAGTAAAAGAAAGTAATTAAGGTAGAAACCTAACCACAGCTTTAAACTCTAAGACCCTTACGTCCCTTGTGCAATGGTTTCCTAACGGGGGTTCAGGTTTCTGTCACTCCGGCAACCCCTACGATTAGTAGCCAAATACACAATGCATTCCCCTAGGCCCATATAGGTGAAGTGTCATGTAGTGGACGTTCACATGACACCACTAGAAGAAGTACACCACAACTTAAATAACAATCTATTGAATCTTTCTCAACATAACTCCACTACTAACAACAAGACTTCTCTCATGTCCTCAAGAACAAAACGAACTACTCACAAGACATCATATGGATCATGATCAGAGATTGAATAATGAGTATAACAATCTGAATATAAAAAATAATTCAATGGTTCACTCAATAGCATCAACTACAAAGAGTAATCAACACCGGGAAAGTTTCCCCTATGAACTATGCAAGATTCAACGCAATTGTTACAGCAATCTGGAGATGATGATGAGGGTACTGATGGAGATGATGGTGGTGATGATGATGCTGATCCCGATGAAGTCTACCTTGATGGTGGTGTTGATGGCGACGATCTCTCCTCTCTGGGAAGGAATTCCCTCGGCAGAAATCTGTCTGCCGGAGAGATCTTTCTCTCTCGGAGTTTTCCGCCCCGTAGAGGCGGTGGAATCTTTCTATGGTCTCTCCTCCAGTATTAGGGTTTCGTGGGGATGATATACGCCAGAGGGGAGAGGCTGGAGTGGGCCAGGGTGGCCACACCACTCCCTGGCGCGGCCTAGCCCTGCCCGCGCCATGGGGTGGTGTGGCCCCCCTGTGGCCCACCTCCACTCCATCTTCTGGCATCCTGAGTCTTCTAGAAAAATAGGATTTTCCGTATATTTTCTCGGATTTTCTGATCTTCGCGAATTTTGCCTCCAAACAGCACCTTTTCCATCAGAATCATGACTACAACGGTCCATGCTCCAAAAGTCATCAACCATGCAAAAATAGATGAAATAACATAAGTATCACCTCTCAATACGAAATATATCAATGAATAATAGTGAATTAAGACATAGAATAGTGATGCAAAATGGACGTATCAACTCCCCCCAAGCTTAGACTTCGCTTGTCCCCAAGCAAAACTGAGCTCAATAAACATGACCTCAGGTTTATGGAGTGAAGAGTCGATAAAAGAATATGGACAAGAAGCATCACATTCATCAAATACATATATCATAATAGAAGACAACTCACTATATATAACTCAACTTGCAATGAGTAAAGGAAACACAATAAAGATACATAAAGTGAATCATAATTGGTAATGGCAAACTTAGCTCTTGGTCGAAGAATAGTTGATAATTTGCTGGAGTTTACAAATAGCTGGTTTTTCAAAGATAGCTTTCAAAGTAGTAAACATCAAGATAAGAGCAAAGTGCAAAACAAGGAACATAAGAAACATGATTGCATAAATCATCATATGAATGAATGAAGCACAACAACTCAAAATACTTGTTGAGATAGAAGGGAGTAGGTTTACTGACTCAACTACAAAGTAAAAGAAAGGCCCTTCGCAGAGGGAAGCAGGGATTGCAAGTCTCATAAAGAGCTCCCAAAAATTATGATACTTACTAGCTTTCAGCTCTCATTGCCCCTATCATAGGCATCTTTAGGTGATTAAGGTTAAAGTGACACAACTAAGAGGATATGCTTGACAAGTTATAAGTTGAAATCTCAAGCCCCTTACTTATGAGTACCGATCCTCATTCTACTCAACTTCAGTCATGAGCAAGCTCTTGTCATTGTAAATACATGCGTATTATTGAGAACCGCCAACGGGGTACCCCTTGCACATGACACATGAGCTATCCCATAATCAAAACGACAAGGCAAGCAGACAGTGAGCATCTCAGCGATCTTTTTATTTGCTATTTGCATAGGTTTTTATTGAGTATGCTTCATAGAATGCTCACTATAGTTATGCTGCAAGTTTCCACCATGATTAGGCATGGCTTAGGCTAGCGGCCCAGGCGTTTCTCTAACACACATATAAACTCCATGATCTTACAAGTTCCACTTTTATTTCACACCGCCGGGATCCATAAGTAAAAGAACATGATATCAACTAGGTACAAGTACCAATGAAGTGTTGAAAGTGGTCCCCATGATACGTGGTCAGCTAACTTCAACCCATAAAGCGCAAGCATATACACAACAAAGAAGGACCCAATGATTCAAGTTCATTAAATGCAAGAAAGTAAAGTGTGCCATCAAGTTCATGAGAGCTTTAATCACTAATTTTGGCATAACAAGTTTAATTTGGGAGATAGACAAAACAAGAATTTACTTGGAATAGCAATAATGCTACTAGGTAGGTATGGTGGACACAAATGGCAAAGGTTTTGGTTTAAAGGAGGTGGATGCACGAGAAGAATTCCCTCTCAGTACAGGTTTTTGGCTAGAAAGGCTGGGTAGAAAGTACAAGAGTTGAGGGAAACAAACAAACATACAAGTGATAAAGACAAACATGCAATCTTCCTTGGAAGCACAAAAGATCTTAACTAGAGAATACTAGACTTATGAGCAAATCAAGAAAGAAAGATGATGAAATTATTTTACTCTAGAGTACTTCTATCTTTTTCATTCAACTCTCAAAAATAGTGTTGCTACTGATCGAGCCAAGTTTGCCAAAACCAACTAAATTAATTTAATGATCCTAGAGTGCTACCAATACTAACAACAAGATCAATCATATAACCACGAATTGAAAACTAATATAAGCTATGCAAAAGTGTGAATGATAGAACTTCTCATTAATATTCCATAACGGCAACTCACACCAAGGGATACATATCTAACGAGAGAGGGGACCCTTCCGTAATGCAAACCATACTACAAAATAACTCCTCTATTCATGATATGACTCTACTAATAAGGTAAAAAGATAGAAGATAGTGATATGATACCGCGACACTCCCCCAAGCTTGGAACAAACCAAGGGGATGCCAAACCTGATGACGAATTACTCCTTAGGTGGTATCCTCTCGATGAGCGTCTTGACCAATTTCCCCAAGTCCTCAATCTCGAAAGTGAGAGTACGAATCAACTCCGAGTTGTGCTCAATACGGCTCGTGATCATTTCAATTTGTGGATCCCAGCTCTTGTGATTCTTTTTTCGCTCTTCCCTCTTGGAGTCTTTGATGATCCACAAGTATAGGGGGTGTATCGCAGTATTTTCGATAAGTAAGAGTGTCGAACCCAACGAGGAGCAGAAGGTGCTGGCTAGTGGTATGGATCACGAATCTCTGCAAATACTTAGCAAACGGATTTTTAGGGGTTTTCGATAAAGCAAGTAAACAAAGTACGAGTAAACAAAAGACAGTAGGAATAAATGCAGCAAGTGGCCCAATCCTTTATGCAGCAAAGGACAAGCCGGTTGTATTTCTATAGATGACCAAACGTTCTCGAGGACACATGGGAAGACTGTCAAGTGCTTTCGCTTCATATAGTCGATTAATCTTCTTTAGCTTGCTAAGTGTTGTGTGGGTGAACCTGTGCTAATGTACCGCCCCATCCAAGACTAAATACATACTTGTGATTAAACCCCCTTGCAAACATCCGTAAGTACAAGAAAGTAATTAAGGTAGAAACCTAACCACAACTTTAAACTCTAATACCCTTACGTCCCTTGTGCAATGGTTTCCTAACGGGGGTTCAGGTTTCTGTCACTCCGGCAACCCCTATGATTAATAGCCAAATACACAATGCATTCCCCTAGGCCCATATAGGTGAAGTGTCATGCAGTGGACGTTCACATGACAGCACTAGAAGAAGTACACCAGAACTTAAATAACAATCTATTGAATCTTTCTCAACATAACTCCACTACTAACAACAAGACTTCTCCCATGTCCTCAAGAACAAAACGAACTACTCACAAGACATCATATGGATCATGATCAGAGATTGAATAATGATGTATAACAATCTGAATATAAACAATAATTCAATGGTTCACTCAATAGCATCAACTACAAAGAGTAATCAACACCGGGAAGGTTTCCCCTATGAACTATGCAAGATTCAACGCAATTGTTACAGCAATCTGGAGATGATGATGAGGGTGCTGATGGTGATGATGGTGATGATGATGATGATGATCCCGATGAAGTCTAGCTTGATGGTGGTGTTGATGACGATGATCTCCCCTCTCTGGGAAGGAATTCCCTCGACAGAAATCTGTCTGCCGGAGAGATCTTTCTCTCTCGGAGTTTTCCGCCCCGCAGAGGCGGTGGAATCTTTCTATGGTCGCTCCTCGAGTATTAGGGTTTCGTGGGGATGATATACGCCAGAGGGGAGAGGCATGAGTGGGCCAGGGTGGCCACACCACTCCCTGGCGCGGCCTAGGCCTGCCCGCGCCATGGGGTGGTGTGGGCCCCCTGTGGCCCACCTCCACTCCATCTTCTGGCATCCCGAGTCTTCTGGAAAAATAGGATTTTCCGTATATTTTCTCGAATTTTCTGATCTTCGCGAATTTTGCCTCCAAACAGCACCTTTTCCATCAGAATCATGACTACAGCGGTCCATGCTCCAAAAGTCATCAACCATGCAAAAATAGATGAAATAACATAAGTATCACCTCTCAATACGAAATATATCAATGAATAATAGTGAATTAAGACATAGAATAGTGATGCAAAATGGACGTATCAACTCCCCCCAAGCTTAGACTTCGCTTGTCCCCAAGCAAAACTGAGCTCAATAAACATGACCTCAGGTTTATGGAGTGAAGAGTCGATAAAAGAATACGGACAAGAAGCATCACATTCATCAAATACATAGATCATAATAGAAGACAACTCACTATATATAACTCAACTTGCAATGAGTAAAGGAAACACAATAAAGATACATAAAGTGAATCATAATTGGTAATGGCAAACTTAGCTCTTGGTCGAAGAATAGTTGATAATTTGCTGGAGTTTACAAATAGCTGGTTTTTCAAAGATAGCTTTCAAAGTAGTAAACATCAAGATAAGAGCAAAGTGCAAAACAAGGAACATAAGAAACATGATTGCATAAATCATCATATGAATGAATGAAGCACAACAACTCAAAATACTTGCTGAGATAGAAGGGAGTAGGTTTACTGACTCAACTACAAAGTAAAATAAAGGCCCTTCGCAGAGGGAAGTAGGGATTGCAAGTCTCATAAAGAGCTCCCAAAAATTATGATACTTACTAGCTTTCAGCTCTCATTGCCCTATCATAGGCATCTTTAAGTGATTAAGGTTAAAGTGACACAACTAAGAGGATATGCTTGACAAGTTATAAGTTGAAATCTCAAGCCCCTTACTTATGAGTACCGATCCTCATGCTACTCAACTTCAGTCATGAGCAAGCTCTTGTCATTGTAAATACATGCGTATCATTGAGAACCGCCAACGGGGTACCCCTTGCACATGACACATGAGCTATCCCATAATCAAAATGACAAGGCAAGCAGATAGTGAGCATCTCAGCGATCTTTTTATTTGCTATTTGCATAGGTTTTTATTGAGGATGCTTCATAGAATGCTCACTATAGTTATGCTGCAAGTTTCCACCATGATTAGGCATGGCTGAGGCTAGCGGCCCAGGCGTTTCTCTAACACACATATAAACTCCATGATCTTACAAATTCCACTTTTATTTCACACTGTCGGGATCCATAAGTAAAAGAACATGATATCAACTAGGTACAAGTACCAATGAAGTGTTGAAACCGGTCCCCATGATACATGGTCAGCTAACTTCAACCCATAAAGCGCAAGCATATACACAACAAAGAAGGACCCAATGGTTCAAGTTCATTAAATGCAAGAAAGTAAAGTGTGCCATCAAGTTCGTGAGAGCTTTAATCACTAATTTTGGCATAACAAGTTTAATTTGGGAGATAGACAAAACAAGAATTTACTTGGAATAGCAATAATGCTACTAGGTAGGTATGGTGGACACAAATGGCAAAGGTTTTGGTTTAAAGGAGGTGGATGCACGAGAAGAATTCCCTCTCAGTACAGGTTTTTGGCTAGCAAGGCTGTGTAGCAAGTATAAGAGTTGAGGGAAACAAACAAACATACAAGTGATAAAGACAAACATGCAATCTTCCTTGGAAGCACAAAAGATCTTAACTAGAGAATACTAGACTTATGAGCAAATCAAGAAAGAAAGATGATGAAATTATTTTTCTCTAGAGTACTCTTATCTTTTTCTTTCAACTCAAAAATAGTGTTGCTACTGACCGAGCCAGGTTTGCCAAAACCAACTAAATTAACTCAATGATCCCAAAGTGCTACCAATACTAACAATAAGATCAATCATATAACTACGAATTGAAAACTATCATAAGCTATGCAAAAGAGTGAATGATAGAACTTCTCATTAATATTCCATAACGGAAACTCACACCAAGGGATACAAATCTAACGAGAGAGGGGACACTTCCATAATGCAAACCATACTACAAAATAACTCCTTTATTCATGATATGACTCTACTAATAAGGTAAAATGATAGAAGATAGTGATATGATACCACGACACTCCCCCAAGCTTGGAACAAACCAAGGGGATGCCAAACCTGATGACGAATTACTCCTTAGGTGGTGGTGGTATCCTCTCATGTTCGTCCGTCTTCCAGGGTAAGGGCTTCCCGTCAACAAAGGACATCGTGGTTTCCAACATCCTGAAACTTGCAGCAGCACTTATGCGTTTAAATCTAGCCTCATACTCACAGTTTTGATTTTGCATGTCATAGAACTGTGCTTGCAGTTCGTTGGTTGTTTGGCGGAGTGAAAAGACTTCATCTTTGAGTTCAGCAGTCTCCTTTTGGTGCTCGGCGATGAGTTCAGAACAAATCTTATGGATGATGTGCACTTCGCGCTCCGCCATATCTGTACCTAAAGACTTCATGCTCCAGTGCTTCCATCCTGTCCTCCAGACTTCCTTCACCTTTAGGGCCTTGAACCTCTTTAATCCGGACCTCCCCATCTTCGAGCAATAACTCCTTGGGGTGAATCTTCAATTCTGTCATGTATCGATTGATGATATCTTCTAAGGAATCTCCCTTGGATGATCCAAAGGAAGACATTATGGCTCCAAATCTGGGATTTTTACCTGGCAGAAACAGATCGAAACAAAAACACGACGAAAACACGATATCCGGATCTCGGGGGATCCGGGGGGTTATATATTACGAAGTTTCGTATCAAAAGGAAGGTACTGGGAGAAAACGGGTCGGAGACGGAGTCTTGGGTGGCCTCACCACCTGGTGGCGCGACCAGGGTGGGCCCGCGCCATGGGGTGGTGTGGGTCACCCTGGCTCCGGTTCCGTCCCTTTTTTGCTTCGTAGATTTCCTTATTGACTGAAAACTGCAAAAATATAGTTGGATTGTATTTTCACGGAACTTTTCTTACCAGAACTGTTACCTAGTTGGAAACAGACTCCGCAGGTCTCTGAATTTGGTCCTTAATGAATTTCTCTGGAGTTATAACTTGAAGGGAATCAACATCTTCATTGTAAGAATCTCCAGCAATATAGTGTTTGAGTCGCTGCCCATTCACTACTTGTGTAGTATTATCTTTTGGAGAAGAAATTTTTATTGCTCCTGAACGGTATACTTCTTCAATGATGAAAGGTCCTTCCCATTTTGATAGTAGTTTACCTGCAAAAAATCTAAGACGAGACCTATACAATAGAACTTTCTCACCAACATGAAATTCTCTCTTAAGTATTCACTTGTCATGCCATCTTTTAACTTTTTCCTTAAAGAGCCTAGAATTCTCATAGGCTTCACTCCTCCATTCATCTAAAGAACTTAAGTCAAAAAGTCTTTTCTCACCAGCTAGCTTACAATCTCTATTTAGTTCTTTCACTGCCCAGTAAGCTTTGTGTTCTAATTCTAAGGGTAAGTGGCAAGCTTTCCCATAAACCATTTTATAAGGAGACATTCCCATAGGATTCTTATAAGCAGTCCTATAAGCCCATAAAGCATCATTCAACTTTTTAGCCCAGTTTTTCTAGACCTATTAACAGTTTTTTGCAAGATAGATTTTATTTCTCTATTTGATAACTCTACTTGCCCGCTAGTTTGGGGATGATAAGCTGAAGCAATTCTATGATTAACATCATACTTAGCGAGTGTCTTCCTAAAACCGCCATGAATGAAATGAGAACCCCCGTCAGTCATGAGATACCTAGGCACTCCAAACCTAGGAAAGATAACGTCCTTAAGCATTTTTAGAGAGGTTTCCCCATCAGCACTCTTCGTAGGAATGGCTTCTACCCACTTAGTAACATAATCAACGGCAACAAGAATATGAGTGTAACCCTTCGAAGGAGGGAAAGGGCCCATAAAGTCGAATCCCCAACAATCAAAAGGTTCAATGACTAGAGAGTAGTTCATAGGCATTTCATTGCGTCTAGAAATATTACCAACACGCTGACATTCATCATAAGATAAAACAAATTTTCTTGCATCCTTAAAAAGGGTAGGCCAGTAGAAACCTGATTGTAATACCTTTTGTGCGGTTCTATCTCCCGCATGATGTCCTCCAGAGGCGCTACCATGACATTTAAGCAATATCTCTTTTTGCTCATATTCTAGGACACATCTTCGCATAATACCATCAACTCCTTCTTTGTATAAGTGTGGGTCATCCCAAAAATAATGCCTCAAATCGTAGAAGAACTTCCTTCTTTGCTGAGCTGTAAAAGTTGGAGGAAAATACTTGGAGACAATAAAGTTAGCATAATCAGCATACCAAGGGCTTCCTCGAGAGTTCACCCCTACTGCGGCTAACTGTTCATTTGGGAAACTATCATTAACAGGCATTGGATCAAAAGAGATGTTTTCCAAACGAGATAAATTATCAGCTACAGGATTTTCAACACCCTTCCTATCCACTATGTGTAGATCAAACTCTTGTAAAAGCAATACCCATCTAATAAGCCTAGGCTTAGCGTCCTTTTTCGTCATAAGATACTTAATAGCAGCATGATCAGTATGAATGGTTACTTTTGAGTCCAAAATATAGGGCCTAAACTTATCACAAGCAAAAACAACAGCTAGAAATTCCTGTTCAGTAGTAGCATAATTCCTTTGAGCAGCGTCTAGAGTCTTACTAGCATAATGGATAACGTTTAGCTTTTTATCAATACGTTGCCCAAGGACAGCCCCTACAACAAAATCACTAGCATCACACATTATTTCAAAGGGTAAACTCCAATCAGGTGGTTGAACAATAGGGGCTATAATTAAAGCCTTCTTAAGAGTTTCAAAAGCTTCCATACAATCATCATCAAAAACGAAGTGTACATCTTTTTGAAGAAGATTAGTAAGGGGTTTTGATATCCCAGAAAAGTCTTTAATAAACCTTCTATAGAAACCAGCATGACCAAGGATACTACGAATACCTTTGATGTCTCTTGGGCATGGCATCTTCTAAATCGCCTCAACCTTAGCTCTATCAACTTCTATGCCTCTTTCAGAAACTTTATGACCAAAAACAATCCCTTCATTAACCATGAAGTGGCATTTCTCCCAATTAAGAACAAGATTAGTTTCTTCACATCTCTGCAAAACTTTATCAAGGTTGTGCAGACAATTGTCAAAAGAAGTTCCATAGACAGAAAAGTCATCCATGAACACTTCTACAATTTCCTCACAAAAGCCATGAAAGATAGCAAACATGCATCTTTGGAAAGTAGCAGGAGCATCACATAAACTGAAAGGCATACGTCTATAAGCATAAGTTCCATAAGGGCAAGTAAAAGTAGTTTTTTCTTGATCTTGTTGTTTAACAGCAATTTGAGAGAACCCAGAATAACCATCAAGAAAACAAAAATGGGTCTTTTTAGACAACCTTTCCAACATTTGATCAATAAAAGGAAGCAGGTAGTGATCTTTCTTAGTAACTTTATTTACTTGCCTAAAATCGATGCACATCCTATAGCCTACCACTATTCTTTGAGGAATAAGCTCATCATTATCATTAGGGACAACGGTAATACCTCCCTTTTTAGGAACACAATGAACAGGACTAACCCATTCACTATCAGCAATAGGGTAAATAATACCAGCATCAAGGAGTTTCAATACCTCATTCCTCACCACTTCCTTCATCTTAGGATTTAAACGTCGTTGGTGCTCCACTACTGGCTTCGCATCTGGTTCTATGTTGATAGAATGCTGACTTATAGTAGGCAAAATTCCTTTTGAATCATCTAGAGTATAGCCCATAGCTCCTCGGTGTTTCCTCAAAACCTCCAATAATCTTTCTTCTTCCTCCCCTGAAAGTTTAGCGCTAATAATAATAGGATATATCTTTTTATCATCAATAAAAGCATATTTAAGATCATCAGGGAGAGGTTTTAGGTCGAAAACCGGATCCTTTTTAGGTGGCATCGTGGTACCCAACTCTTCTATAGGCAAGTCGTGCTTAAGCATCATAGGTTGATCTCGGAGAATCATGTCAATCTCGTTGCTTTCTTCCATGAAGATTTCACTTTCATGTTCTTCCATAAATTGCTGCAAAGCATTATTAGGAGCAAGAGAAATAGAAGCAAGTTGTTCAACCCTAAAATCCTCATAATGGGTTTCCTCTTTGCAAGGTTCTTTAGCAAATTTCGAAAAATTACTCATAAGATTCCCCATCAAACTTAGACAAGATTTTCTCCCTCTTGCAATCAATAATAGCTCCACAAGTACTCAAGAAAGGTCTACCAAAAATGATAGGATAATGTTTACTAGCAGCTGAACCAAGTACTAGAAAATCAGCAGGGTACTTAATCTTACCGCAAAGAACTTCCACGTCTCGCACAATACCAATTGGAGAGATGGTCTCTCTATTAGCAAGGTGAATAACCGCATCAATCTCTTCCAACTCGCAAGGACTGATCTCATGCATAATTTCTCTGTAAAGCTCATAAGGAATAGCACTAGAACTTGCACCAATATCACATAAACCATAATAGCAATGATCACCAATTCTAACAGAAAGCACAGGAACACTAGCCTTTTTAGTTCTATTAGGATGTGAAACAATATTAGAAGCATCCTCACAAAAGACTATGTGCCCATCTTCTACGCTTTTAGTGACAAGGTCTTTCACAATTGCTACCACAGGTTCAATGTTTATTTGTTCATCAGGTTTTACAGTTCTTTTTTCAATTTTGGTGATTACATTAGTTATCATTGGATGGTCCTTTACCTTTTTTGGGGGAGGGAATCTTCTCGATATAAGGTTCAGGTAAGATAGGGTCGATGATGCAATACTCAGCACTTCCAATAGGGACATAGTCAACAATATCTTTGTAAGGTGCAAGGTACTTGTTCCATCCCCTTTTTGGAATTTCGATATAGGAAGCGAAAGCTCTAAAGCAATTCGTAATAACTTGCAAATCAAGACCATAAATATTACTAATATTTTGAAAGTCATCAGTTCCCATAAAAGATTCAATGCATTCATAATCATAATTTATACCTGACTTTCTACCTTTGTCATTCTCCCAAGCTTCAGCATTGTCTTGAATACGATCTAGAAGGTCCCATTTAGCTTCTTCTTCCATACGAGTGAATGATCCAGCACAAGAAGCATCCAATAAATCTTTGTCATGTAGAGGAAGACTTGCATAAAAGTTGTTGATAACAATATTGTTGGGGAGCTCATGAATGGGACATTTGAGCATTAGTAACTTCAGTCTCCCCCAATCTTGAGTTGTACTCACTCCATCAAGAGGCCAAAAGTTGTATATTTGATTCCGATCTTTATGAATCTCACTAGGAGGATAAAACTTTGAATAAAAGAGAGGCACTATTTCTTCCCATTCCAGAGCTTGACCATTCTTCAGCAGCTTATACCATTCCTCAGCTCTTCCTTTCAGTGATAATGAGAATAACTTCTTCTTAACTTGATCTGTAGTATTACCTGCACACTTGAACAACCCGAATAATACATGTATAAAGAGCAAATGATCATCGGGATGGACAGTTCCATCCCCAACATAGTAGTTATCCATAACACGATCAATAATTCTTGTAGGTATTTTGAAAACATCTTTCTCAGTAGGTGGTGGCTTATCTACTACCTTAGCACTGGTAGTAGCATTACCAAATAAGAAACTCAGCGAATTATCGATAACAAAAATAAAGCAACTAGCAGAAGTAAACAATACTCACAGTAGAAGTTTCCTTTACCAGTTCCACTCTCCAATAGCGCTTCACTCCCCGGCAACGGCGCCAGAAAATAGTCTTGATGACCCACAAGTATAGGGGGTGTATCGCAGTATTTTCCATAAGTAAGAGTGTCGAACCCAACAAGGAGCAGAAGGTGCTAGCTAGTGGTATGGATCAGGAATTCTCTGCAAATACTTAGCAAACGGATTTTTAGGGGTTTTCGATAAAGCAAGTAAACAAAGTATGAGTAAACAAAAGACAGTAGGAATAAATGCAGCAAGTGGCCCAATCCTTTATGCAGCAAAGTACAAGCCGGTTGTATTTTTATAGATGACCAAACGTTCTCGAGGAGACATGGGAAGACTGTCAAGTGCTTTCGCTTCATATAGTCGATTAATCTTCTTTAGCTTGCTAAGTGTTGTGTGGGTGAACCTGTGCTAATGTACCACCCCATCCAAGACTAAATACATACTTGTGATTAAACCCCCTTGCAAACATCCGTAAGTACAAGAAAGTAATTAAGGTAGAAACCTAACCACAGCTTTAAACTCTAAGACCCTTACGTCCCTTGTGCAATGGTTTCCTAACGGGGGTTCAGGTTTCTATCACTCCGGCAACCCCTACGATTAGTAGCCAAATACACAATGCATTCCCCTAGGCCCATACAGGTGAAGTGTTATGTAGTCGACGTTCACATGACACCAATATAAGAAGTACACCACAACTTAAATAACAATCTATTGAATCTTTCTCAACATAACTCCACTACTAACAACAAGACTTCTCCCATGTCCTCAAGAACAAAACAAACTACTCACAAGACATCATATGGATCATGATCAGAGATGGAATAATGATGTATAACAATCTGAACATAAACAATAATTCAATGGTTCACTCAATAGCATCAACTACAAAGAGTAATCAACACCGGGAAAGTTTCCCCTATGAACTATGCAAGATTCAACGCAATTGTTACAGCAATATGGAGATGATGATGAGGGTGCTGATGGTGATGATGGTGGTGATGATGATGATCCCGATGAAGTCTAGCTTGATGGTGGTGTTGATGGCGACGATATCCCCTCTCCGGGAAGGAATTCCCCTGACAGAAATCTGTCTGCCGGAGAGATATTTCTCTCTCGGAGTTTTCTGCCCCGCAGAGGCGGCGAAATCTTTCCGTGGTCGCTCCCCGAGTCTTAGGGTTTCGTGGGGATGATATACGCCAGAGGGGAGAGGCAGGAGTGGGCCAGGGTGGCCACACCACTCCCTGGTGCGGCCTAGGCCTGCCCGCGCCATGGGGTGGTGTGGGCCCCCTATTGCCCACCTCCACTCCATCTTCTGGCATCCTGAGTCTTCTGGAAAAATAGGATTTTCCGTATATTTTCCCGGATTTTCTAATCTTCGCGAATTTTGCCTCCAAACAGCACCTTTTCCATCAGAATCTTGACTGCAGCGGTCCATGCTCCAAAAGTCATCAACCATGCAAAAATAGATGAAATAACATAAGTATCACCTCTCAATACGAAATATATCAATGAATAATAGTGAATTAAGACATAGAATAGTGATGCAAAATGGACGTATCAGTCTTCTTTTCCTGCATGGTTATGGATGAAGGTATGGAAGGGATTCTTGGTGTATGGAGGAAGTGACCTTGGAGCCAAACTGTGATGGGGAACTTTCCCCCCAGTCTGCATCCGTGCAGTCCTTCTAACCCTGGCAGGTTTTGTCACCACTCCAATGCTTGCAATGGTAGTGCCGGTATGCGGATGTTGGCCTTGCTCCTCTTCACCTTCACTCTTGATCTCCTTCTCCTTCCCGGGGTCTTGGAGGTCTTCCTCCATGGGCTCCTTCCCTTTATCCTTGGCAGACACCATTGTGCTACTAAGCCTTCAAAGAGTATGTCCTGGCAGAAATAGATCGAAACAAAAACACGACGAAAACACGATATATGAACCTCGGGGATCCGGGGGGTTATATGTTACGAAGTTTCATATCACAAGGAAGGTACTGGGAGAAAACAGTCGGAGGCGGAGTCCTGGGTGGCCTCACCACCTGGTGGCGCGGCCAGGGGTGGGCCCACGCCATGGGGTGGTGTGGGCCATCCCGGCTCCGTTTCCGTCCCTTTTTTGCTTCGTAACTTTCCTTATTGACTGAAAACTGCAAAAATATAGTTGGATAGTATTTTCGCGGAACTTTTCTTACCAGAACTGTTACCAATATGAAAACAGACTCTGCAGGTCTCTGAATTTGGTCCTCAGTGAATTTCTCTGGAGTTATAACTTGAAAGGCATCAACATCTTCATTGTAAGAATCTCCAGCAATATAGTGTTTGAGTCGCTGTCCATTCACTACTAGTATTATCTTTTAGAGAAGAAATTTTTATTGCTCCTGAACAGTATACTTCTTCAATGATGAAAGGTCCTTCCCATTTTGATAGTAGCTTACCTGCAAAAAATCTGAGATGAGACCTATACAATAGAACTTTCTCACCAACATGAAATTCTCTCTTAAGTATTCGCTTATCATGCCATCTTTTAACTTTTTTCCTTAAAGAGCCTAGCATTCTCATAGGCTTCACTCCTCCATTCGTCTAAAGAACTTAAGTCAAATAATCTTTTCTCACCAGCGAGCTTACAATCTCTATTTAGTTCTTTCACTGCCTAGTAAGCTTTGTGTTCTAATTCTAAGGGTAGGTGACAAGCTTTCCCATAAACCATTTTATAAGGAGACATTCCCATAGGATTTTTGTAAGCAGTTCTATAAGCCCATAAAGCATCATTCAACTTCTTAGCCCAGTTTTTCCTAGACCTATTAACAGTCTTTTGCAAGATAGATTTAATCTCTCTATTTGATAACTCTACTTGTTCGCTAGTTTGGGGGTGATAAGATGAAGCAATTCTATGATTAACATCATATTTAGCAAGGGTCTTCCTAAAACCACCATGAATGAAATGAGAACCCCCATCAGTCATGAGATACCTAGGCACCCCAAACCTAGGAAAGATAACATCCTTAAGCATTTTTAGAGAAGTCTCTCCGTCAGCACTCTTTGTAGGAATAGCTTCTACCCACTTAGTAACATAATCAACGACAACAAGAATATGAGTGTAGCCTTTCGAAGGAGGGAAAGGACCCATAAAGTCAAATCCCCAACAATCAAAAGGTTCAATAACTAGAGAGTAGTTCATATGCATTTCATTGCGTCTAGAAATATTACCAACACGCTGACATTCATCACAAGATAGGACAAATTTTCTTGCATCTTTAAAAAGGGTAGGCCAGTAGAAACCTGATTGCAGTACCTTTTGTGCAGTTCTATCTCCTGCATGATGTCCTCCATAGGCACTACCATGACATTTACGCAATATCTCCTTTTGTTCATATTCTAGAACACATCTTCGCATAATACCATCAACTCCTTCTTTGTATAAGTGTGGGTCATCCCAAAAATAATGCCTCAAATCATAGAAGAACTTTCTTCTTTGCTGAGCTGTAAAAGTTGGAGGCAAATACTTGGAGACAATAAAGTTAGCATAATCAGCATACCAAGGGCTTCCTCGCGAGCTCACCCCTACTGCAGCTAGCTGTTCATTTGGGAAACTATCATTAACAGGCATAGGGTCAAAAGAGATGTTTTCCAAACGAGATAAATTATCAGCTATAGGGTTTTCAGCACCCTTCCTATCTACTATATGTAGATCAAACTCTTGTAAAAGCAGTACCCATCTAATAAGCCTAGGCTTAGCGTCCTTTTTCGTCATAAGATATTTAATAGCAGCATGGTCAGTATGAATGGTTACTTTTGAGTCCACAATATAGGGCCTAAACTTATCACAGGCAAAAACAACAACTAGAAATTCCTTTTCAGTAGTGGCATAATTCCTTTGAGCAGCGTCTAGGGTCTTACTAGCATAATGATAACATCTAACTTTTTATCAATATGTTGCCCAAGGACAGCCCCTACAACAAAATCACTAGCATCACACATTATTTCAAAGGGCAAACTCCAATCAGGTGGTTGAATAATAGGGGCTGTAGTTAAAGCCTTCTTAAGAGTTTCAAAAGCCTCCCAACAATCATCATCAAAAACGAAGGGTACATCTTTTTGAAGAAGATTAGTGAGAGGTTTTGATACCCTAGAGAAGTCTTTAATAAACCTCCTATAGAAACCAGCATGACCAAGGATACTACGAATACCTTTGATGTCTCTTGGACATGGCATCTTCTCAATTGCTTCAACCTTAGCTCTATCAACTTCTATGCCTCTTTCAGAAACCTTATGCCCAAGAACAATCCCTTCATTAACCATGAAGTGGCATTTCTCCCAATTAAGGACAAGATTAGTTTCCTCACATCTCTACAAAACTTTATCAAGGTTGTGCAGACAACTATCAAAAGAAGTTCCATAGACAGAAAAGTCATCCATGAACACTTCTACAATTTCCTCACAAAAACCATGAAAGATAGCAGACATGCATCTTTGGAAAGTAGCAGGAGCATTACATAAACCAAAAGGCATACGTCTATAAGCATAAGTTCCATAAGGGCAAGTAAAAGTAGTCTTTTCTTGATCTTGTTGTTTAATAGCAATTTGAGAGAAACCAGAATAACCATCAAGAAAACAAAAATGGGTCTTTTTAGACAACCTTTCCAACATTTGATCAATAAAAGGAAGCGGATAGTGATCTTTCTTAGTAACTTTATTGACTTTCCTAAAATCGATGCACATCCTATAGCCTACCACTATTCTTTGAGGAATAAGCTCATCATTATCATTAGGGACAACGGTAATACCTCCCTTTTTAGGAACACAATGAACAGGACCAACCCATTCACTATCAGCAATAGGGTAAATAATACCAGCATCAAGGAGTTTCAATACCTCATTCCTTACCACTTCCTTCATTTTAGGATTTAAACATCTTTGGTGTTCCACTACTGGCTTCACATCTGGTTCTATGTTGATAGAGTGTTGACATATAGTAGGTGAAATCCCTTTTAAATCATCCAGAGTGTAGCCCATAGCTCCTCGGTGTTTCTTCAAAACCTCCAACAACCTTTCTTCTTCCTTTCCTAAAAGTTTAGAGCTAATAATAACATGATATATCTTTTTATCATCAATATAAGCATATTTAAGATCATCAGGGAGAGGTTTTAGATCGAAGACTGGATCCTTTTTAGGTGGCAAAGTGGTACCCAAGTCTTCTACAGGCAAGTCATGCTTAAGAAAACTAGGTTGACAACAGAGGATCTCGTCAATCTCATTCCTTTCTTCCATGAAGATCTCACTTTTGTGGTCTTCCATAAATTGCTCCAAAGCATTGTTAGGAGTAAGAGAGATAGAAGCAAGTTGTTCAACTCTAAAATCCTCATTATGGGTTTCCTCTTCGCAAGGTTCTTTAGTAAATTTCGAAAAATTAAACTCATAAGATTCCCCATCAAACTTAGTCAAGATTTTCTCCCTCTTACAATCAATAATAGCTCCACAAGTACTCAAGAAAGGTCTACCAAAAATGATAGGATAAGTTTTACTAGCAGCTGAACCAAGTACTAGAAAATCAGCAGGATACTTGATCTTACCACAAAGGACTTCCACGTCTCGTACGATACCAATTGGAGAGATGGTCTCTCTATTAGCAAGGTGAATAACCACATCAATTTCTTCCAACTCGCAGGGACTAATTTCATGCATAATTTCTCTGTAAAGCTCATAAGGAATAGCACTGGAACTTGCACCAATATCACATAAACCATAATAGCAATGATCACCAATTCTAACAGAAAGCATAGGAACACTAGCCTTTTTAGTTCTATTAGGATGTGAAACAATATTAGAAGCATCCTCACAGAAGACTATGTGCCCATCTTCTACGCTTTTAGTGACAAGGTCTTTCACAATTGCTACCATAGGTTCAATGTTTATTTGTTCATCAGGTTTTACAGTTCTCTTTTCACTTTTAGTGATTACATTAGTTATCATAGGATGATCCTTTACCTTATCTGGGAAGGGAATCTTCTCGATCTAAGGTTCAGGTAAGATATGATTAATAATGCAACACTCAGTGCTCCCAATAGGAACACGGTCAACAATATCTTTATAAGGTGCATGGTACTTATTCCATCCCCTTTTTGGAATTTCAATATAAGAAGAAAAAGCTCTAAAGCAATTCGTAATAACTTGCAAATCAAGACCATAAGAATTACTAATATTTTGAAAGTCATCAGTTCCCATAAAAGATTCAATGCATTCATAATCATAATTTATACCTGACTTTCTACCTTTGTCATTCTCCCAAGCTTCAGCATTGTCTTGAATACGGTCCAGAAGATCCCATTTAGCTTCTTCTCCCATACGAGTGAATGATCCAGCACAAGAAGCATCCAATAAATCTTTATCATGTAGAGGGAGCCTTGCATAAAAGTTATTGATAATAATATTGTTGGGGAGCTCATGAATTGGACATTTGAGCATTAGTAACTTCAATCTCCCCCAAGCTTGAGCTGTACTCTCTCCATCAAGAGGCCAAAAGTTGTATATTTGATTCCGATCTTTATGAATCTCACTAGGAGGATAAAACTTTGAATAAAAGAGAGGCACTATTTCCTCCCATTCCAGAGCTTGACCATTCTTTAGCAGCTTATACCATTCCTCGGCTCTTCCTTTCAGTCATAGTGAGAATAACTTGTTCTTAACTTGATCTGTAGTAATACCTGCACACTTGAACAACCCGCATAATTCATGTATAAAGAGTAAATGATCACCGGGATGGACAGTTCCATCCCCAACATAGTAGTTATCCATAACACGATCAATAATTCTTGTAGATAGTTTGAAAACATCATTCTCAGCAGGTGGTGGTTTATCTACTACCTTAGCAGTGGTTTACCAAATAAGAAACTCAACGAATTATCCATAACGAAAATAAAGCAACTAACAGAAGTAAACAATACTCACAGTAGAAGTTTCCTTTACCAGTTCCACTCTCCAATAGTGCTTCACTCCCCGGCAACGTCGCTAGAAAATAGTCTTGATGACCCACAAGTATAGGGGGTGTATCACAGTATTTTCGATAAGTAAGAGTGTCGAACCCAACGAGGAGCAGAAGGTGCTGGCTAGTGGTTTGGATCAGGAATTCTCTACAAATACTTAGCAAATGGATTTTTAGGGGTTTTCGATAAAGCAAGTAAACAAAGTACGAGTAAACAAAAGACAGTAGGAATAAATGCAGCAAGTGGCCCAATCCTTTATGCAGCAAAGTACAAGCCGGTTGTATTTTTATAGATGACCAAACGTTCTCGAGGAGACATGGGAAGACTGTCAAGTGCTTTCGCTTCATATAGTCGATTAATCTTCTTTAGCTTGCTAAGTGTTGTGTGGGTGAACCTGTGCTAATGTACCGCCCCATCCAAGACTAAATACATACTTGTGATTAAACCCCCTTGCAAACATCCGTAAGTACAAGAAAGTAATTCAGGTAGAAACCTAACCACAGCTTTATACTCTAAGACCCTTACGTCCCTTGTGCAATGGTTTCCTAACGGGGGTTCAGGTTTCTATCACTCCGGCAACCCCTACGATTAGTAGCCAAATACACAATGCATTCCCCTAGGCCCATACAGGTGAAGTGTCATGTAGTCGACGTTCACATGACACCAATATAAGAAGTACACCACAACTTAAATAACAATCTATTGAATCTTTCTCAACATAACTCCACTACTAACAACAAGACTTCTGCCATGTCCTCAAGAACAAAACGAACTACTCACAAGACATCATATGGATCATGATCAGAGATGTAATAATGATGTATAACAATCTGAACATAAACAATAATTCAACGGTTCACTCAATAGCATCAACTACAAAGAGTAATCAACACCGGGAAAGTTTCCCCTATGAACTATGCAAGATTCAACGCAATTGTTATAGCAATATGGAGATGGTGATGAGGGTGCTGATGGTGATGATGGTGGTGGTGATGATGATGATGATCCCGATGAAATCCAGCTTGATGGTGGTGTTGATGGCGATGATCTCCCCTCTCCAGGAAGGAATTCCCCCGGCAGAAATCTGTCTACCGGAGAGATCTTTCTCTCTCGGTGTTTTCCGCCCCGCAGAGGCGGCGAAATCTTTCTGTGGTCGCTCCCTGAGTCTTAGGGTTTCGAGAGGTTGATATACGCTAGAGGGGAGAGGCTAGAGTGGGCCAGGGTGGCCACACCACCTCCTGGCGTGGCCTAGGCCTGCCCGCGCCATGGGGTGGTGTGGGCCCCCTGTGGCCCATCTCCACTCCATCTTCTGGCATCCTTAGTCTTCTGGAAAAATAGGATTTTCCGTATATTTTCCCGGATTTTCTGATCTTCGCGAATTTTGCCTCCAAACAGCACCTTTTCCATCAGAATCCTGACTGCAGCGGTCCATGTGCCAAAAGTCATCAACCATGCAAAAATAGATGAAATAACATAAGTATCACCTCTCAATATGAAATATATCAATGAATAATAGTGAATTAAGACATAGAATAGTGATGCAAAATGGACGTATCAGGGTGTCAGACATATCTACGTTCGCATACAGTGGGTGTAAGCCATGTTGCACAGCGAATACACTAAGGTTGAGTTGGCAAGCCTAGCACGCTAGAGAAGCATGGCCTCGGAACATGGATGGTCGAAAGATCGAGCACGAGTCGCATGAATGATGTGACCGACGTTTAGCGTCCACCCTTGAACCCACATTGATGGCCGTGACGATCGGGGAGATGTGGCTGATAGGGGTTGTGTTATCACTAGGAACCCTTTTGGGGATAGGTGTTTCTGAGTGGAGTTATTATTAACTCATTTAATTATAAACTTAGTCTAAATTCCTTTTGCAATTATAAATGTAGATGGGACCTTTCGTGTTGACAATTGAATGGTTAGAAGGAGAGAAGCTCAGATTAGATGGATCGAACTTCTCCATTTGGGTTGCCAGTCTCCATGTTCTCCTTAGCGAGAACGACGTGGTCGACTACATACTCGACGGGATGGATTTGGATTAGCCCATGGACCTTGAGACCCCAGAGGAGCGGAAAGACCGCTATCTCCGTCGTGAGATGGCCTCCTATATTTCAGTTGTGATGTGTTTTGGGATGGTGTACGAGCTGTGGCCTTTCGTGGGTGATGTCGACCCTCGTTCGGTGATGCTACAGCTTAGGACACATTTTGTGGAGCAGACACGCATTTGGGAGCATGAGCTGATGGGAGACTTCCTCTCCATTAAAATGGAGGAGAACTCATCACTGGACGACCACTTGGAGCACATGCATGATGTGTACATGAGGCCTGCATACTTCCTGGACGTCTGGATTACGAGCTCTTTTGCAAACGCTGTTGTGTTGCGGTCGCTGCCACCAAGCTACCAAGCACAAGTCAAGACTTGCGTAATGAGGGGAGACGCGGAAACAATGGAGTTCCACTGGTTCATGACACATCTCAGGAATGTGTTGGTTGAACCAGATGTCGCTCAGGTCGTCAACGACAGAGGTATATATTTGATATACAGTTTTATAAATGTTATAATCTTGCAAACACATTGCAGTGTTAAGTATATCTGATACTTGTTCTGTTTTGCTGAAAACAGGTCCTTCTGCATGAGAGGTGCTTGCTGGAGAGGAGGTGACGTTGCGTGTTGATGGCGAGCATGATGATGATGGCCGACGACACTCTCCCTCGACATTTATCATTTAGCTTATGTTTTAGGATGATTATTGTAACCAAGAGATTGTGAACTTCTTTAGTGTGTCTCACACTTCATGAGATGGTTATTCATATGAGTTTGTAACAAACAGTTGTTCCACTTTTATGAATGATTTCTATTCATGTTCATATCTTGTTTGATTACTTGTGAATTATCCTTATTGATTGAAACTAATTAATAATGCATGAACATTTGTAAAACATTAAAATCCCTTATTTAAAAATACCCAACTTAATGATATGATCATTAATGAATGAAAAACCATTGTTTAAAATTCAAAGTTATGTGATAATATGTGAAAGACATTCGATTTCTTATCACATATAAATCATGCCTAAGTTCGGCAAAATAACTTGAACACCGTGTATTACTTGAATACAAAGTGTTTAAAGAATTGTTAAAAGTTAATACATATTCGATGTATTTTGTTTTAGCGAAAATGGTAATTATCATTAATTGATTGTTTAAATGTGTAAAGTAGTTTACCAAAGGAAACATGAATATGAAACTATTTGATTTGATCAAAGTGTTTCATCAACAATGGGTATAAATGTAAAGGAGAATCAAATTGCTATGATTTGATCAATAGTAATGAAATTCAACTTTATAAGAGTGGCATAAAAGAAATTGTGAAATGCAAAGTGTTTTGAAACGTCAAAATACAAAGCATCACAACATGATATTAGATATCAAAAGGGTTGAATAGAAGGCACCAAATAAATCGTTGTAGTGTAGATGTAGAGACCATTAGCTTAGAAATAGTTAGCACTCAATTAGAATTGGTAAACCATTAGAATTCGTGAAAGTTTTGGGGTTATTCGATATAACCAAAACAATAGTGAATAAGTCCTTGTAGAGTATTCATTAGAAACTTTGAATACGAAACCCATAGCTGAAACCAAAAGGAAAGCAAGATTCGTATTGCTTGGATTTTGGTGCATTCTTGAGAAAGCTCACTCTAAATGATGTTTCTCAATTATGGAGCAAATGGGAAATAGTGTAAAACACGAAATTCAAAACCCTGCATCAGAGTGTTGAGAAGCGCAACGGACAACGTTCCTGAACGATTCTCTTCATAGAAGGAAAGAATCAATGATTTTGATCATTGAGTTTTCCCCACTAGCGTTTTCACTATATGAAGTAGGATTCAAAATGTAATCCATATCTTGTATGGAGACATTTGTCATGATTATTGGAATATGACATACCTACGAACTACTAAGGAAATAATGGTAAACTAGAATTATGAGAAATCCTAAAAGTAAAATTCCCTTGAGATTAGAAAGCAATTCGTTGCTAAATCTCACAAGTAAAAGGGGTTACTTAAATTTTCCCAAATGACTGCAAAGCCATAGTGGAAAAAGGGGTGAATGACAAAAGCACAATTTGTCAAGCATTGATAAATTCAAATGAATTTGATTCATGTGTGCTGAATGTCTGAGGATTTAAAACTAGTAACAATATTAGTATCTCATAGTAAATCTCCAACTTTGCTACTTGATCAAAGAATTTTGAAGTTGTTCAAAATAGTGGGAGGATGTGCAATTTGCATAAAATTGAGTGGGAGCTATGAAAGTCTTCCTGAAACAATATGTGATTAACATATTTTTGAGTGGGAGCTTATAGGAGTAATTCTTAAGTATGTTAAGAATGAAAGCACAAACACTTATAAATAATGATTTATAAGATGTAGAAGTTGATAACAGGTGTATTATGATATTATGTATTATTCCTTAAAGAATTTTGGAAAGGGTTTCAGGATAGAAGTTAATTAAGGAACTGATCCTTAATAGCTCAAATTAGGAATAACACTAAGTTTAATATCAATGGTTAAAAGAAAGGAAAGGATGACCATCATCCACTATGTTAAAAACATAGGTTCTATCTTAGTAAACCATGATGATAACTTAGCATAATATGTGATCCAAATAAGGAACGTTTAAAAGTGATTAAGTTCGAATCATAGAAGGTTGAGCAGAGTTTTGTCTGCAGTGTCTAAATAGAGAACTGTAGACATGTTTTCCAAATCCATAAAGGATGACATATCTTAAAACATAAAGGTTATGTTATAAGGGAATATGTTGAAAACTCCTATAGATACCAATTAAAGTCAAGTAGGAAGCGAGATGAACAAAAACATCGAAAGTTGCACAGAGTGCGCTAGTGTTTCGATGAATACATTTATAATAATATATAAGGGTACCATCTAAAGTGTTGTATAAAGTTATGGCGGGGCTAGTTCGCTTTTAACGTAGAATGATGTGTCCCAGGGCATAGTTCCCATGAGAAAGCCCTCGAGGTTGATCTAACGTCACTATAGGCTCCTGGAATCAGGCCTCGTTCTGCTGCCATAGCGATGATGCATTCACACAGATGCTATCATGTGATGATAAAGTATTAATGTCAATCAAAGTGACATTAGTAAGTTGCAAAGGATTTGGGACTGTAAAGTACAGACCAAAGACTGAACCTCTTCCATGAGCAAGCATGTTCAAGGTACTGGTTATATGGTACCAATGATTGAGAACAAATGCAGCTAGTGTATTTGTACTCTAGTGCAAGTGGGAGACTGTTGGAAATATGCCCTAGAGACAAATAGTAGTAAGGACTATTATCATATTTCATATAGTTTATGATTAAGTTTTATATCATGCTATAACTGTATTGAGTGGAAACATCAATACACGTGTGATATACAAACAACTAGGGGTTCCCAGTGAAACTCTAGTCACTGGTTCATTGGTCAACAGATGATCATGTTTCCTGATCATGTGGCATTTATGCCAGTTGGAAATGGAGCCATCTCATTCCAAGAATGAGATGATGAACCAATACCCAAGCTAAACATCGTGACCAGATCATGTCACGGAGTTCAAGTTATGATGATTAGAAATTGATCCTCGTAGACTATTCCTTAGACCATGAGGCTATATCAATCACTGTCTCCCGAAGTGCTTAGATAGCATCAAACGCCATCTGGTAAAATGGTGGTTATAAAGGTGTGTTCAGGTATTCAGAGGAAACCGTAGAGGCAATATATGTCAAGAGTGGGATTTGTCCGTCCATGTGACGGGAAGATACTCAAGGGCCCACTCGGAGAAGTTATATCCAATAGCTGTGCAGCGTGTGATTTGATCACGGGGATATCACTTGTCGGAACGAGTCAAATAGCATTGTTCAGTAACGAGATTGAACATGACATGGTAATGTCATTGATCAGATCTCGGGCGATGCAAGTATCGAGAGACAAAGGGAATAAGACACGACTGTCCCGGTTCAAACGACGAAAGATCTTTGTGGAACGCACAGGGGTCACATGGCCATCCAGGTCCCTCTGTCGATCATTGGTGCGGGAGTGTCCCGACCATGTATGGAGTGTTCCCGAACCATGGGGTATCACGCTTAAGCGCTTGATGATGCTTAGAGAGTGTTTATAGGATCGGTAGAATCACCGAAGAAAAGAAGGGAGAAAACCAGAAGGGTGTCGGTAAGTCCGGAGAATGTCCGGAGTGGAGGTGGAAGGTGTTCCATGACCACTGATGTTGAATAATATGTGAATGAATGTTAAATATTGATTTAATCATTTATTCATAATTATTTAAATAAAGAGAAAATCAATTAAAGATGAAAAGGCTTAATGGGCCAATTTCCGGAGGGAGAGGGCCCATTAGGGGAAAGGAGAGAGGGAGAGGGGCCAAAGGGGAGGCTGGCTGGGCCTAGCCCCCCGTGGGGCCCACTAGGGGCTGGCCAGCGACCACCCCACCCCCTCCTCTCCTTTAGTCCCACCCCGGGACTTTGAGGGAGGGTGTACCCCCTCCTCCCCCTATATATAGTGGAGTATTTGGCCTAAAAAAACACACCAATAATCAATAAAGGTCTCCCCACTTTTGGGAGGACCTCTAATTGATATTTTCTCTCTCCCCCTCTCTCTCTCGTGGCCATGGTCCCAAGTCTGGACTGCGCGAGTGAGAGACATCTTCACCGTGGAGCGCCGTCGCGCTGCGGGAATCAGATCCGGGAGCTCTACTTCCGCAACTACTGCTGGATCGGGGAAGCGGGAGTCATCGTCAGGCACCGGACGTGTGTAACTCCCCGTGAGGTGTCACACTTGAGGCACTCAAGTCGTTGGAGCCAGAAGGAGCACAAGGACTTCATCACGACCATGAGGTCGGCTTCGGCTCGTCTACATCAACCACGCTCTCCTGAGCGTTGACATTGCTTTTCGGTCTTCAAGGGTAAGTTCACGAAAAGCCCCTCCCGTTACTGTATTACTAATAGATAGGTCCTGGCAGCTTCAGGGGTTCAGGGGCGTAGAGTAAAATTTTATTGTTTTCATACGCAGAACCATACAAGTTGTTGTTGGAAGCTTACCGGCACTACGGGATCTTCCGACGTATGCATGTCTAAGGACAGCTCCGAAATCTTCCTCTCAATCCGCTCCCTTATCAGCCATTTGATTTGGCATGTAATCTTTTGGCTCGTAGGCCTTGGGGCTGATTCGGAGGGAATCTTTCTTCGACGACGTGATGGAGTGCATCAGTCGATCTCCATGATGTTGAAGAGGCTGGATCCGGCATGTCACCTAGCAATGAACTAAATCAGACCCTCTCAGGCCCTTGTGCTTCATCAAAAACTCAATCCGCCTCTTGGCAAGAAGCAGATCGTCACTAAGAGCCGGCGCATCTACGTCCCAGGACTCTTGGGGCGTAGCGACACCATCGATGAAAGAAGGCAAAGCAGTAGCTTTGCCGGGAGTGGGAATATCCTTGTGATAGAAAAAAGTGGACGGCCATTGCTTGACCGACTCACTGGCCATAATCCAAGGATAGACGCAATCTCGCCTAACCGAAAAACTAATAGTACCAGTAATATAAGGATTACCGACAATGATGGAATTCCTCCGGACATGAAAGTAATACTGAAAGAGAGTAAGGCTCGGCCTAATGCCGAGATACCCCTCGCACAAAGATGCGTACACACTCATCTCTAAGAGAGAGTTCGGGGGGAAATGATGGAGTTGAACTCCGTAATGATCTATGACCTCAGAGAAGAAATCTGAGGGGGGAAAGCTCAAACCTCTGTCGAGGTGAGTGCCAAAGTGAACCTGCTCGCCGTCGCATGGGTTGGGGATGGTTTCGCCGAAGCCGCTTCGCCAGTCATCGGTGCAGAGAAGTCCTTCGTCCTCCACGACACGGAGCTTGGCGTCGTCAAGGACGCACGGGATCCACACCCCTTGATTGCTCTCCTTCTCCGCCGTTGCTGCCACTGCTGCCATCGCCGCCGTGCCGAAGGATGATGCTGAAGCCATATTTCTTGTGTGCCGGTGACCTTGGGTGGGCGGCGCTGGAAGTTTTTTGGGGAGCAGAGGAGCTCTAGGTTCGTGGGGAGGCATAGGAGAGAAGGAAATGGCGCAAGTGCTGGTGAAGAAGATGGGGAAAAGATATCCTCACCACTTATATCCTCCGGCCGCGTCAAGATTCGTGTAAACGCTATAGTGAACATGCCACACATCGTGGAAGGAGCTGGGAAACCCCCACGCGATGATTACGCCGCCTCAATCTCCACGCACGCATTGAAATGGTGCCTCGGTTCCGCGAAAGGTGGAGCCACCAACGGTCGTGCTGACAGTAAATGTCTGTTAGTGACGTGACTTGACCATGACTAGTGTCAGGTTATGTCAGAGACCAAGTTCCGGCTTAGCTTGAATTTCGAGCTGGAAACCCGAATAACATATTCATAGGTCCGGCTCATTTGAGACTCGGATCTACTCCTTTCTTTTTTGAAGTTTCAGGAACCCTTCACGATTCTGTAAGCCAAAGATCAAGCTAGACGATGATGAAATCCGACTTTGGATCATGGAGGCTTCCAGGGGCTACTGTTGGGGATATACTTTCTAGGTATCCTTACTGTGCCTCACTGACCAGGGTGGCTCACTTCGGGTTAGAGCTTTGCTTCATGGGTGGCCCAGTCAGGGAGAAGAGACGGAGTCCAGTCCAGCTATGGGAAGGCCCAAAAGACTTACCGACGTAGGCCCGTAGTGTTACTTGTAGTCCAAGATGTACTTTGTAACCGACTCTTAGTCGTAGCCGGATGGATCTCTCCTGTAAACCCTAGGCCAGATATCTATATAAGCCGTCCTAGGAGAGCCTTTAGGGCACCCTCACAATAGTCTACAATCTCAACTCGCACAAGCGAAACCCTTGTAACCCATATTTCGGCTCTGCCGTATTACTGGATTTCTAGCAGGAGTAGGATCCGTCCAAAGCCGGTGGATTCGAACCTGGGTAAACTTGTGTGCTCACCGTCCCGGAACACCATATGTCTCACACCCCTCTCTTCCACACGCCTCGAGGACCCCCTCATGGCGTAGTTGTCATCAATCCGACGATAGATGCAATATCAAGTCGAATCCCTTTATATTCGCAAAAACTCGGCAAGTTCTCCCATCTATAATAATACTATGCGGATAGCCAAATTGGATTATGACGTCCTCGACGAATCTTTTGGTTGTAGCTCCATCAAACTTGTGATGGGTTTAGCCTCAATCCATTTTGTAAATTTATCCACCATCACTAGTAGGTAATCCACTTAGAGCCCATTAAATGGTCCTACCATATCAAACCCCTAGACCGCAAAGGGCCATGTAATCTAAATTTTTCACAACTGATCAGCCAGAACATGGGCTTGCTTGGCGTATTTTTGGCATCCTTTTCCGCATTGAACAGCCTCTCAGCATCCGCCTTAGCATTAAGCTAGAAAAATCCGTGTGAAAAAGCCATTTCCACTAAGGATTTGACTGTGGTGTGATGTCCGCATTCGCCTTCGTGCATTTCCCTTAGGATTTCCACTCCTTCTTCCGAAGAAACACAGTGCTGAAAACCCCCAAATACACTCTGCTTATAGAGTTCACCACTAATTATTGCTTGTATAGGATTTTGCTTGTCGGACGATCTGCCGGTTCAGAACCTCATCTTTGGGTAATTTGCCATCTACCAAGAAATCGAGGTAGGGTTTTGTCCAGCTGGGAATAAGAACCAAAACTGCTATAAGTGGTGAGTCGGATTTGGTTGGATACTCCTCATCAACTCCTGTGATAGAGGGAACTTTTAGGTGCTCCAATAAAGCGCCATCCGGAACCATTTTCCGTGCAGAGCCTATTCTTGATAGTGCATCTGGTTCGTCATTTTCTGTTTGGGGAATGTGTTGAACTTCAAACCCTTCGAATGATTATGCTAGTTCATCCATGATAGCTTGATATGCCATCGTGTGCTTATTTTCCCCATAGTGATCGGATACTTGCTGAGCAACTAAATCCGAGTCTCCATATCACATAAGTCAGCGAATGCCGATGCTTTTGTGATTTGAATTCCATATAGAAGCTCTCATATTCGGCAATGCTATTGGTCACCGTGAAGTGAATCTGCAACACATAGAAAAGTTTATCTCCTTGGGGTGATTTTAGTACCACGCCAGCCCCGAGCCCCAAGCGCTTTCGACCCGTCAAAATGTACGGTCCAATATTCTGACTCCGGGATGTTAGTGTTTTCTGCCGTCTTTGTCCAATCAGCCACAAAGTCGGCAAGGATCTAGGATTTGATCGCTGTCCGTGCCTTGTACTCAATGTCAAAAGATGCTAGCACGAGTCCCCACTTAACAACGCATCTCGTGGCATCACTTTTATTGACTATATATCTCATGGGAGCTGTGATTAGCATTGTCATCTTGTGCTCTTGAAAATAGTGTCATAGCTTTATGGCTGCAAAAGACACAACATAGGCTAATTTTTGGTAATTAGGATGCCATTGTTTCAATTCTATCAGAACCTCACTAAGGTAGTAAGTCAGACGCTGCACCTACTGTTCCTATTTTCCTCCTTTAATTCCACCACCGTGATGACGCTGACGACTCTGTTTGTCGCAACAATGTAGAGCAACATGGGTTTATGAGGTTCTGGTGTGCTACAAGAATAGGGGTGGATGAGAGTACTACTTTCAGGTCTTAGAGTGCAGCCTTAGCTTATTCGGTCTAGACAAATTTGTTAGTCTTCTTCAAGAGCTTGCATAATGGTTTGGCTCTTTCACCGAGCCGGATGACGAACCGACTAACTGCTGCAAAGCAGCTAGTGAGCCGTTGTACGTCCTTTAGGTGAGTTGGCCTGGTAATGTTGAGTATAGCCTTTATTTTGTCCTAGTTCACCTCTATGCCTCTCTGAGACACGATGAAACCTAACAATTTTTCAGTTGGAATTCCGAAGAAACAGTTTTTTGGGTTAAGCATTATGTTGTATTTTCGTAGATTCATGAACATTTCCTCCAAGTCGAAAATTAAGGTTTCCTTCTTTTTGGACATCATAGCTATGTCGTCCATGTATGCATGCACATTGCGGCCGATTTGACCATGGAGGCAACACTGCATAGTGCGCTGGTAAGTCGCTCCTGCGTTTTTGAGTACAAAAGGCATCATTAGGTAGCAGAAGGTTCCGAAGGGGGTGATGAACGAAGTCTTTAGTTTGCCTGACTCCTTCATGCATATTTGGTGATAACCAGAATATGCGTCGAGAAAACATAGGAGTTTCGAGCCTGCCGTTGAGTCAATAACTTGGTTGATTCTAGGCAGAGCTAATGGATCTTTGGGACAAGCCTTGTTCCAGGCAGTATAATTGACACACATTCTTAAATTAGTGGTGTCCTTTTTAGGGACCATTATAGGATTGGCCGACCACTCAGTGTGGATGACGTCTCCAAGAAATCTAGCTAATTATAACCGGTCTAACTTCTTAGGGACAAGCCTTGTTCCAGGCAGTATAATCGACACACATTGTTAAATCAGTTGTGTCCTTTTAGGGACCATTACACGATTGGCCGACCACTTAGTGTGGATGACGTCTCCAAGAAATCTAGCTAATTCTAACCGGTCTAACTCCTTAGCTATAGCTTTGCGCTTTTCATCGCTGAAACATTGTAAGGACTGTTTAACGGGTCTAGTGCCAAGATAAACATTGAGAGAGTGCTCGTCGAGTTCCCTAGGTACTCCGGTCATGTCAGAAGGTTTCCATGCGAAGATATCTTTATTGGATTTGAGGAACTCGACGAGCACGCTTTTGTGGGGCCCCCGGATTAATCCTCCGAGAATCCCTATTATGCATACAACCACGATCCCATGATTAGTTAGTCGTCGCACATAACCGACAAGTATCATTACAACATCCGAGATATACTGAAATACAAGACTTACATAAATGCCATTATGGCTATGCCATCTTCAGCAGCGGAACATTATCACGCGCAGAGCCCAATCATGCCTCAACCTACAGGCAACTGACTAGGAAGACGCCCTAGCTCGCATAGTCGTCCACTTCACCTCTTCTTGATATCTAACCAAGTTAATAGCCAGGGACAATGCCAATGAGTACTTTGAATGTACTCACAAACCACCTTAATAGAATAATAAAACAAGAGGATATGCAATATAGTTGTGGTAGTAGGTGGGCTCCAAGGGAGGTTCTTTTCTCAAATAGTTTCTCTTGTAGATATAGCATCTACATATATTTGTTGAAAACTTATGTAAAACATTTTGGAAACCGTTTCCTTTGTTGTCGAGCCAAGGCTGTCCCACAACTATGTTTGTTTTCTTTCCCTCGAAAAGGGATTGGTGAACATCTGGATTTTTATTTGCTAGCTCAGGGCCGTTCCAGGTCTTCTGGTGCTGAAGGGAGTTAAACAATCCTGCATCTATGATGCGCTGCTTCTCCTCGACAAGGTGAGGTGCCTTACCCAAGAGTTCCTGGCGATGTGCTTCTAGGGCCCAGGCGCTTTCCTCCATCTAGTATAAGTTCCGAGGCGGTTGGGATCAGCGTTGTTAATTCTTTCACGAGCACCTAGGGTAACGACGTGTCCATCCACCAGAGACTTTTTTGATTCCTGGGGGATCAGAGCACCGTATGAATCCTCCATCTGGAGAACCTCTCCAACATTCTCCTCAGCCGGAAGATCCTTTACCAGAGTCTTGTTTTTCTTCTTCTTTGCTTTATTCGCTCTCTAGGTGTGACACCCCCGGGATCATGGTAAAACAAATCCCATACCTTAGCCTAACATAAGCTTAACCTAGAGCTCGAGGATATCCAGTGAAGAATCAGTAACACAACAGTAACCCCGCGACACAAAATTAAAAATAGAATAGCAAGCTGATAGCTGAGCAAAGAACCAAAATATTACAGGCAAAGGTCACTGACCACAAACATCAAACATCGGAAGACAAATTATGCTATTAAGTATAGCAAACTTAACAAATGTCCTAAGAGGCCTGAAGCATAACGATGACGTCCTAGCCCATAGATTCCAGGCTACCGGCCAGGAACCCCAAGCTACTCATCGGTGTGGATGTCGTACCAAACTTGTCTTCAAAGGAAACTTATTCTGCTACAAAAGAATCAACAAAGCAAGGGTGAGTGTTGTGCTCCGCAAGACTTACGGTTGGTGGGGTTATTTTGCATAAAGCCATCTTTGTTTATAAAACAAGAGGGAGAAGAAGACCGTCTAATCAGAATATTTTAAAAGGGGATAAGAGAGCGACATCTCCAGAGAATTGATCATCATCTTTTGATATCCACCAAAGTAATCATCATCTCACAACTAGGATCACCCCCTCGTACCCATGAGGAAGCATCCTTAAGCACACATTGAAGTGCCAAGTTTTAGATTAGGTTATAGTTCTCTATGATCTTAGAATTCGGTCACCAAGCATTCATAACCGTGAACACGGCTTTTCGAAAAGATTTAACCCTGCAGGGCGATGTGGGCGAGGTTGGTTTATCCGGGGCTCCGTCAACCCCAAGCAACCCTGGCCACGCATACCTACCTGTTATGATGCACCTTAACCCGCCAAATCTTTCAAAATGTTTTCTATGCATATGTCGAATGGAACGCCCGAACTATGTGACTCATGGAATCTACTAGGAAAGTTAGTTACTCATGAGGTTTTACAGGGCCCGTGTGGCCATACGCTCGTCTTGGTTCCAAAGGAAAGAACTCAGTTCCTAGTGGTGGCGAGCATGGGACTACAAAAACCACATCCCACCGTGGCCTCCCATACAAGCCTTAGCATGTTTAACCTTTACCACCGATCTTACCTTATTAGTATACCTCATTGCATTTGATACACCATCTAGATGAACCAGCACTGATAGCTAAGCACGGCTAAGCAAGACACAGATAATAGCTCTAGAAGTGCACATAAGCCAAACCTAGTTATGCTAGGAGTAGTGGATCAGGTAATATAAGCTCAAAGGGAGTAATGCCACATATAGGACTCTATCTATCGATAAAAACCATAGTGGAATCGTATGCATCATGGCAAGAATGAAATACTTTTGAAATCATAGGATTGTATAATGGTGGGGCTTTGCTTGCCTTTGCCTATTGATACCCAGATATAAACCTTTGGAAGCCTTGTACTTGACTTGGTTACAGTTCTCCAAGTATTGTTTGTCGATCTTCGACGGTGTTGATCTCGGTCTTCGATCTCGGAGTTGGTATCGTATTCTATCAGAAAGAAAGGGAAACAATCAACACATGGCATCGATGCAATGCTCAAGCAATAATGATGAAATGACAAGTTATTTCATATTAAAATGAAGCCCTCAAGCATGCTTGGAAATTTAAGTGGGATCTGAGGGGTTCAAACCCTAATACAGGGGAGACCCTGAAATCACCTACGGGGGTTCAATTGTTCTTCTAATTAAACTTGTAATTAAATTTGTTGAACAATGTATGATTATATGTCAATGGTAAAGATCTCATTTTTTTTGAACATTTTGGTATATAATACATTTTTTTGACTTGTAAATAATTAGTTATTGAATTTATAAGATTAAACCAATTTCTGAAATTATTAAAACAAATTAAAAGGGTTTAATGCATCACGCTGACGTCAGCACAGGCGCTGGGTTATTTTACATCAACATGGTACTAGCCACAGTCACTGAAGACTAGGACCCAGGGCCACGTCAAGGTCCCATGCTAGCACAGTCAAACCGAGTCAACGAGACCCACTGACCACGTCAGCTCGCCGGCCAGCACGTCAGACGGACAACGGCGACGATGCTAGGGGCAGGAGAGGTAGAGTTGTTGGTTCCGTTTGAACCAAAAGAGGATGGCGAGTCCAATAGTGGTTACACCGCCCCTTTTTGGTAGCCGGAGCATCAGCAACAACGGTGGCTGGCGGCGAAGCATGTCGGCGCTCTAGGCGTGACTAGGCCAGATCGAGAGGGAGGGGGAGAAGGAGTTGGGAAGAACCGCATGCTCACCCTGAACCTGTGAAGCTCGACGAAGAGGCCATAGGAGGCTTGTAGCAACGACAGTGGTGGTGGCGAAGCTCGTCGGAGGTGGGAGAGAGGGCTTCGATGCGGCCGGTTGCAGGCTTCCCTGCTCGATTCCATTGGCGGGGTGGACGAGGACGGCGAGGCAGACATGCTGGCATGCTCAGATGGCCAAGGGGAGGCCGGAGACGACGGGGATTCGATGGCGGTTCTTCTAGGGTTCCCGTCCAGAGAGAAATGGGGGAAATAGGGTTCGTCTGTGGTAGCTCAGAGTACTTGTAGGTGCGGAGAACATCGGTAGAGCGCATCGTAGCACCAACGAGGATCCTGGCGCAGACGGGCGGCAGGGACGGCGACACAGAGGAGCTTCCTCTGTCGGGATCGAAGACGACGCATAGAAAGAGAGGCCGAAGGGGTATGGGTTGCGGATGGGCTGGCGTGGGATGAAGGTGGGCTGCAATAAAGGTTGCTAGCTGGGCTGTGTTAAGCTGCTTGCGAGCGGTAGGTAGAGGGAAGAGGGAGGTGGGCTAGCTGGGCCGCAGGTCTGCTGCAGTTTTTATTTGCAAAACATTTTTCCTTTTCTATTTCCTGTTTTCTATTTGTATTTTCAAATTCTTTTATGTTTTCTGATCATTTCAAAAATACTAGAGACTTTTGTAAACTATAGGAAATATTGCAGGTGCCCTTTAATCAATTTGGGCTCCATACATTTTGATACTTTTCAAAATTCAAAACCATTTGAATGTGTTTGAGAGGAAGAAGGAAACTAGGGTTTAGGGTTAGGAATTATTTCTTTTGCATGCATTTTAAAAGATGATGCTCATGAATGCAAAATTAAAGCCCTAATTAGGATTATCTAAACTGGGGTGTTACAGCTCCATCCTCCTTACAAGAATCTCGACCCGAGATTCCAAACGTAGGAAGAGAGAGACGGAAACATGGTCACTCTAAGGATAAGAGGGAAACACACTAAAAACCACACGAGTATCTCATGGTCATCCCATGAAAGGAGTGTTCAAAACAACTGTGAGATAACGTCATGAAACACACCAAGGTAACGGAGGAAACAAGAGGTGAAGGTTTCAAGTTGTTAGATAACTGGTCTTCATAAGGAATGAGACCATGGAGTTTCAGAAGAACTTAAGCTTCTGAAAAGGAAAGCTTACAACAGAAGGACATGACCACAGACTTCAAGAGAAGGCACTCTACTAGACGACCTAAGTAGAGCTTTGATACGTTGTAAACGTATCTATAATTTTTTGATGTTCCATGCTTGTTTTATATCTACTTTCTTATGTTTCGTCTACACTTTGGAGTATTTTTACACTTTTTCTAGAACTAACCTATTAACAAGATGCCACTGTGATAGTTGCCTGTTTTCTACTGTTTTTTGTTTCAGAAAAGCTAGTAAGGAAATATTCTCGGAATTGGAACGGACAAAAGCCAAAGTCAATATTTTACCTGAAGCAACACGGAGTCCGGAGGGGAGACGAAGTGGCACACCAGGGCGGCCAAACCTGGTCACGACACGGCCTGGGGGGGGGCGCCACCAGGGGGTGTGGGCCCCCTGGTGCTCCACCGACCTACCCCTTCCGTCTATAAAGACCCCTCGGGACGAAAACCCTAAGTACCCGATCAAAAATTCCACGAAAGAGTCTATAGCCGCCGTCATCTCCATCCCTAGATCGGGAGGGATCTGAAGCTCTTCCTAGCACCCTGCCGGAGGGGAGAGATCACCCTGGAGGCCTTCATCACCATGCCTGCCTCCGGTGTGATGCGTGAGTATTTCATCCCTAGACTACGGGTCCATGTAGTAGCTAGATGGTTGGTTCTCCTCCTTTGTGCTACCATGTTTAGATCTTGTGAGCTCCATTCATGATCAAGATTATCTATTTGTAATCCTGCATGTTGTGTTTGCGGGCATCCGATGGATATTGAGATGCTATTTCAGATTGATTATTGATTCTATCATGTCTTTGTTATTTGTGATCTTGCATGCTTTTTGTTGTTAGTAGCTATCTTGGCCAAGTAGATGCTAGCAACTCCAAGAGGGAGTATTTATGCTCGATAGTGGGTTCATGCCTCTAGTAATCTGGGGAAGTGACAGAAATCTCTAAGGTACTAGATGTGTTGTTGCTACTAGGGAGAAAACAACAATCCTTTGTCCATAGGGAAATCGTATTGTTTACTTTACACACTTTGCTTAATGCAATTATCTGTTGCTTGCAACTTAATACTGGAGGGGGGTTGGATGATAACCCGAAGGTGGATTATTAGTCATAGATGCAATTGGATTACGGTCTATGTATAATGTTGTAATGCCCAATCAAATCTCATAGGAGTCAAGATCATTAGTATATGCATGTATGCTTTCTCGGTGTCTGCCAATTGCCCCGCTGTAATTTGTTCACCCAACATATCATCTATCTTAAGGAGAATCACCTCTAGTGAACTATGGACCCTGGTCCATTCTTTTACCATTAATCTACTATTTACTGTTTACTGTTTACTTTCTGCAAAGCAATTACTATCTTCCACACAATACGTTTAATCCTTTGTTTTAGTAAAACCGGTGAGATTGACAACCTCACTGTAAGTTGAGGCAAAGTTCTGTGGTTGTGTTGTGCATGATTCCAAGTTGGAGACAACACCTTGGGGTTGTTTCCTTGCTCCTATTGGTTCGATAACCTTGGTTTCATAACTGAGGGAAATCTTGCTGCTGTGCTCATCATACCTTCCTCTTGGGGTTCCCAACGAGCTTATCGTATTTTGAGCCATCAAGCCTATTTTTTAGCGCCGTTGCAGGGGAGTCAAGGAGCGCTTCACAAGGGGAGTCTCTCACAACCTATCTATTTACTTTTTTTTTGTTTCGCTTAGTTTATTTCTGCTTTGTTTGCTTGTTTCTTTTTATCAAAAAAAAATTAGTTCCTACTATAGTTGTTATTTTCGTTGGTCTGTTATTGTCTTGCTTTATCATGCTTTGTATCAATGGTTGGTTTCTTTGAAACTGAATCTTGTTGTCAAGGTGGGTTCACGGATTATTGTATAGGAAGAGCTCACCACTAATTATTGTATAGGATTTTGCTTGTCGGACGATCTGCCGGCTTAGAACCTCATCTTAGGGTAATTTGCCATCTACCAAGAAATCGAGGTAGGGTTTTTTCTAGCTGGGAATAAGAACTAGAACTGCTATAAGTGGTGAGTCGGATTTGGTAGGATACTCCTCATCAACTCCTGTGATAGAGGGAACTTTTAGGTGCTCCAATAAAGCGCCATCTGGAACCATTTTCCATGTAGAGCCTAATCTTGATAGTGCATCTAGTTCCTCATTTTCTGTTTGGGGAATGTATTGAACTTCAAACCCTTCGAATGATTTTGCTAGTTCATCCACGATAGCTTGATATGCCATCGTGTGCTTATTTTCCCCATAGTGATCGGATACTTGCTGCGCAGCTAAATCCGAGTCTCCATAGCACATAAGTCAGCGAATGCTGATCCTTTCGCGATTTGAATTCCATATAGAAGCTCTCATATTCAGCAATGTTATTGGTCACCGTGAAGTGAATCTGCAACACATAGAAAAGTTTATCTCCTTCGGGTGATTTGAGTACCATGCCAGCCCCGAGCCCCAAGAACTTTCGACCCGTCAAAATGTACGGTCCAATATTCTGACTCCGGGATGTTAGTGTTTTCTGCCGTGTTTGTCCAATCAGCGACAAAGTTGGCAAGGATCTAGGATTTGATCGCTGTTCGTGTCTTGTACTCAATGTCAAAAGATGCTAGCACGATTCCCCACTTAACGACGCATCTTGTGGCATCACTTTTATTGACTATATATCTCATGGGAGCTGTGATCACCACTATAATCTTGTGCTCTTGAAAATAGTGTCATAGCTTTATGGCTGGAAAAAACACAACATAGGATAATTTTTGGTAATTAGGATGCCATTGTTTCAATTCTATCAGAACCTCGCTAAGGTAGTAAGTCAGACGCTGCACCTACTATTCCTGTTTTTCCTCCTTTAATTCCACCACCGTGATGACGCTGACGACTCTGTTTATCGCAACAATCTAGAGCAACATGGGTTTATGAGGTTCTGGTGTGCTACAAGAATAGGGCTGGATGAGAGTACTACTTTCAGGTCTTAGAGTGTAGCCTCAGCTTATTCGGTCTAGACAAATTTGTTAGTCTTCTTCAAGAGCTTGTATAATGGTTTGGCTCTTTCACCGAGTCGGCTGACGAACCGACTGACTGCTGCAATGCAGCTAGTGAGCCGTTGTACGTCCTTTAGGTGAGTTGGCCTGGTAATGTTGAGTATAGCCTTTATTTTGTCCCAGTTCACCTCTATGCCTCTCTGAGACACGATGAAACCTAACAATTTTTCAGTTGGAATTCCGAAGAAACAGTTTTTTGGGTTAAGCATTATGTTGTATTTTTGTAGATTCATGAACATTTCCTCCAAGTCGAAAATTAAGGTTTCCTTCTTTTTGGACATCATAGCTATGTCGTCCATGTATGCATGTGTTGGAGATATGCCCAAGAGGCAATAATAAAAGTGGTTATTATTATATCTTTGTGTTTATGATGAATGTTTACATCCCATGCTATAATTGTATTATTAGGAAACACTAATACTTGTGTGTTTTGTAAACATAAAAGAGTCCCTAGTAAGCCTCTTGTTGAACTAGCTTGTTGATTGATTGATGATCATGGTTTCCTGATCATGGACATTGGATGTGATTAATAACAAGGTTATATCATTAGGAGAATGATGTGATGGACACACACCCATAGTAAGCGTAGCATAAGATCAAGTCATTAAGTTCGTATTGCTGTAAGCTTTGAAATACATAGTAACCTAATCCTTCGACCATGAGGTTATGTTAATCACCATCACCGGATGGGTACTTTGATGACATCAAACGCCGCTTCGTAACTGGGCGATTATAAAGGTGTCATTGGGTATTATGAAAGTATGTGTTGAAGCGCATAGACTAAGATTGGGATTTGTCCATCCATATGACGGATAGATATACTCTGGGCCCTCTCGGTGGAATGTCATCTAGATAGCTTGCAAGCATGTGACTGGGTCACAAGGGATGACATAACATGGAACGAGTAAAGAGTACTTATCAGTAACGAGGAAGAACTAGGTATGAAGATACTGACGATCAAACCTCGGATAAGTAGAATATCGCGTGACAAAGGGAATTGGTTTCGTATGTTAAATGGTTCAATCGATCACGAAGTAATCGTTGAGTATGTGGGAGCCGTTATGGATCTCCAGATCCCGCTGATGGTTATTGATCGGAGAGGTGTCTTCATCATGTCTGCATATTCACGAACCGTAGGGTGACACACTTAAGGTTCGAAGTTGTTTTAAGTAGATATGGAATTTGCGTTGGAGACCGAATGTTGTTCGGAGTCTCGGAATGGATCCGGGACATCACGAGGAGATCCGGAATGGTCCGGAGAATAAGATTCATATATTGGGGATCATTTTCTAAGTTGGGAAATGTTCCGGAGTGTTTGTATGGAGATTCTAGAAGGTTTCGGAATGTTCTAGAAGGTTCTAGAGAATTTCTTGGAGTTTACTTGAAAACCAAGAAAGGGATCAAGGGAGTCCAAGTGGGGCAATACACGGATTCGTGGGGGAGGAGGACTCCTCCCCCCAACCCGCCGGCCCAAGGAGGAGGGGAGTCCTACTAGGACTCCCCCTCCCCAGGCACGCCTCCCTCCTTTAAATAGAAGGGAGGGGGCGCCCCCTCTTGCCCCTCCTCTCATAACAACCAATCTCAGCCGCCTCTCTCCTCCACCATTCTTCTACACAGGCATAGGCGAAGCCCTGCAGAATTCTCATCTCCACCACCACCACCATGCCGTCGTGCTGCTGGGATTCCGTGGAGAAGATCTACTACCTCCGCTGCTCGCTGGAACGGGGAGAGGAAGGTCTGCTTCGACTCCGCACGTGTGACCGTCTGCGGAAGCGCTGCCAGAACGCGGCGCCGGAAGGATCGTCCACACGATCTTGAGATCGGCAAGTGATCGACTACATCATCCACGAGATCTAATCTCGTAACGCTTTCGGTTCTACGAGGGTTAGTACCGATCTATCTCGTTGCTCATGTCTAATAGATTAGATCTTGTCTTTTATCTAGATTAGATCTGGGTTTTGTTCGTTCTTGCGGTAGAAATTTTTTGTTTTCCATGCTACAAACCCATCAGTGGTATCAGAGCCAGGTTTATGCGTAGATCTGTTGCACGAGTAGAACACAATGAGGTTGTGGGCGTTGGTGCTCATGCCATCTTTTGCTATTTGTGTACTTTGCATCTTGCGGTATGGTGGGATGAAGCGGCTCGAGCTAACATTACATGTCATCGTACATGAGACTCGCTCCACGCTTGACGTGCAACTTGCTTTGCACAAGTGGCTTTGCGGGTGTCTGTCTCTCCCATCATAGTATAGATCAAATCTACACTTTGCACTTTATAGCACTTGTATCAACATTGTGGTTCAGTTTCGTAGGTAAGATCCGTTCTTAGTCGAAAGCCCCAAGCCACGTAAAACTTGCAAAGAAAATTAGAGGCGTCTAACTTGTTTTTGCAAGGGGTTTTGTGATGTGATATGGCCTACATGTGATTGTGATTGTATTTGATGTATGCAATGATCCTTGTTGTAATATGGCAACCGGCAGGAGCCTAATGATTGTCTTTAATTCTGTTAAGACCTGCGTGTCTATTCATCTTGTAATAGCTTTATTCCAAGTAGTTGTAATAGTTGCTGGTGATGATGGACAACCATGAAGCGGCGCCACAGACCTTGACGCAATGCTGGTGATGATGGAGATCATGTCCGTGCTTTGGAGATGGAGATCGAAGGCATAAGAAGAAAGGGCCATATCATATCACACTAATTATGAATTGCATGTGATGTTAACCCTTTATGGATCTTGTATTGCTTAGATCGCGACGGTAACATTATAAGATGATCCCGCTCACTAAATATCAAGTAATAAAGTGTTCGTCCTTAGTTGGCACCATTGCTAAGACTCGTCGTTTCGAAGCATCTCGTGATGATCGGGTGTGATAGACTCTACGTGTGCATACAACGGGTGCAAGCCAGATTTGCACATGCGGAAACTAAGGTTAATCTTGATGAGCCTAGCATGTACAGACATGGTCTCGGAACACGGAATACCGAAAGGTAGAGCATGAGTCATATGATTGATATGATGAACATGAAGATTGTTCGCCGATGAAGCTACATCATCTCACGTGATGATCGGACTTGGTGTAGTGGATTTGGTTCGTGTAATCACTAAAACAACTCGAGGGATGTTGTTTTGAGTGGGAGTTCACCTAGTTGATTTAAGAATTAAATTTGAACACTATTTATCATAAAACTTAGTCTAAACTACTTGCAAATTTGTTGTAGATTATGGCGAACGTTTCCATCAATTTCAATGCGTTCCTAGAGAAAGAAAAGCTTAAGAACAATGGAAGCAATTTCACGGACTGGTTCCGTGGACTAAAGATTGTCCTCAGGGCTGGTCAGTTGACCTATGTGCTCGAAGCACCGCTAGGTGACCCACCTGCAGAAGATGCCACCGATGACGTAAAGAATGTTTATGCCACTCGGAAACATCACTACTCCACAGTTCAGTGTGCCATCCTGTACGGTTTAGAATCGGAGCTTCAAAAACGTTTTGAGCACCATGACCCGTTTGAGATCATTAAGGAGCTCAAACTCATTTTTGAGACTCGCGCGGCCATGGAAAGCTATGAAGCTTCCGAGAAGTTCTTTACCTGCAAGATGGAAGAGGGTATAGCGAGCACGTGCTCACCATGTCTGGGCACGCAAACGAACTCCGAGAGTTGGGGATACCGATTCCTAATGAATTGGGGATTCACCGTGTCCTCCAATCACTGCCACCAAGTTACAAGAACTTTGTGATGAACTACAATATGCACTGCATGAATAAGACGTTGCCTGAACTATCGTCCATGCTGAAAACTGCTGAAGTGGAGATCATGAAGGAGCACCAAGTGTTGATGGTCAATAAGACCACCAATTTCAAGAAACGGGGCAAGCCTAAGAACAAGGGCAACTTCAAGAAGGACAGCAAGAAAGCTGCCGCAGCTGCTAAGAAGCCCAAGGCTGGTCCTAAACCTGAAACTGAGTGCTTCTACTGCAAGGGTGCTGGTCACTGGAAGCATAACTGCCCCAAATACCTGGCGGATCTAAAGAACGGCAACATCAAGAAGAAAGGTATATTCGATATAAATGTTATAGATGTGTATCTTACTAGTAATCGTAGTAGTGCCTGGGTATTTGATACTAGTTCAGTTGCTCATATTTGTAACTTGAAACAGGAGCTACGGAATAAACGAAGACTGGCGAGAGACGAGGTGACCGATGCGCGTTGGAAATGGCTCCAAGGTTGATGTGATCGTCGTCGGCACGCTCACTCTGCATCTACCATCAGGATTAGTTTTAAATTTAAATAATTGTTATTTGGTGCCTGCGTTAAGCATGAACATTATATCTGGATCTTGTTTATTGCGAGACGGTTACTCTTTTAAGTCTGAGAATAAAGGTTGTTCGATTTATCTGAGTAATATATTTTATGGTTATGCACCTGAGATGAATGGTTTATTCTTATTGAATCTCGATAGTAGTGATACACATGTTCACAACATAGATGCTAAACGAATAAAATTGAATGATAATTCTACATACATGTGGCACTGTCGTCTTGGTCACATTGGAGTGAAGCGTATGAACAAACTCCATTCTGATGGACTTCTTGAATCACTTGATTTTGAATCACTTGAAAGATGCGAAGCATGTCTAATGGGAAAAATGACTAAGACTCCATTTTCTGGAATAATGGAGCGAGCTACGGATTTATTGGAAATAATACATACCGATGTGTGCGGTCCAATGAGTGTAGCATCGCGTGGTGGATATCGTTATGTTCTCACTTTCACGGATGACTTGAGTAGATATGGGTATGTCTACTTTATGAAACATAAATCCGAAACTTTCGAGAAGTTTAAGGAATTTCAAAATGAAGTGGAAAATCATCGTAATGAGAAGATTAAGTTTCTGAGTTCTGACCGCGGAGGTGAATATCTGAGTTATGAGTTTGGCATGCATTTAAAGAAATGTGGAATACTTTCACAGTTGACACCGTCGGGAACACCACAGCGTAATGGTGTGTCCGAACGTCGTAATCGAACTCTCTTAGATATGGTTTGGTCTATGATGTCTCTTATAGATTTACCGTTATCATTTTGGGGCTATGCATTAGAGACAGTCGCATTCACTTTAAATAGGGCACCATCTAAATCCGTTGAAACGACATCGTACGAATTGTGGTTTGGAAAGAAACCTAAGTTGTCGTTCCTTAAAGTTTGGGGTTGCGAAGCATATGTAAAGAAGTTACAACCCGATAAGCTTGAACCCAAAGCGGAGAAGTGCATCTTCATAGGATACCCTAAAGAAACAATTGGGTATACCTTCTATCATAGATCCGAAGGCAAAGTTTTCGTTGCTAAGAATGGATCCTTTCTGGAGAAGGAATTTCTCTCGAAAGAAGTGACTAGAGGGAAAGTAGAACTCGACGAGGTTATTGAACCTTCTTTCGGAGTTGAGAGTAGCACAGCACCGGAAGATGTTTCTGTGCTGCCTGCACCAACTAGAGAGGAAGCTAATGATGATGATCATGAAACTTCGAACGAAGTTACTACTGAACCTCGCAGGTCAACGAGGGTCCGTACCACTCCTAAGTGGTATGACTCTGCCTTGAACGTCATGTTAGTGGACAACACTGATGACCCTGTGACGTATGAAGAAGCTATGGTGAGCCCAGATTCCAACAAATGGCTAGAAGCCATGAAATCCGAAATGGGATCCATGTACGAAAACCAAGTATGGACTTTGGTGGACTTACCGGATGGCCGTAAGGCTGTCGAGAACAAATGGATTTTCAAAAGAAAAACAGATGCTGGTGGTAATGTTACCGTCTATAAAGCTCGACTTGTCGCGAAAGGGTTCCGACAAATTCAAGGAGTTGACTACGATGAGACTTTCTCACCAGTAGCGAAGCTAAAGTCTATGAGGATTATGTTAGCAATCACTGCATATTTCGATTATGAAATTTGGCAGATGGATGTCAAAACGGCGTTCCTTAATGGTGACATTGAGGAAGAGCTATATATGGTACAACCCAAGGGTTTTGTCGATCCTAAAGATGCTGACAAGGTATGCAAACTTCAGCGCTCCATTTATGGACTGAAGCAAGCATCCTAGAGTTGGAATCAACGTTTTGATAAAGTAATCAAAAACTTTGGATTTATACAAACTTATGGAGAAGCTTGTATTTACAAGAAAGTGAGTGGGAGCTCTGTAGCATTCCTAATACTATATGTAGATGACATATTGTTGATTGGGAATGATATAGAACTTCTTAATAGCGTCAAAACCTATTTGAATAATAGTTTTTCGATGAAGGATCTTGGCGAAGCGGCATATATTCTAGGCATCAAGATTTATAGAGATAGATCAAGACACCTAATAGCGCTTTCACAAAGTACATACTTAGACAAAGTTCTAAAGAAGTTTAGAATGGAAGAGAGCAAGAAAGGGTTCGTGCCCATGTTGTCAGGTAAGACCTTGAGTAAAACTCAAAGTCCGGCTACGGCAGAAGATAGAGAAAAGATGAATAAAATTCCCTATGCCTCGGCTATAGGTTCTATCATGTATGCCATGCTGTGTACAAGACCGGATATAGCACATGCTGTTAGTTTGACTAGCAGATATCAAAGTGATCCTGGAATGGAACACTGGACAGCGGTCAAAAATATCCTAAAGTACCTGAATAGGACTAAGGATATGGTTCTTTCTTATGGAGGTGATGAACAGCTTGTTGTAAATGGTTACACTGATGCTAGTTGGAACACCGATCCAGATGACTCGAAGTCACAGTCTGGATACGTATTATTTTGAATGGTGCTACAGTGAGCTGGAGGAGTGCCAAGCAGAGTGTTGTGGCGAAATCTTCAACTGAATCGGAATACATAGCTGCTTCGGAGGCTGCACAAGAAGGCATATGGATGAAGGAGTTCATTACTGAACTTGGCGTGGTTCCCAGTGCGTTAGACCCGATGGCCATCTACTGTGACAACATAGGTGCCATAGCTAATGCACAGGAGCCAAGGTCACATAGCAAGCTAAAGCACATCAAGCTACGTTTTCATGCTATTCGCGAGTATGTCCAAGATGGTGACATAAATATTTGCAAAGTACACACTGATCTGAATGTTGCAGATCCGCTGACTAAACCTCTCCCTAGAGCAAAGCATGACCAACACCAGAACGCCATGGGTGTTCGGTATATCACCATGTAATCTAGATTATTGACTCTAGTGCAAGTGGGAGACTGTTGGAGATATGCCCAAGAGGCAATAATAAAAGTGGTTATTATTATATCTTTGTGTTTATGATGAATGTTTACATCCCATGCTATAATTGTATTATTAGGAAACACTAATACTTGTGTGTTTTGTAAACATAAAAGAGTCCCTAGTAAGCCTCTTGTTGAACTAGCTTGTTGATTGATTGATGATCATGGTTTCCTGATCATGGACATTGGATGTGATTAATAACAAGGTTATATCATTAGGAGAATGATGTGATGGACACACACCCATAGTAAGCGTAGCATAAGATCAAGTCATTAAGTTCGTATTGCTGTAAGCTTTGAAATACATAGTAACCTAATCCTTCGACCATGAGGTTATGTTAATCACCATCACCGGATGGGTACTCTGATGACATCAAATGCCGCTTCGTAACTGGGCGGTTATAAAGGTGTCATTGGGTATTATGAAAGTATGTGTTGAAGCGCATAGACTAAGATTGGGATTTGTCCATCCATATGACGGATAGATATACTCTGGGCCCTCTCGGTGGAATGTCATCTAGATAGCTTGCAAGCATGTGACTGGGTCACAAGGGATGACATAACATGGAACGAGTAAATAATACTTATTAGTAACGAGGAAGAACTAGGTATGAAGATACTGACGATCAAACCTCGGATAAGTAGAATATCGCGTGACAAAGGGAATTGGTTTCGTATGTTAAATGGTTCAATCGATCACGAAGTAATCGTTGAGTATGTGGGAGCCGTTATGGATCTCCAGATCCTGCTGATGGTTATTGATCGGAGAGGTGTCTTCATCATGTCTGCATATTCACGAACCGTAGGGTGACACACTTAAGGTTCGAAGTTGTTTTAAGTAGATATGGAATTTGCGTTGGAGACCGAATGTTGTTCGGAGTCTCGGAATGGACCCGGGACATCACGAGGAGATCCGGAATGGTCCGGAGAATAAGATTCATATATTGGGGATCATTTTCTAAGTTGGCAAATGTTCCGGAGTGTTTGTATGGAGATTCTAGAAGGTTTCGGAATGTTCTGGAAGGTTCTAGAGAATTTCTTGGAGTTTACTTGAAAACCAAGGGATCAAGGGAGTCCAAGTGGGGCAATACACGGATTCGTGGGGGAGGAGGACTCCTCCCCCCAACCCGCCGGCCCAAGGAGGAGGGGAGTCCTACTAGGACTCCCCCTCCCCAGGCGTGCCTCCCTCCTTTAAATAGAAGGGAGGGGGCGCCCCCTCTTGCCCCTCCTCTCATAACAACCAATCTCAGCCGCCTCTCGCCTCCACCTTTCTTCTGCACAGGCATAGGCGAAGCCCTGCAAAATTCTCATCTCCACCACCACCACCACGCCGTCGTGCTGCTGGAATTCCGTGGAGAAGATCTACTACCTCCGCTGCTCGCTAGAACGGGGAGAGGAAGGTCTGCTTCGACTCCGCACGTGTGACCGTCTGCGGAAGCACTGCCGGAACACGGTGCCGGAAGGATCGTCCACACGATCTTGAGATCGGCAAGTGATCGACTACATCATCCACGAGATCTAATCTCGTAACGCTTTCGGTTCTACGAGGGTTAGTACCGATCTATCTCATTGCTCATGTCTAATAGATTAGATCTTGGCTTTTATCTAGATTAGATCTGGGTTTTGTTCGTTCTTGCGGTAATTTTTTTTTGTTTTCCATGCTACGAACCCATCAGCATGCACATTGCGGCCGATTTGACCATGGAGGCAACACTGCATAGTGCGCTGGTAAGTCGCTCCTATGTTTTTGAGTACAAAAGGCATCATTTGGTAGCGGAAGGTTCCGAAGGGGGTGATGAACGAAGTCTTTAGTTTGCCTGACTCCTTCATGCATATTTGGTGATAACCAGAATATACGTCGAGAAAACATAGGAGTTCCGAGCCTGTCGTTGAGTCGATAACTTGGTCGATTCTAGGCAGAGCTAATGAATCTTTGGGACAAGCCTTGTTCCAGGCAGTATAGTCGACACACATTCTTAAATAAGTGGTGTCCTTTTTAGGGACCATTACAGGATTGGCCAACCACTCAGTGTGGATGACGTACCCAAGAAATCTAGCTAATTCTAACCGGTCTAACTCCCTAGGGACAAGCCTTGTTCCAGGCAGTATAATCGATACACATTCTTAAATCAGTGGTGTCCTTTTTAGGGACCATTACAGGATTGGCCGACCACTCAGTGTGGATGACATCTCTAAGAAATCTAGCTAATTCTAACTGGTCTAACTCCTTAGCTATAGCTTTGCGCTTTTCATCACTGAAACATTGTAAGGACTGTTTGACAGGTCTAGTGCCAAGATAAACATTGAGAGAGTGCTTGGTGAGTTCCCTAGGTACTCCGGTCCTGTCGGAAGGTTTCCATGCGAAGATATCTTTATTGGCTTTGAGGAACTCGACAAGCACACTTTTGTGGGGCCCCCAGATTAATCCTCCGAGAATCCCTATTATGCATATAACCACGATCCCATGATCAGTTAGTCGTGGCACATAACCAACAAGTATCATTACAACATCCGAGATATGCCGAAATACAAGACTTACATAAATGCCATTATGGATATGCCATCTTCAGCAGCGGAACATTATCACCTCTTCTTGATATCTGACCAAGGTAAGAGCCATGGACAATGCCAGTGAGTACTTTGAATGTACCCGCAAACCACCTTAATAGAATAATAAAACAAGAGGATATGCAATATAGCTGTGGTAGTAGGTGGGCTCCAAGAGAGGTTCTTTTCTCAAATAGTTTCTCTTGTAGATATAGCATCTACATATCTTTGTTGAAAACTTTTGTAAAAAATTTTGGAAACCGTTTTGAAAAGTTTTGGAAAACACTAGGACTGGGTCACCCAATTGTTCCTTTCTTCCGGTCATCCCACGACCAAACTCCTTCCACCCCTTTCTGTCCATCCCATGGTCAAAACAGGGATCCTTTCTGACCATCCCATGGTCAAAACATTTCCAAAGCCATTTCTTTTAAGAAATATATTTTTAAAACAAAACCAGCACCGCTCTACATCAACTTTCCCAACCGTCCATGATCGTAGACACGGCTATTCGAATAGATTTACAGTCTGCAAAGGTTGCGCACTTCACCCACACCATCCGGGTACACTACCCTGATCTTCACCGATTGTGGGTCGAGTAACCAATCAAGACTCTCCGGATGCCCACTCCAATATAAGTTCCTACCCTATGAGTGTTGTTCCCCTCAACACCGGGACGTCGGGTACCGAGGACCAACCGGAGCGCATATTGCACGTCCCACGTGCGCGCTTTCAATGAGGGGCTCATAGTAACGCGTGGAGGTCTGTAGACCCTTCGTTCCTTCTCCCGGTCGATGTCTCACATGGACCGTTGTCCAGAGAAGGCCCACCCTCTAGGGAGTTTCATCCCCTGTAGTAGTTGCGAGTCACTTATACCAGAATAGACAAACATCAAATCCAGCCCTGTCCCATACCAGAGTAATGTGGTTGCACGGGTTAATTGTTCTAGCAAAACTGCAAAGAACCGGGTGCGTTTTCGTAAACCTTTTCCCTCCATCTTTCCTTCAACATTTTGTAAAACAAAACCTTCTTCTTTTTCAACATCTCTTGGGAGGTCCCACCTCACCAAGGTTTTATCATAAAACATTTGGTAAAACTTTTTCCCGGGTCTTCCCATCCTCTAGCTTTGGTTCGGCTAAATCGGAGTCTCCAAAGGGGTATGGTGTATTACACCATCTATTCTACCAGGGACAAGTAGGTGTCTCCAAGGGGGTTGTACTTAATAGTACCGAAGTGTAATAGTTCGGTGGAGCCAAACCACTACCATATATACAATAACATGTAATAAAACAATGAAGTTTCATAAATAGTAGATAAAACATGCATAAGTAAAGCATTAGGACAAGGCTTATGAGCAAGAAGGTGGCTTGCCTGATGATCAGCAATATGGTAATATGTCCCTGGAATTCTTCTTAGAAAACCATAGTAACCATTAAAAACCATCTTCTTCTGCTCTCCAATATAATCACAACTATCGTCGATAAGGGACACATGCAGACAAGCAAAATAGCACAATCAATACAAGGCATACAATCACCAATACATAAGGCAAACAAATGACAATACAATTTTACAAATCAGTAGGTCTTAGGAAGAAGGAATTTGATAAGATTGGTCTTGTCTTGGGAATATGGAAGAAAATCCCCTTAGGATTTATAACCGAGGAACTACCTAAGAGGGGGTTTTGGACTAAGGACATTTTTTTGTATGACACCATTGTGTAAAAATGGTAAAGACTGATAGGGGTTGATAAAATGAAACCAACAAAAGTGGTTTCACTATTTTATCACCTACCAAAGATTTATAATGATTTTTATAGTAAGAAAGACCCTAGTTTTAGGAGATAAATCACCAGAGAAGTTCTGGAGCACCAAAAATTATTTCCTTGGGTGGTTAGGTATGTCTTGATGTACTTGTTCAACGAGATTTGTAATTGCTCCAAAATAATTACCAGAATGCCCTCCGGAAATTCCCAAAGACAGTTCTGTAGATAACTTGTCTTTTTCACCAGATTAAATCTACAGTAGCTCTTGAGTTGATTCTAAAGACACATTGTAGGTATTGAGGATACATTTCTATAGAAATTGGAATAAACATTTTTGGATTAGCAGAACTACTGTAGTGAATTTAGAGGTGAATAAACCATGCACAGAATAGTTTAATTCACAGAAAAATATCCAAGGATCAATAAATTATGATCTCCTAGGTTTTGCTAGATATGGATGTATCTCAACCAGGATAATTGGAATTGGTTCAATTGGACCCATGGTTTGATGTAGGGAATTTTCTAAAGTCATAAATGAATTGTTTTTGTTATTTTTACTCAAGCTAACCTACTGTTCACCTTGGCATGAGACCAAGGTCCAGAGATGGGTACATTCAAAATCTACCAGTGGCACTTGATTTCATTCCATTTGGAGATGTGAATATCACAGAGGAATTTAATTAGTGGGATAGACACATTTTGGTGGAAATACTGCCCATAAATAATGAAAATTACTTTGGGCAAAATACCAGTTCTGTATGTTGCAAAACATACTAAGGTAGTTGTTAAAATTTGGGATCTGGGCAAAAGGGGTAATTTCCAATTTTATATTGAATTAAACCAAGCAGCTTAATAAACAGATCTGGAAAAGGAGTTAATAAAAAGGAAATAGGGCAGGGCGGCCGGGCCAGATCTGAGTGGCAGTGCCCCACATGGCGCCAGGGCGTCCCAATTAGGAGGGGCGACACGCGATAGAGGATTTTGAATCCCTCCGGGCAGGGCCTGCTGTCAGCGAGCCGACGGGGTGAACAGGTACCGCGGATCTCGGCCATTCGGTTAAAACGAGATGGATGGCCTGAGGCCGTCGTCTCCCTTCGAGCTGGCGCGGCGGGTTGGAACCCTAGTACAGGCGGGGGAAGTGGCGGGAGCTCACCATGGGGACGGAGGTAGACGACGAGGAGGCTACGGGGCGACGCAGAGCGACGAGGCGGTCCTAGAGAGGGGCGGCGAGGTAGGGTTCGGCGCTGGGAGGAGTCTGGCGGGATGGCCACCATGATGACCTCGTCGGAGCTCCCTGGCGGCGATTATAGAGAGGGTCCTGGGAAAAGCAGAGGTTAGGGTTAGACGCAGGGGGACATGGGGGTCCGGGAAGCTAACATGCAGAGGAAGGGGAGCGGAGGGGAGGGAGCTTAGCTCAAATCCATGGAGGAGGCCGAAGTGCTTCTCTCTCCTTCTCTCGAGCAGAGCAGAGCAAGGGAGGAGGAGAGGGACTCTGGGGAGGTGAGTGGAGGGGAGGGGAAGCAAATGGAGGGGGCAGGGCATGCCGGGAGGGCCTCTGGCCTACTTATACCGAGGGGTAGGGATCTAGGGTGAGAATGCCCATTTTTGACATGGGGGAGGGGTGGTGCTGGCCTGGGATTGGCTCAGAGGGCGGTGAGGAGGGGTAGGAGTGGGTTTTGGTTGTGCTGGATCTCAGAGAGGGAGGGAGTGGCAGATGTTGTAAATAACCTCACCTGCTTGTCTCTCTCTCTCTACTTCCAACTTCCAAGCACATGGGACAAAGGGGTTGCTACAGTAGCTTAGCTACAGTGATGGTCGACCAGAGGAGGATTGAATGTTGTGGTGCATTGCTTTGCAAGATTGGTGGTGGTTTTATCTTGATTTGACTCAATATTAGCTAGATTTACTAATTTGAGTAAATAGGTTGTTGTGAAGGAAGTTCTAAATTTAGCATAGGACAGAGTGGGGAGATGGTACTGATGGGTAGATGAGGTCATGGTAGACTCCTAGGCTTTATTTGGGATTTTTCTAAGGATTTTAAGTCCACTTAAAATCATTTATTCAAAAAGTACAGAAGTAGTTTCTAGAAGATCATTTGATAATTTTACATGGGATAGGTGGAGTTTTTGATGTGAGATGGTCCCAAATGGGAATAGACACTTAGGGGAATTTTCCCAAGATTTATTGGGGCTTAAAAGTATTTAAAACATTTATTTTGTTGTTTCTGGCATTTAGGAAAAAAGGGCAAAAAGAATTATTAAAGCTCTTCAAAAATATTTATTTTTGAAGTTGGAAGATAGGGTATGATACATGGGCCTCAAAAGTGCTTAGAGTTGGGGAAGTGTTTTGGCAAAAACCAAACTTTCCTTTATGGAGGAAGTTTTGGAGATTGTGACTATTAAAGAGATTTATTAGATTTGGAGCCGTAATAATTATGGAATATATTTGATAAATCTTGATGATCAAGGTAGATGGTGCAGACAAAGTATAACAAGCATTTTCAACCTTGGGATTTGGGAATCCAAGCTGATTTTGGTGAAAACTAGAGATTTAAGGATCTTGGGTAGGATTGTTTTCATGCCACTAAAACCTTGTTGGATCTTGGAGTTCAGGGCTCCCCTTGGGGCATGGGATATATGGATGGATATACCAAGTGATGTAGATTGCAATGGTGTAGGGGTTTGAGCTTGATACTGCTTGAGCTCACCAAGACAAGCTTTCAAACTTTGAATAAAATAAGCCTGCCAAAGCAGATTATCAACTAGCCTTCAAAACCTTGTGGGTTTAATAAGCACAAAGATCCACTTGGAACAAGTGAAGTAGATATTGATAGACCTATATGAGTAGAACACAACCATGCAAAGATTTGGTCCATAGAAGGTTGGATGAGGGTGTGAGCTTCTATCAAAGTAGGCATGTTGACTAGATTTGCAGGAAAAGTTATTTTTTTGCCTGCAAAACCATCAAGAACAAGTGGGGTGGAGGATAATCTAACCAAGGTAAAGAGTGGGCCTTGGTAGTTCTTAGGATGGTTAACAAGATGGTTCAAGTGCATTACCAAAAATGCACAATGGTTGAGAAAGGGAGACATTCAAAAAGGTGATGTTGAAACAGATTCCAGACTTTGCCAAATTTGGCAGATTTAGGGATTTTGACTAGAGTATGAGAGGGGATGTTTTTGATGGGGTGCAAGGTACCCAAGCATCATAAAGTGGATGACGTTGAAGTGTAGATTTAGTAGGAAGGATCCTTTCTTGACTTTGGTCTTCATTGACTTGGAAGCTTCTAGAAGGGATCACTTCAAAAGGTATCTGGTTAGGGTTTTAGAGGATCACCTAGTAGCTAGAGATCAGATCCAGGTTGGTACTCTGGCTTAGGTTGTGATGATTTGGAAGCATCTTGATCCTAGTGATGATCTCCTAGAGTAGCTCATACTACTTCTAAGCAATCATGTCAATCAGCAGATCAAGGCAATTCATTAGACAACATATCAAGGCAACTCATCTTACAAACAAATCAACTACTTCTAGGGTTACCATCAAGCCTAGCCTTAGGTAAGTTTGATGCATTTTGAAGAGGTTGGGTTTTGAATGGGATGAGAGTCCTTGGTATCTCTACCAAGAGTAGAATTCAAAAGCTTACTAAAAGGAGGTTTTGGGAAACCTAGAGATAAGAGTAGTTGAAGGCTCTGTCTTGCAAACATAAGGAGATTCTATTATATATCTCTCCATAGTTTTGTCAGTAGAAACTACAAAAATAGTTTTGGTTACATAAGCATCTTGGCTCATGTTTTGAAATGCTAGAACATTTGAGAATATATAAAATGAGCTGGGATAGTTTTGTTAAATGGCTTTTTGACAACAGATGCTGAGGTAAGGGGTATATCACACAGTCATAATCATAAACACAGTCAAACAACAGGCAAACACTTCATCACTAAACAAGAAAAAGTTTTTGTTCCCCCTGATTTTTTCATTCTGGACAACTAATCAGGGTTGCTGAAATTGGGATGTTACAGACCTTTCCCCCTTAAAAGAATCTCGTCCCGAGATTCGGGAGAGGTGAGGGTTAGGGGATTTTGAGTCGAGTTGATACCAGGTGTCTTACGCATACTATCTTACAGACTCCGTGTTTGAAAGTGACTACTCTGTCGATGAAGTTGAGCTTCAGTCTTCCGGGGAGGCACGAAGAGTTGAGCAGAGTCCAGCCGGGATTGCGAGGAAAGAATCTTATATCCACTTCGGTGCTCGATACCGCGAGGGCTTAGGCTAGGAAGAATTCCTCGATTCTGGACTTCACGGAGTTCTTGGTGGAGGATAGAATCTACAACTAGGAGTACCTTTCTCTGAGGGTCCACGACTCTTCTTTAGGGGCGTAGCTTATCCTAATTAGAGATTTTGTGGTCGATACTCCTGGGTTTGCTTCTAGTGGAGGGTTACTCTATTTTGGTGGGAAAGACGGATTAAACTAGGGTAGAGTTCTAGGAATGGAAGTAATCCTTCCTTCGTGGAGTCGCAGATGGATGTTTTGAAGACTGTCATCACTCTTTCTCCTAGAGTTGGAATCTTCCGAAGACATCCGCGAAGGGAGGTCCTACGGGGCTTATCTACTATTAATTTGAACTTAGCCTAATGGATTTGTTGGAGTCTCACGTCCTATAAGAGAATGGAACTAAGTGGTTAGTGCTCCGATGATCCTTCAGGCTGGTCTTCTGCTGAAACGGCAGAGGGACTTCGTAGGATCTTCATTTAGTTCCTCCTCTGATGAACCGCGAGTTGCTACTTGGCGAAAAGACGTCGAATCTGGGGATCTTTTCTGAAGTATCTTCTGGTAGATAGTCTTCTGGAGATCGAGTGGGAAGACACAGTCTTTCCACCTTGGAGCTTCACTAAGTTGCTTGAGGAGTGGTGCGAATCTTCTGTCTAGGAGTGCTGCCTGGTGGTTAGCAGAGAGTTGTCTTCTTTCTAGGTCTTGATTGGAGTCTTCAAGGGATGCCTTATTCTCACAAACCTTGGTGGGGGTGGTTTCCCATCGCATCCTTTAAGGGGTTAGCTCAAGGTAAATTAGCGGTTTACGACTCTTCTTGCTAGAAATTAGTCAGGGTTGAAGCAATCCGCATCGGATAAGCTGTCATCATTTACATTTCTTGCGTTGCTTCTGCTTGATGGCGGAGTGGACTCAGTGTCTACATGCGTCCTTGTCTTCAGGGAACTGAAGTATTCTGGCCTTCTGGTAAGGAACTTCCCGTTGGTGGGGCAGAGGGATCTATTACGGGTTAATCTCTCGGGGTTGTAGGAAGTTCACTTCTTGTCTTGGTAGACATTTCTGATGGTTTCCTGGGGATATTGAGGATTTTTCGGTGATTGACTTCCGGCTTCAACGGGATTCTTGCTGTAGTAGACTAAGGAAGAAGGGAGTGTGGTGCTATTGACGAGTCTTGCGAGGTGAGTTTGACGAGGTATGCCGTCCTGCTGAGGTGAAATCTTCGAGTTGATTCTGACTTGACGATGTCGAACTCTTGGTTCTTACGATGCTTTTATTCTCATATACTCTCGAGGTTAGTCCGGGTCTCATTACCAACATCTAACATAGGGGTTTCCTAAGTTACTAGGTGGGTTATCGCTACTCGAGTCACGTTTTTAAGGAGGCCAAAGCAAGCCGGAACATACAAACAAGGCGAACAGAGCGAGGAAATCGCAATGTCCTCGACAGACAACACACATCAAGCAACATAGGATGCACTTAGGCAAGCAAACACAATCAACGCTAGGGACCAAGGAGTTAACTACTTGCGATATAGGGGAATCCTAGTCTTAGGACTTATTGATCCTAGAGATCACGGGATTGAGGTCTGGGTCACTGTCTTGTGAATGAAGCCTTCGTCGTGTCAGCGGAGGCTTCTCGGTAGTGTACTACTTGATTTCTTCGGATTATGAGGATTCCGCCGGTAGGGCGATTTTGTAGTCTCCGAGTGTTTGAAGGTTGTGGCTTGTCTTCATCTTGTTCTCATTGTCTTCATCGGGTTCTAGATCCTAGTTGTTTGAAGTTCGGACGAGAGTTAGAGGAAACCATTTTTGAAAGCATTTACTTAGAGTAAGAGAAGAAGTAAAACTTTTTGAAACTCATTTAGACACTAGTTTTCGAAAGTCAAGGTTTTCAAAATAAGGTTCCTGTCTAGCGACCATGCTAACTAAGGTTCTCCTACAGTCAGGATGGCTCTGATACCAAGTCTGTGGGCCCCCCGGATTAATCCTCCGAGAATCCCTGTTATGCATACCACCACGATCCCATGATCAGTTAGTCGTGGCACATAACCGACAAGTATCATTACAACATCCGAGATATACCGAAATACAAGACTTACATAAATGCCATTATGGCTATGCCATCTTCAGCAGCCGAACATTATCACGCGCAGAGCCCAATCATGCCTCAACCTACAGGCAACTGACTGGGAAGACGTCCTAGCTCGCATAGTCATCCACTTCACCTCTTCTTGATATCTGACCAAGTTAATAGCCAAGGAGAATGCCAGTGAGTACTTTGAATGTACTCGCAAACCACCTTAATAGAATAATAAAAAGGGAGGATATGCAATATAGTTGTGGCCGTAGGTGGGCTCCAAGGGAGGTTCTTTTCTCAAATAGTTTCTCTTGTAGATATAGCATCTACATATCTTTGTTGACAACTTTTGTAAAACATTTTGGAAATCGTTTGGAAAAGTTTTGGAAAACACTAGGACTAGGTCACCCATTTGTTCCTTTCTTCTGGCCGTCCCATGACCAAACTCCTTCCACCCCTTTTTGACCATCCCATGGTCAAAACAGGGATCCTTTCCGACCATTCCATGGTCAAAACATTTCCAAAGCCATTTCTTTTCAGAAAACCTTTTTTTAAAACAAAACCAGCACCACTCTACAGCAACTTTCCCAACCGTCCATGACCGTGGACGCGGCTATTCGAATAGATTTACACTCTACAGAGGTTGCGCACTTTACCCACACCATCCGGGTACACTACCCTGATCTTCACCGATCGTGGGTCGAGTAACCGATAAAGACTCTCCGGATGCCCACTCAAATATAAGTGCCTACCCTATGAGTGTTGTTTCCCTCAACACCGGGACGTCGGGTACCGAGGACCAACCGGAGCGCATATTGCACGTCCCACGTGCGCGCTTTCATTGAGGGGCTCATAGTAACACGCGGAGGTCTATAGACCCTTCGTTCCTTCTCCCGGTCGATGTCTCACATGGACCGTTGTCTAGAGAAGGCCCACCCTCCAAGGAGTTTCATCCCATGTAGTAGTTGCGAGGCAGCTTATACCAGAATAGACAAACATCAAATCTAGCCCTGTCCCATACCAGAATAATGTAGTTGCACGGGTTAATTGTCTTAGGGAAACTGCAAAGAACCAGGTGCGTTTTTGTAAACCTTTTTCCTCCATCTTTCCTTCAGCATTTTGTAAAAAAAACCTTCTTCTTTTTCAACATCTATTGGGAGGTCCCACCTCACCAAGGTTTTATCATAAAACATTTGGTAAGACTTTTTCCTGGGTCTTCCCATCCTCTAGCTTTGCTTCGGCTAAATCGGGGTCTCCAAAGGGGTATGGTGTATTACACCATCTATTCTACCAGGGACAAGTAGGTGTCTCCAAGGGGGTTGTACTTAATAGTACCAAAGTGTAATAGTTCGGAGGAGCCAAACCACTACCATATATACAATAACATGTAATAAAACAATGCAGTTTCATAAATAGTAGATAAAACATGCATAAGTAAAGCATTAGGACAAGGCTTATGAGCAAGAAGGTTGCTTGCCTGATGATCAGCAATATGGCAATATGTCCCTAGAATTCTTCTTAGAAAACCATAGTAACCATTAAAAACCATCTTCTTCTGCTCTCCGATATAATCGCAACTATCGTCGATAAGGGACACATGCAGACAAGCAAAAGGGCACAATCAATACAAGGCATACAATCACCAATACATACAGCAAATAAATGACAATACAAGTTTACAAATCAGTAGGTCTTAGGAAGAAGGGATTTGATAAGATTGGTCTTGTCTTGGGAATATGGAAGAAAATCCCCTTAGGATTTATAACCGAGGAACTACCTAAGAGGGGGTTTTGGACTAAGGACATTTTCTGTATGACACCATTGTGTAAAAATGGTAATGACTGATAGGGGTTCATAAAATGAAACCAACAAAAGTGGTTTCACTATTTTATCACCTACCAAAGATTTATAGTGATTTTTATAGTGAGAAAGACCCTAATTTTAGGAGATAAATCACTAGAGAAGTTCTGTATCTCCAAAAATTATTTCCTTGGGTGTTAGGTATGTCTTGATGTACTTGTTCAATGAGATTTGGAATCACTCCAAAATAATTACCAGAATGCCCTCGGGAAATTCCCAAAGGCAGTTATGTAGATAACTTGTCTTTTTCACCATATTAAATCTTCAGAAGACACATTGTAGGTATTGAGGATACCTTTCTATAGAAATTGGAATAAACATTTTTGGATTAGCAGAACTACTGTAATGAATTTAGAGGTGAATAAACCATGCACATAATAGATTAATTCACAGAAAAATATCCAAGGATCAATAAATTATGATCTCCTAGGGTTTGCTAGATATGGATGTATCTCAACCAGGATAATTGGAATTGGTTCAATTGGACCCATGGTTTCGTGTAGGGAATTTTCTAAAGTCATAAATGAATTGTTTTTGTTATTTTTACTCAAGCTAACCTACTGTTCACCTTGGCATGAGACCAAGGTCCAGAGATGGGTACATTCAAAATCTACAAGTGGCACTTGATTTCATTCCATTTGGAGATGTGAAGCTCACAGAGGAATTTAATTAGTGGGATAGACACATTTTGGTGGAAATAATGCCCGAAAATTATGAAAATTACTTTGGGCAAATGACCAGTTTTGTATGTTGCAAAACATACTAAGGTAGTTGTTAAAATTTGTGATCTGGGCAAAAGGGGTAATTTCCAATTTTATATTGAATTAAACCAAGCAGCTTAATAAACATATGTGGAAAAGGAGTTAATAAAAAGGAAATAGGCCAGGGTGGCCGGGCCAGATCTGGGCGGCAGTGGGCCGCACAGAGCCAGGGCGGCCCAGTTAGGAGGGGCGGCACGGGGAGAGGATTTTGAATCCGTCCGGGAGGGGCCCGCGGTCAGCGAGCCAGCGAGGCGAACAGGTACCGGCGGATCTCGGCCGTTCGGTTAAAACGAGATGGACAACCTGAGGCCGTCGTCTCCCTTCGAGCTAGCGCGGCGGGTTGGAACCCTAGCAGAGGCAGGGGAAGTGGTGGGAGCTCACCATGGGGACGGAGGTAGACGACGAGGAGGCAACGGGGAGACGCGGAGCGATGAGGCGGTCCTAGAGAGGGGCGGCGAGGTAGGGTTCGGCGCCGGGAGGAGTCTGGCAGGACGGCCACCATGATGACCTCGTCGGAGCTCCCTGGTGGCAGTTGTAGAGAGGGTCCTGGGCAAAGCAGAGGTTAGGGTTAGACGCAGGGGGACATGGGGGTCCGGGAAGCTAACATGCAGAGGAAGGGGAGCGGAGGGGAGGGAGCTTAGCTCAAATCCATGGAGGAGGCCAAAGTGCTTCTCTCTCCTTCTCTCGAGCAGGGCAGAGCAAGGGAGGAGGAGAGGGGCTCTGGGAGGTGAGTGGAGGGGAGGGGAAGCAAATGGAGGGGGCAGGGCGTGCTGGGAGGGCCTCTGGCCTACTTATACCGAGGGGTAGGGATCTAGGGTGAGAATGCCCATTTTGGACATGGGGAGGGGTGGTGCTGGCCTGGGATTGGCTCAGAGGGCGGTGAGGAGGGGTAGGAGTGGGTTTTGGTTGTGCTGGATCTCAGAGAGGAAGGGAGTGGCAGCTATTGTAAATAACCTCACATGCTTGTCTCTCTCTCTACTTCCCACTTCCAAGCACATGGGACAAAGGGTTGCTACAGTAGCTTAGCTACAGTGATGGTCGACCAGAGGAGGGGTGAATGCTGTGGTGCATTGCTTTGCAAGATTGGTGGTGGTTTGATCTTGATTTGACTCAATATTAGCTAGATTTACTAATTTGAGTAAATATGTGGTTGTGAAGGAAGTTCTAAATTTTGCATAGGACAGAGTGGGGAGATGGTACTGGTGGGTAGATGAGGTCATGGTAGACTCCTAGGCTTTATTTGGGATTTTTCTAAGGATTTTATGTCCACTTAAAATCATTTATTCAAAAAGTACAGAAGTAGTTTCTAGAAGATCATTTGATAATTTTACATTGGATAGGTGGAGTTTTTGATGTGATATGGTGCCAAATGGGAATAGACACTTAGGGGAATTTTCCCAAGATTTTTGGCGCTTAAAAGTATTTAAAACCTTTATTTTGTTATTTCTGCAATTTAGGAAAAAAGGGCAAAAAGAATTATTAAAGCTCTTCAAAAATATTTATTTTTGAAGTTGGAAGATAGGGTATGATACATGGGCCTCAAAAGTGCTTAGAGTCGGGGAAGTGTTTTGGCAAAAACCAAACTTTCCTTTATGGAGGAAGTTTTGGAGATTGTGACTATTAAAGAGATTTATTAGATTTGGAGCCCTAATAATTATGGAAAATATTTGATAAATCTTGATGATCAAGGTAGATGATGTAGATAAAGGATAGCAAGCATTTGCAACATTGGGATTTGGGAATCCCAGTTGATTTTGGTGAAAACTAGAGATTTAAGGATCTTGGGTAGGATTGTTTTTATGCCACCAAAACCTTGTTGGATCTTGGAGTTCAGGGCTCCCGTTGGGGCATGGGATATATGGATGGATATACCAAGTGATGTAGATTTCAATGGTGTAGGGGTTTGAGCCTGATCATGCTTGAGCTCACCAAGACAAGCTTTCAAGCTTTGAATAAAATAAGCCTGCCAAAGCAGATTATCAACTAGCCTTCAAAACCTTGTGGGTTTAAGAATCACAAAGATCCACTTGGAACAAGTGAAGTAGATATTGATAGACCTATATGAGTAGAACACAACCATGCAACGAGTTGGTCCATAGAAGGTTGGATGAGGGTGTGAGCTTCTATCAAAGTAGGCATGTTGACTAGATTTGCAGGAAAAGTTATTTTTTTGCCTGCAAAACCATCAAGAACAAGTGGGGTGGAGGATGATCTAACCAAGGGAAAGAGTGAGCCTTGGTAGTCCTTAGGATGGTTAACAAGATGGTTCAAGTGCATTACCAAAAATGCACAAGGGTTGAGAAAGGGAGACATTCAAAAAGGTGATGTTGAAACAGATTCTAGACTTAGCCAAATTTGGCAGATTTAGGGATTTTGACTAGAGTATGAGAGGGGATGTTTTTGATGGGGTGCAAGGTACCCAAGCATCATCAAGTGGATGATGTTGAATTGTAGATTTAGTAGGAAGTATCCTTTCTTAATTTTGCACTTCATTGACTTGGAAGCTTGTAGAAGGGATCACTTCAGAAGGGATCTAGTTAGGGTTTTAGAGGATCACCTAGTAGCTAGAGATCAGATCCAGGTTGGTACTCTGGCTTAGGGTGTGATGATTTGGAAGCATCTTGATCCTAGCGATGATCTCCTAGAGTAGCTCATACTACTTCTAAGCAATCAGGTCAATCAGCAGATCAGGGCAATTCATTAGACAATAGATCAAGGCAACTCATCTTACAAACAAATCAACTACTTGTAGGGTTACCATCAAGCCTAGCCTGAGGTAAGGTTGATGCATTTTGAAGAGGTTGGGTTTTGAATGGGATGAGAGTCCTTGGTATCTCTACCAAGAGTAGAATTCAAAAGCTTACTAAAAGGAGGTTTTGGGAAACCTAGAGATAAGAGTAGTTGAAGGCTCTGTCTTGCAAACATAAAGAGATTCTATTATATATCTCTCCATAGTTTTGACAGTAGAAACTACAAAAATAGTTTTGGTTACATAAGCATCTTGGCTCATGTTTTGAAATGCCAGAACATTTGAGAATATATAAAATGAGCTGGGATAGTTTTGTTGAATGGCTTTTTGACAACAGATGCTGAGGTAAGGGGTATATCTTCTAATACACAATCATAATCATAAACACAGTCAAACAACAAGCAAACACTTCATCACTAAACAAGAAACAATTTTTGTTCCCCCTGATTTTTGCATTCTGGATAACTAATCAGGGTTGCTGAAATTGGGATGTTACAACTTTCCTATGTGCGATCTAAATCTATGCCTATCTGCATCACCTTGGAGGGGTCATCGTCCTTCAGCGGTGTTGTCTAAGATCTCTCGGGCTATGATAGTGTTTTCTACTAGCGTGTTGTACACCCAGTTTCCTTTGTTGTCGAGCCAAGGCTATCCCACAACTATGTCTGTTTTCTTTCCCTCGAAAAGGGATTGGTGAACATCTGGATTTTTATTTGCTAGATCAGGGCCGTTCCAGGTCTTCTGATGCTGAAGGGAGTTAAACTATCCTGCATCTATGATGCGCTGCTTCTCCTCGACGAGGTGAGTTGCCTCACCCAAGAGTTGCTAGCGATGTGCTTCTAGGGCCAAGGCCCTTTCCTCCACTCGTCTAGTATAAGTTCCGAGGCGGTTGGGATCGACGTTGTTAATGCTTTCACGAGCACCTAGGGTAACGACGTGTCCATCCACCGAAGACTTTTTTGATTCCTAGGGGATCAGAGTGCCGTATGAATCCTCCATCTGGAGAACCTCTCCAACTTTCTCCTCAGCCGGAAGATCCTTTGCTAGAGTCTTGTTTTTCTTCTTCTTTGCCTTATTCACTCTCTGGGTGTGACACCCCCGGGATCAGAGTTAAACAAATCCCATACCTTAGCCTAACATAAGCTTAACCTAGAGCTCGAGGATATCCAGTGAAGAATCGGTAACACAACAGTAACCCCGCGACACAAAATTAAAAATAGAATAGCAAGCTCATAGCTGAGCAAAGAACCATAATATTACAGGCAAGGTCATTGACCACAAACATCAAACAACGGAAGACAAATTATGCTATTAAGTATAGCAAACTTAACAAATGGCCTAAGAGGCCTGAAGCATAACGATGATGTCCTAGCCCATAGATTCCAGGCTACCGGCCAGGAACCCCAAGCTACTCATCGGTGTGGATGTCGTACCAAACTTGTCTTCAAAGGAAACTTATTCTGCTACAAAAGTATCAACAAAGAAAGGGTGAGTGGTGTACTCCGCAAGACTTACGGTTGGTGGGGTTATTTTGCATAAAGCCATCTTTGTTTATAAAACAAGAGGGAGAAGAAGACCGTCTAATCAAAATATTTTAAAAGGGGATAAGAGACCGACATCTCCAAAGAATTGATCATCATCTTTTGATATCCACCAAAGTAATCATCATCTCACAACTAGGATCACCCCCTCGTACCCATGAGGAAGCATCCTTAAGCACACATTGAACTGCCAAGTTTTAGATTAGGTTATAGTTCTTTATGATCTTAGAATTCGGTCACCAAGCATTCATAACCGTGAACACAGCTTTTCGAAAAGATTTAACCCTACAGGGCGATGTGGGCGAGGTTGGTTTATCAGGGGCTCCGTCAACCCCAAACAACCCCGGCCACGCATACCTACCTGTTATGATGCACCTTCACCCGCCAAATCTTTCAAAATGTTTTCTATGCATATGTCGAATGGAACGCCCGAACTATGTGACTCATGGAATCTACTAGGAAAGTTAGTTACTCATGAGGTTTTACAGGGCCCGTGTGGCTATACGCTCGTCTTGGTTCCAAAGGAAAGAACTCGGTTCCTAGTGGTGGCGAGCATGGGACTACAAAAACCACATCCCACTGTGGCCTCCCATACAAGCCTTAGAATGTTTAACCTTTACCATCGATCTTACCTTATTAGTATACCTTGTTGAATTTGATACATCATCTAGATGAACCAGCACTGGTAGCTAAGCACGGCTAAGCAAGACACAGATAATAGCTCTAGAAGTGCACATAAGCCAAACCTAGTTATGCTAGGAGTAGTGGATCGGGTAATATAAGCTCAACGGGAGTAATGCAACAGATATGACTCTATCTATCGATAAAAAACCACAGTGGAATCGTATGCATCATGGCAAGAATGAAATACTTTTGAAATCATAGGATAGTATAATGGTGGGGCTTTGCTTGCCTTTGCCCATTGATACCCATATATAAATCTTTAGAAGCCTTATACTTGACTTGGTTACAGTTCTCCAAGTATTGTTTGTCGATCTTCGACGGTGTTGATCTCAGTCTTCAATCTCAGAGTTGGTATCGTATTCTATAGGAAAGAAAGGGAAACAATCAACACATGGCATCAATGCAATGCTCAAGCAATAATGAGGATATGACAAGTTATTTTGTATTGAAATGAAGCCCTTAAGCATGCTTGGAAATTTAAGTGGGATCTGAGGGGTTCAAACCCTAATATAGCGGAGACCCTGAAATCACCTAAGGGGGTTCAATTGTTCTTCTAATTAAACTTGTAATTAAATTTGTTGAACAATGTATGATTATAAGTCAATGGTAAAAATCTCATTTTTTGAACATTTTGATATATAACACATATTTTTTTGACTTATAAATAATTAGTTATTGAATTTATAAGATTAAACCAATTTCTGAAATTATTAAAACAAATTAAAAGGGTTTAATGCATCACGCTGACGTTAGCAAAGGCGCTGGGTTATTTTACACCAACATGGTACTAGCCACAGTCACTGAAGACTGGGACCCAGGGCCACATCAAGATCCCACGCTAGCACGGTCAAACCGAGTCAACGAGACCCACTGACCACGTCAGCTCGCCGACCAGCGCATCAGACGGACAATGGCGACGATGCTAGGGGGCAGGAGAGGTAGAGTTGTTGGTTCCGTTTGAACCAGAAGAGGATGGTGAGTCTAATAGTGGTTGCACCACCCCTTTTTGGTAGCCGGAGCATCAGCAACCAAGGTGGCTGGCGGTGGAGCACGGTGGCTGGCGACGGAGCACGGCGGCGCTCTAGGCGTGACTAGGCCAGATTGAGAGGGAGGGTGAGAAGGAGTTGGGAAGAACCGCATGCTCACCCTGAACCTATGAAGCTCGACGGAGAGGCCATAGGAGGCTTGTAGCGACGACAATGGTGGTGGCGGAGCTCGTCGGAGGTGGGAGAGAGGGCTTCGATGCGGCCGGTTGCAGGCTTCCCTGCTTGATTCCATTGGCGAGGTGGACGAGGACATCGAGGAAGACATGCTAGCATGCTCAGATGGCCAAGGGGAGGCCGAAGACGGCGGGGATTCGATGGCGGTTCTTCTAGGGTTCCCGGCCAGAGAGAGAAATGGGGGAAATAAGGTTCGTCTGTGGTAGCTCAGAGTACTTGTAGGTGTGGAGAACATTGGTAGAGCGCATCGTAGCACCGACGAGGATCCTGGCGCAGACGGGCGGCTGGGACGGCGACACGGAGGACCTTGCTCTGTCAGGATCGAAGACGACGCATAGAAAGAGAGGCCGAAGGGGTATGGGATGCAGATGGGCTGGCGTGGGATGAAGGTGGGCCACAAAAAAGGTTGCTAGCTGGGTCGTGTTAAGCTGCTCGCGAGCGGTAGGTAGAGGGAAGAGGGAGGTGGGCTAGCTGGGCCGCGGGTCTGCTGCAGTTTTTATTTGCAAAACATTTTTCCTTTTCTATTTCCTGTTTTCTGTTTGTATTTTCAAATTCTTTTCTGTTTTCTGATCATTTCAAAAATACTAGAGACTTTTGTAAACTATAGGAAATATTGCAGGTGCCCTTTAATCAATTTGGGCTCCATACATTTTGATACTTTTCAAAATTCAAAACCATTTGAATGTGTTTGAGAGGAAGAAGGAAACTAGGGTTTAGGGTTAGGAATTATTTCTTTTGCATGAATTTTAAAAGATGATGCTCATGAATGCACAATTAAAGCCCTAATTAGGATTATCTAAACTGGGGTGTTACAGCTCCATCCTCCTTACAAGAATCTCGACCCGAGATTCCAAAGGTAGGAAGAGAGAGACGGAAACATGATCACTCTAAGGATAAGAGGGAAACACACTAAACAACACACGAGTATCTCATGGTCATCCCATGAATAGAGTGTTCAAAACAACTGTGAGATAGCGTCATGAAACACACCAAGGTAACAGAGGAAACAAGAGGTGAAGGTTTCAAGTTGTTAGATAACTGGTCTTCATAAGGAATGAGACCATGGAGTTTCAGAAGAACTTAAGCTTCAGAAAAGGAAAGCTTACAACAGAAGGACATGACCACAGACTTCGAGTGAAGGCACTCTACTAGATGACTTAAGTAGAGCTTTGATACGTTGTAAACGTATCTATAATTTTTGATGTTCCATGCTTGTTTTGTATCTACTTTCTTATGTTTTGTCTACACTTTGTAGTATTTTTACACTTTTTTTGGAACTAACCTATTAACAAGATGCCACAGTGATAGTTGCCTGTTTTCTGTTGTTTTTGGTTTCAAAAAAGCTAGTAAGGAAATATTCTCGGAATTGGATCGGACAAAAGCCAAAGTCAATATTTTACCCGAAGCAACATAGAGTCCGGAGGGGAGACGAAGTGGCACACCAGGGCGTCCACACCTGGTCGCGACACGGCCTGGGGGGGCGCCACCAGGGGGTGTGGGCCCCCTGGTGCTCCACCGACCTACCCCTTCCGTCTATAAAGACCCCTCGGGACGAAAACCCTAAGTACCCGATCAAAAATTCCACGAAAGAGTCTGTAGCCGCCGTCATCTCCATCCCTAGATCGGGAGGGATCTGAAGCTCTTCCCGGCACCCTGCCGGAGGGGAGAGATAACCCTAGAGGCCTTCTTCATCACCATGCCTGCCTCCGGTGTGATGCGTGAGTATTTCATCCCTGGACTATGGGTCCATGTAGTAGCTCGATGGTTGGTTCTCCTCCTTTGTGCTACCATGTTTAGATCTTGTGAGCTCCGTTCATGATCAAGATCATCTATTTGTAATCCTGCATGTTGTGTTTGCAGGGATCCGATGGATATTGAGATGCTATTTCAGATTGATTATTGGTTCTATCATGTCTTTGTTATTTGTGATCTTGCATGCTTTACGTTGTTAGTAGCTATCTTGGCCAAGTAGATGCTAGCAACTCCAAGAGGGAGTATTTATGCTTGATAGTGGGTTCATGCCTCTAGTAATCTAGGGAAGTGACAGAAATCTCTAAGGTACTAGATGTGCTGTTGCTACTAGGGAGAAAACAACAATTCTTTGTCCATAGGGCAATCGTATTGTTTACTTTACACACTTTGCTTAATGCAATTATCTGTTGCTTGCAACTTAATACTGGAGGGGGTTCGGATGATAACCTGAAGGTGGATTATCAGTCATAGATGCAATTGGATTACAGTCTATGTATAATATTGTAATGCCTAATCAAATCTCATAGGAGTCAAGATGATTAGTATATGCATGTATGCTTTCTCGGTGTCTGTCAATTGCCCCGCTGTAATTTGTTCACCCAACATGTCATCTATCTTAAGGAGAATCACCTATAGTGAACTATGGACCCCAGTCCATTCTTTTACCATCAATCTACAATCTATTATTTACTGTTTACTGTTTACTTTCTGCAAAGCAATTACTATCTTCCACACAATACGTTTAATCCTTTGTTTTAGTAAAACCGGTGAGATTGACAACCTCACTATAAGTTGGGGCAAAGTTCTGTGGTTGTGTTGTGTAGGATTCCAAGTTGGAGACAACACCTTGGGGTTGTTTCCTTGCTCCTACTGGTTCGATAACCTTGGTTTCATAACCGAGGGAAAACTTGCTGCTGTGCTCATCATACCTTCCTCTTGGGGTTCCCAACGAGCTCATCGTATTTTGAGCCATCAAGCCTGTTTTCTGGCGCCGTTGCCGGGGACTCAAGGAGCGCTTCACAAGGGGAGTCTCTCACAACCAATCTATTTACTTTGTTTTTTGTTTCGCTTAGTTTATTTCTGCTTTGTTTGCTTGTTTCTTTTTATCAAAAATACAAAAGAATTAGTTCCTACTATAGTTGTTATTTTCATTGATCTGTTATTGTCTTCCTTTATCATGCTTTCTATCAATGGTTGGTTTCTTTGAAACTGAATCTTATTGGCAAGGTGGGTTCGCGGAAGAACGAAAATATTATTATAAGGAACACCGCTTGTCACAAAAAGGGAAACACTTATGGGAAAAAATTAATAAATTGTATACCATTGCTAGAAACATGTGCTCTACTTATAATGTTTCTTATTGCTTTGATAAATCTTGTTGCTGTAAGAGGTATAAACATCTCCCTTTTCAATGTGAGTAGAATGATGATGTTACCATATCTTCTTATGTTAAGGGAAATTATGACTTTTATGATGTGGAAAAAATTGAAGAATTTATTGCTTGGAAGGGTGCATTCGAACTTGCTTATTTTCTTGAAAATACTAATGATGCACCTTATAAATATGAGGTTTATGATATACTTAAATTTTTCTTTGATAATTACAAGGAAGAAAATGGCTATATTCTTGAATATCTTAATAGATGCTCTCCACCAACAGTAGAGACTAATGTCTTGCAGGAGCCTATGGAAGAAGAAATTGCTGAAACTGGAAGCTCATTGGATGAAAAAGAGGAGGAGAGTGATGATCAAGAGGAGGAAGAATGGATCTACCATTCCTACCTTCTAATGAGAGTAACTCTTTACCGCTTACATTATTTGATTGTCCCCATGCTTACCAAAGGAGGATGAATGTTATGTTCCTCTGGATTCTTTTGAAAATGTTTATAATAAAGCTCTAGATGATGGTCCTATATTGGTTGATAATATTAATTGTACTACTATTGAAAATGAGATTGATCGGTCATCTTGTTATAAAATTGTTAAAAGTGGGTTTGAAGGTTTTAATCCCACTATTTTTGAGCTTGATAAAAATTATGTGTTTGTAGATCATGAAAAGCATGCTTTATGTGATAGTTATATTGTTGAGTTTATTCATGAGGCTACTAAAAATTATTATAAGGGAGGAAAATATTGTTGTAAAAGTTTTCATGGTACTGAAACACCTCTCTATTGCTGAAAGTTTTGAAGTTACTCTCGTTTTATCTTCCTATGCCTGTCACTTTGTTCTTTCTGAATTTATTTGCGTACAAGATTCCTATGCATAGGAAGTGGGTTAGACTTAAATGTGTTTTGAATTTGCTTCTTGATGCTCTCTTTTACTTCAGTTCATATTTCTTATGTGAGCATCATCGAAATTTTCATGCCTATCTTAATGGCTATAAAGAAAGAACTATTGGGAGATAAACCAAATTTTTATTCAGTAAGTTTTTCTTTTGTTGAGTCTTGGAAGTTATTGCTTCAGTAATAACCTCTCCTTATCCTTTTTGTGTGGTTTTTGTGCCAAGAATATCCTCTAATGAGAGAGAAGTAAGACTTGGGAAAGTTGCTGTCCTGAAATAGATTTTTGTGCTTTGCTGTAAAAATTCGTGAAAAATCTCTGTATGTCGGATTGAGCTGTAATTGTTTTTTCTTCTGCCCTAGGTTGTTGTCCAACTTTCGTTAGTTCAACACTTTTCGATTTGAGCAACAGAAGGTCTTCGAACAAATCGGTTTTTACCTGCTGGTCTGTTTTGACAGATTTCTGCCATTATTTGCATTTGCCTCTTAAATCTCTTTCTCTTTGAGTTCTTTCCAATTTCTTGAACTTTTTAAAGGAAGTGCTACAGTTGATTGTGTTTTAATGAAAGTTTTACTTGTGTTGAAACTGAACCAAAAGACTTATTATCTTGAGTACACTAATGTTGCTAATGAAGATTGTGTGAAGTTTTGTATGAAGGAAATTTTAAAGTGTAGGGAAGAGTAATGTGATAAGTTGAAGTATGGACAAAAGCTCAAGCTTGGGGATGCCACCCAAGTTACCCCAAGAAATATTCAATAAGTACAAGCGTCAAAGCTTGGGGATGCCCAAGGCATCCCCTTCTTCATCAATAAAAATCTTAGGTTTTCTTCCAAACACTTCATTTTTATTGTTTCATGCATAATTGTGTTGTTCTTGGAGCGTCATCATTTTCGTTTTTAGTTTTAGTTTGCTTAGTTTGCTTAAATAAATTGGTTGGACCCCCGTATTCATAGATAGTTTTCAAATAAGTTGGTTTGGATTAGAAAAGAGTAGGAAAGTTCATGCTTATACGTGGTATAAAAGGAACTTGTTTTTGACTATGGCCTATTCTTTGCCATGTCATGCTTGATATTTTTTGGCTTTATGCTTAGTGATTATTGCTTTAGCACGACTTGTTACAATCAATTGAGATTGCTTCATGTGCCTTGAAAAGTCATGCGTTGTTTTAGCATATAAAAGCATAATATTCTGGTATTCTCCTTCGATGCTTTATTTGGGTTGACTTGGCGCATGCTCACACCATGTTAAGACTATACCAAGTCACCATAGCCTCTATGATCATTTAGTTTTCTACTTGTAATATCACTTTATGCTTTAATTAATAATGTTTTATCATTTTGCATGATTATGGCCATTATTGCTCTCTTAGTTGGTCGCTCCCAGTCTTTTGCTAGCCTCCATACCAAGTATGAGTTCTACTCATGCATCCAACTCCAAATAAAACCAAGTTATTCCAAAGAGTCCACCATACCTACATATTAGCATTTGCTATTCCAAGTATATTCATGTTTTTATCTACCTTCCGAATTAAACTTGTTATGTGAAAATTAGTGATGAAAGCTCTCACAAACTTGATGGCACACTTTACTTTTCTTGCACTTAATAAACTTGAACCATTGTGCCCATCTATGTTGCGTATATGCTTGCGCTTTATAACTTGTGAATTAGCAGAACCATGTTACCATGGGGAACCCTTTCAACATTACACTTTATTTGGTTGATATCATGTTCTTTTGCTTATGGATCCCGGCGGTGTGAAATAAAAGGGGAGCTTGTAAGCTCATGGAGTTTGTATATGTGTTAGAGAAACGCCTAGGACGCTAGCCTAAGCCGTGCCTAATCATGGTGGAAACTTGCAGCATAACCATAATGAGCAATCTATGAAGTATCCCCAATAAAAACCTATGCAAATAGCAAATAAAAAGATCGCTGAGATGCTCATTGTCTGCTTGCCTTGTCATTTTGATATGGGAAAGCTCCTGTATCATGGGGCAAGGGGTACCTCGTTGGCGGTTCTCTATGATACACATGTACTTACAATGACAATAACTTACTTGTGACTAAAGTTGAGTAGCATGAGGTTCGGTCTTCGTAAGTAAGGGGCATGAGATTTCAACTTATAACTTGTCAAGCATATCCTCATATTTGTTCACTTTAACCTTAATCACCTAAAGATGCTTATGATAGGGGCAATGAAAGCTAAAAGATAATAAGTACCATAATTTTTGGAAGCTCTTTATGAGACTTGAATCCCTGCTTCCTTCTATGAAGGGCCTTTCTTTTACTTTTATGTTCAGTCTCCATCTTCTATCTTTATGCACCTATTGAGAGAGCATAGTGGCCATTCTTAGTTTAATGTGCATTATCCCAAAACTTGTTGATTGATTCATAACTTTGATATTGCTTGTGCTTAAACTATTTGTATCTAGTCACCCTTATGAACTTTCAAGGTGTCCTATGTATTTATGTTTTGCTATACTATGAGGAACAAGCTGAATACCATTCTCATTATGTTTTCTATATGTGAAACAAACAAACGTCTTTCAAAGCATTGCTATTCATGAATCTTTTGTTTGTACCTTTTCATGTTACAACATAGTTGCTATGTTTTATTGTTAGAAATATATCTTTCATGCTATGTTAAAGTACTATGATCCCAGCTATCAATGTTTTACAAATACCTTGATCAAGATTGTGATGGTGCATGTCACCTCAAAAATTATTCTTATTTTTATCACTTACCTACTCGAGGACGAGAAGGAGTTAAGCTTGGGGATGTTGATACGTTGTAAACGTATCTATAATTTTGGAGGTTCCATGCTTGTTTTATATCTACTTTCTTATGTTTTGTCTACACTTTGGAGTATTTTTTACATTTTTTCTGGAACTAACCTATTAACAAGATGCCATCGTGCCAGTTGCCTGTTTTCTGCTATTTTTGGTTTCAGAAAAGCTAGTAAGTAAATATTCTCAGAATTGGACCGGACAAAAGCCAAAGTCAATTTTACTCGAAGCAACACAGAGTCCAGAGGGGAGATGAAGTGGTGCACCAGGGCGGCCACACCTGGTGGTGGCGCGGCTTGGGGGGCACGCCACCAGGGGTGTGGGCCCCCTGGTTCTCCACAGACCTAGCCCTTCCGCCTATAAAGACCCCTTAGGACGAAAACCCTAAGTACCTAATCAAAAATTCCACGAAAGAGTCTGTAGCCACCTTCATCTCCATCCCTAAATTGGGAGGGATCTGAAGCTCTTCCCGGCACCTTGTCGGAGGGGAGAGATCACCCTGGAGGCCTTCTTCATCACCATGCCTACCTCCGGTATGATGCGTGAGTAGTTCATCCCTGGACTACGGGTCCATGTAGTAGCTAGACGGTTGGTTCTCCTCCTTGCTACCATGTTTAGATCTTGTGATGTCCGTTCATGATCAAGATCATCTATTTGTAATCCTACATGTTGTGTTTGCGGGGATCCGATGGATATTGAGATACTATTTCAGATTGATCATTGATTCTATCATGTCTTTGTTATTTGTGATCTTGCATGATTTCCGTTGTTAGTAGCTATCTTGGCCAAGTAGATGCTAGCAACTCCAAGAGGGAGTATTTATGCTCGATAGTGGGTTCATGCCTCTAGTAATCTAGGGAAGTGACATAAATGTCTAAGGTACTATATGTGTTGTTGCTACTAAGGAGAAAACAACAATCCTTTGTCCATAGGGTAATCATATTGTTTAATTTACACACTTTTCTTAATGCAATTATCTGTTGCTTGCAACTTAATATTGGAGGGGGTTCGGATGATAACCTGAAGGGGGATTATTAGTCATAGATGTAGTTGGATTACAGTCTATGTATAATGTTGTAATTCCCAATCAAATCTCATAGGAGTCAAGATGATTAGTATATCCATGTATGCTTTCTCGGTGTCTATCAATTGCCCCACTATAATTTGTTCACCCAACATGTCATCTATCTTAAGGAGAATCACCTCTAGTGAACAATGGACCCCGGTCCATTCTTTTACCATCAATCTACATTCTACTATTTACTATTTACTGTTTACTTTCTGCAAATAAATTACTATCTTCCACACAATACGTTTAATCCTTTGTTTCAGCAAAACCGGTGAGATTGACAATCTCACTGTAAGTTGGGGCAAAGTTCTGTGGTTGTTTTGTGCAGGATTCCAAGTTGGAGACAACACCTTGGGGTTGTTTCCTCGCTCCTACTGGTTCGATAACCTTGGTTTCATAACTGAGGGAAAACTTGCTGCTGTGCTCATCATACCTTCCTCTCGGGGTTCCCAACAAGCTTATCATATTTTGAGCCATCAAGCTTCTAGGGATACAGAGATACAGATGACCAAGATGTTGAATTACTTTTGATACAGAAGGGTCACTTTTTAGTTCAACATAAGGCTAAGACATAAAGGTGTTTTGTGGTGAGGACTCGTAAGAGTCACAAGGAATATGTAACAAGAGAAACTTCTGATTTACAAAGGTCACTCTTCGAACATGTTAGAGGAAACAAGGAGAACTCTTTATTCATCGAGGTCTATCAAAATCTTTGCCAAAGATTCGTGATATCACTTTACACCACCAGATGAACAAGTGAGAAGATTCCTGATGACACGAGGAAAAAGAAACTTCATTCTCAGACTTCAATTACTTGGCACAACAACTTGCCAACATAAAAGGATCTGGAGGATCGACCAAGAGACATTTAGCAACACTTCTTTAAATGTTCTCCTTGATGTTCAGAACACGAGACATCAAGTAAAGGTCAGACTTCGGAGACAAAGTAAGTCATAAGTGAACTCCTATAATAAATCATAGAAGGTGCCTCATGAAGAGTGGTTGTTATTGCTGATTCAAGAGAATAGGAAAATAGGTCTTCCGACTAGTTGTGTAAACTATTACATCAATCTTGCCAGATTTACAAAAAGACCTATGTCAAAACCTTGAGAAACACCAACCATCGTTGCTTCTTGAGATTAAGCTCTGGTTAAGTGTAGTGAAACTTCAAACTCAGCATGTCCAAATAGAAAATGTGCAACACTTACCACAAAGGTAAAGTCACTAGATTCTCAAGACATGGACTACAGTGTTAAGCTACAATCGACTGTGCTGTTTTGCTAGACCCATGTATTAGCAACTTGTTGAAAGACAACTGCACAAACATCAAGTACTTGCAACGAAATACACCTGTGTCCTTAAGGATACAAATATAACCCTACTCAAATCCACAGCGACATCTTTCTACAATGGCACGTGAATCAGAGAAGGTCACTTCCGACATCCAGAACACGTACTTCGAGAAAATAAGGATGTTATCGATGGGCTCAACAACAAACTTATCGAGATACTCCAAGAATACGGACTCAGATGTTGTATGAACAAGGCAATGGTATTGGTCAGACCAACAAATTGAGGATGTACTCAAGTGAAACATCACGAGTAGCAACATCATCAAGACAATCCTTGGAACTGAGTTTGATTTGACGATAACCCAAATCAAATCAAAGACGGGGGAAGATAACATATCCACGAAGGAAATACTACCTTTCTTCAACACGAACTCATATAGAACTTTTGTCTTGCAACTCTCCAAGTTGTTGTTTAAGCTCAACCAACTAGTTCAGGGGTATCTAGTATGGATCCTTGGAGAAGGAAGCAGTTCAGAGAACTTTCTTCCTCAACAACTTGACAACACGGTCATGTGGCAACATGGCGATACTTCTAGAAGACAACTAGAATATCACGAACCACCAATATGTCACTTAGTTCAAGAGGAAACTTGCTTGGTAAGGCAAGAAGACATAGTCTTAGAGCTTCGGCACAAGCCTAACTCTTTGACCGAGGAGAGTGTACCAGACTACTTGAGTAGCAGACTTGGTAGCATAATCATCCTTTGATTAGTGATAGGGTTAACCAATCACGCTAAGAATGACACAAATGTCCATGGAGTTCAGAGCAATGAGAATTGCTAAGAATCTCAGATGACCACATTATCATGCACATGCATCATTCATCAGCTGGAAAGCTCGGGGGAAGGGTGGGTCAATATGTGTAAGAGCATCACTTTGTTAAGAGGGTCATGAGACTTAACACGACCTCTTAGTATAGAAGAGGGTGATACTCTAAGGTAGAACAAATAGAAGCTAATCAAGCCTCTTAATCTGCGGATTACAACACTTTGACCTGGTCCTAGATATGACGAGGCACTAGAGTTTTTTTCTCCTGACATCCCAAAATGGTTTGTCATGACAGACCACAAGAGTATCTTGCATCGGGAGACACCAATGCGCATACTTGGCTACCAACTGGTAGAAAGATCTCGGAAACAACAAGGGGAAAAGAACATGCTCAGGATAGAATCCCGAGATGTGGACGCATAGTTTATCAATCTTCCGATAACCAATGCAGAGAAGAAAGAGTGTGGCAGGGTCACGAGTATAGATGCGAGACTCATGATGAGTACTCTTGTCGTGATCTATTTGGTTCCATTAAAGAACATCTTCCATAGCTAGTGGTAGGGGATGTCCTTTATTATCAAAATTCAATCACGACAATAATCACAAGCTTGAAGGCTATACTTGAAATTATCTATTCTAAGGTAATGCTTGAACATTAACAATAGGGGACAATGGAATGGATCTTGGGTTAAAGATCAGCTTCATGTACCAGATTTACAACATTAGAATCCAGTATAATTCGGGACCTTCAATTCAAGGTCCAAGGGTTAAGACCCGAGAAAGAAGTAACTACTACTTGGGTAACACTGCGTACACTACAAGATAGTAATCCCGAGGTAGCTTCCAAAAGAAGAAGGAACTTATCAAGTACCCAAACAAACAAAAGGGATGCACGTGAGGCAAAAGGAAACCTGTTCGAAGCCTAGAACAGAACACTATGGATCCTACAGTATAATATTGTGGGCCCATAGGGTAGAGAGATCATGATGGAAAATAATCTCTCAGATGAAACAGAGCAAAGGGAAACAAGGAATACACAACACACACAACTCTAGAGAACTCAACACTAGGTCAACTGGTTAAGAAACGACCTGCCAAGAAGGCACCTAAGTTTTGAAAGACTAGAAGAGACATCAAAACTTTTCAAATCAAACACAAGTTGAGATAACCCAGAGTTAGAGCGATATCAGATAAGGAGTAAAAGAAGCATACTAGAGTTTTCGCAAATACTTTTCATCTTTGAAATAGTTTGCACAAGCACTAGACTCAACATCGACCAGTAGCAAGGTTTTCCTACGATCGGTACTACTCTGATACCAAGAACTATGACACCCCCAGGATTAGGGTTAAACAAATCCTAGACCTTAGCCTGTCATAAGGTTAACCTAGAGCTCGAGGATATCCAGTGAAGAATCGGTAACACAACAGTAACCCCGCGACACAAAATTAAAAATAGAATAGCAAGCTCATAGCTGAGCAAAGAACCAAAAAATTACAGGCAGAGGTCACTGACCACAAACATCAAACAACAGAAGGAAAATTATGCTATTAAGTATAGCAAACTTAACAAATGGCCTAAGAGGCCTAAAGCATAACAATGACGTCCCAGCCCATAGATTCTAGGCTGCCGGTCGGGAACCCCAAGCTACTCGTCGGTGTCGATGTCATACCAAACTTGTCTTCAGAGGAAACTTATTCTGCTACAAAAGTATCAACAAAGAAAGGGTGAGTACAGGGTGTACTCTACAAGACTTATGGCTGGTGGGGCTATTTTGCATAGAGCCATCTTTGTTTATAAAACAAGAGGGAGAAGACGGCCGTATAATCTTTAAAAGGGGATAAGAGAGCGATATCTCCAAACAATTGATCATCATATTTTGATATCTACCAAAGTAATCGTCATCTCACAACTAGGATCACCCCCTCGTACCCATGAGGAAGCATCCTTAAGCACACATTGAACTGCCAAGTTTTAGATTAGGTTATAGTTCTCTATGGTCTTAGAATTTAGTCACCAAGCATTCATAACCGTGAAAATGGCTTTTCGAAAAGATTTAACCCTATAGGGGTGTACAACTTTACCCACACGTACTAACTGACTCTTAATGCCAGAATCATTAGCCCTCTTCCTTGGAAGGCCGGAAGAGGGTGGTTACGCACGACCTTTACCTTGCTTTCCTCGAGACCATGAGTCATGCCTTAAGGAGGGTTCCGCCGTAACGGGTCAAATCCCGAAGCCGATCCTAGAGATGTGGGCGAGGTTGGTTTATCAGGGGCTCCGTCGACCCGAAGCAACCCCGACCACGCTTACCTACCTGTTATGATGCACCTTCACCCACCAAATCTTCCAAAACGTTTTCTATGTATATGTCGAATGGAATGCCCGAACTATGTGACTCATGGAATCTACTAGGAAAGTTAGTTACTTGTGAGTTTTTCTAGGCCCCGTGTGGCTGTACGCTCGTCTTGGTTCCAAAGGCAAGAACTCGGTTCCTAGTGGTGGCTAGCATGGGACTACAAAAAACACATCCCACCGTGGCCTCCCATACAAGCCTTAGCATGTTTAACCTTTACCACTGATCTTACCTTATTAGTATACCTCGTCCTCCTATCATACTAGGTTCTCTACATCTGATACATCATCTGGATGAACCAACACTGATAGCTAAGCACGGCTAAGCAAGACACAGATAATAGCTCTAGTAGTGCACATAAGCAAAACCTAAATATGCTAGGAGCAGTGGATCAGGTAATATAAGCTCAAAGGGAGTAATGCAACAGATAGGATACTCTATCTATCGATAAAATACCACAATAGAATCGTATGCATCATGGCAAGAATGAAATACTTTCGAAATCATAGGATTGTATAATGGTGGGCCTTTGCTTGCCTTTGCCTGTTGATACCAAGATATAAATCTTCGGAAGCCTTGTACTTTACTTGGTTATAGTTGGCCAAGTATTGTTCGTCGATCTTCAATGGTGTTGATCTTGGTCTTTGATCTTGGAGTTGGTATTGTATTCTACCGGGAAGAACCAAACACCAAAAAGAAAGGGAAACAATCAACACATGGCATTGATGAAATTCTCAAGCAATAATGATGATATGACAAGTTATTTTGTATTGAAATGAAGCCCAAAAGCATGCTTGGCAATTTAAGTGGGATCTGAGGGGTTCAAACCCTAATACAGGGAAGACCCCAAAATCACCTACGGGGGTTCGATTGTTCTTCCAATTAAACTTGTAATTAAAGTTGTTGAACAATGCATGATTATGAGTCTATGGTAAAGATGTTATTTTTCTGAACATTTTGATAACACATATTTTTCTGACTTATAAATAATTAGTTATTGAATTTATAAGATTAAACTAATTTCTGAAATTATTAAAACAAATTAAAAGGGTTTAATGCGTCATGCTGACGTCAGCACAGGCACTGGGTTATTTTACACAAACACGGTACTAACCACAGTCACTGAAGACTGGGACGTAGGGCCACATCAAGGTCCCACGGTAACACGGTCAAACTGAGTCAATGGGAACCCACTGACCATGTCAGCTCACCGGCCGGTGCGTCAGATGGATGATGGCGACGATGCTAGGGGCAGAAAGAGGCAGAGGTGTTGGTTTTTTTCGAACCAGAATAGGATGGCGAGTCCAATAGTGGTTGCACCGCCCCTTTTTGGTAGCCGGAGCGTCAGCAACGATGGTGGCTGGTGGCGGAGCCCGTTAGAGGCAGGAGAGAGGGCTTCAATGCAGCCAGTTGCGGGCTTCCCTGCTCGATTCCATTGGCGGGGTGGACGAGGACGACGAGGCGAACATGCTAGCATGCTCGGATGGCCGAGGGGAGGCCAGAGACGGCGGCGATTTGACGACGGTTCTTCTAGGTTTCCCGGCCAGAGAGAGAAATGGGGAAAACGGGAGAAATAGGGTTTGTCTGCGGCAGCTCAGAGTACTTGTAGGTACAAAGAATGTCGGTAGCGCGCATCACAACACCGGTGAGGATCCTGGCGCAGACGGGCGGCGGGGATGGCGACACGGAGGAGCTTCCTCCGTCGGGATCGAAGACAACACAGAGAAAGAGAGGCTGAAGGGGTATGGGCCGTGGACGGGCTACCGTGGGCTGAAGGTGGGCCGCAGCAAAGGTTGCTAGCTGGGTCGTGTTGAGATGCTCGAGAGCGGCATGTAGAGGGAATAGGGAGGTGGGCTAGCTAGGCTACGGGTATGCTGCAGTTTTTATTTGCAAAAACATTTTTCCTTTTCTATTTCCTGTTTTCTGTTTGTATTTTCAAATTCTTTTCTGTTTTCTGATCATTTCAAAAATACTAGAGACTTTTGTAAACAATAGGAAATATTACAGGGGCCGTTTAATCAATTTGGGCTCCATACATTTTGATACTTTTCAAAATTCAAAACCATTTGAATGTGTTTGAGAGGCAGAAGGAAATTAGGGTTTAGGGTTAGGCATTATTTCTCTTGCATGCATTTTAAAAGTTGATGCTCATGAATGCACAATCAAAGCCCTAATTAGGATTATCTAAACTGGGTTATTACACTGGGTACCGGTGGCAAAGATGCATTTTGGTCCATTTTTTGGAGATAAGTTTTTGTTAGTACTTTTGGACATTTGGATGTCGGTATTTTCTCTGAGATCCATATCATCCCATGAGTCAGGAAATTTTTCGTCGTATCTTTCGTCCATACTATTGTAGGGACATGGTTCCAACCCTTCTCCTTCCTCCACAACCCTTGAGCTGAGTTCTTCTATGAATTCTTTTTCGTACGCCTGGAGTTCTACCGACATCATGGATTCCTCTAGGGAAGCCGGTGTGTCAATGTTTGTTCCGATTGCGTCCAAAACCGAGTCGGTGTCATCTCTAGCATTGACATATCCAAATCCAGAGCTGCCATAGCCGACAAAGTGAGATCCATGCGGCCTGAGGTGCGCGAGGCCTTCTTCTTGTGCTTCCTTGAAACTTTTGATGTTCTCAAGAAAATCAACCATATTGGCATCTCCTCGCATCATCATCTGGCTCACAGTGTGCCTTAGAAGTGATTTTGCTGCTCCAGCATTGGTAGAGCTGGATCTGGAGTTGTTGTAGATTTGATCTTCCTGAGATTCGACCTCTTGCGGGATATCTTCTTCAGATCCGATACTCTTTTCCTCCATGATATCCGCTTTAGGTTTGGGTTGGGTCGGATTAGGGTTTCTGAGATCCAGAACTCTCCTCCCTCCACAGGCAAAGTAGATCTAGAAGTTTCTTTCGTCTTTATCATCACCGCTGAAGGGAATATGCCTGAGAGGCAATAATAAAGTTGTTATTATATGTATTCCAAGTATATGATAGATGTTAATTTTGCATGCTATAATTGTATTAATTTGGAAACGTTAATAAATGTGTGTTTAATAAACAAATAGAAGGTTCCTAGTTAAGCCTCTCTTAAACTAGCTCGTTGATTAACAAGATGGTCAAGGTTTCCTAATCATGGACATTGGATGTTGTTAATAATGAGGTCACAACATTAGTGGAATGATGTGATGAACATTCATCCGAAGTATAGCATTACGATCAAAGTCATTGTGTTTATATTGATATAACATCATATGAAGTAATCCTAATCCTTATACCATGATATCATGTCAATCACTAACACTGGAAGAGTATCTTGATGACATCAAACATCACACTGTGATAGGGTGACTATAAAGGTGGGTTCAGTGCTACGAAGGTGTTATGTAGAGGCTCATGGATCAAGAGTGGGATTTTTCCATCCCGATGATGGATAGATATACTCTGGGCCCTCTCGGTGATATCACATTAAGATAGCTTGCAAGCAAGTGATGTGATCACTAGAATGTTACATCACAGGAACGAGAAAAGAGTGCATGTCAGCAACAAGACCAAACTAGGTATGGAGATACTGATGATCAAATTTTAGACATGTATTATATCGTGAGACAAAGGGATTTAGTACTAGCATTAAAGGTTCTCACGATTACAAGAAGTCATTGTTGAATGTGTGGGAGTCAGTATGGATCTCTAGGTCCTGCTACTGATTATTGATTAGAGAGGGGTCTCGGTCATGTCTACATTATTCGTGAACCGTAGGGTGACACACTTAAGGAATAACAACACCATTTGGAGCAAATGTGTTCCAGACAAAATAAATTACAAAGCGCTGGAATTATTTCAATGGACACCGAAATTGTTTCGGGTGAAATTGCTGTAATTGGTTCTACATGTAATATTGAAATATTGCAGGGGGTTTTATGTGAATGTTTGTTAATTAAAGTAATTAACAAAATTCTGAATAAATAAATAAAAGAGTTTTATTAAATGAGAGTTGTATTAAATTTGGTGCATATTTAATGCATCTTGAGTGGGATTTTGAGTGGAGAAAATGGAGATCCAAATTTATGTGAGTGGAGCTTCTACCACATGAATGAGGAAGAGGTGGGGGCAGCCTCCATGGGAGCCAGCCATGGGGAGGGGCTGCCCTCCACTCCTATAAAAGGCCCCCCTCTCACTCATTCTCACTCACACCTCCTCGTGAAGGATCTCTCCCCCTCTAGAATCATTCCCCCATGGTCTCGGATTAGCAAGATACATGTTCCTGGTGGCATTTTGTATGGAAGGAGTTGCTGCTTCCGCTGCATCGCTGGAGCAAGCTGGTGGAGGTTGTTCGTTGGCCTGAACGTGTGTGCGATCATGGATGCGCTGCTGAGTTGCGGCGCTGGACTTATTCTCGATCCTGAGATCGGCAAGCGTTCAACTAGATCATCCACGAGTTCAACGTTGTTACACTTTGTTGGTCTACAAGGGTATGTTCTTTAGGGATGTATATCCACCTGTTGCTTGTATCTAGTAGATAGATCTTGGTACTTAGTAGTTCCCATCATAGGAATTTTTTTGTTTTCTATGTTGCGAACCCAACGGTGGTATCAGAGCCTGATCTATGCGTAGATGCTTTGCACGGGAGTACATGTATGAGTATGTGGGCGATGATGATCATGTTATTGCTTCTTATATGTATTTTGGATATTGGTGGCATAGTGGTATGAAGTGGCCTGGACTAACTTTACATGTCCTCGCACATGAGACCCGTTCCACGCTTGACATGCAACTAGTTTTGCATAAGTGGCTAGCAGGTGTCTATCTCTCCTACTATAGTCAATATATGATTTACAACAAGTTGCTAATAATTTGGTTATCATCGTTGTGGTTCCATGTCCATAGGTAAGACCAGTTCTATCGTCAAAAGCCCTAAGCCACGTAAAGCTTGCAATGGATAAATTAGAAGCGTCTAGTTTAGATTGTTGCTGGGATGGTGTCATGATATGGTAATGTTTTTTTTGAACGATAAAAGGGTCTAGAAGACCTGAGAAGCTGCAAAACAATACATGTGATGGGTACAGATTGCAAGAAGGACCCTAGCGTTAAGCACCCTAGCAAAACTAGAAAAGACAGAGAGGGGCCTACAGTAGACAAAAAACACCTCAGGACTAAAGATAAAAATACAATCGAGTCCTTGGGCACCGCCACCACCATTCTTTAATGACCTCAAGCCGAAAGAATCGGTGAGATCTAGGAGTACTCTTGCTCATGATGCCCCACGAACCGGAGAAGAAGCAAAACCGCCGGCCATCTCGCACTCGGCGGGGATGAACCACTTGGCTAATACGGGATGTCGAGCTCCAGCGCCTTGCTTCAGAGAAGGGCCTCCAATGGTGGTTTGATCCCATGGCTGCCTTTCGACCAGAATTGTCAGCAGCCCGGTAGCCCCACTACCCATGGACCGCTGCAAAGAAGAACATGTGGGCGCATCTTCTATTGGCCTCCGCAGCATCTTCCGCTCCGAGCAATCCCCCTTCCACCCCTCACCACCATGGCAGGCCGAGAGAAGGGGAGGAGCAGGTCTCTATCGGCACTGAAGATAGAGGCCAGCGATGGTTGATGGAGATGCCTGTATCGCTCTCCTTCCTTCCTTTGACCCACCATGGGCCCCAAGAAGCAAAGAAGGACGAGAACCGCCTAGCTCCGCATCGGAGCACTAGCACATACGAGCCGCTAGACCCTCTCTCCGAAGCACAGATCTTGTTGTTAGTGCATATCCCCCTCGCGAGCACTGCCGGCCAGTTGATACGACACCGCCGCTTCATCATGCAGGAAGAGGAGGTCCGAAGCCTTGCTTTTATTCACGGAGGTGGTGCCGCCCTCCACCGCACTGAACTCCAACCAGGGGAGCCATTGGGCGAGCAGGACGGACCCTAGAACATACAAGATCAGGCTCCCAAGATCTCGTGTAATACCTCGACTACCGGGCAAAGAGCCCAACCCTATGGGCAGAATGCCTAGAGACCTAATCCTACATCTAAAACTACTAGGAAGGAGCCGAGCCACTCTCTCTTCCCCATACCTGATGGCACCGCTGCTGGAGAAGGGTCGAGAGAGGGCTCGGGGAAAGGGGCAACTCTCAAGGGGGCTGCCTCTAGATTCGTGCGGGGGTCGAGGTCGGGTGCTTGTAGAAGTTCACATCGGATGATATGGTAAAGTTGTAAGTTGATGTATAGTTGATACTCTTACAACACACCTAACATGTAAGTTCCATAGACCTTAGCCTTACACACAAAGGAATGATAAAGATCATACCACGATGCACATGATAGTGATCAAGTGCAAGAACCATATCATTTCACTTTACACATATGATGCTTTCATCTTATATTGCTTGTTTAGCATTTTAGTAGCATTATAAGATGATCCCTCTTTTAGATATCAAGATAAAAATGTGTTCTTCCTTAAGTACACACCGTTTTATGTTTCGTCGCTTCAAGACATCACGTGATGATCGGGTGTAGTTGAATCCACGTTCGTATAATGGGTGTAAGACATTTTTACACACATGAGTACTATGGTTCTTACTTGGCGAGCCTAGCATGTATAGACATGGCCTCGAAACATGGACCCAAAAGGTTAAGCATGAGTCATATAGTTGATATGATGCCCATATAGATGCTCGCCCTTGAAGCTACACCGACTCACGTGATGACCGGACTTGGTGTAGTGGATTTGGTTCATGTAATCACCAAAAAGACACAACATATGTTGTTTTTGAGTGGGAGTTCATTTGTAATTTGGATTAGTTGAACTCAATCTATCATAAACTTAGTCTAGATAAACTTTACAAATTCTGTTGTAGATGGCACCACCTGCTTTTAATTTCAATGTGTTCATGGAGAAAGAGAAACTTGCGGCAAATGGTAGCAACTTTACCAACTAGGCCATGAATTTGAGGATTGTCCTCACTGCTGCACAAAAGCAATATGTGCTAGAAGCGCCGCTAGACCCCACACCATCTCCTGGTTGGGTAGCTTTCAGCGGCGAGGAAGCAGAGATTGGGCAGTCGATGACGCCATCGGCGTGGTGAATGACACCGCAGCTCCGGTGCAGTGGAAGAGAGACCCAGTGAACTAGATCCGGTGGGTGAGCGTCGGTAAAGCGGCTCTGCGGAGGTGCACGAGACCAGAGATCAAGCCGGTGCGCGCGGTGGCCGTGGAGGCGATAAAGGAGCTTGGGAATATTGGGAGGGCCAGGGGAAAAACTATGCGAATCGGGACCATAGTATAGGTGAATAGCAATATAATTACGATCGTACCCCCAAGGTACTGACTTTAGCATGCCCATCTATCGTCTGAACAGTGGGTAGACCAGGAAATTTAAAGACAAAAGATTTTGAAATAGAGGGGCGCGAAATGCTTCAAGGTCGGTGTGTGATATTGCCGCTCGATCGAGATTTGAATTTGGCCCGTGTCCAGCTAATAATAATAGAAAAATGGTACTATCCGGTGGGAAATTTTGGCTCAAAGGTTTTTAATCGGTGGGGCGGGAATGCTTCAAGGTCAGTCGGTGATTTTGCCGCTCTATTCAGATTTTGAATTTGGCTAGCGTCCATCTAGTAATAGAAAAAGGTAGTAGACCTTAACCTATCTGTCCAGGTAATCAAAGCCGAGAGTCACATCAACTGATCATCCATATCCATACTAGTAAAAGGCACGTGACACAATTTCCATACCACTATATAGTGCTTGACGCTTCTTTTCAAAATAAAAAACGACTATGTTGCTTCACAATTTCCATACCACTATATAGTGTACGAATAACTTCGAACATCGGCAGTTGGATATAGATTGGCAAAACCCGACATTTGTGACCATTGGATCTCTTTCAGTACATTTGATTATGTCATGTATAGCATATAGAAGATCCTATTATTGTTGGCCTCTAGCCGCATGAATATACTATGCACAGAAAGTACAGAGAACATGGTTTTGAATGCCACAAGCCAAGTTTCCGGATATACTGGACAATGTTTTATGTACGGTTCCCATGGTTTATGAGTTTTCAAAGCTTCCGAGCTAACTCGGACCACTCAAATGACTATATGTCTCTATTAACAAAATCATGACATATTTGAACTAGAAGCTCTAGTAAGTGGTAGATTTGTATCGAAGTTCTACAAAAAGCTTTTGGTGGTACGCATCAGGTAGTTAATATATCAAAAACAATCGAGAGTTTTGACAAATTCAACTTCCTGCTAAGAATTTGTATCTTGATAGTTTTGAACACGTTTTGAAACAATCACATGTAATAAAGAAAAACAGAAAAAAAAATATTTACGCATGGCATCCAATCACGTCACGTGTACAGCCTGCCAGGAAACTGATAACCATGGGATTTGACAGCTTCTGGAAACCAGCCACACCATATTTTCCCACCATGTATGAATATTATTAGGTTTCAACCCTGATGACCAAAAAAGGTCATGGCCATATCGACATCATAGTTAATATATTGTTCCCACATTAATTTGGTATATGGGTGCATCTTGGCGTAGTAGGAAATGTTGCTGGTGGGAGTCTCAACATTGGGCCTGTTTTTTTTAACGGGCAAGGGATGAGCTTTCCCTTTTTCTCCGAACACACTCCATCATTGGAGCAAGCAAGATTGACGATTAAGTCTGCATTTCTGTGCATACCTTGTTCTTAATCAATGCATGTGTGACCAATATATATGCAACCGAAGAAGCCCAGGCCTCATCTAGATTGAGAAGGCCATGTTTCAAAAGAAAAGCAAAACAATCTACTGCCATTGATCAAAACAAGTACCAGTACAAGAGTATTAGTTCTACAAAATACTTTAATAATAGCAACATCGACACATTTGAGAGATTCAGTAGCTTTTGAAAGATTCAGCAGTACATGCCATATTCTGCACTCGATCTGAACAATTCCTAGTACATAAGAATTATTACAAAATATATTAGCAGTTGCAGAATTCCATACAAAATACTCGGTAGAAGTATAAAACTACTCTTAGTAGAACCTTAATCTAGCTAGGAACAATTACATGTCCCATCATATACTCCAAACATGCATGAGAGAAAGAGAGAGGTCAGAATCACCACAAGATCTGTATGCCAACGATTCGGCGTGTCCAGGTCGTGGTCGGGTAGCGCTTACTTTCCCGCCTGGGACGCTTCTCTCGTTTTACCGTCGTCTGTGGATCCTCGTAATAGGCTTTCCCCTGTTCACCCTTAGCAAGATAGATGTAAAATTCACAGACCTTTCCAGCCATTTCCACCACTCCTGTTGCCGAAAGGAATCTCCCACTAAAATAAATAAAGTAATTAATATTAGAATAGAGGGACTAGAAAATTACATATACATTCATATTAGGATCATCAGGAGAATATTAAGATGTGATATCTCACAATGGGTTGATGCCGTCGTCGATCCAACATTGGAACTCCACGAGGAACTCTGACCAACAATTGAGGAGCTTGACAATAAGTCCTTGCTATCGATAGGTAATGGTTGAGCGCCTCCAGCACGGCTTCAGCCGGTGGCTGCCTAATCTTTTGCTCGGTATCAAACTCGAGCAGATAGAACCCACGACAATCGACCAATGATGATATCCTCACCTCGTAGTCATCCAACTCCCATGTTGCGGACCTTACGCGGCTGACGGACAGGACAATCTCCATGTTGTGCCCGTCAATCTGGCCGATGAACAACATGCCCGTCTTCCCGATGCCGATGACATTTGTTCTCCGCGAGCACCCTGCAGGCACCGGCTTAGACGGGTCCCATTGTTTGACGCTATAGAGGACTGTGGGCACCTCGATCGAGTGGGTGGATTTGAGGTGCAGATACAACGTTAATTTGTTGTTGACCTAGTTGCATCCTGGCTCCCTGTGCAGATAAACATGATGTGGATGCGGGAGATCATGTGGGCATAGACTTCATTGAAGGAGGTCACTTCCGGGAAGTTGTAGTTCGGGCAACTGTAACCTTCTCCGCCAACGACTTGGCGGTGTAGCTCCTTGGAGCATGCGGCCCGCCGGACGACGCTTTTAGCATCGAGACTCTCAGCGATTTGGTTGACGATGTTGTCACCGACCTTGTTAAAGCTGCTGCACCGCCGACTCTCCCTCGGACCTGTCCAAATTTTGTATAGACGATCGGCCATCACGTCGAGGAGGATTGGGAGCGAGGGCGGATCTATATAGAAATGTTTGGGTTTTTTTTGGAGGAGAGGGGTGGTGATCTGTAAGGAGAGATGCACCGGGCGAGATGGCGAGGAAAATGTGTGATCAATGCGGTGGAGAGGATCCCAAATGCGGCCAGGTGGCGTCGGCGAGTGTGGATAAACTAAACGGAGATGGGAAAGATGCGATGCCTCTTTGAAAGAGTTTTTTTCTTTTCTTGTAATAAATTACCCATGTCACCTCCTAGCGCAGTATAGTCTCATCACGTCGGTTTGACAACATTATTTATTTACAGGTCCTACTGTAGTATTGTTTGCATAAGTAGGAGCGCGAAGTAGGAGTAGTAGGTAGGAGTATTACTCTACCTCCGTCCCAAGGAATAATAAGGAATCCTTGTTTTGGGTGTTTTTCTTTGACCAAGATTTACTCTAAATATATAGTACTACCTCTGTCCCAAGGCTTAAGGCCTATAATTTTTTGAAATAGTCAAACTATGTAAAGTTTGACCAAGTTTTAGGAAAAAATATTAATATTTACAATATCAAATATATAATCTTGGATATATCATGAAACATAGTTTCACATGGTATCTATATAATATCATAGTTCTTGATAGTTTAAAAAGAAAGTTTGGTCAAACTTTCTATAGCTCGACTTTTCAAAAATAAATAGGCCTTAAGCCTTGAGACGGAGGGAGTATAAAGAATCTTGGTAGAAAATTAGCATTATTGGAAAGTTTTACTCTACCTCCAACAGTACGAGTACTAATTTTTACACAAATAATCAAGTGTATTAGTTACCCTATTTATTCGGTCAAATTTTACACAATGTAATCAAGTATGTATCTTCTCGGCACGCCCGTGCACACCTGCTAGTTGATCTCTCCCTCGTTCGGAGTGTGGCGCTCAACACATGTGCCATGGTTAGGGTTGCGAGTGGGATCTCGCGAAAGTTCTGCCTCTAGTTCATTTTGAAGTTTCTATAGGAGTACTTCAAAATAAACTATAAGCGGAACTTATGCGGGATGCCGCTTTCAATTCTAACATTGGTACGAAGGCTCTATGTCTGTCTATCGTGTGTTCATCAGCTACGTTGTGTTGGTGTGCATATGAAGGAACCACTTTGGGCGTTGGGTTGGGGCGGCGGAAAAAAGTAGTCGCGGATCAAACTTTTCGGGTTTCGATTTTTTCACTTGCTTCGTCCCAAACATCGCATGGAAGGTTATTACAAGGATCAAGACTCACAACAGTAGGGAAGGGATATTGTACTTGGTATGTATATATAAATATATACACGTAGGCAGCCCGAGAGAAGGCATCCCAAGAGTGCTGCAACGAAGGTTATTACAAACTACTGTAGAAGAGATTATGGGGTTAGAGAAGGCAGCCCGAGAGGGCTGCAGCGAAGATGTGTTGAAAGCGGTTCGATGTCAGAGCAAAGTTATGAAAAAAAGATAGAAACAGAGCCACCGTAGTACCATGGCACACGTGTGCAGCGCCACACCGTGGACGAGGGAGATATCAGCTAGAGGATGGGTGTGATGCATCAAAGGAGAGAGTAGTATACAATTTATTTTCCTTGCATAGAGGAGGAGTAGCACAATGTAAGGCTGCAGGAGTGAGCACCACTCGGATTTTCTTTGTTAAGCAAGTACAAGTGGACCTCATAAAAAATGAAAATTGCATCCAATTCCTTGCATTTAGCACAAGGACCCTGAAACTTAGCAATGAAGTGTGTGTTTTGAGGTTTGCGCATACTAGCGTTCATCGTGCGAAAGTAGAATCTTTGTAGATGCTAAGAATGGAAAAAAAGATCCAATGGTTAGCAATGTTTGGATTTGCCTGTCTTGATCAAACATTCATTGTTCCGTACACCATGTAGTGGTATATATGGTATTATGAGAGATAAGCGACAAGATAAAGATAAGGTAAGAAGTACTGCGATTGGCCGATCTAACTTTAGGTCTCGTAGGAGCGAGTTGCTCGAGAGTTAACACGGTTAGTGGAAGTACAGGTTACATCAAGGACCTCGTAAAAACTAAAAAAAATATCCAAGTCCATGCATTTAGCACAAGGACCCTGAAACTGAGCAATGAAGTGTGTGTTTTGAGGTTTGCACATACTAGCATTCATACTGCTAAAGACTTTCAGTAGAATCTTTCTAGATGCTAAGAATGAAAAATAAAATCCAATGGTTGTTAGCAATGTTTGGATTTGCTAGTCTTGATCAAACGATCAATGGTTTATACACTCTATAGTGGAGGTATGATATTGTAAGAGATAAGAGAAGATAAAGATAAGATAGGAAGTATTACGAATGGCCGATCTAATGGTAGGTCTTGTAGGAGCGAGGTGCTTGAGAGTTAACACGGTCGGTGGAAGTACAAGTTACATCAAGGACCTCATGAAAATGTTAATTATTGCATCCAAGTCCATGCATTTATTAGCACAAATACCCTGAAACTGAGAGCAATGAAGTGTGTGTTTTGAGGTTTGCGCATATACTAGCGTTCATCATGCTAAAAACTATCAGTATAATCTTTCTAGATGCTAAGAATGGAAAAGAAGATCTAGCGGTTGGCAATATTTGGATTTTCTACTCTTGATCCAACTGTCATTGTTCAAAGTTAATTCGTACACTATGAAGTGGTTTATTGTATTGTAAGAGATAAGACACGATAAAGAGAAGAGAAGAAGTACTGCGAATGGCGTATCAAATAGTAGGTCTCGTAGGAGAGAGGTGCTTGAGAGTTAGCACGGTCGGTGGAAGTACAAGTTACATTAAGGACCTCATAAAAATGAAAATTGTGTCCAAGTCCACGCATTTATTGGAACAAGGACCTTGAAAACTGAGCAATGGAGTTTGTGTTTTGTGGTTTGCACATACTAGTGTTCATCGTGCTAAAGTACTCCCTCCGACCCAAATTAGTTGACTTAGTTTTATCTAGATTCAGACGTATCTAACACTAAAACAAGTCTAGATACATTCGAATCTAGACAAATCTAAGTCAACTAATTTGGGTCGGAGGGAGTAGAATCTTTCTAGATGCTAAGAATGGAAAAGAAGATCTAGCATTTGGCAATGTTTGGACTTGCTAGACTTGATCCAACGGTCAACTTTCAAAGTTAATCTATACACTATGCAGTGATTTATTGTATTGTAAGAGATAAGAAACGATAAAGAGAAGATAAGAAGTACTGCGAATGGCCTACCAAATGGTAGGTCTCGTAGGAGAGAGGTGCTTGAGAGTTAACATAGTCAGTGGAAGTACAAGTTACATCAAGGACCTCATAAAAATGAAAATTGCATCCAAGATCAAGCATTTATTAGCACAAGGACCCTGGAAACTGGGCAATGGAGTTTGTGTTTTTAGGTTTACGCATAGTAGAGTTCATCGTGCTAAAGTAGAATCTTTCTAGATGCTAAGAATGGGAAATAAGATCAAGAGGTTGGCAATGTTTGGATTTGCTAGTCTTGATCCAACGGTCAATGTTCAAAGTTAATCCGTACACTATGCAGTGGTTTATTGTATTGTAAGAGATAAGACACGATAAAGAGAAGATAAGAAGTACTGCGAATGGCTATCAAATGGTAGGTCTCGTAGGAGAGAGGTGCTTGAGAGTTAACATGGTCGGTGGAAGTACAAGTTACATCAAGGACCTCATAAAAATGAAAATTGCACCCAAGTCGATGCATTTATTAGCACAGGGACCCTGAAAACTAAGCAATGGAGTTTGTGTTTTTAGGTTTGCGCATAGTAGCGTTCATCGTGCTAAAGTAGAATCTTTCTAGATGCTAAGAATGGAAAAGAAGATAAAGTGGTTGGCAATGTTTTGATTTGCTAGTCTTGATCCAACGGTCAATGTTCAAAGTTAATTTGTACACTATTCAGTGGTTTATTGTATTGTAAGAGATAAGATACGATAAAGAGAAGATAAGAAGTACTGCGCATGGCTATCAAATGGTAGGTCTCGTAGGAGAGAGGTGCTTGAGAGTTAACATGGTCGGTGGAAGTACAAGTTATATCAAGGACCTCATAAAAATGAAAATTGCACCCAAGTCCATGCATTTATTAGCACAGGGACCCTAAAAACTGAGCAATGGAGTTTGTGTTTCTAGGTTTGCGCATAGTAGCAATCATCGTGCTAAAGTAGAATCTTTCTAGATGCTAACAATGGAAAAGAAGATCAAGAGTTGGCAATGTTTTGATTTGCTAGTCTTGATCCAACGGTCAATTTTCAATGTTAATTGGTTAGCAAAGTTTGACCTAGTTTCATGAAACAGTGAGCAAAGTTTGACCTAATTTCATTAAATAGTTAGGATGCAAAATCTTAGCAAGAAGATGAACCCGTCGTCAAAACTCTCGGTGGTTTCTGATATATATTAATTGACCGTTCCCCCCGATGGGTACCTCTAAGAGCTTTTTCGTAAAAATTTCAAAGCGACCTACAATTCACCTGTAGATGACCTTTGTCGTTCGGGTTGAAATAAACTCGATAGTGTCCATACACATGGTAGGACAATATTGTGAAGCTATTTTTCCAAAACTTATCTAATCCCATGATTACAGTTTTCATGGCACGTGGTGCACAAGACCTGATAGAACATCATGAGTAAAACTTTTGTTTTTTGTTTTCTGTTTATTCAATGTGATCAATGTTCAAAACGGGTTCAAAATTGCCTTCCCTCCCGATGTTTGGCCGATCTTTTGGATAACCTTCCCTCCTGATGTTTGGGAAGCAAGTGAAAATTTTGAAAACCGGAAAAGTTTGAATTTTTGTGCCGCCAAGGACCAAAGTGGTTTCCTTCCTATGTAATCCTCCTCGTCCCTACTCCACACCAACACGCTTCTGCCGAACACGCCAAAGACACAGATCCGCCGTACCAAGGCACACATGCACAGCGCCACGCTGTGGACGAGGGGAGAGAGATCAGCCGGACCGGTGCGCAAGCGGAAAGGGGAGGAGAGATGGAGCATAAGGAAGGAGAGAGAAAACATACGATTTGTTTTGCATGCATAGGTCTTGAAATTTACTACTAGTAGAGTGGAGTACGCTGTAAAGGCTACAGGAGTACCTCGTGTTAGAAACCCATCATAGCTTTGCTCTGACATGCAACCGCCTTCAACTTCTCTTTGCTACTGCCCTCTTCCCCTGCCAATGTTTTATTCTCTCAGCATGTACATCGCATGGATAGAGGTGACCATATGTCTAAGCAAAGAAATATACTACTCCCGCATTGTGTAAAAAAGGACACCTTAATAAGGCTCAAATAGTAAATCATATGACATATCATCACTATATAAAATTATAATTGGTAAAGCACAAAAAATTATAAATTTGATCAACATCTATAAAGTATGGGTGTATATTTGGTCCTTGTACTTTGTTTCATCATGTGTAGAAGTCAAATATTATTAGCTACCTAACACTTAAAATTTTTGGTAACATGGTCTAGAGAAATGAGGGAGAAGATTCTAGTATGATCGAGAAGTGTGTTTGGAGAGGTTTATGCATAGTGCATTCATTGTGTTCAAGACTATCAATAGAATCTTCTAGATGCTAGAATCAAAAAGAAGATCCAACAGCTAGAAATGTTGGGATTCATGTGTCTTGATCCAACGGTCAACATTCAAAGTTATCCGTACACTATATAGTGGTTTGTAATAAAGACTATTAATAGAATCTTCAAGATGCTAGAATGGAAAAGAAGATCCAGCGACTGGAAATGTTGGGATTCATGAGTCTTGATCCAACGGTCAATATTCAAAGTTGTTTGTACACTATATAGTGGCAAGATCATGTAGAAGTCAACGATTATTAGCTACTAGTAAGTTGCACATGAGACTCAGATAGTAGACTGATACGTCCATTTTGCATCACTATTCTATGTCATAATTCACTGTTATTCATTGATATATTTCATATTAAGATATGATACTTATGTTATTTCATCTGTTTTTGCATGGTTGATGACTTTTGGAGCATGGACTGCCGCAGTCAGGATTCTGATGGAAAAGGTGTTGTTTGGAGGCAAAATTCGCGAAGATCAGAAAATCCGGGAAAATATACGGAAAATCCTATTTTTCTAGAAGACGAAGGAAGCCAGAAGAGGGAGCGGAGATGGGCCACAGGGGGCCCACACCACCCCTTGGCGCGGGCCACCCTAGGCCACACCACCAGGTGGTGTGGTCGCCCTAGCCCACCTCTAGCTGTCCCCTCTGGCGTATATATTCCTCCCGAAACCCTAAGACTCGGGGAGCGACCATAGAAAGATTTCGCCGCCTCTGCGGGGCGGAAAACACCGAGAGAGAAAGATCTCTCTAGGAGACAGATTTCTGCCGGGGGAATTCCTTCCCGGAGAGGGGAGATCGTCGCCATCAACACCACCATCAAGCTGGACTTCATCGGGATCATCATCAGCATCACCACCATCATCACCATCAGCACCCTCATCACCATCATCACCATCAGCACCCTCATCACCATCTCCATATTGCTGTAACAATTGTGTTGAATCTTGCATAGTTCTTAGGGGAAACTTTCCCGGTGTTGATTACTCTTTGTAGTTGATGCTATTGAGTGGAACCATTGAATTATTGTTTATGTTCAGATTGTTATACATCATTATTCCATCTCTGATCATGATCCATAAGATGCCTTGTGAGTAGTTCGTTTTGTTCTTGAGGACATGGGAGAAGTCATGTTGTTAGTAGTGGAATTGTGTTGAGAAAGATTCAATAGTTTGATATTTAAGTTGTGGCGTACTTCTTCTAGTGGTGTCATGTGAACGTTGACTACATGACACTTACCTATATGGGCCTAGGGGAATGCATTGTGTATTTGGCTACTAATCGTAGGGGTTGTCGCAGTGACAGAAACCTGAACCCCCGTTAGGAAACCATTGCACAAGGGACGTAAGGGTCTTAGAGTTTAAAGTTGTGGTTAGGTTTCTACCTTAATTACTTTCTTGTACTTACGAATGTTTGCAAGGGGTATAATCACAAGTATGTATTAGTCCTAGGAAGGTCGGTATATTAGCACAGGTTCACCCACACAACACTTAGCAAACTAAAGAAGATTAATCAACTATATGAAGCGAAAGCACTTGACAGTATTCCCATGTGTCCTCGAGAACGTTTGGTCATCTTAAGTAATAGAACTGGCTTGTCCTTTGCTGCATAAAGGATTAGGCCACTTGTTGCATTTGTTCCTACAGTCTTTTATTTACTCGTACTTTGTTTACTTGCTTTATCAAACACCCCTAAAAATCCGTTTGCTAAGTATTTATAGAGAATTCCTGATCCATACCACTAGCCAGCACCTTCTACTCCGCGTTGGGTTCGACACTCTTACTTATCAAAAATACTGCGATACACCCCCTATACTTGTGGGTCATCAAGAATATTTTTTGGCGCCATTGCCGGGGAGTGAAGCGCTATTGGAGAGTCGAACCGGTAAAGGAAACTTCTACTGTGAGTATTGTTTATTTCTGCTAGTTGCTTTATTTTCGTTATGGATAATTCGCTGAGTTTCTTATTTGGTAATGCTACTACCACTGCTAAGGTAGTAGATGAACCACCACCTACTGAGAATGATGCTTTTAAAATACCTACAAGAATTATTGATCGTGTTATGGATAACTACTATGTTGGGGATGGAACTGTCCATCCCGGTGATCATTTGCACTTTATACACGAATTATGTGGGTTGTTCAAGTGTGCAGGTATTACTATAGATCAAGTTAAGAAGAAGTTATTCTCATTATCACTGAAAGGAAGAGCTGAGGAATGGTATAAGCTGCTGAAGAATGGTCCAGCTCTAGAATGGGAGGAAATAGTGCCTCTCTTTTATTTAAAATTTTATCCTCCTAGTGAGATTCATAACGATCGGAATCAAATATACAACTTTTTGCCTCTTGATGGAGAGAGTACATCTCAATCTTGGGGGATTTTGAAGTTACTTATGCTCAAATGTCTCATTCATGAGCCCCCCAATAATATCATTATCAATAACTTTTATGCAAGGCTCCCTCTACATGACAAGGATTTATTGGATGCTTGTTGTGCTGGATCATTCACTCGCATGGAAGAAGAAGCTAAATGGGATCTTCTGGACCGTATTCAAGACAATGCTAAAGCATGGGAGAATGACAAAGGTAGAAAGTCAGGTATAAATTATGATTATGAATGCATTGAATCTTTTATGGGAACTAATGACTTTCAAAACATTAGTAATGCTTATGGTCTTGATTTACAAGTTATTACAAATTGCTTTAAGGCTTTTGCTTCTTACATTGAAATTCCAAAAAGGGGATGGAACAAGTACCATGCACCTTAAAAAGATATTGTTGACTGTGTTCCTGTTGGGAGTACTGAGTATTGCACTATTGATCACATCTTACCTGAACCTTATATCGAGAAGATTCCCTTCCCAGATAAGGTAAGGATCATCCTATGATAACTAGTGTAATCACTAAAAGTGAAAAGAGAACTGTCAAACCTGATGAACAAATAAACGTCGAACCTGTGGTAGCAATTGTGAAAGACCTTGTCACTAAAGGCATAGAAGATGGACACATAGTCTTTTGTGAGGATGCTTCTAATATTGTTTCACATCCTAATAGAACTAAAAAGGCTAGTGTCCCTGTGCTTTCCGTTAGAATTGGTGATCATTGCTATTATGGTTTATGTGATATTGGTGCAAGTTCCAGTGCTATTCCTTATGAGCTTTATAGAGGAATTATGCATGAAATTAGTCCCTGCGAATTGGAAGAGATTGATGTGGTTATTCACCTTGCTAATAGAGAGACCATCTCTCCAATTAGTATTGTACGAGATGTGGAAGTTCTTTGTGGTAAGATTAAGTATCCTGCTGATTTTCTAGTACTTGGTTCAGCTGCTAGTAAAACTTATCCTATCATTTTTGGTAGACCTTTCTTGAGTACTTGTGGAGGTATTATAGATTTCAAGAGGGAGAAAATCTTGACTAAGTTTGATGGGGAATCTAATGAGTTTAATTTTTCGAAATTTACTAAAGAACCTTGTGAAGAGGAAACCCATAATGAGGATTTTAGAGTTGAACAACTTGCTTCTATTTCTCTTGCTCCTAACAATGCTTTGCAGCAATTTATGGAAGATCATGAAAGTGAGATCTTCATGGAAGAAAGGAATGAGATTGACGAGATTCTCCGTCGTCAACCCAAGATGCTTAAGCATAACTTGCCTGTAGAAGACTTGGGTACCACATTGCCACCTAAAAAGGATCTGTTCTTCGATCTAAAACCTCTCCCTGATAATCTTAAATATGCTTATATTGATGATAAAAAGATATATCCTGTTATTATTAGCTCTAAACTTTCAGGGAAGGAAGAGGAAAGGTTATTGGAGGTTTTGAAGAAACACCGAGGAGCTATGGCCTATACTCTAAATGATTTAAAAGGGATTTCACCTACTATATGTCAGCATTCTATCAATATAGAACCAGATGCAAAGCCAGTAGTAGAGCACCAACGACGTTTAAATCCTAAGATGAAGGAAGTGGTAAGGAATGAGGTATTGAAACTCCTTGATGTTTGTATTATTTACCCTATTGCTGATAGTGAATGGGTTAGTCATGTCCATTATCTTCCTAAAAAAGGAGGAATTACCGTTGTTCCTAATGATAATGATGAGCTTATTCCCCAAAGAATAGTAGTAGGCTATAGGATGTGCATTGATTTTAGAAAAGTCAACAAAGTTACTAAGAAAGATCATTACCCACTTCCTTTTATTGATCAAATGTTGGAAAGGTTGTCTAAAAAGACCCATTTTGTTTTCTTGATGGTTATTCTGGTTTCTCTCAAATTGCTGTTAAACAACAAGATCAAGAAAAAACTACTTTTACTTGCCCTTACGGAACTTATGCTTATAGACGTATGCCTTTTGGTTTATGTAATGCTCCTGCTACTTTTCAAAGATGCATGTGTGCTATCTTTCATGGTTTTTGTGAGGAAATTGTGGAAGTGTTCATGGATGACTTTTCTGTCTATGGAACTTCTTTTGATAATTGTATGCACAACCTTGATAAAGTTTTGTAGAGGTGTGAAGAAACTAATCTTGTTCTTAATTGGGAGAAGTGCCACTTCATGGTTCATGAAGGGATTGTCCTTGGGCATAAAGTTTCTGAAAGAGGCATAGAAGTTGATAGAGCTAAGGTTGAGGCAATTGAGAAAATGCCATGTCCAAGAGACATCAAAGGTATTCGTAGTATCCTTGGTCATGCTGGTTTCTATAGAAGGTTTATTAAAGACTTTTCTAGGATATCAAAACCCCTCACTAATCTTCTTCAAAAAGATGTACCCTTTGTTTTTGATGATGATTGTAAGGAAGCTTTTGAAACTCTTAAGAAGGCTTTAACTACAACCCCTATTATTCAACCACCTGATTGGAGTTTATCCTTTGAAATAATGTGTGATGCTAGTGATTTTGCTGTAGGTGCTGTCCTTGGGAAACGAATTGATAAAAAGCTAAACGTTATTCATTATGCTAGTAAGACTCTAGACGCTGCTCAAAGGAATTATGCTACTACTGAAAAAGAATTTCTAGCTGTCGTTTTTGCTTGTGATAAGTTTAGACCCTATATTGTAGACCCAAAAGTCACCATTCATACTGATCATGCTGCTATTAAATACCGTATGACGAAGAAGGACGCTAAGCCTAGGCTTATTAGATGGGTGCTGCTTTTACAAGAGTTTGATCTACATATAGTAGATAGGAAAGGTGCTGAAAACCCTGTAGCTGATAATTTATCTTGATTGGAAAACATCTCTTTTGACCCTATGCCTGTTAATGGTAGTTTCCCAAATGAACAGTTGGCTGCAGTAGGGGTAAGCTCACGAGGGAGCCCTTGGTACGCTGGTTATGCTAATTTTATTGTCTCCAAGTATTTGCCTCCAACTTTTACAGCTCAACAAAGAAGGAAGTTATTTTATGATTTGAGGCATTATTTTTGGGATGACCCACACTTATATAAAGAATGAGTGGATGGTATTATGCGAAGATGTGTTCCAGAATATGAACAAAAGGAGATATTGCGTAAATGTCATGGTAGTGCTTATGGAGGACATCATGCATGAGATAGAACTGCGCAAAAGGTGCTACAATCAGGTTTCTATTGGCCTACCCTTTTTAAAATGCAGGAAAATTTGTTTTATCTTGTGATGAATGTCAGCATGTTGGTAATATTTCTAGACGCAATGAAATGACTATGAACTACTCTCTAGTTATTGAACCATTTGATTGCTGGGGATTTGACTTTATGGGTCCTTTTCCTCCCTCGAAAGGTTATACTCATATTCTTGTTGCCGTTGATTATGTTACTAAGTGGGTAGAAGCCATTCCTACGAAGAGTGCTGACAGGGATACTTCTCTAAAAATGCTTAAGGATGTTATCTTTCCTAGGTTTGGAGTGCCTAGGTATCTCATGACTGATGGGGTTTCTCATTTCATTCATGGTGGTTTTAGAAAGACCCTTGCTAAATATGATGTTAATCATAGAATTGCTTCAACTTATCACCCCCAAACTAGTGGGCAAGTAGAGTTATCAAATAGAGAAATTAAATCCATCTTGCAAAAGACTGTTAATAGATCTAAAAAAACTGGGCTAAAAAGTTGAATGATGCTTTATGGGCTTATAGAACTGCCTACAAAAACCCTATGGGGATGTCTCCTTATAAAATGGTTTATGGGAAAACTTGTCACCTACCTTTAGAATTAGAACACAAAGCTTACTGGGTAGTTAAAGAACTCAATAGAGATTATAAGCTCGCAGGTGAGAAAAGATTATTTGATTTAAGTTCCTTAGATGAATGGAGGAGTGAAGCCTATGAAAATGCTAGGCTCTTTAAAGAAAAAGTTAAAAGATGGCATGGCAAGCGAATACTTAAGAGAGAATTTCATGTTGGTGAGAAAGTTCTATTGTATAGGTCTCGTCTTAGATTTTTTGCAGGAAAGCTACTGTCAAAATGGGAAGGACCCTTCATTATTGAAGAAGTGTACCGTTCGGGAGCAATAAAAATTTCTTCTTTAAAAGATAATACTACACAAGTAGTGAATGGGCAGCGACTCAAGCACTATATTGCTGGAGATTCTTACAATGAAGATGAAGATATTGATGTTATTCAAGTGGTGACTCTGGAAGAATCGACTAGATACCAAATTCAGAGACCTGTAGAGTCCATTTTCAAATAGGTAACAGTTCTGGTAAGAAAAGTTCCATGAAAATACTATCCAACTATATTTTTGTAGTTTTTAGTCAATAAGGGAAGCTGCGAAGCGAAAGAGGGCAGAAACGGAGCCAGGGTGGCTCACACCACCCTGTGGCGCAGGCCCACCCCTGGCCGCGCCACCAGGTTGTGTGGCCACTCCGGACTCGTTTTCTCCCAGTACCTTCCTTTTGTTGTGAAACTTCGTAATATATAACCCCTCGGATCTCCTGAGGTTCGTATATCGTATTTTCCTCGTGTTTTCATTTCGATCTGTTTCTGACAGGTAGAGTCCCAGATTTGGAGCCAGAATGTCTTCTTTTGGATCAGCCATGGAAGATTCCTTAGAAGATATCATCAAACCATACATGAGAGAGTTGAAGATTCATCCCAAGGAGTTGTTGCTTGAAGATGGGGAGGTCCAGATAAAAAAGGTTCAAGGCCCTAAAGGTGAAGGAAGTCTGGAGGACAGGATGGAAGCACTAGAGCAAGAAGTCTTTAGGTACAAGAAGATGGCGGAACGCGAAGTGGATATCATCCATAAGATTTGTTCCGAACTCATCACCGAGCACGAAAAGGAGACTGCTGAGCTCAAGGGTGAAGTCCTCTCACTCCACCAAACAACCAACAAACTGCAAGCACATCTCGACGATGTTCAAAATCAAAACTATGAGTACGAGGTTAGATTTAAACGCATAAGTGCTACTGCAAGTTTCAGGATGCTGGAGACCACAATGTCCTTTGTTGATGGGGAGCCTTTACCCTGGAAGTCGGACGATGACGAGAGGATACCACCACCACCAAAGGAGTAATTCGTCATCAGTTTTGGCATCCCCTTGGTTTGTTCCAAGCTTGGGGGAGTGCCATGGTATCATATCACTATCTTCTATCTTTTTACCTTTTTAGTAGAGTCATATCATGAATAGAGAAGTTATCATGTAGGATGGTTTGCATTTGGAAGTGTCCCCTCTCTCGTTAGATATGTATCCCTTGGTGTGAGTTGCCGTTATGGAATATTAATGAGAAGTTCTATCATTTACTCTTTTGCAATAGCTTATATTAGTTTTCAATTCGTGGTTATATGATTGATCTTGTTGTTAGTATTGGTATCACTCTGGGATCATTGAGTTAATTTAGTTGGTTTTGGCAAACCTGGCTTGGTTAGTAGCAACACTATTTTTGAGAGTTGAATGAAAAGATAAAAGTATTCTAAAGAAAAATAATTTCATCATCTTTCTTTCTTGATTTGCTCATAAGTCTAGTATTCTCTAGTTAAGATATTTTGTGCTTCCAAGGAAGATTGCATGTTTGTTTTTATCACTTGTATGTTTGTTTTTTTCCTTCAACTTTTATACTTGCTACCCAGCCTTGCTAGCCAAAAACCTGTATTGAGAGGGAATTCTTCTCGTGCATCCACTTCCTTTAAACCAAACCCATGCCATTTGTGTCCACCATACCTACCTATTAGCATTATTGCTATTCCAAGTAAATTCATGTTTTTATCTACCTTCCAAATTAAACTTGTTATGTGAAAATTAGTGATTAAAGCTCTCACGAACTTTATGGCACACTTTACTTTCTTGCATTTAATAAACTTGAACCATTGTGCCCATCTATGTTGCGTATATGCTTGCGCTTTGTAAGTTGTGAATTAGCAGAACCATGCTGTCATGGGGAACGCTTTTAACATTGCACTGGTACTTAGTACCTAGTTGATATCATGTTCTTTTGTCTATGGATGTTGTCGGTGTGAAATGAAAGGGGAGCTTGTAAGTCCACGGAGTTATGCATGTGTGTTAGAGAAACGCCTGTGCCGCTGGTCTAATCCATGCTGACATGGTGGAAACCTGTAGCGTAACCATAATGAGCATCTATGAAGAATTCTTCTTATAAAAAAAGAGATAGAGATTGAGAAAAAGAGAAAAAGGAAAAAAAGAGATATTATGAAAAGAGGAAAGAGAGAAAAAGCACCATATTCCCATGGTAAATAAGAAGATTACTGAGATGCTTGATGTCTGCTTGCCTTGTCATTTTGATATGGGGATTCTTCCGTATTATTGGGCAAGGGGTACCCCGTTGGCGGTTCTCTATGATACACATATGCTTACGATGACAAGAACTTACTGGTGACTAAACTTGAGTAGCATGAGGAGCGGCCCTCGTATTCAAGGGACATGAGATTCTCAATTTACAACTTGTCAATGCATATCCTCATATTTGATCACTTTAACCTTAATCACCTAAAGATGCCTATGATAGGGGCAATGAGAGCTGAAAGCTATTAAGTATCATAATTTTTGGGAGCTCTTTATGAAACTTGCAATCCCTACTTCCCTCTGCGAAGGGCCTTTCTTTTACTTTTAAGTTGAGTCAGTAAACCTATTCCCTTCTATCTCAGCAAGTATTTTGAGTTGTTGTGTTTCATTCATTCATATGATGATTTATTCAATCAGGTTTCTTATGTTCCTTGTTTTGCACATTGCTCTTATCTGGATGTTTACTACTGTGAAAGCTTTCATTGAAAATTAGTTATTTGTGAACTCCAGCAAATTATCAACTATTCTTTAACCAAGAGCTAAGTTTGCCATTACCAATTATGATTCACTTTATGTATCTTTATTGTGTTTCTTTTACTTATTGCAAGTTAAGTTATATAATAGTGAGTTGTCTTCTATTATGATCTATGTATTGATGAATGTGATGCTTCTTGTCCGTAATCTTTTATCGACTCTTCACTCCATAAACCTGAGGTCATGTTTATTGAGATTAGTTTCGCTTGGGGACAAGCAAAGTATAAGCTTGGGGGGAGTTGATACGTCCATTTTGCATCACTATTCTATGTCATAATTCATTGTTATTCATTGATATATTTCATATTAAGAGATGATACTTATGTTATTTCATCTGTTTTTGCATGGTTGATGACTTTTGGAGCATGGACCGCTGCAGTCAGGATTTTGATGGAAAAGGTGCTGTTTGGAGGCAAAATTCGCGAAGATTAGAAAATCCGAGAAAATATACGGAAAATCCTATTTTTCCAGAAGACGAAGGAAGCCAGAAGAGGGAGTGGAGATGGGCCACAGGGGCCCACACCACCCCCTGGCGTGGGCCACCCCCTAGCACGGGCCACCCTAGGCCACGCCACTAGGTGGTGTGGCCACCCTGGCCCACCTCTGGCTCTCCCCTCTGGCGTATATATTCCTCCCGAAACCCTAAGACCCGGGGAGCGACCACAGAAAGATTCCGCCGCCTCTACGGGGTGGAAAACACCGAGAGAGAAAGATCTCTCCGGCAGACAGATTTCTGCTGGGGGAATTCCTTCCCGGAGAGGGGAGATCATCGCCATCAACACCACCATCAAGCTGGACTTCATCGGGATCATCATCATCATCATCACCACCATCATCACCATCAGCACCCTCATCACCATCTCCATATTGCTGTAACAATTGCGTTGAATCTTGCATAGTTCTTAGGGGAAACTTTCCTAGTGTTGATTACTCTTTGTAGTTGATGCTATTGAGTGGAACCATTGAATTATTGTTTATGTTCAGATTGTTATACATCATTATTCCATCTCTGATCATGATCCATATGATGTCTTGTGAGTAGTTCGTTTTGTTCTTGAGGACATGGGAGAAGTCATGTTGTTAGTAGTGGAATTGTGTTGAGAGAGATTCATTAGTTTGATATTTAAGTTGTGGTGTACTTCTTCTAGTGGGGTCATGTGAACATCGACTACATGACACTTCACCTATATGGGCCTAGGGGAATACATTTTGTATTTGGCTACTAATCGTGGGGGTTGCCGGAGTGACAGAAACCTGAACCCCCGTTAGGAAACCATTGCACAAGGGATGTAAGGGTCTTAGAGTTTAAAGCTGTGGTTAGGTTTCTACCTTAATTACTTTATTGTACTTACGGATGTTTTCAAGGGGTATAATCACAAGTATGTATTAGTCCTAGGAAGGTCGGTACATTAGCACAGGTTCACCCACACAACACTTAACAAGCTAAAGAAGATTAATCAACTATATGAAGCGAAAGCACTTGACAGTATTCCCATGTGTCCTCGAGAACGTTTGGTCATCTTAAGTAATACAACCGACTTGTCCTTTGCTGCATAAAGATTGGGCCACTTCCTGCATTTGTTCCTACAGTCTTTTATTTGCTCGTACTTTGTTTACTTGCTTTATCAAAAACCCCTAAAAATCCGTTTGCTAAGTATTTGCAGAAAATTCCTGATCCATAACACTAGCCAGCACCTTCTGCTCCTCGTTGGGTTCGACCCTCTTACTTATCGAAAATACTGTGATACACCCCCTATACTTGTGGGTCATCATAGACATATGACATATCATCACTATATACAATTTTAGCTGGTAAAGCACAAAAAAATTATAAATTTGATCAATATCTATAAAGTATGGGTGTACATTTGGTCCTTGTACTTTGTATCATCATGTAGAAGTCAAAGATTATTAGCTACCTAACAGATGATTTTTTATAACATGGTCTAGAGAAACAAGGGAGAAGCTTCTAGTATGATGGAGAAGTGTGTATTGAGGTTTGTGCATACCATTCATTATGCCGAAGACTATCAATAGAATCTTCTAGATGCTAGAATGGAAAAAGAAGATCCAACGGCTAGAAATGCTAGGATTCGCGAGTCTTGATCCAACGGTCAACATTCAAAGTTATCTGTACACTACATAGTGGTAAGATAAGATAAGATCATGTAGAAGTCAATGATTATTAGCTACGAGGGAGACGATTCTAGTATGATGGAGAAGTGTGTTTTGAGGTTTGTGCATATCATTCATTATGCTGAAGACTATCAATAGAATCTTCTAGATGTTAGAATGGAAAATAAGATCCAATGGCTGGAAATGTTGGGATTCATGAGTCTTGATCCAACAATCAATATTCAAAGTTATTCGTACACTATATAGTCGTAAGATAAGATAAGATAAGATATCTCTATCTCTACTACTATAGTGGAGCAGTTTTGAATTGGATCCATAGCACCAATCCTGACCATTGGGCTGTTGGATCCAATGGTTCCGAGAAGCTGGATTCGTGTTGAATAGTACTTACAACAAACTCCACCATGCATGTTCTAGAACCATCATGTCACCACCCCCTAAATTTCATAGCACAGTAGAATGTATTCTCTCTACTTATACTACTATAGTGGAGTAGTTTTGAATTGGATCCATAGCACTAATCATGACCGTTGGGCTGTTAGATCCAATGGTTCAGAGCAACTGGATTCGTGCTGAATAGTACTCCCTCCGCCAAAATATAAGGCGCCTAAGGATTAGTCAAAAGTCAACATTTTTTAAGTTTGACCATGATTATACACAAAAATATAAAAATTTAGAGTATTAAATTAATATCAATAGATTCACCATAAAGTATATTTTCTTAATATGTCCATTCAATATTGTAGATGTAGATATTTTTTACTAAATATTTGGTCAAAGTTAGTAAGGTTTGACTTTTGACCAATCCTTAGGCGCCTTATGTTTTGGGACGGAGCGAGGAGTACAGACCTAGATGCTAGAATGGAAAAGAAGATCCAATGGTAAGCAATGTTTGGATTGCCAGTGTTGATCCAACGGTCAATGTTCAGATAAGTTAATCCCTACATTATTTAGTGGTGGTATGCATGGAATTGTAAGAGATAAGAGACAAGATAAAGGTAAGACAAGAAGTACTACGAATGGACGATCTAATGGTAGGTCTCGTATGAGCAAGGTGATTGAGAGTTAACATGGTCGGTGGAAGTAAAAGTTACATCAAGAACCTCATAAAAATGAAAATTGCATCCAAGTCCATGCATTTTAGCACAAGGACTCTGACACTGAGCAATGAAGTACTGTGTGTTTTTAGGTTTGCGCATACTAGCGTTCATCGTGCTAAAGACTATCAATAGATCAAATCTTTCTCGATGCTAAGAATGGAAAAAAGATCCAACGGTTAGCAATGTTTGGATTTGCTAGTCTTGATCCAACGGTTAATATGTTCAAAGTTAATCCCTACACTATGTAGTGGTATGGTATTGTAAGAGATATGAGACAAGATAAAAGATAAGATAACAAGTACTGCGAATGGCCGATCTTATGGTAGGTCTCGTAAGAGAGAGGTGCTTGAGAGTTAACACGGTGGGTAGAATTACAATTTACATCAAGGACCTCATAAAAAATGAAAATTGCATCCAAGTCCATGCATTTATCACAAGGACCCTAAAACCGAGTAATGAAGTACTGTGTGTTTTGAGGTTTGCGCATACTAGTGTTCATCATGCTAAAGACTATCAATAGAATCTTTATAGATGCTAAGAATGGAAAAGAAGATCCAATGGTTAGCAATGTTTGGATTTGCCAGTCTTGAGATCCAACTGTCAATGTTCAAAATAAGCTAATCCCTACACTATGTAGTTGTGGTATATATGGTATTGTAAGAGATAAGAGACAAGATAAAGATAAGAAGTACTGCGAATGGCTGATCTAATGGTAGGTCTCGTAAGAGCGAGGTGCTCGAGTGGTTGGTGGAAGTACAAGTTACATCAAGGACCTCATAAAAAAATGAAAATTCCATCCAAGTCTGTGCATTTGGCACAAGACCGAGTAATAATGAAGTACTGTGTGTTTTGAGGTTTGCGCATACTAGTGTTCATTGTGCTAAAGACTATCAGTATAATCTTTCTAGATGCTAAGAATGGAAAAGAATATCCAACGGTTAGCAAAGTTTGGATTTGCCAGTCTTGATCCAACGATCAATGTTCAAATTTAATCGGTTAGCAAAGTTTGACCTAATTTCATGAAACAATGAGCAAAATTTGATCTAATTTCATTAAATAGTCAGGATGCAAAATCTTAGCAAGAAGATGAACCTGTTGTGAAAACTCTCTGTGGTTTCTGATATATATTAGTTGACCCTCTCCCCGATGGGTACCTCCAAGAGCTTTTTCGTAAAACTTTCAAAGCAACCTACAATTTACTTGCAGTAGTCCAAAATTTACCTAATTTCGGTAAATCGACATAAAATCATGTAAGTGGGTGAAGTTAGCTTGGAAATTTGAGAACTGATAAAACATGGTAAATCGTAAGTGCATCGTGTTGGTCCACTATATATGTGTGAAAACTTGGCTTGTGGCATTCAAATCCATAGTTTTTGGACTTTCTTTAGGGGAAAGAACAATCTAGTAATCACTCGAAAAATTAAGAATGTTCTTTCCTAAGATAGTTGGAAACTCACACTAGCGGAATTGTCTACTACAAGAAGATGCACCTATATCTACCTCCTAAAAGACTTTTAAATCAAGAGGAACCTATTGCACTTACTTGTAGCTAAAGTTTGGCCTAGTTTTGTTAAACTGGCAAGATGCAAAATCTTTGCAAGAAGTTGAATTTGTCTTCAAAAATCTCGTTGGATGGTTTCTCATATATTAATTGTGACCCCCCGATGGGTACCTTCAAAAGCTTTTTCGTAAAAATTTCACAGTAACCTAAAAGTTGCTTGTAGTAGTTCAAATTTGACCTAATTTTGATAAATCAACATAAGGTCATTCAAGTGGGCAAAGTTACATAGCGAGTTTGAGAATTCATAAAACACAGGAAATCATAAGTACAATATGTTGGTCCACTATATATATATGTGTGTGAAAACTTGGCTTCTGGCATTTAATTAGATCGATATTCTTCGAAATTCCTTTACGAGAGAGAATAATCTTGACATCGCTTAGAAAATTGATAATGGTCTTTCCTGATAATTGGAAACTCACACCGACGACATTGTTTACTACAAGAAGATGCACCCATCTACCTCTGAAAAGACATTTAATTCAAGAGCAATCTATCGCGCTTACATGTAGCTCAATTCTGACTTAATTTTGTTAAATTGTCAAGATGCAAAATCTTAGAAAGAAGTTGAACCTATCATCAAAGCTCATAGTGGTTTCTGATATATTAATTCACCCCTCCCCCGAAGGGTACCTAAATTTTTTTTCATGAAACTTTCAAAGCAACCTACAATTTACTTGTAGTTCAAATTCAACCTAATATAATTTCGATAAATCAGGATAAAGTCATTCAAGTTGGCAGAGTTAGATAGGAAGTTTGAAAGCACATAAAACATCGGTATCGTCAGTACAACATGTCGGTCCACTATATATATATATATATATATATATATATATATGTCTGAAAACCTGGATTGTGGCATTCAGATCCATATTCTTCGGACTTTCTTGACGAAAAATAACAACCTCGCTTGTCATCTCTCAGAAAATTGAGAATTGAATGTTCTTTCCTGATAGTTCGAAACTCACACTGACGACATTGTTTACTGCATATTGATTTTTTTCAATGAGTATACTATTTAATACTGTATATAGTTGGTCAAACTTTGTAATGGTTGACTTTGACTAAACCTAATATGATGAGTAATACTCCCTCCGTCTAGAAATATAAGACGTTTTAGCTTTGTAAATCGAATGTATCTAGACATCTTTGAGTGTATGGGTTCATAGAGGTTCAGAGTGAACCTATACACTAAAAGGCGTCTAGATACATTCATTTCACATAGCTAAAACGTCTTATATTTCTGAATAGAGGGAGTATTAAATAAATGGAGTATAGGATAAGATTAGAAAAACAACATTTTTTAGAACCCTCACAAGCTTTTTCTTAGCATCACAGATCTGAATATTACATTGACACTGATGATTAACCAAACTGCAAACAGAGAAAAGGTAAACACATACTGAGTAGTAGTAGTACAACTTAACGACTTCTAGGGGGACTCCGCGGCCTTCTCAGGCAACTTGGCAGCATCCTCCATGGGTAACTTGGTTGTGTCCTCCGTGGTACCATCGCCAAGCAGGGACTCATGGATGCTGGACAGCACGCTGCTGTGCGCGATGGTAACACCGGCCAGCAGCTTGCTGAGCTCCTCGTCGTGCATGACGCCAAGCATCACGTGCCTCGAGATGATGCGGATCTTCTTGCTGTCCTTCACGGCTTGCCCGGCGAGCTCCAGCACCTCGGTAGTGAGGTACTCGAGAATGACTACGAGGTAGACGAGAGCCCCGAAGCCTATGCGCTGGGAGTACCGACCCTCCTTGAGGTAGCGCCCGATTAGGCCGACGGGGAAATGCAGCCCGGCCTTGATGGACCTCGACACCTGCTTCTTCCTGTGGCTGCCTGGTGCGAGACTACGACTTGGGATGGCCAAAGTAGGATTCGGAAGCCGGGGACATGTCTTCTTTTTCTCCACGGCCTTTGTCGCCGCCACCTGGGTCTTCTTCTTCCCATAGGGAGCTTCGGTCTTTGGAGCCATAGCTGCAAAGTCTAAGAGGAAGAAAGGTTAATTGTGGAGGGCCGGTGAAGGTGCCTAGGTCCCTTGTATTGAAACTTTAGCAGCGCCGTCTTTACTATTTTACAAGTATGAATTTTTAATAGGAGTACTACTAAAAAGCTGTGTGCATGTTTCCTGATTTTCTTTCACTTTTTTGAAACATGGCCAGATGTGTGAGCATGAAAATTCATACAAAGAAGTTGTATCTTTCAAAACAATAGTCGGTTTTCAGTATGACTGCGTGGGTACAATAATTAGTACTATATGAATTTCTGACAAATTTACAAGCAATCTATCACGCACTTGTAGATCAAAATTTACCTACTTTGGTTTTATTGACAAAATGTCATTTAATTATGTGAAATTAGCTAGAAGGCCTGAAAATTCATGAAACTTGTTAACCAGGAAACATACTCTATTTTGTGTGAAATTTAGTGTGTTGTGGCATTCGGAGCCATACTCTTTGCCTTTTCTTTAAAAAATAATTATATGTGGCACTTCTAAAATAATTTAACAAAATTCTATACATAGGAGTAGAAAAGTCCAATTAACAACATTAGTATGCCATGCCAAGGTGCATCCCGTCTACCCGAAATGGACACGACCTTTGTCACGACCTTTGTCATTATTTAACTTGAAACCCAAGTACTCCCTCCGTCTCAAAATAGATGTCGCAATTTTTTTTAAATTTAGATGTATCTACACTAGATAGTGGCTAGATACATCCAAATTTAAACAATTTTGAGACAGAGGGAGTATGTTACACATCGCTGGTCATATTTTAACATTTTTTATTGTTTTCTTTACTCTTCTTTAATTTATCCCAATAAACGGGACGAGTGATGCAGATATGACCTTGACATTGGTAATTTGGCTTAAAATGTGAACAATGTTCATACATGGTTATGACCATATTGTATAGCAAGTTTTTCAAAAGTTGTCCAAATCCATGTTTGTAGTTTTCGTCCAAACAAGCACAAATATAAGAGGACATCATTTAAGTTTCAACTATGTATCATTACCCCCCCCCCCCCCCGCCGCAAAAAACCATGTATCATGACACACATTGAAATAAGTATTTTCATATAGTACTAACACGCGGTGGAAATTATCTATATTTTGCTAAAATACAGTGAGTGCACTCTAAGCCAAATTATCCGGACGTACTTAATTACGAGATATAGTATATTGTCCGCCTCTTCTCTGGACGCCATTTAATTTTGCACTCGGGCACACTTCTTCGGTGGGGGGCGGGAAGAGACCTCCTTGTCGTCGTCCTCGGCCTCCTCCCCGCCATCGTCCTCGACCTCCTCCCCGCCATCGTCCTTGGTCTCCTCCCTGTCGTCATCTTCGGCCTCCTCCTCAAGGTCGAGCTCAGACTCCTCCTCTTCCTCAGTCTCATCTTCCGTCTTATTGGAGTCGCTCGGTGTTGGTGGTGGCGTCCCTTCGAAAAAGCGCTGCTAGTGGTTATCTTCTTCATCAGAGGAGTCAGACAGCGGCGACATCCATGGCCCGTCGACTGAGTCTGGGCTTCCAGGTGGAGTTTCGGGGCCTTTCCCATTTGTTAGGTCAATCGACGTGTTTTGGAGAGAGTTTTCATACGACATTTTGGAAGGAAATAGAGAGAGATCGACTTCTAAGCAACAGTGGGTTGGGTGTTTTGGATGAAAGTAGGTGTGTGTACTATTGCAATTTATAATGTCTATTTATAGTCGTGCTTATGTTAATACCCTGAAAACTATCCCAAAATATCATAAATAGATTGTACCAGACTCGTCCCGCCAACAAAAAAAAAGGATTATACCAGACTTGTCGGTTCTTGATTTTTCTCGGCCCAGAGAATTCAGGAGGCGCTCCGCTTTATCCAAAAATGAAGAGAATCATGCAGATCGTGCTGAATTACTCAGTGTCTCTTACTTCCTCCGTTAAAAATTAAGTGTCTATAGTAGTACATACTTATCTAGCTACATTACTACTAGTATACATATACTCTTCACAAAGTTGCGTCACCGAACTTGATTGCTGGTGGTATGGTGTGGGCCTCATCTTTTTCTGCACCGCTACATCTCAGACTAGAATTATAATCATTGTGTGAAAGCTTACACAGGAAGGAAGGAGAAATGGAGAGGATAGTGGATGGATGGTGAGAGGGGGCGAAGGAGAGAGAAAATCTAGTAGGTAGTAGTATGTGTACTAGTACCGCGTGTCACGACCCATTGTAATATGTAAACTTTTAGCCGAAGTTAGATAGGAACCATGATCAACTACAGTATGTGTGAAACCATTGGCTTGTGGCATTCTGAACCATATTATTTGGACTTTCTTCACAAAAAAACATCACCGTCCTCACTAGGAAAATTGATATTCTTTTTTTCCTAATTGTTGGAAACTCCCACATGCTACAATTCTTACTACGCCAAGATGCACCCATCTACCAAACTATCGTGGAAACTCTATCAAATTGTAAACTATGATGTAAATATGGCCTTGATGACCTTGGTCGTTCGGGTTGAAATAAACCCAATAGTGTCCATACACATGGTAGGACAATGTTGTGAAGCTATTTTTCCAAAACTTATCTAATCCCATGATTATAGTTTTCATGGCACGTGGTGCACAAGACATGATAGGACATCATGAGCAAAACTTTTGTTTTTTGTTTTTCGTTTATTCAATGTGATCAATGTTCAAAACGGGTTCAAAATTGCCTTCCCTCCCAATGTTTGGCCGATCTTTTGGATAACCTTCCCTCCTGATGTTTGGGAAGCAAGTGAAAATTTCGAAAACCGGAAAAGTTTGAATTTTTGTGCCACAAGGACCAAAGTGATTTACTTCCTATGTACTCCTCCTTGTCCCTACTCCGCACCAATGCACGGCTACTGAACACACCAGAGACACAGAGCCGTTGTACCAAGGCACACGTGCGCAGCGCCACGCTGTGGATGAGGGGAGAGAGATCAACCGGACCGGTACGCGAGGGGAAAGGGGAGGAGAGATGGAGCATAGGAAAGAAGAGAGAAAACACACGATTTGTTTTGCGTGCATAGGTCCTGAAATTTACTACTAGTAGAGTGGAGTACATTGTAAGGCCGCAGGAGTATCTCGTGTCAGAAACCCATCATAACTTTGCTCTGACATGGAACCGCCTTCAACTTCTCTTTGCTGCTTCCCTCTTCCCCTGCCAACATTTTATTATCTCAGCATGTACAGCACGTGGACAGAGGTGGCCATATGTCTAAGCAAACAAATATACTACTCCCGCATTGTCTAAAAAAGCACACTTTAATAAGGCCCAGATATTAAATCGTATGACATATTGTCACTATATAAAATTATAATTGGTAAAGCACAAAAAATTAGAAATTTGATCAACATCTATAAAGTATGGGTGTATATTTGGTCCTTGTACTTTGTATCATCATGTGTAGAAGTCAAAGATTATTATCTACCTAACACTTGAAATTTTTGTTAACATGGTCTAGAGAAACGAGGGAGAAGATTCTAGTATGATCGAGAAGTGTGTTTGGAGAGGTTTATGCATAGTTCATTCATTGTGTTCAAGACTATCAATAGAATCTTCTAGATGCTAGAATGGAAAAGAAGATCCAATGGCTAGAAATGCTAGGATTCGCGAGTCTTGATCCAACGGTCAACATTCAAAGTTATTCGTACACTATATAGTGGTTTGTAATGAAAAATATCAATATAATCTTCAAGATGCTAGAATGGAAAAGAAGATCCAGCGACTGGAAATGTTGGGATTCGCGAGTCTTGATCCAACGGTCAATATTCAAAGTTGTTTGTACACTATATAGTGGCAAGATCATGTAGAAGTCAACGATTATTAGCTACTAGTAAGTTGCACATGAGACTCAGATAGTAGGCGTATGACATATCATCACTATATACAATTATAATTTGTAAAGCACGAAAAATTATAAATTTGATCAACATCTATAAAGTATGGGTGTACATTTGGTCCTTGTACTTTGTATCATCATGTAGAAGTCAAAGATTATTAGCTACCTAACACATGATTTTTTTTGATAACATGGTCTAGAGAAACGATGGAGAAGCTTCTAGTATGACGGAGAAGTGTGTTTTGAGGTTTGTGCATAGCATTCATTATGCCAAAGACTATTAATAGAATCTTCTAGATGCTAGAATGGAAAAGAAGATCCAACGGCTAGAAATGCTGGGATTCGTGAGTCTTGATCCAACGGTTAACATTCAAAGTTATCCGTACACTATAGTGGTAAGATAAGATAAGATAAGATCATGTAGAAGTCAACGATTATTAGCTACGAGGGAGAAGATTCTAGTATGATGGAGAAGTGTGTTTTGAGGTTTGTGCATAGCATTCATTATGCTGAAGACTATCAATAGAATCTTCTAGATGCTAGAATGGAAAAGAAGATCCAACGACTGGAAATGTTGGGATTCACAAGTCTTGATCCAACAGTCAATATTCAAAGTTATTTGTACACTATATAGTCGTAAGATAAGATAAGATATCTCTATCTCTACTACTATAGTGGAGCTGTTTTGAATTGAATCTATAGCACCAATCTTGACCGTTGGGCTGTTGGATCCAATGGTTCAGAGAAGCTGGATTCGTGTTGAATAGTACCTAGAGCAAACTCTACCATGCATGTTCTAGAACTATCATGTCACCACCCCAAAAATTTCATAGCACAGTAGACTGTATTCTCTCTACGTATACTACTATAGTGGAGCAGTTTTGAATTGGATCCATAGCACTAATCATGACCGTTGGGCTATTAGATCTAATGGTTTAGAGCAACTAGATTCGTGTTGAATAGTACTCCATCCACCAAAATATAAGGTGCCTAAGGATTAGTCAAAAGTCAACATTTTTTAAGTTTGACCATGATTATACACAAAAATATAAAATTTAGAGTACTAAATTAATATCAATAGATTCACCATAAAGTATATTTTGTTAATATGTCCATTCAATATTGTAGATGTAGATATTTTCTCTCCGCGCGTACATCACGTGGATAGAGGTAACCATATGTCTAAGCAAAAAAATATACGTACTACTCCCGCATCGTGTAAGAAAGCTGTAAGAAAGCACACCTTAATATGGCCTACTACCCGTTCAAAAAAAAGGCCTACTTTATGGCATCCGCTAAGGTTCACCTTGTACATAGTGGAAAAATAAAGTTATCTTTAAGCCTAAGGTGCACCTCAAGCTTGTGGGTTGCCCATATAGAATAGAAATATCATTTCCCCTCTCTCCCTATTTCATGTGATCGTTTTCAAAAGGGGTTCAAAATTTTCAAGATGCAAAATCTTTTTTTTCTTTGAGAAAGATGCAAAATCTTAGCTAGAGGCCGAACCAGTCGTCATCAATTGAGAATGTTCTTTCCTGGTAGTTGGACACTCACACCGACTACACTGCTTTTACAAGAAGAGATGCACCCATATATACCTTCGAGAAGACAATTAATTTAAGAGCAATCTATCACGCTTACTTGTAGCTCAAGTTTGTCCTAATTGTGATAAACTGTCAAGATGCAAAATCTTAGCAAGAAGTTGAACCTGTTGTGGATGAGGAAGAGACAAGCCGGACTGTGCACCCGCGGCTGCAGAGAAGAAATCGATGGAGGATGAATGGTGAGAGCCAGCGAAGGAGAGAGAAAACACAACTTGTTTTGCGTGCATATACTCCTACTAGTAGTAGGTCCATACATTTACTACTATTAGAATGTACCCTGTACCTCGTGTCAGACGCCCATCATAGCTTTGCTCTGACATCGCAGCGCCTTCAAGTCCTCTTCTGCGCTGATCTTGTGCTATTTTTTTTGAAAGTCTCGCGCTGCCTCCCTTACTTGTGTAGTAGAGTTGGCTAGGAAGTTTTAAAATTTGCAAAACATGGGAATATCGAGAATGTTCTTTCCTGAAAGTTGGCAAACTCACACCGATGACATCGTTTACTAAAAGAAGTTACACCCATCTACCTTCAAAAAAACAATTAATCCAAGAGCAATCTATCACGCTAACTTGTAGATCAAATTTGACCTAATTTAGTTAATTGTCAAGATGCAATTTCTTAGCAAGAAGTTGAACGTGTTGTCAAAATTTCAGGACCTTTTATTTACTATATATATGCACGCAAAACAAATTATGTTTTTTCTCTCCTTCTTCACTACCTCATCACCATCCACGCACACCCCTGTCGGCTAATCTCTCCCTCGTCCACAATGTGGCGCTGCCCACGTGCGTCGACCTACCTTGTCGTTCCATTTCACACCCTACAACGAGGAAGCACCATGCACATCCCCTGTCACGTTAGTTCGAAAGTGTGAGGAGCGTTTTTTGTGTGAAGCGAGTACAGTAGTAAGAACGGTATGGCTCAGTTTCTCGCTCGAGAAGGACCCACCTGCTTTTCCTTACTTAACTTTAGGGCCCTTTGTGCTAAATTTATGGACCTCTACATGTAATTTTTTTTTGAGGTCTTCGATCTAAACCATACTCCCACCGATCGTGTCAAATTTTAATTACAAGTAAGCACGATAGATAGTTTCCTCTTAAATTTTTCTAAAAAACTTTTGAAGCTAACCAGGAATTTAGTACATCGAAAACCACCAAAAAAATTTCGAATTTTTCCAAAGCAACCTCAATTTACTTATAGTTCAAACTTGATCTAATTTCGATAAATTGGCACATAGTCTCATTCAAGTCGACAGAGTTAGCTAGGAATTTTTAAAATTCGCAAACCATGGGAAAATCAAGAATGTTTTTTCCTGATAGTTGGAAGCTCGCACTGACGACATCGTTTAGTAAAAGAAGATGCACCCACCATCTACCTTCGAGAAGACAATTATTCCAAGAGATATCTATCAAGCTTACTTGTAGCTAAAGTTTGACTTATTTTCAGTAAGTTGTCAATATGTAGAGTCTTAGCAAGAAGTTGAACCTCTTGTCAAAATTTTAGGACCTTTACTATATACTAGTAAGTTGCACATGCCTTGCACGTGATACTCGGATAGTAGACGTATGACATATCTATATACAATTATAATTGGTAAAGCACAAACAAAATATGAATTTGATCAACATCTATAAAGTATGGGTGTATATATTTGGTCCTTGTACTTTGTATCATCACGTAGAAGTAAAAGATTATTAGCTACCTAACACATGAATTTTTGATAACATGGTCTAGAGAAACAAGGGAGAAGATTCTAGTATGATGGAGAAGTGTGTTTTGAGGTTGTGCATAGCATTCATTATGCCGAAGACTATCAATAGAATCTTCTAGATGATAGGATGGAAAAGAAGATCCAACGGCTCGAAAAGATGGGATTCGCGAGTCTTGATCCAATGGTCAACATTCAAAGTTATTCGTACACTATATAGTGGTTTGTAATGAAGACTATCAATAGAATCTTCAAGGTGCTTGAATGGAAAAGAAGATCCAACGGCCAGAAATATTGGGTCGCGAGTCTTGATCCAACGGTCAATATTCAAAGATGTTTGTACACTATATAGTGGTAAGATCATGTAGAAGTCAACGATTATTAGCTACTAGTAAGTTGCATGTGAGAATCGGATAGTAGACGTATGACATATCATCATCACTATATACAATTATAATTGGTAAAGCACAAAAAATATAAATTTGATCAACATCTATAAAGTATGGGTGTATATTTGGTCCTTGTACTTTTTATCATCATGTAAAAATCAAAGATTATTTAGCTACCTAACACATGAAATTTTTTATAACATGGTCTAGAGAAACAAGGGAGAAGCTTCTAGTATGATGGAGAAGTGTGTTTTGAGGTTTGTGCATCGCATTGATTATGTCGAAGACTATCAATAGATTCTTCTAGAAGCTAGAATGGAAAAGAAGATCCAACGGCTAGAAATACTAGGATTCGCGAGTCTTGATCCAACGGTCAACATTCAAAGTTATTCGTACATATAATGGTAAGATAAGATATGCATGCAAAACAAGTTGTGTTTTCTCTCTCCTTCACACTGCCTCATCACCATCCACACACACCCCGACCGGCTGACCTCTCCATCGTCCACAACGTGGTGCTACCCACGTGCGTCGACCTGCCTGGCGTTACATTTCACACCCTGAAAAGAGGAAGCACCAAGCACACCCCAGCATGCTCATTCGAATGTGTGAGGAGCGTTTTTGTGTGTGTGAAGCAAGTACACACTAGTACGAAGGGTATATGGCTAAGTTGCTCTCTCGAGAAGGACCAGACTGCTTTTCCTTGCTTAACTTTAGAGCCCTTTATGCTAAATTTATGGACCTCTATGTAAATTTTTTTAGGTCTTCGATGCAAATTCTACTTTCTCCCATCGTCCATATCAAATTTTAACTACTAGTAAGCGCGATAGATAGATTCCTCTTAAAATGTCCCAACAAACTTTTGAAGCTCTAACCAGGATTTCAGTACATCGAAAACCACCGAAAGCTTTTTCGTAAAACTTCCAAAGCAATCTATAATTTACTTGTAGTTCAAATTTGACCTAATTTCGATATATTGTCATAGAATCTCATTCAAGTCGGCAGAGTTAGCTAGGAAGTTTTAAAATTCGCAAAACATGGGAAATTGAGAATGTTCTTTCCTGATAGTTGGAAACTCACACCTAGAACATCGTTTACTAAAAGAAGATGCACCCATCTACCTTTGACAAGACAACTAATCCAAGAGCTATCTATCACACGCTTACTTATAGCTCAAGTTTGACCTAATATAATTATGTTAAGTTGTCAAGATGTAGAATCTTAGCAAGAAGTTGAACCTATTGTCAAAATTTCGGTACCTTTACTATATATATGAAGGCAAAACAAATTGTGTTTTCTCTCTCCTTTCCTGCCTCATCACCATCCACACACACCCTGCTGGCCCGCTGATCTGTCATCTACAACGTGGCGCTGCCCACGTGTGTCAACCTGCATTGGTGTTCCATTTCACACCTTGCGAAGAGGAAGCACCAAGCACACCCCCAACACGCTGGTTCGAAAGTGTGAGGAGTGTTTTATGTGTTTGTGTGTAGCAAATATAGTAGTACGAAGGGTATGGCTCAGTTTCTCGCTCGAGAAGGACCCGAGTGCTTTTCCTTGCTTAACTTTAGGGTCCTTTGTGCTAAGTTTATGGACCTCTATGTAATTTTCTCTTTTTTGAGGTCTTCGATGTAAACCGTACTCCCACCGACCGTGTCAAATTTTAACTACAAGTAAGCACGATAGATAGATTTCTCTTAAAATTTTCCAAATACTTTTTAGGCTAACCAGGAATTAAGTAGTACATCGAAAGCTTTTTCTTAAAACCTCCCATCTTATAGACAAATTCTGCCACCATAGGTGATGCCCTAATACTAGTATGAAAATAGAAGCTGACGTGATGAGAAAGTACTGCGCTAGGAAGAGACATATTTAATTTATTGCACAGGGGCGCGTTTTACACGCATTCCCGCTTAGCCGGCGTCCTTGATGCGGCCGCTTCTTACAGCAGAAGAAAAGAAAAAACCTCTTTCAAAGAGCCATCCTATCTTCCCCATCTCCGTTTAGTTTATCCCGACTCACCCACGCCGCCTGGGCGCATCTCAGGCGCGTGCTTCACACATTTTACTCCCCATCTTGCACGCTGCATCACTCCCTCCAGGCCACCATCCCCCTCCTCCAAAAACCACCAACAACTCTACATAGATCCACCCTCGTCCCCAGTCCGTTCGAACGGGATGGCAGATTCGAGGTGCAACCCGCGACACTACGGCTAGAGCAAGGTCGGCGACGACATCTTCAACGAAATCACTATGCGTCTGGACACTATCAGCGCCGTTAGACTGGCCGCATGCTCCAAGGAGATGTACCGCCAGGTCACCGGCGGAAAAGGTAGCAGGTGCCCTAATGACCGCTGTTGTTCATTGGTCTCCTACAATGACGTCTACGAGCACAAGGTCCAGTGCTGCTATGCCCCGTGCGCAGCCTGCACGGAGCGATGATGCGAGTTCGTCAACCGGCCATTGACTTTGCACGAGCTCGTTGACCACTTGAAACTTGCCCACAAGATGTACTATTTGCCCCAAGTGACCTACTCCAACAAATACTGGTACCCGACTAACCGGGTGCATGCACCAGAGATCATCGGCATCGGGAAAGAGGGCACGGGGTTTGCCGCCCTAATTGGAGGGTACACCACGAACATCTTCCTATCCGTCAGGTACGTCAGGTCGGCGGCGTGCGAATCACCACGGTACAAGGTGATGTTATGGTCGCTGCCGTCATGGAATAAGCTCCATTCGGTCGAAATGGCAACGACATCTGAGCAGATGAGCATGCCTTCGTTGGCTGAAGTCGCGCTGAAAGGGCTCATATCGTACCTGTCGAAACCGAGGCATTACCCACGAGCCTCTCAATATGTTGTCGGAATTCCCCCTGGATTACAATAATATCAACCAAGAGTGAGTTAACCCATATAAATCTTCTTGTGATGATCCTAATATGAATATATGTAATGTCGTACTAATTAATTACTTTATGTTGGTGACAGACCCAATTGGTATGGGCTGTCCAGCAAAATATGTCTTCATGTTCAATGCTCGATGATGCAGTCGAATGGAACTGCGTGGTGCCTGGCTGCGAGTTCTCCGCAATTCCGTTTGTGCTCCACTCCCACCTCATAGAAGCCCATGCCATGAGGTTGCGCATTTTACACTATGGTAGGAAAGGCACGTACATCTCTAAGCTGGTGCCGGCACCGGTCTTGCAAAATGTAGATATCAGGCTAACCAGGTTCGATGACACGGTGTTGTGCGTGCTATTTGATGGGCGCGATGATGTCATTTTGATATCTGTCCTGTGCGTCAGGCCGGCGGCGTGCGTGTCGCCACAGTTCATGGTGAAGTTCAGCTCTGCACATCCAAATGGCTTGTGTGAGAAGGTATTCTATGCGAATTCTAAAGCCACTTTCTCTTTGTCGGTTTGTCGGTCTAATCTGGTCGCTCATCGTGGGAATCGACCATCGGAGTTCACCGTGGAATACAAGCTTCGTATCGACAAGATTATTACCGTAGATGCAGAGATGGGATATGTGGGAGACTTCTAAACTAACTCTAAACTAAGTGGGATAAGCGGGATAAGTGAGATTTGTTAAATCCTACTTGTCCCACTTCTCCCACTTAGTTTAGAGTTAGTCTAGGGGTCTAAAATTAAGAATCCCTCATGTCCCATTTGTCCCACTTCTGCATCCCTATTTCTTAGCGATTAACCCATCTTTATCTTCTTGTGATGATCCTAACTTGAACACATGTACTCCTCGACCAGATTTTTCTTACCATTTTGGGACATGTGGTTCCTAGCTTAAGGTAGTTCTGAGTATTTTCTATGGAGTTCTGTTATTGCTAATCTATTTTGTAGTAGGAGTAATACCTATATATTGGTACTTGTTCAGACCGACGGATCTAGTTCAGAATAAGGTCTCTCTTTCCTTTTGAATCATGGCCATGCTACATCTACCAAATTTCAATGTCTGTATTGCTGAATCTTTCAATTCCTTTGGTCATTATCTGTACTACTAAATTGGTCACTTTGAAATGGTGCTAAATCTGTCAAGTGCCGCTTATTATGAACTGGGAATCTGATGATATTTTTCTGTCTTATTCAATACTGCTGAATCTTTCAAGTGCCATTGAATCTGTCGAACATTCTGTTGTTGCTATTACTGAAATATTTTTTAGAACTAATAGTGATGTATTGGTACTTGTTTAGATCAAGACCAGTAGATGGTCTTGCTCTTCTTTTGCAACATGGCCAGAGTATGTTCTCTCTGTCCTTTTGAATTATGGCCTTGCTACATCTATTGGATTTCAGTGTCTGCATTGTTAAATCCATCTATACTTTTGGTCATTATCTGTACTGCTAAATCGGTCACTTTGAAATGCTGTTGAATCTGTCAAGTGCCTCTGATTATGTGTTTGGAATCTATTGATATTTTTCTATTTTATTCAGTGCTACCGAATCTTTCAAATGGTAGTGAATCTGTCAAATGTTCTGTCGTTTTTATTACAGTACTAAAGTATCTTGTAGAACTAATACTGATGTACTGATACTTTTTTAGATCAAGGGCAGTAGATGGTCTTATGTTCTTTTGAAATATGGCCTTGTCACAATCTAGATGAGGCTTGGGGCATTTTGATTTGCATATGTGGGTCACACAGTCATTGATGTGAGTAGAAAGTATGCACAGAAAAGCAAGCTTGATGGTCAGTTTTGCTTGCTACGATGATCGAGTGTGTTCGGAGAAAAGCGACTGATCCCGCACCAAGGCTTTTAGTGCTGAAACAAGAATTGATTTTCACTGTCCTGCTATTGAATTTCAGAGTCTGTATTGCTGAATCGGTCACTTTGAATCCTGCTGAATATGAACTGGGAAGCTGTCGTTATTTCACCAAGCATGATGCAATTTAGGCCGTGGGTTCTTGCCTTTCTAGAAGTTTCAGCAATTTTAGCAGGCTTGCCAATCTTTGCAAAGGGGTATCTTTCTAGAAAGTTCATATGAGGTTCAGCATCTTGGTATTTTGGTATGTACTACGAAGTACCGAAAAACGTAAGTGATTCAACTTACAACTACTCTGTCTAACTGATGTGAATCTAGACAAAGTTGAGGCCATTAGAATACGAACTGGAGGGAGTAGTATAAAATGGAAGCAGTAAATAAGTCATCTCTAAGTTCTAATAACTAAGATGTGATGAGAGAACACTCCATGGCAACATGCCAGTCTAGAGTACCTATAGTAGTACTCCCTACTCCATAACTCTAGTCGGCGTGTGCTCGATGCAGTACGCCCGGCAGAAGACAGCCGTAGGAGCACGGCAAAAACCCCTCCTTAAGAGCCATTCCCATCTCCGAGAGGCCGCATTTGGATCTTCTCTAGCGCGCACTTCACACATTTTTCTTGCCATCTCACCTGCTACATCGATCCTTCCAGGCCGCCACCCCTCTCCTCCAAATAATCCCTTGCCCCCAATCATTCGGATGTGATGGCTTTCGATTCGAGGCACAAACGGCTGAACAACATCTAGACGAATGTCGGGGACGATGTCTTCAACGAAATAGCTAAGCGTTTGGACACTACCAGCGCCGTCCGGCTGGCCGCATGCTCCAAGGAGCTATACCGCCAAGTCGCTGGCGGAAAAGATAGTAGATGCCACAACAACATCTGCTGGACTTTGGTCTCCTACAAGGACGTCTACGACCACAAGATCGTGTGCAACTACCGCCGGTGTGTCTGCACGGAGCCAGGATGCGAGTTCACCGGCATCAATAAAGTGTTCGTCGAGCACCTCATATCTTCCCACTCGATGACAATGCCCAGATACAGCCCAAAAAATGGGACACGTCTATGCCAGTTCGTGCACCGGGCTCGCTCAGAGCTGAGGTCATCGGCATCGGGAAGGAGGGTAAGTTGTCTGTCGCCCAAATTGACGGGCATAGCACGGACTTGATCCTGTCCGCCAGGCCGGTCAGGTCAGCGGCATGCGAATCTCTGTGGTACGAGGTGAGGTTTTGTTTGTTGGTCTTGTTCGCTAGTTTCAATCAGGTTGTAGTAAAGAGGTCACCCGAGACAGCGATTAGGCCGTCACCGACCAACGCTGCGTAGGAAGTGCTCATGTCTTTTCTGTCCAAGTCGTGTCTTTACTGGCATACTACTGAACCTGTAGTCAGACAAGATTCACCGGTGAGATATCACATCTTAATCCTCTTTTGATGATCCTACTGTGAGTGTATGTAATGTTGTACTAATTAGCTAGTTTATGTTGGTGGGAGATTCACTTCATAATTGGAATTTCTGAAATTAAGGATCCCGAACTTCCTGGTTTGTCGTATGAATTTTACATGTATGCTGCTGACCTAGAGGCCGACAGGCGACAATGAAACAAGAGACGCGTCCCAGGCAGGAAATCAAGGGTGCAATGCGACCAGCACTTTGACACGCTGAAGCATTCTCATTTCTTCGAGTACGTATGATGGGACATGTAGTGGTTCCTAGCTTAATGTAAGCTTCTAGTTCTACAGTTCTACTAAGTATTTTGTATGGAGTTCAGCTACTACTAATCTATTTTGTAGTAATACCTATGTACTTGGACTTATTCAGATCGAGTGGAGAAAATGCATGGTCACGCTTTCCTTTTGAAACTTGGCTTTGCCACATTATTGTACATCCATTGAATTTCAATGTCGGCATTGCTGAATTTGTCAATTCTTTTGGACATTTTATGCCACCGTTGAATCGGTCACTTTAAATTGCTGCTGAATCTGTCATGTGCTGCTGAATGTGAAACAGACGAGTGCTCGTCGCCCTTGTACATGGACGTGTCACAATCTAGATGAGACTTGGGCATTTTGGGTTGCATATGGGGGTCAGATAGGCATTGATGTGAGAATAAAGGTACTCAAAGCATACTTGATCGTCAGTTTTGCTTGCTCCGAAGGTCGAGTGTTATTGGTAAAAACGACAAACTGATCGCGCGACAAGGTTTTTAGAGCTGAAACAAAAACTGGTTCTCTCTGTACTGCTATTTGTATTTCATTGTCTATATTGCGGAATTGGTCACTTTTGAAATGCTGTTGAATTGGTCAAGTGCTCCTGAATAGAACTTCGAATCTGTTGATAATTTTTCTACCTTATTCTGTACTGCTGAATTTTGACATGAATAGCCGCCAAAAAGAATTATCGCTTTTCCCCCTCCCTCTCTGAGGTCTTTGTTTCGAATCTGGCCAAGCACATCACAATGCAATTTTTATTAACCAGGAGAAGAAATCTAGTACTCTATAGCTCATTCGGCCCCTCTTTATCCCAAAACATTTTTATTCGGTCTTTTCGGGGTCAGGGGACTGCTGACCACAGCCTAGTGAAATTTGAGAAAGGAACCCATGGTGCATAGCCGAGAACATATTAATTTGGCCTTTTAGGGGTCAGGGGACCGCTGAGCACAACCCACTAAAATTTGAGAATGAAGCCCATGGAGCCTGCCCTACGGAGAGCAGCCTATGTAGAATAGCCAAACTCTTTTTAATTTGGCCTTTTGTGCATTACCCCACCTCTCAAAATAAATAAAAACTCTGCCTACCCATGTTTTTAAGAAAATACTCCATTATGTGGCATTTTATAAATTGAGATGCCAGGAGCGCTGCCCTTTTATATTTTAAAAGAGATAAACATAGACACCCAAAATATTTTTAAGAAGACTAATACATAAATTGTAGTACTAATCAAAGTTTAATGATATTTATTCTACAAATATCTTTGTTGTAGTGGCAACACAATCAGTTTATGTTTATTTGATTTGAAGGTCTTTTGTTCGAATCGTATCTTGGATTTACAATTTTTTCTTCTAGCAATATCGCATTACAGAGAGGCTGACATCACGGACCCACCAGCATGCAGCGTCCCTGGAGTTTGTTTTGAGGGTGGGTTCGAAACAAAAGTTTAAATACTTGTATAGAGAGGCTCGCATCGGGGACCCACTAGAAAGAACATACAAGGCTGCATCGGGGACCCACAAGCCAGAACATGCCAGAGAGGCTGACATAAGGGCCCCAACAGTAAGACCATACACGACTGCCATGGTGAAAACAGCGGACGTGGCCGAAAAAAATGTCCATCATACACACGTTGCACTTACAGAGAAGCTGACATGTCAAACCCAGCAGGCCCAAGCATAGCCCATGAAATTAGCCTATCAGCCCCAAGCATAGCTCAATACCTTCTAATTCGGCCTTTTCATGGTCTTGTGGCCACCGACCATAGCCCATTAAACTTAGGAGTGAGCCCATGGAATATAAGCCATGACGAATAGGGCATCCGCCCCAACTTTAGCCTGGAATCCTTTTAATTCGGCCTTTATGAGCATTTTTTGTACTCTGAGGCTGACATCTGGGACCCTAAAAAAAGTCCAACATACACATGTTTATTTCAAATAGAGGCTGTCAGCTGGGACCCAGCATAGACACGTTTCCTGCATAGAGGTGGTTGACATCTGGGACCCAGCAAGTTCCCAAGGTCAAAATAGCGGGCATGGCCAAAAAAAAGTCCATCATACGCATGTTTCATTTACAGAGAGGCTGATATGTGGGACCTAGTACCTTATACAGATGCTGCATCGAGCAACATAGCTAGTTCGAAATAGGGAGGCACGAGCGAGAAAAAAGTTCAGCATGTACACGTTTCTTTTAATGAGAGGCTGAAATGAGGGACCCAGCAGCGTGAGCAAACGGCAGATTCGTCGAGCAACGCTGTCTAGGTCGGAACATGGTAGTGCTAGAGAAGAAAAAAATTCCATCATACCCACGATTCTTCTAACGTGAGGCTAGCATAAGGGACCCACTAGCCTGAATAAACGGCTGATGCAGCAAGCAAAGCTATCAAGTTCGGAACACGAAGGCACGATAGAGGGTAAAAAATCCATCATACACGAAAGCTATCAAGTTCGGAACACGTTTCTTCTAATGAGAGGATGACATGTCAGGCTCAGGAGGTTGGTTAAACGGTAGATGCATCGAGCATCGCTATCAACTCAGAACGGGGTAGCGCCAGTGAAGAAAAAATCCATCATACACACGTTTCTTCTAATGAGAGGATAACATGTGGGGCCCAACATCATGATTTAACGGTAGATGCATAGAACAACGCTATCAAGTTCGGAATAGGGTAGCGCGATCCAAGGAAAAAAAATCCATCATACACACGTTTCTTCTAATGAGAGGATGCCATGTGGGGCTCAGGAGGTTGGTTAAACGGTAGATGCGTCGAGCAGCGTTATCAACTCGGAACGGGGTAGCGCCAGCGAAGGAAAAAAATTCCATCATACACACGTTTCTTCTAATGAGAGGATGACATGTGGGTCCCAGGAGGTTGATTAGACGGTAGATGCATCGAGAAACGCTATGAACTTTAGAACAGGGTAGCGTGAGCGAAGGAAAAAATTCCATCATACACACGATCCTTATAATGAGAGGCTTACATGTGGGACCTAGCAGCCTAACTAAACGGCAGATGCCTTGTGCTACGTTATCGAGTTCAAATCAGGGAGGCACGACCGAAAAGTATGGTCCGCTAGAGACACTGACGTCCGGGACCCACACGCCTCAAAAGACTTCGGCGACTCAACATTTCCCGAGGAAACGAAAATCTTACTTCTGCCACGCGGCATAAGAGCTTCCTCCATTTTTTAGCAGATTCGTCATAGTAGAGGGCCACGAAACCGAAAAAAAAAATTTCCACTGGCCAGGCCGAGCCAAGAATTTCGTCGAGGAAGACGCGCCTTCTACAACGACCGTCAGGCCAATTTATTGCGGAAGGAAACTTTTCTTGTAGTGGAAGTTGTTTCTAGACAGATAATATAGTTCTAGATCCCATGCAATGTTGGCATGCGCCCACATCTGCCACAAGTTTGTGTCATGGCTTGGCATATCACTCTTATAATTAGATGTATCAACTAGGTAGGATCATGTTGGCCAAGTGTTGAGTCAGGTAAACACAAGTTCAGGATGCAGTGTTGGCATGGGCCCACATTTGCCACAAAGTGTCTCATCATGTGTTTTGCATAGAAATGTTATACTTAGATCTATCAACTAGGTAGGATCATGTTGTCCAAATGATGACTCATAAAACCACAAGTTGATGAAGGTGTGTCTAGATAGATAATATAGTTCTAGATCCCTTGCAACGTTGGCATGGGCCCACATCTGCCACAAGTTTGTGTCATGGCTTGGCCTAGCACTGTTATACTTAGATGTATCAACTGGGTAGGATCATGTTGGTCAAGTGTTGAGTCATACAACCACAAGTATAGGATGATTTTTCTAGCCTACCAAGAGAGGTCCATAGCGCATGCAATGTTGGCATGGGCCCACATTTGCCACAAACTGTCTCATCCTGTCCTGTCATAGCAGTGTTATACTTAGATCTATCAACTTGGTAGGAACATGTTGTCCAAGTGATGACTCATACAAACACAAGTTGATGAAGGGCTTCTGTAGATAGGTAATATAGTTCTAGATCCCATGTAATGTTGGCATGGGACCACATCTGCCACAAGTTTGTGTCATGGCTTGGCATAGCACTCTTATAATTAGATGTATGAACTAGGTAGGATCATGTTAGCCAAGTGTTGAGTTAGACAACCACAAGTTTAGGATGCAATGTTGGCGTGGTACCACACTTGCCAGAGTGTCTCATCATGTCTTTTGCATAGCAATGTTATACTTAGATCAATAACCTCGACAGGATCATGTTATCCAAGTGATGACTCATACAACCACAAGTTGATGAAGGTGTGCCTAGACACATAATATAGTTCTAGATCCCATGCAATGTTGGCATGGGCCACATCTGCCACTAGTTTGTGTCATGGCTTGGCATAACACTCTTATAATTATATGTATCAACTAGGTAGGATCATGTTGGCCATGTGTTGAGTCAGACAACCACAAGTATAGGATGTAATGTTGGCATGGGCCCACATTTGCCAATAAGTGTCTCATAATGTCTTGCATAGAAATGTTATACTTAGATCTATCAACTAGATAGGATCATGTTGTCCAAGTAATGACTCATACAACCACAAGTTGATGAAGGTGTGTCTAGACAGAAAATATAGTTCTAGATCCCATGAAATGTTGGCTTGCGCCCACATCTGTCACAAGTTAGCGTCATGGCTAGGCATAACACTCTTATACTTAGATGTATCAACTGGGTGAGATCTTGTTACCCAAGTGTTGAGTCAGACAACCACAAGTTTAGGATACTTTTTCTAGCCAACAAAGAGAGGTCCATATCCCATGCAATGTTGGCATGGGCCCACATTTGCCACAAAGTGTCTTATCATGTCTTGACATAGCAGTGTTATACTTAGATCTATAAACTTGGTAGGAACATGTTGTCCAAGTGATGACTCATACAACCACAAGTTGATGAAGGGCTTTTGTACATAGACAATATAGTTCTAGACCCCATGCAATGTTGGCATGGGACCACATCTACCATAAGTTTGTGGCATGGCTTGGCATAGCACTCTTATACTTAGATGTATTAACTAGGTGGGATCATGTTAGCCAAGTTTGAGTCAGACAACCACAAGTTTAGGGTGGTTTTTCTAGCCAACCAAGTGAGGTCCATAGCCCATGCAATGTTGGCATGGACCCACATTTTCCACAAAATGTCATATCATGTCATCTATCAACTAGGTAGGAACATGTTGTCCAAGTGATGACTCATGCGACCACAAGTTGATGAAGGTGTTTCTAGACAGATAATATAGTTCTAGATCCCATGCAATGTTGGCATGGTCCCACATCTGCCACACGTTTGTGTCATGGCTTGGCATAACACTCTTATAATTAGATGTATCAACTAGGTAGGATCATGTTGGCGAAGTATTGAGTCAGAGAACCACATGTTTATGATGCAATGTTCGCATGGGCCCACATTTTCCACAAAGTGTCTCATCATGTCTTTTGCATCGCAATGTTATACTTAGATCTATCAACTAGGTAGGATCATGTTGTCCAAGTGATGACTAATACAACCACAAGTTGATGAAGGTATGCCTAGACACATAATATAGTTCTAGATCCCATGCAATGTTGCCATGGGCCCACATCTGCCACAAGTTTGTGTCATGGCTTGGCATAGCAGTCGTATACTTAGATGTATCAACTAGGTGGGATCTTGTTCGCCAAGTGTTGAGTCAGACAACCAAAAGTTTAGGATTGTTTTTCTATCCAACCAAGAGAGGTCCATAGCGCATGCAATGTTGGCATGGGCCAACATTTGCCACAAAGGGTCTCATCATGTCTTGGCATAGCAGAGTTATACTTAGATCTATCAACTTGGTAGGAACATGTTGTCCAAGTGATGACTCATACAACCACAAGTTGATGAAGGTCTTTTGTAGATAGATAATATAGTTCTAGATCCCATGCAATGTTGGCATGGGACCACATATACCACACGTTTGTGTCATGGCTTGGCATAGCACTCTTATACTTAGATGTATCAACTGGGTGGGATCATGTTAGCGAAGTGTTGAGTCAGACAACCACAAGTTTAGGATGGTCTTTCTAGCTAACAAAGAGAGGTACATAGCCCATGCAATGTTGGCATGGGCCCACATTTGCCACAAAGTGTCTCATCATGTCTTGGCATAGCAATGTTATACTCAGATCTATCAACTAGGTAGGAACATGTTTCCCAAGTGACGACTCATGCAACCACAAGTTGATGAAGGTGTTTCTAGACAGATAACATAGTTCTAGATCTCATTCAATGTTGGCATGGACCCACATATGCTAGAAGTTTGTGTCATGGCTTGGCATAGCAGTCTTATAATTAGATGTATCAACTAGGTAGGATCATGTTGGCCAAGTGTTGAGTCAGACAGCCACAAGTTTATGATGCAATGTTGGCATGGGCCCACATTTGCCACAAAGTGTCTCATCATGTGTTTTGCATCGCAATGTTATACTTAGATCTAACAACTAGCTAGGATCATGTTGTCCACGTGATCACTCATACAACCACAAGTTGATGAAGGTGTGTCTTGACAAATAATATAGTTCTAGATCCCATGCAATGTTGGCATGGGCCCACATCTGCCACAAGTTTGTGTCATGGCTTGGTATAGGACTCTTATAGTTAGATGTATCAACTGGATGGGATCTTGTTGGCCAAGTGTTGAGTCAGACAGCCACAAGTTTAGGATTCTTTTTCTAGCCAACCAAGGGAGGTCCATAGCCCATGCAATGTTGGCATGGGCCCACATTTGCCACAATGTGTCTCATCATGTCCTGGCATGGTAGTGTTATACTTAGATCTATCAACTTGGTAGGAACATGTTGTCCAAGTGATGACTCATACAACCACAAGTTGATGAAGGGCTTTTGTGCATAGATAATATAGTTCTGGACCGCGGAAGAACTATATCATTATTGGCAAGGTGGGTTCGCGGAAGAACGAAAATATTATTATAAGGAACACCGCTTGTCACAAAAAGGGAAACACTTATGGGAACAAATTAATAAATTGTATACCATTGCTAGAAACGTGTGCTCTACTTATAATGTTTCTTATTGCTTTGATAAATCTTGTTGCTGTAAGAGGTATAAACATCTCCCTTTTCAATGTGAGTATAATGATGATGTTACCATATCTTCTTATGTTAAGGGAAATTATGACTTTTATGATGTGGAACAAATTGAAGAATTTATTGCTTGGAAGGGTGCATTCGAACTTGCTTATTTTCTTGAAAATACTGATGATGCACCTTATAAATATGAGGTTTATGATATACTTAAATTTTTCTTTGATTATTACAAGGAAGAAAATGGCTATATTCTTGAATATCTTAATAGATGCTCTCCACCAACAGAAGAGACTAATGTCTTGCAGGAGCCTATGGAAGAAGAAATTGCTGAAACTGGAAGCTCATTGGATGAAAAAGAGGAGGAGAGTGATGATCAAGAGGAGGAAGAATGGATCTACCATTCCTACCTTCTAATGAGAGTAACTCTTTACCGCTTACATTATTTGATTGTCCCCATGCTTACCAAAGGAGGATGAATGTTATGTTCCTCTGGATTCTTTTGAAAATGTTTATAATAAAGCTCTAGATGATGGTCCTATATTGGTTGATAATATTAATTGTACTACTATTGAAAATGAGATTGATCGGTTATCTTGTTATAAAATTGTTAAAAGTGGGTTTGAAGGTTTTAATCCCACTATTTTTGAGCTTGATAAAAATTATGTGTTTGTAGATCATGAAAAGCGTGCTTTATGTGATAGTTATATTGTTGAGTTTATTCATGAGGCTACTAAAAATTATTATAAGAGAGGAAAATATGGTTGTAAAAGTTTTCATGGTACTGAAACACCTCTCTATTGCTGAAAGTTTTGAAGTTACTCTCGTTTTATCTTCCTATGCCTGTCACTTTGTTCTTTGTGAATTTATTTGCGTATAAGATTCCTATGCATAGGAAGTGGATTAGACTTAAATGTGTTTTGAATTTGCTTCTTGATGCTCTCTTTTACTTCAATTCATATTTCTTATGTGAGCAACATCGAAATTTTCATGCCTATCTTAATGGCTATAAAGAAAGAACTATTGGGAGATAACCCAAATTTTTATTCAGTAAGTTTTTCTTTTGTTGAGTCTTGGAAGTTATTGCTTCAGTAATAACCTCTCCTTATCCTTTTTGTGTGGTTTTTGTTCCAAGAATATCCTCTAATGAGAGAGAAGTAAGACTTGGGAAAGTTGCTGTCCTGAAATAGATTTTTGTGCTTTGCTGTAAAAATTCATGAAAAATATCTGTATGTCGGATTGAGCTGTAATTGTTTTTTCTTCTGCCCTAGGTTGTTTCCAACTTTCGTTAGTTCAATACTTTTCGATTTGAGCAACAGAAGGTCTTCGAACAAATCGGTTTTTACCTGCTGGTCTGTTTTGACAGATTTCTGCCATTATTTGCATTTGCCTCTTAAATCTCTTTCTCTTTGAGTTCTTTCCAATTTCTTGAACTTTTTAAAGGAAGTGCTACAGTCGATTGTGTTTTAATGAAAGTTTTACTTGTGTTGAAACTGAACCAAAAGACTTATTATCTTGAGTACACTAATGTTGCTAATGAAGATTGTGTGAAGTTTTGTATGAAGGAAATTTTAAAGTGTAGGGAAGAGTAATGTGATAAGTTGAAGTATGGACAAAAGCTCAAGCTTGGGGATGCCACCCAAGTTACCCCAAGAAATATTCAAGAAGTACAAGCGTCAAAGCTTGGGGATGCCCAAGGCATCCCCTTCTTCATCAATAAAAATCTTAGGTTTTCTTCCAAACACTTCATTTTTATTGTTTCATGCATAATTGTGTTGTTCTTGGAGCGTCTTCATTTTCGTTTTTAGTTTTAGTTTGCTTAGTTTGCTTAAATAAATTGGTTGGACCCCCGTATTCATACATAGTTTTCAAATAAGTTGGTTTGGATTAGAAAAGAGTAGGAAAGTTCATGCTTATACATGGTATAAAAGGAACTTGTTTTTGACTATGGCCTATTCTTTGTCATGTCATGCTTGATATTTTTTGGCTTTATGCTTAGTGATTATTGCTTTAGCATGACTTGTTACAATCAATTGAGATTGCTTCATGTGCCTTGAAAAATCATGTGTTGTTTTAGCATATAAAAGCATAATATTTTGGTATTCTCCTTCGATGCTTTATTTGGGTTGACTTGGCACATGCTCACACCATGTTAAGACTATACCAAGTCACCATAGCCTCTATGATCATTTAGTTTTCTACTTGTAATATCACTTTATGCTTTAATTAATAATGTTTTATCATTTTGCATGATTATGGCCATTATTGCTCTCTTAGTTGGTCGCTCCCAGTCTTTTGCTAGCCTCCATACCAAGTATGAGTTCTACTCATTAATCCAACTCCAAATAAAACCAAGTTATTCCAAAGAGTCCACCATACCTACCTATTAGCATTTGCTATTCCAAGTATATTCATGTTTTTATCTACCTTCCGAATTAAACTTGTTATGTGAAAATTAGTGATGAAAGCTCTCACAAACTTGATGGCACACTTTACTTTTCTTGCACTTAATAAACTTGAACCATTGTGCCCATCTATGTTGCGTATATGCTTGCGCTTTATAACTTGTGAATTAGCAGAACCATGTTACCATGGGGAACCCTTTCAACATTACACTTTATTTGGTTGATATCATGTTCTTTTGAATATGGATCCTGGCGGTGTGAAATAAAAGGGGAGCTTGTAAGCTCATGGAGTTTGTATATGTGTTAGAGAAACGCCTAGGACGCTAGCCTAACCCGTGCCTAATCATGGTGGAAACTTGCAGCATAACCATAATGAGCAATCTATGAAGTATCCCCAATAAAAACCTATGCAAATAGCAAATAAAAAGATCGCTGAGATGCTCATTGTATGCTTGCCTTGTCATTTTGATATGGGAAAGCTCCTGTATCATGGGGCAAGGGGTACCTCGTTGGCGGTTCTCTATGATACACATGTACTTACAATGACAATAACTTACTTGTGACTAAAGTTGAGTAGCATGAGGTTCGGTCTTCGTAAGTAAGGGGCATGAGATTTCAACTTATAACTTGTCAAGCATATCCTCATATTTGTTCACTTTAACCTTAATCACCTAAAGATGCTTATGATAGGGGCAATGAAAGCTGAAAGATAATAAGTACCATAATTTTTGGAAGCTCTTTATGAGACTTGAATCCCTGCTTCCTTCTATGAAGGGCCTTTCTTTTACTTTTATGTTCAGTCTCCATCTTCTATCTTTATGCACCTATTGAGAGAGCATAGTGGCCATTCTTAGTTTAATGTGCATTATCCCAAAACTTGTTGATTGATTCATAACTTTGATATTGCTTGTGCTTAAACTATTTGTATCTAGTCACCCTTATGAACTTTCAAGGTGTCCTATGTATTTATGTTTTGCTATACTATGAGGAACAAGCTGAATACCATTCTCATTATGTTTTCTATATGTGAAACAAACAAACGTCTTTCAAAGCATTGCTATTCATGAATCTTTTGTTTGTACCTTTTCATGTTACAACATAGTTGCTATGTTTTATTGTTAGAACTATATCTTTCATGCTATGTTAAAGTACTATGATCCCAGCTATCAATGTTTTACAAATACCTTGATCAAGATTGTGATGGTGCATGTCACCTCAAAAATTATTCTTATTTTTATCACTTACCTACTCGAGGACGAGAAGGAGTTAAGCTTGGGGATGTTGATACGTTGTAAACGTATCTATAATTTTTGATGTTCCATGCTTGTTTTATATCTACTTTCTTATGTTTTGTCTACACTTTGGAGTATTTTTTACATTTTTTCTGGAACTAACCTATTAACAAGATGCCATCGTGCCAGTTGCCTGTTTTCTGCTATTTTGGTTTCAGAAAAGCTAGTAAGTAAATATTCTCAGAATTGGACCGGACAAAAGCCAAAGTCAATATTTTACTCGAAGCAACACAAAGTCTAGAGGGGAGATGAAGTGGCGCACCAGGGCGGCCACACCTGGTGGTGGCGCGGCTTGGGGGCACGCCACCAGGGGTGTGGGCCCCCTGGTTCTCCATAGACCTAGCCCTTCCGCCTATAAAGACCCCTTAGGACGAAAACCCTAAATACCTGGTCAAAAATTCCACGAAAGAGTCTGTAGCCACCTTCATCTCCATCCCTAAATTGGGAGGGATCTGAAGCTCTTCCTGGCACCTTGTCGGAGGGGAGAGATCACCCTGGAGGCCTTCTTCATCACCATGCCTACCTCCGGTATGATGCGTGAGTAGTTCATCCCTGGACTACGGGTCCATGTAGTAGCTAGATGGTTGGTTCTCCTCCTTGCTACCATGTTTAGATCTTGTGATGTCCGTTCATGATCAAGATCATCTATTTGTAATCCTACATGTTGTGTTTGCGGGGATTCGATGGATATTGAGATACTATTTCAGATTGATCATTGATTCTATCATGTCTTTTTTATTTGTGATCTTGCATGATTTCCGTTGTTAGTAGCTATCTTGGCCAAGTAGATGCTAGCAACTCCAAGAGGGAGTATTTATGCTCGATAGTGGGTTCATGCCTCTAGTAATCTGGGGAAGTGACATAAATGTCTAAGGTACTATATGTGTTGTTGCTACTAAGGAGAAAACAACAATCCTTTGTCCATAGGGTAATCATATTGTTTAATTTACACACTTTTCTTAATGCAATTATCTGTTGCTTGCAACTTAATATTGGAGGGGGTTCGGATGATAACCTGAAGGGGGATTATTAGTCATAGATGTAGTTGGATTGTGGTCTATGTATAATGTTGTAATGCCCAATCAAATCTCATAGGAGTCAAGATGATTAGTATATCCATGTATGCTTTCTCGGTGTCTATCAATTGCCCCACTATAATTTGTTCACCCAACATGTCATCTATCTTAAGGAGAATCACCTCTAGTGAACAATGGACCCCGGTCCATTCTTTTACCATCAATCTACATTCTACTATTTACTATTTACTGTTTACTTTCTGCAAATAAATTACTATCTTCCACACAATACGTTTAATCCTTTGTTTCAGCAAAACCGGTGAGATTGACAACCTCACTGTAAGTTGGGGCAAAGTTCTGTGGTTGTTTTGTGCAGGATTCCAAGTTGGAGACAACACCTTGGGGTTGTTTCCTCGCTCCTACTGGTTCGATAACCTTGGTTTCATAACTGAGGGAAAACTTGCTGCTGTGCTCATCATACCTTCCTCTTGGGGTTCCCAACAAGCTTATCATATTTTGAGCCATCAAGCTTCTAGGGATACAGAGATACAGATGACCAAGATGTTGAACTACTTTTGATACAGAAGGGCCACTTTTTAGTTCAACATAAGGCTAAGACATAAAGGTGTTTTGTGGTGAGGACTCGTAAGAGTCACAAGGAATATGTAACAAGAGAAACTTCTGATTTACAAAGGTCACTCTTCGAACATGTTAGAGGAAACAAGGAAAACTCTTTATTCATCGAGGTCTATCAAAATCTTTGCCAAAGATTCGTGATATCACTTTACACCACCAGATGAACAAGTGAGAAGATTCCTGATGACACGAGGAAAAAGAAACTTCATTCTCAGACTTCAATTACTTGGCACAACAACTTTCCAACATAAAAGGATCTGGAGGATTGACCAAGAGACATTTAGCAACACTTCTTTAAATGTTCTCCTTGATGTTCAGAACACGAGACATCAAGTAAAGGTCAGACTTCGGAGACAAAGTAAGTCATAAGTGAACTCCTATAATAAATCATAGAAGGAGCCTCATGAAGAGTGGTTGTTATTGCTGATTCAAGAGAATAGGAAAATAGGTCTTCCGACTAGTTGTGTAAACCATTACATCAATCTTGCCAGATTTACAAAAAGACCTATGTCAAAACCTTGAGAAACACCAACCATCGTTGCTTCTTGAGATTCAGCGCTGGTTAAGTGTAGTGAAACTTCAGACTCAGCATGTCCAAATAGAAAATGTGCAACACTTACCACAAAGGTAAAGTCACTAGATTCTCAAGACATGGACTACAGTGTTAAGCTACAATCGACTGTGCTGTTTTGCTAGACCCATGTATTAGCAACTTGTCGAAAGACAACTGCACAAACATCAAGTACTTGCAACGAAATACACCTGTGTCCTTAAGGATACAAATATAACCCTACTCGAATCCACAGCGACATCTTTCTACAATGGCACGTGAATCAAAGAAGGTCACTTCCAACATCCAGAACACATACTTCGAGAAAATAAGGATGTTATCGATGGGCTCAACAACAAACTTATCGAGATACTCCAAGAATACGGACTCAGATGTTGTATGAACAAGGCAATGGTATTGGTCAGACCAACAAATTGAGGATGTACTCAAGTGAAACATCACGAGTAGCAACATCATCAAGACAATCCTTGGAACTGAGTTTGATTTGACGATAACCCAAATCAAATCAAAGACGGGGGAAGATAACATATCCACGAAGGAAATACTACCTTTCTTCAACACGAACTCATATAGAACTTTTGTCTTGCAACTCTCCAAGTTGTTGTTTAAGCTCAACCAACTAGTTCAGGGGTATCTAGTATGGATCCTTGGAGAAGGAAGCAGTTCAGAGAACTTTCTTCCTCAACAACTTGACAACACTATCATGTGGCAACATGGCGATACTTCTAGAAGACAACTAGAATATCACGAACCACCGATATGTCACTTAGTTCAAGAGGAAACTTGCTTGGTAAGGCAAGAAGACATAGTCTTAGAGCTTCGGCACAAGCCTAACTCTTTGACCGAGGAGAGTGTACCAGACTACTAGAGTAGCAGACTTGGTAGCATAATCATCCTTTGATTAGTGATAGGGTTAACCAATCACGCTAAGAATGACACAAATGTCCATGGAGTTCAAAGCAATGAGAATTGCTAAGAATCTCAGATGACCACATTATCATGCACACGCATCATTCATGAGCTGGAAAGCTCGGGGGAAGGGTGGGTCAATATGTGTAAGAGCATCACTTTGTTAAGAGGGTCATGAGACTTAACACGACCTCTTAGTATAGAAGAGGGTGATACTCTAAGGTAGAACAAATAGAAGCTAATCAAGCCTCTTAATCTGCAGATTACAACACTTTGACCTGGTCCTAGATATGACGAGGCACTAGAGTTTGTTTCTCCTGACATCCCGAAATGGTTTGTCATGAAAGACCACAAGAGTATCTTGCATCGGGAGACACCAATGCGCATACTTGGCTACCAACTGGTAGAAAGATCTCGGAAACAACAAGGGGAAAAGAACATGCTCAGGATAGAATCCCGAGATGTGGACGCATAGTTTATCAATCTTCCGATAACCAATGCAGAGAAGAAAGAGTGTGGCAGGGTCACGAGTATAGATGCGAGACTCATGATGAGTACTCTTGTCGTGATCTATTTGGTTCCATTAAAGAACATCTTCCATAGCTAGTGGTAGGGGATGTCCTTTATTATCAAAATTCAATCACGACAATAATCACAAGCTTGAAGGCTATACTTGAAATTAGCTATTCTAAGGTAATGCTTGAACATTAACAATAGGGGACAATGGAATGGATCTTGGGTTAAAGATCAGCTTCATGTACCAGATTTACAACATTAGAATCCAGTATAATTTGGGACCTTCAATTCAAGGTCCAAGGGTTAAGACCCGAGAAAGAAGTAACTACTACTTGGGTAACACTACGTACACTACAAGATAGTAATCCCGAGGTAGCTTCCAAAAGAAGAAGGAACTTATCAAGTACCCAAACAAACAAAAGGGATGCACGTGAGGCAAAAGGAAACCTGTTCGAAGCCTAGAACAGAACACTATGGATCCTACAGTATAATATTGTGGGCCCATAGGGTAGAGAGATCATGATGGAAAATAATCTCTCAGACGAAACAAAGCAAAGGGAAACAAGGAATACACAACACACACAACTCTAGAGAACTCAACACTAGGTCAACTGGTTAAGAAACGACCTGCCAAGAAGGCACCTAAGTTTTGAAAGACTAGAAGAGACATCAAAACTTTTCAAATCAAACACAAGATGAGATAACCCAGAGTTAGAGCGATATCAGATAAGGAGTAAAAGAAGCATACTAGAGTTTTCGCAAATACTTTTCATCTTTGAAATAGTTTGCACAAGCACTAGACTCAACATCGACCAGTAGCAAGGTTTTCCTACGATTGGTACTACTCTGATACCAAGAACTATGACACCCCCAGGATTAGGGTTAAACAAATCCTAGACCTTAGCCTGTCATAAGGTTAACCTAGAGCTCGAGGATATCCAGTGAAGAATCGATAACACAACAGTAACCCCGCGACACAAAATTAAAAATAGAATAGCAAGCTCATACCTGAGCAAAGAACCAAAAAATTACAGGCAGAGGTCACTGACCACAAACATCAAACAACGGAAGGAAAATTATGCTATTAAGTATAGCAAACCTAACAAATGGCCTAAGAGGCCTAAAGCATAACAATGACATCCCAGCCCATAGATTCTAGGTTGCCGGTCGGGAACCCCAAGCTACTCGTCGGTGTCGATGTCATACCAAACTTGTCTTCAGAGGAAACTTATTCTGCTACAAAAGTATCAACAAAGCAAGGGTGAGTACAGGGTGTACTCTACAAGACTTATGGCTGGTGGGGCTATTTTGCATAAAGCCATCTTTGTTTATAAAACAAGAGGGAGAAGACGGCTGTATAATCTTTAAAAGGGGATAAGAGAGCGATATCTCCAAACAATTGATCATCATATTTTGATATCCACCAAAGTAATCGTCATCTCACAACTAGGATCACCCCCTCGTACCCATGAGTAAGCATCCTTAAGCACACATTAAACTGCCAAGTTTTAGATTAGGTTATAGTTCTCTATGATCTTAGAATTTAGTCACCAAGCATTCATAACCGTGAAAATGGCTTTTCGAAAAGATTTAACCCTATAGGGGTGTACAACTTTACCCACACGTACTAACTGACTCTTAATGCCAGAATCATTAGCCCTCTTCCTTGGAAGGCCGGAAGAGGGTGGTTACGCATGACCTTTACCTTGCTTTCCTCGAGACCATGAGTCACGCCCTAAGGAGGGTTCCGCCGTAACGGGTCAAATCCCGAAGCCGATCCTAGAGATGTGGGCGAGGTTGGTTTATCAGGGGCTCCGTCGACCCGAAGCAACCCCGGCCACGCTTGCCTACCTGTTATGATGCACCTTCACCCACCAAATCTTCCAAAACGTTTTCTATGTATATGTCGAATGGAATGCCCAAACTATGTGACTCATGGAATCTACTAGGAAAGTTAGTTACTTGTGAGTTTTTCTAGGCCCCGTGTGGCTGTACGTTCGTCTCGGTTCTAAAGGCAAGAACTCGGTTCCTAGTGGTGGCTAGCATGGGACTACAAAAACCACATCCCACCGTGGCCTCCCATACAAGCCTTAGCATGTTTAACCTTTACCACTGATCTTACCTTATTAGTATACCTCGTTCTCCTATCATACTAGGTTCTCTACATCTGATACATCATCTGGATGAACCAACACTGATAGCTAAGCACGGCTAAGCAAGACACATATAATAGCTCTAGTAGTGCACATAAGCAAAACCTAAATATGCTAGGAGCAGTGGATCAGGTAATATAAGCTCAAAGGGAGTAATGCAACGGATAGGATACTCTATCTATCGATAAAATACCACAATAGAATCGTATGCATCATGGCAAGAATGAAATACTTTCGAAATCATAGGATTGTATAATGGTGGGCCTTTGCTTTCCTTTGCCTGTTGATACCAAGATATAAATCTTCGGAAGCCTTGTACTTTACTTGGTTATAGTTGGCCAAGTATTGTTCGTCGATCTTCAATGGTGTTGATCTTGGTCTTTGATCTTGGAGTTGGTATTGTATTCTACCGGGAAGAACCAAACACCAAAAAGAAAGGGAAACAATCAACACATAGCATTGATGAAATTCTCAAGCAATAATGATGATATGACAAGTTATTTTGTATTGAAATGAAGCCCAAAAGCATGCTTGGCAATTTAAGTGGGATCTGAGGGGTTTAAACCCTAATACAGGGAAGACCCCGAAATCACCTACGGGGGTTCGATTGTTCTTCCAATTAAACTTGTAATTAAAGTTGTTGAACAATGCATGATTATGAGTCTATGGTAAAGATGTCATTTTTCTGAACATTTTGATAACACATATTTTTCTGACTTATAAATAATTAGTTATTGAATTTATAAGATTAAACTAATTTCTGAAATTATTAAAACAAATTAAAAGGGTTTAATGCGTCACGCTGACGTCAGCACAGGCACTGGGTTATTTTACACAAACACGGTACTAACCACAGTCACTGAAGACTGGGACCTAGGGCCACATCAAGGTCCCACGGTAGCACGGTCAAACTGAGTCAATGGGAACCCACTGACCATGTCAGCTCACCGGCCGGCGCGTCAGATGGATGATGGCGACGATGCTAGGGGCAGAAAGAGGCAGAGGTGTTGGTTCTGTTCGAACCAGAATAGGATGGCGAGTCCAATAGTGGTTGCACCGCCCCTTTTTGGTAGCCGGAGCGTCAGCAACGATGGTGGCTGGTGGCGGAGCCCGTCGGAGGCAGGAGAGAGGGCTTCAATGCAGCCAGTTGCGGGCTTCCCTGCTCGATTCCATTGGCGGGGTGGACGAGGATGACGAGGCGAACATGCTAGCATGCTCGGATGGCCGAGGGGAGGCCAGAGACGGCGGTGATTTGACGACGGTTCTTCTAGGTTTCCCGGCCAGAGAGAGAAATGGGGAAAACGGGGTCTGCGGCAGCTCAGAGTACTTGTAGGTACAAAGAATGTCGGTAGCGCGCATCACAACACCGGTGAGGATCCTGGCGCAGACGGGCGGCGGGGATGGCGACACGGAGGAGCTTCCTCCGTCGCGATCGAAGACAACACAGAGAAAAAGAGGCTGAAGGGGTATGGGCCGTGGACGGGCTACCGTGGGCTGAAGGTGGGCCACAGCAAAGGTTGCTAGCTGGGTCGTGTTGAGATGCTCGAGAGCGGCAGGTAGAGAGAAGAGGGAGGTGGGCTAGCTAGGCTACGGGTATGCTGCAGTTTTTATTTGCAAAAACAATTTTCCTTTTCTATTTCCTGTTTTCTATTTGTATTTTCAAATTCTTTTCTGTTTTCTGATCATTTCAAAAATACTAGAGACTTTTGTAAACAATAGGAAATATTGCAGGGGCCGTTTAATCAATTTGGGCTCCATACATTTTGATACTTTTCAAAATCCAAAACCATTTGAATGTGTTTGAGAGGAAGAAGGAAATTAGGGTTTAGGGTTAGGTTATTTCTTTTGCATGCATTTTAAAAGTTGATGCTCATGAATGCACAATCAAAGCCCTAATTAGGATTATCTAAACTGGGTTATTACACTGGGTACCGGTGGCAAAGATGCATTTTGGTCCATTTTCTGGAGATAAGTTTTTGTTAGTACTTTTGGACATTTGGATGTCGGTATTTTCTCTGAGATCCATATCATCCCATGAGTCAGGAAATTTTTCGTCGTATCTTTCGTCCATACTATTGTAGGGACATGGTTCCAACCCTTCTCCTTCCTCCACAACCCTTGAGCTGAGTTCTTCTACGAATTCTTTTTCGTACGCCTGGAGTTCTACCGACATCATGGATTCCTCTAGGGAAGCCGGTGTGTCAATGTTTGTTCCGATTGCGTCCAAAACCGAGTCGGTGTCATCTCTAGCATTGACATATCCAGATCCAAAGCTGCCATAGCTGACAAAGTGAGATCCATGCGGCCTGAGGTGCGCGAGGCCTTCTTCTTGTGCTTCCTTGAAACTTTTGATGTTCTCGAGAGAATCAACCATATTGGCGTCTCCTCGCATCATCATTTGGCTCACAGTGTGCCTTAGAAGTGATTTTGCTGCTCCAGCATTGGTAGAGCTGGATCTGGAGTTGTTGTAGATTTGATCTTCCTGAGATTCGACCTCTTGCGGGAGATCTTCTTCAGATCCGATACTCTTTTCCTCCATGATATCCGCTTTAGGTTCAGGTTGGGTCGGATTAGGGTTTCTGAGATCCAGAACTCTCCTCCCTCCACAGGCAAAGTAGATCCAGAAGTTTCTTCCGTCTTTATCATCACCGCTGAAGGGAATATGCCTGAGAGGCAATAATAAAGTTGTTATTATATGTATTCCAAGTATATGATAGATGTTAATTTTGCATGCTATAATTGTATTAATTTGGAAACGTTAATAAATGTGTGTTTAATAAACAAATAGAAGGTTCCTAGTTAAGCCTCTCTTAAACTAGCTCGTTGATTAACAAGATGGTTAAGGTTTCCTAATGATGGACATTGGATGTTGTTAATAATGAGGTCACAACATTAGTGGAGTGATGTGATGAACATTCATCCGAAGTATAGCATTACGATCAAAGTCATTGTGTTTATATTGATATAACATCATATGAAGTAATCCTAATCCTTATACCATGATATCATGTCAATCACTAACACTGGAAGAGTATCTTGATGACATCAAACATCACACTGTGATAGGGTGACTATAAAGGTGGGTTCAGTGCTACGAAGGTGTTATGTAGAGGCTCATGGATCAAGAGTGGGATTTTTCCATCCCGATGATGGATAGATATACTCTGGGCCCTCTCGGTGATATCACATTAAGATAGCTTGCAAGCAAGTGATGTGATCACTAGAATGTTACATCACAGGAACGAGAAAAGAGTGCATGTCAGCAACAAGACCAAACTAGGTACGGAGATACTGATGATCAAATTTTAGACATGTATTATATCGCGAGACAAAGGGATTTAGTACTAGCATTAAAGGTTCTCACGATTACAAGAAGTCATTGTTGAATGTGTGGGAGTCAGTATGGATCTCTAGGTCCTGCTACTGATTATTGATTAGAGAGGGGTCTCGGTCATGTCTGCATTATTCGTGAACCGTAGGGTGACACACTTAAGGAATAACAACACCATTTGGAGCAAATGTGTTCCAGACGAAATAAATTACAAAGCGCTGGAATTATTTCAATGGACACCGAAATTGTTTCGGGTGAAATTGTTGTAATTGGTTCTACATGTAATATTGAAATATTGCAGGGGGTTTTATGTGAATGTTTGTTAATTAAAGTAATTAACAAAATTCTGAATAAATAAATAAAATAGTTTATTAAATGAGAGTTGTATTAAATTTGGTGCATATTTAATGCATCTTGAGTGGGATTTTGAGTGGAGAAAATGGGGATCCAAATTTATGTGAGTGGAGCTTCTACCACATGAATGAGGAAGAGGTGGGGGCAGCCTCCATGGGAGCCAGCCATGGGGAGGGGCTGCCCTCCACTCCTATAAAAGGCCCCCCTCTCACTCATTCTCACTCACACCTCCTCGTGAAGGATCTCTCCCCCTCTAGAATTATTCCCCCATGGTCTCGGATTAGCAAGATACATGTTCCTGGTGGCATTTCGTATGGAAGGAGTTGCTGCTTCCGCTGCATCGCTGGAGCAAGCTGGTGGAGGTTGTTCGGTGGCCTGAACGTGTGTGTGATCACGGATGCGCTGCTGAGTTGCGGCGCTGGACTTATTCTCGATCCTGAGATCGGCAAGCGTTTAACTAGATCATCCACGAGTTCAACGTTGTTACACTTTGTTGGTCTACAAGGGTATGTTCTTTAGGGATGTATATCCACCCGTTGCTTGTATCTAGTAGATAGATCTTGGTACTTAGTAGTTCCCATCATAGGAATTTTTTTGTTTTCTATGTTGCGAACCCAACAGTGGTATCATAGCCTGATCTATGCGTAGATGCTTTGCACGGGAGTACACGTATGAGTATGTGGGCGATGATGATCATGTTATTGCTTCTTATATGTATTTTGGATATTGGTGGCATAGTGGTATGAAGTGGCCTGGACTAACTTTACATGTCCTCGCACATGAGACCTGTTCCGCGCTTGACATGCAACTAGTTTTGCATAAGTGGCTAGCAGGTGTCTATCTATCCTACTATAGTCAATATATGATTTACAACAAGTTGCTAATAATTTGGTTATCATCGTTGTGGTTCCATGTCCATAGGTAAGACCAGTTCTATCGTCAAAATCCCTAAGCCACGTAAAACTTGCAATGGATAAATTAGAAGCGTCTAGTTTAGATTGTTGCTGGGATGGTGTCATGATATGGTAATGTTTTTTTTTGAACGATAAAAGGTCTAGAAGACCTGAGAAGATGCAAAACAATACATGTGATGGGTACAGATTGCAAGAAGGACCCTAGCGTTAAGCACCCTAGCAAAACTAGAAAAGACAGAGAGGGGCCTACAGTAGACAAAAAACACCTCAGGATTAAAGATAAAAATACAATCGAGTCCTTGGGCACCGCCACCACCATTCTTTGATGACCTCAAGCCGAAAGAATCGGTGAGATCTAGGGGTACTCTTGCTCATGATGCCCCACGAACCAGAGAAGAAGCAAAACCGCCGGCCATCTCGCACTCGGCAGGGATGAACCACTTGGCTAATACGGGATGTCGAGCTCCAGCGCCTTGCTTCAGAGAAGGGCCTCCAATGGTGGTTTGATCCCATGGCCGCCTTTCGACCAGAATTGTCAGCAGCCCCGCTACCCATGGACCGCTGCAAAGAAGAACATGTGGGCGCATCTTCTATTGGCCTCCACAGCATCTTCCGCTCCGAGCAATCCCCCTTCCACCCCTCACCACCATGGCAGGCCGAGAGAAGGGGGAGGAGCAGGTCGCTATCGGCACTGAAGATAGAGGCTAGCGATGGTTGATGGAGATGCCTGTATCGCTCTCCTTCCTTCCTTTGACCCACCATGGGCCCCAAGAAGCAAAGAAGGACGAGAACCGCCTAGCTCCGCATCGGAGCACTAGCACATACGAGCCGCCAGACCCTCTCTCCGAAGCACAGATCTTGCTGATAGTGCATATCCCCCTCGCGAGCACTGCCGGCCAGTTGATACGACACCGCCGCTTCATCATGCAGGAAGAGGAGGTCCGAAGCCTTGCTTTTATTCACGGAGGTGGTGCCGCCCTCCACCGCACCAAACTCCAACCAGGGGAGCCATTGGGCGAGCAGGACGGACCCTAGAACATGCAAGATCAGGCTCCCGAGATCTCGTGTAATACCTCGACTACCGGGCAAAGAGCCGAACCCTATGGGCAGAATGCCCAGAGACCTAATCCTACATCTAAAACTACTAGGAAGGAGCTGAGCCACTCTCTCTTCCCCATCCCCGATGGCACCGCCGCTGGAGAAGGGTCGAGAGAGGGCTCGGGGAAAGGGGCAACTCTCAAGGGGGCTGCCTCTAGATTCGTGCGGGGGTCGAGGTCGGGTGCTTGTAGAAGTTCACATCGGATGATATGGTAAAGTTGTAAGTTGATGTATAGTTGATACTCTTACAACACACCTAACATGTAAGTTCCATAGACCTTAGCCTTACACACAAAGGAATGATAAAGATCATACCACGATGCACATGATAGTGATCAAGTGCAAGAACCATATCATTTCACTTTACACATATGATGCTTTCATCTTATATTGCTTGTTTAGCATTTTAGTAGAATTATAAGATGATCCCTCTTTTAGATATCAAGATAAAAATGTGTTCTTCCTTAAGTACACACCGTTTTATGTTTCGTCGCTTCAAGACATCACGTGATGATCGGGTGTAGTTGAATCCACGTTCGTATAATGGGTGTAAGACATTTTTACACACATGAGTACTATGGTTCTTACTTGGCGAGCCTAGCATGTATAGACATGGCCTCGAAACACGGACCCAAAAGGTTAAGCATGAGTCATATAGTTGATATGATGCCCATATAGATGCTCGCCCTTGAAGCTACACCGACTCACGTGATGACCGGACTTGGTGTAGTGGATTTGGTTCATGTAATCACCAAAAAGACACAACATATGTTGTTTTTGAGTGGGAGTTCATTTGTAATTTGGATTAGTTGAACTCAATCTATCATAAACTTAGTCTAGATAAACTTTACAAATTCTGTTGTAGATGGCACCACCTGCTTTTAATTTCAATGTGTTCATGGAGAAAGAGAAACTTGCGGCAAATGGTAGCAACTTTACCAACTAGGCCATGAATTTGAGGATTGTCCTCACTGCTGCACAAAAGCAATATGTGCTAGAAGCGCCGCTAGACCCCACACCATCTCCTGGTTGGGTAGCTTTCAGCGGCGAGGAAGCAGAGATTGGGCAGTCGATGACGCCATCGGAGGCGAGGAAGCAGAGTTTGGGCGGTCGATGACGCCATCGGCGTGGTGAATGACACCGCAGCTCCGGTGCAGTGGCAGAGAGACCCAGTGAACTAGATCCGGTGGTGAGCGTCGGTAAAGCGGCTCTGCGGAGGTGCACGAGACCAGAGATCAAGCCGGTGCGCGCGGTGGCCGTGGAGGCGATAAAGGAGCTTGGGAATATTGGGAGGGCCAGGGGAAAAACTATGCGAATCGGGACCATAGTATAGGTGAATAGCAATATAATTACGATCATGCCCCCAAGGTACTGACTTTAGCATGCCCATCTATCGTCTGAACAGTGGGTAGACCAGGAAATTTAAAGACAAAAGATTTTGAAATAGAGGGGCGCGAAATGCTTCAAGGTCGGTGTGTGATATTGCCGCTCGATCGAGATTTGAATTTGGCCCGTGTCCAGCTAATAATAATAGAAAAATGGTACTATCCGGTGGGAAATTTTGGCTCAAAGGTTTTTAATCAGTGGGGCAGGAAATGCTTCAAGGTCGGTCGGTGATTTTGCCGCTCTATTCAAATTTTGAATTTGGCTAGCGTCCATCTAGTAATAGAAAAAGGTAGTAGACCTTAACCTATCTGTCCAGGTAATCAAAGCCGAGAGTCACATCAACTGATCATCCATATCCATACTAGTAAAAGGCACGTGACACAATTTCCATACCACTTTATAGTGCTTGACACTTCTTTTCAAAATAAAAAACGACTATGTTGCTTCACAATTTCCATACCACTATATAGTGTACGAATAACTTCGAACATCGGCAGTTGGATATAGATTGGCAAAAACCGACATTTTTGACCATTGGATCTCTTTCAGTACATTTGATTATGTCATGTATAGCATATAGAAGATCCTATTATTGTTGGCCTCTAGCCGCATGAATATACTATGCACAGAAAGTACAGAGAACATGGTTTTGAATGCCACAAGCCAAGTTTCCAGATATACTGGACAATGTTTTATGTACGATTCCCATGGTTTATGAGTTTTCAAAGCTTCCGAGCTAACTCGGACCACTCAAATGACTGTATGTCTCTATTAACAAAATCATGACATATTTGAACTAGAAGCTCTAGTAAGTGGTAGATTTCTATCGAAGTTCTACAAAAAGCTTTTGGTGGTACGCATCAGGTAGTTAATATATCGAAAACAATCGAGAGTTTTGACAAATTCAACTTCCTGCTAAGAATTTGTATCTTGATAGTTTTGAACACGTTTTGAAACAATCACATGTAATAAAGAAAAACAGAAAAACAGAAAAACAAATATTTACGCATGGCATCCAATCACGTCACGTGTACAGCCTGCCAGGAAACTGATAACCATGGGATTTGACAGCTTCTGGAAACCAGCCACACCATATTTTCCCACCATATATGAATATTATTAGGTTTCAACCCTGATGACCAAAAAAGGTCATGGCCATATCGACATCATAGTTAATATATTGTTCCCACATTAATTTGGTATATGGGTGCATCTTGGCGTAGTAGGAAATGTTGCTGGTGGGAGTCTCAACATTGGGCCTGTTTTTTTTAACGGGCAAGGGATGAGTTTTCCCTTTTTCTCCGAACACACTCCATCATTGGAGCAAGCAAGATTGACGATTAAGTCTGCATTTCTGTGCATACCTTGTTCTTAATCAATGCATGTGTGACCAATATATATGCAACCGAAGAAGCCCAGGCCTCATCTAGATTGAGAAGGCCATGTTTCAAAAGAAAAGCAAAACAATCTACTGCCATTGATCAAAACAAGTACCAGTACAAGAGTATTAGTTCTACAAAATACTTTAATAATAGCAACATTGGCACATTTGAGAGATTCGGTAGCTTTTGAAAGATTCAGCAGTACATGCCATATTCTGCACTCGATCTGAACAATTCCTAGTACATAAGAATTATTACAAAATATATTAGCAGTTGTAGAATTCCATACAAAATACTCGGTAGAAGTATAAAACTACTCTTAGTAGAACCTTAATCTAGCTAGGAACAATTACATGTCCCATCATATACTCTAAACATGCATGAGAGAAAGAGAGAGGTCAGAATCACCACAAGATCTGTATGCCAACGATTCGGCGTGTCCAGGTCATGGTCGGGTAGCGCTTACTTTCCCGCCTGGCACGCTTCTCTCGTTTTACCACCGTCTGTGGATCCTCGTAATAGGCTTTCCCCTGTTCACCCTTAGCAAGATAGATGTAAAATTCACAGACCTTTCCAGCCATTTCCACCACTCCGGTTGCCGAAAGGAATCTCCCACTAAAATAAATAAAGTAATTAATATTAGAATAGAGGGACTAGAAAATTACATATACATTCATATTAGGATCATCAGGAGAATATTAAGATGTGACATCTCACAATGGGTTGATGCCGTCGTCGATCCAACATTGGAACTCCGACCAACAATTGAGGAGCTTGACAATAAGTCCTTGCTATTGATAGGTAATGGTTGAGCGCCTCCAGCGCAGCTTCAGCCGGCGGCTACCTAATCTTTTGCTCGGTATCAAACTCGAGCAGATAGAACCCACGACAATCGACCAATGATGATATCCTCACCTCGTAGTCATCCAACTCCCACGCTGCGAACCTTACGCGGCTGACGGACAGGACAATCTCCATGTTGTGCCCGTCAATCTGGCCGATGAACAACATGCCCGTCTTCCCGATGCCGATGACATTTGTTCTCCGCGAGCACCCTGCAGGCACCGGCTTAGACGGGTCCCATTGTTTGACGCTGTAGAGGACTGTGGGCACCTCGATCGAGTGGGTGGATTTGAGGTGAAGATACAACGTTAATTTGTTGTTGACCCAGTTGCATCCTGGCTCCGTGCAGATAAACAGGATGTGGATGCGGGAGATCATGTGGGCATAGACTTCATTGAAGGAGGTCACTTCCGGGAAGTTGTAGTTCGGGCAGCTGTAACCTTCTCCGCCAACGACTTGGCGGTGTAGCTCCTTGGAGCATGCGGCCAGCCGGACGGCGCTTTTAGCATCGAGACTCTCAGCGATTTGGTTGACGATGTTGTCACCGACCTTGTTAAAGCTGCTGCACCGCCAACTCTCCCTTGGACCTCTCCAAATTTTGTATAGACGATCGGCCATCACGTCGAGGAGGATTGGGAGCGAGGGCGGATCTATATAGAAATGTTTGGGTTTTTTTGGAGGAGAGGGGTGGTGATCTGTAAGGAGAGATGCACCGGGCGAGATGGCGAGGAAAATGTGTGATCAATGCGGTGGAGAGGATCCCAAATGCGGCCAGGTGGCGTCGGCGAGTGTGGATAAACTAAACGGAGATGGGAAAGATGCGATGCCTCTTTGAAAGAGTTTTTTTCTTTTCTTGTAATAAATTACCCATGTCACCTCCTGGTGCAGTATAGTCTCATCACGTCGGTTTGACAACATTATTTATTTACATGTCCTACTGTAGTACTGTTTGCATAAGTAGGAGCGTGAAGTAGGAGTAGTAGGTAGGAGTATTACTCTACCTCCGTCCCGAGGAATAATAAGGAATCCTTGTTTTGGGTGTTTTTCTTTGACCAAGATTTACTCTAAATATATAGTACTACCTCTGTCCCAAGGCTTAAGGCCTATAATTTTTTGAAATAGTCAAACTATGTGAAGTTTGACCAAGTTTTAGGAAAAAATATTAATATTTACAATATCAAATATATAATCTTGGATATATCATGAAACATAGTTTCACATGGTATCTATATAATATCATAGTTCTTGATAGTTTAAAAAGAAAGTTTGGTCAAACTTTCTATAGCTCGACTTTTCAAAAATAAATAGGCCTTAAGCCTTGAGACGGAGGGAGTATAAAGAATCTTGGTAGAAAATTAGCATTATTGGAAAGTTTTACTCTACCTCCAACAGTACGAGTACTAATTTTACACAAATTAATCAAGTGTATTAGTTACTCTATTTATTCGGTCAAATTTTACACAATGTAATCAAGTATGTATCTTTGCACACCTGCTAGTTGATCTCTCCCTCGTTCGGAGTGTGGCGCTCAACACATGTGCCATGGTTAGGGTTGCGAGTGGGATCTCGCGAAAGTTCTGCCTCTAGTTCATTTTGAAGTTTCTATAGGAGTACTTCAAAATAAACTATAAGTGGAACTTATGCGGGATGCCGCTTTCAATTCTAACATTGGTACGAAGGCTCTGTGTCTGTCTATCGTGTGTTCATCAGCTACGTTGTGTTGGTGTGCATATGAAGGAACCACTTTGGGCGTTGGGTTGGGGCGGCGGAAAAAAGTGTCGCGGATCAAACTTTTCGGGTTTCGATTTTTTCACTTGCTTCGTCCCAAACATCGCATGGAAGGTTATTACAAGGATCAAGACTCACAACACTAGGGAAGGGATATTGTACTTGGTATGTATATATAAATATATACACGTAGGCAACCCGAGAGAAGGCATCCCAAGAGTGCTGCAGCGAAGGTTATTACAAACTACTGTAGAAGAGATTATGGGGTTAGAGAAGGCAGCCCGAGAGGGTTGCAGCGAAGATGTGTTGAAAGCGGTTCGATGTCAGAGCAAAGTTATGAAAAAAAGATAGAAACAGAGCCACCGTAGTACCATGGCACACGTGTGCAGCGCCACACCGTGGACGAGGGAGATATCAGCTAGAGGATGGGTGTGATGCATCAAAGGAGAGAGTAGTATACAATTTATTTTCCTTGCATAGAGGAGGAGTAGCACAATGTAAGGCTGCAGGAGTGAGCACCACTCGGATTTTCTTTGTTAAGCAAGTATAAGTGGACCTCATAAAAAATGAAAATTGCATCCAATTCCTTGCATTTAGCACAAGGACCCTGAAACTTAGCAATGAAGTGTGTGTTTTGAGGTTTGCGCATACTAGCGTTCATCGTGCGAAAGTAGAATCTTTGTAGATGCTAAGAATGGAAAAAAAGATCCAATGGTTAGCAATGTTTGGATTTGCCTATCTTGATCAAACATTCATTGTTCCGTACACCATGTAGTGGTATATATGGTATTATGAGAGATAAGCGACAAGATAAAGATAAGGTAAGAAGTACTGCGAATGGCCGATCTAACTTTAGATCTCGTAGGAGTGAGTTGCTCGAGAGTTAACACGGTCAGTGGAAGTACAGGTTACATCAAGGACCTCGTAAAAACTAAAACAATAATATCCAAGTCCATGCATTTAGCACAAGGACCCTGAAACTGAGCAATGAAGTGTGTGTTTTGAGGTTTGCGCATACTAGCATTCATACTGCTAAAGACTTTCAGTAGAATCTTTCTAGATGCTAAGAATGAAAAATAAAATCCAATGGTTGTTAGCAATGTTTGGATTTGCTAGTCTTGATCAAACGGTCAATGGTTTATACACTCTATAGTGGAGGTATGATATTGTAAGAGATAAGAGAAGATAAAGATAAGATAGGAAGTATTACGAATGGCCGATCTAATGGTAGGTCTTGTAGGAGCGAGGTGCTTGAGAGTTAACAGGTCGGTGGAAGTACAAGTTACATCAAGGACCTCATGAAAATGATAATTATTGCATCCAAGTCCATGCATTTATTAGCACAAATACCCTGAAACTGAGAGCAATGAAGTGTGTGTTTTGAGGTTTGCGCATATACTAGCGTTCATCATGCTAAAAACTATCAGTATAATCTTTCTAGATGCTAAGAATGGAAAAGAAGATCCAGCGGTTGGCAATATTTGGATTTTCTACTCTTGATCCAACGGTCATTGTTCAAAGTTAATTCGTACACTATGAAGTGGTTTATAGTATTGTAAGAGATAAGACACGATAAAGAGAAGAGAAGAAGTACTGCGAATGGCGTATCAAATAGTAGGTCTCGTAGGAGAGAGGTGCTTGAGAGTTAGCACGGTCGGTGGAAGTACAAGTTACATTAAGGACCTCATAAAAATGAAAATTGTGTCCAAGTCCACGCATTTATTGGAACAAGGACCTTGAAAACTGAGCAATGGAGTTTGTGTTTTGTGGTTTGCGCATACTAGTGTTCATCGTGCTAAAGTACTCCCTCCGACCCAAATTAGTTGACTTAGTTTTATCTAGATTCAGACGTATCTAACACTAAAACAAGTCTAGATACATTTGAATCTAGACAAATCTAAGTCAACTAATTTGGGTCGGAGGGAGTAGAATCTTTCTAGATGCTAAGAATGGAAAAGAAGATCTAGCATTTGGCAATGTTTGGACTTGCTAGACTTGATCCAACGGTCAATGTTCAAAGTTAATCTATACACTATGCAGTGATTTATTGTATTGTAAGAGATAAGAAACGATAAAGAGAAGATAAGAAGTATTGCGAATGGCCTACCAAATGGTAGGTCTCGTAGGAGAGAGGTGCTTGAGAGTTAACATAGTCAGTGGAAGTACAAGTGACATCAAGGACCTCATAAAAATGAAAATTGCATCCAAGATCAAGCATTTATTAGCACAAGGACCCTGGAAACTAGGCAATGGAGTTTGTGTTTTTAGGTTTACGCATAGTAGAGTTCATCGTGCTAAAGTAGAATCTTTCTAGATGCTAAGAATGGGAAATAAGATCAAGAGGTTGGCAATGTTTGGATTTGCTAGTCTTGATCCAACGGTCAATGTTCAAAGTTAATCCATACACTATGCAGTGGTTTATTGTATTGTAAGAGATAAGACACGATAAAGAGAAGATAAGAAGTACTGCGAATGGCTATCAAATGGTAGGTCTCTAGGAGAGAGGTGCTTGAGAGTTAACATGGTCGGTGGAAGTACAAGTTACATCAAGGACCTCATAAAAATGAAAATTGCACCCAAGTCGATGCATTTATTAGCACAGGGACCCTGAAAACTAAGCAATGGAGTTTGTGTTTTTAGGTTTGCGCATAGTAGCGTTCATCGTGCTAAAGTAGAATCTTTCTAGATGCTAAGAATGGAAAAGAAGATAAAGTGGTTGGCAATGTTTTGATTTGCTAGTCTTGATCCAACGGTCAATGTTCAAAGTTAATTTGTACACTATTCAGTGGTTTATTGTATTGTAAGAGATAAGATACGATAAAGAGAAGATAAGAAGTACTGCGCATGGCTATAAAATGGTAGGTCTCGTAGGAGAGAGGTGCTTGAGAGTTAACACGGTTGGTGGAAGTACAAGTTACATCAAGGACCTCATAAAAATGAAAATTGCACCCAAGTCCATGCATTTATTAGCACAGGGACCCTAAAAACTGAGCAATGGAGTTTGTGTTTTTAGGTTTGCGCATAGTAGCATTCATCGTGCTAAAGTAGAATCTTTCTAGATGCTAACAATGGAAAAGAAGATCAAGAGTTGGCAATGTTTTGATTTGCTAGTCTTGATCCAACGGTCAATGTTCAAAGTTAATTGGTTAGCAAAGTTTGACCTAATTTCATTAAATAGTTAGGATGCAAAATCTTAGCAAGAAGATGAACCCGTCGTCAAAACTCTCGGTGGTTTCTGATATATATTAATTGACCGTTCCCCCCAATGGGTACCTCTAAGAGCTTTTTCGTAAAAATTTCAAAGCGACCTACAATTCACCTGTAGATGACCTTGGTCGTTCGGGTTGAAATAAACGATAGTGTCCATACACATGGTAGGACAATATTGTGAAGCTATTTTTCCAAAACTTATCTAATCCCATGATTACAGTTTTCATGGCACGTGGTGCACAAGACCTGATAGAACATCATGAGTAAAACTTTTGTTTTTTGTTTTATGTTTATTCAATGTGATCAATGTTCAAAACGGGTTCAAAATTGCCTTCCCTCCCGATGTTTGGCCGATCTTTTGGATAACCTTCCCTCCTGATGTTTGGGAAGCAAGTGAAAATTTTGAAAACCGGAAAAGTTTGAACTTTTGTGCCGCCAAGGACCAAAGTGGTTTCCTTCCTATGTAATCCTCCTCGTCCCTACTCCACACCAACACGCTTCTGCCGAACACGCCAAAGACACAGATCCGCCGTACCAAGGCACACATGCACAGCCCCACGCTGTGGACGAGGGGAGAGAGATCAGCCGGACCGGTGCGCAAGCGGAAAGGGGAGGAGAGATGGAGCATAAGGAAGGAGAGAGAAAACATACGATTTGTTTTGCATGCATAGGTCCTGAAATTTACTACTAGTAGAGTGGAGTACACTGTAAAGGCTGCAGGAGTACCTCGTGTTAGAAACCCATCATAGCTTTGCTCTGACATGCAACCGCCTTCAACTTCTCTTTGCTACTGCCCTCTTCCCCTGCCAATGTTTTATTCTCTCAGCATGTACATCGTGTGGATAGAGGTGACCATATGTCTAAGCAAATAAATATACTACTCCCGCATTGTGTAAAAAAGCACACCTTAATAAGGCTCAAATAGTAAATCGTATGACATATCATCACTATATAAAATTATAATTGGTAAAGCACAAAAAATTAGAAATTTGATCAACATCTATAAAGTATGGGTGTATATTTGGTCCTTGTACTTTGTATCATCATGTGTAGAACTCAAAGAATATTAGCTACCTAACACTTAAAATTTTTGGTAACATGGTCTAGAGAAACGAGGGAGAAGATTCTAGTATGATCGAGAAGTGTGTATGGAGAGGTTTATGCATAGTGCATTCATTGTGTTCAAGACTATCAATAGAATCTTCTAGATGCTAGAATCAAAAAGAAGATCCAACGGCTAGAAATGTTGGGATTCATGTGTCTTGATCCAACGGTCAACATTCAAAGTTATCCGTACACTATATAGTGGTTTGTAATGAAGACTATTAATAGAATCTTCAAGACGCTAGAGTGGAAAAGAAGATCCAGCGACTGGAAATGTTGGGATTCATGAGTCTTGATCCAACGGTCAATATTCAAAGTTGTTTGTACACTATATAGTGGCAAGATCATGTAGAAGTCAACGATTATTAGCTACGAGTAAGTTGCACATGAGACTCAGATAGTAGACTGATACGTCCATTTTGCATCACTATTCTATGTCATAATTCACTATTATTCATTGATATATTTCATATTAAGATATGATACTTATGTTATTTCATCTGTTTTTGCATGGTTGATGACTTTTGGAGCATGGACTGCCGCAGTCAGGATTCTGATGGAAAAGGTGTTGTTTGGAGGCAAAATTCGCGAAGATCAGAAAATCCGGGAAAATTACGGAAAATCCTATTTTTCTAGAAGACGAAGGAAGCCAGAAGAGGGAGCGGAGATGGGCCACAGGGGGCCCACACCACCCCTTGGCGCGGGCCACCCTAGGCCACGCCACCAGGTGGTGTGGTCGCCCTGGTCCACCTCTGGCTCTCCCCTCTGGCGTATATATTCCTCCCGAAACCCTAAGACTCGGGGAGCGACCATAGAAAGATTTCGCCGCCTCTGCGGGGCGGAAAACACCGAGAGAGAAAGATCTCTCTGGGAGACAGATTTCTGCCGGGGGAATTCCTTCCCGGAGAGGGGAGATCGTCGCCATCAACACCACCATCAAGCTGGACTTCATCGGGATCATCATCAGCATCACCACCATCATCACCATCAGCACCCTCATCACCATCTCCATATTGCTGTAACAATTGTGTTGAATCTTGCATAGTTCTTAGGGGAAACTTTCCCGGTGTTGATTCCTCTTTGTAGTTGATGCTATTGAGTGGAACCATTGAATTATTGTTTATGTTCAGATTGTTATACATCATTATTCCATCTCTGATCATGATCCATAAGATTCCTTGTGAGTAGTTCGTTTTGTTCTTGAGGACATGGGAGAAGTCATGTTGTTAGTAGTGGAATTATGTTGAGAAAGATTCAATAGTTTGATATTTAAGTTGTGGTGTACTTCTTCTAGTGGTGTCATGTGAACGTCGACTACATGACACTTACCTATATGGGCCTAGGGGAATGCATTGTGTATTTGGCTACTAATCGTAGGGGTTGTCGCAGTGACAGAAACCTGAACCCCCGTTAGGAAACCATTGCACAAGGGACGTAAGGGTCTTAGAGTTTAAAGTTGTGGTTAGGTTTCTACCTTAATTACTTTCTTGTACTTACGAATGTTTGCAAGGGGTATAATCACAAGTATGTATTAGTCCTAGGAAGGTCGGTACATTAGCACAGGTTCACCCACACAACACTTAGCAAACTAAACAAGATTAATCAACTATATGAAGCGAAAGCACTTGACAGTATTCCCATGTGTCCTCGAGAAGGTTTGGTCATCTTAAGTAATAGAACTGGCTTGTCCTTTGCTGCATAAAGGATTAGGCCACTTGTTGCATTTGTTCCTACAGTCTTTTATTTACTCGTACTTTGTTTACTTGCTTTATCAAACACCCCTAAAAATCCGTTTGCTAAGTATTTATAGAGAATTCCTGATCCATACCACTAGCCAGCACCTTCTACTCCGCGTTGGGTTCGACACTCTTACTTATTGAAAATACTGCGATACACCCCCTATACTTGTGGGTCATCAAGAATATTTTTTGGCGCCGTTGCCGGGGAGTGAAGCGCTATTGGAGAGTCGAACCGGTAAAGGAAACTTCTACTGTGAGTATTGTTTATTTCTGCTAGTTGCTTTATTTTCGTTATGGATAATTCGCTGAGTTTCTTATTTGGTAATGCTACTACCACTGCTAAGGTAGTAGATGAACCACCACCTACTGAGAATGATGATTTTAAAATACCTACAAGAATTATTGATCGTGTTATGGATAACTACTATGTTGGGGATGGAACTGTCCATCCCGGTGATCATTTGCTCTTTATACACGAATTATGCGGGTTGTTCAAGTGTGCAGGTATTACTATATATCAAGTTAAGAAGAAGTTATTCTCATTATCACTAAAAGGAAGAGCTGAGGAATGGTATAAGCTGCTGAAGAATGGTCAAGCTCTGGAATGGGAGGAAATAGTGCCTCTCTTTTATTCAAAATTTTATCCTCCTAGTGAGATTCATAAAGATCGGAATCAAATATACAACTTTTTGCCTCTTGATGGAGAGAGTACATCTCAATCTTGGGGGAGATTGAAGTTACTTATGCTCAAATGTCCCATTCATGAGCCCCCCAATAATATCATTATCAATAACTTTTATGCAAGGCTCCCTCTACATGACAAGGATTTATTGGATGCTTCTTGTGCTGGATCATTCACTCGCATGGAAGAAGAAGCTAAATGGGATCTTCTGGACCGTATTCAAGACAATGCTGAAGCATGGGAGAATGACAAAGGTAGAAAGTCAGGTATAAATTATGATTATGAATGCATTGAATCTTTTATGGGAACTAATGACTTTCAAAACATTAGTAATGCTTATGGTCTTGATTTACAAGTTATTACAAATTGCTTTAAGGCTTTTGCTTCTTACATTGAAATTCCAAAAAGGGGATGGAACAAGTACCATGCACCTTAAAAAGATATTGTTGACTGTGTTCCTGTTGGGAGTACTGAGTATTGCACTATTGATCACATCTTACATGAACCTTATATCGAGAAGATTCCCTTCCCAGATAAGGTAAGGATCATCCTATGATAACTAGTGTAATCACTAAAAGTGAAAAGAGAACTGTAAAACCTGATGAACAAATAAACGTCGAACCTGTGGTAGCAATTGTGAAAGACCTTGTCACTAAAGGCATAGAAGATGGACACATAGTCTTTTGTGAGGATGCTTCTAATATTGTTTCACATCCTAATAGAACTAAAAAGGCTAGTGTCCTTGTGCTTTCCGTTAGAATTGGTGATCATTGCTATTATGGTTTATGTGATATTGGTGCAAGTTCCAGTGTTATTCCTTATGAGCTTTATAGAGGAATTATGCATGAAATCAGTCCCTGCGAATTGGAAGAGATTGATGTGGTTCTTCACCTTGCTAATAGAGAGACCATCTCTCCAATTAGTATTGTACGAGATGTGGAAGTTCTTTGTGGTAAGATTAAGTATCCTGCTGATTTTCTAGTACTTGGTTCAGCTGCTAGTAAAACTTATCCTATCATTTTTGGTAGACCTTTCTTGAGTACTTGTGGAGGTATTATAGATTTCAAGAGGGAGAAAATCTTGACTAAGTTTGATGGGGAATCTAATGAGTTTAATTTTTCGAAATTTACTAAAGAACCTTGTGAAGAGGAAACCCATAATGAGGATTTTAGAGTTGAACAACTTGCTTCTATTTCTCTTACTCCTAACAATGCTTTGCAGCAATTTATGGAAGATCACGAAAGTGAGATCTTCATGGAAGAAAGGAATGAGATTGACGAGATTCTCCGTCGTCAACCCAAGATGCTTAAGCATAACTTGCCTGTAGAAGACTTGGGTACCACATTGCCACCTAAAAAGGATCCGTTCTTCGATGTAAAACCTCTCCCTGATAATCTTAAATATGCTTATATTGATGATAAAAAGATATATCCTGTTATTATTAGCTCTAAACTTTCAGGGAAGGAAGAGGAAAGGTTATTGGAGGTTTTGAAGAAACACCGAGGAGCTATGGCCTATACTCTAGATGATTTAAAAGGGATTTCACCTACTATATGTCAGCATTCTATCAATATAGAACCAGATGCAAAGCCAGTAGTAGAGCACCAACGACGTTTAAATCCTAAGATGAAGGAAGTGGTAAGGAATGAGGTATTGAAACTCCTTGATGTTGGTATTATTTACCCTATTGCTGATAGTGAATGGGTTAGTCATGTCCATTATCTTCCTAAAAAAGGAGGAATTACCGTTGTTCCTAATGATAATGATGAGCTTATTCCCCAAAGAATAGTAGTAGGCTATAGGATGTGCATTGATTTTAGAAAAGTCAACAAAGTTACTAAGAAAGATCATTACCCGCTTCCTTTTATTGATCAAATGTTGGAAAGGTTGTCTAAAAAGACCCATTTTGTTTTGTTGATGGTTATTCTGGTTTCTCTCAAATTGCTGTTAAACAACAAGATCAAGAAAAAACTACTTTTACTTGCCCTTACGGAACTTATGCTTATAGACGTATGCCTTTTGGTTTATGTAATGCTCCTGCTACTTTTCAAAGATGCATGTGTGCTATCTTTCATGGTTTTTGTGAGGAAATTGTGGGAAGTGTTCATGGATGACTTTTCTGTCTATGGAACTTCTTTTGATAATTGTATGCACAACCTTGATAAAGTTTTGTAGAGGTGTGAAGAAACTAATCTTGTTCTTAATTGGGAGAAGTGCCACTTCATGGTTCATGAAGGGATTGTCCTTGGGCATAAAGTTTCTGAAAGAGGCATAGAAGTTGATAGAGCTAAGGTTGAGGCAATTGAGAAAATGCCATGTCCAAGAGACATCAAAGGTATTCGTAGTATCCTTGGTCATGCTGGTTTCTATAGAAGGTTTATTAAAGACTTTTCTAGGATATCAAAACCCCTCACTAATCTTCTTCAAAAAGATGTACCCTTTGTTTTTGATGATGATTGTAAGGAAGCTTTTGAAACTCTTAAGAAGGCTTTAACTACAACCCCTATTATTCAGCCACCTGATTGGAGTTTACCCTTTGAAATAATGTGTGATGCTAGTGATTTTGCTGTAGGTGCTGTCCTTGGGAAACGAATTGATAAAAAGCTAAACGTTATTCATTATGCTAGTAAGACTCTAGACGCTGCTCAAAGGAATTATGCTACTACTGAAAAAGAATTTCTAGCTGTCGTTTTTGCTTATGATAAGTTTAGACCCAAAAGTCACCATTCATACTGATCATGCTGCTATTAAATACCGTATGACGAAGAAGGACGCTAAGCCTAGGCTTATTAGATGGGTGCTGCTTTTACAAGAGTTTGATCTACATATAGTAGATAGGAAAGGTGCTGAAAACCCTGTAGCTGATAATTTATCTCGATTGGAAAACATCTCTTTTGACCCTATGCCTGTTAATGATAGTTTCCCAAATGAACAGTTGGCTGCAGTAGGGTAAGCTCACGAGGGAGCCCTTGGTACGCTGGTTATGCTAATTTTATTGTCTCCAAGTATTTGCCTCCAACTTTTACAGCTCAACAAAGAAGGAAGTTATTTTATGATTTGAGGCATTATTTTTGGGATGACCCACACTTATATAAAGAATGAGTGGATGGTATTATGCGAAGATGTGTTCCAGAATATGAACAAAAGGAGATATTGCGTAAATGTCATGGTAGTGCTTATGGAGGACATCATGCATGAGATAGAACTGCGCAAAAGGTGCTACAATCAGGTTTCTATTGGCCTACCCTTTTTAAAGATGCAGGAAAATTTGTTTTATCTTGTGATGAATGTCAGCATGTTGGTAATATTTCTAGACGCAATGAAATGACTATGAACTACTCTCTAGTTATTGAACCATTTGATTGCTGGGGATTTGACTTTATGGGTCCTTTTCCTCCCCCGAAAGGTTATACTCATATTCTTGTTGCCGTTGATTATGTTACTAAGTGGGTAGAAGCCATTCCTACGAAGAGTGCTGACGGGGATACTTCTCTAAAAATGCTTAAGGATGTTATCTTTCCTAGGTTTGGAGTGCCTAGGTATCTCATGACTGATGGGGGTTCTCATTTCATTCATGGTGGTTTTAGAAAGACCCTTGCTAAATATGATGTTAATCATAGAATTGCTTCAGCTTATCACCCCCAAACTAGTGGGCAAGTAGAGTTATCAAATAGAGAAATTAAATCCATCTTGCAAAAGACTGTTAATAGATCTAAAAAAACTGGGCTAAAAAGTTGAATGATGCTTTATGGGCTTATAGAACTGCCTACAAAAACCCTATGGGGATGTCTCCTTATAAAATGGTTTATGGGAAAACTTGTCACCTACCTTTAGAATTAGAACACAAAGCTTACTGGGTAGTTAAAGAACTCAATAGAGATTGTAAGCTCGCAGGTGAGAAAAGATTATTTGATTTAAGTTCCTTAGATGAATGGAGGAGTGAAGCCTATGAAAATGCTAGGCTCTTTAAAGAAAAAGTTAAAAGATGGCATGACAAGCGAATACTTAAGAGAGAATTTCATGTTGGTGAGAAAGTTCTATTGTATAGGTCTCGTCTTAGATTTTTTGCAGGAAAGCTACTGTCAAAATGGGAAGGACCCTTCATTATTGAAGAAGTGTACCGTTCGGGAGAAATAAAAATTTCTTCTTTAAAAGATAATACTACACAAGTAGTGAATGGGCAACGACTCAAGCACTATATTGCTGGAGATTCTTACAATGAAGATGAAGATATTGATGTTATTCAAGTGGTGACTCTGGAACAATCAACTAGATACCAAATTCAGAGACCTGTAGAGTCCATTTTCAAATAGGTAACAGTTCTGGTAAGAAAAGTTCCGTGAAAATACTATCCAACTATATTTTTCTAGTTTTTAGTCAATAAGGGAAGCTACGAAGCGAAAGAGGGCAGAAACGGAGCCAGGGTGGCTCACACCACCCTGTGGTGCAGGCCCACCCCTGGCCGTGCCACCAGGTTGTGTGGCCACTCCGGACTCCGTCTCCGACCCGTTTTCTCCCAGTACCTTCCTTTTGTTGTGAAACTTCGTAATATATAACCCCCCGGATCTCCTGAGGTTCGTATATCGTATTTTCGTCGTGTTTTCATTTCGATCTGTTTCTGACAGGTAGAGTCCCAGATTTGGAGCCAGAATGTCTTCTTTTGGATCAGCCATGGAAGATTCCTTAGAAGATATCATCAACCCATACATGAGAGAGTTGAAGATTCATCCCAAGGAGTTGTTGCTTGAAGATGGGGAGGTCCAGATAAAATAGGTTCAAGGCCCTAAAGGTGAAGGAAGTCTGGAGGACAGGATGGAAGCACTAGAGCAAGAAGTCTTTAGGTACAAGAAGATGGCGGAACGCGAAGTGGATATCATCCATAAGATTTGTTCCGAACTCATCACCGAGCACGAAAAGGAGACTGCTGAGCTCAAGGATGAAGTCCTCTCACTCCACCAAACAACCAACAAACTGCAAGCACATCTCTACGATGTTCAAAATCAAAACTATGAGTACGAGGTTAGATTTAAATGCATAAGTGCTACTGCAAGTTTCAGGATGCTGGAGACCACAATGTCCTTTGTTGATGGGGAGCCTTTACCCTGGAAGTCGGACGATGACGAGAGGATACCACCACCACCAAAGGAGTAATTCGTCATCAGTTTTGGCATCCCCTTGGTTTGTTCCAAGCTTGGGGGAGTGCCACGGTATCATATCACTATCTTCTATCTTTTTACCTTTTTAGTAGAGTCATATCATGAATAGAGAAGTTATCATGTAGGATGGTTTGCATTTGGAAGTGTCCCCTCTCTCGTTAGATATGTATCCCTTGGTGTGAGTTGCCGTTATGGAATATTAATGAGAAGTTCTATCATTTACTCTTTTGCATAGCTTATATTAGTTTTCAATTCGTGGTTATATGATTGATCTTGTTGTTAGTATTGGTATCACTCTGGGATCATTGAGTTAATTTAGTTGGTTTTGGCAAACCTGGCTTGGTTAGTAGCAACACTATTTTTGAGAGTTGAATGAAAAGATAAAAGTACTCTAAAGAAAAATAATTTCATCATCTTTCTTTCTTGATTTGCTCATAAGTCTAGTATTCTCTAGTTAAGATATTTTGTGCTTCCAAGGAAGATTGCATGTTTGTTTTTATCACTTGTATGTTTGTTTTTTTCCTTCAACTTTTATACTTGCTACCCAGCCTTGCTAGCCAAAAACCTGTATTGAGAAGGAATTCTTCTCGTGCATCCACTTCCTTTAAACCAAACCCATGCCATTTGTGTCCACCATACCTACCTATTAGCATTATTGCTATTCCAAGTAAATTCATGTTTTTATCTACCTTCCAAATTAAACTTGTTATGTGAAAATTAGTGATTAAAGCTCTCACGAACTTTATGGCACACTTTACTTTCTTGCATTTAATAAACTTGAACCATTGTGCCCATCTATGTTGCGTATATGCTTGCGCTTTGTAAGTTGTGAATTAGCAGAACCATGCTGTCATGGGGAACGCTTTCAACATTGCACTGGTACTTAGTACCTAGTTGATATCATGTTCTTTTGTCTATGGATGTCGTCGGTGTGAAATAAAAGGGGAGCTTGTAAGTCCACGGAGTTATGCATGTGTGTTAGATAAACGCCTGTGCCGCTGGTCTAATCCATGCTGACATGGTGGAAACCTGTAGCGTAACCATAACGAGCATCTATGAAGAATTCTTCTTATAAAAAAAGAGATAGAGATTGAGAAAAAGAGAAAAAGAGAAAAAGGAAAAAAAGAGATATTGTGAAAAGAGGAAAGAGAGAAAAAGCACCATATTCCCATGGTAAATAAGAAGATTACTGAGATGCTTGATGTCTGCTTGCCTTGTCATTTTGATATGGGGATTCTTCCGTATTATTGGGCAAGGGGTACCCCGTTGGCGGTTCTCTATGATACACATATGCTTACGATGACAAGAACTTACTGGTGACTAAACTTGAGTAGCATGAGGAGCGGCCCTCGTATTCAAGGGACATGAGATTCTCAATTTACAACTTGTCAATGCATATCCTCATATTTGATCACTTTAACCTTAATCACCTAAAGATGCCTATGATAGGGGCAATGAGAGCTGAAAGCTAGTAAGTATCATAATTTTTGGGAGCTCTTTATGAAACTTGCAATCCCTGCTTCCCTCTGCGAAGGGCCTTTCTTTTACTTTTTAGTTGAGTCAATAAACCTATTCCCTTCTATCTCAGCAAGTATTTTGAGTTGTTGTGTTTCATTCATTCATATGATGATTTATTCAATCATGTTTCTTATGTTCCTTGTTTTGCACATTGCTCTTATCTGGATGTTTACTACTGTGAAAGCTTTCATTGAAAATTAGTTATTTGTGAACTCCAACAAATTATCAACTATTCTTTAACCAAGAGCTAAGTTTGCCATTACCAATTATGATTCACTTTATGTATCTTTATTGTGTTTCTTTTACTTATTGCAAGTTAAGTTATATAATAGTGAGTTGTCTTCTATTATGATCTATGTATTGATGAATGTGATGCTTCTTGTCCGTAATCTTTTATCGACTCTTCACTCCATAAACCTGAGGTCATGTTTATTGAGCTTAGTTTCGCTTGGGGACAAGCGAAGTATAAGCTTGGGGGGAGTTGATACGTCCATTTTGCATCACTATTCTATGTCATAATTCACTGTCATTCATTGATATATTTCATATTAAGAGATGATACTTATGTTATTTCATCTGTTTTTGCATGGTTGATGACTTTTGGAGCATGGACCGCTGCAGTCAGGATTCTGATGGAAAAGGTGCTGTTTGGAGGCAAAATTCGCGAAGATTAGAAAATCCGAGAAAATATACGGAAAATCCTATTTTTCCAGAAGACGAAGGAAGCCAGAAGAGGGAGTGGAGATGGGCCACAGGGGCCCACACCACCCCCTGGCGCGGGCCACCCCGTAGCGCGGGCCACCCTAGGCCACGCCACTAGGTGGTGTGGCCACCCTGGCCCACCTCTGGCTCTCCCCTCTGGCGTATATATTCCTCCCGAAACCCTAAGACCCGGGGAGCGACCACAGAAAGATTCCGCCGCCTCTGCGGGGTGGAAAACACCGAGAGAGAAAGATCTCTCCGGCAGACAGATTTCTGCTGGGGGAATTCCTTCCCGGAGAAGGGAGATCGTCGCCATCAACACCACCATCAAGCTGGACTTCATCGGGATCATCATCATCATCATCACCATCAGCACCCTCATCACCATCTCCATATTGCTGTAACAATTTCGTTGAATCTTGCATAGTTCTTAGGGGAAACTTTCCTAGTATTGATTACTCTTTGTAGTTGATGCTATTGAGTGGAACCATTGAATTATTGTTTATGTTCATATTGTTATACATCATTATTCCATCTCTGATCATGATCCATATGATGTCTCGTGAGTAGTTCGTTTTGTTCTTGAGGACATGGGAGAAGTCATGTTGTTAGTAGTGGAATTGTGTTGAGAGAGATTCAATAGTTTGATATTTAAGTTGTGGTGTACTTCTTCTAGTGGTGTCATGTGAACATCGACTACATGACACTTCACCTATATGGGCCTAGGGGAATACATTTTGTATTTGGCTACTAATCGTGGGGGTTGCCGGAGTGACAGAAACCTGAACCCCCGTTAGGAAACCATTGCACAAGGGATGTAAGGGTCTTAGAGTTTAAAGCTGTGGTTAGGTTTCTACCTTAATTACTTTATTGTACTTACGGATGTTTTCAAGGGGTATAATCACAAGTATGTATTAGTCCTAGGAAGGTCGGTACATTAGCACAGGTTCACCCACACAACACTTAGCAAGCTAAAGAAGATTAATCAACTATATGAAGCGAAAGCACTTGACAGTATTCCCATGTGTCCTCGAGAATGTTTGGTCATCTTAAGTAATACAACCCACTTGTCCTTTGCTGCATAAAGGATTGGGCCACTTGCTGCATTTGTTCCTACAGTCTTTTATTTGCTTGTACTTTGTTTACTTGCTTTATCAAAAACCCCTAAAAATCCGTTTGCTAAGTATTTGCATTTAAAATTCCTGATCCATAACACTAGCCATCACCTTCTGCTCCTCGTTGGGTTCGACACTCTTACTTATCGAAAATATTGTGATACACCCCCTATACTTGTGGGTCATCATAGACATATGACATATCATCACTATATACAATTTTAACTGGTAAAGCACAAAAAAATTATAACTTTGATCAATATCTATAAAGTATGGGTGTACATTTGGTCCTTGTACTTTGTATCATCATGTAGAAGTCAAAGATTATTAGCTACCTAACAGATGATTTTTTATAACATGGTCTAGAGAAACAAGGGAGAAGCTTCTAGTATGATGGAGAAGTGTGTATTGAGGTTTATGCATACCATTCATTATGCCGAAGACTATCAATAGAATCTTCTAGATGCTAGAATGGAAAAGAAGATCCAACGGCTAGAAATGCTAGGATTCGCGAGTCTTGATCCAACGGTCAACATTCAAAGTTATCTGTACACTACATAGTGGTAAGATAAGATAAGATAAGATAAGATCATGTAGAAGTCAATGATTATTAGCTACGAGGGAGAAGATTCTAGTATGATGGAGAAGTGTGTTTTGAGGTTTGTGCATATCATTCATTATGCTGAAGACTATCAATAGAATCTTCTAGATGTTAGAATGGAAAATAAGATCCAATGGCTGGAAATGTTGGGATTCACGAGTCTTGATCCAACTATCAATATTCAAAGTTATTCGTACACTATATAGTCGTAAGATAAGATAAGATAAGATATCTCTATCTCTACTACTATAGTGGAGCAGTTTTGAATTGGATCCATAGCACCAATCCTGACCATTGGGCTGTTGGATCCAATGGTTCAGAGAAGCTAGATTCGTGTTGAGTAGTACTTACAACAAACTCCACCATGCATGTTCTAGAACCATCATGTCACCACCCCCTAAATTTCATAGCACAATAGAATGTATTCTCTCTACTTATACTACTATAGTGGAGTAGTTTTGAATTGGATCCATAGCACTAATCATGACCGTTGGGCTGTTAGATCCAATGGTTCAGAGCAACTGGATTCGTGCTGAATAGTACTCCCTCCGCCAAAATATAAGGCGCCTAAGGATTAGTCAAAAGTCAACATTTTTTAAGTTTGACCATGATTATACACAAAAATATAAAAATTAAAAGTATTAAATTAATATCAATAGATTCACCATAAAGTATATTTTCTTAATATGTCCATTCAATATTGTAGATGTAGATATTTTTTACTAAATATTTGGTCAAAGTTAGTAAGGTTTGATTTTGTCCAATCCTTAGGCGCCTTATGTTTTGGGACGGAGCGAGGGAGTACAGACCTAGATGCTAGAATGGAAAAGAAGATCCAATGGTAAGCAATGTTTGGATTTGCCAGTGTTGATCCAATGGTCAATGTTCAGATAAGTTAATCCCTACATTATTTAGTGGTGGTATGCATGGAATTGTAAGAGATAAGAGACAAGATAAAGGTAAGATAAGAAGTACTACGAATGGACGATCTAATGGTAGGTCTCGTATGAGCAAGGTGATTGAGAGTTAACATGGTCGGTGGAAGTAAAAGTTACATCAAGAACCTCATAAAAAATGAAAATTGCATCCAAGTCCATGCATTTTAGCACAAGGACTCTGACACTGAGCAATGAAGTACTGTGTGTTTTTAGGTTTGCGCATACTAGCGTTCATCGTGCTAAAGACTATCAATAGATCAAATCTTTCTCGATGCTAAGAATGGAAAAAAGATCCAACGGTTAGCAATGTTTGGATTTGCTAGTCTTGATCCAACGGTTAATATGTTCAAAGTTAATCCCTACACTATGTAGTGGTATGGTATTGTAAGAGATATGAGACAAGATAAAAGATAAGATAACAAGTACTACGAATGGCCGATCTTATGGTAGGTCTCGTAAGAGAGAGGTGCTTGAGAGTTAACACGGTGGGTAGAATTACAATTTACATCAAGGACCTCATAAAAAATGAAAATTGCATCCAAGTCCATGCATTTATCACAAGGACCCTAAAACCGAGTAATGAAGTACTGTGTGTTTTGAGGTTTGCGCATACTAGTGTTCATCATGCTAAAGACTATCAATAGAATCTTCATAGATGCTAAGAATGGAAAAGAAGATCCAATGGTTAGCAATGTTTGGATTTGCCAGTCTTGAGATCCAACTGTCAATGTTCAAAATAAGCTAATCCCTACACTATGTAGTTGTGGTATATATGGTATTGTAAGAGATAAGAGACAAGATAAAGATAAGAAGTACTACGAATGGCTGATCTAATGGTAGGTCTCGTAAGAGCGAGGTGCTCGAGTGGTCGGTGGAAGTACAAGTTACATCAAGGAACTCATAAAAAAATGAAAATTACATCCAAGTCTGTGCATTTGGCACAAGACCGAGTAATAATGAAGTACTGTGTGTTTTGAGGTTTGCGCATACTAGTGTTCATTGTGCTAAAGACTATCAGTATAATCTTTCTAGATGCTAAGAATGGAAAAGAATATCCAACGGTTAGCAAAGTTTGGATTTGCCAGTCTTGATCCAACGATCAATGTTCAAAGTTAATCGGTTAGCAAAGTTTGACCTAATTTCATGAAACAATGAGCAAAGTTTGATCTAATTTCATTAAATAGTCAGGATGCAAAATCTTAGCAAGAAGATGAACCTGTTGTGAAAACTCTCCGTGGTTTCTGATATATATTAGTTAACCCTCCCCCCGATGGGTACCTCCAAGAGCTTTTTCGTAAAACTTTCAAAGCAACCTACAATTTACTTGCAGTAGTCCAAAATTTACCTAATTTCGGTAAATCGACATAAAATCATGTAAGTGGGTGAAGTTAGCTTGGAAATTTGAGAACTGATAAAACATGGTAAATCGTAAGTGCATCGTGTTGGTCCACTATATATGTGTGAAAACTTGGCTTGTGGCATTCAAATCCATAGTTTTTGGACTTTCTTTAGGGGAAAGAACAATCTAGTAATCACTCGAAAAATTAAGAATGTTCTTTCCTAAGATAGTTGGAAACTCACACTAGTGGAATTGTCTACTACAAGAAGATGCACCTATATCTACCTCCGAAAAGACGTTTAAATCAAGAGGAATCTATTGCACTTACTTGTAGCTAAAGTTTGGCCTAGTTTTGTTAAACTGGCAAGATGCAAAATCTTCGCAAGAAGTTGAATTTGTCGTCAAAAATCTCGTTGGATGGTTTCTCATATATTAATTGTGACCCCCCGATGGGTACCTTCAAAAGCTTTTTCGTAAAACTTTCACAGTAACCTACAAGTTGCTTGTAGTAGTTCAAATTTGACCTAATTTTGATAAATCAACATAAGGTCATTCAAGTGGGCAAAGTTACGTAGCGAGTTTGAGAATTCATAAAACACAGGAAATCATAAGTACAATATGTTGGTCCACTATATATATATGTGTGTGAGAACTTGGCTTCTGGCATTTAATTAGATCGATATTCTTCGAAATTCCTTTATGAGAGAGAATAATCTTGACATCGCTTAGAAAATTGATAATGGTCTTTCCTGATAATTGGAAACTCACACCGACGACATTGTTTACTACAAGAAGATGCACCCATCTACCTCTGAAAAGACATTTAATTCAAGAGCAATCTATCGCGCTTACATGTAGCTCAATTCTGACTTAATTTTGTTAAATTGTCAAGATGCAAAATCTGAGAAAGAAGTTGAACCTATCATCAAAGCTCATAGTGGTTTCTGATATATTAATTCACCCCTCCCCCGAAGGGTACCTAAAAAAGATTTTTCATGAAGCTTTCAAAGCAACCTACAATTTACTTGTAGTTCAAATTCAACCTAATATAATTTCGATAAAACAGGATAAAGTCATTCAAGTTGGCAGAGTTAGATAGGAAGTTTGAAAGCACATAAAACATCGGTATCGTCAGTACAACATGTCGGTCCACTATATATATATATGTCTGAAAACCTGGATTGTGGCATTCAGATCCATATTCTTCGGACTTTCTTGACGAAAAATAACAACCTCGCTTGTCATCTCTCAGAAAATTGAGAATTGAATGTTCTTTTCTGATAGTTCGAAACTCACACTGACGACATTGTTTACTGCATATTGATTTTTTTTCAATGAGTATACTATTTAATACTGTATATAGTTGGTCAAACTTTGTAATGGTTGACTTTGACTAAACCTAATATGATGAGTAATACTCCCTCCGTCTAGAAATATAAGATGTTTTAGCTTTGTAAATCGAATGTATCTAGACATCTTTTAGTGTATGGGTTCATAGAGGTTCAGAGTGAACCTATACACTAAAAGGCGTCTAGATACATTCATTTCACATAGCTAAAACGTCTTATATTTCTGAATAGAGGGAGTATTAAATAAATGGAGTATAGGATAAGATTAGAAAAACAACATTTTTTAGAACCCTCACAAGCTTTTTCTTAGCATCACAGATCCGAATATTACATTGACACTGATGATTAACCAAACTGCAAACAGAGAAAAGGTAAACACATACTGAGTAGTAGTAGTACAACTTAACGACTTCTAGGGGGACTCCGCGGTCTTCTCAGGCAACTTGGCAGCATCCTCCATGAGTAACTTGGTTGTGTCCTCCGTGGTACCATCGCCAAGCAGGGACTCATGGATGCTGGACAGCACGATGCTGTGCACGATGGTAACACCGGCCAGCAGCTTGCTGAGCTCCTCGTCGTGCATGACGCCAAGCATCACGTGCCTCGAGATGATGCAGATCTTCTTGCTGTTCTTCACGGCTTGCCCGGCGAGCTCCAGCACCTCGGTAGTGAGGTACTCGAGAATGACCACGAGGTAGGCGAGAGCCCCGAAGCCTATGCGCTGGGAGTACCGACCCTCCTTGAGGTAGCGCCCGATTAGGCCGACGGGGAAATGCAGCCCGACCTTGACGGACCTCGACACCTGCTTCTTCCTGCGGCTGCCTGGTGCGAGACTACGACTTGGGATGGCCAAAGTAGATTCGGAAGCCGGGGACATGTCTTCTTTTTCTCCACGGCCTTTGTCGCCGCCACCTGGGTCTTCTTCTTTCCATAGGGAGCTTCGGTCTTCGGAGCCATAGCTACAAAGTCTAAGAGGAAGAAAGGTTAATTGTGGAGGGCCGGTGAAGGTGCCTAGGTCCCTTGTATTGAAACTTTAGCAGCGCCGTCTTTACTATTTTACAAGTATGAATTTTTAATAGGAGTACTACTAAAAAGCTGTGTGCATGTTTCCTGATTTTCTTTCACTTTTTTGAAACATGGCCAGATGTGTGAGCATGAAAATTCATACAAAGAAGTTGTATCTTTCAAAACAATAGTCGGTTTTCAGTATGACTGCGTGGGTACAATAATTAGTACTATATGAATTTCTGACAAATTTACAAGCAATCTATCACGCACTTGTAGATCAAAATTTACCTACTTTGGTTTTATTGACAAAATGTCATTTAATTATGTGAAATTAGCTAGAAGGCCTGAAAATTCATGAAACTTGTTAACCAGGAAACATACTCTATTTTGTGTGAAATTTAGTGTGTTGTGGCATTCGGAGCCATACTCTTTGCCTTTTCTTTAAAAAATAGTTATATGTGGCACTTCTAAAATAATTTAACAAAATTCTATACATAGAAGTAGAAAAGTCCAATTAACAACATTAGTATGCCATGCCAAGGTGCATCCCCTCAACCCGAAATGGACACGACCTTTGTCATTATTTAACTTGAAACCCAAGTACTCCCTCCGTCTCAAAATAGATGTCGCAATTTTTTTAAAATTTAGATGTATCTACACTAGATAGTGGCTAGATACATCCAAATTTAAACAATTTTGAGACAGAGGGAGTATGTTACACATCGCTGGTCATATTTTAACATTTTTTATTGTTTTCTTTACTTTTCTTTAATTTATCCCAATAAACGGGACGAGTGATGCAGATATGACCTTGACATTGGTAACTTGGCTTAAAATGTGAACAATGTTCATACATGGTTATGACCATATTGTATAGCAAGTTTTTCGAAAGTTGTCCAAATCCATGTTTGTAGTTTTCGTCCAAACAAGCACAAATATAAGAGGACATCATTTAAGTTTCAACTATGTATCATTACCCCCCACCCCCCACCCCCCTGCAAAAAAACCATGTATCATGACACACATTGAAATAAGTATTTTCATATAGTACTAACACGCGGTGGAAATTATCTATATTTTCCTAAAATATAGTGAGTGCACTCTAAGCCAAATTATCCGGACGTACTTAATTACGAGATATAGTATATTGCCCGCCTCTTCTCTGGACGCCATTTAATTTTGCACTCGGGCACGCTTCTTCAGTGGGGGGCGGGAAGAGACCTCCTTGTCGTCGTCCTCGGCCTCCTCCCCGCCATCGTCCTCGACCTCCTCCCCGCCATCGTCCTTGGTCTCCTCCCTGTCGTCATCTTCGGCCTCCTCCTCAAGGTCGAGCTTAGACTCCTCCTCTTCCTCAGTCTCATCTTCCGTCTTATTGGAGTCGCTCGGTGTTGGTGGTGGCGTCCCTTCGAAAAAGCGCTGCTAGTGGTTATCTTCTTCATTAGAGGAGTCAGACAGCGGCGACATCCATGGCCCGTCGACTGAGTCTGGGCTTCCAGGTGGAGTTTCGGGGCCTTTCCCATTTGTCAGGTCAATCGACGTGTTCTAGAGAGAGTTTTCATACGACATTTTGGAAGGAAATAGAGAGAGATCGACTTCTAAGCAACGGTGCGTTGGGTGTTTTGGATGAAAGTAGGTGTGCGTACTATTGCAATTTATAATGTCTATTTATAGTCGTGCTTATGTTAATACCCTGAAAACTATCCCAAAATATCATAAATAGATTGTACCAGACTCGTCCCGCCAACAAAAAAAAAGGATTATACCAGACTTGTCGGTTCTTGATTTTTCTCGGCCCAGAGAATTCAGGAGGCGCCCCGCTTTATCCAAAAATGAAGAGAATCATGCAGATCGTGCTGAATTACTGAGTGTCTCTTACTTCCTCCGTTAAAAATTAAGTGTCTATAGTAGTACATACTTATCTAGCTACATTACTACTAGTATACATATACTCTTCACAAAGTTGCGTCACCGAACTTGATTGCTGGTGGTATGGTGTGGGCCTCATCTTTTTCTGCACCGCTACATCTCAGACTAGAAGTATAATCATTGTGTGAAAGCTTACACAGGAAGGAAGGAGAAATGGAGAGGATAGTGGATGGATGGTGAGAGGGGGCGAAGCAGAGAGAAAATCTAGTAGGTAGTAGTATGTGTACTAGTACCGCGTGTCACGACCCATCGTAATATGTAAACTTTTAGCCGAAGTTAGATAGGAACCATGATCAACTACAGTATGTGTGAAACCATTGGCTTGTGGCATTCTGAACCATATTATTTGGACTTTCTTCACAAAAAAACATCACCGTCCTCACTAGGAAAATTGATATTCTTTTTTTCCTAATTGTTGGAAACTCCCACCTGCTACAATTCTTACTACGCCAAGATGCACCCATCTACCAAACTATCGTGGGAACTCTATCAAATTGTAAACTATGATGTAAATATGGCCTTGATGACCTTGGTCGTTCGGGTTGAAATAAACCCAACAGTGTCCATACACATGGTAGGACAATGTTGTGAAGCTATTTTTCCAAAACTTATCTAATCCCATGATTATAGTTTTCATGGCACGTGGTGCACAAGACATGATAGGACATCATGAGCAAAACTTTTGTTTTTTGTTTTTCGTTTATTCAATGTGATCAATGTTCAAAACGGGTTCAAAATTCCCTTCCCTCCCAATGTTTGGCCGATCTTTTGGATAACCTTCCCTCTTGATGTTTGGGAAGCAAGTGAAAATTTCGAAAACCGGAAAAGTTTGAATTTTTGTGCCGCAAGGACCAAAGTGATTTACTTCCTATGTACTCCTCCTTGTCCCTACTCCGCACCAATGCACGGCTACTGAACACACCAGAGACACAGAGCCGCCGTACCAAGGCACACGTGCGCAGCGCCACGCTGTGGATGAGGGGAGAGAGATCAACCGGACCGGTACGCGAGGGGAAAGGGGAGGAGAGATGGAGCATAGGAAAGAAGAGAGAAAACACACGATTTGTTTTGCGTGCATAGGTCCTGAAATTTACTACTAGTAGAGTGGAGTACATTGTAAGGCCGCAGGAGTATCTCGTGTCAGAAACCCATCATAACTTTGCTCTGACATGGAACCGCCTTCAACTTCTCTTTGCTGCTTCCCTCTTCCCCTGCCAACATTTTATTATCTCAGCATGTACAGCACGTGGACAGAGGTGACCATATGTCTAAGCAAACAAATATACTACTCCCGCATTGTCTAAAAAAGCACACTTTAATAAGGCCCAGATATTAAATCGTATAACATATTGTCACTATATAAAATTATAATTGGTAAAGCACAAAAAATTATAAATTTGATCAACATCTATAAAGTGTGGGTGTATATTTGGTCCTTGTACTTTGTATCATCATGTGTAGAAGTCAAAGATTATTATCTACCTAACACTTGAAATTTTTGTTAACATGGTCTAGAGAAACGAGGGAGAAGATTCTAGTATGATCGAGAAGTGTGTTTGGAGAGGTTTATGCATAGTTCATTCATTGTGTTCAAGACTATCAATAGAATCTTCTAGATGCTAGAATGGAAAAGAAGATCCAATGGCTAGAAATGCTAGGATTCGCGAGTCTTGATCCAACGGTCAACATTCAAAGTTATTCGTACACTATATAGTGGTTTGTAATGAAAAATATCAATATAATCTTCAAGATGCTAGAATGGAAAAGAAGATCCAGCGACTGGAAATGTTGGGATTCGCGAGTCTTGATCCAACGGTCAATATTCAAAGTTGTTTGTACACTATATAGAGGCAAGATCATGTAGAAGTCAACGATTATTAGCTACTAGTAAGTTGCACATGAGACTCAGATAGTAGGCGTATGACATATCATCACTATATACAATTATAATTGGTAAAGCACGAAAAATTATAAATTTGATCAACATCTATAAAGTATGGGTGTACATTTGGTCCTTGTACTTTGTATCATCATGTAGAAGTCAAAGATTATTAGCTACCTAACACATGATTTTTTTTGATAACATGGTCTAGAGAAACAAGGGAGAAGCTTCTAGTATGACGGAGAAGTGTGTTTTGAGGTTTGTGCATAGCATTCATTATGCCGAAGACTATTAATAGAATCTTCTAGATGCTAGAATGGAAAAGAAGATCCAACGGCTAGAAATGTTGGGATTCGTGAGTCTTGATCTAACGGTCAACATTCCAAGTTATCCGTACACTATAGTGGTAAGATAAGATAAGATAAGATAAGATCATGTAGAAGTCAACGATTATTAGCTTCGTGGGAGAAGATTCTAGTATGATGGAGAAGTGTGTTTTGAGGTTTGTGCATAGCATTCATTATGCTGAAGACTATCAATAGAATCTTCTAGATGCTAGAATGGAAAAGAAGATCCAACGGCTCCAAATGTTGGGATTCACAAGTCTTGATCCAACAGTCAATATTCAAAGTTATTTGTACACTATATAGTCATAAGATAAGATAAGATATCTCTATCTCTACTACTATAGTGGAGCAGTTTTGAATTGGATCTATAGCACCAATCTTGACCGTTGGGCTGTTGGATCCAATGGTTCAGAGAAGCTGGATTCGTGTTGAATAGTACCTAGAGCAAACTCTACCATGCATGTTCTAGAACTATCATGTCACCACCCCCAAAATTTTATAGCACAGTAGACTGTATTCTCTCTACGTATACTACTATAGTGGAGCAGTTTTGAATTGGATCCATAGCACTAATCATGACCGTTGGGCTATTAGATCCAATGGTTTAGAGCAACTAGATTCGTGTTGAATAGTACTCCCTCCACCAAAATATAAGGTGCCTAAGGATTAGTCAAAAGTCAACATTTTTTAAGTTTGACCATGATTATACACAAAAATATAAAATTTAGAGTACTAAATTAATATCAATAGATTCACAATAAAGTATATTTTGTTAATATGTCCATTCAATATTGTAGATGTAGATATTTTCTCTCCACGCGTACATCACGTGGATAGAGGTAACCATATGTCTAAGCAAAAAAATATATGTACTACTCCCGCATCGTGTAAGAAAGCTGTAAGAAAGCGCACCTTAATATGGCCTACTACCCATTCAAAAAAAAGGCCTACTTTATGGCATCCGCTAAGGTTCACCTTGTACATAGTGGAAAAATAAAGTTATCTTTAAGCCTAAGGTGTACCTCAAGCTTGTGGGTTGCCCATATAGAATAGAAATATCATTTCCCCTCTCTCCCTATTTCATGTGATCGTTTTCAAAAGGGGTTCAAAATTTTCAAGATGCAAAATCTTTTTTTTCTTTGAGAAAGATGCAAAATCTTAGCTAGAGGCCGAACCAGTCGTCATCAATTGAGAATGTTCTTTCCTGGTAGTTGGACACTCACACCGACTACACTGCTTTTACAAGAAGAGATGCACCCATATATACCTTCGAGAAGACAATTAATTTAAGAGCAATCTATCACGCTTACTTGTAGCTCAAGTTTGTCCTAATTGTGATAAACTGTCAAGATGCAAAATCTTAGCAAGAAGTTGAACCTGTTGTGGACGAGGAAGAGACAAGCCGGACTGTGCACCCGCGGCTGCAGAGAAGAAATCGATGGAGGATGAATGGTGAGAGCCAGCGAAGGAGAGAGAAAACACAACTTGTTTTGCGTGCATATACTCCTACTAGTAGTAGGTCCATACATTTACTACTATTAGAATGTACCATGTACTTCGTGTCAGACGCCCATCATAGCTTTGCTCTGACATCGCAGCGCCTTCAAGTCCTCTTCTGCGCTGATCTTGTGCTATTTTTTTTTGAAAGTCTCGCGCTGCCTCCCTTACTTGTGTAGTAGAGTTGGCTAGGAAGTTTTAAAATTTGCAAAACATGGGAATATCGAGAATGTTCTTTTCTGAAAGTTGGCAAACTCACACCGATGACATCGTTTACTAAAAGAAGTTGCACCCATCTACCTTCAAAAAAACAATTAATCCAAGAGCAATCTATCACGCTAACTTGTAGATCAAATTTGACCTAATTTCGTTAATTGTCAAGATGCAATTTCTTAGCAAGAAGTTGAACGTGTTGTCAAAATTTCAGGACCTTTTATTTACTATATATATGCACGCAAAACAAATTATGTTTTCTCTCTCCTTATTCACTACCTCATCACCATCCACGCACACCCCTGTCGGCTAATCTCTCCCTCGTCCACAATGTGGCGCTGCCCACGTGCGTCGACCTACCTTGTCGTTCCATTTCACACCCTACACAAAGGAAGCACCATGCACATCCCCTGTCACGTTAGTTCGAAAGTGTGAGGAGCGTTTTTTGTGTGAAGCGAGTACAGTAGTAAGAACGGTATGGCTCAGTTTCTCGCTCGAGAAGGACCCACCTGCTTTTCCTTACTTAACTTTAGGACCCTTTGTGCTAAATTTATGGACCTCTACATGTAATTTTTTTTGAGGTCTTCGATCTAAACCATACTCCCACCGATCGTGTCAAATTTTAATTACAAGTAAGCACGATAGATAGTTTCCTCTTAAATTTTTCCAAAAAACTTTTGAAGCTAACCAGGAATTTAGTACATCGAAAACCACCAAAAAAATTTCGAAAAATTTCCAAAGCAACCTCAATTTACTTATAGTTCAAACTTGACCTAATTTCGATAAATTGGCACATACTCTCATTCAAGTCGACAGAGTTAGCTAGGAATTTTTAAAATTCACAAACCATGGGAAAATCAAGAATGTTTTTTCCTGATAGTTGGAAGCTCGCACTGACGACATCGTTTAGTAAAAGAAGATGCACCCACCATCTACCTTCGAGAAGACAATTATTCCAAGAGATATCTATCAAGCTTATTTGTAGCTAAAGTTTGACTTATTTTCAGTAAGTTGTCAATATGTAGAGTCTTAGCAAGAAGTTGAACCTCTTGTCAAAATTTTAGGACCTTTACTATATACTAGTAAGTTGCACATGCCTTGCACGTGATACTCGGATAGTAGACGTATGACATATCTATATACAATTATAATTGGTAAAGCACAAACAAAATATAAATTTGATCAACATCTATAAAGTATGGGTGTATATATTTGGTCCTTGTACTTTGTATCATCACGTAGAAGTAAAAGATTATTAGCTACCTAACACATGAAATTTTTGATAACATGGTCTAGAGAAACAAGGGAGAAGATTCTAGTATGATGGAGAAGTGTGTTTTGAGGTTGTGCATAGCATTCATTATGCCGAAGACTATCAATAGAATCTTCTGGATGATAGGATGGAAAAGAAGATCCAACGGCTCGAAAAGATGGGATTCGCGAGTCTTGATCCAACGGTCAACATTCAAAGTTATTCGTACACTATATAGTGGTTTGTAATGAAGACTATCAATAGAATCTTCAAGGTGCTAGAATGGAAAAGAAAATCCAACGGCCAGAAATATTGGGTCGCGAGTCTTGATCCAACGGTCAATATTCAAAGATGTTTGTACACTATATAGTGGTAAGATCATGTAGAAGTCAACGATTATTAGCTACTAGTAAGTTGCATGTGAGAATCGGATAGAAGACGTATGACATATCATCATCACTATATACAATTATAATTGGTAAAGCACAAAAAATATAAATTTGATCAACATCTATAAAGTATGGGTGTATATTTGGTCCTTGTACTTTTTATCATCATGTAAAAATCAAAGATTATTTAGCTACCTAACACATGAAATTTTTGATAACATGGTCTAGAGAAACAAGGGAGAAGCTTCTAGTATGATGGAGAAGTGTGTTTTGAGGTTTGTGCATCGCATTGATTATGTCGAAGACTATCAATAGATTCTTCTAGAAGCTAGAATGGAAAAGAAGATCCAACGGCTAGAAATACTAGGATTCGCGAGTCTTGATCCAACGGTCAACATTCAAAGTTATTCGTACATATAATGGTAAGATAAGATATGCATGCAAAACAAGTTGTGTTTTCTCTCTCCTTCACACTGCCTCATCACCATCCACACACCCCGACCGGCTGACCTCTCCATCGTCCACAACGTGGTGCTACCCACGTGTGTCGACCTGCCTGGCGTTACATTTCACACCCTGAAAAGAGGAAGCACCAAGCACACCCCAGCATGCTCATTCGAATGTGTGAGGAGCGTTTTTGTGTGTGTGAAGCAAGTACACACTAGTACGAAGGGTATATGGCTAAGTTGCTCTCTCGAGAAGGACCAGACTGCTTTTCCTTGCTTAACTTTAGAGCCCTTTATGCTAAATTTATGGACCTCTATGTAAATTTTTTTAGGTCTTCGATGCAAATTCTACTTTCTCCCATCGTCCATATCAAATTTTAACTACTAGTAAGCGCGATAGATAGATTCCTCTTAAAATGTCCCAACAAACTTTTGAAGCTCTAACCAGGATTTCAGTACATCGAAAATCACCGAAAGCTTTTTCGTAAAACTTCCAAAGCAATCCATAATTTACTTGTAGTTCAAATTTGACCTAATTTCGATAAATTGTCATAGAATCTCATTCAAGTCGGCAGAGTTAGCTAGGAAGTTTTAAAATTCGCAAAACATGGGAAATTGAGAATGTTCTTTCCTGATAGTTGGAAACTCACACCTAGAACATCGTTTACTAAAAGAAGATGCACCCATCTACCTTTGACAAGACAACTAATCCAAGAGCTATCTATCACACGCTTACTTATAGCTCAAGTTTGACCTAATATAATTATGTTAAGTTGTCAAGATGTAGAATCTTAGCAAGAAGTTGAACCTATTGTCAAAATTTCGGTACCTTTACTATATATATGAACGCAAAACAAATTGTGTTTTCTCTCTCCTTTCCTGCCTCATCACCATCCACACACACCCTGCTGGCCCGCTGATCTGTCATCTACAATGTGGCGCTGCCCACGTGCGTCAACCTGCATTGTTGTTCCATTTCACACCCTGCGAAGAGGAAGCACCAAGCACACCCCCAACACGCTGGTTCGAAAGTGTGAGGAGCGTTTTGTGTGTTTGTGTGTAGCAAATATAGTAGTACGAAGGGTATGGCTCAGTTTCTCGCTCGAGAAGGACCCGAGTGCTTTTCCTTGCTTAACTTTAGGGCCCTTTGTGCTAAGTTTATGGACCTCTATGTAATTTTCTCTTTTTTGAGGTCTTCGATGTAAACCGTACTCCCACCGACCGTGTCAAATTTTAACTACAAGTTAGAACGATAGATAGATTGCTCTTAAAATTTTCCAAATACTTTTTAGGCTAACCAGGAATTAAGTAGTACATCGAAAGCTTTTTCTTAAAACCTCCCATCTTATAGACAAATTCTGCCACCATAGGTGATGCCCTAATACTAGTATGAAAATAGAAGCTGACGTGATGAGAAAGTACTACGCTAGGAAGAGACATATTTAATTTATTGCACAGGGTCGCGTTTTACACGCATTCACGCTTAGCCGACGTCCTTGATGCGGCCGCTTCTTACAGCAGAAGAAAGAAAAAACCTCTTTCAAAGAGCCATACTATCTTCCCCATCTCCGTTTAGTTTATCCCGACTCACCCACGCCGCCTGGGCGCATCTCAGGCGCGTGCTTCACACATTTTACTCCCCATCTTGCACGCTGCATCACTCCCTCCAGGCCACCAGCCCCCTCCTCCAAAAACCACCAACAACTCTACATAGATCCACCCTCGTCCCCAATCCGTTCGAACGGGATGGCAGATTCGAGGTGCAACCCGCGGCACTACGGCTAGAGCAAGGTCGGCGACGACATCTTCAACGAAATCACTATGCGTTTGGACACTATCAGCACTGTTAGGCTGGCCGCATGCTCCAAGGAGATGTACCGCCAGGTCACCGGCAGAAAAGGTAGCAGGTGCCCCAATGACCGCTGTTGTTCATTGGTCTCCTACAATGACGTCTACGAGCACAAGGTCCAGTGCTGCTATGCCCCGTGCACAGCCTGCATGGAGCGATGATGCGAGTTCGTCAACCGGCCATTGACTTTGCACGAGCTCGTTGACCACTTGAAACTTGCCCACAAGATGTACTATTTGCCCCAAGTGACCTACTCCAACAAATACTGGTACCCGACTAACCGGGTGCATGCACCAGAGATCATCGGCATCGGGAAAGAGGGCACGGGGTTTGCCGCCCTAATTGGAGGGTACACCACGAACATCTTCCTATCCGTCAGGTACGTCAGGTCGGCGGCGTGCGAATCACCACGGTACAAGGTGATGTTATGGTCGCTGCCGTCATGGAATAAGCTCCATTCGGTCGAAATGGCAACGACATCTGAGCAGATGAGCATGCCTTCGTTGGCTGAAGTCGCGCTGACAGGGCTCATATCGTACCTGTCGAAACCGAGGCATTACCCACGAGCTTCTCAATATGTTGTCGGAATTCCCCCTGGATTACAATAATATCAACCAAGAGTGAGTTAACCCATATAAATCTTCTTGTGATGATCCTAATATGAATATATGTAATGTCGGTACTAATTAATTACTTTATGTTGGTGACAGACCCAGTTGGTATGGGCTATCCAGCAAAATATGTCTTCATGTTCAATGTTCGCTGATGCAGTCGAATGGAACTGCGTGGTGCCTGGCTGCGAGTTCTCCGCAATTCCGTTTGTGCTCCACTCCCACCTCGTAGAAGCCCACGCCATGAGGTTGCGCATTTTACACTATGGTAGGAAAGGCACGTACATCTCTAAGCTGGTGTCGGCACCGGTCTTGCAAAATGTAGATATCAGGCTAACCAGGTTCGATGACACGGTGTTGTGCGTGCTATTCGATGGGCGCGATGATGTCATTTTGATATCTGTCCTGTGCGTCAGGCCGGCGGCGTGCGTGTCGCCACAGTTCATGGTGAAGTTCAGCTCTGCACATCCAAATGGCTTGTGTGAGAAGGTATTCTATGCGAATTCTAAAGCCACTTTCTCTTTGTCGGTTTGTCGGTCTAATCTGGTCGCTCATCGTGGGAATCGACCATCGGAGTTCACCGTGGAATACAAGCTTCGTATCGACAAGATTATTACCGTAGATGCAGAGATGGGATATGTGGGAGACTTCTAAACTAACTCTAAACTAAGTGGGATAAGCGGGATAAGTGAGATTTGTTAAATCCTACTTGTCCCACTTCTCCCACTTAGTTTAGAGTTAGTCTAGGGGTCTAAAATTAAGAATCCCTCATGTCCCATTTGTCCCACTTCTGCATCCCTATTTCTTAGCGATTAACCCATCTTTATCTTCTTGTGATGATCCTAACTTGAACACATGTACTCCTCGACCAGATTTTTCTTACCATTTTGGGACATGTGGTTCCTAGCTTAAGGTAGTTCTGAGTATTTTCTATGGAGTTTTGTTATTGCTAATCTATTTTGTAGTAGGAGTAATACCTATCTGGTACTTGTTCAGACCGACGGATCTAGTTCAGAATAAGGTCTCTCTTTCCTTTTGAATCATGGCCATGCTACATCTACCAAATTTCAATGTCTGCATTGCTGAATCTTTCAATTCCTTTGGTCATTATCTGTACTACTAAATTGGTCACTTTGAAATGGTGCTAAATCTGTCAAGTGCCGCTTATTATGAACTGGGAATCTGATGATATTTTTCTGTCTTATTCAATACTGCTGAATCTTTCAAGTGCCATTGAATCTGTCGAACATTCTGTTGTTGCTATTACTAAAATATTTTTTAGAACTAATAGTGATGTATTGGTACTTGTTTAGATCAAGACCAGTAGATGGTCTTGCTCTTCTTTTGCAACATGGCCAGAATATGTTCTCTCTGTCCTTTTGAATTATGGCCTTGCTACATCTATTGGATTTCAGTGTCTGCATTGTTAAATCCGTCTATACTTTTGGTCATTATCTGTACTGCTAAATCGGTCACTTTGAAATGCTGTTGAATCTGTCAAGTGCCTCTGATTATGTGTTTGGAATCTATTGATATTTTTCTATTTTATTCAGTGCTACCGAATCTTTCAAATGGTAGTGAATCTGTCAAATGTTCTGTCGTTTTTATTACAGTACTAAAGTATCTTGTAGAACTAATACTGACGTACTGATACTTTTTTAGATCAAGGGCAGTAGATGGTCTTATGTTCTTTTGAAACATGGCCTTGTCACAATCTAGATGAGGCTTGGGGCATTTTGATTTGCATATGTGGGTCACACAGTCATTGATGTGAGTAGAAAGTATGCACAGAAAAGCAAGCTTGATGGTCAGTTTTGCTTGCTACGATGATCGAGTGTGTTCGAAGAAAAGCGACTGATCCCGCACCAAGGCTTTTAGTGCTGAAACAAGAATTGATTTTCACTGTCCTGCTATTGAATTTCAGAGTCTGTATTGCTGAATCGGTCACTTTGAATCCTGCTGAATATGAACTGGGAAGCTGTCGTTATTTCACCAAGCATGATGCAATTTAGGCCGTGGGTTCTTGCCTTTCTAGAAGTTTCAGCAATTTTAGCAGGCTTGCCAATCTTTGCAAAGGGGTATCTTTCTAGAAAGTTCATATGAGGTTCAGCATCTTGGTATTTTGGTACGTACTACGAAGTACCGAAAAACGTAAGTGATTCAACTTACAACTACTCTGTCTAACTGATGTGAATCTAGACAAAGTTGAGGCCATTAGAATACGAACTGGAGGGAGTAGTATAAAATGGAAGCAGTAAATAAGTCATCTCTAAGTTCTAATAACTAAGATGTGATGAGAGAACACTCCATGGTAACATGCCAGTCTAGAGTACCTATAGTAGTACTCCCTACTCCATAACTCTAGTCGGCGTGTGCTCGATGCAGTACGCCCGGCAGAAGACAGCCATAGGAGCACGGCAAAAACCCCTCCTTAAGAGCCATTCCCATCTCCGAGAGGCTGCATTTGGATCTTATCTAGCGCGCACTTCACACATTTTTCTTGCCATCTCACCCGCTACATCGATCCTTCCAGGCCGCCACCCCTCTCCTCCAAATAATCCCTTGCCCCCAATCATTCGGATGTGATGGCTTTTGATTCGAGGCACAAACGGCTGAACAACATCTGGACGAATGTCGGGGACGATGTCTTCAACGAAATAGCTAAGCGTTTGGACACTACCAGCGCCGTCCGGCTGGCCGCATGCTCCAAGGAGCTGTACCGCCAAGTCGCTGGCGGAAAAGATAGTAGATGCCACAACAACATCTGCTGGACTTTGGTCTCCTACAAGGACGTCTACGACCACAAGATCGTGTGCAACTACCGCCGGTGTGTCTGCACGGAGCCAGGATGCGAGTTCACCGGCATCAATAAAGTGTTCGTCGAGCACCTCATATCTTCCCACTCGATGACAATGCCCAGATACAGCCCAAAAAATGGGACCCGTCTATGCCAGTTCGTGCATCGGGCTCGCTCAGAGCTGAGGTCATCGACATCGGGAAGGAGGGTAAGCTGTCTGTCGCCCAAATTGACGGGCATAGCACGGACTTGATCTTGTCCGCCAGGCCGGTCAGGTCAGCGGCATGCGAATCTCTGCGGTACGAGGTGAGGTTTTGTTCGTTGGTCTTGTTCGCTAGTTTCAATCAGGTTGTAGTAAAGAGGTCACCCGAGACAGCGATTAGGCCGTCACCGACCAACGCTGCGTAGGAAGTGCTCATGTCTTTTCTGTCCAAGTCGCGTCTTTACTGGCATACTACTGAACCTGTAGTCGGACAAGATTCACCGGTGAGATATCACATCTTAATCCTCTTTTGATGATCCTACTGTGAGTGTATGTAATGTTGTACTAATTAGCTAGTTTATGTTGGAGGGAGATTCACTTATTGGAATTGCTGAAATTAAGGATCCCGAACTTCCTGGTTTGTCATATGAATTTTACATGTATGCTGCTGACCTAGAGGCCGACAGGCGACAATGAAACGAGAGACGCGTCCCAGGCAGGAAATCAAGGGTGCAGTGCGACCAGCACTTTGACACGCTGAAGCATTCTCATTTCTTCGAGTACGTATGATGGGACATGTAGTGGTTCCTAGCTTAATGTAAGCTTCTAGTTCTACAGTTCTACTAAGTATTTTGTATGGAGTTCAGCTACTACTAATCTATTTTGTAGTAATACCTATGTACTTGGACTTATTCAGATCGAGTGGAGAAAATGCATGGTCACGCTTTCCTTTTGAAACTTGGCTTTGCCACATTATTGTACATCCATTGAATTTCAATGTCGGCATTGCTGAATTTGTCAATTCTTTTGGACATTTTCTGCCACCGTTGAATCGGTCACTTTAAATTGCTGCTAAATCTGTCATGTGCTGCTGAATGTGAAACAGACGAATGCTCGTCGCCCTTGTACATGGACGTGTCACAATCTAGATGAGACTTGGGCATTTTGGGTTGCATATGGGGGTTAGATAGGCATTGATGTGAGAATAAAGGTACTCAAAGCATACTTGATCGTCAGTTTTGCTTGCTCCGAAGGTCGAGTGTTATTGGTAAAAACGACAAACTGATCGCGCGACAAGGTTTTTAGAGCTGAAACAAAAACTGGTTCTCTCTGTACTGCTATTTGTATTTCATTGTCTATATTGCGGAATTGGTCACTTTTGAAATGCTGTTGAATTGGTCAAGTGCTCCTGAATAGAACTTCGAATCTGTTGATAATTTTTCTACCTTATTCTGTACTGCTGAATTTTGACATGAATAGCCGCCAAAAAGAATTATCGCTTTTCCCCCTCCCTCTCTGAGGTCTTTGTTTCGAATCTGGCCAAGCACATCACAATGCATTTTTTATTAACCAGGAGAAGAAATCTAGTACTCTGTAACTCATTCGGCCCCTCTTTATCCCAAAACATTTTTATTCGGTCTTTTCGGGGTCAGGGGACTGCTGACCACAGCCTAGTGAAATTTGAGAAAGGAACCCATGGTGCATAGCCGAGAACATATTAATTTGGCCTTTTAGGGGTCAGGGGACTGCTGAGCACAACCCACTAAAATTTGAGAATGAAGCCCATGGAGCCTACCCTACGGAGAGTAGCCTATGTAGAATAGCCAAACTCTTTTTAATTTGGCCTTTTGTGCATTGCCCCACCTCTCAAAATAAATAAAAACTCTGCCTACCCATGTTTTTAAGAAAATACTCCATTATGTGGCATTTTATAAATTGAGATGCCAGGAGCGCTGCCCTTTTATATTTTAAAAGAGATAAACATAGACACCCAAAATATTTTTGAGAAGACTAATACATAAATTGTAGTACTAATCAAATTTTAATGATATTTATTCTACAAATATCTTTGTTGTAGTGGCAACACAATCAGTTTATGTTTATTTGATTTGAAGGTCTTTTGTTCGAATCGTATCTTGGATTTACAATTTTTTCTTCTAGCAATATCGCATTACAGAGAGGCTGACATCACGGACCCACCAGCATGCAGCGTCCCTGGAGTTTGTTTTGAGGGTGGGTTCGAAACAAAAGTTTAAATACTTGTACAGAGAGGCTCGCATCAGGGACCCACTAGAAAGAACATACAAGGCTGCATCGGGGACCCACAAGCCGGAACATGCCAGAGAGGCTGACATAAGGGCCCCAACAGTAAGACCATACACAACTGCCACGGTGAAAACAGCGGACGTGGCCGAAAAAAATGTCCATCATACACACGTTGCACTTATAGAGAAGCTGACATGTCAAACCCAGCAGGCCCAAGCATAGCCCATGAAATTAGCCTATCAGCCCCAAGCATAGCTTAATACCTTCTAATTCGGCCTTTTCATGGTCTTGTGGCCACCGACCATAGCCCATTCAACTTAGGAGTGAGCCCATGGAATATAAGCCATGACGAATAGGGCATCCACCCCAACTTTAGCCTGGAATCTTTTTAATTCGGCCTTTATGAGCATTTCTTGTACTCTGAGGCTGACATCTGGGACCCTAAAAAAAGTCCAACATACACATGTTTATTTCAAATAGAGGCTGTCAGCTGGGACCCAGCATAGACACGTTTCCTGCACAGAGGTGGTTGACATCTAGGACCCAGCAAGTTCCCAAGGTCAAAATAGCGGGCATGGCCAAAAAAAAGTCCATCATACGCATGTTTCATTTACAGAGAGGCTGATATGTGGGACCTAGTAGTGTGACCTTATACAGATGCTGCATCGAGCAACGTAGCTAGTTCGAAATAGGGAGGCACGAGCGACAAAAAAAGTTCAGCATGTACACGTTTCTTTTAATGAGAGGCTGAAATGAGGGACCCAGCAGCGTGAGCAAACGGCAGATTCGTCGAGCAATGCTGTCTAGTTCGGAACATGGTAGTGCTAGAGAAGAAAAAAAATCCATCATACCCACGATTCTTCTAACGTGAGGCTAACATAAGGGACCCACTAGCCTGAATAAACGGCTGATGCAGCAAGCAAAGCTATCAAGTTCGGAACACGAAGGCGCGATAGAGGGTAAAAAATCCATCATACACGAAAGCTATCAAGTTCGGAACACGTTTCTTCTAATGAGAGGATGACATGTCGGGCTCAGGAGGTTGGTTAAACGGTAGATGCATCGAGCATCGCTATCAACTCAGAACGGGGTAGCGCCAGTGAAGTAAAAATCCATCATACACACGTTTCTTCTAATGAGAGGATAACATGTGGGGCCCAACATCATGATTTAACGGTAGATGCATAGAACAACGCTATCAAGTTCGGAACAGGGTAGCGCGATCCAAGGAAAAAAAATCCATCATACACACGTTTCTTCTAATGAGAGGATGCCATGTGGGGTCAGGAGGTTGGTTAAACGGTAGATGCGTTGAGCAGCGTTATCAACTCGGAACGGGGTAGCGCCAGCGAAGGAAAAAATTCCATCATACACACGTTTCTTCTAATGAGAGGATGACATGTGGGTCCCAGGAGGTTGATTAGACGGTAGATGCATCGAGAAACGCTATCAACTTTACAACAGGGTAGCGTGAGCGAAGGAAAAAATTCCATCATACACACGATCCTTATAATGAGAGGCTTACATGTGGGACCTAGCAGCCTAACTAAACGGCAGATGCCTTGTGCTACGTTATCGAGTTCAAATCAGGGAGGCACGACCGAAAAGTATGGTCCGCTAGAGACACTGACGTCCGGGACCCACACGCCTCAAAAGACTTCGGCGACTCAACATTTCCCGAGGAAACGAAAATCTTACTTCTGCCACGCGGCATAAGAGCTTCCTCCATTTTTTTAGCAGATTCGTCATAGTAGAGGGCCACGAAACCGGAAAAAAAAGTTTTCCACTTGCCAGGCCCAGCCGAGAATTTCGTCGAGGAAGACGCGCCTTCTACAACGACCGTCAGGCCAATTTATTGCGGAAGGAAACTTTTCTTGTAGTGGAAGTTGTTTCTAGACAGATAATATAGTTCTAGATCCCATGCAATGTTGGCATGCGCCCACATCTGCCACAAGTTTGTGTCATGGCTTGGCATATCACTCTTATAATTAGATGTATCAACAAGGTAGGATCATGTTGGCCAAGTGTTGAGTCAGGTAAACACAAGTTCAGGATGCAATGTTGGCATGGGCCCACATTTGCCACAAAGTGTCTCATCATGTGTTTTGCATAGAAATGTTATACTTAGATCTATCAACTAGGTAGGATCATGTTGTCCAAGTGATGACTCATAAAACCACAAGTTGATGAAGGTGTGTCTAGATAGATAATATAGTTCTAGATCCCTTGCAATGTTGGCATGGGCCCACATCTGCCACAAGTTTGTGTCATGGCTTGGCCTAGAACTATTATACTTAGATGTATCAACTGGGTAGGATCATGTTGGCCAAGTGTTGAGTCATACAACCACAAGTATAGGATGATTTTTCTAGCCTACCAAGAGAGGTCCATAGCCCATGCAATGTTGGCATGGGCCCACATTTGCCACAAACTGTCTCATCCTGTCGTGTCATAGCAGTGTTATACTTAGATCTATCAACCTGGTAGGAACATGTTGTCCAAGTGATGACTCATACAAACACAAGTTAATGAAGGGCTTCTGTAGATAGGTAATATAGTTCTAGATCCCATGCAATGTTGGCATGGGACCACATCTGCTACAAGTTTGTGTCATGGCTTGGCATAGCACTCTTATAATTAGATGTATGAACTAGGTAGGATCATGTTGGCCAAGTGTTGAGTTAGACAACCACAAGTTTAGGATGCAATGTTGGCGTGGTACCACACTTGCCAAAGTGTCTCATCATGTCTTTTGCATAGCAATGTTATACTTAGATCAATAACCTCGACAGGATCATGTTATCCAAGTGATGACTCATACAACCACAAGTTGATGAAGGTGTGCCTAGACAAATAATATAGTTCTAGATCCCATGCAATGTTGGCATGGGCCACATCTGCCACTAGTTTGTGTCATGGCTTGGCATAACACTCTTATAATTAGATGTATCAACTAGGTAGGATCATGTTGGCCAAGTGTTGAGTCAGACAACCACAAGTTTAGGATCCAATGTTGGCATGGGCCCACATTTGCCAATAAGTGTCTCATAATGTCTTGCATAGAAATGTTATACTTAGATCTATCAACTAGATAGGATCATGTTGTCCAAGTAATGACTCATACAACCACAATTTGATGAAGGTGTGTCTAGACAGAAAATATAGTTCTAGATCCCATGAAATGTTGGCTTGCGCCCACATCTGCCACAAGTTAGCGTCATGGCTAGGCATAACACTCTTATACTTAGATGTATCAACTGGGTGAGATCTTGTTGCCCAAGTGTTGAGTCAGACAACCACAAGTTTAGGATACTTTTTCTAGCCAACAAAGAGAGGTCCATATCCCATGCAATGTTGGCATGGGCCCATATTTGCCACAAAGTGTCTTATCATGTCTTGACATAGCAGTGTTATACTTAGATCTATAAACTTGGTAGGAACATGTTGTCCAAGTGATGACTCATCCAACCACAAGTTGATGAAGGGCTTTTGTACATAGACAATATAGTTCTAGACCCCATGCAATGTTGGCATGGGACCACATCTACCATAAGTTTGTGGCATGGCTTGGCATAGCACTCTTATACTTAGATGTATTAACTAGGTGGGATCATGTTAGCCAAGTTTGAGTCAGACAACCACAAGTTTAGGGTCGTTTTTCTAGACAACCAAGTGAGGTCCATAGGCCATGCAATGTTGGCATGGACCCACATTTTCCACAAAATGTCTCATCATGTCATCTATCAACTAGGTAGGAACATGTTGTCCAAGTGATGACTCATGCGACCACAAGTTGATGAAGCTGTTTCTAGACAGATAATATAGTTCTAGATCCCATGCAATTTTGCATGGTCCCACATCTGCCACAAGTTTGTGTCATGGCTTGGCATAACACTCTTATAATTAGATGTATCAACTAGGTAGGATCATGTTGGCGAAGTATTGAGTCAGAGAACCACATGTTTATGATGCAATGTTTGCATGGGCCCACATTTTCCACAAAGCGTCTCATCATGTCTTTTGCATCGCAATGTTATACTTAGATCTATCAACTAGGTAGGATCATGTTGTCCAAGTGATGACTAATACAACCACAAGTTGATGAAGGTCTGTCTAGACAGATAATATAGTTCTAGATCCCATGCAATGTTGCCATGGGCCCACATCTGCCACAAGTTTGTGTCATGGCTTGGCATAGCAGTCGTATACTTAGATGTATCAACTGGGTGGGATCTTGTTCGCCAAGTGTTGAGTCAGACAACCAAAAGTTTAGGATTGTTTTTCTATCCAACCAAGAGAGGTCCATAGCGCATGCAATGTTGGCATGGGCCAACATTTGCCACAAAGGGTCTCATCATGTCTTGGCATAGCAGAGTTATACTTAGATCTATCAACTTGGTAGGAACATGTTGTCCAAGTGATGACTCATACAACCACAAGTTGATGAAGGTCTTTTGTAGATAGATAATATAGTTCTAGATCCCATGCAATGTTGGCATGGGACCACATATACCACACGTTTGTGTCATGGCTTGGCATAGCACTCTTATACTTAGATGTATCAACTGGGTGGGATCATGTTGGCGAAGTGTTGAGTCAGACAACCACAAGTTTAGGATGGTCTTTCTAGCTAACAAAGAGAGGTACATAGCCCATGCAATGTTGGCATAGGCCCACATTTGCCACAAAGTGTCTCATCATGTCTTGGCATAGCAATGTTATATTTAGATCTATCAACTAGGTAGGAACATGTTGCCCAAGTGACGACTCATGCAACCACAAGTTGATGAAGGTGTTTCTAGACAGACAATATAGTTCTAGATCCCATTCAATGTTGGCATGGACCCACATATGCCAGAAGTTTGTGTCATGGCTTGACATAGCAGTCTTATAATTAGATGTATCAACTAGGTAGGATCATGTTGGCCAAGTGTTGAGTCAGACAGCCACAAGTTTATGAAGCAATGTTGGCATGGGCCCACATTTGCCACAAAGTGTCTCATCATGTGTTTTGCATAGCAATGTTATACTTAGATCTTACAACTAGCTAAGATCATGTTGTCCAAGTGATCACTCATACAACCACAAGTTGATGAAGGTGTGTCTTGACAGATAATATAGTTCTAGATCCCATGCAATGTTGGCATGGGCCCACATCTGCCACAAGTTTGTGTCATGGCTTGGTATAAGACTCTTATACTTAGACGTATCAACTGGATGGGATCTTGTTGGCCAAGTGTTGAGTCAGACAACCACAAGTTTAGGATTCTTTTTCTAGCCAACCAAGGGAGGTCCATTGCCCATGCAATGTTGGCATGGGCCCACATTTGCCACAATGTGTCTCATCATGTCCTGGCATGGTAGTGTTATACTTAGATCTATCAACTTGTTAGGAACATGTTGTCCAAGTGATGACTCATACAACCACAAGTTGATGAAGGGCTTTTGTACATAGATAATATAGTTCTGGACCCCCATGCAATTTTGGCATGGGACCACATCTACCATAAGTTTGTGGCATGGCTTGACATAGCACTCTTATACTTAGATGTATTAACTAGGTGGTATCATGTTGGCCAAGTGTTGAGTTAGACAACCACAAGTTTAGGATGGTTTTTCTAGCCAACCAAGAGAGGTTCATAGCCCATGCAATGTTGGCATGGGCCCACATTTTCCAAAAGTTTCTCATCATGTCTTGTAATAGCAATGTTATACTTAGATCTAGCAACTAGGTAGGAACATGTTGTCCAAGTGATGACTCATGCGACTACAAGTTGATGAAGGTGTTTCTAGACAGATAATATAGTTCTAGAACCCATGTAATGTTGGCTTGGGCCCACATCTGCCACAAGTTTGTGTCATGGCTTGGCATAGCACTCTTATAATTAGATGTATCAACTAGGTAGGATCATGTTGGCCAAGTGTTGAGTCAGAGAACCCCAAGTTTATGATGCAATGTTGGCATGGGCCCACATTTTTCCCAAAGTGTGTCATGATGTATTTTGCATAGCAATGTTATACATAGATCTATCAACTAGGTAGGATCGTGTTGTCCAAGTGATGACTCATACAACCACAAGTTTATGAACGTGTGTCTAGACAGATAATATAGTTCTAGATCCCATGCAATATTGGCATGGGCCCACATCTGCCACAAGTTTGTGTCATGGCTGGGCATAGGACTCTTATACTTAGATGTATCAACTGGCTAGGATATTGTTGGCCAAGTGTTGAGTCAGACAACCACAAGTTTAGGATTCTTTTTCTAGCAAACCAAGAGAGGTCCATAGCCCATGCAATGTTGGCATGGGCCCACATTTTCCACAATGTGTCTCATCATGTCCTGGCATAGTAGTGTTATACTTAGATCTATCAACTTGGTAGGAACATGTTGTCCAAGTGTTGACTCATACAACCACAAGTTGATGAAGGGCTTTTGTACATAGATAATATAGTTCTGGACCCCATGCAATTTTGGCATGGGACCACATCTACCATAAGTTTGTGGCAAGGATTGGCATAGAACTCTTATACTTAGATGTATTAACTGGGTGGGATCATGTTGGCCAAGTGTTGAGTCAGACAACCACAAGTTTAGGATGGTTTTTCTAGCTAACCAAGAGAGGTTCATAGCCTATGCAATGTTGGCATGGGCCCATGTTTTCCAAAAAGTTTCTCATCATGTCTTGGCATAGCAATGTTATACTTAGATCTAGCAACTAGATAGGAACATGTTGTCCAAGTGATGACTCATGCGACTACAAGTTGATGAAGGTGTTTCTAGACAGATAATATAATTCTAGAACCCATGCAATGTTGGCATGGGCCCACATCTGCCACAAGTTTGTGTCATGGCTTGGCATAGCACTCTTATAATTAGATGTATCAACTAGGTAGGATCGTGTTGGCCAAGTGTTGAGTCAGAGAACCCCAAGTTTATGATGCAATGTTGGCATGGGCCCACATTTGTCCCAAAGTGTCTCATCATGTCTTTTGCATAGCAATGTTATACATAGATCTACCAACTAGATAGGATCATGTTGTCCAAGTGATGACTCATACAACCACAAGTTTATGAAGGTGTGTCTAGACAGATAATATAGTTCTAGATCCCATGCAATATTGGCATGGGCCCACATCTGCCACAAGTTTGTGTCATGGCTTGGCATAGGACTCTTATAACTAGATGTATCAACTGGCTAGGATCTTGTTGGCCAAGTGTTGAGTCAGACAACCACAAGTTTAGGATTCTTTTTCTAGCAAACCAAGAGAGGTCCATAGCCCATGCAATGTTGGCATGGGCCCACATTTGCCACAATGTGTCTGATCATGTCCTGGCATAGCAGTGTTATACTTAGATCTATCAACTTGGTAGGAACATGTTGTCCAAGTGATGACTCATACAACCACAAGTTGATGAAGGGCTTTTGTACATAGATAGTATAGTTCTAGACCCCATGCAATTTTGGCATGGGACCGCATCTACCATAAGTTTGTGGCATGGCTTGGCATAGCACTCTTATACTTAGATGTATTAACTGGGTGGGATCATGTTGGCCAAGTGTTGAGTCAGACAACCACAAGTTTAGGATGGTTTTTCTAGCCAACCAAGAGAGGTTCATAGCCTATGCAATGTTGGCATGGGCCCACATTTTCCAAAAAGTGTCTCATCATGTCTTGGCATAGCAATGTTATACTTAGATCTAGCAACTAGGTAGGAACATGTTGTCCAAGTGATGACTCATGCGACTACAAGTTGATGAAGGTGTTTCTGGACAGATAATATAGTTCTAGATCCCATGCAATGTTGGCATGGGCCCACATCTGGCACAAGTTCGTGTCATGGCTTGGCATAGCACTCTTATAATTAGATGTATCAACTAGGTAGGATCATGTTGGCCAAGTGTTGAGTCAGAGAACCACAAGTTTATTATGCAATGTTATCATGGGCCCACATTTGTCACAAAGTGTCTCATCATGTCTTTGGCATAGCAATTTTATACTTAGATCTATCAACTAGGTAGGATCATGTTGTCCAAGTGATGACTCATACAACCACAAGTTGATGAAGGTGTGTCTAGACAGATAATATAGTTCTAGATCCCATGCAATGTTGGCATGGGCCCACATCTACCACAAGTTTGTGTCATGGCTTGGCATAGGACTTTTATACTTAGATGTATCAACTGGCTGGGATCTTGTTGGCCAAGTGTTTAGTCAGACAACCACAAGTTTAGGATTCTTTTTCTAGCCAACCAAGAGAGGTCCATAACCCATGCAATGTTGGCATGGGCCCACATTTTCCAAAAAGTGTCTCATCATGTCCTGGCATAGCAATGTTATACTTATATCTAGCAACTAGGTAGGAACATGTTGTCCAAGTGATGACTCATACAACCACAAGTTGATGAAGGGCTTTTGTACATAGATAATATAGTTTTAGACCCCACAATTTTGGCATGGGACTACATCTACCATAAGTTTGTGGCATGGCTTGGCATAGCACTCTTATACTTAGACGTATTAACTTGGTGGGATCATGTTAGCCAAGAGTTGAGTCACACAACCACAAATTTAGGATGGTTTTTCTAACCAACGAAGAGAGGTTCATAGCCCATGCAATGTTGGCATGGGCCAACATTTTCCAAAAAGTGTCTCATCATGTCTTGGCATAGCAATGTTATACTTAGATCTAGGAACTAGATAGGAACATGTTGTCCAAGTGATGACTCATGCGACTACAAGTTGATGAAGGTGTTTCTAGATAGATAATATAGTTCTAGATCCCATGCAATGTTGGCATGGGCCCACATCTGCCAAAATTTGTGTCATGGCTTGGCATAGCACTTTTATAATTAGATGTATCAACTAGGTAGGATCATGTTTGGCCAAGTGTTGAGTCAGAGAAGCACAAGTTTATGATGCAATGTTTGCATGGGCCAACATTTGTCACAAAGTCTCTCATAATGTCTTTTGCATAGCAATGTTATACTTAGATCTATCAACTAGGTCGGATCATGTTGTCCAAGTGATGACTCATACAACCACAAGTTGATGAAGGTGTGTCTAGACAGATAATATAGTTCTAGATCCCATGCAATGTTGGCATGGGCCCACATCTGCCACAAGTTTGTGTCATGGCTTGGCATAGGACTCTTATACTTAGATGTATCAATTGGCTGGGATCTTGTTAGCCAAGTGTTGAGTCAGACAACCACAAGTTTAGGATTCTTTTTCTAGCCAACCAAGAGAGGTCCATAGCCCATGCAATGTTGGCATGGGCCCACATTTGTCACAAAGTGTCTCATCATGTCTTTTGCATCGCAGTGTTATACTTAGATCTATCATCTAGGTAGGATCATGTTGTCCATGTGCTGACTCATACAACCACAAGTTGATGAAGGTGTGTCTAGGTAGATAATATAGTTCTAGATCCCATGCAATGTTGGCATGGGCCCACATCTGCCACAAGTTTGTGTCATGGCTTGGCATAGGACTCTTATACTTAGATGTATCAACTGGCTGGGATCTTGTTGGCCAAGTGTTAAGTCAGACAACCACAAGTTTAGGATTCTTTTTCTAGCCAACCAGGAGAGGTCCATAGCCCATGCAATGTTGGCATGGGCCCACATTTTCCACAATGTGTCTCATCATGTCCTGGCATAGCAGTGTTATACTTATATCTATCAACTTGGTAGGAACATGTTGTCCAAGTGATGACTCATACAAGCACAAGTTGATGAAGTCCTTTTGTACATAGATAATATAGTTCTAGACCCCATGCAATTTTGGCATGGGACCACATCTAATATAAGTTTATGGCATGGCTTGGCATAGAACTCTTATACTTAGATGTATTAACTGGGTGGGATCATGTTGGCCAAGTGTTGAGTCAGACAACCACAAGTTTAGAATGGTTTTTCTAGCCAACCAAGAGAGGTTCATAGCCCATGCAATGTTGGCATGGGCCCACATTTTCCAAAAAGTGTCTCATCATGTCTTGGCATAGCAATGTTATACTTATATCTAGCAACTAGGTAGGAACATGTTGTCCAAGTGATGACTCATGCGACTACAAGTTGATGAAGGTGTTTCTAGACATATAATATAGTTCTAGATCCCATGCAATGTTAGCATGGGCCCACATCTGCCACAAGTTTGTGTCATGGCTTGGCATAGCACTCTTATAATTAGATGTATCAACTAGGTAGGATCATGTTGGCCAATTGTTGAGTCAGAGAACCACAAGTTTATGATGCAATGTTTGCATGGGCCAACATTTGTCACAAAGTCTCTCATCATGTCTTTTGCATAGCAATGTTATACTTAGATCTATCAACTAGGTAGGATCATGTTGTCCAAGTGATGACTCAGACAACCACAAGTTGATGAAGGTGTGTCTAGACAGATAATATAGTTCTAGATCCCATGCAGTGTTGGCATGGGCCCACATCTGCCACAAGTTTGTGTCATGGCTTGGCATAGGACTCTTATACTTAGATGTATCAATTGGCTGGGATCTTGTTAGCCAAGTGTTTAGTCAGACAACCACAAGTTTAGGATTGTTTTTCTAGCCAACCAAGAGAGGTCCATAGCCCATGCAATGTTGGCATGGGCCCACATTTGTCACAAAGTGTCTCATCATGTCTTTTGCAAAGCAGTGTTATACTTAGATCTATCATCTAGGTAGGATCATGTTGTCCATGTGCTGACTCATACAATCACAAGTTGATGAAGGTGTGTCTAGGTAGATAATATAGTTCTAGATCCCATGCAATGTTGGCATGGGCCCACATCTACCACAAGTTTGTGTCATGGCTTGGCATAGGACTTTTATACTTAGATGTATCAACTGGCTGGGATCTTGTTGGCCAAGTGTTTAGTCAGACAACCACAAGTTTAGGATTCTTTTTCTAGCCAACCAAGAGAGGTCCATAACCCATGCAATGTTGGCATGGGCCCACATTTTCCAAAAAGTGTCTCATCATGTCCTGGCATAGCAATGTTATACTTATATCTAGCAACTAGGTAGGAACATGTTGTCCAAGTGATGACTCATACAACCACAAGTTGATGAAGGGCTTTTGTACATAGATAATATAGTTTTAGACCCCACAATTTTGGCATGGGACTACATCTACCATAAGTTTGTGGCATGGCTTGGCATAGCACTCTTATACTTAGACGTATTAACTTGGTGGGATCATGTTAGCCAAGAGTTGAGTCACACAACCACAAATTTAGGATGGTTTTTCTAACCAACGAAGAGAGGTTCATAGCCCATGCAATGTTGGCATGGGCCAACATTTTCCAAAAAGTGTCTCATCATGTCTTGGCATAGCAATGTTATACTTAGATCTAGGAACTAGATAGGAACATGTTGTCCAAGTGATGACTCATGCGACTACAAGTTGATGAAGGTGTTTCTAGATAGATAATATAGTTCTAGATCCCATGCAATGTTGGCATGGGCCCACATCTGCCAAAATTTGTGTCATGGCTTGGCATAGCACTTTTATAATTAGATGTATCAACTAGGTAGGATCATGTTTGGCCAAGTGTTGAGTCAGAGAAGCACAAGTTTATGATGCAATGTTTGCATGGGCCAACATTTGTCACAAAGTCTCTCATAATGTCTTTTGCATAGCAATGTTATACTTAGATCTATCAACTAGGTCGGATCATGTTGTCCAAGTGATGACTCATACAACCACAAGTTGATGAAGGTGTGTCTAGACAGATAATATAGTTCTAGATCCCATGCAATGTTGGCATGGGCCCACATCTGCCACAAGTTTGTGTCATGGCTTGGCATAGGACTCTTATACTTAGATGTATCAATTGGCTGGGATCTTGTTAGCCAAGTGTTGAGTCAGACAACCACAAGTTTAGGATTCTTTTTCTAGCCAACCAAGAGAGGTCCATAGCCCATGCAATGTTGGCATGGGCCCACATTTGTCACAAAGTGTCTCATCATGTCTTTTGCATCGCAGTGTTATACTTAGATCTATCATCTAGGTAGGATCATGTTGTCCATGTGCTGACTCATACAACCACAAGTTGATGAAGGTGTGTCTAGGTAGATAATATAGTTCTAGATCCCATGCAATGTTGGCATGGGCCCACATCTGCCACAAGTTTGTGTCATGGCTTGGCATAGGACTCTTATACTTAGATGTATCAACTGGCTGGGATCTTGTTGGCCAAGTGTTAAGTCAGACAACCACAAGTTTAGGATTCTTTTTCTAGCCAACCAGGAGAGGTCCATAGCCCATGCAATGTTGGCATGGGCCCACATTTTCCACAATGTGTCTCATCATGTCCTGGCATAGCAGTGTTATACTTATATCTATCAACTTGGTAGGAACATGTTGTCCAAGTGATGACTCATACAAGCACAAGTTGATGAAGTCCTTTTGTACATAGATAATATAGTTCTAGACCCCATGCAATTTTGGCATGGGACCACATCTAATATAAGTTTATGGCATGGCTTGGCATAGAACTCTTATACTTAGATGTATTAACTGGGTGGGATCATGTTGGCCAAGTGTTGAGTCAGACAACCACAAGTTTAGAATGGTTTTTCTAGCCAACCAAGAGAGGTTCATAGCCCATGCAATGTTGGCATGGGCCCACATTTTCCAAAAAGTGTCTCATCATGTCTTGGCATAGCAATGTTATACTTATATCTAGCAACTAGGTAGGAACATGTTGTCCAAGTGATGACTCATGCGACTACAAGTTGATGAAGGTGTTTCTAGACATATAATATAGTTCTAGATCCCATGCAATGTTAGCATGGGCCCACATCTGCCACAAGTTTGTGTCATGGCTTGGCATAGCACTCTTATAATTAGATGTATCAACTAGGTAGGATCATGTTGGCCAATTGTTGAGTCAGAGAACCACAAGTTTATGATGCAATGTTTGCATGGGCCAACATTTGTCACAAAGTCTCTCATCATGTCTTTTGCATAGCAATGTTATACTTAGATCTATCAACTAGGTAGGATCATGTTGTCCAAGTGATGACTCAGACAACCACAAGTTGATGAAGGTGTGTCTAGACAGATAATATAGTTCTAGATCCCATGCAGTGTTGGCATGGGCCCACATCTGCCACAAGTTTGTGTCATGGCTTGGCATAGGACTCTTATACTTAGATGTATCAATTGGCTGGGATCTTGTTAGCCAAGTGTTTAGTCAGACAACCACAAGTTTAGGATTGTTTTTCTAGCCAACCAAGAGAGGTCCATAGCCCATGCAATGTTGGCATGGGCCCACATTTGTCACAAAGTGTCTCATCATGTCTTTTGCAAAGCAGTGTTATACTTAGATCTATCATCTAGGTAGGATCATGTTGTCCATGTGCTGACTCATACAATCACAAGTTGATGAAGGTGTGTCTAGGTAGATAATATAGTTCTAGATCCCATGCAATGTTGGCATGGGCCCACATCTGCCACAAGTTTGTGTCATGGCTTGGCATACGACTCTTATACTTAGATGTATCAACTGGCTGGGATCTTGTTGGCCAAGTGTTAAGTCAGACAACCACAAGTTTAGGATTCTTTTTCTAGCCAACCAAGAGAGGTCCATAGCCCATGCAATGTTGGCATGGGCCCACATTTTCCACAATGTGTCTCATCATATCCTGGCATAGCAGTGTTATACTTATATCTATCAACTTGGTAGGAACATGTTGTCCAAGTGATGACTCATACAACCACAAGTTGATGAAGTCCTTTTGTACATAGATAATATAGTTCTAGACCCCATGCAATTTTGGCATGGGACCACATCTACCATAAGTTTATGGCATGGCTTGGCATAGCACTCTTATACTTAGATGTATTAACTGGGTGGGATCATGTTGGCCAAGTGTTGAGTGAGACAACCACAAGTTTAGGATGGTTTTTCTAGCCAACCAAGAGAGGTTCATAGCCCATGCAATGTTGGCATGGGCCCACATTTTCCAAAAAGTGTCTCATCATGTCTTGGCATAGCAATGTTATACTTATATCTAGCAACTAGGTAGGAACATGTTGTCCAAGTGATGACTCATGCGACTACAAGTTGATGAAGGTGTTTCTGGACATATAATATAGTTCTAGATCCCATGCAATGTTAGCATGGGCCCACATCTGCCACAAGTTTGTGTCATGGCTTGGCATAGCACTCTTATAATTAGATGTATCAACTAGGTAGGATCATGTTGGCCAAGTGTTGAGTCAGAGAACCACAAGTTTATGATGCAATGTTTGCATGGGCCAACATTTTTCACAAAGTCTCTCATCATGTCTTTTGCATAGCAATGTTATACTTAGATCTATCAACTAGGTAGGATCATGTTGTCCAAGTGATGACTCATACAACCACAAGTTGATGAAGGTGTGTCTAGACAGATAATATAGTTCTAGATCCCATGCAATGTTGGCATGGGCCCACATCTGCCACAAGTTTGTGTTATGGCTTGGCATAGGACTCTTATACTTAGATGTATCCATTGGCTGGGATCTTGTTAGCCAAGTGTTGAGTCAGACAACCACAAGTTTAGGATTCTTTTTCTAGCCAACCAAGAGAGGTCCATAGCCCATGCAATGTTGGCATGGGCCCACATTTATAACAAAGTGTCTCATCATGTCTTTTGCATAGCAGTGTTATACTTAGATCTATCATCTAGGTAGGATCATGTTGTCCATGTGCTGACTCATACAACCACAAGTTGATGAAGGTGTGTCTAGGTAGATAATATAGTTCTAGATCCCATGCAATGTTGGCATGGGCCCACATCTGCCACAAGTTTATGTCATGGCTTGGCATAGGACTCTTATACTTAGATGTATCAACTGGCTGGGATCTTGTTGGCCAAGTGTTAAGTCAGACAACCACAAGTTTAGGATTCTTTTTCTAGCCAACCAAGAGAGGTCCATAGCCCATGCAATGTTGGCATGGGCCCACATTTTCCACAATGTGTCTCATCATGTCCTGGCATAGCAGTGTTATACTTATATCTATCAACTTGGTAGGAACATGTTGTCCAAGTGATGACTCATACAACCACAAGTTGATGAAGTCCTTTTGTACATAGATAATATAGTTCTAGACCCCATGAGATTTTGGCATGGGACCACATCTACCATAAGTTTATGGCATGGCTTGGCAAAGCACTCTTATACTTAGATGTATTAACTGGGTGGGATCATGTTGGCCAAGTGTTGAGTCAGACAACCACAAGTTTAGAATGGTTTTTCTAGCCAACCAAGAGAGGTTCATAGCCCATGCAATGTTGGCATGGGCCCACATTTTCCAAAAAGTGTCTCATCATGTCTTGGCATAGCAATGTTATACTTATATCTAGCAACTAGGTAGGAACATGTTGTCCAAGTGATGACTCATGCGACTACAAGTTGATGAAGGTGTTTCTAGACATATAATATAGTTCTAGATCCCATGCAATGTTAGCATGGGCCCACATCTGCCAAAATTTGTGTCATGGCTTGGCATAGCACTTTTATAATTAGATGTATCAACTAGGTAGGATCATGTTTGGCCAAGTGTTGAGTCAGAGAACCACAAGTTTATGATGCAATGTTTGCATGGGCCAACATTTGTCACAAAGTCTCTCATCATGTCTTTTGCATAGCAATGTTATACTTAGATCTATCAACTAGCTAGGATCATGTTGTCCAAGTGATGACTCATACAACCACAAGTTGATGAAGGTGTGTCTAGACAGATAATATAGTTCTAGATCCCATGCAATGTTGGCATGGGCCCACATCTGCCACAAGTTTGTGTCATGGCTTGGCATAGGACTCTTATACTTAGATGTATCAATTGGCTGGGATCTTGTTAGCCAAGTGTTGAGTCAGACAACCACAAGTTTAGGATTCTTTTTCTAGCCAACCAAGAGAGGTCCATAGCCCATGCAATGTTGGCATGGGCCCACATTTGTCACAAAGTGTCTCATCATGTCTTTTGCATAGCAGTGTTATACTTAGATCTATCATCTAGGTAGGATCATTTTGTCCATGTGCTGACTCATACAACCACAAGCTGATGAAGGTGTGTCTAGGTAGATAATATAGTTCTAGATCCCATGCAATGTTGGCATGGGCCCACATCTGCCACAAGTTTGTGTCATGGCTTGGCATAGAACTCTTATACTTAGATGTATCAACTGGCTGGGATCTTGTTGGCCAAGTGTTAAGTCAGACAACCACAAGTTTAGGATTCTTTTTCTAGCCAACCAAGAGAGGTCCATTGCCCATGCAATGTTGGCATGGGCCCACATTTTCCACAAAGTGTCTCATCATGTCCTGGCATAGCAGTGTTATACTTATATCTATCAACTTGGGAGGAACATGTTGTCCAAGTGATGACTCATACAACCACAAGTTGATGAAGGGTTTTTGTACATAGATAATATAGTTCTAGACCCCATGCAATTTTGGCATGGGACCACATCTACCATAAGTTTATGGCATGGCTTGGCATAGCACTCTTATACTTAGATGTATTAACTGGGTGGGATCATGTTGGCCAAGTGTTGAGTCAGATAACCACACGTTTAGGATGGTTTTTCTAGCCAACCAAGAGAGGTTCATAGCCCGTGCAATGTTGGCATGGGCCCACATTTTCCAAAAAGTGTCACATCATGTCTTGGCATAGCAATGTTATACTTATATCTAGCAACTAGGTAGGAACATGTTGTCCAAGTGATGACTCATGCGACTACAAGTTGATGAAGGTGTTTCTAGACAGATAATATAGTTCTGGATCCCATGCAATGTTGGCATGGGCCCACATCTGCCACAAGTTTGTGTCATGGCTTGGCATAGGACTCTTATACTTAGATGTATCAACTGGCTGGGATCTTGTTGGCCAAGTGTTAAGTCAGACAACCACAAGTTTAGGATTCTTTTTCTAGCCAACCAAGAGAGTTCCATAGCCCATGCAATGTTGGCATGGGCCCACATTTTCCACAATGTGTCTCATCATGTCCTGGCATAGCAGTGTTATACTTATATCTATCAACTTGGTAGGAACATGTTGTCCAAGTGATGACTCATACAACCACAAGTTGATGAAGTCCTTTTGTACATAGATAATATAGTTCTAGACCCCATGCAATTTTGGCATGGGACCACATCTACCATAAGTTTATGGCATGGCTTGGCATAGCACTCTTATACTTAGATGTATTAACTGGGTGGGATCATGTTGGCCAAGTGTTGAGTCAGACAACCACAAGTTTAGGATGGTTTTTCTAGCCAACCAAGAGAGGTTCATAGCCCATGCAATGTTGGCATGGGCCCACATTTTCCAAAAAGTGTCTCATCATGTCTTGGCATAGCAATGTTATACTTATATCTAGCAACTAGGTAGGAACATGTTGTCCAAGTGATGACTCATGCGACTACAAGTTGATGAAGGTGTTTCTAGACATATAATATAGTTCTAGATCCCATGCAATGATAGCATGGGCCCACATCTGCCACAAGTTTGTGTCATGGCTTGGCATAGCACTCTTATAATTAGATGTATCAACTAGGTAGGATCATGTTGGCCAAGTGTTGAGTCAGAGAACCACAAGTTTATGATGCAATGTTGGCATGGGCCCACATTTGTCACAAAGTCTCTCATCATGTCTTTTGTATAGCAATGGTATACTTCGATCTATCAACTAGGTAGGATCATGTTGTCCAAGTGATGACTCATACAACCACAAGTTGATGAAGGGCTTTTGTACATAGATAATATAGTTCTAGACCCCATGCAATTTTGGCATGGGACCACATCTATAATAAGTTTATGGCATGGCTTGGCATAGCACTCTTATACTTAGATGTATTAACTGGGTGGGATCATGTTGGCCAAGTGTTGAGCCAGACAACCACAAGTTTAGGATGGTTTTTCTAGCCAACCAAGAGAGGTTCATAGGCCATGCAATGTTGGCATGGGCCCACATTTTCCAAAAAGTGTCTCATCATGTCTTGGCATAGCAATGTTATACTTATATCTAGCAACTAGGTAGGAACATGTTGTCCAAGTGATGACTCATGCGACTACAAGTTGATGAATGTCTTTCTAGACATATAATATAGTTCTAGATCCCATGCAATGTTAGCATGGGCCCACATCTGCCACAAGTTTGTGTCATGGGTTGGCATAGCACTCTTATAATTAGATGTATCAACTAGGTAGGATCATGTTGGCCAAGTGTTGAGTCAGAGAACCACAAGTTTATGATGCAATGTTGGCATGGGCCCACATTTGTCACAAAGTCTCTCATCATGTCTTTTGTATAGCAATGGTATACTTCGATCTATCAACTAGGTAGGATCATGTTGTCCAAGTGATGACTCATACAACCACAAGTTGATGAAGGGCTTTTGTACATAGATAATATAGTTCTAGACCCCATGCAATTTTGGCATGGGACCACATCTACAATAAGTTTATGGCATGGCTTGTCATAGCACTCTTATACTTAGATGTATTAACTGGGTGGGATCATGTTGGCCAAGTGTTGAGTCAGACAACCACACGTTTAGGATGGTTTTTCTAGCCAACCAAGAGAGGTTCATAGCCCATGCAATGTTGGCATGGGACCACATTTTCCAAAAAGTGTCTCATCATGTCTTGGCATAGCAATGTTATACTTATATCTAGCAACTAGGTAGGAACATGTTGTCCAAGTGATGACTCATGCGACTATCAGTTGATGAAGGTGTTTCTAGACAGATAATATAGTTCTGGATCCCATGCAATGTTGGCATGGGCCCACATCTGCCACAAGTTTGTGTCATGGCTTGGCATAGGACTCTTATACTTAGATGTATCAACTGGCTGGGATCTTGTTGGCCAAGTGTTAAGTCAGACAACCACAAGTTTAGGATTCTTTTTCTAGCCAACCAAGAGAGGTCCATTGCCCATGCAATGTTGGCATGGGCCCACATTTTCCACAATGTGTCTCATCATGTCCTGGCATAGCAGTGTTATACTTATATCTATCAACTTGGGAGGAACATGTTGTCCAAGTGATGACTCATACAACCACAAGTTGATGAAGGGTTTTTGTACATAGATAATATAGTTCTAGACCCCATGCAATTTTGGCATGGGACCACATCTACCATAAGTTTATGGCATGGCTTGGCATAGCACTCTTATACTTAGATGTATTAACTGGGTGGGATCATGTTGGCCAAGTGTTGAGTCAGACAACCACAAGTTTAGAATGGTTTTTCTAGCCAACCAAGAGAGGTTCATAGCCCATGCAATGTTGGCATGGGCCCACATTTTCCAAAAAGTGTCTCATCATTTCTTGGCATAGCAATGTTATACTTATATCTAGCAACTAGGTAGGAACATGTTGTCCAAGTGATGACTCATGCGACTACAAGTTTATGAAGGTGTTTCTAGACATATAATATAGTTCTAGATCCCATGCAATGTTAGCATGGGCCCACATCTGCCAAAATTTGTGTCATGGCTTGGCATAGCACTTTTATAATTAGATGTATCAACTAGGTAGGATCATGTTTGGCCAAGTGTTGAGTCAGAGAACCACAAGTTTATGATGCAATGTTTGCATGGGCCAACATTTGTCACAAAGTCTCTCATCATGTCTTTTGCATAGCAATGTTATACTTAGATCTATCAACTAGGTAGGATCATGTTGTCCAAGTGATGACTCATACAACCACAAGTTGATGAAGGTGTGTCTAGACAGATAATATAGTTCTAGATCCCATGCAATGTTGGCATGGGCCCACATCTGCCACAAGTTTGTGTCATGGCTTGGCATAGGACTCTTATACTTAGATGTATCAATTGGCTGGGATCTTGTTAGCCAAGTGTTGAGTCGGACAACCACAAGTTTAGGATTCTTTTTCTAGCCAACCAAGAGAGGTCCATAGCCCATGCAATGTTGGCATGGGCCCACATTTGTCACAAAGTGTCTCATCATGTCTTTTGCATAGCAGTGTTATACTTAGATCTATCATCTAGGTAGGATCATGTTGTCCATGTGCTGACTCATACAACCACAAGCTGATGAAGGTGTGTCTAGGTAGATAATATAGTTCTAGATCCCATGCAATGTTGGCATGGGCCCACATCTGCCACAAGTTTGTGTCATGGCTTGGCATAGGACTCTTATACTTAGATGTATCAACTGGCTGGGATCTTGTTGGCCAAGTGTTAAGTCAGACAACCACAAGTTTAAGATTCTTTTTCTAGCCAACCAAGAGAGGTCCATAGCCCATGCAATGTTGACATGGGCCCACATTTTCCACAATGTGTCTCATCATGTCCTGGCATAGCAGTGTTATACTTATATCTATCAACTTGGTAGGAACATGTTGTCCAAGTGATGACTCATACAACCACAAGTTGATGAAGTCCTTTTGTACATAGATAATATAGTTCTAGACCCCATGCAATTTTGGCATGGGACCACATCTACCATAAGTTTATGGCATGGCTTGGCATAGCACTCTTATACTTAGATGTATTAACTGGGTGGGATCATGTTGGCCAAGTGTTGACTCAGACAACCACAAGTTTAGGATGGTTTTTCTAGCCAACCAAGAGAGGTTCATGGCCCATGCAATGTTGGCATGGACCCACATTTTCCAAAAAGTGTCTCGTCATGTCTTGGCATAGCAATGTTATACTTATATCTAGCAACTAGGTAGGAACATGTTGTCCAAGTGATGACTCATGCGACTACAAGTTGATGAAGGTGTTTCTAGACATATAATATAGTTCTAGATCCCATGCAATGTTAGCATGGGCCCACATCTGCCACAAGTTTGTGTCATGGCTTGGCATAGCACTCTTATAATTAGATGTATCAACTAGGTAGGATCATGTTGGCCAAGTGTTGAGTCAGAGAACCACAAGTTTATGATGCAATGTTTGCATGGGCCAACATTTGTCACAAAGTCTCTCATCATGTCTTTTGCATAGCAATGTTATACTTAGATCTATCAACTAGGTAGGATCATGTTGTCCAAGTGATGACTCATACAACCACAAGTTGATGAAGGTGTGTCTAGACAGATAATATAGTTCTAGATCCCATGCAATGTTGGCATGGGCCCACATCTGCCACAAGTTTGTGTCATGGCTTGGCATAGGACTCTTATACTTAGATGTATCAATTGGCTGGGATCTTGTTAGCCAAGTGTTGAGTCAGACAACCACAAGTTTAGGATTCTTTTTCTAGCCAACCAAGAGAGGTCCATAGCCCATGCAATGTTGGCATGGGCCCACATTTGTCACAAAGTGTCTCATCATGTCTTTTGCATCGCAGTGTTATACTTAGATCTATCATCTAGGTAGGATCATGTTGTCCATGTGCTGACTCATACAACCACAAGTTGATGAAGGTGTGTCTAGGTAGATAATATAGTTCTAGATCCCATGCAATGTTGGCATGGGCCCACATCTGCCACAAGTTTGTGTCATGGCTTGGCATAGGACTCTTATACTTAGATGTATCAACTGGCTGGGATCTTGTTGGCCAAGTGTTAAGTCAGACAACCACAAGTTTAGGATTCTTTTTCTAGCCAACCAAGAGAGGTCCATAGCCCATGCAATGTTGGCATGGGCCCACATTTTCCACAATGTGTCTCATCATGTCCTGGCATAGCAGTGTTATACTTATATCTATCAACTAGGTAGGATCATGTTGTCCAAGTGATGACTCATACAACCACAAGTTGATGAAGGGCTTTTGTACATAGATAATATAGTTCTAGACCCCATGCAATTTTGGCATGGGACCACATCTACAATAAGTTTATGGCATGGCTTGGCATAGCACTCTTATACTTAGATGTATTAACTTGGTGGGATCATGTTGGCCAAGTGTTGAGTCAGACAACCACAAGTTTAGGATGGTTTTTCTAGCCAACCAAGAGAGGTTCATAGCCCATGCAATGTTGGCATGGGCCCACATTTTCCAAAAAGTGTCTCATCATGTCTTGGCATAGCAATGTTATACTTATATCTAGCAACTAGGTAGGAACATGTTGTCCAAGTGATGACTCATGCGACTACAAGTTGATGAAGGTGTTTCTAGACATATAATATAGTTCTAGATCCCATGCAATGTTAGCATGGGCCCACATCTGCCACAAGTTTGTGTAATGGGTTGGCATAGCACTCTTATAATTAGATGTATCAACTAGGTAGGATCATGTTGGCCAAGTGTTGGGTCAGAGAACCACAAGTTTATGATGCAATGTTGGCATGGGCCCACATTTGTCACAAAGTCTCTCATCATGTCTTTTGTATAGCAATGGTATACTTCGATCTATCAACTAGGTAGGATCATGTTGTCCAAGTGATGACTCATACAACCACAAGTTGATGAAGGGCTTTTGTACATAGATAATATAGTTCTAGACCCCATGCAATTTTGGCATGGGACCACATCTACAATAAGTTTATGGCATGGCTTGGCATAGCACTCTTATACTTAGATGTATTAACTGGGTGGGATCATGTTGGCCAAGTGTTGAGTCAGACAACCACAAGTTTAGGATGGTTTTTCTAGCCAACCAAGAGAGGTTCATAGCCCATGCAATGTTGGCATGGGCCCACATTTTCCAAAAAGTGTCTCATCATGTCTTGGCATAGCAATGTTATACTTATATCTAGCAACTAGGTAGGAACATGTTGTCCAAGTGATGACTCATGCGACTACAAGTTGATGAAGGTGTTTCTAGACATATAATATAGTTCTAGATCCCATGCAATGTTAGCATGGGCCCACATCTGCCACAAGTTTGTGTAATGGGTTGGCATAGCACTCTTATAATTAGATGTATCAACTAGGTAGGATCATGTTGGCCAAGTGTTGGGTCAGAGAACCACAAGTTTATGATGCAATGTTGGCATGGGCCCACATTTGTCACAAAGTCTCTCATCATGTCTTTTGTATAGCAATGGTATACTTCGATCTATCAACTAGGTAGGATCATGTTGTCCAAGTGATGACTCATACAACCACAAGTTGATGAAGGGCTTTTGTACATAGATAATATAGTTCTAGACCCCATGCAATTTTGGCATGGGACCACATCTACAATAAGTTTATGGCATTGCTTGGCATAGCACTCTTATACTTAGATGTATTAACTGGGTGGGATCATGTTGGCCAAGTGTTGAGTCAGACAACCACAAGTTTAGGATGGTTTTTCTAGCCAACCAAGAGAGGTTCATAGCCCATGTAATGTTGGCATGGGCCCACATTTTCCAAAAAGTGTCTCATCATGTCTTGGCATAGCAATGTTATACTTATATCTAGCAACTAGGTAGGAACATGTTGTCCAAGTGATGACTCATGCGACTACAAGTTGATGAAGGTGTTTCTAGACAGATAATATAGTTCTGGATCCCATGCAATGTTGGCATGGGCCCACATCTGCCACAAGTTTGTGTCATGGCTTGGCATAGGACTCTTATACTTAGATGTATCAACTGGCTGGGATCTTGTTGGCCAAGTGTTAAGTCAGACAAACACAAGTTTAGGATTCTTTTTCTAGCCAACCAAGAGAGGTCCATTGCCCATGCAATGTTGGCATGGGCCCACATTTTCCACAAAGTGTCTCATCATGTCCTGGCATACCAGTGTTATACTTATATCTATCAACTTGGGAGGAACATGTTGTCCAAGTGATGACTCATACAACCACAAGTTGATGAAGGGTTTTTGTACATAGATAATATAGTTCTAGACCCCATGCAATTTTGGCATGGGACCACATCTACCATAAGTTTATGGCATGTCTTGGCATAGCACTCTTATACTTAGATGTATTAACTAGGTGGGATCATGTTGGCCAAGTGTTGAGTCAGACAACCACAAGTTTAGGATGGTTTTTGTAGCCAACCAAGAGAGGTTCATAGAGTCATTCCATGTGTGTTCTTTTCACTAAACCAGCACTAGAGTCATTTCATGTGTGTTCGTTTCATGAACCAACGCTAGGGTCATTGCATGTGTGTTCTTTTCTAAAACCACATATGGATCCACCAGAATGATTGCATGTGTGTTCTTTTCACAAACCACATATGGATCCACAAGAGTTATTGCATGTGTCTTCTTTTCCACAAACCACATGGATCCACCAATGTCATTGCATGTGTGTTCTTTTCATGAACCACATATGGATCCAGTAGAGTCATTGCATGTGTGTTCTTTCCACAAACCACATGGATCCACCAATGTCATTGCACGTGTGGTCTTTTCATGAACCACATATGGATCCACTAGAGTCATTGCATGTGTGTTCTTTTCACAAAACCAGGACTAGAGTCATTCCATGTGTTTTCTTTTCATGAACCATAGCTATAGTCATTGCATGTGTGTTCTTTTCGTGAAACTAGCACTAGAGTCATTTCATGTGTGTTCTTTTCACAAACCACATATGGATCCACCAGGGTCATTGCATGTGTGTTCTTTTCATGAACCACATATGGATCCACTAGAGTCATTGCACGTATGTTCTTTTCATAAACCAGCACTAGAGTCATTGCATGTGTGTTCTTTTCACAAACCACATATAGATCCACTAGAGTTATTGCATGTATCTTCTTTTCCACAAACCACATGGATCCACCAATGTCATTGCATGTGTGTTCTTTTCATGAAGCACATATGGATCCAGTAGAGTCATTGCATGTGTGTTCTTTCCACAAACCACATGGATCCACCAATGTCATTGCACGTGTGGTCTTTTCATGAACCACATATGGATCCACTAGAGTCATTGCATGTGTGTTCTTTTCACTAAATCAGCACTAGAGTCATTTCATGTGTGTTCGTTTCATGAACCACAGCTAGAGTCATTGTATGTGTGTTCTTTTCGCAAGCCACATATTGATCCACTAGAGTCACTTCATTTATGTTCTTTCCACAAACCACATGGATCCACCAACGTCATTGCATGCATGTTCTTTTCATGAACCACATATGGATCCACTAGAGTCATTGCATGTGTGTTCTTTTCACAAAACCAGGACTAGAGTCATTGCATGTGTTTTCTTTTCATGAACCATAGCTAGAGTCATTGCATGTGTGTTCTTTTCGTGAAACTAGCACTAGAGTCATTTCATGTGTGTTCTTTTCACAAACCACATATGGATCCACCAGGGTCATTGCATGTGTGTTCTTTTCATAAACCACATATGGATCCACTAGAGTCATTGCACGTATGTTCTTTTCATAAACCAGCACTAGAGTCATTGCATGTGTGTTATTTTCACAAACCACATATGGATCCACTAGAGTCATTGCATGTATGTTCTTTTCATAAAACACATGGATTCACTAATGTCATTGCATGTGTTTTCTTTTCATTAACCACATATGGATCCAATAGAGGTATTGCATGTGTGTTCTTTCCATTAACGACAGCTATAGTCATTGCATGTGTGTCCTTATCCTAAACCAGCACTAGAGTCATTGCATGTGTGTTCTTTTCACAAACCACATATGGATCCACCAGAGTCATTGCATGTATGTTCTTTTAATAAAACACATGGATCAACCAATGTCATTGCATGTGTGTTCTTTTCACAAACCACATATGGATCCACCAATGTCATTGCATGTGTGTGCTTTTCATGAAGCACATATGGATCCACTAGAATCATTACATGTATGTTCTTTTCACAAACTACAAATGGATCCACCAATGTCATTGCATGTGTGTTCTTTTCACAAACCACATATGGATCCACTAGTCATTGCATGTGTGTTCTTTTCCACAAACCACATGGATCCACCAATGTCATTGCATGTGTGTTCTTTTCATGAACCACATATGGATCTAGTAGAATCATTGCATGTGTGTTCTTTCCAGAAACCACATGGATCCACCAATGTCATTGCACGTGTGGTCTTTTCATGAACCACATATGGATCCACTAGAGTCATTCCATGTGTGTTCTTTTCACTAAACCAGCACTAGAGTCATTTCATGTGTGTTCGTTTCATGAACCACCGCTAGGGTCATTGCATGTGTGTTCTTTTCACAAACCACATATGGATCCACCAGAATGATTGCATGTGTGTTCTTTTCACAAACCACATATGGATCCACAAGAGTTATTGCATGTGTCTTCTTTTCCACAAACCACATGGATCCACCAATGTCATTGCATGTGTGTTCTTTTCATGAACCACATATGGATCCAGTAGAGTCATTGCATGTGTGTTCTTTCCACAAACCACATGGATCCACCAATGTCATTGCACGTGTGGTCTTTTCATGAACCACATATGGATCCACTAGAGTCATTGCATGTGTGTTCTTTTCACTAAATCAGCACTAGAGTCATTTCATGTGTGTTCGTTTCATGAACCACAGCTAGAGTCATTGTATGTGTGTTCTTTTCGCAAGCCACATATTGATCCACTAGAGTCACTTCATTTATGTTCTTTCCACAAACCACATGGATCCACCAACGTCATTGCATGCATGTTCTTTTCATGAACCACATATGGATCCACTAGAGTCATTGCATGTGTGTTCTTTTCACAAAACCAGGACTAGAGTCATTGCATGTGTTTTCTTTTCATGAACCATAGCTATAGTCATTGCATGTGTGTTCTTTTCGTGAAACTAGCACTTGAGTCATTTCATGTGTGTTCTTTTCACAAACCACATATGGATCCACCAGGGTCATTGCATGTGTGTTCTTTTCATGAACCACATATGGATCCACTAGAGTCATTGCACGTATGTTCTTTTCATAAACCAGCACTAGAGTCATTGCATGTGTGTTCTTTTCACAAACCACATATAGATCCACTAGAGTCATTGCATGTATCTTCTTTTCCACAAACCACATGGATCCACCAATGTCATTGCATGTGTGTTCTTTTCATGAAGCACATATGGATCCAGTAGAGTCATTGCATGTGTGTTCTTTCCACAAACCACATGGATCCACCAATGTCATTGCACGTGTGGTCTTTTCATGAACCACATATGGATCCACTAGAGTCATTGCATGTGTGTTCTTTTCACTAAATCAGCACTAGAGTCATTTCATGTGTGTTTGTTTCATGAACCACAGCTAGAGTCATTGTATGTGTGTTCTTTTCGCAAGCCACATATTGATCCACTAGAGTCACTTCATTTATGTTCTTTCCACAAACCACATGGATCCACCAACGTCATTGCATGCATGTTCTTTTCATGAACCACATATGGATCCACTAGAGTCATTGCATGTGTGTTCTTTTCACAAAACCAGGACTAGAGTCATTGCATGTGTTTTCTTTTCATGAACCATAGCTAGAGTCATTGCATGTGTGTTCTTTTCGTGAAACTAGCACTAGAGTCATTTCATGTGTGTTCTTTTCACAAACCACATATGGATGCAACAGAGTCATTGCATGTGTGTTCTTTTCATGAACCACATATGGATCCACTAGAGTCATTGCACGTATGTTCTTTTCATAAACCAGCACTAGAGTCATTGCATGTGTGTTCTTTTCACAAACCATATATGGATCCACTAGAGTGATTGCATGTCTGTTCTTTTCATAAAACACAAGGAACCACCAATGTCATTGCATGTGTGTTCTTTTCATGAACCACATATGGATCCACTAGAGTCATCATATGTGTGTTCTTTTCATGAACCACATATGGATCCATCAATGTCATTGCATGTGTGTTATTTTCACAAACCAGATATGGATCCACCAGGGTCATTGCATGTATATTCTTTTCATAAAACACATGGATCAACCAATGTCATTGCATTTGTGTTCTTTTCATAAACCACATATGGATCCACTAGAGTCATTGCATGTCTCTTCTTTTCACAAAACACATGGATCAACCAATATCATTGCATGTGTGTTCTTTTCATAAACCACATATGGATCCACTAGAGTCACTTCACGTATGTTCTTTCCACAAACCACATAGATCCACCAATGGCATTGCATGCGTGTTCTTTTCATGAACCACATATGGATCCACTAGAGTCGTTGCACATGTGTTCTTTTCACAAAACCAGCACTAGAGTCATTGCATGAGTGTTCTTTTCATGAACCATAGCTAGAGTCATTGCATGCCTGTTCTTTTCATGAAACTAGCACTAGAGTCATTGCATGTGTGTTCTTTTGACAAACCACATATAGATCCACTAGGATCATTGCATGTTTGTTGTTTTCATGAACCCCATATGGATCCACTAGAGTCACTGCATGTATGCTCTTTTCATAAACTAGCACTAGAGTCATTGCATGTGTGTTCTTTTCATGAACCATAGCTAGAGTCATTGCATGTGTGTTCTTTTCATGAAACTAACACTAGAGTCATTGCATGTGTGTTCTTTTGACAAACCACATATAGATCCACTAGAGTCATTGCATGTATCTTCTTTTCCACAAACCACATGGATCCACCAATGTCATTGCATGTGTGTTCTTTTCATGAACCACATATGAATCCAGTAGAGTCATTGCATGTGTGTTCTTTCCACAAACCACATGGATCCACCAATGTCATTGCACGTGTGGTCTTTTCATGAACCACATATGGATCCACTAGAGTCATTGCATGTGTGTTCTTTTCACTAAATCAGCACTAGAGTCATTTCATGTGTGTTCGTTTCATGAACCACAACTAGAGTCATTGTATGTGTGTTCTTTTCGCAAGCCACATATTGATCCACTAGAGTCACTTCATTTATGTTCTTTCCACAAACCACATGGATCCACCAACGTCATTGCATGCATGTTCTTTTCATGAACCACATATGGATCCACTAGAGTCATTGCATGTGTGTTCTTTTCACAAAACCAGGACTAGAGTCATTGCATGTGTTTTCTTTCCATGAACCATAGCTAGAGTCATTGCATGTGTGTTCTTTTCGTGAAACTAGCACTAGAGTCATTTCATGTGTGTTCTTTTCACAAACCACATATGGATCCACCAGGGTCATTGCATGTGTGTTCTTTTCATGAACCACATATGGATCCACTAGAGTCATTGCACGTATGTTCTTTTCATAAACCAGCACTAGAGTCATTGCATGTGTGTTCTTTTCACAAACTATATATGGATCCACTAGAGTGATTGCATGTCTGTTCTTTTCATAAAACACAAGGAACCACCAATGTCATTGCATGTGTGTTCTTTTCATGAACCACATATGGATCCACTAGAGTCATCATATGTGTGTTCTTTTCATGAACCACATATGGATCCATCAATGTCATTGCATGTGTGTTATTTTCACAAACCAGATATGGATCTACCAGGGTCATTGCATGTATATTCTTTTCATAAAACACATGGATCAACCAATGTCATTGCATTTGTGTTCTTTTCACAAACCACATATGGATCCACTAGAGTCATTGCATGTCTCTTCTTTTCACAAAACACATGGATCAACCAATGTCATTGCATGTGTGTTCTTTTCATAAACCACATATGGATCCACTAGAGTCACTTCACGTATGTTCTTTCCACAAACCACATGGATCCAGCAATGGCATTGCATGCGTTTTCTTCTCATGAACCACATATGGATCCACTAGAGTCGTTGCACGTGTGTTCTTTTCACAAAACCAGCACTAGAGTCATTGCATGTGTGTTCTTTTCATGAACCATAGCTAGAGTCATTGCATGTCTGTTCTTTTCATGAAACTAGCACTAGTGTCATTGCATGTGTGTTCTTTTGACAAACCACATATAGATCCACTACGATCATTGCATGTTTGATGTTTTCATGAACCCTATATGGATCCACTAGAGTCACTGCATGTATGCTCTTTTCATAAACTAGCACTAGAGTCATTCCATGTGTGTTATTTTCATGAACCATAGCTTGAGTCATTGCATGTGTGTTCTTTTCATGAAACTAACACTAGAGTCATTGCATGTGTGTTCTTTTCACAAACCACATATGGATCCACAAGAGTTATTGCATGTGTCTTCTTTTCATGAACCACATATGCATCCACTAGACTCATTGCATGTTTGTTCTTATCCTAAACCAGCACTAGATTCATTGTATGTGTGTTCTTTTCACAAACCACATATGGATCCACCAGAGTCATTGCATGTATGTTCTTTTCATAAAACACATGGATCAACCAATGTCATTGCATGTGTGTTCTTTTCACAAACCACATATGGATCCACTAGAGTCATTGCATGTCTATTCTTTCTACAAACCACATGGATCCACCAATGTCATTGCATGTGTGTTCTTTTCATGAACCACATATGGATCCACGAGAGTCATTGCCTGTGTGTTCTTATCCCAAACCAGCACTAGAGTCATTGCATGTGTGTTCTTTTCACAAACCACATATGGATCCACCAGAGTCATTGCATGTATGTTCTATTAATAAAACACATGGATCAACAAATGTCATTGCATGTGTGTTCTTTTCACAAACCACATATGGATCCACCAATGTTATTGCATGTGTGTTCTTTTCATGAACCACATATGGATCCACTAGAGTCATTACATGTATGTTCTTTTCACAAACTACAAATGGATCCACCAATGTCATTGCATGTGTGTTCTTTTCACAAACCACATATGGATCCACTAGAGTCATTGCATGTATCTTCTTTTCCACAAACCACATGGATCCACCAATGTCATTGCATGTGTGTTCTTTTCATGAACCACATATGGATCCAGTAGAGTCATTGCATGTGTGTTCTTTCCACAAACCACATGGATCCACCAATGTCATTGCACGTGTGGTCTTTTCATGAACCACATATGGATCCACTAGAGTCATTGCATGTGTGTTCTTTTCACTAAATCAGCACTAGAGTCATTTCATGTGTGTTCGTTTCATGAACCACAGCTAGAGTCATTGTATGTGTGTTCTTTTCGTAAGCCACATATTGATCCACTAGAGTCACTTCATTTATGTTCTTTCCACAAACCACATGGATCCACCAACGTCATTGCATGCATGTTCTTTTCATGAACCACATATGGATCCACTTGACATGGATATGCCCTACGGGTACCCGATGTTAGTATACCTGGTCCAGCCCGACGGAAGGCCCACTCGACGACCTGCCAGGGTCCAGGACGCCTATGACGATTCGGCTGGTACGAAGCCATATGGACACGGACTCCCAAGTGCACAAGACAAGGAAAGCTCAAGACTAGAGTTTGAATACAACTTGTAACCAACTCGTATCGGTACCTGAGACCTAGCCTCCCCATATATAAAGGCTAGGAGGGTCCAACGAGGAGGGCACGACCTACAGACGCCATAACGTACACAATAGACCTAGAACTCGACTCATACTTTCGCACACGCATCCACGCCAGATCGAATCTGCGCACCCTGTAACGTTCGGTTCCGCCGTAATCAAAGAGCAGACAAGCAGGAGTAGGGTTTTCCCTCCGGGGGCCTGAACCTGGGTAAATCTCGTGTCCCGTGGTTGCTTGTCTGTTAACCGTGCCACGATCTTCAGCATCCCCATCTTCTCCAAAACCCAAGTCCATAACAATGGGCATTGACGAGATTAAACCTCGTCAATTGGCGCCGTCCGTGGGAATTGGGGCTGCTGATTGTGCGGTCGTGACGGTTCCGACCCGATCGATCTACAACTCCGCGGCGACGGAGAATCACCTCCTTTTCGGCGCTTTCGACTTCACCGCCCACTCGCTGGATACCATGAAGGATTTCGGGCCCGTAGGCGACGGACTCGAAATTCTGTTCGGGAGCTTCTGCTTCCAGGTGGGACAAACTGGCACCCTCCGCCTCCCTGAGCGGGTGCCCGTGCCGTCAATCAGGCCCGCTTCGTGGGCTCCACATCCCGTGCTACGCACGTCACCATCAACAGATGAGTTCTACAGCAGCAGCTGCTGCAACTCCGATCTGTGCGATCCACCTTCGGACGAAGGGACCTACGGTTCCGGATCCGAAAGTTGCGGCAGCAGCCAACCAATCTGCAGGCGCTATCTGTGCGCCGTAGTCATCCAAACCGACGAGGAAACGCCTAACCCGCCGCCCAACCCCAACCCGCAGGACAGAAACGGCGAAAACGGTGGAAACGGCGAAAACGGGGAAAACAGGGGCCACCTCATCCAACTTAGCAAAGAAGGATGGGTCGAAGCACGCCGCGCCGTCACAGACGAAATAGTCCTACCTCTGGACTCCCCACGTGATCTGCTGAGGGCATACCACTACCTCCTCATCGAGGAGCACAAGAAGCAAGTCAAGATGCAGGAGACGCTCGACAAACGCAAGCAAGCAGCCTCTGAGTCCAGTGCGCGACGAGCTGTGCTCTCCGCCATGGGACCCGGCTAAGAGTGTGGTCTGCCGCGTCGACTACGTCCGCCGCGTGACCCGCTACCCCGTCAACTTTGCCATGACAACCAACAAAGCTAAGTTTCCCTCTACTTAGATCTGATTTCCTTTTTAACTTGCACTCGAAACACTCGGGGGCTGCGCCCTCTTCGAGTAACCTAATGTGCCATCGTCTCCACGCACTCGAGCACCTCGAACGCGACAGCCCGAGTAGCTGATTCTGCCTGATCGTTGAATCCTTGAACTCCGAGTGCCTCGGCAAGGTACTGAGACTAAGGGTAATCAGGCTAACGAAAAGGCCTAGCATACAGTGCAAAAGTGTCGACTCGATCGGCACCAGAATCTTACTATACAAGCCGACAGGAAAATATTCTTTACAAGATACAAGTACTTCACAATTCTTTATGTTTTCTGCAGCTTACAAGGACATCGACCACGTCGAGCTATTCTATTAGGTCCTCCAACAGGAGTCGACAAAAGAGCTGGCTACGCCATACAATCAAGACCCGAGTCGAGTCCCTCCTTGGATGGTTGCATCGCTTGATGCTATGAAGACACGACATTGGTCGTTCACCCGACAGAAGCAACGGTGTTGACTTCATCCGCAACGTCGAGTCCTTCCGGCTAAACGCCGCACGACTCCGCCACGTCAACTCCGACTGCAACATCGATTCTTGGCTCCTTATTCATGAGACGCTGACTCGATGCACTTCCGGGTCAGTGATTTGTCCTCGCATGAGTCTCCACTCGAGTCTGCAACTCGACTAGACACTCGGGGGCTACTCCTATCAGGAGCGCTGGTCGCGCACCCGATGTACTTTCGGGTCAGCGGTACGCCCGCGAGATTGTCCACTGCGTCTACAAGATACAAGACTCGAGTCTCTGCCCTAGTCTACGACTCCACCAGACACTCGGAGGCTACTCCAAACTAGAGCGATGGTCGCGCACACACAAGATCTTCGAGTCCTACGTCGAGTCTACAACTCTACTACGGACTCGGGGGCTACTCCCATAGGGAGGATTGATTCAAGCATCCGAAAAAAAAATTGTGTCCTACGGACCTGAAGCAAAGAACGGTTGAACTAAAGTCTCTGCTCGACTCTACGACTCGAACAGACACTCGGGGGCTACTCCCATAGGGAGCGCTGGTCGCGCACCCTATATTCCATTGTGTTGACTACGTCCACGATGTCGATTCCTTTACAACAGCCAAACAAATTCAGCTGACCCGATGAACTTTCGGGTGAAGTGCTTCGTACTCGACACAACTTTCGACTCTGACATCGAAATACAAGGTTCAAGACAACTAAGTCTCCACCCGAATCTATGTTTCGGATGGAGACTCGGGGGCTACTGACATGGATATGCCCTATGGGTACCCGATGTTAGTATACCTGGTCCAGCCCGACGGAAGGCCCACTCGACGACCTGCCAGGGTCCAGGACGCCTATGACGATTCGGCTGGTACGAAGCCATATGGACACGGACTCCCAAGCGCACAAGACAAGGAAAGCTCAAGACTAGAGTTTGAATACAACTTGTAACCAACTCGTATCGGTACCTGAGACCTAGCCTCCCCATATATAAAGGCTAGGAGGGTCCAACGAGGAGGGCACGACCTACAGACGCCATAACGTACACAATAGACCTAGAACTCGACTCATACTTTCGCACACGCATCCACGCCAGATCGAATCTGCGCACCCTGTAACGTTCGGTTCCGCCGTAATCAAAGAGCAGACAAGCAGGAGTAGGGTTTTCCCTCCGGGGGCCTGAACCTGGGTAAATCTCGTGTCCCCTGGTTGCTTGTCTGTTAACAGTGTCACGATCTCCAGCATCCCCATCTTCTCCAAAACCCAAGTCCATAACAATGGGCATTGACGAGATTAAACCTCGTCACCACTAGAGTCATTGCATGTGTGTTCTTTTCACAAAACCATGACTAGAGTCATTGCATGTGTTTTATTTTCATGAACCATAGCTAGAGTCATTGCATGTGTGTTCTTTTCGTGAAACTAGCACTAGAGTCATTTCATGTGTGTTCTTTTCACAAACCACATATGGATCCACCAGGGTCATTGCATGTGTGTTCTTTTCATGAACCACATATGAATCCACTAGAGTCATTGCACGTATGTTCTTTGCATAAACCAGCACTAGAGTCATTGCATGTGTGTTCTTTTCACAAACCATATATGGATCCACTAGAGTGATTGCATGTCTGTTCTTTTCATAAAACACATGGAACCACCAATGTCATTGCATGTGTGTTCTTTTCATGAACCACATATGGATCCACTAGAGTCATCATATGTGTGTTCTTTTCATGAACCACATATGGATCCATCAATGTCATTGCATGTGTGTTATTTTCACAAACCAGATATGGATCCACCAGGGTCATTGCATGTATATTCTTTTCATAAAACACATGGATCAACCAATGTCATTGCATTTGTGTTCTTTTCACAAACCACATATGGATCCACTAGAGTCATTGCATGTCTCTTCTTTTCACAAAACACATGGATCAACCAATGTCATTGCATGTGTGTTCTTTTCATAAACCACATATGGATCCACTAGAGTCACTTCACGTATGTTCTTTCCACAAACCACATGGATCCACCAATGGCATTGCATGCGTGTTCTTTTCATGAACCACATATGGATCCACTAGAGTCGTTGCACGTGTGTTATTTTCACAAAACCAGCACTAGAGTCATTGCATGTGTGTTCTTTTCATGAACCATAGCTAGAGTCATTGCATGTCTGTTCTTTTCATGAAACTAGCACTAGAGTCATTGCATGTGTGTTCTTTTGACAAACCACATATAGATCCACTAGGATCATTGCATGTTTGTTGTTTTCATGAACCCCATATGGATCCACTAGAGTCACTGCATGTATGCTCTTTTCATAAACTAGCACTAGAGTCATTGCATGTGTGTTCTTTTCATGAACCATAGCTAGAGTCATTGCATGTGTGTTCTTTTCATGAAACTAACACTAGAGTCATTGCATGTGTGTTCTTTTGACAAACCACATATGGATCCACTAGGATCATTGCATGTTTGTTGTTTTCATGAACCACATATGGATCCACTAGCGTCATTGCATGTATGTTCTTTTCATAAACCAGCACTAGAGTCATTGCATGTGTGTTATTTTCACAAACCACATATGGATCCACTAGAGTCATTGCATGTCTGTTCTTTTCATAAAACACATGGATTCACTAATGTCATTGCATGTGTTTTCTTTTCATTAACCACATATGGGTCCAATAGAGGTATTGCATGTGTGTTCTTTCCATTAACGACAGCTATAGTCATTGCATGTGTGTTCTTATCCTAAACCAGCACTAGAGTCATTGCATGTGTGTTCTTTTGACAAACCACATATGGATCCACTAGGATCATTGCATGTTTGTTATTTTCATGAACCACATATGGATCCACTAGCGTCATTGCATGTATGTTCTTTTCATAAACCAGCACTAGAGTCATTGCATGTGTGTTATTTTCACAAACCACATATGGATCCACTAGAGTCATTGCATGTCTGTTCTTTTCATAAAACACATGGATTCAATAATGTCATTGCATGTGTTTTCTTTTCATTAACCACATATGGATCCAATAGAGGTATTGCATGTCTGTTCTTTCCATTACCAACAGCTATAGTCATTGCATGTGTGTTCTTTTCATGAACCACATATGGATCCACTAGAGTCATTGCCTGTGTGTTCTTATCCCAAACCAGCACTAGAGTCATTGCATGTGTGTTCTTTTCACAAACCACATATGGATCCACCAGAGTCATTGCATGTATGTTCTTTTAATAAAACACATGGATCAACCAATGTCATTCCATGTGTGTTGTTTTTACAAACCACATATGGATCCACCAATGTCATTGCATGTGTGTTCTTTTCATGAACCACATATGGATCCACTAGAGTCATTACATGTATGTTCTTTTCACAAACTACACATGGATCCACCAATGTCATTGCATCTGTGTTCTTTTCACAAACCACATATGGATCCACTAGAGTCATTGCATGTATGTTCTTTTCCACAAACCACATGGATCCACCAATGTCATTGCATGTGTGTTCTTTTCATGAACCACATATGGATCCAGTAGAGTCATTGCATGTGTGTTCTTTCCACAAACCACATGGATCCACCAATGTCATTGCACGTGTGGTCTTTTCATGAACCACATATGGATCCACTAGAGTCATTGCATGTGTGTTCTTTTCACTAAACCAGCACTAGAGTCATTTCATGTGTGTTCGTTTCATGAACCACAGCTAGAGTCATTGCATGTGTGTTCTTTTCACAAACCACATACGGATCCACCAGAATCATTGCATGTGTGTTCTTTTCACAAACCACATATGGATCCACAAGAGTCATTGCATGTGTCTTCTTTTCATGAACCACATATGCATCCACTAGACTCATTGCATGTTTGTTCTTATCCTAAACCAGCACTAGATTCATTGTATGTGTGTTCTTTTCACAAACCACATATGGATCCACCAAAGTCATTGCATGTATGTTCTTTTCATAAAACAAATGGATCAACCAATGTCATTACATGTGTGTTCTTTTCACAAACCACATATGGATCCACTAGAGTCACTACATGTATATTCTTTCCACAAACCACATGGATCCACCAATGTCATTGCATGTGTGTTCTTTTCATGAACCACATATGGATCCACTAGAGTCATTGCATGTGTGTTCTTATCCTAAACCAGCACTAGAGTCATTGCATGTGTGTTCTTTTCACAAACCACATATGGATCCACCAGAGTCATTGCATGTATGTTCTTTTAATAAAACACATGGATCAACCAATTTCATTGCATGTGTGTTCTTTTCACAAACCACATATGGATCCACCAATGTCATTGCATGTGTGTTCTTTTCATGAACCACATATGGATCCACTAGAGTCATTACATGTATGTTCTTTTCACAAACTCCAAATGGATCCACCAATGTCATTGCATGTGTGTTCTTTTCACAAACCACATATGGATCCACTAGAGTCATTGCATGTATGTTCTTTTCCACAAGCCACATGGATCCACCAATGTCATTGCATGTGTGTTCTTTTCATGAACCACATATGGATCCACTAGAGTCATTGCATGTGTGTTCTTTTCACTAAACCAGCACTAGAGTCATTTCATGTGTATTCTTTTCATGAACCACAGCTAGAGTCATTGCATGTGTGTTCTTTTCACAAACCACATATGGATCCACCAGAATCATTGCATGTGTGTTCTTTTCACAAACCACATACGGATCCACCAGAATCATAGCATGTGTGTTCTTTTCACAAACCACATATGGATCCACAAGAGTCATTGCATGTGTCTTCTTTTCATGAACCACATATGCATCCACTAGACTCATTGCATGTTTGTTCTTATCCTAAACCAGCACTAGATTCTTTGTATGTGTGTTCTTTTCACAAACCACATATGGATCCACCAAAGTCATTGCATGTATGTTCTTTTCATAAAACAAATGGATCAACCAATGTCATTGCATGTGTGTTCTTTTCACAAACCACATATGGATCCACTAGAGTCACTACATGTATATTCTTTCCACAAACCACATAGATCCACCAATGTCATTGAATGTGTGTTCTTTTCATGAACCACATATGGATCCACTAGAGTCATTGCATGTGTGTTCTTATCCTAAACCAGCACTAGAGTCATTGCATGTGTGTTCTTTTCACAAACCACATATGGATCCACCAGAGTCATTGCATGTATGTTCTTTTAATAAAACACATGGATCAACCAATTTCATTGCATGTGTGTTCTTTTCACAAACCACATATGGATCCACCAATGTCATTGCATGTGTGTTCTTTTCATGAACCACATATGGATCCACTAGAGTCATTACATGTATGTTCTTTTCACAAACTCCAAATGGATCCACCAATGTCATTGCATGTGTGTTCTTTTCACAAACCACATATGGATCCACTAGAGTCATTGCATGTATGTTCTTTTCCACAAGCCACATGGATCCACCAATGTCATTGCATGTGTGTTCTTTTCATGAACCACATATGGATCCACTAGAGTTATTGCATGTGTGTTCTTTCCACAAACCACATGGATCCACCAATGTCATTGCACGTGTGGTCTTTTCATGAACCACATATGGATCCACTAGAGTCATTGCATGTGTGTTCTTTTCACTAAACCAGCACTAGAGTCATTTCATGTGTATTCTTTTCATGAACCACAGCTAGAGTCATTGCATGTGTGTTCTTTTCACAAACCACATATGGATCCACCAGAATCATTGCATGTGTGTTCTTTTCACAAACCACATATGGATCCACAAGATTCATTGCATGTGTCTTCTTTTCATGAACCACATATGCATCCACTAGACTCATTGCATGTTTTATTCTTATCCTAAACCAGCACTAGATTCATTGTATGTGTGTTCTTTTCACAAACCACACATGGATCCACCAGAGTCATTGCATGTATGTTCTTTTTATAAAACACATGGATCAACCAATGTCATTGCATGTGTGTTCTTTTCACAAAACACATATGGATCCACTAGAGTCATTGCATGTCTATGTTCTTTCCACTAACCACATGGATCCACCAATGCCATTGCATGTGTGTCCTTTTCATGAACCACATATAGATCCACTAGAGTCATTGCATGTGTGTTATTTTTATGAACCACATATCGATCCACCAATGTCATTGCATGTGTGTTCTTGTCACACACCACATGTGGATCCACCAGAGTCATTGCATGTATATTATTTTCATAAAACACATGGATCAACCAATGTTATTGCATCTGTGTTCTTTTCACAAACCACATATGGATCCACTAGAGTCATTGCATGTCTATTCTTTGCACAAACCACATGGATCCACCAATGTCATTGCATGTGTGTTCTTTTCACAAACCACATATGGATCCACTAGAGTCACTTCATTTATGTTCTTTCCACAAACCACATGGATCCACCAACGTCATTGCATTCATGTTCTTTTCATGAACCACATATGGATCCACTAGAGTCCTTAATTGTGTGTTCTTTTCACAAAACCAGGACTAGAGTCATTGCATGTGTTTTCTTTTCATGAACCATAGCTAGAGTCATTGCATGTGTGTTCTTTTCATGAAACTAGCACTAGAGTCATTTCATGTGTGTTCTTTTCACAAATCACATATGGATCCACCAGGGTCAGTGCATGTGTGTTCTTTTCATGAACCACATATGGATCCACTAGAGTCATTGCACGTATGTTCTTTTCATGAACCACATATGGGTCCACTAGAGTCATTGCATGTATGTTCTTTTCATAAACCAGCACTAGAGTCATTGCATGTGTGTTCTTTTCACAAACCATATATGGATCCACTAGAGTCATTGCATGTCTGTTCTTTTCATAAAACACATGGATCCACAAATGTCATTGCATGTGTGTTCTTTTCATGAACCACTTATGGATCCAATAAAGTCATTGCATGTCTGTTCTTTCCATTAACAATAGCTATAGTCATTACATGTGGATTCTTTTAATGAACCACATATGGATCCACTAGAGTCATTGCATGTGTGTTCTTAACCTAAACCAGCACTAGAGTCATTGCATGTGTGTTATTTTCACAAACCACATATGGATCCCTAGAGTCATTGCATGTATGTTTTTTAATAAAACACATGGATCAACCAATGTCATTGCGTGTGTGTTCTTTTCACAAAGCACACATGGACCACCAGAGCCATTGCATGTATGTTCTTTTCATAAAACAAATGGATCAACCAATGTCATTACATGTGTGTTATTTTCACAAACCACATATGGATCCACTAGAGTCATTGCATGTATATTATTTTCTTAAACCGCAAGGATCAACCTGAGTCATTGCATGTGTGTTCTTTTCATGAACCACATATGGATCCACTAGAGTCATTGCATGTATGTTCTTTTCAAAAAACCAGCACTAGAGTCATTGCATGTGTGTTCTTTTCACAAACCACATATGGATCCACCAGAGTCATTGCAGGGATGTTCTTTTCATAAATACATGGATCAACCAATGTCATTGCATGTGTGTTGTATTCACAAACCACATATGGATCCACCAGAGTCATTGCATGTATGTTCTTTTTATAAAACACATGGATCAACCAATGTCATTGCATGTGTTTTTTTGACAAACCACATATGGATCCACTAGAGTCATTGCATGTCTATTCTTTCCACAAACCACATGGATCCACCAATGTCATTGCATGTGTGTTCTTTTCATGAACCACATATGGATCCACTAGAGTCATGGCATGTGTGTTCTTATCCTAAACCAGCACTAGAGTCGATGCATGTATGTTCTTTTAATAAAACACATGGATCAACCAATGTCATTGCATGTGTGTTCTTTTCACAAACCACATATGGATTACAATATCATTGCATGTGTGTTCTTTTCATGAACCACATATGGATCCACTAGAGTCATTACATGTATGTTCTTTTCACAAACTACAAATGGATCCACCAATGTCATTGCATGTGTGTTCTTTTCACAAACCACATATGGATCCACTAGAGTCATTGCATGTATGTTCTTTTCCACAAACCACATGGATCCACCAATGTCATTGCATGTGTGTTTTTTCATGAACCACATATGGATCCAGCATAGTCATTGCATGTGTGTTCTTTCCACAAACCACATGGATCCACCAATGTCATTGCACGTGTGGTCTTTTCATGAACCACATATGGATCCACTAGAGTCATTGCATGTGTGTTCTTTTCACTAAACCAGCACTAGAGTCATTTCATGTGTGTTCGTTTCATGAACCACAGCTAGAGTCATTGCATGTGTGTTCTTTTCACAAACCACATATGGATCCACCAGAATCATTGCATGTGTGTTCTTTTCACAACCCACATATGGATCCACTAGAGTCATTGCATGTATATTCTTTCCACAAACCACATGGATCCGCCAATGTCATTGCATATGTGTTCTTTTCATGAACCACATATGGATCCACTAGAGTTATTGCATGTGTGTTCTTGTCCTAAACCAGCACTAGAGTAATTGCATGTGTGTTCTTTTCACAAACCGCATATGGATCCACCAGAGTCATTGCATGTATGTTCTTTTAATAAAACACATGGATCAACCAATGTCATTGCATGTGTGTTCTTTTCACAAATCACATATGGATCCACCAATGTCATTGCATGTGTGTTCTTTTCATGAATCACATATGGATCCACTAGAGTCATTACATGTATGTTCTTTTCACAAACTACAAATGGATCCACCAATGTCATTGCATGTGTGTTCTTTTCACAAACCACATATGGATCCACTAGAGTCATTGCATGTATGTTCATTTCCACAAACCACATGGATCCACCAATGTCATTGCATGTGTGTTCTTTTCATAACCACATATGGATCCAGTAGAGTCATTGCATGTGTGTTCTTTCCACAAACCACATGGATCCACCAATGTCATTGCACGTGTGGTCTTTTCATGAACCACATATGGATCCACTAGAGTCATTGCATGTGTGTTCTTTTCACTAAACCAGCACTAGAGTCATTTCATGTGTATTCGTTTCATGAACCACAGCTAGAGTCATTGCATGTGTGTTCTTTTCACAAACCACATATGGATCCACCAGAATCATTGCATGTGTGTTGTTTTCACAAACCACATATGGATCCACCAGAGTCATTGCATGTATGTTCTTTTCATAAAACACATGGATCAACCAATGTGATTGCATGTGTTTTTTTTCACAAACCACATATGGATCCACTAGAGTCATTGCATGTCTATTCTTTCCACAAACCACATGGATCCACCAATGTCATTGCATGTGTGTTCTTTTCATGAGCCACATATGGATCCACTAGAGTCATTGCATGTGTGTTCTTATCCTAAACCAGCACTAGAGTCAATGCATGTAAGTTCTTTTAATAAAACACATGGATCAACCAATGTCATTGCATGTGTGTTATTTTCACAAACCACATATGGATTACAATGTCATTCCATGTGTGTTCTTTTCATGAACCACATATGGATCCACTATAGTCATTACATGTATGTTCTTTTCACAAACTACAAATGGATCCACCAATGTCATTGCATGTGTGTTTTTTCACAAACCACATATGGATCCACTAGAGTCATTGCATGTATGTTCTTTTCCACAAACCACATGGATCCACCAATGTCATTGCATGTGTGTTCTTTTCATGAACCACATATGGATCCAGTATAGTCATTGCATGTGTGTTCTTTCCACAAACCACATGGATCCACCAATGTCATTGCACGTGTGGTCTTTTCATGAACCACATATGGATCCACTAGAGTCATTGCATGTGTGTTCTTTTCACTAAACCAGCACTAGAGTCATTTCATGTGTGTTCGTTTCATGAACCACAGCTAGAGTCATTGCATGCGTGTTCTTTTCACAAACCACATATGGATCCACCAGAATCATTGCATGTGTGTTCTTTTCACAACCCACATATGGATCCACTAGAGTCATTGCATGTATATTCTTTCCATAAACCACATGGATCCGCCAATGTCATTGCATATGTGTTCTTTTCATGAACCACATATGGATCCACTAGAGTCATTGCATGTGTGTTCTTATCCTAAACCAGCACTAGAGTCATTGCATGTGTGTTCTTTTCACAAACCACATATGGATCCACTAGAGTCAGTGCATGTATGTTCTTTTAATAAAACACATGGATCAACCAATGTCATTGCATGTGTGTTCTTTTCACAAATCACATATGGATCCACCAATGTCATTGCATGTGTGTTCTTTTCATGAACCACATATGGATCCACTAGAGTCATTACATGTATGTTCTTTTCACAAACTACAAATGGATCCACCAATGTCATTGAATGTGTGTTCTTTTCAGAAACCACATATGGATCCACTAGAGTCATTGCATGTATGTTCTTTTCCACAAACCACATGGATCCACCAATGTAATTGCATGTGTGTTCTTTTCATGAACCACATATGGATCTAGTAGAGTCATTGCATGTGTGTTCTTTCCACAAACCACATGGATCCACCAATGTCATTGCACATGTGGTCTTTTCATGAACCACATATAGATCCGCTAGAGTCATTGCATGTGTGTTCTTTTCACTAAACCAGCACTAGAGTCATTTCATGTGTGTTCGTTTCATGAACCACAGCTAGAGTCATTGCATGTGTGTTCTTTTCACAAACCACATATGGATCCACCAGAATCATTGCATGTGTGTTATTTTCACAACCCACATATGGATCCACTAGAGTCATTGCATGTATATTCTTTCCACAAACCACATGGATCCGCCAATGTCATTGCATATGTGTTCTTTTCATGAACCACATATGGATCCACTAGAGTCATTGCATGTATATTATTTTCTTAAACCGCAAGGATCAACCAGAGTCATTGCATGTGTATTCTTTTCATGAACCACATATGGATCCACTAGAGTCATTGCATGTATGTTCTTTTCAAAGAACCAGCACTAGAGTCATTGCATGTGTGTTGTTTTCACAAACCATATATGGATCCACCAGAGTCATTGCAGGGATGTTCTTTTCATAAATACATGGATCAACCAATGTCATTGCATGTGTGTTGTTTTCACAAACCACATATGGATCCACCAGAGTCATTGCATGTATGTTCTTTTTATAAAACACATGGATCAACCAATGTCATTGCATGTGTTTTTTTTCACAAACCACATATGGATCCACTAGAGTCATTGCATGTCTATTCTTTCCACAAACCACATGGATCCACCAATGTCATTGCATGTGTGTTCTTTTCATGAACCACATATGGATCCACTAGAGTCATTGCATGTGTGTTCTTATCCTAAACCAGCACTAGAGTCGATGCATGTATGTTCTTTTAATAAAACACATGGATCAACCAACGTCATTGCATGTGTGTTCTTTTCATGAACCACATATGGATCCACTAGAGTCAATACATGTATGTTCTTTTCACAAACTACAAATGGATCCACCAATGTCATTGCATGTGTGTTCTTTTCACAAACCACATATGGATCCACTAGAGTCATTGCATGTATGTTCTTTTCCACAAACCACATGGATCCACCAATGTCATTGCATGTGTGTTCTTTTCATGAACCAAATATGGATCCAGTATAGTCATTGCATGTGTGTTCTTTCCACAAACCACATGGATCCACCAATGTCATTGCACGTGTGGTCTTTTCATGAACCACATATGGATCCACTAGAGTCATTGCATGTGTGTTCTTTTCACTAAACCAGCACTAGAGTCATTTCATGTGTGTTCGTTTCATGAACCACAGCTAGAGTCATTGCATGCGTGTTCTTTTCACAAACCACATATGGATCCACCAGAATCATTGCATGTGTGTTCTTTTCACAACCCACATATGGATCCACTAGAGTCATTGCATGTATATTCTTTCCATAAACCACATGGATCCGCCAATGTCATTGCATATGTGTTCTTTTCATGAACCACATATGGATCCACTAGAGTCATTGCATGTGTGTTCTTTTCACTAAACCAGCACTAGAGTCATTTCATGTGTGTTCGTTTCATGAACCATAGCTAGAGTCATTGCATGTGTGTTCTTTTCATAAACCACATATGGATCCACCAGAATCATTGCATGTGTGTTCTTTTCACAACCCACATATGGATCCACTAGAGTTATTGCATGTATATTCTTTCCACAAACCACATGGATCCGCCAATGTCATTGCATATGTGTTCTTTTTATGAACCACATATGGATCCACTAGAGTCATTGCATGTGTGTTCTTATCCTAAACCAGCACTAGTGTAGTTGCATGTGTGTTCTTTTCACAAACCGCATATGGATCTACCAGAGTCATTGCATGTATGTTTTTTTAATAAAACACATGGATCAACCAATGTCATTGCATGTGTGTTCTTTTCACAAATCACATATGGATCCACCAATGTCATTGCATGTGTGTTCTTTTCATGAACCACATATGGATCCAGTAGAGTCATTACATGTATGTTCTTTTCACAAACTACAAATGGATCCACCAATGTCATTGCACGTGTGGTCTTTTCATGAACCACATATGGATCCACTAGAGTCATTGCATGTGTGTTCTTTTCACTAAACCAGCAATAGAGTCATTTCATGTGTATTCGTTTCATGAACCACAGCTAGAGTCATTGCATGTGTGTTCTTTTCACAAACCACATATGGATCCACCAGAATCATTGCATGTGTGTTGTTTTCACAAACCACATATGGATCCACCAGAGTCATTGCATGTATGTTCTTTTCATAAAACATTTGGATCAACCAATGTCATTGCATGTGTTTTTTTTCACAAACCACATATGGATCCACTAGAGTCATTGCATGTCTATTCTTTCCACAAACCACATGGATCCACCAATGTCATTGCATGTGTGTTCTTTTCATGAGCCACATATGGATCCACTAGAGTCATTGCATGTGTGTTCTTATCCTAAACCAGCACTAGAGTCAATGCATGTATGTTCTTTTAATAAAACACATGGATCAACCAATGTCATTGCATGTGTGTTCTTTTCACAAACCACATATGGATTACAATGTCATTGCATATGTGTTCTTTTCATGAACCACATATGGATTCATTAGAGTCATTACATGTATGTTCTTTTCACAAACTACAAATGGATCCACCAATGTCATTGCATGTGTGTTCTTTTCACAAACCACATATGGATCCACTAGAGTCATTGCATGTATGTTCTTTTCCACAAACCACATGGATCCACCAATGTCATTGCATGTGTGTTCTTTTCATGAACCACATATGGATCCAATATAGTCGTTGCATGTGTGTTCTCTCCACAAACCACATGGATCCACCAATGTCATTGCACGTGTGGTCTTTTCATGAACCACATATGGATCCACTAGAGTCATTGCATGTGTGTTCTTTTCACTAAACCAGCACTAGAGTCATTTCATGTGTGTTCGTTTCATGAACCACAGCTAGAGTCATTGCATTTGTGTTCTTTTCACAAACCACATATGGATCCACCAGAATCATTGCATGTGTCTTCTTTTCACAACCCACATATGGATCCACTAGAGTCATTGCATGTATATTCTTTCCACAAACCACATGGATCCGCCAATGTCATTGCATATGTGTTCTTTTCATGAACCACATATGGATCCACTAGAGTCATTGCATGTGTGTTCTTATCCTAAACCAGCACTAGAGTCATTGCATGTGTGTTCTTTTCACAAACCACATATGGATCCACCAGAGTCATTGCATGTATGTTCTTTTAATAAAACACATGGATCAACCAATGTCATTGCATGTGTGTTCTTTTCACAAATCACATATGGATCCACCGATGTCATTGCATGTGTGTTCTTTTCATGAACCACATATGGATCCACTAGAGTCATTACATGTATGTTCTTTTCACAAACTACAAATGGATCCACCAATGTCATTGCATGTGTGTTCTTTTCAGAAACCACATATGGATCAACTAGAGTCATTGCATGTATGTTCTTTTCCACAAACCACATGGATCCACCAATGTAATTGCATGTGTGTTTTTTCATGAACCACATATGGATCCATATGTGGAAAGAATATGTGGTTCATGAAAAGAACACATATGCAATGACTCTAGTGGATCCATATGTGGTTCATGAAAAGAACACATATGCAATGACATTGGCGGATCCATGTGGTTTGTGGAAAGAATATACATGCAATGACTCTAGTGGATCCATATGTGGGTTGTGAAAAGAATACACATGCAATGATTCTGGTGGGTCCATATGTGGTTTGTGAAAAGAACACACATGCAATGACTCTAGCTGTGGTTCATGAAACGAACACACATGAAATGACTCTAGTGCTGGTTTAGTGAAAAGAACACACATGCAATGACTCTAGTGGATCCATATGTGGTTCATGAAAAGACCACACGTGCAATGACATTGGTGGATCCATGTGGTTTGTGGAAAGAACACACATGCAATGACTCTACTGGATCCATATGTGGTTCATGAAAAGAACACACATGCAATTACATTGGTGGATCCATGTGGTTTGTGGAAAAGAACATACATGCAATGACTCTAGTTGATCCATATGTGGTTTCTGAAAAGAACACACATGCAATGACATTGATGGATCCATTTGTAGTTTGTGAAAAGAACATACATGTAATGACTCTAGTGGATCCATATGTGGTTCATGAAAAGAACACACATGCAATGACATCGGTGGATCCATATGTGATTTGTGAAAAGAACACACATGCAATGACATTGGTTGATCCATGTGTTTTATTAAAAGAACATACATGCAATGACTCTGGTGGATCCATATGTGGTTTGTGAAAAGAACACACATGCAATGACTCTAGTGCTGGTTTAGGATAAGAACACACATGCAATGACTCTAGTGGATCCATATGTGGTTCATGAAAAGAACACATATGCAATGACATTGGCGGATCCATGTGGTTTGTGGAAAGAATATACATGCAATGACTCTAGTGGATCCATATGTGGGTTGTGAAAAGAAGACACATGCAATGATTCTGGTGGATCCATATGTGGTTTGTGAAAAGAACACAAATGCAATGACTCTAGCTGTGGTTCATGAAACGAACACACATGAAATGACTCTAGTGCTGGTTTAGTGAAAAGAACACACATGCAATGACTCTAGTGGATCCATATGTGGTTCATGAAAAGACCACACGTGCAATGACATTGGTGGATCCATGTGGTTTGTGGAGAGAACACACATGCATCGACTATATTGGATCCATATGTGGTTCATGAAAAGAACACACATGCAATGACATTGGTGGATCCATGTGGTTTGTGGAAAAGAACATACATGCAATGACTCTAGTGGATCCATATGTGGTTTGTGAAAAGAACACACATGCAATGACATTGGTGGATCCATTTGTAGTTTGTGAAAAGAACATACATGTAATGACTCTAGTGAATCCATATGTGGTTCATGAAAAGAACGCATATGCAATGACATTGTAATCCATATGTGGTTTGTGAAAAGAACACACATGCAATGACATTGGTTGATCCATGTGTTTTATTAAAAGAACATACATGCATTGACTCTAGTGCTGGTTTAGGATAAGAACACACATGCAATGACTCTAGTGGATCCATATGTGGCTCATGAAAAGAACACACATGCAATGACATTGGTGGATCCATGTGGTTTGTGGAAAGAATAGACATGCAATGACTCTAGTGGATCCATATGTGGTTTGTGAAAAAAAACACATGCAATGACATTGGTTGATCCAAATGTTTTATGAAAAGAACATACATGCAATGACTCTGGTGGATCCATATGTGGTTTGTGAAAACAACACACATGCAATGATTCTGGTGGATCCATATGTGGTTTGTGAAAAGAACACACATGCAATGACTCTAGCTGTGGTTCATGAAACGAATACACATGAAATGACTCTAGTGCTGGTTTAGTGAAAAGAACACACATGCAATGACTCTAGTGGATCCATATGTGGTTCATGAAAAGACCACACGTGCAATGACATTGGTGGATCCATTTGTAGTTTGTGAAAAGAACATACATGTAATGACTCTACTGGATCCATATGTGGTTCATGAAAAGAACACACATGCAATGACATTGGTGGATCCATATGTGATTTGTGAAAAGAACACACATGCAATGACATTGGTTGATCCATGTGTTTTATTAAAAGAACATACATGCAATGACTCTGGTAGATCCATATGCGGTTTGTGAAAACAACACACATGCAACTACTCTAGTGCTGGTTTAGGATAAGAACACACATGCAATGACTCTAGTGGATCCATATGTGGTTCATAAAAAGAACACATATGCAATGACATTGGCGGATCCATGTGGTTTGTGGAAAGAATATACATGCAATAACTCTAGTGGATCCATATGTGGGTTGTGAAAAGAACACACATGCAATGATTCTGGTGGATCCATATGTGGTTTGTGAAAAGAACACACATGCAATGACTCTAGCTATGGTTCATGAAACGAACACACATGAAATGACTCTAGTGCTGGTTTAGTGAAAAGAACACACATGCAATGACTCTAGTGGATCCATATGTGGTTCATGAAAAGACCACACGTGCAATGACATTGGTGGATCCATGTGGTTTGTGGAAAGAACACACATGCAATGACTATACTGGATCCATATTTGGTTCATGAAAAGAACACACATGCAATGACATTGGTGGATCCATGTGGTTTGTGGAAAAGAACATACATGCAATGACTCTAGTGGATCCATATGTGGTTTGTGAAAAGAACACACATGCAATGACATTGGTGGATCCATTTGTAGTTTGTGAAAAGAACATACATGTATTGACTCTAGTGGATCCATATGTGGTTCATGAAAAGAACACACATGCAATGACGTTGGTTGATCCATGTGTTTTATTAAAAGAACATACATGCATCGACTCTAGTGCTGGTTTAGGATAAGAACACACATGCAATGACTCTAGTGGATCCATATGTGGTTCATGAAAAGAACACACATGCAATGACATTGGTGGATCCATGTGGTTTGTGGAAAGAATAGACATGCAATGACTCTAGTGGATCCATATGTGGTTTGTGAAAAAAAAACACATGCAATGACATTGGTTGATCCATGTGTTTTATAAAAAGAACATACATGCAATGACTCTGGTGGATCCATATGTGGTTTGTGAAAACAACACACATGCAATGACATTGGTTGATCCATGTATTTATGAAAAGAACATCCCTGCAATGACTCTGGTGGATCCATATATGGTTTGTGAAAACAACACACATGCAATGACTCTAGTGCTGGTTCTTTGAAAAGAACATACATGCAATGACTCTAGTGGATCCATATGTGGTTCATGAAAAGAATACACATGCAATGACTCTGGTTGATCCTTGCGGTTTAAGAAAATAATATACATGCAATGACTCTAGTGGATCCATATGTGGTTCATGAAAAGAACACATATGCAATGACATTGGCGGATCCATGTGGTTTGTGGAAAGAATATACATGCAATGACTCTAGTGGATCCATATGTGGGTTGTGAAAAGAACACACATGCAATGATTCTGGTGGATCCATATGTGGTTTGTGAAAAGAACACACATGCAATGACTCTAGCTGTGGTTCATGAAACGAACACACATGAAATGACTCTAGTGCTGGTTTAGTGAAAAGAACACACATGCAATGACTCTAGCGGATCTATATGTGGTTCATGAAAAGACCACATGTGCAATGACATTGGTGGATCCATGTGGTTTGTGGAAAGAACACACATGCAATGACTCTACTAGATCCATATGTGGTTCATGAAAAGAACACACATGCAATTACATTGGTGGATCCATGTGGTTTGTGGAAAAGAACATACATGCAATGACTCTAGTGGATCCATATGTGGTTTCTGAAAAGAACACACATGCAATGACATTGGTGGATCCATTTGTAGTTTGTGAAAAGAACATACATGTAATGACTCTAGTGGATCCATATGTGGTTCATGAAAAGAACACACATGCAATGACATTGGTGGATCCATATGTGATTTGTGAAAAGAACACACATGCAATGACATTGGTTGATCCATGTGTTTTATTAAAAGAACATACATGCACTGACTCTAGTGGATCCATATGTGGTTTGTGAAAAGAACACACATGCAATGACTCTAGTGCTGGTTTAGGATAAGAACACACATGCAATGACTCTAGTGGATCCATATGTGGTTCATGAAAAGAACACATATGCAATGACATTGGCGGATCCATGTGGTTTATGGAAAGAATATACATGCAATGACTCTAGTGGATCCATATGTGGGTTGTGAAAAGAACACACATGCAATGATTCTGGTGGATCCATATGTGGTTTGTGAAAAGAACACACATGCAATGACTCTAGCTGTGGTTCATGAAACGAACACACATGAAATGACTCTAGTGCTGGTTTAGTGAAAAGAACACACATGCAATGACTCTAGTGGATCCATATGTGGTTCATGAAAAGACCACACGTGCAATGACATTGGTGGATCCATGTGGTTTGTGGAAAGAACACACATGCAATGACTATACTGGATCCATATGTGGTTCATGAAAAGAACACACATGCAATGATATTGGTGGATCCATGTGGTTTGTGGAAAAGAACATACATGCAATGACTCTAGTGGATCCATATGTGGTTTGTGAAAAAACACACATGCAATGACATTGGTGGGTCCATTTGTAGTTTGTGAAAAGAACATACATGTAATGACTATAGTGGATCCATATGTGGTTCATGAAAAGAACACACATGGAATGACATTGTAATCCATATGTGGTTTGTGAAAATAACACACATGCAATGACATTGGTTGATCCATGTGTTTTATTAAAAGAACTTACATGCATTGACTCTAGTGCTGGTTTAGGATAAGAACACACATGCAATGACTCTAGTGGATCCATATGTGGCTCATGAAAAGAACACACATGCAATGACATTGGTGGATCCATGTGGTTTGTGGAAAGAATAGACATGCAATGACTCTAGTGGATCCATATGTGGTTTGTGAAAAAAAACACATGCAATCACATTGGTTGATCCATGTGTTTTATGAAAAGAACATACATGCAATGACTCTGGTGGATCCATATGTGGTTTGTGAAAACAACACACATGCAATGATTCTGGTGGATCCATATGTGGTTTGTGAAAAGAACACACATGCAATGACTCTAGCTGTGGTTCATGAAACGAATACACATGAAATGACTCTAGTGCTGGTTTAGTGAAAAGAACACACATGCAATGACTCTAGTGGATCCATATGTGGTTCATGAAAAGACCACACGTGCAATGACATTGGTGGATCCATGTGGTTTGTGGAAAGAACACACATGCAATGACTCTACTGGATCCATATGTGGTTATGAAAAGAACACACATGCAATGACATTGGTGGATCCATGTGGTTTGTGGAAAAGAACATACATGCAATGACTCTAGTGGATCCATATGTGGTTTGTGAAAAGAACACACATGCAATGACATTGGTGGATCCATTTGTAGTTTGTGAAAAGAACATACATGTAATGACTCTAGTGGATCCATATGTGATTCATGAAAAGAACACACATGCAATGACATTGGTGGATCCATATGTGATTTGTGAAAAGAACACACATGCAATGACATTGGTTGATCCATGTGTTTTATTAAAAGAACATACATGCAATGACTCTGGTGGATCCATATGCGGTTTGTGAAAAGAACACACATGCAATTACTCTAGTGCTGGTTTAGGACAAGAACACACATGCAATGACTCTAGTGGATCCATATGTGGTTCATGAAAAGAACACATATGCAATGACATTGGCGGATCCATGTGGTTTGTGGAAAGAATATACATGCAATGACTCTAGTGGATCCATATGTGGGTTGTGAAAAGAACACACATGCAATGATTCTGGTGGATCCATATGTGGTTTGTGAAAAGAACACACATGCAATGACTCTAGCTGTGGTTCATGAAACGAACACACATGAAATGACTCTAGTGCTGGTTTAGTGAAAAGAACACACATGCAATGACTCTAGTGGATCCATATGTGGTTCATGAAAAGACCACACGTGCAATGACATTGGTGGATCCATGTGGTTTGTGGAAAGAACACACATGCAATGACTATGCTGGATCCATATGTGGTTCATGAAAAAACACACATGCAATGACATTGGTGGATCCATGTGGTTTGTGGAAAAGAACATACATGCAATGACTCTAGTGGATCCATATGTGGTTTGTGAAAAGAACACACATGCAATGACATTGGTGGATCCATTTGTAGTTTGTGAAAAGAACATACATGTAATGACTCTAGTGGATCCATATGTGGTTCATGAAAAGAACACACATGCAATGATATTGTAATCCATATGTGGTTTGTGAAAAGAACACACATGCAATGACATTGGTTGATCCATGTGTTTTATTAAAAGAACATACATGCATCGACTCTAGTGCTGGTTTAGGATAAGAACACACATGCCATGACTCTAGTGGATCCATATGTGGTTCATGAAAAGAACACACATGCAATGACATTGGTGGATCCATGTGGTTTGTGGAAAGAATAGACATGCAATGACTCTAGTGGATCCATATGTGGTTTGTCAAAAAAACACATGCAATGACATTGGTTGATCCATGTGTTTTATAAAAAGAACATACATGCAATGACTCTGGTGGATCCATATGTGGTTTGTGAATACAACACACATGCAATGACATTGGTTGATCCATGTATTTATGAAAAGAACATCCCTGCAATGACTCTGGTGGATCCATATGTGGTTTGTGAAAAGAACACACATGCAATGACTCTAGTGCTGGTTTTTTGAAAAGAACATACATGCAATGACTCTAGTGGATCCATATGTGGTTCATGAAAAGAACACACATGCAATGACTCAGGTTGATCCTTGCGGTTTAAGAAAATAATATACATGCAATGACTCTAGTGGATCCATATGTGGTTTGTGAAAATAACACACATGTAATGACATTGGTTGATCCATTTGTTTTATGAAAAGAACATACATGCAATGGCTCTGGTGGTCCATGTGTGCTTTGTGAAAAGAACACACACGCAATGATATTGGTTGATCCATGTGTTTTATTAAAAAACATACATGCAATGACTCTAGGGATCCATATGTGGTTTGTGAAAATAACACACATGCAATGACTCTAGTGCTGGTTTAGGTTAAGAACACACATGCAATGACTCTAGTGGATCCATATGTGGTTCATTAAAAGAATCCACATGTAATGACTATAGCTATTGTTAATGGAAAGAACAGACATGCAATGACTTTATTGGATCCATAAGTGGTTCATGAAAAGAACACACATGCAATGACATTTGTGGATCCATGTGTTTTATGAAAAGAACAGACATGCAATGACTCTAGTGGATCCATATATGGTTTGTGAAAAGAACACACATGCAATGACTCTAGTGCTGGTTTATGAAAAGAACATACATGCAATGACTCTAGTGGACCCATATGTGGTTCATGAAAAGAACATACGTGCAATGACTCTAGTGGATCCATATGTGGTTCATGAAAAGAACACACATGCACTGACCCTGGTGGATCCATATGTGATTTGTGAAAAGAACACACATGAAATGACTCTAGTGCTAGTTTCATGAAAAGAACACACATGCAATGACTCTAGCTATGGTTCATGAAAAGAAAACACATGCAATGACTCTAGTCCTGGTTTTGTGAAAAGAACACACAATTAAGGACTCTAGTGGATCCATATGTGGTTCATGAAAAGAACATGAATGCAATGACGTTGGTGGATCCATGTGGTTTGTGGAAAGAACATAAATGAAGTGACTCTAGTGGATCCATATGTGGTTTGTGAAAAGAACACACATGCAATGACATTGGTGGATCCATGTGGTTTGTGCAAAGAATAGACATGCAATGACTCTAGTGGATCCATATGTGGTTTGTGAAAAGAACACAGATGCAATAACATTGGTTGATCCATGTGTTTTATGAAAATAATATACATGCAATGACTCTGGTGGATCCACATGTGGTGTGTGACAAGAACACACATGCAATGACATTGGTGGATCGATATGTGGTTCATAAAAATAACACACATGCAATGACTCTAGTGGATCCATATGTGGTTCATGAAAAGGACACACATGCAATGGCATTGGTGGATCCATGTGGTTAGTGGAAAGAACATAGACATGCAATGACTCTAGTGGATCCATATGTGTTTTGTGAAAAGAACACACATGCAATGACATTGGTTGATCCATGTGTTTTATAAAAAGAACATACATGCAATGACTCTGGTGGATCCATGTGTGGTTTGTGAAAAGAACACACATACAATGAATCTAGTGCTGGTTTAGGATAAGAATAAAACATGCAATGAGTCTAGTGGATGCATATGTGGTTCATGAAAAGAAGACACATGCAATGACTCTTGTGGATCCATATGTGGTTTGTGAAAAGAACACACATGCAATGATTCTGGTGGATCCATATGTGGTTTGTGAAAAGAACACACATGCAATGACTCTAGCTGTGGTTCATGAAAAGAATACACATGAAATGACTCTAGTGCTGGTTTAGTGAAAAGAACACACATGCAATGACTCTAGTGGATCCATATGTGGTTCATGAAAAGACCACACGTGCAATGACATTGGTGGATCCATGTGGTTTGTGGAAAGAACACACATGCAATAACTCTAGTGGATCCATATGTGGTTCATGAAAAGAACACGAATGCAATGACATTGGTGGATCCATGTGGCTTGTGGAAAAGAACATACATGCAATGACTCTAGTGGATCCATATGTGGTTTGTGAAAAGAACACACATGCAATGACATTGGTGGATCCATTTGGAGTTTGTGAAAAGAACATACATGTAATGACTCTAGTGGATCCATATGTGGTTCATGAAAAGAACACACATGCAATGACATTGTTGGATCCATATGTGGTTTGTGAAAAGAACACACATGCAATGAAATTGGTTGATCCATGTGTTTTATTAAAAGAACATACATGCAATGACTCTGGTGGATCCATATGTGGTTTGTGAAAAGAACACACATGCAATGACTCTAGTGCTGGTTTAGGATAAGAACACACATGCAATGACTCTAGTGGATCCATATGTGGTTCATGAAAAGAACACACATTCAATGACATTGGTGGATCCATGTGGTTTGTGGAAAGAATATACATGTAGTGACTCTAGTGGATCCATATGTGGTTTGTGAAAAGAACACACATGCAATGACATTGGTTGATCCATTTGTTTTATGAAAAGAACATACATGCAATGACTTTGGTGGATCCATATGTGGTTTGTGAAAAGAACACACATACAAAGAATCTAGTGCTGGTTTAGGATAAGAACAAACATGCAATGAGTCTAGTGGATGCATATGTGGTTCATGAAAAGAAGACACATGCAATGACTCTTGTGGATCCATATGTGGTTTGTGAAAAGAACACACATGCTATGATTCTGGTGGATCCGTATGTGGTTTGTGAAAAGAACACACATGCAATGATTCTGGTGGATCCATATGTGGTTTGTGAAAAGTACACACATGCAATGACTCTAGCTGTGGTTCATGAAAAGAATACACATGAAATGACTCTAGTGCTGGTTTAGTGAAAAGAACACACATGCAATGACTCTAGTGGATCCATATGTGGTTCATGAAAAGAACACACATGCAATGACATTGGTGGATCCATGTGGCTTGTGGAAAAGAACATACATGCAATGACTCTAGTGGATCCATATGTGGTTTGTGAAAAGAACACACATGCAATGACATTGGTGGATCCATTTGGAGTTTGTGAAAAGAACATACATGTAATGACTCTAGTGGATCCATATGTGGTTCATGAAAAGAACACACATGCAATAACATTGGTGGATCCATATGTGGTTTGTGAAAAGAACACACATGCAATGAAATTGGTTGATCCATGTGTTTTATTAAAAGAACATACATGCAATGACTCTGGTGGATCCATATGTGGTTTGTGAAAAGAACACACATGCAATGACTCTAGTGCTGGTTTAGGATAAGAACACACATGCAATGACTCTAGTGGATCCATATGTGGTTCATGAAAAGAACACACATGCAATGACATTGGTGGATCCATATGGTTTGTGGAAAGAATATACATGTAGTGACTCTAGTGGATCCATATGTGGTTTGTGAAAAGAACACACATGTAATGACATTGGTTGATCCATTTGTTTTATGAAAAGAACATACATGCAATGACTTTGGTGGATCCATATGTGGTTTGTGAAAAGAACACACATACAATGAATCTAGTGCTGGTTTAGGATAAGAACAAACATGCAATGAGTCTAGTGGATGCATATGTGGTTCATGAAAAGAAGACACATGCAATGACTCTTGTGGATCCATATGTGGTTTGTGAAAAGAACACACATGCAATGATTCTGGTGGATCCGTATGTGGTTTGTGAAAAGAACACACATGCAATGACTCTAGCTGTGGTTCATGAAACGAACACACATGAAATGACTCTAGTGCTGGTTTAGTGAAAAGAACACACATGCAATGACTCTAGTGGATCCATATGTGGTTCATGAAAAGACCACACGTGCAATGACATTGGTGGATCCATGTGGTTTGTGGAAAGAACACACATGCAATGACTCTACTGGATCCATATGTGGTTCATGAAAAGAACACACATGCAATGACATTGGTGGATCCATGTGGTTTGTGGAAAAGAACATACATGCAATGACTCTAGTGGATCCATATGTGGTTTGTGAAAAGAACACAGATGCAATGACATTGGTGGATCCATGTGTAGTTTGTGAAAAGAACATACATGTAATGACTCTAGTGGATCCATATGTGGTTCATGAAAAGAACACACATGCAATGACATTGGTGGATCCATATGTGGTTTGTAAAAACAACACACATGGAATGACATTGGTTGATCCATGTGTTTTATTAAAAGAACATACATGCAATGACTCTGGTGGATCCATATGTGGTTTGTGAAAAGAACACACATGCAATGACTCTAGTGCTGGTTTGGGATAAGAACACACAGGCAATGACTCTAGTGGATCCATATGTGGTTCATGAAAAGAACACACATGCAATGACTATAGCTGTTGGTAATGGAAAGAACAGACATGCAATACCTCTATTGGATCCATATGTGGTTAATGAAAAGAAAACACATGCAATGACATTATTGAATCCATGTGTTTTATGAAAAGAACAGACATGCAATGACTCTAGTGGATCCATATGTGGTTTGTGAAAATAACACACATGCAATGACTCTAGTGCTGGTTTATGAAAAGAACATACATGCAATGACGCTAGTGGATCCATATGTGGTTCATGAAAATAACAAACATGCAATGATCCTAGTGGATCCATATGTGGTTTGTCAAAAGAACACACATGCAATGACTCTAGTGTTAGTTTCATGAAAAGAACACACATGCAATGACTCTAGTGCTGGTTTAGGATAAGAACACACATGCAATGACTATAGCTGTCGTTAATGGAAAGAACACACATGCAATACCTCTATTGGACCCATATGTGGTTAATGAAAAGAAAACACATGCAATGACATTAGTGAATCCATGTGTTTTATGAAAAGAACAGACATGCAATGACTCTAGTGGATCCATATGTGGTTTGTGAAAATAACACACATGCAATGACTCTAGTGCTGGTTTATGAAAAGAACATACATGCAATGACGCTAGTGGATCCATATGTGGTTCATGAAAACAACAAACATGCAATGATCCTAGTGGATCCATATGTGGTTTGTCAAAAGAACACACATGCAATGACTCTAGTGTTAGTTTCATGAAAAGAACACACATGCAATGACTCTAGCTATGGTTTATGAAAAGAACACACATGCAATGACTCTAGTGCTAGTTTATGAAAAGAGCATACATGCAGTGACTCTAGTGGATCCATATGGGGTTCATGAAAACAACAAACATGCAATGATCCTAGTGGATCTATATGTGGTTTGTCAAAAGAACACACATGCAATGACTCTAGTGCTAGTTTCATGAAAAGAACAGACATGCAATGACTCTAGCTATGGTTCATGAAAAGAACACACATGCAATGACTCTAGTGCTGGTTTTGTGAAAATAACACACGTGCAACGACTCTAGTGGATCCATATGTGGTTCATGAAAAGAACACGCATGCAATGCCATTGGTGGATCCATGTGGTTTGTGGAAAGAACATACGTGAAGTGACTCTAGTGGATCCATATGTGGTTTATGAAAAGAACACACATGCAATGACATTGGTTGATCCATGTGTTTTGTGAAAAGAAGAGACATGCAATGACTCTAGTGGATCCATATGTGGTTTGTGAAAAGAACACAAATGCAATGACATTGGTTGATCCATGTGTTTTATGAAAAGAATATACATGCAATGACCCTGGTGGATCCATATCTGGTTTGTGAAAATAACACACATGCAATGACATTGATGGATCCATATGTGGTTCATGAAAAGAACACACATATGATGACTCTAGTGGATCCATATGTGGTTCATGAAAAGAACACACATGCAATGACATTGGTGGTTCCATGTGTTTTATGAAAAGAACAGACATGCAATCACTCTAGTGGATCCATATATGGTTTGTGAAAAGAACACACATGCAATGACTCTAGTGCTGGTTTATGCAAAGAACATACGTGCAATGACTCTAGTGGATTCATATGTGGTTCATGAAAAGAACACACATGCAATGACCCTGGTGGATCCATATGTGGTTTGTGAAAAGAACACACATGAAATGACTCTTGTGCTAGTTTCACGAAAAGAACACACATGCAATGACTCTAGCTATGGTTCATGAAAAGAAAACACATGCAATGACTCTAGTCATGGTTTTGTGAAAAGAACACACATGCAATGACTCTAGTGGTGACGAGGTTTAATCTCGTCAATGCCCATTGTTATGGACTTGGGTTTTGGAGAAGATGGGGATGCTGGAGATCGTGACACTGTTAACAGACAAGCAACCAGGGGACACGAGATTTACCCAGGTTCAGGCCCCCGGAGGGAAAACCCTACTCCTGCTTGTCTGCTCTTTGATTACGGCGGAACCGAACGTTACAGGGTGCGCAGATTCGATCTGGCGTGGATGCGTGTGCGAAAGTATGAGTCGAGTTCTAGGTCTATTGTGTACGTTATGGCGTCTGTAGGTCGTGCCCTCCTCGTTGGACCCTCCTAGCCTTTATATATGGGGAGGCTAGGTCTCAGGTACCGATACGAGTTGGTTACAAGTTGTATTCAAACTCTAGTCTTGAGCTTTCCTTGTTTTGTGCGCTTGGGAGTCCGTGTACATATGGCTTCGTACCAGCCGAATCGTCATAGGCGTCCTGGACCCTGGAAGGTCGTCGAGTGGGCCTTCCGTCGGGCTGGACCAGGTATACTAACATCGGGTACCCATAGGGCATATCCATGTCAGTAGCCCCCGAGTCTCCATCCGAAACATAGATTCGGGTGGAGACTTAGTTGTCTTGAACCTTGTATTTCGATGTCAGAGTCGAAAGTTGTGTCGAGTACGAAGCACTTCACCCGAAAGTTCATCGGGTCAGCTGAATTTGTTTGGCTGTTGTAAAGGAATCGACATCGTGGACGTAGTCAACACAATGGAATATAGGGTGCGCGACCAGCGCTCCCTATGGGAGTAGCCCCCGAGTGTCTGTTCGAGTCGTAGAGTCGAGCAGAGACTTTAATTCAACCGTTCTTTGCTTCAGGTCCGTAGGACACAATTTTTTTTTCGGATGCTTGAATCAATCCTCCCTATGGGAGTAGCCCCCGAGTCCGTAGTAGAGTTGTAGACTCGACGTAGGACTCGAAGATCTTGTGTGTGCGCGACCATCGCTCTAGTTTGGAGTAGCCTCCGAGTGTCTGGTGGAGTCGTAGACTAGGGCAGAGACTCGAGTCTTGTATCTTGTAGACGCAGTGGACAATCTCGCGGGCGTACCGCTGACCCGAAAGTACATCGGGTGCGCGACCAGCGCTCCTGATAGGAGTAGCCCCCGAGTGTCTAGTCGAGTTGCAGACTCGAGTGGAGACTCATGCGAGGACAAATCACTGACCCGGAAGTGCATCGAGTCAGCGTCTCATGAATAAGGAGCCAAGAATCGATGTTGCAGTCGGAGTTGACGTGGCGGAGTCGTGCGGCGTTTAGCCGGAAGGACTCGACGTTGCGGATGAAGTCAACACCGTTGCTTCTGTCGGGTGAACGACCAATGTCGTGTCTTCATAGCATCAAGCGATGCAACCATCCAAGGAGGGACTCGACTCGGGTCTTGATTGTATGGCGTAGGCAGCTCTTTTGTCGACTCCTGTTGGAGGACCTAATAGAATAGCTCGACGTGGTCGATGTCCTTGTAAGCTGCAGAAAACATAAAGAATTGTGAAGTACTTGTATCTTGTAAAGAATATTTTCCTGTCGGCTTGTATAGTAAGATTCTGGTGCCGATCGAGTCGACACTTTTGCACTGTATGCTAGGCCTTTTCGTTAGCCTGATTACCCTTAGTCTCAGTACCTTGCCGAGGCACTCGGAGTTCAAGGATTCAACGATCAGGCAGAATCAGCTACTCGGGCTGTCGCGTTCGAGGTGCTCGAGTGCGTGGAGACGATGGCACATTAGGTTACTCGAAGAGGGCGCAGCCCCCGAGTGTTTCGAGTGCAAGTTAAAAAGGAAATCAGATCTAAGTAGAGGGAAACTTAGCTTTGTTGGTTGTCATGGCAAAGTTGACGGGGTAGCGGGTCACGCGGCGGACGTAGTCGACGCGGCAGACCACACTCTTAGCCGGGTCCCATGGCGGAGAGCACAGCTCGTCGCGCACTGGACTCAGAGGCTGCTTGCTTGCGTTTGTCGAGCGTCTCCTGCATCTTGACTTGCTTCTTGTGCTCCTCGATGAGGAGGTAGTGGTATGCCCTCAGCAGATCACGTGGGGAGTCCAGAGGTAGGACTATTTCGTCTGTGACGGCGCGGCGTGCTTCGACCCATCCTTCTTTGCTAAGTTGGATGAGGTGGCCCCTGTTTTCCCCGTTTTCGCCGTTTCCACCGTTTTCGCCGTTTCTGTCCTGCGGGTTGGGGTTGGGCGGCGGGTTAGGCGTTTCCTCGTCGGTTTGGATGACTACGGCGCACAGATAGCGCCTGCAGATTGGTTGGCTGCTGCCGCAACTTTCGGATCCGGAACCGTAGGTCCCTTCGTCCGAAGGTGGATCGCACAGATCGGAGTTGCAGCAGCTGCTGCTGTAGAACTCATCTGTTGATGGTGACGTGCGTAGCACGGGATGTGGAGCCCACGAAGCGGGCCTGATTGACGGCACGGGCACCCGCTCAGGGAGGCGGAGGGTGCCAGTTTGTCCCACCTGGAAGCAGAAGCTCCCGAACAGAATTTCGAGTCCGTCGCCTACGGGCCCGAAATCCTTCATGGTATCCGGCGAGTGGGCGGTGAAGTCGAAAGCGCCGAAAAGGAGGTGATTCTCCGTCGCCGCGGAGTTGTAGATCGATCGGGTCGGAACCGTCACGACCGCACAATCAGCAGCCCCAATTCCCACGGACGGCGCCAATTGACGAGGTTTAATCTCGTCAATGCCCATTGTTATGGACTTGGGTTTTGGAGAAGATGGGGATGCTGAAGATCGTGGCACGGTTAACAGACAAGCAACCACGGGACACGAGATTTACCCAGGTTCAGGCCCCCGGAGGGAAAACCCTACTCCTGCTTGTCTGCTCTTTGATTACGGCGGAACCGAACGTTACAGGGTGCGCAGATTCGATCTGGCGTGGATGCGTGTGCGAAAGTATGAGTCGAGTTCTAGGTCTATTGTGTACGTTATGGCGTCTGTAGGTCGTGCCCTCCTCGTTGGACCCTCCTAGCCTTTATATATGGGGAGGCTAGGTCTCAGGTACCGATACGAGTTGGTTACAAGTTGTATTCAAACTCTAGTCTTGAGCTTTCCTTGTCTTGTGCACTTGGGAGTCCGTGTCCATATGGCTTCGTACCAGCCGAATCGTCATAGGCGTCCTGGACCCTGGCAGGTCGTCGAGTGGGCCTTTCGTCGGGCTGGACCAGGTATACTAACATCGGGTACCCGTAGGGCATATCCATGTCAAGTGGATCCATATGTGGTTCATGAAAAGAACGTGCATGCAATGACGTTGGTGGATCCATGTGGTTTGTGGAAAGAACATAAATGAAGTGAATCTAGTGGATCAATATGTGGCTTACGAAAAGAACACACATACAATGACTCTAGCTGTGGTTCATGAAACGAACACACATGAAATGACTCTAGTGCTGATTTAGTGAAAAGAACACACATGCAATGACTCTAGTGGATCCATATGTGGTTCATGAAAAGACCACACGTGCAATGACATTGGTGGATCCATGTGGTTTGTGGAAAGAACACACATGCAATGACTCTACTGGATCCATATGTGGTTCATGAAAAGAACACATATGCAATGACATTGGTGGATCCATGTGGTTTGTGGAAAAGAAGATACATGCAATGACTCTAGTGGATCCATATGTGGTTTGTGAAAAGAACACACATGCAATGACATTGGTGGATCCATTTGTAGTTTGTGAAAAGAACATACATGTAATGACTCTAGTGGATCCATATGTGGTTCATGAAAAGAACACACATGCAATAACATTGGTGGATCCATATGTGGTTTGTGAAAAGAACACACATGCAATGACATTTGTTGATCCATGTGTTTTATTAATAGAACATACATGCAATGACTCTGGTGGATCCATATGTGGTTTGTGAAAAGAACACACATGCAATGACTCTAGTGCTGGTTTGGGATAAGAACACACAGGCAATGACTCTCGTGGATCCATATGTGGTTCATGAAAAGAACACACATGCAATGACATTGGTGGATCCATGTGGTTTGTAGAAAGAATAGACATGCAATGACTCTAGTGGATCCATATGTGGTTTGTGAAAAGAACACACATGCAATGACATTGGTTGATCCATGTGTTTTATGAAAAGAACATACATGCAATGACTCTGGTGGATCCATATGTGGTTTGTGAAAAGAACACACATACAATGAATCTAGTGCTGGTTTAGGATAAGAACAAACATGCAATGAGTCTAGTGGATGCATATGTGGTTCATGAAAAGAAGACACATGCAATAACTCTTGTGGATCCATATGTGGTTTGTGAAAAGAACACACATGCAATGACTCTAGTGTTAGTTTCATGAAAAGAACACACATGCAATGACTCAAGCTATGGTTCATGAAAATAACACACATGGAATGACTCTAGTGCTAGTTTATGAAAAGAGCATACATGCAGTGACTCTAGTGGATCCATATGGGGTTCATGAAAACATCAAACATGCAATGATCGTAGTGGATCTATATGTGGTTTGTCAAAAGAACACACATGCAATGACACTAGTGCTAGTTTCATGAAAAGAACAGACATGCAATGACTCTAGCTATGGTTCATGAAAAGAACACACATGCAATGACTCTAGTGCTGGTTTTGTGAAAAGAACACACGTGCAACGACTCTAGTGGATCCATATGTGGTTCATGAGAAGAAAACGCATACAATGCCATTGCTGGATCCATGTGGTTTGTGGAAAGAACATACGTGAAGTGACTCTAGTGGATCCATATGTGGTTTATGAAAAGAACACACATGCAATGACATTGGTTGATCCATGTGTTTTGTGAAAAGAAGAGACATGCAATGACTCTAGTGGATCCATATGTGGTTTGTGAAAAGAACACAAATGCAATGACATTGGTTGATCCATGTGTTTTATGAAAAGAATATACATGCAATGACCCTGGTAGATCCATATCTGGTTTGTGAAAATAACACACATGCAATGACATTGATGGATCCATATGTGGTTCATGAAAAGAACACACATATGATGACTCTAGTGGATCCATATGTGGTTCATGAAAAGAACACACATGCAATGACATTGGTGGTTCCTTGTGTTTTATGAAAAGAACAGACATGCAATCACTCTAGTGGATCCATATATAGTTTGTGAAAAGAACACACATGCAATGACTCTAGTGCTGGTTTATGAAAAGAACATACGTGCAATGACTCTAGTGCATCCATATGTGGTTCATGAAAAGAACACACATGCAATGACCCTGGTGGATCCATATGTGGTTTGTGAAAAGAACACACATGAAATGACTCTAGTGCTAGTTTCACGAAAAGAACACACATGCAATGACTCTAGCTATGGTTCATGGAAAGAAAACACATGCAATGACTCTAGTCCTGGTTTTGTGAAAAGAACACACATGCAATGACTCTAGTGGATCCATATGTGGTTCATGAAAAGAACATGCATGCAATGACGTTGGTGGATCCATGTGGTTTGTGGAAAGAACATAAATGAAATGACTCTAGTGGATCAATATGTGGCTTGCGAAAAGAACACACATACAATGACTCTAGCTGTGGTTCATGAAATGAACACACATGAAATGACTCTAGTGCTGATTTAGTGAAAAGAACACACATGCAATGACTCTAGTGGATCCATATGTGGTTCATGAAAAGACCACACGTGCAATGACATTGGTGGATCCATGTGGTTTGTGGAAAGAACACACATGCAATGACTCTACTGGATCCATATGTGGTTCATGAAAAGAACACACATGCAATGACATTGGTGGATCCATGTGGTTTGTGGAAAAGAAGATACATGCAATGACTCTAGTGGATCTATATGTGGTTTGTCAAAAGAACACACATGCAATGACTCTAGTGTTAGTTTCATGAAAAGAACACACATGCAATGACTCTAGCTATGGTTCATGAAAAGAACACACATGCAATGACTCTAGTGCTAGTTTATGAAAAGAGCATACATGCAGTGACTCTAGTGGATCCATATGGGGTTCATGAAAACAACAAACATGCAATGATCCTAGTGGATCTATATGTGGTTTGTCAAAAGAACACACATGCAATGACTCTAGTGCTAGTTTCATGAAAAGAACAGGCATGCAATGACTCTAGCTATGGTTCATGAAAAGAACACACATGCAATGACTCTAGTGCTGGTTTTGTGAAAAGAACACACGTGCAACGACTCTAGTGGATCCATATGTGGTTCATGAAAAGAACACGCATGCAATGCCATTGGTGGATCTATGTGGTTTGTGGAAAGAACATACGTGAAGTGACTCTAGTGGATCCATATGTGGTTTATGAAAAGAACACACATGCAATGATATTGGTTGATCCATGTGTTTTGTGAAAAGAAGAGACATGCAATGACTCTAGTGGATCCATATGTGGTTTATGAAAAGAACACAAATGCAATGACATTGGTTGATCCATGTGTTTTATGAAAAGAATATACATGCAATGACCCTGGTGGATCCATATCTGGTTTGTGAAAATAACACACATGCAATGACATTGATGGATCCATATGTGGTTCATGAAAAGAACACACATATGATGACTCTAGTGGATCCATATGTGGTTCATGAAAAGAACACACATGCAATGACATTGGTGGTTCCTTGTGTTTTATGAAAAGAACAGACATGCAATCACTCTAGTGGATCCATATATGGTTTGTGAAAAGAACACACATGCAATGACTCTAGTGCTGGTTTATGAAAAGAACATACGTGCAATGACTCTAGTGGATCCATATGTGGTTCATGAAAAGAACACACATGCAATGACTCTGTTGCATCCATATGTGGTTTGTGAAAAGAACACACATGAAATGACTCTAGTGCTAGTTTCACGAAAAGAACACACATGCAATGACTCTAGCTATGGTTCATGAAAAGAAAAATGCAATGACTCTAGTCCTGGTTTTGTGAAAAGAACACACATGCAATGACTCTAGTGGATCCATATGTGGTTCATGAAAAGAACATGCATGCAATGACGTTGGTGGATCCATGTGGTTTGTGGAAAGAACATAAATGAAGTGACTCTAGTGGATCAATATGTGGCTTGCGAAAAGAACACACATACAATGACTCTAGCTGTGGTTCATGAAACAAACACACATGAAATGACTCTAGTGCTGATTTAGTGAAAAGAACACACATGCAATGACTCTAGTGGATCCATATGTGGTTCATGAAAAGACCACACGTGCAATGACATTGGTGGATCCATGTGGTTTGTGGAAAGAACACACATGCAATGACTCTACTGGATCCATATGTGCTTCATGAAAAGAACACACATGCAATGACATTGGTGGATCCATGTGGTTTGTGGAAAAGAAGATACATGCAATGATTCTTGTGGATCTATATGTGGTTTGTGAAAAGAACACACATGCAATGACTCTAGTGCTGGTTTATGAAAAGAACATACGTGCAATGACTCTAGTGGATCCATATGTGGTTCATGAAAAGAACACACATGCAATGACCCTGGTGGATCCATATGTGGTTTGTGAAAAGAACACACATGAAATGACTCTAGTGCTAGTTTCACGAAAAGAACACACATGCAATGACTATAGCTATGGTTCATGAAAAGAAAACACATGCAATGACTCTAGTCCTGGTTTTGTGAAAAGAACACACATGCAATGACTCTAGTGGATCCATATGTGGTTCATGAAAAGAACATGCATGCAATGACGTTGGTGGATCCATGTGGTTTGTGGAAAGAACATAAATGAAGTGACTCTAGTGGATCAATATGTGGCTTGCGAAAAGAACACACATACAATGACTCTAGCTGTGGTTCATGAAACGAACACACATGAAATGACTCTAGTGCTGATTTAGTGAAAAGAACACACATGCAATGACTCTAGTGGATCCATATGTGGTTCATGAAAAGACCACACGTGCAATGACATTGGTGGATCCATGTGGTTTGTGGAAAGAACACACATGCAATGACTCTACTGGATCCATATGTGGTTCATGAAAAGAACACACATGCAATGACATTGGTGGATCCATGTGGTTTGTGGAAAAGAAGACACATGCAATAACTCTTGTGGATCCATATGTGGTTTGTGAAAAGAACACACATGCAATCATTCTGGTGGATCCATATGTGGTTTGTGAAAAGAACACACATGCAATGACCCTAGCGGTGGTTCATGAAACGAACACACATGAAATGACTCTAGTGCTGGTTTAGTGAAAAGAACACACATGGAATGACTCTAGTGGATCCATATGTGGTTCATGAAAAGACCACACGTGCAATGACATTGGTGGATCCATGTGGTTTCTGGAAAGAACACACATGCAATGACTCTACTAGATCCATATGTGGTTCATGAAAAGAACACACATGCAATGACATTGGTGGATCCATGTGGTTTGTGGAAAAGAACACACATGCAATGACTAGTGGATCCATATGTGGTTTGTGAAAAGAACACACATGCAATGACATTGGTGGATCCATTTGTAGTTTGTGAAAAGAACATACATGTAATGATTCTAGTGGATCCATATGTGCTTCATGAAAAGCACACACATGCAATGACATTGGTGGATCCATATGTGGTTTGTGAAAAGAACACACATGCAATGACATTGGTTGATCCATGTGTTTTATTAAAAGAACATACATGCAATGACTCTGGTGGATCCATATGTGGTTTGTGAAAAGAACACACATGCAATGACTCTAGTGCTGGTTTAGGATAAGGACACACATGCAATGACTATAGCTGTCGTTAATGGAAAGAACACACATGCAATACCTCTATTGGATCCATATGTGGTTAATGAAAAGAAAACACATGCAATGACATTAGTGAATCCATGTGTTTTATGAAAAGAACAGACATGCAATGACTCTAGTGGATCCATATGTGGTTTGTGAAAATAACACACATGCAATGACTCTAGTGCTGGTTTATGAAAAGAACATACGTGCAATGACTCTAGTGGATCCATATGTGGTTCATGAAAAGAACACACATGCAATGACCCTGGTGGATCCATATGTGGTTTGTGAAAAGAACACACATGAAATGACTCTAGTGCTAGTTTCACGAAAAGAACACACATGCAATGACTCTAGCTATGGTTCATGAAAAGAAAACACATGCAATGACTCTAGTCCTGGTTTTGTGAAAAGAACACACATGCAATGACTCTAGTGGATCCATATGTGGTTCATGAAAAGAACATGCATGCAATGACGTTGGTGGATCCATGTGGTTTGTGGAAAGAACATAAATGAAGTGACTCTAGTGGATCAATATGTGGCTTGCGAAAAGAACACACATACAATGACTCTAGCTGTGGTTCATGAAACGAACACACATGAAATGACTCTAGTGCTGATTTAGTGAAAAGAACACACATGCAATGACTCTAGTGGATCCATATGTGGTTCATGAAAAGACCACACGTGCAATGACATTGGTGGATCCATGTGGTTTGTGGAAAGAACACACATGCAATGACTCTACTGGATCCATATGTGCTTCATGAAAAGAACACACATGCAATGACATTGGTGGATCCATGTGGTTTGTGGAAAAGAAGATACATGCAATGACTCTAGTGGATCTATATGTGGTTTGTGAAAAGAACACACATGCAATGACTCTAGTGCTGGTTTATGAAAAGAACATACGTGCAATGACTCTAGTGGATCCATATGTGGTTCATGAAAAGAACACACATGCAATGACCCTGGTGGATCCATATGTGGTTTGTGAAAAGAACACACATGAAATGACTCTAGTGCTAGTTTCACGAAAAGAACACACATGCAATGACTATAGCTATGGTTCATGAAAAGAAAACACATGCAATGACTCTAGTCCTGGTTTTGTGAAAAGAACACACATGCAATGACTCTAGTGGATCCATATGTGGTTCATGAAAAGAACATGCATGCAATGACGTTGGTGGATCCATGTGGTTTGTGGAAAGAACATAAATGAAGTGACTCTAGTGGATCAATATGTGGCTTGCGAAAAGAACACACATACAATGACTCTAGCTGTGGTTCATGAACCGAACACACATGAAATGACTCTAGTGCTGATTTAGTGAAAAGAACACACATGCAATGACTCTAGTGGATCCATATGTGGTTCATGAAAAGACCACACGTGCAATGACATTGGTGGATCCATGTGGTTTGTGGAAAGAACACACATGCAATGACTCTACTAGATCCATATGTGGTTCATGAAAAGAACACACATGCAATGACATTGGTGGATCCATGTGGTTTGTGGAAAAGAAGACACATGCAATAACTCTTGTGGATCCATATGTGGTTTGTGAAAAGAACACACATGCAATCATTCTGGTGGATCCATATGTGGTTTGTGAAAAGAACACACATGCAATGACCCTAGCGTTGGTTCATGAAACGAACACACATGAAATGACTCTAGTGCTGGTTTAGTGAAAAGAACACACATGGAATGACTCTAGTGGATCCATATGTGGTTCATGAAAAGACCACACGTGCAATGACATTGGTGGATCCATGTGGTTTCTGGAAAGAACACACATGCAATGACTCTACTAGATCCATATGTGGTTCATGAAAAGAACACACATGCAATGACATTGGTGGATCCATGTGGTTTGTGGAAAAGAACACACATGCAATGACTAGTGGATCCATATGTGGTTTGTGAAAAGAACACACATGCAATGACATTGGTGGATCCATTTGTAGTTTGTGAAAAGAACATACATGTAATGATTCTAGTGGATCCATATGTGCTTCATGAAAAGCACACACGTGCAATGACATTGGTGGATCCATATGTGGATTGTGAAAAGAACACACATGCAATGACATTGGTTGATCCATGTGTTTTATTAAAAGAACATACATGCAATGACTCTGGTGGATCCATATGTGGTTTGTGAAAAGAACACACATGCAATGACTCTAGTGCTGGTTTAGGATAAGGACACACATGCAATGACTATAGCTGTCGTTAATGGAAAGAACACACATGCAATACCTCTATTGGATCCATATGTGGTTAATGAAAAGAAAACACATGCAATGACATTAGTGAATCCATGTGTTTTATGAAAAGAACAGACATGCAATGACTCTAGTGGATCCATATGTGGTTTGTGAAAATAACACACATGTAATGACTCTAGTGCTGGTTTATGAAAAGAACATACGTGCAATGACTCTAGTGGATCCATATGTGGTTCATGAAAAGAACACACATGCAATGACCCTGGTGGATCCATATGTGGTTTGTGAAAAGAACACACATGAAATGACTCTAGTGCTAGTTTCACGAAAAGAACACACATGCAATGACTCTAGCTATGGTTCATGAAAAGAAAACACATGCAATGACTCTAGTCCTGGTTTTGTGAAAAGAACACACATGCAATGACTCTAGTGGATCCATATGTGGTTCATGAAAAGAACATGCATGCAATGACGTTGGTGGATCCATGTGGTTTGTGGAAAGAACATAAATGAAGTGACTCTAGTGGATCAATATGTGGCTTGCGAAAAGAACACACATACAATGACTCTAGCTGTGGTTCATGAAACGAACACACATGAAATGACTCTAGTGCTGATTTAGTGAAAAGAACACACATGCAATGACTGTAGTGGATCCATATGTGGTTCATGAAAAGACCACACGTGCAATGACATTGGTGGATCCATGTGGTTTGTGGAAAGAACACACATGCAATGACTCTACTGGATCCATATGTGCTTCATGAAAAGAACACACATGCAATGACATTGGTGGATCCATGTGGTTTGTGGAAAAGAAGATACATGCAATGACTCTAGTGGATCTATATGTGGTTTGTGAAAATAACACACATGCAATGACTCTAGTGCTGGTTTATGAAAAGAACATACGTGCAATGACTCTAGTGGATCCATATGTGGTTCATGAAAAGAACAAACATGCAATGACCCTGGTGGATCCATATGTGGTTTGTGAAAAGAACACACATGAAATGACTCTAGTGCTAGTTTCACGAAAAGAACACACATGCAATGACTATAGCTATGGTTCATGAAAAGAAAACACATGCAATGACTCTAGTCCTGGTTTTGTGAAAAGAACACACATGCAATGACTCTAGTGGATCCATATGTGGTTCATGAAAAGAACATGCATGCAATGACGTTGGTGGATCCATGTGGTTTGTGGAAAGAACATAAATGAAGTGACTCTAGTGGATCAATATGTGGCTTGCGAAAAGAACACACATACAATGACTCTAGCTGTGGTTCATGAAACGAACACACATGAAATGACTCTAGTGCTGATTTAGTGAAAAGAACACACATGCAATGACTCTAGTGGATCTATATGTGGTTCATGAAAAAACCACACGTGCAATGACATTGGTGGATCCATGTGGTTTGTGGAAAGAACACTCATGCAATGACTCTACTGGATCCATATGTGGTTCATGAAAAGAACACACATGCAATGACATTGGTGGATCCATGTGGTTTGTGGAAAAGAACACACATGCAATGACTAGTGGATCCATATGTGGTTTGTGAAAAGAACACACATGCAATGACATTGGTGGATCCATTTGTAGTTTGTGAAAAGAACATACATGTAATGATTCTAGTGGATCCATATGTGGTTCATGAAAAGCACACACATGCAATGACATTGGTGGATCCATATGTGGTTTGTGAAAAGAACACACATGCAATGACATTGGTTGATCCATGTGTTTTACTAAAAGAACATACATGCAATGACTCTGGTGGATCCATATGTGGTTTGTGAAAAGAACACACATGCAATGACTCTAGTGCTGGTTTAGGATAAGGACACACATGCAATGACTATAGCTGTCGTTAATGGAAAGAACACACATGCAATACCTCTATTGGATCCATATGTGGTTAATGAAAAGAAAACACATGCAATGACATTAGTGAATCCATATGTTTTATGAAAAGAACAGACATGCAATGACTCTAGTGGATCCATATGTGGTTTGTGAAAATAACACACATGCAATGACTCTAGTGCTGATTTATGAAAAGAACATACATGCAATGACGCTAGTGGATCCATATGTGGTTCATGAAAACAACAAACATGCAATGATCCTAGTGGATCCATATGTGGTTTGTCAAAAGAACACACATGCAATGACTCTAGTGTTAGTTTCATGAAAAGAACACACATGCAATGACTCTAGCTATGGTTCATGAAAAGAACACACATGCAATGACTCTAGTGCTAGTTTATGAAAAGAGCATACATGCAGTGACTCTAGTGGATCCATATGGGGTTCATGAAAACAACAAACATGCAATGATCCTAGTGGATCTATATGTGGTTTGTCAAAAGAACACACATGCAATGACTCTAGTGCTAGTTTCATGAAAAGAACAGACATGCAATGACTCTAGCTATGGTTCATGAAAAGAACACACATGCAATGACTCCAGTGCTGGTTTTGTGAAAAGAACACACGTGCAACGACTCTAGTGGATCCATATGTGGTTCATGAAAAGAACACGCATGCAATGCCATTGGTGGATCCATGTGGTTTGTGGAAAGAACATACGTGAAGTGACTCTAGTGGATCCATATGTGGTTTATGAAAAGAACACACATGCAATGACATTGGTTGATCCATGTGTTTTGTGAAAAGAAGAGACATGCAATGACTCTAGTGGATCCATATGTGGTTTGTGAAAAGAACACAGATGCAATAACATTGGTGGATCCATATGTGGTTTGTGAAAAGAACACACATGCAATGACATTTGTTGATCCATGTGTTTTATTAATAGAACATACATGCAATGACTTTGGTGGATCCATATGTGGTTTGTGAAAAGAACACACATGCAATGACTCTAGTGCTGGTTTAGGATAAGAACACACATGCAATGACTCTCGTGGATCCATATGTGGTTCATGAAAAGAACACACATGCAATGACATTGGTGGATCCATGTGGTTTGTAGAAAGAATAGACATGCAATGACTCTAGTGGATCCATATGTGGTTTGTGAAAAGAACACACATGCAATGACATTGGTTGATCCATGTGTTTTATGAAAAGAACATACATGCAATGACTCTGGTGGATCCATATGTGGTTTGTGAAAAGAACATGCATACAATGAATCTAGTGCTGGTTTAGGATAAGAACAAACATGCAATGAGTCTAGTGGATGCATATGTGGTTCATGAAAAGAAGACACATGCAATAACTCTTGTGGATCCATATGTGGTTTGTGAAAAGAACACACATGCAATGATTCTGGTGGATCCATATGTGGTTTGTGAAAAGAACACACATGCAATGACCCTAGCGGTGGTTCATGAAACGAACACACATGAAATAACTCTAGTGCTGCATTAGTGAAAAGAACACACATGGAATGACTCTAGTGGATCCATATGTGGTTCATGAAAAGACCACACGTGCAATGACATTGGTGGATCCATGTGGTTTGTGGAAAGAACACACATGCAATGACTCTACTGGATCCATATGTGGTTCATGAAAAGAACACACATGCAATAACATTGGTGGATCCATGTGGTTTGTGGAAAAGAACACACATGCAATGACTAGTGGATCCATATGTGGTTTGTGAAAAGAACACACATGCAATGACATTGGTGGATCCATTTGTAGTTTGTGAAAAGAACATACATGTAATGATTCTAGTGGATCCATATGTGGTTCATGAAAAGCACACACATGCAATGACATTGGTGGATCCATATGTGGTTTGTGAAAAGAACACACATGCAATGACATTGGTTGATCCATGTGTTTTATTAAAAGAACATACATGCAATGACTCTAGTGGATCCATATGTGGTTTGTGAAAAGAACACACATGCAATGACTCTAGTGCTGGTTTAGGATAAGAACACACATGCAATGACTATAGCTGTCGTTAATGGAAAGAACACACATGCAATACCTCTATAGGATCCATATGTGGTTAATGAAAAGAAAACACATGCAATGACATTAGTGAATCCATGTGTTTTATGAAAAGAACAGACATGCAATGACTCTAGTGGATCCATATGTGGTTTGTGAAAATAACACACATGCAATGACTCTAGTGCTGATTTATGAAAAGAACATACATGCAATGACGCTAGTGGATCCATATGTGGTTAATGAAAACAACAAACATGCAATGATCCTAGTGGATCCATATGTGGTTTGTCAAAAGAACACACATGCAATGACTCTAGTGTTAGTTTCATGAAAAGAACACACATGCAATGACTCTAGTGTTAGTTTCATGAAAAGAACACACATGCAATGACTGTAGCTATGGTTCATGAAAAGAACACACATGCAATGACTCTAGTGCTAGTTTATGAAAAGAGCATACATGCAGTGACTCTAGTGGATCCATATGGGGTTCATGAAAACAACAAACATGCAATGATCCTAGTGGATCTATATGTGGTTTGTCAAAAGAACACACATGCAATGACTCTAGTGCTAGTTTCATGAAAAGAACAGACATGCAATGACTCTAGCTATGGTTCATGAAAAGAACACACATGCAATGACTCCAGTGTTGGTTTTGTGAAAAGAACACACGTGCAACGACTCTAGTGGATCCATATGTGGTTCAGGAAAAGAACACGCATGCAATGCCATTGGTGGATCCATGTGGTTTGTGGAAAGAACATACGTGAAGTGACTCTAGTGGATCCATATGTGGTTTATGAAAAGAACACACATGCAATGACATTGGTTGATCCATGTGTTTTGTGAAAAGAATAGACATGCAATGACTCTAGTGGATCCATATGTGGTTTGTGAAAAGAACACACATGCAATAACATTGGTGGATCCATATGTGGTTTGTGAAAAGAACACACATGCAATGACATTTGTTGATCCATGTGTTTTATTAATAGAACATACATGCAATGACTCTGGTGGATCCATATGTGGTTTGTGAAAAGAACACACATGCAATGACTCTAGTGCTGGTTTAGGATAAGAACACACATGCAATGACTCTCGTGGATCCATATGTGGTTCATGAAAAGAACACACATGCAATGACATTGGTGGATCCATGTGGTTTGTAGAAAGAATAGACATGCAATGACTCTAGTGGATCCATATGTGGTTTGTGAAAAGAACACACATGCAATGACATTGGTTGATCCATGTGTTTTATGAAAAGAACATACATGCAATGACTCTGGTGGATCCATATGTGGTTTGTGAAAAGAACACGCATACAATGAATCTAGTGCTGGTTTAGGATAAGAACAAACATGCAATGAGTCTAGTGGATGCATATGTGGTTCATGAAAAGAAGACACATGCAATAACTCTTGTGGATCCATATGTGGTTTGTGAAAAGAACACACATGCAATGATTCTGGTGGATCCATATGTGGTTTGTGAAAAGAACATACATGCAATGACCCTAGCGGTGGTTCATGAAACGAACACACATGAAATGACTCTAGTGCTGGTTTAGTGAAAAGAACACACATGGAATGACTCTAGTGGATCTATATGTGGTTCATGAAAAGACCACACGTGCAATGACATTGGTGGATCCATGTGGTTTGTGGAAAGAACACACATGCAATGACTCTACTGGATACATATGTGGTTCATGAAAAGAACACACATGCAATAACATTGGTGGATCCATGTGGTTTGTGGAAAAGAACACACATGCAATGACTAGTGGATCCATATGTGGTTTGTGAAAAGAACACACATGCAATGACATTGGTGGATCCATTTGTAGTTTGTGAAAAGAACATACATGTAATGATTCTAGTGGATCCATATGTGGTTCTTGAAAAGCACACACATGCAATGACATTGGTGGATCCATATGTGGTTTGTGAAAAGAACACACATGCAATGACATTGGTTGATCCATGTGTTTTATTAAAAGAACATACATGCAATGACTCTGGTGGATCCATATCTGGTTTGTGAAAAGAACACACATGCAATGACTCTAGTTTCTGGTTTAGGATAAGAACACACATGCAATGACTATAGCTGTCGTTAATGGAAAGAACACACATGCAATACCTCTATTGGATCCATATGTGGTTAATGAAAAGAAAACACATGCAATGACATTAGTGAATCGATGTGTTTTATGAAAAGAACAGACATGCAATGACTCTAGTGGATCCATATGTGGTTTGTGAAAATAACACACATGCAATGACTCTAGTGCTGATTTATGAAAAGAACATACATGCAATGACGCTAGTGGATCCATATGTGGTTCATGAAAACAACAAACATGCAATGATCCTAGTGGATCCATATGTGGTTTGTCAAAAGAACACACATGCAATGACTCTAGTGTTAGTTTCATGAAAAGAACACACATACAATGACTCTAGCTATGGTTCATGAAAAGAACACACATGCAATGACTCTAGTGCTAGTTTATGAAAAGAGCATACATGCAGTGACTCTAGTGGATCCATATGGGGTTCATGAAAACAACAAACATGCAATGATCCTAGTGGATCTATATGTGGTTTGTCAAAAGAACACACATGCAATGACTCTAGTGCTAGTTTCATGAAAAGAACAGACATGCAATGACTCTAGCTATGGTTCATGAAAAGAACACACATGCAATGACTCTAGTGCTGGTTTTGTGAAAAGAACACACGTGCAACGACTCTAGTGGATCCATATGTGGTTCATGAAAAGAACACGCATGCAATGCTATTGGTGGATCTATGTGGTTTGTGGAAAGAACATACGTGAAGTGACTCTAGTGGATCCATATCTGGTTTATGAAAAGAACACACATGCAATGATATTGGTTGATCCATGTGTTTTGTGAAAAGAAGAGACATGCAATGACTCTAGTGGATCCATATGTGGTTTGTGAAAAGAACACAAATGCAATGACATTGGTTGATCCATGTGTTTTATGAAAAGAATATACATGCAATGACCCTGGTGGATCCATATCTGGTTTGTGAAAATAACACACATGCAATGACATTGATGGATCCATATGTGGTTCATGAAAAGAACACACATATGATGACTCTAGTGGATCCATATGTGGTTCATGAAAAGAACACACATGCAATGACATTGGTGGTTCCTTGTGTTTTATGAAAAGAACAGACATGCAATCACTCTAGTGGATCCATATATGGTTTGTGAAAAGAACACACATGCAATGACTCTAGTGCTGGTTTATGAAAAGAACATACGTGCAATGACTCTAGTGGATCCATATGTGGTTCATGAAAAGAACACACATGCAATGACCCTGGTGGATCCATATGTGGTTTGTGAAAATAACACACATGAAATGACTCTAGTGCTAGTTTCACGAAAAGAACACACATGCAATGACTCTAGCTATGGTTCATGAAAAGAAAACACATGCAATGACTCTAGTCCTGGTTTTGTGAAAAGAACACACATGCAATGACTCTAGTGGATCCATATGTGGTTCATGAAAAGAACATGCATGCAATGACGTTGGTGGATCCATGTGGTTTGTGGAAAGAACATAAATGAAGTGACTCTAGTGGATCAATACGTGGCTTGCGAAAAGAACACACATACAATGACTCTAGTTGTGGTTCATGAAACGAACACACATGAAATGACTCTAGTGCTGATTTAGTGAAAAGAACACACATGCAATGACTCTAGTGGATCCATATGTGGTTCATGAAAAGACCACACGTGCAATGACATTGGTGGATCCATGTGGTTTGTGGAAAGAACACACATGCAATGACTCTACTGGATCCATATGTGGTTCATGAAAAGAACACACATGCAATGACATTGGTGGATCCATATGGTTTGTGGAAAAGAAGATACATGCAATGACTCTAGTGGATCTATATGTGGTTTGTGAAAAGAACACACATGCAATGACATTGGTGGATCCATTTGTAGTTTGTGAAAAGAACATACATGTAATGACTCTAGTGGATCCATATGTGGTTCATGAAAAGAACACACATGCAATAACATTGGTGGATCCATATGTGGTTTGTGAAAAAAACACACATGCAATGACATTTGTTGATCCATGTGTTTTATTAATAGAAAATACATGCAATGACTCTGGTGGATCCATATGTGGTTTCTGAAAAGAACACACATGCAATGACTCTAGTGCTGGTTTAGGATAAGAACACACATGCAATGACTCTCGTGGATCCATACGTGGTTCATGAAAAGAACACACATGCAATGACATTGGTGGATCCATGTGGTTTGTAGAAAAAATAGACATGCAATGACTCTAGTGGATCCATATGTGGTTTGTGAAAAGAACACACATGCAATGACATTGGTTGATCCATGTGTTTTATGAAAAGAACATACATGCAATGACTCTGGTGGATCCATATGTGGTTTGTAAAAAGAACACACATACAATGAATCTAGTGCTGGTTTAGGATAAGAACAAACATGCAATGAGTCTAGTGGATGCATATGTGGTTCATGAAAAGAAGACACATGCAATAACTCTTGTGGATCCATATGTGGTTTGTGAAAAGAACACACATGCAATCATTCTGGTGGATCCATATGTGGTTTGTGAAAAGAACACACATGCAATGACCCTAGCGGTGGTTCATGAAACGAACACACATGAAATGACTCTAGTGCTGGTTTAGTGAAAAGAACACACATGGAATGACTCTAGTGGATCCATATGTGGTTCATGAAAAGACCACACGTGCAATGACATTGGTGGATCCATGTGGTTTCTGGAAAGAACACACATGCAATGACTCTACTAGATCCATATGTGGTTCATGAAAAGAACACACATGCAATGACATTGGTGGATCCATGTGGTTTGTGGAAAAGAACACACATGCAATGACTAGTGGATCCATATGTGGTTTGTGAAAAGAACACACATGCAATGACATTGGTGGATCCATTTGTAGTTTGTGAAAAGAACATACATGTAATGATTCTAGTGGATCCATATGTGGTTCATGAAAAGCACACACATGCAATGCCATTGGTGGATCCATATGTGGTTTGTGAAAAGAACACACATGCAATGACATTGGTTGATCCATGTGTTTTATTAAAAGAACATAGATGCAATGACTCTGGTGGATCCATATGTGGTTTGTGAAAAGAACACACATGCAATGACTCTAGTGCTGGTTTAGGATAAGGACACACATGCAATGACTATAGCTGTCGTTAATGGAAAGAACACACATGCAATACCTCTATTGGATCCATATGTGGTTAATGAAAAGAAAACACATGCAATGACATTAGTGAATCCATGTGTTTTATGAAAAGAACAGACATGCTATGACTCTAGTGGATCCATATGTGGTTTGTGAAAATAACACACATGCAATGACTCTAGTGCTGGTTTATGAAAAGAACATACAAGCAATGACGCTAGTGGATCCATATGTGGTTCATGAAAACAACAAACATGCAATGATCCTAGTGGATCCATATGTGGTTTGTCAAAAGAACACACATGCAATGACTCTAGTGTTAGTTTCATGAAAAGAACACACATGCAATGACTCTAGCTATGGTTCATGAAAAGAACACACATGCAATGACTCTAGTGCTAGTTTAGGATAAGAACACACATGCAATGACTCTAGTGGATCCATATGTGGTTCATGAAAAGAACACACATGCAATGACATTGGTGGATCCATGTGGTTTGTAGAAAAAATAGACATGCAATGACTCTAGTGGATCCATATGTGGTTTGTGAAAAGAACACACATGCAATGACATTGGTTGATCCATGTGTTTTATGAAAAGAACATACATGCAATGACTCTGGTGGATCCATATGTGGTTTGTGAAAAGAACACGCATACAATGAATCTAGTGCTGGTTTAGGATAAGAACAAACATGCAATGAGTCTAGTGGATGCATATGTGGTTCATGAAAAGAAGACACATGCAATAACTCTTGTGGATCCATATGTGGTTTGTGAAAAGAACACACATGCAATGATTCTGGTGGATCCATATGTGGTTTGTGAAAAGAACACACATGCAATGACCCTAGCGGTGGTTCATGAAACGAACACACATGAAATGACTCTAGTGCTGGTTTAGTGAAAAGAACACACATGGAATGACTCTAGTGGATCCATATGTGGTTCATGAAAAGACCACACGTGCAATGACATTGGTGGATCCATGTGGTTTGTGGAAAGAACACACATGCAATGACTCTACTGGATCCATATGTGGTTCATGAAAAGAACACACATGCAATAACATTGGTGGATCCATGTGGTTTGTGGAAAAGAACACACATGCAATGACTAGTGGATCCATATGTGGTTTGTGAAAAGAACACACATGCAATGACATTGGTGGATCCATTTGTAGTTTGTGAAAAGAACATACATGTAATGATTCTAGTGGATCCATATGTGGTTCATGAAAAGCACACACATGCAATGACATTGTGGTTTGTGAAAAGAACACACATGTAATGACATTGGTTGATCCATGTGTTTTATTAAAAGAACATACATGCAATGACTCTGGTGGATCCATATGTGGTTTGTGAAAAGAACACACATGCAATGACTCTAGTGCTGGTTTAGGATAAGAACACACATGCAATGACTATAGCTGTCGTTAATGGAAAGAACACACATGCAATACCTCTATTGGATCCATATGTGGTTAATGAAAAGAAAACACATGCAATGACATTAGTGAATCCATGTGTTTTATGAAAAGAACAGACATGCAATGACTCTAGTGGATCCATATGTGGTTTGTGAAAATAACACACATGCAATGACTCTAGTGCTGGTTTATGAAAAGAACATACATGCAATGACGCTAGTGGAACCATATGTGATTCATGAAAACAACAAACATGCAATGATCCTAGTGGATCCATATGTGGTTTGTCAAAATAACACACATGCAATGACTCTAGTGTTAGTTTCATGAAAAGAACACACATGCAATGACTCTAGCTATGGTTCATGGAAAGAACACACATGCAATGACTCTAGTGCTAGTTTATGAAAAGAGCATACATGCAGTGACTCTAGTGGATCCATATGGGGTTCATGAAAACAACAAACATGCAATGATCCTAGTGGATTTATATGTGGTTTGTCAAAAAACACACATGCAATGACTCTAGTGCTAGTTTCATGAAAAGAACAGACATGCAATGACTCTAGCTATGGTTCATGAAAAGAACACACATGCAATGACTCTAGTGCTGGTTTTGTGAAAAGAACACACGTGCAACGACTCTAGTGGATCCATATGTGGTTCATGAAAAGAACACGCATGCAATGCCATTGGTGGATCCATGTGGTTTGTGGAAAGAACATACGTGAAGTGACTCTAGTGGATCCATATGTGGTTTATGAAAAGAACACACATGCAATGACATTGGTTGATCCATGTGTTTTGTGAAAAGAAGAGACATGCAATGACTCTAGCGGATCCATATGTGGTTTGTGAAAAGAACACAAATGCAATGACATTGGTTGATCCATGTGTTTTATGAAAAGAATATACATGCAATGACCCTGGTGGATCCATATCTGGTTTGTGAAAATAACACACATGCAATGACATTGATGGATCCATATGTGGTTCATGAAAAGAACACACATATGATGACTCTAGTGGATCCATATGTGGTTCATGAAAAGACCACACGTGCAATGACATTGGTGGATCCATGTGGTTTGTGGAAAGAACACACATGCAATGACTCTACTGGATCCATATGTGGTTCATGAAAAGAACACACATGCAATGACATTGGTGGAACAACAGGTGGATTTACTCCTAAACGAATCTGGTACTTTGATTGATGAGAACTTTATACTGCCTAAGTCTATGCATTTATGTATGATCAGGTTCGTTGGAGAAACAAGCAGGGCGCTACAAGAGAAGCCCAACATGATGATCGCCCAAGGATGCGCGAGGGAGGAGCAGGAGGAAGGCGCAAGAGAAGATCATCAAGACAACGGCAAAAAGATCTGCCATGACCGGAGTGTCCGGCCAGATCCACCCGGACTGTCCGGCCTGGTCGAGAGGCAAACTGACGTGGACATTCAGTATGCCAGTTCGGACACTACACGGACGCCACCCGGAAACTTCAAAGTTTCCGGCCAGACCGAACTGTCCGGCACACTTCACCCGGAGTGTCCGGCCTGACCGGACTGTCCGGCCGAATTCGACCGGAGTGTCCGCCCGCCGACCGAATCTGGTCCGAGTCGGTTTGTATCAGTTTTAGTCGTTTGCGTTTAGTTTCGGTTTCTGGTCGCTCCAGCCGCCCTTATAAGCTATGGGACGACCTCTAGTTAGGGTTTAGACCACGTTAAAATATTTTGGAGTTGTTTCTTTCATAGAACCTCTGGAATTACCCTGTGTTCGAATCTACCAACTATAATTGAGTGTGATCTGTTGTTCCATTGGGAATTAGTAGATTGCATACTACCATTCATGGTCACGGCTGCGTGCGCAAGAGCTTGGTGTTGTGAATATCCTACAAGGTTCGAGAGCTGTTGCATTGGCATCAGGGATCGAGCGGGAGAGTTCATAGCTACAGGCTAGTTATCTATTATCCACCATCATCACCGCCATCCGCTTACTGACAAGATCGGGCCACCCCATATCATCTTGGTATCAGATTTCCAGTGTTGCCTCGGTAAGCATCCACAAATCCATCCATAGATTAGAGAGTGTTTTCGTCCTATATAGAAAAAGCCTTACAAAAAGATTTGCCATAGACTAGATTGCATCGTTTTCGAGTTTTAGTTGCTGATTGTATCTTCTCGTAGATCCGATCTGCAGGTTTTCCTCGTAGGAGTCTAGTTTCCGTTTGTGTCTAGGTTTAAGGTTTCACCTTGTTTTCTGCTGTTCCCACCGTTACCGTTTCTGCAAGTGTTTAATCATTTTTCCGAGTCCACATAGCGTACCTTTGTTTGCATACCATAGACACATCCTATCTAAAGCATCTGTGCCTAGGAACGTACCCACGAGACTAGTTGCTTTGCTCCGACAGGCTGCTCAATAGGGTTTGCAGTGCAGAAATTTTTGACAGGCAAAACCGGACTATCCGGCCAAATCACACCGGACTATCCGGCCCAACCGAAGTCTCCGGCGAATATCAACCGGACTATCCGGCCCAGTTCTGTTATAAGTTGCTGTGCTCGTTTGCATTGAGTAATATAGTTGGAAAAAAATCAAAAAAAAAGAGAAAAGAAAAGAGATTCAGTATAAAAAAAGAGAAAAGAGCTACAAGCCTGACAAAAAAAAGAGATATAGAAGTGTGCAATATTGGAGGCCTTGTTGTATAGCACTGGTAGATTGAGCAATCTTGTGCCTGTTCTATTTGAGCTATTACTAGCGTCTCTCTTGTGCATTGCAATATTCCTTTTCATAAGTTGCTTTGCCACGTTTATCTCCACTGTGTGTGTTTCTTGGGTATTTGTACGATCAGCACTAGGACTTGTTTGCGGTGTAGATAGGGTACCAAACCTATAGCTCCACCTTTACATAACCTGTGTGCCTTGCGATCGTTCTCTATACCTTTGATATTCACTTCATCACATCAAGTGCATCAGTCTTTGATTTCGTTTGGTAGAGCATCTCTATTCACTTTGGAACGGTAAGATCTCCTTTCTTATTAGTTGTGAGTGAGTTGTGAGAGTTTCCACCATACAGATTCTGATTTTTGCACTAACCTACTAATCATGTCTACTAGTGATAATGATGTTGTGTTGCAGAAAAAGAAGGATGAGGATCTCGTCAATTGGCGTGAATATGAGGCTTTGAAATCCCACTTGACACGTGTGTTTACTAACACGACAGATGCCATTGACAAGAATCTCCAAGATATGAATATGAGATTGGATCAGCATGTTGGGACAGTTGATACTATCCAAACGCAAGTGGCTACGCTCAATGTCAATGTCACCACTTTGCAGCAGTCCATTGAGGGTTTGATAGCCGCCTTGCATAGAAGGGAAGATCCTCAACATGATGATGCCTTTGATGATTTCAATGAGGGTAGCGCTGTTGATGCTGCTCCACATGTTGGTAGGGGACGTGCTATTCCCCCTGTCCATGCACCTGCTCATGGTCGTGGGTTTGCCCATCTTGGGCGTGGTCCACGTGTGCCCAACCAAGCTGCCGATGACGGTTTGGGCAAGCCAAAATTCTCGATTCCTAAGTATGATGGTTCCATTGATCCTGAAGACGACCTCACTTGGGAATTGAAGATTGAGAAACTCTGGCGCTTATTTGACTATCCAGAAGATAAGAAGGTCAAGCTTGCAGCATCTGAATTTGATGGTTATGCTTTGTGTTGGTGGGATGCTCTTGTGCAACATAGGTAGGAGGATAATGAACTTCCTGTGATGGATTGGCACGAGATGAAGCAAATCATGAAGGCTCGTTTCGTACCAACCAACTACTTGCGATCAGTTTTTGATAAATTGACGCAACTGAAGCAAGGCACCATGACAGTTAATGAGTACTACATGGAGATGGAGATGCTTATGCAGAGTGCTCAAGTTCATGAGTCCATTGAGATGACCATGCAGCGATTCCTAAACAATTTGAAGTTACCGATCAAGAGCATTGTTTGTCATCACATGTATGAGACCATGAATGAGTTGTTGCATCATGCTAGAGAGGCCGAATCCCAGTTGGTAGAAGAGGCGAAGTCACGTGCTCGTTTTCCGTCCTCCAGCAGATTTTTGTCCAGGTCTGCACCTCCTACAGTCACGCCACCAGCTGCTGCTCCATTTACACCATCGGCCAAACCAGCAAGTACACCTTCGTTTGGTTCTAATGCTTGGAAACCCGCTGCTCCTGCTGCTAGCTAGGGTTCCAACATGTCTACTGCATGTACTCGTGATGTAGTGTGCCATACTTGTGGAGGTAGAGGTCACTACAAGAAGGATTGTCCAAATAGCAAGGTTATGTTTGTTAATGAACAAGGTGAAGTAGAAAGTGGAGATGAAGCTTCTGATGATGATATTGATGACAGCGAGGAAGGTGCTGATGCATATGCTGAGCGTGCACCCACTATTGTCGTATCTTCACGTGTACTTAGTGTGCAACCGGTTGAGGAATCCCAGCGTTGCAACTTGTTCCAAACAAAAGCTCTAGTTGGACCAAACAAAGCTTGCAAGGTAATTATTGATGGAGGTAGCTGCAGAAATCTTGCAAATAAGGAACTATGTGCCAAACTGAATTTGACATACTTACCTCATCCCAAGCCATACTACATACAATGGTTGAGCAACAATGGTGAGATGAAGGTAAATCATATGGTACGTGTGAATTTTCAAATAGGGCCATACAAAGATTCTATTGATTTTGATGTGGTTCCTATGACTGTTTGTCACCTATTATTGGTTTGGCCTTGGCTCTATGATCGCCATGTGCAACACAATGGCCGAGCCAATACATATCACTTGGAATTCAAAGGAAAGAAGATTACTATGCAGCCAATGACACCACAAGAAATTATGAATGATTCTCGCCAGAAGATAGAGGTGAACTTGAAGGAAGATACTACCACTCGGCGAGACTGTGTCACAGCTGTTCCTGATGTAATTGAGCCTAAATTGAGAGATATAATGAAAAGTGAGAGAGTGCCTGGTTTATTGATACTAGCCACCAAGGAGGATATGAGAGAGTTTCATGAGGATCCTACAGCCATGCCACTTGTGCTCATGTATAAGGGCAAGGTATTGGTTTCTAACGACATGACCCCTATTTCTCTTGGTGTCTCTTCTGTTTTGCAGGATTTTGGGGATGTGTTTCCAGAAGACGTACCCGCAGGTTTGCCCCCATTGCATGGTATAGAACATCAAGTGGACCTGATTCCTGGCGCCACACTTCCCAACCGTGCACCTTACAGGACTAATCCCGAAGAAACTAAGGAAATTCAGAAGCAAGTACAAGCGTTACTGGATAAAGGGTACATTCGTGTCTCTCTTAGCCCTTGTGTTGTTCCTGTTATTTTAGTTCCTAAGAAAGATGGTACACGGCGCATGTGTGTTGATTGTAGAGCGATTAATAACATCACTATTCGATATTGTCATCCTATTCCACGCTTAGAGGATATGCTAGATGAATTGAGTGGTGCTGCTGTTTTCTCTAAAATTGACTTGCGTAGTGGTTATCATCAAATTAGGATGAAAGAAGGGGATGAATGGAAAACTGCTTTCAAAACTAAATTCGGTTTGTATGAGTGGTTAGTTATGCCGTTTGGTCTTACTAATGCACCTAGTACTTTCATGCGTTTGATGAATCATGTTTTGAGAGAGTTTATTGGTCGTTTTGTGGTTGTTTACTTTGATGATATACTCATATACGACCACACCAAATCTGAACATTGCACTCATATTAGACAAGTTTTGCAAGTGTTATGTGATAATAAACTGTATGCTAATCTTGAGAAGTGTACATTTGCAAAAGATAAGGTCATATTCCTAGGATTTGTTGTTTCTAAGCATGGAGTAGAGGTAGATCAATCTAAAATTGAATCAATTCAGAATTGGCCTACTCCAATGAATGTTAGTCAAGTGCGTAGTTTCCACGGTCTCGTTGGTTTCTATAGGCGCTTTGTGAAGGATTTTAGCACCATTGCTGCACCATTAAATGATTTGACAAAGAAAGGTGTTCCTTTTGTATGGGGCGTGGCCCAAGACATTGCATTTGATACATTAAAACGTTTGCTTACTTCTGCACCATTACTTGCATTACCTGATTTTTCGAAGCAATTTGAAGTTGAATGTGATGCTAGTGGTATAGGCATAGGTGGCGTTTTGATGCAAGAGGGTCGGCCTATAGCTTATTTTTCTGAAAAATTGACTAGTGCTCGTTTGAATTATTCTATCTATGATAAAGAATTGTATGCACTTGTTAGAGTACTTGAGGTTTGGCAACATTATTTGTGGCCAAAAGAATTCATCATACATTCTGATCATGAAGCATTGAAATACTTGAAAGCTCAATCAAACTTGCATAGAAGATTAGCTAAATGGGTTGAGTTCATTGAGTCTTTTCCTTACATCATTAACTATAAGAAGGGAAAAGAGAACGTTGTTGCTGATGCTCTATCTAGGATGAACATGCTATTAACGAATCTTGATGTTAAAATTCCTGGATTAGAAGCTATTTGTGCACTTTATGCAACTGACCATGATTTTGCTGAACCATATCGTTTGTGTGCTCTTAGAAACGCATGGGATAAGTATCATATACATGATGGATATTTGTTTCGAGCTAACAAACTATGTATTCCAGAATCGTCGTTGCGTTTGTTCTTAGTGCAGGAATCACATGCTGGAGGTTTGATGGGTCACTTTGGGCGTGAGAAGACGTTGCTCATGCTTGCTGATCACTTTTATTGGCCCAAGATGAGGCGTCATGTGTACAGATTTGTGAGCCGACGTATTACATGCCACAAGTCGAAATCTAAGCCGAAGCCTCACGGTTTGTATACACCTCTCTCTGCACCGACTACTCCATGGGAAGACATTAGTATGGATTTTGTGCTAGGTCTACCTAAAACTCAGAGAGGTCATGATTCTATATTTGTGGTAGTGGATAGGTTCTCTAAGATGGCTCATTTTATTGCCTGCCACAAAAGCGACGATGCGTCGCATGTTGCTAACCTGTTTTTCAAGGGCATTGTGAGATTACATGGAGTACCAAAGACGATTATTTCTAACCGTGATGTGAAGTTCATGAGTTACTTTTGGAAGAACTTATGGGGAAAGCTAGGAACGAAGTTGCTGTTCAGTACTACATGTCATCCCCAAACAGATGGTCAAACGGAGGTGGTGAATCGAACATTGTCACAGTTGCTAAGGACCATGATTAAAAAGAATCTGCGGGAGTGGGAAGAGTGTTTGCCACATGTTGAGTTTGCTTACAACAGGGCTATGCATTCAACTACTCAGCTTTGTCCTTTTGAGGTGGCGTATGGTTTCAAGCCATTGACGCCACTTGAGATGTTACCTCTGCCATTACATGAGAGAGTTGATATGGAGGCATCAAAACGTGCTGATTATGTGAAGAAAATACATGAGAAGACTCGAGAGGCTATTGAGAAGAAAGGCAAGAACATTGCTGCTGCAAGGAATCAAGCAAGGAAAGAAGTGTTGTTCGAGCCTGGAGATATGGTTTGGGTGCATCTACGCAAGGATAGGTTCCCACTACTTCGAAAGTCAAAATTGAAGCCACGTGGTGCTGGTCCTTACAAGATGTTAGCCAAGATTAATGATAATGCCTACTCGGTTGATATACCTATTGAGGAGTTTGGTGGAGTTAGCAATAGCTTCAACGTTGCTGATTTGTCACCATATGCTGGAGAAGACCTTGGAGCGTCGAGGTTGACGCCTTTTCAAGGGGGACATGATGAGGACATCCCTACAATTACACCTACCCCAATGACTACTGAAGATGCTACAACTGTTGCAAGAAAGGATCAGTCCAATGAGATTAGAATTGGATCTATTACAAGAGCTCGTGCTAAGCTACTGGAACAACAGGTGAATTTACTCCTAAACGAATCTGGTACTTTGATTGATGAGAACTTTATACTGCCTAAGTCTATGCATTTATGTATGATCAGGTTCGTTGGAGAGACAAGCAGGGTGCGAGGAGGAGAGGGGCTACAAGAGAAGCCCAACATGATGATCGCCCAAGGATGCGCGAGGGAGGAGCGGGAGGAAGGCGCAAGAGAAGATCATCAAGACGACGGCAAAAAGATCTGCCACGACCGGAGTGTCCGGCCAGATCCACCCGGACTGTCCGGCCTAGTCGAGAGGCAAACTGGCGTGGACATTCAGTATGCCAGTTCGGACACTACACGGACGCTACCCGGAAACTTCAAAGTTTCCGGCCAGACCGGACTGTCCGGCACACTTCACCCAGAGTGTCCGGCCTGACCGGACTGTCCGGCCGAATTCGACCGGAGTGTCCGCCCGCCGACCGAATCTGGTCCGAGTCGGTTTGTATCAGTTTCAGTCATTTGCGTTTAGTTTCGGTTTTTGGTTGCTCCAGCCGCCCTTATAAGCTATGGGACGACCTCTAGTTAGGGTTTAGACCACGTTAAAATATTTTGGAGTTGTTTCTTTCATAGAATCTCTGGAATTACCCTGTGTTCGAATCTACCAACTATAATTGAGTGTGATCTGTTGTTCCATTGGGAATTAGTAGATTGCATACTACCATTCGTGGTCACGGCTGCGTGCGCAAGAGCGTGGTGTTGTTAATATCCTACAAGGTTCGAGAGCTGTTGCATTGGCATTAGGGATCGAGCGGGAGAGTTCATAGCTACTGGCTAGTTATCTATTATCCACCATCATCACCGCCATCCGCTTACTGAGAAGATCGGGCCACCCCATATCACCTGACTTAATTGATATTTCATTACGGAATGAAAACCATTGTTTAAATTCAAAGTTATAATGATAATATGTGAAAGTCATACGATTTCTTGTCACATATAAATCATGCCTAAGTTCGGCAAAATAACTTGAACACCGTGTATTACTTGAATACAAAGTGTTTAAATAATTGTTAAAAGTTAATACATATTCGATGTATTGCGTTTTAACGGAAATGGTAATTATCATTATATGATTGTTCAAATGTATAAAGTAGTTTACCAAAGGAAACATAAATATGAAACTATTTGATTTGATCAAAGTGTTTCATCAATAAAAGGGGTATAAATATAAAAGAGAATCCAATTACTATGATTTGATCAATAATAATGAAATTCAAATTTATAAGAATGGCATAAAATAAATTGTGGAATGCAAAGCGTTTTGAAACGTCAAAATGCAAAGCATCACAATGTGATATTAGATATCAAAGGGGTTGGATAGAAGGCACCAAATAAATCTCTGTAGTGTAGATGTAGAGACCATTAGCTTAGAAATTATTAGCACTCAATTAGAAGGTAGTGCACCATTTGAATTCGTGAAAGTTTTGGGGTTATTCGATATAACCAAAACAATAGTGAATAAGTACTTGTAGGGTATTCATTGGAAACTTTGAATACGAAACCCATAGCTGAAACCAAAAGGAAAGCAAGATTTGTATTGCTTGGATTTTGGTACATTCTTGAGAAAGCTCACTTTTAGTGATGTTTCTCAATTATGGAGCAAATGGAAGATAGTGAAAAACACGATGAGGATTCAAAACCCTGCATCAGAGTGTTGAGAAGCGCAATGGACAATGTTCCTGAACGACTCTCTTCACAGAAGGAAAGAACCACTGATATTGATCATTGTGTTTTCTCCACTAGTGTTTTCACTACATAAAGTAGGATTCAAAATGTAAATCCATATCTAGTATGGAAACACTTGTGAATCAATTGTCATGATTCTTGGAATGTGACATACCTACGAACTACAAAGGAAATAATGGTAAACTAAAATTATGAGAAATCCTAGAAGAAAACTTCCCTTGAGATTAGAAAGCAATTCGTTGCCGAATCTCACATGTAAAAGGGGTTACTTGGAATTTTCCCAAATGACTACAAAGCCATAGTGGAAAAGGGGGTGAATGACAAAAGCACAATTTGTCAAGTATTGGACAATTTCAAATGAATTTGATTCATATGTGCTAAATGGATAGTGGATTTAAAACTAGTATCTCATAGTAAAATCTCCAAGTTTGATATTTGATCAAAGGATTCTGAAGTTGTTCAAAATAGTGAGTGGATGTGCAATTTTCATAAAATTGAGTGGGAGCTATGAAAGTCTTCCTGAAACAATATGTGATTGACATATTTTGAGTGGGAGCTTATAGGAGTAATTCTTAAGTATGTTAAGAATGAAAGCGCAAATACTTATAAATAATGATCTATAAGATGTAGAAGTTGACAATAAGTGTATTAAGATATTATGTAGTATTCCTTAAGGGATTCTGAAAGGGGTTTCAGAATAGAAGTTAATTAAGGAACTAATCCTTAATAACTCAAATTAGGAATAGTATTAAGTTTAACATCAATGGTTAAAAGAAAGAAAAGGATGATCATCATCCACTATGTTAAGACATAGGTTCTATCTTAGAAAACCATGATGATAACTTAACATAACATGTGATCCAATAAGGAACGTTTAAAAGTGATTAAGTTTGAATCACAGAACGTTGAGCTAAGTTTTTGTCCGCAGTGTCTGATAGAGAACCATAGACATGTTTTCCAAATCCATAAAGGATGACATATCTTAAAGCATAAAGGGTTATGTTATAATGGAATATGTTGGAAACTCCTATAAATACCGATTAAAGTCAAGAAGGAAGCGAGGTGAACAAAAACATCGAAAGTTGCACAGAATGCACTAGTGTTTCAATGAATACATTTATAATAATAGATAAGGGTACCATCTAAAGTGTTGTATAATGTTATGGCGGGGCTAGTTCGCTTTTAACGTAGAATGATGTGTCCCAGGGCACAGTGCCCATGATAAAGCCCTCGAGGTTGATCTATCGTCACTATAGGCTCCTGGAATCAGGCCTCATTCTGATGGCATAGCAACGATGCATACACATGGATGCTATCATAATATGATAGAGTATTAATGTCAATCAAGGTGACATTAGTAAGTTGCAAAGGATTTGGGACTGTAGAGTACAGACCCAAGACTCAACCTCTTCCATGAGCAAGCATGTTTAGGGTACCGGATATATGGTGCCAATGATTGGGAACAAATGCAGCTAGTGTATTTATACTCTAGTGCAAGTGGGAGACTGTTGGAAATATGCCCTAGAGACAAATAGTAGTAAGGACTATTATAATATTTCATATAGTTTATGATTAAGTTTTATATCATGTTATAACTGTATTGAGTGGAAACATCAATACACGTGTGATATACAAACAACCAGGGTTTCCCAATGAAACTCTAGTCACTGGTTCATTGGTCAACAGATGATCATGTTTCCTGATCATGTGGCATTTATGCCAATTGGAAATGAGGTCATCTCATTCTACGAATGAGATCAGGAACCAATACCCAACCTAAACATCGTGACCCGATCATGTCACGAAGTTCAAGTTATGATGATTAGAAATGGATCCTCGTGGACTATTCCTTAGACCGTGAGGCTATATCAATCACTGTATCCCGAGAGCGCTTTGATAGCATCAAGCGCCACTTGGTAATACAGTGGTTATAAAGGTGTGTTCAGGTACTCGAAGGAAACCGTTGAGGCAATATATGTCAAGAGCGGGATTTGTCCGTCCATGTGACGGGAAGATACTCAAGGGCCCACTCGGAGAAGTTATATCCAATAGCTACGCAGCGTGTGATTCGATCACAGGGATATCACTTGTCGGGACGAGTCAAGTAGCATTGTTCAGTAACGAGATTGAACACGACATGGTGATGTCATTGATCAGATCTCGGGCAATGCAAGTATCGAGTGACAAAGGGAATAAGGCACGACTGTCCCGGTTCAAACGATGAAAGATCTTCGTGGAACGCACAGGGGTCACATGGCCATCCAGGTTCCTCTGTCGATCATTGGTGCGGGAGTGTCCCGACCATGTCTGGAGTGTTCTGGAACCCTGGGGTATCACTCTTAAGGGCTTGATCATGCTTAGAGAGTGTTTCTAGGATCGGTGGAATCACCGAAGAAGAGTAGGGAGAAAACCGGAAGGGTTTCAGTAAGTCCGGAGGATGTCCGGAGTGGAGGTGGAAGGTGTTCCATAGCCACAGAGTTTGAATAATGTGTGAATGAATGTTAAATGTTGATTTAATCATTTATTCATAATTATTTAAATAATGGAGTGGAGCGCAAGGACTTCATCACGACCTTGAGGTCGGCTTCGGCTCGTCTACATCAACCACGCTCTCCTGAGCATTGACAACGCTTTTCGGTCTACAAGGGTAAGTTCGCGAAAAGCCCCTCTCGTTACTGTATTACTAATAGATAGGTCCTGTCAGCTTCAGGGGTTTAGGGGGCGTAGAGTAAAATTTATTGTTTTCATACGTGTAACCCCTACACAATGACTCTAGTGGATCCATATGCGGTTCATGAAAAGAACACACATGCAATGACTATAGCTGTCGTTAATGGAAAGAACAGACATGCAAAGACTCTATTTGATCCATATGTGGTTACTAAAAAGAACACACATGCAATGACATTAGTGGATCCATGTGTTTTATGAAAAGAACAAACATGCAATGACTCTACTGGATCCATATGTAGTTTGTGAAAAGAACACACATGCAATGACTCTAGTGCTGGTTTATGAAAAGAACATACATGCAATGACTCTAGTGGATCCATATGTGGTTCATGAAAACAACAAACATGCAATGATCCTAGTGGATCCATATGTGGTTTGTCAAAAGAACACACATGCAATGACTCTAGTGCTAGTTTCATGAAAAGAACACACATGCAATGACTCTAGCTATGGTTCATGAAAAGAACACACATGCAATGACTCTAGTGCTGGTTTTGTGAAAAGAACACACATGCAATGACTCTAGTGGATCCATATGTGGTTTATGAAAAGAACACACATGCAATGACATTGGTTAATCCATGTGTTTTATGAAAAGAACATACATGCAATGACATTGGTTGATCCATGTATTTTATGAAAAGAACATACATGCAATGACTCTTGTGGATCCATATGTGGTTTGTGAAAAGAACACACATGCAATGACTCTAGTGCTGGTTTTGTGAAAAGAACATACATGCAATGACTCTAGTGGATCCATATGTGGTTCATGAAAAGGACAGACATGCAATGACTCTGGTTGATCCTTGTGGTTTATGAAAAGAATATACATTCAATGACTCTAGTGGATCCATATGTGGTTTGTGAAAAGAACACACATGTAATGACATTGGTTGATCTATGTGTTTTATGAAAAGAACATACGTGCAATGACTCTGGTGGTCCATATGTGGTCTGTTGAAAGAACACACATGCAATGACATTGGTTGACCCATGTGTTTTATGAAAATAACATACATGCAATGACTCTGGTGAATCCATATGTTGTGGGGCCCTCGGATTAATCCTTCGAGAATCCCCTGTTATGCATACTACCGCGATCTCCAGATCAGTTAGTCGTGGCACATAACCGACAAGTATCATTACAACATCCGAGACACATAGAGTTACAAGACTTACATAGGTGCCATTATGGCTACATCAATAAACATGAGCAGAACTTCATCAAGCGTAGAGCCCGATCCATGCCTTAACCTACAGGCAACCGACTAGGAGAACGTCCTTGCTCGTATAGTCGTCCACTTCACCTTCTTCTTGATATCTGACCAAGTTAATAGCTAGGGACAATGCTAGTGAGTACATTGAATGTACTCGCAAACCACCTTAAGATGACAATAATAACAAGAGGACATGCATTATGGCAGTGGTAGTTGGAGGGCTCCAAGAGAGGTTCTTTTCTCAAATAGTTTCTCTTATAGATATAGCATCTACATATCTTTGTTGAAAACCTTTGTAAACATTTTGGAAACCTTTTTGAAAAGTTTTGGAAAAACATCAGGACTGGGTCACCCATTTGTTCCCATCTTCAGGTCGTCCCATGACCAAACTCCTTTCTCCTCCTTCCGACCATCCCATGGTCAAAACCTTTCTCCTTTACGACCATCCCATGGTAAAAACATTTCCAAAGCCATTTCTTTTCCGAAATCCTTTTTGAAAACAAAACCAGCACCGCTCTACAAAAGTTTGTCCAACCCGTCCTTAACCGCGGACACGACTATTTGAATAGATTTACACTCTGCAGAGGTTGTACACTTTACCCACACCATCCAGGTACACTACCCTGATCTTCACCGATCGTGGGTCGAGTAACCGATCAAGACTATCCGGATGCCCACTCCGATATAAGTGCCTACCCTATGAGCGTTAATCCCCTCAAAACCGGGATGTCGGGTACCGAGGACCAACCAGAGCGCTTTTTCCACTTCTTGAGTGTGTGCTTTCGATGAGGGGCTCATAGTAACGCGTGTAGGCCAGCATACGCTTCGTTCCTTCCCCAGGTCGATGTCCCACATGGACCTTTATCGGAGAAGGCCCACCCTCCAGGGATCCCCGATCCCCTTTAGTTGTTGTGAGGCAGCTTATACCGGAATAAACAACCATCAAATCCAGGCCTGTCCCATATCAGAGTAATGTGGTTGCACGAGGTTAAGTTGTTATAGCTAAACTGCAAAGAACTGGGTGCATTTTCGTAAACCTTTTTCCTCCAGCTTTCCTTTAGCATTTTAGCAAAACAAAAACCTTTTTCTTTCTCAACATCACTTGGGAGGTCCCAACTCACCAAGGTTTTATCAGAAAACATTTGGTAAAACTTTTCCGGGGTCTTCCCATCCTCTAGCTTTTCTTTGGCTAAAACAGGGTCTCCAAAGGGGTATGGTGGATATGCACCATCTATTCTACTAGGGACAAGTAGGTAACCAAGGGGGTTGTAGTTAATAGTACAGAAGTGTAATAGTTCGGAGGAGCCAAACCACTACCGTATATACATCAACAAATAATAAAACAATGCAGTTTCACAAATAGTAGACAAAACATGCATAAGTAAAATAGTAGGACAAGGCTTATGAAGAAGAAGGTGGCTTGCCTGATGATCAGCACTATGGCATAAATGTCCCTACACTTCTGCTTTAGATAACCCAGAATACCAATACCAAAAATAAATACCACTTCTTCTGCTCTCCGATTTCATCGCAACTATCGTCGTGCCGACAGCAACATGCAAGCAAACCAAGCCATAATCAACACAAGGCATATAAGCAACAATCCAATACAGCAAGAAATTGGATAATACCGAATTAAGATTCAGATGGTTTTGGAGAGGGTTGGATTTAGGAGATTGAGATGGCCTTGGAGAAGGGGATGAAAAATCCTTAGGATTTATAGTCTAAAAACTACCTAAGAGATGAATTTTGGAACAAGACCATATTCTGTATGATACCATTGGATAAAAATTATACCTATAGGTATAGGTTGACAAAATGAAACCAACAAAAGTGGTTTCACTAAATTATCTCTTTTCTTTAAATAGTTATGATTTTCTTAGTGAAATGACTTCTAGTTTTAGGGAATAAATCACCAGAAAAGTTTTGGAGCTCCTCAAATAATTTTCTTGGAGGGTTAGGTCGGCCTTAATGTACTTGTTCACTGAGACTTGGAATCACTCCAAAATATTTACTAGAATGCCCTCAGGAAATTCCCAAAGGCAGTTCTATGGGTTTTTTGTCTTTTTAACCAGATTAAATCTACAGAAGATTTCAATTTGAATCCAAGGACACCTTGTAGGTATTTAGAATACCTTTTTGTAGAAATTTGAATCAACCATTGTGGAGTTACAGAGCTGCTATAGTGATTTATCTAGTGAAAACAGTAGTGACAGAAATGTTTAATTCAGTAAAATTCATCAGAAGCCCAATAAGTCTTGATCTCCTGGAATTTGGTAGATCCTAGTGTACCACATCACAGGGCATTGGAATGAGGTCAAAACCTCTGTTGGTTTGACCTGGAGAATTTATCTAGGGCCGAAACTAATAGTTTTTGTTATTTTTACTATAGACAATTTACTATTCACCTTGGCAGGAGACATATGCTGATTGGTTGGTATAGTAAATACATTCCAGGTGAATTTTGATTTACCCCAAATGGGCATGTACAACTCTCTAGGGAGATTATTTAGTGCAAAAGACACACTCAAGAAGATTAATTGCCAATAAATAATAAAAATTAGTTTTGGCAAACTACTAGTTCTGTATGTTGCACAAAACACACATGGACAGATTACCCCAATTTCCCTTTTCAAATCGATTTAAACTGAGGGTCTAATATACATGATCTAGGCAAAAGAAAAAAATTAAAGGGGTTCGCGGGCTGGGATCTGGGATCTACTGGGCCGTCTGGGGGGAATTCGGCCCACGGCGTGAGATGCGACGCGCCGGAGGGATTTCGAAATCCTGCGGCGCGGGCCCAGCTGTCAGCCGCCGCGGGCGGCGAAGCGGTATCGGGCATCACCGGTCGTTCGATCAAGTGTAGATCGACGGCCGGGCTTCGTCTTCTTCCACGAATCAGAACGGCGGCGGCGGAACCCTAGCTGGTAGCGGTTGGGCATGGGGAGGCTTATCGGAGGCTCACCGGTGGCCGGGAAGGTTCGAAGGTGATGTGGTCGACGACGGCGATTAGATCGAGGGGCGACACGATGGGTTTCCGCGCCGGGATCCGGCTCGCGCGAGGAAGCCCGAGAGCAACCTCGCCAGAGCTCGACGGCGCCCTCCGTGGAGCTGATCCTGGGCAAGAAAAGGGAGGGGATTAGATGTAGAGGAGTGAGGAGGTTCCAGGAATGCAACATGCAGGGGTAGGGGAAGGGAGGTAGGGGAGCTATGCTCGGGTAGAGGAAGGAGGTCGAGCTTCTCTTCTCTCCTCCTGGGCAGCACTGAGCAGGGGAGAAGGAGTGGGGGTGCTAGGGTGGTAAGAGGGAGCAGAGGGGCCAAATGAGCCTGTGAGGGGAGCTGGGGTGGCCTTTGGCCGATTTATACCGAGGGAGAGAGGTAGATGGTGTAAATGTCCTCTTTGGACATGGGGGAGGAGTGGGGCTGGCCTGTGATTAGCGTAGGGAGCGGTGGAGAGGGGTGAGAGGGGCATTTGGTCGGACAGAGAGATAGGGAGAGGGTGGTGGAGGCTGCTGCAAATAATTGGTCCCACTTGTGTCTCTCTCTCTTTCTCTCAAGCACATGGGGCAAGGGAGAGGGGTTGCTACAGTAATTTCTACAGTGACCACGACCAGAGAGGTGTGTTGGGGCTGGTGGAAGTTGATGGAGATATTTTGATGAGGTTTTGATTTGATTTGCTCATGGATTTGATTAATGTCCACTTTGATCATGGGGATGCTCATGAAGAAATTAAGTTGACCTGGATGAGTTGAGACAAGGGTACTGGTAGATAGATGAGGTCAAGACACACCTCCAGGAATTATTTGGGGTTTTTCAAAAGATTATAAGTCCATTTAAATCCATTTACTCAAAAACTGCAAAAATGAAGTATTGGAGCTCATTTGATCTTTTTTACATTGGACTTTGTTGAATTTTGATGTGAGGTGATCCCAAATGTGAATACACACTTAGGGGAATTTTCCCAAGATTTATTGGGGCTTAAAAGTATTTAAAACATTTATTATTCCAATTCAGCCATTTAAGAGAATGGGCAAAAAGAAATAATAAAGCTTCTCAAAAATATTGGGAAGATAGGGTATGATATATGGGCCTCAAAAGAGTCAAAATTTGGAGAGGTGGTTTGGCAAAAACCAAACTTTCCTTTGGGGAAGGAGTTTTAGAGATTTTAACTATTAAAGAGATTAAATAGATTTGGACCATAATAATTATGGATAATATTTGATAACTCTTGATGATGAAAGTGGAGGGTGTGGACAAGGTGTGGCACGCAGTTGCAACCTTGTGGAATGGAATTCCAACTTGAATTAGATGGAGAAACATGGAATTGAGGATCTAGGGTGAGGTTATTTTTGTACCACCTAAACATGGTTGTATCTTGGAGTTTAGAGTTCACCTTGATGCAAGGGATAGATGGATAGGTAGACCAAGTCATATATATGAACATGGAAGAAAGAGTTTGAATTAAATGCATTTGAGGTGATCTAGGAAGGGTGGCAAACTTTGTTGAAAATAAGGCTATCACACCAGATGAGTCATGATGCCTTATAAACCATGGGGGTTTAAGAAGCATAGCGATTCATTTGGAATAAGTGAAGTAGACTTTGATATACCTATATGAGTAGAACACAACCATGCAAAGAGTTGGTACATAGGAGATTGGATGGTGGTGTGAGCTTCTATCAAAGTAGACATGTTGACTAGATTTGCAGGAAAAGTTATTTTCTTGCCTGCAAAACCATCAAGAACAAGTGGGTTGGAGTATGATATAACCAAGGGCAAGAGTGGGCCCTGGTAGTACTTAGTATGGTTAACAAGATGGTTCAAGTGCATTACCAAAAATGCACAAGGGTTGAGAAAGGGAGTCATTCAAAAAGGTGATGTTGGAAACAGATTTCCAGACTTAGCCAAATTTGGCAGATTTAGGGTTTTTGACTAGAATGTGGGTGGTGATGATTTTGATGGGTTGCAATGTACCAAAGCATCATCAAGTGGATGTGGTTGAAGAGTAGATTGAATAGAAGGGATACATGCTTGATATTTGTCCTCATTGACTTGGGGGGCTTCTAGACGGGATTTTTCAGAATTGATCTGGTTAAGAGTTTTAGATGATCACTTAGTAGCTAGGGATCAGATCCATATTGTATGCTTCCTTAGGGTGGGATGATTTGGAGACATCTTGATCCTAGTGATGAGCTCCTAGAGTATCTCATACTATCTCCTAAGCAGACAATTTAGACAGCAGATCAAGGCAACTCATCTTACAAACAATTCAACTACTACTGGGGTTACCACCAAGCTTAGCTTGAGGTAAGGATGGGTATTTTGAAATAGGTTGGAGTTTGAACAAGGTAAGTTCCTTGGTACATCTACCAAGAGTAGAATTCAAATGCTTGATAAAAAGGTTTTGTTAAATCTTGAGATAAGAATAGAAGAAGGTTCTGTCTTAGAAACATAAGGAGATTATGTTATATAGCTCTCCATAGTTTGATCAATAGAAGATACTAAAATAGTTCGTTGGCAAAGGCTTCTTGGCTTAGGTTTTGAAATTCCAGAACATTTGAGAATATGGAAATTAAGCCAAGACTATTTTGGGAAGTAGCTTTTGTCAACTGGTGTTAATGTAAGGAGTATATCATCTAATACACATTCATATGCATAAGCATATCCAAACAACAAGCAAACACTTCAGCATTAAACAAGAAAAAGTTTTTGTTCCCCCTGATTTTTGCATTCTGGACATCTAATCAGGGTTGCTAAAATTGGGATGTTATAGACCTTTTCCCCTTAAAAGAATCTCGTCCCGAGATTCAGGAGAGTAGGGTTAGGGGATTTTGAGCCAGGATTAGCGCTACTGGGTTCAAGCGTTCTATCTTACGGACTCCGTCTTTGAAGGTGGCTACTCTGTTGATGAAGTTGAGCTTCAGTCTTCCGGGATGCACGGAGAGTTGAGCAGAGTCCAGCCGTGATTACGAGGAATGACCTTTGTTTCCTTCCGGACTCCATATCTCGAGGGCTTAGACTGGGCAGGCTATCTCGATGCTGAACTTCACGGGGTACTTGTCGGAAGATAGGATCTACGGCTAGGGGTACCTCGCTCTAAGGATTCACAACTCTTCCTTAGGGTCGTAGCATATCCTAACTAACGATTTTAGGGCCATGACTCCTGAGTTTGCTTCAGCAAAGGGTTACCCTATTTTTGTGGGAAAGACGCAGTCTTTCCCCCTTAGGATTAAACTAGGGTATATTGGAGAGTTGACATAATCCTTCCTTCTTGAAGTCATTGAATGGGGTTTCTGGGGATTGTCGTCCATCTTTCTTATGGAGTAGAGACCTTCGGAAGTCTTCCGGGGATTATGACTTACTGGGCTTATATACTACTATTATTCATACTTAGCCTGCTGAAGCCATCGGAGACTTACGTCCTCTAAGCGATTGGAACCGAGGGGTTGGCGATGCTGTGGTCCTTCCGGTATGTCTGTAGCTGAAATAACAGAGGGACTTCGTAGGATCGTTAGTTAGTTTCTCCTCTGATAACTCCCGGGTTGTTGTTTGGCAAAAGGACGTCGGATCCTGAGATCTCTTCTGAAGTGTCTTCGGATAGACAGTCTTCTGAAGATTGAGTTGGAAAGACGTAGTCTTTCCCCCTTTGAGATGCACTCGGGTCCTTCGAGAATGGTGCGGAGCTTCTATCTTGAAGGGTCGGCGAGGTGTTGCAGAGGTATGTATCTCCTTGGGTCTTGGGTTGAGCTCTCCGAGAGACGTTCTATTGCGGGAACCAGGTCAGGGTGGTTTTCTAACGCAGTCTTAGTGGTTAACTCTGGGTAGGTTAGTGGTTAACGACACTTATTGTTAGCCTTTAGTTAGGTTAGAGACATTCATCTTCGGAGAGGTTATCCTTATTCATACTTATTGACGTTGCTTCTGCTTGGTGGTGAAGTAGACTCGTTGCCTTCAGGAGGTTGGAGTAATCTGGTCTTTCGGGGAGGAACTTCCCGTTGATTTGGGTAGGGTCGATTTAGAATAGTTAGTCTCCTGCGGTAGTTGGAAGGTCAGATATACCGGAGGTCAGCGTAGTTAGGTCTTCACTTCTTGTCTTGGTTGACTTATCGGGTGGTTTCCTGTGGATATTGAGGATCCTTCGGTGATCGACTTTCAGCTCCAACTAAAGTCTTGCTGTAGTAGACTGATGAACAAGGGAGTGTGGCGCTATTGATGAGTCTTGCGAGGTGAGTTTGACGAGGTATGCCATCCTGCTAAGGTGAAATCTTCGAGTTGACTCTGACTTGATGATGTCGAACTCCTGGTTCTTGCGATGCTTTTCCTCTCGTATACTCTCGAGGTTATTTTGGGTCTCAATACCGACATCTAACACCGGGGTTTCCTAAGTTACTAGGTGGGTTATCGCTCCTCGAGTCACATTTTTTTAGGGAGGTCAAAGCAGACCAGAGCATACAAACAAGGCGAACAGAGCGAGAGAATCGCAATGTCCTCAGCAAACATCACACATCAAGCAATGCAGGAGGCACTTAGGCAAGCAAACACGGCCAATGCTAGGGACCAAGGAGTTAACTACTCGTGATGTAGGGGAATCCTATTCTTAGGACTATTGACCCTAGATATCATCTTTCTTCAGGTCGGAGTCACTATCTTGCAGATGAAGCCTTCGTCTTATGTTGGATGCTTCTTTATAGTGCCTCACCCACTGTCTTCTGATCTTGAGGATTCCGCTGGTAGAGCGATATTGTAGTATCCTTGTGTTTGCTGGTAGTTGTTTGTCTTCATCTTGTTCTCATTGTCTTCACCGGGTTCTAGATCTCAGTTATTTAAAATCCGTAGGTTTGAAGTTTGGATGAGGGGTAGAGGGAACCATTTTCAAAAACATTTTCTTAGAGGAAGAGAAGAAGTAGGACCTTTTGAAACTCATTGAGAAACTAGTTTTTGAAAGCCGGGTTTTCAAAATAAGGTTCCTGTCTAGCGACCATGCTAACTAAGGTTCTCCTACAGTCAGGATGGCTCTGATACCAAGTCTATGGGGCCCTCAGATTAATCCTCCGAGAATCCCTGTTATGCATACTACCACGATTCCCTGATCAGTTAGTCGTGGCACATAACTGACAAGTATCATTACAACATCTGAGACATACCGAGTTACAAGACTTATATAGGTGCCATTATGGCTACATCAATAAACATCAGCAGAACTTCATCAAGCGTAGAGCCCGATCCATGCCTTAACCTACAGGCAACCGACTGGGAGAACGTCCTAGCTCGCATAGTCGTCCACTTCACCTTCTTCTTGATATCTGACCAAGTTAATAGCCAGGGACAATGCCAGTGAGTACATTGAATGTACTCGCAAACCACCTTAAGATGACAATAATAACAAGAGGACATGCATTATGGCAGTGGTAATAGGAGGGCTCCAAGAGAGGTTCTTTTCTCAAATAGTTTCTCTTGTAGATATAGCATCTACATATCTTTTTTGAAAACCTTTGTAAACATTTTGGAAACCTTTTTGAAAAGTTTTGGAAAAACATCAGGACTGGGTCACCCATTTGTTCCCATCTTCAGGTTGTCCCACGACCAAACTCCTTTCTCCTCCTTCCGACCATCCCATGGTCAAAACCTTTCTCCATTACGACCATCCCATGGTCAAAACATTTCCAAAGCCATTTCTTTTCTGAAATCCTTTTTGAAACAAAACCAGCACCACTCTATAGAAGTTTGGCCAACCCGTCCTTAACCGCGGACACGGCTATTCGAATAGATTTACACTCTGCAGAGGTTGTACAATTTACCCATACCATCCGGGTACACTACCCTGATCTTCACCGATCGTGGGTCGAGTAACCGATCAAGACTCTCCGGATGCCCACTCCAATATAAGTGCCTACCCTATGAGTGTTAATCCCCTCAAAACCAGGACGTCGGGTACCGAGGACCAATCGGAGTGCTTTTTCCACTTCTCGAGTGTGCACTTTCAGTGAGGGGCTCATAGTAACATGTGGAGGCCAGCAGACCCTTCGTTCCTTCTCTAGGTCGATGTCCCACATGGACCTTTATCAGAGAAGGCCCACCCTCCAGGGATCCCGATCCCCTGTAGTTGTTGTGAGGCAGCTTATACCGGAATAGACAACCATCAAATCCAGCCCTGTCCCATATCAGAGTAATGTGGTTGCACGGGGTTAAGTTGTTATAGCTAAACTGCAAAGAACTGGGTGCGTTTTCGTAAACCTTTTCCTCCAGCTTTCCTTTAGCATTTTAGCAAAACAAAAACCTTTTTCTTTCTCAACATCACTTGGGAGGTCCCACCTCACCAAGGTTTTATCAGAAAACATTTGGTAAAACTTTTCCGGGGTCTTCCCATCCTCTAGCTTTTCTTTGGCTAAAACAGGGTCTCCAAAGGGGTATGGTGGATATGCACCATCTATTCTACTAGGGACAAGTAGGTAACCAAGGGGGTTGTAGTTAATAGTACAGAAGTGTAATAGTTCGGAGGAGCCAAACCACTACCGTATATACATCAACAAATAATAAAACAATGCAGTTTCACAAATAGTAGACAAAACATGCATAAGTAAAATAGTAGGACAAGGCTTATGAGGAAGAAGGTGGCTTGCCTGATGATCAACACTATGGCATAAATGTCCCTACACTTCTGCTTTAGATAACCCAGAATACCAATACCAAAAATAAATACCACTTCTTCTGCTCTCCGATTTCATCGCAACTATCGTCGTGCCGACAGCAACATGCAAGCAAACCAAGCCATAATCAACACAAGGCATATAAGCAACAATCCAATACAGCAAGAAATTGGATAATACCGAATTAAGATTCAGATGGTTTTGGAGAGGGTTGGATTTAGGAGATTGAGATGGCCTTGGAGAAGGGGATGAAAAATCCTTAGGATTTATAGTCTAGAAACTACCTAAGAGATGAATTTTGGAACAAGACCATATTTTGTATGATACCATTGGATAAAAAATGATACACACAGTTAGAGGTTGACAAAATGAAACCAACAAAAGTGGTTTCACTAAATTATCTCTTTTCTTTAAATAGTTATGATTTTCTTAGTGAAATGACTTCTAGTTTTAGGGAATAAATCACCAGAAAAGTTTTGGATCTCCAAAAATAATTTTCTTGGAGGGTTAGGTCGGTCTTGATGTACTTGTTCACTGAGACTTGGAATCACTCCAAAATATTTACCAGAATGCCCTCAGGAAATTCCCAAAGGCAGTTCTGTGGGTTTTTTGTCTTTTTAACAAGATTAAATCTACAGAAGCTTGTAATTTGATTCTTGGGACACCTTGTAGGTATTTAGAATACCTTTCTGTAGAAATTTGAATCAACCATTTTGGAGTTGCAGAGCTACTGTAGTGATTTATCTAGTGAAAACACTAGTGACAGATATGTTTAATTCATTAAAATTCATTAGAAGCCCAATAAGTCTTGATCTCCTGGAATTTGGTAGATCCTAGTGTACCACATCACAAGGCATTGGAATGAGGTCAAAACCTCTGTTGGTTTGACCTGGAGAATTTATCTAGGGCTAAAACTAATAGTTTTTGTTATTTTTACTATAGGCAATTTACTATTCACCTTGGCAGGAGACATATGCTAATTGGTTGGTATAGTAAATACCTTCCAGGAGAATTTTGATTTACCCCAAATGGACATGTACAACTCTCTAGGGAGATTATTTAGTGCAAAAGACACACTCTAGAAGATTAATTGCCAATAAATAATAAAAATTAGTTTTGGCAAACTACTAGTTCTGTATGTTGCACAAAACACACATGAACCTAGTAAATTTTTTCATTGGACAGATTACCCCAATTTCCCTTTTCAAATCGATTTAAACTGAGGGTCTAATATACAGGATCTGGGCAAAAGAAAAAAAATTAAAGGGGTTCGCGGGCTGGGATCTGGGATCTACTGGGCTGTCCGGGGGGAATTCGGCCCACGGCGTGAGAGGCGACGCGCGGGAGGGATTTCGGAATCCTGCGGCGCAGGCCCAGCTGTCAGCCGCCGCGGGCGGCGAAGCGGTACCTGGCATCACCGGTCGTTCGATCAAGTGTAGATCGACGACCGGGATTCGTCTTCTTCCGTGAATCAGAACGGCGGCGGCGGAACCCTAGCTGGTGGAGGTTCGGCATGGGGAGGCTTACCGGAGGCTCACCGGCGGCCGGGAAGGTTCGGAGGTGATGCAGTCGACGACGGCGATTAGATCGAGCGGCGGCACGATGGGTTTCCGCGCCAGGATCCGGCTCGCGCGAGGAAGCACGAGCAACCTCGCTAGAGCTCGACGGCGCCCTCCGTGGAGCTGATCCTGGGCAAGAAAAGGGAGGATCCCTCAAATCATCCAAATTTAGGATTAACAAAAACTTTTCCATATTTAAAATAAAAGCATTCATATATGTGAGCATTTAAAATAGGAGTTGTTTTGAAGTGCCATGATTGTGTGATCCTTTGCTTCTAAAATGTTTCTTAAGGGAATTAAACATCATCTACATCACTCCCAAACTTTTCCTAAAAGAAATCAAATCAAAAAGAATTAAAATAAAGGAATGGTCATTTGGACAAATTTAACTCTCATGCCTAGTTTTGGCTATTCCTAGTACTCAATTCTCAACAGAAACAATTCTTGATCTTTGCACCCCTTGCTAGTACACATAATGAGGTACCAAGGCCCACCTTTTGATCTTCTAAAAACATTCTGGAAACTATTTTAAATGGCAGTTCAAAATTGAATCTAATGCATATGCATAGATCACCCCTATTTCAAAAACCATCTAATTGAGCACCATTTTCAAAACCCATGTAACCAGAGACTACCTAGCACTAGTGGAGATCACCCAAAAATTTTGAACTCAAAATTCAAAACTTTTTCTCTTGCGGCCATTTCATCAAACAGCTTGTGTGCACAAATCTGGCCAAAATTAAAACACTGTTTTGAGCAGTGATCTTGGTCACCGTTTGTGCCTAACCTTGTCCCCTTGTTCCCTCAGTACCAGCCCTACCTTTTGCTAGCCTGGCCACACCCTGTGCACACGACCAAATGGTCATGGCCATTAAGGCCGAGCACCTTCAGCACCCCCACCAGCGACATCGCGCCACAGCAGCCGCCAACTTCCCTCGCCATGTCTAGGAGGTAGCCAACGCCGCACCGCCCCTCTCTGTCCCTTGCCCGAGCCAAGAGCAGCCGTGGACCACCGAGGAGAAACCGCGCCCAGTGCCACCGGACCATGCCGACGCCGCCCGTAGAGCGCGCCCTGTCCCCGCGTGCACAAGCCGCCGCTCGACACCAGCCCACGCCCACCGCTCCGCCTCGACCTAGAGAACACCCCAGACACCCCCGTTCGCCGCCCAAAGCCCCACAGCCACCGCTCGCCGTGGACACAGCCGCTTCGGCCGTGCAGAGCGCCACCTCACCCCGACCGCATGCCACCGCCCCTACGGCCGCATTGAAGCGCTAGAGCACCGCCAGGGGACCGCCCATCGATCGCCATCCCTAGCCATGCCGCTAGCTCGCCGTAGCCATGTCGCCACCGTCGATCGCCCATCCCGCTCGGTCTCACCGTCGAGCATATAAAAGGAGCACTCCCCAGCACCAAAGACTCACACCATTCCACTCCCCTCACCTCTCTGAACCTCAACCACCCCTCACCGGAGCAAGTGGAGCAGCAGCTCGCCGGAATTGGAGCCGGAGCCGCCGCCTCTGGAGAAGAAGGGTGCCGTTGATTCTGGCCACCCCAAGCTCCGCCGCGACCACGCCTCGCCCCGCCGTCGTCTTCCACTTTGTTCGCCCGCATCGCCGACCCCGCTAGAGCCCTGGTACGCCCCCAGTAGACCCCCACCGAGCCGCTAGGGTTTGATCTCGCCGGCGACCCGTCCGTCGTCGACGACGACCGTCAGCCGTAGATCTAGCTTCTAATCGCACGGCCCACAGCGCGCGTACCGCTTCGCGTGTTAAGTGCCGCTGACAAGCGGGACCCCCCTGTCAGCTGAGCCCTGTGCCGCACAGCGCCACTGGACCGGCCCATTTCCTTTCCCGCGCAAGCCCGTAGATTCAAATTAGGATTTTTCTTTTTAGTTAGAATATAGTTTTTGTCCAGTGTTTCAAAATTCAATTCTGTGAGTTTGACAAATACAAATTGCATGAAACCAATTTTGTCTGAAAGGTATTGAAATGCTCTATCCAAGCCCGTTGGATTCAATTCATTTAGAGTTATATATTTGTCCTAATAAAAATAAGAAGACATAAGATTTTGCAACTTGAAACATTTTTGTAAAATCAACCAAGTTAGCTTTTGAGTTGATTCCAACTCTCAAAAATCAAATTTCATCATATCTATCCAAATATGTAATAATATTAAGGTTTACAGACAGTGACTTTGGACTAGTACCAAAATAATGCTATATAGGCATTTCTAGTCACTTTAAATCATTAAATAATAAACTTAAACCAAAGTAATAGTAATCCAACCTTTAAATCTCATTCCCACAGGTTAGAATATGTGGTGAGGACATGTGTCCACATGATCCCATATTTTGGTGGTGAATATTAAATTATGGTTAATTTTTCAATGAGAAGAAATTACTTTTCCAAAATAAAAAGGTGGAAACTATTGAATTAAACTTGTGATGTTTTGGATGATAATAGATCATCAATTGTGTGGTTTAGAACACTACTTAGCCTAAGTTAAGTATTGTTTGGTGATTGTGCCCTCCCTATGTATTTCTAGACGATAGTACCGACCAAGCCTTCGAGGAGGAGGAGTTCTACCAAGAAGAAGAAGAAGAAAACTTCAACCACTGCACCAACCAAGGCAAGCTATTAGTGGCAAGCTAATCCTTGCAAACATGCTTTAGTAAGCTATTGTAGCAAGCTAGAATAAAACTAGATAGTTTAGTAAAGATGCCTTAAGCATACTTTGATCACACCCCCTTAGTTGACACAAAGTTCTTTAATTAATTTTGAAGGTAGCATAAAGAGTATAAAACTTGACCTAATTAGAAACCCTTAGATGTCATTCTATGGCATGAGATTGATCCCACCTTTCCACCTTAGTGAACACTCTTAACCTAGTGTTTTAGAATAAATCAAACTTGATTCACTTTAGATGGGAACACTTGGTGAAAATGAGTTATGAAAACCTTGGAATGATGAGTCATTCTATTGAGATGTTTTGACATGTGTTGAGAAACACAATGGGTTTATGATGATGAAAATGATGAGGCCTGAGCCTTAACCCTTTTATAAAACTGATGGTTGGATTCGGATGCGATACCATTCCAAATTTACCGTACAACCACATTACCTGAATTGGGTAAGGCTTAGCTGGAAATTTATATGCATTAGTATTAGTTCCCTCACGGGAGAGGTTTGAGCTGAGGCTACCTCTCAATGATGACCACCTATGCAGTGCCCAAGATGACTGATGGTCATGGTTGGGAGGCCATGCTCATAGGAGAGGTGCTTGTACTAGGGTGTGTAAAGGGAAGGTTATGTTTGATTATCTGCATACCAAGTATGATGATTCAGGGTTATCCCTGACAGATGTATCGAATCTTGTGGTTAAAGTGTACCACCTCTGCAGAGTGTCAAACTATTCGAATAGCCGCGTCCGTGGTTATGGACAGTTGGAATGGCCATACTGTTTCGTTGTCAGATGTTTTCTAAATACCTTGAAATGAATGATGACCTTTGACTTGACCACAACAGGGTTGTGTTAATGAAATTAGCTTCCAAACTTAGGTGATTCTAGAACTTTACTTTATCTTTTCTTGCTTCAGAACTCAGCTTAGGTTTCAAAATTAACTTGATAGTTATTCTTTCAATTCAGCACTTTAACTTAGAATTATAACCCTTGCTAGTAGTAGTAGTTTGCGAGTACTTAAAGAGTACTCATGGCTTTTGTCCCTGGCTATTATCATGGCCAGACTATGAAGGAGAGTATCAAGATGATGGTCAGCAGGACGGCTATGATAACTAGGACTATCTGTCTTCGTCAGCATTGCCTGTGCCCCTGAAGATGGACCCCACCGCTACGCTATCGTTTATTTCCGCTGCTTGTTGTATCAAAGACTGGATCATGAGATCCTTATTTGTGTAAAACCTTATGTATGGTTTGTAATGGATGATGTACTATGATATCCACTCCGTTATGTCTCGCAAAAATGGTAATCCTGGGATTGCGAGGTATGGCATAACGGGCATCTGGGATTAAAAATCCGGGTGTTGACAAGTTGGTATCAGAGCCATCCTGACCATAGGAGACCCTAGTTAGAATGGACGTCCAAACCAAAAACTTAGCTTCAAAACCAAAGTGAGTATTTATGAAAAACTATTTCCCCTCTTACCCTTGTGAACTCATTCTTTCTCAAAAATACATGTTCCTCAAAATTCATACATTACTACTTAAAATTTGACACACTTGATCACTTCACTAATTTCCTCATCCTAAATTCTTGTAGATGGAGACTCAGTTCAGCAAGTTTTACCAGTTGGGAAACGGAGGTCAGCTGATCTTCGAGAGGGATCTGGATTCACTATCAGAATTTCTGGGACGCCCACATCCGGAGTTTCTTGGAGCTCAACTTCTAGGACCCCTAGGAGGAGACCTACAATGGCTAGTCACCGCATATCTTCGAGGAAGCATTGAAGCACCAACTTCCGGGAGAATTCAGTTCTCTGTGAGAGAGAACAACTGGCTAGATGGATTAGCCAGGGCAATGCATGAAGCTCTCGCACGTCTATGTGCCCTCAGCGTCAACAAGATTCAAGGAACCCGTTTTGCCCACTATGCAAGACGTGACTTCATGGGAATGCCGATGGAGATGCCAAGTCACCCAGAGTTGAGGCGTCAAGTGGAGAACCTTGACTTCTTGCTTCATGACAGACAGCAGGAACTGGACAATGCCAGAGAGTTAGCCAACCAGAACCGTGCCATCGCCGACCAGAAGGCCCAGACTTTCACACTACTCGTCCAAGATCGCCAGTCTCTTCATCGCTAGCGTGTAAAGAAGGATCGCACCATCGCCCGTCTTTGCAAGAAGGTGGCCGACCTCGAGAAGACCGTCAAGGAGCAGGAAGCTCAGCTGGCCGCCAAGGAAGAAGATGATGAAGGAGAAGACATCCAGGGAGATATGGATTCTTACCTCAGCAACGATGCCGATTTTCTGGCAGAGGATGCTATGGACTTCTACACTGATGATGAAGACTCCGACTTCATCGACGATGAGTAGATGCACTAGAGCACTGTCGTAGCATGAGATGTATCATCTCATTGTATCGTAGTTTGTAGAATGGTTCTTCAAACCATCTGTTTTCCCCTTTGATTGTTGTGGTGTGTGTTGTATCGTGTGCTTGCTTGCATGAATGAGAATGAAGTTAGTGAAAAACCTGAGTCTAACTCAAAGTTGTAGCTTTGAAAACCCAAAACCATGAACCTTAGAATTTCCCTCTTACCCCTATATCTATCTCAATCATCAGATGACTCGTGGAAACCAAGGAGGGAGCAGCTCATCGCAGGACCCAATGCTGCAGATCTTGCAGAATCTCATCGCAGACCGTGAAGCAAGCAGGGCCGAGCGTCAAGCCAACTTAGCAACATTGCAGCAGATCGCCCAAATGGCTCTCAACAACCAAGGACATGGAAATCAGGATCACCATGGATCTAAACTCAAAAACTTTCAGAACACCAATCCCCCAATCTTCAACCAATCTGAAAACCCATTAGATGCTGATCACTGGTTACAGACCATGGAAAACAACCTAGAAGTTGCAGGAGTTGATGAGAATGAGAAAGTTCTCTTCGCCACCCACTATCTGGCAGGAGATGCAAGAGCTTGGTGGAATAGCGTTCGCAACATGAACCATGGCCAGGTGATGACCTGGGAAGCATTCAAGGTCAAGTTCAGCCGCACCCACGTGCCGCAAGGTCTTGTCAACAGGATGAGAGATGAATTCCGTGAACTGAAGCAAGGAAGATTGACTGTAGTAGAGTACCGTGACAAATTCTTGTCACTTGCCAGATATGCACCGGATGAGATCAACACGGAGGCCAAGAAGAAGGAGAGATTCTTAAACGGACTGCATGATGAGATGCAGACTGTCCTCGTCAACATCCGTTTCCAGGATCTTGAAGAGCTAGTCGACTCTGCCATTTAGATGGAAGGGAAGATTAACCAGGCAAACGACAACCGCAAGCGTCGTATGATGCAGCAGTCTGGATCCAGTAGTCACTAGAAGTACCGTCCTAACCCCTCACCAGGATATGCACCAAGGAACAACCGACCCCCAAATTCTCGCCCAAGCTACCCCAACCGTAGCGGAGGAAATGTGAAGCCCGGAGGAAACAATCACAACTCCGGCAATGCCAACAATTTCAACCGTGCCCCTCCCAAGAGCAACAACAACAACACTGCACCCACAACTGGCAGCAATGTTGTACCTGTTGCAGTCAAGGACAAGCCCCAGATCACTTGTTTCGAATGTGGAGTGAAGGGTTACTACTCCAATGAGTGTCCCAAGAAGACTGCCGCCAATGCCCCTATGAATGCCCCAGCTCAGCAGCAGCGTCGTGTTCAACAAGGCAGGAGATTTGCCACAGGGAACCCGCACAACCGCAACGGTCGTCTCTTCCACATGAACGCAGAAGAAGCCCAGGAAGCACCAGATGTAGTGCTGGGTATGTTTTCTGTCAACTCAGTTTTAGCAAGAGTATTGCTTGATTCTGGAGCATCGCATTCATTTGTCACCGAAGAATTTGTATGCACTAGTAAGATTCGCCCAACCAACCTGAAGCATGTCATGATAGTTCAAATCCCCGGTTCAACTACAAAAGCTAGAAAAATTTGCAAAACTGTACCTATCAGAATACATGGGATAGATTTTTATGCCAACCTAATTGTACTTGGAACCAAAGGTTTAGAAGTAGTACTAGGTATGGACTGGATGTCAAGGCATAAAGGACTGATAGACTGTGCTAAGAAAGCCATCACCATGACCAGTAGTTCTGGAGTAACAGTAGAACATATCTCTGAAACCTTACCCCGTCAATTCAAATGCAACAAAAGTGTAGCCCTGCCTACCATTGACCAAGTCAGAGTAGTTTGTGAATACCCCGACGTATTCCCAGATGAATTGCCAGGTATGCCCCCGGATAGGGATATAGAGTTCATTATCGAACTAATCCCCGGAACCGGACCTATAGCCCAGAGACCCTATACCATGAACCCCTCAGAGTTAGTAGAACTGAAGAAGCAGTTAGATGCCATGTTAGCGACCGGCTTGATTCAGCCAAGTGCATCGCCATGGAGATCACCAGTGTTATTCGTCGACAAGAAGGATGGAGGCAACCGTCTGTGTACAGACTACAGAAAGTTGAATGATGTCACCATCAAGAACAAGTACCCCTTGCCAAAGATAGAGGATCTATTTGATCAGCTGACTGGAGCTCAGGTATTCTCAAAGATTGATCTTAGGACTGGTTATCACCAACTTAAGATTCATGCAACGGATATTCCGAAGACCGCCTTTACTACTCGCTATGGTCTATACGAGTATACAGTTATGTATTTTGGATTAACCAATGCCCCTGCTTATTTCATGAATCTCATGAATAAGATCTTTATGAATTTCCTAGATAAGTTTGTAGTGGTGTTTATCGACGACATCCTTATCTACTCCAAGTTAGAAGAAGAGCATGAGCAACATCTGAGAATCATCCTAGAAACCCTGAGAGAACATCAGTTATATGCCAAGTTCAGCAAATGTGAGTTTTGGCTGAAAGAAGTAGGATTCCTAGGACATATTGTGTCTGCCAGAGGAGTCTCTGTTGATCCCAGCAAGATCAAAGATGTCGAAGAATGGGAAGCCCCAACAAATCAAACCCAAGTTCGTTCATTTCTCGGATTAGCGGGATATTACCGCAATTCGTAGAAGGATTCTCGAGCATAGCCCGACCAATGACCCAATTGTTGAAGAAGGACAAGAAGTTCGAATGGACAGACAAGTGTGAAGCCAGTTTCCAGGAGCTGAAGAAGAGATTGATATCTGCCCCAATTTTGATCATGCCAGACATCAAGAAGCCATTTGATGTATATTGTGATGCATCCAAGATTGGTCTAGGATGTGTATTGATGCAAGAAGGCAAAGTCATCGCGTATCTGTCTCGACAACTAAAGCAGTATGAGCAGAACTATCCGACCCATGATCTTGAGCTAGCAGCAGTGGTTCTAGCATTGACATGGCGTCATTATTTGATGGGTAATCGCTGTGAGATTTACTCAGATCATAAGAGCTTGAAGTATATCTTCACCCAGAAGGAGTTGAATATGAGGCAAAGAAGATGGATAGAGTTAATCAAGGATTATGACCTTGACATTCACTATCACCCCGGCAAAGCCAATGTGGTAGCGGATGCTCTTAGCAGATTGCCGTGTAGGCTTAACACCATGATCAAAGAGAAGCAACCAAGTTTGTATGAGGAGTTGGAGCAGTTCAGGACTGAGTTAGTTAGCAAAGGATTCCTCGCTAGCATTGAACTTCAACCCACTTTGATTAGCCAAATCAAGGAAGCCCAGAAGGGGAATGAAAGTATCGACGGGATCAAACGTCATATTGGTATAGGCAAAGTACCTGGATTCACCGAAGACGGAGAAGGTGTACTATGGTACAAGGGACGTATCTGTGTGCCAGCAGATTCAGAGCTGAAGGAAATTATCATGACGGAAGCTCATGATACTCTTTATTCTATCCACCCCGGAGGAACAAAGATGTATCAGGATTTGAAAGAGCAATTTTGGTGGCACAAGATGAAGAGAGAGATCGGAAGCTACATCGCCAAGTGTGACATTTGTCAAAGAGTCAAAGCAGAGCATCAGAGACCTGTCGGATTGTTGTAACCATTGCAGATTCTAGAATGGAAATGGGATTCCGTCGGAATGGATTTTATCACCGGTTTACCTACTTCTAGTAGGGGAAATGACTCAATCTGGGTCATAGTTGATAGACTATCCAAGGTAGCCCACTTCATACCAGTCAAGACAACCTACCAGAGTGCAAAGCTAGCAGAGCTGTACATTGCTAGAATTGTTAGTCTGCATGGAACCCCCAAGACCATCGTATCAGATCGAGGAACTCAGTTTACTTCAAGATTTTGGCAGAAAGTTCAAGAAGGTTTAGGAACCAAGATGAATTTCAGTATCGCTTATCACCCGCAAACAGATGGACAGACTAAGAGAGTCAACCAGATATTGTAGGATATGCTTAGAGCTTGTGTGTTGGAATACGGATCAAAATGGGAAGACTGCCTGCCTTTCACAGAATTCGCATATAACAACAGTTATCAAGCTAGTTTGCAGATGGCACCCTTTGAATTCCTATACGGAAGAAAGTGTCGTACCCCTTTGAATTGGTCGCAAGTAGGAGAGAGTCAGATCTTTGGACCCGACATTCTCCGAGAAGCAGAAGAGAAAGTTCACAAAGTTTGTGAGCACCTCAAGACCGCCCAATCCAGACAGAAGAGTTATGCTGACAAGAGAAGAAGAGACCTGACTTTCAATGTCAGAGATTTCGTATATCTCAAGGTTTCACCATTGAAGGGAACCCAACGCTTTAGTCTGAAGGGAAAGTTAGCTCCCAGATATATCGGACCTTTCAAGATTCTGAACCGCCGAGGAGAAGTATCGTATCAACTGGAACTGCCTGAAGAGATGTCAGCCATCCACAATGTGTTCCATATCTCGTTACTTCTCAAATGCTTGGAAGTGCCTGAGAAGACTGAAGTTTTCAAGAATATCGATCAAAGAGCAGTGGAAATCAACAATGACCTGACCTACTGGGAAGTACCCATCCGTATCTTAGAAGAAGCCTACAGAACCACCAGGACCAGGAGTATCAAGTTTCTCAAGATTCAGTGGAGCAACCATACCGAGGAGGAAGCTACTTGGGAGCGCGAGGATTACATTAGGATAGAGTTCCCAGATCTCTTTAGTTCCTAGTTTTCTCGTAAATCTCGGGACGAGATTTTATTTAAGGGGGGAAGGTTTGTAACATCCCAAAACTTCAATCCAAGAGTATCAAAGATCAAATCATCCAAATTTAGGATTGACAAAAACTTTTCCATATTTAAAATAAAAGCATTCATATATGTGAGCATTTAAAATAGGAGTTGTTTTGAAGTGCCATGATTGTGTGATCCTTTGCTTCTAAAATGTTTCTTAAGGGAATTAAACACCATCTACATCATTCCCAAACTTTTCCTAAAAGAAATCAAATCAAAAAGAATTAAAATAAAGGAATGGTCATTTGGACAAATTTAACTCTCATGCCTACTTTGGCTATTCCTAGTACTCAATTCTTAACTGAAACAATTCTTGATCTTTGCACCCCTTGCTAGTACACATAATGAGGTACCAAGGCCCACCTTTTGATCTTCTAAAAACATTCTGGAAACTATTTTAAATGCCAGTTCAAAATTGAATCTAATGCATATGCATAGATCACCCCTATTTCAAAAACCATCTAATTGAGCACCATTTTCAAAACCCTTGCAACCAGAGACTACCTAGCACTAGTGGAGATCACCCAAAAAATTTGAACTCAAAATTCAAAACTTTTTCTCTTGCGGCCATTTCATCAAACAGCTTGTGTGCACAAATCTGGCCAAAATTAAAACACTGTTTTGAGCAGTGATCTTGGTCACCATTTGTGCCTAACCTTGTCCCCTTGTTCCCTCAGTACTAGCCCTACCTTTTGCTAGCCCGGCCACACCCTGTGCACACGAGCAAATGGTCATGGCCATTAAGGCCGAGCACCTTGAGCACCCCCACCGGCGACATCGCGCCACAGCAGCCGCCAACTTCCCTCGCCATGTCTAGGAGGTAGCCAACGCCGCACCGCCCCTCTCTGTCCCTTGCCCGAGCCAAGAGCAGCCGTGGACCACCGAGGAGAAACCGCGCCCAGTGCCACCGGACCATGCCGACGCCGCCCGCAGAGCGCGCCCTGTCCCCGCGTGCACAAGCCGCCGCTCGACACCAGCCCGCGCCCACCGCTCCGCCTCGACCTAGAGAACACCCCAGACACCCCCGTTCGCCGCCCAAAGCCCCACAACCACCGCTCGCCGTGGACACAGCCGCTTCGGCCGCGCAGAGCGCCACCTCACCCCGACCGCATGCCACCGCCCCTACGGCCGCATTGAAGCGCTAGAGCACCGCCAGGGGACCGCCCATCGATCGCCATCCCCAGCCATGCCGCTAGCTCGTCGTAGCCATGTCGCCACCGTCGACCGCCCAGCCCGCTCGGTCTTACCGTCGAGCCTATAAAAGGAGCACTCCCCAGCACCAAAGACTCACACCATTCCACTCCCCTCACCTCTCTGAACCTCAACCACCCCTCGCCGGAGCAAGGGGAGGTTGGGCATGGGGAGGCTTACCGGAGGCTCACCGGCGGCCGGGAAGGTTCGAAGGTGATGCGGTCGACGACGGCGATTAGATCGAGGGGCGGCACGATGGGTTTCCGCGCCGAGATCCAGCTTGCGTGAGGAAGCCCGAGAGCAACCTCGCCAGAGCTCGACGGCGCCCTCCGTGGAGCTGATCCTGGGTAAGAAAAGGGAGGGGATTAGATGCAGATGAGTGAGGAGGTTCCAGGAATGCCACATGCAGGGGTAGGGGAAGGGAGGTAGGGGAGCTATGCTCGGGTAGAGGGAGGAGGTCAAGCTTCTCTTCTCTCCTCCTGGGCAGCACTGAGCAGGGGAGAAGGAGTGAGGGTGCTGGGGTGGTAAGAGGGAGCAGAGGGGCCAAATGAGCCTGTGAGGGGAGCTGGGGTGGCCTTTGGCCGATTTATACCGAGGGGGAGGGGTAGATGGTGTAAATGTCCTCTTTGGACATGGGGGAGGAGTGGGGCTGGCCTGTGATTAGCGCAGGGAGCAGTGGAGAGGGGTGAGAGGGGCATTTGGTCGGACAGAGAGATAGGGAGGGGGTGGTGGAGGCTGCTGCAAATAATTGGTACCACTTGTGTCTCTCTCTCTCTCTTTCTCTCAAGCACATGGGGCAAGGGAGAGGGGTTGCTACAGTAATTGCTACAGTAATTGATGAGGTTTTGATTTGATTTGCTCATGGATTTGATTAATGTCCACTTTGATCATGGGGATGCTCATGAAGAGAATCAATTAAGTTAACCTGGATAAGTTGAGACAAGGGTACTGGTAGATAGATGAGGTCAAGACGCACCTCCGGGAATTATTTGGGTTTTTTTAAAAGATTATAAATCCATTTAAATCCATTTACTCAAAAACTGTAGAAAAGAAGTATTGGAGCTCATTTGATATTTTTACATTGGACTTTGTTGGATTTTGATGTGGGGTGATCCCAAATGTGAATACACACTTAGGGGAATTTTCCCAAGATTTATTGGGGCTTAAAAGTATTTAAAACATTTATTATTCCAATTCAGCCATTTAAGAGAATGGGCAAAAAGAAATAATAAAGCTTCTCAAAAATATTTATTTTTAAGATGGGAAGATAGGGTATGATATATGGGCCTCAAAAGTGTCAAAAGTTGGAGAGGTGGTTTGGCAAAAACCAAACTTTCCTTTGGGGAAGGAGTTTTGGAGATTTTGACTATTAAAGAGATTAAATAGATTTGGACCATAATAATTATGGATAATATTTGATAACTCTTGATGATGAAAGTGGAGGGTGTGGACAAGGTGTGGCACGCAGTTGCAACCTTGTGGAATGGAATTCCAACTTGAATTAGATGGAGAAACATGGAATTGAGGATCTAGGGTGAGGTTATTTTTGTACCACCTAAACATGGTTGTATCTTGGAGTTTAGAGTTCACCTTGATGCAAGGGATAGATGGATAGGTAGACCAAGTCATATATATGAACATGGAAGAAAGAGTTTGAATTAAATGCATTTAAGGTGATCTAGGAAGGGTGGCAAACTTTGTTGAAAATAAGGCTATCACACCAGATGAGTCATGATGCCTTATAAACCATGGGGGTTTAAGAAGCACAATGATTCACTTGGAATAAGTGAAGTAGACTTTGATAGACCTATATGAGTAGAACACAACCATGCAAAGAGTTGGTACGTAGGAGGTTGGATGGTGGTGTGAGATTCTATCAAAGTAGACATGTTGACTAGATTTGCAGGAAAAGTTATTTTCTTGCCTGCAAAACCATCAAGAACAAGTGGGTTGGAGTATGATATAACCAAGGGCAAGAGTGGGCCTTGGTAGTACTTAGTATGGTTAACAAGATGGTTCAAGTGCATTACCAAAAATGCACAAGGGTTGAGAAAGGGAGTCATTCAAAAAGGTGATGTTGGAAACAGATTTCCAGACTTAGCCAAATTTGGCAGATTTAGGGTTTTTGACTAGAATGTGGGTGGTGATGATTTTGATGGGTTGCAAGGTACCAAAGCATCATCAAGTGGATGTGGTTGAAGAGTAGATTTAATAGAAGGGATCCATGCTTGATATTTGTCCTCATTGACTTGGGGGGCTTCTAGAAGGGATTTTTCAGAATTGATCTGGTTAAGAGTTTTAGATGATAACTTAGTAGCTAGGGATCAGATCCATATTGTATTCTTCCTTAGGGTGGGATGATTTGGAGACATCTTGATCCTAGTGATGAGCTCCTAGAGTATCTCATACTATCTCCTAAGCAGACAATTTAAACAGCAGATCAAGGCAACTCATCTTACAAACAATTCAACTACTACTGGGGTTACCACCAAGCTTAGCTTGAGGTAAGGATGGGTATTTTGAAATAGGTTGGAGTTTGAACAAGGTAAGTTCCTTGGTACATCTACCAAGAGTAGAATTCAAATGCTTGATAAAAAGGTTTTGTTAAATCTTGAGATAAGAATAGTAGAAGGTTCTGTCTTAGAAACATAAGGAGATTATGTTATATAGCTCTCCATAGTTTGATCAATAGAAGATACTAAAATAGTTGGTTGGCAAAGGCTTCTTGGCTTAGGTTTTTAAATTCCAGAACATTTGAGAATATGGAAATTAAGCCAAGACTATTTTGGGAAGTAGCTTTTGTTAACTGGTGTTAATGTAAGGAGTATATCATCTAATACACATTCATATGCATAAGCATATCCAAACAACAAGCAAACACTTCAGCATTAAACAAGAAAAAGTTTTTGTTCCCCCTGATTTTTGCATTCTGGACATCTAATCAGGGTTGCTAAAATTGGGATGTTATAGACCTTTTCCCCTTAAAAGAATCTCGTCCCGAGATTCAGGAGAGTAGGGTTAGGGGATTTTGAGCCAGGATTAGCGCTACTAGGTTCAAGCGTTCTATCTTACGGACTCCGTCTTTGAAGGTGGCTACTCTGTTGATGAAGTTGAGCTTCAGTCTTCCGGGATGCACGGAGAGTTGAGCAGAGTCCAGCCATGATTACGAGGAATGACCTTCGTTTCCTTCCGGACTCCATATCTCGAGGGCTTAGACTGGGCAGGCTATCTCGATGCTGAACTTCACGGGGTACTTGTCGGAAGATAGGATCTACGGCTGGGGGTACCTCGCTCTAAGGATTCACAACTCTTCCTTAGGGTCGTAGCGTATCCTAACTAACGATTTTAGGGCCATGACTCCTGAGTTTGCTTCAGCGAAGGGTTACCCTATTTTTGTGGGAAAGACGCAGTCTTTCCCCCTTAGGATTAAACTAGGGTATATTGGAGAGTTGACATAGTCCTTCCTTCTTGAAGTCATTGAATGGGGTTTCTGGGGATTGTCGTCCATCTTTCTTCTAGAGTAGAGACCTTCGGAAGTCTTCCGGGGATTATGACTTACTAGGCTTATATACTACTATTATTCATACTTAGCCTGCTGAAGCCATCGGAGACTTACGTCCTCTAAGCGATTGGAACCGAGGGGTTGGCGATGTTGTGGTCCTTCCGGTATGTCTGCAGCTGAAATAACAGAGGGACTTTGTAGGATCATTAGTTAGTTTCTCCTCTGATAACTCCCGGGTTGTTGTTTGGCGAAAGGACGTCGGATCCTGAGATCTCTTCTGAAGTGTCTTCGGATAGACAGTCTTCTGGAGATTGAGTTGGAAAGACGTAGTCTTTCCCCCTTTGAGATGCACTCGGGTCCTTCGAGAATGGTGCGGAGCTTCTGTCTTGAAGGGCTGGCGAGGTGTTGCAGAGGTATGTATCTCCTTGGGTCTTGGGTTGAGCTCTCCGAGAGACGTTCTATTGCGGGAACCAGGTCAGGGTGGTTTTCTAACGCAGTCTTAGTGGTTAACTCTGGGTAGGTTAGTGGTTAACGACACTTATTGTTAGCCTTCAGTTAGGTTAGAGACATTCATCTTCGGAGAGGTTATCCTTATTCATACTTATTGACGTTGCTTCTGCTTGGTGGTGAAGTAGACTCGTTGCCTTCAGGAGGTTGGAGTAATCTGGTCTTTCGGGGAGGAACTTCCCGTTGATTTGGGTAGGGTCGATTTAGAATAGTTAGTCTCCTGCGGTAGTTGAAGGTCAGATATCCCGGAGGTCAGCGTAGTTAGGTCTTCACTTCTTGTCTTGGTTGACTTATCAGGTGGTTTCCTGTGGATATTGAGGATCCTTCGGTGATCGACTTTTAGCTCCAACTAAAGTCTTGCTGTAGTAGATTGATGAACAAGGGAGTGTGGCGCTATTGACGAGTCTTGCGAGGTGAGTTTGACGAGGTATGCCATCCTGCTAAGGTGAAATCTTCGAGTCGACTCTGACTTGATGATGTCGAACTCCTGGTTCTTGCGATGCTTTTCCTCTCGTATACTCTCGAGGTTAGTTTGGGTCTCAATACCGACATCTAACACCGGGGTTTCCTAAGTTTCTAGGTGGGTTATCGCTCCTCGAGTCACATTTTTTTAAGGAGGTCAAAGCAGACCAGAGCATACAAACAAGGCGAACAGAGCAAGAGAATCGCAATGTCCTCGGCAAACATCACACATCAAGCAACGCAGGAGGCACTTAGGCAAGCAAACACGGCCAATGCTAGGGACCAAGGAGTTAACTACTCGTGATGTAGGGGAATCCTATTCTTAGGACTATTGACCTTAGATATCATCTTTCTTCAGGTCGGAGTCACTATCTTGCAGATGAAGCCTTCGTCGTATGTTGGACGCTTCTTTATAGTGCCTCACCCACTGTCTTCTGATCTTGAGGATTCCGCTGGTAGAGCGATATTGTAGTATCCTTGTGTTTGCTTGTAGTTTTTTGTCTTCATCTTGTTCTCATTGTCTTCACCGGGTTCTAGATCTCAGTTATTTAAAATCTGTAGGTTTGAAGTTTGGATGAGGGGTAGAGGGAACCATTTTCGAAAACATTTTCTTAGAGTAAGAGAAGAAGTAGGACCTTTTGAAACTCATTGAGAAACTAGTTTTTGAAAGCCGGGTTTTCAAAATAAGGTTCCTGTCTAGCGACCATGCTAACTAAGGTTCTCCTACAGTTAGGATGGCTCTGATACCAAGTCTGTGGGGCCCTCGGATTAATCCTCCGAGAATCCCTGTTATGCATACTACCACGATCCCCTGATCAGTTAGTCGTGGCACATAACCGACAAGTATCGTTACAACATCCGAGACATACCGAGTTACAAGACTTACATAGGTGCCATTATGGCTACATCAATAAACATCAGCAGAACTTCATCAAGCATAGAGCCTGATCCATGCCTTAACCTACAGGCAACCGACTGGGAGAACGTCCTAGCTCGCATAGTCGTCCACTTCACCTTCTTCTTGATATCTGACCAAGTTAATAGCCAGGGACAATGCCAGTGAGTACATTGAATGTACTCGCAAACCACCTTAAGATGACAATAATAACAAGAGGACATGCATTATGGCAGTGGTAATAGGAGGGCTCCAAGAGAGGTTCTTTTCTCAAATAGTTTCTCTTGTAGATATAGCATCTACATATCTTTTTGAAAACCTTTGTAAACATTTTGGAAACCTTTTTGAAAAGTTTTGGAAAAACATCAGGACTGGGTCACCCATTTGTTCCCATCTTCAGGTTGTCCCACGACCAAACTCCTTTCTCCTCCTTCCGACCATCCCATGGTCAAAACCTTTCTCCATTACGACCATCCCATGGTCAAAACATTTCCAAAGCCATTTCTTTTCTGAAATCCTTTTTGAAACAAAACCAGCACCACTCTATAGAAGTTTGGCCAACCCGTCCTTAACCGCGGACACGGCTATTCGAATAGATTTACACTCTGCAGAGGTTGTACAATTTACCCATACCATCCGGGTACACTACCCTGATCTTCATCGATCGTGGGTCGAGTAACCGATCAAGACTCTCCGGATGCCCACTCCAATATAAGTGCCTACCCTATGAGTGTTAATCCCCTCAAAACTAGGACATCGGGTACCGAGGACCAATCGGAGTGCTTTTTCCACTTCTCGAGTGTGCACTTTCAGTGAGGGGCTCATAGTAACGTGTGGAGGCCAGCAGACCCTTCGTTCCTTCTCCAGGTCGATGTCCCACATGGACCTTTATCAGAGAAGGCCCACCCTCCAGGGATCCCCGATCCCCTGTAGTTGTTGTGAGGCAGCTTATACCGGAATAGACAACCATCAAATCCAGCCCTGTCCCATATCAGAGTAACGTGGTTGCACGGGGTTAAGTTGTTATAGCTAAACTGTAAAGAACTGGGTGCGTTTTCGTAAACCTTTTTCCTCCAGCTTTCCTTTAGCATTTTAGCAAAACAAAACCCTTTTTCTTTCTCAACATCACTTGGGAGGTCCCACCTCACCAAGGTTTTATCAGAAAACATTTGGTAAAACTTTTCCGAGGTCTTCCCATCCTCTAGCTTTTCTTTGGCTAAAATAGGGTCTCCAAAGGGGTATGGTGGATATGCACCATCTATTCTACTAGGGACAAGTAGGTAACCAAGGGGGTTGTAGTTAATAGTACAGAAGTGTAATAGTTCGGAGGAGCCAAACCACTACCGTATATACATCAACAAATAATAAAACAATGCAGTTTCACAAATAGTAGACAAAACATGCATAAGTAAAATAGTAGGACAAGGCTTACGAGGAAGAAGGTGGCTTGCCTGATGATCAGCACTATGGCATAAATGTCCCTACACTTCTGCTTTAGATAACCCAGAATACCAATACCAAAAATAAATACCACTTCTTCTGCTCTCCGATTTCATCGCAACTATCGTCGTCCCGACAGCAACATGCAAGCAAACCAAGCCATAATCAACACAAGGCATATAAGCAACAATCCAATACAGCAAGAAATTGGATAATACCGAATTAAGATTCAGATGGTTTTGGAGAGGGTTGGATTTAGGAGATTGAGATGGCCTTGGAGAGGGGATGAAAAATCCTTAGGATTTATAGTCTAGAAACTACCTAAGAGATGAATTTTGGAACAAGACCATATTTTGTATGATACCATTGGATAAAAAATGATACCCACAGGTAGAGGTTGACAAAATGAAACCAACAAAAGTGGTTTCACTAAATTATCTCTTTTCTTTAAATAGTTATGATTTTCTTAGTGAAATGACTTCTAGTTTTAGGGAATAAATCACCAGAAAAGTTTTGGATCTCCAAAAATAATTTTCTTGGAGGGTTAGGTCGGTCCTGATGTACTTGTTCACTGAGACTTGGAATCACTCCAAAATATTTACCAGAATGCCCTCAAGAAATTCCCAAAGGCAGTTTAGTGGGGTTATTGTCTTTTTAACCAGATTAAATCTACAGAAGCTTGTAATTTGATTCCAGGGACACCTTGTAGGTACTTAGAATACCTTTCTGTAGAAATTTAAATCAACCATTTTGGAGTTGCAGAGCTGCTGTAGTGATTTATCTAGTGAAAACACTAGTGACAGATATGTTTAATTCATTAAAATTCATTAGAAGCCCAATAAGTCTTGATCTCCTGGAATTTGGTTGATCCTAGTGTACCACATCACAAGGCGTTGGAATGAGGTCAAAACCTCTGTTGGTTTGACCTGGAGAATTTATCTAGGGCCGAAACTAATAGTTTTTGTTATTTTTACTATAGGCAATTTACTATTCACCTTGGCAGGAGACATATGCTAATTGGTTGGTATAGTAAATACCTTCCAGGAGAATTTTGATTTACCCCAAATGGGCATGTACAACTCTCTGGGGAGATTATTTAGTGCAAAAGACACACTCTAGAAGATTAATTGCCAATAAATAATAAAAATTAGTTTTGGCAAACTACTAGTTCTGTATGTTGCACAAAACACACATGAACCTAGTAAATTTTTTCTTTGGACAGATTACCCAAATTTCCCTTTTCAAATCGATTTAAACTGAGGGTCTAATATGCAGGATCTGGGCAAAAGAAAAAAATTAAAGGGGTTCGCGGGCTGGGATCTAGGATCTACTGGGCCGTCCGGGGGGAATTCGGCCCACGGTGTGAGAGGCGACGCGCGGGAGGGATTTCGAAATCCTGCGGCATGGGCCCAGTTGTCAGCCCCCGCGGGCGGCGAAGCGGTACCGGGCATCACCGGCCGTTCGATCAAGTGTAGATCGACGGCCGAGCTTCGTCTTCTTCCGCGAATCAGAACAGCGGCGGTGGAACCCTAGCTAGAGGCGGTTGGGCACGGAGAGGCTTACCGGAGGCTCGCCGGTGGCCGGGAAGGTTCGGAGGTGATGCGGTCGACGACGGCGATCAGATCGAGGGGCGGCGCAATGGGTTTCTGCGCCGGGATCCGGCTCGCGCGAGGAAGCCTGAGAGCAACCTCACAGGAGCTCGACGGCACCCTCCGTAGAGCTGATCCTGGGCAAGAAAAGGGAGGGGATTAGATGCAGAGGAGTGAGGAGGTTCTGGGAATGCAACATGCAGGGGTAGGGGAAGGGAGGTGGGGGAGCTATGCTCGAGTAGAGGGAGGAGGCCGAGCTTCTCTTCTCTCCTTCTCCTAGGCAGCACTGAGCAGGGGAGAAGGAGTAGGGGTGCTAGGGTGGTTAGAGGGAGCAGAGGGGGCAAATGAGCCTGTGAGGGGAGCTAGGGTGGCCTCTGGCCGATTTATACCAAGGGGGAGAGGTAGATGGTGTAAATGTCCTCTTTGGACATGGGGCAGGAGTGGGGCTGGCCTGTGATTGGCTTAGGGAGCGGTGGAGAGGTGTGAGAGGGGCATTTGGTCGGACAGAGAGATAGGGAGGGGGTGGTGGAGGCTGCTGCAAATAATTGGTCCCACTTGTGTGTGTCTCTCTCTCTTTCTCTCAAGGACATGGGGCAAGGGAGAGGGGTTGCTACAATAATTGCTATAGTGACCACGACCAGAGAGGTGTGCTGGGGCTGGTGGAAGTTGATGGAGATATTTTGATGAGGTTTTGATTTGATTTGCTCATGGATTTGATTAATGTCCACTTTGATCATGGGGATGCTCATGAAGAGAATCAATTAAGTTAACCTGGATAAGTTGAGACAAGGGTACTGGTAGATAGATGAGGTCAAGACGCACCTCCGGGAATTATTTGGGGTTTTTTAAAAGATTATAAGTCCATTTAAATCCATTTACTCAAAAACTGTAGAAAAGAAGTATTGGAGCTCATTTGATAATTTTACATTGGACTTTGTTGGATTTTGATGTGAGGTGATCCCAAATGTGAATACACACTTAGGGGAATTTTCCCAAGATTTATTGGGGCTTAAAAGTATTTAAAACATTTATTATTCCAATTCAGCCATTTAAGAGAATGGGCAAAAAGAAATAATAAAGCTTCTCAAAAATATTTATTTTTGAGATGGGAAGATAGGGTATGATATATGGGCCTCAAAAGTGTCAAAAGTTGGAGAGGTGGTTTGGCAAAAACCAAACTTTCCTTTGGGGAAGGAGTTTTGGAGATTTTGACTATTAAAGAGATTAAATAGATTTGGAGCCATAATAATTATGGATAATATTTGATAACTCTTGATGATCAAAGTGGAGGGTGTGGACAAGGTGTGGCACGCAGTTGCAACCTTCTGGAATGGAATTCCAACTTGAATTAGATGGAGAAACATGGAATTGAGGATCTAGGGTGAGGTTATTTTTGTACCACCTAAACATGGTTGTATCTTGGAGTTTAGAGTTCACCTTGATGCAAGGGATAGATGGATAGGTAGACCAAGTCATATATATGAACATGGAAGAAAGAGTTTGAATTAAATGCATTTGAGGTGATCTAGGAAGGGTGGCAAACTTTATTGAAAATAAGGCTATCACACCAGATGAGTCATGATGCCTTATAAACCATGGGGGTTTAAGAAGCACAACGATTCACATGGTTGGATGGTGGTGTGAGATTCTATCAAAGTAGACATGTTGACTAGATTTGCAGGAAAAGTTATTTTCTTGCCTGCAAAACCATCAAGAACAAGTGGGTTGGAGTATGATATAACCAAGGGCAAGAGTGGGCCTTGGTAGTACTTAGTATGGTTAACAAGATGGTTCAAGTGCATTACCAAAAATGCACAAGTGTTGAGAAAGGGAGTCATTCAAAAAGGTGATGTTGGAAACAGATTTCCAGACTTAGCCAAATTTGGCAGATTTAGGGTTTTTGACTAGAATGTGGGTGGTGATGATTTTGATGGGTTGCAAGGTACCAAAGCATCATCAAGTGGATGTGGTTGAAGAGTAGATTGAATAGAAGGGATCCATGCTTGATATTTGTCCTCATTGACTTGGGGGGCTTCTAGAAGGGATTTTTCAGAATTTATCTGGTTAAGAGTTTTAGATGATAACTTAGTAGCTAGGGATCAGATTCATATTGTATTCTTCCTTAGGGTGGGATGATTTGAGACAACTTGATCCTAGTGATGAGCTCCTAGAGTATCTCATACTATCTCCTAAGCAGACAATTTAAACAGCAGATCAAGGCAACTCATCTTACAAACAATTCAACTACTACTGGGGTTACCACCAAGCTTAGCTTGAGGTAAGGATGGGTATTTTGAAATAGGTTGGAGTTTGAACAAGGTAAGTTCCTTGGTACATCTACCAAGAGTAGAATTCAAATGCTTGATAAAAAGGTTTTGTTAAATCTTGAGATAAGAATAGTAGAATGTTCTGTCTTGGAAACATAAGGAGATTATGTTATATAGCTCTCCATAGTTTGATCAATATAAGCTACTAAAATAGTTGGTTTGCAAAGTCTTCTTGGCTTAGGTTTTGAAATGCCATAACATTTGAGAATATGGAAATTAAGCCAAGACTATTTTGGGAAGTAGCTTTTGTCAACTGGTGTTAAGGTAAGGAGCATATCATCTAATACACATTCATATGCATAAGAATATCCAAACAACAAGCAAACACTTCAGCATTAAACAAGAAATTTTTTTGTTCCCCCTGATTTTTGCATTCTGGACATCTAGTCAGGGTTGCTGAAATTGGGATGTTACATATGTGGTTTTTGAAAAGAACAGACATGCAATGACATTGGTTGATCCATGTATTTTATGAAAAGAACATACATGCAATGACTCTGGTGGATCCATATGTGGTTTGTGAAAAGAACACACATGCAATGGTTCTAGTGCTGGTTTTGTGAAAAGAACATACATGCAATGACTCTAGTGGATCCATATGTGGATCATGAAAAGAACACACATGCAATGACTCTGGTTCATCCTTGTGGTTTATTAAAAGAATATACATGTAATGACTCTAGTGGATCTATATGTGGTTTGTGGAAAGAACACACATGTAACGACATTGGTTGATCCATGTGTTTTATGAAAAGAACATACATGCAATGACTCTGGTGGTCCATATGTGGGTTGTGAAAAGAACACACATGCAATGACATTGGTTGATCGATGTGTTTTATGAAAAGAACATACATGAAATGAATCTGGTGGATCCATATATGCAATGACTCTAGTGCTGGTTTAGGTTAAAAACACACATGCAATGACTCTAGTTGATCCATATGTGGTTCATGAAAAGAACACACATGCAATGACTATAGCTATAGTTAATGGAAAGAAAAGACATGCAATGACTCTATTGGATCCATATGTGGTTCATGAAAAGAACACACATGCAATGACATTGGTGGATCCATGTGTTTTATGAAAAGAACAGACATGCAATGACTCTAGTGGATCCATATGTAGTTTGTGAAAACAACACACATGCAATGACTCTAGTGCTAGTTTATGAAAAGAACATACATCCAATGACTAGTGGATCCATATGTGGTTCATGAAAAGAACACACATGCAATGACCCTGGTGGATCCATATGTGGTTTGTGAAAAGAACACACATGTAATGAATCTTGTGCTAGTTTCATGAAAAGAACACACATGCAATGACTCTAGCTATGGTTCATGAAAAGAACACACATGCAATGACTCTAGTGCTGGTTTTGTGAAAAGAACACACATGCAATGACTCTAGTGGAACCATATGTGGTTCATGAAAACATGCAATGACATTGGTGGATCCATGTGGTTTGTGGAAAGAATAGACATGAAATAACTCTAGTGGATCCATATGTGGTTTGTGAAAAGAACACAAATGCAATGACATTGGTTGATCCATGTGTTTTATGAAAAGAATATACATGCAATGACTTTGGTGGATCCATATGTGGTTTGTGAAAACAACACAAATGCAATGACATTGGTGGATCCATATGTGGTTCATGAAAAGAACACACATACAATGACTCTAGTGGATCCGTATGTGGTTCATGAAAAGAACACACATGCAATCACATTGGTGGATCCATGTGGTTTCTGGAAAGAATATACATGCAATGACTCTAGTGGATCCATATGTGGTTTGTGAAAAGAACACACATGCAATAACATTGGTTGATCCATGTGTTTTATTAAAATAACATACATGCGATGACTCTGGTGGATCCATATATGGTTTGTGAAAAGAACACACATGCAATGACTCTAGTGCTGGTTTAGGATAAGAACAAACATGCAATGACTCTAGTGGATCCATATGTGGTTAATGAAAAGAACACACATGCAATGACTCTAGAGGATCAATATGTGGTTTGTGAAAAGAACACACATGCAATGACTTTGGTGGATCCATATGTGGTATGTGAAAAGAACACACATGCAATGACTCTAGCTGTGGTTCATGAAAAGAACACAGATGCAATGACTCTAGTGGATCCATATGTGGTTCATGAAAAGAACACACGTGCAATGACATTGGTGGATCCATGTGGTTTGTGGAATGAACACACATGCAATGACTCTAGTGGATCCATATGTGGTTCTTGAAAAGAACACACATGCAAAGACTATAGCTGTGGTTAATGGAAAGAATAGACATGCAATGACTCTATTGGATCCATATGTGGTTCATGAAAAGAACACACCTAGAATGACATTGGTGGATCCATGTGTTTTATGAAAAGAACAGACATGCAATGACTAGTGGATCCATATGTGGTTTGTGAAAAGAACACACATGTAGTGATTCTAGTGCTGGTTTATGGAAAGAACATACATGCAATGACTCTAGTGGATCCATATGTGGTTTGTGAAAAGAACACACATGCAATGAATCTAGTGGATCCATATGTGGTTTGTGAAAAAACACACATGCATTGACTGTAGTGCTAGTTTCATGAAAATAACACATATCCAATGACTCTAGTGGATCCATATGTGGTTCATGAAAAGAACACATATGCAATGACTATAGTAGTGGTTAATGGAAAGAACATACATGCAATGACTCTAGTGGATCCATATGTGGTTCATGAAAAGAACACACATGCAATGACATTGGTGGATCCATGTTTTTATGAAAAGAACAGACATACAATGACTCTAGTGGATCCATATGTATTTTGTGAAAAGAACACACATGCAATGACTCTAGTGTTGGTTGATGAAAAGAACATACATGCAATGACTCTAGTGGATCCATATGTGGTTTGTGAAAAGAACACACATTCCATAACATTGGTTGATCCATGTGTTTTATGAAATGAACATACATGAGATGACTTTGTTGGATCCATATGTGATTTGTGAAAATAACACACATGCAATGACTCTAGTGCTGGTTTTGTGAAAAGAATACATGCAATGACTCTAGTGGATTCATATGTGGTTCATGAAAAGAACACACATGCAATGACTCTGCTTTATCCATGTGGTTTATGAAAAAACAGACATGCAATGACACAGGTTGATCCATGTGTTTTATGAAAAGAGCATTCATGTTATGACTCTGGTGGATCCATATGTGGTTTGCGAAAATAACACACATGCAATGACTCTAGTGCTGGTTTAGGATAAGACCACACATGCAATGACTCTAGTGGATCCATATGTGGTTCATGAAAAGAACACACATGCAAAGACTATAGCTGTGGTTAATGGAAAGAACATACATGCAATGATTCTATTGGATCCATATGTGGTTCATGAAAAGAACACACACATGCAATTACATTGGTGGATCCATATGTTTTATGAAAAGAACAGACATGCAATAACTAGTGGATCCATATGTGGTTTGTGAAAAGAACACACATGCAATGATTCTAGTATGGATTTATGAAAAGAACAGACATGCAAAGACTCTAGTGGATCCATATGTGGTTTATGAAAAGAACACACATGCAATGACTCTGCTTTATCCATGTGGTTTATGAAAAAACAGACATGCAATGACATTGGTTGATCCATGTGTTTTATGAAAAGAACATTCATGTTATGACTCTGGTGGATCCATATGTGGTTTGCGAAAAGAACACACATGCAATCACTCTAGTGCTGTCTTAGGATAAGACCACACATGCAATAACTCTAGTGGATCCATATGTGGTTCATGAAAAGAACACACATGCAAAGACTATAGCTGTGGTTAATGGAAAGAACATACATGCAATGACTCTATTGGATCCATATGTGGTTCATGAAAAGAACACACATGCAATGACATTGGTGGATCCATGTGTTTTATGAAAAGAACAGTCATACAATGACTCTAGTGGATCCATATGTATTTTGTGAAAAGAACACACATGCAATGACTCTAGTGTTGGTTTATAAAAAGAACATACATGCAATGACTCTAGTGGATCCATATGTGGTTTGTGAAAAGAACACACATGCCATAACAATGGTTGATCCATGTGTTTTATGAAATGAACATACATGCGATGAGTTTATTGGATCCATATGTGGTTTGTGAAAAGAACACACATGCAATGACTCTAGTGCTGGTTTTGTGAAAAGAATACATGCAATGACTCTAGTGGATCCATATGTGGTTCATGAAAAGAACACACATGCAATGACTCTGCTTTATCCATGTGGTTTATGAAAAAACAGACATGCAATGACATTGGTTGATCCATGTGTTTTATGAAAAGAACATTCATGCTATGACTCTGGTTGATCCATATGTGGTTTGCGAAAAGAACACACATGCAATGACTCTAGTGCTGGTTTAGGATAAGACCACACATGCAATGACTCTAATGGATCCATATGTGGTTCATGAAAAGAACACACATGCAAAGACTATAGTTGTGGTTAATGGAAAGAACATACATGCAATGACTCTATTGGATCCATATGTGGTTCATGAAAAGAACACACATGCCATAACAATGGTTGATCCATGTGTTTTATGAAATGAACATACATGCGATGAGTTTATTGGATCCATATGTGGTTTGTGAAAAGAACACACATGCAATAACTGTAGTGCTGGTTTTGTGAAAAGAATACATGCAATGTCTCTAGTGGATCCATATGTGGTTCATGAAAAGAACACACATGCAATGACTCTGCTTTATCCATGTGGTTTATGAAAAAACAGACATGCAATGGCATTGGTTGATCCATGTGTTTTATGAAAAGAACATTCATGCTATGACTCTGGTGGATCCATATGTGGTTTGCGAAAAGAACACACATGCAATGACTCTAGTGCTGGTATAGGATAAGACCACACATGCAATGACTCTAGTGGATCCATATGTGGTTCATGAAAAGAACACACATGCAAAGACTATAGCTGTGGTCAATGGAAAGAACATACATGCAATGACTATTGGATCCATATGTGGTTCATGAAAAGAACACACATGCAATGACATTGGTGGATCCATGTGTTTTATGAAAAGAACAGACATGCAATGACTAGTGGATCCATATGTGGTTTATGAAAAGAACACACATGCAATGATTCTAGTGCTAATTTATGAAAAGAACAGACATGCAATGACTCTAGTGGATCCATATGTGGTTTGTGAAAAGAACACACATGCAATGACATTGGTTGATCCATGTGTTTTATGAAAAGAATATACATGCGATGACTCTGGTGGATACACATGTGGTTTGTGAAAATAACACACATGCAATGACTAGTGCTGGTTTTGTGAAAAGAACATACATGCAATGACTCTAGTGGATCCATATGTGGTTCATGAAAAGAACACACATGCAATGACTCTGCTTGATCCATGTGGTTTATGAAAAGAGCAAACATGCAATGACTCTAGTGGATCCATATGTGGTTTGTGAAAAGAACACACATGCAATGACATTGGTTGATCCATGTGTTTTATGAAAAGAACATACATGCAATGACTCTGGTGGATCCATATGTGGTTTGTGAAAAGACATTAGTTGATCCATGTGTTTTATGAAAAGAACACAGATGCAATGACTCTGGTGGATCCATATGTGGTTTTTGAAAAGATCACACATGCAAACTCTAGTGCTGGTTTAGGATAAGAACAAACATGCAATGACTCTAGTGGATCCATATGTGGTTCATGAAAAGAACACACATGCAATGACTCTGGTGGATCCATATGTGGTTTGTGATAAGAACACACATGCAATGACTCTGGTGGATCCATATGTGGTTTGTGAAAAGAACACACATGCAATGACTCTAGCTGTGGTTCATGAAAAGAACACACATGCAATGACTATAGTGTTGGTTTAGTGAAAATAACACACATGCAATGACTCTAGCTGTGGTTCATGAAAAGAACACACATGCAATGACTATAGTGTTGGTTTAGTGAAAATAACACACATGCAATGACTCTAGTGGATCCATATGTGGTTCATGAAAAGAACACACGTGCAATGACCGATGCAGCCCGTCCTACGGGCGCTTCTACATCTACACCAACAAGTCCCCCAAGTGGACCCATGACTCGTGCCCGAGCCAAACTCCTCCAAGCTAAGGTGAACTCGCTCCTCTCTTCATGCCAATTTGATACCTCTTTGGAGGGCGTGCTACTTCATACCACTACTTTGTGCATCATCAGGTACGAGCCCCCGCCGCGTCGACCCACGAGCCCTGAAGCTGCACCTGAGCTGAAGCTACCTGAGTCGGAGTGTCCGCCCGAATCCAGCCGGAGTGTCCGGCGCAACCGGAGTGTCCGGCGCGACTCAGCCGGAGTGTCCGGCCTGCCCGAGCCCGGACCTGGCGTGGACATTCAGAAGGTCAAATCGGACACTCCCTGGACACCACCCGGAGTGTCCGGTCACCCTGGACTGTCCGGTCGTGCCAACCCGGACTGTCCGGCCCAAGCGATGGGCTTGCGAGCCTAGATGGTCCCTATGGCCCATGTACCCCTCTACTTCGCCCAGAACTCTACCTTAATGCCTGAAATAACCCTGAACTTGTGGATGGCCTATATATAGACCCCCACCTCCATTGTAAACCCTAGGCTTGATATTGGAATTAGTGGAAACCCCTTTGTGGATCTATCTAATTCTTGCCTCATGCTCCTTGACTAAGGAGCACCAATATCCCCAAACCTCGTTGGAGTTTGCATCGTGCCTCCGCGTTGTACAAGGCCTAGGCATCGGTGTCCCTTTGCCTAGACGTCAAGATCTCATCGAGTCTCCCATCTCGCCGTACCGGTTCGAGAGAGAGTCCTCCGTCCGACGTCGATCCTAGGGATTGCGCCGGACCAATCACCGTCGGCGTGAGCTATTGGTGTTTATCATGGTTTTGCGTGTGTGTGTTCATCGCGTTCTTCGTGCGTGTGTTCGTCGTGTTCATCATTCCCTCCTTTGAAAGGGAATCGTGAAAGATCGGGCCACCCTAGAGGTTTGCCCTCAACATATTGGTATCAAGAGCTTCGTTGCTCACGATTTCCCCCACAAATTTTTCTTCTATCCACCAAAAATTCGAAAATCCCCACCAAAAACAGCCCATATTTGCCTTTGGATCGATCTCTTGATTTGGAGTGTTATTTGTGGTTTTGATCCGACCAAACCTTATCTAAGGAGTTGGTCCAGCTTTATCCTGCGTTTCCCCAGCCTGATTTGGCCAGTTTTTCTCGGATTTGAGGCCCGAAGGCGAGGATTTACGCTCAAGAACACGAGCAGGAAACCCGCGCCGGAGTGTCCGGCTCATACCGACCGGACTGTCCGGCCCGACCGGACTGTCCGGCCCGACCGGACTGTCCGGCCGAAACAGACCGGAGTGTCCGGCCAGACCGGAGTATCCAACCCATACAGACCGGAGTGTCCGGCTGTAAAGCCAGTTTTGACAGTTTTGCCTCATTTTTTTGCATTGGCTAATCTCCTCTGTTTGCTCGTGTCCCGTGTGCGTGTCAGCAAGTACCAGCAAGCTTCCGCATCATCAACTTCCGCGCTCATCGACACCACGGACCACGAACATCATCCCGCACCACCGACGCCAAGTTCATCATCAAAGAAGGTATAACTTGCGTCACCTTGTTAACCCCCATCTTCCTTTGTGTGTACGTACCCCATGAGAGTGGCTGATCTTGTGTTTTCTTGAGCATTGTGCATTTGTCCTTGGATAGTGAGAGTGCAAGAGCAATATCAAGTGTGACTAGGTAGCACCAAGGGAGAGCAAAAAAAAAGGAAAAAGATACAAAGTAAAAGCAAAAGAAAAATAGTCTCCCCTTGCAAAAGAGAGTCTCAAAGCTTGTAAGCAAGAGAGAAAGAAGAGCGCCCAAGGCAAGTGCCCAAATCCATTGCTCACTTTTCCTCTTTGCAAACGAGCCACGGTCTCTCCTTGCATTGGCACGACAACGAGCTTAGTCTTCGTTAGGACATTTGGTTTGCTCATTTTCATAGTCTTGTCAATCCCAACTTTCTCCACGTGTGTGTACATAGTCGTAGGTTCCCATCACCCTTTTGAGTTGTTGACCTTCGCCTTTGACTTGAGTTTTGTTGGATTTTTATCACTTTTGACTATCCCTTTTCTTTTGGTTGGTTATTTGGCTTTCCACAATCCTAACCTACCACCAACAAGCTTTTGAGAGTTAGTTCTTTCTTTAGTGTGAGTTTTCTTTGCAATTCCACTTTGCACGCTAATAGCTCTCACTTGTGGTTTCTAGTTTGGTCCAATCCCCAAGGTGAGGTACAAGGCTAACACCACCATATTCCACTTCCATATACAATACTTGTGTGTTTTGCATGATGGATAGGCACGGTGAGACGAGCCAACCACCCCCAAGAAGAAGATCAAGGTCCATACATGACATGTGCAAGTCACTTCATCGTCCGCCAAGAGTTCCGTGAATGTTGCCAAGCACTTGAGACGCGACAAGATGAACAATTTGGCGAGATGCAAGTCGAGTTCAAGAACATCGACAACCGCTTCGACGGCCTCGAACGACAAATGCATGCAATGCATCACAACTTCGGCCACCAAAATGAAGCGTTCCAACGGCATGACAAGACCACGTTCACGCGCATCAAGCTCGGCAAGTTCTTCGCATCGTCATGCACCTCTTCTACAAGATCTACATCAAAGTGCTCAAAGACGCAATGATGCCCCCGTGGTTGAAGATGGAATCTCTTTGAACTATGTACCTTCCCCACGGCACGCCGCAACGTCAAGCTATGATGGTGACCTCTCTTCAAGGCCACGAGCAAGGCAAGAAGCACACCGTCATCACGCAAGGGCACTAGTGATCCAACAAGAGCAACCACAAGAGGAACCGCAAGCGCAACCGCAAGTCTACTACCATCGACCGCGACACATACTTGACACAACAAGTGATGACTCCAATTTGGAGAATCAAGCTCGTCATCGACGTGAAGCTCTCCAAGATCCTCCTCCTCGTCATCAACGTCATGAATGTCAACAACGACACCATGGTCATCACGCGGCGCCTCCTCCCCAGCAACAAAACTTGGAGAGTCAAGTGATACAAGTTGAGCGACACCCACCACGTCAAGAGGCTCATGACCATGTTCTTTGCCGTGAGGCCCAGGTGCCTAACCAACATCACCAACCAAGGAACGAGCCTCGTCTTCGTCATCAACCGCGTCAAGAGGCTCCACACCTTCGCCACCATGAGGCCCAAGCGCCTCAACCACGTCAACAACAATATCAAGAGCAAGCTCCGCAACAAGGACGCGAGAACCAAGTTCCACCTCCCCAAATACAAGATCATCAACAAGGTCACCAAGCTCGTCGCAATGACCGCAACAATGAAGAAACTTTTGGCAAGCTCAAGTTCACAATGCCCAAGTTCACCGGATCCAATGACCTAGAAGAATACCTCTCGTGGGCACTCAAAGTCGACAAGATCTTCCGCATGCACAACTATAGCAACGAGAACATGGTTGCCATGGCTTCGCTAGAGTTTGATGATTACGCTAACCTTTGGTGCGAACAAGTTCAAGTTGCTCGTGATGCAAGACAAGAACCGCCAATCACAACTTGGCATGACATGAAGGCTCACATGAGATCCCGGTTCGTCCCCGCGCACTACACGCGTGACCTCTTCAACAACCTTCAAGCGCTTCGTCAAGGGACAAAGACCGTGGAAGAGTACTTCAAGGAAATGGAACTCAACTTGATTCGCGTCAACATTGTTGAGCGCACGGAACAAACAATGGCACGTTTCCTTATTGGGTTGAACCACCCAATCAAGCACATCGTCGAGTTCCAAACATACAACAACATGGTTGAGCTTGTGCACATCGCAACAAAGGCTGAACGTCAAGTGCAAGAGGATATCAAATACAACAAGCCCAAGACGTACTTCACCTACAAGCAAGCTTCAACCGCTACACCAACAACTTTCAATGGTAGCTCATCAAGCACCTCCAAGCCTTCCTTCAAGCCCACACTTCCTCAAGGAAAACTGCCCCCAAGTGGCAAGCAAGCAAAGAGTGATACACCTTTCAACGGTGAATGCTACAAGTGTGGAGGTAAAGGACACAAGTCGGCCGAATGTGGAAACAAGAAAGTCTTGTTCATTCACGACAATGGTGATGAAGAGTACTTGAGTGAAGATGAGTTTGATGCCCGTGTCAAGGAAGCAATGGCAAGGCAACGAGTGGAAGATGATAAAGAACTCCTCATGTGTGAACATGACGCAAGTCCATCGCTTGTAGTCACAAGGATCTTGACCACTCAAGCACAAGAGCATGAAGACCAACGCTCCAATTTCTTCCAAACATGAGCCAGCATCAATGGCAAATCTATCAAGGTGATCATTGACGGAGGGAGTTGTCACAACCTTGCTAGCACCGAGTTGTGTGAGAAGCTCAACCTCACCCTCCATCCACACAAGCACCCCTACCACGTGCAATGGCTAAGTGACCAAGGGTCCATGAAGATCAAGCATACTGTATCGGTCTCCTTCGCCATTGGTCCTTACAAAGATACGGTGGAGTGTGATGTGGTTCCTATGACAGTTTGCCACATGCTTCTTGGTCGACCGTGGCAATTTGACAAGGCTGCTCAACATGACGGTCGCACCAACATATACACCTTCAAATGGCTCAACAAAACATGTGTTTTGCAACCGATGACTCCTAGCCAAATAATTGCGGACAATGCAAAGGCTTTAGCGAGGGCGCAAAGCACAACACCTACTTGTGAGAAGAGCGGTGAGAGAGAACCACCTCATAGTGAGTGAGAGCCACAAGCCAAATTCGAGTGGAAAAACTAAGAGTGTTCTCCTTGCCACCAAAAGTGAGATGAGAGATGTTCGGAACAACCCATCCATCTTGCACTATGTCCTCCTTTGCAAAGGACTAGCGCAAGGAACTAACGAATTAACCAATGTTCCTCCATCTTTGATGAGTGTTTTGCAGGAATTCAAGGATGTGTTCCCCGAAGAGCTTCCACATGGACTACCTCCTCTTCGCCGCATCGAACATCGCATTGACCTAATCCCCGGTGCACCACTTCCAAACCGCGCCGCTTACCGCACGAACCCGGAGGAGACAAAGGAGATTGAACGTCAAATCAACCAACTCGTCTCCAAAGGTTTGATCCAAGTTAGCACTAGTCCAAGTGCCGTACCCGTGATTCTTGTTCCAAAGACGGATGATACGTTACGGTTATGCATGGACTGCCGTCCAATCAATGCTATCACCCTGCGTTATCGACATCCCATACCACGTCTCGATGACATGCTTGATGAGTTGTGTGGAGCCACTATTTTTTTGAAAATTGATCTTCGTAGTGGTTACCATCAAATACGCATGGCTGAAGGTGATGAGTGGAAAACCACCTTCAAGACCAAACTTGGTCTCTATGAATGGTTGGTTATGCCCTTTGGTTTATCAAATGCCCCATCCACCTTCATGCGCCTTATGAATCACATCTTGCGTTCTCTCATTGGAAAAAGTATTATTGTCTATTTCGATGATATTCTTGTTTATAGCAAATCACTTGAGGACCATATAACACATGTCAAGGAAGTTTTGCAAATCCTTCGACATGAAAAGCTTTATGCTAATCTTTGATATGGGGTGGCCCGATCTTCTCAGCAAGCACTTGTCGATGGTGATGGTGGATGATAGATAACTAGCCTGTAGCTATGAACTCTCCCGCTCGATCCCTGATGCCAATGCAACAGCTCTCAAACCTTGTAGGATATTCACAACACCACGCTCTTGCGCACACAGCCGTGACCACGAACGGTAGTATGCAATCTACTAATTCCCAATGGACCAACAGATCACACTCAATTATAGTTGGTAAATTCGAACACAGGGTAATTTCAGAGGTTCTATGAAAGAAACAACTCCAAAATATTTTAACGTGGTCTCCCCCTAAACTATGACGCCCCCATCTATTTATGGGTCCAAGAGGCGGCGGACTATGGTGGAACCCGAGTTGGTTCCACCCAACCTGGATACAAACCGGCCACAAGTGGCTCGGCCAGGACTGGCTCTGCCGTGGCAGAGTCCTAGTCGGTTTTCCTGCCGCGGCAGAGAAACGAGACTTTTCTCTGCCGGGGCAGAGAACTTCCTCCTCTTGTTGATCTTCGTCTTGGATAGCTCCTTGCGCTTCCTCCCTCTCCTCCCTCGCGCATTCCTCATTGATCAACACGCCATGTTCCTTCAGCTCCTCACTCTGTGCTATGCCTTCTTCTCCTAAGTACCTGATCATACAATAATTCAAAGACTTAGGTAGTATAAAATTCTCATTAATTAAAACACCAGGTTCATTAAGAAACAAGTGCACCTGTTGTTCTAGTAGCTTGGCACGAGCTCTTGTGATTGGTCCAATCCTTATCTCATTGGATTGATCCTTCTTTGCAATTGGAACAACTTCATTAGCAATTGGGGTAGGTGTAATTGTAGGGATGTCCTCATCATCTCCCCCCCTTCAAAAGGCGTCGTCCCTGACGCTCCAAGGTCTTCTCCAAGATATGGTGACAAATCAGCAACATTGAAGCTATTGCTAACTCCACCAAACTCCTCAATAGGTATATCAACCGAGTAGGCATTATCATTAATATTGGCTAACACCTTGTAAGGACCAGCACCACGTGGCTTCAATTTTGACTTTCGAAGTAGTGGAAATCTATCCTTGCGTAGATGCACCCAAACCATATCTCCAGGCTCGAACAACACTTCTTTCCTTGCTTGATTCCTTGCAGCACCAATGTTCTTTCCTTTCTTCTCAATAGCCTCGAGTCTTCTCATGTATTTTCTTCACATAATCAGCATGTTGTGATGCCTCCATATCAACCCTCTCATGTAATGGCAGAGGCAACATATCAAGTGGCGTCAATGGCTTGAAACCATACACCACCTCAAAAGGACAAAGCTGAGTAGTTGAATGCACAGCCCTGTTGTAAGCAAACTCAACATGTGGCAAACACTTCCCACTCCCGCAGATTCTTTTTAATCATGGTCCTTAGCAGCTGTGACAATGTTCTATTTACCACCTCCATTTGACCATCTGTTTGGGGATGACATGTAGTACTGAACAGCAACTTCGTTCCTAGCTTCCCCCATAAGGTCTTCCAAAAGTAGCTCATGAACTTCACATCACGGTCAGAAACAATCGTCTTGGGTACTCCACGTAATCTCACGATGTCCCTGAAAAACAGGTTAGCAACATGCGACGCATCGTCGCTTTTGTGGCAGGCAATAAAATGAGCCATCTTAGAGAACCTATCGACTACCACAACTATAGAATCATGACCTCTCTGAGTTTTAGGTAGACCTAGCACAAAATCCATACTAATGTCTTCCCATGGAATAGTAGGTGCAGAGAGAGGTGTATACAAACCGTGAGGCTTCAACTTAGATTTCGACTTGTGGCATGTAATACATCGGCTCACAAATCTGTACACATCACGCCTCATCTTGGGCCAATAAAAGTGATCAGCAAGCATGAGCAACGTCTTCTCACGCCCAAAGTGACCCATCAAACCACCAGCGTGTGATTCCTGCACTAAAAACAAACGCAACGACGATTTGGGAATACATAGTTTGTTAGCTCGAAACAAATATCCATCATGTGATTCCTGCACTAAGAACAAACGCAACGACGATTCTGGAATACATAGTTTGTTAGCTCACAACAAATATCCATCATGTATATGATACTTATCCCATGCGTTTCTAAGAGCACACAAACGATATGGTTCAGCAAAATCATGGTCAGTTGCATAAAGTGCACAAATAGCTTCTAATCCAGGAATTTTAACATCAAGATTGGTTAATAGCATGTTCTTCCTAGACAGAGCATCAGCAACAACATTCTCTTTTCCCTTCTTATAATTAATGATGTAAGGAAAAGACTCAATGAACTCAACCCATTTAGCTAATCTTCTATGCAAGTTTGATTGAGCTTTCAAGTATTTCAATGCTTCATGATCAGAATGTATGATGAATTCCTTTGGCCACAAATAATGTTGCCAAACCTCCAGCACTCTAACAAGTGCATACAATTCTTTATCATAGATTGAATAATTCAAACGAGCACCAGTCAATTTCTCAGAAAAATAAGCTATAGGCCGACCCTCTTGCATCAAAACGCCACCTATGTCTATACCACTAGCATCATATTCAACTTCAAATTGCTTCGAAAAATCAGGTAATGCAAGCAATGGTGCAGAAGTAAGCAAACGTTTCAAAGTATCAAAAGCAATGTCTTGGGCCGCGCCCCATATAAAAGGAACACCTTTCTTTGTCAAATAATTCAAAGGTGCAGCAATGGTGCTAAAATCTTTCACAAAGCGCCTATAGAAACCAGCGAGACCGTGGAAACTACGCACTTGACTTACATTCATTGGAGTAGGCCAATTCTGAATTGATTCAATTTTAGATTGATCTACCTCTACTCCATGCTTAGAAACAACAAATCCTAGGAATATGACCTTATCTTTTGCAAAAGTACACTTCTCAAGATTAGCATATAGTTTATTATCACGTAACACTTGCAAAACTTGTCTAATATGAGTGCAATGTTCAGATTCGGTGTGGCTGTATATGAGTATATCATCAAAGTAAACAACCACGAAACGACAAATAAACTCTCTCAAAACATGATTCATCAAACGCATGAAAGTACTAGGTGCATTAGTAAGACCAAAAGGCATAACTAACCACTCATACAAACCGAATTTAGTTTTGAAAGCAGTTTTCCATTTATCCCCTTCTTTCATCCTAATTTGATGATAACCACTACGCAAGTCAATTTTAGAGAAAACAGCAGCACCACTCAATTCATCTAGCATATCCTCTAAGCATGGAATAGGATGACGATATCGAATAGTGATGTTATTAATCGCTCTACAATCAACACACATGCGCCATTTACCATCTTTCTTAGGAACTAAAATAACAGGAACAGCACAAGGGCTAAGAGAGACACGAATGTACCCTTTATCCAGCAACGCTTGTACTTGCTTCTGAATTTCCTTAGTTTCTTCGGGATTAGTCCTGTAAGGTGCACGGTTGGGAAGTGTGGCGCCAGGAATCAGGTCCACTTGATGTTCTATACCATGCAATGGAGGCAAACCTGCGGGTACGTCTTCTGGAAACACATCCCCAAAGTCCAGCAAAACAGATGAAACACCAAGAGAAATAGGGTTCATGTCGTTAGAAACCAATACCTCGCCCTTATACATGAGCACAAGTGGCATGGCTGTAGGATCCTCACGAAATTCTCTCATATCTTCCTTAGTGGCTAATATCAATAAACCAGGCACTCTCTCACTTTTCGTTATATCACTCAATTTAGGCACAATTACATCAGGAACAGCTGTCACACAATCTCGCCGAGTGGTAGTATCTTCCTTCAAATTCACCTCTATCTTCTGGCGAGAATCATTCACAATTTCTTGTGGTGTCATTGGCTGCATAGTAATCTTTCTTCCTTTGAATTCCAAGTGATATGTATTGGCTCAGCCATTGTGTTGCACATGGCGATCATAGAGCCATGGCCGACCCAATAGGAGGTGACAAACAGTCATAGGAACCACATCAAAATCAATATTGTATGGCCCTATTTGAAAGTTCACTCGTACCATATGATTTACCTTCATCTCACCATTGTTGCTCAACCATTGTATGTAGTATGGCTTGGGATGAGGTAAGTATGTCAAATTTAGTTTGGCACATAATTCCTTACTTGCAAGATTTCTGCAGCTACCTCCATCAATAATGACCTTGCAAGCTTTATTTGGTCCAACTAGAGCTTTTGTTTGGAACAAGTTGCAACGCTAGGATTCCTCAACCGGTTGCACACTAAGTACACGTGAAGACACGACGATAGTTGGTGCACGCTCAGCATATGCATCAGCACCATCCTCGCCATCATCAATATCAACATCAGAAGCTTCATCTCCACTTTCTACTTCACCTTGTTCATTAACAAACATAACCTTGCTGTTTGGACAATCCTTCTTGTAGTGACCTCTACCACCACACGTGTGGCACACCACATCACGAGTACGTGCAGTAGACATGTTGGAACCCGAGCTAGCAGCAGGAGCAGCGGGTTTTCGAGCATTAGAACCAAACGAAGGTGTACTTGCTGGTTTAGATGATGGTGTAAACGGAACAGCAGCTGGTGACGCAGCTGTAGGAGGAATAGGTCTGGCCGAAAATCTGCTGGAGGATGGAAAACGAGTACGTGACTTCGCCTCTTCTGCCCACTGGGATTCGGCCTCTCTAGCATGATGCAACAACTCATTCATGGTCTCATACTTGTGATGACGAACAATGCTCTTGATTGGTAACTTCAAATTTTTTAGGAATCGCTGCATGGTCATCTCAATGGACTCACGGATTCTAGCACGCTGCATAAACTGAACGCAAGTATCTCCATCTCCAAGCATCTCCATCTCCATGTAGTACTCATCAACTGTCATTGTTCCATCTCCATCTCATCAACTGTCATTGTTCCATCTCCAAGTATCTTCAAGCATCTCCATCTCCATGTAGTACTCATCAACTGTCATTGTTCCTTGCTTCAGTTGCATCAATTTATCAAAAACTGAACGCAAGTAATTGGTTGGGACGAAACGAGCTTTCATAATTTGCTTCATCTCGAGCCAATCCATCACAGGAAGTTCATTGTCCTCCCTCCTATGTTGCACAAGAGCATCCCACCAACGCAAAGCATAACCATCAAATTCAGATGCTGCAAGCTTGACCTTCTTATCTTCTGGATAGTCAAATAAGCGCCAGAGTTTCTCAATCTTCAACTCCCATGTGAGGTAGTCTTCAGGATCAATGGAACCATCAAACTTAGGAATTGAGAATTTTGGCTTGCCCAAACCATCATCAGCAGTTTGGTTGGGAACACGTTGAACACGCCCAAGAGGAGCATACCCACGGCCATGAGGTGCATGGACAGGTGCATGGGCAGGTGCATGGACAGGGGGAATAACACGTCCCCTGCCAACATGTGGAGCAACATCCACAGCGCTACCCTCATTAAAATCATCAAAGGCATCATCATGTTGAGGCTCTTCCCTTCTATGTAAAGCGGCTGTCAAACCCTCAACGGACTGCTGCAAAGCGGTGACATTGACATTGAGCGTAGCCACTTGTGTTTGAATAGTATCAACCGTTCCAACATGGTGATCCAATCTCACATTTAGATCCTAGAGATTCTTGTCAATGGCATCTGTCGTGTGAGTAAACACACGTGTCAAGTGGGACTTCAAAGCCTCATATTCACGCCAATTGACGAGCTCCTCATCCTTCTTTTTCTGCATCACAACATCATCATCACTAGAAGACATGATCAGTAGGTTAGTGCACAAAATCAAAAATTTGTATGGTGGAACTCTCACAGCTCACTCACAACTAATAAGAAAGGAGATTTTATCGTTCCAAAGTGAATAGAGATGCTCTACCAACGAAATCAAAGACTGATGCACTGATGTGATGAAGTGAATATCAAAGGTATAGAGGACGATCACAAGGCACACAAGGTATTTATGGTAGAGCTGTAGGTATGGTATCCTAACTACACCGCAAACAAGTCCTAGTGCTGATCGTACAAATACCCAAGAAACACACACGTGGAGAAAAACGTGGCAATGCAACTATGAAGGGTGTTGCACTACGCTCGAGAGGCACTAGCAAAGCCCAAGTTAAACAGGCACAAGATTGCTCAATCTACCGGTGCACAAAGATAACACTAGGCCTCTTGCTCAAAATCTCTTTTTTTATACAACTTTTTTTTCTTTTGGATAGCTTTTCCTTGATACTTTTTCTTTTGCTATCTTGCTTTTTTTTGATAGATAACACACGGCCAACTACAAAGTATGGCACCAAAAGTCCTAAGAGCAGCCTGTTGGAGCGGAAACTAGTCTCAATAGGCAAGTTCCTACACCTATGTAGTAGATTGGCTGTGGCTAAGGGTTTTGGAAAAGTGCAAACTGGTCACACTTTGTACCAAGATGATATGGGGTGGCCCGATCTTCTCAGCAAGCACTTGTCGATGGTGATGGTGGATGATAGATAGCTAGCCTGTAGCTATGAACTCTCCCGCTCGATCCCTGATGCCAATGCAACAGCTCTCAAACCTTGTAGGATATTCACAACACCACGCTCTTGCGCACGCAGCCGTGACCACAAACGGTAGTATGCGATCTACTAATTCCCAATGGAACAACATATCACACTCAATTATAGTTGGTAAATTCGAACACAGGGTAATTTCAGAGGTTCTATGAAAGAAATAACTCCAAAATATTTTAACGTGGTCTCCCCCTAAACTACGACGCCCCCATCTATTTATGGGTCCAAGAGGCGGCGGACTATGGTGGAACCCGAGTTGGTTCCACCCAACCTGGATACAAACCGGCCACAAGTGGCTCGGCCAGGACTGGCTCTGCCGTGGCAGAGAAACGAGACTTTTCTCTGCAGGGGCAGAGAACTTCCTCCTCTTGTTGATCTTCGTCTTGGATAGCTCCTTGCGCTTCCTCCCTCTCCTCCCTCGTGCATTCCTCATTGATCAACACGCCATGTTCCTTCAGCTCCTCACTCTGTGCTATGCCTTCTTCTCCTAAGTACTTGATCATACAATAATTCAAAGACTTAGGTAGTATAAAATTCTGATGAATTAAAACACCAGGTTCATTAAGAAACAAGTTCACCTGTTGTTCTAGTAGCTTGGCACGAGCTCTTGTGATTGGTCCAATCCTTATCTCATTGGATTGATCCTTCTTTGCAATTGGAACAACTTCATTAGCAATTGGGGTAGGTGTAATTGTAGGGATGTCCTCATCAATCTTCCTAAGTGCACTTTTGCTAAAGACAAGTTTATTTTTCTTGGATTTGTCGTTTCTTCGAAGGGAATTGAAGTTGATGTTTCCAAGGTAAAGGACATACGAGATTGGCCCATACCAACAAATGTGAGTGAACTCCAAAGTTTTCATGGATTGGCTAGTTTCTATCGTCGCTTTGTGAAAGACTTTTCAACCATTGCTTGTCCCCTTAATGAATTGACCAAAAAGAATGTCACCTTCGTGTGGGGCAAAGCACAACAAAAAGCTTTTGATGAACTTAAAAAGAGGCTCACCGAAGCACCTCTTCTTGCTTTACCGGATTTCACAAAAACTTTTGAGATAGAGTGTGATGCTAGTGGTATTGGCATTGGAGGAGTCCTTATGCAAAAAGGACGTCCTATAGCCTACCATAGCAAAAAACTTGATGGTGCTCGCCTTAACTATCCAATTTATGACAAAGAGCTTTTTGCCTTAGTTCGTGTCCTTCAAGTTTGGCAACACTACCTTTGGCCTAAGGAATTTATCATACATTCCGACCACGAGTCGTTGAAATATCTCAAAGGCCAAGCTAACTTGAGCAAGAGACACGCTAAGTGGGTTGAATTCATGGAGTCTTTTCCGTACATTGTCAAGTATAAGAAGGGCAAAGATAATGTAGTTGCGGACGCATTGTCTCGCAAACATACAAGCCTTCTTACGAGACTTGAAATCAACGTGTTGGGTCTTGAGCAAATAAAATCTTTGTATGCTTCCGACCCGTTCTTTGAACGAATTTTCGCAAAGTGCTCCAATGACAAGGGAGTTGATGATTTCTATTTGCATAAGGGCTTTCTATTTAAACAAAACAAGCTATGCATTCCGGAGTCGTCGCTTCAACTCTTGCTTCTCCAAGAATCTCATGGTGGAGGCCTTATGGGTCACTTTGGTCGCGACAAGACGTTGGACATGCTCTCCAATCACTACTTTTGGCCCAAGATGAAGCGTGACGTGGAGCGCTACGTTCAACGATGCACGACATGTGTTCAAGCTAAGTCGCAAGCTAATCCCTATGGTCTTTATATGCCATTGCCTATTCCTCATACACCTTGGTCCGACATTAGCATGGATTTCGTGTTAGGATTGCCTAGATCTAAGCATGGTCATGATTCTATATTTGTTGTTGTGGATCGTTTTTCCAAAATGGCACACTTCATACCGTGCCATAAGACCGACGATGCTTCACATGTTGCAATGTTTTTCATGGAAATCGTCCGTCTTCACGGTGTGCCAAGGACAATCGTCTCCGACCGCGACGTCAAATTCATGAGCTACTTGTGGAAGACCCTCATGGCCAAGCTCGGCGTCAAGCTCCTCTTTTCATCCGCATCACATCCTCAAACTGATGGCCAAACCGAAGTTGTCAACCGAAGCCTCGGAATTCTCCTTCGTGTGTTGATCAAGAAAAACCTGAAGGATTGGGAGGAATGCATTCCACACGCCGAGTTTGCCTACAATCGAGCCAAGCACTCAACAACCAAGATGAGTCCATTCATGATTGTCTATGGTTTCGAGCCCCTCACCGCGCTCTACATCCTACCACTACCTCTCCATGAGCGCACAAACATGGACGTCAGGAAGCGCGCACAAGCTATGAAGAAGCTTCACGAAGAAACAAGAGCAACTATCGAACAACAAGTCCATCGCCAAGCTTCAAGGTTAAACAAGGACAAGAAGGAGATGATAATTGAAGAAGGTGGCCTTGTGTGGATACACCTAAGCAAGGATCGCTTCCCCAAGGAACGTGACTCCAAGCTCAAGCCAAGAGGAGATGGTCCCTTCAAGGTCCTCAAACGAATCAACAACAATGCCTACATCATCGACATTCCGACCTCCAAGTACCTTTCAAGCAATACATTCAATGTCAAGGATCTCTCACCCTACCATGGAGATGTTCAAGATGATATCCATGAAGAGTCGAGGACGACTCTTTCCCAAGGGGGAGCTGATGCAGCCCGTCCTACGGACGCTTCTACATCTACACCAACAAGTCCCCCAAGTGGACCCATGACTTGTGCCCGAGACAAACTCCTCCAAGCTAAGATGAACTCGCTCCTCTCTTCGTGCCAATTTGATACCTCTTTGGATGGAGTGCTACTTCATACCACTACTTTGTGCATCATCAGGTACGAGCCACCGCCGCGTCGACCCACGAGCCCTGAAGCTGCACCTGAGCTGAAGCTACCTAAGCCGGAGTGTCCGCCCGAATCCAGCCGGAGTGTCCGGCGCAACCGGAGTGTCCGGCACGACTCAGCCGGTGTGTCCGGCCTGCCCGAGCCCGGACCTAGCGTGGACTTTCAGAAGGTTAAATCGGACACTCCCCGGACACCACCCGGAGTGTCCGGTCACCCTGGACTGTCCGGCCGTGCCGACCCGGATTGTCCGGCCCAAGCGATGGGCCTGCGAGCCTAGCTGGGCCCTATGGCCCATGTACCCCTCTACTTTGCCCAGAACTCTACTTTAATGCCTGAATTACCCCTGAACTTGTGGCTGGCCTATATATAGACCCCCACCTCCATTGTAAACCCTAGGCTTGATATTGGAATTAGTGGAAACCCCTTTGTGGATCTATCTAATTCTTGCCTCATGCTCCTTGACTAAGGAGCACCAATATCCCCAAACCTCGTTGGAGTTTGCATCGTGCCTCCGTGTTGTACAAGGCCTAGGCATCGGTGTCCCTTTGCCTAGACGTCAAGATCTCACCGAGTCTCCCATCTCGCCATACCGGTTCGAGAGAGAGTCCTCCACCCGACGACGATCCTAGGGATTGCGCTGGACCGGTCACCGCCGGCGTGAGCTATTGGTGTTTATCGTGGTTTTGCGTGTGTGTGTTCATTGCGTTCTTCGTGCGTGTGTTCGTCGTGTTCATCCTTCAATCCTTCCCCCGTACTCCACCCTCGATTTGAAAGGGAATCGTGATAGATCGGGCCACCCTAGAGGTTTGCCCTCAACAATGACATTGGTGGATCCATGTGGTTTCTGGAAAGAACACACATGCAATGACTCTAGTAGGTCCATATGTGGTTCATGAAAAGAACACACATGCAATGGCATTGGTGGATCCATGTGGTTTGTGGAAAAGAACATACATGCAATGACTCTAGTGGCTCCATATGTGGTTTGTGAAAAGAACACACATGCAATGACATTGGTGGATCCATATGTGGTTTGTGAAAAGAACACACATGCAATGACTCTAGTGGATCCATATGTGGTTTCTAAAAAGAACACACATGCAATGACTCCAGTGCTGGTTTAGGATAAGAACACACATGCAACGACTCTAGTGAATCCATATGTGGTTCATGAAAAGAACACACATGCAAAGAATATAACTGTGGTTAATGGAAAGAACATGCATGCAATGACTCTATTGGATCCATATATGGTTCATGAAAAGAACACACATGCAATGACATTGGTAGATCCATGTGTTTTATGAAAAGAACAGACATGCAATGACTAGTGGATCCATATGTGGTTTGTGAAAAGAACACACATGTAATGATTGTAGTGCTGGTTTATGAAAAGAACAGACATGGAATGACTCTAGTGGATCCATATGTGGTTTGTGAAAAGAACACACATGCAATTACATTGGTTTATCCATGTGTTTTATGAAAAGAACATACATGCGATGACTCTGGTGGATCCATATGCGATTTGTGAAAATAACACACATGCAATGACTCTAGTGCTGGTTTTGTGAAAAGAACATAAATGCAATGACTCTAGTGGATCCATATGTGGTTCATGGAAAGAACTGATACATTGCAAATGTATCTATAATTTTTGATGTTTCATGCTTGGTTTTATCCACTTTCTTGTGTTTTGTTCCAACTTTGGAGTACTTTTCATATGATTTCTTGGACTAACCTATTAACAAAAGCCACAGTGCTAGCTACCTGTTTTCTGCTGTTTTTGGTTCCAGGAAAGTCAGAAAATGAATATTCTCGGAATTGGACGGGACAAAAGCCAAAGTGCCTATTTTTCCGGAAGTTATCAGATGCCAGAATACGAGACAGAGAGGGGCCAGGGGGCCACCACACCACCTGGTCGTGCGGCCCAGCCTGGCCCGCGCCAGGGGGTGGTGTGGCCGCCTCCGGCACCCCCTCGGCCTCCCCTTCCGCCTATATATTTCCCTCGGGACGAAAACCCTAGGTACCCGATCAAAAATCCACGAAAGAGTCTGTAGTCGACATCATCTCCATCCCTAGATCGGGATGGATCTGAAGCTCTTGCTGGCACCCTGCCAGAGAGGGGAATTCACCCTAGAGGCCTTCTTCATCACCATGCAAGCCTTCGGTGTGATGCGTGAGTAGTTCATCCTTGGACTACGGATCCATGTAGTAGCTACATGGCTGGTTCTCCTCCTTTGTGCTTTCATGTTTGGATCTTGTGAGCTCCGTTCATGAGATCATCTATTTGTAATTCTGCATGTTGTGTTTGCGGAGATCCGATGGATATTGAGATGTTATTTCAGATTGATTATTAATTCTATCATGTATTTGTTATTTGTGATCTTGCATGCTTTCCGTTGTTAGTAGCTATCTTGGCCAAGTAGATGCTAGCAACTCCAAGAGTTAGTATTTATGCTCGATAGTGGGTTCATGCCTCTGCTAATCTAGGGAGGTGACAGAAATCTCTAAGGTACTAGATGTGCTGTTGCTACTAGGGAGAAAACAACAATCCTTTATTCATAGAACAATCGTATTGTTTAGTTTACACGCAATTCGTAAAGCAATAATCTGTTGCTTGCAACTTAATACTGGAGGGGGTTCGGATGATAACCTAAAGGTGGATTATTGGTCATAGATGCAGTTGGATGGCAGTCTATGTATAATGTTGTAATGCCCAATCAAGTTCCAAAGGAGTCAAGATTATTAGTATATGCATGTATTGCTTTCTCGATGTTTGTCAATTGCCCCGCTGTAATTTGTTCAACTAGCATGTTATCTATCTAAGGAGAGCCACATCTATCTAAGGAGAGCCACCTCTAGTGAACTATGGATCCCGGTCCTTGTCTTTTACATACAATCTATAAACTATTTACTGCTTTGTGTTTACTTTCTACAAACTTTTACTTCTTTCCATTCAATACGCTTAATCCTTTGTTTTCAGCAAAACACGGTGAGATTGACAACCTCATCGCAAGTTGGTGACAAAGTTCTGTGGTTGTGTTGTGTAGGTCTCCATGTTGCTACTAGCACCGGTAGTGCGCCCTACCAAAGCTCAGATAGCAACACCTTTGGGGTGTTTCCTTGCTCCTACTGGTTCGATTAAATCTTGGTTTCATAACTGAGGGAAACTTGATGTTGTGCTCATCATACCTTCCTCTTGGGGTTCCCAATGAGCTCTACATCAACACCGCACTAGCATTTTTCTGGCGCCATACACTGAGCCATCAAGCATTTTTCTGGTGCCGTTGCCGGGGAGTCAAGGACATCTTCACAAGGGGAATCCCTCATAACCAATCTCTTTACTTTGTTATTTTTTGTTTTGCTTAGTTTCTTTTTGTTTACTTTGCTTGTTTCTTTATCAAAAACACAAAAAAATTAGTTTTACTAGTTTGCTTTCTTATTTAAAAACACAAAAAAATTAAGGCTCCTTTAGTTGTCACCTCTTCCTTAGCTCACCATGTTGATCCCTAAATTCACCCTGAAAGACCTTTCGATTGGTAGTGGTTCTATAATTGGGAAAGATAATATTGAAGAATTATTTAATCATGTTAGTAAGCATGAAGATAGTGAAGATAAATCCCTTGCAGAACTTGCTCCAAACTATGAGATTGCTGCAGCTTCTTCAATTCACATGTTAGAAACTAGGTTGCAAGTAATGTTTCTTAAGCTTAAAGAAATTGAGGACCCTGAAAAGAGGGATTTTATTCTAGAAACTTTGTTTAAGGAGTTCTATGATGTTGCCAAGAAAGCTAGGAAAGTATTTGAACGTTTCAATATGCTAGGCTCATGTGTAGATGTTGTTGGTACACGAGAAAAGATGAACAAAACCGAACCTAATGGGAAGGAACCTAAGATACCAATACCCTTCAAACTAGTAGCAATACATGATGCCATAGAAAAGAATCTTGATTGGATTGTTCCTGCAAACCCTTTTGATGAGAATAGTGAACCTAAGAGCATTGAGAGAGGATCCTCTAGAACTTATTTGGATCATATACCTTGCCTTGTTGAAAATATTTCTGGTATTGATATTAATGCTTCTTCATTTGAGAACACTTGATTCTTTCTTTGCTTCTTATGCCTAACTTAAAGGCGTTAAAGAAAAGTACTTATTGGGAGATAACCCAAAAGTTTTAGATGAGTCTCAGTAATAACCGCTCCTTATCCTTTTTATTTGCTTTTTGTGCCAAGAGTAACCTCTAATGAGAGAGAAGTAATGATTGGGAAAGTTGCTGTCCCGAAATAGATTTCTATGCTTCACCGTAAAAATTCGTGTAAAATCTCTGAACGTCTTTTTGAGGCGTGAATTTTTGTGCTTCTGTCCCAGGTTGTTATCTGACTTTCGTTAGTTCAACAGTTTTTGAGTTGAGCAACAGAAGGTCTTCGAAAAAATTCGCCTTTACCTGCTGGTCTATTTTGACAGATTTCTGCCATTTTCTGCATTTGCTTCTTGTTGGTTCCTTTTTGAGTTCTTTTGGGGAATTGAGCTTATTGAGGGAAGTGATATAGTAGCTAGTGTTCTAATGGAAGTTTATTTGGTGTTAGAACTGAACCTTAAGACTTATTTATCTTGAGTGCACTAATGTTGCTAATAAAGATTGTGTGAAGTTTTGTATGAAGGAAAAATTTCAGGTGTATGGAATGAATGAGTAATGAGATGAAAGATGGACTAAAGCTCAAGCTTGGGGATGCCACGCGTGTCACCCCAAGAAATATCCAAGAAGTACAAGCGTCAAAGCTTGGGGATGCCCAAGGCATCCCCTTCTTCATCAATACAAATCACAGGTTTCTTCCAAACGCTTCATTTTTATTGTTTCATGCACAGTTGTATTGTTCTTGGAGCGTCTTCTTTTTTGTTTTCGTTTTGGTTTTTCGTTTGCTTGGTTTTCTAAGTTTTCTGAATAAATTGGCTGGACCCCCTCTTTCATACATTGGTTTGCAAATAGTTTGGTTTGGTTTGGAAAAGAGTAGGAAAGTTCATACTTATGTGGTAAAAAGAGCTCGTTTTTTACTGTGGCCTATGCTTTGTCATGCCATGCTTGATATTGTTTTGGCTTTATACTTAGTATTCTTTGTTGTAGCATGACTTGTTATAAACAATTGAGATTGCTTAATGTGCCTTGGATGAATCATGCGTTGTTTTAGCATATTAAAGCATAATATAGTGGTATTCTCCTTTGATGCTTTATTTGGGTTGACTTGACGCATGCTCACACCATGTTATGACTATCTCAAGTCACCATAGCCTTTATGATCCTTTAGTTTTCAACTTGTAGTATCACTTTATGCTTTGATCAATGATGTTTTGTCGCTCTGCATGATTATGGCCATTATTGCTCTCTTAGTTTGTCGCTCCCAGTCTTTTGCTAGCCTCCACAACCAAGTATGAGTTCCACTCATGCATCCAACTCCCTAAACCAAGTTATTCTAGAGAGTCCACCATACCTACCTATTAGCTTATGCTATTCCAAGTATATTTATGCTGTTGTTTCCTTCCAAATTAAGCTTGTTTTGAGAAAACTAGTGATTAAAGCTCTCACGAACTTGATGACACACTTTACTTTTCTTGCCCTTAATAAACTTGAACCATTGTGTCGTCTATGTTGTATATGCTTGCACTTATTTGTTGGGGATTAGCAGAACCATGCTTTCATGGGGAACGCTTTCAACATTGCACTTGGTACTTGTACCTAGTTGATATCATGCTCTTTTGTATATGGATGTCGTCGGTGTGAAATGAAAGGGGAGCTTGTAAGTCCATGGAGTTATGTATATGTGTTAGAGAAATGCCTGGGCCGCTGGTCTAATCCATGCTTACATGGTGGAAACCTGCAGCGTAACCATAATGAGCTGTCTATGAAGCATTCTTCTTATAAAAAAAGAGTCCTATATTGAGAAAAAAAAAGATATCATGAAAAGAGGAAAGAGAGAAAAAAGCACCATATTCCCATGGTAAATAAGAAGATTGCTGAGATGCTCGTTGTCTGCTTGCCTTGTCATTTTGATATGGGGATTCTTCCATATCATCGGGCAAGGGGTACCCCGTTGGCGGTTCTCTATGATACACATGTACTTACAATGACAAGAACTTACCGGTGAATAAACTTGAGTAGCATGAGGAGCGGCCCTCGTATACAAGGGACATGAGATTTCTAACTTATACTTCGTCAAGCATGTACACCATAGTTTGTTCACTTTAACCTTAATCACTTCAACATGCTTATGATAGGGGCAATGAGAGCTGAAAGATATAAGTACCATAATTTTTGGAAGCTCTTTATGAGACTTGAATCAATACTTCCTTTTATAAAGGCCTTTCTTCCACCATTATATTGAGTCTCCATCTTCTACCTTTATGCACATACTTTGAGAGCATAGTGGCCATTCTTAGTTCTATGTGCATTGTCCCAAGACTAGTTGATTGATGCATACTTGATATTGCTTGTTTTAAACTATTGTATCTATTCACTCTTATGAACTTTGAAGGTGTCATATGCATTTATATTTGCTACTCTATGAGGGACAAGCTGAATACTATTATGCTATGTTTTTTATGTGAAATAAACAAACGTCTTGCAAAGCATTGTTATTCATGAATCTTTTGTTTGTGCCTTTTCATGTTGCATCATAGTTTCTTTGTCTTATTGCTAGAACTTTGTCTTTCATGTTATGATTGAAGTACTATGATCCCAGCTTTGAATGTTTTACAAATACTTTGATCAAGTCTTTGATGGTGCATGTCACCTCAAAAATTATTCTTTCTTTTTATCACTTACCTAGTCGAGGACGAGCAGGAGTTAAGCTTGGGGATGTTCATACATTGCAAATGTATCTATAATTTTTGATGTTCCATGCTTGGTTTTATCCACTTTCTTGTGTTTTGTTCCAACTTTGGAGTACTTTTCATATGATTTCTTGGACTAAGCTATTAACAAGAGCCATAGTGCCAGCTGCCTGTTTTCTGCTGTTTTTGGTTCCAGGAAAGTTAGAAAATGAATATTCTTGGAATTGGATGGGACAAAAGCCAAAGTGCCTATTTTTTCGGAAGTCATCAGATGTCAGAATACGAGACGGAGAGGGGCCAGGGGGCCACCACACCACCTGGCCGCGCGGCCCAACCTGGCCCGCGCTAGGGGGTGGTGTGGCCGCCTCCGGCACCCCCTCGGCCTCCCCTTCCGCCTATATATTGCCCTCGGGACGAAAACCCTAGGTAACCGATCAAAAATCCACGAAAGAGTCTGTAGCCGCCGTCATCTCCATCCCTAGATCGGGAGGGATCTGAAGCTCTTCCCGGCACCCTGCCAGAGAGGGGAATTCACCCTGGAGGCCTTCTTCATCACCATGCAAGCCTCTGGTGTGATGCGTGAGTAGTTCATCCTTGGCCTACGGATCCATGTAGTAGCTAGATGGCTGGTTCTCCTCCTTTGTGCTTTCATGTTTATATCTTGTGAGATCCATTCATGATCAAGATCATCTATTTGTAATTCTGCATGTTGTGTTTACGGGGATCCGATGGATATTGAGATGCTATTTCAGATTGATTATTGATTCTATCATGTCTTTGTTATTTGTGATCTTGCATGCTTTCCGTTGTTAGTAGCTATCTTGGCCAAGTAGATGCTAGCAACTCCAAGAGTTAGTATTTATGCTCGATAGTGGGTTCATGCCTCTGGTAATCTGGGGAAGTTACGGAAATCTCTAAGGTACTAGATGTGCTACGGAGAAAACAACAATCCTTTGTTCATAGAACAATCGCATTGTTTACTTTACACGCAATTCGTAAAGCAATAATCTGTTGCTTGCAACTTAATACTGGAGGGGGTTCGGATGATAACCTGAAGGTGGATTATTGGTCATAGATGCAGTTGGATGGCGGTCTATGTATAATGTTGTAATGCCCAATCAAGTTCCAAAGGAGTCAAGATGATTAGTATATGCATGTATTGCTTTCTCGATGTTTGTCAATTGCCCCGCTGTAATTTGTTCACCTAGCATGTTATCTATCTAAGGAGAGCCACCTCTAGTGAACTATGGATCCCGGTCCTTGTCTTTTACATACAATCTATAAACTGTTTACTGCTTTGTGTTTACTTTCTGCAAACTTTTACTTCTTTCCATTTGATACGTTTAATCCTTTGTTTTCAGCAAAACACGGTGAGATTGACAACCTCATCGCAAGTTGGGGACAACGTTCTATGGTTGTGTTGTGCAGGTCTCCATGTTGCTACTAGCACCGGTAGTGCGCCCTGCCAAAGCTCAGCTCGCAACACCTTTGGGGTGTTTCCTTGCTCCTACTGGTTTGATTAAACCTTGGTTTCATAACTGGGGGAAACTTGCTGTTGTGCTCATCATACCTTCCTCTTGGGGTTCCCAACAAGCTCTACATCAACACCGCACCAACATTTTTCTGGCGCCATACACTGAGCCATTAAGAACACACATGCAATGACTCTGCTTGATCCATGTGGTTTATGAAAAGAACAAACATGCAATGACTCTAGTGGATCCATATGTGGTTTGTGAAAAGAACACACGTGCAATGACATTGGTTGATCCATGTGTTTTATGAAAAGAACATACATGTAAAGACTCTGGTGGATCCATATGTTCTTTGTGAAAAGAACACACATGCAATGACATTAGTTCATCCATGTGTTTTATGAAAAGAACACACATGCAATGACTCTGGTGGATCCATATGTGGTTTGTGAAAAGAACACACATGCAATGACTCTAGTGCTGGTTTAGGATAAGAACAAACATGCAATGACTCTAGTGGATCCATATGTGGTTCATGAAAAGAACACACATGCAACGACTCTGGTGGATCCATATGTGGTTTGTGAAAAGAACACACATGCAATGACTCTGGTGGATCCATATGTGGTTTTAGAAAAGAACACACATGCAATGACTCTAGCTGTGGTTCATGAAAAGAACACACATGCAATGACTCTAGTGTTGGTTTAGTGAAAATAACACACATGCAATGACTCTAGTGGATCCATATGTGGTTCATGAAAGGAACACACGTGCAATGATATTGGTGGATCCATGTGGTTTGTGGAAAGAACACACATGCAATGACTCTAGTGGATCCATATGTTGTTCACGAAAAGAACACACATGCAATGGCATTGGTGGATCCATGTGGGTTGTGGAAAGAAAACACATGCAATGACTCTAGTGCTTTCTTAGGATAATAACACACATGCAATGACTCTAGTCGATCCATCTGTGGTTCATGAAAAGAAAACACATGCAATGACTATAGTTATGATTAATGGAAAGAAGAAACATGCAATGATTCTAGTGGATCCATATGTGGTTCATGAAAAGAACACACATGCAATGACATTGGTGGATCCATGTGTTTTATGAAAAGAATAGACATGCAATGACTCTAGTGGATCCATATGTAGTTTGTGCAAAGAACACACATGCAATGACATTGGTTGCTCCATGTGTTTTATGAAAGGAACATACATGCAATGACTCTCGTGGATCCATATGTGGTTTGTGAGAAGAACACACATGCAACGACTCTAGTGTTGGTTTTGTGAAAAGAACATACACGCAAATACTCTAGTGGATCCATATGTGGTTCATGAAAAGAACACACATGTAATGACTCTTCTTGATCCGTGTGGTTTATGAAAAGAACAAACATGCAATGACTCTAGTGGATCCATATGTGGTCTGTGAAAAGAACACACATGCAATGACATTGGTTGATCCATGTGTTTTATGAAAAGAACATACATGCAATGAATCTTGTAGATCCATATGTGGTTGTGAAAAGAACACACATGCAATGACTCGTGTGGATCCATATGTGTTTGTGAAAAGAACACACATGCAATGACTTTATCTGTGGTTCATGAAAAGAACACACATGCAATGACTCTAGTGCTGGTTTACTGAAAATAACACAGATGCAATGACTCTAGTGGATCCATATGTGGTTCATGAAAAGAACACACGTGCAATGATATTGGTGGATCCATGTGGTTTGTGGAAAGAACACACATGCAATGACTCTACTGGATCCATATGTTGTTCATGAAAAGAACACACATGCAATGGCATTGGTGGATCCATGTGGTTTGTGGAAAAGAACATATATGCAATGACTCTAGTGGATCCATATGTGGTTTGTGAAAAGAACACACATGCAATGACATTGGTGGATCCATATGTGGTTTGTGAAAAGAACATACATGTACTGACTATAGTGGATCCATATGTGGTTCGTGAAAAGAATACACATGCAATGACCTTGGTGAATCCATATGTGGTTTGTGAAAAGAACACACATGCAATGACTCTAGTGGATCCATACGTGGTTTGTGAAAGGAAAACACATGCCATGACTCTAGTGCTGGTTTAGGATAATAGCCCACATGTAATGACTCTAGTGGATCCATCTGTGGTTCATGAAAAGAAAACACATGCAATGACTATAGTTACGATTAATGGAAAGAACAGACATGCAATGAATCTAGTGGATCCATATGTGGTTCATCAAAAGAACACACATGCAATGACATTGGTGGATCCATGTGTTTTGTGAAAAGAACAGACATGCAATGACTCTAGTGGATCCATATGTGGTTTGTGAAAAGAACACACATGCAATCACATTGGTTGATCCATGTGTTTTATGAAAACAACATACATGCATTGACTCTCGTGGATCCATATGTGGTTTATGAAAAGAACACACATACAATGACTCTAGTGCTGGTTTTGTGAAAAGAACATACATGCAATGACTCTAGTGGATCGATATGTGGTTCATGAAAAGAACACACATGCAATGACTCTACTTGATCCATGTGGTTTATTAAAAGAACAAACATGCAATGTCTCTAGTGGATCCATATGTGGTTTTAGAAAATTACACACATGCAATGACATTGGTTGATCCATGTGTTTATGAAAAGAACATACATGTAATGACTCTGGTGGATCCATATGTGGTTTGTGAAAAGAACACACATGCAATGACAATGGTTGATCCATGTGTTTTATGAAAAGAACAAAATGCAATGACTCTGCTGGATCCATATGTGGTTTGTGAAAAGAACACACATGCAATGACTCTAGTGCAGGTTTAGGATAAGAACATACATGCAATGTCTCTAGTGGATCCATATGTGGTTCATGAAAAGAACACACATGCAAAGACTATAGTTGTGGTTAATGGAAAGAACTAACATGCAATGACTCTATTGGATCCATATGTGGTTCATGAAAAGAACACAAATGCAATGAAATTGGTAGATCCTTGTGTTTTATGAAAAGAACAGACATGCAATGACTACTGGATCCATATGTGGTTTGTGAAAAGAACACACATGCAATGATTCTAGTGCTGGTTTATGGAAAGAACATAGATGCAATGTCTCTAGTGGATCCATATGTGGTTCGTGAAAAGAACACACATGCAATGACTCTGGTGGATCCATATGTGGATTGTGAAAAGAACACACATGTATTGACTCTAGTGCTAGTTTCATGAAAATAGCACACATGCAATGACTCTAGTAGATCCATATTTGGTTCATGAAAAGAACACACATGCAATGACTATAGTTGTGGTTAATGGAAAGAACAGACATGCAATAACTCTAGTGGATCCATATGTGGTTCATGAAAAGAACACACATGCAATGACATTGGTGGATCCATGTGTTTTATGAAAAGATACGACATGCAATGACTCTAGTGGATCCTTGTGTGGTTTGTTAAAAGAACACACATGCAATGACTCTAGTGTTTATTTATGAAAAGAATAGACATGCAATGACTCTAGTGGATCCATATGTGGTTTGTGAAAAGGACACACATGCAATGACTCTAGTTGATCCATGTGTTTTATGAAAAGAACATACATGCGATGACATTGGTGGATCCATATGTGGTTTGTGAAAAGAACATACATGTACTGACTCTAGTGGATCCATATGTGGTTCATGAAAAGAACACACATGCAATGACATTGGTGAATCCATATGTGGTTTGTGAAAAGAAAACACATGCAATGACTCTAGTGCTGGTTTAGGATAATAACACACATGCAATGACTCTAGTGGATCCATATGTGGTTCATGAAAAGAAAACACATGCAATGACTATAGTTACGATTAATGGAAAGAACAGACATGCAATGACTCTAGTGGATCAATATGTGGTTCATGAAAAGAACACACATGCAATGCCATTGATGGATCAATGTTTTTATGAAAATAGTAGACATGCAATGACTCTAGTGGATCCATATGTGGTTTGTAAAAAGAACACACATGCAATGACTCTATCTGTGGTTCATGAAAAGAACACACATGCAATGACTCTAGTGCTGGTTTAGTGAAAATAACACACATGCAATGACTCTAGTGGATCCATATGTGGATCATGAAAAGAACACACGTGTAATGATATTGGTGGATCCATGTGGTTTGTGGAAAGAACACACATGCAATGACTCTAGTGGATCCATATGATGTTCATGAAAAGAACACACATGCAATGGCATTGGTGGATCCATGTGGTTTGTGGAAAAGAACATACATGCAATGACTCTAGTGGATCCATATGTGGTTTGTGAAAAGAACACACATGCAATGACATTGGTGTATCCATATGTGGTTTGTGAAAAGAATATACATGTACTGACTCTAGTGGATCCATATGTGGTTCATGAAAAGAATACACATGCAATGACATTGGTGAATCCATATGTGGTTTGTGAAAAGAACACACATGCAATGACTCTAGTGGATCCATATGTGGTTTGTGAAAAGAAAACACATGCCATGACTCTAGTGCTGGTTTAGGATAATAGCACACATGCAATGACTCTAGTGGATCCATCTGTGGTTCATGAAAAGAAAACACATGCAATGACTATAGTTACGATTAATGGAAAGAACAGACATGCAATGACTCTAGTGGATCCATATGTGGTCTGTAAAAAGAACACACATGCAATGGCATTGGTTGATCCATGTGTTTTATGAAAAGAACGTACATGCAATGAATCTTGTAGATCCATATGTGGTTCTGAAAATAACACACATGCAATGACTCGTGTGGATCCATATGTGTTTGTGAAAAGAACACACATGCAATGACTTTATCTGTGGTTCATGAAAAGAACACACATGCAATGACTCTAGTGCTGGTTTACTGAAAATAACACACATGCAGTGACTCTAGTGGATCCATATGTGGTTCATGAAAAGAACACACGTGCAATGATATTGGTGGATCCATGCGGTTTATGGAAAGAACACACATGCAATGACTCTACTGGATCCATATGTTTTTCATGAAAAGAACACACATGCAATGGCATTGGTGGATCCATGTGGTTTGTGGAAAAGAACATACATGCAATGACTCTAGTGGATCCATATGTGGTTTGTGAAAAGAACACACATGCAATGACATTGGTGGATCCATATGTGGTTTGTGAAAAGAACATACATGTACTGACTCTAGCGGATCCATATGTGGTTCGTGAAAAGAATACACATGCAATGACCTTGGTAAATCCATATGTGGTTTGTGAAAAGAACACACATGCAATGACTCTAGTGGATCCATATGTGGTTTGTGAAAGGAAAACACATGCCATGACTCTAGTGCTGGTTTAGGATAATAGCCCACATGTAATGACTCTAGTGGATCCATCTGTGGTTCATGAAAAGAAAACACATGCAATGACTATAGTTACGATTAATGGAAAGAACAGACATGCAATGAATCTAGTGGATCCATATGTGGTTCATCAAAAGAACACACATGCAATGACATTGGTGGATCCATGTGTTTTGTGAAAAGAACAGACATGCAATGACTCTAGTGGATCCATATGTGGTTTGTGAAAAGAGCACACATGCAATCACATTGGTTGATCCATGTGTTTTATGAAAACAACATACATGCATTGACTCTCGTGGATCCATATGTGGTTTATGAAAAGAACACACATACAATGACTCTAGTGCTGGTTTTGTGAAAAGAACATACATGCAATGACTCTAGTGGATCGATATGTGGTTCATGAAAAGAACACACATGCAATGACTCTACTTGATCCATGTGGTTTATTAAAAGAACAAACATGCAATGTCTCTAGTGGATCCATATGTGGTTTTAGAAAATTACACACATGCAATGACATTGGTTGATCCATGTGTTTTATGAAAAGAACATACATGTAATGACTCTGGTGGATCCATATGTGGTTTGTGAAAAGAACACACATGCAATGACAATGGTTGATCCATGTGTTTTATGAAAAGAACAAAATGCAATGACTCTGCTGGATCCATATGTGGTTTGTGAAAAGAACACACATGCATTGACTCTAGTGCAGGTTTAGGATAAGAACATACATGCAATGTCTCTAGTGGATCCATATGTGGTTCATGAAAAGAACACACATGCAAAGACTATAGCTGTGGTTAATGGAAAGAACTAACATGCAATGACTCTATTGGATCCATATGTGGTTCATGAAAAGAACACAAATGCAATGAAATTGGTAGATCCATGTGTTTTATGAAAAGAACAGACATGCAATGACTACTGGATCCATATGTGGTTTGTGAAAAGAACACACATGCAATGATTCTAGTGCTGGTTTATGGAAAGAACATAGATGCAATGTCTCTAGTGGATCCATATGTGGTTCGTGAAAAGAACACACATGCAATGACTCTGGTGGATCCATATGTGGATTGTGAAAAGAACACACATGCATTGACTCTAGTGCTAGTTTCATGAAAATAGCACATGTGCAATGACTCTAGTGGATCCATATTTGGTTCATGAAAAGAACACACATGCAATGACTATAGTTGTGGTTAATGGAAAGAACAGACATGCAATAACTCTAGTGGATCCATATGTGGTTCATGAAAAGAACACACATGCAATGACATTGGTGGATCCATGTGTTTTATGAAAAGATACGACATGCAATGACTCTAGTGGATCCTTGTGTGGTTTGTTAAAAGAACACACATGCAATGACTCTAGTGTTGATTTATGAAAAGAATAGACATGCAATGACTCTAGTGGATCCATATGTGGTTTGTGAAAAGGACACACATGCAATGACTCTAGTTGATCCATGTGTTTTATGAAAAGAACATACATGCGATGACATTGGTGGATCCATATATGGTTTGTGAAAAGAACATACATGTACTGACTCTAGTGGATCCATATGTGGTTCATGAAAAGAACACACATGCAATGACATTGGTGAATCCATATGTGCTTTGTGAAAAGAAAACACATGCAATGACTCTAGTGCTGGTTTAGGATAATAACACACATGCAATGACTCTAGTGGATCCATATGTGGTTCATGAAAAGAAAACACATGCAATGACTATAGTTACGATTAATGGAAAGAATAGACATGCAATGACTCTAGTGGATCAATATGTGGTTCATGAAAAGAACACACATGCAATGCCATTGATGGATCAATGTTTTTATGAAAATAGTAGACATGCAATGACTCTAGTGGATCCATATGTGGTTTGTAAAAAGAACACACATGCAATGACTCTATCTGTGGTTCATGAAAAGAACACACATGCAATGACTCTAGTGCTGGTTTAGTGAAAATAACACACATGCAATGACTCTAGTGGATCCATATGTGGATCATGAAAAGAACACACGTGTAATGATATTGGTGGATCCATGTGGTTTGTGGAAAGAACACACATGCAATGACTCTAGTGGATCCATATGATGTTCATGAAAAGAACACACATGCAATGGCATTGGTGGATCCATGTGGTTTGTGGAAAAGAACATACATGCAATGACTCTAGTGGATCCATATGTGGTTTGTGAAAAGAACACACATGCAATGACATTGGTGTATCCATATGTGGTTTGTGAAAAGAATATACATGTACTGACTCTAGTGGATCCATATGTGGTTCATGAAAAGAATACACATGCAATGACATTGGTGAATCCATATGTGGTTTGTGAAAAGAACACACATGCAATGACTCTAGTGGATCCATATGTGGTTTGTGAAAAGAAAACACATGCCATGACTCTAGTGCTGGTTTAGGATAATAGCACACATGCAATGACTCTAGTGGATCCATCTGTGGTTCATGAAAAGAAAACACATGCAATGACTATAGTTACGATTAATGGAAAGAACAGACATGCAATGACTCTAGTGGATCCATATGTGGTCTGTAAAAAGAACACACATGCAATGACATTGGTTGATCCATGTGTTTTATGAAAAGAACGTACATGCAATGAATCTTGTAGATCCATATGTGGTTGTGAAAATAACACACATGCAATGACTCGTGTGGATCCATATGTGTTTGTGAAAAGAACACACATGCAATGACTTTATCTGTGGTTCATGAAAAGAACACACATGCAATGACTCTAGTGCTGGTTTACTGAAAATAACACACATGCAGTGACTCTAGTGGATCCATATGTGGTTCATGAAAAGAACACACGTGCAATGATATTGGTGGATCCATGTGGTTTATGGAAAGAACACACATGCAATGACTCTACTGGATCCATATGTTTTTCATGAAAAGAACACACATGCAATGGCATTGGTGGATCCATGTGGTTTGTGGAAAAGAACATACATGCAATGACTCTAGTGGATCCATATGTGGTTTGTGAAAAGAACACACATGCAATGACATTGGTGGATCCATATGTGGTTTGTGAAAAGAACATACATGTACTGACTCTAGTGGATCCATATGTGGTTCGTGAAAAGAATACACATGCAATGACCTTGGTGAATCCATATGTGGTTTGTGAAAAGAACACACATGCAATGACTCTAGTGGATCCATATGTGGTTTGTGAAAGGAAAACACATGCCATGACTCTAGTGCTGGTTTAGGATAATAGCCCACATGTAATGACTCTAGTGGATCCATCTGTGGTTCATGAAAAGAAAACACATGCAATGACTATAGTTACGATTAATGGAAAGAACAGACATGCAATGAATCTAGTGGATCCATATGTGGTTCATCAAAAGAACACACATGCAATGACATTGGTGGATCCATGTGTTTTGTGAAAAGAACAGACATGCAATGACTCTAGTGGATCCATATGTGGTTTGTGAAAAGAACACACATGCAATCACATTGGTTGATCCATGTGTTTTATGAAAACAACATACATGCATTGACTCTCGTGGATCCATATGTGGTTTATGAAAAGAACACACATACAATGACTCTAGTGCTAGTTTTGTGAAAAGAACATACATGCAATGACTCTAGTGGATCGATATGTGGTTCATGAAAAGAACACACATGCAATGACTCTACTTGATCCATGTGGTTTATTAAAAGAACAAACATGCAATGTCTCTAGTGGATCCATATGTGGTTTTAGAAAATTACACACATGCAATGACATTGGTTGATCCATGTGTTTTATGAAAAGAACATACATGTAATGACTCTGGTGGATCCATATGTGGTTTGTGAAAAGAACACACATGCAATGACAATGGTTGATCCATGTGTTTTATGAAAAGAACAAAATGCAATGACTCTGCTGGATCCATATGTGGTTTGTGAAAAGAACACACATGCAATGACTCTAGTGCAGGTTTAGGATAAGAACATACATGCAATGTCTCTAGTGGATCCATATGTGGTTCATCAAAAGGACACACATGCAAAGACTATAGTTGTGGTTAATGGAAAGAACTAACATGCAATGACTCTATTGGATCCATATGTGGTTCATGAAAAGAACACAAATGCAATGAAATTGGTAGATCCATGTGTTTTATGAAAAGAACAGACATGCAATGACTACTGGATCCATATGTGGTTTGTGAAAAGAACACACATGCAATGATTCTAGTGCCGGTTTATGGAAAGAACATAGATGCAATGTCTCTAGTGGATCCATATGTGGTTCGTGAAAAGAACACACATGCAATGACTCTGGTGGATCCATATGTGGATTGTGAAAGAACACACATGCATTGACTCTAGTGCTAGTTTCATGAAAATAGCACACATGCAATGACTCTAGTGGATCCATATTTGGTTCATGAAAAGAACACACATGCAATGACTATAGTTGTGGTTAATGGAAAGAACAGACATGCAATAACTCTAGTGGATCCATATGTGGTTCATGAAAAGAACACACATTCAATGACATTGGTGGATCCATGTGTTTTATGAAAAGATACGACATGCAATGACTCTAGTGGATCCTTGTGTGGTTTGTTAAAAGAACACACATGCAATGACTCTAGTGTTGATTTATGAAAAGAATAGACATGCAATGACTCTAGTGGATCCATATGTGGTTTGTGAAAAGGACACACATGCAATGACTCTAGTTGATCCATGTGTTTTATGAAAAGAACATACATGCGATGACATTGGTGGATCCATATGTGGTTTGTGAAAAGAACATACATGTACTGACTCTAGTGGATCCATATGTGGTTCAAGAAAAGAACACACATGCAATGACATTGGTGAATCCATATGTGGTTTGTGAAAAGAAAACACATGCAATGACTCAAGTGCTGGTTTAGGATAATAACACACATGCAATGACTCTAGTGGATCCATATGTGGTTCATGAAAAGAAAACACATGCAATGACTATAGTTACGATTAATGGAAAGAACAGACATGCAATGACTCTAGTGGATGAATATGTGGTTCATGAAAAGAACACACATGCAATGCCATTGATGGATCAATGTTTTTATAAAAATAGTAGACATGCAATGACTCTAGTGGATCCATATGTGGTTTGTAAAAAGAACACACATGCAATGACTCTATCTGTGGTTCATGAAAAGAACACACATGCAATGACTCTAGTGTTGGTTTAGTGAAAATAACACACATGCAATGACTCTAGTAGATCCATATGTGGATCATGAAAAGAACACACGTGTAATGATATTGGTGGATCCATGTTGTTTGTGGAAAGAACACACATGCAATGACTCTAGTGGATCCATATGATGTTCATGAAAAGAACACACATGCAATGGCATTGGTGGATCCATGTGGTTTGTGGAAAAGAACATACATGCAATGACTCTAGTGGATCCATATGTGGTTTGTGAAAAGAACACACATGCAATGACATTGGTGTATCCATATGTGGTTTGTGAAAAGAATATACATGTACTGACTCTAGTGGATCCATATGTGGTTCATGAAAAGAATACACATGCAATGACATTGGTGAATCCATATGTGGTTTGTGAAAAGAACACACATGCAATGACTCTAGTGGATCCATATGTGGTTTGTGAAAAGAAAACACATGCCATGACTCTAGTGCTGGTTTAGGATAATAGCACACATGCAATGACTCTAGTGGATCCATCTGTGGTTCATAAAAAGAAAACACATGCAATGACTATAGTTACGATTAATGGAAAGAACAGACATGCAATAACTCTAGTGGATCCATATGTGGTCTGTAAAAACAACACACATGCAATGACATTGGTTGATCCATGTGTTTTATGAAAAGAACGTACATGCAATGAATCTTGTAGATCCATATGTGGTTGTGAAAATAACACACATGCAATGACTCGTGTGGATCCATATGTGTTTGTGAAAAGAACACACATGCAATGACTTTATCTGTGGTTCATGAAAAGAACACACATGCAATGACTCTAGTGCTGGTTTACTGAAAATAACACACATGCAATGACTCTAGTGGATCCATATATGGTTCATGAAAAGAACACACGTGCAATGATATTGGTGGATCCATGTGGTTTATGGAAAGAACACACATGCAATGACTCTACTGGATCCATATGTTTTTCATGAAAAGAACACACATGCAATGGCATTGGTGGATCCATGTGGTTTGTGGAAAAGAACATACATGCAATGACTCTAGTGGATCCATATGTGGTTTGTGAAAAGAACACACATGCAATGACATTGGTGGATCCATATGTGGTTTGTGAAAAGAACATACATGTACTGACTCTAGTGGATCCATATGTGGTTCGTGAAAAGAATACACATGCAATGACCTTGGTGAATCCATATGTGGTTTGTGAAAATAACACACATGCAATGACTCTAGTGGATCCATATGTGGTTTGTGAAAGGAAAACACATGCCATGACTCTAGTGCTGGTTTAGGATAATAGCCCACATGTAATGACTCTAGTGGATCCATCTGTGGTTCATGAAAAGAAAACACATGCAATGACTATAGTTACGATTAATGGAAAGAACAGACATGCAATGAATCTAGTAGATCCATATGTGGTTCATCAAAAGAACACACATGCAATGACATTGGTGGATCCATGTGTTTTGTGAAAAGAACAGACATGCAATGACTCTAGTGGATCCATATGTGGTTTGTGAAAAGAACAGACATACAATCTCATTGGTTGATCCATGTGTTTTATGAAAACAACATACGTGCATTGACTCTCGTGGATCCATATGTGGTTTATGAAAAGAACACACATACAATGACTCTAGTGATGGTTTTGTGAAAAGAACATACATGCAATGACTCTAGTGGATCGATATGTAGTTCATGAAAAGAACACACATGCAATGACTCTACTTGATCCATGTGGTTTATTAAAAGAACAAACATGCAATGTCTCTAGTGGATCCATATGTGGTTTTAGAAAATTACACACATGGAATGACATTGGTTGATCCATGTGTTTGATGAAAAGAACATACATGTAATGACTCTGGTGGATCCATATGTGGTTTGTGAAAAGAACACACATGCAATGACAATGGTTGATCCATGTGTTTTATGAAAAGAACAAAAATGCAATGACTCTGGTGGATCCATATGTGGTTTGTGAAAAGAACACACATGCAATGACTCTAGTGCAGGTTTAGGATAAGAACATACATGCAATGTCTCTAGTGGATCCATATGTGGTTCATGAAAAGAACACACATGCAAAGACTATAGCTGTGGTTAATGGAAAGAACTAACATGCAATGAATCTATTGGATCCATATGTGGTTCATGAAAAGAACACAAATGCAATGAAATTGGTGGATCCATGTGTTTTATGAAAAGAACAGACATGCAATGACTACTGAATCCATATGTGGTTTGTGAAAAGAACACACATGCAATGATTCTAGTGCTGGTTTATGGAAAGAACATAGATGCAATGTCTCTAGTGGATCCATATGTGGTTCGTGAAAGGAACACACATGCAATGACTCTGGTGGATCCATATGTGGATTGTGAAAAGAACACACATGCATTGACTCTAGTGCTAGTTTCATGAAAATAGCACACATGCAATGACTATAGTTGTGGTTAATGGAAAGAACAGACATGCAATAACTCTAGTGGATCCATATGTGGTTCATGAAAAGAACACACATGCAATGACATTGGTGGATCCATGTGTTTTATGAAAAGATACGACATGCAATGACTCTAGTGGATCCTTGTGTGGTTTGTTAAAAGAACACACATGCAATGACTCTAGTGTTGATTTATGAAAAGAATAGACATGCAATGACTCTAGTGGATCCATATGTGGTTTGTGAAAAAGACACACATGCAATGACTCTAGTTGATCCATGTGTTTTATGAAAAGAACATACATGTGATGACATTGGTGGATCCATATGTGGTTTGTGAAAAGAACATACATGTACTGACTCTAGTGGATCCATATGTGGTTCGTGAAAAGAATACACATGCAATGACCTTGGTGAATCCATATGTGGTTTGTGAAAAGAACACACATGCAATGACTCTAGTGGATCCATATGTGGTTTGTGAAAGGAAGACACATGCCATGACTCTAGTGCTGGTTTAGGATAATAGCCCACATGTAATGACTCTAGTGGATCCATCTGTGGTTCATGAAAAGAAAACACATGCAATGACTATAGTTACGATTAATGGAAAGAACAGACATGCAATGAATCTAGTGGATCCATATGTGGTTCATCAAAAGAACACACATGCAATGACATTGGTGGATCCATGTGTTTTGTGAAAAGAACAGACATGCAATGACTCTAGTGGATCCATATGTGGTTTGTGAAAAGAACACACATGCAATCACATTGGTTGATCCATGTGTTTTATGAAAACAACATACATGCATTGACTCTCGTGGATCCATATGTGGTTTATGAAAAGAACACACATACAATGACTCTAGTGCTAGTTTTGTGAAAAGAACATACATGCAATGACTCTAGTGGATCGATATGTGGTTCATGAAAAGAACACACATGCAATGACTCTACTTGATCCATGTGGTTTATTAAAAGAACAAACATGCAATGTCTCTAGTGGATCCATATGTGGTTTTAGAAAATTACACACATGCAATGACATTGGTTGATCCATGTGTTTTATGAAAAGAACATACATGTAATGACTCTGGTGGATCCATATGTGGTTTGTGAAAAGAACACACATGCAATGACAATGGTTGATCCATGTGTTTTATGAAAAGAACAAAATGCAATGACTCTGCTGGATCCATATGTGGTTTGTGAAAAGAACACACATGCAATGACTCTAGTGCAGGTTTAGGATAAGAACATACATGCAATGTCTCTAGTGGATCCATATGTGGTTCATCAAAAGGACACACATGCAAAGACTATAGCTGTGGTTAATGGAAAGAACTAACATGCAATGACTCTATTGGATCCATATGTGGTTCATAAAAAGAACACAAATGCAATGAAATTGGTAGATCCATGTGTTTTATGAAAAGAACAGACATGCAATGACTACTGGATCCATATGTGGTTTGTGAAAAGAACACACATGCAATGATTCTAGTGCCGGTTTATGGAAAGAACATAGATGCAATGTCTCTAGTGGATCCATATGTGGTTCGTGAAAAGAACACACATGCAATGACTCTGGTGGATCCATATGTGGATTGTGAAAAGAACACACATGCATTGACTCTAGTGCTAGTTTCATGAAAATAGCACACATGCAATGACTCTAGTGGATCCATATTTGGTTCATGAAAAGAACACACATGCAATGACTATAGTTGTGGTTAATGGAAAGAACAGACATGCAATAACTCTAGTGGATCCATATGTGGTTCATGAAAAGAACACACATTCAATGACATTGGTGGATCCATGTGTTTTATGAAAAGATACGACATGCAATGACTCTAGTGGATCCTTGTGTGGTTTGTTAAAAGAACACACATGCAATGACTCTAGTGTTGATTTATGAAAAGAATAGACATGCAATGACTCTAGTGGATCCATATGTGGTTTGTGAAAAGGACACACATGCAATGACTCTAGTTGATCCATGTGTTTTATGAAAAGAACATACATGCGATGACATTGGTGGATCCATATGTGGTTTGTGAAAAGAACATACATGTACTGACTCTAGTGGATCCATATGTGGTTCATGAAAAGAACACACATGCAATGACATTGGTGAATCCATATGTGGTTTGTGAAAAGAAAACACATGCAATGACTCAAGTGCTGGTTTAGGATAATAACACACATGCAATGACTCTAGTGGATCCATATGTGGTTCATGAAAAGAAAACACATGCAATGACTATAGTTACGATTAATGGAAAGAACAGACATGCAATGACTCTAGTGGATGAATATGTGGTTCATGAAAAGAACACACATGCAATGCCATTGATGGATCAATGTTTTTATAAAAATAGTAGACATGCAATGACTCTAGTGGATCCATATGTGGTTTGTAAAAAGAACACACATGCAATGACTCTATCTGTGGTTCATGAAAAGAACACACATGCAATGACTCTAGTGTTGGTTTAGTGAAAATAACACACATGCAATGACTCTAGTAGATCCATATGTGGATCATGAAAAGAACACACGTGTAATGATATTGGTGGATCCATGTTGTTTGTGGAAAGAACACACATGCAATGACTCTAGTGGATCCATATGATGTTCATGAAAAGAACACACATGCAATGGCATTGGTGGATCCATGTGGTTTGTGGAAAAGAACATACATGCAATGACTCTAGTGGATCCATATGTGGTTTGTGAAAAGAACACACATGCAATGACATTGGTGTATCCATATGTGGTTTGTGAAAAGAATATACATGTACTGACTCTAGTGGATCCATATGTGGTTCATGAAAAGAATACACATGCAATGACATTGGTGAATCCATATGTGGTTTGTGAAAAGAACACACATGCAATGACTCTAGTGGATCCATATGTGGTTTGTGAAAAGAAAACACATGCCATGACTCTAGTGCTGGTTTAGGATAATAGCACACATGCAATGACTCTAGTGGATCCATCTGTGGTTCATAAAAAGAAAACACATGCAATGACTATAGTTACGATTAATGGAAAGAACAGACATGCAATAACTCTAGTGGATCCATATGTGGTCTGTAAAAAGAACACACATGCAATGACATTGGTTGATCCATGTGTTTTATGAAAAGAACGTACATGCAATGAATCTTGTAGATCCATATGTGGTTGTGAAAATAACACACATGCAATGACTCGTGTGGATCCATATGTGTTTGTGAAAAGAACACACATGCAATGACTTTATCTGTGGTTCATGAAAAGAACACACATGCAATGACTCTAGTGCTGGTTTACTGAAAATAACACACATGCAATGACTCTAGTGGATCCATATATGGTTCATGAAAAGAACACACGTGCAATGATATTGGTGGATCCATGTGGTTTATGGAAAGAACACACATGCAATGACTCTACTGGATCCATATGTTTTTCATGAAAAGAACACACATGCAATGGCATTGGTGGATCCATGTGGTTTGTGGAAAAGAACATACATGCAATGACTCTAGTGGATCCATATGTGGTTTGTGAAAAGAACACACATGCAATGACATTGGTGGATCCATATGTGGTTTGTGAAAAGAACATACATGTACTGACTCTAGTGGATCCATATGTGGTTCGTGAAAAGAATACACATGCAATGACCTTGGTGAATCCATATGTGGTTTGTGAAAATAACACACATGCAATGACTCTAGTGGATCCATATGTGGTTTGTGAAAGGAAAACACATGCCATGACTCTAGTGCTGGTTTAGGATAATAGCCCACATGTAATGACTCTAGTGGATCCATCTGTGGTTCATGAAAAGAAAACACATGCAATGACTATAGTTACGATTAATGGAAAGAACAGACATGCAATGAATCTAGTAGATCCATATGTGGTTCATCAAAAGAACACACATGCAATGACATTGGTGGATCCATGTGTTTTGTGAAAAGAACAGACATGCAATGACTCTAGTGGATCCATATGTGGTTTGTGAAAAGAACAGACATACAATCTCATTGGTTGATCCATGTGTTTTATGAAAACAACATACGTGCATTGACTCTCGTGGATCCATATGTGGTTTATGAAAAGAACACACATACAATGACTCTAGTGATGGTTTTGTGAAAAGAACATACATGCAATGACTCTAGTGGATCGATATGTAGTTCATGAAAAGAACACACATGCAATGACTCTACTTGATCCATGTGGTTTATTAAAAGAACAAACATGCAATGTCTCTAGTGGATCCATATGTGGTTTTAGAAAATTACACACATGGAATGACATTGGTTGATCCATGTGTTTGATGAAAAGAACATACATGTAATGACTCTGGTGGATCCATATGTGGTTTGTGAAAAGAACACACATGCAATGACAATGGTTGATCCATGTGTTTTATGAAAAGAACAAAAATGCAATGACTCTGGTGGATCCATATGTGGTTTGTGAAAAGAACACACATGCAATGACTCTAGTGCAGGTTTAGGATAAGAACATACATGCAATGTCTCTAGTGGATCCATATGTGGTTCATGAAAAGAACACACATGCAAAGACTATAGCTGTGGTTAATGGAAAGAACTAACATGCAATGAATCTATTGGATCCATATGTGGTTCATGAAAAGAACACAAATGCAATGAAATTGGTGGATCCATGTGTTTTATGAAAAGAACAGACATGCAATGACTACTGAATCCATATGTGGTTTGTGAAAAGAACACACATGCAATGATTCTAGTGCTGGTTTATGGAAAGAACATAGATGCAATGTCTCTAGTGGATCCATATGTGGTTCGTGAAAGGAACACACATGCAATGACTCTGGTGGATCCATATGTGGATTGTGAAAAGAACACACATGCATTGACTCTAGTGCTAGTTTCATGAAAATAGCACACATGCAATGACTATAGTTGTGGTTAATGGAAAGAACAGACATGCAATAACTCTAGTGGATCCATATGTGGTTCATGAAAAGAACACACATGCAATGACATTGGTGGATCCATGTGTTTTATGAAAAGATACGACATGCAATGACTCTAGTGGATCCTTGTGTGGTTTGTTAAAAGAACACACATGCAATGACTCTAGTGTTGATTTATGAAAAGAATAGACATGCAATGACTCTAGTGGATCCATATGTGGTTTGTGAAAAAGACACACATGCAATGACTCTAGTTGATCCATGTGTTTTATGAAAAGAACATACATGTGATGACATTGGTGGATCCATATGTGGTTTGTGAAAAGAACATACATGTACTGACTCTAGTGGATCCATATGTGGTTCGTGAAAAGAATACACATGCAATGACCTTGGTGAATCCATATGTGGTTTGTGAAAAGAACACACATGCAATGACTCTAGTGGATCCATATGTGGTTTGTGAAAGGAAGACACATGCCATGACTCTAGTGCTGGTTTAGGATAATAGCCCACATGTAATGACTCTAGTGGATCCATCTGTGGTTCATGAAAAGAAAACACATGCAATGACTATAGTTACGATTAATGGAAAGAACAGACATGCAATGAATCTAGTGGATCCATATGTGGTTCATCAAAAGAACACACATGCAATGACATTGGTGGATCCATGTGTTTTGTGAAAAGAACAGACATGCAATGACTCTAGTGGATCCATATGTGGTTTGTGAAAAGAACACACATGCAATCACATTGGTTGATCCATGTGTTTTATGAAAACAACATACATGCATTGACTCTCGTGGATCCATATGTGGTTTATGAAAAGAACACACATACAATGACTCTAGTGCTAGTTTTGTGAAAAGAACATACATGCAATGACTCTAGTGGATCGATATGTGGTTCATGAAAAGAACACACATGCAATGACTCTACTTGATCCATGTGGTTTATTAAAAGAACAAACATGCAATGTCTCTAGTGGATCCATATGTGGTTTTAGAAAATTACACACATGCAATGACATTGGTTGATCCATGTGTTTTATGAAAAGAACATACATGTAATGACTCTGGTGGATCCATATGTGGTTTGTGAAAAGAACACACATGCAATGACAATGGTTGATCCATGTGTTTTATGAAAAGAACAAAATGCAATGACTCTGCTGGATCCATATGTGGTTTGTGAAAAGAACACACATGCAATGACTCTAGTGCAGGTTTAGGATAAGAACATACATGCAATGTCTCTAGTGGATCCATATGTGGTTCATCAAAAGGACACACATGCAAAGACTATAGCTGTGGTTAATGGAAAGAACTAACATGCAATGACTCTATTGGATCCATATGTGGTTCATAAAAAGAACACAAATGCAATGAAATTGGTAGATCCATGTGTTTTATGAAAAGAACAGACATGCAATGACTACTGGATCCATATGTGGTTTGTGAAAAGAACACACATGCAATGATTCTAGTGCCGGTTTATGGAAAGAACATAGATGCAATGTCTCTAGTGGATCCATATGTGGTTCGTGAAAAGAACACACATGCAATGACTCTGGTGGATCCATATGTGGATTGTGAAAAGAACACACATGCATTGACTCTAGTGCTAGTTTCATGAAAATAGCACACATGCAATGACTCTAGTGGATCCATATTTGGTTCATGAAAAGAACACACATGCAATGACTATAGTTGTGGTTAATGGAAAGAACAGACATGCAATAACTCTAGTGGATCCATATGTGGTTCATGAAAAGAACACACATTCAATGACATTGGTGGATCCATGTGTTTTATGAAAAGATACGACATGCAATGACTCTAGTGGATCCTTGTGTGGTTTGTTAAAAGAACACACATGCAATGACTCTAGTGTTGATTTATGAAAAGAATAGACATGCAATGACTCTAGTGGATCCATATGTGGTTTGTGAAAAGGACACACATGCAATGACTCTAGTTGATCCATGTGTTTTATGAAAAGAACATACATGCGATGACATTGGTGGATCCATATGTGGTTTGTGAAAAGAACATACATGTACTGACTCTAGTGGATCCATATGTGGTTCATGAAAAGAACACACATGCAATGACATTGGTGAATCCATATGTGGTTTGTGAAAAGAAAACACATGCAATGACTCAAGTGCTGGTTTAGGATAATAACACACATGCAATGACTCTAGTGGATCCATATGTGGTTCATGAAAAGAAAACACATGCAATGACTATAGTTACGATTAATGGAAAGAACAGACATGCAATGACTCTAGTGGATGAATATGTGGTTCATGAAAAGAACACACATGCAATGCCATTGATGGATCAATGTTTTTATAAAAATAGTAGACATGCAATGACTCTAGTGGATCCATATGTGGTTTGTAAAAAGAACACACATGCAATGACTCTATCTGTGGTTCATGAAAAGAACACACATGCAATGACTCTAGTGTTGGTTTAGTGAAAATAACACACATGCAATGACTCTAGTAGATCCATATGTGGATCATGAAAAGAACACACGTGTAATGATATTGGTGGATCCATGTTGTTTGTGGAAAGAACACACATGCAATGACTCTAGTGGATCCATATGATGTTCATGAAAAGAACACACATGCAATGGCATTGGTGGATCCATGTGGTTTGTGGAAAAGAACATACATGCAATGACTCTAGTGGATCCATATGTGGTTTGTGAAAAGAACACACATGCAATGACATTGGTGTATCCATATGTGGTTTGTGAAAAGAATATACATGTACTGACTCTAGTGGATCCATATGTGGTTCATGAAAAGAATACACATGCAATGACATTGGTGAATCCATATGTGGTTTGTGAAAAGAACACACATGCAATGACTCTAGTGGATCCATATGTGGTTTGTGAAAAGAAAACACATGCCATGACTCTAGTGCTGGTTTAGGATAATAGCACACATGCAATGACTCTAGTGGATCCATCTGTGGTTCATAAAAAGAAAACACATGCAATGACTATAGTTACGATTAATGGAAAGAACAGACATGCAATAACTCTAGTGGATCCATATGTGGTCTGTAAAAAGAACACACATGCAATGACATTGGTTGATCCATGTGTTTTATGAAAAGAACGTACATGCAATGAATCTTGTAGATCCATATGTGGTTGTGAAAATAACACACATGCAATGACTCGTGTGGATCCATATGTGTTTGTGAAAAGAACACACATGCAATGACTTTATCTGTGGTTCATGAAAAGAACACACATGCAATGACTCTAGTGCTGGTTTACTGAAAATAACACACATGCAATGACTCTAGTGGATCCATATATGGTTCATGAAAAGAACACACGTGCAATGATATTGGTGGATCCATGTGGTTTATGGAAAGAACACACATGCAATGACTCTACTGGATCCATATGTTTTTCATGAAAAGAACACACATGCAATGGCATTGGTGGATCCATGTGGTTTGTGGAAAAGAACATACATGCAATGACTCTAGTGGATCCATATGTGGTTTGTGAAAAGAACACACATGCAATGACATTGGTGGATCCATATGTGGTTTGTGAAAAGAACATACATGTACTGACTCTAGTGGATCCATATGTGGTTCGTGAAAAGAATACACATGCAATGACCTTGGTGAATCCATATGTGGTTTGTGAAAATAACACACATGCAATGACTCTAGTGGATCCATATGTGGTTTGTGAAAGGAAAACACATGCCATGACTCTAGTGCTGGTTTAGGATAATAGCCCACATGTAATGACTCTAGTGGATCCATCTGTGGTTCATGAAAAGAAAACACATGCAATGACTATAGTTACGATTAATGGAAAGAACAGACATGCAATGAATCTAGTAGATCCATATGTGGTTCATCAAAAGAACACACATGCAATGACATTGGTGGATCCATGTGTTTTGTGAAAAGAACAGACATGCAATGACTCTAGTGGATCCATATGTGGTTTGTGAAAAGAACAGACATACAATCTCATTGGTTGATCCATGTGTTTTATGAAAACAACATACGTGCATTGACTCTCGTGGATCCATATGTGGTTTATGAAAAGAACACACATACAATGACTCTAGTGATGGTTTTGTGAAAAGAACATACATGCAATGACTCTAGTGGATCGATATGTAGTTCATGAAAAGAACACACATGCAATGACTCTACTTGATCCATGTGGTTTATTAAAAGAACAAACATGCAATGTCTCTAGTGGATCCATATGTGGTTTTAGAAAATTACACACATGGAATGACATTGGTTGATCCATGTGTTTGATGAAAAGAACATACATGTAATGACTCTGGTGGATCCATATGTGGTTTGTGAAAAGAACACACATGCAATGACAATGGTTGATCCATGTGTTTTATGAAAAGAACAAAAATGCAATGACTCTGGTGGATCCATATGTGGTTTGTGAAAAGAACACACATGCAATGACTCTAGTGCAGGTTTAGGATAAGAACATACATGCAATGTCTCTAGTGGATCCATATGTGGTTCATGAAAAGAACACACATGCAAAGACTATAGCTGTGGTTAATGGAAAGAACTAACATGCAATGAATCTATTGGATCCATATGTGGTTCATGAAAAGAACACAAATGCAATGAAATTGGTGGATCCATGTGTTTTATGAAAAGAACAGACATGCAATGACTACTGAATCCATATGTGGTTTGTGAAAAGAACACACATGCAATGATTCTAGTGCTGGTTTATGGAAAGAACATAGATGCAATGTCTCTAGTGGATCCATATGTGGTTCGTGAAAGGAACACACATGCAATGACTCTGGTGGATCCATATGTGGATTGTGAAAAGAACACACATGCATTGACTCTAGTGCTAGTTTCATGAAAATAGCACACATGCAATGACTATAGTTGTGGTTAATGGAAAGAACAGACATGCAATAACTCTAGTGGATCCATATGTGGTTCATGAAAAGAACACACATGCAATGACATTGGTGGATCCATGTGTTTTATGAAAAGATACGACATGCAATGACTCTAGTGGATCCTTGTGTGGTTTGTTAAAAGAACACACATGCAATGACTCTAGTGTTGATTTATGAAAAGAATAGACATGCAATGACTCTAGTGGATCCATATGTGGTTTGTGAAAAAGACACACATGCAATGACTCTAGTTGATCCATGTGTTTTATGAAAAGAACATACATGTGATGACATTGGTGGATCCATATGTGGTTTGTGAAAAGAACATACATGTACTGACTCTAGTGGATCCATATGTGGTTCGTGAAAAGAATACACATGCAATGACCTTGGTGAATCCATATGTGGTTTGTGAAAAGAACACACATGCAATGACTCTAGTGGATCCATATGTGGTTTGTGAAAGGAAGACACATGCCATGACTCTAGTGCTGGTTTAGGATAATAGCCCACATGTAATGACTCTAGTGGATCCATCTGTGGTTCATGAAAAGAAAACACATGCAATGACTATAGTTACGATTAATGGAAAGAACAGACATGCAATGAATCTAGTGGATCCATATGTGGTTCATCAAAAGAACACACATGCAATGACATTGGTGGATCCATGTGTTTTGTGAAAAGAACAGACATGCAATGACTCTAGTGGATCCATATGTGGTTTGTGAAAAGAACACACATGCAATCACATTGGTTGATCCATGTGTTTTATGAAAACAACATACATGCATTGACTCTCGTGGATCCATATGTGGTTTATGAAAAGAACACACATACAATGACTCTAGTGCTAGTTTTGTGAAAAGAACATACATGCAATGACTCTAGTGGATCGATATGTGGTTCATGAAAAGAACACACATGCAATGACTCTACTTGATCCATGTGGTTTATTAAAAGAACAAACATGCAATGTCTCTAGTGGATCCATATGTGGTTTTAGAAAATTACACACATGCAATGACATTGGTTGATCCATGTGTTTTATGAAAAGAACATACATGTAATGACTCTGGTGGATCCATATGTGGTTTGTGAAAAGAACACACATGCAATGACAATGGTTGATCCATGTGTTTTATGAAAAGAACAAAATGCAATGACTCTGCTGGATCCATATGTGGTTTGTGAAAAGAACACACATGCAATGACTCTAGTGCAGGTTTAGGATAAGAACATACATGCAATGTCTCTAGTGGATCCATATGTGGTTCATCAAAAGGACACACATGCAAAGACTATAGCTGTGGTTAATGGAAAGAACTAACATGCAATGACTCTATTGGATCCATATGTGGTTCATAAAAAGAACACAAATGCAATGAAATTGGTAGATCCATGTGTTTTATGAAAAGAACAGACATGCAATGACTACTGGATCCATATGTGGTTTGTGAAAAGAACACACATGCAATGATTCTAGTGCCGGTTTATGGAAAGAACATAGATGCAATGTCTCTAGTGGATCCATATGTGGTTCGTGAAAAGAACACACATGCAATGACTCTGGTGGATCCATATGTGGATTGTGAAAAGAACACACATGCATTGACTCTAGTGCTAGTTTCATGAAAATAGCACACATGCAATGACTCTAGTGGATCCATATTTGGTTCATGAAAAGAACACACATGCAATGACTATAGTTGTGGTTAATGGAAAGAACAGACATGCAATAACTCTAGTGGATCCATATGTGGTTCATGAAAAGAACACACATTCAATGACATTGGTGGATCCATGTGTTTTATGAAAAGATACGACATGCAATGACTCTAGTGGATCCTTGTGTGGTTTGTTAAAAGAACACACATGCAATGACTCTAGTGTTGATTTATGAAAAGAATAGACATGCAATGACTCTAGTGGATCCATATGTGGTTTGTGAAAAGGACACACATGCAATGACTCTAGTTGATCCATGTGTTTTATGAAAAGAACATACATGCGATGACATTGGTGGATCCATATGTGGTTTGTGAAAAGAACATACATGTACTGACTCTAGTGGATCCATATGTGGTTCATGAAAAGAACACACATGCAATGACATTGGTGAATCCATATGTGGTTTGTGAAAAGAAAACACATGCAATGACTCAAGTGCTGGTTTAGGATAATAACACACATGCAATGACTCTAGTGGATCCATATGTGGTTCATGAAAAGAAAACACATGCAATGACTATAGTTACGATTAATGGAAAGAACAGACATGCAATGACTCTAGTGGATGAATATGTGGTTCATGAAAAGAACACACATGCAATGCCATTGATGGATCAATGTTTTTATAAAAATAGTAGACATGCAATGACTCTAGTGGATCCATATGTGGTTTGTAAAAAGAACACACATGCAATGACTCTATCTGTGGTTCATGAAAAGAACACACATGCAATGACTCTAGTGTTGGTTTAGTGAAAATAACACACATGCAATGACTCTAGTAGATCCATATGTGGATCATGAAAAGAACACACGTGTAATGATATTGGTGGATCCATGTTGTTTGTGGAAAGAACACACATGCAATGACTCTAGTGGATCCATATGATGTTCATGAAAAGAACACACATGCAATGGCATTGGTGGATCCATGTGGTTTGTGGAAAAGAACATACATGCAATGACTCTAGTGGATCCATATGTGGTTTGTGAAAAGAACACACATGCAATGACATTGGTGTATCCATATGTGGTTTGTGAAAAGAATATACATGTACTGACTCTAGTGGATCCATATGTGGTTCATGAAAAGAATACACATGCAATGACATTGGTGAATCCATATGTGGTTTGTGAAAAGAACACACATGCAATGACTCTAGTGGATCCATATGTGGTTTGTGAAAAGAAAACACATGCCATGACTCTAGTGCTGGTTTAGGATAATAGCACACATGCAATGACTCTAGTGGATCCATCTGTGGTTCATAAAAAGAAAACACATGCAATGACTATAGTTACGATTAATGGAAAGAACAGACATGCAATAACTCTAGTGGATCCATATGTGGTCTGTAAAAAGAACACACATGCAATGACATTGGTTGATCCATGTGTTTTATGAAAAGAACGTACATGCAATGAATCTTGTAGATCCATATGTGGTTGTGAAAATAACACACATGCAATGACTCGTGTGGATCCATATGTGTTTGTGAAAAGAACACACATGCAATGACTTTATCTGTGGTTCATGAAAAGAACACACATGCAATGACTCTAGTGCTGGTTTACTGAAAATAACACACATGCAATGACTCTAGTGGATCCATATATGGTTCATGAAAAGAACACACGTGCAATGATATTGGTGGATCCATGTGGTTTATGGAAAGAACACACATGCAATGACTCTACTGGATCCATATGTTTTTCATGAAAAGAACACACATGCAATGGCATTGGTGGATCCATGTGGTTTGTGGAAAAGAACATACATGCAATGACTCTAGTGGATCCATATGTGGTTTGTGAAAAGAACACACATGCAATGACATTGGTGGATCCATATGTGGTTTGTGAAAAGAACATACATGTACTGACTCTAGTGGATCCATATGTGGTTCGTGAAAAGAATACACATGCAATGACCTTGGTGAATCCATATGTGGTTTGTGAAAATAACACACATGCAATGACTCTAGTGGATCCATATGTGGTTTGTGAAAGGAAAACACATGCCATGACTCTAGTGCTGGTTTAGGATAATAGCCCACATGTAATGACTCTAGTGGATCCATCTGTGGTTCATGAAAAGAAAACACATGCAATGACTATAGTTACAATTAATGGAAAGAACAGACATGCAATGAATCTAGTAGATCCATATGTGGTTCATCAAAAGAACACACATGCAATGACATTGGTGGATCCATGTGTTTTGTGAAAAGAACAGACATGCAATGACTCTAGTGGATCCATATGTGGTTTGTGAAAAGAACAGACATACAATCTCATTGGTTGATCCATGTGTTTTATGAAAACAACATACGTGCATTGACTCTCGTGGATCCATATGTGGTTTATGAAAAGAACACACATACAATGACTCTAGTGATGGTTTTGTGAAAAGAACATACATGCAATGACTCTAGTGGATCGATATGTAGTTCATGAAAAGAACACACATGCAATGACTCTACTTGATCCATGTGGTTTATTAAAAGAACAAACATGCAATGTCTCTAGTGGATCCATATGTGGTTTTAGAAAATTACACACATGGAATGACATTGGTTGATCCATGTGTTTGATGAAAAGAACATACATGTAATGACTCTGGTGGATCCATATGTGGTTTATGAAAAGAACACACATGCAATGACAATGGTTGATCCATGTGTTTTATGAAAAGAACAAAAATGCAATGACTCTGGTGGATCCATATGTGGTTTGTGAAAAGAACACACATGCAATGACTCTAGTGCAGGTTTAGGATAAGAACATACATGCAATGTCTCTAGTGGATCCATATGTGGTTCATGAAAAGAACACACATGCAAAGACTATAGCTGTGGTTAATGGAAAGAACTAACATGCAATGAATCTATTGGATCCATATGGGGTTCATGAAAAGAACACAAATGCAATGAAATTGGTGGATCCATGTGTTTTATGAAAAGAACAGACATGCAATGACTACTGAATCCATATGTGGTTTGTGAAAAGAACACACATGCAATGATTCTAGTGCTGGTTTATGGAAAGAACATAGATGCAATGTCTCTAGTGGATCCATATGTGGTTCGTGAAAGGAACACACATGCAATGACTCTGGTGGATCCATATGTGGATTGTGAAAAGAACACACATGCATTGACTCTAGTGCTAGTTTCATGAAAATAGCACACATGCAATGACTATAGTTGTGGTTAATGGAAAGAACAGACATGCAATAACTCTAGTGGATCCATATGTGGTTCATGAAAAGAACACACATGCAATGACATTGGTGGATCCATGTGTTTTATGAAAAGATACGACATGCAATGACTCTAGTGGATCCTTGTGTGGTTTGTTAAAAGAACACACATGCAATGACTCTAGTGTTGATTTATGAAAAGAATAGACATGCAATGACTCTAGTGGATCCATATGTGGTTTGTGAAAAAGACACACATGCAATGACTCTAGTTGATCCATGTGTTTTATGAAAAGAACATACATGTGATGACATTGGTGGATCCATATGTGGTTTGTGAAAAGAACATACATGTACTGACTCTAGTGGATCCATATGTGGTTCATGAAAAGAACACACATGCAATGACATTGGTGAATCCATATGTGGTTTGTGAAAAGAAAACACATGCAATGACTCTAGTGCTGGTTTAGGATAATAACACACATGCAATGACTCTAGTGGATCCATATGTGGTTCATGAAAAGAAAACACATGCAATGACTATAGTTACGATTAATGGAAAGAACAGACATGCAATGACTCTAGTGGATCCATATGTGGTTCATGAAAAGAACACACATGCAATCCCATTGATGGATCAATGTTTTTTTGAAAATAACAGACATGCAATGACTCTAGTGGATCCATATGTGGTTTGTGAAAAGAACACACATGCAATGACTCTATCTGTGGTTCATGAAAAGAACACACATGCAATGACTCTAGTGCTGGTTTAGTGAAAATAACACACATGCAATGACTCTAGTGGATCCATATGTGGATCATGAAAAGAACACACGTGTAATCATATTGGTGGATCCATGTGGATTGTGGAAAGAACACACATGCAATGACTCTTGTGGATCCATATGTGGATTGTGAAAAGAACACACATGCATTGACTCTAGTGCTAGTTTCATGAAAATAACACACATGCAATGACTCTAGTGGATCCATATTTGGTTCATGAAAAGAACACACATGCAATGACAATGGTTGATCCATGTGTTTTATGAAAAGAACGTACATGCAATGACTCTGGTGGATCCATATGTGGTTTGTGAAAAGAACACACATGCAATGACTCTAGTGCTGGTTTAGGATAAGAACATACATGCAATGTCTCTAGTGGATCCCTATGTGGTTCATGAAAAGAACATACATGCAAAGACTATAGCTGTGGTTAATGGAAAGAACAAACATGCAATGACTCTATTGGATCCATATGTGGTTCATGAAAAGAACACACATGCATTGAAATTGGTGGATCCATGTGTTTTATGAATAGAACATACATGCAATGACTAGTGGATCCATATGTGGTTTGTGTAAAGAACACACATGCAATGATTATAGTGCTGGTTTATGGAAAGAACATATATGTAATGACTCTAGTGGATCCAGATGTGGTTCATGAAAAGAACACACATGCAATGACTCTGGTGGATCCATATGTGGATTGTGAAAAGAACACACATGCATTGACTCTAGTGCTAGTTTCATGAAAATAACACACATGCAATGACTCTAGTGGATCCATATTTGGTTCATGAAAAGAACACACATGCAATGACTATAGTTTTGGTTAATGGAAAGAACAGACATGCAATGACTCTAATGGATCCATATCTGGTTCATGAAAAGAACCCACATGCAATGAAATTGGTGGATCCATGTGTTTTATGAATAGAACATACATGCAATGACTAGTGGATCCATATGTGGTTTGTGAAAAGAACACACATGCAATGATTCTAGTGCTGGTTTATGGAAAGATCATACATGCAATGACTCTAGTGGATCCATATGTGGTTCATGAAAAGAACAAACATGCAATGACTCTAGTGGATCCAAATATGGATTGTGAAAAGAACACACATGCATTGACTCTAGTGCTAGTTTCATGAAAATAACACACATGCAATGACTCTAGTGGATCCATATTTGGTTCATGAAAAGAACACACATGCAATGACTATAGTTTTGGTTAATGGAAAGAACAGACATGCAATGACTCTAGTGGATCCATATGTGGTTCATGAAAAGAACACACATGCAATGACATTGGTGGATCCATGTGTTTTATAAAAAGATACGACATGCAATGACTCTAGTGGATCCATATGTGGTTTGTTAAAAGAACACACATGCAATGACTCTAGTGCTGATTTATGAAAAGATTAGACATGCAATGAATCTAGTGGATCTGTATGTGGTTTGTGAAAAGAACACACATGCAATGACTCTATTTGATCCATGTGTTTTATGAAAAGAACATACATGCGATGCCATTGGTGGATCCATATGTGGTTTGTGAAAAGAACATACATCTACTGACTCTAGTGGATCCATATGTGGTTCATGAAAAGAACACACATGCAATGACATTGGTGAATCCATATGTGGTTTTTGAAAAGAAAACATATACAATGACTATAGTTACGATTAATGGAAAGAATAGACATGCAATGACTCTAGTGGATCCATATGCGGTTCATTAAAAGAAAACATATACAATGACTATAATTACGATTAATGGAAAGAATAGACATGCAATGACTCTAGTGGATCCATATGCGGTTCATGAAAAGAACACATGCAATGACATTGGTGGATCCATGTGTTTGATGAAAAGAACAGACATGCAATGACTCTAGTGGATCCATATATGGTTTGTGAAAAGAACACACATGCAATGACATTGGTTGATCCAGGTGTTTTATGAAAAGAACATACATGCAATGACTCTCTTCGATCCATATGTGGTTTATGAAAAGAACACACATGCAATGACTCTAGTGCTGGTTTTGTGAAAAGAACATACATTCAATGACTCTAGTGGATCGATATGTGGTTCATGAAAAGAACACACATGGAATGACTCTGCTTGATCCATGTGGTTTATTAAAAGAACAAACATGCAAAGTCTCTAGTGGATCCATATGTGGTTTTAGAAAATAACACACAGGTAATGACATTGGTTGATCCACGTGTTTTATGAAAAGAACATACATGTAATGACTCTGCTGGATCCATATGTAGTTTGTGAAAATAACACACATGCAATGACAATGGTTGATCCATGTGTTTTATGAAAAGAACATACATGCAATGACTCTGGTGGATCCATATGTGGTTTGTGAAAAGAACACACATGCAATGACTCTAGTGCTGGTTTAGGATAAGAACATACATGCAATGTCTCTAGTGGATCCCTATGTGGTTCATGAAAAGAACACACATGCAAAGACTATAGCTGTGGTTAATGGAAAGAACAAACATGCAATGACTCTATTGGATCCATATGTGGTTCATGAAAAGAACACACATGCATTGAAATTGGTGGATCCATGTGTTTTATGAATAGAACATACATGCAATGACTAGTGGATCCATATGTGGTTTGTGTAAAGAACACACATGCAATGATTATAGTGCTGGTTTATGGAAAGAACATACATGCAATGACTCTAGTGGATCCATATGTGGTTCATGAAAAGAACACACATGCAATGACTCTGGTGGATCCATATGTGGATTGTGAAAAGAACACACATGCATTGACTCTAGTGCTAGTTTCATGAAAATAACACACATGCAATGACTCTAGTGGATCCATATTTGGTTCATGAAAAGAACACACATGCAATGACTATAGTTTTGGTTAATGGAAAGAACAGACATGCAATGACTCTAATGGATCCATATGTGGTTCATGAAAAGAACCCACATGCAATGAAATTGGTGGATCCATGTGTTTTATGAATAGAACATACATGCAATGACTAGTGGATCCATATGTGGTTTGTGAAAAGAACACACATGCAATGATTCTAGTGCTGGTTTATGGAAAGATCATACATGCAATGACTCTAGTGGATCCATATGTGGTTCATTAAAAGAACAGACATGCAATGACTCTAGTGGATCCAAATGTGGATTGTGAAAAGAACACACATGCATTGACTCTAGTGCTAGTTTCAAGAAAATAACACACATGCAATGACTCTAGTGGATCCATATTTGGTTCATGAAAAGAACACACATGCAATGACTATAGTTGTGGTTAATGGAAAGAACAGACATGCAATGAATCTAGTGGATCCATATGCGGTTCATGAAAAGAACACACATGCAATGACATTGGTGGATCCATGTGTTTTATAAAAAGATACGACATGCAATGACTCTAGTGGATCCATATGTGGTTTGTTAAAAGAACACACATGCAATGACTCTAGTGCTGATTTATGAAAAGAATAGACATGCAATGACTCTAGTGGATCCGTATGTGGTTTGTGAAAAGAACACACATGCAATGACTCTATTTGATCCATGTGTTTTATGAAAAGAACATACATGCGATGACATTGGTGGATCCATATGTGGTTTGTGAAAAGAACATACATGTACTGACTCTAGTGGATCCATATGTGGTTCATGAAAAGAACACACATGCAATGACATTGGTGAATCCATATGTGGTTTTTGAAAAGAACACACATGCAATGACTCTAGTGGATCCATATGTGGTTTGTGAAAAGAAAACACATGCAATGACTCTAGTGCTGGTTTCAGATAATAACACACATGCAATGACTCTAGTGGATCCATATGTGGTTCATGAAAAGAAAACATATACAATGACTATAGTTATGATTAATGGAAAGAATAGACATGCAATGACTCTAGTGGATCCATATGTGGTTCATGAAAAGAACACACATGCAATGACATTGGTGGATCCATGTGTTTTATGAAAAGAACAGACATGCAATGACTCTAGTGGATCCATATATGGTTTGTGAAAAGAACACACATGCAATGACATTGGTTGATCCAGGTGTTTTATGAAAAGAACATACATGCAATGACTCTCGTCGATCCATATGTGGTTTATGAAAAGAACACACATGCAATGACTCTAGTGCTGGTTTTGTGAAAAGAACATACATTCAATGACTCTAGTGGATCGATATGTGGTTCATGAAAAGAACACACATGGAATGACTCTGCTTGATCCATGTGGTTTATTAAAAGAACAAACATGCAAAGTCTCTAGTGGATCCATATGTGGTTTTAGAAAATAACACACAGGTAATGACATTGGTTGATCCACGTGTTTTATGAAAAGAACATACATGTAATGACTCTGCTGGATCCATATGTGGTTTGTGAAAATAACACACATGCAATGACAATGGTTGATCCATGTGTTTTATGAAAAGAACGTACATGCAATGACTCTGGTGGATCCATATGTGGTTTGTGAAAAGAACACACATGCAATGACTCTAGTGCTGGTTTAGGATAAGAACATACATGCAATGTCTCTAGTGGATCCCTATGTGGTTCATGAAAAGAACATACATGCAAAGACTATAGCTGTGGTTAATGGAAAGAACAAACATGCAATGACTCTATTGGATCCATATGTGGTCCATGAAAAGAACACACATGCATTGAAATTGGTGGATCCATGTGTTTTATGAATAGAACATACATGCAATGACTAGTGGATCCATATGTGGTTTGTGTAAAGAACACACATGCAATGATTATAGTGCTGGTTTATGGAAAGAACATACATGTAATGACTCTAGTGGATCCAGATGTGGTTCATGAAAAGAACACACATGCAATGACTCTGGTGGATCCATATGTGGATTGTGAAAAGAACACACATGCATTGACTCTAGTGCTAGTTTCATGAAAATAACACACATGCAATGACTCTAGTGGATCCATATTTGGTTCATGAAAAGAACACACATGCAATGACTATAGTTTTGGTTAATGGAAAGAACAGACATGCAATGACTCTAATGGATCCATATGTGGTTCATGAAAAGAACCCACATGCAATGAAATTGGTGGATCCATGTGTTTTATGAATAGAACATACATGCAATGACTAGTTGATCCATATGTGGTTTGTGAAAAGAAGACACATGCAATGATTCTAGTGCTGGTTTATGGAAAGAACATACATGCAATGACTCTAGTGGATCCATATGTGGTTCATGAAAAGAACAGACATGCAATGACTCTAGTGGATCCGTATGTGGTTTGTGAAAAGAACACACATGCAATGACTCTATTTGATCCATGTGTTTTATGAAAAGAACATACATGCGATGACATTGGTGGATCCATATGTGGTTTGTGAAAAGAACATACATGTACTGACTCTAGTGGATCTATATGTGGTTCATGAAAAGAACACACATGCAATGACATTGGTGAATCCATATGTGGTTTTTGAAAAGAACACACATGCAATGACTCTAGTGGATCCATATGTGGTTTGTGAAAAGAAAACACATGCAATGACTCTAGTGCTGGTTTCGGATAATAACACACATGCAATGACTCTAGTGGATCCATATGTGGTTCATGAAAAGAAAACATATACAATGACTATAGTTATGATTAATGGAAAGAATAGACATGCAATGACTCTAGTGGATCCATATGTGGTTCATGAAAAGAACACACATGCAATGACATTGGTGGATCCATGTGTTTTATGAAAAGAACAGACATGCAATGACTCTAGTGGATCCATATATGGTTTGTGAAAAGAACACACATGCAATGACATTGGTTGATCCAGGTGTTTTATGAAAAGAACATACATGCAATGACTCTCGTCGATCCATATGTGGTTTATGAAAAGAACACACATGCAATGACTCTAGTGCTGGTTTTGTGAAAAGAACATACATTCAATGACTCTAGTGGATCGATATGTGGTTCATGAAAAGAACACACATGGAATGACTCTGCTTGATCCATGTGGTTTATTAAAAGAACAAACATGCAAAGTCTCTAGTGGATCCATATGTGGTTTTAGAAAATAACACACAGGTAATGACATTGGTTGATCCACGTGTTTTATGAAAAGAACATACATGTAATGACTCTGCTGGATCCATATGTGGTTTGTGAAAATAACACACATGCAATGACAATGGTTGATCCATGTGTTTTATGAAAAGAACGTACATGCAATGACTCTGGTGGATCCATATGTGGTTTGTGAAAAGAACACACATGCAATGACTCTAGTGCTGGTTTAGGATAAGAACATACATGCAATGTCTCTAGTGGATCCCTATGTGGTTCATGAAAAGAACATACATGCAAAGACTATAGCTGTGGTTAATGGAAAGAACAAACATGCAATGACTCTATTGGATCCATATGTGGTTCATGAAAAGAACACACATGCATTGAAATTGGTGGATCCATGTGTTTTATGAATAGAACATACATGCAATGACTAGTGGATCCATATGTGGTTTGTGTAAAGAACACACATGCAATGATTATAGTGCTGGTTTATGGAAAGAACATACATGTAATGACTCTAGTGGATCCAGATGTGGTTCATGAAAAGAACACACATGCAATGACTCTGGTGGATCCATATGTGGATTGTGAAAAGAACACACATGCATTGACTCTAGTGCTAGTTTCATGAAAATAACACACATGCAATGACTCTAGTGGATCCATATTTGGTTCATGAAAAGAACACACATGCAATGACTATAGTTTTGGTTAATGGAAAGAACAGACATGCAATGACTCTAATGGATCCATATGTGGTTCATGAAAAGAACCCACATGCAATGAAATTGGTGGATCCATGTGTTTTATGAATAGAACATACATGCAATGACTAGTTGATCCATATGTGGTTTGTGAAAAGAAGACACATGCAATGATTCTAGTGCTGGTTTATGGAAAGAACATACATGCAATGACTCTAGTGGATCCATATGTGGTTCATGAAAAGAACAGACATGCAATGACTCTAGTGGATCCAAATGTGGATTGTGAAAAGAACACACATGCATTGACTCTAGTGCTAGTTTCAAGAAAATAACACACATGCAATGACTCTAGTGGATCCATATTTGGTTCATGAAAAGAACACACATGCAATGACTATAGTTGTGGTTAATGGAAAGAACAGACATGCAATGACTCTAGTGGATTCATATGTGGTTCATGGAAAGAACACACATGCAATGACATTGGTGGATCCATGTGTTTTATAAAAAGATACGACATGCAATGACTCTAGTGGATCCAAATGTGGTTTGTTAAAAGAACACACATGCAATGACTCTAGTGCTGATTTATGAAAACAATAGACATGCAATGACTCTAGTGGATCCATATGTGGTTTGTGAAAAGAACGCACATGTAATGACTAGTTGATCCATGTGTTTTATGAAAAGAACATACATGCGATTGCATTGGTGGATCCATATGTGGTTTGTGGAAAGAACATACATGTACTGACTCTAGTGGATCCATATGTGGTTCATGAAAAAAACACACATGTAATGACATTGGTGAATCCATATGTGGTTTGTGAAAAGAACACACATGCAATGACTCTAGTGGATCTATATGTGGTTTGTGAAAAGAAAACACATGCAATGACTCTAGTGCTGGTTTAGGATAATAACACACATGCAATGACTCTAGTGGATCCATATGTGGTTCATGAAAAGAAAACACATGCAATGACTATAGTTATGATTAATGGAAAGAATATACATGCAATGACTCTAGTGGATCCATATGTGGTTCATGAAAAGAACACACATGCAATAACATTGGTGGATCTATGTGTTTTATGAAAAGAACAGACATGCATTGACTCTAGTGGATCCATATGTGGTTTGTGAAAAGAACACACATGTAATGACATTGGTTGATCCAGGTGTTTTATGAAAAGAACATACATGCAATGACTCTCGTGGATCCATATGTGGTTTATGAAAAGAACACACATGCAATGACTCTAGTGCTGGTTTTGTGAAAAGAACATACATGCAACGACTCTAGTGGATCGATATGTGGTTCATGAAAAGAACACACATGCAATGACTCTGCTTGATCCATGTGGTTTATTAAAAGAACAAATATGCAAAGTCTCTAGTGGATCCATATGTGGTTTTAGAAAATAACACACATGCAATGACATTGGTCGATCCACGTGTTTTATGAAAAGAACATACATGTAATGACTCTGCTGGATCCATATGTGGTTTGTGAAAATAACACACATGCAATGACAATGGTTGATCCATGTGTTTTATGAAAAGAACATACATGCAATGACTCTGGTGGATCCATATGTGGTTTGTGAAAAGAACACACATGCAATGACTCTAGTGCTGGTTTAGGATAAGAACATACATGCAATGTCTCTAGTGGATCCCTATGTGGTTCATGAAAAGAACACACATGCAAAGACTATAGATGTGGTTAATGGAAAGAACAAACATGCAATGACTCTATTGGATCTATATGTGGTTCATGAAAAGAACACACATGCATTGAAATTGGTGGATCCATGTGTTTTATGAATAGAACATACATGCAATGACTAGTGGATCCATATGTGGTTTGTGAAAAGAACACACATGCAATGATTCTAGTGCTGGTTTATGGAAAGAACATACATGCAATGACTCTAGTGGATCCATATGTGGTTCATGAAAAGAACACACATGCAATGACTCTGGTGGATCCATATGTGGATTGTGAAAAGAACACACATGCATTGACTCTATTGCTAGTTTCATGAAAATAACACACATGCAATGACTCTAGTGGATCCATATTTGGTTCATGAAAAGAACACACATGCAATGACTATAGTTTTGGTTAATGGAAAGAACAGACATGCAATGACTCTAATGGATCCATATGTAGTTCATGAAAAGAACCCACATGCAATGAAATTGGTGGATCCATGTGTTTTATGAATAGAACATACATGCAATGACTAGTTGATCCATATGTGGTTTGTGAAAAGAAGACACATGCAATGATTCTAGTGCCGGTTTATGAAAAGAACATACATGCAATGACTCTAGTGGAACCATATGTGGTTCATGAAAAGAACAGACATGCAATGACTCTAGTGGATCCATATGTGGTTCATGAAAAGAACACACATGCAATGACATTGGTGGATCTATGTGTTTTATGAAAAGAACAGACATGCATTGACTCTAGTGGATCCATATGTGGTTTGTGAAAAGAACACACATGTAATGACATTGGTTGATCCAGGTGTTTTATGAAAAGAACATAGATGCAATGACTCTCGTGGATCCATATGTGGTTTATGAAAAGAACACATGCAATGACTCTAGTGCTGGTTTTGTGAAAAGAACATACATGCAATGACTCTAGTGGATCGATATGTGGTTCATGAAAAGAACACACATGCTATGACTCTGCTTGATCCATGTGGTTTATTAAAAGAATAAACATGCAAAGTCTCTAGTGGATTCATATGTGGTTTTAGAAAATAACACACATGCAATGACATTGGTTGATCCACGTGTTTTATGAAAAGAACATACATGTAATGACTCTGCTGGATCCATATGTGGTTTGTGAAAAGAACACACATGCAATGACAATGGTTGATTCATGTATTTTATGAAAAGAACATACATGCAATGACTCTGGTGGATCCATATGTGGTTTGTGAAAAGAACACACATGCAATAACTCTAGTGCTGGTTTAGGATAAGAACATACATGCAATGTCTCTAGTGGATCCCTATGTGGTTCATGAAAAGAACACACATGCAAAGACTATAGCTGTGGTTAATGGAAAGAACAAACATGCAATGACTCTATTGGATCCATATGTGGTTCATGAAAAGAACACACATGCATTGAAATTGGTGGATCCATGTGTTTTATGAATATAACATACATGCAATGACTAGTGGATCCATATGTGGTTTGTGAAAAGAACACACATGCAATGATTCTAGTGCTGGTTTATGGAAAGAACATACATGCAATGACTCCAGTGGATCCATATTTGGTTCATGAAAAGAACACACATGCAATGACTCTGGTGGATCCATATGTGGATTGTGAAAAGAACACACATGCATTGACTCTAGTGCTAGTTTCATGAAAATAACACACATGCAATGACTCTAGTGGATCCATATTTGGTTCATGAAAAGAACACACATGCAATGACTATAGTTGTGGTTAATGTAAAGAACAGACATGCAACGACTCTAGTGGATCCATATGTGGTTCATGAAAAGAACACACATGCAATGACATTGGTGGATCCATGTGTTTTATAAAAAGATACGACATGCAATGACTCTAGTGGATCCATATGTGGTTTGTTAAAAGAACACACATGCAATGACTCTAGTGCTGATTTATGAAAAGAATAGACATGCAATGACTCTAGTGGATCCGTATGTGGTTTGTGAAAAGAACACACATGCAATGACTCTAGTTGATCCATGTGTTTTATGAAAAGAACATAAATGCGATGACATTGGTGGATCCATATGTGGTTTGTGAAAAGAACATACATGTACTGACTCTAGTGGATCCATATCTGGTTCATGAAAAGAACACACATGCAATGACATTGGTGAATCCATATGTGGTTTTTGAAAGGAACACACATGCAATGACTCTAGTGGATCCATATGTGGTTTGTGAAAAGAGAACACATGCAATGACTCTAGTGCTGGTTTAGGATAATAACACACATGCAATGACTCTGGTGGATCCATATGTGGTTCATGAAAAGAAAACATATACAATGACTATAGTTACGATTAATGGAAAGAATAGACATGCAATGACTCTAGTGGATCCATATGTGGTTCATGAAAAGAACACACATGCAATGACATTGGTGGATCCATGTGTTTTATGAAAAGAACAGACATGCGATGACTCTAGTGGATCCATATATGGTTTGTGAAAAGAACACACATACAATGACATTGGTTGATCCAGGTGTTTTATGAAAAGAACATACATGCAATGACTCTCGTGGATCCATATGTGGTTTATGAAAAGAACACACATGCAATGACTCTAGTGCTGGTTTTGTGAAAAGAACATACATGCAATGACTCTAGTGGATCGATATGTGGTTCATGAAAAGAACACACATGCAATGACTCTGCTTGCTCCATGTGGTTTATTAAAAGAACAAACATGCAAAGTCTCTAGTGGATCCATATGTGGTTTTATAAAATAACACACATGCAATGACATTGGTTGATCCACGTGTTTTATTAAAAGAACATACATGTAATGACTGTGCTGGATCCACATGTGGTTTGTGAAAAGAACACACATGCAATGACAATGCTTGATCCATGTGTTTTATGAAAAGAACATACATGCAATGACTCTGGTGGATCCATATGTGGTTTGTGAAAAGAACACACCTGCAATGACTCTAGTGCTGGTTTAGGATAAGAACATACAAGCAATGTCTCTAGTGGATCCCTATGTGGTTCATGAAAAGAACACACATGCAAAGACTATAGCTGTGGTTAATGGAAAGAACAAACATGCAATGACTCTATTGGATCCATATGTGGTTCATGAAAAGAACACACATGCATTGAAATTGGTGGATCCATGTGTTTTATGAATAGAACATACATGCAATGACTAGTGGATCCATATGTGGTTTGTGAAAAGAACACACATGCAATGATTCTAGTGCTGCTTTATGGAAAGAACATACATGCAATGACTCTAGTGGATCCATATTTGGTTCATGAAAAGAACACACATGCAATGACTCTGGTGGATCCATATGTGGATTGTGAAAAGAACACACATGCATTGACTCTAGTGCTAGTTTCATGAAAATAACACACATGCAATGACTCTAGTGGATCCATATTTGGTTCATGAAAAGAACACACATGCAATGACTATAGTTGTGGTTAATGGAAAGAACAGACATGCAATGACTCTAGTGGATCCATATGTGGTTCATGAAAAGAACACACATGCAATGACATTGGTGGATCCATGTGTTCTATAAAAAGAGACGACATGCAATGACTCTAGTGGATCCATATGTGGTTTGTTAAAAGAACACACATGCAATGACTCTAGTGCTGATTTCTGAAAAGAATAGACATGCAATGACTCTAGTGGATCCGTATGTGGTTTGTGAAAAGAACACACATGCAATGACTCTAGTTGATCCATGTGTTTTATGAAAAGAACATAAATGCGATGACATTGGTGGATCCATATGTGGTTTGTGAAAAGAACATACATGTACTGACTCTAGTGGATCCATATGTGGTTCATGAAAAGAACACACATGCAATGACATTGGTGAATCCATATGTGGTTTTTGAAAGGAACACACATGCAATGACTCTAGTGGATCCATATGTGGTTTGTGAAAAGAGAACACATGCAATGACTCTAGTGCTGGTTTAGGATAATAACACACATGCAATGACTCTAGTGGATCCATATGTGGTTCATGAAAAGAAAACATATACAATGACTATAGTTACGATTAATGGAAAGAATAGACATGCAATGACTCTAGTGGATCCATATGTGGTTCATGAAAAGAACACACATGCAATGACATTGGTGGATCCATGTGTTTTATGAAAAGAACAGACATGCAATGACTCTAGTGGATCCATATGTGGTTTGTGAAAAGAACACACATACAATGACATTGGTTGATCCAGGTGTTTTATGAAAAGAACATAGATGCAATGACTCTCGTGGATCCATATGTGGTTTATGAAAAGAACACACATGCAATGACTCTAGTGCTGGTTTTGTGAAAAGAACATACATGCAATGACTCTAGTGGATCGATATGTGGTTCATGAAAAGAACACACATGCAATGACTCTGCTTGATCCATGTGGTTTATTAAAAGAACAAACATGCAAAGTCTCTAGTGGATCCATATGTGGTTTTAGAAAATAACACACATGCAATGACATTGGTTGATCCACGTGTTTTATGAAAAGAACATACATGTAATGACTCTGCTGGATCCATATGTGGTTTGTGAAAAGAACACACATGCAATGACAATGGTTGATCCATGTGTTTTATGAAAAGAACATACATGCAATGACTCTGGTGGATCCATATGTGGTTTGTGAAAAGAACACACCTGCAATGACTCTAGTGCTGGTTTAGGATAAGAACATACATGCAACGTCTCTAGTGGATCCCTATGTGGTTCATGAAAAGAACACACATGCAAAGACTATAGCTGTGGTTAATGGAAAGAACAAACATGTAATGACTCTATTGGATCCATATGTGGTTCATGAAAAGAACACACATGCATTGAAATTGGTGGATCCATGTGTTTTATGAATAGAACATACATGCAATGACTAGTGGATCCATATGTGGTTTGTGAAAAGAACACACATGCAATGATTCTAGTGCTGGTTTATGGAAAGAACATACATGCAATGACTCTAGTGGATCCATATTTGGTTCATGAAAAGAACACACATGCAATGACTCTCGTGGATCCATATGTGGATTGTGAAAAGAACACACATGCATTGACTCTAGTGCTAGTTTCATGAAAATAACACACATGCAATGACTCTAGTGGATCCATATTTGGTTCATGAAAAGAACACACATGCAATGACTATAGTTGTGGTTAATGGAAAGAACAGACATGCAATGACTCTAGTGGATCCATATGTGGTTCATGAAAAGAACACACATGCAATGACATTGGTGGATCCATGTGTTTTATAAAAAGATACGACATGCAATGACTAGTGGATCCATATGTGGTTTGTTAAAAGAACACACATGCAATGACTCTAGTGCTGATTTATGAAAAGAATAGACATGCAATGACTCTAGTGGATCCGTATGTTGTTTGTGAAAAGAACACACATGCCATGACTCTAGTTGATCCATGTGTTTTATAAAACGAACATACATGCGATGACATTGGTGGATCCATATGTGGTTTGTAAAAATAACATACATGTACTGACTCTAGTGGATCCATATGTGGTTTTTGAAAAGAACACACATGCAATGACTCTAGTGGATCCATATGTGGTTTGTGAAAAGAAAACACATGCAATGACTCTAGTGCTGGTTTAGGATAATAACATACATGCAATGACTCTAGTGGATCCATCTGTGGTTCATTAAAACAAAACATATGCAATGACTATAGTTACGATTAATGGAAAGAATAGACATGCAATGACTCTAGTGTATCCATATGTGGTTTGTGAAAAGAACATACATGCAATGACTCTAGTGTTGGTTTAGAATAAGAACATACATGCAATGTCTCTAGTGGATCCATATGTGGTTCATGAAAAGAACACACATGCAAAGACTATAGCTATGGTTAATGGAAAGAACAAACATGCAATGACTCTATTAGATCCATATGTGGTTCATGAAAAGAACACACATGCAATGAAATTGGTGGATCCATGTGTTTTATGAATAGAACAGACATGTAATGACTAGTGGATCCATATGTGGTTTGTGAAAAGAACACACATGCAATGATTCTAGTGCTGGTTTATGGAAAGATCATACATGCAATGACTCTAGTGGATCCATATGTGGTTCATGAAAAGAACAGACATGCAATGACTCTAGTGGATCCAAATGTGGATTGTGAAAAGAACACACATGCATTGACTCTAGTGCTAGTTTCATGAAAATAACACACATGCAATGACTCTAGTGGATCCATATTTGGTTCATGAAAAGAACACACATGCAATGACTATGGTTGTGGTTAATGGAAAGAACAGACATGCAATGACTCTAGTGGATTCATATGTGGTTCATGAAAAGAACACACATGCAATGACATTGGTGGATCCATGTGTTTTATAAAAAGATACGACATGCAATGACTCTAGTGGATCCATATGTGGTTTGTTAAAAGAACACACATGCAATGACTCTAGTGCTGATTTATGAAAATAATAGACATGCAATGACTCTAGTGGATCCGTATGTGGTTTGTGAAAAGAACACACATGCAATGACTCTAGTTGATCCATGTGATTTATGAAAAGAACATACATGCGATGACATTGGTGGATCCATATGTGATTTGTGAAAAGAACATACATGTACTGACTCTAGTGGATCCATATGTGGTTCATGAAAAGAACACACATGCAATGACATTGGTGAATCCATATGTGGTTTTTGAAAAGAACACAGATGCAATGACTCTAGTGGATCCATATGTGGTTTGTGAAAAGAAAACACATGCAATGACTCTAGTGCTGGTTTAGGATAATAACACACATGCAATGACTCTAGTGGATCCATCTGTGGTTCATTAAAAGAAAACATATACAATGACTATAGTTACGATTAATGGAAAGAATAGACATGCAATGACTCTAGTGGATCCATATGCGGTTCATGAAAAGAACACACATGCAATGACATTGGTGGATCCATGTGTTTTATGAAAAGAACAGACATGCAATGACTCTAGTGGATCCATATATGGTTTGTGAAAAGAACACACATGCAATGACATTGGTTGATCCAGGTGTTTTATGAAAAGAACATACATGCAATGACTCTCGTGGATCCATATGTGGTTTATGAAAAGAACACACATGCAATGACTCTAGTGCTGGTTTTGTGAAAAGAACATACATGTAATGACTCTAGTGGATCGATATGTGGTTCATGAAAAGAACACACATGCAATGACTCTGCTTGATCCATGTGGTTTATTGAAAGAACAAACATGCAAAGTCCCTAGTGGATCCATACGTGGTTTTAGAAAATAACACACATGCAATGATATTGGTTGATCCATGTGTTTTATGAAAAGAACATACATATAATGACTCTAGTGGATCCATATGTGGTTTGTGAAAAAACACACATGCAATGACAATGGTTGATCCATGTGTTTTATGAAAAGAACATACATGCAATGACTCTGATGGATCCATATGTGGTTTGTGAAAAGAACACACATGCAATGACTCTAGTGCTGGTTTAGGATAAGAACATACATGCAATGTCTCTAGTGGATCCATATGTGGTTCATGAAAAGAACACACATGCAAAGACTATAGTTGTGGTTAATGGAAAGAACAAACATGCAATGACTCTATTGGATCCATATGTGGTTCATGAAAAGAACACACATGCAATGACTTTGGTGGATCGATATGTGGATTGTGAAAAGAAAACCCATGCATTGACTCTAGTGCTAGTTTCATGAAAATAACACACATGCAATGACTCTAGTGGATCCATATTTGGTTCATGAAAAGAACACAAATGCAATAAATATAGTTTTGGTTAATGGAAAGAACAGACATGCAATGACTCTAGTGGATCCATATGTGGTTGATGAAAAGAACACACATGCAATGACTCTAGTGTTCGTTTATGAAAAGAATAGACATGCAATGACTCTAGTGGATCCATATGTCGTTTGTGAAAAGAACACACATGCAATGACTCTAGTGTTCGTTTATGAAAAGAATAGACATGCAATGACTCTAGTGGATCCATATGTGGTTTGTGAAAAGAACACACATGCAATGACTCTTGTGTTCGTTTATGAAAAGAATAGACATACAATGACTCTAGTGGATCCATATGTGGTTTGTGAAAAGAACACACATGCAATGACGTTGGTTGATCCATGTGTTTTATGAAAAGGTCATACATGCGATGACTTTGGTGGATCCATATGTGGTTTGTGAAAAGAACACACATGCAACGACTCTAGTGCTGGTTTTGCGAAAAGAACATACATGCAATGACTCTAGTGGATCCATATGTGGTTCATGAAAAGAACACACATGCAAAGACTCTTCTTAATCCATGTGGTTTATGAAAAGAACAAACGTGCTATGACTCAAGTTGATCCATATGTGGTTTGTGAAAAGAACACACATGCAATAACATTGGTTGATCCATGTGTTTTATGAAAAGAACATACATGCAATGACTATGGTTGATCCATATGTGGTTTGTGAAAAGAACACACATGCAATGACATTAGTTGATCCATGTGTTTTATGAAAAGAACACACATGCAATGACTCTGGTGGATCCATATGTGGTTTGTGAAAAGAACACACATGCAATGACTCTAGTGCTAGTTTAGGATAAGAACAAACATGCAATGACTCTAGTTGATCCATATGTGGTTCATGAAAAGAACACACATACAATGACTCTGGTGGATCCATATGTGGTTTGTGAAAAGAACACACATGCAAAGACTCTGGTGGATCCATATGTGGTTTGTGAAAAGAACACACATGCAATGACTCTAGCTGTGGTTCATGAAAAGAACACACATGCAATGACTATAGGATAAGAACATACATGCAATGTCTCTAGTTGATCCATATGTGGTTCATGAAAAGAACGCATATGCAAAGACTATAGCTGTGGTTAATGGAAAGAACAAACATGCAATGACTCTATTGGATCCATATGTGGTTCATGAAAAAAACAAACATACAATGACTATAGTTACGATTAATGGAAAGAACAGACATGCAATGTCTCTAGTGGTTCCATATGTGGTTCATGAAAAGAACACACATGCAATGACATTGGTGGATCTATGTGTTTTATGAAGATAACAGACATACAATGACTCTAGTGGATCCATATGTGGTTTGTGAAAAGAACACACATGCAATGACATTGGTTGATTCATGTGTTTTATGAAAAGAACATACATGCAATGACTCTGGTGGATCCATATGTGGTTTGTGAAAAGAACACACATGCAATGACTCTAGTGCTGGTTTTGTGAAAAGAACATATATGCAATGACTCTAGTGGATCCATATGTGGTTCATGAAAAGAACACACATGCAATGACTCTGCTTGATCCATGTGGTTTATGAAAAGAATAAACATGCAATGACTCTGGTGGATCCATATGTGGTTTGTGAAAATAACACACATGCAATGACATTGGTTGATCCATGTGTTTTATGAAAAAGAACACACATGTAATGACTCTGGTGGATCCGTATGTGGTTTGTCAAAAGAACACACATGCAATGACAATGGTTGATCCATGTGTTTTATTAAAAGAACATACATGCAATGACTCTGGTGGATCCATATGTGGTTTGAGAAAAAAGAACACACATGCAATGACTCTAGTGCTGGTTTAGGATAAGAACATACATGCAATGTCTCTAGTGGATCCTTATGTGGTTCATGAAAAGAACACATATGCAAAGACTATAGCTGTGGTTAATGGAAAGAACAAACATGCAATGACTCTATTGGATCCATATGTGGTTCATGGAAAGAACACACATGAAATGACATTGGTGGATCCATGTGTTTTATGAAAAGAACATACATGCAATGACTCTGGTGGATCCATATGTGGTTTGAGAAAAGAACACACATGCAATGACTCTAGTGCTGGTTTAGGATAAGAACATACATGCAATGTCTCTAGTGGATCCTTATGTGGTTCATGAAAAGAACACATATGCAAAGACTGTAGCTGTGGTTAATGGAAAGAACAAACATGCAATGACTCTGTTGGATCCATATGTGGTTCATGGAAAGAACACACATGCAATGACATTGGTGGATCCATGTGTTTTATGAAAAGAACAGACATGCAATGACTAGTCGATCCATATGTGGTTTGTGAAAAGAACACACATGCAATGATTCTAGTGCTGGTTTATGGAAAGAACATACATGCAATGACTCTAGTAGATCCATATGTGGTTCATGAAAAGAACACACATGCAATGACTCTAGTGGATCCATATGTGGTTCATGAAAGGAACACACATACAATGACTGTAGCTGTGGTTAATGGAAAGAACATACATGCAATAACTCTAGTCGATCCATATATGGTTCATGAAAAGAACACACATGCAATGACTTTGGTGGATCCATGTGTTTTATGAAAAGAACAGACATGCAATGACTCTAGTGGATCCATATGTGGTTTGTGAAAAGAACACACATGCAATGACTCTAGTGCTGGTTTGTGAAAAGAACAGACATTCAATGACTCTAGTGGATCCATATGTGGTTTGCGAAAAGATCACACATGCAATGACATCCACGTGTTTTATGAAAAGAACATACATGCAATGACTCTGATGGATCCATATGTGCTTTGTGAAAAGAACACACATGCAATGTCATTGGTGGATCCATATGTGGTTTGTGAAAAGAACATACATGCAATGACTCATGTGGATACTTATGTGGTTCATGAAAATAACACACATGCAATGACATTGTTGGATCCATATATGGTTTGTGAAAAGAACACAAATGCAATGACTCTAGTGGATCCATATGTGGTTCATGAAAAGAACACACATGCAATGACATTAGTGGATCCATGTGGATTGTGGAAAAGAACATACATGCAATGACTCTAGTGGATCCATATGCGGTTGGTGAAAATAACACACATGCAATGATTATAGCTATGGTTAATGGGAAGAACATACATGCAATGACTCTAGTGGATCCATATGTGGTTCATGAAAATAACACACACGCAATCACATTGGTGGATCCATGTGTTTTATGAAAAGAACAGACATGCAATGACTCTAGTGGACCCATATGTGGTTTGTGAAAAGAACACATATGCAATGACTCTAGTGTTGGTTTATGAAAAGAACATACATGCAATGACTCTGGTGGATCCATTTGTGTTTTGTGAAAAGAACACACATGTAATGACATTGGCTGTTGAGGGCAAACCTCTAGGGTGGCCCGATCTTTCACGATTCCCTTTCAAATCGAGGGTGGAGTGCGGGGGAAGGAGGGGAGGATGAACACGACGAACACACGCACGAAGAACGCGATGAACACACACATGTAAAACCACGATAAACACCAATAGCTCACGCCGGTCGTGACCGGTCTGGCGCAATCCCTAGGATCGGCGTCGGGCGGAGGACTCTCTCTCGAACCGGTACGGCGAGATGGGAGACTCGGTGAGGTCTTGACGTCTAGGCAATTGGACACCGATGCCTAGGCCTTGTACAACGCAGAGGCACGATGCAAACTCCAACGAGGTTTGGGGATATTGGTGCTCCTTAGTCAAGGAGCATGAGGCAAGAATTAGATAGATCCACAAAGGGGTTTCCACTAATTCCAATATCAAGCCTAGGGTTTACAATGGAGGTGGGGGTCTATATATTGGCCAGCCACAAGTTCAGGGGTAATTCAGGCATTAAAGTAGAGTTCTGGGCGAAGTAGAGGGGTACATGGGCCATAGGGCCCAGCTAGGCTCGCAGGCCCATCACTTGGGCCGGACAGTCCAGGTCGGCACGACCGGACAGTCCGGGGTGGCCGGACACTCCGGGTGGTGTCCGGGAGGTGTCCGATTTGACCTTCTGAATGTGCGAGTCTAGACGGGGCGGGGGCAGGCCGGACACTCTGGCTGAGTCGCGCCGGACACTCCGGATGCGCCAGACACTCCGGCTGGAGTCAGGCGGACACTCAGCTCAGGTAGCTTCAGCTCAGGTGCAGCTTCAAGGCTCGTGGGTCAACGCGGCGGGGGCTCATACCTGATGATGCACAAAGTAGTGGTATGAAGTAGCACGCCATCCAAGGAGGTATCAAATTGGCACGAAGAGAGGAGCAAGTTCACCTTAGCTTGGAGGAGTTTGGCTCGGGCACGAGTCATGGGTCCACTTGGGGGACTTGTTGGTGTAGATGTAGAAGCGTCCGTATGACGGGCTGCATCAGCTCCCCCCCTTGGGAAAGAGTCATCCTCGACTCTTCATGGATATCATCTTGAACATCTCCATGGTAGGGTGAGAGATCCTTGACATTGAATATATTGCTTGCAAGGTACTTTGAGGTTGGGATGTCGATGATGTAGGCGTTGTTGTTGATTCGTATGAGGACCTTGAAGGGACCATCTCCTCTTGGCTTGAGCTTGGAGTCACGTTCCTTGGGAAAGCGGTCCTTGCTTAGGTGTATCCACACAAGGTCACCTTCTTCAAATATCATCTCCTTCTTGTCCTTGTTTAACCTTGAAGCTTGGCGAAGGACTTGTTGTTCGATAGTAGCTCTTGTTTCTTCATGAAGTTCCTTCATAGCTTGTGCGTGCTTCTCGACGTCCATGTTTGTGCGCTCATGGAAAGGTAGTGGTAGGATGTCGAGCGCGGTGAGGGGCTCGAAACCATAGAAGATCATGAATGGACTCATCTTGGTTGTTGAGTGCTTGGCTCGATTGTAGGCAAACTCGGCGTGTGGAATGCATTCCTCCCAATCCTTCAGGTTTTTCTTGATCAACACACGAAGGAGAGTTCCGAGGCTTCGGTTGACAACTTCGGTTTGTCCATTAGTTTAAGGATGTGATGCGGATGAGAAGAGGAGCTTGACGCCGAGCTTGGCCATGAGGGTCTTCCACAAGTAGCTCATGAATTTGACGTCGCGGTGGGAGACGATTGTCCTTGGCACACCGTGAAGACGGACGATTTCCCTGAAAAATAGATTTGCAACATGTGAAGCATTGTCGGTCTTATGGCACGGTATGAAGTGTGCCATTTTGGAAAAACGATCCACAACAAATATAGAATCATGACCATGCTTAGATCTAGGCAATCCTAACACGAAATCCATGCTAATGTCGGACCAAGGTGTATGAGGAATAGGCAATGGCATATAAAGACCATAGGGATTAACTTGCGACTTAGCTTGAACACATGTCGTGCATCGTTGAACGTAGCGCTCCACGTCACGCTTCATCTTGGGCCAAAAGTAGTGATGGGAGAGCATGTGCAATGTCTTGTCGTGACCAAAGTGACCCATAAGGCCTCCACCATGAGATTCTTGGAGAAGCAAAAGTTGAAGCGACGACTTCGGGATGCATAGCTTGTTTTGTTTAAATAGAAAGCCCTTATGCAAATAGAAATCATCAACTCCCTTGTCATTGGAGCACTTTGCGAAAATTGGTTCAAAGAACGGGTCGGAAGCATACAAAGATTTTATTTCCTCAAGACCCAACACGTTGATTTCAAGTCTCGTAAGAAGGCTTGTATGTTTGCGAGACAATGCGTCCGCAACTACATTATCTTTGCCCTTCTTATACTTGACAATGTACGGAAAAGACTCCATGAACTCAACCCACTTAGCGTGTCTCTTGCTCAAGTTAGCTTGGCCTTTGAGATATTTCAACGACTCATGGTCGGAATGTATGATAAATTCCTTAGGACAAAGGTAGTGTTGCCAAACTTGAAGGACACGAACTAAGGCAAAAAGCTCTTTGTCATAAATCGGATAGTTAAGGCGAGCACCATCAAGTTTTTCGCTATGGTAGGCTATATGACGTCCGTTTTGCATAAGGACTCCTCCAATGCCAATACCACTAGCATCACACTCTATCTCAAAAGTTTTTGTGAAATCCGGTAAAGCAAGAAGAGGTGCTTTGGTGAGCCTCTTTTTAAGTTCATCAAAAGCTTTTTGTTGTGCTTTTCCCCACACGAAGGTGACATTCTTTTTGGTCAATTCATTAAGGGGACAAGTAAGGATGGCGATGGAGCGGGTTTAGACGGATATAAAAAACCAAATCCAAATCCAGATCCATGAACCTCACTCTAGCCCGCCCACGAAGATATCCATGGACATGGATGTCGCCCCAGATCCAAACCCGTCGGATATCCATGTATCCATGGATATCCATTGGTTTACATGCCATATACATAATCATAACAACATTCAACATAACTGCGAGATTATAGCAAATTTTGACAGCATTTCAGCAAATATTACATGGATAATCATAGGAATATCAAAGCAACAATATTTTGACCACATAGTACTTAAAATATGTCAAATATCACACGATAAAACCACAAAGTACATAGATGTCTCATAACAGTCTCACTGACATGTGGGTCACATGTGCTAGTCGGGTATTCGTTGGATATCCATGGAGCGAAACCACTACCCATGCCCATCCCATAAATTAGCGGATATCCGCCCTATAAAATCCATAGGCGTAATTAGCCCTCCATACCCTTACCCATTGGGTCGGATATCCATGGATACCCAGATCCGTGGATAAAATTGCCATCCTTAGGGACAAGCAATGGTTGAAAATTCTTTCACAAAGCGACGATAGAAACCGGCCAACCCATGAAAACTTCGGAGTTCACTCACATTTGTTGGTATGGGCCAATCTCGTATGTCCTTTACCTTGGAAACATCAACTTCAATTCCCTTCAAAGAAACGACAAATCCAAGAAAAATCAACTTGTCTTTAGCAAAAGTGCACTTGGGAAGATTAGCATAAAGCTTTTCATGTCGAAGGATTTGCAAAACTTCCTTGACATGTGTTATATGGTCCTCAAGTGATTTGCTATAAACAAGAATATCATCGAAATAGACAACAACACTTTTTCCAATGAGAGAACGCAAGATGTGATTCATAAGGCGCATGAAGGTGGATGGGGCATTTGATAAACCAAAGGGCATAACCAACCATTCATAGAGACCAAGTTTGGTCTTGAAGGCGGTTTTCCACTCATCACCTTCAGCCATGCGTATTTGATGGTAACCACTACGAAGATCAATTTTCAAAAAAATAGTGGCTCCACACAACTCATCAAGCATGTCATTGAGGGACGTGGTATGGGATGTCGATAACGCATGGTGATAGCATTGATTGGACGGCAGTCCATGCATAACCGTAACGTATCATTCGTCTTTGGAACAAGAATCACGGGTACGACACTTGGACTAGTGCTAACTTGGCTCAAATCTTTGGAGACGAGTTGGTTGATTTGACGTTCAATCTCCTTTGTCTCCTCCGGGTTCGTGCGGTAAGCGGTGCGGTTTGGAAGTGGTGCACCAGGGATGAGGTCAATGCGATGTTCGATGCTGCGAAGAGGAGGTAGTCCATGTGGAAGCTCTTCAGGGAACACGTCCTTGAATTCCTGCAAAACACTCATCAAAGATGGAGAAACATTGGTTAATTCGTTAGTTCCTTGCGCTAGTCCTTTGCAAAGGAGGACATAGTGCAAGATGGATGGGTTGTTCCGAACATCTCTCATCTCACTTTTGGTGGCAAGGAGAACACTCTTAGTTTTTCCACTCGAATTTGGCTTGTGGCTCTCACTCACTTGAGGTGGTTCTCTCTCTCACCGCTCTTCTCACAAGTAGGTGTTGTGCTTTGCGCCCTCGCTAAAGCCTTTGCATTGTCCGCAATTATTTGGCTAGGAGTCATCGGTTGCAAAACACATGTTTTGTTGAGCCATTTGAAGGTGTATATGTTGGTGCGGCCGTCATGTTGAGCAGCCTTGTCAAATTGCCACGGTCGACCAAGAAGCATGTGGCAAACTGTCATAGGAACCACATCACACTCCACCGTATCTTTGTAAGGACCAATAGCGAAGGAGACCGATACGGTATGCTTGATCTTCATGGACCCTTGATCACTTAGCCATTGCACGTGGTAGGGGTGCTTGTGTGGATGGAGGGTGAGATTGAGCTTCTCACACAACTCGGTGCTAGCAAGGTTGTGGCAACTCCCTCTGTCAATGATCACCTTGATAGATTTGCCATTGATGCCGGCTCGTGTTTGGAAGATATTGGAGTGTTGGTCTTCATGCTCTTGTGCTTGAGTGGTCAAGATCCTTGTGACTACAAGCGATGGACTTGCGTCATGTTCACACATGAGGAGTTCTTGATCATCTTCCACTCGTTGCCTTGCCATTGCTTCCTTGACACGGGCATCAAACTCATCTTCACTCAAGTACTCTTCATCACTATTGTCGTGAATGAACAAGACTTTCTTGTTTCCACATTCGGCCGACTTGTGTCCTTTACCTCCACAATTGTAGCATTCACCATTGAAAGGTGTATCACTCTTTGCTTGCTTGCCACTTGGGGGCAGTTTTCCTTGAGGAAGTGTGGGCTTGAAGGAAGGCTTGGAGGTACTTGATGAGCTACCATTGAAAGTTGTTGGTGTAGCGGTTGAAGCTTGCTTGTAGGTGAAGTACGTCTTGGGCTTGTTGTATTTGATATCCTCTTGCACTTGACGTTCAGCCTTTGTTGCGATGTGCACAAGCTCAACCATGTTGTTGTAGGTTTGGAACTCGAAGATGTGCTTGATTGGGTGGTTCAACCCAATAAGGAAACGTGCCATTGTTTGCTCCGTGCGCTCATCAATGTTGGCGCGAATCAAGTTGAGTTCCATTTCCTTGAAGTACTCTTCCACGGTTTTTGTCCCTTGACGAAGCGCTTGAAGGTTGTTGAAGAGGTCACGCGTGTAGTGCGCGGGGACGAACCGGGATCTCATGTGAGCCTTCATGTCATGCCATTGTGATTGGCGGTTCTTGTCTTGCATCACGAGCAACTTGAACTTGTTCCCACCAAAGGTTGGCGTAATCATCAAACTCAAGCGAAGCCATGGCGACCATCTTCTCGTTGCTATAGTTGTGCATGCGGAAGATCTTGTCGACTTTGAGTGCCCACGAGAGGTATTCTTCGGGGTCATTGGATCCGGTGAACTTGGGCATTGTGAACTTGATCTTGCCAAAAGTTTCTTCATCGTTGCGGTCATTGCGACGAGCTTGGTGACCTTGTTGATGATCTTGTATTTGGGGAGGTGGAACTTGGTTCTCGCGTCCTTGTTGCGGAGCTTGCTCTTGATATTGTTGTTGAAGAGCTTGCTCTTGCTCTCGGCGCGGTTGTTGACGTGGTTGAGGCGCTTGGGCCTCATGGTGGCGAAGGTGTGGAGCCTCTTGACGCGGTTGATGACGAAGACGAGGCTCGTTCCTTGGTTGGTGATGTTGGTTAGGCACCTAGGCCTCACGGCGAAGAACATGGTCATGAGCCTCTTGACGTGGTGGGCGTCGCTCAACTTGTATCACTTGACGCTCCAAGTTTTGTTGATGGGGAGGAGGCGCCGCGTGATGACCATGGTGTCGTTGTTGACGTTCATGACGTTGATGACGAGGAGGAGGATCTTGGAGAGCTTCGCGTCGATGATGAGCTTGATTCTCCAAATTGGAGTCATCACTTGTTGTGTCAAGTATGTGTCGCGGTCGATGGTGTTAGACTTGCGGTTGCACTTGCGGTTCCTCTTGTGGTTGCTCTTGTTGGATCACTAGTGCCCTTGCGTGATGACGGTGTGCTTCTTGCCTTGCTCGTGGCCTTGAAGAGAGGTCACCATCATAGCTTGACGTTGCGGCGTGCCGTGGGGAAGGTACATAGTTCGAAGAGATTCCATCTTCAACCACAGGGGCATCATTGCGTCTTTGAGCACTTTGATGTAGATCTTGTTGAAGAGGTGCATGACCATGCGAAGAACTTGCCGAGCTTGATGCGCGTGAACATGGTCTTGTCATGCCGTCGATGAGGCGTCGAAGATTGTCATTTGTTTCGGCGACGGAGCGTTGGAGCGCTTCATTTTGGTGGCCGAAGTTGTGATGCATTGCATGCATTTGTCGTTCGAGGCCGTCGAAGCGGTTGTCGATGTTCTTGAACTCGGCTTGCGTCTCGCCAAATTGTTCATCTTGTCGCGTCTCAAGTGCTTGGCAACGTTCACGGAACTCTTGGCGGACGATGAAGTGACTTGCACGCGTCATGTATGGACCTTGATCTTCTTCTTGGGGGGGTGGTTGGCTCGTCTCACCGTGCCTATCCATCATGCAAAACACACAAGTATTGTATATGGAAGTGGAATATGGTGGTGTTAGCCTTGTACCTCACCTTGGGGATTGGACCAAACTAGAAACCACAAGTGAGAGCTATTAGCGTGCAAAGTGGAATTGCAAAGAAAACTCACACTAAAGAAAGAACTAACTCTCAAAAGCTTGTTGGTGGTAGGTTAGGATTGTGGAAAGCCAAAGAACCAACCAAAAGAAAAGGGATAGTCAAAAGTGGTAAAAATCCAACAAAACTCAAGTCAAAGGCGAAGGTCAACAACTCAAAAGGGTGACGGGAACCTACGACTATGTACACACGTGGAGAAAGTTGGGATTGACACGACTATGAAAATGAGCAAACTAAATGTCTTAACAAAGACTAAGCTCGTTGTCGTGCCAATGCAAGGAGAGACCATGGCTCATTTGCAAAGAGGAAAAGTGAGCAATGGATTTGTGCACTTGCCTTGGGCGCTCTTCTTACTCTCTTGCTGACAAGCTTTGAGACTCTCTTTTGCAAGGGGAGACTATTTTTCTTTTGCTTTTACTTTGTATCTTTTTCCTTTTTTTTTTGCTCTCCCTTGGTGCTACCTAGTCACACTTGATATTGCTCTTGCACTCTCACTATCCAAGGACAAATGCACAATGCTCAAGCAAACACAAGATGAGCCACTCTCATGGGATAGGTACACACAAAGGAAGATGGGGGTTAACAAGGTGACGCAAGTTATACCTTCTTTGATGATGAACTTGGCGTCGGTGGTGTGGGATGATGTTCGTGGTCCGTGGTGTCGATGAGCGCAGAAGTTGATGATGCAGAAGCTTGCTAGTACTTGCTGACACGCACACGGGACACGAGCAAACAGAGGAGATTAGCCAATGCGAAAAATGAGGCAAAACTGTCAAAACTGGCGTAACAGCCGGACACTCCGGTCTGTATGGGCTGGATACTCCGGTCTGGCCAGACACTCCGGTCTGTTTCGGCCGGACACTCCGTTCGGGCCGGACACTCCGGTCGGTATGAGCCGGACACTCCGGCGCGGGTTTCCTGCTCGTGTTCTTGAGTAGAAATCCTCGCCTTCGGGCCTCAAATCCGCGAGAAACTGGCCAAATCAGGCTGGGGAAACGCAGGATAAAGCTGGACCAACTCCTTAGATAAGGTTTGGTCAGATCAAAACCACAAATAACACTCCAAATCAAGAGATCGATCCAAAGGCAAATATGGGCTGTTTTTTGTGGGGATTTTCGAATTTTTGGTGGATAGAAGAAAATTTTGTGGGGGAAATCGTGAGCAACGAAGCTCTTGATACCAATATGTTGAGGGCAAACCTCTAGGGTGGCCCGATCTTTCACGATTCCCTTTTAAATCGAGGGTGGAGTGCGGGGGAAGGAGGGGAGGATGAACACGACGAACACACGCACGAAGAACACGATGAACACACACACACACGCAAAACCACGATAAACACCAATATCTCACGTCGGCGGTGATCGGTCCGGCGCAATCCCTAGGATCGGCCTCGGGAGGAGGACTCTCTCTCGAACCGGTATGGCGAGATGGGAGACTCGGTGAGGTCTTGACGTCTAGGCAAAGGGATACCGATGCCTAGGCCTTGTACAACGCGGAGGCTCGATGCAAACTCCAACGAGGTTTGGGGATATTGGTACTCCTTAGTCAAGGAGCATGAGGCAAGAATTAGATAGATCCACAAAGGGGTTTCCACTAATTCCAATATCAAGCCTAGGGTTTACAATGGAGGTGGGGGTCTATATATAGGCCAGCCACAAGTTCAGGGGTAATTCAGGCATTAAAGTAGAGTTCTGGGCGAAGTAGAGGGGTACATGGGCCATAGGGCCCAGCTAGGCTCGCAGGCCCATCACTTGGGCCGGACAGTCCGGGTCGGCACGACCGGACAATCCGGGGTGGCCGGACAGTCCGGGGTGGCCGGACACTCCGGATGGTGTCCGGGAGGTGTCCGATTTGACCTTCTGAATGTCCGAGTCCAGATGGGGCGGGGGCAGGCCGGACACTCCGGCTGAGTCGCGCCGGACAATCCGGATGCGCCGGACACTCCGGCTAGAGTCGCGTGGACACTCCGGCTCAGGTAGCTTCAGCTCAGGTGCAGCTTCAGGGCTCGTGGGTCGACGCGGCGGGGGCTCGTACCTGATGATGCACAAAGTAGTGGTATGAAGTAGCACGCCATCCAAGGAGGTATCAAATTGGCACGAAGAGAGGAGCGAGTTCACCTTAGCTTGGAGGAGTTTGGCTCGGGCACGAGTCAGGGGTCCACTTGGGGGACTTGTTGGTGTAGATGTAGAAGCGTCCATATGACGGGCTGCATCATTGGCTGATCCATGTGTTTTATGAAAAGAACATACATGCAATGACTCTGGTGGATCCATATGTGGTTTGTGGAAAGAACATACATGCAATGTCGCTAGTGTTGGTTTTGTAAAAAGAACATAAATGCAATGACTCTAGTGGATCCACATGTGGTTCATGAAAATAACACACATGCAATGACTCTGGTTGATCTATGTGGTTTATGAAAAGAACATACATGGAATGACTCTAGTGGATCCATATGTTGTTTGTGAAAAGAACACAGATGCAATGAAATTGGTGGATCCATATGTGGTTTGTGAAAAGAACATACATGCAATGACTCTAGTGGATCCATATGTGGTTTGTGAAAAGAAGACACATGCAATGACATTGGTTGATCCATGTGTTTTATGCAAAGAACATACATGCAATGACTCAGGTGGATCCATATGTGGTTTGTGAAAAGAACACACATGCAATGACTCTAGTGCTGGTTTTGTGAAAAGAACATACATGCAATGACTCTAGTGGATCCATATGTGGTTCATGAAAAGAACACACATGCAATGACATTGGTGGATCCATGTGGTTTGTGGAAAGAACATACATGCAATGACTCTAGTGGATCCATATGTGGTTGATGAAAAGAACACACATGCGATGACATTGGTTGATCCATGTGGTTTGTGGAAAGAATAGACATGCAATGACTCTAGTGGATCCATATGTGGTTTGTGAAAAGAACACACATCCAATGACTCTAGCGGATCCATATGTGGTTTGTGAAAGAACACACATGCAATGACTCTAGTGCTAGTTTATGGAAAGAACAGACATTCAATGACTCTAGTGGATCCATATGTAGTTTGCAAAAAGATCACACATGCAACGACATCCATGTGTTTTATGAAAAGAACATACATGCAATGACTCTGGTGGATCCATATGTGCTTTGTGAAAAGAACACACATGCAATGACATTCGTGGATCCATATATGGTTTTGTGAAAAGAACATACATGCAATGACTCATGTGGATCCCTATGTGGTTTGTGAACAGAACAGACATGCAATGACATTGGTGGATCCATATGTGGTTTGTGAAAAGAACACACATGCAATGACTCTAGTGGATCCATATGTGGTTCATGAAAAGACCACACATGCAATGACATTGGTGGATCCATGTGGATTGTGGAAAAGAACATACATGCAATGACTCTAGTGGATCCATATGCGGTTGGTGAAAAGAACACACATGCAATGATTATAGCTATGGTTGATGGAAAGAACATACATGCAATGACTCTAGTGGATCCATTTGTGGTTCATAAAAATAACACACACGCAATCACGTTGGTGGATCCACGTGTTTTATGAAAAGAACAGACATGCAATGACTCTAGTGGACCCATATGTGGTTTGTGAAATGAACACATATGCAATGACTCTAGTGTTGGTTTATGAAAAGAACATACATGCAATGACTCTGGTGGATCCATTTGTGTTTTGTGAAAAGAATACACATGTAATGACATTGGCTGATCCATGTGTTTTATGAAAAGAACATACATGCAATGAATCTAGTGGAACCATATGTGGTTTGTGAAAAGAACATACATGCAATGTTGCTAGTGCTGGTTTTGTGAAAAGAACATACATGCAATGACTCTAGTGGATCCACATGTGGTTAATGAAAATAACACACATGCAATGACTCTGGTTGATCCATGTGGTTTATGAAAAGAACATACATGGAATGACTCTAGTGGATCCATATGTTGTTTGTGAAAAGAACACAAATACAATGACATTGGTGGATCCATATGTGGTTTGTGAAAAGAACATACATGCAATGACTCTAGTGGATACATATGTGGTTTGTGAAAAGAAGACACATGCAATGAGATTGGTTGATCCATGTGTTTTATGCAAAGAACATACATGCAATGACTCTGGTGGATCCATATGTGGTTTGTGAAAAGAACACACATGCAATGATATTGGTGGATCCATATGTGGTTCATGAAAAGAACACACCTGCAATGACTCTAGTGGTTCCATATGTGGTTCATGAAAAGAACACACATGCAATGACATTGGTAGATCCATGTGGTTTGTGGAAAGAACATACATGCAATGACTCTAGTGGATCCATATGTGGTTCATGAAAAGAACACACATGCGATGATATTGGTTCATCCATGTGGTTTGTGGAAGGAATAGACATGTAATGACTCTAGTGGATCCATATGTGGTTTGTGAAAAGAACACACATACAATGACATTGGTTGATCTATGTGTTTTATGAAAAGAACATACATGCAATGACTCTGGTGGATCCATATGTGGTTTGTGAAAAGAACACACATGCAATGACTCTAGTGCTGGTTTAGGATAAGAACAAACATGCAATGACTCTAGCGGATCCATTTGTGGTTCATGAAAAGAACACACATACAATGACTCTGGTGGATCCATTTGTGGTTTGTGAACAGAACACACCTGCAATGACTCTGGTGGATCCATATGTGGTTTGTGAAAAGAACACACATGCAATGACTCTAGCTGTGGTTCATGAAAAGAACACACATGCAATGACTCTAGTGATGGTTTAGTGAAAAGAACACACATGCAACGACTCTAGTGGATCCATATGTGGTTAATGAAAAGAACACACGTGAAATGACATTGGTGGATCCATGTGGTTTGTGGAAAGAACACACGTGCAATGACTATAGTGGATCCATATGTGGTTCCTGAAAAGAACACACATGCAATGACATTGGTGGATACATGTGGTTTGTGGAAAAGAACATACATGCAATGACTCTAGTGGATCCATATGTGGTTTTTGAAAAGAACACACATGTAATGACATTGGTGGATCCATATGAGGTTTGTGAAAAGAACATACATGCAATGACTCTAGTGGATCCCTATGTGGTTTATGAAAAGAACACACCTGCAATGCCATTGGTGGATCCATATGTGGATTGTGAAAAGAACACACATGCAATGACTCTAGTGGATCCATATGTGGTTTGTGAAAAGAAGACACATGCAATGACTCTAGTGCTAGTTTATTATAAGGACACACATGCAATGACTCTAGTGGATCCTTATGTGGTTCATGAAAAGAACACACATGCAATGACTGTAGCTATGGTTAATAGAAAGAATAGACATGCAATAACTCTAGTGGATCCATATGTGGTTCATGAAAACAACACACATGCAATGACATTGGTGGATCCATGTGTTTTATGAAAACAACAGACATGCAATGACTCTAGTGGATCCATATGTGGTTCATGAAAAGAACACACATGCAATGACTCTAGTGATTGTTTAGTGAAAGGACATGCAATGACTCTAGTGGATCCATATGTGGTTCATGAAAAGAACACACGTGAAATGACATTGGTGGATCCATGTGGTTTGTGGAAAGAACACACATGCAATGACTATAGTGGATCCATATATGGTTCATGAAAAGAACACACATGCAATGACATTGGTGGATACATGTGGTTTGTGGAAAAGAACATACATGCAATGACTCTAGTGGATCCATATGTGGTTTGTGAAAAGAACACACGTTGGGTAGCTTTCAGCAGCCGGGAAGTAGAGCTTGGGCAGTCGATGACGCCATCAGCTTGGTGAACGACACCGTAGCTTTGGTGCAGTGGTAGAGAGACCCGGTGAACCATATCCGGTGGGTGAGCATCGGTGAAGCGGCTCCACGGCGGTGCACGAGACAACCGCTCAAGCAGGTCCAACCACCGTGGAATTGCCGCCAGCCAGTGTGCGTCGTGGTCGTGGAGGTGAGGGCATGGGAGAGAGGGGGATGGGATTTTTGGAAGTACCAACAGGAAAATCTGGCCGAATCCGGACTAAGGAGGTGAACAGAAACATAATTTATGATCGTGCCCCCAAGCTACCGACTTTAGCTTGCCCATAGGGCGTTGGAACAATGGGAAGAATCGGAATTTTGAAGTCAAAAGTTTTTGAAACTGAGGGGAGAGAAATGCTTCAAGACTGGTGTGTGATTTTGCCGCTTGATTGAGATATTGAATTTGGCGACCGTCCATCTAATAATAATATAAAAATGGTACTTCCCTGGTGGGATATTTTGCCTCAAAGTTTTTGAAACTGAGGGGTGGGAAATGCTTCAAAGTTAGTGTATGGTTTAGCCGCTCGATTGAGATTTTGAATTTGATAAGCGACCATCTGATAATAATACAAAAATGGTATAGCCCCGGTGGGAGATTTTGCCTCACGGTTTTTGAAACAAAGGGGCGGGAAATGCTTCAAAGTCGGTGTGTGGTTTTGCCGCTCGGTTGAGATTTTGAATTTGACAAGCGCCCATCTGATAATAATAATAATATAAAAATGGTACTCCCTAGGTGGGAGATTTTGGCTCAAAGTTTTTGATGAGGACATCCCTACAATTACACCTACCCCAATGACTACTAAAGATGCTACAACTGTTGCAAGAAAGGATCAGTCCAATGAGATTAGAATTGGACCTATTAGAAGAGCTCGTGCTAAGCTACTGGAACAACAGGTGAATTTACTCCTAACCGAATCTGGTACTTTGATTGATGAGAACTTTATACCGCCTAAGTCTATGCATTTATGTATGATCAGGTTCATTGGAGAAACAAGCAGGGCGCGAGGAGGAGAGGGGCTACAAGACAAGCCCAACATGATGATCGCCCAAGGATGCGCGAGGGAGGAGCGGGAGGAAGGCGCAAGAGAAGATCATCAAGACGACGGCAAAAAGATCTGCCACGACCGGAGTGTCCGGCCAGATCCACCCGGACTGTCCGGCTTGGTCGAGAGGCAAACTAGCGTGGACATTCCGTATGCCAGTTCGGACACTACACGGACGCCACCCGGAAACTTCAAAGTTTCCGACCAGAACGGACTGTCCGGCACACTTCACCCAGAGTGTCCGGCCTGACCGAACTGTCCGGACGAATTCGACCGGAGTGTCCGCCCGCCGACCGAATCTGGTCTGAGTCGGTTTGTATCAGTTTGAGTCATTTGCGTTTAGTTTCGTTTTCTGGTCGCTCCAGCCGCCCTTATAAGCTATGGGACGACCTCTAGTTAGGGTTTAGACCACGTTAATATATTTTGGAGTTGTTTCTTTCATAGAACCTCTGGAATTACCCTGTGTTCGAATCTACCAACTATAATTGAGTGTGATCTGTTGTTCCATTGGGAATTAGTAGATTGCATACTACCGTTCATGGTCACGGCTGCATGCGCAAGAGCATGGTGTTGTGAATATCCTACAAGGTTCGAGAGCTGTTGCATTGGCATCAGGGATCGAGCGGGAGAGTTCATAGCTACAGGCTAGTTATCTATTATCCACCATCATCACCGCCATCCGCTTACTGAGAAGATCGGGCCACCCCATATCATCTTGGTATCAGATTTCCAGTGTTGCCTCGGTAAGCATCCACAAATCCATCCATAGATTAGAGAGTGTTTTCGTCCTATACAGAAAAGGCCTTACAAAAAGATTTGCCATAGACTAGATTGCATCGTTTTCGAGTTTTAGTTGCTGATTGTATCTTCTCGTAGATCCGATCTGCAGGTTTTCCTCGTAGGAGTCTAGTTTCCTTTCGTGTCTAGGTTTAAGGTTTCATCTTGTTTTCCGCTGTTCCCACCGTTACCGTTTCTGCAAGTGTTTAATCGTTTTTCTGAGTCCACATAGCGTACCTTTGTTTGCATACCATAGACACAGCCTATCTACAGCATCTGTGCCTAGGAACGTACCCACGAGACTAGTTGCTTTGCTCCGACAGGCTGCTCATTAGGGTTTGCAGTGCAGAAATTTTCGACAGGCAAAACCGGACTATCCGGCCAAATCACACCGGACTATCCGGCCCAACCGGAGTCTCCGACGAATATCAACCGGACTATCCGGCCCAGTTCTGTTATAAGTTGTTGTGCTCGTTTGCATTGAGTAATATAGTTGAAAAAAAATCAAAAAAAAGAGAAAAGAAAAGAGAATCAGTATAAAAAAAGAGAAAAGAGCTACAAGCCTGACAAAAAAAAGTGATATAGAAGTGTGCAATATTGGAGGCCTTGCTGTATAGCACTGGTAGTTGAGCAATCTTGTGCTTGTTCTATTTGAGCTATTACTAGCGTCTCTCTTGTGCATTGCAATATTCCTTTTCATAAGTTGCTTTGCCACGTTTATCTCCACTGTGTGTGTTTCTTGGGTATTTGTACGATCAGCACTAGGACTTGTTTGCGGTGTAGATAGGGGACCAAACCTATAGCTCCACCTTTACATAACCTGTGTGCCCTGCGATCGTTCTCTATACCTTTGATATTCACTTCATCACATCAAGTGCATCAGTCTTTGATTTCGTTTGGTAGAGCATCTCTATTCACTTTGGAACGATAAGATCTCCTTTCTTATTAGTTGTGAGTGAGTTGTGAGAGTTTCCACCATACAGATTCTGATTTTTGCACTAACCTACTAATCATGTCTACTAGTGATAATGATGTTGTGTTGCAGAAAAAGAAGGATGAGGAGCTCGTCAATTGGCATGAATATGAGGCTTTGAAATCCCACTTGACACGTGTGTTTACTAACACGACAGATGCCATTGACAAGAATCTTCAAGATATGAATATGAGATTGGATCAGCATGTTGGGACAGTTGATACTATCCAAACGCAAGTGGCTACACTCAATGCCAATGTCACCACTTTGCAGCAGTCCATTGAGGGTTTGACAGCCGCCTTGCATATAAGGGAAGATCCTCAACATGATGATGCCTTTGATGATTTCGATGAGGGTAGCGCTGTTGATGCTGCTCCACATGTTGGCAGGGGACGTGCTATTCCCCCTGTCCATGCACCTGCTCATGGTCGTGGGTTTGCCCATCTTGGGCGTGGTCCACGTGTGCCCAACCAAGCTGCCGATGACGGTTTGGGCAAGCCAAAATTCTCGATTCCTAAGTTTGATGGTTCCATTGATCCTGAAGACTACCTCACCTGGGAATTGAAGATTGAGAAACTCTGGCGCTTATTTGACTATCCAGAAGATAAGAAGGTCAAGCTTGCAGCATCTGAATTTGATGGTTATGCTTTGCGTTGGTGGGATGCTCTTGTGCAACATAGGAGGGAGGATAACGAACTTCCTGTGATGGATTGGCGCGAGATGAAGCAAATCATGAAGGCTCGCTTCGTACCAACCAACTACTTGCGATCAGTTTTTGATAAATTGACGCAACTGAAGCAAGGCACCATGACAGTTGATGAGTACTACATGGAGATGGAGATGCTTATGCAGCATGCTAGAATTCGTGAGTCCATTGAGATGACCATGCAGCGATTCCTAAACAATTTGAAGTTACCAATCAAGAGCATTGTTCGTCATCGCAAGTATGAGACCATGAATGAGTTGTTGCATCATGCTAGAGAGGCCGAATCCCAGTTGGCAGAAGAGGCGAAGTCACGTGCTCGTTTTCCGTCCTCCAGCAGATTTTCAGCCAGGTCTACACCTCCTACAGTCATGCCACCAGCTGCTGTTCCGTTTACACCATCGGCCAAACTAGCAAATACACATTCGTTTGGTTCTAATGCTCGGAAACCCGCTACTCCTGCTGCTAGCTCGGGTTCCAACATGTCTACTGCACGTACTTGTGATGTAGTGTGCCATACTTGTGGAGGTAGAGGTCACTACAAGAAAGATTGTGCAAACAGCAAGGTTATGTTTGTTAATGAACAAGGTGAAGTAGAAAGTGGAGATGAAGCTTCTGATGATGATATTGATGACGGCGAGGATGGTGCTGATGCATATGCTAAGCGTGCACCCACTATTGTCGTATCTTCACGTGTACTTAGTGTGCAACCGGTTGAGGAATCCCAGCGTTGCAACTTGTTCCAAACAAAAGCTCTAGTTGGACCAAACAAAGCTTGCAAGGTAATTATTGATGGAGGTAGCTGCAGAAATCTTGCAAGTAAGGAATTATGTGCCAAACTGAATTTGACATACTTACCTCATCCCAAGCCATACTACATACAATGGTTGAGCAACAATGGTGAGATGAAGGTAAATCATATGGTACGTGTGAATTTTCAAATAGGTCCATACAAAGTTTCTATTGATTTTGATGTGGTTCCTATGACTGTTTGTCACCTACTATTGGGTCGGCCTTGGCTCTATGATCGCCATGTGCAACACAATGGCCGAGCCAATACATATCACTTGGAATTCAAAGGGAAGAAGATTACTATGCAGCCAATGACACGACAAGAAATTGTGAATTATTCTCGCCAAAAGATAGAGGTGAACTTGAAGGAAGATACTACCACTCGGCGAGACTGTGTTGCAGCTGTTCCTGATGTAATTGAGCCTAAATTGAGTGATATAATGAAAAGTGAGAGAGTGCCTGGGTTATTGATACTAGCCACCAAGGAGGATATGAGAGAATTTCGTGAGGATCCTACAGCCATGCCACTTGTGCTCATGTATAAGGGCGAGGTATTGGTTTCTAACGACATGACCCCTATTTCTCTTGGTGTCTCTTCTGTTTTGCAGGACTTTGGGGATGTGTTTCCAGAAGACGTACCCGCAGGGTTGCCTCCATTGCGTGGTATAGAACATCAAGTGGACCTGATTCCTGGCGCCACACTTCCCAACCGTGCACCTTACAGGACTAATCCCGAAGAAACTAAGGAAATTCAGAAGCAAGTACAAGCGTTGCTGGATAAAGGGTACATTCGTGTCTCTCTTAGCCCTTGTGCTGTTCCTGTTATTTTAGTTCCTAAGAAAGATGGTACATGGCGCATGTGTGTTGATTGTAGAGCGATTAATAACATCACTATTCGATATCGTCATCCTATTCCACGCTTAGAGGATATGCTAGATGAATTGAGTGGTGCTGCTGTTTTCTCTAAAATTGACTTGCGTAGTGGTTATCATCAAATTAGGACGAAAGAAGGGGATGAATGGAAAACTGCTTTCAAAACTAAATTCGGTTTGTATGAGTGGTTAGTTATGCCGCTTGGTCTTACTAATGCACCTAGTACTTTCATGCGTTTGATGAATCATGTTTTGAGAGAGTTTATTGGTCGTTTCGTGGTTGTTTACTTTGATGATATACTCATATACAGCCACACCGAATCTGAACATTGCACTCATATTAGACAAGTTTTGCAAGTGTTACGTGATAATAAACTGTATGCTAATCTTGAGAAGTGTACATTTGCAAAAGATAAGGTCATATTCCTAGGACTTGTTGTTTCTAAGCATGGAGTAGAGGTAGATCAATCTAAAATTGAATCAATTCAGAATTGGCCTACTCCAATGAATGTTAGTCAAGTGCGTAGTTTCTACGGTCTCGCTGGTTTCTATAGGCGCTTTGTGAAGGATTTTAGCACCATTGCTGCACCATTAAATGATTTGACAAAGAAAGGTGTTCCTTTTGTATGGGGCGCAGCCCAAGACATTGCATTTGATACATTAAAACGTTTGCTTACTTCTGCACCATTACTTGCATTACCTGATTTTTTGAAGCAATTTGAAGTTGAATGTGATGCTAGTGGTATAGGCATAGGTGGCGTTTTGATGCAAGAGGGTCGGCCTATAGCTTATTTTTCTGAGAAATTGACTGGTGCTCGTCTGAATTATTCTATCTATGATAAAGAATTGTATGCACTTGTTAGAGTACTTGAGGTTTGGCAACATTATTTGTGGCCAAAAGAATTCATCATACATTCTGATCATGAAGCATTGAAATACTTGAAAGCTCAATCAAACTTGCATAGAAGATTAGCTAAATGGGTTGAGTTCATTGAGTCTTTTCCTTACATCATTAACTATAAGAAGGGAAAACAGAACGTTGTTGCTGATGCTCTATCTAGGAAGAACATGCTATTAACCAATCTTGATGTTAAAATTCCTGGATTAGAAGCTATTTATGCACTTTATGCAACTGACCATGATTTTGTTGAACCATATCGTTTGTGTGCTCTTAGAAACGCATGGGATAAGTATCATATACATGATGGATATTTGTTTCGAGCTAACAAACTATGTATTCCAGAATCGTCGTTGTGTTTGTTCTTAGTGCAGGAATCACATGCTGGAGGTTTGATGGGTCACTTTGGGCATGAGAAGACGTTGCTCATGCTTGCTGATCACTTTTATTGGCCCAAGATGAGGCGTGATGTGTACAGATTTGTGAGCTGATGTATTACATGCCACAAGTCGAAATCTAAGCTGAAGCCTCATGGTTTGTATACACCTCTCTCTGCACCGACTACTCCATGGGAAGACATTAGTATGGATTTTGTGCTAGGTCTACCTAAAAGTCAGAGAGGTCATGATTCTATATTTGCGGTAGTGGATAGGTTCTCTAAGATGGCTCATTTTATTGCCTGCCACAAAATCGACGATGCGTCGCATGTTGCTAACCTATTTTTCAGGGACATCGTGAGATTACATGGAGTACCAAAGACGATTGTTTCTGACCGTGATGTGAAGTTCATGAGCTACTTTTGGAAGACCTTATGGGGAAAGCTAGGAACGAAGTTACTGTTCAGTACTACATGTCATCCCCAAACAGATGGTCAAACGAAGGTGGTGAATCGAACATTGTCACAGCTGCTAAGGACCATGATTAAAAAGAATCTGCGGGAGTGGGAAGAGAGTTTGCCACATGTTGAGTTTGCTTACAACAGGGCTGTGCATTCAACTACTCAGCTTTGTCCTTTTGAGGTGGTGTATGGTTTCAAGCCATTGACGCCACTTGATATGTTACCTCAGCCATTACATGAGAGAGTTGATATGGAGGCATAAAAACGTGCTGATTATGTGAAGAAAATACATGAGAAGACTCGAGAGGCTATTGAGAAGAAAGGCAAGAGCATTGCTGCTGCAAGGAATCAAGCAAGGAAAGAAGTGTTGTTCGAGCCTGGAGATATGGTTTGGGTGCATCTACGCAAGGATAGGTTCCCACTACTTCGAAAGTCAAAATTGAAGCCACGTGGTGCTGGTCCTTACAAGGTGTTAGCCAAGATTAATGATAATTCCTACTCGGTTGATATACCTATTGAGGAGTTTGGTGGAGTTAGCAATAGCTTCAACGTTGCTGATTTGTCACCATATGCTGGAGAAGACCTTGGGGCGTCGAGGTCGACACCTTTTCAAGGGGGGGGAGATGATGAGGACATCCCTACAATTACACCTACCCCAAAGGCTACTGAAGATGCTACAACTGTTGCAAGAAAGGATCGGTCCAATGAGATTAGAATTGGACCTATTACAAGAGCTCGTGCTAAGCTACTGGAACAACAGGTGAATTTACTCCTAAACGAATCTGGTACTTTGATTGATGAGAACTTTATACTGCCTAAGTCTATGCATTTATGTATGATCAGGTTTGTTGGAGAAACAAGCAGGGCGCGAGGAGGAGAGGGGCTACAAGAGAAGCCCAACATGATGATCGCCCAAGGATTCGCGAGGGAGGAGCGGGAGGAAGGCGCAAGAGAAGATCATCAAGACGACGGCCAAAAGATCTGCCACGATCGGAGTGTCCGTCCAGATCCACCCGGACTGTCCGGCCTGGTCGAGAGGCAAGCTGGCGTGGACATTCAGTATGCCAGTTCGGACACTACACGGACGCCACCCGGAAACTTCAAAGTTTCCGGCCAGACCGGACTGTCCGACACACTTCACCCGGAGTGTCCGGCCTTACCGGACTGTCCGGCCGAATTCGACTGGTGTCCGCCCGCCGACCGAATCTGGTCCGAGTCGGTTTGTATCAGTTTGAGTCGTTTGTGTTTAGTTTCGGTTTCTGGTCGCTTCAGCCGCCCTTATAAGCTATGGGATGACCTCTAGTTAGGGTTTAGAACATGTTAAAATAGTTTGGAGTTGTTTTCTTTCATAGAACCTCTGGAATTACCCTGTGTTCGAATCTACCAACTATAATTGAGTGTGATCTGTTGTTCCATTGGGAATTAGTAGATTGCATACTACCGTTCGTGGTCACGGCTGCATGCGCAAGAGCGTGGTGTTGAGAATATCCTACAAGGTTCGAGAGCTGTTGCATTGGCATCAGGGATCGAGCGGGAGAGTTCATAGCTACAGGCTAGTTATCTATTATCCACCATCATCACCGCCATCCGCTTAATGAGAAGATCGGGCCACCCCATATCAGTTTTTGAAATGGTTAGGCGGGAAATGCTTCAAAGTCGGTGTGTGTGATTTTGCCGCTCGATTGAGATTTTGAATTTTGCTAGCGTCCATGTACTACTAGTAGTAGTAGTAAAAAAAGGTGGTAGAACGTATGGCTATATGGTCCGGAATTCATGTCCGAGAGTCACATCAACTGATCATCCATATAACGACACTTGAGGTACTCCATGTGTTCGGTATTACTAGGCCGGAGTAGCACTAGTTCAGAGAATTAACTTCACCTACTCGCTTTATAGCTAGTTATTGCATGCAGTAGTAATCCTAAAATCCAGCCAATGCACGTGGCCACCGCATCTAATTGAAAACATGCAAGCCAATGGATGCACTCCAGTTTTAACAACATGATCGACCAGGAGAATTACACGACGTGGTGGTTCATATTTTACGGTCAACTAGAGGAGTAATTGAGAAAAACTAGGAGCATTAATTGGTCCTCCGGCCTAGCAATTGAGGCTATAAAATAATTAAGAGGTATATACACCTTTAGTCCCATATCTTGCACCGCGAGAGCGTTTTAGTCCCACATATTGAAAAATGAGAAATACTAGTCCCTCAACTTATATCTCGAGAGCATTTTAGACCAATTTAATGGAATTTTAGTGCATTTGACTTAATTTGTCCACAAATGACGTTGATTTTTTTTAAAATGACCCCTCTATATTTTTTTATGTCATTTGTGTCCCTATGCAGACTGATAAGTGGGCCACCTATTAGTAGATGTACAAATAAAATAGTTAAATCTCTAAGAGGAGAATGGATTCTAACTTAACACTTTTGTACAATGACACACACACCCACAAGCCACTATGTCAGTACATGCCCACGACTACTTATGTGAAACGAGGAGTACTTGAGAGGACGTAATTATGCCAGACGAGGAGTACTTGGGGGAAGTAATTATTTATACAATAAAAAAGCACATACGAACACAAAAAATGCTCACGTCTATGTTGGCACGGTCCATAATATCAATTGTATAGCTTTGTCGTTAACCTAGTAGCTAACTGTAGTGTCTAGAATAAACTTGAGTTTTTTCTTATTCGCAAAAATGAAAAGGAATAGAGTTGAGTTGTTATTGTACCCCAGAACACATATTTTTGAATATCCAAAATAAAGAACACATTAGCCAGAGCGCTCTTCAGTTAATCACTTTTGTGTGCATGTTGTAGTGGCAAGGTTGATTTCTTCAGTAGCGCAGGTAATCAGTTCGATACCCTACAATGCATTGGTAGTTTTTATTAATTGTTTTCTTATTCAGATCCTCCTGTCAAGTCATACCAAGGTCACAACTAGCAGGCAGAAAATACACAGGGGTCATTTTGCAAAAAATCTGATGCCACATGTCACTTCCAGAATTAGTTATGACGAATTCGGACAAATCACAGCAATTTGATTGAATTGGACTAAAATGTTCCTGGTTACAAGTTGTGGGGCTAGTGTTGCTCACTTTGCAAGATGTGGGACTAAAACGCTCCCGCGGTGCAAGTTATGGGACTAAAAACTATATACCTCAATAAATAACGATCATGCTATTGAGAGAACATGAGGTTTTTAGCTCGACAGAGCATACACCCCATCCGGCCACATGGTGACCATCAAAGGGCACAACCAAAAAGCAAAATTGAAAAATGGAAAATGCTACGCAAAAAATGGTAAATGCCCTGCGTTTGCGTGTGCCCTGAGGGACCAAGGAGTGCAGGTTTTCTTCTTAGATTTTGGGATAATTAAATACAATGAGGTTATGATACTACTAGTACTAGTATCATCCTACACCTACACACTCGCGTGCTCCCAGTAGTCGTAAGCTGGTGACATGGGTATACCCTGCAGGTACTCGAGTTTGGTATATACGGTCCAGATACGGTGGAAGCCCATGGCGTTGCCACAGCCCAATGAAGAATTCGAGTGGCCCATGGACTCTCTATGACTTGCGATACAAGAAGTTTAAAGATAGAAAGTTTAAAGTGAAAACCCTAATCTATAACCGACTCGACCTGCTACCTGAGACCTGGCCTATCTATATAAAGGCTAGGAGGGGGCGGCGAGGAGAACACACGCAATCCTAGTTTCCACAACTCTCGCCAGATTGCATCTGCGCGCCCCTGTAATCTTCGTTTCCTTCGTTAATTCCAAGAGCAGACAAGCGGGAGTAGGGACCTCTACGAGGCCTAAACCTGGGTAAACCTTGCGTCCATGTGTGCTTGTTTGCTAGCTGATTGATGCTTCCAGTGCTCCCTCCTTCTCCAAAACCCAAGTCCATAACAATGGACATTGATGAGTTAAATCCTCGTCAATTGGCGCCGTCTGTGGGAATTGGGAGTGCTGATGTTGCGGCTTCTTCGGCCCCATCAACCGCGATCTACAACTCCACAACAGTGGAGATTCACCAGCTCTTCGGCGCGTTCGACTTCACCGTCCACACGCCGACCACTCGCCCGGCTTTCAAGTCCGTGGACGATGGAATCAGCCTGGCGATCGGGAGCTTCCGCTTCCAAGTTGGTCAGATGGGCATGCTTCGCATGCCTGACCAGCCAACAACATCCGCAAATTGCTCCAGCATCATGGTTCCCGCCACCAATCGGCACCCTCAGCGAGCTCAACACCTCAGCAGCAGATGAAAGCACGGACAGCGACAACATTCGTGGATCCGATCTGGGTGGCCTAGCAACGGAAGATGGGGTCTACAGCTCCGGATCCGAAAGTTGCGGAAGCAACAGCTTCCCCAACCACTTCATGTGTGTCGTCATTAACGCCGGCGAAACCAGCGCCAATCGCAAAAACGGTGGCAACGGCCCTAATCCACCCAACGGTGGCATACCTAACGGTGGACCACCCAATGGCGGCCCCACCAACGGTGGCAATGGCGCGCCCGTCAACAATGGAGGGACAGTCGAACCTCCAACCATGGTGAACGAACACACCGGTGAACGTGTCGTGATCAAGCTCAACGATCTCGAGTGGGCTTGTTGCCGAGAAGCCCTGCGAGGCAATCCTCTGTGCCCCGGCACATCGCAAGATCTGCTGATGGGATATTATTGGCTACTAAAGGAGGAGTACAAACGCCAATTACAAACGATCGCGCAACTCGAAGCGCGTAAAAAGGCGGCAGACGAGTCGAGTCTTAGACGGGCTGGGCTCTCCTCCCACGGAGGATCCTCCTCCAAGGGCAACGAGTACGTGGCCAACAAGAGGTGATCTTGAACGGCCCACCTCACTGAGCAGGAGCGCATCGAAGCTGCAAAAGTCCTCCACTTCAGCTCTATGACAGTCGACACATGGGGCAACGTGGTCCCAAAGACGCCGCAAGCTGCGGTGACAGCGGCCACCATGTACCTCCTCAATAACCAGCCGCCGGTTGTAGATCCCCGAGCCGCCATGCACCAATCCATGATCGCGGGCTTGGGGTTAATCGAGGCCGCTCTCGACAAAGAACCAACACCGGAGCCGAAGAAAAGCAAGGCCTTGGCAAAATGCTATTCCTCACCCTCATCTAGCAATGACAGTCATGATCTGTCTCGACGTTGCCGCTGACGGCGACACGACCACGACTACGATGCGCGTGATGACATCACACATCGCAAAATCGACAAGTCCAGGGCACGACGTGCCTGATCGACTGACTCAGAGGACGAAGACGTAGAGCTCTGTGGCGCCAGATGCTTCAGCAGGGCTATCAGGCAAAAGCGAATGCCCAAAGGGTTCAAGCTTCCATCGGAGAACCCAAAATTTGATGGCCTGCAGGACCCGAAAATCTTGTTGGAGGACCACATCTCCTCCGTCAGGCTCCATGGCAGAAGTCGAAGCACGGCCATGCAATGCCTGCAGCTACAGCTGTAGGGCGCCGCCCGAGCATGGCTCAACAACCTCCCGTGCGGATCCATTCGCAGCTGGGAAGAGCTGGTCTACAGCTTTGTGCGCAACTTCAAGGGCACCTAGAAAAGGCCCGCATCAATCGAAGAGCTGAGATGCTGCTAGAAAAGGTCGGCCGAATCGCTACGCTCACAGATCCAGAGGTGGTCTATCATCAAGAATTCCGCAGAAAACATCTCGAAAGATCGCGCAATCGACGCATTCAACGGTGACGTTCGCTGCATAGAGCTCAGGAAAGAGCTGGGCCGCTCGAAGCCCAAAACAATTGACCACTTGATGGAAATCGCGAATCGGTGGGCAGACGGAGAAGACTCGGTGAAAAACCGTGTTCACTCCGACGACGAAGGAGAACTCGAGCGCAGACGCGATCGCCGAAGCAAACGTTTGAATGCGCATCTACGATGATCGCGACGACGTCCACATGGTCCAAGCTGGCTACGCCGACAGGCGCGACGACAACCGCAACAACGGCTATCGGGAAAACAACGCAGGTATGGCCGCGCCGCACTCGCGAAGAGGCACCCGCAACAATAGTTGAGGACAAATTGTCCGGGCCATGCAACATGCACTTCTACATCGACAAACACGATGGCAAGAAGAAATCCAGCCACCTTCTCAAGGACTGCCGCGAGTTCCTCAAGCTCCATGAGGGTTTGGCTCGGATGAATCGCGACGCAGTCAACAGGGGCTACGGAGTCGCCCTAGGCGTTGTAGCACATGGAGCTCCTCCACCGCCACCTGGAGTACCACCACCTGTGGCTGCACTGGTCCATAATCAAGGCGGCGAGCCATACCCACGGGCTGTGGGCAACATGATGATCCAAAAGGGGCACCCCTCGAATCGGGTGCAGAAGGCCATCACTCGCCAAGTCAACTTGGCAACAAACTCACCACCATCCACCACTGAGTACCTCAGTGGAAGCGACTCCTGCATCACCTTCGACAAGGGCGACCACCCCCGCCAAGTACCTCGCCCAGGCCACTATCCCCTCATACTCGAGGCACAGATCAGAGGCTTCAACATGAGTCGCGTCTTCATGGATGGTGGAAGCGACATTAACCTCATGTTTGCAAGTACCTTGCGAGCGATGAGGATGCCTCTGACCTGTCTAGAGGTCTTGGACACGACATTCCACGACATCATCCCAGGCAAGGGCATATATTCCCTGGGCAAAATCAACCTCGACGTCATCTTCGGCACGCCAAAAACTTTTGACACGAACGCATCGACTTCGAAGTCGTCGACTGGCCCTCACAGTACCACTACATCCTCGGACGCGTCGCGTTCGCCAGGTTCATGGCAGTACCGCACTACGCCTACCTACATATGAAAATGCCAGGCCCAAACGACATCATCACAATCAACGGGAGCTTCGAGAGGTCCGACAGATGCGACAGGGAATTCAACAGAATTTCCTAGTCCTTCAGCATGCAGGAGGAACTCACAAGATTGAAGGAGTCGACAGACAACAGTCTGCCTCCCATGAGCCGGTCAAGTTCACCCGACCTGTCATTCGACTCGTCGGTGCACACAAAGAAAGTTCAGGTCCACCCATCAGACCCGACCAAGACGGCCCTCATCGCCAACAACTTGAGTCCCGCATAGGAACTCGCGCTCGTCGAATTCCTCCGTGAGCACTGGGAAATATTTGCCTGGTGTCCAGCGAACATGCAAGGGGTCCCAAGGGAATTCGCCGAGCACGCATTCAATGTCAACCCAGACGCAAGGCCAGTCAAACAAACAATTCGATGACTGTCTGAACCAAGAGCAAAAGCAGTCGGAATGGAGATCAACAGACTCCTCGACGCCAAATTCATACGCAAGATCAAGGAAAGTACCTGGCTCGCCAACACGGTGTTGGTACCCAAAAAGGACACGGATATCCTACGGATGTGCGTGGATTTCACCTCCCTGAATAAGCACTGCCCAAGGATCACTTCCCGCTGCCACGAATCGACCAGATCATCGACTCCACCACGGGATGTGAGCGTCTCTGCTTCCTCGGCGCCTACTCAGGCTATAATCAGATTCGAATGAAGGAGGGAGATCAAGAGAAAACGATGTTTACAACGCATTTTTGTGTGTTCTACTACAACACAATGCCCTTCGGGCTAAAAAATGCAGGAGCCACCTATCAGCGGTGCATACAGGCTTGCCTCAAGAATTAACTTGGTCGCAACATCCAAGTCTATGTTGATGACATCATCATCAAAACCAAAGAGGAAGCCTCGCTAATCGATGATTTACACGAAATCTTCGCCAACCTCGACTGCTACCGGATCAAGCTCAATCCGGACAAATGCGCCTTCGGCGTACCATCTAGGTGACTACTCGGGTATCTCATCTCCGCAAGAGGGATCGAGGAAAACCCGAAGAAAATAAAAGCCATACTGGCCATGGAGAAGCCGAAGAACGTAAGAGGCGTCCAGCAGCTGGCTGGGCGAATTGCGGCGCTCAGTCGATTCATCAGTCGAATGGGCGAAAAGGCACTGCCCTTCTATGAACTTCTCCATAAAACTAACAAGTTCGAGTGGACCAATGAGGCGCAGGAAGCATTCGAAGACCTCAAGCGTCTACTATCTACCTCACCAGTACTGGTGACCCCACGCGAAAGAGAACAATTGCTGCTCTATATCTCCGCCACCAACCAGGTGGTCAGCACAATACTCGTGGTGGAGCAAGCCGAAGAAAACAAAGTCCACGGGGTACAACGCCCAGTCTACTACCTCAGCGAGGTGCTCACGCCAACAAAGCAGCGTTATCCGCACTACCAGAAGCTGGCATATGGCGTCTTCATGACACCTAGACAACTGCACCATTACTTCTAGGAGCACCCAATCGTGGTGGTCAACGATGCCCCACATGGGCATATTCTCAACAACCCCGACACCATCGGACGAGTTGCGCTCTGGGGAATTTAGCTGTCTCCACGAGACATTACATACGAAAAGCGCGACGCGATAAAGTCGCAAGTCCTCCCTAATTTCCTCAGACACTGGATGGAGAATCAGCTCCCCGAAAAACCAGATATGTCTTACCTCTGGATGATGCACTTCGACGGGTCCAAGTGTAAAGACGGGGCTGGCGCAGGTGTTATACTGACATCGCCCCAAGGAGACAAGCTGAAATACATTCTGTGAATGCAGTTCACTGCCTCCAACAACGAAGCTGAATACGAGGCTCTGTTGCACGGGATGCGTATGGCAAAAGCCTGCGGCACCAAGAGGCTCATCACCTACGGTGACTCCAAGTTGGTCGTCAACCAAACAATGCACGAGTGCGACGCGCTGAACGACAATATGATCGCCTACCGCGACCTCTACGACACACTCGAAGGGGACTTCGACGGCTGTGAGCTACGACACGTAGGCCGCAAAAGCAACAAAGAGGCAGATGCACTCGCCAACATTGGCTCCACCTGCGCCCCCGTACCACCTGGGGTATTTCTCGAGCGTATCTGCGAACGCTCCATCAAGCCAAAGGCCGTAGAGAAGAAAACAGGTGCAACAACGGACTCGGGGGCTACGGCGCCCAATGAGGCAATGGCACTCGACGGCCAGGAGGACGACACCGGACTGGAGGGACCAATGGGGGTCATGATGATCGAGCCATCTTGGACTCAACCCTACATCACATATCTTCTCAGCAGGAGGCTATCGGACGACCCGACTGACGCACGACACATTGCACGGCAATCCAAGGCATTCGTCATCATCAACGGTGAACTATACAAGCGTAGCATCACAGGAGTACTCCAACGGTGCATCTCCAACGTGGACGGAAGGGCCATCCTCCTCGACATTCACGAAGGGACTTGTGGGCACCACGCCGGCAGTCGGGCCCTCATTGCCAAAGCTCTACGAGCTGGATTCTACTGGCCCACGGCCATGCGTGACGCCAAGGACATCGTTCAAAGATGCAATGCTTAATAGCGATTCGCGGACAAACCGCACGCACCTGGCGCGGAACTCCGGCCAATACCACTAGCTTGGCCCTTCGCGCAATGGGGACTCGACATGGTCGGTAAGCTCCCAAAGTCCTCACAAGGAGGCTACGTCTACCTCCTGGTCGCAATCGACAAATTCACTAAGTGAATAGAGGCCATGCCAGTGACAAACCAGTCAGGAGCCAGTGCCGTCAAGTTCTTCGAGTCCATTGTCTATCACTTCGGAGTGCCACACAACATCATCACGGACAATGGAACAAACTTCACCTGTAAGGAGTTCCAGGGTTTCTGCGAAAACCTGGGAATCAACATAAGTTATGCCTCCGTTGCTCATCCACAGACCAACGCTCAAGTCAAAAAGGCCAACGGCCTCATCTACGGCGGAATCAAGAAGAGACTCCTCCGGCCACTCGAACAAGCTGCCGGATGCAGGCCAGAAGAATTGCAGTCCGTACTTTGGAGCCTGCGCACAACCCCAAATAGCGCCACGGGTTACACATCATTCTTCATGGTGCACGAAGCTGAAGCAGTACTACCCGTAGAAGTACGCTTTAAAGCCCCACGGGTAGTCGCGTATAGCGAGCAGGAGTCAACACCTGCATTCGAAGACTCCGTTGATCTCCTTGACGAGGCACCGGACATCGCAGCAGAAAGATCAATGATCTACCAGCAGAACCTGCGCAACTACCACAGCAGAAGGCTACGACCCAGATCCTTCGTCGAAGGAGACCTGGTCCTGCGACTAAAGCAGCAAGGGCACCTCAAGCTTGAGTACCCTTGGGAAGGACCATACGTGATTACAGAAGTAATCCCAGGTGGCGCGTATCGCCTCAAAGATTTTGAGACAGGAGTAGCATACTCCAACCCCTGGAACTTCACGCAGCTGCGGAGCTTCTACCCTTAGTCGTTTTTTCTTTCTTACATTACAAATAAGGCTATTCAGCCAAGGCTACTTAGCCACACATTTTACCTCGTACTGATTCTGCGAATAAATAAAGCTAAGTGCCCCGAAACTCTGTGTTTTTCTAGCAATTATATCACTCGGGGGCTACGCCACCCTTTACACAACTGTTCTATGAACCAATCGTGATGTCCCGAGTAACTGACGCAATAATCGAACCCTTGACAAACACCAACCCAGCTGCAACACACCTGGCAGGTTGGCAAGGTGCTGAGATAAACACACATCAGGCTAACGAAAAGGAATCACATAGTGCAACGCACTCGCAAAATATACGAACTAGCAAGCTCTTTACATATCAATGTCAATCAATTATATACAACATATATATATGAACTTTACAACACTAGTATATTTATGTGCAGGATACAAGTTAAACTATTGTCGCAGCAGAAGAACGTTTGTCTGTTCCTCGAAGAAGTCGACAATTTCCTCCGCTGGGTGATCCACCGCCTGGTAATGAGGAACCATATTCCAAGTCGAACCTGCCGGCGGAGTCGGCGAACCAGCAGCAACAGCCGCAATATCCACATCAGGCCTATGCACTCGCACTAGCGACAAAGCAGCCTTGGCGCCAGCCACCAACTGCTGTCGCACGCAATCGCGAACCGCACTCAAGTCTTGAAATTTAGCAAGGAGAGCCAATAGGCTCGAGGGAACAACGTCCAGCAGAAACATCGTCTGGTAGATATTCCTCAGGCATGATTACGATTTCTTCAGAAAATGGAGCACTCACGAGGCACGATCCTACAGGGTCACAAGTGCGATTGCGCGATCATGATCCACCCAGAAGTACCCACTTGCCTAAAGTTGTTCCTAGGTCAGGTCGTTCATGCGAATGGCGATCATGTCTTTCTCATCCTGCAGATGACGCGCGCTGACAACTATACCAATCAAGAGGCAAAAGTATGAAGACAAAGAACTACCTCGATTGACTACAAGAAAAGATAAGGAGGAAGAAAGCTAACACTTGAACTGGTCACCCAGCTGCGCCACCTCTTCTAGTAGATATTGCTATCGGGTGGTGGCCTTCTCCGCCCTCGACTTCCATACATCCGCATTACCATGGAGGATGGGCAGTTCGTGTTCCAGCTGCTTAACGTGACCGCGTAGTCGCAAAAGCAAGGACAGCTCATCCACCCTTGAGTGCGACTGTGCTAAGGTATCACCAGCGGATGGCAGGCCCCGAGGATCACTCGAAGGACCACTTGATGTACCCTAACATAAGCCAAGTAAGAGACAAATAAGGGACCAAGCAACACATGGACAAAACTCAAGTGCATTCAAACATAGCAAAGTATCAACAGAGATAATCAGTCAGCGACATGTTCTAGACAAAAGGAGTCAAGCTATTAACTATTACAAATATAACTACCGAGGAGCAGCTTGCTTCTTTGACTTTGACTTTGGCGAGTCCGTGGCAGTATCAGACGCCACAGACTTCCCGTCGGCCCCTAACGCCGCAGCCTTCGCCACCTTCTTGGCTCGTTGTAGCTCCTTAGAACACTTGGCGACTGTGTTGATGAGTTGCGTCCCGTACTTGCCATAGACAGTTGCAAAGGGAGCAAAAACTACCTGTTGCCCATCTGCGCCAACGGGCATCGCCTTGGAGACTGCAGCTGGATCCATCTCCACTCCATGGGCTTGCACCATGGCGAGTGCCATGGTGGCGCCGACCGCACGGTGCGATTTCCTAAAATCCGAGGGGATACCTCCAGCGAGGGATTCCACCAGGTCACCCAAGTTCTCAATCAGCTCAGCCTTGGGCGCCAGCTCCTTGCAGATGCAACTAAAAACACCCTTAGCTTTGGTCAGTGTTCCCTGAATGGACGCGCTGCAGTCTTCGACTGCCGCGATAGCGCCTTCCAAGGCATCATCGCGACGAAGCGCTTGGGCGTCAAAGCTCAAACCGTCAGCATCTACACAGAGCAAAGCGTCAGCACAATAGCAAGACATTGAAGAAAGAAGCAGTCAAGACAAAGAAGGAAAAATACCTGAAAGAGACTTGGCAATCGAGAAGAGCTGTTCTTTGAACAACTTCTCCCTCGCAGCGATGGAGGCGCGCAAATCCTCTTCGCGTTTCCGTGATTCATCAAGCGCATCGACTGCCTCGTCATGACTCTTCACCGCCGCGGCGAGCGTCTTTTCAAGAGAAGCGGCTTCGCGAAGAAGTACGTTATGCTCAGCTGCAAAAAATACAAGATGGACCGCCAGTCGAATATATAAAAATATCACAAGGACGAAGAAGAAGAAGCGAAAAATACTAACTTTCAACCACGTGATGGCGATTGTCCAGCAATGCATGTTGTCGACCCATTGCAAGTACTTGCTCCGCTAGGCAATCAACTTCCTTCACAATAAGCTGCAATAGGAGAAAAACAAAAGGATCAGCAAATAGCATGGATGACTAATTCGACTACAAGTAAAAGCAACATCACACATGCGTGCTCCTCCAGAGACTCTGAAGTCGATTGCCGTGTAGTCGTCCGGACAACCATCTGGTGCTCCACAGCGTGTGGAGAACTTGAGTAATTGTGCCCGGAGTGGGCCCCCAATGGAGGAGAAGGAGTTCGCTCAGCCACTTCCTTGGCCTTGGACTCCGCGACTCCAGATTCCTTCAAAATTTGGATGTCGCCAGAAGATGACAACGCCGTTTGACTACGGAACAAAACCAACATCAGGAAATGCAACTCCAAAAAGAAGCAAGATGAGAATTGTAAACTTACCAGTCAAATTTATCAAAATCAAAGGTTTGGTCCTCCAATTCTGACGACTCCTTCAGCAGCTGAATCTTCTTGTGGGCAGATGGCGCCATAGAACTCATAGGAACAACATGAATTGGCGACTCCGCACCAATAGCTAGGCCTTCTGGAGTCGAAGGAGATGTCGCATCCGAATCTTTGTTGCGCGAACGCTTGCGAGTGTTCGGACTAATGGACTCAGGGGCTTCCTCCTCCTCTTCAAGTGGGACGGTCGATTCCGACTCGTCCTCTTTCATCTACTTCACGAGGAATAACCCGCTTGGGAAGAGGGGGCAAACTGGGAGACACCTTCCAATCCTGTATACAGAAAACAAGTCAGCACACGTCACGAAAATCAGAATCACTCAACAAATGAAGCTACTTCGTAGCACAATCATACCTCAGGAGGAGGATTAGAAGCATCAAATGGAGGCACGACTGGTTCACTGGGGAGTACATCCTTGGTAGTGTACTTGGTCAATAGTCGCACCCTCTTATCTACTTTACCCGCGGAAATGCCATCGTTAGATACGCGAGTGACATCGTCTGCACCAGCCCATTGGAACATGGGGTGGATTCTGGCCTGCAGGGGCTGGATGCGATGATGCAACCATGTGCGAATGAGGGCGCAGCTTCCCTCTTCTTTACCCATGTGACTCTCGAGGTCTCAGACGCGCTCGTACAACACTTCTGTCTCCTCAGACTCGCCGGGTATCACCACGTTCTTCCAAGAACGCCTCCTCCTGCACGGCGTCGCAGGATCAAAAGGCGCGAGTCTGTAGTGCTCTCTGTCAGCCTTCTAGTCGCGGATGTAGAACCACTTGTCCCTCCACCCTTGGACGGACGACACGAGCTTGATATCGAAGTATGAGACGGAGGAATTGGCATGGACCCTGCAGCCTCCTACATCGTAGACTATGGAACCAGATGCCGACTGACGCTTCAGCTTGAAAAGCCGTTTGAAGAGACCAAAGTGTGGCTCGATGACACGTCCATTTTGCATCACAATTCTATGTCTTAATTCACTATTATTCATTGATATATTTCATATTGAGAGGTGATACTTATGTTATTTCATCTATTTTTTGCATGGTTGATGACTTTTGGAGCATCGACCGCTGTAGTCAGGATTCTGATGAAAAATGTGCTGTTTGGAGGCAAAACGAAGATCAGAAAATCCGGGAAAATATACGGAAAATCCTATTTTTCTAGAAGACTAAGGATGCCAGAAGACGAAGTGGAGATGGGCCACAGGGGGCCCACACCACCCCATAGCACGGGCAACCCTAGGCCGTGCCTGGAGGTGGTGTGGCCACCCTGGCCCACTCCAGCCTCTCCCCTCTGCGTATATCATCCTCCCAAAACCCTAAGACTCGGGGAGCAACCACAGAAAGATTCCGCCGCCTCTGCGAGGCGGAAAACACCGAGAGAGAAAGATCTCTCAGGCAAACAAATTTCTACCGGGGGAATTCCTTCCCGGAGAGGGGAGATCGTCGCCATCAACACCACCATCAAGATGGACTTCATCGGGATCATCATCATCATCACCATCATCATCACCATCCCTCATCACCATCTCCATATTGCTGTAACAATTGCGTTGAATCTTGCATAGTTCATAGGGGAAACTTTCCCGGTGTTGATTACTCTTTGTAGTTGATGCTATTGAGTGAACCATTGAATTATTGTTTATGTTCAGATTGTTATACATCATTATTCCATCTCTGATCATGATCCATATGATGTCTTGTGAGTAGTTCATTTTGTTCTTGAGGACATGGGAGAAGTCTTGTTGTTAGTAGTGGAGTTGTGTTGAGAAAGATTCAATAGATTGTTATTTAAGTTGTGGTGTACTTCTTCTAGTGGTGTCATGTGAACGTCGACTATATGACACTTCACCTATATGGGCCTAGGGGAATGCATTGTGTATTTGGCTACTGATCATAGGGGTTGCCGGAGTGACAGAAACCTGAACCCCCGTTAGGAAACCGTTGCACAAGAGACGTAAGGTTCTTAGAGTTTAAAGCCGTGGTTAGGTTTCTACCTTAATTACTTTCTTGTACTTATGGATGTTTGCAAGGGGTATAATCACAAGTATGTATTAGTCTTGGATGGGGCGGTACATTAGCACAGGTTTACCCACACAACACTTAGCAAGCTAAAGAAGATTAATCAACTATATGAAGCGAAAGCACTTGATAGTCTTCCCATGTGTCCTCGAGAACGTTTGGTCATCTTAAGTAATACAGCCGCCTTGTCTTTTGCTGCATAAAGGATTGGGCCACTTGCTGCATTTATTCCTACTGTCTTTTATTTACTCGTACTTTGTTTACTTGCTATATCAAAAACCCCTAAAAATCCGTTTGCTAAGTATTTGCAGAGAATTCCTGATCCATACCACTAGCCAGCACCTTCTGCTCCTCGTTGGGTTCGACACTCTTACTTATCGAAAATACTGCGATACACCCCCTATACTTGTGGGTCATCAAGACTATTTTCTGGCGCCGTTGCCGGGGAGTGAAGCGCTATTGGAGAGTGGAACTGGTAAAGGAAACTTCTACTGTGAGTATTGTTTACTTCTGTTAGTTGCTTTATTTTCGTTATGGATAATTCGCTGAGTTTCTTATTTGGTAATGCTACTACCACTGCTAAGGTAGTAGATAAACCACCACCTGCTGAGAATGATGTTTTCAAAATACCTACAAGAATTATTGATCGTGTTATGGATAACTACTATGTTGGGGATGGAACTGTCCATCCCGGTGATCATTTACTCTTTATACACGAATTATGCGGGTTGTTCAAGTGTGCCGGTATTACTACAGATCAAGTTAAGAAGAAGTTATTCTCATTATGACTAAAAGGAAGAGCTGAGGAATGGTATAAGCTGCTGAAGAATGGTCAAGCTCTGGAATGGGAGGAAATAGTTCCTCTCTTTTATTCAAAGTTTTATCCTCCTAGTGAGATTCATAAAGATCGGAATCAAATATACAACTTTTGGCCTCTTGATGGAGAGAGTATAGCTCAAGCTTGGGGGAGATTGAAGTTACTAATGCTCAAATGTCCCATTCATGAGCTCCCCAACAATATTATTATCAATAACTTTTATGCAAGGCTCCCTCTACATGATAAAGATTTATTGGATACTTCTTGTGCTGGATCATTCACTCGCATGGAAGAAGAAGCTAAATGGGATCTTCTAGACCGTATTCAAGACAATGCTGAAGCTTGGGAGAATGACAAAGGTAGAAAGTCAGGTATAAATTATGATTATGAATGCATTGAATCTTTTATGGGAACTGATGACTTTCAAAATATTAGTAATATTTGTGGTCTTGATTTGCAAGTTATTACAAATTGCTTTAGAGCTTTTGCTTCCTATATCGAAATTCCAAAAAGGGGATGGAAAAAATACCATGCACCTTACAAAGATATTGTTGACTATGCTCCTATTGGAAGTGCTGGGTATTGCATTATTGACCCCATCTTACCCGAACCTTATATCGAGAAGATTCCCTTCCCTGAAAAGGTAAAGGACCATCCTATGATAACTAATGTAATCACCAAAAGTGAAAAAGGAACTCTAAAACCTGATGAACAAATAAACATTGAACCTGTGGTAGCAATTGTGAAAGACCTTGTCACTAAAAGCATAGAAGATGGGCACATAGTTTTTTGTGAGGATGCTTCTAATATTGTTTCACATCCCAATAGAACTAAAAAGGCTAGTGTTCCTGTGCTTTCTGTTAGAATTGGTGATCATTGCTATTATGGTTTATGTGATATTGGTGCAAGTTCCAGTGCTATTCCTTATGAGCTTTACAGAGAAATTATGCATGAAATCAGTCCTTGCGACTTGGAAGAGATTGATGTGGTTATTCACCTTGCTAATAGAGAGACCATCTCTCCAATTGGTATTGTATGAGACGTGGAAGTTCTTTGTGGTAAGATTAAGTACCCTGCTGATTTTCTAGTACTTGGTTCGGCTGCTAGTAAAACCTACCCTATCATTTTTGGTACACCTTTCTTGAGTACTTGTGAAGCTATTATTGATTGCAAGACGGAGAAAATCTTGACTAAGTTTGATGGGGAATCTTATGAGTTTAATTTTTCGAAATTTGCTAAAGAACCTTGCGAAGAGGAAACCCATAATGAGGATTTTAGGGTTGAACAACTTGCTTCTATTTCTCTTACTCCTAACAATGCTTTGCAGCAATTTATGGAAGATCATGAAAGTGAAATCTTCATGGAAGAAAGGAATGAGATTGACAGGATTCTCCGTGATCAACCTATGATGCTTAAGCACGACTTGCCTGTAGAAGACTTGGGTACCACGATGCCACCTAAAAAGGATCCGGTTTTCGATCTAAAACCTCTCCCTGATGATCTTAAATATGCTTATATTGATGATAAAAAGATATATCCTGTTATTGTTAGCGCTAAACTTTCAGGGAAGGAAGAAGAAAGGTTATTGGAAGTTTTGAGGAAACATTGAGGAGCTATGGGCTATACTCTGGATGATTTAAAAGGGATTTCACCTACTATATGTCAGCATTCTATCAACATAGAACCAGATGCGAAGCCAGTAGTGGAGCACCAACGACGTTTAAATCCTAGGATGAAGGAAGTGGTAAGGAATGAGGTATTGAAACTCCTTGATGATGGTATTATTTACCCTATTGCTGATAGTGAATGGGTTAGTCCTGTTCATTGTGTTCCTAAAAAGGGAGGTATTACCGTTGTCCCTAATGATAATGATGAGCTTATTCCTCAAAGAATAGTGGTAGGCTATAGGATGTGCATCGATTTTAGGAAAGTCAATAAAGTTACTAAGAAAGATCACTACCCGCTTCCTTTTATTGATCAAATGTTGGAAAGGTTGTCTAAAAAGACCCATTTTTGTTTTCTTGATGGTTATTCTGGTTTCTCTCAGATTGCTGTTAAACAACAAGATCAAGAAAAAAACTACTTTTACTTGCCCTTATGGAACTTATGCTTATAGACCTATGCCTTTTGGTTTATGTAATGCTCCTGCTACTTTCCAAAGGTGCATGTCTGCTATCTTTTATGGTTTTTGTGAGGAAATTGTAGAAGTGTTCATGGATGACTTCTCTGTCTATGGAACTTCTTTTGATAATTGTCTGCACAACCTTGATAAAGTTTTGCATAGATGTGAAGAAACTAATCTTGTTCTTAATTGGGAGAAATGCCACTTCATGGTTAATGAAGGGATTGTTCTTGGGCATAAAGTTTCTGAAAGAGGCATAGAAGTTGATAGAGCTAAGGTTGAGGCAATTGAGAAGATGCCATGTCCAAGAGACATCAAAGGTATTCATAGTATCCTTGGTCATGCTGGTTTCTATAGGAGGTTTATTAAAGACTTCTCTAGGATATCAAAACCTCTCACTAATCTTCTTCAAAAAGATGTACCCTTCGTTTTTGATGATGACTGTAGGGAAGCTTTTGAAACTCTCAAGAAGGCTTTAACTACAGCCCCTATTGTTCAACCACCTGATTGGAGTTTACCCTTTGAAATAATGTGTGATGCTAGTGATTTTGTTGTAGGGGCTGTCCTTGGGCAACGTATTGATAAAAAGTTAAACGTTATCCATTATGCTAGTAAGACTCTAGACGCTGCTCAAAGGAATTATGCCACTGCTGAAAAGGAATTTCTAGCTGTTGTTTTTGCCTGTGATAAGTTTAGGCCCTATATTGTGGACTCAAAAGTAACCATTCATACTGATCATGCTGCTATTAAATATCTTATGACGAAGAAGGACGCTAAGCCTAGGCTTATTAGATGGGTACTGCTTTTACAAGAGTTTGATCTACATATAGTAGATAGGAAGGGTGCTGAAAACCCTGTAGCTGATAATTTATCTCGTTTGGAAAACATCTCTTTTGACCCTATGCCTGTTAATGATAGTTTCCCAAATGGACAGTTAGCTGCAGTAGGGGTGAGCTCGCGAGGAAGCCCTTGGTATGCTGATTATGCTAACTTTATTGTCTCCAAGTATTTGCCTCCAACTTTTACAGCTCAGCAAAGGAGAAAGTTCTTCTATGATTTGAGGCATTATTTTTGGGATGACCCACACTTATACAAAGAAGGAGTGGATGGTATTATGCGAAGATGTGTTCCAGAATATGAACAAAAGGAGATATTCCGTAAATGTCATGGTAGTGCCTACGGAGGACATCATGCAGGAGATAGAACTGCACAAAAGGTACTACAGTTAGGTTTCTACTGGCCTACCCTTTTTAAAGATGAAAGAAAATTTGTTTTATCTTGTGATGAATGTCAGCGTGTTGGTAATATTTCTAGACACGATGAAATGCCTATGAACTACTCTCTAGTTATTGAACCTTTTGATTGTTGGGGATTTGACCTTATGGGTCCTTTCCCTCCTTCGAAAGGCTACACTCATATTCTTGTTGTCGTTGATTATGTTACTAAGTGGGTAGAAGCCATTCCTACAAAGAGTACTGACGGGGAGACTTCTCTAAAAATGCTTAAGGATATTATCTTTCCTAGGTTTGGGGTGCCTAGGTATCTCATGACTGATGGGGGTTCTCATTTCATTCATGGTGGTTTTAGGAAGACCCTTGCTAAATATGATGTTAATCATAGAATTCCTTCAGCTTATCACCCCCAAACTAGCGGGCAAGTAGAGTTATCAAATAGAGAAATTAAATCTATCTTGCAAAAGACTGTTAATAGGTCTAGAAAAAATGGGCTAAGAAGTTGAATGATGCTTTATGGGCTTATAGAACTGCTTACAAAAATCCTATGGGAATGTCTCCTTATAAAATGGTTTATGGGAAAGCTTGCCACCTACCCTTAGAATTAGAACACAATGCTTACTGGGAAGTGAAAGAACTAAATAGAGATTGTAAGCTCGCTGGTGAGAAAAGATTATTTGACTTAAGTTCTTTAGATGAATGGAGGAGTGAAGCATATGAGAGTGCTAGGCTCTTTAAGGAAAAAGTTAAAAGATGGCATGACAAGCGAATACTTAAGAGAGAATTTCATGTTGGTGAGAAAGGTCTATTGTATAGGTCTCGTCTCAGATTTTTTGCAGGTAAGCTACTATCAAAATGGGAAGGACCTTTCATCATTGAAGAAGTATACCGTTCAGGAGCAATAAAAATTTCTTCTATAAAAGATAATACTACACAAGTAGTGAATGGACAGCGACTCAAACACTATATTGCTGGAGATTCTTACAATGAAGATGTTGATGCCTTTCAAGTTATAACTCCGGAGAAATTCATCGAGGACCAAATTCAGAGACCTGCAGAGTCTGTTTTCAAATAGGTAACAGTTCTGGTAAGAAAAGTTCCGCGAAAATACAACACAACTATATTTTTGTAGTTTTCAGTCGTTAAGGAAAGTTACGAAGTGAAAAAGGGACGGAACCGGAGCCAGGGTAGCCCACACCACCCTGTGGAGCGGGCCCACCCCTAGCCGTGCCACCAGGTGGCGAGGCCACCACAGACTCTGCCTCCGACCCGTTTTCACCCAATACCTCCCTTTTGATATGAAACTTCGTAATATATAACCCCCCGGATCCCCTGAGGTCCGTATATCGTGTTTTCGTCGTGTTTTTGTTTCGATCTATTTCTGCCAGGTAAAATCTCAGATTTGTAGCCTCAATGTCTTCCACTGGATCAGTTAAGGGAGATTCCTTGGAACATATCATCAACCCATACATGAGAGAATTGAAGATTCATCCCAAGGAGTTATTGCTCGAAGGTGGGGAGGTTCGGATTAAAGAGGTTCAAGGCCCTAAAGGTGAAGGAAGTCTGGAGGACAGGATGGAAGCATTGGAACAAGAAGTCTTTAGGTACAAGAAGATGGCAGAGCGGGAACTAGATATCATCCATAAGATTTGTTTCGAACTCATCACCGAGCACCAAAAGGAGACTTCTGAACTCAAAAACGAAGTCCTCTCACTCCACCAAACAACCAACAAACTGCAAGCACAGTTCTATGACGTTCAAAAACAAAACTGTGAGTATGATGCTAGATTTAAACTCATAAGTGCCGCTGCAAGTTTCAGGATGTTGGAAACCACGATGTCCTTTGTTGATGGGAAGCCTTTACCTTGGAAGATGGACGAAGATGAGAGGATACCACCACCACCTAAGGAGTAATTCGTCATCAGGTTTGGCATCCCCTTAGTTTGTTCCAAGCTTGGGGGAGTGCCGCGGTATCATATCACTATCTTCTATCTTTTTTACCTTATTAGTAGAGTCATATCATGAATGGAGGAGTTATTATGTAGTATGGTTTGCGTTATGGAAGTGTCCCCTCTCTCGTTAGATATGTATCCCTTGGTGTGAGTTGCTGTTATGGAATATTAATGAGAAGTTCTATCATTCACTCTTTTGCATAGCTTATATTAGTTTTCAATTCGTGGTTATATGATTGATCTTGTTGTTAGTATTGGTATCACTTTGGGATCATTGAGTTAATTTAGTTGGTTTTGGCAAACCTGGCTCGGTCAGTAGCAACACTTTTTTTGAGAGTTGAAAGAAAAGATAAAAGTACCTTTAAAGAAAAATAATTTCATCATCTTTCTTTCTTGATTTGCTAATAAGTCTAGTATTCTCTAGTTAAGATCTTTTGTGTTTCCAAGGAAGATTGCATGTTTGTCTTTATCACTTGTATGTTTGTTTGTTTCCTTCAACTCTTATACTTGCTACCCAGCCTTGCTAGCCAAAAACCTGTACTGAGAGGATATTCTTCTCCTGCATCCACCTCCTTTAAAACCAAAACCTTTGCCATTTGTGTCCACCATACCTACCTATCAGCATTATTGCTATTCCAAGTAAATTCTTGTTTTATCTACCTCCCAAATTAAACTTGTTATGTAAAAATTAGTGATTAAAGCTCTCACGAACTTGATGGCACACTTTACTTTCTTGCATTTAATAAACTTGAACCATTGGGTCCTTCTTTGTTGCGTATATGCTTGCGCTTTATGAGTGGAAGTTAGCCGAACCATGTATCATGGGGACCGCTTTCAACGCTTCATTTGGTACTTTGTACCTAGTTGATATCATGTTATTTTGCTTATGGATCCCGGCAGTGTGAAATAAAAGTGGAACTTGTAAGATCATGGAGTTTATATGTGTGTTAGAGAAACGCCTGGGACACTAGCCTAAGCCATGCCTAATCATGGTGGAAACTTGCAGCATAACTATAGTGAGCATTCTATGAAGCATCCTCAATAAAAACCTATGCAAATAGCAATTAAAAAGATCGCTGAGATGGTCACTGTCTGCTTGCCTTGTCATTTTGATTATGGGATAGCTCCTGTGTCATGTGCAAGGGGTACCCCGTTGGCGGTTCTCAATGATACGCATGTATTTACAATGACAAGAGCTTGCTCGTGACTGAAGTTGAGTAGCATGAGGATCGGTACTCATAAGTAAGGGGCATGAGATTTCAACTTATAATGTGTCAAGCATATCCTCTTAGTTGTGTCACTTTAACCTTAATCACCTAAATATGCCTATGATAGGGGCAATGAGAGCTGAAAGCTAGTAAGTATCATAATTTTTGGGAGCTCTTTATGAGACTTGCAATCCCTGCTTCCCTCTTTGAAGGGCATTTCTTTTACTTTCTAGTTGAGTTAGTAAACCTACTCCCTTCTATCTCAGCAAGTATTTTGAGTTGTTGTGTTTCATTCATTCATATGTTGATTTATTCAATCATGTTTCTTATGTTCCTTGTTTTGCACATTTCTCTTATCCTAATGCTTACTACTTTGAAAGCTATCATTGAAAAACCAACTATTTGTGAACTCCAGCAAATTATCAACTATTCTTCGACCAAGAGCTAAGTTTGCCATTACCAATTATGATTCACTTTATGTATCTTTATTGTGTTTCCTTTACTTATTACAAGTTGAGTTATATAATAGTGAGTTGTCTTCTATTATGATCTATGTATTTGATGAATGTGATGCTTCTTGTCCGTATTCTTTTATCGACTCTTCACTCCATAAACCTGAGGCCATGTTTATTGAGCTCGGTTTCGCTTGGGGACAAGCGAAGTCTAAGCTTGGGGGGAGTTGATACGTCCATTTTGCATCACTATTCTATGTCTTAATTCACTATTAATCATTGATATATTTCATATTGAGAGGTGATACTTATGTTATTTCATCTATTTTTTGCATGGTTGATGACTTCTGGAGCATGGACCACTGCAGTCAGGATTCTGATGGAAAATGTGCTGTTTGGAGGCAAAATTCGCGAAGATCAGAAAATCCGGGAAAATATACAGAAAATCCTATTTTTCCAGAAGACTAAGGATGCCAGAAGACGGAGTGGAGATGGGCCACAGGGGGCCCACACCACCCCATGGCGCGGGCAGCCCTAGGCCGCGCCTGGAGGTGGTGTGGCCACCCTGGCCCACTCCAGCCTCTCCCCTCTGGCGTATATCATCCTCTCGAAACCCTAAGACTCGGGAAGCGACCACAGAAAGATTCCGCCGCCTCTCCAGGGCAGAAAACACCGAGAGAGAGAGAGAAAGATCTCTCCGGCAGACAGATTTCTGCCGGGGGAATTCCTTCCCGGAGAGGGGAGATCGTCGCCATCAACACCACCATCAAGCAGGACTTCATCGGGATCATCATCACCACCATCAGCACCCTCATCACCATCTCCATATTGCTGTAACAATTGCGTTGAATCTTGCATAGTTCATAGGGGAAACTTTCCCGGTGTTGATTACTCTTTGTAGTTGATGCTGTTGAGTGAACCATTGAATTATTTTTTATGTTCAGATTGTTATACATCATTATTCCATCTCTGATCATGATCCATATGATGTCTTGTGAGTAGTTTGTTTTGTTCTTGAGGACATGGGAGAAGTCTTGTTGTTAGTAGTGGAGTTGTGTTGAGAAAGATTCAATAGATTGTTATTTAAGTTGTGGTGTCCTTCTTCTAGTGGTGTCATGTGAACATCGACTACATGACACTTCACCTATATGGGCCTAGGGGAATGCATTGTGTATTTGGCTACTAATCGTAGGGGTTGCCAGAGTGACAGAAACCTGAACCCCCGTTAGGAAACCATTGCACAAGGGACGTAAGGGTCTTAGAGTTTAAAGCTGTGGTTAGGTTTCTACCTTAATTACTTTCTTGTACTTACGGATGTTTGCAAGGGGTATAATCACAAGTATGTATTAGTCTTGGATGGGGCGGTACATTAGCACAGGTTCACCCACACAACACTTAGCAAGCTAAAGAAGATTAATCAACTATATGAAGCGAAAGCACTTGACAGTCTTCCCATGTGTCCTCGAGAACATTTGGTCATCTTAAGTAATACAACCGGCTTGTCCTTTGCTGCATAAAGGATTGGGCCACTTGCTGCATTTATTCCTACTGTCGTTTATTTACTCGTACTTTGTTTACTTGCTATATCAAAAACCCCTAAAAATCCGTTTGCTAAGTATTTGCAGAGAATTCCTGATCCATACCCCTAGCCAGCACCTTCTGCTCCTCGTTGGGTTCGACACTCTTACTTATCGAAAATACTGCGATACACCCCCTATACTTGTTGGTCATCACTCGACTCCGAGGTAGCACTGGCAAAGTGTAATATAGCAGGCGATGTGGAAAATAGAGTTGGGGGACAGCTGATGCAGCTGGAGCCCATAGAAGCAAAGGAGGCCCCTGAAGAAAGGATACAGGGGCAGAGACAGACCGCGGATGATGAACGCTAGGAACATCACCTGGAAACCAGCAGGAGGACAAGGAGTTACCTCGCCGCCTGGCACTCGTGAGTCACTAACCACGGGAGACAAAACTCCATCCTGACGAAGAAGACGGAGCTCGGACGATTTGATGATGGACGCACGCCACGCACCATTGGTGACGCGGGTGCCGGCGCCCTTCTTCTTTCCAGCGCCGGCGGTTCTGGTGCCCGCAGCGGCGAAGCCGCCTTTCTTCTTGGCAGCAGTAATGGTGGCGGCGGACTTAGCGGCAACGCCTCCTTTCTTTTTCCCCATCTTGCGGTGGCGATGCGAGCGGAGAAAATAACTCAGAAACACACGGAGTTGGTCCAGCGCGACGAACGGGACGAACTCTAGGAGGGAGAGAGCAGCAGCAATGGCGATGGAGGCATGATGGCTAAATGCACGGCGCCCAGAAAAGTGTTGATGGCTCGTGGTTGATGTAGAGCTCGTTGGGAACCCCAAGAGGAAGGTATGATGAGCACAGCAGCAAGTTTCCCTCAGTTATGAAACCAAGGTTTAATCGAACCAGTAGGAGCAAGGAAACACCCCAAAGGTGTTACTAGCTGAGCTTTGGCAGGGCGCACTACCGGTGCTAGTAGCAACATGGAGACCTGCACAGCACAACCACAGAACTTTGTCCCCAACTTGCGATGAGGTTGTCAATCTCACCGTGTTTTGCGGTAAACAAAGGATTAAACGTATCGAATGGAAAGAAGTAAAAGTTTGCAGAAAGTAAACACAAAGCAGTAAAAGATTGTAGATTGTATGTAAAAGACAAGGACCGGGATCCATAGTTCACTAGAGGTGGCTCTCCTTAAGATAGATAATATGCTGGGTGAACAAATTACAGCGGGGCAATTGACAAACACCTAGAAAGCAATACATGCATATACTAATCATCTTGACTCCTTTGAGACTTGATTGGGCATTACAACATAATACATAGACCGCCATCCAACTGCATCTATGACTAATAATCCACCTTCAAGTTATCATCCGAACCCCCTCCAGTATTAAGTTGCAAGCAACAGATTATTGCTTTACGAACTACGTGTAAAGTAAACAATACGATTGTTCTATGAACAAAAGATTGTTGTTTTCTCCCTAGTAGCAACATCACATCTAGTACCTTAGAGATTTCTGTCACTTCCCCAGATTACTAGAGGCATGAACCCACTATCGAGCATAAATACTAACTCTTGGAGTTGCTAGCATCTACTTGGCCAAGATAGCTACTAACAACCGAAAGCATGCAAGATCTCAAATAACAAAGACATGATAGAATCAATAATCAATCTGAAATAGCATCTCAATATCCATCGGATCCCCGCAAACACAACATGTATGATTACAAATAGATGATCTTGATCATGAACGGAGCTCACAAGATCTAAACATGAAAGCACAAAGGAGGAGAACCATCCATCTAGCTACTACATGGATCCATAGTGCAAGGATGAACTACTCACGCATCACACCGGAGGCTTGCATGGTGATGAAGAAGGCCTCCAGGGTGAATTCCCCTCTCCGGCAGGGTGCCGGGAAGAGCTTCAGATCCCTCCCGACCTAGGGATGGAGATGACGGCGGCTATAGACTCTTTCGTGGATTTTTGATCGGCCCTTAGGTTTTTCATCCCGAGGGCAATATATAGGCGGAAGGAGAGGCCGAGGGAGTGCCGGGAGCGGCCACACCACCCCCTGGCACGGGCCAGGCCTGGCCGCGCGGCCAGGTGGTGTGGCTCCCTGGCCCTTCTCCGTCTCGTATTCTGGCACTTGATCCCTTCCGGAAAAATAGGCACTTTGGCTTTTGTCCCGTCCAATTCCGAGAATATTCATTTTCTGACTTTCCTGGAACCAAAAACAGCAGAAAACAGGCAGCTGGCACTGTGGCTCTTGTTAAATTAGTCCAAGAAATCATATGAAAAGTACTCCAAAGTTGGAACAAAACACAAGAAAGTGGATAAAACCAAGCATGGAACATCAAAAATTATAGATACATTTGCAATGTATCAAGGCACAAAGCAGAGAAAGAACATATGGAAACTTACCGCAGCTGCGCTGCTACTTAACCCCTTGGCGGATGCAATCCAACAGCCAGTAGAAACCCTATTGGACGTGTGGCGCACCTCATGATCGACACGTGGAGAGGCTAAAACACGAACCGTCTCCCACTACCTCCATTACGCGTGGAAATCAAGGAGGCGCAGTTAAAACGAAAGATTACACACGCGCTGTCAAGGCAGGGTTAGAAAATGGGACCCACCGCTCGTCACGTCCCGTCAAAGCCGCTCACGCGGGCAACTAAGGTCATCACATCGTCAACACTGATGTCATCAAAGATTGAGCACTAGAAGACTTCGACTACTTTAGTCCTTGCTCGAGTCTTCGACTCCATCACTCACTCGGGGGCTACTCCCATAGGGAGCACTGGTCGCACACCCTACGATTTTCTTTTCTGCGGGAATATGGACATCCAAAGCATACCCAACCACTCGAATCTACGATTCGACTATGGATCATGGGTTACTCCCATAGGGAGCACCGGGAATAAATTCGACTGAAACAAGCAAACAAAAGATGACAGCAGTCGCAAAAGTTCTTTAGTCCCTGCCTGAGTCTTCGACTCAACCAGGCACTCGGGGGCTACTCCCATAGGGAGCGCTGGTCGCGCACCCTATGATTATTTGTACATCGTACTGTGTGTTGATAACATCCACACTCGAAGTCTATGGCGACACCGCCTCATATTTTCCCTACAAAGAGACTGCGTCTCCTGGGTCACCTGAATCATCTCCGCGATGACAAAAAATTTGGATGCCGCGCTTGCAGCGTGAAGATAAGACCTGAATAAGGCCTGGCAACGCATTTGCTGCACACTACCAGAAATCCTTGCCTACAGGTACGATGAACATGCCTCGACGGACGCGTCGAGTGCTCACACCCATATACTGGAATTTGACTCCTGTAAGACCTCCGAGGCTTGACTCGAATTACACCAGCACTTTTTCGAATTCGAGTCCGGGGACTCGAGTTCAAGTAGATTGCGTTGTTTTGCCCTAAGGCAGTTAACTGATACCGATGCATCAATTAAATCAGGCACGCATATCAACAATCCCTATGATATAAGCAGAACACTCGAAAAACTACTTTGTCATGCACTCGAAAGGCTTCATAAAGTCCCCAGTCGAATATGCGATTCCACTGGACACTCGGGGGCTACTGACATGGGTATACCCTGCAGGTACTCGATTTTGGTATATACGGTCCAGATACGGTGGAAGCCCACGGCGTTGCCACGGCCCAATGAAGAATTTGAGTGGCCCACGGACTCTTGATGACTTGCGAGACAAGAAGAAGTTTAAAGGGAAAACCCTAATCTGTAACCGACTCGACCTGCTACCCGAGACCTGGCCTATCTATATAAAGGCTAGGAGGGGGTGGCGAGGAGAACACACGCAACCCTAGTTTCCACAACTCTCGCCAGATTGCATCTGCGCGCCCCTATAATCTTCGATTCCTTCGTTAATTCCAAGAGCAGACAAGCAAGAGTAGGGACCTCTACGAGGCCTGAACCTGGGTAAACCTTGCATCCCTGTGTGCTTGTTTTCTAGCCGATTGATGCTTCCACCTCTCCCTCCTTCTCCAAAACCCAAGTCCATAACAATGGGCATTAGTGCATGTGCGCATCCTCGTCAGCTGGTGTGCGCACGACCGTTGTACCGTAATTAGTGCATGTGCACATGCGCATGCCAGTTTGATGAAACGCGCTTGCGGTTGCTGTGTGCATGCCGTCGTCTCATTTCCACACGATTCGCTTGGCTTTCCCATGCCTTTGTTTAAATGTGTATCTCTAGAACCGCTTCTTGTGCCAGTCGGTGGGACCGAGACCACACGAACGCCATCATCCATGGCCGGCAAGAAGCAGGAGGACTCGCCATGGGCTGGTCTCCCTAAGGGACTTGTCCAGAAGATAGGTGACATCTTCCTTTCGACGGACGACTTTGACTACTACGCCGCCTTTCGGGCAGTCTGCTGCGCCTGGCGTGGCTTCACGGAGGAGCGCTTTATGCCAACCAACTAGATTGTTCTAGAGCACCAGTTGTCAGAGGAGTATCAGGTAGAAGACACCGCCATCACGTTGCTGAATGTGAGAACTGGCCTCCACCTTGAGAAGAAGATTAGCCGGGTTATTCGCAGGTGCTTTCTTTATATTCATCTATATATATGCAGTCCATTTTTTGCATTCACATCCTATACTATCTGTTTTTCAAGTTTTGTTTCTTCGTCCACTTGTTGCCCAGGGTTTTGCTCCATGGTTTACCTTGATTGAATTTCAGTATGTTTACCTTGACTGAATCTCTGTTTCTCCTCCCTCTATCTCTGGAAGGTACTTTTATGTCGGTAGCACAACTAGCGGCCTCCTTGTGCTTGGACAGAGGGTGCAGAAGTACAAGACCCGGTTGTACAACCCCTTCTCAGGCGCTATCTAGCGCCTAAGGGTGGAGATACCGACCGATCAGGTGGCTTCTGTCGCTGTGACGATGTTGTTGTCGTTGATGGTGTTTACATCAAACCATTAGAACTGTTGGGTTCGCAGCATAGAAAACAAAAAAATTCCTATGATGAGAACTATATGCCAAGATCTATCTACTAGATACAGAGCAACGGGTGGATATACATCCATGGAGAACTTACCCTCGAAGACAACAGAGTTTTGTTAACGAGTTGGAACTCGTGGATGATGTAGTCGTACGCTTGCCGATCTCAAGATCGTGTGGAAGTCCGAGCGCCGCAAATCAGCAGCGCATCCGTCCTCGCACACACGTTCAAGCCACCGGACAACCTCCACCTCCTTGCTCCAGCGAATCAGCAGAAGCAGCAACTCCTTCCATACGCAAGGCCACCGGGAACATGTATCTCGCTAATCCGAGACCATGGGGAATATCTAGAGGGGAGAGAGATCCTTCATGAGGAGGTGTGTTTTGTGAGGGAGGAGAGGGGGCCTTTTATAGGAGAGGGGGGCTCCTCCCCTACCATGGCCGGCGGCCAAGGAGGGTGCCCCCACCTCTTCCTCATTCATGTGGTGGAAGCTCCACTCACATCAATTCAAGCTCCACCCAAAATTCCACTCACATGCATTAAACTTCAACCAAATTTAATGCAACTCCCAATTAATAAAACTCTTTTATTTATTTTTATTCAGAATTTTGTTAATTACTTTAATTAACAAACATTCACATAAAACCCCTTGCAACATTTCAATATCACATGCAGAACTACTTTCTACAATTTCACCCGAAACAATTCTGGTTTCTATCGAAACAATTCCTGCGCTTTGCAATCCTTTCGTTTGAAACATATGTGCTCCAAAATGGTGTCCGCTAACCCTTAAGTGTGCCACCCTATGGTTCGCGAGTAATGCAGACATGATTGAGACTCCTCTCAGATCAATAATCAGAATCGGGACCTGGAGATCCATATTGACTCCTGCACATTCAACGATGACTTCTATGATTGTGAGAACCTTTAACGCTAGTAACTTAATCCCTTTTTCTCATGATATAATACATGTCCGAGATTCGATCATCGGTATCCAAATACCTACTTTGATCTCGTCACCGACATGCACTCTTTTCTCGTTCCCGTGATATAACATTCTAGTGATCACATCACTTGCTTGCAAGCTATCTTAATGTGATATCACCGAGAGGACCCAGAGTATATCTATCCGTCATTGGGATTGACAAATTCCTCTCTTGATCCATGAGCCTCAACATAACACCTTCGTAGCACTGAACCCACCTTTATAGTCACCCTGTTACGGCGTGACGTTTGATGTTATCAAGATACTCTTCCGGTGTTAGCAATTAACATGATCTCATGGTCTAAGGACTAAGATTACTTCGTATGATGTTATAGCAATGTAAACATAATGACTTTGATCGTAATGCTATACTTCGGATGAATGTTCATCACATCATTTCACAAATGATGTGACCTCGTTATTAACAACATCCAATGTCCATGATCAGGAAACCTTGATCATCTTGTTAATCAACGAGCTAATATGGAAGAGAGGCATAACTAGGAACCCTTTTTGTTTATTAAACACACATGTATTGACGTTTCCTATCAATACAATTATAGCATGCAAAATAAACATCTATCATATACAAGGAATACATAATAACAACTTGATTATTGCCTCTCAGGGCATATTTCCTTCAGTCTCCCACTTGCACTAGAGACAATAATCTAGTTTACATAGTGATAAATCTAACACCCATGGAGTTCCGGTGTTGATCATGTTTTTCCCTAGGGAGAACTTTAGTCAACGGATCTACTACATTCAGGTCCGTGTGTACTTTACAAATCTTTATATCTCCATCCTTGACATGCTCACGAATGGAGTGAAAACAGCGCTTAATATTCTTGGAATTCTTGTGAGACCTCGGTTCCTTGGCATTGGCTTTGGGTCCATTGTTGTCACAATAGATCACCACTGGGTCCAATGCACTAGGAACCACACCTAGTTCCGTTATGAACTCCTTCATCCAAACCGCTTCCTGTGCCGCTTCTAAAGCAGCAACATATTCCACCTCCGTCGTTGATCCAGCCACCCCAGGTTGTTTGGAACTCCTCCAACTAACTGTTGCTCCGTTCAAGAGAAATACGTATTCGGATTGATACTTAGAGTCATCCGGTTCGGTGTCAAAGCTAGCATCGACATAACACTTAGCGACTATCTCTTCTTAACCTCCGTATACAAGAAACATATCCTTAGTTCTTCTCAAGTACTTAAGGATATTCTTGACCGCTATCCAGTGTTCCGAACCTGGATCAGATTGGTACCTACTAGTCAAACTAATAGCATGTGCCACATCCGGTCTTGTACATAGCATGGCATACATTATAGAGCCTATGGCTGAGGCATAGGGGGTCTTATCCATTATCTCTCTTTCTTCCGCCATAGCCGGACTTTGAGTCTTACTCAATGTCTTGCCTTGCAACATAGGTAAGAACCCCTTCTTACTTCCATCCATATTAAACTTCTTTAATATCTTATCAAGGTATGTACTCTGCGATAGCCCAATTAGGCGTCTTGATCTATCTCTATAGATTTTAATGCCTAATATATATGAAGCTTCACCAAGGTCTTTCAACAAAAATCTGCTGTTTAGATAACTTTTAACACTATTTAAAAGATCTATATCATTTCCAATCAATAATATGTCATCCACATATAATATCAGAAATGCCACATTGCTCCCAATCACTTTCTTCTAAATACAAGCCACTCCATAAGTTCGGACAAATCCAAACTCTTTGATCACCTCATCAAAGCATAGATTCCAACTCTGGGATGCTTGCTTCAGTCCATAGATGGATCGTTGAAGTTTTGCATACCTTATCAGCATCCTTAGGATCGACAAAACCCTTAGATTGTATCATATACAACTCTTCTTCAATATTACCATTGAGGAACGCAGTTTTGACTTCCATCTGCCATATTTCATAATTGAAATATGCGGCAATTGCTAACATAATCCTAACCGACTTAAGCATCGCTACGGGAGAGAATGTCTCATCGTAGTTAACTCCTTGAATTTTTCGAAACCCCTTTGTGACAAGTCGAGCTTTAAAGATGGTCACATTACCATCAGCATCAATTTTTCTTTTGAAAATCCATTTATTCTCAACGGCCTTTCGATCGTGAGGTAAGTCCACCAAGGTCCAAACCTGGTTTTCGTACATGGATTCCATCTCGGATTTCATGGCTTCTAGCCATTTGTTGGAATCCGATCTCATCATCTCTTCTTCATACGTCGCAGGGTCATCTATTTCATCAATCATGAAATTCATAATAGGATTGCCGTACAGTTCAGGAGCTACACGTGTCCTGCTTGACCTGCGAGGTTCGATAGTGTCCTCTTTTGGAGTTTCATGATCAATATCATTAGCTCTCTCTTCATTAGATGAATTCAACTCCGAAACAACTTCCGCTGCTGCACTACTCGCCATTTCATGAAGAGAAGGTTCAATAACCTCTTCGAGTTCTACCTTCCGACTACTCACACCTTTCGCAAGAAATTCCTTCTCAAGAAAGGATCCATTCTTGGCAAAAAAAACCTTGCCCTCGGATCTGTGATAGAAGGTATACCCATTCATTTCCTTAGGGTATCCTATGAAGACACATTTTTCCGCTTTGGGTTCGAGTTTATCCGGCTGAAGTTTCTTCACATAAACATCGCATCCCCAAACTTTAAGAAATGACAGCTTAGGTTTGTCTCCAAACCATAATTCATACGGCATTGTTTCAACGGATTTAGATGGTGCCCGATTTAAAGTGAATGCAGCGGTTTCCAGTGCATAACCCCAAAATGATAGTGGCAAGTCAGTCAGAGACATCATAGATCGAACCATATCCAATAAAGTACGATTACGACGTTCCGACAAACCATTACGTTGTGGTGTTCCGGCAGGCGTGAGTTGTGAAACTATTCCACAATTTTTCATATGTGTGCTAAACTCGTAACTAAGATACTCTCCTCCACGGTCAGACCGCAGAAATTTGATCTTTCTGTTACGATGATTTTCCACTTCATTCTGAAATTCCTTGAACTTTTCAAAAGTTTCAGACTTATGTTTCATCAAATAGATATACCCGTATCTACTCAAATCATCCGTGAAAGTAATAAAATAATAATATCCTCCTCGCACCGACACACTCATTGGTACACACACATCAGTATGTATGATTTCCAATAAATCTGTCACCCGTTTCGTTGAACCAGAAAATGGCGTTCTAGTCATCTTGCCCATAACGCATGGCTCACATGTATCAAATGATTCAAAATCAAGTGATTCCAAAAGTCCATCAGAATGGAGTTTCTTCATGCGTTTAACGCCAATATGACCTAGACGGCAGTGCCACATATATGTAGATATATCATTATCAAGTTTAACCCTTTTAGCATCAACACAATGAATATGCATAATACTACTATCGAGATCCAATAGAAATAAACCATTCAACACAGGTGCATGACCATAAAAGATAGTATCCATATAAATCGAACAACCATTGTTTTCAGATTTAAAGGAATAACCACTTCGCATCAAACACGATCCGGATACAATGTTCATGCTCAGTGCAGGCACAAAATAACAATTATTTAGATTTATCACTAATCCCGACAGCATATGGAGAGGCAGCGTTCCGTGGCGATCACATCAACTCTTGATCCATTGCCGACCCGCATCGTGACCTCATCCCTGGCTAGCTATCGCTTGTTCCGCAGCCCCTGAATCGAGTTACATATATTAGCAACTGATCCCGTATCAAATACCCAGGTGCTACTGCGAGTACTAGTCAAGTACACATCAATAACATGTATATCACATATACCTTTGTTTGCCTTGCTGGCCTTCTTGTCCGCCAAATACTTGGGGCAGTTGCGCTTCCAATGGCCAGTCCCCTTGCAATAGTAGCACTCGGTATTAGACTTATGGCCAGCTTGGGGTTTCTTTTCAGGTGCGGCAACAGATTTGCCGCCCTTCTTTCCCTTCTTCTTGCCTTTCTTGTCCTTCTTGAAACTGGTGGTCTTATTGATCATCAACACGTGATGTTCTTTCCTAATCTCCACTTCTGCAGTCTTAAGCATTGACAGAATCTCGAGAAGAGACTTCTTAATGCCCTGCATGTTATAGTTCATCATGAAGCTCTTGTAGCTAGGTGGCAGAGATTGGAGAACACGATGTATGCCTAAGTCAATGGGAATCGTTATTTCCAAGGACACAAGCTTATCGGTGTACCCAGACATTTTGAGTACATGCTCACTAACGGAGCTGTTCTCCTCCATCATGCAGCTAAAGAACTTTTCAGAAGCATTATAACTCTCTACGGCAGCATGGGTATCGAAAATCATTTTCAATTCTCCCATTGTATCAAAGGCATTGCCATTTTCGAAACGCTTTCAAAGTTCTGGCTCTAGCCCATATAGTATGCTACAATGAACTAAGTTGTGGTCCTCCTGACGAGTTATATAGACATTGTTTTCCTCCTCAGGGGCATCAGGAGCTGGTGGGGGGCCTAGCGGCGCCTCTAGCACATATTGATTTTGTGCAGCAGTGAGGAGAATCCTCAAATTCATAGCCCAGTTGGTGAAGTTGCTACCATTCGTAGCAAGTTTCTCTTTCTCCATGAACACATTGAAATTAAAAGCAGGTGGTGCCATCTACAACAGAATTCGTAAAGTTTATTTAGACTAAGTTTATGATAGATTGAGTTCAACTAATCCAAATTACTAATGAACTCCCACTCAAAAACGACATCCCTCGTGTCTTTTTGGTGATTACATGAACCAAATCCACTACACCAAGTCTGATCATCATGTGAGTCGGTGTAGCTTCAAAGGCGAGCATCTATATGGGCATCATATCAACTATATGACTCATGCTTAACCTTTCGGTTCGTGTTCCGAGGCCATGTCTGTACATGCTAGGCTCATCAAGTAAGAACCTTAGTACCCACGTGTGTAAAACTGTCTTACACCCGTTGTATGAAAGCGCGGAGTCGAGTACACCCAATCATCACGTGATTTCTCGAAACACGATACATAGAACGGTGCATACTGAAGGAAGAACACATTTTATCTTGATATCTAAATGAGGGATCATCTTACAATGCTACCAAAAGCGCCAAACTAGCAGTATAAGATGCTAACATCTAATGTGTAAACTGAGATGATATGGTCCATGCATTTGATCTCTATCATTTGCATCGTGGTATGATCTCTATCATTCCTTTGTGTGTAAGGCCAAGGTCTATGGAACTTACACATTGAGTGTGTTGTAAGAGTATCTATCATACATCTACTTACAACAATACCATGTCAAGACACTAGCCCAGCAATGATCTAAACTAGACGCCTCTAATTTATCAATTGCAAGTTTTACATGGTTTAGGGCTTTTGGAGATAGAACCGGTCTTACCTACGAACATGAACCACAACGAGGATAACCAAGTTATTAGCAACTCGTTGTAAATCAGATATTGACTATAGTAGGAGAGACAGACACCCGCTAGCAACTTATGCAAAACTAGTTGCATGTCATTTGTGGAGCCGGTCTCATGTACGATGACATGTAAGGTTGGTCCTGGCCGCTTCATCCCACTATGCCACCAATATCCAAAATACATAGAAGATGCAATGACATGATCATCATCACCCACATATAAACACATGTGTACTACCCGTGCAAAGCACCTACGCATAGATCAGGCTCTAATACCACTGTTGGGTTCACATCATAGAAAATAAAAAATTTCCTACGATGAGAACTATATGCCAAGATCTATCTACTAGATACAGAGAAACGGGTGGATATACATCCATGGAGAACTTACCCTCGAAGACAACGGAGTTTTGTTAACGAGTTGGAACTCGTGGATGATGTAGTCGTACGCTTGCCGATCTCAAGATCGTGTGGATGATGTAGCGCATCCGTCCTCACACACACGTTCAAGCCACCGGACAACCTCCACCTCCTCGCTCCAGCGAATTAGCGGAAGCAGCAACTCCTTCCAGACGCAAGGCCACCGGGAACATGTATCTCGCTAATCGGAGACCATGGGGGAATATCTAGAGGGGGAGAGAGATCCTTCATGAGGAGGTGTGTTTTGTGAGGGAGGAGAGGGGAGCCTTTTATAGGAGAGGGGGGCTCCTCCCCTACCATGGCCGGCGGCCAAGGAGGGTGCCCCCACCTCTTCCTCATTCATGTGGTGGAAGCTCCACTCACATCAATTCAAGCTCCACCCAAAATTCCACTCGCATGCATTAAACTTCCACCAAATTTTAATGCAACTCTCAATTAATAAAACTCTTTTATTTATTTTATTCAGAGTTTTGTTAATTACTTTAATTAACAAACATTCACATAAAACCCCTTGCAACATTTCAATATCACATGCATAACCACTTTCTGCAATTTCACCCGAAACAATTCCGGTTTCTATCAAAACAATTCCTGCGCTTTGCAATCCTTTCGTATGAAACATATGTGCTCCAAAATGGTGTCCACCAACCCTTAAGTGTGTCACCCTACAGTTCGCAAATAATGCAGACATGATTGAGACTCCTCTTAGATCAATAATCAGAACCGGGACCTGGAGATCCATACTGACACCTGCACATTCAACGATGACTTCTGTGATCGTGAGAACCTTTAATGCTAGTAACTTAATCCCTTTGTCTCATGATATAATACATGTCCCAGATTCGATCATCGGTATCCAAATACCTAGTTTGATCTCGTTACCGACATGCACTCTTTTCTCGTTCCCATGATATAACATTCTAGTGATCACATCACTTGCTTGCAAGCTATCTTAATGTGATATCACCGAGAGGACCCAGAGTATATCTATCCGTCATTGGGATTGACAAATTCCACTCTTGATCCATGAGCCTAAACATAACACCTTCGTAGCACTGAACCCACCTTTATAGTCACCCTGTTATGGTGTGACGTTTGATGTTATCAAGATACTCTTCCGGTGTTAGCAATTAACATGATCTCATGGTCTAAGGACTAAGATTACTTCGTATGATGTTATAGCAATGTAAACATAATGACTTTGATCGTAATGCTATACTTCAGATGAATGTTCATCACATCATTTCACAAATGATGTGACCTCGTTATTAACAACATCTAATGTCCATGATCAGGAAACCTTGATCATCTTGTTAATAAACGAGCTAGTCTAGAAGAGAGGCATAACTAGGAACCCTTTTTGTTTATTAAACACACATGTATTGCTTCTCAATACAATTATAGCAATTATAGCATGCAAAATAAACATCTATCATATACAAGGAATACATAATATCAACTTTATTATTGCCTCTCAGGGCATATTTCCTTCAAGAACACCACCATTCGATGGGCGGATGAGAGCATGGAGGAAGGGAGTCTCCCGGTCTTTGGTGAAGGGTGGTACTCGCTGTATGAATTCGCGGAACTCCGGAGCATGACTTCTTACGCCGGTGATGTTTTTGTCGTAGACAAATACGGGTCTGTCCTCTCGACTATGTGTGATGCTGTTCATGGAGATGTGCAGCTGCAGCGCTCCACACGAACCCTGGAGATGCATCCCACCGTTGTAGGACCTGTTCTGGGCTGCCAGTTCCTAGAGAATCGATTTTACCTCGTCGAGTCCGACGGGTAGTTGCTGTTCGTTGTGAGTGGACCATTGTACGGCGGCATACCGGTTGTTTACCGGGTTGATACCTAGAACCGTGTCCTTCAGCCCGTTAGAGGCATCAGAAGTCGTGCTCTCTTCATTGCTGACAATCGGTGTGTCTGCGTCGACAGCGCCAGGGTACCCACGGTGCAGGCCGGCAGCATATACTATGTGGACCTATCTGAGATTAGATCTTACAACTTTGAGGCTCTTGAGTGGGAAGAGGAGCCAAGTGTTGTATATGGGTATGGAGTAGGAGGATTATGGATCAATGACCGTCCTTTCGAACTCGATCAATTGCTAGCAGAGTATTGCAGAATCGTCGAGCATTCTGAGCTGCAGATGGTGCCGCCATATGGCGAGGATGGTACCACCCACTACGATTACTATGATGGCTATCCATCAGATTGATGGATTGTGTGGGTCTTCTCCTGATGTATTCTCTTCGGGTCATCTCTTTATGTGTTCACTTTGTTGAGTGAGCGTCTATGAATTTTGCAAGTTCTATGGTGCCCGTGTAATACAATGGACGTTCTCCCTGTTCTGGTAGATCGTGTGTTGTTCCTCTTACAATTTCACTGTTTTTTCATGTGTGTGTAGTAATTCTGATAGATGCTCAGTTTGTAAAAATCCTCAAACTACTTACAACTGCAAATTATAGTAGACTATTACAATCCTCGGTAAACTTGCTAGTAATAAAATGAAGCATAAAAGTTGCATCAGAGTCCATACAACTAAAAAAACACCATAACTGGTGTTACAGAAAAGGTCTCTATGGAGCTTGCATCCCGAGACATGTAACAACTGGCTTCCCATGAGAGCTACAGATGAGATTATTAAGTATGTTCTACGTTAAAGCTTGCCTATTTTTCAATTCATATAAGTCTTTGCGTGCTATGGTGATTACTGAATCTGTTTTGTTGGCTTCTTGCTCAACAATATCACAGGCATCTTGGAGGGCATCCTCAAATAATCTTTCGGCTGAAAAACGAGGATCAATCAAAGCGGTGTGCCATGAGAAATCGGTATGTCACTGCTGCTCTGTGAAACAAAATCTAAACTTGGAGAAGCGGGTCTTTGTTCGGCATTCAGAGGGTCATTTGCAGCCTAAAACAAACACAAAACAAGTTATAACAACATTACCATGCAATCACACCACCATGAATTTTAAATGTGTCAATGTGGTAATATATAAGGAAGGAAGCAATTAACAATGGTGGCTCATACATCTAGTTCTTCTTGAATAAGTGGACCAACTGGCGCCATGGAGCGATGCTGGCATGTGTTGCTCTATGAAATGACTGCTCTACTTGAAGATGGCTGAGACCAAGACAAAACAAGTTACTTAAACAACAGACTTGGGAAACAAACTACAAGTTCATTTTGAATAACAATGCGAGCAATCAACCAAAGTACCTGATGCAGACTGCTCAAACTAGAATGTGTAGAACATGAATAAAACGAATATTAAAACTAAGCCATTATGTTTCTATTATACAAACTAGCCAGGAACTACACAACGAAATCTGCCACTGATTTAATCATAGACAAAAAAGAGTTTCTCAGCCAATAAAAACACATCAATTGTGAGCCTCGAATATGCTAGCCAGATAATTTTAGACAACCAATGAATCAAGCAATCATACATTGAATTATTCATGAATAGCCAGATAATTTCAATGCTTCGGCGGCCTAAGAACAACAAACTAAACCACCAAGTGCCTCCTATTAAAATAGCCAGTTCATTTAACTATGATACATAGTAGATACAAGAGTGAGATGAACTGCATAGAGGTCCTTATGATACATGTGTGGATCTTATCGCTAGTGTGGCCTTGTTCTTATTATCAGACAACTCAGATGCAATACACCCGGCCTCTCCATATCTAGGAAATTGAACTAAGCACATGGAACAAAAGCAGACCATAATGGGGCTAAAATGTTTGACGCTAATTTTTGGCAAAAAATATGAAAAAAAGAAAGACAAATGGTAAATTTAAGCAAACAAAAATTGTGGCAATGACCAAAATTCGGGTGGGGGGCCTTATGGTAGGTGTTACACGAGATCTACGGCGGCTCGTGTGGACGGGCGGAGTTTGTACTCCATTATTGCTCCTCTGCATAAAGGTAAGGCCAACTGTAAATACAAATAGGTTCTAACATGATATACGTTGGCATGAAGTGAAACAAAAGTGATGGGGTCTTACGAGATTATAGGAACCATTCACTCTATGATATTGTGTGCAAACTGAGGCTGCTCCTTGCATAATAACAGCAAATAGTTTGAGCCGCAGGTTAAGAGGGATCAAATAAAAAGTACATAATGGTCAAATAGTATGACGTGTGTAAACGTGTAGTATAGGATAACAGGACAATAGCACGATGGAAATACTATAGTTCGTAAATCGGCGAATGAGAGAGATATTATATAATCATATCTCATGTGGACAGGTACAGCAGAGAATGTAAACAAATATGTTAAGTGACTAATAATTCACAAAGAAATAGTACAGTACATAAAAACAGTTCAATGCATGTAATTTAAGCGTAACCACAACGGGTTAAGTTAGTACTCCCTTCGTTTCAAAATATAAGATGTTTTAGCTTTGTGCAAAGAGTGCATCAAGACCTCTTTTAGTATGTAGGTTCATCTAGGTTTGGAGTGAACCTACACACTAAAATGAGTCTGGATACACATCTTTCACAAAGCTAAAGCATCTTATATTTTGAAACAGAGGGAGTACATAACAGGTGTATATCAAGTAAAGAACCTATTAGTTAGGGAATTTAGCACGAATACAGTACATTGCCAACAAACAAATCGCGTAGGGAGATCTGGTTTTACCTCGGGCGTGGCAGTGTCTAGGCCTCCTCCGCATCCTCACGGATCACATCGAGGTCGCTGAAGGTGCTATGGTCATAGTGGGTGTCGACGATGGGGAAGCAGATCTTAGGCGGGCGAGGATATGAGCAGGACGCTGGACCACGGCGTCCGTAGAGCAGATCCTAGGCGGTCGATGATGTGGTCAGCGCGCCGGACAAGAGGGTTCGTTGAGCAGGTCAGGTGTGCGGGTACGCCGGCTAAAGTGCAACGGGGATGTTCCGGCCGGTGACGTATTCCTAGAGGAGAGAGAGGGGGAGGGGGTTGGGTTTAGGTACTGCAAGCACTATAGTAGGAAAATTACGAGTGAAGCCCCCTACCTACCGAATTTAATAGGGGTTGAATGGAAATTTCGAAGTATCTGAAATTTTGGGGCACGAACTATGTCTGGATGCGCAGGATCATTTTCAAAAGCTGTTCAAAATTTTCATGATGCAAAGTCTTAGCTAGAAGTCAAACCACTCGTCAAAACTCTCTGTGGTTTCTGATATATTAATTAACCGCTCGATGGGTACCTCCAAAAGCTTTTTTCATAAAACTTTTAAAGCAACCTACAATCTATTACTTGTAGTTCAAGTTTGACCTAATTTCATTAAATTCAAGAGCAATCTATCTCACTTAGTTGTAGCTCAAGTTTAACCTAATTTCATTAAACTACCAAGACATAAAATCTTAGAAAGAAGATGAACATGTCGTCAGAACTCTCTTTTGGGTTCTGATAGTATATTAATTGCCCCCCCCCCGCCCTCCCCCCGCACGCGCCCCCTCCGATGGGTACCTCTAAGAGCTTTTCTGTAAAACTTTGAAAGCAACCTACACAGTTTACTTGTAGCAGTTCAAATTTTACCTATTATATTTTTTCCGCTTTGCCTATTATAATTTTATATAGTGATGATATGCCAGAAGTCTATTATCCGAGTCTCACATGCAGGTCACGTGCAATTTACTAGTACTTGTAGTTTCAAATTTGACCTAATTTCGATAAATCGACATAAAGTCATTCTAATGGGCAGAGTTAGCTAGGAAGTTTGAAAACTCATAAAACATGGGAATCGTTGGTACAACATGTTGGTCCAATATATATGTATGTAAACTTGTCTTGTGGCATTCAGATCCAATATTCTTCAGACCTTTCTTTAGGAAAAAGAACAACCTCGCTCGTATTCTTCACTCGGAAAATGTAGAATTGAATGTTCTTTCTTGATAGTTGGAAACTCACACCCACGATATTGTTTACTACAAGAATATGCACCGATGATCTACCTATGAAAAGACATTTAATTCAAGAGCAATCTATGGCGTTTACTTGTAGCTAGCTCAATTTGACCTAATTTCGTTAAATTACCAATATGCAAAGTATTAGCAAGAAATTGAACCTATCATCGAAACTCTTGTTGGTTTATGGTATATTAATTTTGAACCCTCGATGGGTACGTCCAAAAGCATTTTCATAAATCTATCAAAGCAAAACCTACAATTTACTTGTAGTTTCAAATTTGACCTAATTCCGAGATATCGACATAAAGTTATTCAAATGTGCGGGGTTAGCTATTGGAAGCTTCAAAACCCATAAAACATGGGAATTGCATGTATAACATGTCGTCGATCCACTATATATATATATGTCTATCAACTTGGCTTGTGGCATCCACATCCAATATTCTTTGGACTTTTCTTTACGGAAAAGAACAACTAACCTCATTCGTCTTCACTCGGAAAACGTAGAATTCAATGTTCTTTCCTAGTAGTTGGACACTCACACCCACGGCACTGCTTACTACTAGAAAATGCACCCATCTACCTTTGAAATGACATTTAATTCAAGAGCTATCTATCGCGCTTACTTGTAACTCAAGTTTGACCTAATTAATTTCGTTAAATTGTCAAGATGCAAAATCTTAGCAGGAAGTTGAACCTATCGTCAAAACTCTCGTTGTTTTCAGATATATTAATTGTGACCCCTCGATGGGTACCTCCAAATTAAAAGCTTTTTCGTAAAAGTTACAAAGCAAAACCTACAATTTACTTGTAGTTTCAAATTTAACCTAATTTCGATAAATCGACTTAAAGTCATTAAAATGGGCAGAGTTAGCTAGGAAGTTTGAAAGCTCATAAAACATGGGAATCGCAAGTACAACATGTTGTCGATCGACTATATATGTCTGTCAACTTGGCTTGTGGCATCCACATCCAATATTATTTGTACTTCTCTTTACGGAAAATAACAACTAGTAGCCTCACTCGTCTTCACTCGGAAAATGTAGAATTGAATGTTCTTTCCTGATAGTTGGAAACTCACACTAATGGCATTGTTTACTACAAGGTGCATCGATCTACCTCTGAAAATACATTTAATTCAAGAGCAATCTATCGCGCCTACTTGTAGCTCAAGTTTGACCTAATTTTGTTAAATTCTCAAGATACAAAATCTTAGCAAGAAGTTGAACATATCGTCAAAATTCTCTGTGTTTTATGATATATTAATTGTGACCCCTTGATGGGTACCTCCAAAAGATTTTTCGTAAAACTTTCAAAGCAACCTACAATTTACTTGTAGTTTCAAACCTGACCTAATTTCGATAAATCGACATGAAGTCATCCAGTCAAATGGGTAGAGTTAACTAGGAAGCTTGAAAACTCATAAATAAAACATGGGAATCGTTGGTACAACATGTTGGTCCACTATAGATGTCAGTAAACTTGGCTTCTGGCATTCAGATCCAATATTATTCTTCCGACATTTCTTTACGGAAAAGAACAACCTCGCTCGTCATCACTCAAAAAATTGAGAATAATTTAATCTTCTTTCCTGATATAGTTCAAAAATCACACCGTACCGACGACACTGTTTACTACAAGAAAATGCACCCATCTACCTCTTTGAAAAGTCATATATTTCAACAGCAATCTATCGCTCTTACTTGTAGCTCAAGTTTGACCCAATTTCGTTAAATAGTGTCATGCGATGCAAAATATTAGCAAGAAGTCAAACCTGTTGTCAAAACACTCGGTTGTTTCTCATATATTGATTATGACACCCCTTCCGATCGGTTCGGTACCTCCAAAAGCTTTTTCGTAAAACTTTTAGAGCAACCTACAATTTAGTTATAGTTCAAGTTTGACCTAATTTGGATAAATCGAGATATAGTCATTCAAGTGGGCGGAGTTAATTAGCTAGGGAGTTTGAAAACTCAAAAAACATATGGGAATCATAAGTAAAACACGTTGGTCCACTTAATATGTCTAGAAGCTTGGCTTATGGCATTGAGATCCATATTCTGCTTCGAGCTTTCTTTATAGAAAAGAACCATCTCATCATCACTCGGAAAACTGAGAATTTTATTTCCTGGCAGTTGGAAACTCACACTGACGACATTGTTTACTACAAGAAGATGCACCCATCTACCTCCGAAAATACATTTAATTCAAGTGCAATTTATCGCGCTTACTTTTAGCTCAAGTTTGACCTAATTTCGTCAATCAACAAGAAGTCACTGAAGTGTGCGAAGTTAGCTAGGAAGCTTGAAAAATCCTAGTACTAAAAACTTGGGTATTACGTATAAGAAACTGTGGTCCAGTTTGTTTGATAATTGGGGCGGTTGCATTTTGTTTTAGCCGTGGTAGGTCTCGTAGGAGCGAGGTGCTTGAGAGTTAACACGGTCGGTGGAAGTACAAGTTACATCAAGGACCTCATAAAAATGAAAATTGCACCCAAGTCCATGCATTTAGCACAAGGACCCTGAAACTGAGCAATGAAGTGTGTGTTTTGAGGTTTTGTGCATACTAGCGTTCATCATGCTAAAGACTATCAGTAGAATCTTTGTAGATGCTAAGAATGGAAAAGAAGATCCAACGGTTATCAATGTTTGGATTTTCCTGTCTTGATCCAACGGTCAATGTTCGAAGTTATCCGTACACTATATAGTGGTATGGTATGGTATTGTAAGAGATAAGACAAGATAAAGATAATATAAGAAGTACTATGAATGGCCGATCTTTTGAGTAACCTTCCCTCCCGATGTTTGGGAAGCAAGTGAGAATTTCGAAAACCGGAAAATTTTGAATTGTTTTGCCGCCAAGGACCAAAGTGGTTTCCTTCCTATATACTCCTCATCCCTACTACACACCAACGCGGCTGTCGAACACGCCAGAGACACAGAGCCGTCGTACCAAGGCACACGTGCGCAGCACCACGCTGTGGACAAGGGAGAGATCAACCGGGGCGGTGCGCGAGGGAAAAGGGTAGGAGAGAGGGAGGATGGATGGTGAGAGGTAGCGAAGGAGAGAGAAAACACACAATTTGTTTTGACCACATAGATCCTGTAATTTACTAGTACTAGCATAGTGAATTACACTATAAGGCCGTAGGAGTACCTCGTGTGAGAAACCCATCAAAACTTTGCTCTGACATGGAACCGCCTTCAACTTCTCTTCGCTGCTGCCCCCTTCCCCTGCCAATGTTTTATTCTCTCAGCATGTACATCGCGTGGAGAGAGGTGACCATATGTCTAAGCAAATAAATATACTACTCCCGCATTGTGTAAAAAAGCACACCTTAATAGGCCTACTACCCGTTCAAAAAGAAAATAGGCTACTATGTGGCATTCGCTAAGGTTCACCTTATACATAGTGGAAAAAATAAAGTTATCTTTAAGCCTAAGGTGCACCTCAAGCTTGTGGGTTGCCCATAGAGAATAGAAATATCATTTCCCCTCGTGATCGTTTTCAAAAGGTGTTCAAAATTTTCATGATGCAAAATCTTAGCTGGAAGTCGAATCACTCATCAAAACTCTCTGTGGTTTCTGATATATTAATTAACCGCTCGATGGGTACCTCCAAAAGCTTTTTTCATAAAACTTTCAAAGCAACCTAAAATTTATCACTTGTAGTTTAAGTTTGACCCAATTTCGTTAAATTGAAGAGCAATCTATCGCACTTAGTTGTAGCTCAAGTTTGACCTAATTTCATTAAACTGTCAAGGCGCAAAATCTTAGCAAGAATATGAACCTATCGTCAGAACTCTCTTTTGGTTTTTGATAGTATATTAATTCCCCCTCCCTCGCGCGCCCCCTCCGATGGGTACCTCTAAGAGCTTTTCCGTAAAACTTTCAAAGCAACCTACACAGTTTAGTTGTTGTAGTTCAAATTTTACCTATTATATTTTTTTCGCTTTGCCTATTATAATTATATATAGTGATGATATGCCAGATGTCTATTATCTGAGTCTCATGTGCAGGGCACGTGCAATTTACTAGTACTTGTAGTTTCAAATTTGACCTAATTTCGATAAATCGACATAAAGTCATTCTATTGGGCAGAGTTAGCTGGGAAGTTTGAAAACTCATAAAACATGGGAATCGTTGGTACAACATTTTGGTCCAATATATATGTATGTAAACTTGGCTTGTGGCATTCAGATCCAATATTCTTCAGACTTTTCTTTAGGAAAAAGAACAACCTCGCTCGTATTCTTCACTCAGAAAATGTAGAATTGAATGTTCTTTTTTGATAGTTGGAAACTCATACCGACGACACTGTTTACTACAAGAAGATGCACCGATGATCTACCTAGGAAAAGAAATTTAATTCAAGAGCAATCTATGGTGTTTACTTGTAGCTAGCTCAAGTTTGACCTAATTTCATTAAATTACCAATATGCAAAGTCTTAGCAAGAAGTTGAACCTATCGTCGAAACACTCGCTGGTTTCTGGTATATTGATTTTGAACCCTCGATGGGTATGTCCAAAAGCTTTTTCGTAAATCTATCAAAGCAAAACCTACAATTTACTTGTAGTTTCAAATTTGACCTAATTCCGAGATATCGATATAAAGTTATTCAAATGTGCAGGGTTAGCTATAGGAAGCTTCAAAACCCATAAAACATGGGAATCACAAGTACAACATGTTGTCGATCCACTATATATATATTGTCTGTCAACTTGGCTTGTGGCATCCACATCCAATATTCTTTGGACTTCTCTTTACGGAAAAGAACAACTAACCTCGTTCGTCTTCACTCGAAAAACATAGAATTCTATGTTCTTTCCTAGTAGTTGGACACTCACACCCACAACAATGCTTACTACTAGAAAATGCACCCATCTACCTCTGAAATGACATTTAATTCAAGAGCTATCTATCGCTCTTACTTGTAGCTCAAATTTGACCTAATTAATTTTATTAAATTGTCAAGATGCAAAATCTTAGCAAGAAGTTGAACCTATCGTCAAAACTCTCGTTGTTTTCAGATATATTAATTGTGACCCCTCGATGGGTACCTCCAAAATATTACTTGTAGGTTCAAAAACTCATAAAACATGGGAATCGTTGGTACAACATGTTGGTCCACTATATATGTCACTAAATTTGGCTTCTGGCATTCAGATCCAATATTCTTCAGACATTTCTTTACGAAAAAGAACAACCTCGCTCGTCATCATTCGAAAAATTGAGAATTGAATGTTCTTTCTTGATAGTTGGAAAATCACACCGACGACATTATTTACTACAGGAAAATACACCCATCTACCTCTGAAAAGTCATATATTTTAAGAGAAATCTATCGCGCTACTTTGTAGCTCAAGTTTGACCCAATTTCGTTAAATAGTGTCATGATGCAAAATCTTAGCATAAAGTCAAACCAGTTGTCAAAACTCTCGGTTGTTTCTCATATATTGATTGTGACCCCTTGATGGGTACCTCCAAAAGCTTTTTCGTATAACTTTGGGAATGTTCTTTCCCGATAGTTGGAAACTCACACTGACAGCATTGTTTACTACAAGAAGATGCACCCATCTACCCTAGAAAAAGACATTTAATTCATGAGAAATCTATCGCGCTTACTTGCTTGTAGCTCAGGTTTGACCTAATTACATTAAATAGTCAGGATGCAAAATCTTAGCAAAAAGTTGAAATTATCGTCAAAACTCTCGGTGGTTTCTGACATATTGATTGTGACCCCTTGATGGGTGCCCCCCAAAAGCTTTTTTTTAGAACTTTCAAAGCAACCTACAATTTACTTGTAGTTTCAAATTGACATAATTTCGATAAATCGACATAAAGTCATTAAAATGGGCAGAGTTAGCTAGGAAGTCATTCAAATATCGACAAACATTTAATTCAAGAGCGATCTTTCATGCTTACTTGTAGCTCAAGTTTGACCCAATTTTGTTAAACTGTCAAGATGCAAAATCTTAGCATGAAGTTGAACGTGTCGTCAAAACTCTCGGTGGTTTGTGAGTCAAAATTTGTTCTGAAACAATCTACATTCTAGCTTTTACTACTAGTACGTATAGTAAAAAAGAATCCATAAAATAGAGTGATCGTACTCTCTATTGGAGTAGTAACTTGGATTGGTTTTTCACATATCTAAGTACTACTACTAATTATAATTTCTCAAAAAAAAGTACCACTAATAAATGTAGTACTAGTTTGTCTGATTTGTTCTAAGATGTAGTACTACTACTATTACTAGTACTTCCTCTGTCTTGGATTATTAAGGCCATTTAAATTTGATAAGACCAAAAAAGTTAATTACAGGTTGATCTCGAAGACATGCATGTAGTCCTCGATCTCTCCCCTACAACACTATACACCCTGCAGCAGGCCACAAGATTTTCATCTCTTTCTAGGAGTAGATCTTCTTGCCCCTCACTCACCCGGATATTTTTGCCTCGATCTCTCCCTCTGTCTGTATTGTAATGTTTGGTACAGTATAGCGTGACACCTACTTTATTACTCACCTGTCAACTTTCTGCAGTCTTTTTGTTTTAACGAAGCATGTACAGCGTGTGGACACTGTCTAAGAAAAAAGTGGCCAAGTGCAGCTGCCGCCGGTGCGCCCATGCCTAGCGCATTCCTGTACAATCATACCAGTACAGTACGAAACTCAATTAGTATACTCTTCAGTATACCCACCCAACCCGGATTTCTGGCCGGCGGGCACTACGTCGGCGAGCCGATCTTCCCTCTGTAACCACTCCCACAAGTTCGTGGACCGCATCGGTGGATTCGACCGCGAGCCGGCTGTTATGGACGCCATCCAGTCTGAGGCGATGATTGAGTGCCCCTATGACAGCTGCTTTAGCTTGGTCGCCTTCGACAAGCTCGACGAGCACAAGATCGTGTGCTCGCACGGCCCGTGCTCCTGCATTGATTCCGCCTGTGATTTCATTGCCTCGCCAGAAGAGCTCCTTCCCCACATGAAGGAGGCCCACGGGGTCATAGTAACTAGAGCCATCTACGGCAGTGCCTTCTTTTCCCTCATCCTGACTCCACCATAAACAAGCACGAGGGGATTCACGCGCTTCCTCTGCGGGCATGACGGTGCCATGTTCGGCCTAACCATCAGCGTGCTCGGCCCGGCTGCCGTCGTGTCCTTGGTGTGCATCAGGCAGGACAGGTGCTTGTGTCCACGGTACACGGTGAAACTGTGTGTGCCTGGCCCGCCGGGATCGGTGGACTTGTCGATGGTCGAGAGCCTTAATGCAGTAATCGAGATGACGAGCAGCTCGTTGCCGGCCAACTTCCCGTCTGACAAGCTTAGGACGTACCTCAGGGTGCCGCCGTGGTTCCTGATGAAAGTTGGACAGTCCACCCATGTATCTTTCTAGATTTGCATCGACAGGAAAAAAACGATCTTAAACTACGGCTGATGATCAAGACTGTAATGGTGTATTAGCAGATAAATAGTACTACTAGTAGTGCAATTTTACTACTCCAGTTTATTAGTAGTAGTCCCATGTAGGTTCTCTTTTGGTACTAGGAAGGATGCATTTTGGATGTAAACTAAGTTTGCTGCTAATGTTAGTACGGAGTATTTAGGGATTTAGTACGACTTTTATGTAATTGTTCACTTCTACGACATGGACCAGAGATAAAGACACTAACCGTTCTTACGGTGCTTCGATTTTAGTCATCTAACTCAGTGATTACGGAATTTTATGCCCAAACTTGTCAATTAAACTTGATTTAAGTCTTGAACCAAGATTGCCGTCGAAATTGCGCTGGTGTGGACGATGCATCGATGTGGGTCCAACATGCAGGATAGGCTGCTGACATGGTTATACCCTACGGGTACGTAACTTCAGCATACCTAGTCCAGCCCAAGGAAGGCCCACGGCAGACATACGCTGGCTCATGGAGATTTTCGGGTGGCCAAGGTCCATGACGTCTTCAGATCCTTGGAGAGAAAGACTAGAGTTTGAATACAACTTGTAACCTACTCGTGTCGGTACCTGAGACCTATCCTCCCCATATATAAAGGCTAGGAGGGTCCAACGAGGGGGCACGTACACAATAGACCTAGAACTCGACTCATACTTTCGCACACGCATCCACGCCAGATCGAATCTGCGCACCCTGTAACCTTCGGTTCCGCCATAATCAAAGAGCAGACAAGCAGGAGTAGGGTTTTCCCTCCGGGGGCCTGAACCTGGGTAAATCTCGTGTCCCCTGGTTGCTTGTCTGTTAACCGTGCCACGATCTCCAGCATCCCCATCTTCTCCAAAACCCAAGTCCATAACAATGGGCATTGACGAGATTAAACCTCGTCAATTGGCGCCGTCCGTGGGGATCGGGGCTGCTGATTGTGCGGTCATGACGGTTCCGACCCGATCGATCTATAACTCCGCGGCGACGGAGAATCACCTCCTCTTCGGCGCTTCCGACTTCACCGCCCGCTCGCCGGATACCATGAAGGATTTCAAGCCCGTAGGCGACGGACTCGAAATCTTGTTCGGGAGCTTCTGCTTCCAGGTGGGACAAACTGGCACCCTCCGCCTCCCTGAGCGGGTGCCCGTGCCGTCAATCAGGCCCGCTTCGTGGGCTCCACACCCCGTGCTACGCACGTCACCATCAACAGATGAGTTCTACAGCAGCAGCTGCTGCAACTCCGATCTGTGCGATCCACCTTCGGATGAAGGGACCTACGGTTCCGGATCCGAAAGTTGCGGCAGCAGCCAACCAATCTGCAGGCGCTATCTGTGCGCCGTAGTCATCCAAACCGACGAGGAAACGCCTAACCCGCAGCCCAACCCCAACCCGCAGGACAGAAACAGCGAAAACGGTGGAAACGGCGAAAACAGGGAAAACAGGGGCCACCTCATCCAACTTAGCAAAGAAGGATGGGTCGAAGCACGTCGTGCCATCGCAGGCGAAATAGTCCTACCTCTGGACTCCCCACGTGACCTACTCATGGCATACCACTACCTCCTCATCGAGGAGCACAAGAAGCAAGTCAAGATGCAGGAGACGCTCGACAAACGCAAGAAAGCAGCCTCTGAGTCCAGTGCGCGACGAGCTGCGCTCTTCGCCATGGGACCCGGCTCTAGCACAAACGAAAACCAGGGAAACAAGCACCGCTCTTGGGTGGAAAACATGGACCCGAAGGAGCGGCGTGACGTGACCCGAACTCTCCACACATCGTTCATGGATATGGACGCCGACGGCAACATCACCCCGAAGACGCCACAAGCTGCGATCATGGCAGCCACTGCGTACCTCGCGGCTCACCCACCTCCGGAGGGGGACCCGAAAAGGTCCATGCATAGGTCCGCACTCACTGGACTAGGACTAATCGGAGCTGCGCTCCACGAAGACACTCCTACGGAGCCGAAGAAGAAAGCTCCGACCAGGCGCGACCGGAGCCCCACTCCCTCATCCGAAGATGAAGAGGAACACGATCTTCCTCGAAGGAAGAAGAGCTCGCACCGCCATAACGCGACTACGACGCCAGAGACAAGCTTACACAGCGCAAGATCGACAAAGCACGCGCCAAACGCGCATGCTCATCTGAATCTGAGATGCATGAAGATGAAGGAGAACTCTGCGGAGCTCGATGCTTCAGCAGATCCGTTCGGCGAACACAGATGCCACGCAACTTCAAGCTTCCTTCGGATACTCCGAAGTTCAACGGCACGCAAGATCCAAAGTCCTGGCTCGGTGACCATCTGTCATCCGTCAAGCTTCACGGAGGCAACAAAGAAACCGCCATGCAATGCCTTCAGCTGCAGCTAACAGGCGCAGCGCGGGTCTGGCTTAGCAGCCTATCATCAGGATCCATCCGAAGCTAGGAGGAGCTCGCTTATAGCTTCATCCGAAATTTCAAAGGCACCAGCAAAAGGCCCGCCTCAATCGAAGAGTTGCGAGCCTGCACTCAGAGAACGGGTGAATCTATTCGCTCGTACATACTATGCTGGTCTACAACCAAGAACTCCGCAACACACATCTTCGAAGAAAGGGCCATCGACGCCTTCAGGGACGGCGTCAAGCGCCCAGACTTTAAGGAGGAACTTGGGCGTGTAAAGCCCAAGACACTCGACCACCTCATGGAAATCGCCAACAGTTGGGCAGACGGCGAAGATTGCATCCAGCGGGTGCAATCAGATGAAGAGGACGACTACGGCCGAAGACGCGAACGCCGCAGCAAGAGGAGATCGCGCGTTTACGAGGACCGCGACGGACCCGACATGGTCGCAGCCGGCTACGCCGACCGCCGTAACGACAACAGCCGCAACAGCGGAGGATACCGCAGTGGAAACTTCCGTGACAACGGACAACCAACGCAGTCGTGGCAACGCCGCGACCGTGACAACGGACCCTCAGCATTCGACAAACTTTCGGGTCCATGCACCGTCCACTTCTACATCGACAAACAAGATGGCAAAAAGAAAGCTAGCCACATGCTCAAGGACTGCCGCGAGTTCCAGAAACTCAGCGAAGGCATGATGCAGATGAGGCAACAAGCTCCAATTCCTGCGTTCGGAAACGCACCTGCGCCAGGTGAAATAGCACACGGAGTTCCTCCACCGCCGCCTATTGGAGGCCCAAATCAACCAGTCGCACCAGCGCAAAACAACGCCGAGGTCGCATACCCCCCACCAAAGGGAGCACTAAATATGATCCAGAAAGGACGCCCCACCAACAGGGTGCAGAAGAAAATCACCCGACAAATCAACTTGGCCGTGGCAACTCCGCCTGCAATCCCTGAGTACCTCAGCGGATCGGAGTCCTGCATCACATTCACTCGCGCGGATCACCCTTGCCAGATCCCTCGCCCAGGTCATGCTGCCCTGATGTTGGAGGCGCAGATTGGAGGCTTCGAGATGAGTCGCGTCTTCATGGACGGCGGCAGCGGCATCAACCTAATGTTCGCAAGCACTCTAGCAGCTATGCGGATCCTGCATGCAGCCTGGAACAATCAGACATAACGTTCCACGACATTGTCCCAGGGAAGGGCATCTTCCCCCTGGGCAAAATAGGGCTCGACGTCATCTTCGGGAAGCCGGACAACTTTCGGCAGGAGCGCCTAGAATTCGAAGTGGTGGACTGGCCGTCGCAATACCATGCCATCCTGGGACGTGTAGCATTCGCAAGGTTCCTGGCCGTCCCACACTACGCATACCTACTACTCAAGATGCCAGGACCAAGGGGCGTCATCACAGTCCACGGGAGCTTCACCCGATCGGACCAATGCGACAGGGATTTCAACAAAATCTCCCAGTCTTTCGGCATGCAAGACGAGCTTGTAAGGCTCCGCGAGGTGACGGACAATGGGCTACCCCCAGTCACAAAGCAGAACGCACCTGACATGTCTTTCGACTCCACCATCAACACCAAGAAAGTGCAGGTCCATCCAACGGATGCCTCCAAGACGGCGCTGATCGCCAACGACCTCAGCACCGCATAGGAAGGCGCGCTCGTCGAATTCCTCCGTGAGCGCTGGGAAATCTTCGCCTGGTGTCCTGCGGACATGCCAGGAGTTCCCAGGGAATTCGCCGAGCACGCACTCAATGTCTTCCCCGACACCAAGCCAGTCAAGCAGTCCATCCGAAGACTGTCGGAGCCACGAGCCGAAGCTATCGGCAAGGAGATCAACAGATTACTCGCAGCAGACTTCATCCGGGAAATCAAGGAAAGCGAGTGGCTGGCAAACACGGTGATGGCCCCGAAGAAGGACACGGACATCCTGCGGATGTGCGTGGACTTCACGTCACTGAATAAACACTGCCCTAAGGACCACTTCCCTCTTCCTCGGATCGACCAGATCATCGATTCGACTGCAGGTTGTGAGAAACTCTCCTTCCTCGACGCCTACTTAGGCTATAACCAGATTCGACTCAAGGTCGAAGATCAAGAGAAAACGGCGTTCATCACACCGTTCGGAGTATACTGCTACAACACAATGCCCTTCGGGCTAAAGAACGCGGGTGCCACGTACCAGCGATGCATGCAGGCCTGCCTCAAAGACCAGATCGGTCGCAACGTCCAAGTCTATGTCGACGACATAGTCATAAAAACCAAGGAGGCAAGAACACTTATCGACGATCTCCGCGAGACGTTCGACAACCTTGATCGCTACAGGATCAAGCTCAATCCAGAAAAGTGCGCCTTCGGCGTCCCCTCGGGTCAGCTGCTCGGGTACTTCATCTCTCAACGAGGGATCGAAGCGAACCCGAAGAAAATCAAAGCTATCATGACAATGGAGAAGCCGAAAAACCTCAAGGGCGTTCAGCAGCTCGCAGGGCGAGTAGCGGCACTAAGCAGGTTCATCAGCCGCATGGGCGAGAAGGCCCTACCATTTTACCAGCTGCTGCGCAAGGCAGACAAGTTCGAGTGGACACCAGAAGCCAATGACGCATTCGAAAGCCTCAAGCGGCTCCTCTCCACCTCGCCAGTTTTGGTCACGCCAAAAGAGCGCGAGCCCCTGTTGCTGTACATAGCAGCCACACATCAGGTGGTCAGCACAGTACTCGTGGTCGAACGACCCGAAGAAGGCAAGACCCACGGGGTACAACGCCCAATTTACTACCTCAGCGAGGTTCTCACTCCAACAAAACAGCGGTACCCGCACTACCAGAAGCTGGCCTACGGCGTGTTCATGACGGCTCGACGACTGAGCCACTACTTCCAGGAGCATCAGGTGATGGTCGTCAACGAGGCACCCCTAAACAGCATCCTGAATAACCCAGAGGCCACAGGACGCGTGGCCCTGTGGGGCATTGAACTATCACCCCTGGACATCATCTACGAGAAGCGACACGCAATCAAATCTCAAATCCTTCCAGACTTCCTGGTACACTGGATGGAGCTGCAGCTGCCTGACACCCCAGATATGTCACAGTCCTGGACAATGCATTTCGACGGCTCCAAGCGCGAAGCAGGAGCAGGGGCAGGAGTCATACTGACCTCCCCGCAAGGTGATAAGATGAAGTACGTTCTTCGGATGAAATTCAGAGCCTCCAACAACGAGGCCGAATACGAGGCCCTCATCCATGGCATGAGGATGGCAAAGATATGCGGCGCAACGCGCCTGGTCATCTACGGTGACTCCAACCTCGTCGTCCAACAGACGATGAATGAGTGTGACGCACACGCCGAAAACATGATCGCATACCGCGCGCTTTACAATTCACTCGAAGGAGAATTCGACGGCTGCGAGCTTCGGCACGTCGGAAGAGAAAGCAACGAGGAAGCCGATAGACTCATCAACATCGGCTCCACTTGTGCAAAGGTACCACCAGGTGTGTTCCTCGAGCAGATCTGCGTGCCATCCATCAAGCGGAAATTCCCCAAGGGATCACCCGAAGAAGCAGAACACTCGGGGGCTATGCTACCCGAAGGTCACGAAGGACCCGAAAAGCTGGATACCGAAGTTGCCATGGTCAACCTAATGCAGGTCATGGCAATCGAAGAAACTTGGACGCGACCATACCTCCAGTTCCTGATAAACGGAGAACTACCTGACAGCCCGACAGATGCTCGGCGCATATCTCGTCGGTCAAAAGCTTTCACCATCATCAACGGCGAGCTGTACAAACGCAGCATTACGGGTGTGCTACAACGGTGCGTCACTATCGACGACGGCAAGGCCATACTCCAAGACATCCACGAGGGCACCTGCGGCCACCACGCCGGCAGCCGCTCCCTTGTCGCCAAAGCTCTACGAGCAGGATTCTACTGGCCAACGGCCATGAGCGACGCAAAGGACATCGTCCGAAGATGCAACGGGTGCCAACGGTTCGCTGACAAACCGCACGCACCTGGGTCCGAACTTCGACCCATACCCATAGCCTGGCCTTTTGCCCAATGGGGCCTCGACATGATCGGCAAACTGCCAAAATCTTCGAAAGGAGGACACGTCTTCCTTCTAGTCGCAGTCGACAAATTCACCAAGTGGATCGAGGCCATGCCAGTCACGAACCAGAAGGGCAAAACCACCGTCAAGTTCTTCGAATCCATTGTCTACAGGTTTGGCGTACCTCACAGCATCATCACCGACAACGGATCGAACTTCATCTCCGAAGAATTCCAGGACTTCTGCGAAGGCCTCGGGATCAATATTACGTATGCCTCAGTGGCACACCCGCAAACAAACGGGCAAGTGGAAAAGGCCAACGGCCTAATCGGCACTAGCATCAAGAAGCGCCTTATGAGCTCACTCGAGCACAAAGCTGGAAACTGGACGAAAGAGCTACCGTCTGTCCTGTGGAGCTTACGTACTACGCCAAACAGCTCCACCGGCTACACACCGTTCTTCATGGTGCACGGAGCCGATGCCGTGCTACCAACCGAAGTACGCCACCAGGCTCCACGAGTCGTCGCTTACAGCGAAGCCGAATCTACGGCTGCACTCGAAGATGCCGTCGACACACTCGACGAAGCACGGGATATAGCAGCAGCTAGATCAGCGGTGTACCAGCAAAGTCTCCGCAACTACCACAGCCGCCGGCTGCGCCCAAGGTCCTTCGTCGAAGGAGACCTCGTCTTGCGACTTAAGCAAAAGCGACCGAATAAACTCGAGTCGCCATGGGAAGGACCCTACGCCATCACCGAGGTCATCCCAGGTGGCGCCTATCGCCTCAAGCACGTGGAGTCTGGAGTCGCATACTCCAACCCATGGAACATCTCGCACCTGCGACGATTCTACCCATAGCAATGTACCCCCTTATTACTTCCAATAAGGCTTACAGCCAAGGCTACTCAGCCGAACCATGTACCTCCTCCATGACGATACAAATAAAGCTAAGTGTCTCGCCCCCAACCTTCGGTTGATTATTTCTCCGCAACTTTATTACATGCTACAAACGCACTCGGGGGCTCCCCCCACCTCACGATTTCATCGACTGAGAACAAAACGTGTACACCTGAGTAGCTGACCACGTCAGGCAAACGAAAAGGACACGTACTAAATCAAAGCACTGCGTGCTCGCAAACAAGCGAACCTTTACAACAAAGGGCACATACACGCCCAGCCGCAATATACAAATTTTATATCTATCTGTTTATTTTCAGGTCCTACCTATTCTGAAGAATAACCTGAGCACGCTGCTCAAACAAATCTACAATCTGTTCGGCATACTGCCTTACAGCCGCGTAATGCGGACGCATATTCCACTCGCCACCATCTGGTCGAGAAGGTGGCCCAGTCGCCACAGCAGCCAAATCTACATCAGGGCGGTGCACCCTCACAAGAGACAAGGCAGCCTTCACCCCTGCGACGAGCTGCTGCCGCACCAGCTCCTTGACATTGCTGGCACTCCGAAACTTCGTCAGAAGACCTGCAAGGGTCGTTGGCACGGCATCCAACGGAAACATGACGTGCAGCACCGAAGAAAGCGATGTCTGCACCTGGCGGAGCACCCGCGAAACCTGGTAGACACGATCCTGCACCGTCGCCAGAACTATGGCGCGATCACGATCCATCCAGAAGAAGCCGCCGGCCTCCATGTCCTGTTGAGTCAAGCAATTGACTCGAACAACAATACGCTCCTTTTCTTCCCTCGGAGTAAGATTGGCACCTGCGACAACCGCACAAAACAAGAGTAAGGCCAGCAGGCTCACCCGAAGAACTGAGCTACAGCCCGAAAGAAGGATCAACTTACATTGCAGCTGCTCGGACAGCCGACCCAGCTCCGCCATCAAGTACTCCTCTCTGGCTGCACCACGGTCTGCTTTGGATTTCCAAACGTCAGCGCGACCGCGTAACCTAAGCAAATCTCTCTCCAAGCTGCGCACGCGATCTCGAAGAAAAGCGAGCTGCGAGGAATCATCCAATGATGCTCGCAAGGGCCTTTCGGATGAAGTGTCAACTGGGTCAGCACCAAAACGAGCCGTCGTTACCACGCCGTCCACTACGTGCGGAAATCGAGGAGACGCCATAATCATCTCCACGCCGCGCGTGACCGGTCAATTCAAAGTCAGCAAGTGGGACCCACACTTCGTCCAGTCAAGTCATCTCTGGCGTAGCAGACGCATGAGGTCATCAATCGTAAGCACTGACGTCATCAAAAGCTATACTAGCACCACTTCGGCTCCACAGCTAAAAGTACTCACTCGAATCTACGATTCGACTAAATACTTGGGGGTTACTCCTATCAGGAGCGCTGGCCGCGCACCCGACAGACAAATGAAGACAAAATTACTTATGTGAGTCCTACGTCGAGTCTACGACTCCACTACGGGCTCGGGGGCTACTCCCATAGGGAGGATGGATTTAAGCATCCGAAAATTTTCGGGTCCTGCGGACCTAATGATTGAAACAATGCTTGAACTGAAAGTCTCCGTTTGAGTCTACGACTCGAATAGACACTTGGGGGCTACTCCCATAGGGAGCGCTGGTCGCGCACCCTATGAAATCTTCGACTGCGATCTTCCGGATCAGCACGCAAAAACTTTTTTTGGCAACTCTGCCCCAACAAAACGCCGAGTGAGTGACAATCTCCTTGGCCACCCGAAACACCTCCGCGGTGATAAACATTCGGATGTTGCGTCTGCGACGCAAAGATAAGACCTACAGATATCATCTGATGGCCTGGCAACGCACCTGACTGCGCTCTGCTAGTATGAATCTGTACCAGCAGGTACGATGAAAAATCCCGACGGACGCGTTGGGTACACCAATTAAAATCACTGGAATTCCACTCCTGTAAGTCCTCCGCGGCCTGAGTCGAATTACGCCAGCATATGTTCCAGGTCCGGGTTGAGGGACCCGAACCTGAAGAAGATCGTGTTGTTTCGTCCTAAGACAGTTAACTGACCCTGATCCGTCGGGTGAGTCAGGCACACGCATCGACAATCCCTACACACATATACTATTAACATATAACTGCTCCCGAAGGATGAAAGAGTCCTCAGCCGAATCTACGATTCGACTGATAACTCGGGGGCTACTGACATGGTTATACCCTACGGGTACGTAACTTCAGCATACCTAGTCCAGCCCAAGGAAAGCCCACGGCAGACATACGCTGGCCCATGGAGATTTTCGGGTGGCCAAGGCCCATGACGTCTTCGGATCCTTGGAGAGCAAGACTAGAGTTTGAATACAACTTGTAACCTACTTGTGTCGGTACCTGAGACCTAGCCTCCCCATATATAAAGGCTAGGAGGGTCCAACGAGGGGGCACGTACACAATAGACCTAGAACTCGACTCATACTTTCGCACACGCATCCACGCCAGATCGAATCTGCGCACCCTGTAACCTTCGGTTCCGCCGTAATCAAAGAGCAGACAAGCAGGAGTAGGGTTTTCCCTCCGGGGGCCTGAACCTGGGTAAATCTCGTGTCCCCTGGTTGCTTGTCTGTTAATCGTGCCACGATCTCCAGCATCCCCATCTTCTCCAAAACCCAAGTCCATAACAATGGGCATTGACGAGATTAAACCTCGTCAGCTGCCCTGGAATTTAGCCTAAATATCTAGAAAATAATATGGACATCTACGACATCAACTCAATGTTATCAGAATCATCACGAACCATGTTTTCATATTATATGCATTTGACATTACTAGTAAGCGTGCACGTGCAACGCACGTCTTAAAATATAACATATGTATTTTAAATCCGATTTGTGTTATAGTGAGTTGCATTATACGTGATTTTTTATTCTCGTCTCTTATAGAATATAAGAAATGTATTTTGAATCCAATTTGTCTTTTAGTGAGCTACATAATACGATGGTCTTTTATTTGATTAACAACTTAAATTGGTCACACGGTCAATGGTGGAGTGTGTCCATGCAACTTGCCAAAATTCGAGGGATCTGTATTGTTTTCGTCATCTTCTCAACTTCGGCTCTCAATCCCTCATCTTTTATTTCTAAGTCTGACTATTTTTCTACTCCCTCCGTTTATTAATGTAAGATCCCTTTAGTTTTTTTTGGAAATGAATATATCTAGATATGTTTTATTGTTTAGATTCATCTACTCCCTCTGATCCAAATTAGTTCACTTGATTTTGTCAAGATTCGGATCTAGTCTAGTTTAAAATGTCTAGAAGGTCTTACGTTAGTGAAAGAATGAAGTATTATAATGTGCCGTATAAACCATGCAAATAGTAAAAATAGCAATCAGAGTTAGTATTCTAGTAATAACATGACATTTGAAAAGTATCACGACGAAATACAAATGTCAAACGAACTATCACCTACCCATAAAGTTTTTTTTTGCGGGTATAGTACCCATAAAGTTAACATCCACAAATATCAAGATGACTTACTTCGTTGCCGAATTTTAATGATGCATATTTTTACAAATATGATATTTTTTCAATATAGTTAATTAAAAAATTATAAAATGAATATTAGTATTTTCTAAAACAAGCACGATGTTTAAAATATTAATATCACCCCAACGCCTAGCAGGACAAAAGCAAATCCCTAACATTTATTTCATCTGAATTGAAACGGGAGAGTTCTTTACTCTTGGACGGCGAAGAAAATAAAGGAAAGTTAGATACGGAGTAGTAGGTGACCCTAACGTGCCAGTACTTCCTTATAAGAAAACAAAAAAACTCAGGGCCTGTCCGAACACATCTCAGTCTCAGCTTTCATCTCTCTTCTCTCTCTCCCTCCTTCAAGCTGCTTTCGACCATCCCCTCCACTATCTACCTGTCGCCGGTGCCGAGGGCCGGCCTGTCCCTGCCTCCCCACCGTCGGCGAGAGGACCTCCCCCTCTCATGCCTCCCTTCCACTAGAGCGAGTTCCACCCCTTCCATTCATCCTCACCGCTGCCGCGACGACCTACCCCTCCCATGCTGCCGCCCTTCCCTCTCGCCGGTGGCATGCCCCTGCTCTTTGCGTCGCCCTCGTCATTGATTCCAGTCACCATAGATCCCAAGGAGGCATTGGATCTCCTGTGGAGAGCAGGCGGTGCTCAAGCTTGGCATGCTCGCAGGAGGTCAAGTGACCCTGAAATAGGCGCCGACGGAGGTGCAAGCGGATGTGCGGACCTTGTCTCTGTTGAGTAACATATTGTACTACGTATAGGTCCCCGTGTTTTGTCAGGGTTGTACCTGTAATTGTACATGTGTCCGTCTATATATACATGAGCAGCCGGCCCAATTGGTGCCGTGCAATCTCCAATTCTCTTCCACATGGTATCAGAGACCCTCTGGTCCTGACCTAGCCGCCGCCCCCTCCTCTCTACCCTAGGGCGCCGCCGGCCTCCCCCCCTCCAGCCGCCGCCTCACCCCTCCCCTCCCTAGGGCGCTGCCGGCTCTCCCTCCAGCCGCCGCCCCCCCCCCTCCTCTCCCCTACCTTGGGCGCCGCCGGCCCCTCCCTCCACCCACCACCTTCCGCCATGGCCGGGTTCTCCTCCTCCGGACCCTCCGACCCCTTCAACTCCTCCCGCTCCGGCAGCAGCAACCCCTTCGCCGGGCCCTCCGTCGCCGTCATCCGCGACATCCCCATCGCCGAGCGCGTGCCGGTGAAGCTCTCCACCACCACTACCAACTTCTTCCCGTGGAAGACGTACTTCGGGCTGCTCTTCCGCGAGTACGATCTCCTCGATCACGTCGACGTCACCATCGACCTCCTCGCCATGCCGCATGACCCCGAGTGGCTCGCGATCGACGCCACCATCATCCGCTGGTTTTACCAGACCGTCTCCAACGACATCTTCCGCACCGTCGTCCGGGACGGCGACACCGCGCACACGGTGTGGGAGAAAATCACCGGCCTCTTCACCGACAACAAGATCCAGCGGGTCACCTTCCTCCAGCAGGAGTTCTTCGGCACCCACCAGAACGACCACTCTCTCGACGAGTACGTTCTCAAGCTGAAGAGCCTCTCCGACGAGCTTCGCGACTTGGAGTTTCCGATCGACGACAAGATCATGCTCTCCACCCTGTCGGTCGGCCTCGACGAAGATCTCAGCAACGCCGCCTCCAATCTCACGCTCCTCACCACGCCCTCCTTCGAGCAGGCCGTCGCCTACCTGCGCCTTGAGGAGCGCCGCCTCAAGCATCTCCGGGCTCGGGCGGCTCATACCGCCTTTGTCGCTGGCCTCTCCCGCGGCGCCCCGGCACCCGCGCCTCGCGCCCCCGCTCCCGCCTCCGCGCCTCGGCCGATGGGGCCGCCTCCGGGCTTCTACGCCCCGCCGCACCCGCCTCCGCCTCCTGCCGCCGGCGGCAGTGGTACCGGCGGGGGTCGTCGCGGACGCCGTCGCCGTGGCGGCGGTGGCAACGGCGGCGGCCATGGTGGCGCCACCGCCCCCGCGCCTCGTCCACCCCAGCCTGCCGCTCCCACTCCGCCGTGGCTCGCGGGTCACAACCCGTGGACCGGGGTCGTCCACGCCTACTCCATACCCCTGCCACGCGCTCCCTACCCGGGCATCATGGGGCCGCATCCGGCCACTCACCAGACTTTCTACGCGGCGCCCCAACCCGCCGTCACGCCGAGCTACGACACCACCCCAGCCTACGGCGCCGCGTCCTACTCCGCCCCGGCCTACGTCGCCCCCCTGAGCTCGGCCCCGTGGGATCCCGTGCTCCTGACCGCCCTCCAGAGCGCCCGCTGGGGCGTATGGTGGCGGCGGCGACTGGTTCATGGACAACGGCGCCTCCGCGCATATGGCTGCGCACCCCGGTACCCTCTCTTCTTCTACACCCTCCTCCACCTCCTCTCGCATCATCGTTGGCAACGGTCATGCGCTTCCCATTACTCACACCGGTTCCGTCTCTTTTCCCTCCACTTCCACTCCTCTCTCTCTCAACAACGTTCTTGTTTCTCCTGCCTTGATTAAAAATCTGGTTTCTGTTAAATCTTTCTGTCGTGATAATCCTGTGACTGTGGAATTTGACGCTTTTGGTTTTTCTGTCAAGGATGGTCGTACTCGGATGCTCCTCCACCGATGTGACAGCCCCGGCGATCTGTACCCTGTTGGTTCGGCCTCCACCACCGCCAGCAGCTCCCTCGCCCTCTCCACCGGTGTCGATCTCTGGCACGCTCGCCTCGGCCATCCTAGCTCCGCCGCTCTCCGTCAAATAATGCAAGGCTTTTCTTTTACCTGTAATAAAACGGATGCCCACTCCTGTGACGCATGTCGTCTAGGCAAACATGTTCGCCTCCCGTTTAGTTCCTCCTCCACAGTCGCGTCTTTTCCGTTTCAACTTATTCATAGTGATGTTTGGACCTCGCCTGTTCCCAGTAATTCTGGTTATAATTATTATCTTGTGATTCTGGATGATTACTCTCATTTTGTATGGACGTTTCCCCTCCGTCGCAAATCCGACGTTGCTGCCACTCTCACCGCATTTTTCGCCTTTGTTTCCACTCAGTTCGGTCGCCCTATTCACGCCTTACAAACTGACAACGGCAAAGAGTTCGACAACATCACTATTCGCTCCCTTCTCGCCGCCCATGGCGCCATCTTCCGTCTCACGTGTCCCTACACTTCCCCACAGAATGGTCGTGTTGAACGGATGCTACGTACTCTCAACAACTGTGTCCGCACTCTTCTGTTCCACACCCACATGCCTCCACGATTCTGGCCGGATGCTCTTGCCATGGCGACTCTCCTCGTCAACATCCGCCCGTGTCGCGTGCGTTAGTCTTACACACCGCACCACCTTCTCTACGGTGCACCGCCCGCCTATGATGACCTCCGCGTCTTCGGCTGCAAGTGTTATCCCAACACTGCTGCTACCGCCGCGCACAAGCTTGCGCCTCGCTCTCTCCCTTGTGTGTTTTTAGGCTACCCCGCCAACACCAAGGGCTACCGCTGCTATGACCCGGTCTCCCATCGTGTCCTCACCTCCCGGCACGTGTACTTTGACGAGTTGTCTTTTCCGTTTCAGCAGGGACTCTTGGCGACACCTCCGACGACGCCCCCGGCGCCCACCGGCCCCCCTGTGGCCGGACCCGCGCGCCGCCGACTGCGCCCGGTGGCCTCAGCAGCCCCCACTGCGTCGGCCCCAGCTAGGCCCACGGCGCCGACGTCACGCCCCCGTCGCCCGCGGCGCCCCCGTCGCTCGCGGCGCCCCCGTCGCCCGCGGCGCCCCCGTCGCCCGCGGCGCCCCCGTCGCCCGCGGCGCCCGCGTCGCCCCCTCCTGCGGCGCCTCCGGTGCCGTCGACCAGCTCGAGCACCTCGGGCTCCCCCTCGCCGCCCGTCGCTGCGGCTCCTGCGCCCATGCTCACCCGAGCACGTGCGGGCGTGCGACGGCCGTCTACGCGCTACCCCGCCGATCAGTGGGCCTTCTGGGCCAGCGGGAACAGTGTCCTGCCGCATGACGGCGGGGCGCCGTCGTCCCGCGAGCGGGAGGCGTCCTCCTCACGGCCGAGCGCGCCGTCCACCTCTGCTCCCTCGCCGGTGCCCACCTCGGCTCGCGTCGCTCTGCGCGACCCGCACTGACGCGCCGCCATGCAGGAGTACGACGCGCTGCAGCGCAACCGGACCTGGGAGCTGGTTCCCCGGCCCCCTCGCGCCAACGTCATCACCGGCAAGTGGGTCTTCAAGCACAAGCTCGGCTCCGATGGTACTCTCGAGCGCTACAAGGCGCGCTGGGTCGTCCGCGGCTTTCGGCAACACGCGGGTGTCGACTTCACGGATACGTTTGCCCCGGTTGTCAAACCGGGCACGATCCGCACGGTTCTGCACCTCGCCGCTTCTCGCGCGTGGCCGGTGCATCAGATGGACGTCTCCAACGCCTTCCTCCATGGCCACCTGTCGGAGCAGGTCTACTGTCAGCAGCCCATTGGCTTCGTTGACGTCGCGCGCCCCGATGACGTGTGCTTGCTCTCTCGGTCCTTGTATGGACTGAAGCAGGCGCCCCGCGCCTGGTACCAGCGCATCGCCGCGTTTCTGCATCAGCTCGGCTTCCGCTCCACGCGCTCCGATGCGTCGCTGTTCGTCTTCCGGACCGGCAACGACATGGCCTACCTGCTGCTGTACATCGACGACATCATCCTGACGGCATCCACCGCCGGTCTTCTTCGACAGCTCACCGACAGTCTTCGTGCTGAGTTCGCGTTGAAGGACCTCGGCCCGCTCCACTACTTCCTCGGCATCGAGGTTGTCCGGCGTGCGGACGGGTTCTTTCTTCATCAGCAGAAGTACGCCCGCGAGCTTCTAGAGCGTGCAGGGATGCTTAATTGCAATCCCGCGCCTACTCCTGTCGACACGAAGGCCAAGCTTTCAGCCACTGATGGCTCGCTGGCTTCCGATGCCCAGTTCTACCGCTCCATCGTCGGCGCCCTACAGTACTTGACGTTGACACGTCCGGAGCTCCAGTACGCTGTGCAGCAGGTGTGCTTGCACATGCATGCTCCTCGGGACGCCCATTGGGCTGCGGTGAAGCGGATTCTCCGCTACATCTGTGGCACGATGGGCTACGGCCTGTCGCTGCATGCCTCGCCATCGACATCTACCGACCTCGTCGCCTACTCGGACGCGGACTGGGCGGGCTGCCCGGACACGCGGCGCTCCACCAGCGGCTACTGCGTCTACCTTGGCTCGTCGCTCGTCTCTTGGTCCTCCAAGAGGCAGCCCACCGTGTCTCGCTCCAGTGCCGAGGCCGAGTACCGCGCCGTGGCTAATGCTGTGGCCGAGTGCACGTGGCTTCGCCAGCTTCTCTCCGAGCTTTCTTGTCCCGTTGACAAGGCCACGGTGGTCTTTTGCGACAACGTGTCGGCTGTCTACCTCTCCGCCAACCCCGTTCATCATCGACGCACCAAGCATATTGAGTTGGACATCCACTTTGTTCGTGAGCAAGTTGCCCTCGGTCACGTTCGAGTTCTTCACGTACCGACGTCTCAGCAGTTTGCCGATATCATGACGAAGGGATTACCGTCCACGACTTTTCCTGAGTTTCGCTCCAGTCTATGTGTCGGTGCCGACCCTTCGACTGCGGGGGTGTTGAGTAACATATTGTACTACGTATAGGTCCCCGTGTTTTGTTAGAGTTGTACCTGTAATTGTACATGTGTCCGTCTATATATACATGAGCAGCCGGCCCAATTGGTGCCGTGCAATCTCCAATTCTCTTCCACAGTCTCCACCGGATCCGCGGACGCGGCCAACTCGCGCGTGTTGGAGGACTATAGAACGCTCGCCTCCTCCTCCCGGTGAATTGGAGCAAGCATAGAGGGACGCCGGCGAGGACACCCTGCTCCGGCACGTATGCCATGTCGCGAGCTTACCATAGTTGATTGCCGCCGTGTTCTATGGGAGAAGCCCGCCCGACAAATCGCTAATATCGCATCTCCGCGAGGTTCGTTAATCCCCAATATTTGAATTGCCCGTGTTGAATCTATGCAATTCATATAAGCCTTTTCCAAATTGTAAATAGGTTGGTGTCCTCCACTGTAAACAATTGGTCCCATAGCTGATGCCTTGGTTATTTAATCTGGAGAACTCCTTAGAGGTGTCGATGATGGATTTGTAATTTCTTTGAAGGATTATGACATGCATCCTGACTGGCCAAATGACCTCGATCAGAATCCTAGGAGTTTTCATGGTGGATTGATATTGGGGAGTTCTTTTGGAAATGATAACTTCAAGGTAATTTCTGACTTAGCTAACCTCCACCCTTTTTATATGGAATATTGGTATTTCATTGGTTCTATGGAAACCAAACCAGTGTATGAATCAAGGTTTTGAGTTTTATTGTTGTACGGTACATGAATGTTAGGGAATTCCAGTACTCGTACAGTTGCAATCTAATGTGTCGCTCGGTGTAAAAAGAGAAGAAAAGGCCATTGTATTTACTATGGTTAGAATCAAAGTATTACCCTGTATATCAACTAAAAATAGGTAGTAAAGATGTTAACCAGGTCATGGAATGGGCTATTTCTGCTCCTTAACTTCAATAAAATTCTGACTAAACTTGCAGTGTCATACTTCTTGGCTTATAAAATTGTTTTCTTTCATGAGATGTCAAGGAGAAGCCACCATGATTTGAGGTTTCTAGTGTCTCACACAGCAACATGATGTTTTCAACTGCAGGCAAGTCATAGAATTTTCACAACTTCTAAATTGCACTTTTCTTCCTAAAAAGTCATAATTGAATTCAGTTGGACATCTTGTTTCCCATCCCTGATATTTATAGTTGGATCCTCACTTTACATATGGCATCACCATTTTGTCTTACTCATTTCTTTCACTTCAAATATGTAGGCTATGTTCTGTCAAAAAAAAAGTAGGCTCACGTCAAATAAAAAGTAGGCTATGTTGATCTGTAGTTATATACTGTGTATAAAACTTGATGCCATACTTTGGTAATAAATTTGAGCACTTCAAAGCCATATGACATTAATACATTTTGACGTAAAGCGGGACACCCCAATCGGTATTCTCCAGAAAATACATGATGATAGTAATTTTACAATATAACTGGATGGGGCTATTGTCCTTAAATTAATGACATGGTTTTCGGTAGTACAACACACTCTAGTATTCTTCAGTTCTTCATATGACTTCTGACCAAATGTTCTTTACTTTCCTCGGACCAATTCTTTTGCACATGTGTACCAACAAAATAGTATGTTTTGTTTCTGAGACATTGGAAAGAAATAGTATAACAATTAAGACACCATCTTTTTCGCGAGAATAAACTGCCATCATTTGCCAGAAATCATACTATAACACCTAAAACAAAAAAAGGAGGAATAAAGTGTCCATATGCCCATAGTAAATCACAGAATATGATTGGTCCAGTGACAGCTAATTTGAATACCAAGCACACTTTATTTTGTTCTTGTATGTCCACCCCTAGGCTATCCAGATTCCAGAGTAGCGTATCATTAAGATACTTTGCTAACTCTTCTTAATTACTGCCCCATCCACACACATATTAAAACAATGTGCATGGAAAAAATAATTGTTGATGAATTAGAGACTCTGGAATTACCATGGAAACGCCCTCCTCGTGGGCGTATTGTCCGGCTTTCAGTTAATTGAAAGGTTATGAGATGGAATCAAGGATAGATGTTGATCATCTTGAAAGCATCTCCACCAAATATGAGTTCAGTGCTACATACGTAGAGCCTTTGGTGCAGGCCTGCATGACAACATTGTCCTCAACATGCAGTGATGTACCCGAGAAAATAGGTAGGGTTAAGCAAAAAACTGATAAAGACCAAACAGAAAATGAAAGGCATAAATAGGTAAGCTTAAAATTTCTGCACGGAGACTAATAACCGCGACTGTCCTGCACACACCCAATCTGTTCATACCTGTGTTGTAATGATTGAAACTGCATAGTAGATTACCAGTCCGATGAAGGTTGTCTATACTTCAAAATATCATCAGTTTCTGCATAGTATTGTTGTTGTAGCCTGCAAGTAACTCAATGCTCTGCATCATATATAGAGGTAACCTTATGACCCCTGTTGCAATGATTGAAATTGTGTCGTGAATTACCAGTCTTCAAAATTCAGTCTGATGAAGGCAGAGTATAGTTAACTGATCACCGTGTTTTACAGGATGGAGAAAGAGGAACGCCCCCCACCCGACGGTGCGGTGCAAGATGTCGAGCTTGCCCTGCAGGGAGACAAGCAGTCGTTGGGTTGAGGGAGGTGAAGGAGGAATGGCCACCCACTCGACGTGGGCTGCAGGGCTACAAGGTTGTCGTGCAGGGAGGCGACGGGGGGCTGTTGACGGCGTCTGGCGGTGGCTGGCTGGCGGCGGCGGCTCACGGTGGCGTCTGGCGGTGGCTGGCTGGCGGCAGCGGCTCACGGTGGCGTCTGGCGGTGGCTCGCGCCGTCTGGTGGCGTCTGCTGCGGTGGCGAGGCAGGGATTCCGGTCGTCGGGGTTGAGGATAATTTAAGACGATTGTAGTCAGTTTCCTTTTTTGAGATCATTAGACTTGCGTGATTGTAGGGTGTACGGGCGCGGGTCTGGCATTTCCTCTACCGGCAGAGTATGGTCAGTTAATACAAATTGCTAAGTGCACACGGGCCCGATTAGATGAATGGTGGCAGTTAGATTTAGATTATGGACTTTATCGTGTGGTTTTGATTGGTATGTGTGGATAAGCGGGGTGTGCTTAAGAAAGATATTATTTGACTGTTTAATAATAGTGGAGATGTAAGTTAGTATGTTTGTACATATAGTTGGTCAAACTTTATAAATATTGACTTCGACAAAACCTAGTATGCTTTCTAATAGGGAACATCTAAGTACTAAAATGCGTCGAAATACATGCGTATATAGACAAGCCAAGTAAGTAACTACTATTTTAGGATGGAGGGAGTAATTATTTATGACTAATCTTTTTTCACAAATTTTTTACTGCTACGGTACGTGCCCACGACTAGAGCATGGACCAATGCATAATAATCACGTGATCATGCGGTGGCGATCTACTCCGTACTGGATTACCCTACGTGCGGAGGCGCACTAGTGGAGCACAGGCTCGTGCCGTTCCAAAGTACGTAGTAGTACTACTAGTATATGCAAATAGGAGTATAAAAATAGATAGATCTTGTTGCTCATCGTACTATTTTTTCCTGTAAAGCAATCTGGACGTGACTACTACAGTACTATATTGGCACAACTTCTGCTTTTGGCGCTACAAGATGAATGTGGAACTCTCTGTATTCATTCAAAAAAACTCTCTGTGTAACATTAATGTACTAGTACTTCTTGTACTCCCTAGTTTTTCGGACGCGCAATAAAGTAGTGCAGTAAGTCTGTTTGGTCAAGCTGCATGCAACGAGCATTGGTTTGGACAATTCAGGTTTTTAGATATCCAAATTTCTACTCCATCTCGATGGCTCAAGACACGAAGCAGCTAGTACTCCTCTATCCTCCGTCTGTCACCTAGATCAAAATGAACAAGCAAAATATTGTGTATCTTGGAAATTGCCATGGCCATTTATTACCTGTAGAGCTTTATTTTGTTTCCTTCGAGGCACCTGCAAAGACTGATATTGTACTGTACTAGTAGTACTACTTGTAAATAACGTGCTACGGTTGGGGCCTACAGTTAGTACTAGACATAGACTTTAGTAGCTACTCTCGTCACAATGAATTGTCCAAGAGGTGGAGTTCTTTTTTTTCTCCAAGAGGTAGAGTTTCTTTTTTCTCCAAGAGGTGGAGTTCCTTTTTTTCTGAGAGAGGAAACATTTTTTATTCCTTCTTTGGTTCAAAGAAAATTCAAAGATTTTGTGAAGGATCTTGTCCCTTAGGAAATAATCCTACGTTGTTTTGTTTGATTCATAGGATTTCAATATGTAGGAATTATGTCCCGTTTGGAACGCAGGATAGGAAAAATATAGGAATAGGAAAAACATGGGAATTGAGATTCCTTCAAAGTATTCATTTGCCTATTTTCAGGAAAATTTCCGTCCACTTCAACCTCATGGTATAATTTCTTTGCTTTCCCTGTGATTCAAACACATACTTGATCCAAATTCCTGTAGTTTTCTCTTCTTATGTTTTGAGAATCCTACAAATCAAACGAGTCCTGAGAGATGGTCTTTTTTTTTTGTTTGACTTTGATCATTTTTTTTGTTTGAACATAGGGCATAGAGCTTCCTCGAAACATGAGGAGGGTGGAAATTTCACAAACCTCCAACAATTGGATTCGAAATTGCAGGGAACTCCAGATAATCAGGATAGTCTAGTTGCGAGAAACTACTGTACTACAATTACTTTTGGGTACAAATGCTACACATAGCACAAAATTCTTGATTAGCCCTCTTAGCATTATTTTTTACATACCCGGGGCTCAACAGTTAGAGCTCTTTGCAACTGCGGCTCTAATTGTTGGAGGTTTGTGCAACTAGACTGAATTGGAGCCCCACCCCCCACTCGCCCACCTTCTACAGTACTACTAGTAGAAGAGTACTAGTACTACGCACCATCAACCTTTGTCTTCTCTATCGCACCCCGGCCGCCAGCTCATGCCAACAATCTTCCCTCCCTCCCCCACCCAAAAGAAAGCCCCCAAAACACCATCCGTAGGCTCCTTCCATGGTGAGATCGAGCAAGGTCTGTAAAGATCCTGAGTAGTTTTAGAAAGTGTTCACCGAAGGCCCTCTTCAAGTACTCATCAACCATTGCGACGCCACCACCGCCGCGAGCCTTGCCGGTTCGTCCAAACATATTCTTCAATGAACAAAAGAGAGCGGAACTAAGCCTTCTTCTCATCCGTTTGGCCTCCCATGTGTTCTTCATTCTCACCCGACGGTGAGACCGTGGGAATCCAAAGACTGCTTCGAAGTGATCGGCAGCCTGTGCAAGCTGACACTGTTGGATAGGTTCTCCTCCGATGTTGTGATGCCAAATGGTTTTGATGAGCAGCGAGCAGATGGCAATGGAGATTGGATCATCACAGTTGGGCCCGATTTCATGTGGGACCTTGTCAACGTGTGCACTCGTCACAAGATTGTTATTCCGCAAATGTCGGGATTTGAACCGACCGAAGGTTCTGCACTTACATTTCAGGATGATGCTGATGAAGGTCGACATACTAAATTGCAGAAGATAGTCATTTGCCAAGTTCCGACAGTTGCTGGGGAATACAAAGATTTCTCTCTAGTCGCCATTTTCGAATTCAAGATTGCTGTCATCAACGGGAATGATAGTCATGGATGGTCAGTTTGTGTGAACAAGTTCCAGAGCTACTTTAGATACTGCGATGCTATTATCCAACACGATCGTGTGTTCAAAGTGACCGAGAACGACTGTGTTTATGCATGGAAGTCTCTGAAACTTGGTAAATTCTCCTCCCTACGTATTTTATTAGCTTTGTTCCTGAATCGATGCAATCTATTTTTTCTGAGCTTTCATTGGTTAGTAGGAATTTCATTAAAATTTTAGTTTCTTTGATTCAAAGGAATTCCCTAGGAATTTCAGAGGAATGCAATCTTTAGGAGGTTTTCTTACATATAAGTAGTTCGTTTCATATGATTGAGTTCTGCTGATACTATTGTTCGTCTCCTAGTATATCCCATGGAAAATATGGTATCTACTACATAGTAGTAAGTACTTATGTGAGGCCCAGATATTATTCCTGAATCAATCTAAGTTATTTTTTTTCTGAAGTTTCTTTGGTTAGTAGGAATTTCATAGGAATTTTAGCCTCTTTGATTCGTACGAATTCCCTAGGAATTTCAGAGGGAAGGCAATCTTTACTAAGTTTTCTTACATATAACTAATTTGATTCATAGGATTGAGTTCTGCTGATAGTATTGCCTTGTCTCCTAGTACTAGTACATCCATGGAAAATATGGTATCTACTAGTAGTATTTACGTGAGACTCAGATACTAGACATATGACATATCATAACTCTATAGAATATAATACTAGGTAAAGCTCAAAAAATTAGAAATTTGATCGACATCTATAAAGTATGGGCGCATATTTAGTTCTTGTATTTTCTATCATGTAGAAGTCGATGTTTATTAGGTACTAGTACTTGTAAATTTTATTAACATGGTCTTGAGAAATGAAGGAGAAGATTCTAGAATTATGGAGAAGTGTGTTTTGAGGATTGTTCATAGCGTTCATTATGCTAAAGACTATCAATATAATCTTCAAGTAGATGCTAGAATGGAAAAGAAGATCCAACTGCTGGCAATGTTGGGATTCGCAAGTCCTGATCCAACAGTGAATATTCAAAGTTATTCATACACTACATAGTGGTAAGATAAGATAAGATAAGATAAGATATTAAACCTCCTAGAAATAATCCTTGTTGGTTTTCCTTTGGTATATAAGACACCAAAATCTTGTAGGATCCAACCATGCTTTTTTCCCTATGAACTTTACATTCAAGATCCTATAGGATTATTTCCTATTTCATTTGATCCCACGAATCAAACCATGTCTCTAGGAGAAACTCCATAGCATATCCCCATTTCGAAAAGAATTAGAATTTCCATAGCATCTCCCTAGGTTGGCATTTTTTTACGCAATCAAACATCTTATGTATAATAAATATTTTTAAAAATAGTACTGTATATCAACTTCTACAATGTCAGATCAATATCAATATTATTTGCATGTTACATTTCCTTTCCCTTTGAAGGTCCTATCCTTATCCTGTCGCCACGTGATGTGCTGTACCTGACACATGGGTTTGTTGAGGACGATGAGGAGAATGATCTTGCTAGGTGGTGGTTACCAAGATCTGTCGGTGCTTTAAGACTTCTTCTGGTCTATACATATGGTGTCTCAGGCAATGCAGTTGCTGATGATACTAGTGTTGTTCACTATGGTCACATTGTTCACACCTATCCTTCTGGGTTTGAGTGCATGGTGTTCTCGATGGACACAAGCCAGTTAACTGCAGCTAACCGATGGAAAAGGGTTACTGACCTTGGATCATATTCTCTTTTCCTTGGTGTGAACTATCCAATTATCATTGCAGTAGGTGATGCAAATGATTCGCCAGGACATCTGACGAGAAGGAACTCTGTTTACACAACACACTAAGAAATTGGCTACGAGTATAGGCCGCGTCCTGAAATTTGCCGCTTCAGTCTGAATGGTGACGCAATTGTTGGTTTCCACACCAACACTCGCTCGACATGGTCGGAGACTCCATCTTGGTTCATCCCAAGCTTCTCAAACGCCTTGGAGTGGAACGCCTGTTCAAGGATAGCTCATTTGGTCTCGGCCTTCTATTGAACTCTTTCTTTTGGGTGGTTTTTAGCTGATGTACGAGTACTCAGCATTTAGTTTTGCACCCGGTCCGGCTTGTAAAATACTCCGTATGACAAAAACCCCTTTTTGTACACTTGGTAGCTTCTCCAGTATGTATATTTAACCAAGCTTGTAAAAGAACCTTATTAGGAGTACAGTTGTACTCTACTACTACTATTCCGTACATAATTTCGTCCAGAATGTTGTATAATAGTAGTACTGTTAGTATTACTCCTTACAAGTCCATAGTTTTGTTTCTTTTTCACTGCAGTTTGGATCCTGTAAGCCTAAGTTGGACGTGTTGGTAAGTACTTCGCTCAGAAACTGCACGCGGTGGAAGCAACACGATGTTTCCAGGTTTACCAGGAAAAACATGTCGCTCATCATGGCATCACCAGTGATTTGACAAGGCAATACTATACGACGGTGTGCTAGTCTAGTTTTTTTTCTTCTGAACAAGTACTCCTTGTCTACCTAGTAGTAGTAGTAGTAAAGGTCTACTAGTAGGAGTACCAAAGAACTCGATGAAGCTAGCTAGAGTACTACTGTTACTAGCTATCGCAGAAGAGAGAGGGAGGGAGTTTTGCACACGCTAGTGCACGTGGCAGCACGTTCCTTTTGAGACAAGCTAGATTTAAATCCCTCACCGGCCTCCCCCACGCACACACAGCCACTTTTACTCGGTCCCTTCTTCCCATCAACTACCACCCCCGACCTCTCGCTCCATATTGTTGCCGACCAGCTCCTCGGCTCCGTCCTCTACAGGTGGCGGCGAGATCGGCGCGACAACCTTCTGTAGGGCGGTGGAGCATCCATCATCTCTGTCCCATGGCAGCAATGGTGGTTTGTGAAATACTAGAACACTCGTACTTATTCCCTCCGTTTCATAATATAAGATGTTTTAGCTTATGTGAAATGAGTGTATCTAGATTCACTCCGAACTTACATGATAGAGTTGATGATGCGGTTAAATTTTTATTGTCGATTGTGCAGCATTGTCATGTGTAGAGTAGTTCTTATCCTGGGTATGCATCCTTTTTTTGTAGACTAGGATTCCATAGAAGCTTGTTTTCTGGGCTCGATCCCATAACTAAGAATAGTGGGGATCCGTTCGAAGTTGGTAGTTCGACATTGCAAAAATTTGAACATTTGCATATATTTGTCAATCAACATCATGTAATCAATATTACAACTTATTGCAGAAGGAGATAGGGGAAGGAGCGAAAAAGAGGATTCTCGATGAAATAGGTTCCAATCCTGTGACTTCTGCTATCCCAGATGACAAGGTAAATCAATAGAATGACATATGTTCTTGTCGTGGTGGTGTCACGGCAAATGCCATGGATAGGCTAAAGGTGGGGACTAATACACGCTAGGGGAATCCAGGGAGGGATAGTGGAGTGATTCTCCACACAGAAGTTTGTATTGCTATATCTCCAAGATTACAAGTGCTCCTTGAGCTGTATTGGCGAGAGGAGGAAGAAGGAGCTCTCTTACTCTTGCCTACTAGTTTTCCCTAGAACCCTAGATCAACTAGCACTTAACCAACTGGAGCTCAACCAACCCCCTCTACCAGAAACCTAGCCCCCCTTATATAGAGGAAGTTTGGTCCCTGCCTAGGGCATAAGTGGAGGCATATTCCTAAGAATATGCCCCCTCCCAAAGTGGTAACCTGACCGGGGTGCTTTTCCCCCGCGCCACACATGCTTTAGCGACGTAAGCCTCTGCGGCGCCCGCGTCAGCCGACATGGGCGTCATCACCCTTGTCGGCCATGACCCGGTGGTCCAGCCCTTGCTTTCCCCGCTCATGCAGTGCGTATCGGACCTTCTTTTTGACCAGAGAGATTCCTTCCTTCTCCCAGAAGCTAAGCAAGGACCCGGATCATAGTAGATCCGGCCACACCTGTTCCTGCATATAAGTTAGACAAGCACTTCCGACTTACTCCTTAAGTCGGATGAGACAATGTTAGGCGACCCCCCTGGTCCGGGTTACTCCGTGATCCGTCCTGCCTTGAGGTGACCCGGCCAGCATCCACTTTGACCTTACCGAACCTCGGCTAACTCGGCCCTTATACCCCGGAGTGACCCTAACCGGGGGTATCCCCCCAACATTAGTCCCCGAAGCCGGTGCGGTCTTAGCTGCCTTAGCCGCTAAGGCCACATCAGGTTCATTTATGTTCGAGCCTTGGACGTTTAGTTCTGGGTTAGCTCCTTATCTCGGATTATATGGATTTACGTTCCCTTCGCACGTTCCAAGTTTTCACTTGCCGGCCGGGTCACCACTTTGGCTCGGGTCCCATGGTTATCATGGTTTGATTCGGGCCCCGTTTCCTTCTCTCATACGCCAACCCACGTGGAGGCTAATCATTACCTCGTCTTATTTTAAGGGCCTGCACAGTAACCGCCGCAGTAATTGTCAGTTATCACTGTGCGTGGGTCATGTCATGCCTGCCTCCTCGTTTACCGCATCAGCGCGTCGCGTCATGGGATTGCTTCTACTCTGTGGCCACCTGTGTGGCTTTTCTCCGATTGACTGATGCAGGTGATACACGCCCACACCGTGTGGCTCGTCGGCGCAGCGCAATCCCACTCATCCATCTCTGGGGGTGGTTAAGTAGCGGAGGGGCGCACCCCTTAGCGTTTTTCCACTTCTGCGCCCCTCTGCATGTTGCCTTTCTCCTTCGTCTTCCTAGCGACCGCGCCGCCGCCGGTGCGTCTAGTAGCAGCGCCGCCGCCGCACCTTCCCCGTGCCTCTGCATCGCAGCCACCACTGCGCAGCTTCTTCGCCACGGGTCCACGCCAATCCAGGCCTCAGATCTCCGCCGCCGCTAGCTCCGGCGAGGATAGTGGATACGAGATGACGGAGGAGGAGCTCGTCGTCGCCGAGCAGGAGATGGAGGAGGACGCCGGCGCGGCAGACCGCGGCGCGTGGGCCGGATCATGGGTCTGTCAAGATGACCTTGACTGGCTCTACCGGACCAGGCGCATTCCTGCCGGCGTCACCGCTCGTCTCCCCTCCGCCGAACTGGGCCCCTCACCCAATCCGGGTGAGTTTGTTGTGTTCCTGTCCCACTTCCAACGGGGATTTGGTCTGCCGGTGAGCGATTTCTTCCGGGATTGGGCTAGGACCTACCACTTGCAGCCGCACCATCTCCCAGCCAACGCTATCACCTCTCTCTCCGCCTTTGCCTCTACGATCAAAGGCTACACCGGACTATGGCCCACGAAGGAGCTATGGATCCGGTTTTTCGGCCTTTGTCGCAACGTCATCCCCAACATCCAAGTAGAGTCGGAGGATAAGCAGCTCACCCAATTCGGAGCTGCCTCCATCTCGCCTCGGAGACTTTCCGTCTTTCCCCGGGTTACCGGGCTTGACTCCTGCAAAGGATGGGCCCGGACCTTCTTCTACGTCCGGAATGAGGGTACTGAAGATTTGATTCGGTTGTTGCCCTACGCTCCGGGTCTACCTGACACGGATTTCTGGGAGGAGGTCCCGAAGAAGCCTACAACTCTGGCCAACCAAGTTAACAAGAGGTTCGCGGAGCTGAAGAGACTCGGATTGCGCAACGAGGATGCTATGATCACGTTCGTGCGCAACCGAATCTCTCCCCTCTAGAAGCACACCCACAAGTTGTGCCACATGAGTTTCGGCCACGACCCCAACCGAACCTCCTCCTTCGAGCTGAGCAACACGGAGATCTTTCGCCGGGTTAAGGCTCTTTTCACCACCCACAAGGATTTCTCCGCCGAATGGACGTGGGGAATTGAGCACTACTGTCATGACAGGCTCCCTCCCGCGGTAAGCTTCGCGGGGCAAACTTATTTCGGATCAAATATTTGTCGGTTTTTGTTGTATTTTTGACTCTGTTCTTCGTGCTTTTTCTCAGCTGTTCCTTCAGCAAACTCTCAAGGATGGTACGGATCCGACCCTTAAGTGGGCGTCGGACCGAGAGATCCCGGATGAGGAGGAGCCGGACCAGGAGATGTTCCTCCCTATGACCGACGCTACCAAACGACCCAGCGGTAAATTCTCTTCTCTTAGAGATTGGCCCGATGATGAGGATGACTCGGATGTCGACGTGATTGAACCTGTTGAGGCTGTCCCTCTTTATTTTGCCTTTCCGGCATCAGCTAACCCCGGTGGGCATATCCACGAGGATCCTCCACTTGCTACGGGCGAGCCGGTTCCGGTGGCGTCGAAGAAGAAGCGTGGAGCCGCATCAAGTTCTTCCTCTGAACCTTCTCAGCCCACAAAAAGGCAAAAAAAGGCCGGAGACAAGACTGCCTCCAAGCGGGTAGGAAAGCCCCGGCATGGAGGGCTTGGAAACCCAAGGAGGCCAAAACCTCGGATGCGTAAGTCATTTTTCGTTGCGTAACTCACTTTTCCTTGCATCGTGGTAATTTCTCTTCTGACATTATTCTCTTTTCTAGGCCTCCGGTGGAGGTCCCTCAGAGCGGATCAAGCATCTCTTCCCCCTCCGGTCCGGCCCTTCTCCTCCTCGTGACGACGAGTCACGCCCGCTGAGCCCTATTCCGGAGGGTTCTGCGGCTGCTCCGGGTTCCGCAGTACCTCATTGAGAGGAACGCAACCTCGGAGCGGGAGGGGTCGGTCCAGCCGAGGCGACGGCGTCCACCACTTCGGCATCGCCGCAACCAGCAACCACCGAGTCTATCACAACACCAGCACCAGTAGCAGCTCCAGTACCAGCGACCGAGCCAGCACCTGTCCCGGCACCAAGGAAACCAACAACAGCTCCAAGTCCAGCTACAAGAGCTCCAGTGCCAAGTTCTTCTGCCTCGTCCGAGTCATCTCAGCCTCGGCGAGGAACTACTTCAGCAGCTTCTAAAGGGAAATCCACCGCAGTTACTTCTTCCCAGCAAGCTAAGGGCAAAAAGGCTCCGGATACTACCAAGTCTGCATTCGTCGAGGCCGGGCAGCGAACCCTATCGTCGATGCTTCTGAAGAAATCACCAGCAGGGAAGGATGTTCCTACCGAGCCAACTGATGCGCAGCAGATGGTTCTGCACACCAGCCCAGCTCTTGCCCTAGTTGAGAGGAAAGAAGCTCACGCGAAGGGCTTGGTGGCACCCCATATGCCCATCGGCGAGCGGTACCCTCCGAGCCTTATCGAGTTCATCATGAACTGGAACAAGGCGGAGTTCGTCCACAACGACGATCTCCCGGAAAAGTTCGGCCCTGCAGAATTTTCTGCCCAGATGAAAATACCGCCGCTAAGGCAATTAACCTCGCGGGGCGAATGATGGAGGTATGTCGTTTCTCCTTTACATGCTGTAGATAATAACCATTAGTCCCCGAGCCTCCGGTGGAGTAGCTTGTTACTCGGCCGGATGCTTATTAGAAAACTAACGTAGCTGCATGTAAACTTCGAATCTGCACACACCTAGAGCCGGGTTAAGTTCCACTTGGCCCGTGTACACTTCAAATATGCACACAACTAGAGCCGGGTTAAGTTCCACTTTGCCCGGATCTCGTACACTTCGAATATGCACACACCTAGAGCCGGGTTAAGTTCCACTTGGCCTGGATCTTGTACACTTCGAATATGCACACACCTAGAGCCGGGTTAAGTTCCACTTGGCCCGGATCTTGTACACTTCGAATATGCACACACCTAGAGCCGGGTTAAGTTCCACTTGACCTAGATCTTGTACACTTCGAATATGCACACACCTAGAGCCGAGTTAAGTTCCACTTGGCCCGGATCTTGTACACTTCAAATATGCACACACCTAGAGCCGGGTTAAGTTCCACTTGGCCCGGATCTTGTACACTTCAAATATGCACACACCTAGAGCCGGGTTAAGTTCCACTTGGCCCGGATCTTGTACACTTCGAATATGCACACACCTAGAGCCGGGTTAAGTTCCACTTGGCCCGGATCTTGTACACTTCGAATATGCACCAAGCTAATTTTACACTTCTGTACTTTTTTCAGGTAACCACCAATCGCCGGAGCGCTGAATTCCAATGCTTGCTTGATACCCACAAGATGCTACGCGCAAAACATGTTGCACTTGGTGCAGAACATGAAAAGAGGGGTAATTTTCTCCCTCGGCACCTCTCCGTTTTTCTTCACTTTCTTCCGCCGAACTAATTTCCTCATTCGGTTTTTTGCAGCTAGGGTGGAGGCTGAGAACAAGATCATGTGGAAGAACTTGGAGGAAATCCGGGGTATGTCCTCTTTTGTTCGACCTCGTAGTGTTTTCCATTTCTTCTTCTCCTTGGCTCGGCAAACATTCACTCCTCGGCTCTGCCGGGTCAACATACTATTTCAGCATCGCTTGAGGATAGTGTGCCCATGCCTGATATGATGCTGCATTTTCTTGAACAAGCAGGGCAGCATCAAGCCGAGCTAAAGAAAAAGGATGATGAGCTCGCTCTCCTCCGGACTAAGGACGACGAGATTGCCAAGCTCAAGGCTGAGATGGAGAGAATGAAGGCCCAGCACCGAACCGAACTCCAAAAGGTTGGCCAGAACTTCACAGAAGAGCGTGAGCGCCTTACTCTCCAGATCTCCTAGGACCAGGACCTACTCAGAGAATCCGACCTCTAGCTTGGGTCGGCAAACGCTGAGCTTGAGCAACTTCGCAAAAGACGCGATGCCTGCATCAAGGAGTTAACCCGGATCCATAGCCATATTTCTCGTAAGTTCCTTTCCCTTATCCGACATAATTCTCCGGGTTACCTTATATGTCTTTCCTTTACCTTCTTCCTTTGCCTCGTTTCCAGACCACTTTCTAGAGGGTACTTCTATTGCAAGCGCTGCTGTTGCCAAATTTCGCCGAGAGAGGGGTACTCCCGTCGCTCTTGATGGTGAGAACATTCCCTTAGACATGGAGGACCTATTGGTCAGCCTGTCAGCTCGCGTGGAAACCATCAAGAATTATGGCAAGGATATCCTCGACGTTGCAGTTCGCATTTTCAATACGTTCTGGCCCGGAGAGAGTAGCCCGGAGACCATCGCAACTCTCGTCGAGAAGTTAATGGAGATTGAGACCCAGCTTGACCTCTGGAGGGAGTCCGCTAGGCGTGCCGCAGCCGATACCATCCTTCACCATATTCTCACATGGTACGAGAAGATCGACCTCAGCCTCCTAACACGCCGGCGCACCGGATCCAGATGGACCGATGATCCGGAGTGGGTACCTCGGCGCCAGGCTTGTGCCTACAGCCTCGTCGAATATTCTCCTATTCATGACTGGGTTGAAGGACCGAGTTTCCTGGAATCTGCTGGGGACAAGCATAATGAGAACGTTGAAGATGGGTCGGATGAGGGCGGAGAAGATGATGTTCCAGATATTGAAGACAGCGACGACGACGCCGAACTTCCTCCTCCTGCTGCTCCTTAGTTCCAAAAAACTCGAAAATTTATCAGATCCCCGGTATGCCGGGTGCAATTGTATGCTGGATATGTGATATTTTGCTACTACATTTCTATGCCGGATTAACTTGGGCGTAGTCCCCGAGTTTCATTTTCTTGTTCGTCCAATTCTCTGGCTCGGTCCGTGTCTACCTTGATTCGGTTTTACGACTTACGAACCCGAGCTTCAAAAATTGTTTTAACAATACTTAGAAACTTTTAGGCTTAGCTCAAAATAATTCAGCATAATAACTTGAAAATAAATACAGGGTTAATCCGAAAAAACAAATTTTAGCTCGAATAAACTCGTTTCCTTAGTCGTTTTTCATGTGCTACGCAATTCCAAACTTGTTCTCTTTCTTGCCATGAAGCCAATTCTTGTTGGACAGCAGCAAGTCGAAGAGTTGGGTTTTTGGTTCTCACACATTACTAATCCGGGTTAAGTAGAACAATTTATTCCAGCTACCGCATAAGAAGTAACAACAAACATTATTAAGGCAGTCCCCAAGTTACTGCTCGAGGCGCTGCTATTTCATTGATAAGCTCATTGCCGACATACATACCGACATATGAGACGACTCGGATAAATACACTTCTTAGCTAAGTGTAGAAGAGAAGAAGTAGTGCTACATTCCACGGTCGCTTAGATTCCTCTCCGGACCTGTCCGCCTTGTTCTTTTCCTGTGGCTTTGCATCTATAAGATAGTAAGAATCATTGTGCAATGCTTTGCTCACAATGAATGGCCCTTCCCATGGGGGGGATAATTTATGCATGCTAGTAGTATGTTGTACCAACCGGAGCACCAGATCGCCTTCCCGAAAGACTCTGGGGCACACTTTCCGGCTATGATAGCGTCGGAGGTTTTTCTGATATATGGCGGATCTGGACAGTGCCAGTTCTCTCGCTTCTTCCAGCAGATCAACATCATTTTGCCGGGCTTGTTGCACTTCGGCTTCTGTGTATTGGGTGACCCTAGGCGAATCATGCTCTATGTCGGCTAGTAATACAACTTCTGCCCCATATACCAGAAAAAATGGCGTATAGCCTGTTGATCGATTCAGAGTTGTTCTTAAACTCCACAGTACCACTGGTAGTTCTTCTATCTAGCACTCCGCTGATCTTTGCAACGGCTCAATGAGCCGGGGTTTTATCCCGGATAATACTAATCCGTTGGATCTTTCCACTTGTCTGTTCGATGCGGGGTGGGCTACCGAGGCGACATCGAGTCAGATCTTCTTATCCCGACAGAAGCGCGCAAATGCTCCTTTCGCAAAATTTGTTCCATTATCCGTTATAATACTGTGTGGATAACCGTATCTCAAGATGATGTCTTTGAGAAATGTCACGGCCGTAGCTCCATCACATTTTCTTATAGGTTTCACTTCAATCCATTTTGTAAACTTGTCCACCATGACCAAAATGTGTGTCATGTTTCCTCTTGCTAGTTTGAATGGGCCAACCATATCCAAGCACCATACGGCAAATGGCCACGTAATTGGTATGGTCTTGAGTTCCGACATAGGCATATGTGTCTTGGTGGCGTACCTTTGACAACCATTGCATTTTCTCACCAGATCTTCTGCTTGTTCTAAGGCACTTGGCTAGTAGAATCCATGCCGGAACGCCTTTGCCACCAAGGCTCGGGATGAGGCATGATGCCTGCATTCTCCTTGGTGTATATCTCGGAGGATGTCCAGCCCTTCTTCCGGGTCAACGCATCGCTGGAGGATGTTGGTTACACTCCGTTTGTACAACTCGGAATTGATGATCGTGTATGCCTTTGCTCTCCTCTGAGTTTGCCTGGCTAACACCTCCTCAGCGGGTAACGTTCCGTCTTTCAGAAATTGGAATATAGGCAGTGCCCAAGCTGGTATCGCTCGTGGAGGGAACATCTCCTCATCAATTTCCATCTGATCCACCGGCATAACTTCAGCCGGATCATGCTGAGCAGTCCCCGGGTCTAGCGAGGTAGTCCCCGGGTTTGCCGAGGCAGTCCCCGGGTTTGCTGATGCAGTCCCCGGGTCTCGCTTACTACCTCCCGTGTCAATGTCCATGGGCTCAGCTCCGGATTCCGTATTTTCCGGGACATAGATCGAGTCGGTTCCTGGGGACGGCCTGATAGATGGTTTTCTGAGGTGTTCCAATGCTACACCCGGCGGAATTGCCTATTTGGTCGATCCGAGCTTCGATAACATGTCGGCAGCCTCGTTTTCCACTTGGGGTACATGGTGAAATTCACACCCCTCGAAGTAACCAGATATCTTCTGCACGTGAAATTTGTATAGTGCCATGTTTGGATCCAGGGCGTCCCACACTCCGGACACCTGTTGCACCACCAGATCCGAGTCGCCAAAGCATATTATCCGACGTATGCCTATCTCCTTTGCCACTTTGAGTCCATGATGAGGACATCCCTACAATTACACCTACCCCAATTGCTAATGAAGTTGTTCCAATTGCAAAGAAGGACCAATCCAATGAGATAAGGATTGGACCAATCACAAGAGCTCGTGCCAAGCTACTAGAACAACAGGTGAACTTGTTTCTTAATGAACCTGGTGTTTTAATTAATGAGAATTTTATACTACCTAAGTCTTTGAATTATTGTATGATCAGGTACTTAGGAGAAGAAGGCATAGCATAGAGTGAGGAGCTGAAGGAACATGGCGTGTTGATCAATGAGGAATGCGCGAGGGAGGAGAGGGAGGAAGTACAAGGAGCTGTCCAAGACGAAGATCAACAAGAGGAGGAAGTTCTCTGCCACGGCAGAGAAAAGCCTCGTTTCTCGGCCACGGCAGGCTACCGCGGCAGGAAAACCGACTAGGACTCTGCCACGGCAGAGCCAGTCTTGGCCGAGCCACTTGTGGCCGGTTTGTATCCAGGTTGGGTGGAACCGACTCGGGTTCCACCATAGGCCACCGCCCTTTGGACCCATAAATAGATGGGGGCGTCGTAGATTAGGGTTTAGACCACGTTAAAATATTTTGGAGTTGTTTCTTTCATAGAACCTCTGAAATTACCCTGTGTTCGAATTTACCAACTATAATTGAGTGTGATCTGTTGTTCCATTGGGAATTAGTAGATTGCATACTACCGTTCGTGGTCACGGCTGCGTGCGCAAGAGCGTGGTGTTGTGAATATCCTACAAGGTTTGAGAGCTGTTGCATTGGCATCAGGGGTCGAGCGGGAGAGTTCATAGCTACAGGCTAGTTATCTATCATCCACCATCACCATCGACAAGTGCTTGCTGAGAAGATCGGGCCACCCCATATCATCTTGGTATCAGATTTCCTCGTTGCCTCGGTAAGCAATCCACAATCCATCCATAGATTAGAGAGTGTTTTTTCGTCCTATCTAGAAAAAGCCCCACAAAAAGAGTTGTCATAGACTAGATTGCATCGTAGACGAGTAATAGTTGCTGGTCGTGTTCATCCTTCAGTTTCGATCTAGATCTGTTTTCTTCGTAGTTTGTTTTCTCTTTGTTTTCGTCGTGTTCCACCTTTGTTTCCGCTGCCATCCAATCAGATCCGATCTACTCTAAGAGTCATAGTCTTCTACTCTTGGATGAGTTGGAATTAAAAAAAATACTTTCCAGGTTACCGAGTCTGCCACGACAGGATTTCGGCGTCTTTTTCTGCCACGGCAGGACTTTCTGGGTTACCAAGTCTGCCACGGCAGGATTTCTGTGTTTTTCTCTGCCACGGCAGGACTTTCTGAGTTACCAAGTTACCGCTCTACCACGGCAGGATTTTGAGCTGTTTTTCTGCCATGACACCATAATTACAAAGTGTGATTGATTTGCACTTTTCCACCACCCTTAGCCACAGCTAATCTACTACATAGGTGTAGGAACTTGCCTATTGAGACTAGTTTCCGCTCCGACAGGCTGCTCTTAGGACTTTTGGTGCCGTACTTTGTAATTGGCCGTGTGTTATCTATCAAAAAAAAGCAAGATAGAAAAAATAAAAGTATCAAGGAAAAGCTATCCAAAAGAAAAAGAAAAAGTTGTATAAAAAAAGGAGAATTTGAGCAAGAGGCCTAGTTGTTATCTTTGTGCACCGGTAGATTGAGCAATCTTGTGCCTGTTTATTTTGAGCTTTGCTAGTGTCTCTCGAGCGTAGTGCAACACCCTTCATAGTTGCATTGCCACGTTTTTCTCCACGTGTGTGTTTCTTGGATATTTGTACGATCAGCACCAGGACTTGTTTGTGGTGTAGTTAGGATACCATACCTATAGCTCCACCATAAATACCTTGTGTGCCTTGTGATCGTTCTCTATACCTTTGATATTCACTTCATCACATCAAGTGCATCAGTCTTTGATTTCGTTGGTAGAGCATCTCTATTCACTTTGGAACGGTAAGATCTCCTTTCTTATTAGTTGTGAGTGAGCTATGAGAGTTCCACCATACAGATTTTTGATTTTGTGCACTAACCTACTAATCATGTCTTCTAGTGATGATGATGTTGTGATGCAGAAAAAGAAGGATGAGGAACTCGTCAATTGGCGTGAATATGAGGCTTTGAAGTCCCACTTGACACGTGTGTTTACCCACACGACAGATGCCATTGACAAGAATCTCCAAGATCTGAATGTGAGATTGGATCACCATGTTGGAACGGTGGATACTATTCAAACACAAGTTGCTACGCTCAATATCAATGTCACCGCTTTGCAGCAGTCCATTGAGGGTTTGACAGCCGCTTTACATAGAAGGGAAGAGCCTCAACATGATGATGCCTTTGATGATTTTGATGAGGGTAGCACTGTGGATGCTGCTCCACATGTTGGCAGGGGACGTGCCATTCCCCCTGCCCATGCACCTGCCCATGCACCTCATGGCCGTGGGTATGCTCCTCTTGGGCGTGCTCAACGTTTTCCCAACCAAACTGCTGATGATGGTTTGGGCAAGCCAAAATTCTCAATTCCTAAGTTTGATGGTTCCATTGATCCTGAAGACCACCTCACATGGGAGTTGAAGATTGAGAAACTCTGGCGCTTATTTGACTATCCAGAAGATAAGAAGGTCAAGCTTGCAGCATCGGAATTTGATGGTTATGCTTTGCGTTGGTGGGATGCTCTTGTGCAACATTGGAGGGAGGACAATGAACTTCCTGTGATGGATTGGCGCGAGATGAAACAAATCATGAAAGCTCGTTTCGTCCCAACCAACTACTAGCGTTCAGTTTTTGATAAATTGACGCAACTGAAGCAAGGAACAATGACAGTTGATGAGTACTACATGGAGATGGAGATGCTTATGCAGCGTGCTAGAATTCGTGAGTCCATTGAGATGACCATGCAGCGATTCCTAAACAATTTGAAGTTACCAATCAAGAGCATTGTTCGTCATCACAAGTATGAGACCATGAATGAGTTGTTGCATCATGCTAGAGAGGCTGAATCCCAGTTGGCAGAAGAGGCGAAGTCACGTACTCGTTTTCCATCCTCCAGCAGATTTTCGGCCAGACCTATTCCTCCTACAGCCGTGTCACCAGCTGCTGTTCCATTTACACCATCGGCCAAACCAACAAGTACACCTTCGTTTGGTTCTAATGCTCGGAAACCCGCTGCTCTTGCTGCTAGCTTGGGTTCCAACATGTCTACTGCACGTACTCGTGATGTGGTGTGCCACACTTGTGGTGGTAGAGGTCACTACAAGAAGGATTGTCCAAACAGCAAGGTTATGTTTGTTAATGAACAAGGTGAAGTAGAAAGTGGAGATGAAGCTTCTGATGTTGATATTAATGATGGCGAGGATGGTGCTGATGCATATGCTAAGCGTGCACCAACTATCGCCGTGTCTTCACGTGTACTTAGTGTGCAACCGGTTGAGGAATCCCAGCGTTGCAACTTGTCCCAAACAAAATCTCTAGTTGGACCAAATAAAGCTTGCAAGGTCATTATTGATGGAGGTAGCTGCAGAAATCTTGCAAGCAAGGAATTATGTGCCAAACTAAATTTGACATACTTACCTCATCCCAAGCCATACTACATACAATGGTTGAGCAACAATGGTGAGATGAAGGTAAATAATATGGTACGAGTGAACTTTCAAATAGGGCCATACAAAGATTCTATTGATTTTGATGTGGTTCCTATGACTGTTTGTCACCTCCTATTGGGTCGGCCATGGCTCTATGATCGCCATGTGCAACACAATGGCCGAGACAATGCATATCACTTGGAATTCAAAGGAAGAAAGATTACTATGCAGCCAATGACACCACAAGAAATTGTGAATGATTCTCGCCAGAAGATAGAGGTGAATTTGAAGGAAGATACTACCACTCGGCGAGATTGTGTGACAGTTGTTCCTGATGTAATTGAGCCTAAATTGAGTGATATAACAAAAAGTGAGAGAGTGCCTGGTTTATTGATATTAGCCACTAAGGAAGATATGAGAGAATTTCATGAGGATCCTACAGCCATGCCACTTGTGCTCATGTATAAGGGCGAGGTATTGGTTTCTAACGACATGACCCCTATTTCTCTTGGTGTTTCATCTGTTTTGCAGGACTTTGGGGATGTGTTTCCAGAGGACGTACCCGCAGGTTTGCCTCCCTTGCGTGATATAGAACATCAAGTGGACTTGATTCCTGGCGCCACACTTCCCAACCGTGCACCCTACAGGACTAATCCCGAAGAAACTAAAGAAATTCAGAAGCAAGTATAAGCGTTGTTGGATAAAGGGTACATTCGTGTCTCTCTTAGCCCTTGTGCTGTTCCTGTTATTTTAGTTCCTAAGAAAGATGGTACTTGGCGCATGTGTGTTGATTGTAGAGCGATTAATAACATCACTATTCGATATCGTCATCCTATTCCATGCTTAGAGGATATGTTAGATGAATTGAGTGGTGCTGCTGTTTTATCTAAAATTGACTTGCATAGTGGATATCATCAAATTAGGATGAAAGAAGGGGATGAATGGAAAACTGCTTTCCAAAACTATATTTGGTTTGTATGAGTGGTTAGTTATGCCGTATGGTCTTACTAATGCACCTAGTACTTTCATGCGTTTGATGAATCATGTTTTGAGAGAGTTTATTGGTCGTTTCGTAGTTGTTTACTTTGATGATATACTCATATACAGCCACACCGAATCTGAACATTGCACTCATATTAGACAAGTTTTGCAAGTGTTACGTGCTAATAAATTATATGCTAATCTTAAGAAGTGTACATTTGCAAAAGATAAGGTCATATTCCTAGGATTTGTTGTTTCTAAACATGGAGTAGAGGTGGATCAATCTAAAATTGAATCAATTCAGAATTGGCCTACTCCAATGAATGTAAGTCAAGTGCGTAGTTTCCACGGTCTCGCTGGTTTCTATAGGCGCTTTGTGAAAGATTTTAGCACCATTGCCGCACCTTTGAATGATTTGACAAAGAAAGGTGTTCCTTTTACATGGGGCGCGGCCCAAGACATTGCTTTTGATACTTTAAAACGTTTGCTTACTTCTGCACCATTGCTTGCATTACCTGATTTTTTGAAGCAATTTGAAGTTGAATGTGATGCTAGTGGTATAGGCATAGGTGGCGTTTTGATGCAAGAGGGCCGGCCTATAGCTTATTTTTCTGAGAAATTGACTGGTGCTCGTTTGAATTATTCAATCTATGATAAAGAATTGTATGCACTTGTTAGAGTACTTGAGGTTTGGCAACATTATTTGTGGCCAAAGGAATTCATCATACATTCTGATCATGAAGCATTGAAATACTTGAAAGCTCAATCAAACTTGCATAGAAGATTAGCTAAATGGGTTGAGTTCATTGAGTCTTTTCCTTACATCATTAATTATAAGAAGGGAAAAGAAAATGTTGTTGCTGATGCTCTGTCTAGGAAGAACATGCTATTAACCAATCTTGATGTTAAAATTCCTAGATTAGAAACTATTTGTGCACTTTATGCAACTGCCATGATTTTGCTGAACCATATCGTTTGTGTGCTCTTAGAAACGCATGGGATAAGTATCATATACATGATGGATATTTGTTCCGAGCTAACAAACTATGTATTCCAGAATCGTCGTTGCATTTGTTCTTAGTGCAGGAATCACATGTTGGTGGTTTGATGGGTCACTTTGGGCGTGAGAAGACGTTGCTCATGCTTGCTGATCACTTTTATTGGCCCAAGATGAGGCGTGATGTGTACAGATTTGTGAGCCGATGTATTACATGCCACAAGTCGAAATCTAAGCTGAAGCCTCATGGTTTGTATACACCTCTCTCTGCACCTACTATTCCATGGGAAGACATTAGTATGGATTTTGTGCTAGGTCTACCTAAAACTTAGAGAGGTCATGATTCTATATTTGTGGTAGTAGATAGGTTCTCTAAGATGGCTCATTTTATTGCCTGCCACAAAAGCAACGATGCGTCGCATGTTGCTAACTTGTTTTTCAGGGACATCGTGACATTACATGGAGTACCAAAGACGATTGTTTCTGACCGTGATGTGAAGTTCATGAGCTACTTTTGGAAGACCTTATGGGGGAATCTAGGAACGAAGTTGCTGTTCAGTACTACATGTCATCCCCAAACAGATGGTCAAACGGAGGTGGTGAATAGAACATTGTCACAGCTGCTAAGGACCATGATTAAAAAGAATCTGTGGGAGTGGGAAGAGTGTTTGCCACATGTTGAGTTTGCTTACAACAGGGCTATGCATTCAACTACTCAACTTTGTCCTTTTGAGGTGGTGTATGGTTTCAAGCCATTGATGCCACTTGATATGTTTCCTCTGCCATTACATGAGAGAGTTGATATGGAGGCATCAAAACGTGCTGATTATGTGAAGAAAATACATGAGAAGACTCGAGAGGCTATTGATAAGAAAGGCAAGAACATTGCTGCTGCAAGTAATCAAACACGAAAAGAAGTGTTGTTCGAGCCTGGAGATATGGTTTGGGTGCATCTACGCAAGGATAGGTTCCCACTACTTCGAAAATCAAAATTGAAGCCACGTGGTGCTGGTCCTTACAAGGTGTTAGCCAAGATTAATGATAATGCCTACTCGGTTGATATACCTATTGAGGAGTTTGGTGGAGTTAGCAACAGCTTCAACGTTGCTGATTTGTCACCATATGCCGAAGAAGACCTTGGAGCATCGAGGTCGACGCCTTTTGAAGGGGGGGGGAGATGATGAGGACATCCCTACAATTACACCTACCCCAATTGCTAATGAAGTTGTTCCAATTGCAAAGAAGGATCAATCCAATGAGATAAGGATTGGACCAATCACAAGAGCTCGTGCCAAGCTACTAGAACAACAGGTGAACTTGTTTCTTAATGAACCTGGTGTTTTAATTAATGAGAATTTTATACTACCTAAGTCTTTGAATTATTGTATGATCAGGTACTTAGGAGAAGAAGGCATAACACAGAGTGAGGAGCTGAAGGAACATGGCGTGTTGATCAATGAGGAATGCACGAGGGAGGAGAGGGAGGAAGCGCAAGGAGCTGTCCAAGACGAAGATCAACAAGAGGAGGAAGTTCTCTGTCGCGGCAGAGAAAAGCCTCGTTTCTCTGCCACGGCAGGCTATCGCGGCAGGAAAACCGACTAGGACTCTGCCACGATAGAGCCAGTCTTGGCCGAGCCACTTGTGGCCGGTTTGTATCTAGGTTGGGTGGAACCGACTCGGGTTCCACCATAGGTCGCCGCCCTTTGGACCCATAAATAGATGGGGGCGTCGTAGATTAGGTTTTAGACCACGTTAAAATATTTTGGAGTTGTTTCTTTCATAGAACCTCTGAAATTACCCTGTGTTCGAATTTACCAACTATAATTGAGTGTGATCTGTTGTTCCATTGGGAATTAGTAGATTGCATACTACCGTTCGTGGTCACGGCTGCGTGCGCAAGAGCATGGTGTTGTGAATATCCTACAAGGTTTGAGAGCTGTTGCATTGGCATCAGGGGTCGAGCGGGAGAGTTCATAGCTATAGGCTAGTTATCTATCATCCACCATCACCATCGACAAGTGCTTGCTGAGAAGATCGGGCCACCCCATATCAGTCCATGCACAAGAGCCTCATACTCCGCGACATTGTTTGATGCCGCGAAATGGATCTGCAATACGTACTTTAGCTGGTCCTTCTTTGGCGAGGTAAGCACAACCCCGGCGCCTAATCCGGTTTTGGTTTTCGACCCGTCAAAGTGCATCCTCCAGTAGTTCGGATCTGGTGGCGGTGGTTCGTATTGTACCTCGGCCCAATCCACAAAAAAGTCCGCCACAGCCTGGGACTTGATCGCTTCCCTTCTATCATATTGGGGCGCATCAGGGGCTAGCTCAATTGCCCATTTTGCAATTCTGCCACTCGCATCCTTGTTACCCATTATCTCGGGTATGGGGGCTTCACATATCACTTTAATGGGGTGCTCTTCAAAGTAACGCTTTAACTTCTTTGCCGCCATATACACACCGTACGCCACCTTTTGAAAGTGCGGGTAGTTCTATTTTGAGGCAGACAATACCTCGCTCAAGTAATATACTGGCCTCTGCATCGACTTACCCTCTTCATTGCGCTCCACTACAATTACTGCACTTACAACTCGGTTGGTTGCGGCTATGTAGAGCAACATTGGCTCCTTTGATAGTGGAGAGGCTAACACTGGTGCAGTGGCCAACATCTTTTTTAAATGGGTAAAGGCTTCATCGGCCTGTGGCGTCCAAACGAATTTATCCGACTTTTTCATGAGTTGGTAGAGAGGCAATGCCTTTTCTCCCAACCGACATACAAACCGACTCAACGATGCCAGGCATCCTGTGAACTTCTAGACATCGTTAAGACACTTCGGCAGCTCCATTCGTTCGATGGCTCGGATCTTAGTTGGATTAACTTCGATACCTCGGCTGGAGGCGAGAAATCCGAGTAATTTTCCAGCCGGGACACCGAAGGTACATTTTTCCGGGTTAAGCTTCATCCGGAACCTTCTCAAGTTCGCAAATGTTTGCCTTATGTCGTCAAGGAGTGTTTTGCTTTCCTTGGTCTTGATAACCACATCATCCACGTATACTTGTACGTTTTGACCTATTTGGTCGTGCAAACATTTTTGCATACATCTTTGGTACGTTGCGCCTGCATTACGTAAACCGAACGGCATAGTGCGATAGCAGTAAGCCCCGTACGGGGTAATAAACGCAGTCTTTATTTGATCATCCGGATTCAGAGGTATCTGGTGGAAGCCAGAATATGCATCAATGAATGACAACAGTTCACATCCCGCGGTCGAGTCTATGACCTGATCTATTCTCGGCAGTGGAAATGGATCTTTTGGACACGCCTTGTTCAGGTTCGTGTAATCGATACACATACGCCAAACCACTGCCATGTTCGGATCGTCCTTCTTCTTTTCTACCAGCACCGGATTAGAGAGCCAATCCAGATATAGTACCTCCATGATAAATCCTGCTGCTAGCAATCGAGCTATCTCGTCTCCAATGACTTTTCTCCTATCCTTGGCAAAGCGGCGGAGAGGTTGCTTCACCGTCCTTGCTCCGGGTCTTACGTTCAAAGAGTGCTCGGCCAACTCCCTCAGAACACCTTGCAAGTCCTGTGTAGACCAAGCAAAAATATCCCGATTCTCACGGAGGAAGTTGACAAGCTCGCTTTCCTATTTGTCAGTTAACCCGACACCAATTGTTACGGTGCGCTCCGGGAACATGTCATCAACTGGAACCTTATTGGTGTCCTTTGCGGCTTGAAATGAAACGCTGCCATGCGGGTTACTTAACACCGGCATATATTGCTGCGTGGACTGAGCTAATGCCGCCACCTCTTGGATTTTTCTTTTCTCTTGCACGATTACGAGTGACTCGGCTAGGTTAGACCCGGCTGAAGCGCACTCAATGGAACGTCGGAAATCTCCAGCAATGGTAATCACTCCATTTGGCCCGGGCAACTTCATCTTCAGATAACTGATGTGGCAGCTTGCCATGAACTTGTTCAATGCTGGTCTTCCGAGTAACGCGTGATATGCACTTTCCAAGTTCACCACCTCAAACTCCAGATTTTCAGTTCGGCAGTTATCCCTTGTGCCGAATAGCACGTCGACCCGGACTTTGCCTATGGGCTCACAAGAAATGTCTGGTACAATGCCATGGAAAGTTGTTCTCGTAGCCTGGAGCATGTTCTCCGAGATGCCCAACTTGCGCATCGTATCCGCATACATTATGTTAATGCTACTGCCATTATCAATTAGTACCTTGGAGAACCTCACATTGATGTTCGGTCCAATGAATGTCGGATCTAGCACTAGCGCATACGAACCTGGACTCGGCATAAGTTTAGGATGATCTTTGATGTTCCAGGTGATTTCCTGATCCGACCAAGGCATGTACCTCGTCACTGCTGGCATGACCGCATTGACCTCCATATGTCGGCGCTGCAAGCTCTTTCTATCTGTTTCCTCAGTCGTGAACACACAATAACTCTGGTGATGTTCCCTGTACTCATTCCTTCCCTCGTTTCCGGGGTACCTCTGATCCGGCTGTTGCTGATTTTCCACCTGATGCACTGCATCCCTTCTCTCATTGTTGTCATACCTCGGCGGAGGGGGAGGCAACATTAGTTGTTGCGTGTTCGCTCCGGAGAGCAATTGCTGCCGGGGTAACTCCTGCCGAGGTTGATCATTCCGGGGTGCCTGAGCATTCCCCGAACCACCTTGTTCTATCTTACGCATCCACTCACATTGCCTCGTTGTGTGACCCGCCGAGCTATTCAGATTTGGCGTGTGAAACTTACACGGCTGGTCCAACATCGACTCATAGGTATACCTCGGACGGTCTTTCTTTTCCTGCCACTGCTTCTTTTGCTCTGGAGTCCATGTTTTCTTGCCATCATTTCTTGGAGTCCATTGCCCTCCCGTTCTCTGGCATTGGTTGCTCCCTGCTCCGGGTTGATCTTGATTCATAGCTGCAACTTGTTACAAACCGTAGCGATGATCCGGTCTATCATCTCTCCTTTTTCCTCTGTAATCGTTCCTCCGGGATGACCCGGCTCCGTCCCTCTGATAGTATTCCTCGTTCGACTCATTTGACGCGATCCTAGGTTGAGTCGGATCACCCAAAGCATATGAATCTGCAATCGGGATCATCTCTGACAACGTAATTGGCATTTTCCTTTGCAATTTCATCCATAACTCGCTACCATATCTGCACCCTTGTGCAAACCACGCTATGGCCTGTGACTCTATGACACCCTCACACGAGTTTCTCACGGTACACCACCGGGTCAAGAATTCACGATCCGTCTCGTTAGGTCTTTGCTTGCACATTGCTAAGGTCTGCGGTCTATTCGGCCTCTGATATGTACTTGAGAAGTTGCTGATAAACATTTCTTCAAAATCTATCCAGCAGTTGATGCTTCCGGGTGGTAAATTATTCAGCCATACTCTGGCCGGACCTTCCAACATCTGGGGTACGTATCGTACAACCCATCTCAAGTTGCCTGTGGCAATTTTCACAGACGTAGCATAGTTTATCAGCCAATCCTCCGGCTTGGTACTGCCATCATACGTCTTCGTGCCTCTGGGTAATTGGAAGTTGGGTACCGGTGGCTCCTTCATGATCCGGGGTCCAAAGCACGCTGGACCCGGAGGACCTTGACATTCGATCTGTTCCGACCTATACAGGCGATCCAGTTTTAACCTGGCGTCATCCGGCATCAAGTCCCTGCTTCCCAATCTTGACCCTATCACATGATAGTCCGGTCTGGGGTACCCTGCGTTCACCATCTCCGAATCACCATCGTTGTATCGGTTTTGCTCTCGTTGCGCACCTTTCTGCTGCATACCTTGGCCGGTGCTTTGCTCTTGCCTTGGTATGTTCCGCTGCTGCGGTTGTTCTGCTCCTGCGGAGTTGCGCTGTCCGGCATTGCCGTTGGCAGCGTTTCCTTGACCGGCATTGCCTTGGTCGTGATTACCTCGGCCAGCTTCACCTCGGCTCACACTCCGTCGATCATCTTTTTTCTGTGTTTCTTTTTCTTTTCCCGCACGCGTCGGGTCGTACGGGACGATCTGCTTGTTCCGTCTGGCCGAGGTGACTACCTCTTCTCTCCTTGGACCACCATGAGGTGATGATGCGGCTCCCACGGATTTCTCCGGGTTACCCATCACCGAATGGACGATTTTGGAAGCTCCAGCTCTCTCCGGGTTAGCTCTCAGTAGCTCCTCATTCTGTCTATTCACGATCCGAACCAGCTCGTTAACCCTATCTTGCTGTCTCTGACGGGCCTCACCCGTCAGTCCCTCTAACTCGGACGCAGCCGCATCTGCTGCTCTGAGGTTCTTCGTCGGAGTACTATACTTCGGCAACCCCACAGACAGATAGTTTTCTGACCCTTCTGCTCCATCATCACCTTCTCTGTTCATCTCGCTTATGAGATTTCTCCCTTTTACTTTTACCGTATCAACTTTGTTTGCCTTTGCATACTCACGCAGCGTCATGTTCAGCGACTGCTGAGCCGCGGCTATTTTGGTTGTGCCTTCTAGTATCTTTTGCCTAGTTTCCTCTAGCTCGGCCTATGCCTGAGCTGGATCTACCACTGCTGCTACCGGGTTAGCCAGGCTATCCATAGCTTCTCTCAGTATGTTCTCAGGCCTCTCTAGTGGAGGTACTCTACCTTTCCTCGGTGCCTTAGGTGTTACCTCCGGGTCTAGTGCTGGATCCTTGCTCGCGCCTGCACCTGGCGTAGTCATCATCACCTCCGCATGGTCCGGGGAGCGAGCGATACGCGCCCCGTGAGCCACAGTGAGGGGTGGTTCCCCCGCATCGACGACGCGGCACGGATGAACGCACGATACGTCCACAGCAACATAGACCTTGTGCGCACCGAGCTTGATGAAAAGGTCGTTGCGCGGAAGTGGGCGCGTGCCGAAGCAGCCAGCGTTGTCGCTAACGAAGTCCAGCGCTCCAAAGCACTGAACAAGCCCGGAGACGGTGCGTTCGCCGGTGCCGATGAGGTTTCCCGTCCGGATCTTCACCCCTGCTAGCGCCGCTAGCCCCACGGTGGGCGCCAACTGTCGTGGTGGTGTCACGGCAGATGCCATGGATAGGCTAAAGGTGGGGACTAATACACGCTAGGGGAATCCAGGGAGGGATAGTGGAGTGATTCTCCACACAGAAGTTTGTATTGCTATATCTCCAAGATTACAAGTGCTCCTTGAGCTGTATTGGCGAGAGGAGGAAGAAGGAGCTCTCTTACTCTTGCCTACTAGTTTTCCCTAGAACCCTAGATCAACTAGCACTTAACCAACTGGAGCTCAACCAACCCCCTCTACCAGAAACCTAGCCCCCCTTATATAGAGGAAGTTTGGTCCCTGCCTAGGGCATACGTGGAGGCATATTCCTAAGAATATGCCCCCTCCCAAAGTGGTAACCCGACCGGGGTGCTTTTCCCCCGCGTCACACATGCTTTAGCGACGTAAGCCTCTGCGGTGCCCGCGTCAGCCGACATGGGCGTCGTCACCCTTGTCGGCCACGACCCGGTGGTCCAGCCCTTGCTTTCCCCGCTCATGCAGTGCGTACCGGACCTTCTATTTGACCAGAGAGATTCCTTCCTTCTCCCAGAAGCTAAGCGAGGACCCGGATCATAGTAGATCCGGCCACACCTGTTCCTGCATATAAGTTAGACAAGCACTTCCGACTTACTCCTTAAGTCGGATGAGACAATGTTAGGCGACCCCCCTGGTCCGGGTTACTCCGTGATCCAGCCTGCCTTGAGGTGACCCGGCCAGCATCCGCTTTGACCTTGCCGAACCTCGGCTAACTCGGCCCTTATACCCCGGAGTGACCTACCCGGGGGTATCCCCCCAACAGTTCTTGTCGTTGCACGTAGATGCTTTCGCTATAATCTTTGTTTATCTTGTAACCACAGAAGCACAAAGTTGAAGAAGACTCTCAGTTTCCTGATGACGGAGTAGAAAATGGATGTCAGATCGCTACACCTAAAATGCCTCCTTGTTTACCTTCTATGGAGACTGACGCAGTTGCAGCTGGTACTGATGAGCCTGCACCTGCCATCGTCATGCCAGATGATGGAGGTGGTGGATTGGTTTTACCATCCGCGGAGAATTGTGCGGCTGGAGCTGGCAGTGAAGAGCCTTCAGAGGACATTGTGGTGCTCGATAGTTCACCTATTGTGGAGACTCATGCTACCGGTGCTGGTGCTGCTGTTGGTGCTGCTGATCCCGCTCCTGAAATTATCGTGGCACCTGAAGGAGGCGGTGATTTGGGTTTACAATCTGTAGAAACTGTTGCACCTGAAGGTGGTGAACTATGATGCGGAGCTTTCTTTCTTATGATTTTTATGCTTTTCTCTAGAACTGTATTATGGAGCTACCTTACGCATTTCTTACACTTTTGCCTGTTGAACTGTAGTGTGGAACTGGAACTACTCCTAATATGTAATCATAATATTCAGATGCTTGAGTATTATCGATGATAAACCAATGTTAGCTGTGCTGCACGAGAATTGGCCTCTGCCACTTGCAGGCGTGGTTCCTGGCTCATCTCCTTTTCATAAGCACGGTGAAAAGATTGTTTTGTTCCTTTTCTTGCAATGCCATTATGCTTGTGTTATTGATCTAGCAATTTTATGCTGATTTTGTCACCCAGTCTGCATTTATGTCTCTACATACAAACATATGTGTTCACACGACTTGACCAGAAAACAATATCTTCTTTGCATCGACTAACACAAGGAGACATGCAAATATTTATTTATTTTTGAAACAAGGCAAACGATATGCCATTTTCATTGATAGAGGGACATGCAATTCAATTAAACTACGATAACTACTCATACAAGTCATAGAATGGTAGGGATTGCCATAGGAAATCATCACCTCCAACATCTTGTTCTACAGAAGGCATTATTACCAGATCCACAACCTTCTTTTCCTTGGGACGACAATGTCAAGTGCAGGATTTCAAATCTAAACACAACCCAGTGCAGGTTAATCAGGACAACCTCCAACTGTGTCAGTCTCCACTGAAGGTACATCAGCGCTATGGCAGACATCGTTGGAAATGCAAGCTGAAGCTTTTGTTATACTCCTATCAGGACCACATATAAGGGCCAGAAATTCAAGCTCCAAAATCTAGCGTTACAAAATAGACAAGAGGTTACCCCATCTGGACAATTCATAGACAATTCACAGTGCAATTTGAACGTCTTACATGATCCTTAGATCTTAGTCCATCCGTTCTTTTTATTGGTAGAACGCAATTTGCTGGTAGTTTTATTTCTGCGAAGAACCTACAAAACATAGCCAAGTCAAACATCTGAATATATCTAACTTCTCTATAGTCTTATATGTGAAGATATATTTCCATAACACTCACTTATCAAACTGTCTACGGATATCTTCCCGTTCCTTGGAAATGTGAAGTCGACGTTCTATAGGGTACATCCATCTATACTATACTGTACCTCTAAGTACTTCCTCGTCAGGTAAATCAATAGCCAAATGCTCCGTCGTATCAAAGAAGGATGGGGAATATATCAGGTCAAACTCTTGCACAGGATCTCTACCAAGTCCTTTTTAAGATGTTTTTGAACTCTTCTATCCAGAGCTTTACTATAGATTTACCTAAAGAACGTACCTACCCAAATCTGCAAGCACCTTGTAAATCTAGATGGTCACAAGCTTTAACTATTTCTAGGAGAGATGGAGAACAAACCAAAGCCAAGAAGAATGTCTAGTGCCTGAATCTAGCAGGCAACGCGTAGGGATCGCCCAGCTAACCGCCGGCCCGTGCATCTCGTGAACAACGGCGCGGCCAATGGTGGTAGGCTAGCACTATTGATAGAAAGGCGTCGAGAAGTTTTTTGAAGGCGTGGAGAAGTTTGCGGCCTGGTTCTAATCCGGTGCATCTCCCATAAGAACGGCACAAAATTTGAAGAGACAGGGGCTGGTCGCTCGATTGAGGGTGGGCTTAGGCAAGTTTGGGGTCTCGGCGGAAAGTTTTGGCGGGCGCGGGGTGTTTGTCCACAATTTTGACAGAAATATCTGTGAATATTTTATCGGATTTGCCAGTTCTCAAGAGTCACCTCTCTCGCCATTGGATTTACCTCGCGATTGGTGCAACGTGAGGGTTACACATTTGTTGCAACAGCTTGTAACTGGGAATTTAATGAGTAGCAACTACTAGGTTACAAGTGAGTATTAGCACAATTAATAGGGTGACGTCAGCTCCTTAACATAACAAATTCTCAGGCACCTGGGATATAGGCGCTCATATTTTATACCTTTTTTCCCTTGTTGACGGCTTTGTTTCGAATCCGACCGAGCCCCAGCACGTACCTTGGGATTTTAACTATCGAGCCCAAGAAATTAGCCCATCCGGCCTCATTATAGCCCAGGACCTCCTAACTCGGCCATGTTTTGGGTCATTCGGCCGCGCAAATAGCCTAGTTAGATTGGGCGAGAGCCCATGAAAAATAGCCCATCAATCCCTGCTTGGCCTATTTTTCTTGAATTCGGCCTTTTTTGGGGACCGTCCACCCACCCCTAAAAAAACTCCGCCTATCTATGTTTTTAAGTACTACCTACTACATTATTTATACTTAACATTTTTTAGTTGAGCTGCTAGCAATCATGCGTAGCAGATGGACAAGCAAATTTTAAGAAGAAAAATAAATAAGTTATACACGATGTTAGTATACATTTTTTACATTTTATAAAAGGATAACAATTTTCTTGTGTAGTGGCAAGACATGCAGTTTATTTGTAGCAATATTTTTGTACTGAGAGGTTGACATGGCCGACCCACCTGCCTGCAGCTAGCGCTCATCAACCTTACCATACAAGAGATCAAGTTTAACGAGCACGTTTAAAAAGTACTTGTACAACAGCCTCGACCAGAAAAAAGAAGACCAAGATCGACACGTTTCTTGTCGGGAGAGGCTGACACGTGGGCCCTAGCAGCAAGACCATACACGCCTGCCGCATGGAACAACGTTACCAAGGTCAAACCAGCGAATGCAACCAAAAAAATGTCCAACATACACATGTTTCCTCTTCATAGGCAGCTGACATGTGGACCCAGCAGGGAGACATTATACGGGTGCTGTATCGAGCAACGTTGCTAAGTTCCAAACGGGGAGGCGCGAGAGAAGAAAAAAATTCTAGCAGGCACATGTTTCCTGCATAGAGGAGGCTGACATGTCGAGCCACCAGTCTGTATAAACGGCTGAAGCAGCAAGCAACACTATCAAGTTCGGAATATGAAGGCGCGATAGAGGGTAAAAAATCCATCATACACACGTTTCTTCTAATGAGAGGATGACATGTGGGGACCAGCATCGTGATTAAACAGTAGATGCATCGAACAACTCTATCAAGTTCGGAACAGGGTAGCGCGAGCGAAGGAAAAAAATCCATCATACACACATTTCTTCTAATGAGAGGATGACATGTGGGGCTCAGGAGGTTGGTTAAATGGTGATGAGGGTAAACCTCTAGGGTGGCCCGATCTTCACGGATCTCATGGTCAAATCGATGGGAAAGCGAGGGGAAAGGGAGAACGTAGCGGAAGTGGACGCACACGTCGCGAAGAACACGATGAACACACGCAAAACACACACAATACAAGGCCGATTGCTCTCACCAGTGGCCACCGGTCCGATAGAATCCTCGCAAGGAAAGATCGGTCAACGTGCTCCCGTCAATCCCAAGCGGAGAGGGAAGAACACCTTGGAGAGGGTCTTGACGTCTTGGCAAAGGGACACCAATGCCAAGGCCTTGTACAATGAGGGAGGCGCGATGCAAACTCCAATGAGGTGGTGACGATAGTCGATCCCCTTTGGTAGAAGGGGATGAGGCAAAACTAGAGATTCCACAAAGGGGGTTGTCTTTAGTCTATCATCTATGCCTAAGGGATACATGAGGGGGTGGGGGCTCTATTTATAGGCCAGCCACAAGTTCAGGGGTAGTTTGGGCGTAAATCTAGGGTTTGGTGCGAAATAGAGGGGTACATGGGCAAAGGGCCCAACTGTTGGCTCGCAGGCCCATCACTTGGGCCGGACAGTCCGGGTCGGAGTGACCGGACAGTCCGGGGTAGCCGGACACTCCGGGTAGTGTCCGGGTAGTGTCTGAACTGGCCTTCTGAATGTCCACGCCAGGTTGGGGCTGGGGCAGGCCGGACACTCTGGCCGTGTCGCGCCAGACACTCCGGCTGCGCCGGACACTCTGGATTCAGGCGGACTCTCCGGGGTGATGACGGCGGAGACTCTCGTTCTGGAGCTGGCTGCTCCTGGTCCATCTTCTTGGTTGACTTGGGGACGACCTTGGGGACTTGGCGTTGTGGATGTAGTAGCGTCCGCAGGACGGGCTGCATCAGCCCCCCTTCAAAAAGAGTCGTCCTCGACTCTTCATGCTCATCAAGATGATGTCGAGAGACCTTCTTGATCCTGGGGTTCACCATATAGTCGTCCTTGAGAAGCTTGATGTGGCAACTCTTCAATGTTCCTTCACCTTCCATGAAGCCTACAAAGCTCACAACAAAAGTGAAGCAACACTCAAAGAGTAGCCAATTCATGAAGATTATAGCATGAGTCCTCAAGTAGAAGGAAGTCACCTTATGATATAGAGATAGCTCATTGAAGGATGGCCCTAGGTAACTCTCTTCGATTCGTCTTGTCAATTCTTTGTCCATAGAGGTTGACACGTATGCAATTGTACCTTCACACAACAAAGACCAAGCATCATATGTTTGTGTGTGATAGAGGAGCATGTCATTTGTGGCATGTCCATTCTTGTTCACAACACTATTAGCACAACTCAAGTATCGCAAACGAAATGCGTATGCAAGGTCAAAGTGCATGGAAGTTAATTGAACATCATCCAAATGTGGGAACTCAAAAACTCCATATAACATCTTAGTGTGGCACTCAAAGCAAGTGACTAAAATCTTGATCAACATCTTTGATGCAAAGCTTGGAGAATTTGGCAAAAACACATGAGGAAGAATATCCAAAGCAACAACATTATGTGTGCAAACCAACCATTGGAAAGAACAATTGTTCAATATGTTGGATGCCATACACATATCATCAAAAGCCAAAATCATGGGGGTATGAGTATCGCAAGCGGAAGCAAAAACATCTTGTTTGCAAACAAACCATATGAAAGAGCAAGTGGTCCTTATGTTTGTTGCAACAACAATACGAGAGACTTGGAAGCTCTCATGACAATACATGCTCATAATGGCATTATGGTTGCACACAAAACATCGGAAAGAGAAATTGTTCAACATTTTTGTGGCAACACGCAAAGCATCCATATCCAAAAGCAACGAGACATGATTGTCACAAGGTGAAAGAATACCATTAACATGCTTGCAAGCTAACCATAGGAAAGAGCAATTTGTCAACATGAAAGATGCAAAGCATGCAAAAGGTATCAGAGCTGGGTTCGATCTTGAACTCACTTGGGGGATGCTCTCTAGAGCTCTTTTTGTTAACTCGTGCTCAACCGAGGTTGACATTCTTGTGTGGGTACCTACATACATCAAACACAAAAGAAAGAATGTGTGTGCATGGTAGAGAAACACATCATCCATCATGACGTATCTCTTCTTGTGCACATCACCATTAGTGTCAATCAAGTATGAAAAATATGCATGGTGAGTATGCAAGTGGGGAACATGCTTATCATGGCAATCATCAAAATCTCCAAAATTTGAGAAAGCTATGGGGGCCATCTCAATATAAACAATATTAGAATTATTGTTGTAAGCAAAACAAGTGAAAGAGCAATTATTCAACTTATTGCAAGCAACGGGAGAAATTGTGAAACACTCATGACAAAGCATTATCCGAGGGGTACCATTTCTAACATCATTACAAGCAAAACATTGGAAAGAGCAATTGTTCAACAAAGTGCAAGCAATGATATCATCAATGTAATGTTTAGAGCATGGCATGTCTATGGCAACATCATCACAATCAAATAATTTCACATGCTCAACAATATGCAAAGGCAAAGTATCACATGGAAATAGCAATGAAGCATATGTGATATCACAAACATCATCCATAGCATGCCAATCATCACAAGTCATCATGTTCACTAGTGGGATCATGGCATCATCAACACCCGTATTCTTACCTTGTTCATACCTCTCATATGAAGTGGGTGTTGTGGTAGAATTGGCCTCCATGTGGGCGACTTCTTCATCCAATATGGGGATGGCATCATCTTCATCCACCATGTACATCTTGTCGGTTGGAGGCATCATCATCTCCAAGCTTGGTGCTTCTTTATCCATGGAACCTAGCACATCATGGGATAACACACTAGAGGTAGAGGGTAAGTCGTTAGAAATCAAAGTGGTCTCACATGACCTATCAAATACCACTCTCAAATCACTAGGTGTATCACTCATGTCCTCCAAGTGGAAGCACTCAATCTCACGTATGGTGGAGTCACTCATCTCACTCTTGTTTTCACTCAAGTGGGCTAAGTGGCTCTCATACTCACATGGGATTGGTACCACATCATCACTCAAGCATATGGGGGTAGGTTCGGTTCTCTCAACTCCTTGCGCATCCTTTGGTGAAGGGAAAGTCCCATGCTCACCATTCTTGACCTTGTCGTCGCCATCTTGCACCTTGGCTTGTGTAGTCCTCTTGACGTACTCGTCCAACTTGGCGAAGTAGAGGTCTTCGTACTCCTCATCCATGAGGTTGCATGCGTCATCTAGGACGTCAAGTCTTGGCATTGAATCTTGATGGCGTGGAGGAGAGCTTGCTCTTGGTGCCATTTTGGTGGTGGCACGAGTAGTTGAATGTGCCTTATGATGGTGTCGACAGAGGTCATTGGCGTGCCTTGCCAAAGGTTGATGTAGATGGCGCACTTGATCATCCACATGATGCTCGCGATGATGCTCCTTGTCCTTGGCACTCTTCTTGTGATGGTGGTGCATTCTTGAGCTTGGTTGAGCCTTATGGATGGTGTTCAACATGTATTCTTCGTCTTCATGGCGAAGATGCCTTGAACGACGTCTTGTATCCTCTTGATGTTGGCGATGATCACGAGTGGATGTATGTTGATGAAGATTCTTTCTTCTTGGCGCCTCTTTTGGAAGGTGATGTTGGGGCGCCGCTCTTTTTGTAGTTGGTGGCACTTAATGCCTAGGAGGTAGATGCACTTGACGCCTTCGAGGTTGTGGTGCTTGGCACCTTGGAGATGGTTATGCTTGGTGGCTTGGAGGTGATGGCGCTCGTCGCCTTGGAGATGGTGGTGCATGACGGCTTGTAGGTGGTAGCGCTTGACGCCTTGGAGGTGGATCATCGAAGTAGGTGGTGCCCTTTGGTGTGGCACGCTTGGCCTTGAAGGTCATGATTTCTTGATGATGCGTCTCCGCTAGCTTGGCGTAGTAGTCCTCCATCTCCAAGCGGTGGAGGTATTCTTCATGGCTCATGGAAGAGCCCTCGAAGTGGATGAAGCTCGCCATGTCCTCCATGCTTGGTGAGGCGTCGTCGTTGTAGCACTCGAAGTCATCCATGCTTGGGGAGTCGTTGTTGATGTAGTACTCCATGTCACCCAAGCATGTGGCGCCATTGTCGGTGTAGTGCTCCATGCATGAGGAGCCATTGTTGATGTAGAGCTCCAATTCCTCCATGCTTGAGGATCCATAGTTGATGACGTGCTCCATGTCTTCCATGCATGTGGAGCCGTCATAGGTGCAATGCTCCGGGTCCTCAAAGCATGCGGAGCCATTGTCGGTGTAGTGCTCCATCATGTCCTCTATACTTGTGGAGTCGTAGTCGTGGTGGCTCATCATGGATTCTTCATAGATATCATCCTCGGTTCCGGAGTCCCTAGACATGATTCACAAGACCAAGTGGTGTATATGGAAGTGGTAAGGGGTTAGAGATGCAACGTCAAACCTTACTTTACCTTGGAAGATAGTATCGTGCAAGTGGCAACACTTGAGAGTAATCAAAACCAAGCAAAGTGAAGTTCACGCGGAACACCAAAACCAACTAACCACTAAAACACACACACACACACAAAGCTTATGGTGGATAGGTATGGAAGGTGGTGTGTCCAAGAACAATCCGAAATCAAGATATTGTAATGGCAAGTAAAGAACCACAATGATCACAAAGCACAACAAGTCAATCCACAAGAGGAAATATGTACAAGGAAACACACACGGTGGGATAAATGGGACTTGTGTGACGGAGAAAGTGAGCTAAGAACCAAATGATTACCTAGCGAAGACTATAAGCTCGTGTCGCACAAGTGCAAGGAGGGACGCTAGTTCAATTGCACTAAATTGGTGGGCTACAAGATATGCACAATAAGTACCACCTATTTGATGTTCATTGAGCTTGCGCTTCCTATTCTATGAGGCACTTGTTTCTTTCTTTCTCTTTTTCTTCTTTTTCTTTTTCTATTTTTTTTCTCTTTTTCTTTCTTTTTTCACTTGCCTCTTCCTTGTGCCAACAACTATACAAGATAACTATATGAGATAGTGCGCTCACAACTTTTGCTCGGAATTCTACAAGGTATCAAATGTGCATAACCCAAGCAATCATAGGAGGAACTAGTCTCAATAGGTGTTTGTTGAATGCAAAGATAGTGTAGCTCACAAAGGGATGCAAGTGGGGAGAAGTCACGGATTTTTTATACCTTTCTTCGCCGATCTCCACCCTTTATTGGTGGATTCCGCCTTGCTCACGGAATTTGGATGGAGTAGATAGCATGAACCATGGATATGATGATGTAGAGCTCCTTCTTCTCTTCAAAACGAGCTAAAGAACACAAAATTCCGAGTTCATATGCAAAAGTTATGCTCAAAACCGTGAAGCAGATTTTTCTGTTAGCAGGGGGCGGACAGTCCGGTGAGCGCAGGCTGGACAGTCCGGCCAGGCCGGATATTCCGGTCCATTTAGGTCAGAAACTCCGGTGGGGCGGATAGTCCGGTCCGTTTTGGCCGGACAGTCCGGTCCGGTCGAACCAAAACTTCCAGAACACGAACGGGACGAGTTTTGGCAGAAAAACTGGGACCAAAACCTCAAGTTGATGGGGGAAATCAAGGAATTAGGCTATGGAAACGCAGGGGAAGGTAGATCAACAAGTTTAGCAAGTAATCCATGGATCAAAACCTAGCAAAACGCACTCAAATCACAAACCGGTCCAAAACACGAAATTGGGGCTATTTTTTGGGGATTTTCGAATTTATGGGGGAAAAGACCAAATCGAGGAGAAATCCGTGGCAACCAAAAGCTGCTGATACCAGATGATGAGGGCAAACCTCTAGGGTGGCCCGATCTTCACGGATCTCGTGGTCAAATCGATGGGAAAGCGAGGGGAAAGGGAGAAGGTAGCGGAAGCGGACGCACACCTCGCGAAGAACACGATGAACACACGCAAAACACACACGATACAAGGCCGATTGCTCTCACCGGTGGCCACCGGGCCGATAGAATCCTCGCAAGGCAAGATCGGTCAACGTGCTCCCATCAATCCCAAGCGGAGAGGGAAGAACACCTTGGAGAGGGTCTTTACGTCTTGGCAAAGGGACACCGATGCCAAGGTCTTGTACAACAAGGGAGGCGCGATGCAAACTCCAACGAGGTGGTGACGATAGTCGATCCCCTTTGGTAGAAGGGGATGAGGCAAAACTAGAGATTCCACAAAGGGGGTTATCTTTAGTCTATCATCTATGCCTAAGGGATACATGAGGGGGTGGGGGCTCTATTTATAGGCCAGCCACAAGTTCAGGGGAGTTTGGGCATAAAACTAGGGTTTGGTGCGAAATAGAGGGGTACATGGGCAAAGGGCCCAGCTGTTGGCTCGCAGGCCCATCACTTGGGCCGGACAGTCCGGGGTAGCCGGACACTCCGGGTAGTGTCTGAACTGGCCTTCTAAATGTCCACGCCAGGTTGGGGCTGGGGCAGGCCGGACATTCCGGCCGAGTCGCGCCGGACACTCCGGCTGAATTCAAGCGGACTCTCCAGGGTGATGACGGCGGAGACTCTCGTTCTGGAGCTGGCTGCTCCAGGTCCATCTTCTTGGTTGACTTGGGGACGATCTTGGGGACTTGGCGTTGTGGATGTAGTAGCGTCCGCAGGACGGGCTGCATCAAATGGTAGATACATCGAGCAGCCCTATCAACTTCGGAACGGGGTAGCGCCAGCGAAGGAAAAAATTCCATCATACAAACGTTTCTTCTAATGAGAGGATGACATGTGGGTCCTAGGAGGTTGATTAAACGGTAGATGCATGGAGCATCGCTATCAACTTCCGAACAGGATAGCGCGAGCGAAGTAAAAAAATTCCATCATACACACAATCCTTCTAATGAGAGGCTGACATGTGGGACCTAGCAGCCTGACTAAACGACAGATGCCTCGAGCAACATTATCAAGTTCAAATCAGGGAGGCGCGACCAAAAAGTATGGTCCGCTAGAGACACTGACATCCGGGACCCACACGCCTCAAAAGACTTCGGCGAGTCAACATCGTGAGGAAACGAAAATCATGCTTCTGCCACGCGCTGGTCGAGCTTCCTCCATGTTTTTAGTAGATCCATCATAGTAGAGGGCCGCGAAAACGAAAAAAAAGTTTTCCATCGGCCACGGTCGAGCCGAGAATTTCGTCGCGGAAGACTCGCCTTCTACAACGACCGTCAAGCCAATTCATTGCGGAAGGAAACTTTTCTTGTAGTGGAATGCAATGACTCTAGTGCTGGTTTAGGATAAGAACACACATGCAATGACTCTACTGGATCCATATGTCATTCATGAAAAGAACACACATGCAATGACTATAGCTATTGTTAATGGAAATAACAGACATGCAATGATTCTATTGGATCCATATGTGGTTCATAAAAAGAACACACATGCAATGAACTTTGTGGATCCATGTGTATTATGAAAAGAACAGACATGTAATGACTCTAGTGGATCCATATGTGGTTTGTGAAAAGAACACACAGGCATTGACTCTAGTGCTGGTTTATGAAAAGAACATACATGCAATGACTCTAGTGGATCCATATGTGGTTCATGAAAAGAACACACATGCAATTACTCTGGTGGATCCATATGTGGTTTGCGAAAAGAACACACATGCAATGACTCTGGTGCTAGTTTCATGAAAAGAACACACATGCAATGACACTAGCTGTGGTTCATGAAAAGAACACACATGCAATGACTCTAGTGCTGGTTTTGTGAAAAGAACACACATGCAATGACTCTAGTGGATCCATATGTGGTTCATGAAAAGAACACACATGCAATGACATTGGTGGATCCATGTGGTTTGTGAAAAGAAAATACATGCAATGACTATAGTGGATCCATATGTGGTTCATGAAAAGAACACACATGCAGTGACATTGGTGGATACATGTGTTTTATGAAAAGAACATACATGCAATGACTCTAGTGGATCCATATGTGGTTTGTGAGAAGAACACACATGCAATGACTCTAGTAGATCCATATGTGGTTTGTGAAAAGAAAACACATGCAATGACTCTAGTGGATCCATATGTGGTTCATGAAAAGAATACACATGAAATGACTATAGTTGTGGTTAATGGAAAGAACTGGCATGCAATGACTCTAGTGGATCCATATGTGGTTCATGAAAAGAACACACATGCAATTACATTGGTGGATCCATGTGTTTTATGAAAATAACAGACATGCAATGACTCTAGTGGATCCATATGTGGTTTGTGAAATGAACACACATGCAATGACTCTAGTGCTGGTTTATGAAAACAACAGACATGCAATGACTCTAGTGGATCCATATGTGGTTTGTAAAAAGAACACACATGCACTGACATTGGTTGATCCATGTGTTCTATGAAAAGAACATACATGCAATGACTCTAGTGGATCCATATGTGGTTTGTGAAAAGAACACACATGCAATGACATTGGTTGATCCATGTGTTTTATGAAAAGAACATACATGCAATGACTCTGGTGGATCCATATGTGGTTTGTGAAAAGAACACACATCCAATGACTCTACTTGATCCTTATGTGGTTCATGAAAAGAACACACATGCAATGACTATAGCTATTTTTAATGGAAAGAACAGACATGCAATGACTCTATTGGATCCATATGTGGTTCATGAAAAGAACACACATGTAATGACATTGGTGGATCCATGTGTTTTATGAAAAGAATAGACATGTAATGATTCTAGTGGATCCATATGTGGTTTGTGAAAATAACACACATGCAATGACTCTAGTGCTAGTTTATGAAAAGAACATACATGTAATGACTCTAGTGGATCCATATGTGGTTCATGAAAAGAACACACATGCAATGACTCTGGTGGATCCATATGTGGTTTGTAAAAAGAACACACATACAATGACTCTAGTGCTAGTTTCATGAAAAGAACACACATGCAATGACTCTAGCTGTGGTTCATGAAAAGAACAGACATGCAATGACTCTAGTGCTGGTTTTGTGAAAAGAACACACATGCAATGACTCTAGTGGATCTATATGTGGTTCATGAAAATAACACACATGCAATGACATTGGTGGATCCATGTGGTTTGTGGAAAGAACATACATGCAATGACTATAGTAGATCCATATGTGGTTCATGAAAAGAACACACATGCAATGACATTGGTGGATCCATGTGTTTTATGAAAAGAACATACATGCAATGACCCTAGTGGATCCATATGTGGTTTGTGAAAATAACACACATGCAATGAATCTAGTTCTGGTTTATGAAGAGAACATACATGCAATGACTCAAGTGGATCCATATGCGGTTTGTGAAAAGAACACACATGCAATGACTATAGTGCTAGTTTATGAAAAGACCATACATGCAATGACTCTAGTGGATCCATATGTGGTTCATGAAAAGAACACATGTGCAATCACTTTGGTGGATCCATATGTGGTTTGTGAAAAGAACACACATGCAATGACTCTAGTGCTAGTTTCATGAAAAGAACACAAATGCAATGATTCTAGCTGTGGTTCATGAAAAGAACACACATGCAATGACTCTAGTGGAGGCATATGTGGTTCATGAAAAGAACACACATGCAATGACATTGGTGGATCCATGTGGTTTATGGAAAGAACATACATACAATTACTCTAGTGGATCCATATGTGGTTCATGAAAAGAAAACACAGGCAATGGCATTGGTGGATCCATGTGGTTGGTGGAAAGAATAGACATGCAATAACTCTAGTGGATCCATATGTGGTTTGTGAAAAGAACACACATGCAATGACATTGGTTGATCCATATGTGGTTCCTGAAAAGAACAGACATGCAATGAATCTAGTGGATCCATATGTGGTTTGTGAAAAGAACACACATACAATGACATTGGTGGATCCATGTGTTTTATGAAAAGAACAGACATGCAATGACTCTAGTGGATCCATATGTGGTTTGTGAAAATAACACACATGCAATGACTCTAGTGCTAGTTTATGAAAAGAACATACATGTAATGACTCTAGTGGATCCATATGTGGTTCATGAAAAGAACACACATGCAATGACTCTGGTGGATCCATATGTGGTTTGTGAAAAGAACACACATACAATGACTCTAGTGCTAGTTTCATGAAAAGAACACACATGCAATGACTCTAGCTGTGGTTCATGAAAAGAACAAACATGCAATGACTCTAGTGCTGGTTTTGTGAAAAGAACACACATGCAATGACTCTAGTGGATCTATATGTGGTTCATGAAAAGAACACACATGCAATGACATTGGTGGATCCATGTGGTTTGTGGAAAGAACATACATGCAATGACTATAGTGGATCCATATGTGGTTCATGAAAAGAACACACATGCAATGACATTGGTGGATCGATGTGTTTTATGAAAAGAACATACATGCAATGACTCTAGTGCATCCATAAGTAGTTTGTGAAAATAACACACATGCAATGACTCTAGTTCTGGTTTATGAAGAGAACATACATGCAATGACTCTAGTGGATCCATATGTGGTTTGTGAAAAGAACACACATGCAATGACTATAGTGCTGGTTTATGAAAAGACCATACATGCAATGACTCTAGTTGATCCATATGTGGTTCATGAAAAGAACACACATGCAATCGCTCTGGTGGATCCATATGTGTTTTGTGAAACGAACAAACATGCAATGACTCTAGTGCTAGTTTCATGAAAAGAACATAAATGCAATGATTCTAGCTGTGGTTCATGAAAAGAACACACATGCAATGACCCTAGTGGAGCCATATGTGGTTCATGAAAAGAACACACATGCAATGACATTGGTGGATCCATGTGGTTTATGGAAAGAACTTACATGCAATGACTCTAGTGGATCCAAATGTGGTTCATGAAAAGAACACACATGCAATGACATTGGTGGATCCATGTGGTTTGTGGAAAGAATAGACATGCAATGACTCTAGTGGATCCATATGTGGTTTGTGAAAAAAAACACATGCAATGACATTGGTGGATCCATGTGGTTTGTGAAAAGAACATACATGCAATGACTCTAGTGGATCCATATGTGGTTTTTGAAAAGAACACACATGCAATGACATTGGTGGAACCATGTGGTTTGTGAAAAGAACATACATGCAATGACTCTAGTGGATCCATATGTGGTTCATGAAAAGAATACACATGCAATGGCATTGGTGGATCCATGTGTTTTGTGAAAAGAATATACATGCAATGACTATAGTGGATCCATATGTGGTTTGTGCAAAGAACACACATCCAATGACATTGGTGGATCCATGTGTTTTATGAAAGGAATAGACATGCAGTGACTCTGGTGGATCTATGTGTTTTGCCCTCTCTCTCTCTTTCGTAGAAGCCCAAACCTGTGCTCACTATGACTGCTACGCCCTGATTGGTTGTCAAAGTTGTCACGCTGATCATGCGCACCAACCGTTGATCCTGTGTGATCCAACGAGGATCGTTGCACACGTCATGCCCTTCATAGTATAGCGTGAGACAACACAGACGTCTCCCTCAGCGAGACTTCTACAAGAAGGAACACGATGTCATCCATGGAAAAAGTTGTCGAGTGGTCATGTCACGCTTAATCTAGTATGCAGAGGCTACAAGTCTACTGCACAACAACTGGTCATCCATGGCCCACGGGCTATACCATTTTTTTACAACACAGCGCACCTACACTCTCACTTCCAACAGGCCCCCACCGCACGAACCTTCCACGCGGCAGCCGCAGCCAGAAGAGCTGCCTACTGGGGCCCCTGAGGAGGCCTAAACGTCCCCGCATTAAAAACCCAGCCTATCGGGTCCTCCATTCGCACTCATCCACTCCTCTCTCTTCCCTATCTAGCAAAACCCCACAATCCTCAATGTACAACCACGAACCTTCTCCATGAAACCAATGCGTGGGGGTGAGTGTGCAGGCAGATCTGGAGGAGCATCATGCAGCACAAGGCGAGGAGGACGTGCAGTTCAACCCCTTGGGGGACTATGTGCTCGCTGGTGCTGACGACTTCGGAGGCCCCGATGAGGGCATGGAGTTCAACGAACATGCTCTGCTCGTGTACCCGGAGGTACATCTATTTCTACATGTTTCATATTTTCTACTCGAGCTTAATCTAGTCCTGGTTTCATAAAAAAAATCTAGTCCTAATGATTAGATGCACCGTACGAACCGGTACATGGAGAGATCTAGTCTGTTCTGAATGAATCCACATTATTTATTTATTAATAAGTTATCAAGAACACAAACCACATTAATTTAGGAGCGAGCTAGGGAGACAGCCGTAATGTAATGTTGAACCTGTATAAATATGTTATTGTATTGAAAGTAACTTGGAATGGTGAGAGGAATATATATTTATTATTTTTCTCATTTCGGTTTGCATTTCATACATTACATGTAGATTTAAGTGAGATGGACTCTGATAAGGAGAATAGGGATAACAAGAGCTGCCATGTCATGAAGAAACTCAAGAGCGGGAGAATCCATTTTTGCACTCGACTTGGGGAGCTCAGGTGCCCTTTTTGTAGGAAAGGATCCAACCCAAGGATTGCCAGCTTGATTCCGCATGCGGTTGGCATCGGTAAAAGCCCGGTTAGTAAACACAAGTCGGCGACCAAGGCTAAGCATACTGCTTATGGCAAATTCCTGAGGGAGTATGTCAAGACCGGCCTGGTGTCCGCTTACTTAGGAATCAGCAACTTCTAGCCGACTAACCCATCACTGTGTTGGCCCGACCACTAATGTTTAATTCTCTTGCCTTTTATAGACCCTTAAATTATGTGGTGCGTTGAAACCTCATGCTTTTCCACTGACACGTGTGTTGCAAAGTTGCTTGATCATGCATGCTTACACCAGTGGCCTACCCAGAAACTTATAGAAGCATGGGTAAACGAGCTTCAATTTGGCAAATTCTGGACAAAATCACCAAATTAAAGAAAGGAAATTGCAAGCTTTGCACAATCGGCAGGCCTGAGCGGCTGGGCGGCTGTCCCGGGGTGTAGTGATGCTAGGTCTACTTCTTAAACTTGCTGGGAATAATAATCATAAATAGCTATATACTTCCTTCTATCCTATCATGTTACGTCGTGTCAACACCGTGCACCTGCTGCGGATTGGCAATGGGACGGTGGTCTCCGTGACTGGTCTCTGCCACGCCAAAGCCACATCGCACACCCGTCCCATCACCTACCGGGCACGGCCACCGAATTTAATTGCTAGGATTAGAAATCAATGGTGCTCGCCCGGTCAAACTTGCTTCTTCTTTGGTATGACCGGAATATTGGTAAACGCAATTTCTGATGCGCGCACCCCCCCCCTCTTTTACGCATCGCCTTCCGTCTCCATAGCAAAGAACTGTGCAAAAATCCCCAACTCCTTCCACCGCCGCTACAAAAACCATCGACGTTGCTGCAGGCACCGCCCCCACTGCGCCATACCACCGCAACAGATCACTCCACCACCACACCCAGTACCAGCCACCACTATCGACCCTAGGCCACCACCGCTGCATTAGCTGCTTCCATGGACGTAGAGTACGGCGTGTTCGGTGACGGGAGCGACTTCACCGACAAGTACACCGTCACCACACGTGGCACCACCGAGCTGACGGTCGTCCACACAAATGTGTCAGCGGAGGACGCCAAGGTCATCGCAATGTACGAGTGGTGGCTATAGGAGCCAATGGACAAGTACAAGATCGTCGGCCTTCACCTCGAGTATACCGGGGATAGGAAGAAGGCAGCGCTTTTGCAACTGTCCATGCGCAACCACTGCCTCCTATACCACGTATGCAGGGCCAAATGTGTATGCCCGGAGCTTCACGGGTTCCTACGCAGGAGGGAGATCTACTTCGCGAGCGTCGACATCAAGAACGACACTTCGAAGCTAGAGAGGGATCTCCTCGTTCATGTCGTCAATCACGTCGATCTCCAACGTTTGTGGAGGTACCCGGATGACGATACGGGGAAAGCCGGCATGGCTAGACTCGCTGCCGACATCATCGACCGTGTGTACACCGACATGAAGGTCGAGTCCCCGAAGCACCTGCACGAGCGATGGGAGTGGAGCCACCTGAATCACGATGCGATCAAGTACGCAGCCAGGGACACGTATGTCTACTATGAGATGCTCAACAGGATCTGGCGGGTGAGTGAGTGTGCTGTTTACCACCACTACTAGTTTCACATTCTGTTCCTAGTTTTATCTAGCCTGTATTTTATCTCGCATGTATTTTCTAAGCATTCCGTGTGTAAGAACTGAGATCGTATGATCCTTGTGCTATTAGGTAGTTAACCTGTATGAATTACATTTCCCCCTTTTGTATGCTCAACATTCATACTTACAAATTCTGTTTGTGCCCTTTGCATGCGGTAGAATCTAGAACTGCCATGCATAAGGTAGGATACAGTCATAACCAAACCCAGATTATAGCGAAGGATACAGTCATAACCAAACCAAAATTATAGTTCGACAAAGGTAATACACAACAGTTCATAATTGCTCACATAGTGTACTTTTGAAATAACATGTTTTCATAAACATAACAAGCCCCATACAAACACAACAATCATGCACTAAAAGTCTACATCCCAGCCTGTTGGAGAAGGCAACCGATCCCAAGATGTCTTCGTTCGCTTGCCCCGGCTTGTAGATTCCTCTACACTCTGGCATCTGGGGCAAACAACTTGCCTTGGTGGTGGTTCAATGGTATGATGCCTGGAACAAAAATTTACAATCTGGCGGTACAACTCGTGGCTAACATACCCGTCAATTGCAGCGTACTTCAGATTAGGTTCAGAAAGTGGCTTATCCTCCATGTAATCGTGCCCTAAACGCCTCCACCAACATCTCGGCAATTTGCGCTTCATGTCAGTGTACCACGGGTCGATGAGTTCGGCGACAAGATCGGCCATCCCGGCCCTACCGCCCTTCATCCCTGGGATCCAGTAAATTTTCTAGATGTCCACTCTACACTCCTTTGGGATTTTAATATTGAGAGTCGAGCTTTCAAGCAGTTTAGTGTCATTCATGATGTCAACACTAGTAAATGTTATCTGCTGGTTCACGAGAAAGTCATGAAACAACGACCTAATCCTTTCGCCCCACCTGCATGAAAATGAATTCAGACAAATAATATAGCAATAACTATTGAAAACAGACGGTTCAGGAACAAAAAAACAGCAAAGCCCACACGCTCCCGTCAGCCCCCATCCCTGGTATACGAGGACATGCCCCTTCATGGAGAGTTTCACCATGGCGATCCTACGGTGATTGCGGCTGTACTCGAGGTCGAGACCTACGAACCTGCTTTCTTTGAACCGTAACCAACTCATGTAATTATTCAAAGTGTTCCTCACCGTCCGAGGGTCGGTGGTGTAGACGACATTGATCTTCTTCCCGCCATGTACTTCTATGTTGAAGTACGTAGTGATTTGCCTGTCGTCGTTTCGGACATCCAACAAGTCCATGACTACAGGAAAGAGGGAAAGGATACGAAGGAAGAGGGCGATGCTGTGGTGGAGGAAATGCTGATGCCGTGGAGGAGAAAGACGATGAGGCCGTGGAGGAGGAAATGAGACAGAGAAGTGAAACTGCTTACTGCAATATTGGAACCGGCCTTACTAATATCTAGAATGGTGCACGACCGTTTGTAGTAGGGTGTAGGTGGAGAAAAACGGCGGTTTTATACGTCGATGCTAGCGCTGCCTAAAATTTGTTATGTGCCACTTGCATGTAGTGGAATCGAGGTCTGCCATGCACGATCCAAGTCAAACGTAGTCTCGTCTCGTTTGCACGTGCCGAACTTCACTCACTGACAGGTGGGGCCCACATTTTTCTCTCTTATGATTTATTTTTTCACTTCCTCTAGACGGTTCCGGTGCGCGGCCTCAATAGTTACGCCCTTCCTTGTCTTCCACACGAACGAGAACTGGTGGCGGTGGTGGTTCCTCACTAGGTCACTCCCTACTCGAATAACTGCCCCCTCCCTGATTCGATCCTCTCTCGATTCCATCCACCTCCTTATCACAACACCTCCATTAATCTAACAAATTCTAGAGTCCATTTGCCGCTATGGGTAGAGCTTGGGGTAGCAGCAGGCTGAAGCGGAAGGCAGGCAACGATGACGCGGATGGCCAGGGCGATCGCCACCGCGAGGATTGGGGATGGCCGAACCTCAGCACCGCGAACATGCATAGGATCGCCACGGTGGACATCATCTCTGCCAGTCGCCTCACTCGCTGTATCCCTGGCTACCACTTCATGATGCGCGACGTGGACGAACAATCGTCCGGCACGCCAGGCCTTCTTTACCCTGATACCAGCAATTGGCCAAACGACCGCGATGGCCACGTAAGTTCTAGTATCTTGCTTATTGGTTCAGTCATATCGTTGATTCATATGTGCTGAACTCTCATCAGAATCCTATGTTCCTTTTGTAGAACATGTTGTGTGCACGCACGGTTTGGTTTGAACAAATTGAACCATTTAAGACTATTCTGTACAGCGGAAGCTCTACTCGTACCTGATATTCTGGTATTTTTGTAGTGACACAGTCTTAATTTAGGTGATAGATGAGTTGTCGATTCCGATTTGCAATGGAATGCCTGCTAGGTGATATTCTATTTCCTAAAAATAAATAAACAGATTAGACGATTTAAGGCTATTATGCCCCTAGCTGTTTATGATCATCGTCAGGAGTTTGTTCGGGGAGAGCTCTGCTCCTACTCCATATTTTGGGTATTTTCATAGAGACACATGCACAATTTAGGCGATATCTAAGGAGACACTCTTATTTATGCGATATTTTGGGTACTTTAATCTGAAGGTCTAGTTGTCAAATTGTATTTGCAAAGGAATCCATGCTAGGTGATTCTACCAACTAACAACAAACTCTGCAGAATATTCATGCAAAAATGATGCTGCTGGATAAGTGGTCGAAATCAGTAGTGGTGAATATCAAGGAAGAAGAAGAGATGAAAATGAGAGATTACCAGAACTGGGTGGGTGGCAACGGCGAGTGGATGGTAGTACTTGGATAATAAAAAATGGCTACAGATTGTTGAGATTTACATTGCCATCTTTGGAAGGTGTCGACATTACTACATTCAACAACGGGTGGCCGCTGCCCATTTCTGAATTCGCTTATAGGTTCAACATGGCAGAACTTGAGCTCCTGAAGGTACAACTCCCACATAGATCGCGGGAGGTGTGGAAGACCTAGGAGTATGACGTCTTAGCGGTGTTCGCCAAGGCAATCACATTCATTAGATGCCCAGAAGACAAGGAATGGACAGTCTTGCATGACGACTTCCAGTGGCCAGAGAAGTATGTCGATGCCCTCTTCACCTCCAGCTACCATTCCAACAAACCGCAACGCATTTATGCAGTCACTAAACCTAGCGCCGACGTGCGTGTTTGGGAGCTGTTCATCTGGGGTGAGTCATGGTTTTATATAGCATGTGAAATCCCTCTCAAAATTCTGCTTACTGACTGTAAGTAACACGCAGGTACCCATGCAGCCCCGTGCGTCATTCCAGCTTCGATGATCGAAGATGCAGTAGAAGATGCTGAACTTGGATCATAGCGCTGGTTCCTGGCACCTCTCGGAGGCGACACGAAACAGGATGTTGAACTCATGTGGATTCATATCAGGGGAGCACTAAACAGCGTCGGTGATACAATAGAACATATGGGGACACAACTTTCTTCATACCCATCGCTGCGGTGTCACGTTTTCTCGAGGTCCGCATGCCCATCCAAAGACCTAGTAGAGAAAGTCTAGAGCAGAGTCGACAATCTGAAGAGACAATTTGTGTTTCTTGGGATCAACTACCCTTTCTTTGTCGGAGCCCCTGAGCTGTTGAACCTTTAATTACTCAAGCAGCCTTGGCTCCTGATGCTGCTGGTGGTGGTGGTGGTGGAGCTGACGAAGAACTAGCTATTGCTGCTCCTGGTAAAGCTGACGAAATACTTTGTGATGCTGCTGCTGGTGAAGCTGACGAAATACTTGCTAATGCTACTGCTGGTGAAGCTGACGAAATACCTGCTGAGGCTGCTGCTGGTGAAGCTGATGAAATACTTGCTGAGGCTGCTGCCGGAGTCTAGGAAGAACATGCTGGTGTTGTTGCTGAGGTGCCAGCACTTCCAGTGTTGATAGCAGACTGTGTGTTTGCTACACACTCACGCGCCTATCATGTTGACACTCCAGATCTGACCTGGAGCCGAATCCACGTTAGGGGGAGGGGGCCTACAATTGGCTCATCAGTGGGGTCATACGATTTGATGGAGAATGAGAGACGGCCAAATGCAGCATTTTGGTTCGATCCGACGATGCCACCAGCTCCAGGGACCTAGTACTCATACTGGCAGATCCGATGAACCATTGGTCTTTATCTTTATCTTTAGTTTCCCCCTAGTTCTATGAAGTAAATGATTCTTTAGTCAAGACTCAGTTACGCTTATTTGTGTAAACACTAAGTTGTGCTTATTTGTGTAAGATAAGTTAGGCCTAACTGCGTAATATTCAGTGAAGCCCAGTTTTTCTTTCCACGCCCATAACAGCAGAATTGCAGCATAGAACAAACAAAGGTAATGTGCATACTAGGCATTTTGCTTAGGATAACAACCACTTCAAGTAAAGGATACATGGTGTACGTATTTGAACGCATCACTAGAATGTGCCACCTATTGATGATTGATGACATGGATCTAGCTTTTCTGCTCGTATTTGCATTGAATTGCTCATTGATTTGTTCACATATTTTTGGCAATGGCTGATGAACTCCACTCTCTTGGTAACATGTTTCGTCAGCGAGCACTTGTTGATGCAATGCAAAGTACAAAACATGGTCTTCATCATCATTCCATTTAGGTTCTCTATGTTTTGTTATCACGGAGCTACTAATTTCAAATGAAAATCTAGTAAAAAACATATGTGTACATTGTTAGAGTATGATATGGACATGGTACATACATGTTTTTCTACAATCACAAGAAGAAAACTTGATGCATTTTCACCTTGTTGGCATTGTGCCGAACTGGGTGGATGTGGCTTTGGGGTTCAGAGAGGAAGGCGCCATGGCTAGTACGGGTGCGACCACGGCGATGGCGAGCTCGAATTCTGGAGGAGGAAAACATGACCGATCATGGTTGACACGATGATAGATCTCACCGGTAACCAATTCTCTTCCCCGTGCCGTGCCATGGGTGCGGCCATGGTGAGGGCGAGCTCCAACTCGGTATGGGGAGGAGAGCGGGGCCGAGCAGTTTCGTCCATGTCCGAGCTCCGCGCCATGGCGACATGGCCGTGACCACAGATTGCCGCTCCGGGGAAGAAGAAGACGCGTAATGGATGCAGGCGCTAACGCTGCAAGCCTACAGGGAGGAGAGCGGGGCCGGGCAGGTTTGTCCACGTCCCTGCTCCACGCCATGGCTACGACGCCACCATAGATTGCCGCTCCGGGGAAGAAGAAGACGCGTAATGGATGCAGGTGCCAACGCTGCAAGCCTACATGTCAGTCACGACGGGAGCGACATAACGGCGAAAACTGACAGGGGGTCAACTTGACGGCCGTTAGCCTAATATTTTGTATTGAAATGTAAAGTTGAAATCGTGCCAAAAAATACCCTCTGAGTATTTGGCACGCCAACTGTGGTCATCGCGGCTGATTATAGACAACTTGGGTATCGTGTTGCCTGGGCGGCTCAACTTTCGGGCCGCAAAATGATATTCTCCTTGAATGGGCCATCTCCTCTTGGTTTGAGCTTGGAATCACGTTCCTTGCTCAAGTGTATCCACATAAGGTCACCTTCTTCAAAGATCATCTCCTTCTTGTCCTTGTTTAACCTTCAAGCTTGGCGAAGGACTTGTTGTTCGATAGTAGGTATTGTTTCTTCATGAAGCTTCTTCATAGCTTGGGCGCGCTTTTCAACATCCATGTTGGTGCGCTCATGGAGAGGTAGTGATAGGATGTCGAGCACGGTGAAGGGCTCGAAACCATAGACGATCATGAAGGGACTCATCTTGGTTGTAGAGTGTTTGGCTCGATTGTAGGTGAACTTGCCGTGGGGAATGCATTCCTCCCAATCCTTCAAGTTCTTATTGATCATCGCACGAAGGAGAGTATCGATGCTTCGGTTGACGACCTTGGTTTGGCCATCGATTTGCGGGTGCGATGCAGAAGAGAAGAGTAGCTTGACGCCAAGCTTGGCCATGAGGGTCTTCCAAAAGTATCTCATGAATTTGACGTCGCGGTCAGAGACGATTGTTCTTGGCACACCGTGAAGACGAACAATTTCCATGAAAAACAAATTTGCAACATGTGAAGCATCGTCAATCTTATGACACGGTATGAAGTGTTCCATTTTTGAGAAGCGGTCCATGACAACAAATATAGAATCATGAGCATGCTTATACATAGGTGTAATATAGAATCATGAAATCCATGCTAATGTTCGACCATGGTGCATGAGGAATAGGCAATGGCATATAAAGACCAAAGGGGTTAGACTTAGACTTAGCTTGAACACATGTCGTGCATAGTTGAGGGTAGCTCTCTACGTATCTCTTCATATTGGGCCAATAGTAATGAGTGGAAAGCATGTCCAATGTCTTGTCACGGCCAAAGTGACCCATGAGGCCTCCACCATGTGATTCTTGGAGAAGCAGAAGTTGAAGAGACGACTTCATAATGCAAAGCTTGTTTTGTTTAAATAGAAAGCCCTTATGCAAATAGAAATCATGAATTCCTTTGTCAATGGAGCACTTTGCGAAAATTGGTCCACAAAACGGGTCCGAAGGATACAAAGTTTTGATTTCATCAAGACCCAACACGTTTCCTTCAAGACGAGTAAGAAAGCTTGTGTGCTTGCGAGACAAAGTGTCCGCAACTATATTATCTTTTCCCTTCTTATACTTGACAATGTAAGGAAGAGACTCCATGAACTCAACCCACTTAGCATGTTTCTTACTCAAGTTGGCTTGGCCTTTGAGATATTTCAACGACTCATGGTCGGAATGTATGATAAATTCTTTAGGCCAAAGGTAGTGTTGCCAAACTTGAAGGACACGAACTAAGGCAAAAATCTCTTTGTCATAAAGTGGATAGTTAAGGAGAGCACCATCAAGTTTCTCGCTATGGTAGGCAATAGGACTTGCATATTTCGAATACCACTAGCGTCACACTCTATCTCAAAAGTTTTAGTGAAATACAGTAATGCAAGAAGAGGTGCTTCGGTGAGCCTCTTTTTAAGTTCATCAAAAGCTTTTTGTTGTGCTTTGCCCCACATGAAGGTGACATTCTTTTTGGTCAATTCATTGAGAGGACAATCAATGGAAGAAAAGTCTTTCACAAAGCGACGATAGAAACCGGCCAACCCATGAAAACTTCGGAGTTCACTCACATTTGTGGGAATGGGCCAATCTCGTATGTCTTTTACCCTAGAAATATCAACTTCAATGCCCTTCGAAGAAATGACAAATCCAAGAAAAATCAACTTGTATTTAGCAAAAGTGTACTTGGGAATATTAGCACATAGCTTTTCATGTCAAAGGATTTGCAAAACCTCCTTGACATGTGTAACATGTTCCTCAAGTGATTTGCTATAAACAATATATCATCGAAATAGACAACAACACTCTTGCCAATGAGAGAACGCAAAATATGATTCATAAGACGCATGAAGGTGGATGGGGCATTAGATAAGCCAAAGGGCATGACCAACCATTCATAGAGACCAACTTTGGTCTTGAAGGCGGTTTTCCACTCATCACCTGCAACCATGCGTATTTGATGGTAACCACTGCGGAGATCAATTTTTGAGCAAATAGTGGCTCCACACAACTCGTCAAGCATGTCATCAAGACATGGTATGGGATGTCGATAACGCACGGTGATAGCATTAATTGGATGGCAGTCCATGCATAATCACAATGTATCATCCATTTTCGGAACAAGAATCATGGGTAGCACACTCGGACTAGTGCTTACTTGGATCAAACCTTTGGAGACATGTTGGTTGATTTGATGTTCGATATCCTTCGTCTCCTCCGGGTTCGTGCGGTAGGCGGCGCGGTTTGGAAGGGGTGCGCCGGGTATGAGGTCAATGCGATGCTTGATTCCGCAAAGAGGAGGAAGTCCATGCGGGAGCTCTTCGGGGAAAACATCCCTGAATTCCGGCAAAACAATCATCAAAGAGGGAGGAATATTTGTCAAGTCATTAGTTCCTTGCGCTAGTCCCTTGCAAATGAGGACATAGTGCAAGACGTATGGGTTGTTCCTCACATCTCTCATCTCACTTTTGGTGGCAAGGAGAACACTCTTAGTTTTTCCACTCGAGTTAGGCTTGTGGCTCTCACTCTCTATGAGTTGGTTCTCTCGCTCACCGCTCTTCGCACAAGTTTGTGTTGTGGTTTGCGCCCTCGCTAAAGCCTTTGCATTATCCGCAATTATTTGGCTAGGAGTCATCGATTGAAAAACACATGTCTTGTTAAGAGACTTGAAGGTGTAAACATTTTTGCGACCATCATGTATAACACCTTTGTTGAATTGCCATGGTCGACCAATCAACATGTGGAAAACCGTCATTGGGACGACATCACACTCCACCGTGTTCTTGTATGGCCCAGTAGAGAATGTTACCGAGATGGTGTACTTGATCTTCACGGACCCTTTGTCACTTACCCATTGCACATGGTAGGGGTGCTTGTGAGGATGGAGAGTGAGGTTGAGATTCTCATACAACTCGGTGCTTGCAAGGTTGTGGCAACTCCCTACATTAATGATCACCTTGATAGATTTCCCATTGATCTCGGCACGTGTTTGGAAGATATTTGATCGTTTATCTTCATGCTCTTGTGCTTGAGTGGTCAAGATCCTTGTGACGAACAGCGATGGACTTGCGTCATGTTCACACATGAGGAGTTCTTGGTCATCTTCCACACTTTGCCTTGTCATTGCTTCCTTGACTCCGGCATCAAATTCATCTTCACCCAAGTACTCTTCATTTCCATTGTCATGGATGAACAATACTTTCTTGTTTGCACATTCGACCAACTTGTGTCCTTTTCCTCCACACTTGTAGCATTCGTCGTTGAATGGCATGGTCTCTTTTGTATACTTGCCACTTGGGGGCAGTTTTCCTTGAGGAAGTGTGGGCTTGAAGGTACTTGAGGAGCTTCCATTGTAGGTTGTTGGTGTAGCGGTTTAAGCTTGCTTGTAGGTGAAGTATTTCTTGGGCTTGTTGTACTTGATATCCTCTTGAACTTGATGCTCGGATTTTATTGCGATGTTCACAAGCTCAACCATGTCATTGTATGTTTGGAACTCGATGATGTGCTTTATTGGATGGTTCAAGCCGATGAGTAAACGTGCCATTGTTTGATGACGGTGTCCTTCGCGCCTTGCTTGAGGTCTTGAGGAGAAATCACCATCATAGCTTGTCGTTGCGGCGTGCGGTGGAGAAGGTACATAGTGCGAAGAGCTTGCATCTTCAACCACGGGACAATCATTGCGTCTTGGAGCACTTGGATGATGATATTGACGAAGAGGAGAACAGTGACGTGACGAGCTTGATGCGCGTGAACACGGTCTTGTCATTCCGTCGTTGAGGAGTCAAACTTGTCATTTGTTCTGGCGACGTAGCATTGGAGCGCTTCATTTTGGTGGCCAAAGTTGTGTTTCATTGCATGCATTTGACTTTCAAGGCCATCAAAGCGGTTTTTGATGTTCTTGAACTCGGCTTGCGTCTCAGCAAATTTTTCATCTTGTCGCATCTCAAGCGCTTGGCAACGATCACGAAACTCATGTCGGATGATGTAATGGCTCACGTGTGTCATGTACGGGCCTTGTTCTTCTTCTTGGGGAGGTGGTTGGCTTGACTCACGATGCCTATCCATCATGCTAAACACATAAGGATTGTATATGGAAGTGGAATATGGTGGTGTTAGCCTTTGACCTCACCTTGGGGATTGCACCAAACTAGAAACCACAAGTGAGATCTATTAGCTTGCAAAGTGAAGTCGCAAAGAAAATTCACACTAAAGAAAGGACTAAAACTCTTAAAAGCTTGTTGGTGGTAGGTTAGGATTGTGGAATGCCAAAGAACCAACGAAAAGAAAAGGGATAGTCAAAAGTGGGTAAAATCCAAACAAAACTCAAGTCAAAGGAAAAGGTCAACAACTCAAAAGGGGTGAGGGGAACCTAAGACTATATACACACACGTGGAGATCGTTGGGATTGACACGACTATGAAAATGGGCAAACAAAATGACCTAACAAAGACTACGCTCGCTATCGTGCCAATGCAAGGAGAGACCGTGTTGGAAAGAGGAAAATGAGCAACAGATTTGTGCACTTGCCTTGGGCGCTCTTCTTTCTCTCTTGCTTACAAGCTTTGAGACTCTCTTTTGCTATGGGAGACTATTTTTTGTATCTTTTTCTTTTGTTTCTCTTTTTTTTGCTCTCCCTTGATGCTACCAAGTCACTCTTGCTATTGCACTCTCACTATCCAAGGATAAATTCACAATGTTCAAGCAAACACAAGAAGAGCCACTATCGTGGGATAGGTACACACAAAGGAAGATAAGGTAACAAGGTGATGCAAGTTATACCTTCTTGGTGATCATGAACTTGCGATCGGTGTTGCGGGATGATGTTTGGTGCCGTGGTGTCGATGAGCACGGATGTTGTCAATGCGGAAGCTTGCTGTTAGTTGACGACATGCACACGGGACTCAAACAAACAAGAGAAAATTAGCCAATGCAAAATAAGAGGCAAATGTCAAAATCAGGCGTCTGGGCCGGAGTCTCCGGTATCTCTGTGCCAGAAACTCCGGTGTAGGCCGGAGACTCTAGTGTGCTCATCATAGAAACTCCGGTGTGGGCCGAGGAATCCAGTCTGCAGGTCCAGAAACTCTAGTCTAGGGACTAGCTCAAATTGCTCATGTTCTTGAGCGGAAATCTACGCCTTGGGTCCTCAAATCCATGAAAAATTGGCCAAATTGGGCTAGGAAAACACAGGATAAAGTTAGAACGATACCTAAGACAAGATTTGGTCAGATCAAAACCACAAATAACACTCCAAATCAAGAGATCGATCAAAAGGCAAATTTGGGGCTCTTTTTTGGGGATTTTTGAATTTTATGGTGGATAGAAGAAAAAATTGTGGGGGAATTTGTGAGCAACGAAGCTCTTTTTACCAATATGTTGAGGGCAAACCTCGTGCATGGCCTGATCTTTCATGAATCCCTTTCAAATCGAGGGGGAAGTGCGGGGGGGGAGGAGAGGGCAGATGAACACGACGAACTCATGCACGAAGAACACGATGAACACCCTCACACAAAGACACGATACAAGCCAATAGCTCACGCTGGCGGCGATCGGTCTGGCGCAATCCCTAGGATCAGCGTCGCGCGAGGATCTCTCTCTCTAACTAGCACGGCGAGTGGGGAGTCTCGGTGAGATCTTGATGTCTTGGCAAAGGGACTCCAATGCCAAGGCCTTGTACAACAAGGGAGGCACGATGCAAACTACAATGAGGTTTGTGATATTTGGGTGCTCCTCTATAAAGGAGCATGAGACAAGAACTAGATAGATCCACAAAAGGTGTCCACTAATTCCAAATATCAAGCCTACGGTTTACAATAGAGGTGGGGGACTATATATAGGCCAGCCACTAATTCAAGGATACTTTGGGGATAAAAGATAAGTTCTGGACGGACTAAGGGGTACATGGGCTGAAGGCCCAAAGGCTTTTACATGCCTGGCGACGCTCGGTCCGAAGACTCCGGTGTAGCAGTCCAGAGACTCTAGTCCAGGCTAGAGATTCCGGTCAGTCTCTAGAGGGGGTATCAGACTGTCCACACGGTCGGTCTAGATGCTGGTCCGGAGATGGGCCGGAGATTCCGGTGTCTCGGTCCGGAGATTCCAATCTGACAGGCCGGAGACTCTGGTCTGTTTAGCGCCAGCAGCTTCTTCTTCATGCACTGCTCCTTGTACTCCATCCATGGGGACTTGGTGATGCGTCGAGGCTTCATAGCTGAGAATGCATAGTGTATTTGCATGAAGTAGCAAGCCATCCAAGTATGTATCAAAGTCACATGAGGAGCTTGGCTCAGGCACGAGTCATGGGTCCACTTGGGGGACTTGGTGTTTTAGATGTAGGAGCATCCATAGGACAAGCTACATCAGGATTGGAACCACAACCTCACTCAAGCATACAGGGATAGGCTCGGTGTGCTCAACTCCATGCGCCTCCTTTGGTGAAGGTAAAATCACATGCTCACAATTCTCGACCTTATCGCCTTGAAAGTTGGATGCCATATGATGGTCATCGCTCGCCTCCATGGTCGAAGGGAAAATCCCATGTTTAACCATCTTGTCGCCATGTTGTAGTAGTGGTGGAAGTAGGCTCATGTTGTTTTCGAGAGCGGTGCTCGGATCGACTTCATCACATATGTGTCCTTGTCTTCCTTCATCTTGAAGTGTAGACTCGTGACATGGAACTTTCTCATCCTCTTTGGTGACCACCTTGGCTTGTGTAGACATCCTCTTGACGTACTCGTCCAACTTGGCAAAGTAGAGGTCTTCATCCTCCTCATCCATGAAGTTGCATGTGTCATCTTGGACGTCAATTCTTGGCATTGAAGCTTGATGACATGGAGGAAGGCTTGGTCCATTTTGGTGGTGGCACGAGTAGTTGAAGGAGCCTTATGATGGTGTCGACGGAGGTCATTGGCGTGCCTTCCCAAAGGTTGATGTGGGTGGCACACTTGGTCATCCACATGATGCGCGCGACGATGATCCTTGTCCTTGGCACTCTTCTTGTGCTTGTGGTGTAAACTTGAGGTAGCCTTGTTAACTTTGGCGAGGATGCTCATGTTCTTGGCGAAGTTGTCGTCCCATGTCCTTCTTGAAGTTGTTGAGGATGCTTTGGAACTTGTCCATTCGATGGTGGACCTTGGCGCTCTCGAGGTGGAGGCTCCATCCTAGTCGATGCGACTTGAGGAACTTGTCGTTGTCGTCCTTGAAGTCGTCCATGCTTGGGGAGTTATTGTTGTTGTAGAACTCCATATCACCCAAGCATGTGGAGCCATTGTTGGTGTAGTGGTCCATCATATCATCTATGATTGTGGAGGCATATGCATGGTGGATCATCGTGTATTCTTCATAGATATCATCCTCATTTCCGGAGTCCCTCGACATGATACACAAGACCAAGTGGTGTATATGGAAGTGGTAGGGGGTTAGGGATGCAACATCAAACCTTACTTTACCTTGGAAGATAATATCATGCAAGTGGCCACACTTAATAGCAATAAAACCAAGTAAAGTGAAGCTCACGCGGAACACCAAAACCAACTAACTACTAAAAATACACACACAAAGATTATGATGGATGGGTATGGAAGGTGGCATGTCCAAGAACAATCCGAAATCAAGATGTTGTAATGACAAGTAAAGAACCACAATGATCACAAAGCAAAACAAGTCAATCCACAAGAAAGTAATTATGTCCAAGGAAACACACACGGTGAGATAAATGGGACTTGTGCGACGGAGCAATCGAGATAAGAACCAAATGATTACCTAGCGAATACTATAAGCTCGTGTCGCACAAGTGCAAGGAGAGACGCTAGTTCGATTGCACAAAAATTGGTGGGCTAAGATATGCATAATAAATACCACTTATTTGATGTTCATCGAGCTTGTGCTTTCTATTCTATGAGGCATTAGTTTCTTTCTTTTTCTTTTTTTCTTTTTATTTTCTTTTTCACTTGCCTCTACCTTGTGCCAACAACTATACAAGATAACTATATGAGATAGCGCGCTCATAACTTTTGCTCGGAATTCTACAAAGTATCAAATGTGCATAGCACAATCAATCATAGGAGGAACTAGTCTCAATAGGTGTTTGTTGATCGCAAATATAGTGTAGCTCACAAAGGAAGGCAAGTGGGGAGAAGTCACGGAATGTTTATATCTTTCATCGCGGATCTTCACCCTTTATTGTTGGATTCCGCCTTGCTAAAGGTATTTGTATGGAGTATATAGCATTAACCATTTGGATCATAATGTAGATCCCTTTCTTCTTTTTGAAATGAGCTAAAGAACACCAAAATCCGAGTTCAAATGCAAAAGTTATGCTCAAAACGGTGAGAAAGCTGAAATCTAGGAATCTGCCGATTCTATCTGTACCGGGCGGTGGTACCGGGTTTCTGAGCGGTAGTACCGGTCTTCCGGAGGCCCGGTAGTACCGTTTAGGTACCGGTCAGGTGTGTTGGTACCGGGTTTTTCCCCCGTAGTACCGGTGGTCGCAGAAACGCCCTGTTTTGACGCGTTTTCCTGATTTTGGGGCGATTTGGGCGGAAAATTGATGAGGACATCCATACTATTCCACTATCTCCTACTCCTATTCACAATGAAGATGTTGCTGCAAAGAACAAGTCCAATGAAATCAGAATTGGACCCATTACAAGAGCTCGTGCAAAGCTAATTGAGCAACAGGTGAATTCACTCTTAATTGAACCTGATATTTTACTTAATGAGAACTTTATACTACCTAAGTCTATGCATTTATGTATGATCAGGTTCGTTGAAGAAACAAGCATGGCACGAGGAGGAGAAGGGCTACAAGAGGAGCCCGGTATGATGATCGCCTGAGGATGCGCGAGGGAGGAGCGGGACGAAGGCGCAAGAGAAGATCATAAAAACAAAGTCGACCGAGAGTTAGAAGTCGAACAACAAGGAAGGTTCAATTCGGACAGACAGAAGTTCTGAAATTGAAACGGACATGGTTTCCACATACCAACTCCGAATTAAGCACATAAGTACTTGTTGGAAAGATAATTCCGAGATCTTTCCAACGGGTATTTGCACGTCTCCTAGTTCGTTACGAGCTGTGCACAGCAACCAAAACAAGTCGACAGACGTTTTCTATCAGTTTACAAATAGAGTCCTTTTAAGTTAGGAAAGTTAGAGATATGTTTGGTTTTGACCCCAACTCTATGTTGGACGTCCAGCAGCCTTTATATAGGCCTGTAAATCATGGTTTTTAGGTTTTAGACCACGTTAAAATATTTTGGAGTTGTTTCTTTCAAAGAACCTCTGGAATTACCCTGTGTTCGAATCTACCAACTATAATTGAGTGTGATCTGTTATTCTATTGCGAATTAGTAGATTGCATACTACCGTTCGTGGTTACGGCTGCGTGCGCAAGAGTGTGGTGCTGTGAATATCCTACAAGGTTCGAGATCTGTTGCGCTGGCATCAGGGATCGAGCGGAGAGATCATAGCTACGCACTAGTTATCTATCATCCACCATCATCATCGCATCCGCTTACTGATAAGATCGGGCCACCCCATATCAAAAAGCTTCAAGAAAAACACCAAATTGAAGGGGTAAATGATGGAAATAGGCCATGGGAACGCAGGGAAAGGTAGACCGACAAGTTTAGCAAGTAATCCACGGATCAAAACCTACCAAAACGCACTCAAATCACATATTGATCCAAAACACAAATTGGGGCTATTTTTGGTAGAATTTTCGAATTTATGGTGAAACAACCAAATCGATGAGAAATCAATGGCAACCAAAAGCTGCTGGTACGAGATATTGAGGGCTAACCTCGTGGGTGGCCCGATCTTCATGGATCTAATGGTCAAATCGATGGGAAAGCGAGGGGAAAGGGAGAAGTTAGTGAAAGTGGACTCACACCTCGCGAAGAACACAATGAACAAATGCAAAACTTACACGATACCAGGCCGATTTCTCCCGCCGGTGGCCACCGGTCCGATAGGATCCTCACAGGGAAAGATCGTTCAACGTGCTCCCTCGATCCCAAGCGGAGAGGGAAGAATACCTTGGAGAGGGTCTTGACAACTATGCTCACGCACTCGCAAACATAGGCCTTATACAACGCGGGAGGCCCGATGCAAACTCCAACGAGGTGGTGATGATAGTCAGTCCCCTTCGATAAGGGGATGAGGCAAAACTAGAAATTCCACAAAGGGGGTTTCCTTAGTCTATCATCTATGCCTAGGGATACATGAGGGGTTGGGGGCTCTATTTATAGGCCAGCCACTTACATAGGGGTAGTTTGGGAATAGAACTAGGTTTGCAACATAATAAGGGGGTACATGGGATGTGGCCCAGATCTGATGCACATAGGCACTATTGTGTCTGGTAGTACCAGACTAGATGACCGGTAGTATCGCTTGTGGGCGGTAGTACCGCAAGCTGGCACCAGGGCGTCCAAAGGCGATGGCGTGGGCTTCAATAGTGGTCGGTAGTACCGCTGATGCCGAGCGGTAGTACCAGGGCACGGTAGTACCGCTCATCCTAGTCTCTTCCTTCTTCCCTTGTCGGGCTTGATGTTCCGACCTTCCTCCCTTGTCTCCGTACTTGGCGATGTGAACCTATAATGGTCATAGGATGGAGTATGAAGTAGAATACCATTCCAATAGGGTACGAAGTGGACTCTCATAGAGTATAGGATTCACCTTTGAAGTCCATGACGACTTGGCATAAGTTGGAGACCATGATGTGGTAATGACCATAGGTTGGCTACATCAATCAGGTTAACCTCGATATCCCATGTTTGATGTATCCCGACCTTCGGTTGTTACCACATCATGGTCTCCAACTTATGCCAAGTCATCATGGACTCCAAAGGTGAATTTGTTCCTCTATGCGAGCCCACTTCCTACCCTCTTGAATGGTATACTACTTCATACTTCGTCCCATATTCATGATAGGTTCATACTGACAAGTACGAAGGAAAGGGAGGAAGCTTAGAGCACTAGGCCCGACAAGACGGAGTCTCCAGACCGACATACAGGAGTCTCCGGCTGACCTCCGGACCAACCCCTGGACTGAGGCTAGGGACAATCTGACTGGCACTCCGAAGACAGACCGGAGTCTTCGGACCGCGCACAACGGAGTCTCTTGCCTAAGCAAATGGGCCTGCGTGCCGCCAGCTGGGCCTTTTGCCCATGTACCCCTTATTCCGCACCAAACCGTAGTTTTATGCCCAAACTATCACTGAACTTGTGGCTGGCCTATCAATAGATCCCCTACCCCCTCATGTATCCCTTAGGCATAGATGATAGACTAAAGATAACCCCCTTGTGGAATCTCTAGTTTTCCTCATCCCCTTACCAAAGGGGACCGACTATCGTCACCACCTCGTTGGAGTTTGCATCGCGCCTCCCTCGTTGTACAAGGCCTACGTTTGTGAGTGCATGAGCATAGTTGTCAAGACCCTCTCCAAGGTGTTCTTCCCTCTCCGCTTGGGATTGAGGGATCACGTTGACCAATCTTTTCTTGCAAGGATTCTATCGGACCGGTGGCCACCGGCGGGAGCAATCGGCTTTGTATCATGTGAGTTTTGCGTGTGTTCATCGTGTTCTTCACGAGGTGTGCGTTTGCTTCTGCTACCTTCTCCACTTTCCCCTCGCTTTCCCATCGATTTGACCATGAGATCCATGAAGATCGGGCCACCCACAAGGTCACCCTTTATCATCTGGTATCAACAACTTTTGGTTGCCACGGATTTCTCCTCGATTTGGTGTTTTCGCCCATAAATTTGAAAATCCCCAAAAAATTGCCCCAATTTTGTGTTTTGGATCGATCTATGATTTGAGTCCATTTTGGTAGGTTTTGATCCAAGGATTATTTGCTAAACTTGTTGATCTATGTTCCCCTGCGTTCCCATGGCCTAATTCCTTGATTTCCCCCACCAATTTTGTGTTTTGGTTCGATTTTTTCTGCCAAAATCATATCCCGATCGAGTTCTACACATCCTAGCACCCCCGGACCGGAGATTTTCATCCCCAGACCGGAGATTGCGGCCCACGAACTTGAGATTCTGGTCCAGACCAAAGTTCCTGGCAAATATCCGGGCCACCATACAGACTGACATCTAGTTTACGCGCAGAAAAACAGATTTGACCTTCCTCACCGTTCTGAGCATAACTATTGCATACAAATTTGGATTTTGGTGTTCTTTAGCTCGTTTAGAAGAGGAGAAAGAGGTATACATCATCATGTAAGTGGTTCATGCTATCTACTCTATCCAAATTTCGTGAGCAAGGCGGAATCCACCAATAAAGGGTGAAGATCGGCGAAGCAAGGTATAAACATTCCGCGACTTCTCCCCACTTACTTTCCTTTGTGAGATACACTATCTTTGCGATCAACAAACACCTATTGAGACTAGTTCCTCCTATGATTGCTTGGGCTATGCACATATTATACTTGTAGAATTTTGTGCAAAAGTTGTGAGTGTGCTATCTCATATAGTTACCTTGTATAGTTGTTGGCACAAGGAAGAGGCAAGTGAAAAATAAAACAAAAAGAGAAAAAACATAGAAAAATAAAAAGAAACAAACAAGTGCCTCATAGAATAGGAAGCGTAAGCTCGATGAACATCAAATAGGTGGTACTTATTGTGCGTATCTTGTAGCCCACCAATTTTATTGCAATTGAACTAGTATCTCTCCTTGCACTTGTGCGACACAAACTTATAATCTTTGCTAGGTAATCATTTGGTTCTTAGCTCACTTTATCCGTCGCACAAGTTCCATTTATCCCACCGTGTGTGTTTCCTTGTACATAATTCCTATCTTGTGGATTGACTTCTTTTGCTTTGTGATCATCATGGTTCTTTACTTGCCATTACAACATCTTGATTTTGGATTGTTCTTGGACATGCCACCTTCCATACCTATCCACCATAAGCTTTGTGTGTGTGTTTGTTTTTAGTGGTTAGGTGTTTTTGGTGTTCCGCGTGAACTTTAGTTTACTTGGTTTTGATTTCTTTCAAGTGTGGCCACTTGCATGATACACTCTTCCAAGGAAAGTAAGGTTTGACGTTGCATCCCTAACCCCCCTACCACTTCCATATACACCACTTGGCATTTTGAATCATGTCTAGGGACTTTGGAACTGAGGATGATATATATGAAGAATCCATAATGAGCCACCATGACTACGACTCCACAAGTATAGAGGACATGACAGAGCACTACACCGACAATGGCTCTGCATGCTTTGAGTAGCGGGAGCAGTACACTTATGACGACTCCACATGTATGGAAGACATGGAGCATGACATCAACTATGGATCCTCAAGCATGGAGGAATTGGAGCTCTACATCGACAATGGATCCTCATGCATGGAGCACTACACCATCAATGGCTCCACATGCTTGGGGGATAGAGAGTACTACATCAACAATGACTACCCAAGCATGGACGACTTCGAGTGCTACATCAACGACGCCTCTCCAAGCATGGAGGACATGGAGAACTTCACCAACTTTGAGGGATCTTCCATGACCCATGAAGAATACCTCCACCGCTTGGAGATGGAGGACTACCGCGCCAAGAAAGAGGATGCAAATCATCAACAAACCATGACCTTCAAGGCCAAGCATGCCACACCAAAGGGCACCACCTACTTCGATCATCCACCTCCAAGGCGTCAAGCGCCACCACCTACATGGCGTCATGTGCCACCATATCCAAGGCGACGAGCGCCATCACCTCTAAGTCGTCTAGCGCCAACATCTCCAAGGCGCTAAGCACCACCATCTCTAAGGCATCAAGCGCATCTACCTCCAAGGCATCAAGTGCCACCTACTTCAAGAAAAGTGGCACCCAAACATCATCTTCCACAAGAGGTGCCACGACACAAGAATCTTCATCGACATACATCCTCTCATGACCATCGCCAACATCAAGAGGATACAAGATGTCATTCAAGGCATCTTTGCCATGAAGATGGAGAATACATGTTGAGCACCATCCATAATGCTCAACCAAGCTCGAGAAGGCACCACCATCACAAGAAGAGTGCCAAGGAAAAGGATCATCGTCGCGAGCGTCATGTGGATGACCAAGTTCTTCACCAACATAAACCTTTGGCAAGGCACGCCACTGACCTTCGTCGACACCATCATCATAAGGCACCTTCAACAACTAGTGACACCACCAAAATGGCACCAAGATCAAGCCTTCTTCCATGCCATCAAGATTCAACGCCAAAACTTCAAGTTCAATATGAAGCATCCAACTACAAGAGCTTCAATGCAACTTATTCTCCAAGCACTACAAGAATGTCATTCAAGCAAGAGATGGACCTCTACTTTGCTAATTTGGAGGAGGCCATCAAGTGATATGGGGTGGCCCGATCTTCTCAGTAAGCGGATGGCGATGATGATGGTGGATGATAGATAACTAGCATGTAGCTATGAACTCTCCCGCTCGATCCCTAATGCCAATGCAACAGCTCTCAAACCTTGTAGGATATTCACAACACCACGCTCTTGCGCACGCAGCCGTGACCACGAACGGTAGTCTGCAATCTACTAATTCCCAATGGAACAACAAATCACACTCAATTATAGTTGGTAGATTCGAACATAGGGTAATTCGAGAGGTTCTATGAAAGAAACAACTCCAAAATATTTTAACGTGGTCTAAACCCTAACTTGTGACGGCTACAAAGGTTTATATGAGGGCTGGGGCGTCCTCCCCTCTAAACGGGCCTAAAAACAGCCATAACTTGGCCCAAACTGACTCGGTTCGACTCAAACTGATACATACCGACCCATATATGGGTTCGGCCTTATTGGCACGCAATCCAAACATCGTGGAACACCTCAAACATGTAATTCTGGGTGCGCCATCTCTCTCTCTTGCTCATATGTGATTTCCTCATTGCCTCCTAGTGCGCATGCCTCCCGCTCCTCCCTCACGCACTTGTTGATATTGGAAATCAGCGCTTGTCCTTCTTGCTGCAACTCTCCTCCTCCTCGCGCAACGCTTGGGTTATCAATAAACCTGATCATACAAAGATGCATAGACTTAGGTAGTATAAAGTTCTCATTAAGTAAAACATCAGGTTCAATTAGGAATGAATTCACCTGATAGTCATTATTGATTTGACTCAATATTTCCTTCCAGTTCAGGCAATCAGAATCATCGTAATCCCTGTATATATCCTCATCATCCTCCCTTTCTTCATGAAAAGTCGTCCTCGGCTTTAGGTAAGCTGAAAGTGGGAGAAACAAAAAGAACAACGTGTACGCAAAGTATATGTATATATAACATGTTGTATTATTGTTGTTCACATGAAAAGTATGTCCAGTATACATCAAGCAACTTAAATTGCAGGTATAAGTGAAGTACAAAGAATCATGATCATGGTGAAATACAACTAAATAGATAGTCTTGTTCTTCAATATTAAATTCAGTTTTCTTAAAGAAGATCTATGATCAAATTTGTGGACAAGATCTAACCAATTCAATATATGTGAAATCCAAATTGATTCACACCATGCTTCAACTGCGCTACTCTGATTAATATGAACATGATCATGTTGTCCAGTATGGAAGATGCAACTCCATTTGCAAGTACAAGTGAAGTATAGAGCAGTAGCACAGCTAGACAAAGACTTTTGGGACAAACACAAAGGATATGAAAACTTGGGTTCTATTCTAGCAAGATTACAACGATCAAACATAGGTAAAATTACTTGTGTTGGCTGTATTATATCAACTAGATCTGACTTTAGTTTCATACTATCACAAATTTCAGCATATGTCCCACAACAAGTCATCGACACACAACAAGTATGGCTGAAAACAGCATGTTTTAGTTCAGCGATTCTATCACAAGTAATGCATATGTGATCCACAAGAAAATTTTCATGCATGCTATATTCACCAATTAGATTGAAAGTGAAACAAGGAGAATATGTGCTAGAATTTAGACATGAAATTTCAGAAATCTTGTCCATAGCACAACTCATACTCATAGGTTCATTTAGCATGATGGAAAACACAATATCAGCATGTGGTATTCGAGCAAGTATTTCTTTATGTGTAATCAGTACCACATGATCAAAATTGGAATTTGGTAAACTATCACATGGTGCTGAAACAATAGTGTAAGGCAAATCACAAGGAGGCTTCAGTAAAGGAATAGACTCACAATATGTGGCACATGTTGGCTGAAGCTCCAAATTAGTACCAATGTCATCAACAATCTTCTCAGCTGTAGTAGGTACTACGACATCCTCCTCAAGTGACAATACCAGATCGTGTGATGCAGGTTGTAAAATAGGCGTCTCCCTTTCTTCAAAAGCAACCTGTACATCACAAGATACAACACTAGGAGTAGACATGATTACGTTAGTAGACAACTCACATGTCTCATTAGTGTCCACTCTCAAAATTTCTGGAATAGGCCATTTGTAGTTGTTCAAAAACATAGAACGTAGAAATTGCTTGAAATCTTCCCAAAGGATTCTTTTACTCATGACGCCATACACAATCCTTGCGTCCTTCCACCAACGAGCTACCTCTTCATCCACACGTCGGTGAGCAAGAATGTATTCTATATGGCTATTAAACTTGCTATCAAAAGTACGACATCTCGCAAAACCAAATCCCATATCAATTTCCCAAATCCGATATTCTGCGGGTGTGGCGGAACTTTCCAATCGCCACTTGATTGTAGTTGGATCATATGCCATGCCAACCACAATAGCTAAATAGTCATGGTAAACATCATCTGATTTCTGCATCACATCAACACTAGTAGAAGTCATGATTAGTACATTAGTGCAAAAACACAAAATTGTTTTGGTGGCACACTCACAACTCACTCAAAAACTGACAAGAAAGCAGATCTTACCGTTCCAAAGTGAATAGTGATGCTTACCAATTCGAAATCAAATACTGATACACTGGTGTGATGAAGTGAATACCAAAGGTATAGAAAACGATCGCAAGGCACACAGGTTATTTATGGTGGAGCTGTAGGTATGGTATCCTAACTACACCGCAAACAAGTCCTAGTGCTGATCGTATGACAAAGACCCACGGAAACACACACGGTGGAGATAAATGGGGCAATTGCAACTATGAAAATGAGCTCAATAAAGTAAGGTATGTCGGAGGAATGCTCGTGTTGCAATGCACAAGGAGAGACGCTAGCAATGTCTCAACGAAACGGGCACAAGATTGCTAAACTGAGCAGCCCGCAGAGCACTAAGCACGCTAGTCTCGTAGGATACTTTTAGGCACAAAGAAAGGCTTACTAAGGCTCACAAGGATAGGTACGCTATGTGGACTCAGTAAAAAAATAAACAAAAAAGAAAATTTTTTGACCTGAGAATTGGTCTCTGCCACGGCAGAAAAACGGCCTTAAATCCTGCCGCGGCAGGATGGCGGCAGATTTTTTTTTCTCGTATGAGGGCAGACCGGTCTGTGGTGAGGCGACGGTCCAACTTTTTTTTTCACGCTGGAGCACAGACCTGTCTGCGGTTAGGCGTGAGGCAGCGAGCCAAAAAAAAATTTCGACTTGCCAAGCAGTACGCAACTAGGACTCTTTACTTGGTCGGATCTGAATTGATGGTAGCGGAAAAAGATGGTGGAAAACAACTAGAACAACTAGAAAACAAATCTACGAAGAACAGATCTAAATCTAATCGAATAAAGGAACTCGACCAGCAACTATTACTCGATTACGATGTAATCTAGGCTATGGCAACTCGTTTTGTAGGGCTTTTTCTGTATAGGATGAAAAACACTCTCTAATCTATGGATGGATTGTGGATTGCTTACCGAGGCAACGAGGAAATCTGATACCAAGATGATATGGGGTGGCCCGATCTTCTCAGTAAGCGGATGGCGATGATGATGGTGGATGATAGATAACTAGCCTGTAGCTATGAACTCTCCCGCTCGATCCCTGATGCCAATGCAACAGCTCTCGAACCTTGTAGGATATTCACAACACCACGCTCTTGCGCACGCAGCCGTGACCACGAACGGTAGTCTGCAATCTACTAATTCCCAATGGAACAACAGATCACACTCAATTATAGTTGGTAGATTCGAACACAGGGTAATTCCAGAGGTTCTATGAAAGAAACAACTCCAAAATATTTTAACGTGGTCTAAACCCTAACTTGTGACGGCTACAGAGGTTTATATGAGGGCCGGGGCGTCCTCCCCTCTAAACGGGCCTAAAAACAGCCATAACTTGGCCCAAACTGACTCGGTTCGACTCAAACTGATACATACCGACCCATATATGGGTTCGGCCTTATTGGCACGCAGTCCAAACATCGTGGAACACCTCAAACATGTAATTCTGGGTGCGCCATCTCTCTCTCTTGCTCATACGTGATTTCCTCATTGCCTCCTAGTGCGCATGCCTCCCGCTCCTCCCTCGCGCACTTGTTGATATTGGAAATCAGCGCTTGTCCTTCTTGCTGCAACTCTCCTCCTCCTCGCGCAACGCTTGTGTTATCAATAAACCTAATCATACAAAGATGCATAGACTTAGGTAGTATAAAGTTCTCATTAAGTAAAACATCAGGTTCAATTAGGAATGAATTCACCTGATAGTCATTATTGATTTGACTCAATATTTCCTTCCAGTTCAGGCAATCAGAATCATCATAATCCCTGTATATATCCTCATCATCAAGAATATGACCCTCCAAGAGATAGAAGAAAACAAGTTGCTTTGCCAACAATTGGATGCAACAGCAAAGATGGCATTAAGGACCAATAGTTCCTATATGAGTGCCACCACCACAATGGCACCCAAAGTACAAGACGGCGACAAGGTAGAGAATAGTGAGCATGGGAATTTCCTTTCACCAATGGAGGCGCATGGACTTGAGAGAATCGAGCATATCCCTATATGCTTGAGTGATGATGTGGTACCAATCCCATGTGAGTATGAGAGCCACTTAGGCCACTTGAGTGAAAGCAAGAGTGAGATGAATGACTCCACCATACGTGAGATTGAGTGCTTCCATTTGGAGGGCATGAGTGATACACCGAGTGAGTTGAGAGTGGTAGTTGATAGGTCATGTGAGGCCACTTTGATATCTAACGACTTACCCTCTACCTCTAGTGTGTTTTCTTATGATGTGGTAGGTTCCGTGGATCAAGAAACGCCAAGCTTGGAGATGATGATGCCTCCGACCGAGAAGACATACATGGTGAATGAAGATGATGCCATCCCCATATTGGATGAAGAAGTCGCCCACATGGAGGCCAATACTACCACAACACCCACTTCATATGAGAGGTATGAACAAGGCAAGAATACGGGTGTTGATGATGCCATGATCCCACTAGTGGGCATGATGACTTGTGATGATTGGCATGCTATGGATGATGTTTGTGATATCACATATGCTTCATTGATATTTCAATGTGATACTTTATTAATGTTGAGCATGTGAAATTATTTGATTGTGATGATGTTGCCATAGACATGCCATGCTCTAAACATTAGATGTATGATATCATTGCTTGCACTTTGATGAACAATTGCTCTTTCCAATGTTTTGCTTGTAATGATAATCAAAATGGTACCCCTCGGACCATGCTTTGTCATGGATGTTTTACAATTTCTCCCGTTGCTAGCAATAATATGGATGATTGCTATTTCACTTGTTTTTCTTGCAACAATGATTCTCATATGGTTTCTAATAGGGAAAAGGTGTCTGGTCTTTCGATGGGATGGTGATAATCGATTTGGGTGGAGTTTGGGCTTGACGATCTGACTACACGTGTGGCCACAAGCGCTAATGCAATCGCTAGTCCAATCTCCTGGAGGTTACCGATCTTGCAGAAGCACGATCAGCCTACCAGCGAGGGTCTTAATTCCTACCTGAAATCAAGAACAAGTAAGAACTAATATTGCAATCAAGATATTGCGAATAAAGATGAAAGCTTCGTTGAATATGTAGGGATCTTGAATAGGTGCGATGTCCAGGAGGACTCGGTGACACTCAACTCTTGGGAAAGTTGCAATGATGGCTAACTTTGTCTAAACAAAATCTGAGTCTAAAGTGACGGCTATGGGGGTATTTAAGGAGGAAAAAGGTGGGGTTTCGGCCAGCCATAGGTATGGTGGCCGAATCCAACCCTAGAAGCCCTTTCCCCTCAAATACGGACTCTAAAAAGTGGCTATTAAAAATCCCACGAAAATAACATGGGCATGGCCCAAAATAAAGGTGACGTAGCACCAAATTAAGCTATGGACGAATCTATGAAGTAACATTCTTGAATATTTCGTCCAAGCCTTGAATATTTATTATGGTGGCTTCAAAGTTCAATGCATGATCATGCTCCAATTCTTGTCCCTCTCGTCCATGCTAGGTCCATCATTCCTAAGAGTAACAAACACATCTGATTTAGGCAGCATCATATTCTCATGTATATGAGTAATTGTTCCAAGAAATGAAAGTACAAATTGCTTGGCACGAGCTCGAGTGATAGGTCCTTGTATTTGTGTAGCTCTAGGTACAACGGTTGTATCAATAGATGGGATGCCCACATCATGCTGCCCTTCTTGAATTGAAGTCATCCTCGATGTAATCTCATCTTCCTCACCAAAGTAAGGCTTCAAATCTACAATGTTAAATGTAGGACTAACCGTACAAAATCTGCAGGTAGATCAAGTTTATATGCATTATCATTTATTTTCTCTAACACCTTAAAAGGACCAGCATCACGTGGCATTAACTTAGACTTGCGCAAATCAGGAAAACGATGTTTGCACAAATGCAACCAAACAAGATCACCAACATCAAACACAACATGCTTTCTCCCTCTATCCCCAACAAGTTTATACTTAGCATTCATGCGGTCTATGTTGTCTTTAGTAGTCTCATGTAATTTTAATATCATTTCAGCATGTTGTATAGCATCCAAATTATTTTGCACCAAAGAAGGTAATGGCGATAAATCAATAGGTGCACGAGGAACAAAGCCATACACAATCTCAAATGGACACATCTTTTTGGTAGAATGCAGTGAACGATTATAAGCAAATTCAATATGAGGTAAAAACTCTTCCCACATCTTTAAGTTCTTCTTTAAAACATCTCGCAACATAGTAGACAAAGTTATATTGACTACTTCAGTTTGTCCATCAGTTTGGGGATGACATGTAGTACTAAACAACAATTTCTTCCCCAACTTAGCCCATAAACATCTCCAAAAGTGGCTAAGAAAACAATAGTATTTGGCACACCATGCAAACGAACAATTTCATGAAAGAACAAATCAGCAATATGCGCATCATCATCAGTTTTGTGACAAGGATAAAGTGTGCCATCTTAGAGAACCGATCCACAACAACGAAAATGCTATCCCTCCCCTTCTGTGTACGAGGCAATCCAAAAACAAAGTCCATAGAAATATCCTCCCAAGGGACACTAGGAACAGGAAGAGGCATATATAAACCATGTGGATTAAGGCGAGACTTAGCTTTTTGACAAGTAGTGCAACATGCCACGAATCTCTCAACATCTCGATGCATGCGTGGCCAAAAGAAGTGTGCACCAAGAACATCCTCCGTCTTCTTTACACCAAAGTGACCCATCAGTCCTCCTCCATGCTCCTCCTCTAACAACAAAAGACGAACGGAACTATCAGGGATGCATAGTTTGTTAGCGCGGAACACAAATCCATCATTGAAGATGAATTTGTTCCATGTTCTACCATATCTACAATTCTGCAACACATCTTTAAATTCAACATCATGCACATATTGTTCCTTAATAGTTTCCAATCCAGATATTTTGAAGTCAAGTTGAGATAACAAAGTATAATGGCGCGACAAAGCATCAGCAATAACATTATCTTTACCCTTTTGTGTTTGATAACATAAGGAAAAGACTCAATATATTCAACCCACTTTGCATGGCAATGATTCAACTTAGCTTGACTACGAATATGCTTCAAAGATTCATGATCAGAATGTATAAAAAATTCTTTAAGCCATTAATAATGTTGCCAAGTTTCTAACATCTGAACTAGCGTATATAATTCTTTATCATAAGTAGAATAGTTCAGACAAGCCCCACTCATTTTATCACTAAAATATGCAATAGTTTGCCCTCCTGTAATAACACACCTCCCAAACCAATCCCACTAGCATCACATTCAAGCTCAAAGGTCTTTGTAAAATCAAGAAGTTGGAGTAATGGAGCATGTGTTAACTTATCTTTCAATATCATGAAGGCTTGTTGTTGTGCATCACCCCAAACAAAGGGCACATCCTTCTTGGTAAGTTGATTCAGCAGCGCAGAAATTGATCCAAAATCTTTGATAAAACGCCTATAAAACCAGCGAGGCCAAGAAAACTCCTCACTTGTGTGACCATCTTGGGCAGCGGCCAATTCTCAATTGCTTCAATCTTGGCTGGATCCACTTCAATACCCTGTAATGTAACAACATAGCTAAGAAATGCAACTCGATCGGTGCAAAAGGTGCACTTCTCAAGATTACCAAACAAACATGCATCGTGTAAAGCATTGAAAACAGCACGCAAATGTTCCAAATGATCCTCTAAAGATTTGCTATCAATCAGAATATCATCAAAGTAGACTACCATAAAACGTCCAATGAAAGCACGTAAAACTTCATTCATTAATCTCATGAAAGTGTTGGGTGCATTATTTAAACAAAACAACATTACTAACCACTCATATAAACCAAACTTAGTTTTAAATGTTGTTTTGCATTCATCTCCCAATTTAATACGAATCTGGTGGTAACCACTACGCAAATCAACTTTAGAAAACATGGTAGAGCCACTCAATTTATCAAGCATGTCATCTAAACATGGAATAGGATGACGGTAACGAATAGTAATATTATTGATAGCTCTACAATGTACACATGCGTGAAGAACCATGTTTCTTGGGTACCAAAATAATAGGAACAGCACAAGGGCGAAGGCACTCACGAATGTGATCTCTGTCAAGTAGTTCCTAAATTTGGCATTGTATCTCCTTTGTCTCCTTAGGATTGGTTTTATATGGCACACGGTTGGGCAACGTGGTACGAGGAATTAAATCAATTTGGTGCTCAATTCCTCTAATAGGAGGTAGTCCCGATAGCATCTCAGCAGGAAAAACGTCCTCATATTCCTACAAAAGGTTAGCAACAGCAGGTAGCAAAGGAGGCATATCCTAAAATGAAAACAAAACATCTTTGCAGACAATTGCATAATATTGAATATTGTCCACATTTAGTTCAGCAATATCAATTTTATTTGCAAGCATACATGGACCCTTCAAACGAATTTCAGTAGGATGTTTAGAACCAGATTTAGTGGTCTTTGGTGGTACAAAATCTTCAGCAACAATCTGATTCTCACTTTTGTGTTTCTCCTCAGTTTTAGCTCGACTAGCTCTAGCAAGATCATCTTTTAAAATTTGTTTAGGAGTCATAGGTTTGAGACCAATTTTCTTCCCATCATGCATAAGAGAATAGTGATTAGTTTTACCATTATGAATAGATTCTCTATCAAATTGCCATGGTCTACCAAGTAACATAGAACAAGCTTGCATGGGTACAACATCACAATCAACAAAATCAGAATATGTACCAATAGTAAAATGCATGCGTATCGTTCTTTTACCTTAATCTTACGAGAACTCTCAAACCATTGGATGTAATATGAATGTGTGCGTTGTCTTGTTGGGAGAGCAAGATTCTCTACCATGTCAACACTAGCCAGATTGTTACAACTCCCTCCATCAATAATGATCCATATAGATATTTCTTTGACAATGCCTCGTGTTTGGAACAGGTTGTGTCGTTGATCATGATCAGCTTTTGCTCAATTGCACTCTCAACACATGCTGTGCAACTAAGCTCTTGTATTGATCAGCAGTTTTAGCTCCCATTACCTCCATCTCTTCTTCAGAATCAGAAGTATCCCCATCACATGGAACAATAAGAGCTAATGTATCTTCATCAAAATCACTTGCTTAATCATATTCACCATCATCACGCGCCATCATAACACGTTGTGTTGTGCACATCCGCTCAATATGACCATATCCCCAGCATTTGTGACATTGTATATCCTTCGTCTTTCCTGTGGACGCCATCGAAGAAGAACTACAAGCAGGGCCATTGGATGATGGCGATGGAGTAGCCGAAGGTGTTCTTGATGAAGGTGTGGTGGCTTTGGACGTGGTAGGTGCTGATGGCGTACCACGGGAAGAAGGCGCTGATTGTCGGGACGTACATGACGATGTGCGACCTGCAAAACTGTTAAGCCTTCTCCATGGTGGTTGATGATCCTACACTTCACGTTTAGCTTTGCAAGAAAGATGAAACAAACAAGTAATCGTACGATATTCTTTATAGTCTAAGATGTATTGGATCTCCTTATTTAAACCAAGAAAGAAAGGAGCCATCATATATTCCGTATTTTCAACAATACCAACACGAACCATCCTAGTTTGTAATTCTAGATAATATTCTTCTAGAATTTTTTTGCCTTGTTCTAAACGAGTCATTTTCTTTAGCAAATCTAGTTGATAAGTTGGTGGTACAAAACAAACTCGCATGTCAGTTTTTAAAGCAATCCAAGTATTAGGAATATTAGCATGATTGACGCGACAATATTCATACCACCGAAGTGAAGCAAAATCTGTAAACTCGCAAGTAGTAGAACTAACACACATATTATCAGGATATCTTAAACATGCAAAATGTTGATCTACTTCCAATTCCCATGTAAGATATGCATCAGGATTATATCTACCATCAAAAGGTGGAATGTTTAGCTTAAGCTTAGAAACATGATCATCATTACGTACCGGTGGTCGAGGTTGTTCGACATACTCGTCGAACTCATCTTCATATTCGTACTCACCATCCTCTTCATATCCCACGAAAGCGTCAGCTGTGGTAGCGTTAGTAGCCGTTGGTGCAGCAGCTTCGGTGGTGGGAGCAGGAGGTGGTACAACTGCAGCAGGAGAAGATGAACCAACAGTGCCATGATCCATGTGTGGGAGGTGTCGTGCAATCCCCACGTGGTCGGGTAGACGCCGTTGAGGACATGGCGCTGCAGCAGGTGCAGGTGCGGGTAACCTGTTGAGGACCTCCTGAAACTTGGCATCGAGCTTGTCGTTGATGGATTTCTCTAGTCCTTCGATCTTGTCAATGGTTTCATTGAGCTTGACGTCAATATCCTCCAGTCTTGTATCAATATCTTGCGCACTCCCTACCAACAGCTTGGTGAAGTGAGCATGCATCTCTTCATTCGTCATGTTTGCCGGTTCAAGAGGTATATCTGCCATGGTTAGTCCTTAAAAGCATAGGTGTATATGCCTACGAGTACGGAAATATGGTGAAAACACGCGTAATCCGTCAAGAAATATACAAAGCTCTTATAAGTTCTTACCAAATAGTAGGAAAAAGATGATGTGCAACCGCAATGACCAGTGGTTCCAGAGATTGAACCGAGCGACTACCAAGGATCGACACAACGCACATGGAGAAATCTATGGAGCTCTGCGAAAGCTTAGTAAAGGGGTTAGCAATTATCAAAACAGCAATGCAAAGTTGAAAATATGCTCAACGATGGTACTGTGCTGGTCCTAGGCTAGACCGTACTAGAGACGCGAGCCTAGAGCACTAACGATGTCACGACGCGGCAGAACAAGCAATGGTCTGATAATATAGCACCCTGAAAAGCGAACCGAGATGTCCAAAATCACTATGATGGTGAGTGTCTAGAATTGATCTGCGGTGTCTAAAAACAGCATAGCCCTAAAATATTTTGTCAAAATTTTCTACCATGCCCTGGAAAGCGCGTAGGTGCCAAGAACTGTCACTATAACAGCGGATGGAGCAAAGTGATCCCCAAGTCCCAAAACTAGTAAAGCCAGAAAATTTTGTTGTATTTTTTTGCTCTCCTTGACTGGCGGCCGGAACTTTAACCCACAGAATTAGATTACAGCACGAAATCAATATGGAAGGAAACAAAACTAACAAGGAAATAACAACTCTACTCGGACTTGTGCCACGGCAGGAAACTGATCGGATCCATGTCGCGGTAGGAAGGCGGTGGCGGAGTCTAGGGTTTATGGTGGCAGTAGTGTATGGCGACAGAATACGGCGGTGGGTATATGGCAATGGCAGAATATGGTGGTGAAGGTATGGCGGTGATCGGCGATCGTGGCGGCGGTGACTAATCTGACCAGAACTCGAAACTCTACGGGACGAGACACTAAGACCAGCAACTCGACATGACGATGCAGGCACGAATTCAACAATGCAAAAACTGAAAAGACAATGCAAGGCGAAGATTGGTGATGGGATAGATCTAATATCTAATTGTGTTTTTTGCTTTTACGTGGGTTATAGGAAAAATAAATCTACCCTAGGAAAATCTGTAAAATCTCACCGAGCAACCTGAAATCTGATACAATACCACTTGATAAGGCAAAGGTGTCCGATCTTTTGATGAGATGGTGATAGTCGATTTAGGTGGAGTTCGGGCTTGATGATCCAACTACACGTGCGAGCACAAGCGCCAGTGCAATCGCTAGGCCAATCTCCTGGAGGTTACCGATCTTGCAAAATCACGATCAGCCTGACCAGCGAGGGTCTTAATTCCTACCTGAAATCAAGAACAAGTAAGAACTAATATTGCAATCAGGATATTGCGAATAAAGATGAAAGCTTTATTGAATATGGTGGGATCCTGAATAGGTGCAAAGTCTAGGAGGTCTCGGCAACACTCAATTCTTGGCAAAGATGAATGGTGTCTAACTTTTAGTCTAAACAAAATCCGAGTCTAAAGTGATGGCTATGAGTGGTATTTAAGGAGGAAAAAGGTGGGGTATCGTCCAACCATAGGTATGGTGGCTGAATCGGCCCCTAGAAGCCCCTTTCCCCTCAAATACAGACTCTAAAAAGTGGCTATTAAAAATCCTATGAAAATAACATGGACCTAGCCCAAAATAAAGGTGATGCAGCACCAAATTAAGCTATGTATGAATCTATGAAGTAATATTCTTGAATATTTCTTCCAAGCCTTCAATCTTTATTATGGTGGCTTCAAAGTTCTGAAATATCCACTTGTGGCATCCTCTTCAATCCTCATATGTCTTCTTCCATCTCCATGCATGATTATGCTCCAATGCTTGTCCCTCTCGTCCATGCTATGTCCATCATTTCTAAGAGTAACAAACACATCTGATTTAGGCATCATCATACTCTCATCTGTATGAGTAATAGTTCCAAGAAATGAAAGTACCTAATAGTTAAGTTGCTTGGAACGAGCTCGAGTGATAGGTCCTTGTATTTATGTAGCTGTATATACAACGGTTGTATCAATAGATTGGATGTTCACATCAGTTTCTATTGATATGGCCCGCATAGCTTTATCAAATTTTGGAGATTTTGATGATTGCCATGATAAGCATGTTCCCCACTCGCATACTCACCATGCACATAAATTACACTTGATTGACACAAATGGTGATGTGCACAAGAAGAGATACGTAATGATGGATGATGTGTTTCTCTACCATACAAACACGTTCTTTCTTTTATCTATGATGTGTGTCGGTACCCGCACGAGAATGTCAACCTCGGTTGAGCACGAGTTGACAAAAAGAGCTCTAGAGAGCATCACACACGTACAATTGATTACACGTCAACATCTATGGACAATAAGTTGACAAGACGAACCGTAGAGAGATACCTATGGCTGCCCTTCAACGAGCCATCTCTAGATCCTAAGGTGACTTCCTTCTACTTGAGGACTCATGCTATAATATTCATGAATTGGCTACTCTTTGAGTGTTTCTTCGCTTTTGTTGTGAGTTTTGTAGGCTTCATGGAAAGTGAAGGAACATTGAAGTGTTGTCAATTCAATCTTCCCGAGGACGACTATATGATGAATCCCAGGATCAAGAAGGTCTCTCGACATCTTCTACTTGGTGATGAGCGTGTAGAGTCAAGGACGACTCTTTTTGAAGGAGGGGAGATGACGTAGCCCGATCTTCGGTTGTTACCACATCATGGTCTCCAATTTAAGCCAAGTCGTCATGGATTCCAAAGGTGAATCTGTTCCTCTATGAGAGCCCACTTCCTACCCTCTTGAATGGTATACTACTTCATACTCCGTCCCATATTCATGATAGGTTCATACCGACAAGTACGGAGGCAAGGGAGGAAGCCCAGAGTACCAGGCCCGACAAGATGGAGGCTTGGAAGAGAAGACGAAAGAAGCTGAAGTTGACACACCAGAGTCTCTTGACCGACAGACAGGAGTCTCTAAACCGACACCCTGGAATCTCCGGCTGACCTCCGGACCAGCCCCCAGAATGAGGCTAGGGACAATCTGACTGCCACTCCGGAGACAAACCGGAGTCTCCGGACCGCACACACCGGAGTCTCCGGCCTAAGCGAATGGGCCTGCACGCTGCCAGCTGGGCATTTGGCCCATGTACCCCTTATTCCACACCAAACCCTAGTTTTATGCCCAAACTACCCCTGAACTTATGGCTGGCCTATAAATAGAGCCCCATCCCCTCATATATCCCTTAGGCATAGATGATAGACTAAATACACCCCTTGTGGAATCTCTAGTTTTCCCTAATCCGCTTACCAAAGGGGACTGACTATCGTCACCACCTCATTGGAGTTTGCATCGCGCCTCCCTCATTGTACAAGGCTTGCGTTTGCGAGTGCATGAGCGTAGTTGTCAAGATCCTCTACAAGGTGTTCTTCCCTCTCCACTTGGGATTGAAGGAGTACATTGACCAATATTCCCTTGTGAGGATTCTATCGGACTGATGGCCACCAGCGGGAGCAATCAGCCTTGTATCGTGTGAGTTTTGCGTGTGTTCATCGTGTTCTTTGCGAGGTGTGCGTCCGCTTCCGCTACCTTCTACACTTTCTCCTCGCTTTCCCATCGATTTGACCACGAGATCCATGAAGATCGGGCCACCCACGAGGTCACGCCTTATCAAAGTTGTTATGACCTAAACTAACAATGATAAGGGATAAAATTCCATTGGACAACCGCCGTTGTTGTAGGTCAAATGGGTATATCTATGGGCCCATGTTTTAGGGTTTCGCTGGAAACCGAGCACGCGAGCGCCAGAACCCCTCCAAATCTTGCATGTGGCACTACCATATGTTTGAAAGAATGGTGGGATGTTGATATAGGAAGAACCCAACCCTTAGGTGTGCCTATTCACATGCATGCATGAAAATACTAGAAAATTAAGGTTTCTGCACTACTAGTAATTGTTGGAAAACTCCGCGGGCCGGGTGAACCAGAAGGAAAACCTATGGAATTAGGTTCAACCTTGGTATCCCATGTTGTTATGACCTAAACTAACAAGAATAAGGGATAAAATACCATTGGTCAACCATCGTTGTGGCAGGTCAAAGGGGTAGATCTATGGGGCCCATGTTTTCGGGTTTCACTAGACACCGAGTACACAAGCCCCAGAATCCCTCCAAATCTTGTATGTGACACTACCATATGTATGAAAGTGTGGTGGGATGTTGATATAGGCATAACCCAACCCCTAGGTGAGCATGTTCACATGCATGCATGATATATAACATTAGAAAAGGTTTTCATGCATATATATACATGGAAACTCCAACTACGGCTAGAGGCAACACTAGGGTTCAATATTGGTCTCCTATGTTGCTATGACCTAATCTAACAAGAATAAGGGATAAAAGTCCATTGGTCTCCCATAACTGTGGTAGGTCAAAGGGGTAGATCTATGGGGCCGATGTTTTCGGATTTTGTTGGAAACTGAGCACGGGAGCACCAGAATCCCTCCAAATCTAGCATATGGCACTACCATATGTATGAAAGTGTGGTGGGATGTTGATATAGGCAGAACCAAACCCTTGGGTGAGCCTGTTCACATGCATGCATGATAACACCAGAATATTAAGGTTTTTGCATTTCTAGTTGGTGGATAACTCCACGTGGCAGGTGAACCAAAGGGAAAACCTATGGAATCAAGGTTCAACCTTGGTATCCCATTTTTCTATGACCTAAACTAAAAAGAATAAGGGATAAAAGTCCATTGGTCAACCGGCGTTGTGGCAGGTCAAAGGCGGTACTTCTGTGGGGCCCATGTTTTACGGTTTCGCTAGAAGCTGAGCACACGAGCGCCAGAATCCCTCCAAATTTTGCATGTGGCACTACCTTATGTATGAAAGTGTGGTGGGAAGTTGATATAGGAAGAAACCAACCCATGGGTGAGATTTTTCACATGCATGCATAATAACACTAGAAAATCAATAAAGGTTCTGCAAACATAACAGGAAAACACTCGGGTGAGCCCGGAGGGAAAACCTTTGGAATTAGGGGTCAACATTGGTCTACATGTTGCTATGACCTAAAATAACAAGAATCAGGGATAAAAGTCCATTGGACAACCATCATTGTGGCAGGTCAAAGGGGTAGATCTATGGGGCCATGTTTTAGGGTTTCGGTGGAAACCGAGCACACGAGCGCTAGAATCCCTCCAAATCTTGTATGTGGCACTACCATATGTATAAAAGTGTGGTGAGATGTTGATATAGGCATAACCTAACCCCTGGGTGAGCCTGTTCACATGCATGTGTGATAACACTGGAAAATTAAGGTTTCTTCACTAGTAGTTGGTGGAAAACTCCGTTGGTCGGGTGAGCTAGGAGGGAAAACCTGTGGAATCAGGGGTCAACCTTGGTCTCCCATGTTGCTATGACCTAAATTAACAATAATAAGCGATAAAAGTCCATTGGTCAACCGTCATTTTGGCAAATCAAAAGGGTAGATATGTGGGGCCCATGTTTTAGGGTTTCGTTGGAAACCGAGCACACGAGCGCCATAATCCCTCGAAATCTTGCATGCGACACTACCATATGTATGAAAGTGTGATGGGATGTTGATATAGGCAGAACCGAACCCCTGGGTGAGCCTGTTCACATGCATGCATGATAACACTAGAAAATTAAGGTTTCTGCACTACTAGTAATTGTTGGAAAACTCTGCTGGCTAGGTGAACTAGAGGGAAAACCTGTGGAATCAGGTTCAACCTTGGTATCCCATGTGTCTATGACCTAAACTAACAAGAATAAAGGATAAAAGTTCATTAGACAACCGTCGTTATTGCAGGTCAAAGGGGTAGATCTATGGGGCCCATGTTTTAGGGTTTCGCTGAAAACCAAGCACACGAGCGCCAGAATCCCTCCAAATCTTGCATGTGGCACTACCATATGTATGAAAGTGTGGTGGGATGTTGATATAGGCATAACCCAACCCCTAGGTGAGCATGTTCACATGCATGCATGATATGTAACACTAGAAAAGGTTTTCACACATATATATACATGGAAACTCCAACTACGGCCAGATGCAAAACTAGGGTTCAACCTTGGTCTCCTATGTTACTATGAAATAATCTAACAAGAACAAGGGATAAAAGTCCATTGGTCTACCATAACTGTTGTAGGTCAAAGGGATAGATTTGTGGGGCCGATGTTTTAGAATTTTGTTGGAAACTGAGCACAGGAGCACCAGAATCCCTCCAAATCTGGCATGTGGCACTACCATATGCATGAAAGTGTGGTGGGTTTTTGATATATAATAATACGAGCTCGTGATTACAATAACAGAATTTAATATTTCGCAGCTGAAAGCCAATGTGTAATTTATTGAAACCTTGTTAAAATTAACTTAACAAATTATTGGTTTTGATATATGTAGCAAAATTTTGTTTTCTTAAATAAATATGTGTAATTGTTTTGCAACTATAACTAGAAGTAGTAAGTATGTGTCACTTTTATGTAGCAGTAACATTTATGCAAACACAAATGGAGTTCAGATTTAATATTTTCAATTTAACTTAAGTGGAGTCACATATACATAATGTATATGTTAAATACTGAATTATGCATGTTATTCAATCTCTGTAATAGTAAGTTGTGTATGTATATGAACATATGCATTAAAATGCTGATACATGTGTCCGTATAGTCCATCTCTATTATATATAGTATTTAGGAAACAAATTCTTAAATTCCTAATTAATTTAGTATATTTAGGAGAAACAAATTCCTATTTATACCATGTTCAAACTGAATTAACTTGATAGTCATAAGATCATTTTGTTGTACCAATTTACTAATCATATGCATGAAAAAATTACTCTATCTATACTAAAAAGGATGTCTCAGTTTTGTTAAAATTTGGATATATCTATAGATACACTGAAACTTGTAAAGATTCATTCAAATTATTTGAGATAACTTGCGAAATTCTTAAAATTCCAAATTAACTGAGTATATTAAGGAGAAATAAAATATACCATTTTCAAACTGAATAAACATAAACTAGCTAGTCATAACTTTTTTTGTTATATCAATTTACTGATAAGATGCATGGAAATAATTTACTCCATCTGTCCTAAAAAGGATGTCTCAGTTTTGTTAAAATTTGGATATATCTATATATACATTGAAACTTGTATAGATTCATTCAAAATATTTGAAAGATCTTGCGAAATCTTTTTTAGAGCGGAGGGAGTATACTTTTATATAGCACTTAATTTGACCATATATATGCAAACAAATATATGTTTAATGGACTAGCTTATTTATAAGCTGGTTCAACTTGTGCACACATGCTAAAATTAATCTCTCAACAAAGCCTTTTCCTAGTTTGATCTCATAATTTTGGGGGAGTAATAAAAATTTCATTCACTGACTTCTTCTCTCTACTTGCTAATTCGCAGGAACGAGATACCGATGTTGATCAAAGCATGTCGTCCAGACACGCAAAAAGCCACCACATCCTCAAGTAGATGATGAATGAGAGGTTTCCGTTCATCCTAGGTTCCAACGTGTACAAGTGCCCCTTCTCTGTAAGAACCATTGTGAAAGATCTGAGCAGCATCGTGCAACATGCGAGGGGCATTGCCCATGGAGGATAGCAGGGTGCGCCTCATACGAAGGCCAAGCACGCTGCCTTCAACATGTACCGGAGCAAATATGTCTATGGCCAAGAGAAACAGAAGGGGACCTAACTAGCTCCCTACCTACTACCTGTTGCTGCCTCATGTTGCCTCTGCTGCCTCCTATTGTCGCCTCCTATTTATCTAATGGGCATACTATTATATACTACCTCCGTCCCAAGGTTTAAGGCCTATAATTTTTTTGAAAAAGTCAAACTATGTAAAGTTTGACCAAGTTTTTAGAAAAAATATTAATATTTACAATATGAAATATATACCCTTGGATACATCATGAAACATATTTTCACGTGGTATCTACATAATATCATAGTTCTTGATAGGTTTTTCAAAAAGTTTGGTCAAACTTTCCGTAGCTTGACTTTAAGAAAATTATAAGCCTTAAGCCTTGGGATGGAGGGAGTATCATTTTAGTTGTGCAATTAAGTACTATTAGTACTATTATATGTAAATATAGCACACATGAGAGAGAAAAGTTAGTATCACAAGACATGGAAAATAGTTCTTGTTGGTACAGCCACGGCATGTCATAAAAATTATCCAGCCAGATTTAGCACATCCACGGTGCACTCTGCGGTGAGGACGTGGTGCTATAGCGATGATGCCGAGGCCTTTCCCGACATATTCTAGTTCCGAAAAAAAGGTAGACACCTGAATGATCGAACGAGAAAAAACGATGCAGGTTTAGTCCTTTGCGCAAATAAAATAAAGAAATTGGTCACCACCAACGGATCTAGTTTGAAAGTCAAAAATATCAAGAGTCTACTCAGATCCTCTAATCAAAAAAAGAAAAGCTTTTTTGTTTCATAGATCAGTCGGTTTGCAGGATAACTCTATCCATGATGTACACCAGCATAGCTGAGCTTCAATACTAGCAGGGTGATTGAAATAAAGTTTCATCTAATGCACATAAAGTGGTATCCAAGAAGGTTTTAAGTGAATTCGGTAGTGTACTTGGATAATATACACTAAAAATCATGAACGTGCTCAACACCACCATAGCCAAAAGAGCACATAATTTCATGGTGACATGAAGTACTGCTCCTAGGACTACCCATTTCAGCTGACCAACAACTCAAAAGCAAGATGCTCTAGTGGTACTTTTTCTTCCTCTACGAGCACGACAAGCTAGTCAATCAACAATTCTTGACCTCACATTCACTAAATGCAGATATGCCAAGAACCGCCAAAGAGGATCAAACCTGGAACATGTCCTCTGTACCCAACTCCTGATTTGTACTGATTCTTTTCAGTTTATAGAATGCTTGCTCGAGATGTACTTGTGCTCCTGAATTCATTCAGCAACTCTCTTATCTCTCTGGAATATGTGGAATTCACATAATGTAGTCATGGCCGGTGATGATCCCCATCCGAAGGAAGGCAAGGCAATTTTAGCATCTTGTGTAATGAATATGAGTTTTAGAGTGTGTCCGGTAATCTATAGTAAAAATCAATAGTATAAGTAGCAGCTCGATGTACGTACTACTAAAGAGAAGGGAGAAGTTTCATAAAAGCTTAGTAACATATAAGATGACAGATTCACTAAACTAAACCTAACCGAGATAGAGAGACATAATATTATCAACATGTGAACATGATCTAGTCAGGATCATTACATACATAAAAAAACGAAAATAAATAAATTGTTGGGATGCGAGCCGTTCACAAGTGGTGCTTTGCAATAACAAACATACCAACTGCGACAATTCATAAGTTTAGCTTAAATTCACATACTTTCTGCGGTAACTCCTACTCCAGTCCATAAAGTGGAGTCAAACCATGATTACTTACTATTGTCTATGGACTTGAAGTGCATACCAATGAAGGCGATTTGCAGAAGCATATACAAAGAGTATATTTGAAGCATACTAGAAGTACAAACCATATATCTTCTTTTACATTAGAACAAACTATTTATGATGAACCCCGTCCTACGGACGCTCCTACATCTATACCACCAAGTTCCCCAAGTGGACCCATGACTCGTGCCCGAGCCAAGATCCTCCAAGCTAAGGTGAATTTTATCCTCTCCTTCTGTGACTTTGATACATCCTTGGATGGCTTGCTACTTCATGCAAATACACTATGCATTCTCAGCTATGAAGCCCTGACGCATCACCAAGCCCCCATGGATGGAGTACAAGGAGCAGGGCATGAAGAAGAACCTGCGGGCGCTGAATAGACCGGAGTCTCCGGCCTGGCAGACCGGAGTCTCTGGACAGAGACACTGGAGTCTTTGGCCCGTGTCCGGACCAACCTCTAGATCGACCGTGAAGACAGTCTGATACCCGATCCGGAGACCGACCGGAATCTCCCACCACGACCAGAGTCTTCGGACCGCTATACCGTAGTATCTGGACCGAGCGTCGCCAGGCATGTAAAAGCCTTTGGGCCTTTGTGTTGGAATTATGCCCTAGAGGCAATAATAAAGATGTTATTATTATAATTCTTGTTCATGATAAAGTTTATATTCCATGCTAGAATTGTATTAAGCGGAAACATTAATACTTGTGTGGTTTGTGAACAACACCGTGTCCCTAGTACGCCTCTATGGACTAGCTCATTGATCAATGATGGTTAAGGTTTCCTAACCATAGACATGAGTTGTCAATTGATAATGAGATCATATCATTGGGAGAATGATATGGTGGACATACCCAAACTAAGCGAAGCAATTAGATCGTGTCATCGTGTTCGTCTTTGCGAAGCTTTTCTTATGTCAAATATTGTATTCCTTAGACCATGAGATAATGCAACTCCCTGGTATCGGAAGAAAGCTTTGAGGTCATCAAACGTCATCCTATGAGAGGGTGATCATAAAGGTGTCTCTCAGGTGATCGGAAAGTATCTGTTGGGTTGTATGTATCGAGATGGAATTTGTCCCTCCCAAGTCGGAGAGATATACTTCGGGCCCACTCGGTAATCGATATCAACACCGCTTGCAAGCATGTGGTTAAGGAGTTAATCACAAAGTGATATCGGATTACGAACGAGTAAAGTACTTGCTGTGAACGAGATTGAACTAGGTATGACGATACCGACGATCGAATCTCGGGCAAGTAAAATATCGCGAGACGAAGGGAATATATATATGGGATTGATTGAATCCTGGCATCGTGGTTCATCCGATATGATCATCGATGAATGTGTGGGAGTCAATATGGGTGCCCAGACCCCACTGTTGATTATTGATAGAAGATCATGTCTACATATTCTCGAACCCGCAGGGTCACACACTTAACGTGTCTCGACGCTAGGATAGATTGGACAATTGGTTTATGAATTTTTGTTCGGAGTCTCGGATGGGATCCGGGATATCACGAGAGGTTCCGGAATGGTCCGGAGAATAAGATTCATATAAGGCAGTGCAGTTTTTGGAGTTCGGAATTGTTCCGGGTTAATCGGTATTGTACCGGAAGCTTCTAGAACCTTCCGGAAGGGGGCCAACGTGGTCCCACCTTCCGGGAGGGGGCATGGGCCTATGAGGGAGTGTCCTGGCCGCATTGGGCCAGGGGCACAAGGCCCCATAGGGCCCAGCCAATCCTAGAGAGTTTAAATCGTTTAAACTAGAGATAAGATAGGGTTTCTAGAAGGGAGAGTTTAAATCGTTTAAACTAGAGATAGGCTTGGAGGATGGGCAAGGGCTGGCCGCACCCCCCCTCTATATATAGAGGGCTGGTGCGCCCCCTCCCCCCTGACCTACACCTTCCTCCAAGCCCTAGCTGCCTTGCTACCTTCCTCTCTCCCTTCCGACTGTTTGTAGGCGAAGCCCTGCTGCAGAAATTCTCCACCATATACACCGCGCCGTCGCGTTGTAGATCCAATCTATCTCTCCACCATACTTGCTGGTCCGAGGAAGGAGGAGACGTCGAGGTGCTGCACGTGTGCATCTCACGGAGGCACCGCCACTTGTGGTGCTAGATCGGATCGGATCGCGAGGAGGAGAAGCGAGTACGACTACATCACCCACGTTCCGACGAACGTTCCGTTGTGCGAATCTTCAAGGGTATGAAGATCTAATCCAATCTCTCTCGTTGTTTGCATCTCCTAGATTAGATCTTGGCTTTCCTTCTGTTCGCTTCCGTAGAAAATTTTGATTTACTATGCTGCGAAACCCTTCACTTTGGCCCATGTACCCCTTAGTCCGCCCAGCACTTATCCTTTATTCCCAAAGTACCCCTGAATTAGTGGCTGGCCTATATATAGTCCCCCACCTCTATTGTAAACCCTAGGCTTGATATTTGGAATTAGTGGACACCCCTTGTGGATCTATCTAGTTCTTTCCTCATGCTCCTTTGATAGAGGAGCACAAAATATCACAAAACTTGTTGGAGTTTGCATTGTGCCTCCCTCATTGTACAAGGTCTTGTCATCGGAGTCCCTTTGCCAAAACGTCAAGATCTCACCGAGACTCCCTACTCGTCGTGCCGGTTCGAGAGAGAGCACTCCGCCCGACGCCGATCCTAGGGATTACGCCGGACCGGTCGCCGCCGGTGTGAGCTATTGGCTTGTATCATGGCTTCGCGTGTGTGTGTTCGTCGTGTTCTTCGTGCATGAGTTCATCGTGTTCTTCCCCTCTCTCCTTCCCCCGCACTTCACCCTCGATTTGAAAGGGATTCTTGAAATATCGGGCACCCCCAAGGTTAGCCCTCAACGTACTGGTATCAAGATCTTCGTTGCTCACGAATTCCCCCACACAATTTTCTTCTATCCACCAAAAATTCGGAAATCCTCAAAAAGAGCCCCAAATTTGCCTTTAGATCGATCTCTTGATTTGGAGTGTTATTTGTGGTTTTGATCCGACCAAATCTTGTCTTAGGTATTGGTCCAGCTTTATCTTGTGTTTTCCTAGCCCAATTTGGCCAATTTTTCGCGGATTTGAGGACCCAAGGCATGGATTTCCGCTCAAGAACACGAGCAGTTCGAGCTAGTCCCTAGACCGGAGTTTTCAGACCTGCAGACCGGAGTCTCCAGCCAACACCAGAGTTTCCGACCTGAGCACACTCGAGTCTCCGGCCTACACCAGAGTTTCTGGCCCAGAGACACCGGAGACTCTAACCCTGACGCCTATTTTTAACCCTATTTGCCTCTTATTTTGCATTGGCTAATTTTCTCTTGTTTGTTCATGTCTCGTGTGCGTGTCATCAACTAACAACAAGCTTCCGCATCGAAAACATCCATGCTCATCGACACCACGGCACAGAACATCATCCCGCAACACAGACCACAAGTTCATCATAGCAAAGAAGGTATAACTTGCGTCACCTTGTTAACCCTATCTTACTTTGTGTGTACCTATCCCACGAGAGTGGCTCTTCTTGTGTTTTCTTGAGCATTGTGCATTTGTCCTTGGATAGTGAGAGTGCAATAGCAATAGCAAGAGTGACTCGGTAGCTGATGACCCACAAGTATAGGGGGTGTATCGCAGTATTTTTGATAAGTAAGAGTGTCGAACCCAACGAGGAGCAGAAGGTGCTGGCTAGTGGTATGGATCAGGAATTCTCTGCAAATACTTAGCAAACGGATTTTTAGGGGTTTTCGATAAAGCAAGTAAACAAAGTACGAGTAAACAAAACACAGTAGGAATAAATGCAGCAAGTGGCCCAATCCTTTATGTAGCAAAGGACAAGCCAGTTGTATTTCTATAGATGACCAAACGTTCTCGAGGACACATGGGAAGACTGTCAAGTGCTTTCGCTTCATATAGCTGATTAATCTTCTCTAGCTTGCTAAGTGTTGTGTGGGTGAACCTGTGCTAATGTACCGCCCCATCCAAGACTAATACATACTTGTGATTAAACCCCTTGCAAACATCCGTAAGTACAAGAAAGTAATTAAGGTAGAAACCTAACCACAGCTTTAAACTCTAAGAACCTTACGTCCCTTGTGCAATGGTTTCCTAACGGGGGTTCAGGTTTCTGTCACTCCGGCAACCCCTACGATTAGTAGCCAAATACACAATGCATTCCCCTAGGACCATATAGGTGAAGTGTCATGTAGTCGACGTTCACATGACACCACTAGAAGAAGTACACCACAACTTAAATAACAATCTATTGAATCTTTCTCAATGCAACTCCACTACTAACAACAAGACTTCTCCCATGTCCTCAAGAACAAAATGAACTACTTACAAGACATCATATGGATCATGATCAGAGATGGAATAATGATGTATAACAATCTGAACATAAACAATAATTCAATGGTTCACTCAATAGCATCAACTACAAAGAGTAATCAACACCGGGAAAGTTTCCCCTATGAACTATGTAAGATTCAACGCAATTGTTACAGCAATATGGAGATGGTGATGAGGGTGCTGATGGTAATGATGGTGGTGAGGATGATGATGATGATGATCCCGATGAAGTCCAGCTTGATGGTGGTGTTGATGGCGACGATCTCCCCTCTCTGGGAAGGAATTCCCCCGGCAGAAATCTGTCTGCCAGAGAGATCTTTCTCTCTTGGTGTTTTCCGCCCCGCAGAGGCGGCGGAATCTTTCTGTGGTCGCTCCCCGAGTCTTAGGGTTTCGGGAGGTTGATATATGCCAGAGGGGAGAGGCTGGAGTGGGCCAGGGAGGCAAGTGGCTCCCAGGCGCGGCCTAGGCCTACCCGCGCCATGGGGTGGTGTGGGCCCCCTGTGGCCCACCTCCACTCCATCTTCTGGCATCCTGAGTCTTCTAGAAAAATAGGATTTTCCGTATATTTTCCTGGATTTTCCGATCTTCGCGAATTTTGCCTCCAAACAGCACCTTTTCCATCAGAATCCTGACTACAGCGGTCCATGCTCCAAAAGTCATCAACCATGCAAAAATAGATGAAATAACATAAGTATCACCTCTCAATACGAAATATATCAATGAATAATAGTGAATTAAGACATAGAATAGTGATGCAAAATGGACGTATCAGTAGCATCAAGGGAGAGCAAAAAAAGATACAAAGAAAAAATAGTCTCCCATATCAAAAGAGTGTCTCATAGCTTTGACTTGAGTTTCCCATAGAAAGAAGAGCGCCAAAGGCAAGTGCACAAATCCGTTGCTCATTTTTCCTCTTTGTAAACAAGCCTCGGTCTCTCCTTGCATTGACACAACACCGAGCGTAGTCTTCATTAGTATATTTTGTTTTCTCATTTTCATAGTCGAGTCAATCCCAACAGTCTCCACATGTGTGAATATAGTCGTAGGTTCCCGTCACTCCATTTGAGTTGTTGACCATTGCCTTTGACTTGAGTTTGTTTGTATTTTACCCACTTTTGACTATCCCTTTTCTTTTGGTTGGTTCTTTGGCATTCCACAATCCCAACCTACCACCAACAAGCTTTGGAGAGTTAGTTCTTTCTTTAGTATGAGCTTTCTTTGTGATTTCACTTTGCAAGCTAATAGCTCTCACTTGTGATTTCTAGTTTGGTGCAATCCCCAAGGTGAGGTAAAAGGCTAACACCACCATATTTCAACTTCCATATACAATGCTTGTGTGTTTTGCATGATGGATAGGCATGGTGAGTCGAGCCAACCACCTCCCCAAGAAGAAGAACAAGTCCCGTACATGACGTGCGCAAGCCACTACATCATCCGACATGAGTTCCGTGATCGTTACCAAGCACTTGAGACGCGACAAGATGAACAATTCGGTGAGACGCAAGCCGTGTTAAACCGCTTCGATGGCCTTGAAAGACAAATGCATGCAATGCAACACAACTTTGGCCATCAAAATGAAGTGCTCCAATGCTCCGTCACCGAAACAAATGACAAGCTTTGACTCCTCATCGACGGAATGACAAGACCGCGATCATGCTCATCAAGCTCTTCAATCTCGTCGCGCCACCACTCCCCTCTTCGTCAAGATCATCATCCAAGTGCTCCAAGACGCAATGATGCACCTGTGGTTGAAGATGGAAGATCTTCGCACTATGTACCTTCCCCACGGCACGCCGCAATAACAAGCTATGACTGTGATTTCTCCTCAATGCCCCAAGCAAGGCACGAAGGACACCGTCATCACGCAAGGGCGCTAGTGATCCAACAAGTGTCACCACAAGTGGAACCTCCAGCACAACCTCAAGTCCACCACTATCGCCCACGACACATACTTGACACAACAAGTGATGACTCCAACTTGGAGGAACAAGCTCGTCACCGACATGAAGCTCTCCAATAACCTCATCTTCATCATCACCATCGTGAATATCCACGCCGAAACCATGGTCATCACGAGGCGCCTCTTCCACCACATCAAGACATGGAGCTTCAAATTGTACATGTTGAGCGATGCCCACCATGTCATGAGGCTCAAGACCATGATCTTCGTCGTGAGGCCCAAGTACCTAATCCACATCACCAACCAAGGAACGAGCCTCCTCTTTGTCAACACCGCGCCAAGAGGCTCCACCTCCTCAACACCTTCATGCGGCCCAAGCGCCTCAACCTTGTCAACCACCGCTCCAAGAGCAAGAGCAAGCTCCTCAACAAGGTCACAATAACCAAGTTCCACCTCCTCAACCGCAAGCACATCAACAAGCTCACCAAGCTCATCACAATAATTGCATGGAAGATGAAGACCGTCACTATCATGGCAACCAACGCCACTATGACTGCAATGGGGAAGAAACCTTTGGCAAACTCAAGTTCACGATGCCCAAGTTCACCGGTTCAAATGATCCCAAAGAATACCTCTCATGGGCGCTCAAAGTCGACAAGATCTTTCGTATGCACAACTATAGCGATGAGAAGATGGTCGCCATGGCCTCGCTTGAGTTTGATGATTACGCAAACATTTGGTGGGAACAAGTTCAAGTTTCTCGTGACGCAAGAGAAGAGCCACCAATCACAACTTGGCATGACATGAAGGTGAAGGGAATATGCCCTGAGAGGCAATAATAAAGTTGTTATTATCATATTCCAAGTATATGATAGATGTTTATTTTGTATTCTAGAATTATATTAATTGGAAACGTTAATACATGTGTGTTTAATAAACAAATAAAGGGTTCCTAGTTATGCCTCTCTTATAAACTAGCTGGTTTATTAACAAGATGATCAAGGTTTCCTAATGATGGACATTGGATGTTGTTAATAACGAGGTCACAACATTGGTGAATGATGTGATGAACATTCATCCAAAGTATAGCATTACGATCAAAGTCATTGTGTTTATATTGCTATAACATCATACGAAGTAATCTTAGTCCTTAGACCTTGAGATCATGTTAATTGCTAACACTAGAATAGTAACTTGATAACATCAAACGTCACATCGTAATAGGGTGACTATAAAGGTGGGTTCAGATACTCCGAAGGTGTTATGTTGAGGCTCATGGATCAAGTGTGGGATTTGTCCATCCCGATGACAGATAGATAATTGGTGATATCACATTGAAATATCTTGCAAGCAAGTGATGAGATCACTAGAATGTTATATCACGAGAACAAGAAAAGAGTGCATGTCGATAACAAGATCAAACTAGGTATTGAGATACCGATGATCGAATCTCAAACATGTAATATATCACGAGACAGAGGGAATAAGTTACTAGTGTTAAAGGTTTTCACGATCACAGAAGTCATCGTTGTATGTGTGGGAGTTAGTATGGATCTCTAGGTCCCGCTACAGATTATTGATCTGAGAAGGTTCTCGATCATGTCTGCAATATTCACGAACCGTAGGGTGACACACTTAACAGATACAGACACCATTTGGAGCAAATGTGTTCTAGAGAAAAGATTGACAAAGCGTTGGAATTATTTCAATGGACACTAAAATTGTTTCGGGTGAAATTGCTAAAATTGGTTCTGCATGTGATATTGAAATATTGCAGGGTTTTTTTGTGAATGTTTGTTAATTAAAGTAATTAACAAAATTTTGAATAAAATAAATAAAAGAGTTTTATTAAATGAGAGTTGCATTAAATTTGGTGGAAATTTAATGCATGTGAGTGGAATTTTGAGTGGAGTCAAATTTATGTGAGTGAAGCTTCTACCCACATGAATGAGAGGAGGTGGAGGGGCTCCTCCATGACCGCCGGCCATGGGAGGGGATGCCCCCTCCCCTATAAAAGGCCCCCTCTCCTCCTCACAAATCACACCTCCTCGTGAAGGATCTCTCTCCCCCTCTAGAATTATTCCCCCATGGTCTCGGATTAGCGAGATACATGTTCCCGGTGGCTTTTCATCTGGGAGGAGTTGCTCCTTCCGCTACATCGCTGGAGCGAGGAGGCGGAGGTTGTTCGGTGGACCGGACGTGTGTGCAAGCAGGATGCGCTACTGATTTGCGGCGCTAGGACTACCTCTCGATCTTGAGATCGACAAGCGATCGACTACATCATCCACGAGCCAAATCTCGTTACACTTTGTCGGTCTTCAAGGGTATGATCTCCATGGATGTATATCCACCCATTGCTTGTATCTAGTAGATAGATCTTGGTGCTTAGTAGTTCCCATTGTAGGAGTTTTTTTGTTTTCTATGCTGCGAACCCAACAGAAGGCTCGTATGAGATCTCGCTTTGTTCCTTCACACTACATGCGTGACCTCTTCGACAAGCTTCAATCGCTTAGTCAAGGGACAAAGACCGTGGAAGAGTACTTCAAGCAAATGGGGCTCAACATGATCTGCGCTAACATTGAAGAGCGCAAGGAACAAACTATGGCACGTTTCCTTATTGGCTTGAACCATCCAATCAAGCGCATCGTCGAGTTCCAAACATACAACGACATGGTTCAGCTTGTGCACATCGCAATAAAAGCCGATTGTCAAGTGCAAGAGGACATCAAGTACAACAAGCCCAAGACATACTTCACCTACAAGCAAGCTTCAACCACTACACCAACAAACTTCAATGGAAGCTCCTCAAGTACCTCCAAGCCTTCCTTCAAGCCCACACTTCCTCAAGGAAAACCGCCCCCAAGTGGCAAGTATACAAAGGGTGCCACACCATTCAACGGTGAATGCTACATGTGTGGAGGCAAAGGACGCAAGTCGGCCGAGTGCGGAAACAAGAAATTATTGTTTATCCATGACAATGGCGATGAAGTGTACTTGAGTGAAGATGAATTTGATGCCCGAGTCAAGGAAGCAATGACAAGTAAACATGTGGAAGATGACCAAGAACTCCTCATGTGTAAACATGACGCAAGTCCATCGCTTGTCGTCACAAGAATCTTAACCAGTCAAGCACAATACCATGGAGATCAACGATCAAATATCTTCCGAACACGTGCCGACATCAATGGGAAATCTATCAAAGTGATCATCGATGGAGGGAGTTGCCACAACCTTGCAAGCACCAAGTTGTGTGAGAAGCTCAACCTCACCCTCCATCCTCACAAGCAACCCTACCACGTCCAATGGCTAAGTGACCAAGGTTCCATGAAGATCAAGCACACTGTCTCGGTAACATTCTCTATTGGTCCATATAAAGACACAGTACAGTGTGATGTCGTTCCAATGACGGTTTTTCACATGTTGCTTGGTCGTCCATGGCAATTCGATAAAGGTGCTCTACATGATGGTGATGACTACAAGTGCACAGATCGTATGTAGCTAGTTTCAAAATAGAGATATCGATCCCACATGGAGCAGGAGACTGAAGTCTAATAACTTTTGAATTAAATACTAAAATAGAAATGCTAAATAAAGTTCTAAGTGACAAGATAAAATGCGAGTATTGTGTAAAAAGGTGTTTTGGGGGTTTTGGTATAAGGGGAACAATAAGTAAAGTAAACAACTAAACACAGAAAATAAGTATCGCACATGTAAGAGAGATTTGAACTACAATAGGGAAAGGCGTTCTCAGGGAGTAGCGGATACACCACTAGCATTATAAAGAGCTAAGGTAAAGATTATTATCATGAACATTCTCAACTGTGTATGTGTGGGAGGAACTCTGTATTAGGACAAATAGGCAGCAACCACTGCTCACATCATCCTCATAACCATAGCAGTCAACAATCGACATCAATCGAATTACTACGCTATTAAGGGACTTAATCCCGTAGGACGTATCCCATGGCATGAATAGTGTTCCGTGAGTTTTCTTTGTTCCCAAGTTGATACGTAAGGAGTGCCAACAGCTTTATAGTCACTGTAAGTGCTAACACACCTCCATCTACCAACAAGTAGTTCCCTCCATCAAGTCCCCATAAGAGGCAAATATTAAGAGGTCGACTTCTCCCAACATCAAGAGGAAGACAATCTAACACATGATCACAACTATGAATATCATAATAAACTTTATCTTAGTTCAATCTCATACTAGGGTTTCTCCATCTCCCTAAGAACTAAAGATCTACTCAGACATGGAGGCAATCAACATCATGTCAATAACAATGGAATCTAACATAGATGAATAGTACTTGTATAAATCCACAACGCGTACGGAAATTACAACAAGATCTAGACAAGATGTAGATGGGATGGATGGAGATGGTGGTGATGTAGCGGTTGATGATGATGATCGATGCCTTAGCATCCCGGATCTACGCAGGGCGAGGATGGATCCCTGGTGGACGAGTTCCCCCTCCAGATGCCTTCCAGAGATGAGGTTTCGGTGATTTCTGGTTGTTCTGTATGTCGTCTCCCTGATCTAGTTGTAGGGTGAAACTATTTGAGCAGGCAATGGTAGCGCCAACTATAGGCCGGAACTATACGGCCGGAAAATTTATTCCCGTCGTATAGTTGGTCGTTAAACCGTCTATGTCCTTTATTCACTTCTAGTTTTCTTCTTGTATTATTGATATTTACCAAATAAGGGATTTACGTTGTTTTTGACTCCTTTTCTCCTTAGTACAACTGTTCCAAGAATTGTATCCATTGTATCCATCATCTGTCTTGATCCTGGTGAAAACAGACATAAAATGTGCACGCGAGCGCCGTAAAATACCAAGATCCTATATCTACAATGCAAAATAATAATGTAAAACGTGATGCAAATATGCACTCATCAGCTTCCCCAAGCTTAGACTCTTGCTCGTCCCGAGCAAGTTAGCTTAATGGATGTGATCCTCATATTCATGAAGCCGAGTCGATAAAATAAATGAGGTAGTTGCAGCATGTGTTTATCATACATGATTCATAGGAATAAGTTCATGAATAGTACCCTACTCGAATCATCTGGATAATATTAGCAGGCTTCCACACCTTAGCATTTAACAGTTCACAAAAGATCACTCTCAATATGATGTGAAAGTATTCAGTTCAACCGAATGAGTTAGGAGGTAGTCCCAAGTGTTCTAGGATTTAACATATTCACTTGGGATTCAAAATCTCAAAATATCTCTTTGTCATACTACAATAGTGGTGTATGCCTATTTGCTCTTTGCACATTCTCTCTTTTTCTTCTTTCTTTTCTTCTTCTTTTATATATATATATATGCTCACACTTTTGTTTTAGTGCTGTGCAAAGATGCTAGTCATACATTCCACTTCATGTAAGAATCCAAAGTTTAACGATCTCAATTATCAAATTCCAATTGTATATGAAGCAATCATTATAGCTTGAGTATTCTACCTCGTCTTGATCTCACTCTAATTTTATAGCACTTTTTATTTTACTTTGTTCAAGGTTTCCTTTTTCAATTTAACTAATTAGATAATTTTTCTTTCTTTGTAAATTAAACCATGTACCTACAATATATTGATCAAATTATCTTTGTATATTCCATTAATACCAATGGTGTGGAAGACTCCTATTGCTATCATCAAGTGCAAGTAAATTATACTCAAGTCATTCATCTTATATTTACTAATTGGAGGCACCGTAGGAAGCACCACGTTAATCCTAGAAACTTAACGAAACTATCCGTACGATCTGTGGCATTAGATATCTACAACCGTCGGATGGAGTTCTTGAGAGTCCTTTTAAACTATCCCTCACACAGCGTACGAGACTCCGCTTCGCTTGAAAGAAAACTCCCTCTACTGCCGCAGCTTTTTTGTCCATTGACCCGTAATCGAGCGATCTCTTCTCGGCTATTCCTCCTTCTCGACTTCAAGGCTACATCTGTTTTGCATCCATGAAGAAGAGGTTCACAAAATCCAGTCTCTCTGTAATCCCGTCCTCTCCAGTCCTAAATCTCATTATCTTGCAATTTTTGCAATCGTAGATCATTGATGCATTAGATGGTTGTGTGTCCGTGAAATTTGAAGATCACGTTGTAAACTGCTATGATCCAGTGATGGTGTAGATTGATCAAGAAAAGCTACAATCCAATCTGGCCTCTCGATGAACCTATTCCCGTGCAAAGTTTCGATCTCCTTTAGTTTTCAAATTATAAGTACGCTGCAGTCTAGCTTCTCTTTTTAGTCCATTCAAATTTCGTGATGATTGATATAGTGGATGGTCAGCTGTTCTGATGGCAGTTTAAAAGAGATAGGATAAGTGTTATCACTAGGAAATTTCAGAGAAATAATTAAGTGTTACGGCAAGGAGGATTCCAGCGGCAGCAAAGCATGGCGAGACGGATGGAAAAATCATCTGGTGTTGAGAAAGGGCCAGTGACACACAACGGCAAAGGTAATATCCATAGTAACCAGCCACTCAGCACGTCTTCATATATAGTAAGGTATTCCTTATTGATGGTGGCTTTTGCTCATGTATAGTTGAATAGGAATATCCTTGCTGCTATTGGTAAAACATAAATGGAAATATGAAGTAACGATATTGGTATTTAGATTTCACTAAGGTCCAAGCTATGTGTTATTTACAGGCTCTGTCGGTATTTGTTTTCTAGGCAGAGGATCCTTCATAATGATTCCTTTAATGCTCTGAGTACTAACTGAATACTACAGGAAAAAATCAATTTGAATTATGATATTTGCATGACAAATTTACTAAAAAATATATTTTCTGTATTTTCTCTTTTCACTGGACATACAATATATGCTTTCTCTTATTTTGCAAGCTCTTCGAATGTTGAGTTCTTGCCATAGGATCCTTGATGATGACTCATGTATCACTGGTTGTGGTAATTGGGAATTCATGGGCATTAGTAGTTTAAAAAATGAGGTTTGCAGGTCGTATTTACTAAAACTTTAACTTTGCCCATGTTTTTCTCTTTTATTTTTATATATGCAAGAATTTAATCCATGGTTACTTATGCCATGCAGAGTTCTGGGTACATTCAACTTTTCATGTGTCTTAGAGCTGAACTATAATGTCTACTACGAGAAGTTTATGAATGGTGTAATCAAGTCATTCATCGATGTTCTGCTATGTATGTAAAATCTAGCCTTCGGATTCACATAAACCGCACTTAATACCCCCTCTTTTTCATGCACTTTTTCTTCAACAGTAATGTAATAAGGTGAAATTTAGGTATGGCATCAACATCTGATTGAACTTTCTAGCTAATAAAAAGTACCTTAGGGACATCTGGCATTGTATTTTCTTTCATCATTGTATTTTCAGAATCTAGGATTGTATGTATTATGTGTTGCATAGCCGGTTTAATATTTGCATAGTTTTCCCATTTCTTAGATGTACCAGCCTAACAGGTCAGCATCATCTACTTCACATGCAATTTTTCCTCCTCATTTCTTCTCATTAGCCGGACCTATTTAGTTTGACCTGTTGGCCGTTAACTTGCATAGTTTTCCCATTTCTTAGCTATACCAGCCTACCAGGTCAGCGTCATCTACTTCACATCCACTTTTTCCTCATCATTTCTTCTCGTTAGCCAGACCTATTTGGTTTGACCTGCTGGCCGTAAACTCACGTGCAAAAACTTCCAATCAATTATGAGTGTGACATGATGTTATTCTCCGACTTAATAGTAAATCTGATCTTGGCGTAATTTTAGAATGATCTTTCTGATACCTCATCCTTAGATGGTAAAAAGATATAAGATGTCCAAAAAACTATTTTCTTAATTAAAAACTAGGTAGTAGATATTGTATTGGAGTATTCTCATAATATCATGCTAGATCCTCTGTGGGTCGGTAAGTAACTAATGTTTTTTCTTCTAATCCAATGGATGTACTTATTAAGGATTCTGATAGGGGAACCGAGTCATTACAGCTAATGAATGTATTGCCACTACTTAAAATTAAAAATTTAGAAAATTACCTACAAATGAGAAATCACCTTGCAATAAAAAAACTCAAATAAATTATTAATGGCTTATATGTCCATTTAAAATAAGAAATATAGATATTCTAATCAAGAATTTGTGAAGAAGTGTATTTGGCAATATGGGTTCACTGCTAGAGGTTATAATACGCAAACATATATCTATAGATTTCCTGATATTTGAATTTGTTATTATTGGAAAAAGATTGAAAAATATATATCACAAGAAGTCTCATAAATTTCTTAACATATCCATGTGTTCCCAAAAATATCTAGCCCGTACAGGTGCACGGGTTAATGACTAGTATATCCAATTGGATAAACACAAACTCAATATTGCTCCATATATGATAATAAACTCGGAATTTCATAAAAGGGATCGACTATTCCTGAACGGAATTCTAATGATGCAAACTTTATTTTGAACTAATGCAAAACTAAAATAGTAATGTAAAAACTTATAAGATAGATTACAAGGTCTTAAAGATCTCCCCAAGCTTGGAATCAAGTCAGGCGGTATCAAATAATCCCTTGCAATTATTTGATACCGTGATTATTGTAGATCACTGTGGCACCATGGCACACGATATCTTCACCTCACGTGCTAGCCTGAGACGGAGGGATTGATTGACAGCTTCTAATTCTTTAACACGCAGCTTGTAGAAAAGATTATTCCTCTCCAGCACTTTCACTTGTTCTTTAATGAACTCATTGTTATCTTGAAGGGTTTGTAGCGCCTTGAGACTCATAGAAAAACCTACTTCGGTTGTCTGCTTAATATCTTCATCAAGTTTGTCAATATAAAGTTGCAGCAACCGAAGATGCTTGGGAGTCCCTAGCGTCTCTTTGTCCATCTCTTCAATCTTCCGCTTGAGGGCTTTCAACTCCTTCTTCCGACGCCCATGGTCAGTGTCGAGGAACTCCATAGGGATGGTCTTGATCTCCATGCCTTGCTCGCTATTGCTCCCGATCTCCATAGGAACTTCTCTCCTTGGCTTCTGTCCCTTGGTTTGCGTGTCTTCGAGTATGAAGAAGAGATAGATTGGTTCCTAGAGATTATGATTAGAGCGAGAGGCAATGGCAGTATATAAGGGGGGTCAGAGGTCAGTAAAACTCGCAAGAAACACCAAATTCACGCCCAAGAAAAGAATCTTAATGGAATAGGAAAAGAAATCACGGATTTGGAGGAGTCCTGCCGCGTAACGACCAACTATACAAGCGTGACCCGTATAGCTCCGGCTGTATAGTTGGTTTCAGGCAGATATTTCCAAATATCTCGAGTCCAGGTCGGTTAAGTTACTGACTTGGAACCAACAATACCGTTTTTTGAATGAGATTATAATCGGAAAAACAAAAAAGTAAACGAAGATGTCTAAGAGTTTAACGACCAACTATATGGCCGGAATTTCATCTCCGGTCATATAGTTGCGACCGTATAGATACAGACACCAAAAATCAAAAGTGCCTAAGAGTTCAATGACCAACTATACAGCCGGAATTATTTCCTCCGGTCGTATAGTTGCGCCCGTATAGTTGGTAAAACCCTCCAAAAACTTCAGAAAAACACAAGGAATTCAAAGGCACAAATTTTAGGAGTAAAATCTGTGAAAATAAATCACTTATTTCAGTAAGAACACTTACCTTGCACTTACCGTTGACTTATTCAAGGATGACAAGGTCCTCCAACAATAAAGACTTCTTCTCTTTTGGATGAATTGACCTTAGTTCATTGAATAATTCTTGGAATCAAAAATCAGCAGGACTAAAGTTCCTCTCAATAAGATTGGTGTCTTGCTTGGCAACATGGACACTGCATCTAACATCTTTATTTCTTGCCTCTACATGATCTATAACTCAAATTCTTGAAGTAAAATAATACAATGGATCACTCTTGGCTTATGGTTCTTCTTATCAAGGAGTTCTTTTAAACCATCACGATCCGTATGAACTCTTACTTTTGCATCAACTATATAAGAACGAAATTTATTGCTAGATAAAAATACAACAAAGAGTTCACTCTCTTCCTTAGGATAATTCTTTTGAGCACTATTGAGAGTTCTACTAGCAAGATGTATAATACTAAATCTGCGACCTATGTATTGTCCCAGAGTTACTCCTACAACATCATCACTAGCTTCACAAATTCGTTGCTCATTTTCGTAAGCAAGAGAGAAAGAAGAGCGCCCAAGGCAAGTGCACAAATTCGTTGCTCATTTTCTTTCTTACAAACGAGCCACGGTCTTGACTTGTATTGGGACGACAACGAGCCTAGTCTTTGTTAGGACATTTTGTTTGCTCATTTTCATAGTCGTGTCAATCCCATTAATCTCCATGTGTGTGTATAGTCGTAGGTTCCCTTCACCCTTTTGAGTTGTTGACCTTTGCCTTTGACTTGAGTTTTGTTTGGATTTTACCCACTTTTTACTATCCCTTTTCTTCTGGTTGGTTCTTTGGCATTCCACAATCCTAACCTACCACCAACAAACTTTTGAGAGTTAGTTCTTTAGTGTGAGTTTTCTTTGCAATTCCACTTTGCACGCTTATAGTTCTCACTTGTCACTACAAGAAATATGTTGACTAATGACCTTTTCTTAACGACCATGGTTTTTTGGTCATAGGTCTATGACAATTTTCAACCAATTGGTTGTAAGCCATTTGGGAGGGTCTAAATCTAGAAAAAATTTGACCAATTTTGTTAAGAAGGTTATAACTTACTTACACTAATTGGTCATAACATAGACAACATTGGCGCATGACCTTAATTTTAGGCTATTATGACCAATTTAAATGGTCATGGTTGTTTCATGATTTTTTTTAAAAAAATCGTCCACCTCATCCATTTGATCTATGTGTGATGCCCATGTATCAATTTTCGTTGATGTGTCTACATATGTGTCATGTGTCATACCAATATAGCATTTTTTGCTTAGCTCAACTAAACTCACACTCGGGATCCATTCCATGATACACATGCGTGCATAATTTGAGCACACTATCGCAAACTATGTCGTGATTTTGACTATAAAATTGATCGTTTGGTTTCAAAGCCATTAAATTACATACTCGATAGCTATTTTTATGAACACTTTTTAAAAATATTTAAAATATTGCAAGTTTGTTATTTTATCTAGATACTTGGCCATATAAAATGATGCAATGCGAAGTTTTTTTATTTTTTATGTACTTATGCCGATTTCAAGACGCAGTGATAGAACCAGCCAATCACAATAGAGAATCGTACGGATCATCCCACCATCTCAGCAGTTCACTTGACCTCCATCCAACGCTGAAATTTCACCGTCCAACACACTTTGTAATGACTGAAACGCCCTAGTTCCAACAGTTTAGCACCGCAGAAGTGCGCAGGGGTATTTTCATAACATCCTCTCCCCAAACCCTACTCCCCTCGCACCCCTCGCACCTCTTCCCAGACCCCGCCGCCACAACCTCCCTCTCTCTCTCTGCTCCCCACCGCACCTCTGCTCGAACTAGCTTCCCACTTACACCTCACCGCAGTCGCCTCCCTCCTTCCGAATCCAAGCCCTGGCTCTCCCTCCTATCCGCCCGTCAGATGGGTTGCTCGTCGGAGCACGCGTGCATCATAGCCACGATGAGTGGCACTCCGTTGAGCTCGTTTGTCGGCGTGCTTGCCGATGGAAGCCTCTACACGGGAGATCCGGTGCAATCATACCCGGCCTCATCATCCACGCTCCCGACCCCGCGCCGGCGTCCCTCGCATGCCGCACGCCACCGGGAGCAACTACATCACATGCCTCGACGCCCCCGCACCTGCTTGAACCGCGACACCGCAACCTCCCCCGTCCGGTCGAGCCACTTCATCCCATGTCGCCTCTCTCTTGCACGTGCTCTGCTTCCCCTCTCTCCGCCTGTCGATGATCTGGACACGGATGATCGATGGCTCCAGTTGACGATTCGAAGGCGGTGGCATGGTCTGTGTAGATTCATACTACTTTTTGCCCAAAGGAATTACTCATTTTCCTCTTTCTATCGAGGATGTATTCAGACTAGAGTCTAGATTAGTGGTTGCATAGGTTGTAGCTGTCGATAAATTTCGAAGATGCACAAAAGGTGAAGTTCCAGACTGTTATCCATGATCTAAGCAAGTATTTTCTAGCAATTGTAACTCAAGTAGCTATAGATAATCTTGTTTCTATGTGGCTCACAGTGAATTAGAGTAGAATACCGAGAGGACAACATAGTTGTGTACGTGTGTTTTAGTGGTTAAGTTGAGGTTGTAGTCTCTACCTCTATAGTAAATTTTAAGTATCCATATTTTTTTGTATATTCTAATGAAAAGTTATCCTCGTTTAACTTATTTGTAACTATGCTTGGTAGGCCGCCACACTATTCGCCATAGCTGGCCCCGTGCTCTTGTCATCGCTGCGTGCAGAGAAAGATGGGGAGGAAGAGAAGAAGCCGGTGGATGTGGGGAAGAATCTGGTAGAGCAGGAGGAGAAATATCCAACGGGAGAGGTCTACTTTCTGCACATATGATTTTCTGTTTTGCAGATCATGTACTGGAGTAGTAGTTAGATCTGGGTCATCATTCTGCAAGAAGTGTATGCAGTTATGCATGCTGTCGTACCTTAATTAGCATGTCCTGGGATTAGCCTTATCTACTAGTGCCTTTATTTAAAAGACACTGGCTGATATTAATTGTACCTTGTTCTGTTCTACTCCTTACACACCAGCAGCAACAACAACAGCTAACTAGCTACATGGTTTATAAATATCTTATGATTCTTGTCAAACTCGAATACCACATGAGCCTATTGGTTTGGAAATTGGAACTAGTAATCCCAGGGCATCATGGATCAATGCAACCCCAGCAAATAATGGAGTAAATAACTGTTGTGTGTACTTGCAAATTATTATGTAACCCATGCCAAAATTGACTTGATGGAATCTACCAGGAATGGCCTGTTTCTATTGCTGTGACTTGATTCTTGTCACCACCTGCTTGCTTGCTTGGCCTGTTTCAATTGTTGTGACTTGATTCTTGTCACCATCTGCTTGCTTGCTTGGCATGTTTCTATTGTTGTGGATGATTGGTGATTAGCGCCACGCCGTTGCTATAGCCATGTCGCACACAAGTTCATTTTATATTCGTTGAATCATCATCATTGCTCAAAGCTATCATACAAGTTACAGCTTCATATGTACATGTGTGATAGCCAAATAGTGAGGTTGTCTTTTTCTCCTGAATCCTGATGCATGCCTGAAAGCCTGTAGGTATAGGTGTCTGTCTCAAGTATTTATCCATCTAATGCATCAAAACACTGTTTGACTAGCTGACTGATGAACAAGATCTCTAGCCCTTCGATCTTGCTACCTCCTAGGCCGAGTTCCTCATGGTGGCCATCCCCTTCTCCAAGGCCCAAGAGTTGTATTGTGACGCTGATGGAGGTGATACCTTCTTCGATCACACCTTCAACCTTCAAGGTACCTACTCGGCTACCCCTATTGAAGCTTGCTAGGATTCGAGTTACACGTGTTGGTTCTGTCCAATAAATATGATGGTTTTTCTGTTAGATTCTCTGTTTCATATGGTTCTGTCCAATAAATATGATGATTGATGCTTTCAGCTTTTGGCACAATGTGGAAGCTAATGCTTACTGTTCAGATGATATAGAAATTGTCAGATAAATATAATGGATATTGCATTTACGAATATTACAAGTTTGGCTGATCACGTCTTAATCTGCAGGTATGTAGAGATATATTGTGGTGGCTGAGATTAGCTGTAGGTTCATCCGTTTTGAATGTGTCCATTGGGACCTGTGATGTGCCCGACAAGGGAATGACCTTCTCTGTGTCGTGCCCTGGTCAAAAGTGATGTTTACTTTACAAATTAGCATGTCCTGGTCGCTGTGAAGTGGGGATTATTCTTGTAAATTGTAAACTTTGGTCTGTTATCTGTTTTTTGGGGACACTATTCAAAAATCAGTTTTCTATTAATCCTTCCATAGTGTTGGCACGTGAGTTAATCTCGCAGTTCATTTCCTTTTATGCGTTTCAAGCAAAAGAAAACATTGATCATGCATTGCATGTACTTTCTGTGTTTGCAACTAGGACTCATATGATATAATTTTATAAATGACATGCTCCAGCCAAGCTTCTTAGTAAAAATGTTATGCATCTTTTGCCCTGGTAGGATTAGTAGTAAACTGCTCCTAACTGGGTTAATATCCGTTTGCTCTTATATATATACTACCGACTCGTGTGTGATTTACTTTAGTTATTCCTTTAGTTTGGTAATTATTTCTAGAATTATGTGTTTAGCTCCTGAATTCACAACTCAATTCATACCAGCACCATCTTATGTTTAGCTCCTACCATTCATAACACAAATCATGTGCTGTGAAACTACTTAACTCCTTTAATGATTGAATTTAGTAACTCAACTGAATCATGATGTAAGAACCTTGTACATTGCTTGTTTGTTTATTCGTGATAATGAAATGTGGTAGTATTTTTATTTGTATAGCTCTTGATAATCACTACTGATATACCTTTTCTATTTACCTATCTAGTTGTGCGTAAGGAACAACACGATCAGGTCCTCCGGGCAACACTAGGTCTGGTTCAATAGGTGGCGTAGGAGCGTAGGGCGGACTTCTACATTGACAAGTACGTGCGAAGTCCCTATAGTAAGATGTCTGCGACGGAGGTGCCACCAGCCTTAAGGTAATAGCATTGTGCCCAGCCGCTCTGAATTTTTCTTGTGTGAAGATCGCCGAACCTTCTGGGTTTGTTCTATAATTTAGTCTCTATTGAGTGCGGAGGATGATATGGCTGGTTAGCTGGTAGATAAATCGGTTAGTTCACTAAGATCCCAGCTGCTAGGATATCCAGATTTCTTGATTATATGGATCTGTGAGTAGCAAATAACAGTTATATGTGGTTTTTGCAGCATTATTTTCATGCCCCAACCAAATGAATAATTTTGTTGATTGTAGATTAGCCTTCATGTTCTTCTTAATTCTAAAAGTCGTGTTTCCTCTCTTTTACAGGAACTGCAGGCAGATGAAATTTGAAGAAGTCTAAAGGCTGACAAAGCTCCTTACAATTTAGTTGTAGTTATACTTTACTATTGTAGTTAGCATATTGGCATAGAAACAAACCCAGAATTGTAGTCGCCTGATTAGAGTTGGTTCTTTTTGTGATTGTAATGTACTGCTATTGCCTGTAATATTTTTTGTTATTGGCTCTTTTGAATCAGAAGAATGATTATATTATTGTTCATTACATTTTCAGAACATGAGGAAATAATTTCTAATGATCGGAGCAGTGTGAAATTTAAACTGACAAGTGGTACCTAGTAAATCAGTGGGACCAGCACTAGCTGACAATTTGGACCGTTTTGACTAGTGGGACCGGCTCAAAACAAAAAGGCCAAAATTTCAACTAAAATGGTTAATGCATAGACCAAGGACCAAAAATGTAAAGTCCGTTTGCCCCATGTAGTAGACTAGAAATGAAGAAGAAAAAATACATGCCAAATTATTGGGCTTGGCCCATGTAGACGGTTGAATTGGACTGGGCTGATTTTCATTTAGGACCATTTGGTTTGGTCACAGAGTTGCCACGTAGGATTGGCCACCTAGGATTTAACATGGACTGGCCAGATAGCCCATGACCAATTTTTTGGTCATACGTTCCATGACCATCTATTTTGGTCATAACCGTTCATGGCAAATTCAAAAAAATGGTCGTTGTCTGTCTATAGTGACCCTCGCTATGTGACCTACTATTTTTGGTCATAAAAAGGTCATAGATGGATTATTATGACCTTTCTATGACCAATATTTGGGGTCACTAGTTAGCACATTTCTTGTAGTGTGTGGTTTCTAGTTCGGTGCAATCCCCAAGGTGAGGTACAAGGCTAACACCACCAAATTTCACTTCCATATACAATCCTTGTGTGTTTTGCATGATCGATATGCATGGTGAGTCGAGACAACCACCTCCCCAAGAAGAAGATGGGCCGTACATGACGCGCGCAAGTCACTTCATCGTCCGACAAGAGTTCTGTGAACGTTGCCAAGCTCTCGAGACACAACAAGACGAACAATTTGGCGAGACGCAAGCCGAGTTCACGAACATCGACAACCGCTTCGATGGCCTCAAAAGTAAAATGCACGCAATGCATCACAACTTTGGCCATCAAAATGAAGCGCTCCAATGCTCCGTCACTGAAACGAATGACAATCTTCGACACCTCATCGACGGAATGGCAAGACCACGTTCACGCGCATCAAGATCTTCGCGTCATCATTCTCCTCTTTGCCAAGATCTTAATCCAAGTGCCCCAAGACACATTGGCGCCCCCGTGGTTGAAGATGTAAGGTCTTCGAACTATGTACCTTCTCCACGGCACTCCGCAACGTGAAGCTATGATGGTGATTTCTCCCCAAGGCCCCAGGCAAGGCGCGAAGGACACCGTCATCACGCAAGGGCAATAGTGAATCAACAAGAGCAACCTCAAGAAGAACCGCGAGTGGAACCAAAAGTCCACCACCATCGCCTGCGACACATACTTGACACAACAAGTGATGACTCCAACTTGGAGAATCAAGATCGTCATCGACGTGAAGCTCTCTAAGACCCTCCTCATCGTCATCACCATCATGAACGTCCGCACCGACACCATGTTCATCACGAGGTGCCTCCCCCACCACATCAAAACATGGAGCATCAAGTGGTATAAGTTGAGCAACGCCCACCATTTCAAGAGGCTCAAGACCATGATGTTTATCGTGAGGCCCATGCGCCTAATCCACATCACCAACCGAGTAACGAGCCTCCTCTTTGTCATCAACCGCGTCATGAGGCTCCACATCCTCAACACCATCATGAGGCCCAAGTGCCTCAACCCCTTCAACAACCGCGCCAAGAGCAAGAGCAAGCTCCACAACAACAACATCAAGAGCAAGCTCCTCAACAAGGTCGTGAGAATCAAGTTCCACCTCCTCAACCACAAGCACATCATCAAGGTCACCAACCTCGTCATAATGACCGCAATGATGAAGAAACCTTCGGCAAGCTCAAGTTCACAATGCCCAAGTATATCGGATCCAATGGACCCGAAGAATACCTCTCATGGGCACTCAAAGTCGACAAGATCTTCTACATGCACAATTATAGCAACGAGAAGATGGTCGCCATGGCTTCGCTTGAGTTTGATGATTACACCAACCTTTGGTGGGAACAAGTTCAAGTTGCTAGTAACGCAAGACAAGAGCCACCAATCACAACTTGGCATGACATGAAGGCTCATATGAGGCCCCGCTTTGTCCCGGCGCACTACACGCGCGACCTCTTCAACAACCTTTAATTGCTTCGTCAAGGGACAAAGACCATGGAAGAGTACTTCAAGGAAATGGAGCTCAACATGATCCGCACCAACATTTAAGAGCGCAAGGAGCAAACTATGGCATGTTTCCTTATTGGCTTGAACCACCCAATCAAGCGCATTGTTGAGTTCCAAACATACACCAACATGGTTGATCTTGTGCACATCGCAACAAAGGCCGAACATCAAATGCAAGAGGACATCAAGTACAACAAGCCCAAGATGTATTTCACCTACAAGCAAGCTTCAACCGCTATGCCAACAACCTTCAATGGAAGCTCCTCAAGTACATCCAAGCCTTCCTTCAAGCCCACACTTCCTCAAGGAAAACTGCCTCCAAGTGGCAAACAAGCAAAGAGTGATACACCTTTCAACGGTGAATGCTACAAGTGTGGAGGCAAAGGACACAAGTCGGCCCAGTGTGGAAACAAGAAAGTATTATTTATCCATGACAATGGCGATGAAGAGTACTTGAGTGAAGATGAAATTGATGCCTGTGTCAAGGAAGCAATGGCAAGGGAACGAGTGGAAGGCAACCAAGAACTCCTCATGTGTGAACATGATGCAAGTCCATCGCTTGTCGTCACAAGGATCTTGACAACTCAAGCACAAGAGCATGAAGACCAATGATCAAACATCTTCCAAACATGAGCCGACGTCAATGAAAAATCTATCAAAGTGATCATCGATGGAGGGAGTTGCCACAACCTTTCTAGCACCGAGTTGTGTGAGAAGCTCAACCTCACCCTCCATCCGCACAAGAACCCCTACCACGTGCAATGGCTAAGTGACCAAGGGTCCGTGAAGATAAAACATACCATGTCGGTAACCTTCACCATTGGTCCTCACAAAGACATGGTGCAGTGCGATGTTGTTCCCATGACGGTTTGCCATATACTTCTTGGTCGACCATGGAAATTCGACAAGGCTACTTTACATGATGGTAGAACCAATGTGTACACCTTCAAATGGCTCAACAAGGCATGTGTTTTGCAACCAATGACTCCTAGCCAGATAATTATGGACAATGCAAAGGCTTTAGCAAGGGCGCAAAACACAACACCTCCTTGTGAGAAGAGCGGTGAGCGAGAGAACCACCTCATAGTGAGTGAGAGCCACAAGCAAAATTCGAGTGGAAAAACTAAGAGTGTCTCCTTGCCACCAAAAGTGAGATGAGAGATGTGCGGAACAACCCATCCATCTTGCACTATGTCCTCATTTGCAAGTGACTAGCGCGAGGAACAAATGAATTAATCAATGTTCCTCCATCTTTGATGATTGTTTTGCAGGAATTCAAGGATGTGTTCCCCGAAGATCTCCCACATGCACTACCTCCTCTTCACTGCATCGAACATCACATTGATCTCATTCCCGGCGCACCACTTCCAAACCGTGCTGCTTACCGCATGAACCTAGAAGAGACAAAGGAGATTGAACGTCAAATCAACCAACTCATCTCCAAAGTTTTGATCCAAGTTAGCACTAGTCCAAGTGCGGTACCCATGATTCTTGTTCCAAAAACAAATGATATGTTGTGGTTATGCATGGACTACGTCCAATCAATGCTATCATCGTGCGTTATTGACATCCTATACCGCGTCTTGATGACATGCTTGACGAGTTGTGGGGAGCCACTATTTTCTCGAAAATTGATATCTGTAGTGGTTACCATCAAATACGCATGGCCGAAGGTGATGAGTGGAAAACCGCCTTCAAGACCAAACTTGGTCTCTATGAATGGTTTGTTATGCCCTTTGGCTTATCTAATGCCCCATCCACCTTCATGCGCCTTATGAATCATATTTTGCATTCTCTCATTGGTAAGTGTCGTTGTCTATTTCGATGATATACTTGTTTATAGCAAGTCGCTTGAGGAACATGTTACACATGTCAAGGAAGTCTTGCAAATCCTTCGACATGAAAATCAATATGCTAATCTTCCCAAGTGCACTTTTGCTAAAGACAAGTTATTTTTTCTTGGATTTGTTGTTTCTTCGAAGGGCATTGAAGTTGATGTTTCCAAAGTAAAGGACATACGAGATTGGCCCATACTAACAAATGTGAGTGAACTCCAAAGTTTTCATGGGTTGGCCGATTTCTATCGTCGCTTTGTGAAAGACTTTTCAACCATTGCTTATCCTCTAAACTAATTGACCAAAAAAGAATGTCACCTTCATTTGGGGCAACACACAACAAAAAGCTTTTGATGAACTTAAAAAGAGGCTCATTGAAGCACCTCTTCTTGCTTTACTGGATTTCACAAAAACTTTTGAGATAGAGTGTGACGCTAGCGTATTGGCATTTGAGGAGTCCTTGTGCAAAACAGACGTCCTATAGCCTACCATAGCGAGAAACTTGATGGTTCTCGCCTTAACTATCCAATTTATGACAAATAGCTTTTTGCCTTAGTTTGTGTTCTTCAAGTTTGGCAACAATACCTATGGCCTAAAGAATTTATCATACATTCCGACCATTAGTCGTTGAAATATCTCAAAGGCCAAGAAAACTTGAGCAAGAGACACGCTAAGTGGGTTGAGTTTATGGAGTCTTTTCCTTAAATTGTCAAGTACAAGAAGGGCAAAGATAATGTAGTTGCGGACGCTTTGTCTCGCAAGCACACAAGCCTTCTTACTAGACTTGAAATCAACGTGTTAGGTCTTGATGAAATAAAGACTTGGTATGCTTCCGACCTTTTCTTTGAACCAATTTTTGCAAAGTTCTCCATTGACAAAGGAGTTGATGATTTCTATTTGCATAAGGGCTTCTATTTAAACAAAACAAGCTTTGCATTGCAAATTCGTCTCTCCAACTTTTGCTTCTCCAAGAATCTCATGGTGGAGGCCTCATGGTCACTTTGGCCGTGACAAGACATTGGACATGCTCTCCACTCATTACTATTGGCCCAAGATGAAATGAGACATGGAGCGCTACGTTCAATGATGCACGACATGTGTTCAAGCTAAGTCGCAAGCTAACCCTTATGGTCTTTATATGCCTTTGCATATTCCTCATACACCTTGGTCCGACATTAGCATGGATTTTGTGTTAGGTTTGCCTAGGTCTAAGCATGGGCATGTTCTATATTTGTTGTCGTGGATCGCTTTTCCAAAATGGCACACTTCATACCGTGCCATAAGACTGATGATGCTTCACATGTTGCAAATTTGTTTTTTAGGGAAATACTCTGTCTTCACGGCGTGCCAAGAACAATCGTCTCCGATCGCGACGTCAAATTCATGAGCTACTTATGGAAGACCCTCATGGCCAAGCTCGGCGTCAAGCTCCTCTTTTCATCTGCATCGCATCCTCAAACCGATGGCCAAACCAAAGTTGTCAACCGAAGCCTCGGGACTCTACTTCATGTGTTGATCAAGAAAAACCTCAAGGATTGGGAAGAATGCATCCCACACGCTGAGTTCCCCTAAAACCGTGCCAAACACTCAACAACCAAGATGAGTCCCTTCATGATCGTCTATGGTTTCGAGCCCCTCACTGCGCTCGACATCCTACCGCTACCTCTTCATGAGCGCACCAATATGGACATTGACAAGCGCGCCCAAGCTATGAAGAAGCTTCACGAGGAAACAAGAGCTACAATCGAGCAACAAGTCCTTCGCCAAGCTTCAAGGTTAAACAAGGACAAGAGGGAGATGATCCTTAAAGAAGGTGACCTCATGTGGATACACATAAGTAAGGACCATTTCCCCAAAGAACGTGACTCCAAGATCAAGCCTCGAGGAGATGGTCCCTTCAAGGTCCTAAAGAGAATCAATAACAATACCTACATCATCGACATTCTGACCTGCAAGTACCTTGCAAGCAATACATTCAATGTCAAGGACCTCTCACCCTAACATGGAGATGTTCAAGATGATAACCATGAAGAGTCGAGGACGACTATTTCCCAAGGGGGGAGCTGATGCGGCCCATCCTATGGACGCTCCTACATCTACACCACCAAGCCCCCCAAGTGGACCCATGACTCGTGCCTGAGCCAAGCTACTCCAAGCTAAGGTGAACTCGCTCCTCTCATCTTGTGACTTGAACACATCTTTGGACGGCTTGCTACTTCATGCAAATACACTATGCATTCTTAGCTATGAAGCCCCGACACATCACCAAGCTCCTATGGATGAAGTGCAAGGAGCAGGTCCAGAAGAAGAAGTTGCTGGAGCGGCTTAGACCGGAGTCTCCGGCCTACGCACACCGAAGTCTCTGGTCCCGCCAAAGTCTCCAGCCTGAAGACACCGGAGTCTCAAGACCATCTCTGGACCGACCCCCAGATCGAGCTCGAGGACACTCATATGACCACTCCAGAGATGGACCAGAGACTGACCGGAATCTCCGGCCCAGACCGGAGTCTCCGGTCCACCACACCGGACTCTCCTAACCGAGTGTCGCTAGGCATGTAAAAGCCATTGGGCCTTCGGCCCATGTACCCCTTAGTCCGCCTAGAACTTACCTTTTATCCCAAAAGTACCCCTGACTTAGTGGCTGGCCTATATATAGCCCCCACCTCTATTGTAAACCCTAGGCATGATATTTGGAATTAGTGGAAACCCCTTGTGGATCTATCTAGTTCTTGCCTCATGCTCCTTTGACAAAGGAGCATCAAATATCACAAACCCCGTTGGACTTTGCATCGTGCCTCCACGTTGTACAAGGCTTAGGCATAGGAGTTCCTTTCCCTAGACCTCAAGATCTCACTGAGTCTCCCTACTCGCCATGCCGGTTTGAGAGAGAGTCCTCCACCCGACGCCGATCCTAGGGATTGCGCCGGACCGGTCATCGCCGACATGAGCTATTGGTGTGTATCGTGGTTTTGCGTGAGTGTGTTCATCATGTTCTTCGTGCATGAGTTCGTCGTGTTCATCCTCCTCTCCTTTTCCCACACTCCAACCTCGATTTGAAAGGGATTCGTGAAAGATCGAGCCACCCTAGAGGTTTTCCCTCAACACTAATGCCCCATCCACCTTCATGCGTCTTATGAATCATATTTTGCGTTCTCTCATTGGCAAGAGTGTTGTTGTCTATTTCGATGATATACTTGTTTATAGAAACTCACTTGAGGAACATGTTACACATGTCAAGGAGATTTTGCAAATCCGTTGACATGAAAAGCTATATGCTAATCTTCCCAAGTACACTTTTGCTAAATATAAGTTGATTTTTCTTGGATTTGTCGTCTCTTCGAAGGGCATTGAAGTTGATATTTCCAAGGTAAAAGACATACGAGATTGGCCCATTCCCACAAATGTGAGTGAACTCCGAAGTTTTCATGGGTTGGCCAGTTTCTATCGTCGCTTTATGAAAGACTTTTCTTCCATTGATTGTCCTCTCAACAAATTGACCAAAAATAATTTCACCTTCGTGTGGGGCAAAGAACAAAAAAAGATTTTGATGAACTTAAAAGAGGCTCACCGAAGCACCTCTTCTTGCATTACCGATTTCACTAAAACTTTTGAGATAGAGTGTGATGCTAGTGGTATTGGCAAAATGGGCATGCCGAGGTATAAGCATGGTCATGATTCTATATTTGTTGTCGTGGATCAATTCTCAAAAATGGCACACTTCATACCATGTCATAAGACCGACGATGATTCACATATTGCCAATTTGTTTTTTAGGGAAATTGTCCGTCTTCACGGTGTGCCAAGAATGATTGTATCCGACCGCATCATCAAATTCATGAGCTACTTGTGGAAGACCCTCATGGCCAAGCTCGGCGTCAAGCTACTTTTCTCTTCCGCGTCGCACCCGCAAAACAATGGCCAAACCGAGGTCGTCAACCGAAGCCTCGGGATTATCCTTCGTGTGTTGATCAAGAAGAACATGAAGGATTGGGAGGAATGCATTCCCCACGCCGAGTTCGCCTATAATCGAGCCAAGCACTCGACAACCAAGATGAGTCCCTTCATGATTGTCTATGGATTCGAGCCCCTCACCGCACTCGACATCCTACCACTACCTATCCACGAGCACACCAACATGGACGTTGAAAAGCACGCCTAAGATATGAAAGAATCTTCATGAAGAAACAAGAGCTATGATCGAACAACAAGTCCTTCGCCAAGCTTCAAGGTTAAACAAGGACAAGAAGTAGATGATATTTTAAGAAGGTGACCTTGTGTGTATACACTTGAGCAAGGACCGCTTCCCCAAGGAACATGATTCCAAGCTCAAACCAAGAGGAGATGGTCCCTTCAAGGTCCTCAAGAGAATCAACAACAACACCTACATTATCGACATTCGAACCTCCAAGTACCTTGTGAGCAATACATTCAATGTCAAGGACCTCTCACCCTACCATGGAGATGTTCAAGATGATAACCATGAAGAGTCGAGGACGACTCTTTCCCAATGGGGGGAGCTGATGCACCCTGTCCTCCGGACGCTCCTACATCTACACCACCAAGTCCCCCAAGTGGACCCATGACTCGTGCCAGAGCCAAGCTCTTCCAAGCTAAGGTGAATTCACTCCTCTCCTCATGTGACTTTGATACATCCTTGGATGGCTTTCTACTTCATGCAAATACACTATGCATTCTCAGCTATGATGCCCCGACACATCACCAAGCCCCCATGGATGGAGTACAAGGAGCAGGGCATGAAGAAGAAGCTGCTGGCGCTGGAAAGACCAGATTCTCCGGCCTGGCAGACCAGAGTCTCCGAACTGAGACACTGGAGTCTCCGGCCCGTCTCCGAACCAACCTCCAGACCGACCCCGGGGACAGTCTGATACCCCCTCCGAAGACCGACCGAAGACCGATCGAATTTCCGGCCTGGACCGTAGTCTTCGGAACGCTATAGCGGAGTCTCCGGACCAAGCATAGCCAGGCATGTAAAAGCATTTGGGCCTTCGGCCGATGTACCCCTTAGTCCGCCCAAAACTTATCTTTTATCCCCAAAGTACCCCTAAATTAGTGGCTGGCCTATATATAGTCCCCCACCTCTATTGTAAACCCTAGGCTTGATATTTGGAATTAGTGGACAACCCTTGTGGATCTATCTAGTTCTTGCCTCATACTCCTTTGATAGAGGAGCACCAAATATCACAAATCTCGTTGGAGTTTGCATCGTGCCTTCCTCGTTGTACAAGGCCTTGGCATCGGAGTCCCTTTGCCATGACGTCAAGATCTCACCGAGGCTCCCTACTCGCCGTGCCGGTTCGAGAGAGCACTCCGCCCGACGCCGATCCTAGGGATTGCGCCGGACCAGTCGCCGCCAGCGTGAGCTATTGGCTTGTATCGTGGTTTTGTTTGTGTGTGTTCATCGTGTTCTTCATGCATGAGTTTGTCGTGTTCACCCCCTCCCCTCTCTCCTTTCCCCGCACTTCACCCTCGATTTGAAAGGGATTCGTGAAAGATCGGGCACCCCCGAGGTTAGCCCTCAACAATTTACAAACATATACTTGGCCAATTACTGACACAGTTCTACAACTTAGAGTGGCTACAAGTATGGATTGTTCGACCATATTCCCACAGGAACAACAAACCTTCATTAGTGGAAGGAGAATGGTAGAGAATTGGTACCATAATGGCTGAAGTTGCTCCAAAACAATCAGAGGCAGAGCTTCAAATTAATATCAATCCTAGCTTGTGATACACCGACTATCTGGGCTGACATTCACCGAGCACGATATGAGGCCCTATACAAAATGGAACCATTAGAGGTTTATATGAGAATTTACCTTCTGAATTTAATATTCCATTGAAAAAACACGATAGCGAGGTGCGGCTGCTCTGAACCCTGCCCCTCGAACCTCCCCTGCATCCCGATGGTTGCAACAGACGACGTGATTCGGAGCCGGTGGGTTTCGAGATGGATAGGGATGGGAAGCACTGTTTAGGAGAGAAGGCGGGACAACCATAGAGCAAGGAGGCCAGGCATCAGTTTCACGATCTTCATAGCATATTGCATGGATGTCCTTGAGTCTTAGAGACTTTTGTCTCTCACTTAGATTAGACATTGTAGCTGAGCGACGACAGAAATATCAAAGGTTTCTTGTAGATATAAAATAAAGGAGATGTTATCATAAGGTTAGTGATGCATACATGAATCAATACCTTCAGAAGAAATGAAGCATGTTTTAAACTTGAAGTAACAATAAAATAATTTGTCGTTATACTGTAGAATAAGTAGATATATGTTTGCAAAGATGAAAAATAGTTCTTGTAGACTTGATAAGACAGCTAAATAAGCTCAGCTAAGACAAAACATAAGCTTATATCTTCTAATAATAACATGGGTTTAAGTCAGAATGCTTCCAGTGTGCAGAGGTAAACAGATTCACAGATTTCCAAAGGTTTTAAATCAGCTCGCTATGAATCGAGCAAGCTGCAGACGCCATATCTCAATATCAGGTACGACACACGGAAAAAAAGCTGCAGACTGTGAATTCTTCTCCACTAATTTTGATACTTGTTACTATGCCCTGATGAGTATTAAAATAGAGACTTGGGTCAAAACGGAAGTAATATATGCAGGGGAAAAGCAACCGGTACACACCAAGGAAATTATGTCAAAATAGGTTGGACAGCTAGAGAATTAGATGGAGGTGTAGATGATGGTGAAGTTACCGAGATGCACGCATCGTAGAAGCAGCTGATCCTGCGCCTATATCTACCTACCTTTTGTTCAATTTCATCGGGGCTCCCATCAGCAACATGTTCATCAGGTTCTACAAAAACTGGGCAATCACCTCAGAGGAGACTCCTGCTTTCTCCTAAACGGAAACCTAAGGTAGGATCCCGGCCAGGGCGCAAGCGGGGCGGGTTGCGGCACTACTTTTTCACTAGTCCTTCTTTAATTTTACTAACTTTTTAGATCCCTTTTTATCTATATTTTGCTTCGCGGGTTGTTATGCGGGTGCCGCTTGACACCCTAATCCCAGCGTGTCACAGCCTTCCCTCTGGCTGCCGTCGTAGCGGCCAAAACTTTTAAGGCTGGTCATAGTGGTAGTATCAGACTACTAGTATCATGCAAATCATGCATTTGATACTACTGTACGATACTATCTCCATAGTGCATGGTATCATATGGTAGTATCATACTGTACTATATTTAATAATTTGTAGAATTTCAATACAAATTTGTGTACAAGATTTATTTGCATGAACTTTTTCTAGTTTTACGTGCTATGATATAGTATCTACCTATGATACTCTAACCATCTCTTTCTTCATTAATTATTAAGCCACATCAGTGTTTTGTCAAGATGGCATGCATGATACTAGCTATGATACTCCCACTAGGACTAGCCTAAGTCGCTGACCCTGTCTATTTCCCCAGCCAGTAGTGGTGATCTAGAGGGGTATCACTTAGCGACTCGTCTGGTGGCCGTCCAGCGAGGCGAGGGCCGCGCGTGGTTACAGATGGGAAAAGGGCCTGCCCTAAGAGCATCTCTAGCAATGCCTGTAAATAGCCCAAAACTGTAAAATAACAACCGTTTATCGGTGTCCCGAAAAATCGCGCGTCGATCAGTGCTCGTAAACACCCCCGGCCCGAAAAAAGGTCTACGGGGCGCGCCAAATATCACCTGCGGAACCGTGCATAACTGGTTTCCGCGGCCGAACCGAGCACCAACCCTTACTCCTCTTCGTTCTTGGCGGGACGGAAGTTTCCTCCACCTCTCTTCCCGCTTCCGCTTTGCCGCCACCGTCGATCTACCTCCCCCGCCGCTACCCTCCCTCGCTGCCACACGGAATCGACACCATGGAGCCCGCACAGCTCCTGCCGGTAGCTGTTGAGTTCCCGCACCCGCAGCAGCCGTCCTCTGTCGCTCCGGCAGTCCACGCGGGCTCGCCGGCCGCCGCCGCGTCGGCCATCAAGAGGAGGCAGCGCGCGGCCGGGCAGGCCATCCCGCCGGCCACCGCTCCCATGACTGGCGGTGCTCACGCCACGCCTTTCTCCGCCCCAACACCAGCACCCAAGAAGGTGCCCGCCAAGCGGAAGAAGCCCACGCGGAAGACGGTGGCGGCGGCGGGCGGCGCCAAGAACCAGTCCCGCCCCGTTCCTCCGCAGCATGCCCCGCCGTTGGACATGATTGCCTCACCGGAAGCCCCCGCGATTGGCGCCCACAACTCGTTCGGCTAATTGCCACCAAGGTATGAAGAGGGATCTGCCCCGTTCTCATCATTCGAGCAATTACTCAACGATAGCAAGGTCTATACCACCAAGCCACCACTCGCTGCGTATGATTTGGACGGCGATGAGGTAGAGGACGGTGAAGAGGATGTATTGGAAGAGGATGGCGAAGAGGATGCATTGGAAGAGGTTGATCAAGCTGCCTATGATGAGGCGAAAGAAAAGAAGAGGAGGGCAGTGAACTACACCAAGATCGAGGACAGTTGCTTGTGCCAGGCATAGTCGGATGTGTCAATTGATGCTGTCCATGGCAATGACCAAACCGGGAAGCATTATTGGATTAGAATTGAAGATAGATTTTTTAGACTCATGCATCGTGTAGCAAACCTGATGACCCGCACCTATCGTTCACTACAAGGCCGATGGGATGTGATCAAAGCTACTTGTAGCCGATGGAGTGAAGCGCTCGACCAAATCAGGGCAAATCCACCAAGTGGTGTGAGCATTGACCAATATGTGAGTGCGCCTATCTTGCATTTCTAGTTGTGATCAAGGCTATATAGACATGATATAACATACATTCTATTAACTTGTAGGAAAGCCTAGCAATGGAAAAGTACAAGATGATGGCGGCCTCCAAAGGAAAGCCATTTGTGCTCTAACATTGTTGGAAGTTGCTTGAACATATGGAGAAGTAGAAGTTGAGGGATCAAGAAACAAAACCAAAAAAGGGAGCTTTGGTTCAATTGGATGATAGTGACGATGAGGGTGGAAGATGTGGGGCCCCCGGATTAATCCTCTGAGAATCCCTGTTATGCATACAACCACGATCCCATGATCAGTTAGTCGTGGTACATAACCGACAAGTATCATTACAACATCAGAGACATAGCGAATTACCAGACTTACATAAATCCCGTTATGGCTACATCCATAATCATCAGCGGACCTTCATCAAGCGTAGAGCCCGAGCCATGCCTTAACCTACAGGAAACTGACTAGGAGAAACGTCCTAGCACGCATAGTCGTCAACACCGCCTTCTTCTTCATATCGGACCAAGTTAATAGCCAGGGACAATGCCAGTGAGTACTTTGAATATACTCGCAAACCACCTTAAAATAATAGTAATAACAATAGAATATGCAGTATGGCTGTGGTAGTAGGAGGGCTCCAAGGGAGGTTCTTTTCTCAATTAGTTTCTCTTGTAGATATAGCATCTACATAACTTTGTTGAAAACCTTTGTAAACATTTTGGAAACCTTTTTGAAAAGTTTTGGAAACCATCAGGACTGGGTCACCCATTTATTCCCGTCTTCAGGTCGTCCCACGACCAAACTTTCTCCTCCTCCCGACCATCCCATGGTCAAAACCTTTCTCCTTTATGACCATCCCATGGTCAAAACATTTCCAAGGCCATTTCTTTTCCGAAATCCTTTTTGAAAACAAAACCAGCACCGCTCTACAGAAGTTTGTCCAACCCGTCCATGACCGTGGACACGGCTATTCGAATAGATTTACACTCTGCAGAGGTTGTACACTTGACCCACACCATCCGGGTACCCTACCCTGATCTTCACCGATCGTGGGTCGAGTAACCAATCAAGACTCTCCGGATGCCCACTCCAATATAAGTGCCTACCCTATGAGTGTTATTCCCCTCAAAACCGGGACATCGGGTACCGAGGACCAACCGGAGCGCTTTTTCCACTTATCGAGTGTGCGCTTTCAATGAGGGGCTCATAGTAACACGTGGAGGTCCGCAAACCCTTCGTTCCTTCTCCCGGTCGATGTCCCACATGGACCGTTTGTCCAGAGAAGGACCACCCTCCAGGGATCGCAATCCCCTATAGTAGTTACGAGGCAGCTTATACAAGAATAGACAACCATCAAATCCAGCCCTATCCCATTCCAGAGTAGTGTGGTTGCACGGATTAAGTTGTTCTAGCTAAACTGCAAAGAACTGGGTGCGTTTTCATAAACCTTTTTCCTCCACCTTTCCTTCAGCATTTTGTAAAACAAAACCTTTTTCTTTCTCAACATCTCTTGGGAGGTCCCACCTCACCAAGGTATTATCATAAAACATTTGGTAAAACTTTTTCCAGGGTCTTCCCATCCTCTATCTTTGCTTTGGCTGAAACGGGGTCTCCAAGAGGGGTATGGTGTAATACACCATCTATTCTACTAGGGAGAAGTAGGGGTCACCAAGGGGGTTGTACTTAATAGTACAAAAGTGTAATAGTTCGGAGGAGCCAAACCACTACCATATATACATCAACATATAGTAAAACAATGCAGTTTTAATAAATAGTAGATAAAACATGCATAAGTAAAACAATAGGACAATGCTTATGAGCAAGAAGGTGGCTTGCCTGAGATCAGCAATATGGCATAATGTCCCTGGACTTCTTCTTTATATAACCAAGAATACCAATACCAATAATAAGATCTCTTCTTCTCGGCGTCAAAACAAGCACAACTATCGTCGTCATCGAGTATACATGCCAACAAACAAGTCCACAATCAAACAAGGCATTCGAGGATCAAAACCATACAGCAAGAAAAACATACCACACATTACTCAATTCAGTAGGTTTTGAGAGGATTGGATTTAGGAGATTGAGATGGCCTTGGAGAAGGGAATGAACACCCCCTAGGGTTTATTGTCGAGGAACTACCTAAGAGGGGGTTTTGGACCAATGACCTATTCAGTATGATACCATTGTGTACCAATGATACCAACAGATATGTGTTGATAAAATGAAGTCAACAAAAGTGGTTTCACTAATTTATCCTTTTTCTTTAATTTCTTATGAATATTTTAGTGATAAAAGCTCTAGTTTTAGGAAAGAATTCACCAGAAAAGTTCTGGAGCTCCAAAAATTATTTCCTTGGATGGTTAGCTAGGCCTTGATGTAGTTGTTCTCTGAGAGTTGGAATCATGTCAAAATAATTTCCAGAATGCCCTCAGGAAATTCCCAAAGGCAGTTCTGTAGGAAATTTGTCTTTTTCACCAGATTAATTCTATAGAAGATTTTGATATGAGGCCATGGGCAATGGATAGGTATTGGAATTACATCCCAGAACCAACTGGAATCTCGTTTTTTGGAGTTGCAGAGATACTGTAGTGTTTTATCTAGTGAAAACACTAGGGACAAAAATGTCTAATTCATTAAAATTCATCAGAAGCCCAACTAATGGTGAGATCCTGGGTTTTGGTAGTATTGAGTGTGTCACACCATAGAGAGTTGGGTGAGGTCAAAACAGCTCATAGTTTGGCCTAGGGAATTTTCTAATGGCAGGTATGGATGGATTTTGCTATTTTTATTATGGTGAACCCAGGGTTCACCTTGATAGGGGATAAAAGCAAACTGATAGATATGGTAATAACCTTTCAAGGTAAGTTTGTTTCATCCTATTTGAGCATGCATAGCTCCCTGTGGAATTTATTTAGTGCAAAAGACCACTTTTGGTGGATTAATTGCCAATAAATAATAAAAATTATTTTTGGCAAGGGACTAGTTTTGCATGCTGCACAAAACACATATGAACATGGTAGATTTTTAATCTGGTAATTTGGAGTTGCTTAGCATTTTTAAAATGATTTAAACTAAGGCCAAACTTCTGGATTTCTATAGATCTATTAAAAGAAAAGGAAAAAGGTGTGCACCAGGCCGGGATCCGCGCCGATTTGGGCTGGCCTGGGCGAAATCGGCCCATCCGGGCAAGGACAGCACGCGCGGGTGGCACGTTTGAACCTGACGGGCGAGGCCTGTCCGTCAGTGGGTGAGGGGGCGCAGGGGGTATGGGCGAGTGTTGGCCGTCAGATCTAGTGTAGATCGGCTCAAGTGCTTCTCCTTCCTCTGTCTGAACCCGACAGGGGAGGAACCCTAGGGGTGGCTCGGGGAGGTATGGGGTGCTCACCAGAGGGCTCGGGAGGGGTCGACGATGGCACAGGGCGAAGCGGTGCATGGCGGCGGTTCCAGCGATGGGCGGCATCGAGGGGTTCGGCCACGGGGGAGCGGTTCACGCATCTCGCCGGCGCAGATCTGTCGGGAGCTCATTGGAGCTTGCTCAGGGGCGCCTGCAGGTCGGGGTAGAGGGTGCAGTGCGGGAGCGGACGTCGCGGCGAAGCGGTCTGTGGGCGTAGCGGGTGCCCTGGATGGTGGGAATGGGCTCACGTTGAGTTGCCCGAGAAGAGCTTGGTGGAGCTCGACGGCGGCCTTGGTGGAGCCGTTCCTGGGAGGGGGAAACAGAGAGGATTAGAAGCAGTAGTGACAGGGGATCTCAGCACAGCGACATGCAGAGTAAGAGAGGGTAGGAGGAGGGAGCTTAGCTCGTTTTCGAGGAGAGGCCGAGAGCTCTTTTCTCTCTCTCTCTCGAGCAGCAGCACACGGCAGTGGAGAGGGAGAGGGGGCTCGGGGAAAGTGAGGTGGGGTGTGAGGGGGAGAAATGAGGGAGCAGAGGAGGGTTGGTGGCATCTGGCCCTTATAAACTGAAGGGTGAGGCTCATGGTGGTCTTGTCCCATGGAGAGGTATGGAGGGAGGTGGAAACCAGAGGGGAGGATGTTGTGGGCATGGAGAGTGGTTTCTGGTGGTGTGCAGAGGGCAGAGGGAGCAGTGTGCAGCAGCTGCAAGGGAGGAGGAGAGGTTTGCAAGGCAAGACACCCACATGAGGTTAAGCTCTAGTGTCCAAGCACTAGAGGACAAGATGCTACAGTGATTTGCTACAGTGACCATGACCAGCGGAGATGGTGGTTGCTGTGGTGAGTGGTGGTGAGCCTTGGTGGTGATTGATTCTTGGTTTGGCTCAATAATTTCTTAGTTTGCCCAATTTGATCAAGTAGATGGTCATGAAGGAAGTCTAGAAATTTGACCTATGCAATATGAGGCAAAGATGCTGGTAGATGGGTGAGGTTGGGAGGCATCTCTAGGATTTATTTGGGATTTTTCAGAGGATTAGAAGTCCACTTAAAATCATTTATTCAAAAACTGCAGAAGTGAAGTATTGGAGCTCATTTGATATTTTTACATTGAACCTTGTTGGATTTTGATGTCAGGTGGTCCCAAATGTGAGTACACACTTAGGGGAATTTTCCCAAGATTTATTGAGACTTAAAAGTATTTAAAACATTTATTATTCCAATTCATCCATTTAAGAAAATGGGCAAAAATAAATAATAAAGCTCTTCAAAAATAAGGGTATGATATATGGATCTCAAATGAGCCAAAATTTGAGGAGGTGTTTTGGCAAAAACCAAACTTTCCTTTGTGGGAGATGTTTTGGAGATTTGGTCTATTAAAGAGATTAATTAGATTTGGAGTCATATTAATTATGGATAATATTTGATAAATCATGGTGATCAAGGTAGATAATATATACCAGGTGTAGCAAGCATTTGCAACCTTGGGATTGGAGAATCCAAGTTGATTTTGGTGAAAACTAGAGATTTAATGATCTTGGGTAAGATTGTTTTCATGCCACCAAAACCTTGTTGGATCTTGGAGCTCAGATCTCCCCTTGGGGCATGGGGTAGATGGATGGATAGAACAAGTGATGTACATCAACATGGTATAGAGGTTTGATCTTGATCTTGCTTGAGTTCACCGAGATATGCTTTCAAACTTTGAATAAAATAAGCCTGCCAAGGCAGATTATCAACTAGCCTTCAAAACCTTGTGGGTTTAAGAAGCACAAAGCTCCACTTGGAACAAGTGAAGTAGATATTGATATACCTATATGAGTAGAACACAACCCTGCAAAGAGTTGGTCCATAGAAGGTTGGCTGGAGGTGTGAGCTTCTATCAAAGTAGGCATGATGACTAGATTTGCGGAAAAAGTTATTTTCTTGTCTGCAAAACCATCAAGAACAAGTGGGTTGGAGGATGCTCTAACCAAGGGAAAGAGTGGGCCTTGGTAGTCCTTAGGATGGTTAACAAGATGGTTCATATGCATTTTCAAAAATGCACAAGGGTTGAGAAAGGGAGGCATTCAAAAAGGTGATGTTGGAAATAGTTTTTGACTAGAGCATGAGAGGGGATGTTTTTGATGGGTTGCAAGGTACCCAAGCATCATCAGGTGGATGATGTTGAAGTGTAGATTGAGTAGAAAGGATCCATGCTTGATATTGGTCTTCACTGACTTGGAAGCTTCTAGAAGGGATATCTTCAGAATTAATCTGGTTAAGGGTTTTAGATGATCACCTAGTATCTAGAGATCAGATCCAGCTTTGTATTCTTGCTTAGAGTGTGGTGATTTGGAAACATCTTTATCCTAGTGATGAGCTCCTAGGGTAGCTCATACTATCTCCTAAGCAGACAAATCAAGCAGCAGATCAAGGTAATTCATCTTACAAACAATTTAACTACTACTGGGGTTACCATCAAGCTTGGCTTGAGGTAAGGTTGGGTATTTCGAAAAGGTTGTAGTTTGGAATAAGATGAGGGTCTCTTGGTATCTATACCAAGGGTAGAATTCAATTGCTTCATAAAAAGGTTTTGTTAAATCTAGAGATAAGAATAGTAGAAGGTTCTGCCTTGAAAACATAAGGAGATTATGTTATATAGATCTCCATAGTTTGATCAATAGAAGTTACTAAAATAGTTGGTTTGCAAAGGCTTCTTGGCTCAGGTTTTGAAATGCCAGAACATTTGAGAATATGGAAATTAAGCCAAGACTGTTTTGGGAAGTAGCTTTTGTCAACTGGTGTTAAGGTAAGTAGTATATCATCTAATACACATTCATATGCATAAGCATATCCAAACAACAAGCAAACACTTCCGCATTAAACAAGAAAAAGTTTTTGTTCCCCCCTGATTTTTGCATTCTAGACAACTAATCAGGGTTGCTGAAATTGGGATGTTACAGAAGAAATGCAGGGAGGCCGGGAGGAGCCAAGAAGGCAAAAGAGTGGATCAAGATTGAGAGAGAAGCTATGGACATGGCATCGAAGATTGATGAAATGGTGAAGTCGAAGGAAACAATGACGATGAAGACATTAGAAGCAAAGATGATCATGAAGGAGAAGAAGAATGAGATGAAGCAAGCAAGGTGGCAATCGGTTCCTAACTTAGAGGAGACAAAGATAGCACTTGAGGAGAAAAAATCCAATGCCGAGATATTAGCCAAGGAGAATAGGATCATGATGATGGATCCGAGCTTGATGGATGTTATCAAAAAAGAGTGGTGGAACATTCGTAGGGCCGAGATCATAGAAAGGAGGAAGCAAGTCATGGTCTAGGCTGCCGGAGAGCCCATTGACGATGACGTTAGGGTCGCTTCGATGCATGGTTCTTCTTCGGCTACGGCAAGGGCTGCTGCTACTGGAGAGCCCATCGATGACGAGGCTAGGGCATGAACTCGACCTGCATATGTTGTTTGCCGTGTCTTTTTAGTTTAGATTTTTATGCGATGATTGATGTCTTTTGCTGTCAAGACTGTTGAAACAATGTTTACGGTTTTGTCTGCAGTTCACCCCACCGAGCAGTTCCCGTAAACCCGAACCGCAAAATAGAATATTCGAATATTCTGCTTTGCAGTTCGGGTTTACGGGGACTGAATATTCTATTTTGCGGTTCGGGTTTATGGGGACTGCTCGGCGCCGCCTCCCGCGAAGCGAGCAATTGCAGATTCAGCGCACCGTACTCCGACGTTTACGGTTTGGTATTTACAGGCACTGCTAGAGATGCTCTAACAACATCTCTAATGAGACATGTAAAGTCGCGAACTGAAAACCATGAATACAGTCTTCTGAAAACACAAAAACAGGCCACAGACGACATGCCGCATAATTAAAACTGCAAATGCGAACTGCACATTCATAAATTTGCCCTCGCGACAAAATTCATCGAAGAACATTATCGGGGATAGTTCGTGATTCGCTTAATTACACATGTTTAGCGGCAATACAAAAGATGCGAAACTAAAATTAAGATATATGCGGGGTCACCGTGACAACCTACACCTAAAATCAAGCTTGGGCAACGGCCGGAGCTGCAGGTTGCCTGCGGTGTTGTCGGCGGCGTGTTCGACCAGGTCTGCCATCTCCAGCTTGACGACCGGCACGGCGGTGTGCTCCGGCGCACTGCACGCCTCCTCCCATTCCCAAGCCACCCGCGCCTCAATGAGCTTCATAGCTCGGCGAGCTTCGGCGGCCTCCGTCTCCTCCTCCGCCTACCGCTCCAGCTTCGAAGCGTGCCGGAAAATCTCCAGGGCGAGGCGCTCCTCGTCGGAGTCTTGGACATAGTTGACCGCTGAGACGACGTGCGCACACGGCAGCGAAGGCGAGCTCCACCCGTCCTCGCGGTTGGCGGTTGGAGGCGCGAGGACGCGCGAAGAGTCCTCACCGGCCAGCGATGCCCTCTTCGAAATGAAGCCCACCGGCACGTACTGCGAAGCGACGACAGCAGGGAAAGCTCGTGGTTGGTCCACTTAAGGGCTACCCGCTTCTTGGCGCCAACCGATCGTACGAAGGCACGATGCTCCTCGTCGTCATTGCCGCCTCCCCCTCATGCGGAACAGTGTTCCCCTATCCAGCTGCTGCCGCTACGACAAGACATCGCGGTGAACTGGTGGCGGATTCTACCGGATTCGCCTGACGGAGTTGCGGCTGGCGGAGGTGGTGCTAGGGTGGGAGGGCCAGAGAAGTGAGGGATTCGCCCCTCAATCTCACTTCGTGGACGTATATGTACCAGCCTCGCGGGTCATTGAATAGGCGACGGTAAATTTGAGTACAAGCCAGACTGGTGAAAGGCCCAACTTAGGTCGACTATAGGGGGGTGAATAGTAGGGATGCAGGCGGTCGGGACGGCGGACGAGGCGGACACTCCGCCAGAGTTTTCATACCAATAAATTGACGAAGGCTGACGTGTAAGTACTGATTACTGCCATAGCTAATTAGGATACAGGTTTTGATTAGCGGACAGGTCAGGACGTCTAGGCGGACGTCCGCCTGCATCCCTAGTGAATAGGAGACTACCAATTTTTTAATCTTTTCTAGCAATTTTACAGCTAAGCACAAAATAAGGTTCACTAGAGATGCAACTAGATGAAAATCCTATAGGCAAGCAACACAACAAGTAAACAAGACGGTAATTGCAAGAAGTAAAGGAGTGGAACGAAAGAACCGGTAAGGGGACACGGAGATGTAATTTCCGTAGTTCACTTCCAAGGAAGCTACGTCTATGTTGGAGAGGTGTCGGGGCCACACAAGGTCACCCGAGCGCCACAAAGTCCTCACCTTCTTCTCCGGTGAGCACCACCACAAAGTGGCCTCACAATCCACTAACCGGTGACCTTGAAGGCGCCAACCGAAACCTTTACAACAAGGTTGAGGGGAGGCTCCAAAACTCAATTGGAGACCCTCAATGACACCACAAAGCTTCACAACGACTGCCCCAGCTCCGAGGATGCCCTACACCGTCTAGGGTTCCAAGAACCCAAGAGTAACAAGATCCACGAAGGATGAGTGGGGGAAATCATGATTCCTTTGGTGGAAGTGTAGATCTAGGTCACCTCTCCCAATCCTCAAAAGATCAAGAGATTTGAGTGGGTAGGGAGAGAGATCTAGGCAACTCAAGCTCTTATATTAATGGAGGAGAGAGGAAAACTAAAGAGATAAGATGTGAGGAGGAAGAAGGGGCTTTAAATAGGCCCCCTCCAAACGGGCAGATTCTGCCCAGTCCCGACACCGTCGGTACTACCGGTGGTGGACCGGTAGTACAGGTGAGAGAGCCACCCACTTCCCAACGGAGACCACGCAACAGTCACATTGACCAGTCAACAGGCTTGTAGAGCTGGTCCGGTACTACCGGTCCTAATTCTGGTCCTACTACCGGCAAATAGGCAGTGCAAGGCAGAAGGTTATCTGACCCGCACAGCCTGGCGCCAGAACTAGGTCTAGAACTGGGACCGGAACTACCGGTGCAGAAAGGTGCCCGGTACTACCGGTCAGGTTGTGGTACTACCGCTCAGGAAGCCAGGCGCTGGTCAGGCCGGTACAACCGAGCTAGATTCCGATACTAAATCTAACAAATACGCAAGACTAGACAGAAGTCTTACTGAACCGAAAATTGGCTCTCCAGAATTAGGATCAGAACTTCAGCCGGAAGTTCCGCTCGAACAGGCCTAAGAAACCGCCTTGGGCGGTACTACCGCCGTCTGTCCAGTACTACCGGTCAGGGCAGAAAACCCACCAAGGCAACAGGAAACACTCTGTCACATGAAAACTGGGATGGCTGTGGAAGTGCATATAAGGTCTGTGCATAAAAAGGTGATTTCCCACAACCTTCCGAGGTGGACCCTCTCTTGATAGTACGGTAGCCTAAAACATAAAGCAAGAGAAAGTGTAAATAAGTGCTACCATCTTCAAGCTCTTCCTAGAGAAAAGTCCACCCACAAGCACGTCCGTAGATAAGCCCTGCAACTTGGACAGATAGTTAAACCACAATAGGAGTTGTGATCAGCACCAAAAACATAAGGAGAAAATAATATCCTTTCAATCCCCCCTTTTTGGTGCTGGATGACAACCCCACAAGATTTGCACAGAGGATAACAAGCAGTAATAACTGAAAGGAGTGAGAGAGGAGAGAGGCTCCCCCTGGAGACATGGGAGAGAGCTCCCCCTAACCAGATAGACCAACAAGGGTGCATGGAAGTAAATGAGAACATAGGGGAACTCATACCTTGCACCAATACCATTGTGGTGAGACAAAGATACCTTAACACAAATCCTCAAACGAATACCACAAGATACCTTAACACATAGTAGCAACCATACATGAGGTCCACAGACAATAACGGAGGTCCATAAACATACATAATGGAATAAAGTGTGCACGGGCATAAAAAGATCAAAGGAAGAGCGAGCTCGTGGCACAACCCATGCAAATCCCATGGTCCTAATGGAACACTTTCTCCCCCCTTTGGCATCAAGACGCCAAAAAGGGATAAAGTAGACAATCTATGCGCCCCACCCACCAACGAACGTAGGAGGAGGCTCGGGGTCCCAAGAGGCATTGTTCCAAGCGGGCGGAAACTGACTGGAGATCTCGGGCTCGTCATCACTATAAGTCCACCTGCAATGCATGTTGACCCACTTATCCTTGGGCGCGGTGACCGAGCTGGACTAAGGAAACACTTCAATGTCAAGCTTCCTCATGATGGCCTTCTCCCTTCGAACACTATGCCTCTTAGTGACAGGACTGATACTCGCCGTCCTGAATGAAGCAGAAAGTCTTCTTAACCTTCTTCAGCAACTTCTTGGCCCAAGAGGGCTGTCTCACAAGTTGGGGTGGAGGAGAAGCCTCAGCACGGTCCCCATCACTAGCATCCATAGCAGCCCTAGCATCAGCAGCTTCCTTTTCAGCCTGAGAGCGAGGTGTCTTGTGTTTCATCACACGGATAGTCTTTTCCTCATGGATAGTGAGAGCATCCTGAGGGAAGATAGAACCTATTGCCTCCCTCCATTTAGAATTGATGAGAGTATGGATGTAAGGAGCATATGGACAAGACCTCTTCTCAATCATCGCGGACCAGATTTTTTCAAACATATAATCCATAACATCAAGGGGCTTATGAGAGTCTCTGTGGCGGTAAGTCTGATACATGAGATCAATCTGGAATGCATGAAGCTGATCGAAGTTACCTACCTTGGGAGCAATAGTGTTCTGATAAACCTTGCGCATGATGTCATAGGTGGGAAGGAGATGGGAAACATTTCCATTTACGCCCTAGCCCTCAATGTATAATGGATCAAGAACTTCCAGCTCGTAGGCCTTCCCCCTATGCACCAATCACCCATTGGCACGACGGCCTTCCTGAATAGGGTAGCCAAGAAGGGTAGAAAACTCAGACCATTTAGCAGACATATACCTGTTATGAGTCATCCATTTCATGGTTCGATCAACAGGGTCAGTATCAAAGTAGAGGGTGGAGTAGAACTGAGCAATGACCCTCTCATCAAAGTTCTCATGGTATTGCATAAGCTTGATGAGTCCAAACCGCCTGCACATATCGAGAGCTTCACCAAAGTACTCAGGGTTGCTCTCCATCTTTGCAATGTTGATGTGCTTCTGAGGGGCAACAACATTCTTCTTCTTGGTAGCATAAACCTCAGAATAGATCTCAGCTTGACGCATGGTGTGGAAGAAGGGATCCTGAGCCAGGCGGTCACGAGGAACAATGTAGGGATCAATCTTGCGAAACTCCTCATACGCAAGCTAAGGCCAGAAGGAGATCTTCTTCTTGCTCGAATCAGGTCCAGAGGTGGTCTTCTTTTGACTGGCCAGAACAGGTCTTTTACCTTCAGCAGCAGCACGGCGCTCAGCTGCAGCCTTCTGACGAGCAGTCTGACTGGGAGGGCACACAACCTCTAGATCATCCTCATCAATCTCTGTCGGTCCACGAGAGGGAGCACGAGACCGCTTGGATCTGCCACGGGAACCACCTTGCCCTGAGAAGAAAGCAAATAGAAGGGAGGGAATAGAGGATAAGTGCACAAGGTCGAAAGAAAAAGGAAAAAAACAGCTAGACTGGATTGACACAGTACACATGCAGTCATCAAACAAATTGTGCATCGGAAGTTCCTCCTGGTGGCTGGAACTTCCGGTGGCGTGGGGCTCACCGGAAGTACCGGTCGTGCCCTCATCGGTAGTACCGGTGAGATGACCCCGCCGGTAGTACCGACCGAGCCGCACCGGTAGTACCGGTCAGGGCACGAGCATGGAAGTTTGACTAGAAATCACATATCTATGAAACTCGATGCACCAATTGTTGAAAACTAGACAAAGTACTGGGGCAATCTGGTCTAAAGTCGAATCCTAGCCCTACCAAGATCTCCCATAGCAGTTCTAGCCAAAGAAGGGCCCTAGACATGGCATGTCCTACTCAAGCACAAGAAGTGTCTAGATCTCCATGAATGGAGTATGAGAGGAGCAAATACGAGGGTCCATGGTGGGAGATCAAGGAGGGGGAGAATCCCACGGAGCCGATCTGAGGAGGGATGGCCGGAATCGTTGTGGCCAGCGGCGACACCGTGGAACGCTTCTTGGGAAAGAGAGTTGTTAAGATGGGGTCAGGGGGCAAATGGGGAAGAAGACCCCGTGCCCCCCTTGGCCCGTCACTTAAAGGGGCCTCGCTCGACCGGTAGTACCGGCCAGGGGCCGGAACTACCGACGACATTGGAAATTCAGGAAGGATCGGTACTTCCGATCAAAGCGAAATTTCTGAGAGATTTGGCCCTGACCGGTAATACCAGCTCCGGCCGGAACTACCGACGATTCCCAGGAAACACGCTCCAGATTTTGACTGGCAAGAGAGAGAGACCTTGTGCAGGGAAAAGAGGGTCTAGGGAAGGAGAAAAGGCTTGGGATAGGAGGCACAAACTGTGAAGAAACGACAAAAAAAGATCCAACAAAGAAAAGAAACTTCAAGCCAAACAAAATAATGTCGGTGGCCAAGGCCACCATATATGAGTATATTTGGCTTGAAACCGCAAAGATGTATCTTGGGTTCATTACCAAAACTCATCATTTAAGCTCATTTTGTCTCCTTGAGAGACCATAGAGAATGAGTACATTAATTTTTGCATAATAGGAGGAGTGTTGGTTCATATGAGGAACCACACTCCCCCTAAAACCATGCGTACATCCAAACAAGATATTCTTTGAGACCTGGGTAGGTGCGCAAGATACTCGAGCCACGTTGCTTGAATCAATGATATTTTAGTTCATGCCTGAACTCTCGGAACCTTGATTCATCAAGTGGCTTCGTGAAAAGATCCGCAAGATTGACCTTGGTAGGAACATACTCCAAAGAAATGTCTCCTCTAGCAACATGATCCCGAATGAAATGATGACGAATCTCAATGTGCTTGGTCTTGTTGTGTTGAACCGGGTTATGAGCAATAGCAATAGCACTCTCATTGTCACAAAGAAGTGGCACCTGGATGAAAGAGAGTCCAAGATCCTTCAATGTTTGCTTCATCCATAGCAATTGAGCACAACAACTTGTGGCGGAGATGTACTCAGCTTCGGCGGTGGACAAAGACATGCAATTTTGCTTCTTCGAGGACCAACACACCAAAGACCTTCCAAGAAATTGACAAGAACCGGAGGTAGACTTCCTTTCCACTTTGTCTCCTGCCCAATCCGAATCCGTGTATCAAATGAGGTCAAAGCTGGCCCCCTTGGGGTACCACAACCCAAAGTTAGGGGTATGAACCAAATATCGAAAGATTCTCTTGACCGCCACCATGTGGCTTTCCTTCTGCATGGCTTGGAATCTTGCACACATACCCACACTCAACATAATATCCGATCGAGATGCACAAAGATAGAGCAAAGAAACAATCATCGAGCGATAAAGCTTTTGATCCACATCCTTACCCTTGGGATCAAGATCAAGATTAACCTTTGTGGGCATGGGAGTTTTGACTCCATTTACTTGATCAAGGTTGAACTTCTTGAGCATATCTTGGACATATTTAGCTTGGTTGATGAAAGTCCCTTTCCTCAATTATTTGACTTCGAAGCCAAGAAAGAATTCCAACTCCCCCATCATAGACATCTCAAAGCGGTCGGTCATGAGCTTAGCAAAATCCTCATTAAAAGCTTTGTTAGTAGACCCAAAGATAATGTCATCAACATAGATTTGGCAAATGAACAAGTTTTCTCCAGCATTCTTAGTAAAAAGAGTGGGATCAATGAGGCCTACTTCGAAACCACGGTCTAACAAAAGCTCTCTAAGGCACTCATACCATGCACGTGGGGCTTGTTTGAGACCATATAGTGCCTTATCGAGTTTGTAGACATGGTCCAGGAAGAGGGGGTCCTCAAAGCCCGGAGGTTGCTTGACATACAACAATTCTTTTAAGGGACCATTAAGAAAAGCACTCTTAACATCCATTTGTTGCAATTTAAAGTTATGATGGGTAGCATAAGCAAGAAGCATGCGAATGGATTCTAGACGAGCAACGGGAGCATAAGTTTCACCATAGTCTATGCCCTCAACTTGAGAGTATCCTTGGGCAACTAACCTTGCTTTGTTGCGGACGACTATACCATTTGCATCCCTCTTGTTCTTGAAGATCCACTTGGTCCCAATCACATTTTGACAATCTTTGGGTCTCTTCACAAGTGTCCACACCTTGTTTCTCTTGAAGTTGTGGAGTTCTTCGTTCATAGCATCGAGCCAATCATCATCTTCAAGAGCTTCGAAGACCTTTTGGGGCTCGAGAAATAAACGCATGATGAGAACTAAAAGAGGTTAGTTGTCTCCTAGTAGTGGAGCCCCTATTGAAATCTCCATAAACATTATCAAGGATATGTCCATCTTTGATGAGCTTGGCGAGACGGTATGCTTGACGGCGAGCTTGGGTCTCAAGACAAGATTCTTAAGCAACCACTTGGTCATTACCATGGTTCGAGTCCTCGCCTTGACTATATGTATGAACTTGATCACTATCTTCATCAACATCAACCGAGGGAGAGACATCATCATTTGGCGGAGAGACATTAGCTTGGCCTTGGTCATTGTCATCTTGACCTTCTTCAACTTGACCTTGAGTGTCATTGACATAAGGAGCTTCACTACCTTGGTGGGGTGGAGCTTGATCGACATGAGGTAGACTTTATCTCGGAGAGTCATGGACATGAAGAGCTTGGAGAACCTTGAGAAGCAATAAGTTGACCTTGAGTTGCAAGATGGTCTTGTGAGAGTGAAGGCTCGGCTTAGGTAGAGCTTGGTCCTTCTCCTTCAGCCATAAGGGGATCCTCAATGGGGTGGAAGAAACCCACACCCATTCTTCTCATGGCTTGGGGAGGAATTTCATCACTTGGATCACGAACACCATCTTGCCGCACAAGAGACTCATGATCTTCATCAAACTCGACATTCCTAGATTCTTCAACCCTTCCCGTTGCTTTGTTGTAGACTCTATAGGCATGGGATTGATTTGAGTACCCAACAAAGATACCTTCTTGAGCCCTAGACTCAAACTTTGATAAGCGGACACCTTTCTTGAGAAGGAAGCATCTACACCCAAACACCCAGAAGTACTTGACATTTGGCTTGCGACCGGTGAAAAGTTCATATGGAGTCTTGTTCTTCTTGTTGCGTAGGTAGAGGCGATTGGTTGCATGGCAAGCGGTTGAGATGGCTTCAGCCCAAAAGTTATATGGTGACTGGAATTCCGCCAACATGGTCCAGGCCGCATCCATCAAAGTACGGTTCTTCTTTTCGGCAACACCATTTTGTTGAGGGGTGTAGGGAGTAGAATATTGATGTTTAATCCCCTCATCACTAAGAAACTCATCGAAAGTGTAGTTCTTGAACTCGGTGCCATTGTCACTTCTAATGGTGAGGATGGTGGTATTGAGTTTCCGTTGCACTTGATTGGCAAAGTCAATGACGGTTTGTTGAGTCTCACTCTTGAACTTGAAGAAGTAGACCCAAGTGTATCTTGAGAAGTCGTCAACAATTACCAAACAATACTTCTTCCCACCAAGGCTATCATGAGAGGGAGGCCCAAAGAGATCCATGTGGAGAAGCTCCAAGCACCGTTCGGTGGTGATTTGATTAAGGATCTTGTGAGGCTTCTCATGTTGGAGATATGCCCAAGAGGCAATAATAAAGTGGTTATTATTATATCTTTATGTTTATGATAAATGTTTACATCCCATGCTATAATTGTATTAACAGGAAACATTAATACTTGTGTGTTTTGTAAACATAAAAGAGTCCCTAGTAAGCCTCTTGTTAAACTAGCTTGTTGATTAATGGATGATCATGGTTTCCTGATCATGGGCATTGGATGTCGTTAATAACAAGATCATATCATTAGGAGAATGATGTGACGGACACACACCCATAGTAAGCATAGCATAAGATCAAGTCATTAAGTTCGTTTTGCTACAAGCTTTTCAAATGCATAGTAACCTAATCCTTCGACCATGAGGTTATGTTAATCACCATCACCGGATGGGTACTTTGATGACATCAAACGCTGCTTCATGACTGGGTGGTTATAAAGGTGACATTGGGTATTCTGAAAGTATGTGTTGAAGCGCATGGACCAAGATTGGGATTTGTCCATCCATATGACGGATAGATATACTCTGGGCCCTCTCGGTGGAATGTCATCTAGTTAGCTTGCAAGCATGTGACTAGGTCACAAGGGATGACATATCATGGAACGAGTAAAGAGTACTTATCAATAACGAGGTAGAACTAGGTATGGAGATACCGACGATCAAACCTCTGATAAGTAGAATATCGCGTGACAAAGGGAATTGGTTTCGTATGTTAATGGTTCTATCGATCACCAAGTCATCGTTGAGTATGTGGGAGCCATTATGGATCTCCAGATCCCGCTGATGGTTATTGATCGAAGAGGTGTCTTCATCATGTCTGCATATTCACGAACCGTAGGGTGACACACTTAAGGTTCGAAGTTGTTTTAAGTAGATATGGAATGTGTGTTGGAGACCGAATGTTGTTCGGAGTCTCGGATTGGATTCGGGACATCACGAGGAGATCTGGAATTGTCCGGAGAATAGGATTCATATATTGGGGATCATTTTCTAAGTTAGGAAATGTTCCGGAGTGTTTGTATGGGGATTGTAGAAGGTTTCGGAATGTTCCGGAAGGTTCTAGAAGATTTCTTGGAGTTTGCATGAAAACCAAGAAAGGGTCAAGGAATCCTTGTGGGGCAAGACAAGGATTCATGGGGGAGTAGGACTCTCCCCCACCTCCTTGATCCGCCGGCCAAGGGAGAGGGGAGTCCTACAAGGACTCGACCTCCCCATGGCGTATCCCTCCTTTAAATAGAGGGGTGGGGGCGCCACCCCCTAGCCCCCTAACAATCCGCAAACCCTAGCCGCCTCTCTCCTCCTCCTTCCCTCTGCTCTGGCTTAGGCGAAGCCCTGCAGAATTCTCTAGTCCACCACCACCACCACACCGTCGTGCTGCTGGGATTCCGTGGAGAAGATCTACTACCTCCGCTGCTTGCTGGAACGGGGAGAGGAAGATCTGCTTCGACTCCGCACGTGTGACCGACTGCGGAAGCGCTGCCGGAACGCGGCGTCGGAAGGATCGTCCACACGATCTTGAGATCGGCAAGTGATCGACTACATCAACCACGAGATCCGATCTCGTAACGCTTTCGGGTCTACAAGGGTTAGTGCAGATCTATCTCGTTGCACATGTCTAATAGATTAGATCTTGGCTTTTATCTAGATTAGATCTGGGTTTTGTTCGTTCTTGCGGTAGAAATTTTTTGTTTTCCATGCTACGAACCCATCAGTGGTATCAGAGCCGTATCTATGCGTAGATCTATTGCACGAGTAGAACACAATGGTTTTGTGGGCGTTGGTGCTCATGCCGTCTTTTGCTTTGTGTACTTTGCATCTTGCGGTATGGTGGGATGAAGCGGCTCAGGCTAACCTTACATGTCATCGCACATGAGACTTGCTCCACGCTTGACGTGTAACTTGCTTTGCACAAGTGGCTTTGCGGGTGTCTGTCTCTCCCACCATAGTATAGATGCAGTTTACACTTTGCACTTGATAGCACTTGTATCAACGTTGTGGTTCAGTTTCGTAGGTAAGATCCGTTCTTATTCGAAAGCCCCAAACCACGTAAAACATGCAAAGAAAATTAGAGGCGTCTAACTTGTTTTTGCAGGGGTTTTTGTGATGTGATATGGCCATCATGTGATTGTGATTATATTTGATGTATGCAATGATCCTTGTTGTAATATGGCAACCGGCAGGAGCCTAATGGTTGTCTTTAATTCTGTTAAGACATGCGTGTCTATTCATCTTGTAATAGCTTTATTCCAAGTAGTTGTAATAGTTGCTAGTGATGATGGACAACCATGAAGCGGCGCCACTGACCTTGACGCAATGCTGGTGATGATGGAGATCATGTCCGTGCTTTGGAGATGGAGATCAAAGGCATAAGAAGAAAGGGCCATATCATATCACACTAATTATGAATTGCCTGTGATGTTAATCCTTTATGCATCTTGTATTGCTTAGATCGCGATGGTAGCATTATAAGATGATCCCTCTCACTAAATATCAAGTAATAAAGTGTTCGTCCTTAGTAGGCACCGTTGCTAAGACTCGTTGTTTCGAAGCATCTCGTGATGATCGGGTGTGATAGATTCTACGTGTGCATACGACGGGTGCAAGCCAGATTTGCACATGCGGATACTAAGGTTAACCTTGACGAGCCTAGCATGTACAGACATGGTCTCGGAACACAGAATATCGAAAGGTAAAGCATGAGTCATATGGATGATATGATGAACATGTTGATTGTTCGCCTTTAAAGCTACATCATCTCACGTGATGATCGGACTTGGTGTAGTGGATTTGGTTCGTGCAATCACTAAAACAACTCGAGGGATGTTGTTTGGAGTGGGAGTTCATTTGTAATTTGGATTAGTCAGACTCAATTTATCATAAACACAATCAAAGTGAATTTGCATAGTTTGTTGTAGTCATTGGCATCCGTTCACCACCTTACGCTTAGTTATAGTTGAGATAGTGGAACTATAGTAATTTTGGATATTTGCTTTACGAACTGGTATCGTATTGTTTTGAGTGTCAATCTAAAGTTTAAGAGTCCTGTTGCAAACCTTCAACAACTCCGTTTACTCTGTGAAGTTTAATAAACAGTATTAAATCAAGAGTAACAATTCTAGTGTTAGTATCTAATGTATCATGTTTGCCTCCATGATTCTTGATACTCAAAAGATTGTTTTTAATATCAAGTTTATCTAAGAGCTGAAAGCAATGTTTCAAAAACCATCATATGTGAAAGGTATTGCGATATCTAAAACAATGTGTTGGTTACAACATGATAGAGTATATATCCTCATATTTGATGAGAATTTATGAAGGTTGGAGACTCTAGTTGTCCTAATCCTCCAAAAGGTTTTCAAAAAGAAACAATATACTCGCAATTCACCTTTATAAGCTATAACAGCTTGATCATGAAAGTTGTCATGATAAGGATGAATAGAAGATGTAAGTAAAATGTTTACTACACTAAAAGATTACTAAATAATGGAATTTTGAAAGAATGCCAAACATTTGATGAAGGTGATCCACTTCAAAGTGCAAGTCCAAAGGTATTAGTATTTGACTATACACACTTTGTACTATGTGTCATGTGAATGACACCACTATTGATGTTGATAGATTCTTTTAAAAGAAAAGGAATTGTTGAAAGAGAATCTATAAAATATTTGGCAGAAAAGAAAAGATTGGAGATGTCCAACTTAGGTATATAGAAGATACATGTTATGGCTGTATTCCTTGGTTGTTAAACAATGTGGTTCTGCGGTATTGGATACCGAATTGGTTGATATGAAGTGTCATACAGGACAACACAATTCATGAACTGCAATGGCCTAAGTAACTAGCAAGAGAATATGTGATGATGTTCATCGAAAACAAACAAAGGGTTGTTGTGTTGCTCGTTAACATCAAAGCTTACCTTCAAGATTTGTTTCAATAATTGTTATTTTGATCAGGTATTATGACGACCAAAGGTTGTTCAAATAATTACCGTATTCCATAATAGATGGATGATATACAAGTCTGGTTGGAGAAATAACGACCATAAAACTAATGCTAAAATGTCGCAAGACAAATAATTGAAAGATCACTTGCGAAGTGACATCGCCGTTTAAATTATATTAGGGATACATGAAGAAACTCCATGTTGATGGATTTTTGGAGTCTTTGATTTTGATCAAATGACGCTTGTGATACTTTCCTGGAGATAATTAAAACTCCGTTCGTAGGCCAAAAGAGGAACGGACGACTAACTGATTGGAATTTGTACATACTGATGTATATAGTCCATTATGTGTAGTCGTGGGCGATGGATTTCAACTTCATATGCTTTCTCCGAAGACTTGAGTGAGTATATGTATATACTTACTCAATAAGGAAGAAGTATGAAACATTTGAAAATGTTCAAAGACTTTCAAGATGAAGTGGAAAATTATTGTAACAAGAAAATAAAAAAGTTTATGATTGGATCATAAAGATGTTTGAGTTACAAGTTTAGCAAAACACCTAAGATTTGAGGAATCGTTCCATGGATTTGCATTTCCCAAAACACCATAGGAGTATGGAGTGTTCAAGATATGTAATGAAACCTTGTTTGACATGATAAGATCAAAGGTGTAATTTATAAAACTGCCATTATATTTTAAAGATTAAAGCTTTAGTGACTACCGCTTTTACACTGAAAAGAGCTCCATCGTGATCCGTTGAAATGACACCATATAAGTCATGGTTTGGGATAAAACCCAGGTTGTCCTTTCTTAAATTATTGGTATGCTAGGCATAAGTAAAATGTTTACAACCAAAGTCAGATGAGCATGTCTTTGTAGGTTATTTCGAATAACCATTGGGTATTCCTCCATAACACCGAAGACAAAAGTGTTTGTCGCTTAGAATGTCGAGTTTCTTGAGAAGGAATTTTTGGTGAAAAGTCAAGTGGGAGGACAATAGAACTTTGACAAGGTTGTTGAACCTTGGCTAATATGTGCTGAGTTGCGCAGCATCGGTAAGTGTCCCGGAGGCAGCAACAATGCTCATGACTCACGTACCTCAAAGGTTGTGGTCACGGAGATCTAAGTTACTATTGAACCAAGTAGGTCGGGTAAATAATCAAATGCCAAGATTTGAGAGTTAAATCATTGTTGTTTGACAATGATGAACCGACTACATGCAAATAATCAATGATGGGCCCTGACTTCGTTAAGTGGCTTGAAGCCATAAAATCCGTGATAATTCCATACACGAGAAATCAAGCTTTGAATTTGAAAGACCCTCTGGAAAGGTGCAAGACCTTACAGTCATATATGGATCTATAAAGAAATAGACATGGATGTTTCACATCTATGAAATAGTCGACATGTCAGAAAGAGTTTACGACAATGTTCAAGGAATTGACTATGATAAGATTTGATCTTTCATAGCGATATTTAGTCTGGACGGATTAATGTAGCAACCACTACATATATTTTGGTATATGGTAGTTGAACAAACAAAACAAGTTCTTCTAATAGAATGGTTACTAGGACGTGTACATGACACGATCCAAAGGGTTTTGTTAATTCAAAGGATGCTAAAAGAGTATGCAAAACTTCAATGGATGAAGTGAGCATCGCGGAGTTGGAATCTTCACCGTGATGAAACCGTTAAAAGGTTTAATTTCATCAGAGACGATGAAGATGTTTGCATTTTGCAAGAAATTAAGTGGGAGCGCTAAGACATATTTCTAATACATTATGTGAAAGACATATTGTTGATTAGAAATGATGTATCTTTTATTGACACAGGTTAAGAATTTCATTTTGATGAAAGACTTAGGCATAACCCAAGAATTAGGCATCAATATCTATATGGATAGATTGAGGCGCTAATATGGTTTTGCCAAATGTACATAGATAAGATGTTGAATGAGTTCAATATGGAAACAACAAGAAAGGTTCTTGACGCACGGAAAGGACTGAATCAAGGTTCAAGTGTGTTGACACGAGATTCAAGTGTTTTGACACTTGGTGAAATCACAAGAATATTTTGATCAATCATTCTTTGAGATGTGTACATCCAGATATGTCCTATGCTCTAAATGTTATGAGCATATACCAGAATGACTCATAAGATGATCATTGGACAATAGTAGGGATATTCCTATGATCTTTGGAAGAACTAAGAATATATTATTTATATAGTGGTGACAAATAGTTCATTGTAAATTGTTACATTGATACTAGTTTTGTCACAAATTAAGTTTATCTCAAATTAAACTATGGGTGGCACAATGTAATGGAAAGGAAGTTCCATAACGGATTTGGTTGAGTACCAAAGTTAAAACATTGTGACAGATACTACAACAAAAGGCGAAGTATATGACTGCTATTGTAGCAGCAAATGAGGGCATTTGCGTCAAGTAGTTTGTTATCAAACTAGGTGTGGTTCATAGCGGGATAATACTATGAAGATACATTGTATGACAATTGTATCAACATGATTTAATCCCAAGGAACTAAAGGTCTCACCAAAGGACCAAATTTATACAATGCCATCTCATTGGAGAATGAGTAATGCGTAGAGACGCAATGACATGCAAATACACACGGACCTGGAAGTGTCAGATCCGAAGATTATGTTTACCACTAGCCATAGTGTCTATACAACACCAGAAAGCCATAGGTGTTGAATGCACAAATTTTTAGCTAGATTATTGACTCTAGTGCAAGTGGGAGACTGTTGGAGATATGCCTAAGAGGCAATAATAAAGTGGTTATTATTATATCTTTATGTTTATGATAAATGTTTACATCCCATGCTATAATTGTATTAACAGGAAACATTAATACTTGTGTGTTTTGTAAACATAAAAGAGTCCCTAGTAAGCCTCTTGTTAAACTAGCTTGTTGATTAATGGATGATCATGGTTTCCTGATCATGGGCATTGGATGTCGTTAATAACAAGATCATATCATTAGGAGAATGATGTGACGGACACACACCCATAGTAAGCATAGCATAAGATCAAGTCATTAAGTTCGTTTTGCTACAAGCTTTTCAAATGCATAGTAACCTAATCCTTCGACCATGAGGTTATGTTAATCACCATCACCAGATGGGTACTTTGATGACATCAAACGCTGCTGCATGACTGGGTGGTTATAAAGGTGACATTGGTATTCTGAAAGTATGTGTTGAAGCGCATGGACCAAGATTGGGATTTTTCCATCCATATGACGGATAGATATACTCTAGGCCCTCTCGGTGGAATGTCATCTAGTTAGCTTGCAAGCATGTGACTAGGTCACAAGGGATGACACATCATGGAACGAGTAAAGAGTACTTATCAGTAACGAGGTAGAACTAGGTATGGAGATACCGACGATCAAACCTCGGATAAGTAGAATATCGCGTGACAAAGGGAATTGGTTTCGTATGTTAATGGTTCTATCGATCACGAAGTCATCGTTGAGTATGTGGGAGCCATTATGGATCTCCAGGTCCCGCTGATGGTTATTGATCGAAGAGGTGTCTTCATCATGTCTGCATATACACGAACCGTAGGGTGACACACTTATGGTTCGAAGTTGTTTTAAGTAGATATGGAATGTGTGTTGGAGACCGAATGTTGTTCGGAGTCTCGGATTGGATTCGGGACATCACGAGGAGATCCGGAATTGTCCGGAGAATAAGATTCATATATTGGGGATCATTTTCTAAGTTAGGAAATGTTCCGGAGTGTTTGTATGGGGATTCTAGAAGGTTTCGGAATGTTCCGGAAGGTTCTAGAAGATTTCTTGGAGTTTGCTTGAAAACCAAGAAAGGGTCAAGGAATCCTTGTGGGGCAAGACAAGGATTCGTGGGGGAGTAGGACTCTCCCCCCACCTCCTTGATCCGCCGGCCAAGGGAGAGGGGACTCCTACAAGGACTCGACCTCCCCATGGCGCATCCCTCCTTTAAATAGAGGGGTGGGGGCGCCACCCCCTAGCCCCCTAACAATCCGCAAACCCTAGCCGCCTCTCTCCTCCTCCTTCCCTCTGCTCTGGCTTAGGCGAAGCCCTGCGGAATTCTCTACTCCACCACCACCACCACACCGTCGTGCTGCTGGGATTCCGTGGAGAAGATCTACTACCTCCGCTGCTCGCTGGAACGGGGAGAGGAAAATCTGCTTCGACTCTGCACGTGTGGCCGACTGCGGAAGCGCTGTCGGAACGCGGCGCCGGAAGGATCGTCCACACGATCTTGAGATCGGCAAGTGATCGACTACATCAACCACGAGATCCGATCTCGTAACGCTTTCGGGTCTACAAGGGTTAGTACAGATCTATCTCGTTGCACATGTCTAATAGATTAGATCTTGGCTTTTATCTAGATTAGATCTGGGTTTTGTTCGTTCTTGCGGTAGAATTTTTTTGTTTTCCATGCTACAAACCCATCATCTCATGCATCTTCCCTTCTATACAAGCCTTGCAAACATGATCTTTGGGAAAGGAAATGTCTTTTAGTCCAAGGACGTGGCCCCCCGTGTAGAGACTTTGCAAAGCCTTCATGTTTACATGGGCTAGGTGGCGATGCCACAACCAGCCCACGTCGGCTTTCACATAGAGACATATAGCATGTGTAGATGGCTTTCCAGAGAAATCCACTACATATAAGTCATGCTCTACGTATACAACGAAAGCCACCATGAGAGACTTGCTCCACATGAGGACCACAGAGTGCTCATTAAAGAAAGATGAAAGACCCATGATAGCAAGAGCACGAATGGAAAGGAGATTGTAACCAAGGGTTTTGACAAGCATGACATTCACCAAGGATACATCCGGGGTTACTACCACCTTACCAAAACCCAATACCTGAGAACTTGTTTTATCACCATAGGAGACCATAGTATTGGCAAATTTTGACCTAATCTCCGACATGATAGACTTGCTTCCGGTCATATAGCTTGTAGATCCACTATCAAGCACCCATTTTGCACCTCTGGAAGCAAAGCCCTACAAGAAAATCAAGCTTTGGTTTTAGGTACCCATTTTGCAATGGGTCCCCTTTTGTTAGTCAGAAGGGTCTTAGGTACCCAAATGTTCCAATGATAATCATGAGTGTAAGATGTGCCAATGTACTTAGCATAAACATGACCATCAAAATATTTGCAAAGAATGTATGAAGGATTGTTCTTCCCGGCAAAGTTATCACTTCACACAATCATAGAATCACGAGAGGATACTAGAGCAAGGCTCTTGCTCTTCTTCTTTTTCTTGTTCCTTCTCTTGTTCTTCCTTTTGATGGCAGCTTGCCCTTTTGCAAGTTGATCTTTCAACGTCTTGTTCTCCTCAACAAGATTCTCATGCTTGCAACAAGGGTTAGAAGAACAAGACAAATGCACAATAGGCGTAGCAGAAGACTTTGAGTGTTCATTATTCAATTGTGTTTGAAGTCGCTCATGATCCTCAAAGAGACTTGAGAATTTATTCTCCAAGGCATGATGTTCCTCCTTGAGTTTCTCAAAATCCTTAAGGCATTCATGACCAACACCAAACTGAATCTTTTCATTTTTAAGGACATTCAATGAAGCAATAGCATGATCTCGTTCTTTAACAAGTTGCGATATGAAGGCATTATGGTCATCAACAAGTTTAGCCACACTTTCCTCAAGAGTTATTCTCATGTTATGTTCATCTTCAAGGGATTGAGATAGAGAGGCAATCTCATCGGCGTCCTCTCTCTCATTTTTACCTAACATGTCAATAACTTCTTCTTTCTCATCTAGCATTTCCCTAGCATGGTCAAGTTGGTTTACAACTGTTTCAAAGCACATTCTAGTATCATCATCTAGATGCTTCATGTATTCACACATGCTTACCATCTCTTTCTTAACCTCTAAACCTTCTAGATCATGCAAGGGAAGTTCATTTGGGGAAGACTTGGAAGAGGGAGTTACCTCAGTGGCCTTAGCCATGAGACACTTTTGGTTGCGGTTGGTGATGTTCTCATTTGGAGAGTCGAAGAGAGAAACTCGTGGAGTAGATGAAGTAGCAATAGCGGCAACCCCCACGATCTCTCCACCTTGATCTTCACTCTCAACATCATCATCATCGCCCGAGAAGTACTCTTCATGGACCACCATCGCCCTTTCCTTGTTAGGAAGGGTCTTGTTGTGGAAGTTCTTGTTCAAGGGGTGAGGAGGCCTTGGCTTGTTCTTGCGAATGAGGCGGCCTCCATTGTCCTCTCTATTCTTGAAGGGGCATTGAGCTACAAAGTGACTCTTGCCGTTGCAATTGTAGCAAAATCTAGCCTTTGGAACCTTCATGGTTGAGTTGAATCTTGGGTTGTCCCTTGACCTTGACTTCATGCCCGGTTTGTTCCAAAACGCCCTTGATGCTAAAGCCAAGTGCTCATTGAAAGCATATTTGATGTCCTCTTGAGACCACTCACTAGAGTTGTCGTCTTCATCAACTTCCACCACTTGAGCTTTCAAGGCAAGGTTCAACTTTTGAGACCCATAAGCACGAGCACGAGCTGACTCCGCATTATTCTTGGCAATGGTCATGGCAATGACTTCACTCAACACATCTTGAGAGGACATGGTGTGGTAGTTACTTCTCCCCTTGATAGAGTTGAGTTTTTGCTCCTCAAAGGGAGGAAGAGCTTGAACAAACTTCCTCTTCATGAACTTGTCATCAACATAGGTAGCTCCAAGGTCCCTCATGGTACAACAAAGAACCTTGAGATGACTGATACATTGCAAATGTATCTATAACTTTTGATGTTCCATGCTTAGTTTTATCCACTTTCTTGTGTTTTGTTCCAACTTTGGAGTAATTTTCATATGATTTCTTGGACTAACCTATTAACAAGAGCCACATGGCAGCTGCCTGTTTTATGCTATTTTTGGTTCCAGGAAAGTCAGAAAATGAATATTCTCGGAATTGGACGGGACACAAGCCAAAGTGCCTATTTTTCCGGATGTCGTCAAGTGCTAGAATACGAGACGGAGAGGGGCCAGAGGGCGGCCACACCACCTGGCCGCGCGGCCAGGCCTGGCCCGCGCCAGGGGTGGTGTGGCCAGCCCAGGCACCCCCTTGGCCTCCCCTTCCGACTATAAGATGCCCTCGGGACGTAAACCCTAAGTACCCGATCAAAAATCCACGAAAGAGTCTATAGCCGCCATCATCTCCATCCCTAGATCGGGAGGGATCTGAAGCTCTTCCCGACACCCTGCCGGAGAGGGGAATTCACCCTGGAGGCCTTCTTCATCACCATGCAAGCCTCCGGTGTGATGCATGAGTAGTTCATCCTTGGACTACGGATCCATGTAGTATCTAGATGGCTGGTTCTCCTCCTTTGTGCTTTCATGTCTAGATCTTGTGAGCTCCGTTCATGATCAAGATCATCTATTTGTAATTCTGCATGTTGTGTTTGCGGGGATCTGATGGATATTGAGATGCTATTTCAGATTGATTATTGATTCTATCATGTCTTTGTTATTTGTGATCTTGCATGCTTTCCGTTGTTAGTAGCTATCTTGGCCAAGTAGATGCTAGCAACTCCAAGAGTTAGTATTTATGCTCGATAGTGGGTTCACGCCTCTGGTAATCTGGGGAAGTGACAGAAATCTCTAAGGTACTAGATGTGCTGTTGCTACTAGGAAGAAAACAACAATCCTTTGTTCATAGAACAATCGTATTGTTTACTTTACACGCAGTTCATAAAGCAATAATCTGTTGCTTGCAACTTAATACTGGAGGGTGTTTGGATGATAACCTGAAGGTGGATTATTAGTGATAGATGCAGTTGGATGGCGGTCTATGTATTATGTTGTAATGCCCAATCAAGTCTCAAAGGAGTCAAGATGATTAGTATATGCATGTATTGCTTTCTCGGTGTTTGTCAATTGCCCCGCTGTAATTTGTTCACCCAGCATGTTATCTATCTAAGGAGAGCCACCTCTAGTGAACTATGGATCTTGGTCCTCTTTCTTTACATACAATCTATAAACTGTTTACTGCTTTGTGTTTACTTTCTGCAAAATTTTACTTCTTTCCATTCGATACGTTTAATCCTTTGTTTTCTGCAAAACATGGTGAGATTGACAACCTCATCGCAAGTTGGGGACAAAGTTCTGTGGTTGTGTTGTGCAGGTCTCCACGTTGCTACTAGCACCGGTAGTGCGCCCTGCCAAAGCTCAGCTAGTAACACCTTTGGGGTGTTTCCTTGCTCCTACTGGTTCGATTAAACCTTAGTTTCATAACTGAGGGAAACTTGCTGCTGTGCTCATCATACCTTCCTCTTGGGGTTCCCAACGAGCTCTACATCAACACCGCCATCAAGCATTTTTCTGGGCGCCGTGCATTGAGCCATCAAGCGATTTTCTGGCGCCGTTGCCGGGGAGTCAAGGACATCTTCACAAGGGGAGTCCCTCATAACCAACCTCTTTACTTTGTTGTTTTTGTTTTGCTTAGTTCTCTTTTTGCTTTGTTTTCTTGTTTTGTTCTTCAAAAACACAAAAAAAAATAGTTTTACTAGTTTGCTTTCTTATTTGAAAACCCCAAAAAATGACTACTCTTGAAAACACCAAGTTGTGTGACTTCACTAGCACCAACAACAATGATTTTATGAGCACACCTATTGCTCCACCTGTGGCTGAAAATACTTTCTTTGAGATAAAACCTACTTTGCTCAATCTTGTTATGAGAGGACAATTTTCTGGTATTGGTAATGAAGATGCTGCTTCCCATCTAAATAACTTTGTTGAACTTTGTGAGATGCAAAAGCATAGGGATATAGATGGTGATATTATTAAGCTGAAATTGTTTCCTTTCTCTTTGAGAGGAAAAGCTAAAGAATGGTTGAATTCCTTAACTAGGAATAGTATTGATTCTTGGACTAAATGCAAAGATGCTTTTATTGGAAAATACTATCCTCCTGCTAAGATTATATCCATGAGAAGTGAAATAATGAAGTTTAAACAACTTGATAATGAGCATGTTGCTCAAGCTTGGGAAAGAATGAAATCTTTGGTAAAGAATTGTACCACTCATGGACTGATTGCTTGGATGATCATCCAAACTTATTATGCAGGATTGAACTATTCTTCAAGGAACCTATTGGATTCTGCTGCTGGAGGTACCTTTATGACCATCACTTTGGGTGCTGCAACAAAACTTTTGGACAATATGATGGTTAATTATTCTGAATGGCATACTGAGAGAGCTCCACAAGGTAAGAAGGTAAATTTTGTTGAGGAAACTTCCTCCTTGAGTGATAAAATTGATATTATTATGTCTATGCTTGTTAATGGGAAAGCCCATATTGATCCAAATAATGTTCCTTTAGCCTCTTTGGTTGCTCAAGAAGAACAAGTTGATGTGAACTTCATAAGAAATAACAATTTTGGCAACAATGCTTATGGTAATAATGCTTATAGGAACAATTTTGGTAACAACAATGATAAGCCATATCCTCCCAACAATGGTAATGCTTATGGAAATTCTTACAACAATAATAAGAGTGCTCCCTCTGAACTTGAAGTTATGCTTAAAGAGTTTATTAGTAAACAAACTGCTTTCAATAAAACTATTGAGGAAAAACTCTCTAATGCTGAAAGAAATATAGCACCTTTAGCTGAAGCTCAATCTACTTTGAATAAAATGGCTGCTAAACCTGAAACTAATGATAATCCCTTTGCAGCTACTAATGCCATACAAGTAAGAATTGATGAAAATGTTAGACTATTAGCTGAATTACATGCTGAGTGGGAAAGAGAAGATGAAATTGTTAGAAACATTAGTGTTTCTACTATTACCACCACTAGTGTTGAGGCTAGTAATAGTTCTACTACTTTAGATGAGAAATTTGATTTTGATCTTGATGGTTGCAATATCTCTAAAGTTATTAAGTTCATACAAAAGCTTGCTAGAAGTCCCAAGCTAGTGCTATGAACATGGCCTTTACAAAACACATTACTGATTCTCTCATAAAGATTAAAGAAGAAAAGATGAAACATAAAGCTTCTATTCCTATAAAACAAGAAGATGGTTGGGAACCCATCATTAATATGAAAGTGAATGACTTTGATTTCAAAGCTTTGTGTGATCTTGATAGTAGTGTTTCTATTATGCCTAGAAGGATTTATGATATGCTTGATTTGCCTCCTCTTGAAGATTTGTATTTGAATGTCCCACTTGATGATAATGTTAAAAAGAAACTCATGGGGAGTCTTAATGATGTTCTTATTATGGTTAACGATTCCAATGTCCCCGTTGATTTCTATGTTTTGGATGTTGAATATAATGCTTCTTGTCCTATTACTTTGGGAAGACCTTTTCTTATAACTGTTGGTGCCATCATTGATATGAAAGAAGGCACCATTAAATACCAACTCCCACTCAAGAAAGGTATAGAACACTTCCCTAAAAAGAGAGAAAATATTTCTTTTGCTTCTCCTATGAAAACAAAATTTGGTTTTAATGCTTCTTCATTTGAGAACACTTGATTCTTTCTTTGGTTTTTATGCCTAACTTAAAGGCGTTAAAGAAAAGTACTTATTGGGAGATAACCCAAAAGTTTTAGATGAGTCTTGGAAGTTATTACTTCAGTAATAACCTCTCCTTATCCTTTTTATTTGCTTTTTGTGCCAAGAGTAACCTCTAATGAGAGAGAAGTAATGATTGGGAAAGTTGCTGTCCCGAAACATATTTTTGTGTTTCACCGTAAAAATTCGTGAGACAGATATGTATGTCGGATTGAGCTGTAATTTTTTGTGCTTCTGCCCCAGGTTGTTATCTAACTTTCGTTAGTTCAACACGTTTTGATTTGAGCAACAGAAGGTCTTCGAAAAAATTCGTCTTTACCTGCTGGTTTGTTTTGACAGATTTCTGCCATTTTCTGCATTTGCTTCTTGTGGGTTCCTTTTTTAGTTCTTTTGGGGAATTGAGCTTTTTGAGGGAAGTGCTACAGTATCTAGTGTTCTAATGGAAGTTTATTTGGTGTTAGAACTGAACCTTGAGACTTATTTATCTTGAGTGCACTAATGTTGCTAATAAGATTATGTGAAGTTTTGTATGAAGGAAAAATTTCAGGTTTATGGAAGGAATGAGTAATGAGATGAAGGATGCAATAAAGCTGAAGCTTGGGGATGCCACGTGTGTCACCCCAAGAAATATCCAAGAAGTACAAGCGTCAAAGCTTGGGGATGCCCAAGGCATCCCCTTCTTCATCAATAAAAATTCCAGGTTTCTTCCAAACGCTTCATTTTTATTGTTTCATGCACAGTTGTGTTGTTCTTGGAGCGTCTTCTTTTTTGTTTTTGTTTTGGTTTTTCGTTTGCTTTTGTTTGCTTAGTTTGCTGAATAAACTGGTTGGACCCCCTCTTTCATACATTGGTTTGCAAATAGTTTGGTTTGGTTTGGAAAAGAGTAGGAAAGTTCATGCTTATGTGGTAAAAAGAGCTTGTTTTTTACGGTGGCCTATGCTTTGTCATGCCATGCTTGGTATTGTTTTGGCCTTATGCTTAGTATTCTTTGCTGTAGCATGACTTGTTATAAACAATAGAGATTGATTAATGTGCCTTGGATGAATCATGTGTTGTTTTAGCATATTAAAGCATAGTATAGTGGTATTCTCCTTTGATGCTTTATTTGGGTTGACTTGGCGCATGCTCACACCATGTTATGACTATCCCAAGTCACCATAGCCTTTATGATCCTTTAGTTTTCAACTTGTAGTATCACTTTATGCTTTGATCAATGATGTTTTGTCGCTCTGCATGATTATGGCCATTATTGCTCTCTTAGTTTGTCGCTCCCAGTCTTTTGCTAGCCTCCACAACAAAGTATGAGTTCCACTCATGCATCCAACTCTCTAAACCAAGTTATTCCAAAGAGTCCACCATACCTACCTACTAGCTTATGCTATTCCAAGTATATTCATGCTTTTGTTTACCTTCCAAATTAAACTTGTTATGAGAAAACTAGTGATTAAAGCTCTCACGAACTTGATGGCACACTTTACTTTACTTGCCCTTAATAAACTTGAACCATTGTGTCTTCTATGTTGTATATGCTTGCACTTATTTGTTGGGAATTAGCAGAACCATGCTTTCATGGGGAACGCTTTCAACGTTGCACTTGGTACTTGGACCTAGTTGATATCATGCTCTTTTGTATATGGATGTCGTCGGTGTGAAATGAAAGGGGAGCTTGTAAGTCCATGGAGTTATGTATATGTGTTAGAGAAACGCCTGGGCCGCTGGTCTAATCCATGCTGACATGGTGGAAACCTGCAGCGTAACCATAATGAGTTGTCTATGAAGAATTCTTCTTATAAAAAAAGAGTCCTATGTTGAGAAAAAAAAGAGTCCTATGTTGAGAAAAAAAAAAGAGAAAAGAAAAAAAGAGATACTATGAAAAGAGGAAAGAGAGAAAAAAGCACCATATTCCCATGGTAAATAAGAAGAATGCTGAGATGCTCGTTGTCTGCTTGCCTTGTCATTTTGATATGGGGATTCTTCCGTATCATCGGGCAAGGGGTACCCCGTTGGTGGTTCTCTATGATACACATATACTTACGATGACAAGAACTTACCGGTGACTAAACTTGAGTAGCATGAGGAGCGGCCCTCGTATACAAGGGACATGAGATTTCTGACTTATACTTCGTCAAGCATGTACACCATAGTTTGTTCACTTTAACCTTAATCACTTCAAGATGCTTATGATAGGGGCAATGAGAGCTGAAAGCTATAAGTACCATAATTTTTGGAAGCTCTTGATGAGACTTGAATCCCTACTTCCTTTTACAAAAGGCCTTTCGTCCACCATTATATTGAGTCTCCACCTTCTATCTTTATGCACCTACTTTGAGAGCATAGTGGCCATTCTTAGTTCTATGTGCATTGTCCCAAGACTAGCTGATTGATGCATAACTTGATATTGCTTTTTTTAAACTATTGTATCTAGTCACTCTTATGAACTTTGAAGGTGTCCTATGCATTTATATTTGCTACTCTATTGAGGGACAAGCTGAATACTGTTATGCTATGTTTTCTTTATGTGAAACAAACAAACGTTTTGCAAAGCATTGTTATTCATGAATCTTTTGTTTGTGCCTTTTCATGTTCCATCATAGTTTCTTTGCTTATTGCTAGAACTTTGTCTTTCATGTTATGATTGAAGTACTATGATCCCAGCTTCGAATGTTTTGCAAATACTTTGATCAAGTCTTTGATGGTGCATGTCACCTCAAAAATTATTCTTTCTTTTTATCTCTTACCTACTCGAGGACGAGCAAGAGTTAAGCTTGGGGATGTTGATACATTGCAAATGTATCTATAATTTTTGATGTTCCATGCTTAGTTTTATCCACTTTCTTGTGTTTTGTTCCAACTTTGGAGTACTTTTCATATGATTTCTTGGACTAACCTATTAACAAGAGCCACAGTGCCAGCTGCCTGTTTTCTGCTGTTTTTGGTTCCAGGAAAGTCAGAAAATGAATATTCTCGAAATTGGACGGGACAAAAGCCAAAGTGCCTATTTTTCCGGATGTCATCAAGTGCCAGAATACGAGACGGAGATGGGCCAGAGGGCGGCCACACCACCTGGCCGCACGGCCAGGCCTGGCCCGCGCCAGGGGGTGGTGTGGCCAGCCCAGGCACCCCCTCGGCCTCCCCTTCCGACTATAAGATGCCCTCGGGACGTAAACCCTAAGTACCCGATCAAAAATCCACGAAAGAGTTTGTAGCCGTCGTCATCTCCATCCCTAGATCGGGAGGGATCTGAAGCTCTTCCCGGCACCCTGCTGGAGAGAGGAATTCACCCTGGAGGCCTTCTTCATCACCATGCAAGCCTCTGGTGTGATGCGTGAGTAGTTCATCCTTGGACTACGGATCCATGTAGTAGCTAGATGGCTGGTTCTCCTCCTTTGTGCTTTCATGTCTAGATCTTGTGAGCTCCGTTCATGATCAAGATCATCTATTTGTAATTCTGCATGTTGTCTTTGCGGGGATCCGATGGATATTGAGATGCTATTTCAGATTGATTATTGATTCTATCATGTCTTTGTTATTTGTGATCTTGCATGCTTTCCGTTGTTAGTAGCTATCTTGGCGAAGTAGATCCTAGCAACTCCAAGAGTTAGTATTTATGCTCGATAGTGGGTTCACGCCTCTGGTAATCTGGGGAAGTGACAGAAATCTCTAAGGTACTAGATGTGTTGTTGCTACTAGGGAGAAAACAACAATCCTTTGTTCATAGAACAATCGTATTGTTTACTTTACACGCAATTCGTAAAGCAATAATCTGTTGCTTGCAACTTAATACTGGAGGGTGTTTGGATGATAACCTGAAGGTGGATTATTAGTGATAGATGCAGTTGGATGGCGGTCTATGTATTATGTTGTAATGCCCAATCAAGTCTCAAAGGAGTCAAGATGATTAGTATATGCATGTATTGCTTTCTCGGTGTTTGTCAATTGCCCCGCTGTAATTTGTTCACCCAGCATGTTATCTATCTAAGGAGAGCCACCTCTAGTGAACTATGGATCTCGGTCCTCTTTCTTTACATACAATCTATAAATTGTTTACTGCTTTGTGTTTACTTTCTGCAAACTTTTACTTCTTTCCATTCGATACGTTTAATCCTTTGTTTTCCGCAAAACACGGTGAGACTGACAACCTCATCGCAAGTTGGGGACAAAGTTATGTGGTTGCGTTGTGCAGGTCTCCACGTTGCTACTAGCACCGGTAGTGCGCCCTGCCAAAGCCCAGCTAGTAACACCTTTGGGGTGTTTCCTTGCTCCTACTGGTTCGATTAAACCTTGGTTTCATAAATGAGGGAAACTTGTTGCTGTGCTCATCATACCTTCCTCTTGGGGTTCCCAACGAGCTCTACATCAACACCGCCATCAAGCATTTTTCTGGGCGCCGTGCATTGAGCCATCAACGAAGATACATGTCTTCGGGTGTCTCATCATCTTGCATTGCAAAGCCATCGGACTCATTGTTAACTTCATCAAACTTGGAGCTTTGAATGCTCGCATTCCCAATATACAACTCGATGAGATGATCGCAAGCTTCTTTGGTGGTGGAGAATTGGCGAATGTGAGCAAAGTCCTTGGGGGTCAACGCCTTTTGGATCATACCCAAAGCGGTGGCATTGAGTTGCTTGTCCACGACCTCGGCCCGAGTCAACTTCTTAGCATCATATGGAGATAAACCTTCCTCCATAATCCTCATCAATTCAATAGAAGAGCTGGAAATATGAGATTGCATTAGATATTGCCAATTGGCGAAGTTAGAAGTATCTAGTATGGGAGGTCCTCCTTGAGGTATGATGTGCGGCATGGGAATGAGAGGGTCCGGCTTGTACTTGGGCAGTGGTGGTACCGCCGAGTAATCCTTTTCCCCTTCTCCCTCTTTGGAGGAGGAGTCACCTAGCCCCTCGGTGCTCTCGCTTGGGGGCTTGGTGGTTTGAGCCACAAAGCCTAAGCCTAAGTGTTTTGGGGCTGCCGTAGGAATCACCCCGGGGGCGACCACTTGCACGGGAGCGGAAGGGGCTTCGGCGGCAAGAGATGCATCATGAGGGGTTTCTAGCATGGGGGTAGGCTTAAGGGATTGCAAAAGGGTCATCATTTCCTCATTGAGGTCATCCATGGAGGCCAAGTTCTGGTGGTTGCACCCACACTCCCCTCTTCGTTGGCCATTGTCTCTTAGGCAGTTAAGCCCGAAGAAAGAGCCGAGGCTCTGATACCAATTGAAAGGCCCAACTTAGGTCGACTAGAGGGGGGTGAATAGGAGACTACCAATTTTTTAATCTTTTCTTGCAATTTTACGGCTAAGCACAAAGTAAGGTTCACTAGAGATGTAACTAGATGAAAATCCTATAGGCAAGCAACATAACAAGTAAACAAGACGGTAATTGCAAGAAGTAAAGGAGTGGAATGAAAGAACCGGCGAGGGGACACGGAGATGTAATTCCCGTAGTTCACTTCCAAGGAATCTATGTCTATGTTGGAGAGGTGTCGGGGCCACACAAGGTCACCCGAGCGCCACAAACGCCTCACCTTCTTCTCCAGTGAGCACCACCACAAAGGTGGCCTCACAATCCACTAACGGTGACCTTGAAGGCGCCAACCGAAACCTTTACACCAACGTTGAGGGGAGGCTCCACAACTCAATTGGAGACCCTCAACGACACCACAAAGCTTCACAACAAATGCCCCAGCTCCGAGGTCCCTACACCGTCTAGGGTTCCAAGAACCCAAGAGTAACAAGATCCACGAAGGATGAGTGGGGGAAATCACAATTGCTTTGGTGGAAGTGTAGATCTAGGTTACCTCTCCCAATCCTCAAAAGATCAAGATATTTGAGTGGGTAGGGAGAGAGATCTAGGCAAGTCAAGCTCTTGTATTAATGGAGGAGAGAGAAAAACTGAAGAGATAAGATGTGAGGAGGAAGAAGGGGCTTTAAATAGGCCCCCTCCAAACAGGCAGATTCTGCCTAGTCCTGACACCGTCGGTACTACCGGTGGTGGACCGTTAGTACCAGTGAGCGAGCCACCCACTGCCCAGCGGAGACCACACAATAGTCACATTGACCAGTCAATGGGCTTGTAGAGCTGGTCCGATACTACCGGTCCTAATTCTGGTCCTACTACCGGCAAATAGGCAGTGTGAGGCAGAAGGTTATCTGAACCGCACAGCCTGGTGCCGAAACTAGGTCCGAAACTAGGACCGGAACTACCGGTGCAGAAAGGTGGCCGGTACTACCGGTCAGGCTGCGGTACTACCGCTCAGGAAGCTAGGCGCTGGTCAGGACGGTACAACTGAGCCAGATTCCGATACTAATTCCGACAAATACGCAAGACTAGACAGAAGTCTTACTGAACTGAAAATTGGCTCGCCGGAATTGGGATCAGAACTTCAGCCAGAAGTTCCGCTCGAATAGGCCTAAGAAACCCCCTTGGGTGGTATTACCGCCGTCTGGCCAGTACTACCGGTCAGGGCAGAAAACCCACCAAGGCAACAAGAAACACTCTCTCACATGAAAACTGGGATGGCTGTGGAAGTGCATATAAGGTCTGTGCATAAAAAGGTGATTTCCCACAAACTTCCAAGGTGGAGCCCCTCTTGATAGTATGGTAGCCTAAAACATAAAGCAAGAGAAAGTGTAAATAAGTGCCATCGTCTTCAAACTCTTCCTAGAGAAAAGTCCACCCACAAACACGTCCGTAGATAAGCCCTGTAACTTGGACAGATAGTTAAACCACAATAGAAGTTGTGATCAGCACCAAAAACATAAGGAGAAAATAATATCCTTTCAACTGGTATACGAGCCTCGCGGGACCATACAACGTGGTGCGGGCCTAGGAACTCGCCGGACTTTTCCAGTTTTGGGCCGTTTACAGGGCTCGTTAAAGATGCTCTAAGGGGGGTCTGGAGGAGCGGCCGCCGCGGACCCAAGAAAATCAGGGGCCCTCCGAAGGTATGTTTCCTATATATATGGCCCAATATAAATTTGAGGAAAAAATGACAGTCGTATGCGCTTCCGATTCGGCCCTCTAGTTTCCTGAACACATAAGTACATCCGTTGTTGACTAGTTGTTTTCCTAATCTAGCGATCGAATCAAGTTCGGAATCGGCCGGCTCTACTATAACTCCGTGAGCTTGTCTCTATCTCTCTATCGTAATTCGATAGGAGGCTGATCCTTCTCCTTCTCTTCAATCGTTTCCCAAACCCAACGATGGCCGCTCGTTCAAGCCTACAAATAGGTATCAAAACGTCTGCCCCAATTCTCCGTGTCGTGGTTTTGGGTGCTTGTTCATGATGCCCTAATTTTAGTTCTAAATATTAATTGTTCATTTTGTTGTTTTATTTCCAGTGTGATTAGGAGGTAATTGCGCCTGAATCCATTGCTCAGAAAAGGATTGATAGAATCATTGACAGGATCTTTTCATAATTTTTTGAACGAGATTGATATTGATTCCATCGTCGGTGACTTTGCTTCTAGGAATATATGGAGAAAAATTTAAGGTAAAATGTAAAAATTGTTATTTTATATGAATATTGTTATTGGGTGCACTTGAAATCTTTGTTTTCATCATTTTACACATTTATATAAAAAATATATTTGGGGGTACCAAATTTTAGTTTCGTCTCGGGACCTGAAATCTCATGACCAGCACGAGGTGGGTGGTATAGCAAGTCCCACCGTCATCTGATCGTGGGGGCATACGGCGGGAGGGGCTTCCTTGTCAGCCAGGGCCACCACCCCACGCATGTACTCTGGGTGCACAATCGCTACGCCCTTGCGCTCACAATGTCGCCACAAACATCCACTCGGTTGCCGCCTTTGGAAAGGGCATCCAAGATCCACACGTTGTCGATGTGGACGATCACCTAGCTTCGGCCATCCTCCTTCCTCCTCATGGACAGGCTCCCATACGACACCAAGGATGATGGAGTGGAGGAGGGAGGGGCCAACAGGGTGGCAGCGTGCGACGGGGTCCGAGATCCGGTGGTCACAACCGTGAGCGAGGGAGGTTGTGGTCAGTGGGTCAACGACGGTGTGGGCATGGAGGTGAGACGGCGTGGTGATTGCACATGGGAGAAAGACAGGGGAGGAAAGAGAGGGTGTCGGTTTGCTCCACTCGATCCCCTCACACTCGCGAGGAAACATAATACATCCAGCAGCTCCAGTAATTTATTATCAAAACTAGGGGTAAAACAGTCTTTTTTGGACGGGCGAACCGCATAACCGCTACTTCCTTTATTATTAGGTATAGACTAGTACACTTGCCCATGCGTTGCTACGGGCTTATTTTTATTAGATATTATCAGTACACATACACATACGCTCCAACAGAAAAAGAAACTACATCATAAAGACGCATAAAGTAAATTCAAGTTAGCACTATTGGGATACCAAGTTAGACCATGTTGGACACACAATAATAAAGTGCAGATTCATCTTACATTAACTTTGTGCTTCATCCTTCGTGTGAGTGTTACGTAGTATATCATCATTTCTAAGAGTAAGTCATTACTATGAAGAGACCAACGCATCGAAGCTTTGTATAACATTTTCAACCTTGTTGGTGGATTTTGTTGTGCCAAGATAAGAGCTAAGTATTCAATTACATTATAATGGCTTACTGTATACTTTATTTTCAAGACGATTATTTTGTAAAAACTAAGCCAACTTACAACTTTTGCAAACAAACTAATTTGATGGAACCAGAGCAAGAAAAAATGATTGTACTCAGCTGTTCGCCTCACTGGTAACTGCCTCCCCATGACCTTAGGATCGCATGATCGTAATTTTGTGGTTGTTATAGTGGCAGCAAAAATGAAGCCTGAAACAGCTTAAGGCCGGTGCTAATACTGGTTTAGTTGTTCTAAGTACATATGATTTTCATATTTCGAGCATTGAATCTAATGCATGCTCATTATAGTGCAGCTGCTAGGTCGGTGCTACAACACCGGTAGCACGGGGCCTAGCTCCGCCACGGATCAGATGGGAGGAGGGGAAACAAGTTATGGGGAGTGAGATAGGGTCAAGGGTTTCATGAAATCTCCATAAAATTTTCCCTCGTACGCACACAAAGCAATACTATATTTATCCATTATTCTTTCTTAATAATTATGTATGTAGAGTTGCCTAAACCATCAGCCTTATCCAAATAGAACAGCAACAACACTCCAGCGGTCACGAGGCTTCTTCTCAGACCACCACAACGACCACCACAACGTTACACGCGTCTGAATCATCAAATTAATGACACGTCTATGCGATGTCCAGAAAAAATGATCGTTTGGCACTGCTCCTAGGCTATCACAGCGTGTCTCCCTGCAGTCTTGAATTGGTGAGACTGTAGAACTGGATGGAGTCAACATCACCACAGGAAAAATCCCCCGCTCTGTCGCTCCCTCGCGCCCTCCCTCTCACGGTTCTCTCCTCTGGCCACCGCATCGATTCCTTTCCTCCCTCGTCATGGCGCCGCCGCCTCTCTGCCCACTCGCGAGCAAGCGACGCCCAAGCATAGTGCTCCCCACTGTGCGCTCGACCCCGTCCCCTCTAGGAGCCGTCCAAACCGAGCTCCTCTCTCGTTCCCCAAGCCTTCGAGCACCGCCATTAGAGCCCGCGACCTCTTCTCCGCTTGACACCTTCCTACACCTCGTCGATCCGTGCTCTTAACCCTTGTGTGACCTCTGCTGCGCGGCCACCTCCTGCCTCGCCTCCAATGTGTGGTTCCTCCTCGACCTCGCCCTGACGCCTCCCGTGAGTTCGTCCTGAACCAGCGCACCTCCCACAGGTGTGCACCCAACACCGTCGCGAGCTCCTACCTGCCAAGCCCGACGACCGCCAACAGTTGCGCTGCGGCAAGTTTTGACCCGCGCGTCCCGTCCTCCGCTTCCCATTCGTGTTGCACGCAATATCGAGAACTCCCTTTGGGTCAGCGCTAGTCTTTGTTCACTTGATGCTCAGGGAAGACGCTGCCGGGCCGAGCTCGTGGCGGGATGGCCTGAGGTAGTGGAGGCATCATGCAGAGCGGGCTTTCCACCGGTGCAGCGGGCGGATGGATCCGAAAGGGAGGCGGCAAAGTAGGCATACCATCGGTCGATGTTAGAGGAGTGTAGGAACAGCCGAAAAGCCAGCCGGTAGGGAACTTGGAGGGACAAGGGCACCTTCCGGCGGCAGGGCAACCGGGGAGCGCAGGAACCGGTCGACGACGTGCTTGGATTTGGGGGGCGATTGCATGGCTATTGCGCTTGCGGGGGTGGGCACGTGAGTTACCAAACGGAAAAAAGAAAGAAGGAACCGGTTTTTTCTGACTTAGGCGGTGGCACATGATGTAATATCTATGAACTATAGGGAAAAATGGTCCAAAACAGAACAAACCAAAGAAACTGTTTTGCTTTTATTATTAGGTATAGAAGTATGTGGTGTTTGTGATCAAACCTATTTAACTCGTACCTATATATATCATCAGTACCTTTAAGTAGTTTATTACTGTTATGATTGTTCCTAGTTGCACATATTTCCCACCTTTCAAAATAATTTTTAGTGTGAATCTTTGAGAAACACACATGATTGTTCTTGGTTTTCCAACAATATATAAAATCCATGGTTGTTCCTGGTTGCAACATGTTTGAAGTCAATAGAAGATAAATACACATTACTTGCAACCATGATTTTTCCTAGTTGCAACAAGTTTGGTACAAAAAATTAAAGACATCTCATGAATACTAAAGACAACTGACTAGCTAGCTAGCTAACTAAACAACCAACAAAAGATCATTCTTCACAGTTACTCATGATCATTTCTTCTCAGAAGTTCTGACAGTGAGCATGAAACTCATTTCTCATACTGATTTCTAAAATGTCAAAACCAAGAGAAGAATACATCCATAATTCAATACTTACTTCCACAATTTCTAACAACAAAAAGAAAAATGCATCCTAAAGTCACTACCACACTAAGCATCATCACGAACCAAACATGCTTGCATTCCATTTCTTTTATCATTTTCTTCAACCTCAATTTAGATATCTACAGATCCATGTCTCTATCTTCTAGCCTCATCTCAATCATCATCTTATCATTTGCCTTCTTACATAGCTGAGAAAGCATTCTCTTCATCTGTGTTGGCCATGGGTTGTCCATCCAATACAAGAAACAACACACCTCATCTGGATAACCTACAAATTTTCTACCAATGTCACCATAGGAGGCAACCTTCCTAGCAGGAACATGGTTGGACTAGCATATCCAACTAGGATCTAGCTCCTTCCCATCAATCTCTTGATCTATGATGGAAAATTGGCAGCTCCCTATTAATTCCCACCCAACTCGGTAGAACAAGTGGGAGGAAATCTTAAATTCTCCTAACTCCTAGAACACATACAGAGAGGAAGACCGAATTTACCTGGTCCACAACGTCGCCCTCTCTTGTCGGCTCGTGCATCCCCATGTTAGCCCTCTTCCTCCACTACGGTAGCCAACATGTGGCAGCGGGGGCAGCGATGGAGCTGATGCAGTGTGGTGCGGTGATGTCTGGTGCAGTGCGATCGGCGAAACAACTCGTAATGGGGCCACTCGTCAGCTCCGGCGTGGGCCCCACTGATTCGTTGCTAACGTATCTATAATTTTTGATGTTCCATGCTTGGTTTTTATCTACTTTCTTATGATTTGTCCACACTTTGGAGTACTTTTTATACACTTTCTTGGACTAACCTATTAACAAAATGCCACAGTGCCAGCTGCCTGTTTTCTGTTGTTTTTGGTTCCAGGAAAGTCCGAAAATGAATATTCTTGGAATTGGACGGGACAAAAGCCAAAGTCAGTTTTTCACCGAGGGGGACACAGAGCCAGAATATGAGATGGAGAGGAGCCAGAGGGCCGCCACACCACTTGGCTGCATGGGCCAGGCCTGGCCATGCCAGGGGGTGGTGTGGCCGCCTAGGGCACCCCCTCGGCCTCCCCTTTCGCCTGTAAGATGCCTCTGATACAGAAACCCTAAGTACCCGATCAAAATTCCATGAAAGAGTCTGTAGCCGCTGTCATCTCCATCCCTAGATCGGGAGGGATCTGAAGCTCTTCCCGGCACCCTGTCAGAGGGGAGAATTCACCCTGGAGGCCTTCTTCATCACCATGCAAGCCTCCGGTGTGATGCGTGAGTAGTTCATCCTTGGACTACGGGTCCATGTAGTAGCTAGATGGTTGTTTCTTCTCCTTTGTGCTACCATGTCTAGATCTTCTGAGCTCTGTTCATGATCAAGATCATCTATTTATAATCCTACATGTTGTGTTTGCGAGGATCCGATGGATATTGAGATGTTATTTCAGATTGATTATTGATTCTATCATGTCTTTGTTATTTGTGATCTTGCATGCTTTTGGTTGTTAGTAGCTATCTTGGCCAAGTAGATGCTAGCAACTCCAAGAGTTAGTATTTATGCTCGATAGTGGGTTCATGCCTCTAGTAATCTAGGGAAGTGACAGAAATCTCTAAGGTACTCGATGTGCTGTTGCTACTAGGGAGAAAACAACAATCCTTTGTTCATAGAAAAATCGTATTGTTTACTTTACATGCAATACGTAATGCAATTATCTATTGCTTGCAACTTAATACTAGAGGGGGTTCGGATGATAACCTGAAGGTGGATTATTAGTCATAGATGCAGTTGGATTACGGTCTATGTATAATGTTGTAATGCCCAATCAAATCTCAAAGGATTCAAGATGATTAGTATATGCATGTATGCTTTCTCGATGTTTGTCAATTGCCCCGCTGTAATTTGTTTACCCAACATGTCATCTATCTTAAGGAGAACCACCACTAGTGAACTATGGACCCTGATCCTTTCTTTTATCATTAATGTACAACTGTTTACTGTTTTCTATTTACTTTCTGCAAGCTTTTACTTTCTTCCACACAATACGTTTAATCCTTTGTTTTCAGCAAAATCGGTGAGATTGACAACCTCACTGTAAGTTGGGGGCAAAGTTCTGTGGTTGTGTTGTGCAGGATTCCAAGTTGGCAACAACACCTTGGAGGTGTTTCCTTGCTCATATTGGTTCGATAACCTTGGTTTCATAACTGAGGGAAACTTGCTGCTGTGCTCATCATACCTTCCTCTTGGGGTTCCCCAACGAGCTCGAGATATCTTGGGCCATCAAGCTTCTTTTCTGGCGTTGTTGTCGGGGAGTCAAGGACATCTTCACAAGGGGAGTCCCTCATAACCAATCTCTTTACTTTGTTATTTTTGTTTTGCTTAGTTTATTTTTGCTTTGTTTACTTGTTTCTTTATCAAAAACACAAAAAAAATAGTTGTACTAGTTTTGCTTTCTTTATCAAAAACACACAAAAAATTAAGTCTTTATATAGTTGTTACCTCTTTCTTAGCTCACCATGTTGATCCCTAAGTTCACCATGAAAGACCTTTCAATAGGTAGTGGCTCTATAATTGGAAAAGATAATATTGGAGAATTCTTTAATCATGTTAGTAAGCATGAGGATATTGAGGATATATCCCTTGCAGAACTTGCTCCAAATTATGAAATTGATGTAGCTTCTTTAGTTCACATGTTGGAAGATAGCTTTGTTAACCTTAACCCCTTAATGCAAGTAATGTTTCTTAAACTTAAAGAAATTGAGGACCCTGAAAAGAGAGATTTTATTCTAGAAACTTTGCTTAAGGAATTCTATGATGTTGCCAAGGAAGCTAGGAAAGCCTTTGAACGTTTTAATATGCTAGGCTCATGTGTAGATGTTATTGGTACATGAGAAAAGATGGACAAAACCGAACCTAATGGGGAAGAAACTAAGATACCAATACCTTTTAAACTTGTAGCAATGCATGAAGCCATAGAAAAGAATCTTGATTGGATTGTTCCTCAAAATCTGTTTGATGGAAATAGTGAACCCAAGAGCATTGAGAGAGAATCCTCTAGAACTTATTTGGATAGGATACCTTGCCTTATTGAAGATATTTTGGGTATCAATCTTAATGCTTCTTCATTTGAGAACACTTGATTCCTTTCTTGCTTCTTATGCCTAACTTAAAGGCGTTAAAGAAAAAGTAATTATTGGGAGATAACCCAAAAGTTTTAGATGAGTCTTGGAAGTTATTACCTCTGTAATAACTTCTTCTTATCCTTTTTATTTGCTTTTTGTGCCAAGAGTAACCTCTAATGAGAGAGAAGTAATGCTTGGGAAAGTTGTTGTCCCGAAGCAGATTTCTGTTCTTTACCGTAAAAATTCGTGTAAAATCTATGTACGTGGGTTTGAGGCGTGAATTTTTTTGCTTCTGCCCCAGGTTGTTATATAACTTTTATTAGTTCAACACTTTTCTATTTGAGCAATAGAAGGTCTTTGAAAAAATTGGTTTTTACCTGCTGGTCTATTTTGACAGATTTCTGACATTATTTGCATTTGCTTTTTGTTGATTCCTTTTCGAGTTCTTTTGGGGAATTGAGACTTTTGAGGGAAGTGCTACAGTAGCTTGTATTTAAATGGAAGTTTTATTAGTGTTGAAACTAAACCCAAAGACTTATTATCTTGAGTGCACTAATGTTGCTAATAAAGATTGTGTGAAGTTTTGTATGAAGGAAAAATTTCAGGTGTATGGAAGGAATGATGTAATGAGATGAAGAATGGACTAAAAGTTAAGCTTGGGGATGCCACGCGTGTCACCCCAAGAAATATCCAAGAAGTACAAGCATCAAAGCTTGGGGATGCCCAAGGCATCCCCTTCTTCATCAATAAAAATCACAGGTTTTTTCCAAACACTTCATTTTTATTGTTTCATGCACAGTTGTGTTGTTCTTGGAGCGTCTTCTTTTTTGTTTTTGTTTTGGTTTTCGTTTGCTTTTGTTTGCTTAGTTTTCTTGAATAAATTGGTTGGACCCCCTTTCATACATTAGTTTTCAAATAGTTTGGTTTGGATTGGAAAAGAGTAGGAAAGTTCATGCTTAAGTGGTAAAGAGAGCTTGTTTTTGATTGTGGCCTATGCTTTGTGATGCCATGCTCGATATTGTTTTGGATTTATGCTTAGTGATCTTTGTTGTAGCATGACATGTTATAAACAATTGAGATTGCTTAATGTGCCTTAGAAGAATCATGCATTGTTTTAGCATATTAAAGCATCGTATTGTGGTATTCTCCTTTGATGCTTTATTTAGGTTGACTTGGCGTATGCTCACACCATGTTATGACTATCCCAAGTCACCATAGCCTCTATGATCCTTTAGTTTCGACTTGTAATATCACTTTATGCTTTAACTAATGATGTTTTGTCGCTCTGCATGATTATGGCCACTATTGCTCTCTTAGTTGTTCGCTCTGAGTCTTTTGCTAGCCTCCATAACCAAGTATGAGTTCCACTCATGCATCCAAGTCCTAAAACCAAGTTATTCCAAAGAGTCCACCATACCTACCTATTAGCATTTGCTATTCCAAGTATATTCATGTTTTTATCTACCTTCCGAATTAAACTTGTTATGTGAAAATTAGTGATTAAAGCTCTCACGAACTTGATGGCACACTTTACTTTCTTGCATTTAATAATCTTCAACAATTGCGTCCATCTTTGTTGCGTATATGCTTGCGCTTTATAAGTTGAAATTAGCAGAACCATGTATCATGGGGAACGCTTTCAACATTGCACTTGTACATTGTACCCCGTTGATATCATGATTCTTTTGCTTATGGATCCCGGCGGTTGTGAAATAAAAGTGGAACTTCTAAGATCATGGAGTTTGTATGTGTGTTAGAGAAACGACTAGGCCGCTAGCCTAAGCCATGCCTAATCATGGTGGAAACTTGCAGCATAACCATAATGAGCACTCTATGAAGCATCCTCAATCACTACAAGGAATGTGCTAACTAGTGACCCCAAATATTGGTCATAAAAAGGTCATAGTAATTCATCCATGACCTTTCTATGACCAAAAACAGTAGGTCACATAGCGAGGGTCACTATAGACAGCTAACGACCTTTTTTTGAATTTGTCATGAAAGTTATGACCAATATAGATGGTCATGGTGTCCATGACCAAACAATTTGGTCATGGCATTCTAGCATGTCCACGTAAGCCAATCCTACGTGGAATCTGACGTGGCAGCAAATCCAGCCCGGTCCAGTTTGATGGTTTACATGGGCCGAGCCCATTAACTCAGCCTATTTATATTTTTTCTATCAATTTTCGGGCAGTTACATGGGCCAAGCTCAAAGTTCAGGCCTTTTAAATTTTTGGGCCATGGCCTTTTTAGCTTGACTGTTTGAGATTTCTTATTTATTTTTAATCGATGGAATAGACTAGACAAATGGCCCCAGTTGTCAGGTTCTCATAAGTGAGGCCCAATTGTTAGTCTGCTTTCAGATTTTAATTTGCAGAAATAAATAACAATTGTTCATATAGGAACAGACATAAAATAATATTTCAAATAACACCCAGAATAAGTCTGTTTCATCGTAAAACACAACATTCAAGGGCAACCAAAATATAACACAGATACAATGCTAGCCAAGGGCTAGTCTCATCTTTTTTACATCAAACAACACAAATACAATGGCAATCGCAGTAACTACTCTAGAAGTGCAATAACTAATACTTTTTCTTGAGTAGGTCTTCAAGTATCATCAAACTTCTTCAGCATGGAGATCCTATAAGACAAATAATATGATTAGAATTGACAGCCATCACTTCTTATTTGTCATACAGAGAAGAGTTAGTAAAGCCACATGACAGTTGAGCCAATAGAGCTAGTTGAGCTACTATAGGATGTTTTAAAATTCATAACAGAAGGCAATCCATAACGTTTAGCACATTCAAAGAATATAAAGTGTCTAGTAGAGCTACAATTTGAAGGTAGACCAGGCAGTATTGAAATGATGGTCTAATAGCATGTTATAGTGCCATGACGAGCTGTAGCCAGCGTGTGTACAGAAATAACAGTGCAAGTATTTGTACAGAAATAACACAGATGAGCTCCAACACATATGGGCTTTAATGAAAACTAGATAAACATAAACAGGGATGCAGCAAAATAACATGAAAAGGCAGGTTCACTGCCGCCCACTAAATAAAATTTGAAAGGTACGGTCTAATGTACATAGCACACATAATACCCTTCTCAATGGAAAGATATTCCAGACACTTGATGACATATTCACATTCTAAGAGTAGCACATGAACTATTAAACATCCCAGATTGATGGTGTATTCACGTTCTAAGGATGGATTAGCTAAGGAGTATCATGCTTACAAGTTCACTAGGATGGCCTTCGCGAGATGCTGAATAGCTTCCTCCAGTTACCTACAAGCAGCACAACACATGCACATAGGTAGATTAGCAATATAAGGACCTTCGCTTATAACATGACAACTAGCACATGATCCATTAAACTACAGCCTATAGGAGTGCAAAGTAATATAAGAACAAAAAGTGCCCTCACAATAGTATTGTGACAATACTACAACTAGAAATTAGATTACACAAACCATGCATCAAGTAAATCTATGATGAAGAAAATTAATTATCTCACTTCACACTATGTAGTATAAGTATTCCACTAGCATGCCTTTAGCCCTTTAAAAACATGTAGTTGATAACTTATGAAGCTTAATACGATTTGCCAAGCAGCAATGATCCATAATCTAAACAATTTGGCAACCATGGGAAAACATGATGGGTATCTCAATTCATAATACTCTTGGAGCCCACCTCGTCATGGTCTCTCCTCTGGTACCTCTCCGAGCACCGGCTGGTTGTATCCTTCCTCCTTTTGCAACATACAGTGCCGCAAGAAATCCTGTGATCACAAATGAAGATGATAATTAGAACAAAATATTAGCAAATTGTAACACACTTAGTACAGAATGTATCTCTACAGGGTCCCGCTAGGGTTGTTGCGTGGTGCTATCTCGAGTTCGAGATCAAGAGAGGGGAGCAGGAATGTTGGCGCTGAATCGGGGCTTAAGAGATGGGCAGCAAGGAGAGGTGGGATTCTGTTAAAAATGACATGGTACTATAGGACAGAGTGTACTCTCTAGCTTGCAGCAACTGACTAAGAATAATGACAGTAATAGTAGTAGTAGCACTATGATAAAATGACATGGTAGATGAGCATCCACACATCAGGGTGCAAGTAGAACAATAGCGGATTCAAAAACACCAGCAGCATCCTCCCTGACCTAAACATAAAAAAGTAAAGTTGAAACAACTAGCAACAGGTACTAACTATACTATATAATCCTCACAAAGAACGTATCTTGTATATACAAAGATAGACACTTAGAGGTTTTCTTTCAGCTTACAATATAATGAATACTAACTATACTATTCTTATACGGCATTAATGCATATTCAGTAGTGAGAACAAGTTAATACCAGCAAGACTTATAAGATCAGAAAAATCAACTAGGATCCAATCCAGGAAGCTAATACAGTACCAGTAAAATTGATTCAATTCATATACATAGGCAGGGTAAATAAAAACTTGGATACATGTGGATCCCGCCAAAGAACCCATCAGATTGATTCAATTCCATGAATCGGAACGGAGACACCGTAAGCAAGAAAGGGGACGGAGGAGTAGTAGTAGACGAGGAATACTTACGCTGTTGAGGAGGGTGAGCGCCTCAGTGGGCACCAGGGTGGGGTTGCGCGCCTCAAGCTACGTGATGAGCTCAACCACCTCCACCCACGTCTCGCTGGAGGCGCACAGGCCGCGCTCCATCCCGTAATTTGCGGCTATGTGCTAGCCTGCTTTGCTTGCTGCAGAATAGGAGGCGGCTCTCGATCTGGTTTCATTCGGCAGGGGAAGTCACGCGCTGTGGATCTGTGGGAGGAGGAAGAGGACGCGATGGTGGCGAAAGCCCGAGATAAGAAGACGGCGGTGGTGAAGGAAGCGGTCGCCGTATCCTCCATCCCTGGCCAGATCTTGCGGCCATTGGTGCCAAGGACGCTGGCAGGCGAGCTTGATGGAGAGCCGCGCATCGTCCTAGCGATGCACGCACGCGCCGGCGACCAAGCTAGCCGCAGCCGCCGTGGATCCGGCCTGTCTGGAATCGGTAGAAGACCACTCCCAGCACGAGGCTTGCCCCGTCGTTGTCGACACCATCCTGGGGGTGAGCTAGGGCTAGGGTTAGCGAGGCGGTGGTGTTTAGCGAGCAAGCGGCGGGACGTCCTAGTGCCGGAACGGCGGTGGGGTGCGACGTGATCGAGCGATTTCTGGGGTTAGGGTTTCGCGGGGATCTGGAGAGACCAAGAGAGGAGGCGGGGTCTCGCGCGTGAAGGGAGAGGAAGAATTCTAGGGTTTGGGGCGTGGTCCGCGTGGATGTTCCCTCTCGATTTCCTGCGATTTTACTAAACTACCCCTGTCCAGTTCTGCTTTGCAACACTTTGTGCTATTGGATGGAGGGCATCTGAATGGTTGAGATCTGCTTCATTGGGATGATCCGTGGGTAGCCCTATTCTCGCTTCTTATTGGCTTGCCATTTGACCATAGTTTGAAACGTCATAAGAATTTCAAAAACAGTCCAAACAAGGTGAATCCTTCGCGTGGCATCATATTATGTGACATAGTGGCAAGGAAAAATACCAAACTTGGTATATTGTAGATATCTCGGTAAACCCTTCTCATAAATGACCTATCATGTTCGAGGTTCATGGCTTTCAGGTCAAAAGACCAATATTATGGCCTGAATCACGACATAGTTTGTGATAATATGCCCGTATTGTGCACACACGTGTATCTTGGGACGAAGAACAATGTTGTAGGAGGAAGTTTTCCTTTTCACCACATAGAAAACCCATTTTCTATTTCTCGAGTGCTAAAAACGGGGCGTTTTGTTAAGCAACTACCAAGTCACAGTTTTAAAATGGTACCACCCTATTTTTCAAAAATACTAGACCACCTTACATGGCCAATGTCCCAACTGGGGTATCTAAAACCTTTCCGTCCACCCTTGGCAAAAAAGACAAATTCCTGCCGAATCGGTAGGAAGTGGGTCTGATTTGAACTACAGGTACATGATCTAATACTCATGATTTTTTGCAAAAATCATTTTTAGCTTCACAATATGATGTTTTATCAGAGATCTAATGAAAGTTTAGCGAGGCTCGTCCCCTAGCTAGGAACCTTCATGCCCTCCGTTTTGACCATAGTTTGAAATGGGCATAATAAATTCAAAAACAGTCCAAACGAGGTAAATCCTTCGCGTCGTGTCTTGTTATGTGACATTTTTGCAAGGAAAAATATCAAACTTGGTATATTGCAAGTGTATCGATAAAAACCTTCATAGAAATGACCTATCATGTTCGAGGTTTCATGGTTTTCGGGCAAAACGACCAATGTTATGACCAGAATCGTGGCATAGTTTGTGATAATGTGCCCATATTGTGCACACATGTGCATCTTGGGATGGAGAACAATGTTTTAGGAGGAAGTTTTCCTTTTCGTCGCATAGAAAATGCATTTTCTATTTTTTTCAATGCCGAAAAAGGGGCATTTTGTAAAGCAACCACCAAATGAGAGTTTCAAAATGGTTCCACCACATTTTTCGAAAATATTAGACCATGTTACATGGACAATGTTCGAACCGGGGCATCTCAAACCTTTCGGTCCACCCCTCGTGAAAAAGACAAATGTCTGCCGAATCGGTAGGAAGGGGTCCGATTTGAACTACATGTGACATGGTTATACCCTACGGGTACGTAACTTTAGCATACCTAGTCCAGCCCAAGGAAGGCCCACGGAAGACATACGCTGGCCCATGGAGATTTTCGGGTGGCCAAGGCCCATGACGTCTTCGGATCCTTGGAGAGCAAGACTAGAGTTTGAATACAACTTGTAACCTACTCGTGTCGGTACCTGAGACCTAGCCTTCCCATATATAAAGGCTAGGAGGGTCCAACGAGGGGGCACGTACACAATAGACCTAGAGCTCGACTCATACTTTCGCACACGCATCCACGCCAGATCGAATCTGCGCACCCTGTAACCTTCGGTTCCGCCATAATCAAAGAGCAGACAAGCAGGAGTAGGGTTTTCCTTCCGGGGGCCTGAACCTGGGTAAATCTCGTGTCCCCTGGTTGCTTGTCTGTTAACCGTGCCACGATCTCCAGCATCCCCATCTTCTCCAAAACCCAAGTCCATAACAATGGGCATTGACGAGATTAAACCTCGTCAATTGGCGCCGACCGTGGGGATCGGGGCTACTGATTGTGCGGTCATGACGGTTCCGACCCGATCGATCTATAACTCCGCGGCGATGGAGAATCACCTCCTCTTCGGCGCTTCCGACTTCACCGCCCGCTCGCTGGATACCATGAAGGATTTCAAGCCCGTAGGCGACGGACTCGAAAACTTGTTCGGGAGCTTCTGCTTCCAGGTGGGACAAACTGGCACCCTCCGCCTCCCTGAGCGGGTGCCCGTGCCGTCAATCAGGCCCGCTTCGTGGGCTCCACACCCCATGCTACGCACGTCACCATCAACAGATGAGTTCTACAGCAGCAACAGCTGCAACTCCGATCTGTGCGATCCACCTTCGGATGAAGGGACCTACGGTTCCGGATCCGAAAGTTGCGGCAGCAGCCAACCAATCTGCAGGCGCTATCTGTGCGCCGCAGTCATCCAAACCAACGAGGAAACGCCTAAACCGCCGCCCAACCCCAACCCGCAGGACAGAAACGGCGAAAACGGTGGAAACGGCGAAAACGGGGAAAACAGGGGCCACCTCATCCAACTTAGCAAAGAAGGATGGGTCGAAGCACGCCGTGCCGTCGCAGGCGAAATAGTCCTACCTCTGGACTCCCCACGTGACCTACTCATGGCATACCACTACCTCCTCATCGAGGAGCACAAGAAGCAAGTCAAGATGCAGGAGACGCTCGACAAACGCAAGAAAGCAGCCTCTGAGTCCAGTGCGTGACGAGCTGCGCTCTCCGCCATGGGACCCGGCTCTAGCACAAACGGAAACCAGGGAAACAAGCACCGCTCTCGGGTGGAAAACATGGACCCGAAGGAGCGGCGTGACGTGACCCGAACTCTCCACACATCGTTCATGGATATGGACGCCGACGGCAACATCACCCCGAAGACGCCACAAGCTGCGATCATGGCAGCCACTGCGTACCTCGCGGCTCACCCACCTCCGGAGGGGGACCCGAAAAGGGCCATGCATAGGTCCGCACTCACCGGACTAGGACTAATCGGAGCTGCGCTCCACGAAGACGCACCTATGGAGCCGAAGAAGAAAGCTCCGACCAGGCGCGACCGGAGCCCCACTCCCTCATCCGAAGATGAAGAGGAACACGATCTTCCTCGAAGGAAGAAGAGCTCGCACCGCCATAAACGCGACTACGACGCCAGAGACAAGCTTACACAGCGCAAGATCGACAAAGCACGCGCCAAACGCGCATGCTCGTCTGAATCTGAGATGGATGAAGACGAAGGAGAACTCTGCGGAGCTCGATGCTTCAGCAGATCCGTTCGGCGAACACAGATGCCACGCAACTTCAAGCTTCCTTCGGATACTCCGAAGTTCAACGGCACGCAAGATCCAAAGTCCTGGCTCAGTGACCATCTGTCATCCGTCAAGCTTCACGGAGGCAACAAAGAAACCGCCATGCAATGCCTTCAGCTGCAGCTAACAGGCGCAGCGCGGGTCTGGCTTAGCAGCCTATCATCAGGATCCATCCGAAGCTAGGAGGAGCTCGCTTATAGCTTCATCCGAAATTTCAAAGGCACCAGCAAAAGGCCCGCCTCAATCGAAGAGTTGCGAGCCTGCACTCAGAGGATGGGTGAATCTATTCGCTCGTACATACTACGCTGGTCTACAACCAAGAACTCCACAACACACATCTCTGAAGAAAGGGCCATCGACGCCTTCAGGGACGGCGTCAAGCGCCCAGACTTCAAGGAGGAACTTGGGCGTGTAAAGCCCAAGACACTCGACCACCTCATGGAAATCGCCAACAGTTGGGCAGACGGCGAAGATTGCATCCAGCGGGCGCAATCAGATGAAGAGGACGACTACGGACGAAGACGCGAACGCCGCAGCAAGAGGAGATCGCGCGTTTACGAGGACCGCGATGGACCCGACATGGTCACAGCCGGCTACGCCGACCGCCGTAACGACAACAGCCGCAACAGCGGAGGATACCGCAGCGGAAACTTCCGCGACAACGGACGACCAACGCAGTCGTGGCAACGCCGCGACCGCGACAACGGACCCTCAGCATTCGACAAACTTTCGGGTCCATGCACCATCCACTTCTACATCGACAAACAAGATGGCAAAAAGAAAGCTAGCCACATGCTCAAGGACTGCCGCGAGTTCCAGAAACTCAGCGAAGGCATGATGCAGATGAGGCAACAAGCTCCAATTCCTGCGTTCGGAAACGCACCTGCGCCAGGTGAAATAGCACACAGAGCTCCTCCGCCCCCGCCTATTGGAGGCCAAAATCAACCAGTCGCACCAGCGCAAAACAACGTCGGGGTCGCATACCCCCCACCAAAGGGAGCACTAAATATGATCCAGAAAGGACGCCCCACCAACAGGGTGCAGAAGAAAATCACCCGACAAATCAACTTGGCCGTGGCAACTCCGCCTGCAATCCCTGAGTACCTCAGCGGATCGGAGTCCTGCATCACATTCACTCGCGCGGATCACCCTTGCCAGATCCCTCGCCCAGGTCATGCTGCCCTGGTGCTGGAGGCGCAGATCGGAGGCTTCGAGATGAGTCGCGTCTTCATGGACGGCGGCAGCGGCATCAACCTAATGTTCGCAAGCACTCTAGCAGCTATGCGAATCCCGCAATGCAGCCTGGAACAATCAGACATAACGTTCCACGGCATTGTCCCAGGGAAGGGCATCTTCCCCCTGGGCAAAATAGGGCTCGACGTCATCTTCGGGAAGCCGGACAACTTTCGGCAGGAGCGCCTAGAATTCGAAGTGGTGGACTGGCCGTCGCAATACCATGCCATCCTGGGACGTGTAGCATTCGCAAGGTTCCTGGCCGTCCCACACTACGCATACCTACTACTCAAGATGCCAGGACCAAGGGACGTCATCACAGTCCACGGGAGCTTCACCCGATCAGACCAATGCGACAGGGATTTCAACAAAATCTCCCAGTCTTTCGGCATGCAAGACGAGCTTGTAAGGCTCCGCGAGGTGACGGACAATGGGCTACCCCCAGTCACAAAGCAGAACGCACCCGATATGTCTTTCGACTCCACCATCAACCCCAAGAAGGTGTAGGTCCATCCAACGGATGCCTCCAAGACGACGCTGATCGCCAACGACCTCAGCACCGCATAGGAAGGCGCGCTCGTCGAATTCCTCCGTGAGCACTGGGAAATCTTCGCCTGGTGTCCTGCGGACATGCCAGGAGTTCCCAGGGAATTCGCCGAGCACGCACTCAATGTCTTCCCAGACACCAAGCCAGTCAAGCAGTCTATCCGAAGACTGTCGGAGCCACGAGCCGAAGCTATCGGCAAGGAGATCAACAGATTACTCGCAGCAGACTTCATCCGGGAAATCAAGGAAAGCGAGTGGCTGGCAAATACGGTGATGGTCCCGAAGAAGGACACGGACATCCTGCGGATGTGCGTGGACTTCACGTCACTAAATAAACACTGCCCAAAGGACCACTTCCCTCTACCTCGGATCGACCAGATCATCGATTCGACTGCAGGTTGTGAGAAGCTCTCCTTCCTCGACGCCTACTCAGGCTATAACCAGATTCGACTCAAGGTCGAAGATCAAGAGAAAACGGCGTTCATCACACCGTTCGGAGTATTCTGCTACAACACAATGCCTTTTGGGCTAAAGAACGCGGGTGCCACGTACCAGCGATGCATGCAGGCCTGCCTCAAAGACCATATCGGTCGCAACGTCCAAGTCTATGTCGACGACATAGTCATAAAAACCAAGGAGGCAAGAACACTTATCGACGATCTCCGCGAGACGTTCGACAACCTTAATCGCTACAGGATCAAGCTCAATCCAGAAAAGTGTGCCTTCGGCGTCCCCTCGGGTCAGCTGCTCGGGTACTTCATCTCTCAACGAGGGGTCGAAGCGAACCCGAAGAAAATCAAAGCTATCATGACAATGGAGAAGCCGAAAAACCTCAAGGGCGTTCAGCAGCTCGCAGGGCGAATAGCGGCACTAAGCAGGTTCATCAGCCGCATGGGCGAAAAGGCCCTACCATTTTACCAGCTGCTGCGCAAGGCAGACAAGTTCGAGTGGACACCAGAAGCCAACGACGCATTCGAAAGCCTCAAGCGGCTCCTCTCCACCTCGCCAGTTTTGGTCACGCCAAAAGAGCGCGAGCCCCTATTGCTGTACATAGCAGCCACACATCAGGTGGTCAGCACAGTACTCGTGGTCGAACGACCTGAAGAAGGCAAGACCCACGGGGTACAACGCCCAATTTACTACCTCAGCGAGGTTCTCACTCCAACAAAACAGCGGTACCCGCACTACCAGAAGCTGGCCTACGGAGTGTTCATGACGGCTCGACGACTGAGCCACTACTTCCAGGAGCATCAGGTGATGGTCGTCAACGAGGCACCCCTAAACAGCATCCTGAATAACCCAGAGGCCACAGGACGCGTGGCCCTGTGGGGCATTGAACTATCACCCCTGGACATCATCTACGAGAAGCGACACGCAATCAAATCTCAAGTCCTTCTAGACTTCCTGGTACATTGGATGGAGCTGCAGCTGCCTGACACCCCAGATATGTCACAGTCCTGGACAATGCATTTCGTCGGCTCCAAGCGCGAAGCAGGAGCAGGGGCAGGAGTCATACTGACCTCCCCGCAAGGTGATAAGATGAAGTACGTTCTTCGGATGAAATTCAGAGCCTCCAACAACGAGGCCGAATACAAGGCCCTCATCCATGGCATGAGGATGGCAAAGATATGCGGCGCAACGCGCCTGGTTATCTACGGTGACTTCAACCTCGTCGTCCAACAGACAATGAATGAGTGTGACGCACACGCCAAAAACATGATCGCGTACCGCGCGCTTTACAATTCACTCGAAGGAGAATTCGACGGCTGCGAGCTTCGGCACGTCGGAAGAGAAAGCAACGAGGAAGCCGATAGACTCGCCAACATCGGCTCCACTTGTGCAAAGGTACCACCAGGTGTGTTCCTCGAACAGATCTGCGTGCCATCCATCAAGCGGAAATTCCCCAAGGGATCACCCGAAGAAGCAGAACACTCGGGGGCTACGCTACCCGAAGGTCACGAAGGACCCGAAAAGCTGGATACCGAAGTTGCCATGGTCAACCTAATGCAGGTCATGGCAATCGAAGAAACTTGGATGCGACCATACCTCCAGTTCCTGATAAACGGAGAACTACCTGACAGCCCGACAGATGCCCGGCGCATATCTCGTCGGTCAAAAGCCTTCACCATCATCAACGGCGAGCTATACAAACGCAGCATTACGGGTGTGCTACAACGGTGCATCACCATCAGTGACGGCAAGGCCATACTCCAAGATATCCACGAAGGCATCTGCGGCCACCACGCCGGCAGCCGCTCCCTTGTCGCCAAAGCTCTACGAGCAGGATTCTACTGGCCAACGGCCATGAGCGACGCAAAGGACATCGTCCGAAGATGCAATGGGTGCCAACGGTTCGCCGACAAACCGCACGCACCTGTGTCCGAACTTCGACCCATACCCATAGCCTGGCCTTTTGCCCAATGGGGCCTCGACATGATCGGCAAACTGCCAAAATCTTCGAAAGGAGGACACGTCTTCCTCCTGGTCGCAGTCGACAAATTCACCAAGTGGATCGAGACCATGCCAGTCATGAACCAGAAGGGCAAAACCGCCGTCAAGTTCTTCGAATCCATTGTCTACAGGTTTGGTGTACCGCACAGCATCATCACCGACAACGGATCGAACTTCATCTCCGAAGAATTCCAGGACTTCTGCGAAGGCCTCGGGATCAATATTACGTATGCCTCAGTGGCACACCCGCAAACAAACGGGCAAGTGGAAAAGGCCAACGGCCTAATCGGCGCTGGCATCAAGAAGCGCCTCATGAGCTCACTCGAGCACAAAGCTGGAAACTGGACGAAAGAGCTACCGTATGTCCTGTGGAGCTTACGTACTACGCCAAACAGCTCCACCGGCTACACACCGTTCTTCATGGTGCACGGAGCTGAGGCCGTGCTACCAGCCGAAGTACGCCACCAGGCTCCACGAGTCGTCGCTTACAGCGAAGCCGAATCTACGGCTGCACTCGAAGATGTCGTCGACACACTCGACGAAGCACGGGATATAGCAGCAGCTAGATCAGCGGTGTACCAGCAAAGTCTCCGCAACTACCACAGCCGCCGGCTGCGCCCAAGGTCCTTCGTCGAAGGAGACCTCGTCTTGCGACTTAAGCAAAAGCGACCGAATAAACTCAAGTCGCCATGGGAAGGATCCTACGCCATCACCGACGTCATCCTAGGTGGCGCCTATCGCCTCAAGCACGTGGAGTCTGGAGTCGCATACTCCAACCCATGGAACATCTCGCACCTGCGACGATTCTACCCATAGCAATGTACCCCCTTATTACTTCCAATAAGGCTTACAGCCAAGGCTACTCAGCCGAACCATGTACCTCCTCCATGACGATACAAATAAAGCTAAGTGTCTCGCCCCCAACCTTCGGTTGATTATTTCTCCGCAACTTTATTACATGCTACAAACGCACTCGGGGGCTCCCCCCACCTCAAGATTTCATCGACTGAGGACAAAACGTGTACACCTGAGTAGCTGACCACGTCAGGCAAACGAAAAGGACACGTACTAAATCAAAGCACTGCGTGCTCGCAAACAAGCGAACCTTTACAACAAAGGGCACATACACGCCCAGCCGCAATATACAAATTTTACATCTATCTGTCTATTTTCAGGTCCTACCTATTCTGAAGAATAACCTGAGCACGCTGCTCAAACAAATCTACAATCTGTTCGGCATACTGCCTTACAGCCGCGTAATGCGGACGCATATTCCACTGGCCACCATCTAGTCGAGGAGGTGGCCCAGTCGCCACAGCAGCCAAATCTACATCAGGGCGGTGCACCCTCACAAGAGACAAGGCAGCCTTCACCCCTGCGACGAGCTGCTGCCGCACCAGCTCCTTGACATTGCTGGCACTCCGAAACTTCGTCAGAAGACCTGCAAGGGTCGTTGGCACGGCATCCAACGGAAACATGACGTGCAGCACCGAAGAAAGTGATGTCTGCACCTGGCGGAGCACCCGCGAAACCTGGTAGACACGATCCTGCACCGTCGCCAGAACTATGGCGCGATCACGATCCATCCAGAAGAAGCCGCCGGCCTCCATGTCCAGTTGAGTCAAGCAATTGACTCGAACAGCAATACGCTCCTTTTCTTCCCTCGGAGCAAGATTGGCACCTGCGACAACCGCACAAAACAAGAGTAAGGCCAGCAGGCTCACCCGAAGAACTGAGCTCCAGCCCGAAAGAAGGATCAACTTACATTGCAGCTGCTCGGACAGCCGACCCAGCTCCGCCATCAAGTACTCCTCTCTGGCTGCACCACGGTCTGCTTTGGATTTCCAAACGTCAGCGCGACCGCGTAACCCAAGCAAATCTCTCTCCAAGCTGCGCACGCGATCTCGAAGAAAAGCGAGCTGCGAGGAATCATCCAATGATGCTCGCAAGGGCCTTTCGGATGAAGTGTCAACTGGTTCAGCACCAAAACGAACCGTCGTTACCACGCCGTCCACTACGTGCGGAAATCGAGGAGACGCCATAATCATCTCCACGCCACGCGTGACCGGTCAATTCAAAGTCAGCAAGTGGGACCCACACTTCGTCCAGTCAAGTCATCTCTGGCGTAGCAGACGCTTGAGGTCATCAATCGTAAGCACTGACGTCATCAAAAGCTATACTAGCACCACTTTGGCTCCACAGCTAAAAGTACTCACTCGAATCTACGATTCGACTAAATACTTGGGGGCTACTCCTATCAGGAGCGCTGGCCGCGCACCCGACAGACAAATGAAGACAAAATTACTTATCTGAGTCCTACGTCGAGTCTACGACTCCACTACAGACTCGGGGTCTACTCCCATAGGGAGGATGGATTTAAGCATCCGAAAATTTTTAGGTCCTGCGGACCTAATGATTGAAACAATGCTTGAACTGAAAGTCTCCGTTTGAGTCTACGACTCGAACAGACACTTGGGGGCTACTCCCATAGGGAGCGCTGGTCGCGCACCCTATGAAATCTTCGACTGCGATCTTCCGGATCAGCACGCAAAAACTTTTTTTGGCAACTCTGCCCCAACAAAACGCTGAGTGAGTGACAATCTCCTTGGCCACCCGAAACACCTCTGCGGTGATAAACATTCGGATGCTGCGTCTGCGACGCAAAGATAAGACCTACAGATATCATCTAATGGCCTGGCAACGCACCTGACTGCGCTCTGCTAGTATGAATCCGTACCAGCAGGTACGATGAAAAATCCCGACGGACGCGTTGAGTACACCAATTAAAATCATTGGAATTCCACTCCTGTAAGTCCTCCGCGGCCTGAGTCGAATTACGTCAGCATATGTTCCAGGTCCGGGTTGAGGGACCCGAACCTGAAGAACATCGTGTTGTTTTGTCCTAAGACAGTTAACTGACCCTGATCCGTCGGGTGAGTTAGGCACACGCATCAACAATCCCTACACACATATACTATTAACATATAACTGCTCCCGAAGGATGGAAGAGTCCTCAGCCGAATCTACGATTCGACTGATCACTCGGGGGCTACTGACATGGTTATACCCTACGGGTACGTAACTTCAGCATACCTAGTCCAGCCCAAGGAAGGCCCACGGCAGACATACGCTAGCCCATGGAGATTTTTGGGTGGCCAAGGCCCATGACGTCTTCGGATCCTTGGAGAGCAAGACTAGAGTTTGAATACAACTTGTAACCTACTCGTGTCGGTACCTGAGACGTAGCCTCCCCATATATAAAGGCTAGGAGGGTCCAACGAGGGGGCACGTACACAATAGACCTAGAACTCGACTCATACTTTCGCACACGCATCCACGCCAGATCGAATCTGCGCACCCTGTAACCTTCGGTTCCGCCGTAATCAAAGAGCAGACAAGCAGGAGTAGGGTTTTCCCTCCGGGGGCCTGAACCTGGGTAAATCTCGTGTCCCCTGGTTGCTTGTCTGTTAACCGTGCCACGATCTTCAGCATCCCCATCTTCTCCAAAACCCAAGTCCATAACAATGGGCATTGACGAGATTAAACCTCGTCAACATGTACATGATTTAACGCTCATGATTTTTTGCAAAAATCATTTTTAGCTTCACAATATGATGTTTTATCAGAGATCTAATGAATGTTTAGCGAGGCTCGTCCCCTAGCTAGGAACCTTCATGCTATCCGTTTTGACCATAGTTTGAAACGGGCATAATAAATTCAAAAATGGTCCAAACAAGGTAAATCCTTCGCGTCGTGTCTTGTTATGTGACATGTTTGCAAGGAAAAATATCAAACTTGGTATATTGCAAGTGTATCGAAAAAACCTTCATAGAAATGACGTATCATGTTCGAGGTTTCATGGTTTTCGGGCCAAACGACCAATGTTATGACCAGAATCGTGGCATAGTTCGTGATAATATGCCCATATTGTGCACACATGTGCATATTGGGATGGAGAACAATGTTGCTGGAGGAAGTTTTCCTTTTTGTCGCACAGAAAATGCATTTTCTATGTTTTGAATGCCGAAAAACAGGGCGTTTTGTAAAGCAACCACCAAATGAGAGTTTCAAAATGGTTCCACCACATTTAAAAAAAATATTAGACCATGTTACATGGACAATGTCCGAATCGGGGCATCTCAAACCTTTCGGTCCACCCCTCGTGAAAAGACAAATGTCTGCCGAATTGGTAGGAAGCGGGTCCGATTTGAACTACATGTACATGATTTAACGCTCATGATTTTTTGCAAAATCATTTTTAGCTTCACAACATGATGTTTTATCAGAGATCTCATGAAAGTTTAGCGAGGCTCGTCCCCTAGCTAGGAACCTGCATGCCCTCCGTTTTGACCATAGTTTGAAACGGGCATAATAAATTCAAAAACGGTCCAAACAAGGTAAATCCTTTGCGTCGTGTCTTGTTATGTGACATATTTGCAAGGAAAAATATCAAACTTGATATATTGCAAGTGTATCGAAAAAACCTTCACAGAAATGACCTATCATGTTCGAGGTTTCATGGTTTTAGTGCCAAACGACCAATGTGATGACCAGAATCGTGGCATAGTTTGTGATAATGTGCCCATATTGTGCACACATATGCATCTTGGGATGGAGAACAATGTTGCAGGAGGAAGTTTTCCTTTTCGTCGAACAGAAAATGCATTTTCTATTTTTTGAATGCCGAAAAACGGGGCGTTTTGTAAAGCAACCACCAAATGAGAGTTTCAAAATGGTTCCACCACATTTTTCAAAAATATTAGACCATGTTACATGGACAATGTCTGAACCGGGGTATCTCAAACCTTTCGGTCCACCCCTCGTGAAAAAGACAAATGTCTGCCGAATCGGGAGGAAGTGAGTCCGATTTAAACTACATGTACATTATATAATGCTCATGATTTTTTGAAAAAAACATTTTTGGACTCACAATATGTTGTTTTATCAGAGATCCACTAAAATTTTAACAAGACTCAACTCCTAGACAAGGACAGTCACTCCCACCGTTTGACCATGCTTCGATAGATTCACTTTATTTTGTGAAACAAGTACCAAAATTACGGTGCGAAATGGCACTACTATAATTTACACACAAACTACACCTCCTTTTATTGACAATTGATTTTGGAATTATCTCGATCTGAGGCCGTAGGAAAAATTGACGGTGAAATTTCATTTCTATAATTTTTGAAAAAAAACTTAGCTCTCTCTGTTTACGTGGGCTCGAACTTACAAAAGCCCATAAATTCACACTAAAAATCTACCTTATAATGGACTATGGACCATCAGCCCAGCCGGTGGCGAAATTGCAGAGAAAAAAAGAGTTTGAGGCCTCCTCTGCAATGAGGCCCAGGCCCAGCAACGGAAGCGAATATTGAAGAAGTCGCGCGGACTAAGTTCAATAACAACCTAGTGGTGGTCTGGTGTTTGGGGCGGTGGTTTCAACAGGTAGGTCACGGGTTGTGGGTTCGAGTCCCCTTCCTTCTATTTTTGCCAATTTATTCCAGAGCATAACACCCGACATATTTAAATAGACAATGCGGTCTAGCTTAGACACAAGTCACTTGGTGGTGTGGTGGTTCGGTTGGTTCAGTGAGAGGAGGAGGTCGTGGGTTCGAGTCCCTTTCCTCTTATTTTTGCCAATTTATTCCAGAGCACAACGTGTGGTGGTTGGTTCATTAAGAGGAGGAGGTCGTGAGTTTGAGCTCTAGGTAGGCTGTTTTTTGCCATATTATTCCTGTTTCTATTTGGCATGTCTATTGTATGACAGGTGGGTCTCACACATCATATATTGGTCCTATTGGGCATCACACGACACCTGCGCAGACACGTTAGTAGAAGTTGACACATGGAAACGACATGTAGACAAAATTGTTGATGTGGCCAACCAGTCATTTTAAAGCAACAAGAATCAGTGGCCATGACCATTTAAATTGGTCGTAGTGAGCTAAACATAAGGTCATAAACTAGTGCTATCCATCTATGACCTTTTAATGCTTGGAAAATATGACCTTCTTAACAAAGTTGGTCATAATTTTTCAAGGTTTGGACCCTCCCAAATGCCTTATGACCAGTTGGTTCAGAATGGTCATAGATCTATGACCAAAAAATCCATGGTCGTTATTAAAAGGTCACTAGTGATCATATTTCTTGTAGTGAATAAAAACTTATGCAAATAGCAAATAAAAAGATCGCTGAGATGCTTATTGTCTGCTTGCCTTGTCATTTTGATTATGGGATAGCTCTTGTATCATGTGCAAGGGGTACCCCGTTGGCGGTTCTCTATGATACATATGTACTTACAATGACAAGAGCTTACTTGTGACTAAAGTTGAGTAGCATGAGGTTCGGTCTTCGTAAGTAAGGTGCATGAGATTTCAGCTTATAACTTGTCAAGCATATCCTCTTAGTTGTGTCACTTTAACCTTAATCACCTAAAGATGCTTATGATAGGGGCAATGAGAGATGAAAGCTAATAAGTACTATAATTTTTGGAAGCTCTTTATGAAACTTGAATCTCTGCTTCCTTCTATGAGGGCCTTTCTTTTACTTTTATGTTGAGTCTCCACCTTCTATCTTTATGCACCTACTGAGAGAGCATAGTGGACATTCTTAGTTCTATGTGCATTATCCCAAGACTTGTCGATTAATGCATAACTTTGATATTGCTTGTTCTTAAACTATTTGTATCTAGTCACCCTTATGAACTTTGAAGGTGTCCTATGCATTTATGTTTGCTACTCTATGAGGGACAAGCTGAATGCCACTATGCTATGTTTTCTTTATGTGAAAGAAACAAACGTCTGGCACAACATTGTTATTCATGAATATTTTGTTTGTGCCTTTTCATGTTGCAACATAGTTGCTATGTCTTGTTAGAACTTTATCTTTTATGTTATGTCGAAGTACTATGATCCCAGCTATCAATGTTTTACAAATACTTTGATCAAGCTTATGATGGTGTATGTCACCTCAAAAATTATTCTTTCTTTTTATCACTTACGTATCGATAATTTTTGATGTTCCATGCTTGGTTTTTATCTACTTTCTTATGTTTTGTCCACACTTTGGAGTACTTTTTATACACTTTCTTGGACTAACCTATTAACAAAATGCCACAGTGCCAACTGCCTATTTTCTGCTGTTTTTGGTTCTAGGAAAGTGAGAAAATGTATATTCTCGGAATTAGACAGGACAAAAGCCAAAGTCATTTTTTCACCGAGAGGGACACTGATGGCTCGGTGTTGATGTAGAGCTCGTTGGGAACCCCAAGAGGAAGGTATGATGAGCACATCAGCAAGTTTCCCTCAGTTATGAAACTAAGGTTTAATCAAACTAGTAGGAGCAAGGAAACACCCCAAAGGTGTTGCTAGCTGAGCCTTGGCAGGGCGCACTACCGGTGCTAGTAGCAACGTGGAGACCTGCATAACACAACCACAGAACTCTATCCCCAACTTGCGATGAGGTTGTCAATCTCACCGTGTTTTGCTGAAAACAAAGGATTAAACGTATCGAATGGAAGGAAGTAATAGTTTGTAGAAAGTAGACACAAAGCAGTAAACAATTTGTAGATTGTATGTAAAGAAAAGGACCGGGATCAATAGTTCACTAGAGGTGGCTCTCCTTAAGATAGATAACATGCTAGGTGAACAAATTATAGCGGGGCAATTGACAAACACCGAGAAAGTAATACATGCATATACTAATCACCTTGACTCCTTTGGAACTTGATTGGGAATTACAACCATATACATAGACCGCCATCCAACTGCATCTATGACTAATAATCCACCTTCAGGTTATCATCCGAACCCCCTCCAGTATTAAGTTGCAAGCAACAGATTATTGCTTTACGAATTGCGTGTAAAGTAAACAATACGATTGTTCTATGAACAAAGGATTGTTGTTTTCTCCCTAGTAGCAACAACACATCTAGTACCTTAGAGATTTCTGTCACTTCCCCAGATTACCAGAGGCATGAACCCACTATCGAGCATAAATACTAACTCTTGGAGTTGCTAGCATCTACTTGGCCAAGATAGCTACTAACAACGGAAAGCATGCAAGATCACAAATAACAAAGACATGATAGAATCAATAATCAATTTGAAATAGCATCTCAATATCCATCGAATCCCCGCAAACACAACATGCAGAATTACAAATAGATGATCTTGATCATGAACGGAGCTCACAAGATCTAGACATGAAAGCACAAAGGAGGAGAACCAGCCATCTAGCTACTACAAGGATCCGTAGTCCAAGGATGAGCTACTCACGCATCACACCGGAGGCTTGCATGGTTATGAAGAAGGCCTCCAGGGTGAATTCCCCTCTCCGGCAGGGTGCCCGGAAGAGCTTCAGATCCCTCCTGATCTAGGGATAGAGACGACGGCGGCTACAGACTCTTTCGTGAAATTTTGATCGGGTACTTAGGGTTTTCGTCCCGAGGGCATCTTATAGGTGGAAGGGGAGGCCGAGGGGGTGCCGGAGGCGGCCAGACCACCCCCTGGCATAGGCCAGGCCGGGCTGCGCGGCCAGGTGGTGTGGTGGCCCCTTGGCCCCTCTCCGTCTCGTATTCTGGCATCTAATGACTTCCGGAAAAATAGGCACTTTGGCTTTTGTCCCGTACAATTCCGAGAATATTCATTTTCTGACTTTCCTGGAACCAAAAACAACAGAAAACAGGCAGCTGGCACTGTGGCTCTTGTTAATAGGTTAGTCCAAGAAATCATATGAAAAGTACTCCAAAGTGTGGACAAAACGCCAGAAAGTGGATACAACCAAGGATGGAACATCAAAAATTATACATACATTTGCAATGTATCAACATCCCCCAAGCTTAACTCCTGCTCGTCCTCGAGTAGGTAAGTGATAAAAAGAAAGAATAATTTTTGAGGTGACATGCACCATCAAAGACTTGATCAAAGTATTTGTAAAACATTCAAAGTTGGGATCATAGTACTTCAATCGTAACATGAAACATAAAGTTCTAGCAATAAGACAAAGAAACTATGATGCAACATGAAAAGACACAAACAAAAGATTCATGAATAACAATGCTTTGCAAGACGTTTGTTTGTTTCGCATAAAGAAAACATAGCATAATAGCATTCAGCTTGTCCCTCATAGAGTAGCAAATATAAATGCATAGGAAACCTTCAAAGTTCATAAGAGTGACTAGATACAAACAGTTTAAAACAAGCAATATCAATTTATGCATCAATCAACTAGTCTTGGGACAATGCATATAGAACTAAGAATGGCCACTATGCTCTCAAAGTAAGTGCATAAAGATAGAAGGTGGAGACTTAATATAATGGTGGAAGAAAGGCCTTCATAGAAGGAAGCAGAGATTCAAGTTTCATAAAGAGCTTCCAAAAATTATGGTACTTATAGCTTTCAGCTCTCATTGCCCCCATCATAAGCATCTTGAAGTGATTAAGGTTAAAGTGAACAAACTATGGTGTACATGCTTGACGAAGTATAAGTTAGAAATCTCATGTCCCTTGTATACGAGGGTCGCTCCTCATGCTACTCAAGTTTAGTCACCGGTAAGTTCTTGTCATCGTAAGTACATGTGTATCATAGAGAACCGCCAACGGGGTACCCCTTGCCCGATGATACGAAAGAATCCCCATATCAAAACGACAAGGCAAGCAGACAACGAGCATCTCAGCAATCTTCTTATTTACCATGGGAATATGGTGCTTTTTTCTATCTTTCCTCTTTTCATAATCTTTTTTTTCTTTTTCTCTTTTTTCTCAATATAGGACTCTCTTTTTTTATAAGAAGAATGCTTCATAGACAGCTCATTATGGTTACGCTGCAGGTTTCCACCATGTCAGCATGGATTAGACCAGCGGCCCAGGCGTTTCTTTAACACATATACATAACTCCATGGACTTACAAGCTCCCCTTTCATTTCACACCCACGACATCCATATACAAAAGAGCATGATATCAACTAGGTACAGGTACCAAGTGCAATGTTGAAAGCGTTCCCCATGAAAGCATGGTTCTGCTAATTCCCAACAAATAAGTGCAAGCATATACAACATAGACGACACAATGGTTCAAGTTTATTAAGGGAAAATAAAGTGTGCCATCAAGTTCGTGAGAGCTTTAATCACTAGTTTTCTCATAACAAGTTTAGTTCGGAAGGTAAACAAAAGCATGAATATACTTGGAATAGCATAAGCTAATAGGTAGGTATGGTGGACTCTTTGGAATAACTTAGTTTAGGGAGTTGGATGCATGAGTGGAACTCATACTTGGTTGTGGAGGCTAGCAAAAGACTGGGAGCGACAAACTAAGAGAGCAATAATGGCCATAATCATGCAGAGCGACAAAACTGTAGGGTTTCGTAGCATGGAAAACAAAAAATTTCTACCGCATACAAACAAACAAGCCAAGATCTATCTACTAGATTGTAGCAACGAGTCGATGGAATAACTTACCCTCGAAGATTCCAAAGTGTTTAACGAGAGCAGATTCTCGTGGGTGATGTAGTCGTACTCTTTCCGATCTCAAGATCGCGTAGACGATCCTTCCGGCGCTGCGTTCCGGCAGCGCTCCCGCAGTCGGTCACACGTTCGGTACTCGACGAAGACCTTCCTCTCCCTTGTTCCAGCAGGCAGCGGAGGTTGTAGCACTCTCCTCGTGATTCCGGCAGCACAACGGCGTGGTACCGGAAGTAGAGGGGAGATCTCGCAGGGCTTCTCCTTAAGCCGGAGCGAGTATGGTGGAGTATGAGAGAGCTCCTCGGCGATCTAGGTTTTAGACACACCAAGGAGGAGGTGCTAGAGCCGGCGGCTAGGGTTTGGGGTACCCCAAGTCGGCGGCTGGGGCAACCCTGGGAGGTGGCGGCAGCAACAGGAGGTGGTGGCGCCAATCTAGGGTTTTGGAGGAGAGGTACTTGTGTGCTAGGAGGGGCAGCCCTGCCCCTCCCTTTATAGGTGGGAGGCGCGGCCAAGGGGAGGGGAGTCCCTCCCCAACTCGGCTTGGAGGTGGGCCGGCGGTTGGAGGAGGGAATCCCTCCCCAACTCGGTTTCCCACTCCTCCTCCTCTTTCCAAAACTTGCCGTTTGACTTTCAAACTAGCCGTTTGACTTTCAAACTAGCCGTTTGACTTTTCAAATTAGGATTTGAATAAACCCTTTATTTTGGACAGCAATGACACCTAGTACATGATGCAATCATTCCAACTTATAATGACACATTCATGTACCCTTCCCCCCCGGAGTGCCGGACATTCCGGAACCTTCTAGAATGTTCCTGATGAAAACACCGGAACCATTCCCCAACTCCGAAACGGGACTTTCCTTATATGAATCTTATTCTCCGGACCATTCCGGATCTCCTCGTGATATCCCGAATCCCATTCGAGACTCCGAACAACATTCGTACTCTTTCTCATCTTTCCATAACTACTCAAACAACGTCGAATCCTTAAGTGTGTCTCCCTACGGTTCGTGAATTATGCAGACATGATCGAGACACTTCTCCGAACAATAACCAATAGAGGAATCTGGAAATTCATATGGCTCCCACATATTTCTACGATTACTTTGCGATTGAATGAACCACTTACATACGATATCAATTTCCCTTTGTCTCACGATAGTTTACTTATCCGAGGTTATGATCGTCGGTATCTCTGCATACCTAGTTCAACCTCGTTACTGATAAGTACTCTTTTCTCGTTCCCGTGATATGTGATCCCTTGTGAGCCAGTGACATGCTTGCAAGCTAATTGGATGACATTTCACCGAGAGGGCCCAGAGTATATCTATCCGTCATATGGATGGACAAATCCCACTCTTGATCCATGTGTTTCAACCAATACTTTCTGAATACTCAATGCCACCTTTATAGCCACCCAGTTACGGTGTGGTGTTTGATGTTATCAAAGCATCCATCCGGTAAAGGTGATATGCATGATCTCATGGTCGAAGGAATTAGATAACTATGTATCAGAAAGCATATAGCAATTGAACTATTAAAATGACTTGATCTTTATGCTACGCTTATCTATAGGAGTATGTCCACCATATCATTCTCCTAACGATATGATCTTGTTGTTAACAACATCTCAATGTTCATGATAGGGAAACCACAATCATCTATTAACCAACAAGCTAGTATTATACAGAGGCTTTACTAGGGACTTCAAATTAAGTTTACAAATCACACAAGTATTAATGTTTCCTTGTTAATACTATTATAGCATGAATGTAAACATTTATCATAAACACAAAGATATAGTAATAACTATATTTATTATTGCCTCTAGGGCATATCTCCAACAGTCTCCCACTTGCACTAGAGTCATCTAATCTAGATTACATGGTAATATACCGAACACCCATGGCAGTTTGGTGCTGGTCATGTTTTGCCCTCGGGAGAGGTTTAGTCAACGGATCCGCCACATTCAGATCTGTGTGTACTTTGCAAATCTTTATATCCCCATCTTGGATATGTTCTCGAATAGCGTGAAAACGTAGCTTGATGTGCTTCAGCTTCTTGTGTGACCTTGGTTCTTGCGCATTGGCTATGGCGCCCATGTTATCACAGTAGATAGACATTGGGTCCAGCGCACTAGGAACCACACCCAGCTCTGTAATGAACTCTTTCATCCATATTGCTTCTTGTGAAGCCTCCGAAACAGCCATCTATTCCGATTCAGTTGAAGATCTCGCCACAACGCTTTGCTTTGCACTCCTCCAGCTAACTGCTGCACCATTCAAAATAAATACGTATCTAGATTGTGATTTAGAATCATCCGGATCGGTGTTCCAACTAGCGTCGGTGTAACCATTAACAACAAGCTGTTCATCACCTCCATAAGAAAGAACCATATCCTTAGTTCTTCTCAAGTACTTAAGGATGTTTTTGACCGCTGTCCAATGATCCACTCCTGGATCACTTTGATATCTGCTAGTCAAACTAACAGCATATGCAATGTCGGGTCTAGTACATAGCATGGCATACATTAGAGATCCTATGGCTGAGGCATAGGGAGTCTTACTCATCCTTTCTCTATCTTCTGCCGATGTCGGACTCTGAGTTTTACTCAAGGTCGTATTGGGCAACATGGGCAAGAACCCTTTCTTGCTATCTTCCATTCCAAACCTCTTTAGAACTTTGTCCAAATATGTACTTTGTGACAATGATATTTGGCGTTTTGATCTATCTCTATAAATCTTTATGCCTAATATGTAAGCTGCTTCGCCAAGATCCTTCATTGAAAAACTATTATTCAAATATTCTTTGACACTATTAAGAAGGTCTACATCATTCCCAATCAACAATATGTCATCCACATATAGTATTAAGAACGCTACAGAGCTCCCACTCACTTTCTTGTAAATACAATCTTCTCCATAAGTTTGTATAAAACCAAAACTTTTGATTACCTTATCAAAACGTTGATTCCAACTTCGGGATGCTTGCTTCAATCCATAGATGGACCGTTGAAGTTTGCATACCTTGTTAGCATCTTTAGGATCGACAAAACCTTTGGGTTGCATCATATACAACTCTTCATCAATGTCACCATTGAGGAATGCTGTTTTGACATCCATCTGCCATATCTCATAATCGTAATATGCAACGATTGCTAACATAATCCTCACAGACTTTAGCTTCGCTACTGGTGAGAAAGTCTCATCGTAGTCAACTCCTTCAATTTGTCGAAACCCTTTTGCGACAAGTCGAGCTTTATAGACAGAAACATTACCATCAGCATCTGTTTTCTTCTTGAAGATCCATTTGTTCTCGACAGCCTTCCGGCCATCCGGTAAGTCCACCAAAGTCCATACTTGGTTTTCGTACATGGATCCAATCTCGGATTTCATGGCTTCCTGCCATTTATTGGAATCTGGGCTCATCATCGCTTCCTCATATGTCTCAGGGTCATCGGTGTTGTCCACCAACATGACACTCATAACGGGATCATACCAATCTGGAGTGGTACGAGTTCTCGTTGACCTGCGAGGCTCTGTAGCAACTTCGACCGAAGTTTCATGATCATCATCATTAGCTTCCTATCTAATTGGTGCAGGCACCACAGGAACTTCTTCCGGCGCTGCGCTACTCGCAATTTCGAGAGAAGGTTCGACAACCTCGTCGAGTTCTACTTTCCTTCCAGTCACTTCTTTCGAGAGAAATTCCTTCTCTAGAAAGGATCCATTCTTGGCAACGAAGATTTTGCCTTCGGATCTATGATAGAAAGTATACCCAATAGTTTCCTTCGGGTATCCTATGAAGACGCATTTTTCCGCTTTGGGTTCAAGCTTGTCCGGCTGTAACTTCTTTACATAGGCTTCGCATCCCCAAACTTTAAGGGACGACAATTTAGGTTTCTTCCCAAACCATAATTCATACGGTGTCGTTTCAACGGATTTAGACGGTGCCCTATTTAAAGTGAATGCGGCTGTTTCTAATGCATAACCCCAAAATGATAGCGGTAAATCTGTAAGTGACATCATAGAACGAATCATATCTAAGATAGTTCGATTACGACGTTCAGACACACCATTACGCTGTGGTGTTCCCGGCGGTGTCAATTGTGAAAGTATTCCGCATTTCTTCAAATGCTCGCCAAACTCGTAACTTAGATATTCACCTCCACGATCAGAACGTAGAAATTTAATCTTCTTGTTACGTTGATTCTCTACCTCACTTTGAAATTCCTTAAACTTCTCGAAAGTTTCGGACTTATGTTTCATGAAATAGATATACCCATATCTACTCAAGTCATCCGTGAAGGTAAGAACATAACGATAACCACCGCGCGATGCTACACTCATTGGACCACACACATCGGTATGTCTGATTTCCAATAAGTCCGTAGCTCGCTCCATCATACCAGAAAATGGAGTCTTAGTCATTTTTCCCATTAGACATGCTTCGCATCTTTCAAGTGATTCAAAATCAAGTGATTCAAGAAGTCCATCGGAATGGAGTTTCTTCATACGCTTCACTCCAATGTGACCAAGACGACAGTGCCATGTATAGGTCGAGTTATCGCTTGATTTCAAACGTTTAGCTTCAATGTTATTAATATGTGTATTTCCACCATCGAGATTCAACAAGAATAGACCATCTATTAAAGGTGCATGTGCATAAAACATATTACTCATATAAATCGAACAACCATTATTCTCGGATTTAAACAAGTAACCGTCTCGCAATAAACAAGATCCCGATATAATGTTCATGCTCAACGCAGGCACCAAATAACAATTATTTAAGTATAAAACTAATCCCGATGGTAGATGAAGGGGTAGCGTGCCGACCGCGATCACATCAACCTTTGATCCGTTTCCCACGCGCATCGTCACCTCGTTCTTCACTAGCTTCCGTTTATTCTGCAGCTCCTGTTTCGAGTTACATATATGAGCAACCGAACCAGTATCAAATACCCAGGCACTACTACGAATACTAGTGAGATACACATCAATAACATGTATATCAGATATACCTTTCTTCTTGATGTTGCCGTTCTTCAAATCCGCCAAGTACTTTGGGCAATTCTGCTTCCAGTGATCTTCTCCTTTGCAGTAAAAGCACTCAGTATCAGGCTTGGGTCCAGCCTTGGTCTTCTTCGTCGGTGTGGCAACTTTCTTGCCACCCTTCTTGAAGTGTCCCTTCTGCTTAGACTTGCCTTTCTTGAATTTGGTGGTCTTATTGACCAACAACACTTGGTGCTCTTTCTTGATCTCCACTTCTGCAGACTTTAACATAGCAAACAGTTCTGGCAACTGCTTGTTCATGTTCTGCATGTTGTAGTTCATCACAAAATTCTTGTAACTTGGTGGTAGTGATTGGAGGACACGGTAAATCCCCAAAGCATTAGGAATCACTATACCCAAGCTTTGAAGTTTGTTCGCGTGCCCAGACATCTTAAGCACATGCTCACTGACGGAGCTGCCCTCTTCCATCTTGCAGTTAAAGAACTTTTCAGAAGCCTCATAACTCTCAATCGCGGCGTGAGTCTCAAAGATCAATTTGAGATCACGGACAATATCATGTGGGTCTGAATTCTCAAACCTTTTCTGAAGCTCCGATTCTAAACCATACAAGATAGCACACTGAACTATGGAGTACTGATTCTTCCGAGCAAGGTAAACATTCTTTACTTCATCGGTAGCATCAGCTGCAGGTGGGTCACCCAGCGGTGCATCCAGCACATAGGTCAAATTACCAGCTATGAGGACAATCCTCAAATTGCGGAACCAATCCGCGAAGTTGCTTCCATTGTTTTTCAACTTTTCTTTCTCTAGGAACGCATTAAAATTGATGGTAGGGGCTGCCATTGATCTACAACATATTTGCAATAGTTTAGACTAAGTTTATGACAAATTGAGTTCAAATTAATAATAAAGTTTAATCTAGGTTAACTCCCACTCCAAATAACATCCCTCACATTGTTTTAGTGATCACACGAACCAAATCCACCATATCAAAACCGATCATCACGAGAGTTGATATAGTTTCAATGGCGAACAATCGACATGTTCATCATATCTACTATATGATTCATGCTTTACCTTTCGGTGATTCGTGTTCCTAAGACCATGTCTGTACATGCTAGGCTCGTCAAGATCAAACCTTAGCTACCGCATAAGCAAATCTGGCTTGCTTACGTTGTATACACTTGCGGAATCTAACACACCCGATCATCACGTGGTGCTTCGAAACAACAAGCTTTAGCAACGGTGCATACTAAGGGTGAACACTTTAGAACTTGAAATTTATGTGCATGAGGGATCATCTTATAATGCTACCGTCGTCTACTAAGCAATACAAGATGCATAAAGGATTAACATCACATGCAATTCATAATATGTGATATGATATGGCCTTTCTTCTTTGTGCTTCCGATCTCCATCTTCAAGCACGAACATGATCTCCATCATCACCGGCATTGCATCAAGGTCAATGACGCTTCTCCATGGTTGTCGTCCACCGGCTTCAACTATTACAACTACGTTGAATAGACACGCAGGTCTTAACATAAATTAAAGACAACCATATGGCTCCTGCCGGTTGCCAACTTACAATAAGGAACATTGCATACATCAAATATAATCACAATCATGGCCATATCACATCACTGCACACCCCTGCAAAACAAAGTTAGACGCCTCTACTTTCTTTGCATATTTTACGTGGTTTGGGGCTTTCAATAAGTGTCGTTCTAACTTACGAACAAGAACCACAACATTGATACTAGTATTGTTAATCACCCGTTGTAAATTGGATCTCTACTATGCTGGGAGAAACAGGCACCCGCAAAGCCACTTATGCAATACGAGTTGCATGTCAAGCGTGGAGCAAGTCTCATGAACGATGTCATGTAAGGTTAGCCCGGGCCGCTTCATCCCAACATCCCGCAAGATGCAAAGTACACAAGAAGCAATCGACAATAAAAGCATCAATGCCCACAATGACCATTGTGTTCTACTCGTGCAACAGATCTACATATAGACACGGCTCTGATACCACTGTAGGGTTTCGTAGCATGGAAAACAAAAATTTTCTACCGCATACAAACAAACAAGCCAAGATCTATCTACTAGATTGTAGCAACGAGTCGATGGAATAACTTACCCTCGAAGATTCCAAAGTGTTTAACGAGAGCAGATTCTCGTGGGTGATGTAGTCGTACTCTTTCCGATCTCAAGATCGCGTAGACGATCCTTCCGGCGCTGCGTTCCGGCAGCGCTCCCGCAGTCGGTCACACGTTCGGTACTCGACGAAGACCTTCCTCTCCCTTGTTCCAGCAGGCAGCGAAGGTTGTAGCACTCTCCTCGTGATTCCGGCAGCACAACGGCGTGGTACCGGAAGTAGAGGGGAGATCTCGCAGGGCTTCGCCTTAAGCCGGAGCGAGTATGGTGGAGTATGAGAGAGCTCCTCGGCGATCTAGGTTTTAGACACACCACGGAGGAGGTGCTAGAGCCGGCGGCTAGGGTTTGGGGTACCCCAAGTCGGCGGCTGGGGCAACCCTGGGAGGTGACGGCAGCAGCAGGAGGTGGTGGCGCCAATCTAGGGTTTTGGAGGAGAGGTACTTGTGTGCTAGGAGGGGCAGCCCTGCCCCTCCCTTTATAGGTGGGAGGCGCGGCCAAGGGGAGGGGAGTCCCTCCCCAACTCGGCTTGGAGGTGGGCCGGCGGTTGGAGGAGGGAATCCCTCCCCAACTCGGTTTCCCACTCCTCCTCCTCTTTCCAAAACTTGCCGTTTGACTTTCAAACTAGCCGTTTGACTTTTCAAATTAGGATTTGAATAAACCCTTTATTTTGGACAGCAATGACACCTAGTAAATGATGCAATCATTCCAACTTATAATGACACATTCATGTACCCTTCCCCCCCCGGAGTGCCAGACATTCCGGAACCTTCTAGAATGTTCCTGATGAAAACACCGGAACCATTCCCCAACTCCGAAACGGGACTTTCCTTATATGAATCTTATTCTCCGGACCATTCCGGATCTCCTCGTGATATCCCAAATCCCATTCGAGACTCCGAACAACATTCGGACTCTTTCTCATCTTTCCATAACTACTCAAACAACGTCGAATCCTTAAGTGTGTCTCCCTACGGTTCGTGAATTATGCAGACATGATCGAGACACTTCTCCGAACAATAACCAATAGAGGAATCTGGAAATTCATATGGCTCCCACATATTTCTACGATTACTTTGCGATCGAATGAACCACTTACATACGATATCAATTTCCCTTTGTCTCACGATAGTTTACTTATCCGAGGTTATGATCGTCGGTATCTCTGCATACCTAGTTCAACCTCTTTACTGATAAGTACTCTTTTCTCGTTCCCGTGATATGTGATCCCTTGTGAGCCAGTCACATGCTTGCAAGCTAATTGGATGACATTTCACCGAGAGGGCCCAGAGTATATCTATCCGTCATATGGATGGACAAATCCCACTCTTGATCCATGTGTTTCAACCAATACTTTCTGAATACTCAATGCCACCTTTATAGCCACCCAATTACGGTGTGGTGTTTGATGTTATCAAAGCATCCATCCGGTAAAGGTGATATGCATGATCTCATGGTCGAAGGAATTAGATAACTATGTATCAGAAAGCATATAGCAATTGAACTATTAAAATGACTTGATCTTTATGCTACGCTTATCTGTAGGAGTATGTCCACCATATCATTCTCCTAACGATATGATCTTGTTGTTAACAACATCTCAATGTTCATGATAGGGAAACCACAATCATCTATTAACCAACAAGCTAGTATTATACAGAGGCTTTACTAGGGACTTCAAATTAAGTTTACAAATCACACAAGTATTAATGTTTCCTTGTTAATACTATTATAGCATGAATGTAAACATTTATCATAAACACAAAGATATAATAATAACTATATTTATTATTGCCTCTAGGGCATATCTCCAACAAAAACATCATTGATCAAAGCATAAAGTGATACTACAAGTTGAAAACTAAAGGATCATAAAGGCTATGGTGACTTGAGTAGTCATAACATGGTGTGAGCACGCGCCAAGTCAACCCAAATAAAGCATCAAAGGAGAATGCCACTATACTATGCTTTAATATGCTAAAACAATGCATGATTCATCCAAGGCATATTAAGCAATCTCAATTGTTTATAACAAGTAATGCTATAGCAAAGAATACTAAGCATAAAGCCAAAACAATATCAAGCATGGCATGACAAACCATAGGCCACAGTAAAAAACGAGCTCTTTTTACCACATAAGAATGAACTTTCCTACTCTTTTCCAAACCAAACCAAACTATTTGCAAACCAACGTATGAAAGAGGGGGTCCAACCAATTTATTCCGCAAACTAAGAAAACCAAGCAAACAAAAAACCAAAACGAAAACGAAAAAGAAGACGCTCCAAGAACAACACAACTGTGCATGAAATAATAAAAATGAAGCGTTTGAAAGAAACCTGGATTTTTTATTGATGAAGAAGGGGATGCCTTGGGCATCCCCAAGCTTTGATGCTTGTACTTCTTGGATATTTCTTGGGGTGACACGCGTGGCATCCCCAAGCTTGAGCTTTAGTCCATCCTTCATCTCATTACTCATTCCTTCCATAGACCTGAAATTTTTCCTTCATACAAAACTTCACACAATCTTTATTACCAACATTAGTGCACTCAAGATAAATAAGTCTTATGGTTCAGTTCTAACACCAAATAAACTTCCATTAGAACGCCAGCTACTGTAGCACTTCCCTCAAAAAGCTCCCCAAAAAAAACTCAAAAAAGGAACCAACAAGAAGCAAATGTAGAAACGGCAGAAATATGTCAAAACAGACCAGCAGGTAAAGACGAATTTTTTTGAAGACCTTCTGTTGCTCAAATCAAAAAGTGTTGAACTAATGAAAGTTATATAACAACCTGGGGAAGAAGCACAAAAATTCACGCCTCAAAAAGACATTCAGAGATTTTACACGAATTTTTACGGTGAAGCACAGAAATCTGTTTCAGGACAGCAACTTTCCCAATCATTACTTCTCTCTCATTAGAGGTTACTCTTGGCACAAAAAACAAATAAAAAGGATAAGGAGCGTACTTTTCTTTAACGCCTTTAAGTTAGACATAAGAAGCAAGAAAAAAGAATCAAGTGTTCTCAAATGAAGAAGCATTAAGATCAATACCAGAAATATTTTCAACAAGGCAAGGTATATCATCCAAATAAGTTCTAGAGGATCCTCTCTCAATGCTCTTAGGTTCACTATTCTCATCAAAAGGGGTTGCAGGAACAATCTAATCAAGATTTTTTCTATGGCATCATGTATTGCTACTAGTTTAAAGGGTATTGGTATCTTAGGTTCCTCCCCATTAGGTTTGGTTTTGTTCATCTTTTCTCGTGTACCAACAACATCTACACATGAGCCTAGCATATTGAAACGTTCAAAGACTTTCCTAGCTTTCTTGGCAACATCATAGAACTCCTTAAACAAAGTTTCTAGAATAAAATCCCTCTTTTCAGGGTCCTCAATTTCTTTAAGCTTAAGAAACATTATTTGCATTAAGGGGTTGAGGTTAACAAACCTAGCTTCTAACATATGAATTAAAGAAGCTGCAGAAATCTCATAGTTTGGAGCAATTTCTGCAAGGGATCTATCCTCGGTATCTTCATGTTTGCTAACATGATTAAAGAATTCTTCAATATTATCTTTCCCAATTATAGAACCACTACCAATTGAAAGGTCTTTCAGGGTGAATTTGGGGATCAACATGGTGAGCTAAGGAAGAGGTGACAACTAAAGGAGACTTAATTTTTTTGTGTTTTTGATAAAGAAAGCAAACTATTAAAACTAATTTTTTTGTGTTTTTGATAAAGAAACAAGCAAACAAAGCAAAAGAAACTAAGCAAAACAAAAATAACAAAGTAAAAGAGATTGGTTATGAGGGACTCCCCTTGTGATGATGTCCTTGACTCCCCGGCAACGGCGCTAGAAAAATGCTGGTGCGGTGTTGACGTGGGGTTTCTTTTTCTTCGTTCCCCAGCAACGGCGCCAGAAAAATACTTGATGCCTCGGTGTTGATGTAGAGCTCATTGGGAACCCCAAGAGGAAGGTATGATGAGCACAGCAGCAAGTTTCCCTCAGTTATGAAACCAAGGTTTAATCGAACCAGTAGGAGCAAGGAAACACCCCAAAGGTGTTGCTAGCTGAGCCTTGGCAGGGCGTACTACCGGTGCTAGTAGCAACATGGAGACCTGCACAACACAACAATATAACTCTGTCCCCAACTTGCGATGAGGTTGTCAATCTCATCGTGTTTTGCTGAAAACAAAGGATTAAACTTATCGAATGGAAGGAAGTAATAGTTTGCAGAAAGTAAACACAAAGCAGTAAATAGTTTGTAGATTGTATGTAAAGAAAAGGACCAGGATCCATAGTTCACTAGAGGTGGCTCTCCTTAAGATAGATAACATGCTGGGTGAACAAATTACAGCGGGGCAATTGACAAACACCGAGAAAGCAATACATGCATATACTAATCATCTTGACTCCTTTGGAACTTGATTGGGCATTACAACATTATACATAGACCGCCATCCAACTGCATCTATGACTAATAATCCACCTTCAGGTTATCATCCGACCCCCTCCAATATTAAGTTGCAAGCAACAGATTATTGCTTTATGAATTGCGTGTAAAGTAAACAATACGATTTTTCTATGAACAAAGGATTGTTGTTTTCTCCCTAGCAGCAACAACACATCTAGTACCTTAGAGATTTCTGTCACTTCCCTAGATTACCAGAGGCATGAACCCACTATCGAGCATAAATACTAACTCTTGGAGTTGCTACCATCTACTTGGCCAAGATAGCTACTAACAACGGAAAGCATGCAAGATCACAAATAAGAAAGACATGATAGAATCAATAATCAATCTAAAATAGAATCTCAATATCCATCGGATCTCCGCAAACACAACATGCAGAATTACAAATAGATGATCTTGATCATGAACGGAGCTCACAAGATCTAGACATGAAAGCACAAAGGAGGAGAACCAGCCATCTAGCTACTACATGGATCTGTAGTCCAAGGATGAACTACTCACGCATCACACTGGAGGCTTGCATGGTGATGAAGAAGGCCTCCAGGGTGAATTCCCCTCTCTGGCAGGGTGCCGGGATGATCTTCAGATCCCTCCTGATCTAATGACAGAGACGACGGCGGCTACAGACTCTTTCGTGGAATTTTGATCGGGTACTTAGGGTTTTCGTCCCGAGGGCATCTTATAGGCGGAAGGGGAGACCGAGGGGGTGCCGGAGGCGGCCAGACCACCCCCTGGCACGGGCCAGGCTAGGCCGCGTGGCCAGGTGGTGTGGTGGCCCCTGGCCCCTCTTCGTCTCGTTTTCTGGCATGTGATGACTTCCGGAAAAATAGGCACTTCGGCTTTTGTCCCGTCCAATTCCGAGAATATTCATTTTCTGACTTTCCTGGAACCAAAAACAGCAGAAAACAGGCAGCTGGCACTGCGGCTCTTGTTAATAGGTTAGTCCAAGAAATCATATGAAAAGTACTCCAAAGTGTGGACAAAACGCAAGAAAGTGGATAAAACCAAGCATGGAACATCAAAAATTATAGATACATTTGCAATGTATCAGACACGGAGCCAGAATACGAGACGGAGAGGGGCCAGAGGGCCGCCACACCACCTGGCTGTGCGGGCCAGGCCTAGCCACGCCAGGGGGTGGTGTGGCCGCCTAGGGAACCCCCTCTGCCTCCCCTTTCGCCTATAAGATGCCTCTGATACAGAAACCCTAAGTACCCGATCAAAATTCCACGAAAGAGTCGGTAGCCACCGTCATCTCCATCCCTAGATCGAGAGGGATCTGAAGCTCTTCCCGGCACCCTGCCAGAGGGGAGAATTCACCCTAGAGGCCTTCTTCATCACCATGCAAGCCTCCAGTGTGATGCGTGAGCAGTTCATCCTTGACTACGAGTCCATGTAGTAGCTAGATGGTTGGTTCTTCTCCTTTGTGCTACCATGTCTAGATCTTGTGAGCTCCGTTCATGATCAAGATCATCTATTTGTAATCCTACATGTTGTGTTTGCGGGGATCCGATGGATATTGAGATGCTATTTCAGATTGATTATTGATTCTATCATGTCTTTGTTATTTGTGATCTTGCATGCTTTCCAATGTTAGTATCTATGTTGCCCAAGTAGATGCTAGCAACTCCAAGAGTTAGTATTTATGCTCGATAGTGGGTTCATGCCTCTAGTAATCTGGGAAGTGACAGAAATCTCTAAGGTACTAGATGTGTTGTTGCTACTAGGGAGAAAACATCAATCCTTTGTTCATAGAACAATCGTATTGTTTACTTTACATGCAATGCGTAATGCAATTATCTGTTGCTTGCAACTTAATACTGGAGGGGGTTCGGATGATAACCTGAAGGTGGATTATTAGTCATAGATGCAGTTGGATTACGGTCTATGTATAATGTTGTAATGCCCAATCAAATCTCAAAGGAGTCAAGATGATTAGTATATGCATGTATGCTTTCTCGATGTTTGTCAATTGCCCTGCTCTAATTTGTTCACCCAACATGTCATATCTTAAGGAGAACCGCCACTAGTGAACTATGGACCCCGGTCCTTTCTTTTATCATTAATCTACAACTGTTTACAATTTTCTGTTTACTTTCTGCAAGCTTTTACTTTCTTCCACACAATACGTTTAATCCTTTGTTTTCAGCAAAACCGGTGAGATTGACAACATCACTATAAGTTGGGGGCAAAGTTCTGTGGTTGTGTTGTGCAGGATTCCAAGTTGGCAACAACACCTTGGAGGTGTTTCCCTGATCCTACTGGTTCGATAACCTTGGTTTCATAACTGGGGGAAACTTGCTACTGTGCTCATCATACCTTCCTCTTGGGGTTCCCCAACAAGTTGGAGATATCTTGGGCCATCACCCACTTGCACTACTAGGAAAATGATTATAGGTAGATTTTAATTCTGTGGCGCATATAGGAAAAATGCTCCACTAATATTAATTCTGTGGCGCATATAGGAAAAATGCTCCACTAATATTAATTCTGTGGCGCATATAGCAAATGCTCCACAGAATTCTTGCAATTCTATGGCGCATATAGCTATATGCGCCAGAGAAAGTGAGAATTCTGTGGCGCATATAGCCATATGCACCACAAAATTCTTGTGGGCCCATGTAGGCCTGACCCCATGATGTCTACGCACTTATATTCTTGTAGACAGTTGTTTGGCCTCCAAGTACAGAGGTTTGTAGAACAGCAGCAAGTTTTCCCTTAAGTGGATCACCCAAGGTTTATCGAACTCAGGGAGGAAGTGGTCAAAGGTATCCCTCTCAAGCAACCCTGCAATCAAGATACAAGAAGTCTCTTGTGTCCCCAACACACCCACTTGTCAGGTGTATAGGTGCACTAGTTTGGCGAAGAGATAGTGAGATACAAGTGGTATGGATAATTATAAGTGGTAACAGTGATAGAAAATAGCTTGATGGCGTGGAAGAGACTAAAGGCAAACTGAAATAAAGATGGCCGCAAGCAAACATGTAACAAATCTAGTAGCAAACGGTGTTTCGGTGCTTCGAAACAAGGCCTAGGGATCATACTTTCACTAGTGAACACTCACTCATATAAATATCTTCTCTTTATGATACTACTCTTAACTACTCTCCGGTTGGACACTCTAATCAATGGTAGGGCTATAACAGCACACCACAAAGTAAGCCTTTCCCATCTAGAAAACCCCACACCCTGGAGGCCTTCTTCATCACCATGCAAGCCTCCGGTGTGATGCGTGAGTAGTTCATCCTTAGACTACGGATCTATGTAGTAGCTAGATGGCTGGTTTCTCCTCCTTTGTGCTTTCAAGTTTAGATCTTGTGAGCTCCGTTCATGATCAAGATCATCTATTTGTAATCCATACATGTTGTGTTTGCGGGGATCCGATGGATATTGAGATGCTATTTCAGATTGATTATTGATTCTATCATGTCTTTGTTATTTGAGATCTTGCATGCTTTCCGTTGTTAGTAACTATCTTGGCCAAGTAGATGCTAGCAACTCCAAGAGTTAGTATTTATGCTCGATAGTGGGTTCATGCCTCTGGTAATCTGGGGAAGTGACAGAAATCTCTAAGGTACTAGATGTGCTGTTGCTACTAGGGAGAAAACAACGATCCTTTGTTCATAGAACAATTGTATTGTTTACTTTACACGCAGTGCGTAAAGCAATAATCTGTTGCTTGCAACTTAATATGAAGGGGGTTCGGATGATAACCTGAAGGTGGATTATTAGTCATAGATGCAGTTGGATGGCAGTCTATGTATTATGTTGTAATGCCCAATCAAGTCTCAAAGGAGTCAAGATGATTAGCATATGCATGTATTGCTTTCTTGGTATTTGTCAATAGCCCCGCTGTAATTTGTTCACCCAGCATGTTATCTATCTAAGGAGAGCCACCTCTAGTGAACTATGGATCCCGGTTCTTTTTCTTTACATACAATCTACAATCTTTTACTACTTTGTGTTTACTTTCTGTAAACTTTTACTTCTTTCCATTCGATACGTTTAATCTTTTGTTTTCCGCAAAACACGATGAGATTGACAACCTCATCGCAACTTGGGGACAAAGTTCTTTGGTTGTGTTGTGCAGGTCTCCACGTTGCTAATAGCACCGGTAGTGCGCCCTGCCAAAGCTCAGCTAGTAACACCTTTGAGGTGTTTCCTTGCTCCTACTGGTTCGATTAAACCTTGGTTTCATAACTGAGGGAAACTTGCTGCTGTGCTCATCATACCTTCCTCTTGGGGTTCCCAACGAGCTCTACATCAACCACGAGCCATCAACACTTTTCTGTGCGTCGTGCATTGAGCCATCAGATCCATATGTGGTATGTGAAAAGAACACACATGCAATGACTCTGGTTGTGGTTAGTAACAAGAACACACATGCAATAACACTGGTGGATCCATGTGTGGTCTCTAAAGAGAACACACATTTTAATGACTATGGTTGTTTTTAGTAAAAAGAACACACATGCAATGACACTGGTGGATCCATGTGTGGTCTCTGAAGAGAACACACATTTCAATGACTTTGGTTGTTGTAAGTAAAAAGAACACACATGCAATGACACTGGTGGATCCATAGGTGGATTATGAAAAGAACACACATGATGACACTGGTGGATCCATAGGTGGATTGTGAAAAGAACACACATGCAATGACACTGGTGGATCCATATGTGGTATGTGAAAAGAACACACATGCAATGACTCTGGTTGTTGTTAGTAACAAGAACACACAGATTATTGCTACTAGAGAGAAAACAACGATCCTTTGTTCATAGAACAATTGTATTGTTTACTTTACACGCAGTGCGTAAAGCAATAATCTGTTGCTTGCAACTTAATATGAAGGGGGTTCGGATGATAACCTGAAGGTGGATTATTAGTCATAGATGCAGTTGGATGGCAGTCTATGTATTATGTTGTAATGCCCAATCAAGTCTCAAAGGAGTCAAGATGATTAGCATATGCATGTATTGCTTTCTTGGTATTTGTCAATAGCCCCGCTGTAATTTGTTCACCCAGCATGTTATCTATCTAAGGAGAGCCACCTCTAGTGAACTATGGATCCCGGTTCTTTTTCTTTACATACAATCTACAATCTTTTACTACTTTGTGTTTACTTTCTGTAAACTTTTACTTCTTTCCATTCGATATGTTTAATCTTTTGTTTTCCGCAAAACACGATGAGATTGACAACCTCATCGCAACTTGGGGACAAAGTTCTTTGGTTGTGTTGTGCAGGTCTCCACGTTGCTAATAGCACCGGTAGTGCGCCCTGCCAAAGCTCAGCTAGTAACACCTTTGAGGTGTTTCCTTGCTCCTACTGGTTCGATTAAACCTTGGTTTCATAACTGAGGGAAACTTGCTGCTGTGCTCATCATACCTTCCTCTTGGGGTTCCCAACGAGCTCTACATCAACCACGAGCCATCAACACTTTTCTGTGCGTCGTGCATTGAGCCATCAGATCCATATGTGGTATGTGAAAAGAACACACATGCAATGACTCTGGTTGTGGTTAGTAACAAGAACACACATGCAATAACACTGGTGGATCCATGTGTGGTCTCTAAAGAGAACACACATTTTAATGACTATGGTTGTTTTTAGTAAAAAGAACACACATGCAATGACACTGGTGGATCCATGTGTGGTCTCTGAAGAGAACACACATTTCAATGACTTTGGTTGTTGTAAGTAAAAAAGAACACACATGCAATGACACTGGTGGATCCATAGGTGGATTATGAAAAGAACACACATGCAATGACACTGGTGGATCCATAGGTGGATTGTGAAAAGAACACACATGCAATGACACTGGTGGATCCATATGTGGTATGTGAAAAGAACACACATGCAATGACTCTGGTTGTTGTTAGTAACAAGAACACACATGCAATGATACTAGTGGATCCATAGGTGGATTGTGAAAAGAACACACATGCAATGACACTGGTGGATCCATATGTGGTATGTGAAAAGAACACACATGCAATAACTGGTTGTTGTTAGTAACAAGAACACACATGCAATAACACTGGTGGATCCATGTGTGGTCTCTGAAGAGAACACACATTTCAATGACACTGGTGGATCCATATGTGGTATGTGAAAAGAACACACATGAAATGACTCTGGTTGTTGTTAGTAAAAAAAGCACACATGCAATGACACTGGTGGATCCATATGTGGTATGTGAAAAGAATACACATTTCAAATGACTCAGGTTGTTGTTAGTAAAAAGAACACACATGCAATGACACTGGTGGATCCATGTGTGGTCTCTGAAGAGAACACACATTTCAATGACTCTGGTTGTTGTTAGTAAAAAGAACACACATGCAATGACACTGGTGGATCCATTATGGTCTCTGAAGAGAACACACATTCAATGACTCTAGTTGTTGTTAGTAAAAAGAACACATAAGCATTGACACTGGTGGATCCATGTGTGGTATCTGAAGAGAACACACATGCAATGACACTTGTGGATCCATATGTGGTATGTGAAAAGAGAAGTCATTAAATGACTCCAGTTGTTGCTAGTAAAAAGAACACACATGCAATGAGACTGGTGGATCCATAGGTGGATTGTGAAAAGAACACACATGCAATAACACTGTTGGATCTATGTGTGATCTCTGAAGAGAACAAATATTTCAATGACTCTGGTTGTTGTTAGTAAAAAGAACACACATGCAATGACACTGGTGGATCCATGTGTGGTATCTGAAGAGAACGCACATGCAATGACACTGGTGGATCCATATGTGGTATGTGAAAATAGAAGTCATGAAATGACTCTAGTTCTTGCTAGTAAAAAGAACACACATGCAATGAGACTAGTGGATCCATAGGTGGATTGTGAAAAGAACACACATGCAATGACACTGGTGGATCCATATATGGCATGTGAAAAGAACACATGTGCAATGACACTGGTTGTTGTTAGTAACAAGAACACACATGCAACAACACTGGTGGATCCATGTGTGGTCTCTGAAGAGAACATACATTTCAATGACTCTGGTTGTTGTTAGTAAAAAGAACACACATGGAATGACACTGGTGGATCCATGTGTGGTCTATGAAGAGAACACACATTTAATGACTCTAGTTGTTGTTAGTAAAAAGAACAAACAAGCAATGACACTGGTGGATCCATGTGTGGTATCTGAAGAGAACACACATGCAATGACACTTGTGGATCCATATGTAGTCTGTGAAAAGAGAAGTCATTCAATGTCTCCAGTTGTTGCTACTAAAAAGAACACACATGCAATGACACTGGTGGAGCCATGTGTGGTCTCTGAAGAGAACACACATTTCAATGACTCTGGTTGTTGTTAGTAAAAAGAACACAAATGCAATGACACTGGTGGATCCATGTGTGGTCTCTGAAGATAACACACATTTCAATGACTCTGGTTGTTGTTAGTAAAAAGAACACACATGCAATGACACAGGTGGATCCATGTGTGGTCTCTAAAGAGAACACACATGCAATGACACTGGTGGATCCATGTGTGGTATGTGAAAAGAGAAGTCATGAAATGACTCCAGTTGTTGCTAGTAAAAAGAACACACATGCAATGCGACTGGTGGATCCATAGGTGGATTGTGAAAAGAACACACATGCAATGACACTGGTGGATCCATATGTGGCATGTGAAAAGAACACACATGCAATGACTCTGGTTGTTGTTAGTAAAAAGAGCACACATGCAATGACACTGGTGGATCCATGTGTGGTCTCTGAAGAGAACACACATTTCAATGACTCTGGTTGTTGTTAGTAAAAACAGCACACATGCAATGACACTGATGGATCCATGTGTGGTCTCTGAAGAGAACACACATTTCAATGACTCTGGTTGTTGTTAGTAAAAATAACACACATGAAATGACACTGGTGGATCCATGTGTGCTCTCTGAAGAGAACACACATTTCAATGACTCTGGTTGTTGTAAGTAAAAAGAACACACATGCAATGACACTGGTGGATCCATAGATGGATTGTGAAAAGAACACACATGCAATGACACTGGTGGATCCATATGTGGTATGTCAAAAGAACACACATGCAATGACTCTGGTTGTTGTTAGTAACAAGAACACACATGCAATGACACTGGTGGATCCATAGGTGGATTGTGAAAAGAACACACATGCAATGACACTGGTGGATCCATATGTGGTATGTGAAAAGAACACACATGCAATGACTCTGGTTGTTGTTAGTAACAAGAACACACATGCAATGATACTAGTGGATCCATAGGTGGATTGTGAAAAGAACACACATGCAATGACACTGGTGGATCCATATGTGGTATGTGAAAAGAACACACATGCAATAACTGGTTGTTGTTAGTAACAAGAACACACATGCAATAACACTGGTGGATCCATGTGTGGTCTCTGAAGAGAACACACATTTCAATGACACTGGTGGATCCATATGTGGTATGTGAAAAGAATACACATTTCAAATGACTCAGGTTGTTGTTAGTAAAAAGAACACACATGCAATGACACTGGTGGATCCATGTGTGGTCTCTGAAGAGAACACACATTTCAATGACTCTGGTTGTTGTTAGTAAAAAGAACACACATGCAATGACACAGGTGGATCCATGTGTGGTCTCTAAAGAGAACACACATGCAATGACACTGGTGGATCCATGTGTGGTATGTGAAAAGAGAAGTCATGAAATGACTCCAGTTGTTGCTAGTAAAAAGAACACACATGCAATGAGACTGGTGGATCCATAGGTGGATTGTGAAAAGAACACACATGCAATGACACTGGTGGATCCATATGTGGCATGTGAAAAGAACACACATGCAATGACTCTGGTTGTTGTTAGTAAAAAGAGCATACATACAATGACACTGGTGGATCCATGTGTGGTCTCTGAAGAGAACACACATTTCAATGACTCTGGTTGTTGTTAGTAAAAATAGCACACATGCAATGACACTGATGGATCCATGTGTGGTCTCTGAAGAGAACACACATTTCAATGACTCTGGTTGTTGTTAGTAAAAATAACACACATGAAATGACACTGGTGGATCCATGTGTGGTCTCTGAAGAGAACACACATTTCAGTGACTCTGGTTGTTGTAAGTAAAAAGAACACACATGCAATGACACTGGTGGATCCATAGATGGATTGTGAAAAGAACACACATGCAATGACACTGGTGGATCCATATGTGGTATGTCAAAAGAACACACATGCAATGACTCTGGTTGTTGTTAGTAACAAGAACACACATGCAATGACACTGGTAGATCCATAGGTGGATTGTGAAAAGAACACACATGCAATGCCACTGGTGGATCCATATGTGGTATGTGAAAAGAACACACATGCAATGACTCTGGTTGTCGTTAATAACAAGAACACACATGCAATAACACTGGTGGATCCATGTATGGTCTCTGAAGAGAACACACATTTCAATGACACTGGTGGATCCACATGTGGTATGTGAAAAGAACACACATGAAATGACTCTGGTTGTTGTTAGTAAAAAAAGCACACATGCAATGACACTGGTGGATCCATATGTGGTATGTGAAAAGAACACACATGCAATGACTCTGGTTGTACTTAGTAACAAGAACACACATGCAATGACACTGGTGGATCCATGTGTGGTCTCTGAAGAGAACACACATTTCAATGACTCTGGTTGTTGTTAATAAAAAGAACACACATGCAATGACACTGGTGGATCCATGTGTGGTCTCTGAAGAGAACACACATTCAATGACTCTAGTTGTTGTTAGTAAAAAGAACACACAAGCAATGACACTGGTGGATCCATGTGTGGTATCTAAAGAGAACACACATGCAATGACACTTGTGGATCCATATGTGGTATGTGAAAAGAGAAGTCATGAAATGACTCCAGTTGTTGCTAGTAAAAAGAACGCACATGCAGTGAGACTGGTGGATCCATAGGTGGATTGTGAAAAGAACACACATGCAATAACATTGTTGCATCCATGTGTGGTCTCTGAAGAGAACAAATATTTCAATGACTCTGGTTGTTGTTAGTAAAAAGAACACACATGCAATGACACTGGTCGATCCATGTGTGGTATCTGAAGAGAACACACATGCAATGACACTGGTGGATCCATATGTGGTATGTGAAAAGAACACACATGCAATGACTCTGGTTGTTGCTATAACAATAACACACCTACAATAACACTGGTGGATCCATATGTGGATTGTGAAAAGAACACACATGCAATGACACTGGTGGATCCATGTGTGGTCTCTGAAGAGAACACACATTTCAATGACTCTGGTTGTTGTTAGTAAAAAGAACACACATGCAATAACACTGGTGGATCCATGTGTGGTCTCTGAAGAGAACACACATTTCAATGACTCTGGTTGTTGTTGTTAGTAAAAAGAACACACATGCAATGACACTGGTGGATCTATGTGTGGTATCTAAAGAGAACACACATGCAATGACCCTGTGGATCCATATGTGGTATGTGAAAAGAGAAGTCATGAAATGACTCCAGTTGTTGCTAGTAAAAAGAACGCACATGCAGTGAGACTGGTGGATCCATAGGTGGATTGTGAAAAGAACACACATGCAATAACACTGTTGGATCCATGTGTGGTCTCTGAAGAGAACAAATATTTCAATGACTCTGGTTGTTGTTAGTAAAAAGAACACACATGCAATGACACTGGTGGATCCATGTGTGGTACTGATGACCCACAAGTATAGGGGGTGTATCGCAGTATTTTCGATAAGTAAGAGTGTCGAACCCAACGAGAAGGTGCTGGCTAGTGGTATGGATCAGGAATTCTCTGCAAATACTTAGCAAACGGATTTTTAGGGGTTTTCGATTAAGCAAGTAAACAAAGTACGAGTAAATGAAAGACAGTAAGAATGAATGTAGCAAGTGGCCCAATCCTTTATGCAGCAAAGGACAAGCCGGTTGTGTTTCTATAGATGACCAAACATTCTCGAGGACACATGGGAAGACTCTCAAGTGCTTTCGCTTCATATAGTCGATTAATCTTCTCTAGCTTGCTAAGTGTTGTGTGGGTGAACCTGTGCTAATGTACCGTCCCATCCAAGACTTAATACATACTTGTGATTAAACCCCCTTGCAAACATCCGTAAGTACAAGAAAGTAATTAAGGTAAAACCTAACCACAGCTTTAAACTCTAAGACCCTTACGTCCCTTGTGCAATGGTTTCCTAACGGGGGTTCAGGTTTCTGTCACTCCGGCAACCCCTACGATTAGTAGACAAATACACAATGCATTCCCCTAGGCCCATATAGGTGAAGTGTCATGTAGTCGACGTTCACATGACACCACTAGAAGAAGTACACCACAACTTAAATAACAATCTATTGAATCTTTCTCAACACAACTCCACTACTAACAACAAGACTTCTCCCATGTCCTCAAGAACAAAACGAACTACTCACAAGACATCATATGGATCATGATCAGAGATGGAATAATGATGTATTACAATCTGAACATAAACAATAATTCAATGGTTCACTCAATAGCATCAACTACAAAGAGTAATCAACATCAGGAAAGTTTCCCCTATGAACTATAGCAAGATTCAATCAATTGTTACAGCAATATGGAGATGGTGATGAGGGTGCTGATGGTGATGATGGTGGTGATGATGATGATGATGATCCCGATGAAGTCCAGCTTGATGGTGGTGTTGATGGCGATGATCTCCCCTCTCCGGGAAGGAATTCCCCCGGCAGAAATCTGTCTGCCGGAGAGATCTTTCTCTCTCGGAGTTTTCCGCCCCGTAGAGGCGGCGGAATCTTTCTGTGGTCGCCCCTCTAGTCTTAGGGTTTCTTGAGGAAGATATACGCTAGAGGGGAGAGGCTGGAGTGGGCCAGGGTGGCCACACCACTCCCTGGCGTGGCCTGGGCTTGCCCACGCCATGGGGTGGTGTGGGCCCCCTGTGGCCCACCTCCACTCCATCTTCTGGCATCTTGAGTCTTCTAGAAAAATAGAATTTTCTGTATATTTTCCCGGATTTTCTGATCTTCACGAATTTTGCCTCCAAACAGCACCTTTTCCATCAGAATCCTGACTGCAGCGGTCCATGCTCGAAAAGTCATTAAGCATGCAAAAACAGATGAAATAACATAAGTATCACCTCTTAATATGAAATATATCAATGAATAATAGTGAATTAAGACATATTATGTTGATGCAAAATGGACGTATCAACTCCCCCCAAGCTTAGACTTCGCTTGTCCCCAAGCGAAACTGAGCTCAATAAACATGACCTCAGGTTTATGGAGTGAAGAGTCGATAAAAGAATACGGACAAGAAGCATCACATTCATCAAATACATAGATCATAATAGAAGACAACTCACTATTGTACAACTCAACTTGCAATGAGTAAAGGAAACACAATAAAGATACATAGAGTAAATCATCATTGGTAATGGCAAACTTAGCTCTTGGTCGAAGAATAGTTGATAATTTGCTGGAGTTCACAAATAGCTGGTTTTTCAATGAAAGCTTTCAAAGTAGTAAACTTCAAGATAAGAGCAATGTGCAAAACAAGGAACATAAGAAACATGATTGAATAAATCATCGTATGAATGAATGAAACACATCAACTCAAAATACTTGCTGAGATAGAAGGGAATAGGTTTACTGACTCAACAACAAAGTAAAAGAAAGGCCCTTTAAAGAAGGAAGCTGGGATTACAAGTCTCATAAAGAGCTCCCAAAAATTATGATACTTACTAGCTTTCAGCTCTCATTGCCCCTATCATAGGCATCCTTAGGTGATTAAGGTTAAAGTGAGGTCCAATCTGAGTTATATGCTTGACAGACTATAAACTGAAAATCCCAAGTCCCTTGAGTACGAGGGCCGCTCCTCATGCTACTCAACTTTAGTTACCGGTAAGTTCTTGTCATCGTAACTATGTGCGTATCATTGAGAACCGCCAACGGGGTACCCCTTGCCCGATGATACGGAAGAACCCCATATCAAAATGACAAGGCAAGCATACAATGAGTATCTCAGCAATCTTCTTATTTACCATGGGAAAATGGTGCTTTTTTCTATCTTTCCTCTTTTCATAGTATCTCTTTTTTTTCTCTTTTTCTCAATAGTTATCTCTCTCTTTTTTTATAAGAAGAATGCTTCATAGATATCATTATGGTTAGGCTGCAGGTTTCCACCATGTCAGCATGGATTAGACCAGCGGCCCAAGCGTTTCTCTAACACACATACATAACTCCATGGACTTACAAGCTCCCCTTTTATTTCACACCGACGACATCCGCAAACAAAAGAGCAAGGTATCAACTGGGTATATATTTACAAGTGTTCAAAGCGTTCCTCATGACAACACGGTTCTGCTAATCCCCAGCCTATAATTTGCAAGCGTATAACTTTCATGGAGAGTTCACAATGGTTCAGGTTTATTAAGTGCGGAAAATAAAGTGTGCCATCAAGTTCGTGAGAGCTTTAATCACTAACTTTCTCATAACAAGTTTAATTTGGGAGGTAGATAAAACAAGAATTTACTTGGAATAGCAATAATGCTACTAGGTAGGTATGGTGGACACAAATGGCAAAGGTTTTGGTTTAAAGGAGGTGGATGCACGAGAAGAATTCCCTCTCAGTACAGGTTTTTGGCTAGCAAGGCTGGGTAGCAAGTACAAGAGTTGAAGGAAACAACCAAACATACAAGTGATAAAGACAAACATGTAATCTTCCTTGGAAGCACAAAAGATCTTAACTAGAGAATACTAAGCTTATGAGCAAATCAAGAAAGAAAGATGATGAAATTATTTTTCTCTCAAGTACTTCTATCTTTTTCTTTTCAACTCTCAAAAAGGTGTTGCTACTGACCGAGCCAGGTTTGCCAAAACCAACTAAATTAACTCAAAGATCCCAAAGTGCTACCAATACTAACAACAAGATCAATCATATAACCACGAATTGAAAACTAATATAATCTATGCAAAAGAGTGGATGATAGAACTTCTCATTAATATTCCATAACAGAAACTCACACCAAGGGATACATATCTAATGAGAGAGGGGACACTTCCATAATGCAAACCATACTACATAATAACTCCTCTATTCATGATATGACTCTACTAATAAGGTAAAAAGATAGAAGATAGTGATATGATACCGCGGCACTCCCCCAAGCTTGGAACAAACCAAGGGGATGCCAAACCTGATGACGAATTACTCCTTTGGTCGTGGTGGTATCCTCTCGATGAGCTCTTTGATCAGTTTCCCAAAGTCCTCAATCTCGAAGGTGAGATTACGAATCAGCTGTGAGTTTTGCTCAATGCGGCTCATGATCATGATCATGTCGGATTGAGAATTCCAGCTCTTGCTATTCTTTCCCCACTCTTCCTCCTTGAAGTCTTCTTTTCCTGCATGGTTATGGGTAAAGGTATGGAAGGTACTCTTGGCGCATGGAGGAAGTGACCAGGGGGGCAAACTGTGACGGGGAACTTTCCCCCCAGTCTGCATCCGTGCAGTCCTTCTGATCTTGGTAGGTTTCACCACTCCAATGCTTGCAATGGTGGTGCTGGTGTGCAAACATTGGCCTTGCTCCTCTTCACCTTCACTCTTGATCTCCTTCTCCTTCCTGGGGTCTTGGAGGTCTTCCTCCATGGGCTCCTTCCCTTTATCCTTGGCGGATACCATTGTGCTTCTAAGCTCTCAAAGAGTATGTCCTGACAGAAACAGATCGAAACAAAAACACGACGAAAACACAATATACGAACCTCGAGAGATCCGGCGGGTTATATATTACGAAGCTTCATATCAAAAGGAAGGTACTGGAAGAAAACGAGTCAGAGGCGGAGTCCGGAGTGGCCTCACCACCTGGTGGCGTGGGCAGGGGTGGGCCCGCGCCATGGGGTGGTGTGGGCCACCCTAGCTCCGTTTCCGTCCCTTTTTTGCTTTGTAGCTTTCCTTATTGACTGAAAACTGCAAAAATATAGTTGGATTGTATTTTCGCGGAACTTTTCTTACCAGAACTGTTACCTATTTGAATACGGACTCTGCAGGTCTCAGAATTTGGTATCTAGTAGATTCTTCCGGGGTCATCTCTTGAATATCATCGATATCTTCATCTTCATATACTTATTACTTGAGTCATAAAACCTTTCTCTTCCTTATTACACCATTATCTCCACTTCCTAGAAATTTCTTTCACACAAAACTTCACACAGTTCTTATTAGCAACATTAGTATAAGTGAAGTGATAGAACCTTTTGAGTCCAACTTCAACTGAAAACTATCAAAACATAAGCTACTGTAGCAACTCCTTCCGAAAACCCAAAAAGAATTCAAAAAGGAAATCGAATAAAGAAGCAAATGCAAGATTGGCAAAATCTGTCAAAACAGACCAGCAGGTAAAGATCAATTTTTTCGAAAATCTTCTGTTGCTCAAATCAAAAAGTGCAAAACTAACGAAAGTTAAATAACAACCTGGGCCAGAAGCACAAACAATTACAGCTCAATCCGACATACAGAGATTCCTCATGAATTTTTACGGTGAAGCACAAAAAATCTGTTTCGGGACAGCAACTTTCCCAAATATTACTTCTCTCTCATTAGAGGTTGATCTTGACACAAAAACCAAACAAAACGGATAAGGAGCGGTTATTACCGAAGTAATAACTTCCAAGACTCAAAGAAACAAAAACAAACTGAAAGCATAAACAAATTGGGTTGTCTCCCATAAAGCTCTTTCTTTATAGCCATTAAGATGGGCATGATAATTTTGAAGAAGATCTCATAGGGATATGATTTGAAGTGAAAGAGAGCATTAAGAAGCAAAAACACCCACACATTTAAGTCTAACCCACTTCCTATGCAAGGGGATTTTGTAAACAAACAAGTTATTGAAACCAAAGGCAACTTGCATAAGAAGGCAAAAGAAGTGCAACATAAAAACTTTCAGCATAAAACAGGGAAACTTGATATTATTGAGATGCATAAGAACACTTTTCCCTCTCTCATAATAACTTTCAGTATCATGCATAAACTTAACAATATAGCTATCACAAGGACTATCATAGCAATGATCACTTATTCTAACAGAAAACACGGGAATACTAGCTCTCATAACACTACTTTGTGAAACAATATTAGAGGTATCCTTACAAAGGATAGTGTGTCCCTCTTTTTCATATTTAGCAACAAAGTCTTTCACATTTGCTATTATAGGTTCATCAACCATTTGTTTATCAGGTTCAACAGCTTTACTAGTACTTTCATTAACCATACTAGCTATCATAGAATGTTCCTTTACCTTATCTGGAAAAGGCATTTTCTCAATATAAGGTTCAGGTAAAACATGATTAGTAGTATAAACTTCAGTATTTCTTAAAGGAACACTCTTAGCAATAACTTTATAAGGCTCATGATACTTATTCCACTTCTTTTTAGGCACTTCAATATAGGAAGCAAAAGCCTTAAAATAAGAAGCAATAGCTTGAGAGTCTAGAGCATAAGCATTTTTAATATTTTGAAAGTCGTCAGTTCCCATAAAAGATTCAATGCATTCATAATCATGATTTATACCTGACTTTCTACCTTTATCATTCTCCCAAGCTTCAGCATCGTCTTGAATACGATCTAGAAGGTCCCATTTAACTTCTTCTTCCATACGAGTGAATGATCCAGCACAAGAAGCATCTAATAAATCCTTATCATGTAGAGGGAGCCTTGCATAAAAGTTATTGATAATGATATTATTGGGGAGCTCATGAATGGGACATTTGAGCATTAGTAACTTCAATCTCCCCCAAGCTTGAGTTGTACTCTCTCCATCAAGAGGCCAAAAGTTGTATATTTGATTCCGATCTTTATGAATCTCACTAGGAGGATAAAACTTTGAATAAAAGAGAGGCACTATTTCCTCCCATTCCAGAGCTTGACCATTCTTCAGTAGCTTATACCATTCCTCATCTCTTTCTTTCAGTGATAATGAGAATAACTTCTTCTTAACTTGATCTGTAGTAATACCTGCACTCTTGAACAACCCGCATAATTCGTGTATAAAGAGTAAATGATCACCGGGATGGACAGTTCCATCTCCAACATAGTAGTTATCCATAACACGATCAATAATTCTTGTAGGTATTTTGAAAACATCTTTCTCAGCAGGTGGTGGCTTATCTACTACCTTAGCAGTGGTAGTAGCATTACCAAATAAGAAACTCAGCGAATTATCCATAACGAAAATAAAGCAACTAGCAGAAGTAAACAATACTCACAGTAGAAGTTTCCTTTACCAGTTCCACTCTTCAATAGCGCTTCACTCCCCGGCAACAGCGCCAGAAAATAGTCTTGATGACCCACAAGTATAGGGGGTGTATCGCAGTATTTTCGATAAGTAAGAGCGTCGAACCCAACGAGGAGCAGAAGGTGCTGGCTAGTGGTATGGATCAGGAATTCTCTTCAAATACTTAGCAAACGGATTTTTAGGGTTTTCGATTAAGCAAGTAAACGAAGTACGAGTAAATGAAAGACAGTAAGAATGAATGCAGTAAGTGGCCCAATCCTTTATGCAGCAAAGGACAAGCCGGTTGTATTTCTATAGATGACCAAACGTTCTCGAGGACACATGGGAAGACTCTCAAGTGCTTTCGCTTCATATAGTCGATTAATCTTCTCTAGCTTGCTAAGTGTTATGTGGGTGAACCTGTGCTAATGTACCGTCCCATCCAAGACTTAATACATACTTGTGATTAAACCCCCTTGCAAACATCTGTAAGTACAAGAAAGTAATTAAGGTAAAACCTAACCACAGCTTTAAACTCTAAGACCCTTACGTCCCTTGTGCAATGGTTTCCTAACGGGGGTTCAGGTTTCTGTCACTCCGGCAACCCCTACGATTAGTAGCCAAATACACAATGCATTCCCCTAGGCCCATATAGGTGAAGTGTCATGTAGTCGACGTTCACATGACACCACTAGAAGAAGTACACCACAACTTAAATAACAATCTATTGAATCTTTCTCAACACAACTCCACTACTAACAACAAGACTTCTCCCATGTCCTCAAGAACAAAACGAACTACTCACAAGACATCATATGGATCATGATCAGAGATGGAATAATGATGTATAACAATCTGAACATAAACAATAATTCAATGGTTCACTCAATAGCATCAACTACAAAGAGTAATCAACACCAGGAAAGTTTCCCCTATGAACTATAGCAAGATTCAACCAATTGTTATAGCAATATGGAGATGGTGATGAGGGTGCTGATGGTGATGATGGTGGTGATGATGATGATCCCGATGAAGTCCAGCTTGATGGTGGTGTTGATGGCGACGATCTCCCCTCTCCGGGAAGGAAATCCCCCGGCAGAAATCTGTCTGCCGGAGAGATCTTTCTCTCTCGGTGTTTTCCGCCCCGAAGAGACGGCGGAATCTTTCTATGGTCGCCCCTCCAGTCTTAGGGTTTTGGGAGGAAGATATACGCCAGAGGGGAGAGGCTGGAGTGGGCCAGGGTGGCCACACCACTCCCTGGCGCGGCCTTGGCTTGCCGGCGCCATGGGGTGGTGTGGGCCCCCTGTGGCCCACCTCCACTCCATCTTCTGGCATCTTGAGTCTTCTGGAAAAATAGAATTTTCCGTATATTTTTCCGGATTTTCTGATCTTCGCGAATTTTGCCTCCAAACAACACCTTTTCCATCAAAATCCTGACTGCAGCGGTCCATGCTCCAAAAGTTATTAACCATGCAAAAACAGATGAAATAACATAAGTATCATCTCTCAATACGAAATATATCAATGAATAATAGTGAATTAAGACATAGAATAGTGATGCAAAATGGACGTATCAGGTATCTGAAGAGAACACACATGCAATGACACTGGTGGATCCATATGTGGTATGTGAAAAGAGAAGTCATGAAATGACTCCAGTTGTTCCTAGCAAAAAGAACACACATGCAATGAGACTGGTGGATCCATAGGTGGATTGTGAAAAGAACACACATGCAATGACACTGGTGGATCCATATATGGCATCTGAAAAGAACACACGTGCAATGACTCTGGTTGTTGTTAGTAACAAGAACACACATGCAATAACACTGGTAGATCCATGTGTGGTCTCTGAAGAGAACATACATTTCAATGACTCTGGTGGATCCATATGTGATATGTGAAAAGAACACACATGAAATGACTCTAGTTGTTGTTAGTAAAAAAAGCACACATGCAATAACACTGGTGGATCCATAGGTGCATTCTGAAAAGAACACACATGCAATGACACTGGTTGTTGATAGTAAAAAGAACACACATGGAATGACACTGGTGCATCCATATGTGGTATGTCAAGAGAACACACATTTCAATGACTATGGTTGTTGTTAGTAAAAAAGCACACATGCAATGACACTGGTGGATCCATGTGTGGTCTCTGAAGAGAACACACATTTCAATGACTCTAGTTGTTGTTAGTAAAAAGAACACACATGCAATGAAACTGGTGGATCCATGTATGGTCTCTGAAGAGAACACACATTTCAATGATTCTGGTTGTTGTTAGTAAAAAGAACACACATGCAATAACACTGGTGGATCCATGTGTGGTCTCTGAAGAGAACACACATGAAATGACTCTGGTTGTGTGGATTGTGAAGAGAACACACATGTAATGACACTGGTGGATCCACATGTGGTATGTGAAAAGAACACACATGCAATGACTCTGGTTGTTGTTAGTAAAAATAACACACATGCAATAACACTGGTGGATCCATGTGTGGTCTCTAAAGAGAACACACATTTCAATGACTCTGGTTGTTGTTACTAAAAAGAATACACATGCAATGACACTGGTGGATAAATAGGTGGATTGTGAAAAGAACACACATGCAATGACACTGGTGGATCCATATGTGGTATGTGAAAAGAACACACATGCAATGACTCTGGTTGTACTTAGTAACAAGAACACACATGCAATGACACTGGTGGATCCATGTGTGGTCTCTGAAGAGAACACACATTTCAATGACTCTGGTTGTTGTTAGTAAAAAGAACACACATGCAATAACACTGGTGGATCCATGTGTGGTCTCTGAAGAGAACACACATTTCAATGACTCTGGTTGTTGTTAGTAAAAAGAACACACATGCAATGACACTGGTGGATCCATGTGTGGTCTCTGAAGAGAACACACATGCAATGACATTGGTGGATCCATATGTGGTATGTGAAAAGAGAAGTCATGAAATGACTCCAGTTGTTGCTAGTAAAAAGAACAAACATGCAATGAGACTGGTAGATTCATAGGCGGATTGTGAAAAGAACACACATGCAATGACTCTGGTTGTTAGTAACATGAACACACATGCAATAACACTGGTGGATCCATGTGTGGTCTCTGAAGAGAACATAAATTTCAATGACTCTGGTGGATCGATATGTGGTATGTGAAAAGAACACACATGAAATGACTCTGGTTGTTGTTAGTAAAAATAGCACACATGCAATGACACTGGCGGATCCATAGGTGGATTGTGAAAAGAACACACATGCAATGACACTGGCGGATCCATAGGTGGATTGTGAAAAGAACACACATGCAATGACACTGGTTGTTGTTACTAAAAAGAACACACATGCAATGACACTGGTGGATCCATATGTGGTATGTGAAGAGAACACAGATTTCAATGACTCTGGTTGTTCTTAGTAAAAAAAGCACACATGCAATAACACTGGTGGATCCATAGGTGGATTGTGAAAAGAACACACATTTCAATGACTCTGGTTGTTGTTAGTAAAAAGAACACACATGCAATGACACTGGTGGATCCATGTGTGGTCTCTGCAGAGAACACACATGCAATGACTCTGGTTGTTGTTAGTAAAAAGAGCACACATGCAATGACACTGGTGGATCGATATGTGGTATGTGAAAAGAACACACATGCAATGACTCTGGTTGTTGTTAGTAAAAAGAACACACTTGCAAAAACACTGGTGGATCCATGTGTGGTCTCTAAAGATAACACACATTTCAATGACTCTGGTTGTTGTTAGTAAAAAGAACACACATGCAATAACACTGGTGGATCCATGTGTGGTCTCCGAAGAGAACACACATTTCAATGACTCTGGTTGTTGTTAGTAACAAGAACACACATACAATGACACTGGTGGATCCATACATAGATTATGAAAAGAACACACATGCAATGACACTGGTGGATCCATATGTGGTATGTGAAAAGAACACACATGCAATGACTCTGGTTGTTGTTAGTAACAATAACACACATGCAATAACACTGGTGGATCCATAGGTGGATTGTGAAAAGAAACACATGCAATGATACTGGTGGATCCATGTGTGGTCTGTAAAGAGAACACACATTTCAATGACTCTGGTTGTTGTTAGTAAAAAAGAACACACATGCAATGACATTGGTGGATCCATGTGTGGTATCTGAAGAGAACACACATGCAATGACACTGGTGGATCCATATGTGGTATGTGAAAAGAGAAGTCATGAAATGACACTAGTTGTTGCTAGTAAAAATAACACACATGCAATGAGACTGGTGGATCCATAGGTGGATTGTGAAAAGAACACACATGCAATGACACTGGTGGATCCATATGTGGCATGTGAAAAGAACACACATGCAATGACTCTGGTTGTTGTTAGTAACAAGAACACACATCCAATAACACTAGCGGATCCATGTGTGGTCTCTGAAGAGAACATACATTTCAATGACTCTGGTGGATCCATATGTGGTATGCGAAAAGAACACATGAAATGACTCTGGTTGTTGTTAGTAAAAAAGCACACATGCAATGACACTGGTGGATCCATAGGTGGATAGTGAAAAGAACACACATGCAATGACATTGGTTGTTGTTAGTAAAAAGAACACACATGCAATGACACTGGTGGTTCCATATATGGTGTGTGAAGAGAACACTCATTTCAATGACTCTGGTTGTTAGTAAAAAGCACACATGCAATGACACTGCTGGATCCATGTGTGGTCTCTGAAGAGAACACACATTTCAATGACTCTCGTTGTTGTTAGTAAAATGAACACATATGCAATGACACTAGTGGATCCATGTGTGGTCTCTGAAGAGAACACACATGCAATGACTCTGGTTGTTGTTAGTAAAAAGAGCACACATGCAATGACACTGGTGGATCCATATGTGGTATGTAAAAAGAACACACATGCAATGACTCTGGATGTTGTTAGTAAAAAGAGCACACATGCAATAACACTGGTGGATCCATGTGTGGTCTCTGAAGAGAACACACATTTCAATGACTCTGGTTGTTGTTAGTAAAAAGAACACACATGCAATGCCACTGGTGGATCCATGTGTGGTCTCTAAAGAGAACACACATTTCAGTGACTCTAGTTGTTATTAGTAAAAAGAACACACATGCAATGACACTGGTCGATCCATGTGTGGTATCTGAAGAGAACACACATGCAATGACACTGGTGGATCCATATGTGGTATGTGAAAACAACACACATGCAATGACTCTGGTTGTTGCTAGTAACAATAACGCACCTACAATAACACTGGTGGATCCATAGGTGGATTGTGAAAAGAACACACATGCAATGACACTGATGGATCCATGTGTGGTCTCTGAAGAGAACACACATTTCAATGACTCTGGTTGTTGTTAGTAAAAAGAACACACATGCAATAACACTGGTGGATCCATGTGTGGTCTCTGAAGAGAACACACATTTCAATGACTCTGGTTGTTGTTAGTAAAAAGAATACACATGCAATGACACTGGTGGATCCATGTGTGGTCTCTGAAGAGAACACACATGCAATGACACTGGTGGATCCATATGTGGTATGTGAAAAGAGAAGTCATGAAATGACTCCAGTTGTTGCTAGTAAAAAGAACAAACATGCAATGAGACTGGTAGATCCATAGGCGGATTGTGAAAAGAACACACATGCAATGACTCTGGTTGTTGTTAGTAACATGAACACACATGCAATAACATTGGTGGATCCATGTGTGGTCTCTGAAGAGAACATAAATTTCAATGACTCTGGTGGATCCATATGTGGTATGTGAAAAGAACACACATGAAATGACTCTGGTTGTTGTTAGTAAAAATAGCACACATGCAATGACACTGGCGGATCCATAGGTGGATTGTGAAAAGAACACACATGCAATGACACTGGTTGTTGTTACTAAAAAGAACACACATGCAATGACACTGGTGGATCCATATGTGGTATGTGAAGAGAACACACGTTTCAATGACTCTGGTTGTTCTTAGTAAAAAAAGCACACATGCAATAACACTAGTGGATCCATAGGTGGATTGTGAAAAGAACACACATGCAATGACACTGGCGGATCCATGTGTGGTCTCTGCAGAGAACACACATGCAATGACTCTGGTTGTTGTTAGTAAAAAGAGCACACATGCAATGACACTGGTGGATCCATATGTGGTATGTGAAAAGAACACACATGCAATGACTCTGGTTGTTGTTAGTAAAAAGAACACACTTGCAATAACACTGGTGGATCCATGTGTGGTCTCTAAAGATAACACACATTTCAATGACTCTGGTTGTTGTTAGTAAAAAGAACACACATGCAATGACACTGGTGGATCCATGTGTGGTCTCTGAAGAGAACACACATTTCAATGACTCTGGTTGTTGTTAGTAACAAGAACACACATGCAATGACACTGGTGGATCCATACATAGATTATGAAAAGAACACACATGCAATGACACTGGTGGATCCATATGTGGTATGTGAAAAGAACACACATGCAATGACTCTGGTTGTTGTTAGTAACAATAACACACATGCAATAACACTGGTGGATCCATAGGTGGATTGTGAAAAGAAACACATGCAATGACACTGGTGGATCCATGTGTGGTCTCTAAAGAGAACACACATTTCAATGACTCTGGTTGTTGTTAGTAAAAAAGAACACACATGCAATGACACTGGTGGATCCATGTGTGGTATCTGAAGAGAACACACATGCAATGACACTGGTGGATCCATATGTGGTATGTGAAAAGAGAAGTCATGAAATGACACTAGTTGTTGCTAGTAAAAATAACACACATGCAATGAGACTGGTGGATCCATAGGTGGATTGTGAAAAGAACACACATGCAATGACACTGGTGGATCCATATGTGGCATGTGAAAAGAACACACATGCAGTGACTCTGGTTGTTGTTAGTAACAAGAACACACATGCAATAACACTAGCGGATCCATGTGTGGTCTCTGAAGAGAACATACATTTCAATGACTCTGGTGGATCCATATGTGGTATGCGAAAAGAACACACATGAAATGACTCTGGTTGTTGTTAGTAAAAAAGCACACATGCAATTACACTGGTGGATCCATAGGTGGATACTGAAAAGAACACACATGCAATGACACTGGTTGTTGTTAGTAAAAAGAACACACATGCAATGACACTGGTGGTTCCATATGTGGTATGTGAAGAGAACACTCATTTCAATGACTCTGGTTGTTAGTAAAAAAAGCACACATGCAATGACACAGCTGGATCCATGTGTGGTCTCTGAAGAGAACACACATTTCAATGACTCTCGTTGTTGTTAGTAAAATGAACACATATGCAATGACACTAGTGGATCCATGTGTGGTCTCTGAAGAGAACACACATGCAATGACTCTGGTTGTTGTTAGTAAAAAGAGCACACATGCAATGATACTGGTGGATCCATATGTGGTATGTAAAAAGAACACACATGCAATGACTCTGGATGTTGTTAGTAAAAAGAGCACACATGCAATAACACTGGTGGATCCATGTGTGGTCTCTGAAGAGAACACACATTTCAATGACTCTGGTTGTTGTTAGTAAAAAGAACACACATGCAATACCACTGGTGGATCCATGTGTGGTCTCTAAAGAGAACACACATTTCAGTGACTCTAGTTGTTATTAGTAAAAAGAACACACATGCAATGACACTGGTCGATCCATGTGTGGTATCTGAAGAGAACACACATGCAATGACACTGGTGGATCCATATGTGGTATGTGAAAAGAACACACATGCAATGACTCTGGTTGTTGCTAGTAACAATAACACACCTACAATAACACTGGTGGATCCATATGTGGATTGTGAAAAGAACACACATGCAATGACACTGGTGGATCCATGTGTGGTCTCTGAAGAGAACACACATTTCAATGACTCTGGTTGTTGTTAGTAAAAAGAACACACATGCAATAACACTGGTGGATCCATGTGTGGTCTCTGAAGAGAACACACATTTCAATGACTCTGGTTGTTGTTGTTAGTAAAAAGAACACACATGCAATGACACTGGTGGATCTATGTGTGGTATCTAAAGAGAACACACATGCAATGACCCTGTGGATCCATATGTGGTATGTGAAAAGAGAAGTCATGAAATGACTCCAGTTGTTGCTAGTAAAAAGAACACACATGCAATGAGACTGTGGATCCATAGGTGGATTGTGAAAAGAACACACGTGTAATGACACTGGTGGATCCATATGTGGCATGTCAAAGGAACACACATGCAATGACTTTGGTTGTTGTTAGTAATAAGAACACACATGGAATAACACTGGTGGATCCATGTGTGGTCTCTGAAGAGAACATACATTTCAATGACTCTGGTGGATCCATATGTGCTATGTGAAAAGAACACACATGAAATGACTCTGGTTGTTCTTAGTAAAAAAGCACACATGCAATGACACTGGTGGATCCATAGGTGGATTGTGAAAAGAACACACATGCAATGACACTGGTTGTTGTTAGTAAAAAGAACACACATGCAATGACACTGGTGGATCCATATGTGGTATGTGAAGAGAACACACATTTCAATGACTCTGGTTGTTGTTAGTAAAAAAGCACACATGCAATGACACTGGTGGATCCATGTGTGGTCTCTGAAGAGAACACACATTTCAATGACTCTGGTTATTGTTAGTAAAATGAACACACATGCAATGACACTAGTGGAACCATGTGTGGTCTCTAAAGAGAACACACATGCAATGACTCTGGTTGTTGTTAGTAAAAAGAGCACACATGCAATGACACTGGTGGATTCATATATGGTATGTAAAAAGAACACACATGCAATGACTCTGGTTGTTGTTAGTAAAAAGAACACACATGTAATAACACTGGTGGATCCATGTGTGGTCTCTGAAGATAACACACATTTCAATGACTCTGGTTGTTGCTAGTAAAAATAACACACATGCAATGAGACTGGTGGATTCATAGGTGGATTGTGAAAAGAACAAACATGCAATGACACTGGTGGATCCATATGTGGTATGTGAAAAGAACACACATGCAATGCCTCTGGTTGTTGTTAGTAACAAGAACACACATGCAATGACACTGGTGGATCCATAGGTGGATTGTGAAAAGAACACACATGCAATGACACTGGTGGATCCATATGTGGTATGTGAAATGAACACACATGCAATGACTCTGGTTGCTGTTAGTAACAAGAACACACATGCAATAACACTGGTGGATCCATGTGTGGTGTCTGGAGAGAACACACATTTCAATGACACTTGTGGATCCATATGTGGTATTTGAAAAGAACACACATGAAATGACTCTGGTTGTACTTAGTAACAAGAACACACATGCAATGACACTGGTGGATCCATGTGTTGTCTCTGAAGAAAACACACATTTCAATGACTCTTGTTGTTAGTAAAAAGAACACACATGCAATGACACTTGTGGATCAATGTGTGTATCTGAAGAGAACACACATGCAATGACACTGGTGGATCAATATGTGGTATGTCAAAAGAGGTCATGAAATGACTCCAGTTGTTGCTAGTAACAAGAACAAATATGCAATGACACTGGTGGATCCATAGGTGGATTGTGAAAAGAACACACATGCAATGACACTGGTGGATCCATATGTAGTATGTGAAAAGAACACACATGCAATGACTCTGGTTGTACTTAGTAACAAGAACACACATGCAATGACACTGGTGGATCCATAGGTGGATCCATGTGTGGTATCTGAAGAGAACACACATGCAATGACACTTGTGGATCCATATGTAGTATGTGAAAAGAGAAGTCATTCAATGTCTCCAGTTGTTGCTACTAAAAAGAACACACATGCAATGACACTGGTGGATCCATGTGTGGTCTCTGAAGAGAACACACATTTCAATGACTCTGGTTGTTGTTAGTAAAAAGAACACACATGCAATGACACTGGTGGATCCATATGTGGTCTCTGAAGAGAACACACATTCAATGACTCTGGTTGTTGTTGGTAAAAAGAACACACATGCAATGACACTGGTGGATCTATGTCTGGTATCTGAAGAGAACACACATGTAATGACACTGGTGGATCCATATGTGGTATGTGAAAAGAGAAGTCATGAAATGACTCAACTTGTTGCTAGTAAAAAGAACACACATGCAATGAGACTAGTGGATCCATAGGTGGATTGTGAAAAGAACACACATGCAATAACACTGATAGATCGATGTGTTTGTCTCTCAAGAGAACAAATATTTCAATGACTCTGGTTGTTGTTAGAAAAAAGAACACACATGCAATAACACTGGTGGATCCATGTGTGGTATCTGAAGAGAACACACATGCAATGACACTGGTGGATCCATATGTGGTATGTGAAAAGAGAACTCATGAAATGACTCTAGTTGTTGCTAGTAAAAAGAACACACATGCAATGAAACTGGTGGATCCATAGGTGGATTGTGAAAAGAACACACACGCAATGACACTGGTGGATCCATATATGGCATGTGAAAAGAACACATGTGTAATGACTCTGGTTGTTGTTAGTAACAAGAACACACATGCAATAACACTGGTGGATCCATGTGTTGTCTCTGAAGAGAACACACATTTCAATGACTCTGGTGGAACCATATGTGGTATGTGAAAAGAACACACATGAAATGACTCTAGTTGTTGTTAGTAAAAAAATCACACATGCAATGACACTGGTGGATCCATAGGTGCATTGTGAAAAGAACACACAAGCAATGACACTGGTTGTTGTTAGTAAAAAGAACACAGATGCAATGACACTGTTGCATCCATATGTGGTATGTGAAGAGAACACACATTTCAATGACACTGGTTGTTGTTAGTAAAAAAGCACACATGCAATGACACTGGTGGATCCATGTGTGGTCTCGGAAGAGAACACACATTTCAATGACTCTGGTTGTTGTTAGTAAAAAAGCACACATGCAATGACACTGGTGGATCCATGTGTGGTCTCTGAAGAGAAAACACATTTCAAGACTCTGGTTGTTGTTAGTAAAATGAACACACATGCAATGACACTAGTGGATCCATGTGTGGTCTCTAAAGAGAACACACATGCAATGACTCTGGTTGTTGTTAGTAAAAAGAGCACACATGCAAAGAAACTGGTGGATTCATATGTGGTATGTAAAAAGAACACACATGCAATGACTCTGGTTGTTGTTAGTAAAAAGAACACACATGTAATAACACTGGTGGATCCATGTGTGGTCTCTGAAGATGACACACATTTCAATGACTCTGGTTGTTGTTAGTAAAAAGAACACACATGTAATGACACTGGTGGATCCATGTGTGGTCTTTGAAGAGAACACACATTTCAATGACTCTGGTTGTTGTTAGTAAAAAGAAGACACATACAATGACACTGGTGGATCCATACGTGGATTGTGAAAAGAACACACATACAATGACACTGGTGGATCCATATGTGGTATGTGAAAAGAACACACATGCAATGACTCTGGTGGATCCATAGGTGGATTGTTAAAAGAACACACATGCAATGACACTGGTGGATCCATATGTGGTATGTGAAAAGAACACACATGCAATGACTATGGTTGTTGTTAGTAACAAGAACGCACATGCCATAACACTGGTGGATCCATGTGTGGTCTCTAAAGAGAACATACATTTTAATGACATTGGTGGATCCATATGTGGTATGTGAAAAGAACACACATGAAATGACTCTGGTTGTTAGTAAAAAAGCACACATGCGATGACACTGGTGGATCCATATGTGGTATGTGGAAAGAACACACATGCAATGACTCTGGTTGTACTTAGTAACAAGAACACACATGCAATGACACTGGTGGATCCATGTGTGGTCTCTAAAGAGAACAAACATTTCAATGACGCTGGTTGTTGTTAGTAAAAAGAACACACATGCAATGACACTGGTGGATCCATGTGTGGTCTCTGAAGAGAACACACATTTCAATGACTCTGGTTGTTGTTAGTAAAAAGAATACACATGCAATGACACTGGTGGATCCATGTGTGGTCTCTGAAGAGAACACACATGCAATGACACTGGGGGATCCATATGTGGTATGTGAAAAAGAGAAGTCATGAAATGCCTCCAGTTGTTTCTAGTAAAAACAACACACATGCAATGACACTGGTGGATCCATAGATGGATTGTGAAAAGAACACACATGCAATGACACTCGCGGATCCAGATGTGCTATGTGAAAAGAACACACAGGCAATGACTCTGGTTGTTGTTAGTAGCAAGAACACACATGCAATGACACTGGTGGATCCATAGGTGGATTGTGAAAAGAACACACATGCAATGACACTTGTGGATCCATATGTGGTATGTGAAAAGAACACACATGAAATGACTCTGGTTGTTGTTAGTAAAAAAAGCACACATGCAATGACACTGGCGGATCCATAGGTGGAATGTGAAAATAACACACATGCAATGACACTAGTTGTTGTTAGTAAAAAGAACACACATGCAATGACACTTGTGGATCCATATGTGGTATGTGAAGAGAACTCACATTTCACTGACTCTGGTTGTTGTTAGTAAAAAAAGCACACATGAAATAACACTGGTGGATCCATAGGTGGATTGTGAAAAGAACACAAATTTCAATGACTCTGGTTGTTGTTAGTAAAAAGAACACACATGCAATGACACTGGTGGATCCATGTGTGGTCTCTGGAGAGAACACACATGCAATGACTCTGGTTGTTGTTAGTAAAAAGAGCACATATGCAATGACACTGGTGGATCCATATGTGGTATGTGAAAAGAACACACATACAATGACTCTGGTTGTTGTTAGTAAAAAGAACACACATGCAATAACACTGGTCGATCCATGTGTGGTCTCTGAAGATAACACACATTTCAATGACTCTGGTTGTTGTTAGTAAAAAGAACACACATGCAATGACACTGGTGGATGCATGTGTGGTCTCTGAAGAGAACACACATTTCAATGACTCTGGTTGTTGTTAGTAAAAATAAGACACATACAATTACACTGGTGGATCCATACGTGGATTGTGAAAAGAACACACATGCAATGACACTGGTGGATCCATATGTGGTATGTGAAAAGAACACACATGCAATGACTCTGGTTGTTGTTAGTAACAATAACACACATGCAATAACACTGGTGGATCCTTGTGTGGTCACTAAAGAGAACATACATTTCGATGACTCTGGTGGATCCATATGTGGTATCTGAAAAGAACACACATGAAATGACTCTGGTTGTTGTTAGTAAAAACAGCACACATTCAATGATACTGGCGGATCCGTAGGTGGATTGTGAAAAGAACACACATGCAATGACACTGGTTGTTAGTAAAAAGAACACACATGCAATGACACTGGTGGATCCATGTGTGGTCTCTGAAGAGAACACACATTTCAATGACTCTGGTTGTTGTTAGTAAAAAGAACACACATGCAATGACACTGGTGGATCCATAGGTGGATTGTGAAAAGAACACACATGCAATGACACTGGTGGATCCATATGTGGTATGTGAAAAGAACACACATGCAATGCCTCTGGTTGTTGTTAGTAACAAGAACACACATGCAATGACACTGGTGGATCCATAGGTGGATTGTGAAAAGAACAGACATGCAATGACACTGGTGGATCCATATGTGGTATGTGAAAAGAACACACATGCAATGACTCTGGTTGCTGTTAGTAACAAGAACACACATGCAATAACACTGGTGGATCCATGTGTGGTCTCTGGAGAGAACACACATTTCAATGACACTTGTGGATCCATATGTGGTATTTGAAAAGAACACACATGAAATGACTCTGGTTGTACTTAGTAACAAGAACACACATGCAATGACACTGGTGGATCCATGTGTGGTCTCTAAAGAAAACACACATTTCAATGACTCTGGTTGTCAGTAAAAAGAACACACATGCAATGACACTTGTGGATCCATGTGTGTATCTGAAGAGAACACACATGCAATGACACTGGTGGATCAATATGTGGTATGTCAAAAGAGAAGTCATGAAATGACTCCAGTTGTTGCTAGTAACAAGAACACATATGCAATGACACTGGTGGATCCATAGGTGGATTGTGAAAAGAACACACATGCAATGACACTGGTGGATCCATATGTGGTATGTGAAAAGAACACACATGCAATGACTCTGGTTGTACTTAGTAACAAGAACACACATGCAATGACACTGGTGGATCCATGTGTGGTATCTGAAGAGAACACACATGCAATGACACTTGTGGATCCATATGTAGTATGTGAAAAGAGAAGTCATTCAATGTCTCCAGTTGTTGCTACTAAAAAGAACACACATGCAATGACACTGGTGGATCCATGTGTGGTCTCTGAAGAGAACACACATTTCAATGACTCTGGTTGTTGTTAGTAAAAAGAACACACATGCAATGACACTGGTGGATCCATATGTGGTCTCTGAAGAGAACACACATTCAATGACTCTGGTTGTTGTTGGTAAAAAGAACACACATGCAATGACATTGGTGGATCTATGTCTGGTATCTGAAGAGAACACACATGTAATGACACTGGTGGATCCATATGTGGTATGTGAAAAGAGAAGTCATGAAATGACTCAACTTGTTGCTAGTAAAAAGAACACACATGCAATGAGACTAGTGGATCCATAGGTGGATTGTGAAAAGAACACAGATGCAATAACACTGATGGATCCATGTGTTTGTCTCTGAAGAGAACAAATATTTCAATGACTCTGGTTGTTGTTAGTAAAAAGAACACACATGCAATGACACTGGTGGATCCATGTGTGGTATCTGAAGAGAACACACATGCAATGACACTGGTGGATCCATATGTGGTATGTGAAAAGAGAACTCATGAAATGACTCTAGTTGTTGCTAGTAAAAAGAACACACATGCAATGAAACTGGTGGATCCATAGGTGGATTGTGAAAAGAACACACATGCAATGACACTGGTGGATCCATATATGGCATGTGAAAAGAACACATGTGTAATGACTCTGGTTGTTGTTAGTAACAAGAACACACATGCAATAACACTGGTGGATCCATGTGTTGTCTCTGAAGAGACCACACATTTCAATGACTCTGGTGGAACCATATGTGGTATGTGAAAAGAACACACATGAAATGACTCTAGTTGTTGTTAGTAAAAAAGCACACATGCAATGACACTGGTGGATCCATAGGTGCATTGTGAAAAGAACACACATGCAATGACACTGGATGTTGTTAGTAAAAAGAACACAGATGCAATGACACTGTTGCATCCATATGTGGTATGTGAAGAGAACACACATTTTAATGACACTGGTTGTTGTTAGTAAAAAAAGCACACATGCAATGACACTGGTGGATCCATGTGTGGTCTCTGAAGAGAACACACATTTCAATGACTCTGGTTGTTGTTAGTAAAAAGAACACACATGCAATGATACTAGTGGATCCATGTGTGGTCTCTGAAGAGAACACACATGCAATGACTCTTGCTGTTGTTAGTAAAAAGAGCACACATGCAATGACACTGGTTGATCCATATGTGGTATGTGAAAAGAACACACATGCAATGAGTCTGGTTGTTGTTAATAAAAAGAACACACATGCAATAACACTGGTGGATCCATGTGTGGTCTCTGAAGAGAACACACATTTCAATGACTCTGGTTGTTGTTAGTAAAAATAACACACATGCAATGACACTGATGGATAAATAGGTGGATTGTGAAAAGAACACACATGCAATGACACTGGTGGATCCATATGTGGTATGTGAAAAGCACACACATGAAATGACTCTAGTTGTTGTTAGTAAAAAAAAGCACACATGCAATGACACTGGTGGATCCATATGTGGTATGTGAAAAGAACACACATGCAATGACTCTGGTTGTACTTAGTAACAAGAACACACATGCAATGACACAGGTGGATCCATGTGTGGTCTCTGAAGAGAACACACATTTCAATGACTCTGGTTGTTGTTAGTAAAAAGAACACACATGCAATAACACTGGTGGATCCATGTGTGGTATGTGAAAAGAACACACATTTCAATGACTCTGGTTGTTGTTAGTAAAAAGAAGACACATCCAATGACACTGGTGGATCCATGTGTGGTCTCTAAAGATAACACACATGCAATGACATTGGTGGGTCCATATGTGGTATGTGAAAAGAGAAGTCATGAAATGACTTGAGTTGTTGCTAGTAAAAAAGAACACACATGCACTAAGACTGGTGGATTCATAGGTGGATTGTGAAAAGAACACACATGCAATGACACTAGTGGATCCATATGTAGCATGTGAAAAGATTCACACATGCAATGACTCTGGTTGTTGTTAGTAAGAAGATCACACATGCAATAACACTGGTGGATCCATGTGTGGTCTCTGAAAAGAACATAAATTTCAATGACTCTGGTGGATCCATATGTGGTATGTGAAAAGAACACACATGAAATGACTCTGGTTGTTGTTAGTAAAAAAAGCACACATGCAATGACACTGGCGGATCCATAGGTGGATTGTGAAAATAACACACATGCAATGACACTGGTTGTTGTTAGTAAAAAGAACACACATGCAATGACTCTGGTTGTTGTTAGTAAAAAGAACACACATGCAATAACACTGGTGGATCCATGTGTGGTCTCTGAAGATAACACACATTTCAATGACTCTGGTTGTTGTTAGTAAAAAGAACACACATGCAATGACACTGGTGGATGCATGTGTTGTCTCTGAAGAGAACACACATTTCAATAACTCTGGTTGTTGTTAGTAAAAAGAAGACACATACAATGACACTGGTGGATCCATACGTGGATTGTGAAAAGAACACACATGCAATGACACACTGGTGGATCCATATGTGGTATGTGAAAAAAACACATCCAATGACTCTGGTTGTTAGTAAGAAGAACACACATGCAATGACACTAGTGGATCCATAGGTGGATTGTTAAAAGAACACACATGCAATGACACTGGTGGATCCATATGTGGTATGTGAAAAGAACAGACATGCAATGACTCTGGTTGTTGTTAGTAACAAGAACGCACATGCAATAACACTGGTGGAGCCATGTGTGGTCTCTGAAGAGAACACACATTTCAATGACACTAGTGGATCCATATGTGGTATGTGAAAAGAACACACATGAAATGACTCTGGATGTTGTTAGTAAAAAAGCAAACATGCAATGACACCGGTGGATCCATATGTGGTATGTGAAAAGAACACACATACAATGACTCTGGTTGTACTTAGTAACAAGAACACACATGCAATGACACTGGTGGATCCATGTGTGGTCTCTAAAGAGAACACACATTTCAATGATGCTGGTTGTTCTTAGTAAAAAGAACACACATGTAATGACACTCGTGGATCCATGTGTGGTCTCTGAAAATAACACACATGCAATGACACTGGGGGATCCATATGTGGTATGTGAAAAAGAGAAGTCATGAAATGACTCTAGTTGTTGCTAGTAAAAAGAACACACATACAATGAGACTGGTGGATCCATAGCTGGATTGTGAAAAGAACACACATGCAATGACACTGGTGGATCCATATGTGGCATGTGAAAAGAACACACATGCAATAACTCTGGTTGTTGTTAGTAACAATAACACACATGCAATAACACTGGTGGATCCATGTGTGGTCTTTGAAGAGAACATACATTTCAATGACTCTGGTGGATCCATATGTGGTATGTGAAAAGAACACACATGAAATGACTCTAGTTGTTGTTATTAAAAACAGCACACATGCAATGACACTGGTGGATCCATATGTGGTATGTGAAGAGAACACACATTTCAATGACTCTGATTGTTGTTAGTAAACAAAGCACACGTGCAATGACACTGGTGGATCCATGTGTGGTCTCTGAAAAGAACACACATTTCAATGACTCTGGTTGTTGTTAGTAAAATGAACACGCATGCAATGACACTAGTGGATCCATGTGTGTTCTCTTGGTTGTTGTTAGTAAAAAGAGCACACATGCAATGACACTGGTGGATCCATGTATGGTCTCTGAAGAGAACACACATTTCAATGATTCTGGTTGTTGTTAGTAAAAAGAACACACATGCAATAACACTGGTGGATCCATGTGTGGTCTCTGAAGAGAACACACATGAAATGACTCTGGTTGTGTGGATTGTGAAGAGAACACACATGTAATGACACTGGTGGATCCACATGTGGTATGTGAAAAGAACACACATGCAATGACTCTGGTTGTTGTTAGTAAAAATAACACACATGCAATAACACTGGTGGATCCATGTGTGGTCTCTAAAGAGAACACACATTTCAATGACTTTGGTTGTTGTTACTAAAAAGAATACACATGCAATGACACTGGTGGATAAATAGGTGGATTGTGAAAAGAACACACATGCAATGACACTGGTGGATCCATATGTGGTATGTGAAAAGAACACACATGCAATGACTCTGGTTGTACTTAGTAACAAGAACACACATGCAATGACACTGGTGGATCCATGTGTGGTCTCTGAAGAGAACACACATTTCAATGACTCTGGTTGTTGTTAGTAAAAAGAACACACATGCAATAACACTGGTGGATCCATGTGTGGTCTCTAAAGAGAACACACATTTCAAAGACTCTGGTTGTTGTTAGTAAAAAGAACACACATGCAATGACACTGGTGGATCCATGTGTGGTCTCTGAAGAGAACACACATGCAATTGACACTGGTGGATCCATATGTGGTACGTGAAAAGAGAAGTCATGAAATGACTCCAGTTGTTGCTAGTAAAAAGAACAAACATGCAATGAGACTGGTAGATCCATAGGCGGATTGTGAAAAGAACACACATGCAATGACTCTGGTTGTTAGTAACATGAACACACATGCAATAACACTGGTGGATCCATGTGTGGTCTCTGAAGAGAACATAAATTTCAATGACTCTGGTGGATCGATATGTGGTATGTGAAAAGAACACACATGAAATGACTCTGGTTGTTGTTAGTAAAAATAGCACACATGCAATGACACTGGCGGATCCATAGGTGGATTGTGAAAAGAACACACATGCAATGACACTGGTTGTTGTTACTAAAAAGAACACACATGCAATGACACTGGTGGATCCATATGTGGTATGTGAAGAGAACACAGATTTCAATGACTCTGGTTGTTCTTAGTAAAAAAAGCACATATGCAATAACACTGGTGGATCCATAGGTGGATTGTGAAAAGAACACACATTTCAATGACTCTGGTTGTTGTTAGTAAAAAGAACACACATGCAATGACACTGGTGGATCCATGTGTGGTCTCTGCAGAGAACACACATGCAATGACTCTGGTTGTTGTTAGTAAAAAGAGCACACATGCAATGACACTGGTGGATCCATATGTGGTATGTGAAAAGAACACACATGCAATGACTCTGGTTGTTGTTAGTAAAAAGAACACACTTGCAATAACACTGGTGGATCCATGTGTGGTCTCTAAAGATAACACACATTTCAATGACTCTGGTTGTTGTTAGTAAAAAGAACACACATGCAATGACACTGGTGGATCCATGTGTGGTCTCTGAAGAGAACACACATTTCAATGACTCTGGTTGTTGTTAGTAACAAGAACACACATACAATGACACTGGTGGATCCATACATAGATTATGAAAAGAACACACATGCAATGACACTGGTGGATCCATATGTGGTATGTGAAAAGAACACACATGCAATGACTCTGGTTGTTGTTAGTAACAATAACACACATGCAATAACACTGGTGGATCCATAGGTGGATTGTGAAAAGAAACACATGCAATGACACTGGTGGATCCATGTGTGGTCTCTAAAGAGAACACACATTTCAATGACTCTGGTTGTTGTTAGTAAAAAAGAACACATATGCAATGACATTGGTGGATCCATGTGTGGTATCTGAAGAGAACACACATGCAATGACACTGGTGGATCCATATGTGGTATGTGAAAAGAGAAGTCATGAAATGACACTAGTTGTTGCTAGTAAAAATAACACACATGCAATGAGACTGGTGGATCCATAGGTGGATTGTGAAAAGAACACACATGCAATGACACTGGTGGATCCATATGTGGCATGTGAAAAGAACACACATGCAATGACTCTGGTTGTTGTTAGTAACAAGAACACACATCCAATAACACTAGCGGATCCATGTGTGGTCTCTGAAGAGAACATACATTTCAATGACTCTGGTGGATCCATATGTGGTATGCGAAAAGAACACATGAAATGACTCTGGTTGTTGTTAGTAAAAAAGCACACATGCAATGACACTGGTGGATCCATAGGTGGATAGTGAAAAGAACACACATGCAATGACATTGGTTGTTGTTAGTAAAAAGAACACACATGCAATGACACTGGTGGTTCCATATATGGTATGTGAAGAGAACACTCATTTCAATGACTCTGGTTGTTAGTAAAAAAGCACACATGCAATGACACTGCTGGATCCATGTGTGGTCTCTGAAGAGAACACACATTTCAATGACTCTCGTTGTTGTTAGTAAAATGAACACATATGCAATGACACTAGTGGATCCATGTGTGGTCTCTGAAGAGAACACACATGCAATGACTCTGGTTGTTGTTAGTAAAAAGAGCACACATGCAATGACACTGGTGGATCCATATGTGGTATGTAAAAAGAACACACATGCAATGACTCTGGATGTTGTTAGGAAAAAGAGCACACATGCAATAACACTGGTGGATCCATGTGTGGTCTCTGAAGAGAACACACATTTCAATGACTCTGGTTGTTGTTAGTAAAAAGAACACACATGCAATAACACTGGTGGATCCATGTGTGGTCTCTGAAGAGAACACACATTTCAAAGACTCTGGTTGTTGTTAGTAAAAAGAACACACATGCAATGACACTGGTGGATCCATGTGTGGTCTCTGAAGAGAACACACATGCAATTGACACTGGTGGATCCATATGTGGTATGTGAAAAGAGAAGTCATGAAATGACTCCAGTTGTTGCTAGTAAAAAGAACAAACATGCAATGAGACTGGTAGATCCATAGGCGGATTGTGAAAAGAACACACATGCAATGACTCTGGTTGTTAGTAACATGAACACACATGCAATAACACTGGTGGATCCATGTGTGGTCTCTGAAGAGAACATAAATTTCAATGACTCTGGTGGATCGATATGTGGTATGTGAAAAGAACACACATGAAATGACTCTGGTTGTTGTTAGTAAAAATAGCACACATGCAATGACACTGGCGGATCCATAGGTGGATTGTGAAAAGAACACACATGCAATGACACTGGTTGTTGTTACTAAAAAGAACACACATGCAATGACACTGGTGGATCCATATGTGGTATGTGAAGAGAACACAGATTTCAATGACTCTGGTTGTTCTTAGTAAAAAAAGCACATATGCAATAACACTGGTGGATCCATAGGTGGATTGTGAAAAGAACACACATTTCAATGACTCTGGTTGTTGTTAGTAAAAAGAACACACATGCAATGACACTGGTGGATCCATGTGTGGTCTCTGCAGAGAACACACATGCAATGACTCTGGTTGTTGTTAGTAAAAAGAGCACACATGCAATGACACTGGTGGATCCATATGTGGTATGTGAAAAGAACACACATGCAATGACTCTGGTTGTTGTTAGTAAAAAGAACACACTTGCAATAACACTGGTGGATCCATGTGTGGTCTCTAAAGATAACACACATTTCAATGACTCTGGTTGTTGTTAGTAAAAAGAACACACATGCAATGACACTGGTGGATCCATGTGTGGTCTCTGAAGAGAACACACATTTCAATGACTCTGGTTGTTGTTAGTAACAAGAACACACATACAATGACACTGGTGGATCCATACATAGATTATGAAAAGAACACACATGCAATGACACTGGTGGATCCATATGTGGTATGTGAAAAGAACACACATGCAATGACTCTGGTTGTTGTTAGTAACAATAACACACATGCAATAACACTGGTGGATCCATAGGTGGATTGTGAAAAGAAACACATGCAATGACACTGGTGGATCCATGTGTGGTCTCTAAAGAGAACACACATTTCAATGACTCTGGTTGTTGTTAGTAAAAAAGAACACATATGCAATGACATTGGTGGATCCATGTGTGGTCTCTGAAGAGAACACACATTTCAATGACTCTGGTTGTTGTTAGTAAAAAGAACACACATGCAATAACACTGGTGGATCCATGTGTGGTATGTGAAAAGAACACACATTTCAATGACTCTGGTTGTTGTTAGTAAAAAGAAGACACATCCAATGACACTGGTGGATCCATGTGTGGTCTCTAAAGATAACACACATGCAATGACATTGGTGGGTCCATATGTGGTATGTGAAAAGAGAAGTCATGAAATGACTTGAGTTGTTGCTAGTAAAAAAGAACACACATGCACTAAGACTGGTGGATTCATAGGTGGATTGTGAAAAGAACACACATGCAATGACACTAGTGGATCCATATGTAGCATGTGAAAAGATTCACACATGCAATGACTCTGGTTGTTGTTAGTAAGAAGATCACACATGCAATAACACTGGTGGATCCATGTGTGGTCTCTGAAAAGAACATAAATTTCAATGACTCTGGTGGATCCATATGTGGTATGTGAAAAGAACACACATGAAATGACTCTGGTTGTTGTTAGTAAAAAAAGCACACATGCAATGACACTGGCGGATCCATAGGTGGATTGTGAAAATAACACACATGCAATGACACTGGTTGTTGTTAGTAAAAAGAACACACATGCAATGACTCTGGTTGTTGTTAGTAAAAAGAACACACATGCAATAACACTGGTGGATCCATGTGTGGTCTCTGAAGATAACACACATTTCAATGACTCTGGTTGTTGTTAGTAAAAAGAACACACATGCAATGACACTGGTGGATGCATGTGTTGTCTCTGAAGAGAACACACATTTCAATAACTCTGGTTGTTGTTAGTAAAAAGAAGACACATACAATGACACTGGTGGATCCATACGTGGATTGTGAAAAGAACACACATGCAATGACACACTGGTGGATCCATATGTGGTATGTGAAAAAAACACATCCAATGACTCTGGTTGTTAGTAAGAAGAACACACATGCAATGACACTAGTGGATCCATAGGTGGATTGTTAAAAGAACACACATGCAATGACACTGGTGGATCCATATGTGGTATGTGAAAAGAACAGACATGTAATGACTCTGGTTGTTGTTAGTAACAAGAACGCACATGCAATAACACTGGTGGAGCCATGTGTGGTCTCTGAAGAGAACACACATTTCAATGACACTAGTGGATCCATATGTGGTATGTGAAAAGAACACACATGAAATGACTCTGGATGTTGTTAGTAAAAAAGCAAACATGCAATGACACCGGTGGATCCATATGTGGTATGTGAAAAGAACACACATACAATGACTCTGGTTGTACTTAGTAACAAGAACACACATGCAATGACACTGGTGGATCCATGTGTGGTCTCTAAAGAGAACACACATTTCAATGATGATGGTTGTTCTTAGTAAAAAGAACACACATGTAATGACACTCGTGGATCCATGTGTGGTCTCTGAAAATAACACACATGCAATGACACTGGGGGATCCATATGTGGTATGTGAAAAAGAGAAGTCATGAAATGACTCTAGTTGTTGCTAGTAAAAAGAACACACATACAATGAGACTGGTAGATCCATAGCTGGATTGTGAAAAGAACACACATGCAATGACACTGGTGGATCCATATGTGGCATGTGAAAAGAACACACATGCAATAACTCTGGTTGTTGTTAGTAACAATAACACACATGCAATAACACTGGTGGATCCATGTGTGGTCTTTGAAGAGAACATACATTTCAATGACTCTGGTGGATCCATATGTGGTATGTGAAAAGAACACACATGAAATGACTCTAGTTGTTGTTATTAAAAACAGCACACATGCAATGACACTGGTGGATCCATATGTGGTATGTGAAGAGAACACACATTTCAATGACTCTGATTGTTGTTAGTAAACAAAGCACACGTGCAATGACACTGGTGGATCCATGTGTGGTCTCTGAAAAGAACACACATTTCAATGACTCTGGTTGTTGTTAGTAAAATGAACACGCATGCAATGACACTAGTGGATCCATGTGTGTTCTCTTGGTTGTTGTTAGTAAAAAGAGCACACATGCAATGACACTGGTGGATCCATGTATGGTCTCTGAAGAGAACACACATTTCAATGATTCTGGTTGTTGTTAGTAAAAAGAACACACATGCAATAACACTGGTGGATCCATGTGTGGTCTCTGAAGAGAACACACATGAAATGACTCTGGTTGTGTGGATTGTGAAGAGAACACACATGTAATGACACTGGTGGATCCACATGTGGTATGTGAAAAGAACACACATGCAATGACTCTGGTTGTTGTTAGTAAAAATAACACACATGCAATAACACTGGTGGATCCATGTGTGGTCTCTAAAGAGAACACACATTTCAATGACTTTGGTTGTTGTTACTAAAAAGAATACACATGCAATGACACTGGTGGATAAATAGGTGGATTGTGAAAAGAACACACATGCAATGACACTGGTGGATCCATATGTGGTATGTGAAAAGAACACACATGCAATGACTCTGGTTGTACTTAGTAACAAGAACACACATGCAATGACACTGGTGGATCCATGTGTGGTCTCTGAAGAGAACACACATTTCAATGACTCTGGTTGTTGTTAGTAAAAAGAACACACATGCAATAACACTGGTGGATCCATGTGTGGTCTCTGAAGAGAACACACATTTCAAAGACTCTGGTTGTTGTTAGTAAAAAGAACACACATGCAATGACACTGGTGGATCCATGTGTGGTCTCTGAAGAGAACACACATGCAATTGACACTGGTGGATCCATATGTGGTATGTGAAAAGAGAAGTCATGAAATGACTCCAGTTGTTGCTAGTAAAAAGAACAAACATGCAATGAGACTGGTAGATCCATAGGCGGATTGTGAAAAGAACACACATGCAATGACTCTGGTTGTTAGTAACATGAACACACATGCAATAACACTGGTGGATCCATGTGTGGTCTCTGAAGAGAACATAAATTTCAATGACTCTGGTGGATCGATATGTGGTATGTGAAAAGAACACACATGAAATGACTCTGGTTGTTGTTAGTAAAAATAGCACACATGCAATGACACTGGCGGATCCATAGGTGGATTGTGAAAAGAACACACATGCAATGACACTGGTTGTTGTTACTAAAAAGAACACACATGCAATGACACTGGTGGATCCATATGTGGTATGTGAAGAGAACACAGATTTCAATGACTCTGGTTGTTCTTAGTAAAAAAAGCACATATGCAATAACACTGGTGGATCCATAGGTGGATTGTGAAAAGAACACACATTTCAATGACTCTGGTTGTTGTTAGTAAAAAGAACACACATGCAATGACACTGGTGGATCCATGTGTGGTCTCTGCAGAGAACACATATGCAATGACTCTGGTTGTTGTTAGTAAAAAGAGCACACATGCAATGACACTGGTGGATCCATATGTGGTATGTGAAAAGAACACACATGCAATGACTCTGGTTGTTGTTAGTAAAAAGAACACACTTGCAATAACACTGGTGGATCCATGTGTGGTCTCTAAAGATAACACACATTTCAATGACTCTGGTTGTTGTTAGTAAAAAGAACACACATGCAATGACACTGGTGGATCCATGTGTGGTCTCTGAAGAGAACACACATTTCAATGACTCTGGTTGTTGTTAGTAACAAGAACACACATACAATGACACTGGTGGATCCATACATAGATTATGAAAAGAACACACATGCAATGACACTGGTGGATCCATATGTGGTATGTGAAAAGAACACACATGCAATGACTCTGGTTGTTGTTAGTAACAATAACACACATGCAATAACACTGGTGGATCCATAGGTGGATTGTGAAAAGAAACACATGCAATGACACTGGTGGATCCATGTGTGGTCTCTAAAGAGAACACACATTTCAATGACTCTGGTTGTTGTTAGTAAAAAAGAACACATATGCAATGACATTGGTGGATCCATGTGTGGTATCTGAAGAGAACACACATGCAATGACACTGGTGGATCCATATGTGGTATGTGAAAAGAGAAGTCATGAAATGACACTAGTTGTTGCTAGTAAAAATAACACACATGCAATGAGACTGGTGGATCCATAGGTGGATTGTGAAAAGAACACACATGCAATGACACTGGTGGATCCATATGTGGCATGTGAAAAGAACACACATGCAATGACTCTGGTTGTTGTTAGTAACAAGAACACACATCCAATAACACTAGCGGATCCATGTGTGGTCTCTAAAGAGAACATACATTTCAATGACTCTGGTGGATCCATATGTGGTATGCGAAAAGAACACATGAAATGACTCTGGTTGTTGTTAGTAAAAAAGCACACATGCAATGACACTGGTGGATCCATAGGTGGATAGTGAAAAGAACACACATGCAATGACATTGGTTGTTGTTAGTAAAAAGAACACACATGCAATGACACTGGTGGTTCCATATATGGTATGTGAAGAGAACACTCATTTCAATGACTCTGGTTGTTAGTAAAAAAGCACACATGCAATGACACTGCTGGATCCATGTGTGGTCTCTGAAGAGAACACACATTTCAATGACTCTCGTTGTTGTTAGTAAAATGAACACATATGCAATGACACTAGTGGATCCATGTGTGGTCTCTGAAGAGAACACACATGCAATGACTCTGGTTGTTGTTAGTAAAAAGAGCACACATGCAATGACACTGGTGGATCCATATGTGGTATGTAAAAAGAACACACATGCAATGACTCTGGATGTTGTTAGGAAAAAGAGCACACATGCAATAACACTGGTGGATCCATGTGTGGTCTCTGAAGAGAACACACATTTCAATGACTCTGGTTGTTGTTAGTAAAAAGAACACACATGCAATAACACTGGTGGATCCATGTGTGGTCTCTGAAGAGAACACACATTTCAAAGACTCTGGTTGTTGTTAGTAAAAAGAACACACATGCAATGACACTGGTGGATCCATGTGTGGTCTCTGAAGAGAACACACATGCAATTGACACTGGTGGATCCATATGTGGTATGTGAAAAGAGAAGTCATGAAATGACTCCAGTTGTTGCTAGTAAAAAGAACAAACATGCAATGAGACTGGTAGATCCATAGGCGGATTGTGAAAAGAACACACATGCAATGACTCTGGTTGTTAGTAACATGAACACACATGCAATAACACTGGTGGATCCATGTGTGGTCTCTGAAGAGAACATAAATTTCAATGACTCTGGTGGATCGATATGTGGTATGTGAAAAGAACACACATGAAATGACTCTGGTTGTTGTTAGTAAAAATAGCACACATGCAATGACACTGGCGGATCCATAGGTGGATTGTGAAAAGAACACACATGCAATGACACTGGTTGTTGTTACTAAAAAGAACACACATGCAATGACACTGGTGGATCCATATGTGGTATGTGAAGAGAACACAGATTTCAATGACTCTGGTTGTTCTTAGTAAAAAAAGCACATATGCAATAACACTGGTGGATCCATAGGTGGATTGTGAAAAGAACACACATTTCAATGACTCTGGTTGTTGTTAGTAAAAAGAACACACATGCAATGACACTGGCGGATCCATGTGTGGTCTCTGCAGAGAACACACATGCAATGACTCTGGTTGTTGTTAGTAAAAAGAGCACACATGCAATGACACTGGTGGATCCATATGTGGTATGTGAAAAGAACACACATGCAATGACTCTGGTTGTTGTTAGTAAAAAGAACACACTTGCAATAACACTGGTGGATCCATGTGTGGTCTCTAAAGATAACACACATTTCAATGACTCTGGTTGTTGTTACTAAAAAGAACACACATGCAATGACACTGGTGGATCCATGTGTGGTCTCTGAAGAGAACACACATTTCAATGACTCTGGTTGTTGTTAGTAACAAGAACACACATGCAATGACACTGGTGGATCCATACATAGATTATGAAAAGAACACACATGCAATGACACTGGTGGATCCATATGTGGTATGTGAAAAGAACACACATGCAATGACTCTGGTTGTTGTTAGTAACAATAACACACATGCAATAACACTGGTGGATCCATAGGTGGATTGTGAAAAGAAACACATGCAATGACACTGGTGGATCCATGTGTGGTCTCTAAAGAGAACACACATTTCAATGACTCTGGTTGTTGTTAGTAAAAAGAACACATATGCAATGACACTGGTGGATCCATGTGTGGTATCTGAAGAGAACACACATGCAATGACACTGGTGGATCCATATGTGGTATGTGAAAAGAGAAGTCATGAAATGACACTAGTTGTTTCTAGTAAAAATAACACACATGCAATAACACTGGTGGATCCATGTGTGCTCTCTAAAGAGAACACACATTTCAATGACTTTGGTTGTTGTTACTAAAAAGAATACACATGCAATGACACTGGTGGATCCATAGGTGGATTGTGAAAAGAACACACATGCAATGACACTGGTGGATCCATATGTGGTATGTGAAAAGAACACACATGCAATGACTCTGGTTGTACTTAGTAACAAGAACACACATGCAATGACACTGGTGGATCCATGTGTGGTCTCTGAAGAGAACACACATTTCAATGACTCTGGTTGTTGTTAGTCAAAAGAACACACATGCAATAACACTGGTGGATCCATGTGTGGTCTCTGAAGAGAACACACATTTCAATGACTCTGGTTGTTGTTAGTAAAAAGAACACACATGCAATGACACTGGTGGATCCATGTGTGGTCTCTGAAGAGAACACACATGCAATGACATTGGTGGATCCATATGTGGTATGTGAAAAGAGAAATCATGAAATGACTCCAGTTGTTGCTAGTATAAAGAACAAACATGCAATGAGACTGGTAGATCCATAGGCGGATTGTGAAAAGAACACACATGCAATGACTCTGGTTGTTAGTAACATGAACACACATGCAATAACACTGGTGGATCCATGTGTGGTCTCTGAAGAGAACATAAATTTCAATGACTCTGGTGGATCGATATGTGGTATGTGAAAAGAACACACATGAAATGACTCTGGTTGTTGTTAGTAAAAATAGCACACATGCAATGACACTGGCGGATCCATAGGTGGATTGTGAAAAGAACACACATGCAATGACACTGGTTGTTGTTACTAAAAAGAACACACATGCAATGACACTGGTGGATCCATATTTGGTATGTGAAGAGAACACATATTTCAATGACTCTGGTTGTTCTTAGTAAAAAAAGCACACATGCAATAACACTGGTGGATCCATAGGTGGATTGTGAAAAGAACACACATTTCAATGACTCTGGTTGTTGTTAGTAAAAAGAACACACATGCAATGACACTGGTGGATCCATGTGTGGTCTCTGCAGAGAACACACATGCAATGACTCTGGTTGTTGTTAGTAAAAAGAGCACACATGCAATGACACTGGTGGATCCATATGTGGTATGTGAAAAGAACACACATGCAATGACTCTGGTTGTTGTTAGTAAAAAGAACACACTTGCAATAACACTGGTGGATCCATGTGTGGTCTCTAAAGATAACACACATTTCAATGACTCTGGTTGTTGTTAGTAAAAAGAACACACATGCAATGACACTGGTGGATCCATGTGTGGTCTCTGAAGAGAACACACATTTCAATGACTCTGGTTGTTGTTAGTAACAAGAACACACATACAATGACACTGGTGGATCCATACATAGATTATGAAAAGAACACACATGCAATGACACTGGTGGATCCATATGTGGTATGTGAAAAGAACACACATGCAATGACTCTGGTTGTTGTTAGTAACAATAACACACATGCAATAACACTGGTGGATCCATAGGTGGATTGTGAAAAGAAACACATGCAATGACACTGGTGGATCCATGTGTGGTCTCTAAAGAGAACACACATTTCAATGACTCTGGTTGTTGTTAGTAAAAAAGAACACATATGCAATGACATTGGTGGATCCATGTGTGGTATCTGAAGAGAACACACATGCAATGACACTGGTGGATCCATATGTGGTATGTGAAAAGAGAAGTCATGAAATAACACTAGTTGTTGCTAGTAAAAATAACACACATGCAATGAGACTGGTGGATCCATAGGTGGATTGTGAAAAGAACACACATGCAATGACACTGGTGGATCCATATGTGGCATGTGAAAAGAACACACATGCAATGACTCTGGTTGTTGTTAGTAACAAGAACACACATCCAATAACACTAGCGGATCCATGTGTGGTCTCTGAAGAGAACATACATTTCAATGACTCTGGTGGATCCATATGTGGTATGCGAAAAGAACACATGAAATGACTCTAGTTGTTGTTAGTAAAAAAGCACACATGCAATGACACTGGTGGATCCATAGGTGGATAGTGAAAAGAACACACATGCAATGACATTGGTTGTTGTTAGTAAAAAGAACACACATGCAATGACACTGGTGGTTCCATATATGGTATGTGAAGAGAACACTCATTTCAATGACTCTGGTTGTTAGTAAAAAAGCACACATGCAATGACACTGCTGGATCCATGTGTGGTCTCTGAAGAGAACACACATTTCAATGACTCTCGTTGTTGTTAGTAAAATGAACACATATGCAATGACACTAGTGGATCCATGTGTGGTCTCTGAAGAGAACACACATGCAATGACTCTGGTTGTTGTTAGTAAAAAGAGCACACATGCAATGACACTGGTGGATCCATATGTGGTATGTAAAAAGAACACACATGCAATGACTCTGGATGTTGTTAGGAAAAAGAGCACACATGCAATAACACTGGTGGATCCATGTGTGGTCTCTGAAGAGAACACACATTTCAATGACTCTGGTTGTTGTTAGTAAAAAGAACACACATGCAATGCCACTGGTGGATCCATGTGTGGTCTCTAAAGAGAACACACATTTCAGTGACTCTAGTTGTTATTAGTAAAAAGAACACACATGCAATGACACTGGTCGATCCATGTGTGGTATCTGAAGAGAACACACATGCAATGACACTGGTGGATCCATATGTGGTATGTGAAAACAACACACATGCAATGACTCTGGTTGTTGCTAGTAACAATAACGCACCTACAATAACACTGGTGGATCCATAGGTGGATTGTGAAAAGAACACACATGCAATGACACTGATGGATCCATGTGTGGTCTCTGAAGAGAACACACATTTCAATGACTCTGGTTGTTGTTAGTAAAAAGAACACACATGCAATAACACTGGTGGATCCATGTGTGGTCTCTGAAGAGAACACACATTTCAATGACTCTGGTTGTTGTTAGTAAAAAGAATACACATGCAATGACACTGGTGGATCCATGTGTGGTCTCTGAAGAGAACACACATGCAATGACACTGGTGGATCCATATGTGGTATGTGAAAAGAGAAGTCATGAAATGACTCCAGTTGTTGCTAGTAAAAAGAACAAACATGCAATGAGACTGGTAGATCCATAGGCGGATTGTGAAAAGAACACACATGCAATGACTCTGGTTGTTGTTAGTAACATGAACACACATGCAATAACATTGGTGGATCCATGTGTGGTCTCTGAAGAGAACATAAATTTCAATGACTCTGGTGGATCCATATGTGGTATGTGAAAAGAACACACATGAAATGACTCTGGTTGTTGTTAGTAAAAATAGCACACATGCAATGACACTGGCGGATCCATAGGTGGATTGTGAAAAGAACACACATGCAATGACACTGGTTGTTGTTACTAAAAAGAACACACATGCAATGACACTGGTGGATCCATATGTGGTATGTGAAGAGAACACACATTTCAATGACTCTGGTTGTTCTTAGTAAAAAAAGCACACATGCAATAACACTAGTGGATCCATAGGTGGATTGTGAAAAGAACACACATTTCAATGACTCTGGTTGTTGTTAGTAAAAAGAACACACATGCAATGACACTGGCGGATCCATGTGTGGTCTCTGCAGAGAACACACATGCAATGACTCTGGTTGTTGTTAGTAAAAAGAGCACACATGCAATGACACTGGTGGATCCATATGTGGTATGTGAAAAGAACACACATGCAATGACTCTGGTTGTTGTTAGTAAAAAGAACACACTTGCAATAACACTGGTGGATCCATGTGTGGTCTCTAAAGATAACACACATTTCAATGACTCTGGTTGTTGTTAGTAAAAAGAACACACATGCAATGACACTGGTGGATCCATGTGTGGTCTCTGAAGAGAACACACATTTCAATGACTCTGGTTGTTGTTAGTAACAAGAACACACATGCAATGACACTGGTGGATCCATACATAGATTATGAAAAGAACACACATGCAATGACACTGGTGGATCCATATGTGGTATGTGAAAAGAACACACATGCAATGACTCTGGTTGTTGTTAGTAACAATAACACACTTGCAATAACACTGGTGGATCCATAGGTGGATTGTGAAAAGAAACACGTGCAATGACACTGGTGGATCCATGTGTGGTCTCTAAAGAGAACACACATTTCAATGACTCTGGTTGTTGTTAGTAAAAAGAACACACATGCAATGACACTGGTGGATCCATGTGTGGTATCTGAAGAGAACACACATGCAATGACACTGGTGGATCCATATGTGGTATGTGAAAAGAGAAGTCATGAAATGACACTAGTTGTTGCTAGTAAAAATAACACACATGCAATGAGACTGGTGGATCCATAGGTGGATTGTGAAAAGAACACACATGCAATGACACTGGTGGATCCATATGTGGCATGTGAAAAGAACACACATGCAATGACTCTGGTTGTTGTTAGTAACAAGAACACACATCCAATAACACTAGCGGATCCATGTGTGGTCTCTGAAGAGAACATACATTTCAATGACTCTGGTGGATCCATATGTGGTATGCGAAAAGAACACATGAAATGACTCTAGTTGTTGTTAGTAAAAAAGCACACATGCAATGACACTGGTGGATCCATAGGTGGATAGTGAAAAGAACACACATGCAATGACATTGGTTGTTGTTAGTAAAAAGAACACACATGCAATGACACTGGTGGTTCCATATATGGTATGTGAAGAGAACACTCATTTCAATGACTCTGGTTGTTAGTAAAAAAGCACACATGCAATGACACTGCTGGATCCATGTGTGGTCTCTGAAGAGAACACACATTTCAATGACTCTCGTTGTTGTTAGTAAAATGAACACATATGCAATGACACTAGTGGATCCATGTGTGGTCTCTGAAGAGAACACACATGCAATGACTCTGGTTGTTGTTAGTAAAAAGAGCACACATGCAATGACACTGGTGGATCCATATGTGGTATGTAAAAAGAACACACATGCAATGACTCTGGATGTTGTTAGGAAAAAGAGCACACATGCAATAACACTGGTGGATCCATGTGTGGTCTCTGAAGAGAACACACATTTCAATGACTCTGGTTGTTGTTAGTAAAAAGAACACACATGCAATGCCACTGGTGGATCCATGTGTGGTCTCTAAAGAGAACACACATTTTAGTGACTCTAGTTGTTATTAGTAAAAAGAACACACATGCAATGACACTGGTCGATCCATGTGTGGTATCTGAAGAGAACACACATGCAATGACACTGGTGGATCCATATGTGGTATGTGAAAACAACACACATGCAATGACTCTGGTTGTTGCTAGTAACAATAACGCACCTACAATAACACTGGTGGATCCATAGGTGGATTGTGAAAAGAACACACATGCAATGACACTGATGGATCCATGTGTGGTCTCTGAAGAGAACACACATTTCAATGACTCTGGTTGTTGTTAGTAAAAAGAAACACATGCAATAACACTGGTGGATCCATGTGTGGTCTCTGAAGAGAACACACATTTCAATGACTCTGGTTGTTGTTAGTAAAAAGAATACACATGCAATGACACTGGTGGATCCATGTGTGGTCTCTGAAGAGAACACACATGCAATGACACTGGTGGATCCATATGTGGTATGTGAAAAGAGAAGTCATGAAATGACTCCAGTTGTTGCTAGTAAAAAGAACAAACATGCAATGAGACTGGTAGATCCATAGGCGGATTGTGAAAAGAACACACATGCAATGACTCTGGTTGTTGTTAGTAACATGAACACACATGCAATAACATTGGTGGATCCATGTGTGGTCTCTGAAGAGAACATAAATTTCAATGACTCTGGTGGATCCATATGTGGTATGTGAAAAGAACACACATGAAATGACTCTGGTTGTTGTTAGTAAAAATAGCACACATGCAATGACACTGGCGGATCCATAGGTGGATTGTGAAAAGAACACACATGCAATGACACTGGTTGTTGTTACTAAAAAGAACACACATGCAATGACACTGGTGGATCCATATGTGGTATGTGAAGAGAACACACATTTCAATGACTCTGGTTGTTCTTAGTAAAAAAAGCACACATGCAATAACACTAGTGGATCCATAGGTGGATTGTGAAAAGAACACACATTTCAATGACTCTGGTTGTTGTTAGTAAAAAGAACACACATGCAATGACACTGGCGGATCCATGTGTGGTCTCTGCAGAGAACACACATGCAATGACTCTGGTTGTTGTTAGTAAAAAGAGCACACATGCAATGACACTGGTGGATCCATATGTGGTATGTGAAAAGAACACACATGCAATGACTCTGGTTGTTGTTAGTAAAAAGAACACACTTGCAATAACACTGGTGGATCCATGTGTGGTCTCTAAAGATAACACACATTTCAATGACTCTGGTTGTTGTTAGTAAAAAGAACACACATGCAATGACACTGGTGGATCCATGTGTGGTCTCTGAAGAGAACACACATTTCAATGACTCTGGTTGTTGTTAGTAACAAGAACACACATGCAATGACACTGGTGGATCCATACATAGATTATGAAAAGAACACACATGCAATGACACTGGTGGATCCATATGTGGTATGTGAAAAGAACACACATGCAATGACTCTGGTTGTTGTTAGTAACAATAACACACTTGCAATAACACTGGTGGATCCATAGGTGGATTGTGAAAAGAAACACGTGCAATGACACTGGTGGATCCATGTGTGGTCTCTAAAGAGAACACACATTTCAATGACTCTGGTTGTTGTTAGTAAAAAGAACACACATGCAATGACACTTCTGGATCCATGTGTGGTATCTGAAGAGAACACACATGCAATGACACTGGTGGATCCATATGTGGTATGTGAAAAGAGAAGTCATGAAATGACACTAGTTGTTGCTAGTAAAAATAACACACATGCAATGAGACTGGTGGATCCATAGGTGGATTGTGAAAAGAACACACATGCAATGACACTGGTGGATCCATATGTGGCATGTGAAAAGAACACACATGCAATGACTCTGGTTGTTGTTAGTAACAAGAACACACATGCAATAACACTAGCGGATCCATGTGTGGTCTCTGAAGAGAACATACATTTCAATGACTCTGGTGGATCCATATGTGGTATGCGAAAAGAACACACATGAAATGACTCTGGTTGTTGTTAGTAAAAAAGCACACATGCAATTACACTGGTGGATCCATAGGTGGATACTGAAAAGAACACACATGCAATGACACTGGTTGTTGTTAGTAAAAAGAACACACATGCAATGACACTGGTGGTTCCATATGTGGTATGTGAAGAGAACACTCATTTCAATGACTCTGGTTGTTAGTAAAAAAAGCACACATGCAATGACACTGCTGGATCCATGTGTGGTCTCTGAAGAGAACACACATTTCAATGACTCTCGTTGTTGTTAGTAAAATGAACACATATGCAATGACACTAGTGGATCCATGTGTGGTCTCTGAAGAGAACACACATGCAATGACTTTGGTTGTTGTTAGTAAAAAGAGCACACATGCAATGATACTGGTGGATCCATATGTGGTATGTAAAAAGAACACACATGCAATGACTCTGGATGTTGTTAGTAAAAAGAGCACACATGCAATAACACTGGTGGATCCATGTGTGGTCTCTGAAGAGAACACACATTTCAATGACTCTGGTTGTTGTTAGTAAAAAGAACACACATGCAATGCCACTGGTGGATCCATGTGTGGTCTCTAAAGCGAACACACATTTCAGTGACTCTAGTTGTTATTAGTAAAAAGAACACACATGCAATGACACTGGTCGATCCATGTGTGGTATCTGAAGAGAACACACATGCAATGACACTGGTGGATCCATATGTGGTATGTGAAAAGAACACACATGCAATGACTCTGGTTGTTGCTAGTAACAATAACACACCTACAATAACACTGGTGGATCCATGTGTGGTCTCTGAAGAAAACACACATTTCAATGACTCTGGTTGTTAGTAAAAAGAACACACATGCAATGACACTTGTGGATCAATGTGTGTATCTGAAGAGAACACACATGCAATGACACTGGTGGATCAATATGTGGTATGTCAAAAGAGGTCATGAAATGACTCCAGTTGTTGCTAGTAACAAGAACAAATATGCAATGACACTGGTGGATCCATAGGTGGATTGTGAAAAGAACACACATGCAATGACACTGGTGGATCCATATGTGGTATGTGAAAAGAACACACATGCAATGACTCTGGTTGTACTTAGTAACAAGAACACACATGCAATGACACTGGTGGATCCATAGGTGGATCCATGTGTGGTATCTGAAGAGAACACACATGCAATAACACTTGTGGATCCATATGTAGTATGTGAAAAGAGAAGTCATTCAATGTCTCCAGTTGTTGCTACTAAAAAGAACACACATGCACTGACACTGGTGGATCCATGTGTGGTCTCTGAAGAGAACACACATTTCAATGACTCTGGTTGTTGTTAGTAAAAAGAACACACATGCAATGACACTGGTGGATCCATATGTGGTCTCTAAAGAGAACACGCATTCAATGACTCTGGTTGTTGTTGGTAAAAAGAACACACATGCAATGACACTGGTGGATCTATGTCTGGTATCTGAAGAGAACACACATGTAATGACACTGGTGGATCCATATGTGGTATGTGAAAAGAGAAGTCATGAAATGACTCAACTTGTTGCTAGTAAAAAGAACACACATGCAATGAAACTAGTGGATCCATAGGTGGATTGTGAAAAGAACACACATGCAATAACACTGATGGATCCATGTGTTTGTCTCTGAAGAGAACAAATATTTCAATGACCGGTTGTTGTTAGTAAAAAGAACACACATGCAATGACACTGGTGGATCCATGTGTGGTATCTGAAGAGAACACACATGCAATGACACTGGTGGATCCATATGTGGTATGTGAAAAGAGAACTCATGAAATGACTCTAGTTGTTGCTAGTAAAAAGAACACACATGCAATGAAACTGGTGGATCCATAGGTGGATTGTGAAAAGAACACACATGCAATGACACTGGTGGATCCATATATGGCATGTGAAAACAACACATGTGTAATGACTCTGGTTGTTGTTAGTAACAAGAACACACATGCAATAACACTGGTGGATCCATGTGTTGTCTCTGAAGAGAACACACATTTCAATGACTCTGGTGGAACCATATTTGGTATGTGAAAAGAACACACATGAAATGACTCTAGTTGTTGTTAGTAAAAAAATCACACATGCAATGACACTGGTGGATCCATAGGTGCATTGTGAAAAGAACACACAAGCAATGACACTGGTTGTTGTTAGTAAAAAGAACACAGATGCAATGACACTGTTGCATCCATATGTGGTATGTGAAGAGAACACACATTTCAATGACACTGGTTGTTGTTAGTAAAAAAGCACACATGCAATGACACTGGTGGATCCATGTGTGGTCTCTGAAGAGAACACACATTTCAATGACTCTGGTTGTTGTTAGTAAAAAAGCACACATGCAATGACACTGGTGGATCCATGTGTGGTCTCTGAAGAGAACACACATTTCAATGACTCTGGTTGTTGTTAGTAAAATGAACACATATGCAATGACACTAGTGGATCCATGTGTGGTCTCTAAAGAGAACACACATGCAATGAGTCTGGTTGTTGTTAGTAAAAAGAGCACACATGCAATGACACTGGTGGATTCATATGTGGTATGTAAAAAGAACACACATGCAATGACTCTGGTTGTTGTTAGTAAAAAGAACACACATGTAATAACACTGGTGGATCCATGTGTGGTCTCTGAAGATAACACACATTTCAATGACTCTGGTTGTTGTTAGTAAAAAGAACACACATGTAATAACACTGGTGGATCCATGTGTGGTCTTTGAAGAGAACACACATTTCAATGACTCTGGTTGTTGTTAGTAAAAAGAAGACACATACAATGACACTGGTGGATCCATACGTGGATTGTGAAAAGAACACACATGCAATGACTCTGGTGGATCCATAGGTGGATTGTTAAAAGAACACACATGCAATGACACTGGTGGATCCATATGTGGTATGTGAAAAGAACACACATGCAATGACTATGGTTGTTGTTAGTAACAAGAACGCACATGCCATAACACTGGTGGATCCATGTGTGGTCTCTAAAGAGAACACACATTTTAATGACATTGGTGGATCCATATGTGGTATGTGAAAAGAACACACATGAAATGACTCTGGTTGTTAGTAAAAAAGCACACATGCGATGACACTGGTGGATCCATATGTGGTATGTGGAAAGAACACACATGCAATGACTCTGGTTGTACTTAGTAACAAGAACACACATGCAATGACACTGGTGGATCCATGTGTGGTCTCTAAAGAGAACACACATTTCAATGACGCTGGTTGTTGTTAGTAAAAAGAACACACATGCAATGACACTGGTGGATCCATGTGTGGTCTCTGAAGAGAACACACATTTCAATGACTCTGGTTGTTGTTAGTAAAAAGAATACACATGCAATGACACTGGTGGATCCATGTGTGGTCTCTGAAGAGAACACACATGCAATGACACTGGGGGATCCATATGTGGTATGTGAAAAAGAGAAGTCATGAAATGCCTCCAGTTGTTTCTAGTAAAAAGAACACACATGCAATGACACTGGTGGATCCATAGATGGATTGTGAAAAGAACACACATGCAATGACACTGGCGGATCCAGATGTGCTATGTGAAAAGAACACACAGGCAATGACTCTGGTTGTTGTTAGTAGCAAGAACACACATGCAATGACACTGGTGGATCCATAGGTGGATTGTGAAAAGAACACACATGCAATGACACTTGTGGATCCATATGTGGTATGTGAAAAGAACACACATGAAATGACTCTGGTTGTTGTTAGTAAAAAAAGCACACATGCAATGACACTGGCGGATCCATAGGTGGAATGTGAAAATAACACACATGCAATGACACTAGTTGTTGTTAGTAAAAAGAACACACATGCAATGACACTTGTGGATCCATATGTGGTATGTGAAGAGAACTCACATTTCACTGACTCTGGTTGTTGTTAGTAAAAAAAGCACACATGAAATAACACTGGTGGATCCATAGGTGGATTGTGAAAAGAACACACATGCAATGACACTGGCGGATCCAGATGTGCTATGTGAAAAGAACACACAGGCAATGACTCTGGTTGTTGTTAGTAGCAAGAACACACATGCAATGACACTGGTGGATCCATAGGTGGATTGTGAAAAGAACACACATGCAATGACACTTGTGGATCCATATGTGGTATGTGAAAAGAACACACATGAAATGACTCTGGTTGTTGTTAGTAAAAAAAGCACACATGCAATGACACTGGCGGATCCATAGGTGGAATGTGAAAATAACACACATGCAATGACACTAGTTGTTGTTAGTAAAAAGAACACACATGCAATGACACTTGTGGATCCATATGTGGTATGTGAAGAGAACTCACATTTCACTGACTCTGGTTGTTGTTAGTAAAAAAAGCACACATGAAATAACACTGGTGGATCCATAGGTGGATTGTGAAAAGAACACAGATTTCAATGGCTCTGGTTGTTGTTAGTAAAAAGAACACACATGCAATGACACTGATGGATCCATGTGTGGTCTCTGGAGAGAACACACATGCAATGACTCTGGTTGTTGTTAGTAAAAAGAGCATATATGCAATGACACTGGTGGATCCATATGTGGTATGTGAAAAGAACACACATACAATGACTCTGGTTGTTATTAGTAAAAAGAACACACATGCAATAACACTGGTCGATCCATGTGTGGTCTCTGAAGATAACACACATTTCAATGACTCTGGTTGTTGTTAGTAAAAAGAACACACATGCAATGACACTGGTGGATGCATGTGTGGTCTCTGAAGAGAACACACATTTCAATGACTCTGGTTGTTGTTAGTAAAAAGAAGACACATACAATTACACTGGTGGATCCATACGTGGATTGTGAAAAGAACACACATGCAATGACACTGGTGGATCCATATGTGGTATGTGAAAAGAACACACATGCAATGACTCTGCTTGTTGTTAGTAACAATAACACACATGCAATAACACTGGTGGATCCATGTGTGGTCACTAAAGAGAACATACATTTCGATGACTCTGGTGGATCCATATGTGGTATCTGAAAAGAACACACATGAAATGACTCTGGTTGTTGTTAGTAAAAACAGCACACATTCAATGATACTGGCGGATCCATAGGTGGATTGTGAAAAGAACACACATGCAATGACACTGGTTGTTAGTAAAAAGAACACACATGCAATGACACTGGTGGATCCATGTGTGGTCTCTGAAGAGAACACACATTTCAATGACTCTGGTTGTTGTTAGTAAAAAGAACACACATGCAATGACACTGGTGGATCCATAGATGGATTGTGAAAAGAACACACATGCAATGACACTGGTGGATCCATATGTGGTATGTGAAAAGAACACACATGCAATGCCTCCAGTTGTTGCTAGTAAAAAGAACACACATGCAATGACACTGGTGGATCCATAGGTGGATTGTGAAAAGAACACACATGCAATGACACTGGTGGATCCATATGTGGTATGTGAAAAGAACACACATGCAATGACTCTGGTTGCTGTTAGTAACAAGAACACACATGCAATAACACTGGTGGATCCATGTGTGGTCTCTGGAGAGAACACACATTTCAATGACACTTGTGGATCCATATGTGGTATTTGAAAAGAACACACATGAAATGACTCTGGTTGTACTTAGTAACAAGAACACACATGCAATGACACTGGTGGATCCATGTGTGGTCTCTAAAGAAAACACACATTTCAATGACTCTGGTTGTTAGTAAAAAGAACACACATGCAATGACACTTGTGGATCCATGTGTGTATCTGAAGAGAACACACATGCAATGACACTGGTGGATCAATATGTGGTATGTCAAAAGAGAAGTCACGAAATGACTCCAGTTGTTGCTAGTAACAAGAACACATATGCAATGACACTGGTGGATCCATAGGTGGATTGTGAAAAGAACACACATGCAATAACACTGGTGGATCCATATGTGGTATGTGAAAAGAACACACATGCAATGACTCTGATTGTACTTAGTAACAAGAACACACATGCAATGACACTGGTGGATCCATAGGTGGATCCATGTGTGGTATCTGAAGAGAACACACATGCAATGACACTTGTGGATCCATATGTAGTATGTGAAAAGAGAAGTCATTCAATGTCTCCAGTTGTTGCTACTAAAAAGAACACACATGCAATGACACTGGTGGATCCATGTGTGGTCTCTGAAGAGAACACACATTTCAATGACTCTGGTTGTTGTTAGTAAAAAGAACACACATGCAATGACACTGGTGGATCCATATGTGGTCTCTGAAGAGAACACACATTCAATGACTCTGGTTGTTGTTGGTAAAAAGAACACACATGCAATGACACTGGTGGATCTATGTCTGGTATCTGAAGAGAACACACATGTAATGACACTGGTGGATCCATATGTGGTATGTGAAAAGAGAAGTCATGAAATGACTCAACTTGTTGCTAGTAAAAAGAACACACATGCAATGAGACTAGTGGATCCATAGGTGGATTGTGAAAAGAACACAGATGCAATAACACTGATGGATCCATGTGTTTGTCTCTGAAGAGAACAAATATTTCAATGACTCTGGTTGTTGTTAGTAAAAAGAACACACATGCAATGACACTGGTGGATCCATGTGTGGTATCTGAAGAGAACACACATGCAATGACACTGGTGGATCCATATGTGGTATGTGAAAAGAGAACTCATGAAATGACTCTAGTTGTTGCTAGTAAAAAGAACACACATGCAATGAAACTGGTGGATCCAAAGGTGGATTGTGAAAAGAACACACATGCAATGACACTGGTGGATCCATATATGGCATGTGAAAAGAACACATGTGTAATGACTCTGGTTGTTGTTAGTAACAAGAACACACATGCAATAACACTGGTGGATCCATGTGTTGTCTCTGAAGAGACCACACATTTCAATGGCTCTGGTGGAACCATATGTGGTATGTGAAAAGAACACACATGAAATGACTCTAGTTGTTGTTAGTAAAAAAAGCACACATGCAATGACACTGGTGGATCCATAGGTGCATTGTGAAAAGAACACACATGCAATGACACTGGTTGTTGTTAGTAAAAAGAACACAGATGCAATGACACTGTTGCATCCATATGTGGTATGTGAAGAGAACACCCATTTCAATGACACTGGTTGTTAGTAAAAAAAGCACACATGCAATGACACTGGTGGATCCATGTGTGGTCTCTGAAGAGAACACACATTTCAATGACTCTGGTTGTTGTTAGTAAAAAGAACACACATGCAATGATACTAGTGGATCCATGTGTGGTCTCTGAAGAGAACACAGATGCAATGACTCTTGCTGTTGTTAGTAAAAAGAGCACACATGCAATGACACTGGTTGATCCATATGTGGTATGTGAAAAGAACACACATGCAATGAGTCTGGTTGTCGTTAGTAAAAAGAACACACATGCAATAACACTGGTGGATCCATGTGTGGTCTCTGAAGAGAACACACATTTCAATGACTCTGGTTGTTGTTAGTAAAAATAACACACATGCAATGACACTGATGGATAAATAGGTGGATTATGAAAAGAAACACATGCAATGACACTGGTGGATCCATATGTGGTATGTGAAAAGCACACACATGAAATGACTCTAGTTGTTGTTAGTAAAAAAAGCACACATGCAATGACACTAGTGGATCCATATGTGGTATGTGAAAAGAACACACATGCAATGACTCTGGTTGTACTTAGTAACAAGAACACACATGCAATGACACAGGTGGATCCATGTGTGGTCTCTGAAGAGAACACACATTTCAATGACTCTGGTTGTTGTTAGTAAAAAGAACACACATGCAATAACACTGGTGGATCCATGTGTGGTATGTGAAAAGAACACACATTTCAATGACTCTTGTTGTTAGTAAAAAGAAGACACATCCAATGACACTGGTGGATCCATGTGTGGTCTCTAAAGATAACACACATGCAATGACATTGGTGGATCCATATGTGGTATGTGAAAAGAGAAGTCATGAAATGACTTGAGTTGTTGCTAGTAAAAAAGAACACACATGCACTGAGACTGGTGGATTCATAGGTGGATTGTGAAAAGAACACACATGCAATGACACTAGTGGATCCATATGTAGCATGTGAAAAGAACACACATGCAATAACTCTGGTTGTTGTTAGTAAGAAGATCACACATGCAATAACACTGGTGGATCCATGTGTGGTCTCTGAAAAGAACATAAATTTCAATGACTCTGGTGGATCCATATGTGGTATGTGAAAAGAACACACATGAAATGACTCTTGTTGTTGTTAGTAAAAAAAGCACACATGCAATGACACTGGCGGATCCATAGGTGGATTGTGAAAATAACACACATGCAATGACACTGGTTGTTGTTAGTAAAAAGAACACACATGCAATGACTCTGGTTGTTGTTAGTAAAAAGAACACACATGCAATAACACTGGTGGATCCATGTGTGGTCTCTGAAGATAACACACATTTCAATGACTCTGGTTGTTGTTAGTAAAAAGAACACACATGCAATGACACTGGTGGATGCATGTGTGGTCTCTGAAGAGAACACACATTTCAATGACTCTAGTTGTTGTTAGTAAAAAGAAGACACATACAATGACACTGGTGGATCCATACGTGAATTGTGAAAAGAACACACATGCAATGACACTGGTGGATCCATATGTGGTATGTGAAAAAAACACATCCAATGACTCTGGTTGTTAGTAAGAAGAACACACATGCAATGACACTAGTGGATCCATAGGTGGATTGTTAAAAGAACACACATGCAATGACACTGGTGGATCCATATGTGGTATGTGAAAAGAACAGACATGCAATGACTCTGGTTGTTGTTAGTAACAAGAACGCACATGCAATAACACTGGTGGAGCCATGTGTGGTCTCTGAAGAGAACACACATTTCAATGACACTAGTGGATCCATATGTGGTATGTGAAAAGAACACACATGAAATGACTCTGGATGTTGTTAGTAAAAAAGCAAACATGCAATGACACTGGTGGATCCATATGTGGTATGTGAAAAGAACACACATGCAATGACTCTGGTTGTACTTAGTAACAAGAACACACATGCAATGACACTGGTGGATCCATGTGTGGTCTCTAAAGAGAACACACATTTCAATGATGCTGGTTGTTCTTAGTAAAACGAACACACATGTAATGACACTGGTGGATCCATGTGTGGTCTCTGAAAATAACACACATGCAATGAAACTGGGGGATCCATATGTGGTATGTGAAAAAGAGAAGTCATGAAATGACTCTAGTTGTTGCTAGTAAAAAGAACACACATACAATGAGACTGGTGGATCCATAGGTGGATTGTGAAAAGAACACACATGCAATGACACTGGTGGATCCATATGTGGCATGTGAAAAGAACACACATGCAATAACTCTGGTTGTTGTTAGTAACAATAACACACATGCAATAACACCGGTGGATCCATGTGTGGTCTTTGAAGAGAACATACATTTCAATGACTCTGGTGGATCCATATGTGGTATGTGAAAAGAACACACATGAAATGACTCTAGTTGTTGTTATTAAAAACAGCACACATGCAATGACACTGGTGGATCCATATGTGGTATGTGAAGAGAACACACATTTCAATGACTCTGGTTGTTGTTAGTAAACAAAGCACACGTGCAATGACACTGGTGGATCCATGTGTGGTCTCTGAAAAGAACACACATTTCAATGACTCTGGTTGTTGTTAGTAAAATGAACACGCATGCAATGACACTAGTGGATCCATGTGTGTTCTCTTGGTTGTTGTTAGTAAAAAGAGCACACATGCAATGACACTGGTGGATCCATATGTGGTATGTAAAAAGAACACACATGCAATGACTCTGGTTGTTGTTAGTAAAAAGAACACACATGCAATAACACTAGTGGATCCATGTGTGGTCTCTGAAGACAACACACATTTCAATGACTCTGGTTGTTGTTAGTAAAAAGAAGACACATGCAATGACACTGGTGGATCCATGTATGGTCTCTGAAGAGAACACACATTTCAATGACTCTGGTTGTTATTAGTAAAAAGAACACACATGCAATGACACTGGTGGATCCATAGGTGGATTGTGAAAAGAACATACATACAATGACACTGGCGGATCCATATGTGGTATGTGAAAAGAACACACATTCAATGACTCTGGTTATTGTTAGTAACAAGAACACACATGCAATGACACTGTTGGATCCATAGGTGGATTGTGAAAAGAACACACATGTAATGACACTGGTGGATCCATATGTGGTATGTGAAAAGAACACACACGCAATGACTCTGGTTGTTGTTAGTAACAAGAACACACATGCAATAACACTGGTGGATCCATGTGTGCTCTCTAAAGAGAACACACATTTCAATGACACTCGTGGATCCATATGTGGTATGTGAAAAGTACACACATGAAATGACTCTGGTTGTTGTTAGTAAAAAAAGCACACATGCAATGACACTGGTGGATCCATATGTGGTATGTGAAAAGAACACACATGCAATGACTCTGGTTGTACTTAGTAACAAGAACACACATGCAATGACACTGGGGGATCCATGTGTGGTCTCTGAAAAGAACACACATTTCAATGACGCTGGTTGTTCTTAATAAAAAGAACACACGTGCAATGACACTGGTGGATCCATCTGTGGTCTCTGAAGAGAACACACATTTTAATGACTCTGGTTGTTGTTAGTAAAAAGAACACACATACAATGACACTTGTGGATCCATGTGTGGTCTCTGAAGAGAACACACATGCAATGACACTGGGGGATCCATATGTCGTATGTGAAAAAGAGAAGTCATGAAATGACTCCAGTTGTTGCTAGTAAAAAGAACAAACATGCAATGAGACTGGTGGATCCATAGGTGGATTGTGAAAAGAACACACATGCAATGACACTAGTGGATCCATATGTGGCATGTGAAAAGAACACACATGCAATGACTCTGGTTGTTGTTAGTAACAATAACACACATGCAATAACATTGGTGGATCCATGTGTGGTCTCTGAAGAGAACATACATTTCAATGACTCTGGTGGATCCATATGTGGTATGTGAAAAGAACACACATGAAATGACTCTGGTTGTTGTTAGTAAAAAAGCACACATGCAATGACACTGGTGGATCCATGTGTGGTCTCTGAAGAGAACACACATTTCAATGACTCTGGTTGTTGTTAGTAAAATGAACACATATGCAATGACACTAGTGGATCCATGTGTGGTCTCTAAAGAGAACACACATGCAATGACACTGGTTGTTGTTAGTAAAAAGAACACACATGTAATGACACTGGTGGATCCATATGTGGTATGTGAAGAGAACACACATTTCAATGACTCTGGTTGTTAGTAAAAAAGCACACATGCAATGACACTGGTGGATCCATAGGTGGATTGTGAAAAGAACACACATTTTAATGACTCTGGTTGTTGTTAGTAAAAATAACACACATGCAATGACACTGGTGGATCCAGAGACCACACATGCAATGACTCTGGTTGTTGTTAGTAAAAAGAGCACACATGCAATGACACTGGTGGATCCATATGTGGTATGTGAAAAGAACACACATGCAATGACTCTGGTTGTTGTTAGTAAAAAGAACACACATGCAATAACACTGGTGGATCCATGTGTGGTCTCTGAAGATAACACACATTTCAATGACTCTGGTTGTTGTTAGTAAAAAGAACACACATGCAATGACACTGTTGGATCCATGTGTGGTATGTGAAAAGAACACACATGCAATGCCTCTGGTTGTTGTTAGTAACAAGAACACACATGCAATGACACTGGTGGATCCATAGGTGGATTGTTAAAAGAACACACATGCAATGACACTGGTGGATCCATATGTGGTATGTGAAAAGAACACACATGTAATGACTCTGGTTGTTGTTAGTAACAAGAACGCACATGCAATAACACTGGTGGATCCATGTGTGGTCTCTAAAGAGAACACACATTTCAATGACACTGGTGGATCCATATGTGGTATGTGAAAAGAACACACATGCAATGACTCTGGTTGTACTTAGTAACAAGAACACACATGCAATGACACAGGTGGATCCATGTGTGGTCTCTGAAAATAACACATATTTCAATGACTCTGGTTGTTATTAGTAAAAAGAACACACATGCAATGACACTGGTGGATCCAGATATGTTATGTGAAAAGAACACACATGCAATGACTCTAGTTGTTGTTAGTAACAAGAACACACATGCAATAACACTGGTGGATCCATGTGTGGTTTCTAAAGAGAACACACATTTCAATGACACTGGTGGATCCATATGTGGTATGTGAAAAGAACACACATGCAATGACTCTGGTTGTTGTTAGTAACAAGAACACACATGCAATGACACTGGTGGATCCATAGGTGGGTTGTGAAAGAACACACATGCAATGACACTGGTGGATCCATATGTGGTATGTGAAAATAACACACATGCAATGACTTTGGTTGTTAGTAACAAGAACACACATGCAATAATACTGGTGGATCCATGTGTGGTCTCTGAAGAGAACAAACATTTCAATGACACTGGTTGATCCATATGTGGTATGTGAAAAGAAGACACATGAAATGACTCTGGTTGTTGTTAGTAAAAAAAGCACACATGCAATGACACTGGTGGACCCAGTTTGCCTCTCGACCAGGCCGGACAGTCCGGGTGGATCTGGCCGGACACTACGGTCGTGGCAGATCTTTTTGCCTTCGTCTTGATGATCTTCTCTTGCGCCTTCCTCCCGATCCTCCCTCGCGCATCCTTGGGCGATCATCATGTTGGGCTTCTCTTCTAGCCCTTCTCCTCGCGCCATGCTTGTTTCTCCAACGAACCTGATCATACATAAATGCATAGACTTAGGCAGTATAAAGTTCTCATCAATCAAAGTACCAGATTCATTTAGGAGTAAATTCACCTATTGTTCCAGTAGCTTAGCACGAGCTCTTGTAATAGGTCCAATTCTAATCTCATTGGACTGATTCTTTCTTGCAACAGTTGTAGCATCTTCAGTAGTCATTGGGGTAGGTGTAATTGTAGGGATGTCCTCATGTGTGGTCTCTGAAGAGAACACACATTTCAATGACTATGGTTGTTGTTAGTAAAAAGAACACACATGCAATGACACGGGTGGATCCATAGGTGGATTGTGAAAAGAACACACATGCAATGACAGGGGTGGATCCTCATCATCTCCCCCCTTTAAAAGGCGTCGACCTCGACGCTCCAAGGTCTTCTCTAGCATATGGTGACAAATCAGCAACATTGAAGCTATTGCTAACTCCACCAAACTCCTCAATAGGTATATCGACCGAGTAGGCGTTATCATTAATCTTGGCTAACACCTTGTAAGGACCAGCACCACGTGGCTTCAACTTTGACTTTCGAAGTAGTGGAAACCTATCCTTGCGTAGATGCACCCAAACCATATCTCCAGGCTTGAACAACACTTCTTTCCTTGCAGCAGCAATGTTCTTGCCTTTCTTCTCAATAGCCTCTCGAGTCTTCTCATGTATTTTCTTCATATAATCAGCACGTTTTGATGCCTCCTTATCAACTCTCTCATGTAATGGCAGAGGCAACATATCAAGTGGCGTCAATGGCTTGAAACCATACACCACCTCAAAAGGACAAAGCTGAGTAGTTGAATGCACAACACTGTTGTAAGCAAACTCAACATGTGGCAAACACTCTTCCCACTCCCGCAGATTCTTTTTAATCATGGTCCTTAGCAGCTGTGACAATGTTCGATTCACCACCTTCGTTTGACCATCTGTTTGGGGATGACATGTAGTACTGAACAGCAACTTCGTCCCTAGCTTTCCCCATAAGGTCTTCCAAAAGTATCTCATGAACTTCACATCACGGTCAGAAACAATCGTCTTTGGTAATCCATGTAATATCACGATGTCCCTGAAAAACAGGTTAGCAACATGCGACGCATCGTCGCTTTTGTGGCAGGCAATAAAATGAGCCATCTTAGAGAACCTATCCACTACCACAAATATAGAATCATGACCTCTCTGAGTTTTAGGTAGACCTAGCACAAAATCCATACTAATGTCTTCCCATGGAGTAGTCGGTGTAGAGAGAGGTGTATACAAACCGTGAGGCTTCAGCTTAGATTTTGACTTGTGGCATGTAATACATCGGCTCAAAAATCTGTACACATCACGCCTCATCTTGGGCCAATAAAAGTGATCAGCAAGCATGAGCAACGTCTTCTCACGCCCAAAGTGACCCATCAAACCACCAGCATGTGATTCCTGCACTAAGAACAAACGCAACAACGATTCTGGAATACATAGTTTGTTAGCTCAAAACAAATATCCATCATGTATATGATACTTATCCCATGCGTTTCTAAGAGCACACAAACGATATGGTTCAGCAAAATCATGGTCAGTTGCATAAAGTGCACAAATAGCTTCTAATCCAGGAATTTTAACATCAAGATTGGTTAATAGCATGTTCTTCCTAGATAGAGCATCAGCAACAACGTTCTCTTTTCACTACTTATAGTTAATGATGTAAGGAAAAGACTCAATGAACTCAACCCATTTAGCTAATCTTCTATGCAAGTTTGATTGAGCTTTCAAGTATTTCAATGCTTCATGATCAGAATGTATGATGAATTCTTTTGGCCACAAATAATGTTGCCAAACCTCAAGTACTCTAACAAGTGCATAAAATTCTTTATCATAGATAGAATAATTCAAACGAGCACCAGTCAATTTCTCAGAAAAATAAGCTATTGGCCGACCCTCTTGCATCAAAACGCCACCTATGCCTATACCACTAGCATCACATTCAACTTCAAATTGCTTCGAAAAATCAGGTAATGCAAGTAATGGTGCAGAAGTAAGCAAACGTTTTAATGTATCAAATGCAATGTCTTGAGCCGCTCCCCATACAAAAGGAACACCTTTCTTTGTCAAATCATTTAATGGTGCAGCAATGGTGCTAAAATCTTTCACAAAGCGCCTATAGAAACCAGCGAGACCGTGGAAACTACGCACTTGACTAACATTCATTGGAGTAGGCCAGTTCTGAATTGATTCAATTTTAGATTGATCTACCTCTACTCCATGCTTAGAAACAACAAATCCTAGAAATATGACCTTATCTTTTGCAAATATACACTTCTCAAGATTAGCATACAGTTTATTATCACGTAACACTTGCAAAACTTGTCTAATATGAGTGCAATGTTCAGATTCGGTGTGGCTGTATATGAGTATATCATCAAAGTAAACAACCACGAAACGACCAATAAACTCTCTCAAAACATGATTCATCAAACGCATGAAAGTACTAGGTGCATTAGTAAGACCAAACGGCATAACTAACCACTCATACAAACCGAATTTAGTTTTGAAAGCAGTTTTCCATTCATCCCTTCTTTCATCCTAATTTGATGATAACCACTACGCAAGTCAATTTTAGAGAAAACAGCAGCACCACTCAATTCATCTAGCATATCCTCTAAGCGTGGAATAGGATGACGATATCGAATAATGATGTTATTAATCGCTCTACAATCAACACACATGCGCCATGTACCATCTTTCTTAGGAACTAAAATAACAGGAACATCACAAGGGCTGAGAGAGACACGAATGTACCCTTTATCCAGCAACGCTTGTACTTGCTTTTGAATTTCCTTAGTTTCTTCGGGATTAGTCCTGTAAGGTGCACGGTTGGGAAGTGTGGCGCCAGGAATCAGGTCCACTTGATGTTCTATACCATGCAATGGAGGCAAACCTGCGGGTACGTCTTCTGGAAACACATCCCCAAAGTCCTGCAAAACAGAAGAGACACCAAGAGAAATAGGGGTCATGTCATTAAAAACCAATACCTCGCCCTTATACACGAGCACAAGTGGCATGGCTGTAGGATCCTCACGAAACTCTCTCATATCCTCCTTGGTGGCTAATATCAATAACCCAGGCACTCTCTCACTTTTCGTTATATCACCCATTTTAGGCTCAATTACATCAGGAACAGCTGTTACACAGTCTCGCCGAGTGGTAGTATCTTCCTTCAAGTTCACCTCTATCTTTTGGCGAGAATCATTCACAATTTCTTGTGGTGTCATTGGCTGCATAGCAATCTTCTTTCCTTTGAATTCCAAGTGATATGTATTGGCTCGGCCATTGTGTTGCACATGGCGATCATAGAGCCAAGGCCGACCCAATAGTAGGTGACAAACAGTCATAGGAACCACATCAAAATCAATAGAATCTTTGTATGGCCCTATTTGAAAATTCACACGTACCATATGATTTACCTTCATCTCACCATTGTTGCTCAACCATTGTATGTAGTATGGCTTGGGATGAGGTAAATATGTCAAATTCAGTTTGGCACATAGTTCCTTACTTGCAAGATTTCTGCAGCTACCTCCATCAATAATTACCTTGCAAGCTTTGTTTGGTTCAACTAGAGCTTTTGTTTGGAACAAGTTGCAACGCTGGGATTCCTCAACCGGTTGCACACTAAGTACACATGAAGATACGACAATAGTGGGTGCACGCTTAGCATATGCATCAACACCTTCCTCGCCGTCATCAATATCATCATCAGAAGCTTCATCTCCACTTTCTACTTCACCTTGTTCATTAACAAACATAACCTTGCTGTTTGGACAATCTTTCTTGTAGTGACCTCTACCTCCACAAGTATGGCACACTATATCACGAGTACGTGCAGTAGACATGTTGGAACCCGAGCTAGCAGCAGGAGCAGCGGGTTTCCGAGCATTAGAACCAAACGAAGGTGTATTTGCTGGTTTGTCCGATGGTGTAAATGGAACAGCAGCTGGTGGCATGACTGTAGGAGGTGTAGACCTGGCCAAAAATCTACTGGAGGACGGAAAACGAGCATGTGACTTCGCCTCTTCTGACAACTGGGATTCGGCCTCTCTAGCATGATGCAACAACTCATTCATGGTCTCATACTTGTGATGACGAACAATGCTCTTGATTGGTAACTTCAAATTGTTTAGGAATCGCTGCATGGTCATCTCAATGGACTCACGAATTCTAGCACGCTACATAAGCATCTCCATCTCCATGTAGTACTCATCAATTCATGGTGCCTTGCTTCAGTTGCGTCAATTTATCAAAAACTGATCGCAAGTAGTTGGTTGGTACGAAACGAGCTTTCATGATTTGCTTCATCTCGCGCCAATCCATCACAGGAAGTTCATTGTCCTCCCTTCTATGCTGCACAAGAGCATCCCACCAACGTAAAGCATAACCATCAAATTCAGATGTTAGAAGCTTGACCTTCTTATCTTCTGGATAGTCAAATAAGCGCCAGAGTTTCTCAATCTTCAATTCCCAGGTGAGGTAGTCTTCATGATCAATGGAACCATCAAACTTAGGAATCGAGAATTTTGGCTTGCCCAAACCATCATCAGTAGCTTGGTTGGGCACACGTTGACCACGCCCAAGATGGGCAAACCCACGACCATGAGCAGGTGCATGGACAGGGGGAATAGCACGTCCCCTGCCAACATGTGGAGCAGCATCAACAGCGCTACCCTCATCGAAATCATCAAAGGCATCATCATGTTGAGGATCTTCCCTTGTATGCAAGGCGGCTGTCAAACCCTCAATGGACTGCTGCAAAGTGGTGACATTGACATTGAGCGTAGCCACTTGCGTTTGGATAGTATCAACTGTCCCAACATGCTGATCCAATCTCATATTCATATCTTGGAGATTCTTGTCAATGGCATTTGTCGTGTTAGTAAACACACGTGTCAAGTGGGATTTCAAAGCCTCATATTCACGCCAATTGACGAGCTCCTCATCTTTCTTTTTCTACAACACAACATCATCATCACTAGTAGACATGATTAGTAGGTTAGTGCAAAAATCAGAATCTGTATGGTGGAAACTCTCACAACTCACTCACAACTAATAAGAAAGGAGATCTTACCGTTCCAAAGTGAATAGAGATGCTCTACCAAACGAAATCAAAGACTGATGCACTTGATGTGATGACGTGAATATCAAAGGTATAGAGGACGATCGTAGGGCACACAGGTTATGTAAAAGTGGAGCTATAGGTTTGGTACCCTATCTACACCGCAAACAAGTCCTAGTGCTGATCGTACAAATACCCAAGAAACACACACAGTGGAGATAAACGTGGCAAAGCAACTTATGAAAAGAAATATTGCAATGCACAAGAGAGAGACGCTAGTAATAGCTCAAATAGAACAGGCACAAGATTGCTCAGTCTACTAGTGCTATACACAACAAGGCCTCCAATATTGCACACTTCTATATCTCCTTTTTTTTATACTGATTCTCTTTTCTTTTCTTTTTTTTTTGATTTTTCAACTATATTACTCAATGCAAACGAATACAGCAACGTATAACAAAACTGGGCCGGATAGTCTGGTTGATATGCGCCGGAGACTCCGGTGGGGGCGGATAGTCCGGTGTGATTCGGCCGGATAGTCCGGTTTTGCCTGTCAAAAATTTTTGCACTTAAAAACCCTAATGAGCAGCCTGTTGGAGCAAAGCAACTAGTCTCGTAGGTACGTTCCTAGGAACAGATGTTGTAGATAGGCTGTGTCTATGGTATGCAAATAAAAGTACGCTATGTGGACTCCGAAAAACGATAAAAACTTGCGGAAACGTTAACGGTGGGAACAACGGAGAACAAGATCAAACCCTAAACCTAGACACAAACGGAAACTAGACTCCTACGAGGAAAACCTGCAGATCGGATCTACGAGAAGATACAATCAACAACTAAAACTCGAAAACGATGCAATCTAGTCTATGGCAAATCTTTTTGTAAGGCTTTTTCTGTATAGGACGAAAACACTCTCTAATCTATGGGTGGATTTGTGGATACCTACCGAGGCAACACTAGAAATCTGATACCAAGATGATAAGGGGTGGCCTGATCTTCTCAGTAAGCAGATGGCGATGATGATGGTGGATGATAGATAACTAGTGTGTAGCTATGATCTCTCCCGCCCGATCCCTGATGCCAGTGCAACAGATCTCGAACCTTGTAGGATATTCACAACACCACCCTCTTGCGCACGCAGCCGTGACCACGAACGGTAGTATGCAATCTACTAATTCCCAATGGAACAACAAATCACACTCAATTATAGTTGGTAGATTCGAACATAGGGTAATTCCAGAGGTTCTATGAAAGAAACAACTCCAAAATATTTTGACGTGGTCTCCACCCTAACTAGAGGTCGTCCCAAGGCTTATAAGGGCGGCTGGAGCGACCAGAAACTGAAACTAAACGTAAACGACTCAAACTGATACAAACCGACTCGGTCCAGATTCGGTCGGCGGGCGGACACTCCGGCCGAAATCGGCCGGACAGTCCGGTCAGGCCGGACACTCCGGGTGAAGTGTGCCGGACAGTCTGGTCTGGCGAAAACTTTGAAGTTTCCGGGTGGCATCCGTGTAGTGTCCGAACTGGCATACTGAATGTCCACGCCAGTTTGCCTCTCGACCAGGCCGGACAGTCCGGGTGGATCTGGCCGGACACTCCGGTCGTAGCAGATATTTTTGCCTTCGTCTTGATGATCTTCTCTTGCGCCTTCCTCTCGCTCCTCCTTGGGCGATCATCATGTTGGGCTTCTCTTCTAGCCCTTCTCCTCCTCGCGCCATGCTTGTTTCTCCAACGAACCTGATCATACATAAATGCATAGACTTAGGCAGTATAAAGTTCTCATCAATCAAAGTACCAGATTCTTTTCACAATCCACCTATGGATCCATCAGTCTCATTGCATGTGTGTTCTTTTTACTAGCAACAAGTCGAGTCATTTCATGACTTCTCTTTTCACATACCACATATGGATCCACTAGTGTCATTGCATGTTTGTTCTCTTCAGATACCACACATAGATCCACCAGTGTCATTGCATGTGTGTTCTTTTTACTAAAACAAACCAGAGTCATTGAAATGTGTGTTCTCTTCAGAGACCACACATGGATCCACCAGTGTCATTGCATGTGTGTTCTTTTTACTAACAACCAGAGTCATTGAAATGTGTGTTCTCTTCAGAGACCACACATGGATCCACCAGTGTCATTGCATGTGTGTTCTTGTTACTAAGTACAACCAAAGTCATTGCATGTGTGTTCTTTTCACATACCACATATGGATCCACCAGTGTCATTGCATGTGTGCTTTTTTTACTAACAACAACCAAAATCATTTCATGCGTGTTCTTTTCACATACCACATATGGATCCACCAGTGTCATTGAAATGTGTGTTCTCTTCAGAGACCATACATGGATCCACCAGTGTTATTGCATGTGTGTTCTTGTTACTAACAACAACCAGAGTCATTGCATGTGTGTTCTTTTCACATACCACATATGGATCCACCAGTGTCATTGCATGTGTGTTCTTTTCACAATCCACCTATGGATCCACTAGTGTCATTGCATGTGTGTTATTCTTACTAACAACAATCAGAGTCATTAAAATGTGTGTTCTCTTCAGAGACCACACATGGATCCACCAGTGTCATTGCATGTGTGTTCTTTTTACTAACAACAACCATAGTCATTGAAATGTGTGTTCTCTTAAGAGACCACACATGGATCCACCAGTGTTATTGCATGTGTGTTCTTTTTACTAACAACAACCAGAGTTATTGCATGTGTGTTCTTTTCACATACCACATATGGATCTACCAGTGTCATTGCATGTGTGCTCTTTTTACTAACAACAACCAGAGTCATTGCATGTGTGTTCTCTTCAGAGACCACACATGGATCCACCAGTGTCATTGCATGTGTGTTCTTTTTACTAACAACAACCAGAGTCATTGAAATGTGTGTTCTCTTCAGAGACCACACATGGATCCACCAGTGTCATTGCATGTTTGTTCTTGTTACTAAGTACAACTGGAGTCATTGCATGTGTTTTTTTTCACATACTACATATGGATCCACCAGTGTCATTGCATGTGTGTTCTTTTTACTAACAACAACCAGAGTCATTGAAATGTGTGTTCTCTTCAGAGACCACACATGGATCCACTAGTGTCATTGCATGTGTGTTCTTTTTACTAACAACAACCAGAGTCATTGCATGTGTGTTCTTTTCACATACCACATATGGATCTACCAGTGTCATTGCATGTGTGCTCTTTTTACTAACAACAACCAGAGTCATTGCATGTGTGTTCTCTTCAGAGACCACACATGGATCCACCAGTGTCATTGCATGTGTGTTCTTTTTACTAACAACAACCAGAGTCATTGAAATGTGTGTTCTCTTCAGAGACCACACATGGATCCACCAGTGTCATTGCATGTTTGTTCTTGTTACTAAGTACAACTGGAGTCATTGCATGTGTTTTTTTTTCACATACTACATATGGATCCACCAGTGTCATTGCATGTGTGTTCTTTTTACTAACAACAACCAGAGTCATTGAAATGATCCACTAGTGTCATTGCATGTGTGTTCTTTTTACTAACAACAACCAGAGTCATTGAACTGTGTGTTCTTTTCACAATTCACCTATGGATCCACCAGTGTCATTTCATGTGTGCTTTTTTACTAACAACAACCAGAGTCATTTCATGTGTGTTCTTTTCACATACCACATATGGATCCACCAGTGTCATTGCATGTGTGTTCTTTTCACAATCCACCTATGGATCCACCAGTGTCATTGCATGTGTGTTCTTTTCACAATCCACCTATGGATCCACCAGTGTCATTGCATGTGTGTTCTTGTTACTAACAACAACTAGAGTCATTGCATGTGTGTTCTTTTCACATACCACATATGGATCCACCAGTGTCATTGCATGTGTGTTCTTTTCACTATCCACCTATGGATCCACCAGTGTCATTGCATGTGTGTTCTTTTTACTAACAACAACCAGAGTCATTGAAATGTGTGTTCTCTTCAGAGACCACACATGGATCCACCAGTGTCATTGCATGTGTGTTCTTTTTACTAGCAACAACCAGAGTCATTGAAATGTGTGTTCTCTTCAGAGACCACACATGGATCCACTAGTGTTATTGCATGTGTGTTCTTTTTACTAACAACAACCGGAGTCATTACATGTGTGTTCTTTTCACATACCACATATGGATCCACCAGTGTCATTGCATGTGTGCTCTTTTTACTAACAACAACCAGAGTCATTGCATGTGTGTTCTCTGGATCCACTAGTGTCATTGCATGTGTGTTCTTTTTACTAACAACAACCAGTGTCATTGAAATGTGTGTTCTCTTCAGAGACCACACATGGATCCACTAGTGTCATTGCATGTGTGTTCTTGTTACTAAGTACAACTGGAGTCATTGCATGTGTGTTCTTTTCACATACCACATATGGATCCACCAGTGTCATTGCATGTGTGTTCTTTTTACTAACAACAACCAGAGTCATTGAAATGTGTGTTCTCTTCAGAGACCACACATGGATCCACCTGTTTCATTGCATGTGTGTTCTTTTTACTAACATGGAGTTTACGAATGACTCCAAACAGGTCAACTAGATACACACCTTTATTCTTGGTCTAGTGTGCAGAAGCAGTTCTTCCTAGTGATTTGATTCACACCTCTCCTAGAGTGGCCGCATATATTGAAGAGGATGCCAAGATTTCTCGACAAAATGATCTCGAATTAGTCGAAGAAGTTCGTGTTGTTGCTGAAATGAGATCTACTGCCTATCAGCAGAAGTTACGCAAGTATCATAGCCAGATAGTCAGAAACAGATCCTTCAATAAAGGTGATTTGGTTCTCCGGCTTGTGCAACAAAGAAAGCACAAACATTCCCCAGTATGGGAAGGGCCCTTTTTAGCTAGTCGAGTATTGCACAATGGATCGTACTACTTAACTGACATGAGGCCAGTCAAAGAAAGACCTGCTACTAAGAAGAGAAAGAGAGCTGGAGGCAGTACAAATCCGGATGAGTTAGACAGATCGTGGAATATTGCTCAGCTACGTCCCTTTTATTCTTAGTTTATCCTTCTTTGTAAACATATATATGTACATGTTCTCTGAGAAATAAAAGTTTTGGTTGCCTCAAGTTTTTTCTGAGAAGTTTTTACCATCTTATTTCTGAATGATCATGTCATAGTCGAAAATCCCAGAATGCTTGAAAATACTTTATGCTCATGCTCGTTCTGGTTTAGATTTCCGATTCTAAAATTGCTACCCTCGGGTATAACTCAAAAAAATTCTAGTATTTACTTTGGTTATTTGTCTGATCGCTGGATGCGGGCATTTTCCGAGTAGTGAATTGTTGGTACTGGAAGCCGGCTTTGTTTCCGAGTTTAAACTGGTTTAGCAATTGAGCTCCGTTGCTCAGCAAAGTTTCCAGCAGAAGGTTTAGCCAGCTCACGAAAGGGACGAGGCGGAAAGCCAGATAAACTATAAGTAGGGACGAAAAAATACAAGTGCTTATGTAAACATTTCAGGAACACAAAAAATTTAAAGCCAAAAAGTGCTGAATATATCAAAAGCTTAGCACTAGCAAAATCATAGTACTTCATATTTACAGACGCATCATGTTTTTTCAGGATAATACAAATATTTCTGGCAATTTATGATGTAGGAGGAGATGAAGGAGCTGTCGGCTCGCTGGATACGCCGCCTTGATATCGTTCTGAGATGTCCGCATCCAAGATGGTGCGTTCATCGTTGGAAACTTCTGCTGATTCTTTTGGAGGAGGAGGCGGAGTATCCACACAGGTGAAGAAGGGGATCTCGTAGCTGGTCAGGTCAGCCACGTGACACCCATATCCGGCGCAGGAGTGCATGATGGCTTGAAGGTCCTACTCCTGGCCGTCTTCATCTACTTTGCAGTAGCCTCTGGTCACTTGCCATATTTCCATGTTTCCATGGTGGCTCATGACCATGGTGAGAGCGTTCTGCGCAGCAGTCCGTGCGTAGGACATGTTCCAATCCTGAATAAGTTGCGGCATCTCCTTTGCCTTGTCTCGCACCTGAAAATCCGACATGCTAGGCATGTCCGGAATCTTGAGAGCTTCGCTGATGTCCTCAAGGGATTGGCGGAAGTCATGAAGCAGGTCACCGACTTGGGTAAGCCGGTGGGTACGGGGCTCGGTGGAGGAAGAGTCCGTCAAGTTCAGAGGACCTATACACAAAACAAGTCAAGAAAAGTCTGACATTGATAGAAGTCGAAGAAAGTGGAAAAGTCAGACAGATGGAACGTACCGAAAATGACGTCGTCGATTTTGGTCTTCTCTTCCCGAAGACTCTGGAGTTCAGCCCGGAGCGCATCAAAAAGATCCTTCTCTCTGCTAAGCTCATTTTTGAGGTCCGAGATTGTTTTATCCTGAGCAGCGATCTTGCGATCACGCTCTTCAGTAGCCATGGAGGAGGACTCAAGGACTTGAGCAATGCTCTTTTCATGATTTGCCTTGAGCTGGTCCAGCTCTTGGCGAAGCTCCTTGTTCTCCACCACCAAGGTCTTGAGGTTCTCGTCCTCTTCAATCATGGCGCAGGATTGTTTCACTAGCACTGTAAGTCAAAAAGAACAATAGTTCAAAACAAATTCGACATTGAAAATACAAAGACAAGGTTTGAGTCTCGGAATGTTTACCTTCGGCCTCATCCTTGGCAACTTTAAGTTCAGCGTTTTTAAGTCGGAGAGCCTTGATCTCTCTCCGCTTATCGCAGACATTCTTCAATAAATCCGGATTATAGGAACATACTTTTTGTAAGTCAGAAAGCTACTTAAGACTCGGGCTAATATTTTTGCTAAATATCAGCACGAGCCTTGGGGGCTACACTAGTTCATTCTTTGGCATCCTAATGAAGCATAAACCCGGATTGTTTATCCTACTTCATGCTTGGGGGCTAGAGGATATGATATAAAATATAATAAAGGAAAAAACAGGAGTTGGAATTCCGACTTACATATTGTTCGCGAGTGAGTTTATCCAAACTCGCGTTCACTTCAGCGGCAACCTTCTCGGCGAGAGTCAGAGGAATCACTGGGGCGGTTGGAAGCTCACCAGTCCTAATCCTCTCGTCGCGAAGGCGCACCTGGGCGAGAAGGTAGGAGAACTTGACGTCCTCTGCTTCTTACGCTTCTTCTTCGGCAGATAAGTTTCTTTTCTCTAGGCATTGCCTGGCGAGCCGCTGGATTTCTTCAGCAGATTTCCAGGACAGGCCAAACTTGGCAAATCCTGGATTGCTGATAAGGTTTTCGGCGAAGGTTTCTGCCGAGGGATCATTACCCAAAGAGGGTTCACCCTTATCTAAATCTGACTCACCCATGGTGACGTCAGTTTGCGACTCAAGGTTCGCAGGCTCCGTTGAAGGAGCCGGATCTTCTGCGGCATCTGGGGAGATCACCGGTGTTGCGGAAGGTTAAGGGGTAGGAGTCGGAGGAGCCACGGCGTTTGTCGCAGGGGCTTTGAAGAAGTTCCCTTCCCCTTGCCCTTGATGAGCGGTTTTGCTCTCAGAATGTAGTAAAGTCGGAAACATTACATCTCGGAAAGAAATTCGAGTAAAGTACAAAGGCGGAAGTTGTTATTGAAAGTTACCTCTTCACGACAGGCACCTCCTTTGTGCCAACGGCCACTGTCGGAGCTTTGCACTTCTTAAGCGCAAGGTCCGGCAATGGGACCACCTCTGTCTCCTAAGAAAACTCAGGAGGGTATCCTTCGAGCGGAGCAAGTTCCGACTCGGGGAGGTCAGCAAGCTGAAAATAAGCAAACATATCAGCATTGCAGTGTAACTCAAAGATTGAAACACATAAAAAGGTGTACTGATGGAAGCTTACCAGCACTATAGGGTTTTCTGCCGTATGCATATCCAGAGAAACCTCCGGGATTCTCCTCTCGATCCGCTCCCTAATCAGCCACTTGACCTGGCTTATGTAGCCCTATGTGGTATAGGCTTTGAGGCTGATGCGGAGGGAGTATTTCTTGGACGACGTGATGGAATGCATCAGTCGAGTTCCGTGGTACTGAAGGGGCTAGATCCGACGTGAAACCCAGCACTGGACCAAGTCGGATCCCTTTAGACCCTTGTGTTTGATCAAGTATTCGATCCGCCTCTTAGTGAGGATCAGATCGTCGGTGAGAGCCGGAGCAGCCTCGTCCCAGGATGGTTGGGCCGTGGCAGCTCCATCGATGAAAGTCGGCAAAGCAGTGGCTTTGCCGAGAGCCGGAATATCCCTATGATAGAAAAACGTGGCTGGCCATTGTTTGACCGAGTCACTAGCTAAAATTTTTGGATACGCGCGCTCGCGTCTAAGAGAAAAACTAATAGTACCGGTGATGTAAGGAACACCGGCAGTAATGGAGTTTCTCCGGACATGAAAATAGTACCAGAATAGAGTCAAACTCGGCCTAATGCCGAGAAAGCCCTCACACAACGAAGCATACACGCTCATCTCTAAGAGAGAGTTGGTAGGAAGATGATGGAGTTGAACTCCGTAATGATCAATCACCTTGGAGAAGAACTCCGAGGGAGGAAACGACAAACCTCTGCCGAGGTGGGTGCTGAAGTGGACCCGCTCGCTGTCGCGTGGGTTGGGGACGGTTTCCCCAAAGCCGCTCCGCCAGTCGTTGGCGCGGAGGAGCCCTTCTTTCTCCACGTTCTTGAGACCCTCGTCGTTGAGCGTGCAGGGAATCCAGAGCCCGCGAAAGCTCTCTTTCTCCGCCACCGCTTCCGTCGCCGCCGCCGCTGCCGCTGCCGCTAAGCCAGAAGAGGAAGATAAGGCCATTTCTCCGGCGAGCAGTTGACCTAGAATGGGCGGCGCTAGGAGTTCTTTAGGGAGGAACGGGGGAGCTCTGTGCACGCAGAGAGATTGGAAGGAGAGGAAAAGGCAAAGGACAGGTGAAAGGAGAAGGAGAAAATCCTAACCCCTTATATCCACCTAACTGCGCCAAGATTCGTGCAAAAGCTACAGTGTAACCGCCACGTGTCGTGGAAGGAACTGGGAAGGACCCCACGTGATGATTACGTCGCCTCGATCTCTGCGCATGCATTGAAACAGCGCCTCGGTTCCGCGAACCGCGGACCCACCAACGGTCGTGCTGACGAAATGCCTGCCAGATGATGTGACTTGACCATGACTTGTGTCAGGTGGCGTTAGGGACCAAGTTCCGGCTTAGTTTGAAATCAAGCTGGAAAATCCGAGTAACCTGTTGATAGGTTTGACTTATTTTTAAGACCCGGATCGTATTTTTTATTGTGAAGTTTCAGGAACCCTTCAAGATTCTGCAAGCCGAAGATCAAGCTAGATGATGATAAATCCGACTTTGGATCTTGGAGGCCTCCGGGGGCTGCTGTTGGGGATATACTTTCCGGGTATCCTCACAGTTCCTCACTGACCAGGGTGGCCCACTTCGGGTTAGAGCTTTGCTTCACGGGCAGCCCAGTCAGGGAGAAAGACGGAGTCCAATCCGGCTACAGGAAGGCCCAGAAGACTTACCGACTTAGGCCCATAATGTTACTTGTAGTTCAAGATGTACTCTGTAACCGACTCTTAGTCGTAGCCGGATAGATCTCTCTTGTAAACCCTAGGCCGGATATCTATATAAGTCGTCCTAGGGAGAGCCTTTAGGGCACCCTTAATAGTCTACAATCTCAACTCGCACAGGCGAAACCCTTGTAACCCATATTCCGGCTCTGCCGTATTACTGGATTGCTAGCAGGAGTAGGATCCGTCCAAAGCCGGCGGATTCGAACCTGGGTAAACTTCTGTGCTCCGTACGTTTCACACCCCTCTCCTCCGCACACCTCGAGGACCCCCTCATGGCATACTTGTCCTCAATCCGACGACACTATAGGGTCACACACTTAAGAGTAAGGAGCCCATGTGGATTACATCCATGTGGAGATTAGAGTACGGCCTAGATGGGCCTCAAGCATTGATCCAAACTAGGAGTGTATATAATTGGAGTGGCAAGGGATAGTCCCTGACCTAGCCGTCACTTTTCTCCACTTCCATTTTGGGCTAGACATGATCTAGCAATCCTCTGTCCGAAGCTCCTTCCTGTATGTGTGGATACCGGTAGAGGCGTTGCACGTGCGGCGCTGGAGACGGGGAAGCTCGTGGGTATCTGGTGAAGGAGTTCGTGGGATCCGGAGAAGCTGTCCGCAGGATTCAGAGGGTTATCCGGGGATTGTTCGGCACTGCTTCGACGCACTACATCAACTTCCATGTTTGCGCGTCTAGTAGTAATCTTGTGGCCTATAACCTGAGCTGGATCTTGGGAGTACCGCGTTAGGGAAAAGTTTTTTATCTCTATGTGGCCCAACACTTGGGCTCGTGAACCAGCATCACGAAGAACTCAAGGCCATCCAGAGGCCACCATAAGTAAAGATGGCTATCTAAAGGGACACCGTCACCCAACGTATCTCCCCTCTAGCCCGACTGCCCCCCTTCTGCCTCATGGACTCATCCTCGAGCGAACGGGAAGACGATCTGGCTGCTAGATCTGAAGACGTCACACAGTTTGCCTTGTAGGGCACCGCCCTGCAACGACGACTGTGGGTCATGGAGGACTATTAAGCGGAGTTTCACTCTCTAATCCACTTTAACAAGTTGTTAGGTCAAGCCTCAAGATATAGCAAGAGCTATGCGGAAAGCGCATGTCTCGAGGCTAGAGCGACGCCTGGAGCGCAACCAAGCCATGCCCCTTCCTGCAATGTCATGACTAGAGGCCACGTGCCCACCCAAACTAGGGGTGTCGCCGATGTCTACGCACTTCTATTCTTGTAGACAGTTGTTGGGCCTCCAAGTGCAGAGGTTTGTAGAACAGCAACAAGTTTTCTCTTAAGTGGATCACCCAAGGTTTATCGAACTCGGGGAGGAAGTGGTCAAAGGTATCCCCTCTCAAGCAACCCTGCAATCAAGATACAAGAAGTCTCTTGTGTCCCCAACACACCCAATACACTTGTCAGGTGCATAGGTGCACTAGTTCGGCGAACAGATAGTGAAATACAAGTGGTATGAATAATTATAAGTGGTAACGGTGCCAGAAAATAGCTTGATGGCGTGTGGAAGAGACTATAGGCAAACTGAAATAAAGATGGAAGCAAGCAAGCATGTAACAGATCTAGTTGCAAACGGTGTTTCAATGTTTAGAAACAAGGCCCAGGGATCATACTTTCGCTAGTGAACACTCTCATAACTACTCTTCGGTTGGATAACTCTAATCCACGATAGGGCTATAACAGCACACCTCAAAGTTCACTTTCCCCATCTAGATAACCCCACACTGTCACCTTGAGCTCTAGATGGTTCCAACAAACACCACAATTTCATAGAAACAACCAACTCAAAATATAACTCATAACAAGTATTTGTAATCTCTAGCCTAAGTGCCACCATGGTGTGCACGCTGTCACTTTCACACACATGGGGAGAGCAGAGATCTATTAAAGCACTTGAGTAGCAAGGTAGATCTACTAGATTACAAAGCTCATGATCACAATATGATCACGCATAGAGAGAGATGAACACATAGCTACCGGTAGAGCCCTTAGCCTCGAGGAGGAACTACTCCCTCATCATCATGGGAATCAGCAACGGCGATGGAGATGGTGGTGGAGATCGATGGAGATGGCGGTGAAGATGGTGAAGAGGCAGCGCGGAGGACTCCTTCCCCGCCACCGGTATCACAGGGGAGCACCGCCCCTTAGCACCCTTCATGGCTTCTTGGGAGCCCTTCCCCATGGAGATGGGATCCATGGGGGAGGCAAAAACGTGGCTTTGGTGGCTGCAAATTCGTGGGTGGAGGTTGTTCCCCACGAATTAGGTTTCCTTCCTTTATACAGCTTCTCGGATTCCCGTCACCCCATCTTGGGCTGAAGTAAATCAGGCCTATCGGGCCCATCCGGACTCGGATCAGCTACAGTTTATGTCTAGAATGTTTGTCGCGAAATTTCCAACAACTTTGTAGTTGAAGAGTTTTTCGTTTGACACTGTCTTCGACCCAAAACATGACCATCTTCAAAAAGAGTTCTGAGACAGATTTCTAGAAAATCCCAATTTGACTCCAACAAGGTTTCCACTTGTATTCTTGGTAATTCCTACACATTAAAGTGTAAAACAAGAACATTGTGCATTTTTGCAACTATTAGTAGGTTAGTCCAAATAAATCATAAACTTTATATAAAAAGGAGTATCAAAAGCATATTATTAGCATAAAACCATCAAAAATTATAGATACATTATGGACGTATCAACATCCCCAAGCTTAGTTCCTGCTCGTCCTCGAGTAGGTAAATGATAAAAACAATATAATTTTTGAGGTGACACGCAGCCAACATAATCTTGATCATCATTATTGTAAAAGCATTGATAGCTAGGATCAAGGTACTCTAAACATGAACATGAAATATAGAGTTCTAACAATAAGACATAGCAACTATGTTGTAACATGAAAAGGTACAAACAAAAGATCATAAATAACGATGCATTGAAAGATGTTTGTTTGTTTCACATATAGAAAACATAATAAGAGTGGTATCAGCTTGTCCCTCATAGTGTAGCAAAACATAAATGCATAGGACACCTTCAAAGTTCATAAGGGTGACTAGATACAAATGGTTTAAGAACAAGCAATATCAAAGTTATGAATCAATCAACAAGTTTTGGTACAATGCACATTAAATTAAGAATGACCACTATGCTCTCTTAATAGGTGCATAAAGATAGAAAATATAGACTCAACATAAAAGTAAAAGAAAGGCCCTTCATATAAGGAAGCAGGGATTCAAGTCTCATAAAGAGCTTCGAAAAATTATGGTACTTATTAGCTTTAAGCTCTCATTGCCCCTATCATAAGCATCTTGAAGTGGTTAAGGTTAAAGTGAACAAACTATGGAGTATATGCTTGACAAAGTATTAGTTGGAAATCTCATGTCCCTTGAATACGAGGGCCGCTCCTCATGCTACTCAAGTTTAGTTACCGGTAAGTTCTTGTCATAGTAAGTACATGTGTATCATAGAGAACCGCCAACGGGGTACCCCTTGCCCGATGATACGGAAGAATCCCCATATCAAAATGACAAGGCAAGCAGACAATAAGCATCTCATTAATCTTCTTATTTAGCATGGGAAAATGGTGCTTTTTTCTGTCTTTCCTCTTTTCTCATCTTTTTTTTCTTTTTCTCTTTTTCTCAATCTCAGTCTCTTTTTTATAAGAAGAATGCTTCATAGATTGCTCATTATGGTTACGCTGCAGGTTTCCACCATGATTAGGCATGGATTAGACCAGCGGCCTAGGCGTTTCTCTAACACACATACATAACTCCATGGACTTACAAGCTCCCCTTTCATTTCACACTGACGACATCCATAGACAAAAGAGCATGATATCAACTAGGTACAATGTACAAGTGCAATGTTGAAAGCGTTCCCCATGACAGCATGGTTCTGCTAATCCCCAACATATAAGTGTAAGCATATACAACATAGATGACACAATGGTTCAAGTTTATTAGGGGCAAGAAAAGTAAAGTGTGCCATCAAGTTCGTGAGAGCTTTAATCACTAATTTTCACATAACAAGTTTAATTCGGAAGGTAGATAAAAACATGAATATACTTGGAATAGCAAATGCTAATAGGTAGGTATGGTGGACTCTTTGGAATAAATTGGCTTTATTTGGAGTTGGATGCATGAGTGGAACTCATACTTGGTTATGGAGGCTAGCAAAAGACTGGGAGCGGCCTACTAAGAGAGCAATAATGGCCATAATCATGCAAAGTGACAAAACATCATTAATTAAAGCATAAAGTGATATTACAAGTCGAAAACTAAAGGATCATAGAGGCTATGGTGACTTGGAATAGTCATAACATGGTGTGAGCATGCGCCAAGTCAACCCAAATAAAGCATCAAAGGAGAATACCACAATACTATGCTTTAATATGCTAAAACAACGCATAATTCTTTCAAGGCACATTAAGCAATCTCAATTGTTTATAACATGTCATGCTACAGCAGAAATCACTAAGCATAAAGCCAAAACAATATCAAGCATGACATGATAAAGTCTAAGTCACAGTCAAAAACAAGCTCCCTTTATACCACATAAGCATGAACTTTCCTACTCTTTTCCAACACCAAACCAAACTATTTGAAAACCAATGCATGAAAGAGGGGGTCCAACCAATTTATTCAAGCAAACTAAGAAAACCAAGCAAATGAAAACCAAAAACAAAAAACGAAAAAGAAGACGCTCCAAGAACAACACAACTGTGCATGAAACAATAAAAATGAAGTGTTTGGAAGAAACCTGGGATTTTTATTGATGAAGAAGGGGATGCCTTGGGCATCCCCAAGCTTTGACGCTTGTACCTCTTGAATATTTCTTGGGGTGACACGGGGTGGCATCCCCAAGCTTGAGCTTTATTCCATTCTTCATCTCATTACATCATTCTCTCCATACACCTGGAATTTTTCCTTCATACAAAACTTCACACAATCTTTATTAACAACATTAGTGCACTCAAGATAATAAGTCTTTAGGTTCAGTTTCAACACCAATAAAACTTCCATTAAAACACAAGCTATTGTAGCACTTCCCTCAAAAAGCTCAATTCCCCAAAAAGAACTCAAAAAGGAATCAACAAGAAGCAAATGCAAATAATGGCAGAAATCTGTCAAAACAGACCAGCAGGTAAAAACCAATTTTTTTCGAAGACCTTCTATTGCTCAAATCGAAAAGTGTCAGCTAACGAAAGTTGGATAACAACCTAGGATAGAAGCACAAAAATTCACAGCTCAAACCGACGTACAGAGATTTTACACGAATTTTTACAGCAAAGCACAAAAATCTGTTTCGGGACAGCACTTCCCCAAATCTTACTTCCCTCTCATTAGAGGTTATTCTTGGCACAAAAATCAAATAAAAAATGATAAGGAGAGGTTATTACAGAAGTAATAACTTCCAAGACTCAAGAAAACTATTGGTTATCTCCCAAGAAGTACTTTTCTTTAATGCCTTTAAGTTAGGCATGATAGTTTGAGAAGATGCTCACATAAGAAATATGAATTAAAGTACAAGAGAGCATCAAGAAGAAAATTCAAAGCACATTTAAGTCTAACCCACTTCCTATGCATAGGAATCTTGTAAAGAAACAAGTCATGAAAGCACAAAGCAACAAGCATAGTAAAGCAAAACAAGTGCAACTTCAAGACTTTCAACATTTAGAGGGGAAACTTAATATTGTTGAGATATATAAAATCATGTTTTCCTCTCTCATAATAACTTTCAGTAGCATCATGAATAAAATTAACAATATAAATATCACATAAAACATTCTTATCATGAGCCTCATGCATAAAATCATTATTACTCTCCACATAAGCATAGTTATTCTTATTAATTGTAGTGGGAGCAAATTCAACAAAATAGCTATCATTATTATTCTCATCACCATAATCATCAAATATAAGAGGCATATTGTAATCATAATTAATTTTCTCCTCCATAGTAGGTGGACTGAAAATATCATATTCATCATTGTAATCATCATATATTGGAGGTTTGGTATCATCATAAGCAATAAAATAGCTATCTTCTAAAGATGGGGAACTAAAAAGATCATTTTCATAAAAACTAGCTTCCCCAAGCTTAGACTTTTCCATAGCATTACAAATAATGGTGTCCAAAGAATTCATACTAACAACATTGCTATTAGCATGCAAATAAAGTTCCATAGGTTTTTTAATTTTCTCTTCAATCACTTCATGTCCTAATTCAAGATAAATACTATAAAGCTCTCTAATTTTGTTGTTGTTTTCCATTAAGCCTAACTAGTAAAAACAAGATTCAAAAAGACAAAATTGTAGAATCTAAAGGAAATAACTTTGAGCACTCACACCGGAGGATGTGAGTACCTTTTACCTTACCTCCCTGGCAACGGTGCCAAAAAATAGCTTGATGTCTACGCACTTCTATTCTTGTAGACAGTTGTTGGACCTCCAAGTGCAGAGGTTTGTAGAACAGCAGCAAGTTTTCCCTTAAGTGGATCACCCAAGGTTTATCGAACTCAGGGAGGAAGTGGTCAAAGGTATCCCCTCTCAAGCAACCCTGCAATCAAGATACAAGAAGTCTCTTGTGTCCCCAACACATCCAATACACTTGTCAGGTGCATAGGTGCACTAGTTCGGCGAACAGATAGTGAAATACAAGTGGTATGGATAATTATAAGTAGTAACAGTGCCAAAAAATAGCTTGATGGTGTGTGGAAGAGACTAAAGGCAAACTGAAATAAAGATGGAAGCAAGCAAACATGTAACAGATCTAGTTGCAAACGGTGTTTCAATGTTTAGAAACAAGGCCCAGGGATCATACTTTTGCTAGTGAACACTCTCATATAAATATGATCTCTTTATGATACTACTCTGAACTACTCTTCGGTTGGATAACTCTAATCCACGATAGGGCTATAACAGCACACCTCAAAGTTCACTTTTGCCATCTAGATAACCCCACACTGTCACCTTGAGCTCTAGATGGTTCCAACAAACACCACAATTTCATAGAAACAACCAACTCAAAATATAACTCATAACAAGTATTTGTAATCTCTAGCCTAAGTGCCACCATGGTGTGCACGCTGTCACTTTCACACACATGGGGAGAGCAGAGATCTATTAAAGCACTTGAGTAGCAAGGTAGATCTGCTAGATTACAAAGCTCATGATCACAATATGATCACACATAGAGAGAGATGAACACATAGCTACCGGTAGAGCCCTTAGCCTCGAGAAACAACTACTCCCTCATCATCATGGGAATCAGCAACGATGATGGAGATGGTGGTTGAGATCGATGGAGATGGCGGTGAAGATGGTGAAGATGCGGTGCGGAGGACTCCTTCCCCGCCGTCGGTATCACAAGGGAGCACCGCCCCTTAGCACCCTTCCTTCATGGATTCTTGGGAGCCCTTCCCCATGGAGATGGGATCCATGGGGGAGGCAAAAACAACTCCAAAATATTTTAACGTGGTCTAAACCCTAACTTGTGACGGCTACGGAGGTTATATGAGGGCTGGGGTGTCCTCCCCTCTAAATGGGCCTAAAAACAGCCATAACTTGGCCCAAATTGACTCGGTTCGACTCAAACTGATACATACCGACCCATATATGGGTTCGGCCTTATTGGCACGCAGTCCAAACATCGTGGAACACCTCAAACATGTAATTCTTGGTGCGCCATCTCTCTCTTGCTCATACGTGATTTCCTCATTGCCTCCTAGTGCGCATGCCTCCCGCTCCTCCCTCGCGCACTTGTTGATATTGGAAATCAGCGCTTGTCCTTCTTGCTGCAACTCCCCTCCTCGCGCAACGCTTGTGTTATCAATAAACCTGATCATACAAATATGCATAGACTTAGGTAGTATAAAGTTCTCATTAAGTAAAACATCAGGTTCAATTAGGAATGAATTCACCTGACAGTCATTATTGATTTGACTCAATATTTCCTTCTAGTTCAGGCAGTCAGAATCATCATAATCCCAGTATATATCCTCATCAGAAAATCTAAGGACGAAGTTACTATTCAGCATAATATGTTATCCCCAAACTGATGGTCAGACGGAGGTGGTAAATCGCACAATATCCACATTGCTGCGTGTTATGATCAAGAAGAACTTGTGGGGGGGAGGAGTGTTTTATGCATGTTGAGTTTGCATATAATAGGGTAGTGCACTCTACCATGCAGGTGTGTCCTTTCGAGGTGGTATATGGTTTCAAACCCATTACTCCCCTTGATTTGTTGCCTCTTCGTATACAAGAGAGAGTAATAATGGAGGCATTAAAGGGAAGATTTTGTGAGGAAGATACATGTGAAAACTAAAGAAGCTATTGAAAAGAAGGGCAAGAACACTGATGATCGAGTTAACAAGAAGCGCGAGGAGGTGGTCTTTCAGCCTGGTGACATGGTATGGGTACATTTTCGCAAGGATAGATTTCCACAACTCCGTAAATCCAAGTTACTTCCACATGGTGTTGGTCCTTACAAAGTGCTTGCCAAGATAAATGATAATGCATACAAGATAGATCTTCCTATAGTCGAGTTTGGTGTCAATAATAGTATCAATGTTGCTGATTTGACACCATATGATGAAGAAGACCTTGGAGCGTCGAGGTCGACGCCTTTTGAAGGGGGTAGATGATGAGGACATCCATACTGATCCACTATCTCCTACTCCTATTGAAGATGAAGATGTTGTTGCAAAGAACAAGTGCAATGAAATATGAATTAGACCCATTACAAGAGATCATGCAAAACTACTTGAACAACAGGTGAATTCACTCCTAACTGAACCTAATGTATTAACTTTATACTACCTAAATCTATGCATCTATGTATGATCAGGTTCGTTGTTAACACAAGCATTGCACGAGAAGGAGAAGAGCTGTAGCAGGAGGAACCATGCATGTTGATCACCAATGCATGCGCGAGGGAGGAGAGGGAGGCAGGCGCACTAGAGGAGATCAAGAAACATTGAAAAAGTCGGGTGGTGCACCAGGACATGCCGAACCCATCTATGAGTCAGTTTTTATCATAGTTTTGAGTCGAACCCCTTTTGGGATATGCGAGTCCAAGTAGCTGGCCGCCCCCTCCTACACATAAGTCGTCTGGGGATCCATAGTAGAGTTAGACCACATTTGAGATAAACCCTAAATTCTAGACTGGTTTGCTACAAGCACTCCTCTATAATACCTCATACCAATTCGTATTGATTTGGTGTTTGTTGCTACTTCAATCGAGTGTATTAGATATTCCATTGGGAATTATTCATTGCAAGTTTGAGTATCATCTGTTGTTTCCACTAGGAATTAGTAGATTGCAATCACCACTTCGTGGTCAGTGGCTACGTGCGCAAGTGTGTGGAGTCGTGAATATCCAAGGGGTTGAGAGCTGTTGTGCCTGGCAGTAGGGATTAGCCAGAGAGTTCGTGAGCATTATACAAGTTATGTACCATCAACATCATCGACATGGTTTGCAGATGGAGAAAAAGTATATGGATGAAGGTTTTGGGTTTCGGGAAATGTTCAGGATATTTATCGGAATTGTTCTGTACTATTCTAGAAGGTTCTAGAAGATTCCAGATGGGATCTCACCTGTCCACAAGGCTGCATGGTACAAGTGGGGAGAACCCTAGCCTACATGGACTAAGGCGCCATGGCTCCTGAGAGCATCTCCAAGAGCCTTCCTATAATTCTCACAGATTGCTAAAAACTACTTTTCTAGCAATTGGGCCAAAAAACCCAGCTCCAACTGCATTGCTATAAATGGTCCCCACATGAAATTTTTTAGGCAACCGAGTAAAAATGGCACCCTCGATTAGCAAATATACCAAGTCTGTGGCTACTTCCTATAATCGCAAAACCAATGCGAGAGTGGCCGACCGCATGCGCACGGAAACCTCACCGCACGGCAAGCTTCCGCCGCCCACTGGACCGCCGTCTCCCCCATCGTCGTTCACCCTGGCTGCGCCTCCCGCGTGTGGCCCGAGGTTCCTAGCCACCCCTCTCCTCATTTTCCCATCCCCACGAGCTTCCCCACTAGCGAATCGCGCTCCTCCACGCTCGCAAAGTGACCAACCAACTTGGCCCAGTGGAGGCCTCCCGGTGGGGGAGAAGCTCGCCGCGGCCCCGAGTTCCTGTCCATGCCTTCCCATGCCGCCCCGAGCTTCATGATGCCTCCTCTAGCCTTCGTCGATGCCACCCAATTTCGGCCAACCGCAGTTGATTCCAGCTAGCCGTGGTCGATTCTGACCGGCCTCCCATGCCCCCTCACCGATGCGTGTTAGATGTGTGGCTGGCGGCCGGGCTGGATGCTGGTTGGGTGTGAGCCCGGCGAGGGTGTGTGCTGTGACCTGTGCGTCATGGGGAAGAAGAGAGTAGAAAAAAGAGGGGAAAGGAGTATTGGATTGCTATTTTAGGAATGCTAGCAAAACACAAATTAGTTTGGATTGCTAAAGCTTCTCTTGCCTCTTCCTATAACTAGTTTTTTGCAATCCAATATACAAAGGCTCTTGGAGATGCTCTTAGACCCATGCGTCCATGCCCCAAACCCTAGCCTTGGGGGACCCTTACTGTTTGGAGGGGCTCCCCCTTTGGCCGTCGTACCCTCTATTGGGGGAAGGTAGGTATAGTCGTCTCTCCCCCTAAAAGACGTCTCGATACATTCGTTTTACAAAGACTAAAACATCTTAAAATAATCTTATATTTTAAATGGAGGAAGCATCTATTTTATAAGTGATGTTATAGTGGTTTCTTGACGTACTCCTCTTGCTCAGCAATTTAGAGGTTTTAGCACTTTGCACCACTTGTTGGGGCAGTTTTTCACAAAATCACAACCACACAATTTTTTGGCGCAAAACACTAAGCTTTGTGGTAATTATTTGCACATAACCTAGCATAATTAACTCGTTTGACACCGAATTAGGCCTGCTAGCCCCTTCACAGAAAGAATGTTGCAGTCACCAGATTGATGCATCGTGAGTTTGAATGGAGATGTAGTGTTTTGCTTGGTCTTGTGAGTGCCCATGTAGCCATCCGGCATCGTCTCCGCTAGTAGGGCTTGCTTAGGTGATCGCCAGACGCTGCCTCTTGCCTAGGCAGTGCATGTGGCATCTCGTGCACTGGAAGAAGACGTAGGCTGCTTTGAACTGCGTTGACGCTGCCGTTTTGAGCTGCGAATGGAGATGCTTTGGGGCACTCATTGTGGATTTGTAGCAGGACGGTTTACCAATCACCATGGAATGGATAGATGGCGCTGAGAGCTCCTGATCTCGCTCACGACCATAGGGTTAATCTGCGATGATGGATCAACATATCGGCAATTTTTATTTTCTTCTAAAATGGTGCTTTTCTCTCTCCCAATGACTGCCACGTCCTTCGTGCTAGGAGGGCCAATAGCCTAATCTGGTGTCAAACCAGCTAATTAGACTATTGGGGTTCTATGCAAATAATTACTCGAAAGGTTGGTGTTTTGCTCAATATTTTGTGTGGTTGTGGCACGAAAAATGCTCCAACAAATGGTGCAAAGTGCAAAAAACTCTAGTAATCAATTCAGTCACCAACTACCTAACATCCACGCGAGGGCGTAGAGAGGATTTTTTATTTTAAGATGAAAAAATAATGGGACGTACTACGCGTCCCCCGGGGATCAGAGCTTCTGATCCCCCGCCTCCCGCGTTTGACACGCGTCCATCTGGGACCATGCGGTTATAGGGAAGAAAAAAAGCAAAAGACAACACCATCCCCGTGTACGCACAGGGAAGAAAAAAGAGAAAAAAACAGCACCATCCATGCGTCCTCGCTAGTGCGCAGTGGACCTCGACCTTGTCTCTATGGGAGTGGTCAGCTTGGCCCTAACCGACATGCAACTCTGGTGACAACTAGCTCTGACGATGTCCACAGTCTCACCTCTCTGCAGCAGCAATGCCCATGGCCAAAAGTAGCAGCGTCATCCTGTGCGTGTAGTAGCAGCAGCCGACGTATGTAGCAGAAGAGCCCGACGCATGTAGCAGGGGCGATCGACGCATGTAGCAGAGGAGCCCGACACAAGTAGAAGGGGCGGCACGTGTGTGTAGCAGCGATGCCCGGAGCGTGTAGCAGAGAAGCCTGGCACACATAGCAGCAACTTGTAGTAGCGGTGGCTGGCATGTGTAGCAAAGGAGCCTGACGCGTGTAGCAGAGGCGGCTACGGTGGCCGACGCGTGTAGTAGAGGAGCTCAACGCGTGTAGCAGGGGTGTCTCAGGTGTGTAGCAGCGGTGCCCGGAGCGTGTAGCAGGGGCAGACAACGCATGTAGGAGAGAAGCCCAGAGCATATAGCAACAACTTGTAGCAGCATCAGTGCCTCCTTGTAGCAGTTGTGCCCTGCCCTTGTAGCAGCGGAGGTGCCCCCTTATATCGTCGAGGTGGACATGGAGCCCTAGGGCGACGGTCATGGATTCCATGTCGAGGAGCACCGCCACTCCTCCAGCTTCCTCGCGGGCCAGCAGCTACCACCTATTGTCGCGGGAAGCACCAGCAGCGGGACGCCCTGCAGCTTCGCCCTGTCCTGTTTTCGCATGGCCATGAGCTGTTGGACGTCATCACAGCTAGATCCTATGCATGGGATGCAAGATGGGGGCCGCCCGACGGCGGCGTGGTGACAATGGCGCGTCATCGCGAGAGAAATGATGGTGGATAGCATGCACAAGAGCAACGTCAGGGAGTCCGGGGGAAGAGGAACAACAGCGGAGGTAAATGACCATGGCTCTGTGTCTACCGTGATTTCCTGTGAGGATAATGTGAGGATAAGAGGGAGAAGAGAAAAAGAGAAGATAAGAGCCAACGTGGGTGGGACCCATCTATCACGGTATCCCAGGATGACACGTGTCGAGCTTACAAGCAGGGGCACGCGATCCCCGGGATTTTTTTTGAACAGCGGAGCGCCCCAGGAGGGGCTAGAGCCTTTCATTAATATAACAGTGAGTGTACAATGATATTACAAAGAATCCCATAAAAACAGAAAATAACACATGGGCCTCTGGCATTTGTAGATAAGACCTTGCTAAAAGATTTGCAAATACAAACTAGTCCTATCTCTTCCCCACCACGGAGCTGAGAGAGACGAACACTGCAGCCATGGACGGAGACAGGGACGAAACCACTTGTCTCCGGCCCGGCGAAGCCCTCAACGTCCAACCTCAAGAAGGGCCTCTCAATGGAGATTGAAGAAGTGCTGAAGCTCACCGGCTTGGAGAAGGCCATCCAGGCCATGAAGATACGCGTCTTCGCGGACGCAAAAGGGTTTCTCCAGGGAAAAAAGGCTCTTGAACTCCGATGCCCGATCCAGCCAATCGTTGACTTCTTCTACCATCCCCATCCCCACCATGGAGCTTGAGAGAGATAGAAAAAGAAGAGCCAAAAGAGCAGCCAGAGTAGGAGAGGCACACCAACACCGCAACAGCGAAAGCGGCTCGCCGTCAAACCCAGAGAACCTTCCACGGACCTGGGGAGGCAAGCGTAGAATATGGTAGTGGCGATACACAAGGGAGCATACACGAATCTTATTTCGAGGGTGGGCGGTGGTCTTCCTCAGCGCCGACTCTCTCCATGAGAGCACCATCGCCAAAAGAAGAGGGACCACCTCAAGCTTGGTGTGATCCAACACCAACAACTCGAAGCACCCACAGGGGACCTTATTTAGAGGGATGCTCCGCCGCAACCCGTTCATCCGCATCCCCGCTTGCCACCGGCAGGAAGCGTCAGAGCAGGGGAGGCGCATCTTCCTACCCTCAGACACCACAGGGAAAAACACAGGCAACATGCCAAACAAACCTAGCTACTGTTGTACAGGGGGCGGGTCCCTCACCCAATCTCACCGTCGGTGATCACCGGAGAGGAGGAAGGAGGGGCCTAACGGCCGAAAACTAGGAGAACCAAGGCAGGGGGAGGAGGGGGTGAGAGCTTGTGAGAGGAGGAGCTCCGGCGAGGTGCAGCAGCGGTGGTGGGGATTCACATGGTGGCCGTGGTGGCTTCAAGAAATCCAAAGGATCTTCTCCAAGACGGAGAAAAAAGACTAGGTTTTTGGATGGATTAGTAGATCAGGAAGAGGGCTATCTAGTTGGGTCGGAGGGAGGAGCTAGGGCTGCCAGAGAGAGTGGGGGTGGCGACCAGCAAAGATGGGACAGCGAAGCGAGAGGTTGGAAAAGAAGACCGTAAAATGAGGGTCTAAAAACTCTTAGGACACGTATAGTGCAAAGTCGCTAGCCCGGACTAAAAAAAATAAGATCCCGAGTATGCACAAGCGTCAGCGCTAGGGGCTGTTACTTTGTACTGGTTTTACAAGTGTCCAGCGCCTATCCATGCGTCGACGCCAAAAAGAAAAATAGTCGGGATTCAGATGTAAACTGCCGAAACGGCCGGGAATTTATCCCTGGCGCCCCTGCGTTAGCGTCCGCGGTGTACGTGCCCGACGTAGGTCTAAAATCCGTCCTTGTGAGTTGGCTTTGGGCCTGCACCGAACATGGATGGTCCGTCGGGGCTCGCGTAGGTGTCGGTATCCGGCGCTCCTTCGATCCGGCTGCTGATCCCCCGGATGAACCCTATCATTTCCCCAAAATAACTGGCCCTCACACAGCGACGGAACATTAGACCATCCGCCTGCTCGCCCATCCACAGACCTCCCGAACCACCAGCGCCACCATGGCCGCCGCCTCCCTGTCTCGCTTTTCTCGCCGCGCTTCCGCCTCCGCTGGGCCTTCTCTCCGTCAGATTCTTTACTCCACCGCCACTGCGTTCCCGTCCCCCGCCGCGCCCTCGCCCCTACTGCCCCCCGCCGCAGCCGTGGCAGCAGGTGCGGATCGGGTGCGGTGGGACTACCGCGGGCAGCGACAGCTAGTACCGCTCGGGCAGTGGCTGCCCAAGGTGGCCGTCGACGCGTACGTGGCTCCCGAAGCCGTACTCGCCGGGCAGGTAACCGTCCACGATGGCGCATCCGTTTGGAGCGGCTCCGTGCTGCGGGGAGACCTGAACAAGATAACTCTCGGATTCTGCGCCAACGTCCAGGAGCGGTGCGTACTCCACGCCGCCTGGTCGGCACCTACAGGTCACCCCCACCCTCCTTGCGATCCGTTCCTTCTACCTTGTCTAGTACCCAGATCTGACAAACTGTGACTGCTTCTGGAATGTTCTCGGATGATTTATTGGGTAATTTGACGGTGGCTTAGCTCTTACTGTGCCATTCTTCTTTCCTAGATGTTTTTTTTTGAGAGATTCTTTCCTAGATGTTAGGAATGATGATTGGGGGAAATTTTGCTTTTGGGGGAAAAGCAGGTAATAAGCATAAGATCGCACCTAGCTGGCATATTTTGGTTTCTGGGAGAGATATTTGCTAAATAATCACGGTTCTTTGTACTCCCTCCGTCCCAAAATAAGTGACTTGGGTTTGTCACATTTTAAGACGGAGGGAGTAGTTTATTTTTCGAACTTTGTATATTCAAATCCTGAATAATTAATAACTTTGGGTTGAGGTTGCAGTTATGCTCAATCAATATTCTCTGACATGCCAGACCTATTGAGAGACGTATAGCCATGTAATTTGAAGGGAGAAGTCCAAAACAAACCTTTAACTTATAGATGAAAGCTAAATCGAACCCCAAAGTTATAATCCCCGAATTTGGCACTCCGAACTTTCGAATCCTGGTCTATTTCCAACCTTGGAGCCATTTGAGCCGGGATGTTGCTGGCGTGGCCGGTCAAATCTAAAAATGTTGACTTGGTCCGTGAAGTTAAGTTCATGCCCCTGTGCATCCTGTCGTGCACCTTCATGCCGCTGAAACCGGCCCGGCGCGTGCGCTAGGCCTTTGTCTACCACCTCCGCCTGGAGTGTGGCCACCGCGTCCCAGTTCTTGTCTCTGCCGTGCATGTCCGCAAGAATTATGTTGTCCGCTGAGGCGCGCGTTCGGCGAGCTCGAAGCACTGTAGCCCTTCCTCCAGCAGCAAAGAGCGGCTGCACGCGTCCAGCACGCTGACGTACACAGCCTCGTCAGGCCTCATGTTTACCGCGAGCAGCGCACTCCAGGACGCCGTCGTCCTCTCCCTAGCCTCCATCTGCTTGAACATTCCCTTCCCCATCTGTGAGCTCCCCACCTCCCAGCCCTAGGCCATGCGCGAGCTAGAACTAGTGTCGGCGACTATAGTTGCTTGGCCAGATCGCAGCAGAAGATGCAGCTCGCCACCGCCTCCGCTCGGACCCTCGCTCGCACGCACGCACGCCAGCTTGCCCGTGCTTGGGCCACCCAGAACAGCAGAAGCTCGTCGCTCGCCGCGCTCCGGCCGCCTCTGCTTGGACCCTCGCTCGCATGGACGCTAATATGCCCATGCGTGGGCACCCAGAACTGCACGCACGTCTCGCCGGCCACCTCCGCTCGCTCGCTGCACGCATGCCACCAAGCCGCGCATGGGCTACGTAGAACCGCAGAAGCTCGCGGCGCTCGCCGGCCGCCTCCGCTCGCTCGCTGCACGCGTGCCAGCTTGCCGCGCATGGGCCACCTAGAACCGCAGAAGCTCGCGGCGCTCGCCGGCTGCTCCATACAACAATTGGTTCTAGTGGGGAAGCAGAAGCACTAGAACTGCGAGTGGATGGGTGTGCCGCTGCGACGACGTCCACGCCCCGGTGCGCCCTACCGACAGTGCATGGGTCACCGGTCACAGCGTGTGCCTACCAGAGACAAGGAGGCCGCACCCATCGGGATGTTGCATGCGAGCCTGGATGGTGCGCTTCTCGTCAGGTTCAGCAGGTTTGTGAGATTGGTGATTTTAGAGAGACCACAGAGCAGAAAGGATATGGTAGTAGGTAGGCAAGTGAGACTAGAGAGTTCCTTATCACGGTTGGGATTTTTCTTTCCTGGTGCCCCCAACAGATATAGGGTTAAAAATAGACCGGGATTCAGAAGTTTGGAGTGTCAATTTCCGGGATTGTGAGTTCGGGGTTTGATTTAGCTTTTATCTACAAGTTTAAGGTTTGTTTTGAACTTTTTCCTAATTTGAACGTAGTTCCGTGCTTTGGTTTTGTTCCCACAATTGTGGAGTACAAATTAGATCCATCCAGTTCTGTTAGTTAGCTCCCAAATCATCAATCATACCCAATCTTGTTTGAAAGGTTGTGCTACTGGACTGTTTTTTTTTTTTTTTTGACCTTTGTGCTACCGGACTGTTGAGTTTATGCTGATTCTGTGCTTGGTCACACTCAGTCTGATTATCCTCTCTTACTATCGTGATGGTTCTTGAAGCCAATTTAACTTCTGGGTTAATCCATGTGCTTATTTAGTATTTTTAGCCAACACTTCTCACAACTATGAAATAATTTTTTAGATGACTCCAGATGTACTACACCCTCCGATCCATAATAAGTATCGCTGATTTAGTACAACATGATTTACATCTTCTCAAGCATAGATTCAGAGCAAAGCATTTGGATAGTTTCAAAGTTTGGCTAGATTCTTTACCCTGAATTGGTTTGTATTATAGGTAGTCTTTTCCTTTTTTTATTTCTTAGTCTCTAGTACCTTTGTACAGTTTTGTGTTTGGTTTCTTTTTTAATAATGTTATGCTCTGGGGCTGTTGCCTCATAGTTCAAGGACCAAAAAAAAAAGTTGTACTATATCAGTGACACTTATTATCGATCGGAGGAGTACTACTTAACAATGTAATCGGCTGACCAGTGAATTTTGTGTTATCTTTGATGATATCTTTGTTTCTTGCATCCTGCATCCCTGCTTATTACCAATAAGTATTATCCTGGTGGTCAGCAATGGATTATCAATCTATTCCTAATAGCTATAGATTCTTTGTCTGGACTCCTTTTATGAAAATTTGAGCAATTTACAGTACGAGTTAGGCCTACTGACACTAAACTAGGATGAGCTATGATAATCCTTTTCTGACTTATACTACCGTTCTGTGTCCTTCCTGTGTATCTGGAAAAAAACTGAACAATGCATAGGAACCTCCAAAGCAAGTAGATGCCAACAGTATTAGAGAAGTTTCTTGGTGGTCTGTGACTAGTTACTTAGTTTTGTCCCGTTGGTTGCACACTTAAATTTTAGACATATGTGTACTGTTAGATGCTAAGTCATGTGCCTCCATAAGCAAATTCAGTGTGCCATATCAAACTGAGGATTTATTACTTCACTTATATAAATAATGATAAATATTACTCCTTCCATTTCTTGATATAAGGTGTATAGTTTTTTGAGAAAAAACCCAAAATATAAGGTATATTGCGTTGCACCACTCGTTTTGACAATTCTTTTTAGGGATTTGATTACATTTCCTTATCTTATGCAAGCTCCTCTATTTTCTCATCTCAATTAGTCAGGTGTAATCTCGCCCAAAACTTGTGTAATTTTCCCTCTACGTGCATTCTTTAATTTCCGTGCGAAAAACTTTACACCCTACATATAGGAACAAATGGAGTATTACTACTTCTCTGATTGTAGGCATGTTGACCCAAGTTGCATCCAGGTGTTACATTGGCATGGACATGCCCTTTTGCCAGATATAATATTTATATGCACCAGAATGTGCTATTAGATATCTCTTTGGTACTTTGATAGCTGATCATTTTTCATAAATTTTCATGAAAATATGCTGGACTTTTGTTATAGGTTGGTTAATAATGTTGACTAGATCATGTACACTTTATTCTGATGACAAGGTTCTAGGATTCTGATAAACCTTCATGTTCCAGATTTACCGACAGTACCATGAGTATGGCTAATGCATCTGGATACGTTTATCAGAAAGTGTTTCCGTACCGCCGGTCATTTATAAAGTCATTCATTGGTTGCACATTTTTTGCCTTGTTTAATCAAACTGCTGCTTGATTGTGTGGTGAGATCTTCACATTTCTTGTTGAAATCTTGGCGTGCGGGGTAGCATTTTGCCCCATTTCCGCACAGAATGTTTTTGACAAATATGTGCGTGGCATGACTTACGTCTTGGCAACAAATTTTCTGTAAGTATTTAATAATGAAGTAATATGAGGGTTTTTTGCTTAATGCACGTGCCCTTTTTATGTAACCTGAAACTTTTGGTGGCAGATAGATACGGTGTGTTAGTTGTGATTGGGTTCATCTCATATCTAGTACTTATTGTTCACAGGACTTCCAGCTGAGACCCTTGTTGATCGGTATGTGACAGTGGGTGCATACTGTCTGCTGCGCTCATGCACTATTGAACCCGAGTGCATCATCGGTCAGCATTCCATCCTAATGGAAGGTTCATTGGTTGAGACTAACTCAATCCTTGAAGCTGGTTCTGTCCTAGCACCAGGAAGAAGGATTCCTACTGGTGAACTCTGGGCTGGCAATCCTGCTAGGTTTGTTCGGAAGCTGACTAATGAAGAGATCATGGAGATTCCAAAGCTTGCTGTGGCGATCAATGATCTGATGCAGAGCCATTTCGCAGAGTTCCTCCCGTACTCTAATGCTTATTTGGAGGTAGAGGAGCTGAAGAAATGGTACTCATTTCCTTTGTAAGATCATGTTTTCCCCTCCCTTGGCGAATGAATGAGGAAATAAAGCAGCCCAAATACTAAATGCTCGGTACTGAATCTAATTTGTAGTCTGGGTTGATCTGTTAAAGTTGTGAAATTTTTGTTACTGAATCTAATTTGTAGTCTGGGTCGATCTGTTACGTTGTGAATTTTTTTTCATGGTTGTGAACTGGTGAGACGCCTGCAGAAATTGTGTTCCTTTGTATGGTTGTACCTTGTTCCCTGATGCGTACGAATAGTGCTCAACATCCTACTTTTGCTGGTGTCTATTCACGTTATCTATCTATACTAGTTGAATGCCTGTGTGATGCTACGGCAACTTAAAAGTCATACACATGTCACACGTGGTAAGCATAAATGCACAAATATATTCGACCGAGTTCCTGATGAAACGCGTTGCACACAGTTTAACCTACGGTTCATGCTGATATTTAGTTTAGTCCTGTTTACTCTGTCCCCTCCTCTTCTACTGCATCAGCTGACGCGCATCAATCTTTGCCTCCCTCACCGATAGTCCAAATTTTTTATATAGACCCACTATATATATTTACTGGAATAAAAAAAGTAGTAGATAGAATCAGTATGCCTTAGTTGGGCCGCGTAAACTACTTGTGTCCGTGTGGTGGAACAAGCGATCCGATCGTGGCACCTAATGTAACCTGGTTTTTACCCAAAAAAAAAAACATAACGTTTCTCTCGAATTTCTCTCGAAAAACAGAGGCTAACGTAATCTAGTCCTCCCTAAAGTAACCTGGTGGATCGATCTGATCGATCGTGCCTAGTTGCAATTGAAAACAGCCAAAAAAAACTACAGGGGAACTCCCCCTCCATGCAACTACATGAGAACTCTCCCTCCGTACGACCACGCAAGTCGTGAGATATATGCACGCGGATATGCTGATGCGGGTCTCGAGCCCAACGCAGATCCGCAGGTCGCCAGGTGAGCTTCAATTTTGTATTCTGTTTCTCGTTGATCTGATCGCTGATTATACCCTAGTTGTGACTGGCACCGGTACAGGCTACAGCTGGGCTGATTTTTATTTTTTCAAATCTTTTATATGTATTTTCACCGGTGTTTTTAGAATCATGGAGGCATGTATCTGATTCCAAAAAGCGCAAGAGAAAAGAGAAGGAACGGAATCTAATTGGGTCTAAAAAGGGACTATGGACAGATTTATTATATAAGAAACACAACTGTCTCCGGACAATTAGTCAGTTGATCCTTCTAATTTTGCACTTATATTGTTCCTTACAATGATCCAGCAGATGATGGTCAGATAGAGACATAAAATAAAGTTGAGGTAGAGGATGATCATATTGATGATTTTTTACAGCCTGGTATATTTGATCCAAGTTCTATTGACCATTCTTATCACGGTTGCATCAGCAGAACAAATCTTTTCTAAATTAAAGCTTTTGACGTCATATATACATACTACAATGACACAACAGAGACTCAATGATTTGGCCACAATATCACTTGAGAGTGAAGTGTTGGAGAAGATTGGAGAATATGATTGAAGATTTCATTCTGAGGAACCCTAAAAGAGTGATGTTGATCAAATAAACATTATGCATCCAAAAGTTGACTAGGTATGATACTTAATATATTCAATTACAATAAGACAATTGGATAGTTCAAAATTTATATTTAGATAGACCTCATTTTAGAGTTTCGCACAGGGCTCCGGATTTTGCCGGCTCAGCCCCGCGTGAGTGGTCGGGGCCAGAGGTGTAGTCAGGAGCATGCATCCGCCGCCGGGGCTGGTGTACTCCGGTCAGCCACATGAGTGCGGTGGTGGAGCACTGGTGCATGGCCTCATGGTACTAAGACGCAGTTGTACCTCTTGTATGATAAAAAAAAAAGTTGTACCTCTTGTAGTCGCAGGGCGGCTTGACGGTGGCTAGCGATGTAGGCGGACAGTTAAACGGACGATACGGACAGTCCGCCTACATCCCGATTCGTACGCATCTGAAAAAAAAGTTGTACGTGTAGTATAGCCGGTGCAATATACGGTCTGTCCGTCTGGTCTGTATCCCTGTCCATCTGCATCCATGACGGTGGCGTCGGCTAAGTGTCCGACATTGCGGCCGCCTCCCAGTGGATGCACGGCAGGATAAGCACAACAGGTCGAAAGTTGCGCTGATTCATGCCATGGAGAATTGAGAAGCAAATCGAAAATTGCAAATAGGATTAATGTTTCTTCTAATTGGTTTTGAATCTGGACTAATTGGTTTTGAACGGGAGCACCTCTACAACGGCCGGCTAGGCCTTTCAACTGTATGCTTGTGGTGCCTCGTGTGACGGTGTTCTTGGTCTTCGTTAATTGGGACACTTTAGCTAGGTCAGGATTTCACATGAGTCAGATTTCTGAGAACTACATGACGCTCTTGGTGGCAGCCTTCCTATCTCCAGATGGCCTGCTTGTAGGCTGCACAACATGCACATCATCTTCCTACCAGGATGTTGGGCTCGAACGGCATGTCCTCCATCAAACATTCAGACTTAGCGTGTCATTGAACCTGTCCTCCATCAAAAGGCATCATGAGAAAATGAGTAGAAGATTAGGATGCCTTTGTGTCATTGCCTGCGTCTAGAGACACATGGCATGATGCAGCCAGATATTCAGTAGGTCATCGGCTGCTACATAGTCATCGCTGTTTACCTCATAGCGAGCGAGCGCGAGAGAAGAGAGATGAGCGATGAGCCAGAGTTATCCCTGGGCTTTTCTCTACAGGCGGCGGCGCCCAAATCCGAAGCTTACCCTCCTCTCCATGGTGCCGCGGAAATCGATTCGCCCGTCTTGCTGGCCATGGCAGGCCACCGGTGTGGCTTGGCTTCCTCAAGCACCCCAACATCGCCGTCGTCGTGTAGCTCCGATCCATCCTCGTCCCCAATCCTTATTATCAATCTCTGTCCAGGGAGACCAATGAATTCTCGACGGGAGGACTGGAAAGCAGGGACGCCTATGAGCTAGACCGACATGGCATGCAGCATGCAAACCAGAAGAGCAGTTCGAGCACGGTGGCACTTGCGCATGAGCTTAGCACGGCCGTGACGACGAACTCCCAGGTCAGAGCCTTGGACGAGGAGCTCTTGCGCGCAGGCGCTAGAGCAGCATCTCGGTGGTGTGCTACAGCTTCGCTGCCTCCATGCCCTCACGACTAAATGCAATTTTGTCTATGCTAGCACCTACAGTCTTTGCTCCTGCTCGCAGCCACCATCTATGCGCTCCTCGAGATCTTTCTCCTACTATCCTATCCCTATCGACCGCCGGGATCACGGGTCATAGGGAAACCTTCGGACAAATCTTACTACGTAACCGAAAGCCCTAGAGAAAGAGCCATCAGCTTAACCAGGCCTGGCGATATGCAACAAGTGCGTTTGGTTGCTCCGGAGTCCGGAGGAAGCCGACGCGCAGCACCGTGGCCAACGTGTTCTATCTGTTAGGTGCACTTTGGCCTCCGCATGCAGGCCATGTCCAACCTCTGCTGCCTACTTACCCTTCTGCGATAGCAGTCGTCGACTCCTTAGGCTGCCGTCCCGACCAAGCTAGCCCGGAGTTGGGGGAAGACATGGGTGAGGTGCTAGCCATGGTGAGACCAGGCGGCTGTGGAGGTGTAGTAGAAGTCGTGGAGAGCAAGACCAGGTCAGTGGTGGAGACGACGGAACCGTAGAAACCGTACATAGCCGGTCGCATCTCGCACCCCTCACCCGACGAGGAGGGAGAGGGGAGGAGGGGGGGGGGGGGGGGGGGGGGTTACGTACAGTAGATTGTCGGTCCGCTTTTTATTCGTACACGGACACGAGGAGTGTATGAGTTGGGATTCTTTTCTGATCTTTTCCTTTCTCTTATCCGGTTTTCTGGTTGTTTCTGTTTCTGTTTAGGTTTCCTGCTGGATTAATGGATTATCGTGTGGAAGCTGGATAATGTACGAATGAAAATACGACGGACGAAAAACACGGGTGACAAAAATGACTTTTTATATAGTAGAGATTTAGGGCTCGTTTGGATGTAAGGGATCCCCTCGTCTTTTCCCCGGGTCAGAAGCCCACGCGGAATACTGCCTCTTTTTTTGTAACAACCCATCCGTTGACCACAGGAGGGGAATTTTCAGCCCGTCCCCCGGAAATCCCCGGGCTGATCTCCCCTGCCTCTGTAGGCCTTGTTAGGTTAATCCCGCCTTAGCCACGGTTGAGGTCCAATACCCGTTGACCCCCGCGGGTTAGCCCGACCGGGGATTAATTGTTGAGGGTTAACCTCGTGGGTGGCCTGATCTTCACGGATCTCGTGGTCAAATCGATGGGAAAGCGATGACCTCGCGAAGAACACGATGAACACACACAAAACTCACACGATACAAGGCCGATTTCTCTCGCTGGTGGCAACCGGTCCGATAGAATCCTCGCAAGGAAAGATCGGTCTACGTGCTCCCTCGATCCCAAGCGGAGAGGGAAGAACACCTTGTAGAGGGTCTTGACAACTACGCTCACGCACTCGCAAACATAGGACTTGTACACGAGGGAGGTGCGATGCAAACTCCAACAAGGTGGTGACGATAGTCAGTTCCTTTGGGTAAGGGGATAAGGCAAAACTAGAGATTTGACAAAGGGGTTGTCTTTAGTCTATCATTTATGCCTAAGGGATACATGAGGGGATGGGGGCACTATATATAGGCCACCCACATGAATAGGAGTAGTTTGGGCATAAAACTAGGGTTTGGGGCGGAATAAGGGTTACATGGGCCGAAGGCCCAAAAGGCCTTAACATTCCAGGCGCCGTGGACACCGGGGACTCTAGTGTCATGGGCCGGAGGCTCTGGTGTGGCTGGAGACTCCGGTCTTGGTGCAAGTCTTCGGTGTAGACTCCGGAGTGGTGTACTGAACGGTCCAGGCTTGGGTTCGGAGTCTAGTCCGGAGACTCCGGTGTTGGAAGCCGAAGACTCCAGTCTTCTGGGCCAGAGACTCTAGTGCTTCTACTACTGTTTCTTCCGTCTTCTCTTCCAAGCCTCCGTCTTGCCGGGCTTGGTTCTCCGGTCTTCCTCTCTTGCCTCCATACTTGTCGGTGTGAACCTATCATGATAATGGGACGGAGTATGAAGTAGTATGCCATTCGAGAGAGTAGGAAGTGGGGTCACATAGATAAACGGATTCACCTTTGGAGTTCATGACGACTTGGTATAAGTTGGAGACCTTGATGTGGTAATGACCGTAGGTCGGACTACATCATTAATGGTTGGGTTCGTAGCATAGAAAATAAGAATTTTCCTATGAAATGAACAACTAAGCACCAAGATATATCTACAATCAGCGGGTGGATATATATCCATCGAGATTTTACCCTCGAAGACTGAAAAGCTTTGTTAATGAAATCTGATTTTGTGGATGATATAGTCGTATACTTGCCGATCTTAAGATCAAGTTGAAGTCCAGCGTTGCAAAGTAGCAGCGTATCCGTGATCGCACACACATCCGGTACCTCGATAACCTCTGAATCCTTGCTCCAGCAAAGCAACAAAAGTAGCAGATCCTTTCAAAGAAACCATCGAGAACATGTACCTCGCTAATCCGAAGCAATGGGGATACTAGAGGGGGAGAGAGATCCTTCACGAGGAGGTGTGAGAGTAGAGAAGGAGGGGAGCTCCTTTTATAGGGGGAGGGGGCAGCCCCATGCCATGGCCGGCGGCCAAGGTGGGTGCCCCACCTCCCTGATTCATGTGGGTGGATGCTCTAGTCACATAAATCCATCTCCACTCACATTTCCACTCACATGCATTAATTTTCTGCCAAAATTAATGCCATCTCTCATTTAATAAAACTATTTTATTTATTTTATTCAAAATTTTGTTAATTACATTAATTAAAAAACATATGCATAAAACCTCTTACAATACTTTGATATCACATCTGAAACCATTTTTAGCAATTTAACCCGAAACAATTCTAGTGTCCATCGAAATAATCCCAGGGCTTTCAATTCCTTTGTATGGTATTATATCTGCTCTATTTGGTGTCGGTATAACTTAAGTGTGTCACCCTACGGTTCGCGAGTGATGCCGACATGATGAAGACCCCTCCCCGATCAATAATCAACAACTGGACCTACAGATCCATACTGACTCTCACACATTCAACAATGACTAGTGATCGTGAGAGAATTTGATGTCGTAAATAAATCTCTTTGTCTCGCGACATCAAAAAAAGATACAGGACAATATGATTTTTTCACTAAAGTGCATACGATGTGTAATCGGCATCGGCAAATTATAGAAGTTTATGCACATGCCAAACTTGTCTGCATGTTTATCTGTAGTAACTTTGCTTCTCTTACACATTTCTATCAACTAAAAACTTTCTAGGCTGAATTTAAAGAGGAGCTGGCAAATCCTGGAAAAGACTGTTCAGAAAAAACTCCAAAAGAATATATGGATTTATTTTCAAAGGTACTACAACATGGTGCTATAGCTAAAAAAAACATTGCTATGTAATGTTGGGTTCGCAGCGAGCTTGTCAAAGTCCAAGTTCAAGAACAGGTCCAACTCCAAGTCCATTTCTTTGCATCCTAAAGCTCTAGAGGAACAACTCCAAGATAAACAAGTTATATCATCTGCCCTAAAAGTAGTTAACGACCATTTGATCGTCAAATAAGAAGAAATTGAATTCGCCTATAGCACGCCATAGAAAATAACCAGAAAGTCATGAAGATGCTCAGTATTTAGCACAGGTCAGTCCCTTAGTCGTGAAATGGAGCCTGATGCTGAAAGTATTTTGGTGGTGTATGAACTTTGGTTGTTTCCTTATTGCGATATGTCTATATTTTGTATGATACCTTATAATATACTACCTCCATTTCAAAATATAAATCTATTTAGCAAGCTGTTTTCGCTTGCTAAAAACCTTATATTGTGGAGCAGAGGTACTATTTGTGAACAGGATGCACAAATAGGAAAGTAATATGCTACCTGAATATGTGATATGTGATATGGGGTGGCCCGATCTTCTCAGCAAGCACTTGTCGATGATGATAATGGTGGATAGATAACTAGCATGTAGCTATGAACTCTCCCGCTCGAACCCTGATGCCAATGCAATAGCTCTCGAACCCTGTGGGATATTCACAACACCACGCTCTTGTGCACGTAGCCGTCGACCATGAACGGTAGTTTGCAATCTACTGACTCCTAGTGGAACAATAGATCACACTCAATTGTAGCAAGTATTCCGATCACAAGTAATTCCAGAGGTTCTAATAAGAATCAACTCTAAAATATTTTAACGTGGTCTAAACCTAAAAACTATAAATTATAAGCCTATATAAAGGCTTCTAGACGTCCAACATAGAGTTGGGGTCAAAACCAAATATATCTCTAACTTTCCTAACTTAAAAGGACTCTATTTGTAAACTGACAAAAAACCACCGTCGACTTGTTTCGGATGCTGCGCCCAGCTCATAACAAACCGGGAGATGTGCAAGTACCCGCTGGACAGATCTCAGAATTATCTTTTCAACAAGTACTTATTTGCTTAATTTGGAGTTGCTATGTGGAAACCACTTCCGTTTCAATTTCAGAGCTTCTGTCTGTCTGAACTGGACCTTCCTTCTTGGTCGCCTTCCAGCTCTCGGTCGTCTTCGCTGGTTCGATGAATATTAAATCTAGTCAAACAATAACACCATGATTTAGGTAGTATAAAGTTCTTATAAACCAAAGTATCATGTTCAACTAGAAACGAATTCACCTTGTGATATTTTTCAACGAGGCTTAATATTTTCTTTCAGCTGAGACAACTAGAATCATCATATTCATAGAATATATCCTCATCATCCTCCCTTTCTTCAAGAAAAGCCGTCCACGGCTTTGAGTAAGCCAAAAGTGGAAGAAACAAAAAGAACAACATGTACGCAGAATATGTGTATACATAACATGTTGTATTATTGTTGTTTACATAAAAAATATGTCCAATAAACATCAAGCAACTTAAATTGCAGGTATAAGTGAAGTACAAAGAATTATTATGATTATGATAAAAAACAACTAAATAGATAGTCTTATTCTTTAATATTAAATTCAGTTTTCTCAAAGAAGATCTATGATCAAATTTGTGCACAAGATCATACCAATTCAATATGTGTGAAAACCAAATTGATTCATACCATGCTTCAACTGCGCTACTCTGATTATTATGAACTTGATTATGTTGTCCAGTATATAACATGCCACTCAATTTGCAAATATAAGTGAAGTATAGAGCAGCAACACATGTAGTCAAAGACTTTTGGGACAAACACAACAAATATGAAAACTCGGGTTCTATTCTAGCAAGATTAAAACAATCCAACATAGGTAAAATTACTTGTATATCAACTAGTTCAAAATGTATTTTCATAATATCTCGAACATGAACTATTATCCCATAGCAAACATTTTGTGACACATTGCATATATGGCTGAATACAGCTTATTTCAGTTCATCGATTCTATCACAAGTAATGCATATGCGATCCACAAGAAATTTTTCATCCATGCTATATTCACCAATTAGATTGAAAGTGAAACAAGGAAAATATGTGCTAGAATTCAAACATGAAATTTCAGAAATCTTATCCATAACACAACTCATACTCATAAGTTCATTTAGCATGATGGAATACACAATATCAGCAGGTGGTATTCGTGCAAGTATTTCCTTATATGTAATAAATATCACATGATCAAAATACAAATTTGGTAAACTATCACATGGTGTTGTAATATTAGTACAAGGAAAATCACAAGGAGGCAACAACAAAAGAATAGACTCACAATATGTTGCGCTTGTTGGCTGTAGCTCTAAATCAATACCTATATCAATAGTGTTCTCCTCACATGTAGTAGGCACTGGGACATCCTCCTCAAGTGACAATACACAGTCCAGCGATACAGGTTGTAAAATAGATAACTCCTTTTTTTAAAAGCAACCTGGATATCATAAGAAACAACACTAGGAGTAGAGATGATTACATTAGTAGAAACCTTATTTGTCTCATCAACTCTCTCTCTCTCTCGGTTCTTCTATGACAGGATCAACATGTGGTTTTATGTTGCTGGTTACAGGCGCACATAGGTTTTGACGCCTAATCTTCTAAAATTGCTTAATATGTGTACGTGCTAACCACGTGTGCTTACCATTCCAAAAGATAGAAAGATCAAAACACTCACTACCAAAGGTAACCTGGAATGCACTACACCACTTTGTTTCCAACATAATATGACAGGAATTAAATGCTCTAGGAACGACATACCAAGAAATATATGTTTTAGGGCCATAAATGTTGAGCGGAACACACGCCTTCTGAGTAATTGGTAGTGCATGACTAGAATTTGCTAACATGAATGATAATATTGTTGCACGTGTGTATAATTATAGCTTTTCAACAACATCAACACTAACTAAATTTTATGAAAGAACAACTATCAATGATAGTAGTAGCTTGTCTACCACTAATTTCTATGATGAAGTGGAACAAACCCGACTTAGGTATCACTCTTGAATCCTCTTCCCAAAATGTGTTGCTGCAGTAGGAGCGTAATGGAAAGGGATAATCATCTGCATCCTTTTTCTGCATCACATCAACACTACTAGAAGACATGATTAGTACATTAGTGCATCAAATAAAATATGGTGGTGGAACTCTCACAACTCACTCAAAACTCAAAAGAAAGCAGATCTTACCATTCCAAAGTGAATAACGATGTTTACCAATTCGAATCAACAACTTATGCACGCATGTGATGAAGTGAATATGAAGGGTATAGAGAATGATCACAGGACACACAGGTTATTTATGGTGGAGCTATAGGTATGGTATCCTAACTACACCGCAAATAAGTCCTAGTGCTGATCGTATGACCAAGACCCACGAAAATACACACGGTGAAGATAAATGGGGCAATTGCAACTATGAAAATGAGCTCAAAAATTAAGGTATGTTGGAGTAATGCTCGTGTTGCAATGCACAAGGAGAGACGCTACTAATGACTCAACAAAATAGATACAAGATTGCTAAACTAAGCAGCCCGCGGAGCACTAAGCATGCTAGTCTTGTAGGATAGTTTACATATCAAGAAAGAATTACTAAGGCTCATAAGGATATGTACGCTATATGGACTCAGTAAAAAAAAGAAGTGAAAAAAATTTGATCTGAGAATTGGTCTCTGCCATGATAGAAAAAGGCCGAAATCCCGCGGGACGTCGATAAACACAAAAATTTCTCGTGTGACCTCAGACTAGTCTGTGGTCTGGCGTGAGTCCGATTTTTATTTTCGGAATTTTTTTCTTGCTCTGAACGCTTCACGTATGGGAGCAGACCTTCCTAAGATTTAGCGTCATCATTTTTTTGTTTTTCGTGAAGAATCTCACGTACCTTCTAGTAGATGTAAGACTTAAGAACACGACGAACAGTTTCAACAACATGAGAAACAGTCTAAGGACTCCGACAACGCCACAAAAAGAGACGAAAGCTAGACAAAAACTACGACTTAGATTAGAAGAAATGCTACACAAAAGAGACCATGACCAGCAACTAGAACTCCCGAACAACGTTATTTAGGCTATGACAATAAACTATGAACTCTAATATTTTTGTGTGATTTTTTCTGTATAGGACTAAACAAAAACTAATATACGAATGGATATGTGGATGCTCACCGAGTAAACGCTGGGCTTTGATACCAAGATGATATGGGGTGGTCCGATCTTTTCAGCAAACACTAGTCGATGATGATAATGGTGGATAGACAACTAGCTTGTAGCTATGAACTCTCCCGCTCGAACCCTGATGCCAATGCAATAGCTCTCGAACTTTGTGAGATATTCACAACACAACGCTCTTGCGCATGTAGCCGTCGACCACGAAAGGTAGTTTGCAATCGTCTGATTCCCAGCGATACAACAGATCACACTCAATTGCAGCAAATATTTCGATCACAAGTAATTCCAGAGGTTCTAATAAGAATCAACTCTAAAATATTTTAACATGGTCTAAACCTAAAAACCATAAATTACAAGCCTATATAAAGGCTGCTGGACGTCCAACATAGAGTTGGGATCAAAACCAAACATATTTCTAACTTTTCTAACTTAAAAGGAGTCTATTTGTAAACTGACAGAAAACAACCATCAACTTATTTTGGATGCTGCGCCTAGCTCGTAACGAACCAGGAGACGTGCGAGTACCCGTTGCACAAATCTCGGAATTATCTTTCCAACATGTACTTATTTGCTTAATTCGGAGTTGATATGTGGAATCCACGTCCGTTTTAATTTCAGAGCTTCTATCTGTCTGAACCAAACCTTCCTTCTTGGTCGCCTTCCATCTCTCGGTCGCCTTCCCCCCTCTCCTCTCGCTGGCACTGGTCCGATGGATATTAAATCTAGTCAAACAATAACACCATGATTTAGGTAGTATAAAGTTCTTATAAACCAAAGTATCATGTCCAACTAGAAACGAATTCACCTTGTGATATTTTTCAACGAGGCTTAATATTTCCTTCTAGCTGAGACAACTAGAATCATCATATTCATAGAATATATGTTAGCCTACTTAATATTGGCGCTTTATATGTTGTATGGTTGAATTGTTGTGCAATATTTACATGGATGCGATCAAACTGGTTATGTGTGGATGCACCAATATGTACTAATATGATACATTACCTTTATGTTACAAGTGCCTCCGTCCTAGATCATTAATCATAAGGTTCTCAAGACAATTTCTTAGCCCTTTGTTGCACACAATATTTGATAAGGATCAAGCAGATGATCCTTGAGTTTTGTCCCGATCTTTCATATCGAGTCAAACTAGATAGGAATCCTTCCAAAAACATTGATGAACGTCACCTAAAGAAGAGGAATCAATCCAGCAAGTAATGTGATGAAGATCAAACCTGAGCACGACAATCCTTGATGAACACAAGAACCTCAACAGCAATAATCTGATAAACGGTATCGCCGTCCCCGAAGAGATGATACACGATGGAGCACAATATAGTTTTTAGACTAAACAACTGAACTCCCCTAAACCCTAGGCGGTTGGCTCCTTTATATAGGAGGCCTGCAACTAGTCGGTTGGATAGACCCAAACCGAACACACAAACGGACTCAAAACTAACCTGGACTCGGACTCAATAATATAGCAACAATATTTGACACAACCTTGGACTTATCATTACATATCGTAGGTCGTCCTGGTGTGCCAATCATCAATGAGATGCGCCTGCATCACCTAGCTTGGTGGAGTCCTGAAATTAGGCTTCACCTCCTCCTTCGTGCCCATATCATCATCCACCCTTCAAGAAGCGTTGTCCCCAACGCGTGCGGGTCGGGTCAGAAAGGTGGCATGGTATGAACAATCGCTTCACACGTCTTTTGCCATCTTCAAGTCTTGCTTGCCTTCCACTCCGCATCCTCCCTCTCGGCTTGCTTGACTTGAAACATCCCTTGGCGCATGCACCTCCTTGTGTCTCCATACGAGGTTGGACCTAGGCGTCACCGTCTTCTTCTTCTTCTTAACTCTTGTTGGAACCTGTGGTTGCTGAACATGGACATTCTTTACATGACCTTGCATAAGATGAGTAATGGCTGGACCACACAATTGACGAACATGTCCATCCCTGCCTCTATGCATCCGCACAACTGTCCCAACAAAATGCCTCACATGTGTGCTAACAAAACTGCTCTTGTTACCCCGCTGCACCACATGCACTAGAACATCAGGAGCGCAACTATCATCCATCTGAACACCTGTGTCAATACAAACAACCTTCTGGAGACATGCTGCAACATCCTTCCTCTCAGCAATAAGAGGATGCACTTCAACTGACTTGTCACTAACAAGTTCCACTAACTTGTCATCTACAGGTATAGCTGAAGCAATGTCAACATTGTCGCACTGTGCATCATGCTCTCCATCATGCACTTTAGCTAGCCCATATTTTGGTGTAGCCTTGCGCACCTTCTCCTTATGTACCACCAGCTCTACATCAGACTTTATGTGATCATCCTGCATAGGCTTCAATGTCTGTTGTTTGTCACCATGCACAAAAGAATATGTATTTGCTCTTCCAGCATGTGTAACGTTGCGATCATACTGCCATGGACGACCAAGTAACAGTCCACATACCCCAATGGCAACACATCGCACTCAATCTTATCAACATAATCACCAACTGTAAATGGCACACGCACCTTATGAGTTACCTTCACCATACCGCAGCTATTTAACCACTGTAGGTACTTAGCTTCAGGAATACGCCATGTGGACAACCCCAACGCTGTCACCATTGCCTTGCTAATTCCATTAGTATAGCTTCCTCCATCAACAATCAACTTGCCTGAAATAAATTCCAATGTTGGTCCTTGTCAACTATCATGTAAGCATCACCTTGTACCTTCCTGAGTTGCAAATTCAGCCCACTCAATGGTACAATATCCTCCACTGTAGTTTCAGCGCACACACCAACCTTGGCTTGTACCTCGGAAACAACCACCTTGTCCAACTCTATGGACTTCTCCAAAAACCTAATGCGCAGAAATTGCTTGAAATCCTCCCAACTAGATGTCTTACTTGTGATGCCTTTCAGTGATCTTGCTTCCTGCCACCAACTAGACACCATTGTATTCACTAGTCGGTAGGCAATAACATATTAAGTATGACCACTAAACTTGCTATCCCATGTATGGCATCATGCAAAACTATCGACCATGTGAGATTCCCAAGTCTCATATTCTACAAACGTTGTGGTACTGTCCAATATCTATTTAATTATAGTTGCATCAAATTGACAGCCGACCAAGATACTGATATAGTCATGATATACATCATCGAACTTGTCAGTTAAATGTGTAGACCTTGATGAACCCATATCTCTGCACAAGTATACGTAGATCAGACCGCCAGGCACACGCGGCAGCTTCGATCTGCCAGAATTCTGCACAAATATATGTACCAAAAACTAGGCACATAGATACAACAGAAAAGCACTCCAATCTAAACCAATTTTTTTACTTTCCTTGTCCCACTATGGAAACAGAGTACCACCGATTAACTGACCTACTCACGACCCGTCCAGGTAAAAAAAACCGATCTCCATGTGGTTTTTTTTCCAGCTTTCCTTTTCTGTTCGATGGAAACAATCCCGGGAATCAATCGATCCCGTTCCAAAACTTGGCGTGGTAGGACTCTCCAAAAAAACGCTGGCAGAAACGTAGCGTGAGGCGCGCTAGCGAGGACCACGCGGGATGATCACCATGATGCGCGCGTGGTCGGACGCCGCCTTCCTCTTTTTTTAATCCTGCACGTGAAGAAAAACTCACGTAGCTCGTGAGAGAAATCGGGATTTTTGTTTTCTTCTTTTCCGTAGTCACGTAGACTTGTAGATCTGATCGGATTTTCTCTCCCGATTTCCAACTTAACACAAGGATTTTGATCTGCTCCACTCCGCATGGTAACTCCTCATCTGATGCCAAGATCGATCTGCACTGCTCCTGATCTGACGAACAGATGTTCCGCCAAGCAAACTCGACGCAGAGAAAACACTGAGCCGCCTCGCCAATCAATCTGCAACTCGTGACCCGTCAACGAAAACTGATCCGATTCTTTCCTTTTGTCCTTCTCTTTATTTCTCGCGTACCAATCTGATCTGAAAACTGCCCGTGAAGAACAATCCGCAGATCAATCAACAGAAAATACTCGCATTGATAAATCCAGTAATCTGATATCACATAATACGGATCAAGCCGATGATCCTTAAGTTTTGTCTCGATCTTTTATAGCGAGTCAAACCAGATAGGAATCCTTTCAAAAACGTCGATGAACGTCACCTGAAGAAGAGAAATCAATCCAGCAAGTAACGTGATGAAGATCACCACGCCTCAAACCTGAGCATGACAATCCTTGATGAACACAAGAACCTCCACATCAATAATCTGATAAACGGTATCGCTGTTCCCGGAGGGATGATACACGGTAGAGCACAATATAGTTTTTAGACTAAACAACCAAACTCCCCTAAACCCTATGCGGATGGCTCCTTTATATAGGAGGCCTGCAACTAGTCGGTTGGATAGAGCCAAAACGAATATACAAACGGACTCAAAACTAACCTGGACTCAGACTCAATAACATAGCAACAATATTTGACACAATCTTAGACTTATCATTACATATCATAGGTCATCCTGGCGTGCCAATCATCAATAGGATGCGCCCGCATCACCTAAATTGGTGGATTCCTGAAATTAGGCTTCACCTCCTCCTTCGTGCCCATATCAATATTCATACGCGTCATGTGATAAAATAGAACTACATTTTCGAATCCGGAGCTCAACATTTTGTCTAGATGGATTCATGAACATATGGAGTACGAACTAATACCAATTTTCTGTTTTATTACTTGGACTATATTCACATTCAAAATTGTAGTCGAGCGGCAAATCCTCCCGCCTCTCCCTTAATCATAGTCGATAATACCAATTTTTTGTTTTATTACTTGGTATCCAATTTTCTACCATTCGTCCGGGAATATAATGCTACTTTGAGCAAGATCCTAGATGATCAGTTCGTGTGGCTTAGTCTTGGATTCATGAACAGAGAGAAGTATGGTTTACGACTAGTTATTACTTGGACTATCACCAAATTCAAATTCCGAGTCGAGCGGAAAAAGCTCCCACCTACACCAAAATGTTTGGGCCCCAAATTTTAACTTTCGAATACTGAGAAATTCCCTTTCGACCCATCGTACTGATGACTGATAGCCTGCAAGAGCATATACTCGTCAAAGCATGTTTTCGTGGAATTATTAATTCCAGTTTTTCTATCGATCCTAATAAGGAGTCTAAGAAAGTGTTTATCTGAGGTGTTTCTGTCACACTCAAGGTGTCACTTTGTCTTGAGTGAATTGTCTGCAAGTGTTGAGAGTGGAAGTGGGTAAGTGAAAGGTGGTAGATTTAAGTATTGAATGGCACTAGACGTAAATAACTTAAAAATAAAAGTAAAGAGGTTGTTCGAGATTCCTGCAGATGAGAAGTTAGGCATGAAGAGAAACAGTTCATGGTAATAGTGAATGTGCCAGGTGAGTAAAATGGAATAAGTGATTATGATACTTCTTATTCATATGTGAGTAGGCAAGCAACCCGTATACCGATCAGGATTCCTCTTGGTAGATTCTTATCTATCCTAATGATCCTTCTGCATGTTACCAAAGTCATGGTCAGTGCATCAATTAAGGTCTTCTGACCAGATCAAGGCTTTAAACTTGATGGTTGTTTGTTATCCCCGAGTTATACTAGCTCCTTGTAGCATCCCAATTGTCTAACAATTGTAATGCTACTTGGTCTAGTAATATAATGGCTACTTCATACATATAATTGTTGCATTATAATTATATCATGCTCATGTCATCATGCCACCTTGCATTTGAGCATCATATAAAACCCTTTGTGTTTTGGTTCTTCTCTCATATGCATTGTAAATTGTATTTGCCTCTTGATATTGTATTTGGTTCTTGATATATTGATTAATGCCCAAGTTGAGTTGGGGGCATATCTTTTATTTAACTCCACCACCTTTCTTGTCATCACCCCATCTTTCCACCATTCCATTATCCATGAGCTTGCAATTGTTTTTCTTTTGGGTTTTACCTCTAGCTCATATGGGTTGGGATGGATCCAATTCTATTTCCACATGCTCTCATCTTAGCATCATGTTGTTTTCACATTATTGATATATGAGAGCCATATGGCCACCCTTGCATGCCTTGTGAGTGGAACCCTTTTTCCTAGCTTCCATATGGATTATTATGGATTTATGCTCATGTGGGAATATTTTTGGGACTAGTAATCATCTAGTGGAATATACACACTAGCAAGTCCCAATTATAATCAAATGTGATCATCTCCATCTACTCCACTTGGAACTCTCTTTTAAATTGTTTTTGCTTGGCTTCATTCCACTTTTGGAAATGCATAAGAATAATGCCATGTTTATTAATTTGTTTCACAAGTTTAAGACATGGCATTAATTATTTGCATGGGCCATGCAACCATCTCCAACTTTGTCCTCTATTGCTTGTTTTTGGGTTTTTTGGGTGAACCATCTCATCTCTCATCTCTCTCTCCCTCCTTTTGGCTTGGTCTTATTTGATCTTGCTTAAACCATATCACCACATCCCTCTCTTTTCTTGTCTAGATCTTGTTGGAGCTTGGCATGTGCTTGGCTTGATCTTGACAAAAGCAAACCCTAGCTACCATACCACTCCTCTCTCTTCACCCCCTCTCTAAACCACACCCTAATCATCTAACCCACTTCCACCATCCACCATACCCCCTCTCTCCTAAACCCTAAACCATGACCTACCCTAGCTAACCACCTACCCTCTCTCGGCCTCTCTCCTCTCTCTGCCCTGCAGGCCCCACCTGGCTACCCCTCTCCCTGGTCCCACACCTCATCTACTCCCTCTCTCTCTACCCAACCCTAGTACCAACCTAGCCCGAGCCTCCCCTCTCCTCTTTTCTCCTCTCTCCCTGCCCTGCATGCCCCACACCGAACCACCCGAGCCTGGCCTGCCCTGCCCCACCTGGAAGCCCCTGCCCGTGCCTGCCCTGGCCTCCCAGCTCGAGCACGTGAAGGAGGGGAAAAAAGGTGGCCGAGCCACCTTTAACCCTACCCACTCCCCCACGGCACCCCTCTCCTCTCCCGTCCCTATCTACCCCCTCTCCCCCTCTCTGCAGACGATCCCAGATCTACCCCAGGGCCGTGCCTCTCCGCTCCTTCCTCTCCACCACCGGCTACTCTCTCTCGCCAGCCACCGTCGGTCTCCACCCCATCTCGTTGAACCAGACGTGCAGACCGTCCGTGGAGTGGCCTGGTAGACCGAGGCGACCCTCTGCTGCACCCTGGACCGCGCCAGCGAGGAGGAAACGGTCCCCTGTACCTGCTGCACGCCGCCACCGACGCCAAACCCTAGCTCCGCCGGCCTCTGCTTCGCCGACGATCCCCTGCGCTTCGAGCCGATCCGACCACACCGATCACCCCGCGGTGAGCTCTTCTTCCTCCTGGACATGCTCCGCCGCGCTGTCGTCGTCTAGGACCGCCTTTCGTTTCATCGAGCAGTCTGTGCGCGCCGTCGGCCGCAGCGTCTACGCGCTCCCGCGTCGCACAGAAACCCTATCTAGGCCCCAACCGCCATGCTGACACCAAGCCTAGCCTACCGCAGCGGTAACCGCCGCCGAGCGCGAGCCCCAGGTCGCGGGTTCGAGTCCCCCGCGCGCCGCGCGCTGCGCGTGCAAGCACCGATCCGTCCGCAGAGAAGAAGCACAGTGCCGCGTCGCCCTTTTGCATATAACCCCCTGCCTCTTTTTCTGCTCAACCCGCGGTCCACCGAGCCCACCGTCAGCCTCTCTGTTGGTTTTGCAAAAACACCCCCCGTAGATTCATGCCCTTAACCCGCACTCCCACGGATGCCCCACGTGTCGCGTCCCCACTGGCGCGCCCGCGTGTGGGTCCGCGTGTGCTGTGGCCCCACCCGTCAGTCGCTGAGGCTAGCTCAACCCGCGGTGTAAAAACCTTTTTCGGCGCGCTGTGCTGCTGAGTCAGCCAGTGGCCCACCTGTCATTGCCTGTGGCTAACTTAACCTGAGTATAAAAAGTATTTTCTGTATTCTGTTTTAATTCAAACTTTTTCAAATTAATTCAAATTCAAAAATTCAAATCTGTTTTATAATAACTTTTAAAATACAAATCCAAATAATACAAATAATATATGTTTTGAAATCAGAAAAATGTGAGGAATTCAAATATGCCCTTCAAAATATATTTTGAACATTTAAAATTGCAAGTTGATTAAAATTACAATAAAATGCCCTTATTCCTTAATTAATTAATAACTTTTGTTTTATAAGTCCAAATTTAACAAATAATATGTCTAAAATGATTAGCTCGACGAGACCTTTCTGTTTATGCATTCCATGTTTTGTTTTGAAGCATGCATCATATAAATATAAAGTATACAGCAACTAATATGAGGATAAAATGGGGCCAAAACTCAATAAAATGATTTATTCTTGTATTCCACACCTCACCCATGCCATGCTACTTTATTGCCATGCAAATTGTGCATCATTCATCATGGCATGATTGTTTGCTTGATGCATTGTATTCATATGCTTGTGCACTTTATTTATGTTGGCCCTTGTTTGTTTGGTTCTTCTTCGAATAGACGCTGAGCAGGGGATATATCAAGAAACCCAGGAGCACTACCCAGATCCTTCTCTCACTTCAACTGAGCTGCCAGGCAAGCACTACCACATGCTTGCATACATATAGTACCTACTGCCTCTATCTTATTCTTGCATCATTGAGTCGCGATTGCATTAAATTGAATCCCAAGTATTGCATAGCCTTTACTTTTTAAACCCCACCGAAGCTTGTTCCTCCATCCCATGAGCCATTGCTACAGGAGTTGTTTGAGCCATGCGAGTCGTAGAACAGCATGTGTAGGGTATGTGAGTGTCGGATGGATAACGAGGTACCTAAACAACTTAACCTGAGTAGTAATGGGATAACTAATGAAAGTGGCATCGGTGAGCCATATTCGCTATTTGGTTTTTCAAGCTCACTTGTGTCCCGTAGGACCCCGAGTACTTGATTCTTGTTCCTTGAATATTCGCGCTATCCACATCCGGGAGGCTTATGAACCCCCCTGAGCCAGAGCTTGATTCATTCTTATTTCTTGGGGCCACAAACTAGTTTGAGGTTTTATTTACTATCCTGTACTTATGCCATGCTTTACTGCTTTATTTAAAATTGTGCGAGGTACTGCACCTGTACTGTTTAGGACCGTGACCCGTTTTTGCTGTATCGACAAGCCCAGTCACACTTTCGGGTTCCCAGTCGTTTACAGCCGGCCCCACAAACCTTGAGTCCGTCTCGTAGCCGGCCAGCTTCGTCGCGGGTAGCTTAATGGGGTGCCCCCCTGAAATATTTCTGAATCCTGTGATCGCTTTGTCGTGACTGCCTCGTTGGGTTTTAATTTGGTTTTTCCGAGGTTGATCGAGTGTGTGTTGCTATTTGTGCACCCCTGCAGGGTAAAACTTTCTGAAAGCCGTGTCCGCGGTTATGGACGACTTGGAGCACAGTTTCTCGATCATAGACAAGAATAACTAAAGTACCGGACTAGTAAATAGTGCAACACTCATGGAATGGATAATAAAACTGCCAATGGATGGGGGGGGGGGTTGTTCGTCCGCTTCCTCGTCGGTAAGCGAGGAGGAGGATGGATCTGTTAATGTTACCGTTATAACTGTTGTTATTATTTCACGGACATCCGTCTATCTCTGGTTAGGCGGATGGTTAGCGAGTATCTATAGAATTGTTAGGGTTTATCTTTTGCTGCTATTGCGTCACCCCAGGTTGTGTCCCCTTTAGAGGCATAAAGACTTGCTGAGTACCCCTAGGGTCTCACACGATAAATTGTTTGATTCAGATGAACAGGTACCCTCACAAGATGGATACTGGGTGGAGGAGACGGACGATGTGGGCCACGATCATTCGGTGTAGAGATTTCGGGAACGGGGATCCGTGAGATCTGTGGGCGGGATGTGTTTATTTATGGGGCATCTTATGCCGATTTGCTTCTTATCCGTACTCGGATTTTGTCTTCCGCTTCCGCCTGATACTATGATGTTTGATGTATGAGGAGATATCCTAAACTATTATATCTATCTAGGATATTTGGATCTTGCCGTATGGCGTTGCAATATTTCCTTTCTTTTAGATGGAATGACTCTGAGAACCATTGTATGGTGGCTTGCATACATACTCATTTGTGTATGTAGTTGATCCCTTCGCCTGCCGATTACGCCGCCCGTTCTTGTCCCGATGTTTGGAAATGGTTGGGACGGCCGAAAGGTCTACCTGTGAGTGGCATTTGGGCCCCACCGTACTATTTCAACCATTTCTGCTCATCCAGGCTTGTAACTAGGAGCGTAATTCACCGAGGTAGTTACACTCCTCTTTGATATTGGCCATGCCACTCGGGGGTCGCTTATTCGCTAGTAAACAAGTTCATATCTATGAGATCTCAGGATCATGTTACCCGAGCCCTTAAATTTGATAACAAGCATTAGGCAAACATAGATAGTCATTCTCACAATATAATAATCATGACAACAATCACAAATGGATGGAAATAAAGAAGGCACAACACATCTCACCAGTTCCCTACATCTCCCACGCCTATGGGGATTTACTTAGCCATGAGAGGAGAATAGATCAAATATAAAATCATATTGCAAATGGAAATCATCTCAACTTTACCGTAGAAAACCACAATATCATTGGAGATCAAATCAAATACAAACCAAAGTAGGAATAAAGGTTCAAGTCCTAATCTTAGAAGTGTAGGGAACACAGGGGAAGGTAGATCAACAAGTTTAGCAAGTAATCCACGGATTAAAACCTACCAAAACGCACTCAATTCACAGATCGATCTAAAACACGAAATTGGGGCTATTTTTTGGGGATTTTCGAATTTATGGGGGAAAAGACCAAATCGAGGAGAAATCCGTGGCAACCAAAAGCTGCTGATACCAGATGATGAGGGCAAACCTCTAGGGTGGCCCGATCATCACGGATCTCATGGTCAAATCGATGGGAAAGCGAGGGGAAAGGGAGAAGGTAGCGGAAGAGGACGCACACCTCACGAAGAACACGATGAGCACACGCAAAACACACACGATACAAGGCAGATTGCTCTCACCGGTGGCCACCGGTCCGATAGAATCCTCGCAAGGAAAGATCGGTCAACGTGCTCCCGTCAATCCCAAGCGGAGAGGGAAGAACACCTTGGAGAGGGTCTTGACGTCTTGGCAAAGGGACACCAATGCCAAGGCCTTGTACAACGAGGGAGGCGCGATGCAAACTCCAACGAGGTGGTGATGATAGTCGATCCCCTTTGGTAGAAGGGGATGAGGCAAAACTAGAGATTCCACAAAGGGGGGGTTTTCTTTAGTTTATCATCTATGTCTAAGGGATACATGAGGGGGCGAGGCTCTATTTATAGGCCAGCCACAAGTTCAGGGGTAGTTTGGGCATAAAACTACGGTTTGTGCGAAATAGAGGGGTACATGGGCCAAGGGCCCAGCTGTTGGCTCGCAGGCCCATCACTTGGGCCGGACAGTCTGGGTCGGAGTGACCGGACAGTCCGGGGTAGCCGGACACTCCCGGTAGTGTCCGAACTGGCCTTCTGAATGTCCATGCCAGGTTGGGGCTGGGGCAGGCCGGACATTCCGGCCGAGTCGCGCCGGACACTCCAGCTGGATTCGGCGGACTCTCCAGGGCGATGACGGTGGAGACTCTCGTTCTGGAGCTGGCTGCTCCTGGTCCATCTTCTTGGCTGACTTGGGGACGATCTTGGGGACTTGGCGTTGTGGATGTAGTAGCGTCCGCAGGAGCTGCATCACTAACCGAAGAATCTAGGACATACCTAGATAGTTGTGCTGATTGTGTTTTCAGGAATAGGACTCCGAAGGAAGCTGAGGAATTAATGGCTAAAATAAGCAAGAATTATGAAGATTGGACTCCTCCTAAACAAGCTATACCTGAAGTAATTGTACCTGAACCATCTATTCCTGTGCCTATTCCAACATCAAAGAAGAGGGGAGTTATTGAATTAAATGATGAAGTGATGAAGGAAGCTAAGAAATGTCTTAAGGAGAAGGGAATTAAAGCTGCAGATGTCAAGAATTTACCTCTTATAGAAGAATTATGTAAGCCTATTCCCTACTCATCCACTATTGAGGTACACTCTCTCCAACACTTTGATGAAGGTGATATCCCTTACTCTAAACCTCCTGATCAATGCTTATAAGAATTTGATATCTTTATTGTTAAGCAAGATAACTTTAATAAAAGGGTGCAAAATCATCTTATGGAAAACACTAGAGCTATTGTTGAGTTGAAAGATATCCTGGAAAGAAACTCTAATGATGTTAAAATGATTGTTAAACAGTTTCAAATGGTTCAAATTCAAATAGATCAACTCGTTAAAGTGCAAAACGACTTGCTAGTTAATGCTGCTAAAGAAAAACATGCTTATGAAATTAGAACTAGAAGTGGTGTTGCTACCCAGGATCCTCTATATCCTGAGGGGCATCCCAAAAGAATTGAGCAGGATTCTCAACAAGCTGAAAATAGTGGTTCTACTCGTAAGAAAAGGAAAAAGAAACATAAAACTGTTGTAGAACCCTCTGAACCTGCTATAGATCCTAATAGTATATCTATCTCTGATGCTGAAACTGAAAGTGGTAATGAAGAAAATGAAGTTCCTAATGAAGAAAAAGTTGAAGAAGAACCTGAAAACCACACTAAGAATACTAAATACACTAAAGAAGATTTTGTTGCTAAGAAACATGGTAGTGAAAGAGAACCTTGGGTCCAAAAACCTATGCCTTTCCCTGATAAGAAACACAAGTCAAAGGAAGATGAACACTATAATAAGTTTTGTGAGTGGATGAAACCTTTATTCTTGCAAATTCCTTTGACTGATGCTATTAAATTGCCTCCTTACTCAAAGTATATGAAGGACATTGTCTCGAATAAAAGGAAGATCCCTAATGAAGAAATCTCTACTTTGCTTGCTAATTATTCCTTCAATGGTAAGGTTCCTAAGAAACTTGGAGACCCAGGGATTCCAACTATCCCATGCTCTATTAAGAACAGTTATGTTAGAACTGCTTTGTGTGATTTGGGAGCTGGAGTTAGTGTTATGCCTTTCTCTCTCTATAAGAGGCTTCAGCTTAAAAAATTGATACCAACTGATATATCTTTGCAAATGGATGATAAGTCTACCACTATTCCTGTGGGTATATGTGAGGATGTACCTGTTTAGGTGGCTCATAATTGCGTGATATTAACTGATTTTGTTGTGCTTGAAATGCCTGAAGATGATAATATGTCTATTATTCTTGGGAGACCTTTTCTTAATACTGCAGAAGCTGTTATTAATTGTAATCAAGGAAAGGTGACCTTCAATGTTAATGACAAGGAACATACTGTCTATTTCCACAAGAATATTGAAAGGACTTATGGTTTAAATTCAATTGAACATGTTGAAGGCATTCAAGTTGGAGAAATATATTGTCCCATACCAAGAGAAAAATTTGAAACTATTATGATTGGGACCATTGCTATCAAGGTTGAGGTAACATAATCATTAGTGGAATACAAAGTTTTGTCTCATATGCAATTGTTTTGGTAGCAAGACTTGATCAACCTTGCTAACAAAAGGATTCCATTGAACAAAACAATGTTTTCATTATGATTATCTCCGTTTATTTCTATCCTTTGTATTTTAGTTTTTGCTTTCGTTTAGTTTTCTTTGTGTTGTTAGTTTGCTTGCATGCTAGAACTTCTGTAGTTCTAGCCTTGTTTTGTCCTTGCATCATGTTTCCAAAAAGAAAAAAAATCTGTCTGTCAGAAAAAATCATTCTTTTATTTCTGAAAAATGCCCAAAAAATAAAGTGTCTCGAAAAATTCCAGAAAATTCATATTAAATTTTTACGTGAAAAAAGGGGCAGAGGAGTACCTGGTAGGTACCAGGGGGGCCCACCAGGCAGGCACACCACATGGTGGCGCGACCAGACCTGGGTGGCGCCATGCCTTGGTGTGGGCCACCCCTGGCCCCCCACTACCTCTCTCTCCTGTCACTTTCTTCTCTCTCCCGAGTAAGCTCCAGTTCATAGCTCAAAATCGCGTTCTCTCTGTGCTTGCCCTCGATTTCTTCGATCTCTTTGCTCAGCCCATCTTTCTTGCTAAAATTTGGAGCAGTTGTTCCTTGGTATGTGACTCCTCCCCTTGCCCAAGTAGATTTGTGTTTAGTGGATTGTATGTTGAGTATGTTGCTGCTGTAGGTGACTGGTTATGAGAGCTTGTAAGCTTGTTTGATGCTTAGATATATAGTTTTGATGCATGTTTAGGCCTCTTGCTAGTCCCTATGAGTAGATTCCTTCATTATATTTACTTTGCAATCACTTGTTTAATAGGTGTTTAAATTTCAGAACACCAAGCATGAACAACCACACTTTTGGAGAGATATTTGAGAGTGATGCACCTAGGAGGTCAAGGCCCTCAAGAACAGCCTCTCAAGCTAGGCCATCATATAATGAAGACCTCATTGCATCACGTATTGGCAGTGAAAGAGATGATGGAGATGCTCGCCCATCCTCTTTCCCCTGTTTTACTTTCTTGCAAGCTGCAGGTATTCTTGAGGATTTCTTGCTACTGATTGAGAGGGTTGGTTTGACCTCTTATATGCAAGATGAGAGTGCACAATACGCTATGCTCACCAAAACTTTTGTTGAGAGCTTCTCATTTACTAACACATCCTATCATTCTACTGTCTCATTTAAAATCTATGATATGCCCTTCACCATGCCTTTGGAGAGATTTTGCAGTATTGTAGGTGTGCGTATGACAGGGACTGTGAAGAAAATTCAAGGGCGACCTGCTGATTTGTTGGAGCTTTACCGAGGGGTGACCAATGATGATGACCGCGTGGCGCAGCGCGAAAAGATAAGAAATATCCAACTCCCTGCTCTTAGATACTTTGCATATTATCTTGCCACTAGTGTTTTGGGTAGGGAGAACACTAGTAATATCTCCAACTATCATTTAGCATTCCTTGCTGCTGTGCTCAACAATGAAACTCGGTACAATCTTGGCTCGCTTATTGCTCGCTGCCTAGCTGCTAGGGGGCCTATCTATGGAGGCATCATTGCATCACGCATAGTCAATGCATTGGGTTTTTTCAGTGGATCCCTATGATGTTATGCTAGCACCATAGAGGCTCGACCTTGTTGCCATGAAAACTCATCACTTTGTCACTGCTACCTCTGATTTGAACAATCTAGTATATAGGATGATTTTCACTGACGGGGATGAAAGGGAGATCCTTTTGCCCCAGCCTGCTTTGTTCAGTGTTGACAAGAGACCGTGGTCGCGCTCCAAGGAGGAGGTGGACGAGCAGCTTCGCTTGTTGGGTTTCCACGAGCAACACCAGGAGGATGTGCCCTCCTATGATTATTCCGCACATTACGGAGGGATGTACTCTGGCTCGCACCAGGACGAGGGCACCTCCTCGTCGTACCCCGGTGACACTTCATCTTGGCCAGCCTGGGACTGATACCCACTTAGGCCAAAAGCCTAAGCTTGGGGGAGGTACGCCGACACCGCACTCATCTCCATATCATGATTGCGTCGGTTCTTTGTATATTCATGCTTTCGTTCTCTTTTTAGTTTTCGTTCTTCTTTGCTTTTGCTTTCTAAAAGCACAAAAAGACCAAAAATATTTTTGTTATTTCTCTTTGGTTTGCTTCTTCTTTTTTGCTTTGGTTTGCTTGTTCCTTTTTGCTTTGTTTGAATTATTCGAAAAATCCAAAAAGATTTTTCTTTGCTTGTTTTTCTCTTTTGGTTTTTGTTTAAAAATTGAAAACACCAAAAATATTTGTCGTTCTTCTTTGGTTTTTGTGAGTTGGCTACAGGGTTCGGCAGTTCTCAGTGGATTATTGGTTTCATATTATTATTCAAGCCACACAAGTGAAGAGCAATAATGAGGATTAATGACAACTTGAGGCATGGTAAGAGGCTGGTAACGAACTCTATTTGTTTTCATTTTTGTATGTATACTCATCATTGTGAGCTTGTTTAGTCCGTTCATGTAGAGTGTATGTTATCTTTGGATATTTAGTAGTTCTTGCTTTCTTGTGATTAGCTCCAGCTTGCTAATAGTTTGTAGCATGTCTTATGAATGTTTGCTTGCATTACTCTATTCATAAATTGGTATGACACTATGGTATCCTCCTATGAATGTTTCATTTGATCGACTTGGCACATGCTCATGCATGCACATGACTGTAATAATCAGTTAAGCCTTGACGAATTATTTTGCCTTGAGGATCTTGAATCATTTTCATGCCATGAGTAGTCTTGTTTTGTTGCAAGCATGATAATAACAGCTATTGCTCTCTCGTTTGTCGCTCCCTTACTTTTGCTAGCCTTCACTTCCACTGAGTGTCTTACTCATGTTTCCAATTCCCTAAACCAAATATTTCCAAAGTGTCCATCATACCTACCCATTAGCATCATTTGCTACTTCCGTGCATATTCAATATGCCTTGTTTTCTTCCGAATAAAATGTTTGCTTGTTATGAGAAAGTTAGTTAGTAAGCTCTCACGAACTTGATGGCACACTTTATTTCCTGCACTTAATAAACCTGAACCATTGTGAACTCTCCATGAAAGTTATATGCTTGCAAATTATAGGCTGGGGATTAGCAGAACCGTGCTGTCACGGGGAACGCTTTCAACACTTGTAAATATATACCCAGTTGATACCTTGCTCTTTTGCTTGCGGATGTCGTCGGTGTGAAATAAAAGGGGAGCTTGTAAGTCCATGGAGTTATGTATGTGTGTTAGAGAAACGCATGGGTCGCTGGTCTAATCCATGCTGACATGGTGGAAACCTGCAGCGTAACCATAATGATATCTATGAAGCATTCTTCTTATAAAAAAAGAGAGAGATACCTATTGAGAAAAAGAAAAAAAAGATTTATGAAAAGAGGAAAGAGAGAAAAAAGCACCATTTTCCCATGGTAAATAAGAAGATTGCTGAGATACTCATTGTCTGCTAGCCTTGTCATTTTGATATGGGGATTCTTCCGTATCATCGGGCAAGGGGTACCCTGTTGGCGGTTCTCAATGATACGCACATACTTACGATGACAAGAACTTACCGGTAACTAAAGTTGAGTAGCATGAGGAGCGACCCTCGTACTCAAGGGACTTGGGATTTCCAGTTTATAGTCTGTCAAGCATATAACTCAGATTGGACCTCACTTTCACCTTAACCACATTAAAGATGCTTATGATAGGGGCAATGAGAGCTCAAAGCTAACGAGTACTATACTTTCAGCATTTGGAAGCCTTTCAAAATTATTCAAAACCTTTTTCTTCTACTTGTTGAGTCTCCACATATTCTTTGAGCACCTTCTTGAGAGCATAATTGTCATTCTTTATGTTTGTTTCATTACTTGATTATTTGTGTTATGACTTTGATGCTTGTATCCTTGATATCTTTACTTCTAGTCATCACTTGAACTTCAGAGGTGTCTTGACATTCATAATCAAAGGCAAGCGAGATACCGCTCTATCATACCTTTCTATGAGCATTGTAATGTTGCTTACTAAGTAGACTCAGTTGCATACTCTTTATTATGAATTGTCTAAGTAGTTGATCACATTGCTGAGAATATTTACATCATATGAAGCAAATGTGTTCGTGAAAGTTCTTTTATCGCACTCAGTTTTCAACTGAATTCCTTGAGGACAAGCAATAAGCTAAGCTTGGGGGAGTTGATACGTCCAAAACGTATCTACTTTCCCGAACACTTTTGCTATTGTTTCTCCTCTATACTTGTGTGATTTGGATGCAACTAATGCGATCTGACGCTGTTTTCAGCAGAATTGCCTTGGTGTCTACTTTTTGTGCAGAAAATCAACTATCAGGAAAAATCCCGGAAAATATGCCAAAAATCCTATTTCACCCGAAGACTCCAGGAGCCAGAATACGAGACGGAGAAGAGCCCTGGGGTGGCCACACCACCTACTGGCGCGGGCCGGGCCAGGCCGCGCCAGGGGGTGGTGTGGGCCCCCCAAGCACCCTCTCGGCCTCTCTCTTCGCCTATAAGGAGCCTTCTGACCTAAAAACTTCGGGGGGTTCGATGTTTTTCCAGAAGGAGTTCTGCTCCGCCGCCACCACCAGATTCCACGAAACAGTACCAGAAACTCTGTTCTGGCACCCCGCCGGGACGGGGAATTGGAGGAGATCATCGCCATCATCATCACCATCGCTTCTCCATCGACCATCCATGTTTCTCCCATCTATGAGTGAGTAATCCCCCGTTGTAGGCTATGGGGATGGTAGGGATTGGATGAGATCGTTCATGTAATGGCATCAGATTGTTAGGGCATGGTGCCTAGTATCTTTTATTAGTGCTTTATGACTTTGTTGCAACTTTGTTATGCTTAATGCTTGTCACTAGGGCCCCAGTGCCATGATCTCAGATCTGAACTTATTATTGATTCATTATGATAGTATTGTTCTTGGTCTTATCTACAAGTTGTATACACACGTCGTTGTCCGGAACCTATGGTCCCGAAGTGACAGAAATTGGGGTAGCCGGAAGGGAAAGGCTTTGATGTGAGGATCACATGTGTTCACGGAGTGTTAATGCTTTGCTCCAGTGCTTTATTAAAAGGAGCACCTTAATTGCCAGTAGTTCCCTAGAGGCCCCGCTGCAAACGGGCTGGTAGGACAAAAGATGTTGTGCAAGTTCTCATTGCGAGCACGTATGACTATATATGGAACACATGCCTAGGATTGTCTAGTACTTGGATGCTTTATCTTATTTATCTGCAATTGCCCTATGTTCTGATTGCTATGTAAATTGTCTTGTCCATGCAATGCCCGTCCATCCATCCCTATGCCTACCGCACTCGAATCCCACTGTTTACTGCTTTTGTTACTACTATCTTTGCTTTACTACTGCTGTTACTTTACTATTCCTACTACAAAACTGTTGCTACTGATAAACAGCTGTGAGCAAGATTGTTTCCAGGTGCAGCTGAATTGACAACTCAGTTGTTAAGGCTGATAAGTATTCTTTGGCTCCCCTTGTGTCGAATCAATAAATTGGGTTTCACTTCCCTCGAAAATACTGCGATACACCCCCTAGACTTGTGGGTCATCAGCGGGAAGTGCTGAAATCTGCATAGGGTCGATTCGAGGGTGTTACAGAGTGGTATCAGAGCTCAGCAGTTACGATACCCCACTGGTCCAGCCTGTAGGATAACCTAGCTAACGGCCGATGTAGAGTGTCAAAACTATTTTACAAAATCGGTTGGATAGATCTGATTAGGTCTGATTTTACTCCTTACCCCTATGTTATTCTCCTCTTACCTCTGCGTGTTTTGAATCTGTTCTCTTACCTTTCTTCAAGTCCTGGAAATTCTCGTGGTTGGGTTTTCTGTCATACCTTCAGGGTTTCGCTTCTTTCCTCTTGTAATGGTGTTTCCACATCTGGTCTTTGTGCTATCTGTGTACCCTTCATCTGTTGTACCTTTTGGTGGATCAAATCCACTGAAATCATTCTTTGTATCTTCCGGTGTTTTTCAACGCGACGACATCATCTACGCTATATCAAATGAAGATCTGTATCAATCCTTTGTTTTTGAACATCACTTGTGAAGATCTTTAGTCTAATTCTGAGAATGGGTTGCATGCTTTCTACTTCATGTGCGGAGTAGTAGTTCGGGTGCGTGATGGATTGCCCCCCATGCCGACTACTCATTCTATTCGCTCTCGTACATTGAAGTGGATTAGATTGCACTTATTCTCTCCTTTCATAGAAGTTGGAGGTGGCCTTATCTTTTGAGACATCTCCCTTCGTCTTTGTCTCTCCGGAGTGTTCCCTCAACGAACGTGAGCAGCGACCCCTTTTTGGTGGTGTCGCCGATTTCAAGATGGAGCAAGAATCTTTGTTAGTGGTGTCGCGAGGATCTACACGAAGCGATAAGAGTCTGACCTTCATCCTTCTTCCCCGTACCATGAGGCGGATCTCGAGGGCGAGATCCATTGTTAGTGGTGTCGAATTGTAGCACCCCGGTAAAACCACTATTAGAAAATCGTTGTGTTTTTGTTTTGCGCATCATCATGACCGCATGCTCATGTCATCATGCCACATTGCATTTGAGCATCGTCATGTCATAATGCATGTTTTGCTAAAAGTATTTTCTAAAAGGCTAATTTTGTTTTCTATATATCCCCGTCTCAATTTCAAATTAAACCCTGATTTTTTCTAGATCTTTTATTTATCTAAAACCTATTTGCAAAAGTCTTTAATAAATAAATAAATAGAAGTATTTTTTTCGGAGGAGGCAGCCGGCCAGGAAAAAATCCTAGCCAGCCAGCCTACCACCCTGCTAAACCAAACCCCAGCCTAAACCCTAATCCCCACCTACCCCTCACCCTGCCGCAGCCGCCACCCCGACCCAGCCACACCTGACCGCATCACACCCCCGCGCTCAGCTGATCGCACGCGGGCAAGTATGCCGCGATGCGAGCAACGCGCTCCTGCAAACCCCGCCCGCCAACCACCGCACGACACGCAATCCCACCCGGCCCCATCTACACGCTCTCGCACCAGCGCCTCGCTCGCCTCTCTCGCGAGCCCCGCAAACGTGCCCACCTACCCCACGTCGTCCCCAACCCCGCGACCTACTGCTCTCACTCCCGCGATTCCCCACCGTCACGGCGGGCCCCGTCCTCGAGCCGCCAGCGCCTCCCTCCGCAGGCCACCGTCGCAGCCCGGGCGCCCCGCAACCTCCTTCCTCCCCATCGCGCATCGTTGGCCTATCCGCCCCGGGCACGTCGCCGTCTGTCGCCGTCCCAGCCATCCCTCTACTCAAGCAGAGCCCGTGTAGGCCTCGCCTCCCCGCGGTCGCTAGCAGCCGCCGCATCCGCGCCGAACCCCGGCACCGCCCTGCAAGCTAGCCCCGCCTCCGCCTCTGCGTCCCGTGAGTCGCTGTCAGGGATGCGCCTTTGATCCCGTTGGCCCTCTCACATGCTCTCTGGTGTGGTGTTTCCAGTAGTGGTGTTTTCCTGTTTTGCGTGATAAGGCCTGCTCCGTTCTGCCGTGTAATCGCTACCTTGCGTGGATCCATATGCAGAACATCGATAAGTTCTCCGTCGCAAGATGATGCCACCCAAAGACGGTGCCATGCCTGAAGAACCACGAGCGAGAACCGTCCCAATTACAAGATCTTTGTCCCGGAACGCCAAGTCCTCCTACACGAACGACAAGTTCTTGGATCCAGTGATGCCGAAACACCAAGTTCTCCTCACGGATTCTGCAGAATGAACCCGGCGCCTTCCTCCCTCTCGGCCCTGAACCGAACCTCTCCGAGACCTCGGATCCGAAGATCCGAAGACCAAACCCCGAAGACCGATCCCCCAAACCTTCCGAGCCCAAAGACCTTCGACCCTAGATGTGTGACCCCTACCTATCCCTATTTTATAAATGCTATACATATTGTGTGGTTTGGGGGCATTATATTGATTCATCTAATAATTAAACATGGAGGCTATATGCGGGCTATTCTAGTCTTATATATATCGCCTCCATCTAAACTTGTGTAGCGAACTGATGCCATGTTTTGCCTTGTTAATACAACATTTAAATTGCGGGGTAGCTGAATAACTTGAACCTTCTAATTAATTGTCGGGACCCCGGTTCCACTTAATATTGTCTAATTGCACCGCAACTTTGCCATGTCATGCATCATACATGCATCATGCCCGATCTTCTGCCGCAGTATTAAATAGTGTATCCGGTGTTTCTTTTAGTGCTTTGCTTCTTCGCGGATTAGGCCGTTGAGTTGATGCGAGTATCAACAAGTTCTTCGGATAATGTATCTTCGACTGTATTTCCCAGGCGAGCCATCTCCCCCTTTCTACCAATTTTGCATTTATAGTCTTTACTTCCTCCTGTTGATCTATTGCTATCTGTGTTGCGATGCTTTAGTTTCCGTGCACCATTTATATTCCTTGCAGCCTCTATATTGCCTTGGACACATTCTATTGCCTACTGTTTGATAGATAGTCGGCCTTGCAACTCGTAGTTGCTTGCTCAGGTGCTGCTTCGCGTCGTTGTTGTTCCATCGTTGTTGGAAGGTTGGCATATGCTTAATGGTGGAGATGATCATGACTTTAAATACAACTATTAAATTGCTGGGATAACTAATGAAAGAGGCACCGGTGGGCAATATATGCTATTTGGTTTTTCATGTCCACTTGTTTTCCGTAGGCCCCGAGTACTTGATACATGTTCCTTGACTATTCGCACTATCCACATACGGGAGACTCTATGAATCCCCCTTAGCCAGAGCTTGATTCATTTCTTATTTCTTGGGGCCACAAAGTAGTTTGGGGCTTTATTACTATCTTGTACTTATGCCATGCTTTACTGCTTTATTTACGATTGTGCGTGGAGCACCTGTACTATTTTGGAACGTGGAATGTTTTCACGGTATCGACAAGCCCAGTCACACTTTCGGGTTCCCAATCGTTTACAGCCATTGTCACAAACCCTGGGTCCGTCTCGGAGCCGGCCAACTTCGTTGCGGGTAGCTTATTGGGGTGGCCCCCTGAAATATTTTATGAATCCCGTGATTGCTTTGTCGTGAAAGCCTCGTTGGGTTTTGATTTGTTTTTTTCGAGGTTGACCGTGTGTGTGTGTTGCTATTTGTGCACCCCTACAGGGTAAATCTTTCTGAAAGCCGTGTCCGCGGTTATGGACGACTTGGAGCACAGTATCTCGATCATAGACAAGCATAACTAAAGTAGTGTTATAGATTTGACTTAATATGTGACTAGTAATCAGCTTCACTACAATGGAATGGATAATAAAAGTGCCAACAACTGGTGGAACTGGGGTGCATCGTGTCATGTTATACCTGCCTAGTAAGTATTACATCTCCAATGGAATGAAATAAAAGTGCCAACAATTGGGTTTGGGATGTCACATGCTAATTGTATCTGACTAGTAAGTATTACAACTATAACAGAATGGTTAACTAAAACTGCTCACTGCTTATGATATCAGGATGGCTCATGCTAATTATATCTGACTAGTAAGTGCTGCAACTATAATGGAATGAATAAAACTGCCAACTGTGTGAGTTCCTCGGTTTGACTCTCTCGTTTGGTCTCGAGGGGGAATACCAGGATGGGTATGATTGGTGTTAGTATCAGGTTGGTCCCGAATAGGTCTCTCTTATCCCTCTCTAATAACCGACAGTTGCATCGAGTCTCTATAGGTTGTTTAGTGCATGCTGCGCTGCCGCTTCAGTCCACCATACCTATGTAGGCGAGAGCCGCCGAATTCTAGCCTCGCCGTGTACTGGTCTCAGTACTGACCGCTCCCTTTTTTCCTTCGCCCTTTGTCGGCACCCCTTTTGTTTAACAGGTATAAGTCCAACGTCGTTAGCAGGGTTACCCTTCCGGCTTGGCCTGGGCAGGGTTATGGACGCCATTGGTTCTTCTTCAGGGCTCATCCCAATTTGATTCTTATTCGTACTCGGATGTTGTATCGTTTTCAAGGTGAATTGGATCTTTGTACTGTATATCTGTATTCTTGACCCAATGAGTTGTTGTTGTATATATATGTGTTGTGGGTTCCCTCGTGAACTATTGTGTAATGGTATTAATTTGTTTTCCACCCGCACGCAAGTGCCTGGTGGGCGTCCTTGAATCGTTTCTATGTGGGTTTGGCGGGAAGTGCTGAAATCTGCATAGGGTCGATTCGAGGGTGTTACACACTGCATGTAAACCTTAATATTATTACATATTCAGATATGTATGGTTAAATGTGATTTTTGAGAGTTGGAATCAACTCAAAAGCTATCATGGTTGATTTTATAAAATGTTGCAAGGTGCAAATGCTTCTGCTTTGTTATTTTTACTAGGAGAGATCTCTAACTCTAATTGTATTAAATCCAACGGGCTTGGGTAGATCTTTTCAGTAGCTTTCTAACAAAATTTAAATCACTCCATTTGGATTTGTAAATCTCTCTGAATTGAATTTCTAACTAGGGGACAGAACTAGGTTTAAACTAAAATAGAAAAATCCTAATTCAAACTAAATGTGTCACGTGGGAACGCTAACGGGCCGGCCCAGTGACACTACGTGGCGCGGGGCACAGCTGATAGGGGGGTCCACTGGTCTGTGGCTCATAACGCACGAAGCGGTACGGGGCGATATGGGCCGTTAGATTAGAACGGGGATCAACAGCTAGGGCTCGTCGTCGATGACAAACAGGTCGCCGGCGAGGTCGAACCCTAGCGGCTCGGTGGGGGTGCTAGAGGTGGGGAACGGTCAGTGAGGTGAGGGGAGGTGAGTGGTGTGCTGAATGGGGTTAGGGGTGGCCTCTATTTATAGGACGACGATGCCACCGAGAGGCATGGGCGGGCGGCTCCAGCGAGGGCTGCACAACGTGCTAGCGGTGTGGCTCGAGGTAGGGGACGGTGGCTGGTCTCCTGGTGGTGCTCTACGGAGTAAATGCGGGCCTAGGGGCGGTGGTATGCGGTCGGACGATGCTCATGCTCTGAGCGGCAGAGGCGGCGGTCTCCACGGCGAGCGTTGGTTGTGGTGTGTTGGGCGGCGAACGGGCATGTCTGCGGTGTTCCTGGGGTCGTGGCGGAGCGGTGGACGCGGGATGCGGTCGAGGGGCGGCGTGTACACGCGTGTCGGGCGCGGCGCTCTGGCGCGTGCTCGGCATCGTGTAGACGCACTGGGAGCGGTGGTTCCTCGGTGGTCCACGGCTTGGCCTGGCTCGGGGAGGGGGCAGAGGGTGGCGGTGAGGTGTGAGCTAGCTCATAGACATGGTGAGAGGGAGAGGGATTGTCTGCTGCGGTGGTTGCAAGGTTTGGCCGGCGGCATGGGCTCGGGTTGGCATGGCATTGCTGCAAGGGGGGTAGGGGATGGGTGCTAAGGGCCTGGTTAGATCAAGAGGGGACAGAGGGATTAAATGGAGATCATTTGGGGGCAAAACCCTGTTGCAAACAGTGAGCTAGGATTAGAGTGTAAATCATGCCTGCCAAGTGTTTGAAGAAATGGCCGCAAGAAAAATAGTTTTGAATTTTGAAAAGATTTTTGGTGGGTGTGCTAGGCATAAGCTTGAGACTATGGGTGCCTGGGTTTTGAAATTTGAGCTTGTTTGGGTTGTTTTTGAAATAGTGGGATCTTCCCATATGAATTAGATTCAATTTTCAAATGCCATTTAAAAATAGTGTTTGAATGTTTTTGGCAGATCACAAAGTGGGCCTTGGTACATCATTATGTGTACTAGCAAGGGGTGCAAATATCCACATTTGTTTCTCTTAGGTTTTGAGTACTAGGAATAGCCAAAGTAGGCATGCTGATTAAAATGGCACAAATGACCATTCTCTTCTTTTATTCATTTTGATTTGTTTTTCTTTGGGATTTATTTGGGAATGATTTATATGATGTTTATTTCACCTAAGAATCATTTTACAAGCAATGGATCACTTAATCATGGCACTTCAAAACAACTCCTATTTAAATGCACACACATATGAATCCTTTAATATTTTTAATTGGAAAAGTTTTTGTTAACCCTAATTTTTGATGATTTGGATCTTAATAACCTTGGATTAAAGTTTTGGGATGTTACAGTTCTTGGAGGACATGCATGTGGATGTTTTGTGTGGAGGGTGGACGTCGGTGCGGTGTGTATTGGTGTGCATGCTTATGTTTTTGAAGCCTTCTTATTGCGAGAGGGATGATGTGTTTGCATGAATGTGGTGCATGAATGTTTGCAGGTGATGAAGAAGAAAGCATGTTGCTTGCTCTGGTGGTGCATGGATGTTTGCCGAATTGTCGATTAATTTCCGTTTCGGCAAATTTTTGCACTATCCATATGTCCCATTTTTAGGAGAGGTCTAGGAATCGAACCTGGCTCCTCCAGCAACAGCAGATGCAACACATCGTCGGCCACTGCGGTAGAGTTGTTTAGTTGACACATAGAGGGCATCGTTGTTTTTGACTAAGTGCCAAATACCAATGGTGCATATCGAGAAATATGCGCCACGGATATTTGACACTTAGCCAAAAATGCCTCGCTCTCTCCCTTTCTTCTCTCTCGTACAGAGAAACCCCAACCCCTCCCCCTGCCCCTGCACGCGCGATCGAGCCCCTGCCCCTGCTGCCGCCGCCGCCGTCGGAGGAGTCGTCGCCGCCGCCAGCCACCGGATCGGTCCCCCTGTCCCCGCTGCCGGTGAGCCTCCCCAACCTCTACCCCTCCCTTTCCCTCCCCTGCCCTCCCCCTCCCTTCCCCTGATCCCCGTGTCTCCGCCACCAGGAGCACCACCCCATCCCCGTGGAGCAAGCAGGAGGAGGAGGAGCACCAGGAGTGTCGTCCTGTCCCCGTGGCGCAACTAGGAGGAGGAGCACCGCCCCTGCCCATCGAGCACCAGGCGCCTCCCCTCCCTGTCAAGCACCAGGCACCGCCCCTCCCCCATCGAGCACCAGGCGCCGCCCCCTCCCCCTCCCCGTCCACCACCTCTACTATGTCGTCGGCCACCTCAGGTTGAGCTCTCCCTCCCCTCTCCCCTCTCTTACAGTAGGGTTTGCTCTAGGGTTTGATCTTAGAGATAGGTTGATTCTTGGGTTTCAGAGTGTTCTAGAAGGTTAGATCAACATGTTTTTCCTAGATCCTTTTTGAGTTCCTGGTCTGGATCCACATGTTGCATATATTTGTGAACTTGGATGGGAATGGGATCTTCATGGATTTTCTGCAGCCTGTACATGGTTCGTATTTCTTGTAAGAATGAGTTTTTTTAACTTTGTTATTAAGAGACTTGGTCGCATTGCCCTAGAATCATATGCCGCACGCTGTCCAGCACATTTCTTTCTGTTGATTTCTTGCACAAATGTTCTTGAGCAGGGAAAGAAGCACTATGTGTTTTCTTCCATGTCACATGCATATTCGCAAAGGTGTGGCTATTTGATTTTTCTTCTTACATGTTCTCTCTATGAAGAAGAAAGACTTATCCATGATTATCTTCACACGAATAATCTTGTTTTAATCCTCTTGCAAACTGCTACAATACCAAGATTACAAAATAGTAGTCTGTTAGCAGGGAACCTGCTTCAATCTACATTATTGTTCAGTGTGGTTTGTGTCTCTTCTCAATTATTATGCACCTAGCTGTATAGTACCCTTTGGTCAGTCTCCTAGGCCAGCCACGTGGCGACACGCATTGGATGCATGTTTGAGAGGAAAAAAGGCTAGTCCATTTTGACCTTGCAGACATTGTCATTAACCAATGACACATTGTTATCTCACCATCTTATCTCTTAATGGTGCATCTGTATGCGAGCTATTTTAGGACAAACATGGTTCATGTGGGGCTGCTTTAGGGTAGGCTTGTTATGATTTTCATCACCATTGATTAGCCAACGCCTGTGAGCAGCTCATGTCACAATTGCCCACCAAACCATCACTGTATCTTACAAGTTGATAGTGATGACAGAAATAAATTTTGCCGTGTTAATGGGCGCTGCATCCATCTGCACCATCTCACTCACCTCTACTACTACAATGTACAGCTAGCTAGCTAGCCAAGCCAGCTGTGCGGAGATGAAGCTGTAGCTTTTGGTTGGAGTAATAAATCTCCTGCTGTGGCTGTGCATATCTGATTGGTACGTAGCTAGCTGCTGGTACCATAGGAGACGACTGGCAGCTTGTAGTAGTAGAGTAGTATCATGATTGCCGATGATGCGAGGAATAAAATCAGTGTACTAATCAGGAGCTAGACGTCGACTACTATGAGGATCTAGCGACCTTTTGGTGATCTGTTCCTGGATTTTGGCCCACAAGACCTTCAGAGGTCATGTGTTCCTCCTACTGTACCCATATGTACACTGATGATGATATAGTATGTAGTACAGTTTGCATTAAAATTCATGGTACCCATATGTACACTCATGTAGTACCCATATGTACACTCATGTGTTTCTCATTAAAATTTACCGCCACAAATATTCCCAGGTTAGCCTCACCGGGGCACCTATAACCAGCAAAATGCAAAACTAGCTAAATTTGTTTCCCTTAGCCACATTTGAACCTGGCAAAATACACATCATTCCCAAAGCCAAGTAAATAGCATAGATTTAGTTCGACACACACATCATCAATGATATGTGCCTACTTGTCTTTGTCATAGAAATGTCAAAGCATGCAAGGTACATCTAGTGACCATTTTCGAGCTTAAGTTAAAAGGAACCAAGAATTTTTCAGTGCCTACTTGTCTCTGTCATAGAAACTGGTATTGTTTGAACCCACTATTAACATGATGTATTTTTTATGTTCTCTGAAACACTATCAACATGATGTCACCATCAGTATATATATACTACGCTAAACGCTAAGATTTTGCAGCTAGTGCTCTTTTTCTGTGTGAATTTGAGTAGTGTTAAAAAGCAGCTTTTGCAGTTGCCATGTATGTGTGTTGGTTTTTACCCTTCTTTTACAGAGATTCTCATAATATCATAAAAGAAAACTACACCTGAAGCTATTTTTTGTCCTAGAGCCTATTTTAGCTGGTCCTGGAGCTCCAGGACATACATGGCACATTATTTTGCAGTAATTTGTAGTAATTCTCTGTATATGTGTGATTGGATGGTTGTGATCAATTTTGTATGAAAACTGTTGCAGGGAATTCATTTGAGTTGTCCGTTTCTCCCGAAGTGTTGATTCACTTCCGTTTCGGTTGAGAAATGGGCACTCCTAGGTCAAAAAAAAACAAAGGTCATGCTGAATTTTTCGGTCGACTCTAGCTTGTACTAATTACATTGTTGCATTTTTTCTATAAAGAGCAAACATGTCGAGCGGAGACAAAGACGTCGGGGCTGGCCCTTCTCAACCCATGAGCGTCGAAGAACGAGCAAGAAGAGCCAACCTCAAGTTTTGGCGGTTTGGCGATGACTTAAGCGGGTCCGACAAGGAGGCTGAAGCTACAGATCACGATGAAGTTGACGAGGAGGCCCAAGCTGCGGACCAAGAAGATAACAAGGAGTCTGAATATGAGGAGGAGGCCGAAGATGGCGATGACAACGGAAGCAGTAACGGTGACGAGGAGGCCGAAGCAAGTCATGGCGGTGGACGCGTGGACGGCGATGGCGCCTCCCCACCCGCTAGGAAGAAGAAGAATAAGGCGGAAAGGCAGGAGCGGACGCTACCGAAACTCGGCACCAACCGCGAAGAGTTCACCCTTGTGAAACTAGGTGGCCAACCCTTGGAGCCTGCGATGCTTGCCACTAGGTACGGCCTACAACTCGGGTGCATCGTGCGGGAGAGCATGAGTATCAACCAGAAGGACATAAGAAAGAACAAACGGTTGCGAGAGCTCCTCATTGGGAAGCTTCACAAACGGTACAAGTTCCCAGATGAGTACGATAACCAAAAGCTCAAAGGGAACAAGGTAAACAAGTTAGCCCTCACGAGGATGAGCACCGCCTTGAGCAGCTGGAAAAGCCGAGTGAAGAGGAGGATTAACGAGGGTAAAAGTTGGGAGGAGATAAAGAAGGCCGAGCCGATGCTCGACGAAGATGAATTCATCAAGTTCAAGGCGGACTGCACTTCACCAGAAGGTCAGGAATGGACCGAGTGGGGGAAGAGTATGCGGGAGCTGAACACAGGTAACCAACATTGCGGAAGCGGCGGTTATCGAGGAAAAAAGGCCGTTTGGGCAAAGAAGGACGCCGAGTATGCTCGTCTAGGTAAAGATAACCCGTGGCACAAATTCGTGGATGAGCAGGTGATGCAGTTTGTCCGTGCCCGCTACTATCTCCACCCCGAACTCAAGGAATTCGTTACCGACGACGATGATGTTAGGAAGTTCCAGAAAAAGCTGGTAAGGAATTAATCTCGGAGTAGATCTGTTGTCTCTAATTAAGTAATGAAGCCAAATTTCTAAATGGGATCACTTTCCTTCTCTTCAGATCCGAAGAAAAGTCTTGTGCGTCAAGTGCGAGCTCGTCCCAGGGGTCGACAGTGGACCCGCGGTGGGATACGCCCTTCAACAGGGCGACAAACGTGTTCAAGGGGAGGGCCAAGTCTGCACCGCTGACTTCATTTGGCCGCGTGTCTGGCTATGGTACGTACGAAAAGGTTGGCGACTTTAGGAAAGAGGACCCAAAGGCAAAGAAAGAGAGGAAGACCACGGCGGCGGCAAGTGAAAAACGCGAGGTTGAAGTCCTCCGGGAGCAGATGCAACAGATGCCGAGGCTGATCGACGAGAAAGTGCAAGAGAAGATCCGCGAGATGCTTCCCAATGAGCTGTGGGAGGGGATCGCTGCTTGGAATGCAGCAGGTCAACGAGGTCCGCTCGTGGTGCCTAGCCTCTCCGGCAGCAACTCGATCCAACACGTGTTGCCAAACGTGGTGATGCCCGAGTCCGCCAATGTCGAGATGCACCCGGTCGCTCCGGTGCCCCCCGCCGGCGCCAACACCAACGCGCAGCCGGAGGTTGCTCTGGTGACACCTCCCGCCGGCGCCAACACAGAGCCGCAGGTCACACCGATGCCCCCTCCCGCCAAAACTAAGGCGCAACCGATGGTGCTTCGTAAGGCATCTCAACGGGAGGATGATACCGGTGTCTTGACATTAGCCGAGATCAACGCCATCTCCAAGGTAATGACGCCGGCCAACACATGCATGTTGATAACATTTCATCTCCTTTGCCTTTGATGACTAGCTAGCGCCATCTCATGATGCTTGTTCTTCTGCAGGACACTCCTTGCACGTTCTTGCATTATGTGGACGTTAATCTAAAGGATGTTGGAAAGGGCACAATTATTCAACCAAATAGCCACACGATGCACCACAAGTCGATGGAGGATGATGTGTTCAAGGTCCGGCTGGCTCGGGTGTTGCCGGGGTGCGAAGACATGGACCCCCCAGCCAACCTCAAGGCGCTGATGATCATAAGAACCTTCAAGGTTACTGTGGCTGGGTCTTGACATGGCCAAAGACCCAGATTCGGCTTGTGAAGGAACAACAAGTAACTCAGCGGCCACATGTGCCCTTGCCGCGGCGGCCACAACAACTAGTCACCGCCACCACCTCTCATCACTAGCAATTGTTGGCCACCGCTGCACCTTTGCCTCCACAAGGCAAGGTCGCCGCTGCACTGCCGCCTCCACATGGCAAGGCCGCCGCTACGCCGCCACCGCCACCGCCCAAGGATGCACCTAGGGACAACATTAACGATGATGATGACAACCCAGATAAGTGGATCAACACCGGCGTCACCGACTCTTTGTTCATGCCAAACATGGACGAGCCCTACCGTGTTGCCGACGACCCAAATGCTCGTACCAGAACATGCACGTGTCTAGACTTCCATGGTACCTTAGAGGAGACGCCTCTGGATGCTGGTGCCGCTGGTCCTTATAGAGGCACCTAGGGAATCATTTTCAGCCCTACCACACTCCATAAGGCGGCGGATGAGCATATGGCTGCTAATGTCGAGACGAAGAAGCATCGCAAGAGAACCAAGAAGAATAAGCAGTCTTTGAGCCAGCCGGGTCCGAAGAGGCCCCGGGCTCAGGACGACCCGTTAACACAGCCCCTGAGGGCACCTTGACCAGGGTTCACATAGCTGGTCAACCGATTCTGAGTGAGGAGCTTATCAAAAACCCAAGTGGACGATGGCTAACCTGCAGCATGGTGTTCTATATCTAGAGGAGTGCCTTCTTAAAGAAGCAAATCCATCGTACCCAGTTTTCACGGTCAATGTTCCAACGGGCATGGGCTTCGTCGATAATGCCCCCGCAGATATCTTCTTCATATCGTATGAGGACATCTTCAAGCTTTTCCATGGAAAGCGGATGAACTATAACTTGGTACACCTATACGCGCTCCATCGGGCGATGAAGGTCAACAGAGAGAAGACCCCTGAAGTCGTGATAGTGGACCCCTACTTCATGCGTGATAGCCAGTTGGTGGGTCCGGTGACCCGGGCCAGCGCAAGGAACTACCTCCAAAATTTCATGGTGGACAACAAGAGTGCAAAAGAGCTTTTCGCCTTTCTTTCCCGAGTAAGTGCACACACTCGCTCGTCGTCATAACTTGTCCTTTCTTAGTTTTCGGTTGCTCTTTTTCCAACATTGTTTCGTTTCAATTGTTTTGCACAGAGACAAATACTGCACACTGATCCTCATTCACCCGAGTTATTTGCTAACCACGTACTTGGACTCGGGGAGCAAGCAAAAGAAGAAAGACTACACCAACATAAGGAGTCTTCTAGATGATGCTCTCGAGGTATACACCGAAAATGGAGGCGAATTCAAGAAGGGGGCAGAAAATTCTAGGGATGGCAGACACGTGTTCAAACACGTAATGAAGTTTGCCTGCGTCAAGCAGCCGGATAACAGTGTCAAGGAGGCCTACTACGCCCTCCATCACCTGCGGGCAATCGTCCAGGATGCACACATCATTATGTTGTCATCTAGTCTCCGAGCATGGGCCAAAGCTGAGGCAAGAATGGACGATGATGAACTTAAGGACGACTTCTTATGCATCCAGACTTAGATTGCGACCATCATGCAAGAAGATGTCATCACAAGGGGGGGCTTATCCTGCAAAAGAGCGTTCAGTAAGCGCGAGATCGAAGCACAGCTCGTGGCACAGGGTGACCGTAGGACATGGACAACGAAAGACGGCTACAAACCATTCCCGGCGCCGTGTAAAACAAAGTCTTCATGATGTAGTGTTCCTAGCTAGCTAGCGCTCAGCCGGTTTGTGTATCTCGTGTGTGTGTGTGTGTCATAAACTTTAACTTGCCTTAGCTCGAAATGGTCGTTGTTGGACTTTGTTTACTTATTACCATATGTATGAAACTTAATAGCTTGCCTTAGATCGAAACCTTCTTTTTTGTGGAGATGCATGTGATGAACCTTCTAATTCTTTCTGTTGCATGATATAGTACTTATATGCCTTCTGTATAGAGATGTCGTGCTATGTGGTGTTCAGAGGGAGGGTCCCAGGAGTCTACGACGAGTGGGAGGATTGTCACAAGCAAGTGAACAAGTTCAGTGGCAGCAGATACAAAGGGTACCCGACAAGAGAGCAGGCGGAAACTAGGTGGAGGAACCACCTCCTTGGAGAGCAGAGAGACATTAACCAGATGAAGACCTTGATGATCGTGCTCCCCGTCTTGCTCATCACCGCCATTGCGGTTGTACTCTACTCAGTACTTTAGTAGTTTAAGACTTGGCTAATGATGATGATCAACTAGTTGTAATGTGTAATGTACGAGAAGATGAGATCAACTTGTTCTAGACTTGTATAATATTCGGGCACTTGTCACTATGTCGGGTTCTAATTGATGTGATGATGTATAATTCTATTTGTATTATTATCTTTGTTTTTATACTATTGTGTATCTGTATAAATACCTGTATATGTACCTGTATAAATACCTGTATAAATACTTGAGAGCCCTGTATTATGTATACATGTAAGAAACATCAGTGGCACATCTTTTATTCAGCCAGTGGCGCATCTAGTATCAGTGGCGCATTATGTAGAAATGCTCCACTAGTGAAATATCAATGGCGCATATTGAAGATGCGCCACTGGTTGTCTCATTATCAATGGCGCATATTTCATATGCGCCATTGATACTTAATTATCAGTGGCGCAACAGGAGTGGCGCATTCCATATGCGCCACTGATAGCAAAAAATATGCTCCACTGATAAGCAATTCTCCACTAGTGAGACACTCCGAAGGTGTTATGTTGAGGCTCATGGATCAAGAGTGGAATTTGTCAATCCTGATGACGGATAGATATACTCTGGGCCCTCTCGGTGATATCACATTAAGATAGCTTGCAAGCAAGTGATGTGATCACTAGAATGTTATATCACAGGAATGAAAAAAGAGTACATGTCGGTAACGAGATCAAACTAGGTATTGAGATACCGATGATCGAATATCGAACATGTAATATATCGTGAGACAAAGGTACTAAGTTACTAGCGTTAAAGGTTCTCACGATCACAGAAGTCATCGTTGAATGTGCAGGAGTCAGAATGGATCTCTAGGTCCCACTTCTGATTATTGATTTGAGAGGAGTCTCAATCATGTCTGCATTATTCGTGAACCGTAGGGTGACACACTTAAGGGTTTACAAACACCATTTGGAGCACATATGTTTCAGACGAAAGAATTGCAAAGCGCTGGAATCATTTCGATGGAAACCGGAATTGTTTCGGGTGAAATTGCAGAAACTGGTTCTGCATGTGATATTGAAATGTTACAAGGGGTTTTATGTGAATGTTTTTTAATTAAAGTAATTAAAAAAATTCTGAATAAAATAAATAAAAGAGTTTTATTAAATGAGAGTTGCATTAAATTTGGTGGAAATTTAATGCATGTGAGTGGAACTTTGAGTGGAGGCTAAATTGATGTGAGTGGAGCTTCCACCACATGAATGAGGAAGAGGTGGGGGAACTCCCCATGGGCGCCGGCCACAGGAGGGGAGGAGCCCCCATCTCCTATAAAAGTCCCCCTCTCCTCCCTCACAAAGCACACCTCCTCGTGAAGGATCTCTCTCCTCCTCTAGATATATTCCCCATGGTCTCGGATTAGCGAGATACATGTTCCTGGTGGCATTTCGTCTGGAAGGAGTTGCTGCTTCCGCTGATTCACTGGAGCAAGGAGGTGGAGGTTGTTCGGTGGCCTGAACGTGTGTGCGAGGACGGATGCGCTGCTGATTTGCAGCGCTAGGACTTCCACACGATCTTGAGATCGACAAGTGTTCGACTACATCATCCACGAGTTACAACTCGTTAACAAAGCTTTGTTGTCTTCGAGGGTAAGTTCTCCATGGATGTATATCCACCCGTTGCTTGTATCTAGTAGATAGATCTTGGCGTATAGTTCCCATCATAGATTTTTTTCTATGCTGCAAACCCAACAAATTCCTCTTCATTGAGGACCCAACTCTATTTTCCCGACAAAACAAAAGCTTGGACAAATGGAAGCAAAGTTTGGTGAACATCACCGTTAGGTTCAAAATAAAATTGGTAAGCACGAAGAGAGCGTTGAGACTTATAAACCCCCATGAATTTGGTGCTTGTCATGTGTGCATCATCCAAGAACTTACTACCAGCTACCGGTCTCTCACGAGGCATGACTAACTCACTTGCGTAGGCGATCTGAGTGATCAATCCACCGCAATGGATGTCCCCTGAATGAGTTGACCTTTGGCGGCGAAAGTGCTGGATCAGCAAAGCACCCAAGTTTACCTTATGCTCCATCTCGGGATGGAGAGCCATGTAAATCATGCTTACCTCTGGGCCTACCATTGCCCCAGTGTCTCCATTTCCGAAGATAGAATTTGCCAGGAAGGTGGCAAAGTAATAGATGGTGGGATTCTGGATGGTTGCGGTTTTCTTCTGAGAGTAATCAACATCCCTGAAAACAAAAAAATGGTCCCAAGCAAACATTGCCTCTGCGAGGACTTCTTCACTGGTATCGATCTCTCCCTCGTTGGAGAACCCAAAGAAATCAAAAAATTGATAAAAGTAAGGGTCCTAGGTTGCCCATTGAGTACCAAACTTATAGAGTGCAATGGCGTCGCTGGAGTGCGAGGTCATCGTGGAAACTTGAAAGGAACTCCCACATGGCCTGCTCGAAGGTGTCCGGGGGAGAGGATGGCAAATGCGACCATACTCCCCCTTTTTTGGATTCAAAACCGGGCCAAAACTCAAACAACCTACTAGGCTGGGTAATCCAGATGGAGAAACTATCGAAAGGATTGCCATTTCTAGTTTTTGTTTCAGATTCATTGCTTGCTAGAGAAGTAGTTTACATAACTATCATAGGAAAAAGTGACTATGAATACGAATTCCTCTTTCTGTTTGCGAAGGCAGAAGCACTCTGAACTGAGTTAGTCAACCAATAAGTCTAGCCTTGCAAGCAACCACTTCCTCCATCCTAGAATCTCGAGCCGAAAGATGGATGCACATAAGACCGAGACTCTTAAAAAAATCATAGGCTACCATACAAGATGAGATGACTTCACACCATGCAAACTTTCTTTAGGGCAAAGAAAAGGATCCCTCTTTTCCACTACTTCTCGAGTTTCCTATTCTAGTCTTGCAAGATCCGAATATGATTGAAAGACTAGGAGGGTACTCTGAGTAGTGGGTATCTCGTAGGACCTCAAAATATATTCCAGTAGCACCATAGACTAGTGTAAGAAACCCTTTCCTTTCTTAAGCTACTGCACGTGGGACAGCTGCACGAGCTCGAGGGATTTTCGTCAAAAACTTCTTGATGGCACCATCATCTCATTACCTTATTTTTTCCTCCGGGGGTCTAGGGTCAAAGTGAAGAAACCTTGTACCGCATAAGGCTCGCTCAAAGACTCCAAAATCCATCCTGAGATTTTTGGAATGGGATATACATCCCATATACTAGATCAACTAAAGACTCTAGGCTCCATCCGCGTGTCTCCTTCTAGTGCGGAGGCTGAGCTTCGAGCTCAAAAGATCTCATGATAGTCAATATGGGCCCTCAACACCCATGGGGCCAAAAATCTCTAAAAAGACTCACCGCAAAGGTGACCAGCGTTCTCAACCATCTTGTCAAAGTCCTCCTTCATACCATGGCTAGAGAGAAATTCATGGCATGCCCACTTGATGGGCAACACCTTGCGATCACTCAGTCTTTTGTAGTCCTTCTTCTGGGCGACCTTTAGAGCATCCCCCGCCTGACGTCTCTTCTTCGCACACGGCTCTATGGAGCTGCCAGAGGGTCTCGAGCTTCCTGAGCCCTTCCCTATACGGAAAATCTTTCTAATATTCATTGTACTGAAAATTTCAAAGAAAAACAATAGGCATAAGGTTTCTATCATATAAACAAACATTTACACGTAGAAACTATGAATTCTAACATGAGGAAACAACAATAATCTCAAAATATAAGGAACTCATATAGATAGCCAATGTGAGAGTTTCAACCATGGATTTCAGAAAATAAAGCATGGATCGAGTGAGAAACTTACCAATGGAATCGGTGAAGAATCAATAATTCTTGGAGGTTAGGGTTTGAGGTTGAGAGAGAAAGGGAGAGAAAATGAGAGGAATAAGATGGCTGGCTGGGTTGGCAGCCAGCCACGCCATCGTTTTTACGAGACGACACATTCGATACGGGTGGGACGTACAGACGCATCCTACTTGTACTAATGATCATCGCCATTGGATACAGGGTTAGGGTTTCATGATCAAACATGAGTCTCGGTACAGGAAGACGGTACGGTGGCATCCGGTCTTACCGGAGGTCGTTATTCTGGTCATATCGCTACTCATTAAGTGCTCTGTAAAAAACAATAACTTCTCTTGTTTTCTCAGTTCATAGGTACGGGCGCACTGTACGTTCTTCTCCAACCGTACCACATCTCGTTAAAGGCTCTGAACCCTTTTTTCTTCTTTTCTTTTCAATTATTTCCTTGAAACTTCAACCTTAGCTTCATATTGGCTTGTTTCCTCTGCACAATTTGGCTACAAGAATTTTATTAGCTTAACTAAACTAACACAACAAAAATAACTATGCTACTTTATTTAGAATATGGGTTGACTCCCATAAGCATTTATTTAAGTAGGCTAATTCTAGTTAACCAACCTCTGAGTTTTTGACACATACCTTGGGCTGCCCCCATCAAGGGTACTTACTACTTGAACGTGTTTAGGTGATGGTACATATTTTCCATGTTGTTCTTGTTTCTTAGGAAAATAGCGAACAATCTGATCATCGTATATGTTGAAAACAATTTTCCTGCTAGAACAGTCCACATTTGCTCCTGTAGTTCTAAGAAAAGGTCTTCCAAGGATGATATAAAGTTTGTCATCTTCAGGAACATCTAGTATAATAAAATCAGTGGGTATGACATGTTGATCAATTCTAAGTAAAACATCTTCGATCATACTGACAGGTTTCTTAGTGGTTTTATCAGCCATTTGCAAGGTAATTGAAGTAGGAGAGTAATCTCCAAGATATAGTTTCTTAAAAAGGGAATAAGGCATAACGCTAACACCTGCACCTAAATCACAAAGAGCATTGAGGATGTTAGTTTTTACAATAGCACAAGAGATAGTTGGTATACCAAGATGATATGGGGTGGCCCGATCTTCTCAGTGAGATGGGGTAGATGGCGATGTAGATGATGAAGATAAGTATGAATCTGAGAACTCTCCGGCTAATCCCTGTTGCAAGATGCAACAACTCTCAACCCTTTGGATATTCGCAACTCCACACACTTGCGCACGCAGCCGCTGACCACGAAGTGGTATTGCAATCTACCAATTCCCAATGGAATAACTAATCACACTCAGATTATAGTAGCAGCACACCAGATCGATATGAATTGGTGCTGAATATTTTAGAGGATCGCTTGTAGCAGTCTATCTGGAACTAGAGTTTATTTTAACGTGGTCTAACCTAATTGTGACGACTACGGAAGTATATATGAGGGCTGGGGCGTCCTCCCCTCTAATTAGGCCTAAAAACAGCCATATCTTGGCCCAAACTAACCCGGTTGGACTCAAACTGATACATACCGATCCATAGATGGGTTTGGCCTACTTGGCGCGCAGGCCATATGTCGTGTTGCACCTCAAACATGTACTGGCGCGCCACATATCTCTCTTGATCATGCTTGCTCTCCTTATTGCCTCCTAGTGCATCTTCCATCTCACGGTCGCCTTCCTCCCCTCCTCCCGCTAGCGCTAGTCTGATAGATGCCAAATCTAGTCAAACAATAACACCATGATTTAGGTAGTATAAAGCTCTTATAAATCAAAGTATCATGTCCAACTAGGAATGAATGCACCTTGTGATATTTTTTAATGAGGCTCAATATTTCCTTCCAGCTCAAACAAGCAGAATCATTGTGGGCTCCCCGGATTAATCATCCGAGAAATCCCTATTATGCATACATCCACGTTCCCATGATCAGTGAGCCGTGGAACATAACCGACAGGTACCATTACAACATCCGAAACATAACGAGTTACAAGACTTACATAAATGCCATCAGGGCTACAACATCTTTAGCAGCGGAACAATCTCAAGCGTAGAGCCCAATCGTGCCTCAACCTACAGGCAGCTGACTGGGAAGACGGCTTAGCTTGCTGGACGTCACCTTAAACTCCTGAAAGTCTGGCCAAGTAAATAGCCAGGGACAAAGCCGTGAGTACTTTTCAATGTACTCGCAAACCACCAGGATAAATGAAATAAGGAAATGGAAGTCTGGCTATGGCGAGATAGCTGTATCTGGGGTGTTTTTGAAAAGCCTAGACTAACTTTGGAAGTTATGGCATCTCCATATCTTTGTTGAAAAAGACTTCTGAAAACAGTTTTGTAGTAAAACCCTTTTTAAACATCTTCGACCACCTCGGGTCAAAACAAAACTTCCGAACTCGGGTTCCCCCGGAACCTTCATCCACTTCGTACTTGTGTCCCACACAAGCATAGTTTGGGTACTCCTAGCCAACACCTTTACAACCGTCCTTGATCGTGGACATGGCTATTCGAATAGATTATACTCTGCAGAGTTTGCGCACTTTCCCTACAAGAATCAATACATCCGCCGGGATACAACCACGGCCCACTACCACTGTAGATGGGGGTCCGGATAATCAAACCTAACCTTTCGCTTGTCTACCCTAGCAAAGGCATGCTTTTCCTCTTGGGTTTGTTCTCCCCGGCAACGAGTATGTGGCTCCCAGCCATAGTCCTGCCTTCCGTACACGCGCATACCCTAGCCGCAACTTGGCGTATACCTTAAATCTGGTGACTCCACTTCCTTCCGTACTCCAAGTCATACCATCCACGGGAGACCCAATTGTTGCACCGGCCTCCTGCTAGTTCAGGCTCACTCTTGCCGAAACAAGCGATAGGCTTCAGATCCTTGATCTGGTGGCGCCTTCTCGGACTTCCAGGGATCTCTCCGTATAAGCATTGTAGAAGCTGCCTCGGCTAATGCGGACAAACTACGAGTTAAGCCCCAGTACCTAGGGTAATGTGGTTGCGCGGATAAAAATTGTTCCGGTAAAGGCGTAGAACATCCCATCACATTCTCATTTCTCATCATCACCATTTCTTTCTTTAAAACATCCACTTGGAACGATGCCTGTTTCCAAGGGTTTTACAAACGGGTTTTGAAGCATTTGTAGTAGGGGGAAAATCCCAAAACAGTTTATTTTCTCAAAAACCGGGGTTTTCCAAGGAGGTAGGATGCTAACCATCGTACTCTCTGTCTAAAGGGGATAAAATGGTAGGTACATCAGGGTGGTGCCTCGAAGGACATGAAGTCATAACTTGGAGGAGCCAAGTTACTATCGCAGTATTTGTAAAACAAAACATGCAGGTAGATAATGCAATTTATAAAGAGGATACAAAACAGGTAAAAGAGAGTAGGACATATATCAGAGTTCAGGAATGGTGGCTTGCCTGTGATCAGCAATAAGTCCCTGGACTTCTTTAGATAACTAGAATATGCAAATATATAATAATAAGAATTCCCCTTCCTTCTGGTCGTCAAACACTCACACTATCATCATCATCGGGTATACATGCAAGCAGACAAGTCCACAATCAATACAAGGTATACAAACATCAAACCATACGGCAAACATACATACTGAGTACTACTGAGCTTGGGGGGGTTTGGAAAGGTTGGGTTTTATTGATGGAAATTTACTAGATTGCCATTGTAGTGTTTCTCTCTTGGAAGGTAGTTGTCAAGGCTAGATACAATGCATTTGTATAAGGGTTCTAGGCTCAGTAGGCTACCAATGTGCAAAAGTGATATCCTCAGATAGGCCTTGACAAGACAAAACCATCGCAAGTGGTTTCACTTGATTATCAAATACCTAGATTTAATTAGGATTTCTATAGGGGAATAAATTCTAGTTTAAGGAAATAATTTACCAAACATTATCGGGAGCTCCAAAAATTATTTCCTTGGATGGTTTGGTAGTATTTTCTGTACTGAACCACCCAGAGTTGGAATTGTGTCAAAAAAATTACCAGAATGCCCTCAGGAAATTCCCAAAGGCAGTTATGTAAAGTTTTTCTCCTTTTCACCAGATTAATTCTACAGAAGCTATTTTGCTGGTTTCAAAGGCATGTGATAGGAATTTAAAATACCTTTCTGTAGCAATTGTATTCACTCTTTTTGGAGTTGCCAAACTCCTGGAGTGATTTATTTAGTGAAAATACCCAATACAGAAGTATTTAAATCACTAAAATTCAACCAGAGCTCAGTAAATTCTGAGCTGATAGGATTTGATAGATATTGACCCTAGTAGGCACTGGGACTTGGAATCAGGTCAATACCACACTTGGTTTTACCTGGGGCAATTATCTAGGGCAAATAATTGTTGTTTTTGTTATTTTTGTTAAGGGCAAAATACAGATCACCTTGGAATAAGACTTGTGCTGGATGATAGGTATGTCAAATACTTCTCAGTAGAGCCTTGGTTCATCTCAAATAGAGATGTGAAACTCTGAGCAAATTAATTGGTGTAAAGTATACTTAGCAGCAGAATAAATACCAGAAATTAATGGAAATTATTTTGGTCTTGGCGTTGCCTCTGCATGTTTGAGAAAACATCAGGGAACTACCAGAAATTTGGATCCAGGCATTTGGATTTCATTTTCAAAAGGAATTAATCCTACTGGCATAACTCTGGATCTGAAATTAAAAGAAAAGAAATAGAGCAGCTGGGCCGGGATCTGGGGAGGCTGGGCCGCACAGAGGCAGGCCGGCCCAAGTGGCATCAGAGGGGAGCGCACGTGGAGCTAGTTTGAATCTGACAGGCGGGGCCTGGCGGTCAGCGGTGGAGGGCGCCGAAGCGGTACCAGCAGATCCCAGCCGTCCGTTTAAGGCGCGATGGACGACCCGCGCTCATCGTCACCACAATGATAGAGCACCAGGGACAGAACCCTAGGGAGCGGCGGAGCTCGGCCGGGAGGCTCACCTGGGGCTCGAGGGAGGTCGTGGAGGCGGCAGGGCGACGTGGTGGTCGACGACGAGCCAAACAAGGGGAAGCACGGGGTGGTCTGACGCCGGGAGGTAGCTTGCGCGTTGGAGGCCGAGAGTAGACTCGTCGGAGCTCGACGGCGACGGCGGAGGAGCTGGTCCTGGGCAAAAACAAGACCAGGGTTAGGTAGAGGAAGAGGAGGGGATCACGTGAGCCGACATGCAGAGGGAATGGAGCAGAGGAAAGAGAGCCTTGGTCGATTCGGTGAGGAGGCCGAGAGCTCCTCTTCTTCTTCCTCTAGTCAGCAAAGGGCAGGGGAGTGGGAGTGGAGCTAGGGGAGGGGTAGTGGGGGTGTGAGGGGGCAAATGAGGGACAGAGAGCATGCTGGGGAGGGATGCTGGCCTTTATACCAAGAGAGAGGAGTAGATGTAGTAGATTACGAAATTGGACATGGTTGAGAGGGAGGGCTGGCCAAGGATTGGTCTAGGGGTCGGTGGGGAGGGGTAGTAGAGGTATTTGGTCGTGCTAGACCAGAGAGGGAGGGGGTGGCATCAGTGGTAATTAAATGAAGTGGATCTCTGTAAGATTTTGGGGTTATCTCTCTCTCTCTTACTACTACAAGGGCAAAATGGGAAATTGTTGGGGTGGAGCTGCAGTGTTGGTCGACCAGTGGTGTGTCCTGGTGCTAATGATAAGCATTGACCAAGATTGGATGAATTTTGGAAGTGGTTAGGCTAGTGGTTTGCTTAATTGCCAAAATTGATCCAATGGATGGTTGTGAAGGAAGTCCAAAGTTTTGCATTGGACCAGAGGAGGAAATGGTACTGGTGAGTGGATGAGGTAAAGGTAGACTCCTAGGATTTATTTGAGATTTTTCAGAGGAGTTTTAGTCCTCCTAAATCCAATTACTCAAAAAGGACAGAAGTGGTTTCTAGAGGATCATTTGATAAATTTCATTGTACAAGGGTGGATCTTGATTGGAGAGTGTCCCAAATGTGAATACACACTTAGGGGAATTTTCCCATGATTTATTGAGGCATAATAGTATTTAAAACAATTATTATTCCAATTCACCCATTTAAGAAAATGGGCAAAAAGAAATAATAAAGCTTCTCAGAAATATTTATTTCTAAGGTGGAAAGATGGGGTATGATATATGGAACTCACATGAGTCAAAAGTTGGAGAGGTGCTTTGGCAAAAACCAAACTTTCCTTTATGGAGGGAGTTTTGGAGATTTTGACTATTAAAAGAATTAAATAGTTTTGGGGCCCTAATAATTAAGGATAAGATTTTATAAATCTTGATGATCCATATACATGAGATAGATAAGGTGTAGCAAGAAGTTGCAACCTTGTGGAATGAATTTCCAACTTGAAAGGGATGGAAAACAAAGAGTTGATGATCTAGGGTGATGTTAATTTCATACCACCAAAATATGCTTGCATCTTGGAGCTTAGAGCTCACCTTGGTGCAAGGGATAGATGGATAGGTAGACCAGGTTATATAGATAATCATGGCAGGAGGAGTTTGAATTAATAGCATTTGAGGTGATCTAGAAGTGATGGCAAAATTTGTTGAAATTAAGGCTGCCATGCAATAGGAGTCATGATGCCTTATAAACCATGTGGGTTTAATCAGCACAGAGATCCACTTGGAGCAAGTGAAGTATGTTTTGATAGACATCAATGAGTAGATCATAACCATGCAGAGAGTTGGTCCATAGGAGGTTGTATGAGGGTGTGAGCTTCTACCAAAGTACGCATGATGACTAGTTTGCAGGAAATGTTATTTTCTTGTTTGCAAATCCATCATGGACAAGTGGGTTGGAGGAGGATCTAACCAGAGGCAAGTGTGGGCCTTGGTAGTACTTAGGATGGTTAACAGGATGGTTCAAGTGCATTTCCAAAAATGCACATGGTTTGTGAAAAGAAGGCATTCAAAAAGGTGATGTTCAAACTGTTTCCAGACTTAGTCAAATTGGCAGTTTTGAGGATTTTGACTAGAGTATGAGAGGGAATGATCTTGGAGGAGTTGCAATGTATCATAGCATTAGCAAGTGGATGATATTGAAGTGTAGATTGAGTAGAAGAGATCCATGCTTGGTATTGGTCTTCAAGGACTTGGAAACATCTAGAATGGAGATCCTCAGAATTGATCTGGTTAAGGGTTTTAGATGGTCACCTAGGGGCTAGGGATCATAACTAGGTTTGCATTCCTGCTTAGGGATTGATGATTTGGAAACATCTTGATCCTAGTGATGATCTCCTAGAGTAGCTCATACTACTTCCTAAGCAAACAAGTCAATCAGTAGATCAAAACAACTCATCAGACAGCAGATCAAGGCAACTCATCTTAGAAACTATTCAACTACTACTAGGGTTACCATCAAGCTTAGCTAGAGGTAAGTTTGGGGCATTTTGAAGAGGTTGAGTTTTGAATAAGATGAGAGTCCTTGGTATCTCTACCAAGAGTAGGATTCAAGTGCTTTGAAAGGAGGTTTTGGTAAAACTAGAGATATGATTAATTTGAGTGTTCTGTCTTGAAAACATAAGGAGATTGTATTATATATCTCTCCATAATTTTGTTAATAGAAGCTACCAAAAATAGTTTTGGTTACATAAGCATCTTGCCTCATGTTTTGAAATGCCAGAACATTTGAGAATATGTAAAATGAGCCAGGATAGTTTTGGTAAATAGCTTTTGTCAACTGAGGTTGAGGTAAGGAGTATCATAAGATACACTCTCTTAGGCACAAGCACAAACAAACAACAAGCAAGCACTGCACCAAAGCACAAGAAAAAGTTTTTGTTCCCCCTGATTTTTGCATTCTGGACAACTAATCAGGGTTGCTGAAATGGGGATGTTACAATCATCATACTCTATGAATGCGTCCTCGTTACAAGATCCCCGAGCTTAGCAGGTAGCTTCTCTCCAAAGCTTGTCATCACTGCTACAGTCTTTGTTACCTTTTTCTTTCTGTTAAGAATATCTCGCATGAACTTTTCATAAGTAGGAACTTGAATTGCATCAGCTAGACGAAGTTCTAAACAAAGATTACTCAAGGCCTCGGCAAAGAGTCATAAACAGTCTTGTCTGGTTCATATTAAACACGGTTAGGATACGTGATTTTCTTTTTAGTTGGTTTTACCTTTTCCTTTACCTTGGCCGCTAGCTCATCATACTTTTTATTCTTCTTCTTTGTTGTAGGATTTTGCTTCTCAATTTGTTTCTCATTTGATGTGATAACTTGCTCTTCATGTTCTTGTCTAAGTTCAGCTTCTTCTCTTGGATCAATCGTTTCAACATTAGAGACGTATTGTTTATCCTTGCAACTTGCCTCTTCCTCTTCTTCATTTTCATTTGAAGCAACTTTTTTCTTTCTTTGGGCTTCAAGATCACTATCATCTTGTGGGTCCACAAGGTCCTCTTCTTCTTGACTCATTTCTTGAGTCTCTCTTGCTTTCTAGGCCTATTCTCGGTACCAAGGTGGCCCTTGAGGTTCCTGTGTTTCTGTACCACGTCTAGTAACAATATTAATAGAAACAGTATTGTCATCATAATTACTTTGACTTAAAATCAAAGATTGAGTTTCAGCTATCTGATCACATCAGGTTTTAACCATACTAATATATTTATCAAGGTGTTTAGTGGCATGTCCTATATCATCGAAAACCATGGTTAATTCTTCTATATTTTTCTTTTGGACCATTAAGCGCTTATAATATTTATCACGGAACTAACATTGTTGATGTCTAAAATTTTGCAATATAATATTCATTTCATCCTCTAGAACAAAAGTTTGGAGAACATACACTTTATTTTCTTTAACAAGCTCTGTCGGTATTACTTTTTCTTCCATGGATCTTTTAACTTCAGGCATAAGTTATGGAGGTATATCAAATATACCTTCCCATGGGTTAGTATCCTCAACAAGTTTATATTGTTCATTGTTGAAGGATCTTACCACAAAAAGATTTATGCACTCGGGTAATGTTAGATTACCAATAGCTCCACCAGTTAAATCAATCATATGTTTCGAATAATCAGTGATACCATTAGAAGTATTGGATGATTAAATGCTCTTTAAAACCATGATTTGGGACTTTCATGACTGAAAGGACATTTATTGTCCTAATCTATTTTGGTGTTCGTTAACAACATAAGGAACATTTTACCGTGTGTTAATATCTACAGGTCAATCTATTGAAAAGGGAAAAAGTCAGATTATTGTGGGAAATTCCATGGCCAAATCTATGCTTACCTGAAGATTCTAGACCGGAGTCTCTGGTGTGGTCCGGAGTTTCCCCAAGAGTTCCCTGTGTGGGTGCTAGACTCGGCCGAGAGTTAATCTATGAGGGGGTGCGGAGACAGACCGGATATCGGCCAGAGTCTCCGGTGTGATTTCACAGACCAGAGTTTCCGGCGTGGAAACAACGGAGTCTCCGATGTCTCTGGTTTGGAGTTTCGGCCAGAGTCTCCGGAGTGAATGACATGACCCTGCCCAAGACAGTCAGAGAGCTAGTCCGGAGATGGGCCGGAGTCGCCGGTCTAGACCAGAGTCTCTGGCCTGCCAGTCCAGAGTCTCCAGTGTGAACTATCTCCAACGGTTTGAAAATGGTTCATAGAGTGAGGCCTATATATAGGGGACCTCATCCCCTTCCTCTAGCTGCTCATTCCAAAAAAAAGAGCACACCATTTGAGCCATTAAAACTCCAAGATCTCTTCACCCAACCACCCAAAGTTGTTGATCTTTGGGGAATCGGAGGAGGAGGCATTGATCTACAGCTTCATCAAGAGATATCTTCATTTCCCCCTAATCACTTGAGGTCCCCTTGCTTTAGGGTTTCATTGGAAACCCTAAGCCTTGTTTTGGTTGATTTGATTCTTACAAGCTTGTCTTTGATTGTGTGACAGCTTGCTTGGATTCGGGAGCCCCCAATTAAGTTGTGGGTGTGTGCCTCGAACTTGTTGTAAGGGTGTCGGCTACCACCTTGAAGGTTGCCGATAGAGTGGAAGCATGAATCGATCCCCTTAGGGTGAGGTTCACCGGAGAACAAGGGAGGCCTCTCGTGGCGTTGGTGGTTTGATACCACCCCCTCTCCAAATGTAGATGTACTTCCCCTCAAAAGGAAGGAACTGCAGGAAATAATCCTTGTGTCCCCGTGTGCTTCACTTCGGTTACTTCTATCCTTTACTGCACCTTACTTTATCTAGTTCTTGCTTAGTTAGGTTTGCTAGTGTGACATATAGGTGAATTCACCATAGTTGCATATCTAGAGAATTTACCTTTGTGTCAAACCCTAATTTGAAAAAGAAGTAAAATTTGAAATAATACCTATTCACCCCCTCTAGGTGACCATACAATCCTTTCAATTGGTATCAGAGCTTCGGCTCTTTATTCAGGCTTAACCTCCTAAGAGAAAATGGTCAACCCAGAGGATGGTGGAGAGGGTGAGGCTAGTACTTTGGTGACCATGGTAGATCTAAAGAAATTGGAAACAAGCTTGAGCTCTACCTTGCGCAATGAAATCGAACAGTTGCGTCAACTAGTTGAGCAACTTGTTAAAGAAAAGTTAGCATCACCACCTCCCTCTCTTGAGTAAACACCTCCTAACCCTAAGGATAATGCTCCGGCTATGCCAACGGGTGTGGAAGTGGGGGATGAACATAATTCCACTAACTCTTCCACCAAAAAGGGTGATGGGAAGGAAGGGTACCACACGGTTTCTAGATGGTACTCTCCCGACCCGCCTATCCCTCATCCCCATATAAATAATAAAGGTGACCCACCTAAGCTAGATGCACATACCTTTTCTCAATGGTAAGTGTTAATGAAATCTCATGTGCGCAGCTCTTGCATTGACTTGTGGAACATCATTGAAGATGGACTCAAGATTGAGGATCCAACCAACTTGATGAGAAGAGAAGTGGTCAATAGTCAACTCAATGCCACCGCTTTGCACATGATTCAACTTGGAGTGGGACCAAAGGACTTCCCACACATTGAGCACTACAATACCGCCAAGGAAGCTTGGGATGCTCTCATTGACTTGTTTGTTGGAAATGAGAGCATGAGAATAAATAGGTATGATGCCTTAAGCAATGAAGCTGAAGATTTCTTTATAAAGGATGGTGAGGATCATGAAGACATGTATCGAAGACTCAAATCCACAGCCACCTCCTTCAAAAATGTTGGTGCCTTTCACATTAATGATGCCTGGATCAAGAGGAAGTATGTGAGCGCGCTCATGCCCTTCGAGCCACTGACTTGAAGAGTCTCCAAGGTAGACACAACTACCATCTCATGAACTCCAATGAAGTTATGCATGACATGTCTGCCTTCAAGGTTGCTGCCAAGAATTCCAAAGATGCCCGTGCTCGTGCTATTGGAATGAGTAGTGGTGTCAATCTTGCCTTAAAGGCCAAGGTTGTGGAGTATGATGAAGAAGAAGGAAGAGATGATGCACTCCCTATGATTCACCCCGAAGATGTCAAGGTTGCTTATGGTGAATACATGGCTTTCTATGCCAGAAATTTCTGGAAAGATCCCGCAAAGGCCAAGATGGAGATGCAACGGATAAGCAACCCAAGTGGTAGAAAAGAAAATGCTTCAAGATTGAGAACTTTCTTCAACTGTGGAGACCGCTATCATTTTGTTGCCGGATGCCCTTATGAGAAGAGAGAAGACAATGGTGGTGTCCTCATATTGAAGAAAAATTCAAAGGCCCCCTTCATGAAGCCTTTCTACAAGAAGAATGCCACCAATAAGAAGTCTGGTGACATTGCATTGATAGCACATGAAGAGTTCTCCTCTGATGATGAGGAGGAAGAATAAGAAGAAGCAGCGAATGGGGTGGATGCCATTGCCACTACCTCTACATCTACCTTATCCCTCTTCGGTTCCCCAAATGAGAACACCTCCAACAAGAACGTCACTTGCCTTATGGCAAGAGCATCAGAGGTATCACCATCTCCTCTCTCCACCTCTAGTACCAATGATGATTTGAATGATGATATAACTCTTGAGGTGAAGGAAGAATTAGTTGTTTTCGATGCTTACATGTCTAACTTTCAAGGCGAGCATAATAAGCATTTTGTAAATCTCTTGAACCAACTTGCTCACACACAAGAGCTCCTAGATGAGAGATGTAAGCTTGGGAGAGAGCATCTACTTGAGATGGATGCTCTAACTAATGCTCTTGAAGAAGAACAAGAGACTACGATGTCTCTTGAAGAAAAACTTGAAGGCCTTGATGAGGCAAATGATCGAATTATTGCTAAACTCATTAAAGAACGTGATCATGCCATTGCTAAATACAAAAAGGCTAAAAAGGACAAGATTGAGTTTGGTGTTGTTCATGAAAAACTTGCCGAGGATTACGAGAAGCTTAACAAGGCCCACAAGGCATTGGAAAGTGATCTCATGACCCTCACAAAGTCAAGTGAACAACTTCAAACTCAATTAACTAATGTTGCTTCACCTAGCATTTCCACCCCCCTTAGTAGTACAAATATCCTTGAAGAAAATGCTAGGTTGAAGGGGGAGCTTGCAAAGGCAACCTTCCCCAAAGGTAACAAGTCTCTTGATGACCTTTTAAGTAAACAAAGGACAAATAATGAGAAAAGAGATCTTGGATATGTTTCCAAAGCCAAGAAGAAAAAGAACAACAACAAGAAGAAGGCCAAGCCCACTCAACCAAAAGATAAGACCTTTATGGGTAATAATACCCAAAGTGGCAAAACTATGTCACATGATGACTTTGCGGGAAGTGGTAACCCTCGCCATCTTTTAATGCGTAATTATTTTGGTGATGTTTATGCATTTTATGTTGGTCCATTTGATGGTTATATTCCTTGGTCAATTTGGGTTCTTAAGACCCTTGTCACTAACAAAAGAGGACCGATTGAAAAATGGGTACCTAAAAATCTAGCTTGATCCTTAGTAGAACTATGCTTCCGGAGGGTCAAAATGGGTGCTTGATAGTGGTTGTACAAGTCATATGACCGGAAGCAAAGCAAATATGACAGAGATAAGGGCAAATAAAGATCATATAACCGTCACATATGCCGACAAGTCAAAATCTCATGTAATGGGTCTTGGTAAAGTAGTGGTTGCACACGATGTTACACTCGTGGACATCATGCTTGTTGAGACCCTTGGCTATAATTTACTTTAAGTCCGTGCCCTAGGAAAGATGGGTTTCACCGTCTTTATTGATAATTATGTTGTGGTCCTCTTGTGGATCAAGTCTCTAAAGGTCGCTTTCATTGGGTATGTCGAAAATGACTTGTATGTGGTGGACTTTTCTAGGAAAACCACTACAAGTGCGATGTGCTTATTCGAGAAGGCCGATGTGGGTTGGTTATGGCATCGCCGACTAGCCCATGTCAATATGAGAACTTTGCAAAGTCTCCACAAGGGTGGCCACATTGTGGGACTAAAGGACAATGTTTTCTTTGCCAAAGATCGTGTTTGTAGGGCTTGTGTTGAAGGAAAGATGCATGATTCTACCCACAAGCCAAATAATATTATAAAGTTAAAAAGGGATCTTGGATCTCCTTCATGTGGATCTCTTTGGTCCTCCATCTCATGCTAGCCTTGGTGGGAAGAAATATTTCTTGGTGATTATTGATGACTAAAGATATTCATGGGTTTATTTCTTCAAATTAAAGAGTGAGACCCAACAGTATTTCATTGACTTCGTCAATATGGTTCAACATCAATACAATTTGCCCATGCTAACAATAAGAAGTGACAATGGCACCAAGTTCAAGAACTACACTCTAAATGGTTTTCTTAGTGATGACGGGATAAAACATCAATATTCCACTCCATATACCCCTCAACAAAATGGTGTAGCTGAGAGGAAGAACATGACTTTAATGGATATGGCGAGGTCCATGTTGGCTGAGTTTAAGTCTCCATACAATTTTTGGGCGGAGGCAATCTCCATCGCATTCCATGCACCAAACCTTCTCTACCTCTGCAAAGAATTGATCAAGACGCCATATGAAATATGTACCGGTAATAAGCCCAACATTTCATACTTCCGGGTGTTTGGTTATCAGTGTTTCTATCTCATAAAAAGGTGTTTGTTTGTCCAAATTTGATTCCAAAGATTTAGAGGGTATTTTTGTTGGCTATGGTCTCGATTCCCACACTTATATAATCTATGATAAACTCTCTAGAATTGCCATAGAATCTTGTAGTGTGTTTTTCGAAGAATATGATGGCCCCCAAGCGGGGCATGTTGATATTTGTGATGTAGATGATGAAATACCTCAAGATGCCATAAGAAGAATGGGTGCGGGATTCATTCGCCCCGTTGAGGAACCCCTTGTGGAAGATCAAGAAGAACTATGCTCTACTCATATGGAGCCCTCATCTTCACAACTTCCGCAAGCTCCCACTATTGAGGGCAATGATGACCCAAGCCAAAGACACGCTGAGAACCCTCTCCATGATGATCAGGCTGAATTGTCCACTCTCTCCACTGACGGGACTATCCAGCCCAGCGTAGTCAGTTGTTTGATACCTTCAATCTGGATTACGGATGTAGTATAGCTCTTTTTCCCTAGTAGACATAGGTTATCGAATCCTCGGGAAGCAGAAAGCGTAGTGAAGTTACTTCAATAGACCTTCGGGAGTTTTAGAATTCTTTTTGTGTTTTACCGGACCAAGAGTTTGCTGTCTTTTATTATTGTTGAGGATGGAGAGAGAGGGCCTAGGGCTTTCGGTTTCACCTATAGCTGTGCAAAACATCTGATGGGAATAAAAGATAATAATAAAGTATGCATGTAATTGTTAGAGCAAGATAACTATATGTGGGCAGTGCATCCATAATTGCTATGCCTCTACAACCGCTTATAGCAATAACCTACTAGTCTCATCCATAGAAGAAAGAGAACTAATCGTATGCATAGTGATGTCACCGTTAATCCCAAGTAGATCCCTCGCATACAACCATACTACCGCTTCTGTCACTGGGGTTCCCAACCTGTAGATTAGTCATTACTCATACTCCCTATACCAGGCTAAATCCTCAGGGTCTTGGGTATCTAACAAGTCCTTGGATTGAGGCAAGATAGGATACAATAATCATCATGTCATACAAACTAATACATGATCCCATCTATGATACATAACATGCACAAAAGCTACATGGCTAGGCCGAAGCCCTTAGCCCAAAGAGAATTACTCACGCATAGAGATGAAATCAACAATCATAAACATTGCAATGGAAATCATGAGATTGATAGCAAATAGTCTAACAATGTCACCAATTGAAGATGAGATCTACTATTACAAGTGGTGGAATATGGCTATGGTGGTAGAGAAGGGTTTGGAGATTAGATCTAAGTCTATTCCTCCGGTGGCTCTTCGGTGTTGTGGATGCAGGTTTCTCCCTTCATGAAAGTTGTTCTGTTTGACCTAGCAGTGTCGATGGCAACTATACGGCTGGAATTTTCTTCCCGACGTATAGTTGGTCGTTAAAGCTTCTGTCTTCACTTCACGACCCCTGGTTTCTTTGGGTTGTTGGAAATCTCGTATCTTTGACTTTAATGTTGTGATTCCCATCATCAAACGTCATTATCCGCACAGGGAAAAATAGAAAGAAAGGATTACATACCCCTTTGATCATTAGGCATTAGTGGTAGGGTTTAGAGAGATATTTCATCAAAAATATGGAATAATATCCAGTTTAAATGTGGATGTAGATGGCTATATTTCACAGCCATCAACCTCCCCAAGTTTAAACTTGATCGTCCTCGAGCAAGAAAACCAAAATCAAAAAGGAACTCAACATTTAAACTAAAATAACGAGATGATGATCTTAATCATGATTGGTAGTCTCATGTTTCCTCCACTTTATTAATCTGAAAACTTCAGCATAAATAGAGTAATGGCAAGCATATCATACAAGTTTTTATGCATCCTTATAGCGCAGCAAAATTATTGTTAACATGGATGATTCAAATGAGTAAACCTTATTCCATGACATGTAATCAACTCATAGGCTTGCCTTTGAACAATAAAGTATAATCATGTAAAATTGAGAGTGTGAGAGTTTGTCATGAAAAACATATACACTAGAGTATCCCAGTTCTCCCACATTAATAAATCAAGACTTTTTAAGCACTACTTTTATGTTCATTGTCCTTCAAGAATTTCAGTACTTAAGTAATTGAGAGCATGCCAAAATTTTAATTAGTTTATCTGGCTATGATGGACACTCGTGGCATCACCAAGGTTTTTGTTCCTTTTGCACAATGATTACTCATATCAGCCAGAGGAGTGATTCCATCATGAACATAGCTACCCGAGAATGCGAAGAATCTTACCCATTATAGCATTGCTGCTACATATGTTTAATCAACTGATAGCCGAAATCAAGGAGTTTCCTCCATGAAGATCGTTCATAGGCTAGCTGAGTTGTTGGCATCCCATGAAGTTTACACACATAAAGCTATATCATTCTTATGATTCACAAGTCAAACTTTGGCATGCTCACAAAAACCGCTCAACATTAATTCAATCGAACAAATCCTTTTAAAGAGAGCTATCAAGTCAATCATTATTTTCTGTGGTGTTGAGTGTCTCTAGAAATAAGCATGCAAGACTAAACACTACAACACCCAAGCCTTCAATTGTGAGACTTTTTTCTTATTACAATTGTTTAGTAATTTGTTAGGCAAGACTTGGTTAACTACAAGAGATAGAACAAAACGTACCCAACTAAATACCCATGCAAACAAAATTTTACTACAATATAAAGACTCACTCCACCAATATATTATCTTAACATTTACTACTAACTAGCATGGGTTTCTCAAACTTCAAAAGTGGGGAGTCTTAAGGCATACCTCTCATGATTGGTTCCACTTCTCTCTTCCCTTTTGATTTGCTTCTTGGAAACTTGAAGTCGACCACTTCCCTACAAATATGTGAAAGCCACAAGGAGAATAGAAAGGAAGTAAGAGGGAAAATAAAGATAAATGGAAAAATATTTTTGTTGTTTTTAAGAGAGGGAATTAAAGAATAGAAAATTGGCGGCAAAGCTCGGCTAGAAATCTTGAAAACAAATAGAAATAACTAAAGATAAAGTGTTGGGGAACCAACATGAGTGCTTATAAACTCGAATTAAAAACATAACCTCGAAATAAATAAAAACAAATGAACACCAAATAAAGATAATGAGGAAACTTCCCCAAGCTTAGGCTTTTGCAAGCCCTTCAAATCATTGTGGTGACAGGAAAAAGTCGTAACTCTAGTTCGCAAATTGAGTTGATAAATTACTAGTTGTTTCTCGGAGCTTCAAGGAAAAGTTATGCATCCTCTCCATAGTTCCTCCAAGTTCTTGGAAGTCTTGGTATGTAGCGAACTGGGTTGGTGGCTGCTCCTCTTGATAAGGAACTTCTTGCTCCTCTTCTTGGTCCTCATCCTCATCCAAAATCTCCTCCTCGGGTTGGTGTTGCTCGACCTACAAGTCATATAGCAAACGTCCTTCCTCGGTAGATAAAATACCATTAGGAAAAGGAGAGGGGTAGAGACACCCAGCTCCAGGAATATGTAAGTAATAAACACCACCTCTCCTAGTGAGCATTCCACAAGCTTTTAAAGTAGAGAAACCAACACGTCGCTTACCTAGCACTGGTTGCAACTCACCTAGGTTGATGCCTAGGGCAATGGCAAGCACGGTGATGATGCCTCCACCTATGATTGGTCCTTGGCTTTGGAAGGATTGGTACTCCAGGTAGCGCACAAGAATTGCGCACAGGTTGACTGACAAGTCGATGTTGTTGAAAGCGGCCTTTGCGAGGACTAAGATGTCCTACTCATTGAGTCTCGTGAACTCATTTCATGTCTGCAAGGTGTTAGCAATAACATAGAACAAATAGCAAATTGCAGGATGTTGAATATTCTTCCCCTTGCTTACTCTAGAAGTGAAACCCATTCCATCATAATAAAGTTCCAAGGAAGGGTCTATGCAGTAAAGGATGCACGTAAGGAATTAGCATTATTGTTTGGAAAATTAAAACATACGCATATTCATCTAGTGATAAAGCATAATTGTTGTTCATAAGTCAGAAAGAAATCATGTCCTCTCCGTGCCATGCTTTAATGGTGCTTTGCAAAGAACTTAGAAATTCAAGAGTTAACCGGCGATAAGTAGGCACATCATTGAATACAAAGTTTTGCAAGCCAACTCCATTGCAAAGTAAATTGAAGTCATTAGAAATACTGATTTGATTCAATATAATGGGGCAAGCCCACTTGGTTGTCTTCACTTCTCGGTTCTTGATCCTGTTGAAGCGATCACGTTGGAGCTCATCCCTGAACCGTATCCCCATGCGTTCTTGAGCGGCAGCCCGAGAAGAACTAGTGGCGGCACGAGCACGAGTTTGGCTCCTTGTGTTCATCATCTTAAAATAATAAGGAAAGACAAAAAAAACATTTTGATCCAACAATAATAAGCATAACATATTCCTCATCTTAGCACACTAAAGAGTCCCCTCAAAATAATAATCTAGGCAAGAGAATCATGGCAATTAGTTCATAGTAGGTCTCACCCTAGATTGATAATGATAACAGACTGAGAATGAATTTGCAAAAAGTAATTGGAGGATCGGAGGGGAAATATACAGTAGATCACTTGTGTGCGAGGAAATCGAATGAAATTAAGTTGAGATGAAGATCTCTTGAGGTTTTGAGAGAGTTTGGAGGTAGAAGAGAGAAAAAGGATTGAAGTTTTGGTGTTGGGGGTACCTTCCCGTGGCGATTCTGTGGTCGTACGCAACTATACGGCCAAACTATACGGTCAAAACAATGTGTTCCCGACGTATAGTTGTCTGATGTAAAAAATATAGGGTTTTCACCTGGCGGTGCAACTATATAGCTAGAACTATACGTCCGGGATTTTTATCCCCGACGTATAGTTGGTCGTTAAACCTTCTGTAACCTGGAAAAGAAATTTTACAAATGCAACGATAACTATACGGCCAGAACTATACGGCTGGAATTTTTATTCCCGCCGTATAGTTGGTCGCTAATCCTTCAGTACCTATGAAAGAAAATTTGTCAACGACAAAGATATCTATATGGCCAAACTATACGGTTGGAATTTTTATTCCCGCCGTATAGCTGGTCATTAAACCTTCTATAGTCATAAAAAAATTCTATTTCTTCGAGAATTCTTTCTTATCCTGAAACTTAGCGAAACACCTTGTTTCTGACAGAAAAATGACAGTAAAAATTGTCGACGAACATTGCATGTATAAAGCAGGATTTTTAGTACTACCGAACTTCTTCTCCTCAACTTGAGCTTTCTAGCACTCTTTATTAAACATAAAACTTAAACTAAAACTTAAAAACTTTACTCAAACCTTTATTTCACATGGGTTTCCTCCCATGAAGCGCTCTTTTATGGTCAATAACTTGGCCTTGATGTTACTCACTTAGGCCAGATGAGTGGAACACCCACTCCAAAATAGTTGGCCTTCGAAGTGATGGCCTCCTTTTCATCATGCTTAGCTTTCTTATTCCTGGGAAAATGAATAACAAAAGGATACCGTGAAGGCAATTGAAGCTTCAGGGTTCCTTCGTGTAGATTAATTAAAGCCTTAATAGTTCTTAAGAATGGACGGCCTAATATAATAGGAGCAGTAGCATCTTCAGGCATGTCAATAATAACAAAATCAATAAGAGCAGGACAACATTTAATGTATACTAAAGTATTTTCTTTAATCCCTACAGCTTGTTTGTAGGTAGAATCTGCTAGATGTAATTTTAACTCGGTGATTTCAAAGGAGCCAAGATTTAACTTATTAAAAGGACTTTTTGGAATTGTTGAAACGCTTGCACCTAGATCACAAAGTGCATCTATCTCATTGGTCCCAATTTTAATCTTAATAGTAGGATCAAATATACAAGCTTCATAGGTAATTTTTTAGCAATTTTCTTATATTCTTCCTCAAGATCACGTACCTTTATTGCTACCTGATTAACAAAGTGTTGATACATAGCTTCCTCATTTCCTTCACTTACTAGAATCTTGATATTGATCCTTTTTACAAGATCTTCAACGGTGTAATTTTTGTGAAGGAGCATTACTATAATCAAGTTTTTTAGGCTCCTCCCTTTGGATTCTCATCATCTTGAGGTCTTCAACAGGATTGGGCTCAGCTTTACCTGCAAATTTAGCTAGAATGAGGGTTTGATTCTCGTTTATCTTACCTAGATGTGCCTCAACAATCCTTGTTCTTTCTTGGAGGGCATGCAAATCATTCCTCAAACTTACATCTTGGTTAGATAATTTACCAAGCATAGCATCATGGTTCTCCGTTATTTTAACAAGGATATTGTTTTGATCATTTTGTGAGTCTATAAAGGACTTAAGTGTTTCTTGGAGACTACCATTGCTTGTTCCCATATTATTATTAGACTTACCTGCAGGACTAGAATAATGTTTCTGAAAATTAGGAGTATAATTCTTCTTCCAAGAAGGGTTATAATCATTATGATCTATGAAGTCTATTTCTTCAATATTTGATTCTGGGATAGCTCTTACCAGATTTTCCTTACCTTTTACGGCTAATATGAGCTCATCCAGCTTAGCATTGAGTTCTTCATTTTCTTGTGGTGAGACGGAGTTCACCTTCTTCGTGTTTGATCTATCCACATGCCACTGGGCATGGTTGTCTTGCCTATTGTCTAGTAGCTACCTTGCTTCGGTAATATGTTTGCCCATAAATGTTCCTCCAGCTGCAGTATCAAGCATAGACTTAGACACAGGGTTAAGAGCATTATAAAATAAATGGAGAATTAACCAATCTTCCATCCCATGACTGGGACAGTTTCTCATGCATTCTTTGATCCTCTCCCATGCAAGCGCTAGTGGCTCACGCTCTTCCTGTCTAAAACCAGTAATAATAGATCTTAGTTGCATAGTCTTTGTAGGTGGGAAATTTTTAGTCATAAATAAAGAAGTACACTCCACCCATGATGCAATAGTATTTCTAGGCAAAGATAGCAACCATTCTTTTGCTATTCCTCAAAGAGAGAAAGGAAATAAGCGCAATTTGACCGCATCAAGGTCAACATCTTTTATGCGCATCATATCACATATTTTAGTGAAAGTGTTCAAGTGCATACCTGCGGCCTCAACAGTAGAGCCTCCAAATTGATTATGTTCAACCAAACTTAAATCGCGGTGCTTAATTTCATAATCAATGGCTGGGTAATAGGAGTATGCAAATAATCATGTTGGGAGTTTCAAACTCCCCAAGCTTCTTTTCAGCCATATTTCCTATGTTTTTGGGTTTTCTTAAACAAAGACTTATGATAGTAAAAACAAGAATTTAAAGACTAACTATTTCTTTTGGGTTTTTTAAATAAAACTGTAAGCAAACTAACAAAATTAAAAACAAGAATTAAAACTAGCAAGGTTCCTACTACCTCACCAGGGTAGCTATTGCTTCCCCGCCAACGGCACCAGAAAAAGGGTTGATACCTTCGATCCGTATTACGGATGCAGTATAGATCTTTTTCCCTAGTAGACCTAGGTTATCGAATCCTCGAGAAGCAGAAATCATAGTGAAGTTACTTTAATGGACCTTCGGGAGTTTTAGAATTCTTTTTGTGTTTTATCAGACCAAGAGTTTGTTGTCTTTTGTTGTTGTCAATGATGGAGAGAGAGGGCCTAGGGCTTTCGGTTTCACCTGTAGCTATGCAAAACATCTGATGGGAATAAAAGATAATAATAAAGTATGCATGTAATTATTAGAGCAAGATAATTATATGTGGGCAGTGCATCCATAATTGCTATTGCCTCCGCAACCGCTTATAGCAATAACCTACTAGTCTCATCCATAGAAGAAAGAGAACTAATGATATGCATAGTGATGTCACTGTTTATCCCAAGTAAATCCCTCAGATACATCCGTACTACCCCTTCTGGCACTAGGGCTCCCAACCTACAAATTAGTCATTACTTATACTCCCTATACCTGGCTCAATCCTCGAGGTCTTGGGTACCTGACAAGTCCTTGGATTGAGGCAAGAGAGGATACAATAATCATTATGTCATACAAACTAATACAAGATCCCATCTATGATACATAACATGCACAAAAGCTACATGGCTAGGCCGAAGCCCTTAGCCCAAAGAGAATTACTCACACATAGAGATGAAATCAACAATCATAAACATTGCAATGGAAATGATGAGATTGATAGGAAATAGTCTTACAATGTCGCCAATCGAAGAATCGAAGATGAGATCTACTATTACAAGTGGTGGAATATGTCTATGGTGGTGTAGAAGGGTTTAGAGATTAGATCTAAGTCTATTCCTCCGGTGGCTCTTTGGTGTTGTGGATGCAGGTTTCTGGGGTTCTGGGGGGCGCCTTTTCTCGTCGCTCGAAGCCTCTTTATATAGGGGTCCCTTCACAAAAGTTGTTTTGTTTGACCTAGCGGTGTCGATGGCAACTATATGGCCAGAACTATACGGCCAGAATTTTATTCCCGCCGTATAGTTGGTCGTTAAAGATTTTTTCTCCACTTCATGACCCCTGGTTTCTTCGGGTTGTTGAAAATTTCGTATCTTTGACTTTAATGTTGTGATTACCATCATCAAACTTCATTATCCGCACAGGCAAAAATAGAAAGAAAGGATTGCATACCCCTTTGATCATTAGGCAGTAGTGGCAGGGTTTAGAGAGATATTTCATCAAAAATATGAATAATATCCAGTTTAAATGTGGATGTAGATGGCTATATTTCACAACCGTCATTGTTCAAGGCAGATTTATTTAGGCAGCTACAAGATCATCTCAAAGACTCTCAAGTAACTTGCCTGATCAATACCAAGATCAACCGTACCTCATGTTGATGAAACTAAACCCATAGTTGATCAAGGTCAATTTAATGGTCAAGACGAGGACCATAATGATGAAGGGACTCCTGCAAGGAACAACAAGGAGATCGAAACTCGTCGCAAAGCTAGAGTGGACGAAATGTTAGAAAGAAGAGAACACACTCTAGAGAATGTTCTTGGTGATCAAAGGAGTGGAAATGTCCTTGAGCTCAATTGAAGCACTTTGATGAGCATCAAGCTCATATATCCATGGTGGAGCCAAAGAAAGTTTGGGAAGCTCTTGAAGATTCAGATTGGCTAGAAGCAATGCACAAAGAGCTCAACAACTTCAAGAGAAACAAATTATGGAAGTTAGTAGAAAAGCCCAAAGAGTGCCGCAATGTTATTGGTACTAAATGGATATTCAAGAACAAGCAAGATGAAGATGGTATTGTTGTGAGGAACAAGGCACGATTGGTGGCACAAGGGTTCTCTCAAATTGAAGGCATTTATTATGGAGAGACTTATGCTCCTGTGGCTCGCCTTGAGTCCATCTGTATCCTTCTTGCATATGCTGCACACCATAACTTTCAATTACAACAATTGGATGTGGAAATTGCCTTTCTAAATGGGCCATTGCATGAGTTGGTTTATGTTAAGCAACCCCCAGGTTTCGAGGATCCCAACTTCCCAAACCATGTCTACAAACTTGATAAGGCGCTCTATGGACTTAAACAAGCTCCACGTACTTGGTATGAGCACCTTAGAGAGTTGTTGTTAGACCGTGGATTTGAGGTTGGGAAAATTGATCCCACTCTTTTTACTAAGAAGGTTAATGGGGAGCTTTTCATTTGCCAAATATGTGCTGATGATATTATCTTTGGCTCGTCTAACAAAGCTTTTAATGATGAATTCTCTAAGCTTATGACTGACAGGTTCAGGATGTCTATGATGGGGAAGTTAAGGGTATTTCTTGGCTTTGACATCAAGCAAATAAGAGGGTGAACCTTTTTCAATCAAGCCAAATATACCCAAGAAATGCTCAAGAGGTTCAACATGAAGGAACTAAATGGAGCTCCAACTCCCATGGCAACCAAGACTCATCTTGAACTTAACACAAATGGTAAAGATGTTGATCAAAAGGTATACCAATCCATGATTGGTTCTTGCTTTACCTATATGTATCTAGACCCAATATTGTGTTAAGTGTAGGAGTGTGTGCAAGATATCAAGTGGCTCCTAAAGAAAGCCACTTGATGGCAGTCAAAAGAATCTTTCGATATTTGGTTCGTACCCCAAACTATGGTATATGGTATCCTAGGGGTTCAACATTCTCTCTTTGTGGATACACTGATTCGGATTGGGCTGGTGATAAGGATGATAGAAAATCAACCTCCGGGGCTTGCCAATTCCTTCGTAAGTCCTTGGTGTGTTGGTCTTCTAAAAAGCAAAAATGTATATCTCTTTCCACCGATGAGGCTGAATATGTGGCTGCAGCTAATGCTTGCACTCAATTGTTATGGATGAGGCAAACTTTAAAGGAATATGGTGGCTATTGTGACAAAGTGCCTATTTTATGTGACAATGAAAATGTTATCAAAATTGCCTACAATCCGGTGGATCATACAAGAACAAAGCATATTGATATCCGTCATCATTTCATTAGAGATCATGTTGCCCGAGGAGATATTGAGCTTTCTTATGTGTCAACCAAAGACCAACTTGTAGATATTTTCACGAAGCCACTTGATGAAGCAAGATTTTGTTATTTGAGGAATGAGCTAAATATCGTAGATTCAAGAAGTTTGACTTAATCATCTTGCATACACACCTATTACTTGATCATTATGTGGTTTAGGTACCGGCATGGACATAGGGGGAGTGCGGTCCTAATCCATTGGGCCATCCCTCCCCCCATAATGCCAAAATCAAGAAAAATCAATTCTCTTAATATCATTTGTGATATGTGACCTACATTGATGAGTTAAGGTTATGAACCCAAGGACAATTCTTTGCGGTTTCATGCCTCACACTCTTACATGGTGGCCTCGCCCATCGCCCCTTCATTATGAAGGATTGGTTCTTCGGTCCTATTTTTGAGTATTGGAGTTTCACATGACCTTTTTAATTGAATTTCATTACCTTTTTGGTTCATCAGAGTTTGAAATCTAAATCTAAGCCTGTCACCCTCCCATGAAAACATTCTATCTATCATATATGTCCCAAAACTTGAAACTGGCTATTTTTGGTCGAAGAGGACCGGAGATTCCGTTGTGCAAACACTGAAGTCTCTAGTGTGGACCAAGTAGTAAAGTGCATTGATGCCTTCCGGTGTGCAAACTGGCTGTTTTTTTCCTTGTTCTTTTCTGATCTTTGTCTACCAGTTGGTAGCCAAGTAGTAAAGTGCATTGATGTCTTCCGTTGCAAGATACTCTTGTGGTCCGTCATGACAAACCATTTAGGGATGTCAGGAGAAACAAACTCCAGTACCTTGTCATATCTAGGACCAGGTCAAAGTGTTGTAATCCGCAGATCAAGAGGCTTGATTAGCTTCTATCTATTCCACCTTCAAGTATCACACTCCTTTATACTAAGAGGTTGTGCTGAGTTTCATGACACCCTTAATCAAGTGATACTTCTACACATTTTTACCCACCCTTCCTCCGAGCTTTTGCACTCGAGAATGATGCGTGTGCATAATAATGTGGTCATCAGAGATTCTTAGCAACTATTATTGCTTTGAACTCCAAGGACATTTTTGTCATTCTTAGCGTGATGGTTAACCCTATCACTAAGCGAAGGATGATTGTGCTACCAAGTCCGTTGTTCTGGTACACTCTCCTCGGTCAAAGAGTTAGGCTTGTGCTGAAGCTCTGAGACTATGTCTTCTTGCCTTACCAAGAAAGTTTTCTCTCAAGCTAAGTGACATATCGGTGGTTCGTGATATTCTAGATGTCTACTAGAAGTATCGCCATGTTGCCACATGACCGCGTTGTCAAGTTCTTGAGCAAGCAAGTTCTCTGAGCTGCATCTTTCTCCAAGGATCCATACTGGATACCCCTAAACTAGTTTGTTGAGCTTAAACAACAACTTGGAGAGTTGTAAGATAAAAGTTCTATCTAACTTAGTTCCTTTTTAATGGGATGTCTAGTTTTGTTCGTGTTGAAGAAAGATAGTATTTCCTTCATGGATATGTTATCTTCCCTGCTTTTGATTTGATTTGGGTTACCGTCAAATCAAACTCAGTTCCAAGGACTATCTTGATGATGTTGCTACTCATGATGTTTCACTTGAGTACATCCTCATGTTCGTTGGTCTGACCAATAGTTTTGTCTTGTTCATACAACATATGAGTCCATCATTTTGGAGTAGCTCGATAAGTTTGTTGTTGAGCCCATCGACAATATCCTTATCTTCTCCATACTAGAACAGACTCATATGAAACATTTGGCATTAATGTTGGAAAACTTCTTGAGAACCTTCTTTGGGTCATCTGGAAGTATGTGCTCTAGATGTTGGAAGTAACCTTCTCCAATTCACGTGCAATTGTTGAAAGATGTCATCATGGATTCGAGTAGAGTTATCTTTATTCCCTCTATGGACACAGTGTATTTTGTTGCAGGTACTTTGTGTATAACCAATTGTTCTTTGACAAGTTGTTAATGCATGGGTCTAGCAATAGCTCAGTCTATTGGAGCTTGACACTGAAGTCCATGTCTTGAGAATCTAGTAACTTTACCTTGTGGTAAATGTTGCACACTTTCTATTCGGACATGCTAAGTCTGAAGTATCATTACACCTAACAAAATCTAAATCTCAAGCAGTAATAATGGTTGGTGTTCTTCAAGGAATTGACATGGGTCTCTCTGAAAATTCGGCAAGATTGATGTAATGGTTGACACAACTAGTCGGAAGGTCTATTGTCATATTCTATTGAATCAGCAAATAATAACCACTCTTCATGAGGCATCTTCTATGAGTTAATTATAGGAGTTGTCCTTATGGTTTCCTTTGTATCCAAAGTCTGACCTTACTTGATGTCTGCTTTCTCGAACATCAAGGAGAACATTTAAAGTAGTGTTGTTAAATGTCTCTTGGTCGATCCTCCAGACCCTTTCTATGTTGTCAAGCATTCTATTCCGCCAAGTAATTGAAGTCTGAGAATGAAGTTTCTTTTTCCTCGTGTCATCAGGAATCTTCTTACCTATTTACCTGGTGGTGTAAAGTGATACCACGATCTTTGGCAAAGATTTTGATAGACCTGGATGAATAAAGAGTTTCCTTCGTTCCTCTAACATGTTTGAATAGTGATGATGATCTTGGTCATCTGAAGTTTATCTTGTTACATGTTCCTCGTGACTCCTGTGAGTCCTCTCCACAAAACACCTTTCTGTCTTGACCTTCTGTTGAACGAAGAGTGACCCTTCTGTATCAAAAGTAGTTCAACACTTGGTTATCTGTATCTCTGTATCCCTGAAAGCTCTACTTAAGCCATTTAGTAGAGGTTAATTTCTCGAAGTCTATGGTCATGTTCTTCCTGTTGAAAGCTTTCCTTTTCAGAAGCTTAAACTCTTCTGAATCTCCATGATCTCAATCCTTATGAAGACCAGCTATCTAACAACTTGAAATCTTCTCCTCTCATTTCCTCCTTTACCCGAAGTGTTTCATGTTCGTCACCTCAGAGTTGTTTTGAACACTCCTTTCATGAGTTGACCATGAGATACTCTATGTGTTGTTTAGTGCATTTCCCTCTTATCCTTAGAGTGGCCATGTTCACCTCCTCTCTTCCTACCTTTGGAATCTCGGGTCGAGATTCTCGTAAGGGGGATAGAGCTGTAACGCCCCAGTTTTAGTTAATATTATTTAGGGTTTGGTTGTGCATTCATGAGCATCATTATTTTGCTAAGAAATTAAAATGCATACAAAGAAATAATGCAAAACCCTAAACCCTAGTTTCCTCTGTCTCAAATCAACTCAAAATGGTTCTGATTATTTTGAAAACTACCAAAATGTTGGAGCCCAAATGGATTAAAAGGGCCTCACAATATCTGAATAGTTTTACAAAAGCCTTTGGTATTTTTGAAATGTTCAAAATAGTTTTGAAAATCAAAATACAAATAAGTAAACAAAAAATAGAAAAAGAAAAGGTTTTCTAAAAATAAAACCTATTTCTAACCCTAACTGGGCCGTAGCCCAGCTAACCCTCCTACTAACCGCCGCTCAGTGCGCAGCCAGCAGCCTGCTGCCCAAGCTTTCTCGCGGCCCGAGAGCCGGCCCAAGCAAGCCCACCGGCCCGATAGCCCTTCCCCGTGCCTCTCCTTTCTTCTTCCTCGCTGACGGAAGCTCCTGTGTGTCAGCCGCCTCGCCGTCGATCTCCCTCGCGCTGCGATGCACGCCGCTGCCCCTGGTCTCGCAGATAAGAACGGCCGTGTTCCCCTCTCTCCCCATCCTCATTTCCCTCTCTCTCTCACTCTGTGTCGTTCGCGCGCAGAGGCACCCGAAACCCTAGCTTGCCGGCCGTCGTCGTCCCCGTCGTTCCTGACCACCCTTCGCCCCTCTAAGGCCATAGGTGTGACCGCCGTCGTCTCCTCGTTCTTCCTCACCAAGCCACACAAGCCGGAGGATCCCCAGTCGACCGAATCTCCACCTCGTTCTACCGCCGGCTGCCGCTCTCCAACGTCGATTCCGGTGCCCTCCGACCTTGCCCGACCTCTCCGAGCCCTCCTCTACAACCGTGGTGAGCTTGCAGTCCTATAGGACCTCTCCATCGTCTCCCTCCTACTCGGTGCCGCCCTCCCGATGATAGCCGCCGTGCGCTGCCACTGCACACCATCGTCGGCCATGCTCCGGTGGCCAATAAATGGCGGCGCCACCACCTTTAGGTAGCATGCGATGCCCCGGTTCGAACGAGACCACCCATGCATGCTAGCGTGGCCTCTGTCGTCGCCGGCGACCACTGCCTGAGGGTGGATGTCGTGCTGACGTCACACCCACGTCAGGCTGACGTGGCCCATGGGCCGCTGACCATTGACCACCACTGATGAGGACATCCCTACAATTACACCTACCCCAATGACTACTGAAGATGCTACAACTGCTGCAAGAAAGGATGAGTCCAATGAGATTAGAATTGGACCTATTACAAGAGCTCGTGCTAAGCTACTGGAACAACAGGTGAATTTACTCCTAAACGAATCTGGTACTTTGATTGATGAGAACTTTATACTGCCTAAGTCTATGCATTTATGTATGATCAGGTTCGTTGGAGAAACAAGCATGGCGCGAGGAGGAGAGGGGCTACAAGAGAAGCCCAACATGATGATCACCAAAGGATGCGCGAGGGAGGAGCGGGAGGAAGGCGCAAGAGAAGATCATCAAGACGAAGGCAAAAAGATCTGCCACGACCGGAGTGTCCGGCCAGATCCACCCGGACTATCCGGCCTGGTCGAGAGGCAAACTGGCGTCGACATTCAGTATGCCAGTTCGGGCACTACACGGACGCCACCCGGAAACTTCAAAGTTTCCGGCCAGACCGGACTGTCCGGCACACTTCACCCGGAGTGTCCGACCTGACCGGAGTGTCCGGCCAAATTCGACCGGAGTGTCCGCCCGCCGACCGAATCTGGTCCGAGTCGGTTTGTATCAGTTTGAGTCATTTTCATTTAGTTTCGGTTTCTGGTCGCTCCAGCCGCCCTTATAAGCTATGGGACGACCTCTAGTTAGGGTTGAGACCACGTTAAAATATTTTGGAGTTGTTTCTTTCATAGAACCTCTGGAATTACCCTGTGTTCGAATATACCAACTATAATTGAGTGTGATCTGTTGTTCCATTGGGAATTAGTAGATTGCATACTACCGTTCGTGGTCACGGCTGCGTGCGCAAGAGCGTGGTGTTGTGAATATCCTACAAGGTTCGAGAGCTGTTGCATTGGCATCAGGGATCGAGCGGGAGAGTTCATAGCTACAGGCTAGTTATCTATCATCCACCATTATCACCGCCATCCGCTTACTGAGAAGATCGGGCCACCCCATATCATCTTGGTATCAGATTTCCAGTGTTGCCTCGGTAAGCATCCACAAATCCATCCATAGATTAGAGAGTGTTTTCGTCCTATACAGAAAAAGCCTTACAAAAATATTTGCCATATACTAGATTGCATCGTTTTCAAGTTTTAGTTGCTGATTGTATCTTCTCGTAGATCCGATCTGCAGGTTTTTCCTTGTAGGAGTCTAGTTTCCGTTTGTGTCTAGGTGTAGGGTTTGATCTTGTTTTCGGTTGTTCCCACCATTACCATTTCCACAAGTGTTTAATCGTTTTTCCGGGTCCACATAGCGTACCTTTGTTTGCATACCATAGACACAACCTATCTACAGCATCTGTGCCTAGGAATGTACCCACGAGACTAGTTGCTTTGCTCCGACAGGCTGCTCATTAGGGTTTGCAGTGCAGAAATTTTCGATAGGCAAAACCGGACTATCCGGCCGAATCACACCGGACTATCCGGCCCAACCGGAGTCTCCGACGAATATCAACCGGACTATCCGGCCCAGCTCTGTTATAAGTTGCTGTGCTCGTTTGCATTGAGTAATATAGTTGAAAAAAATCAAAAAAACAGAGAAAAGAAAAGAGAATCAGTATAAAAAAGAGAAAAGAGCTACAAGCCTGACAAAAAAAAGGAGATATAGAAGTGTGCAATATTGGAGGCCTTGTTGTATAGCACTGGTAGATTGAGCAATCTTGTGCATGTTCTATTTGAGCTATTACTAGCGTCTCTCTTGTGCATTGCAATATTCCTTTTCATAAGTTACTTTGCCACGTTTATCTCCACTGTGTGTGTTTCTTGGGTATTTGTACGATCAGCACTAGGACTTGTTTGCGGTGTAGATAGGATACCATACCTATAGCTCCACCTTAAATAACCTGTGTGCCCTGCGATCGTTCTCTATACCTTTGATATTCACTTCATCACATCAAACGCATCAGTCTTTGATTTCGTTTGGTAGAGCATCTCTATTCACTTTGGAATGGTAAGATCTCCTTTCTTATTAGTTGCGAGTGAGTTGTGAGTGTTTCCACCATACAGATTCTGATTTTTGCACTAACCTACTAATCATGTCTACTAGTGATAATGATGTTGTGTTGCAGAAAAAGAAGTATGAGGAGCTCGTCAATTGGCGTGAATATGAGGCTTTGAAATCCCGCTTGACATGTGTGTTTACTAACACGACAGATGCCATTAACAAGAATCTCCAAGATATGAATATGAGATTGGATCACCATGTTGGGACAGTTGATACTATCCAAACGCAAGTGGCTACGCTCAATGTCAATGTCACCACTTTGCAGCAGTCCATTGAGGGTTGGACAGCCGCCTTGCATAGAAGGGAAGATCCTCAACATGATGATGCCTTTGATGATTTCGATGAGGGTAGCGCTATTGATGCTGCTCCACATGTTGGCAGGGGACGTGCTATTCCCCCTGTCCATGCACCTGCTCATGGTCGTGGGTTTGCTCATCTTGGGCGTGGTCCACGTGTGCCCAACCAAGCTGCTGATGACGGTTTGGGCAAGCCAAAATTCTCGATTCCTAAGTTTGATGGTTCCATTGATCCTGAAGACTACCTCACCTGGGAATTGAATATTGAGAAACTCTGGCGCTTATTTGACTATCCAGAAGATAAGAAGGTCAAGCTTGCAGCATCTGAATTTGATGGTTATGCTTTGCGTTGGTGGGATGCTCTTGTGCAACATAGGCGGGAGGATAATGAACTTCCTGTGATGGATTGACGCGAGATGAAGCAAATCATGAAGGCTCGTTTCGTACCAACCAACTACTTGCGATCAGTTTTTGATAAATTGACGCAACTGAAGCAAGGCACCATGACAGTTGATGAGTACTACATGGAGATGGAGATGCTTATGCAGCGTGCTAGAATTCGTGAGTCCATTAAGATGACCATGCAGCAATTCCTAAACAATTTGAAGTTACCAATCAAGAGCATTGTTCGTCATCACAAGTATGAGACCATGAATGAGTTGTTGCATCATGCTAGAGAGGCCGAATCCTAGTTGGCAGAAGAGGCGAAGTCACGTGCTCGTTTTCTGTCCTCCAGCAGATTTTTGGCCAGGTCTACACCTCCTACAGTCATGCCACCAGCTGCTGTTCCGTTTACACCATCGGCCAAACTAGCAAGTACACCTTCGTTTGGTTCTAATGCTCGGAAACCCGCTGCTCCTGCTGCTAGCTCGGGTTCCAACATGTCTACTGCACTTACTTGTGATGTGGTGTGCCATACTTGTGGAGGTAGAGGTCACTACAGGAAGGATTGTCCAAACAGCAAGGTTATGGTTGTTAATGAACAAGGTGAAGTAGAAAGTGGAGATGAAGCTTCTGATGATGATATTGATGACGGCGAGGAAGGTGCTGATGCATATGCTGAGCGTGCACCCACTATTGTCGTATCTTCATGTGTACTTAGTGTGCAACCGGTTGAGGAATCCCAGCGTTGCAGCTTGTTCCAAACAAAAGCTCTAGTTGGACCAAACAAAGCTTGCAAGATAATTATTGATGGAGGTAGCTGCAGAAATCTTGCAAGTAAGGAACTATGTGCCAAACTGAATTTGACATACTTACCTCATCCCAAGCCATACTACATACAATGGTTGAGCAACAATGGTGAGATGAAGGTAAATCATATGGTACGTGTGAATTTTCAAATAGGTCCATACAAAGATTCTATTGATTTTGATGTGGTTCCTGTGACTGTTTGTCACCTACTATTGGGTCGGCCTTAGCTCTATGATCGCCATGTGCAACACAATGGCCGAGCCAATACATATCACTTGGAATTCAAAGGGAATAAGATTACTATGCAGCCAATGACACCACAAGAAATTGTGAATGATTCTCGCCAGAAGATAGAGGTGAACTTGAAGGAAGATACTACCACTCGGCGAGACTGTGTTACAGCTGTTCCTGATGTAATTGAGCCTAAATTGAGTGATATAACGAAAAGTGAGAGAGTGCCTGGGTTATTGATACTAGCCACCAAGGAGGATATGAGAGAGTTTCGTGAGGATCCTATAGCCATGCCACTTGTGCTCATGTATAAGGGCGAGGTATTGGTTTCTAACGACATGACCCCTATTTCTCTTGGTGTCTCTTCTGTTTTGCAGGACTTTGGGGATGTGTTTCCAGAAGACGTACCCGCAGGTTTGCCTCCATTGCATGGTATAGAACATCAAGTGGACTTGATTCCTGGCGCCACACTTTCCAACCGTGCACCTTATAGGACTAATCCCGAAGAAACTAAGGAAATTCAGAAGCAAGTACAAGCGTTGCTGGATAAAGGGTACATTCGTGTCTCTCTTAGCCCTTGTGCTGTTCCTGTTATTTTAGTTCCTAAGAAAGATGGTACATGGCGCATGTGTGTTGATTGTAGAGCGATTAATAACATCACTATTCGATATCGTCATCCTATTCCATGCTTAGAGGATATGCTAGATGAATTGAGTGGTGCTGCTGTTTTCTCTAAAATTGACTTGCGTAGTGGTTATCATCAAATTAGGATGAAAGAAGGGGATGAATGGAAAACTGCTTTCAAAACTAAATTCGGTTTGTATGAGTGGTTAGTTATGCCGTTTGGTCTTACTAATGCACCTAGTACTTTCATGCGTTTGATGAATCATGTTTTGGGAGAGTTTATTGGTCGTTTCGTGGTTGTTTACTTTGATGATATACTCATATACAGCCACACCGAATCTGAACATTGCACTCATATTAGACAAGTTTTGCAAGTGTTACGTGATAATAAACTGTATGCTAATCTTGAGAAGTGTACATTTGCAAAAGATAAGGTCATATTCCTAGGATTTGTTGTTTCTAAGCATGGAGTAGAGGTAGATCAATCTAAAATTGAATCAATTCAGAATTGGCCTACTCCAATGAATGTTAGTCAAGTGCGTAGTTTCCACGGTCTCGCTGGTTTCTATAGGCACTTTGTGAAGGATTTTAGCACCATTGCTGCACCATTAAATGATTTGACAAAGAAAGGTGTTCCTTTTGTATGGGGCGCGGCCCAAGACATTGCATTTGATACATTAAAACGTTTGCTTACTTGTGCACCATTACTTGCATTACCTGATTTTTCGAAGCAATTTGAAGTTGAATGTGATGCTAGTGGTATAGGCATAGGTGGCGTTTTGATGCAAGAGGGTCGGCCTATAGCTTATTTTTCTAAGAAATTGACTGGTGCTCGTTTGAATTATTCTATCTATGATAAAGAATTGTATGCACTTGTTAGAGTACTTAAGGTGTGGCAACATTATTTGTGGCCAAAAGAATTCATCATACATTCTGATCATGAAGCATTGAAATACTTGAAAGCTCAATCAAACTTGCATAGAAGATTAGCTAAATGGGTTGAGTTCATTGAGTCTTTTCCTTACATCATTAACTATAAGAAGGGAAAAGAGAACGTTGTTGCTGATGCTCTATCTAGGAAGAACATGCTATTAACCAATCTTGATGTTAAAATTCCTGGATTAGAAGCTATTTGTGCACTTTATGCAACTGACCATGATTTTGCTGAACCATATCGTTTGTGTGCTCTTAGAAACGCATGGGATAAGTATCATATACATGATGGATATTTGTTGTGAGCTAACAAACTATGTATTCCAGAATCGTCGTTGCGTTTGTTCTTAGTGCAGGAATCACATGTTGGAGGTTTGATGGGTCATTTTGGGCGTGAGAAGACGTTGCTCATGCTTGCTGATCACTTTTATTGGCCCAAGATGAGCGTGATGTGTACAGATTTGTGAGCCGATGTATTACATGCCACAAGTCGAAATCTAAGCTGAAGCCTCACAATTTGTATACACCTCTCTCTGCACCGACTACTCCATGGGAAGATATTAGTATGGATTTTGTGCTAGGTCTACCTAAAACTCAGAGAGGTCATGATTCTATATTTGTGGTAGTGGATAGGTTCTCTAAGATGGCTCATTTTATTGCCTGCCACAAAAGCGACGATGCGTCGCATGTTGCTAACCTGTTTTTCAGGGACATCGTGAGATTACATGGAGTACCAAAGATGATTGTTTCTGACCGTGATGTGAAGTTCATGAGCTACTTTTGGAAGACCTTATGGGGCAAGCTAGGAACGAAGTTGTTGTTCAGTACTACAAGTCATCCCCAAACAGATGGTCAAACGGAGGTGGTGAATCGAACATTGTCACAGCTACTAAGGACCATGATTAAAAAGAATCTGCGGGAGTGGGAAGAGTATTTGCCACATGTTGAGTTTGCTTACAACAGGGATGTGCATTCAACTACTCAGCTTTGTCCTTTTGAGGTGGTGTATGGTTTCAAGCCATTGACGCCACTTGATATGTTGCCTCTGCCATTACATGAGAGAGTTGATATGGAGGCATCAAAACGTGTTGATTATGTGAAGAAAATACATGAGAAGACTCGAGAGGCTATTGAGAAGAAAGGCAAGAACATTGCTGCTGCAAGGAATCAAGCAAGGAAAGAAGTGTTGTTCAAGCCTGGAGATATGGTTTGGGTGCATCTACGCAAGGATAGGTTCCCACTACTTCGAAAGTCAAAATTGAAGCCACGTGGTGCTGGTCCTTACAAGGTGTTAGCCAAGATTAATGATAACGCCTACTCGGTTGATATACATATTGAGGAGTTTGGTGGAGTTAGCAATAGCTTCAATGTTGCTGATTTGTCACCATATGCTGGAGAAGACCTTGGAGCGTCGAGGTCGATGCCTTTTGAAGGGGGAGATGATGAGGACATCCCTACAATTACACCTACCCCAATGACTACTGAAGATGCTACAACTGTTGCAAGAAAGGATCAGTCCAATGAGATTAGAATTGGACCTATTACAAGAGCTCGTGCTAAGCTACTGGAACAACAGGTGCATTTACTCCTAAACGAATCTAGTACTTTGATTGATGAGAACTTTATACTGCCTAAGTCTATGCATTTATGTATGATCAGGTTCGTTGGAGAAACGAGCATGGCGCGAGGAGGAGAGGGGCTACAAGAGAAGCCCAACATGACGATCGCCCAAGGATGCGCGAGGGAGGAGCGGGAGGAAGGCGCAAGAGAAGATCATCAAGACGAAGGCAAAAAGATCTGCCACGATCGGAGTGTCCGGCCAGATCCACTCGGACTGTCCGGCCTGGTCGAGAGGCAAACTAGCGTGGACATACAGTATGCCAGTTCGGACACTACACGGATGCCACCTAGAAACTTCAAAGTTTCCGGCCAGACCACACTTCACCCAGAGTGTCCGGCCTGACCGGACTGTCCAGCCGAATTCGACCGGAGTGTCCACCCGCCGACCGTCTGGTCCGAGTCGGTTTGTATCAGTTTGAATCGTTTGCGTTTAGTTTCGGTTTCTGGTTGCTCCAACCGCCCTTATAAGCTATGGGACGACCTCTAGTTAGGGTTGAGACCACGTTAAAATATTTTGGAGTTGTTTCTTTCATAGAACCTCTGGAATTACCCTGTGTTCGAATATAGCAACTATAATTGAGTGTGATCTGTTGTTCCATTGGGAATTAGTAGATTGCATACTACCGTTCGTGGTCACGGTTGCGTGCGCAAGAGCGTGGTGTTGTGAATATCCTACAAGGTTCGAGAGTTGTTGCATTGGCATCAGGGATCGAGCGGGAGAGTTCATAGCTACAGGCTAGTTATCTATCATCCACCATTATCACCGCCATCCGCTTACTGAGAAGATTGGGCCACCCCATATCAACCACGGTGGCAGCTGAGGTGGCTTAGGGCCCTCTGTTAGTCACTATGGGTAGGTGCTGCCCCGGTGAAAAAGGCCCCAGCCCTGTGCTGACATCAGTGTGACGCAGTAAACCTTTTTATAATTGTTTTAATAATTTCAGAAAAAGGATAAATCTTATAAATTCAATAACTAATTATTTATAAGATGTTCAGAAAAATGAGATATTTACAATAGACTCATAATCATGCATCGTTAAGCAACTTAAATGACAAGTTTAATTAGAGAACTAAATCAACCCCTCATAGGTGTTCCGGGGTTCCCCTGTTCTAGGGTTTGTACCCTTCGGACCCTGTTTAAAATGATCAAGCATGCCCTAGGGTTTCATTTAAGATCTATTTAACTTTTCATATCATCATCCTTGCTTGAGCATTGCATCGATTCCATGTGTTGATTGTTGTTTCCCCTTTCTTTTCAGTGTTTGGTTCTTTTCGGTAGAATACGATATCGAGATCGAGATCGAAGACCAAGATCAACACCATCGAAGATCGACGAACAATACTTGACCAACTGTAATCAAGTCAAGTACAAGGCTCCCGAAGATCTAAATCTAGGTATCAACAAAAAAGGCAAGCATAGCCCCACCATGATACAATCTTATGCTTTCAAAGTATTTTACTTCTCGCCATGATGCATACGATTCCACTGTGGTCTTTTATCGATAGATAGAGTATCCTATCTGTTGCGTTAATCCCTTTGAGCTTATATTACCTGATCCACTGCTCCTAGCATAACTAGGTTTGGCTTGTGTGCACTGCTAGAGCTTTTATCTGTGTCTTGCTTAGCCATGCATAGCTGTGAGTGCTGGTTCATCCAGATGATGTATCAGATGCAGAGAATCTAGTATGATAGGAGAACGAGGTGTACTGATAAGGTAAGTTTAGTGGTAAAGGTTTAAGGCTTGTATGGGAGGCCACAGTGGGATGTGGTTTTTGTAGTCCCATGCTCGCCACCACTAGGAACCGAGTTCTTGCCTTTGGACCAAGAAGAGGGTATAGCTACACGGGGTTTATGGGGGCCTCACAATTAACTAACTTGCCTAGTAGATTCCATGAGTCACCTAGTTCGGGCGTTCCATTTGGCATACACATTGAAAATGTTTTTGAAAGCGGAGGAGAAGGAGGTGCATTCATACAGGTAGGTAAGTGTGGACCGGGTTGCTTGGGGTCGATGGAGCCACTGATAAACCAACCTCGCCCACATCTCTAGGGACCGGCTTCGGGATTTGACCCATTACGACGGAACCATCCTTAGGGTGTGACTCATGGTCTCAGCAAAGCAAGGTAAAATGGTCGTGTCCAATCACTCTCTGCCAGCACACCAAGAAAGTGTGTCAAGTGGCGCTAAGAGTCGGTTGGTACGTGTGGGTAAAGTTGTACACCCGTGCAGGGTTAAATCTTTTCAAAAAGCCGAATTCACGGTTATGAACGCTTGGTGACCGAATTCTAAGATCATAGAGAACATGAACCTAATCGTAAAACTTGGTAGTTCAACATGTGCTTAAGGATGCTTCCTCTTGGGTACGAGGGGGTGATCCTAGTTGTGAGATGAGGATTACTTTGGTGGATATCAAGATGATGATCGATTCTTCGGAGATGTCGCTCTCTTATCCCCTTTTAAAATATTCTGATTAGACGAGCTTCTTCTCCCTCTGGTTTTATAAACAAAGATGGCTTCATGCAAAATAAGCCCACTAGCCATAAGTCTTGCGGAGTACACCCTGTACTCACCCTTGCTTTGTTGATACTTTTGTAGCAGAATAAGTGTTCCCCTGAAGATAAGTTTGGTACGACATCGACACCGACGAGTAGCTTGGGGTTCCTGGCCGGCAGCCTGGAATCTCTGGGCTGGGATGTCATCGTTATGCTTCAGGCCTCTTAGGCCATTTGTTAAGTTTGCTATACTTAATACCATAATTTGCCTTCCGTTGTTTGATGTTTGTGGTCAGTGACCTCTGCTTGTAGTATTTTGGTTCTTCGCTCAATTATGAGCTTGCTGTAATAATTTTTGTGTCGCAGGGTTACTGTTGTGTTACCAATTTCTCACTGGATATCCTCGAGCTCTAGGTTAAGCTTATGTCAGGCTAAGGTCTGGATTAGTTTAACCCTGATCTCGGGGGTGTCACACATGTGTGTGGTCATATGGATCAATGTGGTTTCGAAAAGAACACATGTAATGACACTCCATGTGTCAAACCATGGTCAGAAAGCCCAAGAACATGTTGAAATGTAACTGCCACATGAAATGGAGCACCAGTGTGACAGAGGTTGCATCACCACACCCACTTGAGTGTGTGTGGTCATCTGGATCATTGTGGTTTGGAAAAGAACACATGCAATGAGACTCCATGTGTCAAAGCATGGTCAGAAAGCCCAGTAATATGTTGTAATGGAACTGTCACATGCAATGGAGCACTAGTGTGACAGAGGTTGCATCACCACACCCACTTGAGTGTGTGTGGTCATGTCGATCAATGTGGTTTCGAAAAAAACACATGTGATGACACTCCATGTGTCAAACCATGCACAGAAATCCCAAGAACATGTTGGAATGCAACTGCCACATGCAATGGAGCACCAGCGTGACAGAGGTTGCATCAACACACCCACTTGATTGTGTGTGGTCATGTGGATCAATGTGGTTTCAAAAAGAACACATGTAATGACACTCCATGTGTCTAACCATGGTCAGAAAGCCCAAGAACATTTCGGAATGTAACTGCCACATGCAATGGAGCACTAGTGTGACAGAGGTTGCATCACCACACCCAGTTGAGTGTGTGTGGTCATCTGGATCATTGTGGTTTGAAAAAGAACACATGCAATGACACTCCATGTGTCAAAGAATGGTCAGAAAGCCCAAGAATATGTTGGAATGAAACTGCCACATGCAATGGAGCACCAGTGTGACAGAGGTTGCATCACCACACCCACTTTATTGTGTGTGATCATGTGGATCATTGTGGTTTGGAATAGAACACATGCAATAACATTAACGATGGTCAAAAAGCCCAAGAATATGTTAGAATGCAACTGCCGCATGAAATGGAGAACTAGTGTGATAGAGGTTGCATCACCACACCCACTTCAGTTTGTGTGGTCATGTGGATCATTGCGGTTTAGAAAAGAACACATCCAACGACATTCCATGTGTCAAACCATTGTCAGAAAAAGACCTAAAACATGTTGGAATGCAACTGCCAGATGCAATGGAGCACCAGTGTGACAGAGGTTGCATGACCACACCCACTTTAGTGTGTGTGGTCATGTGGATCATTGTGGTTTGGAAAAGAACACATGCAATGAAACTCCATGTGTTAAACCATGGCCAGAAAGCCCAAAAACATGTTGCAATGCAACTACTACATGAAATGGAGTACAAGTATGATAGAGGTTGCATCATCACACCCAATTGAGTGTGTGTGGTCATCTGGATCATTCTGGTTTGGAAAAAAACATGCAATGACACTCCATGTGTCAAACCGTGGTCAGAAAGCCCAAGAGTATGTTGGAATGCAACTGCTACATGCAATGGAGCACCAGTGTGAAAGAGGTTGCATCACCACACCCACTTGAGTGTGTGTGGTCATGTGGATCAATGTGGTTTCGAAAACAACACATGTAATGACACTCCATGTGTCAAACCATGGTCAAAAATCCCAAGAACATGTTGGAATGCAACTGCCTCATGCAATGGAGAACCAGTGTGACAGATGTTGCATCACCACTCCCACTTGAGTGTGTGTGGTCGTGTGGATCATTGTGGTTTGGAAAAGAACACATGAAATGACACTCCATGTGTCAAACCATGGTCAGAAAGCGCAAGAACATGTTGGAATGCAACTGCCACATGCAATGGAGCACCACTGTGACACAAGTTGCATCACCATACCCACTAGAGTGTGTGCGGTCATGTGGATCATTGTGGATTGGAAAAGAACACATACAATGACACTCCATGTGTCAAACTATGGTCAGAAAGCCGAAGAACATGTTGGAATGCAACTGCTACATTCAATGGACCACCAGTGAGATAGAGGTTGCATCACCACACCCACTTGAGTGTGTGGTCATGTGGATCATTGTGGTTTGGAAAAGAACACATGCTATGACTCTCCATGTGTCAGACTATGGTCAAAAAGACCAAGAACATATTGGAATGCAACTGCCACATGCAATTGAGCCCCAGTGTGACAGGGGTTGCATCACCACACCCACTTGAGTGTGTGGGGTCATGTGGATCATTGTGGTTTGGAAAAAACACATGCAATGACACTCCATGTGTCAAACCATGGTCAGAAATCCCTAGAACATGTTGGAATGCAACTGACATATCCAATGGAGCACTAGTGTGACAGAGCTTGCATCACTAAACCCACTTGAGTGTGTGTGGTCATGTGGATCATTGTGTATTAGAAAAGAACACATGCAATGACACTCCATGTGTCAAACTATGGTCACAAATCCCAAGAACATGTTGGAATGCAACTACCACATGCAATGGAGCACCAGTGTGATAAAGGTTGCATCACCACACCCACTTGAATGTGTGTGGTCATGTGGATCATTGTGGTTTGACCACGGTTAGAAATCCAAGAACACGTCGGAATGCAACTGCCACATGCACTGGAGCACTAGTGTGAAAGAGGTTGCATCACCACACCCACTTGAGTGTGTGTGGTCATGTGGATCATTGTGGTTTGGAAAATACATGGAATGACACTCCATGTGTCAAACCAGGGTCAAAAAGACCAAGAACATGTTGGAATGCAACTAGCACATGCAATGGAGCACCAGTATGACAGAGGTTGCATCACCACACCTACCTCAGTGTGTGTGGTCATGTGGATCATTGTGGTTTGGAAAAAAAACACATGCAATGACACTCCATGTGTCAAACCATGGTCAGAAAGCCCAAGAATGCAACTGCTACATGCAATGGAGCACCAGTGTGAAAGAGGTTGCATCACCACACCCACTTGAGTGTGTGTGATCATGTGGATCAATGTGGTTTCGAAAACAACACATGTAATGACACTCCATGTGTCAAACCATGGTCAAAAATCCCAAGAACACGTTGAAATGCAACTGCCACATGCACTAGAGAACCAGTGTGATAGAGGTTGCATCACCACACCCACTTGAGTGTGTGTGGTCATGTGGATCATTGTGGTTTGGAAAATACATGGAATGACACTCCATGTGTCAAACCAGGGTCAAAAAGACCAAGAACATGTTGGAATGCAACTAGCACATGCAGTGGAGCACCAGTACGACAGAGGTTGCATCACCACACCTACTTCAGTTTGTGTGGTCATGTTCATCATTGTGGATTGGAAAAGAACACATACAATGACACTCCATGTGTCAAACCATGGTCAGAAAGCCTAAGAGCATGTTGGAATGCAACTGCTACATGCAATGGAGCACAAGTGTGATAGAGGTTGCATCACCACACCCACTTGAGTGTGTGTGGTCATGTGGATCATTGTGGTTTGGAAAAGAACACATGCAATGACTCTCCATGTGTCAAACTATGGTTAAAAAGACCAAGAACATATTGGAATGCAACTGCCACATGCAATGGAGCACCAGTGTGACAGAGGTTGCATCACCACACCCACTTGAGTGTGTGTGGTCATGTGGATCATTGTGGTTCGGAAAAAACACATGCAATGACACTCCATGTGTCAAACCATGGTCAGAAATCCTTAGAACATGTTGGAATGCAACTGACATATCCAATGGAGCACCAGTGTGATAGAGTTTGCATCACTACACCCACTTGAGTGTGTGTGGTCATGTGGATCATTGTGAATTAGAAAAGAACACATGCAATGACACTCCATGTGTCAAACTATGGTCAAAAATCCCAAGAACATGTTGGAATGCAACTACCACATGCAATGGAGCACCAGCGTGATAGAGGTTGCATCACCACACCCACTTGAATGTGTGTGGTCATGTGGATCATTGTGGTTCGACCATGGTCAGAAAGCCCAAGAACATGTCGGAATGCAACTGCCACATGCACTGGGGCACCAGTGTGACAGAGGTTGCATCACCACACCTACTTGAGTGTGTGTGGTCATCTGGATCATTGTGGTTTGGAAAAATACATGGAATGACACTCCATGTGTCAAACCAGGGTCAAAAAGCCCAAGAACATGTTGGAATGCAACAAGCACATGCAGTGGAGCACCAGTGTGAGAGAGGTTGCATCACCACACCCACTTGAGTGTGTGTGGTCATCAGGATCATTGTGGTTTGGGAAAAACACATGCAATGACACTCCATTTGTCAGACCATGGTCATAGAGCCCAAGAACATGTCGGAATGCAACTTCCACATGCATTGGAGCACCAGTGTGACAGAGGTTGCATCACCACACCCACTTGAGTGTGTGTGGTCATCTGGATCATTGTGGTTTGGAAATAACACATGCAATGACACTCCATGTGTCAAACCATGGTCAGAAAGCCTAAGAGCATGTTGGAATCCAAGTGCCACATGCAATGGAGCACCAGTGTGAAAGAGGTTGCATCACCACACCCACTTGAGTGTGTGTGGTCATGTGGATCAATGTGGTTTCGAAAACAACACATGTAATGACACTCCATGTGTCAAACCATGGTCAAAAATCCCAAGAACATGTTGGAATGTAACTGCCACATGCAATGGAGAAGCAGTGTCAGAGGTTACATCACCACACCCACTAGAGTGTGTCTGGTCGTGTGGAGCATTGTGGTTTGGAAAAGAACACATGCAATGACACTCCATGTGTCAAAACATGATCAGAAAGCGCAAGAACATGCTGGAATGCAACTACCACATGCAATGGAGCACCACTATGACACAAGTTGCATCACCATGCCCACTAGAGTGTGTTTGGTCATGTCGATCATTGTGGATTGGAAAAGAACACATGCAATGACACTCCATGTGTCAAACCATGGTCAGAAAGCCTAGGAACAAGTTGGAATGCAACTTCCACATGCAATGGAGGACCAGTGTGACAGAGGTTGCATCCCCACACCCACGTGAGTGTGTGTGGTCATGTGGATCATTGTGGTTTGGAAAAGAACACATGCAATAACACTCCATGTGTTAAACCATGGTCAGAAAGCCCAAGAACATATTGGAATGCAACTGCTACATGAAATGGAGTACAAGTATGATATAGGTTGCATCACCACACCCACTTGAGTGTGTATGGTCATGTGGATCATTGAGGTTTGGAAAAGAACACATGCAATGACACTCCATGTGTCAAACCATGGTCAGAAAGCCTAAGAGCATGTTGGAATCCAAGTGCCACATGCAATGGAGCACCAGTGTGAAAGAGGTTGCATGACCACACCCACTTGAGTGTGTGTGGTCATGTGGATCAATGTGGTTTCGAAAACAACACATGTAACGACACTCCATGTGTCAAACCATGGTCAAAAATCCCAAGAACATGTTGGAATGTAACTGCCACATGCAATGGAGAAGCAGTGTCAGAGGTTACATCACCACACCCACTAGAGTGTGTCTGGTCGTGTGGAGCATTGTTGTTTGGAAAAGAACACATGCAATGGAGCACCAGTGTGACACTCCATGTGTCAAAACATGGTCAGAATGCGCAAGAACATGTTGGAATGCAACTGCCACATGCAATGGAGCACCACTGTGACACAAGTTGCATCACCATGCCCACTTGAGTTGTGTGGTCATGTGGATCATTGTGGTTTGGAAAAAACACATGCCATGACACTCCATGTGTCAAACCATGGCCAGAAAGCCCAAGAACATGTTGGAATGCAACTTCCACATGCAATGGAGCACTAGTGAGATAGAGGTTGCATCCCCACACCCACTTCATTGTGTGTGGTCATGTGGATCATTGTGGTTTGGAAAAGAGCACATGAAATGACACTCCATATGTCAAACTATGGTCAAAAAGACCAAGAACATGTTGGAATGCAACAGCCACGTGCAATGGAGCCCAGTGTGACAGAGGTTGCATCACCACACCCACTTGAGTGTGTGTGTCAAGTGGATCATTCTGGTTTGGAAAAGAACACATGCAATGACACTCCATGTGTCAAACCATGGTCAGAAAGCCCAAGAACATGTTGAATGCAACTGACATATGCAATGGAGCACCAGTGTGACAGAGCTTGCATCAACACACCTACTTGAGTGTGTGTGGTCATGTGGATCATTGTGTATTAGAAAAGAACACATGCACTGACACTCCATGTGTCAAACTATGGTCAAAAATCCCAAGAACATGTTTGAATGCAACTGCCACATGCAATGGAGCACCAGTGTGACAGAGGTTGCATCACCACACCCACTTGAATGTGTGTGGTCATGTGGATCATTGTGGTTTCAAAAAGAACATAGGTAATGCCACTCCATGTGTCAAACCAATGGTCAGAAAGCCCAAGAACATGTTGAATGCAACAACCACATGCACTGGAGCACCAGTGTGATAGAGGTTGCATCACCACACCCAATTGAGTGTGTGTGGTCATATGGATCATTGTGGTTTGTGAAAAACACATGCAATGACACTCCATGTGTCAAACCATGGCATTAAATCCCAAGAACTTGTTGGAATGCAACTGCCACATGGAATGGAGCACCAGCGTGACAGAGGTTGCATCACCGAACCAACTTGAGTGTGGGTGCTTAGATGGATCAATGTGGTTTAGAAAAGAACACAGGTAATGACAGTCCATGTGTCAAACCATGCTCAGAAAGCCCAAGAACATGTTGGAATGGAACTGCAACATGGAAGGAGCACCAGTGTGATAGAGGTTGCATCACCACACCCACTCAATGTGGTTCCGAAAAGAACACATGTAATAAAACTCCATGTGTCAAACCATGGTCAGAAAGCCCAAGAACATGTTGGAATGTAACTGCCACATTAAATGGAGCACTAGTGTGACAGAGGTTGTATCACCACACCAACTTGAGTGTGTGTGGTCATCTGAATCATTGTGGAAAAGAACACGTGCAATTATACTCCATGTTTCAAAGCATGGTCAGAAAGCCCAATAATATGTTGTAATGGAACTGCCACATCCAATGGAGCAATAGTGTGACAGAGGTTGCATCACCACACCCACTTGACTGTGTGTGGTCATGTGGATCAATGTGGTTTCGAAAAGAACACATGTGATGACACTCCATGTGTCAAACCATGCTCAGAAATCCCAAGAACTTGTTGGAATGCAACAGCCACATGCAATGGAGCACTAGTGTGACAGAGGTTGCATCACAACACCCACTTTAGTGTGTGTGGTCATCTGGATCATTGTGGTTTGGAAAAGAACACATGCAATGACACTCCATATGTCAAACCATGGTCAGAAGCGCAAGAACATGTTGGAATGCAACTGCCACATGCAATGGAGCACCTGTGTGACAGAGGTTGCGTCACCACACCCACTTCATTGTGTGTGGTCATGTGGATCATTGTGGTTTGGAATAGAACACATGCAGTGACACTAACCATGGTCAGAAATCCCAAGAACGTGTTGGAACGCAACTATCGCATGAAATGGAGCACCGGTGTGATAGAGGTTGCATAAACACACCCACTTGAGTTTGTGTGGTCGTGTGGATCATTGTGGTTTGGAAAAGAACACATGCAATGACATTCCATGTGTCAAACCAATGGTTAGAACACCCAAGAACATGTTGGAATGCAACTGCCACTTGCACTGGAGCACCAGTGTGACAGAGGTTGCATCAACACACCCACTTGACTATGTGTGGTCATCTAGATCAATGTGGTTTCGAAAAGAACACATGCAATGACACTCCATGTGTCAAACCATGCTCAGAAAGACCAAGAACATGTTGGAATGAAACTGCCACACACAATGGAGCAAAAGTGTGATAGAGGTTGCATCACCACACCCACTTGAGTGTGTGTGGTCATGTGGATGAATGTGGCTGCAAAATGAACACATGCAATGACACTCCATCTGTCAAACCATGGTCAAAAAGCCCAAGAATATGTTGGAATGTAACTGCCACATGAAATGGAGCACTAGTGTGATAGAGGTTGCATCACCATACCCACTTGAGTGTGTGTGGTCATCTAGATCATTGTGGTTTGGAAAAGAACACATGCAATGATACTCCATGTGTCAAAGCATAGTCAGAAAGCCCAAGAACATGTTGGAATGCAAATGCTACATGCAATGGAGCACCAGTGTGACAGAGGTTGCATCACCACACCCACTTCATTGTGTGTGGTCATGTGGATCATTGTGGTTTGGAATAGAACACATGCAATGACACTAACCATGGTCAGAAAGCCCAAGCACATGTTGGAATACAACTGCCGGATGAAATGAAGCACCAGTGTGATAGAGGTTGCGTCACCACACCCACTTGAGTTTGTGTGGTCATGTGGAGCATTGTGGTTTAGAAAAGAACACATGCAATGACATTCCATCTGTCAAACCATTGTCAGAAGATATAGAACATGTTGGAATACAACTGCCACTTGGAATACAACTGCCACTTGCAATGGAGAAGTAGTGTGACAGAGGTTGCATCACCACACCCACTTGAGTGTGTGTGGTCACGTGGATCATTGTGGTTGGGAAAAGAACACATGCAATGACACTCCATGTGTCAAACCATGGTCAGAAAGCGCAAGAACATGTTGGAATGCAACTGCCACATGCAATGGAGCACCACTGTGACAAAGGTTGCATCACCACACCCACTTGAATGTGTGTGGTCATGTGGATCATTGTGGTTCGAAAAGAACACATGTAATGACACTCCATGCGTCCGACCATGGTCAGAAAGCCCAAGAACACGTCGGAATGCAACTGCCACATGCACTAGAGCACCAGTGTGATAGAGGTTGCATCACCACACCCACTTGAGTTTGTCTGGTCATCTGGATAATTGTGGTTTGAAAAAACACATGCAATGACACTCCATGTGTCAAACCAGGGTCAAAAAGCTCAAGAACATGTTGGAATGCAACTAGCACATGCAGTGGAGCACCAGGGTGACAGAGGTTGCATCACCACACCAACTTGAGTGTTTGTGCTCATATGGAACAATGTGGTTTCGAAAAGAACACATATAATGACACTCCATGTGTCAAACCATACTCAGAAAGGCCAAGAACATATTGGAATGATACTACCACATGCAATGGAGCACAAGTGTAACACAGCTTGCATCACCACACCCACTTGAGTGTGTGTGGTCATGTGGATCAATGTGGTTTGGAAAAGAACACATGCAATGACACTCCATGTGCCAAAGCATGGTCAGATAGCCCAAGAATATGTTGTAATGGAACTGCCACATGTAATGGAGCACTAGTGTGCCAGAGGTTGCATCACCACACCCGCTTGAGTGTGTGTGGTCATTTGGATCAATGTGGTTTCAAAAAGAATACATGTAATGACACTCCATGTGTCAAATCATGCTCAGAAATCCCAAGAACATGTTGGATATCAACTTCCACATGCAATGGAGCACCAGTGTGACAGAGGTTGCATCAACACACCCACTTGATTGTGTGTGGTCATGTCGATCAATGTGGTTTTGAAAAGAACACATGTAATAACACTTCTTTTGTATAACCATGGTTAGAAAGCCCAAAAACATGTCGGAATGTAACTGCCACATGTAATGGAGCACTAGTGTGACAGAGGTTGCATCACCACACCAACTTTAATGTGTGTTGTCATCTGGATTATTGTGGTTTGGAAAAGAACACATGCAATGACACTCCATGTGTCAAACCATGGTCAGAAAGCGCAAGAACATGTTGGAATGCAACTGCCACATGCAATGGAGCACCAGTGTGACAGAGGTTGCATCACCACACCCACTTCATTGTGTGTGGTCATGTGGATCATTGTGGTTTGGAATAGAACACATGCAATGACACTAACCATGGTCAGAAATCCCAAGAACGTGTTGGAATGCAACTATCGCATGAAATGGAGCACCGGTGTGATAGAGGTTGCATAAACACACCCACTTGAGTTTGTGTGGTCGTGTGGATCATTGTGGTTTGGAAAAGAACACATGCAATGACATTCCATGTGTCAAACCATTGTTAGAAAGCCCTAGAATATGTTGGAATGCAACTGCCATATGCAATGTAGCAGCAGTGTGACAGAGGTTGCATCACCACACCCACTTGAGTGTGTGTGGTCATGCGGATCAATGTGGTTTCAAAAACAACACATGTAATGACACTCGATGTGTCAAACCAATGGTCAGAAAACCAAAGAACATGTTGGAATGCAACTGCCACTTGCATTGGAGCACCAGTGTGACAGAGGTCGTATCACCACACCCACTTGACTATGTGTGGTCATCTAGATCAATGTGGTTTTGAAAAGAACACATGCAATGACACTCCATGTATCAAACCATGCTCAGAAAGACCAAGAACATGTTGGAATGAAACTGCCACATACAATGTAGCACCAGTGTGACAGAGGTTGCATCACCAAACCCACTTGAGTGTGTGTGGTCATGCGGATCAATGTGGTTTCAAAAACAACACATGTAATGACACTCCATCTGTCAAACCATGGTCAAAAAGCCCAAGAATATGTTGGAATATAACTGCCACATGAAATGGAGCACCAGTGTGATAGAGGTTGCATCACCACACCCACTTGAGTGTGTGTGGTCATCTGGATCATTTTGGTTTGGAAAAGAACACACACAATGATACTCCATGTGTCAAAGCATGGTCAGAAAGCCCAAGAACATGTTGGAATGCAACTGCTACATGCAATGGAGCAGCAGTGTGACAGAGGTTGCATCACCACACCCACTTCATTGTGTGTGGTCATGTGGATCATTGTGGTTTGGAATAGAACACATGCAATGACACTAACCATGGTCAGAAAGCCCAAGCACATGTTGGAATACAACTGCCAGATGAAATGAAGCACCAGTGTGATAGAGGTTGCATCACCACACCCACTTGAGTTTGTGTGGTCATGTGGAGCATTGTGGTTTGGAAAAGAACACATGCAATGACATTCCATCTGTCAAACCATTGTCAGAAGACATAGAACATGTTGGAATACAACTGCCACTTGCAATGGAGAAGTAGTGTGACAGAGGTTGCATCACCACACCCACTTGAGTGTGTGTGGTCATGTGGATCATTGTGGTTGGGAAAACAACACATGCAATGACACTCCATGTGTCAAACCATGGTCAGAAAGCACAAGAACATGTTGGAATGCAATAGCCACATGCAATGGAGCACCACTGTGACAAAGGTTGCATGACCACGCCCACTTGAATGTGTGTGGTCATGTGGATCATTGTGGTTCGAAAAGAACACATGTAATGACACTCCATGCGTCCGACCATGGTCAGAAAGCCGAAGAACACGTCGGAATGCAACTGCCACATGCACTAGAGCACCAGTGTGATAGAGGTTGCATCACCACACCCACTTGAGTGTATCTGGTCATCTGTATAATTGTGGTTTGAAAAAACACATGCAATGGCACTCCATGTGTCAAACCAGGGTCAAAAGGCCCAAGAACATGTTGGAATGCAACTAGCACATGCAGTGGAGCACCAGTGTGACAGAGGTTGCATCACCACACCAACTTGAGTGTTTGTGCTCATATGGAAGAATGTGGTTTTGAAAAGAACACATGTAATGACACTCCATGTGTCAAACCATACTCAGAAAGGCCAAGAACATATTGGAATGAAACTTCCACATGCAATGGAGCACAAGTGTGACACAAGTTGCATCACCACACCCACTTGAGTGTGTGTGGTCATGTGGATCAATGTGGTTTGGAAAAGAACACATGCAATGACACTCCATGTGTCAAAGCATGGTCAGAAAGCCCAAGAATATGTTGTAATGGAACTGCCACATGCAAGGAGCACTAATGTGACAGAGGTTGCATCACCACACCCACTTGAGTGTGTGTGGTCATGTGGATCAATGTGGTTTCAAAAAGAATACATGTAATGACACCCCATGTGTCAAACCATGCTCAAAAATCCCAAGAACATGTTGGAATGCAACTTCCACATGCAATGGAGCACCAGTGTGACAGAGGTTGCATCAACACACCCACTTGATTATGTGTGGTCATGTCGATCAATGTGGTTTTGAAAAGAACACATGCAATGACACTCCATGTGTCAAACCATGGTCAGAAAGCGCAAGAACATGTTGGAATGCAACTGCCACATGCAATGGAGCACCAGTGTGACAGAGGTTGCATCACCACACCTACTTCTTTGTGTGTGGTCATGTGGATCATTGTGGTTTGGAATAGAACACATGCAATGCCACTAACCATGGTCAGAAATCCCAAGAACATGTTGGAATGCAACTATCGCATGAAATGGAGCACCGGTGTGATAGAGGTTGCATAAACACACCCACTTGAGTTTGTGTGGTCGCGTGGATCATTGTGGTTTGGAAAAGAACACATGCAATGACATTCCATGTGTCAAACCATTGTCAGAAAGCCCTAGAACATGTTGGAATGCAACTGCCACATGCAATGTAGCACCAGTGTGACAGAGGTTGCATCACCACACCCACTTGAGTGTGTGTGGTCATGCGGATCAATGTGCTTTCAAAAACAACACATGTAATGACACTTCATGTGTCAAACCAATGGTTAGAAAGCCAAAGAACATGTTGGAATGCAACTGCCACTTGCACTGGAGCACCACTGTGACAGAGGTTGTATCACCACACCCACTTGACTATGTGTGGTCATCTAGATCAATGTGGTTTCAAAAAGAACACATGCAATGACACTCCATGTGTCAAACCATGCTTAGAAAGACCAAGAACATGTTCGAATGAAACTGCCACATACAATGGAGCACCCGTGTGATAGAGGTTGCATCACCACACCCACTTGAGTGTGTGTGCTCATGTGGATCAATGTGGCTTCAAAATGAATACATGTAATGACACTCCATCTGTCAAACCATGGTCAGAAAGCCCAAGAATATGTTGGAAACTGCCACATGAAATGGAGCACCAGTGTGATAGAGGTTGCATCACCACACCCACTTGAGTGTGTGTGGTCATCTGGATCATTGTGGTTTGGAAAAGAACACATGCAATGACACTCCATGTGTCAAAGCATGGTCAGAAAGCCCAAAACATGTTGGAATGCAACTGCCACATGCAAGGGAGCACCAGTGTGACAGAGGTTGCATCACCACACCCACTTCATTGTGTGTGGTCATGTGGATCATTGTGGTTTGGAATAGAACACATGCAATGACACTAACCATGGTCAGAAAGCCCAAGCACATGTTGGAATACAACTGCCAGATGAAATGAAGCACCAGTGTGATAGAGGTTGCATCACCACACCCACTTGAGTCTGTGTGGTCATCTGGATTATTGTGGTTGGGAAAAAACACATGCAATGACACTCCATGTGTCAAACCATGGTAAAAAAGCCCAAGAACATGTTGGAATACAACTGCCACATGCAATGGAGTACCAGTGTGACAGAGGTTGCATCACCACACCCACTTGAGTGTGTGTGGTTGTGTGGATCCTTGTGGTTTGGAAAATAACACATGCAATAAAACTCCATGTGTCAAACCATGGTTAGAAAGCACAAGAACATGTTGGAATGTAACTGCCACATGCAATGGAGCACCACTGTGACACAAGTTGCATCACAATACCCACTAGAGTGTGTGTGGTCATGTGGATCATTGTGGTTTGGAAAAGAACACATGAAATGACACTCCATGTATCAAACCATAGTCAGAAATCCCAAGAACATGTTGGAATGCAACTTCCACATGCAATGGAGCACCAGTGTGACAGAGGTTGCATCCCCACACCCACTTCATTCTGTGTGGTCATTTGGATCATTATGGTTTGGAAAAGAACAAATGAAATGACACTCCATGTGTCAAACTATTGTCAAAAAGACCAAGAACATGTAGGAATACAACTGCCACATGCAATGGAGCACCAGTGTGACAGAGGTTGCATCACCACACCCACTTGAGTGTGTGTGGTCATGTGAATCATTGTGGTTTGGAAAAGAACACATGCAATGACACTCCATGTGTCTGACCAGTCAGAAAGCCCTAGAATATGTTGGAATGCAACAGACACATGCAATGGAGCTCCAGTGTGACAGAGCTTGCATCACTACACCCACTTGAGTGTGTGTGGTCATGTGGATCATTGTGTATTAGAAAAGAACACATGCAATGAAACTCCATGTGCCAAACGATGGTCAAAAAGCCCAAGAACATGTTGGAATGCAACTGCCACATTCAATGGAGCACCACTGTGACAGAGGTTGCATCACCGCACCCACTTGAATGTGTGTGGTCATGTGGATCAATGTGGTTCGAAAAGAACACATGTAATGACACTCCATGTGTCCCAACATGGTCAGAAAGCCCAAGAATATGTCAGAATGCAACTGCCACATGCACTCGAGCACCAGTGTGACAGAAGTTGCATCACCACACCCACTTGAGTGTGTGTGGTCATCTGGATCATTGTGGTTTGGAAAAACACATGAAATGACACTCCATGTATCAAACCATGCTCAGAAAGACCAAGAACATGTTGGAATGAAACTGCTACATACAATGGAGCACTAGTGTGACAGAGGTTACATCACCACACCCACTTGAGTGTGTGGGGTCATGTGTATCAATGTGGTTTCGAAAAGAACACTCCATGTGTCAAACTATGTTCAGAAATCCCAAGAACATGTTGGAATGCAACTGCCACATGCAAAGTGTGATAAATGTTGCATCAAACACACCCACTTGATTGTGTGTGGTCATGTGGATCAATCTGGTTTTGAAAATAACACATGTAATGATACTCCCTGTGTCTAACCATGGTCAGAAAGCCCCAAAACATGTCAGAATGTAATGGACCACTAGTGTGACAGAGGTTGCATCACCACACCCACATGAGAGTGTGTGGTCATTTGGATCAATGTGCTTTCGAAATGAACACATGTAATTGCACGCCATGTGTCAAACCATGGTCAGAAAGCCTAAGAACATGTTGGAATGTAACTTCCACATGAAATGGAGCACCAGTGTGATAGAGGTTGCAATACCACACCCACTTGAGTGTGTGTGGTCATCTGGATCATTCTAGTTTGGAAAAGAACACATGCAATGACACTCCATGTGTCAAACCATGGTCAGAAAGCCCAAGAATATGTTCGAATGCAACTGCCACATGCAATGGAGTACCAGTGTGACAGAGGTTGCATCACCACACCCACTTCATTGTGTGTGGTCATGTGAATCATTGTGGTTTGGAATAGAACGCATGCAATGAAACTAATCATGGTCAGAAAGCCCAAGCACATGTTGGAATGCAACTGCCACATGAAATGGAGGACTTGTGTGATATTGGTTGCATCACCACACCCACTTGAGTTTGTGTGGTCATGTGGATCATTGTGGTTTGGAAAAGAACACATGCAATGACATTCAATGTGTCAAACCATTGTCTGAAAGACCTAGAACATGTTGGAATACAACTGCCACATGCAATGGAACCCAAGTGTGACAGAGGTTGCATCACCACACCCACTTGAGTGTGTGTGGCCATGTGGATCATTGTGGTTTGGAAAAGAACACATACAATGACACTCCATATGTCAAACGATGGTCAGAAAGCCCAAGAACATGTTGGAATTGAACTGCTACATGAAATGGAGCACAAGTATGATAGAGGTATCATCACCACACCCGATTGAGTATGTGGTCATCTGGATCATTCTGGTTTGGAAAAAAACATGCAGTGACACTACCTGTGTCTAACCATGGTCAGAAAGCACAAAAAACATGTTGGAATGTCACTGCCACATGAAATGGAGCACCAGTGTGACAGAGGTTGCATCACCACAACCACTTGAGTGTGTGTGTGGTCATCTGGATCATTGTGGTTTGGAAAAGAACACATGCAATGACACTCCATGTGTCAAACCATGGTCAGAAAGCCCAAGAATATGTTCGAATGCAACTGCCACATGCAATGGAGTACCAGTGTGACAGAGGTTGCATCACCACACCCACTTCATTGTGTGTGGTCATGTGAATCATTGTGGTTTGGAATAGAACACATGCAATGAAACTAATCATGGTCAGAAAGCCCAAGCACATGTTGGAATGCAACTGCCACATGAAATGGAGGACTACTGTGATATTGGTTGCATCACCACACCCACTTGAGTTTGTGTGGTCATGTGGATCATTGTGGTTTGGAAAAGAACACATGCAATGACATTCAATGTGTCAAACCATTGTCTGAAAGACCTAGAACATGTTGGAATACAACTGCCACATGCAATGGAACCCAAGTGTGACAGAGGTTGCATCACCACACCCACTTGAGTGTGTGTGGCCATGTGGATCATTGTGGTTTGGAAAAGAACACATACAATGACACTCCATGTGTCAAACGATGGTCAGAAAGCCCAAGAACATGTTGGAATTGAACTGCTACATGAAATGGAGCACAAGTATGATAGAGGTATCATCACCACACCCGATTGAGTATGTGGTCATCTGGATCATTCTGGTTTGGAAAAAAACATGCAGTGACACTCCATGTGTCAAACCATGGTCAGAAAGCGCAAGAGCATGTTGGAATGCAACTGCCACATGCAATGGAGCACCAGTGTGACAGAGGTTGCATCACCACACCCACTTGAGTGTGTGTGGTCATGTGGATCAATGTGGTTTCGAAAATAAGACATGTAATGACACTCCATGTGTCAAACCATGGTCAAAAAGCCCAAGAATATGTTGGAATGCAACTGCCACATGCAATGGAGTACCAGTGTGACAGAGGTTGCATCACCACACCCACTTGAGTGTGTGTGGTTGTGTGGATCCTTGTGGTTTGGAAAATAACACATGCAATAAAACTCCATGTGTCAAACCATGGTTAGAAAGCACAAGAACATGTTGGAATGTAACTGCCACATGCAATGGAGCACCACTGTGACACAAGTTGCATCACAATACCCACTAGAGTGTGTGTGGTCATGTGGATCATTGTGGTTTGGAAAAGAACACATGAAATGACACTCCATGTGTCAAACCATAGTCAGAAATCCCAAGAACATGTTGGAATGCAACTTCCACATGCAATGGAGCACCAGTGTGACAGAGGTTGCATCCCCACACCCACTTCATTCTGTGTGGTCATTTGGATCATTATGGTTTGGAAAAGAACAAATGAAATGACACTCCATGTGTCAAACTATTGTCAAAAAGACCAAGAACATGTAGGAATACAACTGCCACATGCAATGGAGCACCAGTGTGACAGAGGTTGCATCACCACACCCACTTGAGTGTGTGTGGTCATGTGAATCATTGTGGTTTGGAAAAGAACACATGCAATGACACTCCATGTGTCTGACCAGTCAGAAAGCCCTAGAATATGTTGGAATGCAACAGACACATGCAATGGAGCTCCAGTGTGACAGAGCTTGCATCACTACACCCACTTGAGTGTGTGTGGTCATGTGGATCATTGTGTATTAGAAAAGAACACATGCAATGAAACTCCATGTGCCAAACGATGGTCAAAAAGCCCAAGAACATGTTGGAATGCAACTGCCACATGCAATGGAGCACCACTGTGACAGAGGTTGCATCACCGCACCCACTTGAATGTGTGTGGTCATGTGGATCAATGTGGTTCGAAAAGAACACATGTAATGACACTCCATGTGTCCCAACATGGTCAGAAAGCCCAAGAATATGTCAGAATGCAACTGCCACATGCACTCGAGCACCAGTGTGACAGAAGTTGCATCACCACACCCACTTGAGTGTGTGTGGTCATCTGGATCATTGTGGTTTGGAAAAACACATGAAATGACACTCCATGTGTCAAACCATGCTCAGAAAGACCAAGAACATGTTGGAATGAAACTGCTACATACAATGGAGCACTAGTGTGACAGAGGTTACATCACCACACCCACTTGAGTGTGTGGGGTCATGTGTATCAATGTGGTTTCGAAAAGAACACTCCATGTGTCAAACTATGTTCAGAAATCCCAAGAACATGTTGGAATGCAACTGCCACATGCAAAGTGTGACAAATGTTGCATCAAACACACCCACTTGATTGTGTGTGGTCATGTGGATCAATCTGGTTTTGAAAATAACACATGTAATGATACTCCCTGTGTCTAACCATGGTCAGAAAGCCCCAAAACATGTCAGAATGTAATGGACCACTAGTGTGACAGAGGTTGCATCACCACACCCACATGAGAGTGTGTGGTCATTTGGATCAATGTGCTTTCGAAATGAACACATGTAATTGCACGCCATGTGTCAAACCATGGTCAGAAAGCCTAAGAACATGTTGGAATGTAACTTCCACATGAAATGGAGCACCAGTGTGATAGAGGTTGCAATACCACACCCACTTGAGTGTGTGTGGTCATCTGGATCATTCTAGTTTGGAAAAGAACACATGCAATGACACTCCATGTGTCAAACCATGGTCAGAAAGCCCAAGAATATGTTCGAATGCAACTGCCACATGCAATGGAGTACCAGTGTGACAGAGGTTGCATCACCACACCCACTTCATTGTGTGTGGTCATGTGAATCATTGTGGTTTGGAATAGAACGCATGCAATGAAACTAATCATGGTCAGAAAGCCCAAGCACATGTTGGAATGCAACTGCCACATGAAATGGAGGACTTGTGTGATATTGGTTGCATCACCACACCCACTTGAGTTTGTGTGGTCATGTGGATCATTGTGGTTTGGAAAAGAACACATGCAATGACATTCAATGTGTCAAACCATTGTCTGAAAGACCTAGAACATGTTGGAATACAACTGCCACATGCAATGGAACCCAAGTGTGACAGAGGTTGCATCACCACACCCACTTGAGTGTGTGTGGCCATGTGGATCATTGTGGTTTGGAAAAGAACACATACAATGACACTCCATATGTCAAACGATGGTCAGAAAGCCCAAGAACATGTTGGAATTGAACTGCTACATGAAATGGAGCACAAGTATGATAGAGGTATCATCACCACACCCGATTGAGTATGTGGTCATCTGGATCATTCTGGTTTGGAAAAAAACATGCAGTGACACTACCTGTGTCTAACCATGGTCAGAAAGCACAAAAAACATGTTGGAATGTCACTGCCACATGAAATGGAGCACCAGTGTGACAGAGGTTGCATCACCACAACCACTTGAGTGTGTGTGTGGTCATCTGGATCATTGTGGTTTGGAAAAGAACACATGCAATGACACTCCATGTGTCAAACCATGGTCAGAAAGCCCAAGAATATGTTCGAATGCAACTGCCACATGCAATGGAGTACCAGTGTGACAGAGGTTGCATCACCACACCCACTTCATTGTGTGTGGTCATGTGAATCATTGTGGTTTGGAATAGAACACATGCAATGAAACTAATCATGGTCAGAAAGCCCAAGCACATGTTGGAATGCAACTGCCACATGAAATGGAGGACTACTGTGATATTGGTTGCATCACCACACCCACTTGAGTTTGTGTGGTCATGTGGATCATTGTGGTTTGGAAAAGAACACATGCAATGACATTCAATGTGTCAAACCATTGTCTGAAAGACCTAGAACATGTTGGAATACAACTGCCACATGCAATGGAACCCAAGTGTGACAGAGGTTGCATCACCACACCCACTTGAGTGTGTGTGGCCATGTGGATCATTGTGGTTTGGAAAAGAACACATACAATGACACTCCATGTGTCAAACGATGGTCAGAAAGCCCAAGAACATGTTGGAATTGAACTGCTACATGAAATGGAGCACAAGTATGATAGAGGTATCATCACCACACCCGATTGAGTATGTGGTCATCTGGATCATTCTGGTTTGGAAAAAAACATGCAGTGACACTCCATGTGTCAAACCATGGTCAGAAAGCGCAAGAGCATGTTGGAATGCAACTGCCACATGCAATGGAGCACCAGTGTGACAGAGGTTGCATCACCACACCCACTTGAGTGTGTGTGGTCATGTGGATCAATGTGGTTTCGAAAATAAGACATGTAATGACACTCCATGTGTCAAACCATGGTCAAAAAGCCCAAGAATATGTTGGAATGCAACTGCCACATGCAATGGAGTACCAGTGTGACAGAGGTTGCATCACCACACCCACTTGAGTGTGTGTGGTTGTGTGGATCCTTGTGGTTTGGAAAATAACACATGCAATAAAACTCCATGTGTCAAACCATGGTTAGAAAGCACAAGAACATGTTGGAATGTAACTGCCACATGCAATGGAGCACCACTGTGACACAAGTTGCATCACAATACCCACTAGAGTGTGTGTGGTCATGTGGATCATTGTGGTTTGGAAAAGAACACATGAAATGACACTCCATGTGTCAAACCATAGTCAGAAATCCCAAGAACATGTTGGAATGCAACTTCCACATGCAATGGAGCACCAGTGTGACAGAGGTTGCATCCCCACACCCACTTCATTCTGTGTGGTCATTTGGATCATTATGGTTTGGAAAAGAACAAATGAAATGACACTCCATGTGTCAAACTATTGTCAAAAAGACCAAGAACATGTAGGAATACAACTGCCACATGCAATGGAGCACCAGTGTGACAGAGGTTGCATCACCACACCCACTTGAGTGTGTGTGGTCATGTGAATCATTGTGGTTTGGAAAAGAACACATGCAATGACACTCCATGTGTCTGACCAGTCAGAAAGCCCTAGAATATGTTGGAATGCAACAGACACATGCAATGGAGCTCCAGTGTGACAGAGCTTGCATCACTACACCCACTTGAGTGTGTGTGGTCATGTGGATCATTGTGTATTAGAAAAGAACACATGCAATGAAACTCCATGTGCCAAACGATGGTCAAAAAGCCCAAGAACATGTTGGAATGCAACTGCCACATGCAATGGAGCACCACTGTGACAGAGGTTGCATCACCGCACCCACTTGAATGTGTGTGGTCATGTGGATCAATGTGGTTCGAAAAGAACACATGTAATGACACTCCATGTGTCCCAACATGGTCAGAAAGCCCAAGAATATGTCAGAATGCAACTGCCACATGCACTCGAGCACCAGTGTGACAGAAGTTGCATCACCACACCCACTTGAGTGTGTGTGGTCATCTGGATCATTGTGGTTTGGAAAAACACATGAAATGACACTCCATGTGTCAAACCATGCTCAGAAAGACCAAGAACATGTTGGAATGAAACTGCTACATACAATGGAGCACTAGTGTGACAGAGGTTACATCACCACACCCACTTGAGTGTGTGGGGTCATGTGTATCAATGTGGTTTCGAAAAGAACACTCCATGTGTCAAACTATGTTCAGAAATCCCAAGAACATGTTGGAATGCAACTGCCACATGCAAAGTGTGACAAATGTTGCATCAAACACACCCACTTGATTGTGTGTGGTCATGTGGATCAATCTGGTTTTGAAAATAACACATGTAATGATACTCCCTGTGTCTAACCATGGTCAGAAAGCCCCAAAACATGTCAGAATGTAATGGACCACTAGTGTGACAGAGGTTGCATCACCACACCCACATGAGAGTGTGTGGTCATTTGGATCAATGTGCTTTCGAAATGAACACATGTAATTGCACGCCATGTGTCAAACCATGGTCAGAAAGCCTAAGAACATGTTGGAATGTAACTTCCACATGAAATGGAGCACCAGTGTGATAGAGGTTGCAATACCACACCCACTTGAGTGTGTGTGGTCATCTGGATCATTCTAGTTTGGAAAAGAACACATGCAATGACACTCCATGTGTCAAACCATGGTCAGAAAGCCCAAGAATATGTTCGAATGCAACTGCCACATGCAATGGAGTACCAGTGTGACAGAGGTTGCATCACCACACCCACTTCATTGTGTGTGGTCATGTGAATCATTGTGGTTTGGAATAGAACGCATGCAATGAAACTAATCATGGTCAGAAAGCCCAAGCACATGTTGGAATGCAACTGCCACATGAAATGGAGGACTTGTGTGATATTGGTTGCATCACCACACCCACTTGAGTTTGTGTGGTCATGTGGATCATTGTGGTTTGGAAAAGAACACATGCAATGACATTCAATGTGTCAAACCATTGTCTGAAAGACCTAGAACATGTTGGAATACAACTGCCACATGCAATGGAACCCAAGTGTGACAGAGGTTGCATCACCACACCCACTTGAGTGTGTGTGGCCATGTGGATCATTGTGGTTTGGAAAAGAACACATACAATGACACTCCATATGTCAAACGATGGTCAGAAAGCCCAAGAACATGTTGGAATTGAACTGCTACATGAAATGGAGCACAAGTATGATAGAGGTATCATCACCACACCCGATTGAGTATGTGGTCATCTGGATCATTCTGGTTTGGAAAAAAACATGCAGTGACACTCCATGTGTCAAACCATGGTCAGAAAGCGCAAGAGCATGTTGGAATGCAACTGCCACATGCAATGGAGCACCAGTGTGATAGAGGTTGCAATACCACACCCACTTGAGTGTGTGTGGTCATCTGGATCATTCTAGTTTGGAAAAGAACACATGCAATGACACTCCATGTGTCAAACCATGGTCAGAAAGCCCAAGAATATGTTCGAATGCAACTGCCACATGCAATGGAGTACCAGTGTGACAGAGGTTGCATCACCACACCCACTTCATTGTGTGTGGTCATGTGAATCATTGTGGTTTGGAATAGAACACATGCAATGAAACTAATCATGGTCAGAAAGCCCAAGCACATGTTGGAATGCAACTGCCACATGAAATGGAGGACTTGTGTGATATTGGTTGCATCACCACACCCACTTGAGTTTGTGTGGTCATGTGGATCATTGTGGTTTGGAAAAGAACACATGCAATGACATTCAATGTGTCAAACCATTGTCTGAAAGACCTAGAACATGTTGGAATACAACTGCCACATGCAATGGAACCCAAGTGTGACAGAGGTTGCATCACCACACCCACTTGAGTGTGTGTGGCCATGTGGAATATTGTGGTTTGGAAAAGAACACATACAATGACACTCCATGTGTCAAACGATGGTCAGAAAGCCCAAGAACATGTTGGAATTGAACTGCTACATGAAATGGAGCACAAGTATGATAGAGGTATCATCACCACACCCGATTGAGTATGTGGTCATCTGGATCATTCTGGTTTGGAAAAAAACATGCAGTGACACTCCATGTGTCAAACCATGGTCAGAAAGCGCAAGAGCATGTTGGAATGCAACTGCCACATGCAATGGAGCACCAGTGTGACAGAGGTTGCATCACCACACCCACTTGAGTGTGTGTGGTCATGTGGATCAATGTGGTTTCGAAAATAAGACATGTAATGACACTCCATGTGTCAAACCATGGTCAAAAAGCCCAAGAATATGTTGGAATGCAACTGCCACATGCAATGGAGTACCAGTGTGACAGAGGTTGCATCACCACACCCACTTGAGTGTGTGTGGTTGTGTGGATCATTGTGGTTTGGAAAATAACACATGCAATAAAACTCCATGTGTCAAACCATGGTCAGAAAGCACAAGAACATGTTGGAATGTAACTGCCACATGCAATGGAGCACCACTGTGACACAAGTTGCATCACAATACCCACTAGAGTGTGTGTGGTCATGTGGATCATTGTGGTTTGGAAAAGAACACATGAAATGACACTCCATGTGTCAAACCATAGTCAGAAATCCCAAGAACATGTTGGAATGCAACTTCCACATGCAATGGAGCACCAGTGTGACAGAGGTTGCATCCCCACACCCACTTCATTCTGTGTGGTCATTTGGATCATTATGGTTTGGAAAAGAACAAATGAAATGACACTCCATGTGTCAAACTATTGTCAAAAAGACCAAGAACATGTAGGAATACAACTGCCACATGCAATGGAGCACCAGTGTGATAGAGGTTGCATCACCACACCCACTTGAGTGTGTGTGGTCATGTGAATCATTGTGGTTTGGAAAAGAACACATGCAATGACACTCCATGTGTCTGACCAGTCAGAAAGCCCTAGAATATGTTGGAATGCAACAGACACATGCAATGGAGCTCCAGTGTGACAGAGCTTGCATCACCACACCCACTTGAGTGTGTGTGGTCATGTGGATCATTGTGTATTAGAAAAGAACACATGCAATGAAACCCCATGTGCCAAACGATGGTCAAAAATCCCAAGAACATGTTGGAATGCAACTGCCACATGCAATGGAGCACCACTGTGACAGAGGTTGCATCACCGCACCGACTTGAATGTGTGTGGTCATGTGGATCAATGTGGTTCGAAAAGAACACATGTAATGACACTCCATGTGTCCCAACATGGTCAGAAAGCCCAAGAATATGTCAGAATGCAACTGCCACATGCACTCGAGCACCAGTGTGACAGAAGTTGCATCACCACACCCACTTGAGTGTGTGTGGTCATCTGGATCATTGTGGTTTGGAAAAACACATGAAATGACACTCCATGTGTCAAACCATGCTCAGAAAGACCAAGAACATGTTGGAATGAAACTGCTACATACAATGGAGCACTAGTGTGACAGAGGTTACATCACCACACCCACTTGAGTGTGTGGGGTCATGTGTATCAATGTGGTTTCGAAAAGAACACTCCATGTGTCAAACTATGTTCAGAAATCCCAAGAACATGTTGGAATGCAACTGCCACATGCAATCGGCACCAGTGTGACAAAGGTTGCATCAAACACACCCACTTGATTGTGTGTGGTCATGTGGATCAATCTGGTTTTGAAAATAACACATGTAATGATACTCCCTGTGTCTAACCATGGTCAGAAAGCCCCAAAACATGTCAGAATGTAATGGACCACTAGTGTGACAAAGGTTGCATCACCACACCCACATGAGAGTGTGTGGTCATTTGGATCAATGTGCTTTCGAAATGAACACATGTAATTGCACGCCATGTGTCAAACCCTGGTCAGAAAGCCCAAGAACATGTTGGAATGTAACTTCCACATGAAATGGAGCACCAGTGTGATAGAGGTTGCATTACCACACCCACTTGAGTGTGTGTGGTCATCTGGATCATTGTAGTTTGCAAAAGAACACATGCAGTGACACTCCATGTGTCAAACCATGGTTAGAAAGACCAAGAATATGTTGGAATTCAACTATCACATGCAATGGAGCACCAGTGTGATATAGGTTGCATCACCACATCCACTTCATTGTGTGTGGTCATGTGGATCATTGTGGTTTGGAATAGAACACATGCAATGACACTAACCATGGTCAGAAAGCCCAAGCACATGTTGGAATGGAACTGCCGCGTGAAATGGAGCACCAGTGTGATAGAGGTTGCATCACCACACCCACTTGAGTTTGTGTGGTCATGTGGATCATTGTGGTTTTGAAAAAAGAACACATGCAATGACATTTCATGTGTCAATCCATTGTCAGAAAGACCTAGAACATGTTGGAATGCAACTGCCACATGCAATGGAGCACCAGTGTGACAGAGGTTGCATCACCACACCCACTTGAGTGTGTGTGGTCATTTGGATCATTGTGGTTTGGAAAAGAACACATGCAATGACACTCCATGTGTCAAACGATGGTCAGAAATCCCAAGAACATGTTGGAATGCAACTGCTACATGAAATAGAGTACAAGTATGATATAAGTTTCATCACCATCGCAATTGAGTGTGTGTGGTCATCTGGATCATTTTGGTTTCGAAAAAACATGCAATTACACTCCATGTGTCAAACCATGGTTAGAAATCTCAAGAGAATGTTGGAATGCAACTACCACATGCAATGGAGCACCAGTGGGACAGAGGTTGCATCCCCACGCCCAGTTCATTGTGTGTAGTCATTTGGATCATTGTGGTTTGATAAAGAACACATGCATTGACAGTCCATGTGTCAAACCATGGTCAGAAAGCCCAAGAACACGTTGGAATACAACTACCACATGCAATGGAGCACCAGTGTGACAGAGGTTGCATCACCACACTCACTTGAGTGTGTGTGGTCATGTGGATCATTGTGGTTCGGAAAAGAACACATGCAATGACACTCCATGTGTCTAACCAATGGCCAGAAAGCCCAAGAACATGTTGGAATGCAACTGCCACATACACTGGAGCACGAGTGTGATATAGGTTGCATCACCACACCCACCTGACTATGTGTGGTCATCTAGATCATTGTATTTTGGATAAAACACATGCAATGACACTCCATGTGTCAAACCATGGTCAGAAAGCCCAAGGACATGTTGGAATGCAACTGCCACATACAATGGAGCACCAGTGTGACAGAGGTTGCATCACCACACCCACTTGAGTGTGTGTGGTTATGTGGATCATTGTGGTTTGGAAAAGAACAGATGAAATTACACTCCATGTGTCTAACTAGTCAGAAAGCCCTAGAACATGTTGGAATGCCACTGACACATGCAATCAAGCACCAGTGTGACAGAGCTTGCATCACCACACCCACTTGAGTGTGTGTGGTCATGTCGATCATTGTGTATTAGAAAAGAACACATGCAACGACACTCCATGTGTCAAACCATGGTGAAAGCCCAAGAACATGTTGGAATGAAACTTCAACATGCAATGGAGCACCAGTATGACAGAGGTTGCATCCCCACACCCACTTCATTCTGTGTGGTCATTTGGATGATTGTGGTTTGCAAAAGAAGACATGAAATGACACTCCATGTGTCAAACTATTGTCAAAAAGACCAAGCACACGTAGGAATACAACTTCTACATGTAATGGAGCACCAGTGTGATAGAGGTTGCATCACCACATCCACTTGAGTGTGTGTGGTCATTTGGATCATTGTGGTTTGGAAAAGAACACATGCAATGACACTCCATGTGTCAAATGATGGTCAGAAATCCCAAGAACATGTTGGAATGCAACTGCTACATGAAATAGAGTACAAGTATGATAGAGGTTTCATCACCACCGCAATTGAGTGTGTGTGGTCATCTGGATCATTCTCGTTTCGAAAACAAAACATGCAATTACACTCCATGTGTCAAACCATGGTCAGAAAGCCCAAGAGAATGTTGGAATGCAACTACCACATGCAATGGAGCACTAGTGTGACAGAGGTTGCATCCCCACGCCCAGTTCATTGTGTGTGGTCATTTGGATCATTGTGGTTTGGAAAAGAATACATGCAATGACACTCCTTGTGTCAAACCATGGTCAGAAAGCCCGAGAACACGTTGGAATAAAACTGCCACATGCAATGGAGCACCAGTGTGACAGAGGTTGCATCACCACACCCACTTGAGTGTGTGTGGTCATGTGGATCATTGTGGATTGAAAAAGAACACATGCAATGACACTACATGTGTCAATCCAATGGCCAGAAAGCGCAAGAACATGTTGGAATGCAACTGCCACATCCACTGTAGCACCAGTGTGATATAGGTTGCATCACCACACCCACCTGACTGTGTGTGGTCATCTAGATCATTGTATTTTGGATAAAACACATGCAATGACACTCCATGTGTCAAGCCATAGTCAGAAAGCCCAAGGACATGTTGGAATGCAACTGCCACATACAATGGAGCACCAGTGTGACAGAGGTTGCATCACCACACCCACTTGAGTGTGTGTGGTTATGTGGATCATTGTGGTTTGGAAAAGAACAGATGAAATGACACTCCATGTGTCTAACCAGTCAGAAAGCCATAGAACATGTTGGAATGCAACTGACACATGCAATCAAGCACCAGTGTGACAGAGCTTGCATCACGACACCCACTTGAGTGTGTGTGGTCATGTCGATCATTGTGTATTAGAATAGAACACATGCAATGACACTCCATGTGTCAAACCATGGTTAGAAAGCCCAAGAACATATTGGAATGAAACTTCCACATGCAATGGAGCACCAGTATGACAGAGGTTGCATCCCCACACCCACTTCATTCTGTTTGGTCATTTGGATGATTGTGGTTTGGAAAAGAACACATGAAATGACACTCCATGTGTCAAACTATTGTCAAAAAGACCAAGAACACGTAGGAATACAACTTCCACATGCAATGGAGCACCAGTGTGACAGAGGTTGCATCACCACACCCACTTGAGTGTGTGTGGTCATGTGGATCATTGTGGTTTGGAAAAGAACGCATGCAATGACACTCCATGTGTCTGACCAGTCAGGAAGCACTAGAACATGTTGGAATGCAACTGACACATGCAATGGAGCACCAGTGTGACAGAGCCTGCATCACCACACCCACTTTAGTGTGTGTGGTCATGTGGATCATTGTGTATTAGAAAAGAACACATGCAATGAAACTCCATGGGCCAAACGATGGTCAAAAAGCCCAAGAACATGTTGGAATGCAACTGCCACATGCAATGGAGCACCACTGTGATAGAGGTTGCATCACCACACCCACTTGAATGTGTGTGGTCATCTGGATCAATGTGGTTTGAAAAGAACACATGTAATGACACTCCATGTGTCCCAACATGGTTAGAAAGCCCAAGAACATGTCGGAATGCAACTTCCACATGCATACCAGTGTGACAGAGGTTGCATCACCACACCCACTTGAGTGTGTGTGGTCATCTGGATCATTGTGGTTTGGAAATAACACATGCAATGACACTCCATGTGTCAAACCATGGTAAAAAAGCCCAAGAACATGCTGGAATGCAACTGCCACATGAAGTAGAGCACTAGTGTGATAGAGGTTGCATCACCACACCAACTTGAGTGTCTGTGCTCATATGGATCATTGTGTATTGGAAAAGAACACATGTAATGACATTTCATGTGTCAAACCGTTGTTAGAAAGACCTAGAACATGTTGGAATGCAACTGCCACATGCAATGGAGCACTAATGTGATAGAGCTTGCATCAACACGCCCACTTGAGTGTATGTGGTCATGCGGATCATTGTGGTTTTGAAAAGAACACATGTAATGACACTCCATGTGTCAAACAATGGTCAAAAATCCCAAGAACATGTTGGCATGCAACTGCTACATGAAATAGAGTACATGTATGATAGAAGTTTCATCACCACACGCAATTGAGTGTGTGTGGTCATCTGGATCATTTTGGTTTCGAAAAAACATGCAATTACACTCCATGTGTGAAACCATGGTCAGAAAGCCCAAGAGAATGTTGGAATGCAACTACCACATGCAATGGAGCACCAGTGTGACAAAGGTTGCATCCCCACGCCCAGTTCATTGTGTGTGGTCATTTGGATCATTGTGGTTTGGAAAAGAACACATGCAATGACACTCCATGTGTCAAACCATGGTCAGAAAGCCCAAGAACACGTTGGAATACAACTGCCACAAGCAATGGAGCACCAGTGTGACAAAGGTTGCATCACCACACCTACTTGAGTGTGTGTGGTCATGTGGATCAATTGTGGTTTGGAAAAGAACATATGCAATGACACTCCATGTGTCTAACCAGTCTGAAAGCCCTAGAACATGTTGGAATGCAACTGACACATGAAATGGAGCACCGGTGTGATAGAGGTTGCATCACCACACCCACTTGAGTGTATGTGGTCATGTGGATTATTGTTTATTAGAAAAGAACACATGGAATGACTCTCCATGTGTCAAACGATGGTAAAAAAGCCCAAGAACATGTTGGAATGCAACTGCCACATGCAATGGAGCACCACTGTGATAGAGGTTGCATCACCACACCCACTGGAGTGGGTGTTGTCATGTGGATCAATGTGGTTTAAAAAGAACACATGTAATGACATCCATGTGTCAATCCAATGGCTAGAAAGCCCAAGAACATGTTGGAGTGCAACTGCCACATGCACTGGAGCACCAGTGTGATATAGGTTGCATCACCACACCTACCTAACTGTGTGTGGTCATCTGGATCATTGTGGTTTGGATAAAACACATGCAATGACACTCCAAGTGTCAAACCATGGTCAGAAATCCCAAGAACATGTTGGAATGCGACTGCCACATGCAATGGAGCATGAGTGTGATAGAGGTTCTATCACCACACCAACTTGAGTGTGTGTGCTCATGTGGATCAATGTGGTTTCGAAAAAACACATGCAATGACAATCCATGTATCAAACCATGCTTAAAAAGCCAAAGATCATGTTTGAATGAAACTGCCACATACAATGGAGTACCAGTGTGACAGAGGTTGCATCACCACACCCACTTGAGTGTGTGTGGTTATGTGGATCATTGTGGTTTGGAAAAGAACAGATGAAATGACACTCCATGTGTCTAACTAGTCAGAAAGCCCTACAACATGTTGGAATGCAACTGACACATGCAATCAAGCACCAGTGTGACAGAGCTTGCATCACCACACCCACTTGAGTGTGTGTGGTCATGTCGATCATTGTGTATTAGAAAAGAACACATGCAACGACACTCCATGTGTCAAACCATGGTAAGAAAGCCCAAGAACATGTTGGAATGAAACTTCAACATGCAATGGAGCACCAGTATGACAGAGGTTGCATCCCCACAGCCACTTCATTCTGTGTGGTCATTTGGATGATTGTGGTTTGGAAAAGAAGACATGAAATGATAGTCCATGTGTCAAACTATTGTCACAAAGACCAAGAACACGTAGGAATAGAACTTCCACATGCAATGGAGCACCAGTGTGACAGAGGTTGCATCACCACACCAACTTGAGTGTGTGTGGTCATGTGGATGATTGTGGTTTGGAAAAGAATACATGTAATGACACTCCATGTGTCTGACTAGTCAGAAAGCACTAGAACATGTTGGAATGCAACTGACACATGCAATGGAGCACCAGTGTGACAGAGCTTGCATCACCACACACTTGAGTGTGTGTGGTCATGTGGAATATTGTGTATTAGAAAAGAACACATGCAATGAAACTCCATGTGCCAAACGATGGTCAAAAATCCCAAGAACATGTTGGAATGCAACTGCCACATGCAATGGAGCACCACTGTGACAGAGGTTGCATCACCACACCCACTTGAATGTGTGTGGTCATGTGGATCAATGTGGTTCGAAAAGAACACATGTAGTGACACTCCATGTGTCCCAACATGGTCAGAAAGCCCAAGAACATGTCGGAATGCAACTTCCCAATGCATTGGAGCACCAGTGTGACAGAGGTTGCATCACCACACCCACTTGAGTGTGTGTGGTCATGTGGATCATTGTGGTTTGGAATAGAACACATGCAATGACACTAACCATGGTCAGAAAGCCCAAGCACATGTTGGAATGGAACTGCCGCGTGAAATGGAGCACCAGTGTGATAGAGGTTGCATCACCACACCCACTTGAGTTTGTGTGGTCATGTGGGTCATTGTGGTTTGGAAAAAAGAACACATGCAATGCATTTCATGTGTCAAACCATTGTCAGAAAGACCTAGGACATGTTGGAATGCAACTGCCACATGCAATGGAGCACCAGTGTGACAGAGGTTGCATCACCACACCCACTTGAGTGTGTGTGGTCATTTGGATCATTGTGGTTTGGAAAAGAACACATGCAATGACACTCCATGTGTCAAAATGATGGTCAGAAATCCCAAGAACATGTTGGAATGCAACTGCTACATGAAATAGAGTACAAGTATGATAGAGGTTTCATCACCATCGCAATTGAGTGTGTGTTGTCATCTGGATCATTTTGGTTTCGAAAAAAAACATGCAATTACACTCCATGTGTCAACCCATGGTTAGAAAGCCCAAGAGAATGTTGGAATGCAACTACCACATGCAATGGAGCACCAGTGTGACGGAGGTTGCATCCCCACGCCCAGTTCATTGTGTGTGGTCATTTGGATCATTGTGGTTTGATAAAGAACACATGCAATGACACTCCATGTGTCAAACCATGGTCAGAAAGCCCAAGAACACGTTGGAATACAACTGCCACATGCAATGGAGCACCAGTGTGACAGAGGTTGCATCACCACACCCACTTGAGTGTGTGTGGTCATGTGGATCATTGTGGTTCAGAAAAGAACACATGCAATGACACTCCATGTGTCTAACCAATGGCTAGAAAGCCCAAGAACATGTTGGAATGCAACTGCCACATACACTGGAGCACGAGTGTGATATAGGTTGCATCACCACACCCACCTGACTGTGTGTGGTCATCTAGATCATTGTATTTTGGATAAAACACATGCAATGACACTCCATGTGTCAAACCATGGTCAGAAAGCCCAAGGACATGTTGGAATGCAACTGCCACATACAATGGAGCACCAATGTGACAGAGGTTGCATCACCACACCCACTTGATTGTGTGTGGTTATGTGGATCATTGTGGTTTGGTAAAGAACAGATGAAATGACACTCCATGTGTCTAACTAGTCAGAAAGCCCTAGAACATGTTGGAATGCAACTGACACATGCAATCAAGCACCAGTGTGACAGAGCTTGCATCACCACACCCACTTGAGTGTGTGTGGTCATGTCGATCATTGTGTATTAGAAAAGAACACATGCAATGACACTCCATGTGTCAAACCATGGTCAGAAAGCCCAAGAGAATGTTGGAATGCAACTACCACATGCAATGGAGCACTAGTGTGACAGAGGTTGCATCCCCACACCCACTTCATTGTGTGTGGTCATTTGGATGATTGTGGTTTGGAAAAGAACACATGCAATGACACTCCATGTGTCAAACCATGGTCAGAAAGCCCAAGAACACGTTGGAATACAACTGCCACATGCAATGGAGCACCAGTGTGACAGAGGTTGCATCACCACATCCACTTGAGTGTGTGTGGTCATTTGGATCATTGTGGTTTGGAAAAGAACACATGCAATGACACTCCATATGTCAAATGATGGTCAGAAATCCCAAGAACATGTTGAAATGCAACTGCTACATGAAATAGAGTACAAGTATGATAGAGGTTTCATCACCACCGCAATTGAGTATGTGTGGTCATCTGGATCATTCTCGTTTCGAAAAAAACACACGCAATTACACTCCATGTGTCAAACCATGGTCAGAAAGCCCAAGAGAATGTTGGAATGCAACTACCACATGCAATGGAGCACCAGTGTGACAGAGATTGCATCCCCACGCCCAGTTCATTGTGTGTGGTCATTTGGATCATTGTGGTTTGGAAAAGAACACATGCAATGACACTCCATGTGTCAAACCATGGTCAGAAAGCCCAAGAACACGTTGGAATAAAACTGCCACATGCAATGGAGCACCACTGTGATAGAGGTTGCATCACCACACCCACTGGAGTGTGTGTTGTCATGTGGATCAATGTGGTTTCAAAAAGAACACATGTAATGACACTCCATGTGTCAATCCAATGGCCAGAAAGACCAAGAACATGTTGGAATGCAACTGCCACATACACTGGAGCACCAGTGTGATATAGGTTGCATCACCACACCCACCTGACTGTGTGTCGTCATATAGATCATTGTATTTTGGATAAAACAATGCAATGACACTCCATGTGTCAAACCATGGTCAGAAAGCCCAAGGACATGTTGGAATGCTAGTGCCACATACAATGGAGCACCAGTGTGACAGAGGTTGCATCACCACACCCACTTGAGTGTGTGTGGTTATGTGGATCATTGTGGTTTGGAAAAGAACAGATGAAATGACACTCCATGTGTCTAACCAGTCAAAAAGCCCTAGAACATGTTGGAATGCAACTGACACATGCAATCAAGCACCAGTGTGACAGAGCTTGCATCACGACACCCACTTGAGTGTGTGTGGTCATGTCGATCATTGTGTATTAGAATAGAACACATGCAACGACACTCCATGTGTCAAACCATGGTTAGAAAGCCCAAAAACATGTTGGAATGAAACTTCCACATGCAATGGAGCACCAGTATGACAGAGGTTGCATCCCCACACCCACTTCATTCTGTTTGGTCATTTGGATGATTGTGGTTTGGAAAAGAACACATGAAATGACACTCCATGTGTCAAACTATTGTCAAAAAGACCAAGAACACGTAGGAATACAACTTCCACATGCAATGGAGCACCAGTGTGACAGAGGTTGCATCACCACACCCACTTGAGTGTGTGTGGTCATGTGGATCATTGTGGTTTGGAAAAGAACGCATGCAATGACACTCCATGTGTCTGACCAGTCAAGAAGCACTAGAACATGTTGGAATGCAACTGACACATGCAATGGAGCACCAGTGTGACAGAGCTTGCATCACCACACCCCCTTGACTATGTGTGGTTATGTGGATCATTGTGTATTAGAAAAGAACACATGCAATGAAACTCCATGTGCCAAACGATGGTCAAAAAGCCCAAGAACATGTTGGAATGCAACTGCCACATGCAATGGAGCACCACTATGATAGAGGTTGCATCACCACACCCACTGGAATGTGTGTGGTCATGTGGATCAATGTGGTTTGAAAAGAACACATGTAATAACACTCCATGTGTCCCAACATGGTTAGAAAGCCCAAGAACATGTCGGAATGCAACTTCCACATGCATTGGAGCACCAGTGTGACAGAGGTTGCATCACCACACCCACTTGAGTGTGTGTGGTCATCTGGATCATTGTGGTTTGGAAATAACACATGCAATGACACTCCATGTGTCAAACCATGGTAAAAAAGCCCAAGAACATGTTGGAATGCAACTGCCACATGGAGTGGAGCACTAGTGTGATAGAGGTTGCATCACCACACCAACTTGAGTGTCTGTGCTCATATGGATCATTGTGTATTGGAAAACAACACATGCAAAGACATTTCATGTGTCAAACCATTGTTAGAAAGACCTAGAACATGTTGGAATCAACTGCCACATGCAATGGAGCACTAGTGTGATAGAGCTTGCATCAACACGCCCACTTGAGTGTATGTGGTCATGCGGATCATTGTGGTTTTGAAAAGAACACATGCAATGACACTCCATGTGTCAAACAATGGTAAGAAATCCCAAGAACATGTTGGCATGCAACTGCTACATGAAATAGAGTACAAGTATGATAGAAGTTTCATCACCACACGCAATTGAGTGTGTGTGGTCATCTGGATCATTCTGGTTTCGAAAAAAACATGTAATTACACTCCATGTGTCAAACCATGGTCAGAAAGCCCAAGAGAATGTTGGAATGCAACTACCACATGCAATGGAGCACTAGTGTGACAAAGGTTGCATCCCCACCCCCAGTTCATTGTATGTGGTCATTTGGATCATTGTGGTTTGGAAAAGAACACATGCAATGACACTCCATGTGTCAAACCATGGTCAGAAAGCCCAAGAACACGTTGGAATACAACTGCCACATGCAATGGAGCACCAGTGTGACAGAGGTTGCATCACCACACCCACTTGAGTGTGTGTGGTCATGTGGATCATTGTGGTTTTGAAAAGAACACATGCAATGACACTCCATGTGTCTAACCAGTCAGAAAGCCCTAGAACATGTTGGAATGCAACTGACACATGAAATGGAGCACCGGTGTGATAGAGGTTGCATCACCACACCCACCTGACTGTGTGTGGTCATCTGGATCATTGTGGTTGGGATAAAACACATGCAATGACACTCCAAGTATCAAACCATGGTCAGAAATCCCAAGAACATGTTGGAATGCAACTGCCACATGCAATGGAGCATGAGTGTGATAGAGGTTCCATCACCACACCAACTTGAGTGTGTGTGCTCATGTGGATCAATGTGGTTTCGAAAAAACACATGCAATGACAATCCATGTATCAAACCATGCTTAGAAAGCCAAAGATCATGTTTGAATGAAACTGCCACATACAATGGAGCACCAGTGTGGCAGAGGTTGCATCACCACACCCACTTGAGTGTGTGTGGTTATGTGGATCATTGTGGTTTGGAAAATAACAGATAAAATGACACTCCATGTGTCTAATTAGTCAGAAAGCCCTAGAACGTGTTGGAATGCAACTGACACATGCAATCAAACACCTGTGTGACAGAGCTTGCATCACCACACCCACTTGAGTGTGTGTGGTCATGTCGATCATTGTGTATTAGAAAAGAACACATGCAACGACACTCCATGTGTCAAACCATGGTAAGAAAGCCCAAGAACATGTTGGAATGAAACTTCAACATGCAATGGAGCACCAGTATGACAGAGGTTGCATCCCCACACCCACTTCATTCTGTGTGGTCATTTGGATGATTGTGGTTTGGAAAAGAAGACATGAAATGACACTCCATGTGTCAAACTATTGTCAAAAAGACCAAGAACACGTAGGAATAGAACTTCCACATGCAATGGAGCACCAGTGTGACAGAGGTTGCATCACCACACCAACTTGAGTGTGTGTGGTCACGTGGATGATTGTGCTTTGGAAAAGAACACATGTAATGACACTCCATGTGTCTGACTAGTCAGAAAGCACAAGAACATGTTGGAATGCAACTAACACATGCAATGGAGCACCAGTGTGACAGAGCTTGCATCACCACACACTTGAGTGTGTGTGGTCATGTGGATCATTATGTATTAGAAAAGAACACATGCAATGAAACTCCATGTACCAAACGATGGTCAAAAATCCCAAGAACATGTTGGAATGCAACTTCCGCATGCAATGGAGCACCACTGTGACAGAGGTTGCATCACCACACCCACTTGAATGTGTGTGGTCATGTGGATCAATGTGGTTCGAAAAGAACACATGTAATGACACTCCATGTGTCCCAACATGGTTAGAAAGCCCAAGAACATGTCGGAATGCAACTTCCACATGCATTGGAGCACCAGTGTGACAGAGGTTGCATCACCACACCCACTTGAGTGTGTGTGGTCATCTGGATCATTGTGGTTTGGAAATAACACATGCAATGACACTCCATGTGTCAAACCATGGTAAAAAAGCCCAAGAACATGTTGGAATTCAACTGCCACATGAAGTGGAGCACCAGTGTGATAGAGGTTGCATCACCACACCAACTTGAGTGTCTGTGCTCATATGGATCATTGTGGTTTTGAAAATAACACATGCAATGACATTTCATGTGTCAAACCATTGTTAGAAAGACCTAGAACATGTTGGAATGCAACTGGCACATGCAATGGAGCACTAGTGTGATAGAGCTTGCATCAACACACCCACTTGAGTGTATGTGGTCATGCTGATCATTGTGGTTTTGAAAAGAACACATGCAATGACACTCCATGTGTCAAACAATGGTCAGAAATCCCAAGAACATGTTGGCATGCAACTGCTACATGAAATAGAGTACAAGTATCATAGAGGTTTCATCACCACACGCAATTGAGTGTGTATGGTCATCTGGATCATTCTGGTTTCGAAAAAAACATGCAATTACACTCCATGTGTCAAACCATGGTCAGAAAGCCCAAGAGAATGTTGGAATGCAACTACCACATGCAATGGAGCACCAGTGTGACAGAGGTTGCATCCCCACGCCTAGTTCATTGTGTGTGGTCATTTGGATCATTGTGGTTTGGAAAAGAACACATGCAATGACACTCCATGTGTCAAACCATGGTCAGAAAGCCCAAGAACACGTTGGAATACAACTGCCACATGCAATGGAGCACCAGTGTGACAAAGGTTACATCACCACACCTACTTGAGTGTGTGTGGTCATGTGGATCATTGTGGTTTGGAAAAGAACACATGCAATGACACTCCATGTGTCTAACCAGTCACAAAGCCTTAGAACATGTTGGAATGCAACTGACATATGAAATGGAGCACCGGTGTGATAGAGGTTGCATCACCACACCCACTTGAGTTTATGTGGTCATGTGGATCATTGTGTATTAGAAAAGAACACATGCAATGACACTCCATGTGTCAAACGATGGTCAAAAGCCCAAGAACATGTTGGAATGCAACTGCCACATGCAATGGAGCACCACTGTGATAGAGGTTGCATCACCACACCCACTGGAGTGTGTGTTGTCATGTGGATCAATGTGGTTTCAAAAAGAACACATGTAATGACACTCCATGTGTCAATCCAATGGCCAGAAAGACCAAGAACATGTTGGAATGCAACTGCCACAAACACTGGAGCACCAGTGTGATATAGGTTGCATCACCACACCCACCTGACTGTGTGTGGTCATATAGATCATTGTATTTTGGATAAAACACATGAAATGACACTCCATGTGTCAAACCATGGTCAGAAAGCCCAAGGACATGTTGGAATGCTAGTGCCACATACAATGGAGCACCAGTGTGACAGAGGTTGCATCACCACACCCACTTGAGTGTGTGTGGTTATGTGGATCATTGTGGTTTGGAAAAGAACAGATGAAATGACACTCCATGTGTCTAACCAGTCCGAAAGCCCTAGAACATGTTGGAATGCAACTGACACATGCAATCAAGCACCAGTGTGACAGAGCTTGCATCACGACACCCACTTGAGTGTGTGTGGTCATGTCAATCATTGTGTATTAGAATAGAACACATGCAACGACACTCCATGTGTCAAACCATGGTTAGAAAGCCCAAGAACATGTTGGAATGAAACTTCCACATGCAATGGAGCACCAGTATGACAGAGGTTGCATCCCCACACCCACTTCATTCTGTTTGGTCATTTGGATGATTGTGGTTTGGAAAAGAACACATGAAATGACACTCCATGTGTCAAACTATTGTCAAAAAGACGAAGAACACGTAGGAATACAACTTCCACATGCAATGGAGCACCAGTGTGACAGAGGTTGCATCACCACACCCACTTGAGTGTGTGTGGTCATGTGGATCATTGTGGTTTGGAAAAGAACGCATGCAATGACACTCCATGTGTCTGACCAGTCAAGAAGCACTAGAACATGTTGGAATGCAACTGACACATGCAATGGAGGACCAGTGTGACAGAGCTTGCATCACCACACCCACTTGACTATGTGTGGTCATGTGGATCATTGTGTATTAGAAAAGAACACATGCAATGAAACTCCATGTGCCAAACGATGGTCAAAAAGCCCAAGAACATGTTGGAATGCAACTGCCACATGCAATGGAGCACCACTGTGATAGAGGTTGCATCACCACACCCACTTGAATGTGTGTGGTCATGTGGATCAATGTGGTTTGAAAAGAACACATGTAATGACACTCCATGTGTCCCAACATGGTTAGAAAGCCCAAGAACATGTCGGAATGCAACTTCCACATGCATTGGAGCACCAGTGTGACAGAGGTTGCATCACCACACCCACTTGAGTGTGTGTGGTAATCTGGATCATTGTGGTTTGGAAATAACACATGCAATGACACTCCATGTGTCAAACCATGGTAAAAAAGCCCAAGAACATGTTGGAATGCAACTGCCACATGGAGTGGAGCACTAGTGTGATAGAGGTTGCATCACCACACCAACTTGAGTGTCTGTGCTCATATGGATCATTGTGTATTGGAAAACAACACATGCAAAGACATTTCATGTGTCAAACCATTGTTAGAAAGACCTAGAACATGTTGGAATCAACTGCCACATGCAATGGAGCACTAGTGTGATAGAGCTTGCATCAACACGCCCACTTGAGTGTATTTTGTCATGCGGATCATAGTGGTTTTGAAAAGAACACATGCAATGACACTCCATGTGTCAAACAATGGTCAGAAATCCCAAGAACATGTTGGCATGCAACTGCTACATGAAATAGAGTACAAGTATGATAGAAGTTTCATCACCACACGCAATTGAGTGTGTGTGGTCATCTGGATCATTCTGGTTTCGAAAAAAACATGTAATTACACTCCATGTGTCAAACCATGGTCAGAAAGCCCAAGAGAATGTTGGAATGCAACTACCACATGCAATGGAGCACTAGTGTGACAAAGGTTGCATCCCCACGCCCAGTTCATTGTGTGTGGTCATTTGGATCATTGTGGTTTGGAAAAGAACACATGCAATGACACTCCATGTGTCAAACCATGGTCAGAAAGCCCAAGAACACGTTGGAATACAACTGCCACATGCAATGGAGCACCAGTGTGACAGAGGTTGCATCACCACATCCACTTGAGTGTGTGTGGTCATTTGGATCATTGTGGTTTGGAAAAGAACACATGCAATGACACTCCATATGTCAAATGATGGTCAGAAATCCCAAGAACATGTTGGAATGTAACTGCTACATGAAATAGAGTACAAGTATGATATAGGTTTCATCACCACCGCAATTGAGTATGTGTGGTCATCTGGATCATTCTCGTTTCGAAAAAAAAACACGCAATTACACTCCATGTGTCAAACCATGGTCAGAAAGCCCAAGAGAATGTTGGAATGCAACTACCACATGCAATGGAGCACCAGTGTGACAGAGATTGCATCCCCACGCCCAGTTCATTGTGTGTGGTCATTTGGATCATTGTGGTTTGGAAAAGAACACATGCAATGACACTCCATGTGTCAAACCATGGTCAGAAAGCCCAAGAACACGTTGGAATAAAACTGCCACATGCAATGGAGCACCACTGTGATAGAGGTTGCATCACCACACCCACTGGAGTGTGTGTTGTCATGTGGATCAATGTGGTTTCAAAAAGAACACATGTAATGACACTCCATGTGTCAATCCAATGGCCAGAAAGACCAAGAACATGTTGGAATGCTACTGCCACATACACTGGAGCACCAGTGTGATATAGGTTGCATCACCACACCCACCTGACTGTGTGTCGTCATATAGATCATTGTATTTTGGATAAAACAATGCAATGACACTCCATGTGTCAAACCATGGTCAGAAAGCCCAAGGACATGTTGGAATGCTAGTGCCACATACAATGGAGCACCAGTGTGACAGAGGTTGCATCACCACACCCACTTGAGTGTGTGTGGTTATGTGGATCATTGTGGTTTGGAAAAGAACAGATGAAATGACACTCCATGTGTCTAACCAGTCAAAAAGCCCTAGAACATGTTGGAATGCAACTAACACATGCAATCAAGCACCAGTGTGACAGAGCTTGCATCACGACACCCACTTGAGTGTGTGTGGTCATGTCGATCATTGTGTATTAGAATAGAACACATGCAACGACACTCCATGTGTCAAACCATGGTTAGAAAGCCCAAGAACATGTTGGAATGAAACTTCCACATGCAATGGAGCACCAGTATGACAGAGGTTGCATCCCCACACCCACTTCATTCTGTTTGGTCATTTGGATGATTGTGGTTTGGAAAAGAACACATGAAATGACACTCCATGTGTCAAACTATTGTCAAAAAGACCAAGAACACGTAGGAATACAACTTCCACATGCAATGGAGCACCAGTGTGACAGAGGTTGCATCACCACACCCACTTGAGTGTGTGTGGTCATGTGGATCATTGTGGTTTTGAAAAGAACGCATGCAATGACACTCCATGTGTCTGACCAGTCAAGAAGCACTAGAACATGTTGGAATGCAACTGACACATGCAATGGAGCACCAGTGTGACAGAGCTTGCATCACCACACCCACTAGAATGTGTGTGGTCATGTGGATCAATGTGGTTTGAAAAGAACACATGTAATGACACTCCATGTGTCCCAACATGGTTAGAAAGCCCAAGAACATGTCGGAATGCAACTTCCACATGCATTGGAGCACCAGTGTGACAGAGGTTGCATCACCACACCCACTTGAGTGTGTGTGGTCATCTGGATCATTTTGGTTTGGAAATAACACATGCAATGACACTCCATGTGTCAAACCATGGTAAAAAAGCCCAAGAACATGTTGGAATGCAACTGCCACATGGAGTGGAGCACTAGTGTGATAGAGGTTGCATCACCACACCAACTTGAGTGTCTGTGCTCATATGGATCATTGTGTATTGGAAAACAACACATGCAAAGACATTTCATGTGTCAAACCATTGTTAGAAAGACCTAGAACATGTTGGAATCAACTGCCACATGCAATGGAGCACTAGTGTGATAGAGCTTGCATCAACACGCCCACTTGAGTGTATTTTGTCATGCGGATCATAGTGGTTTTGAAAAGAACACATGCAATGACACTCCATGTGTCAAACAATGGTCAGAAATCCCAAGAACATGTTGGCATGCAACTGCTACATGAAATAGAGTACAAGTATGATAGAAGTTTCATCACCACACGCAATTGAGTGTGTGTGGTCATCTGGATCATTCTGGTTTCGAAAAAAACATGTAATTACACTCCATGTGTCAAACCATGGTCAGAAAGCCCAAGAGAATGTTGGAATGCAACTACCACATGCAATGGAGCACTAGTGTGACAAAGGTTGCATCCCCACGCCCAGTTCATTGTGTGTGGTCATTTGGATCATTGTGGTTTGGAAAAGAACACATGCAATGACACTCCATGTGTCAAACCATGGTCAGAAAGCCCAAGAACACGTTGGAATACAACTGCCACATGCAATGGAGCACCAGTGTGACAGAGGTTGCATCACCACATCCACTTGAGTGTGTGTGGTCATTTGGATCATTGTGGTTTGGAAAAGAACACATGCAATGACACTCCATATGTCAAATGATGGTCAGAAATCCCAAGAACATGTTGGAATGTAACTGCTACATGAAATAGAGTACAAGTATGATATAGGTTTCATCACCACCGCAATTGAGTATGTGTGGTCATCTGGATCATTCTCGTTTCGAAAAAAAAAACACGCAATTACACTCCATGTGTCAAACCATGGTCAGAAAGCCCAAGAGAATGTTGGAATGCAACTACCACATGCAATGGAGCACCAGTGTGACAGAGATTGCATCCCCACGCCCAGTTCATTGTGTGTGGTCATTTGGATCATTGTGGTTTGGAAAAGAACACATGCAATGACACTCCATGTGTCAAACCATGGTCAGAAAGCCCAAGAACACGTTGGAATAAAACTGCCACATGCAATGGAGCACCACTGTGATAGAGGTTGCATCACCACACCCACTGGAGTGTGTGTTGTCATGTGGATCAATGTGGTTTCAAAAAGAACACATGTAATGACACTCCATGTGTCAATCCAATGGCCAGAAAGACCAAGAACATGTTGGAATGCAACTGCCACATACACTGGAGCACCAGTGTGATATAGGTTGCATCACCACACCCACCTGACTGTGTGTCGTCATATAGATCATTGTATTTTGGATAAAACAATGCAATGACACTCCATGTGTCAAACCATGGTCAGAAAGCCCAAGGACATGTTGGAATGCTAGTGCCACATACAATGGAGCACCAGTGTGACAGAGGTTGCATCACCACACCCACTTGAGTGTGTGTGGTTATGTGGATCATTGTGGTTTGGAAAAGAACAGATGAAATGACACTCCATGTGTCTAACCAGTCAAAAAGCCCTAGAACATGTTGGAATGCAACTGACACATGCAATCAAGCACCAGTGTGACAGAGCTTGCATCACGACACCCACTTGAGTGTGTGTGGTCATGTCGATCATTGTGTATTAGAATAGAACACATGCAACGACACTCCATGTGTCAAACCATGGTTAGAAAGCCCAAGAACATGTTGGAATGAAACTTCCACATGCAATGGAGCACCAGTATGACAGAGGTTGCATCCCCACACCCACTTCATTCTGTTTGGTCATTTGGATGATTGTGGTTTGGAAAAGAACACATGAAATGACACTCCATGTGTCAAACTATTGTCAAAAAGACCAAGAACACGTAGGAATACAACTTCCACATGCAATGGAGCACCAGTGTGACAGAGGTTGCATCACCACACCCACTTGAGTGTGTGTGGTCATGTGGATCATTGTGGTTTTGAAAAGAACGCATGCAATGACACTCCATGTGTCTGACCAGTCAAGAAGCACTAGAACATGTTGGAATGCAACTGACACATGCAATGGAGCACCAGTGTGACAGAGCTTGCATCACCACACCCACTGGAATGTGTGTGGTCATGTGGATCAATGTGGTTTGAAAAGAACACATGTAATGACACTCCATGTGTCCCAACATGGTTAGAAAGCCCAAGAACATGTCGGAATGCAACTTCCACATGCATTGGAGCACCAGTGTGACAGAGGTTGCATCACCACACCCACTTGAGTGTGTGTGGTCATCTGGATCATTTTGGTTTGGAAATAACACATGCAATGACACTCCATGTGTCAAACCATGGTAAAAAAGCCCAAGAACATGTTGGAATGCAACTGCCACATGGAGTGGAGCACTAGTGTGATAGAGGTTGCATCACCACACCAACTTGAGTGTCTGTGCTCATATGGATCATTGTGTATTGGAAAACAACACATGCAAAGACATTTCATGTGTCAAACCATTGTTAGAAAGACCTAGAACATGTTGGAATCAACTGCCACATGCAATGGAGCACTAGTGTGATAGAGCTTGCATCAACAAGCCCACTTGAGTGTATGTGGTCATGCGGATCATTGTGGTTTTGAAAAGAACACATGCAATGACACTCCATGTGTCAAACAATGGTAAGAAATCCCAAGAACATGTTGGCATGCAACTGCTACATGAAATAGAGTACAAGTATGATAGAAGTTTCATCACCACACGCAATTGAGTGTGTGTGGTCATCTAGATCATTCTGGTTTCAAAAAAACATGTAATTACACTCCATGTGTCAAACCATGGTCAGAAAGCCCAAGAGAATGTTGGAATGCAACTACCACATGCAATGGAGCACTAGTGTGACAAAGGTTGCATCCCCACCCCCAGTTCATTGTATGTGGTCATTTGGATCATTGTGGTTTGGAAAAGAACACATGCAATGACACTCCATGTGTCAAACCATGGTCAGAAAGCCCAAGAACACGTTGGAATACAACTGCCACATGCAATGGAGCACCAGTGTGACAGAGGTTGCATCACCACACCCACTTGAGTGTGTGTGGTCATGTGGATCATTGTGGTTTTGAAAAGAACACATGCAATGACACTCCATGTGTCTAACCAGTCAGAAAGCCCTAGAACATGTTGGAATGCAACTGACACATGAAATGGAGCACCGGTGTGATAGAGGTTGCATCACCACACCCACCTGATTGTGTGTGGTCATCTGGATCATTGTGGTTGGGATAAAACACATGCAATGACACTCCAAGTATCAAACCATGGTCAGAAATCCCAAGAACATGTTGGAATGCAACTGCCACATGCAATGGAGCATGAGTGTGATAGAGGTTCCATCACCACACCAACTTGAGTGTGTGTGCTCATGTGGATCAATGTGGTTTCGAAAAAAACACATGCAATGACAATCCATGTATCAAACCATGCTTAGAAAGCCAAAGATCATGTTTGAATGAAACTGCCACATACAATGGAGCACCAGTGTGACAGAGGTTGCATCACCACACCCACTTGAGTGTGTGTGGTTATGTGGATCATTGTGGTTTGGAAAATAACAGATAAAATGACACTCCATCTGTCTAACTAGTCAGAAAGCCCTAGAACATGTTGGAATGCAACTGACACATGCAATCAAACACCTGTGTGACAGAGCTTGCATCACCACACCCACTTGAGTGTGTGTGGTCATGTCGATCATTGTGTATTAGAAAAGAACACATGCAACGACACTCCATGTGTCAAACCATGGTAAGAAAGCCCAAGAACATGTTGGAATGAAACTTCAACATGCAATGGAGCACCAGTATGACAGAGGTTGCATCCCCACACCCACTTCATTCTGTGTTGTCATTTGGATGATTGTGGTTTGGAAAAGAAGACATGAAATGACACTCCATGTGTCAAACTATTGTCAAAAAGACCAAGAACACGTAGGAATAGAACTTCCACATGCAATGGAGCACCAGTGTGACAGAGGTTGCATCACCACACCAACTTGAGTGTGTGTGGTCACGTGGATGATTGTGCTTTGGAAAAGAACACATGTAATGACACTCCATGTGTCTGACTAGTCAGCAAGCACAAGAACATGTTGGAATGCAACTAACACATGCAATGGAGCACCAGTGTGACAGAGCTTGCATCACCACACACTTTAGTGTGTGTGGTCATGTGGATCATTGTGTATTAGAAAAGAACAGATGCAATGAAACTCCATGTACCAAACGATGGTCAAAAATCCCAAGAACATGTTGGAATGCAACTTCCGCATGCAATGGAGCACCACTGTGACAGAGGTTGCATCACCACACCCACTTGAATGTGTGTGGTCATGTGGATCAATGTGGTTCGAAAAGAACACATGTAATGACACTCCATGTGTCCCAACATGGTTAGAAAGCCCAAGAACATGTCGGAATGCAACTTCCACATGCATTGGAGCACCAGTGTGACAGAGGTTGCATAACCACACCCACTTGAGTGTGTGTGGTCATCTGGATCATTGTGGTTTGGAAATAACACATGCAATGACACTCCATGTGTCAAACCATGGTAAAAAAGCCCAAGAACATGTTGGAATTCAACTGCCACATGAAGTGGAGCACCAGTGTGATAGAGGTTGCATCACCACACCAACTTGAGTGTCTGTGCTCATATGGATCATTGTGGTTTGGAAAAGAACACAGGCAATGACATTTCATGTGTCAAACCATTGTTAGAAAGACCTAGAACATGTTGGAATGCAACTGGCACATGCAATGGAGCACTAGTGTGATAGAGCTTGCATCAACACACCCACTTGAGTGTATGTGGTCATGCTGATCATTGTGGTTTTGAAAAGAACACATGCAATGACACTCCATGTGTCAAACAATGGTCAGAAATCCCAAGAACATGTTGGCATGCAACTGCTACATGAAATAGAGTACAAGTATCATAGAGGTTTCATCACCACACGCAATTGAGTGTGTATGGTCATCTGGATCATTCTGGTTTCGAAAAACATGCAATTACACTCCATGTGTCAAACCATGGTCAGAAAGCCCAAGAGAATGTTGGAATGCAACTACCACATGTAATGGAGCACCAGTGTGACAGAGGTTGCATCCCCACGCCTAGTTCATTGTGTGTGGTCATTTGGATCATTGTGGTTTGGAAAAGAACACATGCAATGACACTCCATGTGTCAAACCATGGTCAGAAAGCCCAAGAACACGTTGGAATACAACTGCCACATGCAATGGAGCACCAGTGTGACAAAGGTTACATCACCACACCTACTTGAGTGTGTGTGGTCATGTGGATCATTGTGGTTTGGAAAAGAACACATGCAATGACACTCCATGTGTCTAACCAGTCACAAAGCCTTAGAACATGTTGGAATGCAACTGACATATGAAATGGAGCACCGGTGTGATAGAGGTTGCATCACCACACCCACTTGAGTTTATGTGGTCATGTGGATCATTGTGTATTAGAAAAGAACACATGCAATGACACTCCATGTGTCAAACGATGGTCAAAAGCCCAAGAACATGTTGGAATGCAACTGCCACATGCAATGGAGCACCACTGTGATAGAGGTTGCATCACCACACCCACTGGAGTGTGTGTTGTCATGTGGATCAATGTGGTTTCAAAAAGAACACATGTAATGACACTCCATGTGTCAATCCAATGGCCAGAAAGACCAAGAACATGTTGGAATGCAACTGCCACAAACACTGGAGCACCAGTGTGATATAGGTTGCATCACCACACCCACCTGACTGTGTGTGGTCATATAGATCATTGTATTTTGGATAAAACACATGCAATGACACTCCATGTGTCAAACCATGGTCAGAAAGCCCAAGGACATGTTGGAATGCTAGTGCCACATACAATGGAGCACCAGTGTGACAGAGGTTGCATCACCACACCCACTTGAGTGTGTGTGGTCATATGGATCATTGTGGTTTGGAAATAACACATGCAATGACACTCCATGTGTCAAACCATGGTAAAAAAGCCCAAGAACATGTTGGAATGCAACTGCCACATGGAGTGGAGCACTAGTGTGATAGAGGTTGCATCACCACACCAACTTGAGTGTCTGTGCTCATATGGATCATTGTGTATTGGAAAACAACACATGCATAGACATTTCATGTGTCAAACCATTGTTAGAAAGACCTAGAACATGTTGGAATCAACTGCCACATGCAATGGAGCACTAGTGTGATAGAGCTTGCATCAACATGCCCACTTGAGTGTATGTGGTCATGCGGATCATTGTGGTTTTGAAAAGAACACATGCAATAACACTCCATGTGTCAAACAATGGTCAGAAATCCCAAGAACATGTTGGCATGCAACTGCTACATGAAATAGAGTACAAGTATGATAGAAGTTTCATCACCACACGCAATTGAGTGTGTGTGGTCATCTGGATCATTCTGGTTTCGAAAAAAACATGTAATTACACTCCATGTGTCAAACCATGGTCAAAAAGCCCAAGAGAATGTTGGAATGCAACTACCACATGCAATGGAGCACTAGTGTGACAAAGGTTGCATCCCCACGCCCAGTTCATTGTGTGTGGTCATTTGGATCATTGTGGTTTGGAAAAGAACACATGCAATGACACTCCATGTGTCAAACCATGGTCAGAAAGCCCAAGAACACGTTGGAATACAACTGCCACATGCAATGGAGCACCAGTGTGACAAAGGTTACATCACCACACCTACTTGAGTGTGTGTGGTCATGTGGATCATTGTGGTTTGGAAAAGAACACATGCAATGACACTCCATGTGTCTAACCAGTCACAAAGCCTTAGAACATGTTGGAATGCAACTGACATATGAAATGGAGCACCGGTGTGATAGAGGTTGCATCACCACACCCACTTGAGTTTATGTGGTCATGTGGATCATTGTGTATTAGAAAAGAACACATGCAATGACACTCCATGTGTCAAACGATGGTCAAAAGCCCAAGAACATGTTGGAATGCAGCTGCCACATGCAATGGAGCACCACTGTGATAGAGGTTGCATCACCACACCCACTGGAGTGTGTGTTGTCATGTGGATCAATGTGGTTTCAAAAAGAACACATGTAATGACACTCCATGTGTAAATCCAATGGCCAGAAAGACCAAGAACATGTTGGAATGCAACTGCCACAAACACTGGAGCACCAGTGTGATATAGGTTGCATCACCACACCCACCTGACTGTGTGTGGTCATATAGATCATTGTATTTTGGATAAAACACATGCAATGACACTCCATTTGTCAAACCATGGTCAGAAAGCCCAAGGACATGTTGGAATGCTAGTGCCACATACAATGGAGCACCAGTGTGACAGAGGTTGCATCACCACACCCACTTGAGTGTGTGTGGTCATCTGGATCATTGTGGTTTGGAAACAACACATGCAATGACACTCCATGTGTCAAACCATGGTAAAAAAGCCCAAGAACATGTTGGAATGCAACTGCCACATGGAGTGGAGCACTAGTGTGATAGAGGTTGCATCACCACACCAACTTGAGTGTCTGTGCTCATATGGATCATTGTGTATTGGAAAACAACACATGCAAAGACATTTCATGTGTCAAACCATTGTTAGAAAGACCTAGAACATGTTGAAATCAACTGCCACATGCATTGGAGCACTAGTGTGATAGAGCTTGCATCAACACGCCCACTTGAGTGTATGTGGTCATGCGGATCATTGTGGTTATGAAAAAGAACACATGCAATGACACTCCATGTGTCAAACAATGGTCAGAAATCCCAAGAACATGTTGGCATGCAACTGCTACATGAAATAGAGTACAAGTATGATAGAAGTTTCATCACCACACGCAATTGAGTGTGTGTGGTCATCTGGATCATTCTGGTTTCGAAAAAAACATGTAATTACACTCCATGTGTCAAACCATGGTCAGAAAGCCCAAGAGAATGTTGGAATGCAACTATCACATGCAATGGAGCACTAGTGTGACAAAGGTTGCATCCCCACGCCCAGTTCATTGTGTGTGGTCATTTGGATCATTGTGGTTTGGAAAAGAACACATGCAATGACACTCCATGTGTCAAACCATGGTCAGAAAGCCCAAGAACACGTTGGAATACAACTGCCACATGCAATGGAGCACCAGTGTGACAGAGGTTGCATCACCACACCCACTTGAGTGTGTGTGGTCATGTGGATCATTGTGGTTTTGAAAAGAACACATGCAATGACACTCCATGTGTCTAACCAGTCAGAAAGCCCTAGAACATGTTGGAATGCAACTAACACATGAAATGGAGCACCGATGTGATAGAGGTTGCATCACCACACCCACCTGACTGTGTGTGGTCATCTGGATCATTGTGGTTGGGATAAAACACATGCAATGACACTCCAAGTGTCAAACCATGGTCAGAAATCCCAAGAACATGTTGGAATGCAACTGCCACATGCAATAGAGCATGAGTGTGATAGAGGTTCCATCACCACACCAACTTGAGTGTGTGTGCTCATGTGGATCAATGTGGTTTCGAAAAAAACACATGCAATGACAATCCATGTATCAAACCATGCTTAGAAAGCCAAAGATCATGTTTGAATGAAACTGCCACATACAATGGAGCACCAGTGTGACAGAGGTTGCATCACCACACCCACTTGAGTGTGTGTGGTTATGTGGATCATTGTGGTTTGGAAAAGAACAGATGAAATGACACTCCATGTGTCTAACTAGTCAAAAAGCCCTAGAACATGTTGGAATGCAACTGACACATGCAATCAAACACCTGTGTGACAGAGCTTGCATCACCACACCCACTTGAGTGTGTGTGGTCATGTCGATCATTGTGTATTAGAAAAGAACACATGCAACGACACTCCATGTGTCAAACCATGGTAAGAAAGCCCAAGAACATGTTGGAATGAAACTTCAACATGCAATGGAGCACCAGTATGACAGATGTTGCATCCCCACACCCACTTCATTCTGTGTGGTCATTTGGATGATTGTGGTTTGGAAAAGAAGACATGAAATGACACTCCATGTGTCAAACTATTGTCAAAAAGACCAAGAACACGTAGGAATAGAACTTCCACATGCAATGGAGCACCAGTGTGACAGAGTTTGCATCACCACACCAACTTGAGTGTGTGTGGTCACGTGGATGATTGTGTTTTGGAAAAGAACACATGTAATGACACTCCATGTGTCTGACCAGTCAGAAAGCACTAGAACATGTTGGAATGCAGCTGACACATGCAATGGAGCACCAGTGTGACAGAGCTTGCATCACCACACACTTGAGTGTGTGTGGTCATGTGGATCATTGTGTATTAGAAAAGAACACATGCAATGAAACTCCACGTACCAAACGATGGTCAAAAATCCCAAGAACATGTTGGAATGCAACTGCCGCATGCAATGGAGCACCACTGTGACAGAGGTTGCATCACCACACCCACTTGAATGTGTGTGGGCATGTGGATCAATGTGGTTTGAAAAGAACACATGTAATGACACTCCATGTGTCCCAACATGGTCAGAAAGCCCAAGAACATGTCGGAATGCAACTTCCACATGCATTGGAGCACCAGTGTGACAGAGGATGCATCACCACACCCACTTGAGTGTGTGTGGTCATCTGGATCATTGTGGTTTGGAAATAACACATGCAATGACACTCCATGTGTCAAACCATGGTAAAAAAAGCCCAAGAACATGTTGGAATTCAACTGCCACATGAAGTGGAGCACCAGTGTGATAGAGGTTGCATCACCACACCAACTTGAGTGTCTGTGCTCATATGGATCATTGTGGTTTAGAAAAGAACACATGCAATGACATTTCATGTGTCAAACCATTGTTAGAAAGACCTAGAACATGTTGGAATGCAACTGGCACATGCAATGGAGCACTAGTGTGATAGAGCTTGCATCAACACACCCACTTGAGTGTATGTGGTCATGCGGATCATTGTGGTTTTGAAAAGAACACATGCAATGACACTCCATGTGTCAAACAATGGTCAGAAATCCCAAGAACATGTTGGCATGCAACCGCTACATGAAATAGAGTACAAGTATTATAGAGGTTTCATCACCACACGCAATTGAGTGTGTGTGGTCATCTGGATCATTCTGGTTTCGAAAAAAATGCAATTACACTCCATGTGTCAAACCATGGTCAGAAAGCCCAAGAGAATGTTGGAATGCAACTACCACATGCAATGGAGCACCAGTGTGACAGAGGTTGCATCCCCACGCCTAGTTCATTGTGTGTGGTCATTTGGATCATTGTGGTTTGGAAAAGAACACATGCAATGACACTCCATGTGTCAAACCATGGTCAGAAAGCCCAAGAACACGTTGGAATACAACTGCCACAAGCAATGGAGCACCAGTGTGATAGAGATTGCATCACCACACCCATTTGAGTGTGTGTGGTCATGTGGATCATTGTGGTTTGGAAAAGAACACATGCAATGACACTCCATGTGTCTAACCAGTCACAAAGCCTTAGAACATGTTGGAATGCAACTGACACATGAAATGGAGCACCGGTGTGATAGAGGTTGCATCACCACACCCACTTGAGTTTATGTGGTCATGTGGATCATTGTGTACTAGAAAAGAACACATGCAATGACACTCCATGTGTCAAAAGATGGTCAAAAAGCCCAAGAACATGTTGGAATGCAACTGCCACATGCAATGGAGCACCACTGTGATAGAGGTTGCATCACCACACCCACCTGACTGTGTGTGGTCATCTGGATCATTGTGGTTGGGATAAAACACATGCAATGACACTCCAAGTGTCAAACCATGGTCAGAAATCCCAAGAACATGTTGGAATGCAACTGCCACATGCAATAGAGCATGAGTGTGATAGAGGTTCCATCACCACACCAACTTGAGTGTGTGTGCTCATGTGGATCAATGTGGTTTCGAAAAAAACACATGCAATGACAATCCATGTATCAAACCATGCTTAGAAAGCCAAAGATCATGTTTGAATGAAACTGCCACATACAATGGAGCACCAGTGTGACAGAGGTTGCATCACCACACCCACTTGAGTGTGTGTGGTTATGTGGATCATTGTGGTTTGGAAAAGAACAGATGAAATGACACTCCATGTGTCTAACTAGTCAAAAAGCCCTAGAACATGTTGGAATGCAACTGACACATGCAATCAAACACCTGTGTGACAGAGCTTGCATCACCACACCCACTTGAGTGTGTGTGGTCATGTCGATCATTGTGTGTTAGAAAAGAACACATGCAACGACACTCCATGTGTCAAACCATGGTAAGAAAGCCCAAGAACATGTTGGAATGAAACTTCAACATGCAATGGAGCACCAGTATGACAGAGGTTGCATCCCCACACCCACTTCATTCTGTGTGGTCATTTGGATGATTGTGGTTTGGAAAAGAAGACATGAAATGACACTCCATGTGTCAAACTATTGTCAAAAAGACCAAGAACACGTAGGAATAGAACTTCCACATGCAATGGAGCACCAGTGTGACAGAGGTTGCATCACCACACCAACTTGAGTGTGTGTGGTCACGTGGATGATTATGTTTTGGAAAAGAACACATGTAATGACACTCCATGTGTCTGACCAGTCAGAAAGCACTAGAACATGTTGGAATGCAGCTGACACATGCAATGGAGCACCAGTGTGACAGAGCTTGCATCACCACACACTTGAGTGTGTGTGGTCATGTGGATCATTGTGTATTAGAAAAGAACACATGCAATGAAACTCCATGTACCAAACGATGGTCAAAAATCCCAAGAACATGTTGGAATGCAACTGCCGCATGCAATGGAGCACCACTGTGACAGAGGTTGCATCACCACACCCACTTGAATGTGTGTGGTCATGTGGATCAATGTGGTTCGAAAAGAACACATGTAATGACACTCCATGTGTCCCAACATGGTCAGAAAGCCCAAGAACATGTCGGAATGCAACTTCCACATGCATTGGAGCACCAGTGTGATAGAGGATGCATCACCACACCCACTTGAGTGTGTGTGGTCATCTGGATCATTGTGGTTTGGAAATAACACATGCAATGACACTCCATGTGTCAAACCATGGTAAAAAAAGCCCAAGAACATGTTGGAATTCAACTGCCACATGAAGTGGAGCACCAGTGTGATAGAGGTTGCATCACCACACCAACTTGAGTGTCTGTGCTCATATGGATCATTGTGGTTTAGAAAAGAACACATGCAATGACATTTCATGTGTCAAACCATTGTTAGAAAGACCTAGAACATGTTGGAATGCAACTGGCACATGCAATGGAGCACTAGTGTGATAGAGCTTGCATCAACACACCCACTTGAGTGTATGTGGTCATGCGGATCATTGTGGTTTTGAAAAGAACACATGCAATGACACTCCATGTGTCAAACAATGGTCAGAAATCCCAAGAACATGTTGGCATGCAACTGCTACATGAAATAGAGTACAAGTATTATAGAGGTTTCATCACCACACGCAATTGAGTGTGTGTGGTCATCTGGATCATTCTGGTTTCGAAAAAAAATGCAATTACACTCCATGTGTCAAACCATGGTCAGAAAGCCCAAGAGAATGTTGGAATGCAACTACCACATGCAATGGAGCACCAGTGTGACAGAGGTTGCATCCCCACGCCTAGTTCATTGTGTGTGGTCATTTGGATCATTGTGGTTTGGAAAAGAACACATGCAATGACACTCCATGTGTCAAACCATGGTCAGAAAGCCCAAGAACACGTTGGAATACAACTGCCACATGCAATGGAGCACCAGTGTGATAGAGGTTGCATCACCACACCCATTTGAGTGTGTGTGGTCATGTGGATCATTGTGGTTTGGAAAAGAACACATGCAATGACACTCCATGTGTCTAACCAGTCACAAAGCCTTAGAACATGTTGGAATGCAACTGACACATGAAATGGAGCACCGGTGTGATAGAGGTTGCATCACCACACCCACTTGAGTTTATGTGGTCATGTGGATCATTGTGTACTAGAAAAGAACACATGCAATGACACTCCATGTGTCAAACGATGGTCAAAAAGCCCAAGAACATGTTGGAATGCAACTGCCACATGCAATGGAGCACCACTGTGATAGAGGTTGCATCATCACACCCACTGGAGTGTGTGTTGTCATGTGGATCAATGTGGTTTCAAAAAGAACACATGTAATGACACTCCATGTGTCAATCCAATGGCCAGAAAGACCAAGAACATGTTGGAATGCAACTGCCACAAACACTGGAGCACCAGTGTGATATAGGTTGCATCACCACACCCACCTGACTGTGTGTGGTCATATAGATCATTGTATTTTGGATAAAACACATGCAATGACACTCCATGTGTCAAACCATGGTCAGAAAGCCCAAGGACATGTTGGAATGCTAGTGCCACATACAATGGAGCACCAGTGTGACAGAGGTTGCATCACCACACCCACTTGAGTGTGTGTGGTTATGTGGATCATTGTGGTTTGGAAAAGAACAGATGAAATGACACTCCATGTGTCTAACCAGTCAGAAAGCCCTAGAACATGTTGGAATGCAACTGACACATGCAATCAAGCACCAGTGTGACAGAGCTTGCATCACGACACCCACTTGAGTGTGTGTGGTCATGTCGACAATTGTGTATTAGAATAGAACACATGCAACGACACTCCATGTGTCAAACCATGGTTAGAAAGCCCAAGAACATGTTGGAATGAAACTTCCACATGCAATGGAGCACCAGTATGACAGAGGTTGCATCCCCACACCCACTTCATTCTGTTTGGTCATTTGGATGATTGTGGTTTGGAAAAGAACACATGAAATGACACTCCATGTGTCAAACTATTGTCAAAAGGACGAAGAACACGTAGTAATACAACTTCCACATGCAATGGAGCACCAGTGTGACAGAGGTTGCATCACCACACCCACTTGAGTGTGTGTGGTCATGTGGATCATTGTGGTTTGGAAAAAAACGCATGCAATGACACTCCATGTGTCTGACCAATCAGGAAGCACTAGAACATGTTGGAATGCAACTGACACATGCAATGGAGCACCAGTGTGACAGAGCTTGCATCACCACACCCACTTGAGTGTGTGTGGTCATATGGATCATTGTGTATTAGAAAAGAACACATGCAATGAAACTCCATGTGCCAAACGATGGTCAAAAAGCCCAAGAACATGTTGGAATGCAACTGCCACATGCAATGGAGCACCACTATGACAGAGGTTGCATCACCACACCCACTTGAATGTGTGTGGTCATGTGGATCAATGTGGTTTGAAAAGAACACATGTAATGACACTCCATGTGTCCCAACATGGTTAGAAAGCCCAAGAACATGTCGGAATGCAACTTCCACATGCATTGGAGCACCAGTGTGACAGAGGTTGCATCACCACACCCACTTGAGTGTGTGTGGTCATCTGGATCATTGTGGTTTGGAAATAACACATGCAATGACACTCCATGTGTCAAACCATGGTAAAAAAGCCCAAGAACATGTTGGAATGCAACTGCCACATGAAGTGCAGCACTAGTGTGATAGAGGTTGCATCACCACACCAACTTGAGTGTCTGTGCTCATATGGATCATTGTGTATTGGAAAAGAACACATGCAATGACATTTCATGTGTCAAACCATTGTTAGAAAGACCTAGAACATGTTGGAATGCAACTGCCACATGCAATGGAGCACTAGTGTGATAGAGCTTGCATCAACACGCCCACTTGAGTGTATGTGGTCATGCGGATCATTGTGGTTTTGAAAAGAACACATGCAATGACACTCCATGTGTCAAACAATGGTCAGAAATCCCAAGAACATGTTGGCATGCAACTGCTACATGAAATAGAGTACACGTATGATAGAAGTTTCATCACCACACGCAGTTGAGTGTGTGTGGTCATCTGGATCATTCTGGTTTCGAAAAAAAATGCAATGACACTCCATGTGTCAAACGATGGTCAAAAAGCCCAAGAACATGTTGGAATGCAACTGCCACATGCAATGGAGCACCACTGTGATAGAGGTTGCATCACCACACCCACTGGAGTGTGTGTTGTCATGTGGATCAATGTGGTTTCAAAAAGAACACATGTAATGACACTCCATGTGTCAATCCAATGGCCAGAAAGACCAAGAACATGTTGGAATGCAACTGCCACAAACACTGGAGCACCAGTGAAAAATATAGGTTGCATCACCACACCCACCTGACTGTGTGTGGTCATATAGATCATTGTATTTTGGATAAAACACATGCAATGACACTCCATGTGTCAAACCATGGTCAGAAAGCCCAAGGACATGTTGGAATGCTAGTGCCACATACAATGGAGCACCAGTGTGACAGAGGTTGCATCACCACACCCACTTGAGTCTGTGTGGTTATGTGGATCATTGTGGTTTGGAAAAGAACAGATGAAATGACAATCCATTTGTCTAACTAGTCAGAAAGCCCTAGAACATGTTGGAATGCAACTGACACATGTAATGACACTCTATGTGTCAATCCAATGGCCAGAAAGCCCAAGAACATGTTGGAATGCAACTGCCACAAGCACTGGAGCACCAGTGTGATATAGGTTGCATCACCACACCTACCTGACTGTGTGTGGTCATCTGGATCATTGTGATTTGGATAAAACACATGCAATGACACTCCATGTGTCAAACCATGGTCAGAAATCCCAACAACATGTTGGAATGCAACTGCCAAATGCAATGGAGCATGAGTGTGATAGAGGTTCCATCACCACACCAACTTGAGTGTGTATGCTCATGTGGATCAATGTGGTTTCGAAAAAAAACATGCAATGACAATCCATGTATCAAACCATGCTCAGAAAGCCAAAGATCATGTTTGAATGAAACTGCCACATACAATGGAGCACCAGTGTGACAGAGGTTGCATCACCACACCCACTTGAGTTTGTGTGGTTATGTGGATCATCGTGGTTTCAAAAAAACATGCAATGACACTCCATGTATCAAACGATGGTCAAAAAGCCCAAGAACATGTTGGAATGCAACTGCTACATGCAATGGAGCACCACTGTGATAGAGGTTGCATCACCACACCCAGTTCATTGTGTGTGGTCATTTGGATCATTGTGGTTTGGAAAAGAACACATGCAATAACACTCCATGTGTCAAACCATGGTCAGAAAGCCCAAGAACACGTTGGAATACAACTGCCACATGCAATGGAGCACCAGTGTGACAAAGGTTACATCACCACACCTACTTGAGTGTGTGTGGTCATGTGGATCATTGTGGTTTGGAAAAGAACACATGCAATGACACTCCATGTGTCTAACCAGTCACAAAGCCTTAGAACATGTTGGAATGCAACTGACACATGAAATGGAGCACCGGTGTGATAGAGGTTGCATCACCACACCCACTTGAGTTTATGTGGTCATGTGGATCATTGTGTATTAGAAAAGAACACATGCAATGACACTCCATGTGTCAAACGATGGTCAAAAAGCCCAAGAACATGTTGGAATGCAACTGCCACATGCAATGGAGCACCACTGTGATAGAGGTTGCATCACCACACCCACTGGAGTGTGTGTTGTCATGTGGATCAATGTGGTTTCAAAAAGAACACATGTAATGACACTCCATGTGTCAATTCAATGGCCAGAAAGACCAAGAACATGTTGGAATGCAACTGCCACAAACACTGGAGCACCAGTGAAAAATATAGGTTGCATCACCACACCCACCTGACTGTGTGTGGTCATATAGATCATTGTATTTTGGATAAAACACATGCAATGACACTCCATGTGTCAAACCATGGTCAGAAAGCCCAAGGACATGTTGGAATGCTAGTGCCACATACAATGGAGCACCAGTGTGACAGAGGTTGCATCACCACACCCACTTGAGTCTGTGTGGTTATGTGGATCATTGTGGTTTGGAAAAGAACAGATGAAATGACACTCCATTTGTCTAACTAGTCAGAAAGCCCTAGAACATGTTGGAATGCAACTGACACATGTAATGACACTATGTGTCAATCCAATGGCCAGAAAGCCCAAGAACATGTTGGAATGCAACTGCCACAAGCACTGGAGCACCAGTGTGATATAGGTTGCATCACCACACCTACCTGACTGTGTGTGGTCATCTGGATCATTGTGATTTGGATAAAACACATGCAATGACACTCCATGTGTCAAACCATGGTCAGAAATCCCAACAACATGTTGGAATGCAACTGCCAAATGCAATGGAGCATGAGTGTGATAGAGGTTCCATCACCACACCAACTTGAGTGTGTATGCTCATGTGGATCAATGTGGTTTCGAAAAAAAACATGCAATGACAATCCATGTATCAAACCATGCTCAGAAAGCCAAAGATCATGTTTGAATGAAACTGCCACATACAATGGAGCACCAGTGTGACAGAGGTTGCATCACCACACCCACTTGACTTTGTGTGGTTATGTGGATCATCGTGGTTTCAAAAAAACATGCAATGACACTCCATGTGTCAAACGATGGTCAAAAATCCCAAGAACATGTTGGAATGCAACTGCTACATGCAATGGAGCACCACTGTGATAGAGGTTGCATCACCACACCCAGTTCATTGTGTGTGGTCATTTGGATCATTGTGGTTTGGAAAAGAACACATGCAATAACACTCCATGTGTCAAACCATGGTCAGAAAGCCCAAGAACACGTTGGAATACAACTGCCACATGCAATGGAGCACCAGTGTGACAAAGGTTACATCACCACACCTACTTGAGTGTGTGTGGTCATGTGGATCATTGTGGTTTGGAAAAGAACACATGCAATGACACTCCATGTGTCTAACCAGTCAGAAAGCCTTAGAACATGTTGGAATGCAACTGACACATGAAATGGAGCACCGGTGTGATAGAGGTTGCATCACCACACCCACTTGAGTGTATGTGGTCATGTGGATCATTGTGTATTAGAAAAGAACACATGCAATGACACTCCATGTGTCAAACGATGGTCAAAAAGCCCAAGAACATGTTGGAATGCAACTGCCACATGCAATGGAGCACCACTGTGATAGAGGTTGCATCACCACACCCATTGGAGTGTGTGTTGTCATGTGGATCAATGTGGTTTCAAAAAGAACACATGTGATGACACTCCATGTGTCAATCCAATGGCCAGAAAGCCCAAGAACATGTTGGAATGCAACTGCCACAAGCACCGGAGCACCAGTGTGATATAGGTTGCATCACCACACCCACCTGACTGTGTGTGGTCATCTGGATCATTGTGGTTTGGATAAAAAACACATGCAATGACACTCCATGTGTCAAACCATGGTCAGAAAGCCCAAGAACATGTTGGAATGCAACTGACACATGCAATCGAGCACCAGTGTGACAGAGCTTGCATCACCACACCCACTTGAGTGTGTGTGGTCATGTCGATCAATGTGTATTAGAAAAGAACACATGCAATGAAACTCCATGTGCCAAACGATGGCCAAAAAGCCCAAGAACATGTTGGAATGCAACTACCACATGCAATGGAGCTCCACCGTGATAGAGGTTGCATCACCACACCCACTTGAATGTGTGTGGTCATGTGGATTAATGTGGTTCGAAAAGAACACATGTAATGACACTCCATGTGTCCCAACATGGTCAGAAAGCCCAGGAACATGTCGGAATGCAACTTCCACATGCACTGGAGCACCAGTGTGACAGAGGTTGCATCACCACACACATTTGACTGTGTGTGGTCATCTGGATCATTGTGGTTTGGAAAAAACACATGCAATGACACTCCATGTGTCAAACCATGGTAAAAAATCCCAAGAACATGTTGGAATGCAATTGCCACATGAAGTGGAGCACCAGTGTGATAGAGGTTGCATCACCACACCAACTTGAGTGTATGTGCTCATATGGAACAATGTGGTATCGAAAAGAACACTCCATGTGGCAAACTATGCTCAGAAATCCAAAGAACATGTTGGAATGCAAGTGTCACATGCAATGGGGCACCAGTGTGACAGAGGTTGCATCAACACACCCACTTGATTGTGTGTGGTCATGTGGATCAATGTGGTTTTGAAAAGAACACATGTAAGGACACTCACTGTGTCTAACCATGGTCAGAAAGCCCCAAAACATGTCGGAATGTAACTGCCACATGCAATGGAGCACCAGTGTGACAGAGGTTACATCACCACACCCACTTGAGTGTGTGTGGACTTCTGGATCAATGTGGTTTCGAAATGAACACATGTAATCACACGCCATGTGTCAAACCATGGTCAGAAAGCCTAAGAGCATGTTGGAATGTGATACATTGCAAATGTATCTATAATTTTTGATGTTCCATGCTTGGTTTTATCCACTTTCTTGTGTTTTGTTCCAACTTTGGAGTACTTTTCATATGATTTCTTGGACTAACATATTAACAAGAGCCACAGTGCCAGCTGCCTGTTTTCTACTGTTTTTGGTTCCAGGAAAGTCAGAAAATGAATATTCTCGGAATTGGACGGGACAAAAGCCAAAGTGCCTATTTTTCCGGATGTCATCAAGTGCCAGAATACGAGACAGAGAGGGCCCAGGGGGCCACCACACCACCTGGCCGCACGGCAAGGCCTGGCCCGTGCCAGGGTGTGGTGTGGCCGCTCCTTGCACCCCCTCGCCCTCCCCTTCCGACTATAAGATGCCCTCGGGACGTAAACCCTAAGTTCCCGATCAAAAATCCACGAAAGAGTCTGTAGCCGCCGTCATCTCCATCCCTAGACCGGGAGGGATCTGAAGCTCTTCCCGGCACCCTGCCGGAGAGGGGAATTTACCCTGGAGGCCTTCTTCATCACCATGCAAGCCTCCGGTGTGATGCGTGAGTAGTTCATCCTTGGACTACGGATCCATGTAGTAGCTAGATGGCTGGTTCTCCTCCTTTGTGCTTTCATGTCTAGATCTTGTGAGCTCCGTTCATGATCAAGATCATCTATTTGTAATTCTGCATGTTGTGTTTGCAGGGATCCGATGGATATTGAGATGCTATTTCAGATTGATTATTGATTCTATCATGTCTTTGTTATTTTTGATCTTGCATTCTTTTCGTTGTTAGTAGCTATCTTGGCCAAGTAGATGCTGATGAGGACATCCATACTATTCCACTATCTCCTACTCCTATTCACAATGAAGATGTTGCTGCAAAGAACAAGTCCAATGAAATCAGGATTGGACCCATTACAAGAGCTCGTGCAAAGCTGATTGAGCAACAGGTGAATTCACTCTTAATTGAACCTGATGTTTTACTTAATGAGAACTTTATACTACCTAAATCTATGCATCTTTGTATGATCAGGTTTATTGATAACACAAGCATTGCGCAAGGAGGAGGAGAGTTGCAGCAAGAAGGACAAGCGCTGATTTCCAATATCAACAAGTGCGGGAGGGAGGAGCGGGAGGCATGCGCACTAGGAGGCAATGAGGAAATCACGTATGAGCAAGAGAGAGAGATGGCACACCCCGAATTACATGTTTGAGGTGTTCCACGACGTTTGGACTGCGATAAGGCCGAACCCATATATGGGTCTGTATGTATCAGTTTGAGTTGAACCGAGTCAGTTTGGGCCAAGATATGGCTGTTTTTAGGCCCGTTTAGAGGGGAGGACTCCCCAGCCCTCATATAAACCTCCGAAGCCGTCACAAGTTAGGGTTTAGACCACGTTAAAATATTTTGGAGTTGTTTCTTTCATAGAACCTCTGGAATTACCTTGTGTTCGAATTTACTAACTATAATTGAGTGTGATCTGTTGTTCCATTGGGAATTAGTAGATTGCATACTACCGTTCGTGGTCACGGCTGCGTGCGCAAGAGTGTGGTGTTATGAATATCCTACAAGGTTCGAGATCTGTTGCATTGGTATCAGGGATCGAGCGAGAGAGATCATAGCTACGCACTAGTTATCTATCATCCACCATCATCACCGCCATCCGTTTACTGAGAAGATCGGGCCACCCCATATCATCTTGGTATCAGATTTCCAGTGTTGCCTCGGTAAGCATCCACAAATCCATCCATAGATTAGTTGTTTTTGTCCTATATAGAAAAAGCCACACAAAAATATTAGGGTTCATAGTTCATTGCCATAGCCTAGATAACACTGTTCTTGAGTTCTAGTTGCTGATCATAATCCTTTTGTGTAGCCTTTCTTCTAAATCTGAGTCGTAGTGTTTTGTCTAGTTTTCGTCTGTTTTTGATCCATTATCGGAGTCCCTAGACTATTTCTAGACTGTTCGTCGTGTTCTTGAGTCTTAGATCTATTAGATTTGTTCTCTTTTAGTCTGAGGTTGTAGATCCGTTTAAAAGAAGGAGAAAGAAAAGCAAACCGATTGGATCTGTAGCTGTACGTGAAGTAAAGAGAAAAAAAGTTAAAACCGATCTCTATCTAGCTACGTGAGAAAAAAAAGGAAAAAAATCGCCTGCCTCGCTTTAGCACAGACGAGTCTCAGCCCTTGCGTGAGCTACCTCACGTAAAAAAAATCCAAAAAAAAATTCGGCCCTCGCTGCACCACAAACTAGTCTGTGCTAGTACGAGAAAAAAAATTCTGCCGCCATCCTGCTGCGGCAGGATTTTAGGCCGTTTTTCTGCCGTGGCAGAGACCAATTCTCAGGTCAATTTTTTTTCTTTTTTTGTTTATTTTTTTACTGAGTCCACATAGCGTACATATCCTTGTGAGCCTTAGTAAACCTTTCTTTGTGTCTAAAACTATCCTACGAGACTAGCGTGCTTAGTGCTCTGCGGGCTGCTCAGTTTAGCAATCTTGTGCCCGTTTCGTTGAGACATTGCTAGCGTCTCTCCTTGTGCATTGCAACACGAGCATTCCTCCGACATACCTTACTTTATTGAGCTCATTTTCATAGTTGCAATTGCCCCATTTATCTCCACCGTGTGTGTTTCCGTGGGTCTTTGTCATATGATCAGCACTAGCACTTGTTTGCGGTGTAGTTAGGATACCATACCTACAGCTCCACCATAAATACCCTGTGTGCCCTGTGATCGTTCTCTATACCTTTGATATTCACTTCATCACATCAGTGCATCAGTTTTTGATTTCGTTTGGTAGAGCATCTCTATTCACTTTGGAACGGTAAGATCTCCTTTCTTATTAGTTGTGAGTGAGCTATGAGAGTTCCACCATACAGATTTTGATTTTTGCACTAACCTACTAATCATGTCTTCTAGTGATGATGATGTTGTGATGCAGAAAAAGAAGGATGAGGAGCTTGTTAATTGGCGTGAATATGAGGCTTTGAAGTCCCACTTGACACGTGTGTTTACTAACACGACAGATTCCATTGACAAGAATCTCCAGGATATGAATATGAGATTGGATCAGCATGTTGGAACGGTTGATACTATTCAAACGCAAGTGGCTACGCTCAATGTTAATGTCACCACTTTACAGCGTTCCATTGGGGGTTTAACAGCCGCTTTACATAGAAGGGAAGATCCTCAACATGATGATGCCTTTGATGATTTCGATGAGGGTAGCGTTGTGGATGCTGCTCCACATGTTGGCAGGGGCCGTGCTATTCCCCCTGCCCATGCACCTGCTCATGGCCGTGGGTTTGCCCCTCTTGGGCGTGCTCAACGTGTTCACAACCAAGCTGCTGATGATGGTTTGGGCAAGCCAAAGTTTTCGATCCCCAAGTTTGATGGTTCCATTGATCCTGAAGATTACCTCACATGGAAGTTGAAGATTGAGAAACTCTGGCGCTTATTTGACTATCCAAAAGACAAGAAGGTCAAGCTTGCAGCATCTGAATTTGATGGTTATGCTTTGCGTTGGTGGGATGCTCTTGTGCAACATAGGAGGGAGGATAATGAACTTCCTGTGATGGATTGGCGCGAGATGAAGCAAATCACGAAGGCTCGTTTCGTTCCAACCAACTACTTGCGATCAGTTTTTGATAAATTGACACAATTGAAGCAAGGCACAATGACAGTAGATGAGTACTACATGGAGATGGAGCTACTTATGCAGCGTGCTCGAGTTCGCGAGTCCATTGAGATGACCATGCAGCGATTCCTAAACAATTTGAAGTTGCCAATCAAGAGCATAGTGCGTCATCACAAGTATGAGACCATGAATGAGCTATTGCACCATGCTAGAGAGGCCGAATCCCAGTTGGCGGAAGAGGCAAAGTCACGCGCTTGTTTTGCATCCTCCAACAGATTTTCGGCCAGATCTATTCCTCCTACAGTCACGCCACCAGCTGTTGTTTCGTTTACACCATCGGCCAAACCAACAAGTACACCTTCGTTTGGTTCTAATGCTTGGAAACCCGCTGCTCCTGCTGCTAGCTCGGGTTCCAACATGTCTACTGCACGTGCTCGTGATGTGGTGTGCCATACTTGTGGAGGTAGAGGTCACTACAAGAAGGATTGTCCAAACAGCAAGGTTATGTTTGTTAATGAACAAGGTGAAGTAGAAAGTGGAGATGAAGCTTCTGATGATGATATTGATGATGGCGAGGATGGTGCTGATGCATATGCTGAGCGTGCACCAACTATTGTCGTGTCTTCACGTGTACTTAGTGTGCAACCGGTTGAGGAATCCCAGCGTTGCAACTTGTTCCAAACAAAAGCTCTAGTTGGACCAAATAAAGCTTGCAAGGTCATTATTGATGGAGGTAGCTGCAGAAATCTTGCAAGTAAGGAACTATGTGCCAAACTGAATTTGACATACTTACCTCATCCCAAGCCATATTACATACAATGGTTGAGCAACAATGGTGAGATGAAGGTAAATCATATGGTACGAGTAAACTTTCAAATACGGTCATACAAGGATTCTATTGATTTTGATGTGGTTCCTATGACTGTTTGTCACCTACTATTGGGTCGGCCTTGGCTCTATGATCGCCATGTGCAACACAATGGCCGAGCCAATACATATCACTTGGAATTCAAAGGAAGATACTACCACTCAGCGAGATTGCGTGACAGCTGTTCCTGATGTAATTGAGCCTAAATTGAGTGATATAACGAAAAGTGAGAGAGTGCCTGGTTTATTGATATTAGCCACTAAGGAAGATATGAGAGAATTTCGTGAGGATCCTACAGCCATGCCACTTGTGCTCATGTATAAGGGCGAGGTATTGGTTTCTAACGACATGACCCCTATTTCTCTTGGTGTCTCGTCTGTTTTGCAGGACTTTGGGGATGTGTTTCCAGAAGATGTACCCGCAGGCTTACCTCCATTACGTGGTATAGAACATCAAGTGGACTTGATTCCTGGCGCCACACTTCCCAACCGTGCACCCTACAGGACTAATCCCGAAGAAACTAAGGAAATTCAGAAGCAAGTACAATACATAATGATCCACATGACCACACAAACTCAAGTGGGTGTGGTGATGCAACCTCTGTCACACCGGTGCTCCATTTCATGTGTCAGTTGCATTCCAACATGTTCTAGGGCTTTCTGACTGGTTAGACACATGGAGTGTCATTGCATGTGTACTTTTCCAAACCACAATGATCCACCTGACCACACACACTCAAGTGGGTGTCGTGATGTAACCTGTGTCACACTGGTGCTCCATTGCATGTGGCAGTTGTATTCCAACGTGTTCTTGGGCTTTCTGACCATGGTTTGACACATGGAGTGTCATTGCATGTGTTATTTTCCAAACCACAATGATCCAAATGACCACAGACAATGAAGTGGTTATGGGGATGCAACCTCTGTCACGCTGGTGCTCCATTGCATGTGGTAATTGCATTCTGATGGCTCAATGCACGGCGCCTAGAAAAATGCTTGATGGCGGTGTTGATGTAGAGCTCGTTGGGAACCCCAAGAGGAAGGTATGATGAGCACAGCAGCAAGTTTCCCTCAGTTATGAAACCAAGGTTTAATGGAGCAAGCAAACACCCCAAAGGTGTTACTAGCTGAGCTTTGGCAGGGCGCACTACCGGTGCTAGTAGCAACGTGGAGACCTGCATAACATAACCACAGAACTTTGTCCCCAACTTGTGATGAGGTTGTCAATCTCACCGTGTTTTGTGGAAAACAAAGGATTAAACGTATAGAATATAAAGAAGTAAAAGTTTGCAGAAAGTACACACAAAGCAGTAAATAGTTTATAGATTGTATGTAAAGAAAGAGGATCGGGATCCATAGTTCACTAGAGGTGGCTCTCCTTAGATAGATAACATGTTGGGTGAACAAATTACAGCGGGGCAATTGACAAACACCGAGAAAGCAATACATGCATATACTAATCATCTTGACTCCTTTGAGACTTGATTGGGCATTACAACATTATACATAGACCACCATCCAACTGCATCTATGATTAATAATCCACCTTCAGGTTATCATCTGAACCCCCTCCAGTATTAAGTTGCAAGCAACAGATTATTGCTTTACGAACTGCGTGTAAAGTAAACAATACGATTGTTCCATGAACAAAGGATTGTTGTTTTCTCCCTAGTAGCAACAACACATCTAGTACCTTAGAGATTTCTGTCACTTCCCCAGATTACTAGAGGCATGAACCCACTATCGAGCATAAATACTAACTCTTGGAGTTGCTAGCATCTACTTGGCCAAGATAGCTACTAACAATGGAAAGCATGCAAGATCACAAATAATAAAGACATGATAGAATCAATAATCAATCTGAAATAACATCTCAATATCCATCGGATCCCCGCAAACACAACATGCAGAATTACAAATAGATGATCTTGATCATGAACGGAGCTCACAAGATCTAGACATGAAAGCACAAAGGAGGAGAACCAGCCATCTAGCTACTACATGGATCTGTAGTCCAAGGATGAACTACTCATGCATCACACCGGAGGCTTGCATGGTGATGAAGAAGGCCTCCAGGGTGAATTCCCCTCTCCGGCAGGGTGCCGGGAAGAGCTTTAGATCCCTCCCGATCTAGGGATGGAGATGACGGCAGCTACAGACTCTTTCGTGGATTTTTGATTGGGTACTTAGGGTTTACGTCCCGAGGGCATCTTATAGTCGGAAGGGGAGGCCGAGGGGGTGCCGGGAGCGGCCGAACCACCCCCTGGCGTGGGCCAGGCCTGGCCGCGCGGCCAGGTGGTGTGGTGGCCCCCTGGCCCCTCTCCGTCTCGTATTCTAGCACTTGATGACATCCGGAAAAATAGGCACTTTGGCTTTTGTCCTGTCCAATTCCAAGAATATTCATTTTCTGACTTTCCTGGAACCAAAAACAGCAGAAAACAGGTAGCTGTCACTGTGGCTCTTGTTAATAGGTTAGTCCAAGAAATCATATGAAAAGTACTCCAAAGTTGGAACAAAACACAAGAAAGTGGATAAAACCAAGCATGGAACATCAAATATTATAGATACATTTGCAATGTATCAACATCCTCAAGCTTAACTCCTGCTCGTCCTCGAGTAGGTAAGTGATAAAAAGAAAGAATAATTTTTGAGGTGACATGCACCATCAAAGACTTGATCAAGGTATTTGCAAAACATCCAAAGCTGGGATCATAGTACTTCAATCATAACATGAAAGACAAAGTTCTAGAAATAAGCAAAGAAACTATGATGCAACATAAAAAGGCACAAACAAAAGATTCATGAATAACAATGCTTTGCAAGACGTTTGTTTGTTTCACATAAATAAAACATAGCATACTAGTATTCAGCTTGTCCCTCAATAGAGTAGCAAATATAAATGCATAGGACACCTTCAAAGTTAATAAGAGTGACTAGATACAATAGTTTAAAACAAGCAATACCAAGTTATGCATCAATCAACTAGTCTTGGGACAATGCACATAGAACTAAGAATGGCCACTATGCTCTCAAAGTAGGTGCATAAAGATAGAAGTTGGAGACTCAATATAATGGTGGAAGAAAGGCCTTTTGTAAAAGGAAGTAGGGATTCAAGTCTCATAAAGAGCTTCCAAAAATTATGGTACTTATAGCTTTCAGCTCTCATTGCCCCTATCACAAGCATCTTTAAGGTGATTAAGGTTAAAGTGACACAACTAAGAGGATATGCTTGACAAGTTATAAACCGAAATCTCATGCCCCTTACTTACGAAGACCGATCCTCATGCTACTCAACTTCAGTCACGAGTAAGCTCTTGTCATTGTAAGTATATGTGTATCATTAAGAACCGCCAACAGGATACCCCTTGCACATGATACGGGAGCTTTCCCATAATCAAAATGACAAGGCAAGCAGACAATGAGCATCTCAGCGATCTTTTTATTTGCTATTTGCATAGGTTTTTATTGAGGATGCTTCATAGAGTGCTCATTATGGTGATGCTGCAAGTTTCCACCATGATTAGGCATGGCTTAGGCTAGCGGCCCAGGCGTTTCTCTAACACACATACAAACTCCATGATCTTACAAGTTCCACTTTTATTTCACACCACCTGGATCCGTAAGCAAAAGAACATGATATCAACGGGGTACAAAGTACAAGTGCAATGTTGAAAGCATTCCCCATGGTACATGGTTCTCCTAATTTCAACTTATAAAGCGCAAGCATATACGCAACAAAAAAGGACCCAATGGTTCAAGTTTATTAGAGGCAATAAAGTAAAGTGTGCCATCAAGTTCGTGAGAGCTTTAATCACTAGTTTCTCATAACAAGTTTAATTTGGAAGGTAAACAAAAGCATGAATATACTTGGAATAGCATAAGCTAGTAGGTAGGTATGGTGGACTCTTGGAATAACTTGGCTTAGGGAGTTGGATGCATGAGTGGAACTCATACTTGGTTGTGGAGGCTAGCAAAAGACTGGGAGCGACAAACTAAGAGAGCAATAATGGCCATAATCATGCAGAGCGACAAAACATCATTGATCAAAGCATAAGGTGATACTACAAGTTGAAAACTAAAGGATCATAAAGGCTATGGTGACTTGAGATAGTCATAACATGGTGTGAGCATGTGCCAAGTCAACCCAAATAAAGCATCAAAGGAGAATACCACTATACTATGCTTTAATATGCTAAAACAATGCATGATTCATCCAAGGCACATTAAGCAATCTCAATTGTTTATAACAAGTCATGCTACAGCAAAGAATACTAAGCATAAAGCCAAAACAATATCAAGCATGGCATGGCAGAGCATAGGCTACAGTCAAAAATGAACTCTTTTTACCACATAAGAATGAACTTTCCTACTCTTTTCCAAACCAAACCAAACTATTTGCAAACCAATGTATGAAAGAGGGGGTCCAACCAATTTATTCAGCAAACTAAGCAAACAAAAGCAAACAAAAACCAAAACGAAAACGAAAAAGAAGACGCTCCAAGAAAAACACAATTGTGCATGAAACAATAAAAATGAAGCGTTTGGAAGAAACCTGGGATTTTTTATTGATGAAGAAGGGGATGCCTTGGGCATCCCCAAGCTTTGACGCTTGTACTTCTTGGATATTTCTTGGGGTGACACACGTGGCATCCCCAATCTTGAGCTTTAGTCCATCCTTCATCTCATTACTCATTCCTTCCATACACCTGAAATTTTTCCTTCATACAAAACTTCACACAATCTTTATTAGCAACATTAGTGCACTCAAGATAAAAGGTCTTAAGGTTCAGTTCTAACACCAAATAAACTTCCATTAGAACACTAGCTACTGTAGCACTTCCCTCAAAAAGCTCAATTCCCCAAAAAACTCAAAAAGGAACCAACAAGAAGCAAATGCAGAAAATGGCAGAAATCTATCAAAACAGACCAGTAGGTAAAGACGAATTTTTTAGAAAACCTTCTGTTGCTCAAATCAAAAAGTGTTGAACTAACGAAAGTTAGATAACAACCTGGGGCAGAAGCACAAAAAATTACAACTCCATCCGACATACAGAGCTCTCTCACGATTTTTTACGGTAAAGCACAAAAATCTGTTCGGGACAGCAACTTTCCCAATCATTACTTCTCTCTCATTAGAGGTTACTCTTGGCACAAAAAGCAAATAAAAAGGATAAGGAGAGGTTATTACTGAGGTAATAACTTTCAAGACTCATCTAAAACTTTTGGGTTATCTCCCAATAAGTACTTTTCTTTAACGCCTTTAAGTTAGGCATAAGAAGCAAGAACAAATCAAGTGTTCTCAAGTGAAGAAGCATTAAGATCAAATTTCTTGCCCTTACCTCTCTTACTTTTATTCTTAACCCTGGGGAAAATATGATTGTTTGGTGGAGAAGAAAGGTGCATGGTCCCCTTTCCCACATCTATTATTGCTCCAAGGAGTTCTAATAGGGACCTTCCAAGTGTAATTTGTCCTTTTCCTGCACATTCAATAACAAGATAATCAATAGAAATCGTTTACCCAAGGATCTTTGTAGACACTCCTTCAGCTATTCCAAGAGGTAATATGGTAGTATCATTAGCAAGAGATATTTCTTTTCCTCCTTCAGTGAGCCCCCAAGTATTCAGAGATTTATAAATATCTTTGGGCATAAGACAAAATTCAGACATGATATCACAGCGAGCTTGAAAAGTTCTAGTGTTCATCTCAATCTTTACTATAGGGAACCACTTTGATGGTTCAGAGTTTATTGGAACATAATTGTGATGCTCCCAAAGCGTGTTATAGCAATTTTCTAAGCTAGTAGTGCTAGCCTCAAGAGTGTTCATCCTAGCAAATATTTTTGCGAAAGAAATATCAGTTTGTCTAGGCATGTTTTAAGTGAGGATCAATTTCTTTATAGCATTAATAGCATCATCCTCATTATGTTGGAGGAAATCTCCTCCCACAACAGCATCTAAAGAATATCTATGAGTGTGTGTGGTCATGCGGATCATTGTGGTCTGGAAAAGAACACATGCAATGACACTCCGTGTGTCGAACCATGGTCAGAAAGCCTAAGAACATTTAAGAATACAATTGCCACATGCAATGGAGCACCGGTGTGATAGAGGTTGCATCACCACACCCACTTGAATGTGTGTGGTCATGTGGATCATTGTGGTTTGGAAAAACACATGCAATGACACTCTGTGTGTCAAACAATGGTTAGAAAGCCCAAAAACATGTTGGAATGCAACTTCCACATGCAATGTAGCACCAGTGTGACAGGGGTTGCATAACCACACCCACTTGAGTGTGTGCGGTCATGTGGATCAGTGTGGTTTGGAAATAACACATGCAATGACACTCCATGTGTCAAACCATGGCCAAAAATCCCTAGAACATGTTGGAAATCAATTTCCACATGCAATGGAGCACTAGTGTGACATAGGTTGCATCACCACACCCACTTGAGTGTGTGTGGTCATGTGGATCAATGCTGTTTGGAAAAGAACACATGTAATGACACTCCATGTGTCAAACCATGGTTAGAAAGCCCTAGAACATGTTGGAATGCAACTGCCACATGCAATGGAGCACCAGTGTGAAAGAGGTTGCATCACCACACCCACTCGAGTTTGTGTGATCATGTGGATTATTGTGGTTTGCAAAAGAACACATGCAATGACACTCCATGTGTAAAACCAAGGTCAGAAAGCCCAAGAACATGTTGGAATGCAACTGCCACATGCAATGGAGCACCCTTGTGATAAAGGTTGCATCAGCACACCCGCTTGAGTGTGTGTGGTAATGTGGATCATTGTGGTTTTGAAAAGAACACATGAATGGCACTCCATGTGTTAAACCATGGTTATAAAGCTGAAGAATATGTTGGAATGCAACTACCACATGCAATGGAGCACCGGTGTGACAGAGGTTGCGTCACCACACCCACTTTAGTGTGTGTGTTCATCTAGATCATTGCGGTTTGGAAAAGAACACATGCAATGACACTCCATGTGATAAACCATGCTCAGAAATCACAAGAACAAGTTGGAATGCAACTTCCGCATGCAATAGAGCACTAGTGTGACAGAGGTTGCATCACCTCACCCACTTGAGTGTGTGTGTGGTCATGTGGATGATTGTGGTTTGGAAAAGAACACATGCAATGACACTCCATGTGTCAAACCATGGTCAGAAACCCCAAGAACATGTTGGAATGCAACTTCCAAATGCAATGGAGCACTAGTGTCACAAATGTTGCATCACCACACACGGTTGAGTGTTTGTGGTCATGTGGATCATTGTGTTTTGGAAAAGAACACATGCAATGAAAGTCCATGTGTCAAACCATGGTCAGAAAGCCCAAAAATATGTTGGCCTGCAACTACCACATGCAATGGAGCACCAGTGTGGCAGAGGTTACATCACCACACCCACTTGAGTGTGTGTGGTCATGCGGATCAGTGTGGTGTGGAAAAGAACACATGCAATGCCACTCCATGTGTCAAACCATGGTTAGAAAGCCCAAGATGTTTTTGGAATGCAACTACCACGTGTAATGGAGCACTACCATGACAGAGGTTGCATCACCACACCCACTTGAGTGTGTGTGGTCATGCGGATCATTGTGGTCTGGAAAAGAACACATGCAATGACACTCCGTGTGTCGAACCATGGTCAGAAAGCCTAAGAACATTTAAGAATACAATTGCCACATGCAATGGAGCACCGGTGTGACAGAGGTTGCATCACCACACCCACTTGAGTGTGTGTGGGCATGTGGATCATTGTGGTTTGGAAAAAACACATGCAATGACACTCCGTGTGTCAAACAATGGTTAGAAAGCCCAAAAACATGTTGGATGCAACTTCCACATGCAATGTAGCACCAGTGTGACAGGGGTTACATAACCACACCCACTTGAGTGTGTGCGGTCATGTGGATCAGTGTGGTTTGGAAAATAACACATGCAATGACACTCCATGTGTCAAACCATGGCCAAAAATCCCTAGAACATGTTGGAAATCAATTTCCACATGCAATGGAGCACTAGTGTGACATAGGTTGCATCACCACACCCACTTGAGTGTGTGGTCATGTGGATCAGTGCTGTTTGGAAAACAACACATGTAATGACACTCCATGTGTCAAACCATGGTTAGAAAGCCCTAGAACATGTTGGAATGCAACTGCCACATGCAATGGAGCACCAGTGTGAAAGAGGTTGCATCGACACACCCACTCTAGTTTGTGTGATCATGTGGATTATTGTGGTTTGCAAAAGAACACATGCAATGACACTCCATGTGTAAAACCAAGGTCAGAATGCCCAAGAACATGTTGAAATGCAACTGCCACATGCAATGGAGCACCCTTGTGATAAAGGTTGCATCAGCACACCCGCTTGAGTGTTTGTGGTAATGTGGATCATTGTGGTTTTGAAAAGAACACATGAATGGCACTCCATGTGTTAAACCATGGTTATAAAGCTGAAGAATATGTTGGAATGCAACTACCACATTCAATGGAGCACCAGTGTGACAGAGGTTGCGTCACCACACCCACTTTAGTGTGTGTGTTCATCTAGATCATTGCGGTTTGGAAAAGAACAAATGCAATGGCACTCCATGTGTTAAACCATGCTCAGAAATCACAAGAACAAATTGGAATGCAACTTCCGCATGCAATAGAGCACTAGTGTGACAGAGGTTGCATCACCTCACCCACTTGAGTGTGTGTGGTCATGTGGATGATTGTGGTTTGGAAAAGAACACATGCAATGACACTCCATGTGTTAAACCATGGTTAGAAACCCCAAGAACATGTTGGGATGCAACTTCCAAATGCAATGGAGCACCCTTGTGATAAAGGTTGCATCAGCACACCCGCTTGAGTGTGTGTGGTAATTCGGATCATTGTGGTTTTGAAAAGAACACATGAATGGCACTCCATGTGTTAAACCATGGTTATAAAGCTCAAGAATATGTTGGAATGCAACTACCACATGCAATGGAGCACCGGTGTGACAGAGGTTGCGTCACCACACCCACTTTAGTGTGTGTGTTCATCTAGATAATTGCGGTTTGGAAAAGAACACATGCAATGACACTCCATGTGTTAAACCATGCTCAGAAATCACAAGAACAAGTTGGAATGCAACTTCCGCATGCAATAGAGCACTAGTGTGACAGAGGTTGCATCACCTCACCCACTTGAGTGTGTGTGGTCATGTGGATGATTGTGATTTGGAAAAGAACACATGCAATGAGACTCATGTGTCAAACCATGGTCAGAAACCCCAAGAACATGTTGGAATGCAACTTCCAAATGCAATGGAGCACTAGTGTCACAAATGTTGCATCACCACACACGGTTGAGTGTTTGTGGTCATGTGGATCATTGTGTTTTGGAAAAGAACACATGCAATGACACTCCATGTGTCAAACCATGGTCAGAAAGCCCAAAAATATGTTGGCCTGCAACTACCACATGCAATGGAGCACCAGTGTGGCAGAGGTTGCATCACCACACCCACTTGAGTGTGTGTGGTCATGTGGATCATTGTGGTTTGGAAAAAACACATGCAATGACACTCCGTGTGTCAAACAATGGTTAGAAAGCCCAAAAACATGTTGGAATGCAACTTCCACATGCAATGTAGCACCAGTGTGACAGGGGTTACATAACCACACCCACTTGAGTGTGTGCGGTCATGTGGATCAGTGTGGTTTGGAAAATAACACATGCAATGACACTCCATGTGTCAAACCATGGCCAAAAATCCCTAGAACATGTTGGAAATCAATTTCCACATGCAATGGAGCACTAGTGTGACATAGGTTGCATCACCACACCCACTTGAGTGTGTGTGGTCATGTGGATCAATGCTGTTTGGAAAAGAACACATGTAATGACACTCCATGTGTCAAACCATGGTTAGAAAGCCCTAGAACATGTTGGAATGCAACTGCCACATGCACTGGAGCACCAGTGTGAAAGAGGTTGCATCACCACACCCACTCGAGTTTGTGTGATCATGTGGATTATTGTGGTTTGCAAAAGAACACATGCAATGACACTCCATGTGTAAAACCAAGGTTAGAAAGCCCAAGAACATGTTGGAATGCAACTGCCACATGCAATGGAGCACCCTTGTGATAAAGGTTGCATCAGCACACCCGCTTGAGTGTGTGTGGTAATGTGGATCATTGTGGTTTTGAAAAGAACACATGAATGGCACTCCATGTGTTAAACCATGGTTATAAAGCTGAAGAATATGTTGGAATGCAACTACCACATGCAATGGAGCACCAGTGTGATAGAGGTTGCGTCACCACACCCACTTTAGTGTGTGTGTTCATCTAGATTATTGCGGTTTGGAAAAGAACAAATGCAATGGCACTCCATGTGTTAAACCATGCTCAGAAATCACAAGAACAAATTGGAATGCAACTTCCGCATGCAATAGAGCACTAGTGTGACAGAGGTTGCATCACCTTACCCACTTGAGTGTGTGTGGTCATGTGGATGATTGTGGTTTGGAAAAAACACATGAAATGACACTCCATGTGTCAAACCATAGTCAGAAATCCCAAGAACATGTTGGAAATCAATTTCCACATGCAATGGAGCACCAATGTGATGGAGGTTGCATCACCACACCCACTTGAGTGTGTGTGGTCATGTGGATCATTGTGGTTTGGAAAAGAACACATGCAAGGACACTCCATGTGTCAAACCATGGTTAGAAAGCCCTAAAACATGTTGGAATGCAACTGCCACATGCAATGGAGCACTAGTGTGACAGAGGTTGCATCACCACACCCACTTGAGTTTGTGAAGTCATGTGGATCATTGTGGTTGCAAAATAACACATGCTATGGCACTCCATGTGTAAAACCAAGTTCAGAAAGCCCAAGAACATGTTGGAATGCAACTGCCACATGCAGTGGAGCACCCTTGTGATAAAGGTTGCATCAGCACACCCGCTTGAGTGTGTGTGGTAATGTGGATCATTGTGGTTTTGAAAAGAACACATGAATGGCACTCCATGTGTTAAACCATGGTTATAAAGCTGAAGAATATGTTGGAATGCAACTACCACATGCAATGGAGCACCAGTGTGACAGAGGTTGCGTCACCACACCCACTTTAGTGTGTGTGTTCATCTAGATCATTGCGGTTTGGAAAAGAACAAATGTAATGGCACTCCATGTGTTAAACCATGCTCAGAAATCACAAGAACAAGTTGGAATGCAACTTCCGCATGCAATAGAGCACTAGTGTGACAGAGGTTGCATCACCTCACCCACTTGAGTGTGTGTGGTCATGTGGATGATTGTGGTTTGGAAAAGAACACATGCAATGAGACTCCATGTGTCAAACCATGGTCAGAAACCCCAAGAACATGTTGGAATGCAACTTCCAAATGCAATGGAGCACTAGTGTCACAAATGTTGCATGACCACACGCGGTTGAGTGTTTGTGGTCATGTGGATCATTGTGTTTTGGAAAAGAACACATGCAATGACACTCCATGTGTCAAACCATGGTCAGAAAGCCCAAAAATATGTTGGCCTGCAACTACCACATGCAATGGAGCACCAGTGTGGCAGAGGTTACATCACCACACCCACTTGAGTGTGTGTGGTCATGCGGATCAGTGTGGTGTGGAAAAGAACACATGCAATGCCACTCCATGTGTCAAACCATGGTTAGAAAGCCCAAGATGTTTTTGGAATGCATCTACCACGTGTAATGGAGCACTACCATGACAGAGGTTGCATCACCACACCCACTTGAGTGTGTGTGGTCATGCGGATCATTGTGGTCTGGAAAAGAACACATGGAATGACACTCCGTGTGTCGAACCATGGTCAGAAAGCCTAAGAACATTTAAGAATACAATTGCCACATGCAATGGAGCACCGGTGTGACAGAGGTTGCATCACCACACCCACTTGAGTGTGTGTGGTCATGTGGATCATTGTGGTTTGGAAAAAACACATGCAATGACACTCTGTGTGTCAAACAATGGTTAGAAAGCCCAAAAACATGTTGGAATGCAACTTCCACATGCAATGTAGCACCAGTGTGACAGGGGTTACATAACCACACCCACTTGAGTGTGTGCGGTCATGTGGATCAGTGTGGTTTGGAAAATAACACATGCAATGACACTCCATGTGTCAAACCATGGCCAAAAATCCCTAGAACATGTTGGAAATCAATTTCCACATGCAATGGAGCACTAGTGTGACATAGGTTGCATCACCACACCCACTTGAGTGTGTGTGGTCATGTGGATCAATGCTGTTTGGAAAAGAACACATGTAATGACACTCCATGTGTCAAACCATGGTTAGAAAGCCCTAGAACATGTTGGAATGCAACTGCCACATGCACTGGAGCACCAGTGTGAAAGAGGTTGCATCACCACACCCACTCGAGTTTGTGTGATCATGTGGATTATTGTGGTTTGCAAAAGAACACATGCAATGACACTCCATGTGTAAAACCAAGGTCAGAAAGCCCAAGAACATGTTGGAATGCAACTGCCACATGCAATGGAGCACCCTTGTGATAAAGGTTGCATCAGCACACCCGCTTGAGTGTGTGCGGTAATGTGGATCATTGTGGTTTTGAAAAGAACACATGAATGGCACTCCATGTGTTAAACCATGGTTATAAAGCTGAAGAATATGTTGGAATGCAACTACCACATGCAATGGAGCACCAGTGTGATAGAGGTTGCGTCACCACACCCACTTTAGTGTGTGTGTTCATCTAGATTATTGCGGTTTGGAAAAGAACAAATGCAATGGCACTCCATGTGTTAAACCATGCTCAGAAATCACAAGAACAAATTGGAATGCAACTTCCGCATGCAATAGAGCACTAGTGTGACAGAGGTTGCATCACCTTACCCACTTGAGTGTGTGTGGTCATGTGGATGATTGTGGTTTGGAAAAAACACATGAAATGACACTCCATGTGTCAAACCATAGTCAGAAATCCCAAGAACATGTTGGAAATCAATTTCCACATGCAATGGAGCACCAATGTGATGGAGGTTGCATCACCACACCCACTTGAGTGTGTGTGGTCATGTGGATCATTGTGGTTTGGAAAAGAACACATGCAAGGACACTCCATGTGTCAAACCATGGTTAGAAAGCCCTAAAACATGTTGGAATGCAACTGCCACATGCAATGGAGCACTAGTGTGACAGAGGTTGCATCACCACACCCACTTGAGTTTGTGAAGTCATGTGGATCATTGTGGTTGCAAAATAACACATGCTATGGCACTCCATGTGTAAAACCAAGTTCAGAAAGCCCAAGAACATGTTGGAATGCAACTGCCACATGCAGTGGAGCACCCTTGTGATAAAGGTTGCATCAGCACACCCGCTTGAGTGTGTGTGGTAATGTGGATCATTGTGGTTTTGAAAAGAACACATGAATGGCACTCCATGTGTTAAACCATGGTTATAAAGCTGAAGAATATGTTGAAATGCAACTACCACATGCAATGGAGCACCAGTGTGACAGAGGTTGCGTCACCACACCCACTTTAGTGTGTGTGTTCATCTAGATCATTGCGGTTTGGAAAAGAACAAATGCAATGGCACTCCATGTGTTAAACCATGCTCAGAAATCACAAGAACAAGTTGGAATGCAACTTCCGCGTGCAATAGAGCACTAGTGTGACAGAGGTTGCATCACCTCACCCACTTGAGTGTGTGTGGTCATGTGGATGATTGTGGTTTGGAAAAGAACACATGCAATGAGACTCCATGTGTCAAACCATGGTCAGAAACCCCAAGAACATGTTGGAATGCAACTTCCAAATGCAATGGAGCACTAGTGTCACAAATGTTGCATGACCACACGCAGTTGAGTGTTTGTGGTCATGTGGATCATTGTGTTTTGGAAAAGAACACATGCAATGAAACTCCATGTGTCAAACCATGGTCAGAAAGCCCAAAAATATGTTGGCCTGCAACTACCACATGCAATGGAGCACCAGTGTGGCAGAGGTTACATCACCACACCCACTTGAGTGTGTGTGGTCATGCGGATCAGTGTGGTGTGGAAAAGAACACATGCAATGCCACTCCATGTGTCAAACCATGGTTAGAAAGCCCAAGATGTTTTTGGAATGCAACTACCACGTGTAATGGAGCACTACTATGACAGAGGTTGCATCACCACACCCACTTAAGTGTGTGTGGTCATGCGGATCATTGTGGTCTGGAAAAGAACACATGCAATGACACTCCATGTGTCGAACCATGGTCAGAAAGCCTAAGAACATTTAAGAATACAATTGCCACATGCAATGGAGCACCGGTGTGATAGAGGTTGCATCACCACACCCACTTGAATGTGTGTGGTCATGTGGATCATTGTGGTTTGGAAAAAACACATGCAATGACACTCCGTGTGTCAAACAATGGTTAGAAAGCCCAAAAACATGTTGGAATGCAACTTCCACATGCAATGTAGCACCAGTGTGACAGGGGTTGCATAACCACACCCACTTGAGTGTGTGCGGTCATGTGGATCAGTGTGGTTTGGAAAATAACACATGCAATGACACTCCATGTGTCAAACCATGGCCAAAAATCCCTAGAACATGTTGGAAATCAATTTCCACATGCAATGGAGCACTAGTGTGACATAGGTTGCATCACCACACCCACTTGAGTGTGTGTGGTCATGTGGATCAATGCTGTTTGGAAAAGAACACATGTAATGACACTCCATGTGTCAAACCATGGTTAGAAAGCCCTAGAACATGTTGGAATGCAACTGCCACATGCACTGGAGCACCAGTGTGAAAGAGGTTGCATCACCACACCCACTCGAGTTTGTGTGATCATGTGGATTATTGTGGTTTGCAAAAGAACACATGCAATAACACTCCATGTGTAAAACCAAGGTCAGAAAGCCCAAGAACATGTTGGAATGCAACTGCCACATGCAATGGAGCACCCTTGTGATAAAGGTTGCATCAGCACACCCGCTTGAGTGTGTGTGGTAATGTGGATCATTGTGGTTTTGAAAAGAACACATGAATGGCACTCCATGTGTTAAACCATGGTTATAAAGCTGAAGAATATGTTGAAATGCAACTACCACATGCAATGGAGCACCAGTGTGACAGAGGTTGCGTCACCACACCCACTTTAGTGTGTGTGTTCATCTAGATCATTGCGGTTTGGAAAAGAACAAATGCAATGGCACTCCATGTGTTAAACCATGCTCAGAAATCACAAGAACAAGTTGGAATGCAACTTCCGCATGCAATAGAGCACTAGTGTGACAGAGGTTGCATCACCTCACCCACTTGAGTGTGTGTGGTCATGTGGATGATTGTGGTTTGGAAAAGAACACATGCAATGAGACTCCATGTGTCAAACCATGGTCAGAAACCCCAAGAACATGTTGGAATGCAACTTCCAAATGCAATGGAGCACTAGTGTCACAAATGTTGCATGACCACATGCAGTTGAGTGTTTGTGGTCATGTGGATCATTGTGTTTTGGAAAAGAACACATGCAATGACACTCCATGTGTCAAACCATGGTCAGAAAGCCCAAAAATATGTTGGCCTGCAACTACCACATGCAATGGAGCACCAGTGTGGCAGAGGTTACATCACCACACCCACTTGAGTGTGTGTGGTCATGCGGATCAGTGTGGTGTGGAAAAGAACACATGCAATGCCACTCCATGTGTCAAACCATGGTTAGAAAGCCCAAGATGTTTTTGGAATGCAACTACCACGTGTAATGGAGCACTACTATGACAGAGGTTGCATCACCACACCCACTTAAGTGTGTGTGGTCATGCGGATCATTGTGGTCTGGAAAAGAACACATGCAATGACACTCCATGTGTCGAACCATGGTCAGAAAGCCTAAGAACATTTAAGAATACAATTGCCACATGCAATGGAGCACCGGTGTGATAGAGGTTGCATCACCACACCCACTTGAATGTGTGTGGTCATGTGGATCATTGTGGTTTGGAAAAAACACATGCAATGACACTCCGTGTGTCAAACAATGGTTAGAAAGCCCAAAAACATCTTGGAATGCAACTTCCACATGCAATGTAGCACCAGTGTGACAGGGGTTGCATAACCACACCCACTTGAGTGTGTGCGGTCATGTGGATCAGTGTGGTTTGGAAAATAACACATGCAATGACACTCCATGTGTCAAACCATGGCCAAAAATCCCTAGAACATGTTGGAAATCAATTTCCACATGCAATGGAGCACTAGTGTGACATAGGTTGCATCACCACACCCACTTGAGTGTGTGTGGTCATGTGGATCAATGCTGTTTGGAAAAGAACACATGTAATGACACTCCATGTGTCAAACCATGGTTAGAAAGCCCTAGAACAAGTTGGAATGCAACTGCCACATGCAATGGAGCACCAGTGTGAAAGAGGTTGCATCACCACACCCACTCGAGTTTGTGTGATCATGTGGATTATTGTGGTTTGCAAAAGAACACATGCAATGACACTCCATGTGTAAAACCAAGGTCAGAAAGCCCAAGAACATGTTGGAATGCAACTGCCACATGCAATGGAGCACCCTTGTGATAAAGGTTGCATCAGCACACCTGCTTGAGTGTGTGTGGTAATGTGGATCATTGCGGTTTTGAAAAGAACACATGAATGGCACTCCATGTGTTAAACCATGGTTATAAAGATGAAGAATATGTTGGAATGCAACTACCACATGCAATGGAGCACCAGTGTGACAGAGGTTGCGTCACCACACCCAGTTTAGTGTGTGTGTTCATCTAGATAATTGCGGTTTGGAAAAGAACAAATGCAATGGCACTCCATGTGTTAAACCATGCTCAGAAATCACAAGAACAAGTTGGAATGCAACTTCCGCATGCAATAGAGCACTAGTGTGACAGAGGTTGCATCACCTCACCCACTTGAGTGTGTGTGGTCATGTCGATGATTGTGGTTTGGAAAAGAACACATGCAATGAGACTCATGTGTCAAACCATGGTCAGAAACCTCAAGAACATGTTGGAATGCAACTTCCAAATGCAATGGAGCACTAGTGTCACAAATGTTGCATGACCACACGCAGTTGAGTGTTTGTGGTCATGTGGATCATTGTGTTTTGGAAAAGAACACATGCAATGACACTCCATGTGTCAAACCGTGGTCAGAAAGCCCAAAAATATGTTGGCCTGCAACTACCACATGCAATGGAGCACCAGTGTGGCAGAGGTTACATCACCACACCCACTTGAGTGTGTGTGGTCATGCGGATCAGTGTGGTGTGGAAAAGAACACATGCAATGCCACTCCATGTGTCAAACCATGGTTAGAAAGCCCAAGATGTTTTTGGAATGCAACTACCACGTGTAATGGAGCACTACTATGACAGAGGTTGCATCACCACACCCACTTGAGTGTGTGTGGTCATGCGGATCATTGTGGTCTGGAAAAGAACACATGCAATGACACTCCGTGTGTCGAACCATGGTCAGAAAGCCTAAGAACATTTAAGAATACAATTGCCACATGCAATGGAGCACCGGTGTGATAGAGGTTGCATCACCACACCCACTTGAATGTGTGTGGTCATGTGGATCATTGTGGTTTGGAAAAACACATGAATGACACTCTGTGTGTCAAACAATGGTTAGAAAGCCCAAAAACATGTTGGAATGCAACTTCCACATGCAATGTAGCACCAGTGTGACAGGGGTTGCATAACCACACCCACTTGAGTGTGTGCGGTCATGTGGATCAGTGTGGTTTGGAAAATAACACATGCAATGACACTCCATGTGTCAAACCATGGCCAAAAATCCCTAGAACATGTTGGAAATCAATTTCCACATGCAATGGAGCACTAGTGTGACATAGGTTGCATCACCAAACCCACTTGAGTGTGTGTGGTCATGTGGATCAATGCTGTTTGGAAAAGAACACATGTAATGACACTCCATGTGTCAAACCATGGTTAGAAAGCCCTAGAACAAGTTGGAATGCAACTGCCACATGCAATGGAGCACCAGTGTGAAAGAGGTTGCATCACCACACCCACTCGAGTTTGTGTGATCATGTGGATTATTGTGGTTTGCAAAAGAACACATGCAATGACACTCCATGTGTAAAACCAAGGTCAGAAAGCCCAAGAACATGTTGGAATGCAACTGCCACATGCAATGGAGCACCCTTGTGATAAAGGTTGCATCAGCACACCCGCTTGAGTGTGTGTGGTAATGTGGATCATTGCGGTTTTGAAAAGAACACATGAATGGCACTCCATGTGTTAAACCATGGTTATAAAGATGAGGAATATGTTGGAATGCAACTACCACATGCAATGGAGCACCAGTGTGACAGAGGTTGCGTCACCACACCCACTTTAGTGTGTGTGTTCATCTAGATAATTGCGGTTTGGAAAAGAACAAATGCAATGGCACTCCATGTGTTAAACCATGCTCAGAAATCACAAGAACAAGTTGGAATGCAACTTCCGCATGCAATAGAGCACTAGTGTGACAGAGGTTGCATCACCTCACCCACTTGAGTGTGTGTGGTCATGTGGATGATTGTGGTTTGGAAAAGAACACATGCAATGAGACTCATGTGTCAAACCATGGTCAGAAACCCCAAGAACATGTTGGAATGCAACTTCCAAATGCAATGGAGCACTAGTGTCACAAATGTTGCATGACCACACGCAGTTGAGTGTTTGTGGTCATGTGGATCATTGTGTTTTGGAAAAGAACACATGCAATGACACTCCATGTGTCAAACCGTGGTCAGAAAGCCCAAAACTATGTTGGCCTGCAACTACCACATGCAATGGAGCACCAGTGTGGCAGAGGTTACATCACCACACCCACTTGAGTGTGTGTGGTCATGCGGATCAGTGTGGTGTGGAAAAGAACACATGCAATGCCACTCCATGTGTCAAACCATGGTTAGAAAGCCCAAGATGTTTTTGGAATGCAACTACCACGTGTAATGGAGCACTACTATGACAGAGGTTGCATCACCACACCCACTTGAGTGTGTGTGGTCATGCGGATCATTGTGGTCTGGAAAATAACACATGCAATGACACTCCGTGTGTCGAACCATGGTCAGAAAGCCTAAGAACATTTAAGAATACAATTGCCACATGCAACGGAGCACCGGTGTGATAGAGGTTGCATCACCACACCCACTTGAATGTGTGTGGTCATGTGGATCATTGTGGTTTGGAAAAACACATGCAATGACACTCTGTGTGTCAAACAATGGTTAGAAAGCCCAAAAACATGTTGGAATGCAACTTCCACATGCAATGTAGCACCAGTGTGACAGGGGTTGCATAACCACACCCACTTGAGTGTGTGCGGTCATGTGGATCAGTGTGGTTTGGAAAATAACACATGCAATGACACTCCATGTGTCAAACCATGGCCAAAAATCCCTAGAACATGTTGGAAATCAATTTCCACATGCAATGGAGCACTAGTGTGACATAGGTTGCATCACCAAACCCACTTGAGTGTGTGTGGTCATGTGGATCAATGCTGTTTGGAAAAGAACACATGTAATGACACTCCATGTGTCAAACCATGGTTAGAAAGCCCTAGAACATGTTGGAATGCAACTGCCACATGCACTGGAGCACCAGTGTGAAAGAGGTTGCATCACCACACCCACTCGAGTTTGTGTGATCATGTGGATTATTGTGGTTTGCAAAAGAACACATGGAATGACACTCCATGTGTAAAACCAAGGTCAGAAAGCCCAAGAACATGTTGGAATGCAACTGCCACATGCAATGGAGCACCCTTGTGATAAAGGTTGCATCAGCACACCCGCTTGAGTGTGTGTGGTAATGTGGATCATTGTGGTTTTGAAAAGAACACATGAATGGCACTCCATGTGTTAAACCATGGTTATAAAGCTGAAGAATATGTTGGAATGCAACTACCACATGCAATGGAGCACCAGTGTGATAGAGGTTGCGTCACCACACCCACTTTAGTGTGTGTGTTCATCTAGATCATTGCGGTTTGGAAAAGAACAAATGCAATGGCACTCCATGTGTTAAACCATGCTCAGAAATCACAAGAACAAGTTGGAATGCAACTTCCGCATGCAATAGAGCACTAGTGTGACAGAGGTTGCATCACCTTACCCACTTGAGTGTGTGTGGTCATGTGGATGATTGTGGTTTGGAAAAGAACACATGCAATGAGACTCCATGTGTCAAACCATGGTCAGAAACCCCAAGAACATGTTGGAATGCAACTTCCAAATGCAATGGAGCACTAGTGTCACAAATGTGGCATGACCACACGCAGTTGAGTGTTTGTGGTCATGTGGATCATTGTGTTTTGGAAAAGAACACATGCAATGACACTCCATGTGTCAAACCATGGTCAGAAAGCCCAAAAATATGTTGGCCTGCAACTACCACATGCAATGGAGCACCAGTGTGACAGAGGTTGCGTCAGCACACCCACTTTAGTGTGTGTGTTCATCTAGATCATTGCGGTTTGGAAAAGAACAAATGCAATGGCACTCCATGTGTTAAACCATGCTCAGAAATCACAAGAACAAGTTGGAATGCAACTACCACATGCAATGGAGCACCAGTGTGACAGAGGTTGCGTCACCACACCCACTTGAGTTTGTGAAATCATGTGGATTATTGTGGTTTGCAAAAGAACACATGCAATGACACTCCATGTGTAAAACCAAGTTCAGAAAGCCCAAGAACATGTTGGAATGCAACTGCCACATGCAATGGAGCACCCTTGTGATAAAGGTTGCATCAGCACACCCGCTTGAGTGTGTGTGGTAATGTGGATCATTGTGGTTTTGAAAAGAACACATGAATGGCACTCCATGTGTTAAACCATGGTTATAAAGCTGAAGAATATGTTGGAATGCAACTACCACATGCAATGGAGCACCAGTGTGACAGAGGTTGCGTCACCACACCCACTTTAGTGTGTGTGTTCATCTAGATCATTGCGGTTTGGAAAAGAACAAATGTAATGGCACTCCATGTGTTAAACCATGCTCAGAAATCACAAGAACAAGTTGGAATGCAACTTCCGCATGCAATAGAGCACTAGTGTGACAGAGGTTGCATCACCTCAACCACTTGAGTGTGTGTGGTCATGTGGATGATTGTGGTTTGGAAAAGAACACATGCAATGAGACTCCATGTGTCAAACCATGGTCAGAAACCCCAAGAACATGTTGGAATGCAACTTCCAAATGCAATGGAGCACTAGTGTCACAAATGTTGCATGACCACACGCAGTTGAGTGTTTCTGGTCATGTGGATCATTGTGTTTTGGAAAAGAACACATGCAATGAAACTCCATGTGTCAAACCGTGGTCAGAAAGCCCAAAAATATGTTGGCCTGCAACTACCACATGCAATGGAGCACCAGTGTGGCAGAGGTTACATCACCACACCCACTTGAGTGTGTGTGGTCATGCGGATCAGTGTGGTGTGGAAAAGAACACATGCAATGCCACTCCATGTGTCAAACCATGGTTAGAAAGCCCAAGATGTTTTTGGAATGCATCTACCACGTGTAATGGAGCACTACCATGACAGAGGTTACATCACCACACCCACTTGAGTGTGTGTGGTCATGCGGATCAGTGTGGTGTGGAAAAGAACACATGCAATGCCACTCCATGTGTCAAACCATGGTTAGAAAGCCCAAGATGTTTTTGGAATGCAACTACCACGTGTAATGGAGCACTACTATGACAGAGGTTGCATCACCACACCCACTTAAGTGTGTGTGGTCATGCGGATCATTGTGGTCTGGAAAAGAACACATGCAATGACACTCCATGTGTCGAACCATGGTCAGAAAGCCTAAGAACATTTAAGAATACAATTGCCACATGCAATGGAGCACCGGTGTGATAGAGGTTGCATCACCACACCCACTTGAATGTGTGTGGTCATGTGGATCATTGTGGTTTGGAAAAAACACATGCAATGACACTCCGTGTGTCAAACAATGGTTAGAAAGCCCAAAAACATCTTGGAATGCAACTTCCACATGCAATGTAGCACCAGTGTGACAGGGGTTGCATAACCACACCCACTTGAGTGTGTGCGGTCATGTGGATCAGTGTGGTTTGGAAAATAACACATGCAATGACACTCCATGTGTCAAACCATGGCCAAAAATCCCTAGAACATGTTGGAAATCAATTTCCACATGCAATGGAGCACTAGTGTGACATAGGTTGCATCACCACACCCACTTGAGTGTGTGTGGTCATGTGGATCAATGCTGTTTGGAAAAGAACACATGTAATGACACTCCATGTGTCAAACCATGGTTAGAAAGCCCTAGAACAAGTTGGAATGCAACTGCCACATGCAATGGAGCACCAGTGTGAAAGAGGTTGCATCACCACACCCACTCGAGTTTGTGTGATCATGTGGATTATTGTGGTTTGCAAAAGAACACATGCAATGACACTCCATGTGTAAAACCAAGGTCAGAAAGCCCAAGAACATGTTGGAATGCAACTGCCACATGCAATGGAGCACCCTTGTGATAAAGGTTGCATCAGCACACCCGCTTGAGTGTGTGTGGTAATGTGGATCATTGCGGTTTTGAAAAGAACACATGAATGGCACTCCATGTGTTAAACCATGGTTATAAAGATGAAGAATATGTTGGAATGCAACTACCACATGCAATGGAGCACCAGTGTGACAGAGGTTGCGTCACCACACCCAGTTTAGTGTGTGTGTTCATCTAGATAATTGCGGTTTGGAAAAGAACAAATGCAATGGCACTCCATGTGTTAAACCATGCTCAGAAATCACAAGAACAAGTTGGAATGCAACTTCCGCATGCAATAGAGCACTAGTGTGACAGAGGTTGCATCACCTCACCCACTTGAGTGTGTGTGGTCATGTCGATGATTGTGGTTTGGAAAAGAACACATGCAATGAGACTCATGTGTCAAACCATGGTCAGAAACCTCAAGAACATGTTGGAATGCAACTTCCAAATGCAATGGAGCACTAGTGTCACAAATGTTGCATGACCACACGCAGTTGAGTGTTTGTGGTCATGTGGATCATTGTGTTTTGGAAAAGAACACATGCAATGACACTCCATGTGTCAAACCGTGGTCAGAAAGCCCAAAAATATGTTGGCCTGCAACTACCACATGCAATGGAGCACCAGTGTGGCAGAGGTTACATCACCACACCCACTTGAGTGTGTGTGGTCATGCGGATCAGTGTGGTGTGGAAAAGAACACATGCAATGCCACTCCATGTGTCAAACCATGGTTAGAAAGCCCAAGATGTTTTTGGAATGCAACTACCACGTGTAATGGAGCACTACTATGACAGAGGTTGCATCACCACACCCACTTGAGTGTGTGTGGTCATGCGGATCATTGTGGTCTGGAAAAGAACACATGCAATGACACTCCGTGTGTCGAACCATGGTCAGAAAGCCTAAGAACATTTAAGAATACAATTGCCACATGCAACGGAGCACCGGTGTGATAGAGGTTGCATCACCACACCCACTTGAATGTGTGTGGTCATGTGGATCATTGTGGTTTGGAAAAACACATGCAATGACACTCTGTGTGTCAAACAATGGTTAGAAAGCCCAAAAACATGTTGGAATGCAACTTCCACATGCAATGTAGCACCAGTGTGACAGGGGTTGCATAACCACACCCACTTGAGTGTGTGCGGTCATGTGGATCAGTGTGGTTTGGAAAATAACACATGCAATGACACTCCATGTGTCAAACCATGGCCAAAAATCCCTAGAACATGTTGGAAATCAATTTCCACATGCAATGGAGCACTAGTGTGACATAGGTTGCATCACCAAACCCACTTGAGTGTGTGTGGTCATGTGGATCAATGCTGTTTGGAAAAGAACACATGTAATGACACTCCATGTGTCAAACCATGGTTAGAAAGCCCTAGAACATGTTGGAATGCAACTGCCACATGCACTGGAGCACCAGTGTGAAAGAGGTTGCATCACCACACCCACTCGAGTTTGTGTGATCATGTGGATTATTGTGGTTTGCAAAAGAACACATGCAATGACACTCCATGTGTAAAACCAAGGTCAGAAAGCCCAAGAACATGTTGGAATGCAACTGCCACATGCAATGGAGCACCCTTGTGATAAAGGTTGCATCAGCACACCCGCTTGAGTGTGTGTGGTAATGTGGATCATTGTGGTTTTGAAAAGAACACATGAATGGCACTCCATGTGTTAAACCATGGTTATAAAGCTGAAGAATATGTTGGAATGCAACTACCACATGCAATGGAGCACCAGTGTGATAGAGGTTGCGTCACCACACCCACTTTAGTGTGTGTGTTCATCTAGATCATTGCGGTTTGGAAAAGAACAAATGCAATGGCACTCCATGTGTTAAACCATGCTCAGAAATCACAAGAACAAGTTGGAATGCAACTTCCGCATGCAATAGAGCACTAGTGTGACAGAGGTTGCATCACCTTACCCACTTGAGTGTGTGTGGTCATGTGGATGATTGTGGTTTGGAAAAGAACACATGCAATGAGACTCCATGTGTCAAACCATGGTCAGAAACCCCAAGAACATGTTGGAATGCAACTTCCAAATGCAATGGAGCACTAGTGTCACAAATGTGGCATGACCACACGCAGTTGAGTGTTTGTGGTCATGTGGATCATTGTGTTTTGGAAAAGAACACATGCAATGACACTCCATGTGTCAAACCATGGTCAGAAAGCCCAAAAATATGTTGGCCTGCAACTACCACATGCAATGGAGCACCAGTGTGACAGAGGTTGCGTCAGCACACCCACTTTAGTGTGTGTGTTCATCTAGATCATTGCGGTTTGGAAAAGAACAAATGCAATGGCACTCCATGTGTTAAACCATGCTCAGAAATCACAAGAACAAGTTGGAATGCAACTACCACATGCAATGGAGCACCAGTGTGACAGAGGTTGCGTCACCACACCCACTTGAGTGTGTGTGGTCATGTGGATCAATGCTGTTTGGAAAAGAACACATGAATGACACTCCATGTGTCAAACCATGGTTAGAAAGCCCAAGAATATGTTGGAATGCAACTACCACATGCAATGGAGCACCAGTGTGACAGAGGTTGCATCACCACACCCACTTGAGTTTGTGAAATCATGTGGATTATTGTGGTTTGCAAAAGAACACATGCAATGACACTCCATGTGTAAAACCAAGTTCAGAAAGCCCAAGAACATGTTGGAATGCAACTGCCACATGCAATGGAGCACCCTTGTGATAAAGGTTGCATCAGCACACCCGCTTGAGTGTGTGTGGTAATGTGGATCATTGTGGTTTTGAAAAGAACACATGAATGGCACTCCATGTGTTAAACCATGGTTATAAAGCTGAAGAATATGTTGGAATGCAACTACCACATGCAATGGAGCACCAGTGTGACAGAGGTTGCGTCACCACACCCACTTTAGTGTGTGTGTTCATCTAGATCATTGCGGTTTGGAAAAGAACAAATGTAATGGCACTCCATGTGTTAAACCATGCTCAGAAATCACAAGAACAAGTTGGAATGCAACTTCCGCATGCAATAGAGCACTAGTGTGACAGAGGTTGCATCACCTCAACCACTTGAGTGTGTGTGGTCATGTGGATGATTGTGGTTTGGAAAAGAACACATGCAATGAGACTCCATGTGTCAAACCATGGTCAGAAACCCCAAGAACATGTTGGAATGCAACTTCCAAATGCAATGGAGCACTAGTGTCACAAATGTTGCATGACCACACGCAGTTGAGTGTTTCTGGTCATGTGGATCATTGTGTTTTGGAAAAGAACACATGCAATGAAACTCCATGTGTCAAACCGTGGTCAGAAAGCCCAAAAATATGTTGGCCTGCAACTACCACATGCAATGGAGCACCAGTGTGGCAGAGGTTACATCACCACACCCACTTGAGTGTGTGTGGTCATGCGGATCAGTGTGGTGTGGAAAAGAACACATGCAATGCCACTCCATGTGTCAAACCATGGTTAGAAAGCCCAAGATGTTTTTGGAATGCAACTACCATGTGTAATGGAGCACTACTATGACAGAGGTTGCATCACAACACCCACTTAAGTGTGTGTGGTCATGCGGATCATTGTGGTCTGGAAAAGAACACATGCAATGACACTCCGTGTGTCGAACCATGGTCAGAAAGCCTAAGAACATTTAGGAATACAATTGCCACATGCAATGGAGCACCGGTGTGACAGAGGTTGCATCACCACACCCACTTGAGTGTGTGTGGTCATGTGGATCATTGTGGTTTGGGAAAAACACATGCAATGACACTCCGTGTGTCAAACAATGGTTAGAAAGCCCAAAAACATGTTGGAATCCAACTTCCACATGCAATGTAGCACCAGTATGACAGGGGTTGCATAACCACACCCACTTGAGTGTGTGCGGTCATGTGGATCAGTGTGGTTTGGAAAATAACACATGCAATGACACTCCATGTGTCAAACCATGGCCAAAAATCCCTAGAACATGTTGGAAATCAATTTCCACATGCAATGGAGCACTAGTGTGACATAGGTTGCAGCACCACACCCACTTGAGTGTGTGTGGTCATGTGGATCAATGCTGTTTGGAAAAGAACACATGGAATGACACTCCATGTGTCAAACCATGGTTAGAAAGCCCTAGAACATGTTGGAATGCAACTGCCACATGCACTGGAGCACCAGTGTGAAAGAGGTTGCATCACCACACCCACTCGAGTTTGTGTGATCATGTGGATTATTGTGGTTTGCAAAAGAACACATGCAATGACACTCCATGTGTAAAACCAAGGTCAGAAAGCCCAAGAACATGTTGGAATGCAACTGCCACATGCAATGGAGCACCCTTGTGATAAAGGTTGCATCAGCACACCCGCTTGAGTGTGTGTGGTAATGTGGATCATTGTGGTTTTGAAAAGAACACATGAATGGCACTCCATGTGTTAAACCATGGTTATAAGCTGAAGAATATGTTGGAATGCAACTACCACATGCAATGGAGCACCAGTGTGACAGAGGTTGCGTCACCACACCCACTTTAGTGTGTGTGTTCATCTAGTTCATTGCGGTTTGGAAAAAAACACATGCAATGACACTCCATGTGTTAAACCATGCTCAGAAATCACAAGAACAAGTTGGAATGCAACTTCCGCATGCAATAGAGCACTAGTGTGACAGAGGTTGCATCACCTCACCCACTTCAGTGTGTGTGGTCATTTGGATCATTGTGGTTTGGAAAAGAAAACATGCAATGACACTCCATGTGTCAAACGATGGTCAGAAACCCCAAGAACATGTTGGGATGCAACTTCCAAATGCAATGGAGCACTAGTGTCACAAATGTTGCATCACCACACGCAGTTGAGTGTTTGTGGTCATGTGGATCATTGTGTTTTGGAAAAGAACACATGCAATGACACTCCATGTGTCAAACCATGGTCAGAAAGCCCAAAAATATGTTGTCCTGCAACTACCACATGCAATGGAGCACCAGTGTGGCAGAGGTTACATCACCACACCCACTTGAGTGTGTGTGGTCATGCGGATCAGTGTGGTGTGGAAAAGAACACATGCAATGCCACTCCATGTGTCAAACCATGGTTAGAAAGCCCAAGATGTTTTTGGAATGCAACTACCACGTGCAATGGAGCACTACTATGACAGAGGTTGCATCACCACACCCACTTGAGTGTGTGTGGTCATGCGGATCATTGTGGTCTAGAAAAGAACACATGCAATGACACTCCGTGTGTCGAACCATGGTCATAAAGCCTAAGAACATTTAAGAATACAATTGCCACATGCAATGGAGCACCGGTATGACAGAGGTTGCATCACCATACCCACTTGAGTGTGTGCGGTCATGTGGATCATTGTGGTTTGGAAAAAACACATGCAATGACAGTCCGTGTGTCAAACAATGGTTAGAAAGCCCCAAAACATGTTAGAATGCAACTTCCACATGCAATGTAGCACCAGTGTGACAGGGGTTGCATCACCACACCCACTTGAGTGTGTGTGGTCATGTGGATCAGTGTGGTTAGGAAAATAACACATGCAATGACACTCCACGTGTCAAACCATGGCCAGAAAGCCCTAGAACATGTTGGAATGCAACTGCCACATGCAATGGAGCACCAGTGTGACATAGGTTGCATCACCACACCCACTTGAGTGTGTGTGGTCATGTGGATCAATGTTGTTTGGAAAAGAACACATGTAATGACACTCCATGTGTCAAACCATGGTTAGAAAGCCCTAGAACATGTTGGAATACAAGTGCCACATGCAATGAAGCACTAGTGTGACAGAGGTTGCATCACCACAACCACTTGAGTGTGTCTTCATGTGGATCAATGCGGTTTGGAAAAACACATGAAATGACACTCCATGTGTCAAACCATAGTCAGAAATCCCAATAACATGTTGGAAATTAATTTCCACATGCAATGGAGCACCAATGTGATGGAGGTTGCATCACCACACCCACTTGAGTGTGTGTGGTCATGTGGATCATTGTGGTTTGGAAAAGAACACATGCAAGGACACTCCATGTGTCAAACCATGGTTAGAAAGCCCTAAAACATGTTGGAATGCAACTGCCACATGCAATGGAGCACTAGTGTGACAGAGGTTGCATCACCACACCCACTTGAGTTTGTGAAGTCATGTGGATCATTGTGGTTGCAAAATAACACATGCTATGGCACTCCATGTGTAAAACCAAGTTCAGAAAGCCCAAGAACATGTTGGAATGCAACTGCCACATGCAATGGAGCACCCTTGTGATAAAGGTTGCATCAGCACACCCGCTTGAGTGTGTGGTAATGTGGATCATTGTGGTTTTGAAAAGAACACATGAATGGCACTCCATGTGTTAAACCATGGTTATAAAGCTGAAGAATATGTTGGAATGCAACTACCACATGCAATGGAGCACCAGTGTGACAGAGGTTGCGTCACCACACCCACTTTAGTGTGTGTGTTCATCTAGATCATTGCGGTTTGGAAAAGAACAAATGTAATGCCACTCCATGTGTTAAACCATGCTCAGAAATCACAAGAACAAGTTGGAATGCAACTTCCGCATGCAATAGAGCACTAGTGTGACAGAGGTTGCATCACCTCACCCACTTGAGTGTGTGTGGTCATGTCGATGATTGTGGTTTGGAAAAGAACACATGCAATGAGACTCATGTGTCAAACCATGGTCAGAAACCTCAAGAACATGTTGGAATGCAACTTCCAAATGCAATGGAGCACTAGTGTCACAAATGTTGCATGACCACACGCAGTTGAGTGTTTGTGGTCATGTGGATCATTGTGTTTTGGAAAAGAACACATGCAATGACACTCCATGTGTCAAACCGTGGTCAGAAAGCCCAAAAATATGTTGGCCTGCAACTACCACATGCAATGGAGCACCAGTGTGGCAGAGGTTACATCACCACACCCACTTGAGTGTGTGTGGTCATGCGGATCAGTGTGGTGTGGAAAAGAACACATGCAATGCCACTCCATGTGTCAAACCATGGTTAGAAAGCCCAAGATGTTTTTGGAATGCAACTACCACGTGTAATGGAGCACTACTATGACAGAGGTTGCATCACCACACCCACTTGAGTGTGTGTGGTCATGCGGATCATTGTGGTCTGGAAAAGAACACATGCAATGACACTCCGTGTGTCGAACCATGGTCAGAAAGCCTAAGAACATTTAAGAATACAATTGCCACATGCAATGGAGCACCGGTGTGATAGAGGTTGCATCACCACACCCACTTGAATGTGTGTGGTCATGTGGATCATTGTGGTTTGGAAAAACACATGAATGACACTCTGTGTGTCAAACAATGGTTAGAAAGCCCAAAAACATGTTGGAATGCAACTTCCACATGCAATGTAGCACCAGTGTGACAGGGGTTGCATAACCACACCCACTTGAGTGTGTGCGGTCATGTGGATCAGTGTGGTTTGGAAAATAACACATGCAATGACACTCCATGTGTCAAACCATGGCCAAAAATCCCTAGAACATGTTGGAAATCAATTTCCACATGCAATGGAGCACTAGTGTGACATAGGTTGCATCACCAAACCCACTTGAGTGTGTGTGGTCATGTGGATCAATGCTGTTTGGAAAAGAACACATGTAATGACACTCCATGTGTCAAACCATGGTTAGAAAGCCCTAGAACAAGTTGGAATGCAACTGCCACATGCAATGGAGCACCAGTGTGAAAGAGGTTGCATCACCACACCCACTCGAGTTTGTGTGATCATGTGGATTATTGTGGTTTGCAAAAGAACACATGCAATGACACTCCATGTGTAAAACCAAGGTCAGAAAGCCCAAGAACATGTTGGAATGCAACTGCCACATGCAATGGAGCACCCTTGTGATAAAGGTTGCATCAGCACACCCGCTTGAGTGTGTGTGGTAATGTGGATCATTGCGGTTTTGAAAAGAACACATGAATGGCACTCCATGTGTTAAACCATGGTTATAAAGATGAGGAATATGTTGGAATGCAACTACCACATGCAATGGAGCACCAGTGTGACAGAGGTTGCGTCACCACACCCACTTTAGTGTGTGTGTTCATCTAGATAATTGCGGTTTGGAAAAGAACAAATGCAATGGCACTCCATGTGTTAAACCATGCTCAGAAATCACAAGAACAAGTTGGAATGCAACTTCCGCATGCAATAGAGCACTAGTGTGACAGAGGTTGCATCACCTCACCCACTTGAGTGTGTGTGGTCATGTGGATGATTGTGGTTTGGAAAAGAACACATGCAATGAGACTCATGTGTCAAACCATGGTCAGAAACCCCAAGAACATGTTGGAATGCAACTTCCAAATGCAATGGAGCACTAGTGTCACAAATGTTGCATGACCACACGCAGTTGAGTGTTTGTGGTCATGTGGATCATTGTGTTTTGGAAAAGAACACATGCAATGACACTCCATGTGTCAAACCGTGGTCAGAAAGCCCAAAACTATGTTGGCCTGCAACTACCACATGCAATGGAGCACCAGTGTGGCAGAGGTTACATCACCACACCCACTTGAGTGTGTGTGGTCATGCGGATCAGTGTGGTGTGGAAAAGAACACATGCAATGCCACTCCATGTGTCAAACCATGGTTAGAAAGCCCAAGATGTTTTTGGAATGCAACTACCACGTGTAATGGAGCACTACTATGACAGAGGTTGCATCACCACACCCACTTGAGTGTGTGTGGTCATGCGGATCATTGTGGTCTGGAAAAGAACACATGCAATGACACTCCGTGTGTCGAACCATGGTCAGAAAGCCTAAGAACATTTAAGAATACAATTGCCACATGCAACGGAGCACCGGTGTGATAGAGGTTGCATCACCACACCCACTTGAATGTGTGTGGTCATGTGGATCATTGTGGTTTGGAAAAACACATGCAATGACACTCTGTGTGTCAAACAATGGTTAGAAAGCCCAAAAACATGTTGGAATGCAACTTCCACATGCAATGTAGCACCAGTGTGACAGGGGTTGCATAACCACACCCACTTGAGTGTGTGCGGTCATGTGGATCAGTGTGGTTTGGAAAATAACACATGCAATGACACTCCATGTGTCAAACCATGGCCAAAAATCCCTAGAACATGTTGGAAATCAATTTCCACATGCAATGGAGCACTAGTGTGACATAGGTTGCATCACCAAACCCACTTGAGTGTGTGTGGTCATGTGGATCAATGCTGTTTGGAAAAGAACACATGTAATGACACTCCATGTGTCAAACCATGGTTAGAAAGCCCTAGAACATGTTGGAATGCAACTGCCACATGCACTGGAGCACCAGTGTGAAAGAGGTTGCATCACCACACCCACTCGAGTTTGTGTGATCATGTGGATTATTGTGGTTTGCAAAAGAACACATGCAATGACACTCCATGTGTAAAACCAAGGTCAGAAAGCCCAAGAACATGTTGGAATGCAACTGCCACATGCAATGGAGCACCCTTGTGATAAAGGTTGCATCAGCACACCCGCTTGAGTGTGTGTGGTAATGTGGATCATTGTGGTTTTGAAAAGAACACATGAATGGCACTCCATGTGTTAAACCATGGTTATAAAGCTGAAGAATATGTTGGAATGCAACTACCACATGCAATGGAGCACCAGTGTGATAGAGGTTGCGTCACCACACCCACTTTAGTGTGTGTGTTCATCTAGATCATTGCGGTTTGGAAAAGAACAAATGCAATGGCACTCCATGTGTTAAACCATGCTCAGAAATCACAAGAACAAGTTGGAATGCAACTTCCGCATGCAATAGAGCACTAGTGTGACAGAGGTTGCATCACCTTACCCACTTGAGTGTGTGTGGTCATGTGGATGATTGTGGTTTGGAAAAGAACACATGCAATGAGACTCCATGTGTCAAACCATGGTCAGAAACCCCAAGAACATGTTGGAATGCAACTTCCAAATGCAATGGAGCACTAGTGTCACAAATGTGGCATGACCACACGCAGTTGAGTGTTTGTGGTCATGTGGATCATTGTGTTTTGGAAAAGAACACATGCAATGACACTCCATGTGTCAAACCATGGTCAGAAAGCCCAAAAATATGTTGGCCTGCAACTACCACATGCAATGGAGCACCAGTGTGACAGAGGTTGCGTCAGCACACCCACTTTAGTGTGTGTGTTCATCTAGATCATTGCGGTTTGGAAAAGAACAAATGCAATGGCACTCCATGTGTTAAACCATGCTCAGAAATCACAAGAACAAGTTGGAATGCAACTACCACATGCAATGGAGCACCAGTGTGACAGAGGTTGCGTCACCACACCCACTTGAGTGTGTGTGGTCATGTGGATCAATGCTGTTTGGAAAAGAACACATGAATGACACTCCATGTGTCAAACCATGGTTAGAAAGCCCAAGAATATGTTGGAATGCAACTACCACATGCAATGGAGCACCAGTGTGACAGAGGTTGCATCACCACACCCACTTGAGTTTGTGAAATCATGTGGATTATTGTGGTTTGCAAAAGAACACATGCAATGACACTCCATGTGTAAAACCAAGTTCAGAAAGCCCAAGAACATGTTGGAATGCAACTGCCACATGCAATGGAGCACCCTTGTGATAAAGGTTGCATCAGCACACCCGCTTGAGTGTGTGTGGTAATGTGGATCATTGTGGTTTTGAAAAGAACACATGAATGGCACTCCATGTGTTAAACCATGGTTATAAAGCTGAAGAATATGTTGGAATGCAACTACCACATGCAATGGAGCACCAGTGTGACAGAGGTTGCGTCACCACACCCACTTTAGTGTGTGTGTTCATCTAGATCATTGCGGTTTGGAAAAGAACAAATGTAATGGCACTCCATGTGTTAAACCATGCTCAGAAATCACAAGAACAAGTTGGAATGCAACTTCCGCATGCAATAGAGCACTAGTGTGACAGAGGTTGCATCACCTCAACCACTTGAGTGTGTGTGGTCATGTGGATGATTGTGGTTTGGAAAAGAACACATGCAATGAGACTCCATGTGTCAAACCATGGTCAGAAACCCCAAGAACATGTTGGAATGCAACTTCCAAATGCAATGGAGCACTAGTGTCACAAATGTTGCATGACCACACGCAGTTGAGTGTTTCTGGTCATGTGGATCATTGTGTTTTGGAAAAGAACACATGCAATGAAACTCCATGTGTCAAACCGTGGTCAGAAAGCCCAAAAATATGTTGGCCTGCAACTACCACATGCAATGGAGCACCAGTGTGGCAGAGGTTACATCACCACACCCACTTGAGTGTGTGTGGTCATGCGGATCAGTGTGGTGTGGAAAAGAACACATGCAATGCCACTCCATGTGTCAAACCATGGTTAGAAAGCCCAAGATGTTTTTGGAATGCAACTACCATGTGTAATGGAGCACTACTATGACAGAGGTTGCATCACAACACCCACTTAAGTGTGTGTGGTCATGCGGATCATTGTGGTCTGGAAAAGAACACATGCAATGACACTCCGTGTGTCGAACCATGGTCAGAAAGCCTAAGAACATTTAGGAATACAATTGCCACATGCAATGGAGCACCGGTGTGACAGAGGTTGCATCACCACACCCACTTGAGTGTGTGTGGTCATGTGGATCATTGTGGTTTGGGAAAAACACATGCAATGACACTCCGTGTGTCAAACAATGGTTAGAAAGCCCAAAAACATGTTGGAATCCAACTTCCACATGCAATGTAGCACCAGTATGACAGGGGTTGCATAACCACACCCACTTGAGTGTGTGCGGTCATGTGGATCAGTGTGGTTTGGAAAATAACACATGCAATGACACTCCATGTGTCAAACCATGGCCAAAAATCCCTAGAACATGTTGGAAATCAATTTCCACATGCAATGGAGCACTAGTGTGACATAGGTTGCATCACCACACCCACTTGAGTGTGTGTGGTCATGTGGATCAATGCTGTTTGGAAAAGAACACATGGAATGACACTCCATGTGTCAAACCATGGTTAGAAAGCCCTAGAACATGTTGGAATGCAACTGCCACATGCACTGGAGCACCAGTGTGAAAGAGGTTGCATCACCACACCCACTCGAGTTTGTGTGATCATGTGGATTATTGTGGTTTGCAAAAGAACACATGCAATGACACTCCATGTGTAAAACCAAGGTCAGAAAGCCCAAGAACATGTTGGAATGCAACTGCCACATGCAATGGAGCACCCTTGTGATAAAGGTTGCATCAGCACACCCGCTTGAGTGTGTGTGGTAATGTGGATCATTGTGGTTTTGAAAAGAACACATGAATGGCACTCCATGTGTTAAACCATGGTTATAAGCTGAAGAATATGTTGGAATGCAACTACCACATGCAATGGAGCACCAGTGTGACAGAGGTTGCGTCACCACACCCACTTTAGTGTGTGTGTTCATCTAGTTCATTGCGGTTTGGAAAAAAACACATGCAATGACACTCCATGTGTTAAACCATGCTCAGAAATCACAAGAACAAGTTGGAATGCAACTTCCGCATGCAATAGAGCACTAGTGTGACAGAGGTTGCATCACCTCACCCACTTCAGTGTGTGTGGTCATTTGGATCATTGTGGTTTGGAAAAGAAAACATGCAATGACACTCCATGTGTCAAACGATGGTCAGAAACCCCAAGAACATGTTGGGATGCAACTTCCAAATGCAATGGAGCACTAGTGTCACAAATGTTGCATCACCACACGCAGTTGAGTGTTTGTGGTCATGTGGATCATTGTGTTTTGGAAAAGAACACATGCAATGACACTCCATGTGTCAAACCATGGTCAGAAAGCCCAAAAATATGTTGTCCTGCAACTACCACATGCAATGGAGCACCAGTGTGGCAGAGGTTACATCACCACACCCACTTGAGTGTGTGTGGTCATGCGGATCAGTGTGGTGTGGAAAAGAACACATGCAATGCCACTCCATGTGTCAAACCATGGTTAGAAAGCCCAAGATGTTTTTGGAATGCAACTACCACGTGCAATGGAGCACTACTATGACAGAGGTTGCATCACCACACCCACTTGAGTGTGTGTGGTCATGCGGATCATTGTGGTCTAGAAAAGAACACATGCAATGACACTCCGTGTGTCGAACCATGGTCAGAAAGCCTAAGAACATTTAAGAATACAATTGCCACATGCAATGGAGCACCGGTATGACAGAGGTTGCATCACCATACCCACTTGAGTGTGTGCGGTCATGTGGATCATTGTGGTTTGGAAAAAACACATGCAATGACAGTCCGTGTGTCAAACAATGGTTAGAAAGCCCCAAAACATGTTAGAATGCAACTTCCACATGCAATGTAGCACCAGTGTGACAGGGGTTGCATCACCACACCCACTTGAGTGTGTGTGGTCATGTGGATCAGTGTGGTTAGGAAAATAACACATGCAATGACACTCCACGTGTCAAACCATGGCCAGAAAGCCCTAGAACATGTTGGAATGCAACTGCCACATGCAATGGAGCACCAGTGTGACATAGGTTGCATCACCACACCCACTTGAGTGTGTGTGGTCATGTGGATCAATGTTGTTTGGAAAAGAACACATGTAATGACACTCCATGTGTCAAACCATGGTTAGAAAGCCCTAGAACATGTTGGAATACAAGTGCCACATGCAATGAAGCACTAGTGTGACAGAGGTTGCATCACCACAACCACTTGAGTGTGTCTTCATGTGGATCAATGCGGTTTGGAAAAACACATGAAATGACACTCCATGTGTCAAACCATAGTCAGAAATCCCAATAACATGTTAGAAATTAATTTCCACATGCAATGGAGCACCAATGTGATGGAGGTTGCATCACCACACCCACTTGAGTGTGTGTGGTCATGTGGATCATTGTGGTTTGGAAAAGAACACATGCAAGGACACTCCATGTGTCAAACCATGGTTAGAAAGCCCTAAAACATGTTGGAATGCAACTGCCACATGCAATGGAGCACTAGTGTGACAGAGGTTGCATCACCACACCCACTTGAGTTTGTGAAGTCATGTGGATCATTGTGGTTGCAAAATAACACATGCTATGGCACTCCATGTGTAAAACCAAGTTCAGAAAGCCCAAGAACATGTTGGAATGCAACTGCCACATGCAATGGAGCACCCTTGTGATAAAGGTTGCATCAGCACACCCGCTTGAGTGTGTGGTAATGTGGATCATTGTGGTTTTGAAAAGAACACATGAATGGCACTCCATGTGTTAAACCATGGTTATAAAGCTGAAGAATATGTTGGAATGCAACTACCACATGCAATGGAGCACCAGTGTGACAGAGGTTGCGTCACCACACCCACTTTAGTGTGTGTGTTCATCTAGATCATTGCGGTTTGGAAAAGAACAAATGTAATGCCACTCCATGTGTTAAACCATGCTCAGAAATCACAAGAACAAGTTGGAATGCAACTTCCGCATGCAATAGAGCACTAGTGTGACAGAGGTTGCATCACCTCACCCACTTGAGTGTGTGTGGTCATGTGGATGATTGTGGTTTGGAAAAGAACACATGCAATGATACTCCATGTGTCAAACCATGGTCAGAAACCCCAAGAACATGTTGGAATGCAACTTCCAAATGCAATGGAGCACTAGTGTCACAAATGTTGCATGACCGCACGCAGTTGAGTGTTTGTGGTCTCATTACTATTGGACCAAGATGAAGCGAGACATGGAACGCTACGTTCAACGATGCACAACATGTGTTCAAGCTAAGTCTAAGTCTAACCCCTTTGTTCTTTATATGCCATTGCCTATTCCTGATGCACCAATGTCGGACATTAGCATGGATTTCGTGTTAGGATTTCCTAGGTCTAAGCATGGTCATGATTCCATATTTGTGGTAGTGGATCGCTTTTCAAAGATGGAACACATTATCCTGTGCCACAAGATAGACGATGCTTCACATGTTGCGAACTTGTTTTTCAGGGAAATTGTCCGTCTTTACGATGTGCCAAGAACAATCATCTCTGACCGCGATGTCAAATTCATGAAAAACTTGTGGAAGACCCTCATGGACAAGCTCTGCATCAACCTACTCTTCTCATACGCATCACACCCGTAAATTGATGGCCAAACTGAGGCCGTCAACCGAAGCCTCGGCACTCTCCTTCATGTGTTGATCAAGAAAAACCTCAAGGATTGGGAGGAATGCATTCCCCATGCCGATTTCGCCTACAATCGTTCCAAGCACTCTGTTATGAAGATGATCCAATTCATGATCGTCTATGTCTTCGAGCCCCTCACCGCGCTCGACATCCTACCACTATCTCTCCATGAGTGCACCAACATGGACATTGACAAGAGCGCCCAAGCTCTGAAGAAGCTTCATGAAGAAACAAGAGCTACTATTGAGCAAAAAGTCCTTCGCCAAGCATCAAGGATTAACAAGGACAAGAAAGAGATGGTCTTCGAAGAAGGTGACCTTGTGTGGATACACTTGAGCAAGAATTGCTTCCCCAAGGAGCATGACTCCAAGCTCAAACCAAGAGGAGATGGTCCCTTCAAGGTCCTTAAGACAATCAACAACAACGCCTACATCATTGACATACTAACCTCGAAGTACCTCGTGAGCTCAACATTCAATGCCAAGGACCTTTCACCATACCATGGAGATGTTCAAGATGATAACAATGAAGAGTCGAGGATGACTCTTTCCCAAGGGGGGAGCTGATGCAGGACGTCCCTACATCTACACCACCAAGTCCCCAAAGTGGACCAATGACTCGTGCCTGAGCCAAACTGCTACAAGTTGAGGTTAACTCGCTCCTCTCCTCGTGTAACTTTTATACATCCTTGGATGGCTTGCTACTTCATGCAACTACTCTATGTATTATTAGATATGAAGCCCCAACACATCGCCAAGCCCCCACGGATGAAGTACAAGGAGCTATACGTGAAGAAGATGCTGCTCAGGCTGAGGCCCCAGAGTCTCCGGCCCTGAGGCCTGGAGTCTTTAGACCACAACCCCAGAGTCTCCAGCCAGGACTCTGGACCAGTCTTCAGACCCCTACCTGAAGAGTTTAGTACACCCCACGGAGTCTTCACCGGAGAGCATCGCCACCCCCGGAGTTTCTACGCACCCCGGAGTCTCCGAACCAACTATCCTGGAGTCTTTGGCCTTTGACCCAGGAGTCTCCGCCCCCAGGACTCTGACCAGGACTCCGGGCCCCCTCAGGAGCTCTCTGTTTGCCACCCCGGAGTCTGCCCTAGAGACTGAGCTCCACCTGGAAGTCTCCTGATGAGGATATCCATACTATTCCACTATCTCCTACTCCTATTCACAATGAAGATGTTGCTGCAAAGAACAAGTCCAATGAAATAAGAATTGGACCCATTACAAGAGCTCGTGCAAAGCTGATTGAGCAACATGTGAATTCACTCTTAATTGAACCTGATATTTTACTTAATGAGAACTTTATACTACCTAAGTCTATGCATTTATGTATGATCAGGTTCGTTGAAGAAACAAGCATGGCACGAGGAAGAGAAGGGCTACAAGAGGATCCCGGCATGATGATCGCCCGAGGATGCGCGAGGGAGGAGCGGGAGGAAGGCGCAAGAGAAGATCATCAAAACGAAGTCGACCGAGAGTTAGAAGGCGAACAATAAGGAAGGTTCAATTCGGACAGACAAAAGTTCTGAAATTGAAATGGACGTGGTTTCCACATAACAACTCCGAATTAAGCACATAAGTACTTGTTGGAAAGATAATTCCGAGATCTTTCCAACGGGTACTTGCACGTCTCCTAGTTCGTTACGAGCTGTGCGCAGCAACCAAAACAACTGGACAGACGTTTTTTGTCAGTTTACAAATAGAGTCCTTTTAAGTTAGGAAAGTTAGAGATATGTTTGGTTTTGACCCCAACTCTAGTTGGACGTCCAGCAGCCTTTATATAGGCCTGTCAATCATGGTTTTTAGGTTTTAGACCACGTTAAAATATTTTGGAGTTATTTCTTTCATAGAACCTCTGGAATTACCCTGTGTTCGAATCTACCAACTATAATTGAGTGTGATCTGTTGTTCCATTGGGAATTAGTAGATTGCATACTACCGTTCGTGGTCACGGCTGCGTGCGCAAGAGTGTGGTGTTGTGAATATCCTACAAGTTTCGAGATCTGTTGCGCTGGCATCAGGGATCGAGCGGGAGAGATCATAGCTACGCACTAGTTATCTATCATCCACCATCATCATCGCCATCCGCTTACTGAGAAGATCGGGCCACCCCATATCATCTTGGTATCAGATTTCCAGTGTTGCCTCGGTAAGCATCCACAAATCCATCCATAGATTAGTTGTTTTTGTCCTATACAGAAAAATCCACACAAAAATATTAGGGTTCATAGTTCATTGCCATAGCCTAGATAACACTGTTCGTGAGTTCTGGTTGCTGATCGTAATCCTTTTGTGTAGCCTTTCTTCTAAATCTGAGTCATAGTTTTTGTCTAGTTTTCATCTGTTTTTGATCCGTTGTCGGAGTCCCTAGACTATTTCTAGACTGTTCGTCGTGTTCTTGAGTCTTAGATCTAGTAGATCTGTTTTCTTTTAGTTTCAGGTTGTAGATCCGTTTGAAAGAAGGAGAAAAAAAAGCAAACCGATCAGATCTAGACTTGTACTAAGTTTGCTTCATGTTGAAGGCAAAAAAAATATCGGCTCGCTGCCTCACACCTAACCGCAGACGCGTCTGTGCTGTAGCGTGAAAGCAAAAAAAATCCGAAAAAAAAAATTCGTACCGTCGCTGTACCACAGACAGGTCTGTCCTCATACGAGAAATTTTTGTGTCTGCCGACATCCTGCCGCGGCAGGATTTTAGGCCGTTTTTCTGCCGTGGCAGAGACCAATTCTCAGGTCAAATTTTTTTTTGTTTATTTTTTTACTGAGTCCACATAGCGTACCTATCCTTGTGAGCCTTAGTAAGCCGTTCTTTGTGTCTAAAACTATCCTACGATACTAGCGTGCTTAGTGCTCTGCGGGCTGCTCAGTTTAGCAATCTTGTGCCCGTTTCGTTGAGACATTGCTAGCGTCTCTCCTTATGCATTGCAACACGAGCGTTCCTCTGACATACCTCACTTTATTGAGCTCATTTTCATAGTTGCAATTGCCCCATTTATCTCCACCGTGTGTGTTTCCGTGGGTCTTTGCATACGATCAGCACTAGGACTTGTTTGCGGTGTAGTTAGGATACCATACCTACAGCTCCACCATAAATACCCTGTGTGCCCTGTGATCGTTCTCTATACCTTTGATATTCACTTCATCACATCTGTGCATCAGTTTTTGATTTCGTTTGGTAGAGCATCTCTATTCACTTTGGAACGGTAATATCTCCTTTCTTATTAGTTGTGAGTGAGCTGTGAGAGTTCCACCATACAGATTTTGATTTTTGCACTAACCTATTAATCATGTCTTCTAGTGATGATGATGTTATGATGCAGAAAAAGAAGGATGAGGAGCTTTTTAATTGGCATGAATATGAGGCTTTGAAGTCCCACTTGACACGTGTGTTTACTAACACGACAGATGCCATTGACAAGAATCTCCAGGATATGAATATGAGATTGGATCAGCATGTTGGAACGGTTGATACTATTCAAACGCAAGTGGCTACGCTCAATGTTAATGTCACCACTTTACAGTGTTCCATTGAGGGTTTAACAACCGCTTTACATAGAAGGGAAGATCCTCAACATGATGATGCCTTTGATGATTTCGATGAGGGTAGAGCTGTGGATGCTGCTCCACATGTTGGCAGGGGACGTGCTATTCCCCCTGCCCATGCACCTGCTCATGGCCGTGGGTTTGCCCCTCTTGGGCATGCTCAACGTGTTCACAACCAAGCTGCTGATGATGGTTTGGGCAAGCCAAAGTGATATGGGGTGGCCCGATCTTCTCAGTAAGCGGATGGCAATGATAATGGTGGATGATATATAACTAGCCTGTAGCTATGAACTCTCCCACTCGATCCCTGATGCCAATGCAACAGCTCTCGAACCTTGTAGGATATTCACAACACCACGCTCTTGCGCACGCAGCCATGACCACGAACGGTAGTATGCAATCTACTAATTCCCAATGGAACAACAGATCACACTCAATTATAGTTGGTAGATTCGAACACAGGGTAATTCCAGAGGTTCTATGAAAGAAACAACTCTAAAATATTTTAACGTGGTCTAAACCCTAACTAGGGGTCGTCCCATAGCTTATAAGGGCGGCTGGGGCGGCCAGAAACCGAAACTAAACGCAAACGACTCAAACTGATACAAACCGACTCGGACCAGATTCTGTCGGCGGGCGGACACGCCGGTCGAAGTGGGCCAGACAGTCCGGTCAGGCCGGACACTCCGGGTGAAGTGTGCCGGACAGTCCGGTCTGGCCGGAAACTTTGAAGTTTCCAGGTGGTGTCCGTGTAGTGTCCGAACTAGCATACTGAATCTCCACGCCAGTTTGCCTCTCGACCAGGCCGGACAGTCTAGGTGGATCTGGACGGATACTCCGATCATGGCAGATCTTTTTGCCTTCGTCTTGATGATCTTCTCTTGCGCCTTCCTCCTGCTCCTCCCTCGCGCATCCTTGGGCGATCATCATGTTGGGCTTCTCTTCTAGCCCTTCTCCTCCTCGTGCCATGCTTGTTTCTCCAACAAACCTGATCATACATAAATGCATAGACTTAGGCAGTATAAAGTTCTCATCAATCAAAGTACCAGATTCATTTAGGAGTAAATTCACCTGTTGTTCCAGTAGCTTAGCACGAGCTCTTGTAATAGGTCCAATTCTAATCTCATTGGACTGATCCTTTCTTGCAACAGTTGTAGCATCTTTAGTAGTCATTGGGGTAGGTGTAATTGTAGGGATGTCCTCATCATCTCCCCCCTCTTCAAAAGGCGTCGACCTCGACGCTCCAAGGTCTTCTCTAGCATATGGTGACAAATCAGCAACGTTGAAGCTATTGCTAACTCCACCAAACTCCTCAATAGGTATATCAACCGAGTAGGCTTTATCATTAATCTTGGCTAACACCTTGTAAGGACCAGCACCACGTGGCTTCAATTTTGACTTTCGAAGTAGTGGGAACCTATCCTTGCGTAGATGCACCCAAACCATATCTTCAGGCTTGAACAACACTTCTTTCCTTGCTTGATTCCTTGCAGCAGCAATGTTCTTGCCTTTCTTCTCAATAGCCTCTCGAGTCTTCTCATGTATTTTCTTCACATAATCAGCACGTTTTGATGCCTCCATATCAACTCTCTCATGTAATTGCAGAGGCAACATATCAAGTGGCGTCAATGGCTTGAAACCATACACCACCTCAAAAGGACAAAGCTGAGTAGTTGAATGCACAGCCTTGTTGTAAGCAAACTCAACATGTGGCAAACACTCTTCCCACTCCTACAGATTCTTTTTAATCATGGTCCTTAGCAGCTGTGACAATGTTCGATTCACCACCTCCGTTTGACCATCTGTTTGGGGATGACATGTAGTACTGAACAGCAACTTCGTTCCTAGCTTTCCCCATAAGGTCTTCCAAAAGTAGCTCATGAACTTCACATCACGGTCAGAAACAATCGTCTTTGGTACTCCATGTAATCTCACGATGTCCCTGAAAAACAGGTTAGCAACATGCGACGGATCGTCGCTTTTGTGGCAGGCAATAAAATGAGCCATCTTAGAGAACCTATCCACTACCAAAAATATAGAATCATGACCTCTCTGAGTTTTAGGTAGACCTAGCACAAAATCCATACTAATGTCTTCCCATGGAGTAGTCGGTGCAGAGAGAGGTGTATACAAACCGTGAGGCTTCAGCTTAGATTTCGACTTGTGGCATGTAATACATCGGCTCACAAATCTGTACACATCACGCCTCATCTTGGGCCAATAAAAGTGATCAGCAAGCATGAGCAACGTCTTCTCACGCCCAAAGTGACCCATCAAACCACCAGCATGTGATTCCTGCACTAAGAACAAACGCAACGACGATTCTGGAACACATAGTTTGTTAGCTTGAAACAAATATCCTCCTGCCTATGCTGCACAAGAGCATCCCACCAACGCAAAGCATAACCATCAAATTCAGATGCTGCAAGCTTGACCTTCTTATCTTTTGGATAGTCAAATAAGCGCCAGAGTTTCTCAATCTTCAATTCCCAGGTGAGGTAGTCTTCAGGATCAATGGAACCATCAAACTTAGGAATCGAGAATTTTGGCTTGCCCAAACCGTCATCAGCAGCTTGGTTGGGCACACGTGGACCACGCCCAAGATGAGCAAACCCACGACCATGAGCAGGTGCATGGATAGGGGGAATAGCACGTCCCCTGCCAACATGTGGAGCAGCATCAACAGCGCTACCCTCATCGAAATCATCAAAGGCGTCATCATGTTGAGGATCTTCCCTTCTATGCAAGGCGGCTGTCAAACCCTCAATGGACTGTTGCAAAGTGGTGACATTGACATTGAGCGTAACCACTTGCGTTTGGATAGTATCAACTGTCCCAACATGCTGATCCAATCGCATATTCATATCTTGGAGATTCTTATCAATGGCATCTGTCGTGTTAGTAAACACATGTGTCAAGTGGGATTTCAAAGCCTCATATTCACGCCAATTGACGAGCTCCTCATCCTTCTTTTTCTGCAACACAACGTCATTATTACTAGTAGACATGATTAGTAGGTTAGTGCAAAAATCAGAATCTGTATGGTGGAAACTCTCACAACTCACTCACAACTAATAAGAAAGGAGATCTTACCATTCCAAAATGAATAGAGATGCTCTACCAAAACGAAATCAAAGACTGATGCACTTGATGTGATGAAGTGAATATCAAAGGTATAGAGAACGATCGCAGGGCACACAAGTTATGTAAAGGTGGAGCTATAGGTTTGGTACCCTATCTACACCGCAAACAAGTCCTAGTGCTGATCGTACAAAAACCCAAGAAACACACATAGTGGAGATAAATGTGGCAAAGCAACTTATGAAAAGGAATATTGCAATGCACAAGAGAGATGCTAGTAATAGCTCAAATAGAACAGGCACAAGATTGCTCAATCTACCAGTGCTATAAAACAAGGCCTCCAATATTGCACACTTCTATATCTCTCTTTTTTTTGTCAGGCTTGTAGCTCTTTTCTCTTTTTTTTTGTATACCGATTCTCTTTTCTTTTCTCTCTTTTTTTTCAACTATATTACTCAAAGCAAACGAGCACAGCAACTTATAACAGAACTGGGCCGGATAGTCCGGTTGATATGCGCCGGAGACTCCGGTTGGGCCGGATAGTCCGGTGTGATTCGGCCGGATAGTCCGGTTTTGCCTGTCGAAAATTTCTGCACTTCAAACCCTAATGAGCAGCTTGTCGGAGCAAAGCAACTAGTCTCGTGGGTACGTTCCTAGGCACAGATGCTGTAGATAGGCTGTGTCTATGGTATGCAAATAAAGGTACGCTATGTGGAGTCACAAACGGAAACTAGACTCCTACGAGGAAAAACCTGCAGATCGGATCTACGAGAAGATACAATCAGCAACTAAAACTTGAAAACGATGCAATCTAGTTTATGGCAAATATTTTTGTAAGGCTTTTTCTATATAGGACGAAAACACTCTCTAATCGATGGATGGATTTGTGGATGCTTACCGAGGCAACACTGGAAATCTGATACCAAGATGATATGGGGTGGCCCGATCTTCTCAGTAATTGGATGGCAATGATAATGGTGGATGATAGATAACTAGCCTGTAGCTATGAACTCTCCCGCTCGATCCCTGATGCCAATCCAACACCTCTCGAACCTTGTAGGATATTCACAACACCACGCTCTTGCGCACGCAGCCCTGACCACGAACGGTAGTATGCAATCTACTAATTCCCAATGGAACAACAGATCACACTCAATTATAGTTGGTAGATTTGAACACAGGGTAATTCCAGAGGTTCTATGAAAGAAACAACTCCAAAATATTTTAACGTGGTCTAAACCCTAACTAGGGGTCGTCCCATAGCTTATAAGGGCGGCTGGGGCGGCCAGAAACCGAAACTAAACGCAAACGACTCGAACTGATACAAACCGACTCGGACCAGATTCGGTCGGCGGGCGGACACTCCGGTCGAAGTGGGCCAGACAGTCCGGTCAGGCCGGACACTCCGGGTGAAGTGTGCCGGACAGTCCGGTCTGGCCGGAAACTTTGAAGTTTCCAGGTGGTGTCCGTGTAGTGTCCGAACTAGCATACTGAATCTCCACGCCAGTTTGCCTCTCGACCAGGCCGGACAGTCTGGGTGGATCTGGACGGATACTCCGATCATGGCAGATCTTTTTGCCTTCGTCTTGATGATCTTCTCTTGCGCCTTCCTCCTGCTCCTCCCTCGCGCATCCTTGGGCGATCATCATGTTGGGCTTCTCTTCTAGCCCTTCTCCTCCTCGCGCCATGCTTGTTTCTGCAACGAACCTGATCATACATAAATGCATAGACTTAGGCAGTATAAAGTTCTCATCAATCAAAGTACCAGATTCGTTTAGGAGTAAATTCACCTGTTGTTCCAGTAGCTTAGCACGAGCTCTTGTAATAGGTCCAATTCTAATCTCATTGGACTGATCCTTTCTTGCAACAGTTGTAGCATCTTCAGTAGTCATTGGGGTAGGTGTAATTGTAGGGATGTCCTCATCACAAAGTTTTCGATCCCCAAGTTTGATGGTTCCATTGATCTTGAAGATTACCTCACATGGGAGTTGAAGATTGAGAAACTCTGGCGCTTATTTGACTATCCAGAAGACAAGAAGGTCAAGCTTGCAGCATCTGAATTTGATGGTTATGCTTTGCGTTGGTGGAATGCTCTTGTGCAACATAGGAGGGAGGACAATGAACTTCCTGTGATGGATTGGCGCGAGATGAAGCAAATCATGAAGGCTTGTTTCGTTCCAACCAACTACTTGCGATCAGTTTTTGATAAATTGACGCAATTGAAGCAAGGCACAATGACAGTAGATGAGTACTACATGGAGATGGAGCTGCTTATGCAGCGTGCTCGAGTTCGCGAGTCCATTGAGATGACCATGCAGCGATTCCTAAACAATCTGAAGTTGCCAATCAAGAGCATAGTGCGTCATCACAAGTATGAGACCATGAATGAGCTATTGCACCATGCTAGAGAGGCTGAATCCCAGTTGGCAGAAGAGGCGAAGTCACGCGCTCGTTTTCCATCCTCCAGCAGATTTTTGGCCAGATCTATTCCTCCTACAATCACGCCACCAGCTGCTGTTCCGTTTACACAATCGGCCAAACCAGCAAGTACGCCTTCGTTTGGTTCTAATGCTCGGAAACCCGTTGCCCCTGCTGCTAGCTCGGGTTCCAACATGTCTATTGCACGTACTCGTGATGTGGTGTGCCATACTTGTGGAGGCAGAGGTCACTACAAGAAGGATTGTCCAAACAGCAAGGTTATGTTTGTTAATGAACAAGGTGAAGTAGAAAGTGGAGATGAAGCTTCTGATGATGATATTGATGATGGCGAGGATGATGCTGATGCATATGATGAGCGTGCACCAACTATTGTCGTGTCTTCACGTGTACTTAGTGTGCAATCGGTTGAGGAATACCAGCGTTGCAACTTGTTCCAAACAAAAGCTCTAGTTGGACCAAATAAAGCTTGCAAGGTCATTATTGATGGAGGTAGCTGCAGAAATCTTGCAAGTAAGGAATTATGTGCCAAACTGAATTTGACATACTTACCTCATCCCAAGCCATACTACATACAATGGTTGAGCAACGATGGTGAGATGAAGGTAAATCATATGGTACGAGTGAACTTTCAAATAGGGCCATACAAAGATTCTATTGATTTTGATGTGGTTCCTATGACTGTTTGTCACCTACTATTGGGTCGGCCTTGGCTCTATGATCGCCATGTGCAACACAATGGCCGAGCCAATACATATCACTTGGAATTCAAAGGAAAGAAGATTACTATGCAGCCAATGACACCACAAGAAATTGTGAATGATTCTCGCCAGAAGATAGAGGTGAATTTGAAGGAAGATACTACCACTCGGCGAGATTGCGTGACATCTGTTCCTGATGTAATTGAGCCTAAATTGAGTGATATAACGAAAAGTGAGAGAGTGCCTAGTTTATTGATGTTAGCCACTAAGGAAGATATGAGAGAATTTCGTGAGGATCCTACAGCCATGCCACTTGTGCTCATGTATAAGGGCGAGGTATTGGTTTCTAACGACATGACCCCTATTTCTCTTGGTGTCTCGTCTGTTTCGCAGGACTTTGGGGATGTGTTTCCAGAAGATGTACCCGCAGGCTTACCTCCATTGCGTGATATAGACCATCAAGTGGACTTGATTCCTGGCTCCACACTTCCCAACCGTGCACCCTACAGGACTAATCCCGAAGAAACTAAGGAAATTCAGAAGCCATATGGTGATAAATCAGCAACGTTGAAGCTGTTGCTAGCACCACCAAACTCCTCAATAGCAGCAATGTTCTTGCCTTTCTTCTCAATAGCCTCACGAGTCTTCTCATGTAACCTTGGAGCGTCGAGGTCGACGCCTTTTGAAAGGGGGGAGATGATGAGGACATCCATACTATTCCACTATCTCCTACTCCTATTCACAATGAAGATGTTGCTGCAAAGAACAAGTCCAATGAAATCAGAATTGGACCCATTACAAGAGCTCGTGCAAAGCTGATTGAGCAACAGGTGAATTCACTCTTAATTGAACCTGATATTTTACTTAATGAGAACTTTATACTACCTAAGTCTATACATTTATGTATGATCAGGTTTGTTGAAGAAACAAGCATGGCACGAGGAGGAGAAGGGCTACAAGAGGAGCCCGACATGATGATCGCCCGAGGATGCGCGAGGGAGGAGCGGGAGGAAGGCGCAAGAGAAGATCATCAAAACGAAGTCGACCGAGAGTTAGAAGGCGAACAACAAGGAAGGTTCAATTCGGACAGACAGAAGTTCTGAAATTGAAACGGGCGTGATTTCCACATACCAACTCCGAATTAAGCACATAAGTACTTGTTGGAAAGATAATTCCGAGATCTTTCCAACGGGTACTTGCACGTCTCCTAGTTCGTTACGAGCAACCAAAACAAGTCGACAGACGTTTTCTGTCAATTTACAAATAGAGTCCTTTTAAGTTAGGAAAGTTAGAGATATGTTTGGTTTTGACCCCAACTCTATGTTGGACGTCCAGCAGCCTTTATATAGGCCTGTAAATCATGGTTTTTAGGTTTTAGACCACATTAAAATATTTTGGAGTTGTTTCTTTCATAGAACCTCTGGAATTACCCTGTGTTCGAATCTACCAACTATAATTGAGTTTGATCTGTTGTTCCATTGGGAATTAGTAGATTGCATACTACCGTTCGTGGTCACGGCTGCGTGCGCAAGAGTGTGGTGTTGTGAATATCCTACAAGGTTCGAGATCTGTTGCGCTGGCATCAGGGATCGAGCGGGAGAGATCATAGCTACGCACTAGTTATCTATCATCCACCATCATCATCGCCATCCGCTTACTGAGAAGATCGGGGCCACCCCATATCATCTCCGGCCCTCGCACCTCGGAGTCTCTAGTGTAAGCGAGACATGCATGTTAAAAGCCTTTTGGGCCTTCGGTCCATGTAACCCTAAATCCATCCAAACTTTACCCTTTATTGCCTAAATTATCCCTGAACTAGTGGCTGGCCTATATATAGTCCCCCACCTCTATTGTAAACCCTACAATAGATATTGGAATTAGAAGACACCCTTGTGGATCTCTCTAGTTCTTGTCTCATGCTCCTTTTCTAGAGGAGCACCAAATATCCCCCACCTCATTGGAGATTGCATCGTGCCTCCCTCGTTGTAGAGACCTTGGCATCGGAGCCCCTTGCCAAGACGTCAAGACCTCACCAAGACTCCCTACTCGCCGTGCCGGTTCGAGAGAGAGACTTCGCCCGATGCTGATCCTAGGGATTGCGCCAGACCAGTCGCCACCGACATGATATATTGGCTTGTCTTGTGTCTTTATGCGTGTGTGTTCATCATGTTCTCTATGCGTGAGTTCGTGGTTTTTATCCCCTCCATCTTCCCCCCGCACTTCCCTCTGGATTTCCACGGGGATTCGTGAAAGATCGGGCACCCCTGAGGTTAGCCCTCAACAAAAGGGCTCTGATGCCAAGGCCTTGTACAACGAGGGAGGCACGATGCAAACTCCAATGAGGTGGGGGATATTTGGTGATCCTTTAGCAAAGGAGCATGAGACAAGAACTAGATAGATCCACAAGGGTTTCTTCTAATTCCAAATATCATGTCTAGGGTTTGCAATAGAGATGGAGGGCTAGTTATAGGCCAGCCATAGGTTCAAGGGTACTTTAGGCATAAAAGAGTAAAGTTTGGACAAAATTGGGGTTACATGGGCAAAAGGCCCAAAGGCCTTTACATGCCTGTCAACGTGTAATCCATAGATTTCAGTGTAGGCCGGAGATTTTGGTCTGTCTCTAGAGGGGTGTTCAAAATGTCCCCAGGCCTCGGTCTAGAGGCTTGTTCGGAGAACAGCCGGAGATTCCGGTGTGGCGGTTCGGAGATTTCGGTCTTTAGGGCCAGAGACTCTAGTGTGTTAGCTTCAGCTGCGACTTCTTCTCATCCTGGTCCTTATACTTCATCCAAGTGGGCTTGGTGATGTGTTGGCGCTTTGTAGCTGAGAATGCATAGGGTATTTGCATGAAGTAGCAAACCATCCAAATATGTATCAAAGTCACACGAGGATAGGAGCGAGTTAACCTTAGCTTGTAGAAGTTTGGCTCGGGCGCGAGTCATTGGTCCACTTGGGGTACTTGTTGTTGTAGATGTAGGGACATCTGTAGGATGGTTGCATCAATAATCATCTCCGACAACGACATCAAATTCATGAGCTGCTTGTGGAAGACGGTAATGGCGAGGCTAGGCGTCAAGCTCCTCTTCTCATTCGCATCGCATCCGCAAATCGATGGCCAAACCGAGGTCATCAATCGAAGCCTCGGGACTCTCCTACGTGTGTTGATCAGGAAGAACCTTAAGGATTTGGAGGAATGCATTCCCCATGCTGAGTTTGCCTACAATTGAGCCAAGCACTCTACAACCAAGATGAGCCCATTCACTATCGTCTATGGCTTCGAGCCCCTCACCGCGCTCGACATCCTACCACTTTCTCTCCACGAGCGCACCAACATGGACATCGACAAACGTGCACAAGCTATGAAGAAGCTTTACGAAGAAACACGAGCTACTATCGAGCAACAAGTCCATTGCCAAACATCAAGGCTGAACAAGGACAAGAAAGAGATGGTCTTCAAAGAAGGCCACCTTGTATGGATACACTTGACCAAGCAACGCTTCCCCAAGGAGCACGACTCCAAGCTCAAACCGAGGGGAGATGGTCTCTTCAAGGTCCTCAAGCAAATCAAAAACAACGCCTACATCATCGACATACCAACCTTGAAGTATCTCGTGAGCTCAACATTCAATGTCAAGGACCTTTCACCATACCATGGAGATGTTCATGATGATAACCATGAAGAGTCAAGGATGACTCTTTCCCAAGGGGGAGCCGACGCAGCCCGTGCTACGGACGTCCCTACATCTACACCACCAAGTCCCCCAAGTGGACCAATGACTCACGCCCAAGCGAAACTCCTACAAGCTAAGGTTAACCCGCTCCTCTCCTTGTGTGACTTTGATACATCCTTGGATGTTTTGCTACTTCATACAAATATTTTATGCATTATTAGCTAGGAAGCCCCAATGCATCACCAAGCCCCCACGGATGAAGTACAAGGAGCAAGATAAGAAGAAGACACTACTGAGGATGAAACACCGAATTCTCCGGCCCTGAAGACCGGAATCTCTGGCCTGCAACCCCGGAGTCTCCGGACTGGACTCTGGACCAGTCTCCGGACCCTGGCCTAGACCGTCCAATACACCACTCTAGAGTCTACACCGGAGACTTGCGCCAAGACCGGAGTCTCTGGTCACACCGGATCTCCGGACCATGAACCGAGAGTCTCCGGTGCCCATGACATCAGGCGTGTTAAGGCCTTTGGGCCTTCGGCCCATGTAACCCCAAGTCCGTTCAGATTTTCCCCTTTCATTCCTAAAGTACGCTTGAACTAGTGGCTGGCCTATCAATAGCCCCCACCTCTATTGTAAAACCTAGACTAGATATTGGAATTAAAAGACACCCTTGTGGATCTTTCTAGATCTAGTCTCATGCCCCTTTTCTAAAGGAGCACAAAGTATCCCCCGCCTGGTTGGAGTTTGCATCTGCCTCCCTTGTTGTACAAGGCCTTGGCATCGGAGCCCTTTTCGAAGACGTCAAGATATCACAGAGACTCCCACTCGTCGTGCCGGTTCGAGAGAGAGAGATCTTCGCCTGACACTGATCCTAGGGATTGCGCCGGACCAGCCGCCACCGGTGAGCTATTGGCTTGTATCGTTTCTTTGCGTGTGTGTTCATCGAGTTCTTCATGCGTGAGTTCATGGTTATCACCCCCTTCCTCTTTCCTTCGCACCTTCCTCTCAATTTCCACGGGGATTCGTGAAAGATCGAGCACCCACAAGGTTAGCCCTCAACTATCAGTGTCCTCTTCATTGTCACTTGGAATCGTTGGTTCATCTTGCTCACTATCAACCAGTGTATCATCCTCTGATTCTCTAATGACATTGTCATCTATCTCTTGCTCATTGATATTGTTTTCTTGCATATTGAATGCATCCTCTTTGATCCCCTGGTTGTCATAGGTTAAGATGTTAGAAAATCCACAGTACAATCTATATAATCATTTTCATAATTTTATATGAGGGGTAGATTCTTCAACAAATGTAAATATTATCAGTTCGTATCAGGGGTAGATCCTTAAAAATGTAAATATTATCACCTCAGCCTGTTTTGAAGAAGTTTCTTCTTTGTTGGAAACTACTAGTTCCATTTTTTCTTCATCATTCCTCGACGCTGGCTCGTCGTCATTCTGGATACTATTATGTCCATCAGTATCAGCACTGTCCTCCATTTTAACACATTGCTGTCATTTTTTTCCATGTTATGATATACACTTTCCTGCATCTTAAGTTTAGCCACTTTCCTGCATCTTAAGTTTAGCTGTAAAGTTAATTTCTATATAATAATAACAGACTAGTTCTCATCCATTTATAATAATAACTGACTAGTTTCCATGTAAACCAGGAGCTCAGGTCACTGTTCCTGTACTCCTTTCTTTGCTGCAAAAAATGGTTGAGAGTCCAACCAATATTGATAAGCATATGGCACTCAAGATATTATTTCTGATTGTTTTCAACAAGGGTTCTGCTGTGGTATTTCTCCATGCATTTCTTTTAAAGAAGTGAGTATGGTTAATCAGCTCGATTTTGACAATATGAAAGATATGGATTTTTGTCAACTTGTTGTTGATGGGATCGAGGAATATGCGAAGAAATGGCAGAGTTGCACCCATGAGGAAAGAAGGGGAAACTATGTTGAAGGCTTCGTGTCTATACCCGTAATAATGTACATTGATTCATTGATATACAAAATATGTGCTGCGATGAATTTACATACACCTCGAGCATTATTCCTTAAAGAGACAGACCTAGGAGTTATTGCTAAAGCTGACCTGAAGGAAGGAGAATGGAACGACAAGGATGACTGGATTTCTGGGAAAATAATAGTAAGAAACAAACCTTTTATCGTATTATTTATTTATTTTTCAGTTATAATATTGTTTTCATTAATTTGATGTTTTTTTGAATTTGATCTTTTCAGTCCTAGAAGGTGCCGAAAGACATAGTATACACGACTATTGTTCAGGAGAAGGAAGAGTGTCGTGGTGTGGAACATGGCAGTACCCATCGGGGATGGCATGAAAGGGGACAATCTGGATGCTATCGGTGGCTACTCGCAACGGGTTGGGCACCGATACTGCAAACACAGCGATGTACCCAGTTTTGGAGCCCTCTCGGCGAGGTAAAGCTCCTATTCCTGCAAGGATCTACTATCAAGGGGCGAACGCCCAATACAGATGCTCCTTGAGCTGTTTTCCTGGCTACTCCTTGCTAGAAGAAGAAGAGAAACTACTCAAGTTGTCCAATCTAGAGAACTTCTAACTTGTAATTGTCTACCTAGAACCCTAGCACTAGCCCTCCTTATATACTGGTTGAGAAGGCAGTTTACAAGATGGGTTCTAGGGTTTACTGTTTGGATTTGGGCTTTACAAAATGGGTCGGCTGGACAGGGCCGAATGGTAGGCCTAGGTCCAGTCAAGCCTCCATTACAGGGGAGGACAGCGCCACAGTGTTTGGCGCCCTTGCTTTACTCGTCAGCCGGCTCTTTATCCGTCAGCCGGAGCTTTATCCGTCAGCCGAAGCTTTACTCGTTAGCCCTTGCTTTCCTTGTTAGCCTCCAGCTTTGGCACAGTTGTCCGGTAGCGCTTACCAGGCTAGCCAGCCTGTCCGGTCAGAGTTGCGCTCAGCAAGGAGCGTCATTCCCACCGTACTATGGCCATCGGATCTGAGGCGGTCGGCTAGGAGCGGCCTCCCAGCCGGTTCTTCTGGCTACCCGGCTAGATGGGCCAGCCGGGGAAACTTGGGTGCGGACCGGGTGGAGGATTCCACCCGGTTGTTGCTCCTTGTTCTGGGTCCAGACGGCCATAGCTCCTTGGAGCCGGTCGGTTGGTCCTGTCTTGGTCTACCCGGGGGTCATCCCCTCGACACTAGTCCCTGAGAGCGTTAGGACTTCGCCTCGTGGAGAAGTTCTTGCGTGCTCACTTGGTCGAGTTTGAAATGACTGTTGATGCAGAGACTTTCTCGTTTTCTTTTGTCTTGTAGGTTTTGTCTTGAGATTCTTCATTGTTTCCCGTCTGGGGATTACCGGCTACAAAGCTGATGGCCCTACCCACAGGGTGTGAGAGGTGATCTCCTGGACCGGCTGCCCCACCCGGCCGGGAGAGGGATCGCCAGTTTGCTGTCGTCGTTGCTCACGTCAGTCCCGCCTGCCACTTCTGATGCGCGTCGTATCAGTTTGACCCCTTGGTCTGCCACGGCAGTTTTTGGTAACCGTGCGCACGTCTTCATCATTGCGTTTTCTCGGGGATCGTGGGTGCGGTTTGCCTCCCGTAGTAACACATGCGGGATTTTCTGTGCATTTTGCGCGGGTGCATACGATCCGCCCCGAAGTGGGGCAACTGGCGCGGCCCTTCTTCCCCGATAAATAGGGAAGTACGGGAGCGGGGTCTCCTTACTTCTTACTCCTATGCCTCCTGCCCTTGCCCTCCTTTGCGCCTAGCCTTCTACTGCTTGCTTGCGCCGCTACTTCTTGGTCACCGACTACGTTCTTCTCCTTCCACAACGACGGGCCCCCGTGCTTCCAACACGTCTTCCTTCCCAACAACATGCTGCCGGACGTCGCCGGCAGGTGGTGTGGCTCCTACGTCACCGAAGAGTTGGTGCGGAAGTACCGGCGGTGGAGGTTCTTGTCGTCGGAGCGCTTGGTGAAGCACCGCCTCGCGCTGGAGGGCGAGCGGGTGCCCAACCCTCAGCCCAGCGAGGCCGTCGTCTTCCTCGCCCACTTCGCTCGTGGCCTCGAGCTGCCGCTGAGAAGGTTCATCCTGGAGCTGCTCGTCTCCTTCGACCTCCAGCTCCACCATCTCGGAGCCAACGCCGTGGCGATGCTGGCGCATCACGCGGCCTGCTGCGAGGCCTACACTACTAGAGAAAAGGCTATAGGAGACACGCTCATTTGAGGCGCATTTATACTATATGCGCCACTTATAAAATAGGCGAGGCGCACTACACTGACATGCGCCTCTACTATTAAAATAGGCGAGGCACATATTTGTAGGATCTTTCTCCTATACTCTCTGTATGGACGAAATCTAGCAGCCCCAGATTATGCGAGGCACATTCTAATAATATGCGCCTCCTATATATCAGATAGGCGAGGCGCATGTGGGAAGAATGTGCCTCGCATAAGCTGTGTGGGCCTGGGAGGAGATCTGTGGTTGAATATACAAGGCGCATATGGCAATATGGGCCTCCTATACTTGATAATATGTGAGGCGCATATGGCCCCATAACCTGGCACCACCCCCGCGGGATCGCCTTTTAAGTTTTGTAAAAAATAAACAAAAATGATAGAAACTTCAAAAAAATAATTCCTTTGAGTTGTAGTTAGATTTTAGGGTATAGTTGTAGACAAAATTGAAAAACATGAATTTCGATGTATTTTGCAAAAAAAGGTCATGGAACGGTAAAACAGCCCTAACTTTTGCATACAATATCAGAAAAAAGTTTAATATATCAAAATGATCGTCTCAAAATTTCCTACTCGATTTCAACAGCTAGAAGTTGTAGTTAGATTTTTTGTAAAATTTTATAAAATTTTGAAGATTTTAAAGATTCCCAAAATTCAAAAAGAGTAAAAAGTTATGGCAGACAGAAGATTTTTTCCTGCAAAAAAATAAAAAACTATTCGAGGCGCATATCGATATGCGCCTCGCATAGGTGAAGCTGGATTCAAATTCGAAACAGCCACCTACCACCTCTCCTCCTTCTCCTTCTCCTTCTCCTCCACCTCTCCTCCTTCTCCTCCACCTCCCCTTCTCCTTCTCCTCCATCTCTCCTCCTCCCCTTCTCCTCCTCCTCCTCCACTCTCCTCCTCCTCTACCTCCGGTGACATCCTCCTCCTCTTCTTCGGCGACCTTCTCCTCCTCCGGCGACCTCCTCCGACGACCTCCTCCGGCATCCTCCTCCTCTTCTCCGGCGACCTCCTCCTCCTCCGACGATCACTTCGGCCATGGCCTCCACAACTACACCGACCACCTCCTCCTCCACCTCCGACGACCACCTCCGGCGGCCTCCTCCACCATCTCCGGCGGCCTCCTCCACCATCTCCGGCGACCCCCATGGACATGGCCTCCCGCATATGCCTGCGGTGGTAGGTTGTGGCCACAGACACGGCCTCCGACAAGCTCCACGAAATTCCGGCCATATCCAGATCTGGCCGCCATTTTTTTTGAAATTCAAAAATAACATCCGAGGCACATTCGGATCAATATGCGCCTCGCATATGCAGAATACTAGAGGCGCATTCGGGTCAATATGCGCCTCGCATATTCAGAATACTAGAGGCGCATTCGGATCAATATGGGCCTTGCATATTCAGAGTATGGGAGGCGCATATCAATATGCACCTCGCATAAAAAATACTAGAGGCGCAACGCTGGAGGCGCATATGATATGCGCCTCGCATAGCATTTTTGGTGCGCCTCGCATAGCGTTTTCCCTAGTAGTGCTATCCCGGCGTCCGCCCCATCAACCCATGGCTGTCGGCGGTGATGTCGCGCCTAGAGCTCATGGACACCGTCAAGCTATGGCAGCGCTCGTACTTCTACGTGCGCAACGCCATCGAGGTAGACGGGATCAAGATTAGTGTCTTCTTGAACGTCCCTTCCACCCGGAAGGCCTGGAGCATCCAGCACTTGGGCGCCTAGGGAGACATTGACCGGATGGCCGCCCGGCTGGTGGTCCTAGTGGAGAAGGAGCGGCTCACCGCACGGGATATTTGATACGTCCATTTTGCATCACCATTCTATATCATAATTTACTGTTATTCATTGATATATTTCATATTTAGAGATGATACTTATGTTATTTCATCTGTTTTTGCATGGTTGATGAAAATTTGGAGCATGGACCGCTGTAGTCAGGATTCTGATGGAAAAGTTGCTGTTTGGAGGCAAAATTCGTGAAGATCAGAAAATCAGGAAAAATACATGGAAAATCCTATTTTTCCAGAAGATAAAGAAAGCCAGAAGTGGAAGTGGAGATGGGCCACAGGGGGCCCACACCACCCCTAGCGCGGGCCATCCTAGGCCGCGCCACCAGGTGGTGTGGCTGCCCTGGTCCACCCCTGGCTCTCCCCTCTAGCGTATATTATCCTCCCGAAACCCTAAGACCCGGGGAGCGACCACAGAAAGATTCCACCGTCTCTACGGGGCGGAAAACACCGAGAGAGAAAGATCTCTCCGGCAGACAGAATTCTGCCAGGGGAATTCCTTCCCGGAGAGGGGAGATCGTCGCCATCAACACCACCATCAAGCTGGACTTCATCGGGATCATCATCATCACCACCATCATCTCCACCATCACCATCATCACCACCTCATACCGCTGTAATAATTGGGTTGAATCTTGCATAGTTCTTAGGGGAAACTTTCCCGGTGTTGATTACTCCTTGTAGTTGATGCTATTGAGTGAACCGTTGAATTATTGTTTATGTTCAGATTGTTACATATCATTATATCATCTCTGATAATGATCCATATGATGTCTTGTGAGTAGTTCGTTTTGTTCTTGAGGACATGGGAGAAGTCATGTTGTTAGTAGTGGATTTGTGTTAAGAAAGATTCAATAGTTTGATATTTAAGTTGTGGTGTACTTCTTCTAGTGGTGTCATGTGAACGTCGACTACATGACACTTCACCTATATGGGCCTAGGGGAATGCATTGTGTATTTGGATACTAATCGTACGGGTTGCCGGAGTGACAGAAACCTGAACCCCCGTTAGGAAACCATTGCACAAGGGACGTCAGGGTCTTAGAGTTTAAAGTTGTGGTTATGTTTCTACCTTAATTACTTTCTTGTACTTGCGGATGCTTGTAAGGGGTATAATCACAAGTATGTATTAGTCCTAGGAAGGTCGGTACATTACCACAGGTTCACCCACACAACACTTAGCAAACTAAAGAAGATTAATCAACTATATGAAGCGAAAGCACTTGACAGAATTCCCATGTGTCCTCGAGAATGTTTGGTCATCTTAAGTAATATAACCGGCTTGTCCTTTGCTGAATAAAGGATTGGGCCACTTGCTGCATTTATTCTTATTATCTTTTATTTACTCGCACTTTATTTACTTGCATTATCAAAACCCCCTAAAAATCCGTTTGCTAAGTATTTACAGAGAATTCCTGCTCCAAGCCACTAGCCAGCACCTTCTGCTCCTCGTTGGGTTCGATACTCTTACTTATCGAAAATACTGCGATACACCCCCTATACTTGTGGGTCATCAAGACTATTATCTGGCGCCATTGCCGGGGAGTGAAGTGCTATTGGAGAGTGGAACTGGTAAAGGAAACTTCTACTGTGAGTATTGTTTACTTCTGTTAGTTGCTTTATTTTCAATATGGATAATTCGCTGAGTTTCTTATTTCGTAATGCTACTACCACTGCTAAGGTAGTAAATGAACCACCACCTGTTGAGAATGATACTTTTAAAATACCTACAAGAATTATTGATCGTGTTATGGATAACTATTATGTTGGGGATGGAACTGTCCATACCAGTGATCATTTTTCCTTTATACACGAATTATGCGGGTTGTTCAAGTGTGCAGGTATTACAACAGATCAAGTTAAGAAGAAGTTATTCTCATTATCACTGAAAGGAAGAGACGAGGAATGGTATAAGCTGCTGAAGAATGGTCAAGCTCTTGAATGGGAGGAAATAGTACCTCTCTTTTATTCAAAATTTTATCCTCCTAGTGAGATTCATAAAGATCGGAATCAAATATACAACTTTTGGCCTCACGATGGAGAGAGTACAGCTCAAGCTTAGGGGAGATTGAAGTCACTAATGCTCAAATGTCCCATTCATGAGCTCCCCAACAATATTATTATCAATAACTTTTATGCAAGGCTTTCTCTTCATGATAAGGATTTATTGGATGCCTCTTGTGCTAGATCATTCACTCGCATGGAAGAAGAAGCTAAATGGGATCTTCTGGACCGTATTCAAGATAATGCTGAAGCATGGGAGAATGACAAAGGAAGAAAGTCAGGTATAAATTATGATTATGAATGCATTGAATCTTTTATGGGAACTGCTGACTTTCAAAATATTAGAAATGCTTATGGTTTAGACTCTCAAGCTATTGCAACTTACTTTAAGGCTTTTGCTTCCTATATAGAAGTTCCTAAAAAGAAGTGGAATAAGTATCATGAACCATATAAAGATGTTGCTAAGTGTGTTCCTACAAGGAATACTGAAGTTTATACTGCTAATCATGCTTTACCTGAACCTTACATTGAGAAAATACCTTTCCCAGTTAAGATAAAGGAACATTTTATGGTAGCTAGTATGGTTAATGAAAGTACAAATAAAGCTGGTGAACCTGATAAACAAATGAATGATGAACCTATAATAGCGAATGTGAAAGATTTTGTCACTAAATATGAAGAAGATGGATGCACTATCCTTTGTAAGGATATCCCTAACATTGTTTCACAAAGTAGTGTTATGACAGCTAGTGTCCCTGTGTTTTCTGTTAGGATAAGTGATCATGGCTACAATGGTGCTTATGATAGCTATATCATTAAATTTATGCATGATACTGAAAGTTATTATGAGAGAGAGAAGACTGTTCTTATGCATCTCAATAATATCAAGTTTCCTCATTTTATGTTGAAAGTTTTTATGTTGCACTTCTTTTGCCTTCCTATGCTACTAGCCTCTGGTTTCAACAACTTGTTTGTTTACAAAATTCCCTTGCATAGAAAGTGGGTTAGACTTAAACATGCGTATTTTTGCTTCTTAATGCTCTCTTTCACTTCAATTCATATTCTTATGTGAGCATCATTGAAACTATCATGCCCATCTTAATGGCTATAAAGAAAGAGCTTTTTGGGAGACAACCCATATTATTTCTTTTGCCTTTAGTTTTTGTTTCTTTGAGTCTTGGAAGTTATTACTTCGGTAGTAACCTCTTCTTATCCTTTTTGTTTGGTTTATGTGTCAAGATCAATCTCTAATGAGAGAGAAGTAAGATTTGGGGAAGTTGCTGTCCCGAAACAAATTTTTGTGCTTCACCGTAAAAATTCGTGAGAGATCTCTGTACGTCGGCTAGAGCTGTAATTTTTTGTGCTTCTGACCCAGGTTGTTATTTAACTTTCATTAGTTTTGCACTTTTTTATTTGAGCAACATAAGATGTTAGAAAAAATTAATCTTTACCTGCAGGTCTGTTTAGACAGATTTTTTGCCACTCTTGCATTTGCTTCTTTAACCGATTTCCTTTTTGAATTCTTTTTGGGTTTTCGGAAGGAGTTGCTACAGTAGCTTATGATTTGATGGATTTCAGTTGAAATGGGATTTAAAAGGTTTATTACCTGGCTTACACTAATGTTGCTAATAAGAATTGTGTAAAGTTTTGTGTGAAAGAAATTTCCAGGTTATTGGAGAAAATGGTGTAATAAGAAAGAGAAAGGTTTAATGACTCGAGCAATATGAGTATGAAGATGAAGATATTGATGTTATTCAAGCGGTGATTCCGGAAGAATCTGTTAAATGCCAAATTCAGAGACCTGCAGAGTCCGTTTTCGAATAGGTAATAGTTCTGGTAAGAAAAGTTCCGCGAAAATTCTATCCAGTTATATTTTTGTAGTTTTTATCCAACAAGGAAAGTTACGGAGCGAAAGAGGGATGGAAACGGAGCCAGGGTGGCTCACACCACCCCCTGGCCCGGCCCCCCTAGTCGCGCCAGCAGGTGGTGTGGCCGCCCCGGACTCCGTCTCCGACCCGTTTTCTCCCAGTACCTTCCTTTTGTTGTAAAACTTCGTAATATATAATACCCCGGATCCCCCGAGGTTCATATATCGTGTTCTCGTCATGTTTTCGTTTCGATCTGTTTCTGACAGGTAGAGTCCCAGATTTGGAGCCACAATGTCTTCCTCTGGATCAGCCAAGGAAGATTCCTCAGCGGATATCATCAACCCATACATGAGAGAGTTGAAGATTCATCCCAAGGAGTTGTTGCTTGAAGATGGGGAGGTACGGATAAAAGAGGTTCAAGGCCCTAAAGGTGAAGGAAGTCTGGAGGACAGGATGGAAGCACTGGAGCAAGAAGTCTTTAGGTACAAGAAGATGGCGGAACGCGAAGTGGATATCATCCATAAGATTTGTTCCGAACTCATGGCCGAGCACCAAAAGGAGACTGCTGAGCTCAAGGATGAAGTCCTCTCACTCCGCCAAGCAACCAGGCAACCAACTGGAAGCACAGCTCTATGATGTTCAGAATCAAAACTGTGGGTACGAGCTTAGGTTTAAACGCATAAGTGCTGCTGCAAGTTTTAGGATGCTGGAGACCACGATGTCCTTTGTTGATGGGGAGCCCTTACCCTGGAAGTCTGACGATGACGAGAGAATACCACCACCACCGAAGGAGTAATTCTTCATCAGGTTTTCGCATCCCCCTTGGTTTGTTCCAAGCTTGGGGGAGTGTCGCGGTATCATATCACTATCTTCTATCTTTTTACCCTTTTAGTAGAGTCATATCATGAATAGAGAAGTTATCATATAGGATGGTTTGCATTATGGAAGTGTCCCCCTCTCGTTAGATATCTATGTATCCCTTGGTGTGAGCTGCCGTTATGGTTTATTAATGAGAAGTTCTATCATTTACTCTTTTGCATATCTTATATTAGTTTTCAATTCATGGTTATATGATTTATATTGTCATTAGTATCAGTATCACTTTGGGACCATTGAGTAAATTTAGTTGGTTTTGGCAAACCTGGCTCGGTCAGTAGCAACACTACTTTGAGAATTGAATGAAAAAGATAAAAGTACTCTTAAAGAAAAATAATTTCATCATCTTTCTTTCTTGATTTGCTCATAAGTTTAGTATTCTATAGCTAAGATCTTTTGTGCTTCCAAGGAAGATTGCATGTTTGTTTTTATCACTTGTATGTTTGTCTGTTTCCTTCAACTCTTATGCTTGCTACCCAGCCTTGCTAGCCAAAAACCTGTACTAAGAGGGAATGCTTCTCGTGCATCCGGTCCTTAAACCAAAACCTATGCCATTTGTGTCCACCATACCTACCTACTAGCACTATTGCTATTCCAAGTAAATTCTTGTTTTTATCTACCTTCCAAATTAAACTTGTTATGTGAAAATTAGTGATTAAAGCTCTCACGAACTTGATGGCACACTTTACCTTCTTGCAATTAATAAACTTGAACCATTGTGTCCATCTTTGTTGCGCATATGCTTGCGTTTTATAAGTTGAAATTAGCAGAACCATGTATCATGGGGAACGCTTTCAACATTGCACTGGTACTTTGTACCTCATTGATATCATGATTCTTTTGCTTATGGATCCCGGCGGTGTGAAATAAAAGGGGAACTTGTAAGATCATGGAGTTTATATGTGTGTTAGAGAAACGCCTGGGCCACTAGCCTAAGCCATGCCTAATCATGGTGGAAACTTGCAGCATAACCATAATGAGCACTCTATGAAGCATACTCAATAAAAACCTATGCAAATAGCAAATAAAAGGATTGCTGAGATGCTCATTGTCTGCTTGCCTTGTCATTGTAATTATGGGATAGCTCCTGTATCATGTGTAAGGGGTACTGCGTTGGCGGTTCTTTATGATACATAAGCATTTACAATGACAAGAGCTTACTTGTGACTGAAGTTGAGTAGCATGAGGTTCGGTACTCGTGAGTAAGGGGCATGAGATTTCAACTTATAACTTGTCAAGCATATCATATTAGTTGTGTCACTTTAACCTTAATCACCTAAAGATGCCTATGATAGGGGCAATGCGAGCTAAAAGCTAATAAGTACCATAATTTTTGGAAGCTCTTTATGAAACTTGAAATCCCTGCTTCCCTCTGCGAAGGGCCTTTCTTTTACTTTTTAGTTGAGTCAATAAACCTATTCCCTTCTACCTCAGCAAGCATTTTGAGTTATTGTGTTTCATTCATTCATATGATGATTTATTCAATCATGTTTCTTATGTTCCTTGTTTTGCACATTGCTCTTATCTTGGTGTCTACTACTTTGAAAGCTATCATTGAAAACCAGTTATTTGTGAACTCCAGCAAATTGTCAACTATTCTTCGACCGGGAGCTAAGTTTGCCATTACCAATTATGATTTACTTTATGCATCTTTATTGTGTTTCCTTTATGTATTGCAAGTTAAGTGATATAATAGTGAGTTGTCTTCTATTATGTGATATGGGGTGGCCCGATCTTCTCAGTAAGCGGATGGCGATGATGATGGTGGATGATAGATAACTAGTGCGTAGCTGTGATCTCTCCCGCTCGATCCCTGATGCCAGCGCAACAAATCTCGAACCTTGTAGGATATTCACAACACCACACTCTTGCGCACGCAGCTGTGACCACGAACGGTAGTATGCAATCTACTAATTCCCAATGGAACAACAGATCACACTCAATTATAGTTGGTAGATTCGAACACAGGGTAATTCCAGAGGTTCTATGAAAGAAACAACTCCAAAATATTTTAACGTGGTCTAAACCCTAACTTGTGACGGCTACGGAGGTTTATATGAGGGCTGGGGCGTCCTCCCCTCTAAACGGGCCTAAAAACAGCCATATCTTGACCCAAACTGACTCGGTTCGACTCAAACTGATACATACCGACCCATATATGGGTTCGGCCTTATTGGCACGCAGTCCAAACGTCGTGGAACACCTCAAACGTGTAATTCTTGGTGCGCCATCTCTCTCTCTCTTGCACATACGTGATTCCTTCATTGCCTCCTAGTGCGCATGCCTCCCGCTCCTCCCTCGCGCACTTGTTGATATTGGAAATCAGCGCTTGTCCTTCTTGCTGCAACTCTCCTCCTCCTCGCGCAACGCTTGTGTTATCAATAAACCTGATAATACAAAGATGCATAGAATTAGGTAGTATAAAGTTCTCATTAAGTAAAACATCAGGTTCAATTAGGAATGAATTTACCTGATAGTCATTATTGATTTGACTCAATATTTCCTTCCAGTTCAGGCAGCCAGAATCATCATAATCCCTGTATATATCCTCATCATCCTCCCTTTCTTCATGAAAAGCCGTCCTCGGCTTTAGGTAAGCTGAAAGTGGTAGAAACAAAAGGAACAACGTGTACGCAAAGTATATGTATATATAACATGTTGTATTATTGTTGTTCACATGAAAAGTATGTCCAGTATACATCAAGCAACTTAAATTGTAGGTATAAGTGAAGTACAAAGAATCATGATCATGGTGAAAAACAACTAAATAGATAGTCTTGTTCTTCAATATTAAATTCAGTTTTCTTAAAGAAGATCTATGATCAAATTTGTGGACAAGATCTAACCAATTCAATATGTGTGAAAACCAAATTGATTCACACCATGCTTCAACTGCGCAACTCTGATTAATATAAACATGATCATGTTGTCCAGTATGGAAGATGCAACTCAATTTGCAAATATAAGTGAAGTATAGAGCAGTAGCATAGCTAGACAGACTTTTGGGACAAACACAAAGGATATGAAAACTTGGGTTCTATTCTAGTAAGATTACAACGATCCAACATAGGTAAAATTACTTGTGTTGGCTGTATTATATCAACTAGATCTGACTTTAGTTTCATACTATCACAAATTTCAGCATATGTCCCACAACAAGTCATCGACACACAACAAGTATGGCTGAAAACAACATGTTTCAGTTCAGCGATTCTATCACAAGTAATGCATATTTGATCCACAAGAAAATTTTCATGCATGCTATATTCACCAATTAGATTGAAAGTGAAACAAGGAGAATATGTGCTAGAATTTAGACATGAAATTTCAGAAATCTTGTCCATAGCACAACTCATACTCATAGGTTCATTTAGCATGATGGAAAACACAATATCAGCAGGTGGTATTCGAGCAAGTATTTCTTTATGTGTAATCAGTACCACATGATCAAAATTGGAATTTGGTAAACTATCACATGGTGCTGAAACAATAGTGTAAGGCAAATCACAAGGAGGCTTCAGTAAAGGAATAGACTCACAATATGTGGCACATGTTGGCTGAAGCTCCAAATTAGTACCAATGTCATCAACAATCTTCTCAGCTGTAGTAGGTACTACGACATCCTCCTCAAATGACAATACCAGATTGTGTGATGCAGGTTGTAAAATAGGCGGCTCCCTTTCTTCAAAAGCAACCTGTACATCACAAGATACAACACTAGGAGTAGACATGATTACGTTAGTAGACAACTCACATGTCTCATTAGTGTCCACTCTCAAAATTTCTGGAATAGGCCATTTGTAGTTGTTCAAAAACATAGAACGTAGAAATTGCTTGAAATCTTCCCAAAGGATTCTTTTACCCATGACACCATACACAATCCTTGCGTCCTTCCACCAACGAGCTACCTCTTCATCCACACGTCGGTGAGCAAGAATGTATTCTATATGGCTATTAAACTTGCTATCGAAAGTACGACATCTCGCAAAACCAAATCCCATCAATTTCCCAAATCTGATATTCTGCGGGTGTGGCGGAACTTTCCAATCGCCACTTGATTGTAGTTGGATCATATGCCATGCCAACCACAATAGCTAAATAGTCATGGTAGACATCATCTGATTTCTGCATCACATCAACACTAGTAGAATTCATGATTAGTACATTAGTGCAAAAACACAAAATTGTTTTGGTGGCACACTCACAACTCACTCAAAAACTGACAAGAAAGCAGATCTTACCGATCCAAAGTGAATAGTGATGCTTACCAATTCGAAATCAAAGACTGATGCACTGATGTGATGAAGTGAATACCAAAGGTATAGAGAACGATCGAAGGGCACACAGGTTATTTATGGTGGAGCTGTAGGTATGGTATCCTAACGACACCGCAAACAAGTCCTAGTGCTGATCGTATAACAAAGACCCACGGAAACACACACGGTGGAGATAAATGGGGCAATTGCAACTATGCAAATGAGCTCAATAAAGTAAGGTATGTCGGAGGAATGCTCGTGTTGCAATGCACAAGGAGAGACGCTAGCAATGTCTCAACGAAACGGGCACAAGATTGCTAAACTGAGCAGCCCGCGGAGCACTTAGCACGCTAGTCTCGTAGGATAGTTTTAGACACAAAGAAAGGTTTACTAAGGCTCACAAGGATAGGTACGCTATGTGGACTCAGTAAAAAAAATAAACAAAAAAGAAAAAAAATTGACCTGAGAATTGTTCTCTGCCACGGCAGAAAAACGGCCTAAAATCCTACCGCGGCAGGATGGCGGCAGAATTTTTTTTTCTCGTATGAGGGCAGACCGGTCTGTGGTAAGGCGACGATCCAATTTTTTTTTTCACGCTGGAGCACAGACCTGTCTGCGGTCAGGCGTGAGGCAGCGAGCCAAATTTTTTTTATTTTTTTTATTTTGACTTGCCAAGCAGTACGCAACTAGGACTCTTTACTTGGTCGGATCTGACTTGATGGTAGCGGAAAAAGATGGTGGAAAACAACTAGAACAACTAGAAAACAAATCTACGAAGAACAGGTCTAAATCTAAGCTAATAGAGGAACTCGACCAGCAACTATTACTCGATTACGATGTAATCTAGGCTATGGCAACTCGTTTTGTGGGCCTTTTTCGTATAGGATGAAAAACACTCTCTAATCTATGGATGGATTGTGGATTGCTTATCGAGGCAACGAGGAAATCTGATACCAAGATGATATTGCTCACCGAGTAAACCCAGCGCTCTGATACCAAGATGATATGGGGTGGCCCGATCTTCTCAGTAAGCGGATGGCGATGATGATGGTGGATGATAGATAACTAGTGCGTAACTATGATCTCTCCCGCTCGATCCCTGATGCCAGCGCAACAGATCTCGAACCTTGTAGGATATTCACAACACCACACTCTTGCGCACGCAGCCGTGACCACCAACGGTAGTATGCAATCTACTAATTCCCAATGGAACAACAGATCACACTCAATTATAGTTGGTAGATTCCAGAGGTTCTATGAAAGAAACAACTCCAAAATATTTTAACGTGGTCTAAACCCTAACTTGTGACGGCTACGGAGGTTTATATGAGGGCTGGGGCGTCCTCCCCTCTAAACGGGCCTAAAAACAGCCATATCTTGGCCCAAACTGACTCGGTTCGACTCAAACTGATACATACCGACCCATATATGGGTTCGGCCTTATTGGCACGCAGTCCAAACGTCGTGGAACACCTCAAACGTGTAATTCTTGGTGCGCCATCTCTCTCTCTTGCACATACGTGATTCCTTCATTGCCTCCTAGTGCGCATGCCTCCCGCTCCTCCCTCGCGCACTTGTTGATATTGGAAATCAGCGCTTGTCCTTCTTGCTGCAACTCTCCTCCTCCTCGCGCAACGCTTGTGTTATCAATAAACCTGATAATATAAAGATGCATAGACTTAGGTAGTATAAAGTTCTCATTAAGTAAAACATCAGGTTCAATTAGGAATGAATTCACCTGATAGTCATTATTGATTTGACTCAATATTTCCTTCCAGTTCAGGCAGTCAGAATCATCATAATCCCTGTATATATCCTCATCATTATGACTTATGCATTGATGAATATGATGCTTCTTGTCCGTATTCTTTTATCGACTCTTCACTCGAAAAACCTGAGGTCATGTTTATTGAGTTCAGTTTCGCTTGGGGACAAGCGAAGTCTAAGCTTGGGGGGAGTTGATACGTCCATTTTGCATCACCATTCTATATCATAATTTACTGTTATTCATTGATATATTTCATATTAAGAGATGATACTTATGTTATTTCATCTGTTTTTGCATGGTTGATGACTTTTGGAGCATGGACCGCTGCAGTCAGGATTCTGATGGAAAAGGTGTTGTTTAGAGGCAATATTCGTGAAGATCAGAAAATCCGGGAAATTACATGGAAAATCCTATTTTTTGAGAGGGCAAAGAAAGCCAGAAGGGGATGTGGAGATGGGCCACAGGGGGCCCACACCACCCCTAGCATGGGCCACCGTAGGTCGCGCCACCAGGTGGTGTGGCCGCCCTGGTCCACCCCTGGCTCTCCCCTCTGGCATATATTATCCTCCCAAAACCCTAAGACTCGGGGAGCGACCATAGAAACATTCTGCCGCCTCTGAGGGGCGGAAACACCGAGAGAGAAAGATCTCTCTGTTAGACAGAATTCTGCCGGGGGAATTCCTTCCCGGAGAGGGGAGATCGTCTCCATCAACACCACCATCAAGCTGGACTTCATCGGGATCATCATCATCATCATCACAACACTTAGCAAACTGAAGAAGATTAATCAACTATATGAAGCGAAAGCACTTGACGGAATTCCCATGTGTCCTCGAGAACGTTTGGTCATCTTAAGTAATATAACCGGCTTGTCCTTTGCTGAATAAAGGATTGGGCCACTTGCTGCATTTATTCTTATTGTCTTTTATTTACTCGCACTTTATTTACTTGCATTATCAAAAACCCCTAAAAATCCGTTTGCTAAGTATTTACAGAGAATTCCTGCTCCAAGCCACTAGCCAGCACCTTCTGCTCCTCGTTGGGTTCGACACTCTTACTTATCGAAAATACTGCGATACACGCCCTATACTTGTGGGTCATCAATATTCTGTTGTCCTGGATGGCGAGCCGCGTGCTTCCGCTGCAGCATCGGTCGCAAAAGATGTGCCACCTCTCCGGCCATCTGGATCCCCCCAGGTATCCCGGCTAGACGTGTCGTATGCTGCCCTCCGCGAATGGTTCGCCACCATCTCGAAGGAGGCGCTGGAGGAGGATTGGGAGTTCTCTAGCCGGCCATACCACCACGGCCAGCTTCCGCCGAAGGTAGGTCTTTCTTCCCCTTTTCTAGGTGGATTTTTCCGAGGGATCCCTATTTCGTGCCTCTTATCTTCCCTTGTTGAGTAGCTTTTTACGGCACAGCTAGCAGAGGACGGCATGGGGATAGTGAGCTCGCCAACTTCTCCGCGGACCTCAAGTCCATGAAGGCTCCGCCGATGGAGCCGGAGTGGTTCCCCATGCGTGCTAATAAGGGCTGCGAGTTCCCACCCGTTGAGAATTTTTTTCTTTGTCCTTGCCTGCCTTGCTCCCATTGTGTTTTATCCGTGAACTTGATATTTTGCTTGTGTGTTGGAGCAGCCGCGCATGGCGAGGATGTGGACCTAGCCGAGGTCGCCGCACCCAGGGCCAGGGCGAAGCGAGCCGCCTCGACCGCCCAAGATCAAAGAAGTTTACCATGTTTCAGAATTCAGAAGCTTCCAGTGCAACCACAATACATATGGGGCCTGTCTTGGGCTAGTACTTAGTGGGAAACCTCACCTGAGTACCACAGTTTTGGCTCGCGTGGAACCAGAAAAGGTAGAGGGGCTACTAAGGGAAAGCCTTGCCATGGTCTTGTCTGTAAAAGAACTTGATCATGGATTGTGGGTAAAGTCCACAACCTCTCAAGAGTATGGGCAATCTGATCGATCAGCCGAGTTCACAGAAAAGAACACTTTGAGCATTTGAAGGATGAACCCTCTGAAGGATTTCCTCTCTCTTTTTCTAAGGAACTGTTTTAAAACTCTACGGTCGTGGAATCGTCCATAGATGAGATTTTGGGTTGCATGGTGGACTCCATGTGTTTAGGTTGAGGGATGGTAGCCTGGTGGAATCCAGTGCGAGCCACTCGACCCTATACTACTTAAGCAAATGTTTACAAAGTAGGGTAAAACTCTTCCTATTTTGTTCTTACTTAGAGAAAATTGTCTTTATGCAAATGAACCCCAAAGCCTACTCCTAGCCTTGTATGTAGAGTTAGTCTTATTCTTTCCTTGGTGTAATTTGCCAATACATTCAAAATAGTGACCCAACTTGTTGGCTGCACGTTTTATGTGCAGAATCCGAAGATTGAAAGGTGCGTAGGGATCGCGGGTCTTCACTCAACTAGCTTGAGGCGTTGATGGACTCAAGTTTTATTAAGTTTTCGCTATTTTATTTGAGATAGCTATAAGCTATGCAAATTTGTAATAACTATATTCTAGATTATTCGTGTAATAGTGACTTGTGTTTTACGTGATGTTCACCGACTGTGAGTGCTAGCTATTGATCCAGGGACTAGCATGTTAATCCAGGGACTTGGGATCTTTAATGATCCAAGGTCACAACAACCACAGTCCGGATGCGCTGCGTACTAAAGCCCCGGCTGCGCCCCAGACCGCCTCGGCCAACATTGCCTCCAGCAGCCAAGCCCCAGCCAATGCCTCCGGCCCTTCTGCCAATCAGCCAGCTTGATCCCCGGTATGCCGGGAGTATTTGTAGATGCAAAACTTGTGTTTTTGTGTTGGTGAACAATTGCCTTTGTGTTGTACTGAACTTTGGTGGGAGCATCGCCTCCCTTTGGATATTTGCTGCTTTTCATTTGCACTTTCTGTTTTGCATTTGTTGCATTCTTGTTTCTGGGTGGGGGCGCGCGAGCGCACCCACAAGGTGTAGTCCACGAGGTTTGGGTCGGCTGGAGAATACAGCCGGGTCGAAGCTCCTTTATATTGTTGTCTGTCTACAGGTTTCTGTGTGGGGGCGCGCGAGCGCACCCACAGGGTGTAGTCCCCGAGGTTCGGGTCGGCTAGAGAATACAGCCGGGTCGAAGCTCATTTACCTGCTCTTCTGCCGCCTGGAATCTAGTAGCCTCCGGCTTGGGTGTTCGTCGTGGAACTTTGGCTCATGCAAAGATGAAAAACAAACGAGTTGTTTGCCTGGTTAAACAGATGCAAGTTGAATTGTAATATGAGATTCACTAGTCTTGAAATTTTGCCGTTTCGCATGAATCCAATGAATTTGCCCTTTTCTAAGTGAGCATTGGCTAATTTGATGCTGTGCCCTTGCCAGCTTCGAGCCGGAGTCGAAGGGGTAGCTTAGTAGGCGTACTGCATGATACTTCGGGTTTGGGTCATTGGACTTGGGAGAGCGAGCGCAACCGGAACATCCAGACATCTTTGTTTTCCTCGTAGCTTTTTCGTGTAAAGGTCGTCGAGCATTCTGCTCTTGCCGGATCTGTCAGCTGTCTTGCGGTTTGCAGCCGGAAACGAAGAGGAAGCCCTAAGAGCCACGTATAGTACTTTGCCGCGTGGATTGCGCGGCCGTCTGGGCCAACCGGTGAGACCCCGGTGGAGATCGCCGGCTCCAAGGTTAGAATAATACAGCCGGAAAAGCCAAATTGTGCAGCATGACTTGCTAATTTACTGCGGAGTCCCCGAGACTATGTCGAAGCTCCCATGCTTGTTCATTACATAAAGGTAAGATACATACACTTCTTTTTTAAGTGTAAAAGGGACCAAGCAGGTTCGTGTTCCATGGGCGCTCACTTTCTTCGCCTGAATGATCCATCCTGTTCTTTTCCAGCTGGCGGGTGTCAATGAGGTAGTATGAGTTGTTCTACAACGCTCGGCTGATGATGAATGGGCCCTCCCAGGGTGGAGATAACTTGTGCATCCCCTTGGTGTCTTGTACCAGCCTTAATACCAGGTCGCCTTCGCGGAACGAGACGCTGCGGACCCGGCTAGCGTGGTAACGACGCAAGGTTTGCTAGTAGATGGCGGATCTGGACAAGGCCAGCTCACGTGCTTCTTCAAGGAGGTCGACGCTGTCCTCGCGTGCTTCCTTGGCTTGCTGTTCTGTGTAAAGAAGCTTGCGGGGTGAGTCAAACTCGATGTCTGTGGACAAGACTGCCTTTGCCCCGTAAACAAGGAAGAAAGGGGTGTAGCTGGTGGACCGGTTTGGCGTGGTGTGCAGGCTCCAAAGCACAGCCGGTAGCTCCTCTATCCAGCAGCCGGGGGATTGCATCAGTGGTTCGATCAGTCGGGGCTTGATTCCGGCTAGGACTAGGCCATTTGCTCTCTCACAGTACCTGTTGGACTAGGGGTGTGCCATAGATGCGAGGTCCAGGCGGATGCCCTTGTCTCCGAAAAAACGTGCGAAAGCTCCCTTGGCGAAGTTCGTGTCGTTGTCCATTATGATGCTGTTAGGGTAGCAAAAGCGCGTGATTATGTCTATGAAAAATTTGAGCACTATTGGACCATCCAGCTTCTTTATCGGCTTCGCCTCTATCCACTTGGTGAATTTGTCCACCGCCACCAGCAAGTGTGGCATGCTGGATCGGGCTGTTTTGAAAGGGCCAACCATGTCGAGCCCCCAGACGGGGAACGACCAGGTGATGGGAATTGTCTTGACCGCTGAAGACGAAGTGTGCGTCTGCTGGCTGAATCGCTGATAACCGTTGCATGCTTTGACTATTTGCTCGGCATCCTCCAGTGCCGTGGGCCAGTAGAACCCATGGCGAAATGCCTTTGCCACTATGGCTTGTGACGACGCATGGTGGCTACACTCTCCCTGGTGAATGTCGATCAACAGCAGGATTCCTTATTCCTGGCTCATGCACCGTTGATAGATGCCCCCAACACTGCGCTTGTAGAGCTCGTTGTTGATGATAGTGTTTGTGCTAGCCCTACGCTTCACCTGCCTTGCCTCGACCTCCTCTTCGGGCAGCTCTCCTCTGGCCAGGAAATCTATGAACAACTTTGCCCATGTTGGGGTTTCCCGGATGGCGTATACCGCCTGCATGAGCAGATTTATTTCTGCACGGATAGCCAGGTTGGGCTCGTCTGGTGGCTGACCCGGCGAAGTAGTGGAGCCAGCAGCCTCCAGGCTAGACGCGGCAGTCCCCGGGCACGGTGAAGCAGTCCCCGGGTGCGGCAAGGCAGTCCCTGGGTGCGGTGAAGCAGTCCCCGGGTGCGGTGAAGCTGTTGCGGAGGTCTTGGAGCCGGCAGTCCCCGGGTACGGTGAAGCCGTCGTGGAGGTCTTCGAGCCAGCAGTCCCTGGGTCCGCGTCCAATATTATGGAGTCAGATTCTGGAGACGACGTGATTGACGGCTTGCGCAGGTGCTCGAGGGAGACTCCGGGTGGAATTGCCTGTCTTGTTGACCCGACACGGGCGAGCGTGTCCGTGGCCTCATTGTTTACTCTGGGGACATGGTGAAACTCGCACCCTTCAAAACAGGTACACAAATGTTGTACGAAGAAGCGATATAGAGCCATGTTTGCATCCCTGGCGTCCCAATCGCCCGACACTTGCTGCACCACCAGATCCGAGTCACCAAAGCATAGGATGCGCGGGATGCCGATTTCCTTTGCCATCTTGAGTCCATGGACGAGCGCCTCGTATTCAACAATGTTGTTGGATGCGCGGAAGTGGATCTGCAGCATGTATTCCAGCCGGTCTCCTTTGGGAGAGGTGATGACCACTCCGGCTCGGAGCCCTCCATACATCTTGGAGCCATCGAAATGCAGCTTCCAATGCGTGGAGTCAGGGCAAGGCGGCAGGTATTGCGTCTCTGCCTAGTCGACAAGGAAATCCGCCAAGGCCTGAGACTTGATCGCCGTTCTTGGCTCGTACTGTATTATGTGGGCGGCGAGCTCTATGGACCATTTCGCCACCCAGCCTGTCGCATCCCTGTTGCCAATGATCTCCGAAAGTGGTGCTAGTGCCACTACCCGAATGGAGTGCTCTTGGAAGTAGTGCTTCAATTTCTTGGCGGCCATGTACATGCCATACACCAGCTTTTGGTAATGGGGGTAGTTCTGCTTCGGAGAGCGAGAGTACTTTGCTCAAGTAGTATACTGGTCGCTGCACTAGCTGCGCCTTTCCTTCTTCCGTCCTCTCCACCACCAGCACCACGCTGACGACCCGGTTGGTCGCTGCGATATACATCAACATGGGCTCCTTTGCCACTGGTGCTGCCAGTATAGGTGGTGAGATGATCATGCGCTTGAGGTCGCGGAAAGCCTCATCCCCCTGTGATGTCCAGACGAATTTGTCTGTCTTCTTCATGAGCTGGTACAGCGGGAGCGCTTTCTCGCCCAGCCGGCTGATGAACCGGCTGAGGAGGCCAGGCATCCGGTGAACTTCTGGACGTCTCGCAAGTTCTTAGGTGGCTGCATGCGCTCGATTGCACCGATCTTCTCCGGGTTCACCTCGATTCCTCTCTCTTATACGAGAAAACCGAGGAGTTGGCCGACTGGGACGCTAAACACGCACTTCTCCGGGTTCAGCTTCATCTGGAACCGGTGGAGATTGGTGAATGTTTCCTTCAGATCCTCAAGGAGTGTCTGGCGCTCCTTGGTATTGACTACCACATCTTCGACATAGGCATGTACGTTTCTGCCGATCTGAGTCTGGAGGCATTTCTGCATGCAGTGCTGGTACGTTGCCCCAGCGCTCTCCAGTCCGAACAACATTGTGGTGTAGCAGTAGGCTCCATAGGGAGTGATGAATGTTGTCTTTATTTGATCGGCGGGATTTAGTCGGATCTGGTGGTAGCCGGAATACGCATCTAGAAACGACAATAGCTCACAGCCGGCCGTGGAGTCGATCACTTGGTCTATCCTTGGCAAGGCGAACGGATCTTTGGGGCATGCTTTGTTGAGGCTGGTGTAGTCAACACACATGTTCCAAGTTTTGTTCTTCTTCAGCACTAGAACAGGGTTTGCCATCCATTCCGGGTGGAAAACCCCCATGATTAATCCGGCTGCGAGCAGCCGGGTGATTTCTTCACCTATGGTTCTTATTTTCTATTCCACGAAGCGATGCACTGACTATTTGACCGGCTTTGCATCCGGCCTGACATGTAAGGAGTGCTCGGCGAGCTCCCTCGGAACGTCTGGCATGTCCTTGGGGGACCATGCGAAGATATCCCGATTCTCACGGAGGAAGTCGACAAGCGCGCTTTCCTATTTGCTGTCAAGACCGTCTCCCACCAGGACGAACTTGTCCGACTCGGCCTCGTCTAGCAGGATCTTTTTGGTGCCCTTGGATGGCTTGAACTGCACTTTCTCGGCCGGCTTGGGCTCGCCAGCCGACATGTCCTTCTGCAGGCCCACCACATTTTGCATGATAATGCGCTTCTCTTCCGCGATGATCATGGCCTCTGCTATCTTGGACCCATCCGTGGCACACTCCATAGACCGCATCTAGCAGCCGTCCACGGTGATGACACCCTTTGGCCCTGGTAGCTTCACCTTGAGGTATGCGTAATGTGGTACCACCATGAACTTGGTGAGCGCTGGGCGCCTCAGGATTGTGTGATACGCGCTGGAGAGGTTGACCACCTCAAACCAGATGGGCTCGCGGCGGAAATGATCCTCCGTGCTGAAGATGACATCCAACCGGATTTTTCTGATGGGTGGATGTGATGGGCCCGGAACGGCTCCGTGGAAGGAGGTGCTTGACGGCTCCAACTGCGACTGATGACCCACAAGTATAGGGGATTGCAACAGTCTTCGAGGGAAGTAAAACCCAATTTATTGATTCGACGCAAGGGGAGCCAAAGAATATTTATAAGCCTTAACAAGCAATTTGTCAATTCAGCTGCACCTGGAAACAATCTTGCTCGCAGTAGTTTATTAGTAGCCACAGTTTTGAAGTAGTAATAACAAAGTAATAGCAGTAGTAAAAGTAAAGATAGTAGTAACAATTGCAGTAAATAGTAGGATTAAAGCGCGGTAGGCATAGGGATGGATGGACGGGCGTTGCATGGACAATACAACTCATGTAGCAATCAGGATATAGGGCATTTGCAGATAAATAAGATAAAGCATCTAAGTACTAAATAATCATAGGCATGTGTTCCATATATAGTCATACATGCTGGCAATGAGAACTTGCACAACATCTTCTGTCCTACCGGCCAGTTGAAGCGGGGTCTCAAGGGAATCTACTGGTAATTAAGGTGCTCCTTTTATTAGAGCACTGGAGCAAAGCATTAACACTCCATGAACACACGTGATCCTCATATCATAGCCATCCCCTCCGGTTATCCCGATTCTTATCACTTCGGGGCCTTTGGTACCGGACAACAATATGTGTATACAACTTGCAGGTAAGATCATAAACAATAATATCCTCATGAATCAATAACATGTTCAGATCTAAAATGATGGCACTCGACCCTAGTGACAAGCATTAAGCATAACAAGTTGCAACAATGTCAAAAAGCACTAGCAATAGATACTAGGCACCATGCCATAACAATCTGGTGCAATTACATGAACGATCTCATCCAATCCCTACCATCCCCATAGCCTACTACGGGGGATTACTCACTCATGGATGGGGGAATCATGGATGGTTGATGGAGAAGAGATGGTGAGGATGATGGCGATCATGTCCTCCAATTCCCTGTCCCGACAGGGTGCCAGAACGGAGTTTTTGGTTCCGAATCGCGGTATCTGGTGGTGGCGGCATAGCAGAACTCTATCTGGAAAAAACGTCGAACCCCCATCTATTTTAGGTCAGAGGGCTTTTATAGGTGAAAGCAGAGGTTGCGGCAGAGTCCGAGGCGGCCACACCACCCCTGGCGCGGCCTGGCCTGGCCTGGCCCGCATGGCTAGGTGGTGTGGGCCCCTCGTGGCTCTTCTTCGTCTCGTCTTCTAGCTTCGTGAGTCTTCTGGCAAAATAGGAGTTTTGCGATATTTTCCGGGATTTTTCCTGAAAGTTGAATTCCTGCACAAAAACGAGACACCAAAGCAATTATGCTGAAAACAACGTTAGTCCGCATTAGTTGTATCCCATTCAAACAAATTAGAGAAGAAACAATAGAAAAAAGTGTTCGGGTAAGTAGATACGTTTTGGACGTATCAACTCCCCCAAGCTTAGCTTATTGCTTGTCCTCCAGCAATTCAGTTGAATGGAAAACAAGCACGTGACTTCGCCTCTTCTGCCACCATAGTATTCAGCTTGTCCCTCATAGAGTAGCAAATATAAATGCATAGGACACCTTCAAAGTTCATAAGAGTGACTAGATACAAATAGTTTAAAACAAGCAATATCAAGTTATGCATCAATCAACTAGTCTTGGGACAATGCACATAGAACTAAGAATGGCCACTATGCTCTCAAAGTAGGTGCATAAAGATAGAAGGTGGAGACTCAATATAATGGTGGAAGAATAGCCTTTTTATAAAAGGAAGTAGGGATTCAAGTCTCATAAAGAGCTTCCAAAGATTATGGTACTTATAGCTTTCAGCTCTCATTGCCCCTATCATAAGCATCTTGAAGTGATTAAGGTTAAAGTGAACAAACTATGGTGTACATGCTTGACGAAGTATAAGTTAGAAATCTCATGTCCCTTGTATACGAGGGCCGCTTCTCATGCTACTCAAGTTTAGTCACCGGTAAGTTCTTGTCATCGTAAGTACATGTGTATCATAGAGAACCGCCAACGGGGTACCCCTTGCCCGATGATACGGAAGAATCCACATATCAAAATGACAAGGCAAGCAGACAATGAGCATCTCAGCAATCTTCTTATTTACCATGGGAATATGGTGCTTTTTTTCTCTCTTTCCTCTTTTCATAATATCTCTTTTTTATCTCTTCTTTTTTTTCTCAATAGGACTCTTTTTTTTATAAGAAGAATGCTTCATAGACAGCTCATTATGGTTACGCTGCAGGTTTCCACCATGTCAGCATGGATTAGACCAGCGGCCCAGGCGTTTCTCTAACACATATACATAACTCCATGGACTTACAAGCTCCCCTTTCATTTCACACCAACGACATCCATATACAAAAGAGCATGATATTAACTAGGTACAAGTACCAAGTGCAATGTTGAAAGCGTTCCCCATGAAAGCATGGTTCTGCTAATTCCCAACAAATAAGTGCAAGCATATACAACATAGACGACACAATGGTTCAAGTTTATTAAGGGCAAGAAAAGTAAAGTGTGCCATCAAGTTCGTGAGAGCTTTAATCACTAGTTTTCTCATAACAAGTTTAATTTGGAAGGTAAACAAAAGCATGAATATACTTGGAATAGCATAAGCTAGTAGGTAGGTATGGTGGACTCTTTGGAATAACTTGGTTTAGGGAGTTGGATGCATGAGTGGAACTCATACTTAGTTGTGGAGGCTAGCAAAAGACTGGGAGCGACAAACTAAGAGAGCAATAATGGCCATAATCATGCAGAGCGACAAAACATCATTGATCAAAGCATAAAGTGATACTACAAGTTGAAAACTAAAGGATCATAAAGGCTTATGGTGACTTGAGATAGTCATAACATGGTGTGAGCATGCGCCAAGTCAACCCAAATAAAGCATCAAAGGAGAATACCACAATACTATGCTTTAATATGCTAAAACAACGCATGATTCATCCAAGGCACATTAAGCAATCTCAATTGTTTATAACAAGTCATGCTATAGCAAAGAATACTAAGCATAAAGCCAAAACAATATCAAGCATGGCATGACAAAGCATAGACCACAGTAAAAAACAAGCTCTTTTTACCACATAAGCATGAACTTTCCTACTCTTTTCCAAACCAAACCAAACTATTTGCAAACCAATGTATGAAAGAGAGGGTCCACCCAATTTATTCAGAAAACTAAGCAAACCAAGCAAACGAAAAACCAAAACGAAAACAAAAAAGAAGACGCTCCAAGAACAACACAACTGTGCATGAAACAATAAATGAAGCGTTTGGAAGAAACCTGGGATTTTTATTGATGAAGAGGGGGATGCCTTGGGCATCCCCAAGCTTTGACGCTTGTACTTCTCGGATATTTCTTGGGTTGACATGCGTGTCATCCCCAAGCTTGAGCTTAGTCTATCCTTCATCTCATTACTCATTCCTTCCATACACCTGAAATTTTTCTTCATACAAAACTTCACACAATCTTTATTAGCAACATTAGTGCACTCAAGATAAAAAGGTCTTAAGGTTCAGTTCTAACACCAAATAAACTTCCATTAGAACAAGCACGTGACAAGTACCAACCAACTACTTGTGATCAGTTTTTGATAAATTGACGCAATTGAAGCAAGGCACCATGACAGCTGATGAGTACTACATGGAGATGGAGATGCTTATGCAGCGTGCTCGAATTCGTGAGTCCATTGAGATGACCATGCAACGATTCCTAAACAATCTGAAGTTACCGATCAAGAGCATTGTTCGTCATCACAAGTATGAGACCATGAATGAGTTGTTGCATCATGCTAGAGAGGCCGAATCCTAGTTGGCAGAAGAGGCGAAGTCACGTGCTTGTTTTCCATCCTCCAGCAGATTTTCGGCCAGGTCTACACCTCCTACAGTCATGCCACCAGCTTCTGTTCCATTTACACCATCGGCTAAACCAGCAAGTACACCTTCGTTTGGTTCTAATGCTCGGAAACCCGCTGCTCCTGCTGCTAGCTCGGGTTCCAACATGTCTACTGCACGTACTCGTGATGTAGTGTGCCATACTTGTGGGGGTAGAGGTCACTACAAAAAGGATTGTCCAAACAGCAAGGTTATGTTTGTTAATGAACAAGGTGAAGTAGAAAGTGGAGATGAAGCTTCTGATGATGATATTGACGACGGCGAGGAAGGTGCTGATGCATATGCTGAGCGTGCACCCACTATTGTCGTATCTTCACGTGTACTTAGTGTGCAACCGGTTGAGGAATCCCAGCATTGCAACTTGTTCCAAACAAAAGCTCTAGTTGGACCAAACAAAGCTTGCAAGGTAATTATTGATGGAGGTAGCTGCAGAAATCTTGCAAGTGCCAAACTATGTGCCAAACTGAATTTGACATACTTACCTCATCCCAAGCCATACTACATACAATGGTTGAGCAACAATGGTGAGATGAAGGTAAATCATATGGTACGTGTGAATTTTCAAATAGGTCCATACAAAGATTCTATTGATTTTGATGTGGTTCCTATGACTGTTTGTCACCTACTATTGGGTCGGCCTTGGCTCTATGATCGCCATGTGCAACACAATGGCCGAGCCGATACATATCACTTGGAATTCAAAGGGAAGAAGATTACTATGCAGCCAATGACACCACAAGAAATTGTGAATGATTCTCGCCAGAAGATAGAGGTGAATTTGAAGGAAGATACTACCACTCGGCGAGATTGTGTGACAGCTATTACTGATGTAATTGAGCCTAAATTGAGTGATATAACGAAAAGTGAGAGAGTGCCTGGGTTATTGATACTAGCCACCAAGGAGGATATGAGAGAGTTTCGCGAGGATCCTACAGCCATGCCACTTGTGCTCATGTATAAGGGCGAGGTATTGGTTTCTAACGACATGACCCCTATTTCTCTTGGTGTCTCTTCTGTTTTACAGGATTTTGGGGATGTGTTTCCAGAAGACGTACCCGCAGGTTTGCCCCCATTGCGTGGTATAGAACATCAAGTGGACCTGATTCCTGGCGCCACACTTCCCAACCGTGCACCTTACAGGACTAATCCCGAAGAAACTAAGGAAATTCAGAAGCAAGTACAAGTGTTACTGGATAAAGGGTACATTCGTGTCTCTCTTAGCCCTTGTGCTGTTCCTGTTATTTTAGTTCCTAAGAAAGATGGCACATGGCGCATGTGTGTTGATTGTAGAGCGATTAATAACATCACTATTCGATATCGTCATCCTATTCCACGCTTAGAGGATATGCTAGATGAATTGAGTGGTGCTGCTGTTTTCTCTAAAATTGACTTGCGTAGTGGTTATCATCAAATTAGGATGAAAGAAGGGGATGAATGGAAAACTGCTTTCAAAACTAAATTCGGTTTGTATGAGTGGTTAGTTATGCCGTTTGGTCTTACTAATGCACCTAGTACTTTCATGCGTTTGATGAATCATGTTTTGAGAGAGTTTATTGGTCGTTTCGGTGGTTTACTTTGATGATATACTCATATACAGCCACACCGAATCTGAACATTGCACTCATATTAGACAAGTTTTGCAAGTGTTACGTGATAATAAACTGTATGCTAATCTTGAGAAGTGTACATTTGCAAAAGATAAGGTCATATTCCTAGGATTTGTTGTTTCTAAGCATGGAGTAGAGGTAGATCAATCTAAAATTGAATCAATACAGAATTGGCCTACTCCAATGAATGTTAGTCAAGTGTGTAGTTTCCACGGTCTCACTGGTTTCTATAGGCGCTTTGTGAAAGATTTTAGCACCATTGTTGCACCATTAAATGATTTGACAAAGAAAGGTGTTCCTTTTGTATGGGGCGCGGCTCAAGACATTGCATTTGATACATTAAAACGTTTGCTTACTTCTGCACCATTACTTGCTTTACCTGATTTTTCGAAGCAATTTGAAGTTGAATGTGATGCTAGTGGTATATGCATAGGTGGCGTTTTGATGCAAGAGGGTCGGCCTATAGCTTATTTTTCTAAGAAATTGACTGGTGCTCGTTTGAATTATTCTATATATGATAAAGAATTGTATGCACTTGTTAGAGTACTTGAGGTTTGGCAACATTATTTGTGGCCAAAAGAATTCATCATACATTCTGATCATGAAGCTTTGAAATACTTGAAAGCTCAATCAAACTTGCATAGAACATTAGCTAAATGGGTTGAGTTCATTGAGTCTTTTCCTTACATCATTAACTATAAGAAGGGAAAACAGAACGTTGTTGCTGATGCTCTATCTAGGAAGAACATGCTATTAACCAATCTTGATGTTAAAATTCCTGGATTAGAAGCTATTTGTGCACTTTATGCAACTGACCATGATTTTGCTGAACCATATCGTTTGTGTGCTCTTAGAAACGCATGGGATAAGTATCATATACATGATGGATATTTGTTTCAAGCTAACAAACTATGTATTCCAGAATCGTCGTTGCGTTTGTTCTTAGTGCAGGAATCACATGCTGGTGGTTTGATGGGTCACTTTGGGCGTGAGAAGACGTTGCTCATGCTTGCTGATCACTTTTATTGGCCCAAGATGAGGCGTGATGTGTACATATTTGTGAGCCGATGTATTACATGCCACAAGTCGAAATCTAAGCTGAAGCCTCACGGTTTGTATACACCACTCTCTGCACCGACTACTCCATGGGAAGACATTAGCATGGATTTTGTGCTAGGTCTACCTAAAACTCAGAGAGGTCATGATTCTATATTTGTGGTAGTGGATAGGTTCTCTAAGATGGCTCATTTTATTGCCTGCCACAAAAGCGACGATGCATCGCATGTTGCTAACCTGTTTTTCAGGGACATCGTGAGATTACATGGAGTACCAAAGATGATTGTTTCTGACCGTGATGTGAAGTTCATGAGCTACTTTTGGAAGACCTTATGGGGAAAGCTAGGAACAAAGTTGCTGTTCAGTACTACATGTCATCCCCAAACAGATGGTCAAATGGAGGTGGTGAATCGAACATTGTCACAGCTGCTAAGGACCATGATTAAAAAGAATCTGTGGGAGTGGGAAGAGTGTTTGCCACATGTTGAGTTTGCTTACAACAGGGTTGTGCATTCAACTACTCAGCTTTGTCCTTTTGAGGTGGTGTATGGTTTCAAGCCATTGACGCCACTTGATATGTTGCCTCTGCCATTACATGAGAGAGTTGATATGGAGGCATCAAAACGTGCTGATTATGTGAAGAAAATACATGAGAAGACTCGAGAGGCTATTGAGAAGAAAGGCAAGAACATTACTGCTGCAAGGAATCAAGCAAGGAAAGAAGTGTTGTTCAAGCCTAGAGACATAGTTTGGGTGCATCTACGCAAGGATAGGTTCCCACTACTTCGAAAGTCAAAATTGAAGCCACGTGGTGCTGGTCCTTACAAGGTGTTAGCCAAGATTAATGATAACGCCTACTCGGTTGATATACCTATTGAGGAGTTTGGTGGAGTTAGCAATAGCTTCAACGTTGCTGATTTGTCACCATATGCTGGAGAAGACCTTGGAGCATCGAGGTCGATGCCTTTTGAAGGGGGGAGATGATGAGGACATCCCTACAATTATACCTACCCCAATGACTACTGAAGATGCTACAACTGTTGCAAGAAAGGATCAGTCCAATTAGATTAGAATTGGACCTATTACAAGAGCTCGTGCTAAGCTACTGGAACAACAGGTTCGTTGGAGAAACAAGCATGGCGCGAGGAGGAGAAGGGCTAGAAGAGAAGCCCAACATGATGATCACCCAAGGATGCGCGAGGGAGGAGCAGGAGGAAGGCGCAAAAGAAGATCATCAAGACGAAGGCAAAAAGATCTGCCATGACCGGAGTGTCCGGCCAGATCCACCCGGACTGTCCGGCATGGTCGAGAGGCAAACTGGCATGGACATTCAGTATGCCAGTTCGGATACTACCCGGACACCACCCGGAAACTTCAGAGTTTCCGGCCAGACCGAACTGTCTGGCACACTTCACCTGGAGTGTCCGGCCTAACAGGACTGTCCGGCCGATTTTGACCGGAGTGTCCGCCCGCCGACCGAATCTGGTCCGAGTCGGTTTGTATCAGTTTGAGTCGTTTGCGTTTAGTTTCGGTTTCTGGTCGCTCCAGCCGCCCTTATAAGCTATGGGACGACCTCTAGTTAGGGTTTAATCCACGTTAAAATATTTTGGAGTTGTTTCTTTCATAGAACCTCTAGAATTACCCTGTGTTCGAATCTACCAACTATAATTGAGTGTGATCTGTTGTTCCATTGGGAATTAGTAGATTGCATACTACCGTTCGTGGTCACGGCTGCGTGCGCAAGAGTGTGGTGTTGTGAATATCCTACAAGTTTCGAGATCTGTTGCGCTGGCATCAGGGATCGAGCGGGAGAGATCATAGCTACGCACTAGTTATCTATCATCCACCATCATCATCGCCATCCGCTTACTGAGAAGATCGGGCCACCCCATATCAAAAGATGTTGTGCAAGTTCTCATTGCGAGCATGTATGACTATATATGGAACACATGCCTAGGATTGTCTAGTACTTGGATGCTTTATCTTATTTATCTACAATTGCCCTATGTTCTGATTGCTATGTGAATTGTCTTGTCCATGCAACGCCCGTCCATCCATCCCTATGCCTATCGCACTCGAATCCCACTGTTTACTGCTTTTGTTACTATTGTCTTTGCTTTACTACTACTGCTGCTGATATGGGGTGGCCCGATCTTCTCAGTAAGCGGATGGCGATGATGATGGTGGATGATAGATAACTAGTGCGTAGCTATGATCTCTCCCACTCGATCCCTGATGCCAGCGCAACAGATCTCGAACCTTGTAGGATATTCACAACACCACACTCTTGCGCACACAGCCGTGACCACGAAGGGTAGTCTGCAATCTACTAATTCCCAATGGAACAACAGATCACACTCAATTATAGTTGGTAGATTCGAACACAGGGTAATTCCAGAGGTTCTATGAAAGAAACAACTCCAAAATATTTTAACGTGGTCTAAACCCTAACTTGTGATGGCTACGGAGGTTTATATGAGGGCTGGGGCGTCCTCCCCTCTAAACGGGCCTAAAAACAGCCATAACTTGGCCCAAACTGACTCGGTTCGACTCAAACTGATACATACCGACCCATATATGGGTTCGGCGTTATTGGCACGCAGTCCAAACGTCGTGGAACACCTCAAACATGTAATTCTTGGTGCGCCATCTCTCACTCTTGCTCATACGTGATTTCCTCATTGCCTCCTAGTGCGCATGCCTCCCGCTCCTCCCTCGCGCACTTGTTGATATTGGAAATCAGCGCTTGTCCTTCTTGATGCAACTCTCCTCCTCCTCGCGCAACGCTTGTGTTATCAATAAACCTGATCATACAAAGATGCATAGACTTAGGTAGTATAAAGTTCTCCTTAAGTAAAACATCAGGTTCAATTAGGAATGAATTCACCTGATAGTCATTATTGATTTGACTCAATATTTCCTTCAAGTTCAGGCAGTCAGAATCATCATAATCCCTGTATATATCCTCATCATCCTCCCTTTCTTCATGAAAAGCCGTCCTCGGCTTTAGGTAAGCTGAAAGTGGGAGAAACAAAAAGAACAACGTGTACGCAAAGTATATGTATATATAACATGTTGTATTATTGTTGTTCACATGACAAGTATGTCCAGTATACATCAAGCAACTTAAATTGCAGGTATAAGTGAAGTACAAAGAATCATGATCATGGTGAAAAACAACTAAATAGAGTCATGTTCTTCAATATTAAATTCAGTTTTCTCAAAGAAGATCTATGATCAAATTTGTGAACAAGATCAAACCAATTCAATATGTCTGAAAACCAAATTGAATCATGCCATGCTTCAACTGCGCTACTCTGATTATTATGAACATGATCATTTTGTCCAGTATGTAAAATGCAACTCAATTTGCAAATATCAAGGAAGTCTAAAGTAGTAACAAAACTAGAAAAGACTTTTGGGACAAACACAGTGAATATGAAAACTTGGGTCCTATTCTAGCAAGATTAGAACAATCCAACATAGGTAAACTTACTTGTGTTGGTTGCAATATATCAACTAGACCAGAATGTATTTCCATAATATCTAGAACATGAACTATTGTCCCGTAGCAAACATTTTGTGATGTATGGCTGAAAACAGCATGTTTCAGTTCAGCGATTCTATCATAAGTAATGTATATGTGATCCACAAGAAAATTTTCATGCATGCTATATTCACCAATCAGATTGAAAGTGAAACAAGGAGAATATGTGCTAGAATTCAGAAATGAAATTTCAGAAATCTTATCCATAGCACAACTCATACTCATAGGTTCATTTAGCATGATGGAATACACAATATCAGCAGGTGGTATTCGAGCAAGTATTTCCTTATGTGTTATCAGTACCACATGATGAAAATTTGAATTTGGTAAACTATCACATGGTGCTGAAACGGTAGTGCAAGGCAAATCACAAGGAGGCTTCAGTAAAGGAATAGACTCACAATATGTCGCACATGTTGGCTGAAGCTCACCAATGTCATTAACAATCTTCTCAGCTGTAGTAGGTACTACGACATCCTCCTCAAGTAACAATACCAGATCGTGTGATGCAGGTTGTAAAATAGGCGGCTCCCTTTCTTCAAAAGCAACCTGCACATCACAAGATACAACACTAGGAGTAGACATGATTACGTTAGTAGACAACTCACATTTCTCATTAGTGTCCACTCTCAAAATTTCTGGAAGAGGCCATTTGCAGTTGTTCAAAAACATAGAACGTAGAAATTGCTTGAAATCTTCCCAAAGGATTTTTTACCCATGACACCATACACAATCCTTGCGTCCTTCCACCAACGAGCTACCTCTTCATCCACACGTCGGTGAGCAAGAATGTATTCTATATGGCCATTAAACTTGCTATCGAAAGTACGACATCTCGCAAAACCAAATCCCATATCAATTTCCCAAATCTGATATTCTGCGGGTGTGGCGGAACTTTCCAATCGCCACTTGATTGTAGTTGGATCATATGCCATGCCAACCACAATAGCTAAATAGTCATGGTAAACATCATCTGATTTCTGCATCACATCAACACTAGTAGAAGTCATGATTAGTACATTAGTGCAAAAACACAAAACTGTTTTGGTGGCACACTCACAACTCACTCAAAAACTGACAAGAAAGCAGATCTTACCGTTCCAAAGTGAATAGTGATGCTTACAAATTCGAAATCAAGGACTGATGCACTGATGTGACGAAGTGAATACCAAAGGTATAGAGAACAATCGCAGGGCACACAGGTTATTTATGGTGGAGCTGTAGGTATGGTATCCTAACTACACCGCAAACAAGTCCTAGTGCTGATCGTATGACAAAGACCCACGGAAACACACACGGTGGAGATAAATAGGGAAATTGCAACTATGAAAATGAGCTTCAATAAAGTGAGGTATGTCGGAGGAACGCTCGTGTTGCAATGCACAAGGAGAGATGCTAGCAATGTCTCAATGAAACGGGCACAAGATTGCTAAACTGAGCAGCCCGTAGAGCACTAAGCACGCTAACAAAGAAAGGTTTACTAAGGCTCACAAGGATAGGTACGCTATGTGGAGTCAGTAAAAAAACAAAAAACAAAAAAAATTGACCTGAGAATTGGTCTCTGCCACTGCAGAAAAACGGCCTAAAATCCTACCGCGGCAAAAAAAAATTTCTCGTACTAGCACAGACTGGTCTGTGGTAAGGCGACGGTCCGAATTTTTTTTTTCGGATTTTTTTTGTCTTTCACGCTGGAGCATAGACCCGTCTGCGGTCAGGCGTGAGGCAGCGAGCCGAATTTTTTTTTACTTCAACGTGAAGCAAACTCAGTACAAGTATAGATCCGATCGGTTTGCCTTTTTTTCTCCTTCTTTCAAACGGATCTACAACCTAAGACTAAAAGAAAACATATCTACTAGATCTAAGACTCAAGAACACGACGAACAGTCTAGAAATAGTCTAGGGACTCCGACAACGGATCAAAAACAGACGAAAACTAGACAAAAACTATGACTCAGATTTAGAAGAAAGGCTACACAAAAGGATTACTAGAACTCACGAGCAGTGTTATCTAGGCTATGGCAATGAACTATGAACCCTAATATTTTTGTGTGGCTTTTTCTATATAGGACAAAAACAACTAATCTATGGATGGATTTGTGGATGCTTACCGAGGCAACACTGGAAATCTGATACCAAGATGATATTGCTCACCGAGTAAACCTAGCGCTCTGATACCAAGATGATATGGGGTGGCCCGATCTTCTCAGTAAGCGGATGGCGATGATGATGGTGGATGATAGATAACTAGTGCGTAGCTATGATCTCTCCCGCTCGATCCCTGATGCCAGCGCAACAGATCTCGAACCTTGTAGGATATTCACAACACCACACTCTTGCGCACGGAGCCATGACCACGAACGGTAGTCTGCAATCTACTAATTCCCAATGGAACAACAGATCACACTCAATTATAGTTGGTAGATTCGAACACAGGGTAATTCCAGAGGTTCTATGAAAGAAACAACTCCAAAATATTTTAACGTGGTCTAAACCCTAACTTTTGACGGCTACGGAGGTTTATATGAGGGCTGGGGCGTCCTCCCCTCTAAACGGGCCTAAAAACAGCCATAACTTGGCCCAAACTGACTCGGTTCGACTTAAACTGATACATACCGACCCATAGATGGGTTCGGCGTTATTGGCACGCAGTCCAAACGTCGTGGAACACCTCAAACATGTAATTCTTGGTGCGCCATCTCTCACTCTTGCTCATACGTGATTTCCTCATTGCCTCCTAGTGCGCATGCCTCCCGCTCCTCCCTCGTGCACTTGTTGATATCGGAAATCAGCGCTTGTCCTTCTTGATGCAACTCTCCTCCTCCTCACGCAACGCTTGTGTTATCAATAAACCTGATCATACAAAGATGCATAGACTTAGGTAGTATAAAGTTCTCCTTAAGTAAAACATCAGGTTCAATTAGGAATGAATTCACCTGATAGTCATTATTGATTTGACTCAATATTTCCTTCCAGTTCAGGCAGTCAGAATCATCATAATCCCTGTATATATCCTCATCATATGGGGTTCAGGCAGGCCGCTCTGATACCAAGATGATATGGGGTGGCCCGATCTTCTCAGTAAGCGGATGGCGATGATGATGGTGGATGATAGATAACTAGTGCGTAGCTATGATCTCTCCCGCTCGATCCCTGATGCCAGCGCAACAGATCTCGAACCTTGTAGGATATTCACAACACCACACTCTTGCGCACGCAGCCCTGACCACGAACGGTAGTCTGCAATCTACTAATTCCCAATGGAACAACAGATCACACTCAATTATAGTTGGTAGATTCGAACACAGGGTAATTCCAGAGGTTCTATGAAAGAAACAACTCCAAAATATTTTAACGTGGTCTAAACCCTAACTTGTGACGGCTACGGAGGTTTATATGAGGGCTAGGGCGTCCTCCCCTCTAAACGGGCCTAAAAACAGCCATAACTTGGCCCAAACTGACTCGGTTCAACTCAAACTGATACATACCGACCCATATATGGGTTCGGCGTTATTGGCACGTAGTCCAAACATCGTGGAACACCTCAAACATGTAATTCTTGGTGCGCCATCTCTCACTCTTGCTCATACGTGATTTCCTCATTGCCTCCTAGTGCGCATGCCTCCCGCTCCTCCCTCGCGCACTTGTTGATATTGGAAATCAGCGCTTGTCCTTCTTGATGCAACTCTCCTCCTCCTCGCACAACGCTTGTGTTATCAATAAACCTGATCATACAAAGATGCATAGACTTAGGTAGTATAAAGTTCTCCTTAAGTAAAACATCAGGTTCAATTAGGAATGAATTCACCTGATAGTCATTATTGATTTGACTCAATATTTCCTTCCAGTTCAGGCAGTCAGAATCATCATAATCCCTGTATATATCCTCATCAGCTGCTTTACTATTCCTACTACAAAACAGTTGCTACTGATAAACTGCTATGAGCAAGATTGTTTCCAGGTGCAGCTGAATTGACAACTCAGTTGTTAAGGCTGATAAATATTCTTTGGCTCCCCTTGTGTCAAATCAATAAATTGGGTTTCACTTCCCTCGAAAATACTGCGATAGACCCCCTATACTTGTGGGTCATCAAGACTATTTTCTAGCGCTGTTGCCGGGGAGCATAGCTTTATTTATCAAGTTCACTTGGATTCTCTATTGTTCGCTGCTATCCATCCATCATGGGTAAGTCTCGTGATGGCAAGTTTCCTATTTTACCATCCACTACAAGAAGAGGTACGGTTCTGAACACCTCTGCTGCTCTTGATTCACCATCTGTTATAAGTAAGCTCGTTTCACCACCACATACACATGCTACACACACTGCTACTACTGCTAAATCTGAAACTTCTAATGCTTATGATGCTGGTTCTACTGTGCTTGATAAGAGTGGTTCATTAGGTCCTTCCCTAGATGCTACGATTGCTAGAACTATAGCTGGAAATACCGAAACTCCTAATGAAGACACTACCACACCTGTTAGCTCACCTGAGTCTAGTGAGAGTTATGATATTGAAGAAGATTATGTTGAGATGACCAATGAGTTTATTAAAGAATGTAAGAACACCCATGATAGGAGCGCTGCTAAGAGTCTCCTTGAGAGGCGTACTATTAGACCCAAATTATATCCTGCTGCTAAGTTTGTTGCTTCTCCCATAAACATTATAGATGAAGATTATGATTTCTCTCTCGATCTATCTTACATAGCTATTGTCGAGAAAGAACCTTTTTGTGGGACTAAAAATGAAAGTGCGGTAGCACATATGAATGAACTTTGTACCATGAGTGGCTTGTTTTCTGATGATATTAAGATGCGTACTTACTTTGTTGCTAAAATTTTTCCTTTTTCACTGAAAGGAGAAGCTAAAACTTGGTTTAGTAATTTACCTCCTGGATCTATTGATAGCCCTGAGTGCTTGATTAGTACTTTCCTGCAGAAATATTTTCCTCCCAGTGCTAGACATGCTATTTTGCAGGAACTTTTTGATTTTAAACAGGGAGAAAAAGAGGTATTGCCTGAATCTTGGGCAAGGTTTTGTGCTTTGATTCATGCACAGGCTGGAAGTCCATTACCTAAGAATGAGCTTCTTGATATATTTTATAATAGACTAACCGAGGAATCTAGGACATACCTAGATAGTTGTGCTGATTGTGTTTTCAGGAATAGGACTCCTAAGGAAGCTAAGGAATTAATGGCTAAAATAAGCAAGAATTATGAAGATTGGACTCCTCCTAAACAGGCTATACCTGAAGTAATTGTATCTGAACCATCTATTCCTGTGCCTATTCCAACATCAAAGAAGAGGGGGGTTATTGAATTAAATGATGAAGTGATGAAGGAAGCTAAGAAATGTCTTAAGGAGAAGGGAATTAAAGCTGCAGATGTCAAGAATTTGCCTCCTATAGAAGAATTATGTAAGCCTATTCCCTACTCACCCACTATTGTGGTACATTCTCTCCAACACTTTGATGAAAGTGATATCCCTTACGCTAAACCTCCTGATCAATGCTTAGAAGAATTTGATATCTTTATTGTTAAGCAAGATAACTTTAATAAAAGGGTGCAAAATCATCTAATGGAAAACACTAGAGCTATTGTTGAGTTGAAAGATATTGTGGAAAGAACCTCTAATGATGTTAAAATGATTGTTAAACACTTTCAAATGGTTCAAACTCAAATAGATCAACTCGTTAAAGTGCAAAACGACTTGCTAGTTAATGCTGCTAAAGAAAAACATGCTTATGAAATTAAAACTAGAAGTGGTGCTGCTACCCAGGATCCTCTATATCCCGAGGGGCATCCCAAAAGAATTGAGCAGGATTCTCAACAATCTGAAAATAGTGGTTCTACTCGTAAGAAAAGGAAAAAGAAACATAAAACTATTGTAGAATCCTCTAAACCTGCTATAGATCCTAATAGTATATCTATCTCTGATGCTGAAACTGAAAGTGGTAATGAAGAAAATGAAGTTCCTAATAAAGAAAAAGTTGAAGAAGAACCTAGAAATCACACTAAGACTACTAAATACACTAAAGAAGATTTTATTGCTAAGAAACATGGTAGTGAAAGAGAACCTTGGGTCCAAAAACCTATGCCTTTCCCTGATAAGAAACACAAGTCAAAGGAAGATGAACACTATAATAAGTTTTGTGAGTGGATGAAGCCTTTATTCTTGCAAATTCCTGTCACTGATGCTATTAAATTGCCTCCTTACTCAAAGTATATGAAGGACATTGTCTCGAATAAAAGGAAGATCCCTAATGAAGAAATCTCTACTTTGCTTGCTAATTATTCTTTCAATGGTAAGGTTCCTAAGAAGCTTGGAGACCCAGGATTCCAACTATCCCTTGCTCTACAGTTATGTTAGAACTGCTTTGTGTGTTTTGGGAGCTGGAGTTAGTGTTATGCCTTTCTCTCTCTATAAGAGGCTTCAGCTTGAAAAATTGATACCAACTGATATATCTTTGCAAATGGCTGATAAGTCTACCACTATTCCTGTGGGTATATGTGAGGATGTACCTGTTCAGGTGGCTCATAATTGCTTGATATTAACTGATTTTGTTGTGCTTGAAATGCCTGAAGATGATAATATGTCTATTATTCTTGGGAGACCTTTTCTTAATACTGCAGGAGCTGTTATTAATTGTAATCAAGGAAAGGTGACCTTCAATGTTAATGACAAGGAACATACTGTCTATTTCCCCAAGAAGATTGAAAGGACTTATGGTTTAAATTCAATTGAACATGTTGAAGGCATTCAAGTTGGAGAAATATATTATCCCATACCAAAAGAAAATTTTGAAACTATTATGATTGGGACCATTGCTATGAAGGTTGAGGTAACATAATCATTAGTGGAGTACAAAGTTTTGTCTCATATGCAGTTGTTTTGGTAGCAAGACTTGATCAACCTTGCTAACAAAAGGATTCCATTGAACAAAACAATGTTTTCATTATGATTGTCTCCGTTTAATTCTATCCTTTGCATTTTAGTTTTTGCTTTCGTTTGGTTTTCTTTGTGTTGTTAGTTGCTTGCATGCTAGAACTTTTGTAGTTCTAGCCTTGTTTTGTCTTTGCATCATGTTTCCAAAAAAAGAAAAAAAATCTATCTGTTAGAAAATCATTCTTCTATTTCTGAAAAAAGCCCAAAAATAAAGTGTCTCGAAAAATTCCAGAAAATTCATATTAAATTTTTACGTGAAAAAAAGGGCAGAGGAGTACCTGGTAGGTATCAGGGAGGCCCACCAGGCAGGCACACCATGTGGTGGCGCGGCCAGCCCTGGGTGGCGCCATGCCCTGGTGTGGGCCACCCCTGGCCCCCTACTACTTCTCTCACCTGCCACTTTCTTCTCTCTCCCGAGTAAGCTCCAGTTCATAGCTCAAAATCGCGTTCTTTCTGTGCTTGCTCTCGATTTCTTCGATCTCCTTGCTCAGCCCATCTTTCTTGCTGAAATTTGGAGCATTTGTTCCTTGGTATGTGACTCCTCCCCTTGTCCAAGTAGATTTGTGTTTAGTGGATTATACGTTGAGTATTTTGCTATTGTAGGTGACTGGTTATGAGAGCTTGTAAGCTTGTTTGATGCTTAGAGATATAGTTTTGATGCATGTTTAGGCCTCTTGCAAGTCCCTATGAGTAGAATCCTTCATTATATTTACTTTGCAATCACTTGTTTAATAAGTGTTTAAATTTTAGAATAAAGATGAGTGAGCACCACCTAAACCAACATGAGCTTTGGGTGCCTGAGGTCATGAAGGTCCACAGGGAGGAGGAAGTTTTTCCCTCCATTTATCCATGCCCTGAGTTCATGAGAGCTGCAGGAATTCTACAAGATTTCCACACTTTGGTTTCTAATGCAGGGTTAGAGCGTTTGTTGGAAGATGAACCTTGTCAATTTGTGAAGCTAACCATGTCTGTGGTGCAGGATTTCCAATTTAGTCACTCTTTGCCTAACCCCATGGTCCATTACAAAATTTACAATATTGCTGTTAATCTTTCTCTTGATGATTTTTGTGCAGCCATTGAGGTACCTCAATGGGGATCATGTAAGAAGATTAAAGAGAGACCGGAACCACTCATGGATTTATACGCAAAATTTTGTCAAGGGAGTAGCTTCTCAAAGGAGAATGGAAAAATCCGTAACATTCATCTTCCCTCCATTCACTACTTTGCCTACTTTATTGCCAAGTGTGTTCTTGCTAGGAAAACTGCCAATAAGTTATCTTCGTTTGATCTAGCATTTATCTCTGCTGCTCTTAGATGAGATAGGTCTTACAACTTGGGTGCTTTGATAGCTTTCCGTCTTGCTGCTAACCGTGAGAAAGGTGGAATTTGTGGAGGCCTCATTGCTTCTCGTTTACTAGCATTGCATGGTTTAGTGACTCATCATCTAGACCTACAGTTTCCCATAGAGAGGCTTGATTTTAATTCCATGATACAGCATAAATTTATTTCCTCATGGGCCAGTTTGAGTGAGTTGTCTTATGAAATAACCTTTCTCAAAGCTGGTTGGAGAAAGAGCAAGTCCGAGCGTGTTGTTCTTTTGCCTGCACCTGTTTTGTTTAACCTTGATAACAGGGAAGGATGGTCCCTCACTGAGGAGGAGCTGGACACGTACTTGGCAGAGCTCTCCCAACAGGAGCAGGACACTAGAAGGGAGGTCACGGACGATTCGGTCTAGCCCTCGAATGAGGGAGAGTCTTCATATCAGCAGCCCGCTTATGATTGGGGAGCTTCCTCTTCTTCTCATGGGCCCAGCTATGACCATTCTTACCAAGATCCGCCCGCTTGGAACCCCTATTCGTACATGGATTGATACCCACTTAGGCCAAAAGCCTAAGCTTGGGGGGAGGTACGCCGACACCGCACTCATCTCCATATCATGTTGCGTCGGTACTTTGTATATTCATGTTTTCGTTCTCTTTTTATTTTTCGTTCTTCTTTGCTTTTGCTTTCTAAAAACACAAAAAAACCAAAAATATTTTTGTTGTTTCTCTTTGGTTTTCTTCTTCTTTTTGCCTTGGTTTGTTTTTCCCTTTTTGCTTTGTTTGAACTATTCGAAAAACCCAAAAAGATTTTGCTTTGCTTGTTTTTCTCTTTTGGTTCTTATTTAAAAATCGAAAACACCAAAAATATTTGTCGTTCTTCTTTGGTTTTTGCAAGTTTGCTACAGGGTTTGGCAGTTCTCAGTGGATTATTGGTTTCATATTATTATTCAAGCCACACAAGTGAAGAGCAATAATGAGGATCAATGACAACTTGAGGCGTGGTAAGAGGCTGGTAACGAACTCTATTTGTTTTCATTTTTGTACATATACTCATCACTGTGGGCGTGCTTAGTCTGTTCATGTAGAGTGTATGTTTTCTTTGGATGCTTAGTAGTTCTTGCTCTAGCTCGCTAATAGTTTGTAGCATGTCTCATGAATGTTTGCTCTCATTGCTCTATTCATAAATTGGCATGACACTGTGGTATCCTCCTCTGAATGTTTCATTTGAATTGACTTGGCACATGCTCACGCATGCACATGACTATAATAATCAGTTAAGCCTCGATGAATTATTTTGCCTTGAGGATCTTGAATCACTTTCATGCCATGATTAGTCCTGTTTTGTTGCAAGCATGATAATGATAGCTATTGCTCTCTCGTTTGTTGCTCCCTTACTATTGCTAGCCTTCACTTCCACTGAGTGTTTTACTCATGTTTCCAACTCCCTAAACCAAATATTTCCAAAGTGTCCACCATACCTACCTATTAGCATCACTTGCTACTCCCGTGCATATTCAATATGCCTTGTTTTCTTCCGAATAAAATGTTTGCTTGTTATGGGAAAATTAGTTAGTAAAGCTCTCACGAACTTGATGGCACACTTTATTTCCTGCACTTAATAAACCTGAACCATTGTGAACTCTTCATGAAAGTTATATGCTTGCAAATTATAGGCTGGGGATTAGCAGAACCGTGCTGTCACGGGGAACGCTTTCAACACTTGTAAATATATACCCAGTTGATACCTTGCTCTTTTGTTTGCGGATGTCGTCGGTGTGAAATAAAAGGGGAGCTTGTAAGTACATGGAGTTATGTATGTGTGTTAGAGAAACGCCTGGGCTGCTGGTCTAATCCATGCTGACATGGTGGAAACCTGCAGCGTAACCATAATGATATCTATGAAGCATTATTCTTATAAAAAAAGAGAGATAGCTATTGAGAGAAAGAAAAAAAGATTTATGAAAAGAGGAAAGAGAGAAAAAAGCACCATTTTCCCATGGTAAATAAGAAGATTGCTGAGATACTCATTGTCTGCTTGCCTTGTCATTTTAATATGGGGATTCTTCCGTATCATCGGGCAAGGGGTACCCCGTTGGCGGTTCTCAATGATACGCACATACTTACGATGACAAGAACTTACCGGTAACTAAAGTTGAGTAGCATGAGGAGCGGCCCTCGTACTCAAGGGACTTGGGATTTCCAGTTTATAGTCTGTCAAGCATATAACTCAGATTGGACCTCACTTTCACCTTAACCACAATAAAGATGCCCATGATAGGGGCAATGAGAGCTCAAAGCTAACAAGTACCATACTTTCAGCATTTGGAAGCCTTTCAAATTTCTCAAAACCTTTTTATTCTACTTGTTGAGTCTCCACATATTCTTTGAGCACCTTCTTGAGAGCATAGTTGTCATTCTTTGTGTTTGTCCTATTACTTGATTATTTGTGTTATGACTTTGATGCGTGTATCTTTGATATCTTTACTTCTAGTCATCACTTGAACTTCAAAGGTGCCTTGGCATTCATAATCAAAGGCAAGCGAGATACCACTCTATCATACCTTTCTATGAGCATTGTAATGTTGCTTATGTTTGTGCTTTGTGCTACATATTATTCTTGAGTTGGAATCTCTTCATAGCTTGCAATGACTATTAAGTAGACTCAGTTGCATACTCTTTATTATGAATTGTCTAAGTAGTTGATCACATTGCTGAGAATATTTACATCATATGAAGCAAATGTGTTCGTGAAAGTTCTTTTATCGCACTCAGTTTTCAACTGAATTGCTTGAGGACAAGCAATAAGCTAAGCTTGGGGGGAGTTGATACGTCCAAAACGTATCTACTTCCCTGAACACTTTTGCTATTGTTTCTCCTCTATACTTGTGTGATTTGGATGCAACTAATGCGAACTAACGCTGTTTTTAGCAGAATTGCCTTGCTGTCTACTTTTTGTGCAGAAAATCAACTATCAGGAAAAATCCAGGAAAATATGCCAAAAATCCTATTTCACCCGAAGACTCCAGGAGCCAGAATACGAGACGGAGAAGAGCCCTGCGGTGGCCACACCACCTGTTGGCGCGGGCCAGGCCAGGCCATGCCAGGGGGTGGTGTGGGCCCCCCAGGCACCCCCTTGGCCTCTCTCTTCGCCTATAAGGAGCCTTCTGACCTAAAAACTTCAGGGGGGTCGACGTTTTTCTAGAAGGAGTTCCGCTCCGCCGCCACCACCAGATTCCACGAGACAGCACCAGAAACTTCGTTCTGGCACCCTGCCGGGACGGGGAATTGGAGGAGATCATCACCATCATCATCACCATCGCTTCTCCATCGACCATCCATGTTTCCCCCATCTATGAGTGAGTAATCCCCCGCTGTAGGCTATGGGGATGGTAGGGATTGGATGAGATCGTTCATGCAATGGCATCAGATTGTTAGGGCATGGTGCCTAGTATCTTCTATTAGTGCTTTATGACTTTGTTGTGACTTGTTGTGCTTAATGCTTGTCACTAGGGCCCGAGTGCCATGATTTTAGATCTGAACTTATTATTGATTCATTATGATAGTATTGTTTTGGGTCTTATCTGCAAGTTGTATACACACGTCGTTGTCTGGAACCTATGGCCCCGAAGTGACAGAAATCGGGATAACCGGAAGGGAAAGGCTTTGATATGTGGATCACGTGTGTTCACGGAGTGTTAATGCTTTGCTCCGGTGCTTTATTAAAAGGAGCACCTTAATTGCAGTAGTTCCCTAGAGGCCCCGCTGCAAACGGGTTGGCAGGACAAAAGATGTTGTGCAAGTTCTCATTGCGAGCACGTATGACTATATATGGAACACATGCCTAGGATTGTCTAGTACTTGGATGCTTTATCTTATTTATCTGCAATTGCCCTATGCTCTGATTGCTATGTGAATTGTCTTGTCCATGCAACGCCCGTCCATCCATCCCTATGCCTACCGCACTCGAATCCCACTGTTTACTGCTTTTGTTACTACTGTCTTTGCTTTACTACTGCTGCTGCTTTACTATTCCTACTACAAAACTGTTGCTACTGATAAACTGCTGTGAGCAAGATTATTTCCAGGTGCAGCTGAATTGACAACTCAGTTGTTAAGGCTGATAAATATTCTTTGGCTCCCCTTGTGTCGAATCAATAAATTGGGTTTCACTTCCCTCGAAAATACTATGATACACCCCCTATACTTGTGGGTCACCACCTGTCACGGTTACTTGTCGGTCGTGGCGGCTCCTTGTGGGGACCTGCTTTTGTGTCCTTCATTGTTGCTACACTCTTCATCATGCTGAGGCTGCTCGCCCTGATCGCATATAACGACGTCGGGCTGGGGCCGCCTTGGAGGTGGCATGCTTGTGCGGTGGCACGGCTCTGGTTCCTCGTGACGCCAAGATGGTGGTGGAGGTGGCGACCGGCGGGGACGAGCCTTTTCTCCGTGATCGGAGGATATGGGGATGGCGTTGGTTCTGTTGCGTGCCCCTCTCCGTCTTTGCTCTATGGAGCCTGTGTGGGATCCCTCATCACGGGGAGATTTTGGCCTTCGACGGTTGTTCAGGGTTGATTGGCACTACATGAAATGTGGTATTTTTTGACCCTCCATATTGGTCACTAGATGGTCATTGTTCTCCATTTGTGATGTTTTTGTGATCAAAAACAGATGGTCAAAAGCTGAGTCACTGACGGACAATAAAGACCTTTTGTGTTCATTGGTCATAGACTACTATGACCAATATAGATGGTTTGGTCACAGACTATCTAGCATGTCCACGTAAGCTTCCACGTAAGCCAGTCCTACATGACAATGCTTCTAGATCAAATTCAGCCCAATCCAACGAGGTTCTCTACATGGGCCAAGCCCAACAATTCCAGCCATTTTATTTTACAAATTTGGCATTTATGGTGCAGTTATTTAATAGGCCAAGCCCAACAAATTGGCCCACATATTTCTCACCATGGCATCTTTTGGTCCAACATTTTCGTCCATTTTTAATTTTTAAAACGTGGTCCCACTAGTCAGATGGCCCAGCTATCATGGGTCCTTTTTGTCCATTTTGGGCCGTGGCCATTTTAGAGCTCAATTAGCATTTGCTTCATCTCTAACGAGTTCCAGGAAGTAAATAATCAATAATTCATAAATTGAGCACAAATCACATTCGATTTCATAATGGCAACATAGATTAGAACATCTCTTACAATCAGGACATAGTTTACAACAAGAAGTAATATAAATAGCTACAGAATTATGACCCTACAATATTGAATAATGTGAGCCTCGAGCTCCTGCCATTCAAAAGAATGTGAGCCTGGAGCTATCGGCCGGCTCGCTGAATTGATGGATGCATCATCAAGTGCCACGACATCATTTTCCTCCTCCACCTTCGGATATTCTTTCTCCTCGAGATCAACACCAGGTACTACAAACAATATACATGAGCAGTAGGTGCATTAGATAGTGCAGTAGATGAGTATTAGGTGAATAGAGAGTGCATTCAGAGCAGATGAATGATAAGCACTTAATTTTCAGTCCGTTGGTCAATTACGCAACATGTCATGACATGATTGAAGATTCAGAAACAGGGGAGAAATAATTTTAGAAGGAGTACCTTTTTAGATACAACAAGCATGACGATTAAATAATAAGTACACACTATACAAACCAAACAAGGGATACAAGCACAGGCACATCAGATCTAGCCATTGTCATTTTAGCGGGCTATATCACACAAACTGGACTATATGATGTTCAATCTCGCTCACAATGATAAATAATTAGGTACATGGTTGTGCTAACAGGACGAGGGTGGTCTCTTCATTTCTATTACTAAGGAATACATGATCTGGTCTCACAGATATATACATGATCTGGATAGAAAGGGGAGCCCATGCATACCTGACTTTGGGATAATGCAGTTGATGGGGATGTCGTTGAAGATAATCTGGTCTCGCAGATATATACATCACAATGGTAGGAGATGGACTTAGGGATGGTGACCAAAAACATCATAAGCATGCAGAGGCTTCAAAAACCTGTAGAGACAATCAGCTTGCTGTTAGCAATGATAATAAAATGTGTAAGGTACTTGAACTTGAAACATGCCAATATATGTTCAAATAAATAAACTAGGGAGTGGTGTAGTAAGACAGTCTGCTATATTATATGCAGCAGCAAGGAACAAAAAAATCAACTATGTATCACATGCTCATGTTATTACCAGAATTAAAACAACTTATAGCAGCTTATGGGTCCATAGAAGAAGCTGCATAGTAGCAAAGTCGTTTCATACAATAGAACACAAACTCGTAGCAGAATAATTAACTTAACTAAATCTAGTAGTGTTATTTCTATCATAGTGCAACAGCAGTAAGTTAATTACCTTAATTTTTACACTGGCTCCTATGTTTGAAACATAATATAAAGATCAGGTAACAAACATTAGCTATGTACATCAGGAACTCCATGAAAGGACATGCTGACAAGCATAAATGTTTTTCATTTGCAATAAGAACAACTTAATACTAATACAAATTTGCATTTGCTACAAGGAAACATTTTCATCTATTATAGAGATCGCATTAGCAATGAATTATAGAACTGATAAAGGTAAAATTTTAGTAATTCATCCTCAATTCACTCAAATATGTTGAACAAGCTTTTGTTCCCATGTACGTCAATGATTCATTGCATAATAACACGTAAAAGGGAGTAGGAACTTGTGCTTCACCTTGGTGGTCTCGGTTTAATGCAGATGGGAAGATGGCTGAGTCTAGATGCAGATGTGTTTATGCGGGTGCAGGACATGGACATGCGCATCCATGGAAAAAAGAACAGGGGAAGGACGTGCAGTAGAAGAGATACCTTGATGTGGGCAGCAGGTTGTGGATGTTGACGGCATCCCGGCAGCAGCATTAGGCCGCGGGTGTGACCGGCAGCAACAAGTCGTGGAGGGTGGTGTCCGGGTGCACCCCGGTGGAAGCAGATCGGGGATGTCGCTGTCCTTGTCCTGGACCTCTCGTCGGAGCCGGACTTGAGTGGTGGCAAGGAGCAGTGGCCGTGCCACGTGCACTACAAGAAAAGTTGGCTTTTACAACGGATGATTTTCGTGGTTGAAGGCCTATTTTTCGTGGCCAAAGAGTCTTCCACGACGGATGGCCTTCGTGGTAAAAGCCCCATCACAAATGAATTAACCACAGTTTTTTTTCGACCGTGGCGGATCGCACCCTTCAGCCACGAAACCTTGTTCCGTCGTAGATCTGTTCACCAACCGCGCTGACTGCTGACGTCACGCGAAATGCCAGGTGGCAGCCGCCATTAGCGGCCGGTTACCGTCGTTAACAGCCATAGAAACCGTGGCAGAAGCGATGCCCAGCCAAGGCCTGCTAAATACTAACTGGGTCGGCCCACAAGGGGAGCCCAATAAGAAGATGGCCCTATACTGTTTTGCCCTATACTGTTTGAAATGGGCTAAAAAATGCAGCCAGCAGCGGCCCGTGAACTTTTAGGCCTGATTCTGTTTCGGCCTACATAAGGCCCATGTTGGTTCAACACTGAGTGGCCCATTAGCATCCTGCGCCAATTCGCTCATGTAAACATAAGGCCTGCAGTCAGCCTATCACTGTTATCGCAGCCCATCGTCGACTGCCTATTGACGGCCCATCTCTGAGATGGCCCGTTACTGTTCTGGCCTGTTACTGTTCTGGCCTTTTACTATTCTGGCCTTTAGTTGTTTAGGCCCACAAGAGGCCCTTTACTGTTCTAGCCTGGTAAATTTGTCGGCCTATTACTACCCTCGTCCGGGAATTTCTCGGCCCGTACTGTTCAGGCTCGTCACTGTTCTGGCCATTTACTGTTGTGGCCTGCTACTGTTTTGGCCTATTACTATTTTGCGATTTGTACAGTTTCTTGCCTGTTACTGTAATGGGTTGTTTCTGTTCTGGCATGCTAGTGTTACGGTTTGCTTCAGTAACGGCGTGTTTCTGTTACGGCCTGTTAGGCCTGTTACCACATGCGCATTGGCCCGTTACGTTTACGGCCTTTTGCAGTTTCGTCAGATCTGAAGCCATGCCAATATCATAAAACATGTATAATAATCCAGCATTTTTTTTACTGTTCGTTGTCGGCCGAATACAACACGATACTGTTCCCTAATCGACCTGCCTGGCGTAGTTACCGTAACGACTACCGCAATGTGTGGACAACGTCAACTAAATGCCTACATGGCCTACGCGAGTTATCTAGATATTACATCCGCTGCAAACTTCTTAAAATTATTACATATTATCAACTCAGGGGAAAGAAAAATCGGCATTTCAGTTGACAATCAAGTTGATAGCAGAGTCCTCAATTTGCTTTCTCAATCGACCACCTACATCTTCCATTGAGTGTGACATCTACATTGGAGGAGACATGATCTTGTAGCCCCCTTTTTGGTGAGGCTAGCAATAATTGCAGTCTAAAACTAAGTAATAACAAGTTAATACATGAAACAAGACAAACTACTCATTTGACTAATATGACAGGAGCTATGAACTGGAGTAATCAAGTATTGACCAACTGGTCAATGGTTCAATTATTGACCAACACGTAAAACAAACATAACAAGCAAGCATGCATTAAACAAGTGTGACTACCGTGAAACGAGCAATCAAAAAATGTGTGTGTGTGGGTTAGAATTTCAGCAGATATAAACTAGCCAGGTCATTTTGAACAAATATATATGGAAGCAGTTCTACACCCTAAAATGCAAGAGACGTTGGGTTACTCGGAATTTGCGCTGAGCCACAAAATGGCATGCAGTTACTGTCATAGCGAAGAATGAACCAGATAGAAATTATAACCGCATCATACGAGAACCTGTAGAGCAGGGATGCAAACCACGAATGAACTATATATTGTAGAGGATAGTTATGTCATGACTTAGGACGAACCAGACGTAGAACCAGATGCGAGATATAATGGCATCGCTCGTGAACCTGTAGAACAGGACAAACAAGCATTAGACAAGTAAGCCTAGAATGAAATGAGCAATCAAACAAAGTTTTCTTAAAATTTCAGCAAATATATATGGAAGCTGTGGCATCTCCTGGAATGCATAGAGTCGTTGGGTGACTCAGAATTTGCGATGAGCTACAATGGCAACTAATTACTATCATAGATAAAAATCAACCAGATAAAAATTATAATGGCATCATAAGAGAAATTCTAGAGCAGGAATGCAAACCGCGAGTAAACTACATAGTAGAGGACAGTTATGCCGTTTCTCAGGATGAACCAGCACCAGATAAGGAAGTAATGGCATCCCTTGTGAACCTGTAGAATAGGCTATGCAAACCAACATGTTCATTGTTCCATTTTGAGCTCTATGCAAGAAAAAGAAAATAGTTAGTGATGCAGCTTTTGAAGAGCCAGATGGCACTATGGCAACAACAAAATTATAATCGAATTAGTACGAAGAGTTTAAACGGCTACTACAGGATAGGAGAACGATGCCAAGGAGGAAATAATAGCAGGAACTGATCTCAGGATGAACCAGATGGATTCAGCAACTATAGAGCGGAGAATCCACACTAATATTTTCCACTAACTACAGATTTTACAAGAATTACATGGTAGCAAGCAATTACTATTGTATTGAGTAGCTAAGAACATGTGCATGAAAAAATAAATAGACATGTGCATGACATGAAATTTGTAGAGCAGCGAATGCTTACCAACATGTCTAATGACCTTGCATGTACTAGCACGAAGAATAGGCGTGCCTAGTGACTTGTATGTACTAGCACGATTACAAAAATGCAGTTCACTACGACAGGCTTGAACCTGCTATACTGCTGACAAAACAAAAGCGGGTAGGAGATTAGGTTAACCTTGGTCGGAGAGGCGTCTAAGCATTGTCGGTACCGTGCGAGTGACGTCTAGGTCACCGAGGGTGCTACGGTTTCGGTGGCTGTTGGCGTCGGGGAAGAAGATCTTGGGCGGTCGATGTCGGCTTGAGCGCGGTGGACGAGAGTGCCACTGAGGCAGATCCGGTGCAGTGAATGGCGACGACCGTGTAGCTGGTCTAGAGTGATGGACATGGAACTCCTTGAACTAGATCACGTCAGGTGGAGACCGGTGAAGCGGATCCGGTACGGTTGGGTAGCTTTCGGCGGCGAGGAAGCAGAGCTTGGGCGGTCAATGAGACCATCGGCGGCGAGGAAGCAGAGCTTGGGCGGTCAATGAGACCATCGGCGGCGAGGAAGCAGAGCTTGGGCGGTCGATGACGCCATCAGTGTGGTGAACAACGCCGCAGCTCTGGTGCAGTGGCAGAGAGACCCGGTGAACTAGATCCGGAGGGTGAGCGTCGGTGAAGCGGCTCTACGGCAGCGCACGAGACCAGAGATCAAGCCGGTGCGCGCGGTGGCCATGGAGGCAACAGGGGAGCTTGGGATTTTTGGGAGGGCCAGGGGAAAAACTATGCGAATCGGGACCATAGTATAGGTGAATAGCAATATAATTATGATCGTGCCCCCAAGGTACTGACTTGGGTAGAACAGGAAATTTGAAGACAAAAGTTTTTGAAACAGAGGGGCGCGAAATGCTTCAAGGTCACTATGTGATATTGCCGCTCGATTGAGATTTGAATTTGGCCCGCGTCCAGCTAATAATAATAGAAAAATGGTACTATCCGGTGGGAGATTTTGGCTCAAAGGTTTTGAATCGGTGGGGCGGGAAATGCTTCAATGTCGGTGGGTGATTTTGCCGCTCGATTCAGATTTTGAATTTGGCTAGCGTCCATCTAGTAATAGAAAAAGGTAGTAGAACTTAACCTATCTGTCCAGGAAATCAAAGCCGAGAGTCACATCAACTGATCATCCATATCCATACTAGTAAAAGGCACGTGACACAATTTCCATACCACTATATAGTTCTTGACACTTCTTTTCAAACCAAAAACGACTATGTTGCTTCACAATTTCCATATCACTATCAAATAACTTTGAACATCGGCAGTTGGATATAGATTGGCAAAACCCGACATTGTTGACCATTGGATCTCTTTCAGTACATTTGATTATGTCATGTCTAGCATATCGAAGATCCCATTATTGTTGGCCTCTAGCACCATGAATATACTATGCACAGAAAGTACATAGAACATGGTTTTGAATGCCACAAGCCAAGTTTCCAGATATAGTGGACAATGTTTTATGTACGAGTCCCAACTTTTATGAGTTTTCAAAGCTTCCGAGCTAACTCGGACCACTCAAATGACTATATGTCTCTATTAACAAAATCATGTCATATTTGAACTAGAAGCTCTAGAAAGTGGTAGATTTCTATCGAAGTTCTACAAAAAGTTTTTGGTGGTACGCATTAGGTAGTTAATACATCGAAAACAATCGAGAGTTTTGACAAATTCAACTTCCTGCTAAGAATTTGTATCTTGACAATTTTGAACCCGTTTTGAAACAATCGCATGTAATAAACAAAAATAGAAAAACAAATATTTACGCATGGCATCCTATCACGTCATGTGTACAGCCTGCCAGGAAACTGATTACCATGGGATTTGACAACTTCTGTAAACCAGCCACGCCATATTTTCCCACCATGTATGAATATTATTAGGTTTCAACCCTAATGACCAAAAAAGGTCATGGCCATATCAACATCATAGTTAATGTACCGTTCCCACATTAATTTGGTACTCCTGGCATAGTAGGAAATGTTGCCGGTGGGAGTCTCAACATTGGGCCTGTTTTTTTTAACGGGCAAGGGATGAGTTTGCCCTTTTTCTCCGAACACACTCCATCATTGGAGCAAGCAAGACTAACGATTAAGTATGCATTTGTGTGCATACCTCGTTCTTACATCAATGCATGTGTGACCAATATATATGCAACCCAAGAAGCCCAGGCCTCATCTAGATTGAGAAGGCCATGTTTCAAAAGAAAAGCAAAACAATCCACTGCGATTTATCAAAACAAGTACCAGTACAGGAGTATTAGTTCTACAAAATAATTTAATAATAGCAACATCAGCACATTTGAGAGATTCGGTAGCTTTTGAAAGATTCAGCAGTACATGCCATATTCTGCACTCGATCTGAACAATACCCAGTACATAGGAATTATTACAAAATATATTAGCAGTTACAGAACTCCATACAAAATACTTGGTAGAAGTATAAAACTACTCTTAGTAGAACCTTAATCTAGCTAGGAACGATTACATGTCCCGTCATATACTCCAAACATGCATGAGAGAAAGAGAGAGGTCAGAATCACCACAAGATCTATATGCCAACGATTCAGCGTGTCCAGGTCGTGGTCGGGTAGCGCTTGCTTTCCCGCCTGGCACGCTTCTCTCGTTTTACCGTCGTCTGTGGATCCTCGTAATAGCCTTTCGCCTATTCACCCTTAGCAAGATAGATGTAAAATTCATGGACCTTTCTAGCCATTTCCACCACTCCGATTGCGAAAGGAATCTGCCACTAAAATAAATAAAGTAATTAATATTAGAATAGAGGGACTAGAAAATTACATATACAATCATATTAGGATCATCAGGAGAATATTAAGATATGATATCTCACAATGGGTTGATGTCGTCGTCGATCCAACATTGGAACTCCACGAGGAACTCCGACCAACAATTGAGGAGCTTGACAATAAGACCCCGCTACCAACAGGTAATGGTTGAGCGCCTCCAGTGCCACTTCGGTCGGTGGCTTCCCAATCTTTGGCTCGGTATCAAACTCGAGCGGATAGAACCCACGACAATCGACCAATGACGGTATCCTCACCTCGTAGTCCTCCAATTCCCACGCCACGGACCTTACACTGCTGACGGACAGGACAATCTCCGTGTTATGCCTGTCAATCTGGCCGATGAACAGCATGCCCGTGTTCCTAATGCCGATGACATTTGTTCTCCTCGAGCACCCTGCAGGCACCAGCTTAGATGGGTCCCATTGTTTGACGTTGTACAGGACTGTGGGCACCTCGATCGAGTGGGTGGATTTGAGGTGCAGATACAACATTAATTTGTTGCCGACCCAGTTGCATCCTGGCTCCATGCAGATAAATGGGTTGTGGATGCACGAGATCATGTGAGCATAGAGTTCGTTGAAGGAGACCTGATATGGGGTGGCTCGATCTTCTCAGTAAGCGGATGGCGGTGATGATGGTGGATGATAGATAACTAGCCTATAGCTATGAACTCTCCCGCTCGATCCCTGATGCCAATGCAATAGCTCTCGAACCTTGTAGGATATTCACAACACCACGCTTTTGCGCACGCAGCCATGACCACGAACGGTAGTATGCAATCTACTAATTCCCAATGGAACAACAGATCACACTCAATTATAGTTGGTAGATTCGAACACAGGGTAATTCCAGAGGTTCTATGAAAGAAACAACTCCAAAATAGTTATAACATGGTCTAACCTAAACTAGAGGGCGTTCCCAGGCTTATATGGCCGCCAGAACGTCCAAAAAACGCGAAACGAAAACGTGTCTAATACAGTCAGATCCGTCCGGATCTGATGGGAACTTTTTAGGCCGGATTATCCGGTCTAAGAGGCCGGATTTTCCGGGGGAAAAGTCCGGTCAAATATCTGCCCCGGTACTGAACGTCGCGCACGAAGTCCTTTGCAGAATCTCCAAAGCAGGGCCGGATTATCCGGGGTGTGGGGGCCGGATTATCCGGGGTCTTTTAGGCGTGGAAGTACTCATTGGAAGGATCTTGGAATTATCTATCCAACAAGTGTTTATTTGCTTGATTTGGAGTTCGTATGAAGAATCCACGTCCGTTTGAATTTCAGGACTTCTGTCTGTCCGAATTGAACGTTCCTTCTCTTCGGTGATCTCCCTTGCTTGTATTGCGCCTTCCTCCCGCTCCTCCCTCGCGCATCCTTGGGCGATCATCATGTTGGGCTTCTCTTGTAGCCCTTCTCCTCCTCGCGCCATGCTTGTTTCTCCAACGAACCTGATCATACATAAATGCATAGACTTAGGCAGTATAAAGTTCTCATCAATCAAAGTACCAGATTCGTTTAGGAGTAAATTCACCTGTTGTTCAAGTAGCTTAGCACGAGCTCTTGTAATAGGTCCAATTCTAATCTCATTGGACTGATCCTTTCTTGAAACAGTTGTAGCATCTTCAGTAGTCATTGGGGTAGGTGTAATTGTAGGGATGTCCTCATCATCTCCCCCCCTTCAAAAGGCGTCGACCTCGACGCTCCAAGGTCTTCTCCAGCATATGGTGACAAATCAGCAACGTTGAAGCTGTTGCTAACTCCACCAAACTCCTCAATAGGTATATCAACCGAGTAGGCGTTATCATTAATCTTGGCTAACACCTTGTAAGGACCAGCACCACATGGCTTCAATTTTGACTTTCGAAGTAGTGGGAACCTATCCTTGCGTAGATGCACCCAAACCAAATCTCCAGGCTCGAACAACACTTCTTTCCTTGCTTGATTCCTTGCAGCAGCAATGTTCTTGCCTTTCTTCTCAATAGCCTCTCGAGTCTTCTCATGTATTTTCTTCACATAATCAACACGTTTTGATGCCTCCATATCAACTCTCTCATGTAATGGCAAAGGCAACATATCAAGTGGCGTTAATGGCTTAAAACCATACACCACCTCAAAAGGACAAAGCTGAGTAGTTGAATGCACAGCCCTGTTGTAAGCAAACTCAACATGTGGCAAACACTCTTCCCACTCCCGGAGATTCTTTTTAATCATGGTCCTTAGCAGCTGTGACAATGTTCGATTCACCACCTCCGTTTGACCATCTGTTTGGGGGTGACATGTAGTACTGAATAGCAGCTTCGTTCCTAGCTTCCCCCATAAGGTCTTCCAAAAGTAGCTCATGAACTTCACATCACGATCAGAAACAATCGTTTTTGGTACTCCATGTAATCTCACGATGTCCCTGAAAAACAGGTTAGCAACATGCGACGCATCGTCGCTTTTGTGGCAGGCAATAAAATGAGCCATCTTAGAGAACCTATCCACTACCACAAATATAGAATCATGACCTCTCTGAGTTTTAGGTAGACCTAGCACAAAATCCATACTAATGTCTTCCCATGGAGTAGTAGGTGCAGAGAGAGGTGTATACAAACCGTGAGGCTTCAGCTTAGATTTTGACTTGTGGCATGTAATACATTGGCTCACAAATCTGTACACATCACGCCTCATCTTGGGCCAATAAAAGTGATCAGCAAGCATGAGCAACGTCTTCTCACGCCCAAAGTGACCCATCAAACCACCAGCATGTGATTCCTGCACTAAGAGCAAACGCAACGACGATTCTGGAATACATAGTTTGTTAGCTCGAAACAAATATCCATCATGTATATGATACTTATCCCATGCGTTTCTAAGAGCACACAAACGATATGGTTCAGCAAAATCATGGTCAGTTGCATAAAGTGCACAAATAGCTTCTAATCCAGCAATTTTAACATCAAGATTGGTTAATAGCATGTTCTTCCTAGATAGAGCATCAGCAACAACATTATCTTTTCCCTTCTTATAATTAATGATGTAAGGAAAAGACTCAATGAACTCAACCCATTTAGCTAATCTTGTATGCAAGTTTGATTGAGCTTTCAAGTATTTCAATGCTTCATGATCAGAATGTATGATGAATTCCTTTGGCCACAAATAATGTTGCCAAACCTCAAGTACTCTAACAAGTGCATACAATTCTTTACCATGGATAGAATAATTCAAACGAGCACCGGTCATTTTCTCAGAAAAATAAGCTATAGGCCGACCCTCTTGCATCAAAACGCCACCTATGCCTATACCACTAGCATCACATTCAACTTCAAATTGCTTCGAAAAATCAGGTAATGCAAGTAATGGTGCAGAAGTAAGCAAATGTTTCAATGTATCAAATGCAATGTCTTGGGCCGCGCCCATACAAAAGGAGCACCTTTCTTTGTCAAATCATTCAAAGGTGCAGCAATGGTGCTAAAATATTTCACAAAGCGCCTATAGAAACCAGCGAGACCGTGGAAACTACGCACTTGACTAACATTCATTGGAGTAGGCCAATTCTGAATTGATTCAATTTTAGATTGATCTACCTCTACTCCATTCTTAGAAACAACAAATCCAAGGAATATGACCTTATCTTTTGCAAATGTACACTTCTCAAGATTAGCATACAGTTTATTATCACGTAACACTTGCAAAACTTGTCTAATATGAGTGCAATGTTCAGATTCGGTGTGGCTGTATATGAGTATATCATCGAAGTAAACAACCACGAAACGACCAATAAACTCTCTCAAAACATGATTCATCAAACGCATGAAAGTACTAGGTCCATTAGTAAGACCAAACGGCATAACTAACCACTCATACAAACCGAATTTAGTTTTGAAAGCAGTTTTCCATTCATCCCCTTCTTTCATCCTAATTTGATGATAACCACTACGCAAGTCAAATTTAGAGAAAACAGCAGCACCACTCAATTCATCTAGCATATCCTCTAAGCGTGGAATAGGATGACGATATCGAATAGTGATGTTATTAATCGCTCTACAATCAACACACATGCGCCATGTACCATCTTTCTTAGGAACTAAAATAACAGGAACAGCACAAGGGCTAAGAGAGACACGAATGTACCTTTATCCAGCAGCGCTTGTACTTGCTTCTGAATTTCCTTAGTTTCTTCGGGATTAGTCCTGTAAGGTGCACGGTTGGGAAGTGTGGCGCCAGGAATCAGGTCCACTTGATGTTCTATACCACGCAATGGAGGCAAACCTGCAGGTACGTCTTCTGGAAACACATCCCCAAAGTCCTGCAAAACAGAAGAGACACCAAGAGAAATAGGGGTCATGTCGTTAGAAACCAATACCTCGCCCTTATACATGAGCACAAGTGGCATGGCTGTAGGATCCTCACGAAACTCTCTCATATCCTCCTTGGTGACTAGTATCAATAACCCAGGCACTCTCTCACTTTTCGTTATATCACTCAATTTAGGCTCAATTACATCAGGAACAGCTGTTACACAGTCTCGCCGAGTGGTAGTATCTTCCTTCAAGTTCACCTCTATCTTCTGGCGAGAATCATTCACAATTTCTTGTGGTGTCATTGGCTGCATAGTAACCTTCTTTCCTTTGAATTCTAGGTGATATGTGTTGGCTCGGCCATTGTGTTGCACATGGCGATCATAGAGCCAAGGCCGACCCAATAGTAGGTGACAAACAGTCATAGGAACCACATCAAAATCAATAGAATCTTTGTATGGCCCTATTTGAAAATTCACACGTACCATATGATTTACCTTCATCTCACCATTGTTGCTCAACCATTGTATGTAGTATGGCTTGGGATGAGGTAAGTATGTCAAATTCAGTTTGGCACATAGTTCCTTACTTGCAAGATTTCTGCAGCTACCTCCATTAATAACCTTGCAAGCTTTGTTTGGTCCAACTAGAGCTTTTGTTTGGAACAAGTTGCAACGCTGGGATTCCTCAACTGGTTGCACATTAAGTACACGTGAAGATACGACAATAGTGGGTGCACGCTCAGCATATGCATCAGCACCATCCTCGCCGTCATCAATATCATCATCAGAAGCTTCATCTCCACTTTCTACTTCACCTTGTTCATTAACAAACATAACCTTGCTGTTTGGACAGTCCTTCTTGTAGTGACCTCTACCACCACAAGTATGGCACACCACATCACGAGTACGTGCAGTAGACATGTTGGAACCCGAGCTAGCAAGAGGAGCAGCAGGTTTCCGAGCATTAGAACCAAACGAAGGTGTACTTGCTGGTTTGGCCGATGGTGTAAACGGAACAACAGCTGGTGGCGCGGCTGTAGGAGGAGTAGGTCTGGCCGAAAATCTGCTGGAGGATGGAAAACGAGCGCGTGACTTCGCCTCTTCTGCCAACTGGGATTCGGCCTCTCTAGCATGGTGCAATAACTCATTCATGGTCTCATACTTGTGATGATGAACAATGTTCATGATCGGTAACTTCAAATTGTTTAGCAATCGCTGCATGGTCATCTCAATGGACTCACGAATCCTAGCACGCTGCATAAGCATCTCCATCTCCATGTAGTACTCATCAACTGTCATGGTGCCTTGCTTCAGTTGCGTCAATTTATCAAAAACTGATCGCAAGTAGTTGGTTGGTACGAAACGAGCTTTCATGATTTGCTTCATCTCGCGCCAATCCATCACAGGAAGTTCATTGTCCTCCCTCCTATGTTGCACAAGAGCATCCCACCAACGCAAAGCATAACCATCAAATTCAGATGCTGCAAGCTTGACCTTCTTATCTTCTGGATAGTCAAATAAGCGCCAGAGTTTCTCAATCTTCAACTCCCATGTGAGGTAGTCTTCAGGATCAATGGAACCATCAAACTTAGGAATTGAGAATTTTGGCTTGCCCAAACCATCATCAGCAGCTTGGTTGGGCACACATTGACCACGCCCAAGAGGGGCAAACCCACGACCATGAGCAGGTGCATGGACAGGGGGAATAGCACGTCCCCTGCCAACATGTGGAGCAGCATCCACAACGCTACCATCATCGAAATCATCAAAGGCATCATCATGTTGAGGCGGCTGTCAAACCCTCAATGGACTGCTGCAAAGCGGTGACATTGATATTGAGCGTAGCCACTTGCGTTTGAATAGTATCAACCGTCCCAACATGCTGATCCAATCTCATATTCATATCTTGGAGATTCTTATCAATGGCATCTGTCGTGTTAGTAAACACACGTGTCAAGTGGGATTTCAAAGCCTCATATTCAGGCCAATTGATGAGCTCCTCATCCTTCTTTTTCTGCAACACAACATCATCATCACTAGTAGACATGATTAGTAGGTTAGTGCAAAAATCAAAATCTGTATGGTGGAAACTCTCATAACTCACTCACAACTAATAAGAAAGGAGATCTTACCGTTCCAAAGTGAATAGAGATGCTCTACCAAACGAAATCAAAGACTGATGCACTTGATGTGATGAAGTGAATATCAAAGGTATAGAGAACGATCGCAGGACACACAGGTTATTTAAGGTGGAGCTATAGGTATGGTACCCTATATACACCGCAAACAAGTCCTAGTGCTGATCGTACAAATACCCAAGAAACACACACAGTGGAGATAAACGTGGCAAAGCAACTTATGAAAAGGAATATTGCAATGCACAAGAGAGATGCTAGTAATAGCTCAAATAGAACAGGCACAAGATTGCTCAATCTACTAGTGCTATTATAAAACTAGTCCTCCAATCAACCTTGATATCTCCCTTTTGTTGATTACTTTTGTATCTCTTTTCTTTTCTCTTTTTTTTGTAACAACTTTTTTCTCTTCTTTCTCTTTTTTTTTGATTTTTCAACTACCTGACACAATGCAATACGTGATGCAACAAATATGAGCAATTAGGGACCAGATATTCCGGTTCGTCGGGGGCCGGATAATCCGGTCGACCTGGACGAAAAATTTGCACTTCAAACCCCAATGAGCAGCCTGTCGGAGCAAAGCAACTAGTCTCGTGGGTACGTTCCTAGGCACAGATGCTGTAGATAGGCTGTGTCTATGGTATGGAAACAAAGGTACGCTATGTGGACTCAGACAAACGAGGAAAAACTTGCGGAACACGGTGATGGTTGACACGGCGGAAAACAAGATCAAACCCTAAACCTAGACACAAACGAAAAAAACTAGACTCCTACGAGGAAAAAACCTGCAGATCGGATCTATGAGAAGATACAATCAGCAACTAAAACTCGAAAACGATGCAATCTAGTCTATGGCAAATCTTTTTGTAAGGCTTTTTCTGTATAGGACGAAAACACTCTCTAATCTATGGATGGATTTGTGGATGCTTACCGAGGCAACACTGGAAATCTGATACCAAGATGATATGGGGTGGCCCGATCTTCTCAGTAAGCGGATGGCGGTGATGATGGTGGATGATAGATAACTAGCCTGTAGCTATGAACTCTCCCGCTCGATCCCTGATGCCAATGCAACAACTCTCGAACCTTGTACGATATTCACAACACCACGCTCTTGCGCACGCAGCCGTGACCACGAACGGTAGTATGCAATTTACTAATTCCCAATAGAACAACAGATCACACTCAATTATAGTTGGTAGATTTGAACACAGGGTAATTCCAGAGGTTCTGTGAAAGAAACAACTCCAAAATAGTTTTAACGTGGTCTAACCTAAACTAGAGGGCATTCCCAGGCTTATATGGCCGCCAGAACGTCTGAAAAACGCGAACCGAAAACGTGTCTGATACAGTCAGATCCGCCCAGATCTGATGGGAACTTTTTAGGCCGGATTATCCAGTCTAAGAGGGCCGGATTATCTGGTGGCCGGATTTTCCGGGGGAAAAGTCCGGTCAAATATCCGCCCCGGTACTGAACGTCGCGCACAAAGTCCTTTGCAGAATCTCCAAAGCAGGGCCAGATTATCCGGGGTGTGGGGGCCGGATTATCCAGGGTCTTTTAGGCGTGGAAGTACTCATTGGAAAGATCTTGGAATTATCTATCCAACAAGTGCTTATTTGCTTGATTTGGAGTTCGTATGAAGAATCCACGTCCGTTTGAATTTCAGGACTTCTGTCTGTCCGAATTGAACGTTCCTTCTCTTCGATGATCTCCCTTGCTTGTATTGCGCCTTCCTCCCGCTCCTCCCTCGCGCATCCTTGGGCGATCATCATGTTGGGCTTCTCTTGTAGCCCTTCTCCTGCTCGCGCCATGCTTGTTTCTCCAACGAACCTGATCATACATAAATGCATAGACTTAGACAGTATAAAGTTCTCATCAATCAAAGTACCAGATTCGTTTAGGAGTAAATTCACCTGTTGTTCAAGTAGCTTAGCACGAGCTCTTGTAATAGGTCCAATTCTAATCTCATTGGACTGATCCTTTCTTGCAACAGTTGTAGCATCTTCAGTAGTCATTGGGGTAGGTGTAATTGTAGGGATGTCCTCATCAAGACCACTTCCGGGCAGTTGTATTTCGGGCAGCTATAATCAGCTACGTTGTGTTGGTGTGCATATGAAGGAACCACTTAGGGCGTTGGGTTGGGGCGGCAGCAAAAAAGTAGTCGCGGATCAAATTTTTCGGGTTTCGATTTTTTTTACTTGCTTCGTCCCAAATATCGCATGGAAGGTTACACTACAAGAAATGTGTTGACTAGTAACCTTTTGTTAACGATCCTGAGTTTTTTGGTCATAGATCTATGACCATTTCGAACCAACTGGTCGTAGGCCATTTCAGAGGGTACAAACCCTGAAAAACCATGACCTTTTTTGTCAGGAAGGTCATAGCTTGCTTATACCAGTTGGTCATAACATAGACATCACTGGTCCATGACCTTAATTTTGGGCGACTATACCAATTTAAATGGTCGTGGGTGCTATTCATGATAACTTAAGAAAGACAGATGGCCACCTCAGCAGGTTGATCTAGGTGTCGCGTCCATGTGTCAAGTTTCACTGAAGTGTCTGCATATATGTCATACCCATGTGTCAATTTACGCTTACATGTCACCTCCATATGGCGTTGACCTGTTGACTACCAATTATACTCCTACCCAATGACATGTGGGGCCCGCTTGCCATGTTGGTTTTGTGCTATTGACCAGAACCTATCGACCAGAACTAAAGTCGTGCGTTGTGGATAGGACCTATCAGACCGAATTTTAATTAGACAAAAAGAGGCTGATCCAGGGGTCGAACTCGTGACCTCCCGAGCATCACGTCCTCCCAAACCGGTATACCACCTGTCCACTTCAACGTTGTTGTACAAAGGGAGTACCACGTTGTTTTAACCAAGTATCAGCCTTGTTAACCCATACAGGCCTCACCTTGCTGCTTCTTGGGCTACTTCCTAGGCTCACCATGGGTCGACGCCAACAAGCGAGCGCGCAAGGATTGCTCGGCTGGCCCATTTTCCTAGCGGGTTCGTCGGGCCGGCCTCCTCCAGCGTTTTTTTTCTTTTTTTTGATTCTTTGATATCTTTTTAATCATAAATTCAAATTGAGTCAAACAAAATTCAGAGAAATTGTAAAATTTTAGAGAATGTTTTTAGGAGATTATGGAACACTTTGACTTTCTAGGAAAACTACAATAAGATATTTTCATATAAAACCTATATGTGTAAATAGAGATTTTGAATCTTGGTTTTGACAATAGGGGTTTGAAATTGAATTTTTTCTTCTACGGGACGAGCCTCGCTAAACTTGCATTGGATCTCTGAAGAAACATCATATTATGAGTCTAAAAATGATTTTTTCAAAAAATCATGAGCATTAGATCACGTACCTGTAGTTCAAATCGGACCCACTTCCTATCGATTCAGCAGGAATTTGTCGCCAAGGGTGGACAGAAAGGTTTCAGATACCTTGGTTGGAACATTGTCCATGTAATATGGTCTAGTATTTTTGGAAAATATGGTGGTAGAATTTTGAATTAGCCCTTTGGTGGTTGCTTCACAAAACACCCCTTTTTTGCACTCAGAAAATGAAAAATGCCTTTTTTGTGCGACAAAAAGGAAAACTTCCTCCTGCAACATTGTTAGCCATCTCAGGATGCACATGTTTGCACAATATGGGCACATTATCATAAACTATTCTGCGATTCTGGCCATAACATTGGTCGTTTGACCTGAATGCCATGAAACCTCACACATGATAGGTCATTTATGAGAAGGTTTCTTTGAGATATTTACAATATACCAAGGTTGGTATTTTTTCTTGCAAATATGTCACATAATATGACACCATGTGACGGTTTTACCTGTTTTGACCATTTTTGAATTTTTTATGCCTGTTTCAAACTATGGTCAAAACAGCGGGCATGAAGGTTCATATATAGGGTATGAGCCTCGCTAAACTTGCATTGGGATCTCTGAAGAAACATCATATTGTTAGTCTAAAAATGATTTTTTTTCAAAAAATCATGAGCATTAGATCATGTACCTGTAGTTCAAATCAGACCCACTTCCTACCGATTCAGCAGGAATTTGTCTTTTTGCTAGGAGTGGACAGAAAGGTTTCAGATACCTTGGTTGGAACATTATCCATGTAATATGGTCTAGTATTTTTGAAAAATATGGTGGTACATTTTGAATTCTCCCTTTGCTGGTTACTTCACAAAACGCCTCGTTTTTTGCACTCGGAAAATGAAAAATGCCTTTTTGTGCGACAAAAAGGAAAACTTCCTCCTGTAACATTATTAGCCATCTCAGGATGCACATGTTTGCACAATATGGGAATATTATCACAAACTATTCCGCGATTCTGGCCATAACATTGGTCGTTTGACCTGAATGCCATGAAACCTCGCACAAGATAGGTCATTTATGAGAAGGTTTCTTTGAGATATTAACAATATACCAAGTTTGGTATTTTTCCTTGCAAATATGTCACATAATATGACACCACGTGAAGGTTTTACATTGTTTGGACCGTTTTTTAATTTTTATGCTGTTTCAAACTATGGTCAAAACGGTGGGCATGAAGGTTCATAGATAGGGTATGAGCCTCGCTAAACTTGCATTGGATCTCTGAAGAAACATAATATTGTGAGTCTAAAAATGATTTTTTCAAAAAATCATGAGCATTAGATCATGTACCTGTAGTTCAAATCGGACCCACTTCCTACCGATTCAGTAGGAATTTATCTTTTTCGCCAGGGGTGGACAAAAAAGTTTCAGATACCTTGGGTGGAACATTGTCCATGTAATATGGTCTAGTATTTTTGAAAAATATGGTGGTAGCATTTTGAATTAGCCCTTTGGTGTTTGCTTCACAAAGCGCCCCGTTTTTTGCACTCGGAAAATGAAAAATACCTTTTTTGTGCGAAAGATTTTTAGATAAGACATCTGGTCAATAGTCAGTGTAATGTGGTATAGTATTTCAGAAAAATGGGGTGGAACAATATGTCACCTTATTTTTCGTGGTTGGTTCACAAAAAACCCATTTTTGCCACTCGGAAAATAGAAAATAGATGTAGCCAATCAGAAAAGAGAGCAAGACTACCCTTGGATCACTCCAATGAAATAGATTCTCAGCCGTCCACATTGCCTGCAAACAACGCCCAAAATTTTCACAGCCCCCAACCCTCTGCCAAAAGTCTAAAATGCCCTACAGTTCCTATTTACATCAAAAAATAATCAGGGGTATTTGCGTGAAATCCTCCATCACGAGACCCCAACTGCCCCCAAACCCTAAATCCCCTCACGAGACCCCAACTGGAGCTGCCACTTCTTCCTCACACCGCTTCGCCCGCAGATGGTGCGGCGGTGGACGCCAAATCCTCAGCCCACCTCTCACCGGATCGAGCATGGAGGATCATCGATGGGCATGTTGGGAGATGCATGGCCTCCCGCGCCTGCCGGGTGCGTCTATCCATCGTGGCCTCATCAGTGCGGAGAAGGACGTCATCGGGCGTGGAGGGAACCTCGACGAGCAACTACGTGGTGTCGTTGGACGCCGTGTCGTCGGGTATCGTGCGCCCGCTCGTCGAGATCCTCCATGACCTCAACAAGCGCTTCCCCGACACCATCATGCGCCACGCATCACGTCGCGCCTCTGCCTCCGACCCCGTCGTACCTTGGTAGGTGGCCTTCTCTATCCCTCTCCCTCTTCAACGAGCGCCTCCTCTCCTCTTCCTTTGTGACCCGCGGCCGGCCTCCCGCGCTGCTTCCTTCTGAGCCACAACCGTCCTCCCGTAGCCCTCCTCCCGTGCTGGTGGTCTGTGGTGAGTGTAGCTGCTCTCGCAAGCGAATAGGATTTCTTGTATAGAAGAGGTCAATAGGGATCTGATTTGTGTGTGTTATTCCCCTGGCACGAAACTACTTGGTGCCTTGTTTCCGATTAGTCTAACTAGCAAGCGAATAGAATTTTATTTTCCCGTAGATATTGAATTATGATCTGTTTTCTTCTTTGTTTGATATGCATTATGATGAGGACATCCCTACAATTACACCTACCCCAATGACTACTGAAGATGCTACAACTGTTGCAAGAAAGGATCAGTCCAATGAGATTAGAATTGGACCTGTTACAAGAGCTCGTGCTAAGCTACTGGAACAACAGGTGAATTCACTCCTAAACGAATCTGGTACTTTGATTGATGAGAACTTTATACTGCCTAAGTCTATGCATTTATGTATGATCAGGTTCGTTGGAGAAACAAGCATGGCGCGAGGAGGAGAAGGGCTAGAAGAGAAGCCCAACATGATGATCGCCCAAGGATGCGCGAGGGAGGAGCGGGAGGAAGGCGCAAGAGAAGATCATCAAGACGAAGGCAAAAAGATCTGCCACGACCAGAGTGTCCGGCCAGCTCCACCCGGACTGTCCGGCCTGGTCGAGAGGCAAATTGGCGTGGACATTCAGTATACTAGTTCGAACACTACACGGACACCACCCGGAAACTTCAAAGTTTCCGACCAGACCGGACTGTCCGGCACACTTCACCCGGAGTGTCCGGCCTGACCGGACTGTCCGGCTGATTTCGACCGGAGTGTCCGCCCGCCGACGAATCTGGTCCTAGTCGATTTGTATCAGTTTGAGTCGTTTGCGTTTAGTTTCGGTTTCTGGCCGCCCCAGCCACCCTTATAAGCCTTGGGACGACCCCTAGTTAGGGTTTAGACCACGTTAAAACTATTTTGGAGTTGTTTCTTTCATAGAACCTCTAGAATTACCCTGTGTTCGAATCTACCAACTATAATTGAGTGTGATCTGTTGTTCCAGTGGGAATTAGTAGATTGCATACTACCGTTCGTGGTCACGGCTGCGTGCACAAGAGCGTGGTGTTGTGAATATCCTACAAGGTTTGAGAGCTGTTGCATTGGCATCAGGGATTGAGCGGGAGAGTTCATAGCTACAGGCTAGTTATCTATCATCCACCATTATCACCGCCATCCTCTTACTGAGAAGATCGGGCGACCCCATATCATCTTGGTATCAGATTTCCAGTGTTTCCTCGGTAAGCATCCACAAATCCATCCATAGATTAGAGAGTGATTTCGTCCTATACAAAAAAGCCTTACAAAAAGATTTGCCATAGACTAGATTGCATCGTTTTCGAGTTTTAGTTGCTGATTGTATATTCGCGTAGATCCGATCTGCAGGTTTTCCTTGTAGGAGTCTAGTTTCTATTGGTGTCTAGGTTTAGGGTTTGATCTTGTTCTCCGCTTTTCCCACCGTTACCGTTTCCGCAAGTTTTTATCGTTTTTCCGAGTCCACATAGCGTACTTTTGTTTGCATACCATAGACACAGCCTATCTACAGCATCTGTGCCTAGGAACGTACCCACGAGACTGGTTGCTTTGCTCCGACAGGCTGCTCATTAGGGTTTTGAAGTGCAAAAAAAAATTCGACAGGCAAAACCGGACTATCCGACCGAATCACACCGAACTATCTGGCCTCACCGGATCTCCGGCGCATATCAACCAGACTATCCGGCCTAGTTCTGTTATACGTTGTTGTACTCGTTTGTATTGAGTAATATATTTGAAAAATCAAAAAAAAAGAGAAAAGAGAATCAGTATAAAAAAAAGGAGATATAGAAGTGTGCAATATTGGAGGCCTTGTTGTGTATAGCACTAGTAGATTGAGCAATCTTGTGCCTGTTCTATTTGAGCTATTACTAGCATCTCTCTTGTGCATTGCAATATTCCTTTTCATAAGTTGCTTTGCCACGTTTATCTCCACTGTGTGTGTTTCTTGGGTATTTGTACGATCAGCACTAGGACTTGTTTGCGGTGTAGATAGGGTACCAAACCTATAGCTCCACCTTTACATAACCTGTGTGCCCTGCGATCGTTCTCTATACCTTTGATATTCACTTCATCACATCAAGTGCATCAGTCTTTGATTTCGTTTTGGTAGAGCATCTCTATTCACTTTGGAACGGTAAGATCTCCTTTCTTATTAGTTGTGAGTGAGTTGTGAGAGTTTCCACCATACAGATTCTGATTTTTGCACTAACCTACTAATCATATCTACTAGTGATGATGATGTTGTGTTGCAGAAAAAGAAGGATGGGGAGCTCGTCAATTGGCGTGAATATGAGGCTTTGAAATCCCACTTGACACGTGTGTTTACTAACACGACAGATGCCATTGACAAGAATCTCCAGGATATGAATATGAGATTGGATCAGCATGTTGGGACAGTTGATACTATCCAAACGCAAGTGGCTACGCTCAATGTCAATGTCACCACTTTGCAGCAGTCCATTGAGGGTTTGACAGCCGCCTTGCATAGAAGGGAAGATCCTCAACATGATGATGCCTTTGATGATTTCGATGAGGGTAGCGCTGTTGATGCTGCTCCACATGTTGGCAGGGGACGTGCTATTCCCCCTGTCCATGCACCTGCTCATGGTCGTGGGTTTGCCCATCTTGGGCGTGGTCAACGTGTGCCCAACCAAGCTGCTGATGATGGTTTGGGCAAGCCAAAATTCTTGATTCCTAAGTTTGATGGTTCCATTGATCCTGAAGACTACCTCACCTGGGAATTGAAGATTGAGAAACTCTGGCGCTTATTTGACTATCCAGAAGATAAGAAGGTCAAGCTTGCAGCATCTGAATTTGATGGTTATGCTTTACGTTGGTGGGATGCTCTTGTGCAACATAGAAGGGAGGATAATGAACTTCCTGTGATGGATTGGCGCGAGATGAAGCAAATCATGAAAGCTCGTTTCGTACCAACCAACTACTTGCGATCAGTTTTTGATAAATTGACGCAACTGAAGCAAGGCAACATGACAGTTGATGAGTACTACATGGAGATGGAGATGCTTATGCAGCGTGCTAGAATTCGTGAGTCCATTGAGATGACCATGCAGCGATTCCTAAACAATTTGAAGTTACCAATCAAGAGCATTGTTCGTCATCACAAGTATGAGACCATGAATGAGTTGTTGCATCATGCTAGAGAGGCCGAATCCCAGTTGGCTGAAGAGGCAAAGTCACGTGCTCGTTTTTTGTCCTCCAGCAGATTTTTGGCCAGGTCTACACCTCCTACAGTCATGCCACCAGCTGCTGTTCCGTTTACACCATCGGCCAAACCAGCAAATACACCTTCGTTTGGTTCTAATGCTCGGAAACCCGCTGCTCCTGCTGCTAGCTCGGGTTCCAACATGTCTACTGCACGTACTCGTGATGTAGTGTGCCATACTTGTGGAGGTAGGGGTCACTACAAGAAAGATTGTCCAAACAGCAAGGTTATGTTTGTTAATGAACAAGGTGAAGTAGAGAGTGGAGATGAAGCTTCTGATGATGATATTGATGACGGCGAGGAAGGTGCTGATGCATATGCTGAGCGTGCACCCACTATTGTCGTATCTTCACGTGTACTTAGTGTGCAACCTTTTGAGGAATCCCAGCGTTGCAACTTGTTCCAAACAAAAGCTCTAGTTGGACCAAACAAAGCTTGCAAGGTAATTATTGATGGAGGTAGCTGCAGAAATCTTGCAAGTAAGGAACTATGTGCCAAACTGAATTTGAAATACTTACCTCATGCCAAGCCATACTACATACAATGGTTGAGCAACAATGGTGAGATGAAGGTAAATCATATGGTACGTGTGAATTTTCAAATAGGGCCATACAAAGATTCTATTGATTTTGATGTTGTTCCTATGACTGTTTGTCACCTACTATTGGGTCGGCCTTGGCTCTATGATCGCCATGTGCAACACAATGGCCGAGCCATACATATCACTTGGAATTCAAAGGAAAGACGACTACTATGCAGCCAATGACACCACAAGAAATTGTGAATGATTCTCGCCAAAAGATAGAGGTGAACTTGAAGGAAGATACTACCACTCGGCGAGACTGTGTAACAGCTGTTCCTGATGTAATTGAGCCTAAAATGGGTGATATAACAAAAAGTGAGATAGTGCCTGGGTTATTGATATTAGCCACCAAGGAGGATATGAGAGAGTTTCGTGAGGATCCTATAGCCATGCCACTTGTGCTCATGTATAAGGGTGAGATATTGGTTTCTAACGACATGACCCCTATTTCTCTTGGTGTCTCTTCTGTTTTGCAGGACTTTGGGGATGTGTTTCCAGAAGACGTACCCGCAGGTTTACCTCCATTGCGTGGTATAGAACATCAAGTGGACCTGATTCCTGGCGCCACACTTCCCAACCGTGCACCTTACAGGACTAATCCCGAAGAAACTAAGGAAATTCAAAAGCAAGTAGAAGCGTTGCTCGATAAAGGGTACATTCGTGTCTCTCTTAGCCCTTGTGATGTTCCTGTTATTTTAGTTCCTAAGAAAGATGGTACATGGCGCATGTGTGTTGATTGTAGAGCGATTAATAACATCACTATTCGATATCGTCATCCTATTCCACGCTTAGAGGATATGCTAGATGAATTGAGTGGTGCTGCTGTTTTCTCTAAAATTGACATGCGTAGTGGTTATCATCAAATTAGGATGAAAGAAGGGGATGAATGGAAAACTGCTTTCAAAACTAAATTCGGTTTGTATGAGTGGTTAGTTATGCCGTTTGGTCTTACTAATGCACCTAGTACTTTCATGCGTTTGATGAATCATGTTTTAAGAGAGTTTATTGGTCGTTTCGTGGTTGTTTACTTTGATGATATACTCATATACAGCCACACCGAATCTGAACATTGCACTCATATTAGACAAGTTTTGCAAGTGTTACGTGATAATAAACTGTATGCTAATCTTGAGAAGTGTACATTTGCAAAAGATAAGGTCATATTTCTAGGATTTGTTGTTTCTAAGCATGGAGTAGAGGTAGATCAATCTAAAATTGAATCAATTCAGAATTGGCCTACTCCAATGAACGTTAGTCAAGTGCGTAGTTTTCACGGTCTCGCTGGTTTCTATAGGCGCTTTGTGAAAGATTTTAGCACCATTGCTGCACCATTAAATGATTTGACAAAGAAAGGTGTTCCTTTTGTATGGGGCGCGGCTCAAGACATTGCATTTGATACATTAAAATGTTTGCTTACTTCTGCACCATTACTTGCATTACCTGATTTTTCGAAGCAATTTGAAGTTGAATGTGATGCTAGTGGTATAGGCATAGGTGGCGTTTTGATGCAAGAGGGTCGGCCTATAGCTTATTTTTCTAAGAAATTGACTGGTGCTCGTTTGAATTATTCTATCTATGATAAAGAACTGTATGCACTTGTTAGAGTACTTGAGGTTTGGCAACATTATTTGTGGCCAAAAGAATTCATCATACATTCTGATCATGAAGCATTGAAATACTTGAAAGCTCAATCAAACTTGCATAGAAGATTAGCTAAATGGGTTGAGTTCATTGAGTCTTTTCCTTACATCATTAACTATAAGAAGGGAAAAGAGAACGTTGTTGCTGATGCTCTATCTAGGAAGAACATGCTATTAACCAATCTTGATGTTAAAATTCCTGGATTAGAAGCTATTTGTGCACTTTATGCAACTGACCATGATTTTGCTGAACCATATCGTTTGTGTGCTCTTAGAAACGCATGGGATAAGTATCATATACATGATGGATATTTGTTTCGAGCTAACAAACTATGTATTCCAGAATCGTCGTTGCGTTTGTTCTTAGTGCAGGAATCACATGCTGGTGGTTTGATGGGTCACTTTGGGCGTGAGAAGATGTTGCTCATGCTTGCTGATCACTTTTATTGGCCCAAGATGAGGCGTGATGTGTACAGATTTGTGAGCCGGTGTATTACATGCCACAATTCGAAATCTAAGCTGAAGCCTCACGGTTTGTATACACCTCTCTCTACACCGACTACTCCATGGGAAGACATTAGTATGGATTTTGTGCTAGGTATACCTAAAACTCAGAGAGGTCATGATTCTATATTTGTGGTAGTGGATAGGTTCTCTAAGATGGCTCATTTTATTGCCTGCCACAAAAGCGACGATGCGTCGCATGTTGCTAACCTGTTTTTCTGGGACATCGTGAGATTACATGGAGTATCAAAGACGATTGTTTCTGACCGTGATGTGAAGTTCATGAGCTACTTTTGGAAGACCTTATGGGGAAAGCTAGGAACTAAGTTCCTGTTCAGTACTACATGTCATCCCCAAACAGATGGTCAAACGGAGGTGGTGAATCGAACATTGTCATAGCTGCTAAGGACCATGATTAAAAAGAATCTGCGGGAGTGGGAAGAGTGTTTGCCACATGTTGAGTTTGCTTACAACAGGGTTGTGCATTCAACTACTCAGCTTTGTCCTTTTGAGGTGGTGTATGGTTTCAAGCCATTGACGCCACTTGATATGTTTCCTCTGCCATTACATGAGAGAGTTGATATGGAGGCATCAAAACGTGCTGATTATGTGAAGAAAATACATGAGAAGACTCGAGAGGCTATCGAGAAGAAAGGCAAGAACATTGCTGCTGCAAGGAATCAAGCAAGGAAAGAAGTGTTGTTCAAGCCTGGAGATATGGTTTGGGTGCATCTACGCAAGGATATGTTTCCACTACTTCGAAAGTCAAAGTTGAAGCCACGTGGTGCTGGTCCTTACAAGGTGTTAGCCAAGATTACTGATAACGCCTACTCGGTTGATATACCTATTGAGGAGTTTGGTGGAGTTAGCAATAGCTTCAATGTTGCTGATTTGTCACCATATGCTGGAGAAGACCTTGGAGCGTCGAGGTCGACGCCTTTTGAAGGGGGGGGAGATGATGAGGACATCCCTACAATTACACCTACCCCAATGACTACTGAAGATGCTACAACTGTTGCAAGAAAGGATCAGTCCAATGAGATTAGAATTGGACCTATTACAAGAGCTCGTGCTAAGCTACTGGAACAACAGGTGAATTTACTCCTAAACGAATCTGGTACTTTGATTGATGAGAACTTTATACTGCCTAAGTCTATGCATTTATGTATGGTCAGGTTTGTTGGAGAAACAAGCATGCCGCTGGTTTGGTTGCTCGTTGGCAGAAAAATTTAGGGCCAAGATTTGCCCTTTGCTTGAACGCTTGCTCTCTTCCTTGCAACATAATGATGATGTAAATATTTATCTATCTATCTTAGCTAGCCTTAGTAAGTACTAGTAGTACCTATATTAACCTACCAGCAGTAGCTATAAGGTAGCTATAAGGGGATGATGTAAATATTGTTTATCTAGTAGCGCAATGGCGTATGTCTGATCCAGTTTAATTTATTAATGGCTATAGAGTGAGAGTGATCTGGTGGTGGGGTGTCACTGTCTATAGCGATCCTAGGGTGCATGCATGATATAGTTGTCGCTGTCTGTACCGTATATTGTTAAAAATGAGCTCTCTGATATCTACAACACCTTCCAGACCATGCTTCAGGTAGCACCTTGTGCCCTTATGTTTACCTTTTGAAATACACTTTCTCACGATTATCATTATCTATTGGTATGTTGTTTAAGATAAAAAATAACCTTAATCTTATTCTTATTGCTGTTGAAATTTATCTAGAGTTACTTTATGGTTTTTAGAACACTTGGTTCGATGTTTCTGGACCGTCTGTTTTGGCTATGTTGAATATTCCTGTCTTAATTTTGTTGTCACGTTTGGATGGATGTGTGGGTTAGTTGTAACTTCCATTGTATTTCACTTACATTTTATGTAAATCAGGATCTATTGTTGTTGTAGATGCTACTACTGTGACAGAAGATCAGAAGAGGTCTGGAGTTGTGCACTATTGTTTTAGCTGATAGAGCCACCATGTTTTGGTGCTTGTGTATTTGTTTGATATTGTATGTAGGCTGTTGGATCTAAATTGTAATTCGAGTTGTTTTGAATCTGTTACTGTGCGGGCATGTAACTTTGTCTTTTTAGGTAGCTTTCTCGTAGTAGAAAACGCTTTATCTATGTACATTATATTATTTGAAATATCTGGCCTGATATGGACGTACATTCCTGTTGAAAATACTTTTGGCCCTGTATTGGTTAGATAGTAACTAGATTGTAAAATGACATCGACCCCTGGCAATGTTGGATCGCAACTGTGTGAAATTTGGAAAAGAACGGAGTAAAAAAGAAATGGACTATAAATGGCCGAAGCCCAAAAACGAAACTGACTATAAAAGGCCAAAGCCCCAAAACGAAACTAACTATAAGGGGCCAAAGACCAAAAACGAAACTGACTATAAACAGTCAAAGGCCGAAAAATGCACAATAAAAAGACTAAGAAGAAGTCCAGAATTGTTGGGCTTGGCCCATTTGGAAGGCTGAACCGGACCAGGCTAAATCTTATATACGACCAACCAATTGGTCATAGAAATATGCCACATCAGATTGCTTACGTGGACATGTTAGATTGTCCATGACCAAAATTTTGGTCATAAACTCTATGACCATCTATTTTCGTCCTAACTGTCCATGACCAATTCAAAAAAAGGTCGTTAGTTGTCTATAGTGACCCTCGCTATGTGACCAACTGCTTTTGGTCATAAAAAGGTCATAGATGGATTACTATGAACTTTCAGTGACCAATATTTTGGGTCACCAGTGAGCACATACCTTGTAGTGTTATTACAAGGATCAATACTCAAAACACTAGAGAAGGGGTATTGTACTTGGTATGTATATATAAATATATACACGTAGGCAGCCCGAGACAAGGCAGCCCTCTCGGGCTGCAGTGAAGGTTATTACAAACTACTCTAGAAGAGATTATGGGGTTAGAGAAGGCAGCCCGAGAGGGCTGCAGCGAAGAGGTGTTGAAAGCGGTTCAATGTTAGAGCAAAGTTATGAAACAAGTATAGAAATAGAGCCACCGTAGTACGATGGCACACGTGTGCAGCGCCACACTGTGGACGAGGGAGATATCAGCTAGAAGATGGGTGTGATGCAGCAAAGGAGAGAGTAGTATACAATTTATTTTCCTTGCATAGAGGAGGAGTAGCACACTGTAAGGCTGCAGGAGTGAGCACCACGCTGATTTTCTTTGTTAAGAAAGTACAAGTGGACCTCATAAAAAAGAAAATTGCATCCAAGTCCATGCATTTAGCACAAGGACCCTAAAACTTAGCAATGAAGTGTGTGTTTTGAGGTTTGCACATACTAGCGTTCATCGTGCTAAAGTAGAATCTTTCTAGATGCTAAGAATGGAAAAGAAGATCCAATGGTTAGCAATGTTTGGATTTGCCTGTCTTGATCAAACATTCATTGTTCCGTACACCATGCAGTGGTATATATGGTATTGTGAGAGATAAGAGACAAGATAAAGATAAGATAAGAAGTACTGCGAATGGCCGATCTAACTTTAGGTCTCGTAGGAGCGAGGTGCTCGAGAGTTAACATGGTCGGTGGAAGTACAGGTTACATCAAGGACCTCGTAAAAAATAAAAATTTTACATTCAAGTCCAAGCATTTAGCACAAGGACCCTGAAACTAAGCAATGAAGTGTGTGTTTTGAGGTTTGCGCATACTAGCTTTCATTCTGCTAAAGACTTTTAGTAGAATCTTTCTAGATGCTAAGAATGGAAAATAAGATCCAATGGTTGTTACCAATGTTTGGATTTGCTAGTCTTGATCAAACGGTCAATGGTTTGTACACTCTATAGTGAAGGTATGATATTGTAAGAGATAAGAGAAGATAAAGATAAGATAAGAATTATTACGAATGGCCGATCTAATGGTAGGTCTCATAGGAGCGAGGTGCTTGAGAGTTAGCACGGTCGGTGGAAGTACAAGTTACATCAAGGACCTCATGAAAATGATAATTATTGCATCCAAGTCCTTGCATTTATTAGCACAAAGACCCTGAAACTGAGAGCGATAAAGTGTGTGTGTCTTGAGGTTTGCGCAGCGTTCATCGTGCTAAAACCTATCAGTAGAATCTTTCTAGATGCTAAGAATGGAAAAGAAGATCCAGCAGTTGGTAATGTTTCGATTTTCTACTCTTGATGCAACGGTCATGTTCAAAGTTAATTCATACACTATGAAGTGGTTTATTATAAGAGATAAGACATGATAAAGAGAAGATAAGAAGTACTGCGAATGGCCTATCAAATGGTAGGTCTCGTAGGAGATAGGAGCTTGAGAGTTAAGACGGTTAGTGGAAGTACAAGTTACATTAAGGACCTCATAAAAATGAAAAATGCGTCCAAGTCCACGCATTTATTGGAACAAGGAGCCTAAAATCTGAGCAATGGAGTTTGTGTTTTGAGGTTTGCGCATACTAGCGTTCATCGTGCTAAAGTACTCCCTCCGATCCAAATTAGTTGACTTAGTTTTATCTAGATTGAGACGTATCTAACACTAAAACAAGTCTAGATACATTCGAATCTAGACAAATCTAAGTCGACTACTTTGGGTCGGAGGGAGTAGAATCTTTCTAGATGCTAAGAATGGAAAAGAAGATCTAGCAGTTGGCAATGTTTGGATTTGCTAGACTTGATCTAACGGTCAATGTTCAAAGTTAATCCATACACTATGCAGTGATTTATTGTATTGTAAAGATAAGACACGATAAAGAGAAGATAAGATAAGAAGTATTGCGAATGTCCTACCAAATGGTAGGTCTCGTAGGAGAGAGGTGCTTGAGAGTTAACACGGTCAGTGGTAGTACAAGTAACATCAAGGACCTCATAAAAATGAAAATTGCACATTTATTAGCACAAGGACCCTGAAAACTGAGCAATGGAGTTTGTGATTTTAGGTTTACGCATAGTAGCGTTCATCGTGATAAAGTAGAATCTTTCTAGATGCTAAGAATGGAAAAGAAGATCAAGAGGTTGGCAATGTTTGGGTTTCCTAGTCTTGATCCAACGGTCAATGTTCAAAGTTAATCCATACACTATGCAGTGGTTTATTGTATTGTAAGAGATAAGGCACGATAAGGAGAAGATAAGAAGTACTACGAATGGCTCTCAAATGGTAGGTGATATGGGGTGGCCCGATCTTCTCAGTAAGCACTTGTCGATGGCGAGGGTGGATGATAGATAACTAGCCTGTAGCTATGAACTCTCCCGCTCGAGCCCTGATGCCAATGCAACAGCTCTCGAACCTTGTAGGATATTCACAACACCACGCTCTTGCGCACGCAGCCATGACCACGAACGGTAGTATGCAATCTACTAATTCCCAATGGAACAACAGACCGCACTCAATTATAGTTGGTAGATTCGAACACAGGGTAATTCCAGAGGTTCTATGAAAAAACAACTCCAAAATATTTTAACGTGGTCTGAACCCTAAACTACGGCGCCCCCATCTATTTAAGGGCTAAGGGTCGGTGGCTACGACTAGGAATAACAGTTCAACTCAACCTAGACTAAGATACAACCGACCCAAGGTGGGTCGGCTCAAGGCGCGCATGCCTACTCTGCCGTGGCAGAGTCGGACCCGGTTTCTCTATCGTGGCAGGCTGCCGTGGCAGAAAGCTGCGTGGTTTCTCTTTCGCGGCAGAGATCCCTCGACCATGTGTTGATCTTCTCGTGGAGTGCTCCTTGCGCTTCCTCCCTCTCCTCCCTCGCGCATTCCTCATTGATCAACACGCCATATTCCTTCAGCTCCTCACTCTGTGTTATGCCTTCTTCTCCTAAGTACCTGATCATACAATAATTCAAAGACATAGTATAAAATTCTCATTAATTAAAACACCAGGTTCATTAAGAAACAAGTTCACATGTTGTTCTAGTAGCTTGGCACGAGCTCTTGTGATTGGTCCAATCCTTATCTCATTGGATTGATCCTTCTTTGCAATTGGAACATCTTTATTAGCAATTGGGGTAGGTGTAATTATAGGGATGTCCTCATCAAATGGAGTTTGTGTGTTTAGGTTTGCGCATAGTAGCATTCATCGTGCTAAAGTAGAATCTTTCTAGATGCTAAGAATGGAAAATAAGATCAAGAGGTTGGCAATGTTTTGATTTTCTAGTCTTGATCCAACGGTCAGTGTTCAAAGTTAATCCGTACACTATGAAGTGGTTTATTGTATTGTAAGAGATAAGACACGATAAAGATAAGATAAGAAGTACTACGAATGGCCTATCAAATGGTAGGTCTTATAGGAGAGAGGTGCTTGAGAGTTAACACGGTCGGTGGAAGTACAAGTTACATCAAGGACCTCATAAAAATGAAAATTGCACCCAAGTCCATGCATTTATTAGCACAGGGATCCTGAAAACTGGGTAGTGGAGTTTGTGTTTTTAGGTTTGCGCATAGTAGCGTTCATAATGCTAAATTAGAATCTTTCTAGATGCTAAGAATGGAAAATAAGATCAAGAGGTTGGCAATGTTTTGATTTGCAAGTCTTGATCCAACGGTCAATGTTCATAGTTAATCTGTACACTATGCAGTGCTTTATTGTATTGTAAGAGATAAGACACGATAAATAGAAGATAAGAAGTACTGCGCATGGCTATCAAATGGTAGGTCTCGTAGGAGAGAGGTTCTTGAGAGTTAACACGGTCGGTGGAAGTACAAGTTACATCAAGGACCTCATAAAAATGAAAATGGCACCCAAGTCCATGCATTTATTAGCACAGGGACCCTGAACAATGAGCAATGGAGTTTGTGTTTTTAGGTTTGCGCATAGTAGCGTTCATCGTGCTAAAGTAGAATCTTTCTAGATGCTAAGAATGGAAAAGAAGATCAAGAGGTTGGCAATGTTTTGATTTGCTAGTCTTGATCCAACGGTCAATGTTCAAAGTTAATCCGTACATTATGCAGTGGTTTATTGTATTGTAAGAGATAAGACACGATAAAGAGAAGATAAGAAGTACTGCGCATGGCTACCAAATGGTAGGTATCGTAGGAGAGAGATGCTTGAGAGTTAACACGGTCGGTGGAAGTACAAGTTACATCAAGGACCTCATAAATATGAAAATTGCATCCAAGTCCTTGTATTTATTAGCACAAGGACCCCGAATAAGTAGTGGAGTTTGTGTTTTTAGGTTTGCGCATAGTAGCGTTCATCGTGCTAAATTAGAATATTTCTAGATGCTAAGAATGGAAAAGAATATCAAGAGGTTGGCAATGTTCTAATTTGCTAGTCTTGATCCAACGGTCAATGTTCAAAGTTAATTCGTACACTATGTAGTGGTTTATTATATTGTAAGAGATAAGACACGATAAATAGAAGAGAAGAAGTATTGCGCATGGCTATCAAATGGTAGGTCTTGTAGGAGAGAGGTGCTTGAGAGTTAACATGGTCGGTGGAAGTACAAGTTACATCAAGGACCTCACAAAAATGAAAATTGCACCCAAGTCCATGCATTTATTAGCACAAGGACGCTGAAAATTGAATAATGGAGTTCGTGTTTTCAGGTTTGCGCATAGTAGCGTTCATCGTACTAAAGTAGAATCTTTCTAGATGCTAAGAATGGAAAAGAAGATCAAGAGGGTGGCAATGTTTTGATTTGCTAGTCTTGATCCAATGGTCAATGTTCAAAGTTAATCTGTATACTATGCAGTGGTTTATCGTATTGTAAGAGATAAGACACGATAAAGAGAAGATAAGAAGTAGTGCGAATGGCCTATCAAATGGTAGGTCTCCTATGAGAGAGGTGCTTGAGAGTTAACATGGTCGGTGGAAGTACAAGTTACATCAAGGACCTCATAAAAATGAAAATTGCATCCAAGTCCATGCGTTTATTAGCACAGGGACCATGAAAACTGAGCAATGGAGTTTGTGTTTTTAGGTTTGCGCATACTAGCTTTCATCGTGCTAAAGTAGAATCTTTCTAGATGCTAAGAATGGAAGATAAGATCAAGAGGTTGGCACTATTTGGATTTGCTAGTCTTGATCCAACGGTCACTGTTCAAAGTTAATCCGTACACTATGTAGTGGTTTATTGTATTGTAAGAGATAAGACACGATAAAAAGAAGATAAGAAGTACTGCGCATGGCTAGCAAATGGTAGGTCTCGGAGGAGAGAGGTGCTTGAGAGTTAATACGGTCGGTGGAAGTACAAGTTACATCAAGGACCTCATAAATATGAAAATTGCACCCAAGTCCATGCATTTATTAGCACAGGGATCCTGAAAACTGGGTAGTGGAGTTTGTGTTTTTAGGTTTGCGCATAGTAGCGTTCATAATGCTAAATTAGAATCTTTATAGATGCTAAGAATGGAAAAGAAGATCAAGAGGTTTGCAATGTTTTGATTTGCTAGTCTTGATCCAACGGTCAATGTTCATAGTTAATCCATACACTATGCAGTGGTTTATTGTATTGTAAGAGATAAGACACGATAAATAGAAGATAAGAAGTACTGCGCATGGCTATCAAATGGTAGGTCTCGTAGGAGAGAGGTTCTTGAGAGTTAACACGGTCGGTGGAAGTACAAGTTACATCAAGGACCTCACAAAAATGAAAATTGCACCCAAGTCCATGCATTTATTAGCACATGGACGCTGAAAACTGAGCAATGGAGTTTGTGTTTTTAGGTTCGTGCATAGTAGCGTTCATTGTGCTAAAGTAGAATCTTTCTAGATGCTAAGAATGGAAAAGAAGATCAAGAGGTTGGCAATGTTTGGATTTGCTAATCTTGATCCAACGGTCAATGTTCAAAGTTAATCCGTACACTATGCAGCGGTTTATTGTATTATAAGCGATAAGACACGATAAGGAGAAGATAAGAAGTACTACGAATGGCTATAAAATGGTAGGTCACGTAGGAGAGAGGTGCTTGAGAGTTAACACGGTCGATGGAAGTACAAGTTACATCAAGGACCTCATAAAAATGAAAATGGCACCCAAGTCCATGCATTTATTAGCACAGGGACCCTGAACACTGAGCAATGGAGTTTGTGTTTTTAGGTTTGCGCATAGTAGCGTTCATCGTGCTAAAGAAGAATCTTTCTAGATGCTCAGAATGGAAAAGAAGATCAAGAGGTTGGCAATGTTTTGATTTGCTAGTCTTGATCCAACGGTCAATGTTCAAAGTTAATCCGTACATTATGCAGTGGTTTATTGTATTGTAAGAGATAAGACACAATAAAGAGAAGATAAGAAGTATTGCGCATGGTTACCAAATGGTAGGTCTCGTAGGAGAGAGATGCTTGAGAGTTAACACGGTCGGTGGAAGTACAAGTTACATCAAGGACCTCATAAATATAAAAATTGCATCCAAGTCCATGCATTTATTAGCACAAGGACCCCGAAAACTAAGTAGTGGAGTTTGTGTTTTTAGGTTTGCGCTTAGTAGCGTTCATCGTGCTATAATAGAATATTTCTAGATGCTAAGAATGGAAAAGAATATCAAGAGGTTGGCAATGCTCTGATTTGCTAGTCTTGATCCAACGGTCAATGTTCAAAGTTAATTCGTACACTATGTAGTGGTTTATTATATTGTAAGAGATAAGACACGATAAATAGTAGATAAGAAGTATTGCGCATGGCTATCAAATGGTAGGTCTCGTAGGAGAGAGGTGCTTGAGAGTTAACACGGTCGGTGGAAGTACAAGTTACATCAAGGACCTCACAAAAATGAAAATTGCACCCAAGTCCATGAATTTATTAGCACAGGGACGCTGAAAATTGAACAATGGAGTCTGTGTTTTCAGGTTTGCGCATAGTAGCGTTCATCGTGCTAAAGTAGAATCTTTCTAGATGCTAAGAATGGAAAAGAAGATCAAGAGGGTGGTAATGTTTTGATTTGCTAGTCTTGATCCAATGGTCAATGTTCAAAGTTAATCCGTACACTATGCAGTGGTTTATCGTATTGTAAGAGATAAGACACGATAAAGAGAAGATAAGAAGTACTGCGAATGGCCTATCAAATGGTAGGTCTCCTATGAGAGAGGTGCTTGAGAGTTAACATGGTCGGTGGAAGTACAAGTTACATCAAGGACCTCATAAAAAATGAAAATTGCATCCAAGTCCATGCGTTTATTAGCACAGGGACCATGAAAACTGAGCAATGGAGTTTGTGTTTTTAGGTTTGTGCATACTAGCTTTCATCGTGCTAAAGTAGAATCTTTCTAGATGCTAAGAATGGAAGAGAAGATCAAGAGGTTGGCACTATTTGGATTTGCTAGTCTTGATCCAACGGTCACTGTTCAAAGTTAATCCGTACACTATGCAGTGGTTTATTGTATTGTAAGAGATAAGACATGATAAAAAGAAGATAAGAAGTAATGCGCATGGCTAGCAAATGGTAGGTCTCGTAGGAGAGAGGTGCTTGAGAGTTAACACGGTCGGTGGAAGTACAAGTTACATCAAGGACCTCATAAATATGAAAATTGCACCCAAGTCCATGCATTTATTAGCACAGGGATCCTGAAAACTGAGCAGTGGAGTTTGTGTTTTTAGGTTTGCGCATAGTTGTGTTCATAATGCTAAATTAGAATCTTTCTAGATGCTAAGAATGGAAAAGAAGATCAAGAGGTTGGCAATGTTTTGATATGCTAGTCTTGATCCAATGGTCAATGTTCATTGTTAATCCGTACACTATGAAGTGGTTTATTGTATTGTAAGACATAAGACACGATAAATAAAAGATAAGAAGTACTGCGCATGGCTATCAAATGGTAGGTCTCGTAGGAGAGAGGTTCTCGAGAGTTAACACGGTCGGTGGAAGTACAAGTTACATCAAGGACCTCACAAAAATGAAAATTGCACCCAAGTCCTTGCATTTATTAGCACAGGGACGCTGAAAACTGAGCAATGGAGTTTATGTTTTTAGGTTTGCGCATAGTAGCGTTCATTGTGCTAAAGTAGAATCTTTCTAGATACTAAGAATGGAAAAGAAGATCAAGAGGTTGGCAATGTTTGGATTTGCTAATCTTCATCCAACGGTCAGTGTTCAAAGTTAATCCGTACACTATGCAGTGGTTTATTGTATTATAAGAGATAAGACACGATAAGGAGAAGATAAGAAGTACTACGAATGGCTATCAAATGGTAGGTCTCATAGGAGAGAGGTGCTTGAGAGTTAACACGGTGGGTGGAAGTACAAGTTACATCAAGGACCTCATAAAATGAATATTGCATCCAAGTCCATGCGTTTATTAGCATAGGGACCCTGAACACTGAGCAATGGAGTTTGTGTTTTTAGGTTTGCGCATAGTAGCGTTCATCGTGCTAAATTAGAATCTTTCTAGATGCTAAGAATGGAAAAGAATATCAAGAGGTTGGCAATGTTCTGATTTGCTAGTCTTGATCCAACGGTCAATGTTCAAAGTTAATACACTATGTAGTGGTTTATTATATTGTAAGAGATAAGACACGATAAATAGAAGATAAGAAGTATTGCGCATGGCTATCAAATGGTAGGTCTCGTAGGAGAGAGGTGCTTGAGAGTTAACACGGTCGGTGGAAGTACAAGTTACATCAAGGACCTCACAAAAATGAAAATTGCACCCAAGTCCATGAATTTATTAGCACAGGGACGCTGAAAATTGAACAATGGAGTCTGTGTTTTCAGGTTTGCGCATAGTTGCGTTCATCGTGCTAAAGTAGAATCTTTGTAGATGCTAAGAATGGAAAAGAAGATCAAGAGGGTGGCAATGTTTTGATTTGCTAGTCTTGATCCAATGGTCAATGTTCAAAGTTAATCCGTACACTATGCAGTGGTTTATCGTATTGTAAGAGATAAGACACGATAAAGAGAAGATAAGAAGTACTGCGAATGGCCTATCAAATGGTAGGTCTCCTATGAGAGAGGTGCTTGAGAGTTAACATGGTCAGTGGAAGTACAAGTTACATCAAGGACCTCATAAAAATGAAAATTGCATCCAAGTCCATGCGTTTATTAGCACAGGGACCATGAAAACTGAGCAATGGAGTTTGTGTTTTTAGGTTTGTGCATACTAGCTTTCATCGTGCTAAAGTAGAATCTTTCTAGATGCTAAGAATGGAAGAGAAGATCAAGAGGTTGGCACTATTTGGATTTGCTAGTCTTGATCCAACGGTCACTGTTCAAAGTTAATCGGTACACTATGCAGTGGTTTATTGTATTGTAAGAGATAAGACACGATAAATAGAAGATAAGAAGTACTGCGCATGGCTATCAAATGGTAGGTCTCGTAGGAGAGAGGTGCTTGAGAGTTAACACGGTCGGTGGAAGTACAAGTTACATCAAGGACCTCACAAAAATGAAAATTGCACCCAAGTCCATGCATTTATTAGCACAGGGACGCTGAAAACTGAGCAATGGAGTTTGTGTTTTCAGGTTTGCGCATAGTAGCGTTCATCGTGCTATAGTAGAATCTTTCTAGATCCTAAGAATGGAAAAGAAGATCAAGAGGTTCGCAATGTTTTGATTTGCTAGTCTTGATCCAATGGTCAATGTTCAAAGTTAATCCGTACACTATGCTGTGGTTTATCGTATTGTAAGAGATAAGACACGATAAAGAGAAGATAAGAAGTACTGCGAATGGCCTATCAAATGGTAGGTCTCGTAAGAGAGAGGTGCTTGAGAGTTAACATGGTCGGTGGAAGTACAAGTTACATCAAGGACCTCATAAAAATGAAAATTGCATCCAAGTCCATGCGTTTATTAGCACAGGGACCCTGAAAACAGAGCAATGGAGTTTGTGCTTTTAGGTTTGCGCATACTAGCTTTCATCGTGCTAAAGTAGAATCTTTCTAGATGCTAAGAATGGAAGAGAAGATCAAGAGGTTGGCACTATTTGGATTTGCTAGTCTTGATCCAACGGTCAATGTTCAAAGTGAATCCGTACACTATGCAGTGGTTTATTGTATTGTAAGAGATAAGACACGATAAAGAGAAGATAAGAAGTACTACGAATGGCTATCAAATGGTAGGTCTCGTAGGAGAGAGGTGCTTGAGAGTTAACACGGTCAGTGGACGTACAAGTTACATCAAGGAACTCATAAAAATGAAAATTGCACCCAAGTCCATGCATTTATTAGCACAGGGACCCTGAAAACTGAGCAATGGAGTTTTTTTAGGTTTGCGCATAGTAGCGTCATAGTGCTAAAGTAGAATCTTTCTAGATGCTAAGAATGGAAAAGAAGATCAAGAGGTTGGCAATGTTTTGATTTGCTAGTCTTGATGCAACGGTCAATGTTCAAAGTTAATCCGTACACTATGAAGTGGTTTATTGTATTGTAAGAGATAAGACATGATAAAGAGAAGATAAGAATTATTGTGCATGGCTATCAAATGGTAGGTCTCGTAGGAGAGAGGTTCTTGAGAGTTAACACAGTCGGTGGAAGTACAAGTTACATCAAGGACCTCATAAAAATGAAAATTGCACCCAAGTCCATGCATTTATTAGCACAGGACCCTGAAAAACTGAGCAATGGAGTTTGTGTTTTTAGGTTTGCGCATAGTAGCGTTCATCGTGCTAAAGTAGAATCTTTCTAGATGCTAAGAATGGAAAAGAAGATCAAGAGGTTGGCAATGTTTTGATTTGCTAGTCTTGATCCAATAGTCAATGTTCAAAGTTAATACATACACTATGTAGTGGTTTAGTGTATTGCAACAGATAAGACACAATAAAGAGAAGATAAGAAGTACTGCGCATGGCTACCAAATGGTAGGTCTCGTAGGACAGAGGTGCTTGAGAGTTAACACTGTCGGTGGAAGTACAAGTTACATCAAGGACCTCATTAAAATGAAAATTGCACCCAAGTCCATGCATTTATTAGCACAGGGACCCTGAAAACTGAGCAATGGAGTTTGTGTTTTTAGGTTTGAGCATAGTAGCGTTCATCGTGCTAAATTAGAATCTTTCTAGATGCTATGAATGGAAAAGAAGATCAAGAGGTTGCTAATTTTTTGATTTGCTAGTCTTGATCCAACGGTCAATGTTCAAAGTTAATCCATACACTATGAAGTAGTTTATTGTATTAAAAGAGATAAGACACGATAAAGAGAAGATAAGATAAGAAGTACTGCGAATGTCCTACCAAATGGTAGGTCTCGTAGGAGAGAGGTGCTTGAGAGTTAACACGGTTAGTGGTAGTACAAGTTACATCAAGGACCTCATAAAAATGAAATTGCATCCAAGTTCAAGCATTTATTAGCACAAGGACCCTGAATACTGAGCAATGGAGTTTGTGTTTTTAGGTTTACGCATAGTAGCGTTCCTCGTGCTAAAGTAGAATCTTTCTAGATGGTGAGAATGGAAAAGAAGATCAAGTTGTTGGCAATGTTTGGATTTGCTAGTCTTGATCGAACGGTCCATGTTCAAAGTTAATCCGTACGCTATGCAGTGGTTTATTGTATTGTAAGAGATAAGACATGATAAGGAGAAGATAAAAAGTACTGCGAATGGCTATCAAATGGTAGGTCTCGTAGGAGAGAGGTGCTTGAGAGTTAACATGGTCGGTGGAAGTACAAGTTACATCAAGGACCTCATAAAAATGAAAATTGCACCCAAGTCCATGCATTTATTAGCACAGGGACCCTGAAAACTGAGCAATGGAGTTTGTGTGTTTAGGTTTGCGCATAGTAGCGTTCATCGTGCTACAGTAGAATCTTTCTAGATGCTAAGAATGGAAAAGAAGATCAAGAGGTTGGCAATGTTTTGATTTACTAGTCTTGATCCAACGATCAATGTTCAAAGTTAATCCGTACACTATGAAGTGGTTTATTGTATTGTAAGAGATAAGACACGATAAAGAGAAGATAAGAAGTACTGCGCATGGCTACCAAATGGTAGGTCTCGTAGGAGAGAGGTGCTTGAGAGTTAACACGCTCGGTAGAAGTACAAGTTACATCAAGGACCTTATAAATATGAAAATTGCACCCAAGTCCATGCATTTATTAGCACAGGGACCCTGAAAACTGAGCAGTGGAGTTTGTGTTTTTAGGTTTGCGCATAGTAGCGTTCATCATGCTAAATTAGAATCTTTCTAGATGGTAAGATTGGGAAATAAGATCAAGAGGTTGGCAATGTTTTGATTTGCTAGTCTTGATCCAACGATCAATGTTCAAAGTTAATCCGTAAACTATGCAATGGTTTATTGTATTGTAAGAGATAAGACACGATAAATAGAAGATAAGAAGTACTGCGCATGGCTATCAAATGGTAGGTCTAGTAGGAGAGAGGTGCTTGAGAGTTAACATGGTCGGTGGAAGTACAAGTTACATGAAGGACCTCACAAAAATGAAAATTGCACCCAAGTCCATGCATTTATTAGCACAGGGACGCTCAAAACTGAGCAATGGAGTTTGTGTTTTCAGGTTTACGCATAGTGGCGTTCATCGTGCTAAAGTAGAATCTTTCTAGATGCTAAGAATGGAAAAGAAGATCAAGAGGTTGGCAATGTTTCGATTTGCTAGTCTTGATCCAATGGTCAATGTTCAAAGTTAACCCATACACTATGGAGTGGTTTATTGTGTTGTAAGAGATAAGACTCGATAAAGAGAAGATAATAAGTACTGCGCATGCCTACCAAATGGTAGGTCTCGTAGGAGAGAGGTGCTTGAAAGTTAACACGGTCGGTGGAAGTACAAGTTACATCAAGGACCTCATAAAAATGAAAATTGCACCAAAGTCCATGCATTTATTAGCACAGGGACCCTGAAAACTGAGCAATGGAGTTTGTGTTTTTAGGTTTGTGCATACTAGCTTTCATCGTGCTAATGCAGAATCTTTCTAGATGCTAAGAATGGAAGAGAAGATCAAGAGGTTGGTACTGTTTGGAGTTGCTATTCTTGATCCAACGGTCAATGTTCGAAGTTAATCCGTACACTATGAAGTGGTTTATTGTATTGTAAGAGATAAGACACGATAAAGAGAAGATAAGAAGTAATGCGAATGGCCTATCAAATGGTAGGTCTCGTAGGAGAGAGGTGCTTGAGAGTTAACACGGTCGGTGGAAGTACATGTTACATCAAGGACCTCATAAAAATGAAAATTGAATCTAAGTCCACGCGTTTATTAGCACAGGGACCATGAAAACTGAGCAATGGAGTTTGTGTTTTTAGGTTTGCGCATACTAGCTTTCATCGTGCTAAAGTAGAATCTTTCTAGATGCTAAGAATGGAAGAGAAGATCAAGAGGTTAGCACTGTTTGGATTTGCTAGTCTTGATCCAACGGTCCATGTTAAAAGTTAACCCGTACATTATGTAGTGGTTTATTGTATTGTAAGAAATAAGACACGATAAAGAGAAGATAAGAAGTACTACGAATGGCCTATCAAATGGTAGGTCTCGTAGGAGAGAGGTGCTTGAGAGTTAACACGGTCGGTGGAAGTACAAGTTACATCAAGGACCTCATAAAAATGAAAATGGCACCCCAAGTCCATGCATTTATTAGCACAGTGACCCTGAAAACTGAGCAATGGAGTTTGTGTTTTTAGGTTTGTGCATAGTAGCGTTCATCGTGCTAAAGTAGAATCTTTCTAGATGCTAAGAATGGAAAAGAAGATCAAGAGGTTGGCAATGTTTTGATTTGCTAGTCTTGATCCAACGGTCAATGTTCAAAGTTAATCCGTACACTATGTAGTGGTTTATTGTATTGTAAGAGATAAGACACGATAAAGAGAAGATAAGAAGTACTGTGCATGGCTATCAAATGGTCGGTCTCGTAGGAGAGAGGTGCTTGAGAGTTAACACGGTCGGTGGAAGTACAAGTTACATCAAGGACCTCATAAAAATGAAAGTTACATCCAAGTCCATGCGTTTATTAGCACAGGGACCATGAAAACTGAGCAATGGAGTTTATGTTTTTAGGTTTGTGCATACTAGCTTTCATCGTGCTAATGTAGAATCTTTCTAGATGCTAAGAATGGAAGAGAAGATCAAGAGGTTGGCACTGTTTGGAGTTGCTAGTCTTGATCCAACGGTCAGTGTTCGAAGTTAATCCATACACTATGCAGTGGTTTATTGTATTGTAAGAGATAAGACACGATAAAGAGAAGATAAGAAGTACTTCGAACGGCCTATCAAATGGCATGTCTCGTAGGAGAGAGGTGCTTGAGAGCTAACACGGTCGGTGGAAGTACAAGTTACATCAAGGACCTCATAAAATGAAAATTGCATCCAAGTCCATGCGTTTATTAGCACAGGGACCATGAAAACTGAGCAATGGAGTTTGTGTTGTTAGGTTTCCGCATACTAGCTTTCATCGTGCTAAAGTAGAATCTTTCTAGATGCTAAGAATGGAAGAGAAGATCAAGAGGTTGGCACTGTTTGGATTTGCTAGTCTTGATCCGACGGTCAATGTTCAAAGTTAATCCGTACATGATGCAGTGGTTTATTGTATTAGTAAGAAATAAGGCACGATAAAGAAAAGATAAGAAGTACTGCGAATGGCCTATCAAAAGGTAGGTCTTGTAGGAGAGAGGTGCTTGAGAGTTAACACGGTCGGTGGAAGTACAAGTTACATCAAGGACCTCATAAAAATGAAAATTGCAACCAAGTCCATGCATTTATTAGCACAAGGACCCTAAAAACTGAGCAATGGAGTTTGTGTTTTTAGGTTTGCGCGTAGTAGCGTTCATCGTGCTAAAGTAGAATCTTTCTAGATGCTAAGAATGGAAAAGAAGATCAAGAGGTTGGCAATGTTTGGATTTGCTAGTCTTGATCCAATGGTCAATGTTCAATGTTAATCCATACACTATGCAGTGGTTTATTGTATAGTAAGAGATAAGACACGATAAAGAGAAGATAAGAAGTACTGCGAATGGCCTATCAAATGGTAGGTCTCATGGGAGAGAGGTGCTTGAGAGTTAACACGGTCGGTGGAAGTACAAGTTACATCAAGGACCTCATAAAAATGAAAATTGCACCCAAGTCCATGCATTTATTAGCACAGGGACCCTGAAAACTAAGCAATGGAGTTTGTGTTTTTAGGTTTGTGCATACTAGCTTTCATCGTGCTAAAGTAGAATCTTTCTAGATGCTAAGAATGGAAAAGAAGATCAAGAGGTTGGCAATGTTTGGATTTGCTAGTCTTGATCCAATGGTCAATGTTCAATGTTAATCCATACACTATGCAGTGGTTTATTGTATAGTAAGAGATAAGACACGATAAAGAGAAGATAAGAAGTAATGCGAATGGCCTATCAAATGGTAGGTCTCGTAGGAGAGAGGTGCTTGAGAGTTAACACGGTCGGTGGAAGTACATGTTACATCAAGGACCTCATAAAAATGAAAATTGCATCTAAGTCCATGCGATTATTAGCACAGGAACGATCAAAACTGAGCAATGGAGTTTGTGTTTTTAGGTTTGCGCATACTAGCTTTCATCGTGCTAAAGTAGAATCTTTCTAGATGCTAAGAATGGAAGAGAAGATCAAGAGGTTGGCACTGTTTGGATTTGCTAGTCTTGATCCAACGGTCCATGTTCAAAGTTAATCCGTACATTATGAAGTGGTTTATTGTATTGTAAGAAATAAGACACAATAAAGAGAAGATAAGAAGTATTGCGAATGGCCTATAAAATGGTAGGTCTCGTAGAAGAGAGGTGCTTGAGAGTTAACACGGTCGGTGGAAGTACAAGTTACATCAAGGACCTCATAAAAATGAAAATTGCACCCCAAGTCCATGCATTTATTAGCACAGTGACCCTGAAAACTGAGCAATGGAGTTTGTGTTTTTAGGTTTGCGCGTAGTAGCGTTCATCGTGCTAAAGTAGAATCTTTCTAGATGCTAAGATTGGAAAAGAAGATCAAGAGGTTGGCAATGTTTGGATTTGCTAGTCTTGATTAAATGGTCAATGTTCAATGTTAATCCGTATACTATGAAGTGGTTTATTGTATTGTAAGAGATAAGACACGATAAAGAGAAGATAACAAGTACTGCGAATGGCCTATCAAATGGTAGGTCTCATAGGAGAGAGGTGCTTGAGTGTTAACACGGTCGATGGAAGTACAAGTTACATCAAGGACCTCATAAAAATGAAAATTGCATCCAAGTCCAAGCATTTATTAGCATAGGGACCAGGAAAACTGAGCAATGGAGTTTTGTTTTTAGGTTTGCACATACTAGCTTTCATCGTGCTAAAGTAGAATCTTTCTAGATGCTAAGAATTTTAGAGAAGATCAAGAGGTTGGCACTGTTTGGATTTGCTAGTCTTGATCCAACGGTCAATGTTCAAAGTTAATCCATACACTATGCAGTGGTTTATTGTATTGTAAGAGATAAGACACGATAAATAGAAGATAAGAAGTACTGCGCATGACTATCAAATGGTAGGTCTCGTAGGAGAGAGGTGCTTGAGAGTTAACATGGTCGGTGGATGTACAAGTTACATCAAGGACCTCATAAAAATGAAAATTGCACCCAAGTCCATGCATTTATTAGCACAGGGACCCTTAAAACTGAGAAGTGGAGTTTGTGTTTTTAGGTTTGTGCATAGTAGCGTTCATCGTGCTAAAGTAGAATCTTTCTAGATGCTAAGAATGGAAAAGAAGATCAAGAGGTTGGCAATGTTTTGATTTGCTAGTCTTGATCCAACGGTCAAGGTTCAAAGTTAATCCGTACACTATGTAGTGGTTTATTGTATTGTAATAGATAAGACACGATAAAGAGAAGATAAGAAGTACTGTGCATGGCTATCAAATGGTCGGTCTCGTAGGAGAGAGGTGCTTGAGAGTTAACACGGTCGGTGGAAGTACAAGTTACATCAAGGACCTCATAAAAATGAAAATTGCATCCAAGTCCATGCGTTTATTAGCACAGGGACCCTTAAAACTGAGCAGTGGAGTTTGTGTTTTTAGGTTTGTGCATAGTAGCGTTCATCGTGCTAAAGTAGAATCTTTCTAGATGCTAAGAATGGAAAAGAAGATCAAGAGGTTGGCAATGTTTTGATTTGCTAGTCTTGATCCAACGGTCAATGTTCAAAGTTAATCCGTACACTATGTAGTGGTTTATTGTATTGTAAGAGATAAGACACGATAAAGAGAAGATAAGAAGTACTGTGCATGGCTATCAAATGGTCGGTCTCGTAGGAGAGAGGTGCTTGAGAGTTAACACGGTCGGTGGAAGTACAAGTTACATCAAGGACCTCATAAAAATGAAAATTGCATCCAAGTCCATGCGTTTATTAACACAGGGACCATGAAAACTGAGCAATGGAGTTTGTGTTTTTAGGTTTGTGCATACTAGCTTTCATCGTGCTAATGTAGAATCTTTCTAGATGCTAAGAATGGAAGAGAAGATCAACAGGTTGGCACTGTTTGAGTTGCTAGTCTTGATCCAACGGTCAATGTTCGAAGTTAATCCGTACACTATGCAGTGGTTTATTGTATTGTAAGAGATAAGACACGATAAAGAGAAGATAAGAAGTACTTCGAATGGCCTATCAAATGGCACCTCTCGTAGGAGAGAGGTGCTTGAGAGCTAATGTGGCATCCCGCAAAACCACTACTAGAAAAATCGCGTTGTTTTTGTGCATTGCATCATCATGACCGCATGCTCATGTCATCATGCCACATTGCATTTGAGCATCGTCATCATCTTGCAATTGCTTGCATAAAACTATTTGCAGAAAACCTATTTTGTGTTTTCTAAAACGCCCCGTCTTTGTTCAAACGCAAAACCCGGGTCACCGGATTATTTTGTTTTGTCTGCTATCGGTTTGCAAAAGCCCAGTTTGAAATAAATAAAATAGTTAATTATTTTTAGTGGGGCAGTCGAACGGGCCGATTCGACCCGAACGACCACCCCCAGAATAAAAATCGGTCTAGCTTAGACCCCACCCCAAATCTTTTCTTACCCCAGTCCTATCTACCCACCCCTCCAGCCACCTCACTCCCTCCAATCGGCACTCGCCACGTCACCCTGCCCCTTCCCCCTAACCTATCCCAGGCCGCCACCTAATCATATCCCTTTCCCCACCCCTCTCTCTCTCCCCCTCTACCAGCCTGGCCCCACCCCCGTCTGACCCCACCTCACCCGGTCAACCCCACCACCCCGCTACCCCCTGGCCCGCCCTGGCCCCACCAGAGCGGCACCCGTCCCCCACCTTCCGCTCCCTCTCTCTCCCGTCGCTCGCGGCCACCGCCCACGCTCCCGCCTCCTTCCCCTTCCGCCGGTCCTGCTCGCCACCGGCCGCTGTCGCGTCCCCCTCCCGCTCCCCTCTCCGCCCAGTCCTCCTCCTCCAGGCGCCGCCGCCCCGCGGGCCTTCTCCTCCATCTCCGGCCGCCTCGCCTGACCCCAGCACGCCGGCCTCCTCCGCCCCTTCTTCCGCCCGGTCGCCTCCCCCTCGGCGCCGGCCGCGCCTCCCCGTCTCCGGCCCGCTCGCCTCCGCCGCGCCCGACCCTCCGCTCGCCGGCCTTCCACCGCCTCGCCGCCGGTTCTCCTCCGAGCGCCGCCGCTCCCGAGAGGGACCCCCGACCTCGCCATCGCCCCCTGCTTGCCCGGCGTCAGCCCTGCCTCGAGACGCCGCCCCGTCTCCAACTTGGGCCGCCTCGTGAGGCTCTGCCGCTTCCCTGTCACCGTTCGCGTGCCCCGTGGTCGCCCTTTGACCGTCTGCTCTCCCGCGTGTGAAGGCCTCGGTCGAGCCAGTGTGGATCCTGGTGCCCCTGCTCTGTTCTGCATGTAGGGATGTTGTCTGTTGTTGCTGCTGCTACCGACGACCAAGGCTCACCCTTCAACTCAAGAACACCTGGATGGAGTGTAGTGTGTTGGCGCACATCTTCTGGGTACAGTAACTGTGTAACTGAGAGGCCCCTCGATCTGTTACCTGGAAGGCAAACTTCAAGCTCTTCCTCATGGACCACAAGATCGGTGAACGCCAAGATCGCCTCACGGACGCCATGACCTCCTTCAAGGATCCGATGGCCGAGACCCTGAAGACCGATCTAGAGCGCCAAGGCCTTCGCATGGAGTCGGCAAGATCATCCGGAAACACCAAGATCTACTGCGCGGGCCCGACAAGATCGACACCAATCGGGGCGAATCCGATACCCCGACGCCAGAACAAGTACTTCCTCCCGGAACGCCAAGAACTCCGCGTGAGACGTCAAGACCGACAACATGGCCCGACCACCGCGGATGCGACAAGATCTACTTCTGTTGTCCAGACCGATCCCGTCGAACCCTGAACCCTGTCGGACCCCGAAACCCCGGAACCCCAAGATCTTCCGAACCCTAATGTGTGACCCCTTTCTCGAGCCCTATTTTATAAATGTAATAACAACTTGTTGCATATTAAATTGTCATACTTGCATGCATATTTGCGTGGTTTGGGGGGCCTTATGCCGATTCACCCTATAATTAAATATGGGGCCCATATGCGGGCAAATCTAGTCTTATATTGGCCTCATTTAAATTTGTGCATCGAACCGTTGTCTTATCTCGCCCTGTTAATTCAACATTTAATTTGTGGGGTAGATAAACAAATAGAACCATATAATTAATTGTCGGGACCCCGATTCCGCTTAATCTTGCCTAATTGCATTGCACCCTTGCCATGTCATACATCATACATGCATCATGCCGATCTTTTGCCGTAGTATTAAATATTGCATCCGGTGTTTATTCTAGTGTTTTGCTTCTTCGCGGATAAGGCCGTTGAGTTGATGTGAGCTTCGCCCCGATCTTCGGATGAACCTTCGGCAATGCTTTTCAGGCGAGCATCTCCCCCTTTCTACCTATCTTACTTTTATAGTCTTTATTTCCTCCTGTTGATCTATTGCTACCTGTGTTGCGATGCTCTAGTTTCCGTACCCGTGATATCCCCTGCAGCCTTATATTGCCTTGGACACATCCTATTACCTGTTGATTGGTAGATAGTTGGACTTGCGTGTCGTAGTCGCTCGCTCAAGTGCTGTTGCGTGTCGTCAAGTACCACAGTTGTTGGAGTATTGCCGCAAGTTAATTGTTGGAGATGATCATGGCTTTAATTACTGTTCACTTTAAATACTGTTTAACAACTAAAATTGAAGTAGGTAAGCAGAGGCACCGGTGGGTGATAGATAATATCTGGTTTCCGACCGCCCACTTGTGTCCCGTAGGACCCCGAGTTCTTGACACCTGTTCCGAGATCGAGCGCGCTAACCACAGGTGGGGAGATATGGGCCCCCCATTGATTAGTACCTGATTTCAAAGTATTGTACTGGGGGCCACAACTAGTTTGAGGTTTTATTTACTATCCTGTACATATGCCATGCTTTACTGCTTTATTTACGATTGTGTGAGGAGCACGCTGTACTGTTTAGGAAGCGGAGTGTTTTCGCGGTATCGACAGTCCCAGTTTTGGGATTTGCTGTCGTTTACAGCCACTGACGCAAACCCTGAGTCCGTCTCGGAGACCGGCCGACTTCGTTGCGGGTAGACTTAGTGGGGTGGCCCCCCGTGCTTGCTTTGGGTCTGGAAACGTCGTGACTTAGGCCCCGCCGACATACCGATGGGTGTATGTTAACTGATCTGGCAAAAAGGGTCGAAGTGCTTGTGGATACTTTGGTGCACCCCTGCAGGGTTAAATCTTTTCGAGAAGCCGTGTCCGCGGTTATGGACGACTTGGAGCACAGTGCTTGATCATAGACAACTATAACTAAAGTTTATTTGTTATAAATTGACTTGTATCCGATATGACTAGTAATCAGCTTCACTACAACGGAATGGCTAAGTAAAAGTACCACAACTGCTGGGTTTTGGGGTTATCTCATGCTAATTGTATCTGATTAGTAAGTGCTGCAACTACAACGGAATGATTAACTAAAACGGCCCACTGCTTATTTTATCAGGATGATTATCTACACCTGACTAGTAATTGCTGCAACGATAACCGAATAAATAAAACTGCCAACGGTGTGAGTTCCTCGGCTGACTTCCTCGTTTGGACTCGAGGGGGAATACCAGGATGGGATTGTTTGGTGTTAGTATCAGTCTGGTTCCGGATAGGTCTTTTCTTACCCCTCTCTGATAGCCGCCAGTTATATCGAGTCTCTATAGGTTGTTTAGTGTATGCTGCGTCGCTGCCGCTTCAGTCCACCATACCTATGTAGGCGAGGACCGCCGAATTCTAGTCTCGCCATGTACTGGCCTCAGTACTGACCGCTCTCTCTTTTTCCTTTGCCCCTTGTCGGCACCCCTTTTGTTTAGCAGGTTTTGAGATCGCCGTCGTTAGCAGGGTTACCCTTCCGGCTTGGCCTGGGCAGGGTTATGGACGCCATTGGTTATTCTTCAGGGCTCTTAGCCCCATTTGCATCTTGTCCGTAGTTGGACGCTCTATCGCTTTCAAGGTGATTTGGATCTTTGTTCTGTATATCTGTATTCTTGACTCATGGAGTCGTGTTGTATATATATCTGTTCTGTGGGTCCCATCGAGGACTGTTGTGTAATGTTATTACTTCGTTTTCCACCCGCACGAAAGTGCCTGGTGGGCACCTTTGAATCGTTTCTATGCGGGTTTGGCGGGTTTCGCTAAAACTTGCATAGGGCCGATTCTGAGGGTGTTACAGCTAACACGGTCGGTGGAAGTACAAGTTACATCAAGGACCTCATAAAATGAAAATTGCATCCAAGTCCATGCGTTTATTAGCACAGGGACCATGAAAACTGAGCAATGGAGTTTGTGTTGTTAGGTTTGCGCATACTAGCTTTCATCATGCTAAAGTAGAATCTTTCTAGATGCTAAGAATGGAAGAGAAGATCAAGAGGTTGGCACTGTTTGGATTTGCTAGTCTTGATCCAACGGTCAATGTTCAAAGTTAATCCATACATGATGCAGTGGTTTATTGTATTGTAAGAGATAAGACACGATAAAGAGAAGATCAGAAGTACTGCGAATGGCCTATCAAATGGTAGGTCTCGTAGGAGAGAGGTGCTTGAGAGTTAACACGGTCAGTGGAAGTACAAGTTACATCAAGGACCTCATAAAAATGAAAATTGCAACCAAGTCCATGCATTTATTAGCACAGGGACCCTGAAAACTGAGCAATGGAGTTTGTGTTTTTAGGTTTGCGCGTAGTAGCGTTCATCGTGCTAAAGTAGAATCTTTCTAGATGCTAATAATGGAAAACAAGATCAAGAGGTTGGCAATGTTTGGATTTGTGATCCAATGGTCAATGTTGAATGTTAATCCATACACTATGAAGTGGTTTATTGTATTGTAAGAGATAAGACACAATAAAGAGAAGATAAGAAGTACTGCGAATAGCCTATCAAATGGTAGGTCTCATAGGAGAGAGGTGCTTGAGAGTTAACACGGTCGGTGGAAGTACAAGTTACATCAAGGACCTCATAAAAATGAAAATTGCACCCAAGACCATGCATTTATTAGCACGGGGACCCTGAAAACTGAGCAATGGAGTTTGTGTTTTTAGGTTTGTGCATACTAGCTTTCATCGTGCTAATGTAGAATCTTTCTAGATGCTAAGAATGGAAGAGAAGATCAAGAGGTTGGCAATGTTTGGATTTGCTAGTCTTGATCCAATGGTCAATGTTCAATGTTAATCCATACACTATGCAGTGGTTTATTGTATTGTAAGAGATAAGACACGATAAAGAGAAGATAAGAAGTACTTGAATGGCCTATCAAATGGTACGTCTTGTAGGAGAGAGGTGCTTGAGAGCTAACACGGTCGATGGAAGTACAAGTTACATCAAGGGCCTCATAAAAATGAAAATTGCATCCAAGTCCATGCTTTTATTAGCACAGGGATCATGAAAACTGAGCAATGGAGTTTGTGTTTTTAGGTTTGCACATACTAGCTTTCATCGTGCTAAAGTTGAATCTTTCTAGATGCTAAGAATGGAAGAGAAGATCAAGAGGTTGGCACTGTTTGGAGTTGCTAGCCTTGATCCGACGGTCAATGTTTAAAGTTAATTCGTACACTATGGAGTTGTTTATTGTATTGTAAGAAATAAGACACGATAAAGAGAAGATAAGAAGTACTGCGAATGGCCTACCAAATGGTAGGTCTCGTAGGAGAGAGGTGCTTAAGAGTTAACACGGTCGGTGGAAGTTCAAGTTACATCAAGGACCTCATAAAAATGAAAATTGCATCCAAGTTCATGTGTTTATGAGCACAGGGACCATGAAAACAGAGCAATGGAGTTTGTGCTTTTAGATTTGCGCTACTAGCTTTCATCGCGCTAAAGTAGAATCTTTCTAGATGCTAAGAATGGAAGAGAAGATCAAGAGGTTGGCAGTGTTTGGATTTAATAGGCTTGATCCAACGGTGAATGTTCAAAGTTAATCCTTACACTATGAAGTGGTTTATTGTATTGTAAGAGATAAGACATGATAACGAGAAGATAAGAAGTACTGCGAATGAGTATCAAATGGTAGGTCTCATAGGAGAGAGGTGCTTGAGAGTTAACACGGTCGGTGGAAGTACAAGTTACATCAAGGACCTCATAAAAATGAAAATTGCACCCAAGTCCATGCATTTATTAGCACAGGGACCCTGAAAACTGAGCAATGGAGTTTGTGTTTTCAGGTTTCGCATAGTAGCATTCATCGTGCTAAAGTAGAATCTTTCTAGATGCTTAGAATGGAAAAGAAGATCAATAGGGTGGCAATGTTCTGATTTGCTAGTCTTGATCCAACGGTCAATGTTCAAAGTTAATCCGTACACTATGTAGTGGTTTATTGTATTGTAAGAGATAAGACACGATAAAGAGAAGATAAGAAGTACTACGCATGGCTATCAAATGGTAGGTCTCGTAGGAGAGAGGGGCTTGAGAGTTAACACGGTCGATGGAAGTACAAGTTACATCAAGGACCTCATAAAAATGAAAATTGCACCCAAGTCCATGCATTTATTAGCACACGGACCCTGAAAACTGAGCAACGGAGTTTCTGTTTTTAGGTTTGCGCATAGTAGCTTTCATCGTGCTAAAGTAGAATCTTTCTAGATGTTAAGAATGGAAATGAAGATCAAGAGGTTTGCAATGTTTTGATTTGCTAGTCTTGATCCAATGGTCAATGTTCAATGTTAATCCGTACACTATGCAGTGGTTTATTGTATTGTAAGAGATAAGACACGATAAAGAGAAGATAAGAAGTACTGCGAATGGCCTATCAAATGGTAGGTCTTGTAGGAGAGAGGTGCTTGAGAGTTAACACGGTCGGTGGAAGTACAAGTTACATCAAGGACCTCATAAAAATGAAAATTGCATCTAAGTCCATCCGTTTATTAGCATAGGGACCATGAAAACTGAGCAATGGAGTTTGTGTTTTTAGGTTTGCGCATACTAGCTTTCATCGTCCTAATGTAGAATCTTTCTAGAAGCTAAGAATGGAAGAGAAGATCAAGAGCTTGGGACTGTTTGGAGTTGCTAGTATTGATCCAACGGTCAATGTTCAAAGTTAATCCGTACGTTATGCAGTGGTTTATTGTATTGTAAGAGATAAGACACGATAAAGAGAAGATAAGACGTACTGCGAATGGCCTATCAAATGGTAGGTCTCGTAGGAGAGAGGTGCTTGAGAGTTAACACGGTCGGTGGAAGTACAAGTTACATCAAGGAATTCATAAAAATGAAAATTGCACCCAAGTCCATGCATTTATTAGCACAGGGACCCTGAAAACTGAGCAATGGAGTTTTTGTTTTTAGGTTTGCGCATAGTAGCGTTCATTGTGCTAAAGTAGAATCTTTCTAGATGCTAAGAATGGAAGAGAAGATCAAGAGGTTGGCAATATTTTGATTTGCTAGTCTTGATCCAATGGTCAATGTTCAAATTTAATCCATACACTATGGAGTGGTTTATTGTATTGTAAGAGATAAGACACGATAAAGAGAAGATAAGAAGTACTTCGAATGGCCTATCAAATGGTACGTCTCGTAGGAGAGAGGTGCTTGAGAGCTAACACGGTCGGTGGAAGTACAAGTTACATCAAGGACCTCATAAAATGAAAATTGCATCCAAGTCCATGCGTTTATTAGCACAGGGAGCATGAGAACTGAGCAATGGAGTTTGTGTTTTTAGGTTTGTGCATACTAGCTTTCATCGTGCTAAAGTAGAATCTTTCTAGATGCTAAGAATGGAAGAGAAGATCAAGAGGTTGGCACTATTTGGATTTGCTAGTCTTGATCCAACGGTCAATGTTCAAAGTTAATCAGTACATGATGCTGTGGTTTATTGTATTGTAAGAAATAAGACACGATAAAGAAAAGATAAGAAGTACTGCGAATGGCCTATCAAATGGTAGGTCTCGTAGGAAAGAGGTGCTTGAGAGTTAACACGGTCGGTGGAAGTACAAGTTAGATCAAGGACCTCATAAAATGAAAATTGCATCCAAGTCCATGCGTTTATTAGCACAGGGACCATGAAAACTGAGCAATGTTTTAATTTGCTAGTCTTGATCCAATGGTCAATGTTCAAAGTTAATCCGTACACTATGAAGTGGTTTATTGTACTGTAAGAGATAAGACACGATAAAGAGAAGATAACAAGTACTGGGAATGGCCTATCAAATGGTAGGTCTCGTATGAGAGAGGTGCTTGAGAGTTAACACGGTCGGTGGAAGTACAAGCTACATCAAGGACCTCATAAAAATGAAAATTGCACCCAAGTCCATGCATTTATTAGCATAGGGACCCTGAAAACTAAGCAATGGAGTTTGTGTTTTTAGGTTTGCGCATAGTAGCGTTCATCGTGCTAAAGTAGAATCTTTCAAGATGCGAATGGAAAAGAAGATCAAGAGGTTGGCAATGTTTTCATTTGGTAGTCTTGATCCAATGGTCAATGTTCAAAGTTAATCCGTACACTATGCAGTGGTTTGTTGTATTGTAAGAGATAAGACACGATAAAGAGAAGATAAGAAGTACTGCGAATGGCCTATCAAATGGTAGGTCTCGTAGGAGAGAGGTGCTTGAGAGTTAACATGGTCGGTGGAAGTACAAGTTACAACAAGGACATCATAAAAATGAAAATTGCATCCAAGTTCATGTGTTTATGAGCACAGGGACCATGAAAACTGAGCAATGGAGTTTGTGTTTTTAGGTTTGCACAAACTAGCTTTCATCGTGCTAAAGTAGAATCTTTCTAGATGCTAAGAATGGAAGAGAAGATCAAGAGGTTGGCAGTGTTTGGATTTAATAGGCTTGATCCAACGGTGAATGTTCAAAGTTAATCCGTACACTATGAAGTGGTTTATTGTATTGTAAGAGATAAGACACGATAAAGAGAAGATAAGAAGTACTGCGAATGAGTATCAAATGGTAGGTCTCATAGGAGAGAGGTGCTTGAGAGTTAACACGGTCGGTGGAAGTACAAGTTACATCAAGGACCTCATAAAAATGAAAATTACACCCAAGTCCATGCATTTATTAGCACAGGGACCCTGAAAACTGAGCAATGCAGTTTGTGTTTTTAGGTTTCGCATAGTAGTGTTCATCGTGCTAAAGTAGAATCTTTCTAGATGCTAAGAATGGAAAAGAAGATCAATAGTTTGGCAATGTTCTGATTTGCTAGTCTTGATCCAACGGTCAATGTTCAAAGTTAATCTGTACACTATGTAGTGGTTTATTGTATTGTAAGAGATAAGACACGATAAAGAGAAGATAAGAAGTACTGCGCATGGCTATCAAATGGTAGGTCTCGTAGGAGAGAGGTGCTTGAGAGTTAACACGGTCGATGGAAGTACAAGTTACATCAAGGACCTCATAAAAATGAAAATTGCACCCAAGTCCATGCATTTATTAGCACAGGGACCCTGAAAACTGAGCAACGGAGTTTCTGTTTTTAGGTTTGCGCATAGTAGCTTTCATCGTGCTAAAGTAGAATCTTTCTAGATGTTAAGAATAGAAAAGAAGATCAAGAGGTTGGCAATGTTTTGATTTGCTAGTCTTGATCCAATGGTCAATGTTCAATGTTAATCCGTACACTATGCAGTGGTTTATTGTATTGAAAGAGATAAGACACGATAAAGAGAAGATAAGAAGTACTGCGAATGGCCTATCAAATGGTAGGTTTCGTAGGAGAGAGGTACTTGAGGGTTAACTTGGGCGGTGGAAGTACAAGTTACATCAAGGACCTCATAAAATGAAAATGCATGCAAGTCCATGCGTTTATTAGCACAAGGACCATGAAAACTGAGCAATGTTTTAATTTGCTAGTCTTGATCCAATGGTCAATGTTCAAAGTTATTCCGTACACTATGAAGTGGTTTATTGTACTGTAAGAGATAAGACACGAAAAAGAGAAGATAAGTACTGCGAATGGCCTATCAAATGGTAGGTCTCGTAGGAGAGAGGTGCTTGAGAGTTAACACGGTCGGAGGAAGTACATGTTACATCAAGGACCTCATAAAAATGAAAATTGCATCTAAGTCCATGCGTTTATTAGCACAAGGACCATGAAAACTGAGCAATGGAGTTTGTGTTTTTAGGTTTGCGCATACTAGCTTTCATCGTGCAAATGTAGAATCTTTCTAGATGCTAAGAATGGAAGAGAAGATCAAGAGGTTGGGACTGTTTGGGGTTGCTAGTATTGATCCAACGGTCAATGTTCAAAGTTAATCCGTACACTATGCAGTGGTTTATTGTATTGTAAGAGATAAGACACGATAAAGAGAAGATAAGACGTACTGCCAATGGCCTATCAAATGGTAGGTCTCGTAGGAGAGAGGGCTTGAGAGTTAACACGGTCGGTGGAAGTACAAGTTACATCAAGGAACTCATAAAAATGAAAATTGCACCCAAGTCCATGCATTTATTAGCACAGGGACCCTGAAAACTGAGCAATGGAGTTTTTGTTTTTAGGTTTGCGCATAGTAGCATTCATCGTGCTAAAGTAGAATCTTTCTAGATGCTAAGAATGGAAGAGAAGATCAAGAGGTTGGCAATATTTTGATTTGCTAGTCTTGATCCAATGGTCAATGTTCAAATTTAATCCATACACTATGCAGTGGTTTATTGTATTGTAAGAGATAAGACACGATAAATAGAAGATAAGAAGTACTTCGAATGGCCTATCAGATGGTACGTCTCGTAGGAGAGAGGTGCTTGAGAGCTAACACGGTCGGTGGAAGTACAAGTTACATCAAGGACCTCATAAAATGAAAATCGCATCCAAGTCCATGCGTTTATTAGCACAGGGAGCATGAGAACTGAGCAATGGAGTTTGTGTTTTTAGGTTTGCGCATACTAGCTTTCATCGTGCTAAAGTACAATCTTTCTAGATGCTAAGAATGGAAGAGAAGATCAAGAGGTTAGCACTGTTTGGATTTGCTAGTCTTGATCCAACGGTCAATGTTCAAAGTTAATTCGTACATGATGCAGTGGTTTATTTTATTGTAAGAAATAAGACACGATAAAGGAAAGATAAGAAGTACTGCGAATGGCCTATCAAATGGTAGGTCTCATAGGAGAGAGGTGCTTGAGAGTTAACACGGTCGGTGGAACTACCAGTTACATCAAATGAAAATTGCATCCAAGTCCATGCGTTTATTAGCACAGGGACCATGAAAACTGAGCAATGGAGTTTGTGTTTTTAGTTTTGCGCGTAGTAGCGTTCATCGTGCTAAAGTAGAATCTTTCTAGATGCTCAGAATGGAAAACAAATTCAAGAGGTTGGCAATGTTTGGATTTGCTAGTCTTGATCCAATGGTCAATGTTCAATGTTAATCCATACCCTAAGCAGTGGTTTATTGTATTGTAAGAGATAAGACACGATAAAGAGAAGATAAGACGTACTGCCAATGGCCTATCAAATGGTTGGTCTCATAGGAGAGAGGTGCTTGAGAGTTAACACGGTCGGTGGAAGTACAAGTTACATCAAGGACCTCATAAAAATGAAAATTGCACCCAAGTCCATGCATTTATTAGCACAGGGACCATGAAAACTAAGCAATGGAGTTTGTGTTTTTAGGTTTGCGCATAGTAGCGCTCATCGTGCTAAAGTAGAATCTTTCTAGATGCGAATTGAAAAGAAGATCAAGAGGTTGGCAATGTTTTGATTTTGTAGTCTTAATCCAACGGTCAATGTTCAAAGTTAATCCGTACACTATGCAGTGGTTTATTGTATTGTAAGAGATAAAACACGATAAAGAGAAGATAAGAAGTACATCGAATGGCCTATCAAATGGTAGGTCTCGTAGGAGAGAGGTGCTTGAGAGTTAACACGGTCGATGGAAGTACAAGTTACATCAAGGACCTCATAAAAATGAAAATTGCATCCAAGTCCATGTGTTTATGAGCATAGGGACCATGAAAACTGAGCAATGGAGTTTGTGTTTTTAGGTTTGCGCATACTAGCTTTCATCGTGCTAAAGTAGAATCTTTCTAGATGCTAAGAATGGAAGAGAAGATCAAGAGGTTGGCAGTGTTTGGATTTAATAGGCTTGATCCAACGGTGAATGTTCAAAGTTAATCCGTACACTATGAAGTGGTTTATTGTATTGTAAGAGATAAGACACGATAAAGAGAAGATAAGAAGTATTGCGAATGAGTATCAAATGGTAGGTCTCATAGGAGAGAGGTGCTTGAGAGTCAACACGGTCGGTGGAAGTAGATGTTACATCAAGGACCTCATAAAAATGAAAATTGCACCCAAGTCCATGCATTTATTAGCACAGGGACCCTGAAAACTGAGCAATGGAGTTTGTGTTTTTAGGTTTCGCATAGTAGCATTCATCGTGCTAAAGTAGAATCTTTCTAGATGCCAAGAATGGAAAAGAAGATCAATAGGTTGGCAGTGTTCTGATTTGCTAATCTTGATCCAGCGGTCAATGTTAAAAGTTAATCCGTACACTACGTAGTGGTTTATTGTATTGTAAGAGATAAGACACGATGAAGAGAAGATAATAAGTACTGCGCATGGCTATCAAATGGTAGGTCTCGTAGGAGAGGTGCTTGAGAGTTAACACGGTCGGAGGAAGTACAAGTTACATCAAGGACCTCATAAAAATGAAAATTGCACCAAAGCCCATGCATTTATTAGCACAGGGACCCTGAAAACTGAGCAACGGGGTTTCTGTTTTTAGGTTTGCGCATAGTAGCTTTCATCGTGCTAAAGTAGAATCTTTTTATATGTTAAGAATGGAAAAGAAGATCAAGAGGTTGGCAATGTTTGGATTTGCTAGTCTTAATCCAACGGTCAATGTTCAAAGTTAATCCGTACACTATGTAGTGGTTTATTGTATTGTAAGAGATAACTCACGATAAAGAGAAGATAAGAAGTACTGCGAATGGCTATCAAATGGTAGGTCTTGTAGGAGAGAGGTGCTTCAGAGTTAACACGGTCGATGTAAGTACAAGTTACATCAAGGACCTCATAAAAATGAAAATTGCACCCAAGTTCATGCATCTATTAGCACAGGGACTGAAAACTGAGCAATGGAGTTTGTGTTTTTAGGATTGCGCATAGTAGCGTTCATCGTGCAAAAGTAAAATATTTCTAGATGCTAAGAATGGAAAAGAAGATCAATAGGTTGGCAATGTTTTGATTTGCTAATCTTGATCCAACGGTCAATGTTCAAAGTTAATCCGTACACTATGCAGTGGTTTATTGTATTGTAAGAGATAAGACACGATAAAGAGAAGATAAGAAGTACTGCGCATGGCTATCAAATGGTAGGTCTCTTAGGAGAGAGGTGCTTGAGAGTTAACACGGTCAATGGAAGTACAAGTTACATCAAGGACCTCATAAAAATGAAAATTGCACCCAAGTCCATGCATTTATTAGCACAGGGACCATGAAAACTGAGCAATGGAGTTTCTGTTTTTAGGTTTGCGCATAGTAGCGTTCATCGTGCTAAAGTAGAATCTTTCTAGATGTTAAGAATGGAAAAGAAGATCAAAGAGGTTGGCAATGTTTTGATTTGCTAGTCTTGATCCAATGGTCAATGTTCAATGTTAATCCGTACACTATGCAGTGCTTTATTGTATTGTAAGAGATAAGACACGATAAAGAGAAGATAAGAAGTACTGCGAATGGCCTATCAAATGGTAGGTCTCATAGGAGAGAGGTGCTTGAGAGTTAACACGGTCGGTGGAAGTAGAAGTTACATCAAGGACCTCATAAAAATGAAAATTGCATCCAAGTCCATGCGTTTATTAGCACAGGGACCCTGAAAACTAAGCAATGGAGTTTGTGTTTTTAGGTTTGCGCATAGTAGCGTTCATCGTGCTAAAGTAGAATCTTTCTAGAAGCTAAGAATGGAAGGGGAGATCAAGAGGTTGGCACTGTTTGGATTTGCTAGTCTTGATCCAACGGTCAATGTTCAAAGTTAATCCTTGCACTATGTAGTGGTTTATTGTATTGTAAGAGATAAGACACGATAAAGATAAAATAAGAAGTATTGCGCATGGCTATCAAATGGTAGGTCTCGTAGGAGAGAGGTGCTTGAGATTTAACACGGTTGGTGGAAGTACAAGTTATATCAAGGACCTCATAAAAATGAAAATTGCACCCAAGTTCATGCATCTATTTGCACAGGGACCCTGAAAATTGAGCAATGGAGTTTGTGTTTTTAGGTTTGTGCATAGTTGAGTTCATCATGCTAAAGTAGAATCTTTCTAGATGCTAAGAATGGAAAAGAAGATAAGATGTTGGCAATGTTTTGATTTGCTAGTCTTGATCCAACAGTCAATGTTCAAAGTTAATACATACACTATGAAGTGGTTTATTGTATTGTAAGAGATAAGACACGATAAATAGAAGATAAGAAGTACTGCGCATGGCTACCAAATGGTAGGTCTCGTAGGAGAGAGGTGCTTGAGAGTTAACACGGTTGGTAGAAGTACAAGTTACATCAAGGACCTCATAAAAATGAAAATTGCGCCCAAGTCCATGCATCTATTAGCACAGGGACTCTGAAAACTGAGCAATGGAGTTTGTGTTTTTAGGATTGCGCATAGTAGCGTTCATCATGCTAAAGTAAAATCTTTCCAGATGCTAAGAATGGAAAAGAAGATCAATAGGTTGGCAATGTTTTGATTTGCTAATCTTGATCCAACGGTCAATGTTCAAAGTTAATCCGTACGCTATGCAGTGGTTTATTGTATTGTAAGAGATAAGACACGATAAAGAGAAGGTAAGAACTACTACGCATGGCTATCAAATGGTAGGTCTCGTAGGAGAGAGGTGCTTGAGAGTTAACACGGTCGATGGAAGTACAAGTTACATCAAGGACCTCATAAAAATGAAAATTGCACCCAAGTCCATGCATTTATTAGCACAGGGACCGTGAAAACTGAGCAACGGAGTTTCTGTTTTTAGGTTTGTGCATAGTAGCGTTCATCGTGCTAAAGTAGAATCTTTCTAGATGTTAAGAATGGAAAAGAAGATCAAAGAGGTTGGCAATGTTTTGATTTGCTAGTCTTGATCCAATGGTCAATGTTCAATGTTAATCCGTACACTATGAAGTGGTTGATTGTATTGTAAGAGATAAGACACTATAAAGAGAAGATAAGAAGTACTGCGAATGGCCTATCAAATGGTTGGTCTCATAGGAGAGAGGTCCTTGAGAGTTAACACGGTCGGTGGAAGTACAAGTTACACCAAGAACCTCATAAAAATGAAAATTGCATCCAAGTCCATGCGTTTATTAGCACAGGGACCATGAAAACTGAGCAATGGAGTTTGTGTTTTTAGGTTTGCGCATACTAGCTTTCATGGCGCTAAAGTAGAATCTTTCTAGATGCTAAGAATGGAAGAGAAGATCAAGGGGTTGGCAATGTTTGGATTTGCTAGTTTTGATCCAACGGTTAATGTTCAAAGTTAATCCGTACACTATGAAGTGGTTTATTGTATTGTATTGTATTGCAAGAGATAAGACACGATAAAGAGAAGATAAGAAGTACAGTACTGCGAATGGCCGATACTTTGGATAACCTTCCCTGCTGATGTTTGGGAAGCAAGTGAAAATTTCGAAATGTGCCGCCAAGGACCAAAGTGGTTTCCTTCCTATGTACTCTTCCTCGTCCCTACTCCACACCAACGCGCGGCTACCGAACACGCCAGAGACACAGAGTCGTCGTACCAAGGCACACGTGCGCAGCGCCACGCTGTGGACGAGGGGAGATAGATCACCCGGACCGGTGCGCGAGGGGAAAGGGGAGGAGAGATGGAGCATAGGGAAGGAGAGAGAAAACACACGATTTGTTTTTCTGCATAGGTCCTGAAATTTACTACTAGTAGAGTGTGCACTATAAGGCCGCAGGAGTACCTCGTGTCAGAAACCCATCATAACTTTGCTCTGACATGGAACCACCTTCAACTTCTCTTCGCTGCTGCCCTCTTCCCCTGCCAACGTTTTATTCTCTCAACACGTACAACACGTGGACAGAGGTGACCATATGTCTAAGCAAAGAAATATACTAATCCCACATTCTGTAAAAAAGCACACCATAATAAGGATCAGATAGTAAATCGTATGACATATCATCACTATATAAAATTATAATTGGTAAATCACAAAAAATTATGAATTTGATCAACATCTATAAAGTATGGGTGTATATTTGGTCCTTGTACTTTGTATCATCATGTGTAGAAGTCAAAGATTATTAGATACCTAACACTTGAATTTTTTGGTAACATGGTCTAGAGAAACGAGGGAGAAGATTCTAGTATGATCGAGAAGTGTGTTTGGAGAGGTTTATGCATAGTGCATTCATTGTGTTCAAGACTATCAATAGAATCTTCTAGATGCTAGAATGGAAAAGAAGATCCAACGGCTAGAAATGCTGGGATTCGCGAGTCTTGATCCAACGGTCAACATTCAAAGTTATTCGTACACTATATAGTGGTTTGTAATGAAGACTATCAATAGAATCTTCAAGATGCTAGAATGGAAAAGAAGATCCAGTGACTGGAAATGTTGGGATTCACGAGTGTTGATCCAATGGTCAATATTCAAAGTTGTTTGTACACTATATAGTGGCAAGATCATGTAGAAGTCAAAGATTATTAGCTACTAGTAAGTTGCACGTGAGACTTAGATAGTAGACGTATGACATATCATCACTATATATAATTATAATTGGTAAAGCACAAAAAATTATAAATTTGATCAACATCTATAAAGTATGGGTGTACATTTGGTCCTTGTACTTCGTATCATCATGTAGAAGTCAAAGATTATTAGCTACCTAACACATGATTTTTTTTGATAACATGGTCTAGAGAAACAAGGGAGAAGCTTCTAGTATGATGGAGAAGTGTGTTCTGAGGTTTGTGCATAGCATTCATTATGCCAAAGACTATCAATAAAATCTTCTAGATGCTAGAATGGAAAAGAAGATCCAATGGCTAGAAATGCTGGGATTCGCGAGTCTTGATCCAACGGTTAACATTCAAAGTTATCCGTACACTATATAGTGGTAAGATAAGATAAGATAAGATAAGATCATGTAGAAGTCAACGATTATTAGCTACGAGGGAGAAGATTCTAGTATGATGGAGAAGTGTGTTTTGAGGTTTGTGCATAGCATTCATTATGCTGAAGACTATCAATAGAATCTTCTAGATGCTAGAATGGAAAAGAAGATCCAACGGCTGGAAATGTTGGGATTCATGAGTCTTGATCCAACGGTCAATATTCAAAGCTATTCGTACACTATATAGTCGTAAGATAAGATAAGATAAGATATCTCTATCTCTACTACTATAGTGGAGCAGTTTTGAATTGGATCCATAGCACCAATCCTGACCGTTGGGCTGTTGGATCCAATGGTTTAGAGAAGCTGGATTCGTGTTGAATAGTACCTAGAGCAAACTCCACCATGCATGTTCTAGAACCATCATGTCACCACCTCCAAAATTTCATAGCACAGTAGACTTTATTCTCTCTACTTATACTACTATAGTGGATCAGTTTTGAATTGGATCATAGACTAAGCATGACCGTTGGGCTGTTAGATCCAATGGTTCAAAGCAACTGGATTCGTGTTGAATAGTACTCCCTCCGCCAAAATATAAGGCGCCTAAGGATTAGTCAAAAGTCAAAAAAAATTAAGTTTGACCAAGATTCTACACAAAAATATAAAAATTTAGAGTACTAAATTAATATCAATAGATTCACCATAAAGTATATTTTCTTAATATGTCCATTCAATATTGTAGATGTAGATATTTTTTCTAAATATTTGGTCAAAGTTAGTAAGGTTTGACTTTTTACCAATCCTTAGGCACCTTATGTTTTGGGATGGAGCCAGGGAGTACACACCTAGATGCTAGAATGGAAAAGAAGATCCAACGGTTAGCAATGTTTGGGTTTGCCAGTGTTAATCCAGCGGTGAATGTTCAAATAAGTTAATCCCTACACTATTTAGTGGTGGTATGCATGGTATTGTAAGAGATAAGAGACAAGATAAAGGTAAGATAAGAAGTACTGCGAATGGCTGATCTAATGGTAGGTCTCGTAGGAGCGAGGTGATTAGAGTTAACACGGTCGGTGGAAGTACAAGTTACATCAAGAACCTCGTAAAAAATGAAAAGTGCATCCAAGTCCATGCATTTTAGCACAAGGACCCTGACACTGAGCAATGAAGTACTATGTGTTTTTTGGTTTACACATACTAGCGTTCATCGTGCTAAAGACTATCAATATATCGAATCTTTCTTGATGCTAAGAATGGAAAAAAGATCCAACAGTTACCAATGTTTAGATCTGCTAGTCTTGATCCAACGGTTAATATGTTCAAAGTTAATCCCTACACTATGTAGTGGTATGGTATTGTAAGAGATTGGAGACAAGATAAAAAGATAAGATAAGAAGTACTGCGAATGGCCGATCTTATGGTAGGTCTCGTAAGAGCGAGGTGCTTGAGAGTTAACACGATGGGTAGAATTACAATTTACATCAAGGACTTCATAAAAATGAAAATTGCATCCAAGTCCATGCATTTATTACAAGGACCCTAAAACCGAGTAATGAAGTACTGTGTGTTTTGAGGTTTGCGCATACTAGTGTTCATCATACTAAAGACTAACAATAGAATCTTTATAGACGCTAAGAATGGAAAAGAAGATCCAACGGTTAGAAATGTTTGGATTTGCCAGTCTTGAGATCCAACGGTCAATGTTCAAAATAAGTTAATCCCTACACTATGTAGTGGTGGTATATATGGTATTGTAAGAGATAAGAGACAAGATAAAGATAAGAAGTACTACGAATGGCCGATCTAATGGTAGGTCTCGTAAGAGCGAGGTGCTCGAGTGGTCGGTGGAAGTACAAGTTACATCAAGGACATCATAAAAAATGAAAATTCCATCCAAGTCCGTGCATTTGGCACAAGGACCCTAAAACCGAGTAATAATGAAGTACTGTGTGTTTTGAGGTTTGAGCATACTAGTGTTCATCGTGCTAAAGACTATCAGTAGAATCTTTCTAGATGCTAAGAATGGAAAAGAATATTCAACGGTTAGCAATGTTTGGATTTGTTAGTCTTGATCCAACGGTCAATGTTCAAAGTTAATCGGTTAGCAAAGTTTGACCTAATTTCATGAAACAGTGAGCAAAGTTTGACCTAATTTCATATCATAGTTAGGATGCAAAATCATAGCAAGAAGATGAACCTAATTTCATTGAATATATATTAATTGACCCTCGCCCCCCCCCCCGATGGGTACCTCCAAGTGCTTTTTCGTAAAACTTTCAAAGCAACCTACAATTTACCTGCACTAGTCCAAGTTTTACCTAATTTCGATAAATTGACATAAAATCATTCAAGTGGGTGAAGTTAGCTTGGAAATTTGAGAACTGATAAAACATGGTAAATCGTAAGTGCATCGTGTTGGTCCACTATATATGTGTGAAAACTTGGCTTGTGGCATTCAGATCCATAGTCTTTGGACTTTCTTTAGGGGAAAGAACAATCTAGTCATCACTCGAAAAATTAAGAATGTTCTTTCCTAAGATAGTTGGAAACTCACACTAGCGGCATTGTCTACTACAAGAAGATGCACCTATATCTACCTCCGAAAAGACCTTTAAATCAAGAGGAATCTATTGCACTTACTTGTAGCTAAAGTTTGGCCTAGTTTTGTTAAACTGGCAAGATGCAAAATCTGAGCAAGAAGTTGAATTTGTCATCAAAAATCTCGTTGGATGGTTTCTCATATATTAATTGTGACCCCCCGATGGGTACCTTCAAAAGCTTTTTCGTAAAACTTTCACAGTAACCTACAATTTGCTTGTAGTAGTTCAAATTTGACCTAATTTTGATAAATCGGCATAAGGTCATTCAAGTGGGCGTAGTTAGGTAGCGAGTTTGAGAATTCATAAAACACAGGAAATCATAAGTACAATATGTTGGTCCAATATATATATATATATATATGTGTGTGTGTGAAAACTTGGCTTCTGGCATTTAGATCGATATTCTTCGAACTTCCTTTACGAGGGAGAATAATCTTGACATCACTTAGAAAATTGATAATGGTATTTCCTAATAATTGGAAACTCACATCGACGACATTGTTTACTACAAGAAGATGCACCCATCTACCTCCGAAAAGACATTTAATTCAAGAGCAATCTATCGCGCTTACATGTAGCTCAATTCTGACTTAATTTTGTTAAATTGTCAAGATGCAAACTCTCAGAAAGAAGTTGAACCTATCATCAAAGCTCATAGTGGTTTCTGATATATTAATTCACCCCTCCCTCAAAGGGTACCTCCAAAAGCTTTTTCATGAAACTTTCAGAGCAACCTACAATTTACTTGTAGTTCAAATTCGACCTAATATAATTTCGATAAATCAGGATAAAGTCATTCAAGTTGGCAGAGTTAGATAGGAAGTTTGAAAGCACATAAAACATGGGTATCATCAGTACAACATGTCGGTCCACTATATATATATATATGTCTGAAAACCTGGATTGTGGCATTCAGATCCATATTCTTCGGACTTTCTTGACGAAACATAACAACCGCGCTTGTCATCTCTCGGAAAATTGAGAATTGAATGTTCTTTCCTGATAGTTCGAAACTCAAACCAACGACATTGTATATTGATTTTTTCAATGAGTATACTATTTAATACTGTATATAGTTGGTCAAACTTTGTAACGGTTGACTTTGACTAAACCTAATATGCTGAGTAATACTCCCTCTATTTAGAAATATAAGACGTTTTAGCTTTGTGAATCGAATGTATCTAGACGTCTTTTAGCGTATGGGTTCGTAGAGGTTCAGAGTGAACCTATACACTAAAAGGCGTCTAGATACATTCATTTCACAAAGCTAAAGCGTCTTATATTTCTGAACAGAGAGAGTATTAAATAAATGGAGTATAGGATAAGATTAGGAAAACAACATTTTTTAGAACCCTCACAAGCTTTTTCTTAGCATCATAGATCTAAATATTACATTGACACTGATGATTAACCAAACTGCAAATAGAGCAAACCCAAACACATACGGAGTAGTAGTAGTACAACTTAACGACTTCTAGGGGGACTCCGCGGTCTTCTCAGGCGACTTGGCAGCATCCTCCGCGGGCAACTTGGCTGCATCCTCCACGGTACCATCACCAAGCAGGGACTCGTGGATGCTGGGCAGCACGCCGCTGTGCGTGATGGTAACACCGGCCAACAGCTTGCTGAGCTCCTCGTCGCGCATGACACAGAGCATCACATGCCTTGGGATGATGCAGATCTTCTTGTTGTCCTTCGCAGCTTACCCGGCGAGCTCCAGCACCTCGGCGGTGAGGTACTCGAGAACGGTCGCGAGGTAGACGGGAGACCCGACGCCTATGCGCTGCGAGTACCGACACTCCTTGAGGTAGCACCCGATCCGGCCGACGAGGAAATGCAGCCGGGCCTTGACGGACCTCGACACCTGCTTCTTCCTGCAGCTTCCTGGTGCGAGACTACGACTTGGAGTGGCTAGAGCAGGATTCGGAAGCCGCCGACATGTCTTCTTTTTCTCCATGGCCTTTTTCGCTGCCACCTGGGTCTTCTTCTTCCCACGGGGAGCTCCGGTCTTTGGAGCCATAGCTGCAAAGTCTAAGAGGAAGAAAGGTTAATTGTGGAGGGCCGGTGAAGGTGCCCAGGTCCCTTGTATTGAAACTTTAACAACACCGTCTTTATTGTTTTACAAGTATGAATTTTTAATAGGAGTACTACTAAAAGGTTGTGCACATGTTTCCTTATTTTCTTTCACTTTTTTGAAACATGGCCAGATGTGTCAGCATGAAAATTCATACAAAGAAGTTGTATCTTTCAAAACAATAGTCGGTTTTCAGTATGACTGCGTGGGTACAATAATTAGTACTATATGAATTTCTGACAAATTTACAAGCAATCAATCATGCACTTGTAGATCAAAATTTACCTACTTTGGTTTTATTGACAAAATGTCATTCAATTATGCGAAATTAGCTAGAAGGCTTGAAAATTCATGAAACTTGTTAACCATGAAACATACTCTATTTTGTGTGAAATTTAGTGTGTTGTGGCATTCAGAGCCATACTCTTTGCCTTTTCTTTAAAAATAATTATATGTGGCACTTCTAAAATAATTTAACAAAATTCTATACATAAAAGTTGAAAAGTCCAATTAACAACATTAGTATGCCATGCCAAGATGCACCCCGTCTACCCGAAATGGACACGACCTTTGTCATTATTTAACTTGAAACCCAAGTACTCCCTCCATCTCAAAATAGATGTCGCAATTTTTTTAAAATTTAGATGTATCTAGACTAGATAGTGGCTAGATACATCCAAATTTAAACAATTTTGAGATATCTATTTTGAGACAGAGGGAGTATGTTACACATCGCTGGTCATATTGTGAAGAAGTGTTTTTAAACCTTGTCAAAATTCATGTTTATCATTTACGGAAGAGGACACCATACATAAGTGCTTAACAATTTTTATTGTTTTATTTACTTTTCTTTAATTTATTCCAATAAACGGGATGAGTGATGCAGATATAACCTTAACATTGGTAACTTGGCTTAAAATGTGAACAATGTTAATACATGGTTATGACCATATGTGTAGCAAGTTTTTTGAAAGTTTTCCAAATCCATGTTTGTAGTTTTCGTCCAAACAAGCACAAATATAAGAGGACACCATTTAAGTTTCAACTATGTATCATTACCACCCCACCCCCCTCTCGCAAAAAAAACCATGTATCATGACACACATTGAAATAAGTATTTTTATATAGTACTAACATGCGGTGGAAATTATCTATATTTGCTAGAATACAGTGAGTGCACTCTAAGACAAATTATCCGGACGTACTTAATTACGAGATATAATACACTCCCTGCCTCTTCTCTAGATGCCATTTAATTTTGCACTTGGGCACGCTTCTTCGGTGGGGGCAGGAAGGGACCTCCTCGTCGTCGTCCTCGGCCTCCTCCCTATCGTCATCCTCGGCCTCCTCCCCGTCATCGTCCTCGGCCTCCTCCCTGTCATCGTCTTCGACCTCCTCCTCAAGGTCAACCTCAGACTCCTCCTCTTCCTTAGTCTCATCTTCCATCTTATCAGAGTCGCTCGGCGTTGGTGGTGGTGTCCCTTCGAAAAAGCGCTGACAATGGCTATCTTCTTCATCAGAGGAGTTAGACAGCGGCGGCAGCCATGGCCCATCGACTGAGTCTGGGCTTCCGGGTGGAGTTTCGGGGCCTTTACCATTTGTCAGGTCAATCGACGTGTTCTGGAGAGAGTTGACATACGACATTTTGGAAGGAAATAGAGAGAGAGAGATCGAGTTCTAAGCAATGGTGGGTTGGGTGTTTTGGGTGAAAGTAGGGGTGCATACTATTGCAATTTATAATGTCTATTTATAGTCGTGCTTGTGTTAATACCCTGAAAACTATCCCAAAATATCATAAATAGATTGTGCCAAACTCGTCCCGTCAACAAAAAAAGGATTATACCAGACTTGTCGGTTCTTGATTTTTCTCGGCCCAGAGAATTCAGGAGGTGCCCTGCTTTATCCAAAACTGAAGAGAATCATGCAGATCGTGCTGAATTACTCAGTGTCTCTTACTTCCTCCGTTAAAAATTAAGTGTCTATAGTAGTACGTACTTATCTAGCTACAGTACTACTAGTATATGTATACTCTTCACAAAGTTGCATCACCGAACTCGATTGATGGTGGTATGGTGTGGGCCTCATCTTTTTCTGCACCACTGCATCTCAAACTAGAAGTATAATCATTGTGTGAAAGCTTATACGAGAAGTAAGGAGAAATTGAGAGGATAGTGGATGGATGGCGAGAGGGGGGCGAAGGAGAGAGAAAATCTACTACGTAGTACTGTAGTATGTGTACTAGTACCGCATGTCGCGATCCATCATAGTATGTAAACTTTTAGCCGAACTTAGATAGGAACCATGATCAACTATAGTATGTGTGGCTTGTGGCATTCTGAACCATATTATTTGGACTTTCTTCACAAAAAACATCATCGTCCTCACTGGGAAAATTGAAATTCTTTTTTCCTAATTGTTGGAAAGTCCCACATGCAACTATGCTTACTACGCCAAGATGCACCCATCTACCAAACTATCGTGGGAACTCTATCAGATTGTAAACTATGATGTCAATATGGCCTTGATGACCTTGGCCGTTCGGGTTGAAATAAACCCGATAGTGATCAGTGTTTAAAACGGGTTCAAAATTGCCTTCCCTCCCGATGTTTGGCCGTTCTTTTGGATAACCTTCCCTCCTGATGTTTCGGAAGCAAGTGAAAATTTCGAAAACCAGAAAAATTTGAATTTTTGTGCCGCCAAGGACCAAAGTGGTTTCCTTACTATGTACTCCTCCTCGTCCCTTCTCAACACCAATGCGCGGCTGCCGAACACGGCAGACACAGAGCCGCCGTACCAAGGCACACGTGCGAGCGCCACGCTATGGACGAGGGGGGAGAGATCAGCCGGACCGGTGCGCGAGGGGAAAGGGGAGGAGAGATGGAGCATAGGGAAGGAGAGAGAAAACACACAACTTGTTTTGCGTGCATAGGTCCTGAAATTTACTACTACTATAGTGTACACTATAAGGCCACAGGAGTACCTCGTGTCAGAAACTCATCATAACTTTGCTCTAACAAGGAACCACCTTCAACTTCTCTTCGCTGCGGCCCTCTTCCTATGCCAAAGTTTTATTCTCTTAGCACGTACGGTGCGTGGACAGAGGTGACCATATGTCTAAGCAAAGAAATATACTACTCCCGCATTGTGTAAAAAAGCACACCTTAATAAGGCTCAGATAGTAAATCGTATGACATATCATCACTATATAAAATTACAATTGTTAAAGCACAAAAATATATAAATTTGATCAACATCTATAAAGTATGGGTGTATATATTTGGTCCTTGTACTTTGTATCATCATGTAGAAGTAAAAGATTAGTAGCTACCTAACACATGAAATTTTTGATAACATGGTCTAGAGAAACAATGGAGAAGATTCTAGTATGATGGAGAAGTGTGTTTTGAGGTTGTGCATAGCATTCATTATGCCGAAGACTATCAATAGAATCTTCTAGATGATAGGATGGAAAAGAAGATCCAACGGCTCGAAAAGCTGGGATTCGCGAGTCTTGATCCAACGGTCAACATTCAAAGTTATTCGTACACTATATAGTGGTTTGTAATGAAGACTATCAATAGAATCTTGAAGGTGCTAGAATGGGAAAGAAGATCCAACGGTCAGAAATGTTGGGTCGCGAGTCTTGATCCAACGGTCAATATTCAAAGTTGTTTGTACACTATATAGTGGTAAGATCATGTAGAAGTCAACGATTATTAGTTACTAGTAAGTTGCACGTGAGACTCGGATAGTAGACATATGACATATCATCATCACTATATACAATTATAAGTGGTAAAGCACAAAAAAATATAAATTTGATCAACATCTATAAAGTATGGGTGTATATTTGGTCCTTGTACTTTGTGTCATCATGTAGAAATCAAAGATTATTTAGCTACCTAACACATGAAATTTTTGATAACATGGTCTAGAGAAACAAGGGGGAAACTTCTAGTATGATGGAGAAGTGTGTTTTGAGGTTTGTGCATAGCATTCATTATGTCGAAGACTATCAATAGATTATTCTAGAAGCTAGAATGGAAAAGAAGATCCAACGGCTAGAAACGCTGGGATTCGCGAGTCTTGATCCAACGGTCTACATTCCAAGTTATTCGTACACTATATAGTGGTAAGATATGCATGCAATACAAGTTGTGTTTTCTCTCTCCTTCACACTGCCTCATCACCATCCACACACCCCGACCGGCTGACTTCTCCATCATCCACAATGTGGTGCTACCCACGTGCGTCGACCTGCCTTGTCGTTACATTTCACACCCTGCAAAGAGGAAGCACCAAGCACACACCAGCACGCTCGTTCGAAAGTGTGAGGAGCGTTTTTGTGTGTGTGTGAAGGAAGTACACTACTACGAAGGGTATATGGCTAAGTTGCTCTCTCGAGAAGGACCAGACTGCTTTTCCTTGCTTAACTTTAGAGCCCTTTATGCTAAATTTATGGACCTCTATGTAAAAAAAAATTAGGTCTTCGATGCAAATCGTACTTCCTCCCACCGTCCATATCAAATTTTAACTACTAGTAAGCGCGATAGATAGATTCCTCTTAAAATGTCCCAACAAACTTTTGAAGCTCTAACCAAGAATTCAGTACATCGAAAACCACCGAAATCTTTTTTGTAAAACTTCCAAAGCAATCTATATTTTACTTGTAGTTCAAATTTGACCTAATTTCGATAAATTGGCAGAGTCTCATTCAAGTCAGCAGAGTTAGCAATCTATATTTCCTGCCTCATCACCATCCACACACCCTCCTGGCCCGCTGATCTCTCGTCTACAACATGGCGCTGCCTACGTGCGTCGACTTGCATTGTTGTTCCATTTCACACCCTGCGAAGAGGAAGCACCAAGCACACCCCCAGCATGCTAGTTCGAAAGTGTGAGAAGCATTTTGTGTGTTTGTGTGTAGAAAATACAGTAGTATGAAGGGTATGGCTCAGTTTCTCGCTCCAGAAGGACCCGAGTGCTTTTCCTTGCTTAACTTTAGGGCCATTTGTGCTAAGTTTATGGAACTCTATGTAATTTTCTCTTTTTGAGGTCTTTGATGTAAACCGTACTCCCACCGACCGTGTCAAATTTTAACTACAAGGAAGCACGATAGATAGATTGCTCTTAAAATTTTCCAAATACTTTTTAGGCCAACCAGGAATTCAGTAGTACATCGAAAGCTTTTTCTTAAAACCTCCCAGCTTATAGACAAATTCTGCCACCATAGGTGATGCCCTAATACTAGTATGAAAATAGAAGCTGACGTGACGAGAAAGTACTGCGCTAGGAAGTGACATGTTTAATTTATTGCACAGGGGCACGTTTTACACGCATTCACGCTTAGCCGGCGTCCTCGATACAACCGCTTCTTACAGCAAAAGAAAAGAAAAAACCTCTTTCAAAGAGCCATCCTATCTTCCCCATCTCCGTTTAGTTTATCCCCACTCGTCGACGCTGCCTAGCCGCATCTTAGGTGCGTGCTTCACACATTTTACTCCCCATCTTGCACGCTACATCACTCCCTCCAGGCCACCAGCCCCCTCCTCCAAAAACCACCAACAACTCTACATAGATCCACCCTCGCCCCCAATCCTTCCGGACGGGATGGCGGATTTGAGGTGCAACCCGCGGCACTTCGGCTGGAGCAAGGTAGGTGATGATGTCTTCAACGAAATCACTATGCGTCTTGACACTATCAGCGCCATTAGGCTAGCCGCATGCTCCAAGGAGTTGTACCGCCAGGTCGCCGGCGGAAAAGGTAGCAGGTGCACCAATGACCGTTGTTGTTCATTGGTATCCTACAATGATGTCTACGAGCACAAGATCCAGTGCTGCTACGCCCCATGCGCAGCCTGCACGGAGCGAGGATGCGAGTTTGTCAACCGGCCATTGACTTTGCACGAGCTCTTTGACCACTTGAAACTTGCCCACAAGATGTAATATTTGCCCCAAGTGACCTACTCCAACAAGTACTGGTACCCAACTAACCGGGTGCACGCACCAGAGATCATCGGCATCAGGAAAGAGGGCACAGAGTTTGCCGCCCTAATTGGAGGGTACACCATGGACATCTTCCTATCCATCAGGTACGTCAGGTTGGTGGCGTGCGAATCGCCGTGGTACAAGGTGATGTTATGGTCGCTATCGTCATGGAATAAGCTCCATTCAGTCGAAATGGCAGCGACATTTGAGCAGACGAGCAGGCCTTTGTTGGCTGAAGTCGCGCTGAAAGGGCTCATGTCGTACCTGTCGAAACTGAGGCGTTACCTGCAAGCTTATCAAGATGTTGTCGGAATTCCCCCTGGATTACAAGAATATCAACCAAGAGTGAGTTAACACATATAAATCTTCTTGTGACGATCCTAATATGAATATATGTAATGTCGTACTAATTAATTACTTTATGTTGGTGCTAGACCCAATTGGTATGGGTTGTCCAGCCAAATATGTCTTCATGTTCAATGCTCGTTGATGCAGTCCAATGAGTGTGGTGCCTGGCTGCGAGTTTGTCGTAATTCCGTTTGTGCTCCACTCCCACCTTAGAGAAGCCCACGCCATGAGGTTGTGCATTTTACACTATTGTAGGAAAGGTAGGTACATCTCTAAGCCGGTGCCGGTGTCGGGCTCACAAAATGTAGATATCGGGCTAACCGGGTTCGATGACACGGTGTTCTGTGTGCTATTTGACAGGCGCGACGATGTCATCTTGATATCTGTCGTGTGCGTCAGGCCGGCGGTGCACATGTCGCCGAAGTTCTTGGTGAAGTTGAGCTCTGCACATCGAATGGCTTGTGTGAGAATGATATGGGGTGGCCCGATCTTCTCAGCAAGCACTTTGTCGATGGTGATGGTGGATGATAGATAACTAGCCTGTAGCTATGAACTCTCCCGCTCGATCCCTGATGCCAATGCAACAGCTCTCGAACCTTGTAGGATATTCACAACACCACGCTCTTGCGCACGCAGCCGTGACCACGAACGGTAGTCTGCAATCTACTAATTTCCAATGGAACAACAGATCACACTCAATTATAGTTGGTAGATTCGAACACAGGGGTAATTCCAGAGGTTCTATGAAAGAAACAACTCCAAAATATTTTAACGTGGTCTAAACCCTAACTTGTGACGGCTACGGAGGTTTATATGAGGGCTGGGGCGTCCTCCCCTCTAAACGGGCCTAAAAACAGCCATAACTTGGCCCAAACTGACTCGGTTCGACTCAAACTGATACATACCGACCCATATATGGGTTCGGCCTTATTGGCACGCAGTCCAAACGTCATGGAGCACCTCAAACATGTAATTCTGGGTGCGCCATCTCTCTCTCTTGCTCATACGTGATTTCCTCATTGCCTCCTAGTGCGCATGCCTCCCGCTCCTCCCTCGCGCACTTGTTGATATTGGAAATCAGCGCTTGTCCTTCTTGCTGCAACTCTCCTCCTCCTCGCGCAACGCTTGTGTTATCAATAAACCTGATCATACAAAGATGCATAGACTTAGGTAGTATAAAGTTCTCATTAAGTAAAACATCAGGTTCAATTAGGAATGAATTCACCTGATAGTCATTATTGATTTGACTCAATATTTCCTTCCAGTTCAGGCAATCAGAATCATCAGAATCCCTGTATATATCCTCATCATCCTCCCTTTCTTCATGAAAAGCCGTCCTGGCTTTAGGTAAGTTGAAAGTGGGAGAAACAAAAAGAACAACGTGTACGCAAAGTATATGTATATATAACATGTTGTATTATTGTTGTTCACATGAAAAGTATGTCCAGTATACATCAAGCAACTTAAATTGTAGGTATAAGTGAAGTACAAAGAATCATGATCATGGTGAAAAACAACTAAATAGATAGTCTTGTTCTTCAATATTAAATTCAGTTTTCTTAAAGAAGATCTATGATCAAATTTGTGGACAAGATCTAACCAATTCAATATGTGTGAAAACCAAATTGATTCACACCATGCTTCAACTGCGCTACTCTGATTAATATAAACATGATCATGTTGTCCAGTATGGAAGATGCAACTCAATTTGCAAATATAAGTGAAGTATAGATCAGTAGCATAGCTAGACAAAGACTTTTGGGACAAACACAAAGGATATGAAAACTTGGGTTCTATTCTAGCAAGATTACAATGATCCAACATAGGTAAAATTACTTGTGTTGGCTGTATTATATCAACTAGATCTGACTTTAGTTTCATACTATCACAAATTTCAGCATATGTCCCACAACAAGTCATCGACACACAACAAGTATGGCTGAAAACAGCATGTTTCAGTTCAGCGATTCTATCACAAGTAATGCATATGTGATCCACAAGAAAAATTTCATGCATGCTATATTCACCAATTAGATTGAAAGTGAAACAAGGAGAATATGTGCTAGAATTTAGACATGAAATTTCAGAAATCTTGTCCATAGCACAACTCATACTCATAGGTTCATTTAGCATGATGGAAAACACAATATCAGCAGGTGGTATTCGAGCAAGTATTTCTTTATGTGTAATCAGTACCACATGATCAAAATTGGAATTTGGTAAACTATCACATGGTGCTGAAACAATAGTGTAAGGCAAATCACAAGGAGGCTTCAGTAAAGGAATAAACTCACAATATGTGGCACATGTTGGCTGAAGCTCCAAATTAGTACCAATGTCATCAACAATCTTCTCAGCTGTAGTAGGTACTACGGCATCCTCCTCAAGTGACAATACCAGATCGTGTGATGCAGGTTGTAAAATAGGCGGCTCCCTTTCTTCAAAAGCAACATGTACATCACAAGATACAACACTAGGAGTAGACATGATTACGTTAGTAGACAACTCACATGTATCATTAGTGTCCACTCTCAAAATTTCTGGAATAGGCCATTTGTAGTTGTTCAAAAACATAGAACGTAGAAATTGCTTGAAATCTTCCCAAAGGATTTTTTTACCCATGACACCATACACAATCCTTGCGTCCTTCCACCAACGAGCTACCTCTTCATCCACACGTCGGTGAGCAAGAATGTATTCTATATGGATATTAAACTTGCTATCGAAAGTACGACATCTCGCAAAACCAAATCCCATATCAATTTCCCAAATCTGATATTCTGCGGGTGTGGCGGAACTTTCCAATCGACACTTGATTGTAGTTGGATCATATGCCATGCCAACCACAATAGCTAAATAGTCATGGTAAACATCATCTGATTTCTGCATCACATCAACACTAGTAGAAGTCATGATTAGTACATTAGTGCAAAAACACAAAATTGTTTTGGTGGCACACTCACAACTCACTCAAAAACTGACAAGAAAGCAGATCTTACCGTTCCAAAGTGAATAGTGATGCTTACCAATTCGAAATCAAAGACTGATGCACTGATGTGATGAAGTGAATACCAAAGGTATAGAGAACGATCGCAAGGCACACAGGTTATTTATGGTGGAGCTGTAGGTATGGTATCCTAACTACACTGCAAACAAGTCCTAGTGCTGATCGTATGACAAAGACCCACGGAAACACACACGGTGGAGATAAATGGGGCAATTGCAACTATGAAAATGAGCTCAATAAAGTAAGGTATGTCGGAGGAATGCTCGTGTTGCAATGCACAAGGAGAGACGCTAGCAATGTCTCAACGAAACGGGCACAAGATTGCTAAACTGAGCAGCCCGCAGAGCACTAAGCACGCTAGTCTCGTAGGATAGTTTTAGACACAAAGGAAGGCTTACTAAGGCTCACAAGGATAGGTACGCTATGTGGACTCAGTAAAAAAATAAACAAAAAAGAAAAAAATTTGACCTGAGAATTGGTCTCTGCCACGGCAGAAAAACGGCCTAAAATCCTGCCACGGCAGGATGGCGGCAGAATTTTTTTTCTCGTATGAGGGCAGACCGGTCTGTGGTGAGGCGATGGTCCAATTTTTTTTTCACGCTGGAGCACAGACCTGTCTACGGTCAGGCGTGAGGCAGCGAGCCAATTTTTTTTTTCGACTTGCCAAGCAGTACGCAACTAGGACTCTTTACTTGGTCGGATCTGACTTGATGGTAGCGGAAAAAGATGGTGGAAAACAACTAGAATAACTAGAAAACAAATCTACGAAGAACAGATCTAAATCTAATCGAATAGAGGAACTCGACCAGCAACTATTACTCGATTACGATGTAATCTAGGCTATGGCAACTCGTTTTGTGGGGCTTTTTCTGTATAGGATGAAAAACACTCTCTAATCTATCGATGGATTGTGGATTTCTTACCGAGTCAACGAGGAAATCTGATACCAAGATGATATTGCTCACCGAGTAAACCCAGCGCTCTGATACCAAGATGATATGGGGTGGCCCGATCTTCTCAGCAAGCACTTTGTCGATGGTGATGGTGGATGATAGATAACTAGCCTGTAGCTATGAACTCTCCCGCTCGATCCCTGATGCCAATGCAACAGCTCTCGAACCTTGTAGGATATTCACAACACCACGCTCTTGCGCACGCAGCCGTGACCACGAACGGTAGTCTGCAATCTACTAATTCCCAATGGAACAACAGATCACACTCAATTATAGTTGGTAGATTCGAACACAGGGGTAATTCCAGAGGTTCTATGAAAGAAACAACTCCAAAATATTTTAACGTGGTCTAAACCCTAACTTGTGACGGCTACGGAGGTTTATATGAGGGCTGGGGCGTCCTCCCCTCGAAATGGGCCTAAAAACAGCCATAACTTGGCCCAAACTAACTCGGTTCGACTCAAACTGATACATACCGACCCATATATGGGTTCAGCCTTATTGGCACGCAGTCCAAACGTCGTGGAGCACCTCAAACATGTAATTCTGGGTGCGCCATCTCTCTCTCTTGCTCATACGTGATTCCTTCATTGCCTCCTAGTGCGCATGCCTCCCGCTCCTCCCTCGCGCACTTGTTGATATTGGAAATCAGCGCTTGTCCTTCTTGCTGCAACTCTCCTCCTCCTCGCGCAACGCTTGTGTTATCAATAAACCTGATCATACAAAGATGCATAGACTTAGGTAGTATAAAGTTCTCATTAAGTAAAACATCAGGTTCAATTAGGAATGAATTCACCTGATAGTCATTATTGATTTGACTCAATATTTCCTTCCAGTTCAGGCAATCAGAATCATCATAATCCCTCTATATATCCTTATCAGAGAAGGTATTCTATGCGAATTCTAAAGCCACTTGCTCTTCGTCGGTTTGTCGGTCTAATCTGGTCGCTCATCGTCGGAATCGACCATCGGAGTTCACGGTGTAATACAAGCTTCGTATCGACAAGATTATTACCGTAGATGCAGAGGTGGGATATGTGGTAGACTTCTAAACTAAGTGGGATAAGTGAGATTTGTTAAATCCTACTTGTCCCACTTCTCCCACTTAGTTTAGAGTTAGTCTAGGGGTCTAAAATTAAGGATCCCGCCTGTGCCATTTGTCCCACTTCTGCATCCCTACTTCTTAGTGATTAACCCATCTTTATCTTCTTGTGATGATCCTAACTTGAACACATGTACTTCTTGACCGGATTTTTCTTACCATTTTGGGACATGTGGTTCCTAGCTTAAGGTAGTTCTGAGTATTTTGTATGGAGTTATGTTACTATTAATCTATTTTGTAGTAGGAGTAATACCTATGTACTGGTACTTGTTCAGACCAACGGATCTAGTGTAGAATAAGGTCTCTCTTTCCTTTTGAATCATGGCCTTGCTACATCTACCGAATTTCAATGTCTACATTGCTAAATCTATCAATTCCTTTGGTCATTATCTGTAATGCTAAATCGGTCACGTTGAAATGGTGCTAAATCTGTCAAGTGCCGCTTATTATGAACTGGGAATCTGATGATATTTTTCTATCTTATTCAGTACCGTTGAATCTTTCAAGTGCCATTGAATCTGTCGAACGTTCTGTTGCTATTACTAAAATATTTTTTAGAACTAATAGTGATGTATTGGTACTTGTTTAGATCAAGACCAGTAGATGGTCTTGCTCTTCTTTTGGAACATGGCCAGAATATGTTCTCTTTGTCCTTTTGAATTATGGCCTTACTACATCTATTGGATTTCAGTGTCTGCATTGTTAAATCTGTCAATACTTTTGGTCATTATCTGTACTGCTAAATCAGTCACTTTGAAATGTTGTTGAATCTGTCAAGTGCCGCTAATTATGTGTTTGGACTCTACTGATATTTTTCTATTTTATTCAGTGCTGCTGAATCTTTCAAATTGTAGTGAATCTGTCAAATGTTCTGTCATTTTTATTACAGTACTAAAGTATCTTGTAGAACTAATACTGATGTACTGATACTTTTTTATATCAAGGGCAGTAGATGGTCTGACTGTTCTTTTGAAACATGGCCTTGTCACAATCTAGATGAGGCTTGGGGCATTTTGGTTTGCATATGTGGGTCACACAGTCATTGATGTGATTAGAAAGTATGCACAGAAAGCAGGCTTGGTGGTCAGTTTTGCTTGCTCCGATGATCGAGTGTGTTTGGAGAAAAGCGACTGATCCCGCACCAAGGTGTTTAGTGCTAAAACAAGAATTGATTATCGTTGTCCTACTATTTAATTTCAGAGTCTGTATTGCTGAATCGGTCACTTTGAAATGCTACTGAATATGAACTGGGAACCTGTCGTTATTTCACCAAGCATTATGCAATTTGGGCCGTGGGTTCTTGCCTTTCTAGAAGTTTCAGCAATTTTAGCAGGCTTGCCAATCTTTGCAAGGGGTACTTTTTTAGAAAGTTCATATGAGGTTCAGCATCTTGGTATTTTGGTACGTACTATGAAGTATAGAAAAACGTAAGTGACTCAACTTACAACTACTTTGTCTAACTGATGTGAATCTAGACAAAGTTGAGGCCATTAGAATACGAAGTGGAGGGAGTAGTACAAAAATGGAAGCAATAAATAAGTCATCTCTCAGTTCTAATAAGTGAGATGTGATGAGAGAACACTCCATGGAAGCGTGCCAGTCTAGAGTACCTATAGTACTCCCTACTCCATAACTCTAGTCGGCGTGCTCGATGTAGTACGCCCGGCAGAAGACAGCCATAGGAGCACGGCAAAAACCCCTCCTTAAGAGCCATTCCCAACTCTGAGAGGCCGCATTTGGATCTTCTCTAGCGCGCACATCACACATTTTTCTCGCCATCTCACCCGCTACATCGATCTTTCCAGGCCACCACCCCTCTCCTCCAAATAAGCCCAATAGTCATACATAGATCCGCCCTTTCCCCCAATCATTCGGACATGATGGCTGTCGATTCGAGGCATACCCGGCTGAACAACGTCTGGACGAATGTCGGGGATGATGTCTTCAACGAAATAGCTAAGCGTCTGGAAACTACCAGCGTCGTCTGGCTGGCCGCATGCTCCAAGGAGCTGTACCGCCAAGTCGCTGGCGGAAAAGGTAGTAGATGCCCCAACGACATCTGCTGGACTTTGGTCTCCTACAAGGACGTCTACGACCACAAGATCGCGTGCAACTACCGCCGATGTGTCTGCACGGAGCCAGGATGCGAGTTCACCGGCATCAAGAAAGTGTTCGTCGAGCACCTCATATTTGCCCACTCGATGACAGTGCCCAGATACAGCCCCCAAAAATGGGACCCATTCGTGTCGGTTCATGCACCGGGCTCGCTCAGAGCTGAGGTCATCGGCATCGGGAAGGAGGGCAAGCTGTTCGTCACCCAAATTGACGGGCATAGCACGGACTTGCTCCTGTCCATCAGGCCGGTCAGGTCGGCGGCGTGCGAATCACCGCGGAACAAGGTGAGGTTTTGGTTGTTGGTCTTGTTCGCTAGTTTCAGTCAGGTTGTAGTAAAGAGGTCACCCGAGACAATGATTCGAACGTCGCCGGCCAACACCGTGCAGGAAGTGCTCATGTCTTTTATGTCCAAGTCGTGTCTTTACTGACATACTACTGAACCTGTAGTCGGACAAGATTCACCGGTGAGATATTGCATCTTAATCCTCTTGTGATGATCCTACTGTGAGTGTGTGTAATGTTGTACTAATTAGCTAGTTTATGTTGGTGGTAGATTCCCTTCATAATTGGAATTGCCAAAATTAAGGATCCCGAACTTCCTAGTTTGTCGTATGAATTTTACATGTATGCTGCTGACCTAGAGGCCGACAGGCGACAATGAAACGAGACACGTGTCCTAGGCAGGAAATCAAGGGCGCAGCCTGGCCAACACTTTGACACGCTGAAGCATTCTCGTTTCTTCGAGTACGTATGATGGGACATGTAGTGGTTCCTAGCTTAGTGTAAGCTTGTAGTTCTACACTTCTACTAAGTATTTTGTATGGAGTTCAGCTACTGTTAATCTATTTTGTAGTACCTATGTACTTGGACTTATTCAGATCGAGTGGAGAAAATGCATGGTCACGCTTTCGTTTTGAAACTTGGCTTTGCCACATTATTGAATATCCATTGAATTTCAATGTCGGCATTGCTGAATCTGTCAATTATTTTGGACATTTTCTGCCACCATTGAATCGGTCACTTTAAATTGCTGCTGAATCTATCATGTGCTGCTGAATGTGAAACGGACGAGTGCTCATCGCCCTTGTACATGGTTGTGTCACAATCTAGATGAGACTTCGGCATTTTGGGTTGCATATGGGGGTCACACGGGCATTGATGCGAGAAGAAGGTACTCAAAGCAGACTAGATCGATAGTTTTGCTTGCTCCAATGGTCGAGTGTTATTGGTGAAAACGACAAACTGATCGCGTGACAAGTTTTTTAGAGCTGAAACAAAAACTGGTTCTCTCTGTACTGCTATTTGTATCATCGTCTGTATTGCTGAATTGGTCACTTTTGAAATGCTGCTGAATTGGTCAAGTGCTCCTGAATATGAACTACGAATCTGTTGATAATTTTTCTACCTTATTCTGTATTGCTGAATTTTGACATGAATAGCTGCGAAAAAGAATTATCGCTTTCCCCCTCCCTCTCTGAGGTCTTTGTTTCGAATCTGGCCGAGCACATAACAATGCAATTTTAATAACCAGGAGAAGACATCTAGTACTCCGTAGCTCATTCGGCCCCTCTTTAGCACAGAACATTTTTATTCGGTCTTTTCGGGGTCAGGGGACTGTTGACCACAGCCCAATGAAATTTGAGAAAGGAGCCCATGGTTCATAGCCGAGAACATATTAATTCGGCCTTTTAGGGGTCAGGGGACTGTTGAGCACAGCCCACTAAAATTTGAGAATGAAGCCCATGGAGCCTGTCCTACGGAGTATAACCCACGTAGAGCAGCCTATGTAGAATAGCCAAACTCTTTTTAATTCGGCTTTTTGGGCATTGCCCCCCACCTCTCAAAATAAATAAAAAATTCTGCCTACCCATGTTTTTAAGAAAATACTCCATTATGTGGCATTTTATAAATTGAGATACCACGAGCACTGCCCTTTTATCTTTTAAAACTGATAAACATAGACACCCAAAATATTTTTAAGAAGACTAATACTTAAATGGTAGTACTAATAAAAGTTTAATGATATTTATTCTATAAATATTTTTGTTGTAGTGGCAACACACTCAGTTTACGTTTATTTGATTTGAAGGTCTTTTGTTCGAATCGTATCTTGGATTTACATTTTTTTCTAGCAATATTGCATTACAGAGAGGCTGACAGCATGGACCCACCAGCATGCAGCATCCCTGGAGTTTGTTTTGAGGGTAGGTTCGAAACAAAAGTTTAAATACTTGTATAGAGAGGCTCGCATCGGGGACCCACCAGACAGAATATACAAGGCTGCATCGGGGACCTACAAGCCAAAACATGCCAGAGAGGCTGACATAAGGGCCCCAGCAGTAAGACCATACATGGCTGCCACAGTGAAAACAGCGGACGCGGCCGAAAAAAAGTCCATCATACACACATTGCACTTACAGAGAAGCTGACATGTCGGACCCAGCAGGCCCAAGCATAGCCCATGAAATTAGCCTATCAGCCCCAAGCATAGCCCAATACCTTCTAATTTGGCCTTTTCGTGGTCTTGTGGCCACCGACCATAGCCCATTCAACTTAGGAGTGAGCCCATGGAATATAAGCCATGACGAATAGGGAATTCGCTCCGAGTTTAGCCAGAATCTTTTTAATTCGGCCTTTATGAGCATTTTTTGTACTTTGAGACTGACATCTGGGACCCGAAAAAACAGTCTAACGTACACACGTTTCTTTCAAATAGAGGTTGTCAGCTGGGACCCAGCATAGACATGTTTCCTGCATAGAGGTGATTGACATCTGGGACCCAACAAGTTGCCAAGGTCAAAACAGCGGACATGGCGAAAAAAAAGTCCATCATACGCACGTTTCATTACAGAGAGGCTGATATGTAGGATCCAGCAGCGCGACCTTATACAGATGCTGCATCGAGCAACGTAGCCAGTTCGAAACAGGGAGGCACGAGCGAGAAAAAAGTTCAGCATGTACACGTTTCTTTTAATGAGAGGCTGAAATGGGGGACCCAGCAGCGTGAGCAGGCAGCAGATTCATCGAGCAATGCTATGTAGTTTGGAACAGGGTAGCGCTAGAGAAGAAAAAAATTGCATCGTACCCATTATTCTTCTAATGTCAGGCTGACAAAAGCGACCCACCAGCCTGAATAAATGGCTGATGCAGTGAGCAAAGCTATCAAGTTCGAAACACGAAGGCGCTACAGAGGGTAGAAAATCCATCATACACACGTTTCTTTTAATGAGAGGATGACATGTGGGGCCCAACATCGTGATTAAACAGTAGATACATCGAATAGTGCTCTCAAGTTCGGAACAGGGTAGTGCGAGCCAAGGAAAAAAAATCCATCATACACACGTTTCTTCTAATGATAGGATGACATGTGGGGCTCAGGAGGTTGGTTAAACGATAGATGCGTCGAGCAGCGCTATCAACTCGAAACGGGGTAGCGCCAGCGAAGGAAAAAATTCCATCATACACATGTTTCTTCTAATGAGAGGATGACATGTGGGTCCTAGGAGGTTGATTAGACGGTAGATGCATCGAGCAATGCTGGGTAGCATGAGCGAAGGAAAAAATCCATCATATACACGATCCTTCTAATGAGAGGCTGACATGTGGGACCTAGTAGCCTGACTAAACGACAGATGCCTCGAGCTACGTTATCAAGTTCAAATCCGGGAGGCACGACCGAAAAGTATGGTCTGCTAGAGACACTGACGTCCGGGACACACGCCACAAAAGACTTCGGCGAGTCAACATCGCGCGAGGAAACGAAAATCATGCTTCTGCCACGCACTGGCCGAGCTTCCTCCATGTTTTTAGCAGATCCGTCGTAGTAGAGGGCCGTGAAACCGGAAAAAAAAAGTTTTCCATCGGCCACGGTCGAGCCGAGAATTTCGTCACGGAAGACACGCCTTCTACGATGACCGTCGGGCCAATTCGTTGCGAAAGGAAACTTTTCTTATAGTGGTGGGAGGGAGGTCGTGGAGGATCCCCATGCACCTCAAATCCTTAGCCCTTGTTCTGGTGGCCACGCTCGCCTCCAGTTGGGCCTTGCAGGGGGAGGGGGCGAGAGGTGGCATCCTGGTTGCCTTCGTCCACGGTAGCGACGCAGTGGGGCGAGCTCGACGGAGCGTCGGGCACTGATGCACGCGCGAGACGGTGAGCAAGACCACTGATGACCCACAAGTATAGGGGGTGTATTGCAGTATTTTCGATAAGTAAGAGTGTCGAACCCAACAAGAAGTAGAAGGTGCTGGCTAGTGGTATGGATCAGGAATTCTCTACAAATACTTAGCAAACAGATTTTTAGGGTTTTTTTGATAATGCAAGTAAATAAAGTACGAGTAAATAAAAGAAAATAAGAATAAATGCAGCAAGTGGCCCAATCCTTTATTCAGAAAAGGACAAGCCGGTTGTATTACTTAAGATGACCAAACGTTCTCGAGGACACAGATGAATACCGTCAAGTGCTTTCGCTTCATATAGTTGATCAATCTTCTTTTGTTTGCTAAGTGTTGGGTGGGTGAACCTATGCTAATGTACCGACCTTCCTAGGACAAATACATACTTGTGATTATACCCCTTGCAAACATCCGTAAGTACAAGAAAGTAATTAAGGTAGAAACCTAACCACAGCTTTAAACTCTAAGACCCTGAAGTCCCTTGTGCAATGGTTTCCTAACGGGGGTTCAGGTTTCTGTCACTCCGTAAACCCCTACGATTAGTAGCCAAATACACAATGCATTCCCCTAGGCCCATATAGGTGAAGTGTCATGTAGTCGACGTTCACATGACACCACTAGAAGTAGTACACCACAACTTAATATCAAACCATTGAATCTTTCTCAACACAATTCCACTACTAACAACATGACTTCTCCCATGTCCTCAAGAACTAAACGAACTACTCACAAGACATCATATAGATCATGATCAGAGATGGAATAATGATGTGTAACAATCTGAACATAAACAATAATTCAATGGTTCACTCAATAGCATCAACTACAAAGAGTAATCAACACCGAGAAAGTTTCTCCTAAGAACTATGCAAGATTCAACCCAATTGTTACATCGGTATGGAGATGGTGATGATGGTGCTGGTGGAGATGATGGTGGTGGTGATGATGATGATGATGATGATGATGATGATGATCCCGATGAAGTCCATCTTGATGGTGGTGTTGATGGCGACGATCTCCCCTCTCCGGGAGGGAATTCCCCCGGCAGAATTCTGTCTACCGGAGAGATCTTTCTCTCTCGGTGTTTTCCGCCTTGCAGAGGTGGCGGAATCTTTCTATGGTCGCTCCCCGAGTCTTAGGGTTTCGGGAGGATAATATACGCCAGAGGGGAGAGCCAAGGGTGGACCAGGGCGGCCACACGACCTGGTGGCGCGTCCTAGGCTGGCCCGTGCCAGGGGGTGGTGTGGGCCCCTGTGGCCCATCTCAGCCTCCCCTTCTGGCTTCCTTCGTCTTCTAGAAAAATAGGATTTTCCATGTATTTTCCCAGATTTTCTGATCTTCGCGAATTTTGCCTCCAAACAGCACCTTTTCCATCAGAATCCTGACTGCAGCGGTCCATGCTCCAAAAGTCATCAACCATACAAAAACAGATGAAATAACATAAGTATCATCCCTTAATATGAAATATATCAATGAATAACAGTGAATTATGATATAGAATAGTGATGCAAAATGGATGTATCAACTCCCCCAAGCTTAGACTTCGCTTGTCCCCAAGTGAAAACTGAACTCAATAAACATGACCTCAGGTTTATGGAGTGAAGAGTCTATAAAAGAATACAGACAGGAAGCATCACATTCATCAATTCATAAGTCATAATAGAAGACAACTCACTATTATATAACTTAACTTGCAATAAGTAAAGGAAACACAATAAAGATACATAAAGTGAATCATAATTGGTAATGGCAAACTTAGCTCTTGGTCGAAGAATAGTTGACAATTTGCTGGAGTTCACAAATAACTGATTTTCAATGATAGCTTTCAAAGTAGTAATCACTAGGATAAGAGCAAAGTGCAAAACAAGGAACATAAGAAACATGATTGATTAGATCATCATATGAATGAATGAAACACAAAAACTCAAAACGCTTGCTGAGGTAGAAGGGAATAGGTTTACTGACTCAACTAAAAGGTAAAAGATAGGCCCTTCGCAGAGAGGACCGGGGATTTCAAGTTTCATAAAGAGCTTCCAAAAATTATGGTACTTATTAGCTTTCAGCTCTCATTGCCCCTATCATAGGCATCTTTAGGTGATTAAGGTTAAAGTGACACAACTAAGAGGATATGCTTGACAAGTTATAAGTTGAAATCTCATGCCCCTTACTTATGAGTACCGAACCTCATGCTACTCAACTTCAATCACAAGTAAGCTCTTGTCATTGTAAATACATATGTATCATAAAGAACCGCCAACGGGGTACCCCTTGCACATGATACAAGAGCTATCCCATAATCAAAATGACAAGGCAAGCAGACAATGAGCATCTCAGCGATCTTTTTATTTGCTATTTGCATAGGTTTTTATTGAGGATGCTTCATAGAGTGCTCATTATAGTTATGCTGCAAGTTTCCACCATGATTAGGCATGGCTTAGGCTAGCGGCCCAGGCGTTTCTCTAACACACATACAAACTCCATGATCTTACAAGTTCCCCTTTTATTTCACACTGCCGGGATCCATAAGCAAAATAATCATGATATCAACGGAATATAAGTGCAATGTTGAAAGCGTTCCCCATGATACATGGTTCTGCTAGCTTCAACTCATAAAGCGCGAGCATATACACAACAAAGATGGACACAATGGTTCAAGTTTATTAATTGCAAGAAAGTAAAGTGTGCCATCAAGTTCGTGAGAGCTTTAATCACTAATTTTCACATAACAAGTTTAATTTGGAAGGTAGATAAAAACAAGAATTTACTTGGAATAGCAATAGTGCTAATAGGTAGGTATGGTGGACACAAATGGCATAGGTTTTGGTTTAAGGATTGGATGCACGAGAAGCATTCCCTCTCAGTACAGGTTTTTGGCTAGCAAGGCTAGGTAGCAACCATAAGAGTTGAAGGAAACAAACAAACATACAAGTGATAAAAATAAACATGCAATCTTCCTTGGAAGCACAAAAGATCTTAACTAGAGAATACTAGACTTATGAGCAAATCAAGAAAGAAAGTGATGAAATTATATTTCTTTAGAGTACTTTTATCTTTTTCATTCAAGTCTCAAAATAGTGTTGCTACTAACCAAGCCAGGTTTGCCAAAACCAACTAAATTAACTCAATGATCCCAAAGTGATACCAATACTAACGACAAGATCAATCATATAACCATGAATTGAAAACTAATATAAGACATGCAAAAGAGTACATGATAGAACTTCTCATTAATATTCTATAACGGTAACTCACACCAAGGGATACATATCTAACGAGAGAGGGGACACTTCCATAATGCAAACCATCCTACATGATAACTTCTCTATTCATGATATGACTCTACTAAAAAGGTAAAAAGATAGAAGATAGTGATGTGATACCGCGGCACTCCCCCAAGCTTGGATCAAACCAAGGGGATGCCAAAACCTGATGACGAATTACTCCTTCGGTGGTGGTGGTATTCTCTCGATGAGCTCTTTGATTAGTTTCCCCAAGTCCTCAATCTGGAAGGTGAGGTTACGAATCAACTGTGAGTTTTGCTCAATGCGGCTCATGATCATGTCGAGTTGTGAATTCCAGCTCTTGCGATTCTTTCCCCACTCTTCCTCCTTGAAGTCTTCTTTTCCTTCATGGCTAGAACAAGGCAAATCCCAATTGGAGGGTAGTTTCTCCTTGGGCATATTCTGGTATTGATGCTCATGGATAAGAGTATGGAGAGGATTCTTGGTGCATGGAGGAAGTGATTGTGGAGCCAAACAGTGACGCGGAGGTTTCCCTCCAGTTGACATCCGTGCAGTCCTCCTGACCCTGGCAGATCTTGTCAACACTCCAATGCTTGCAATGGTAGTGCCGGTGTGCGGATGTTGGCTTTGCTTTGCCTCCTCTTCATCTTCACTCTTGATCTCCTCCTCCTGCTCGGGGTCTTGGGGATCTTCCTCCATAGGCTCATTTCCTTTATCCTTGGCGGACACCATTGTGCTTTGATACATTGCAAATGTATCTATAATTTTTGATGTTCCATGCTTGGTTTTATCTACTTTCTTGTGTTTTGTTCCAACTTTGGAGTACTTTCTATACACTTTCTTGGACTAACCTATTAACAAGTGTCATAGTGCCAGTTGCCTGTTTTCTGCTGTTTTTGGTTCCAGGAAAGTCAAAAAATCAATATTCTCATAATTGGACCAGACAAAAGCCAAAGTCGATATTTTACCGGAAGACTTATGGAGCCAGAAGACGAGACGGAGATGGGCCACAGGGTGGCCACACCATGTGGTGGCGCGGGCTAGCCCTGGCCGCGCCACCAGGTGGTGTGGGCCCCCTGGCCGCCCACCTACCTTGCCTCTTCGCCTATAAGAAGCCTCCCGATGCAAAAACCCTAAATCGTCAATCAGAAATCCACGAAAAGTTCCGCAGTGCCGCCGCCACCGAAGGGGAGATTCGGGGGATAGAAAGTCTCTGTTCCGGCACCCTGCCGGGACGGGGAAGTGCCCCCGGAGCCATCTCCATCGATCTCCACCACCATCTCCCTCGTTGTTGCTGGTTCCCATGATGAGGAGGGAGTAGTTCTCTCTCGAGGCTAAGGGTTCTACCGGTAGCTATGTGTTCATCTCTCTCTCTCTATGCATGATCTTATTGAGATCATGAGCTTGTAATCTATAGATCTACTTTGCTACTCAAGTGCTTTAATAGATCTCTGCTCTCCCCATGTGTGTGAAAGTGACAGCGTGTACACCAAGGTGGCAATTAGGCTAGAGATTACAAATACTTGTTATGAGTTATATTTGGAGTTGGATGTTTCTATGAAATTGTGGTGTTTGTTGGATCCATCTAGCGCTCAAGGTGACAGTGTGGGGTTATCTAGATGGGTAAAGCGAATTTGAGGAGTGTTGTTATAGCCCTACCATGGATTAGAGTGTCTAATCGGAGAGTAGTTCAACGTAGTATCATAAAGAAGAATATATTTATATGAGAGTGTTCACTAGTGAAAGTATGATCCCTAGGCCTTGTTTCTAAGCACCGAAACATCGTTTGCTACTAGATCTGTTACATGTTTTCTTACTTTCATCTTTATTTCAGTTTTCCTTTAGTCTTTTCCACGCCATCAAGCTATTTTCTATCACCGTTACCACTTCTAATTATCCATACCACTTGTATTTCACTATCTCTTCGCCGAACTAGTGCACCTATACACCTGACAAGTGTATTGGGTGTGTTGGGGACACAAGAGACTTCTTGTATCTTGATTGCAGGGTTGCTTGAGAGGGAATACCTTTGACCACTTCCTCCCTGAGTTCGATAAACCTTGGGTGATCCACTTAAGGGAAGCTGTTCTACAAACCTCTGCACTTGGAGGCCCAACAACTGTCTACAAGAATAGAAGTGCGTAGACATCAAGCTATTTTCTAGCGCCGTTGCCGGGGAGGTAAGGTAAAAGGTACTCACATCTTCTGGCTACTAAGCTATCTTCTAGTGCGGTTGCTGGTGTGTGAGTGCTCGAAGTTATTTCCTTTAGATTCTGCAATTTTGTCTTTTTGTTTCTTGTTTTCACTAGTTAGGCTTAATGGAAAACAACAACAAAATTAGAGAGCTTTATAGTATTTATCTTGAGTTAGGACATGAAGTGTTTGAAGAGAAAATTTAAAAACCTATGGAACTTTATTTGCATGCTAATAGCAATGTTGTCAGTATGAATTCTTTGGACACCATTATTGCTAATGCTATGGAAAAGTCTAAGCTTGGCGAAGCTAGTTTTTATGAAAATGATCTTTTTAGTTCCCCAACTTTGGAAGATAGCTATTCTATTCCTTATGATGATACCAAACCTCCAATATATCATGATTACAATGATGAGTATGATATTTTCAGTCCACCTACTATTGAGGAGAAAATTAATTATGATTACAATATGCCTCCTATATTTAATGATTATGGTGATGAGAATCATCATGATAGCTATTTTGTTGAATTTGCTCCCACTACAATTAATAAGAATGACTATGTTTATGTGGGGAGTATTAATTCTTTTATGCATGTGGCTCATGATAAGAATGTTTCTTGTGATAGTTATATTGTTAATTTTATTCATGTTGCTACTAAAAGTTATTATGAGAGAGGGAAACATGGTTTTATGTATCTCAACAATATTAAGTTTCCCATCTTTATGTTGAAATTTTTGAAGTTGCACTTGTTTTGCTTTCCTATGCTTGTTGCTTTGTGCTTTCATGACTTGTTTCTTTACAATATTCCTATGCATAGGAAGTGGGTTAGACTAAAATATGTTTTGAATTTGATTCTTAATGCTCTCTTTTACTTCAACTCATATTTCTTATGTGAGCATCTGCTCAAACTATCATGCCTAACTTAAAGGCGTTAAAGAAAAGTACTTATTGGGAGATAACCCAAAAGTTTTAGATGAGTCTTGGAAGTTATTACTTCAGTAATAACCGCTTCTATCCTTTTTATTTGCTTTTTGTGCCAAGAGTAACCTCTAATGAGAGAAAAGTAATGATTAGAAAAGTTGCTGTCCCGAAACAGATTTCTGTGCTTCACCATAAACATTCGTGTAAAATCTCCGTACGTCCTTTTGAGTCATGAATTTTTGTTCTTCTGCCCCAGGTTGTTATCTAACTTTCATTAGTTCAACACTTTTCGATTTGAGCAACATAAGGTCTTCGAAAAAATTCGTCTTTACCTGCTGGTCTGTTTTGACAGATTTCTGCCATTATTTGCATTTACTTCTTGTTGGTTCCTTTTTTAATTCTTTTAGGGAATTGAGCTTTTTGAGGGAAGTGTTACGGTAGCTTGTGTTTTAATGGAAGTTTTATTGGTTTTGGAACTGAACCCAAAGACTTATTATCTTAAGTGCACTAATGTTGCTAATAAAGATTGTGTGAAGTTTTGTATGAAGGAAAACTTTCAGGTGTATGGAAGGAATGAGTAACGAGATGAAGGATGGACTAAAGCTCAAGCTTGGGGATGCCACCCGTGTCACCCCAAGAAATATTCAAGAGGTACAAGCGTCAAAGCTTGGGGATGCCCAAGGCATCCCCTTCTTCATCAATAAAAATCTCAGGTTTCTTCCAAACACTTCATTTTTATTGTTTCATGCACAGTTGTGTTGTTCTTGGAGCGTCTTCATTTTCGTTTTTGGTTTTCATTTGCTTCGTTTGCTTAGTTTGCTGAATAAATTGGTTGGACCCCCTCTTTCATACATTGGTTTTCAAATAGTTTGGATTGGAAAAGAGTAGGAAAGTTCATGCTTAAGTGGTAAAGAGAGTTTGTTTTTGACTATGGCCTATGCTTTGTCATGTCATGCTTGATATTGTTTTGGCTTTATGCTTAGTATTCTTTGCTGTAGCATGACTTGTTATAAACAATTGAGATTGCATAATGTGCCTTGGAAGGATCATGCGTTGTTTTAGCATATTAAAGCATAGTATTGTGGTATTCTCCTTTGATGCTTTATTTGGGTTGACTTGGCACATGCTCACACCATGTTATGACTATCCCAAGTCACCATAGCCTTTATGATCCTTTACTTTTTGACTTGTAGTATCACTTTATGCTTTGATTAATGATGTTTTATCGCTCTGCATGATTATGGCCATTATTGCTCTCTTAGTTGGTCGCTCCCAGTCTTTTGCTAGCCTCCGCAACCAAGTATGAGTTCCACTCATGCATCCAACTCCTAAAACCAAGTTATTCCAAAGAGACCACCATACCTACCTACTAGCATATGCTATTCCAGGTATATTCATGTTTTTATCTACCTTCTGAATTAAACTTGTTATGAGAAAACTAGTGATTAAAGCTCAATTGCTAATGAAGATGTTCCAATTGCAAAGAAGGATCAATCCAATGAGATAAGGATTGGACCAATCACAAGAGCTCGTGCCAAGCTACTTGAACAACAGGTGAACTTGTTTCTTAATGAACCTGGTGTTTTAATTAATGAGAATTTTATACTACCTAAGTCTTTGAATTATTGTATGATCAGGTACTTAGGAGAAGAAGGCATAGCACAGAGTGAGGAGCTGAAGGAACATGGCGTGTTGATCAATGAGGAATGCGCGAGGGAGGAGAGGGAGGAAGCGCAAGGAGCTGTCCAAAACGAAGATCAACAATAGGAGGAAGTTCTCTGCCGCGGCAGAGAAAAGCCTCATTTCTCTGCCACGGCAGGCTGTCGCGGCAGGAAAACCGACTAGGACTCTGCCACGGCAGAGCCAGTCTTGGCCGAGCCACTTGTGGCCGGTTTGTATCCAGGTTGGGTGGAACCAACTCGGGTTCTACCATAGGCCGCCGCCCTTTGGACCCATAAATAGATGGGGGCGTCGTAGTTTAGGGTTTAGACCACGTTAAAATATTTTGGAGTTGTTTCTTTCATAGAACCTCTGGAATTACCCTGTGTTCGAATCTACCAACTATAATTGAGTGTGATCTGTTGTTCCATTGGGAATTAGTAGATTGCATACTATCGTTCGTGGTCACGGCTGCGTGCGCAAGAGCGTGGTGTTGTGAATATCCTACAAGGTTCGAGAGCTGTTGCATTGGCATCAGGGATCGAGCAGGAGAGTTCATAGCTACAGGCTAGTTATCTATCATCCACCCTCACCATTGACAAGTGCTTACTGAGAAGATCGGGCCACCCCATATCATCTTGGAAATCATATGATTTCCTCGTTGCCTCGGTAAGCAATCCACAATCCATCCATAGACTAGAGACTGTTTTTAGTCCTATCTAGAAAAAGCCCCACAAAAAGAGTTGTCATAGACTAGATTGCATCATAGACGAGTAATAGTTGCTGGTCATGTTCATCCTTTAGTTTCGATCTAGATCTGTTCTTTGTAGTTTTGTTCTCTTGTTTTTAGTCGTTTGCCACCATTGTTTTCCGCCACCATCAAGTCAGATCCGATCTACTCTAAGAGTCCTAGTCTTCTACTCTTGGCTGAGTCGGAATTAAAAAAAATACTTTCCAGGTTACCGAGTCTGCCACGGCAGGATTTCGGCGTCTTTTTCTGCCACGGCAGGACTTTCTGGGTTATCAAATCTGCCACGGCAGGTTTTCGCCGTTTTTCTCTGCCACGACAGGACTTTCTGAGTTACCAAGTTACCACTCTACCGTGGCACATTTTTCTGGCAGTTTTGTTGCCGCCGTTCTGCCACGACACCAACAATGTGTGACCAATTTGCACTTTTCCAAAACCTTTAGCCACAGCCAATCTACTACATAGGTGTAGGAACTTGCCTATTGAGACTAGTTTCCGCTCCAACAGGCTGCTCTTAGAACTTTTGGTGCCGTACTTTGTAGTTGGCCGTGTGTTATCTATCAAAAAAAGCAAGATAGCAAAAGGAAAAAATATCAAGGAAAAGCTATCCAAAAGAAAAAGAAAAAGTTGTATAAAAAAAGGAGAATTTGAGCAAGAGGCCTAGTGTTATCTTTGTGCACCGGTAGATTGAGCAATCTTGTGCCTGTTTACTTTGAGCTTTGCTAGTGTCTCTCGAGCGTAGTGCAACACCCTTTATAGTTGCATTACCACGTTTTTCTCCACGTGTGTGTGTTCTTGGGTATTTGTACGATCAGCACTAGGACTTGTTTGCGGTGTAGTTAGGATACCATACCTACAGCTCCACCATAAATACCTTGGGTGCCTTGTGATCGTTCTCTATACCTTTGATATTCACTTCATCACATCAAGTGCATCAGTCTTTGATTTCGTTGGTAGAGCATCTCTATTCACTTTGGAACGGTAAGATCTCCTTTCTTATTAGTTGTGAGTGAGATGTGAGAGTTCCACCATACAGATTTTTGATTTTGTGCACTAACCTACTGATCATGTCTTCTAGTGATGATGATGTTGTGATGCAGAAAAAGAAGGATGAGGAACTCGTCAATTGGCGTGAATATGAGGCTTGGAAGTCCCACTTGACACGTGTGTTTACTCACACGACAGATGCCATTGACAGGAATCTCCAGGATCTGAATGTGAGATTGGATCACCATGTTGGAACGGTGGATACTATTCAAACACAAGTGGCTACGCTCAATGTCAATGTCACCGCTTTGCAGCAGTCCATTGAGGGTTTGACAGCCGCTTTGCATAGAAGGGAAGAGCCTCAACATGATGATGCCTTTGATGATTTTGATGAGGGTAGCGTTGTGGATGCTGCTCCACATGTTGGCAGGGGACGTGCTATTCCCCTGCCCATGCACCTGTCCATGCACCTGCCCATGCACCTCATGGCCGTGGGTATGCTCCTCTGGGGCGTGCTCAACGTGTTCCCAACCAAACTACTGATGATGGTTTGGGCAAGCCAAAATTCTCAATTCCTAAGTTTGATGGTTCCATTGATCCTGAAGACTACCTCACATGGGAGTTGAAGATTGAGAAACTCTGGCGCTTATTTGACTATCCAGAAGATAAGAAGGTCAAACTTGCAGCATCTGAATTTGATGGTTATGCTTTGCCTTGGTGGGATGCTCTTGTGCAACATAGGAGGGAGGACAATGAACTTCCTGTGATGGATTGGCGCGAGATGAAGCAAATCATGAAAGCTCGTTTCGTCCCAAACAACTACTTGCGTTCAGTTTTTGATAAATTGACGCAACTGAAGCAAGGAACAATGACAGTTGATGAGTACTACATGGAGATGGAGATGCTTATGCAGCGTGCTAGAATTCGTGAGTCCATTGAGATGACCATGCAGCGATTCCTAAACAATTTGAAGTTACCAATCAAGAGCATTGTTTGTCATCACAAGTATGAGACCATGAATGAGTTGTTGCATCATGCTAGAGAGGCCGAATCCCAGTTGGCAGAAGAGGCGAAGTCACGTACTCGTTTCCCATCCTCCAGCAGATTTTCGGCCAGACCTATTCCTCCTACAGCTGTGTCACCAGCTGCTGTTCCGTTTACACCATCAGCCAAGCCAGCAAGTACACCTTCGTTTGGTTCTAATGCTCGGAATCCCGCTGCTCCTGCTGCTAGCTCGGGTTCCAACATGTCTACTGCACGTACTCGTGATGTGGTGTGCCACACTTGTGGTGGTAGAGGTCACTACAAGAAGGATTGTCCAAACAGCAAGGTTATGTTTGTTAATGAACAAGGTGAAGTAGAAAGTGGAGATGAAGCTTCTGATGTTGATATTGATGATGGTGAGGATGGTGCTGATGCATATGCTGAGCGTGCACCAACTATTGTCGTGTCTTCATGTGTACTTAGTGTGCAACCGGTTGAGGAATCCCAGCGTTGCAACCTGTTCCAAACAAAAGTTCTAGTTGGACCAAATAAAGCTTGCAAGGTCATTATTGATGGAGGTAGCTGCAGAAATCTTGCAAGTAAGGAATTATGTGCCAAACTAAATTTGACATACTTACCTCATCCCAAGCCATACTACATACAATGGTTGAGCAACAATGGTGAGATGAAGGTAAATCATATGGTACGAGTGAACTTTCAAATAGGGCCATACAAAGATTCTATTGATTTTGATGTGGTTCCTATGACTGTTTGTCACCTACTATTGGGTCGGCCATGGCTCTATGATCGCCATGTGCAACACAATGGCCGAGCCAATACATATCACTTGGAATTCAAAGGAAGAAAGATTACTATGCAGCCAATGACACCACAAGAAATTGTGAATGATTCTCGCCAGAAGATAGAGGTGAATTTGAAGGAAGATACTACCACTCGGTGAGATTGTGTGACAGCTGTTCCTGATGTAATTGAGCCTAAATTGAGTGATATAACGAAAAGTGAGAGAGTGCCTGGTTTATTGATATTAGCCACTAAGGAAGATATGAGAGAATTTCGTGAGGATCCTACAGCCATGCCACTTGTGCTCATGTATAAGGGCGAGGTATTGGTTTCTAACGACATGACCCCTATTTCTCTTGGTGTTTCATCTGTTTTGCAGGACTTTGGGGATGTGTTTCCAGAAGACGTACCCGCAGGTTTGCCTCCCTTGCGTGGTATAGAACATCAAGTGGACTTGATTCCTGGTGCCACACTTCCCAACCGTGCACCCTACAGGACTAATCCCGAAGAAACTAAAGAAATTCAGAAGCAAGTACAAGCGTTGATGGATAAAGGGTACATTCGTGTCTCTCTTAGCCCTTGTGCTGTTCCTGTTATTTTAGTTCCTAAGAAAGATGGTACATGGCGCATGTGTGTTGATTGTAGAGCGATTAATAACATGACTATTCGATATCGTCATCCTATTCCACGCTTAGAGGATATGCTAGATGAATTGAGTGGTGCTGCTGTTTTCTGTAAAATTGACTTGCGTAGTAGTTATCATCAAATTAGGATGAAAGAAGGGGATGAATGGAAAACTGCTTTCAAAACTAAATTCGGTTTGTATGAGTGGTTAGTTATGCCTTTTGGTCTTACTAATGCACCTGGTACTTTCATGCGTTTGATGAATCATGTTTTGAGAGAGTTTATTGGTCGTTTTGTGGTTGTTTACTTTGATGATATACTCATATACAGCCATACCGAATCTGAACATTGCACTCATATTAGACAAGTTTTGCAAGTGTTACGTGATAATAAACTATATGCTAATCTTGAGAAGTGTACATTTGCAAAAGATAAGGTCATATTCCTAGGATTTGTTGTTTCTAAACACGGAGTAGAGGTGGATCAATCTAAAATTGAATCAATTCAGAATTGGCCTACTCCAATGAATGTAAGTCAAGTGCGTAGTTTCCACGGTCTTGCTGGTTTCTATAGGCGCTTTGTGAAAGATTTTAGCACCATTGTTGCACCTTTGAATGATTTGACAAAGAAAGGTGTTCCTTTTATATGGGGCGTGACCCAAGACATTGCTTTTGATACTTTGAAACGTTTGCTTACTTTTGCACCATTGCTTGCATTACCTGATTTTTCGAAGCAATTTGAAGTTGAATGTGATGCTAGTGGTATAGGCATAGGTGGTGTTTTGATGCAAGAGGGTCGGCCTATAGCTTATTTTTCTGAGAAATTGACTGGTGCTCGTTGAATTATTCAATCTATGATAAAGAATTGTATGCACTTGTTAGAGTACTTGAGGTTTGGCAACATTATTTGTGGCCAAAGGAATTCATCATACATTCTGATCATGAAGCATTGAAATACTTGAAAGCTCAATCAAACTTGCATAGAAGATTAGCTAAATGGGTTGAATTCATTGAGTCTTTTCCTTACATCATTAATTATAAGAAAGGAAAAGAGAACGTTGTTGCTGATGCTCTATCTAGGAAGAACATGCTATTAACCAATCTTGATGTTAAAATTCCTGGATTAGAAGCTATTTGTGCACTTTATGCAACTGACCATGATTTTGCTGAACCATATCGTTTGTGTGCTCTTAGAAACGCATGGGATAAGTATCATATACATGATGGATATTTGTTTCGAGCTAACAAACTATGTATTCCAGAATCGTCGTTGCGTTTGTTTTTAGTGCAGGAATCACATGCTGGTGGTTTGATGGGTCACTTTGGGCGTGAGAAGACGTTGCTCATGCTTGCTGATCACTTTTATTGGCCCAAGATGAGGCGTGATGTGTACAGATTTGTGAGCCGATGTATTACATGCCACAAGTCGAAATCTAAGCTGAAGCCTCACGGTTTGTATACACCTCTCTCTGCACCTACTATTCCATGGGAAGACATTAGTATGGATTTTGTGCTAGGTCTACCTAAAACTCAGAGAGGTCATGATTCTATATTTGTGGTAGTAGATAGGTTCTCTAAGATGGATCATTTTATTGCCTGCCACAAAAGCGACGATGCGTCGCATGTTGCTAACTTGTTTTTCAGGGATATCGTGAGATTACATGGAGTACCAAAGACGATTGTTTCTGACCGTGATGTGAAGTTCATGAGCTACTTTTGGAAGACCTTATGGGGGAAGCTAGGAACGAAGTTGCTGTTTAGTACTACATGTCATCCCCAAACAGATGGTCAAACGGAGGTGGTGAATAGAACATTGTCACAGCTGCTAAGGACCATGATTAAAAAGAATCTGCGGGAGTGGGAAGAGTGTTTGCCACATGTTGAGTTTGCTTACAACAGGGCTGTGCATTCAACTACTCAGCTTTGTCCTTTTGAGGTGGTGTATGGTTTCAAGCCATTGACGCCACTTGATATATTGCCTCTGCCATTACATGAGAGAGTTGATATGGAGGCATCAAAACGTGCTGATTATGTGAAGAAAATACATGAGAAGACTCGAGAGGCTCTTGAGAAGAAAAGGCAAGAACATTGCTGCTGCAAGGAATCAAACACGAAAAGAAGTGTTGTTCGAGCCTGGAGATATGGTTTGGGTGCATCTACGCAAGGATAGGTTTCCACTACTTCGACAGTCAAAATTGAAGCCACGTGGTGCTGGTCCTTACAAGGTGTTAGCCAAGATTAATGATAATGCCTACTCGGTTGATATACCTATTGAGGAGTTTGGTGGAGTTAGCAATAGCTTCAACGTTGCTGATTTGTCACCATATCTTGGAGAAGACCTTGGAGCGTCGAGGACGATGCCTTTTGAAGGGGGGGGAGATGATGAGGACATCCCTACAATTACAGCTCCCCCAATTGCTAATGAAGTTGTTCCAATTGCAAAGAAGGATCAATCCAATGAGATAAGGATTGGACCAATCACAAGAGCTCGTGCCAAGCTACTTGAACAACAGGTGAACTTGTTTCTTAATGAACCTGGTGTTTTAATTAATGAGAATTTTATACTACCTAAGTCTTTGAATTATTGTATGATCAGGTACTTAGGAGAAGAAGGCATAGCACAGAGTGAGGAGCTGAAGGAACATGGCGTGTTGATCAATGAGGAATGCGCGAGGGAGGAGAGGGAGAAAGCACAAGGAGCTGTCCAAAACGAAGATCAACAAGAGGAGGAAGTTCTCTGCCGCGGCAGAGAAAAGCCTCGTTTCTCTGCCACGGCAGGCTGTCGCGGCAGGAAAACCGACTAGGACTCTGCCACGGCAGAGCCAGTCTTGGCCGAGCCACTTGTGGCCGGTTTGTATCCAGGTTGGGTGGAACCAACTCGGGTTCTACCATAAGCCGCCGCCCTTTGGACCCATAAATAGATGGGGGCGTCGTAGTTTAGGGTTTAGACCACGTTAAAATATTTTGGAGTTGTTTCTTTCATAGAACCACTGGAATTACCCTGTGTTCGAATCTACTAACTATAATTGAGTGTGATATGTTGTTCCATTGGGAATTAGTAGATTGCATACTATCGTTCGTGGTCACGGCTGCGTGCGCAAGAGCGTGGTGTTGTGAATATCCTACAAGGTTCGAGAGCTGTTGCATTGGCATCAGGGATCGAGCGGGAGAGTTCATAGCTACAGGCTAGTTATCTATCATCCACCCTCACCATCGACAAGTGCTTACTGAGAAGATCGGGCCACCCCATATCAATTATGCTCCTTTGTCTATGGATGTCGTCGGTGTGAAATGAAAGGGGAGCTTGTAAGTCCATGGAGTTATGTATATGTGTTAGAGAAACGCCTGGGTCGCTGGTCTAATCCATGCTGTCATGGTGGAAACCTGCTGCTTAACCATAATGAGCTGTCTATGAAGCATTCTTATTATAAAAAAAGAGTCAGATATTGAGAAAAAAAGAGATTATGAAAAGAGGAAAGAGAGAAAAAAAAAGCACCATATTCCCATGGTAAATAAGAAGATTGCTGAGATGCTCGTTGTCTGCTTGCCTTGTCATTTTGATATGGGGATTCTTCCGTATCATTGGGCAAGGGGTACCCCGTTGGCGGTTCTCTATGATACACATGTACTTACGATGACAAGAACTTACTGGTAACTAAACTTGAGTAGCATGAGGAGCGACCCTCGTATTCAAGGGACATGAGATTTCCAACTTATACTTTGTCAAGCATATACACCATATTTTGTTCACTTTAACCTTAATCACCTTCAAGATGCTTATGATAGGGGCAATGAGAGCTGAAAGCTAATAAGTACCATAATTTTTGGAAGCTCTTTATGAGACTTGAATCCCTACTTCCTTCTATGAAGGCCTTTCTTCCACCATTATATTGAGTCTCCACCTTCTATCTTTATGCACCTACTTTGAGAGAATAGTGGCCATTCTTAGTTCTATGTGCATTGTCCCAAGACTAGTTGACTGATGCATACCTTGATATTGCTTGTTTTAAACTATTTGTATCTAGTCACTCTTATGAACTTTGAAGGTGTCCTATGCATTTATATTCGCTACTCTATGAGGGACAAGCTGAATACCACTATGCTATGTTTTCTTTATGTGAAACAAACAAACGTCTTGCAAAGCATTGTTATTCATGAATCTTTTGTTTATGCCTTTTCATGTTGCATCATAGTTTCTTTGTCTTATTGCTAGAACTTTGTCTTTCATGTTATGATTGAAGTACTATGATCCCAGCTTTGAATGTTTTACAAATACTTTGATCAAGTTTATGATGGTGCATGTCACCTCAAAAATTATTCTTTCTTTTTATCACTTACCTACTCGAGGACGAGCAGGAGTTAAGCTTGGGGATGTTGATACATTGCAAATGTATCTATAATTTTTGATGTTCCATGCTTGGTTTTATCTACTTTCTTATGTTTTGTTCCAACTTTGGAGTACTTTCTATACACTTTATTGGACTAACCTATTAACAAGTGCCATAGTGCCAGTTGCCTGTTTTCTGCTGTTTTTGGTTCCAGGAAAGTCAAAAAATCAATATTCTCAGAATTGGACCGGACAAAAGCCAAAGTCGATATTTTACCGGAAGACTTACGGAGCCAGAAGACGAGATGGAGATGGGCCACAGGGTGGCCACACCATCTGGTGGTGCGGGCTAGCCCTGGCCACGCCACCAGGTGGTGTGGCCCCCCTGGCTGCCTACCGACCTTGCCTCTTCGCCTATAAGAAGCCTCCCGATGCAAAAACCATAAATCGTCAATCAGAAATCCATGAAAAGTTCCGCAACGCCGCCGCCACCGAAGGGGAGATTCGGGGGACAGAAAGTCTCTGTTCCGGCACCCTGCCAGGACGGGGAAGTGCCCCCGGAGCCATCTCCATCAATCTCCACCACCATCTCCATCGCCGTTGCTGATTCCCATGATGAGGAGGGAGTAGTTCTCTCTCGAGGCTAAGGGTTCTACCGGTAGCTATGTGTTCATCTCTCTCTCTATGCATGATCTTATTGAGATCATGATCTTGTAATCTATAGATCTACTTTGCTACTCAAGTGCTTTAATAGATCTCTGCTCCCCCCATGTGTGTGAAAGTGACAGCGTGTACACCATGGTGGCACTTAGGCTAGAGATTACAAATACTTGTTATGAGTTATATTTGGAGTTGGATGTTTCTATGAAATTGTGGTGTTTGTTGGATCCGTCTAGCGCTCAAGGTGACAGTGTGGGGTTATCTAGATGGGTAAAGCGAACTTTGAGGAGTGCTGTTATAGCCCTACCATGGATTAGAGTGTCCAACCGGAGAGTAGTTCAACGTAGTATCATAAAGAACAATATATTTATATGAGAGTGTTCACTACTGAAAGTATGATCCCTAGGCCTTGTTTCTAAGCACCGAAACACCGTTTGCTACTAGATCTGTTACATGTTTTCTTACTTTCATCTTTATTTCAGTTTGCCTTTAGTCTTTTCCACTCCATCAAGCTATTTTCTATCACCGTTACCACTTATAATTATCCATACCACTTGTATTTCACTATCTCTTCGCCGAACTAGTGCACCTATACACCTGACAAGTGTATTGGGTGTGTTGGGGACACAAGAGACTTCTTGTATCTTGATTGCAGGGTTGCTTGAGAGGGAATACCTTTGACCACTTCCTCCCTGAGTTCGATGAACCTTGGGTGATCCACTTAAGGAAAACTTGTTGCTATTCTACAAACCTCTGCACTTGGAGGCCCAACAACTGTCTACAAGAATAGAAGTGCGTAGACATCAAGCTATTTTCTGGCGCCGTTGCCGGGGAGGTAAGGTAAAAGGTACTCACATCTTCTGGCTACTAAGCTATCTTCTAGTGTGGTTGCTGGTGTGTGAGTGCTCGAAGTTATTTCCTTTAGATTCTGCAATTTTGTCTTTTTGTTTCTTGTTTTCACTAGTTAGGCTTAATGGAAAACAACACAAAAATTAGAGAGATTTATTGTATTTATCTTGAGTTAGGACATGAAGTGTTTGAAGAGAATATTAAAAAACCTATGGAACTTTATTTGCATGCTAATAGCAATGTTGTTCAAATCAAAAAGTGCAAAACTAACGAAAGTTAAATAACAACCTGGGGCAGAAGCACAAAAAAATACAGCTCAATCCGACATACAGAGATCTCTCACAATTTTTATGGTGAAGCACAAAAATCTGTTTCGGGACAGCAACTTCCCCAAATCTTACTTCTCTCTCATTAGAGGTTGATCTTGACATAAAAACCAAACAAAACGATAAGGAGAGGTTATTACCGAAGTAATAACTTCCAAGACTCAAAGAAACAAAAACAAACTGAAAGCACAACTAAATTGGGTTGTCTCCAAAAAGCTCTTTCTTTATAGCCATTAAGATGGGCATGGTAATTTTAATGATGCTCACATAAGAATATAAATTGAAGTGAGAGGGAGCATTTAAGAAGCAAAAATACACATGTTTAAGTCTAACCCACTTCCTATGTAAGGGAATTTTGTAAACAAACAAGTTGTTGAAACCAGAGGCTACAAGCATAGGAAGGCAAAACAAGTGCAACATAAAAACTTTCAGCATAGAACGGGGAAACTTGATATTATTGAGATGCATAAGAACAGTCTTCCCTCTTTCATAATAACTTTTAGTATCATGCATAAACTTAATAATGTAACTGTCACAAGAACCGTTGTAGCAATGATCACTTATCCTAACAGAAAACACAGGGACACTAGCTCTCATGATACTACTTTGTGAAACAATATTAGAGGTATCCTTACAAAGGATAGTGTGTCCCTCTTCTTCATATTTAGTGACAAAATCTTTCACATTTGCTATTATAGGTTCATCATCCATTTGTTTATCAGGTTCAACAGCTTTACTTGTACTTTCATTAACCATACTAGCTATCATAGAATGTTCCTTTATCTTAACTAGGAAAGGGATTTTCTCAATGTAAGGTTCAGGTAAAACATGATTAGCAGTATAAACTTCAGTATTTCTTGCAGGAACACTCTTAGCAATAACTTTATAAGGTTCATGTTACTTATTCCGCTTCTTTTTAGGCACTTCAGTGTAGGAAGCAAAAGCCTTAAAATAAGTTACAATAGCTTGAGAGTCTAGACCATAATCATTTTTAATATTTTGAAAGTCATCAGTTCCCATAAAAGATTCAATGCATTCATAATCATAATTTATACCTGACTTTCTTCCTTTGTCATTCTCCCATGCTTCAGCATTATCTTGAATACGGTCCAGAAGATCCCGTTTAGCTTCTTCCATGTGAGTGAATGATCCAGCTCAAGAAGCATCCAATAAATCCTTATCATGAAGAGAAAGCCTTGCATAAAAGTTATTGATCATAATATTTATGGGGAGCTCATGAATGGGACATTTGAGCATTAGTAACTTCAATCTCCCCCAAGCTTGAGCTGTACTCTCTCCATCAAGAGGCCAAAAGTTGTATATTTGATTCCGATCTTTATGAATCTTACTAGGAGGATAAAAATTTGAATAAAAGAGAGGTACTATTTCCTCCCATTCAAGAGCTTGACCATTCTTCAGCAGCTTATACCATTACTCAGCTCTTCCTTTCAGTGACAATGAGAATAACTTCTTAACTTGATCTGTAGTAATACCTACACACTTGAACAACCCGCATAATTCGTGTATAAAGAGCAAATGATCACCAGGATGGACAGTTCCATCCCCAACATAGTAGTTATCCATAACACGATCAATAATTCTCGTAGGTATTTTAAAAGTATCATTCTCAGCAGGTGGTGGTTCATATACTAGCTTAGTAGTGGTAGTAGAATTACGAAATAAGAAACTCAGCAAATTATCCATATTGAAAATAAAGCAACTAACAGAAATAAACAATACTCATAGTAGAGGTTTTCTTTACCAGTTCCACTCTCCAATAGCGCTTCACTCCCCGACAACGGCGCTAGAAAATAGTCATGATGACCCACAAGTATAGGGGATGTATCGCAGTATTTTCGATAAGTAAGAGTGTCGAACCCAACGAGGAGCGGAAGGTGCTGGCTAGTGGTATGGATCAGGAATTCTCTGCAAATACTTAGCAAACGTATTTGTAGGGTTTTTTTGATAATGCAAGTAAATAAAGTACGAGTAAATAAAAGACAATAAGAATAAATGCAGCAAGTGGCCCAATCCTTTATTCAGCAAAGGACAAGCCGGTTGTATTACTTAAGATGACCAAACATTCTCGAGGACACACGGGAATACCGTCAAGTGCTTTCGCTTCATATATAGTTGATCAATCTTCTTTAGTTTGCTAAGTGTTGTATGGGTGAACCTGTGCTAATGTACCGACCTTCCTAGGACTAATACATTCTTATGATTATACCCCTTGCAAACATCCGTAAGTACAAGAAAGTAATTAAGGTAGAAACCTAACCACAGCTTTAAACTCTAAGACCCTGATGTCCCTTGTGCAATGGTTTCCTAACGGGGGTTCAGGTTTCTGTCACTCCGGCAACCCCTACGATTAGTAGCCAAATACATAATGCATTCCCCTAGGCCCATATAGGATAAGTGTCATGTAGTCGATGTTCACATGACACCACTAGAAGAAGTACACCACAACTTAAATATCAAACCATTGAATCTTTCTCAACACAATTCCACTACTAATAACATGACTTCTCCCATGTCCTCAAGAACAAAACGAACTACTCACAAGACATCATATAGATCATGATCAGAGATGGAATAATGATGTGTAACAATCTAAACATAAACAATAATTCAATGGTTCACTCAGTAGCATCAACTACAAAGAGTAATCAACATCGGGAAAGTTTCCCCTAAGAACTATGCAAGAATCAACCCAATTGTTACAGCGGTATGGAGATGGTGATGATGGTGCTGGTGGAGATGATGGTGGTGATGATGATGATGATGATGATGATCCCGATGAAGTCCAGCTAGATGGTGGTGTTGATGGCGATGATCTCCCCTCTCCGGGAAGGAATTCCCCCGGCAGAATTCTGTCTGCCGAAGAGATCTTCCTCTCTCGATGTTTTCCGTCCTGCAGAGGCGGCGGAATCTTTCTATGGTCGCTCCCCGAGTCTTAGGGTTTCAGGAGGATAATATACGCCAGAGGGGAGAGCCAGGGGTGGACCAGGGTGGCCACACCACCTGGTGGCGCGGCCTAGGCTGGCCCACGCCAGGGGGTGGTGTGGGCCCCCTGTGGCCCATCTCAGCCTCCCCTTCTGGCTTCCTTCGTCTTCTAGAAAAATAGGATTTTCCATGTATTTTCTCGGATTTTCTGATCTTCGCGGATTTTGCCTCCAAACAGCACCTTTTCCATCAGAATCCTGACTGCAGTGGTCCATGCTCCAAAAGTCATCAACCATGCAAAAATAGATGAAATAACATAAGTATCATCTCTTAATATGAAATATATCAATGAATAACAGTGAATTATGATATAGAATAGTAATGCAAAATGGACGTATCAACCACCTTGACATCGCCAGATCTTAACCCGCGTAGTGGCTCGCCATGTCATCGTGGTTCTGGGGTGGCCACCACCTCTGTCGAACGAGGGGCTAGGGTGAGCACTTCTGCGGTGGGGAGAAGGGGCGGCGGGGAGTAGAGAGTGGGAGTGGTGGCGGCGGAGGAGGGTCTAGGACAAGGTGCGAGGGCGTGGGGGACTAGGGTTTCTTTTTGAGAGAGAGGGAGGTTGTGGCGACGGGGTCTGGGATGAGGTGCGAGGGGCATGGGGGACTAGGGTTTGGGAGAGGATGTTACGGAAATTCCCCCGAGTACTTCTACGGGCAAGACTATTGGAACTATGGCCTTTGGGTCATTCGAAAGTGAACAGTATTGGGAGGTGCGAGAGCGTTGGATGGATGTCATGTCAACGACCGAGATCTGCTTTGGTGGGGTGATCCGTGGACAGTGTGATTCTCTATTGTGATTAGCTGGCTCTATCACTGTGTCTTGAAACCGGCCTAAGAAATTAAAAAATGGTCCAAACAATGTAAATCCTTCGCATGGTGCCATATTATGTGACATAGTTGCAAGGAAAAATACCAGACTTGGTATATTGTGATTATCTCAAAAAACCTTCTCAGAAATGACCTATCATGTTCGAGGTTTCGTGGCTTTCAAGCCAAACGACCAATGTTATGGCCAGAATCGCGACATACTTTGTGATAATGTGCCCATATTATGCATGCATGTGCATCTTGGGATGGCAAACAATATTGCAGGAGGAAGTTTTCGTTTTCGTCGTATGGAAAAGCCATTTTCTATTTTCTGAGTGCCAAAATCGAGGCGTTTTGTGAAGCAACACCAAATGTTCAAATCAAAAATGCTACCACCCTAATTTAAAAAATACTAGACCATCTTACATGGATAATGTCCCAATCGGGGATTTTAAAACCTATCCGTCCACCCCTGGTGAAAAAGACAAATGTCTGCCGAATCGGTAGGAAGTGGGTCTGGTTTGAACTACAGGTACATGAACTAATGCTCATGATTTTTTGAAAAAATAATTTTTAGACTCACAATATGATGTTTCTTCAGAGATACAATGCAAGTTTTAGCGAGGCTCATCCTCTATCTTCATGCCCGCTGTTTTGACCATAGTTTGAAATGAAATTTTTTTGAAACGGGCCTACGAAATTCAAAAATGGTCCGAACAAGGTAAATCCTTCATGTGGTGTCATATTATGTGACATAGTTGCAAGTAAAAATACCAGACTTGGTATATTGTAAATATCTCGAAAAAACCTTCTCAAAAATGACCTATCATGTTCGAGGTTTCGTGGCTTTCAAGCCAAACGACCAATGTTATGGCCAGAATCACGACATATTTTGTGATAATGTGCCCATATTATGCATGCATGTGCATCTTGGGACGGCGAACAATATTGCAGGAGGAAGTTTTCCTTTTCATCGTATGGAAAAGCCATTTTCTATTTTCTGAGTGCCAAAATCAGGGCGTTTTGTGAAGCAACACCAAATGTTCAATTCAAAAATTCTACCACCCTATTTTTCAAAAATACTAGACCATATTACATGGACAATGTCCCAACCATGGATTTTAAAATCTATGCGTCCACCCCTGGCGAAAAAGACAAATGTCTGCCGAATCGGTAGGAAGTGGGTCTGGTTTGAACTACAGGTACATGATCTAATGCTCATGATTTTTTGAAAAACTCATTTTTAGACTCACAATATGATGTTTCTTCAGAGATACAGTGCAAGTTTTAGCGAGGCTCATCCTCTATCTTCATGCCCGCCGTTTTGACCATAGTTTGAAATGGAAAAAAACTGAAACGGGCCTAAGAAATTCAAAAATGGTCCGAACAAGGTAAATCCTTCACGTGGTGTTATATTATCTGACATAGTTGCAAAGAAAAATACCAGACTTGGTATATTGTAAATATCTCAAAAAACCTTCTCAGAAATGACATATCATGTTCGACGTTTCGTGGCTTTCAAGCCAAACGACCAATGTTACGGCCAGAGTCGCGACATACTTTGTGATAATGTGCCCATATTATGCATGCATGTGCATCTTGGGACAGCGAACAATATTGCAGGAGGAAGTTTTCCTTTTCATCGTATGGAAAAGCCATTTTATGTTTTCTGAGTGCCAAAATCGGGGCGTTTTGTGAAGCAACACCAAATGTTCAATTCAAAAATGCTACCACCCTATTTTCAGAAATACTAGACCATCTCACATGGACAATATCCCAACTAGGGATTTTAAAACATATCCGTCCACCCCTGGCGAAAAAGACAAATGTCTGCCGAATCGGTAGGAAGTGGGTCCGGTTTGAACAACAGGTACATGATCTAATGCTCATGATTTTTTGAAAAAATCATTTTTAGACTCACAATATGATGTTTCTTTAGAGATACAATGCAAGTTTTACCGAGGCTCATCCTCTATCTTCATGCCCGCCGTTTTGACCATAGTTTGAAATCGATTTTTTTTAAACGGGCCTACGAAATTCAAAAATGGTCCGAACAAGGTAAATCCTTCACGTGGTGTCATATTATATGACATAGTTGCAAGTAAAAATACCAGACTTGGTATATTGTAAATATCTCGAAAAAACCTTCTCAAAAATGACCTATCATGTTCGAGGTTTCGTGGCTTTCAAGCCAAACGACCAATGTTATGGTCAGAATCACGACTTATTTTGTGATAATGTGCCCATATTATGCATGCATGTGCATCTTGGGATGATGAACAATATTGCAGGAGGAAGTTTTCCTTTTCATCGTATGGAAAAGCCATTTTCTATTTTCTGAGTGTCAAAATCGGGGCGTTTTGTGAAGCAACACCAAATGTTCTATTCAAAAATGCTACCACCCTATTTTTCAAAAATACTAGACCATCTTACATGGACAATGTTCCAACCATGGATTCTAAAACCTATGCGTCCACCCCTGGTGAAAAAGACAAATGTCTACCGAATCGGTACGAAGTGGGTCTGGTTTGAACTACAGGTACATGATCTAATGCTCATGATTTTTTGTAAAACTCATTTTTAGACTCACAATATGATGTTTCTTCAGAGATACAGTGCAAGTTTTAGCGAGGCTCATCCCCTATCTTCGTGCCCGTCGTTTTGACCATAGTTTGAAATGGAAAAAATTTGAAACGGGCCTAAGAAATTCAAAACTGGTCCGAACAAGGTAAATCCTTCGCGTGGTGTCATATTATGTGACATAGTTGCAAAGAAAAATACCAGACTTGGTATATTGTAAATATCTCGAAAAAACCTTCTCAGAAATGACCTATCATGTTCGAGGTTTCGTGGCTTTCGGGCCAAACGACCAATGTTATGGCCAGAATCGAGGCATAGTTTGTGATAATATGCCCATTATGCATGCATGTGCATCTTGGGACGACGAACAATATTGCAGGAGGAAGTTTTCCTTTTCGTCGTATGGAAGAGCCATTTTCTATATTCTGAGTGCCAAAATCAGGGCGTTTTGTGAAGCAACACAAAATGTTCAATTCAAAAATGCTACCACCCTATTTTTCAAAAATACTAGACCACCTACATGGACAATGTCCCAACAGGGATTTTAAAACCTATCCATCCACCCCTGGCGAAAAAGAAAAATGTCTGCTGAATCGGTAGGAAGTGGGTCCGGTTTGAACTACAGGTACATGATCTAATGCTCATGAATTTTTGAAAAAAACATTTTTAGACTCACAATATGATGTTTCTTCAGAGATACAGTGCATGTTTTAGCGAGGCTCGTCCCCTATCTTCATGCCCGTCATTTTGACCATAGTTTCAAATGGAAATTTTTTGAAACATGCCTAAGAAATTCAAAAATGATCTGAACAGGTAAATCCTTCATGTGGTCTCATATTATGTGACATAGTTGCAAGTAAAAATACCATACTTGGTATATTGTAAATATCTCGAAAAAACCTTCTCAGAAATGACCTATCATGTTCGAGGTTTCGTGGCTTTCAAGCCAAACGACCAATGTTATGGTCAGAATCACGACTTATTTTGTGATAATGTGCCCATATTATGCATGCATGTGCATCTTGGGATGGCGAACAATATTGCAGGAGAAAGTTTTCCTTTTCATCGTATGGAAAAGCCATTTTCTATTTTCTGAGTGTCAAAATCGGTGCGTTTTGTGAAGCAACACCAAATGTTCTATTCAAAAATGCTACCACCCTATTTTTCAAAAATACTAGACCATCTTACATGGACAATGTTCGAACCATGGGTTCTAAAACCTATGCGTCCACCCCTGGTGAAAAAGACAAATGTCTACCGAATCGGTACGAAATGGGTCTGGTTTGAATTACAGGTACATGATCTAATGCTCATGATTTTTTGAAAAACTCATTTTTAGACTCACAATATGATGTTTCTTCAGAGATACAGTGCAAGTTTGAGCGAGGCTCATCCCCTATCTTCGTGCCCGCCGTTTTGACCATAGTTTGAAATGGAAAAAATTTGAAACGGGCCTAAGAAATTCAAAACTGGTCCGAACAAGGTAAATCCTTCGCGTGGTGTCATATTATGTGACATAGTTGCAAAGAAAAATACCAGACTTGGTATATTGTAAATATCTCGAAAAAACCTTCTCAGAAATGACCTATCATGTTCGAGGTTTCGTGGCTTTCGGGCCAAACGACCAATGTTATGGCCAGAATCGCGACATAGTTTGTGATAATATGCCCATTATGCATGCATGTGCATCTTGGGACGACGAACAATATTGCAGGAAGAAGTTTTTCTTTTTGTCGTATGGAAGAGCCATTTTCTATATTCTGAGTGCCAAAATTGGGGCGTTTTGTGAAGCAACACAAAATGTTCAATTCAAAAATGCTACCACCCTATTTTTCAAAAATACTAGACCACCTACATGGACAATGTCCCAACAGGGATTTTAAAACCTATCCATCCACCCCTGGCGAAAAAGACAAATGTCTGCTGAATCGATAGGAAGTGGGTCCGGTTTGAACTACAGGTACATGATCTAATGCTCATGAATTTTTGAAAAAAACATTTTTAGACTCATAATATGATGTTTCTTCAGAGATACAGTGCATGTTTTAGCGAGGCTCGTCCCCTATCTTCATGCTCGTTGTTTTGACCATAGTTTCAAATGAAAATTTTTTGAATCATGCCTAAGAAATTCAAAAATGGTCTGAACAGGTAAATCCTTCACGTGGTCTCATATTATGTGACATAGTTGCAAGTAAAAATACCATACTTGGTATATTGTAAATATCTCGAAAAAACCTTCTCAGAAATTACCTATCATGTTCGAGGTTTCGTGGCATTCAAGCCAAACGACCAATGTTATGGCCAGAATCACGACATATTATTTGATAATGTGCCCATATTATGCATGCATGTGCATCTTGGGACGGCGAACAATGTTGTAGGAGGAAGTTTTCCTTTTCATCGTATGGAAAAGCCATTTTCAATTTTCTGAGTGCAAAAATTGGGGCGTTTTGTGAAGCAACACCAAATATTCAATTCAAAAATGCTACCACCCTATTTTTCAAAAATACTAGACCATCTTACATGGACAATGTCCCAACCAGGAATTTTAAAACCTATCCGTCCACCGCTGGCGAAAAAGACAAATATCTGCCGAATCGGTGGAAGTGGGTCTGGTTCGAACTACAGGTACATGATCTAATGCTCATGATTTTTTAAAAAAAACATTTTTAGACTCACAATATGATGTTTCTTCAGAGATACAGTGCATGTTTTAGCGAGGCTCATCCCCTATCTTCATGCCCGCCGTTTTAACCATAGTTTGAAATGGAAAAAATTTGAAACAGGCCTAAGAAATTCAAAAATGGTCCGAACAAGGTAAATCCTTTGCGTGGTGTCATATTATGTGACATAGTTGCAAACAAAAATACCAGACTTGGTATATTATAAATATCTCGAAAAAACCTTCTCAGAAATGACCTATCATGTTCGAGGTTTCATGGCTTTCAGGCTAAACGACCAATGTTATGGACAAAATCGCGTCATAGTTTGTGATAATATGTCCATTATGCATGCATGTGCATCTTGGGACGGCGAACAATATTGCAGGAGGAAGTTTTCTTTTTCGTCGTATGGAAAATCCATTTTCTATATTCTGAGTGCCAAAATCGGGGCGTTTTGGGAAGCAACACCAAATGTTCCATTCAAAAATGGCACCACCCTATTTTTCAAAAATACTAGACCATCTTACATGAAAAATGTCCCAACCAGGGATTTTAAAACCTATGCATCCACCCCTGGCGAAAAAGACAAATGTCTGCCGAATCGGTAGGAAGTGGGTCTGGTTCGAACTACAGGTACATGATCTAATGCTCATGATTTTTTGAAAACCTCATTTTTAGACTCACAATATGATGTTTCTTCAGAGATACAGTGCAAGTTTTAGCGAGGCTCATCCCCTATCTTCATGCCCGCCGTTTTGACCATAGTTTGAAATGGAAAAAAATTGAAATGGGCCTAAGAAATTCAAAAATGGTCCGAACAAGGTAAATCCTTCGCGTGGTGTCATATTGTGTGACATAGTTGCAAAGAAAAATACCAGACTTGGTATATTGTAAATATCTCGAAAAAACCTTCTCAGAAATGACCTATCATGTTTGAGGTTTCGCGGCTTTCAAGCCAAACGACCAATGTTATGGACAGAATCGCGACATAGTTTCTGATAATATGTCCATTATGCATGCATGTGCATCTTGGGACGGCGAACAATATTACAGGAGGAAGTTTTCCTTTTCGTCGTATGGAAAAGCCATTTTCTATATTCTGAGTGCTAAAATCAGGGCGTTTTGTGAAGCAACACCAAATGTTCAATTCAAAAATGCTACCACCCTATTTTTCAAAAATACTAGACCACCTACCTGGACAATGTCCCAAAATGGATTTTAAAACCTATCCATCCATCCCTGGCGAAAAAGACAAATGTCTACCGAATCGGTAGGAAGTGGGTCCGATTTGAACTACAGGTACATGATCTAATGCTCATGAATTTTTGAAACAAAACATTTTTAGACTCACAATATGATGTTTCTTCAGAGATATAGTGCAAGTTTTAGCGAGGCTCGTCCACTATCTTTATGCCCGCCGTTTTGACCATAGTTTGAAATGGAAATTTTTTGAAATAGGCCTAAAAAATTCAAAAATGGTCTGAACAGGTAAATCCTTCATGTGGTCTCATATTGTGTGACATAGTTGCAATTAAAATACCAGACTTGGTATATTGTAAATATCTCGAAAAAAACTTCTCAGAAATGACCTATCATGTTCGAGGTTTCGTGGCTTTCAAGCCAAACGACCAATTGTATGGCCAGAATCATGACATATTTTGTGATAATGTGCCCATATTATGCATGCATGTGCATCTTGGGATGGCAAACAATATTGCAGGAGGAAGTTTTCCTTTTCATCGTATGGAAAAACCATTTTCTATTTTCTGAGTGCAAAAATTGGGGCGTTTTGTGAAGCAACACCAAATGTTCAATTCAAAAATCCTACCACCCTATTTTTCAAAAATACTAGACCATCTTACATGGACAATGTCCCAACCAGGGATTTTAAAACCTATCCGTCCACCCCTGGCGAAAAAGATAAATATCTGCCGAATCGGTAGGAAGTGGGTCTGGTTTGAACTACAGGTACATGATCTAATGCTCATGGCTTGTTGAAAAAATAATTTTTAGACTCATAATATGATGTTTCTTCAGAGATACAGTGCAAGTTTTAGCGAGGCTCGTCCCCTATCTTCATGCCCGCCGTTTTGGCCATAGTTTGAAATGGAAAAAATTTGAAACAGGCCTAAGAAATTCAAAAATGGTTCGAACAAGGTAAATCCTTCGCGTGGTGTCATATTATGTGACATAGTTGCAAAAAAAATACCAGACTTGGTATATTGTAAATATCTCGAAAAAACTTCTCAGAAATGACCTATCATGTTCGAGGTTTCGTGGCTTTCAGGCCAAGCGACCAATGTTATGGACAGAATCGCGACATAGTTTGTGATAATATGCCATTATGCATGCATGTGTATCTTGGGACGGAGAACAATATTGTAAGAGGAAGTTTTCCTTTTCGTCGTATGGAAAAGCCATTTTCTATATTCTAAGTGCCAAAATCGAGGCGTTTTGTGAAGCAATACCAAATGTTCGATTCAAAAATGCTACCACGCTATTTTTCAAAAATACTAGACCATCTACATGGACAATGTCTCAACCGGAGATTTTAAAACCTATCCATCCACCCTGGCAAAAAAGACAAATGTGTGCCGAATCGGTAGGAAGTGGGTCCGGTTTGAACTACAGGTACATGATCTAATGCTCATGAATTTTAAAAAAAACATTTTTAGACTCACAATATGATGTTTCTTCAGAGATACGGTGCAAGTTTTAGCGAGCCTCGTCCCCTATCTTCATGCCTAGTTTGAAATGGAAATTTTTTGAAACGGGCCTAAGAAATTCAAAACTGGTCTGAACAAGGTAAATCCTTCACGTGGTCTCATATTATGTGACATAGTTGCAGGGACAAATACCAGACTTGGTATATTGTAAATATTTTGAAAAAACCTTCTCAGAAATGACCTATCATGTTCGAGGTTTCGTGGCTTTCAAGCCAAACGACCAATGTTATGGCCAGAATCGCGACATAGTTTGTGATAATGTGCCCGTATTATGCATGCATGTGCATCTTAGGATGGCTAACAATATTGCAGGAGGAAATTTTCCTTTTTGTCGTATGGAAAAGCCATTTTCTATATTTTGAGTGCCAAAATAGGGGTGTTTTGTGAAGCAACACCAAATGTTCAATTAAAAAATGCTACCACCCTATTTTTAAAAATACTAGACCATCTTACATGGACAATGTCCCAACCGGGGATTATCCGTCCATCCCATGCGAAAAAGACAAATGTCTGTCGAATCGGTAGGAAGTGGGTCTGGTTTGAACTACACGTACATAATCTAATGCTCATGATTTTTTGAAAAAATCATTTTTAGACTCACAATATGATGTTTCTTCAGAGATACAGTGCAAGTTTTAGCGAGGCTTGTCCCCTATCTGTATGCCCGCTGTTTTGACCATAGTTTAAATTTTTTTGAAACAAGCCTAAGAAATTAGGTCGTGCATGATGTAAAATTAGAAATTCACCAACACGTAAGTTATACGTCTATTCCAGATGAACCAAACTGATTTCTGTATTATCTTGATCCGAGGTATTATGCACAAAATGAGGGGGAAATTTTGTTTATAGACTTTCCAGAAAACAATTAAAATCGTTCCATTCACGTGGACTTAAACTAATAGAAGGTCGTATTTTCCACGTAAATCGGTCTTGTATTTTCGTATGGGCCTTGTCCTTATCGGTCCGTGGAGAAAAATTATTAGAAAAAAATTCGCCAGAGGCTCGTCCCATGGAAGCCCAGGCCCATTAACGATAATACATTTAGATAGCGCCACGATGCACATATTGAACACGAAAGAATAAACACCGTAGTGGTCAGCGGTAGAGGTAGATTTCTTGAGGGTGCGGGTTTGACTCCTTGTTCTCCCTCTTTTTTGCTCGTTATATCCAGACCTGGTACGGCGGGGTTCGCGGGCCGCGATGTTTAGGAGGCCTTGTTGCACTAGGTTTTAAATAGGTACGGCGGAGTTGTTTGACACAAAGCACGCGGTGGTGTGGTGGTTCAGGAGCTAGGTTGAATGGAGGAGGTCGCGGGTTCGAGTGGTAGAGGGGTCCTTTTTGCTATATTAATCAAGCGCGTGAAGTTGACTCCTTTTAGTTCGCTGGGTCCACGTGGCAGGTCGTTGGTGGGTCCCTAGTGTCAGTTTGTTGGAGCCCATATGTCAGGCCAACCTAGTCAACATGTCTAATTTAGCTAGACTGCTGTATGACAGGTGGGTCCCACACTTCATGTATTTGTCCTAGTCAGCTCGCTGGGTCCACGTGGCAGGTCGTTGGTGGGTCCTTTTTGCTATATTAATCAAGCGCGTGAAGTTGACTCCTTTTAGTTCGCTGGGTCCACGTGGCAGGTCGTTGGTGGGTCCCTAGTGTCAGTTTGTTGGAGCCCATATGTCAGGCCAACCTAGTCAACATGTCTAATTTAGCTAGACTGTTGTATGACAGGTGGGTCCCACACTTCATGTATTTGTCCTAGTCAGCTCGCTGGGTCCACGTGGCAGGTCGTTGGTGGGTCCCTAGTGTCAGTTAGTTTGAGCCCATATGTCAGGCCAACCTAGTCAACATGTCTAATTTAGCTAGACTGCTGTATGACAGGTGGGTCCCACACTTCATGTATTTGTCCTAGTCAGCTCGCTGGGTCCACGTGGCAGGTCGTTGGTGGGTCCCTAGTGTCAGTTAGTTTGAACCCATATGTCATGCCAAACTAGTCAACATGTCCAATTTAGCTAGACTACTGTATGACAGGTGGGTCCCACATTTCATGTATTTGTCCTAGTCAGCTCGCTGGGTCCACGTGGCAGGTCGTTGGTGGGTCCCTAGTGTCAGTTAGTTTGAGCCCATATATCATGCCAACCTGGTCAACATGTCCAATTTAGCTGGACTGTTGTATGATAGGTGGGTCCCACACTTCATATATTTGTCCTAGTCAGCTTCACACGACACTTGTGCAGCCACATCAGCAGAAGTTGACACATGGAAACAACATGTAAACAAAATTGTTGATGTGGCAACCAGTTATTTTAAAGTATCAAGAAGCAGTGGCCATGACCATTTAAATTGGTCGTAGTGAGCTAAATATAAGGCCATAAACTAGTGCCATCCATCTATAACCTTTTCGTATTAGGAAATTATGACCTTCTTAACAAATTAGTCATAATTTTCCAGGGTTTGGACCCTCTCAAATGCCTTATGACCACTTGGTTCAGAATGGTCATAGACCTATGACCAAAAAATCGATGGTCGTTAAGCAAAGGTCACTAGTGAGCATATTTATTGTAGTGTGCAAAACTCCAGGTTGGACTCAAGCCTCTGCGAGGTAGTCTTTTCCTGTTGCTTGCATGCCTTAGCGACAAGGTCGTACACCTGAGCAACTGCTTCTGGCGACATGTCCTGCTCCAGGAGGGTCTTGGCGACGGCAATGTTGAGGGCAGGAGTTGGCATGACTTGCCTCCCCTCTGAATCTATGTAAGGGGTGGCTTTTGTCGGCTTAGACCCGTTATATCCCAACCTTCGCCGAACGCCAGGATCTTCAATGACGTGAGCTGGTACCTTCTTTGTCTTTTGCTTTAACAGCAATTGCTTGTATTCGGCTTCCATATCTCTTGCCGCCTTGATGGATTGTTGTGCCTTAGCCATGTCTTCGTCCAGCTTAGCGCCCTGCTCCGCGATGCACTTGGCCTCCGCCAAGATTTCCGCGTGCTTCTCATCAAGCTTCGTAACGCTCTAGATATGGGCGATGGTGATTGGCTCAACGAGAAGTGCGCCATAGATTGCTTTGTCCGCGGGAGTGGCTAGTGGGTTACCAGCTGCAGACGTTGATGGTGGCATTGGCGGCTGATTTGATTGTCGGGCCATACTAGGGGACGTGGTGAGTTCCTGCGCCGGTAGCGGGCGGATAACCGGAGGAGGCATAGCTTTGGCCGGAGCCAGAGGCTCGGCGGCTTTCTTAGTTGCTGCTGATCTAGTGACCGCTGGCGTGGGCGGAGCTCTCTCCCGTTCTAGTTCATGTTTGTCTCTTCCATCACGCTCTCAATGGCGACTAACACTTGGTGGGAAGTGTTGGTCTTCTCAGCGCGCTCCTCCTTCTTGATCTCCTGCTCGATCTCCATCATAACAGCGTCGTATTCCTACGAGTTAGCATCTGAGCCACCGGCATCCATACTGATGTCGGCGTAAAGCGCGTCAAGGACGGAGTCAGAGTTGGCTTCGGTGTTGGCAATGGAGGATGTGGAGGGTGATGGAGGCGGGCTGTTGTTGTTGTTTCCTCCTCCGACTACGACGGCAGTTGCCGCCATGGCCTCTTCATTGGCATCCGCGTACTCGTTGACGATGGCAACCATCTCACCAAGGGTGAGAGGGCCTGCGGCCTGCCGCCTTCGTAGGGTATGCTGAAGGAGTGTTCTAGGCATGATCCCTTCCACGAAGTGGTATATGAGCTCATCGGCGCGGTCACCCTCTAGGGTTTCCCTCACCCTCATCCATCTAGCGAGGTATTTCCAGGGAGGTTCTCCCTCCCTTTGAATGCATCTAGCCAAATCGAAGATGGTGACGACACCGACAAAGTGTGACCTGCGCATCTCTAATGCTCGGGGAAGCCAAGCGGATTTGCGTGGTCCTTCCACCTTTATATCCTACACAGGGGCGGTTTGGGTGGGCCTTGAAATTTCCTGATCCGAGCCACCAGACTCCAAGGAGAGGTATGGCCTAGATCCTTTCGCGAATGTGTCCTGCTCATAGGCGGTCCGTGCGGGTCTTGACGAGGTTCCGACTTCCTGGGAGCTAGGACCCGAGTCAGTTTCGCTGATGAAGATGTGGATGTCTCTGAAGGGGATGATGGAGAAGCGCGTGGGGTTCGTCTTCGCCGGCACCCAAAACTCATCTGGAGGGAAGATCGAGACGTTGCTGGAGAAGAGAACGCGACCGATGGCTATGGTATCACCGATTCCCACGAAGACATTTGACCTCGCCCGGTGTAGAGCTCGAAGCACCTCTTGCCCCACGGTGGGCGCCAACTGTCGTGGTATTGCCGACGAGTACGCCATGGAGGGTCCTCATAGTGCATGTTTAGAGACGTGGGGTAAGGCGGAGAGTTGGCAGGTACGAGGTAACACAGCTTACCCAGGTTCAAATCCCACAACGGTGGCGGAACTCTACTCCTGCTATAAATCACTATAATAGCAATACGCCTAGTTACAGAGATAGGTTCGCTGTGCGAGGTGTTGCGTGTTGTACGCAGCAATCTGAGAGGTTGTGCCCAAAAGGCTCCCACGAGCCGGCTTATAAAGGCGCCAAGACCTAGGGTTTACAGGGAAAGGTCCTTGCCGGTTGGGGACAAGACCAAGGCGCCAAGACCTAGATTTTTAGCTAGGCATGGTTGGGGTCTTGGGCTTAACTAGGCTAGAGAGAGAGAGAGGTTTGAAACAATTATAAAAGCCCAAGATTGAATTTCAAAGAACAAAAGCAAAAAAATAGAAATAGACTCGGTTATTATTTCATGTGTGGCTTCATTATTTCATGTGTTCACACATACACTCATGCCTTACATACTTACATTAGAGCATGCATGTGTGGTCTTTGTGAAAAAAATACCACATGCTTGCATGCCCTATGCATGCATTGATGCATGGAGTAGCTTGTGAAAACAACTAGGTCACATGTGGCATTTGAAGTGAGAACCATTTGTAACAATTCAAACCCCACAACCACCTTCCCAAAACAAATGATTTCAAAAAGAAAGACAAAGGAGGGAAATTTTTGTATGGGCCATGCATGGTTATTAAATGCCAACACTAGAATTATGAAAACAATTATAAGTCCATATGGTCATTTAATCCATACATGCATTTTAATTATATGAATTATGGCCCAAAAAAGAAACAAGCTTGCTACTCATATGAAGAAGATGAAATATAAACATGCACGGATACAAATGGGTCATGCTAGTGTGTGTGTGATCCACTAGATTCTCGTATAGCCTCATATGTATATTCAAACATGATCATTGATTCAAATTCTTTCCATATGGAAGCTCGAGAAGAAATTACACCCACCTAGCATGCAAAGGTGGTCATGTGGCTCTCCACATATCCATATTGTGAAAACAACATGAATCATATATGGGAGCATGTAGAAATAGAAATGGATCCATCCAAACACATATAAGCTAGAGGTAATGACCAAAGAAATGCAATTTCCCATATATAGCTTGGATGGTGGAATTATAAGGTGGTGACAAGAAAGGTGGTGGAGTTAGAAAAGATATGCCCCGAACTCAACTTTGGCATGAAACAATATATCAAGAAGCAAATATAATATATCAAGAGGCAACTACAAGTGATACATATATAATGCATATGGGATAAGAACCAAATAGAGGGGTTTTATATGATGCTCAAATGCAAGGTGGCATGTTGACGTGAGCATGATATAATGATGATGTAATAAATGATATGTAGAATGTAGCATTTTATAGACTAGGAAAGTAGCATTACAATTGTTAGACAATTCGGATGCTACAGTTCCAAAACCCAAATCAATCAATCCCAAAATGAATCGATGCACACACTACCTTACGATCGATGGCGGGATCGAGCAAGGACAATTTCAATGATTCTCAGCTGTTTTAGGAGGTCTTAACTGAAGTGACCCTTGAAGAACTCCTAAGCCACTACAACATCATCACCTCCGCGAGCATCATCAGTTCGTCCAAACATTTTCTCGAATTACTAAAAGATAGTGCAACTCTGCCAGCTTGTTAGCCGTTTGGCCTCCCATGTGTTCTTAATTATCACCCCACGAAGAGATCGAGGGAATACAATGAGGGCAGACCATGCAAACTGATGCCACTGGACATGTTCTCTTCCAATGTTGTGATGCCAATATGTAAGAATAAGTAGTGGATAGGCGCCAATGGATTGAATTGTCCTGGTTGGCCTCGAATGCAACTGGGAACTTGTAAACATCTACACGCATCGTAATATTCGACTCCCAACAGTGTCGTTTGAAGCCACCGAGGTACCAGAAACATTCATGTGTAATGATTTGCATATGCTACTACTGAAGATTGTTATTTGCTAAGTACCCATAGCTTCTAGTAGATATCAAGATTTCTCTCTTGTTGCTATTTTGAGTACTACATTTCCTTACTTCATGGCCATGACGAAGGATGGATAGTTTTTCCAAACCATCCTGATATCTTTCATAGTTACACCGATGCAATTACCCATAACAGATTTGTGTTTGCCACAACTGAAATTATCCATGTTTATGCGTGGAATCCTATTGAACCTAGTAATTATTCCTCCATATTATTTTACCACCTTCATTCTCTATATTATTCACGGATGTTAGCTAATTTTATTAAACTAACATCAGGCATGGTTCGTTTAAATAAAACTTCATTAGTATTTAACCCTCTTGGATTGAAATAATTTCCATATAAACTAGAGGATTGTAATCCATAGGATTTTTTCTTTTGTCCAGACGTCTATTCACACGATTTGAATTCTATGGGATTTTATATATGGCTTTTGTTCCTACTATTTTTTTAGGGGTTGTGGGTCGGGAATTTCTTCCTTCCTAGTATTACATTTGATATGACTACTTTACGAAGTATTTTATTACATATTTATATGCACCCATTTCTTCATACAATTTTTTGTGTTTTCCCCGTGATGCAACCAAGCAAATATATTACAGATTCCTCCATTTTTTATGCCAGTACAATTCATGCCACATCGATCCTAATATTTTACTATTTCTTAATTTTAAAAATTGTGCGAACCAAACAGGTCATTATCAACTTTAATTTCCTTTTCAAGGTCTTGATTGAGACTATCGGTATAACCCATCAGCTACTGGTTGAATGAAATCGAACATGCTCTTGGTCACAAGCACAACTAGGCCCTATATTATGGTGTGTGGTGTTAGCGAATTCTCTGGATGGTTCCAGACTTCTCCTGGTCTATACCCGGTTCATTGTTGAAAATGAATCAGATTATCATTGTCGTCTTTGTAATTATGTTGCTTGTCCTAGCAGTGTTGTTGGTTGCGGTCATAGTGTTAGAACCTATGCTTTTGGGTTAGGCTGCCTCGTATTCTCGCTTCACACTAGTTAGTTAGATGTAACATCCCAGCATTAGAGCTTAGAAAAGCTAAGATCAGGTGTGTGCATTGAATTCATGCATAGAAAATCTGGATAATTTCGCGCTTTTAAATAAAACTTTTCAAAGTAATTGAAGCTTCTCTTAACATGATGGAATTGAAGTAGATCATCAAGTTGACTGCGATAAGTTTCAATATGACCTTTGTTAAAAAACTTATTTTGGGTAAAGATGATTTGATCTAAGGGTAGATCAAATGTAATAAAACTAAACCACAAACACATTGCTTAATGATTAATACCAGATCCTTAAGGTATCATATCATAGTATTCATCACAACAACTCATGAATACCTAGTTAAGAATATAACTCAAGTAACAAGAATGTAATAACTAAATCTTGACCTATCTTATCCTTATATATTTCTACCATGAGCATCATGGTAATAATTAACCTTAACCCCTTAGTTGTATTGAGTAGGAAGGTAATCAAGTCAAGACCATTCACCACATATCTTTCTTTCCATACCAATCATTATCATCTATATTGAATATTATCCTAATATCTGTTGTTCATCAATGTTGAGTAATCAACTATTGATCTATCAACTCTTAGCATATCAATTCTTGTTTTTATTATAACATTCACTTTAAAGCCTTTAGAGAAAGAAGTAAGAAGAGGTAAGTAGGAATGCTAGTTTTGGATATTATCTATAGGGGGAGTGTTTGAAGAGAATCAATTCAATAAGATAGTTGGTGGATTTAAATCACTCAAGAGTGGATAGAAGAGTTATCTTAAATAAAGGTTTATGTTGGTAACAAGTGGATTGTAAGATGAATTCTGAAGATAGTTACCAAGGAGTAATCTTATTTGATCAAATAGTCATAGTCATTGAATAATATCTCCTAGTCAAATAGAGATACTAAGAAGATAATTATAATACAACTGTAATGTTGTATTGATGAAGCCTTGATTAGCCAAATGGAAACTTAAGCCAGAAATGATCAAAGGATTATAATGATCATGCTTGAGTCACTAAGAGTGAATGATAATATGATGCATAAGTGACATTGGTGGAGAGAACATGATTAAACCCTAGTATATATATGTTATCTTAGGATTAGTCATAACAAATCACAATGATATAATGTGAAGTTGGAGTATGAGTTACTAGAGGTAAGTATAAATAAGATAGTATGACCAAGCTGATACTAGAGCAACATTGAGTTATAGAAGTAGTATTATTCTGCTTAAAGAATAGTAAACACTTGAGGTTAAGTAGGAATTGATATATACATCTGTTGCAGAAATATTAGTGATGAATGGAGTTATAAGTAGCTACTTGTTGGATTGGAGGTTATCATTAGTAGAGTAGTTGATATAACCAAGTGTAAATATGAGAAGATTATGAAAAGCTTCAGTGAAGCTTCTAAGATTTGCAAGTGAGATTACAACGTAATTGTGAAGTAAGAGAGTGATCATTCAAGTGGACTTGGATTCATAAGAAGTATTCTAGAGATGAGATTTATATCTATGATGAGATCATGTAGAGCTTTAGTGTCAAGCTCATTGGATTTACAGATGGATTTAGAAGGAGAAATTATTTGTAAGAGTATAAGTAGTAAAGCTCATCATGTTAATACATTATGAGGGATATGAAGAAGTAGTATATCTAGGAAAGGAATTCTTTAATTAGAAGCCAATGCTTATGAGGCATGGAAAGATAGGAATTTTGAGAAACATCCAACCATAGCTTAATATTAAGTTTGATATCTATTCCAAATGCTTGATTAACTATCCAAGTTCATAATTGTGTCTAAGGATACTTTTCTATAGCCAAATCACTTAAGCTCATCTTTGTCACTTCAAAACATCAAAATCATATGTGCTTAGAAACAATAATTATTATCTCTGCCTCATAAGTCACTTCAAAAACCAATCTTACCATCTTTACTATAAATTGAGATCTCATCCATTATCACAAACCTGTAGGCAATGTTCCCTTAGCTTTGATCCTTAACCATATTCATTAAAGAAGATAAGTATATTAAATCCCATAACATTTATAGTATGTATTTGTAGCTCAAAACCCTTGCTTAATACATGACACTAAATCATCTTGATCACTTAAGTAATTCCTGCTACAAATCTTTATATGATTAATTTCTACCAAGAAATCCACGAGACCTAAAACCAAGAGAGATTTAAATAGATGGATTCTAATATTAAACAACTCCAATATTTAAAGTCATTATAGTAAAATTCCAAGTATCAAATAGATTTTAAGTCTAACTGCACTATTTCTAAACCAATTAAAGTTTCACTAATCCAAATAAAATAAAAACATATTTGGATCATTTCTAAGTAATAAACTAAGAACCCTAAAACCCTAATTCTTAATAAAATTATTTAATAAAAAGAACCTCTTAACTAAATATAAGGTATGAAAATGACAAAGAATATAATAGTTGAATAGTTGCAATAATTTCTGCAGTATTTTAATGTCTTACAAAAGTTTAGGACAATTTAAATACTGAGAAAAACATATTTGAAAAGGTTTTATAAAAACAGAAAATAAAAAGGGATAAAGAAAACAAAAGTAGAGAACAGCAAGAAAAAACAAAGGACCTGACCCGAGCCAGTAGGCCGGCCTAGAGCTCCTCCTCTACTTATCTACCACCTAGCCGTAGCACCTTTCTCTTTCTGCTCACTCGGCCACAGCCCAACAGCAACCCAGAAGCAGCCCACGCACCGGTTTAGTAGTCACTGGCAGGTGGGACCAAAGAAGGAACCGCGGGTTCGTTTCGAGGAAACTTGGGGGTTTTCTACAAAGTGATCATCGTTGTCATCCTCACGCACACACGCACCTGCGTGCGTGCGTTCGATGCCATTCGCCATCGTCAGTGCGATTCAACCGTCGTGATGCTCGCCGCCGCCCCCGACCATGTTGATAAGATCGGCCGCGAGCTACTCTATCTTCCCATACGGATCTTATCCTCTCTCCTGCTCTCTAGCACCATCTCCCTTCCTCACCCGAAACCCTAGCCTGCCGGTGGTCGTCGTTTCGGTCATTTCTGATCGCCCCTCGCCTCGAGGAGACCACCGACGAAACCACCATGCTTCCCTAGTTCATCTCGTGGAAGGAATCGGCCGCGCGTGCGCTTAATCGAGCTCCACAATCTCGTATTCCTGAGCTCCGACCACCGTCGAATCAACACCATCTGACCTCACCTTGCCTCACCATCATTTTCTTCGTGTTCCTGGTAAGCTCCTGAACCCCATGGCCCTCTCCGATTCGTCGCTCGCTCGCCGTAGTGACCTACACGCATAAGTCCGAACCATGCCGCCGTGGAGGCTCGTCGCCGACGAGGTTCCGGTCACCAAATAATAGCAACACAAGCATAGCTAGGTTCTCCTCGTCACCCTCTATCCAACATAGATAACCACGTTTGCTGGAACACCGTGGTTCGCCACAGGTGACCATGATCTTGCAGTGGCGAGCGCGCTTACGTCATCCTGAAGTCACGCCTGCGTCACCTCAGCCACGTCAGCGATGTTTGACTTGGTCACTGCACGTGTGGTAACATGGCAAAGACCCACTTGTTTGTGCCCTAGGGTAGGTTCAAAATAGGTATATAAGTATTTTCCTATTTAAAATTTAATTAAAAATGATTAAATCTTATAAATTGGATATCTTTTGTTTAATAATTTAGAAAAATATGTTTAATATATGAAAATTTACAGAAAAATAAAATCTATAATTTAACTTTATTATAAACATTATTATGTTAACAATTTAAATAATTGTTATTTAATAAAGATCTAATAAGTAATAAAACTTTGAAAAATCATATTTTAATAATGGTAAATGAGAAAATTATAAATCATATACTAAAATTCTTAGAAAAGTAAAATTTATAATGTACAACTATAAACATAAAATATTATATCACTTAACTAAATATTTATTATTTATTAAGTGTTTATAAAGTAATAAACCTTATAAAAATCTTATTTTAATATTTTAAAATCACAAAAATACTTATATTACATCAAAATGATCACAAAAATAATATCTACATGTTAAAATCATAATCTTTCACTTTTTAGGTAAATAAAAATTCAATACTGTAATAACTTGAATTTATACCTATTTCCTTAATTGATAATTCATATAAGGATAAATAAAAATTGCTAATATTTCTAATATTATACATCTAAGGCCTAATAATAGACCAAAACATCTTAATTACAGTCTTTGTTAAACTATCATTCATAAATAAGTGTGGTCCTTATTCAAATGAACTAATTCTTTCTTCCTTGAGAATTATAACTAGAAAGAAAACCTAAGAGTGTTAACTTATAGTTTAAATGCTTTTGTTTAATTAAGTAAGATTTTCTTCAAAAGTTATTCTTTTAAGATACATTGTAAAGTAAGACATATGCAATCCTATGTGTAACATCCCAAAACTTTAATCCAAGCTTATCAAGATCCAGATCCTCAAAATTTAGGGTTAACAAAAACTTTTATAAATTAAAAATGAAAGCATTCATGTGTATGAGCATTTAATTTAAGAATTGATTTGAATTGCCATGGTTCTGTGATTCTTTGGTTGTAAAATGTTTGTTTGGTAAATTAAACATCATCTAAACCTTTCCCAAGCAAATCCCAAAGAAAATCAAATAAAAAACAATTAAAAATGAGGAATGGTCATTTTGGCCATTTTAATCCACTACACTATTTTGAGTGTTCCTAGCACTCATTTCTCAACAGAAATAATTCTAGATCTTTACACCCCTTGCTAGTACACATAATGAGGTACCAAGGCCCACTTTTTGATCTGCTAAAAACATTCAAATACTTATTTTAAATGGCATGTGAAAATTGAATTCAATGCATATGCATAGATCACCCCTATTTCAAAAACATCCAATTGAACTCCATTTTCAAAACCCTTGCAACCAGAGACTACCTAGTACTAGTGGAGATCACTCAAAAAATTTTGAAACCAAAATTCAAACTTTTGCTTCTTGCGGCCATTTCATCAAACAGGTGGCAGACACAAATCTCACAAAACCTAAAACACTATAGTGAGCAGTAGCTTTGGTCTCCATTTGAGCCTAACTTGGTCCCCTTGTCCCCCCAGCTAAAACCCCGGCCCTAACTCTCTCTCCCTCTCCCCTGTCTGCTCTAGTAGCAAGCCGCCCGATGCCATGCGCCAGGTCGACCACGGACAGCTCGCCTCAGCCCGTCCCGCGCTCTCCTTCGCTCGCTCGCAGACAGGCGCCATCACACCGCTTCGCCTCGACCATCCCCCGACCAAAATCGAGCGGAGGACAAGCCCCATTTGCTCACACCCATGCCTCTGTCCGCCATGCCGATCACCCCGGAGCGCCGCACCCGCCAGAGCAGCACCGACTTTGCCTAGCCCTAGCCTTGCGTGGCAGCACCCGCAGCAGGCCCAGCAACCGCCTAGACATCACCGTTTGCCGCCTAGTGACCAGCAGCCCGGAGGAACCGCGCCGAACACCGTCGTCCGCGCGCAGTTCACCGCACGCTCCCGACCAGTAGAGACCCCGCCTTGCCGCGCCTTTAAGCCTCAGAGGATCACTGAGGGATAGAGAATCCATCGCCGCCCTTGCCCACGCCGGGAGAGCCCCGCATCGTCGTCACCGATGACCTCACCGGCGCCCTCTCTGCCCTCTCGTCGACCCTATATAAAGCGGCCACCCCAGCCTCTTTTCTCCACACTCACTCACTCCCCACCTCTCTCTGAACCTTACCCACCTCTAGCCGAAGCCGCTCGAGCTCTGTCTTGCCGGAATTGGAGCCGAAGCCGCCACAGCAGGAGGAGAAGGGCATTTGCGATTTAGGGCACCCCAAGCTCCGCCGCAACCGCACCTCTCCTCGCCGTCGTCTACCAGCCCGTTTGCCCGCCTCACCGACCTTGTTGGAGCCCTGGTATGCCCCCAATTGACCCCCACCGCCGCGTCTAGGTCAGGTTCTCACCGGAGTAATCCGTCGTCGACGATGACCTCCCACCGTTGGATCGCCTTTAGATCGTGTGGCCCAGGATGCTAGATACCGTTTCGGTGATTATGTGCCGCTGACTGGTGGAGCCCACATGTCAGGCAGCCCGTTGCGTGCACTGTGCGTAGATGGGCCGGCCCAGTTAGTTCCCGTGCGTGTTAAAAATTCAAATTTGGTTTTTTCTATTTAGAGTTACTCTAGTTTCTGTCCACTAGTTTAAAAATCAATTCTGGGAGTTTGACAAATCCAAATTGCATGAAACCAATTTTGCCTGAAAGGTATTGAAAGGATCTATCAAAGCCCGTTGGATTTAATTCAATTAGAGTTATAGATCTCTCCTAGTGAAAATAACAAAACAGAAGCATTTGCATATTGCAACATTTTTATAAAATCAACTAAGATAGGTTTTGAGTTGATTCCAACTCTCAAAAATCACATTTCATCATATCTATCTAAATATGTAATAATATTAAGGCTTACATGAAGTGACTTTGGACTAGTACCAAAATAATGCTATATAGGCATTTCTAGTCACTTTAAATCATTAAATGATGAACTTAAACCAAAGTAATTATGATCCAACCTTTAAATTACACTCCCACATGTTGGAATATGTGGTGATGACATGTGTCCACATGATCCCATATTTTAAGTGGTGAATATTAAATCTTAGTTAATTTCTCAATGAGTAGAAATTACTTTTCTAAATTAAAAAGGAGGAAACTATTGAATTAAACTTGTGATGCTTGAGATGATAATAGATCATCAAATGTGTGTCTTAGAATGCTAATTAGACTAGTTAAGTATTGTTTGGTGATTGTGTACTCCGTATGTATTTATAGACGATAGTACCGACCAAGTCTACGAGGAGGAGGAGTGCTACCAAGAAGAAGAAGAAAACTTCAACTATTGCACCAACCAAGACAAGCTAGCACTATCCAAGTTAACCCTTGCAAGTTGTACTTGCAAGCCACCATTAACAATGCAAGCTAACACTTGCAAGTATAATGCTTAGCAAGATAGGATTGAACTAGATGGTTTAGCAAAGATGCTTTAGCCATGATTGAGTTATACTACCTTGACTAGTATTTCCTCCAAGTCTTAGTTTCAAGCTTTACTTCCTTTAATCTACCCAAAGTTCTTTACTTGTTTTGAAGGTAGCATAAAAAGTATAAAACTTGACCTATTTAGAACCCTTTAGATGTCATTCTATGGCATGAGATTGATCCCACCATTTTCCACCTTAGTGAACACTCTTAACTTAGTAGTTTAGAGTAGATCCAAAATTTGAGTCACTTAGATGGGAACACTTGGTGAAAATGAATTATGAAAACCTTGGAATGATGAGTCATTCTATTGAGATGTTTTAACATGTGTTGAGAAACACAAATGGTTTATGATGATGAAAATGTTGAGGCATGAGCTTTAGCCCTTTTATAAAACTGATGGTTGGATTCGGATGCGATACCATTCCAAATTTACCGTACAACCACACTACCTGAATTGGGTAAGGCTTAGCTAGAAATTTATATGCATTAGTATTAGTTCCCTCGCGGGAGAGGTTTGAGCTGAGGCTACCTCTCAATGTTGTCCACCTATGCAGTGCCCAAGATGACTGATGGTCATGGTTGGGAGGCCATGCTCATAGGAGAGGTGCTTATACTAGGGTGTGTAAAGTGAAGGTTATGTTTTATTATCTACATACTAAGTATGATGATTCAGGGTTATCCCTGATAGATGGATCGAATCTTGTGGTGAAAGTGTACCACCTCTGCAGAGTGTCAAACTATTCGAATAGCCACGTCCGCGGTTATGGACAGTTGGAATGGCCATACTGTTTCGTTGTCAGATGTTTTAAAAACAACTTATGAAATGAATGATGAATCTTGACTTGACCACAATAGGGTTGTGTTTATGACAATAGCTTCCCAACTTAAGTGATTCTAGAACTTTATTTTATCTTTCTTTGCTTCAGAACTCAGCTTAGGTTTCAAACTTAACTTTATGGTTAAACTTAGATTTAGCACTTTAACTTAGAACTATACTACTTGTTAGTGGTAGTTTGCGAGTACTTAAAGAGTACTCATGGCTATTGTCCCTGGCTATTCTCATGGCCAGACTATGAAGGAGACTACCAAGATTATGGCCAGCAGGACGGCTATGATAACTAGGACTATCTGCCTTCGTCAGCATTGCATGTGCCCCTCAAGATGGACCCCACCGCTACGCTTATCTTTTATTTCCGTTGCTTGTTGTATTAAGACTGGATCATGAGATCCTTATTTGTGTAAGACCGTATGTATGGTTTGTAATGGATGATGTACTGTGATATCCAATCTGTTATGTCTCGCAAAAATGGTAGTCCTGGGATTGCGAGGTATGGCATAACGGGCATCTGGGATTAAAAATCCAGGTGTTGACACTATGAAACCTCTAAATAGTGAACAACCCTTATATACACAGTCTTTGGATACATTCCACACTTCAGTATTCTATTATTGTGTGTACTTTATTGTACCTACATGTTGTTTCACACACACTCACGAGCCTTAATAAGAAGCAGAAGTGTGAAACTTATCTAAAAGGACAACACATTCCAAAGAAACCATTTCCAGTTTCCAAACCCTAGATCAATGACATTTATTCTCGAAATTCAAGTTTACAAAGTTGCATTATATTACTTATGCATAATAGCATCTTGCTACTTTAAACATTAGTCCTTACTGGACCAATGATGTTGTTTTCAGATATTGGATCTTCTATTGTCTTGAAGACCGTGAGTGCATAACCTTGCAATCACAAAAGGCAAGTTCACACTTGCTCACGTCCTTTGGTTATTTTCTATCAAATATTTGTAACGCAAATGTTGTCATCACCTACATTTCAAAAAGGTCACAAAACACTATTTTCAATAATAATGTAAAATATTGGTTACTGATCTAGGGTGATCAGCTAATCTATTAAGTCTGGCAATTGGGATACCATTGTCCATGAATATATCATCTAGGACTTAACAACCAATGTCGCCAGTGATTCTAGCACCGTATATTACACATTAACCATGTGATTTGGAATGGGACGGAGAAGTCAGCTGTATCTTCTTCCTTTCGCATGTAGCCGGATGTGCGGGTCGTGGCTGTTATCCTTGTAGCGTGCATTAATTGGTAATTCATAGAGGATATGCAGCATATGGGCGGGAACCCTCAACGTCCCACGATAGTTCTGGCATCTGAACGGTCTGTACTAACAATTATCGTAATTCAATATATGGGCATGGCGTACACCAAGGAGACATGAGGGGTCGCGAAGGGGACAGTGATTGGCGTGGATCTTAGACTGGGCCCCACACCAAGGAAGTATGGACAAGCTCATGACTTGGATGTGCAACAAGGCTAAGGTCTCTCATGGGTAAAGCAACGCACCTCTGCAGAGTGTAAGAATTGTGACATGTTACTCCCTGTTCCGGGAAGGAGCTACGAACATGGCAGGAAAGGAACTCCACGGAAGTTTTGGTAAACCTGTGAAGGCTGATGGACATAGTTTTCAGAATAAAAGCAACCTTTGAAGAAATGTTTATGAAAACCTACATCGCCTATGACCTTTGTTCTATGGCTGTAGAGATAGTGCATCATACATCCTTTTTAGTGAACTTGCTGAGTACGCTCGTACTCACCTGTACCTTCTTAACCTTTGCTAGATTCTAAAGCCAATGAAGACAACATCAACACCAACCTATGCTTAATAAACCATCATCGACAGCTCAAGTTCTTCAATAACATCAATGAAGTCAACATATACATCAACCGAAGTGAAGACGAAGTTTCTGATTAGATAGGAGTAGATACTCTAGCCATAACACCTACTTATATAGAGCATTGCAACAGTAGTCATTGCAAGCCAAATAGTTTAGATGCTAGTCTTCTTAGCCAGATAGTTCTGAGTTATTATTTCTGGTTCTTCTTTGTAAGAAGTTCCTTTCTTCCTCTTTAACCTAGAGAGTTATCTGGACCTTTTGTAAAGAGTCGAGTTGTAATCTATAGTCATGTCTTGGACCTGTTGTGTTTTTGTTGTACCACTCTGAGGGATGTAATACTAGTGAATGGTGTTTCATTGGTGTTATGTCAACGAATATAGTGTACTACGTCATGCGGTGGTATGATGGATCCCCGCATTAGATCCTGCTAATCCGTGGGAAAGGATTCCTGACCTTGGAGCATATTCTCTTTTCCTTGGATTGAACTACCTGATTATCATGGCAGTTGGTGGTGCACATCTTGGCCTAGGACATCTGACAAAAAGAAACTTTGTCAACATGTCATCATATGAAATATTATTTTATGATTCGCAAGTGCACGAAATATGGCGAATAAGTCTAAATGGTATAGACGTGGGTGTTGGCTTCTCAAGTGACACTGCATTCACATCCGATGTGAAGACTCCACTTTGGTTCATGCCAAGCTTCGCCAATGTCCTGGATTGGAACCGGCTGTAGCCGCTGAATGATGATTGTGCAATGTGCTGTTTTTGTAATATAGATGATGCCTTGTTCTGAATAGTTAATTGTGATGATGCCATTGAGAGCCCATGCAGTGTTAAAAGTTTGAGCTAAAGTCTAATGTCTTTGTTTTGGGGATGGTCCGTCGTGGCCTGTATATATGTGATGAAACTTTGTTTTATGTGACGAAATGGTCATCTTGTGTATAATATATATGTTTGGCTTGTTATTTGGACTATAGCCAAACTCAAAATCTCTGTCTAGTGGCAGAACCTCCCGCGTACGTACCCTTAAATATTTGAGTTCTTAACCAGAGATCTTGGTATCCAATTTTCTAATTTCTGTCCAAACATGGTCATGGATAATCAGTTGACATGACTCGGCCTTGATTTAGAAGGATATTACAACCATTTTTTTAGGATTACTTGGACTATACCCAAATTCAATAACTCACTCGAGCGGTAAAAGCTGCTCCCTACAACCAAATATCTTGCACCCCCAAGTTTTTAATTCTAGCCAGTGTGAAATTCCCCTTATGAGAGGCCATAGTGAAGTCGGTGTGTGGGCTCCATCCATATACATGCTCACTCCTAATATGATTATTATTACTTGCGCTATAGACATTAAAATTCTTTGTTATGCAGCAAAACCTCCTGCCTACCCTGATTTGTTTGAATCCGAGGTATCCAATTTTATAAATTTTCTTTCGGAGCATGGTCATGTATGATCGGTTAATACGACTCGGCCTTGGATTCCTAAAGAGAGGAGGTACGATGTATGGCCATTTCATTGAATCCGAGGTAGTATCAAATATTGTGGTCATAGATTATCAGTTGATGTGATTCTCAGCCTTAAATTTCTAAATAGATGCAGTGGAGCCTACTAGTACCATTTTTATATTATTACTTGGATGATAACAAAATTTAAAATCTCAATCAAGCAGAAAAATATCCCACTGATGTCAAAACATTTTACGCCCCTCTATTTCAAACACTGCCAGGAAAAATTTCCCACTGACCCCAAAACATTTTGTGCCCCTATGTTTCTAACAATGTGAAATTCCCCTTTGACCAGTCTCATACATAACCATGGCTGCAGTGAAGTCGGTTGATCGGGGTGCGCTTGTAATATTTCCCGTTCACCACCTCTATAGACCAGATCCGCGGTAATCCCCCCGTGCCACACTTTGCCGGCCCGCTGCTGCATATTGGAACCACATTCATTTTATCCTACAGTCTACGAGACCTTCCATGTGCAACCAGAGCGCTTCATTGATGTCCACGTGTGTTGGCTCCCTCGTCACAGCACGAGCCGTGTGTCAACTCCCTTGTCCACCAAACTTGACCCACGCCACATCAGATCTGCTTCACCGACACTGCCAATCACTACACATGATAATCTTCACCGATACCCTTGTGCAAACGAACCGATCTTATTCAATGATCCTACCGACAACAACATGAGTTGTTGTGTGATGCTGCAAAGTTCTATTGTAAGTCCATTGTTTTTATTTTATGTGCTAGGACATTAGCTTGTTTATCTGAGTTCTACAAAAATAAAGTCTTTCCCATTCTGTCGAACTATTGGTACCGGGGGTACCCATCTCACCAGGTCGTCGAGCCTTGCAGGAGCAACCCTCTCGAGAGCTCTCGAGAGAAGCAAGCCTCTCAAGGAGGGGAGATGCATGGACTCTCCACGTGTGCTCGAGACTGTAACAACTGGGCGACGAGGCCCCCTAGTAAGACCTCTAGAGGGAAACCTCTCAAGCCCCGGGCGTGCCTAGCAGGGCGATGCCCCAACGGTCAGTCCAAGCGGTGACCGGTCCACCAGGGTAAAGCTAGGCATGCAGGGGTAGTGGGATGACGCAAGACGAAGGCAGCCCCTGACACAGCCGTTTTGGAGCAAGGAGACCAGGATGGGGACGTAAAGTGGAGGAGCAGCCGACCACCCCCTGACACGGCAACCACTCGGTGGTCGCAAGAAGACAAGCTGGGACCAAATCCATTGGCGGGAATGTCGTGACCCTTCCCACCCAAGAACTGGGGGAAGAGGCCTGATGCCACCCTATATAAGGAGCCCTTCTCCTACCTTGTAAGGGGATGGATCCTAGAAATCTAAAACCCTAGACTTTCATCCGCCATTGTGACCTCGCGAGGCAAGTGAGCAACACAACCAAGCAGGAGTAGGGGATTTACCTCCTCACGAGGGTCCCAAACCTAGGTAAAAAATCCCGGTGTCAACTCTCTATTGTGCATCCGCTCTGCCGTCGTAGCCGTCACCGAACTCCTTCGAAATCACGTGTTCAGCCCCCTCACGAACCAAGGGATCATTGGACCCTAGTTTCTTTGTGGGACAAATCTCCAACATTTGGCGCACCAAGTAGGGGCCTGAGGCACTTTTCAAGACCTTCGACGACCTCGACAGCATGTCGGCCAGAAACGAGACGCGCGCCGAGTGGGCCCTCTGTCGTGCGGCAAGATGGGCCCAGATAGAGCCGGCCCGACAGTACACCGCCTCCGAGCAAGTCCGGTGGACGAAGGGCGATCCTCCTACCGCCCATCACAGCAGCTGGCCCCCTCCTCGCACGGCGTCACGTCGCTTTCCCGCACCGCGTCTTCTCGTGGCCACCTCGAGCAGCTCAACCCGGAGGGCCCGGGGGCTCGGTCCACCGACGGAGAGCTGGGGGCTGGGGTGCGCTCCCGCCCCGTCCACGCGGGGGCGCAGCCAGGCTGGCTGACGCCTCACCACCGCCCGCGAACAGCTTCTAGATCATCTCACCTCCCGTCGCCACCGCGTCGCCGCGTGAACGGGAGGACCACCTTGCCGAGGAAATCGCTGTCGCTGGGTAGCAGAACCGCGTGAAGCTCTAGCTGCCCCGCCCTGATCGAACACCTCTGCTGGATGGTATGGCCTCCCAAGTTCAAGTCGGAGATGTCCCCTCCCGGTACGACGTCATCACCAACACCGTGGAGTTCTTGCAGCTCTACACCATGGGCATAGAAGCACCTGGGGGAGACGACCACGTCCTCGCCAACTCGTTCCCTATGGGCCTAGGGCTAGAGGCATGCGCCTGGCTCCTGAACCTTCCCGAGGAGTCCATCGACTCGTGGTCCGAGCTCTACGTCCTCTTCGTCACAAAGTTTAGGGATGCGGATGAGCCCGCATACACGTATGAGGACCTCCGGAAGGTGCGCCAAGGGCCTGGAGAAACCTTACACAAGTACTTGCAGCACTTCGACCAAAGCCTCATCAAGGTTAGTAGCACCACCGACATAGAGGTCATCACGGCTTTCGCGGGCGGCGTCTCCGACGTGTAGGTGCTCGACAAGATCGGTTGCCACGAGGAGAACCTATCCACGGTGGCCGAGCTCTTCGTAGCAGCCAACCGCTGTGCCAAGGCAGAAGCTGGGGACCTGTTCGGTCACGGCTGAGCTGGGGCCGCAGACCCCACCGTGAAGCACGAGTCAAGCCCCGCCAGGCGCCTGGGAAAGGGCGGCAAACGGTGCCTCCCCAAGAGAGAAGCGGACAACTCTACTGGCCCACACCCGTAATTCACTTTGCACCAGAGGCAGGGCCATGACACCAACGAGTGCGTCAAGCTTAGGGAGGTAAGGGACGAATATGACAGCAGGAGGAGGCACGAACAGAGCGTCAAGCACAACAGGCCCCGATGTCCCAAGATCTCGGACCTGTAGATTCGGCGGAGTGCCCGGGGGCTAGGTGGATAGTGGCGCCAGAAGGCCTGACCCCTCAAAGGAGCCCCGGGAATCGGAGATACCCTGTGCCCCCGCACGCACACACCTTCGCAAGGCTCGGCCCCTCAAGGTGATCCACCGCCCTCACTCCTCCTCCGCTAGGTGACACTTTTTGCGCCCCTCACCAGGGCAAGGCACTAGGAAAGGGAGACAACTGCAGTCGATGACGATTTCTGCCTATTTTTTGGATGAGTTCTTACGTTCTTCAGTTTTTTCCTACGCCCACGTGCTGGCCTCGTCCCTGTATACCCACCATACGAGCAGGGGCTAGGATGGTGCCTATTGCCTGATCGCCTCTGTTGATGTCGGGGGCTAAAGGAGGGAGCTCTGAACTTACGGACTACTCCAAAGATAAGTCACCTCGCTCGCAGATCCCTAGCACTCGAGACTCTCGTATGGTGTGTTAACGGGGCGGGGCTGTATTGGGAACACAGGTCGGCCAGGACATGCACGTCCCTGACCGAGACAGCCGCAACGTCTAACACAGACGATCCCTCCTCCAGAAGATCACGGGCTAGCACGGGCCCTACGGTGCTCTCCTCGAGAGGTTTACGGGGTGGATCTTGAGGCACTTCCCTCTGGCGGCCCAAAATCTCCAAGACATAAAGTGTCGACCTCTGAACTTACGGCCCGTTCCTCGGCCACAAGTTACCTCACACACGGTTCTTATCGGCTCGTGAGGCACCTCCCTCAGGCAGCCTTAAATCACCAGGGCCTAAAGCGTAGAGCTCTGAACTTACGACCCATTTCTCGGCCACAAGTTACCTCACCCATGGTCCCTGGAACAAGTAAAACATCGCTATGACGGCTCGCAAGGCACTGTCCATCCGCGGCTCGAGCTCCTAAGGGCCAAAAGTGTCGAGCTCTGAACTTGTGACCTGTTACTCGGACGCAAGTCACCTCACCCACGGTTCCTAACTAAAATAAACGCATACGCACCCCGCAGCAACGGCTCATGAGGCACCATTCCTCTGTGGCCTAAGCTCTCCAAGACCTAAAGCGTTGAGCTCTGAACCTACGGCCCATCCCTCGGCCGTAAGTTACCTCACCCACGGTTCCTAGCCCTCAAAAGATTAAAATCCCCCATGATAATGGGGCAGCCCCCACCTGGAGAGGATGGCATAACGGCTCATGAGACACCGACCCTCTGCTAAGGGGCTCGGCAAGCCGAGCTCTGAACTTGCTACTCGGCTGCAGCCGAGCTTGCTATAGGCGTTCCCCGGCAGATACAAACCCTCGATGAGAGCATGAACAAATACGCACCACAAATTAATGTCAAGTCATATACACGGCCGCTGCGCTAGTACACATTAAATAGATTACAGTCAAGTCGGTCCCTCAGGCCAATGGCTCCGAAGCGCTATCTCCCAAAGATGGCTTGTTTCTCCCCCCAGCTTCGGGTAAGCCGGACAGGGAACCTCCGTCTTCATTAGAGGACTCAGCGCCCTCATAAACCCTCCCCCTCTTCGACTAACCAAAAGATCGGTAGGAATTCGTCAACGCCTCCCTCCACGAGCTGGTTGAACCGCTTGATCTCGCCAGGCGGGGTGCTCGCAGGGTGCGTCACCTTATCCAGGAGAACCCTCCAGGGGAAGTCAGCGTCATACTGGTAGAGGATGGGCAAAACATGGGTCTTTACAACCCGCATCTTCTTGCAGCATTCCTCCAGGTGGTACCCGTGGTAAAACACGACCCTCCCCTCCAGCGCCGTTGTGATCCAGTTGAAGAGCGTCAGGAAAGCACCATCTGTGTTAGCGTCGGCAAGGGGCCCGGTGCAGAAATCGGTCACCCTGAAGTCCTTAGGGTGGCAGCCGCGCGCTTGGTGAGCACCCGGTACATTTTGCACCTCTATTTCTCCCGCACCTGGAGGTCTTGCTCCACCTGGTCACAAAGATTCTAGCATTTCTGGAGCTCCTGGTGAGCAATTTGCAGGTCCTTCAGGGCACCCTGGACAACAAGAGCCTGGACCAAGAGGTCCTTCGCTGAACGAAGAGGAGCTTGCAGCTCCTCTCGCCTCTTCACGAAGCGGGACTCCTGGAATTCATCCTTCCCGTGCCATTCTGCCCGACAGGCCTAGCGAAGTTGCAAGACCACCACCTTGTTGTCCTTCTTCATCTGCTCCCGCTCTGTGGCGACCTTGGCATAGCACCACTAGATACGGTCGTCAGTGTTTGCATTGTGGCGATCAACATCAAGCCTGTGTTCCTCAAGTTTCTGTTGGGCCATCCCTAGCTGGGCCTCAAATGCCTCCAAACGGCTCCTCTCCAGCTGAGCCTTGCCCTCGTGAAGCCAGATTGCCTCTTCGCGAAGGGCCATGTCTCGCTCCCTCTGGGTAACTCTCTGGCGATCCTCTTCGACCTCCTGCTCAGAGAAGGAAAGTGCGTGTTCGTGCACAAAGAAGTCATGGGCGACGCTGATCAAGCCCTCGGGGTAGGCCTCGGGAGGCAGAGCGCGACCTCCGACCGGTGCGAGAGTCGCCACAGACTTGTGAGGCGTCTTCGCAAGGTCCCGGTCGCCCTCGGAGCTCGTGGCCTTGCCACGGTTCCTCCATTGCTTCTGGGCCTGTTCGAGAGCGGCCAGCTCTAGGTGAAGGCGACGCCACGCCTAGGCCAGGCGATGCTCCTCTACAGCGATGTCAGCAAGGAACTAGTCGAGCCCGGCACGGGCAGTTGCGACGAGGCCCCGTAGGCGCCCTGACCGACCCAAGGAGCTACCCTCGGAAGGTAGCAGGGCCAGCGCACTTGTCCCCGTTGCCTCAGAGGGCTCGGGGCTGCCTCTCGCAAACTCCTCCCGATCGTCAGGGGCTGGCGATGGGGTCCCGGCTTGAGCTCCCACCGGGTCGTCGGGAAGGGGGGCCACCGCCAGGTCTAGAAGGCTCTCGTCATCCAGGCTTTCCCCCACCATGGCGTGTCCCTAGGCGGGCAAGGAGGCAGAACTTTCCTCGACATGCCCTTCTACTTCTCCCAGATCGGCCCTCGGCACCGTTTCTTTCCTTTTCCCCTCATGCCTACAGCGACAGAGCGAGGCGGCGTGATGAGGAAATAGGCAAGGGAAGAGGGGAAGTTTTGCGAAGGTGTCTTACCTCTTTACTCATTCCCCTGCCAAGGACCAATTGGCCATCCTCGCGCCGGGAGGAAGGAAGGTGATGTTGCCACCCTGCCTCAGGCGCTTCTCGACCGCTAGCATCGGCATCGGGGCAGCTGACGCCTCGGGTTCGGCCCGCTTCCCTCAGACACCTCTACTAGAAGGGCCATCAGCCCCAGCGCGGGGGAGGTCCTCGATGTCCTCCTCCTCCGAAGACGACACGATGTTGATCATCCTTCTGCATCGCGTGCACCGGGCGGCTCAGGGGTTGGCTTGGTCCCTCGTCCTCGTCATCCAGGTCGACCAAGGGACATACCCCCTAGCATCAAAGGTGGGGAGACCCGCGTGGACGGTGCTCATGTCGCCCACCGAGTATAGGGGCGCACGCCCGGCGAGAACTCAGCCGCCACGTCTGCGCCAAGGAGCAACAGCATAAGCGCGGACACGGTGTCCTCGGCACGGGGCCCCTCAGAGAGCCGGACCGCGTCATGATCGGGCGACACGGACCATGCGTCATGATCTCCCAAAGCATAACTTCTATGATTTGAGTTAACTATGATCCGTGTGTAACGTTTTACATTATTCCATGTAATATTTGGAGCTTATGTAATTTAAACTCTTTGTAGCTTATGTTATTGTTCATATAACTACCATTTGTGACTTATATCTAAATGGAGAACATAATAGACTAAAAAAATGGTCGTCCAGGCAATGCAACAAATGAAGATTATGTTTAACAGGCCTTAAATTGGTTATATTTGGCCAAAATAGTAACAGGCAGGAACAGTTTTAGGATCTTTAGGGGATGCTTGCGAAATTCAAAATCTTAGTCAGGCTACAAATTTACCGCGCCACTACTCTAATTGAATTGGAGGTATCCAATTTTTATGCTCAGGGACATGACACTTGGCCTTAAATTCCTAGAAAAATAGCATACGGTTGATGATCAGTTGATGTTACTCTCGGCCTTCAATTCCTGAAGAGGGAGTACCCCTTTTTCTATTATTGATTGGATGCTAGAAAATTCAAAATCTCAGTTTGTGTAATTATTTTGGTCATGGATGATCAGTTGATATGACTCTCGGCCTTGAATTCCTGGATAGATAGTGTATGGCCTACTAGCTCTATTATATTATTATTTGGCTAGTAGCCAAGATCAAAATCTCAATCAGGCGGCAAAATCTTCCACCCAGAGTACCATTTTTCTATCAGTAGACAGATGGACGCTAGCTAAATTCAACATCTTAATCGAGTAGCAAAATCACCCACCAACTTTGAAGCATTTCACGTCCCTCCATTTCAAAAACTTTGTCACAAAATCTCCCACCGGGGGAGTACCATTTTTTCTATTATTAGTAGATGGACGCTAGCCAAATTTAAAATCTCAATCAAGCGGCAAAATCACACACCGACCTTAAAGCATTTCACGCCCCTCCATTTCAAAAACATTTTACTTTAAAATTCCCATTCCACCCATTGTTTAGATGACAAATGGGCATGCTAAAGTCGGTAGCTTGGGGGCACGATTGTAATTATTTTTATGTTCACCTCTATAGTCCCAATTCATGTAGTATTTTCTCCTAGCCCTCCAAAAAATCCCAAGCTCCTCTCTCACTCTCTCACCTCCACGCCCATCGCGTGCACCGGCCAACGACAATTCCACGGCGGGTGGAGCTGCTTGAGCCACGGTCTTGTGCACCCCACCAGAGCCGCTTCACCGATGCCCACCACACCATATCTAGTTCACCGGGTCTCTCTACGACTGTTTGGAGTTGCGGTCTCGTTCATCATGTTGATGGCGTCATCGACCGCCCAAGCTCCCCTTCTCCGCCATCAAGATCTACCCAACCGTACCGGAGCCGCTTCACTGATGTCCACCAGATGAGATCTAGTTTAACGAGTTCCATGTCCACCGCTACAAACCAATTGCACGGGCGTCGCCATTCACTGGACCGGATCTTCCTCAGCGATGCTCTCGTCCACCGCGCTCAAGCCGGCATCAACTTCCCAAGATCCTTCTTCCCTAACTCCAACAGCCACCGCAATCGCAGCACCCTCAGTGACTTGGATGTCACGTGCACGGATACCGATGATACTTAGATGCCTCTCTGACCAAGGTAATCAAATCTCCAACCCGTTTTTGTTTTATTGGTAGTATAGAAGGTTCAAGTCTATCGTAGTGAACTATATTTTTGTAATCATGCTACTACATACAAGTCACTGGACATACCTATTCTTTATGCTACATACAAGGTCACTAGACATGTTGGTTTGCCTCACCTACTCTACAAATTTCAAATCATGCACATGTTTGTTAGTTTGTCATGCACATGTTCTTAGCTACTCTGTACAACAGTAATTGCCTGCCATTGTGGCTTTCTTGCAAAATCTAAGTCACTAGAAAATATTAGTTTGCATTACCTTCTCCACACTTACTGACTTCTACCTGCTTTTTCCTTAGCTAAGTTCCTACTATTGTTTCCTTCCTGACATCCTTCCCCTATCCTATAGTACCTGTTTAAATTCTTTATACTAATTTGTTTATAGTTTTTTGTTGCCATCTGGATCTTTAAAATCTTCAACACAAACTATTTTCTCTTCATATACGTGAACATGTTGATTTGCAAAGCTTTTTCTACAGGTTCACGAGTGATGCCATTATATTCCACATCTGGTGATGGTTTGTCCTAAGCAATGACATAATTATCCTCTACTATGTAGTTCATTCGCGGTTTCCATTCCTTCTCTACAAGTTCACGTATGATGTTATTATAATTTCTATTTGATTCATTCTTAGCTATGATAGTAACTGCATTCCATTGTTTAGCTCACCACAAATTCTGATCCACCCAATCTTGCATTCCAGGATATATAGCTGCTTCCATATATATTTGTTGAAATGACCTAGCTAGTTTATATTTGCTGAAATTCTAAGAATCACTTTGTTTCATTGCTCATTTCATTATAAGCACACTTGTTTAATGCTTGTTTGTCCTATTCTACAGGTTCATGAGCAATGCCATTATATTTTGGAGATGGTGTTGGTTCGTCCTAAGCAACGATATAACTATCCTCTACTGTGTAGTTTATTCGTGGTTTGCATTCCTGCTCTACAAGTTCACGTATTATGCCATTATAATCTCTATCTGGTTCATTCTTAGCTATGACCTTAACTTCATGCCATTGTGTAGGTCACCGCGAATTCCGAGTCACCCAATGTCTCTTGCATTCTAGGATATACAACTGCTTTCATATATATATTTATTGAAATGATCTGACTAGTTTATATTTTCTGAAATTCTAAGCCACACACACATTGTTTGATTACTCATTTCATGGTAGGCACACTTGTTTAATGCTTGCTTGTCCTGTTTGTTTGACGTGTTGGTCAATAATTGAACCATGGACCAGTTTTAAACTCTAGTTCATAGATCTTGTCATATTAGTCAAATGAGTAGTTTCAAGTTCTTCGATAATGAAGATGTTTTTTATTTTCCTTGTTTGATGTATTAACTTGTTAATACTTAGTTTCAGATTACAATTATTGCTATCGCCACCAAAGAGGGGGTTGCAAGATCATGTCTCAAGGTGGTTTTCCAATGTAGCTAAAACACTTAAAGGGAGATGTTATTGATAGATTGAAGCAAATTGAGAAGCCTCAATCTCGATTGGAAACTGAAATGCTTATTTTTCTTACCCTTTAGTTTGTTGATGATATATAATAATTTTAAGAAGTTTGCAGATGATGTAATATCTAGGTAAATCGCATGGGCCATGTAGGAATTTATTTGACATTGTCCCCACCTGGTGGTAAGTGGTACCGTAACTAGACCGATTAGGCTTTGTTTAGGGCCCGTTATGTACTGAACCGATGATGAACAGTAAATGATGCTCGCTGATTGTCCATACGCATCTTTTTGATTGTTGTGATTGACGTGGGCCTCAGATAGGCCAAATTAGTAAAAGGCTGTAACAGTAATGGGCCTCACGTGCAAAAAGGATGAATGGGGAACCACGAACAGGCTCCATGAATAGTGAGCTCCATGAATAGTAAAAGGCTGAAACAGTAAAAAGGGAAAAATCATAGAAGGCCACAAAGAGGTAAAAAGCCTACATCCTTGCAGGCCTGAATAGTGAAAGGCTTGAACAGTAATATCCCCGAACAGTGAAAGGTTAATGATAGAAGGCCAGAATAGTAGTACACCTTCTCTCAAATGGGATGTTAGTGGGTTGCCCGCAACATGCATGCTCGAACAGTGAAAGGCTAGAACAGTAACGAAACTTCTCACAAATAGACCTTTATTGTCCGGCCGGCCATAGGCTTTAAGAATAGTGATGGGCCTAAAGCAGGCCTTAATGGTACCAGACCGATGTGGCGCAGGACACTAATGGGTTGCACAGTGATGGACCAAGTTAGGCCTTACGCATGCCAAAACCATAATGGAACAAAAAGTTAAGAGGCCACAGTTCGGCTGCAAAGTGATTTGACCCTTCAATCAGCGTAGGCCTCTAACCAATAACGGGCCATCTTCCTATTAGGCTTGTCTCATGGGCCAACCCACTTAATAATAAGCAAGGCTTGGCTGGGCCTTGGCTTCCACCATGGTTCTGTGACCATTTAGTCAACGGGGATGGCAAAACCGATCTACCACGACATAAAATTCTGTGGTTGAAGGGTGTGATCCACCATGATAGTGAAAAATCTGTGGTTGATTCTTTGATGATGGGGCTTTTACCATGGGTACCCATCCATCACAGAAGACTTTTCGACCACAAAAAATGGGCCTTCAACCACGAAAACCGTCCATTGTAAAATTCAACTTTTCTTGTACTGCATATTGTCTCTTCCAAGGACGACAAGAGAAGACCCAAGAATGCCACAACAAACATCTAGGTCATGAACCGTGAACTACACATACAACATAAAGAGGGGACCTACAAAGGTGAAGAGAGAGTATAGAACCATCTTGTGTAGTGCAGTGTTCCGGATTTTTTCTTATAGACAATTTTGGTGTCATATATCTGGGTAGATCATGGATTTTTTTCACAAGTTATGAAAGTGGCATGTTGGCACATTCTTTTTTCAAGCACAGGAGTGCACCAGCTGCCAAACCACCACGAAAACATATCAACCATGCACGTGAGATGGCGACACCGAGCACTTTGCAAAATTGTATACATACGAAAGAAAACAGGGAAATCATAAGAGGTACGACACCGATCTTCTTGGAATGGCAAGGACCTGCATTATATCACAAACACCATAGAATACACATTAATTCATAGTTGTTCATGCAATGCACTAAATACATAAAAAAGCAACCCTATAGAGAAGTGCAGTCGGAGAAAACAAACGGCCCATGCACACACGTGCATATCCTACGCCTCCAGAGCAAGAGACCCAACATACGACACCCATCACCCACATGACCCATCAGTCCAACATATAGTCATCATAGTAACTTTAGGAGGTGGTGCCTTCCTCACCATAAGATGACACCATCTGTAGTTGAGAATAGTGGACAATTTTGCTATACTCCACTAGAAATTCATCAAGACAGAAGGGACACTTGTTTCCCAATAAAACGCCTAGTCCAAACCTAGATACACGTCCTAACTCATCTTCCCATGCGAAAACCTCAAAGTCGTAAGATATAATCTCGGACATGTCCTCATAGTATATGTTGTCGGCTCGCACCATGTGAACTTGATGTCATCGACACTGACGCACCGGTTGTTTGCCAATGAAGATAGCTCGGCTAGCGATGCTTTTGACCGACTCCAGGACATGATTCTCGGTATCCACCCGGTAAAGTATGGGGCCCCAAAATTAGCTAACTGAGAATCCATTATGCATTAAGCCATGATCCCATGATCAGTGTGTCATGGAGTATAATCGACAAGGTATCAAAGAAGATTGTCTGTGCAAGTTATGAAAGTGGCACGTTGGCACATTCTTTTTTCTAGCACAGGGAGTGCACGAGCTGCCAAACCACCACGAAAACACATCAACCATGTATGTGAGATGGCGACACCGAGCACTTAGCAAAATTGTATGCGTACCAATGAAAATAGGGAAATCATAGAGGTACTACACACGATCTTCCTGGGACGGCAAGGAACAACATTATATCACAAACACCACAGGATACACATTGATTTACAGTTGTTCATGTAATGCTCTAAATACACAAAAAGCAACCCTATAGAAAAGTACAATCGGAGAAAACAAACGGTATGTGCACACACATGCATATCCTACGCCTCTAGAGCAAGAGATCCAACAACACTACGACACCCATCGCTCACATGACCCATCAGTCCAATAGATAGTCATCATAATAACCGTAGTAGGTGGTGCCTTCCTCACCATAAGGCGGCACCATATGTAGTTCGGCACTATATGTAGTTCAGAGTAGTCGACAATTCTGCAATACTCCGCTATCAATTCATCAAGATGGAAGGGACGTTTGTTTCCCAATAAAACACCTACTCCAAACCCAAATACACGTCCTAACTCCTCTTCCCATGCGAGAACCTCAAAGTCGTAAGATATAATCTCGGACATGTCCTCATAATATATGTTGACGGCTCGCACCATGTGACCCTTGACGACATCGACGCTAACGCACCAGTTGTTTGCCAGCGAAGATAGTTGGACTGGCGATGCTTCTGATCGACTCTAGAACATGATTCTTAGTATCCACCCAGTAAACTATGGGGGGCCCAAATTAGCTAACCTAGAATCTATTATGCATTAAACCATGATCCCATGATGAGTGTGTCATGGAGTATAATCGACAAGGTATCAAAGAATACATCCATTATATAACTAATAAAATTCTTACAAAAATGCCATTACGGTTATACCATACATAAGCCTTGTCGGGCTAACATTAATCAACATCGGTGGAACTTTACATGAGCATCAGACCCAAGTAATTCCTTAACCCCATAGGTAGCTGACTAGGAGAACGTCCTAGTTTGCATAGTTGGGAATGAGTCCTTCTTCTCCTTAGTTCCTTATGGAGTCTGACCAAGTAAATATATAGGGACAACAATGCCAGTGAGTATGTTTGAATATACTCGCAAACCACCTAAAGAGAAAATTATACAAGGAATGCAATATAGCTATGGTGGAGATGGATCCATGTATGGCTTCTTTTATTGCAAACAAAAGTATCTTTTGGAGACATAACATATCCATATCTTTGTTGGAAAACATTTTTGAAAACAAGTTTTGTTTAAAAACTATTAGGATGAGGTAACCCTTTTTAAAACATCCTTCGCTCAATATCCACATGAACAAAACATCACCACTTTTACTCCTTCCCTTTCGGTACCCAAAACATTTTCCTTCATCCTTAGAAAGCATTTTTAAAGCAAAACCGACACAGCTAAGCAACGACTATTTCAACCATCCATGACCATGGACATGACTATTTAAGTAGATTTACACTCTGCATAGGTTATGTACTTTACACACACAATCTAAATACTCATGATGTGGGCATCATCCTAACATACGAGAAGTATGATGTATGACACAGTAAGCACTTGGGCATAGTTTTTCACTTGAGCACCCAGAACCCAAAATTACTCTTAGGAGTTTTCTCTCTCAATTTTCAATGAGATCCCCTAATTGTACCTTGTGATCCTAGATGTCCAAATTACTACACTATGCCCCATCCCACTCCAGGGTAATGTGGTTGCATGAGATAGTTGTTTCGGACGAATACATATAACCATGTGTTTCTTTCGAAAACCCTTTTCCTCTGAACAACCACTCCTTAAAAACTTTGCACTTATTAAAAAAATCTCCACTTGGCAAGAACAACCTTCCCAAGATTTTCTCAAAACATTTTTTTAGCAAAACACCCATTTTTAGGGGTTCCCACCTATAGTTTTGCTTTTCTTGAACAAGGATTCAAGGGTAACTACTCATCATGCCAACATTATAGAGTAGGTACCCTATAACACCCTAATGGTATAACTTGGAGGAGCCAAGCTACTAACAAGATAATAGTAAAATAAGATAGTTAAACAATGCATTTGCATAAGTAAATAAAAATATGCATAGCAAAATGGATAGGACAAGGCTATGATCAATAAGTGGCTTGCCTTGGTCAGCATTTTCCTAGACTTATTATTCAAAGTACTCAAACACTTGTCCTTCCTTGAACTCACTCATGATTGGTGTCTATCATCGCGAAGGCACACACATGCATACGGAAAAGTACATGCAATCAAACAGCCACTCCAGTACAGCAAACCTACACTTAAACAACAATTCTAGAGGGTAAAATTTGGTTTTATAAAGCCATAGAAAGTAGTTTCACCCATTTTGCATTTTTAAAACAAAATATATGGATTTTTGGAAGTTAAAGAAGCAACAAGAACCATTTGCTTATAGGTTCACTTTATGTATTGATCTATCATGTAAAATCCATACACTCATATAGTTGTGCGTTTTGTGAGTTCCACAAAACTGGATTTGCATTTTTCTCATCTTTCTTTATTTTCTTATGATTTTTCTAGTGGAATACGCTCCTATTTTAGAAAATAATTCACAAGAAATTCTCTGTTACACAAATAAATGTGTTAACAGAGGACATTCAAGTTTGTCAAGTTTTAGATCACTAAGAGTTGGAACCAACTCAAAATCATTTATATAATTTGTCTTATAAATTTCCAAAGTCAGACCTACATCTGATTTATCATTTTCTGTGATTTACTTACAGAACCAATTAAGCTCAAACTCAGTGGCATAATCAAGGTACTTTGAATACTATTCCAAAGAAATTGGATTCATTTTATTTTGATTTATAAATCTCCACAAAAGGATTTATGAGTGATAAAGCCTAATCAACCTTGTTAAATCACCAGAAATTCTAAAGAGTGGACCCGGTGGTAAAACTAGTGGCGTTGGCTAGATCTAGTAAATACAAACTCATAAGATTTTGAATCATGCCATTTGTCTACATAGAGATTTAAACATGGATTTCCTTACAATAGAAGCATTTAATTCATTTATTAAAGCATTAAAGTTTAGATATGAATTCATCATGTAAAAGTTACGTGTATGAATATCTAGAGACTACTAGGGTCTAACAAAAGTGGTTTCATGATATTTGGAGTTGTAAATAATTAGATAAGGAATTTTGAGTATGAAGGAAATATTAATAAGCTTTAATGTATCCATAATTCTTTGATGAATTATGAAAATTAGACTTCTCTCTGTGTCCCTCGGGACGCTGCCGGTAAACGTAACGTTCCATGAACCTCGCATACAGAGAAACTTGGTCTGATAAGAATTAAGAGGTTGAGGTTTAACTTTCACGCGCCAAATGGCGCTCGCGCCTTCGTTGTATTGCGCACATGCTTCTCTTTCTTCCCACCGGAGTGTAGTTGGTAGACGAAACATCTCACGATCAAACGTCAAATTTTAGGGTTGTACAATTGTATGCGCTCCGGAAAGAACGTTTATCTTTAGCATTCGTCATATATAGTAGACTTCTCTTCGCGCGTATAAGAAAATTTGGAAAATTGCTGAGTGTATAAGTAACACATGGCGCCTGCGTTTCGCGAACGTAAGACATGACGTATGAGGAAAATTAACTGCGGAAGAAACCACCAGAACGGAATAGTGAAAAAGTAGAACAATACGTGTATAATAGGCGAATGATCAAGGTATTCCTTGCATAAACATATAGCTATGTTCGAAGACATCTGTAACTAATAACAACAAATAAGAATCTACTACAATAACTCCTCGTGGCAGAACTCATCGGCCTAGTCATTATATGGAAATACACCGACCGTCTGAAGGCAAATGGTTGCGTCCTTAAGCAGTCGATTTATCTTGTCATTGCCGGTTTTTATGCCGTCGCTTGATGGGATACATGTCGACACGAAGGCTTCATGTACGGACACACATATATTCATGCCGCACGACATCGACAACAGAGGTAATCGACATGCATTCCCTGTTTATTTCTTTCGTACCAACCTTGTTGTCGTTGACCTCTTCTTCGAGACTTCGTGCTTTAGACTTTAGAACGGTGTTCTCTTTCTTCGCACCTATCTTCCTAGTCTGAGTGTAATCTTGGATCTCTACCTGATTGTATTGCTATTGCTCAACATACGCGATGGCATGAGTAGCTACATCGTCTTCAGCGTGCTATGCGTTATAGCGGGGAAGTCCGGTCAGCCGATGCAGGAGAAGAGGTCCTCCGGGACTGCAGGGCACCGTATAGAACTGAACGGTTGCAACGGAATTCCCGTTTAGGTCAGAGTTCAACTGGTATGTAGGTAACGACTTCAGAGTAGGTGTCTGCAAAAGAACAACCACGTTACGCAGGCTTAGTATACAATTTGAGTACAATTTCATCGAGCATTAGGCAAAAAATAGCACAGCGACTTATGCCCACGCAAGTACTACGGAAATAGGTTGGAGAGAGTACATATGATATTTTTAGATCTGTGCGGAAGCTCTGTATCACTATTCAATGTGCGCGAAGACGGTGGTGTCGACATGTTTTATGTACACATGTAGCTGGTAAAGCAGAACAAACGACACTCAGATAGATGCTAGCAAGATTAAAAGCGCAATCGTGTATAATGAAACGAGGAAGCAAAGAGGTACAATTTTTTTAGGTTATTTCTTCATCTCCGTCGATGCCGATGTGAACAGAAACCCTAGGGCAGGTCAGAGAGGAGCGGGTAGCTCAATAGAGGTCTCAGGAGGCGACGGCGGTGGGCAGAGGAGACACAATCGATGACGGTAAGAAAAATGAGGTGTGGCATGGGCATATTTTGCGTCGGGAAGGAGCTCACACGACGGCGCCTGCAGGGATGACCTCGGGGCTCGATGACGACGCTGACAGAGGTTATCCTAAACAAAATGGAGGGGAGGGTGAGATCTAGAGGTCAAGGGGATCTTGGTGAGATGACATGTAGAGGGAGGAGGGCAAGGGCACGACCATACAGTCGAGATCTTGAAGAAGGCCGAGGGAGGAGCTACTTCTTCTCCAGGGTGAGGCAGGGCTTGGGGAGACCTCTGGAGCTCAAGGAGTGTAGGTGCGAGTGGTAGGAAGGAAATGAGGGGGTGGAGGGGGCTAGGAGTGGTCCTGGCATTATAAACCTGACGGGGTGGTTTAGGGAAGACCATGTCCATGTGGACAGAGAAGAGGGGGATGACGCTGGTTGGCTAGGAGGGTAGTGGATCTCGTGGTCTGATGCCTCAGGAGGGCAGGGGAAGGCTGGTGCTGCAAGTTTGCTATTCCACTATTCTTTAGTTTACCATGTGAGTGAGTGAGAGAGGGAGGCTAGGGCATTGCTCATTGGGGAAGAGGGTTGGTGGAAGGGAGGGGTGGGGTCTAGTGCACGACCAGAGGGTGAGAGGAGGGGTGTGATGCTGCCAAGCATCAAACACATCAAGATTTGCAAAGATATGGCCTTTATCTCTCCCTCTCCTTCCAAGAGGTATGGGACAAGGAGAAGGGGGTGGGCTAAAGTGGTGCTATAGAAGCACACGACCAGAGAAGAGGGTGGGAGTGTTGGAGTTGTTAAGCTATAATTAGGGAAGTTCTGATGATTTTGCAGAAGGGGATTAGGGTAGATGCTATTTACTTAACTCTTTATTTCTCCAAAATCTCACATGGTCAAGTGACAAGGGGGTAAGTGGTGATGATATGCATGACCAAGATATGAGTGGGGAGTGAGTGGACTTGCTTAAGTTTGTAAATAATTCAAATTGATAAACATGAGGTTTGAGTGAGAGTAGTGATCTAGGGTCTTATTATCATCTTAAGCATGCTTTATTAAGTGTATCAAGGCTTCCTTTGGGGGAGAATATGGATGGATATACCAAGTGAGGTTGATCAGCATAGTGAAGAAAGTTGATCTTGATCATGATTGAGTGCTCCTAAAATGGATGTCAAACTTGGTTGAAAATAAGGGTGTCAAAACAGATATTCATCTTGCCTCCAAAACCATGATGGTTTAAGAAGTACAAGACTCTAATTGGAACAAGGAGGGTATGTGTTGATAGACAAGGTTAGAGCACAATCATGCAAAGATTTGGCCAAGAAAGGTTGAGATGGAGTTGGGAGCTTCTACCCAAGTAGGCATGTGGATAACTTTGGTAGAATCAGATTATTTTCTTGACTACAAAACCATCAAATACAAGTGGGTCCGAGTATGGGAAGGAGTGGGGTTTGCAAGTACCCATGATGGGTTACAAGATGGTTCAATTTCATTTCCAAAAATGTCTATGGAGGAATACATATAGAGGCCTAAAGATGGGATGTTGATAATAGTTTCATACTTAGTCATATTTTGACTGGTTTAAGGTATTTGACTAGGACAAGGATCTAGTTGTTTTTGTGGGATGAAAGGTTCCAAACTCATCATAAAGGGGATGATGTTGAATAGTAGGTTTTAAGGCAGGGATCCATGGCTTCAGTTGGTCTCTACTACTTTGGAAACTACAAAATAGGTGTGGCTCCAAGTGGAACCTAATAAGGAGAAGCAGATGATTACTTTAAGTAGAGGATCAAGGAAAGTTTGGGACTAGGTAGATGAGTTCCTAGATCAAGAGCAAGTGTTGGTGATGGTATGGCACATCACATAGGATAGTATAAGGTAGGCTACTTGCCTAATGATCAGATGGAAGGGTGATATCTTAGGACTTACAAAAGGGTATGAAAATTCAAAGAGAAAGGTAGTCCCCCAACTAGGATTTTGATGTTGTGGTATTCCAGAGAGTTTGGGTGAGATATGGTTGGGGTCATACTATCCTTATCTTGCTTTACAAGAGTTTTTATAAGGTGCATTGCTAAGGGAGAGGTGTTAGGGGATGATCCAACTAGGGAATTTTGAGAAGGGACTGAATACATACAACACATTGGAGTGGAGGGTGGACTGTTGGTTAAGTGGTTCACTCTAGGGTGAGCTCCTAGGGTAGCTCACACTAACTCCTAAGCAAGCAAGTTAAGCAGCAGATCAAGGCAATTCATCTTAACAAGCAGACCAAAGCAAGTCATACCAAGTATCCCAAGACTAATACTATGAGCACCATCAAGTCTAACTTGAGGTATAGAGAACTATTTTCAAGGGTTTGAGTTTTTGAAGAAGGTGAGAGTCCCTTGGTACTTATACCAAGAATGGAATTCGATAGTTTTATAAAACACCTTTGGAAAGACTAGGTGACATGGGTATACCTTACAGGTACTCGCAGTTAGCCTATACAGTCCAGCCCAAGAGGAGTTCACGGTGCAAATGAAGCCCAATAAGGATTCGGGTGGCCCACAGGAACATGACTTCTTGTAGAACACGACAAAGAATAGATAGAAACTTGAAGGGAAAACCTTAATCTATAACTGACTCGGCCTGCTATCCCGAGACCTAGCCTCCCTATATAAAGGCTAGGAGGGGGCTGCGAGGAGGGCACTCCACAACCCTAGCATACACCTGCCAGATTGCATCTGCGCACCCCTTGTAACTTTCGACTCTTCGATAATCAAAGAGCAGACAAGCAGGAGTAGGGTCCTCTTTGAGGCCTAAACCTGGGTAAAACCTCGTGTCCCCCTATGTGCATGTTGGCTAGCCAATAGATGCCTCTAGCGCTCCCTAATTCCTCGAACCGAAGTCCATCAACGATGGGCACTAATGAGTTAACCCCTCGTCAATTGGTGTCATCTGTGGGAAATGGGAGTGCTGATGTTGCGGCTTCCTCGGCCCCATCAACTGCGATCTACAACTCCGTTGTAGTGGAGATTCGCCTTGTCTTTGGTGCTTTCGACTTCACCGTCCACTCGCCGGTGAATCGCCCAAATTTCGAGTCCGTGGGTGATGGGATCGGCCTGGCGATCGGAAGCCTATGCTTTCAGGTTGGTCAAATCGGCATGCTTCGCCTCCTTGATCACTCGTAGGCTCCTTCAATTGCCCTTGCATCGTGGTTCCCACCACCGATCGGTACCCTGAGCAAGCTCAATGCCTCGGCATCAGTCGAGGACACGGATAGCAACAACAGTTGCGAATTTGATCTGTGCGATCTGACACCGGAAGATGGAGCCTACGGCTCCGGATCTGAGAGTTGTGGGAGAAACAGCTTCCCTGGACATTACATGTGTGTCGTCATCAACACCAGCAGCGGTGGTGGCACCTAAGGGAATACCAGTACCATTGTTAACAATGGCGCCCCAGTCAACAATGGTGCTCCTGGCAACAGCGCCCCTACCAATGGTGCTCCTACCAACGGTGCCCCCACCCCGACAACAACGGCGAGCACGCCAACAATGGGATGGAGCAGCAGCAAATTCATCTCAACCAGGCAGAATGGGCGAGGTGCAAGGAGGCCTTGCACAGAAATCCCCTACCACCAAACGCATCACAGCAAATGCTAATGGGGTACCATTGGCTACTTATTCAGGAGTGCAACCGCCAGCAGGTGGTAAACGCACAACTCGAGGCCTGCAGGATAGCTGCGGATGCATCGAGTGCCCGACGAGCAGCGCTCTCTTTAATCGGTGGATCCTCCTCCAAGGGCAATAGATCTACGGTCGCCAAAAAGCGCTCTTGCATGGACCACCTCATCGACAAGGAGCGAGAAGAGGCCACTCGAGTCCTCGACTTCTCTCTACTATCGGTGGACTCATGGGGTAACATGACCCTGAAAACACCACAAGCAGCGGTGACAGTAGCCACCATGTACCTTCTCAACAACCAACCACCAGCCAAAGATCCACGATCTGCCATGCACCAATCTACGTTCGTCGGCCTTGGACTGGTCGAAGCCGCGCTCACCAAAGACTCAATGCCAGAGCCAAAGGGGCCAAAGTAAAGCAAGGCTCCACCCAAGTACTACTCGCTCTCCTCTAGCGAGGATGAGCACGACCTATCGCTGTGACGCCGCTCACATCGACACGATCGTGATTACGATGTGCGTGATGACATCATGCAGCGCAAAGTCGACAAGATGTGTGCCAAACGCGCCTACTCAACAAAGTCGGAGGATGAAGGAACAGAGCTCTATGGTGCCAGCTGCTTCAGCAGAGCCATACAGCATACGCGAATGCCGAAACGGTTTAAACTTCCTTCGGAGAACCAAAAATTCGACATCCTCCAGGACCCGAAGATCTGGTTGGAGGACCACATCTCTTCCGTCAAGCTGCATGGCGTAAACAAGTGCACAGACATGCAGTGCCTCCAGTTGATGCTACAAGGCGATGTTCGTGCATGGCTCAACAATCTGCCCCGCAGGTCGATCCGCAGCTGCGAGGAGCTGGTCTACAGCTTTGTGTGAAACTTCAAGGGCACCTACAAGCAGCCCACGTCAATTGAAGTGCTCAAAGCTTGCTGCTAGAAGCCGAGTGAATCCCTTTGCTCCTACATCCAAAGATGGTCCATCATCAAAAACTCGGCGGAAGATATCTCCAAGGATCGCACAATCGATGCATTCAAAGACGATGTCCACCGTAGAGAGCTCAGGGAGGAGCTGGGCCGCATGAAGCCCAAAATCATCGACCACCTGATGGACATCGTGAATCGGTGGGCAGATGGAGAAGAATCGGTGAACAAGCATCGTGTTCACTCAGATGATGAGGATAATTGATAGTTGTGAGATTCGACATATTTTTGATGGGTTTCCCCTAGATTTGATATTTTTCTAGCTTTACCTAACGCTAATACTTCGGTAGCAAAGAAAACTTGGTTATTAATGTGTGTTTCAGGTTCTGAACATCAACAGAAGGTTTTAACAAGGGAAACACAATATTCAGGCGAAAACAAGCAAGTCTCTTTTTGGAAGCAATCAAGGAGGCAAACAGACGCTTTAACAAGCAACTATATGGCGGGAACATTTTTCGGCCATATAGTTCCTGCCATATAGCTGCCGCTGCCTCCGTCTTATCAAAAGGGACAACTTTCGTGAAGAGGCCATACGCAAAAACAGAACACATCAGCCGCCATCCCATCTAGAAAGGAGAGACAAGAGATCCAGAGAAGGAGGAGAAGACGTTCTTCATCTCGCTCCACGATCTTCGACCTCCTAGCCAACACACCCCCATAGCCATTACTTGTACTTGAGAGAGAGGGAGAGAGAGAGATCTTCACCTTGCAATACTAGGATTTGAGATTGTTTATTCCTATCTTGAATTGTGTTGGATTACTTTTTTGTTCTTATTGTGGATCCCCGTGGTAATATCAAAAAGAACTCCCTTTATTTAATTATATCGATGATGCTTTCTTCTCTCATGTGTGAGTAAGTTCCTTGGGCATGAGAGATGTAAGGGATTGGTGAGATGTGATGTGCCTTCATATATTTTCCATTAGTTTGTGATTGATTTTAATTACTATATTATGTGTGCTTGACTATCTATGGGATGCCTAATGCTTGTTGTCCAATTAAGGGCCCAGACAACATGATGCTTTGTTCTACATGGATAGGATCTTGCTCGCTAGTAGACCGGCGGCCCCCGAGTGACATGGGGATATCAATGGGAAACTAGTAGACTCGAGGATAATGAGGAACCGCCATGCTTATTGCATTAGTCCGATCCAAGGAGCTTAATTGTTAAGCAACCTGAAGGATCTTAATCGTCTAGTGACTCACCATGGTTTTGGTAACAGACTAGTAGGATTATTGAAGTTGGGATGAAATCTACCAAGAGGAGTTCCGGATAATTATGGGTTGCTCACCTACACACATACTTACAAGATTATAATTGTTACATTTACCACTCGTCCACCTGGCACAGTCACTATCACCATGAACTGTATCTCCCCGCGCCTTCTTTGTCATCTGCAGAAAACAACAAACAATCAAATCATTCTTTACTTTTATGCCATTTATTTCTGAAGTTTACATTTTAGTTTTATTTAAATACATCCAGTTTAATCCAAATTCCATTCTCATTTCCACATTTGCAGTCAATTCACTCAAAGACCTGTGAAAATTTTGGGTGTGACAGAGACTTCATTCATAAACACTTACCTTTGGGATCCATGTGGGATCGACATCTATACTTCGAAACTAGCTACAAATGATCTATGCACTTGCAGACATCAACAACCTCGGCCGCAGACGCACCATCAAGGAAAGCATCGGATGCACGGCTACAAAGAACACGAAGAAGTCGACATGGTCATGGCCGGCTATGCCGACAAGCGTGACGAAGGCAACCGCAGTAGCGGGTACCGTAGCGGCAACTACCGTGATAGCGGGAAAACCACACAATGGTGGCAACGCCGCACCCATGACGAAGCACCTAGAACGTCCATCCAGGAGAAGTTGTCTGGACCCTGCAACATCACCACTACATCGACAAGCACGATGGCAAGAAGAAGTCCAGCCACCTCCTCAAGGACTGTCGTGAGTTCCTGAAGCTCCACGAAGGCCTCGTCCATATGAATCGCAACACGATAAATCAGGGGTATGGAGCTGCCCCAGGTGCCAAAGATCATGGAGCACCACCACCACCACCTGGAGCACCCGCGCAGCCTGCAGTTGTGCCGGTACAAAACAACGGAGGCGAACAATACCCATGAGCATTGGGGAACATGGGTATGATACAGAAGGGGCGTCCCTCCAACAGGACACAAATCAATTTGGCCGTCAACTCTCCACCCTCGACCACTGAGTACCTTAGCGGGTGCGAGTCATGCATCACCTTCGACAAGAGCGACCACCCGCGACAAGTGCCTCACCCAGGTCATTCTCCCCTGGTGCTGGAAGTGCAGATTGGTGGCTAAGAGATGAGTCGAGTCTTCATGGACGGTGGCAGCAGCATCAACCTCATGTTTGCCAGCACACTGCACGCCATGCGGATCCCCCTCTCTTTCTCGGAGGCATCATAAACAACCTTCCACGGCATCGTCCCAGGGAAAGGTGTATACCCCTTGGGCAAAATCAACCTAGACATCATCTTCGGCACGCCCGCAAACTTTTGGCGACAGCGCCTCGAATTCGAGGTGGTTGACTGGCCCTTGCAATACCACACAATCCTCGGCCATGTCATGTTCGCGAGGTTCATGGCGGTCCCACACTATGCCTACTTACAGATGAAGATGCCAGGACCCAATAGCATTATCACCATCAGCGGGAGCTTCACCAAGTCAGATAGCTACGATAGGGAATTCAACAGAATCTTCCAATCCTTTGGCATGCAAGAAGAGTTGGAAAGACTCAAGGAGTCGATAGACAATAGTCTTCCTCCTGTGAGTAAGCCGAACGCAACCGGCCAGTCCTTCGACTCGTTGGTGAACACCAAGGCAGTCTAGGTCCACCCAACGGACCCGACCAAGACGGCCCTCATCGCCAATAACTTGAGTCCCGCATAGGAACTCGTGCTCATTGAATTCCTCCGTGAGCGTTGGGAGATCTCCGCTTGGTGTCCAGCAGACATGCCAGGAGTTCCTAGGGAATTCGTTGAGCATGCACTCAATGTGAATCCAGATGCAAGACTAGTCAAGCAGTCGATGCGTCGACTATCAGAACCAAGGGAAAAGGCGGTCGGCATGGAAGTCAACAGACTCCTCAAAGCCGATTTTATACGCGAAATAAAGGAAAGCACCTAGTTAGCTAACCCCGTGCTCGTTCCTAAAAAGGACACGGATATCCTGCGGATGTGCGTGGACTTCACTTCTCTCAACAAGCACTGCCCGAAGGACCACTTCCCATTACCGCGGATCAACTAGATAATCGACTCCACCATGGGATGTGAATGCCTCTGCTTCCTCGACGCCTACTCAGGATACCATCATATTCGAATGAAGGAGGAGGACTAGGAGAAGATGGTCTTCATCACGCCCTTTGGCGTCTGCTGCTACACAATAATGCCCTTCGCGCTGAAGAACGCAGGAGCCATCTATCAACGGTGTATGCAGGCCTGCCTCAAAAACCATCTTGGCTGGAACATCCAAGTTTATGTTGACGACATCATCGTCAAAACCAAGGATAAAGCTACACTCATCGACGATCTCCGCGATACCTTCGACAATCTCGACCACTATCAGATCAAGCTGAATCTGAAGAAGTGCGCCCTCGGTGTGCCATTCGAACAATTACTCGGGTACCTCATATCCTCCAGGGGAATCAAGGATTACTCGAAGAAGATAAGGGCCATACTGGCCATGGAGAAGCCGAAGAACTTCAAAGGCATCTAGCAGCTAGCTGGGCGAATCGTGGCGCTCAGTCAATTCATCAGTTGAATGGGCGAGAAGGCACTACCGTTCTACCAGCTACTCCGCAAAACTGAAAAATTCGAGTGGACGGATGAGGTGCAGGAAGCATTCGATGACCTCAAGCGCCTACTCTCCACCTCACCCATGCTGGTGACCCCTAGGGAAAAGGATCCAATGTTGCTATACATCTCTGCCACCAACCAGGTGGTCAGTACCATGTTGGTGGTAGAACAAGCCGAATATAACAAAGTCCACAGAGTACAGCGCCCATTCTACTACCTCAGCGAGGTACTGACGCCAACAAAGAAGCGGTACCTACACTACCAGAAGCTGGCCTACGGTGTCTTCATGACAGCGTGACGACTGCGCCACTACTTTTAGGAGCACCCCATAGTCGTGGTGAATGACGCCACGCTGGGATACATCCTCAACAACCCCGATGCTACGGGGCGAGTCGCCCTTTTGGGAATTGACCTATCCCCACGGGATATCACATACGAGCGGTGAGTGGCAATCAAGTCGCAAGTTCTACCAGACTTCCTCATCCACTGGATGGAGAACCAACTCCTAGATACACCATACATGTCCTGCCTATGGACAATGCACTTCAACGAATCCAAGCGTCAAGACGGACCTAGCGCCAGCATCATCTTGACGTCACCACTGGGTGACAAGATGAGGTATGTTTTGCAGATGAAGTTTCACGCCTCCAACAATGAGGAGGAGTACGAGGCCCTAATCCATGGAAGCGGATGGCCAAAGCCTATGGCGCAACACGACTCATCATCTACGGCGACTCCAAGCTCATGGTAAACCAAACCATGAACCGGTGTGATGCTTTGAGTGACAACATGATCGCATACCATGATCTCTATGACGCACTCGAATGAGATTTCGATGGCTGCAATCTATGGCACGTAGGCCGCGAAAGAAACGAGGAGGTTGACATGCTCGTCAACATAGGCTCCACCTGCGCCTCAGCGCCACAAGGCGTATTCCTCGAGCAGATCTGTGAGCGCTCCATCAAGACGAAGACTCCTGCAAGACCATCCAGCACATCAACGGACTCGGGGGCTATGCCACCCGAAGATGTCGAAGGTTCCAGCAATGCAGAATAGGGATCTGCACCCAAAGGTCCCATGGAGGTCATGCTCATCGAGCCATCCTGGACACAGCCACACATCACATACCTGCTCACCAAAAGGCTGCCAGATGACCCAACAGATGCGTGACACATAGCGCGATGCTCCAAGGCTTTCACCATCATTAACGGTCAGTTGTACAAGCGTAGCATCACGGGCGTCCTCCAACGATGCGTCACCAATGGCGACAGAAGGAGCATCCTCCTCGAGATACCCGAGGGCACCTGCGGGCATCACGCTGACAGTCGTGCCCTTGTCGCTAAAGCTCTACGAGCTAGCTTCTGTTGGCCAACCGTGATGCGTGATGCTAAGGACATTGTCCAAAAGTGTAATGCTTTCCAATGATTCATGAATAAGCCGCATGCACCAGGCGTAGAACTCAGGCCAATACCTATGGCTTGCCCCTTCGCGCAATGGGGACTCGACATGGTCGGCAAGCTGCAGAAATCATCACCTGGAGGATACTTCTACCTCCTCGTCGTAGTCGACAAGTTCACCAAGTGGATCGAGGCTATGCCGGTGACTAACCAGATAGGCACCACTGCCGTCAAGTTCTTCAAGTCCATCTTCTTCAGGTTCGGGGTGCCACACAGCATCATCACCAACAATGGGATGAACTTCACCTTGAACGAGTTCCAGGATTTCTGTGAAAACTTGGGAATCAACATCAGCTACGCCTCCGTAGCACATCCTCAGACCAACAGTCAAGTCAAGAAGGCCAACGGCCTCATATGCAATGGCATCAAGAAGAGACTCCTTCGACCACTCGAGCGAGCAGCCGGTTGGTGGGCTGAGGAGCTTCCCTCCGTCCTATGGAGCCTGCGCACGACTCTGAACAGCGCAATGGGCTACACCCCATTCTTCATGGTGCATGGCGTTGAGGCGGTGCTACCCGTAGAAGTGCGCTACAAGGCCCCAAGGGTCGTCGCTTACAGCGAGGCCGAATCTATGGCCGCACTCGAGGATTCCATTGACCTCCTCGATGAAGCATGTGAAATCGCGGAGGAGTGATCAATGATCTACCAGCAGAATCTCCACAACTACCACAACCGACAGGTGTGCCCAAGGTCCTTCGTCGAAGGAGACCTCGTCCTGCGTCTGAAGCAGAAGGGGCACCTCAAGTTTGAGTCCCCCTGGGAGGGACCCTACATGATCACTGAAGTAATCACAGGTGGTGCCTATCGCCTGAAGGACGTAGAGAGTGGAGTCAAATACTCCAACCCATGGAACGTCGAGCAGCTGTGATGTTTCTATCCCTAGATGTTTTTACTTTACAATAAGGCTACTTAGCCACACATTGTACCTCTTGATATTCTACAAAGAAATAAAGCTAAGTACCTCAACTATGTGTCATGTTACATTTACTTTCATCCCTATTTTGCACTCGGGGGTTGCGCCTCTTTGACGACCTCATCACATATACAATCTCACAACACAATGACCCAAGTAGCTGACCGTGCTATCAATCGAACCATTGATAACCCCAACCCAGTTGCAATGCAACTGACAGGCTGGCAAGGCGTTGAGATCCGCAAGCATTAGGCTAATGAAAAGGCATTGCATAAGAAACACACTTGCAAGACACATAGGCTAACATTCTAACAAATTTACAATCCTCTCCGCTGGCCCGGCGACCGCTCGATAATGTGGCTACATGTTCCATGCCATTCCCTCTGGAGGTTCTGGCGGACCTTTTGTGATTGCCTCCAAATCCACGTTTGGACACTGCATATGCACAAGTGCTAGTGCAGCCTTGGCACTCGTGACAAGTTGCTAATGCACGCACTCGCGTATAGCACCAGCATTCTGAAACCTACGAAGCAAAGCCAGTGGGCTCGCCAGGACAACGTCCAACGGGTACATGGCCACAAATATATGTCTCAAGCATGATCGGGCCTTCTTCAGGAAATGCAGTACCTACAACTCACGATCCTGCAATGTTGCAAGCAGAACAACAAGATTTTGGTCGGTCCAGAAGAACCCACCATCTAGCTGCTTCTGAGTCAAGCAGCTTAGTTGGATGCTAAAGCGGTCCCTCTCTTCCTGCGGAATGAGATTGACGACTGCACCAATAGCAACAGCAAAAATATCAGTCAACACATTGACAACACAAAACAAGAACGAAGGGTGTCGAAAAACACCCACATTGCAGTTGCTCATTGATTTAAGCCACCTCGCCAAGAAGATAAGCTTCTTGCGCTACATCTTTTTCTGCCTTTGACTTCCAGACATTGGCATTGCCACAAATCACTAGCGCGTCTCGCTCCAAGTGCTTCACGTGATCACGCAAGTGAGACAAAAGTGACAGCTCCTCCACTTTCGAATGTGGCTGTGCCACAGGAACATCCTACATGCCACTCGAAGTCCCCTAACCAACCAAAACATTCAAAGGATAAGAGACATTGAACATGGAATTCAAGTGACAGAAGCATGAATAAAATTTATACATCAAGGTCAACAACAAGTTTCGACGGGGTCACCCCCACTAAAGTAGTTCAGGACAAGCCTAGGGTCCTAGCATCGCTACAAACCAAGACATGAAAGGCAGCTACACCTATGCACCGGCACTCGGGGGCTTCGCAAACTCCATGGCAGCATCCGACATCGTGACCTTACCAGCAGCAGCTCCATACGTTGTGGCTTTCGCTGCGCTCCGACAGTTTTCCTCCACGGAGTACTTTGCGAGCGTCTCTATAAGACATGGCATGTACTTATGGCAGCAAGTAGCAAATGGGCCGAAATCCACCTCTTCACCCTCCACGGTCGTCAGCATCCTCGATGTGATCTTGCTAATGTTCAAGTCAGCACCGCAGACCTGTGCCATTGCCAGCCCTAGAGAAGCACCAGCTCCCTTCTGTGCATTCTTGAAGTCCGCGGGGATGCCCCTAGCAAAGATCTCGACCAGGCCGTCAATATCTTCAACGAGCTTGGCCTTGGGGAGCATCTCCTCTCAAAGACGTTCAAGCATGGCCTTGGCATTCTTGAGTGAGTCTTGGGTGGAGACAGTGCAATCTTCGATTGTCGCAATAGCACCAGCCAGGACATCCTCGCAAGCAAGCGCCTGGCGGTCAAAGTCCACTCTGGTGGCATCTATGATTAACTCACACAAATCAGCAAAGGAACAAAGAGAAACAACAGAGAAGATTCAGACTGGACAAAACTACGACGGAGCATACCATAAAGTGCTTGGGCGACAAAGAGAAGTTGTTCCACGAACCCTTTCTCTCTATCGGTTGTAGTGGCCAATAGGTCTTCTTGACGCTTCTTTGAGTCCTTCTTAAGGAGCTCGAGGGCTTTGAGTGCCTCATCCCGCCTTTTCTCCGCCACGTTGCGCCCTTTTTCAAGGGAGCTTAGACGATGAAGAAGGTCATTGTTTTAAACTGACAAAATGAAGGCAAGCACGTCAGACACAATCGAAAAGCATGTTCAGCAAAGCAAGGCAAGAATTAAACACCTACTCTGCAACTAGCGATGCTCGTTATCTAGACGAGCATGCTGGCGGCCAAGGTTCACAACTTGCTCGTGGAGACGAACCGCGTCTTAGAGGATAGGCTGCATAAGGAAATATGTCACAACCTAGGGTGAAACCAGGGAATTTTCGAGCAATACACCAACATACACTTACATGGTCACTCGAAGACTCCAAAGGTTCTTTCTGAGCAGACGTCCGGGAAAGAACTCTATGCTTCCCTAAATTAGGAGAACTTGAGGAACTCGCACCAGAGGAGGCCGCTATCTTCGAGGAGGGCTCAAATTGCTCAATATCCTTACCCTTTGAGTCTATGAATCCCATCTCCTCCAGGATGCGGCAAGTGTCGGACGATGACGACGCGGTCACGCTTACAAAGGCAAAATAAGGCGTTCAGCACACAGACACTATAGCCTAGACAAACATTCAAACACATCAAGCAGCAAAGACTTACCCATCGAAGTTGTCAAGGTCGAAGTCCTCGTCCACCTTCTCCTTCAGCTTCCTCGGCTTCTTCAACGGAGGAGGCGCCATGCTGCGAACAGGTACCGTCGGAATGGGATTTGTGGTACCCACATCATGTGAAGGATGCTTTGGCACCTCCGGCATAGACGCATCCAAATCATCACTTCGGGAGCACTTGCAGGTGTCGTCTTCGCTGGACTCAGGGGCTCCCTGAACCTCCATAACGAGTACATTCGACCCTGATTCATCTTCATCCTTAGCTTCGGAAGAAAGTATCCCCTCTGGATGAGGTGGCAACACACTCGCTACTTTTCCGTCCTGGCACAAAGCATCAAACTACAATCACAAACAGTCCCGCAGACAAGAATAAAGAAGAGTCGAAAGAAAATTTACCTCAGGAGGGGAGTTACTCGCACGGAATGGAAGAGTGGGTGAATCCCTGGAAGAACATCCTTGGTGGTGAATTTTGTCAGTGCCCGGACTTTTCTATCCACCTGCCCCGAAGACAGATCCTCAGAAGAAATGCGAGTTGGGTCACTCACACTGGTCTAGCACGACATTAGGTGTGCCCTGGCCTGCAGCGGCTGCACCCGACGCTGCAACCATGTGCAAATGAGATCCACGCTGGTCACTTCTTGGCCTCAGACAAGCTGAAGGTCATAGACACGCTTATACAAGACCTAGACTTCCTCTTCTTCGCCCGGCATAACCACATTCTTCCAGGATCTCCTCCTCTTTAGCTCAGCCTTCGAGTCAAAAGGAGCAAGCCCAAACTTTTCTCCATCCACCTTCTGGTCCCGGATATAAAACCACTTGTCCCTCCACCCTTGGGCGGGCTCGACAAGATTAAGGCTGAAATACTAGACATTAGGGTCCACATATATCCCACATCCGCCAAGATCATACATCACCGAGCCAGACTCTGACTGCCTCTTCAGTTTGAAGAGCTTCTTGAAGAGCCCAAAGTGTGGCTCGATTCCGAGCCAGCACTCGCAGAGGGTGATATAGCACGCGATGTGCAAGATGGAATTGGGTCAACTGATGAAGTTGAAGCCCATAAAAGTGAAGCAACCCTTGCATGAACTTGTGGAGGGGGAGAGAGAGACCCCGGAGGATAAATGCCAAGAACATCACCCAAGACCCAGCGGGAGGATCAGGGATTACCTCAGGTCCTGGGATTTTTCAATCCGTCGTGTTGGCCAGCAGCAGACCATCCTGGCGATGCGTCTGGAGTTCGTGCTCCTTTAGAGTGGTACACCGCCATGACCAGTTGGTCATGCGGGTACCAGCGCCCTTCTTCTTCGTGGTCGACCCGGTGACCATGGTGGCTCCTTCCTTCTTCGACGTAGCAGCGGTGGCGGCAGATCCTGCAGTAGAGGTGCCCCTCTTCTTCCCCATCCTTTGGCAGAAAAGTGACCAAAGGAAGTAGATTGGAAAAGCCTTGAGAATGTCCAGTGCAGCACGGACGATGGGCGTGGTGACGTAGAGGAAGAACGGTAATGGCAGCAGTGCGAAAGGGGGAAGAAGCATAGTGCAGGAATTACCGCACCAGATCCCTACTTAAGCACCAAGGATTGGAATCCAACGGCGAAGAAACTTCCATCTAGACGCATGGAGCACATCAGGAAGCATATGTAGCAGCGTGCATACTAAACCGTCGTTGCACGATCCCCATGCTGCACGCAAATCAAGGAGGCAAGGTTACCTAGAGAATAAATTGTGGAATTTATACTCTAGTAGATCTAAACCAAAATATAAAAGTAAACAAAATAAAAACCCTAAATGGGGCCAGATCCAACGGTCCCGCCATCACAGTGTTGGGCCAGCCCAGATCTTCTGTCGACCGCACAAGAGACGCGAGATTTGAATCCCGGCTGGTCCCCGCTAGTCAGTGGGTGCGGCGGGGTTGAACCGGTACGGGGAAATCTAGGACGCGGGGTCTAGTCATGATCCACGGCTTAGCTGTGTCGTCTATGCAAGATAGAACGCCGGCGAGCAAACCCTAGCGGGTCAGTGCAGATGTCCAGGTTTCGAAAGTTTCAAGGTTTGGTTTTGAAATTAAGTGGTGTAGTGATATAGCTGCAGTTTAACATGATGCCTTGTAAATCTTGTTGGTTTAGATGACTCAGAGCTCCTCTGTCCAAAGGTAGAGGATGAGGGTGAAGAGGGATTGTTGTAGGTTGAAAATATGGCTGGCATGCTTCCTAGCTGGCCTTGGTGGCTTAACTAACAACTGCCAAATTTGATTCTTTTTAATGGTGCCATAGGCAGATTAGTGCCAAGGCTTCTAAACCATAATGGATTAGTGGCTAGGGGATGGTTCTAACCTAGGGTAAGGGTGTGGTTTGGCACTACCTAAGGCCAAGTACTAGTGCATGGCCTTGATGGTACATGGTTGAGTTATTTTAGGGATCCTAAGTTGGAATAAAATAACAGATTTTGACTTAGTCATATTTTAGGTTTTTATCTAGGGTTTAGGGTTGAAACAAGTAGGGTGCATGTTTTCTATGAGGTAGTGATCTAGATGATCAAGACTATCACCCAATCCAAGCAACCCACTATTGGCCTTTCATTTAGCAGATCAAGAAAATTCATCTAAAAGACAATTCTAAGTAACACCACAAGCACTCATGCACTAAGCATAAAAGTTTTTTCTACCTAATTTTTAAACCTCCACATAATTCAAACAAGGGTACAACAGATGGGGTGTTACAATATCGGTTGCCACCTGCGTGACAGCGAGAGCAGTATGTTGCTGATGCGCTTCTTCCACCTCCAGCACGGCAAGGAGGCCGCCTGCACGCAACGTGTCTCTTATGCTTGCTGACGCGCCTCCTGGTCCGCCCAACGGTGCTGCTCGTCTTCCATGAAACGATGGTCGCGCTATTCTAGCTCGTCAGTCGTGTGCGATATCTCGACGATAGAGGCCTCCAAGTCGCGTTGTCGCGTGCTCTAGAAGGACTATATGAGGACAACCTACTCCTCGGCCGTTGGCACCTAAAGAGGATCCTCCTCCACTCCTTCTTCCCAGTTCACCTTGTCCTCCTCCTCTTCTCCACTTGCTGTCAGGACAGGAGGGTAACTACTAAGATGTGCATAGGTGGTGGGAAGACGGCGAACCATAGCGGTTGCTGTGGTTGTGGTGTTGTCCAGCTCCCTAGTGATAGGAGTGGTTGCCCCTAGGCGGGACACTATGCGACCGGGCTGGAAATGGCTCGCGTGGACGGGAAACGCCGCGTCTGCCATTCATGGGACAACTAGAGCGGCTGCAGGACAGCTACGTGGAGAGTGCGCCTAGCTAATGGGATGGGGTGGACCGCTGGGTGCACTAGCACTTGCTGGCCGGACAGAGGTCTCGGGTTTGTTTGTGGGCCACTGCAGACGGATCGAATCGGGTATAATAGCTGCCCGAAATGAGACCACGCGTTGGAGTTGTTGGAGTTGCCTGAAGGGCCAATTTGAGAATAATTGAGGAACATGAAAATTCCTCCTCTCCAAGTGGAGGAGACGATGATAAAAGATGCTTCCACAAAATATTTTGGACCGACACTTCTGACCACGTACCTAGATGCATCCAGCTATTCCAGGGGCATTCTAGTGAAAAAAATCTGAACATGTGAGATCATGGCTGTCGACGAAAACAATCATAGTCCAAAAAGTGAATTCTCCATGAAGTGCTTCTATGCAGGGATCTCATGGATTTTGGCGTGTGTTTCAACCACATCACCTGCACCACATCACCTGCGATCGATCTATGCTGCGATTTTTTTAAGTAACCATATATTCTCAGATATCTATATCTTTTTATAAAGTAGACCCTCACTAAAAGTCATTTAAGTTTGTTTATCTCAACATGCAGGCTAGCCACATCATCAGCTAATATCAGCCGTCTGATTCTGATCTTAATCCGTCTATTGTGTTGCGTCCATCGTGACCGGCTCTTGGTCTGAATTTACTCCGGTTGTTGTCTGCCCACGAGGCTTAGACATCCCCACTCAACAGTCGCTGCAAATAGAAGTGGGAGCGATGCTACCGATAATAAGAAATACTACCTCCGTTTCAAGGCTTAAGGCGCACACGCTTTCCAAAGCAAAGTTTGATCGAAAGAATTGAACAACAAAATTTTGATTATATTGTACATAATTAGTATCGTTGGATTCGTATTAAAAAATACTTTCTAGTGGTACTAGTTTTATACCAAAACTCTTTACGTATTTAAAGTAATTCTTGGTTAAAGAAAAAACACGCAAAATGAGAACGCCTTAAACCCTGAAACGGAGGGAGTAAAACGGAAGAGTAAGGGCAATGGCCCACATCCACTATAATCGCCATTCTCCTCTCCTCTTCATGTCTTCCGAGTCTTCTAAAAATGCTCAAGGCATATGGTGGCTGTGCGCTGCCTCCTCCCGTGGCGCGCACACTCCAATCCAGCCACCGTATCCTCCTCCCATGCATCTAACCTATAGATGGAGGGGGTAGTACGACGCTGCACAAAAATCCGAATTGATGGTCCGTTCGATTCGAAATCTACCGTCTAGATCTGCCCAGTCACACCCAGCCACACCCGTTTCTAAGTGATGGACCGGCCCTGGTCTACCCGCCTGGTACTGCGACTCGCTGCTGTTGGGTCCCGCGCTTTGGCCGGCCCACCTCGCAGTGACCGCTTAGACGGTGGGTTAGGTTGAGCCGATGTGCACCGACGGTTCTGCCCTTTCGCCCGGACCCGAAGTTTTCCCTCGCTGGAGTGAACTGAGCAGAATCAAGTCCATATAAAATGCACGCTCGGGACGCTCCGCGTTGAAAAATCCTTCATTTTTCCGTCTCATCCCGCAGAGAGCAACCCTTAGCGCCGCCATTGTCTTCACTTTCTTCCTCGAGCTCGCGCGGTTCAGATGAGGCCTCCACTGGCCATGGCCTCCCGCACGGTCGTAGGCTATGGCTAGCACTGCTCACGTCCTGATACGCGCCGCTAGCCGCCAGCCCGAAACCACTCCCGCCCGTGCGCTCCTCCCCTAATCCCCTAGCTCACGCGCCCCTCCCCAAGCCAGGTCGGAAACCCTAGCCGCCGCACACCCAATTGCCTCGCGCGTCTGGACGCGAGGGCGTCCTCCTCCCCCAATCCCGATTTCACCTTCTTCTCCCGCGTACGGCGGCGCCGCCCCACCCTCCTCCTCCTCCTAGGCCCCCTCTCTTCTTCTCCTCTCAGGCCTCGTCTCTCCTCTGCCCGCATCCGCTCCCAAGGATGGCGTTGTCGCCGTCAACTTCTTCATTGAGCAGCGGCCGGCGGCTAGCCATGGGCACAAACCGCATCTGCAGGTAACCAGCTCATTCATGTATCTCCTCTTTCTCTGCTACCTAGAATTCTCTCCCGTTGTTGAATATCTAATTTATATCTCTGTCCCTGTGTACTATGTCTCTAATTTTTCTAGGTGTTTTTGATTGGTCAAATTTGATTGGGAGATCGCTTGTAGGTCGGAATCATAGTTGTTTTTGCCAGCATTTTTGTGCATCAGTCCTAATACAGATTGTAGCTCCTATTTTTACATCCAAATTGCTCCTCTTTATTTCACAGGGGACATGGAAAGATTTTCTTTATTCCTCAACGCTGCCATACGCCCATACCTGCGGTGAGAGCCCTACCAGGAGGTTCTTAACCATGGCAGGACGTGGCCTCTTCAAGTGGCACCTCTGCTGCTTGGAGGCTCAAGTTCTTGCTCTTTTTTTCCAAATATCTATTTCTGGGTTTTGTACAGATTCATCAAGAGACAAGAGAGGAGTCCAGGACAAGGAGAGACTACACCGATTTGCCTGCTTGTGTGCTTTGAGCATGTTTCAGGTCGGTTTCATACAGGCCAAGATCCATCTTCCCCAATAGCTCTCGGTGGGAGATTAAAACGTGTTGTTCCTATGAGTAGAATTTGACATCTGTATGTTAGAGCTTCATTCTTTCTTAACCGACAGGTAAGGAACCGAGGAAAAAAGAGCAAGAACTTGAGCGGTAAGGAACCAAGGTAAAAAAGAGCAAGAACTTGAGCGGTAAGGAACAGAATGTTCTTGTCCCAAGCCAAGTTGCGTAGGTAAGGAACCATCTCGTGTAAATAAAGATTCATATACTTTTATATATCTTATTGTATGCAGGTCACGGTTCATCTGCCCCTATTCCTTAATTGTATTTTATTTTATTGAATGCTTGCATGATTCGTGATGGATTGCAAGTTTGTTTGTATTTTATTTTTCTCCTGTTCAGCACAGTATTGTGCACTTACATCAATTTTATGTTTCGTGTTTAGATGGTACATTGATGATAGTTGAGGAATTAGGATCTACTCTATACATTGCATCGACTGCTAATTGTGGGGGTTGCAGACCCAATTATCATGGACATGTATCTTTATAGGCTTACCCAAAAATCAGTCGAGACTTGGTGAAGAAGTGTGAGCTGGATGGTAGGTGACGATAAAACAAACAAATACTTCTTATATTTTCCTTTCAGTTATGCTTATTGGTACTAATTATTTATCCACTAACATAGTTTCCATCTGGACATCGTTAATGTTGCTTGTAGCAATGCTTGATGCTACAATTAGTTAAAAAGAATTACGATGTTGCAGTGGAATTGCTGGAGTGCTGATTTCAGTTTTGTTCATGCATGAAGTTATCAAGGTATAGTATCTGCTATGCATATTCTACGTGGTAATACTTCTGTTATGAAATATATGATATTTTAGATTTGGGTTGCTCCATGTAAAATCTGAACAGTGGAAAAGTGGCGTGGTTGTTGAATATGGCGTTCCACTTCTCGCCGTGTGCCTCATGCATTGGTTGTTGGACTTCTTAGATTATAATTTAGTTTCACACTCGTCTTAGCGGAATGAGTTTAATTTGAGAAACTCATCAGCCCACCATTATAACACTAGCTTGATTAGTAGATGAGCTGTTAGATAACCAGCTGTGTGTGTGTGCACAAGCATCTTCTTTTCTGTATATACTCCAGCTGGAATACAAATCTGTGTACTCCAGCCGGACTGTTTTAGTTTAGAAGAGCACTGCTAATTGGTTGTCCACTTATATTTTGTAGCTAGCTTGTGCATATAATTGATGCCCTGGTTGCCATTTTTGTTTTTTACTTGCAGATGTCATCATAAGCACCTCTCTAGGAAGGTGTACAACGAGTATCTTGCAGATATCATTCTGTTTATCTTGCTTTGATTTGGAGTAAGAAATAGTGAGAGGAACCAATTTTTGTATTATCTATAGGAAAAAATTACACCACAGGTATTTGTTCTATGACTTCAACTTTCATTTAGGATATTATCCTTGTGCACATATGCTAATGTTTGGCCCTTAACCTGCCTCCTTGTCAAACTTGTTTGTATCAAAATTAGTTAGGGAGTTAAGAGACGAAGTTGTTGATCAACTGAGCCCCAATTCCATCATTCATTTTCTAGGCAGTAGCTTTGATGGATGTCAGGTAATATAACTAAAATTTTTCCATTAGTATTCTCCCTATTCCTTTGATTTTGTTGTGAAGGCCTTTTACTAAATCTTTTTTGCCGTTGTGGTCAGATTACTTGGTTGTGTGCTTGAGACTACATGAGTTGATTAGGATCTTGCACACATGACAAAAGGAATGCGTGGGATCTTATTGGTTATTATTAAACACAAAACTATAATAATTTTCAGTATAATAATCAGTGTATTTTCATATTATCCTTTCCACTTCCTATTGGCATTTGCAGCAAGATGAAAAAAAAATCTGATTTACGATATTTCAAACAGTTTGCTACTAACAAGATAAATTTGCAGCTTGGTGTAGTGGTATTGCTTTTCATTTTGGCGGTCCTCTTCTTTGAAAGGTCTACCGGTTCGCTAGGTATGCACCCTTGTTTGTCCAGCTTCTACTTAATTTATGCATACATATTGTTCAATAAAAAGCATGGCTGTCTGCAGAGGAAAGATTAGCCTACATATTGTTTGTTATGCTCGGTAGCTTCATTTTTACCAAGTATAGCATGTCTGCTTATCCATTGCATCACTTCCTTCCGTTATATGATTACTGCTTACCATGTCATCCATTTTTCAGTTTTTACCAACAGCTCAACGTTAATGCTAAGTACTACCTCTGTTTGCCGGTTCGCTAGGTATGCACCCTTGTTTGTCCATCTTATCCTTAATTTATGCATACATATTGTTCAATAAAAAGCATGGCTGGCTACAGAGGAAAGATTAGCCTACATATTGTTTGTTATGCTCGGTAGCTTCATTTTTACCAAGTATAGCATGTTTGCTTATCCATTGCATCACGTCCTTCCGTTATATGATTACTACTTACCACATCATGCATTTTTAGCTTTTACCAACAGCTCGACGTTAATGCTAAGTACTCCCTCTCTTTAGAAATATAAGATGTTAAGGGTTTTTCAGACAACCCACAAATTCAGAGATATGGACAAATATACCCCCGCGAACATTCGGAAATTGAGATAGATCGTTTGAATTTTGAATCAAGTTCCGTCAGGATCGTTGCCCAGTCAGATCGACACCACCGTAGAAGATTAGCGCCGCTGCATATCCGGCCGTCGGAGGAGGAAAAAAACATTTTTTAACCGGTCGCTAGGGAGGGGTGAGGGGGAGATGCGCATGAGGGGGATGGCGGAAGCAACACGCGAGGGGGTGGCAGTGTGGATGCAGGCGAGTGAGAAGTGAGAGGGGAGAAGCGAGTAAGAGCAAGCTATGCGAGCGAGGAAACCGACGCGTGCAGGGGCAAAGATGGAAACCGGAAAATTTCTGTAACGTGACGAAAACTGACCTACGGATCCTAAAACGTCTTATATTTCTAAACAGAGGGAGTAGATGAGTGATTCGTGATGCCAGTTATATACATGTATGTTTGAGGAGGCGTGCATGATTACTTTATGTTGGACAATATTTGCTTAGGGTGAATGCTATGAACTCACGTGATAGTTGTTGTTTACACGCGGTGATACTATAGATTGAGAGCTACGCGCTTTCTTTCCATCTTGGTCATTTGGTAGCTAGCAAAAATTTGTTCTCCAAGATAGAAGACTACATTTTTCCTTCTCAATAGAACTGTGTACACGTATTTAGCATAATTTGTTTACAAGTTTACAGTTACTATCAGCAACGTCACCATCCTCGTCCCTGTGCCCAGAACTCCAGCGTGACCTGCAGGAATCTAGGGAAATCCCACCCCTCTTCCCTCTGTATCTCTGGATGAGGAGATGGATGTGGGATTTAGCATGGCTCGCAACACTGGTTCAAGTTCGTACCCAAACTACCCTCCTATTATGTGCTAGATCTCTAGCTTACATCGGAGTTACTCATCCCTTTTCTGCACTATGATTGGGTTGATCTATGTAGCAGAGAGAGGTTGAGGCGCACTGTTGATTTAAGTATGGGATCTCCACTAAGGGATGCTACTTTCTTTTGGTTCACCTTATCTTACTCAGCTCTTATTTTTGTTTCCCAGTTTCCTGGTTGATCATGTTCTATTTAAGGTTTTGTTGCTATATGCAGGTACCCTCTATTTTTTTTGCTTTGAAGTCAACGAGGAAAAAGTTGGAAAAAATGCATTGTCTAAGAGATTATCTTTTGTTCTCATGTTACATGGTGAAACTGGATCAATTTTGGGAGAAAACAGAATTTGGATTTTCACATGCAGTTAGCTTTTCTCTTATACTGCCGTGTGTTGTGGGAGTTGTGGGTTTCTGATGTATAGCATGCTGAAAATCTGCTATGCCTGTTGGATCCCAATACCAATGTGCCTTGATCTGCTAATCGTACCTAGCAGCTATTTGGTTGTCTTCCTAACAGTATATGTATTTTCTTGTGTGTTTATCTTACCGTAGTCTCTATGCAATATACTCTTATGCTTCCACCATTTATATTTGACCTCCTAATGGTCTGTAATATCGTAGTGAAGGAACTATATATCCTAAAGCCTCTTCTATGTAAACCTTACCTATTAAAGGCAATGTGATTTTCTCTAACTTGAAAGGCCATAGCTATATCTTTTCTTGCATTTTTTGTATCGACTAATTTACAAACTACCTATCATCTATCTGATCAGTTGAACTTATTCATGATATCAATACAAAAGCTGGAGTACACAGCGCCGTGGAATGCTCCCCTTTATTTTTCAGTCCTTGGTTAGATCTTTTCACTTTATTGTGTTATATCATAAATCGGCAAGATCCCTAATATGGCCATGACTAGGGTTTCTATTGTTCTATCGGCTGGGATTTATTGTTCTATAGTATATTCTTCATTTGTTGCTTGCTTATCATCGCTTTATATAAATGTTTAATATAGTTTTTTGCAAGACATTTGTCAATGGAAGATAGGCCCGCATTTCAAGATGTATACCAGAATCTATGAAACCAAACGCCTTGAGGATCTTATTCGGGAGCTTGAGGCTGCCTTTAATAGGGTATGTGGTTGAAGTGTAAGAGGAGTCATACGTGTTTAGGTGCTAATTTTTGTAGGTTACACTGATTAATAGCTGACCGATTAAATCAGTTAATCGTCCGAATTTCGATTAGTCGCTACTCCCAAACCAACCAAACAGTTAACGATTACCGATTTTCTTACCATTGATTGCAGCAAATCTTATTAAAACTTTTACATGAGGTAAAACATCTCAGTCACATTAATAACAAAAACTAAGATAGCCAAGTTTAACATCTCCCTAAACTAACTCTAAATTGATGTAAAACCTACGGGCCGTGCGCCAAGGCGCACTCCTAAATCTAGTTGCTTTTACTGCGGAAGGTTGTGGATTTTCCTCTCCATGCGCAGAGGACACGGAACTGTAGCTTGCCGAGCAGCTGATTATCTTCAATTTGCATGTGTGTCTTCGTCGGGTCTCAAACGGCAAGTAAATGCTGGCCCCTTCCACTTTTAGACTCATATCCTACACTCATGCCGTATTCCCTTTTCGTATGACTCATCCTTTTTCAAAAGCGAGCTTGCAAATAGTTGCAGTACCTTATCCTGTTTCAATAGCGAGCGACCGATTGCAAATGCTCGCAGTATATACAAGATGACAAGATTGTAAGTCGAATTTGTTAATTATCCAGCTCTTAAACCTCCACGTGACATGCATCATTCTCACGATATGCCCCCCAAACCACCTTTAAATCGTTTTCATGTGTCTTTTTGGTCATCTTTTCTTACGGTCTTCAGAAGTTCCGATCAGATCAAGTGCCCAAGAGAGATAACCTGTCTTGAGAAGTTCAGATCATGTGCTCAAGCCTCAAGAGACAGAGCCTAACTCTGCTTTGATTTGCAGGTTCATCGAATTCATACAAACATTTCGACATGCCGCTACCCCCGTGCAGGTCATCTACGCATGGAGTATTACTCCCTCCGTCCTAAAATAAGTGACGTGGGTTTGTCTAGATTCGAATGTATCGAGATATGTTTTAGTCTATAGATACATACGAATCTAGATAAATTCAAGTCACTTATTTTGGGACGGAAGGGAGTATTATTGTTAAGCATATACAGTGAAAGCGATGGAGAGTACTATTGATGACTGTCCATATATATAATAGTTCCTGCAAAACACTTTTGCTACGTGAGTATCCACGTTCCCCTTTCAAATTTGACCCCTCATAATAGGATGTGAAATAATGGTTTCACATTTTCTGGTGGATGACAAATAATAATTTTTATTCTAGACCATATTCATTATCAATTCTAAGTGGTACACGATAATAAATCGTTCGTCCGGAGCATATTCTGTTCGAAATTTTCGCCGCAAGTGCGCGGAGCATTCGTCTAGTTACATATACGATCAACACCTAAAACAAACATGCTTGTCAAGCAACTTTACATAAAAAAACTCTGCAAGTAAAATTATAATTCCACTCTTGGAGAAACTTGTGCCTCGCCGAACATCGTCCATCGTCCTCCGTCGCCACCATGGCGGCGCCGAAAAAAGAGGCGAACAACCGCCATACCTAGATCAGAGAGAGCACCATCATATAAGAGGATGTGTTTGAGCCGATGAACCGAGTCGCTTGAGCCCGAGATTTTATGGCACATCTGCCAGGATCTTCCCCGTGGTCACCAGATCCTGACACGGTTGTCTTCATCCAGCAGTCAAAGAAGAGAAATGTTGTTGCGTGCTGTCTTCCACGCGCATAACCGCAAGACATCAAAGACTACTGTAGCATCTGACATGACCGCCACCCGCGAGAGTGACGAACGTCGACCACTAGACACGAATCTCACCAGATCCAAAGACCGGTAAGAAGACCGGGCCACCTGCCGCCTGACGCTACCGGTTGAAGCGACGCCGAGATGGATGAAGAACAGGGACAAATTATTATGACACGGCGCAGCCTCTTCCAAGAAAGCAACACCCCAAGGAATCACTAGGCCAACCCTAACTACAAGCCAGAGCCTAGGTCCCCACCCTGCCCGTCGCCGGAGCGGCCGACGGAGGGAGGGACCGCCAGCCTGCTAGTCAGGGGCAGAGATGGCTTTTCCGCTGGTGGTTAGGTTAGGACATGAGTCGCTGGGGAGATTTGTTTTCTCATGAAGTACTGATCTATGCCCTATGCCACGCCTGGGGGAGGAGACAGACGAAGTTGCATGCTTCGGAAGAAGCACAAAAAAAGTCCTTCAGCCCGCGAATGGGCACAGCACTCACCTATAGTAGAAAGTTGTATTTCTGCTCAAGAACAAGCTGTTCAGGACAGTTGAACAGGGGTAATTCCCAGAACTTCCTCAAGCAAAACAATCTGTCCCTCTCAAAATTTTCCGTGATGACGTATCTAAACTCCACAATTTTTGATTTCTACTCCCTCCGTTCGAAAATATAAGACGTTTTAGCTTTGTGCAACGAGTATAAGAATTCGTTGAAAGAAGTGTCTGGTTTTTAGTTGTGCCGTTAGTATTCTGAAGCTTCTTATTCACAAGAGTGAAATGTTAAAACAAACTTCCACTTCATAATTGGAAAACAATCACAACCTCCATGGAAACGGGAACTGATAAAACGATAGTTCAACAGTGCAATAATAAAAAGTACAGACAGAACATGTTATCTTATAACAACACGGCTGAGATGGTATGAGCAAACACTTCTATTAGGGTATGTATGAGCCTCAGGGTACAAGAACATTAATGTCACAAAGGCGACTATCCATAAATTCATCTCTAGTGCTGATCATGTCGCAAGTAGGAAATAAGCATCCTGCTTAACACTTCCTTGACTCATTTGTAGAAGTCAAAGTCTGTATCAGGCTTCTTCACGTTGGTTCGGTAACCCTTCTCAAAGTCCTTGGGCAGGATAACATACCGATTTTTGCGGACAGCATGCATACCAGCTTCTTGGCAAATAGCCGTGATCTGAAAACAAATGCCGCAAAGAATGTCATAAAAGGAGTTAGAATAGAGTGCCAATTATATAGCATGCCAAACTGAGAAGGCGGTATCAGTACGCGTTACTCCAGAGTACTCCTTACCAGATATGTTCTCACTGGGTATATATATGATGTAAAAGTATATAGACATCAGGTCTAAATCAGATTAATATCCCAGGGGTAAAATTATTATCATGATAGAACCAATGATATTATAATTCTCGCCCAATCATGTCCAATTATGATCCTGGAGAAGTACCTCCCTTGTCTCATTTCAAGTTAAGACTGACAACAGTGCATTTTGCTATGAATGAACTACCAGGGGAATGAGGATTAAAAAGATCAAATTTGGAGGTACCAGGAGAATCACATCAGATTTCGTAGGTATCAGTTATGAAACAAATGTGTACGCAGAAGGTGAATGTACTATGATAAATTTAGAGCAAGGTATTTAAGCAATTCTTATCATTACCATTATAAATCAAACGTAATTAAATTTCTTATGCTGCAGTACTAAGAGTGCAGATTTCAAGAATATTTAACATAATGGGAAGGCACTCACATCAGCAGCACTGATTTTATCTGGTCTGGAGACATAATCTTCCAAATCAACTTCATCACTCAAGTTCATTTTAGAAGTACAGACCTGGAGATAAAAGGATAGTCAATTACCAGATGCAAACAAATACGTACATACCTCTGAAAGCATCATGCAACCAAGTTTTTCAATCCTTGAATCTTGTACCCCCTCCGATTCAAATTAATGTTGTCAGATTTGTCTACATACGGATGTATCTAGTCATGTTTTAGTGCTAGATACATCCGAATCTAGAAAAATTTGAGAACATTAATTTAGATCGGAGGGAGTACAAAAAATGGCAAGCTTATAACTAACTAGTTGGAGCTACAGATTAGTGTTTAACAGCCATTTACTGTCTTAGCTATATTGAGTGCAAGTGAAAGAACAACTAAAAGGCCATTAACACAATCTACTACTCCCTCCGATCCATATTACTTGTCACTAAAATGAGTGTATCTAGACATGTTTTAGTGCTAGATACGTCCATTTCAATGACAAGTAATATGGATCAGAGGGAGTACATTCAAATTATTGTGTATACTAATATACAGAAGTTCTTCTAAAGAAGAAAGATATCTTCCGAAAGCATACTACAAACTTTTTACAACGAAACTTACTTGGAAAACAAGCCTCTTCTGCCTCCGGTCTGGCAGAGGGAATTCAATTTTCCTGTCCAGCCTTCCTGGACGCAGCAGAGCAGGATCTAGAGTATCTGCACGGTTCGTTGCCATTATAACCTTCACATTCACTGTCTGGTCAAATCCATCCATCTGCATTGCCATACAACAATTGCAATCAGAAATACTCACACCCCTCAAGGATTAAGGAAGCTGGATGTACTACCTCCATTCCATATTAACTGTCACAGATTTATCTAGATTCATAGATATCTACGCATTAAAACACGTCTAGATACATAGACAAATCTGTCAGTTAATATGGAACGGAGGGTAAACCTTAACAATTTCTCAATAATAGCCATGAAACTATTTCTAAGAGCATGTATAAATTTTGCAAAATCAGATAAAAAGAAACTGAGTGTTACAAGTCAGTGTATTATTTGTCTCATTCCATCTATATGCATGTTCCAAGTGCCTGATATTCTAGAATTAGGAAGTTGCAAAGAACTAGTGTCAGAGAACATATTATTATATCTAAAAATCTTACCTGATTGAGTAGCTCCATCAGAATACGCTGAACTTCTCGATCAGCACCAGTCTGCGCATCGAATCGAGCAGTGGCTATAGCATCAACCTCATCAATGAATATTATAGCTGGGGCATTCTCTTTAGCTAAGCGGAATACATCGCGAACCATCCTTGGGCCCTAAGATGAGACAAGCGACACGATTCATCAACAGAAGAACCAAGTAGTCAAAGAATAAGCAAATTCTTGATCAAAACATAATAAGATTATATGAACCGCGTGATACCACAAACGATAAGAACCATGTGTCAATTTAACAGTAGCTAACTTGGTAATTCAATGGTATAGTTACTAAACATAAGATGCATAGATGTATACAGAATACATACAGAGAGGAAGTTGTGTCAAATGTTTGCAAGCACAGCTTAAGTAATTTCATAGTTATCTCCTGGTGTTAACAGGTCACCCCAGAACACTTTCAGTCTGAACAGGTGTAAATTATTTGACAATCTCATCAATAAATATGCTAGGCAACCTAACCAACACCTGAGAAACCAGAGTCTACTGCGCAGTGAAAGCATACAGCATGCAAGAATATTCATAAGACCAAAAGAACAGCGGAAGCAGAGACCAGGTTACAAAAAGATGTGACAACTATTCCCAGCTTACCTCCCCCAAGTACTTCTGCACAAACTCTGAACCAACCACTCTGATAAAGGCAGCGGTAGTGTGATGTGCCACAGCTTTCGCAAGCATGGTCTTGCCAGTGCCTGGAGGACCATAGAGCAGCACCCCTCTCGGAGGATCAATGCCAATCTGCTTGTACAGCTCATGATGAGTCAATGGTAGCTCGACAGCCTCTCGAATTTCTTGTTTCTGGATATCACATCCTCCAATATCCTGAACACAATCAGAAAAGATAAATCTTATTGACTTCTTTAATATATAAGAAAGATATACAACTACACAGTGTGACAAGTTTCACTAATGTTATGCACACAATTCTGCACGAAAATTAAATTAAACAGTGCTCAATCCTGGCCAGCCTTAAATATTGATAACTACATAAAAGAGGAAATAATATTTAGGAACAGAGGGAGTATGATTAAAATGATTCCATGGACATACAGCTGCTGAAGAAAATCACAGATATCACAAAATTCAAAGGATTTATTAAACCAATCCTAGTCATGCGATAATTTGAGATCATGTGCTATGTTGGAGGGGGGTAGTTTTTGACCTAAAAGGTAATGCACCTGCAGTACTGGAAGTCTGGAACTGGCAGTCAGTGTCCACAACTGATACCAGCCTATGTTAAAGATTGCTCTACCTTATATTGTTTTCTAGAACTATATATGACACTACAACTACTAGCATATAGCTGCAAAGTTTAAGGGGGATAAACCCACTGGTGTCAAAACAACTGAAGCGGGACTTCAGTGTCTATTATAGCAACTCCTTCACACTCATGAAAACCTTAAATTTCCACTGCAGCAACTTTTTCACATTCATACACTACGTCGAAAAATTGGACACGGGCCAATCCATCTTCAACATTTTTTTCTGGCAATATCCTATCATTTATGAATAATTAAACTATTATGAGCCTACAATTATCGCCAAACAATCAATAGAAGAATAAAACAATTGAATCCTAACATGACCATGGTCAACAAAGCCAACAAATTGGAACCCAAGCTGGCAAATCAACTCGTAATCCAAATCTAGGATCGAGGAGAAGTGAAGAACAGAGATCCTATATCACATCCATATGCAGATCTACACGCATAAAATTAAGCTAGGGTGAGAAATCCATCAGAAAACTCACCGAGTATAGGACGTTAGGCTTCTCCGATGACCCGAGCAGCGAGATGCTAGAGTCCGCCTCGGGAGGCAGCACGTCGACGAGCGCGTTGGAGTGGCGGTGCAGAGCGACCGACGCCGACGGCTTGAGCAGCTCGCGGTTGATGGTGCTGAGGATCCGCACGTAGTAGTTGCTGCCTGTGGTGGACCCGACGATGCCGTTGTTGCCGTCGACCATCTCCATGAACTGGCCGATTACGAGAGGCACGGACTGGATCCGCTTCACCTCCTCCTGCGCGCGCAGCAGCTCGCGCTTCAGGTTCTTCTGCTCGTCCTTGACGTACTCCTCCTGGATCTCGACGAACTCCATGTGACGCTGGAGCGTTTTGAGTCGGCCGTAAAGGTCGTCGTCGTCGTCGCCGCCGGAGGAAGCGGTGCCGGAAGGGCCGGAGGTGGCGGGATAGGACGGTGGGGGCGCCATCGGGAGAGCCGCGGGAGGGGTTGGGTCGACGGCTCCTGCGGACATCGGAGAGGCTAGGGTTTGGTGTTCGGATCCGTCGAGCGGAGAGGCGTGGGTATATAGGCAAGCCGACGATGCGGGCGGAACGGAAGAGGGGTTTGCTTGGAAGAAGGGAAAGAGCAGAGCGGCTGATGTATCCGTGTTGGCTCCCGATTCAGGTATGCACTTATTTTCCGATTCAGCGCGATTTCTTTTTCAGATCACTAGTAAGTCTGACAAATCTACAATATAAACATGTCTTTGAATCTTATTTCACTTTTAGCAATTTTTAAAACGGATGCCATTAAATATGTCCCGCGCACTAGCGCGGTAGACTTTGAACGATAGATATTCTATGGTCATTGTGTTTTACAAGCACATTTAAAAAAAATACCGAATATTTATAGATTTCTATAATATATTTTGAAACCTCTTTAAATATTGCTATGGTTTCTTTATCTTTTTCCATTCAGGATTTAGTTTTTAAAGTTAGGTTTTGAATTTGATATCCTATTTTTTTTTTCTATCTATGTTAGTCTTTTTTAAAGTCATCTCCTAAGCAAATTTGTTTCCTCTCTATGCTTAACTTTTCTCCAAAATTGTTTTATGCATACTCCCTCCATCCGGGAATAAGTAACTTGGCACCCTAGATCCGAACTTTTCGGTCTCCCCTCCTCCTCTCCATACGGCGGACACGCTGGCGGATAGAGTGGGGGCCGTCCTATTCATTGTTTGCTCTTTTGTAGGTATGATTTACCTTGTTTTGTTCCCCTAGCGGCATCAGCGAGGTGAAGGCGATGATGGTATGTTGAAATAATATCTCTCTGCCTCTCCCTACCTCGTGGACGTCTGATTCGGAGTTAACAAAGGGTCTGTGAGGGTTAGTGTCATTGAATCTTTTGATTTTGTTCAGATCTTGGCAATTGGTGTGTTTAACAAGGATACTTCTTCTGGTCTTGTGGAGCTTCATCGACGGTTACTTCTTGTTCTTCGTCTCTAAGGGGATAGGTTTTTTAGACTCGTTCGGCGACTTCTCGTCCATAACCAACAACATCAGACCGGTTTAAGGAGGAGCGGCAGCGCGCCATCTACACGGTCTGGAGGTTGAAGACGAAAGGCATCTCGAAGATTTTGTTATAAATTTTGTTTTCTTCTGGTGCTTTGTAATGTCATATGTTTATTTTAATGCCAGATTCTTTTCTGAAAAAATGTTTAGATACATGTGAATTTAGACAAATCCATGTCACTTATTTCCGAACATAGGGAGTATTGCTTGTATTTTATTACCTTGATAATTCACTAGGCTAATTCCAAAATTGTTCTCGAGTATACCTTGCTCAAAACATTGTTGGTTAAGGTGATTGTTGGTTCTATGCTGCTAGTTGTAGTGCTTCTGCCCACTTATAGCATGTTTGGTTTTCCTGATTATCTATGATATGCGAAATATCTGTTGGCTCAGACTACTGTATTTACTGGATGATGTGTATTCTAGATGGTAAACTGAGTTTAAAATTTAGTAAGAACACATGTTCCTTAACAGATGTTGTTAATTTCTTTAAACTGATCCCTTGCTACAAATCACTAGGGAAATTATGTGTTAATTGTGTTGTCATGGTGGTTGTTACTGCCTGGAACTTGTTGTTATGGTGCCTCTTTCTAGAGTGTGCACAACAACCTTCCATTAACCTGACATGTTGTTATCTGGAATAGTTGTGCCTCTTGGCTCTGTTAGCTACTTCCTATAAGCAATTGTGGCGGTTTATACAGAGGTTATGGTTGTTGTCGTACCTCTTTGGATGATGCACAGTAGCTGAATCATATATATGATCTGCCATGATATTGTTGGTTAAAGGTTTGGGCAGTTCCTAGCCGATGATATCATAACTTGAGGCTTTATCTTTTTAATTCTTAGGTGAGTTTGAAGTGGTATGATATATCAATTACTGGAATGGCCTCTATAGTTAAAGTTGTCACTGTGGTGCCTTCCTGGTGGAGTGTGCACAGTGGTGGTTTAAACAACACCAGAACATTATACTGGATTAGTTGAGTTGTTTTCCAGCCTGTGATGCAAAAGTCTGAGGCTTCTACTTATTTAAGAATAGCTCCTATAGTGGCCTTGATTCTCTGTGATGAGCTTTGCATAGCATCTCTACGCAAAACTGAGAGAAAACACTCCATCCAAACCTCCGAGATAAGATCTAGTGGAAGGTAGATGTATCTAATGGGTATGGATTATTTATCTTTTACTCCTAGATCTTTATGCAAGATGTAAGAACAGATGTTGCATGATCTAGTGGTATCTCAGATGATTTTTACCTAATGTTGATGAGTGATCTATGGCCTGTTGGAGATCCTAGTCTATTACTATTGCTTCTTGATCATCTAGCCTTTCATGTCATCATGCTTGATCTTCACCACCCTTCTTATGCTCCTGGTGCTGCTCCTTCTAGCTGTTGGATGCTACTTGGCCTACTCTAATGAATTGCTAGATGATCATGTTGGTTGTAGTTTCTGGCTGTTTTGTTGGGGAAGTTGATGAGGAACTGTAAGCAGTGTTGTTAAAAGTATGGTTATGGTGATATGAGTATAAGCTGATAAGAACAGAGATGTTCTTGTGGCTGTGTGGAGGTGATGTAGTGACTAAAGCTGCCTTGCTACGGTTGTGCTCACTCTATGTATTTCCTGTGCTTGATGTGGTGTTGACAACACAATATTTGCATGCTGTTGCATAAGCTGCTTACATATGGGACCTACAGAGTTCAAGTTTCCAAGGCTATGACATTTTTCTTGGAGATGAGATCAAGTAAAGGCTTTATATTTCCTGATATTTTACCTTCTTACCTTTTTATCTGGCTTTGGTGAAACTTTTCCCTAAGCCTATGATGTTCTACTGAGGCTAAACTACTATGATAAGAACAGATACCGCAATTTGGCCCCCCTTTTATATGAATACTCAATGATGAATCCAAGCTCTAGCATTCCTAGGCCAAATCTGAGAGTTTAACTAATAAACTACCCCCTGTTTATTATTATTTGTCTTGTTTGTCTATTTCTCTTGCAGGACAAATATAATGAAGATATGAAAGATGAAGAACATAGATAGGATTAGTTTGTAGGGTTCTTTTTCTTAGCCGCTTAATTTCCTTTTTTCTTTTGTAGAGTGTAAAACATTGTACCCTATTAACAAGATGCCATAGTGCCAGTTGCCTGTTTTCTTCTGTTTTTGGCTCCAGAAAAGCTAGAAAATAAATATTCTCGGAATTGGACCGAACAAAAGCCAAAAGTCGATATTTTACCGGAAGACTCATGAAGCCAGAAGACGAGACGGAGAGGGGCCAGGGGCTGGCCACACCATGTGGTGGCGCGGGTCTCCCTGGTCGTGCCACCAGGTGGTGTGGGCCCCTGGTCCACCCTCTAACATCGCCCTTTCGCCTATAATAAGCCTTCGATGCAGAAACCCTAAATAATCTAGCCTCCAGTCACGAAAAGTTCCGTAGCGCCGCCGCCACCGAAGCGGAGATTCAGGGGACAAAAGTGATGTAGCCCGACCTATGGTCGTTACCACATCAAGGTCTCCAACTTATGCCAAGTCGTCATGGACTCCAAAGGTGAATCCTTTCCTCTATGCGAGCCCACTTCCTACCATTTTGGAATGGTATACTACTTCATACTCCGTCCCATATTCATGATAGGTTCACACCGACGAGTACGGAGGCAAGGGAGGAAGCCCGGAGCATCAAGCCCGACAAGACGGACGCTTGGAAGAGGACATGGCCGAAGACACATGCTAGTGGTACTACCGCAGCCGTCAGCGGTACTACCGCGCCCCGGTACTACCGCCCGACATGACCTGTACTACCGGCCAATACTGAAGCCAGCGCCATCGCCTCTGGACGCCCCTGTACCAGCTAGCGGTACTACCGCCCCCACGCGGTACTACCGGTCATCAAGTCCGGTAGTAGCGGTCGTGACAGTGCCTATGCGCACAACAGTTGGGCCATAGCCCATGTATCCCCCTTATTACGGTGCAACCCTAGTATTATGCCCAAACTACCCCTATGTAAGTGGCTGACCTATAAATAGAGCCCCCACCCCTCATGTATCCCTTAGGCATAGATGATAGACTAAAGAAAAACCCCTTTGTGGAATCTCTAGTTTTGCATCATCCCCTTCTACCAAAGGGGATCGACTATCGTCACCACTTCGTTGGAGTTTGCATCGCGCCTCCCTCGTTGTACAAGGCCTTGGCATCGGTGTCCCTTTGCCAAGACGTCAAGACCCTCTCCAAGGTGTTCTTCCCTCTCCGCGTGGGATCGAGGGAGCACGTTGACCGATCTTTCCTTGCGAGCATTCTATCGGACCGGTGGCCACCGGCGAGAGCAATCGGCCTTGTATCGTGTGAGTTTTGCGTGTGTTCATCGTGTTCTTCGCGAGGTGTGCGTCCGCTTCCGCTACCTTCTCTCTTTCCCCTCGCTTTCCCATCGATTTGACCACGAGATCCGTGAATATCGGGCCACCCACAGGGTTACCCCATAACATCTGGTATCAGCAGCTTTTGGTTGCCACGAATTTCTCCTCGATTTGGTCTTTGCCCCATAAATTCGAAAATTCCACCAAAAATAGCCCCTATTCGTGTTTTGGACCGATCTGTGATTTGAGTGTGTTTTGGTAGGTTTTGATGCATGGATTACTTGCTAAACTTGTTGATATACCTTCCCTGCGTTCCCATGGCCTAATTCCATCATTTGCCCCTTCGATTTGGTGTTTTTCTTGAAGATTTTCTGCCCAAATCGCCCAAAAATCACGAAATCGCGTCAAATATGCGTGTCCCAAGTATAACCGGTACTACCGGGCCGAAAAAGCGGTACTACCGCACTTTTCCGGTACTACCGGGTCCAAAAAGCTGTACTACCGCTCAGACCAGAAAGGAATCAGCAGATTCTAGATTTCAGCCTCTCACCGTTTTGAGCATAACTTTTGCATACGAATTCAGATTTTGGTGTTCTTTAGCTCGTTTTGAAGAGGAGAAAGAGCTCTACATCATCATTTCCGTGGTTCATGCTATCTACTCCATCCAAATTCTGTGAGCAAGGCGGAATCCACCAATAAAGGGTGAAGATCAGCGACGAAAGGTATAAAAATTCCGCCACTTCTCCCCACTTGCATCCCTCTGTGAGCTACACTATCTCATATAGTTATCTTGTATAGTTGTTGGCACAAGGAAGAGGCAAGTGAAAAAAGAAAGAAAAATAAAAAAAGAAAAAAAGAAAAAGAAGAAAAAGAAAGAAAGAAAGAAACAAGTGCATCATAGAATAGGAAGTGCAAGCTCGATGAACATCAAATAGGTGGTACTTATTGTGCATATCTTGTAGCCCACCAATTTATTGCAATCGAACTAGCGTCTCTCCTTGCACTTGTGCGACACGAGCTTATAGTCTTCGCTAGGTAATCATTTGGTTCTTAGCTCACTTTCTCCGTCGCACAAGTCCCATTTATCCCACTGTGTGTCTTTCCTTGTACATAATTCCTATCTTGTGGATTGACTTGTTTTGCTTTGTGATCATCGTGGTTCTTTACTTGCCATTACAACATCTTGAGTTCGGATTGTTCTTGGACACGCCACCTTCCATACCATCCACCATAAGATTTTTGTGTGTGTTTTTAGTGGTTAGTTGGTTTTGGTGTTCTGCGTGAATTTCACTTTGCTTGGTTTTGATTGCTCTCAAGTGTTGCCACTTGCACGATACTATCTTCCAAGGTAAAGTAAGGTTTGACGTTGCATTCCTAACCCCCTACCACTTCCATATACACCACTTGGTCTTGTGAAACATGTCTAGGGACTCCGGAACCGAGGATGATTTCTATGAAGAATCCATGATAAGCCACCATGCATATGCCTCCACAAGCATGGATGACATGATGGAGCACTACACCGACAATGGCTCCACATGCTTGGGTGATATGGAGTTCTACAACAACAATAACTCCCCAAGCATGGAAGACTTCAAGAACGACAACGACAAGCTCCTCAAGTCGCATCGACTAAGAGGGAGCCCCCACCTCGAGAGCGCCAAGGTCCACCATCACATGCACAAGTTTGAAAGCTCCCTCAACAACTTCAAGAGCGACATGGAAAACAACTTCGCCAAAACCATGAGCATGATGGCCAAGACTAATGATGTTTTGCGCTCATTACAACGCCTCACCAAGAAGAGTGCCAAGGAAAAGGAGAATCGTTGTGAGTGTCATGTGGATGACCAAGTGCGCCATCTACATCAACCTTTGGCAAGGCACACCAATGACCTCCGTCGACACCATCATAAGGCGCATTCAACTACTCCTGCCACCACCAAAAGGGCACCAAGAGCAAGCTCTCCTCCGCGCCATCAAGCTTCATGCCAAGAGTCTACACTTCAAGATGGAGGAAGCCAAGGCCACATATGTGACGATCCGTGCACCGCTCTCAACAACAACATGAGCCTACTTCCACCACTACCACAAGATGGCGATGACAAGGTCGAGAATGGTGAGCATGGGACTTTCCCTTCACCAAAGGAGGCGCATGGAGTTGAGAGAACCAAGCCTACCCCCATATGCTTGAGTGATGATGTGGTACCAATCCCATGTGAGTATGAGAGCCACTTAGCCCACTTGAGTGAAAACAAGAGTGAGATGAGTGACTCCACCATATGTGAGATTGAGTGCTTCCACATTGAGGGCATGAGTGATACACCAAGTGAGTTGAGAGTGGTAGTTGATTGGTCATGTGAGACCACTTTGATTTCTAACGACTTACCCTCTACCTCTAGTGTGTTTCCTCATGTTGTGCTAGGTTCCATGGATCAACAAGCGCCAAGCTTGGACATGATGATGCCTCCAACCGAGAAGATGAACATGGTGGATGCAGTTGACACCATCCCCATATTGGATGAAGAAGTCGCCCACATGGAGGCCAATGCTACCACAACACCCACTTCATATGAGAGGTATGAACAAGGTAAGAATACAGGTGTTGATGATGCCATGATCCCACTAGTGGACATGATGACTTGTGATGATTGGCATGCTATGGATGATGTTTGTGATATCACATATGCTTCATTGATATGTCCATGTGATACTTTGCCTTTGCATAATGTTGAGCATGTGAAATTATTTGATTGTGATGATGTTGCATAGAGATGCCATGCTCTAAACTTTACGTTGATGACATCATTGCTTGCACTTTGTTGAACAATTGCTCTTTCAAATGCTTTGCTTGCAATGATGTTACCAATGGTACCCCTCGAACCATGCTTTGTCATGAGTGTTTTACAATTTCTCCCGTTGCTTGCAATAAGTTGAATAATTGCTCTTTCACTTGTTTTGTTTGCAACAATAATTATCATAAAATTTCTATTGAGATGCCCCCCATAGCTTTCTCAAATATTGGAGATTTTGGTAAATGCCATGACAAGCATGTCCACCACTTGCATACTCACCATGCATCTATTTCATACTTGCTTGACACTAATGGTGATGTGCACAAGAAGAGATACGTCATGATGGATGATGTGTTTCTCTACCATGCACACACGTTCTTCCTTTTATCTATGATGTGTGTAGGTACCCAAACACCAATGTCAACCTCGGTTGAGCACGAGTTGACAAAAAGAGCTCTAGAGAGCATCCCCCAAGTGAGTTCAAGATCGAACCCAGCTCTGATACCTTTTGCATGCTTTGCATCTTTCATGTTGAAAAATTGCTCTTTCCTATGGTTTGCTTGCAAGCATGTTGATGGTATTCTTTCACCTTGGGACAATCATGTTTCGCTGCCATTGAATATTGATGCTTTGTGTGTTGCGACAAAAATGTTGAACAATTTCTCTTTCCGATGTTTTGTGTGCAACCATAATGCCATTTTGAGCATGTATTGTCATGAGAGCTTCCAAGTCTCGTATTGTTGTTGCAACAAACATAAGGACCACTTGCTCTTTCATATGGTTTGTTTGCAAACACGTTGCTTTTGCTTCCGCTTGCGATACTCATACCCCTATGATTTTGGCTTTTGATGATATGTGTATGGCATCCAACATATTGAACAATTGTTCTATCCAATGGTTGGCTTGCACACATAATGATGTTGTTTTGGATATCTTTCCTCATGTGTTTTTGCTGAATTCTCCTATCCTTGCATCAAAGATGTTGACCAATATTTTAGTCCATTGCTTTGAGTGCCACACTAAGACGTTATATGGAGTTTTCGAGTTCAATTAACTTCCATGCACTTTGACCTTCATACACATTTCGTTTGCGATACTTGAGTTGTGCTAATAGTGTTGTGAACAAGAATGGACATGCCACAAATGACATGCTCCTCTATCACACACAAACATATGTTGCTTGGTCTTTGTTGTGTGAAGGTACAATTGCTTACGCGTCAACCTCTATGGAACATAAGTTGACAAGAGGAATCGAAGAGAGTTACCTATGGTTACCGTTCAATGAGCCATCTCTACAACCTAAGGTGACTTCCTTCTACTTGAGGACTCGTGCTATAATATTCATGAATTGCCAACACTTTGAGTGTTGCTTCGCTTTTGTTGTGAGATTTGTAGGCTTCATGGAAGGTGACGGAACATTGAGGTGTTGCCAATTCAATCTTCCCGAGGATGACTATATGGTGAACCCCAGGATCAAGAAGGTCTCTCGACATCTTCTACTTTGTGATGAGCGTGTAGAGTCGAGGATGACTCTTTTTGAAGGGGGGGGGGAGATGATGTAGCCCGACCTATGGTCGTTACCACATCAAGGTCTCCAACTTATGCCAAGTCGTCATGGACTCCAAAGGTGAATCCTTTCCTCTATGCGAGCCCACTTCCTACCATTTTGGAATGGTATACTACTTCATACTCCGTCCCATATTCATGATTGGTTCACATCGACGAGTACGGAGGGAAGGGAAGAAGCCCGGAGCATCAAGCCCGACAAGATGGACGCTTGGAAGAAGACATGGCGGAAGACACATGCCAGCGGTACTACCGCTACCGTCAGCGGTACTACCGCCCGACATGACCGATACTACCGGCCAATACTGAAGCCAGCGCCATCGCCTCTGGATGCCCTGGTACCAGCTTGCGGCACTACCGCCCCCATGCGGTACTACCGGTCATCAAGTCCGGTAGTACCGGTCGTGACAGTGCTTGTGCGCACAGCAGTTGGGCCATAGCCCATGTATCCCCCTTATTACAGCGCAACCCTAGTATTATGCCCAAACTACCCCTATGTAAGTGGATGGCCTATAAATAGAGCCCCCACCCCTCATGTATCCCCTAGGCATAGATGATAGACTAAAGAAAACCCCCTTTGTGGAATCTCTAGTTTTGCCTCATCCCCTTCTACCAAAGGGGATCGACTATCGTCACCACCTCGTTGGAGTTTGCATCGCGCCTCCCTCGTTGTACAAGGCATTGGCATTGGTGTCCCTTTGCCAAGACGTCAAGACCCTCTCCAAGGTGTTATTCCCTCTCCGCGTGGGATCGAGGGAGCTGATGACCCACAAGTATAGGGGGTGTATTGCAGTATTTTCGATAAGTAAGAGTGTCGAACCCAACGAGGAGCAGAAGGTGTTGGCTAGTGGTATGGATCAGGAATTCTCTACAAATACTTAGCAAATGGATTTTTAGGGGTTTTCGATAAAGCAAGTAAACAAAGTACGAGTAAACAAAAGACAGTAGGAATAAATGCAGCAAGTGGCCCAATCCTTTATGCAGCAAAGGACAAGCCGGTTGTATTTCTATAAATGCAGAAAGTTTTCCCTATGAACTATGCAAGATTCAACGCAATTGTTACAACAATATGGAGATGATGATGAGGGTGCTGATGGTGATGATGGTGGTGATGATGATGATGATCCCGATGAAGTCTAGCTTGATGGTGGTGTTGATGGCGACGATCTCCCCTCTCCGGGAAGGAATTCCCCCGGCAGAAATCTATCTGCCGGAGAGATCTTTCTCTCTCGGAGTTTTCCGCCCCGCAGAGGCGGTGGAATCTTTCTGTGGTTGCTCCTCGAGTCTTAGGGTTTCGTGGGGATGATATACGCCAGAGGGGAGAGGCTGGAGTGGGCCAGGGCGGCCACACCACTCCCTGGCGCGGCCTAGGCCTGCCTGCGCCATGGGGTGGTGTGGGCCCCCTGTGGCCCACCTCCACTCCATCTTCTGGCATCCTAAGTCTTCTGGAAAAATAGGATTTTCTGTATATTTTCCCGGATTTTCTGATCTTCGCGAATTTTGCCTCCAAACAACACCTTTTCCATCAGAATCCTGACTACAGGGGTTCATGCTCTAAAAGTCATCAACCATGCAAAAATAGATGAAATAACATAAGTATCACCTCTCAATAAGAAATATATCAATGAATAATAGTGAATTAAGACATAGAATAGTGATGCAAAATGGACGTATCAGGAGCACGTTGACCGATCTTTCCTTGTGAGGATTCTATCGGACCAGTGGCCACCAGTGAGAGCACTCGGCCTTGTATCGTGTGAGTGTTGCGTGTGTTCATCGTGTTCTTCACGAGGTGTGCGTCTGCTTCCGCTACCTTCTCTCTTTCCCCTCGCTTTCCCATCGATTTGACCACGAGATCCGTGAAGATCGGGCCACCCACGGGATTACCCCATAACAAGAAGTCTCTGTTCCGGCACCCTGCCGGGATGGGTAAGTGCCCCCAGAGCCATCTCCATCGATCTCCACCACCATCTCCATCGTTGTTGCTGATTCCTATGATGATGAGGGAGTGGTTCTTCCTCAAGGCTAAGGGTTCTACCTGTAGCTATGTGTTCATCTCTCTCTCTATGCATGATCATATTGTGATCATGAGCTTTGTAATCAAGTAGATCTACCTTGCTACTCAAGTGCTTTAATAGATCTCTGCTCTCCCCACGTGTGTGAAAGTGACAGCGTGCACACCATGATGGCACTTAGGCTAGAGATTACAAATACTTGTTATGAGTTATATTTGGAGTTGGATGTCTCTATGAAATTGTGGTGTTTGTTGGAACTATCTAGCGCTCAAGGTGACAGTGTGGGGTTACCTAGATGGGAAAAGCAAACTTTGAGGTGTGCTGTTATAGCCCTACCATGGATTAGAGTGTCCAACCGGAAAGTAGTTTAGAGTAGTATCATAAAGAGAAGATATTTATATGAGAGTGTTCACTAGTGAAAGTATGATCCCTAGGCCTTGTTTCTAAGCATTGAAACACCGTTTGCAAGTAGATCTGTTACATGTTTGCTTGCTTCCATCTTTATTTCAGATTGCCTTTAGTCTCTTGCCACGTCAACCACGCGCCATCAAAGCTCTTTTCTAGCACCGTTATGACTTATAATTATCTATACCACTTGTATTTCACTATCTCTTCGCCGAAGTAGTGCACCTATACACCTGACAAGTGTATTGGGTATGTTGGAGACACAAGAGACTTCTTGTATCTTGATTGCAGGGTTGCTTGAGAGGGATACCTTTGACCACTTCCTCCCTGAGTTCGATAAACCTTGGGTAATCCACTTAAGGGAAACTTGCTGCTGTTCTACAAACCTCTGCACTTGGAGGCCCAACATCTGTCTACAAGAATAGAAGTGCATAGACATCAGATGATGTCGAGGTTGATTTTGCCCAGGGGATATATGCCCTTGCCTGGGACGATGTCGTGGAACATCGTGTCTGAGACTTCCAAACAAGTCAGAGGGATCCTCATCGCATGCAAGGTACTCGCGAACATGAGGTTGATGGTGCTCCCGCCGTCCATGAAGACGTGACTCATATCGAAGCCCCCGATTTGCGCCTCGAGTACGAGGGGACAGTGACCTGGACGAGGAACTTGACGCGGGTGGTCGTGCTTGTTGAAGGTGATGTAGGAGTCGCTTCCACTGAGGTACTCAGTGGTGGAGGGTGGAGAGTTTATTGCCAAGTTGACTTGGTGAGTGATGGCCTTCTACACTCGATTTGAGGATGCCCTTTTTGGATCATCCCCATGTTGCCCACGGCTCGTCGGTATGGCTCGCCTCCGTGATGCTGTACCGGCACAGCCGCGGGTGGTGTTGGTCCGGGTGGTGGTGGAGGAGCTCCATGTGACACAGCACTAGGGCAGCTCCATAGCCCCTGTTAATCGCATCGCGATTCATCCGAGCCAGGCCCTCGTGGAGTTTGAGGAACTCGCGGCAGTCCTTGAGGAGGTGGCTGGATTTCTTCTTGTCATCGTGCTTGTCGATGTAGAAGTGCAAGTTGCATGGTCCGGATAGTTTGTCCTCGATAGATGTTGCGGGTGCCTCTTCGCGAGTGCGGTGCTGCCACACCTGCGTGGTTTTTCCATTGTCGCGGTATCCACCGCTGCGATATCCGCTGTTGCGGTTGTCGTCGTGTTTGTCAGCATCGCCGGCTGCGACCATGTTGACTTCGTCGCAGTCGTCGTATACGCGCATTCGACGTTTGGCTCGGCGGTCGCGTCTGTGCCCGAGGTCGTCGTTATCGTCGGAGTAGGTGCGGTTTTTCACTAAATCTTCTCCGTTAGCCCACCGATTCATGATTTCCATCAGGTGGTCGATAGTTTTGGGCTTCGAACGACCCAGCTCCTCCCTGAGCTCTATGTGTCGAATGCCGTCGTTGAACGCGTCGATTACGCGGTCCTCAGAGATGTTTTCTGCGGAGTTCTTGATGATGGACCACCTCTGGATGTACGAGTGCAGCGAGTCGCTAGACCTTTGTTGGCAGCTTCTCAATTGTTCGATTGGTGCGGGCCTTTTGTAAGTGCCCTTGAAGTTGCGCACGAAGCTGTAGACTAGCTCTTCCTAGCTGCGAATGGATCCGCGCAGGACGTTGTTGAGCCATGCGCGAGCGGTGCCCTGGAGCTGCAGCTGTAGGCATTGCATGGCCGTGCTTCGACTCCCGCCGTGCAGCCTAACGGAAGAGATGTGGTCCTCCAACCAGATTTTTGGGTCTTGCAAGCCATCAAATTTTGGGTTCTCCAACGGGAGTTTGAACCCTTTGGGCATTCGCTTCTACCTGATGGCCCTACTGAAGCATCTGGCGCCGCAGAGCTCAGTCTTGTCTTCTTCCGAGTTAGTTGAACGAGCATGCCTTGCTCGCATCTTATCGACCTTGCGCTGCGTGATGGCGTCACGCGCATCGTAGTCGCGGTCATGCCGCCGTGAGCGATGTCGCCGTGACAGGTCATGACTATCGTCGCTGGAGGAGTACGAGTAGTAGTATTTGTCCAGAGCCTTGCTTTTCTTCGGCTTTGGTGTTGGCTCCTTGTCGAGGGCGGCCTCGATTAGCCCTAGGCCCGCGATCGTAGATTGGTGCATGGCAGCTTGCGGATCTCCAGCCGGCGGCTGGTTGTTGAGGAGGTACATGGTGGCCGCTGTCATCGTAGCTTGCGGCGTCTTTGGGAGCACGTTGCCCCGCGTATCCACCGTCATAGAGCCTAAGTCGAGGACTTTCGCGGCTTCTACGCGTTCTTTCTCGGTGAGGTGGGCCAGTCGAGATTGATGACCCACAAGTATAGGGGGTGTATCACAGTATTTGCGATAAGTAAGAGTGTCGAACCCAACGAGGAAAAGAAGGTGCTGGCTAGTGGTATGGATCAGGAATTCTCTGCAAATACTTAGCAAATGGATTTTTAGGGTTTTTTAATAATGCAAGTAAATAAAGTACGAGTAAATAAAAGACAATAAGAATAAATGCAGCAAGTGGTCCAATCCTTTATTCAGCAAAGGACAAGCCGGTTGTATTACTTAAGATGACCAAACATTCTCGAGGACACACGGGAATTCTGTCAAGTGCTTTCGCTTCATATAGTTGATTAATCTTCTTTAGCTTACTAAGTGTTGTGTGGGTGAACCTGTGCTAATGTACCGACCTTCCTAGGACTAATACATACTTGTGATTATACCCCTTGCAAACATCTGTAAGTACAAGAAAGTAATTAAGGTAGAAACCTAACCATAGCTTTAAACTCTAAGACCCTGACGTCCCTTGTGTTATGGTTTCCTAACGGGGGTTCAGGTTTTTGTCACTCCAGCAACCCCTACGATGCATTCCCCTAGGCCCATATAGGTGAAGTGTCATGTAGTCGATGTTCACATGACACCACTAGAAGAAGTACACCACAACTTAAATATCAAACTATCGAATCTTTCTCAACACAATTCCACTACTAACAACATGAATTCTCTCATGTCCTTAAGAACAAAACGAACTACTCACAAGACATCATATGGATCATGATCAGAGATGGAATAATGATGTATAACAATCTGAGCATAAAAAATAATTCAGCGGTTCCACTTAATAGCATCAACTACAAAGAGTAATCAACATCGGGAAAGTTTTCCCTAAGAACTATGCAAGATTCAACCCAATTGTTACAGCGGTATGGAGATGGTGATGAAGGTGTTGATGATGATGATGATGATGATGATGATCCCGATTAAGTCCAGCTTGATGGTGGTGTTGATGGCGACGATCTCCCCTCTCCGGGAAGGAATTCCCCCGGCAGAAATCTGTCTACTGGAGAGATCTTTCTCTCTTGGTGTTTTCTGCCCTGCAGAGGCGGCGAAATCTTTCTGTGGTCGCTCCCTAGGTATTAGGGTTCCGTGGAGAAAATATACGCTAGAGGGGAGAGCTGGAGGTGGACCAGGACGGCCACACCACCTTGTGGCGCGACCCAGGGTGGCCCGCGCCAGGGGGTGGTGTGGGCCCCCTGTGGCCCATCTCCACTCTTCCTTCTGGCAGTCTTCGTCTTCTAGAAAAATAGGATTTTCCATATATTTTTCTGGATTTTCTGATCTTCGCGAATTTTGCCTCCAAACAACACCTTTTCCATCAGAATCCTGACTGCAGCGGTCCATGCTCCAAAAGTCATCAACCATGCAAAAACAGATGAAATAACATAACTATCATCTCTTAATATGAAATATATCAATGAATAACAGCAAATTATGATACAGAACAGTGATGCAAAATGGACGTATCAACTCCCCCAAGCTTAGACTTCACTTGTCCCCAAGCGAAACTGAGCTCAATAAACATGACCTCAGGTTTATGGAGTGAAGAGTCGATAAAAGAATATGGACAAGAAGCATCACATTCATCAATACATAAGTCATAATGATGCAGCCCGTCCTATGGACGCTCCTACATCTACACCATCAAGTCCCCCAAGTGGACCCATGACTCGTGCACGAGCCAAACTCCTACAAGCTAAGGTGAACTCGCTCCTTTCCTCGTGCCAATTTGATACCTCCTTGGATGACATGCTACTTCATCCAACTACCCTATGCATCATCAGGTATGAAGCTTTGGCACATCACCAAGCACCCAAGGATGGAGAACAAGGAGCAGAGCGTGAAGTAGGAGCCGCTGGAGCTGCTCAGACCGGAGTCTCCGGTCTGCTCACACCGGAGTCTCCGGCTTGTCAAAGTCTCCGGCCTAAAGACACCGGAGTCTCCGGACCCACCTCCGGTCTGCCCCTGGAACCAGGCGCTGGGACAATCTGAAGGCCCCTCCGGAGGCTAGTCCAGAGACCGACCGGAGTCTCTGGCCCAGACCGGAATCTCTGGTCCACCACACCGGAGTCTCCGGTCCGACCGTCGCCAGGCATGAAAAGGCCTTTGGGCCTGCGGCCCATGTAACCCCTAGTCCGTCCAGAACTTGTCTTTTATTCCTAAAGTAACCCTGTTTAAGTGGCTGGCCTATATATAGTCCCCCACCTCCATTGTAAACCCTAGGCATGATATTGGAATTAGTGGAAACCCCTTTGTGGATCTATCTAATTCTTGCCTCATGCTCCTTGACTAAGGAGCACCAATATCCCCAAACCTCGTTGGAGTTTGCATCGTGCCTCTGTGTTTTACAAGGCCTAGGCATCGGTGTCCCTTTGCCTAGACATCAAGATCTCACCGAGTCTCCCATCTCACTGTGTCGGTTCGAGAGAGAGTCCTCCGCCCGACGCCGATCCTAGGGATTGCGCCGGACCGGTCACCGCCGGCGTGAGCTATTGGTGTGTATCGTGGTTTTGTGTGTGTGTGTTCATCGCGTTCTTCGTGTGTGTGTTCGTCGTGTTCATCCTCCCCTCCTCTCGCTGCACTCCGTCCTCGATTTGAAAGGGAATTGTGAAAGATCAGGCCACCCTAGAGGTTTGTCCTCAACATATTGGTATCAAGAGCTTCGTTGCTCACGATTTCCCCCACAAATTTTTCTTCTATCCACCAAAAATTCGAAAATCCCCAAAAAACAGCCCATATTTGCCTTTGGATCGATCTCTTGATTTGGAGTGTTATTTGTGGTTTTGATCCGACCAAACCTTGTCTAAGGAGTTGGTATAGCTTTATCGTGCGTTTTCCTAGCCCAATTTGGCCAATTTTTCGCGGATTTGAGGACCCAAGGCGTGGATTTCCGCTCAAGAACACGAGCAGTTCGCGATCTGACTCCAGACCGGAGTCTCCGGCCTACACCGGAGTCTCCGGCCTACCCACACCGGAGTCTCCGGCCTGCACCGGAGTTTCCGTCCTAAAACCCCAGAGTCTCTGGCCTGACGCCTGATTTTGACAGTTTTGCCTCTAATCTTGCATTGGCTAATTTCTTCTTGTTTGTTTGTGCCCGTGTGCGTGTCGTCAACTAACAACAAGCTTCCGCATCGACAACCCCCGCGCTCATCGACACCACGACCCACGAACATCATCCCGCACCAACGACGCCAAGTTCATCATCATCAAAGAAGGTATAACTTGCGTCACCTTGTTAACCCCTATCTTCCTTTCTATGTACCTATCCTATGAGAGTGGCTCATCTTGTGTTTGCTTGAGCATTGTGCATTTGTCCTTGGATAGTGAGTGTGCAAGAGCAATATCAAGTGTGACTAGGTAGCATCAAGGGAGAGCAAAAAAAAGATACAAAGAAAAAGCAAAATAAAAATAGTCTCCCATTGCCAAAGAGAGTCTCAAAGCTTGTAAGCAAGAGAGAAATAAGAGCGCCCAAGGCAAGTGCACAAATCCGTTGCTCACTTTTCTTATTTGCAAACGAGCCACGGTCTCTCCTTGCATTGGCACGACAACGAGCTTAGTCATCGTTAGGACATTTTGTTTGCTCATTTTCATAGTCGTGTCAATCCCAACTTTCTCCACGTGTGTGTATATAGTCGTAGGATCCCGTCACCCTTTTGAGTTGTTGACCTTTGCCTTTGACTTGAGTTTTGTTGGATTTTACCCACTTTTGACTATCCCTTTTCTTTTGGTTGGTTCTTTGGCTTTCCACAATCCTAACCTACCACCAACAAGCTTTTGAGAGTTAGTTCTTTCTTTAGTGTGAGTTTTCTTTGCATTTCCACTTTGCACGCTTATAGCTCTCACTTGTGGTTTCTAGTTTGGTGCAATTCCCAAGGTGAGGTACAAGGCTAACACCACCATATTCCACTTCAATATACAATACTTGTGTGTTTTGCATGATGGATAGGCACGGTGAGACGAGCCAACCACCTCCCCAAGAAGAAGATCAAGGTCCGTACATGACGCACGCAAGTCACTTCATCGTCCGCCAAGAGTTCCGTGAATGTTGCCAAGCTCTTGAGACGCGACAAGATGAACAATTTGGCGAGACGCAAGCCAAGTTCAAGAACATCGACAACCGCTTCGACGACCTCGAATGACAAATGCATGCAATGCATCACAACTTCGGCCACCAAAATGAAGCGCTTCAACGCTCCGTCGCCGAAACAAATGACAATCTTCGACGCCTCATCGACGGAATGGCAAGACCGCGTTCACGTGCTTCAAGCTCTTCAAGCTCATCGCGTCGTCATGCTCCTCCTCAACAAGATCTTCAACCAAGTGCTCCAAGACGCAATGATGCCCCCGTGGTTGAAGATGAAACCTCTTCAAACTATGTACCTTCCCCACGGCACGCCGCAACGTCAAGCTATGATGGTGACCTCTCTTCAAGGCCACGAGCAAGGCAAGAAGCACACCGTCATCACGCAAGGGCACTAGTGATCCAACAAGAGCAACCACAAGAGGAACCGCAAGCGCATCCGCAAGTGCAACCGCAAGTCTACCACCATCGACCGCGACACATACTTGACACAACGAGTGATGACTCCAATTTGGAGAATCAAGCTCGTCATCGACGTGAAGCTCTCCAAGATCCTCCTCCTCGTCATCAACGTCAACAACGACACCATGGTCATCACAAGGCGCCCCCTCATAATCAACAAAACTTGGCGCGTCAAGTGATACAAGTTGAGCAACGGCCACCATGTCAAGAGGCTCATGACCATGTTCTTCGTCGTGAGGCTCATGTGCCTAACCAACATCATCAACCGAGGAACGAGCCTCCTCTTCGTCATCAACCACGTAAAGAGGCTCCACACCCTCGCCACCATGAGGCCCAAGCGCCTCAACCACGTCAACAACCGCGCCAAGAGCAAGAGCAAGCTCCTACACAACAATACCAAGAGCAAGCTCCGCAACAAGGACGCGAGAACCAAGTTCCACCTCCCCAACTACAAGATCATCAATAAGGTCACCTAGCTCGTCGCAATGACCGCAACGATGAAGAAACTTTTGGCAAGCTCAAGTTCACAATGCCCAAGTTCACCGGATCCAATGACCCCGAAGAATACCTCTCTTGGGCACTCAAAGTCGACAAGATCTTCCGCATGCACAACTATAGCAACGAGAAGATGGTCGCCATGGCTTCGCTTGAGTTTGATGATTACGCCAACCTTTGGTGGGAACAAGTTCAAGTTGCTCGTGATGCAAGACAAGAGCCGCCAATCACAACTTGGCATGACATGAAGGCTCACATGAGATCCCGGTTCGTTCCCGCGCACTACACGCGTGACCTCTTCAACAACCTTCAAGCGCTTCGTCAAGGGACAAAGACCGTGGAAGAATACTTCAAGGAAATGGAACTCAACCTGATTCACGCCAACATTGATGAGCGCATGGAGCAAACAATGGCACGTTTCCTTATGGGCTTGAATCACCCAATCAAGCGCATCGTCGAGTTCCAAACATACAACACCATGGTTGAGCTTGTGCACATAGCAACAAAGGCTGAACGTCAAGTGCAAGAGGACATCAAGTACAACAAGCCCAAGACGTACTTCACCTACAAGCAAGCTTCAACCGTTACACCAACAACTTTCAATGGTAGCTCCTCAAGTACCTCCAAGCCTTCCTTCAAGCCCACACTTCCTCAAGGAAAACTGCCCCCAAGTGGCAAGCAAGCAAACAATGATACACCTTTCAACGGTGAATGCTACAAGTGTGGAGGTAAAGGACACAAGTCGGCCGAATGTGGAAACAAGAAAGTCTTGTTCATCCATGACAATGGTGATGAAGAGTACTTGAGTGAAGATGAGTTTGATGCCCGTGTCAAGGAAGCAATGGCAAGACAACGAGTGGAAGATGATCAAGAACTCCTCATGTGTGAGCATGATGCAAGTCCATCGCTTGTCGTCACAAGGATCTTGACCACTCAAGCACAAGAGCATGAAGACCAACGCTCCAATATCTTCCAAACACGAGCTGACATCAATGGCAAATCTATCAAGGTGATCATTGACGGAGGGAGTTGTCACAACCTTGCTAGCAGCGAGTTGTGCGAGAAGCTCAACCTCACCCTCCATCCGCACAAGCACCCCTACCACGTGCAATGGCTAAGTGACCAAGGGTCCGTGAAGATCAAGCATACCGTATCGGTCTCCTTCGCCATTGGTCCTTACAAAGATACAGTGGAGTGTGATGTGGTTCCTATGACAGCTTGCCACATGCTTCTTGGTTGACCGTGGCAATTTGACAAGGCTGCTCAACATGATGGTCGCACCAATACACCTTCAAATGGTTCAACAAAACATGTGTTTTGCAACCGATGACTCCTAGCCAAATAATTGCGGACAATGCAAAGGCTTTAGCGAGGGCGCAAAGCACAACACCTACTTGTGAGAAGAGCGCTGAGAGAGAGAACCACCTCATAGTGAGTGAGAGCCACAAGCCAAATTCAAGTGGAAAAACTAAGAGTGTTCTCCTTGCCACCAAAAGTGAGATGAGAGATGTTCCGAACAACCCATCCATCTTGCACTATGTCCTCCTTTGCAAGGGACTAGCGCAAGGAACTAACGAATTAACCAATGTTCCTCCATCTTTGATGAGTGTTTTGCAGGAATTCAAGGATGTGTTCCCCAAAGAGCTTCCACATGGACTACCTCCTCTTCGCGGCATCGAACATCACATTGACCTTATCGTCGGTGCACCACTTCCCAACCGCGCCGCCTACTGCACGAACCCGGAGGAGACAAAGGAGATTGAACGTCAAATCAACCAACTCGTCTCCAAAGGTTTGATCCAAGTTAGCACTAGTCCAAGTGTCGTACCCGTGATTCTTGTTCCAAAGACGGATGATATGTTACGGTTATGCATAGACTGTCGTCCAATCAATGCTATCACCGTGCGTTATCAACATCCCATACCACGTCTCGATGACATGCTTGATGAGTTGTGTGGAGCCACTATTTTTTCGAAAATTGATCTTCGTAGTGGTTACCATCAAATACGCATGGCTGAAGGTGATGAGTGGAAAACCACCTTCAAGACGAAACTTGGTCTCTATGAATGGTTGGTTATGCCCTTTGGTTTGTCTAATGCCCCATCAACCTTCATGCGCCTAATGAATCATATCTTGCATTCTCTCATTGGAAAAAGTGTTGTTGTCTATTTCGATGATATTCTTATTTATAGCAAATCACTTGAGGACCATATAACACATGTCAAGGAAGTTTTGCAAATCCTTCGACATGAAAAGCTTTATGCTAATCTTCCCAAGTGCACTTTTGCTAAAGACAAGTTGATTTTTCTTGGATTTGTCGTTTCTTCGAAGGGAATTGAAGTTGATGTTTCCAAGGTAAAAGACATACGAGATTGGCCCATCCCAACAAATGTGAGTGAACTTCAAAGTTTTCATGGGTTGGCTGGTTTCTATCGTTGCTTTGTGGAAGACTTTTCCACTATTGCTTGTCCTCTCAACGAGTTGACGAAGAAGAATGTCACCTTCGTGTGGGGCAAAGCACAACAAAAAGCTTTTGATGAACTCAAAAAGAGGCTCACCGAAGCACCTCTCCTTGCTTTACCGGATTTCACAAAAACTTTTGAGATAGAGTGCGATGCTAGTGGTATTGGCATTGGAGGAGTCCTTATGCAAAACGGATGTCCTATAGCCTACCATAGCGAGAAACTTGATGGTGCTCGCCTCAACTATCCGATTTATGACAAAGAGCTTTTTGCCTTAGTTCGTGTCCTTCAAGTTTGGCAACACTACCTTTGGCCCAAGGAATTTATCATACATTCCGACCACGAGTCATTGAAATATCACAAAGGCCAAGCTAACTTGAGCAAGAGACACGCTAAGTGGGTTGAGTTCATGGAGTCTTTTCCGTACATTGTCAAGTATAAGAAGGGCAAAGATAATGTAGTTGCGGACGCATTGTCTCGCAAACATACAAGCCTTCTTACGAGACTTGAAATCAACGTGTTGGGTCTTGAGGAAATAAAATCTTTGTATGCTTCCGACCCGTTCTTCAAACCAATTTTCGCAAAGTGCTCCAATGCCAAAGGAGTTGATGATTTCTATTTGCATAAGGGATTTCTATTTAAACAAAACAAGCTATGCATTCCGAAGTCGTCTCTTCAACTTTTGCTCCTCCAAGAATCTCATGGTGGAGGCCTTATGGGTCACTTTGGTCGCGACAAGACATTGGACATGCTCTCCAATCACTACTTTTGGCCCAAGGTGAAGCATGACATGGAGCGCTACATTCAACGATGCACGACATGTGTTCAAGCTAAGTCGCAAGCTAATCCCTATGGTCTTTATATGCCATTGCCTATTCCTCATACACCTTGGTCCGACATTAGCATGGATTTCGTGTTAGGATTGCCTAGATCTAAGCATGGTCATGATTCTTTATTTGTTGTTGTGGATCATTTTTCCAAAATGGCACACTTCATACCGTGCCATAAGACCGACGATGCTTCACATGTTGCAAATCTGTTTTTCAGGGAAATCATCCGTCTTCACGGTGTGCCAAGGACAATCGTCTCCGACCACGACGTCAAATTCATGAGCTACTTATGGAAGACCCTCATGGCCAAGCTCGGCGTCCATCTCCTCTTTTCATCCGCATCACATCCTCATACTGATGGCCAAACTGAAGTTGTCAACCGAAGCCTCGGAACTCTCCTTCGTGTATTGATCAAGAAAAACCTGAAGGATCGGGAGGAATGCATCCCACACGCCGAGTTCGCCTACAATCGAGCCAAGCACTCAACAACTAAGATGAGTCCATTCATGATCGTCTATGGTTTTGAGCCCCTCACCGCACTCGACATCCTACCACTACCTCTCCATGAGTGAACGAACATGGACGTCGAGAAACGCGCACACGCCATGAAGAAACTTCATGAAGAAACAAGAGCTACTATCGAACAACAAGTCCTTCACCAAGCTTCAAGGTTAAACAAGGACAAGAAGGATCTTTGAAGAAGGTGACCTTGTGTGGATACACCTAAGCAAAGACCGCTTTCCCAAGGAACGTGACTCCAAGCTCAAGCCAAGAGGAGATGGTCCCTTCAAGGTCCTCAAAAGAATCAACAACAACGCCTACATCATCGACATACCGACCTCCAAGTACCTTGCAAGCAATACATTCACTGTCAAGGATCTCTCACCCTACCATGGAGATGTTCAAGATGATAACCATGAAGAGTCGAGGACGACTCTTTCCCAAGGGGGAGCTGATGCAGCCCGTCCTACGGACGCTCCTACATCTACACCATCAAGTCCCCCAAGTGGACCCATGACTCGTGCACGAGCCAAACTCCTACAAGCTAAGGTGAACTCGCTCCTTTCCTCATGCCAATTTGATACCTCCTTGGATGGCATGCTACTTCATGCAACTACCCTATGCATCATCGGGTATGAAGCTTCGGCACATCACCAAGCACCCAAGGATGGAGAACAAGGAGCAGAGCGTGGAGCAGGAGCTGCTGGAGCTGCTCAGATCGGAGTCTCCGGTCTGCTCACACCGGAGTCTCTGGCCTGTCAAAGTCTCAGGCCTGAAGACACCGGAGTCTCCGGACCCACCTTCGGTCTGCCCCCAGAACCAGGCGCTGGGACAATCTGAAGGCCCCTCCGAAGGCCAGCCCGGAGACCGACCAGAGTCTCCGGCCCAGACCGGAGTCTCTGGTCCACCACACCGGAGTCTCCGGTCCGACCGTCGCCAGGCATGAAAAGGCCTTTGGCCTGCGGCCATGTAACCCCTAGTCCGTCCAGAACTTGTCTTTTATTCCTAAAGTACCCCTATTTAAGTGGCTGGCCTATATATAGTCCCCCACCTCCATTGTAAACCCTAGGCATGATATTGGAATTAGTGGAAACCCCCTTTGTGGATCTATCTAATTCTTGCCTCATGCTCCTTGACTAAGGAGCACCAATATCCCCAAACCTCGTTGGAGTTTGCATCGTGCCTCTGTGTTTTACAAGGCCTAGGCATCGGTGTCCCTTTGCCTAGACATCAAGATCTCACCGAGTCTCCCATCTCGCCGTGCCGGTTCGAGAGAGAGTCCTCCGCCCGACGCCGATCCTAGGGATTGCGCCAGACCGGTCACCGCCGGCATGAGCTATTGGTGTGTATCGTGGTTTTGTGTGTGTGTGTTCATCGCGTTCTTCGTGCATGTGTTCGTCGTGTTCATCCTCCCCTCCTCTCCCGTACTCCGTCCTTGATTTGAAAGGGAATCGTGAAAGATCGGGCCACCCTAGAGGTTTGCCCTCAACACATAATAGGAGACAACTCACTATTATATAACTTAACTTGCAATAAGTAAAGGAAACACAATAAAGATACATAAAGTGAATCATAATTGGTAATGGCAAACTTAGCTCTTGGTCGAAGAATAGTTGACAATTTGCTGGAGTTCACAAATAACCGATTTTCAATGATAGCTTTCAAAGTAGTAATCACTAAGATAAGAGCAATGTGCAAAACAAGGAACATAAGAAACATGATTGAATAAATCATCATATGAATGAATGAAACACAACAACTCAAAATACTTGCTGAGATAGAGGGGAACAGGTTTACTGACTCAACTAAAAAGTAAAAGAAAGGCCCTTCACAGAGGGAAGCAGGGATTTCAAGTTTCATAAAGAGCTCCCAAAAATTATGATACTTATTAGCTTTCAGCTCTCATTGCCCCTATCATAGGCATCTTTAGGTGATTAAGGTTAAAGTGATCAAATACGTGGATATGCTTGACAAGTTGTAAGTTGAAAATCTCATGTCCCTTGAATACGAGGCTGCTCCTCATGCTACTCAAGTTTAGTCACCGGTAAGTTCTTGTCATAGTAAGCACATGTGTATCATAGAGAACCGCTAACGGGGTACCCCTTGCCTGATGATATGGAAGAATCCCCATATCAAAATGACAAGGCAAGCAGACAACAAGCATCTCAGCAATCTTCTTATTTACCATGGGAATATGGTGCTTTTTTCTCTCTTTCCTCTTTTATCATCTTTTTTTCTTTTTCTCTATCTCTATCCCTTTTTTTATAAGAAGAATGCTTCATAGATGCTTGTTATGGTTACGCTGCAGGTTTCCACCATGACAGCATGGATTAGACCGACGGCCCGGGCATTTCTCTAACACACATACATAACTCCATGGACTTACAAGCTCCCCTTTCATTTCACACCGACGACATCCATAGACAAAATAACATGATATCAACTAGGTACAAAGTACCGGTGCAATGTTGAAAGCGTTCCCCATGACAGCATGGTTCTGCTAATTCACAACTTACAAAGCGCAAGCATATACGCAACATAGATGGGCACAATGGTTCAAGTTTATTAAATGCAAGAAAGTAAAGTGTGCCATCAAGTTCATGAGAGCTTTAATCACTAATTTTCACATAACAAGTTTAATTTGGAAGGTAGATAAAAACAAGAATTTACTTGGAATAGCAATAGTGCTAATAGGTAGGTATGGTGGACACAAATGGCATAGGTTTGGTTTAAGGATTGGATGCACGAGCAGAATTCCCTCTCAGTACAGGTTTTTGGCTAGCAAGGCTGGGTAGCAAGTATAAGAGTTGAAGGAAACAAACAAACATACAAGTGATAAAAACAAACATGCAATCTTCCTTGGAAGCACAAAGGATCTTAACTAGAGAATACTAAACTTATGAGCAAATCAAGAAAGAAAGATGATGAAATTATATTTCTTTAAGAGCACTTTTATCTTTTTCATTCAATTCTCAAAAATAGTGTTGCTACTGACCGAGCCAGGTTTGCCAAAACCAACTAAATTAACTCCATGATCCCAAAGTGATACCAATACTAATGACAAGATCAATCATATAACCACGAATTGAAAACTAATATAAGATATGCAAAAGAGTAAATGATAGAACTTCTCATTAATATTCTATAACGGCTACTCATACCAAGGGATACATATCTAACGAGAGAGGGGACACTTCCATAATGCAAACCATCCTACATGATAACTTCTCTATTCATGATATGACTCTACTAAATAGGTGAAAGGATAGAAGATAGTGATGTGATACCGCGACACTCCCCCAAGCTTGGAACAAACCAAGGGGATGCCAAAACCTGATGACGAATTACTCCTTCGGTGGTGGTGGTATCCTCTCGTCATCGTCCGACTTCCAGGGTAAGGGCTCCCCATCAACAAAGGACATCGTGGTTTCCAGCATCCTGAAACTTGCAGCAGCACTTATGCGTTTAAACCTAACCTCGTACTCACAGTTTTGATTTTGAATGTCGTAGAGCTGTGCTTGTAGTTGGTTGGTGGTTTGGCGGAGTGAGAGGACTTCATCCTTGAGCTCAGCAGCCTCCTTTTGGTGCTCGGCGATGAGTTCAGAACAAATCTTATGGATGATATCCACTTCGCGCTCCGCCATCTTCTTGTACCTAATGACTTCTTGCTCCAGTGCTTCCATCCTGTCTTCCAGACTTCCTTCACCTTTAGGGCCTTGAACATCCTTTATCCGTACCTCTCCATCTTCAAGCAACAACTCCCTAGGATGAATCTTCAACTCTCTCATGTATGGGTTGATGATATCCGTAGAGAAATCTTCCTTGGCTGATCCAGAGGAAGACATTGTGGCTCCAAATCTAGGACTCTACCTGTTAGAAACAGATCAAAACAAAAACACAACAAGAACACGATATACGAACCTCGGGGGATCTGGGGGATTATATATTACGAAGTTTCACAACAAAAGGAAGGTACTGGGAGAAAACGGGTCAGAGACGGAGTCCGGGGTGGCCACACCACCTGGTGGCGCGGCCAGGGGTGGGCCCGCGCCACAGGGTGGTGTGAGCCACCCAGGCTCCGTTTCCGTCCCTCTTTCGCTTCGTAACTTTCCTTGTTGGCTAAAAACTACAAAAATATAACTGGATAGATCTTTCGTGGAACTTTTCTTACCAGAACTATTACCTATTCGAAAACAGACTCTACAGGTCTCTGAATTTGGTCTTTGATAAATTTTTCCGGAGTTATAACTTGAAAAGCATCAACATCTTCATTGTGAGAATCTCCAGCAATATAGTGCTTGAGTCGTTGCCCATTCACCACTTGTGTAGTGTTGACTTTTAAAGAGGAATTTTTTATCGCTCCTGAACGGTACACTTCTTCAATAACGAAAGGTCCTTCCCATTTTGACAGTAGTTTTCCTGCAAAAAATCTGAGAGGAGACCTATACAATAGAACTTCCTCACCAACATGGAATTCTCTCTTAAGTATTCGCTTGTCATGCCATCTTTTAACCTTTTCCTTAAAGAGTCTAGCATTCTCATATGCTTCACTCCTCCATTCATCCAAAGAACTTAAGTCAAATAATATTTTTTCACCAGCAAGCTTACAATCTCTATTAAGTTCTTTAACTGCCCAATAAGCTTTGTGTTCTAATTCTAAAGGTAAGTGACAAGCTTTCCCATAAACCATTTTATAAGGAGACATCCCCATAGGGTTTTTATAGGCAGTCCTATAAGCCCATAAAGCATCGTTCAACTTTTTAGCCCAGTTTTTTCTAGATCTATTAACAGTCTTTTCCAAGATAGATTTAATTTCTCTATTTGATAACTCTACTTGCCCACTCGTTTGGGGGTGATAAGATGAAGCGATTCTATGATTAACATCATATTTAGCAAGGGTCTTTCTAAAACCACCATGAATGAAATGAGAACCTCCATCATTCATGAGATACCTAGGCACTCCAAACCTAGGAAAGATAACATCCTTAAGCATTTTTAGAGAGGTCTCCCCGTTAGCACTCTTCGTAGGTATGGCTTCTACCCACTTAGTAACATAATCAACGTGATGAGGACATCCCTACAATTACACCTACCCCAATGACTACTGAAGATGCTACAACTTTTGCAAGAAAGGATCAGTCCAATGAGATTAGAATTGGACCTATTACAAGAGCTCGTGCTAAGCTACTGGAACAACAAGTGAATTTACTCCTAAACGAATCTGGTACTTTGATTGATGAGAACTTTATACTGCCTAAGTCTATGCATTTATGTATGATCAGGTTCGTTGGAGAAACAAGCATGGCGCGAGGAGGAGAGGGGCTACAAGAGAAGCCCAACATGATGATCGCCCAAGGATGCGCGAGGGAGGAGCGGGAGGAAGGCACAAGAGAAGATCATCAAGACGAAGGCAAAAAGATCTGCCACGACCGGAGTGTCCGGCCAGATCCACCCGGACTGTCCGGCCTGGTCGAGAGGCAAACTGGCGTGGACATTCAGTATGCCAGTTCGGACACTACACGGACGCCACCCGGAGACTTCAAAGTTTTTGGCCAGACCGGACTGTTCGGCACACTTCACCCGGAGTGTCCGGCCTGACCGGACTGTCTAGCCGAATTCGACCGGAGTGTCCGCCCGCCGACCGAATCTGGTCCAAGTCGGTTTGTATCAATTTGAGTCGTTTGCGTTTAGTTTCGGTTTCTGGTCGCTCCAGCCGCCCTTATAAGCTATGGGACGACCTCTAGTTAGGGTTTAGACCACGTTAAAATATTTTGGAGTTATTTCTTTCATAGAACCTCCGGAATTACCCTGTGTTCGAATATACCAACTATAATTGAGTGTGATCTGTTGTTCCATTGGGAATTAGTAGATTGCATACTACCGTTCGTGGTCACGGCTGCGTGCGCAAGAGCGTGGTGTTGTGAATATCCTACAAGGTTCGAGAGATGTTGCGTTGACATTAGGGATCGAGCGGGAGAGTTCATAGCTACATGCTAGTTATCTATCATCCACCATTATCACCGCCATCCGCTTACTGAGAAGATCGGGCTACCCCATATCAAGTTGATACTATCCAAATGCAAGTGGCTACGCTCAATGACAATGTCACCACTTTGCAGCAGTCCATTGAGGCTTTGACAGCCGCCTTGGATAGAAGGGAAGATCCTCAACATGATGATGCCTTTGATGATTTCGATGAGGGTAGCGCTGTTGGTGCTGCTCCACATGTTGGCAGGGGACGTGCTATTCCCCCTGTCCATGCACCTGCTCATGGTCATGGGTTTGCCCATCTTGGGCGTGGTCCACGTGTGCCCAACCAAGCTGCTGATGACGGTTTGGGCAAGCCAAAATTCTCGATTCCTAACTTTGATGGTTCCATTGATCCTGAAGACTACCTCACCTGGGACTTGAAGATTGAGAAACTCTGGCGCTTATTTGACTATCCAGAAGATAAGAAGGTCAAGCTTGCATCATCTGAATTTGATGGTTATGCTTTGCGTTGGTGGGATGCTCTTGTGCAACATAGGAGGGAGGATAACGAACTTCCTGTGATGGATTGGCGCGAGATGAAGCAAATCATGAAGGCTCGTTTCGTACCAACCAACTACTTGCGATCAGTTTTTGATAAATTGACGCAACTGAAGCAAGGCACCATGACAGTTGATGAGTACTACATGGAGATGGAGATGCTTATGCAGCGTGCTCGAGTTCGTGAGTCCATTGAGATGACCATGCAGCGATTCCTAAACAATTTGAAGTTACCAATCAAGAGCATTGTTCGTCATCACAAGTATGAGACCATGAATGAGTTGTTGCATCATGCTAGAGAGGCCGAATCCCAGTTGGCAGAAGAGGCGAAGTCGCGTGCTCGTTTTTCGTCCTCCAGCAGATTTTCGGACAGGTCTACACCTCCTACAGTCATGCCACCAGCTGCTGTTCCGTTTACACCATCGGCCAAACCAGCAAATACACCTTCATTTGGTTCTAATGCTCGGAAACCCGCTGCTCCTGCTGCTAGCTCGGGTTCCAACATGTCTACTGCACGTACTCGTGATGTAGTGTGCCATACTTGTGGAGGTAGAGGTCACTACAAGAAAGATTGTCCAAACAGCAATGTTATGTTTGTTAATGAACAAGGTGAAGTAGAAAGTGGAGATGAAGCTTCTGATGATGATATTGATGACGGCGAGGAAGGTGCTGATGCATATGCTGAGCGTGCACCCACTATTGTCGTATCTTCACGTGTACTTAGTGTGCAACCGGTTGAGGAATCCCAGCATTGTAACTTGTTCCAAACAAAAGCTCTAGTTGGACCAAACAAAGCTTGCAAGGTAATTATTGATGGAGGTAGCTGCAGAAATCTTGCAAGTAAGGAACTATGTGCCAAACTGAATTTGACATACTTACCTCATCCCAAGCCATACTACATACAATGGTTGAGCAACAATGGTGAGATGAAGGTAAATCATATGGTACGTGTGAATTTTCAAATAGGTCCATACAAAGATTCTATTGATTTTGATGTGGTTCCTATGGCTGTTTGTCACCTACTATTGAGTCGGCCTTGGCTCTATGATCGCCATGTGCAACAGAATGGCCAAGCCAATACATATCACTTGGAATTCAAAGGGAAGAAGATTACTATGCAGCCAATGACACCACAAGAAATTGTGAATGATTCTCGCCAGAAGATAGAGGTGAACCTGAAGGAAGATACTACCACTCGGCGAGACTGTGTTACAGCTGTTCCTGATGTAATTGAGCCTAAATTGAGTGATATACGAAAAGTGAGAGAGTGCCTGGGTTATTGATACTAGCCACCAAGGAGGATATGAGAGAGTTTCGTGAGGATCCTACAGCCATGCCACTTGTGCTCATGTATAAGGGCGAGGTATTGGTTTCTAACGACATGACCCCTATTTCTCTTGGTGTCTCTTCTGTTTTGCAGGACTTTGGGGATGTGTTTCCAGAAGACGTACCCGCAGGTTTGCCTCCATTGCGTGGTATAGAACATCAAGTGGACCTGATTCCTGGCGCCACACTTCCCAACCGTGCACCTTACAGGACTAATCCCGAAGAAACTAAGGAAATTCAGAAGCAAGTACAAGCGTTGCTGGATAAAGGGTACATTCGTGTCTCTCTTAGCCCTTGTGCTGTTCCTGTTATTTTAGTTCCTAAGAAAGATGGTACATGGCGCATGTGTGTTGATTGTAGAGCGATTAATAACATCACTATTCGATATCGTCATCCTATTCCACGCTTAGAGGATATGCTAGATGAATTGAGTGGTGCTGCTGTTTTCTCTAAAATTGACTTACGTAGTGGTTATCATCAAATTAGGATGAAAGAAGGGGATGAATGGAAAACTGCTTTCAAAACTAAATTCGGTTTGTATGAGTGGTTAGTTATGCCATTTGGTCTTACTAATGCACCTAGTACTTTCATGCGTTTGATGAATCATGTTTTGAGAGAGTTTATTGGTCGTTTCGTGGTTGTTTACTTTGATGATATACTCATATACAACCACACTGAATCTGAACATTGCACTCATATTAGACAAGTTTTGCAAGTGTTACGTGATAATAAACTGTATGCTAATCTTGAGAAGTGTACATTTGCAAAAGATAAGGTCATATTCCAAGGATTTGTTGTTTCTAAGCATGGAGTAGAGGTAGATCAATCTAAAATTGAATCAATTCAGAATTGGCCTACTCCAATGAATGTAAGTCAAGTGCGTAGTTTCCACGGTCTCGCTGGTTTCTATAGGCGCTTTGTGAAAGATTTTAGCACCATTGCTGCACCATTAAATGATTTGACAAAGAAAGGTGTTCCTTTTGTATGGGGCGCGGCCCAAGACATTGCATTTGATACATTGAAACGTTTGCTTACTTCTGCACCATTGCTTGCATTACCTGATTTTTCGAAGCAATTTGAAGTTGAATGTGATGCTAGTGGTATAGGCATAGGTGGCGTTTTGATGCAAGAGGGTCGGCCTATAGCTTATTTTTCTGAGAAATTGACTGGTGCTCGTTTGAATTATTCTATCTATGATAAAGAATTGTATGCACTTGTTAGAGTACTTGAGGTTTGGCAACATTATTTGTGGCCAAAAGAATTCATCATACATTCTGATCATGAAGCATTGAAATACTTGAAAGCTCAATCAAACTTGCATAGAAGATTAGCTAAATGGGTAGAGTTCATTGAGTCTTTTCCTTACATCATTAACTTTAAGAAGGGAAAAGAGAACGTTGTTGCTGACGAGAAGAACATGCTATTAACCAATCTTGATGTTAAAATTCCTGGATTAGAAGCTATTTATGCACTTTATGCAACTGACCATGATTTTGCTGAACCATATCGTTTGTGTGCTCTTAGAAACACATGGGATAAGTATCATATACATGATGGATATTTGTTTCGAGCTAACAAAATATGTATTCCAGAATCGTCGTCGCGTTTGTTCTTAGTGCAGGAATCACATGTTGGAGGTTTGATGGGTCATTTTGGGCGTGAGAAGACGTTGCTCATGCTTGCTGATCACTTTTATTGGCCCAAGATGAGGCGTGATGTGTACAGATTTGTGAGCCGATGTATTACATGCCACAAGTCGAAATCTAAGGTGAAGCCTCACGGTTTGTATACACCTCTCTCTACACCGACTATTCCATGGGAAGACATTAGTATGCATTTTGTGCTAGGTCTACCTAAAACTCAGAGAGGTCATGATTCAATATTTGTGGTAGTGGATAGGTTCTCTAAGATGGCTCATTTTATTGCCTGCCACAAAAGCGACGATGCATCGCATGTTGCTAACCTGTTTTTCAGGGACATCGTGAGATTACATGGAGTACCAAAGACAATTGTTTCTGACCGTGATGTGAAGTTCATGAGCTACTTTTGGAAGACCTTATGGGGCAAGCTAGGAACGAAGTTGCTGTTCAGTACTACATGTCATCCCCAAACAGATGGTCAAACGGAGGTGGTGAATCGAACATTATCACAGCTACTAAGGACCATGATTAAAAAGAATCTGCGGGAGTGGGAAGAGTGTTTGCCACATGTTGAGTTTGCTTACAACAGAGCTGTGCATTCAACTACTCAGCTTTGTCCTTTTGAGGTGGTGTATGGTTTCAAGCCATTGACGCCACTTGATATGTTGCCTCTGCCATTACATGAGAGAGTTGATATGGAGGCATCAAAACGTGCTGATTATGTGAAGAAAATACATGAGAAGACTCGAGAGGCTATTTAGAAGAAAGGCAAGAACATTGCTGCTGCAAGGAATCAAGCAAGGAAAGAAGTGTTGTTCGAGCCTGGAGATATGGTTTGGGTGCATCTACGCAAGGATAGGTTCCCACTACTTCGAAAGTCAAAATTGAAGCCACGTGGTGTTGGTCCTTACAAGGTGTTAGCCAAGATTAATGATAACGCCTACTCGGTTGATATACCTATTGAGGAGTTTGGTGGAGTTAGCAATAGCTTCAACGTTGCTGAATCGTCACCATATGCTGGAGAAGACCTTGGAGCGTCGAGGTCGACGCCTTTTGAAGGGGGGGGAGATGATGAGGACATCCCTACAATTACACCTACCCCAATGACTACTGAAGATGCTACAACTGTTGCAAGAAAGGATCAGTCCAATGATATTAGAATTGGACCTATTACAAGAGCTCATGCTAAGCTACTGGAACAACAGGTGAATTTATTCCTAAACGAATCTGATACTTTGATTGATGAGAACTTTATACTGCCTAAGTCTATGCATTTATGTATGATCAGGTTCGTTGGAGAAACAAGCATGGCGCGAGGAGGAGAGGGGCTACAAGAGAAGCCCAACATGATGATCGCCCAAGGATGCGCGAGGGAGGAGCGGGAGGAAGGCACAAGAGAAGATCATCAAGACGAAGGCAAAAAGATCTGCCACGACTGGAGTGTCCGGCCAGATCCACCCGGACTGTCTGGACATTCAGTATGCCAGTTCAGACACTACACGGACGCCACCCGGAGACTTCAAAGTTTTCAGCCAGACCGGACTGTCCGGCACACTTCACCCGGAGTGTCCGGCCTGACCGGACTGTCTAGCCGAATTTGACTGGAGTGTCCGCCCGCCGACCGAATCTGGTCCGAGTCGGTTTGTATCAATTTGAGTCGTTTGCGTTTAGTTTCGGTTTCTGGTCGCTCCAGCCGCCCTTATAAGCTATGGGACGACCTCTAGTTAGGGTTTAGACCACGTTAAAATATTTTGGAGTTATTTCTTTCATAGAACCTCTGGAATTACCCCGTGTTAGAATATACCAACTATAATTGAGTGTGATCTGTTGTTCCATTGGGAATTAGTAGATTGCATACTACAGTTCATGGTCACGACTGCGTGCACAAGAGTGTGGTGTTGTGAATATCCTACAAGGTTCGAGAGAGCTGTTGCGTTGACATCAAGGATCGAGCGGGAGAGTTCATAGCTACAGGCTAGTTATCTATCATCCACCATTATCACCGCCATCCGCTTACTGAGAAGATCGGGCCACCCCATATCACAACGACAACAAGAATATGAGTATAACCTTTCGAGGGAGGAAAAGGATCCATAAAGTAAAATCCCCAGCAATCAAAGGGTTCAATAACTAGAGAGTAGTTCATAGGCATTTCATTGCGTCTAGAAATATTACCAACACACTGACACTCATCACAAGAGAAAACAAATTTTCTTGCATCTTTAAAAAGGGTAGGCCAGTAGAAACCTGATTGTAGCACCTTTTGCGTAGTTCTATCTCCCGCATGATGTCCTCCATAGGCACTACCATGACATTTCCGCAATATCTCCTTTTGTTCGTATTCTGGAACACATCTTCGCATAATACCATCCACTCCTTCTTTATATAAATGTGGTCATCCCAAAAATAATGCCTCAAATCATAAAAGAACTTCCTTCTTTGCTGAGCTGTGAAAGTTGGAGGCAAATACTTGGAGACAATATTAGAAGCATCCTCACAAAAGACTATGTGTCCATCTTCTATACTTTTAGTGACAAGGTCTTTCACAATTGCTACAACAGGTTCAATGTTTATTTGTTCATCAGGTTTTACAGTTCTCTTTGCACTTTTAGTGATTACACTAGTTATCACAAGATGATCCTTTACCTTATCCGGGAAGGGTATTTTCTCGATATAAGGTTCAGGTAAGATGTGATCAATAGTGTAAAACTCAGTACTCCCAACAGGAACACAGTCAACAATATCTTTATAAGGTGCATGGTACTTGCTCCATCCCTTTTTTGGAATTTCAATATAAGAAGCAAAAGCCTTAAAACAATTTGTAATAACTTGTAAATCAAGACCATAAGCATTACTAATATTTTGAAAGTCATCGGTTCCCATAAAAGATTCAATACATTCATCATAATTTATACCTGACTTTGTTCCTTTGTCATTCTCCCATGCTTCAGCATTATCTTGAATACGGTCCAGAAGATCCCATTTAGCTTCTTCTTCCATGCGAGTGAATGATCCAGCACAAGAAGCATCCAATAAATCCTTATCATGAAGAGAAAGACTTGCATAAAAGTTATTGATAATAATATTGTTGGGGAGCTCATGAATGGGACATTTGAGCATTAGTAACTTCAATCTCCCCCAAGCTTGAGCTGTACTCTCTCCATCAAGAGGCCAAAAATTGTATATTTGATTCTGATCTTTATGAATCTCACTAGGAGGATAAAACTTTGAATAAAAGAGAGGTACTATTTCCTCCCATTCAAGAGCTTGACCATTCTTCAGCAGCTTATACCATTCCTCAGCTCTTCCTTTTAGTGATAATGAGAATAACTTAGCAATAACGCTAGTTCCACTTTCCAATAACGCTTCACTCCCCGGCACCGGCGCCAGAAAATAGTCTTGATGACCCACAAGTATAGGGGGTGTAGTATTTTCGATAAGTAAGAGTGTCGAACCCAACGAGGAGCAGAAGGTGCTGGCTAGTGGTATGGATCAGGAATTCTCTGCAAATACTTAGCAAACGGATTTTTAGGGTTTTTTGATAATGCAAGTAAATAAAGTACGAGTAAATAAAAGACAATAAGAATAAATGCAGCAAGTGGCCCAATCCTTTATTCAGCAAAGGACAAGCCGGTTGTATTACTTAAGATGACCAAACGTTCTCGATGATACACGGGAATTCTGTCAAGTGCTTTCGCTTCATATAGTTGATTAATCTTCTTTAGCTTGCTAAGTGTTGTGTGGGTGAACCTGTGCTAATGTACCGACCTTCCTAGGACTAATACATACTTGTGATTATACCCCTTGCAAACATCCGTAAGTACAAGAAAGTAATTAAGGTAGAAACCTAACCACAGCTTTAAACTCTAAGACCCTGACGTCCCTTGTGCAATGGTTTCCTAAAGGGGATTCAGGTTTCTGTCACTGCGGCAACCCCTACGATTAGTAGCCAAATACACAATACATTCCCCTAGGCACATATAGGTGAAGTGTCATGTAGTCGACGTTCACATGACACCACTAGAAGAAGTACACCACAACTAACTATCAAACTATCGAATCTTTCTCAACACAATTCCACTACTAACAACATGACTTCTTCCATGTCCTCAAGAACAAAACGAACTACTCACAAGACATCATATGGATCATGATCAGAGATGGAATAATGATCTATAACAATCTGAGCATAAACAACAATTCAACGGTTCCACTCAATAGCATCAACTACAAAGAGTAATCAACACCGAGAAAGTTTCCCCTAAGAACTATGCAAGATTCAACCCAATTGTTACAACGGTATGGAGATGGTGATGAAGGTGTTGATGATGATGATGGTGGTGGTGATGATGATCCCAATGAAGTCCAGCTTGATGGTGGTGTTGATGGCGACGATCTCCCTTCTCTGGGAAGGAATTCCCTTGGCAGAAATCTGTCTGTCGAAGAGATCTTTCTCTCTCGGTGTTTTCCGCCCCGCAGAGGCGGCGGAATGTTTCTGTGGTCGCTCCCCAGGTATTAGGGTTCTGTGGAGATAATATACGCCAGAGGGGAGAGCTGGAGGTGGACCAGGGCAGCCACACCACCTGGTGGCGCGGCCTAGGGTGGCCTGCGCCAGGGGGTGGTGTGGGCCCCATGTGTCCCATCTCCACTCCTCCTTCTGGCACTCTTCGTCTTCTGGAAAAATAGGATTTTCCATATATTTTCTCGGATTGATCTTCGCGAATTTTGCCTCCAAATAGCACCTTTTTCCATCAGAATCCTGACTGCAGCGGTCCATGCTCCAAAAGTCATCAACCATGCAAAAGCAGATGAAATAACATAAGTATCATCTCTTAATATGAAATATACCAATGAATAATAGTAAATTATGATATAGAATAGTGATGCAAAATGGACGTATCAGAGATCGCCTCTTGTTGGCCACGTACTTGTTGCCTTTGGAGGAGGATCCTCTGTGGGAGGAGAGACCGGCTCGTCGAAGACTCGACTCGTTCGCCGCTTTTCTGCGCGCCTCGAGTTGCACGATCACCTACTGCTAGCGCTTGAATTCCTCCTTCGGCAGCCAATGATAGCCCATCAGCATGTCCTGCGAGGTGTTGGGGCGTAGAGGATTGCCCCGTAGAGTTTCTTAGTAGCGGGTCCACTCATTGTCATTGAGCCTGATCAACATGCGCTCTATGGTGTTCTCATTCGCCGTGAGCGACAGTTCTCCTCCCGTCCCATTATTGACGGGCGCGCTGTTGCCACTATTGGTGCGGCCGCCGTTTGCGACTGGTATTCCGCCGTTGGGTATGCCGCCGTTGGGCGGTCTAGTGCTAGATCCGGTGCCGGTGTTTTCACGATTGCGCTGCTATCGCCTGCGTTGATGACAGCGCACATGAAGTTGTTGGGGAAGCTATTGCTCCCACAACTTTCAGATCCGGAGCTGTAGGCTCCATCTTCTGTGGCTAGGTCACCAAGATCGGATCCGTGATTGCTGTCGCTGTCCGTATTCTCAGCTGTTACTGAGCTGTTGAGCTCGCCGAGGGTGCCAATTGGTGGCGGGAACCACGATGCTAGAGCAATCGCGGGTGCCGTTGACTGATCAGGCATGCGAAGCGTGCCTAGTTGACCAACCTAGAAGCGGAAGCTCCCAATCGCCAGGTTGATCCCATCGCCCACGGACTCAAAAGCCGGGCGAGTGGCCAGCGTGTGGACGATGAAGTCAAACGCGCCGAAGAGCTGGAGAATCTCCGCTGTTGTAGAGTTGTAGATCGCGGTTGATGGGGCCGAAGAAGCCACAACATCAGCACTCCCAATTCCCATAGACGACGCCAATTGACGAAGCTTTATCTCGCCAATGCCCATTGTTATGGACTTGGGTTTTGGAGAAGGAGGGAGCGCTGGAGGCATTAGTCGGCTAGCAAACAAGCACACAGAGACGCAGTTTTACCCAGGTTCAGGCCTCGTAGAGGTCCCTACTCCTGCTTGTCTTCTCTTGGAATTATCGAAGGAATCGAAGATTACAGGGGGTGCGCAGATGCAATCTGGCGATGGTGGTGAAAACTAAGGTTGTGATTGTCCTCCTCGCCACCCCCTCCTAGCCTTTATATCGATAGGCTATGTCTCGGGTAGCAGGTCGAGTCGGTTATAGATTAGGGTTCGCCTTTTGAACTTTCTGTCTTAAGCTTCTTCTTGTCTCGCAAGTAATCAGAGAGTCCGTGGGCCACTCGAATTCTTCATCGGGCCTTGGCAACGTTGTGGGCTCTGCCGTATCTAGACCGTATATACCAAACTCGAGTACCTGTAGGGTATACCCATGTCATCAAGTGATTACCAAGATGTTGAAGGAGTGATCCAAAGATTTTTCATGAGAGAGTTGAGCCTATGGCAAGTGTGTCTTGGAGACTAAGATGGAGTGATCTCATGTGTACCTTCAAGACACCAACATAATAAAGAGAAGAAATGAAGTGCAATTTTAAGATGAGCCATCTCGAAGAGATCATATGCTTGAAGCTTGCCATCCTTATTTTTATCATGGTTATGTGAAAATATACCTAAACGCGAGGCTCTCCCACAGTGGAGTATGGGGGAGCAAATTCCAAGTCTTCACCAAGCTAGAGAAATCAAGAAAGGTGTTCCATGTTGAGGTGTACAAGATCGTATCATCAAGATCAAGTGGAATATTTGTAAGGCAAAGGTTTGTTCTTGATAGGGTTTCTTTCTTACTGGTCTCGTCGTGTCAGTTTGGGATATCGGTTTATATGATAGGTAACCGTACTATCAAGAGGGGCCCTCGAGTGAATAACTTGATCATATCCTTCGGAGAGAGCTCAAATCTTTGCATTCTTGGCATCATATTTCTTGGTTCTTATCCATGAGAGGATTTAGATCTTGTGACAATCTCCATGACAAGCTCAAGTTCATCGAAAACGGATTTCATATGCATTCTCTATTGTGTTTTCGATATTGGAGGTTTTACTGGTTTGTCTTTTATAGATAGGTTAAACCTTTCATCTTTTTCATCTATACTCCCTCGCTGTACTATGATGGTTCCCTGCATGATCTTGTAGAGCTCGTTACTATCTTCAAAACGAGCCCAAGATCATCATAATCAGAGTCCGGATGCAAAAGTTATGATGGTTTTAGTTTAGCTGTTTCTACCAGTTTTCAGAGGGGCGGATTATCCGGCCAAATATCCGCCCCCTATACAGAGGGACGCGCCGCAAAGTCCTTAGCCATATTTTAGCCTGGGGAGCCCAGAATATCAGGGGGAGGGCGGATAGTACGGCCTGGGAGGTCCCAAACGGTCATATTTCGTCGGGGAGGGGTATAAATAGACCCCTTCTTCCTCCTTAGGCTGGCTGGTTGCATTCTTTATCTCCTCCATTGTTTTAACCTTCAAGAGCTTGCAAATACTCTCAATCCCTCCCATATTTCTTGAATCGTTTTGGGGGATTTGAAAGGGGAGATCTAGATCTATAACTCCACCAATCCATCTCTCCTCTGTGTGAGGGGAACATCGTGGGATCTAGATCTTGGGGTTTCTTTTGTGGATTTCCTTTTGTGTTCTTCCTCTCTTATTTCCCCAATGGCTTTTGTAGCTTTGGTGGAATTTGGGAGAGAGGGACTTGATCACTTCTCGTGTTCTTGCCATTGCATTTGGTGCATCGATTTGAGTTGTCGGTGAGGATTTGATTGGGTGAAAGGTGAGAAGCATTTTACTCTTGGGTTCTTGGAACCCTAGACGGTTTAGTTGTTTTGCAGGTTTGTGGATTACTTGGGGCCTCCAATTAATTTGTGGAGCTTTCCCCGAGCTTGTTTGTTGGGAGCCTCCAATTGAGCTGTGGAGAAGTGCCCCAATCTTTGTGAGAGGTTACGGATTGCCACCGACAAGTACACCGATAGTGAAGAAGTAAACCAGGCCTCTTGTGGCGAGGTTCACAGGAGAATATGGTGAGGCCTTTTGTGGCGTGGTGGTCATAGTACCACCCACCCCTACAACGATACGTACTCCCTTTATGGGAGGAACTCGGTAATAAATCTTTGTCCCCGTGTGCCTCGGTTATCTCTATACCCGAGCTATTACTTATGCACTTTACTTTGTGATAGCCTTTGTCCTTGAAGTCTTATATCTAGCTATCACATAGTTGCTTGTATTGCTTAGCATAAGTTGTTGGTGCACATAGGTGAACCGTAGTTTATATAGCTTTTGTGCTTGATAAAGTAAACGGTAGTTTTATTCTGCCTTTGTTAAGCCCATCTCATAAAAGTTTTAAACCGCATATTCACCCCTCCCTCTAGGCGGTATCTGTGTTCTTTCACCGACGTTGGCAGACTACTCGAATCTCACGCGCGTCGTCATTCGTCGTTCGCCATCCGTCGTCCGCCTACGAGCCTGCGCCGGCGCCGCAACAAAACCGCGCGCCCGAGCCACCGCCGAAACACCACCGCGCGCCTGAGCCACCGCCACAACATCACCGTGCACCCGAGCCGCTCGTAATCCACACACACGCCGACCGCCGCCGCAAGCGCACGCACTGCGCTCGACCACCGCCGCGCGCCGTCGTCACCACCGCCATTCGTCTCCGGCGCCATCGTCCTCTCTGTGTGGCCCGAACCTCCCCTATTAATTAGTGTAGTAATATAATTAGTAGTATATAATTAGTTAGTAGTAATATAATTAGTAGTATATGAGCTAGTAGTAGTAATATAATTAGTAGTATTATTAGGGTGTTTAGTAGTATATATTATTAGTATAATTAGTAGAGTATTATAGTGTTATTAGTAGTATATTAGGTAGTACTCCCCGGTTTGCTTTGCCGGTTCGCGGGAGGGGTGTAGTATATTAGAACGTGTTTGGTTCTCCAGTTCGCGGGAGGGGTGTAGTGGCGTGGGCGGGAAAAGGGGGAAGCGCCGGCTTTCCACCCACATATCCCTGGTAACGGCTCCCTCTCCCGCGATCTCGTCATGGTGGTGGTGGCTCTCCCTCTCTCTCTCTCTCTCTCTCTCTCTCTCTCTCTCTCTCTCTCTCTCTCTCTCTCTCTCTCTCTCGTTCCCCCTCTCTTTTTCTCTATTCCCGCTGCCTCCTCCTCCCTTGTCATCCATGTCCACCTCCTCGCCCTATAGAGCAGCAAGCTTGCATGCATGGCTCTACGTCGTCCGGGAACGACCGAACAATGTCTGTTGTCAGTTCCGCTAGCCGAACGAGAAACCAGCCTTCGATTTCAGACCCTCGCCGGCAACGCGAGAACAATGAGTAGTATTATTTGTAGTAGTATTTGTAGTATTTTTTTACCATCTATTTTCTCATATCTAACTTGTTTTACCTTTCTTTCTACAGTAGTTAAGTGATGGAGCGCGCCACAGACGCCGAAGGTAACCAGCTTATTATGGACATTATAAATGGTGAAATAGCCATTAATATTGATAGAATACCTCGTGCTGGAGAAGATTATGTAAACGAGGACGAGATATCATCATTTCTAAAATCAATCCGGTGATGGACATCAGCTAGAACTAATGGATGAAGGGCAAACAAACAACAATGATGGCCCCTCGACAACAAGCGGCGAGGTATATATATTAAGCCTTTTGTGACTAGATGCATTAATTGATCTGGATATATATATATTAATCACTCTCTCTTCTTCTTTTAGCCCCCCGGATCGAGCAAATCGGCAGTTCAAACGAAACAAGGCCCGACCAAAAAGTTGGATGGTAATCAAAGGTTTACCATTGACGTAATAGATGATAATGGAGAACCGATTGATCCAGAAAAGCACGCCAAGATGTTTGTAAATCAATACAGGGTGCTTGTTAGGGACAACCTCCCGATCACCATTCAAAACTTGAATAAGTCAAAGAAAAAAGGTGAAGAATTAACTAGTTATGTCACTGATGATGCCAAAGATGACCTTTGGCAGAAGCTCATAGCATATTTCATACTACCTCCAGAGTATGAAGAATTCGAGGCACATGGTACTACCTCATGGCCGGGTGGGCTTGAAAGAAGAGCGAAAGTCAAGGAGTGGGCTCTATCGAAGATGGGCGAACTGTATCGAAACCACAAGAAAGTTTTATACGCGAAATTTGTCACGAAAAAGAAAACTCCAGAGTTCAAAGGAGAATACGAGAAGTTGAGAGACCAGTGGTCCGATTTTGTAAAGTACAAGTTATCTTCTGTATCCAAGTCAAAGTCCGAAAAGAATGCGATAAATGCATCCAAAAAGAAATACCGCCATAAAATGGGGACAGGTGGCTACAAGAGTGACGTGCCTAAGTGGGAAGCTATGGACGCCGACATGAGGACTAGAGGGATCACTTTAGGTACAGATGGATGGCCTGACAGGTCAAAGCACTGGTGGTATGGGCACGAGGGAAAGTTTAACCCATAAACATGGGCAACAATTTTTCAAGAAAAAATTCTAACACCCTCTAGAGCACTTGTACAAGCAATGGCCGATGCTCAAGCGGTATTGTTTTGGCCCGGCAGAGAGAACGACGAGCTAACACGCGCCCTCGGGAATCCTGGAAAAGGTGGACGAAGACGAGGCAAAGGCACCGATGTTACATGGAAGAAAGGGTTTCCCGAGTACGATGATAGTTATAGAAGTTGTAAGAGAAAGAAGGACCGGGAGGCAGACCATATCAGGAAGATAAAAAGAGGACCTAGCTGGGATGAAGAAGCTGATGGAAGCAATTAGCCAAAAGTCATATCAGCCGCATGATGATGATCCTGCAATGGATCATAGCCAGCGGAGAAGCAGTGTGGCTTCCACGGAGGTCCCAGATGATGATCAAGCACTGCTAGATGATGCACCGGCGCCTCGCTACCCCGTGGATGATGTCAAAGAGATGACACAATGTGAGCTACATGAGCCAATGAACAACCTGCCCTTCAAGGTGGCAATCAACACTACTTTACCTTGTCTACCTGGAGCAATCCACCATTCACTTCTGATTCCACCTGGCTATGCTCGTGTCTCGGTGGATGACTTAGTGGAGGATTTTGCGGACCTAGAGATTGACATCGCTACACCTGAAGGACTTAGGAAACTAGGAGATGTCAAGCGCCACATCATTCTATGGAAGAAGCAGTACATCGAGTTTCCAGGCTCAGCGCCAAGGCCACCGACTCCGAGGAATCCAAGTCCACCATCCCTTGATGAGAGGGATGTCGATCGTCAACCTTCAAGTCCTCCATCCCTCGATGAGAGGGATGTCGATCGCTACAGCGTGAGTACATCTTTATCTCCACCTCCGCCTCCGAATAAAAAATGGATGGCGGCCATCCCTCACCCGCGCCCCACTCAGAAGAAAGGTCGTAGTACGTAGAAGATAGTCGACATCCTGCCGGCTCTTTCGAAGAGACCTTATGACATGACTGATGAGGAAAACGCCGCGATATCGGCTGCCCAGACTAAGGCTTTTTTTGCACCAAAAAAGACCGAGCCAAAGCCAGTATTTACTGGAAAAAAAAGTGGGCTAAGTCCTTTCTTGAGCAACCATCCCAAGTATCGTTGATTCTAAAATCAGACTATGATCGCGAAATTATTAAGCAAGCAAAGCAAAAAAAATAACAAGTGCGAAAAGCGGGAAATAAGTTGCCCAAGTCGGACAAAAAAACATTCAGTCGGTCCCCCCCCCCCCCCCGCTCAAAGTTATTTCAGATACTAACAAGTCCTTCAAAGCCAAAATGGATAAGGACATGCAAACAATGGACCCTAGAGCCAGGTCTTCCGCTGCACTACTGGGCATCACTGTAGCGATGACCAAAGAACTTGCTATGGTGGCATGTATGTCTCTTGGTCAATTCTTAGACTATGAAGATACGCCAGTGGATCAGATAGTGCAGCAATATGTCAAAGGGGAGCCTCTAGTCAGCCATGAGGAGCTCACGCGTCTATCAACACATATGCGAAATCTGCATGATTGGTACACTGCGCAAACAGAGAAAAGGCACCAGAAAGAATGGTTTTTGGTGGCCGTTAGAAAGTAGCATCACTTCAAAGAGTACTCGATACAGGTTCAAATGACCGAATTGTTTCAGTTATACAATCAGCGCGCCCTTGACAAATCTATCCTCGGTTGCTATTGTTTGTAAGTGATTTATTTCTGTAATTAAGTCTTTAGATCAGCTAGTTCATTTTATGTAATATATCATCCTAACTATATATCCTTTTGTACGGTGTTATATTCTGCAGAATGAAGATGCTTGAATTCAAAAGAGCAAGAATATATGATGTTGGGTTTATTGACCCATATATCGTTAATGAATATACGTTACACAATCACCTCGATGGCGTGGAGGATGACCTGTGCAATTTTTTAATCGAGCATAATTTCGTCAAGCACATACTATTTTCTTACAACTTCAAGTGAGTGTTTCTATCTTGTACACATTCTTTTTTAAGTATAATTGATGAGTTATGTATGTATGCTTATGTAAACGTCCGCAGGTTCCACTGGATCTTGCTAAATATTCAAGTTGACAACTCCCTAGTTGAAGTCCACGACTCATCAAGTTAGGACCAAGAGCTGTGGCGCGACATGAAAGCAATGCTCCATAAGTAATTTCAATCATTAACGCATTATAAAAGCAATGCTCCATAAGTAATTTCAATCATTAACGCATTATATCAGCCTCTTTAGTTCATTTCCTGATATCAAGTAATTAATAACTCCTCTGTTCATTTTCTTTGCCGAGCAGGTGTTGGACATGGTTCAAACAAAAAATAGATGGTCCATTCAAAGATGAGCTAACTTATAAAATGGTGAAGGGCTTGTAGCAGCCACCAGAGACTCATTTATGTGGATTCTACATCTGCCAGTACATTCGCGAGTTGACCAGTGAACGGAAAGTTGATTCACATTATATTCACGGTTTGCGGGAGAATCTAGAGCCAGAACAGCGTGTATGAGCAATTCAAGAATAACTAGCGGGATTTCTGATGAAGGGGGTCACTGATATAAATGGAGAACATTATACGGAGGACTTGGAACTCGATATGCCTTAGTGATCTCCATTTAGTTGATATGATATATCATCAATGACAATATTGTATATGCATGTATGCTCGCAAGAGACCGAGTATTACTTATATATGCATCAAGGTGTAATGTGTAGGTGGTAGCGTAGAATAAGTGTACGAAACATTTTTGAAATTATAGTGAAACACAAATTGAAAAAGGAACGAAATGAAAAAAACAAAATGAAAACACAGAATCTCTGCCGTGGCAGAGAAACACACGAATCTCTGCCGTGACAGGAACCAGTATAGTCCCGGGTGGTGTTACAACCCGGGACAAGAGGGGTTCCGCCCCAGCCGCGCGGAAACTGCCATGTGGTGGACTCTAGTCCCGGGTCATAGCAAACCGGGATTAGAGATAGGGGCCTCTAGTCCCGATTTGGCAGTCCCGGGTCAAAAACCGGGAGTAGAGCCAGTTCCGGACCGAGACTAGAGGCCCTTTTTCCACCAGTGTTATCTTACAAGAGGACAAGTGTCACCGGAGATGGTTACCTCGAAGTAGATGGTGATCTCGTATTACAGACCCAGGAAGGTGCATCTAATAACTTGATCTCATGCAGAATATTCTTGCTAACAAGATTTTCTCTTAGATTGTCGACCATAGTACCATTTACGGATGAATTTTCAATAGTTATACTAAGCAATTTGTTCTCAATGTTCCATTCTTAGAAACTCTTCAACATAACATCAAAGGTTGCAATTCCGATGTGGGGAGTTTCTAGGATACAAAATTTGATTATCTACTGATGCAATTTATAGTTCATATCAATGAATTGAATGGTTACATATATATATATCCTAAAGTCTAATTAGATGTCCACATATCTGAAGTTCTCTGCCGGTATAGTTCTTAAACCCTTCATAATACACATATCTCTTCTTACTGTATAGTTTCATGCAATCATCTTTAATATTATTTTTTGAAATCATCTTGAACAAAGGATTCAAACTTTTCACAAAATCCACAAACCCACTATACTCAATGATTGAGAAGGGAATTTCATCTAAAACTATCATTCATGCATGTATTTCTCTAGATAATTTTGGATCAAACTCCCAATTCTTAAACACAAATGCATGAGGAGATGAAACTCAAGACTTCAACTTGCGATGATGAGGTGCAAGTTTGACCTTATTTGACAAGAGGACAAGTGTCACCGAAGATGGTTAACTCGACGTAGATGGTGATATCGTATTATAGACCCATGAAGGTGCATCTAATAACTTGGTATCATTGGTGTTATGCAGATTAGTCCTCTTATTATATGTTCCGGTCCTGAAATCTAGTTTCGATGCAATTGGACTATGGTTTTCGTACAAATAAACAAATAAAGCATGTATATCACCAATATCAGTTATTTCTTCATTCCTTCTATAAACTCTAAAACCAACCTCATATAAGGTATGCGGCGCACTTACTATAATTTCTTGCCTTTTTTCATCCTAAGTTTCTCAGCGGTTTTTTATCCTAAGTTTCTGGGAAATTTATGGCCTCAACTTCTATAGTTTTCTAGCACACTTAACATTACTTGTTGTAACTATTAGAATGTATGGGATACAATATTTTTCTTCTAAAATTCTAATATGATTTATTGCATGGTTTTTATGTAATTTTAGACATTATTCTAATATGCATGATTTATTTTCTTTTTGGCATGTTCCTTCTTCAAACAATTCCATCAATTTGAGTCCTCGTAGATTTGATACAAATAAGAAGTTGGTTTGGAAGAGGATAAATAATTATCCTATTATATTATGAGGTTCCCTATAACTTACAAATATCAAATTTGTAGTTTTATATCATACTAAGGAAATATAAATTTCTAGGCTATATTGTTATCGACATAACGATAGCCAGTTGTTGACTCTACGAAGCTCTAAGTCACTCCAATAGACCAAATGTCAACCAAGTTTAGCCAACCAATTAATCAAGTGACAAATAATTCACTATCATGGTCAAAAATAAATGCATTAAATTCTAGAAACAAGTTATAAGACACCTAATAGATAAAAACCGTTGAAAAATAGCAAATTCCAAGTAACGAAGAGAACTTGTACTAGGGGGGCTGTTTTTAGGCCGGTGGTTTGCTGTAGGCTAGGAAAAGCTAACAGCAAACACACCAGTTTGTCACAGACCACGAAAATCTCACATAAAAAGTAGGTACCGCGGGCTGGAATTTTTCAGGGTAATATTTTGAACAGAAAGTGGTTTTTAGTTTTCCAGAAATAAGTTATGTAATTTCCTTGCCGTCAATGGCGGGCGGCTTGGACGCGCGACGCCCGATCTGCCGTCGTATTTCGTTTGCTATGAGTAATAATGACAATTTGCCTTTAATTTTTGTTTGTCGTGAGTTTCTGTGAGAATTTGCTGTGAGTATTAGCAGCTATATATACACGCATAGCATGCACTAGTGGAAAATGAACATTTTGTCTCGGTTTGTAAGGGGTTTTAGTCCTGGTTGCCCAACTAGGATGGGGCAATCGGGACTAAAGCCCCAACCCTTTAGTCCCGGTTGGGCTGCGAACCGGAACAAAATAGCGGTCCACGTGGCCACTGGCTGTTGCAATGGGGGGCATTTGTCCTGGTTCGTAATACGAACCGGGACTATTGTTTTTCAAAAAACATTCTAATTTTTTTTTGCATTTTTTTCAATTTTTTCTTAAACTTTTGAAATATCTGACTCGCTAATCTCTCACATCTCTCATTTTTACTACTAACTATACTTGATCTTAGGTCAAAATTTTAGGTCGGTCACCCATCCTAGCACTACTCTATCCCAGCACGCTTAACTTTCCTATTACATCTTTTCCACCTCGCGCGAAGGACCCGTATAATTTGTTGTCAAGACTAGTATATCCATCATAATAGCTCATATCAATATGTCAACCGTCTTTATTTTTTTGAAATTATAAACGACTTGGGATAGTCATAACATGGTGTGAACATGCGCCAAGTCAACCCAAATAAAGCATCAAAGGAGAATACCACAATACTATGTTTTAATATGCTAAAACAACGCATGATTCTTCCAAGGAACATTAAGCATCTCAATTGTTTATAACAAGTCATGCTACAACAAAGAATATTAAGCATAAAGCCAACACAATATCAAACATGGCATGACGAAGCATAGGCCACAGTCAAAAACAAGCTCTCTTTACTACTTAAGCATGAATTTTCCTACTCTTTTCCAATCCAAACCAAACTATTTGAAAACCGCATGTATGAAAGAGGGGGTCCAACCAATTTATTCAGCAAACTAAGCAAACCAAGCAAACGAAAACCAAAACAAAAACGGAAAAAGAAGACGCTCCAAGAACAACATAACTATGCATGAAACAATAAAAAATGAAGCGTTTGGAAGAAACCTGAGATTTTTATTGATAAAGAAGAGATGCCTTGGGCATCCCCAAGCTTTGACGCTTGTACTTCTTGGATATTTCTTAGGGTGACACGCGTGGCATCCCAAGCTTGAGCTTTAGTCCATCCTTCATCTCATTACTCATTCCTTCCATATATCTGAAATTTTTCCTTCATACAAAACTTCACACAATCTTTATTAGCAACATTAGTGCACTCAAGATAATAAGTCTTTAGGTTCAGTTTCAACACCAATAAAACTTCCATTAAAACACTATCTACTGTAGCACTTCTCTCAAAAAGCTCAATTACACAAAAGAACTCAAAAAAGAACCAACAAGAAGCAGGTAAAGAAGATTTTTTTCTAAGACCTTCTGTTGCTCAAATGGAAAAGTGTTGAACTAACCAAAGTTAGATAACAACCTGAGGCAGAAGCACAAAATTTGACGCCTCAAAAGGACGTACAGAGATTTTACACGAATTTTTACGGTGAAGCACAGAAATATGTTTCGGGACAGCAACTTTCCCAATCATTACTTCTCTCTCATTATAGGATACTCTTGGCATAAAAAGCAAATAAAAAGGATAAGAAGAGGTTATTACTGAAGTAATAACTTCCAAGACTCATCTAAAACTTTTGGGTTATCTCCTAATAAGTATTTTTCTTTAACGCCTTTAAGTTAGGCATGATAGTTTAGAAGATGCTCACATAGGAAATATGAATTGAAGTAAAAGAGAGCATCAAGAAGCAAATTCAAAACAAATTTAAGTCTAACCCACTTCCTATGCATAGGAATCTTGTAAAGAAACAAGTCATGAAAGCACAAAGCAAGAAGCATAGGAAAGCAAAACAAGTGCAACTTCAAGACTTTCAACATAAAGAGGGGAAACTTAATATTATTGAGATGCATAAAACCATGTTTCCCTCTCTCATAATAACTTTCAGTAGCATCATGAATAAAATTAACAATATAACTATCACATGAAACATTCTTATCATGATCCACATGTATAAAAGAATTAATACTCCCCACATAAACATAGTCATTCTTATTGATTGTAGTGGGAACAAATTCAACAAAATAGCTATCATTATTATTTTTATCACCATAACCATCAAATATAGGAGGCATATTGTAACCATAATTAATTTCCTCCTCAATAGTAGGTGGACTGAAAATATCATATTCATCATTGTAATCATCATATATTGGAGGTTTGGTATCATCATAAGTAATAGAATAGCTATCTTCCAAAGCTAGGGAACTAAAAAGATCATTTTCATAAAAACTAGCTTCCCCAAGCTTAGACTTTTCCATAGCATTAGCAATAATGGTGTCCAAAGAATTCATACTAACAACATTTCTATTAGCGTGCAAATAAAGTTCCATAGGTTTTTTAATTTTCTCTTCAAACACTTCATGTCCTAACTCAAGATAAATACTATAAAGCTCTCTAATTTTGTTGTTGTTTTCCATTAAGCCTAACTAGTGAAAACAAGAAACAAAAAGACAAAATTACAGAATCTAAAGGAAATAACTTCGAGCACTCACACCGGAGGATGTGAGTACCTTTTACCTTACCTCCCCGGCAACGGCACCAGAAAATAGCTTGATGTCTACGCACTTCTATTCTTGTAGACAGTTGTTGGGCCTCCAAGTGCAGAGGTTTGTAGAACAACAGCAAGTTTCCCTTAAGTGGATTACCCAAGGTTTATCGAACTCAGGGAGGAAGTGGTCAAAGGTATCCCTCTCAAGCAACCCTGCAATCAAGATACAAGAAGTCTCTTGTGTCCCCAACACACAAATACACTTGTCAGGTGTATAGTGCACTAGTTCGGCGAAGAGATAGTGAAATACAAGTGGTATGGATATAAGACAATGGTGCCAGAAAATAGCTTGATGGCGTGGAAGAGACTAAAGGCAAACTGAAATAAAGGTGGAAGCAAGCAAACATGTAACATATCTAGTTGCAAACGGTGTTTCAATGCTTAAAAACAAGGCCTAGGGATCATACTTTCAATAGTGAACACTCTCATATAAATATCATCTCTTTATGATACTACGCTGAACTACTCTCCGGTTGGAGACTCTAATCCATGGTAGGGCTATAACAGCACTCCTCAAAGTTCGCTTTTCCCATCTAGATAACCCCACACTGTCACCTTAAGCACTAGATGGTTCCAACAAACACCACAATTTCATAGAGACATCCAACTCCAAATATAACTCATAACAAGTATTTGTAATCTCTAGCCTAAGTGCCACAATGGTGTGCATGCTATCACTTTCACACATATGGGGAGAGATAGAGATCTATTAAAGCACTTGAGTAGCAAGGTAGATCTACTTGATTACAAAGCTCATCATCACAATATGATCACGCATAGAGAGAGATGAACACATAGCTACCGGTAGAACCGTTAGCCTCGAGAGAGAACTACTCCCTCCTCATCATGGGAGTCAGCAACAACGATGGAGATGGCGATGGAGTCGATGGAGATGGTGGTGAAGAGGGCGACGACAGCGACGCCGGCGGCGACGTGGGGGAGTCCCGCCGCCGGTATCATAGGGGAGCACCTCCCCTTAGCCTCCTTCCTTCATGGCTTCTTGGGGGCAAAAACGTGGCTTTGGTGGCTGCAAATTCGTGGGTGGAGGTTTCCCGGATTTAGGGTTTTCTCATCGGAGGCTTCTTATAGGCGAAAGGGCAAGGTCGGTGGAGGCCGGAGGGGCCCACACCACCCCCTAGCGTGGCCTGGCCTGGCCCGCGCCACCAGGTGGTGTGGCCAGCCCCTGGCCCCTCTCCATCTCGTCTTCTGGCTCTGTGAGTCTTCCGGTAAAATATCAACTTTGGCTTTTGTCCGTTCCAATTCCGAGAATATTCATTTTCTGGTTTTTCTAGAACCAAAAACAGAAGAAAACAGACAACTGGCACTGTGGCATCTTGTAAATAGGTTAGTTCCAGTAAATGTGTAAAAGTACTCCAAAGTATGGACAAAACATAAGAAAGTAGATATAAAACAAGCATGGAACATCAAAAATTATAGATACATTTGCAACGTATCAGTCTGTCCTCCCATCTACATCGCTTCTTCCCCAATCTTCTATCCCTTTCCTCACCGCCCGCCGCCCTTCCCAGTACTCGACTCCCCCACGCCTCCACCCCTCCTCCTTGAAAAAGGAAGGGCGCCTCGGCGGCATGGTCAACTAGCCCATTGAAGTGGTCAAGAAGCGCATCCACGGGACGACGCCGATTTGCCGAGAATCCTGGATCGTTCCGTGTCTTTGATTCCATGGTGAGTGCAGCTAGGAGGTTCTGCCTATTCTTTCCTCGGGCCAACTTGGTGGACGACAAGGGTTCATGATCCTTTCTCTCTCCTCAATCTAGGCAAAGGCGTCTAATCCTCCACTCTCGGATGCAGGTTCAGAGAAGGCGACCATGGGCGCATGGTGGAGTACGGGCTGCGGAGGACGGCAGCAACGACCACGGGTGTGCAGCGGCATAGGTGCCATACACTGCCTTCAAGGCCCAAGGTTGTGACCGCTTTTCCGTCGACACCTACACGCAACCAGCGACGTCTCTGGAGGAGAAGCTGGGTTCATGGGCAAGCATCATGGCGGCACACCACGTCTCTGTAGGCAGGCCGAGCAGCACCAGCCTTCCATGTGAAGATTTGCAAGGTACCATGCTTGCAACATTTTCTGCTCGTTATCTAGCATGCTGACAGTGTATGGAGCTAAGATACATACATATATTTATTTGCTACTAATTAAATGCCAAGAGAAAAAGTTAACTATGGAGCCATGGAGGGCTAAATTCTAGATAAGAGTTATCAATGCAACAAATCTACTAATGTCAATGCCATTTGTTCTCTGAAATAGAAAATTGGACATCATTTGTACCTGCATTTTTGATTTTCAGGTGAAACATAAGTAAATGGCTGTTGATGCACATCAATAGTGAAGCAAGCGTCTGCGAGGTGGCTACCAGTGCAGGTGGAGCTGTGAAGGGATGTCATTCATGCAACACTATATTTACTGGTAGACCCTTGCTTATCTCAGAAAAATTACTGACTCCGGTCTATAATTCGGAGACCCTTGACTTGAGATGCATGTGTTTCTTCTTTGGCCAGGTCATGGGAGAGTTGGAGCTTCGACGGGGAAGATCTCAATGGGTGAACCAGGATAGCGAGGAGCTCGGACTGCATAGAGCGTTGACAAATCCAGGCTCACTTGTTGTTATTTGCACTATATTGTTTGATAGTTCTTCTATTTCAGGTTATATATATTGCTTCATGTAGCTATTCTGTAGGAATCTACTTATCCATCATAGATTCAGAGCAGAGTAGCGTTAGATGGATTTGATGTGGCATAGTAAGTGGAGCTCAGAGAAAGAAAGAATGTTGTACTTTTTCATATGCCTTTACTTCCAAATTTTACAATGATATGTGAATGAATGTGCTTCAGCTTTAGATCCTTTCCTCATCGTGTTGCTGCATACAAATAAATTGGTCAGGGCGGTTCAGCTGTATGCAGCAGCCGCTCTTGGTTCTCTGTTAAAGCATAATTGTGAAATATCTAGATTTTAGTGATCTTGAACAAGCTATGTTTTCTTGGCGCTAAGCACATACTCATTATTGCTCTACTATATATGAAGGACTGGGATCGAGAGGTTTTCATCTACTATGGTGCAATTGTGTTTCTCCATGCATGGCTCCATCTATGGATGTGCTGACGACAACTTTGGGAATCCTACGCTGCATGGAAAAGGTGCATTTTCTTGAGGTGCTTCCTGAAGTAGCGCAATGGAGCTTCAGAAAGTATGGTACATTTTTTCTACAATAAATAGTATGCCTAAACTGATCTTATGTTACATAACTCATTATCTTCCCTATTTTGCTTGTTTTGCCTATGTTCAAATTCTCTAGCTGCAAAAATTCAATACCATATTTTTTCAACAAAAGATGTTGTGGGCTCAGTGATTGCACTGATAGACATCATTCCATCAAAGACAAACAACAACCAAGAAGCCATATCCACACAAGTGCTGCAAGGTATTCAGATGACTATTAGGTAAATCCATGCGCCCCTCTTTCTCATCGTCTTAGACATAGCCAGCAATAAAGAAACCATTTTCAGAGTATTTTCCGGCCCGTCCGCACGCCAGACCACCGAAATTACTGTAGATGTCTACTATACCGTCCTTCTACAGTAAACGTGGGTCTACCCTCCCATCTACATCACTTCTTCCCCAATCTTCTATCCCTTTCCTCACCGCCCGCCGCCCTTCCCAGTACTCGACACCCCCACGCCTCCACCCCTCCTCCTTGAAAAAGGAAGGGCGCCTCGGCGGGCTGGTCAACTAGGCCATTGAAGTTTTCAAGAAGCGCATCCAGGGGACAGCGTCGATTTGCCGAGAATACAAGATCTTTCCGCGTCTTTGATTCCATGGCGAGCACGACTAGGAGGTTCTGCCTATTCTTTCCTCGGGCCAACTTGGTGGACGACAAGGGTTCGTGATCCTTTCCCTCTCCGCAATCCAGGCAAAGCCGTCTAATCCTCCTGCCTCGGATGTAGGTTTAGAGAAGGCGACCATGGGCGCACGGTGGAGTACGCGCTGCGGAGGACGGCATCAACGACCACGGGTGTGCAGCGGCAAAGGTGCTATACACTTCCTTCAAGGACAAAGGTCGTGACCGCTTTTCCGTCGACACCTGCACGCAACCAGCGGCATCTCTAGAGGAGAAGCTAGGTTCATGGTCAAGCATCACGGTGGCGCACCATGCCTCTACAGGCAGGCCGAGCAGCACCAGCCGGCCATGTGAAGATCTGCAAGGCACCCTGCTTGCTGCATTTTCTGCTCGCTATCTAGCATGCTGACAGTGTATGGAGCTAAGATACATACATATATTTATTTGCTACTAATTCAATGCCAAGCGCAAAAGTTAACTATGGAGCCATGGAGGGATAAATTCTGGATAAGAGTTATCAATGAGCAAATCTACTAATGTCAATGCCATTTGTTCTCTGAAATAGAAAATTGAACATCATTTCTACCTGAACTTTTGATTTTCAGGTGAAAACATAAGTAAATGGCTGTTGATTCACATCAATAGTGAAGCAAGCATCCGCGAGGTGGCTGCCGGTGCAGGTGGAGCTGTGAAGGGATGTCATTCATGCAGCACTATAATTACTGGTAGACCCTTGCTTATCTCAGAAAAATTGCTTACTCCGGTCTTTAATTCAGAGATCCTTGATTTGAGATGCATGTGTTTCTTCTTTGGCCCGGTCAAGGGAGAGTTGGAGCTTCGACGGGGAAGATCTCAATGGGAGAACCAGGATAGCGAGGAGCTCGGACTGCATAGAGCAGCGACAAATCCAGGCTCACATGTTATTTGCACTATATTGTTTGACTGTTCTTCTATTTCAGGTTATATATATTGCTTCATGTAGCTGTTCTGTAGGAATCTACTTATCCATCATAGATTCGGAGCACAGTAGCATTAGCTGGATTTGATGTGGCATAGTAAGTGGAGCTCATAGAATAAAAGAATGTTGTACTTTTTCATATGCCTTTACTTCCAAAATTTACAATGATATGTGAATGAATGTGCTTCAGCGTTAGATCCTTTCCTCATCGTGTTGTTGCATACAAATAAATTGGTCAGGGCAGTTCAACTGTATGCACCAGTAGCTGTTGGTTCTCCGCTAAAGCATAATTCTGAAATATCTAGATTTTAGTGATCTTGAACAAGCTATGTTTTCTTGGTGCTAAGCACATACTCATTATTCCTCTACTATATATGAAGGACTGGGATCGAGAGTTTTTTATCTACTATGGTGCCACTGTGTTTCTCCATGCATTGCTCCATCTATGGATGTGCTGACGACAGCTTTGGGAATCCTACGCTGCAAGGAAAAGGAGCATTTTTTGAGGTGCTTCCTGAAGTAGGGCAATGGGCTTCTGAAAGTATATTACCTTTTTTCTACAGTAAATAGTATGCCTAAACTCATCTTATGTTACATATAACTCATTATCTTCCCTATTTGCTTGTTTTGCCTATGTTCAAATTCTCTAGCTGCAAAAATCCAATACCATATTTTTCCAACAAAAGATGTTGTGGGCTCAGTGATTGCACTGACGGACATCATTCCATCAACGACAAACAAACGGCAAGAAGCCAGATCCACATAAGTGACGCAAGGTATTTAGATGACTATTAGGTAAATCCACGCGCCACTCTTTCTCTTCGTCTTATACATAGCCAGCAATAAAGAAACCATTTTCAGAGTATTTTCCGGCCCGTACGCACGCTATACCACCGAAGTTACTATAGATGTCTACAGTACCGTCCATCTACAGTAACGTCGGTCTGCCCTCCCATCTACATCGCTTCTTTCCCAATCTTCTATCCCATTCCTCACCGCCCGCCGCCCTTCCCAGTACTCGACTCCCCTACGCCTCCACCCCTCCTCCTAGAAAAAGGAAGGGCGCGTCGGCGACCTGGTCAACCAGCGCATTGAAGTTGTCAAGAAGAGCGTCCACGGGATGGCGCCGATTTGCCGGGAACCCGGGATCGTTCCGCGTCTTTGATTCCATGGAGAGCACGGCTAGGAGGTTCTGCCTATTCTTTCCTCGGGCCATCTTGGTGGACGACAAGGGTTCGTGATCATTTCCCTCTCCTCAATCCAAGCAAAGGTGTCTAATCCTCCTCTCTCGGATGTAGGTTCAGAGAAGGCGACCATGGGCATACGGTGGAGTACGGGCTGCGGAGGACGGCAGCAACGACCATGGGCGTGCAACATACATTGCCTTCAAGGCCAAAGGTCGTGACCGCATTTCCATCGACACCTGCATGCAACCAGCGGCATCTCTAGAGGAGAAGCTGGGTTCATGGGCAAGCATCACGGCGGAGCACCATGCCTCTGCAGGCATGCCGAGCAGCACCAGCTGACCATGTGAAGATCTGCAAGGTAGCACGCTTGCTACATTTTCTGCTCGCTATTTAGTATGCTGACAGTGTATGGAGCTAAGATACATACATGTCTTTATTTGCTACTAATTCAATGCCAAGAGCAAAAGTTAGCTATGGAGCCATGTCTTTATTTGCTACTACTAATGTCAATGCGATTTGTTCTCTGAAATAGAAAATTGAACATCATTTGAACCTAAACTTTTGATTTTCAGGTGAAACATAAGTAAATGGTTGTTGATGCACATCAATAGTGTCCACTAGGTGTATTGTAGTCATTGTAACTTGAACTTCGTGTCATGATCAAGTCACAATGTTTAGGTTGGATACTAGTTCATCATCTTATTCTCAGAATGAGGTGAATCCATTTCCAACTAGCATAAATGCCACATGATTAGAAAACCTTGATAATATGTTGACCAATGAACGAGTGACTAGAGTATCACCGGGAATCCCTGGTTGTTTATATATCACACGTGTATTGATGTTTTCTTTCAATACAGTTATAGCATGATATAAAATTTAATCATAAACTTTATAAAATATGATAATAATCCTTATTATTATTTGTCTCTCCATATTTCCAATAGTGTGAAGCTTGTCAAAAGGCAAAAAGTTATCAGTTGACTTATCCTAGATCTACTAGTGTCTCTCATTTTCCATTAGAGTTGATTTTCTACGATGTATGGGGCCCTGCCCCAGATTCTTTTGGTTGCAAGAATTACTATATTAGCTTGATTGATGATTTCAGTAAATTCACATGGATCTATCTGATCAGACATCATTCTGAAGTGCTTAATATTTTTCACCAATTTCAAGCCCTTGTAGAACGTCGTTTTGGAAGAAAAATCATCACCATTCAATCCGACTAGGGAGGAGAATATGAGAGGCTTAATTCTTTCTTTAAACAAATTGGCATTACTCATCATGTTTCTTGTCCTCAAGCCCATCAACATAATGGATCCGCTGAGCGCAAGCACCGTCACATCGTCGAGGTTGGCCTGTCCCTTCTTGCTCATGCCTCCATGCCACTCAAGTACTAGGATGAAGCCTTCCTTGCTGTGGTATATCTAATCAACCGCCTCCCCACCAAATTACTTGATTTTTCCACTCCACTAGAAGTCCTAGAAAATATTAAACCCAATTATTCCTCCATGAGAATCTTTGGCTGCGCTTGCTACACAAATCTTTGTCCCTTTAATGCTAGAAAACTTGAGTACCGATCGGTTCAATGTGCATTCCTTGTCTATAGTAATTTTCACAAAGGATTTAAGTGTGTAGATATTAATTCTAGCCGCATATACATATCACAAGATGTCATCTTCAATGAGACAATTTTTCCCTTCTCCAAATTACATGCCAATTTCGGTATGCCACTCCGGTCCGAAATCCTCTTACTCCCATCACACCTTCACCAATAATTTGATCATGGGGAGAAAATAGCAATAATCCAATTTTGACTAATATTCCTATAAACCCTGCTATTGATTCTACTTGTGAGCAGTTTGTGAGCAGTAGGCAGCACAACTTGAAGACTCCACGGAAGAAAATTTGAGCGAAAACTAGCATGAAATCACGTTGCAACATGATGACATCACGTGCATGCAACGGGCACGGAACCCCAGGGTCACGCGGGCCCTACCGCATGACCGACTGCAGAAAACGCGTCGGCCCGTGGATCCCAAGAGGGGACCGAATCCTCCTCGACATCAAGTGACGAACCAACGCCTGCCACGCAGGACTGGTACCGCACCAACACGCGCATGTTCCTAGGTGCGGGTCCTACTGCGTACTACCGATCACGCACCCGCGGATCGTCTATATCGGTCCCTTCTTCCTCGAGCGGCCACACGTGGCCAACCGGATCCCTATGGCGGACCACGATCCCGAAGCGGATCTGTGGCGCGATCCTGAGGCTGATCGCCTGGAAGGGCCACACAGGCCTAGATCTTCTACTCCATGCGCTCGTGCTGCACCACCTACACCACACATCAAAACAAGGTTGCAAACATGCACTATTCATCCAAAACAATACAAACAGATGGTCAGGTATGCAAACCTTGCCACATCCGGTGAACCTGAAATTTTAGATGATGCTTTAAAGGATAAAAATTGGAAGCATGCCATGGATGAAGAATATAGAGATCTCATAGAAAATAAAATTTGGCATTTAGTTTCTCCACAACAAACAGGCAGAAATATTATAGATAGATATAAAATTAAGCGTAGAGCTGATGGTAGCATAGATAGATATAAAGCTCGTTTAGTAGCTAAGGGATTTAAGCAAAGATATGACATTGACTATGAGAACACTTTTAGTCCCGTGGTCAAGGCGGCAACCATTCAACTTGTATTGTCTATTGCAGTATCCAGGGGTGGAGTCAATGACAGCTAGACGTGAACAACGCGTTTCTCCACAGTGTTCTGGAGAAAAATGTTTATATGAGGCAGCCACTAGGTTTTGAAGTAAAAGGAAAATCCCAATACATCTGCAAACTTGATAAGGAATTATATGGGTTGAAACAAGCCCCAAGAGCATGGTTCTCGAAATTGAGTACAAAGTTACAAGCACTTGGATTATGTCCTTCTGATGGCTCAAAATGTAGAGCTTGTTGGGAACCCCAAGAGGAAGGTATGATGAGCATAGCAGCAAGTTTTCCCTCAGTTATGAAACCAAGGTTATCTAACCAGTAGGAGTAAGGAAACAACTCCAAGGTGTTGCTAACAACTTGGAATTCTGCACAACACAACCACAGAACTTTGCCATAACTTACAGTGAGGTTGTCAATCTCACTAGTTTTGCTGAAAATAGAGGATTAAACGTATAGTCTGGAAGATAGTAGATGGTATATTAATGGTAAAGGAATTGACTAGGGTCCACACTTCACTAGAGGTGTTTCTCCTTCAGATAAATAAAATGTTGGGTGAACAAAATACAGCGGGGCAATTAATAGATTCAGAAAGCATAACAATGCATATACTAGACATCTTGAATCCTATGAGATTTGATTGGGCATTATAACATAATACATAGACAGTAATCCAACTGCATCTATGACTAATAATCCACCTTCTGGTTTTCGTCCGAACCCCTTTTAGTATTAAGTTGCAAGCAACAGATAATTGCATTAAGCAAAGTGTGTAAAGTAAACAATACAATTGCCCCATGGACAAAGGATTGTTGTTTTCTCCCTAGTAGCAACAACACATCTACAACCTTAGAGATTTCTGTCGCTTCCCCAGATTACTAGAGGCATGAATCTACTATCGAGCATAAATACTCCCTCTTGGAGTTGCAAGCATCTACTTGGCCAAGATAGCTACTAACAACAGAGAGCATGCAAGATCACAAATAACATAGACATGAAAGAATCAATAATAAATCTGACATAGTATCTCAATATCCATCGAATCCCTGCAAACAGAACATATAGGATTACAAACAGATGATCTTGATTATGAACGGAGCTCACAAGATCTAAGCATGATAGCACAAAGGAGGAGAACCAACCATCTAGCTACTGTATGGACCCATAGTCCAAGGGTGAACTACTAACGCATCAGTCCGGAGGCTGGCATGGTGATGAAGAAGGCCTCCGGGATGATCTCTCCCCTTCAGCAGGGTGCCAAGAAGAGCTTCGGATCCCCCGATCTAGGGATGGAGATGGCGGCAGCTATAGACTCTTTCGTGGATTTTTGATCGGGTGTTTAGGGTTTTTGCATCGGGGTGCTTTTATAGGCGAAGAGGCGAGGTCGGTTGCTGCCCGAGGGGCCCACACCATAGAGCGGCGCGCCTAGGGGTGGTCGCGCCAACCCTAGGTGTGGCCACCTCGTGGCCCCACTTCGGCTGCCCTCCGGACTCTGTGTTCCTTCTGGTAAAATATTGACTTTGGCTTTTGTGCCGTCCAATTCCGAGAATATTTCCTTACTAGCTTTTCTGAAACCAAAAACAGCAGAAAACAGGCAACTGACACTACGGCATCTTGTTAATAGGTTTGTTCCAGAAAATGTATAAAAATACCTCAAAGTGTAAATAAAACATAAGAAAGTTGATACAAAACAAGCATGAAGCATCAAAATTATAGATACGTTTACGACGTATCAAGCATCCCCAAGCTTAAGTCCTACTCGTCCTCGAGTAGGTAAGTGATAAAAAGAATAATTTTTGAGGTGACATGCACCATCACAATCTTGATCAAGGTATTTGACAAGCATTGATAGCTGGGATCAAAGTACTCTAAACATGAACATGAAAGGTACAAACAAGAGATCATGAATAACAATGCATTGAAGGACGTTTGTTTGTTTCACATATAGAAAACATAATAAGAGTGGTATTCAGCTTGTCCCTCATGGTATAGCAAAACATAAATGCATAGGACACCTTCAAAGTTCATAAGGGTGACTAGATACAAATAATTTAAGAATAAGCAATATCAAAGTTATGAATAAATCAACAAGTATTGGGACAATGCACATTAAACTAAGAATGAACACTATGCTCTCTCAATTGGTGCATAAAGATAGAAGATGGGGACTCAACATAAAAGTAAAAAAGAAAGGCCCTTCATAGAGGGAAGCAGGGATTTCAAGTTTCATAAAGAGCTTCCAAAAATTATGGTACTTATTAGATTTCAGCTCTCATTGCCCCTATCATAAGCATCTTGAGGTGATTAAGGTTAAAGTGACACAAATATGAGGATATGCTTGACAAGTTATAAGTTGAAAATCTCATGCCCCTTGCTTACGAGTACCGAACCTCATGCTACTCAACTTTAGTCACGAGTAAGTTCTTGTCATTGTAAGTACATGTGTATCATGGAGAACCGCCAATGGGGTACCCCTTGCCCCATGACACAGGAGCTTTCCCATATCAAAATGACAAGGCAACAGACAATGAGCATCTCAACGATCTTTTTATTTGCTATTTGCATATGGTTTTATTGAAGATGCTTCACATAATGCTCACTATGGTTATGCCGCAAGTTTCCACCATGAGTAGGCATGGCTTAGGCTAGCCACCCAGGCGTTTCTCTAACACACATACAAACTCCATGAGCTTACAAGCTCCCCTTTTATTTCACACCGCCAGGATCCATAAACAAAAGAACATGATATCAACTTAATAGTAAGTGCAATGTTGAAAGCATTCCCCATGGTATCATGGTTCTGCTAATTCACAACTTATAAAGTGCAAGCATATAAGCAACATAGATGGACACAATGGTACAAGTTTATTAAGTGCAAGAAAGTAAAGTGTGCCATCAAGTTTGTGAGAGCTTTAATCACTAATTTTCACATAACAAAAATTTAATTTGGAAGGTAGATAAAAACATGAATATACTTGGAATGGTGTAACACACCATGCATAGGAATTTATAGTGGACTCTTTGGAATAACTTGGTTTTCTTGGAGGTTGGATGCATGAGTGGAACTCACACTTGGTACAGGTGGAGGCTAGCAAAAGACTAGGAGCGACCAACTAAGAGAGCAATAATGGCCATAATCATGCAAAGCGACAAAACATTATTAATCAAAGAATAAAGTGATATTACAAGTCAAAAACTAAATGATCATATAGGCTAAGGTGGCTGGTTCATAGTCTTAACATGGTGTAAGCATGTGCCAAGTCAACCCAAATAAAGCATCAAAGGAGAATACCACAATATTATGTTTTTATATGCTAAAACAACACATGATTCTTTCAAGGCACATTAAGCAATCTCAATTGTTTGGAACAAGTCATGCTACAGCAATAATCACTAAGCATAAAGTCAAAGCAACTTCAAACATGACATGATAAAGTCTAGGCCACAGTCAAAACAAGCTCCTTTTGTACCACTTATAAGCATGAAGCTTCCTACTTTTTTCCAACACCAATCAACTTATTTGAAACAACATATGAATGTGGGGGTCCAACCAATTTATTTAAGCAAACCAAACAAAACTAAACTAAAAACCAAAACAAAGACGCTCCAAGAACAACACAATTGTGCATGAAACAATAAAATAAAGTGTTTTGGAAGAAACCTGAGATTTTTATTGATAAAGAAGGGGATGCCCCAAGCTTTGACGCTTGTACTTCTTGAATATTTCTTGGGGTGACATGGGTGGCATCCCCAAGCTTGAGCTTTTGTCCATTCTTCATCTCATCACATTATTCTTCCCTACACTTGAAAATATCCTTCATACAAAACTTCACACAATCTTCATTAGCAACATTAGTGTATTCAAGGTAATAAGTTTTTGGGTTTAGTTTCAACACAATTAAAACTTCCATTAAAACACAAGCTATTGTAGCAATTCCTTCTAAAAGATCAAGTGATTAAAGAGAACTCAAAGAGAAAGAGATTGAGAGGCAAATGCAAATAATGACAGAAATCTATCGAAACAGACCAGCAGGTAAAAACCGATTTTTTCGAAGACCTTCTGTTTCTCAAATCGAAAAGTGCTAAGCTAACGAAAGTTAGATAATAACCTGGGGCATAAGCACAAAACATTACAGCTTAATCGGACATACAGGGATTTTTCACGATTGTTTATAGTGAAGCACAAAAAATTGTTTTGGGACAGCAACTTTCCCAAGTCTTACTTCTCTCTCATTAGAGGTTATTATTGGCACAAAAACCGCACAAAAAGGATAAGGAGAGGTTATTACTGAGGCAATAACTTCCAAGACTCAACAAAAGAAAAACTTACGGAAAGTAAAAATAATTTGGGTTATCTCCCAATAGTGCTTTTCTTTAACGCCTTTCAGCTAGGCATAGGAAGCAAGATTCAAGTATTTTCAAATGAAGAAGCATTAATATCAATACCAGAAATATCTTCAATAAGGCAAGGTATCTCATCCAAATAAGTTCTAGATTGTAACATCCCAAATTTTACAAATTCAGATGTTACTAGAAGCATGCATCATATCATATGCATCATGGCATTACACAATAAAAGTTGCATCAAATACTTTTCCTAAACCCTATAGTCATATAAAGAAAAAGAGGGTTATATAAAACCTAACCTTCTAAATCCTTGCAAAAGTATTATTTTATAATCCCATAGTAATCTCCTTTTTACAAAATTTTAGAGACCAATTTCATTAAATTTGGAGTCTGTTTGCAAAAGTTATTAAACAAATAGTAAAACAGAAAAGAAAAATGAATAATACAAAAAAAATAACTAACCTAAGCGGGCCCGCGAACTAACTACCGCGTCGCCTAGCTGGGCCGGCCCAGCCACGTCCACCCGCGCAGCCCGCTCGTGCCCCGCAGCCGCCGATAGGTGGGACCGCCCCATGTCGTCATCCCTTTCGACGAGTTCGGAACGAACTCGACCCGCCACCGCGTCTGGAGCGAATCCCCGGTTAAATCGGAGCGGTCTCCGTGACCCCCGCGCCAAGCCCCCGCCGCCTACTTATACTCCCTCGGCACACCGCCCTAAACCCTAAACCAATTTCATACCACCGCCACCGGGCTGCTTGGATTGAGGTCAGTACCGACCTCGCCGGTGTACGCCGCCACCGATGCTCGACAGCAAGGTTCCGACGCTCTCTGCCCCTCTTCCCCCTCCTCTGTATCTCCCTTGTAGTACTAGTCCGGCTCATGCCCTTTTTCCCTCTGTAGCGCACCGCAGCAACCGGGATTCCTCGCGGGAGACCTCGCCGGAGCCGCGAGGAGCAGCGGCCGTAGGCCGGCGAACGAGGAGGAGGCAGCCTATGCCAACCCTGGGAACCGAATCGCGAGGAGCCGAATATCGTCGTCGTCTACTTCGTCGAGCCAGGGACTCACTACATCCCTGTCGCTGACCACTGGCCGATGCACCGCCACCGTCCGCCGTTGTCGTCCTCGTCACTGTCACCTGTAAGTCGCCGGCCACCTCGTCACTAGTATGGTCGTCATCCATCATCAATATCATCATCAGAAGCTTCATCTCCACTTTCTACTTCACCTTGTTCATTAACAAACATAACCTTGCTGTTTGGACAATCCTTCTTGTAGTGAGCTCTGCCTCCACAAGTATGGCACACCACATCACGAGTACGTGCAGTAGACATGTTGGAACCCGAGCTAGCAGCAGGGGCAACGGGTTTCCGAGCATTAGAACCAAATGAAGGTGTACTTGCTGGTTTGGCCGATGGTGTAAACAGAACAGCAGCTGGTGGTGTGACTGTAGGAGGAATAAATATGGCCGAAAATCTGCTGGAGGATGGAAAACGAGCGCGTGACTTCGCCTCTTCTGGCAACTAGGATTCAGCCTCTCTAGCATGGTGCAATAGCTCATTCATGGTCTCATACTTGTGATGACACACTATGCTCTTGATTGGCAACTTCAGATTGTTTAGGAATCGCTGCATGGTCATCTCAATGGACTCGCGAACTCGAGCACGCTGCATAAGCAGCTCCATCTCCATGTAGTACTCATCTACTGTCATTGTGCCTTGCTTCAATTGCGTCAATTTATCAAAAACTGATCGCAAGTAGTTGGTTGGAACGAAATGAGCCTTCATGATTTGCTTCATCTCGCGCCAATCCATCACAGGAAGTGTGGCGCCCCGCAAAACCACTACTAGAAAATCGCGTTGTTTTCGTGCATTGCATAGTCATGACCGCATGCTCATGTCATCATGCCACCTTGCATTTGAGCATCGTCATGTCATCTTGCATGTGTTTGCACAAAAGTATTTTCGAAAAGCCTGGTTTTGTTTTCTAAACGCCCCATCTTTAATTCAAATTAAAACCCGGGTCTCCGGATAGTTTTGTTTCGTCTACCAACGGATTTCAAAAGCCCCGTTTTAAACAATAGAACATTTAAATTATTTTTGGGAGGCAGCCAGCCAGGCCCGAAAGCCCAGCCGGCCACCTCCAGATACAAATCCTACCTACCCCAGAAAAACACCCAAACCTTTTCTACCAAAAACCCTGTCCATTTTCCCTACCCAGCCCCCTCCACCTCATCTGCACCAATCGGTGCTCGCCACCTCCCCCAGCCAGCCACCACACCGCTGCCACACCTTCCCCTGGGCCCACTCCACCCCGCCACCTGCCGACCCACCCCACAAGCAGCACACGCACAGACACGCTCCCGCCCACCTGCGCGCATCCCCAAGCCTGACCCCGAGCCCCGCAGCCTGGGCCCCACGCCGCACCACCTACCCCACCTGGTCGCCACCTCCTCTCCCTCTCTCCGCTCCACCGACGTGACCCACCTGCCGGTCCCACCCGATGCGCCCGGCCCGAGAGCACCCCACCTGCCCCCGCTCCTCTTCCCCCCATGCAACGCCTTCCTTCCCAGATCCCACCGCCTCGGGCGCAAGGTCGCCGCCCGCCGCCTCCCTCCGGCCTCTTCCCCTCGCCTCACTGAGCTACCGCCCGGACGGGCTGCCCCGCCGCGGTTCCCCCGCGTCGCCTCCCTGACGCCGCCATCCGCCACGGCCTCCTCGTCCTGTTTCCACCACCGAGCTCCGCGCCGCCGCTGGCCGCGCGAGCTCCCCCACCACCCTGCCGCCGCCGTTCCCTGCCTCCCCCACGAGTTCCCGCGTGTCGGCCTCTTCCTCGTCTCCGGCGCGAGCCCCGCCTCCCCTTCTCAGACCCTACCGCCTAGAGCTCGCTCGGCCTGGCCCCACGCAACCTCGCCGCCGAGATCAACCACGTCGGCCACCTCCGACGGACACGCTCCTCCTCGACCTCGGTCCTGTCCCCACCTCGCCCCTTCCTCCCACGACCGACCGCCGCCACCAGGAGGTCCTCGCCCGAGCCAGTCTCGGCCCGTGCGCAAGCCCGACCCCGATCTGCCCCGCGTGGCCTCGACTGCCCGAGGGCTGGCAGCGCCTGCTCTGCCGTTTCCAGCACCACTTGTCTCGGGCTGCAGTCGGGCCCTGCTCCTTCTGTCCCGCACGCTGCAGTGTTGTTTTCTGGTGGTGTCCATATGCTGTACGGTGGTGGATTGTTGTCAGTGTTGGGTAAGGTGCATCGAGTGGTGGTGGTGGTGGAGTTAGGTTGTGATGTTGTGCGGATGAGCTAGATCCCCATGCGGACAAGTATCGCCTCGGCTACATCAGCTCTAGCGGAGTGGCTCGTTGGAGAATCATTGACACCATGATCCCTCGGCGCCACGCCGAGAACGCCTTCCCGGATGCGATGCCCGAGAACCCGGACGTCAAGGCCTCCTTCATGGATCCGGTGATGCTGGCACGCCAAGATCTACTGCACGAAACCGAAGACCGATCCGGAACACCATGATCTTCGACACAGACGCCGAAGACCGATCCCGGAGTTCGAAGACTGATCCTGCCGAAGACCGGACCCGGGCGTGCCAAGTTCTTCGACCCCGAGGACTGGTCCATCGAATGCGACAAGAACTCCTCGGAACCACCAAGTACTTCCTCTCCGACGCCAAGACCCGAACCTGAAGGCCGCCAAGATCGCCACTGGAACGACAAGTTCTTCATCCCGCACGCCAAGACCGACCCGATACGCGGACCCGACAAGATCGTCCCCAACCCGCCAAGTTGGCCTACCCGGACACCGTGCGACAAGATCTACTTCCCGGATCCGAAGACCCTGGTATCCGATCCACTCAAGTTCGCCATCGACGACAAGATCGACACCGACCAGGGCGAATTCGATGCGCCCCCGACGCCAAACCAAATCCTTCTTCCTGGCACGCCAAGATCTACTTCCGTTGTCCGAGACCGATCCCGTCGAGCCGTTTCCGCCCCCGTCGAACCCTGTCGAACCCCGAACCCCTCGGAGCCCAATTTCGCCGAACCCTAAATGTGATTCCCTATCCGAGACCCCCATTATTTTTTATAATATGACATTATCGACTGTCGCATATTAAATTGTTCATCTCTGCATCATATCATAATCATGTCGGATCTTCTGCCGTAGTATTAAATATTGCATCTGGTGTTTCTTCTAGTGTTTGCTTCTTCGCGGATTAGGCCGATGAGTGGATGTGAGTATTGACAAGTTCTCAGGCTATGGTCCATCGACAGTGTTTTCCCAGGCGAGCATCTCTTCCCCTTCTACCTATTTTGCAGTTATAGTCTTTATTTCCTCCTGTTGATCTATTGCTATCCGTGTCGTGATGCTTTAGTGTTCCGTACCAGTTATATCCCGTGCAGCCTCTATATTGCCTTGGACACCCCCTATTACCTGTGCTTGGTGGATAGCTGGCCTTGCGAGTCGTAGTTGCTTGCTCAGGTGCGATCTCGTATTGTCAAGTACCACAGTTGATGGAATGCTGGCAGATGTTTATGGTGGAGATGCTTTATGGTGGAGATGATCATGACTTTAAATACAACTATTAAAATGCTAGATATAACTAATGCAGAGGCATCAGTGGGCAATAGATGTTATTTGGTTCTTCCACGCTCACTTGTGTCCCGTAGGACCCCGAGTACTTGATACCTGTTCCTTGATTTTTCGCACTATCCACATTCAGGAGGCCTTATGGACCCCCCCTGAGCCAGAACTTGATTCATTTCTATTTCTTGGGGCCACAAAGTAGTTTGAAGCTTTATCACTATCCTGTACTTATGCCATGCTTTACTGCTTTATTTAAGATTGTGCGTGGAGCACCTGTACTGTTTTGGATCGTGGAATGTTTTCGCAGTATCGACAAGCCCAGTCACACTTTCGGGTTCCCGGTCGTTTACAACCATTGACACAAACCCTGGGTCCGTTCCGGAGCCGGCCAAATTCGTTGCGGGTAGCTTAGTGGGGTGGCCCCCTAAAATATTTCTGAATCCTGTGATCGCTTTGTCGTGAATGCCTTGTTGGGTTTTGAGTTGGTTTTTCCGAGGTTGATCGAGTGTGTGTTGCTATTTGTGCACCCCTGCAGGGTAAAACTTTCTGAAAGCCGTGTCCGCGGTTATGGACGACTTGGAGCAAAGTATCTCGATCATAGACAAGCATAACTAAAGTAGCGCTATAAATTTGACTTAATCTGTGACTGGTAATCAGCTTCAACTACAACGGAATGGATAATAAAAATGCCAACAACTGGTGGATTGGTGGTGATCTGTGTCATACTATACCTGCCTAGTAAGTGTTGCAACTCCAATGGAATGTGATAAAAGTGCCAACAACTGCTGGGTTTTGGGATTCCTCAGGACAAATATATCTGACTAGTAAATGTTCCAACTACAACGGAATGGTGATTAAAATTGCCCACTATTTATGCTTCAGGATGACTCATGCTATCTATATCTGATTAGTAAATTGCTGCAACTATAATGGAATGAGTAAAATTGCCAACTGTGTGAGTTCCTTGGTCCGACTTCCTCGTTTGGTCTCGAGGGGGAAATACCAGGATGCGTTTGTTTGGTGTTAGCTTCAGCTCTTGTACCAAATAGGTCTTTCTTATCCCTCTCTGATAACCGCCAGTTGTATCGAGTCTCTATAGGTTGTTTAGTGCCGCTGCGCTGCTGCTTCAGCCCACCATACCTATGTAGGCGAGAGCCGCCGAATTCTAGCCTCGTCGTGTACTGGCCTCAGTACTGACGCTCCTCTTTTCCTTTGCCCTTTGTCGGCACCCCTTTTGTTTTAGTAGGTTTGAGATCGACGTCGTTAGCAGGGTTACCCTTCCGGCTTGGCCTGGGCAGGGTTATGGACGCCATTGGTTATTCTTCAGGGCTCTTAGCCCCATTTGCATCTTGTCCGTAGTCGGACGCTCTATCGTTTTCAAGGTGATTAGGATCTTTGTATTGTATATCTGTATTCTTGACTCAGGGTGTCACTGTTGTATATATCTGTTCTGTGGGTCCCATCGAGGACTGTTGTGTAATGTTATTACTTCGTTTTCCACCCGCACGAAAGTGCCTGGTGGGCGTCCTTAAATCGTTTCTATGCGGGTTTGGCGGGAATCGCTAAAACTTACATAGGGCCGATTCGAGGGTGTTACAGAGTGGTATCAGAGCTCAGCAGTTGCGATACCCCACAAGTCCAGCCTGTAGGATAACCTAGTTAACGGCCGAAGTAGAGTGTCAAAACTATTTTGCAAAAATCGGTTGCATAGATCTGATTAGGTCTGCTTTTACTCCTTACCCTCTGCTATTCTTCTCTTACCTCGACGTGATTTGGATCTGTTCTCTTATCTTTTCTTCGAGTCCAGGAATTCTCGTGGGTGGGTTTTCCGTCGTACCTTCAGGGTTTTGCTTCCTCCTTTGGTAACGGTGTTTCTACTTCCGGACTTCATGCTATCTAAGGAATGTTCATCTGTTGGACTTCTCTTTGTTCCTTGTTGTGCCTTCCGGTGTTTTCCGACGCGACGACATCATCTACGCCAGATCCGATGCAGAGCCTGCATCACTCTTTTATTTCCGAACCTTGATTGTTGAGATCTTCAGTCTGATTCCGAGAATGGTTGCACACTTTTCCTACTGATTGTACGGAGTAATAGTTTGGGTGCGTGATGGATTGGCCCCCATGCCGACTACTCAATCTATTTGCTCTCGTATATTGAAGTGGATTAGAATGCATCGTTCTCTCCATCTGTCGAAGTTAGATGTGGATTTGTTTGTTGATACCTCTACCTTCGCCCTTTGTCCCCGGAGTGTTCTCTCGGCGATCACGGACAACGACCTCTTGTTAGTGGTGTCGCGAGAATCTACACGAAGCGAGAAGATCTAGATCGCCGCCCTTCTCCCGGTACCATGAGGTGGATCTCGAGGGCGAGATCCTTTGTTAGTGGTGTCGAATTGTGGTGCCCCACGAAACCACTACTAGAAAATCGTGTTGTTTTCGTGCATTGCATAGTCATGACCGCATGCTCATGTCATCATGCCACCTTGCATTTGAGCATCGTCATGTCATCTTGCATGTGTTTGTATAAAACTATTTTCAAAAAGCCTGGTTTTGTTTTCTAAACGCCCCGTCTTTAATTCAAATTAAAACCCGGGTCTCCGGATAGTTTTGTTTCGTCTACCAACGGATTTCAAAAGCCCCGTTTTAAACAATAGAACATTTAAATTATTTTTGGGAGGCAGCCAGCCAGGCCCGAAAGCCCAGCCGGCCACCTCTAGATACAAATCCTACCTACCCCAGAAAAACACCCAAACCTTTTCTACCAAAAACCCTGTCCATTTTCCCTACCCAGCCCCCTCCACCTCACCTGCACCAATCGGTGCTCGCCACCTCCCCCAGTCAGCCACCACACCGCTGCCACACCTTCCCCTGGGCCCACTCCACCCCGCCACCTGCCGACCCACCCCACAAGCAGCACACGTACAAACACGCTCCCGCCCACCTGCGCGCATCCCCAAGCCTGACCCCGAGCCCCGCAGCCTGGGCCCCACGCCGCACCACCTACCCCACCTGGTCGCCACCTCCTCTCCCTCTCTCCGCCCCACCGACGCGATCCACCTGCCGGTCCCACCCGACGCGCCCGCCCCGAGAGCACCCCACCTGCCCCCGCTCCTCTTCCCCCACGCGACGCCTTCCTCCCCAGATCCCACCGGCTCGGGCGCAAGGTCGCCGCCCGCCGCCTCCCTCCGGCCTCTTCCCCTCGCCTCACTGAGCTGCCGCCCGGACGGGCTGCCCCGCCGCGGTTCCCCCGCGTCGCCTCCCTAACGCCGCCATCCGCCACGACCTCCTCGTCCTGTTTCCACCACCGAGCTCCGCGCCGCCGCCGGCCGCGCGAGCTCCCCCACCACCCTGCCGCCGCCGTTCCCTACCTCTCCCACGAGTTCCCGCGCGTCGGCCTCTTCCTCGTCTCCGGCGCGAGCCCCGCCTCCCCTTCTCAGACCCTACCGCCTAGAGCTCGCTCGGCCTGGCCCCACGCAACCTCGCCGCCGAGCTCAACCACGTCGGCCCCCTCCGACGGACACGCTCCTCCTCGACCTTGGTCCTGTCCCCACCTTGCCCTTCCTCCCACGACCGGCCGCCGCCACCAGGAGGTCCTCGCCCGAGCCAGTCTCGGCCCGTGCGCAAGCCCGGCCCCGATCTGCCCCGCGTGGCCTCGACCGCCCGAGGGCTGGCAGCGCCTGCTCTGCCGTTTCCAGCACCACTTGTCTCGGGCTGCAGCCGGGCCCTGCTCCTTCTATCCCGCATGCTGCAGTGTTGTTTTCTGGTGGTGTCCATATGCTGTACTGTGGTGGATTGTTGTCAGTGTTGGGTAAGGTGCATCGAGTGGTGGTGACGGTGGTGGAGTTAGGTTGTGATGTTGTGCGGATGAGCTAGATCCCCATGCGGACAAGTATCGCCTCGGCTACAACAGCTCTAGCGGAGTGGCTCGTTGGAGAATCATTGACACCATGATCCCCCGGCGCCACGCCGAGAACGCCTTCCCGGATGCGATGCCCGAGAACTCGGACGTCAAGGCCTCCTTCATGGATCCGGTGACGCTGGCATGCCAAGATCTACCGCACGAAACCGAAGACCTATCCGGAACACCATGATCTTCGACACAGACGCCGAAGACCGATCCCGGAGTTCGAAGACCGATCCTGCCGAAGACCGGACCCGGGCGTGCCAAGTTCTTCGACCCCGAGGACCGATCCATCGAATGCGACAAGAACTCCTTCTCGGAACCACCAAGTACTTCCTCTCCGACGCCAAGACCCGAACCTGAAGGCCGCCAAGATCGCCACTGGAACAACAAGTTCTTCATCCCGCACGCCAAGACCGACCCGATACGCGGACCCGACAAGATCGTCCCCAACCCGCCAAGTTCGCCTACCCGGACACCGTGCAACAAGATCTACTTCCTGGATCCGAAGACCCTGGTATCCGATCCACTCAAGTTCGCCATCAACGACAAGATCGACACCGACCAGGGCGAATTCGATGCGCCCCCGACGCCAAACCAAATCCTTCTTCCTGGCACACCAAGATCTACTTTCGTTGTCCGAGACCGATCCCGACGAGCCGTTTCCGCCCCCGTCGAACCCTGTCGAACCCCGAACCCCTTGGAGCCCAAGTTCACCGAACCCTAAATGTGATTCCCTATCCGAGACCCCCATTATTTTTTATAATATGACATTATCGACTGTCGCATATTAAATTGTTCATCTCTGTATCATATCATAATCATGCCGGATCTTCTACCGTAGTATTAAATATTGCATCCGGTGTTTCTTCTAGTGTTTGCTTCTTCGCGGATTAGGCCGATGAGTGGATGCGAGTATCGACAAGTTCTCAGGCTATGGTCCATCGACAGTGTTTTCCCAGGCGAGCATCTCTTCCCCTTCTACCTATTTTGCAGTTATAGTCTTTATTTCCTCCTGTTGATCTATTTGCTATCCGTGTCGCGATGCTTTAGTGTTCCGTACCAGTTATATCCCATGCAGCCTCTATATTGCCTTGGACACCCCCTATTACCTGTGCTTGGTAGATAGCTGGCCTTGCGAGTCGTAGTTGCTTGCTCAGGTGCGATCTCGTGTTGTCAAGTACCACAGTTGATGGAATGCTGGCAGATGTTTATGGTGGAGATGCTTTATGGTGGAGATGATCATGACTTTAAATACAACTATTAAAATGCTAGATATAACTAATGCAGAGGCATCGGTGGGCAATAGATGTTATTTGGTTCTTCCACGCTCACTTGTGTCCCGTAGGACCCCGAGTACTTTATACCTGTTCCTTGATTTTTCGCACTATCCACATCCGGGAGGCCTTATGGACCCCCCCTGAGCCAGAGCTTGATTCATTTCTATTTCTTGGGGCCACAAAGTAGTTTGGGGCTTTATTACTATCCTGTACTTATGCCATGCTTTACTGCTTTATTTAAGATTGTGCGTGGAGCACCTGTACTATTTTGGATCGTGGAATGTTTTCGCGGTATCGACAAGCCCAGTCACACTTTCGGGTTCCCAGTCATTTACAGCCATTGACACAAACCCTAGGTCCGTTCCAGAGCCGGCCAACTTCGTTGCGGGTAGCTTAGTGGGGTGGCCCCCTGAAATATTTCTGAATCCTGTGATCGCTTTGTCGTGAATGCCTCGTTGGGTTTTGAGTTGGTTTTTCCGAGGTTGATCGAGTGTGTGTTGCTATTTGTGCACCCCTGCAGGGTAAAACTTTCTGAAAGCCGTGTCCGTGGTTATGGACGACTTGGAGCACAGTATCTCGATCATAGACAAGCATAACTAAAGTAGCGCTATAAATTTGACTTAATCTGTGACTAGTAATCAGCTTCAACTACAACGGAATGGATAATAAAAATGCCAATAACTGGTGGATTGGTGGTGATCTGTGTCATACTATACCTACCTAGTAAGTGTTGCAACTCCAATGGAATGTGATAAAAGTGCCAACAACTGCTGGGTTTTGGGATTCCTCAGGACAATTATATCTGACTAGTAAATGTTCCAACTACAACGGAATGGTGATTAAAATTGCCCACTATTTATGCTTCAGGATGACTCATGCTATCTATATCTGATTAGTAAATTGCTGCAACTATAATGGAATGAGTAAAATTGCCAACTGTGTGAGTTCCTTGGTCCGACTTCCTCATTTGGTCTCGAGGGGGAAATACCAGGATGGGTTTGTTTGGTGTTAGCTTCAGCTCTTGTACCGAATAGGTCTTTCTTATCCCTCTCTGATAACCGCCAGTTGTATCGAGTCTCTATAGGTTGTTTAGTGCCGCTGTGATGCTGCTTCAGCCCACCATACCTATGTAGGCGAGAGCCACCGAATTCTAGCCTCGCCGTGTACTGGCCTCAGTACTGACGCTCCTCTTTTCCTTTGCCCTTTGTCGGCACCCCTTTTGTTTTAGCAGGTTTGAGATCGACGTCGTTAGCAGGGTTACCCTTCCGGCTTGGCCTGGGCAGGGTTATGGACGCCATTGGTTATTCTTCAGGGCTCTTAGCCCCATTTGCATCTTGTCCATAGTCGGACGCTCTATCGTTTTCAAGGTGATTAGGATCTTTGTATTGTATATTTGTATTCTTGACTCAGGGAGTCACTGTTGTATATATCTGTTCTGTGGGTCCCATCAAGGACTGTTGTGTAATGTTATTACTTCGTTTTCCACCCGCACAAAAGTGCCTGGTGGGCGTCCTTGAATCGTTTCTATGCGGGATTGGCGGGAATCGCTAAAACTTGCATAGGGCCGATTTGAGGGTGTTACAGGAAGTTCATTGTCCTCCCTCCTATGTTGCACAAGAGCATCCCACCAATGCAAAGCATAACCATCAAATTCAGATGCTGCAAGCTTGACCTTCTTGTCTTCTGGATAGTCAAATAAGCGCCACCCATGTGAGGTAATCTTCAGGATCAATGGAACCATCAAACTTGGGGATCGAAAACTTTGGCTTGCCCAAACCATCAGCAGCAGCTTGGTTGTGAACACGTTGAGCACGCCCAAGAGGGGCAAACCCACGGCCATGAGCAGGTGCATGGGCAGGGGAATAACACGTCCCCTGCCAACATGTGGAGCAGCATCCACAGCGCTACCCTCATCGAAATCATCAAAGGCATCATCATGTTGAGGATCTTCCCTTCTATGTAAAGCAGTTGTTAAACCCTCAATGGAACGCTGCAAAGTGGTGACATTAACATTGAGCGTGGCCACTTGCGTTTGAATAGTATCAACCGTTCCAACATGCTGATCCAATCTCATATTCATATCCTGGAGATTCTTGTCAATGGCATCTGTCGTGTTAGTAAACACACGTGTCAAGTGGGACTTCAAAGCCTCATATTCACGCCAATTAACAAGATCCTCATCCTTCTTTTTCTGCATCACAACATCATCATCACTAGAAGACATGATTAGTAGGTTAGTGCAAAAATCAAAATCTGTATGGTGGAACTCTCACAGCTCACTCACAACTAATAAGAAAGGAGATCTTACCGTTCCAAAGTGAATAGAGATGCTCTACCAAACGAAATCAAAAACTGATGCACTGATGTGATGAAGTGAATATCAAAGGTATAGAGAACAATCACAGGGCACACAGGGTATTTATGGTGGAGCTGTAGGTATGGTATCCTAACTACACCGCAAACAAGTCCTAGTGCCGATCGTATGACAAAGACCCACGGAAACACACACGGTGAAGATAAATGGGGCAATTGCAACTATGAAAATGAGCTCAATAAAGTAAGGTATGTCGGAGGAATGCTCGTGTTTCAATGCACAAGGAGAGACGCTAGCAATGTCTCAACGAAACAGGCACAAGATTGCTAAACTGAGCAGCCCATAGAGCACTAAGCACGCTAGTCTCGTAGGATAGTTTTAGACACAAAGAAAGGTTTACTAAGACTCACAAGGATAGGAGTAAAAAATAAATAAAAAAAGAAAAAAAATTACCTGAGAATTGGTCTCTGCCACGGCAAAAAAAGGCCTAAAATCCTGCAGCGGCAGGATGTCGGCAGACACAAAAATTTCTCGTATGAGGACAGACCTGTCTGTGGTACAGCGACAGTCCGAATTTTTTTTTTCGGATTTTTTTTCTTTTTTTCACGCTACAGCACAGACGCGTCTGCGGTCAGGCGTGAGGCAGCGAGCCGATTTTTTTTTGCCTTCAACGTGAAGCAAACTCAATACAAGTCTAGATATGATCGGTTTGCTTTTTTTTCTCCTTCTTTCAAACGGATCTACAACCTAAGACTAAAAGAAAACAGATCTACTAGATCTAAGACTCAAGAACACGACGAACAGTCGAGAAATAGTCTAGGGACTCCGACAACGGATCAAAAACAGATGAAAACTAGACAAAAACTACGACTCAGATTTAGAAGAAAGGCTACACAAAAGGATTACGATCATCAACTAGAACTCACGAACAGTGTTATCTAGGCTATGGCAATGAACTATGAACCCTAATATTTTTGTGTGGCTTTTTCTGTATAGGACAAAAACAACTAATCTATGGATGGATTTGTGGATGCTTACCGAGGCAACACTGGAAATCTGATACCAAGATGATATGGGGTGGCCCGATCTTCTCAGTAAGCGGATGGCGATAATGATGGTGGATGATAGATAACTAGTGCGTAGCTATGATCTCTCCCGCTCGATTCCTGATGCCAGCGCAACAGATCTCGAACCTTATAGGATATTCACAACACCACACTCTTGCGCACGTAGCCGTGACCACGAACGGTAGTATGCAATCTACTAATTCGCAACGGAACAACAGATCACACTCAATTATAGTTGGTAGATTCGAACACAGGGTAATTCCAGAGGTTCTATGAAAAAACAACTCCAAAATATTTTAACGTGGTCTAAAACCTAAAAACCATGATTTACAACCTATATAAAGGCTGCTGGACGTCCAACATAGAGTTGGGGTCAAAACCAAACATATCTCTAACTTTCCTAACTTAAAAGGACTCTATTTGTAAACTGACAGAAAACGTCAGTCGACTTCTTTTGGTTGCTGCGCACAGCTCCTAACGAACTAGGAGACGTGCAAGTACCTGTTGGAAAGATCTTGGAATTATCTTTCCAACAAGTACTTATGTGCTTAATTCAGAGTTGGTATGTGGAAACCACGTCCGTTTCAATTTCAGAACTTCTGTCTGTCTGAATTGAACCTTCCTTGTTGTTCGCCTTCTAACTCTCGGTCGACTTCATTTTGATGATCTTCTCTTGCGCCTTCCTCCCGCTCCTCCCTCGCGCATCCTCAGGCGATCATCATGCCGGGCTCCTCTTGTAGCCCTTCTCCTCCACGTGCCATGCTTGTTTCTTCAATGAACCTGATCATACATAAATGCATAGACTTAGGTAGTATAAAGTTCTCATTAAGTAAAATATCAGGTTTAATTAAGAGTGAATTCACATATTGCTCAATCAGCTTTGCACGAGCTCTTGTAATGGGTCTAATTCTGATTTCATTGGACTTGTTCTTTGCAGCAACATCTTCATTGTGAATAGGAGTAGGAGATAGTGGAATAGTATGGATGTCCTCATCAGATACTATGCTGAACTACTCTCCGGTTGGACACTCTAATCCATGGTAGGGCTATAACAGCACTCCTCAAAGTTCGCTTTTCCCATCTAGATAACCCCACACTGTCACCTTGAGCACTCGATGGTTCAAACAAACACCACAATTTCATAAAGACATCCAACTCCAAATATAACTCATAATAAGTATTTGAAATCTCTAGCCTAAGTGCCACCATGGTGTGCACACTGTCAACTTCACACACATGGGGAGAGCAGAGATTTATTAAAGCACTTGAGTAGCAAGGTAGATCTATAGATTACAAGCTCATGATCTCAATAAGATCATGCATAGAGAGAGAGATGAACACATAGCTACCGGTAGAACCCTTAGCCTCGAGAGAGAACTACTCCCTCCTCATCATGGGAATCAGCAATGGTGATGGAGATGGCGGTGGATATCGATGGAGATGGCTCCGGGGGCACTTCCCCGTCCCGACAGGGTGCCGGAACAGAGACTTTTTGTCCCCTGAAACCCCCCATCGGTGGCGGCCGCGCTGTGGAACTTTTCGTGGCTGGAGGCTTGATGATTTAGGGTTTTCGCATCGGGAGGCATCTTATAGGCGAAGATGCAAGGTCAGTGGGCGGCCAGGGGGCCCACACCACCTGGTGGCGCGGCCAGGGCTAGCCCGCGCCACCACATGGTGTGGCCACCCTGTGACCCCTCTCCGTCTCGTCTTCTGGCTCCGTGAGTCTTCCGGTAAAATATCGACTTTGGCTTTTGTCCGGTCCAATTACGAGAATATTGATTTTCTGACTTTCCTGGAACCAAAAATAGCAGAAAACAGACAACTGGCACTGTGGCATCTTGTTAATAGGTTAGTCCAGGAAAGTGTATAAAAAGTACTCCAAAGTTGGAACAAAACACAGGAAAGTAGATAAAACCAGGCATGGAACATCAAAAATTATGGATACGTTAGCAACGTATCACCTAGGTCCAAGCTCATATGGAGACGCAAGGAGGTGCCGGCGCCGAGGGCTGTATCAAGTCGAGCAGGCCAAGAGGGAGGATGTGGTGAGGAAGGCAAGCAAGACTTGAAGATGGCGAAGACGCGTGAAGCTATTGTTCATATCACGCCACCTTTTCGACCCGACCCGCAAGCGTTGGGGACAATGCTTCTTGAAGGGGGGATGATGATATGGGCACGAAGGAGGAGGTGAAGCCTAATTTCAGGACTCCACCAAGCTAGGTGATGCGGGGCGCATCCCATTGATGATTGGCACGCCAGGACGACCTACGATATGTAATGATAAGTCTAAGGTTGTGTCAAATATTGTTTCTATGTTATTGAGTCCGAGTCCAAGTTAGGTTCGAGTCCGTGTGTGTGTTCGGTTTGGGTCTATCCAACCGACTAGTTGTAGGCCTCCTATATAAAGGAGCCAGCTGCCTAGGGTTTAGGGGAGTTCATTTGTTTAGTATAAAAACTATATTGTGCTCCACCGTGTATCATCCCTCCGGGGACGGCGATACCGTTTATCAAATTATTGCTGCGGAGGTTCTTGTGTTCATCAAGGATTGTCGTGCTCAGGTTTGAGGCGTGGTGATCTTCATCATGTTACTTGCTGGATTGATTCTTCTTCTTCAGGTTGCGTTCATCGCGTTATTGGAAGGATTACTATCCGGGTTGACTCGCTGTGAAAGATCGGGACAAAACTCAAGGATCATAGGCTTGATCCGCATCATCATGTGAGACCACTCTGATTTCTAACGACTTACCCTCTACCTCTAGTGTGTTATCCCATTATGTGCTAGGTTCCATGGATAAAGAAGCGCCAAGCTTGGACATGATGATGCCTCCGACCGAGAAGATGAACATGGTGGATGAAGATGATGCCATTCCCATACATGATGAAGAAGTCGCCCACATGGAAGCCAATGCTACCACAACACCCACTTCATATGAGAGGTATGAACAAGGTAAAAATAAGGGCGTTGATGATGCCATGATCCCACTAGTGGACATGATGACTTGTGATGATTGGCATGCTATGGATGATGTTTGTGATATCACATATGACTCATTGGTATTTCCATGTTATAGTTTGCCTTTGCATAATGTTGAGCATGTGAAATTATTTGATTGTGATGATGTTGCCATAGACATGCCATGCTCCAAACGTTACATTTATGATATCATTGCTTGCACTTTGTTGAAAAATTGCTCTTTCCAATGTTTTGCTTGTAATGATGTTACCAATGGTACCCCTCGGATAATGCTTTGTCATGAGTGTTTCACAATTTCTCCCGTTGCTTGCAATAAGTTGAATAATTGCTCTTTCACTTGTTTTGCTTGCAACAATAATTCTCATATGGTTTATATTGAGATGACCCCCATAGCTTTCTCAAATTTTGGAGATTTTGATGATTTCCATGATAAGCATGTTCCCCACTTGCATACTCACCATGCATATTTTTCATACTTGATTGACACTAATGGTGATGTGCACAAGAAGATATCCGTCATGATGTGTTATGGGTCTCCTTGTGGATTTACCCTTGGAGTGGCCTGATCTTCACGGATTTGAGGCAGAAGTGAGGGAAAACGCGATGAACATGATGAACACAACTCTAATGCAAGGTAAAGATACAAACACACGCCAAATCACACCCAGTTCGATTTGCTCCTATTGGTTCGAACAACCAATCCAATAGAATCCTCGGTGAGAGACCTTGCGGTAGAATCACCAAAGGAGAGATCGGCAAGCGGACGGTAGAATCCAAACCAAGGAGAGAGTAGCAACCTAGAATCCCAAAGGGGAGAGACCAAGCACTACTAGAATCCTTGATAGGGAGAGACCAAACACTTGAGGAGGGTCTTAACAACTTGGAGAAGGGCACCGACTCCAAGGCCTTGTACAACTCATAGATTTACTATTGAGAGGGGGTTCCCATCTAGGGTTAGGCACATGCCTTAATTCATCATCATCTCTAGGGTTTCAAGAATGGGGTGGGGGCATATATATAGGCCATCCACGAGCTAGGGGTAAAATAGGCATAAGCAGGAAGTTTGGGGCGTTACATGGGCCAAGCCCAGCTTGAGGCGGGCATGCCCACGATGCTCGGTCCGGAGACTCCGGTGCAGGGTCCGGAGACTCCGGTGTGGGCTGGAGACTCCGGTCTGTCTCCGGTGTCGCCTCCGGAGGGGGTCTTAGACTGTCCCAGGCGCAGGTTCAGGGCTCGGTCCGGAGACGGGCCGGATACTCCGATGTGGTAGACCGGAGACTCCGGTCTTCTGGTCTGGAGACTCCGGTCCTGCTTCAGCAGTTTCTTGCGTCTTCTCTTCCAGGCCTCTTGCTTGGGTGTCTTGTCTCTAGGGCCATCCTTGCTGCATCTTCTTGGCATCATGTTCATGGACCTAGTCACATCATGGGCGTTTATCTCAAGTAGGATTCCATTCCCATAATAACCAACGAAAGGCAAAGCATGGAAGGAGTTCACCTTGGAGTGATGATTAGCGTGGCATGATGTGGACCAAAGGTGGTTTCCGTATGTTGGGCTACATCATCTCCCCCCGCTTGAAAACGAGTCGACCTCGACGATGTTCGTTCATCATGCAAGGAAGGGGGTGTGTCCTTGGCCTTGTTCTTGTACATGGTCGGGTCACCGGTGTCGAAGCCATTCTCAAACTTGTTGAAGAGCTTGTGGAACATCTTGCCATCATGCTGTGGTTGGAGATCTTGTAGCCTTATCCTTGTAGTTGGTGGTGTATCTTGGGTACCTTGCAAAACCGACAACAAAGAGAGAGAATTGTATAAATGATTGTTAGTATGGGTCACACTCAAGTCTCTCTTCTCACATTTTGTGGCTTGTGTTGTGGCACTCATGATTTTTCCACTCATTTTTGGCTTGTGGAACTCACTCTCTTGATGGTGGTTCACTCTCTCACGACTCGTCTCACAAGGGTCCTTAGCTTGCTTTATCTTGTTAATGGGTGTCATGTTGGATGCGATGACTTGGCTAGGCGTCATGGATTTGAGCACAAATTTCTTGTCGTTCCACTTGAAGGAGTATTGGTTGGTGGAACCATGATGTATTTCTTCTCTATCGTATTGCCATGGCCTTCCAAGTAGCATGTGGCACACGGACATTGGCACGACATCACACTCGACGGTATCTTCATATGGTCCAATCTTGAAGGAGACGTGGACCTTTGATGCTATCTTGAGTGCTCCATTGTCATCAAGCGATTGGACATGGTAGGGGTGAGGGTGCTCTATGCATTGCAACTTTAGTTTCTCAGAAAGCTCCGTACTTGCGAGGTTTTGGCAACTACCTCCATCGATGGTCACTTTTATGGACTTGCCATCAATTCCGGCACGAGTTTGGAAGATATTGAGGCGTTGGTCCTCTCTTGGGATGGAGTTTGTTGGTGAGATTTGTGCTATGACAAGTGCGGGGCTCGGATCATGCTCGCATAACAGTGTGTCATCCTCTTCCATTGCGGCTGTCCTTGCAATAGCGCGTTGAGTGAGAGCTTCATACTCCTCTTCACTTAAGGAGTAGGTTGCGCCATTCTCATCCGTAAGCATCACACGTGAGTTGGTGCACTCATATGACTTGTGACCTTTCACTCCACACTTGAAGCAAGTGACTTGACTATCCGATGTCGTGTTGGAGGAGGGTGCTATCACGGTCTTTGCTTGCTTGGATGAGCTCGTTGCTTGGTTTGTTGGCTTTGCGGGAGCATTTGCATTGATGGACGCAAAGTATGACTTTTGCTTTTCGTATGCATTCTCCTTTTGCAAGTGCCGCTCAGCTTTGGTAGCTTGATGGAGGAGCTTGGTGAGGTTCTTGTACGGTTGAAAGTCAACAATCTTCCTTATTGGGCGGCTCAAACCATTGAGGAACCTTGATATGGTTTGCTCTTCTAGTTCTCTCACATCAGCTCGCATCATGGTTTTCTCCATTTCCTTGTAGAACTCTTCAATTGACTTGGTGCCTTGTTTCAAGTTTTGTAGCTTGTCAAAGAGATCTTGGTGATAATGCTCGGGGACGAAGCGTGTGTACATTACTTCCTTCATCTCGGTCCAAGTTTCAATTGGAGGTTCCTCATTCTTCTCGTGGTTCTTTTGGAAGTCTTCCCACCAAACATTTGCATAGTCCTCAAAATCAAGGGATGCCATTGCAACTTTCTTCTCTTCGGAGTAGTTGTGGACTCGGAAGATCTTGTCAACTTTGAGCTCCCAATCAATGCATGCATCAGCGTCTTCTTCTCCCTTGAACTTGGGCATAATGAACTTGAGCTTCCCAAACTTGCCCTCTTCATGTTCACGGTGGTAGTTGTGGCGATCTTGCCTTATGCTCGCTTCACTTGGTGCACGTGGTGGTGGATGAGGAGCTTGATTTTCTCGAGGACGCGGTTGAGGAGGAGCTTGATGCGCAGAGTCTCTTCTACGCCTTTGCTCGGGATCATTTGCATTCATTGGTTGTTGATGACGATGGTGGGGTTGAGCATAGCGGTTGTTGTGTCTCACGCGTTGTGCCGCCTCGTCATCATCACTTGTATCCCATTGTGGTGCTCGATGAACTTGTTGTTGATGGCGATGGTCATGGTTCGGGTGTTGGCGCCTATCATCGCGGTTGTGTTCACCAAGGCATTCTTGTTCTTGGGGTGGTGGTGGCGCTTGTACCATAGCTTGTTGTGGAGGGCGACCATGTTCTTCTTGGTTTTGCGGATGCGCCTGGTGATCATGGTGTCGATGACGTCTTGTGTGGTGCGGTTGTTGATGTTGTAGCTCAACCACTTGTTCATGGTGATGACGAGCGTGATGTTCCCCATTGTGGTGGTGGGGTTCTCCATGATGAGAATGGGAGCGCGAGGAGTCGCCATGATGACTTGAGGAGCGCGCGCGAGACGAACTTGACAAGCTTGAATGGTGTCCATGACGATTGCCGAGGTTGGCAGTAGCTTGGTGAAGAGCTTGGAATTGAGCATTGTGCTCTACTTGGCGTTGCCGGTCATGGTAGTCGAATTCTCGAAAAGTTTCATCAAGCCGGTTCTCAAGCCTCTCAAATTTGGCATTGAATTCTTGGCGTTGCACCCATAAGTTGTGGCGCGTGGCAAAACCATCTTGGTTGTTGAAGTTGACATCTCCGCTTTCTCCGCTTTCCCTAGACATGTTGTTTAACCACAAGTGAAATGAGGGTGGTATTGGTGGTATGGTATGTGCTACCTTGCCTCACCAAGTCAAAAATTGGAAAGGTTGTTCTTTCCGAGAGCAAAGCGAATACACAAGACACACACACACACAAAGGCCTATGGTGGATGGGTAGGAAGGTGGATAGCAAATGGAACAACCAAACGAAAAGGTTATTGTCAAAAGTGGGTAAAATCCAACCAAAAACAAAGTCAAAGGAAAAGGTCAAATGGGTGACGAGAACCTACGACTATACACACACGGTGGAGATTAATGTGGCTAACACGACTATGAAAATGAGCAACGAACAAAGTTGGTCCTAACCAAGACTAATGCTCGGTGTCGTGCCAACACTAGGAGAGACCGTAGCCCGTTTGCCAAAAGATGGAGAAGCAACAGATTTGTATGCTTGCCTTGCTCTTGCTCGCACTCTTGCTTAGAAGCTTTGGACTCTCTTTTGTATTGGTATCTTTCTCTTTTTCTTTTGCTTATAAGCTTTTTTGTACCTCTTTCTTTGCTATGCTATGGAGTCAACTTTTTGCTATTGCCTCTACACTATGACTGATGCAAGAGCAAGCGCACAATGCTTCGGCAAACACAAGATGAGCTACTCTCGATAGGTTAGGTAACACACAAAGAAAGAAGGGGTTAACAAGGGTGGTGCAAGTTATACCTTGTGGTGATGTCGCACTTGCAACCGTTGGTGGAGGGATGGTTCGAGTTCCGTAGTGTCGATGTCGAGTGCGAGGCATTGCAGAAGCTTTTGTTAGTTGACAGACACGCACACGAAACATAAACGTCAAAAGGAAATCAGTCGAAAAAGGAAAAGGGGGTCAAAAAATTTGTCAGGGCCGGAGACTCCGGTGTTGCTAGGTCGGACACTCCGGTGTAGGCCGGAGACTCCGGTCTTGCGGTCCGGAAACTCCGGTCTGGGACAAAGACTCCGGTCTGCCGGTCCGAAAACTCCGGTCTAGAGGCAGCGCGACGAATAGCTCGTGTTCTTGAGCAGAAATTCGGCCCTTGAACCCTCAAATCTATAAAAATTCGACCAAATTGGGCTGGGAAATGGAGGGCACAAGTAGACCAACTCCAAAGACAAGTTTCTATTGGACTAAAACCACAATCAACTCACCAAAACAAGAGATCGATCCAAAAGCAATTTGGGGCTTTATTTTTGGTATTTTTTAGTTTATGGTGGAAATCGAAGGGCGAAGTCAAATCCGTGGCAACCAAAAGCTGCTGATACCAGTTGTTATGGGTCTCCTTGTGGATTTACCCTTGGAGTGGCCCGATCTTCACGGATTTGAGGCGGAAGAGAGGGAAAACACGATGAACACGATGAACACAACTCTAATGCAAGGTAAAGATACAAACACACGCCAAATCACACCCAGTTCGATTTGCTCCCGTTGGTTCGAACAACCAATCCAATAGAATCCTCGGCGAGAGACCTTGCGGTAGAATCACCAAAGGAGAGATCAGCAAGCGGACGGTAGAATCCAAACCAAGGAGAGAGTAGCAACCAAGTAGAATACCAAAGGGGAGAGACCAAGCACTACTAGAATCCTTGATAGGGAGAGACCAAACACTTGAGGAGGGTCTTGACAACTTGGAGAAGGGCACCGACTCCAAGGCCTTGTACAACTCATAGATTTACTATTGAGAGGGGGTTCCCATCTAGGGTTAGGCACATGCCTTAATTCATCATCATCTCTAGGGTTTCAAGAATGGGGTGGGGGCATATATATATAGGCCAGCCACGAGCTAGGGGTAAAATAGGCATAAGCAGGAAGTTTGGGGCGTTACATGGGCCAAGCCCAGCTTGAGGCGCACAGGCCCACGATGCGGGGTCCGGAGACTCCGGTGTGGGCCGGAGACTCCGGTCTGTCTCCGGTGTCACCTCCGGAGGGGGTCTCAGACTGTCCCAGGCGCAGGTTCAGGGCTCGGTCCGGAGACGGGCCGGAGACTCCGGTGTGGTAGACCGGAGACTCCGGTCTGCTGGTCCGAAGACTCCGGTCCTGATTCAGCAGTTTCTTGCGTCTTCTCTTCCAGGCCTCTTGCTTGGGTGTCTTGGCTCCAGGGCCATCCTTGCTGCATCTTCTTGGCATCATGTTCATGGACCTAGTCACATCATGTCCGTTTGTCTCAAGTAGGATTCCATTCGCATAATAACCAACGAAAGGCAAAGCATGGAAGGAGTTCACCTTTGGAGTGATGATTAGCGTGGCATGATATGGACCAAAGGTGGTTTCCGTATGTTGGGCTACATCATGATGGATGATGTGTTTCTCTATCATGCACACACGTTCTTCCTTTTGTGTTTGATGTGTGTAGGTACCCGCACAAGAATGTCAACCTCGGTTGAGCACGAGTTGACAAAAAGAGCTCTAGAGAGCATCCCCCACGTGAGTTCAAGATCGAATCTAGCTCTGATAAATTTTGCATGCTTTGCATCTTTCATGTTGAAAATTTGCTCTTTCCTATGGTTTGCTTGCAAGCATGTTAATGGCATTCTTTTACCTTGTGACAATCATGTTTCGTTGCTATTGGATATTGATGCTTTGTGTGTTGCCACAAAAATGATGAACAATTTCTCTTTCCGATGTTTTGTGTGCAACCATAATGCCATTTTGAGCATGTATTGTCATTAGAGATTCCAAGTCTCTTGTATTGTTGTTGCAACAAACATAAGGACCACTTGCTCTTTCATTTGGTTTGTTTGCAGACATGTTGCTTGTGTTTCCGCTTGTGATACTCCAATGCCCATGATCTTTGCTTTTGATGATTTGTGTGTGGCATCCAACATATTGAACAATTGTTCTTTCCAATGGTTGGTTTGCACACATAATGATGTTGCTTTGGATATTCTTCCTCATGTGTTTTTGCCGAATTCTCCTAGATTTGCATCAAAGATGTTGATCTATATCTTAGCCAATTGCTTTGAGTGCCACGTGAAGATGCTATATGGAGTTTTTGAGTTCCCACATTTGGATGATGTTCATTCAATTTCCATGCACTTTGACCTTGCATATGCATCCCGTTTGCTATACTTGAGTTGTGCTAATAGTGTCGTGAACAAGAACGGACATGCCACAAATGACATGCTCCTCTTTCACACACGAACATATGTTTCTTGGTCTTTGTTGTGTGAAGATACAATTGCATACGCGTCAACCTCGATGGACAAAGAGTTGACAAGATGAATCGAAGAGAGTTACCTAGGGTTACCCTTCAATGAGATATCTCTACATTATAAGGTGACTTCCTTCTACTTGAGGACTCATGCTATAATCTTCATGAATTGGCTACTCTTTGAGTGTTGCTTCGCTTTTGTTGTGAGCTTTGCAGGCTTCATGGAAGGTGAAGGAACATTGAAGAGTTGCCACATCAAGCTTCTCAAGGACGATTATATGGTGAACCCCAGGATAAAGAAGTTCTCTCGACATCATCTTCTTAGAATGAGCATGAAGAGTCGAGGACGACTCTTTTTGAAGGGGGGAGCTGATGGGCAAGTTGTCATCCCAACTAGACCCATAGTCTAGTGCACAAGCTCTTAACATGTCCTCCAAGATCTGATTAACTCTTTCTGTTTGGCTATATGTTTGAGGGTGGAAAGCAGTACTAAACTCTAGTCGTGTTCCTAGAGACTCATGTAGCTATCGCCAAAACTTTGAGGTGAATTGGGTACCTCTATCAGAGACAATTCCCTTGGGTACACCATGCAGACTTACAATCCTTGACATATAAATCTTGGCAAGTTTAGCACTTGTATAGGTGGTCTTTATTGGAATGAAGTGGGCCACTTTGGTGAAGTGATCGACCACTACCCAGATAGAATCATACCTAGAACGAGTTTGGGGTAGTCCTGTGATAAAATCCATGCCTACCTTGTCCCACTTCTAATCGGGCATAGGTAATGGCTGCAGCAGCCCTGCTGGTTTTTGATGTTCGGCCTTGACTCTATTGCACACGTCACACAAAGAGATGTACTCGGCAATTTCTCTTTTCAAGTTATTCCACCAGAATCTATCCTTCACATCCATGTACATCTTTGTATTACCGGGTTGAATTGAGTAAGGCGAATCGTGAGCCTCCTGAAGAATTAATTTCCTGATATCGGGATCATTAGGAACGCACAAACGCTTCTCATACCAAAGTGTTCCTTGTTCATTCGTATGGAACCCTTTTGCTTTACCCTTGCTTCTACTGACTTTTATTTCTTCCAACTCTTTGTCCCCCTTTTGGGCCTCTTTGATTCGGTCCAGAAGCATTGGCACTATCTCCATAGTCACTAAGTATCCTTCCGGAACTATTTCCAACCTGAGATCCTTGAACTGTTCGCACAAATCCTTTGGAAGTTCTCCCACGATAAGTCCATTTACATAGACTTTCTGGCTTAAGGCATCAGGATGATACTGCAGGTCTAGGTCATAGTCCTTGATGAGTTCAAGCCATCTCCTTTGCCTCATATTTAACTCCTTTTGAGTGAAGATATATTTAAGATTCTTGTGATCCGTGAACACATCACAATGTTTGCCCATGAGGTAATGTCCCCATACCTTGAGCGCATGCACAACTGATGCTAGTTCCAAATCGTGTGTGGGGTAGTTATTCTCATAGTTCTTAAGTTGTCGAGAGGCGTATGACACTACTTTCCCATCTTGCATCAGTACACTACCAAGTCCTTGTCGAGAAGTGTCGCAATAGACTTGGAAATCCTTCTGGATATCAGGCAGACACAAAACTGGTGCTGTTACTAGGCGCTTCTTCAATTCTTGAAAACTTGCTTCACATGCCTCAGTCCATTGGAACTTCTTTTCTTTCTTCAACAATTCGTTCATAGGCTTTGCTATCTTGGAAAAGTTTTCAATGAACCTTCAGTAATATCCTGCAAGGCCCAAGAAACTCCTGATATCACCCACATTCTTAGGCGACTCCCATTCTGTCACGGAAGCTACCTTACTTGGGTCCACGGCAACTCCTTTAGCTGACACAATATGACCAAGGAATCCCACTTCTCTTAACCAGAACTCGCATTTGCTGAACTTGGCATACAACTTGTGTTCCCTTAACTTTTCCATAATTAGGCGCAAATGCCTCTCATGTTCCTTCTCATCCTTGGAGTATATGAGTATGTCATCAATGAATACCACAATAAACTTATCCAAGTACTCCATGAACACCTTGTTCATCATAGTCATGAAGTATGTCGGGGCATTGGTTAGGCCAAAGGACATCACAGTGTACTCATATAACCCATATCTTGTGGTGAAGGCAGTCTTGGGTACATCCTGTTCTCGGATCTTTAACTGGAAGTAACCTGATCAGAGAGAACATACTAGCTCCCTTTAATTGATCGAACAGGTCGTTGATATTGGGTAGGGGGTACTTATTCTTGATTGTCACTTCATTCAACAACCGGTAGTCCATGACTAGTCTCATAGTTTTATCCTTCTTCTCCACGAATAAGATAGACGCTCCCCAAGATGACGCACTTGGTTGAATGAAGCCTTTGTCCAATTGATCTCTAAGCTGTTTCTTAAGTTCCTTCAACTCATCAACATCCATCTTGTACGGTCTCTTTGTTATCGGTCCAGTCCCAGGCATCAAATTAATGAGAAACTCGATGTCTCGGTCAGGAGGCATCCCTGATAATTCTTCCGGAAAGACATCTGGATACTCCTTCACAACTGGCACATCCTCCAAGCTAACCCCCTTAAGAGAGTTCACCATACTTTCCTTGAGTGCAAAAGCTGACTTAAACCGAATTCTTTTCTTATCCGGGGTTGTGAGTGCGACAGTCCTTTTGGCACAATCTATGACTCCCTCATATTCGGTCATCCAATTCATGCCCAAAATTATGTCTAAGCCTTGTGACTCCAGAACGACTAGACTTGTGGGAAAGATGTGTGTCCCAATCCTTAGTTCTAACCCACAACATCCAGAGTTTGCCACTATTTCTCCTCCAGGAGAACTTACCCTTAGAGGAGTACTAATAGTCTCTGTAGGTATCTTGACTCTATCTACAAATACCCTTGATATGAATGAATGCGATGCACCGGTATAAAAAAGAACAACTGCGGGGATGGAATTAAGCTTGAACTTACCAATCACGGAGTCAGGTGCCTCACGAGCATCCTCCACGGAGACATGGTTCACCGTGGCTTTGACGAATGGATTCGGCTTCTTCCCATTCTCGTTACCATGGTTGTGTCCATTGCCGTTCCCATTGTCATTCCCATTTTTCATCTTATCTGGGCAAGTAGTTGCATAATGCCCTGTCTTGTTACATTTAAAGCATGTCACTTCACTCAAATCCTTTCCATTGCCATTGCGGTGCTGATGGCCATTGTGGTTATGTCCCCCATGACGATGACCATTGTGGTTATGGGGCGGTGGTGATGAAGTGTGCTGCTTCTGGTATGGGGCTGAGTTATGCTTGTGTGAGGTGGACTTTCTCTTGTGGTTCTCTATACTCCTTTGCTTTGCTTCAACCACAACTACCCTGTCCAGAAGTTCCTGATAGTTATCAAATTTCAGAGCCACCAGCTGAATGGATATCTCATCATTAAGTCCCCTTAGGAACTCTTCCTGCCTCTTGGCATCAGTGGAAACATCATCAGGCGCATAGCACGCGAGCTTGTTGAAAAGATCCCCATACTCGGAGACAGAGCGGTGCAGTTGCTTCAAGTCACGGAACTCGCGTCTTTTCAGTGACATGACACCAGCAGCTACGTGATGAGTATGAAAAGCCACCTCAAACTGGTTCCAAGTGATAGCATCAATATCAGGGTGGGTGACTTGGTAGTTATCCCACCATTTAGTAGTAGGTCCCTCAAGTTGGTGCGCGGCAAAGCGAACCCTGTCAACTCCAACAACTTGGACGGTGTCTAACTTCTTGTTGGTGGTGCGGAGCCAGTCATCTTCCACAATTGGCTCAGAACTACTTGAGAACGTAGGAGGGTTCAACCTCAAGAACCGAGTCAAGCGATCCTGTTGGGGCGGCGGAGGTGGTGGAGGTGGCGGGTTGTTGTTGTTATTTTGCATGTTTTGGGTGAGGAGTAGGATCAGCTGATTCTGGGAGTTCAGGAGTTGTGCAATCTTCGGAGGCATATTATTGTTCCCACGTCTCGCCATCTGTGGGGTTTGGGAAAACAAGTTAAGATATAGATAGAAAGACTAAGGAATAAACTCCTACCCTTATGTAAACACAAGAAAAACACACGAGAAACACAAAAGGCACACATAGCACAAAGTTTAACACAACTCATCCAAGTTTAACTAAACCAACATAGTTTTGGTACTTATTACAATCGCGAATAACGTTTAACTATAGAAATAAAGGTGGTCCAACTATCTACCCTACTCATCATCCACTTCCTCATCCTCAATAGAGAAGCCTTCCTTCTCCAGCATTGACTTGTATAACTCCATGTCCTTTGTCGTGGCTTCGAGCTTCTCCTGAAGTTCCTTCACCTCATGCGGCTCCTGTTTAGCAGCTTCGAGCTTCTCTTGAAGTTCCTTCTTCTCCTCCTGCAGCTCCTTGATCAAGTTTGACTCCTTAGCCATGGGCGCGATCTTCTCCTCCAAACTCCGCTTGGTGACTCGCAAGTCCTTCAACATGAGGGAAAAGTTCTTGAACTCCATCTCGTTTCTCGTGAGTAACAGACTCTATTCCCCAATTCTCTTGTTCTTATCATGCACCCTCTTCTCTTGATTAGCGAACATCTTGTCTTGGGCGGTGAGCTTCCCTCCTAGGGACTTGATCTTCTGTTCCAGCTCTTCGATCTTCTCGTCCTTCTCCTTGACTAGGGCGCATAACTCGTCATTCCTCATGATCTCAAAGCAGCTTCCCTCCTCAAGATCGTTGATGTGGCACTCCAAGTCTTGGTATTAGATCCTTCGACGCTTGGATGTCGCCCTTTCCTCTGAGGTTAACTCGATTGGAACCCCTTTCTCATCACACCTTCCAAAGATATTGATGTAGTGGCCTTCAACCTCTTTATGGTGGTGTCCACATAGGCGTCCAATGAGCTCTTGCATGCTGGTGCTAAGTCCTTTCTCCTTGGAGTCGCTGACGATGTTGAGCACAATGGCCTCCATCTTGGGTTCAGTCTCACTTCGCCCCGGTTGGATGACTTCGATCCCCAAAGCGCAGGTACTTGATGTCTTCGGTGGTGTCGTAGTAGAAGCTCGTCATCTTTAAGTTAGGATAATGAAGTTTAGATACAAAGCGAAATAAAATACTAGACGAGCATAAAAACTTAGAAGAATATAGAAAGCAAAACACACAATGGTAAAGGTGGTTTCCAATCCTAGGGGTCACGTCCTACAAGTCCATGTGATTAACATGCTAGTCCCTAGATCAATAGCTAGCACTTCACAGTCGATGAATATCATGTAAAACACAAGTCATTATTACACGAATAATCCAAAGTATATTTATTACAACTTGCATAACTTATATCTAGCTCAAATAAGACAGCGGAAACTTAATAAAACTTGGGTCCATCAACGTCTCAGGCTAGTTGCGTGAAGACCCGCGATCCCTACGCACCTTTCAGTCTTTGGATTCTGCACATAAGATGTACAGCCAACAAGTTGGGTCAATACATTGAATGTATTGGCAAATTACACCAAGGAAAGAGTAAGACTAACACTACATGCAAGGCTTGGAGTAGGCTTTGGGGGTTCATTTGCATTAAGCCAATTTTCTCTAAGTAAGAAGAAAAGAGGAAGAGTTTACCCTACTTTGTAAACATTGTTTAAGTAGTATAGGGTCGAGTGGAACACGAGGATATTACTCACCAAGTGTCCAATCAACCTAGCACTTGGATATTACGCACCAAGTTCCCAAAATCCCACCCATTGGCGATATTACTCACGCCCTGGGGTTTTATAAAAACTTTATGTTTGGAAAAGAGAGAGGAAGATCTTTTAGAGGCTCCATCCTTCAGATGCTCAAGTGTTCTTTTCCATGAACTCGGCTGATCGATCAGATTGCAATACTCTCGAGAGGTTGTGCACTTTCCCCACAATCCACGATCAAGTCCTTTTACAAACAAGACCATGGCGAGGCCTTCCCTTAGTAGCCCCTCCACCAGCTAGATCCAACTGTGCTAAGAACCTCCAAATGTTAGTACCCCGATGAGGTTTCCCACTAAGTACTAAGCAAAGACAAAGCCCATATGTATTATGGTTGCACTAGAAGCTTCTGAATTCTGAAACATGGCAGACTTCTTTGATTCTTGGGCGGTCGTCCTCAACCAAATTTCCACTCATTGTCCCGACAATCGTTCCGCCCAGAAGAAAACTTAGTTTCTATTTTGAAGGGGGTTTTGAGAAGAAAAGGTTCACTCGAGAGAGCTCTGATACTTAGAATTTTTTTGAGTCTTTCGAACCCCCCAACGGTACTTGATATATATAAATATATAGCATAGCAAGCATAACTTAGCAAAACAGGATAACCTATTGGGATGGAAAATCCTAAGCATAGAGCTACTCATGGCATACTACAAAACCGCACTTGCAAAAATAGTACTAAGAAATTCTACTAAAAACCTACACATGCATACTACAAGATTTGAAGAGTAAAACATGCATAGTCAAAAACTAGGACATTAAACATGAACAAGTGGTGTAACTTGCCTTGATCCGAGCAGCACTCTACACAATAGTACTCCTCAGCACACTCCGAACAATCTAACGAATCACAAACATAGATTCAATCACAGTTTGCACAAAACAATGCCACGAAGGTATTTATGCATGCATGCAACATGGTAATATGCAAGGATGGGTTCAAATTTGACCAAGGATATTATTCAGGGGTGGTATTGAGTTGGGGATGTCATTAGTATCGATCTCCCACAGATTTTAAGTATTTTGGATTATTATCTAATTAAATATGCCCATGAATAGATCTACACTTCCAATCTACCTCGAAACAGATCTAAACACTCTAAGTAAGATATAAGATTTTACACAGTATATCTCGTAGATACAAAGCCAGCGCAACAAAAATCAACTAAAACAGAGTTGCGATTATTTTCCTATAATTAAAATACGCCAAACTAATCTTTAAATTCTACCACAAGATCAGTACAGTAAACTAGCAATATTATTGCAGATCTATGTTCTACTCAATTTTTGGCCAAGTACTTGATTCACTATGAATTTTACAAGTTAGAACAATAATCTGCCTAATTAAAATAATTTCTGTAATTAACCCGATAGCCTTGCCACGTGTCGCAACGCTACTGGCCACGCGGGCGACTGGCGCTGACGCGACACTTGCCATGCGGCGTGACGCTATTCATCGATACCAATTCAGAAAACCGATCTAATCTGGGCCACTGGATCGCGATCGGACGGAGAGGGGTGGCCGGCGACTTATAGGTGACAGTGACGAGGACGACGACGGCGGACGGTGATGGTGCATCGGGCGGTGGTCAGCGACAGGGATGTAGTGAGTCCCTGGCTCGACGAAGTAGACGACGACGATATTCGGCTCCTCGCGATTCGGTTCCCAGGGTTGGCATAGGCTGCCTCCTCCTCGTTCGCCGGCCTACGGCCGCTGCTCCTCGCGGCTCCGGCGAGGTCTCCGACGAGGAATCCCGGTTGCTGCGGTGCGCTACAGAGGGAAAAAGGGCATGAGACGGACTAGTACTACAAGGGAGATACAGAGGAGGGGGAAGAGGGGCAGAGAGCGTCGGAACCTTGCTGTCGAGCATCGGTGGCGGCGTACACCGGCGAGGTCGGTACCGACCTCAATCCAAGCAGCCCGGTGGCGGTGGTATGAAATTGGTTTAGGGTTTAGGGCGGTGTGCCGAGGGAGTATAAGTAGGCGGCGGGGGCTTGGCGCGGGGGTCACGGAGACCGCTCCGATTTAACCGGGGATTCGCTCCAGACGCGGTGGCGGGTCGAGTTCGTTCCGAACTCGTCGAAAGGGATGACGACATGGGGCGGTCCCACCTATCGGTGGCTGCGGGGCACGGGCGGGCTGCGCGGGTGGATGTGGCTAGGCCGGCCCAGCTAGGCGACGCGGTAGTTAGTTCGCGGGCCCGCTTAGGTTAGTTATTTTTTTTGTATTATTCATTTTTCTTTTCTGTTTTACTATTTGTTTAATAACTTTTGCAAACAGACTCCAAATTTAATGAAATTGGTCTCTAAAATTTTGTAAAAAGGAGATTACTATGGGATTATAAAATAATACTTTTGCAAGGATTTAGAAGGTTAGGTTTTGTATAACCCCCTTTTTCTTTATATGACTATAGGGTTTAGGAAAAGTATTTGATGCAACTTTTATTGTGTAATGCCATGATGCATATGATATGATGCATGATTCTAGTAACATCTGAATTTGTAAAATTTGGGATGTTACAATCTAGAACTTATTTGGATGAGATACCTTGCCTCATTGAAGATATTTCTGGTATTGATATTAATGCTTCTTCATTTGAAAATACTTGAATCTTGCTTCCTATGCCTAGCTGAAAGGCGTTAAAGAAAAGCACTATTGGGAGATAACCCAAATTATTTTTACTTTCCGTAAGTTTTTCTTTTGTTGAGTCTTGGAAGTTATTCCCTCAGTAATAACCTCTTCTTATCCTTTTTGTGCGGTTTTTGTGCCAATAATAACCTCTAATGAGAGAGAAGTAAGACTTGGGAAAGTTGCTGTCCCAAAACAATTTTTTGTGCTTCACTATAAACAATCGTGAAAAATCCCTGTATGTCCGATTGAGCTGTAATGTTTTGTGCTTATGCCCCAGGTTATTATCTAACTTTCGTTAGCTTAGCACTTTTCGATTTGAGAAACAGAAGGTCTTCGAAAAAATCAGTTTTTACCTGCTGGTCTGTTTCGATAGATTTCTGCCATTATTTGCATTTGCCTCTCAATCTCTTTCTCTTTGAATTCTCTTTAATCACTTGATATTTTAGAAGGAATTGCTACAGTAGCTTGTGTTTTAATGGAAGTTTTAATTGTGTTGAAACTAAACCCAAAAACTTATTATCTTGAATACACTAATGTTGCTAATGAAGATTGTGTGAAGTTTTGTATGAAGGATATTTTCAAGTGTAGGGAAGAATAATGTGATGAGATGAAGAATGGACAAAAGCTCAAGCTTGGGGATGCCGCCCATGTCACGCCAAGAAATATTCAAGAAGTACAAGCATCAAAGCTTGGGGCATCCCCTTCTTTATCAATAAAAATCTCAGGTTTCTTCCAAAACACTTTATTTTATTGTTTCATGCACAATTGTGTTGTTCTTGGAGCGTCTTTGTTTTGGTTTTTAGTTTAGTTTTGTTTGGTTTGCTTAAATAAATTGGTTGGACCCCCACATTCATATGTTGTTTCAAATAAGTTGATTGGTGTTGGAAAAAAGTAGGAAGCTTCATGCTTATAAGTGGTACAAAAGGAGCTTGTTTTGACTGTGGCCTAGACTTTATCATGTCATGTTTGAAGTTGCTTTGACTTTATGCTTAGTGATTATTGCTGTAGCATGACTTGTTCCAAACAATTGAGATTGCTTAATGTGCCTTGAAAGAATCATGTGTTGTTTTAGCATATAAAAACATAATATTGTGGTATTCTCCTTTGATGCTTTATTTGGGTTGACTTGGCACATGCTTATACCATGTTAAGACTATGAACCAGCCACCTTAGCCTATATGATCATTTAGTTTTTGACTTGTAATATCACTTTATTCTTTAATTAATAATGTTTTGTCGCTTTGCATGATTATGGCCATTATTGCTCTCTTAGTTGGTCGCTCCTAGTCTTTTGCTAGCCTCCACCTGTACCAAGTGTGAGTTCCACTCATGCATCCAACCTGCAAGAAAACCAAGTTATTCCAAAGAGTCCACTATAAATTCCTACGCATGGTGTGTTACACCATTCCAAGTATATTCATATTTTTATCTACATTCCAAATTAAATTTTTGTTATGTGAAAATTAGTGATTAAAGCTCTCACAAACTTGATGGCACACTTTACTTTCTTGCACTTAATAAACGTGTACCATTGTGTCCATCTATGTTGCTTATATGCTTGCACTTTATAAGTTGTGAATTAGCAGAACCATGATACCATGGGGAATGCTTTCAACATTGCACTTACTATTAAGTTGATATCATGTTCTTTTGTTTATGGATCCTGGCGGTGTGAAATAAAAGGGGAGCTTGTAAGCTCATGGAGTTTGTATGTGTGTTAGAGAAACGCCTGGGTGGCTAGCCTAAGCCATGCCTAATCATGGTGGAAACTTGCGGCATAACCATAGTGAGCATTATGTGAAGCATCTTCAATAAAACCATATGCAAATAGCAAATAAAAAGATCGTTGAGATGCTCATTGTCTGTTGCCTTGTCATTTTGATATGGGAAAGCTCCTGTGTCATGGGGCAAGGGGTACCCCATTGGCGGTTATCCATGATACACATGTACTTACAATGACAAGAACTTACTCGTGACTAAAGTTGAGTAGCATGAGGTTCGGTACTCGTAAGCAAGGGGCATGAGATTTTCAACTTATAACTTGTCAAGCATATCCTCATATTTGTGTCATTTTAACCTTAATCACCTCAAGATGCTTATGATAGGGGCAATGAGAGCTGAAATCTAATAAGTACCATAATTTTTGGAAGCTCTTTATGAAACTTGAAATCCCTGCTTCCCTCTATGAAGGGCCTTTCTTTTTTACTTTTATGTTGAGTCCCCATCTTCTATCTTTATGCACCAATTGAGAGAGCGTAGTGTTCATTCTTAGTTTAATGTGCATTTTCCCAATACTTGTTGATTTATTCATAACTTTGATATTGCTTATTCTTAAATTATTTGTATCTAGTCACCCTTATGAACTTTGAAGGTGTCATATGCATTTATGTTTTGCTATACCATGAGGGACAAGCTGAATACCACTCTTATTATGTTTTCTATATGTGAAACAAACAAACGTCTTTCAATGCATTGTTATTCATGATCTCTTGTTTGTACCTTTCATGTTCATGTTTAGAGTACTTTGATCCCAGCTATCAATGCTTGTCAAATACCTTGATCAAGATTGTGATGGTGCATGTCACCTCAAAAATTATTCTTTTTATCACTTACCTACTCGAGGACGAGTAGGAGTTAAGCTTGGGGATGCTTGATACGTCGTAAACGTATCTATAATTTTGATGCTCCATGCTTGTTTTGTATCATTTTCTTATGTTTTATTTACACTTTGAGGTATTTTTATACATTTTCTGGAACAAACCTATTAACAAGATGCCGCAGTGTCAGTTGCCTGTTTTCTGCTGCTTTTGGTTTCAGAAAAGCTAGCAAGGAAATATTCTCGGAATTGGACGGCACAAAAGCCAAAGTCAATATTTTACCAGAAGGAACACGGAGTCCGGAGGGCAGCCGAAGTGGGGCCACGAGGTGGTCACACCTAGGGTTGGCGCGACCACCCCTAGGCGCGCCGCTCTATGGTGTGGGCCCCTCGGGCAGCAACCGACCTCGCCTCTTCGCCTATAAAAGCACCCCGATGCAAAAACCCTAAACACCCGATCAAAAATCCACGAAAGAGTCTATAGCTGCCGCCATCTCCATCCCTAGATCGGGGGGGTCCGAAGCTCTTCCTGGCACCCTGCTGGAGGGGAGAGATCATCCCGGAGGCCTTCTTCATCACCATGCCAGCCTCGGAGTGATGCGTTAGTAGTTCACCCTTGGACTATGGGTCCATACAGTAGCTAAATGGTTGGTTCTCCTCCTTTGTGCTATCATGTTTAGATCTTGTGAGCTCCGTTCATGATCAAGATCATCTGTTTGTAATCCTATATGTTCTGTTTGCAGGGATTCGATGGATATTGAGATACTATGTCAGATTTATTATTGATTCTTTCATGTCTATGTTATTTGTGATCTTGCATGCTCTCTGTTGTTAGTAGCTATCTTGGCCAAGTAGATGTTTGCAACTCCAAGAGGGAGTATTTATGCTCGATAGTAGGTTCATGCCTCTAGTAATCTGGGGAAGCGACAGAAATCTCTAAGGTTGTAGATGTGTTGTTGCTACTAGGGAGAAAACAGCAATCCTTTGTCCATGGAGCAATTGTATTGTTTACTTTACACACTTTGCTTAATGCAATTATCTGTTGCTTGCAACTTAATACTAAAAGGGGTTCGGACGAAAACCAGAAGGTGGATTATTAGTCATAGATGCAGTTGGATTACTGTCTATGTATTATGTTGTAATGCCCAATCAAATCTCATAGGATTCAAGATGTCTAGTATATGCATTGTTATGCTTTCTGAATCTATTAATTGCCCCGCTGTATTTTGTTCACCCAACATTTTATTTATCTGAAGGAGAAACACCTCTAGTGAAGTGTGGACCCTAGTCAATTCCTTTACCATTAATATACCATCTACTGTTTACCGTTTATTGTTTACTTTCTGCAAGCAATTACTATCTTCCAGACTATACGTTTAATCCTCTATTTTCAGCAAAACTAGTGAGATTGACAACCTCACTGTAAGTTATGGCAAAGTTCTGTGGTTGTGTTGTGCAGAATTCCAAGTTGTTAGCAACACCTTGGAGTTGTTTCCTTACTCCTACTGGTTAGATAACCTTGGTTTCATAACTGAGGGAAAACTTGCTGCTGTGCTCATCATACCTTCCTCTTGGGGTTCCCAACAAGCTCTACATTTTGAGCCATCAGAAGGACATAATCCAAGTGCTTGTAACTTTGTACTCAATTTCGAGAACCATGCTCTTGGGGCTTGTTTCAACCCGTATAATTCCTTGTCAAGTTTGCAGATGTATTGGGATTTTCCTTTTACTTCAAAACCTAGTGGCTGCCTCAAATAAACATTTTCCTCCAGAACACTGTGGAGAAACGCGTTGTTCACGTCTAGCTGTCATTGACTCCACCCCTGGATACTGCAATAGACAATACAAGTTGAATGGTTGCCGCCTTGACCACGGGACTAAAAGTGTTCTCATAGTCAATGTCATATCTTTGCTTAAATCCCTTAGCTACTAAACGAGCTTTATATCTATCTATGCTACCATCAGCTCTACGCTTAATTTTATATCTATCTATAATATTTCTGTCTGTTTGTTGTGGAGAAACTAAATGCCAAATTTTATTTTCTATGAGATCTCTATATTCTTTATCCATGGCATGCTTCCAATTTTTATCCTTTAAAGCATCATCTAAATTTTCAGGTTCACCGGATGTGGCAAGGTTTGCATACCTGACCATCTGTTTGTATTGTTTTGGATGAATAGTGCATGTTTGCAACCTTGTTTTGATGTGTGGTGTAGGTGGTGCAGCACGAGCGCATGGAGTAGAAGATCTAGGCCTGTGTGGCCCTTCCAGGCGATCAGCCTCAGGATCGCGCCACAGATCCGCTTCGGGATCGTGGTCCGCCATAGGGATCCGGTTGGCCACGTGTGGCTGCTCGAGGAAGAAGAGACCGATATAGACGATCCGCGGGTGCATGATCGGTAGTACGCAGTGGGACCCGCACCTAGGAACATGCGCGTGTTGGTGCGGTACCACTCCTGCGTGGCAGGCGTTGGTTCGTCACTTGATGTCGAGGAGGATTCGGTCCCCTCTTGGGATCCACGGGCCGACGCGTTTTCTGCGGTCGGTCATGCGGTAGGGCCCGCGTGACCCTGGGGTTCCGTGCCCGTTGCATGCACGTGATGTCATCATGTTGCATCGTGATTTCATGCTAGTTTTCGCTCAAATTTTCTTCCGTGGCGTCTTCAAGTTGTGCTGCCTACTGCTCACAAGTAGAATCACTAGCAGGGTTTATAGGAATATTAGTCAAAATTGGATTATTGCAATTTTCTCCCCATGATCAAATTATTGGTGAAGGTGTGATGGGAGTAAGAGGATTTCGGACCGGAGTGGCATACCGGAATTGGCATGTAATTTGGAGAAGGGAAAAATTGTCTCATTGAAGATGACATCTTGTGATATGTATATGTGGCTAGAATTAATATCTACACACTTAAATCCTTTGTAAAAATTACTATAGCCAAGGAATGCACATTGAACCGATCGGTACTCAAGTTTTCTAGCATTAAAGGGACAAATATTTGTGTAGCAAGCGCAGCCAAAGATTCTCATGGAGGAATAATTGGGTTTAATATTTTCTAGGACTTCTAGTGGAGTGGAAAAATCAAGTAATTTGGTGGGGAGGCGGTTGATTAGATATACCACATCAAGGAAGGCTTCATCCTAGTACTTGAGTGGCATGGAGGCATGAGCAAGAAGGGACAGGCCAACCTCGACGATGTGACGGTGCTTGCGCTCAGCGGATCCATTATGTTGATGGGCTTGAGGACAAGAAACATGATGAGTAATGCCAATTTGTTTAAAGAAAGAATTAAGCCTCTCATATTCTCCTCCCTAGTCGGATTGAATGGTGATGATTTTTCTTCCAAAACGACGTTCTACAAGGGCTTGAAATTGGTGAAAAATATTAAGCACTTCAGAATGATGTCTGATCAGATAGATCCATGTAAATTTACTGAAATCATCAATCAAGCTAATATAGTAATTCTTGCAACCAAAAGAATCTGGGGCAGGGCCCCATACATCGTAGAAAATCAACTCTAATGGAAAAATGAGAGACACTAGTAGATCTAGGATAAGTCAACTGATGACTTTTTGCCTTTTGACAAGATTCACACTATTGGAAATATGCCCTAGAGACAAATAATAATAAGGATTATTATCATATTTCATAAAGTTTATGATTAAATTTTATATCATGCTATAACTGTATTGAAAGGAAACATCAATACACGTGTGATATATAAACAACCAGGGGTTCCCGGTGATACTCTAGTCACTCGTTCATTGGTCAACATATTATCAAGGTTTTCTGATTATGTGGCATTTATGCTAGTAATGCTAGTTGGAAATGGAGTCACCTCATTCTGAGAATAAGATGATGAACTAGTATCCAACCTAAACATCGTGACTTGATCATGCCACGAAGTTCAAGTTACAATGACTACAATACACCTAGTGGACACTATTGATGTGCATCAACAACCATTTACTTATGTTTCACCTGAAAATCAAAAGTTTAGGTACAAATGATGTTCAATTTTCTATTTCAGAGAACAAATCGCATTGACATTACTAGATTTGCTGCATTGATAACTATTATCCGGAATTTAGCCCTCCATGGCTCCATAGCTAACTTTTGCTCTTGGCATTGAATTAGTAGCAAATAAAGACATGTATGTATCTTAGCTCCATACACTGTCAGCATACTAAATAGCGAGCAGAAAATGTAGCAAGCGTGCTACCTTGCAGATCTTCACATGGTCGGCTGATGCTGCTCGGCATGCCTGCAGAGGCATGGTGCTCCGCCGTGATGCTTGCCCATGAACCCAGCTTCTCCTCTAGAGATGCCGCTGGTTGCATGCAGGTGTCGACGGAAATGCGGTCACGACCTTTGGCCTTGAAGGCAATGTATGTTGCACGCCCGTGGTCGTTGCTGCCGTCGTCCGCAGCCCGTACTCCACCGTGTGCCCATGGTCGCCTTCTCTGAACCTACATCCGAGAGAGGAGGATTAGACACCTTTGCTTGGATTGAGGAGAGGGAAATGATCACGAACCCTTGTCGTCCACCAAGATGGCCCGAGGAAAGAATAGGCAGAACCTCCTAGTCGTGCTCTCCATGGAATCAAAGACGCGGAACGATCCCGGGTTCCCGGCAAATCGGCGCCATCCCGTGGACTCTCTTCTTGACAACTTCAATGCGCTGGTTGACCAGGTCGCCGACGCGCCCTTCCTTTTTCTAGGAGGAGGGGTGGAGGCGTAGGGGAGTCGAGTACTGGGAAGGGCGGCGGGCGGTGAGGAATGGGATAGAAGATTGGGGAAGAAGCGATGTAGATGGGAGGGCAGACCCACGTTACTGTAGATGGACGGTACTGTAGACATCTATAGTAACTTCGGTGGTATAGCGTGCGTACAGGCCGGAAAATACTCTAAAAATGGTTTCTTTATTGCTGGCTATGTATAAGACGAAGAGAAAGAGTGGCGCGTGGATTTACCTAATAGTCATCTAAATACCTTGCATCACTTATGTGGATCTGGCTTCTTGCCGGTTGTTTGTCGTTGATGGAATGATGTCCGTCAGTGCAATCACTAAGCCCACAACATCTTTTGTTGGAAAAATATGGTATTGGATTTTTGCAGCTAGAGAATTTGAACATAGGCAAAACAAGCAAATAGGGAAGATAATGAGTTATATGTAACATAAGATGAGTTTAGGCATACTATTTACTGTAGAAAAAAGGTACTATACTTTCAGAAGCCCCATTGCCCTACTTCAGGAAGCACCTCAAAAAATGCTCCTTTTCCTTGCAGCGTAGGATTCCCAAAGCTGTCGTCAGCACATCCATAGATGGAGCAATGCATGGAGAAACACAGTGGCACCATAGTAGATAAAAAACTCTCGATCCCAGCCCTTCATATATAGTAGAGGAACAATGAGTATGTGCTTAGCACCAAGAAAACATAGCTTGTTCAAGATCACTAAAATCTAGATATTTCAGAATTATGCTTTAGCGGAGAACCAACAGCTACTGGTGCATACAGTTGAACTGCCCTGACCAATTTATTTGTATGCAACAACACGATGAGGAAAGAATCTAACGCTGAAGCACATTCATTCACATATCATTGTAAATTTTGGAAGTAAAGGCATATGAAAAAGTACAACATTCTTTTATTCTATGAGCTCCACTTACTATGCCACATCAAATCCAGCTAATGCTACTGTGCTCCGAATCTATGATGGATAAGTAGATTCCTACAGAACAGCTACATGAAGCAATATATATAACCTGAAATAGAAGAACAGTCAAACAATATAGTGCAAATAACAACATGTGAGCCTGGATTTGTCGCTGCTCTATGCAGTCCGAGCTCCTCGCTATCCTGGTTCTCCCATTGAGATCTTCCCCGTCGAAGCTCCAACTCTCCCTTGACCGGGCCAAAGAAGAAACACATGCATCTCAAATCAAGGATCTCTGAATTAAAGACCGGAGTTAGCAATTTTTCTGAGATAAGCAAGGGTCTACCAGTAATTATAGTGCTGCATGAATGACATCCCTTCACAGCTCCACCTGCACCGGCAGCCACCTCGCGGATGCTTGCTTCACTATTGATGTGAATCAACAGCCATTTACTTATGTTTTCACCTGAAAATCAAAAGTTCAGGTAGAAATGATGTTCAATTTTCTATTTCAGAGAACAAATGGCATTGACATTAGTAGATTTGCTCATTGATAACTCTTATCCAGAATTTATCCTCCATGGCTCCATAGTTAACTTTTGCGCTTGGCATTGAATTAGTAGCAAATAAATATATGTATGTATCTTAGCTCCATACACTGTCAGCATGCTAGATAGCGAGCAGAAAATGTAGCAAGCAGGGTGCCTTGCAGATCTTCACATGGCCGGCTGGTGCTGCTCGGCCTGCCTGTAGAGGCATGGTGCGCCACCGTGATGCTTGCCCATGAACCTAGCTTCTCCTCTAGAGATGCCGCTGGTTGCGTGCAGGTGTCGACGGAAAAGCGGTCATGACCTTTGTCCTTGAAGGAAGTGTATAGCACCTTTGCCGCTGCACACCCGTGGTCGTTGATGCCGTCCTCCGCAGCGCGTACTCCACCGTGCGCCCATGGTCGCCTTCTCTAAACCTACATCCGAGACAGGAGGATTAGACGGCTTTGCCTAGATTGCGGAGAGGGAAAGGATCACGAACCCTTGTCGTCCACCAAGTTGGCCCGAGGAAAGAATAGGCAGAACCTCCTAGTCGTGCTCGCCATGGAATCAAAGACGCGGAAAGATCTTGTGTTCTCGGCAAATCGACGCCGTCCCCTGGATGCGCTTCTTGAAAACTTCAATGGCCTAGTTGACCAGCCCGCCGAGGCGCCCTTCCTTTTTCAAGGAGGGGTGGAGGCGTGGGGGTGTCGAGTACTGGGAAGGGCGGCGGGCGGTGAGGAAAGGGATAGGAGATTGGGGAAGAAGTGATGTAGACGGGAGGGCAGACCCACGTTTACTTGGTATAGTAGACATCTACAGTAATTTCGGTGGTCTGGAAAATACTCTGAAAATGGTTTCTTTATTGCTGGCTATGTCTAAGACGATGAGAAAGAGGGGCGCATGGATTTACCTAATAGTCATCTGAATACCTTGCAGCACTTGTGTGGATATGGCTTCTTGGTTGTTGTTTGTCTTTGATGGAATGATGTCTATCAGTGCAATCACTGAGCCCACAACATCTTTTGTTGAAAAAATATGGTATTGAATTTTTGCAGCTAGAGAATTTGAACATAGGCAAAACAAGCAAAATAGGGAAGATAATGAGTTATGTAACATAAGATCAGTTTAGGCATACTATTTATTGTAGAAAAAATGTACCATACTTTCTGAAGCTCCATTGCCCTACTTCAGGAAGCACCTCAAGAAAATGCACCTTTTCCATGCAGCGTAGGATTCCCAAAGTTGTCGTCAGCACATCCATAGATGGAGCCATGCATGGAGAAACACAATTGCACCATAGTAGATGAAAACCTCTCGATCCCAGTCCTTCATATATAGTAGAGCAATAATGAGTATGTGCTTAGCACCAAGAAAACATAGCTTGTTCAAGATCACTAAAATCTAGATATTTCAGAATTATGCTTTAGCATAGAACCAAGAGCGGCTGCTGCATACAGCTGAACCGCCCTGACCAATTTATTTGTATGCAGCAACACGATGAGGAAAGGATCTAAAGCTGAAGCACATTCATCCACATATCATTGTAAAATTTGGAAGTAAAGGCATATGAAAAAGTACAACATTCTTTCTTTCTCTGAGCTCCACTTACTATGCCACATCAAATCCAGCTAACGCTACTCTGCTCTGAATCTATGATGGATAAGTAGATTCCTACAGAATAGCTACATGAAGCAATATATATAACCTAAAATAGAAGAACTATCAAACATCCTAGTTCACCCATTGAGATCTTCCCCGTCGAAGCTCCAACTCTCCCATGACCTGGCCAAAGAAGAAACACATGCATCTCAAGTCAAGGGTCTCCGAATTATAGACCGGAGTCAGTAATTTTTCTGAGATAAGCAAGGGTCTACCAGTAAATATAGTGTTGCATGAATGACATCCCTTCACAGCTCCACCTGCACTGGTAGCCACCTCGCAGATGCTTGCTTCACTATTGATGTGCATCAACAGCCATTTACTTATGTTTCACCTGAAAATCAAAAGTGAAGGTACAAATGATGTCCAATTTTCTATTTCAGAGAACAAATGGCATTGACATTAGTAGATTTGATGCATTGATAACTCTTATCTAGAATTTAGCCCTCCATGGCTCCATAGTTAACTTTTTCTCTTGGCATTTAATTAGTAGCAAATAAATATATGTATGTATCTTAGCTCCATACACTGTCAGCATGCTAGATAACGAGCAGAAAATGTTGCAAGCATGGTACCTTGCAAATCTTCACATGGAAGGCTGGTGCTGCTCGGCCTTCCTACAGAGACGTGGTGTGCCGCCATGATGCTTGCCCATGAACCCAGCTTCTCCTCCAGAGACGTCGCTGGTTGCGTGTAGGTGTCGACGAAAAAGCGGTCACAACCTTGGGCCTTGAAGGCAGTGTATGGCACCTATGCCGCTGCACACCCGTGGTCATTGCTGCCGTCCTCCGCAGCCCGTACTCCACCATGCGCCCATGGTCGCCTTCTCTGAACCTGCATCCGAGAGTGGAGGATTAGACGCCTTTGCCTAGATTGAGGAGAGAGAAAGGATCATGAACCCTTGTCGTCCACCAAGTTGGCCCGAGGAAAGAATAGGCAGAACCTCCTAGCCGCACTCACCATGGAATCAAAGACACGGAACGATCCAGGGTTCTCGGCAAATCAGCGTCGTCCCGTGGATGCGCTTCTTGACCACTTCAATGGGCTAGTTGACCATGCCGCCGAGGCGCCCTTCCTTTTTCAAGGAGGAGGGGTGGAGGCGTGGGGGAGTCGAGTACTGGGAAGGGCGGCGGGCGGTGAGGAAAGGGATAGAAGATTGGGGAAGAAGCGATGTAGATGGGAGGACAGACTGATACGTTGCAAATGTATCTATAATTTTTGATGTTCTATGCTTGTTTTATATCTACTTTCTTATGTTTTGTCCACACTTTGGAGTACTTTTACACATTTATTGGAACTAACCTATTTACAAGATGCCACAGTGCCAGTTGTCTGTTTTCTTCTGTTTTTGGTTCTAGAAAAACCAGAAAATGAATATTCTCGGAATTGGAACGGACAAAAGCCAAAGTCGATATTTTACCGGAAGACTCACAGAGCCAGAAGACGAGATGGAGAGGGGCCAGGGGCTGGCCACACCACCTGGTGGCGCGGGCCAGGCCAGGCCGCGCCAGGGGGTGGTGTGGGCCCCTCTGGCCTCCACCGACCTTGCCCTTTCGCCTATAAGAAGCCTCCGATGAGAAAACCCTAAATCCAGGAAACCTCCACCCACGAATTTGCAGCCACCAAAGCCACGTTTTTGCCCCCAAGAAGCCATGAAGGAAGGAGGCTAAGGGGAGGTGCTCCCCTATGATACCGGCGGCGGGAAAGGAGTCCCCCACGTCGCCGACGGCGCCGCCGTCGCCGCCCTCTTCACCACCATCTCCATCGACTCCACCGCCATCTCCATCGCTGTTGCTGACTCCCATGATGAGGAGGGAGTAGTTCTCTCTCGAGGCTAACGGTTCTACCGATAGCTATGTGTTCATCTCTCTCTCTATGCATGATCATATTGTGATGATAAGCTTTGTAATCAAGTAGATCTACCTTGCTACTCAAGTGCTTTAATAGATCTCTAGCTCTCCCCATATGTGTGAAAGTGATAGCATGCACACCATTGTGGCACTTAGGCTAGAGATTACAAATACTTGTTATGAGTTATATTTGGAGTTGGATGTCTCTATGAAATTGTGGTGTTTGTTGGAACCATCTAGTGCTCAAGGTGACAGTGTGGGGTTATCTAGATGGGAAAAGCGAACTTTGAGGAGTGCTGTTATAGCCCTACCATGGATTAGAGTCTCCAACCGAAGAGTAGTTCAGCGTAGTATCATAAAGAGATGATATTTATATGAGAGTGTTCACTATTAAAAGTATGATCCCTAGGCCTTGCTTCTAAGCATTGAAACACTGTTTGCAACTAGATCTGTTACATGTTTGCTTGCTTTCACCTTTATTTCAGTTTGCCTTTAGTGTCTTCCACGCCATCAAGCTATTTTCTGGCACCATTGTCTTATATCCATACCACTTGTATTTTACTATCTCTTCGCCGAACTAGTGCACTATACACCTGACAAGTGTATTGGGTGTGTTGGGGACACAAGAGACTTCTTGTATCTTGATTGCAGGGTTGCTTGAGAGGGATACCTTTGACCACTTCCTCCCTGAGTTCGATAAACCTTGGGTAATCCACTTAAGGGAAACTTGCTGCTGTTCTACAAACCTCTGCACTTGGAGGCCCAACAACTGTCTACAAGAATAGAAGTGCGTAGACATCAAGCTATTTTCTGGCACCGTTGCCGGGGAGGTAAGGTAAAATGTACTCACATCCTCTGGCTACTAAGCTATCTTCTAGTGCGGTTGCTGGTGTGTGAGTGCTCGAAGTTATTTCCTTTAGATTCTGCAATTATATCTTTTTTTTCTTGTTTCTATTTTCACTAGTTAGGCTTAATGGAAAACAACAACAAAATTAGAGAGCTTTATAGTATTTACTTGAATTAGGACATGAAGTGTTTGAAGAGAAAATTAAAAAACCTATGGAACTTTATTTGCGTGCTAATAGCAATGTTATTAGTATGAATTCTTTGAACACCATTATTACTAATGCTATGGAAAAGTCTAGCTTGGGGAAGCTAGTTTTTATGAAAATGTTCTTTTTAGTACCCCAAGCACGGAGAAGAAAATTTACTTTGATGATACTATGCCTCCAATATATGATGATTACAATGATGAATATGATATTTTCAGTTTACCTACTATTGAGGAGAAAATTAATTACGATTACAATATGCCTCCTATATTTGATGATTATGGTGATGAGAATAATAATGATAGCTATTTTTTTGAATTTGCTCCCACTACGATTAATAAGAATGACTATGGTTATGTGGGGAGTATTAATTCTTTTATGCATGTGGCCCATGATAAGAATGTTTTATGTGATAGTTATATTGTTAATTTTATTCATGATGCTATTAAAAGTTATTATGAGAGAGGGAAACATGGTTTTATGTATCTCAACAATATTAAGTTTCCCCTCTTTATGTTGAATTTTTTGAAGTTGCACTTGTTTTGCTTTACTATGCTTATTGCTTTGTGCTTTCATGACTTGTTTCTTTACAAGATTCATATGCATAGGAAGTGGGTTAGACTTAAATGTGCTTTGAGTTTGCTTCTTGATGCTCTCTTTTACTTCAATTTATATTTCTTATGTGAGCATCTTCTCAAACTATCATGCCTAACTTAAAGGCGTTAAAGAAAAGTACTTATTGGGAGATAACCCAAAAGTTTTAGTTGAGTCTTGGAAGTTATTGCTTCAGTAATAACCCCTCCTTATCATTTTTGTGTGGATTTTGTGCAAAGAGTAACCTCTAATGAGAGAGAAGTAATGCTTGCGAAAGTTGCTATCCCGAAACAGATTTTTGTGCTTCGCTGTAAAAATTCGAGAAAAATCTCCGTACTCCAGTTTGAGCTGTAATTGTTTGTGCTTATGCCCCAGGTTGTTATCCAACTTTCATTAGTTCAACACTTTTCAATTTGAGCAACAGAAAGTCTTCGAAAAAATTGGTTTTTACCTGCTGGTCTGTTTTGACAGATTTCTGCCATTATTTGCATTTGCCTCTTAATCTCTTTCTCTTTGAGTTCTCTTTGATCATTTGAACTTTTTAAAGGAAGTGCTATAGTAGCCTGTGTTTTAGTGGAAGTTTACCTGTGTTGAAACTGAACCAAAAGACTTATTATCTTGAATGCACTAATGTTGCTAATGAAGACTATGTGAAGTTTTGTATGAAGGAAATTTTCAGGTGTATAAAAAGAATGTTGTAATGAGATGAAGAATGGACTAAAGCTCAAGCTTGGGGATGCCACCCATGTCACCCCAAGAAATATTCAAGAGGTACAAGCGTCAAAGCTTGGGGATGCCTAAGGCATCCCCTTCTTCATCAATAAAAATCTCAGGTCTTTCTAGACACTTCGTTTTTATTGTTTCATGCACTGTTGTGTTGTTCTTAGAGCGTCTTCATTTTGTTTTTAGTTTTCGTTTGCTTAGTTTGCTTGAATAAATTGGTTGGACCCCCTCATTCATACATTAGTTTTCAAATAAGTTGGGTTGGATTAGAAAAGAGTAGAAAAAGTTCATACTTATAGTGGTACAAAAAGGAGCTTGTTTTAACTGTGGCCTAGACTTTATCATGTCATGTTTGTTATTGCTTTGACTTTATGCTTAGTAATGATTGCTGTAGCATGACTTGTTACAAACAAATTGAGATTGCTTAATATGTCTTGAAAAAATCATGCGTTGTTTTAGCATATTAAAGCATAGTATTGTGGTATTCTCCTTTAAAGGTGACGCAACACCATCTAATCACATGGACGAAAATTTGAAGTGTGTTCTCTAGTTCGTCCATGTCTTCATCTTTTCATTATGGTGGCTTCAAAGTTCTGAAATCTTCACTTGTAGCGTCATCCTGGATCCTCACACGATTGCTGCCATCATTTCCATGCATGATCATGCTCCAATGCTTGTCCCTCTCATCCATGCTAGGCCCATCATTCCTAAATAACATACACACATCTGATTTAGGCAGCATCATATTCTCATAAATATTAGGAATCGTCCCTAGAAACGAAAGTACCTGATAATTTAGTTGGCGTGCACGAGCTCTTGTGAGAGGTCCTTGAAATTGTGGAACATGAGGAAGTGTGGCTGTAGGTGCAACGGTCGTATCAACCGTAGGGATGTCCTCATCACTATCACCACCGTCGTCCTCTTCTTTAGCGCAGTCTGGGCTGCTGCAAACTTTGGCTATTCTCTCGCTGTGCACCGCGTCATGAGCAAGGGGGCGAGGGCCGAGCCGTCTATCCATGCTTTGCCTAGCCCCATGCTCAGTGTCCAAGACCTCAACTTCTATCGTCATATTGTAGAACCCATTGTGATGCTGCTCTTGACTTTCGTCGTGGCTTTCCTGGTCCATATACCCACCATTACTGACGAGCTGGAAATCTCTATGATGCTCATGTTTTTGGTCTGGATCCATGTTGGCCTCTAGTTAATTACTCTCGCCATGGAGCCCATGTATCTTGGAATTCTCTTCGGAAAGCTGATGCCACCTGGGGTACTGGCCTCTCTTCTCATGTGGGCGGGGTTTTCTCCTCTGCTATCCATTATATCCCTCATCCTCATGGTCTTGTGCAATTTTCTATTGATGATGGCCTTTGTTGCCTTCCTTTGCTACAATCTTGGCATTTACATGCACTACTTGGAGACTGCTGCTACACCAAGGTATGCATATTTCAAAGCTGGCATTCTACTTTACATGTCCTATTCATCAAAAGAGCGGTGTAATATGAAAACTATCAAAAGAGCGGTGTGTACATGAGTAATTGCGGATCTAGAGAGGATAATATATTGCATGCCTCATTCAACTTGTTTTCATACATCTGAGTTTGAAACTCTGAGCCAGTTAGTAAAACAGACTATGATCCCACATGTGCATATGTAGGTAGATACATATTGGTTTCCTTCCACTTCATTCTGACATAAAAATAAAGATAATAGCATTGTATTAGCTGAATTTGTTGCTTGGTTTAGTACAACAACTCAGGATAATGAAGAAACATTATGCCATGCCCGCCATGATTCTGGAACACAAGTTTGGTGAGTCAAGTTGGGCAAAGCTGCAGCTACTCTGCCTGCTATATAAAGGTAATTAATGTCAGTATTTTTTCGCAGTAAACCAAACTAGTGGAGCGTAATAATGCAATCAAGTGCACATCTATATTAGTTGTCTTCGTAAGCGCAGTTGCAGTGCTATTAAGGAAATTAATGTTGAGACTAGAAACAACACATGTCACGTCTAGTTGATAACTCGTCCCATATTTCTCTAAGACTTGTTAGCTTGTTGATATTATGTTCTTTGCTTGGTTCAGCATGTATGTAATTGTGGGAGAAGATGATCAAATATTGTACATATCATTTTTTTCGAAGTAAACGTTTGTAGCGTTCACTGAGTATATAGAATAATATAATATCAACACCTACAACATCAAATCAATCTCATAGAACCATTATAAAATATAATTTTAGATCGCATGTACTCCCTCCGAATCTAGACAAAGTTAAGTCTATTAATATGGACCGGAAGGAGTATTTAATTTTGTAGATTTTAATATTTCTCTTTTTATACTTAATTGACTTTGACAAAAAACTAATAGTACACCTTTTGGCATAGAGTATGTACATAGACGTGGACAATGTTTGTTGTGCAACATGGTATCGTACCTTGTGTCAGTTTTCACAATGCTTATTCATTCTTCCATACGATTCTAAATTATGTTTGGATGGAAATGTTATTATCAGTTTTATGCTAAGATAGTCTTTTTTACAGTAATAGTAACCTTTATTACTCAATAACAGTCAAATCTTTACAAGCTGAGGCATAAGAAAAGTCGCGGAGGATAGGGGCTAGTGGTGTTAAGATTGCTTCTTTATTATGTTATTTTGCCCTTTAAACTAAAGTTTCTATTTCTTGCTGTATACCAAAGTATGGAGCATCTGGAGATTATCATGGTGTGTATCAATGAAGGATGGAACTCTCTGCATTCCATACTTCTACAGTTACGTTTGTGTTGGCCTATGTTTTTGATGCACTTCCACTCTTGACGTGTTGCCGGTTGGATATGTAGAGCATGTCTGTTAAACTTTATGTAGGACTATCGACTGTTAACTCTATGTCGAGTTGTGGGAGACTGATGTAATTTGTTGAATCAGGCACTGCTTGTTCTCTCTACTGCGCAACACTTCAAGTTGGGTGTTTTTCTTTGTGAAGCCACCTTGGGCATGGTATCATACTTTTAGATTATCTTGTCCCACAATGGTTTCTTCGTCTTGTTCTAACTGATTTTTTAAATACTTTTATGTTTCCCATTAGCTATTAGGTAAAAATACTTAGTATTATTTCCACCTTTTTGCACATGCTTAACTTCCGCCGTTGAACCAACTAAGTTTTCATCGGCTACATGTTCATTTGCATCCTTTAATGCATCTGGCTCAACCGAACTCGGGGCTTACTTTCTGCCTTCAAATATAATTCATCAATAATAGCTAACCGTCTCTATTTCTCTTTTTTGTATTCCCCTCATAGGTTTTTTCATTATTTTAGAAAATGTCTCAAATGATGTAACTTGTTGTGCCAACTCCTCATAGGTGTACGTCCGCTAGTGAAGGCATCCCACTCGGCTGCCATAGAAATCTTGTTGTAGTAACCAATAAAACTCAAGAAAACATGACACATGTTTCTTGTATTGTATTGGATTTAACTCCTGAATCTATAACCGTGCAACTAATGGTGGGAAGTCTCTCCACTTAAAATCTAGAAGAAAAAATGATGTAAATTTAGCAACCGCAGCAGCTTAAGTAGCAATGTGTCAGTCAGTTCATGCTCTCTCCATGTTCTTAATAAAGCAGTAGAACACTGTTGACCACTTCACCTTTTTACCCATAGATATTGCAGTCTATGTAACTGGGAGCTCGCACTTCCTCCACGCATCTGTAAACTGCCCAGTCAAACACTGATAGACAGTGCCATTAACTAGCTAATGACTATAGCTGATTAGCAACGTTGCATGTGTAGAATACACTATCATTATCCATGTGCTAGCAGTAAGTCAAAAACACAACTTATGTGGCCGGGTGCAGCTTATTAGGGCGTGTTTGGTTGCTTGTTTTCCTATTTATCGCATGAGGTGGGAAGAAATAAGGGCATTGAAAAATGTTGGTGCACCAGTTATGTTGTTTCATAGGACACCTTCTCCTTGTTTGTAGCTTGATGGAGGTGTGAACACATTAGCATATGTTGCATGGAGTATAGCTTGTACTGGTTGGCTAGGTAGGCCTCGTATGTCAGTCGGTGGGGCGATGATCGTGGACTCGTATATGTTGGTGGAGAGAGACACATGTTGTGGTCGACTCCAGCTAAAAGGCACCAGACACCTTTCCTCTTTCTAAGATTATTTAATTGATTCATTAGCACAAATTCAACCACAAAATTTACGAAATAAAGCAAAGAAAAGATGGAGATGAATCGATCTAGTATAATTAGTAATACATGAGCACTTCGTCATGTCCGCAACAGATTATTGCTTTACGAACTGCGTGTAAAGTAAACAATACGATTGTTCTATGAACAAAGGATTGTTGTTTTCTCCCTAGTAGCAACAACACATCTAGTACCTTAGAGATTTCTGTCACTTCTCCAGATTACCAGAGGCATGAACCCACTATCGAGCATAAATACTAAATCTTGGAGTTGCTAGCATCTACTTGGCCAAGATAGCTACTAACAACAGAAAGCATGCAAGATCACAAATAACAAAGACGTGATAGAATCAATAATCAATCTGAAATAGCATCTCAATATCCATCGGATCCCCGCAAACACAACATGTATGGATTACAAAAAGATGATCTTGATCATGAACGGAGCTCACAAGATCTAAACATGAAAGCACGAAGGAGGAGAACCAGCCATCTAGCTACTATATGGATCCGTAGTCCAAGGATGAACTACTCACGCATCACACCGGAGGCTTGCATGGTGATGAAGAAGGCCTCCAGGGTAAATTCCCCTCTCCGGCAGGGTGCCGGAAAGAGCTTCAGATCCCTCCCGATCTAGGGATGGAGATGACGGCGGCTACAGACTCTTTCGTGGATTTTTGATCGGGTACTTAGGGTTTTCGTCCCGAGGGCAATATATAGGCGGAAGGAGAGGCCGAGGGGGTGCCGGGAGCCACCACACCACCCCCTGGCGCAGGCTAGGCCTGGCCGCGCGGCCAGGTGGTGTGGCCGGCCCCTGGCCCCTCTCCGTCTCGTATTCTGGCACTTGATCCCTTCCGGTAAAATAGGCACTTTGGCTCTTGTCCCGTCCAATTCCGAGAATATTCATTTTCTGACTTTCCTGGAACCAAAAATAGCAGAAAACAGGCAGCTGGCACTGTGGCTCTTGTTAATAGGTTAGTCCAAGAAATCATATGAAAAGTACTCCAAAGTTGGAACAAAACACAAGAAAGTGGATAAAACCAAGCATGGAACATCAAAAATTATAGATACATTTGCAATGTATCAACATCCCCAAGCTTAACTCCTGCTCGTCCTCGAGTAGGTAAGTGATAAAAATAAATAATTTTTGAGGTGACATGCACCATCAAAGACTTGATCAAGGTATTTGCAAAACACTCAAAGCTAGGATCATAGTACTTCAATCATAACATGAAAGACAAAGTTCTAGCAATAAGCAAAGAAACTATGATGCAACATGAAAAGGCACAAACAAAAGAATCATGAATAACATGCTTTGCAAGACATTTGTTTGTTTCACATAAAGAAAACATAGCATAATAGTATTCAGCTTGTCCCTCAATAGAGTAGCAAATATAAATGCATAGGACACCTTCAAAGTTCATAAGAGTGACTAGATACAATAGTTAAAAACAAGCAATAACAAGTTATGCATCAATCAACTAGTCTTAGGACAATGCACATAGAACTAAGAATGGACACTATGCTCTCAAAGTAGGTGCATAAAGATAGAAGGTGGAGACTCAATGTAATGGTGGAAGAAAGGCCTATTGTAAAAGGAAGTAGGGATTCAAGTCTCATAAAGAGCTTCCAAAAATTATGGTACTTACAGCTTTCAGCTCTCATTGCCCCTATCATAAGCATCTTGAAGTGATTAAGGTTAAAGTGACACAACTAAGAGGATATGCTTGACAAGTTATAAACCGAAATCTCATGCCCCTTACTTACGAAGACCGATCCTCATGCTTCTCAACTTCAGTCACGAGTAAGCTCTTGTCATTGTAAGTACATGTGTATCATTAAGAACCGCCAACGGGGTACCCCTTGCACATGATATGGGAGCTTTCCCATAATCAAAATGACAAGGCAAGCAGACAATGAGCATCTCAGTGATCTTTTTATTTGCTATTTGCATAGGTTTTTATTGAGGATGCTTCATAGAGTGCTCATTATGGTGATGCTACAAGTTTTCACCATGATTAGGCATGGCTTAGGCTAGCGGCACAGGCGTTTCTCTAACACACATACAAACTCCATGATCTTACAAGTTCCACTTTTATTTCACACCGCCGGGATCTGTAAGCAAAAGAACATGATATCAACGGGGTACAAAGTACAAGTGCAATGTTGAAACCGTTCCCCATGAAACATGGTTATGCTAATTTCAACTTATAAAGCGCAAGCATATACGCAACAAAGAAGGACCCAATGGTTCAAGTTTATTAGAGGCAAAAAGTAAAGTGTGCCATCAAGTTCGTGAGAGCTTTAATCACTAGTTTTCTCATAACAAGTGGAAGGTAAACAAAATCATGAATATACTTGGAATAGCATAAGCTAGTAGGTAGGTATGGTGGACTCTTTGGAATAACTTGGTTTAGGGAGTTGGATGCATGAGTGGAACTCATACCTTGTTGTGGAGGCTAGCAAAAGACTGGGAGCGACAAACTAAGAGAGCAATAATGGCCATACTCATGCAGAGCGACAAAACATCATTGATCAAAGCATAAAGTGATACTACAAGTTGAAAACTAAAGGATCATAAAGGCTATGGTGACTTGTGACAGTCATAACATGGTGTGAGCATGTGCCAAGTCAACCCAAATAAAGCATCAAAGGAGAATACCACTATACTATGCTTTAATATGCTAAAACAACGCATGATTCATCCAAGGCACATTAAGCAATCTCAATTGTTTATAACAAGTCATGCTACAACAAAGAATACTAAGCATAAAGCCAAAACAATATCAAGCATGGCATGACAAAGCATAGCCACAGTCAAGAACGAGCTCTTTTTACCACATAAGCATAAACTTTCCTATTCTTTTCCAAACCAAACCAAACTATTTACAAACCAAATGTAAGAAAGAGGGGGTCCAACCAACTTATTCAGAAAACTAAGCAAACCAAGCAAACTAAAACCAAAACGAAAACGAAAAAGAAGACGCTCCAAGAAAAACACAACTGTGCATGAAGCAATAAAAATGAAGCATTTGGAAGAAACCTGGAATTTTTATTGATGAAGAAGGGGATGCCTTGGGCATCCCCAAGCTTTGACACTTGTACTTCTTGGATATTTCTTGGGGTGACACACATGGCATCCCCAAGCTTGAGCTTTAGTCCATCCTTCATCTCATTACTCATTCTTTCCATACACCTGAAAATTTTCCTTCGTACAAAACTTCACACAATCTCATTAGCAACATTAGTGCACTTAAGATAAATATGTCTTAAGGTTTAGTTCTAACACCAAATAAACTTTCATTAGAACACTAGCTACTGTAGCGCTTCCTTCAAAAAGCTCAATTCCCCAAAATAACTCAAAAATGAACCCACAAGAAGCAAATGCAGAAAGTGGCAGAAATCTGTCAAAACAGACCAGCAGGTAAGGACGAATTTTTTCGAAGACATTCTGTTGCTCAAATCAAAAAGTGTTGAACTAACTAAAGTTAGATAACAACCTGGGGCAGAAACACAAAAAAATACAGCTTAATCCGACATACAGAGCTCTCTCAGGAATTTTTACGGTGAAGCACAAAAATCTGTTTCGTGACAGCAACTTTCTCAATCATTACTTCACTCTCATTAGAGGTTACTCTTGGCACAAAAAGCAAATAAAAAGGATAAGGAGAGGTTATTACAGAGGTAATAACTTTCAAGACTCATCTAAAACTCTTGGGTTATCTTCCGACAAGTACTTTTCTTTAACACCTTTAAGTTAGGCATAAGAAGCCAAGAAAGAATCAAGTGTTCTCAAATGAAGAAGCATTAAGACCAAATTTTGTTTTCATAGGAGAAGCAAAAGAAATCTTTTCTCTCTTTTTAGGGAAGTGTTCTATACCTTTCTTGAGTGGGAGTTGATATTTAATGGTGCCTTCTTTCATATCAATGATGGCACCAACAGTTCTAAGAAAAGGTCTTCCCAAAGTAATAGGACAAGAAGCATTGTATTCAACATCCAAAACATAGAAATCAACGGGGACATAGGAATTGTTAACCATAATAAGAACATCATTAAGACTCCCCATGAGTTTCTTTTTAGCATTATCATCAAGTGGGACATTCAAATAACAATCTTCAAGAGGAGACAAATCAAGCATATCATAAATCCTTCTAGGCATAATAGAAACACTACTATCAAGATCACATAAAGTTTTGAAATCAAAGTCATTCACTTTCATATTAATGATGGGTTCCCAACCATCTTCTTGTTTTATAGGAATAGAAGCTTTATGTTTCATCTTTTCTTCTTTAATCTTTATGAGAGCATCAGTAATGTGTTTTGTAAAGGCCATGTTCATAGCACTAGGATTAGGACCTTTAGCAAGCTTTTGTAGGAACTTAATAACTTCAGAGATGTTGCAACCATCAAGATCAAAATCAAATTTATCATCTAAAGTAGTAGAACTATTGCTAGCCTCAACACTAGTGGTGGTAATAGTAGAAACGCTAATGTTTCTAGCAATTTCATCTTCTCTTTCCCACTTAGCATGTAATTCATCTAATAGTCTAACATTTTCGTCAATTCTTTACTTGTATAGCATTAGTAGCTGCAAAGGGATTCTCATTAATTTCAGGTTTAGCAGCCATTTTATTCAAAGAAGATTGAGCTTCAGCCAAAGATGCTATATTTCTTTCTGCATTAGAGAGTTTCAATTGTAAAGTAGGAATTTCCCTATTTAGACTCTCAAGTTGATGGCTAATGTTCTTCAAAATGATAGATTGTTCCTCCATAGTTTTAGTAAATAGCTTATTTTGCTCATATTGCATTTGAATGAAGTTTTTAGTGGCTCTTTCAACTTCTAAAATTCTTCCTTCACTAGGAGGATATGGTTTATAATTGTTGTTACCAAAATTGTTCCTATAAGCATTATTACCATAAGCATTATTGCCAAAGTTGTTATTTCTTATGAAGTTCACATCAACTTGCTCTTCTTGAGCAACCAAAGAGGCTAAAGGAATATTATTTGGATCAATATGGGCTTTCCCATTAACAAGCATAGACATAATAATATCAATCTTATCACTCAAGGAGGAGGTTTCCTCAATAGAATTTACCTTCTTACCTTGTGGAGCTCTCTCAGTATGCCATTTAGAATAATTAACCATCATATTGTCCAGAAGTTTTGTTGCAGCACCCAAAGTGATGGTCATAAAGGTACCTCCAACAGCAGAATCCAATAGGTTCCTTGAAGAATAATTCAATCCTGCATAAACAGTTTGAATGATCATCCAAGCAGTCAGTCCATGAGTGGGACAATTCTTTACCAAAGATTTCATTCTTTCCCAAGCTTGAGCAACATGCTCATTATCAAGTTGTTTAAACTTCATTATTTCACTTCTCATGGATATAATCTTAGTAGGAGGATAGTATTTTCCAATAAAAGCATCTTTGCACTTAGTCCAAGAATCAATACTATTCCTAGTTAAGGAATTCAACCACTCTTTAGCTTTTCCTCTCAACGAGAAAGGAAACAATTTCAGTTTAATAATATCACCATCTATATCCCTATGCTTTTGCATCTCACAAAGTTCAACAAAGTTATTTAGATGGGAAGCAACATCTTCATTACCAATACCAGAAAATTGTTTTCTCATAACAAGATTGAGCAAAGAAGGTTTTATCTCAAATAAAGTATTTTCAGCCACAGGTGGAGCAATAGGTGTGCTCATAAAATCATTGTTGTTGGTGCTAGTGAAGTCACACAACTTAGTGTTTTCAAGAGTAGTCATTTTTTTGGGTTTTCAAATAAGAAAGCAAACAAGTAAAACTATTTTTTTTTGTGTTTTTGAATAACAAAACAAGCAAACAAGGCAAAAAGAAAACTAAGCAAAACAAAAACAACAAAGTAAAGAGATTGGTTATGAGGGACTCCCCTTGTGAAGATGTCCTTGACTCCCCGGCAACAGCGCCAGAAAAATGCTTGATGGCTCAATGCACGGCGCCTAGAAAAATGCTTGATGGCGGTGTTGATGTAGAGCTCGTTGGGAACCCCAATAGGAAGGTATGATGAGCACAGCAGCAAGTTTCCCTCAGTTATGAAACCAAGGTTTAATCGAACCAGTAGGAGCAAGGAAACACCCCAAAGGTGTTACTAGCTGAGCTTTGGCAGGACGCACTACCGGTGCTAGTAGCAACGTGGAGACCTGCGCAACACAACCACAGAACTTTGTCCCCAACTTGCGATGAGGTTGTCAATCTCACCGTGTTTTGCGGAAAACAAAGGATTAAACATATCGAATGGAAAGAAGTAAAAGTTTGCAGAAAGTAAACACAAAGCAGTAAAAGATTGTAGATTGTATGTAAAAGACAAGGACCGGAGGGATCCATATTTCACTAGAGGTGGCTCTCCTTAGATAGATAACATGCTGGGTGAACAAATTACAGCGGGGCAATTGACAAACACCGAGAAAGCAATACATGCATATACTAATCATCTTGACTCCTCTGAGACTTGATTGGGCATTACAACATAATACATAGACCGCCATCCAACTGCATCTATGACTAATAATCCACCTTCAGGTTATTATTTGACCCCCCTCCAGTATTAAGTTGCAAGCAACAGATTATTGCTTTACGAACTGCGTGTAAAGTAAACAATACGATTGTTCTATGAACAAAGGATTGTTGTTTTCTCCCTAGTAGCAACATCACATCTAGTACCTTAGAGATTTCTGTCACTTCCCCAGATTACCAGAGGCATGAACCCACTATCGAGCATAAATACTAACTCTTGGGGTTGCTAGCATCTACTTGGCCAAGATAGCTACTAACAACGGAAAGCATGCAAGATCTCAAATAACAAAGACATGATAGAATCAATAATCAATCTGAAATAGCATCTCAATATCCATCGGATCCCCGCAAACACAACATGTATGGATTACAAAAAGATGATCTTGATCATGAACGGAGCTCACAAGATATAAACATGAAAGCACAAAGGAGGAGAACCAGCCATCTAGCTACTACATGGATCCATAGTCCAAGGATGAACTACTCACGCATCACACCGGAGGCTTGCATGGTGATGAAGAAGGCCTTCAGGGTGAATTCCCCCTCCGGCAGGGTGCCGGGAAGAGCTTCAGATCCCTCCCGGTCTAGGGATGGAGATGACGGCGGTTATAGACTCTTTCGTGGATTTTTGATCGGGTACTTAGCGTTTTCGTCCCGAGGGCAATATATAGGCGGAAGGAGAGGCCGAGGGGGTGTCGGGAGCCACCACACCACCCCCTGGCGCGGGCCAGGCCTGGCCGCACGGCCAGGTGGTGTGGTGGCTCCCTGGCCCTTCTCCGTCTCGTATTTTGGCACTTGATCCCTTTCGGAAAAATACGCACTTTGGCTTTTGTCCCGTCCAATTCCGAGAATATTCATTTTCTGACTTTCCTGGAACCAAAAATAGCAGAACACAGGCAGCTGGCACTGTGGCTCTTATTAATAGGTTAGTCCAAGAAATCATATGAAAAGTACTCCAAAGTTGGAACAAAACACAAGAAAGTGGATAAAACCAAGCATGGAACATCAAAAATTATAGATACATTTGCAATGTATCAGCCACATTGGCCGCATAGCTAGTGGGGGCATGATGTTGGGGATTGGGTGTGGCGGCGCGGCTGCTGGATGGTGGCCTGGCGGCTTCGCGAGCTTGGTGAGCTCATGGCGTCAGATCACTCTAGAGTGGCGGTGGTTGTGGGCGAGGGTCGCCTTAGCCTCTCTGCAGCATGGCTTGTGTATGACAGATTCATGACATGAGGGTCGGCTCAGCCTCTGCAGCACGGCTGGCCGGCGATGGTGAAGGCCCCTAGGAGAAGGATGGGCAGAACGACTAGGGTTTTACTGCATCGAGCATGGGCCGGGAAGGTGCCCTGGGCCCTGTCAAGCCCATTCCTCTCTGCCCCTAGATCTAGTGTCTCTAGCAGCCGTGGGGTTGTATGTTACTGATGTGACCAGTTTCTCCGTCTTCGTTAGGATGGCGTAGAGCTGCTGGCTAGTGTATTCTTACAGGACTGGCGCCCTCGTGATGTTGATGAAGGAGATATGCTCTAGAGGTCAATAATAAATCTTTTTATTGATAAATCTCGAATGATCATAATAGTTTTGTATCATGATACCATTGTATTAAATGGAAACATTAATACACGTTTGATATATAAAAAACCATGTCCCTAGTATCCTCTAGAATACTACCTCATTGGGCAGCCGATGATCGAGTTTCCCGATCATAGACTTTTCCACGTTTACTGACAACTAGGTCACTTCATTAGATGAATGATGTAATGGAGACACACCCAACCGTAGTATTGCAATGTGATTGAGTCACAACGTACAACATTGCAATATCTAGCAAAGTGTAGTAACTAAGTCCTTAGACCACGAGATCATGTTTAATCACTATCTCCGATGGCTACTTTGATCACATCAACCATCACACCTTAACATGGTGATCATAGAGGTGTTTATTTGGTATTCTAAAGGAATAGGTTGAGTCCTATGTATCAAGATGTGGTTTCTCCTATCCGAGTGGCGGATAGATACTTTGGCCCACTTAGTGAGATCAAATTAATGAGCTTGCAAGCATGTGACTAGGTCACGAGGATGTAATATCATGGAAACAAATAAATGTGTTTGTCGGTAACAAGATCGAACTAGACCAGAGATAAGATCTTGGAAAAACTAGGCATCGTGGTGCAAAGGGAATGGGACTCAACCTTTAAATATTCAAGCCATCAATCAATTCGTGGAATGCAAAGGGATCATCATGAGTTTCTACACCGTTGTTGGTCATTAGTCAGAGAGATCTCTCGATCATGTCTCAATATTCCCGAACCGTAAGGGTGTCACACTTAAGGTAGAGACTCTTAGGGTGATCCACGACCATAAGAGAAATGGAAGAAACAACCATAATTATTTCGGGGAGAGTTTTTTGTTGTCATGGACACTTTTTTGTTGTCAAACTAACATGAATAGAGAAAACACAACTCGTTAAAATGGGCCACTTGATGGGAAATTTCACAGTAGCCAAATACTTTGGAAATGTATCCTGCTTGCCTAAGTGTACACTTATGGTGGATTAGGTTAACATGCTCTGCCATAGCATGTTATATGGCCATGTGTTCAAGCAAATTGGACTATAAATCCCTCCACCCCATGTTGTATGAGACCTCTCCACTAAATCATGTTAATCGACATGAAGATGAAGTTGGACAACAACGCACATGCACTGACGATAGTCGTTCTGGAGCTCTCTGCAGGTCTCACAGAAGGCCGTATTCTCACTGGGAGCGAACCAGACCCGTTATCGTTCAAGGACATTATTGGCATCTGTGTAGGATGTGGTGTCGTCGTCAACTATGTAGTGGTTGTTCTACTCTCATGTTCTAGACATTCGTTAGGAATTCTTTAGAAAACAAAAAGAAGACAAAACAACCCAGGGGGCCGTTGCCCCCTCCTCGACCCTCTCCAAATTATGTATGCTTAGTTACTATATATGTACAATCCATACTTTGTATGCTTAGTGAGACTAGGTTGTTCCTAGTTTCCTTCTGTTATGTTCTTATTACCCTATACTGATTTTTAGATCAAATCCTTGTAAACCAAGAGTGCATCTTGAACTGTGAGTAATACTAAGTGAGTACATAACAACTGGTATCAGAGCCAGTGTGAGAACCGCTATTAGGTGTGTGGCGATCTATATCACTCCTATTTAGGAGGATGGGATGTCAGCACTCAAACTGGTGGCATGATTGGGGATGGTCCGGTGGAATGTGCCCAAGGTTTAGTCCCACCTCGCTAGTTGACGGAGGCCGACACTAGCTTATATAGGCGGGCAAACCTCTCCCTTCAGTTGCGACTTTTGGGATGAGAGACGGCTTGGGCCTCCGAATACGCTGGTTGAGCGTGGCTGGCCTTTGGGTCGCTATAAGAGACCACCTACCACCCTCCCGAGTTTCCAATATGGAGACCGGCAAGCGGACAATCGATCCGCAATGACTTTTCACCGCCATGGATCCAGTGTTGAAGCAGTTCCTGGAGAAGATGAAAACATCCATCCAAGACATGATCACGACAGAGCACACCGCCTTTGTCGAGCACCACGACTTCCTTGTCAAGAAACTTGAGGAACAAGCAACCAAGATGGACGAACTCGTCCAGTGGAAGCCGAACCTGGAGATCCGCATCTCCAATCAATAGGAAGCAGTCACCGAGTTGCAGCTGGCGCATCTGATGGCCACGGCCTCTACAGGTGGAGCCACAACATCTGGCCTCATTGGGTCCCTGCTTAATCCCCTCCACAGGCCAAGTGGCCACCGTGTTGACACTATTCATGGAGGGTCACCGTCAGTGGTGGACTATACCTCGATGGCACCTCCGGTCACGGGTATGATCAATTTCAGTCACCCATGGGCTCAGTTCTTGTCGATTCCTCTGAGGTATGTCGCGCCGATATCCCAGCGGTGGTGTTGGTTCAGCAGCCGCAGGATATGGACACGATGTTTTCGTTGGTTTTGCTCCAAGAGGAGGTAGCGGAGGGAGAAATTATTCCCGCTCAGCAACAGCAATAGTTTCGTCTGCCGCCATCACCCTATTGACAAGCGCAGATGATTCCATCGAGCTTTCAGTCAAGACCTGCAACACCACATATATCTAAAGACTGTCGTGGGGTCAATGCTTCACGTTCTTCATCTGATAGCAGCAAAATTGCTGCGCTATGAAAGTTCCGTCGGGCACGAGGGTTGTGTTTGAAGTGCGGTGAGAAATGGGGCAAAGAACACACACGTCTAGCTCAAGTTCAAATGCATGTTGTCGAGGAGCTACTAATGTTTTGGAGGGACATGCCTCTACCTGCTTGCCTGGCCACACGGGCTTCCGTCTGAGCTTTGGGGAGCGAGCGGAGAGGCCGACCCACTAATTGCAAGCAAAGGGAATTACTACTAGTATTTTCAGGTTCTAAATCAAATCCAGTGCATTCATTGAGTAATAGAGAGCTAAGTCTATGGTGGCGTGCGGCGGCGTAGGGAGGCGTGAGGCGGCAGTGTGGAGGGCACAAGGGGGCTGCTGCGGAGCGGGTGATGTGCCCTTGTCGTCCGAGGTTGCCCATGGCGGCTGGACCCGATGTGGGCTTATGCGGGCCGGGGCGGGCCGTGGCTTCGGGGCACGGTGGTGGTGCGTGCTTGCGGCCTCGTCTCTGGGCCGTCGCAGACACTGTAGCGGTGGTGGCTGGCCAGCATGGGGGGCCTCCTCCCCTGATCCCATGAGGGCTAGCCGTGGCACCGATGGTGGCCGGTGCGCCTCCTTCCTTTGACGGATGCCGACGGTTGTGCCTCCTTCCTGCGGTGGCGTTTCGAGCCGGTGTCTTGCATCCCCGCCCACCTTCTCCATGCGGCCCTTTTGGGAGGGATTCGGGGGCACGATCCATGGTCGAGTGAAAGCCCTGCTCAGCTTGGACTATTGCGGGCCGCGGCGACACCTGTGGGTGCCGCTACCTCCTTGGGGGCACGGTCATGGCTAGTTTCATGTCTTCCTCTTCTCGGGTGCCGAGGGAAACCCTAGGTTCGGGTCACTAGACCAGGCGACGACGGCGCCATGGTGTTGTCATCTTCTTGGAGACGTCGTCGAGGATGCACGGGAAGGGCCCAATGTTTTGGAGTTTGGAGTGGCGAGGTGCTGCCGGTGTTGGATGCTGCTTTGGGCTTGAGCATCAGGGGCACAATGTACATCATGATGGACGCTCCCTAGTCGACGTTTTCCTCATGTCCGGGTGGATCCTGCTGACTTCTCGCCGATCTCTTCTCAGCCTATGAGGGGGAGGTGTGTTGATATGTGCGGCCTTGGGGTCTTGGTCATGCTAGGGTAGGGTCTCGCTTTGATCGTGACGCGGTCTAGTTGCTTAGTGCCTCGTCTCCTCACCTTGGTTGGGGACTTGGCTGGGCGAGGTCTCATCGTCGGGTCATGGTGGAGGGCATGTGGTGTGCCGCTTGGCGTTGTATCGTGTGAGTTGTATCATGTTGTGTGTGTTAAGTTTTGCCTTTTGCCGTTGTATCGGCCGTCGACCTCTTCTTCTATGTGTTTGGTACGTTTCCTAGGACGTATCCTAGAAAAAAATTCTGATTCATCTTTTGCTCATCTAGTCACGCATGGTAACCAATACTAGCCAGGGGACGCTGTGACTAGTACTCTGTTCTGTTATAGCTAGCTAACTAGTGCCCCCGAGGACGATACGCGCGACCATACGTACATATGTCCTATATGATGAATCTCTGGCCTGCTCTCGTTCTACCCAACCTAGTCGTACATATCCTGATATTCCTATTGACACCACCCAGCGGCAACATCACCATCGACGTCATAGCCTACCCTCGCCCGCTCCCTCTGTAGCAAACGATGGTACCGTTTACGGCAAAGCCATCAGTGAATTTTTTGATATCTGCGGTCTTCCACATACTACCTATATAAAAGGGCGGTCAATTCAGGCCCTAATAGCGATCATGCTTGCCCAGGTACTGTAGATTTCCGGCTTTGGCCAATTGTTGGCAACCACTTCGCTGCTCCATGGACTCTGCTCCGTGCATCTCCGTGCTCCTTTTCTATTTTCTGTCTTTTTTTTGGCAACCAAGTTCGGTTTAACCGGCTGCTGCCCGTTTCTCCTCATTGATTTACCAATTGCCCTTTTTCCCGTTGTTTTGGGTCTTTGGCTATGGCCCGTCGCTGGTCGCCGTGATTCCATGCCGCTACGTGCCGTCTTATACGGTCAAAGCGGTGTGGCCACACCCCACGGAGTTTAAAGCGGTGTCCTGAAACTTCTCCTCACATCGGCTTCATCCTTATATCGTATCGTGAGCCTCCGAGAACTCCACCGCGGTTCTCTCCCTCCGCCTCCAAAAACTCCATTGTCGTTCCCTCTCTTCAGTTTGCCTACCATGGGAGTTTCAGAATGGAAGGAGAAGCCATCCTGATGGACGTTCATGACGTGTGGATGATCGCCCTTGGTGCTCCCTTTGCTCAGATTTCGGAGTGATGATCGCTGTTGGTGCTGGGCTATTGGGATTACGAGGAGTTCCGGGATGGAGATGTCCCTGCGCCTCCAACATCCTATCTCTACTCCTCCTAGACCTATGTCAAACCTACGGCAGATGATGACTGGATTTCTGCACCAACAACAGGGTTATTGCAGTACCTGTAGCAGCAAATATTTAAGAGTTTGTCCCGATAGAAGATCGTCGAACGGAAACAACACGACCCCGCAGCCACGTTGTCAATGCGGCCACGTTTCGCACCCAAACCGTGGTTTGGAAATAGCCTATTCTATAAGTTACTAGAACAGTGATAATTGAGAGAGGTTTAAAGTATCTAATAACGAAGAACTTTTAACTAGTAAATAGGAGTATGAACTGAATTAAAGAGATTGTAGTTGTAGGATTGAATGCAATGAGAGAGGGCTTCTAGGCTTCGGTCTCACTAGTACTAGATGGGCAAATATATGTGTGATCTATAAGAGATTACTCAGAAAAATAAACATTCCCCAATTGATTACCGGGTTGTCACACTGTGTGCACTATGCATGGTTCTCGCGCGTCATCGCAAGGCAAAAGGCACTTCTGGAACAAAGGATCACATAAACTCATCTTAGATCACAATAAATTCTAACTTAGCGCACTAGATCATACCTCAACCTAGAGTTGAATCAATCACTCACACATGGATGAACAACAAAACATATATAAATATATAATGATATCACAACCGTCTTCAATCTTACAATTACTAAACACAAGAGAGAGAGGGAGATGGAGATGATGATGGAGATGGAGATCGATGCGTGGTGGTGGTGATGTCTTCCTTCTCCTCCCCTTCTTCTTGCTTGGATGCCTCGATGGTGATGGTGTTGAGGGAGATCTAGATCTTAGAGGTGTGGTTGAGGCAGAGCTCCGCTGCAATGGAGATCGGATGTCTGGCGGTGGCGGCAGAGCTCCGCCCCTGAAGGGCTATGGCTTGCTGGCTCTCTCTTGGGTCCTCCCTCCTTTATATAGGCCTTGGGGGTGCCCTAGGGTTCCCCCAATACCGTCATATGACTTAGGGAAGATTGTGGAGCTTTTCTGGGGCGAAATCCCATCGTTTCTGACCTTGGTGGCAACTATACGGGCGGAGCTATACGACCAAAAATATAGCTCCGTCTGTATAGTTGCTCGTTAAACTTGCAGATGATTTTAGTATTTTGGCGTCATTTCTTCATACGAACTCTGTTTTGGGTGTTCTTAGGCTCGTTGAGTTCGTATAGTCGAGGGCGACAACCCTGTGGTCTTGGATCTTTATTTTGAGAAGTTGGAAAAAATTACTTTTTCAACCTCTCAAATGGCTAAGTCTGGTCCCTGCAGCTCCTCCATACTATGCTCTCATTGTTCATGTTGCCTTTGTTTTTTCCATAATCATTAACACCTACACACATGTCAAAGACAAGTAAGATGGACAAAATTCTACCTAAACTACTAAATGTGCAAGGCTCATATTAAATTTAATAAAAACAAGTAATCATGCATATTAAGCATAGCAATGGTTAGATGGAGCACGATATGATAGGCAAATGACACAAATTATATTGCTAAAAAGTGTTGTATATCACATCCATCAACTTCCCCAAGCTAGATCTTGCTCGTCCTCGAGCAAAAGGGATCGATAATGATAGGGTAAAGGTGCCCGATCTTTCGATGAGACGATATCTGTCGATTATGGTGGAGGTCGAAGTTGACGATCCGACTACAAACGTGCGAGACGTTGCGCCTTAGCAATCGATACACCAACTTTCGAGGCTACTGATCACGCCGGAGCTAGATCAACCTGACCACGAGGATCAATCCCTACAAGCAATCGAAGAACCAGCAAGAATTATAGATGCAATCAAGATATTGCGAATATAGATAAAAGCTTTATTGAAGAGGTGGGATTCTGTCTGTGCGTAGTACAAAAGGTCGGTTTGACACTTGTGCCTATGGCGAAGAGTAGCTCATGGCTAAGTCTTTTACTAAACAAAATCCGAGTCTAAACGATGACCTAATGGGAGTATATATGGAGGAATAAAAGGGAATTTCGGCCAGCCTTGGGGAGGAGGTCGAAATCCATCTCCCGGCCGGTTTCCTCCACTATACGGACTCTAAAAGTTCAGCCCCTTTATTTGGACAAAAATTACATGGGCCTGGCCCATATTTAAAGGTGACACAGCACCATCTAATCACATGGACGAAAATCTGAAGTGTGTAGCTCTCTAGTTCGTCCATGTCTTCATCTTTTCATTATGGTGGCTTCGAAGTTCTGAAATCTTCACTTGCAGCGTCATCCTGGATCCTCACACGATTGCTGCCATCATCTCCATGCATGATCATGCTCCAATGCTTGTCCCTCACATCCATGCTAGGCCCATCATTCCTAAGTAACATACACACATCTGATTTAGGCAGCATCATATTCTCATGAATATTAGGAATAGTTCCTAGAAACAAAAGTACCTGATAATTTAGTTGGCGTGCACGAGCTCTTGTGAGAGGTCCTTGGAATTGTGGAACGTGAGGAAGTGTGGCTGTAGGTGCAACGGTTGTATCAACCGTAGGGATGTCCTGATCATCCTCCCCTTCTTGAATTGAAGTCATCCTCGACGCAATCTCATCTTCTTCTCCAAAGTATGGTTTCAAATCTGCAATGTTAAATGAGGGACTTACCATGCCCATCTCTGCAGGAAGCTCAAGTTTATATGCATTATCATTCATTTTCTCTAACACTTTAAAAGGCCCAGCAGCACGTGGCATTAATTTAGACTTGCGCAAATCAGGAAAACGATCTTTGCGCAAATGCAACCAAACTAAATCTTCCACATCAAACACAATATGCTTGTGTCCTTTATCACCAGCAACTTTATATTTAGCATTCATACGTTCTATATTTTCCTTAGTAATCCTATGCAACGTAAGAATCTATTCAGCACGTTGTGTAGCATCAAAATTATGTTGCACCGAAGATGGAATAGGTAATAAATCAATAGGTGCACGAGGAACAAAACCATACACAATCTCAAAAGGGCATAACTTAGTTGTAGAATGCACAGAACGATTGTAAGAAAATTCAATATAAGGTAAACAATCTTCCCACATTTTTAAGTTCGTCTTTAAAACAACCTGTAACATGGTAGACAAAGTTCTATTAACGACTTCAGTTTGTCCATCAGTTTGAGGATGACATGTAGTACTAAACAGCAACTTAGTCCCCAACTTAGCCCATAAACATTTCCAAAAATGGCTAAGAAATTTAGTATCACGATCTGAAATAATAGTATTAGGCACACCATGCAAGCGAACAACATCGCGAAAGAATAATTCAGCAACATGAGCAACATCATCACTCTTATGGCAAGGGATAAAGTGTGCCATCTTAGAAAATCTATCCACAACCACAAAAGTACTATCCCTCCCCTTCTGTGTTCGAGGTAATCCTAAAACAAAGTCCATAGAAATATCCTCCCAAGGTACACTAGGAACAGGAAGAGGCATATATAAACCAGGTGGATTAAGGCGTGACTTAGCTTTTTGACATGTTGTGCAGCGAGCAATAAACCTCTCAACATCCCTTCGCATGCGTGGCCAAAAGAAGTGTGTAGCAAGTACGTCTTTTTTCTTCTTTACTCCAAAGTGACCCATCAATCCTCCTCCATGCACCTCCTGCAACAACAAAAGATGAACGGAACCTTCTGGAATGCATAGTTTGTTAGCACGGAACACAAACCCATCATTGAGGACGAATTTGTTCCAAGTTCTACCCCCAAGACAATGATGCAAAACATCTTTAAAATCGGCATCTTTCATATATTGTTCTTTAATAGTTTTCAATCCAAAGATTTTGAAGTCAAGTTGAGATAACATGGTATGACGACGTGACAAAGCATCAGCAATAATATTATCTTTACCCTTTTTGTGTTTAATAACATAAGAAAAAGATTCAATGAATTCAACCCACTTTGCATGACGTTTATTCAACTTAGCTTGACTACGAATATGCTTCAAAGATTCATGATCAGAATGTATAACAAATTCTTTAGGCCATAAATAATGTTGCCAAGTTTGTAATGTCCGAACAAGAGCATATAATTCCTTATCATAAGTAGAATAGTTCAAACTAGCTCCACTCAATTTCTTACTAAAATATGCAAGAGGTTTTCCCTCTTGTAACAACACTCCTCCCAAACCAATTCCACTAGCATCACATTCCAACTCAAAGGTCTTATTAAAATCAGGAAGTTGGAGTAAATGAGCATGTGTAAGCTTATCTTTGAGTAGCATAAAGGCATGTTGTTGTGCATCGCCCCAAACAAAGGGCACATCTTTCTTAGTAAGCTCGTTCAGTGGCGCTGCAATGGAACCAAAATCTTTGACAAAACGCCTATAAAATCCAACGAGGCCAAGGAAGCTCCTCACTTGTGTGACTGTTTTGGGTTGTGGCCAACTCGAAATTGCTTCAATCTTGGCGGGGTCAACTTCAATACCCTCTGATGTAACAACATAGCCAAGAAAAGCAACTCTATCCGTGCAAAAGGTGCACTTCATAATGTTACCAAACAAACGTGCAACACGTAAAGCATCAAAAACAGCACATAAATGTTCCAAATGTTCTTCTACATATTTGCTATATATCAATATATCATCAAAATAGACCACTACAAAATGTCCAATAAAAGCACGTAAAACTTCATTCATTAATCTCATGAAAGTGCTGGGAGCATTAGTTAAACCAAAGAGCATCACTAACCACTCATATAGGCCAAATTTAGTTTTAAATTCAGTTTTCCATTCATCTCCTAACTTCATACGAATCTGGTGGTAACCACTACGCAAATCAACCTTATAGAACATGGTAGAGCCACTCAATTCATCAAGCATGTTATCTAAACGAGGAATAGGATGACGATATCGAATAGTAATATTATTGATTGCTCTACAATCAGTACACATGCGCGAAGAACCATCTTTCTTTGGTACCAAAATAATAGGAACAACACATGGACTAAGAGACTCACAAATATGACCCTTGTCAAGAAGTTCTTAAATTTGTCGCTGAATCTCTTTCGTCTCCTCCGAATTGGTACGATATGGCGCACGGTTGGGCAAAGATGCTCCAGGAATCAAATCAATTTGGTGCTCAATTCCACGAATAGGTGGCAGTCCTGGAGGTACATCTTGTGGTAAAACATCCTCATACTCCTGCAAAATGTTAGCAATAGCAGATGGCAACGAAGGAGGAATCTCCTCAGCTGAAAACAACACTTCTTTGCAAATGATAGCATAACATGCAGTAGTACTCGCATCAATTTCAGAAATATCAGATTTGCTAGCTAGCAAACAAGTACTTTTCAAACGAATTTTATTAGCATGTTTTGGATCAGATTTAGAAGTACTTGGAGAAGGCATAAGTTCCTTAGCAACAATCTGATTTTCGCTCAGCTTTTTCCCCTCATTATGTGCTCTACTAGCTCTAGCAAGATCATCTTTTAAAATACTTTTAGGAGACATGGGAAGTAACACAATTTTCTTATCATTATGAACAAGAGAATACTGATTTGTGCTACCATAGTGTATAGAATTTGTATCAAATTGCCATGATCTACCAAGTAAAAGAGCACATGCTTGCATATGAATAACATCACACTCAACATAATCAGCATATGCAGCAATAGTAAAATGCACACGAACTGTACGTGTTACCTTAACCTTGCCGCTGTTATTAAACCTGATGAGGACATCCCTACAATTACACCTACCCCAATTGCTAATGAAGTTGTTCCAATTGCAAAGAAGGATCAATCCAATGAGATAAGGATTGGACCAATCACAAGAGCTCGTGCCAAGTTACTAGAACAACAGGTGAACTTGTTTCTTAATGAACCTGGTGTTTTAATTAATGAGAATTTTATACTACCTAAGTCTTTGAATTATTGTATGATCAGGTACTTGGGAGAAGAAGGCATAGCACAGAGTGAGGAACTGAAGGAACATGGCGTGTTGATCAATGAGGAATGCGCGAGGGAGGAGAGGGAGGAAGCGCAAGGAGCACTCCACGAGAAGATCAACACATGGTCGAGGGATCTCTGCCGCGACAGAGAAACCACGCAGCCTTCTGCCGCGACAGGAAAACCGGGTCCGACTTTGCCACGGCAGAGTAGGCCTGTGCGCCTTGAGCCGACCCACCTTGGGTCGGTTGTATCTTAGCCTAGTTCGAGTCGAATTGTTATTCCGAGTCGCAGCCACCGACCCTTAGCCCTTAAATAGATGGGGGCGTCGTAGTTTAGGGTTTAGACCACGTTAAATATTTTGGAGTTGATTCTTTCATAGAACCTCTGGAATTACCCTGTGTTCGAATTCTACAACTATAATTGAGTGTGATCTGTTGTTCCATTGGGAATTAGTAGATTGCATACTACCGTTCGTGGTCACGGCTGCGTGCGCAAGAGCGTGGTGTTGTGAATATCCTACAAGGTTTGAGAGTTGTTGCATTGGCATCAGGGATCGAGCGGGGGAGTTCATAGCTATAGGCTAGTTATCTATCATCCACCATATCCATCGACAAGTGCTTGCTGAGAAGATCGGGCCACCCCATATCATCTTGGTATCAGATTTCCTCGTTGCCTCGGTAAGCAATCCACAATCCATCTATAGATTAGCGAGTGTTTTGAGTCCTATCCACAAAAAGCCCCACAAAAAGAGTTGTCATAAACTAGATTGCATCGTAGACGAGTAATAGTTGCTGGTCGTGTTCATCCTTTAGTTTCAATCTAGATCTGTTCTTCGTCGTTTTGTTCTCTTGTTTTTAGTCGTTTGCCACCTTTGTTTTCCGCCGCCATCCATTCAGATCCGATCTCCTCTAAGAGTCCTAGTCTTCTACTCTTGGCTGAGTCGGAATTAAAAAAAATATACTTTCCAGGTTACCGAGTCTGCCACGGCAGGATTTCGACGTCTTTTTCTGCCACGGCAGGACTTTCTGGGTTACCAAGTCTGCCACGGCAGGATTTCTGTGTTTTTCACTGCCACGGCAGGACTTTCTGGGTTACCAAGTCTGCCACGGCAGGATTCCAGTGTTTTCTCTGCCACGGCAGGACTTTCTGAGTTACCAAGTTACCGATCTACCACGGCAGGATTTTGAGCTGTTTTGCTACCACGACACCATAATTACAAAGTGTGATCGATTTACACTTTTCCAAAACCTTTAGCCACAGCCAATCTACTATATAGGTGTAGGAACTTGCCTATTGAGACTAGTTTTCGCTCCGACAGGCTGCTCTTAGGACTTTTGGTGCCGTACTTTGTAATTGGCCGTGTGTTATCTATCAAAAAAAAGGGGGAAGATAGCAAAAAGAAAAGTATCAAGGAAAAGCTATCCAAAAGAAAAAGAAAAAAGTTGTATAAAAAAAAGGAGAATCTGAGCAAGAGGCCTAGTATTATCTTTGTGCACCGGTAGATTGAGCACTCTTGTGCCTGTTTACTTTGAGCTTTGCTAGTGTCTCTCGAGCGTAGTGCAACACCCTTCATAGTTGCATTGCCACGTTTTTCTCCACGTGTGTGTTTCTTGGGTATTTGTACGATCAGCACTAGGACTTGTTTGCGGTGTAGTTAGGATACCATACCTATAGCCCCACCATCAATACCTTGTGTGCCTTGTGATCGTTCTCTATACCTTTGATATTCACTTCATCACATCAAGTGCATCAGTCTTTGATTTCGTTGGTAGAGCATCTCTATTCACTTTGGAACGGTAAGATCTCCTTTCTTATGAGTTGTGAGTGAGCTGTGAGAGTTCCACCATACAGATTGTTGATCTTGTGCACTAACCTACTAATCATGTCTTCTAGTGATGATAATGTTGTGATGCAGAAGAAGGATGAGGAACTCGTCAATTGGCGTGAATATGAGGCTTTGAAGTCCCACTTGACACGTGTGTTTACTCACACGACAGATGCCATTGACAAAAATCTCCAGGATCTGAATGTGAGATTGGATCACCATGTTGGAACGGTGGATACTATTCAAAGACAAGTGGCTACGCTCAATGTCAATGTCACCGCTTTACAGCAGTCATTGAGGGTTTGACAGCCGCTTTACATAGAAGGGAAGAGCCTCAACATGATGATACCTTTGATGATTTTGATGAGGGTAGCGCTATGGATGCTGCTCCACATGTTGGCAGGGGACGTGCCATTCCCCCTGCCCATGCACCTGCCCATGCACCTACCCATGCACCTGTCCATGCACCTCATGGCCGTGGGTATGCTCCTCTTGGGCGTGCTCAACGTGTTCCCAACCAACCTGCCGATGATGGTTTGGGCAAGCCAAAATTCTCAATTCCTAAGTTTGATGGTTACATTGATCCTGAAGACTACCTCACATGGGAGTTGAAGATTGAGAAACTCTGGCGCTTATTTGACTATCCAGAAGATAAGAAGGTCAAACTTGCAGCATCTGAATTTGATGGTTATGCTTTGCGTTGGTGGGATGCTCTTGTGCAACATAGGAGGGAGGAGAATGAACTTCCTGTGATGGATTGGCGTGAGATGAAGCAAATCATGAAAGCTCGTTTCGTCCCGACCAACTACTTGCGTTCAGTTTTTGATAAATTGACGCAACTGAAGCAAGGAACAATGACAGTTGATAAGTACTACATGGAGATGCTTATGCAGCGTGCTAGAATTTGTGAGTCCATTGAGATGACCATGCAGCAATTCCTAAACAATTTCAAGTTACCAATCAAGAGCATTGTTCGTCATCACAAGTATGAGACCATGAATGAGTTGTTGCATCATGCTAGAGAGGCTGAATCCCAGTTGGCAGAAGAGGCGAAGTCACGTACTCGTTTTCCATCCTCCAGCAGATTTTCGGCCAGACCTATTCCTCCTACAACTGCGTCACCAGCTACTGTTCCGTTTACACCATCGTCCAAACCAGCAAGTACACCTTCGTTTGGTTCTAATGCTCGGAAACCCGCTGCTCCTGCTGCTAGCTCGGGTTCCAACATGTCTACTGCACGTACTCGTGATGTGGTGTGCCACACTTGTGGTGGTAGAGGTCACTACAAGAAGGATTGTCCAAACAGCAAGGTTATGTTTGTTAATGAACAAGGTGAAGTAGAAAGTGGAGATGAAGCTTCTGATGTTGATATTGATGATGACGAGGATGGTGCTAATGCATATGCTGAGCGTGCACCAACTATCGTCGTGTCTTCACGTGTACTTAGTGTGCAACCGGTTGAGGAATCCCAGCGTTGCAACTTGTTCCAAACAAAAGCTCTAGTTGGACCAAATAAAGCTTGCAAGGTCATTATTGATGGAGGTAGCTGCAGAAATCTTGCAAGTAAGGAATTATGTGCCAAACTAAATTTGACATACTTACCTCATCCCAAGCCATACTACATACAATGGTTGAGCAACAATGGTGAGATGAAGGTAAATCATATGGTACGAGTAAATTTTCAAATAGGGCCATACAAAGATTCTATTGATTTTGATGTGGTTCCTATGACTGTTTGTCACCTCCTATTGGGTCGGCCATGGCTATATGATCGCCATGTACAACACAATGGCCGAGCCAATACATATCACTTGGAATTCAAAGGAAGAAAGATTACCATGCAGCCAATGACACCACAAGAAATTGTGAATGATTCTCGCCAGAAGATAGAGGTGAATTTGAAAGAAGATACTACCACTCGGCGAGATTGTGTGACAGCTGTTCCTGATGTAATTGAGCCTAAATTGAGTGATATAACGAAAAGTGAGAGAGTGCCTGGTCTAGTAATATTAGCCACTAAGGAAGATATGAGAGAATTTCGTGAGGATCCTACAGCCATGCCACTTGTGCTCATGTATAAGGGCGAGGTATTGGTTTCTAACGACATGACCCCTATTTCTCTTAGTGTTTCATCTGTTTTGCAGGACTTTGGGGATGTGTTTCCAGAAGATGTACCCGCAGGTTTACCTCCCTTGCGTGGCATAGAACATCAAGTGGACTTGATTCCTGGCGCCACACTTCCCAACCGTGCACCCTACAGGACTAATCCCGAAGAAACTAAAGAAATTCAGAAGCAAGTATAAGCGTTGTTGGATAAAGGGTACATTCGTGTCTCTCTTAGCCCTTGTGCTGTTCCTGTTATTTTAGTTCCTAAGAAAGATGGTACTTGGTGCATGTGTGTTGATTGTAGAGCGATTAATAACATCACTATTCGATATCGTCATCCTATTCCACGCTTAGAGGATATGCTAGATGAATTGAGTGGTGCTGCTGTTTTTTCTAAAATTGACTTGCGTAGTGGTTATCATAAAATTAGGATGAAAGAAGGGGATGAATGGAAAACTGCTTTCAAAACTAAATTTGGCTGGTATGAGTGGTTAATTATGCCGTTTGGCTTACTAATGCACCTAGTACTTTCATGCGTTTGATGAATCATGTTTTGAGAGAGTTTCTTGGTCGTTTCGTGGTTGTTTACTTTGATGATATACTCATATACAGCCACACGGAATCTGAACATTGCACTCATATTAGACAAGTTTTGCAAGTGTTACGTGATAATAAATTATATGCTAATCTTGAAAAGTGTACATTTGCAAAAGATAAGGTCATATTCCTAGGATTTGTTGTTTCTAAACATGGAGTAGAGGTGGATCAATCTAAAATTGAATCAATTCAGAATTGGCCTACTCCAATGAATGTAAGTCAAGTGCGTAGTTTCCACGGTCTCGCTGGTTTCTATAGGCGCTTTGTGAAAGATTTTAGCACCATTGCTGCACCTTTGAATGATTTGACAAAGAAAGGTGTTCCTTTTATATGGGGCGCGGCCCAAGACATTGCTTTTGATACTTTGAAACGTTTGCTTACTTCTGCACCATTGCTTGCATTACCTGATTTTTCAAAGCAATTTGAAGTTGAATGTGATGCTAGTGGTATAGGCATAGGTGGCGTTTTAATGCAAGAGGGTCGCCCTATAGCTTATTTTTCTGAGAAATTGACTGGTGCTCGTTTGAATTATTTAATCTATGATAAAGAATTGTATGCACTTGTTAGAGTACTTGAGGTTTGGCAACATTATTTGTGGCCAAAGGAATTCATCATACATTCTGATCATGAAGCATTAAAATACTTGAAAGCTCAATCAAACTTGCATAGAAGATTAGCTAAATGGGTTGAGTTCATTGAGTCTTTTCCTTATATCATTAATTATAAGAACGGAAAAGAAAATGTTGTTGTTGTTGATGCTATTAACCAATCTTGATGTTAAACTTCCTGGATTAGAAGCTATTTGTGCACTTTATGCAACTGACCATGATTTTGCTGAACCATATCGTTTGTGTGCTCTTAGGAACGCATGGGATAAGTATCATATACATGATGGATATTTGTTTCGAGCTAACAAACTATGTATTCCAGAATCGTCGTTGCGTTTGTTCTTAGTGCAGGAATCACATGCTGGTGGTTTGATGGGTCACTTTGGGCGTGAGAAGACGTTGCTCATGCTTGCTGATCACTTTTATTGGCCCAAGATGAGGCGTGATGTGTACAGATTTGTGAGCCGATGTATTACATGCCACAAGTCGAAATCTAAGCTGAAGCCTCACGGTTTGTATACACCTCTCTCTGCACCTACTATTCTATGGGAAGACATTAGTATGGATTTTGTGCTAGGTCTACCTAAAACTCAGAGAGGTCATGATTCTATATTTGTGGTAGTAGATAGGTTCTCTAAGATGGCTCATTTTATTGCCTGCCACAAAAGCGACGATGCGTCGCATGTTGCTAACTTGTTTTTTAGGGACATCGTCAGATTACATGGCGTACCAAAGACGATTGTTTCTGACCGTGATGTGACGTTCATGAGCTACTTTTGGAAGACCTTATGGGGGAAGCTAGGAACGAAGTTGTTGTTCAGTACTACATGTCATCCCCAAACAGATGGTCAAACGGAGGTGGTGAATAGAACATTGTCACAACTGCTAAGGACCATGATTAAAAAGAATCTGCGGGAGTGGGAAGAGTGTTTGCCACATGTTGAGTTTGCTTACAACAGGGCTGTGCATTCAACTACTCAGCTTTGTCCTTTTGAGGTGGTGTATGGTTTCAAGCCATTGACGCCACTTGATATGTTGCCTCTGCCATTACATGAGAGAGTTGATATGGAGGCATCAAAACATGCTGATTATGTGAAGAAAATACATGAGAAGACTCGAGAGGCTATTGAGAAGAAAGGCAAGAACATTGTTGCTGGAAGGAATCAAACACGAAAAGAAGTGTTGTTCGAGCCTGGAGATATGGTTTGGGTACATCTACGCAAGGATAGGTTTCCACTGCTTCGAAAATCAAAATTGAAGCCACGTGGTGCTGGTCCTTACAAGGTGTTAGCCAAGATTAATGATAATGCCTACTCGGTTGATATACCTATTGAGGAGTTTGGTGGAGTTAGCAACAGCTTCAACGTTGCTGATTTGTCACCATATGCTGGAGAAGACCTTGGAGCGTCGAGGTCGACGCCTTTTGAAGGGGGGGGAGATGATGAGGACATCCCTACAATTACACCTACCCCAATTGCTAATGAAGTTGTTCCAATTGCAAAGAAGGATCAATCCAATGAGATAAGGATTGGACCAATCACAAGAGCTCGTGCCAAGTTACTAGAACAACAGGTGAACTTGTTTCTTAATGAACCTGGTGTTTTAATTAATGAGAATTTTATACTACCTAAGTCTTTGAATTATTGTATGATCAGGTACTTGGGAGAAGAAGGCATAGCACGGAGTGAGGAACTGAAGGAACATGGCGTGTTGATCAATGAGGAATGCGCGAGGGAGGAAAGGGAGGAAGCGCAAGGAGCACTCCACGAGAAGATCAACACATGGTCGAGGGATCTCTGCCGCGGCAGAGAAACCACGCAGCCTTCTGCCGCGATAGCCTGCCGCGACAAAAAAACGGGTCCGACTCTGCCACGGCAGAGTAGGCCTGCGCGCCTTGAGCCGACCCACCTTGGGTCGGTTGTATCTTAGCCTAGTTCGAGTCGAATTGTTATTCTGAGTCGCAGCCACCGACCCTTAGCCCTTAAATAGATGGGGGCGTTGTAGTTTAGGGTTTAGACCACGTTAAATATTTTGGAGTTGATTCTTTCATAGAACCTCTGGAATTACCCTGTGTTCGAATTCTACAACTATAATTGAGTGTGATCTGTTGTTCCATTGGGAATTAGTAGATTGCATACTACCGTTCGTGGTCACGGCTGCGTGCGCAAGAGCGTGGTGTTGTGAATATCCTACAAGGTTTGAGAGCTGTTGCATTGGCATCAGGGATCGAGCGGGAGAGTTCATAGCTACAGGCTAGTTATCTATCACCCACCATATCCATCGACAAGTGCTTGCTGAGAAGATCGGGCCACCCCATATCAAAACCATTGAATGTGATATGGACGGGGATGGGGTCGTGTCGTGAGAGAAAGCTTTTCAACCATCTCCATGCTCGCCAAGTTGTTGCAGCTCCCTCCATCAATAATAATGCGAATACAGCGATCTTTAACCACACCCTTGGTATGGAACAAATTATGGCGCTGGTCAGGCTCGGCCTTGGTAATTTGTGCACTCAAGACTCGTTGTGCAATTAAACTCGGGTATTTCTCCGCATGTTCTGCAGCCATATATTCAGAATCTTGCTCCGTGGGTGCTGCAGCACATTGCTCATCATATGCAATAAGAGCCAAAGTATCTTCATCATAATCACTGGTGGAATCGTATCCACCATCCTCAAGAGCAATCATCACACGAGAGGAGGCACAATCACGTGCAAAGTGACCAAGTCCACCACATTTGCGGCACTGAATTTGGCTGGACTTGCCCGTAGATGCCATGGAGGACGCAGCACTCGGGGCTGGTCTCGTAGTAGTCTTCTGTGCAGCAAACGGAGGTGGTGTAGATGCTGCAGATCGCGTGGATGTGGTTGCTGGAGGTGTAGGTGCAGCAGCCCGTGACGCCGAATTCGGTGATCTCCAAGTAGAACACCCTGCAGAATAATTAGTTCGTATCACCTCACGTCGATCCTGCACTTCACATTCAGCATTGCAAGCAAGATGGAACAAACGGGTAATAGTGTGATAAGATTTATATCGAAGAATGGTCTGAATTTCCTTATTTAACCCACCTACAAATCGTGCCATTAATGCTTCATTATCCTCCTCTATACCACAACGCAGCATGCCAGTTTGCAACTCCTGATAGTAATCCTCTACATAATTTTTGCCTTGATCTAGACGTGCTAATTTGGTAAGCATGGAACGCTGATAATATGGTGGAACAAAACGAATACGCATAGCATGTTTTAAAGCATCCCACGTAGTGATTGGATTAGCATGATTAGCACGACAATATTCAGACCACCATATGGAAGCAAAACTAGTGAACTCACAAGTAGCAGCACTAACACGTCTATCCTCGGGATAATTTAAGCATGCAAAACGCTGGTCTAATTCTAATTCCCAAGAGAGGTATGCATCAGGATTATAGCGACCATTAAATGTAGGAATATTTAATTTTAGTTTAGCAACATGGTCATCATCACGTACCAACGAAAAAGGGAGTGGACGATGAATGTGGGGATTGTATTGCCTAGGACGACCAGCTGGCTGATCAACTGTGAAGTCGTCCGCGTACTCGCCCTCGTCCTCATCTTCCCCGTAATAATCATCCAACTGAGCATCATGGGCCTGTGTGACGCCCGTAGCTCCTGCAACGCCAGCAGCAGCAGTGCCCGCGGCAGCAGCAGCACCCGCAGCCGAAGTTTGCGCCGGATGTTTGAGAATGCACTGTGCATGTCCCAACAAGTGCGGTGTAGGAGCCCCACGAGTCGGCTGTGGAGGAGGCGCGCGAGCAGCCGGTGGTGGAGGTAAGCGTGCTAGCACCTCCTGGAATTTAGCGTCGAGTTTGGTGGTGAAGGCGGTCTCGAGTCCCTCGAGTTGCTCCATCGTGTCAGTAAAACGCTTGTCCACATCCTGCATATGGTCAGCCAAAAGTGTGGCGACGTGATCCTGCAAGGCTTCACCCTCTAGTGGTTGTGTCTCGGTGTTTTCTGGTGGCATGATTAGTAAACAAAAAGCATAGGTATATAATAGAGATACACCAGGAACAGTGGTGGAAAGCGCTTAATTTGTCAAGCAAACCAAGACTCTTACCCGTTCTTACCCTGCAGCAGGTGGTGAGCAGCAACCGTCGTGATCAAGCTTCGGGAAGATTGAATAGAGCGATTGCCAGGTGGTGTCAACGCACGGTGTAGGAATGTGTGGAGTTCTGGATGGCTGCAATATCTGTAGACACAATTTCAAAACAGCAATGCAAGGTTGAATAACAACTCAACGATGGTACTGTGCTGGTCCTAGACTATCCCAAGCTAGAGACGCGAGCCTAGAACACTACGAGTCACGCCGCGACACCGAAAAGCAACAGGCACCAGTGCTCTGAACAGCGCGATGAGGCGCAAATCACTAGTATGGAAAGTGTCTCAAAATGATCAGCAAAGTGGAATATCAGGATAGGCTCAAGATTTTTTTTTGAAATTTCCGAAAACTACACAAAACTGCTCTGGAAAGCGTGCAGACGCCAATTTTTTTCACTATAATGGCGTATAGCTCAAAACGATCCCAGAAGCCTAGAAAAAGTATAGGCCGAAAAAAAATTCGGAGGAGTTTCCAGAATATTTTTTCTCTCCCCTCTTCCCTTCTGGCCGAAACTTTCTGGAACTCAGATCAAGTTGCAACTCGGATCGGATCTACAATGATGGAAAGCACGAATAGGAAAACAAAAACATACCTAACTGGACTGGAACAAGGATATGTGGTGGCGGAGGCAGTATGTGGGCGTAGGGTTGTAGCAAGTGTATGGCGGTGGTGATAGCGGAATCGGTGGTGGCGGTGGTGATGATTGTGACCAGAACTCAAAACTCTAAAGATCTAGATCTAAAACCAGCACTGGACACGACGATGCAGACTAGAACTCAACAAAGCAAATACTGAAAAGAAATGATGCAATAGGCCCGAAAGTGTTTCTAGGATACAGATCTAACCCTAATTTGTTGGCTTTTATGGTTTATAGGAAGAAGAACAGATGCAATCTAAACTACGAAAACTGTAAGATCTCATTGAGAAACCCGAAATCTGATACCACTTGATAGGGTAAAGGTGCCCGATCTTTCGATGAGATGATATCTGTCGATTATGGTGGAGGTCGACATTGACGATCCGACTACAAACGTGCGAGACGTTGCACCTTAGCAATCAATACACCAATTTCCGAGGCTATTGATCACGCCGAAGCTAGATCAACCTGATCACGAGGATCAATCCCTGCAAGCAATTGAAGAACCAGCAAGAATTATAGATGCAATCAAGATATTGTGAATATAGATGAAAGATTTATTGAAGAGGTGGGATTCTGTCTGTGCGTAGTACAAAAGGTCGGTTTGACACTTGTGCCTATGGTGAAGAGTAGCTCGTGACTAAGTCTTTTACTAAAAAAAATCCGAGTCTAAACGATGACCTAATGGGAGTATATATGGAGGAACAGAAGGGAATTTCGGCCAACCTTGGGGAGGAGGTCGAAATCCATCTCCAGGCCGGTTTCCTCCACTATACGGACTCTAAAAGTTCAGACCCTTTATTTGGACGAAAATTAAATGGGCCTGGCCCATATTTAAAGGTGACGCAGCACCATCTAATCACATGGACGAAAATTTGAAGTGTGTAGCTCTCTAGTTCGTCCATGTCTTCATCTTTTCATTATGGTGGCTTCAAAGTTCTGAAATCTTCACTTGCAGCGTCATCCTGGATCCTCACACGATTGCTGCCATCATCTCCATGCATGATCATGCTCCAATGCTTGTCCCTCGCATCCATGCTAGGCCCATCATTCCTAAGTAACATACACACATCTGATTTAGGCAGCATCATATTCTCATGAATATTAGAAATAGTTCCTAAAAACGAAAGTACCTGATAATTTAGTTGGCATGCACGAGCTCTTGTGAGAGGTCCTTGGAATTGTGGAACATGAGGAAGTGTGGCTATAGGTGCAACGGTTGTATCAACCATAGGGATGTCCTCATCTTGTTTATCATTGGAAATCAATGCACCATATCCTTGTTTTTCCTACACGCTCAAAGTAAGAGAGCACATAATCATACAAGGCAATATAAGCTCAGTTATATTATTCTAAACCACTAGAGATTAGTCAAAAACTTCTATGCCCCATGTCAAAGTTAAATCTAGCTTGCAAGTAAACTTGTGATCCTTCTATATGCACTTTATTGTATTTTTGTACTTTTATTTGTATAAGGCAAAGCTGAACATGGTTAGTTGTCAATCATAAATAGAAATAGAGTTTTTCAATGGTGCCCACACATGCCATCTATTAAAGTCTCTCAAGTGCAAACTTCGATTGTTGAGCTCATAGAAAATATATTTCTTAGTAACGAGACCATGCCAAAAGAGTGGTATATGTTCAATCGAGACTGTGCAGGCTAGTAAGGACACTCGTGACCATTACCAAGGTTTCCCTTTTTAGTATAATAATTTCTCATTACAGTCAGAGGAGTATTCCGACTTTTTCTTTTAACGCAAGCCCATGAGAATACCAATGCATACCCAAATATAGCATTTTTGCTACATATGTTGGGCAACTCATAGCCAAGCTCCAAGAGTTTCCTCCTTTTGGATTGTTTAAAGGCCAACAGAGTTGTTAGCATCCCATGTTGTGTGATAATGGCGCAAGACACGCATAAAGCAATATCTCACTTTGATTTCGAAGACAAAATTTTGGCATATGTAATCTGGAAACTTTGAAATATCATTTCTTATTTGACAACTCACTCAGTAAGCATCTATTAAGACCATCATTTCCAGCACTATGGGGTCGAGCTACTCCATAACCATTCACTAAAGACAATTCTGAACAGTGACAACTAGCAAGTTTCAGAGAACTTCTTTATTATTATTTTTTGTTTTTTCAAAATGTAGAGAACATGGGAATTTATATTTAGAGCATCACAATATTTTTCACAAGATGGTTAAAAATTGAACAAGGTGCATCAAAGCTATGGCTTGTCTCCTATGGGGCCTAACATGAGAAAGTATATCCCTTGTATAAATATGAACAAAATCTCACCTAAGAAAGCATTCAAAAACAGAGAGATAGACAATAGCATGAAAACTTATTAAGATAAAGAACTTTGCACAAGACTCTACGCATGCAAAATAACCTCTCCAAGCTAAACTTGAGAAGATCATGAAAACAAAAGAGAAAATGCAGGTATCAAAAGAGAGTATAAGAAGTGGTTACCTCCCCAAGCTTAAGTTAAAGCAAGGGTGACACACTTTACTGTTGAGGTGATTTTAACCTCTACTTTGATGAACAAAGAACCTTTGCTTCGATGAATGCTTCACGATCCGGTGTAAGCCTTCCTTAAGAACCTAGTAGGACCAAGACTAGAAAGAAGACAAAATATTTTTGTGTTTTTGAAGACATGGGTTTAGCTCATAAGTGATAAAAATACAATTCCCACTGAGTCGGTTCATCAACCTAAGCACCACGCTTAAGTCAACAAACTAATTCTAGAAGTGTGCTTCTCCTAGATTGTGATGAAGTGTACGTGAGACAAAATATGAAACACGAGTGTGCAGCCCCTACGTGCTTATTTAAAAGAGGTTAGAGTTGGAAGGTTTTACCAGAAACTGATTGTTGAAACGTTGAGTAGAAGCAACCAAGTGGCTGATGTGAGTGTTTGCACGGTTGGCACTACCGTATATGTCGTCACACAAGGTTCAAGTCCCTGCAAAATAACACACAAAATAAAAGACAACAGTTCGGTGTACGAACAAAGTTCGTTCACCCAACTAATGAGAAGAAAGCATGAACTACTAAAGAGAATCACAACTTAAGGACTTTCTGAGATATGACTTTATTGTTTACATATGCTTAGCTTCTCTAAAACATGGAAGAAGCTCTCAGGTGGTGTTTCGAGGTTTTTAGAAGAAGATGAAAGAAGAAAGAATGAAATTTTGGGCAATGGTTACCTTCTAGTTGGCGTTTGAGGGGTTTTCCCAACTATACGGGAGCAGCTATACGGGCGGAACAATGTGTTCCCGCTGTATAGTTGTCCTGTTGTCAAAAATTTAGGGTTTCTACCTAGCGGCACAGCTATACGGGCGCAACTATATGGCCGAAATAAAATATTCCCGCCGTATAGTTGGTCGTCAAACTGTCTGTCCCTCGGAAAGAAAATATACAAAGACATAGATATCTATACGACTGGAACTATACGACCGGAATTTTTTATTCCCGTCGTATAGTTGGTCGTTAAACTCTCAGTATATTAGAAAAGAATTTGTATGCAGGCACCGATATCTATATGTCCGGAGCTAGACGGTCGGAATTTTTATTCCCACCGTATAGTTGGTCGTTAAACTCTTAGTACATATGAAAGAATAAAATTTGATGGCAAAGATATCTATACGACCGGAACTATACGGCCGGAATTTTTTATTCCCGTCGTATAGTTGGTCGTTAAACCTTCTATATACATCATAAAACTTCTATTTCTTCGTGAATTCTTTCTTATCCTTTAACTTAGTGAAATACCATGGTTTGACAGAAAATAACAACTTTAATTTTCGACCAACAACAACATGTAGTAACAATAAATTCTACCTTTTGAAAACTATAGCAAGACAACTCTAATAGCAAATCATGCAAAGAATAAAAATGCCAATGCAACATTAATGCATCAAGACTCAAGACACAAAACTAAGAAAGACACCTAATGACTTCCGAGTTGCCTCCCGGGAAGGGCTTTCTTATAACCAACTAGCCAGGCTTTAATACTCTACATTTATTCAGCAATGGAGGCAGTTATAGAAGTAATTTTGCTTACCTCCAACGAGTGTTTTCAGGATTTATATCATACTTTTTTCTTCTAAGACGTACCCGCTTGCGGTGCATTGGTCTCTTGTAAGTGTTCTCGTTGCCACGTGAGGATGGATGAACAAAGGTCGGTAAATATGTATTCTTTCCTTCCTACATAGAGGGTGTTAAGATTTATTATCAAACTTTGAATCTTTACCTTGATTACTATTTTAAGGGTATAGCTCATAATGTTCTGTTGGATCCAGTAGCTTGGTCTTTGCCACCGGAATTTCCTGCACCTCATTAGTAAAACAAAAGTCATAGCAAACAGGTATGGGAGGCACACAGGATTCCGTCTTTGGCTCATCATAATTGATTTCCCCGAAAAGAGTATTTAAACAAACACTACTAGAATCATCAAAAACTTCTTCAAGGCAATTATCTAGGATTATAGAATAATTTAAGCCCTCATCATCACTAAAGTCAGAAGAATAATAAAGATCAGGAATAGGTGGAGGATCAGGAATAGGTGGGGATCAGGTTTGAGAGAGGCTTTCAATTTATTCCATTCCTTGATTTCTTTTTCTTATTTCTCCTTGATGCTTCTTTCATTTCTCCGATATTCTTCATAATTCTATTTCTCTTCATCTGCAGGTGTTAGATGTATGGGATATTCAACACGAGGCTTCTTATTTTTATTTTTCCTGGTTTTAGGCTTCTTGGATTTACCCTTCTTACCTGCTTCAATGATGCAACAAGTGGAAGATATGGGAGTAACAATAAAGGGATGTTCTCCATCGTTAGTAGAAGCAGTTCTAATATGATTTAAATAATCAGCTATGAAAGACATTGCTTTAGAAAGAACATCTCTAACTAAGGTATCATCAGAATATTTCCTTTTCTATTTTCATCTTTAAGAAACTCATTGACCAAGTTCTCTAGATCAGTAGGGAGAGGTTTTTCTTCATGTACAATTTCACATTGCCATTGATGAAAATTATTATGTATATCTCTTAAGAGTTGCCAAGCTTCTTCCAAAGTTTTTCCAAGGAATGCACCATCACACATCATGTCTAGCTTACCCTTAGAAGAGTGATTTAAGCCTCCATAAAAGTGATTCAACAATAATCAATCAGGTAAATTATGATGTGGACAATCATGCATCAATTTTGAGAACCTACTATAAGCTTGTATTAAATCCTCATTGTTGATTTGCTTGAAATTTAGGATATGAAGCCTACGCTCATCAGTTTGCTTTTGTGAGAAACACATACCGAGAAAAGCTTCGGAGATACCTTTCCATGAATTGAAGTGTCCCGCGAGATGTGATTTTAGCTAATCTTTAGCTTTTCCTTTCAGCGAGAATCGGAACAGATATAACTTCAGCTTATCATTTGTCCATCCATTTTCCTTCGCCGTAGAACACAATAAAGTAAATTTTTCAATATGCTCATATGGATCATTGTTCGGATCTCCTGCAAAAGCTATTTCCATGATCATATTTATCCGCATAGGATTAATCTCATATTCATCCACATCAATAGCGGGTTGAACAATAGGAGCATGTAAATGATCAACACTCGGAGAAGCATACTCCACAAGACTTTTACTTTTCATAGTTCCTATCTTTTTTCTAACTTTCCTATAACTGAAATAAATAACAAGACTACTAACAAAAGGTAAACTAATTTTTTGTTCTTTTCAGATAATCAAAAGCAATAAGATAAATAGCAACAAATGGAAATAAACTATGTGCGAGTAGGAAGGTAATAACCGGACACTTATCTCCTCAGCAACGTCGCCAATTTGATGACTGGATTCCTGCACCAACAATAGGGTTATTGCAGTACCTGTAGCACCAAAAATTTAAGAGTTTTTCCCGATGGGAGATCGTTGAACGGAAACAAAATGACCCCGCAGCCACGTTGTCAATGCGGCCACGTTTCGCACCCAAATCGTGGTTTGGAAATAGCCTATTCTATAAGTTACTAGAACAGTGATAATTGAGAGAGGTTTAAAGTATCTAATAACGAAGAACTTTTAACAAGAACAAAATAAACTAAGACGGAAAGTAAATACGGATATGCACTGAATTAAAGAGATTGTAGTTGTAGGATTGAATGAAATGAGAGAGGGCTTCTAGGCTTCGGTCTCACTAGTACTAGATGGGCAAATATATGTGTGATCTATAAGAGATTACTCAGACAAATAAACGTTCCCCAATTGATTACCGGGTTATCACACTGTGTGCACTATGCATGGTTCTCGCGCGTCACCGCAAGGTACAAGGCACTTCCGGACCAAAGGATCACATAAACTCATCTTAGATCACAATAAATTCTAACTTAGCGCACTAGATCATACCTCAACCTAGAGTTGAATCAATCACTAACACATGGATGAACAGCAAAACATATATAAATATATAATGATATCACAATCATGTTCAATCTTATAATTACTAAACACAAGAGAGAGAGGGAGATGGAGATGATGATGGAGATGGAGATCGATGCGTGGTGGTGGTGATGTCTTCCTTCTCCTCCCCTTCTTCTTGCTTGGATGCCTCGGTGGTGATGGTGTTGAGGGAGATCTAGATCTCAGAGGTGTGGTTGAGGCAGAGCTCCGCCGCAATGGAGATCGGATGGCTGGTGGTGGCGGCAGAGCTCCGCCCCTGAAGGGCTATGGCTTGCTGGCTCTCTCTTGGGTCCTCCCTCCTTTATATAGGCCTTGGGGGTGCCCTAGGGTTCCCCCAATACCATCATATGACTTAGAGAAGGTTGTGGAGCTTTTCTGGGGCGAAATCCCATCGTTTCTGACCTTTTTGGCAACTATACAGGCGGAGTTATACGACCAAAAATATAGCTTCGGTCGTATAGTTGCTCGTTAAACTTGCAGATGCTTTTAGTATTTTGTCCGCCATTTCTTCATACGAACTCCGTTTTGGGTGTTCTTGGGCTCGTTGAGTTCGTATCGTCGAGGGATACAACCCTATCGTCTTGGATCTTTATTTTGAGAAGTTGGAAAATCACTTTTTCAACCTCTCAAATGGCTACGTCTAATCCCTGTAGCTCCTCCATACTATGCTCTCATTGTTCCTGTTGCCTTTGTTTTGTCCATAATCATCATCAAAACCTACACACATGTCAAAGACAAGGAAGAGGAATAAAATTCTACCTAAACTACTAAATATGCAAGGCTCATATTGAATTTAACAAAAACAAGTAATCATGCATATTAAGCATAGCAATAGTTAGATGGAGCACGATATGATAGGCAAATGACATAATTTATATTGCTAAAAAGTATTGTACATCACAACCCTTAGAAGATCCATAGCGGTAAGATTCCATGGCCGAATCAGCTTCTCCTCCTCTGGTTTTCAATTGGATATTTAGTCGTTTTCTGAACAATTTGGAGTCTTCTTGGTGGAACCAACGGCATCTGCCCGCCGACGCCTCTAGGACTTGATGGGATCAACGCGTGGCGTGTCCTCGGTTCGACGACGAGTGGCAGATGCAATATTTCCCGTTCGTTAGCAGCTAGCAAGGCGCATGGGGCGCAAGCGTCCGTGAAGTAAAGGGAAGTGGCCGACTGTTGCAGCTTTGCCTTTTCCTTACCTCTCTCTGTCTTCTCTAACTCGATGTAATGTCAGAAAGGGACCGCAGCAACGATCTGGGATCCACGTGGAGCCCGGGTGTTCGCAAATGCTTGCATCATCACAGGTTTCGTTAGACTTTGGTTGTGTGTGTGTGGAGCCGCGCCTCATGGAGGAAGCGTGGAATTTCAATTAATTTCCTCAGACCAGCAGTCATTGACAGTTGGAGGCAGTTGAAGTGGAGATGCAACGACATGCAACAGTGTTTGATGTACATCGGGTGGCCGTGCCACAGTCCATATGGCTGCTGATTGAAGGAACTACACGAAGGAAATATGCTCTAGAGGCAATCATAGAGATGATTGTATTTCATGTGTATCCATGAGTTATTTTAATGTTCCTTGAATATCCATATGTTAGGCATCTTGTATTGATTGGAAATTATGTGAATTTTTTGTGAAACTCTTTACTTTTATAGTTATCTAATTGTTGTCTCTAGTCGGAGTTCATGTGAGGACACACTTGAATATAAGACTAGCACATCAATTGGTTGATTACTATGTTTTGCAAGTCATAGACATGGAGATGTCAAACCGATGATGTGGAAACATGTTGTGAACATGGGGTTGGACTGACCCAACTTGAGACTGGCAATAATACTTGCATCTCTCTCTACACATCATGTACGTTTTGTCCTTAGACATGAGATTGTCACATGTACTTGAGATGTGGATCGACCTACTTTGGGCTATCAAACACTACTCTGTAACTGGGTAGTTATAAAGATAGCTTTTGAGTTTGTCCTGATACATCTGCAAGGCATTGGTCAAGCACGATGGGATTTTCCCCTCTCTACTTGAGAGAGATATCTCTGGGCCCCTCGAGTGATTGGATCCAGAAATGCATGGTCGTGCTACATATGGTTAAGATTTAACCTAGTAAAGGGATTCTGAATCACAGTATCGAGAAACAGAGGTCAGCTTGGAGCTAAACCAAATATCGTAGGGTAAAGGGGAAGACATGTATTAAACCTTGTGATGGTTCGTCTGAATAATCTTTATATACGTTTAGGAGTTGGCATGTCTTGCTAGAGGCCGCTACCAACTATTGACAGAGTAAGTGTACTCGTGTCATGTCTATACGTGTATGAACCTATAGGGTCACACACTTTAGGGGCTAGAAGTCTAATGAGGATTGGATCCGAATTATACCAGGCTTAGGCTGCTAATGGGCTGCTAATGTAGAAGCCCACCAGGGATGCCTATATAAGAGAGATTGACGCGAGCTGAATAGGGTTGAGCATTCCACCCAGCCTCCACCCCTCTTCCGCCTGTGTTGCATGAGCAGACCTAGCAGTATGGCGTGTGATGGCTTCCACTCCGGACGTGTGGATACTTCGGAGGTGCTGCAGCTGTAGCACTTGGACGAGCCACGCAAAGGGGAGCTCTCATGAGACGAGGACAAGGAGGAGATGTAGAACATCTACACTCCTCCGACGTGCTTCATCGAGTTCCGCAACTACGTGTCTAGTGGTAATCTCGTGATCTATGACAATTGTATTCCTGGTTGACGCGGTAGAAAATTTTGATTTTACGCTAGTGTAGCCTACCCGTAACCCTATAGTGGTGCCAGAGCCAAGTTGTGCAGTCATAGGTTCGGGAAGTTTGCAAATGGTGATGTGCAGATTCATATGAATGATGTGATTGTTTGTATGACGGTGGTTCTGGATTGATCTATGATCTTTCTTTCCGTGATCGTGATTCTAAGGTTGTCGAATGACTTACCCCTACCGGTCGGTTTCCGCCATTGGGGTAGACAGTGACACATAAATCCATTTGAATCACGCAAAGATCAATATGATTGATCGAATCGGGAACTAGATCTAAATCGATGTACCGTGATCAAAGGAGTTTGGTCGAATCGGAACAATAGTCGGTTTATGATAAATTTGATTTGCCAATCAAAATCCTTAAAGAAAATTGTATATAAAATTGTATAGATTCGATGTCTCCTTAAAGATACCGTGAGGGCCGCTGCCCCTTCGAACCCCGTAGGGGGATACCCCTTAGACCTCCCTTAGTCGTAGCCCCTTTTGTATCATGTTAAGGTTCATAGGTGCTACGATTTCACGTGATCTGGTAGAATGCGATTTTATGCAGAACTTGTTTTTGCAGGATGTATGTGATCAGTATGGCCCAAAATATATGTGATGCATCTATGTATTTTTCATGACCTGTGTGTCGTGAGTAGGGTAACACGGCTGGAGCCATATGTGTTGTCAATTATTGTATTGGCCTGCGTGCCAACTTGTGATGATCCCAATACCATGTAATTTTGATTACTAGCTGTCAGGAGTAATAGCTTGTATTAGTTCTTAGAGAACTCGTCACTTGGTGGATGGCTCGCATAGAGCATGAAGATGGAGATCATCATGGTGGACAGGTTCTATGGCGATGGAGATCACCATGAGAAAATGGGCCATACTGTATAACATTTATGTGAATGCTATTCTTATACGTTTTACTACTATGCATGCTTAGATGATAGAAGTAGAACGATCCCTCACAAAGTTTAAGTTAAACCATGCCCTCGCAACCAAACTTTGCACCATCCTATGCCCTATACAATTGTTGGTGGGTCTATGAAATTAGGGTGTCGTGGTTTTGCTTGGCTGGATGGATTTGTATCAGATACCTACACGCACAAGGGTTGGTCATCTTAACAAGGTCATCTTAACAGTTAAAGACCTTGGGGCATAAAGGTTGGGCGCCTAGTTTTGACATAGAGATGTCACTTAGCAACAAGAGTCATATGTGATATGATTAGCAAAAGTTTCTTACCGATTTACCTTGTCTTCTAGAAGTGATGCTAAAGCTCACTAGTCGACTTGTTAATTGTGGATCTTGAATCACTTAGTATCAATAGAGGGATGTTGTTTTAAGTGGGAGTATATGCTATTAAATTGTTTAATATGTTTTACTCTATCATGGTTACATGGCTTAGTATTTTGCATGTTTTTATGTTGTAGATCAATGGCACCGAACACTTCATCACCTTTTGCTTTGCGTTTGATTCTTGAAAAAGATAAACTAAATGGAACAAACTTTTCGGACTGGGTCCATAACTTGAGAATTGTTCTCAGGTCTGATAAAAAGGAAACTGTTCTAGATACCCAATCCCGGATGAACCTGCTGATAATGCATCTGCTGCCCATAAGAATGCCTACAAGAAAGCATGTGGTGAATCTCTTGAGGTTAGCTATCTTATGCTTGCATGCATGGAACCTGATCTTCAAAAGCAGTTTGAGGATCAGGAAGCGTATGATATGATCGTTGCGCTTAAGGACATGTTCTAGACTCAGGCTAGGACTGAGAGGTACAATGTTGCTAAGTCCTTTGTTGAATGCAAGCTGGCAGAAGGAGCAACTATAGGCTCCCGTGTGTTCAAAATGGTTGGTTACAGTTAGACTTTGGAAACACTTGGTTTTCCATTAGGACAATAGTTGGCTATAGATTACATTTTGGCGTCTCTTCCATCTAGCTATGGGCATTTGATTTCGAACTACCATATGCATGGGGTGGAGAAGGGCCTTAATGAGTTGTGTGGGATGCTGAAAACAGCAGAATGTGACTTTAATAAGAGTGCAGGGCATAGCCATGTGATGGTTGTGCAGAACAAGCCTAGCTTCAAGAAAAGGGGCACTTCTTGGCAGAAGAAGGGCAAGGCTGAGGATACGATCCCTAAGCCAAACCCAGCACCCAAGCAAAAGGTTGGACCTGCAGGAGACACTAAGTGTTTCTTTTGTCATGAATATGGCCACTAGAAGAGAAACTGCAGCAAGTACTAGACTTCTTTGAAGAAGAGTGGAAGTAAGAGTACTTCCCACTTAGGTACGCTTGTTGTAAATGTTGTGGACATTTTTCTCACAGATTCTTATGTTAGCTCTTGGGTATTTGATACCGGATCGGTTGCACATATTTGCAATTTGATGCAGGGGCTAAAAAGGACTAGAGAAGTGCAGAAAGGCGAAGTGGACTTTCGCATCGGAAATAAAGCAAGGGCTGCTGCATTATTCATTGGCATCATGGAGCTTCTCCTTCCGTCAGGATTTATTACAGAGTTAAATAATTGTTATTACATTCCTAGTATGGATCAAAACATTTAATCGCCTGCATGTTTGATGAGGGATTGTTATTCATTCACGAGTACAAACAATGGTTGTGTAATCTCTAAGAATGCTATGTTTGTGGCTGATTCTCCCATTGTAAATGGGTTATTTCTTTTAAATCTTGATGATGCATCTATTTACAATGTTAGTGCTAAAAGGCTTCGGCCTAATGATTTGAGTCCTGCCTATTTATGGCATTGTCATTTGGGGCATATAAGTTAAAAGCGCATGAAGAAGCTCCATGGTGATGGTCTTCTAACTTCGTTTTATTTTGAGTCATACGAGACATGTCAAGCTTGTTTACTTGGAAAGATGACCAAGACGCTTTGTCATACATACTGATGTATGTGGACCAATGAGCACGACAGCTAGAGGAGGATATCACTACTTCATTACTTTTACTGATGATTTTAGTAGATATGGCTATGTATACTTGATGAAGCATAAGTCTAAAACTTTTAAAAAGTTCAAAGAGTTTCAGAGTGAGGTAGAGAATCAACGTGTCAAGAAAATAAAGGCCCTGCGATCTGATCGTGGAGGTGAATATTTGATTCACGAATTTAGCAATCATCTTAAGAGTTGCGGAATTGTTTCAAAGCTCACGCCGCCCGGAACGCCTCAATGAAACGGGGTCTCCGAATGGCGCAATCGAACTTTGCTGGACATGGTTCGTTCGATGATGATCCAGTCGGATTTACCATTACCATTTTGGGGTTATGTTCTAGAAACAACAGATTTCACACTAAACAGGGTACCGTCTAAATCCGTAGTTAAGACACCATATGAGATATGGACTAGAAAGAATCCTAGTTTGTCTTTTCTAAAGATTTGGGGTTGTGATGCACTTGTCAAGTGACTTTAGTCGGACAAGCTAACACCCAAATTGGATAAATGCATTTTTGTGGGATACCCAAGGGAAACCTTAGGGTATTACTTCTACAACCGAGAAGAGGGCAAAGTGTTTGTGGCTCGTAGCGTTGTTTTCCTAAAGAAAGAGTTTCTCACAAAGGGAACGAGTGGAAGGTCAGTGCGACTTGAAGAAGTTCAAGATGAGCCAGTCAGGGATGCTTCTATGAGTGATGCTATTGTAGCAGAACAAGTTGAGGAACCCGTGGAAATAGAAGCACCACAACCATGAAGGTCGGCGAGGCTCCGCGAAGCGCGGGAATTATTATTGTTAGACAATGATGACCTATGCAGAAGCGATGGTAGACCTAGACTCTGAGAAATGGCTAATTGCCATGAGATCCGAGATAGAGTCCATGGGAGACAATCAAGTTTGGAACTTGGTTGACCTGGCTGATGGTTTTAAAGCCATCAAGTGCAAATGGATCTATAATAAGAAGATTGATATGGATGGAAATGTTCACATCCATAAACCTCGCCTTGTTGCAAAAGGTTTTTGACAAGTTCAAGGAGTTAACTACGACGAGACTTTCTCGCTTGTAGCGATGCTTAAATCTAAACGATCATTCTAGCCATTGCTGCTTATTTCGACTATGAGATATGGCAGATGGACGTCAAGACGGCTTTCTTAAATGGAATCCTTACTAAGGACGTGGATATGATGCAGCCCAAAGGTTTTGTCGATCCAAACAATGCCGGAAAGGTATGTAAACTTGAAAAGTCTATTTATGGGCTAAAGCAAGCATCTCGGAGTTGGAACATTCGATTTGATGAAGTTGTAGAGGAGTTTGGCTTCATAAAAAATGAACAAGAACCTTGTGTGTATAAGAAAGAAAGTGGGAAATCGCTTGTATTTCTAATCTTGTATATAGATGACATATTACTGATTGGAAATGACATTCCTATGCTCGATTCTATTAAGGCCTTATTGAAAAATAGTTTTTCTATGAAGGACTTAGGAGAAGCGGCACATATTCTGGGTATCAAGATCTATAGAGATAGATCAAGGAGGCTAATTGGATTAAGCCAGAGTACATACGTTGACAAAGTGTTGAAACGGTTCAACATGGACGAGGCTAAGAAGGGGTTCTTGCCCATGTCTCACGATATTAAACTCAGCAAGACTCAGTGTCCTTTGACCACTAATGAGCGAGAGCGCATGAGTAGGGTTCCATATGCTTCGGGTATTGGATCCATTATGTATGCAATGACATGTACTCGCCCAGATGTTGCCTATGCTCTAAGTGTTACGAGCAGATACCAGCCTGATCCAGGTGAAAGCCACTGGACAACGGTAAAGAATATCCTTAAGTACTTTAGAAGGACTAAGGATATGTTCCTAGTTTATGGAGGTGAGGATGAACTCAGTGTAAAGGGTTACACAAATGCGAGTTACCTTAACGACTCAGATGACTCCAAATCGCAATCAGATTATGTGTTTGTCATGAATGGTGGTGCTATGAGCTGGAAAAGTTCCAAGCAAGGTACAGTGGCCTCCTCTTTAACAGAAGCTGAATATATTGCCGCCTCAGAGGCTGCAAAGAAAGCCGTTTGGATTAGGAATTTCCTGATCACTCTTGGTGTGGTTCAGGGCGCGTCCAATCTCTTGGACGTTTATTTTGACAACAATGGTGCTATTGCACAAGCCAAGGAACCTAGACAGCACCAGAAGAACAAACATATTTGCATGCGTTACCCTCTGATTCATGAGTCCATTAATGATGGTAGTGTCATGTTATGCAAACTACATACAGACTCAATTGTTGCTGATCCCTTGACAAAGCCATTCCCGCAGTCTGCGCATAAAGCGCACATGAGAGCAATAGGTATTAGATACTATCTAGATTGACTCTAGTACAAGTGGGAGACTGAAGGAAATATGCCCTAGAGGCAATCATAGAGATGATTGTATTTCATGTGTATCCATGAGTTATTTTAATGTTTCTTGAATATCCATATGTTAGGCAACTTGTATTGATTGGCAATTATGTGAATTATTTGTGAAACTCTTTACTTGTATGGTTATCTAATTGTTGTCCCTAGTCGGAGTTCATGTGAGGACACACTTGAATATTAGACTAGCACATCGATTGGTTGATGACTATGTTTCACAAGTTATTGGAAATGTTAAACCAATGATGTGGACACATGTTGTGAACATGGGGTTGGATTGACCCAACTTGAGACTGATAATAATACTTGCGGCTCTCTCTACACATCGTGTACGTTTTGTCCTTAGACCTGAGATTGTCACATGTACTTGAGATGTGGATCGACCTACTTTGGACCTATCAAACACTACTCCGTAACTGGGTAGTTATAAAGATAGCTTTTGGGTTTGTCCTGATACATGCTGCAAGGCATTGTTCAATCAAGATGGGATTTTCCCCTCTCAACTTGAGAGAGATATCTCTGGGCCCGTCGAGTGATCAGATCCAGAAATGCATGGTCATGCTACATATGGTTAAGAGTTAACCTAGTAAAGGGATTCCGAATCACAGTATCGAGAAAGAGAGGTCAGCTTGGAGCTAAACCAAATATCGTAGAGCAAAGGGAAAGACATGTATTAAACCTTGTGATGGTTCGTCCGAATGATCTTTATATGCATTTAGGAGTTGGCACGTCTTGCTAGAGGCCGCTACCAACTATTGACAGAGTAAGTGTACTCGTGTAATGTCTATACGTGTATGAACCTATAGGGTCACACACACTTTAGGGGATGGAAGTCTAATGAGGATTGGATCCAAATTAGACCAGGCTTAGGCTGCTAATGGGCTGCTAATGTAGAAGCCCGGCAGGGATGCCTATATAAGAGAGAGTGAGGCGAGCTGATTAGGGTTGAGCATTCCACCCACCCTCCACTCCACTTCCGCCTGTGCTGCACGAGCAGACCTAGCAGTCTGGCATGTGACGGCTTCCACTCTAGTTGTGTGGATACCTCGGAGGTGCTGCAGCTATAGCACTTGGACGAGCCGTGCAAAGGGGAGCTTCTCATGGGACGTGGACAAAGAGGAGACGTAGAACATCTACACTGTCCCGACGTGCTTCATCGAGTTCCGCAACTGCGTGTCTAGTGGTAATCCCATGATCTATGACAATAGTATTTCTGATTGACGCGGTATAAAATTTTAATTTTACGCTAGTGTAGTCTACCCGTAACCCTACACCTGGCGGGCACAGCTCTTTACCTCCTTCAAAATAGTCGATCCAGAATCCACTCGGCAGGCAAGTTACTCTCCAGGTTTCACATAATTTGTACTCATGTAGATTTATGCAATACCCTGTTTAAAACATTGGTGTCACATGCACAATTTTATCAAGCTAGATTTCTTGGAAGTGCATTGTATGTTGAAGTAAATTTAGTTTAATTATTATTGATTAACTACTTTAACAGGAAGTTTGTTCCTGATACAAGTCGTGGACATTCACGGACAGTCAACATAGTTGACGTTTAGTCATAGTTGATTCACGGTATATTTTGCCGACGAGCATCTCCGCATATTCATTTACTGCACTTACATTTGAACTGATTTATTTCTTCCATATAGCCAATCAACTCTAGATTTCAGTTCTGTTGCACCACTTACTAGCAAAGTTAGTCTCCATTCACGCAATGACTGTCTAATTTTCTGCAATATGGACAATCAATTGTTGATTTGTATCTATTGCGTGAACGGTGGAGCTGGCATACACGATCTATTTATGTTACATGGTTATCTATGTACACATATTGCTCCATATAGGTACAATACCGAGGCTTGAATTTCTGGACTACATTATCTTAACGTATCTACAAAACCAACTCTCATCTTCATACACAACAGCCGTAGGTCAAAGTCAACTGCGCTGGCATGCTCTACGAACATGTCGTCCGATAGTTCAAGCGAATATGTTCAAGAATTATTAATTATGCGTCATCTCTTGGTGCCTTCTATGTACAAGTACCTTTAGCTTTAGGTAACACTAGGGAAAAAGGGTCTTTAGACCCGGGTCGGTTGGGCCATTAGCCCCGGTTCCTGACCCGGGACTAGCTAGGCGGGACTAATGCTAGTCCCGGTTCGGTCCCGAACAGGAGCTAATGGGGCTTCACGTGGCGGGGCAGCGGGCGAGGGGGCTAGCAGCAATAGTCCCGGTTCTTGGTATGAACCGGGGCCACTGCTCGTCTGTCGTGGCAGGAAAACGGTCATTTTCGTGCGCTCGGCAGAAGTTTGGTTTTTCTATTTTTTTCATTTATTTGTTTTGGGAACTTTTAAATTGTATTTTACGCTAAATTGGATGGTATAATTAATACTACATGCAACAATGAAGGAACAACGATTGCATATCATCGTCACGAATATATTACACCATCTCATCCAATATGCGTTGTCGAACATATTACAAAATGTATGCACCACGAGTTACATGCACATTACAAACCATATTACCCTTGTATTTGAACCGGCGGGGAATAGTATTCTCTATTCGGATCTAGGATCTCGGCATCTATGAATCCTGTAATTTCCTTTTGAATTGCTCGTACGCGTTCTTGTAGTAGAAGACCGTCCCGTAACCGTTCGACCTAATTTAAAGAAGGAGTCAATATATATATGAATTAATAAAACTGAACATAGTTGATGGTAATAAAATAAAGTTGTGAATATTGTTTATCGTACTTCAATTTTTTTTAAGTCCCTCCTTACGGCCGTATATTTGGTCGTCTAGCGAATGAACTCGCATACATAGTAGCCACATAAGTTATTTCCGGGTTCCTGCCTCAAGCACTTTACGAGAACATATATAGTTCAATCAAAATAATAATCAAGCATGATAATGGTATTGAAACTAGAATCAAAAAGATGCACGGATCTAGCTAGTAGTACTTACATGAAGTGGTTTAAATTTAAGTCCTGGCTTCCAAACGCCAACAGCCTTGGCGGTGAACCGTTTCCAAGTCCTGCCTGGCAAAGAAAATGAATAACGGAGTTCTATATTAATTACTTGCTATCCGCGAGAAAATAGTGCCGATATAGTGACATAATGATTGAAATTACCTCTGGAGGCATGCCTGCATGTCCGCCCACTCAGCGAGGTCTTTGTGTTTTGAGTCCATGACTTTTACTATTCCATCGTCGGGTATAATGATTAGCAGGATATAGTGGAAGCTGCGCACGCATAACGAGTCAATTATACACTTAACATCAAGTAAGCGAAATATAATGTGTACGAGACAGTAACACTCACTCTAAGTGGTAATGAAATAGTATTTCCCTTTTGGTCTCGTTAAACCTTAATGTTTGTACCAAGTTATTCTCTGTCACGTCGGGCTTCATGTGGAGAATTTTTTCATAAATGATATTTGGTTCAATGAACCCAATGTCATAGAGTTGTCCTCTTTTGCATTGGAGAATCTTCATTCTACAAAATAAATAGTGATGAGTAAGATTATACATGCAATGAACGATAGCTGAGCTAGAAAGACTTAATTACATAAATTAATAATACTTACAAACAATAGGCACTCATGATAGATTTGTCGACGGCGTCTTGTTGGTATAACTGAAATAATTCATAGAATTCAATCATTACCATGCCATCTCCATGCCCATAATGCTCGGTTTTATATGCAACGTAGACCCAGTTTTCATCAGCAGCAGATTCTCGCATGTACCAGTTATGCAATCTTCGCATTTTTGTTAGTAGCTCATTGACTAACTCAGGTTTGACGAGAGGATACCCGTGCCGGTACTTGTATGCCACGTCAGAGAACTCATTTATATGGTTTAGTACCTAAAAATAGACATGCCTTGAGCCGTTGCCGCTTCTCTGTACAACCTTACTAACTCCGGATCTGTTTCCGGATCATAACTCTCCTCGGGCGCAGCTCTCCTCGACCGCACCTCGGCATCGGAATACACTTGTAGCGGGTGGAATGATTGATTTTTCGGTTCTCCGAGCCGGGCAACTGATTTCCCGCTTGATTTTCCGCTGGAGCTGATATTCAACCGCTGTTGTTTTGCCTCAGCCGACTTGCGAATAGAGCGGTCATAGTCTTCTGGTAGCTTTGGCGGGACCATACCCATGACATTCACCATTTTCACGGCCGCTTCTATTTCTTCTGGTGTGTTCGGGAAGTCTGGGGGTGGCGGCTTCTTCTTGTTAGCACAGTCAATCTTCCACTTTTCATAATGGGCTTTTGCGGCCGCATCAAGTTCCTATGGAGTCATCTCGCCAGGTCGGTTACTGAAATCCGTACGGGCATGGGGTACTTTTGGTAGGGGTGATGGCTTACGTTTCGGTGATATGAACCTCTTGCTACTGCTACTGCCCCTCGTAGTGGTACAGCCCCTTTTCCGCTTGGGAGATGGCGGCGGTGGAGATGGTTGCGGCAGCGATGGAGACGGCTGTGCTGGAGACTGGTAAGACGGCGAAGGCGACGGTTGCGCTGGAGAATGGTCATGTGGCGGCGAAGGTGGATTGTTGCTGATCTGAGGAGTGGGTGTCCTTGGCGGCACATAATTTGGAAGATGGATGTGCTCTTTAGCCAAATAGCAGTCCCCCCTTTGACTTCTTCTAGTTCAGTCAGCTCCCCATCTTCACCTGCAGGGTAGTCTCATAATCTGTCATGACTTGATCCACCATGATGACAGTGTACCCTTTTGGAACCTGTTTGCAATGCCAAGTTGGTTTAGGTCCAATTGGTAGGGCCATGCCAAGCGCCCCCATCAACCTTAAGTTAGCAACTCTCACCTTTAGCTCACAAGGTGTGCTCTGTGTGATATCATCCACTGGGTAACGATGTTCCGGAGCCGTATCATCATCACCATCATCCTGGAGCTGCGTGGAAGCGACGCTGCTTTTCTTATTCGATGAGGTGCCGGTAGCATCGAATGCAGGTTCTATCAGGTACCGCTGAGATTGGCCGCTACCTTGCTGGCTAAGTCTGTCGATTTGTTCCTACGCCCGCTTGACTGCTTCTTCTACATTACACAGTCGGTCTGCAGCAGCAGCTTTCTCGGCCTCAGCAAGCACTTTCTCAGCTGCCTCCCTTTCCTTCCTCCTCTGATGGCTTCTATCAGGAAATCTCTTCCTTTCCTTGGGAAACGCAACTGTCCACGGCTTGGAGCCTTCGGTGCCCCGTGATTGTCCTTTGTGTTCATCATTTTTAAGGGCGCGCGTGAGCTTGTCCTTCTCTCTATCAGGAACGAACCATCCCGCTTCAACATCTTGTACCGCACTTCTAATGTCGTCGATGGGTGGCAGGGGATTATCTTTGTGTCTTTGGTTATACACTGCCTTCCCTTCTTTGTTCAACGTGCCCCCATGCCCATAAAACCAATTTCTTGCCCGTTCGATCCATGTTAAGGGCTCCGAGATGATCCCCTTGGCCAGAAATGGTGCCTCAAGTGCCTCGCACTTATGCTTGCTACCGTTGTAGCCAGTAGGCCCCATAGTATGGTGGTACACATTCTTAGCAAAATTCGCCTTATTTATTGCAGACTTTTCCAGTGGTCCGGATTCTTCGTCTTGTACTCCACAAATTCGGTCCAGTAGTCTCTTATCTTCTCATAGGCCTTATCGAAATCCAGAGTCTTATTGAGCAAGATAAAGTCCTGGTACAATCTTTTCTTCCAGCCCCTGAATAGGTCGGCCATCTTCGATAGAGCCCACGCCTTGACTTTTTTCTCTAGGGCCTCTTTTCGCCTCTTCATTTCCTCCTCATTTGGCACCTCTTCATCTGGATCCACCTCTGGCGCCGGCAGGGTGAAATGAATCATGAGCTTTGTCCAAAGGTTTGCTTTGGCTATTGGGCTGACATATGAGCTTTCCTCATTTGTCTTATGCCACTCTCGAATGGTGATAGGGATGTGGTCCCTAACGACAGCTCCGCATGCCTTCACAAATTTATTTGCAACATCTGTGGGAGCAATTGGTTTCCCGACTTCATTGACCTTTTTGATTCTGTACCGGACACCATCATCCATCTTCTTGGTTGGGCCTCGTCTAGTCCGTACTCTCGATTTGCTCGATCCGGAGGGCTAAAAGAAGAAAGAGCTAGCGCGTTAATATATGTATTTCATATGGTCACTTGTTTTATACATTAGTGCACATCCCATATAGATATACACCTCGCCGGAGCCGACGACTTCTCTCTCTTTGGCTTCTTGCTCGTCGTCTTGTCCCTCGCCTGAGGCGTCGACGTCTACCTCACCGAAGCATCTACCTCCTCGGCTGAGAGACTCATCTCCCTCTCCGGAGTCGTTCAGAAACTGCTTGGTGACATCAGGGTGTTCATTTTCACGGATCATTCCATGGAGGAAGTATTTCTTGATCTTCGTTTGTGCCGTGTAATGGATCCATAGTATCTGCAAATTAAGAACAATGCACAAAACTTTAGTTCGGTAACTTGTTCCATATGTCAATATATATCTACACAATTTTTGCCTAGCCCAAAAACCTAAAATAAAACAATCTTTTATTTTTGCCCAGCCTGAACCCAAAACCGGACGCCAACATGAGGCCGTAGAGTGGACCTAGCAGAGATCACTACCACACACCCGACCCACCCGAGGGTCGGAGGGAGAGCATGCTGCCTACCCTGGCAAACATGCGCCAACCCCGAGAACCCCTCCCGGCGACCGACAAGGACGACACCCAACAATTGACACTGAATACTATTATTTTTCTACAATTGGATCAACTATATTTTCAGCGTATCAAACCATGACTGCTGCATCATACCTGTTTTTTTTCTAATTTTGAAAATGGATATAGAAAAACGAAGAGGGTCATTTTGGGCTGGATAAGCTGGCCAGGGCAACAAATCAGCCCGGCCCAGCACGGCGGCGAGACCAAGCCCGCGATGATCCGCCGCTGCCCATCCTCGCCTGTGCCGGCGACCCCGCTCGACGACGACGACCTCCTGGAGGAGATCCTCCTCCGCCTCCCACCGCATCCCTCCTCCCTGCCCCATGCCTCCGCTGTCTGCGCGCGGTGGCTCCGCCTCCTCTCCGACCGCCGCTTCCTCCGCCGCTTCGGCAAGCACCACCGGAAGCCTCCTCTGCCCACGCCGGACCGCATCCCTGCCGCGCGCTTCCCCGCGCCCCGCCCTCCGTCCTCCCATGAGCCGAGCCCGCTCTGCCCGCCCACCGAACGGCCGCCACCCAACACGGAGACGCCGCATGAGCGAACCGCCCCGCCGCCACTTTCCTAGGGGTGAGCACGGCTTTGCCGGCAACCCCTCCAGCAGCGGCGCAGCGGGGGAGGATGGGGGGGTCATACCGGTGGCGGTGGCTAGGGTTCACACACAGCGGCGGCGGCTAGGGTTCTCACTAGGGGAAAAATTAGGGGAAGGGAGGGTGAGGGCCTACCGGCGGTGCGGCGTGCGGCGCGCGGAGGGCCGGCGGCGGGTCGGGGCTTGGGCAGCCTGGCGGCGTCCTTCTTCTCCTCGTGTGAATGGGGAGGAAGAAGGAGAAGGCCACAGTTAAGTATAGGGCTTTAGCCCCGGTTCCTCCCCCGAACCGGGGCTATTGCCTCTTTAGCCACGGGTCGGGGCATGACCCGGGGCTATTGAGCCCGCAATAAATGCCAGTTTTGATCTGGCGCGCGCCATGGGCTATTGGTCCCGGTTCTTGGGCCGAACCGGGGCTAATAAGCCTTTTTCAAATTATTTTTGAACTTTCTGGTTGTTCCAGCCTTCTTTTTATTCTAAATGTAGGTGCATTACAAATGAATTTCAAATGTTTCAATTTTTAATTTATTTTGAATTTAAAAAACTTTCAACAGGAAAAGTGCTTCAATTTAAATAACTAATCCAAAACTATTTTCTTTTTTCAAAAATATTTGTTCTAACTATACAAACTATTAATCATTTTGCTATTTTCAATTGAACATGCATTAACAAATATTTATTGCACAATTTTGAATTTGAAAAAACTTTCAACGTGATAAGTGTTTAAATTTGAATAAATAATCCAAACCCATTTTCTGTTTTCTAAAATAATTATTTTAACTAACAATTTTACCATTTTCAATTACAAATGCATTAACGAGCATAAAAAATTCAAAAATGATCCAAACGATGTGAAACCTTCACGTGGTGTCATATTATTTGTCAAAGTTGCAAGGAAAAATATTAAACTTGGAAAATTGCAAACATCACAAAACATCCTTCAAAAAATGACCTATCATGTTCGAGGTTTCATGGGATTTAGGTTAAACCACCAATGTTATGGCTAGAATTAGGGCATATTGTGCACACATAAGTTTTAATACATTACATAGATTTACATAAAAGTCATGAATTTCTTATGCTCGTTTAAGGTTGCTTATGGTCACTTCGTCCGTAACCATGGAGCATCTTTTTTGCTTAATGGGATGCTTGGGTCAGTTTTCACTGTGAAGGGCAGAATTTCTTCAAACTTATTATAATCTTCTGACATGTCTGTCTTGTCCTTGATTCCCACAATGTTTCTTTCCCTGAAAGAACTATGTGACGCCTGGGCTCATCGTCTGATGTATTTGTTTGCTTATTTTTTATTTTCTCGGTCTGGAGGTCATGTCTTTCACATAGAAAACCTGAGCCACATCATTGGCTAGGGCGAATGGCTCGTCTCTGTAACCAAGATTCTTGAGATCCACAGTTGTTATTCCGTACAGTTGGTCTACCTTTACCCCTTCTCCATTCATGTTGACCCAACTGCACCGAAACAGAGGAACCTTAAAAGTAGGTCCATAGTCAAGTTCCCATATCTCCTCTATGTAACCATAGTATGTGTCCTTTTTCCCATTCTTGCATGTTGCATCAAAGCGGACACCACTGTTTTGGTTGGTGCTCTTTTTATCTTGGCCGGTCGTGTAAAATGTATTCCCATTTATCTCGTACCCTTGGAAAGTCAATACAGTCGAAGATGGTGACACGACCAGTAAGTAGAGCTGATCTCTACAGTGTTGTCATTCATGAGACGTACTCGCAACCAACTTCCGAAAGTCTCCATGTGTTTTTTCTCGATCCAGGAGTCAGCATTCCCCGGGAACTCGGAGCGTACAACATTCCTGTGTTCCTCGATATACGGAGCCACAAAGGTGTAACTTTGTAGAACTGTGTAGTGTGCTTGAGTGAAAGAATTCATGTCCCTACATATCACTGCTCTAGCGTGCCTTTTCCACTCAGCCTCCCCTCATGTCGCGATTCAGGAACACCAATTGGCTTAAGGTTAGGAAGAAAGTCAACACATAATCCAATGACCTCCTCTGTTCCATAGCCCTTGGAGATGCTTCCTTCTGGCCTAGCACGGTTATGAACATATTTCTTTAAGACTCCTATGAATCTCTCAAAGGGGAACATATTGTGTAGAAATACAGGACCGAGAATGGAAATCTCGTCGACTAGGTGAAGCAGGAGATGGGTCATAATATTGAAGAAGGAGGGAGGAACACCAACTCAAAACTGACAAGACATTGGACCACATCCCTCTGTAGCCTTTCCAGACATTCTCGATCGATTACCTTCTGAGATATTGCATTGAAGAATACACATAGCTTCACAATGGGTACTTGAACATTCTCCGGTAGAAACCCCCTCAATGCAGCCGCAAGCAACTGCGTCATAATCATGTGGCAATCATGAGACTTCGGATTCTGGAATTTTTTCTCTGCCATATTTATTATTCCCTTTATATTTGACGAGAAGCCAGTCGGGACCATTTTACTGCTCAGGCATTCAAAAAAGATTTCCTTCTCTGCTTTGGTAAGAGCATAGCTTCTTAAGTATTGACGCCCTTCATCAGTATGCTTGTTGTATGGGTCTTTCATACGTTGCTGGTCCTCCCGTGCTTCTGGTGTATCTTTTGACTTCCCATACACGCCCAGGAAGCTGATACGTCCATTTTGCATCACTATTCTATGTCATAATTTACTGTTATTCATTGATGTATTTCATATTAAGAGATGATACTTATGTTATTTCATTTGTTTTTGCATGGTTGATGACTTTTGGAGCATGGACCGCTGCAGTCAGGATTCTGATGGAAAAGGTGCTGTTTGGAGGCAAAATTCGTGAAGATCAGAAAATCCGGGATGGAAAATACTATTTTTTCATAAGACGAAGGAAGCCAGAAGGAGGAGTGGAGATGGGCCACAGGGGGCCCACACCACCCCCTGGCGTGGGCCACCCTAGGCCGCGCCACCAGGTGGTGTGGCCGCCCTGGCCCACCTCTGGCTCTCTCCTCTGGCGTATATATTCCTCCCGAAACCCTAAGACTCGGAGAGCGACCACAGAAAGATTTCACCGCCTCTGCGAGGCAGAAAACACCAAGAGAGAAAGATCTCTCCGGCAGACAGATTTCTGCCGGGGGAATTCCTTCCCGGAGAGGGGAGATCGTCGCCATCAACACCACCATCAAGCTAGACTTCATCAGGATCATCATCATCATCATCACCACCATCATCACCATCAGCACCCTCATCACCATCTCCATATTGCTGTAACAATTGGGTTGAATCTTGCATAGTTCTTAGGGGAAAACTTTCCTGGTGTTGATTACTCTTTGTAGTTGATGCTATTGAGTGAACCATTGAATTATTATTTATGTTCAGATTGTTATACATCATTATTCCATCTCTGATCATGATCCATATGATGTCTTGTGAGTAGTTCGTTTTGTTCTTAAGGACATGGGAGAAGTCATGTTGTTAGTAGTGGAATTGTGTTGAGAAAGATTCAATAGTTTGATATTTAAGTTGTGGTGTACTTCTTCTAGTGGTGTCATGTGAACGTCAACTACATGACACTTCACCTATATGGGCCTAGGGGAATGCATTGTGTATTTAGCTACTAATCGTAGGGGTTGCCGGAGTGACAGAAACCTGAACCCCGTTAGGAAACCATTGCACAAGGGACGTAAGGGTCTTAGAGTTTAAAGCTGTGGTTAGGTTTCTACCTTAATTACTTTCTTATACTTACGGATGTTTGCAGGGGGTATAATCACAAGTATGTATTAGTCCTAGGAAGGTCGGTACATTAGCACAGGTTCACCCACACAACACTTAGCAAGCTGAAGAAGATTAATCAACTATATGAAGCGAAAGCACTTGACAGTCTTCCCATGTGTCCTCGAGAACGTTTGGTCATCTTAAGTAATACAACCGGCTTGTCCTTTGCTGCATAAAGGATTGGGCCACTTGCTGCATTTATTCCTATTGTCTCTTATTTACTCGTATTTTATTTACTTGCTTTATCAAAAACCCCAAAAAATCCATTTGCTAAGTATTTGCAGAGACTTCCTGATCCATAACACTAGCCAGCACCTTCTGCTCCTCGTTGGGTTCGACACTCTTACTTATCGAAAATACTGCGATACACCCCCTATACTTGTGGGTCATCAATACTATTTTCTAGCGCCGTTGCCAGGGAGTGAAGCGCTATTGGAGAGTGGAACTGGTAAAGGAAACTTCTACTGTGAGTATTGTTTACTTCTGTTACTTGCTTTAATTCCAATATGGATAATTCGCTGAGTTTCTTATTTCGTAATGCTACTATCCACTGCTAAGGTAGTAGATGAACCACCACCTGCTGAGAATGATACTTTTAAAATACCTACAAGAAATATTGATCGTGTTATGGATAACTATTATGTTGGAGATTGACGAGGATTTAACTCGTCAATGCCCATTGTTATGGACTTGGGTTTTGGAGAAGGAGGGAGCACTGGAGACATCTATCGGCTAGCAAACAAGCACACAGAGGACAAAGGATTTACCCAGGTTCAGGCCTCGTAGAGGTCCCTACTCCTGCTTGTCTGCTCGTGGAATTATCGAGGGAGTCGAAAGTTACAATGGTGCGCAGATGCAATCTGGCGAGGGTTGTGGAAACTAGGGTTGCGTGTGTCCTCCTCACCGCCCCCTCCTAGACTTTATATAGATAGGCTAGGTCTCGGGTAGCAGGTCGAGTCGGTTACAAGTTAGGGTTTTTCCCTTCAAACTTTCTATCTTTAGCTTCTTCTTGTCCTTCAAGCAATTGAGAGTCCATAGGTTACTCGAGTCCCTTCATCCGGGCCTTGGCGACACCGTGGGCCTGTACGTATTTGGGCCGTATATACCAAGCTCGAGTACCTGTAGGGTATACCCATGTCAGTAGCCCCCGAGTGTCCAGTGGAATAGCAGATTCGACTGGGGACTTTTGAAGCCTTCGAGTGCCTGAATGAGTATATTTCGATTGCTTTTATTTGTGCCATAGGGATTGTTGATATACGTGCCTGATATAACCAAAGTATCGGTATCAGTTAACCACCTTAGGGTGAAACAACGCAATCTACTCGAATTCGAGTCCCCGGACTCGAATCCGGAAAAGTGCTGGTGTAATTCGACTCAGGCCGCGGAGGTCTTACAGGAGTCGAATTCCAGTTATATGGGTATGAGCACTTGACGCGTCCGTCAAGGCATGTTCATCGTGCCTGTGGGCACGGATATGTTTCTGGTAGTGCGCAGTTAAATGCGTTGCCAGGCCTTATTCAAGTCTTACCTTCACGTCGTAGGCGCGGCATCCGAATTTTATCAACGCGGAGACGATTCGGGTAACCCAGGAGACGCAGTCTCTTTGTAGGGGAAAAATTATGAGGCGGTGTCGCCATGAGTTTCGAGTGTGGATGTTATCAACACACAGTTTTTTGTTCAAATAATCATAGGGTGCGCGGTCAGCGCTCCCTATGGGAGTAGCCCCCGAGTGCTTGGTGGAGTCAAAGACTCCAGCAAGGACTAAAATAGTCAAAGTTCTCCATTGCATAGCCTCGATGACGTCAGTGCTGACGCTTGTATGACCTTAGTTTGCCCGCGTGAGCGATTTTGACGGGACGTGACGAGCTGTGGGTCCCACTTTCTGACTTTGATTTGACTGGGCGTGCGTAATCTTATTTTTAACTGTGCCTCCTCGATTTCCGCGCGTAATGGTAGAAGTGGGGGGACGGTTCGCGCTTCCTCTTCTACACGTGTCCTACGCGATGCGTGCCACGCGTCCAATAGGGTTTTTGTCAGCCGTTGGATTGCATCTTCCAGGGGTTAAGTAGCGATGCCGTGGCGGTAATTTTCCCATCTGTGTTCTTTCTTCCTTGCTGACATCGCCATTGCCCTTTGCTCTCCTGCTTTTCTCTGCGCCCATCTTCTCCACGACACTGGACCAGCTCCGTTCGTTCCCCAGCTATTTTCTTCGCTCTCATCGCCGCTGCGCAATGGGGAAGAAGAAGGGAGGCGCTGCCGCTGATTCCGCGGCCACCCTCGCTGCAGCGAAGAAGAAGGGTGGCTCCGTTGCTACGGCCACCAGTGCCGCCACTGCCGGGAAGAAGAAGGTCGCGGGTACCCGCGTGACGAATGGCGCATGGCGCCTCTCTATCATCAAGGCGTCGGATCTCCGTCTTCTTTGCCAAGACGGAGTGATTTCTGCATCAGTCGCCGATTCGCGCGTCCCCAGCGGTGAGACCGTTCCTATGCCTCCCGCTGGTTATCGAGTGATGTTTCTTGCATTCATCATTCGCGGTCTTTCCTTGCCTCTTCACCCTTTTCTTCGGGGTCTTCTGTGTTTCTATGGGCTCCAGCTCCATCAGCTGTCCCCAAATTCTCTCCTCCACATCACTTGTTTCATCACTCTCTGCGAGTGCTGGCTCGGAATCGAGCCGCACTTTAGTCTTTTCAAACGCATTTTTAAATTGAAGCGTCAGTCCGCATCTGGCTCTTTAATTTATGACGTAGGTGGTTGCGGAATTCATGTTGACCCATCCGCCACCTACTTCGATATCAAGCTCACCAAGTCCGTCCAGGGATGGAGGGACAAATGGTTTTATGTGCGCAACCAGAAGGCCAAGGATGAGCACTTTGGACTCGCGCCCTTCGATCCCGCGACTCCCTGCAAGAAGATGCATTCTTGGAAGAACGTGATCATGCCTTCCGAACTCGCGGAGACAGACGTGTTATATCAGCACGTCTGCGACCTCGAGAGTCGCATTGGCGCAGAAGAGGGAGGTTGCGCCCTTGTCAGGACTTGGCTGCGTCGTCGCGTCCAGCCTCTCCAGGCCAGGGTCCATCCCATGTTCCAATGTGGTGGCGCTGATGATCCCACTCGCGTGTCTGCCGATGGCATGTCCGCGAGTGAGGTAGATAAGAGGGTGCGACTGGTCACGAAGTATACCCTCAAGGATGTGCTTCCGAACGAGCCAGTCGTTCCTCCTTTTGATGCTTCGAATCCTCCTCCTGAGGTATGGTTGTGCTACGTAGTAGCGTATTTTCTCGATTGCGTCTTCTGTTACTTATCTGTTTTACTTTTTGTATGCAGGAGTGGGCGGTGTCGCCTTGCATGCCTCCCCTCCCTGAGGGGATCATTCCTCGTGAAGCTTTGGAAGAGGACCAGTCTGAGTTGACTGTCCCTTCCGATGTGGAAGAGGAAGCCCCCGAGTCCGAGAGTCTGGATACTCGCAAGCGTTCGCGTAGCGAGGATTCCGACACGTCGACTCCTTCCACTCCAGGAGGCGTGGCTGTTGGTGCGGAGTCGCCAATTCCCGCCGTTCCTGTGAGGGCTGTGGCACCGTCTTCTCGCAAGAAGATGCGATTGCCCAAGGAGTCTTCGTCGGAGTCGACGGAGGCCACATTTGATCTTGATAGATTTGACTGGTAAGTTTGCTAGTGCATTCGCTCGTCACTTGTTTTCTTCTTGTTGGCTTTTCCCTGGAGTTTTCCTTTTCTGAGTGCGGATTTTGTCTTGTAGTCAAGAGGCGTCGTCATCTTCTGGTGACGTCGAATTTTTGAAGGAATCAGGAGTCGCGACCTCAAAGGCCAAGATAGAGGTCGAGCGTGCTCCTTCTCCTCCGGCGACGGCCCACTCTGGGCACAATTCTTCGAGCTCTCCTCACGTAGGGGAGCATCGAGTAGTAGCTTGGATGATGGTTCAGCAATCTTCTTCGGAGTCGCTGGAGGACCATGTAAGTATATCTTTCTCTCTCTCTTTTTTATAATTTGGCAGTCAACGCCCTTTGTTGCCTTCTGCTGACTCCTTGTTTTGTGTGACAGCTCCTTGTAAAGGAAGCCGCACAGGTGGTGGAGCAAGTGATGGCGATAGGTCGCCAGCATGCGATGCTGGAGAAGCGCCACCGTGTGGTTGAGAGTGAGTGTTCTATACTTATTCTTGTCGTCTTCGCTGTATTTTGGTATAATCAACTGACAACCAAATTTTTGACTGCCCTATAGCTGAACATAATGCTTTATTGCATGATGTCGCCACGTTGGAAAAGACGCTGGCCGCAGCTGTGAAGGGGCGCGATGAGGCCATCGTGGCTCGTGATGAAGCCCAGAAGCGTGAAGAGGATCTGCGTGCCTCCTTTGCGGCCAGGAAGAAGTTGTTCGAAGAGCAACTGTTCTCAGTCGCCAAGGCCCTCTCAGGTACCTTTACTTGGTGGATATTTTATTGATGTTCTTCTCTTCCTCTGTAGTGCCGGTGGCATTAGAAGTTTGATCTGTGTGTGTACTTTGGTGTAGATGCTAGCGGCTTGAGTTTTGATCCACGAGCCCTTGGTCGCGATGACGCTCTGGCGGGCACGGTATCTGCGATCGAAGATCGGAGCGCCGCTGTCCAAAATATGTTGTCCAAAGCCAAGACCACCCTGAGTCGCCTCCGGGAGGAGCTGATGCCGAAGGCGGAGCTGGTCAACAGTGTGGAGGAGCTGGTGGAGTCACTCGCTGGGGGTGTGCCTGCCACGTACAAGAACTCCCTTCGCGCAGCTGGCGCGACCATGTCCCTTGCCATGGTGCAAGCCCACGGAGTCGCAGTGGATCCCTCGGCGGTATCGAAGACGATGCCTGTTGGCGCGGATGGTCAGCAGGTAGTATTCGCTCCCTTTGCGACTGCCTGTGCCAAATATGGCCATTCCTTGATAAACACTGTTGCCAAGTATTCGGAGGAGCTCAATCGCGCGAAGAAGGCGGTGAAAACTTCGGCCTCAGGGGCCAGCGGAAAGTCGGTGGCGTCTGATACTGCCACGGACTTGATGAAGCCCCCAAGGTCATCGAAGTCGAAGAAGCCAGCTGCTCCGTAGTTAGGTCATTGTAATAGCTGATGAACTTGGTCTTTTGACTGGAGAACATGCCTGTTGGCGAATGTGTTTGTAGATACTTTTATTGATCCTGAATGCACCTGTCGCTTTTGACTTCTTGAGTTGGTCGCCTTATTTTGCTTCTGGCTTGATTTTTGGTAGGGTACGTCAAGTGGCCCCATGGGGGGAACCCCGGACTCGCCATCTCTTGAGGATACAATGGCACCATCCTGCTCCAGGGTAGAGGAGCTTTCCTTGCTTTCGCGACTTCGTGATCGCGTTAAGCAACTGGAGCGTGGGTTGCCCGTGATCCGCGATAGCGTGGACGTGTGGAAGTCAAAGGCTGAAAAAGCTGCCGCTCGCGAGCAATATCTGCTTGGCGAGGTGACACAACTAGGCGACCAGTTTAAGTGTTAGTTTGTTCATCCTCGTCTTTTCCTTGGTAGTTAATCGCAATGGTACGTTGTACTCATGTTGTTGATGCTCCTTCGTGTAGTTGTTAGCGCACGCCGTCCGCAGGAGGAGAGGGATAGGATTGCCATCCGCCTTCATGATCTCACCCAAGAGCAACTTCAGGAGAGTGGATACTTCTGGGTAGATCATGATCGTGCGACTGCGTTAGCGACCCTGCAGGATCGCGCCTCACGAGTGTTGCTCTTTCTAAAGAAGTCACAGTCGTGTTTGAAGAACATCTACCGGGCGATGTTCCCGCTGGATGATACTCCATCAAGCCTGCTGGCCCTGCTGACGAAATTTCAAGATATGTCCGCGGTTCGCGAGTGCGTGAGGCATAAGCTGGTGGCTGGTGCCAAGGCTGCACTCTCCGTGGTGCGTTTGCACAGGCCTGACGTGGATGTCGCCGCCATTGCATCTGGGCCACCGGTGCCACCAGCAGGATCTTCCTGGAACATGGTGCCGCACTATCAAGCGGTGGATCGTCTAGCCGAGGAAATCGTCGACTTCTTCGAGGAACAGACTAATGTTCTTCTGTTGCAAGGGTAGCCGAATATGTGTCCTGCATATAAGTGTACTGGTGTTGTAAAGCTCATATATATTTGTAGATAATTTATTGTTGAATGTATACAAATAGCTTTATAAGCATAGGGTGCGTTGCACTTGTGCGAGTCCTTTTCGTTAGCCTGGTCATCTTTGTGTCTTTCCCCTATCAACCTGTCAGCTGTGTGGCAGCTGGGTTGTGTTTGTGTTAAGGGGTTCGATTGATGTGCCAGCTACTTAGGATGTCGCGTTATTGTTCGAAGAACATATGTATATAGGGTGGCGCAGCCCCCGAGTATGAAAGTTGACAAAAGAAAAGAGAGCACAGAGTTTTGGGGCACTTAGCTTTTATTTATTCGGAGAACAGTACGTAGTACAATGTGCGGCTAAGTAGCCTTGGCTGAATAGTCTTATTTGCGATGCAAAAGTAAAGAAGAAGCGACTAAGGGTAGAAGCGTCACAGTTGTGTGACGTTCCAAGGGTTGGAGTATGTGACTCCTGTCTCTAAATCTTGAAGGCGATAGGCGCCACCTGGGATTACTTCTGTAATCACGTACGGTCCTTCCCAGGGGAACTCGAGCTTGAGATGCCCCTGCTGCTTCAGTCGGAGGACCAGGTCACCTTCGACGAAGGATCTTGGGCGAAGCCTTCTGCTATGGTAGTTGCGCAGGTTCTGCTGGTAGATCGTAGATCTTTCTGCGACGATTTCTCTTACTTCGTCAAGGAAGTCGACGGAGTCTTCGAGTGCGAGGGATGACTCCTTCTTGCTGTATGCGACTACGCGTGGCGCTCTGTACCGTACCTCGGCGGGTAATACTGCCTCTGCTCCATGTACCATAAAGAATGGTGTGTAGCCGGTGGCGCTGTTTGGAGTTGTACGCAGGCTCCAGAGTACGGATTACGGTTCGTTTGGCCAGCAGCCCGCGGCTTGTTCGAGTGGCCGGAGGAGTCGCTTCTTGATGCCGCTGCAGACGAGCCCGTTTGCCTTTTCCACCTGACCGTTGGTCTGCGGGTGTGCGACTGAGGCATAGCTGATGTTGATCCCCAGGTTCTCGCAGAAATCTTGGAACTCCTTGGATGTAAAGTTCGTTCCGTTGTCGGTGATGATGCTGTGTGGCACGCCGAAGCGGTAGACGATGGACTCGAAGAACTTGACTGCGATGTACCCTGATTGCTTGGTCACTGGCATGGCCTCGATCCACTTGGTGAGTTTTGTTGGAATTATGCCCTAGAGGCAATAATAAAGATGTTATTATTATAATTCTTGTTCATGATAAAGTTTATATTCCATGCTAGAATTGTATTAAGCGGAAACATTAATACTTGTGTGGTTTGTGAATAACACCGTGTCCCTAGTACGCCTCTATGGACTAGCTCATTGATCAATGATGGTTAAGGTTTCCTAACCATAGACATGAGTTGTCAATTGATAATGGGACCATATCATTGGGAGAATGATATGGTGGACAGACCCAAACTAAGCGAAGCAATTAGATCGTGTCTTTGTGTTCATCTTTGCGAAGCTTTTCCTATGTCAAATATTGTATTCCTTAGACCATGAGATAATACAACTCCCTGGTATCGAAAGAAAGCTTTGAGGTCATCAAACGTCATCCTATGAGAGGGTGATCATAAAGGTGTCTCTCAGGTGATCGGAAAGTATCTGTTGGGTTGTATGTATCGAGATGGGATTTGTCCCTCCCAAGTCGGAGAGATATGCTTTGGGCCCACTCGGTAATCGATATCAACACCTCTTGCAAGCATGTGGTTAAGGAGTTAATCACAAAGTGATATCGGATTACGGAACGAGTAAAGTACTTGCTGTGAACGAGATTGAACTAGGTATGACGATACCGACGATCGAATCTCGGGCAAGTAAAATATCGCGAGACGAAGGGAATATATATATGGGATTGATTGAATCCTGGCATCGTGGTTCATCCGATATGATCATCGATGAATGTGTGGGAGTCAATATGGGTGCCCAGACCCCGCTGTTGATTATTGATAGAAGATCATGTCTGCATATTCTCGAACCCGCAGGGTCACACACTTAACGTGTCTCGACGCTAGGATAGATTGGATAATTGGTTTATGAATTTTTGTTCGGAGTCTCGGATGGGATCCGGGACATCACGAGAGGTTCCGGAGTGGTCCGGAGAATAAGATTCATATAAGGCAGTGCAGTTTTTGGAGTTCGGAATTGTTCCGGGTTAATCGGTATTGTACCGGAAGCTTCTAGAACCTTCCGGAAGGGGGCCAACGTGGTCCCACCTTCCGGGAGGGGGCATGGGCCTATGAGGGAGTGTCCTGGCCGCATTGGGCCAGGGGCACAAGGCCCCATAGGGCCCAGCCGATCCTAGATAAGTTTAAATCGTTTAAACTAGAGATAAGATAAGATAGGATTTCTAGATAAGGGAGAGTTTAAATTGTTTAAACTAGAGATAGGCTTGGAGGAGAGGCTAGGGCTGGCCGCACCCCCCCTCTATATATAGAGGGCTGGTGCGCCCCCTCTCACACACCCTTACACCTTCCTCCAAACCTAGTTGCCCTGCTGCCCTTCCTCTCTCCCTCCCGACTGTTTGTAGGCGAAGCCCTGCTACAGAAATTCTCCACCATATACACCGCGCCGTCGCGTTGTAGATCCAATCTATCTCTCCACCATACTTGCTGGTCCGAGGAAGGAGGAGACGTCGAGGTGCCGCACGTGTGCATCTCACGGAGGCACCGCCACTTGTGGTGCTAGATCGGATCGGATCGCGAGGAGGAGAAGCGAGTACGACTACATCACCCACGTTCCGACGAACGTTCCGCTGTGCGAATCTTCAAGGGTATGAAGATCTAATCCAATCTCTCTCGTTGTTTGCATCTCCTAGATTAGATCTTGGCTTTCCCTCTGTTCGCTTCCGTAGAAAATTTTGATTTACTATGCTGCGAAACCCTTCAGTGGTATCAGAGCTAGATCTATGCGTAGATGTGTTTCACGAGTAGAACGCAACATGGTTGTTGCGGGCGTTGATGTTTTCTGTTGCAAGCCTCTTGTTTGTGTTCTTCTTATGGCGCGGGATAGTGAGATTGAAGCGGTCCAGGCCAACCTTACGCGACGTCGTTCGCAAGACCGGCTCCGCACTTGACGTGTGGCTTGTACCACACATGCGGCTGGTGGATGTCAGTTTCTCTCACTATAGTTGTCATGGGATTAACACCGGAGTTTGGCAACCATAATATCACCGTTGTGGCTTTCCGTAGGTAAGAATCGTTCTTAGCATCTACTCCCATAAGCCACGTAAAACATGCAACAACAAAGTAGAGGCGTCTAACTTGTTTTTGCAGGGAGTGTTTTCTGTGATATGGTATGGCCCAAGATGTGATGTGTATATTGTATGCGATGATCATGTTTTGTAATGTTTCACGACTTGCATGTCGATGAGTACACAACCGGCAGGAGCCATATGGTTGTCTATAATTGTGTATGACCTGCGAGTCAACTTCTTATACGCCATGTAATAGCTTTACTTTATCGCTAAGTAGTTAGCAATAGTTGTAGTTGCTATTCGTGGTGGAGGCAATCGTGGTGAAGTGATGGAGATCATGCCGGAACGCACAAGATGGAGATCATTGCGCGAAGATTGGCTATACCATGTCACATAAAGTTATATGCAGGTGATGTTTATCCTTTTATGTATCTTATTATGCTTAGATCGCGACGGTAGCATTATAAGATGATTCCTCACTTAAAGATCAAGATAAAAACTGTGTTCTCCCCAAGTATGCACCGTTGCGAAAGTTCGTCGTGTCCAAGCATCACGTGATGATCGGGTGCTATAGACTCTACGTTCACATACAACGGGTGCAAGCCAGTTTTGCACACGCGGAAATACTTGGGTCTAACTTGACGAGCCTAGCATGTACAAACATGGCCTCGGAACACAAGAACCGAAAGGTTAAGCATGAGTCATATGAATGATATGATCGACACTTCGTTGTCCACCATTGAAACCACATCTCTTCTCGTGATGATCGGATTAGGTGTGGTGAATTTGGATCGTGTTCACTAAACAACTTGAGGGATGTTGAATTTAGTGGGAGTTCATCTAGTAATTTGATTAAGTTGAACAATTTATCATGAACATAGTCTAAATTGTACTTGCAAATACTGTAGATCCAATGGCCAAGTCCAACTTCAACTTCAACGTTTTTGCTGAGAAAGAAAAGCTTAGAAACAATGGGTCTAACTTCACCAATTGGTTCCGCAATCTAAGAATCATTCTGTCTGGCAGACAAAAGGACTATGTCCTTAAGAAAGCGCTAGGTGACGCCCCTGCTATAGATGCGCCGACTGATGAAAAAGCTGTTTATCAGTCGCGCAAGGATGATTATGATTTGATTAAGATCGTCATGTTGTATGCTATGGAATCGGATCTTCAAAATCGTTTTGAGGAGTTCGCCGGGCCCTTTGAGATTCTCGAGGAGCTGAAAAACATGTTTCAGACTCAAGCCCGTTCTGAGAGATATGAGATCTCTAAGAAATTCCTTAACTACAAGATGGAGGAAGGGAGTTCTGTTAGTGAGCACGCCATTAAGATGATGGGCTACACTCAACGCCTTGAGCAACTGGACTGCAAGATTCCAGAGGAGCTCAAGATTGACACTCCTAGCTACAAAAGTTTTGTAGTTGATCACAATCAGATTGGTTCCACTGATATGATCACTGAGCTCTTTGCTAAAATGAAAGTAGCGAAGGTGAACATCAAAAAGAATAATCATGTGTTGATGGTCAACAAGCCCCCCACCTTTAAGAAAGGTAAAGGTGCAAAGAAGCTCTTCAAGAAAGGCGGCGGCAAGCGCGTTGCCCCTGCTGAGAAGAAGCTCAAGTCTGGTCCTAAGCCGGACACTGAGTGCTTCTATTGCAAGGACAAGGGTCACTAGAAGCGCAACTGTCCGAAGTACTTAGCGGACAAGAAGGCTGGCACCATCAAAGGTATATTTGATATACATGTTATTGATGTTTTCCTTACTAGCCCTCATTGTAGTGTCTGGGTATTTGATACCGGTTCAGTTGCTAATATTTGTAACTCGAAACAGGAGCTACGGAATAGACGGCGGCTTGCGAGGGATGAGGTGACGATGCGCGTTGGCAACGGATCAAGAGTTGATGTGATGGCCGTCGGCACGCTCTCCTTAGTTTTACCTTCGGGATTAGTTTTAAACCTTAATAAATGTTATTATGTGCCTGCGTTGAGCATGAACATTATTTCTGGATCGTGTTTATTGCAAGACGGTTATTCATTTAAATCGGAGAATAATGGTTGTTCTATTTATATGAGTAACATCTTTTATGGTCATGCACCTATTGTGAATGGTTTATTTCTTCTAAATCTCGAAAAGGATGAAACACACATCCATAACATTGAGGCTAAGAGATGCAAAGTAGATAGTGATAATACTACTTATTTGTGGCACTGTCGTCTAGGTCATATTGGTGTAAAGCGCATGAAGAAACTCCATTCTGATGGACTTTTGGAGTCTCTTGATTTTGAATCATTTGACACATGCGAACCATGCCTCATGGGCAAGATGATCAAAACCCCGTTCTCCGGTATGATGGAGCGAGCAACGGACTTGTTGGAAATCATACATACCGATGTATGCGGACCGATGAGTGTTTCGACGCGCGGTGGATATCGCTATTTTCTCACTTTTACCGATGACTTAAGTAGATATGGGTATATCTATTTAATGAAACATAAATCTGAAACATTTGAAAAGTTCAAAGAATTTCAGAATGAAGTGGAGAACCATCGTAACAGAAAGATTAAGTTTCTACGATCCGATCGTGGGGGCGAATATTTGAGTTATGATTTTCTCACGCATCTCAAAGCAAGTGGAATCGTTTCACAACTCACGCCACCCGGAACACCACAGCGCAATGGTGTGTCTGAACGCCGGAATCGAACCCTATTAGATATGGTCCGATCGATGATGTCTCTTACTGATTTGCCGTTATCATTTTGGGGTTATGCATTAGAAACCGCTGCATTCACTTTAAATAGGGCTCCATCTAAATCCGTTGAGACGACACCGTATGAACTGTGGTTTGGTGATAAACCTAAGTTGTCGTTTCTTAAAGTTTGGGGATGCGAAGCTTACGTCAAGAACTTGATGCCGGACAAGCTCGAACCCAAAGCGGAGAAATGCGTCTTCATAGGATACCCTAAGGAAACTATTGGGTATACCTTCTATCACAGAACCGAAGGCAAAGTGTTTGTCGCAAAGAACGGTTCCTTTCTTGAGAAAGAGTTTCTCTCGAAAGAAGTGAGTGGGAGGAAAGTAGAGCTAGACGAGGTTATTGAACCTTCTCTTGAATTGGAGAGTAGCGCAGCACCTGAAATTGTTCCAGTGCCGCCTGCACCAACAATAGAGGAAGCTAATGACAAGGATCATGGAGCTTCGGACGATGCTGCTACTGAACGTCGCAGGTCGACAAGGTCGCGTGCCCCTTCTGAGTGGTACGGCAACCCTGTCTTGACTATCTTGTTAGTAGAAGACAGTGAACCTACGAACTATGAGGAAGCGATGATGAGCCCAGACTCTGAGAAATGGCTAGAAGCCATGAAATCCGAATTGGGATCCATGAGCGAAAACCAAGTATGGACTTTGGTGGACCCTCCTAGCAACCGAAAGGCCGTTGAGTGCAAATGGATCTTCAAGAAGAAAACGGACGCGGATGGTAATGTTACCGTCTATAAAGCACGGCTTGTTGCGAAAGGTTTTCGACAAGTTCAAGGTGTTGACTACGATGAGACTTTCTCTCCCGTAGCGATGTTTAAGTCCATTCGGATTTTATTAGCAATTGCTGCGTTTCATGATTATGAAATATGGCAGATGGATGTCAAGACTGCGTTCCTCAATGGCAACATTGATGAAGAGTTGTATATGATGCAACCCAAAGGTTTTGTCGATCCTAAGGATGCTGATAAAGTATGCAAACTTCAGCGTTCCATTTATGGACTGAAGCAAGCATCTCGGAGTTGGAACCTTCGTTTTGATCAAGTGATCAAGAGCTTTGGATTTGTTCCAAATTGCTACGAAGCTTGCATCTACAAGAAAGTGAGTGGGAGCTCGGTGACGTTTCTGGTACTATATGTGGATGACATATTGATTATTGGAAATGACATCAACATGCTTAACGATGTGAAGAGTTATTTGAACAAGTGTTTTTCAATGAAAGACCTAGGTGAAGCTGCTTATATATTGGGCATCAAAATCTATAGAGATAGACAAAGACGCTTGATAGCTTTAAGCCAGAGTACATACCTAGACAAAGTTCTGAAAAGGTTCAGAATGGATAAGGCATTGAAAGGTTCAGTGCCTATGTTGTCAGGTAAGATATTGAGCAAGGCTCAGTGTCCAGCTACGGTAAATGATAGGGAAGCTATGAGCAAAGTGCCTTATGCCTCGGCCATAGGTTCCATCATGTATGCCATGTTGTGTACTAGACCGGATGTGTCCAATGCTCTTAGTTTGACGAGCAGATATCAAAGTGATCCAGGAGTGGAACACTGGACAGCCGTGAAGAACATCCTAAGGTACCTAAATAGGACTAAAGAAATGTTCTTGGTCTATGGGGGTGATGAACAGCTCGTCGTAAAAGGTTACGTCGATGCTAGTTTCGACACCGACAAGGATGATGCTAAATCTCAGACAGGATACGTGTATTTTGAATGGAGGAGCTGTGAGCTGGAGAAGCTGCAAGCAAAGCGTGGTCGCGGGATCTACAGTAGAAGCAGAATACATGGCTGCTGCAGAAGCGTCAAGTGAAGGAGTTTGGATCAGAAACTTCATCACTGAGCTTGGCGTGGTTCCAAGTGCATTGGACCCACTAGAGATATTGTGTGACAACACTGGCGCCATAGCACTCGCTAAGGAACCAAGATATCATACAAAGACCAAGCATATCAACCGCAAGTTTCATATAATCCGAGATTATATAGCAGATGGAGATCTGAAGATCAGCAAAGTACATACAGATTTGAATGTCGCAGATCCATTGACTAAACCTCTTCCACGTGTAAAACATGATCAGCACCTCAGTGCCATGGGTGTGAGATTGTTGCCAAATGTAAACTAGATTATTGACTCTAGTGCAAGTGGGAGACTGTTGGAATTATGCCCTAGAGGCAATAATAAAGATGTTATTATTATAATTCTTGTTCATGATAAAGTTTATATTCCATGCTAGAATTGTATTAAGCGGAAACATTAATACTTGTGTGGTTTGTGAACAACACCGTGTCCCTAGTACGCCTCTATGGACTAGCTCATTGATCAATGATGGTTAAGGTTTCCTAACCATAGACATGAGTTGTCAATTGATAATGAGACCATATCATTGGGAGAATGATATGGTGGACAGACCCAAACTAAGCGAAGCAATTAGATCGTGTCTTTGTGTTCATCTTTGCGAAGCTTTTCCTATGTCAAATATTGTATTCCTTAGACCATGAGATAATACAACTCCCTGGTATCGTAAGAAAGCTCTGAGGTCATCAAACGTCATCCTATGAGAGGGTGATCATAAAGGTGTCTCTCAGGTGATCGGAAAGTATCTGTTGGGTTGTATGTATCGAGATGGGATTTGTCCCTCCCAAGTCGGAGAGATATGCTTTGGGCCCACTCGGTAATCGATATCAACACCGCTTGCAAGCATGTGGTTAAGGAGTTAATCACAAAGTGATATCGGATTACGGAACGAGTAAAGTACTTGCTGTGAACGAGATTGAACTAGGTATGACGATACCGACGATCGAATCTCGGGCAAGTAAAATATCGCGAGACGAAGGGAATATATATATGGGATTGATTGAATCCTGGCATCGTGGTTCATCCGATATGATCATCGATGAATGTGTGGGAGTCAATATGGGTGCCCAGACCCCGCTGTTGATTATTGATAGAAGATCATGTCTGCATATTCTCGAACCTGCAGGGTCACACACTTAACGTGTCTCGACGCTAGGATAGATTGGATAATTGGTTTATGAATTTTTGTTCAGAGTCTCGGATGGGATCCGGGACATCACGAGAGGTTCCGGAGTGGTCCGGAGAATAAGATTCATATAAGGCAGTGCAGTTTTTGGAGTTCGGAATTGTTCCGGGTTAATCGGTATTGTACCGGAAGCTTCTAGAACCTTCCAGAAGGGGGCCAACGTGGTCCCACCTTCCGGGAGGGGGCATGGGCCTATGAGGGAGTGTCCTGGCCGCATTGGGCCAGGGGCACAAGGCCCCATAGGGCCCAGCCGATCCTAGATAAGTTTAAATCGTTTAAACTAGAGATAAGATAAGATAGGATTTCTAGATAAGGGAGAGTTTAAATTGTTTAAACTAGAGATAGGCTTGGAGGAGAGGCTAGGGCTGGCCGCACCCCCCCTCTATATATAGAGGGCTGGTGCGCCCCCTCTCACACACCCTTACACCTTCCTCCAAACCTAGTTGCCCTGCTGCCCTTCCTCTCTCCCTCCCGACTGTTTGTAGGCGAAGTCCTGCTGCAGAAATTCTCCACCATATACACCGCGCCGTCGCGTTGTAGATCCAATCTATCTCTCCACCATACTTGCTGGTCCGAGGAAGGAGGAGACGTCGAGGTGCCGCACGTGTGCATCTCACGGAGGCACCGCCACTTGTGGTGCTAGATCAGATCGGATCGCGAGGAGGAGAAGCGAGTACGACTACATCACCCACGTTCCGACGAACGTTCCGCTGTGCGAATCTTCAAGGGTATGAAGATCTAATCCAATCTCTCTCGTTGTTTGCATCTCCTAGATTAGATCTTGGCTTTCCCTCTGTTCGCTTCCGTAGAAAATTTTGATTTACTATGCTGCGAAACCCTTCAAATTTGTCGACTGCGGCCAAGAGGTAGACGTAGCCTCCTTGCGAGGACCTTGGAAGTTTGCCAACCATGTCGAGTCCCCACTGGGCGAAGGGCCAGGCCAATGGAATAGGCCGTAGTTCTGCGCCTGGTGCATGTGGCTTGTCCGTGAATCGCTGACAGGCGTTGCACTTTTGGACTATATCCTTGGCGTCACGCATGGCCGTGGGCCAGTAAAATCCAGCTCGTAGAGCTTTGGCGAGGAGGGCGCGGTTGCCGGCATGGTGCCCGCAGGTCCCTTCATGGATGTCGAGGAGGACTGCTCTTCCATCGGCTAAGGAGACGCATCGCTGTAACACGCCTGTGACGCTGCGTTTATACAGTTCGCCGTTGATAAGGCGAATGCCTTGGAGCGTCGCGCGATGTGTCGTGCATCTGTCGGGTCGTCCGGTAGGCGCTTGCTGAGGAGGTACGTAATGTACGGCTGCGTCCAGGATTGTTCGATCATCATGACGCTCATTGGTCCCTCGAGTCCTGTGTCGAGCTCCAAGTCATCGATTGTCATTAGCTCATTGGGTGGCATAGCCCCCGAGTCCGTTGCTGCACTTGTTTTCTTCTCTGCGGCCTTTGGCTTGATGGAGCGCTCGCAGATGCGCTCGAGAAATACCCCAGGTGGTATGGGTGCGCAGGTGGAACATATGTTGGCGAGTGCGTCCGCCTCCTCATTGCTTTCGCGACCTATGTGTCGCAACTCGCAACCGTCGAAGTCTCCTTCAAGTGTGTCGTAGAGGTCGCGGTATGCGATCATGTTGTCGTTTAGTGCGTCGCACTCGTGCAATGCTTGGTTGACGACCAGTTTGGAGTCGCCATATATGATTAGCCTCTTTGCGCCGCAGGCTTTTGCCATCCTCATCCCGTGTAACAGGGCCTCGTATTCAGCCTTGTTGTTTGAGGCTGTGAACTGCATTCGCAGGACGTACTTCATCTTGTCCCCTTGGGGCGATGTTAGTATGACACCTGCTCCTGCTCCGTCTTTCCTCTTGGACCCATGGAAGTGCATTGTCCAGAGGTAGGACATGTCTGGCCTGTCTGGGAGTTGGTTTTCCATCCAATGCATGAGGAAGTCCGGAAGAACTTGCGACTTGATTGCGCCGCGCTTTTCGTATGTGATGTCTCGTGGAGACAGTTCAATTCCCCAAAGCGCGACTCGCCCTGTGGCGAGAGGGTTATTGAGGATATGTCCCAATATGGCGTCGTTGACTACCACGATTGGGTGTTCCTGGAAGTAGTGGCGCAGTCGCCGGGCGGTCATAAAGACGCCGTACGCCAGCTTCTGATAGTGCGGGTACCGCTGCTTTGTTGGCGTGAGGACCTCGTTGAGGTAGTATACCGGGTGTTGTACGCCGTGGACCTTGTTTTCCTCGGCCCGTTCGACGACGAGCACTGTGCTAACCACTTGGTTGGTGGCGGAGATGTACAACAGCAGTGGTTCCCTTTCTCGTGGAGTTACCAATACTGGCAAGGTGGATAGCAGGCGCTTGAGGTCTTCGAATGCTTCTTGCGCTTCATTGGTCCACTCGAATTTGTCGGTTTTGCGGAGGAGCTGATAGAAGGGCAGCGTCTTTTCTCCCATTCAACTGATAAATCGACTGAGGGCCGCGATTCGCCCAGCTAGTTGCTGAATGCCTCTTATGTTCTTTGGCTTCTCCATGGCCAGTATGGCCTTTATCTTTTTCAGGTTTTCCTCAATCCCTCTCGCGGAGATGAGATACCTGAGCAGTTGCCCAGAGGGTACGTCGAAGGCGCATTTGTCCGGATTGAGCTTTATCTGGTAGCGATCGAGGTTGGCGAAGGTTTCGCGCAAGTCGTCGATTAGGGAGGCTTCTTCCTTGGTTTTGATTACTATGTCGTCGACATAGACTTGGATGTTGCAACCAAGTTGCTCTTTGAGGCAGGCCTACATGCACCTCTGGTACGTGGCCCCTGTGTTTTTTAGCCCGAAGGGCATTGTGTTGTAGCAGAACACGCCAAAGGGCGTTGTAAACACGGTCTTCTCCTGGTCCTCCTCCTTCATTCGGATTTGGTTATAGCCTGAGTAGGCGTCAAGGAAGCAGAGGCGCTCGCATCCAGTAGTGGAGTCGATGATTTGATCGATCCGTGGTAGCGGGAAGTGATCTTTTGGGCAGTGTTTGTTAAGAGAAGTGAAGTCCACGCACATTCGCAGGATATCCGTGTCCTTTTTGGCACCAACACCGTATTGGCGAGCCAAGTGCTTTCCTTAATCTCGCGTATGAATTTGGCCTCGAGGAGTCTGTTGATCTCCATTCCGACTGCCTATGCCCGTGGCTCAGACAGTCGCCTGATTGTTTGCTTGACTGGCCTTGCGTCGGGGTTGACGTTGAGTGCGTGCTCGGCGAATTCCCTGGGAACTCCTGGCATGTCCGCAGGACACCAGGCGAAAATTTCCCAGTGCTCACGGAGGAATTCGACGAGCGCGAGTTCCTATGTGGGACTCAAGTTGTTGGCGATGAGGGCCGTTTTAGCGGGATCCGATGGATGGACCTGCACCTTCTTTGTGTGCACAGATGAGTCGAAGGAGAGGTCAGGTGAGCTTGGCCTACTCTGAGGGGGCAGACTGTTGTCTGTCGTTTCCTTCAATCGCGCGAGTTCCTCCTACATACCGAAGGACTGGGAGATTCTGTTGAATTCCCTATCGCAACTGTCAGATCGCTCGAAACTCCCGTTGATCGTGATGACGCTGTTGGGACCTGGCATTTTCATCTGCAGGTAGGCGTAGTGGGGTACTGCCATGAACTTAGCGAACGCGACGTGCCCGAGGATGCAGTGGTATTGTGAGGACCAGTCGACAACTTCAAAGTCGATGCGCTCGCGTCGGAAGTTTTTTGGCGTGCCGAATATGACGTCGAGGTTGATTTTGCCCAGGGGGTATACGCCTTTTCCTGGGACGATGCCGTGGAACGTTGTGTCCGATGCCTCCAAGCAGGTTAGAGGGATCCTCATTGCTCGCAAGGTACTCGCGAATATGAGGTTGATACCGCTTCCGCCATCCATGAAGACGCGACTCATGTCGAAGCCTCCAATTTGTGCCTCGAGTACGAGGGGGCAATGACCTGGGCGAGGTACTTGAGGCGGGTGGTCGCGTTTGTCGAAGGTAATGCACGACTCACTACCGCTGAGGTACTTAGTGGTGGATGGTGGCGAGTGTGTGGCCAAATTGACTTGCCGAGTGATGGCCTTCTGCACCCTGTTGGAGGGGCATCCCTTTTGGATCATCATGGTGCCCATGGCTCGTGGGTATGGTTCGCCTCCATGATGCTGGTCCGGTGCAGCTCCGTTCGGGGGTGGCCCAGGTGGTGGCGGTGGTGCGCCATGTGCCACTGCGCCTGGAGCGGTTCCGTAGCCTCTTTCGACTGCATTGCGGTTCATCCGAACCAACCCCTCATGTAGCTTGAGGAACTCGCGGCAGTCTTTGAGGAGGTGACTGGATTTCCTCTTGCCATCATGCTTGTCGATGTAGAAGTGTACCGTGCATGGCTCGGACAGTTTATCCTTGATGGAAGTCGCGGGTGCTTCATCGCGAGTGCGGCGTTGCCACACTTGCGTGGTTTTCCCGGAGTCGCGGTATCCGCTGTTGCGGTTATCGTCGCGTCTATCGGCGTAGCCGGCTGTGACCATGTTGGCATCATCGCGATCGTCATAGACGCGCATACGACGTTTGCCCCGGCGGTCGCATCTGAGTTCTGCTTCCTCGTCAGAGTGAACGCGATTCTTTAGCGAATCTTCTCCATCAGCCCACTGATTCGCGATCTCCATCAGGTGGTCGATGGTCTTGGGCTTTGAGCGGCCTAGCTCCTCCCTGAGTTCCATGCGGCAGATACCACCGTTGAATGCATCAATCGCGCGGTCTTCCGAGATGTTCTCTGCGGAGTTCTTGATGATGGACCATCTTTGGATGTAAGAGCGCAGCGATTTGCCAGATTTTTGCTGGCAGCATCTCAGTTCTTCGATTGAAGCGGGGCATTTGTACGTGCCCTTAAAGTTGCATACGAAGCTGTAGACCAGCTCATCCCAGCTGCAAATGGATCCGCGTGGGAGGTTATTGAGCCATGCTCATGCGGCGCCCTGCAGCTGTAGCTGCAAGCATTGCATGGCAGTACTTCGACTGCCTCCATGCAGCCTGACTGAGGAGATGTGATCCTCCAGCCAGATCTTGGGGTCCTACAGACCGTCGAATTTCGGGTTCTCCGATGGGAGTTTGAACCCTTTAGGCATTCGCTTTTTCCTGATGGATCTGCTAAAGCATCTGGCGCCGCAGAGCTCCCCATCTTCTTCTTCCGAATCAGTCGACCGAGCACGTCGTGCCCTTGACTTGTCGATCTTGCGCTGTGTGAGCTCGTCGCGTGCATCGTAGTCGCGATCGTGTCGTCGTGAGCGGCGGCGTCGAGACAGGTCGTGACTGTCATCGCTTGACGAGGGCGAGGAGTAGCGTCTTGCTAATGCTTTGCCCTTTTTTGGGTCTGGTACTGGTTCTTTGTCGAGGGCAGCCTCGATTAGTCCTAGGCCTGCGATCGTAGATCGGTGCATGGCCGTGCGCGGATCTCCAGCCGGTGGCTAGTTATTGAGAAGGTACATGGTGGCCGCCGTTACTGCGGCTTGTGGCGTCCTGGGAACCACGTTGCCTCTTGTGTCGACTGTCATAGAGCCGAAGTCGAGGACTTTCGCGGCGTCTATGCATTCTTGTTCGGTGAGGTGAGCCATCCGCGATTGCCTCTTTCTAGCGAGTTGCTCGTTGCCTCTTGAGGAGGATCCTCCGTAGGAGGAGAGCCTAGCGCGACGAAGGCTTGACTCGTCTGACGCCTTTTTACGCGCCTCAAGTTTCGCGATTGCTTGTTTCTGGCGCTTGAATTCCTCCTTTAGGAGCCAGTGGTAGCCCATCAGCAGTTCTTGCGGGGACCCGAAGGGTAGAGGTGTACCTCGTAGGGCTTCGCGGCAGCGTTCCCACTCTTGCTCGTTGAGCCTGATCACGACGCGTTCGTCGGTTTGCTCGTTGATTATGGTGGGGGGTTCGACTGCTCCTCCATTGCCACCGTTGCCGCCGTTGGCGGTGTTGGGCGGGTCGGTGCCGTTGTCGGTGTTACCATTGTTACCACGGTTGGCGGAGGTGTCGCCCGCGTTGATGACGGCGCACATGAAGTGATTTGGGAAGCTGTTGCTTCCACAACTTTTAGATCCGGAACCGTAGGTTCCATCTTCAGTGGCTAGATCGCTTAGATCGGAGTCGCGACTGCTTCGCTGACCATGTTCCCAACCGCCGCTGGAGCATTGAGCTCACTGAGGGTACCGATCGATGGAGGGAACCATGATGCTGGGGCAATCGCCGGTGCCGTCGGCTGATCGAGCATGCGTAGTGTGCCCATCTGACCAACTTGGAAGCGGAAGCTCCCAATCGCCAGGCTGATTCCGTCGCCCATGGATTTGAAGGCCGGGCGAGTAGCCGGCGTGTGGACGGTGAAGTCGAAGGCACCGAAAAGCTGGTGAATCTCTGCTGTTGTAGAGTTGTAGACCGCGTTTGATGGGGCCGAAGAAGCCGCAACATCAGCACTCCCAATTCCCACAGAAGGCGCCAATTGACGAGGGTTTAACTCGTCAATGCCCATTGTTATGGACTTGGGTTTTGGAGAAGGAGGGAGCGCTGGAGACATCTATCGGCTAGCAAACAAGCACACAGGGGACAAAGGATTTACCCAGGTTCAGGCCTCGTAGAGGTCCCTACTCCTGCTTGTCTGCTCGTGGAATTATCGAGGGAGTCGAAAGTTACAATGGTGCGCAGATGCAATCTGGCGAGGGTTGTGGAAACTAGGGTTGCGTGTGTCCTCCTCACCGCCCCCTCCTAGCCTTTATATAGATAGGCTAGGTCTCGGGTAGCAGGTCGAGTCGGTTACAAGTTAGGGTTTTCCCCTTCAAACTTTCTATCTTTAGCTTCTTCTTGTCCTTCAAGCAATTGAGAGTCCATAGGTTACTCGAGTCCCTTCATCCGGTATGGTTGATGAAAGTATAAGCTAGTATGGTTGATGAAAGTATAAGCAAAGCTGTTGATCCTGATAAACAAATGGTTGATGAACCTATAATAGCAAATGTGAAAGACTTTGTCACTAAATATGTAGAAAAGGGACACACTATCCTTTGTAAGGATATCCCTAATATTGTTTCACAAAGTAGTGTTATGAGAGCTAGTATTCCTGTGTTTTCTGTTAGAATAAGTGATCATTGTTACGATGGTCCTTGTGATAGTAATCTTGTTAAGTTTATGCATGATACTGAAAGTTACTATGAGTTAGGGAAAAGTGTTCTTATGCATCTCAATAACATCAAGTTTCCTTGTTTTATGCTGAAAGTTTTTATGTTGCACTTCTTTTGCCTTCCTATGCTAGTAGCTTCTGGTTTCAACAACTTGTTTGTTTACAAAATTCCCTTGCATAGGAAGTGGGTTAGACTTAAATGTGTGTATTTTTGCTTCTTAGTGCTCTCTTTCACTTCAATTCATATTCTTATGTGAGCATCTTTGAAATTATCATGCCCATCTTAATGGCTATAAAGAAAGAGCTTTTTGGGAGACAACCCAGTTTATTTTTGCTTTCAGTTTGTTTTTGTTTCTTTGAGTCTTGGAAGTTATTAATTTGGTAATAACCTCTCCTTATCCTTTTTGTTTGGTTTTTTTGTCAAGATCAACCTATAACGAGAGAGAAGTAATATTTGGGGAAGTTGCTGTCCCAAAATAGATTTTTGTGCTTCACCGTAAAAATTCGTGAGAGATCTCTGTTCGTCGGATTGAGCTGTAATTTTTTGTGCTTCTGCCCCAGGTTGTTATTTAACTTTCGTAGTTTTGCACTTTTTATTTGAGCAATAGAATATTTTCGAAAAAATTAATCTTTACCTGCTGGTCTGTTTTGACAGATTTTGCCACTCTTGCATTTGCTTCTTTATTCGATTTCCTTTTTGAATTCTTTTTGGGTTTTCAGAAGGAGTTGCTACAGTAGCTTATATTTGATGGTTTTGAGTTGAAGTTGGCCTCAAAAGGTTTTATCGCTTCACTTATACTAATGTTGCTAATGAGAACTATGTGAAGTTTTGTATGAAAGAAATTTCCAAGTAGTGGAGATAATGGTGTAATGAGAAAGTGAAAGGTTTTATGACTCAAGTAATAAGTGTATGAAGATGAAGATATTGATGTTATTCAAGTGGTGACTCCGGAAGAACCCACTAAATACCAAATTCAGAGACCTGCAGAGTCCGTTTTCAAATAGGTAACAGTTCTGGTAAGAAAAGTTCCGCGAAAATACTATCCAACTATATTTTTGCAGTTTTTAGACAATAAGGAAAGCTACGAAGCGAGAGAGAGGGACGGAAACGGAGCCAGGGTGGCTCACACCACCCTGTGGCGCGGGCCCACCCCTGGCCGCGCCACCAGGTGGTGTGGCCACTCCGGACTCCGTCTCCGACTCGTTTTCTCCCAGTACCTTCCTTTTGGTGTGAAACTTCGTAATATATAATCCCCCGGGTCCCCTGAGGTTCGTATACCATGTTTTCGTTGTGGTTTTGTTTCGATATGTTTCTGCCAGGAACTATTCTTGAAAGCTTAGAAGCACAATGGTGTCCGCCAAGGATAAGGGGAAGGAGCCTATGGAGGAAGATCTCCAAGACCCCAGGCAGGAGAAGGAGATCAAGAGTGAAGATGAAGAGGAGGCAAAGCACACCGGCACTACCATTGCAAGCATTGGAGTGGTGGCAAACCCTGCCAGGAGTATGTCAATTGGAGCGAAGCCTCCTCGTCACTGTTCAGATCCCTGGTCACTTCCTCCGTGCACCAAGAATCCTTTCCATACCCTTATCCATGAGCATCCATACCAGAATATGCCCAAGGGAAACTACCCTCCAATTGGGATTTGCCTCGTTCTAGCCATGCAGGAAAAGAAGACTTCAAGGAGGAAGAGTGGGGAAAGAATCGCAAGAGCTGGGATTCTCAACCCGACATGATCATGAGCCGCATTGAGCAAAACTCACAGCTTATTCGTAATCTCACCTTCGAGATTGAGGACTTGGGGAAACTGTTCAAAGAGCTCATCAAGAGAATACCACCACCACCGAAGGAGTAATTCGTCATCAGGTTTGGCATCCCCTTGGTTTGTTCCAAGCTTGGGGGAGTGCCGCGGTATCACATCACTATCTTCTATCTTTTTACCTTTTAGTAGAGTCATATCATGAATAGAGAAGTTATCATGTAGGATGGTTTGCATTATGGAAGTGTCCCCTCTCTCGTTAGATATGTATCCCTTGGTATGAGTTGCCGTTATGGAATATTAATGAGAAGTTATATCATTTACTCTTTTGCATATCTTATATTAGTTTTCAATTCATGGTTATATAATTGATCTTGTTGTTAGTATTGGTATCACTTTAGGATCATTGAGTTAATTTAGTTGGTTTTGGCAAACCTGGCTCGGTCAGTAGCAACACTATTTTTGAGAGTTGAATGAAAAGATAAAAGTACTCTTAAAGAAATATAATTTCATCATCTTTCTTTCTTGATTTTCTCATAAGTCTAGTATTCTCTAGTTAAGATCTTTTGTGCTTCCAAGGAAGATTGCATGTTTGTCTTTATCACTTGTATGTTTGTTTATTTCCTTCAACTCTTATACTTGCTACCCAGCCTTGCTAGCCAAAAACCTGTACTGAGAGGAAATTCTTCTCGTGCATCCAATCCTTAAACCAAAACCTATGCCATTTGTGTCCACCATACCTACCTATTAGCATTATTGTTATTCCAAGTAAATTCTTGTTTTTATCTACCTTCCAAATTAAACTTGTTATGTGAAAATTAGTGATTAAAGCTCTCACGAACTTGATGGCACACTTTACTTTCTTGCACTTAATAAACTTGAATCATTGTGCCCATCTATGTTGCATATATGCTTGCGATTTGTGAGTTGTGAATTAGCAGAACCATGCTGTCATGGGGAACGCTTTCAACATTGCACTGGTACTTTGTACCTAGTTGATATCATGCTCTTTTGTCTATGGATGTCGTCGGTGTGAAATGAAAGGGGAGCTTGTAAGTCCATGGAGTTATGCATGTGTGTTAGAGAAACGCCTGGGCCACTGTTCTAATCCATGCTAACATGGTGGAAACCTGCAGCGTAACCATAACGAGCATCTATGAAGCATTCTTCTTATAAAAAAAGAGTCCTATATTAAGAAAAAAAGAGAAAAAGAAAAAAGAGATTATGAAAAGAGGAAAGAGAGAAAAAGCACCATATTCCCATGGTAAATAAGAAGATTACTGAGATGTTTGTTGTCTGCTTGCCTTGTCATTTTCATATGGGGATTCTTCCGTATCATCGGGCAGGGGGTACCCCGTTGGCGGTTCTCTATGATACACATGTGCTTACGATGACAAGAACTTACCGGTGACTAAACTTGAGTAGCATGAGGAGCGGCCCTCGTATTCAAGGGACATGAAATTCTCAATTTACAACTTGTCATGCATATCCTCATATTTGATCACTTTAACCTTAATCACCTAAATATGCCTATGATAGGGGCAATGAGAGCAGAAAGCTAATAAGTATCATAATTTTTGGGAGCTCTTTATGAAACTTGAAATCCCTGCTTCCCTCTGTGAAGGGCCTTTCTTTTACTTTTTAGTTGAGTCAGTAAACCTATTCCCTTTTATCTCAGCAAGTATTTTGAGTTGTGTTTCATTCATTCATATGATGATTTATTCAATCATGTTTCTTATGTTCCTTGTTTTGCACATTGCTCTTATCTTGGTGATTACTACTTTGAAAGCTTTCATTGAAAACCAGTTATTTGTGAACTCCAGCCAATTATCAACTATTCTTCGACCAAGAGCTAAGCTTGCCATTACAAATTATGATTCACTTTATGTATCTTTATTGTGTTTCCTTTACTTATTACAAGTTAAGTTATATAATAGTGAGTTGTCTTCTATTATGATCTATGTATTGATGAATGTGATGCTTCGTGTCCGTATTCTTTTATCGACTCTTCACTCCATAAACCTGAGGTCATGTTTATTGAGCTCAGTTTCGCTTGGGGACAAGCGAAGTCTAAGCTTGGGGGGAGTTAATACGTCCATTTTGCATCACTATTCTATGTCATAATTTATTGTTATTCATTGATATATTTCATATTAAGAGATGATACTTATGTTATTTCATCTGTTTTTGCATGGTTGATGACTTTTGGAGCATGGACCGCTGCAGTCAGGATTCTGATGGAAAAGGTGCTGTTTGGAGGCAAAATTCGCGAAGATCAGAAAATCTGGGAAAATATACGGAAAATCCTATTTTTCCAGAAGACGAAGGAAGCCAGAAGGAGTGGAGATGGGCCAAAGGGGGGCCACACCACCCCCTGGCGCGGGCCACCCTAGGTCGCGCCACCAGGTGGTGTGGCCGTCCTAGCCCACCTCTGGCTCTCTCCTCTGGCGTATATATTCCTCCTGAAACCCTAAGACTCGGAGAGCGACCACAGAAAGATTATGCCGCCTCTGCGGGGCAGAAAACACCAAGAGAGAAAGATCTCCGGCAGACAGATTTCTGCCGGGGGAATTCCTTCCTAGAGAGGGGAGATCATCGCCATCAACACCACCATCAAGCTGGACTTCATCAGGATCATCATCATCATCACCACCATCATCACCATCAGCACCCTCATCACTAACTCCATATTGCTGTAACGATTGGGTTAAATCTTGCATAGTTCTTAGGGGAAAACTTTCCCGGTGTTGATTACTCTTTGTAGTTGATGCTATTGAGTGAACCATTGAATTATCGTTTATGTTCAGATTGTTATACATCATTATTCCATCTCTGATCATGATCCATATGATGTCTTGTGAGTAGTTCGTTTTGTTCTTGAGGACATGGGAGAAGTCATGTTGTTAGTAGTGGAATTGTGTTGAGAAAGATTCAATAGTTTGATATTTAAGTTGTGGTGTACTTCTAGTGGTGTCATGTGAACGTCGACTACATGACACTTCACCTATATGGGCCTAGGGGAATGCATTGTGTATTTGGCTACTAATCGTAGGGGTTGCCGGAGTGACAGAAACCTGAACCCCCTTTAGGAAAACATTGCACAAGGGACGTAAGGGTCTTAGAGTTTAAAGTTGTGGTTAGGTTTCTACCTTAATTACTTTCTTGTACTTACGGATGTTTGCAAGGGGTATAATCACAAGTATGTATTAGTCCTAGGAAGGTCGGTACATTAGTACAGGTTCGCCCACACAACACTTAGCAAGCTAAAGAAGATTAATCAACTATATGAAGCAAAAGCACTTGACAGTCTTCCCATGTGTCCTCGAGAACGTTTGGTCATCTTAAGTAATACAACCGGCTTGTCCTTTGCTGCATAAAGGATTGGGCCACTTGCTGCATTTACTCCTATTATCTTTTATTTACTCGTACTTGATTTACTTGCTTAATCAAAAATCCCTAAAAATCTGTTTGCTAAGTATTTGCAGAGAATTCCTGATCCATACCACTAGTCAGCACCTTCTGCTCCTTGTTGGGTTCGACACTCTTACTTATCGAAAATACTGCGATACACCCCCTATACTTGTGGGTCATCAGAAGCCTAGCAGGTTCATGCAAGCATTCTTCGTCGCGTGCATCATGTCGATTGAAGACTGGACCTCTAGGCATTCCTAATAGGGTAGCTCCCAAAATATAGATTTCTTCTTCCACATGGCCGCATGTCCGGTAATGTTGTCTTTCGGAACAGATTGACTGCCAGGACCCTTTACAAAGATTACTTTCAGGTCCTTCACCATACCAAATACATCAGCACCAGTAGGGAGCTGAGGCTTCTTCCGGTGATCTGCCTCACCGTTGAAATGCTTGCCTTTCTTTCTTACTTGATGATTGGCCGAAAGAAATTGAAGACATCCCAGGTACACAACCTTCTTACATTTATCCAAATATGTACCTTTAGTTTTATCTAAGCAGTGCGTGCATGCATTGTATCCCTTGTTTGAATGTACTGAAATGTTACTAAGAGCAGGCCAATAATTGATGGTCACGAAAAGCAATGCTCGTAGGTCAAATGGCTCCTGTTTGTGCTCATCCCACACACGTACACCTGGTTTCGCCCACAGTTGTAAAAGTTCATCAACTAATGGCCTTAGGTACACATCAATGTCATTGCCAGGTTGCTTCGGTCCTTGGATGAGCACTGGCATCATAATGAACTTCCACTTCATGCACAACCAAGGAGGAAGGTTGTAGATACATAGAGTCACGGGCCAGGTGATGTGACTGCAGCTCTGCTCCCCAAAAGGATTCATGCCGTCTGTACTTAGACCAAACCATAAGTTCCTCGCATCATGTGCAAAGTCCCCGTACTTTGTGTTGATGTTTCTCCACTACGACCCATCGGCGGGGTGTCTCAGCTTCGACCCATCTTTGTTACGCTCTTCTTTGTGCCATTGCAACAACCTAGTCTTTGTTTCTGAATAGACGTTTCAACCGTGGTATTATAGGATCATACCACATGACCTTAGCAGGAACCCTCTTCCTGGGGGCTCGTCATCGCCCTCAACATCACCAGGGTCATTGTGAGATCTAGGCACATGTCTTAATAGGATTGATAGGATACCCATATCAACAAGTTGCAACTTCTTTTCCGGAAGCTCATTCGAAAAGAACTCTAAGGTTAAGTGTGCTTGGCCTAGAGCAATTCTAGGATGGGTGACCGACCGGGAAATGGGTAACCGGGTGCGCACGAGTGAGGACAAAGTGTGCAAAAAAGACTAGTGTTGGTCTGTGGGGCCAGTCTAGATATCCTATTAAGCTGCCAGGAGTGACACCCCCGGGCCCAGGAGTGGACGGGGTGTTACAAGTGGTATCAGAGTCGACCCTTGCGATTACACGGGTGTGTGCGGGTCAGTGGCGGGACATGTGGAGCATGGCCCGTGTGGCCCGGAGTGGACACGACATGGCACATGTGCTGGCACTGGACGCATAGACGCGTGCCAAGAAGGAACGTTCCTGGGGTGTGCTTGATCGATGAGGGCATCGATCTTCTAAAGGGTGGGTGTATGTGAGATCTAGGCACATGTCTTAATAGGATTGATAGGATATCCATATCAACAAGTTGCAACCTCTTTTCTGGAAGCTCATTCGAAAAGAACTCTAAGGTTAAGCGTGCTTGGCCTAGAGCAATTCTAGGATGGGTGACCGATCGGAAAATGGATAACCGGGTGCACACGAGTGAGGACAAAGTGTGCAGAAAAGACTAGTGTTGGTCTGTGGGGCCAGTCTAGATATCCTATTAAGCTGCCAGGAGTGACACCCCCCGGGCCCAGGAGTGGATGGGGTGTTATAGTCATCTTGTCTGATCTTGTACCGACATGCAGTGCATACCGGACATTTATCCATATTCTCGTACTTATCACCGCGGTACAGGATGCAGTCATTTATGCATGCATGTATCTTCTGCACATCTAATCCTAGAGGACAGATAGCCTTCTTTCCTTCGTACGTTGTCTCGGGCAGTTCGTTATCCTTTGGAAGCTTCGACTTCATTATTTTCAGTAAATTCTCAAATCCTTTGTCAGATAAACTAGCCTCAGCCTTCCATTTCAGCAGTTCTAGTGTGGTACCGAGCTTTATGCTGCCATCCTCGCAATTTGGGTACATCAACTTTTTGTGATCCTTTAGCATGGCCTCCAACTTTAGCTTCTCATTTTCTGTAAAGCATTCTCTCTTTGCATCAGAAATGACCCGAACAAGACCATCAGCGGGCTCATCCAATGCGCGTTGTTCTTCTTCATTGTCGCCTCCTTCTTCTTCATTGTCACCTCCTTCTTCTTCATTGTCTTCCATTGCAGTATCCTCGTTTTCTTCATGGAACATATGATAGTTGTCATCATCCTCTTCTTCTTCATTCTCTTCCATCGTAACCCCTCTTTCTCCGTGCAAGGACCAACAATAATATTCGGGAATGAAACCTTGCCGAAGCATGTGGTCTTGAATGGTTCTCGAGTTGGTGTACTCCTTGACGTTCCGACAGTCAACACATGGACAAGGCATAAAATTATCCACCTTGTTATCCTCAGCCACATCGATAAATTTATGCAGGCCTGCAATGAATTCGGAACTGTGACAGTCGCCGTACATCCATCGCTTCCGTGCATCAATCTACATCATACATAATAGTCAAATGACCATCGTGCATGGACACATGCAATATTTTTGTATCAATTACAGATGAAAAGGATAAGGTTGCTAACCTCGGTCAAGGATACCATTTTGTTTCAACTTAAGTGTGGCTCGGGCATTTCACCGAACACCTCTTGTGCATATATAGCAATGGGAAAAAAACCTAGCACCCACCCCTCTCACACATCCAGCCAGAAAAAACTGGGCTGTGAGGGTTTATTTATAGGTAGGGGAGGGGCAATAGTCCCGGTTTGGGGCATGAACCGGGACTAATTCTCCGTGGCCCGACACGTGTCAGGCGCGGGAGCATTAGTCCCGGTTCATGCCCTAAACCGGGGCTATTGCCCCCAACCGAACCGGGGCTAACGCTTCACGACGCTTTCTCAGGTCGAACCGGGACCCATGCCGGGCATTGGTCCTGGTTTTTGCTTGAACCGGGCCTAATGGGTAATGGGGCTCCAGCCGAAAGACTAGTTTTCTACTAGTGTAAGCTATATGGTTACAACAAAACATCAGCAAGTAGTAGAGAATGGAGGTGTAAGTCACAAGTTTGAGGTTTTAAGTTGCCAATTTGTTGCATTTTCTGTCCAGTTTAAGCATGAGCTTGGGATTTGTGGAAGAATACAAATCTAGATAGATCATTTGGGAAATTAAATGTGGAGGGCGAGACTAAGGGTTCGAGAGCATTCAGCTGATGCATTGTTGATTTTGAGAGGCATGGAATTCACCTTTTAGCAATCAGTGGTATGAATGCTCTGTTGTTTTTGGACCTAAGTAGCTACATCATCATGTGTAGGCTCGGAAATTGTGCTTTTCTATGTCTATATTTAGGTCCTCTTGCTCAGTATATACATACTTTCTGTAATTTTTTTATCCCCGGGATAAGATGAGTGCGGTGATGTATTTCCTTGGTACTGTCTTTGTTTGACTCGATGTCTATTTTACTCTTATAACAAATTTAGCACAACAGTGAAATGCATTGAAACAAACCCTTTTTTACATTTATAAGAATATACATAGTTTGAGAATATATGAAGAAAATGTTAGATTATATAGGATGGGTCCTTTTGCAAACTACCAATGCTCTGGGATTTATCTAATGAAAATGCATGAGTATTTGTTTTGCTTGCTGTTGTGAGTCAAGAAGTGTGCAAAGTTAATCAGTCATAGTCTTGCTCTTTTTTTATTAAACATCACCGCATGTTAAGGTCTCATACTTATGTTACATGTTCCACCTCCAGGTCCAATTTGCATACATTCTCTCGCAATCAAAGATATCAGATTTAGGGCGTTCCAACTTTCTAAGGCTATGTGTCATCAAAATGAAATGGTCTTATCTTTGGCGAAGCTTATTGGGTTACAGAGTTTTCCAGGCTATTGTGTTGCATCAGAATGAGCAAAAGGCGGAAGTAGAAAGTGTTTGTTTGATCTCTCCCGTTCGAGCCCAACGGCCCGAACGAGCTCCTTATCCGCGCCCTGATTGGGGGCGCCCAACCTAATCATGGTTGGTGGGCCCCTGTCGCCGCGCTATATAAAGTGGTGGGGGACCGGCAGCACGGGTTACGAGGAACGCCGCTACTCTAGTCACCCCACCTACACCCCTACCGATCTAGGGTTAGCGTGAGCCGACGGGAAGCGCCGCCACCACCGCACACCCACGCCGTCGACCCTTTTTCCCATGGCTAATGACGGCGGCTCCAGCTCCGGAACTAGCTCCGACATCCCCTCTGGCTCGTGCTTGTTGAGCCAGGGTGCAGGTGAATCTCTCTCTCTATCTCTCAGATGCAATAGCTAGTGCTAGAGCAGATGCTACCGAAAGATCTAGGCTAGTAGATGTAAAGTAGATTTTAACATTGGTATCAGAGCCACTAGTTCTAGTTTTTTCGGTGCAAAAGAAAGGGAAAACCAAGGCTAACCCTAAAAGGGCAAAGTGCGCCGCCCACATGGCCGCGCCGTTCCACTCGATCCCGACGCATCGGCAAGCCGAGGTCGGGAAGAAGAACAAACCCCTAACGGGGCAAAGAAAAGCAAATCAAAAGCCCCTGGTTTTTCCCCGTTTCACCCCGAATCCAAACCAAAGTATAGCTACACTAGAAATAATCCACACTGATATTTGTGGACCGTTTCCGGTGAAAAGTGTGGATGGTTATGATTCATTCATAACATTCACGGACGATCACTCCTGGTATGGTTACATTTATCCAATCAAAGAAAGATCTTAAGCATTGGATAAGTTTAAAATTTTCAAAGCTGAAGTTGAAAATCAGCATGATAAAAGAATTAAGATAGTCCGGTCTGACTGTGGGGGGGAGTACTACGGTCGGCATACTCCATATGGTCAAGTACCAGGACCTTTTGCAAGGTTCCTACAAGAAAATGGAATAGTCGCCCAGTATTCTATGCTAGGCGAACCTCAGCAAAATGGAGTAGCTGAAAGGCGCAACCGTACCCTTATGGATATGGTGCGCAACATGATGAGCTATTCCACCCTCCCATTGGGATTGTGGATGGAGGCGATTAAAACCGCCATTCACATTCTCAACAGAGTACCAAGTAAGTCGGTGCCCAAAACACCGTACGAATTGTGGACAGGCAGAGTCCCCTCTCTACACCACTTGAGGGTCTGGGGGAGCCCAGCTGAGGCAAAAGTTTTTAATCCAAACATTGCAAAGTTAGACCCCAAAACAGTGTCTTGCCACTTCATTGGCTATCCAGATAGATCAAAAGGTTATCGTTTCTACTGTCCTGACAGATACACAAAGTTTATAGAAACGAGACATGTAGTCTTCTCGGAGGACAAATTGATGAGGGGGGCACGGTAGCTCGGGAAATTGATCTTGAGGAGAAGAGGGTGCATGCACCTAATCCGATGACTCAGGAGGCATTTTTCTCGCTACCTGTTGTGCCACCATCTACAACCCCTGAGGTTGTGGTGCCGGCACCTGTTGTGACTCCACACGTGACAACAATGGGAGAAGGTTCAGAACCTGTCCGTCAGGAGCCACCTGAACCCACTATTGAGCACGAAACGGAGCCAGAACAGCCACATATTGACAATGTGCCAGAACCCGAGGCAAGAAATGAGCAAGAGTCCGATGAACTCAGAAGGTCTAAAAGAGAACGAAGACCAGCCATTTCCAAAGAAATTTACAAAGTCTACAACACAGAAACAGTTCATATGGAGGGCAACCCTACCTCATATGAAGAAGCCATGAGAAGCCCTCACTCAGCCAAGTGGGTGGAGGCAATGGAAGATGAAATGAAATCGATGAGTTCCAACAATGTTTAGGACTTAGAGGAAATTCCTAAAGGAGCCAAAACAGTAGGATGCAAATGGGTCTACAAGGCAAAGTATGACTCCAATGGGAATATAGAAAAGTACAAAGCTAGACTTGTGGCAAAAGGCTTTACGCAAAGAGAAGGGGTAGATTACAATGAGACTTTTTCTCCGGTATCATGTAAAGATTCCTTCAGAATCATAATGGCACTAGTTGCACATTTTGATCTAGAGTTACATCAAATGGATGTTAAGACGGCATTTCTAAATGGAGATTTAGCAGAAAATATTTACATGAAACAAGCCAAGGGTTTTTTCATGGAGGGGAAGGAACATATGGGATGCCGCCTAAAGAAATCCATTTACGGGTTAAAGCAAGCCTCTAGGCAGTGGTATTTAAAGTTCAATGATACAATTAAAAGATTTGGATTCAAAGAGAATATTGAGGACAACTGCATTTATGCAAAGTTTAAAAGTGGGAAATATATTTTCCTAATTCTGTATGTGGATGACATCTTGCTTGCTAGCAGTGATGTCAGTCTACTACTAGAAACAAAGAAGTTCTTGTCTTCAAATTATGATATGAAAGACCTTGGTGAAGTTTCTTATGTTTTGGGCATAGAAATTCACCGAGATAGAAAGAATGGAGTGTTAGGACTGTCGCAGAAAGCATATTGTGAAAAGATTCTAAATAAATACAATATGCATGCGAGTAATGCAACACCTGCTCCCATAGTCAAGGGCGATAGTTTTGGGAAATCCTAATGTCCAAAGAACCAGTATGAGATCGATCAAATGAAGTCAGTACCATATGCTTCGGCTGTTGGAAGCTTACAGTATGCACAAGTGTGCACTTGCCCTGACTTAGCTTTTATCACCGGGGTACTCGGCAGATATCAAGAGAATCCAGGCATAGAGCACTGGAAGATGGTAAAGAAAGCTTTGCGTTATGTGCAAGGCACAAAAGGCCTCATGCTAACATATAAAAGATCTGATTTCCTGGAGATAAAAGGGTACTTAGATGCGAATTTTGCGGGAGATAAAGACAACAGAAAGTCCACGACAGGATATGTCTTTACTCTCGCAGGAGATGCTATTTCATGGAGAAGCGCCAAACAGTTGATAGTTGCATCATCTACGATGTATGCAGAATTTATAGCATGTTATGAGGCCATGGGACATGCGTTATGGTTAAAGAAATTTCTACCCGACTTGAGAGTGGTAGACTGCATCAGCAGGCCACTAAAGATGTACTGTGACAACGAGCCCGCAGTATTCTATGCTCACAACAACAAGTCGAGTAATGCTACAAAGTCAATAGATATAAAGTATTATGTTGTGAAGGACAAAGTCTAGGATCAAACTACAAGACTCGAGCATATAAGGACAAAGGATATGCTTGCGGATCCGCTAACGAAAGGCTTACCACCCAATGTGTTCAAGGAACACATAGCCGGTATGGGATTAATGGAAAGCCTATGATTCCTGCACTACATAGGCCTAAAAGTAAAAGGATTTGTTTCAAAATAGAAAAGTATGTAGTGGCTGTCTGATTCTATCGGCAATTGAGCTGAGACGATGAAACATGCTCTATGTATCGATCTGTGATGAAACGAGTAAAGTACAAAGTTAAAAGTAAAGTCGAGATCAAGGGGGAGAATGTTAGTTTGATCTCTCCCGTTCGAGCCCAACGGCCCGAACGAGCTCCTTATCCGCGCCCTGATTGGGGGCGCCCAACCTAATCATGGTTGGTGGGCCCCTGTCGCCGCGCTATATAAAGTGGTGGGGGACCAGCAGCACGGGTTACGAGGAACGCCGCTGCTCTAGTCACCCCACCTACACCCCTACCGATCTAGGGTTAGCGTGAGCCGACGGGAAGCGCCGCCACCACCGCACACCCACGTCGTCGACCCTTTTTCCCATGGCTAATGACGGCGGCTCCAGCTCCGGAACTAGCTCCGGCATCCCCTCTGGCTCGTGCTTGTCGAGCCAGGGTGCAGGTGAATCTCTCTCTCTATCTCTCAGATGCAACAGGTAGTGCTAGGGCAGATGCTACCGAAAGATCTAGGCTAGTAGATGTAAAGTAGATTTTAACAGGAAGTATGTAAATCTTCTCACTCCGATACTACATTGGTTTTGGTGAGATCATACAAATCCGTGTGTCCTGAATATAGCCAGAATAGTTAATTTCATTCTGTAGGACATCTTTTTTTCCTATGTTTGTGAGTCAGTGCTTGCCAATCTGCGCTAGAGGATTCAGTAAAAAAACACCTAGATTTCTACAACTCTCCTGCAGGTTTGGATTTTTAGAGCTTCAGTTTAGCGGTGAATTGTTATATTCTGTAAATTTGTACTCCTACTCTCCTGCAGGAGAGCCGTAGTATTGTCGGGGAGAAGCAAGCGGGTCTTATTTGATGTGTTTTTGCGTGATGCCTCCCTTCTTGGTTGATTGGACCATCCTGATAACTCCATCTTTTGTTGCGCCATCCTGCTAGGTCTTCTGCCCGTGTCATTTAACTTTGAGTGCAGTCAGATTGAGTCACACAAACCTCTGCTTTCCGTTTAATGAAAGTCAATTGTAATTTTGAGTATATGCAGAATGAGTCGCCCCAATTACTAGCTTAGAGAACTTTATAATTTTTTGAATCACGTATTGTATCAGCCATCACAGGTACCCGAGGCTATATATTCACCGGAGCCAACACCACAGGCGCGACGTGTCGCTGCGCTAACTTCCCTAGTGTTCCCCTAGTGCTCGTTGCGTCCTTGCCACTTGCTCTGACCAAGCACGTCCACGACACCAACATCAACCATGGAGCAGTGGCGCTCCTGACCATAACAGTTGTCTTTCCGGCAGCTCCCACACCAGCGGTTTGTTTCAGTAGCACCTTCCTCGCAGCACAAGCCAGAATTCTCTACCAGCATCTTTGCATCTTACTTCTTGATCTCTCACCAATGTGGTCAAAACTACCACTCGTGATCCTACCGATAGAAGTTGGTAGACCCTCCACAGAAAGGCCGATTGTATTTTACATGTCTCACCAATTGCACTTTTTTCTCTGTTCACCAGCTGCCCAGAACAATAACCATAAATAGTATTACAACTACATTTTTTTGTTTTGAAAATTATTATTTTTGAACATGGGAAGGGACCCGAAGGTCCCAGAAGCTGCATTTATATTCCAGCGGTTTACACTTGCACCAAGATCCCTGCAACAAATCTCCCAAAATCAATCGGGTCCTCGTCCACCGTTCCGACAAGATCCACTCGAGCTCCAAGCCAGCATCGTTGCCACAGGGACGGGCCACTTGGAGAAACGAGGCTGTGACATGCCTGGATTGAGAACATGAAGATCCTCCGCACTGGTCTTGCGCCCAGAGGAAGAAGCGCCACCTTCATGTTGTGGAAAATATTGAATCCCTAATATTTCGTTGTGTTGATTTGATCCTAGTGGGGTATATAGAGAGTTACAAGGGATAGGTAGACTTGGAGTACAAGATCATCTTAGAGTCCTAATCTATCTCATATACCTATATCCATCTGTATTCTAACATCGCCTCAGTCGTAGGGGGAGTGAAGCGGACGCTTGCGACTGGATTTGCAGTCTTGCGCTTCCGTCATCTTCACCTCCTTGTCACCATCACCTGCGTGGACATGATCATGGCTGGCACCTAGGGCGGTGACTGTATCCCCTTCTGGTGCCTCTCTTAAGAAGACATCGGCGGTTCTCAAGCTGCGTCCAGATTGTGCGGCACGAGGTTGGCAAGATTCGATCTCCATCGATTTCATCGAGAAGACCCACACGACCCCGCTCATGGGCCAGCTGACCTGAGCCCCGGTGACTGCATCCCCTTCTGGTGCCTCTCTTTGGTATCAAAGCGGTTAGCCTCACGGCGCCGATCCTAGGTTCTTGCACCACTTCCGCAATACGTCGTCCCTGGAGAGATTACTCCTCGGAGGCGCGGCCCCGATAAGATCAAAGATCTAATCGGTTCTTAGACTAAATTAGATTCAATTTTCAAGATTCTTAGTTCTCTAGATAGATTTAATTAGCCAAATAAATCCCTAAATACACCCAGAGATCCTCAATTTCGGCGAGAAAATCCAGTAGAAAAGGGTCGATCGGCACCAGCAAGTCCCTAGGCGTGGCGGCAAATCCATGTCAACCCGCGCCGCACGAGGAACAAAAGCGTGGCTCGCCGACGCGAGCTATGTGTCGCCAAGCGCGGGGCGCTGCCGGTCCATGCAGAAGGTCTTCGTCACGGTAGGAAGCGTGTTTCATCTAGATCGCATCAACACACAGGAGACTTCATGCGGCTCTACAGATCTGTACGCGCGCGCCACGACCATCCACAAGACAGCTGGTTGATCTAAAGATCATGAGGCCAAGCTATGAAGACGTACGTGCATACCTTTCCCGATCAGATCGGATCACGTCGTGGTATCCACAGGTTCTGAAGCTCGAGTCTGCTCCAGCACCGCACCGGACGAGATCGGGCTCTGCACGCACGACGACACCGAGATCTATACCGCTTCGAGACGTGACTACACCAACACAAGATCTGCACTGCTCCAAGACACGACTATAACGACACCTAGATCTGCACCTCATTAAGCCAGAACTACAATGAGCCGAATCAACGACATCAGCTGTACGACTACATCGCCAAACTACAAAATACAAGACCTTTGTCGAGCACATCCACGGAGAGACGACATTAACATCATCCACACGCCAGGCCGGTGTGGAACACTACTGCCGACTTCTCCGAGATCAAGGCTTCGACATCTTCGCTGCCACAAGGGACTACTGGGACATCGCTGACAACATCATCTCGCCAAGGTCTATATCAATATGGTCTCGTCAACACACCGCCGCCGCCGCTATACCCGTCCACACGATGGACATACATCTACGACACCCTCTGACAGTACAACTGCAAGGCACGACGACGGCATGGCCGCGTCCACGACACCGACGACGGTATCGACCGCGTCCACGACACCGACGACTTCATCAACAAACCGGCGTCACAATTGTGATGCCCCTACAACCGCGCATACAGTTCTGGCAAAACCGTGTGTGCTTAGTGGGTTCCTCCGGTCCTGGCAAAACCGGTGGTCTCACTTATGACCGCGTCCAAGAGACACCCCGACGGTACCTCCATAAGGTGCAAAACGTCTACAACCGCAGCTCCGTCAATAACAACAACAGAATATTAGATGAAACACGCTCCCTACCATGATGAAGACCTTCTGCATGGACCGGCAGCGCCCCGCGCTTGGTGACACACAGCTCGCGTCAGCGAGCCACACTTTTGTTCCTCGTGCGGCGCGGGTTGACATGGATTTGCCGCCACGCCTAGGGACTTGCTGGTGCCGATCGACCTTTTTCTACTGGATTTTCTCGCCGGATTTGAGGATCGAGATTAGAAAATTATTCGGCTAACTGGACAGAAAATTTATTTGGCTAATTGAATCTAGATTACGGAATTGGAACTATGAAAATTGGATCTAATCTAAGAACTAGAATTAATCTAAAGAACCGATCCGATCTTCGATCGAAACCGGGTGCCGCGCCCCCGAGAAGGAGATTGATCTCCCCGGGGGCGGCGCGATGCGGAAGCGATATAATAGCCTAGAATCGGCGCCGTGAGGCTAACCGCTCTGATACCATGTGGAAATTTATGAAACCCTAATATTTCGTTGTGTTGATTTGACCATCGTAGGGTATATATAGAGTTACAAGAGGTAGGTAGATTTGGAGTACAAGATGATCTTAGAGTCCTAGTCTATCTCATATACGTATATGTATGGCTTTGGAAGGCCGTCCTTCGGCCAAAGATAGCAGGGGAAGATGGCCATCGCCGTCGTGAGTCCCCCATAGATGCACTCTGGGAAACACCTGCAGCTTGAGCTCCCCGCGGCCCAGATCAAGGACGGAGCCGGTGCGCATCCTCTCCGACGCCACCATCAGCACCATGGCTCTGCATCGAAGCCAGATCTAAGCCACAACCAAGCCTTATTGGAGGGGAGGAACTATCATCATCTCCGTATATCTCTGGCTCCTTCCATAGGAGCACCATGGACAACATCATCGCCACCAGCCGTCGTCAGCAGCCACTCGCAAGCTTTAGCGACGAACTCCCTGATGGAATAAATCCAAGACCACCGAAAACACAAGGACCTACCATTATTCCTGCTACTATGTATAGCCCTAGGACCGGCGCCTCTACTATCCCATCCCCAGCTGGCTACTCCGGAGAGAAGGGCATTATATTGGCCTGGGAATCCAGTGGCGACTCTCAATGGTCACTAAGAAACATGGAGACATGAAATATAATAATAACTTTATTATTGTCTCTTGGGCATTTCCAACTGTTGCTGTTGAGAAGGATTCCGAAGAAAATGGTCACCGAGAAGAATGCGTCGCTAACGCCAGCTTGTGATAGTAGACAGACATGAAGTTATCATGCTAAGGGCCAAATGGACCAGTGCAGGAGATCTACAACCATAGCTAATGATGTCCACTGTTGATCGAAAAAGACTAACCCGAAATCACACAAAAGAAAAGAAAATCGAGAAGATCCAAGAGATTTGCTAGACATGACTCCATATTTAAAATGAGAAGTAATAGTGGAATATTTGACCATTTACTCCAAAAGGAAGGTCCTATTAAAAAAGAAATAATCCAAAATAGAAAACAGTTTGTTTTTCAAATTCAATTATTTATTTATCTTTTAATCCAAAGTTCCCCTGAAAATCGAGTTCTGATTTTTTCACATGATCTAGTTCTTAATATAATTACGTTACTTGAATGATAAATACTAAAACACGCCCTCCGCCAGAACTGGACGCACCACCGGAGTGAGGATATGGCGGGGAGAAATTTATTATGAATTCGGAACATAGTCGTTGTCTCCCCGTCCGTAGAAAATCCTCCAACCCACTAGGGGCCGTGGTCTGGCATATATCCATGACCTCAAGGCAAACGGAGATGGTGTGGACCGGCAGCGTCGCCGGCGAGCGTGATGAAACCCTACGTGGGTTTAGGGGTGCCGCATCCAATTATCTTATCTTTCTGTTTTGTGTTTATTACTTTATTATGTAAAAAAACGTTTTGAATCTAGCTCGCCATGGATCCATAGCCAACCTAGCTTCTATCGATCAGCCAAACTTGATGGATGGCTAGCTTCAATCGTTATTAAAGCTGGATACGTCTCCTAATAATTGTTTCTTGCAGAAGATTTCTACGAATAAACAAAAAGTATATGTCATCCTCAACCATAACAAGTTCAACGCTCTTACAACAAGCTGAAGGCCCTTCTCTAGACATGGCTGTAACATACACGATTGATCACTAGAAGGTTGCCGTGGTGCCGCTCCATGTGTATAACAATGGCGAGGACGAAAGCGAGCGCGGCCAGGGACGAGATGAGGAGGAGGAGGATGAACATGATCATCGAGATCCCAGGGTCGTGGATGTTGCCGAGAAGAATCCCAAGGAAGATGGTCATGGAGAAGAACACGACGCTAGCGCCGGCTAGGAGGTACATGATGGCCGACCGGTTCCACTACTGGGGCTCCAGCCTGATCTGCTCATCGTCGTCGGCCATCAAGGCAGATCTAACTAGCTGCTTCAATCTCGGGTTATATATCAATCGCGTCTCAATCTTGCCCGTCGCCTGCTGTGCTGCTGGACGTGGGTCTCCTCGACGCGTACGTTCTTGGCTTGGATTTTCATTTTCTGTATTGATCCATCAGCCAAACGCGTATGTCCTTTGTGCGAGGCTAGTTTGGGCCTTTTTTCTCGGCCTTTCCATTTTCCCAAGAAATAAAACTATCGGTTGTCAAGATAAGGAACAAATTCAACAACTATTATCAAGATAATAGTTGGTTCTTATTGTACTAGACTGATGAGAAGTTGTTATGCTAAACCAAAAGAACCAGCACATCAGAGCACCAACTATTGCCTAACAACCGCAATGTTGGTATTTGTTTTTGACCCGTAGCCTATTAAGAATGATGATCATTTAAGTCATTATTATTCAATAGAGATGTATATCACATCAATATTTGTTAGTTTTCTATGTATTAAATATATACTAGACTTCTCTTTGCGTCTCCCGGGGCACGATTTAAAGAAAAATCGTTCTAATGAGACCGAGGCGCGACGGTCCCATAAATATGGAAATATTAATACCGTGTGGTACATGTTATGATGATAATTAGCCCGCCACTGGTCTAGGTAAAATGGTGGACACAAAAGCGATAGAAATAATACATAAAGGTAAAAACTAAATCTTTATATGATAGAAGTATAAATAGATACATAACAAAAAGATAGTGAGCACGAAAAGCTGTCCAGACAACAGACATACATGACGGGAGACTATTCTAACTGAATCTACGTTCTACTTAAACTGTCTAGTACATTATTATATGGCGGCATGGCATTCCACTACACCACCAATTTTAGCAGTGACGTTGGCGTATGATGATGCACCGCCAATGCAGTGTATCCTATAAGACTTTTCCTAGTAGTAATGTAACCATCCAGCCAGCCGATACTACACCACGGTAAACACTTGCCAACACATTTTTGTAGGCAAAGGTGCGATAAACCCAATGGATTATGTGTCGGGTAGCTATTAAGCTGTGGCAGCAAAGCTTCTGTCATCAGAGGTTAACCGTTGGGGACAGTAAGCCGGTTGGCACTTACTTAGCATCTCTTAAAGTGTCGGCGTTCACATAATGACATACCTAATGTCGGCATACGTGTGCGCACGACATGTTAACTGTCGGCTCGTAGCTCCACACTTGTCAGACAAAGCCTAAAATATAGGCACGAGAATAGAATGCGGTGGTAGTCTGCCGCACTACCACCGGTGGCATAAGGTCTACGTGGCCTGCTCTCCAAAATCTGCTGCAAGGTATGGTCCTAATACGGGCTGTGCACCCTGTGGTCGGTGGAGGTGAGTCTTGATGGAGCAGTCTCATGTATCCCGCTCAGAGAAATGGACATCAAACCGCTTCTCACCGGCGACTACCCCACGGATTTACGCAGACCAAAGCTGGCTGGCTGTGTGGAAGGAACCGATATCGTGGCAACACTTGATCACGCAAGTTGTCGGGTGAGCCGTATGAGAACACACCATTGCTGCAAGCATTTCAAGACACGGGATTTGCTTGTACGATATGCTGACATACTATGGGAGGAAGAATATTTTTCAAACCTCTTTCTCTACACCAGCTTGTGCAACCCACCACCAGGTACTCCTTTCTTTTAAAGTATAAGATGTTTTAGCTTTATAAAAAGAGTGTATCTAGACTCCTTTTAGTGTGTAAGTTCATCTAGTCTTGAAGTGAACCTACAGACTAAAAGTGGTCTAGATACATTTTTTTTTACTGTAACTACGACGGGCCTAAGCCAGCCTGAACATATATTCAGCCAAAGTCTGAGGTACATAGTCAAATTACAAGCTGGAAGGAGAAAAGGAGAGAGCACAAGCGACACCACTAAGCCTAAACTAAGCCCCTAGCAACAAAGGAACAGACCGAGAGCAGAAAGGAGTGCTGAAGGATTAGTTGAAAGGTTCCTGTAGTCGAGATAACGAAAAGAAACGAAATTCGCTTGCCGAGCGATCACTCTACACTTTGAAGAACTAGGAGAGTTGCAGCAACCGTCGAAGGGCATCCCACTACCGAGGTTGCATCGCAACACCGAGAGCCGCAAACACCACCGAAGGGCAAAGTTCCGCCGAGATTTCCACTGCACTTCCTCTTGGTCTCGAACTAGGAGTCGCAACCGCTGTCAAAGGGCATCCCACTACCGAGGTTGCATCGCGACACCGAAAGCCACAGACACCACCGAAGGGCAAAGTTCCACCGAGACGAACGTTGCACATCCTCTTGGCCAAATCACCATAAGAGCGAGCCTAAGCACAATACGAGTCCACGAGAACCTCATCCGTCATCGAAGGACAACGATCACCGAGACCGCACGACAGACACGAACATCCCTGAAGATCACCATTGTTGCAAGAGAGCCAAAGATCATAGCATAGCACGAAGACGCAAGCGTTGCCCGGAGACAAGAGCCCACCGAGCACTCCAAGCTAGAGGCGCCAAAGCAAACAGGGAAGCGAGAACCAAGACACTCCACACTCCAGCCAAGCCGTCGAACCACTAGTCACCAAGCAACACCAACCAGCCAACACGGAGGGCAACTCCGAAGACGATGCCTCCAATGAGGTAAACGACGTGAGGCGCCGTCATCGCTAGATCAAAAGATCTGAGGTTTCCCCCCGGAGAGAACGCAAGGCTAAGCCAAGGACGGACTCCAATACCCCCAAAACGCCGCCTTCAAGAAGGTGACGACACCCGAGGGTGTCGCCGGTGTCGACTCCAACGGGAGTTGGACTTTCGTCCGGGCAACGGTACCTTGTCGAACCTGCATCTGCCATGCCGTGTGGAGGACTGAGGTCGCTGCCACCCCTCAGGGCTGCCTGCAGCGCATCCTGGCCGTCCACCTATGGCAACCAAAAAGGCCACACATCCTGGCCTGGAGACGCCGCTCCAGACCATTCCCGCTTCAGCCAAGCAGCGTACGGACGCCGCCGCACGCGAGCCGGACAGCCCCGCAGCTGCACCGGTAGAATCTCCGACCATTGCCGCGGCATGCCGACAACCACGCTCCGCCACTGTGCCCACCGCCGCCCGCCACGAGGGGAACCAGAGCCCCACCAGCAACCGCCATCTTCTCGGGCCCGTCAGGCCCAGAAGCTGACCCGCTCGGGCCCAGATCTGGCTCGCGTGGCCGAGCACACCTGCGCCCATGGCAGCCGCCGCAGCATCTCCAGAAGAGCTGCGAGACCCCGCCGACCGCCGTCGTCGCCCACGCCCAGCCAACCACCGTCGCGGACCCCCATCGTGCCTGCAGCCGCCCTTGCGCTGGAGAAAAAGTGAGGCCCCGCCGCCACCCGCTCTGCATGGGCTTTGCCCGGTAGAGACCACCGGCGGCGGCGAGGGGGAGAAGGTGGTGGTGGGAGGCTGGGTGCCAGTGGGTTTGAGGCGCCGCCCGACATCTTATATTCTAAAACGGAGGGTATGTTCACTTTGACCCTTCATATATGATGAGTGTTATTCACCAACTTATGTTAAGAAAATCGCTCAAGTTGCAGCAAGAAAGTATCATCATATGCTTTACCAAGTGCTTGCTCGTTCTTTGCTTCATTTAGCGGTGGTGGGTGTCGAGGCCTCAAGCAAGAGCAAGCGAAGCTGGACTTGGAAGTTTGAATCTTGATTCTTGAGCAAGCGGTTGAAGCATTGAAGTTCATTTTGCCCTGTTGGTTTGTGCTACTTCTCAATCTCGGCTTAGTATGTTTTACATGGGAGTCCGATTTAGCTGTGGTATCTTGTTAAGCATCAGCTGTAAGTTTGTTTGTTTCCCAGTATGCTCGCTCTTCTTTTTTTCTATAGATTATTGAATCCTTTCTGCTTGAAATTGTTTGAGCTCTTGTTCCTTCAGTTATTCGGTTATCTTTGTGAGTCTGGCCCCTCCAACATCCTTTGCCTGTCAAGGAATTCTTCATGTTTCATAACTGTATGAAATATCAGGTAGCTACTGCAAACTAGGAGTGTGTGTGCTTGTGCTAACTCAATATGGATTTGGTCTGCATTCGATTGTGGATTTGCACTGGAATGGAATTGGCCCTAATAGGGTGATACTGTAGTACTCCAAGATTTTGGACCAAGATTGTGAGTACCCATGTTCTATACCTGCAGCGCGCAGTGCCTTGTGTAATCAAAAGCAGTAGGTGATTCGTCCATGCTAGCTGGCTCACCATGCATGCATACATGGCCTTAGTGACTAGAAATGTTAGCAGGTCAAACTATACGAGAGGTTCCGGTTAGCGGGGCCACAAATCATACTTCTCGCAGTAAATTGCATCAAATTACCACAATCCGGGCTTTGGCTACGAGTCAGTACCAACATTGGTAATTTTTGCAAGTCAGTAAGAATTATGAGTCACACCATTATGAATCACATTAATTCACAGCTAAGAGCATACTGATAGCAGCACTGACAGTTAGGACCCACTTGTAATAATTAACTTGGCAGCCCACATGGAGAACGAGAGCTTAGGTGGAGGTAAGGGTCGTGTGTCATCCTACCCCGCCATGGGCTTCCCCTTGCCTCCCCTTGCCCACTAGCCACCGCCATATACCTCGTCCTCCTCTTGCCCACTAGCCAGCGGTCTCCGCCCGCCCTCCCTTTTCCCATCTGCCGACGGGCGCGCGCTTATGTTCCCGTTGTCCCTTTACAGGTAGTGATCGCACCGCATTGTCCCCTTGTCAATAGGGCAGCCGTCCTCGGCAGCGCGTTGCCCCTGCTCCACGTCCCAGCAAGAACGGATGAAACCCTGCCTCAAAACGTGAAAACAGACCGACACACACCTCATACAATAAGAACCAGGAAAAACCAGTCTAAATCTAGACTCGTCTGAAGCGAACCGAGCAAAACCATCCTAATTCATGCCTATTCTAGTGTTAACGGGTAAAAACATCAATTTTGGGGAGACACGATGGAAATGAAATGCTTTCTACACAATCAGCAAAAGCGATAACCATATGCATGTCGTTTAGTTTGGTTTAAAACCGAAAACCTTGGTTTTTATTGAAACTATCATACGAGCCCCAGATCTGAGCCTAGGAGCATCTTGATCCAAATTCAAAAATTCCATTTGAGATTTAAGGTTAATACCAGTTGTTAGTACTCCCACCTAATGGGAATATTAAGCCGAAGGCCAAAACCAAATATTCTAAGAATATTAGGCTAGAGGTAGTTACCTAGCATTAATTAAACGCTTTGTACCATTTTATCTCTCTCCCGCGTCTCCTCGCACGTTGTGCCCTTCCTTGCATGTTGGGTGAAATAGAGCTAGTGGGATGATCTACTTACTTATATAGGAATAGTTTTATGATGTTATGTTTCTCAACACATGTAAAGACAGTTTGCTACACTATAAGACAACTCAGACAGGGGCAAATGCCCCCTCCTGCTCCTACACATTTAATTTTTCAGCTTAACTCCTACTCCCTCCAGCTGACGCCTCCTCTCCACCCAATCTATATCGAGCGCCGCCGGAAGGCCCCCTGCTCCTTGCCGTCGGCGGGGATCTCTTCTCTCGCCATCCACTCTCAGATCAACAGTACCCTAGTCCCCCCTCCTCCTGGATACTGAGTGGAGCAATGAGGGAGGCACCAACGACATGGGTCAAAGTTCGCATTTTGATGCGCCGACGTTGGACTTGCGTGCGCAGGCGCTCAATATGCTCTCCTATGTCCTGGACGCTGTGCTTCGTCCGCCCTCCCTTTCTCTAGGTCGTCGTCAAGGCCGGGTAACGCGGGGCTGGAGGTGGCATCGGGGCTGGATCTTCTCCATCGCTCGTCGACTCCGTCCAGGCCCAGTTCAAGAGAATTATGTGCGTCGTAGGAGCGAGACGACGGTGCCTGCGTCTGGAGCGCCGAAGCAGCGGGTGGAAGCTGCCTGCGCCTGGGAGCAGTAGGCCCGCCATCACCTTCAACTTCTACGGCCAGAACGGCGACGAAAGATATGAGTCTTTATGTGTTCTCTATATTTCCAATCTTGCTGATCTTGTTTGTGAGCCCATCTGTATTTCAAGGACTAACTGAATGCTTGTGAAAAATGATTCAGTAAATCAAAAGAATCTATGTGCAATTTACTCCATTCAGTAATTGATGTTCCTTCTCTTGCATAGCTCTGTGATCATTTTATCCAAGTTTATGTTTATTTGGCTTGATTGATTGATGAGTACTCCTGGAGTATTTTTTTCAGGTTCATTTTCAATGTGTTGATAAACGTAAACGTGTCAGTAGCTTCCTTGTGATGGAGTAGCTTGTTTGACTATTGTCTAGCCTATGATACAAAAGCAAGCACAAGGAGTAATATCAGATCCTCACATTTTTAGTGAATGATGGGCCTCTGTTGGAAGAAGTACTCCATTTGATCTTCATATTTATTCATGCTAGAACAGAAGAATCTTCCAGCAGCTGCTCTTTTTGCTCTGCTTGGTGTATTGGTTTTGTCGACATGACAATAAGTTATCATTAATGAGCTTGCACTGCTTATTCTGATCGATCAAAATGTATGGACACGCTGTCCAATTGTGCAGTGTCCAGATTCATCCATGGTCCTCATGATCTTACTGTGTGTATCATAGTCATTTAACTCAATCTGAATTTGGAATATATTGCATTTTCAGTTGGGCTGGTAAAATAATTGGTGTCTTGATGCCTTGATTGTCTTACAGTTTACTTCAAATCAATTTCCCTTCTCTTTTACTTTCTTGCCGGATGTGTATTTTGTTCGCTGGGAATCAGATGACGTCTCTTACGTTGAAGTTGATGTACGTGCACTAGTTTCCTCCGCCGACGGAGCTGATAGTACAGAAACAGAGCCAGATGGGCACAATATAAGCATAGTTTGCGTGTGTGTATTCTTGAGATTTGATGTGCGTGTGTGTGTTCATGAGAGAAAGAAGAGACATTCAGAGGTAGAGGAAGAGGGGCTGCAAGACGCAGCTCCAACAACTTTGTGTGTAATGAAGATAACACACCTGGTATGAATAAACTACTGATGGCATTGCTTGTGTGTTCAATGTAGAGCTCCTAGAGTGTGTCTTGGAGGATTGAGGAGTCGTCGCAGATCTTTTTGACATGTAAAACTCAGACCTGAAGGTACTTAATTAGCTCAAAAAACATCCCAGTCCAGCTTATGCGTTCCATTGATATTCATAATCATTGTTTCGTTTCCATGCTTGTCTTTTGTGTAGGAATATTATGACAAATAAAAAGGAAGATAGTATAAGTTTCCTAAAAATAATCTGATGTCAATGACTGAGTACACTTGTTTGTTTGTGCCGAACTCACAAATAACCTGGTCATGCTGCAGGGAATATTTTTATGCCCAAAATTCATGTTTACTCTTTTAACCAGAAAACTATAAGAGTACTACTGAAGGAGTAGATAAGGAGTTGGTTACACAACTGAGCTTTGCATAAGTGTGTGATGTCGGAGTAGATAAGGAGTTGGTTACACAAATGAGCATTCTAGATTAGGAGTTCTTGTATTTGTGGTCTGTTCTTTGTTCCGTTTCTTGTGCTTATAATATTGAACTTCGAATTACCTGTAGCATCTTGCTCATCCAGATTTTCCGTAAATATGCACATACACATAAATCTGCACTAGCTTTTGCACATGAAATTTGCAACTGTATTCACTAGTATACCTGCATGTTGATTATGTTCGTCCTCTTGTTCTTTAGGTGGTGGAGTGAAGTTCAGGTCAAAAAGTAGTTGTGCCATTCTTGCAAGTGATGTCCGTGCCCTCTTGTGCATTGCTGGAGTAGGCTCCTTTCCTTGCTTGGTGACAGCGAGGTGCTGGTCAGGGCTCTGCTGGGTGGACACTGACAAGCAAGGAGCGTGTGCTGACAGCTGAGGACCTTGTCGGCGTCTGGGCTCTTTGTTCAGGTATAGTGTTGCTGCTGGTGTGATCTGCAGCTTGTTCAAGTATTGGGCTGTTGCTGCTGCTCTTTGTTCGGTACAAGTGCTGATGTTTGCAGGTACTGATCTCTGTGCGAGGGGCACCTGGGCATTGAGGCGCTGGTGGTCGAGAGAAAGGGGCGAGGTGCACCTGGGCGATAAGGCGACTGTGCCGGTGAGCTGATTAACCCGTGGTTTGCTCTTGCTGCTGGCGATCAAGGGAGGAGCCTGGAGCACTCTCGCTGGCCTTCCCTAGCCGACACTCTACTCCTGCTGGGTGGCGGCCAACATGCCGGCGAGCTTTGTCCTACTGCTGGCGATCAAGGGAGGCGCCCCCTGCTTCGAGCACCCTTGCTGGCCGATGCGCTGAGCGGGAGAAGACTGCGAGCTACTGGGTGATGGCCGGCATGTCAGCGATTTTTCAGCGATCGATTAGTGGAGGGGGTCAATTCAAAGTGCAGCTGCCGGCGAGCTGGGAGACGCGCAAGGATCCCAGCGATTGATTATCGTGGCGATGATCACATATCTAGCTTAGAATACTACCGAGTCGAGCAATGTGTGGAATTACTAATACATGTAGGTACGCTGCCAGTAATTAAACCAGCATGCACGCCTAGTTAACACTCGATATGTCAAGACATTTTCTATTTGCCCAATAATTAAAATAGCATGTGGCCATCATGATTTCTTTTACTTCATCATTTAGTGGAAATTTATTCACAAGCTACTAAACTCTTGATGCATTATCCATAGGTTGGTGAAGTCAATCAAGCCTTGACACCTTGACCAAATACTAAGCAATTAAAATAAGCAAGGGCTCAAGGCAAAGGGTTTTGAGGACCTACTATTTGTCAACACGTAATACACTCTAGAATTTTGCATCTATCTACTACCTAGGCTTTACAATCATAAAATCTAGAAAACTATATCAAGATAATCATTTGTACGTGTTGTCTTGCTAGCACAGACCTCACTAAAAATGAAGGGCGTAGTAGAAGAGATATGAAGCCATAAACTCTGTCTAATACTTTACATGAAAGCTTCACAGAAGTGCATGAAAAAATATTCTTTTTTATATGGTGACTTATAGTGAGTTTAGCTTAGCGGAATATTGTGACAGATGCCCTTTCTAAATTAGTAAAAGTAAACTAATACTATTGATTAAATGCTAGTCAGTTATGCATGAACAATGTATATTAAAATCAACATTATAAAAATGTGTATGAAAGAACATCGTTCATTAATAGTTATTCTCTTTAACTCGACTAAATGTACTTTAAAATATTATTTAAATAAGGTTCTAGCCATAAATGTTGTCTCACAAAAAATTAACAATTTTTATAATTAAATGAGTTATAAAGATGAAATAATGTTTAGTATAAATTGGCGAGGACAACCTATTGTACCAGGGTCGATGGACACCATTGATAAAATGTATAAAGTGTGGCCAATAGAACGACTAACTAGAAATCATCTAGAAGCATATTAGATCAGCAAGTATCTATTTTTAGAATGCAAATTATAGCAAGACTGTAACACCCTCAAATCGGCCCTATGCAAGTTTTAGCCCTTTCCGCCAAACCCGCATAGAAACGATTCAAGGACGCCCACCAGGCACTTTCGTGCGGGTGGAAAGCGAAATAATACCATTACACAACAGTCCTCGATGGGACCCACAGAACAGATATATATAAACGCGACTCCAAGAGTAAAGAATACAGATATACAATACAAAGATCCAAATCACCTTGAAATCGATGGGGCGTCCGACTACGGACAAGATGCAAATGGGGCTAAGAGCCCTGAAGAATAACCAATGGCGTCCATAACCCTGTCCAGGCCAAGCCGGAAGGGTAACCCTGCTAACGACGACGATCTCAGACCTGCTAAAACAAAAGGGTGCCGACAAAGGGCAAGGAAAAAGAGGAGCGTCAGTACTGAGGCACACGGCGAGGCTAGAATTCGGCGGCTCTCGCCTACATAGGTATGGTGGGCTGAAGCGGCACGCAGTGGCACTAAACAACCTATAGAGACTCGATACAACTGGCGATTATCAGAGAGGGATAAGAAAGACCTATTCGGATCCAACCTGAAGCTAACACCAAACAAACCCATCCTGATATTTCCCCTTCGAGACCAAACGAGGAAGTCGGACCAAGGAACTCACACAGTTGGCAGTTTTATTCATTCCATTATAGTTGAAGCACTTACTAGTCAGATATAGATAGCATGAGTCATCCTGAAGCATAAATAGTAGGCAGTTTTAATCACCATTCTGTTATAGTTGGAACATTTACTAGTCAGATATAATTGTCCTGAGGAATCCCAAAACCTAGCATTTTGTTGGCACTTTTATCACATTCCATTGGAGTTGTAATACTTACTAGGCAGGTATATCAGAACACGATACGACCAAGATCCACCAGTTGTTGGCATTTTTAATATCCATTCCATTATAATTGAGCTGATTACTAGTCACATATTAAGTCAAATTTATAGCACTATTTTAGTTATGCTTGTCTATGATCGAGATACTGTGCTCCAAGTTGTCCATAACCGCGGACACGGCTTTTAGAAATTTTTACCCTGCAGGGATGCACAAATAGCAACACACACTCGATCAACCTCGGAAAAACCAACTCAAAACCCAACGAGGCATTCACGCCAAAGCGATCACAGGATTCAGAAATATTTCAGGGGGCCACCCCACTAAGCTACCCGCAACGAAGTTGGCTGGCTCCTGAACGGACCCAGGTTTTGCGATGACGGCTGTAAACGACTGGGAACCCGAAAGTGTGATTGGACTTGTCGATACCGCGAAAACGTGGCGTGATCCAAAACAGTACAGGTGCTCCACGCACAATCTTAAATAAAGCAGTAAAGCATGGCATAAGTACAGGATAGTAATAAAACCCCAAACTACTTTGTGGCTCCAAGAAATAGAAATGAATCAAGCTCTGGCTCAGGGGGGTCCATGGCCTCCCGGATGTGGATAGTGCGAAAAATCAAGGAACAGGTATCAAGTACTCGGTGTCCTACGGGACACAAGTGAGCGTGGAAGAACCAAATAACATCTATTGCCCACCGATGCCTCTGCATTAGTTATATCTAGCATTTTAATAGTTGTATTTAAAGTCATGATCATCTCCACCAATAAGCATCTTCACCATTAAGCATCTGCCAACCGTCCAACAACTGTGGTACTTGACAACATGAGATCGCACCTGAGCAAACAACTACGACTCGCAAGGCTAGCTATCTACCAAACAACAGGTATTAGAAGGTGTACATGACAATATAGAGGCTGCACGGGATATAACTGGGGCACGGAAGCTAAAGCATCGCGACACGGGTAGCAATAGATCAACAGGAGGAAATAAAGACTATAAAAGCAAAAATAGGTAGAAGGGGAAGAGATGCTCGCCTGGGAAACATTGCCGAAGGATCATATCCGGAGAACTTGTCGGTACTCGCATCCACTCATCGGCCTAATCCGCGAAGAAGCAAACACTAGAATAAACACCAGATGCAATATTTAATACTACAGCAGAAGATCCGGCATGCTTATGATATGATGCATGGCATGCACAGATACGGTGCAATTAGGCAGTATTAAGCGGAACCGGGGTCCCGACAATTAATTAATAGGTTCAAGTTGTTTAGATACCCCGCAATTTAAATGTTGTATTAACAAGGCAAAACATGTCATCGGTTTGCTACGCAAATTTAAATGGAGGCGATATGAGACAAGTATAGCCCGTATATAATCTCCATATTTAATTATGAGGTGAATCGACTATACAACCCGGACCCACGAAATATGTATGCAGGTATGTACAATTGATATGCAACAATTCATATAGATGGCATTTATAAAAATAGAGGTCTTGGTTAGGGGATCACATTAGGGTTCGGCGAACTTGGTGTTCACCGGGGGTCGGTGGGATTCGGTTCCGACGGGATCGGTCTTCAGGGTCGGACTCCGGGATCGGCTTCGGATCCATGAGGTAGACCTCAGCGTGGCGTCAGGTTCCGGATCGGTCTCTAGGGTCTTCGAGGATCCGCCTCCGGATGTCGATGATGGACTTGAAATGGCGCCGACGGTCTTCGAGTGGCATCACGGCTGGGGTTGATCTTGCCGAGATACCTTGGGGTGGTGAAGTGCTCTGGTTTGGACTTAAGCAGCTCCAAATCATACCACAACATCACTGTGGCACACAACAACCGGGAGAAGAGCCACACATGCACGTATAGGAACCAAGGCATCTTGACGAGCTGAAGCAGTCTTCACGGGAACATCAGTCACGGCAGTAGACTACCTGCGTGTTCGTGACGAGGCCGACACAGAAGCACACGCACGGGAAGGAGGTCGTGGACAGAGAGCAGCGGCCACGGGGCGGAGAAGTCACGGCAGAGGCAGCGGCCACGCGCAGTCGTCACGCTGCAGGGGCTCGCCGGCCATGAGGATGACGGCGGCAGGCGGCCTCAGGGAAGGAGCCGCGTGGAGGTGGCCCACGCGAGACGTAGCAGAGGCTGGGGCCGGCGATGGAGGAGATGGCACCGGGATGGAGGACGACCGGGCCGCGAGGCGGGGCGGCGGCCGGCTCCGGTTGTGGCGGCGGGGTTGGCGGGAGACGTCACGACCGGCGGCGGGGAGCTCGCGGGCGTGGTCAACGTTGGCGACAGAGGCGGTGAGGGTGATCACGTGGCGACGACCGGGCTCAGAGAAGAGGAGGCCGGGCGTGATGGTGGCCGGAGGCGCTTGTGGAGAGGGCGGCGAGCGGCGGCCGGGCGTCGAGGAGAAGGTCCTACCGGCGACGGCGGAACGGGCAGAGGAGAGGAGGGACCCCATGGAGGCGACGACGTCGGTGGAGGGTGGCCGGTCGCGGGGAAGCTTGGGCCGACGAGGACGGACGCCAGGACGGGACGAGCGCCCGGCGAGGACGGGGCGACGCGGGGGATCCGGCCGGAGGCGGCGCTCGCAGGCGGCCCGACGGCGAAAAAAGAAACGGGGGAGACAGGATGGAGAAGGAGCCGGGGGTTGGACGGGCGGTGGTGTCAGGTGGGGGGCGGGGTGTGTGTTGGCCGCGTGGGGTGCGTGTGTTGCGTGTCCACCGCGTGGGATGGGGCCAGGTGGCGGGGTAGATTGGGTTAGGTGGAGACGGGGGAATCCCGAGGTGGTCGGCTGGCTGGGCTGGCGCGCGCGCACGCGCATGCGTGCAGGTGAGCCTGGCGGCGACGGCTGGTGATCTGGGTGGGGATGGGGATTAGGTAGAGGGTTAGGGTTAGATGTGGATCTAGGGTTAGGATTTTATCGGGTAGTAGGTGGCCTGGCCTAAACGGTCGGGTTGCCTCCCCACAAAATATTTTTATTTACTAGTTTTTAGTTTTAGAAAGACTTTTATAAGTAGATTTTAGACAAGTAAACGATCCGGAAAAGACCGGGGTTTTAATTTGAAATTAAGACGGGGATATTTAGAAAACAAAAATAGGCTTTTAAAAATAGTTTTGTGCAAATAAATGCAAGATGACATGACGATGCTCAAATGCAAGGTGGCATGATGACATGAGCATGCGGTCATGATGATGCAATGCACAAAAACACCGCGATTTTCTAGTAGTGGTTTTTGCGAGGCGCCACAAAGACATAGGGATATAACAATATATGCAAGCTTAAGATCACCAACAAATGGGTTGACGATCACTTGAAATACAAAGGAGCTAGGAAATCATTAAAAATCACTATATACGATACTATCTATATGTTTTATTAGCATAAGGTAAAGATAAAGATAAAGAAAAGTTCATAATAGAGACTATACAATTTACAAATCAAATATCTGAATTTACACAAATAAGTGCCTTATCCTATGCAACACATCATAGGCTAATAAATCAAGTGTCAAATTTATTCTCTATGTATTAAAACTGACAAGTCACACAAGATACTATATAAGAACATACAAGCAACAATTTCCAAACTAAGCTTAAACTAATTTTTTTATCTAGGAGGGTAGAATGATAGATTTTGTCAATCTAGCATAGAAGTGTTATGCTATGTCATCCTAGAGTGTTAACGTTACAAGTTTAGTATAAGTTCTTATTAGAAATATATGTCTCGGTATTGTACAAGTCTCGGCACTAGTGTACTCACTGTTTTTTCCACCCAACATTTTGTTTCGAACATTTCATGGGTCGATTGATTTTCGGACAGTCGTGGATATTGCATACGAACACCAACACCGGTCTAGGTGATTGAGATGTCGTTATAAAGCACTAGAATAGTTCGGTATTCACAAGACTTGTGATTCTCGGGATCTCACTGTTTTAGCACGTCGAGAGGGTTTCATAGCATTAAATAAGAACTAGAAATTCAGATTAATCTGAGAAATAATTGTTTTCAAATTATAATGAGCCATTGAAATATGAGAAAAAACAATAGATGGTTTCCCTTATGGACATTGTTTTCCATCTAGAAAAAAGTTTGTCATTATGAAGAATGTCGTAGACATTTTGAAGTTTGGAGATCGGTGGCCATCGTTCTTTGAAGGTTGCTATTGGTGCCGGTCGTGAGCGCCGCGTTGGCGCACCTCCCTAGAGGGTTGACTTCGTATTTTGAGTTGCATATAATAACATTCTATAAATAAGGCATCTCTTCTATGTCACTGACTAGTTTGTACAGGGATAAAAAAATCCCTTTGTTAGTACGCCTCATCAAAACCTTCCATTATTGTGATGTAACTTCACCGAGCACAGTGGAAAAGGTAAGGACACAAATTGCGGTACTCGTTATGGGTTCTAGCTCGATTATTATTCATCTCGTCTCGTTACCTGTATCAATCCTCAGGTCTTTGATACTTAACAACTCCTTAGGCCTTTGACAATGGGTGATTCTTAGCGGTGTATCCTAGGCACTTTGCCCATATGGCACTATAGTTAATGAGGAAAGAGATTGAGGTTGTATCTTAGCTAAGAAACACCTCTTGCACGAAACCATAGACAAAAAGCATGATTAGACCAATCAAATACATGCATGTCATCTAATTTTTTTATTTTTTCTTGAAACGAGGGCAAAAGCTTTGCCCTTTTCAATTAATTAAGCAAAGAGAGTACAAAGCAAATAGAAATTTACAAGTACAACAACTGACTACTCTCGCGGCATCAAATTACTCATGCGCTTAGCGCCCGCAAGCATCCATAAATGTGCCTCTAGCTTAATCTTGTCTAAAAGGATCGGTGGCGGAGCGTGCTTGTTTTTGAAGATTCGGGCATTTCGCTCATTTCATAGTTCCCATGACACAAGAAGGGTTAGCGAAGCCATGTCCTTACGCTTCGTCATGGTAGCCCACCAAGAGTGAATAGATTGTGCTTGCCAAGCGTCAGGATCGATGAAGTAGAGGCCGAGCCAAGCCTTGATGGAGGTCCAAAGCCTAATGGTGTACCGACAATGAATAAAAAGGTGATCCACCGATTCCGGCTCACTTTTGCATAGGGGGCAAGCCCCACAGTTCGACCACCCTCTTCTCTCAAGTCGGTCAGCGGTCCAAAGCCTATTTTGAATGGCAAGCCAGGTGAAGAACTTAACCTTAGGGGGAGCCCAAATTTTCCAAACCGAAGAGCTTATGGGAGCTTATGAGAGCCACCCTCATCTAAATTATTAAATATAGAAACAATGCATTGGAGAGATTGTCTCTTAACAATTTATTACTCCTAAGATAATGTGATAAGTAACATTCCATTGTGAGGCAAGCGAACAATTGTATAAAGGATAAATCCAATATTCAAGGGAGCGTCTAGCGCGAGGTCACCCTCCTAGGCCGACGCGGATGTCTGCGCAGGGCTCGTGTGTAAGGGTCGCGTAGGGGGCTGGTTTCTTGCACGTGGCAGCGTTGTACTGCTCCGCACCGCTGTGCCCGCGTCGCCCCGCTCCACATGTGTTGCACCAGAATGCTATTTGCCTGTTTTCATTCAAGCCTCCGCGAAATCGACAATTTTTGCTGGTTCAGCCCAGAAAAGGAGGGAATTAGGCTGGCATAGTCCCGTCCGCCTGACCTGAGGCTAGTGTTTTGGCGGTTATGCCTGGTTCTTTTGGTGTAGAGCGTTGTTCCCGACATGTTTTTGCGCTTTGGGTCTGGTTTCGAGGTCCGCCAGGAGGCAATGCTCGATCAGATCTGCATCAAACGACATGTACCTATACACCGCGGATGGGTGACCAACAGTCTTGGACAATCTATATGTCCGTGCACGCTAGCTACTTGAACGTTGTTGACGATCGAGACGGGCCACCCACATGACAACCATGTGCATGCATACGGCGGTGCGTCAGCCGTATACTAGCCAAGTTGACTAGTGAAATCAGAAGTTACGAATACCTCCTTCGTTAACTAGGAGAGTAGCTACTGATACACGAGACTTGCTTCCGTACCCCCCCCCCCTTCCTCCACCAAGAGCAATTTTTGTCTGCAAAAACGGGTTATAGGTTTGTTTCTCCCGTATAGAGGCCTCTTTACGTATATTTTTTTTGCAAAATCTCCGTACGTATAGTTATTCGGTGGTTTTAGGCGGATAAGGTGGAGACCGAACGACCGACCGGTCGATTCCCCTCCGTCACCAATCGCTCCCGGCGAGCTTCCGGCGAACTCCCAGTAGGCCAGCACCGGCCGACCATTGGTGGAGGTGATGGAAGAAACTGTGTCCTCGCAGCCCACCGTAGAGGAGAGATGGCGTCGTGGAGAGATGTTGGAGGGCGACGGCGATCTGCGCGGAGTACAACAATGGCGGCGAGCAAATTCCCACGCCGTGCGGGCGGAGGGGACGACGTCCAGGTGATCTGCGCGAGGAGGAGCGAGGGGAGGTGGAGGAACAGAGCGAGGGCGGCGAGCGAGAGTGCGGCGGCGAGCTGCGGCGGCAAGCGAGGGCTGCAGCGAGCAAGAGCTGCGCGAGCGATCGTGACTCCCTGGCCTACACAAACCGTCTCGAATGTACCCCGATCATACCAGCGAGAGTTGCGCGGGCGATCCGGTCGTACGAGACTCGCCCTCCACTTTCCCGCCTGATCACGTACGCCCGATGTACTCTCTAACTCTGGGGGGTGGGGGGGTGATGGTGGTGGTGGTGGTATACGGAAGCAATTCTCCTGATACACACCAAGTTGTTCGTGCGCTACTTGTGTTCTGGCTGATGTGGCCTGGTGCCGGCTTGTTGGTGAAATCGGCAACAATTCCTGTTTTTTCTTAGTATTTCCACTTCTCATTATTGGCCTATCCATCCTCGCCGTCCTCGTTAGTACTTCCTATGTATTAAAATATAAAATGTTTTAGCTTTGTAAAAAAAATGTATTTAAACTCATTTTCGTATATAGGTTCACTTTGATTCTACACACTAAAAGAGGTCTAGTATTTTTTTATAAAGCTAAAACATCTTATATTATGAAACAGAGAGAGTAGTACATACTGGCTCCTCCTATTTTCCAACGATTCACCAAGCGTGGCCCGCACATTGCCCTCCTCGGCCCCATTCCCGCAAGGACCAATGCAAAAGAAGGTTCTACGGTATAAGACTGGACAACAAAGGGAATTTTTTGACATACAGTACTTGCGCTTTGCACATTGTAAGGGCATGTCGATCAACACGGATTTCCCACATATAAGAGGGGTCCCGACACCATCACTGCCCCACACACATTTGTTAGAGATTCGTGCAAAGTCATCACCGTCACCGTCCATAGCATATTTGCATTTTAGCCCTCCTGCTATTTCGGATTTAGCTGACAGTCTAGAAGATAAGATGACCACCACAGCCTAACTCCCGACTCGTCGCCCCCACCTCTCGCCGCGCGCCCCCACATCGTCGCCCCCACCTCTCCTCCCCCACCCCCGTCTCTCCCACCGGACTGCGTGCTCCCCACCGCCGCCTCCTCCCGCAAAACCTCGACGACTGTGCTCCTCTACCGCCTCCCTCTCTACCTCCATGTCCCTGTGTGCCTCCTCCCCAGATCCCGACTAGCCCGCCGCCACACCACGCGCGGTGCTGCCCCCTCCCCAGCTCCGGCCTCGGCGCCTCCTCCCCACCCCCAACTCCGGCGACGCCACCCACCCCTCCTCCAGCTCCGGCATGCGCGGCCGCTGGCCACCTCCCCAGCTCCGGCACGAGCGGCACGGGCCGGGGAGCCCCCTCCCCATCCCCCACCTCCGGCGACGCCACTGATCCCACCGCCACCCTGAGCTCGACCTCCTCCTCTAGATCAGCGATGCCACCGAGTTTTGATTCAGTTTCTTCCACCAAAGTGTTCTTCCCATTTTTCTTCCACCAAAGTGTTCTTCATAATTTTCTTCACATTTTCTTATATAGATCTGCTCGATTTTTTATGAATCCTTGTAGATCGAAACATACATGCAACTTTGTTGGATTTGTTATCATTTTGTATGAATCCTTGCAGATCCATGTATGAATCCTTGCAGATCTTATTTTCCATGTCGTACAGTGTATGAAACCGCTCTGAATCTTACATGGATCGTCGAATTTATGAAGGATCTTGTATGGATTTGCTGTCAAACTGTAGTGAAATATGTATAGAAGTTGTATGAATATTTTTTGAAAAAAATTATATGAAACCACTCTGAATCTTGTATGTATTGTTGAATTTTTTATGGATTTGTTGTGAAACTTGAGTGAAACCTTCTGGATTTTGATAATCTTCAAAAAGGTTATATGAATCATATATGATTCTTTGCAGAAAGATATGTAGAAATTTATTTAGATTGGATCTGATGTATTAGCTTGATTTGATAATGTATGAAACTTGTATTATCTTAAAAAAATCTTGGAAAAAATGTATGAAACTTGTATGGATATTTGTAGAAATATTCTTGAAAAAATATTATATGAAATATTGTTGAATATTGTCATGAGACTATTTGTTTGATCTTGACCGGTGACACATGTATGAAACTGATCTTTTATTTATATTGCTTGGATCTTATGCATCTTGACTAAATCATGCGTGTAATAATCTTGTATGAATCTGATTATCTCTCTCAATATTTGTGTATGATTATTTGATGAATCCTATATGAAACCGTGATGAATTTTTGAATGTATGATGATTATTTGTATCTTTGAACAATATTTGTATGTATGATTATTTCTCTCAATATTCTTGGCAGAAATATATGTAGTTTCAGAACAACATCTAGTGAAGATTCATTTGAGTTTTGGTGTTGCCCATAGCCCTTCTGAATTGGGCGGGGTAGCAAAACTGAAAACGCTAGGGGCTGGGTAGCAAAACTGCAATGACTCAAAAAGTGAGGTAGAAGGGCTATTCTGAAAAATGGGTTGCACGAATCTCCAAGAAAAGAACGGTAGAGATGGTGCCGGGGGGCCTCTTACAGGGGGTATTGCATTTCCACACCTCGACCAGGCCGACCCAAAGGGGTGACCGAAACAGTTAGTTTTTGTTCGTTTGGGTCGGCCCGCGGTTGCTTTGGGGTCGCGGTCCGGCCAGCCGCGCCCAGCGGCGCGACCCATTTGTCCATGTCAGGCCCATAGGGTCACGCTGTCTTTTTTTTCGAATTTCAAAACGAGACATTTCGCGCGTATACCGGCATAGTTTCGTACTTAATTATACAAAATATTACATTCAAAACATAAAAAGGAAAAAACTGGCCCTAGCCTTAGTCCTAGCTACTTGTGATTTGCCTGCCGCTGGTCGTTCTTGGCCTTCTTAAACCACCCTTCTTAAACCACCCTGGCATTTTCATCGCTGACGGGGGGGGGGGGGTGGTGGGGGTGGCTAGATGCTGGGAGGCACCGACGATGGTGATGGCGATAGCGAGAGGAGGGAAGGTGTGCGGCACCGACGGTCACAGGGGCCTGCTTAAGTAGCCTCTTCCGGTGGGAGCGCGCGCAGGTTCTCGCGCCTTCTCTATCAATGCCGGCGCGGGAAATCAAGGGGTCATATTTAAAGTGATACTACAAGTTGAAAACTAAAGGATCATAAAGGCTATGGTGATTTTGGATAGTCATAAAATGGTGTGAGCATGCGCCAAGTCAGCCCAAATAAAGCATCAAAGGAGAATACCACTATACTATGCTTTAATATGCTAAAACAACGCACGATTCATCCAAAGCACATTAAGCAATCTCAATTGTTTATAACAAGTCATGCTATAGCAAAGAATACTAAGAATAAATCCAAAACAATATCAAGCATGGCATGACAAAGCATAGGCCACAGTCAAAAACAAGCTCTCTTTACCACATAAGTATGAACTTTCCTACTCTTTTCCAATCCAAACCAAACTATTTGCAAACCAATGTATGAAAGAGGGGGTCCAACCAATTTATTTAGCAAATTAAGCAAACAAAAAACCAAAATGAAAACGAAAAAGAAGACGCTCCAAGAACGATACAACTGTGCATGAAACAATAAAAATGAAGCGTTTGGAAGAAACCTGAGATTTTTATTGATGAAGAAGGGGATGCCTTGGGCATCCCCAAGCTTTGACGCTTGTACTTCTTGGATATTTCTTGGGGTTGCTCGCGTGGCATCCCCAAGCTTGAGCTTTAGTCCATCCTTCATCTCATTACTCATTCCTTCCATACACCTGAAATTTTTCTTCATACAAAACTTCACACAATCTTTATTAGCAACATTAGTGCACTCAAGATAAATAAGTCTTAAGGTTCAGTTCTAACACCAAATAAACTTCCGTTAGAACACTAGCTACTGTAGCACTTCCCTCAAAAAGCTCAATTCCCCAAAAGAACTCAAAAAGGAACCAACAAGAAGCAAATGCAGAAAATGGCAGAAATCTATCAAAACAGACCAGCAGGTAAAGACGAATTTTTTCGAAGACCTTCTGTTGCTCAAATCAAAAAGTGTTGATCTAACGAAAGTTAGATAACAACCTGGGGAAGAAGCACACAAATTCACGCCTCAAAAGGACGTACAGAGATTTTACACGAATTTTTACGGTGAAGCACAGAAATCTGTTTCGGGACAGCAACTTTCCCAATCATTACTTCTCTCTCATTAGAGGTTACTCTTGGCAAAAAAAGCAAATAAAAAGGATAAGGAGTGGTTATTACTAAATTAATAACTTCCAAGACTCATCTAAAACTCTTGGGTTATCTCCCAACAAGTACTTTTCTTTAACGCCTTTAAGTTAGGCATGATAGTTTGAGAAGATGCTCACATAAAAAATATAAATTGAAGTAAAAGAGAGCATCAAGAAGCAAATTCAAAGAACATTTAAGTCTAACCCACTTCCTATGCATAGGAATCTTGTAAAGAAACAAGTCATGAAAGCACAAAGCAACAAGCATAGGAAAGCAAAACAAGTGCAACTTCAAAATTTTCAACATAAAGAGGGGAAACTTAATATTGTTGAGACACATAAAACCATGTTTCCCTCTCTCATAATAACTTTCAGTAGCATCATGAATAAAAGTAACAATATAACTATCACAAGAAACATTCTTATCATGAGCCACATGCATAAAAGAATTAATACTCCCCACATAAACATAGTCATTCTTATTGATTGTAGTGGGAGCAAATTCAACAAAATAGCTATCATTATTATTTTCATCACCATAATCATCAAATATAGGAGGCATATTGTAATCATAACTAATTTCCTCCTCAATAGTAGGTGGACTGCAAATATCATAATCATCATTGCAATCATCATATATTGGAGGTTTGGTATCATCATAAGCAATAGAATAACTATCTTCCAAATCTGGGGAACTAAAAAGATCATTTTCATAGAAACTAGCTTCCCCAAGCTTAGACTTTTCCATAGCATTAGCAATAATGGTGTCCAAAGAATTCATACTAACAATATTGCTATTAGCATGCAAATAAAGTTCCATAGGTTTTTTAATTTTCTCTTCAAACACTTCATGTCCTAACTCAAGATAAATAATATAAAGCTCTCTAATTTTGTTGTTGTTTTCCATTAAGCCTAACTAGTGAAAACAAGAAACAAAAAGACAAAATTGCAGAACCTAAAGGAAATAACTTCGAGCACTCACACCGGAGGATGTGAGTACCTTTTACCTTACCTCCCCGGCAACGGCGCCAGAAAATAGTCGTTTGCCATGGGAGGTTCTTCTTCTTTAATCCTCCGGTGTGAATACCTTTTACCTTACCTCCCTGGCAACAGTGCCACAAAATAGCTTGATGTTTACGCACTTCTATTCTTGTAGACAGTTGTTGGGCCTCCAAGTGCAGAGGTTTGTAGAACAGCAGCAAGTTTTCCCTTAAGTGGATCACCCAAGGTTTATCGAACTCAAGGAGGAAGTGGTTAAAGGTATTCCCTCTCAAGCAACCCTGCAATCAAGATACAAGAAGTCTCTTGTGTCCCCAACACACCCAATACACTTGTCAGGTGTATAGATGCACTAGTTCGGTGAAGAGATAGTGAAATACAAGTGGTAACGGTGATAGAAAATAGCTTGAAGACGTGGAAAAGACTAAAGTAAAACTGAAATAAAGATGGAAGCAAGCAAACATGTAACAGATCTAATTGCAAACGGTGTTTCAATGCTTAGAAACAAGGCCTAGAGATCATACTTTCACTAGTGAACACTCTCATATAAATATATTCTTCTTTATGATACTACACTGAACTACTCTCCGGTTGGACACTCTAATCCATGGTAGGGCTATAACAACACACCTTAAAGTCCGCTTTCCCCATCTAGATAACCCCACACTGTCACCTTGAGCACTAGATGGTTCAAACAAACACCACAATTTCATAAAGACATCCAACTCCAAATATAACTCATAACAAGTATTTGTAATCTCTAGCCTAAGTGCCACCATGGTGTGCACACTTCAACTTCACACACATGGGGAGAGCAGAGATCTATTAAAGCACTTGAGTAGCAAGGTAGATCTATAGATTACAAGCTCATGATCACAATATGATCATGCATAGAGAGAGAGATGAACACATAGCTACCGGTAGAACCCTTAGCCTCGAGAGAGAACTACTCCCTCCTCATCATGGGAATCAGCAATGGTGATAGAGATGGTGGTGGAGATCGATGGAGATGGCTCCGGGGGCACTTCCCCGTCCCGGCAGGCTGCCGGAACAGAGACTTTCTGTCCCCCAATCTCCCCTTCGGTGGCAGCGGCGCAGCGAAACTTTTCGTGGATTTCTGATTGACTCTCTAGGGTTTATGCATCGGGAGGCTCTTATAGGCGAAAGAGGCAAGGTCGATGGCCGGCCAGGGGGCCCACACCATTCCCTGGTGCGGCCTAGGGGTACCCGTGCCTGGGGGGGTGTGGCCACCCTGTGGCCCCTCTCCGACTCTCCTTCTGGCTCCGTGAGTCTTCCGAGAAAATAGGAACTTTGGCTTTTGTCCCGTCCAATTCCGAGAATATTCATTTTCTGACTTTCCTGGAACCAAAAACAGCAGAAAACATGCAACTGGCACTATGGCTCTTGTTAATAGGTTAGTCCAAGAAATCATATGAAAAGTACTCCAAAGTGTGGACAAAACATAAGAAAGTAGATAAAACCAAGCATGGAACATCAAAAATTATAGATACATTTGCAATGTATCATACACCACCAAGGATGTTCTCCCTAGTGAACCAGTCGTGCCTCCATTCGATGCCTCTAACCCTCCTCCTGAGGTATGATTGTGCTACGAAGTAACTTTATTTGTCGATTGCTTTTTGATTTCTTGACGTATGCTGAATTGTTCTCGGTATGCAGGATTGGAAGGTTATTCCTCGTGAATGTGGCCCCTCTCCGACTCTCCTTCTGGCTCCGTGAGTCTTCCGAGAAAATAGGAACTTTGGCTTTTGTTCCGTCCAATTTCAAGAATATTCATTTTCTGACTTTCCTGGAACCAAAAACAGCAGAAAACATGCAACTGGCACTATGGCTCTTGTTAATAGGTTAGTCCAAGAAATCATATGAAAAGTACTCCAAAGTGTGGACAAAACATAAGAAAGTAGATAAAACCAAGCATGGAACATCAAAAATTATAGATACATTTGCAATGTATCATACACCACCAAGGATGTTCTCCCTAGTGAACCAGTCGTGCCTCCATTCGATGCCTCTAACCCTCCTCCTGAGGTATGATTGTGCTACGAAGTAACTTTATTTGTCGATTGCTTTTTGATTTCTTGACGTATGCTGAATTGTTTTCGGTATGCAGGATTGGAAGGTTATTCCTCGTGAAGTAGATGAAGAGGACGAGTCGGAATCGACCGTCCTACTTGAAGAGGAGGAGGAAGCCCCCGAGTCCAGCAGTCCAAACACTCGCAAGCGTTCTCGTAGCAAGGATTTGGATGCTTCGTCTCCGTCGACTCTAGCGGACCCATCCATTGGTGCGGAGGAGCCGATTCCTGCCGTTCCTGTATGTTCCATGGCGCCATCTGCTCGCAAGAAGATGCGGCTGCCGAAGGAGTCGTCAGAGTCGGAGGAGCAAACCTTCGACTTTGATAACTTTGACTGGTAAGTCTACAACTCTCATCTTGGTTCTTTTTGGAGTTGCATTTCCTGAAGCTGTCTTTTGTTTCTTAGTCAAGAGGCGCCGTCGTCTTCTGGCGATGTCCAATTTGTGAAGGAATCTAGAGTCACGGATTCCAAGGCCAAGGAAGTGGCTAAACGATCCTCCTCTCCTCCATTGGCGGCCCACTCCAGGCACAACTCATCGAGTTCTCCACACGCTGGGGAACACTAGATGGTTGCCCGGACGACTGTGTGGCAATCGACTTCGGAGTCTCTAGAGGAGCATGTAAGTGTGATTTTGTTTTTGCAGTCGAATTTGTGGTCCATGCTGTCTGGTGATCTTTTTATTTTCTTCTGAGGCAGCTCATTGTGAAGGATGCTGCTCGTTTGGCGGAGAAGGTACTTGCGATGGGTCGTCAGCATGCAATGCTGGACAATCGCCATCGCGTTGTTGAAAGTTAGTATTTTGCTTCTTCTTCTTTATTCTTGCGAGATTTATACATTCGACTGATGCTCCATCTTGTATTTTGGCAGCCGAGCATAACGAACTCCTTCGCAACACTGCTTCTCTTGAAAAGACGCTCGCCACGGTGGTGAAGAGTCGCGACGAGGCAGTCGCTGTGCTGGATGAATCGCAGAAACGCGAAGAGGATTTGCGCACCTCCATTGATGCGAGGGAAAAGTTGTTCGAAGAATAGCTCTTCTCGATTGCCAAGTCTCTTTCAGGTATTCTTTCGTCTGGATTTTGATTGCTTCTTTCCTCGGTATCTTGCTATTGTGCTGACGCTTTGCTCTGTGTAGATGCTGGTGGTCTGAGCTTCGACGCCCAGGCGCTTCGTCGCGATGATGCTTTGGCAGGCGCCGTCTCGGCAGTCGAAGACCGCAACGCTTCCATTCAGGGGACGCTGACTAAAGCCAAGGTTGTGCTCAGTTGCATCCGCGAGGAGCTGATGCTGAAGGCTGAGCTGATTGAGAACTTGGAGGACCTGGTGGAATCCCTCACTGGAGGTATCCCCGTGGACTTCAGGAAATCACAGCGTGCGGTTGGCGCTTCCATGGCACTCGCCATGGTGCAAGCCCATGGAGTGGAGATGGATCCAGCCGCAGTCTCCAAGGCGATGCCCATCGGCGCAGATGGTCAACATGTAGTTTTTGCTCCCTTTGCAACTGTCTGTGGCAAGTACGGGCCACAACTCATCAACACAGTCACCAAGTATTCCGAGGAGTTGCAGCGAGCCAAGAAGGCGGCGAAGGCTGCGGCGTCAGGGGCCGGCGGAAAGTCTATGGCGTCTGATACTGCCACGGACTCGATGAGGCCCCCGAAGCCGAAGTCCAAGTCCAAGAATCAAGCTGCTCCTCCGTAGTTATATTGTAATAGTTAATAGTTCGACTCCTTTTGTTGAAAACATGCCGTTGGCTGAGCGTCTCTGTTGATACTTTTGTCATGTTTGAATGCAATTGAGCTTTTTGTCCATGTTTTGCTTGGTCCATTATTCGCTCTTGCTTGGCTTGTGATAGGGTACGTCGAGTGGTCCTTCGGGTGATCCTCGGGACCCTCTCTCCGCTGATGAGACTTTGGCGCAGTCGCGTTCAAGGGTGGATGAGTTGTCCCTGCTTCCGCGATTGCGCGATCGCGTTAAGTAGCTGGAGCGTGAGCTGCCCGTCCTTCGCGGTAACACAGATGTGTGGAAGTCAAGGGCGGAGAAGGCTACCACCCGAGAGCAATATCTGTTGGAGGAGGTGATGCAGTTGGGTGATCAATTCAAATGTTAGCTTCGTGACCTCTTATCTTCTCTTGTAGTCAGTCGCGATAGTTCCTTGTCTTCATATGTTGCCTTTCTTGCTTCGTGTAGTTGTTAGTGCTCGTCATTCGCAGGATGAGAAAGATAGGATCGCCGTCCGAATGAACGACCTGACCTAGGAACAACTTCAGGCAAGTGGGTATTTTTGGGTGGACCATGATCGCGCGATTTCTCTTGCGACCCTGCAGGATCGTGCCTCTCGAGTGCTCCATTTTCTGAAGAAATCACAGTCATGCCTAAGGAATATCTACTAGACGATGTTTCCGCTGGACGTTGTCCCTTCGAGCCTGTTGCTCTCCTGGCTAAGTTTCAGGATTTGAGTACAGTTCGCGAGTGCGTGCGGCAACAGTTAGTGGCTGGTGCCAAGGCTGCTTTGTCGCTGGTGTGACTGCACAGGCCTGATGTGGACATTGCAGCTGTTGCTGCTGGACCTCCGACGCCGCCGGCAGGTTCGACCTGGAATATGGTTCCTCATTACCAGGCGGTGGATCGCCCAGCGGAGTAAATTGTCAACTTTTTCGAGGAACAGACGAACGTTCTTCTATTGCAACAGTAGTTTAACTTGTATCCTGCACATAAGTATACCAGTGTTGTAAAGTTCGTGTGTATGCTGTATATAATTGATTATTATTGATATGTAAAGAGCTTGCTAGCTCGTATGTTTTGCGAGTGCGTTGCACTATGTGATTCCTTTTCGTTAGCCTGACGTGTGTTTATCTCAGCACCTTGCCAACCTGCCAGGTGCGTTGCAGCTGGGTTGGTGTTTGTCAAGGGTTCGATTATTTCGTCAGCTACTCGGGATATCGCGATTGGTTGGTAGAACAGTTGTGTAAAGGGTGGCGCAGGCCCCGAGTAATATAATTGCTAGAAAAACATAGAGTTTCGGGTACTTAGCTTTATTTATTCGCAGAATCAGTACGATGTACAATGTGTGGCTAGCCTGGCTAAATAGCCTTATTTGCAATGTAAAAAAGAAGAAGAAGACGACTAAGGGTAGAAGCGCTGCAGCTGTGCGACGTTCCAGGGGTTGGAGTATGCGACTCCTGTCTCGACTTTGAGGCGATAGACGCCACCTGGGATTACTTATGTAATCACGTATGGTCCTTCCCAAGGGGACTTGAGCTTGAGGTGCCCTTGCTGCTTCAGTCGCAGGACCATGTCTCCTTCGACGAAGGATCTGGGGCGTAGCCTTCTGCTATGGTAGTTGCGTAGGTTCTGGTGGTAGATCATCGATCTTTCTGCTGCGATGTCCCGTGCCTCGTCAAGGAGATCGATGGACTCTTCGAGTGCAAAAGTTGACTCCTGCTCGCTGTAAGCGACCACCCGCGGGGCTTTGTAGCGTACTTCTGCGGGTAGCACCGCTTCAGCACCATGCACCATGAAGTACGGAGTGTATCCCGTGGCGCTGTTTGGAGTTGTGCGTAGGCTCTAGAGTACGGATTGCAGCTCGTATGGCTAGCATCCGGCGGCTTGCTCGAGTGGTCAGAGGAGTCGCTTCTTGATTTCGCCGCAGACGAGCCCGTTAGCCTTTTCGACTTGACCATTGGTCTGTGGATGAGCTACGGAGGCATAGCTTACGTTGATTCCCAGGTTTTCGCAGAAACCCTGGAACTCCTTAGAGGTGAAGTTCGTTCCATTGTCCGTGATGATGCTGTGTGGCACTCCGAAGCGATAGACAATGAACTCGAAAAACTTGACGGCACTGGCTCCTGACTGGTTTGTCACCGGCATGGCCTCTATCCACTTGGTGAATTTATCGACTACGACCAGGAGGTAGACGTATCCTCCTCGCGAGAACTTTGGGAGCTTGCCGACCATGTCGAGTCCCCATTGCGCAAAGGGCCAAGCCAATGGTATTGGCCGGAGTTCCGCGCTAGGCGCGTGCGGTTTGTCCTTGAATCGCTGACAAGTGTTGCATCATCTCTGGACGATGTCCTTGGCGTCGTGCATGGCCGTGGGCCAGTAGAATCCAGCTCGTAGAGCTTTGGCGACGAGGGCGCGACTGCTGGCGTGGTGCCCGCAAGTCCCTTCATGTATGTCGAGGAGGATGACCCTTCTTTCCGCGTTGGAGACGCACCGTTGGAGTACTCCTGTGATGCTGCGCTTGTATAGTTCGTCGTTGATGACGACGAATGCCTTGGGTCGTCGTGCAATGTGTCACGCGTCAGTCGGGTCGTCCGGTAGCCTCTTGCTGAGAAGATATGTGATGTAAGGATGAGTCCAAGATGGCTCGATCATCATGACCCCCATTGGTCCCTCGAGGCCTGTGTCGAGCTCCAGGTCATCGAGTGCCATTGGCTCATTGGGCGGCGTAGCCCCCGAGTCCGTTGTTGCGCTTGTTTTCTTCTCTACGGCCTTTGGCTTGATGGAGCGTTCACAGATACACTCGAGAAATACCCCAGGTGGTATGGGGGTGCAGGTGGAGCCAATGTTGGCGAGTGCATCCGCCTCTTTGTTGCTTTCGCGGCCTACGTATTTATTGATTCGACACAAGAAGAGCCAAAGAATATGTATAAGCCTTAACAACTGAGTTGTCAATTTAGCTACACCTGGAAACAATCTTGCTCACAACAGTTTATCAGTAGCAACAGTTTTGTAGTAGCAATAGTAAAGTAATAGCAGTAGTAAAGTAAAGACAGTAGTAACAATAGCAGTAAACAGTAGGATTCGAGTGCGGTAGGCATAGGGATGGATGGACGGGCGTTGCATGGACAAGACAATTCACATAGCAATCAGAACATAGGGCAATTGCAGATAAATAAGATAAAACATCCAAGTACTAGATAATCATAGGCATGTGTTCCATATATAGTCATACGTGCTCGCAATGAGAACTTGCACAACATCTTTTGTCCTACCAGCCCGTTTGTAGCGGGGCCTCAAGGGAACTACTGGCAATTAAGGTGCTCCTTTTAATAGAGCACCGGAGCAAAGCATTAACACTCCGTGAACACATGTGATCCTCACATCAAATCCATTCCCTCCGGTTATCCCGATTTCTGTCACTTCGGGGCCATTGGTTCCGGACAACAATGTGTGTATACAACTTGTAGGTAAGACCATAAACAATACTATCATAATGAATCAATAACATGTTCAGATCTGAAATCATGGCACTCAGGCCCTATTGACAAGCATTAAGCATAACAAGTCGCAACAAAGTCAAAAAGCACTAATAATAGATACTAGGCACCATGCCCTAACAATCTGATGCCATTACATGAACGATCTCATCCAATCCATACCATCCCCATAGCCTACAACAGGGGATTACTCACTCATAGATGGGGGAAACATGGATGGTCGATGGAGAAGCGATGGTGATGATGATGGCGATGATCTCCTCCAATTCCCCGTCCCGGCAGGGTGCCAAAACGGAGTTTCTGGTTCCGAATCGTGGAATTTGGTGGTGGCGGCGGAGCGGAACTCTTTCTAGAAAAATGTCGAACCCCTTGAGTTTTTAGGTCAGAAGGCATCTTATAGGCGAAGAGGGAGACCGAGGGGGTGTCTGGGGCGGCCAGGCCCAGCCCGCGTGGCCAGGTGGTGTGGCTGGGCCCCAGCCCCACTCCATCTCGTATTCTGGCACCGGGAGTCTTCTGGTGAAATAGGATTTTCGGCATATTTTCTGGGATTTTCCTGATAGTTGATTTTCTGCACAAAAACTAGACACCAAGGCAATTCTACTGAAAACAGCGTCAGTCCATGTTAGTTGCATCTAATTCACACAAGTTTAGAGGAAAAACAATAGCAAAAGTGTTCGGGAAAGTAGATACGTTTTGGACGTATCAACTCCCCCCAAGCTTAGCTTATTGCTTGTCCTCAAGCAATTCAGTTGAAAACTGAGTGCGATAAAAGAAACTTTCACGAACACATTTGCTTCATATGATGTATATATTCTCGGCATGTGATCAACTACTTAGACAATTCATAATAAAGAGTATGCAACTAAGTTTACTTAATATGCATTGCAAGCTATGAAGAGATTCCAACTCAAAAATAATAAGTAGCATGAAACATAAACATAAGCAACATCACAATGCTCATAACAAGGTATGATAGGGTGGTATCTCGCTTGCCTTTTTATTGTGAATGCTAAGGCACCTCTGAAGTTCAGGTGAAGACTAGAAGTAAAGATATCAAAGATATAAGCATCAAAGTCATAACACAAATAATCAAGTTTTGAGACAAGCACATTACACTAAGAATGACAACTATGCTCTCAAGAAGGTGCTCATAGAATAGGTGGAGACTCAACAAAGAAAATAAAAAGGTTTCGAAAAGTTTGAAAGGCTTCCAAATGCTGAAAGTATGGTACTCATTAGCTTTGAGCTCTCATTGCCCCTATCATAAGCATCTTTAATATGGTTAAGGTGAAAGTGAGGTCCAATTTGAGTTATATGCTTGACATGCTATAAACTGGAAATCCCATGTCCCTTGAGTACGAGGGCCGCTCCTCATGCTACTCAACTTTAGTTACCGGTAAGTTCTCGTCATCGTAAATACGTGCGTATCATAGAGAACCGCCAACGTGGTACCCCTTGCCCGATGATACGGAAGAATCCCCATATCAAAATGACAAGGCAAGCAGATAATGAGTATCTCAGCAATCTTCTTATTTACCATGGGAAAAGGTGCTTTTTCTCTCTTTGCTCTTTTCTCAAATCTCTTTTTTTCTCAATAGCTATCTCTCTCTTTTTTTATAAGAAGAATGCTTCATAGATACTTATTATGGTTACGCTACAGGTTTCCACCATGATAGCATGGATTAGACCGGCGGCCCAGGCGTTTCTCTAACACACATACATAACTCCATGGATTTATAAGCTCCCCTTTTATTTCACACCGACGACATCCGCAAACAAAAGAGCATGGTATCAACTGGGTATATATTTACAGGTGTCAAAAGCGTTCCCTATGACAGCACGGTTCTGCTAATCCCCAGCCTATAATTTGCAAGCATATAACTTTCATGGCAGTCATAATGGTTCAGATTTATTAAGTGCAGGAAATAAAGTGTGCCATCAAGTTCGTGAGAGCTTTACTAACTAACTTTCTCATAACAAGCAAACATTTTATTCGGAAGAAAACAAGGCATATTGAATATGCACGGAAATAGCAAATGATAATAGGTAGGTATGGTGGACACTTTTGGCAATATTTGGTTTTAGGGAGTTGGAAACATGAGTAAAATATACTCAGTGCAAGTGAAGGCTAGCAATAGTAAGGGAGCGACAAACGAGAGAGCAATAGCTGTCCTAATCATGCTTTCAACAAAACATGACTAATCATGGCATGAAAGTGATTCAAGACCCTCAAGGCAAAATAATTCATCGAGGCTTAACTGATTATTTCAGTCATATGCATGCGTGAGCATGTGCCAAGTCAATTCAAATGAAACATTCAGAGGAGGATACCATGGTGTCATACCAAGTTATGAATAGAGTAATGCAAGCAAACATTCATATGACATGCTACAAACTATTAGCAAGCTGGAACTAATCATATGAAAGCAAGAACTACTAAGCATGCATAAATAACATACACCCTACACGAACAGGCTAAGCATGCCCACAATGATGAGTATATGTACAAAAATGAAAACAAATAGAGTTCGTTACCAGCCTCTTACCACACCTCAAGTTGTCATTAATCCTCATTATTTCCCTTCACTTGTGTGGCTTGAATAATAATATGAAACCAAATTCCGCTGAGAACTGCTGAACCCTGCAATAAACTCAGAAAACCAAAGAAGAACAACAAATATTTTTGGTGTTTTCGATTTTTAAAACAAGAACCAAAAAGGAAGAACAAGCAAAGCAACATCTTTTTGGGTTTTTCGAATAGTTCAAACAAAGCAAGCAAACCAAGGCAAAAAGGAAGAAGCAACCCAAAGAGAAACAACAGAAATATTTTTGGTCTTTTTGTGTTTTAGAAAGCAAAAGCAAAGAAAGAACGAAAACTAAAAAGAGAACGAAACATGAATATACAAAGTACCGACACAAATGATATGGATATGAGTGTGATGCCAGCATACCTCCCCCCAAGCTTAGGCTTTTGGCCTAAGTGGGTGTCAATCCAAGTACGAGTAAGGGTTCCAAGCAGACGGGTCATTGTAAGAATGATCGTAGTTAGGCCCGTGGGAAGAAGAAGAAGCTCCCCAATCATAGGTAGGCTGCTGATATGAAGACTCCCCCTCATTCCGGGGCTACACCGAATCATCTGTGACCTCCCTTCTAGTATCCTGCTCCTATTGGGAGAGCTCTCCCAAGTACGTATCAAACTCCTCCTCCGTGAGGGACCATCCTACCCTATTATCAAGGTTAAACAAAACAGGTGCAGGCAAAAGAACAACACGCTCGGACTTGCTCCTTCTCCAACCAGCTTTGAGAAAGGTTATTTCATAAGACAACTCACTCAAACTAGCCCATGAAGAAACACATTTATGCTGTATCATGGAATTAAGATCAAGCCTTTCTATGGGAAACTGTAGGTCTAGATGATGAGGCACTAAACCATGCAATGCTAGCAAACGAGAAGCAATGAGGCCTCCACAAATTCCACCTTTCTCGCGGTTAGCGGCAAGACAGAAAGCTATCAAGGCACCCAAGTTATAAGTCCTATCTCGTTTAAGAGCAGCAGAGATGAATGCTAGATCATATGAAGATAACTTATTGGTAGTTTTCCTAGCAAGAACACACTTGGCAATAAAGTAGGCAAAGTAGCGAATGGAGGGGAGATGAATGTTACGGATTTTCCCGCTCTCCTTCGAGAAGCTGCTCCCTTGGCAAATCTCTGCGTACAAGTCCATGAGTGGTGCAGGTCGCTCTTTAATCCTTCCACACGATCCCCACTGAGGTACCTTAATAGCTGCACAAAAGTCATCGAGAGAAAGGTTGACAGCTATATTGTAAATTTTGTAGTGGACCATGGGGTTAGGCAAAGAGTAACTAAATTGAATGTCCTGCACTACAGACATGGTTGGCTTCACAAATTGACAAGGTTCATCTTCCAAAAAGTGCTCCAATCCTGCATTAGCAACCAAAGTATGGAAATCCCGGGAAATTCCTGCAGCTCTCATGAATTCAGAGCATGGATAGATGGAAGGAAAAACTTCCTCCTCTCAGTGAACCTTCGTAACCTCAGGCACCCTCAGTTCATGCTGGTTTAGTTGATGCTCATTCATCTTCTATTCTGAAATTTAAACATCCATTAAACAAGTGATTGCTAAGTGAATATAATGAGGGGCACTACTCATTAGGGACTTGTAAGAGGCCTAAACATGCATCAAAACTACATCTCTAAGCATCGAACAAGCTTACAAGCTCTCCTAACCTGTCACCTACAGTAGCAAAATACTCAAGATATAAACCACTAAACACAAATCTACTTGGACAAGCGGAGGAGTCACATACTGGAGGACAAATGCTCCAAATTTCAGTAGCAAAGATGGGCTGAGCAAGGAGATCGAAAAATCGAGGGCAAGCACAACAAGAACACGATTTTGAGAAATGAACTGGTGTTTGCTCGGGAGAGAGAAGAAAGTGGCAAGTGAGAGAGTGAGTGGAGGGCCAGGGGTGGCCCACACCATAGGCAGGCGCGCCCCAGGGCTGGCCATGCCACCAGGTGGTGTGCCTGCCTGGTGGGTCCCCCTGGTACCTTCCAGGCACTTCTCTGCCCCTTTTTTCACGTAACAATTTAATATGAATTTTCTGGAATTTTTCGAGACACTTTATTTTTGGGCAATTTTCAGGTATATATGAATGATTTTCTGACAGAAAAGATTTTCTAGAATGATGCAATGGCAAAACAAGGCTAGAACTACAGAAGTTCTAAGACACTCTAACATGCAAGCAACTAACAACAGAGAAGAAAACTAAACGAAAACAAAAACTAAAAGGATAAAATAGAAGTAAGCGGAGATAATCATGGTGAAAACATTGTTTTGTTCAATGAAATCCTTTTGTTAACAAGGTTGATCAGGTCTTGTTACCAAAATAATTTTATATGAAACAAAACTTTGTATTCCACTAATGATTGTGTTACCTCAACCTTGATAGCAATGGTCCCAATCATAATAGTTTCAGATTATTCTCTTGGTATGGGACAATATATTTCTCCAACTTGAATGCCTCAACATGCTCAATTGAATTCAAACCATAAGTCCTATCAATCTTCTTGGGGAAATAGACAGTATGTTCCTTGTCATTAACATTAAAGGTCACCTTTCCTTGATTACAATTAATAACAGCTCCTGCAGTATTAAGAAAAGGTCTCCCAAGAATAATAGACATATTATCATCTTCAGGCATTTCAAGCACAACAAAATCAGTTAATATCAAGCAATTATGAGCCACTTAAACAGGTACATCCTCACATATACCAACAGGAATAGTGGTAGATTTATCAGCCATTTGCGAAGATATATCAGTTGGTATTAATTTTTCCAGTTCAAGTATCTTATAGAGAGAGAAAGGCATAACACTAACTCCAGCTCCCAAATCACACAAAGCAGTTCTAACATAACTATTATTAATAGAGCAAGGGATAGTTGGAAGCTCTGGGTCTCCAAGTTTCTTTGGAACCTTACCATTAAAGGAATAATTAGCAAGCAAAGTAGAAATTTCTTTCTTAGGGATCTTCCTTTTATTCGAGACAATATCCTTCATATACTTTGAGTAAGGAGGCAATTTAATAGCAGCAGTCAAAGGAATTTGCAGGAATAAAGGTTTCATCCACTCACAAAACTTATTATAGTGTTCATCTTCCTTTGACTTGTGTTTCTTATCAGGGAAAGGCATAGGTTTTTGGACCCAAGGCTCTCTTTCACTACCATGTTTCTTAGCAACAAAATCTTCTTTATTGTATTTAGTATTCTTAGTGTGCTTTTCAGGTTCTTCTTCAACTTTTTCTTTATCAGGAACATCATTTTCTTCATTACCACTTTCAGTTTCAGCATCAGAGACAGATATACTATTAGGATCTTTAGCAGGTTCAGAGGGTTCTACAATAGTTTTATGTTTCTTTTTCCTTTTCTTACGAGTAGTACCACTATTTTCAGCTTGTTGAGAATCCTGCTCGATTCTTTTGGGATGCCCCTCCGGATATAAAGGATCCTGGGTAGCAGCACCACTTCTAGTTCTAATTTTATAAGCATGTTTTTCTTTGGCAGCATTAACTAGCAAGTCTTTTTGCACTTTAATAAGTTGATCTATTTGAGTTTGAACCATTTGAAAATGTTTGACAATCATTTTAACATCATTAGAGGTTCTTTCCACAATATCTTTTAACTCAACAATAGCTCTAGTGTTTTCCATTAGATGATTTTGCACCCATTTATTAAAATTATCTTGTTTAACAATGAAAATATCGAATTCTTCTAAGCATTGATCGGGAGGTTTAGAGTAAGGGATATCACCTTCATCAAAGTGTTGGAGAGAGTGTACCTCAATAGTGGGTGATTAAGGGATAGTCTTACATAATTCTTCTATAGGAGGTAAATTCTTGACATCTGCAGCTTTAATTCCCTTCTCCTTAATACATTTCTTAGCTTCCTTCATCACTTCATCATTCAATTCAATAACTCCCCTCTTCTTAAATAATGGTATATGCGCCGGTATAGCTGGTTCAGGTATAATTACTTCAGGTATAGCTGGTTCAGGAGGAGTCCAATCTTCATAGTTCTTGCTTATTTTAGCCATTAATTCCTCAGCTTCTTTGGGAGTCCTATTCCTGAAAACACAATCAGCACAACTATCTAGGTATGTCCTAGATTCTTCAGTTAGTCCATCATAAAATATATAAAGAAGCTCATTCTTAGGTAATGGACTTCCCGCCTGTGCATGGATCAAAGCACAAAACCTTGCCCATGATTCAGGCAATATCTCTTTTTCTCCCTGTTTAAAGTCAAAAAGTTCCTGCAAAATAGCATGTCTAGCACTAGGAGGAAAATATTTTTGCAGGAAAGTACTAATCAAGCAATCAGGGCTATCAATAGATCAGGAGGTAAATTACTAAACCAAGTTTTAGCTTCTCCTTTTAGTGAAAAGGGGAAAATCTTAGCAACAAAGTAAGTACGCATCTTAATATCATCAGAAAACAAGCCACTCATGGTAGAAAGCTCAGTCATATGTGCTACCGCACTTTCATTCTTAGTCCCACAAAAAGGTTCTTTCTCAACAATAGCTATGTAAGATAGATCAAGAGAGAAATCATAATATTTATCTTTAATGTTTATGGGAGAAGCAGGAAACTTAGCAATAGGAGACAATTTGGGTCTAATAGTATGCCTCTCAAGGAGACTCTTAGCGGCGCTCCTATCATGGGTGTTTTTACATTCTTTAATAAATTCATCGGTCATCTCAACATAACCGTCTTCAATATCATAACTCTCACTAGACTCAGGTGAACTAACAGGTGTAGTTGTGTCTTCATTAGGAGTTTCAGTATTTCCAGCTATAGTTCTAGCAATCGTAGCATCTAGGAAAGGACCTAATGAACCACTCTTATCAAGCACAGTAGAAGCAACATCATAAGTATCATAAGTTCCAGATTTAGCAGTAGTAGCAGTGTGTGTAGCATGTGTGTGTGGTGGTGTAACGAGCTTTTTCATAATAGATGGTGAATCAAGAGCAACAAAGGTGTTCAGAACCGTACCTCTTCTTGTAGTGGATGGTAAAATAGGAACCTTGCCATCACGAGACTTACCCATGATGGATGGATGGCATCGAACAATAATGAATCCAAGTGAACTTGATAAATAAAGCTACGCTCCCCGGCAACGGCGCCAGAAAATAGTCTTGATGACCCACAAGTGTAGGGGGTGTATCGCAGTATTTTCGAGGGAAGTGAAACCCAATTTATTGATTCGACACAAGGTGAGCCAAAGAATATGTATAAGCCTTAACAACTGAGTTGTCAATTCAGCTTCACCTAGAAACAATCTTGCTCACAGCAGTTTATCATTAGCAACAGTTTTGTAGTAGCAATAGTAAAGTAATAGCAGTAGTAAAGTAAAGACAGTAGTAACAATAGCAGTAAACAGTAGGATTCGAGTGCGGTAGGCATAGGGATGGATGGACGGGCATTGCATAGACAAGAAAATTCACATAGCAATCAAAACATAGGGCAGTTGCAGATAAATAGGATAAAGCATCCAAGTATTAGATAATCATAGGCATGTGCTCCATATATAGTCATACGTGCTCGCAATGAGAACTTGCACAACATCTTTTGTCCTGCCAGCCCATTTGCAGTGGGGCCTCAAGGGAACTACTGGTAATTAAGGTGCTCCTTTTAATAGAGCACCGGAGCAAAGCATTAACACTCCGTGAACACATGTGATCCTCACATCAAAGCCATTCCCTCCGGTTATCCCGATTTCTGTCACTTCGGGGCCATTGGTTCCGGACAACAATGTGTGTATAAAACTTGCAGGTAAGACCATAAACAATACTATCATAATGAATCAATAACATGTTCAGATCTGAAATCATGGCACTCGGGCCCTAGTGACAAGCATTAAGCATAACAAGTCGCAACAAAGTCAAAAATCACTAATAATAGATAATAGGCACCATGCCCTAACAATCTGATGCCATTACATGAACGATCTCATCCAATCCCTACCATCCCCATAGCCTACAACGGGGGATTACTCACTCATAGATGGGGGAAACATGGATGGTCGATGGAGAAGCGATGGTGATGATGATGGCGATGATCTCCTCCAATTCCCCGTCCCGGCAGGGTGCCAGAATGGAGTTTCTGGTTCCGAATCATGGAATCTGGTGGTGATGGCAGAGCGGAACTCTTTCTAGAAAAACGTCGACCCCCCTGAGTTTTTAGGTTAGAAGGCATCTTATAGGCGAAGAGGGAGACCGAGGGGGTGTCTGGGGCGGCCAGACCACCCACTAGCGCGGCCAGGTGGTGTGGCTGGGCCCCAGCCCCACTCCGTCTCGTATTTTGGCTCCGGGAGTCTTCTGGTGAAATGGGATTTTTGGCATATTTTCCGGGATTTTTCCTGATAGTTGATTTTCTGCACAAAAACTAGACACCAAGGCAATTCTGCTGAAAACAGCGTCAGTCCATGTTAGTTGCATCCAATTCACACAAGTTTAGAGGAAAAACAATAGCAAAAGTGTTCGGAAAAGTAGATACGTTTTGGACGTATCACTCACAGCCGTCGAAGTCCCCTTCGAGTGTGTCGTAGAGGTCGCGATAGGCGATCATATTGTCGTTCAGCGCGTCGCACTCGTGCATCGTTTGGTTGACGACCAGCTTGGAGCCGCCGTAGATGATGAGCCTCTTGGCGCTGTAGGCTTTTGCCATCTGCATCCCGCGCAATAGGGCCTCGTATTCAGCTTCGTTGTTGGAGGCGGTGAACTGCATTCGCAGAATGTATTTCAGCTTATCTCCTTGGGGCGATGTCAGTATGACACCTGCGCCAGCCTTGTCCTTACGCTTGGATCCGTCGAAGTGCATCGTCTAGAGGTAAGACATATCTGGTTTTTCACGGAGCTGATTCTCCATCCAGTGTACGAGGAAATCAGGGAGGACTTGCGACTTTTGTCGCGTCGCGCTTCTCGTATGTAATGTCTCATGGAGACAGCTCGATTCCCCAGAGCGCGACTCGTCCGATGGCGTCGGGATTGTTGAGAATATGCCCAAGTGGGGCGTCATTGACCACCACGATTGGGTGCTCCGGGAAGTAGTGGCGCAGTCGCCTAGCTGTCATGAAGACGCCGTATGCTAGCTTCTGGTAGTGCGGGTACCGCTGCTTTGTTGGCGTGAGCACCTCGCTGAGTAGTAGACTAGGCGCTGCACCCCGTGGAATTTGTTTTCTTCGGCTCGTTCCACCACGAGTACTGTGCTGACCACCTGGTTGGTGGCGGAGATGTATAGCAGCAATGGTTCCCTTTCGTGTGGACTCACCAGTTCTGGTGAGGTAGATAGTAGGCGCTTGAGGTCTTGGAATGCTTCCTGTGCCTCGTCGGTCCACTCGAACTTGTCAGTTTTGCAGAGAAGTTGGTAGAAGGGCAGTGCCTTTTCGCCCATACGACTGATGAATCGACTGAGCGCCGCGATTCGCCCAGCCAGTTGTTGGATGTCTCTTATATTCTTTGGCTTCTCCATGGCCAGTATGGCTTTTATTTTCTTCGGGTTTGCCTCAATTCCCCTCGCGGAGATGAGATACCCAAGTAACTGCCCAGATGGTATGCCGAAGGCGCACTTGTCCAGATTGAGCTTGATCCGGTAGCAGTCGAGCTTGGCGAAGGTTTCGTGTAAATCGTCGATTAGTGAGGCTTCCTCCTTTGTTTTGATGACGATGTCGTCGACGTAGACTTGGATGTTGCGACCAAGTTGATCCTTGAGGCAAGCCTGCATGCACCGTTGATAGGTGGCTCCTGCGTTTTTGAGCCCGAAGGGCATTGTGTTGTAGCAGAACACACCAAAAGGCGTTGTAAATGCCGTTTTCTCTTGATCTTCCTCCTTCATTCGAATCTGATTATAGCCTGAGTAGGCGTCGAGGAATCAGAGGCGCTCACATCCCGCGGTGGAGTTGATGATTTGGTCGATTCGTGGTAGCGGGAAGTGATCCTTTGGGCAGTGCTTGTTCAGGGAGGTAAAGTCCACGCACATCCGCAGGATATCCGTGTCTTTTTGAGGTACCAGCACCGTGTTGGTGAGCCAAGTGCTTTCCTTGAGCTCGCGTATGAACTTGGAATCAAGGATTCTGTTGATCTCCATTCCGACTGCCTTTGCCCTTGGTTTGGACAGTCGCCGAATTGTCTGTTTGACTGGCCTTGCGTCTTGGTTGATGTTGAGTGCGTGCTCGGCGAATTCCCTGAGGACCCCTGGCATGTCCGCTAGACACTAGGCGAAGATTTCCCAGTGCTCATGGAGGAATTCGATGAGCGCGAGTTCCTATGCGGGACTCAAGTTGTTGGCGATGAGGCCGTCTTGGTCGGGTCCGATGGGTGGACCTAGACTTTCTTCGTGTGCACCGACGAGTCGAAGGACAGGTCCGGTAAACTTTGATGCGGCCTGTCCTATGGACGCTCCTACATCTACACCAACAAGTTCCCCAAGTGGACCCATGACTCGTGCCCGAGCCAAACTCCTACGAGCTAAGGTGAACTCGCTCCTCTCCTCGTGCCAATTTGATACCTCCTTGAATGGTATGCTACTTCATGCAACTACCCTATGCATCATCAGGTACGAAGCTTCGACACATCACCAAGCACCCAAGGATGGAGAACAAGGAGCAGAGCATGACGCTGGAGCCACTGGAGCTGCTCAGACCGGAGTCTCCGGTCCACCAAAGTCTCCGGCCTGAAGACACCAGAGTCTTTGGCCCCACCTCCGATCTGCCCCCAGAACCGAGCCATGGGACAATCTGAAGGCCCCTCAGGAGGCCGGTCCGGAGATTGACCAGAATCTCCGGTCCAGATCGGAGTCTCCTGTCCACCACACCGGAGTCTCCGGACCGACCGTCACCAGCCATGAAAAGGCCTTTAGGCCTACGGCCCATGTACCCCTTAGTCCGTCCATAACTTGTCTTTTATTCCTAAAGTACCCCTGACTGTGTGGCTGGCCTATATATAGTCCCCCACTTCTATTGTAAACCCTAGGCATGATATTGGAATTAGTGGAAACCCCTTTGTGGATCTATCTAATTCTTGCCTCATGCTCCTTGACCAAGGAGCACCAATATGCCCAAACCTCGTTGGAGTTTGCATCGTGCCTCTGCATTGTACAAGGCCTTGGCATCGGTGGCCCTTTGCCAAGACGTCAAGATCTCACCGAGTCTCCCATCTCATCGTGCCGGTTCGAGAGAGAGTCCTCCGCCCGACGCCGATCCTAGGGATTGCGCCGAACCGATCATCGCCGGCGTGAGCTATTGGTGTGTATCGTGGTTTTGTGTGTGTGTTCATCACGTTCTTCGTGCGTGCGTTCGTCGTGTTCATCCTCCCATTCTCTTCCCGTACTCCATCCTCGATTTGAAACGGAATCGTGAAAGATCAGGCCACCCTAGAGGTTTGCCCTCAACATATTGGTATCAAGAGATTCGTTTCTCACGATTTCCCCCACAATTTTTTCTTCTATCCACCAAAAATTCAAAAATCCCCAAAAAACAGCCCCTATTTGCCTTTGGATCGATCTCTTGATTTGGAGTGTTATTTGTGGTTTTGATCCGACCAAACCTTGTCTTAGGTATTGGTCCAGCTTTATCCTGCGTTTTCCCAGCCCAATTTGGCCAATTTTGGATTTGAGGAAGGCGTGGATTTCCGCTCAAGAACATGAGCAGTTCGCGATCTGACTCCAGACCAGAGTCTCCAGCCTACACACCGGAGTCTCCGGCCTACACCGGAGTCTCCGGCCTACACCGGAGTCTCCGGTCTACCCACACCGAAGTCTCCGGCCTGAACCGGAGATTCCGGCCTGAAACCCTGGAGTCTCCGGCCTAGCGCCTGATTTTGATAGTTTTTGCCTCTAATCTTGCATTGGCTAATTTCCTCTTGTTTGTTTGTGCCCGTGTGCATGTCGTCAACTAACAACAAGCTTCCGCATCGATAACCCCCGCGCTCATCGACACCACGGCCCACGAACACCATTCCGCACCACCGACGCCAAGTTCATCATCAAAGAAGGTATAACTTGCGTCACCTTGTTAACCCCTATCTTCCTTTGTGTGTACCTATCCTATGAGAGTGGCTCATCTTGTGTTTGCTTGAGCATTGTGCATTTGTCCTTGGATAGTGAGAGTGCAAGAGCAATATCAAGTGTGACTAGGTAGCACCAAGGGAGAGCAAAAGAAAGAAAAAGATACAAAGAAAAAGCAAAAGAAAAATAGTCTCCCATTGCCAAAGAGAGTCTCAAAGCTTGTAAGCAAGAGAGAAAGAAGAGCGTCCAAGGCAAGTGCACAAATCCATTGCTCATTTTCCCTCTTTGCAAACGAGCCACGGTCTCTCCTTGCATTGGCACGACAACGAGCTTAGTCTTTGTTTAGGACATTTTTTTGCTCATTTCACAGTCGTGTCAATCTCAACTTTCTCCACGTGTGTGTATATAGTCGTAGGTTCCTGTCACCCTTTTGAGTTGTTGACCTTCGCCTTTGACTTGAGTTTTGTTGGATTTTACCCACTTTTGACTATCCCTTTTCTTTTGGTTGGTTCTTTGGCATTCCACAATCCTAACCTACCACCAACAAGCTTTTGAGAGTTAGTTCTTTCTTTAGTGTGAGTTTTCTTTGCATTTCCACTTTGCACGCTTATAGCTCTCACTTGTGGTTTCTAGTTTGATGCAATCCCCAAGGTGAGGTACAAGGCTAACACCACCATATTCCACTTCCATATACAATACTTGTGTATCTTGCATGATGGATAGGCACGGTGAGCCGAACCAACCACCTCGCCAAGAAGAAGATCAAGGACCGTACATGACGCGCGCAAGTCACTTCATCGTTCGCCAAGAGTTCCGTGAACGTTGCCAAGCCCTTGAGACGTGACAAGATGAACAATTTGGCGAGACGCAAGCCGAGTTCAAGAACATCGACAACCGCTTCGATGGCCTCGAAAGGCAAATACAAGCAATGCATCACAACTTCGGCCACCAAAATGAGTCGCTTCAACGCTCCGTCGCCGAAACAAATGACAATCTTCGACGCCTCATCGACGGAATATCAAGACCGCGTTCACGTGCTTCAAGCTCTTCAAGTTCTTCGCGTCGTCATGCACCTCCACAACAAGATCTACCTCCAAGTGCTCCAAGACGCAATGATGCCCCCGTGGTTGAAGATGGAACCTCTTCGAACTATGTACCTTCCCCACGGCATGCCGCAACGTCAAGCTATGATGGTGACCTCTCTTCAAGGCCATGAGAAAGGCAAGAAGCACACCGTCATCACGGAAGGGCACTAGTGATCCAACAAAAGCAACCACAAGCGCAACCGCAAGTGCAACCGCAAGTCTACCACCATCGACCGCGACACATACTTGACACAACAAGTGATGACTCCAATTTGGAGAATCAAGCTCGTCATCAACGTGAAGCTCTGCAAGATCCTCCTCGTCATCAACGTCATGAACGTCCACACCGACACCATGGTCATCACGAGGCGCCTCCTCCACCTCAACAAAACTTGGAGCGTCAAGTGATACAAGTTGAGCGACGCCTACCACGTCAAGATGCTCATGACCATGATCTTCACCGTGAGGCCCATGTACCTAACCAACATCACCAACCGAGGAATGAGCCTCCCCTTCGTCATCAACCGCGTCAAGAGGCTCCACACCCTCGCCACCATGAGGCCCAAGCGCCTCAACCACGTCAACAACAATATCAAGAGCAAGCTCCGCAACAAGGACACGAGAACCAAGTTCTACCTCCCCAACTACAAGATCATCAACAAGGTTACCATGCTCGTCGCAATGACCGCAATGATGAAGAAACTTTTGGCAAGCTCAAGTTCTCAATGCCCAAGTTCACCGGATCCAATGACCCCGAAGAATACCTCTCATGGGCACTAAAAGTCGACAAGATCTTCCGCATGCACAATTATAGCAACGAAAAGATGGTCGCCATGGCTTCACTTGAGTTTGATGATTACGCCAACCTTTGGTGGGAACAAGTTCAAGTTGCTCATGATGCAAGACAAGAGCCGCCAATCACAACTTGGCATGACATGAAGGCTCACATGAGATCCCGGTTCGTCCCTGCGCACTACACGCGTGACCTCTTCAACAACCTTCAAGCGCTTCGTCAAGCGACAAAGACCGTGGAAGAGTACTTCAAGGAAATGGAACTCAACTTGATTCGAGCCAACATTGATGAACGCATGAAGCAAACAATGGCACGTTTCCTTATTGGCTTGAATCACCCAATCAAGCACATCGTCGAGTTCCAAACATACAACACCATGGTTGAGCTTGTGCACATAGCAACAAAGGCTGAACGTCAAGTGCAAGAGGACATCAAGTACAACAAGCCCAAGCCGTACTTCACCTACAAGCAAGCTTCAACCGCTACACCAACAACTTTCAATGGAAGCTCATCAAGTACCTCCAAGCCTTCCTTCAAGCCCACACTTCCTCAAGGAAAACTGCCCCCAAGTGGCAAGCAAGCAAAGAGTGATACACCTTTCAGCGGTGAATGCTACAAGTGTGGAGGTAAAGGACACAAGTCGGCCGAATGTGGAAACAAGAAAGTCTTGTTCATCCATGACAATGGTGATGAAGAGTACTTGAGTGAAGATGAGTTTGATGCCCGTGTCAAGGAAGCAATAGCAAAGCAACGAGTGGAAGATGATCAAGAACTCCTCATGTGTGAACATGACGCAAGTCCATCGCTTGTCGTCACAAGGATCTTGACCACTCAAGCACAAAAGCATGAAGACCAATGCTCCAATATCTTCCAAACACGAGTCGGCATCAATGGCAAATCTATCAAGGTGATCATTGACGGAGGGGGTTGCCACAACCTTGCTAGCACCGAGTTGTGTGAGAAGCTCAACCTTACCCTTCATCCGCACAAGCACCCCTACCACGTGCAATGGCTAAGTGACCAAGGGTCCGTGAAGATCAAGCATACCGTATCAGTCTCCTTCGCCATTGGTCCTTACAAAGATACGGTGGAGTGTGATGTGGTTCCTATGATAGTTTGCCACATGCTTCTTGGTCGACCGTGGCAATTTGACAAGGCTGCTCAACATGATGGTCACACGAATGTATACACCTTCAAATGGCTCAACAAAACATGTGTTTTGCAACCGATGACTCCTAGCCAAATAATTGCGGATAATGCAAAGGCTTTAGCGAGGGCGCAAAGCACAACACCTACTTGTGAGAAGAGCGGTGAGAGAGAGAACCACCTTATAGTGAGTGAGAGCCACAAGCCAAATTCGAGTAGAAAAACTAAGAGTGTTCTCCTTGCCACCAAAAGTGAGATGAGAGATGTTCGGAACAACCCATCCATCTTGCACTATGTCCTCCTTTGCAAGGGACTAGCGCAAGGAACTAATGAATTAACCAATGTTCCTCCATCTTTGATGAGTGTTTTGCAGGAATTCAAAGACGTGTTCCCCGAAGAGCTCCCACATGGACTACCTCCTCTTCACGGCATCGAACATCGCATTGACCTCATCCTCGGTGCACCACTTCCCAACCGCGCCGCCTACCGCACGAACCCAGAGGAGATAAAGGAGATCGAACGTCAAATCAACCAACTCGTCTCCAAAGATTTGATCCAAGTTAGCACTAGTCCAAGTGCCGTACCCGTGATTCTTGTTCCAAAGACGAATGATACGTTACGGTTATGCATGGACTGCCGTCCAATCAATGCTATCACCGTGCGTTACCGACATCCCATACCATGTCTCGATGACATGCTTGATGAGTTGTGTGGAGCCACTATTTTTTCGAAAATTGATCTTCGTAGTGGTTACTGATGTGCTCGTCGTTCGACGTAGAGCTCGTTGGGAACCCCAAGAGGAAGGTATGATGAGCACAGCAGTAAGTTTTCCCTCAGTTATGAAACCAAGGTTTAATCGCACCAGTAGGAGCAAGGAAACACCCCAAAGGTGTTACTAGCTGAGCTTTGGCAGGGCGCACTACCGGTGCTAGTAGCAACGTGGAGACCTGCACAACACCACAAAACTTTGTCCCCAACTTGCGATGAGGTTGTCAATCTCACCGTGTTTTGTGGAAAACAAAGGATTAAATGTATCGAATGGAAAGAAGTAAAAGTTTGCAGAAAGTAAACACAAAGCAGTAAAAGATTGTATATTGTATGTAAAGAGAAAGGACCGGGATCCATAGTTCACTAGAGGTGGCTCTCCTTAGATAAATAACATGCTGGGTGAACAAATTACAGCGGGGCAATTGACAAACACCGAGAAAGCAATACATGCATATACTAATCATCTTGACTCCTTTGAGACTTGATTGGACATTACAACATAATACATAGACCGCCATCCAACTACATCTATGACTAATAATCCACCTTCAGGTTATCATCCGAACCCCCTCCAGTATTAAGTTGCAAGCAACAGATTATTGCTTTTCGAACTACGTGTAAAGTAAACAATACGATTGTTCTATGAACAAAGGATTGTTGTTTTCTCCCTAGTAGCAACAACACATCTAGTACCTTAGAGATTTCTGTCACTTCCCCAGATTACCAGAGGCATGAACCCACTATCGAGCATAAATACTAACTCTTGGAGTTGCTAGCATCTACTTGGCCAAGATAGCTACTAACAATGGAAAGCATGCAAGATCACAAATAACAAAGACATGATAGAATCAATAATCAATCTGAAATAGCATCTCAATATCCATCGGATCCCCGCAAACACAACATGTATGAATTACAAATAGATGATCTTGATCATGAACGGAGCTCACACGATCTAAACATGAAAGCACAAAGGAGGAGAACCAGCCATCTAGCTACTACATGGATCCGTAGTCTAAGGATGAACTACTCACGCATCACACCGGAGGCTTGCATGGTGATGAAGAAGGCCTCCAGGGTGAATTCCCCCCTCCGGCAGGGTGCTGGGAAGAGCTTCAGATCCCTCCCGATCTAGGGATGGAGATGATGGCGGCTACAAACTCTTTCGTGGATTTTTGATTGGGTACTTAGGGTTTTCGTCCTGAGGGCAATATATAGGCGGAAGGAGAGGCCGAGGGGGTGCCGGGAGCGGCCACACCACCCCCTGGCGCGGGTCAGGCCTGGCCGCGTGGCCAGGAGGTGTGGTGGCTCCCTGGCCCTTCTACGTCTCGTATTCTGGCACTTGATCCCTTCCGGAAAAATAGGCACTTTGGCTTTTGTCCCGTCCAATTCCGAGAATATTCATTTTCTAACTTTCCTGGAACCAAAAACAGCAGAAAACAGGCAGCTGGCACTGTGGCTCTTGTTAATAGGTTAGTCCAATAAATCATATGAAAAGTACTCCAAAGTTGGAACAAAACACAAGAAAGTGGATAAAACCAAGCATGGAACATCAAAAATTATAGATACATTTGCAATGTATCAACATCCCCAAGCTTAACTCCTGCTCGTCCTCGAGTAGGTAAGTGATAAAAAGAAAGAATAATTTTTGAGGTGACATTCACCATCAAAGACTTGATCAAAGTATTTGCAAAACATTCAAAGCTGGGATCAAAGTACTTCAATCATAACATGAAAGACAAAGTTCTAGCAATAAGCAAAGAGACTATGATGCAACATGAAAAGGCACAAACAAAAGGTTCATGAATAACAATGCTTTGCAAGACATTTGTTTGTTTCACATAAAGAAAACATAGCATAATAGTATTCAGCTTGTCCTTCATAGAGTAGCAAATATAAATGCATAGGACACCTTCAAAGTTCATAAGAGTGACTAGATACAATAGTTTAAAACAAGCAATATGAAGTTATGCATCAATCAACTAGTCTTGGGACAATGCACATAGAACTAAGAATGGCCACTATGCTCTCAAAGTAGGTGCATAAAGATAGAAGGTGGAGACTCAATATAATGGTGGAAGAAAGGCCTTTGTAAAAGGAAGTAGGGATTCAAGTCTCATAAAGAGCTTCCAAAAATTATGTACTTATAGCTTTCAGCTCTCATTGCCCCTATCATAAGCATCTTGAAGTGATTAAGGTTAAAGTGAACAAACTATGGTGTACATGCTTGACGAAGTATAAGTCAGAAATCTCATGTCCCTTGTATACGGGGGCCGCTCCTCATGCTACTCAAGTTTAGTCACCGGTAAGTTCTTGTCATCGTAAGTACATGTGTATCATAGAGAACCGCCAACGGGGTGCCCCTTGCCCGATGATACGGAAGAATCCCCATATCAAAATGACAAGGCAAGCAGACAACGAGCATCTCAGCATTCTTCTCATTTACCATGGGAATATGGTGCTTTTTTCTCTCTTTCCTCTTTTCATAGTATCTCTTTTTTTTCCTTTTTTTTCTCAATATAGGACTCTTTTTTTTATAAGAAGAATGCTTCATAGATAGCTCATTATGGTTACGCTGCAGGTTTCCACCATGTCAGCATGGATTAGACCAGCGGCCCAGGTGTTTCTCTAATACATATACGTAACTCCATGGACTTACAAGCTCCCCTTTCATTTCACATCGACGACATCCATATACAAAAGAGCATGATATCAGCTAGGTACAAGTACCAAGTGCAATGTTGAAAGCGTTCCCCATGAAAGCATGGTTCTGCTAATTCCCAACAAATAAGTGCAAGCATATACAACATAGACGACACAATGGTTCAAGTTTAATAAGGGCAAGTAAAGTAAAGTGTGCCATCAAGTTCGTGAGAGCTTTAGTCACTAGTTTTCTCATAACAAGTTTAATTTGGAAGGTAAACAAAAGCATGAATATACTTGGAATAGCATAAACTAGTAGGTAGGTATGGTGCACTCTTTGGAATAACTTGGTTTTGGGAGTTGGATGCATGAGTGGAACTCATACTTTGTTGTGGAGCTAGCAAAAGACTGGGAGCGACAAACTAAGAGAGCAATAATGGCCATAATCATGCAGAGCGACAAAACATCATTGATCAAAGCATAAAGTGATACTACAAGTTGAAAACTAAAGGATCATAAAGGCTATGGTGACTTGAGACAGTCATAACATGGTGTGAGCATGCGCCAAGTCAACCCAAATAAAGCATCAAAGGAGAATACCACTATACTATGCTTTAATATGCTAAAACAACACATGATTCATCCAAGGCACATTAAGCAATCTCAATTGTTTATAACAAGTCATGCTACAGCAAAGAATACTAAGCATAAAGACAAAACAATATCAAGCATGGCATGACAAAGCATAGGCCACAGTCAAAAATGAGCTCTTTTTACCACATAAGTATGAACTTTCCTACTCTTTTCCAAACCAAACCAAACCATTTGCAAACCAATGTATGAAAGAGGGGGTCCAACCAATTTATTCAGAAAACTAAGCAAACCAAGCAAACGAAAAACCAAAACGAAAACGAAAAAGAAGACGCTCCAAGAACAACACAACTGTGCATGAAACAATAAAAATGAAGCGTTTGGAAGAAACCTGGGAATTTTATTGATGAAGAAGGGGATGCCTTGGGCATCCCCAAGCTTTGACGCTTGTACTTCTTGGATATTTCTTGGGGTTGCTCGCGTGGCATCCCCAAGCTTGAGCTTTAGTCCATCCTTCATCTCATTACTCATTCCTTCCATACACCTGAAAATTTTCCTTCATACAAAACTTCACACAATCTCATTAGCAACATTAGTGCACTTAAGATAAATAAGTCTTAAGGTTCAGTTCTAACACCAAATAAACTTCCATTAGAACACTAGCTACTGTAGCACTTCCTTCTAAAATCTCAATTCCCCAAAAGAACTCAAAAAGGAACCCACAAAAAGCAAATGCAGAAAATGGCAGAAATTTGTCAAAACAGACCAGCAGGTAAACACAAATTTTTCCGAAGACCTTCTGTTGCTCAAATCAAAAAGTGTTGAACTAACGAAAGTTAGATAACAACTTGGGGCAGAAGCACAAAACATTACAGCTCAATCTGACATACAGAGCGCCCTCACGAATGTTTACGGTGATGCACAAAAATCTGTTTTGGGACAGCAACTTTCCCAATCATTACTTCACTCTCATTAGAGGTTACTCTTGGCACAAAAAGCAAATAAAAAGGATAAGGAGAGGTTATTACTGAGGTAATAACTTCCAAGACTCATCTAAAACTTTTGGGTTATCTCCTAATAAGTACTTTTATTTAACGCCTTTAAGTTAGGCATAAGAAGCAAAGAAAGAATCAAGTGTTCTCAAATGAAGAAGCATTAAGACCAAATTTTGTTTTCATAGGAGAAGCAAAAGAAATCTTTTCTCTGTTTTTAGGGGAGTGTTCTATACCTTTCTTGAGTGGGAGTTGATATTTAATGGTGCCTTCTTTCATATCAATGATGGCACCAACAGTTATAAGAAAAGGTCTTCCCAAAGTAATAGGACAAGAAGCATTGTATTCAACATCTAAAACATAGAAATCAACGGGGACATAGGAATTGTTAACCATAATAAGAACATCATTAAGACTCCCCATGAGTTCCTTTTTAGCATTATCATCAAGTGGGACATTCAAATAACAATCTTCAAGAGGAGGCAAATCAAGCATATCATAAATCCTTCTAGGCATAATAGAAACACTACTATCAAGATCACATAAAGCTTTGAAATCAAAGTCATTCATTTTCATATTAATGATGGGTTCCCAACCATCTTCTTGTTTTGTAGGAATAGAAGCTTTATGTTTCATCATTTCTTATTTAATATTTATGAGAGCATCAGTAATGTGTTTTGTAAAGGCCATGTTCATAGCACTAGCATTAGGACTTTTAGCAAGCTTTTGTAGGAACTTAATAACTTCAGAGATGTTGCAACCATCAAGATCAAAATCAACTTTATCATCTAAAGTGGTAGAACTATTACTAGCCTCAACACTAGTGGTGGTGATAGTAGAAACACTAATGTTTCTAGCAATTTCATCTTCTCTTTCCCACTTAGCATGTAATTCAGCTAATAGTCTAACATTTTCATCAATTCTTACTTGTACGGCATTAGTAGCTGCAAAGGGATTATCATTAGTTTTAGGTTTAGCAGCCATTTTATTAATCAATGAAGATTGAGCTTCAGACAAAGATGATATATTTCTTTCAGCATTAGAGAGTTTCAATTGTAAACTAGGTATTTGCCTATTTAGACTCTCAAGTTGATGGCTAATATTTTTCAAAATGGTAGATTGTTCCTCCATAGTTTTAGTGAATAGCTTATTTTGCTCATATTGCATTTGCATGAAGTTTTTAGTGGCTCTTTCAACTTCTAAAATTCTTCCTTCACTAGGTAATCCAGATTTACCATTATAGCCATAAGTATTACTAGGAGGGTAGGGCCTATAATTGTTGTTACCATAAGCATTGTTGCCAAAATTATTATTTCTTATGAAGTTCATATCAACTTGCTCTTCTTGAGCAACCAAAAAAGCTAAAGGAACATTATTTGGATCAATATGGGATTTCCCATTAACAAGCATAGACATAATAATATCAATCTTATCACTCAAGGAGGAGGTTTCCTCAACATAATTTACCTTCCTACCTTGTGGAGCTCACTCAGTATGCCATTCAGAATAATTAACCATCATATTGTCCAGAAGTTTTGTTGTAGCACCCAAAGTGATGGTCATAAAGGTACCTCCAACAGTAGAATCTAATAGGTTCCTTGAAGAATAGTTTAATCCTGCACAAAAAGTTTGGATGATCATCCAAGCAGTCAGTCCATGACTGGGACAATTCTTTACCAAAGATTTCATTCTTTCGCAAGCTTGAGCAACATGCTCATTATCAAGTTGTTTAAACTTCATTATTTCACTTCTCATAGATATAATCTTAGCAGGAGGATAGTATTTTCCAATAAAAGCATCTTTGCACTTAGTCCAAGAATCAATACTATTCCTAGTTAAGGAATTCAACCACTCTTTAGCTTTTCCTCTCAAAGAGAAAGGAAACAATTTCAGCTTAATAATATCACCATCTATATCCCTATGCTTTTGCATCTCACAAAGTTCAACAAAGTTATTTAGATGGGAAGCAGCATCTTCATTACCAATACCAGAAAATTGTTCTCTCATAACAAGATTGAGCAAAGCAGGTTTTATCTCAAAGAAAGTATTTTCAGCCACAGGTGGAGCAATAGATGTGCTCATAAAATCATTGTTGTTGGTGCTAGTGAAGTCACACAACTTAGTGTTTTCAAGAGTAGTCATTTTTTTTGGGTTTTCAAATAAGAAAGCAAACTTGTAAAACTAATTTTTTTGTGTTTTTGAAAGAACAAAACAAGCAAACAAAGAAAAAAGAAACTAAGCAAAACAAAAACAACAAAGTAAAGAGATTGGTTATGAGGGACTCCCCTTGTGAAGATGTCCTTGACTCCCCGACAACGGCGCCACAAAAGATCTTGATGTGCTCGTCGTTCGACGTAGAGCTCGTTGGGAACCCCAAGAGGAAGGTATGATGAGCATAGCAGTAAGTTTTCCCTCAGTTATGAAACCAAGGTTTAATCGAACCAGTAGGAGCAAGGAAACACCCCAAAGGTGTTACTAGCTGAGCTTTGGAAGGGTGCACTACCGGTCCTAGTAGCAACGTAGAGACCTGCACAACACAACTACAGAACTTTGTCCCCAACTTGTGATGAGGTTGTCAATCTCACCGTGTTTTGCGGAAAACAAAGGATTAAACGTATCGAATGGAAAGAAGTAAAAGTTTGCAGAAAGTAAACACAAAGCAGTAAAAGATTGTAGATTGTATGTAAATGGAAAGGACCGGGATCCATAGTTCACTAGAGGTGGCTCTCCTTAGATAAATAACATGCTGGGTGAACAAATTACAGCGGGGAAATTGACAAACACCAAGAAAGCAATACATGCATATACTAATCATCTTGACTCCTTTGAAACTTGATTGGGCATTACAACATAATACATAGACCGCCATCCAACTGCATCTATGACTAATAATCCACCTTCAGGTTATCATCCGAACCCCCTCCAGTATTAAGTTGCAAGCAACAGATTATTGCTTTACGAACTGCGTGTAAAGTAAACAATACGATTGTTCTATGAACAAAGGATTGTTGTTTTCTCCCTAGTAGCAACAGCACATCTAGTACCTTAGAGATTTCTGTCACTTCCCTAGATTACCAGAGGCATGAACCCACTATCAAGCATAAATACTAACTCTTGGAGTTGCTAGCATCTACTTGGCCAAGATAGCTACTAACAACGGAAAGCATGCAAGATCACAAATAACAAAGACATGATAGAATCAATAATCAATCTGAAATAGCATCTCAATATCCATCGGATCCCCGCAAACACAACATGTATAAATTACAAATAGATGATCCTGATCATGAACGGAGCTCACAAGATCTAAACATGAAAGCACAAAGGAGAACCAGCCATCTAGCTACTACATGGATCCGTAGTCCAAGGATGAACTACTCACGCATCACACCGGAGACTTGCATGGTGATGAAGAAGGCCTCCAGGGTGAATTCCCCTCTCCGGCAGGGTGCCGGGAAGAGCTTCAGATCCCTCCCGATCTAGGGATGGAGATGACAGCGGCTATAGACTCTTTCGTGGATTTTTGATCGGGTACTTAGGGTTTTCGTCCCGAGGGCAATATATAGGCGGAAGGAGAGGCCGAGGGGGTGCCCGGAGCGGCCACACCACCCCCTGGCGTGGGCCAGGCCTGGCCGCACGACCAGGTGGTGTGGTGGCTCCCTGGCCCTTCTCCGTCTCGTATTCTGGCACTTGATCCCTTCCGGAAAAATAGGCACTTTGGCTTTTGTCCCGTCCAATTCCGAGAATATTCATTTTCTGACTTTCCTGGAACCAAAAACAGCAGAAAACAGGCAGCTGGCACTGTGGCTCTTGTTAATAGGTTAGTCCAAGAAATCATATGAAAAGTACTCCAAAGTTGGAACAAAGCACAAGAAAGTGGATAAAACCAAGCATGGAACATCAAAAATTATAGATACATTTGCAATGTATCAGTTACCATCAAATACGCATGGCTGAAGGTGATGAGTGGAAAACCGCCTTCAAGACCAAACTTGGTCTCTATGAATGGTTGGTTATGCCCTTTGGTTTGTCTAATGACCCATCCACCTTCATGCGCCTAATGAATCATATCTTGTGTTCTCTCATTGAAAAAGTGTTGTTGTCTATTTCGATGATATCCTTGTTTATAGCAAATCACTTGAGGACCATATAACACATGTCAAGGAAGTTTTGCAAATCCTTCGACATGAAAAGCTTTATGCTAATCTTCCCAAGTGCACCTTTGCTAAAGACAAGTTGATTTTTCTTGGATTTGTTGTTTCTTTGAAGGGAATTGAAGTTGATGTTTCCAAGGTAAAGGACATACGAGATTGGCCCATCCCAACAAATGTGAGTGAACTCCGAAGTTTTCATGGGTTGGCCGGTTTCTATCATCGCTTTGTGAAAGACTTTTACACTATTGCTTGTCTTCTCAACGAGTTGACGAAAAAGAATGTCACCTTCGTGTGGGGCAAAGCACAACAAAAAGCTTTTGATGAACTTAAAAAGAGGCTCACCGAAGCACCTCTTCTTGCGTTACCGGATTTCATAAAAACTTTTGAGATAGAGTGTGATGCTAGTGGTATTGGCATTGGAGGAGTCCTTATGCAAAACGGACGTCGTATAGCCTACCATAGCGAGAAACTTGATGGTGCTCGCCTTAATTATCCAATTTATGACAAAGAGCTTTTTGCCTTAGTTCATGTCCTTCATGTTTGGCAACACTACCTTTGGCCCAAGGAATTTATCATACATTCCGACCACGAGTCATTGAAATATCTCAAAGGCCAAGCTAACTTGAGCAAGAGACATGCTAAGTGGGTTGAGTTCATGGAGTCTTTTCCGTACATTATCAAGTATAAGAAGGGCAAAGATAATGTAGTTGCGGACGCATTGTCTCGCAAACATACAAGCCTTCTTACGAGACTTGAAATCAACGTGTTGGGTCTTGAGGAAATAAAATCTTTGTATGCTTCCGATCCGTTCTTTGAACCAATTTTCGCAAGGTGCTCCAATGACAAAGGATTTGAGGATTTCTATTTGCATGAGGGCTTTCTATTTAAACAAAACAAGCTATGCATTCTGAAGTCGTCGCTTCAACTTTTGCTTCTCCAAGAATCTCATGGTGGAGGCCTCATGGGTCACTTTGGCCGTAACAAGACATTGGGCATGCTCTCCACACACTACTTTTGGCCCAAGATGAAGCGTGACGTGGAGCGCTACGTTCAACGATGCACGCCATGTGTTCAAGCTAAGTCGCAAGCTAATCCCTGTGGTCTTTATATGCCATTGCCTATTCCTCATACACCTTGGTCCGACATTAGCATGGATTTCATGTTAGGATTGCCTAGATCTAAGCATGGTCATGATTCTATATTTGTTGTTGTGGATCACTTTTCCAAAATGGCACACTTCATACCGTGCCGCAAGACCGAGGATGCTTCACATGTTGCAAATCTGTTTTTCAGGGAAATTGTCCATCTACATGGTGTGCCACGAACAATCGTCTCCGACAGCGACGTCAAATTCATGAGCTACTTATGGAAGACCCTCATGGCCAAGCTCGGCGTCAAGCTACTCTTTTCATCCGCGTCGCATCCCCAAACTGATGGTCAAACCGAAGTTGTCAACCGAAGCCTCGGGACTCTCCTTCGTGTGTTGATCAAGAAGAACTTGAAGGATTGGGAGGAATGCATCCCACACACCGAGTTCGCCTATAATCGAGCCAAGCATTCAACAACCAAGATGAGTCCATTCATGATCGTCTATGGTTTCGAGCCCCTCACCGCGCTAGACATCCTACCTCTACCTCTCCATGAGCGCACGAACATGGACATCGAGAAACGCGCACAAGCTATGAAGAAACTTCATGAATAAACAAGAGCTACTATCGAACAACAAGTCCTTCGCCAAGCTTCAAGGTTAAACAAGGACAAGAAGGAGATGATCTTTGAAGAAGGTGACCTTGTGTGGATACACCTAAGCAAAGACCGCTTCCCTAAGGAACGTGACTCCAAGCTCAAGCCAAGAGGAGATCGTCCCTTCAAGGTCATCAAAAGAATCAACAACAACACCTACATCATCGACATACCGACCTCCAAGTACCTTGCAAGAAATACATTCAATGTCAAAGATCTCTCACCCTACCATGGAGATGCTCAAGATGATAACCATGAAGAGTCGAGGACGACTCTTTCCCAAGGGGGGGGAGCTGATGCGTCCCGTCCTACGGACGCTCCTACATCTACACCAACAAGTTACCCAAGTGGACCCATGACTCGTGCCCGAGCCAAACTCCTACAAGCTAAGGTGAACTCGCTCCTCTCCTCATGACAATTTGATACCTCCTTGGATGGTATGCTACTTCATGCAACTACCCTATGTATCATCAGGTACGAAGCTTCGACACATCACCAAGCACCCAAGAATGGAGAACAAGGAGCAGCGCATGAAGCTGGAGCCGCTGGAGCTGCTCAGACCGGAGTCTCCGGTCTGCACACACCGGAGTCTCCGGTCCACCAAAGTCTCCGGCCTGAAGACACCGGAGTCTCCGGCCCCACCTCCGGTCTGCCCCTAGAACTGAGCCCTGGGACAATCTGAAGGCCCCTCCGGAGGCCGGTCCGGAGACCGACCGGAATCCCCAGTCCAGATCGGAGTCTCCGGTCCACCACACCGGAGTCTCCGGACCGACCGTCGCCAGGCATGAAAAGGCCTTTGGGCCTGCGGCCCATGTACCCCTTAGTCCGTCCAGAACTTACCTTTTATTCCTAAAGTACCCCTGACTGTGTGGCTGGCCTATATATAGTCCCCCACCTCTATTGTAAACCCTAGGCATGATATTGGAATTAGTGGAAACCCCTTTGTGGATCTATCTAATTCTTACCTCGTGCTCCTTGACCAAGGAGCACCAATATCCTCAAACCTCGTTGGAGTTTGCATCGTGCCTCCGCGTTGTACAAGGCCTTGGCATCGGTGTCCCTTTGCCAAGACGTCAAGATCTCACCGAGTCTCCCATCTCACCGTGCCAGTTTGAGAGAGAGTCCTCCGCCCGACGCCGATCCTAGGGATTGCGCCGGACCGGTCACCGCCGGCATGAGCTATTGGTGTGTATCGTGGTTGTGTGTGTGTTCATCACGTTCTTCGTGCGTGCATTCGTCGTGTTCATCCTCCCCTTCTCTTCCCGCACTCCATCCTCGATTTGAAAGGGAATCGTGAAAGATCGGGCCACCCTAGAGGTTTGCCCTCAACAAACTTGGCCGGCTCAGGGGAGGAAGACTATTGTCTATCGACTCCTTCAATCTTGCAAGCTCCTCCTGCATGCCGAAGGACTGGGAGATTCTGTTGAATTCCCTGTCGCAGCTGTCGGACCTCTCGAAGCTCCCGTTTATTGTGATGACGCCGTTTGGACCTGGCATTTTCATCTGCAGGTAGGCGTAGTGCGGCACTGCCATGAACCTAGCGAACGTGACGCATCCGAGGATGTAGTGGTACTGTGAGGGCCAGTCGACGACTTCGAAGTCTATGCGTTCGCGTCAAAAGTTTTGCGGCGTGCCGAAGATGACGTCTAGGTTGATTTTGCCCAAGGGATATATGCCCTTCCCTGGGACGATGCCATGGAACGTTGTGTCCGAGACCTCTAGACACGTCAGAGGGATCCTCATTGCTCGCAAGGTACTTGTGAACATTAGGTTAATGCCGCTTCCACCATCCATGAATATGTGACTCATGTCGAAGCCTCCGATCTGCGCCTCGAGTACGAGGGGACAATGTCCTGGACGAGGTACTTGGCGCGGATGGTCGCGCTTGTCAAAGGTGATGCAGGAGTCGCTTCCACTGAGGTACTCAGTGGTGGATGGCGGAGAGTTTGTCGCCAAGTTGACTTGGCGAGTGATGGCCTTCTGCACCCGATTTGAGGGGCGGCCCTTTTGGATCATCATGTTGCCCACAGCCCGTGATTCTGGACTGGTGCGGCCGCGGGTGGTGGTACTCCAGGTGGTGGTGGAGGAGCTCCATGTGCTAAAGCGCCTGGGGCGACTCCGTAGCCCCTGTTGACTGTGTCGCGATTCATCCGAGCCGAACCCTTGTGGAGCTTGAGGAACTCGTCGCAGTCCTTGAGAAGGTGGCTGGATTTTTTCTTGTCGTCGTGCTTTTCGATGTAGAAGTGCACGTTGCATGGCCCGGACAGTTTGTCCTCAATTGTTGTTGCGGGTGCCTCTTCACGAGTGCGGCGTTGCCATACCTGCGTGGTTTTCCCGGAGTCGCGGTGTCCGCCGCTGCGATAGCCGCTGTTGTGGTTGTCATCGCGCATGTCGGCATAGCCGGCTGCGACCATGTTAACGTTGTCGTGATCATGGTATATGCGCATTCGATGCTTGCTTCGGCGATCGCGTCTGCGCTCGAGTTCCGCTTTTTCGTCGGAGTGAACGCGGTTTTTCACCGAGTCTTCTCCATCTACCCACCGATTCGCGATTTCCATCAGGTGGTCAATTGTTTTGGGCTTCGAGCAGCCTAGCTCTTCCCTGAGCTCTATGCGGCGAACGCCGCCGTTGAATGCGTCGATTGTGTGATCTTCCGAGATGTTTTCTGTGGAGTTCTTGATGATGGACCACCTGTGGATGTACGAGCATAGCGATTCGCCCGACCTTTGCTGGTAGCACCTCAGTTCTTCGATTGACGCGGGCCTTTTGTAGGTGCCCTTGAAGTTGCGCACAAAGCTGTAGACCAGTTCTTCCCAGTTGTGAATGGATCCGCGCGGGATATTGTTGAGCCATGCTCGGGCGACGCCCTGCAGCTGTAGCTGCAGGCATTGCATGGCCGTGCTTCGACTCCCGCCGTGGAGCCTGACGGAGGATATGTGGTCCTCCAACCAGATTTTCGGGTCCTGCAGGCCGTCAAATTTTGGGTTCTCTGATGGGAGCTTGAACCCCTTGGGCATTCGCTTCTGCCTAATAGCCCTGCTGAAGCATCTGGCGCCACATAGCTCCACGTCTTTGTCCTCTGAGTCAGTCGAACGGGCACGTCGTGCCCTTGATTTGTCGATTTTGCGCTGCGTGAGGTCATCGCGCGCATCGTAGTCATGGTCGTGTCGCCGTGAGCGGCGACGTCGAGACAGATCGTGACTGTCGTCGCTGGACGAGGGTGAGGAATAGCGTTTTGCTAGAGCCTTGCCTTTCTTCGGCTCCGGCGTCAGCTCTTTGTCGAGAGCGGCCTCGATTAACCCCAAGCCCGCGATCGTAGATCGGTGCATGGCGGCTTGGGGGTCCCCAGCCGGCGGCTGGTTGTTGAGGAGGTACATGGTGGCCGCTGTTACCGCAGCTTGCGGCGTCTTTGGGACCATGTTGCCCTATGTGTTGACTGTCATAGAGCTTAAGTCGAGGACTTTTGCAGCTTCTATGCGCTCCTGCTCGGTGAGGTGGGTCATTCGAGATCGCCTCATGTTGGCCACATACTCGTTGCCCTTGGAGGAGGATCCTCCGTGGGAGGAGAGCTCGTCCCGTCGAAGACTTGACTCGTCCACCGCCTTTTTACGCGCTTCGAGTTGCGCGATCGTTTGTAAATGGCGTCTGTAGTCCTCCTTTAGTAGCCGATGATAGCCCATCAGCAGATCTTGTGGTGTGCCGGGGGCAGAGGGTTGCCTCGCAGAGCTTCTCCACAATAGGCCCACTCGAGATCGTTGAGCCTGATCACGACACGTTCACCAGTGTGTTCGTTCACCATGGTTGGAGGTTTGATTGCCCCTCCATTGTTGACGGGCGCGCCATTGCCACCATTGGTGGGGCCACCATTGGGTGGTCCGCCGTTAGGTATGCCACTGTTGGGTGGATCAGGACCGTTGCCACCGTTTTCGCGATTGGCACTGGTTTTGCCGGCGTTGATGACGGCGCATATGAAGTGGTTGGGGAAGCTGTTGCTTCCGCAACTTTCGGATCCGGAGCCGTAGAACCCATCTTCCGTTGCTAGGCCACCCAGATCGGATCTGCGACTGCTGTCGCTGTCCGTACTCTCAGCTGCTGCTGAGGTGTTGAGCTCGCTGAGGGCGTCGATTGGTGGCGGGAACCACGATGCTGTTGGCTGGTCAGGCATGCGAAGCGTTCCCATCTGACCAACTTGGAAGCGGAAGTTCCTGATCGCCAGACTGATTCCATCGCCCACGGACTCGAAAGTCAGGCGAGTGGCCAGCGTGTGGACGGTGAAGTCGAACGCACCGAAGAGCTGGCGAATCTCTGCTGTTGCGGAGTTGCAGATCGCGGTTGATGGGGCTGAAGAAGCCGCAACATCAACACTCCCAGTTCCCACAGACGGCGCCAATTGACGAGGGTTTAACTCATCAATGCCCATTGTTATGGACTTGGGTTTTCGAGAAGGAGGGTGCGCTGGAAGCATCAATCGTCTAGCAGACAAGCACACAGGGACGCAAGGTTTACCCAGGTTCAGGCCTCGTAGGGGTCCCTACTCCTGCTTGTCCGCTCTTGGAATTAACAAAGGAATCGAAGATTACAGGGGCACACAGATGCAATCTGGCGAGAGTTGTGGAAACTAGGGTTGCGTGTGTCCTCCTCGCCGCCCCTCCTAGCCTTTATATAGATAGGCTAGGTCTCGGGTAGCAGGTCGAGTCGGTTACAGATTAGGGTTTTCCCTTTAAACTTTCTATCTTTAAACTTCTTGTCTCGCAAGTCATCGAGAGTCCGTGGGCCACTCGAAGTCTTTATTGGGCCGTGGCAACACCGTGGGCTTCCACCTTATATGGACCGTATATACCAAACTCGAGTACCTGCAGGGTATACCCATGCCACTACCACAATAATATCTCTACACATATGCATGACCACACAATGCATATACTAATCAAGTGGATTCTGTCATGATGCACAACTAATAATAATTTTGTCACACTGGTGCAACTAACCATGCATGCAATGTGTGGAAGCTCTCCTTTATTTAACCTATTCGTTTTTGGTCTCTATGACCACATATGGATCTCTCCTAGAGTCATATTGCATGCATGTGTGTTCTTTTCCATGCATATATTACATTATTGTTGATAGATCCATATGAGATGACCACATTGCATGCATGTGTGTTCTTTTCCAACAATATACCACATTTTGATATATATCTACATGATGACCACACATATATAACTTTGGATGATGCAACTTATGTCACACTGGTGCAACATGCATGCAATGTGTGTGGAAGCTGTGCTTTTCCTATATTGGTCTTTGTGACCATGCATGCATATGTGTTCTTTTTCCTAAACCATATTGATATCCACACTACTAGTAGCTAGATGTCATTGATCCACATACATGACCACATTGCATGTGTTCTCTTTTCCAAAACCACATTGTTAATTGGTATATCTACCACACACTAGTGGATTCTGTGATGCAACTTCTGTCACACTGGTGCAACATGTAATATGTTGCTTTAACTCCTATGTGTTTTGGTTTGTATGACCATGCATAGTTTAATTTGACACATGGATATCCCCTAGAGACATTGCCTGATCGATGTGTGTGTTCTTTTCCTAGTACACACTGATATATATCCAATCGAGCCACTGATCCCATCACATGACCACATTGCATACACTGTTCTTTTCCAAAGCCACAATGATATAATCTCTAGCTAGCTACATGTACACATGACCGCCCACATGCATATACTCAACTGGATTATTCTTCTATGATGATGCACATCTTGTGTCACACTGGTGCAACCATGAATGCAATGTGTGGAAGCTCCTTTATTAATTAATTCCTATGTGTTCTCGGTCTCTATGACGACCATGGATCTCTCCTAGAGTCATATTTTGCAATGATGTGTTCTTTTCCTAACCCACATTATTGATATGGCCACTACAGTCATTGTTCATAGACCACACATGATGATGACCACATGATATGGGGTGGCCCGATCTTCTCAGCAAGCACTTGTCGATGATGATGGTGGATGATAGATAACTAGCCTGTAGCTATGAACTCTCCCGCTCGATCCTTGATGCCAATGCAACAACTCTCGAACCTTGTAGGATATTCACAACACCATGCTCTTACGCACGTAGTCGTGACCACGAACGGTAGTATGCAATCTACTAATTCCCAATGGAACAACAGATCACACTCAATTATAGTTGGTAATTCGAACATAGGGTAATTCCAGAGGTTCTACGAAAGAAACATCTGCAAAATATTTTAACGTGGTCTAAACCCTAACTTGTGACGGCTACAGAGGTTTATATGAGGGCTGGGGCATCCTCCACTCTAAACGGGCCTAAAAACAGCCATATCTTGGCCCAAACTGACTCGGTTTGACTCAAACTGATACATACCGACCCATATATGGGTTCGGCCTTATTGGCACGCAGTCCAAACGTCGTGGAACACCTCAAACATGTAATTCTTGGTGCGCCATCTCTCTCTCTCTTGCTCATACGTGATTTCCTCATTGCCTCCTAGTGCGCATGCCTCCCGCTCCTCCCTCGCGCACTTGTTGAAATTGGAAATCAGCGCTTATCCTTCTTGCTGCAACTCTCCTCCTCCTCACGCAATGCTTGTGTTATCAATAAACCTGATCATACAAAGATGCATAGACTTAGGTAGTATAAATTTCTCATTAAGTAAAACATCAGGTTCAATTAGGAATGAATTCACCTGATAGTCATTATTGATTTCACTCAATATTTCCTTCCAGTTCAGGCAGTCAGAATCATCATAATCCCTGTATATATCCTCATCATCCTCCCTTTCTTCATGAAAAGCCGTCCTCGGCTTTTGGTAAGCTGAAAGTGGGAGAAACAAAAAGAACAACGTGTACGCAAAGTATATGTATATATAACATGTTGTATTATTGTTGTTCACATGAAAAGTATGTCCAGTATACATCAAGCAACTTAAACTGCAGGTATAAGTGAAGTACAAAGAATCATGATCATGGTGAAAAACAACTAAAAAGATAGTCTTGTTCTTCAATATTAAATTGATTTTTCGCAAAGAAGATCTATGATCAAATTTGTGCACAAGATCAAACCAATTCAATATGTGTGAAAACCAAATTGATTCATGCCATGCTTCAACTGTGCTACTCTGATTATTATGAACATGATCATGTTGTCTAGTAAGTAAGATGCAACTTAATTTGCAAATATCAGTGAAGTCTAAAGTAGTAACATAACTAGACAAAGACTTTTGGGACAAACACAAATAATATGAAAACTTGGGTTCTATCCTAGCAAGATTGAAACAATCTAACATAGGTAAAATTACTTGTGTTGGTTGCAATATGTCAACTAGACCAGAACGTGTTTCCATAATATCTCGAACATGAACTATTGTCCCATAGCAAAAAATTTGTGACACATTGCATATATGGCTGAAAACAACTTGGTTCAGTTCAGCAATTCTATCACAAGTAATGCATATGTGATCCACAAGAAAATTTTCATGCATGCTATATTCACCAATCAGATTGAAAGTGAAACAAGGATAATATGTGCTAGAATTCAGAAATGAAATTTCAGAAATCTTATCCATGGCACAACTCATACTCATAGGTTCATTTAGCATGATGGAATACACAATATCAGTAGGTGGTATTCGAACAAGTATTTCGTTATGTGTAATCAGTACCACATGATCAAAATTTGAATTGGGTAAACTATCACATGATGTTGAAACATTAGTGCAATACAAATCACAAGGAGGCTTCAGTAAAGGAAAAGACTCACAATATGTCGCACATGTTGGCTGAAGCTCCAAATCAGTACCAATGTCGTCAACAATCTCCTCAGGTGTAGTAGGTACCAAAACATCCTCCGCAACTGACAATGCACAGTCCGACGATGCATGTTGTAAAATAGATTGCTCCCTTTCTTCAAAAGCAACCTGCATAGCACAAGAAACAATACCAGGAGTAGAGATGATTACATTAGTAGAAATATCCTCACATGTATTAGCATCTACTGCACTGATGTTTTCTTTTTCTCTCATACTCTTAGAATGGATGCTCTCAACCTCACGTTTAGTAGAATCACACAGCTCACTTTTGATAACACTCTCACTCAGCTTGGCTATGTGGCTCTCATTCTCACATGGGTTGTAATGCACACCGTGTTCAAGATGACAAATAATAGAATTGTCACCATTCATCGTGACCTTGTACTTAGCAGACAAACTAAACTCTTTTGTCCTTTCCTTGCGAAGAAGATGATGCTCGTGAAATTTTTCGGCTGAAATCCTGAGCATAGCACGCCTCTTCATGTTCCATTTGAAAGAAATTCTTCCAACAACAGGACATATTTGAGTGTCAAACCTTATGCTCTAAGGTTCTCTCAATAGTATGTGACAAGAATCAAGTGGTATAGGAGATACATCACAGTGCACAATCTCAGTATGCTCTTTAAAAGTCATAGGAACATCAGTGGTATGTGAAATCAGCAATGTGCCATATGATGAATGCAATAGATATGGTACCGCACGAGCACTTGTGGGTAGCTGCAGCTTTTGTACAACTTCAACGCTGACCAAACTAAGAGTAGAGTTGCTATCAATGGTAATGGAAGCACATCGCTCACCAATCATCACACTATGGTGGAAAAGACCATCACCATCAAAAATACTGCATTCTTCCTTCCAAAAAGTTCCACTACAACGCCAATTGTCGAAGAATTTGTAACTGTAGGTCTCCACATTATTTGTAACATCGCCTGCCTCCATTTTCTGCATCACATCAACACTACTAGAAGACATGATTAGTACATTAGTGCACAAATCAAAATCAGTATGGTGGAAACTCTCGCAACTCACTCACAACTAATAAGAAAGGAGATCTTACCGTTCCAAAGTAAATAGAGATGCTCTACCAAACGAAATCAAAGACTGATGCACTGATGTGATGAAGTGAATACCAAAGGTATAGAGAACGGTCGCAGGACACACAGGTTATTTATGGTGAAGTTGTAGGTATGGTATCCTAACTACACCGCAAACAAGTCCTAGTGCTGATCGTATGACAAAGACCCACGGAAACACACACGGTGGAGATAAAAGGGGCAATTGCAACTATGAAAATGAGCTCAATAAAGTGAGGTATGTCGGAGGAACGCTCGTGTTGCAATGCATAAGGAGAGACGCTAGCAATGTCTCAACGAAACGGGCACAAGATTGCTAAACTGAGCAGCCCATAGAGCACTAAGCACGCTAGTCTCGTAGGATAGTTTTAGACACAAAGAAAGGCTTACTAAGGCTCACAAGGATAGGTATGCTATGTGGACTCAGTAAAAAAAAATATTGACCTGAGAATTGGTCTCTGCCACGGCAGAAAAAGCCCCGAAATCCTGCCGCGGCAGGATGTCAGCAGACACAGAAATTTCTCGTATGATGACATACTTGTCTGTGGTCAGGCGATGGGTCCGAATTTTTTTTCGATTTTTTTTGCTTTCTCCTACGACCACAGAGGGGTCTGGGGTCAGGCGTGAGGCAGCGAGTGGATTTTTTCCCCTTTTTTTCCTCATGAGTGCTTGCTCAGGTACGTAGTCACCAACAGGTACGATGGAACCTTTTTTTCTCACGTGAAGGAAAACTTGTAGATCGGTTTTTTCTTTGTCTCTCCTTTAGCAGAACGGATCTACAACTCCAAACTAAAAGAAAACAAATCTAATAGATCTAAGACTCAAGAACACGATGAACAGTCTAAAAATAGTCTAGGGACTCTGACAACGGATCAAAAACAGACGAAAACTAGACAAAAACTACGACTCAGATTTAGAAGAAAGGCTACACAAAAGGATTATGATCCGCAACTAGAACTCACGAACAGTGTTATCTAGACTATGGCAATGAACTATGAACCCTAATATTTTTGTGTGGCTTTTTCAGTATAGGACAAAAACAACTAATCTATGGATGGATTTGTGGATGCTTACCGAGGCAACACTGGAAATCTGATACCAAGATGATATGGGGTGGCCCGATCTTCTCAGTAAGCGGATGGCGGTGATGATGGTGGATGATAGATAACTAGCCTGTAGCTATGAACTCTCCCGCTCGATCCCTGATGCCAATGCAACAGTTCTCGAATCTTGTAGGATATTCACAACACCACGATCTTGCGCACGCAGCCGTGACCACGAACGGTAGTATGCAATCTACTAATTCCCAATGGAACAACAGATCACACTCAATTATAGTTGGTAATTCGAACACAGGGTAATTCCAGAGGTTCTATGAAAGAAACATCTCCAAAATATTTTAACGTGGTCTAAACCCTAACTTGTGACGGCTACGGAGGTTTATATGAGGGCTGGGCCATCCTCCCCTCTAAACGGGCCTAAAAACAACCATATCTTGGCCCAAACTGACTCGGTTCGACTCAAACTGATACATACCGACCCATATATGGGTTCGGCCTTATTGGCACGCAGTCGAAACGTCGTGGACCAACTCAAACATGTAATTCTTGGTGCGCCATCTCTCTCTCTTGCTCATACGTGATTTCCTCATTGCCTCCTAGTGCGCATGCCTCCCGCTCCTCCCTCGCGCACTTGTTGATATTGGAAATCAGCGCTTATCCTTCTTGCTGCAACTCTCCTCCTCACGCAACGCTTGTGTTATCAATAAACCTGATCATACAAAGATGCATAGACTTAGGTAGTATAAAGTTCTCATTAAGTAAAACATCAGGTTCAATTAGGAATGAATTCACCTGATAGTCATTATTGATTTGACTCAATATTTCCTTTCAGTTCAGGCAGTCAGAATCATCATAATCCTTGTATATATCCTCATCACCACACATCATTGCATTTGTTCTTTTCCAATAATATATAATACATTGATATCTAACTCCAGTAGATTCTGTGATGCAACTTAACACTTCTATCACACTGGTGCAACATGTGCAACATGGAATTGAAAGCTGGTTATTTATTATTTCCTATATGATGATGTTTAATTTAATTTAGTCTTGACACACATGGACCTTGGCCCCTAGAGTCATGCATGTGTTCTAACCACATTGATATATCCACTATACTCTAGTCATTCACATGGATATGTGGAAGCTGCTTTAATTTTCCTATGCATTTTGGTCTATGTAGTGATGCATCTTCTTTGGGCTCAAACTAATTTGATATATACCATATGTGTTGTTATGACCTAAAACTAACCAAAATAATGATAAAAGTCCATCCTTCAACCCTAATCTGGAGAAATCCATTGTTCAAAATAAACCACATTTTGAATCTTATCTATAAATTTGAATATATTATCCAAAATACTTACCTCTCCTGAGATCATTATACAAGCCAGAATATAAACAAGTAGTCCACATTATTGCTTTTTTTAAGATTTATTCGTCAATAATTTATAGTTTTCTTCACCAAGGCTATTTTTAGTGAAGACTTTCTAAACTATGGTTATTTTTTTGAACCCTCCATCGTGCATCCGACGGCCAGGACACCAACCCCAAATTTCCAGGTCAGGTCCTCCCACCCACGCGAAATTTGGTGCCAGCGCGGGAGAGTTTCTACGCAAACAAAAATTTCTCGAGCTGCAATTACGTTTGAGCCCACCCGCACAGCGCCACCCAAGCATTCACGCAAAGGTCATTTACATAATCTATTCCAAACCCTTTTTATACCCTCGCCAAAATGAGAAAGATCCAAATTTCCCCACTGCCCTCGGCGCCGCTGTCCTCCCCCTTTTCCCCTCACCCTCCCCGCCATCCTCCCCCTTTTCCCCCCACTGCTGTCCGTCCCTCCGCCCTCTGCCTTTAATCCCCTCGTCTTCGTCCGTCCTTCTAGTAGTAACCTCTCCGTCACCCTAGCACAAACCCTAGCCCTTCCTCACCGTCCCAGTTTTCCACCATGTCCGTCGGCCTCGCCGGTCGTCCACCTCGCCGACAGCCGGCTGACCTTTTCTACCACCTCGTTGTACACTTCACCCGCAAAGTCGTCCAGCTCACCGTCCATCTCCCCGTCTAGCTCGCTGTCCAGCTCGCCGTCCACCTCGCTGACAAGGCCTGTCACCACACTAACAAGGCCTGTCACCACACTGACAAGGCCCATCCACCTCGTCGCCCACCTCGTCGACGAGGTCTGCTACCTCGCTGTCCAGATCAATGCCATGTGCCTCGGGTCACTGCAAGAAATGCGGTATCAAAAAGGCCCTACAGCCTGCAGGCAAGGAAACACGCTCATCCTCGATTCTCATGTTTTTTTACTTTGCCTGAGAAATGTTGTTCATTATCCTGTTCATGCCACCAATTTACCTTTTTTGTTGCAGTTATTCTCTCTTATTTGTTCTGCCTGTGAAATTGCTTGTGATTTTACAAATCTTGTGATCAGGGTTGCATTATCCTGTCTGTTGCATGAGTTTGACAGCTTCATGAAATATCTGATGAGTAGAGTATAAATTGTTCATAGTAGTCTGTTTTACATGATAAATACTATTGAACAATCAACATCATATGTCATGAATTTTTTAATTGCCTATTTTAATTACATGAAAGATGCTTATTCTTCTGATGTTTAATTGTCCTGCCCTGCTTATTAGTGCAACCATTCAACCAATTGACAAGTGAGATTCAGAGTATTCGACTTATGATCAGTTTACATACAGATAAAGTTTGCATTATCTTGGTTGTTCCATTGGTTTGGCTGCTTCATCCTATGTCTTCTGATCAGAGTATAAATTGCTCATAGTGGACTCTATTACATGATGATTACTATAGAACAATCAACACCATAAGTTATATTTTGTTTATTTGAAGGATAGTTGCTTATCCTGCTTATGTTTTATTGTGATTATCCTCTTTAACTGCGTTTATACTATTTCGGCTTATGATCTGTTTGCGTGTGCTAAAGGTTGCATTATCTTGCCTTTTTGCATTAGTTTGGCTGCTTCATCATATTCCTTATGATCATAGTAGAAATTGATCATAGTAAGCTGTCACATGATGAGTTATATAGAACAATCAATATAGTAGGTTATGTTTCCTGTTTAATTGCACTATTGCTGCTTATCCTTCTTATGTTTTATTGTCCCACTCTTCTTATTACTGCAACCAATTGGTGAATTGTCCAGCTTGTTCATCATCTTGTCTCTTGCTTTGCTTTGGCTGCTTCATCGTTAGTCTTGTGATATGAGATTCAGAGTAGAAGTTCCTCATAGTGGACTGATGTCTACACACTTCTATTCTTGTAGACAGTTGTTGGGCCTCCAAGTGCAGAGGTTTGTAGAACAGCAGCAAGTTTTCCCTTAAGTGGATCACCCAAGGTTTATCGAACTCAGGGAGGAAGTGGTCAAAGGTATCCCCTCTCAAGAAACCCTGCAATCAAGATACAAGAAGTCTCTTGTGTCCCCAACACACACAATACACTTGTGAGGTGTATAGGTGCACTAGTTCGGCGAAGAGATAGTGAAATACAAGTGGTATAGATAATTATAAGTGGAACGGTGATAGAAAATAGCTTGATGGCGTGGAAAAGACTAAAGTAAAACTGAAATAAAGATAGAAGCAAGAAAACATGTAATAGATCTAATAGAAAATGGTGTTTCAGTGCTTAGAAACAAGGCCTAGGGCTCATACTTTCACTAGTGAATACTCTCATATAAATATATTCTTCTTTATGATACTACACTGAACTACTCTCCAGTTGGACACTCTAATCCATGGTAGGGCTATAACAGCACACCTCAAAGTCCGCTTTCCCCATCTAGATAACCCCACACTATCACCTTGAGCACTAGATGGTTCCAACAAACACCACAATTTCATAAAGACATCCAACTCCAAATATAACTCATAACAAGTATTTGTAATCTCTAGCCTAAGTGCCACCATGGTGTGCACACTGTCAACTTCACACACATGGGGAGAGCAACTTCACACATGGGGAGAGCACAGATCTATTAAAGCACTTGAGTAGCAAGGTAGAGCTATAGATTACAAGCTCATGATCTCAATAAGATCATGCATAGAGAGAGATGAACACATAGCTAACGGTAGAACCCTTAGCCTCGAGGAAGAACTACTCCCTCATCATCATGGGAATCAGCAACGACGATGGAGATGGTGGTGGAGATCGATGGAGATGGCTCTAGGGGCACTTCCCCGTCTCGGCAGGGTGCCAGAACAGAGAATTTCTGTCCCCCAAATCTCCCCTTCGGTGGCGGCAGCGCTGTGGAACTTTTCATTGCTGGAGGCTGGATGATTTAGGGTTTTGCATCTAGAGGCATCTTATAGGCGAAGAGGCAAGGTCGATGGGCGGCCAGGGGTCCCACACCACCTGGTGGCGTGGCTAGGGCGGCGGCCAGGGGGGCCACACCACCTGGTGGCGCGGCTAGGGCTAGCCCGCGCCACCATATGGTGTGGCCACCCAGTGGCCCCTCTCCGTCTCGTCTTCTGGCTCCGTGACTCTTCCGGTAAAATATTGACTTTGGCTTTTGTCTGGTCCAATTCCGAGAATATTGTTTTTCTGACTTTCCTGGAACCAAAAACAGCAGAAAACAGGCAACTGGCACTGTGGCACTTGTTAATAGGTTAGTCCAAGAAAGTGTATAGAAAGTACTCCAAAGTTAGAACAAAACACAAAAAAGTAGATAAAACCAAGCATGGAACATCAAAAATTATGGATATGTTAGCAACGTATCAACATCCCCAAGCTTAACTCCTGCTCGTCCTCGAGTAGGTAAGTGATAAAAAGAAAGAATAATTTTTGAGGTGACATGCACCATCATAAACTTGATCAAAGCATTTGTAAAACATTGATAGCTAGGATCATAGTACTTCAACATAGCATGAAAGATAAAGTTCTAACAATAAGACAAAGCATTGTTGCAACATGAAAAGGAACAAACAAAAGATTCATGAATAACAATGCTTTGCAAGACATTTGTTTGTTTCACATAAAGAAAACATAGCATAGTGGCATTAAGCTTGTCCCTCATAGAGTAGCAAACATAAATGCATAGGACACCTTCAAAGTTTATAAGGGTGACTAGATACAAATAGTTTAAGAACAAGCAATATCAAAGTTATGCATCAATCAACAAGTCTTGGGACAATGCACATAGAACTAAGAATGGCCACTATGCTCTCTCAATAGGTGCATAAAGATAGAAGATGGAGACTCAACATAAAAGTAAAAGAAAGGACTTCATAGAAGGAAGCAGAGATTCAAGTTTCATAAAGAGCTTCCAAAAATTATGGTACTTATTAGCTTTCAGCTCTCATTGCCCCTATCATAAGCATCTTGAAGTGATTAAGGTTAAAGTGAACAAACTATGGAGTATATGCTTGACAAAGTATAAGTTGGAAATCTCATGTCCCTTGAATACGAGGGCCGCTCCTCATGCTACTCAAGTTTACTGACGCTCCTCTTTATACTTTGCCCTTTGTCGGCACCCCTTTTGTTTGAGCAGGTATGAGTTCGACATCGTTAGCAGGGTTACCCTTCCGGCTTTGCCTGGGCAGGGTTATGGACCCCATTGGTTATTCTTCAGGGCTCTTAGCCCCATTTGCATCTTATCTGTACTCGGATGTTGTATTGTTTCAAGGTGATTTGGATCTTTGTATTGTATATCCGTATTTTTGACTCATGGAGTCGTTGTTGTATATATATGTTTTTGTGGGTTCCATCATGGACTATTGTGTAATTTTATTACTTCGTTTTCCACCCGCACGCAAGTGCCTGGTGGGCATCTTTGAATCGTTTCTATGCGGGTTTGGTGGGAATCACTAAAACTTGCATAGGGCCGATTCGAGGGTGTTACACCGGGCTACCCCTGTCAGAAGAAAGTCTAGGGGGGTAGACGATCTGAGGCCCGCGGATCAGGATTTCGTAGGAAGAAGCGCTTCGGGGCATCAGAACACCTCCAAACCATGCATGTGACCCTAGCATGTGTAATAAAGTCTGGTGGCATGCTCAAACCTCAGAAACCTGGTTCCCAAGTGTGACCCCCTCCGCACACATGCGTTATCCCCTAAAAACGAAGTGTCTACAATCTGAATATTATGGGGAACTCCCTGTTCCGGTGAAACCGGGGTGTTTCTTGTTACAACATGTTCCCAAACATGGTTTTACATCATACCATGACCTAACCAAGAACAAAACAAGAGAGAGCTACACCGGGCTATCCCTGTCAGAAGAAAGTCTAGGGGGTAGACGGTCGGGGCCCGCAGATCAGGGTTCCGTAGGAACAAGCACTTCGGGGCATCGAAACACCTCCAAACCATGCATGTGACCCTAACCTGTGTAATAAAGTGTGGTGGCATGCTCAAACCTCCAAAACCTGGTTCCCAAGTGTGACCCCCTTCGCAGACATGCGCTGTCCCCTAAAAACAAAGTGTCTGCAATCTGACTATTAGGGGGGACTCCCTGTTCTGGTGAAACCGGTGTTTATTGTCACAACATGTTCCCAAACATGGTTTTACATCATCCCATGACCTAACCAAGATCAAAACAAGAGAGAGCTACACCGGGCTACCCATGTCAGAAGAAAGTCTAAGGGGGTAGACGGTCCGAAGCCCGCGGATGAGGGTTTCGTAGGAAGAAGTGCTTTGGGGCATCGAAACACCTCCAAACCATGGATGTGACCCTAGAATGTGTAATAAAGTGTGGTGGCATGCTCAAACCTCCAAAAGCTAGTTACCAAGTGTGACCCCCTTCGCAGACATGCGTTGTCCCATAAAAATGAACTGTCTGCAATCTGACTATTAGGGGGGAACTCCCCATTCCGGTGAAACCGGGGTGTTTCTTGTCACAACAAGTTCCCAACCATGGTTTTAAATCATCTCATGACCTAACCAAGCCCAAAACAAGAGACAGCTACACCGGGTTACCCCTGTCAGAAGAAAGTCTAGGGGGTAGACGGTCCGAGGCCCGCGAATCAGGGTTTCATAGGAAGAAGCGCTTCGAGGCATTGGAACACCTCCAAACCATGCATGTGACCCAAGCATGTGTAATAAAGTGTGGTGGAATGATCAAACCTCCAAAACCTGGTTTCCATGTGTGACCCCTTCGCAGACATGCGCTATCTCCTAAACACGAAGTGTTTACAATCTAACTATTAGGGGAAACTCCCCGTTCCGGTGAAACCAGGGTGTTTCTTGTCACAACATGTTCCCAAACATGGTTTTACATCATCCCATGACCTATCCAAGAACAAAACAAGAGAGAGCTACACCGGGCTACCCCTATCAGAAGAAAGTCTAGGGGGGTAGACGATCCGAGGCCCGCGGATCAGGGTTTCATAGGAAGAAGTGCTTCGAGGCATCGGAACACCTCCAAACCATGCATGTGACCCTAGCATGTGTAATAAAGTGTGGTGGCATGCTCAAACCTCCAAAACCTGGTTCCCAAGTGTGACCCCCTTCGCAGACATGCGCTGTCCCCTAAAAACGAAGTGTCTACAATCTGACTATTAGGGGGAAACTCCCTGTTCCGGTGAAACCGGGACGTTTCTTGTCACAACTTGTTCCCAGACATGGTTTTAAATCATCCCATGAACTAAGCAAAAACAAAACAAGAGAGAGCTACACCGGGCTACCCCTGTCAGAAGAAAGTCTAGGGGGGTAGACGGTCCGAGGCCCGCAAATCAGGGTTTCATAGGAAGAAGCGCTTCGAGGCATCGGAATACCTCCAAACCATGCATGTGACCCTATCATGTGTAATAATGTGTGGTGGCATGCTCAAACCTCCAAAACCTGGTTCCCAAGTGTGACCCCCTTCGCAGACATGCGCTGTCCAGTAAAAACAAAGTGTTTGCAAGCTGACTATTAGGGCGACCTCCCTGTTCCAGTGAAACCGTGGTCTTTCTTGTCACGACATGTTCCCAAACATGGTTTTACATCATCCCATGACCTAACCAAGAACAAAACAAGAGAGAGCTACACCGGGGTACCCCTGTCAGAAGAAAGACTAGGGGTAGACGATCCGAGGCCCGCAGATCAGGATTTCGTAGGAAGAAGCGCTTCGGGGCATCAGAACACCTCCAAACCATGCATGTGACCCTAGCATGTGTAATAAAGTCTGGTGGCATGCTCAAACCTCAGAAACCTGGTTCCCAAGTGTGACCCCCTTCGCACACATGCGTTATCCCCTAAAAACGAAGTGTCCACAATCTGAATATTATGGGGGAACTCCCTGTTCCGGTGAAACCGGGGTGTTTCTTGTCACAACATGTTCCCAAACATGGTTTTACATCATACCATGACCTAACCAAGAACAAAACAAGAGAGAGCTACACCGGGCTATCCCTGTCAGAAGAAAGTCTAGGGGGGTAGACGATCTAAGGCCCGCGGATCAGGGTTTCATAGGAAGAAGCGCTTCGGGGCATCAGAACACCTCCAAACCATGCATGTGACCCTAGAATGTGTAATAAAGTGTGGTGGCATGCTCAAACCTCCAAAACCTGGTTCCCAAGTGTGACCCCCTTCGCAGACATGCGCTGTCCAGTAAAAACAAAGTGTTTGCAAGCTGACTATTAGGGCGACCTCCCTGTTCCAGTGAAACCGTGGTTTTTCTTGTCACGACATGTTCCCAAACATGGTTTTACATCATCCCATGACCTAACCAAGAACAAAACAAGAGAGAGCTACACCGGGGTACCCCTGTCAGAAGAAAGACTAGGGGTAGATGATCCGAGGCCCGCAGATCAGGATTTCGTAGGAAGAAGCGCTTCGGGGCATCAGAACACCTCCAAACCATGCATGTGACCCTAGCATGTGTAATAAAGTCTGGTGGCATGCTCAAACCTCCAAAACCTGGTTCCCAAGTGTGACCCCCTTCGCACACATGCGTTATCCCCTAAAAACGAAGTGTCCACAATCTGACTATTAGGGGGGAACTCCCTGTTCCGGTGAAACCGGGGTGTTTCTTGTCACAACATGTTCCCAAACATGGTTTTACATCATACCATGACCTAACCAAGAACAAAACAAGAGAGAGCTACACCGGGCTACCCCTGTCAGAAGAAAGTCTAGGAGGTAGACGGTCCGGGGCCCGCGGATCAGGGTTTCGTAGGAACAAGCACTTTGTAGCATCGGAACACCTCCAAACCATGCATGTGACCCTACCATGTGAAATAAAGTGTGGTGGCATGTTCAAACCAGCAAAACCTGGTTCCCAAGTGTGACCCCCTTCGCAGACATGCGTTGTCCCCTAAAAACGAAGTGTCTGCAATCTGACTATTAGGGGGAAACTCCCCGTTCCGGTGAAACCGGGGTAGCTCTTGTCACAACATGTTCCCAAACATGGTTTTACATCATCCCATGACCTAACCAAGAAGAAAACAAGAGAGATCTACACCGGGCTACCCCTGTCAGAAGAAAGTCTAGGGGGTACACGGTCCGAGGCTCGCGGATTAGGGTTTCGTAGGAAGAAGCACTTCGGGGCATCGGAACACCTCCAAACCATGCATGTGACCCTACCATGTGTATTAAAGTGTGGTGGAATGCTCAAACCTCCAAACTGGTTCCCAAGTGTGACCCCCTTCGCAGATATGCGTTGTCCCGTAAAAATGAACTGTCTGCAATCTGACTATTAGGGGGGAACTCCCCGTTTCGGTGAAAACAGGGTGTTTCTTGTCACAACATATTCCCAAACATGGTTTTACATCATCTCATGACCTAACCAAGCCCAAAACAAGAGAGAGCTACACCGGGCTACCCCTGTCAGAAGAATGTCTAGGGGGGTAGACGGTCTGAGGCCCGCGGATCAGGGTTTCGTAGGAACAAGCGCTTCGAGGCATTAGAACACCTCCAAACCATGCATGTGACCCTAGCACGTGTAATAAAGTGTGATGGAATGCTCAAACCTCCAACACCTGGTTCCCAAGTGTGACCCCCTTCGCAGACATGCGCTCTCCCCTAAACACGAAGTGTTTGCAATCTGACTATTAGGGGGAAACTCCCTGTTCCGGTGAAACTAGGGCGTTTCTTGTCACAACATGTTCTCAAACATGGTTTTACATTATACCATGACCTAACCAAGAACAAAACAAGAGAGAGCTACACCGGGCTAACCCTGTCAGAAGAACGTCTAGGGGTAGACGACCCGAGGCCCGCGGATTATGGTTTCATAGGAAGAAGCGCTTCGGGGCATCAGAACACCTCCAAACCATGCATGTGACCCTAGAATGTGTAATAAAGTGTGGTGGCATGCTCAAACCTCCAAAAACTGGTTCCCAAGTGTGACCCCCTTCGCAGACATGCGTTTTCCCCTAAAAACAAAGTGTCTACAATCTGCCTATTAGGGGGAACTCCCCGTTCCGGTGAATCAGGAGTGTTTCTTGTAACAACATGTTCCTAAACATGGTTTTACATCATCCCATGACCTAACCAAGAACAAAACAAGAGAGAGCTACACCGGGCTACCCCTGTCAGAAGAAAGTCTAGGGGGGTAGACGATCTAAGGCCCACGGATCAGGGTTTCATAGGAAGAATTGCTTCGGGGCATCAGAACACCTCCAAACCATGCATGTGAGCCTAGAATGTGTAATAAAGTGTGGTGGCATGCTCAAACCTCCAAAACTGGTTCCCAAGTGTGACCCCCTTCGCAGACATGCGTTGTCCCCTAAAAACGAAGTGTCTACAATCTGACTATTAGGGGGAAACTCCCAGTTCCGGTGAAACCGGGGCGTTTCTTGTCACAACATGTTCGTAGACATGGTTTTAAATCATCCCATGAACTAAGCAAAAACGAAACAAGAGAGAGCTACACCGGGCTACCCCTGCCAGAAGAAAGTTTAGGGGGTAGACGGTCCGAGGCCCGCAAATCAGGGTTTCATAGGAATAAGCGCTTCGAGGCATCGGAATACCTCCAAACCATGCATGTGACCCTACCATGTGTAATAAAGTGTGGTGGCATGCTCAAACCTCCAAAACCTGGTTCCCAAGTGTGACCCCCTTCGCAGACATGCGTTGTCCAGTAAAAACAAAGTGTTTGCAAGCTGACTATTAGGGCGACCTCCCTGTTCCAGTGAAACCGTGGTCTTTTTTGTCACGACATGTTCCCAAACATGGTTTTACATCATCCCATGACCTAACCAAGAACAAAACAAGAGAGAGCTACACCGGGGTACCCCTGTCAGAAGAAAGACTAGGGGTAGACGATCCGAGGCCCGCAGATCAGGATTTCGTAGGAAGAAGCGCTTCGGGGCATCAGAACACCTCCAAACCATGCATGTGACCCTAGCATGTGTAATAAAGTCTGGTGGCATGCTCAAACCGAAAACCTGGTTCCCCAGTGTGACCCCCTTCGCACACATGCGTTATCCCCTAAAAACGAAGTGTGCACAATCTAAATATTAGGGGGGAACTCCCTGTTCCGGTGAAACCGTGGTGTTTCTTGTCACAACATGTTCCCAAACATGGTTTTACATGATACCATGACCTAACCAAGAACAAAACAAGAGAGAGCTACACCGGGCTACCCCTGTCAAAAGAAAGTCTAGGGGGGTAGACGATCTAAGGCCCGCGGATCAGCGTTTCATAGGAAGAATTGCTTCGGGGCATCAGAACACCTCCAAACCATGCATGTGAGCCTAGAAGGTGTAATAAAGTGTGGTGGCATGCTCAAACCTCAGAAACCTGGTTCCCAAGTGTGACCCCCTTCGCAGCATGCGCTGTCCCCTAAAAACGAAGTGTCTACAATCTGACTATTAGGGGGAAACTCCCTGTTCCGGTGAAACCAGGGCGTTTCTTGTCACAACATGTTCCCAGACATGGTTTTAAATCATCCCATGAACTAAGGAAAAACGAAACAAGAGAGAGCTACACCGGGCTACCCCTGTCAGAAGAAAGTTTAGGGGGTAGACGGTCCGAGGCCCGCAAATCAGGGTTTCATAGGAATAAGCGCTTCGAGGCATCGGAATACCTCCAAACCATGCATGTGACCCTACCATGTGTAATAAAGTGTGGTGGAATGCTCAAACCTCCAAAACCTGGTTCCCAAGTGTGCGCCCTTCGCAGACATGCGCTGTCCAGTAAAAACAAAGTGTTTGCAAGCTGACTATTAGGGCGACCTCCCTGTTCCAGTGAAAACGTGGTCTTTCTTGTCACGACATGTTCCCAAACATGGTTTTACATAATCCCATGACCTAACCAAGAACAAAACAAGAGAGAGCTACACCGGGGTACCCCTGTCAGAAGAAAGACTAGGGGTAGACGATCCGAGGCCCGCAAATCAGGATTTCATAGGAAGAAGCGCTTCGGGGCATCAGAACACCTCCAAACCATGCATGTGACCCTAGCATGTGTAATAAAGTCTGGTGGCATGCTCAAACCTCCAAAACCTGGTTCCCAAGTGTGACCCCCTTCGCACACATGCGTTATCCCCTAAAAACGAAGTGTCCACAATCTGACTATTAGGGGGGAACTCCCTGTTCCGGTGAAACCGGGGTGTTTCTTGTCACAACATGTTCCCAAACATGGTTTTACATCATACCATGACCTAACCAAGAACAAAACAAGAGAGAGCTACACCGGGCTACCCCTGTCAGAAGAAAGTCTAGGGGGTAGACGGTCCGGGGCCCGCGGATCAGTGTTCTGTAGGAACAAGCACTTTGGGGCATCGGAACACCTCCAAACCATGCATGTGAACCTACCATGTGAAATAAAGTGTGGTGGCATGCTCAAACCAGCAAAACCTGGTTCCCAAGTGTGACCCCCTTCGCAGACATGCGTTGTCCCCTAAAAACGAAGTGTCTGCAATCTGACTATTAGGGGGAAACTCCCCGTTCCGGTGAAACCGGGGTAGCTCTGGTCACAACATGTTCCCAAACATGGTTTTACATCATCCCATGACCTAACCAAGAAGAAAACAAGAGAGATCTACACCGGGCTACCCCTGTCAGAAGAAAGTCGGGTACACGGTCCGAGGCTCGCGGATTAGGGTTTCGTAGGAAGAAGCACTTCGGGGCATCGGAACACCTCCAAACCATGCATGTGACCCTACCATGTGTAGTAAAGTGTGGTGGAATGCTCAAACCTCCAAAACCTGGTTCCCAAGTGTGACGCCCTTCGCAGATATGCGTTGTCCCGTAAAAATGAACTGTCTGCAATCTGACTATTAGGGGGGAACTCCCCGTTTTGGTGAAAACAGGGTGTTTCTTGTCACAACATATTCCCAAACATGGTTTTACATCATCTCATGACCTAACCAAGCCCAAAACAAGAGAGAGCTACACCGGGCTACCCCTGTCAGAAGAATGTCTAGGGGGGTAGACGGTCTGTGGCCCGCGGATCAGGGTTTCGTAGGAAGAAGCGCTTCGAGGCATTAGAACACCTCCAAACCATGCATGTCACCCTAGCACGTGTAATAAAGTGTGATGGAATGCTCAAATCTCCAACACCTGGTTCCCAAGTGTGACCCCCTTCGCAGACATGCGCTCTCCCCTAAACACGAAGTGTTTGCAATCTGACTATTAGGGGGAAACTCCCCGTTCCGGTGAAACCAAGGCGTTTCTTGTCACAACATGTTCCCAAACATGGTTTTCCATTATACCATGACCTAACCAAGAACAAAACAAGAGAGAGCTACACCGGGCTAACCCTGTCAGAAGAACGTCTAGGGGTAGACGACCCGAGGCCCGCGGATTATGGTTTCATAGGAAGAAGCGCTTCGGGGCATCAGAACACCTCCAAACCATGAATGTGACCCTAGAATGTGTAATAAAGTGTGGTGGCATGCTCAAACCTCCAAAAACTGGTTCCCAAGTGTGACCCCCTTCGCAGACATGCGTTTTCCCCTAAAAACGAAGTGTCTACAATCTGCCTATTAGGGGGAACTCCCCGTTCCGGTGAAACAGGAGTGTTTCTTGTAACAACATGTTCCTAAACATGGTTTTACATCATCCCATGACCTAACCAAGAACAAAACAAGAGAGATCTACACCGGCTTACCCCTATCAGAAGAAAGTCTAGGGGCTAGATGGTCCGAGCCCCGCGGATCAGGGTTTCGTAGGAAGAAGTGCTTCGAGGCATCGGAACACCTCCAAACCATGCATGTGACCCTAGCTTGTGTAATAAAGTGTGGTTTCATGCTCAAACTTCGAAAACCAGGTTCCCAAGGGTGACCACCTTCGCAGACATGCGATGTCCCCTAAAAACGAAGTGTCTGCAATCTGGCTATTAGGGGAAAACTCCCCGTTCCGGTGAAACCAGGGTGTTTCTTGTCACAACATGTTCCCAAACATAGTTTAACATCATACCATGACCTAACCAAGCCCAAAACAAAAGAGAGCTATACCGGGCTACCCCTGTCAGAAGAAAGTCTAGGGGGTAGACGGTCCGAGGCCCGCAGATCAGGGTTTCATAGGAAGAAGCACTTCGAGGCATCAGAATACCTCCAAACCATGCATGTGACCCTAGCATGTGTAATAAAGTGCGGTGGCATGCTAAAACCTCCAAGACCTGGTTCCCAATTGTGAACCCGTTCGCAGACATGCGCTGTCCAGTAAAAACGAAGTGTTTTAATCTGACTATTAGGGGGAAACTCCCTGTTTCGGTGAAACCGGGGTGTTTCTTGTCACAACATGTTCCCAAACGTGGTTTTACATCATCCCATGACCTAACCAAGAACAAAACAAGAGAGAGCTACATCGGGCTACCCCTATCACAAGAAAGTCTAGGGGGTAGACGATCCGAGACCCGCGGATCAGGGTTTCGTAGGAAGAAGCGCTTCGGGGCATCAGAACACCTCCAAACCATGCATTTGACCCTAGCATTTGTAATAAAGTGTGGTGGCATGCTTAAACCTCCAAAACCTGGTTCCCAAGTGTGACCCCCTACGCACACATGTGTTGTCCCCTAAAAACAAAGTGTCTACAATTTGACTATTAGGGGGAAGTCCCTGTTCCGGTGAAACCGGGGTGTTTCTTGTCACAACATGTTCCTAAACATGGTTTTACATCATCCCATAACCTAACCAATCCCAAAACACGAGAGAGTTACACCGGGCTACCCCTCTCAGAAGAAAGTCTAGGGGGGCAGACGGCCCGAGGCCCGCGGATAAGGATTTCGTAGGAAGAAGCGCTTCGAGGCATCGAAACTAATCCAAACCATGTATGTGACCCTAGAATGTGTAATAAATTGTGGTGCAATGCTCGAACCTCCAAAACCTGGTTCCCAAGTGTGACCCCCTTCGCAGACATGCGCTGTCCCCTGAAAACAAAGTGTGCAATTTGACTATTAGGGGGAACTCAACGTTCCGGTGAAACCGGGGTGTTTCTTGTCACAACATGTTCCCAAACATGGTTTTACATCATCCCATGACCTAACCAAGCCCAAAACAAGAGAGAGCTACACTGGGTTACCCCTGTCGGAAGAAAGACTTGCGGGTAGACGGTACGATGCCCGCAGATCAGGGTTTCGTAGGAAGAAGCGCTTCGAGGCATCGGAATACCTCCAAACCATGCATGTGACCCTACCATGTGTAATAAAGTGTGGTGGCATTCTCAAACCTCCAAAACCTAGTTCCCAAGTGTGACCCCCTTCGCAGACATGCGCTGTCCAGTAAAAACGAAGTGTTTGCAAGCTGACTATTAGGGGGAACTCCCTGTTCTAGTGAAACCATGGTCTTTCTTGTCACAACATGTTCCCAAACATGGTTTTACATCAACCCATGACCTAACCAAGAACAAAACAAGAGAAAGCTACACCGGGGTACCCCTGTCAGAAGAAAGACTAGGGGTAGACGATCCGAGGCCCGCAGATCAGGGTTTCATAGGAAGAAGCGCTTCGAGGCATCAAAACACCTCCAAACCATGCATGTGACCCTAGCATGTGTAATAAAGTGTGGTGGCATGCTCAAACCTCCAAAACCTGGTTCCCAAGTGTGACCCCCTTCGCACACATGCGTTGTCCCCTAAAAACAAAGTGTCCACAATCTGACTATTAGGGGGAACTCCCCGTTCTGGTGAAACCGGTGTGTTAACATGTTCCCAAACATGGTTTTACATCATCCCATGACCTAACCAAGCCCAAAACCAGAGAGAGCTACACCAGGCTACCCCTGTCAAAAGAAAGTCTACGGGGGTAGACGGTCTGAGGCCCGCGGATCAGGGTTTCGTAGGAAGAAGCGCTTGGAGGCATCAGAACACCTCCAAACCATGCATGTCACCCTAGCATGTGTAATAAAGTGTGGTGGCATGCTCAAACCTCCAAAACCTGGTTCCCAAGTGTGACCCCATTCGCAGACATGCGCTGTCCCCTAAAAACGAAGTGTCTGCAATTTGACTATTAGGGGGAAACTCCCTGTTCTGGTGAAACCGAGGTGTTTATTGTCACAACATGTTCCCAAACATGGTTTTTCATCATCCCATGACCTAACCAAGCCCAAAACAAGAGAGAGCTACACCGGGCTACCCCTGTCAGGAGAAAGTCTAGGGGGTAGACGGTCCGGGGCCCGCGGATCAGGGTTCCGTAGGAACAAGCACTTTGGGGCATCGGAACACCTCCAAACCATGCATGTGACCCTACCATGTGAAATAAAGTGTGGTGGCATGCTCAAACCAGCAAAACCTGGTTCCCAAGTGTGACCCCCTTCGCAGACATGCGTTGTCCCCTAAAAACGAAGTGTCTGCAATCTGACTATTAGGGGGAAACTCCCCGTTCCGGTGAAACCGGGGTAGCTCTTGTCACAACATGTTCCCAAACATGGTTTTACATCATCCCATGACCTAACCAAGAAGAAAACAAGAGAGATCTACACCGGGCTACCCCTGTGAGAAGAAAGTCTAGGGGGTAGATAGTCCGAGGCCCGCGAATTAGGGTTTCGTAGGAAGAAGCACTTCGGGGCATCGGAACACCTCCAAACCATGCATGTGACCCTACCATGTGTAGTAAAGTGTGGTGGCATGCTCAAACCTCCAAAACCTGGTTCCCAAGTGTGACCCCCTTCGCAGATATGCGTTGTCCCGTAAAAATGAACTGTCTGCAATCTGACTATTAGGGGGAACTCCCTGTTTCGGTGAAAACAGGGTGTTTCTTGTCACAACATATTCCCAAACATGGTTTTACATCATCTCATGACCTAACCAAGCCCAAAACAAGAGAGAGCTACACAGGGCTACCCCTGTCAGAAGAATGTCTAGGGGGGTAGACGGTCCGAGGCCCGCGGATCAGGGTTTCGTAGGAAGAAGCGCTTCGAGGCATCAGACCACCTCCAAACCATGCATGTGACCCTAGCACGTGTAATAAAGTGTGGTGGAATGCTCAAACCTCCAACACCTGGTTCCCAAGTGTGACCCCCTTCACAGACATGCGCTCTCCCCTAAACACGAAGTGTTTGCAATCTGACTATTAGGGGGAAACTCCCCGTTCCGGTGAAACCAGGGCGTTTCTTGTCACAACATGTTCCCAAACATGGTTTTACATTATACCATGACCTAACCAAGAACAAAACAAGAGAGAGCTACACCGGGCTAACCCTGTCAGAAGAAAGTCTAGGGGTAGACGATCCGAGGCCCGCGGATTATGGTTTCATAGGAAGAAGCGCTTCGGGGCATCAGAACACCTCCAAACCATGCATGTGACCCTAGAATGTGTAATAAAGTGTGGTGGCATGCTCAAACCTCCAAAAACTGGTTCCCAAGTGTGACCCCCTTCGCAGACATGCGTTGTCCCCTAAAAACGAAGTGTCTACAATCTGCCTATTAGGGGGAACTCCCCGTTCCGGTGAAACAGGAGTGTTTCTTGTAACAACATGTTCCTAAACATGGTTTTACATCATCCCATGACCTAACCAAGAACAAAACAAGAGAGATCTACACCGGCTTACCCCTATCAGAAGAAAGTCTAGGGGGTAGATGGTCCGAGCCCCGCGGATCAGGGTTTCGTAGGAAGAAGTGCTTCGAGGCATCGGAACACCTCCAAACCTTGCATGTGACCCTAGCATGTGTAATAAAGTGTGGTTTCCTGCTCAAACTTCGAAAACCTGGTTCCCAAGGGTGACCACCTTCGCAGACATGCGATGTCCCCTAAAAACAAAGTGTCTGCAATCTGGCTATTAGGGGGAAACTCCCCGTTCCGGTGAAACCAGGGTGTTTCTTGTCACAACATGTTCCCAAACATAGTTTTACATCATACCATGACCTAACCAAGCCCAAAACAAGAGAGAGCTATACCGGGCTACCCCTGTCAGAAGAAAGTCTAGGGGGTAGACAGTCCGAGGCCCGCAGATCAGGGTTTCATAGGAAGAAGCACTTCGAGGCATCAGAATACCTCCAAACCATGCATGTGACCCTAGCATGTGTAATAAAGTGCGGTGGCATGCTAAAACCTCCAAGACCTGGTTCCCAATTGTGACCCCGTTCGCAGACATGCGCTGTCCAGTAAAAACGAAGTGTTTTAATCTGACTATTAGGGGGAAACTCCCTGTTCCGGTGAAACCGGGGTGTTTCTTGTCACAACATGTTCCCAAACGTGGTTTTACATCATCCCATGACCTAACCAAGAACAAAACAAGAGAGAGCTACACCGGGCTACCCCTATCAGAAGAAAGTCTAGGGGGGTAGACGATCCGAGACCCGCGAATCAGGGTTTCGTAGGAAGAAGCGCTTCGGGGCATCAGAACACCTCCAAACCATGAATTTGACCCTAGCATTTGTAATAAAGTGTGGTGGCATGCTTAAACCTCCAAAACCTGGTTCCCAAGTGTGACCCCCTTCGCACACATGTGTTGTCCCCTAAAAACAAAGTGTCTACAATCTGACTATTAGGGGGGAACTCCCCGTTCCGGTGAAACCGGGGTGTTTCTTGTCACAACATGTTCCTAAACATGGTTTTACATCATCCCATGACCTAACCAATCCCAAAACACGAGAGAGCTACACCGGGCTACCCCTGTCAGAAGAAAGTCTAGGGGGGTAGACGGCCCGAGGCCCGCGGATAAGGATTTCGGAGGAAAAAGCGCTTCGAGGCATCGAAACTAATCCAAACCATGCATGTGACCCTAGAATGTGTAATAAATTGTGGTGCACACGACGAACACGACGAACGCACGCACGCACGCACGCATGAAGAACGCGAAGAACACACACACACACACACAAAACCACGATACACACCAATAGCTCACGCCGGTGGTGACCGGTCCGGCGCAATCCCTAGGATCAGCGTCGGGCGGAGGGCTCTCTCTCGAACCGGCACGGCGAGATAGGAGACTCGATGAGATCTTGACGTCTAGGCAAAGGGACACCGATGCCTAGGCCTTGTACAACACGGAGGCACGATGCAAACTCCAACGAGGTTTGGGGATATTGGTGCTCCTTAGTCAAGGAGCATGAGGCAAGAATTAGATAGATCCACAAAGGGGTTTCCACTAATTCCAGTATCATGCCTAGGGTTTACAATGGAGGTGGGGGACTATATATAGGCCAACCACAAGTTCAGGGGTAATTCAGGCATTAAAGTAGAGTTCTGGGCGAAGTAGAGGGGTACATGGGCCATAGGGCCCAGCTAGGCTCGCAGGCCCATCACTTGGGCCGGACAGTCCGGGTCGGAATGACCGGACAGTCCGGGGTGGCCGGACACTCCGGGGAGTGTCCGAATTGACCTTCTGAATGTCCACACCAGGTTCGGGCTGGGGCAGGGCGGACACTCCGGCCGAGTCGCACCGAACACTCTGGTCGGGCTGGACACTCCGGCTGGATCCGGGCGGACACTCCGGGTCAGTCTGCTTCAAGGCAGTTGCAACTCCTGGGCTCGAGGGTTGACGCGGCGAGGGATCGTACCTGATGATGCACAGAGTAGTCGTATGAAGTAGCATACCATCCAAGGAGGTATCAAATTGGCACGAGGAGAGGAGTGAGTTCACCTTAGCTTGTAGGAGTTTGGCTCGGGCACGAGTCATGGGTCCACTTGGGGGAATCGGTGGTGTAGATGTAGGAGCGTCCGTAGGACGGGCCGCATCAATGACCAAGAACTTCTAATGTGTGAACATGACGCAAGTCCATCGCTTTTCGTCACAAGGATCTTAACCATTCAAGCACAAGAGCATGAAGACCAATGCTCCAATATCTTCCAAACACGAGCCGACATCAATGGCAAATCTATCAAGGTGATCATTGACGGAGGGAGTTGCCACAACCTTGCTAGAACCAAGTTGTGTGAGAAGCTTAACCTCACCCTCCATCCGCACAAGCACCCCTACCACGTGCAATGGCTAAGTGACCAAGGGTCCGTGAAGATCAAGCATACCATATCGGTCTCCTTCGCCATTGGTTACAAAGATACGGTGGAGTGTGATGTGGTTCCTATGACAGTTTGCCACATGCTTCTTGGTCGACCATGGCAATTTGACAAGGCTGCTCAACATGATGGTCGCACCAATGTATACACCTTCAAATGGCTCAACAAAACATGTGTTTTGCAACTAATGACTCCTAGCCAAATAATTGCGGACAATGCAAAGGTGTTAGCGAGAGCGCAAAGAACAACACGTACTTGTGAGAAGAGCGGTGAGAGAGAGAACCACCCCATAGTGAGTGAGAGCCACAAGCCAAACTCGAGTGGAAAAACTAAGAGTGTTCTCCTTGCAACCAAAAGTGAGATGAGAGATGTTCGGAACAACCCATCCACCTTGCACTATATCCTCTTTTGCAAGGGACTAGCGCAAGGAACTAATGAATTAACCAATGTTCTTCCATCTTTGATGAATGTTTTGCAGGAATTCAAGGATGTGTTCCCCGAAGAGCTTCCACATGGACTACCTCCTCTTCGCGGCATCGAACATCGCATTAACCTCATCCCCGGTGCACCACTTCCCAACCGCGCCGCTTACTGCACGAACCCGGAAGAGATAAAGGAGATTGAACGTCAAATCAACCAACTCGTCTCCAAAGGTTTGATCTAAGTTAGCACTAGTCCAAGTGTCGTACCCGTGACTCCTGTTCCAAAGACGGATGATACGTTACGGTTATGCATGGACTACCGTCCAATCAATGCTATCACCGTGCGTTATCGACATCCCATACCACGTCTCGATGACATGCTTGATGAGTTGTGTGGAGCCACTATTTTTTCGAAAATTGATCTTCGTAGTGGTTACCATCAAATACGCATGGCTGAAGGTGATGAGTGGAAAACTGCCTTCAAGACCAAACTTGGTCTCTATGAATGGTTGGTTATGCCCTTTGGTTTATCTAATGCCCCACCCACCTTCATGCGTCTCATTAATCATATCTTGCGTTCTCTCATTGGAAAAAGTGTTGTTGTCTATTTCGATGATATTCTCGTTTATAACAAATCACTTTAGGACCATATAACACATGTCAAGGAAGTTTTGCAAATCCTTCGACATGTAAAGCTTTATGCTAATCTTCCCAAGTGCACCTTTGCTAAAGACAAGTTGATTTTTCTTGGATTTTTCGTTTCTTCGAAGGGAATTGAAGTTGATGTTTCCAAGGTAAAGGACATGCGATATTGGCCCATCCCAACAAATGTGATTGAACTCCGAAGTTTTCATGGGTTGGATGGTTTCTATCGTCGCTTTGTGAAAGACCTTTCCACTATTGCTTGTCCTCTCAACGAGTTGACGAAAAAGAATGTCACCTTCGTGTGGGGCAAAGCACAATAAAAAGCTTTTGATGAACTTAAAAAGAGGCTCACCGAAGCACCTCTCCTTGCGTTACCGGATTTCACAAAAACTTTTGAGATAGAGTGTGATGCTAGTGGTATTGGCATTGGAGGAGTCCTTATGCAAAACAGACGTCCTATAGCCTACCATAGCGAGAAACTCGATGGCACTCGCCTTAATTATCCAATTTATGACAAAGAGCTTTTTGCCTTAGTTCGTGTCCTTCAAGTTTGGCAACACTACCTATGGCCCAAGGAATTTATCATACATTCCGACCATGAGTCATTGAAATATCTCAAAGGCCAAGCCAACTTGAGTAAGAGACACGCTAAGTGGGTTGAGTTCATGGAGTCTTTCCTGTACATAGTCAAGTATAAGAAGGGCAAAGATAATGTAGTTGCGGACGCTTTGTCTCGCAGGCACACAAGCCTTCTTAGGAGACTTGAAATTAACGTGTTGGGCCTTGAGGAAATAAAATCTTTGTATGCTTCCGACCTGTTCTTTGAACCAATTTTCGCAAAGTGCTCCATTGACAAAGGATTTGATGATTTCTATTTGCATAAGGGATTTCTTTTTAAACAAAACAAGCTTTTCATTCCGAAATCGTCGCTCCAACTTTTGCTTCTCCAAGAATCTCATCGTGGAGGCCTCATGATATGGGCATGAAGGAGGAGGTGAAGCCTAATTTTAGGACTCCACCAAGCTAGGTGATGTGGGCGCATCCCATTGATGATTGGCACACCAGGACGACCTACGATATGTAATGATAAGTCTAAGGTTGTGTCAAATATTTTGCTATGTTATTGAGTCCGAGTCCATGTTAGGTTCGAGTCCGTTTGTGTGTTCGGTTTGGGTCTATCCAACCGACTAGTTGCAGGCCTCCTATATAAAGGAGCCAGCCACCTAGGGTTTGGGGAGTTCAGTTGTTTAGTCTAAAAACTATATTGTGCTCCATCATGTATCATCCCTCCAGGGACGGCGATACTGTTTATCATATTATTGCTGCGGAGGTTCTTGTGTTCATCAAGGATTGTCGTGCTCAGGTTTAAGCCGTGGTGATCTTCATCACGTTACTTGCTGGATTGATTCCTCTTCTTCAGGTTGCGTTCATCGCGTGATTGAAAGGATTACTATCCGGGTTGACTCGTTGTGAAAGATCGGGACAAAACATAGGATCATTGACGTGATCCGTATTAGGTGGTATCAGAGCTTTCGTTGATCACAGCGTGTTTTTGGATCATCTGTAGACTATTTTTCTACAAATAGTTTATAGATCAGTTTATTTGGAGAAGAATTTGGGAGGCGAGTTCTTGAGCTAGATCGGAATCGTAGATCCGCAGCGATTTGATCAGATCCGATCAAGGTAGCGATTTGTGTGCTGGTACGTGAAAGGCGAGGAATCTGCGCGTGAGATCTTTTTCTGTTCAGATTCGATCGTAAAAAAAAGTGCCAAAGCGTGCCCCCACGAGGCAATCTAGGAGATCGAGAATCCCGTGCCGCGTGGAGTTCGTTTGGCCACCTCACGATCGCACCGGCCATACGCCTCGTGTTTCCCCGGGGCGATCGCACCAGCCTCCGACTCGTGGAACGAGGGAAGCGGCGCACGTGTCTGGCGAACGAGGTCCCCGCGTGTGCCTCGGCAGTTGAAAAAAAAGAGAGAAGGCACACGATCTCGCCCACGCGCCTGCTGCGTTTGGGTTGGATCCCGCGCGTGACTGGCTCGCGCGCACGCGTCTCGACCCGCGCGTGGCTCCCGCACACCTAAGGACAGACGTCCTCTGTCCTCGAGCGAGGCCGCACGCGCTTGGTAGCAGATCTGATCGAGAGTTCTGCTAAAGTTCAGAGATGGATCTTGTGGGTCATGTTAATGATTTTTCAGCGCAAGACGTCTACAATGATTATCTAGACCTGAAAAATTGTGTGCGCTGGGATTCTAGTAAATTGAAGTGGAGGCTTCTACATACTGCAACCTCGACAGAATACAAGATATGGGAAGAGACAATGCAAGCTGGATTTCGCTTATGTGTTGATCTTTCTCCAGATCTGCAGTTTGACGACACTATCGCTTTTCGTCTTGCAAAAAGGCGTGAGGATGCGCGAATTTTCCGGTGGTGGAATGTGGACACACGTACGCGAGGTGTCTCAATAAATACTGTTTGGGAGGACTACAAAAAGTTTTTACGTGCTAAATTTTTGGCACCATCAGAGATAGAGGACAAGGTGATTGTTTTGGAGGATGTTGTACCATTGAGTGGGCTGAATTTGCAACTCAAGAAAGTACAAGACGATGCTTGCATGACAATTGACAAGGGCCAGCGTTGGAATTTGTTTCAGGCGCAATGTATGATCAAAGGCAAAGCATGCAAGTTGATTGTTGATGGAGGAAGCTGTACTAATGGCATTAGCAAGGCAATGGTGGCAGCGTTGGGGTTGTCCACATGGCGTATTCCTGAACCTAAGCATCTACAGTGGTTAAATAGCTGCGGTATGGTGAAGGTAACGCATAAGGTGCGTGTGCCATTTACAGTTGGTGATTATGTTGATGAGATTGAGTGCGATGTGTTGCCATTGGAGGTATGTGGGCTGTTACTTGGTCGTCCATGGCAGTATGATCGCAACGCTACACATGCTGGAAGAGCAAATACATATTCTTTTGTGCATGCTGGCAAACAGCAGACTTTGAAGCCTATGCAGGATGTTGACATAAAGTCTGATATAGAGCTAGTGGTACATAAGGAGAAGGTGCGCAAGGCTAAGCCAAAATCTGGGCTAGCTAAGGTGCAGGATGGAGAGCATGATGCACAGTGCGACAATGTTGATATTGCTTCAGCTATGCCTGTAGATGACAAGCTAGTGGAAGTTGTTAGTGACAAGCCAGTTGAAGTGCATCCTCTTATTGCTGAGAGGAAGGATGTTGCAGCATATGTTCAGAAGGTTGTTTGTGTTGACACAGGTGTTCAAACGGATGATAGTTGTGCTCCTGATGTTCTAGTGCATGTGGTGCAGCGGGGTAACAAGAGCGGTTTTGTTAGCACACCTGTGAGGTGTTTTGTTGGGACAGTTGTGCGGATGCATAGAGGCAAGGATGGACATGTTCGTCAGCTGTGTGGTCCAGGCATTACTCATCTTATGCTAGGTCGTGCAAAGAAGGTCCGTGTTCCGCAACCACAGGTTCCAACAAGAGTTGAGAAGAAGAAGACGTTAGCGCCTAGGTCCAAGCTCGTATGGAGACGCAAGGAGGTGGAGGCGCCGAGGGCTGTATCAAGTCGAGCAGGCCAAGAGGGAGGATGTGGTGAGGAAGGCAAGCAAGACTTGAAGATGGTGAAGACGCGTGAAGCGATTGTTCATATCACGCCACCTTTCCGACCCGACCCGCGCGTTGGGGACAACGCTTCTTGAAGGGGGGATGATATGGGCATGAAGGAGGAGGTGAAGCCTAATTTTAGGACTCCACCAAGCTAGGTGATGCGGGCGCATCCCATTGATGATTGGCACACCAGGATGACCTACGATATGTAATGATAAGTCTAAGGTTGTGTCAAATATTTTGCTATGTTATTGAGTCCGAGTCCATGTTAGGTTCGAGTCCGTTTGTGTGTTCGGTTTGGGTCTATCCAACCGACTAGTTGCAGGCCTCCTATATAAAGGAGCCATCCACCTAGGGTTTGGGGAGTTCAGTTGTTTAGTCGAAAAACTATATTGTGCTCCATCGTGTATCATCCCTCCAGGGACGGCGATACCGTTTATCATATTATTGCTGCGGAGGTTCTTGTGTTCATCAAGGATTGTCGTGCTCAGGTTTGAGGCGTGGTGATCTTCATCACGTTACTTGCTGGATTGATTCCTCTTCTTCAGGTTGCGTTCATCGCGTGATTGGAAGGATTACTATCCAGGTTGACTCGTTGTGAAAGATCGGGACAAAACATAGGATCATTGACGTGATCCGTATCACCTCATGGGTCACTTTGGCTGTAACAAGACATTGGACATGCTCTCCACTCACTACTTTTGGCCCAAGATGAAGCGTGACATGGAGCGCTACGTTCAACGATGCACGACATGTGTTCAAGCTAAGTCGCAAGCTAATCCCTATGGTCTTTATATGCCATTGCCTATTCCTCATACACCTTGGTCCGACATTAGCATGGATTTCGTGTTAGGATTGCCTAGATCTAAGCATGGTCATGATTCTATATTTGTTGTTGTGGATCGCTTTTCCAAAATGGCACACTTCATACCGTGCCATAAGACCGACGATGCTTCACATGTTGCAAATCTGTTTTTCTGGGAAATCATCCGTCTTCACGGTGTGCCAAGAACAATAGTCTTCGACCGCGACGTCAAATTCATGAGGTACTTATGGAAGACACTCATGGCCAAGCTCGGTGTCAAGCTCCTCTTTTCATCCGCGTCGCATCCTCAAACCGATGGACAAACCGAGGTTGTCAACCAAAGCCGCGGAACTCTTCTACGTGTGTTGATCAAGAAAAACTTGAAGGATTGGGAGGAATGCATTCCCCACGCTGAGTTCGCCTACAACCAAGCAAAGCACTCAACAACCAAGATGAGTCCATTCATGATCGTCTATGGTTTCGAGCCCCTCACCGCGCTCGACATCCTACCACTACCTCTCCATGAGCGCACGAACATGGACGTCGAGAAGCGTGCACAAGCTATGAAGACGCTTCATGAAGAAACAAGAGCTACTATCGAACAACAAGTCCTTCGCCAAGCTTCAAGGTTAAACAAGGACAAGAAGGAGATGATCTTTGAAGAAGGTGACCTCATGTGGATTCACCTAAGCAAAGACCGCTTCCCCAAGGAACGTGACTCCAAGCTCAAGCCAAGAGGAGATGGTCCCTTCAAGATCCTCAAAAGAATCAACCACAGCGCCTACATCATCGACATACCAACCTCCAAGTACCTTGCAAGCAATACATTCAATGTCAAGGACCTCTCACCCTACCATGGAGATGTTCAAGATGACAACCATGAAGAGTCGAGGACGACTCTTTCCCAAGGGGGGGAGCTGATGCGGCCCGTCCTACGGACGCTCCTACATCTACACCACATCCCCCAAGTGGACTGATGACCCGTGCCCGAGCCAAGCTCCTCCAAGATAAGGTGAATTCGCTCCTCTCATCATGTGACTTTGACATACACCTGGATGGCTTGCTACTTCATACCACTACTATGTGCATCATCAGGTACAAGCACCCGCCGCATCGATCCACAAGCCCTGAAGCTGCACCTGCCCTGAAGCTAACTGAGCCGAAGTGTCCGTCCGGAACTAGCCGGAGTGTCCAGCCCAGCCGGAGTGTCCGACGCGACTCGGCCGGAGTGTCCGGTCTGCCCTAGCCCCAACCTGGCGTGGACATTCAGAAGGCCAGTTCGGACACCACCCGGACACTACCCGGAGTGTCCGGCCACCCTAGACTGTCTGGCCATTCCGACCCGGACTATCCGGCCTAAAGATGGGCCTGCAAGCCTAGCTGGGCCTTGTGGCCCCATGTACCCCTCTACTTCGCGCAGAACTCTACTCTAATGCCTGAATTACCCCTAAACTTGTGGTTGGCCTGTATATAGTCCCCCACCTCCATTGTAAACCCTAGGCATGATATTGGAATTAGTGGAAACCCCTTTGTGGATCTATCTAGTTCTTGCCTCATGCTCCTTGACTAAGGAGCACCAATATCACCAAACCTCGTTGGAGTTTGCATCGTGCCTCCACGTTGTACAAGGCCTTGGCATTGGTGTCCCTTTGCCAAGACGTCAAGATCTCACCGAGTCTCCCATCTCGCTGTGCCGGTTCGAGAGAGAGTCCTCCGCCTGACGCCGATCCTAGGGATTGCGCCAGACCGGTCACCGCCGGCGTGAGCTATTGGTGTTTATCGTGGTTTTGCGTGTGTTCATCGTGTTCTTCATGCGTGTGTTCGTCGTGTTCATCCTTCCCTCCTTTACCCGCACTCCACCCTCGATTTGAGTGGGATTCGTGAAAGATCGGGCCACCCTAGATGTTTGCCCTCAATAGATCCGATCTACCAAAGAGTCCTTGTGTTTTACTCCTGGCCGAGTCGGTTTGCCATAATTAAAAAAAATTACTTACTGATTCTGCCGCGGCACGGAAACAGCTGGTTTCTCTTCCACGAAACCGAGTCCGAGCAAGAATCTGCCGCGGCAAACTTTTTCTACCGCGGCACGATTTCCGCGTGTTTTTCTGCCGTGCACCCACTGCTCTGCCGCCGCTCTGCCACAGCAGGATTTCTGCCTGTTTTTCTACCACGGCAGGATTTTTTCTACCACAACAAGTTTTTGAGCTGTTTTTCTGCCACGACACCATAATTACAAAGTGTGATAAAATTTGCACTTTTCCTTAACCTTAGCCACAGCCAATCTATTACATAGGTGTAGGAACTTGCCCATTGAGACTAGTTTCCGCTCCTACAGGCTGCTCTTAGGATTTTGGTGTTGTACTTTGTAATTGGCCGTGTGTGATATATAAAAAAGAGAAAAAGCAAGATAGCAACATAAAAAGCAAAAAAATAAGCAAAAAGAGCTATACAAAAAGAAAAAGGAAGAGAATTTGAGCAAGAGGCCTAGTTATATCTTTGTGCACCGGTAGATTGAGCAATCTTGTGCATGTTTACTTTGAGCTTTACTAGTGTCTCTCTTGAGTAGTGCAACACCCTTCATAGTTGCATTGCCACGTTTTTCTCCACGTGTGTGTTTCTTGGGTATTTGTACGATCAGCACTAGGACTTGTTTGCGGTGTAGATAGGATTCTATACCTATAGCTCCACCATAAATAACCTGTGTGCCCTATGATCGTTCTCTATACCTTTGATATTCACTTCATAACATCAGTGCATCAGTCTTTGATTTCGTTTGGTAGAGCATCTCTATTCACCTTGGAACGGTAAGATCTCCTTTCTTATTAGTTGTGAGTGAGTTGTCAGAGTTTCCACCATACAAATTTTGATTTTTGCACTAACCTACTAATCATGTCTTCTAGTGATGGTGATGTTGTGTCGCAGAAAAAGAAGGATGAGGAGCTTGTTAATTGGCGCGAATATGAGTCTTTGAAGTCCCATTTGACACGTGTGTTTACTAACACGACAGATGCCATTGACAAGAATCTCCGGGATATGAATATGAGATTGGATCAGAATGTTGGGGCAGTTGATACTATCCAAACGCAAGTGGCTGCACTTGTTAGAGTGCTTGAGGTTTGGCAACATTATTTGTGGCCAAAGGAATTCATCATACATTCTGATCATGAAGCATTGAAATACTTGAAAGCTCAATCAAACTTGCATAGAAGATTAGCTAAATGGGTTGAGTTCATTGAGTCTTTTCCTTACATCATTAATTATAAGAAGGGAAAAGAGAATGTTGTTGCTGATGCTCTATCTAGGAAGAACATGCTATTAACCAATCTTGATGTTAAAATTCCTGGATTAGAAGCTATTTGTGCACTTTATGCAACTGGCCATGATTTTGCTGAACCATATCGTTTGTGTGCTCTTAGAAATGCATGGGATAAGTATCATATACATGATGGATATTTGTTTCGAGCTAACAAACTATGTATTCCAGAATCGTCGTTGCGTTTGTTCTTAGTGCAGGAATCACATGCTGGTGGTTTGATGGGTCACTTTGGGCATGAGAAGACATTACTCATGCTTGGTGATCACTTTTATTGGCCCAATATGAGACGTGATGTGTACCGATTTGTGAGCCGATGCATTACTTGTCACAAATCGAAATCCAAGCGGAAGCCTCACGGTTTGTATACACCTCTCTCTGCACCTACTACTCCATGGGAAGACATTAGTATGGATTTTGTGCTAGGTCTACGTAAAACTCAGAGAGGTCATGATTCTATATTTGTGGTAGTGGATAGGTTCTCTAAGATGGCTCATTTTATTGCCTGCCACAAAAGCGACGATGTGTCGCATGTTGCTAACCTGTTTTTTAGGGACATCGTGAGATTACATGGAGTACCAAAGACGATTATTTATGACCGTGATGTGAAGTTCATGAGCTACTTTTGGAAGACCTTATGGGCGAAGCTAGGACCGAAGCTGTTGTTCAGTAGTACATGTCATCCCCAAACAGATGGTCAAATGGAGGTGGTGAATCGAACATTGTGACAGCTGCTAAGGACCATGATTAAAAAGAATCTGCGGGAGTGGGAAGAGTGTTTGCCACATGTTGAGTTTCCTTAGAACAGGGTTGTATATTCAACTACTCAGCTTTGTCCTTTTGAGGTGGTGTATGGCTTCAAGCCATTGACGCCACTTGATATGTTGCCTCTGCCGCTGCATGAGAGAGTTGATATGGAGGCAGCAAAACGTGCTGATTATGTGAAGCAAATACATGAGAAGACTAGAGAGGCTATTGAGAAGAAAGGCAAGAACATTGCTGCTGCAAGGAATCAAGCAAGGAAAGAAGTGTTGTTCGAGCCTGGAGATATGGTTTCGGTGCATCTGCGCAAGGATAGATTTCCACTACTTCGCAAGTCCAAGTTGAAGCCACGTGGTGCTGGTCCTTACAAGGTGCTAGCCAAAATTAATGATAATGCCTACTCAGTTGATATACCTGTTGAGGAGTTTGGTGGTGCTAGCAACAGCTTCAACGTTGCCGATTTGTCACCATATGCTGGAGAAGAACTTGGAGCATCAAAGTCGATGCCTTTCGAAGGGGAGAGATGATGAGGACATCCCTACAGGTACACCTATGTCAATTGCTAATGAAGATGTTCCAATTGCAAAGAAGGATCAATCCAATGAGATACGGATTGGACCAATCACAAGAGCTCGTGCTAAGCTACTAGAACAACAGGTGAACTTGTTTCTTAATGAACCTGGTGTTTTAATTAATAAGAATTTTATACTACCTAAGCCTTTGAATTATTGCATGATCAGGTACTTGGGAGAAGAAGGCGTAGCACGGAGCAAGGAGCTAATGGAACAAGGCGTGTTGATCAATGAAGAATGCGCGAGGGAGGAGAGGGAGGAAGCGTAAGGAGCTGTCCAAGCCAAAGATCAACAAGAGAAGGACGTTCTCTGCCGCGGCAGAGAAAAGCCCCAATTCTTTGCCACGACAGGCTACCGCGGCAGGAAAATGGAGTCCAGCTCTGCCGCGGCAGAGAAGCCGACTAAAACTCTGCCACGGTAGAGTCAGTTTGGCCGAGCCACTTTGTGGCTGGTTTGTATCTAGGTTGGGTGGAACCAACTCGGGTTCCCCCTTAGGCCGCCACCCCTGAACTCATAAATAGATGGGGCGCCGTAGTTAGGTTTTTTTAGACCACGTTAAAATATTTTGGAGTTGTTTCTTTCATAGAACCTCTAGAATTAACCTGTGTTCGAATCTATCAACTATAATTGAGTGTGATCTGTTGTTCCATTGGGAATTAGTAGATTTCATACTACCGTTCGTGGTCACGGCTGCGTGCGCAAGAGTGTGGTGTTGTGAATATCCTACAAGGTTCGAGAGCTGTTGCATTGGCATCAGAGATCGAGCGGGAGAGATCATAGCTATGCACTAGTTATCTATCATCCACCAAATCATCGACAAGAGCTTGCTGAGAAGATCGGGCCACCCCATATCACTCATGGTTTGTATACACCTCTCTCTGCACCTACTACACCATGGGAAGACATTAGTATGGATTTTGTGCTAGGTCTACCTAAAACACATAGAGGTCATGATTCTATATTTGTGGTAGTGGATAGGTTCTCTAAGATGGCTCATTTTATTGCCTGCCACAAAAGCGATGATGTGTCGCATGTTGCTAACATGTTTTTCAGTGACATCGTGAGATTACATGGAGTACCCCAGATGATTGTTTTTGACCGTGATGTGAAGTTCATGAGCTACTTTTGGAAGACCTTATGGGGAAAGCTGGGAACGAAGCTATTGTTCGGTAATACATGCCATCCCCAAACAGATGGTCAAACGAGGTGGCGAATAGAACATTGTCACAATTACTAAGGACTATTGATGTAGCCCGACCTTCAGTTATTACCACATCATGGTCTCCAACTTATGCCATGTCGTCATGGACTCCAAAGGTGAATCCATTCCTCTATGCGAGCCCACTTCCTACCCTCTTGAATGGTATACTAATTCATACTCCGTCCCATTATCATGATAGGTTCACACTGACAAGCACGGAGGCAAGGGAGGAAGACCGAAGCATCAAGCCCGACAAGACGGTGGCTTGGAAGAGGACACGAAAGAAGCAACCGACGCCAGGACCGAGTGTCCGGCCGAGACCACCCGGAGTGTCCGGCCTCCACCCGCCAGAGTGTCTGGCCTGCCCCAGCCCGAGCCTGGCACAACCCTTCTGTGTGCCAAATCGGACACTACCCGGACACTACCCGGAGTGTCCGGCCCGACCGGAATGTCCAGCCCAAAGACCCCGGAGTGTCCGGCCTAAGTGATGGGCCTGCGAGCCAACATCTGGGCCCTTGGCCCATGTAACCCTCTATTCCACACCAAACCCTAGTTTTATGCCCAAACTACCCCTGAACTTGTGGCTGGCCTATAAATAGATTCCCCACCCCTTATTGTATCCCTTAGGCATAGATGATAGACTAAAGAAAACCCCCTTTATGGAATCTCTAGTTTTGCCGCATCCCCTTCTACCAAAGGGGATCGACTATCGTCACCACCTCGTTGGAGTTTACATCGCGCCTCCCTCGTTGTACAAGGCCTTGGCATCGGTGTCCCTTTGCTAAGACGTCAAGACCCTCTCCAGGGTGTTCTTCCCTCTCTGCGTGGGATCGAGGGAGCATGTTGACCGATCTTTCCTTGCGAGGATTCTATCGGACCGGTGGCCACCGGCGAGAGCAATCAGCCTTGTATCGTGTGAGTTTTCCATGTGTTCATCGTGTTCTTCGCGAGGTGTGCGTCCGCTTCCTCTACCTTCTCCCTTTCCCCTTGCTTTCCCATCGATTTGACCACGAGATCCGTGAAGATCGGGCCACCCACGGGGTTACCCCATAACATCTGGTATCAGCAGCTTTTGGTTGCCACGGATTCCTCATCGATTTGGTCTTTTCCCCCATAAATTTGAAAATCACCAAAAAATAGCCCCAATTTCGAGTTTTGGATCGATCTGTGATTTGAGTGCGTTTTGGTAGGTTTTGATCAGTGCATTACTTGCTAAACTGGTTGATCTACCTTCCCCTGCGTTTCCATAGACTAATTCCTTGTTTTCCCCCATCAATTAGAGGTTTTGGTTCGAGTTTTTCTACCAAAACTCGTCCCGTTCGTGTTCTGGAACTTCTGGATCAACCGGACCGGACTGTCCGGCCTACAAGGACCGGACTATCCGCCCCACCAGACTGTCCGGCCTAAACGGACCGGACTACGCGCCCCGGAATGTCCGCCCCCCTGCTGACAGAAAAATCTGCTTCACGATTTTGAGCATAACTTTTGCATACGAACTCGGATTTTGGTGTTCTTTAGCTCGTTTTGAAGAGGAGAAAGAGATCTACATCATCATATCTGTAGTTCATGCTATCTACTCCATCCAAATTCCGCGAGCAAGGCGGAATCCACCAATCAAGGGTGAAGATCAGCGATGAAAGGTATATAAATTCCGCGACTTCTCCCCACTTCCATCCCTTTGTGAGCTACACTATCTTTGCATTCAACAAACACCTATTGAGACTAGTTCCTCCAATGATTGCTTGGGTTATGCACATTTGATACCTTGTAGAATTCCGAGCAAAAGTTGTGAGCGCGCTATCTCATATAGTTATCTTGTATAGTTGTTGGCACAAGGAAGAGGCATGTGAAAAAGAAAAGAAAAAGAGAAAAAAATTAGAAAAGGAAAAAGAAGAAAAAGAAAGAAAGAAACAAGTGCCTCATAGAATAGGAAGCGCAAGCTCGATGAACATCAAATAGGTGGTACTTATTGTGCATATCTTGTAGCCCACCAATTTATTGCAATCGACCTAGCGTCTCTCCTTGCACTTGTGCGACATGAGCTTATAGTCTTCGCTAGGTAATTATTTGGTTCTTAGCTCACTTTCTCCGTCGCACAAGTCCCATTTATCCCACCGTGTGTGTTTCCTCTTACATATTTCCTCTTGTGGATTGACTTGTTTTGCTTTGTGATCATTGTGGTTCTTTACTTGCCACTACAACATCTTGAGTTCAGTTTGATTCTTGACATGCCACCTTCCATACCTATCCACCATAAGCTTTGTGTGTGTTTTTTTAGTGGTTAGTTGGTTTTGGTGTTCCGCGTGAACTTCACTTTGCTTGGTTTTGATTGCTCTCAAGTGTTGCCACTTGCACGATACTATCTTCCAAGGTAAAGTAAGGTTTGACGTGGCATCCCTAACGCCCTACCACTTCCATGTACACCACTTGGTCTTGTGAATCATGTCTAGAGACTCCGGAACCGAGGATGATATCTATGAAGAATCCACGATGAGCCACCATGCATATGCCTCCACACGCATGGATGACATGATGGAGCACTACACCGACAATGCCTCCACATGCCCGGGTGATATGGAGTTCTACAACAATAATAACACCCCAAGCATGCACAACTTCTCCTCAAGTCACGTCGACCAAGACGGAGCCTCCACCTCGAGAGCGCCAAGGTCCACTGTTGAGGGCAAACCTCTAGGGTGGCCCGATCTTTCACGAATCCCACTCAAATCAAGGATGGAGTGCGGGCGAAGGAGGGGAGGATGAACACGAAGAACTCACGCACAAAGAACGCGATGAACACACACACACGCAAAACCACGATACACACCAATAGCTCACGCCGGTGGTGACAGGTCCACCGCAATCCCTAGGATCAGCGTCGGGCGGAGGACTCACTCTCGAACCGGCACGTCGAGAGGGGAGACTCGGTGAGGTCTTGACGTCTTGGCAAAGGGACACCGATGCCAAGGCCTTGTACAACGCGGAGGCACGATGCAAACTCCAACGAGGTTTGGGATATTTGGTGCTCCTTTGTCAAAGGAGCATGAGGCAAGAACTAGATAGATCCACAAGGGGTTTCCACTAAGTCAAATATCATGCCTAGGGTTTACAATAGAGGTGGGGGACTATATATAGGCCAGCCACAAGTTCAGGGGTAGTTTATGAAACTAAAGTAGCAAAAGGGGGTGTTACAAGGCCAAAGGGCCGAGCTGGAGCACGCAGGCCCTGGGGTGTCTGGTAGTACCGGTCAGATGCGGTAGTACCGCTGGAAGGGTGCGGTAGTACCGGAGCAGGCGAAGCTGTGGCGTGAGTCTTCGGGTGCGCGCGATAGTACCGCTTGCTGAGTCGGTAGTACGGGTGGGATCTAGGGCTTCGGATCCATCTCTCTGCCCGGGGTGGTACTACCGCTGCCCATGAGCAGTAGTACCGCTTGTGCGGTAGTACCGCTTCCAGGGGCCGGTAGTACCGAGTTCTCCTGGCAGCTGTTGGCTGCCGTGTCGCTCCTCTGGCTCATGTCTTCGTACCTGATGATGCATAGTGTCGGGGCATGAAGTAGCAAGCCATCCAGGGGTGTATCGAAGTCACATGAGTACAAGAGCGAATTCACCTTAGTTTGGCGAAGCTTGGCTCGAGCACGAGTCATGGGTCCACTTGGGGGACTTGGTGGTAGGACGGGCTGCATCAGCTCCCCCCTTGGGAAAGAGTCATCCTTGACTCTTCATGGTTATCATCTTGAGCATCTCCATGGTAGGGTGAAAGGTCCTTGACATTGAATGTATTGCTTGCAAGGTACTTGGAGGTCGGTATGTCGTTGATGTAGGTGTTGTTGTTGATTCTCTTGAGGACCTTGAAGGGGCCATCTCCTCTTGGTTTGAGCTTGGAATCTCGTTCCTTGGGAAAGCGGTCCTTGCTCAAGTATATCCACACAAGATCACCTTCTTGGAAGATCATCTCCTTCTTGTCCTTGTTTAACCTTGAAGCTTGGCGAAGGACTTGTTGCTCGACTGTAGCTCTTGTTTCTTCATGAAGCTTCTTCATAGCTTGTGCGCGCTTCTCAACGTCCATGTTTGTGCGCTCATGGAGAGGTAGCGGCAGTATGTCGAGCACGATGACGGTGTCGAAACCATAGACGATCATGAATGCACTCATTTTGGTTGTTGAGTGCTTGGCTCGGTTGTAGGCAAACTCGGCGTGGGGAATGCATTCCTCCCAATCCTTCAAGTTTTTGTTGATCAACACACGTAGAAGAGTTCCGAGGCTTCGGTAGACAACTTCGGTTTGCCCATCGGTTTGAGGATGCGACGCGGAAGAAAAGAGGAGCTTGACGCCGAGCTTGGCCATGCGGGTCTTCCATAAGTAGCTCATGAATTTGACGTCGCGGTCGGAGACGATTGTTCTTGGCACACCGTGAAGACGGACGATTTCCCTGAAAAACAAATTTGCAACATGTAAAGCATCGTCGGTCTTATGGCACAGTATGAAGTGTGCCATTTTGGAAAAGCGAGCCACGACAACAAATATAGAGTCATGACCATGCTTAGATCTAGGCAATCCTAACACGAAATCCATGCTAATGTCGGACCAAGGAGTATGAGGAATAGGCAATGGCATATAAAGACCATAGGGGTTAGCTCGCGACTTAGCTTGAACACATGTCGTGCATCGTTGAACGTAGCGCTCCACGTCGCGCTTCATCTTGGGCCAAAAGTAGTGAGTGGAGAGCATGTCCAATGTTTTGTCACGGCCAAAGTGACCCATAAGAACTCCACCATGAGATTCTTGGAGAAGCAAAAGTTGAAGTGACGACTTCGAAATGCAAAGCTTATTTTGTTTAAATAGAAAGCCCTTATGCAAATAGAAATCATCAACTCCTTTGGCAATGGAGCACTTTGCAAAAATTGGTTCAAAGAACGGGTCGGAAGCATACGAAGATTTTATTTCCTCAAGACCCAACACGTTGATTTCGAGTCTCGTAAGAAGGCTTGTGTGTTTGCGAGACAAAGCGTCCGCAACTACATTATTTTTGCCCTTCTTATACTTGACAATGTACGGAAAAGACTTCATGAACTCAACCCACTTAGCGTGTCTCTTACTCAAGTTGGCTTGCCCTTTGAGGTATTTCAACGACTCATAGTCGGAATGTATGATAAATTCTTTGGGCCATAGGTAGTGTTGCCAAACTTGAAGGACACGAACTAAGGCAAAAAGCTCTTTGTCATAAATTGGATAGTTAAGGCGAGCACCATCAAGTTTCTTGCTATGGTAGGCTATAGGACATCTGTTTTGCATAAGGACTCCTCCAATGCCAATACCACTAGCATCACACTCTATCTCAAAAGTTTTTGTGAAATCCGGTAATGCAAGGAGAGGTGCTTCGGTGAGCCTCTTTCCAAGTTCATGAAAAGCGTTTTGTTGTGCTTTGCCCCACACGAAGGTGACATTCTTTTTCGTCAACTCGTTGAGAGGACAAGCAATGGTGAAAAAGTCTTTCACAAAGCAACGATAGAAACCGGCCAACCCATGAAAACATCGGAGTTCACTCACATTTATTGGGATGGGACAATCTCGTATGTCCTTTACCTTGGAAATATCAACTTCAATTCCCTTCGAAGAAACGATAATTCTAAGAAAAATCAACTTGTCTTTAGCAAAAGTGCACTTGGGAAGATTAGCATAAAGCTTTTCATGTCGAAGGATTTGCAAAACTTCCTTGACATGTGTTATATGGTCCTCAAGTGATTTGCTATAAACAAGAATATCATCGAAATAGACAAAAACACTTTTTGCAATGAGAGAACGCAAGATGTGATTCATAAGGCGCATGAAGGTGGATGGGGCATTAGATAAGCCAAAGGGCATAACCTAGAGACCAAGTTTGGTCTTGAAGGCGGTTTTCCACTCATCACCTTCAGCCATGCGTATCTGATGGTAACCACTACGAAGATCAATTTTCGAAAAAATAGTGGCTCCACACAACTCATCAAGCATGTCATCGAGACGTGGTATGGGATGTCGATAACGCACGGTGATAGCATTAATTGGACGGCAGTCCATGCATAACCGTAATGTATCATCTGTTTTTTGGAACAAGTATCACGGGTATGGCACTTGGACTAGTGCTAACTTGGATCAAACCTTTGGAGACGAGTTGGTTGATTTGACGTTCAATCTCCTTTGTCTCCTCCGGGTTCGTGTGATAAGCGGCGTGGTTGGGAAGTGGTGCACCGGGGATGAGGTCAATGCGATGTTCGATGCCACGAAGAGGAGAGGTAGTCCATGTGGAAGCTCTTCGGGGAACACATCCTTGAATTCCTGCAAAACAATCATCAAAGATGGAGGAACATTGGTTAATTCATTAGTTCCTTGCGTTGCAAAGGAGGACATAGTGCAAGATGGATGGGTTGTTCTGAACATCTCTCATCTCACTTTTGGTGGAAAGGAGAACACTCTTAGTTTTTCCACTCGAGTTTGGCTTGTGGCTCTCACTCACTATGAGGTGGTTCTCTCTCTCACCGCTCTTCTCACCAGTAGGTGTTGTCCTTTGCGCCCTCGCTAAAGCCTTTGCATTGTCCGCAATTATTTGGCTAGGAGTCATCGGTTGCAAAACACATGTTTTGTTGAGCCATTTGAAGGTGTATACATTGGTGCGACCATCATGTTGAGCAGCCTTGTCATATTGCCATGGTCGACCAAGAAGCATGTGGCAAACTGTCATAGGAACCACATCACACTCCACCGTATCTTTGTAAGGACCAATGGCGAAGGAGACCGATACGGTATGCTTGATCTTCACGGACCCTTGGTCACTTAGCCATTGCACGTGGTAGGGGTCCTTGTGCGGATGGAGGGTGAGGTTGAGCTTCTCACACAACTCCCTCCATCAATGATCACCTTGATAGATTTTCCATTGATGTCGGCTCGTGTTTGAAAGATATTGGAGCGTTGGTCTTCCTGCTCTTGTGCTCGAGTGGTCAAGATCCTTGTGACGACAAGCGATGGACTTGCATCATGTTCGCACATGAGAGTTCTTGGTCATTTTCCACTCGTTGCCTTGCCATTGCTTCCTTGACACGGGCATCAAATTCATCTTCACTCAAGTACTCTTCGTCGCCATTGTCATGGATGAACAATACTTTCTTGTTTCCACATTCGGCTGACTTGTGTCCTTTTCCTCCACACTTGTAGCATTCACCGTTGAAAGGTGTATCACTCTTTGCTTGTTTGCCACTTAGGGGCAGTTTTCCTTGAGGAAGTGTGGGCTTGAAGGAAGGCTTGGAGGTACTTGAGGAGCTTCCATTGAGGTTTGTTGGCATAGCGGTTGAAGCTTGCTTGTAGGTGAAGTACGTCTTTGGCTTGTTGTACTTGATGTCCTCTTGCACTTGACATTCATCCTTTGTTGCGATGTGCACAAGCTCAACCATGTTGTTGTATGTTTGGAACTCGACAATGCGCTTGATTGGGTGGTTCAATCCAATAAGGAAGCATGCCATAGTTTGCTCCATGCGCTCGTCAATGTTGGCGCCAATCAAGTTGAGTTCCATTTCCTTGAAGTACTCTTCCATGGTCTTTGTCCCTTAGCGAAGCGATTGAAGGTTGTTGAAGAGGTCACGCGTGTAGTGTGCGGGGACAAACCGGGATCACATGTGAGCCTTCATGTCATGCCAAGTTGTGATTGGCGGCTCTTGTCTTGCATCACAAGCAACTTGAACTTGTTCCCACCAAAGATTGGCGTAATCATCAAACTCAAGCAAAGCCATGGCGACCATCTTCTCGTTGCTATAATTGTGCATGCGGAAGATCTTGTCGACTTTGAGTGCCCACGAGAGGTATTCTTCAGGGTCATTGGATCCAGTGAACTTGGGCATTGTGAACTTGAGCTTGCAGAAAGTTTCTTCATCGTTGCGGTCATTGCGACGAGCTTGGTGACCTTGTTCATGATCTTGTAGTTGGGGAGGTGGAACTTGGTACTCGCGTCCTTGTTGCGGAGCTTGCTCTTGATATTGTTGTTGAGGCGCTTGCTCTGGCTCTTGGCGCGGTTGTTGACGGTGTTGAGGCACTTGGGCCCCATGAGGTTGTTGAGGATGTGGAGCCTCATGACGCGGTTGATGACGAAGAGGAGGCTTGTTCCTTGGTTGGTGATGTTGGTTAGGCACATGGGCCTCACGGCGAAGATCATGGTCATGAGCCTCTTGACGTGGTGGGCGTCGCTCAACTTGTATCACTTGACGCTCCAAGTTTTGTTGAGGTAGGGGAGGTGCCTCGTGATGACCATGGTGTCGGTGCGGACGTTCATGTCATTGATGACGAGGAGGAGGATCTTGGAGAGCTTCACGTCGATGACGAGCTTGATTCTCCAAACTGGAGTCATCGCCTGTTGTGTCAAGTATGTGTCACGGTCGATGGTGGTAGACTTGCGGTTCTTCATGTGGTTGCTCTTGTTGGATCACTAATGCCCTCGCGTGATGACGGTGTACTTCTTGCCTTGCTCGTGGCCTTGAAGAGAAATCACCATCATAGCTTGACGTTGCGGTGTGCCGTGGGAAACGTACATAGTTCGAAGAACTTCCATCTTCAACCACGGGGGCATCATTGCGTCTTGAAACACTTGCATGAAGATATTGTGGAAGAGGTGCGTGACGACACGAAGAACTTGAAGAGCTTGATGCGCGTGAACGTGGTCTTGCCATTCCATCGATGAGGCGGCGAAGATTGTCATTTGTTTCGGCGACGGAGCGTTGAAGCGCTTCATTTTGATGGCCAAAGTTGTGATGCATTGCGTGCATTTGTCGTTCTAGTCCGACGAAGCGGTTGTCGATGTTCTTGAACTCGGCTTGCGTCTTGCCAAATTGTTCATCTTGTCGCGTCTCAAGGGCTTGGCAATGTTCACGGAACTCTTGTCGGACGATGAAGTGACTTGTGCACATCATGTATGGTCCATGTTCTTCTTCTTGAGGAGGTGGTTGGCTCGACTCACCGTGCCTATCCATCATGCAAAACACACAAGTATTGTATATGGAAGTGGAATATGGTGGTGTTAGCCTTGTACCTCACCTTGGGGATCGCACCAAACTAGAAACCAGAAGTGAGAGCTATAAGCGTGCAAAGTGGAATCGCAAAGAAAACTCACACTAAAGAAGGAACTAACTCTCAAAAGCTGTGGGTGGAAGGTTAGGGTTGTGGAAAACCAAACGAAACGATCCAAAGAAAAGGTTATTGTCAAAAGTGGTAGAGAACCAAAGATCAAAGAAAAAAGGAAACGATCTACAAAACACAAAGATACACACACGTGGAGACGGATGTGGTTAGCACGACTATGAAAATGAGCACAAAAGGTCCTAACGAAGACTACGCTCGGAGTCGTGCCAACGCAAGGAGAGACCACAACTCGTTCGCCAAAAGAGAAATAAGCAACGGATTTGTGCACTTGCCTCGGTCACGCTCTTTTTCTCTCTTTCCTTACAAGCTTGAGACTCTCTTTGTATTGGGAGACTATGTATCCTTCTATTTTTCTTTTGCCTTTTCTTTTTCTCTCTCTTTTTTGATTCTTTTTCTCCCTTTCTATACTACTATGTTAACTCTTGCATTTGCTCTCACACTCTCACTTTCCAAGGACAAGTGCATAATGCTTAGGCAAACACAAAATGAGTTGCTCTCATAGGATAGATACACACAAGGAAGAAGTGTTAACAAGGTGGAGCAAGTTATACCTTCAGTATTGATGACTTGCTACCGGTGTTGGGGATGATGTTCGGTGTCGCGGTGTCGATGAGTGCGGGATGTGAATATTGTTGCGGAAGCTTAAAGTTATGAAGGCGACACGCACGCGAAACACGAACAAGCGAACAAAAATGGGGGTGAAAAATTTCTTGTCAGACAGGGGCGGTAGTACCGCTGAAAAAGTCCGGTAGTACCGGTGATCGGTAGTACCGCTGTCAACAGCCGGTAGTACCGCTCGGTGGTAGTACCACTCGTTTTGGCGGTAGTACTGCTTCGCGGATTCCTGGGCACGTGGATCTTGAACTTGAACGCACAATCGGCCCAAAAATCCTCAAATTGGTGGAAAACTGAACAAAATTGGGGCTAGGGACACACAAAGACGGAAGATCGATACCCCAAACAACAGATCTATGGACCAAAACCACGAAAAAGGCATCAAATCCAGAGATCGATCCGAAGGCAAATTTGGGGCTCTTTTTTGTGGATTTTTGAAATTTTTGGTGGATAGAAGAAAATTTTGTGGGGGAATCGTGAGCAACGAAGCTCTCGATACCAATATGTTGAGGGCAAACCTCTAGGGTGGCCCGATCTTTCACGAATCCCACTCAAATCAAGGATGGAGTGCGGGGAAAGGAGGGGAGGATGAACATGACGAACTCACGCACGAAGAATGTGATGAACACACACGCAAAACCACGATACACACTAATAGCTCACGCCGGCGATGACCGGTCCAGCGCAATCCCTAGGATTGGCGTCGGGCGGAGGACTCTCTCTCGAACCGGCACGGCGAGAGGCGAGACTCGTTGAGGTCTTGACGTCTTCGCAAAGGGACATCGATGCCAAGGCCTTGTACAACGCGGAGGCACGATGCAAACTCCAACGAGGTTTGGGATATTTGGTGCTCCTTTCTCAAAGGAGCATGAGGCAAGAACGATAGATCCACAAGGGGTTTGCACTAATTCCAAATATCATGCCTAGGGTTTACAATAGAGGTGGGGGCTATATATAGGCCAGCCACAAGTTCAGGGGTAGTTTAGGCAACTAAAGTATCAAAAGGGGGCGTTACAAGGCCAAAGGGCTGAGCTAGAGCGCGCAGGCCCTGGGGTGTCCGGTAGTACCGGTCGGTTCAGCGGTAGTACTGGTCAGATGCGGTAGTACCGCTAGAAGGGTGCGGTAGTACCGGAGCAGGTAGAAGCTGTGGTGTGAGTCTTCAGGTGTGCGCGGTAGTACCGCTTGTTGAGTGCGGTAGTACCGCTTGCTGAGTGCGGTAGTACCGGTGGGATCTGGGGCTTCGGATCCATCTCTCTGCCCGGGGTGGTAGTACCGCTGCCCATGAGCGGTAGTACCGCTTCCAAGGGTCGGTAGTACCGGGGTCTCCTGGCAGCTGTTGGTTGCTGTCTCGCTCCTCTGGCTCGTGTCTTCGTACCTGATGATGCATAGTGTCGGGGCATGAAGTAGCAAGCCATCCAGGGGTGTATCAAAGTCACATGAGTACAAGAGCGAATTCACCTTAGTTTGGAGAAGCTTGGCTCGAGCACGAGTCATGGGTCCACTTGGGGGACTTGGTGGTGTAGATGTAGGAGCGTCCGTAGGACGGGCTGCATCATCCACCATCCAATGGACAACTTCAAGCGCGACATGGACAACGACTTCGCCAAAACCATGAACATGATGGCCAAGACTAATGATGCTTTGTGCTCATTATAGCGCCTGACCAAGAAGAGTGCCAAGGACAAGAAGCATTGTCGCGAGCATCATGTGGATGACTAAGTGCGCCATCTACATCAACCTTTGGCAAGGCATGCCAATGACCTCCATCGACACCATCAAAGGGCACCTTCCACTACTCGTGCCACCACCAAAATGGCACCAAGAGCAAGCTCCCCTCCACGCCATCTAGCTTCAATGCCACGACTTGATGATGCAGCCCGTCCTACGGACGCTCCTACATCTACACCACCGAGTCCCCCAAGTGGACCGATGACCCGTGCCCGAGCCAAGCTCCTTCAAGATAAGGTGAATTCGCTCCTCTCATCTTGTGACTTTGACATACACCTAGATGGCTTACTACTTCATACCACTACTCTGTGCATCGTCAGGTACGAACCCCCGCCGCGTCGACCCACGAGCCCTGAAGCTGCACCGGTCCTGAAGCTGACTGAGCCGGAGTGTCCGGCGCAGCCGGAGTGTCCGGTGCGACTCGGCTGGACATTTAGAAGGCCAGTTCGGACACTACCTGGACACTACCCGGAGTGTCTGGCTACCCCGGACTGTCCGGTCACTCCGACTCGGACTGTCCGGCCCAAGTGATGGGCCTGCGAGCCAACAGCTGGGCCCTTGGCCCATGTACCCCTCTATTTCGCACCAAACCCTAGTTTTATGCCCAAACTACCCCTGAACTTGTGGTTGGCCTATAAATAGAGCCCCCACCACCTCATTGTATCCCTTAGGCATAGATGATAGACTAAAGACAACCCCCTTTGTGGAATCTCTAGTTTTGCCTCATCCCCTTCTACAAAAGGGGATCGACTATCGTCACCACCTCGTTGGAGTTTGCATCGCGCCTCCCTCGTTGTACAAGGCCTTGGCATTGGTGTCCCTTTGCCAAGACGTCAAGACCCTCTCCAAGGTGTTCTTCCCTCTCCGCGCGGGATCGTGGGAGCACATTGACCGATCTTTCCTTGCGAGGATTCTATTGGACTGGTGGCCACCGGTGAGAGCAATCGGCCTTGTATCGTGTGTGTTTTGTGTGTGTTCATCGTGTTCTTCACGAGGTGTGCGTCCACTTCCGCTACCTTCTCCCTTTCCCCTCGCTTTCTCATCGATTTGACCACGAGATCCGTGAAGATCGGGCCACCCACGGGGTTACCCCATAACATCTGGCATCAGAGCCCAAGTTACCATGGATTTCACCCTCGTTCTTCCCCACCAAATTTTTTCTTGAAAAACCACAAAAATAGCCACAAAATTGAGTGGATCTTGTGTCAACCCATAACATCTGGTATCAGCAGCTTTTGGTTGTCACGGATTCCTCATCGATTTGGTCTTTTCCCCATAAATTCAAAATTTCCACCAAAAATAGCCCCAAATCGTGTTTTGGATCGATCTGTGATTTGAGTGCGTTTTGGTAGGTTTTGATCCGTGGATTACTTGCTAAACTTGTTGATCTACCTTCCCCTGCGTTTCCATAGCCTTATTCCTTGATTTCCCCCATCAATTTGAGGTTTTAGTTCAAGTTTTTCCGCCAAAACTCGTCCCGTTCGTGTTCTAAAAGTTCTGGTTCGACTGGACCGGACTGTCCGGCCAAAACGGACCGGAGTATCCGGCATAAATTGGCCAGAATCTCCGCCCCGGCCGGACTGTCCGCCCTGTGTGCACCGGACTGTCCGCCCCCTGCAGACAGAAAAAACCGTTTCACCATTTTGAGCATAACTTTTGCATACAAACTCGGTTTTTGGTGTTCTTTAGCTCGTTTTGAAGAGGAGAAAGAGCTCTACATCATCATCTCCATAGTTCATGCTATCTACTCCATCCAAATTCCGTTAGCAAGGCGGAATCCACCAATAAAGGGTGAAGATCGGCAAGGAAAGGTATAAAAATTCCGCGACTTCTCCCCACTTGCTTTCCTTTCTGAGCTACACTATCTTTGCGTTCAACAAACACCTATTGAGACTAGTTCCTCCTATGGTTGCTTGGGCTATGAACATTTGATACCTTGTAGAATTCCGAGCAAAAGTTGTGAGCGTGCTATCTCATATAGTTATCTTGTATAGTTGTTGGCACAAGAAAGGGACAAGTGAAAAAGAAATAAAAAGAGAAAAAATATAGAAAAAGAAAAAGAAGAGAAAGAAAAAGAAAGAAACAAGTTGATGAGGACATCCCTACAATTACACCTACCCCAATTGCTAATGAAGTTGTTCCAATTGCAAAGAAGGATCAATCCAATGAGATAAGGATTGGACCAATCACAAGAGCTCTTGCCAAGCTACTAGAACAACAGGTGAACTTGTTTCTTAATGAACCTGGTGTTTTAATTAATGAGAATTTTATACTACCTAAGTCTTTGAATTATTGTATGATCAGGTACTTGGGAGAAGAAGGCATAGCACGGAGTGAGGAACTGAAGGAACATGGCGTGTTGATCAATGAGGAATGCGCGAGGGCGGAGAGGGAGGAAGCGCAAGGAGCACTCCACGAGAAGATCAACACATGGTCGAGGGATCTCTGCCGCGACAGAGAAACCACACAGCCTTCTGCCGCGACAGAAAAACCGGGTCCGACTCTGCCACGGCAGAGTAGGCCTGCGCGCCTTGAGCCGATCCACTTTGGGTCGGTTGTATCTTAGCCTAGTTCGAGTCGAATTGTTATTCCGAGTCGCAGCCACCGACCCTTAGCCCTTAAATAGATGGGGGCGTCGCAGTTTAGGGTTAAGACCATGTTAAAATATTTTGGAGTTGTTTCTTTCATAGAACCTCTGAAATTACCCTGTGTTCGAATTCTACAGCTATAATTGAGTGTGGTCTGTTGTTCCATTGGGAATTAGTAGATTGCATACTACCGTTCGTGGTCACGGCTGCGTGCGCAAGAGCGTGGTGTTGTGAATATCCTACAAGGTTTGAGAGCTGTTGCATTGGCATCAGGGATCGAGCGGGAGAGTTCATAGCTACAGGCTAGTTATCTATCATCCACCATATCCATCGACAAGTGCTTGCTGAAAAGATCGGGCCACCCCATATCATCTTGGTATCAGATTTCCTCGTTGCCTCGGTAAGCAATCCACAATCCATCTATAGATTAGAGAGTGTTTTTAGTCCTATCCAGAAAAAGGCCCACCAAAAGAGTTGTCATAAACTAGATTGCATCGTAGACGAGTAATAGTTGCTGGTCGTGTTCATCCTTTAGTTTCAATCTAGATCTGTTCTTCGTCGTTTTGTTTCTTCTCTTTTAGTCGTTTGCCACCATTGTTTTCCACCACCATCTTATCAGATCCGATCTCCTCTAAGAGTCCTAGTCTTCTACTCTTGGATGAGTCGGAATTTAAAAAAAAAACTTTCCAGGTTACCGAGTCTGCCACGGCAGGATTTCGACGTCTTTTTCTGCCACGGCAGGACTTTCTGGGTTACCAAGTCTGCCACGGCAGGATTTTTGTGTTTTTCACTGCCACGGCAGGACTTTCTGGGTTACCAAGTCTGCCACGGCAGGATTCCAGTGTTTTTCTCTGCCACGGCAGGACGTTCTGAGTTACCAAGTTATCGATCTACCACAGCAGGATTTTGAGCTGTTTTGCTTCCACGACACCATAATTACAAAGTGTGATCGATTTGCACTTTTCCAAAAACCCTTAGCCACAACCAATCTACTACATAGGTGTAGGAACTTGCCTATTGAGACTAGTTTCCGCTCCAACAGGCTGCTCTTAGAACTTTTGGTGTCGTACTTTGTAGTTGGCCGTGTGTTATCTATAAAGAAAAGCAAGATAGCAAAAGGAAAAATATCAAGGAAAAGCTATCCAAAAGAAAAACAAAAAAGTTGTATAAAAAAAAGGAGAATCTGAGCAAGAGGCCTAGTATTATCTTTGTGCACCGGTAGATTGAGCAATCTTGTGCCTGTTTACTTTGAGCTTTGCTAGTGTCTCTCGAGCGTAGTGCAACACCCTTCATAGTTGCATTTCCACGTTTTTCTGCACGTGTGTGTTTCTAGGGTATTTGTACGATCATCACTAGGACTTGTTTGCGGTGTAGTTAGGATACCATACCTATAGCTCCACCATAAATACCTTGTGTGCCTTGTGATCGTTCTCTATACCTTTGATATTCACTTCATCACATCAAGTGCATCAGTCTTTGATTTCGTTGGTAGAGCATTTCTATTCACTTTGGAACGGTAAGGTCTCCTTTCTTATTAGTTGTGAGTGAGCTGTGAGACTTCCACCATACAGATTTTTGATTTTGTGCACTAACCTACTAATCATGTCTTCTAGTGATGATGATGTTGTGATGCAGAAAAAGAAGGATGAGGAACCCGTCAATTGGCGTGAATATGAGGCTTTGAAGTCCCACTTGACACGTGTGTTTACTCACACGACAGATGCCATTGACAAGAATCTCCAAGATCTGAATGTGAGGTTAGATCACCATGTTGGAACGGTGGATACTATTCAAACACAAGTGGCTACGCTCAATGTCAATGTCACCGCTTTGCAGCAGTCCATGGAGGGTTTGACAGACGCTTTACATAGAAGGAAAGAGCCTCAACATGATGATACCTTTGATGATTTTGATGAGGGTAGCGCTATGGATGCTGCTCCACATGTTGGCAGGGGACGTGCCATTCCCCCTGCCCATGCACCTACCCATGCACCTGTCCATGCACCTCATGGCCGTGGGTATGCTCCTCTTGGGCGTGCTCAACGTGTTCCCAACCAACCTGCTGATGATGGTTTGGGCAAGCCAAAATTCTCAATTCCTAAGTTTGATGGTTCCATTGATCCTGAAGACTACCTCACATTGGAGTTGAAGATTGAGAAACTCTGGCGCTTATTTGACTATCCAGAAGATAAGAAGGTCAAACTTGCAACATTTGAATTTGATGGTTATGCTTTGCGTTGGTGGGATGCTCTTGTGCAACATAGGAGGGAGGACAATGAACTTCCTGTGATGGATTGGCGCGAGATGAAGCAAATCATGAAAGCTCGTTTCGTCCCAACCAACTACTTGCGTTCAGTTTTTGATAAATTGACGCAACTGAAGCAAGGAACAATGACAGTTGATGAGTACTACATGGAGATGGAGATGCTTATGCAGCGTGCTAGAATTCGTGAGTCCATTGAGATGACCATGCAGCGATTCCTAAACAATTTGAAGTTACCAATCAAGAGCATTGTTTGTCATCACAAGTATGAGACCATGAATGAGTTGTTGCATCATGCTAGAGAGGCTGAATCCCAGTTGGCAGAAGAGGCGAAGTCACGTACTCGTTTTCCATCCTCCAGCAGATTTTCGGCCAGACCTATTCCTCCTACAGCTGCGTCACCAGCTACTGTTCCATTTACACCATCGTCCAAACCAGCAAGTACACCTTCGTTTGGTTCTAATGCTCGGAAACCCGCTGCTCCTGCTGCTAGCTCGGGTTCCAACATGTCTACTGCACGTACTCGTGATGTGGTGTGCCACACTTGTGGTGGTAGAGGTCACTACAAGAAGGATTGTCCAAACAGCAAGGTTATGTTTGTTAATGAACAAGGAGAAGTAGAAAGTGGAGATGAAGCTTCTGATGTTGATATTGATGATGACGAGGATGGTGTTGATGCATATGCTGAGAGTGCACCAACTATCGTCGTGTCTTCACGTGTACTTAGTGTGCAACCGGTTGAGGAATCCCAGCGTTGCAACTTGTTCCAAACAAAAGCTCTAGTTGGACCAAATAAAGCTTGCAAGGTCATAATTGATGGAGGTAGCTGCAGAAATCTTGCAAGTAAGGAATTATGTGCCGAATTAAATTTGACATACTTACCTCATCCCAAGCCATACTACATACAATGGTTGAGCAACAATGGTGAGATGAAGGTAAATCATATGGTACGCGTGAACTTTCAAATAGGGCCATACAAAGATTTTATTGATTTTGATGTGGTTCTTATGACTGTTTGTCACCTCCTATTGGGTCGGCCATGGCTCTATGATCGCCATGTGCAACACAATGGCCAAGCCAATACATATCACTTGGAATTCAAAGGAAGAAAGATTACCATGCAGCCAATGACACCACAAGAAATTGTGAATGATTCTTGCTAGAAGATAGAGGTGAATTTGAAGGAAGATACTACCACTCGGCGAGATTGTGTGACAGTTGTTCCTGATGTAATTGAGCCTAAATTGAGTGATATAACGAAAAGTGAGAGAGTGCCTGGTCTTGTGATATTAGCCACTAAGGAAGATATGAGAGAATTTCGTGAGGATCCTACAGCCATGCCACTTGTGCTCATGTATAAGGGCGAGGTATTGGTTTCTAACGACATGAACCCTATTTCTCTTGGTGTTTCATCTGTTTTGCAGGACTTTGGGGATGTGTTTCCAGAAGATGTACCCGCAGGTTTGCCTCCCTTGCGTGGTATAGAACATCAAGTGGACTTGATTCCTGGCGCCACACTTCCCAACCGTGCACCGTACAGGACTAATCCCGAAGAAACTAAAGAAATTCAGAAGCAAGTACAAGCATTGTTGGATAAAGGGTACATTCGTGTCTCTCTTAGCCCTTGTGATGTTCCTGTTATTTTAATTCCTAAGAAAGATGGTACTTGGCGCATGTGTGTTGATTGTAGAGCGATTAATAACATCACTATTCGATATCGTCATCCTATTCCACGCTTAGAGGATATGCTAGATGAATTGAGTGGTGCTGCTATTTTCTCTAAAATTGACTTGCGTAGTGGTTATCATCAAATTAGGATGAAAGAAGGGGATGAATGGAAAACTGCTTTCAAAACTAAATTTGTCTTGTATGAGTGGTTAGTTATGCCGTTTGGTCTTACTAATGCACCTAGTACTTTCATGCGTTTGATGAATCATGTTTTGAGAGAGTTTCTTGGTCGTTTCGTGGTTGTTTACTTTGATGATATACTCATATACAGCCACACCGAATCTGAACATTGCACTCATATTAGACAAGTTTTGCAAGTGTTACGTGATAATAAATTATATGCTAATCTTGAAAAGTGTACATTTGCAAAAGATAAGGTCATGTTCCTAGGATTTGTTGTTTCTAAACATGGAGTAGAGGTGGATCAATCTAAAATTGAATCAATTCAGAATTGGCCTACTCCAATGAATGTAAGTCAAGTGCATAGTTTCCACGGTCTCGCTGGTTTCTATAGGCGCTTTGTGAAAGATTTTAGCACCATTGCTGCACCTTTGAATGATTTGACAAAGAAAGGTGTTCCTTTTATATGGGGCGCGGCCCAAGACATTGCTTTTGATACTTTGAAACGTTTGCTTACTTCTGCACCATTGCTTGCATTACCTGATTTTTCAAAGCAATTTGAAGTTGAATGTGATGCTAGTGGTATAGGCATAGGTGGCGTTTTAATGCAAGAGGGTCGCCCTATAGCTTATTTTTCTGAGAAATTGACTGGTGCTCGTTTGAATTATTCAATCTATGATAAAGAATTGTATGCACTTGTTAGAGTACTTGAGGTTTGGCAACATTATTTGTGGCCAAAGGAATTCATCATACAGTCTGATCATGAAGCATTGAAATACTTGAAAGCTCAATCAAACTTGCATAGAAGATTAGCTAAATGGGTTGAGTTCATTGAGTCTTTTCCTTATATCATTAATTATAAGAAGGGAAAAGAAAATGTTGTTGTTGATGCTCTGTCTAGGAAGAACATGCTATTAACCAATCTTGATGTTAAACTTCCTGGATTAGAAGCTATTTGTGCACTTTATGCAACTGACCATGATTTTGCTGAACCATATCGTTTGTGTGCTCTTAGAAACGCATGGGATAAGTATCATATACATGATGGATATTTGTTTCGAGCTAACAAACTATGTATTCCAGAATCGTCGTTGCGTTTGTTCTTAGTGCAGGAATCACATGCTGGTGGCTTGATGGGTCACTTTGGGCGTGAGAAGACGTTGCTCATGCTTGCTGATCACTTTTATTGGCCCAAGATGAGGCGTGATGTGTACAGATTTGTGAGCCGATGTATTACATGCCACAATTCGAAATCTAAGCTGAAGCCTCACGATTTGTATACACCTCTCTCTGCACCTACTATTCCATGGGAAGACATTAGTATGGATTTTGTGCTAGGTCTACCTAAAACTCAGAGAGGTCATGATTCTATATTTGTGGTAGTAGATAGGTTCTCTAAGATGGCTCATTTTATTGCTTGCCACAAAAGCGACGATGCGTCGCATGTTGCTAACTTGTTTTTCAGGGACATCGTGAGATTACATGGAGTACCAAAGACGATTGTTTCTGACCGTGATGTGAAGTTCATGAGCTACTTTTGGAAGACCTTATGGGGGAAGCTAGGAATGAAGTTGCTGTTCAGTACTACATGTCATCCCCAAACAGATGGTCAAACGGAGGTGGTGAATAGAACATTGTCACAGCTGCTAAGGACCATGATTAAAAAGAATCTGCGGGAGTGGGAAGAGTGTTTGCCACATGTTGAATTTGCTTACAACAGGGTTGTGCATTCAACTACTCAGCTTTGTCCTTTTGAGGTGGTGTATGGTTTCAAACCATTGATGCCACTTGATATGTTGCCTCTGCCATTACATGAGAGAGTTGATATGGAGGCATCAAAACGTGCTGATTATGTGAAGAAAATACATGAGAAGACTCGAGAGGCTATTGAGAAGAAAGGCAAGAACATTGCTGCTGCAAGGAATCAAACACAAAAAGAAGTGTTGTTTGAGCCTGGAGATAAGGTTTGGGTCCATCTACGCAAGGATAGGTTTCCACTACTTCGAAAATCAAAATTGAAGCCACGTGGTGCTGGTCCTTACAAGGTGTTAGCCAAGATTAATGATAATGCCTACTCGGTTGATATACCTATTGAGGAGGTTGGTGGAGTTAGCAACAGCTTCAACGTTGCTGATTTGTCACCATATGCTGGAGAAGACCTTGGAGCGTCGAGGTCGAAGCCTTTTGAAGGGGGGGAGATGATGAGGACATCCCTACAATTACACCTACCCTAATTGCTAATGAAGTTGTTCCAATTGCAAAGAAGGATCAATCCAATGAGATAAGGATTGGACCAATCACAAGAGCTCGTGCCAAGCTACTAGAACAACAGGTGAACTTGTTTCTTAATGAACCTGGTGTTTTAATTAATGAGAATTTTATACTACCTAAGTCTTTGAATTATTGTATGATCAGGTACTTGGGAGAAGAAGGCATAGCACGGAGTGAGGAACTGAAGGAACATGGCGTGTTGATCAATGAGGAATGCGCGAGGGAGGAGAGGGAGGAAGCGCAAGGAGCACTCCACGAGAAGATCAACACATGGTCGAGGGATCTCTGCCGCGGCAGAGAAACCACGCAGCCTTCTGCCGCGACAGAAAAACCGGGTCCGACTCTGCCACGGCAGAGTAGGCCTGCGCGCCTTGAGCCGATCCACCTTGGGTCGGTTGTATCTTAGCCTAGTTCGAGTTGAATTGTTATTCCGAGTCGCAGCCACCGACCCTTAGCCCTTAAATAGATGGGGGCGTCGCAGTTTAGGGTTAAGACCACGTTAAAATATTTTGGAGTTGTTTCTTTCATAGAACCTCTGAAATTACCCTGTGTTCGAATTCTACAACTATAATTGAGTGTGATCTGTTGTTCCATTCGGAATTAGTAGATTGCATACTACCGGTAGTGGTCACGGCTGCGTGCGCAAGAGCGTGGTGTTGTGAATATCCTACAAGGTTTGAGAGTTGTTGCATTGGCATCAGGGATCGAGCGGGAGAGTTCATAGCTACAGGCTAGTTATCTATCATCCACCATATCCATCGACAAGTGCTTGCTGAGAAGATCGGGCCACCCCATATCACAAGTGCCTCATAGAATAGGAAGCGCAAGCTCGATGAACATCAAATAGGTGGTACTTATTGTGCATATCTTGTAGCCCACCAATTTATTGTAATCGAACTAGCGTGTCTCCTTGCACTTGTGCAACACGAGATTATAGTCTTTGCTAGGTAATCATTTGGTTCTTAGCTTAGTTTCTCCGTTGCACAAGTCCCATTTATCCCACCGTGTGTGTTTCCTTGTACATATTTCCTCTTGTGGATTGACTTGTTTTGCTTTGTGATCATTGTGGTTCTTTACTTGCCATTACAACATCTTGAGTTAGGATTGGTTCTTGACATGCCACCTTCCATACCTATCCACCATAAGCTTTGTGTGTGTGTGTGTGTTTTTAGTGGTTAGTTGGTTTTGGTGTTCCGCGTGAACTTCACTTTGCTTGGTTTTGATTGCTCTCAAGTGTTGCCACTTGCACGATATTATCTTCCAAGGTAAAGTAAGGTTTGACGTTGCATCCCTAACCCCCCTACCACTTCCATATTCACCACTTGGTCTTGTGAATCATGTCTAGGGACTCTGGAACCGAGGATGATATCTATGAAGAATCCATGATGAGCCACCACGACTATGACTCCACAAGTATAGAGGACATGATGGAGCACTACACCGGCAATGGCTCCACATGCTTTGAGGACCCGGAGCATTGCACCTATGACGGCTCCACATGCATGGAAGACATGGAGCACGTCATCAACTATGGCTCCTCAAGCATGGAGGACTTGGAGCTCTACATCGACAATGGCTCCTCATGCATGGAGTACATGGAGCACTACACCGACAATGGCTCCACATGCTTGGGTGATATGTAGTACTACATCAACAATGACTCTCCAAGCATGGATGACTTCGAGTGCTACAACGACAACGCCTCACCAAGCATGGAGGACATGGCGAGCTTCACCCACTTCGAGGGCTCTTCCATGAGCCATGAAGAATACCTCCACCGCTTGGAGATCGAGGACTACTACGCCAAGCTAGCAGAGACGCATCATCAAGAAACCATGACCTTCAAGGCTAAGCGTGCCACTCCAAAGGGCACCACCTACTTCGATGATCCACCTCCAAGGTATCAAGCGCCACCACCTACATGGCGTCATGCACCACCATCTCCAAGGCGACGAGCACCATCACCTCCATGCCATCAAGCGCCACCATCCCCAAGGCGCCAAACACGACCATCTCCAAGGCGTCAAGTGCATCTACCTCCAAGGCATCAAGTGTCATCTACTCCAAGAAGAGTGGCGCCCAAACCTCATCTTCCAAAAGAGGCGCCACAAAGCAAGAATCTTCATCGACATACATCCTCTCATGATCATTGTCAACATCAAGAGGATACAAGACGTCGTTCAAGGCATCTTCGCCATGAAGACGGAGAATACATGTTGAGCACCATCCATAATGCTCAACCAAGCTCAAGAAGGCACCACCATCAAAAACAAAGTGCCAAGGAAAAGGATCATCGTCGCGAGCGTCATGTGGATGACCAAGTGCTTCTCCAACATAAACCTTCGGCAAGGCACGCCAATGACCTCCATCGACACCATCATAAGGCACCTTCAACTAGTAGTGCCACCACCAAAATGGCACCAAGAGCAAGCCTTCTTCCACACCATCAAGCTTCAACGCCAAGACTCCAAGTTCAAGAGGAAGCATCCAACTACAAGAGCTTCAATGCAACTTCTTCTTCAAGCACTCCAAAAATGTCATTCAAGCAAGAGATGGACCTCTACTTCACCAAGTTGGACGAGGCCGTCAAAAACATGCCCCCCAAGAAATAGAAGAAAACAAGTTGCTTTGCCAACAAGTGGATGCAAGAGCGAAGATGGCGTCAAAGACCAATACTTCCAATTTGAGTGCCACCACCACAATGGCACCCAAAGTACAAGGCGACGACACGGTCGAGAATGGTGAGCATGGGATTTTCCCTTCACCAAAGGAAGCACATGGAGTTGAGAGAACCGAGCCTACCCCCATATGCTTGAGTGATGATGTGGTACCAATCCCATGTGAGTATGAGATCCACTTAGCCCACTTGAGTGAAAACAAGAGTGAGATGAGTGACTCCACCATATGTGAGATTGAGTGCTTCCACTTGGAGGGCATGAGTGATACACCTAGTGAATTGAGAGTGGTAGTTGATAGGTCATGTGAGACCACTTTGATTTATAACGACTTACCCTCTACCTCTAGTGTGTTTTCTCATGATGTGCTAGGTTCCATGGATCAAGAAGCGCCAAGCTTGGAGATGATGATGCCTCCGACCGAGAAGATGTACATGGTGGATGAAGATGATGCCATCCCCATACATGATGAAGAAGTCGTCCACATGGAGGCCAATGCTACCACAACACCCACTTCATATGAGAGGTATGAACAAGGTAAAAATAAGGGTGTTGATGATGCCATGATCCCACTAGTGGACATGATGACTTGTGATGATTGGCATGCTATGGATGATGTTTGTGATATCACATATGCTTCATTGACATTTCCATGTGATACTTTGCCTTTGCATAATGTTGAGCATGTGAAATTATTTGATTGTGATGATGTTGCCATAGACATGCCATGCTCTAAACGTTACGTTGATGATATCATTGCTTGCACTTTGTTGAACAATTGCTCTTTCCAATGTTTTGCTTGCAATGATGTTACCAATGGTACCCCTCGAACCATGCTTTGTCATGAATGTTTTACAATATCTCCCGTTGCTTGCAATAAGTTGAATAATTGCTCTTTCTGATATGGGGTGGCCCGATCTTCTCAGCAAGCACTTTGTCGATGGTGATGGTGGATGATAGATAACTAGCCTGTAGCTATGAACTCTCCCGCTCGATCCCTGATGCCAATGCAACAGCTCTCGAACCTTGTAGGATATTCACAACACCACGCTCTTGCGCACGCAGCCGTGACCACGAACGGTAGTCTGCAATCTACTAATTCCCAATGGAACAACAGATCACACTCAATTATAGTTGGTAGATTCGAACACAGGGTAATTCCAGAGGTTCTATGAAAGAAATAACTCCAAAATATTTTAATGTGGTCTAAAAACCTAACTTGTGATGGCTACGGAGGTTTATATGAGGGCTGGGGCGTCCTCCCCTCTAAACGGACCTAAAAATAGCCATAACTTGGCCCAAACTGACTCGGTTCGACTCAAACTGATACATACCGACCCATATATGGGTTCGGCCTTATTGGCACGCAGTCCAAACGTCGTGGAACACCTCAAACGTGTAATTCTTTGTGCGCCATCTCTCTCTCTCTTGCACATACGTGATTCCTTCATTGCCTCCTAGTGCGCATGCCTCCCGCTCCTCCCTCGCGCACTTGTTGATATTGAAAATCAGCGCTGTCCTTCTTGCTGCAACTCTCCTCCTCCTCGCGCAACGCTTGTGTTATCAATAAACCTGATCATACAAAGATGCATAGACTTAGGTAGTATAAAGTTCTCATTAAGTAAAACATCAGGTTCAATTAAGAATGAATTCACCTAATAGACATTATTGATTTGACTCAATATTTCCTTCCAGTTCAGGCAGTCAGAATCATCATAATCCCTGTATATATCCTCATCATCCTCCCTTTCTTCATGAAAAGCCGTCCTCGGCTTTAGGTAAGCTGAAAGTGGGAGAAACAAAAAGAACAACGTGTACGCAAAGTATATGTATATATAACATGTTGTATTATTGTTGTTCACATGAAAAGTATGTCCAGTATACATCAAGCAACTTAAATTGCAGGTATAAGTGAAGTACAAAGAATCATGATCATGGTGAAAAACAACTAAATAGATAGTCTTGTTCTTCAATATTAAATTCAGTTTTCTTAAAAAAGATCTATGATCAAATTTGTGGACAAGATCTAACCAATTCAATATGTGTGAAAACCAAATTGATTCACACCATGCTTCAACTGCGCTACTCTGATTAATATAAACATGATCATGTTGTCCAGTATGGAAGATGCAACTCCATTTGCAAATATAAGTGAAGTATAGAGCAGTAGCACAGCTAGACAAAGACTTTTGGGACAAACACAAAGGATATGAAAACTTGGGTTCTATTCTAGCAAGATTACAATGATCAAACATAGGTAAAATTACTTGTGTTGGCTGTATTATATCAACTATTTCTGACTTTAGTTTCATACTATCATAAATTTCAGCATATGTCCCACAACAAGTCATACGATCAGCACTAGGACTTGTTTGCGGTGTAGTTAGGATACCATACCTACAGCTCCACCATAAATAACCTGTGTGCCCTACGATCGTTCTCTATACCTTTGGTATTCACTTCATCACATCAGTACATCAGTCTTTGATTTCGAATTGGTAAGCATCACTATTCACTTTGGAACGGTAAGATCTGCTTTCTTGTCAGTTTTTGAGTGAGTTGTGAGTGTGCCACCAAAACAATTTTGTGGTTTTGCACTAATGTACTAATCATGACTTCTACTAGTGTTGATGTGATGTAGAAATCAGATGATGTCTACCATGACTATTTAGCTATTGTGGTTGGCATGGCATATGATCCAACTACAATCAAGTGGCGATTAGAAAGTTCCGCCACACCCGCAGAATATCAGATTTGGGAAATTGATATGGGATTTGGTTTTACGAGATGTCGTACTTTCGATAGCAAGTTTAATAGCCATATAGAATACATTCTTGCTCACCGACGTGTGGATGAAGAGGTAGCTCGTTGGTGGAAGGATGCAAGGATTGTGTATGGTGTCATGGGTAAAAGAATCCTTTGGGAAGATTTCAAGCAATTTCTACGTTCTATGTTTTTGAACAACTACAAATGGCCTATTCCAGAAATTTTGAGAGTGGACACTAATGAGACATGTGAGTTGTCTACTAACGTAATCATGTCTACTCCTAGTGTTGTATCTTGTGATGTACAGGTTGCTTATGAAGAAAGGGAGCCGCCTATTATACAACCTGCATCATACGATCTGGTATTGTCACTTGAGGAGGATGTCGTAGTACCTACTACAGCTGAGAAGATTGTTGATGACATTGGTACTAATTTGGATCTTCAGCCAACATGTGCCACATATTGTGAGTCTATTCCTTTACTGAAGCCTCCTTGTGATTTGCCTTACACTATTGTTTCAGCACCATGTGATAGTTTACCAAATTCCAATTTTGATCATGTGGTACTGATTACACATAAAGAAATACTTGCTCGAATACCACCTGCTGATATTGTGTTTTCCATCATGCTAAATGAACCTATGAGTATGAGTTGTGCTATGGACAAGATTTCTGAAATTTTATGTCTAAATTCTAGCACATATTCTCCTTGTTTCACTTTCAATCTAATTGGTGAATATAGCATGCATGAAAATTTTCTTGTGGATCACATATGCATTACTTGTGATAGAATCGCTGAACTGAAACATGCTGTTTTCAGCCATACTTGTTGTGTGTCGATGACTTGTTGTGGGACATATGCTGAAATTTATGATAGTATGAAACTAAAGTCAGAAATAGTTGATATAATACAGCCAACACAAGTAATTTTACCTATGTTTGATCATTGTAATCTTGCTAGAATAGAACCCAAGTTTTCATATCCTTTGTGTTTGTCCCAAAAGTCTTTGTCTAGCTGTGCTACTGCTCTATACTTCACTTATATTTGCAAATGGAGTTGCATCTTCCATACTGGACAACATGATCATGTTCATATTAATCAGAGTAGCGCAGTTGAAGCATGGTGTGAATCAATTTGGTTTTCACACATATTGAATTGGTTAGATCTTGTCCACAAATTTGATCATAGATCTTCTTTAAGAAAACTGAATTTAATATTGAAGAACAAGACTATCTATTTAGTTGTTTTTCACCATGATCATGATTCTTTGTACTTCACTTATACCTGCAATTTAAGTTGCTTGATGTATACTAGACATACTTTTCATGTGAACAACAATAATACAACATGTTATATATACATATACTTTGCGTACACGTTGTTCTTTTTGTTTCTCCCACTTTCAGCTTACCTAAAGCCGAGGACGGCTTTTCATGAAGAAAGGGAGGATGATGAGGATATATACAGGGATTATGATGATTCTGATTGCCTGAACTGGAAGGAAATATTGAGTCAAATCAATAATGACTATCAGGTGAATTCATTCCTAATTGAACCTGATGTTTTACTTAATGAGAACTTTATACTACCTAAGTCTATGCATCTTTGTATGATCAGGTTTATTGATAACACAAGCGTTGCGCGAGGAGGAGAGTTGCAGCAAGAAGGACAAGCGCTGATTTCCAATATCAACAAGTGCGCGAGGGAGGAGCGGGAGGCATGCGCACTAGGAGGCAATAAGGAAATCACGTATGAGCAAGAGAGAGAGATGGCGCACCCAGAATTACATGTTTGAGGTGTTCCACGACGTTTGGATTGCGTGCCAATAAGGCCGAACCCATATATGGGTCGGTATGTATCAGTTTGAGTCAAACCGGGTCAGTTTGGGCCAAGTTATGGCTGTTTTTAGGCCCGTTTAGAGGGGAGGATGCCCCAGCCCTCATATAAACCTCCGTAGCCGTCACAAGTTAGGTTTTAGACCACGTTAAAATATTTTGGAGTTGTTTCTTTCATAGAACCTCTGGAATTACCCTGTGTTCAAATCTACCAACTATAATTGAGTGTGATCTGTTGTTCCATTGGGAATTAGTAGATTGCAGACTACCGTTCGTGGTCACGGTTGCATGCACAAGAGTGTGGTGTTGTGAATATCCTACGAGGTTCGAGATCTGTTGCGCTGGCATCAGGGATCGAGCGGGAGAGATCATAGCTACGCACTAGTTATCTATCATCCACCATCATCATCGCCATCCGCTTACTGAGAAGATCGGGCCACCCCATATCATATGCAGCCAATGACACCGCAAGAAATTGTTAATGATTCTCGCCAGAAGATAGAGGTGAATTTGAAGGAAGATACAACCACTCGACGAGATTGTGTGACAGCTATTCCTGATGTAATTGAGCCTAAATTGAGTGATATAACGAAAAGTGAGAGAGTGCTTGGGTTATTGATATTAGCCACTAAGGAAGATATCAGAGAATTTCGTGAGGATCCTACAGCCAAGCCACTTGTGCTCATGTATAAGGGCGAGGTATTGGTTTCTAACGACATGACCCCTATTGCTCTTGGTGTTTCATCTGTTTTGCAGGACTTTGCGGATATGTTTCCAGAAGACGTGCCTGCAGGTTTACCTCCCTTGCGTGGTATAGAACATCAAGTGGACTTGATTCCTGGCGCCACACTTCCCAACCGTGCACCTTACAGGACTAATCCCGAAGAAACTAAAGAAATTCAGAAGCAAGTACAAGCGTTGCTGGATAAAGGGTACATTCGTGTCTCTCTTAGCCCTTGTGCTGTTCCTGTTATTTTAGTTCCTAAGAAAGATGGTACATGGCGCATGTGTGTTGATTGTAGAGCGATTAATAACATCACTATTCGATATCGTCATCCTATTCCACGCTTAGAGGATATGCTAGATGAATTGAGTGGTGCTGCTGTTTTCTCTAAAATTGACTTGCGTAGTGGTTATCATCAAATTAGGATGAAAGAAGGGGATGAATGGAAAATTGCTTTCAAAACTAAATTCGGTTTGTACGAGTGGTTAGTTATGCCATTTGGTCTTACTAATGCACCTAGTACTTTCATGCGTTTGATGAATCATGTTTTGAGAGAGTTTATTGGTCGTTTCGTGGTTGTTTACTTTGATGATATACTCATATACAGCCACACCGAATCTAAACATTGCACTCATATTAGACAAGTTTTGCAAGTGTTACGTGATAATAAACTATATGCTAATCTTGAGAAGTGTACATTTGCAAAAGATAAGGTCATATTCCTAGGATTTGTTGTTTCTAAGCATGGAGTAGAGGTGGATCAATCTAAAATTGAATCAATTCAGAATTGGTCTACTCCAATGAATGTAAGTCAAGTGCGTAGTTTCCACAGTCTCGCTGGTTTCTATAGGCGCTTTGTGAAAGATTTTAGCACCATTGTTGCACCTTTGAATGATTTGACAAAGAAAGGTGTTCCTTTTGTATGGGGCGCGGCCCAAGACATTGCATTTGATACATTGAAACGTTTGCTTACTTCTGCACCATTGCTTGCATTACCTGATTTTTCGAAGCAATTTGAAGTTGAATGTGATGCTAGTGGAATAGGCATAGGTGGCGTTTTGATGCAAGAGGGTTGGCCTATAGCTTATTTTTCTGAGAAATTGACTGGTGCTCGTTTGAATTATTCTATCTATGATAAAGAATTGTATGCACTTGTTAGAGTACTTGAGGTTTGGCAACATTATTTGTGGCCAAAGGAATTCATCATACATTCTGATCATGAAGCATTGAAATACTTGAAAGCTCAATCAAACTTGCATAGAAGATTAGCTAAATGGGTTGAGTTCATTGAGTCTTTTCCTTACATCATTAATTATAAGAAGGGAAAAGAAAATGTTGTTGCTGATGCTCTATCTAGGAAGAACATGCTATTAACCACTCTTGATGTTAAAATTCCTGGATTAGAAGCTATTTGTGCACTTTATGCAACTGACCATGATTTTGCTGAACCATATCGTTTGTGTGCTCTTAGAAACGCATGGGATAAGTATCATATACATGATGGATATTTGTTTCGAGCTAACAAACTATGTATTCTAGAATCGTCGTTGCGTTTGTTGTTAGTGCATGAATCACATGCTAGTGGTTTGATGGGTCACTTTGGGCATGAGAAGACATTGCTCATGCTTGCTGATCACTTTTATTGGCCCAAGATGAGGCGTGATGTGTACAGATTTGTGAGCCAATGTATTACATGCCACAAGTCGAAATCTAAGCTGAAGCCTCACGGTTTGTATACACCTCTCTCTGCACCTACTACTCCATGGGAAGACATTAGTATGGATTTTGTGCTAGGTCTACCTAAAACTCAGAGAGGTCATGATTCTATATTTGTGGTAGTAGATAGGTTCTCTAAGATGGCTCATTTTATTGCCTGCCACAAAAGCGACGATGCGTCGCATGTTGCTAACTTGTTTTTCAGGGACATCGTGAGATTACATGGAGTACCAAAGACGATTGTTTCTGACCGTGATGTGAAGTTCATGAGCTACTTTTGGAAGACCTTATGGGGGAAGCTAGGAACGAAGTTGCTGTTCAGTACTACATGTCATCCCCAAACAGATGGTCAAACGGAGGTGGTGAATAGAACATTGTCACAGCTGCTAAGGACCATGATTGAAATAAATCTGCGGGAGTGGGAAGAGTGTTTGCCACATGTTGAGTTTGCTTACAAAAGGGTTGTGCATTCAACTACTTAGCTTTGTCCTTTTGAGGTGGTGTATGGTTTCAAGCCATTGACGCCACTTGATATGTTGCCTCTGCCATTACATGAGAGAGTTGATATGGAGGCATCACAGCGTGCTGATTATGTGAAGAAAATACATGAGAAGACTCGAGAGGCTATTGAGAAGAAAGGAAAGAACATTGCTGCTGCAAGGAATCAAACACGAAAGGAAGTGTTGTTCGAGCCTGGAGATATGGTTTGGGTGCATCTACGCAAGGATAGGTTCCCACTACTTCGATAGTCAAAATTGAAGCCACGTGGTGCTGGTCCTTACAAGGTGTTAGCCAAGATTAATGATAATGCCTACTCGATTGATATACCTATTGAGGAGTTTGGTGGAGTTAGCAATAGCTTCAACGTTGCTGATTTGTCACCATATCTTGGAGAATACCTTGGAGCGTCGAGGACGACGCCTTTTGAAGGGGGGGGAGATGATGAGGACATCCCTAAAGTTACACCTACCCCAATTGCTAATAAAGATGTTCCAATTGCAAAGAAGGATCAATCCAATGAGATAAGGATTGGACCAATCACAAGAGCTCGTGCCAAGCTACTAGAACAATAGGTGAACTTGTTTCTTAATGAACCTGGTGTTTTAATTAATGAGAATTTTATACTACCTAAGTCTTTGAATTATTGTATAATCAGGTACTTAGGAGAAGAAGGCATAGCACAGAGTGAGGAGCTAAAGGAACATGGCGTGTTGATCAATGAGGAATGCGTGAGGGAGGAGAGGGAGGAAGCGCAAGGAGCACTCCACGAGAAGATCAACACATGGTCGAGGGATCTCTGCCGTGGCAGAGAAACCACGCAGCCTTCTGCCGCGACAGAGAAAACGGGTCCGACTCTGCCACGGCAGAGTAGGCCTGCGTGCCTTGAGCCGACCCACCTTGGGTCGGTTGTATCTTAGTCTAGGTCGAGTTGAACTGTTATTGCTAGTCGCAGCCGCCGACCCTTAGCCCTTAAATAGATGGGGGCGTCGTAGTTTAGGGTTTAGACCATGTTAAAATATTTTGGAGTTGTTTCTTTCATAGAACCTCTGGAATTACCCTGTGTTCGAATCTACCAACTATAATTGAGTGTGATCTATTGTTCCATTGGAAATTAGTAGATTGCATACTACCGTTCGTGGTCACGACTGCGTGCGCAAGAGCATGGTGTTGTGAATATCCTACAAGGTTCAAGAGTTGTTGCATTGGCATCAGGGATCGAGCGGGAGAGTTCATAGCTACAGGCTAGTTATCTATCATCCACCCTCGCCATCAAGAAGTGCTTACTGAGAAGATCGGGCCACCCCATATCAAACACACATGCAGTGACCACTGGTGGATCCATATGTTGTTTGTAAAAAGAACACACATGCTGTGAACACAGGTGTATCCATAAGTGGTTTGTGGAAAGAACACACATGCAATGACTCTAGTGCTAGTTTTAGTATAAGAACACACATGCAATGACTCTAATGGATCCGTATGTGGTTTGTGAAAAGAACACACATGCAATAACCACTTGTTGATCCATGTGTGGTTTGTGGAAAGAACACACATACAATGACAGTGGTGGATCCAAGTGTGGTTTGTGAAAAGAACACACATGCAATGACTCTAGTGTTGGTTTTAGTATAAGAACACACATGCAATGACTATAGTGGGTTCACATGTGGTTTGTGAAAAGAAAAACATGCAATGACCACTGGTTGATCCATATGTGGTTTGTGGAAAGAACACACATGCAATGACACTGCTTGATCCATGTGTGGTTTGTGGAAAAGAACACACATGCAATGACCACTGGTTGATCCATGTGTGGTTTGTGGAAAAGAACACACATGCAATACCACCGGTTGATCCATAAGTGGTTTGTGGAAAAGAACACACATGGAATGACCACTGGTTGATCCATAGGAAAGAACACACATGCAATGAACACTGGTGGATCCATAAGTGGTTTGTGGAAAGAACACGCATGCAATGACTCTTGTGCTGGTTTTAGTATAAGAACACACAAGCAATGACTCTAGTGGGTCCATATGTGATTTGTGGAAAGAACACACATGCAATGACACTGGTTGATCCATCTGTGGTTTGTGGAAAGAACACACATGCAATGACTCTAGTGGTTGATCCATGTGTGGTTTGTGGAAATAACACACATGCAATGACTCTACTAGTTGATCCATGTGTGGTTTGTGGAAATAACACACATGCAATGACTCTAATGGATCCATAAGTGGTTTGTGGAAAAGAACGCACATGCAATGACCACTGGTTGATCCATGTGTGGTTTGTGGAAAGAACACACATGCAATGACACTGGTTGATCCATGTGTGGTTTGTGAAAAGAACACACATGCAATGCCACTGGTTGATCCATGTGTGGTTTGTGGATAGAACACACATGCAATGATTCTAGTGCTAGTTTTAGTATAAGAACACGCATACAATGACTCTAGTGGGTCCACATGTAGTTTATGAAAAGAACACACATGCAATGACCACTGGTTGATCCATAAGTTGTTTATGCAAAATAACAAACATGCAATCAGTCTAGTGGATCCATGTGTGGTTTGTGGAAAAGAACACACCTGCAATGAGTCTAGTGCTGGTTTTAGTATAAGAACACACATGCAATGACTCTAGTGGGTCCACATGTGGTTTGTCAAAAGAACACACATGCAATGACCACTGGTTGATCCATATGTGGTTTGTGGAAAAGAACACACATGCAATGAACACTGGTGGATCCATGTGTGGTTTGTGGAAAGAACACACATGCAATGACTCTAATACTGGTTTTAGTATAAGAACACACAAGCAATGACTCTAGTGAGTCCATATGTGATTTGTGGAAAGAACACACATGCAATGACACTGGTTGATCCATGTGTGGTTTGTTGAAAGAACACACATGCAATGACTCCAGTGGTTGATCCATGTGTGGTTTGTGGAAATAACACACATGCAGTGACTCTAATGGATCCATAAGTGGTTTGTGGAAAAGAACACACGTGCATGACCCCTGGTTGATCCATATGTGGTTTTTGGAATAGAGCACACATGCAATGAACACTGGTGGATCCATAAGTGGTTTGTGGAAAGAACACACGTGCAATGACTCTAGTGCTAGTTTTAGTACTCCCTCCGTCCCAAAATAAGTGACGTGAGTTTGTCTAGATTCGTATGTACCTATATCCTAAAACGTGTCTAGATACATCTGAATCTAGACAAACCCACGTCATTTATTTTGGGACGGAGGGAGTATAAGGACACACATACAATGACTCTAGTGGGTCCACATGTAGTTTGTGAAAATAACACACATGCAATGACCACTGGTTGATCCATAAGTTGTTTGTGGAAAAGAACACACATGCAATGAACACTGGTGGATCCATGTGTGGTTTGTGGAAAAGAACACACATGCAATGAGTCTAGTGCTGGTATTAGTATAAGAACACACATGCAATGACTCTAGTGGGTCTACATGTGGTTTGTAAAAAGAACACACATGCAATAACCACTGGTTGATCCATTTGTGGTTTGTGGAAAAGAACACACATGCAATGAACACTGGTGGATCCATAAGTGGTTTGTGGAAAGAACACACATGCAATGACTCTAATGCTGGTTTTAGTTTAAGAACACATATGGATCCATATGTGGTTTGTGGAAAAGAACACACATGCAAGGACCACTGATTGATCCATAAGTGGTTTGTGGAAAGAACACACATGCAGTGAACACTAGTTGATCCATGTGTGGTTTGTGGAAAAGAACACACGTGCAAGGACCACTGATTGATCCATAAGTGGTTTGTGGAAAGAACACACATGCAGTGAACACTAGTTGATCCATGTGTGGTTCATGACAGGAACACAAATGCAATAACTCTTGTGGATACATATGTGGTTTGTGGAAAGAACACACATGCAATGAACTCTAGTGGATCTATCTTGGCATAATTTGATGTATGCCACGATGCATTTCATTGTAAAAGACACCCACTTTCCATTTTTATACTACTCAGCTTTGCCCTTGGTTTTTTGATACTACCCAGTTTTGCCCCCTCCTCTCTCTTTCGTAGAAGCCCAAACCTGTGCCCACTCTGTCTGCTATGCCCTGATTGGTTGTCACAGTTGTCACGCGGATCGTGCGCACCAACCGTTGATCCTGTGTGATCCAACGAGGCTCGTTGCACACGTCGTGCCCTTCACAGGACAGTGCGAGACATCACAGACGTCTCCCTCAACGAGACTTCTATAAGAAGGAACACGATGACGTCCATGGAAAAAGTCGTCGAGTGGTCATGTCATGTTTAATCTAGTCTGCAAAGGCTACAAGTCTACTGCATGGCAACTGGTCATCCATGGACCACCGGCTATACCATTTTTACTACGTAGCGCCTGCACTCTCACTTCCATCAGGCCCCCACCACACGAACCTTCCACGCGGCAGCTGCAGCCGGAAGAGCTGCCAACCGGGGCCCTCGAGGAGGCCTAAACGTCCCCGCATTAAAAACCCAGCCTATCGAGTCCTCCATTCGCACTCATCCACTACTCTCTCTTCCCTATCCAGCAAAACCCCACAATCTTGAACGTACTTGCACGAACCTTCTCCATGAAACCAGTGCGTGGGGGTGAGTGTCTGGGCATCACCGTCGGGGTGGTGCTTCACGCGGCAGATCTGGAGGAGCATCACGCAGCACAGGCCGAGGAGGACGTGCAGTTCAACCCCTTGGGGGACCATGTGCACGCCGGTGCTGACGACTTCGGAGGCGCCGATGAGGGCGTGGAGTTTGACGAACACGCTCCGCTCGTGTACCCGGAGGTACATCTATTTCTACATGTTTCATATTTTCTGCTCGAGCTTAATCTATCCTGGCGTCATAAAAAAAATCTAGTCCTAATGATTAGATGCAACGTACGAACCGGTACATGGAGAGATCTAGTCTATTCTGAATGAATCCACATTATTTATTTATTAATAAGTTACCAAGAACACAAACCACATTAATTTAGGAGCGAGCTGGGGAGACGGCCGTAATGAACTGCTGAACCTGTATAGACATGTTATTGCATCGAAAGTAACTTGGAATGGTGGAAGGGATATATATTTATTATTTTGCTCATTTCGGTTTGTATTCCATACATTACAGGTGTATTCAAGTGAGATGGACTCTGACAGGGAGACCAGGGACAACAAGAGCCGCCATGTCATGAAGAAGCTCAAGAGCGGGATAATCCCTTTCCGCACTCGACTTGGGGAGCTCAAGTGCCCTTTCTATAAGAAAGGAGTCAACCCGAGGATTGCCAGCTTGATTCCGCATGCGGTTGGCATTGGTAAAAGCCCGGCTAGTAAACACAAGTCGGCGACCAAGGCTAAGCACACTGCTTATGGCAAGTTCCTGAGGGAGTATGTCAAGACCGGCCTAGTGTCCCCTTACTTAGGAATCAGCAACTTCTAGCCGACCAACCCCGCCACTGTGCTGGCCCGGCCACTAATAATATTTAGTTCTCTTACCGTATCTAGACCCTTAAACTATGGAGATTTCTATTTTCGTACCCTTCAAAATATATTCAAGTTCATCTGTTTATGGAGTTAAAGTTCTGGTGGCATACTCGTTACTTTGCATGGATAGAGGGGTGCCCCCGACAGATATAAGGGTTATCCTGTCCGCTAGATCACAGAGGATCAACGGTTGGTGGGCAAGAGTACAACTGAATCGCCATGGTTACACACGAGGGAAAAAACGTGACTCACGGTACGCGTGTGCGGTGCACAGGGCGGTAGCGGACACGTGTGGCCGTGCACGGTGCATTAGCGTATGCGGTGCACGGTAGTGCAACGAAACATCGCTTCCCTTCTCCTTTAATAGAGGCCTCCCCACTCCCACTCATCACGCACTCGCTCACTCAATCGTCTCCACTGTCCCATCACCTTCTGCAAACGCCCAACAAAACCCCAATCACGCCGGCGATGGAGAAGATCGGCGCGGTGGCCATCGGCACCTCCAAGGCCGCCGGCGAGGAGCCCCCCGTCCTCGTCCCCGCATCCGTCGTAGCCACCGGTGAGGAGGCCCCCGCCGGTCTCGGACAGATCCCGCTCGGCTGGGACCCCTACGAGGAGGTTGTCTACATAAGGCCAGAGAACCCCTACGACACCAGCATCGCCGACCCGTGGTCTGAGGTAATCAGGGTTTTCTCCCCTTCCCTTGTTCTTCCCCCGTTCCCATTGTTGGATGCCAGATCGTATGTTATTAGGGCTCGGCTGTTCGTATTTTTTACAGTAGCTAATCCTATTGTGTTAGATCTCAATTTTCGATGAATCCCCTGTTCGTAGTTGGGATCAGTACTCGATTTGGTTTGAGATTTGGAGAATAATTGGGAGATCTCATTCGGTTAATTTATGCAAAAAATCAATCCCGATAATCAAAGTATCTCAATCATGTCCTTATTTCACTCTACTGTTTTTTCCAACAGGAGGATAGCAGCGACCTCCGTAGCGACGACGAGTCCAAGGACACCAAGACTCGTCATGTGCTGAGGAGGCTAAAGTCCGGTCAGTAGAACAACTTCTTCGTCGACGACGTGTATAGGTGCCCCTTCTGCCCCACTAGGAAGCTCCATGGCACGAATTTCAACTCCCTCGTGAAGCATGCGGCGAGTCCGTGAACGTCCACAGCTTCAAGGCCAAGCACCAGGCGCTCGGTCTTCACCTCCGCAACCTCCAGAAGGTGGCTATCGAGGAGGATCGCATGCCCCTGATCAGACCCAAGGCACCCAAGGTCAAGGGGCTGGGTAGCAAGAAGTGGAGGAGGCGCCAGGGGGAGGAGGTGGATGCCCTCCTGGCAAAGGCCACGAGGGGCCACTGATCAGCTGCTGCTGTAAAGCAGCTTCTTTTGTCTTGTCTGTGTTGAAGTAGTCCGCTGCTGCTGCTGAGCAGCCTAATTGTCAAACCTCGTTAAGTACCGTACTATATAACCTATATTAGCTGCTTTATCTACATCTGCTCTGTTTACTGAATTTTTTTATGGTGCTGGTTTGTTTTGCTGCTCTAGATTTGCTACCAGATTGGGGAAAAACGATCGCAAGAGGAACAATGAATGAAGAGAGAAGCTGCTCTAGATTGCCTACCTTTTTGGGCAAAAAGAAACACAACTGTTAGAGAGAGGGGAAAAGGCGCTCTTAAAAAGGCCAAATAACAAAAAAACTTCCACTTTAGGCGTCATGGCACACGTAATGGTCAAGCCTTTGACCAGACGGCACCCCCCTCCGAGCGCATGTGAGGGCTTCGGAATATCGGGAGGGCAAAAGTGAGGACAAACGAGACACAATGTTGCTATAGCTAAATCTGACAAAAAGCTGAATTTGGCTTTACCATGCAATTTGGCTAGAGCTCCACAATGTAGCTATTCTAAATCCCTAAACTATGTGGTGCGTTGAAACCTAATGCTTTTCCACTGACACGTGTGTTGCAAAGTTGCTTGATCGTGCATGCTTACACAAGTGGCCTACAGAAAACTTATAGAAGCATGGGCAAACGAGCTTCATTTTGGCAAATTCAGGACAAGCTTTGCGCAATCGGCAGGCCTGATCGGCTGGGCGGCTGCCCCGGGGTGCAGGGATGCTAGGTCCATGTCTATGCTTACACTTCTTAAACTTGTTAGGAATTAATAATAACTGTACACTTCCTTCTGTCTTGTCACGTTATGTCGTGTCAGCACCGCGCACCCGCTGTGGATCGGCAACTGGACGGTGGTCTACATGACCGGTCTCTGCCACGCCAAAGCCACGTCGCACACTCGTCCCATCGCCTACCGGGGCGGACGCCGAATTTAATCGCTAGGATTGGAAACCATCGGTGCTCGCCCGGTCAAACTTGCTTCCACATGGGTATGACCGAAATATTGGTAAACGGAATTTAAGCATCACCTTCCGTCTCCTCAGCACATCACTATGCAAAAATCCCCAACTCATTCCTTCCGCCGGCGCCACCACCGCAAGAACCATCGATGCTGCCGCAGGCACCGCCTCCGCCTGGCCATACCACCACAACAGATCACTCCACCTCCACGCCCAGTCCCAGCCACCGCTACCGACCCTAGGCCATCGCCGCCGCATTAGCTGCTGCCATGGACGCAGAGTACGGCATGTTCAGCGACGGGAGCGACTACACCGACGAGTACACTGTCACCGCCCATGGCACCACCAAGCTAAAGGTCGTCCACACAAATGCGTCAGCGGAGGTGGCCAAGGTCATCGTAATGTACGAGCGGTGGCTACAGGAGCCGATGGACAGGTACAAGATCGTCGGCCTTGACCTCGAGTATACCAGAGATAGGAAGAGGACGGCGCTTTTGCAGCTGTCCATGCGCAACCACTGCCTCCTATATCACGTATGTAGGGCCAAATCTGTATTCCCGGAGCTTCGCGAGTTCCTACACAGGAGGGAGATCTACTTTGCTAGCGTCGACATCAAGAACGACACTCTGAAGCTAGAACGGGATCTCCTCGTTCATGTTGTCAATCACGTCGATCTCCAACGTTTGTGGAGGTACCCGGATGGCGGTACGAGGAAAGCCGGCATGGCTAGACTCGCTTCCGACGTCATCGACCGCGAGTACGCCGGCATGAAAATCGAGTTCCCGAAGCACCTGCACGAGCGATGGGAGTGGAGGCACCTGGATTATGATGCGATCAAGTACGCAGCCAGGGACGAGTATGTCTGCTACGAGATGCTCAACAGGATCTGGCGGGTGCGTGAGTGTGCTGTTTACCACTACTAGTTTCGCATTTCGTTCCTAGTTTTATCTCGCCTGTATTTTTATCTCGCATGTATTTTCTAAGCATTATGTGTGTAAGAACCAAGCTCGTATGATCCCTGTGCTATTAGCTACTTAACCTGTATGAATTACATTCTCCCTTTTGTATGCTCAATATTCATTCTTACAAATTCTGTCTGTGCCATTTGCATGCGGCAGAATCGAGGACTGACATGCATAAGGTGTGCTACAGTCATAAGTCATAACCAAACCCAGATTATAGAGAAGGATACAGTCATAAACCAGATTATAGTTTGACAAAGGTAATACACATCAGTTCGTAATTACTCACATAGTGTACTTATGAAATAACATGTTTTCATAAACACACAATCATGCACTAATAGTCTACATCCCAGCCTGTTGGAGAAGGCAACCGATCCCAGGATGCCTTCGGTCGCTTGCCTCGGTTTGTAGATTCATCTACACTCCGGCATCTGGGGCAAACAACCTGCCTTGGTGGTGGTTCAATGATGCGATGCCTAGAACGAGATTTTACAATCTGGCGGTACAGCTCGTGGCTAACATACCCGTCAATTGCAGCGTACTTCAGATTAGGTTCAGAAAGTGGCTTATCCTCCCAGTAATCGTGCCCTAAACGCCTCCACGAACATCTCGGCAATTTGTCCTTCATGTCAGAGTACCACGGGTCGATGAGTTCGGAGGCAAGAGTGGCCATCCCGGTCTTGCCGCCCTTCGTCCCTAGGATCTAGTAAATTTCCTGGATGTCCACTCTGCACTCCTTTGGGATTCTAATGTTGACAGTCGGGCTTTCAAGCAGTTTACTGTCATTCGTGATGTCAACACTGGTAAATGTTATGTGTTAGTTCATGAGAAAGTCATGAAACAGATCCCTAATGCTTTCGCCCCACCTGCATGAAAATGAATTCAGACAAATAATATAGCAATAACTTTTGCAAACAGACGGTTCAGGAACAAAAAGACAGCAAAGTCTACCAGATCCCGTCAGCCCCCTTCTCGCAAAAAGGCTGGTATACGAGGACGTGCCCCTTCATGGAGAGTAGCACCACGGCGATCCTACGGTGATCGCGGCTGTACTCGAGGTCGAGACCTACGAACCTGTTTTCTTCAAACTGCATCCAACTCATGTAATTATTCAGAGTGTTCCTCACCGTCCGAGGGTCGGTGGTGTAGACGACATCGATCTTCTTCCCGCCATGTACTTCGATGTCGAAGTGCACAGTTTCTTGCCTGCCGTCGTTTCGGACGTCCGGAGCATCCATGACTACAGGCAAGAGGGAAAGGATACGAAGGAAGAGGGTGATGCGGTGGTGGAGGAAATGGATGAGGCCGTGGAGGAGAAAGACGATGAGGCCGTGGAGGAGGAAATGAGACGGAGAAGTGAAAGATTGGAACCGCCTATCTGGAATGGTGCACGACCGTTCGTAGTAGGGTGAAGGTGGCGAAAAACGGCGGCTTTACACGTCGACACTAGCACTTCCTAAAATTTGTTCTGTGCCACTTGCATGCTGCGGAATCAATTCAAACGTCGGCACACACGTTTTCGTGTGCCGACCTTCACTCACTGACAGGTGGGCCGCATATTTCCCTTTTACGATTTATTTTTTCACTTCCTCTAGACGGTTCCGGTGCCCGCTCTCAATAATTACGCCCCCCTTCTTGTCTTCCACACGGACGAGAACCGGCGGCGGCAGCGGTTCCTTGCAGATTCACTCCCCACTCGAACAACTGCCCCCATCCCTGATTCCACCCCCTCCCGAATCCATCCGCCTCCTTATCACAACGCCTCCATTAATCTACCGGATTCCAGACTCCATTTGCTGCTATGGGTAGAGCTTGGGGTAGCAGCAGGCTGAAGCGAAAGGCATGCGACGACGACGCGGATGGCCAGGGCGACCGCTACCACGAGGATTGGGGATGGCCGAACCTCAGCGCTGCGAACGTGCGCAGGATCGCCTCGGAGTTGGACATCATCTCAGCCGGCCGCCTCGCTCGCTGCATCCCTGGCTATCGTGTGATGATGCGGAACATGGACGAACAACCGTTCGGCACGCCAGACCTTCTTTACCCCGATAACAGAAAATGGCCAGACGACCGCGATGGCCACGTAAGTTCCAGTATCTAGCTTATCCGTTCAGTCATATCGTTGATTCATATGTGCTGAACTCTCATCGGAATCCTATGTTCCTTTCGTCAAACGTGTTGTGTGCACGCGCGGTTTGAACAAATCGAACCATTTAAGACTATTCTGTACAGCGGAAGCTCTGCTCGTACCTGATATTCTGGTATTTTCATAGTGACATAGTCTTACTTTAGGTGATAGACGAGTTGTCAATTTCGATTTTGCAATGGAATGCCTGCTAGGTGATATTCTGTTTCCTAAAATAAAAACAAACAGATTAGACGATTTAAGGCTGTTATGCCCCGAGCTGTTTAATTATGATCATCGTCAGGAGTTTGTTCTGGGGGCTCTGCTACTACTACTCCATATATTGAGTATCTTCGTAGTGATACAGGCACAATTTAGGCGATATCTGAGGAGACACTCGTATTTAGGCGATATTTTGTGTACTTTAATCTGATGGCCCAGTTGTCAAATTGTATCTGCAATGGAATCCATGCTAGTTTATTGTACCAACTGACAACAAACTCTGCAGAATATTCATGCAAAACTGATGCTGCTGGATAAGTGGTCCGAATCAGTAGTGGTGAATATCAAGGAAGAAGAAGTGACGGAAATGGAAGATGACCAAAACTGGGTGGGTGGCAAAAGCGAGTGGCTGGTCCTTTTATCACAGGATGGCAGTACTTGGACTCTAAAAACTGGCTACAGATCGAAGAGACTTACAATGCCATCTTTGAAGGGTGTCGACATTAATGCATTCAACGGCGGGTGGCCGCCACCCATTTCCGAATTCGCTTACAGGTTCAACATGGCAGAACTTGACCTCGTGAAGGTACAGCTCCCACATAGACGCAGGAGGGGGCGTGGAAGAACTGGGAGTACGACCTCTTAGCGGTGTTCGACAAGGCAATCACATTCATTAGATGCCCAGAAGACAAGGAATGGACAGTCTTGCGCGACGACTTCCTGCGGCCGGAGAAGTATGTCGACGCCGTCTTCACCTATGGCTACTCTTTGTATAGACCGCAACGCATTTATGCGGTTACTGAACCTAGCGGCGACGTGCGTGTTTGGGAGCCGTCCATTTGAGGTGATTCATGGTGTCATATAGCATGTAAAATCCCATTCAAAATTCTGCTTACTGACTGTTAGTAACACGCAGGTACCCACGCAGCCCCGCAGATCATTCCAGCTCCGGTCATCGAAGATGCAGTAGCAGATGCTGAACTTGGGACACGGCGCTGGTTCCTGGCACCTCTCGGAGACAACACGGAACAGGATGATGAACGCTTGTGGATTCATATCAGGGGAGCACTAAACAGCGTTAGTGATACAATAGAACATATGGGGACACAACTTTCTTCATACCCATCGCTGCGGTGTCACGTTTTCTCGAGGTCCGCATGCCCATCCGAAGACCCAGTAGAGCAAGTCTAGAGCAGAGTCAACAATCTGAAGGGACAATCTGTGTTTCTTGGGATCAACTACCCTTTCTTTGTCGGAGCCCCTAGAGTTGTTGAACCTGTAATTGCTTAGGCAGCCCTGGCCCCTGATGCTGCTGTTGCTGCTGGTGGTGGTGGTGGTGGAGCTGACGAAGAACTAGCTGCTGCTGCTCCTGGTGAAGCTGACGAAATACTTGGTGATGCTGCTGCTGGTGAAGCTGACGAAATACTTGCTAATGCTGCTGCTGGTGAAGCTGACGAAATACCTACTGAGGCTACTGCCGGAGTCCAGGAAGAACATGCTGGTGTTGTTGCTGAGGTGTCAGCACTTCCAGTGTTGATAGCAGACTATGTGTTTGCTGCACACTCACGCGCCTATCATGTTGACACTCTAGATCCGACCTGGAGCCGAATCCACGTCGGGGGGAGGGGGCCTACAATTGGCTCATCAGTGGGGTCATACTATTTTAAGGAGAATGAAAGACGGCCAAACACAGCATTCTGGTTCGTTCCGACGATACCGCCAGCTCCAGGGACCTAGTGCTCATACTGGCAGATCCGATGAACCATTTGTCTTTATCTTTATCATTAGTTACGCTTATGTGTGTAAAGACTAAGCTGTGCTTATTTGTGTAAGATTAAGTTAGGCCTAATTGCGTAATATTCAGTGAAGCCCAGCTTTTCTTTCCACGCCCATAACAACAGAATTGCAGCATAGAACATACAAATGTAATGTACATACCAGGCATTTTTTCTCAGGATAGCAACCACTTCAAGCAACTGATACATCATGTACGCATTTGAACGCATCACTAGAATGTGCCACCTATTGATGATTGATGACATGGATCTAGCTTTTCTGCGCTTATTTGCATTTAATCGCTCATTGATTTGTTCACATATTTTTTGGCAATGGCTGATGAACTCCACTCTCTTGGTAACTTGCTTCGTCAGCGAGCACTTGTTGATGCAATGCAAAGTACAGAACATGGTCGTCATCGTCATTCCATTTAGGTTCTCTATGTTTCGTCATCACGGAGCTACTAATTTCAAATAAATCTAGTAAACAATATATGTGTATATTGTTAGAGTATGCTATGGCCACGGTACATACATGTTTTTCTACAATCACAAGAAGAAAACTTGATGCATTTTCACCTTGTTGGCATTGTGCCAAACTGGGTGGATGTGGCTTTAGGGATCGGAGAGGAAGGCGTCGTGGCTGGTGCGTGTGCGACCACGGCGACGGCGAGCTCGGATTCTGGAGGAGACCAACAGGACCGAGCATGGTCGGCATGGTGACAGATCTCACCCGGGAATGAATTCCCGTCCCTGCGCTGTGCCAATGGTGCGGTCATGGTGAGGGCGAGCTCCGATTCGGGATGGGGAGGAGAACGGGCCGAGCAGGTTTGTCCAAGTCCTAGCTCCGCGCCATGGCCACGACCACAGATTGCCGCCCCGGAGGAAGAAGAAGACGCATAAAGGATGCATGCGCCAACGCTGCAAGCCTACATGGCAGCGACGACGGCAGCGACATAACGGCGAAGGCTGACAGGGGGGCCCAACTTGACGGCCGTTAGCCTGATTTTTTATATTGAAACGTAAAGTTGAATTCGTGCCGAAAAACACCCTCTAAGTATTTGGTACGCCAACTGTAGTCATCGCGGCTGATATCAGGGAACTCGTGTACCGTGTTGCCTGGCCACCCCAACTTTCGGGCCGCAAAATGATATTCTCCTCGAGGACCCCCTCATGGCGTACTTGTCATCAATCCGACGACAGTGACGACGGCGGCGGTGATGACGGCGACAAGGTGAGGCTGCGAACGCCAGATTCCCGTCGAATGCCTCTCTGCAATAGGAGTGTTCCAAGGAATCAATCCCGGGGCGACCCAACCGCTAGTACAGGTCACCGTGCCCATCACGTTTGGGACGCTAGAGAACTTCCACATAGAGGACATCATGTTCGACGTAGCGGATATCCTTCTTCCTTACAACGACATACTCGGGCGGTCGGCTTTGGTTAAGTTCATGGCGGCCACACACTACGCCTACAACACTATGAAGATCCCTGCTACGAAAGGGGTCACATAGTCAAGGCCGATCCGCAGAACTTCCACACGGAGAACATCATTTTTTCCTGCATGTTTTGATAGGTTGTACATTTTTTCTAACATCATATGCAAAAGTTGTGGCCATTTGAAGTTTTCACGATATTTTTTTGCAAATTATGTGGAAATTCATGTTTGTCAATTTTCGCAACAACTAAATCACTTAATATAACCACCGTTCGAAGGATTTTATTTTTGAATTTTTTATAATTTTTGGTATGTTTTTAAATTAGAAAAGGCGATATGCCGCCACGCGGGAGGGGGGTGGCTAGCCGTTCTCCTGTCGCGGCAGGATTTTTGCCCGTTTTCCTGCCGCGGCAGAACCCGCGATTTTTTTGCCTGTTTTCTATAGTCCTGATTGGTATTATGAACCTGGACTAGTGATTGACCTCTAGTCCCTGGCTGTGATACCAACCGGGACTACAGGCTCTCACACGTGGGGCTGGCTGACGAGAGCCCTCTAGTCCCGGGCCGTATCACAAATCGGGGCTAGAAGTCTGGAACCCGGGACTAGAGCTGCGACGGCCTCCTAGCCATTGGAGCCGGGACGGACTGGGGCTAGTGCTCACACTAGTTTCGACCCATTACCCACACGGTACTAGAGCCAGAATCATGACCGAACCGAATCCCTTGTTTCTACTAGTGAGTATACTTTACAATGCTTTTTTTTTTTTAAAATATTGTTCCATGAGATGTGATGTTCTTTCGTCTATGTCGTCAGCTATCTTATCAAAAGGAAAGCTGAATTTTAGATTAACCGTCAATGGTAGACATCCCTTTGAAAGTCAGACGCACTTTGAAGGTCTTAAATATAGAAAAATGTGTTCTCTCTAATTTTTTCCTTCCAGTAATGATAGTTTGATTCTTATATCTCATACTTCTTAATGTTGGGACCATGCATGCTCCCAGGAACACGCCAACATCCGATCTCGCCACTGCTGCCACTGAGCCACTTCCAGTGTTCTTTCTGACGGCGGCATCGACATTGATTTGATCATCCCCGCGGGGTCCAGCCGATCACCTCTGTCGCACGTCGCACGTGCCACAACCACTCTCTCCTTCGGTCTTGCCTGTGCAAGTTCGAGATCGGCCAAAAACCTCTCCACGAACAGATGCATCGACAAAGGGCTCTGATACTACTGCTCATGTATAGCTTCAAATTGTCCCTTGTTTCATATGTACGTGAGCTAACTCGTGCAGCAGCTAGCTTCAAAATTTCCCTTTTTTTTTGAGGGAAAGTGTTTGATGCAGCGCTTGCAGACGTAGCTAGCAGCTTTCAAAATCGATCACTTGGGCTTTTTTTTTGTTCGCTTCAGCAAATTCGGACGTGAGGGAAGGATCAATCCAGCTGGCGTCGACCCACTTGAGCAAAGCGGAAGTCCCAGGTAAAAGGCCCAAACTACCTTCGCACGAGGCTGCTCGTCATGGCTGATGGATCGATACAGAAAATAAAAATCCAAGCCAAGCAACGTAGGAGTCGAGGAGACCCACGTCCAGCAGCAAACCAGGCGAGGGGCAGGATTGACAAGGACACGTACGGCATCGTTTTCACCAGGCAGCTAGCTAGATCCGGCGTGATGGCCGACGCCGGCCGAGGAGCAGATGAGGCCGGAGCCCAAGGAGTGGAACCGGTCGGCCATCATGTACCTCTTCGCTGGCGTCAGCGTCGTGTTCTTCTTCATGACCATCTTTCTCGGCATCCTTCTCTACAACATCCACGACTACCATGGAGATCGAGACATCTTGGTGCTCGTGTTCCTCCTCCTCTTCTTCGTCATGTTCCTGGCCGCGCTTGCTTTCATCCTCGAATTTTTTATACACATGGAGCGACACCATGGCGAACCTAGGTTGGTCGATATGCTGCTGCAGTTCTAGTGATCCCATTGTATATGCATGTATTGTCAGCTGGCTTGGTGCTTTGAATTTTGGCTACGTTACAGCCACATCTATTTATAATTGATAACTGCAAGAAGTGAAGGACCAAACGACATGTACAAGGATGTCAATAACGAATCACACACGTCGGGGACTGTGTGTCAGCTCCTACTTTAATCTAGCTAGCTAGCTACTCACACTTAAGCACTGGACACACGAACTGAAAGAACTCAAAGGCAATGGATGGACACGAGTAGCATTGGTGCAGCAAAGCTAGCTGCGTTTTCTTGCTCTTATTTCTCTACTACTTGATGTGTCCTGAACCATTACATTGTAGGCTTATTTATATTACTAGTAAGCTGCTAAAATCTACTCTCCTAAATGTGAACGTTTGACCCCTACAGTTTAATTTATCAAGCTTGGAAATTTTCACTTGATACATGCAAGATACATGCTACTTGCATACTTGATTAAACAACAATTTTCCCCCTAATCAAGTTGCTCTAGACGGTGACGACGCCGATTGTCTCTCGTGGACTTTGGAACTGGTTGCGAGCAAGTGCCTTTGTCAGAATGTCTACAAGCTGGTCTTCTGTACCGATGACCTCAACATTAATCTTGCCGTCGTCGACACACTCCCGGATGAAATGGAAGCATGCCTCGATGTGGAGTGCTCCGATCATGGAAGACCGGATTTTTGCACAACTGAATTGCGGACTTGTTGTCCACAAATATTGTCGCAATATCATCCTTCTTGCTGAGGAGGTCGCCAAGAATCCGTCCAAGCCAAACTCCTTGACAAGCCGCAGTCGTTGCGGCAATGTACTCCGCCTCGCACGATGAAAGTGCGACCACCTTCTGCTTCTGCGACTGCCAAGTCACAGGGTTGCGACCAAGCATGAATAAAACACCATAGGTGCTCTTTTGGTCGTCAATGTCGCCCGCCATGTCGGAGTCACTGTAGCCGATCAGCTTTCTGCCATCCTCGTCCTTCACATAGCGGCAACCATAGTTGTGTGTACCAGCAATGTACCGCAACAAATGTTTGACAGCAGCCCTGTGCTCTGTCGTGGGATTCTCCATGAACCGGCTGATGTAGCCGACAACGAAAGTAATATCTGGCTGAGTATGCACAAGGTACCTCAGGCTCCCGACAAGACTACGGTAGAATGTTGCATCCACCGGCGGGTTTGAGCTCTCCTTGCTCAACTTGAGTCTGGGCTCCATTGGGACGTGCACTAGGTTGCAGTCACCCATGCCAGCCTTCTCGAGCAGCTTGCCAGCGTATGCAGCCTGGCCGAGTGTTATCTCGCCAGGGGCCTGCTTCACCTCGATGCCGAGGTAGTAGCTCAAGAGTCTGAGGTCACTCATCTTGAACGTGCCTTGCATCTCAAGTTTGAACTTGGCGATCTCACGCGTGCTTGCTCTAGTCACGATCAAGTCGTCGACGTAGACGCCAAGAACTAGCTGTGTCTCGCTTGTGCCACGCACATAGACAGCGTGCTCCGACGGGCTCCTCTAAAACCCAAGCGACATCAGTGTGTTGTCCAGCTTGGTATTCCAGGCCCTCGGGGCTTGGTGCAGTCCGTAGAGTGCCTTGCGCAGCCGCAACACCTTGCCTTCTTGTCCTCCCCGGACAAAACCAGGTGGTTGAGCCATGTACACCTCCTCCTGAAGATCGCCATTTAGAAAGGCCGATTTGACGTCCATGTGGTGCACTTCCCAACACTGCTGCGCTACAATCGCGATGAGAAAGCGCACAGAGTCAAGTCGAGCGACCGGGGCGAACACTTCATCAAAGTCAACACCGGCACGCTGGACATAGCCCTTCGCTACAAGGCGACCCTTGTGCTTGATGATGTCGCCATTGGTGTTCTTCTTCAATTTGAAGACCCACTTGAGCCCGATTGGGCGATGACCCGCTGGCAAACTCGTGAGTTCCCAGGTGCCATTCTCCTCGATGGCGCTCATCTCCTCTAGCATGGCTGCACGCCAGGCTGGGTGTGCTTCAGCCTCGGCGAACGTGGTAGGTTCCTCACCAGCCACTAGAAGGAGCTCCTCCGCGAACTCAGTGACAATGTTGTCGATGGTGCGGAACCTTCGCAGGCGTCTGTCTCCATTTGCCGAGGTTGGTGTCACTCCGGGTGGAGGTGACACAAACTCCACCGGAGCACCATGACTAGCGCGTTGTGTACCAGGTACAGTCGTAGGGGTTGCGGGTTCCTCCGGTTATTGTGGTGAGAGCAGAACTGGTGCCGCTCCCCTGTCATCTGGAGTCTCGTCGTCGTTCACGCTGGTGTCTGTCCCCAAAACCGGGAAGTCGATGCTGAACGTGCTAGCGGGATGCGCTTCGCCTGCTCACCCCACTCCTAGCTCACGTCCTCGTCAAACACCACGTCTCGGGAGACATGTGCGCGCTGCAACACTGGGTCAAAAAACTTGTACGCCTTTGAGCCAACATCATATCCCATGAGTACCATGGGAGTGCTTCGGTCATCAAGCTTCTTGAGTTGGGGGCGCGCTGTCTTGACATATGCAACACATCCAAACACCCGTATGTAGTGTAGGTTTAGTATCTTGCCATGCCATACCTCATATGGAGTTTTGCCATCGATGCTACGTGTGTAGGAGCGGTTGAGGATGTACATCGCAGTGGTCACAGCCTCTCCCCAGAATTTGCTTGGCACTCCTCGTGCCTTAAGCATGCTACGAGCCATGGCAACAACGGTTTGGTTGCGTCGCTCCACCACCCCATTTTTCTGAGGGGAGTAGGGAGTGGACAAGTGTCGCTAGACGCCATGCGTCGAAGTCCTTCGAGGTAAATTCGCCACCGCGATCCGTCTGCAGCGTGCGTAGTTTGCATCCGCTCTGCACCTCAGCGCTTGCCTTGAAGCGCTTGATTGCCGCCTCTACCTCGTCCTTGGAGGCAAGTAGTGATGAGGACATCCCTACATTTACACCTACCCCAATGACTACTGAAGATGCTACAACTGTTGCAAGAAAGGATCAGTCCAATGAGATTAGAATTGGACCTGTTACAAGAGCTCGTGCTAAGCTACTGGAACAACAGGTGAATTTACTCCTAAACGAATCTGGTACTTTGATTGATGAGAACTTTATACTGCCTCAGTCTATGCATTTATGTATGATCAGGTTCGTTGGAGAAACAAGCATGGCGCGAGGAGGAGAAGGGCTAGAAGAGAAGCCCAACATGATGATCGTCCAAGGATGCGCGAGGGAGGAGCGGGAGGAAGGCGCAAGAGAAGATCATCAAGACGAAGGCAAAAAGATTTGCCATGACCGGAGTGTCCGGCCAGATCCACCCGGACTGTCCGGCCTGGTCGAAAGGAAAACTAGCGTGGACATTCAGTATGCCAGTTCGGACACTACACGGACACCACCCGGAAACTTCAAAGTTTCCAGCCAGACCGGACTGTCCGGACACTTCACCCGGAGTGTCTGACCTGACCGGACTGTTCGGCCGATTTCGACCGGAGAGTCCGCCCGCCGACCGAATCTGGTCCGAGTCGGTTTGTATCAGTTTGAGTCGTTTACGTTTAGTTTCGGTTTCTGGTCGCTCCAGTCGCCCTTATAAGCCTTGGGATGACCTCTAGCTAGGTTTTAGACCACGTTAAAACTATTTTGGAGTTGTTTCTTTCATAGAACCTCTGGAATTACCCTGTGTTCGAATCTACCAACTATAATTGAGTGTGATCTGTTGTTCCATTGGAATTAGTAGATTACATACTACCGTTCATGGTCACGGCTGCGTGCGCAAGAGCGTGGTGTTGTGAATATCCTACAAGGTTCGAGAGCTGTTGCATTGGCATCAGGGATCGAGCGGGAGAGTTCATAGCTATAGGCTAGTTATCTATCATCCACCATCATCACCGCCATCCGCTTACTGAGAAGATCGGGCCACCCCATATCAAGTAGCGTCAGCCACATGTAGCGGTTGTGGTCATCCACGAGTAGCAGGAAGTACCTCTTCCCACCTAGTGTGGGTGGCGAGATGGACCTGCAGAGGTCGACATGGACCAGCTCGAGCTTCTCCGTTGCATGGAACTTGGCCGTTTGAGGAAACGGGGTGCGACGTTGCTTGCCTGCCAAGCATGCATCACAAAGCTCATCAGCGTGGTCGATCTTTGGAAGACCATGCACCATGATTGTGCGTGACATCTTCTCCAAGGCACCAAAATGTTGATGGCCAAGGCGCTCGTGCCATCGCCATGCATCACTTCTGCGACGAGCTGAGAAGCAAACCGGCTACACGATATGTAGAGGAACCTTGTAGAGACGGTTCCGTGATCGTGCCGCCTTGGCGAGCAGACGTCTGGTCCTGTCACGGACGTACATGGTGCCATCACGAATCAAAGTCTCGCAGCCGTTCTCGTCAAATTGGCCGAGACTGATGATGCTTGTCTTGAAGCGTGGGATAAAGTAGACCTCCCTGAGCGCGGTGCTCGCCGCCGCGAGCGGTGAACATCACGGTACCACGCCTGCATATGCCCACCACGTAGTTGTCGCCGAACTTCACCGAACCGGTGAACTTCTCGTCGAGGTCGGCGAAAGCCATGCGGTCACCCGTCATGTGGTTCGATGCACCATGGTATCTAATAACAAAGTCTGGCGAGGTATATAAAGCCTCTACCGATCGATCACTAGTATAGATTGACTAATTGATTCGTATATATGTACTAACGAATGTTTCTTCTCTTAGATCTCCGCATCGGGCCAATCTTCTACAAGGAAAAGAGGCTCGGCCCAAAAGTTGCCCGCTGATGTCCGTTTCAGCATTGACTTAGTCTCTGTGATGGGTCAACCGTTGGAGCCCATACAGTATGTCAATGCATTTGTACATCAATGCGGAGTGATTGCTAGAGACACCATCCTGATCACCACGTGAGAGTGGAATAAGCCAGGAAAGAAAAGGGATCTAGCTGGGGCTAGTTTTATCGATGATAGAGCAAAATATGCGATGTGGAATTCTATGATGACACATTTCACACTACCAGTCTTGGAGACTGATGAGCTCACACAGCAAATGAGGTTGAAAGTCAAGGAGTGGGCTCTTAAGAAGATGGGCGAACTATTCAAGGATTAGAAGAAAAGATTGTACCACAACTATGTGAAGAAGAAGAAAAACTCCTGAATTCACTGGACCACTAGAGAAGCAGCGGGATAACTAGGCCGCATGTGTGCAATACAAGACCTCGGAACCAGCTCTGGCAATGTTAGAAAACAAAAAGCTAAATGCAGCCAAAAAGAAATATCACCATCATATGGGCACAGGTGGCTACAAGAGTGCCATGCCTAAGTGGGATAAAGATGAGGCTGACCTGTCGGCTAAAGGGGTCACTCCAGCTATGTCTGGTTGGCCCTTGACGTCAAGAAATTGGTTACTCGGGAATGGGGCATCGTATGACCCAGAAACAGGCGAGATTGTTGCAAAAAAAGAAGTTGATAGACCCAAGGATGAACTTATTAAAGTGATAAAAGAGGTTCAAGAGGGAAAGTTTGTTCTCGATAGAGAGAACGATGAGCTTACAAAGGCCTTCGGGAATCCTAAAAAGGATGGATGAACACGAGGCTTCAGACCTTCTTGTCCATGGGCTATCGGGTTTCCCGAGGACTTTGACACCTACAAAAGTCGATCGAGAAAAACAAAGCGGCGAGAACAGGAGGATGCAGAGCGTTTCGCGAGGGTTGAAGCCATGTTGGAGCAGCATCGGGAGGATCTTAATGAACTTAGAGGACTCCGACAGCAAGATCCTGCACTAGAGAGTACTGTCGGCCCATCTCAACGGAAAAGCAGTGTGGCTTCCCCGGAGGTCCACGCTAATGATGCAACGATGGATGTGTACCCCGTGGATGCAATTAAGGAGAAGACTAGTTGTGAACTGCATGTTGAACTGAAGAACATATCCATGAAGGTGGCGGTCGGCTTTGCTTTACCTTCTGCACCGGGAGAGACCTACCATTGCAATCCGATTCTAGCTGGCTATGCTCGTGTCGGTGTGGATGAAGTTCAACCGATGTGTCAGTCACTACAGCTTGACATCCCTGGAGGTGAAGGGGAGACGACACTGGGAGAAGTCATGAGTAGCTTTATCCTTTGGAAAAAAGGAATACATCAAGTTTCCTGGCTCGGCACCAAGGCCGCCTTCTCCACCGAGAAACAATCCATCACCTCCAAGGCCACCGTCTCCTCCCAGTAAAATTCCACCACCTCCAAGTCCACCCCTCCTTGATAATGACCTCAACACGAGTCCATCTCGATCTACGCAGCCGCCTCCACTCAACAAGGGGCAAAAGCGGAAGAATAGCACCGCTCCCTTGAGGGATAACCAACGCTGAAAGCGACAGTTGTTGCCCCTCACAAGAGTACCGCCGGTTCCTCCCAAGAGGGCTTACGACCTGAACGATGAGGAGAGCGATGCGATCGTACGTGCCGAAGTGGATGCCCATTTTAAAACTGGAAACCAAGGAGCACTTTAGGAGATTGCTGATGCAGCCATCCCAAGCTCAGTTAAATGCGCCAGATAACTATAGTCGCTGTCTTTAGAAGATACTGAAACAGAAGAGATCAAGTGGTAGAGGAAGCATCACAAAAGACGTTCCCCAGCAGGGGAACAAGCAAAACTATCAAGTGATAACGAAAGCATCACAAAAGATGTTCCCCAGCTGGGGAAACAAGCAAATCAATCGATGCCCCCGCTCCAGGTGTTACCCGAACCTCAACTATATGGGGGAGAACCTTTGCATATGGAAACAGCTAAGATATTGGCCGAGCAATGTAATACGTCTATTCATGACATTATTCGCGGCGCTAATATCACCAGGGCTGATGTAGCACAACGATATGTTCACGGGGAGCCTTTGTTCAGTTCTGAGAGGCTCCGGGATATGCCAACCAAAATGGGACAATTGCATGTATAGTAGATGGAAGAAGCAAAAAAAGAGCGACATTGGCTCATAGCGAAAGTTCGAGAAGAGCATTACTTCACTGAAGACAAGGTCCCTATTGAATTTTACTGTATGTATACAAAAAGGTCTCCTGCCGCGGCTCCGGGATATGCCAACCAAAATGGGACAATTTTACTGTGTTTTCATTACAAACAAACAAAAATACTTAAACCCCATCTCCTGCCGCGGCAGCAACCCTTTAGTCTCGGTTCGTGTTACGAACCGGGACTAAATGTCCTCCAGCCAAGCGTGGTTCGCAGGGCCACGTGGTGGACCTCTAGTCCCGGTTCGTAACTGAACCGGGACTAAAGGACGGACCTTTAGTCCGGATCTAGCAGTCTCGGTTTGCAATCCGGTACTAAAGGTCCTTACGAACCGGGTCTAAAGGCCTGGTTTCTACTAGTGTTGGAAGGAGAAAGATTAACGAAGTTCCGTATATTTCTCTATTTTCATGTAGTATTTCAGATATTTCACATAGAATTTATTCAAATGTAGACCAAATGAAAAAAATAATATAGTTGAATTTTGTCCAAATATGGGCTGAAAATTATGGTAAAGCTAATATTACGGTACCCAGCGAATTTTGGGCGTTGAACTTTTTCTCGGCAAGCGGCGAGTGATTCTCCTGGCGGGCAGAGTGGAGTGTGCGATCAGCCAATGGGCCATCACAAGTGATGCAGGGCAAGCTATGTTCGGCGTTTGGTCCTAAGATGATTTCTTACAAATGCATGTCACGCATGCTCGTCTGCAAGATGATTTCATATCAAACGAACGTCAAATAATTTAAGTTTGAGTCCCATGCAGGACCAAGAAAAATGGGAGATCATGAGGAATGCCAGACGGAAATGCCATTGTGGTCCCAATACGTGTATGGAGAAGATGGATAGCTGCCTCAACATGTGTGACACAACTATACAATAGACAAGAATAGACAAGAGGGAAAGAGTTGCTGCCCAAGCACGACCGCAAGAAACTCCTACAATGTATGTCGTTTAACCGGTACTTCCCGGCCAAGATGCGCATCTCTTTATGGATGTAAAATCGTCGACGGAACCTATCCTAGCGGTTATTCTAAACTGCATCTTCTACTTGATTGGTTGTTCCTTTGGCGGCAGGGAGTGATTCGCAGCATCCCACCACCTGGATCATGGGAATATTTTTTTTGTCACATTCGATGGCTATGGCGAGCTGCCCGTCAAGGTCTTCAGTGGTTGCTAGTGTTGCACAGAGCTTCGGTTCGTGGGTCACAATCGCCCTTGAAGTTGTCATCTCCGAGCTGACCGTCAAGGTCTTCAGTGGTTGCTAGTTGAAGCTATGGGTCTGATATCTGATGTGAAAGTACATTTACAAGATGTGAGGGATAATTCTTCACGAGGGAGTTGAAATTCGTGCCATGGAGCTTCCTGGTGGGGCAGAAGGGGCACCTATACACGTCGTCGACGAAGAAGTTGTTCTACTGACCGGACTTTAGCCTCCTCAGCACATGACGAGTCTTGGTGTCCTTGGACTCGTCGTCGCTACGGAGGTCGCTGCTATCCTCCTGTTGGAAAAAACAGTAGAGTGAAATAAGGACATGATTGAGATACTTTGATTATCGGGATTGATTTTTTGCATAAATTAACCGAATGAGATCTCCCAATTATTCTCCAAATCTCAAACCAAATCGAGTACTGATCCCAACTACGAACAGGGGATTCATCGAAAATTGAGATCTAACACAATAGGATTAGCTACTGTAAAAAATACGAACAGCCGAGCCCTAATAACATACGATCTGGCATCCAACAATGGGAACGGGGGAAGAACAAGGGAAGGGGAGAAAACCCTGATTACCTCAGACCACGGGTCGGCGATGCTGGTGTCGTAGGGGTTCTCTGGCCTTATGTAGACAACCTCCTCGTAGGGGTCCCAGCCGAGCGGGATCTGTCCGAGACCGGCGGGGGCCTCCTCACCGGTGGCTACGACGGATGCGGGGACGAGGACGGGGGGCTCCTCGCCGGCGGCCTTGGAGGTGCCGATGGCCACCGCGCCGATCTTCTCCATCGCCGGCGTGATTGGGGTTTTGTTGGGCGTTTGCAGAAGGTGATGGGACAGTGGAGACGATTGAGTGAGCGAGTGCGTGATGAGTGGGAGTGGGGAGGCCTCTAATCAAACAAGTCAAAAGCTATTGTGAGGAGTATGAAATAAGTGTTTCAAATATGGATGATCTTACTGTACCAACGGGGGAATTTGTCCGCTCCAAGAATAAGGTAATTATGCATTATTATTACAAGGTTGACATCTTCTATGTTTCTATTGATGCAACTATGGCCGAGATAAATCGTCGCTTCAATGAGGTTTCCTCAGAGTTGTTGGTATGCATTTCATGTCTTAATTGAAGAAATTCATTCGATATGATGCAGCCCGTCCTACGGACGCTCCTACATCTACACCAACAAGTTCCCCAAGTGGACCCATGACTCGTGCCCAAGCCAAACTCCTACAAGCTAAGATGAACTCGCTCATCTCCTCATGCCAATTTGATACATCCTTGGATGGTGATGAGGGCATCCCTACGGTTGATACAACCATTGCACCTACAGCCACACTTCCTCACGTTCCACAATTCCAAGCACCTCTCACAAGAGCTCGTGCACGCCAACTAAATTATCAGGTACTTTTATTTCTAGGAACTATTCCTAATATTCATGAGAATATGATGCTGCCTAAATCAGATGTGTGTATGTTACTTAGGAATGATGGGCCTAGCATGGATGAGAGGGACAAGCATTGGAGCATGATCATGCATGGAGATGATGGCAGCAATCGTGTGAGGATTCAGGATGACGCTGCAAGTGAAGATTTCAGAACTTTGAAGCCACCATAATGAAAACATGAAGACATGGACGAACTAGAGAGCTACACACTTCAAATTTTTGTCCATGTGATTAGATGGTGTTGCGTCACCTTTAAATATGGGCCAGGCCCATGTATTTTTCGTCCAAATAAAGGGGCTGAACTTTTAGAGTCCGTATAGTGGAGGAAACCGGCCTAGAGATGGATTTCGACCTCCTTCCCAAGGCTGGCCAAAATTTCCTTCTGTTCCTCCATATATACTCCCATTAGGTCATCGTTTAGATTCGGATTTTGTTTAGTAAAAGACTTAGCCACGAGCTACTCTTCGCCATAGGCACAAGTGTCAAACCGACCTTTTGTACTACGCACTGACAGAATCCCACCTCTTCAATAAAGCTTTCATCTATATTCACAATATCTTGATTGCATCTATAATTCTTGATGGTTCTTCGATTGCTTGCAGGGATTGATCCTCGTGATCAGGTTGATCTAGCTCCGGCATGATCAATAGCCTTGGAAGTTGGTGTATCGATTGCTAAGGCGCAACATCTTGCACGTTTGTAGTCGGATCATCAACGTCGACCTCCACCATAATCGACAGATATCGTCTCATCGAAAGATCGGGCACCTTTACCCTATCAAGTGGTATCAGATTTCAGGTTTCTCGGTGAGATCTTACAGTTTTCATAGTTTAGATTGCATCTGTTATTCTTCCTATAAACCATAAAAATCCAACAAATTAGGGTTAGATCCGTATCCTAGAAACACTTTCGGGCCTATTGCATCGTTTCTTTTTAGTATTTGCTTTGTTGAGTTCTAGTCTGCATTGTCGTGTCCAATGCTGGTTTTAGATCTAGATCTTTAGAGTTTCGAGTTCTGGTCACAGCCAACACCACCGATTCCGCTATCACCACCACCGCCATACACTTGCTACAACCCTACGCCCACATACCGCCTCTGCCACCACATATCCTTGTTCCAGTCCAGTTAGGTTTGTTTTTGTTTTCCTACTCTTGCTTTCCACCATTGTAGATCCGATTTGAGTTGTAACTTGATCCGAGTTCCAGAAAGTTTCGGCCAGAAGGGAAGAGGAGGGGAGAGCAAAAAAAATATCTGGAAACTCCTCCGATTTTTTTCCGACCTATACTGTTTTTAGGCTTCTGGGATCGTTTTGAGCTATACGCCATTATAGTGAAAAAAAATTGGCGTATGCACGCTTTTCAGAGCAGTTTCGTGCAGTTTTCGGAAATTTCAAAAAAAAATCTTGAGCCTATCCTGATATTCCACTTTGCTGATCGTTTTGCGACACTTTCCGTACTAGTGATTTTCGCCTCATTCGCGCGCTGTTCAGAGCACTGGTGCCTATTGCTTTTCGGTGTCACGGCGTGACTCGTAGTGTTCTAGGCTCGCGTCTCTTGCTTGGGATAGTCTAGGACCAGCACAGTACTGTCGTTGAGCTGTTATTCAACCTTGCATTGCTGTTTTGAAATTGTGTCTACAGATATTGCACCCACCCAGAACTCCACATATTCCTACACCGTGCGTTGACACCACCTGTCAATCGCTCTATTCAATCTTCCTGAAGATTCATCACGACGGTTGCTGCTCACCACCTGCTGGAGGGTAAGAACGGGTAAGAGTATTGGTTTGCTTGACAAATTAAGTGTTTTCCACCACTGTTCCTATTGTATCTCTATTATATACCTATGCTTTTTGCGTACTAATCATGCCACCAGAAAACACCGAGACACAACCACTGGAGGGTGAAGCCTTGCAGGCTCACGTCACCACACTTTTTGCTGACCATATGCAGGATGTGGACAAGCGTTTTACTGACACGATGGAGCAACTCGAGGGACTCGAGACCGCCTTCACCACCAAACTCGATGCTAAATTCCAGGAGGTGCTAGCATGCTTACCTCCACCACCGATGGCTCGCGCGCCTCCTCCACAGCCGACTCGCGGGGCTCCTACACCAAACTTGTTGGGATGTGCACAACACATTCTCAAACATCCGGCACAAACTTCGGCTGCGGGTGCTGCTGCTACCGCGGGCACTGCTGCTGCTGGCGTTGCAGGAGCTACGGGTGTCACACAGGCCCGTGATTCTCAGTTGGATGATTATTACGGGGAAGATGAGGACGAGGGCGAGTATGCGGACGACTTCACAGTTGATCAGCCAGCTGGTCGTCCTAGGCAATACCATCCCCACATTCGCCGTCCACCTCCTTTTCGGTTGGATCGACGCGAGGCGATACGAACTAATTATTCTGCAGGGCGTTCTACTTGGAGATCACCGAATTCGGCGTCACGGGCTGCTGCACCTACACCTCCAGCGACCACATCCACGCGATCTGCAGCATCTACACCACCTCCGTTTGTGGCATGGAAGACTACTCCGGGACCAGCCCCGAGTGTTGCGTCCTCCATGGCATCTACGGGCAAGTCTAGCCACATTCAGTGCCGCAAATGTGGTGGACTTGGTCACTTTGCACGTGATTGTGCCTCCTCTCGTGTGATGATTGCTCTTGAGGATGGTGGATACGATTCCGTCAGTGATTATGATGAAGATAATTTGGCTCTTATTGCATATGATGAGCAATGTGCTGCAGCACCCACGGAGCAATATTCTGAATATATGGCTGCGGAACATGCGGAGAAATACCCGAGTTTAATTGCACAAATTACCAAGGACGAGCCTGACCAGCGCCATAATCTGTTCCATACCAAGGGCGTGGTTAAAGATTGCTGTATTCGCATTATTATTGATGGAGAGAGCTGCAACAACTTGGTGGGCATGGAGATGGTTGAAAAGCTTTCTCTCACGACACGACCCCATCCTCGTCCATATCACATTCAATGGTTTAATAACAACGACAAGGTTAAGGTAACACGTACAGTTCATGTGCATTTTACTATCGCTGCATATGCTGATTATGTTGAGTGTGATGTTGTTCCTATGCAAGCATGTGCTCTTTTACTTGGTAGACCATGGCAATTTGATACAAATTCTATACACTATGGTAGCACAAATCAGTATTCTCTTGTTCATAATGATAAGAAAATTGTGTTACTTCCCATGTCTCCTGAAAGTATTTTAAAAGATGATCTTGCTATAGCTAGTAGAGCACATAATAAGGGGAAAAAGTTGAGCGAAAATCAGATTGTTGCTAAGGAACTTATGCCTTCTCCAAGTACTTCTAAATCTGATCCAAAACATGCTAATGAAATTTGTTTGAAAAGTACTTGTTTGCTAGCTAGCAAATCTGATATTTCTGAAATTGATGTGAGTACTACTGCATGTTAGGCTATCATTTGCAAAGAAGTGTTGTTTTTGGCTGAGGAGATTCCTCCTTCATTGCCACCTGCTATTGCTAACATTTTGCAGGAGTATGAGGACATTTTCCCATAAGATGTACCTCTAGGACTGCCACCTATTCGTGGAATTGAGCACCAAATTGATTTGATTCCTGGAGCATCTTTTCCCAACCATGCGTCATATCGTACCAATCCGGGGAGACGAAAGAGATTCAGCGACAAATTGAAGAACTTCTTGACAAGGGTCATATTCGTGAGTACCAAAGAAAGATGGTTCCAAAGAAAGATGGTTCTTCGCGCATGTGTACTGATTGTAGAGCAATCAATAATATTACTATTCGATATCGTCATCCTATTCCTCGTTTAGATGACATGCTTGATGAATTGAGTGACTCTACCATGTTCTCTAAGGTTGATTTGCGTAGTGGTTACCACCAGATTCGTATGAAGTTAGGAGATGAATGGAAAACTGCATTTAAAACTAAATTTGGCCTATATGAGTGGTTAGTGATGCCCTTTGGTTTAACTAATGCTCCCAGCACTTTCATGAGATTAATGAATGAAGTTTTACGTGCTTTTATTAGACATTTTGTGGTGGTCTATTTTGATGATATATTGATATATAGCAAATCTGTAGAAGAACATTTGGAACATTTACGTGTTGTTTTTCATGCTTTACGTGCTGCATGTTTTTTTGGTAACATTGCGAAGTGCACCTTTTGCACGGATAGAGTTGCTTTTCTTGGCTATGTTGTTACAGCACAGGGTATTGAAGTTGACCCCGCCAAGATTGAAGCAATTTCGAGTTGGCCACAACCCAAAACAGTCACACAAGTGAGGAGCTTCCTTGGCCTCGCTAGATTTTATAGGCGCTTTGTCAAAGATTTTGGTTCCATTGCAGCGCCGCTGAACGAGCTTACTAAGAAAGATGTGCCCTTTGTTTGGGGCGGTGCACAACAAGAAGCCTTCATGCTACTCAAAGATAAGCTTACACATGCTCCTTTACTCCAACTTCCTGATTTTAATAAGACCTTTGAGTTGGAATGTGATGCTAGTGGAATTGGTTTGGGAGGAGTGTTGTTACAAGAGGGAAAACCTGTTGCATACTTCAGTGAGAAATTGAGTGGAGCTAGTTTGAACTATTCTACTTATGATAAGGAATTATATGCTCTTGTTCGGACATTACAAACTTGGCAACATTATTTATGGCCTAAAGAATTAGTTATACATTCTGATCATGAATCTTTGAAGCATATTCGTAGTCAAGCTAAGTTGAATAAACGTCATGCAAAGTGGGTTGAATTCATTGAATCTTTTCCTTATGTTATTAAACACAAAAGGGTCAAGATAATATTATTGCTGATGCTTTGTCACGTCGTTATACCATGTTATCTCAACTTGACTTCAAAATCTTTGGATTGGAAACTATTAAAGAACAATATATGAAAGATGTCAATTTTAAAGATGTTTTGCAGCATTGTCTAGAGGGTAGAACTTGGAACATATTCGTCCTTAATGATGGGTTTGTGTTCCGTGCTAACAAACTATGCATTCCAGAAGGTTCCGTTCGTCTTTTGTTGTTGCAGGAGGCGCATGGAGGAGGATTGATGGGTCACTTTGGAGTAAAGAAGGCAGAAGGCGTACTTGCTACACACTTCTTTTGGCCACGCATGCGAAGGGATGTTGAGAGGTTTATTGCTCGCTGCACAACATGTCAAAAAGCTAAGTCACGCCTTAATCCACATGGTTTATATATGCCTCTTCCTGTTCCTAGTGTACCTTGGGAGGATATTTCTATGGACTTTGTTTTAGGATTACCTCGAACACAGAAGGGGAGGGATAGTATTTTTGTGGTTGTGGATAGATTTTCTAAGATGGCACACTTTATTCCTTGTCATAAGAGTGATGATGCTGCTCATGTTGCTGAATTATTCTTTCGCGATGTTGTTCGCTTGCATAGTGTGCCTAATACTATTGTTTCAGATCATGATACTAAATTTCTTAGCCATATTTGGAAATGTTTATGGGCTAAGTTGGGGACTAAGTTGATGTTTAGTACTACATGTCATCCCCAAACTGATGGACAAACTGAAGTAGTTAATAGAACTCTGTCTACCATGTTACGGGTTGTTTTAAAGACGAACTTAAAAATGTGGGAAGATTGTTTACCTCATATTGAATTTGCTTACAATCGTTTCGTGCATTCTACAACTAAGTTATGCCCTTTGGAGATTGTGTATGGTTTTGTTCCTCGTGCACCTATTGATTTATTACCTATTCCATCTTCAGTGCAACATAATTTTGATGCTACACAACATGCTGAACAGATTCTTACGTTGCATAGGATTACTAAAGAAAATATAGAACATATGAATGCTAAATATAAAGTTGCTAGTGATAAAGGACGCAAGCATATTGTGTTTGATGTGGGAAATTTAGTTTGGTTGCATTTGCACAAAGATCGTTTTCCTGATTTGCGCAAGTCTAAATTAATGCCATGTGTTGCTGGTCATTTTAAAGTGTTAGAGAAAATGAATGATAATGCATATAAACTTGAGCTTCCTGCAGAGATGGGCACGGTAAGTCCCTCATTTAACATTGCAGATTTGAAACCATACTTTGGAGAAGAAGATGAGATTGCGTTGAGGACGACTTCAATTCAAGAAGGGGAGGATGATGAGGACATCCCTACGGTTGATACAACAGTTGCACCTACAGCCACACTTCCTCACGTTCCACAATTCCAAGGACCTCTCACAAGAGCTCGTGCACGGCAACTAAATTATTAGGTACTTTCGTTTCTAGGAACTATTCCTAATATTCATGAGAAAATGATGCTGCCTAAATCAGATGTGTGTATGTTACTTAGGAATGATGGGCCTAGCATGGATGAGAGGGACAAGCATTGGAACATGATCATGCATGGAGATGATGGCAGCAATCGTGTGAGGATTCATGATGACGCTGCAAGTGAAGATTTCAGAACTTTGAAGCCACCATAATGAAAAGATGAAGACATGGACGAACTAGAGAGCTACACACTTCAAATTTTCGTCCATGTGATTAGATGGTGTTGCGTCACCTTTAAATATGGGCCAGGCCCATGTATTTTTCGTCCAAATAAAGGGGCTGAACTTTTAGAGTCCGTATAGTGGAGGAAACCGGCCTAGAGATGGATTTTGACCTCCTTCCCAAGGCTGGCCAAAATTTCCTTCTGTTCCTCCATATATACTCCCATTAGGTCATCGTTTAGACTTGGATTTTGTTTAGTAAAATACTTAGCCACGAGCTACTCCGCCATAGGCACAAGTGTCAAACCGACCTTTTGTACTACGCACTGATAGAATCCCACCTCTTCAATAAAGCTTTCATCTATATTCGCAATATCTTGATTGCATCTATAATTCTTGCTGGTTCTTCGATTGCTTGCAAGGATTGATCCTCATGATCAGGTTGATCTAGCTCCGGCGTGATCAATAGCCTCGGAAGTTGGTGTATCGATTGCTAAGGCGCAACGTCTCGCACGTTTGTAGTCGGATCGTCAACGTCGACCTCCACCATAATCGACAGATATCGTCTCATCGAAAGATCGGGCACCTTTACCTTATCAAATGGTGTGCTACTTCATGCAACTACTCTATGAATCATCAGTTACGAAGTCCCAACACATCACCAAGCATCCAAGGATGGAGAACAAGGAGAAGATCGTGAAGCAGAAGCCGCTGGAGCTGCTCAGACCGGAGTCTCCGGTCTGCGCACACCGGAGTCTCCTGCCTGAAGACACCGGAGACTCCGGCCCTACCTGCCTGAAGACACCGGAGACTCCGGCCCTACCTCCGGTCTGACCCCCTGCACCAGGCTCCGGGACAATCAGAAGGCCCCTTCAGAGGCTGGTCCGGAGGCTACAGCGGAATCTCCGGCCTAGACCGGAGTCTCAGGCCTGCACACCGGAGTCTCCGGTCCGATCGACGCCAGGCATGAAAAGGCTTTTGGGCCTTCGGCCCATGTACTCCTTAGTCCGTCCAGAACTTGCCTTTTATTCCTAAAGTACCCCTATTTAAGTGGCTGGCCTATATATAGTCCCCCACCTCCATTGTAAACCCTAGGCATGATATTTGGAATTAGTGGAAACCCTTTGTGGATCTATATAGTTCTTGCCTCATGCTCCTTTGACAAAGGAGCACCAAATATCCCAAACCTCGTTGGAGTTTGCATCGTGCCTCCGCGTTGTACAAGGCCTAGGCATCGGAGTCCCTTTGCCTAGACGTCAAGATCTCACCGAGTCTCCCATCTCGCCGTGCCGGTACGAGAGAGAGTCCTCCGCCCGACGCCGATCCTGGGGATTACGCCGGATCGGTCACCGCCAGCGTGAGCTATTGGTGTGTATCGTGGTTTTGCGTGTGTGTGTTCACCGTGTTCTTCGTGCGTGAGTTTGTCGTGTTCATCCTTCCCTCCTTCCCCCGCACTCCATCCTCGATTTGAGTGGGATTCGTGAAAGATCGGGCCACCCTAGAGGTTTTCCCTCAACATATTGGTATCAAGAGCTTCATTGCTCACGAATTCCCCCACAAAATTTTCTTCTATCCACCAAAAATTTGAAAATCGCCAAAAAAAGAGCCCCATATTTGCCTTTGGATCGATCTCTTGATTTGGAGTGTTATTTGTGGTTTTGATCTGACCAAACCTTGTCTTAGGGGTTGGTCCAGCTTTATCCTGCGTTTTCCTAGCCCAATTTGGCCAATTTTTCGCGGATTTGAGGACCCAAGGCGTGGATTTCCGCTCAAGAACATGAGCAGTTCACGATCTGACTCTAGACCGGAATCTCCGGCCTGTACACCGGAGTCTCCGGCCTACACCGGAGTCTCCGGCCTATCCACACTGGAGTCTCCGGCCTGGACCGGAGTTTCCGGCCTACGACCCCGGAGTCTCCGGCCCGACGCCTGATTTTGACAGTTTTGCCTCTAATCTTGCATTTGCTAAATTCCCCTTGTTTGTTTGTGCCCGTGTGCGTATCGTAAACTAACAGCAAGCTTCCGCATCAACAACCCCCGCGCTCATCGACACCACGGCCCACGAACATCATCCCGCACCACCGACGCCAAGTTCATCATCACCAACGAAGGTATAACTTGCGTCACCTTGTTAACCCCTATCTTCCGTTGTGTGTACCTATCCCATGAGAGTGACGCATCTTGTGTTTGCTTGAGCATTGTGCATTTGTCCTTGGATAGTGAGAGTGCAAGAGCAATATCAAGTGTGACTAGGTAGCATCAAGGGAGAGCAAAAAAAAGAAAGAAAAAGATACAAAGCAAAAGAAAAAGAAAAATAGTCTCCCCTTGCAAAAGAGAGTCTCAAAGCTTGTAAGCAAAAGAGAGAGAACGAGCGCCCGAGGCGAGTGCACAAATCTGTTGCTCATTTTTCCTCTTTGCAAACGAGCCACGGTCTCTCCTTGTATTGGCACGACACCGAGCGTAGTCTTTGTTAGGACATTTTGTTTGCTCATTTTCATAGTCGTGTCAATCCCAACAATCTCCACGTGTGTGTATATAGTCGTAGGTTCCCGTCACCCCTTTGAGTTTTGTTGGAGTTTACCCACTTTTGACTATCCCTTTTCTTTTGGTTGGTTCTTTGGCATTCCACAATCCTAACCTACCACCAACAAGCTTTTGAGAGTTAGTTCTTTCTTGAGTGTGAGTTTTATTTGCAATTCCACTTTGCACACTTATAGCTCTCACTTGTGGTTTCTAGTTTGGTGCAATTCCCAAGGTGAGGTACAAGGCTAACACCACCATATTCCACTTCCATATACAATACTTGTGTGTTTTGCATGATGGATAGGAACGGTGAGTCGAGCCAACCACCTCCCCAAGAAGAAGATCAAGGACCGTACATGACGCGCGCAAGTCACTTCATCGTTCGCCAAGAGTTCTGTGAACGTTGCCAAGCCCTTGAGACGCGACAAGATTAACAATTTGGCGAGACGCAAGCCAAGTTCAAGAACATCGAAAACCGCTTCGACGGCCTCGAACGACAAATGCACGCAATGCATCACAACTTCGGCCACCAAAATGAAGCGCTTCAACGCTCCATCGCTGAAACAAATGACAATCTTCGACGCCTCATCGATGGAATGGCAAGACCACGTTCACGCGCATCAAGGTCTTCAAGTTCTTCGCGTCGTCATGCACCTCTACAACAAGATCTACATCCAAGTGCTCCAAGACGCAATGATGCCCCGTGGTTGAAGATGGAAGTTCTTCGAACCCCACGGCACGCCGCAACGTCAAGCTATGATGGTGATTTCTCTTCAAGGCCACGAGCAAGGCAAGAAGCACACCGTCATCACGCAAGGGCATTGGTGATCCAACAAGAGCAACCACAAGAAGGACCGCAAGTGTAACCGCAAGTCTACCACCATCGACAGCGACACATACTTGACACAACAAGTGATGACTCCAATGTGGAGAATCAAGCTCGTCATCAACGTGAAGCTCTCCAAGATCCTCCCCCTCGTCATCATCATCATGAACGCCCCCAACGACACCATGGTCATCACGAGGCGCCTCCTCCACCACACAAAAACAAGGAGCATCAAGTGGTACAAGTTGAGCGACGTCCACCACGTCAAGAGGCTCATGACCATCATCTTCGTCGTGAGGCCCATGTGCCTAACCAACGTCACCAACCAAGGAATGAGCCTCCCCTTCGTCATCAACCGCGTCATGAGGCTCCACATCCTCAACAACCTCATGGGGCCCAAGCGCCTCAACAACATCCAACCGCGCCAAGAGCAAGAGCAAGCTCCTCAACAATAATATCAAGAGCAAGCTCTGCAACAAGGTCGCGAGAACCAAGTTCCACCTCCTCAACCATAAGATCATCAACAAGGTCACCAAGCTCGTCGTAATGACCGCAACGATGAAGAAACTTTCGGCAAGCTCAAGTTCATGATGCCCAAGTTCACCGGATCCAATGACCCCGAAGAATACCTCTCGTGGGCACTCAAGGTCGACAAGATCTTCCGCATGCACAACTATAGCAACGAGAAGATGGTAGCCATGGCTTCGCTTGAGTTTGCTGATTACGCCAACCTTTGGTGGGAACAAGTTCAAGTTGCTCGTGATGCAAGACAAGAACCGCCAATCACAACTTGGCATGACACGAAGACTCATATGAGATCCCGCTTTGTCCCCGCGCATTACACATGACCTCTTCAACAACCTTCAATCGCTTCGTCAAGGTACAAAGACCGTGGAAGAGTACTTCAAGGAAATGAAACTCAACTTGATCCGCGCTAACATTGATGAGCGCATGGAGAAAACTATGGCACGTTTCCTTATTGGCTTGAATCACCCAATCAAGCGCATCATCGAGTTCCAAACATATAACACCATGGTTGAGCTTGTGCACATCGCAACAAAGGCTGAACGTCAAGTGCAAGAGGACATCAAGTACAACAAGACCAAGACGTATTTCACCTACAAGCAAGCTTCAACCGCTACGCCAACAACTTTCAATGGAAGCTCCTCAAGTACCTCCAAGCCTTCCTTCAAGCCCACACTTCCTCAAGGAAAACTGCCCCAAGTGGCAAACAAGCAAAGAGTGATACATCTTTCAATGGTGAATGCTACAAGTGTGGAGGTAAAGGACACAAGTCGGCCGAATGTGGAAACAAGAAAGTCTTGTTCATCCATGACAATGGTGATGAATAGTACTTGAGTGAAGATGAATTTGATGCCCGAGTCAAGGAAGCAATGGCAAGACAACGAGTGGAAGATGACCAAGAACTCGTCATGTGTGAACATGACACAAGTCCATCGCTTGTCGTCACAAGGATCTTGACCACTCAAGCACAAGAGCGTGAAGACCAACGCTCAAACATCTTCCAAACACGAGCCGGCATCAATGGCAAATCTATCAAAGTGATCATCGATGGAGGGAGTTGCCACATCCTTGCTAGCACCGAGTTGTGTGAGAAGCTCAACCTCACCCTCCATCCGCACAAGCACCCCTACCACGTGCAATGGCTAAGTGACCAAGGGTCCGTGAAGATCAAGCATACCGTATCGGTCTCCTTTGCCATTGGTCCTTACAAAGATACGGTGGAGTGTGATGTGGTTCCTATGACAGTTTGCCACATGCTTCTTGGTTGACCATGGCAATTTGACAAGGCTGCTCAACTTGATGGTCGCATCGATGTATATATCTTCAAATGGCTCAACAAAACATGTGTTTTGCAACCAATGACTCCTAGCCAAATAATTGCGGACAATGCAAAGGCTTTAGTGAGGGCGCAAAGCACAACACCTACTTGTGAGAAGAGCGGTGAGAGAGAGAACCACCTCATAGTGAGTGAGAGCCACAAGCTAAACTCGAGTGGAAAAACTAAGAGTGTTCTCCTTGCCACAAAAAGTGAGATGATAGATATTCGAAACAACCCATCCATCTTGCACTATGTCCTCCTTTGCAAGGGACTAGCGCAAGGATCTAATGAATTAACCAATGTTCCTCCATCTTTGATGATTGTTTTGCAGGTATTCAAGGATGTGTTCCCCGAAGAGGTTCCACATGGACTACCTCCTCTTCGCGGCATCGAACATCGCATTGACCTCATCCCCGGTCACCACTTCCCAACCGCGCCGCTAATCGCACGAACCCGGAGGAGACAAAGGAGATCGAACGTCAAATCAACCAACTCGTCTCCAAAGGTTTGATCTAAGTTAGCACTAGTCCAAGTGTCGTACCCGTGATACTTGTTCCAAAAACAGATGATACGTTACGGTTATGCATGGACTGCCGTCCAATCAGTGCTATCACCGTGTGTTATTGACATCCCATACCACATCTAGATGACATGCTTGATGAATTGTGTGGAGCCACTATTTTTTCGAAAATTGATCTTCGTAGTGGTTACCATCAAATACGCATGGCTGAAGGTGATGAGTGGAAACCTGCCTTCAAGACCAAACTTGGTCTCTATGAATGGTTGGTTATGCCCTTTGGTTTATCTAATGCCCCATCCACCTTCATGCGCCTCATGAATCATATCTTGCGTTCTCTCATTGGAAAAAGAGTTGTTGTCTATTTCGATGATATTCTTGTTTATAGCAAATCACTTGAGGACCATATAACACATGTCAAGGAAGTTTTGCAAATCCTTTGACATGAAAAGCTTTATGCTAATCTTCCCAAGTGCACTTTTGCTAAAGACAAGTTGATTTTTCTTGGATTTGTCGTTTCTTCAAAGGGAATTGAAGTTGATGTTTCCAAGGTAAAGGACATACGAGATTGGCCCATCCCAACAAATGTGAGTGAACTCTAGAGTTTTCATGGGTTGGCCGGTTTCTATCGTCGCTTTGTGAAAGACTTTTCAACCATTGCGTGACCTCTCAACGAGTTGACGAAAAAGAATGTCACCTTCGTGTGGGGCACATCACAAGAAAAAGCTTTTGATGAACTTAAAAAGAGGCTCACCGAAGCACCTCTCCTTGCGTTACCGGATTTCACTAAAAATTTTGAGATAGAGTGTGATGCTAGTGGTATTGGCATTGGAGGAGTCCTTATGCAAAATGGACATCCTATAGCCTACCATAGCGAGAAACTTGATGGTGCTCGCCTTAATTATCTGATTTATGACAAAGAGCTTTTTGCCTTAGTTCGTGTCCTTCAAGTTTGGCAACACTACCTATGGCCCAAAGAATTTATCATAAATTCCGACCATGAGTCGCTGAAATATCTCAAAGGCCAAGCCAACTTGAGTAAGAGACACGCTAAGTGGGTTAAGTTCATGGAGTCTTTTCCATACATAGTCAAGTATAAGAAGGGCAAAGATAATGTAGTTGCGGATGCCTTGTCTCGCAAACACACAAGCCTTCTTACGAGAGTTGAAATCAACATGTTGGGTCTTGAGGAAATAAAATCTTTGTAGTGCTCCATTGACAAAGGGGTTGATGATTTCTATTTGCATAAGGGCTTTCTCTTTAAACAAAACAAGCTTTGCATTCCAAAATCGTCGCTCCAACTTTTGCTTCTCCAAGAATCTCATGGTGGAGGCCTTATGGGTCACTTTGGCCGTGACAAGACACTGGACATGCTCTCCACTCACTACTTTTGGCCCAAGATGAAGCGCGACGTGGAGCGCTACGTTCAACGGTGCATGACATGTGTTCAAGCTAAGTCGCAAGCTAATCCCTATGGTCTTAATATGCCATTGCCTATTCCTCATACACCTTGGTCCGACATTAGCATGGATTTCGTGTTAGGATTGCCTAGATCTAAGCATGGTCATGACTCTATATTTGTTGTCGTGGATCGCTTCTCCAAAATGGCACACTTCATACCGTGTCATAAGACCGACGATGCTTCACATGTTGCAAATCTGTTTTTCAGGGAAATCGTCCGTCTTCACGGTGTGCCAAGAACAATTGTCTCCGACCGCGACGTCAAATTCATGAGCTACTTATGGAAGACACTCATGTCCAAGCTCGGTGTCAAGCTCCTCTTTTCATCCGCGTCACATCCTCAAACTGATGGCCAAACCGAAGTTGTCAACCAAAGCCTCGGAACTTTTCTACGTGTGTTGATCAAGAAAAACTTGAAGGATTGGGAGGACTGCATCCCACTCACCGAGTTCGCCTACAACCGTGCCAAGCACTCGACAACCAAGATAAGTCCCTTCATGATCGTCTATGGTTTCGAGCCCCTCACCGCGCTCGACATCCTACCACTACCTCTCCATGAGCGCACCAACATGGACGTTGAAAAGCGTGCACAAGCTATGAAGAAACTTCATGAAGAAACAAGACCTACTATCGAACAACAAGTCCTTCACCAAGCTTCAAGTTTAAACAAGGACAAGAAGGAGATGATCTTTGAAGAAGGTGACCTTGTGTGGATACACCTAAGCAAAGACCGCTTCCCCAAGGAACGTGACTCCAAGCTCAAGCCAAGAGGGATGGTCCCTTCAAGATCCTCAAGCAAATCAACAGCAACGCCTACATCATTGACATACCGACACCAAGTACCTTGCAAGCAATACATTCAACATCAAGGATCTCTCACCCTACCATGGAGATGTTGTTATGGGGTAACCCCGTGGGTGGCCCGATCTTCACGGATCTCGTGGTCAAATCGATGGAAAGCGAGGGGAAAGGGAGAAGGTAGCGGAAGCGGACGCACACCTCGTGAAGAACACGATGAACACACGCAAAACACACACGATACAAGGCCGATTGCTCTCACCGGTGGCCTCTGGTCCGATAGAATCCTCGCAAGGAAAGATCGGTCAACGTGCTCCCTTGATCCCACGCGGAGAGGGAAGAACACCTTGGAGATGGTCTTGACGTCTTGGCAAAGGGACACCGATGCCAAGGCCTTGTACAACGACGGAGGCGCGATGCAAACTCCAACGAGGTGGTGACGATAGTCGATCCCCTTTGGTAGAAGGGGATGAGGCAAAACTAGAGATTCCACAAAGGGGTTTTCTTTAGTCTATCATCTATGCCTAGGGTTACATGAGGGGGTGGGGCACTATATATAGGCCAGCCACTAGTTCAAGGGTACTTTAGGAATAAAAGGGTAAAGTCTGGGCAGACTAAGGGGTACATGGGCTAAGGGCCCAGCTGGCGGCACGCAGGCCCATACGCTCAGGCCGGAGACTCTGGTGTGGGGTCCGGAGACTCCGGTGTGGGCCGGAGACTCCATTATGTCTCCGGTGTCGTCTCCGGAGGGGCCTTCTGGCTGTCCTCGAGCTCGATCTGGGGGTCGGTCCGAAGATGAGTCCGGAGAGTCCGGGGTTTGTAGGCCGGAGACTCCGGTGTCTTCAGGCCAGAGACTCCGATGTGGCCGGAGACTCCGGTGTGCGCAGGCCGGAGACTCCGGTGCTGCAGATGCTGCTTCTTCCGTCTTCTCTTCCAAGCCTCCGTCTTGTCGGGCTTGGTGCTCCAGGCTTCCTCCCTTGCCTCCGTACTCATCGGTATGAACCTATCATGGATATAGGACGGAGTATGAAGTAGTATACCATTCAAGAGGGTAGGAAGTGGGCTCGCATAGAGGAATGGATTCACCTTTGGAGTCCATGATGACTTGGCATAAGTTGGAGACCATGATGTGGTAATGACCGAAGGTCAGGCTACATCATCTCCCCTCCCTTCAAAAAGAGTCGTCCTCGACTCTACACGCTCATCACAAAGTAGAAGATGTCGAGAGACCTTCTTGATCCTGGGGTTCACCATATAGTCGTGCTCGAAAAGATTGACTTGACAACACTTCATTTTCCTTCGCCTTCCATGAAGCCTACAAAGCTCACAACAAAAGCGAAGCAACAGTCAAAGCATAGCCAATTCATGAAGATTATAGCATGAGTCCTCAAGTAGAAGGAAGTCACCTTATGTTGTAGAGATAACTCGTTGAAGGGTAGCCATAGGTAACTCTCTTCGGTTCGTCTTGTCAACTCTTTATCCATAGAGGTTGACGCGTATGCAATTGTACCTTCACACAACAAAGACCAAGCAAAATATGTTTGTGTGTGATAGAGGAGCATGTCATATGTGGCATGTCCATTCTTGTTCACAACACTATTAGCACAGCTCAAGTATAGCAAACGGGATGCATATGCAAGGTCAAAGTGCATGGAAATTGCTTGAACGTCATCCAAATGTGGGAACTCAAAAACTCCATAAAACATCTTAGTGTGGCACTCAAAGTAATTGTGTAAAATATTGATCAACATCTTTGATGTAAGGATAGGAGAATTCGGCAAAAAGACATGCGGAAGAACATCCAAAACAACATCATTATTTGTGCAAACCAACCATTGGAAAGAACAATTGGTCAACATGTTGGATGCCACACACAAATCATCAAAACCAAATATCATTGAGATATGAGTATCACGAGTGGAAGCAAAAGCAACGTGTTTGCAAACAAACCATATGAAAGAGAAAGTGGTCCTTATGTTTGTTGCAACAACAATACGAGAGACATGGAAGCTCTCATGACAATACATGCTCAAAATGGCATTATGGTTGCACACAAAACATTGGAAAGAGAAATTGTTCAACATTTTTGTGGCAACACACAAAGCATCAATATCCAAAAGCAACGAGACATGATTGTCACAAGGTGAAAGAATACCATCAACATGCTTGCAATCAAACCATAGGAAAGAGCAATTTGTCAACATGAAAGATGCAAAGCATGCAAAAGGTATCAGAGCTGGGTTCGATCTTGAACTCACTTGGGGGATGCTCTCTAGAGCTCTTTTTGTCAACTCGTGTTCAACCGAGGTTGACATTCTTGTGCGGGTACCTACACACATCATAGATAAAGGAAGAACGTGTGTGCATGGTAGAGAAATACATCATCCATCATGACATATCTCTTCTTGTGCACATCACCATTAGTGTCAATCAAGTATGAAAAAAGTGCATGGTGAGTATGCAAGTGGGGAACATGCTTATCATGGAAATCATCAAAATCTCCAAAATTTGAGAAAGCTATGGGGGCCATCTCAATATAAATCATATGAGAATTATTGTTGCAAGCAAAACAAGTGAAAGAGCAATTATTCAACTTATTGCAAGCAACGGGAGAGATTGTAAAACACTGATGACAAAGCATGGTACGAGGGGTAGCATTATGATTATCATTGCAAGCAGAACATTGGAAAGAGCAATTGTTCAACAACGTGTAAGCAATGATATCATCGACGTAACGTTTATAGCATGGCATGACTATGGCAACATCATCACAATCAAATAATTTCACATGCTCAACATTATGCAAAGGCAAAGTATCACATGGAAAAATCGATGAGTCATATGTGATATCACAAACATCATCCATAGCATGCCAATCATCACAAGTCATCATGTCCACTAGTGGGATCATGGCATCATCAACACCCTTATTTTTACCTTGTTCATACCTCTCATATGATGTGGGTGTTGTGGTAGCATTGGCCTCCATGTGGGCGACTTCTTCATCATCTATGGGGATGGCATCATCTTCATCCACCATGTACATCTTCTTGGTTGGAGGCATCATCATCTCTAAGCTTGGCGTTTCTTGATCCATGGAACCTAGCACATCATGAGGGAACACACTAGAGATAGAGGGTAAGTCGTTAGAAATCAAAGTGGTCTCACATGACCTATCAACTACCACTCTCAACTCACTAGGTGTATCACTCATGCCCTCCAAGTGGAAGCACTCAATCTCACATGTGGTGGAGTCACTCATCTCACTCCTGTTTTCACTCAAGTGGGCTAAGTGGCTCTCATACTCACATAGGATTGGTACCACATCATCACTCAAGCATGTAGGGGTAGACTCGGTTCTCTCAACTCCATGCGCCCCCTTTGGTGAAGGGAAAATCCCATGCTCACCCATCTTGACCTTGTCGTCGCCATCTTGCACCTTGGCTTGCGTACTCCTCTTGACGTACTCGTCCAACTTGGCGAAATAGAGGTCTTCGTCCTCCTCATTCATGAAGTTGCATGCGTCATCTTGGACATCAAGTATTAACGTTGAAGCTTGATGGCATGGAGGAGAGCTTGCTCTTGGTGCCATTTTGGTGGTGGCACGGGTAGTAGAAGGCGCCTTATGATGGTGTCGACGGAGGTCATTGGCGTGCCGTGCCGAAGGTTGATGTAGGTGGTGTAGTTGGTCATCCACATGACGCTCACGACGATACTCATTGGCCTTGGCACTCTTCTTGGTGAGGCGTTGTAATGAGCACAAAGCATCATTAGACTTGGCCATCATGCTCATGGTTTTGGCGAAGTTGTTGTCCATGTCGCGCTTGAAGTTGTCCATTTGGTGGTGGACCTTGTTGCTCTTGAGGTGGAGGCTCCGTCTTGGTCGACACGACTTGAGGAGCTTGTCGTTGTTGTCCTTGAAGTCATCCATGCTTGGGGAGTTATTATTGTTGTAGAACTCCATATCACCCAAGCATGTGGAGCCATTGTCGGTGTAGTGCTCCATCATGTCATCCATGCTTGTGGAGGCATATGCATGGTGGCTCATCGTGGATTCTTCATAGAAATCATCCTCAGCTTCGGAGTCCCTAGACATGCTTCACAAGACCAAGTGGTGTATATGGAAGTGGTAGGGGTTAGGGATGCAACGTCAAACCTTACTTTACCTTGGAAGATAGTATCGTGCAAGTGGCAACACTTGAGAGCAATCAAAACCAAGCAAAGTGAAGTTCACGCGGAACACCAAAACCAACTAACCGCTAAAAAACACACACACAAAGCTTATGGTGGATAGGTATGGAATATGGCGTGTCCAAGAACAATCCGAAATCAAGATATTGTAATGGCAAGTAAAGAACCACGATGATCACAAAGCAAAACAAGTCAATCCACAAGATAGGAATTATGTACAAGGAAACACACACGGTGGGATAAATGGGACTTGTGCGACGGAGAAAGTGAGCTAAGAACCAAATGATTACCTAGCAAACACTATAAGCTCGTGTCTCACAAGTGCAAGGAGAGACGCTAGTTCAATTGCAATAAATTGGTGGGCTACAAGATATGCACAATAAGTACCACCTATTTGATGTTCATCGAGTTTGCGCTTCCTATTCTATGAGGCACTTGTTTCTTTCTTTCTTTTTTCTTCTTTTTCTCTTTTTCTATTTTTTTCTCTTTTTCTTTTATTTTTCACTTGCCTCTTCCTTTTGCCAAAACTATACAAGATAACTATATGAGATAGCGCGCTCACAACTTTTGCTTGGAATTCTACAAGGTATCAAATGTGCATAGCCCAAGCAATCATAGGAGGAACTAGTATCAATAGGTGTTTATTGTTCACAAAGATAGTGTGTCTCACAAAGGGATGCAAGTGGGGAGAAGTCGTGGAATTTATATACCTTTCTTCGCCGATCTTCACCCTTTATTGGTGGATTCCGCCTTGCTCGCGGAATTTGGATGGAGTAGATAGCATGAACCACGGAGATGATGATGTAGAGCTCTTTCTCCTCTTCAAAACAAGCTAAAGAACTTCCGAGTTCGTATGCAAAAGTTATGCCCAAAACGGTGAAACAGATTTGCTGTCAGTAGTGGGGGGCGGAGACTTTGCCAGAAACTCCGGTCTGGACCGAAATCTCTGGTCTGGGCCGGAGGCTCCGGTCCGGGGGCGGAATCTCCGGTCCGAAGGTTCCAGGACTTGCAGAACTCGTCCGGGATGCGATTTTGGCGGAAAAACTCGAACCAAAACACCAAATTGGTGGGGGAAATCAAGGAATTAGGCCATGGAAATGCAGGGGGAGGTAGATCAACAAGTTTAGCAAGTAATCCATGGATCAAAACCTACCAAAACGCACTCAAATCACAGATCGATCCAAAACACGACTTGGGGCTGTTTTTGGTGGAATTTTCGAATTTATGGGAAAAAGACCAAATCGAGAGGAAATCCGTGGCAACCAAAAGCTGCTGATACCAGATGTTATGGGGTAACCCCGTGGGTGGCCCGATCTTCACGGATCTCATGGTCAAATCGATGGGAAAGCGAGGGGAAAGGGAGAAGGTAGCGGAAGCGGACGCACACCTCGCGAAGAACACGATGAACACACGCAAAACACACATGATACAAGGCCGATTGCTCTCACCGGTGGCCTCCGGTCCGATAGAATCCTCGCAAGGAAAGATTGGTCAACGTGCTCCCTCGATCCCACGCGAAGAGGGAAGAACACCTTGGTGAGGGTCTTGACATCTTGGCAAAGGGACACCGATGCCAATGCCTTGTACAACGAGGGAGGCGCGATGCAAACTCCAACGAGGTGGTGATGATAGTTGATCCCCTTTGGTAGAAGGGGATGAGGCAAAACTGGAGATTCCACAAAGGGGGTTTTCTTTAGTCTATCATCTATGCCTATGGTTACATGAGGGGGTGGGGGCACTATATATAGGCCAGCCACTAGTTCAAGGGTACTTTAGGAATAAAAGGGGAAAGTCTGGGCGGACTAAGGGGTACATGGGCCAAGGGCCCAGCTGGCGACACGCAGGTCCATCCGCTCAGGCCGGAGACTCCGGTCTGTCTCTGATGTCGTCTCTAGAGGGGCCTTTTGGCTGTCCTCGAGCTCGATCTGGGGGTCGGTCCGGAGATGGGTCCGGAGACTCCGGGGTTTGCAGGCCGGAGACTCCGGTGTCTTCAGGCCGGAGACTCCGGTGTGCGCAGCCCGGAGACTCCGGTGCTCCAGCTGCTGCTTCTTCCGTCTTCTCTTCCAAGCCTCCGTCTTGTCGGGCTTGGTGCTCCAGGCTTCCTCCCTTGCCTCCGTACTCGTCGGTATGAACCTATCATGGATATGGGACAGAGTATGAAGTAGTATACCATTCAAGAGGGTAGGAAGTGGGCTCGCATAGAGGAATGGATTCACCTTTGGAGTCCATGACGACTTGGCATAAGTTGGAGACCATGATGTGGTAACGACCGAAGGTCGGGCTACATCAGATGTTCAAGATGACAACCATGAAGAGTCGAGGACAACTCTTTCCCATGGGGGGGAGCTGATGTAGCCCGTCCTATAGACGCTCCTACATCTACACCAACAAGTCCCCCAAGTGGACACATGACTTGTGCCCGAGCCAAACTCCTACAAGCTAACGTGAACTCGCTCCTCTCCCCGTGCCAATTTGATACCTCCTTGGATGGTGTGCTACTTCATGCAACTACTCTATGCATCATCAGGTACGAAGCCTCAACACATCACCAAGCACCCAAGGATGGAGAACAAGGAGCAGAGCGTGAAGCAGAAGCCGCTCGAGCTGCTTAGACCGGAGTCTCCGGTCCGCGCACACTAGAGTCTCCGGCCTGCCAAAGTCTCCGGTCTAAAGACCCCGAAGACTACGGCCCACTCTCCGGTCTGACCCCCTGCACCGGGCCTTGGGACAATCTGAAGGCCCCTCCGGAGGCAGGTCCGGAGGCTACACCGGATTCTCCGGCCTAGACTGGAGTCTCCGGCCTGCACACCGGAGTCTCTGGTCCGACCGACGCCAGGCATATAAAGGCCTTTGGGCCTGTGGCCCATGTACCCCTTAGTCCGTCCAGAACTTGTCTTTTATTCCTAAAGTACCCCTGTTTAAGTGGCTAGCCTATATATAGTCCCCCACCTCCATTGTAAACCCTAGGCATGATATTTGGAATTAGTGGAAACCCTTTGTGGATCTATCTAGTTCTTGCGTCATGCTCCTTTGACAAAGGAGCACCAAATATCCCAAACCTCGTTGGACTTTGCATCGTGCCTCCGCATTGTACAAGGCCTTGGCATCGGTGTCCCTTTGCCACGACGTCAAGATCTCACCGAGTATCCCATCTCGCCGTGCCGGTTCGAGAGAGAGTCCTCCGCCCGACGCCGATCCTAGGGATTGCGTCGGACCGGTCACCGCCGGCGTGAGCTATTGGTGTGTATCGTGGTTTTGCGTGTGTGTGTTCATCGCGTTCTTCGTGCGTGAGTTCGTTGTGTTCATCCCTCCCTCCTTCCTCCGCACTCCATCCTCGATTTGAGTGGAATTCGTGAAAGATCGTGTAGCACCCCGATAAAACCACTACCAGAAAATCGCTCGTTGTTTCTACTTTGTGCATCATCATGACATCAGCATGCATGTTTGTTTATAAAAGTACTTTGAAAAAACCCTATTTTGTTTTCTAATTAGCCCTCCTTTAATTTCAAATCATAAAACCAGGTCTTCCTGAATATTTTATTTGCCTAAAAACTGATTACAAAAGACTTTTAAATAATAAATAAAAAGTTATATTATTTTTGGGAGGCAGCCAGCCAGGCCCAAAAGCCCAGCCGGCCACCTCCAACTAAACCTAATCCACAAACCCTAGACTAAAACCACCGCACCCAGCACGCGCGTCGCCCCGCTCCCCCGTATGCGGTACACGTTAACGCGTGTTACACGCCTGCCCCGCACGTAACGCCACCGACCTACTCCTGCACGCCAGCCTGCACACACGCGCGCAGCAGTGACACGACACGTCCAGTGCGACCGACCGCGCCCCACCCCTATTGCCCGCTCGCCGATCGAACCCCACTCACCTACCGCAACCCAGCGACCCCAATCGATTCCCTCGCTCTCTCCCCAACCTACCTCCTCTCCACCTTGTCTCGTGCGCCGCCGCCTTCATCTCGCACGCGCCCTCGTTTGCCCCCTGGCCGCCTCCGGTCAGCCCTTCCCCGCTCGATGGTGCCGCTGTCCCGCACGGCCTCACCTCTCCTCTCAGCAGAGCCGCCGCCGCCGGCCTCTCCTTCGTCGAGCCCCTCCCCTGCCTGTGTTCCTCACCGTCAAGCCACGCGGGCCCGCGCTCGCCTCCGCCGTCGCTCACCTCTCCGGCCCGCAAGATCTGCCCTGGCCCCACCTCTTCTCCGCGCCTCGAGCTTCCTCGCCGTCCGTGGCCGTCATGCTCCCCGAGATCCCGCGCGTCGGTCGCTTCCTCGTCTTCCGGCGCGAGCCCCGCCTCCCCCGCTCGAACCCTGCCGCTTGGAGATCGCCCCGGCAGGCCCCGCCTTATCCTCGTCGTCTCTTGCCTCGGCCCCCTCCCGCAGAGGCTCCCGCTGCCTCTCGACGGCAACGCCTGCGTGCGGTGGTCCTTCCTCGACCTTCGGCTGCCGCCGTCCTGTGCTGCTTCCTCCGCTGCAGGTGCCAAGCACCACCTCGTCTGCGAGCTCCTGCTTCGGTGCGTGCACGTGTAGCCAAGATGACACGGACCCATTGGATGCTGCTACCGCCGTCCTCCCATGACTCATCTGTGTTTTATGCAAGCTTAGACGTTCGCCTTTGTCACCAAGTACTTCTCGTGTCCGCATTGTTAAACGTCAAGGTTGGTGACAAGATCTATCGAGCGCGGAGAACACTGACAAGGCCTCGAGATCCCCTTGTTGTCAAGACCGTCTCGATGTCGTTAATTTCGAGGAATGTACATGGTGCCACTCGAAGACCCTGATCCTGGATCTGCGATGTCGATAATTTTGAGGAATGTACATGGTGCCACTTGAAGACCTTGATCCTGGATCCGAAGACCGAACCCGAACCACATCGACCCCAAGATCTTCGCTCCCTAATGTGTGACCTCTTTTTTGAGTCCTATTTTATAAACTGTCATCCATATATCGATGCATATTAAATTGTTCATATCGCATACATATTTGTGGGTTGGGGGCATTATGTCGGTTCACCTAATAATTAAATATGGAGGATATATGCGGACTTTTCTAGTCTTATATCATCTCCATTTAAATTTGTGTAGCGAACCGATGCCATTTTTTGCCTTGTTAAGCCAACATTTAAATTGCGGGTTATCTAAACAATATGAATCATCTAATTAATTATCGGGACCCCGGTTCTGCTTAATATTGCCTAGTTGCACCGCATCTTTACCATGTCATGCATCATACATGCTCGATCTTCTACCATAGTATTAAATAGTGTATCCGGTGTTTCTTTTAGTGCTTTGCTTCTTCGCAGATTAGGCCGTTGAGTGGATGCGAGTATCGACAAGTCCTTCGGATAATGTATCTTCGACAGTGTTTCCCAGGTGAGCATTCTCCCCTTTCTACCTATTTTGCATTTATAGTCTTTACTTCCTCCTATTGATCTATTGCTATCCGTGTTGCGATGCTTTAGTTTCCGCGCACCCTTTATATTCCTTGCAGCCTCTATATTGCCTTGGACACATCCTATTGCCTGTTGTTTGATAGATAGTCGGCCTTGCGAGTCGTAGTTGCTTGCTCAGGTGCTGCTTCGCGTTGTTGTCGCTCCATCATCGTTGGAAGGTTGGCACATGTTTAATGGTGGAGATGATCATGACTTTAAATACAACTTCATTAAAATGCTGGGAATAGTTATAACTAATGTAGAGGCATCGGTGGGCAATAGCAAATATTTGGTTTTTAACCGCTCACTTGTGTCCCGTAGGCCCCGAGTACTTGATACTTGTTCCTTGACTATTCGCACTATCCACATACGGGAGACTCTATGAATCCCCCTTAGCCAGAGCTTGATTCATTTCTTATTTCTTGGGGCCACAAACTAGTTTGGAGCTTTATTACTATCATGTACTTATGCTATGCTTTACTGCTTTATTTACGATTGTGCGTGGAGCACTTGTACTGTTTAGGAATTGCGGAGTGTTTTCGAGGTATCGATAAGCCCAGTCACACTTTCGGGTTCCTAGTCGTTTATAGCCATTGGCGCAAACCTTGGGTCCGTCTCGGAGCCGGCCAACTTCGTTGCGGGTAGCTTAATGGGGTGGCCCCCTGAAATATTTTATGAATCCTGTGATTGCTTTGTCGTGAAAGCCTCGTTGGGTTTTTATTTGGTTTTTCCGAGGTTGATCGTGTGTGTGTTGCTATTTGTGTACCCCTGCAGGGTAAATCTTTCTGAAAGCCGTGTCCACGGTTATGGACGACTTGGAGCACAGTATCTTGATCATAGACAAACATAACAAAAGTAGTGCTATAAATTTGACTTAATTTGTGACTAGTAATCAGCTTCACTACAATGGAATGGATAATAAAAGTGCCAACAACTGGTGGAACTGGGGTGTATCGTGTCATGTTATACCTGCCTAGTAAGTATCGCAACTCCAATGGAATGAAATAAAAGTGCCAACAACTGCTGGGTTTGGGATGACTCATGCTATCTATATGTGGCTAGTAAGTGCTGCAACTATAATGGAATGAATAAAACTACCAACTGTGTGAATTCCTCGGTTTGACTTCCTCGTTTGGTCTCGAGGGGGAATACCAGGATGGGTATGATTGGTGTTAGTATAAGGTTGGTTCCGAATAGGTCTTTCTTATCTCTCTCTAATAGCCGACAGTTTATCGAGTCTCTATAGGTTGTTTAGTGCATGCTTCGCTGCCGCTTCAGTCCACCATACCTATGTAGGCGAGAGCCGCCGAATTCTAGCCTCGCCGTGTACTGGCCTTAGTACTGACGCTCCACTTTTTCCTTTGCCCTTTGTCGGCACCCCTTTTGTTTTAGCAGGTTTGAGATCGACGTCGTTAGCAGGGTTACCCTTCCGGCTTGGCCTGGGCAGGGTTATGGATGCCATTGGTTATTCATCAGGGCTCTTAGCCCCATTTGCATCTTGTTCGTAGTTGGACGCTCTATCGTTTTCAAGGTGATTTGGATCTTCGTACTATATATATCTGTATTCTTGACTCGTTGAGTCGTTGATGTATATATATGTTCTGTGGGTTCCATCGTGGACTATTGTGTAATGATATTACTTCATTTTCCACCCACACGCAAGTGCCTGGTGGGCATCTTTGAATCGTTTCTATGCAGGTTTGGCGGGAATCGCTAAAATCTGCATAGGGCCGATTCGAGGGTGTTACAGATCGAGCCACCCTAGAGGTTTGCCCTCAACAGACGCCCACCACGTCAAGAGGCTCACGACCATGATCTTCGCCGTGAGGCCCATGTGCCTAATCAACATCACCAACCAAGGAACAAGCCTCCTCTTCGTCATCAACCGCGCCAAGAGCAAGAGCAAGCACCTCAACAACAATATCAAGAGCAAGCTCCGCAACAAGGTCGCGAGAACCAAGTTCAACCTCCTCAACCACAAGATCATCAACAGGGTTACCAAGCTCGTCGCAATGACCGCAACGATGAAGAAACTTTCGGCAAGCTCAAGTTCACAATGCCCGTTCACCGGATCCAATAATCCCGAAGAATACCTCTCGTGGGCACTCAAGGTCGACAAGCTCTTCCGCATGCACAACTATAGCAACGAGAAGATGGTCGCCATGGCTTCGCTTGAGTTTGATGATTACGCCAACCTTTGGTGGGAACAAGTTCAAGTAGCTCGTGACGCAAGGAAAGTGCCGCCAATCACAACTTGGCATGACATGAAGGCTCATATGAGATCCCGCTTTGTCCCCGCGCATTATACGCGTGACCTCTTCAACAACCTTCAATCGTTGCGTCAAGGGACAAAGACCATGGAAGAGTACTTCAAGGAAATGGAACTCAACTTGATCCGCGCCAACATTGATGAGCGCATGGAGCAAACTATGGCATGTTTCTTATTGGCTTGAATCACCCAATCAAGCGCATCGTCGAGTTCCAAACATACAACAACATGGTTGAGCTTGTGCACATAGCAACAAAGGCGGAACGTCAAGTGCAAGAGGACATCAAGTACAACAAGCCCAAGACGTATTTCACCTACAAGCAAGCTTCAACCGCTACACCAACAACTTTAAATGGAAGCTCCTCAAGTACCTCCAAGCCTTCCTTCAAGCCCACACTTCCTCAAGGAAAACTGCCCCCAAGTGGCAAGCAAACAAAGAGTGATACACCTTTCAATGGTGAATGCTACAAGTGTGGAGGCAATGGACACAAGTCGGCTGAATGTGGAAACAAGAAAGTCTTGTTCATCCATGACAATGGTGAAGAAGAGTACTTGAGTGAAGATGAATTTGATGCCCGAGTCAAGGAAGCAATGGCAAGGCAACGAGTGGAAGATAACCAAGAACTCCTCATGTATGAACATGACGCAAGTCCATCGCTTGTCGTCACAAGGATCTTGACCACTCAAGCACAAGAGCATGAAGACCAACGCTCCAATATCTTCCAAACACGAGCCGACATCAATGGCAAATCTATCAAAGTGATCATCGATGGAGGGAGTTGCCACAACCTTGCTAGCACCGAGTTGTGTGAGAAGATCAACCTCACCCTCCATCCGCACAAGCACCCCTACCATGTGAAATGGCTAAGTGACCAAGGGTCCGTGAAGATCAAGCATACCGTATCGGTCTCCTTCGCCATTGGTCCTTACAAAGATACGGAGTGCAAGGTGGTTCCTATGACAGTTTGCCACATGCTTCTTGGTCGACCATGGCAATTTGACAAGGCTGCTCTACATGATGGTCGCACCAATGTTTACACCTTCAAGTGGCTCAACAAAACATGTGTTTTGCAACCAATGACTCCTAGCCAAATAATTTCAGATAATGCAAAGGCTTTAGCGAGGGCGCAAAGCACAACACCTACTTGTGATAAGAGCGGTGAGAGAGAGAACCACCTCATAGTGAGTGAGAGCCACAAGCCAAACTCGAGTGGAAAAACTAAGAGTGTTCTCCTTGCCACCAAAAGTGAGATGAGAGATGTTCGGAAAAACCCATCCATCTTGCACTATGTCCTCCTTTGTAATGGACTAGCGCAAGGAACTAATGAGTTAAGCAATGTTCATCCATCTTTGATGATTGTTTTGCAGGAATTCAAGGATGTGTTCCCCGAAGAGCTTCCACATGGACTACCTCCTCTTCGCGGCATCGAACATCGCATTGACCTCATCCCCGGATCACCACTTCCCAACCGTGCCGCTTATCGCACGAACCCGGAGGAGACAAAGGAGATTGAACGTAAGATCAACCAACTCGTCTCCAAAGGTTTGATCCAAGTTAGCACTAGTCCAAGTGCCGTACCCGTGAAACTTGTTCCAAAAACGGATGATACGTTACGGTTATGCATGGACTGCTGTCCAATCAATGCTATCACCGTGCGTTATCGACATCCCATACCACGTCTAGATGACATGCTTGATGAATTGTGTGGAGCCACTATTTTTTTGAAAATTGATCTTCATAGTGGTTACCATCAAATACGCATGGCTGAAGGTGATGAGTGGAAAACTGCCTTCAAGACCAAACTTGCTCTATATGAATGGTTGGTTATGCCCTTTGGTTTATCTAATGCCCCATCCACCTTCATGCTCCTCATGAATCATAACTTGTGTTCTCTCATTGGAAAAAGTGTTGTTGTCTATTTCGATGATATTCTTGTTTATAGCAAATCACTTGAGGACCATATAACACATGTCAAGGAAGTTTTGCAAATCCTTCGACATGAAAAGCTTTATGCTATTCTTTCCAAGTGCACTTTTGCTAAAGACAAGTTGATTTTTCTTGGATTTGTCGTTTCTTCGAAGGGAATTGAAGTTGATGTTTCCAAGGTAAAGGACATACGAGATTGGCCCATCCCAACAAATGTGAGTGAACTCCGAAGTTTTCATGGGTTGGCCGGTTTCTATCGTTGCTTTGTGAAAGACTTTTCAACCATTGCGTGCCCTCTCAATGAGTTGACAAAAAGAATGTCACCTTCGTGTGGGGAAAAGCACAACGTTGTGCTTTTGATGAACTTAAAAAGAGGCTCACCGAAGCACCTCTCCTTGCGTTACCGGATTTCACAAAAACTTTTGAGATAGAGTGTGATGCTAGTGGTATTCGCATTGGAGGAGTTCTTATGCAAAACGGACGTCCTATGGCCTACCATAGCGAGAAACTTGATGGTGCTCGCCTTAATTATCCGATTTATGACAAAGAGCTTTTTGCCTTAGTTCGTGTCCTTCAAGTTAGGCAACACTACCTATGTCCCAAGGAATTTATCATACATTCCGACCATGAGTCGTTGAAATATCTCAAAGGCCAAGCTAACTTGAGCAAGAGACACGCTAAGTGGGTTGAGTCATGGAGTCTTTTCCGTACATAGTCAAGTATAAGAAGGGCAAAGATAATGTAGTTGTGGACGCCTTGTCTCGCAAACACACAAGCCTTCTGACGAGACTTGAAATCAACGTGTTGGGTCTTGAGGAAATAAAATCTTTGTATGCTTCCGACACGTTTTTTGAACCAATTTTCGCAAAGTGCTCCATTGACAAAGGGGTTGATGATTTCTATTTGCATAAGGGCTTTCTCTTTAAACAAAACAAGCTTTGCATTCCGAAATCGTCGTCCAACTTTTGCTTCTCCAAGAATCTCATGGTGGAGGCCTTATGGGTCACTTTGGCCATGACAAGAAATTGGACATGATCTCCACTCACTACTTTTGGCGCAAGATGAAGCGCGACGCGGAGCGCTACGTTCAACGATGCACGACATGTATTCAAGCTAAGTCACAAGCTAACCCTTATGGTCTTTATATGCCATTGCCTATTCCTCATACACCTTGGTCCGACATTAGCATGGATTTCATGTTAGGATTGCCTAGATCTAAGCATGGTCATGACTCTATATTTGTTGTCGTGGATCGCTTTTCCAAAATGGCACAGTTCATACCGTGCCATAAGAGCGATGATGCTTCACATGTTGCAAATCTGTTTTTCAGGGAAATCGTCCGTCTCCACAGTGTGCCAAGAACAATTGTCTCCGACCACAACATCAAATTCATGAGCTACTTATGGAAGACACTCATGGCCAAGCTCGGTGTCAAGCTCCTCTTTTCATCCGCATCGCATCCTCAAACTGATGGCCAAACTGAAGTTGTCAACCGAAGCCTTGGAAATCTTGTATGTGTGTTGATCAAGAAGAACTTGAAGGATTGGGAGGAATGCATTCCCCATGCTGAGTTCGCCTACAACCGTGCCAAGCACTCAACAACCAAGATGAGTCCATTCATGATCGTCTATGGTTTCGAGTCCCTCACCGCACTCGACATCCTACCACTACCTCTCCATGAGCGCACCAACATGGACGTCAAGAAGCGCGCATAAGCTATGAAGAAGCTTCATGAAGAAACAAGAGCTACTATCGAACAACAAGTCCTTCGCCAAGCTTCAAGGTTAAACAAGGACAAGAAGGAGATGATCTTTGAAGAAGATGACCTTCTATGGATACACCTAAGCAAAGACCGCTTCCCCAAGGAACGTGACTCCAAGCTAAAGCCAAGAGGAGATGGTCCCTTCAAGGTCCTCAAACGAATCAACAACAACGCCTATATTATCGACATACCGACCTCCAAGTACCTTGCAAGCAATACATTCAACGTCAAGGATCTCTCACCCTACCATGGAGATGTTCAAGATGACAACCATGAAGAGTCCAGGATGACTCTTTCCCAAGGGGGAGCTGATGCAGCCCGTCCTACGGACGCTCCTATACCCAAGTGGACCCATGACTCGTGCCCGAGCCAAACTCCTACAAGCTAAGGTGAACTCGCTCCTCTCCTCATGCCAGTTTGATACATCCTTGGATGGTGTGCTACTTCATGCAACTACTCTATGCATCATCAGGTACGAAGACCCAACACATCACCAAACACCCAAGGATGGAGAACAAGGAGCAGATCGTGAAGCAGAAGCCACTGGAGCTACTGGAGACTCCGGCCCTACCTCTGGTCTGACCCCCTGCACCAGGCTCCGGGACAATCTGAAGGCCCCTCCGGAGGCTGGTCCGGAGGCTACACCGGAATCTCCGGCCTAGACCGGAGTCTCCGGCCTAGACCGGAGTCTCCGGCCTGCACACCAGAGTCTCCGGTCCGATCGACGCCAGGCATGAAAAGGCCTTTCGGCCTTCAGCCCATGTACCCATTAGTCCGTCTAGAACTTGTCTTTTATAGTCCCCCACCTCCATTGTAAACCCTAGGCATGATATTTGGAATTAGTGGAAACCCTTTGTGGATCTATCTAGTTCTTGCCTCGTGCTCCTTTGACAAAGGAGCACCAAATATCCCAAACCTCGTTGGAGTTTGCATCGTGCCTCCGCGTTGTACAAGACCTAGGCATCGGAGTCCCTTTGCCTAGACGTCAAGATCTCACCGAGTCTCCCATCTCGCCGTGCCGGTTCGAGAGAGAGTCCTCCGCCCGACGTCGATCCTAGAGATTGCGCCGGACCGGTCACCGCTGGCGTGAGCTATTGGTGTGTATCGTGGTTTTGCGCGTGTGTGTTCATCGCGTTATTCGTGCGTGAGTTCGTCGTGTTCATCCTTCCCTCCTTCCCCCGCACTCCATCCTCGATTTGAGTGGGATTCGTGAAAGATCGGGCCACCCTAGAGGTTTGCCCTCAACACCATGTTTACAGTTGATAAACTTGTTTGACTTACTGAGATTTATGATGCGGATTTTACCTTCGTTGATCGGTTGTTGATAAGAAGTCAGCTGCTAACCTTCATCCTTAATGTTAAGAGAACTACAGAATTTCATGGATGTTCTGATGTTTCATAACTTGTTGAATTGATGGTCAAAAACTAGAATAGACAGAACTTTTCCACTGGTATATCGTTTTATTGAGCTGACATTGATCCTTTCGATGGGAACGACATCTATAGAGCGAATATTTTCCTCAATGAGTATTATCAAGACTGATTTGCGAAACAAGCAATCAAATGGGTTATTAAATGACTTGATGGTATGCTACACTGAGCATCAGGTATTCAAAAGTATTGAGGATGCTAGGATCATGAAGTGCTTCCAAGCTATGAAAGACTGTACTGGACATCTGCCTAAAGAAAGAACCATTGAAATCTAGTGGTATGTGTAATTATTGAGAAAGTTAGTTATTTTATCATACAAATGTTTCACTAATTTGTCTAATCCGCCATGCATGTTGCTGGATATTTGATGATTTTTTATTTTTAAGACTACTTGTGCTCTATGTTAGCGACATAGAATGGTATCTTATTGTGTTTCTTAATTTAGTGGTTTTTTTACATTGTCAAGCATTGATAGAATAATATGGAGTGCACACGACCATATTGCTTTGTTTAAGTTGTTCTATTTGAGTGGTTTTTTTTATTATGAGCCTACCCTCAATTTTGGTTCTAGAATCGCCACTGCTTGTGGTTGAAAAACCAATACCCGCTATCCCGATGAACTGTGATAATCAAACTATAATCATCAAAGTAAACGTTTCTAAGGATAATATGAAGTCATCATGGAATGTGAAGAGGAGATTCAAATCTATCAGGAAAATGAGAAACTCCGAAGTTATTGCGTTGAATTATATCCAAATGTCTAGAAACTTGGCAGATCCCTTCACAAAGGGTGTATCACATAATGTGATAGATAATGCATCGAGGAAGATGGGTTTGAGACCCACACTTTGAGTTGTCCATGGTGGTAACCCACTCTTTGTGATTGGAGATCACATGAAATAGAGTTGGGAGACTAGCTGTTGGTCAGCTTAGAGGAGAGTATCCCTACATTATACTGCCACTCCGTATAGATGCAATATTCTCCTATTATGCATGGCATGTTCATTTTTATCTTAATGTCTAAGTGGCTTGTTTAAAGCAAAGATGTTGTCCTGTAGAACATGTTCTAAAGATCACACCTATGTGAGTCTGACTGTCGAACTTCGCAGTCTGTGGAAGTTGAATGCTCTCTAATAAACTCATGAAAGGCCATGGAGTATGACACGTAAGGTCCAAACCGTGGGGAAGCCTTGCTGCATCCGTGTATTGGTCAAGATTTTGTGTGAAGCTAGTGCACACCAAACTTGTAGTTCAAGGCATAGTCCACAATTCAAATTGTAGTCTAGTGTAGCATAAAGTTCTAAGTGGAAGTCCAACTTTTTTAGGTAAAGTGGGAGTCCAACTTAACACTATCCACCACATACTGATATATAAACAATGTTAGGGAACTGTTTGATGTGATGTGATGAGATGTGTCTGTGAGACTTTATGGAGGATTGTTGGAATTTGGTTGTGGGATTTATTCCATGGCCCAATACAGATTCTAAAATTCTCAAGTCCCATTTGTGCATAGCAAGGGGTGACACCAAAGTTTAGTCCCACCTTGCTATATATATATATATATATATAGTGGAGGGTTCTACTACTCCCTAAAGTGAGAGAAGAGGACTGGCATCCACGCGTGCTCCTCATCACGACGATGCCCGCCTTATCACGACGCGTGCGCGTCGCGGTTTTCGGGAATTGTACCTCGGTGTCGAGCTTATCTTTTTGCTGCTCGGGAAAATTACTGCGCGAGTTATTTTTCTATCAGTCATTTCCAGTCTTTCCAGTTTGTGGGTTGTTAGTGTAAAATCTAATCACGTTACACACATCCTTATCTCTGTCTCCAAAACCTTGCACCACCGCTACACCTTCTCCATCCCCTCTTCCGGATTGAACCGGGTGACGGGATAGTAGGCCTATGGAACCCCGCCTCTCATGAACTTGTATGGGTAAGGGGCGATCAGGTTTTTGGGAAGCACTTTTGCGCGACTATTCACGACATCATGTTGCCGACCGCTCCTTCTCCGACGAAGATTTCTTTCCGGACATCAAAAACCTCTTGATGGACGACATGGCTGGCGACGCTGGCATCAATGCGAACCTCAACGCCAACATGAACGCGAACGTGAATCGTCCTGCAGCGCCGTATGCAATCTGCTCCTATCTATTTCAGTCTTTGTTATTGTTTCTTCTACTAGATTTTGGAATAGATGTGATCTATTTATCTTTGTTAGATGTGATATGTTCGTCTATCCTGCTAGTACGCGTGATTAGGTTAATTCCTGCGATTATAGTCATGCTTTATTATTGCTTATTTTAGATTAAATAATCTGATACTTTGCCCATTTTCTCAACACATTGGGCCCCTGTGGCCAGTAATCAACTCAAAAAACCATTTCCTCCTTTTCCTGGGTCCATCGGCGTTTGATTTGAAAATAGCGATGATTGCAGATCGCCGGAGATCTCCATCGGAGCCTCAACAACATTCACATTGGTGATCATCGTAGGTTCCGATGAAACATCGTCCATACTTCCCCCCTTATGATCGATCTCAGGAACAAACATAGAAGGTTGCAGCACCGGTGTTCTTCAGAACCTCGATTTTATTTTATTTTCCAACGAGTCCAAAGCAAGAACGAGAGACGAACCCGATGAAACGTTGTACCTCGGCATTTCCATCCCCGCCGTGACGAGTTGCTGATGTTGACATTGTAACAGTCCTCGATCTGCTCTCCATCCTAGGCCTGACGTGGACTTCTCCAAATTCATGACCGTCATCAAAGACGACGAGGCAAGGTAATGGAGCGACCTGCTCGATACGGGGGTCAGCGACGGCTCCCGATGGTAATCTATGTTGAACTCCTCATCTGACGATACGAGGAGCCAGAAACGCCCACGCGAGACAAATTCCGGCGGACAAAAACGCTCATCGTCCGCAGGATCACCAGCGGCATCGCTAGAGCACCCACTAACGGTAATCCCAAAAATTGGGGGAGAATTTCACTTCCAGAGCCTCTCATGAACAGCATGACTATGCATTCTAAAGCCCGTAATCATTACATATAAACAACACGGATCAATTCCTAAAAGACTAGAAACTTTAAAGAAAGAACTAATAAAAAATTAAGTGTTTCTCTTTCGACTTAACAATTGTTCTAATACTGACCAATAAATATATACTATAAAATCTGTACACCATCCGATATGAGAGATTTGAGTGGAAAACCACAATACAGAATCATGTACATGATATTATTGTGTATCATGAGGGATCGGGAGATGAGCAGGACGAATGCAAAAAAATGAATTTTGAATCGTAGGCGATTTTAGCGTACGTAATAGGTAATATGAATGTTTGAGGAATTTTCTTTAAATTGAACATGTATAACAACCGCGTCACCTAAATTAGGTAGGAGGGAGTATTACTTTTCTGTTCTATTTTAAAACCATTTTAAATAGTTTTTAGATAGAAAAACAAACAAAAAGATAGGGATTTAATTTGAAATATAAAGGGGGTGGGGGTTAAATTCGAAAATATGGTGGATCAATGTTTGAGGGAACTGAACTAATCGGTTATGTACTAGAGTAGAAATATATTTTATTCCATTTGAAACATTATGTAGTTCTATCTTAATGTGCACGTGGTTTTGGAAAAAAAATGGTGACTGTGGCAACACGGGCATTCAGCTAGTACACTATAAAACCTGTACACCATCCGATACGAGAGATTTGAGTGAAAACCCACAATACAGAATCATGTACATGATATTACTAGTACAAGGCACGTGCTATGCACGTTGCGTTTTATAAAAAGACTGCAAATATGGTTTAAAAATATTGCATCAGCTTTACAATTATAAACACCGGAAATTTAAGAGCACACGCAAAATTCATTTTAGGGAGGTATTTTGAGGCGCTATCTATTCATTGGCAGTGCCATTTTGGTCCTTTCTTGCCAAAGGTCTACCATATTTTGTTGCCGAATTGGCTGGATTTTTTGTCTTTTTTTCTTTTCTAGAAAGGAGGTTGAATTCTCCGGCCTCTGTATCAAAATGATTCACCGCTTATGTTTAATTATACTATTCAATAAAGCCTTATAATTGTCACCTTCTTCAAACCGCATATAACCATAATGCTTGCCGACTTGACACTACACCTACAAGCTTGATGACAGGATGGCCATGATCTTGGCCATGTACCCTGACCTCAAAATTACGCACATAACGTAAATTCAAAAGCCTCACCAAGCCGCCCAACGGTGAGCTGGAAGCACAAACCGGTCTAGCAGACACTCATCGTATGTCATATGTAGGAAGTCGTTGCTGCGGTATTTCGCGATCCGATCTTCAGACGATGCATCAACACACATTGACTTTTCTAGGTCTGCAGTCGATGCCACCACGACGCCAGACACCACCACCATATTGAGTATGTCCATCAACGTGTGCCCATTGACAATACCCTGTTGCACCACCCCGTTGAGGCCCGCTATCTTCGATGCGGAAGAAAGCACACCGCTCCACCTCAGGGCCCTTCAGGCCAGTAACTGCTCCAAACACGATGCCCCTAGGAGGGAGATCGGAGCGCATTGACATCTTCCAATCCGGAAGACAAAGATCTTTCCCCCAGAGCAGCCTATGCAAGGAGGCGAGAGATGCAGCAACGATGCATTTGATAAAGTAACGTGCCGAATATGCTGCCACCATCTGCCATGACCGGAGTCGGCTCAATTTTCACCGGCAGTTGTGCCTCCCCGAACCTGCAGCTTCCTAGACCTCCAGCGTGCCACCCCGAGACTCAGTGCGGGATCCCTAGATCTGCCACAACCAGACCCCATTTGGCCGACCACCTCCGCATGAGGAGGATGCCACCTCCATGTCTAGGGCCCTAGCCCTGGTGTCTTTCTACTGCAGGCCAGCAGAATGCCTAGGTACTCTACCATGTGCCTCCATCATAGCCAGCCTGGCGCGCCCGGCGAAGCATTCACACCCTCCGGTAGCCACCACCGCACGAAGCGCTACATAGGGTCGTTGCTGTCCCTCAGAATTATTGTCGAAGTAGACAGAGTAGCGGCCGCCGCCCCTTCCCAGATCAGTGCTCGAGAAAGACCATGTCGCTGTGCCGCCAAGGCTTTGCCTAGCGACGCTACCGGCGGCGGCGAAAGAGAGGGTGGTTGGCGTATGGAACCTTGAGAGGGAGTACTCTGGTGCAGCCCGGCATGGCCACATGAGCGAGATCCTTTTTCCAGTAGTGAGACAATCAGGTTGTAATTTTGTCTAAGGGGATCATTTTTAAAGTACTCCCTCCGTTCCAAAAATATAAGTTGTTTTAACATTTATAAAACAAATATATTCTTTTTATGTGTAGATTGACTCTGAACCTACGTACCAAAAGTCGTCTAAATAAATTTACTTTACAAAAGTTAAAATATTTTATATTTTAGAACGGAGGAAGTACGTCAAAGGGAATTATTTATTCAAAGTTGGTTGTGCAGACATGAAACTAATATAACTACGTCGAGTGATCTGGTTGTTAAATCTTCATTGCCGATTTCTTACGTATCTCCACTCGTTGAGCATTTACTCGTAGGTGTAGACACAAAATATTTTATATAGCAAACTATCTCATCAGTCAAACGTGACGGCACAGGCAGCCGCATCCGCGAGAACTCTAGAATGTCCTACATCTCTTGTTTTGGCAGGTGTTCGTACAAGCGAATCCATGAAGTTTGAGCCATCAGATCACTTGCGTTGGGCACTGATGGATGGCCGATGTTCACCCAATTGATCAAATCATCGGCTAATATTTGGTCATGCATCACCTGGATGGCTAATCCGAATTCAAAAAATCATGTACTATAGTAGTAGAGATTGTGTATCTAGCTGGTTTATAAAACCTTGACTAATTGTCTGATTAACAGCCTGGCAGGCGAGCGGCCAGCGAAACGAGGGGCCGAGTAGGCAAGCAGGAAAAAAATGGAAAGACAAAATATTCACGAAATTAGCGAAATTTTGCTACATTCAGTACTTATTTCGAATTTTTCACATTGAAATGTGGACCAAAATATTCTAGACGAGATGGCCGGGCGGGATGTGCCTGGGAGTATGCTGATTTGTGGCCGAATTAAAGTTTGAGTCTCATGCAAGGCCACCTCACAACGGCTATTCAAATCATTCTGGTCCCAATACATGTGTATGGAGAAGATGGCTAGCTGCCTGAACACGTGTGACACGACTATACAATATACAAAATAGAACATATTAATTTAACCATTATTTGACTTCAAGTTACAAGCAGTGAATAGGAATTTACCAGCCATGTGTCACAAGGTAAAAAATGTCATACACTTGGAAAATAGAACTCTATACAAAATGATTTTAAAATGTTCCAATTTTCCTTATCTATTAGAAAAACGCCGTGCCTCCTTTGTTCATACGGCTCATGAGATTTGTTCATAAAACTAAAAAAATGTTCAGGCTACCAGTGGAAAATATTCGGTGGAATAGAAAAAAATACTTTATGCATACATTAATATATTTATAATCTAATTTGAAAAGCTCACTCCTTATGAAAAATGATATTCGGCAGCATAGCATGGAGCAGTCACTGAGATTTAGGGCACTATGTAGGGTAGATTTGATTTCAAATTTTCCGTTTGCTTGACAATTATACATGAATCCAAACAAACGCACCTCACGTCATAGTAAAACTTAAATATTCGAGTGAGTATTACTCCTATAACTCAATATTTAGTATCATATTTGAGTCTCATGCAAGGACAGCTCACGGTGGCTATTCCAATCATTGTGGTCCAAAAACATGTGGCCGGACAATAGAATAGACAAAAATACGTGTATGGAGAAGATGGCTAGCTGCCTGAAAAATATGTGATTCGTTTGGCAGCCGGAAATGCCTAATCCTCTCACCAAGGCCGGGCAGCATCTCCCTTTATCGAGGTAGTCCGCTCAGGTGGTAGGACATGGGAGCTGCCCGTTGCGTTGTCGTCTTGTCCGACGGAGCGGGTCGTGGACCTGCCTGTGCGGAGGGTCGCCAGGGAGCCACTGCCTTGCCGAGGGTCCTGTGTTGTTAGTAGCGCCCTGTCATGGCTATGACCTTCTAGGGTCCTGTCGGGGGATGACCCCGGGTAGGCCAACCCAGGCTCAATTGGCCGGCTCCAGGGAGACCTGGCCGTATGGCCGCAAGACAAGGAACCATAGTCGGGTGGAATGCTCCACCCGGTCCGCCTCAAGAATCCCCGGCTGGCCCGTCTAGTCGGGTGGCCAGGAGAGCCGGTTGGGTAGCCACCTCTACCCGGCCGCCTCGGATCCGTTGACCACATGTATGGGGGAGGGTGACGCTCCTTTCTGAGCGCACCCTTGACCGAACAGGCTGGCACGCCGTCTTGCCGACACTACCAGACGAGGATGCCAAAGCGCCAAGGCTGGAGGCTGACAAGTAAAGCACCGGCTAACGGATAAAGCTCCGGCTGATGGATAAAGCACCAAGCTGATGGATAAAGCACTGGGTGATGCCCAAAGCGGCGGCGCTGAGACGTTGCGGAGCTATCCCCACCTGTACTGGAGCTTGACCGGGTCCTGGACCACCGGCTGGACCCGGCAGTTGACCCGCTTTGTAAACACAAAGCCCAAACAGTAAACCCTAGAGACGACATTATAACCTACCCTTCCACCAGTATATAAGGAGTGATATGGGGTGGCCCGATCTTCTCAGTAAGCGGATGGCGATGATGATGGTGGATGATAGATAACTAGTGCGTAGCTATGATCTCTCCCGCTCGATCCCTGATGCCAGCGCAACAGATCTCGAACCTTGTAGGATATTCACAACACCACACTCTTGCGCACACAACCGTGACCACGAACGGTAGTCTGCAATCTACTAATTCCCAATGGAACAACATATCACACCCAATTATAGTTGGTAGATTCGAACACAGGGTAATTCTAGAGGTTCTATGAAAGAAACAACTCCAAAATATTTTAACGTGGTTTAAACCCTAACTTGTGACGGCTACGGAGGTTTATATGAGGGCTGGAGCGTCCTCCCCTCTAAACGGGCCTAAAAACAGTCATAACTTGGCCCAAACTGACTCGGTTCGACTCAAACTGATACATACCGACCCATATATGGGTTCGGCGTTATTGGCACGCAGTCCAAACGTCGTGGAACACCTCAAACATGTAATTCTTGGTGCGCCATCTCTCACTCTTGCTCATACGTGATTTCCTCATTGCCTCCTAGTGCGCATGCCTCCCGCTCCTCCCTCTCGCACTTGTTGATATTGGAAATCAGCGCTTGTCCTTCTTGCTGCAACTCTCATCCTCCTCGTGCAATGCTTGTGTTATCAATAAACCTGATCATACAAAGATGCATAGACTTAGGTAGTATAAAGTTCTCATTAAATAAAACATCAGGTTCAATTAGGAATAAATTCACCTGATAGTCATTATTGATTTGACTCAATATTTCCTTCCAGTTCAAGCAGTCAGAATCATCATAATCCATGTATATATCCTCATCATCCTCCCTTTCTTCATGAAAAGCCATCCTCGGCTTTAGGTAAGCTGAAAGTGGGAGAAACAAAAAGAACAACGTGTACGCAAAGTATATGTATATATAACATGTTGTATTATTGTTGTTCACATGAAAAGTATGTCGAGTATACATCAAGCAACTTAAATTGCAGGTATAAGTGAAGTACAAAGAATCATGATCATGGTGAAAAACAACTAAATAGATAGTCATGTTCTTCAATATTAAATTCAGTTTTCTCAAAGAAGATCTATGATCAAATTTGTGAACAAGATCAAACCAATTCAATATGTCTGAAAACCAAATTGAATCATGCCATGCTTCAACTGCACTACTCTGATTATTATGAACATGATCATGTTGTCCAGTATGTAAAATGCAACTCAATTTGCAAATATCAAGGAAGTCTAAAGTAGTAACAAAACTAGACAAAGACTTTTGGGACAAACATAGTGAATATGAAAACTTGGGTCCTATTCTAGCAAGATTAGAACAATCCAACATAGGTAAAATTACTTGTGTTGGTTGCAATATATCAACTAGACCAGAATGTATTTCCATAATATCTGGAACATGAACTATTGTCCCATAGCAAACATGTTGTGATGTATGGCTGAAAACAGCATGTATCAGTTCAGCGATTCTATCACAAGTAATGTATATGTGATCCACAAGAAAATTTTCATGCATGCTATATTCACCAATCAGATTGAAAGTGAAACAAGGAGAATATGTGCTAGAATTCAGAAATGAAATTTCAGAAATCTTATCCATAGCACAACTCATACTCATAGGTTCATTTAGCATGATGGAATACACAATATCAGCAGGTGGTATTCGAGCAAGTATTTCCTTATGTGTTATCAGTACCACATGATCAAAATTTGAATTTGGTAAACTATCACATGGTGCTGAAACAGTAGTGTAAGGCAAATCACAAGGAGGCTTCAGTAAAGGAATAGACTCACAATATGTCGCACATGTTGGCTGAAGCTCCAAATTAGTAGCAATGTCATCAACAATCTTCTCAGCTGTAGTAGGTACTATGACATCCTCCTCAAGTGACAATACCAGATCGTGTGATGCAGGTTGTAAAATAGGCGGGTCCCTTTCTTCAAAAGCAACCTGTACATTACAAGATACAACACTAGGAGTAGACATGATTACGTTAGTACACAACTCGTGTCCACTCTCAAAATTTCTGGAATAGGCCATTTGTGGTTGTTCAAAAACATAGAACGTAGAAATTGCTTGAAATCTTCTCAAAGGATTTTTTTACCCATGACACCATACACAATCCTTGCGTCCTTCCACCAATGAGCTACCTCTTCATCCACACGTCGGTGAGCAAGAATGTATTCTATATGGCTATTAAACTTGCTATCGAAAGTATGACATCTCGCAAAACCAAATCCCATATCAATTTCTCAAATCTGATATTCTGCGGGTGTGGCGGAACTTTCCAATCGCCACTTGATTGTAGTTGGATCATATGCCATGCCAAACACAATAGCTAAATAGTCATGGTAAACATCATCTGATTTCTGCATCACATAAACACTAGTAGAAGTCATGATTAGTATATTAGTGCAAAAAAACAAAACTGTTTTGGTGGCACACTCACAACTCACTCAAAAACTGACAAGAAAGCAGATCTTACCGTTCCAAAGTGAATAGTGATGCTTACCAATTCGAAATCAAGGACTGATGCATTGATGTGATGAAGTGAATACCAAAGGTATAGAGAACGATCGCAAGGCACACAGGTTATTTATGGTGGAGCTGTAGGTATGGTATCCTAACTACACCGCAAACAAGTCCTAGTGCTGATCGTATGACAAAGACCCACGAAAACACACACGGTGGAGATAAATGGGGCAATTGCAACTATGAAAATGAGCTCAATAAAGTAAGGTATGTCGGAGGAATGCTCGTGTTGCAATGCACAAGGAGAGACGCTAGCAATGTCTCAACGAAACGGGCACAAGATTGCTAAACTGAGCAGCCCGCAGAGCACTAAGCACGCTAGTCTCGTAGGATAGTTTTAGACACAAAGAAAGGCTTACTAAGGCTCACAAGGATAGGTACGCTATGTGGACTCAGTAAAATAAATAAACAAAAAAGAAAAAATTTTGACCTGAGAATTGGTCTCTGCCACGGCAGAAAAACGGCCTAAAATCCTGCCGCGGCAGGAGGTTGGCAGACTCAAAAAAAATTCTCGTATGAGGGCAGACCGGTCTGTGGTAAGGCGACGGTCCAATTTTTTTTTTTACGCTGGAGCACAGACCTGTCTGCGGTCAGGTGTGAGGCAGCGAGCCAATTTTTTTTATTCCGACTTGCCAAGTAGTACACAACTAGGACTCTTTACTTGGGTCGGATCTAACTTGATGGTAGCGGAAAAAGATGGTGGAAAACAACTAGAACAACTAGAAAACAAGTCTACGAAGAACAGATCTAAATCTAATCTAATAGAGGAACTCGACCAGCAACTATTACTTGATTACGATGTAATCTAGGCTATGGCAACTCGTTTTGTGGGGCTTTTTCTGTATAGGATGAAAAACACTCTCTAATCTATGGATGAATTGTGGATTGCTTACCGAGGCAACGAGGAAATCTGATATCAAGATGATATGGGGTGGCCCGATCTTCTCAGTAAGCGGATGACGATGATGATGGTGGATGATAGATAACTAGTGTGTAGCTATGATCTCTCCCGCTCGATCCCTGATGCCAGCGCAACAGATCTCGAACCTTGTAGGATATTCACAACACCACACTCTTGCGCACACAACCGTGACCACGAACGGTAGTCTGCAATCTACTAATTCCCAATGGAACAACATATCACACCCAATTATAGTTGGTAGATTCGAACACAGGGTAATTCTAGAGGTTCTATGAAAGAAACAACTCCAAAATATTTTAACGTGGTCTAAACCCTAACTTGTGACGGCTACGGAGGTTTATATGAGGGCTGGGGCGTCCTCCCCTCTAAACGGGCCTAAAAACAGCCATAACTTGGCCCAAACTAACTCGGTTCGACTCAAACTGATACATACCGATCCATATATGGGTTCGGCGTTATTGGCACGCAGTCCAAACGTCGTGGAACACCTCAAACATGTAATTCTTGGTGCGCCATCTCTCACTCTTGCTCATACATGATTTCCTCATTGCCTCCTAGTGCGCATGCCTCCCGCTCCTCCCTCGCGCACTTGTTGATATTGGAAATCAGCGCTTGTCCTTCTTGCTGCAACTCTCCTCCTCCTCGTGCAATGCTTGTGTTATCAATAAACCTGATCATACAAAGATGCATAGACTTACGTAGTATAAAGTTCTCATTAAATAAAACATCAGGTTCAATTAGGAATAAATTCACCTAATAGTCATTATTGATTTGACTCAATATTTCCTTCCAGTCCAAGCAGTCAGAATCATCATAATCCATGTATATATCCTCATCAAGGAGGGGTAGTGCTAGGGTTCTAGGTAACGGATTACAAGTTAGAATTTAGCCAGTATCGACAAGTTGAGTAGTTCATCGTCCTCTAACTCTCGATAGCAGCTAGGGAAACAACTCTAAGAGCACTTGTGTTGAGCATCAGCTCCCCATATAGTAGATCCTTGCAGGAGTAGGAGTGTTACCTCGAGAAGAGGGCTCCGAACCTGGGTACATCATTGTGTTTGCAGTATCTGTGTCCAACCCGTTGCGAGTAGCCACCGATAGCATCCTGATTGTCCCATCTCATGCCTTCCCCGATGGCACTACCGTGTTCCACACCATGACAGTTGGCGCCCACCATGGGGCACAACGCATCGGCTGGGGTCATCTTTTGCATGGGACTTCCGCTCATCGCCAGTGGGCGACTCGCCTTTGGCCTTGTCCTCACCTTTGGCTCCTTCGACTGTGTCCTCGACGACGCATCCTGCTTCAACGGGGAAACCTTCCCAAGAGACGGCTCCGTCATGCACTTCGGCGAGCACCGCGTCTACGTCGCCACCGTCGCCGAGGATTTCCCTCACAAGGTCATCACCGTCTCCAGCGCGCCTCTAGGCTTATCCGCCCCGCTCCTCGCTAGCGGCAGCGTTGAGGTCATGATGGCCGGCGCAGGCGAGGGCCTACGCCCACCTCTAGAGCGCGCCAACAACGCTACACCATGCGAACAAGACGTGGACCCCTTGGTGGCCTCCATCCAGAACCTCCACATCCCCATCGCCCTCGAGGTGGACCCAGCGGCTGCAGCAGCTGCGCTGGAAGTGACGCGCCAGAACCTCCTGGAGGAAGCCAACAAGGTCATCGCCGCCAACACCGCCTAGACGCAACCATGCGCGAATACTAATCGGAAGGCGCCGCCCTAGGGCCGCAACTTGGGTTCGGAGCTGGACCGTGCTGCTGACTTGCGAGTCCCCGTGGCTCATCCGGTTTACAGTACCCCGGCCAAGAACATGAGGGTTGCGGAAGCTGTCATCGCGGAGCATAGCCACCTGGAGGTGACGAGTTGCGTCGCCAACAGGCACATGTCCATCTCCTTGTCGCTACGGCCAACAGGCAACAAGCCGAGGCGGGCGCAAGCCTCGAAGGAAATAGTAAGAGCCAATAGCCTCGCCGGGTGGGCGATCCGGCTGCAGGTGGGATCAGCCGACCATGGGCAAAATCCGCATGAAGCCATAGCTGTAACCAGCAGGAACTGCGATCTGGCTGACGATGTCAGAAGAACCAACACGCCACCCATGACCCGCCTTTCAGGATGGCTTGGCCCACTCGAGCCAGAGACGCGGGATGCGCGTGCGCGTGCATCGACCTGTTGGTCTAGTCACGCGTGCTGGAAGAGGAAAGTCCAGCAGGCCCAAGGTGTTTTGGGCCACGCATCCGGAACGAGTCGTTTCCAAATTGATTTTCGCTCCCAAAGGACATGCCAAAGTACAATGGCACGGTCAAGCTGGAGGACTGGCTGGTCGACTACACCACCGCGATGGGCATCGCAAAAGGCAATTGCTGGGTAGCAGTGCGCTACGTCCCGCTCATGCTCCTCGACTCAGCCAGGACATGGCTGATGACCCACAAGTATAGGGGGTGTATCGCAGTATTTTCGAGGAAAGTGAAATCCAATTTATTGATTCGACACAAGGGGAGCCAAAGAATATTTATAAGCCTTAACAACTGAGTTGTCAATTCAGCTGCACCTGGAAACAATCTTGCTCACATCAGTTTATCAGTAGCAACAGTTTTGTAGTAGGAATAGTAAAGTAGCAGCAGTATGATGAGGACATCCCTACAATTACACCTACCCCAATGACTACTGAAGATGCTACAACTGTTGCAAGAAAGGATCAGTCCAATGAGATTAGAATTGGACCTATTACAAGAGCTCGTGCTAAGCTACTTGAACAACAGGTGAATTTACTCCTAAACGAATCTAGTACTTTGATTAATGAGAACTTTATACTGCCTAAGTCTATGCATTTATGTATGATCAGGTTCGTTGGGGAAACAAGCATGGCGCGAGGAGGAGAAGGGCTACAAGAGAATCCCAACATGATGATCGCCCAAGGATGCGCAAGGGAGGAGCGGGAGGAAGGCGCAATACAAGCAAGGGAGATCATCGAAGAGAAGGAACGTTCAATTCGGACAGACAGAAGTCCTGAAATTCAAACGGACGTGGATTCTTCATACGAACTCCAAATCAAGCAAATAAGCACTTGTTGGATAGATAATTCCAAGATCTTTCCAATGAGTACTTCCACGCCTAAAAGACCCTAGATAATCCGGCCCTGCTTTGGAGATTCTGCAAAGGACTTCGTGCGCGACGTTCAGTACCGGGGCGGATATTTGACCGGACTTTTCCCCCGGAAAATCCGGCCCTCTTAGACCGGATAATCCGGCGCAAAAAGTTCCCATCAGATCTGGACGGTTCTGACTATATCAGACACATTTTCGTTTCACGTTTTTCGGACGTTCTGGCGGCCATATAAGCCTAGGAACGCCCTCTAGTTTAGGTTAGACCACGATAAAACTATTTTGGAGTTGTTTCTTTCATAGAACCTCTGAAATTACCCTGTGTTCGAATCTACCAACTATAATTGAGTGTGATATGTTGTTCCATTGGGAATTAGTAGATTGCATACTACCGTTCGTGGTCAAGGCTGCGTGCACAAGAGCGTGGTGTTGTGAATATCCTACAAGGTTCGAGAGCTGTTGCATTGGCATCAGGGATCGAGCGGGAGAGTTCATAGCTACAGGCTAGTTATCTATCATCCACCATCATCACCGCCATCCGCTTACTGAGAAGATCGGGCCACCCCATATCATCTTGGTATCAGATTTCCAGTGTTGCCTCGGTAAGCATCCACAAATCCATCCATAGATTAGAGAGTATTTTTCGTCCTATACAGAAAAATCCTTACAAAAAGATTTGCCATAGACTAGATTGCATCGTTTTCGAGTTTTAATTGCTGATTGTATCTTCTCGTAGATCCGATCTGTAGGTTTTTCCTCATAGGAGTCTAGTTTTTTCGTTTGTGTCTAGGTTTAGGGTTTGATCTTGTTTTCTGCCGTGTCAACCATCACCGTGTTCCGCAAGTTTTCCTCATTTGTCTGAGTCCACATAGCGTACCTTTGTTTGCATACCATAGACACAGCCTATCTACAGCATCCGTGCCTAGGAACGTACCCACGAGACTAGTTGCTTTGCTCCGACAGGCTGCTCATTAGGGTTTGAAGTGCAAAATTTTCGTCCAGGTAGACCGGATTATCCGGCCCCCGACAAACCGGAATATCCGGCCCATAATTGCTCAGAATTGTTGCATCACGTATTGCATTGTGTCAGATAGGTGAAAAATCAAAAAAAAAAGAGAAAGAAGAAAAAAAAGTTGTTCAAAAAAAGAGAAAAGAAAAGAGATACAAAAGTAAACAACAAAAGGGAGATATCAAGGTTGATTGGAGGACTAGTTTTATAATAGCACTAGTAGTTTGAGAAATCTTGTGCCTGTTGTATTTGAGCTATTACTAGCGTCTCTCTTGTGCATTGCAATATTCCTTTTCATAAGTTGCTTTGCCACGTTTATCTCCACCATGTGTGTTTCTTGGGTTTTTGTACGATCAGCACTAGGACTTGTTTGCGGTGTAGATAGGATACCATACCTATAGCTCCACCATAAATAACCTGTGTGCCCTGTGATCGTTCTCTATACCTTTGATATTCACTTCATCACATCAAGTGCATCAGTCTTTGATTTCGTTTGGTAGAGCATCTTTATTCACTTTGGAACGGTAAGATCTCCTTTCTTATTAGTTGTGAGTGAGTTGTGAGAGTTTCCACCATACAGATTTTGATTTTTGCACTAACCTACTAATCATGTCTTCTAGTGATGATGATGTTGTGATGCAGAAAAAGAAGGATGAGGAGCTTGTTAATTGGCGTGAATATGAGGCTTTGAAGTCCCACTTGACACGTGTGTTTACTAACATGACAGATGCCATTGACAAGAATCTCCAAGATATGAATATGAGATTGGATCAGCATGTTGGGACGGTTGATACTATCCAAACGCAAGTGGCTACGCTCAATATCAATGTCACCACTTTGCAGCATTCCATTGAGGGTTTGACAGCCGCCTTACATAGAAGGGAAGATCCTCAACATGATGATGCCTTTGATGATTTTGATGAGGGTAGTGTCGTGGATGCTGCTCCACATGTTGGCAGGGGACGTGCTATTCCCCCTGTCCATGCACCTGCTCATGACCGTGGGTTTGCCCCTCTTGGGCGTGCTCAACGTGTGCCCAAACAAGCTGTGGATGATGGTTTGGGCAAGCCAAAATTCTCGATTCCCAAGTTTGATGGTTCCATTGATCCTGAAGATTACCTCACATGGGACTTGAAGATTGAGAAACTCTGGCGCTTATTTGACTATCCAGAAGACAAGAAGGTCAAGCTTGCAGCATCTGAATTTGATGGTTATGCTTTGCGTTGGTGGGATGCTCTTGTGCAGCATAGAAGGGAGGACAATGAACTTCCTGTGATGGATTGGCGCGAGATGAAGCAAATCATGAAGGCTCGTTTCGTACCAACTAACTACTTGCGATCAGTTTTTGATAAATTGACGCAATTGAAGCAAGGCACCATGACAGTTGATGAGTACTACATGGAGATGGAGATGCTTATGCAGCGTGCTAGAATTCGTGAGTCCATTGAGATAACCATGCAGCGATTCCTAAACAATTTGAAGTTACCGATCAAGAGCATTGTTCATCATCACAAGTATGATACCATGAATGAGTTGTTGCATCATGCTAGAGAGGCCGAATCCCAGTTGGCAGAAGAGGCGAAGTCACGTGCTCATTTTCCGTCCTCTAGCAGATTTTCGGCCAGGTCTACACCTCCTATAGTGACGCCACCATCTGCTGCTCCTTTTACACCATCAGCCAAACCAGCAAGTACACCTTTGTTTGCTTCTAATGCTCAGAAACCCGTTGCTCCTGCTGCTAGCTCGGGTTCCAACATGATGAGGACATCCCTACAATTACACCTACCCCAATTGCTAATGAAGTTGTTCCAATTGCAAAGAAGGATCAATCCAATGAGATAAGGATTGGACCAATCACAAGAGCTCATGCCAAGCTACTAGAACAACAGGTGAACTTGTTTCTTAATGAACCTGGTGTTTTAGTTAATGAGAATTTTATACTACCTAAGTCTTTGAATTATTGCATGATCAGGTACTTAGGAGAAGAAGGTGAAGCACGGAGCGAGGAGCTAATGGAACAAGGCGTGTTGATCAATGAAGAATGCGTGAGGGAGGAGAGGGAGGAAGCGCAAGGAGCTATCCAAGACGAAGATCAACAAGAGGAGGAAGTTCTCTGTCGCGGCAGAGAAAAGCCTCGTTTCTCTGCCGCGGCAGGAAAACCGACTAGGACTCTACCACGGCAGAGCCAGTCTTGGCCGAGCCACTTGTGGCCGGTTTGTATCCAGGTTGGGTGGAACCAACTCGGGTTCCACCATAGGCCACCGCCTCTTAGACCCATAAATAGATGGGGGCGTTGTAGATTAGGTTTTAGACCACATTAAAATATTTTGGAGTTGTTTCTTTCATAGAACCTCTGAAATTACCCTGTGTTCGAATTTACCAACTATAATTGAGTGTGATCTGTTGTTCCATTGGGAATTAGTAGATTGCATACTACCGTTCGTGGTCACGGCTGCGTGCGCAAGAGCGTGGTGTTGTGAATATCCTACAAGGTTTGAGAGCTGTTGCATTGGCATCAGGGATCGAGCGGGACAGTTCATAGCTACAGGCTAGTTATCTATCATCCACCATCACCATCGACAAGTGCTTGCTGAGAAGATCGGGCCACCCCATATCATCTTGGTATCAGATTTCCTCATTGCCTCGGTAAGGAATCCACAATCCATCCATAGATTAGAGAGTGTTTTAGTCCTATCCAGAAAAAGGCCCACAAAAAGAGTTGTCATAGACTAGATTGCATCGTAGACGAGTAATAGTTGCTGGTCGTGTTCATTCTTTAGTTTCGATCTAGATCTGTTCTTCGTAGTTTTGTTCTCTTGTTTTTAGTCATTTGCCACCATTGTTTTCCGCCACCATCCAATCAGATCCGATTTACTCTAAGAGTCCTAGTCTTCTACTCTTGGCTGAGTCGGAATTCACAAAAAAAAACTTTCCAGGTTATCAAATCTGCCACGGCAGGATTTCTGCGTCTTTCTCTGCCACGGCAGGACTTTCTGAGTTACCAGGTTACAACTCTGACGCGGCACGTTTTCTAGCAGTTTTGCTGCCGCCGTTCTGCCACGGCACCATAATTACAAAGTGTGACCAATTTGCACTTTTCCAAAACCCTTAGCCACAGCCAATCTACTACATAGGTGTAGGAACTTGCCTATTGAGACTAGTTTCCGCTCCAACAGGCTGCTCTTAGGACTTTTGGTGCCGTACTTTGTAGTTGGCCGTGTGTTATCTATCAAAAAAAAGCAAGATAGCAAAAGGAAAAGTATCAGGGAAAAGCTATCCAAAAGAAAAAAGAAAAGTTGTATAAAAAAAAGAGGAGAATTTGAGCAAGAGGCCTAGTGTTATCTTTGTGCACCGGTAGATTGAGCAATCTTGTGCCTGTTTACTTTGAGCTTTGCTAGTGTCTCTCGAGCGTAGTGCAACACCCTTTATAGTTGCATTACCACGTTTTTCCTCCACGTGTGTGTTTCCTTGGGTATTTGTACGACCAGCACTAGGACTTGTTTGCGGTGTAGTTAGGATACATTACCTACAGCTCCACCATAAATACCTTGTGTGCCTTGTGATCGTTCTCTATACCTTTGATATTCACTTCATCACATCAAGTGCATCAGTCTTTGATTGCGTTGGTAGAGCATCTCTATTCACTTTGGAACGGTAAGATCTCCTTTCTTATTAGTTGTGAGTGAGATGTGAGAGTTCCACCATACAGATTTTTGATTTTGTGCACTAACCTACTGATCATGTCTTCTAGTGATGATGATGTTGTGATGCAGAAAAAGAAGGATGAGGAACTCGTCAATTGGCGTGAATATGAGGCTTTGAAGTCCCACTTGACACGTGTGTTTACTCACGCGACAGATGCCATTGACAAGAATCTCTAGGATATGAATGTGAGATTGGATCACCATGTTGGAACGGTTGATACTATTCAAACACAAGTGGCTACGCTCAATGTCAATGTCACCGCTTTGCAGCAGTCCATTGAGGGTTTGACAGCCGCTTTGCATAGAAGGGAAGAGCCTCAACATGATGATGCCTTTGATGATTTTGATGAGGCTAGCGCTGTGGATGCTGCTCCACATGTTGGCAGGGGACGTGCTATTTCCCCCGCCCATGCACCTACCCATGCACCTGCCCCTGCATCGGCCCATGCACCTGCTCATGGCCGTGGGTATGTTCCTCTTGGGCGTGCTCAACGTGTTCCCAACCACAATGCTGGTGATGGTTTGGGCAAGCCAAAATTTTCAATTCCTAAGTTTGATGGTTCCATTGATCCTGAAGACTACCTCACATGGGAGTTGGAGATTGAGAAACTCTGGCACTTATTTGACTATCCAGAAGATAAGAAGGTCAAACTTGCAGCATCTGAATTTGATGGTTATGCTTTGTGTTGGTGGGATGCTCTTGTGCACCATAGGAGGGAGGACAATGAACTTCTTGTGATGGATTGGCGCGAGATGAAGCAAATCATGAAAGCTCGTTTCATCCCAACCAACTATTTGCGTTCAGTTTTTGATAAATTGACGCAACTGAAGCAAGGAACAATGACAGTTGATGAGTACTACATGGATATGGAGATGCTTATGCAGCGTGCTAGAATCCGTGAGTCCATTGAGATGACCATGCAGCGATTCCGAAACAATTTGAAGTTACCAATCAAGAGTATTGTTCGTCATCACAAGTATGAGACCATGAATGAGTTGTTGCATCATGCTAGAGAGGCCGAATCCCAGTTGGCAGAAGAGGCGAAGTCACGTACTCGTTTTTCATCCTCCAGCAGATTTTCGGCCAGACCTATTCCTCCTACAGCCGCGTCACCAGCTGCTGTTCCGTTTACACCATCGACCAAACCAGCAAGTACACCTTCGTTTGGTTATAATGCTCGGAAACCCGCTGCTCCTGCTGCTAGCTCGGGTTCCAACATGTCTACTGCACGTACTCGTGATGTGGTGTGCCACACTTGTGGTGGTAGAGGTCACTACAAGAAGGATTGTCCAAACAGCAAGGTTATGTTTGTTAATGAACAAGGTGAAGTAGAAAGTGGAGATGAAGCTTCTGATGTTGATATTGATGATGGCGAGGATGGTGCTGATGCATATGCTGAGCGTGCACCAACTATCGTCGTGTCTTCACGTGTACTTAGTGTGCAACCGGTTGAGGAATCCCAGCGTTGCAACTTGTTCCAAACAAAAGCTCTAGTTGGACCAAATAAAGCTTGCAAGGTCATTATTGATGGAGGTAGCTGCAGAAATCTTGCAAGTAAGGAATTATGTGCCAAACTAAATTTGACATACTTACCTCATCCCATGCCATACTACATACAATGGTTGAGCAACAATGGTGAGATGAAGGTAAATCATATGGTACGAGTGAACTTTCAAATAGGGCCATACAAAGATTCTATTGATTTTGATGTGGTTCCTATGACTGTTTGTCACCTCCTATTGGGTCGGCCATGGCTCTATGATCGCCATGTGCAACACAATGGCCGAGCCAATACATATCACTTGGAATTCAAAGGAAGAAAGATTACTATGCAGCCAATGACACCACAAGAAATTGTGAATGATTCTCGCCAGAAGATAGAGGTGAATTTGAAGGAAGATACTACCACTCGGCGAGATTGTGTGACAGCTGTTCCTGATGTAATTGAGCCTAAATTGAGTGATATAACGAAAAGTGAGAGAGTGCCTGGTTTATTGATATTAGCCACTAAGGAAGATATGAGAGAATTTTGTGAGGATCCTACAGCCATGCCACTTGTGCTCATGTATAAGGGCGAGGTATTGGTTTGTAACGACATGACCCCTATTTCTCTTGGTGTTTCATCTGTTTTGCAGGACTTTGGGGATGTGTTTCCAGAAGAAGTACCCATAGGTTTGCCTCCCTTGCGTGGTATAGAACATCAAGTGGACTTGATTCCTGGTGCCACACTTCCCAACCGTGCACCCTACAGGACTAATCCCAAAGATCTAAAGAAATTCAGAAGCAAGTACAAGCGTTGTTGGATAAAGGGTACATTTGTGTCTCTCTTAGCCCTTGTGCTGTTCCTGTTATTTTAGTTCCTAAGAAAGATGGTACTTGGCGCATGTGTGTTGATTGTAGAGCGATTAATAACATCACTATTCGATATCGTCATCCTATTCCACGCTTAGAGGATATGCTAGATGAATTGAGTGGTGCTGCTGTTTTCTCTAAAATGGACTTGCGTAGTGGCTATCATCAAATTAGGATGAAAGAAGGGGATGAATGGAAAACTGCTTTTAAAACTAAATTCGGTTTGTATGAGTGGTTAGTTATGCCTTTTGGTCTTACTAATGCACCTAGTACTTTCATGCGCTTGATGAATCATGTTTTGAGAGAGTTTATTGGTCGTTTCGTGGTTGTTTACTTTGATGATATACTCATATACAGCCACACCGAATCTGAACATTGCACTCATATTAGACAAGTTTTGCAAGTGTTACGTGATAATAAACTATATGCTAATCTTGAGAAGTGTACTTTCGCAAAAGATAAGGTCATATTCCTAGGATTTGTTGTTTCTAAACATGGAGTAGAGGTGGATCAATCTAAAATTGAATCAATTCAGAATTGGCCTACTCCAATGAATGTAAGTCAAGTGCGTAGTTTCCACGGTCTCGCTGGTTTCTATAGGCGCTTTGTGAAAGCTTTTAGCACCATTGCTGCACCTTTGAATGATTTGACAAAGAAAGGTGTTCCTTTTATATAGGGCGCGGCCCAAGACATTGCTTTTGATACTTTGAAACGTTTGCTTACTTCTGCACCATTGCTTGCATTACCTGATTTTTCGAAGCAATTTGAAGTTGAATGTGATGCTAGTGGTATTGGCATAGGTGGCGTTTTGATGCAAGAGGGTCGGCCTATAGCTTATTTTTCTGAGAAATTGACTGGTGCTCGTTTGAATTATTCAATCTATGATAAAGAATTGTATGCACTTGTTAGAGTACTTGAGGTTTGGCAACATTATTTGTGGCCAAAGGAATTCATCATACATTCTGATCATGAAGCATTGAAATACTTGAAAGCTCAATCAAACTTGCATAGAAGATTAGCTAAATGGGTTGAGTTCATTGAGTCTTTTCCTTACATCATTAATTATAAGAAGGGAAAAGAGAATGTTGTTGCTGATGCTCTATCTAGGAAGAACATTCTATTAACTAATCTCGATGTTAAAATTCCTGGATTAGAAGCTACTTGTGCACTTTATGCAACTGACCATGATTTTGCTGAACCATATCGTTTGTGTGCTCTTAGAAACGCATGGGATAAGTATCATATACATGATGGATATTTGTTTTGAGCTAACAAACTATGTATTCCAGAATCGTCGTGGCGTTTGTTTTTAGTGCAGGAATCACATGCTGGTGGTTTGATGGGTCACTTTGGGCGTGAGAAGAGGTTGCTCATGCTTTCTGATCACTTTTATTGGCCCAAGATGAGGCGTGATATGTACAGATTTGTGAGCCGATGTATTACATGCCACAAGTCGAAATCTAAGCTGAAGCCTCATGGTTTGTATACACCTCTCTCTGCACCTACTATTCCATGGGAAGACATTAGTATGGATTTTGTGCTAGGTCTACCTAAAACTCAGAGAGGTCATGATTCTATATTTGTGGTAGTAGATAGGTTCTCTAAGATGGCTCATTTTATTGCCTGCCAAAAAAGCGACGATGCGTCGCATGTTGCTAACTTGTTTTTCAGGGACATCGTGAGATTACATGGAGTACCAAAGATGATTGTTTCTGACCGTGATGTGATGTTCATGAGCTACTTTTGGAAGACCTTATGGGGGAAGCTAGGAATGAAGTTGCTGTTCAGTACTACATGTCATCCCCAAACTGATGGTCAAACGGAGGTGGTGAATAGAACATTGTCACAGCTGCTAAGGACCATGATTAAAAAGAATCTGCAGGAGTGGGAAGAGTGTTTGCCACATGTTGAGTTTGCTTACAACAGGGCTGTGCATTCAACTACTCAGCTTTGTCCTTTTGAGGTGGTGTATGGTTTCAAGCCATTGACGCCACTTGATATGTTGCCTCTGCCATTACATGAGAGAGTTGATATGGAGGCATCAAAACGTGCTGATTATGTGAAGAAAATACATGAGAAGACTCGAGAGGCTATTGAGAAGAAAGGCAAGAACATTGCTGCTGCAAGGAATCAAGCAAGGAAAGAAGTGTTGTTCGAGCCTAGAGATATGGTTTGGGTGCATCTACGCAAGGATAGGTTCCCACTACTTCGAAAATCAAAATTGAAGCCACGTGGTGCTGGTCCTTACAAGGTGTTAGCCAAGATTAATGATAATGCCTACTCGGTTGATATACCTATTGAGGAGTTTGGTGGAGTTAGCAATAGCTTCAACGTTGCTGATTTGTCACCATATGCTGGAGAAGACCTTGGAGCGTCGAGGTTGACGCCTTTTGAAGGGGGGGAGATGATGAGGACATCCCTACAATTACACCTACCCCAATTGCTAATGAAGTTGTTCCAATTACAAAGAAGGATCAATCCAATGAGATAAGGATTTGACCAATCACAAGAGCTCGTGCCAAGCTACTAGAACAACAGGTGAACTTGTTTCTTAATGAACCTGGTGTTTTAGTTAATGAGAATTTTATACTACCTAAGTCTTTGAATTATTGCATGATCAGGTACTTAGGAGAAGAAGGTGAAGCACGGAGCGAGGAGCTAATGGAACAAAGCGTGTTGATCAATGAAGAATGCGCGAGGGAGAAGAGGGAGGAAGCGCAAGGAGCTGTCCAAGGCGAAGATCAACAAGAGGAGGAAGTTCTCTGTCGTGGCAGAGAAAAGCCTCGTTTCTCTGCCACGGCAGGCTGCCGCGGCAGGAAAACCGACTAGGACTCTGCCACGGCAGAGCCAGTCTTGGCCGAGCCACTTGTGGCCGGTTTGTATCCAGGTTGGGTGGAACCAACTCGGGTTCCACCATAGGCCACCGCCTCTTAGACCCATAAATAGATGGGGGCGTCGTAGATTAGGTTTTAGACCACATTAAAATATTTTGGAGTTGTTTCTTTCATAGAACCTCTGAAATTACCCTGTGTTCAAATTTACCAACTATAATTGAGTGTGATCTGTTGTTCCATTGGGAATTAGTAGATTGCATACTACCGTTCGTGGTCACGGCTGCGTGCGCAAGAGTGTGGTGTTGTGAATATCCTACAAGGTTTGAGAGCTGTTGCATTGGCATCAGGGATCGAGCGGGAGAGTTCATAGCTACAGGCTAGTTATCTATCATCCACCATCACCATCGACAAGTGCTTGCTGCGAAGATCGGGCCACCCCATATCACAACATGTCTACGGCACGTACTCGTGATGTGGTGTGCCATACTTGTGGAGGTAGAGGACACTACAAGAAGGATTGTCCAAACAGCAAGGTCATGTTTGTTAACGAACAAGGCGAAGTAGAGAGTGGAGATGAAGCTTCTGATGATGATGCCGAGGATGGTGCTGATGCGTATCCTGAGCGTGCTCCAACTATTGTCGTATCTTCACGTATACTTAGTGTGCAACCGATTGAGGAATCTCAGCGTTGCAACTTGTTCCAATCAAAAGCTCTAGTTGGACCTAACAAGTCTTGCAAGGTCATTATTGATGGAGGTAGCTGCAGAAATCTTGCAAGTAAGGAACTATGTGCCAAACTGAATTTGACATACTTACCTCATTCCAAGCCATACTACATACAATGGTTGAGCAACAATGGTGAGATGAAGGTTAATCATATGGTACGTGTGAATTTTCAAATAGGGCCATACAAAGATTCTATTGATTTTGATGTGGTTCCTATGACTGTTTGTCACCTACTATTGGGTCGGCCTTGGCTCTATGATCGCCATGTGCAACACAATGGCCGAGCCAATACATATCACTTGGAATTCAAAGAAAAGAAGATTACTATGCAGCCAATGACACCACAAGAAATTGTGAATGATTCTCGCCAGAAGATAGAGGTCAACTTGAAGGAAGATACTACCACTCGGCGAGACTGTGTAACAGCTGTTCCTGATGTAATTGAGCCCAAATTGAGTGATATAACGAAAAGTGAGAGAGTGCCTGGGTTATTGATACTAGCCACCAAGGAGGATATGAGAGAGTTTCGTGAGGATCCTACAGCCATGCCACTTGTGCTCATGTATAAGGGTGAGGTATTGGTTTCTAACGACATGACCCCTATTTCTCTTGGTGTCTCTTCTGTTTTGTAGGACTTTGGGGATGTGTTTCCAGAAGACGTACCCGCAGGTTTACCTCCATTGCGTGGTATAGAACATCAAGTGGACCTGATTCCTGGCGCCACACTTCCCAACCGTGCACCTTACAGGACTAATCCCGAAGAGACTAAGGAAATTTAGAAGCAAGTACAAGTGTTGCTGGATAAAGGGTATATTCGTGTCTCTCTTAGCCCTTGTGCTGTTCCTGTTATTTGAGTTCCTAAGAAAGATGGTACATGGCGCATGTGTGTTGATTGTAGAGCGATTAATAACATCACTATTCGATATCGTCATCCTATTCCACGTTTAGAGGATATGCTAGATGAATTGAGTGGTGCTGCTGTTTTCTCTAAAATTGACTTGCGTAGTGGTTATCATCAAATTAGGATGAAAGAAGGGGATGAATGGAAAACTGCTTTCAAAACTAAATTCGGTTTGTATGAGTGGTTAGTTATGCTGTTTGGTCTTACTAATGCACCTAGTACTTTCATGCATTTGATGAATCATGTTTTGAGAGAGTTTTGGTCGTTTCGTGGTTGTTTACTTTGATGATATACTCATATACAGCCACACCGAATCTGAACATTGCACTCATATTAGACAAGTTTTGCAAGTGTTACGTGATAATAAACTGTATGCTAATCTTGAGAAGTGTACATTTGCAAAAGATAAGGTCATATTCCTAGGATTTGTTGTTTCTAAACATGGAGTAGAGGTAGATCAATCTAAAATTGAATCAATTCAGAATTGTCCTACTCCAATGAATGTTAGTCAAGTGCGTAGTTTCCACGGTCTTGCTGGTTTCTATAGGTGCTTTGTGAAAGATTTTAGCACCATTGCTGCACCATTAAATGATTTGACAAAGAAAGGTGTTCCTTTTGTATGGGGCGCGGCTCAAGACATTGCTTTTGATACATTGAAAAATTTGCTTACTTCTGCACCATTACTTGCATTACCTGATTTTTCGAAGCAAGTTGAGGTTGAATGTGATGCTAATGGTATAGGCATAGGTGGCGTTTTGATGCAAGAGGGTCGGCCTATAGCTTATTTTTCTGAGAAATTGACTGGTGCTCGTTTGAATTATTCTATCTATGATAAAGAATTGTATGCACTTGTTAGAGTACTTGAGGTTTGGCAACATTATTTGTGGCCAAAGGAATTCATCATACATTCTGATCATGAAGCATTGAAATACTTGAAAGCTCAATCAAACTTGCATAGAAGATTAGCTAAATGGGTTGAGTTCAATGAGTCTTTTCCTTACATCATTAATTATAAGAAGGGAAAAGAGAATGTTGTTGTTGATGCTTTTTCTAGGAAGAACATGCTATTAACCAATCTTGATGTTAAAATTCCTGGATTAGAAGCTATTTGTGCACTTTATGCAACTGACCATGATTTTGCTGAACCATATCGTTTGTGTGCTCTTAGAAATGCATGGGATAAGTATCATATACATGATGATATTTGTTTCGAGCTAACAAACTATGTATTCCAGAATCGTCGTTGCGTTTGTCCTTAGTGCAGGAATCACATGCTGGTGGTTTGATGGGTCACTTTGGGCGTGAGAAGATGTTGCGCATGCTTGCTGATCACTTTTATTGGCCCAAGATGAGGCGTGATGTGTACAGATTTGTGAGCCGATGTATTACATGCCACAAGTCGAAATCTAAGCTGAAGCCTCATGGTTTGTATACACCTCTCTCTGCACCTACTATTCCATGGGAAGACATTAGTATGGATTTTGTGCTAGGTCTACCTAAAACTCAGAGAGGTCATGATTCTATATTTGTGGTAGTAGATAGGTTCTCTAAGATGGCTCATTTTATTGCCTGCCAAAAAAGCGACGATGCGTCGCATGTTGCTAACTTGTTTTTCAGGGACATCGTGAGATTACATGGAGTACCAATGATGATTGTTTCTGACCGTGATGTGATGTTCATGAGCTACTTTTGGAAGACCTTATGGGGGAAGCTAGGAATGAAGTTGCTGTTCAGTACTACATGTCATCCCCAAACTGATGGTCAAACGGAGGTGGTGAATAGAACATTGTCACAGCTGCTAAGGACCATGATTAAAAAGAATCTGCGGGAGTGGGAAGAGTGTTTGCCACATGTTGAGTTTGCTTACAACAGGGCTGTGCATTCAACTACTCAGCTTTGTCCTTTGAGGTGGTGTGTGGTTTCAAGCCATTGACGCCACTTGATATGTTGCCTCTGCCATTACATGAGAGAGTTGATATGGAGGCATCAAAACGTGCTGATTATGTGAAGAAAATACATGAGAAGACTCGAGAGGCTATTGAGAAGAAAGGCAAGAACATTGCTGCTGCAAGGAATCAAGCAAGGAAAGAAGTGTTGTTCGAGCCTGGAGATATGGTTTGGGTGCATCTACGCAAGGATAGGTTTCCACTACTTCGAAAGTCAAAATTGAAGCCACGTGGTGCTGGTCCTTACAAGGTGTTAGCCAAGATTAATGATAACGCCTACTCGGTTGATATACCTATTGAGGAGTTTGGTGGAGTTAGCAACAGCTTCAACGTTGCTGATTTGTCACCATATGCTGGAGAAGACCTTGGAGCGTCGAGGTCGATGCCTTTTGAAGGGGGGGGAGATGATGAGGACATCCCTACAATTACACCTACCCCAATGACTACTGAACATGCTACAACTGTTGCAAGAAAGGATCAGTCCAATGAGATTAGAATTGGACCTATTACAAGAGCTCGTGCTAAGCTACTTGAACAACAGGTGAATTTACTTCTAAACGAATCTAGTACTTTGATTGATGAGAACTTTATACTGCCTAAGTCTATGCATTTATGTATGATCAGGTTCGTTGGAGAAACAAGCATGGCGCGAGGAGGAGAAGGGCTACAAGAGAAGCCCAACATGATGATCGCCCAAGGATGCGCGAGGGAGGAGCGGGAGGAAGGCACAATATAAGCAAGGGAGATCATCGAAGAGAAGGAACGTTCAATTCGGACAGACAGAAGTCCTGAAATTCAAACGGACGTGGATTCTTCATACGAACTCCAAATCAAGCAAATAAGCACTTGTTGGATAGATAATTCCAAGATCTTTCCAATGAGTACTTCCACGCCTAAAAGACCCCGGATAATCCGGCCCCCACACGCCGGATAATCGGCCCTGCTTTGGAGATTCTGCAAAGGACTTCGTGCGCGACGTTCAGTACCGGGGCAGATATTTGACCGGACTTTTCCCCCGGAAAATCCGGCCACCAGATAATTCGGCCCCCTTAGACCGGATAATCTGGCCCAAAAAGTTCCCATCAGATCCGGACGGTTCTGGCTGTATCAGACACACTTTCGTTTCGCGTTTTTCGGACGTTCTGGCAGCCATATAAGCCTAGGAACGCCCTCTAGTTTAGGTTAGACCACGTTAAAACTATTTTGGAGTTGTTTCTTTCATAGAACCTCTGGAATTACCATGTGTTTGAATCTGCCAACTATAATTGAGTGTGATCTGTTGTTCCATTGGGAATTAGTAGATTGCATACTACCGTTCGTGGTCACAGCTGCGTGCGCAAGAGCGTGGTGTTGTGAATATCCTACAAGGTTCGAGAGCTGTTGCATTGGTATCAGGGATCGAGCGGGAGAGTTCATAGCTACAGGCTAGTTATCTATCATCCACCATCATCACCGCCATCCGCTTACTGAGATGATTGGGCCACCCCATATCACAGTAGTAAAGTAAAGACAGCAGTAACAATAGCAGTAAACAGTAGGATTCGAGTGCAGTAGGCATAGGGATGGATGGACGGGCGTTGCATGGACAAGACAATTCACATAGCAATCAAAACATAGGGCAATTGCAGATAAATAAGATAAAGCATCCAAGTACTAGATAATCCTAGGCATGTGTTCCATATATAGTCATACGTGCTCGCAATGAGAACTTGCACAATATCTTTTGTACTGCCAACCCGTTTGCAGCGGGGCCTCAAGGGAACTACTGGCAATTAAGGTGCTCCTTTTAATAGAGCACCAGAGCAAAGCATTAACACTCCGTGAACACATGTGATCCTCACATCAAAGCCATTCCCTCTAGTTATCCCGATTTCTGTCACTTCGGGGCCATTGGTTCCGGACAACAACGTGTGTATACAACTTGTAGATAAGACCAAAAACAATACTATCATAATGAATCAATAACATGTTCAGATATGAAATCATGGCACTCGGGCCCTAGTGACAAGCATGAAGCATAACAAGTCGCAACAAAGTCATAAAGCACTAATAGTAGATACTAGGCACCATGCCCTAACAATCTAATGCCATTACATGAATGATGTCATCCAATCCCTACCATCCCCATAGCCTACAGCGGGGGATTACTCACTCATAGATGGGGGAAACATGGATGGTTGATGGAGAAGCAATGGTGATGATGATGGCGATGATCTCCTCCAATTCCCCGTCCCGGCAGGGTGCCAGAATGGAGTTTCTGGTGCTGTTTCATGGAATCTGGTGATGGCGGTGGAGCGGAACTTCTTCTGGAAAAACGTCGACCCCCCTGAGTTTTTAGGTCAGAAGGCAACTTATAGGCGAAGAGGGAGACCGAGGGGAGTCTGGGGCGGCCAGACCACCCCCTGGCGCGACCTGGGCTTACCCGCGCGGCCAGGTGGTGTGGCCTGGGCCCAGCCCCCTCCGTCTCGTATTCTAGCTCTAGGAGTCTTCTGGTGAAATCGGATTTTCGGCATATTTTCCGGGATTTTTCCTGATAGTTGATTTTCTGCACAAAAAGTAGACACCAGGGCAATTCTACTGAAAATAGCGTTAGTCCGCGTTAGTTGCATTCAAATCACACAAGTTTCTTAGGAACCTTACCATTAAAGGAATAATTAGCAAGCAAAGTAGAAATTTCTTCATTAGGGATCTTCCTTTTATTCGAGATAATGTCCTTCATATACTTTGAGTAAGGAGGCAATTTAATAGCATTAGTCAAAGGAATTTGCAGGAATAAAGGTTTCATCCACTCACAAAACTTATTATAGTGTTCATCTTCGTTTGACTTGTGTTTCTTATTAGGGAAAGGCATAGGTTTTTCGACCCAAGGTTCTCTTTCACTACCATGTTTCTTAGCAATAAAATCTTCTTTAGTGTATTTAGTATTCTTAGTGTGCTTTTCAGGTTCTTCTTCAACTTTTTCTTCATTTGGAGCTTCATTTTCTTCATTACCACTTTCAGTTTCAACATCAGAAATAGATATACTATTAGGATCTATACCAGGTTCAGAGGGTTCTACAACAGTTTTATGTTTCTTTTTCCTTTTCTTACGAGTAGAACCACTATTTTCAGCTTGTTGAGAATCCTGCTCAATTCTTTTGGGATGCCCCTCAGGATATAGAGGATCCTGGGTAGCAGCACCACTTCTAGTTCTAATTTCATAAGCATGTTTTTCTTTAGCAGCATTAACTAGCAAGTATTTTTGCACTTTAACGAGTTGATCTATTTGAGTTTGAACCATTTGAAAGTGTTTAACAATCATTTTAACATCATTAGAGGTTCTTTCCACAATATCTTTCAACTCAACAATAGCTCTAGTGTTTTCCATTAGATGATTTTGCACCCTTTTATTAAAATTATCTTGTTTAACAATAAAGATATCGAATTCTTCTAAGCATTGATCAGGAGGTTTAGAGTAAGGGATATCACCTTCATCAAAGTGTTGGAGAGAGTGTACCTCAATAGTGGAAGAGTAGGGGATAGACTTACATAACTCTTCTATAGGAGGTAAATTCTTGACATCTGCAGCTTTAATTCCCTTCTCCTTAAGACATTTCTTAGCTTCTTCATCACTTCATCATTTAATTCAATAACTCCCCTCTTCTTTGATGTTGGAATAGGCACTTGTATAGTAGGTTCAGGTATAATTACTTCAGGTATAGCTTGTTCAGGAGGAGTCCAATCTTCATAGTTCTTGCTTATTTTAGCCATTAATTCCACAGGTTTCTTAGGAGTCCTATTCCTGAAAACACAATCAGCACAACTATCTAGGTATGTCCTAGATTCCTCGGTTAGTCCATTATAAAATATATCAAGAAGCTCATTCTTAGGTAACGGACTTCCAGCCTATGCATGAAGCAAAGCACAAAACCTTGCCCAAGATTCGTGCAATACCTCTTTTTCTCCCTGTTTAAAATCAAGAAGTTCCTGCAAAATAGCATGTCTAGCACTAGGAGGAAAATATTTTTGCAGGAAAGTACTAATCAAGCAATTAGGGCTATCAATAGATCCAGGAGGTAAATTACTAAACCAAGTTTTAGCTTCTCCTTTCAGTGAAAAGGGGAAAATCTTAGCAACAAAGTAAGTACGCATCTTAATATCATCAGAAAACAAGCCACTCATGGTAGAAAGTTCATTCATATGTGCTACCGCACTTTCATTCTTAGTCCCACAAAAAGGTTCTTTCTCAACAATAGCTATGTAAGATAGATCAAGAGAGAAATCATAATCTTTATCTATAATGTTTATGGGAGAAGCAGCAAACTTAGCAATACGAGACAATTTGGGTCTAATAGTACGCCTCTCAAGGAGACTCTAGCAACGCTCCTTTCATGGGTGTTTTTACATTCTTTAATAAATTCATCGGTCATCTCAACATAACCATCTTCAATATCATAACTTTCACTAGACTCAGGTGAACTAACAGGTGTAGTAGTGTCTTCATTAGAAGTTTCAGTATTTCCAGCTATAGTTCTAGCAATCATAGCATCTAGGAAAGGACCTAATGAACCACTCTTATCAAGCACAGTAGAAGCAGCATCATAAGCATTAGAAGTTTCAGATTCAGCAGTAGTAGCAGTGTGTGTAGCATGTGTATGTGGTGGTGTAACGAGGTTACTCATAATAGATGGTGAATCAAGAGCAATAGAGGTGTTCAGAACCGTACCTCTTCTTGTAGTGGATGGTAAAATAGGAACCTTGCCATCACGAGACTTACCTATGATGGATGGATAGCAGCGAACAATAGAGAATCCAAGTGAACTTAATAAATAAAGCTATGCTCCCCGGCAACGGCGCCAAAAAATAGTCTTGAAGACCCACAAGTATAGGGGGTGTATCGCAGTATTTTCGAGGGAAGTGAAACCCAATTTATTGATTCGACACAAGGAGAGCCAAAGAATATTTATAAGCCTTAACAACTGAGTTGTCAATTCAGCTGCACGTGGAAACAATCTTGCTCACAACAGTTTATCAGTAGCAACAGTTTTGTAGTAGGAATAGTAAAGTAGCAGCAGTACTAAAGTAAAGACAGTAGTAACAATAGCAGTAAATAGTAGGATTCGAGTGCGGTAGGCATAGGGATGGATGGACGGGCGTTGCATGGATAAGACAATTCACATAGCAATCAGAACATAGGGCAATTGCAGATAAATAAGATAAAGCATCCAAGTACTAGATAATCCTAGGCATGTGTTCCATATAAAGTCATACGTGCTCGCAATGAGAACTTGCACAACATCTTTTGTCCTGCCAGCCCGTTTGCAGTGGGGCCTCAAGGGAACTACTGGCAATTAAGGTGCTCCTTTTAATAGAGCACCGGAGCAAAGCATTAACACTCCGTGAACACATGTGATCCTCACATCAAAGCCATTCCCTCCGGTTATCCCGATTTCTATCACTTTGGGGCCATTGGTTTCGGACAACAATGTGTGTATACAACTTGTAGATAAGACCAAAAGCAAGACTATCATAATGAATCAATAACATGTTCAGATCTGAAATCATGGCACTCGGCCCCTAGTGACAAGCATTAAGCATAACAAGTCTTAACAAAGTCATAACGCACTAATAGTAGATACTAGGCACCATGCCCTAACAATCTGATGCCATTACATGAACGATCTCATCCAATCCCTACCATCCCCATAGCCTACAGCGGGGGATTACTCACTCATATATGGGGGAAACATGGATGGTCGATGGAGAAGCAATGGTGTTGACGATGGCGATGATCTCCTCCAATTCCCCGTCCCGGCAGGGTGCCAAAACGGAGTTTCTGGTGCTGTTTCGTGGAATCTGGTGGTGGCGGCGGAGCGGAACTTCTTGTGGAAAAACATCGAACCCCCCTGAGTTTTTAGGTCAGAAGGCAACTTATAGGCGAAGAGGGAGACCGAGGGGGAGTCTGGGGCGGCCAGACCACCCCCTGGCGCGGCCTGAGCTTGCCCGTGCGGCCAGGTGGTGTGGCCTGGGCCCAGCCCCCCTCCGTCTCGTATTCTTGCTCCGGGAGTCTTCTGGTGAAATAGGATTTTCGGCATATTTTCCAGGATTTTTCCTGATAGTTGATTTTCTGCACAAAAAGTAGACACCAGGGCAATTCTGCTGAAAACAGCGTCAGTCCGCATTAGTTGCATCCAAATCACACAAGTTTAGAGGAGAAACAATAGCAAAAGTGTTCAGGAAAGTAGATACGTTTTGGACGTATCAATGGCTCAACAGTCTCCCCGACAACATCATAAACGCTTGGATTGACTTCGAGCAGGTGTTCGTCCGCAACTTCACCGGCACCTACAAGCACCCGGGTCGCCCCGGCGAGCTCGCCCTTTGTGTTCATGGCAAGGACGAGACCGACCGCTCCTACATCACCTGTTGGACAAACATGCACAACTCCTGTGAGGGGGTGCACAAGCACCAAGCATAAGCTTCACCAGGCCGAGCCCGATACCATGGCCAAGACCATGGAGATCGCGGACAAGTATGCCACCATAGACACGGCGATGAAAAGGTCCATCTGGCTGGATGACCATGGGCAGATAATCGTGGAAGTCTCCACGGACCGACGCTAGCCGGAAGGGAACAACCACAACTCTAGGAGGCATGACAATCGCCACGGCAAGAGGAAAGACGACCAGTCGGATAACCAATATGGTTCCAGGCAGGTGGCAGCCATCCAAGAGGACCCAGCTGTAGGCAGCAACCGGAGATAGAAGCCCGAGGATCGGCCACCTCGGCCCAAGTACACCATCGAGTCGATGCTTGATGGACTATGCAAGTTCCACAGTGGTGGCAACAAGCCGGCTACGTATACAACTCACCAGTGCACTTGGACAAAGAAGATGGCCGAGGTTTGTGGTTTAACACCGCCACCACCTCCTCCGCCAGCCGGTGGGCAGCAGGACAACCACGAGCGCCAGAACCGCTAGGATGAAGACGGAGGAGACTATCCTCGCGTGGTAGGGAACTACCACATATTCAACACAGAGCGGGAAACCAAGCAAAGGAAAAGACGCCATGAGGCGGAGGTGAATGCAATCGTTCCCCCGTTCCTTAGTTCCTGAACTGGTCCGAACAAGAGGTCAAGTGGAGCCAGAAGGACCAGCCAGATGTGTTGCCGCATCCGGGCACATACGCCATGGTCCTGGACACCATCATCATCTCCACGAAGCAATCGTGCAGGTTCTCCCATGTCTTGGTGGATGGAGGAAGCAACATCAATCTCTCGTACCATAGTTTCCGAGGCCGGCTCGGCATCAGTGAGTCCCAGCTGGAACCATCCAGCACCTCCTTCCTCGGAGTCGTGTCGGCTCTGTCACATTCACCCATCGGCAAGATCCGGCTGGACGTCATCTTCGGCACGGAGGAAAAATTCCGCTGCGAGCCTATCTGGTTCGAGGTGGTAAACCTCTGCAACGCTTACCACGTCATCCCTGGACGCCCTGTACTCACGAAGTTCATGGCAGTGCTGTACTATGCGTACCTCAAGGTGAAGCTTCCCAGGCCAAAGGGGGTAATCACCATCGCAGGTGACTACATGCGGTCAGTGGAATGTGCCACTGACGGCTCCAAGATCGCCTAGGCCATGATCATCGCAGAGGAGAAGCGCGTCATCATGCAAAACGTGGCGGCCCTGCAGGTGGTCATGCCGGCTGGCGAGCCAAAGTCGGTCGGAGAGGCGCAGTTCAAGCCATCAAAGGGCACCAAGAAGATCCTGCTCAACGAGGCTGAGCCAGACAAGTTCATCATGGTCGGAGAAGGCCTTGACATCAAATAAGAAAGCGCGCTCGTCGACTTCCTCCATGAGAATCGAGATATCTTCGCATGGTCCTCGAAGGACATGCCTGGTGTTCCGAGGGAGATCACCGAGCACTCTTTACATGTCAGGTCGGATGCAAAGCCGGCAAAGCAATCACTACGTTGCTTTGTGGAGGAGAAGAGAAGAACCATTAGTGAAGAAATCACCCGGCAGCTTGCAGCCAGATTCATCATGGAGGTTTTCCACCCTGTATGGCTGGCAAACCCGATGCTGGTGCTGAAAAAGAACAAGACATGGCGCATGTGTGTTGACTACACCAGCATCAATAAGGAATGCCCCAAAGATTCATTCGCCCTGCCAAGGATAAACCAAGTCATCGACTCCACGGCCGGCTACGAACTGTTGTCATTTCTGGATGCGTATTCCGGCTACCACCAGATCTAGCTGAACCCTGCTGATCAAATAAAGACATCATTCATCACCCCCATATAGGGCTTACTGCTACACCACCATGCCATTTGGACTGAAAAATGCAGGCGCCACATACCAGCGCTGCATGCAGAAGTGCCTACAATCGCAAATCGGCAGAAATGTGCACGCCTATGTCGGTGATGTGGTGATCAAGACAAAGGAGAAGAAGACGCTCCTCGAAGACCTGAAGGAGACATTCGCCAACCTTCGTCGGTTCCAAATGTAGCTGAACCTGGAGAAGTGCGTATTCGGCATCCTAGCCGGCCAGCTCCTCGGTTTCCTCATCTCAGAACGTGGAATCGAGGCCAACCCGGAGAAGATCGGTGCAATCGAGCGCATGCAGCCGCCGCAGAATCTGTGAGACATGCAGATGTTCATGGGGTGCCTAGCCTCCCTCAACTGGTTCATCAGCCAGCTGGGCAAGAAGGCACTCCCCCTATACCAGCTCATGAAGAAAACGGACAAGTTCGTATGGACAGCGCAAGCGGACGAGGCCTTCCGTGAACTCAAGCGCATGTTATCCTCACCGCCAATACTGGAGGCCCCTGCCGCAAAGGAGCCAATGCTGATGTACATTTTAGCTACCAACTGGGTTGTTAGCATCGTGATGGGGGTTGAAAGGCTAGATGAAGGAAAAGCTTAGCCGGTTCAGCGCCCGGTGTACTACTTGAGTGAGGTACTTTTGCTGTCAAAGCAGAACTACCCTCACTATCAGAAGTTGGTGTATGGCGTGTACATGGCCGCCAAGAAATTGAAGCACTACTTCCAATAGCACTCCATCCGGGTAGTGGCATTAGCCCCACTATCAGAGATCATCGAAAAAAGGACACCACGTGCCGGGTGGTGAAATCGGCCATAGAGCTCGTCGCGCACTTCATCCTGTACGAGCCAAGAACGGCGATCAAGTACATGCCCTGGCGGACTTCCTCTTCGATTGGAAAGAGACACAATACCTGCCTCCATGCCCCGACTCCACGCACTGGAAGCTACACTTCGATGGTTCAAAGATGTATGGGGGACTCGGAGCCGGGGTCGTCATCACCTCTCGAAAGGGGGGTGCTGGAGTACATGTTGCAGATCGACTTCCGTGCACCCAACAATGTCGCCGAGTACGAAGCGCTCGTCCATGGCCTCAAGATGGCAAAAGAGATCAGCATCAGGCGTGTCCTCTACTTCGGCGACTCAGACTTGGTGGTGCAGCAAGTATCAGGCGATTGGGATGCCAAGGACACAAACATGGCACTATACCGCTTCTTCGTACAACAACTATGTGACTGTTTCGAAGGATGCGAGTTCCACCACGTGCCTCGAGCGAACAATGAAGCCGCGGATGCACTCGCCCGTGTCGGGTCAACAACAATAGCAATTCCACCTGAGTCGCCCTCGAGCACTTGCGCAAGCCCTCCATCACGCCATCTCCAGAATCTGAATCCATCATGCTGGATGCAGACCCGGGGACTGCCAACTCCAAGCAACCCGAAGCTCTGGCCAAGGCCGCAAGGACCGCCACGCCGCACTCGGGGACTGTCGGGCCAAAAGCCGCGACACTCCTAGCCGGCTCCAGCAGCTTTGGGACTGCCGACTCCGGCCTCCCACCTGGTAGGCCACCTGACGAGCCCGAGCCGGCCGGGAGCGACGAAGTCAAGCTGATCATGCCGACTGTCTGCGCCATCCGGGAGACACCTCCATGGGGCAAGCCATTCATGAACTTCCTAGTCAAAGGGGAGCTTCCTGATGAAGAGGTTGAGACAAGGCAAGTGAAGCGAAGGGCAAGTGCATACACCGTCATCAACAATGTGCTCTACAAGCGCAGCATGGGAGGAATATACCAGCGTTGTGTAAGCCAAGAGGAAGGAATCTGGCTGCTGGTGGACATTCACCAAGGCAAATGCGGTCACCATGCATCATCACGAGCCATAGTGGCAAAGGCATTCCGTCGTGGGTTTTACTAGCCCACGACGCTAGAGGATGCCGAGCTGCTAGTGAATGCACGCAATGGATGCTAGCAATTCACCCAACAGAAACACACTCCATCATCGGTGCTCAAGACAATCCCTATCACCTGGCCATTTCCCGTCTGGGGCTTGGACACCGTAGGCCCCTTCAAAACAGTGTGATCTGGCATGACACGCTTGCTGGTGACCGTGGACAAGTTCACCAAGTGGATCGAGGCAAGGCTAATCAAGAAACTGGATGGACCGACAGTGGTCAAGTTCTTCACCGACATCATCACGCATTTCGGCTACCCCAACAACATCATCACTAACAACGACATGAACTTCACCAAAGGGGCCTTCGCGTGTTTCTGTGGCGATAAGGGCATCCGCCTGGCCCTGGCCTTCATCACGCATCCCCAATCAAATGGGCAGTGCGAGCGAGCAAATGGCCTGGTCCTAGCCAGAATCGAGCCAAGGCTAATCGAACCGCTGATGAGGACTCCCGGATGATGGATAGAGGAGTTGACAGATGTGCTGTGGAGCCTGCGCACAACGCCCAACTGCTCCACCGGCTACACGCCTTTCTTCGTCGTCTACAGAGCAGAGGCAGTCCTGCCAACCAACATCGAGTTTGACGCACTACGCAAACTGCTGTATACTGAGTAGCAGGCCAAGGAACCACCAGAATACAGCGTCGATCTCCTTGAAGAGGCACGACAGCTGGCCTTGTCCAGGTTCGCCATCTACCAGCAGAACCTGCGCCGCTACCACCCCAGCATGATCCGCAACATCTCATTCGCAAGGGCGACCTGGTATTGCTGCTGGTACAAGACACCAAGCTGATGCACAAGCTAGCTCCACCTTGTGAAGGGTTGATGGCTCAATGCACGGCGCCCAAAAAATGCTTGATGGCGGTGTTGATGTAGAGCTCGTTGGGAACCCCAAGAGGAAGGTATGATGAGCATAGCAGCAAGTTTCCCTCAGTTATGAAACCAAGGTTTAATCGAACCAGTAGGAGCAAGGAAACACCCCAAAGGTGTTACTAGCTGAGGTTTGGCAGGGCGCACTACCGGTGCTAGTAGCAACGTGGAGACCTGCACAACACAACCACAGAATTTTGTCCCCAACTTGCGATGAGGTTGTCAATCTCACCGTGTTTTGCGGAAAACAAAGGATTAAATGTATCGAATGGAAAGAAGTAAAAGTTTGCAGAAAGTAAACACAAACCAGTAAAAGATTGTAGATTGTATGTAAAAGACAAGGACCGGGATCCATAGTTCACTAGAGGTGGCTCTCCTTAGATAGATAACATGCTGGGTGAAGAAATTACAGCGGGGCAATTGACAAACACCGAGAAAGCAATACATGCATATACTAATCATCTTGACTCCTTTGAGACTTGATTGGGCATTACAACATAATACATAGACCACCATCCAACTACATCTATGACTAATAATCCACCTTCAGGTTATCATCCGAACCCCCTCCAGTATTAAGTTGCAAGCAACAGATTATTGCTTGACGAACTGCGTGTAAAGTAAACAATACGATTGTTCTATGAATAAAGGATTGTTGTTTTCTCCCTAGTAGCAACAGCACATCTAGAACCTTAGAGATTTCTGTCACTTCCCCAGATTACCAGAGGCATGAACCCACTATCGAGCATAAATACTAACTCTTGGAGTTGCTAGCATCTACTTGGCCAAGATAGCTACTAACAACGGAAAGCATGCAAGATCACAAATAACAAAGACATGATAGAATCAATAATCAATCTGAAATAGCATCTCAATATCCATCGGATCCCCGCAAACACAACATGCAGAATTACAAATAGATGATCTTGATCATGAACGGAGCTCACAAGATCTAGACATGAAAGCACAAAGGAGGAGAACCAGCCATCTAGCTACTACATGGATCTGTAGTCCAAGGATGAACTACTCACGCATCACACCGGAGGCTTGCATGGTGATGAAGAAGGCCTCCAGGGTGAATTCCCCTCTCCGACAGGGTGCCGGGAAGAGCTTCTGATCCCTCCCGATCTAGGGATGGAGATGATGGCGGCTACAGACTCTTTCGTGGATTTTTGATCGGGTACTTAGGATTTTCGTCCCGAGGGCAATATATAGACGGAAGGAGAGGCCGAGGGGGTGCCGGGAGCCACCACACCACCCCCTGGCGCGGGCCAGGCCTGGCCGCGCAGCCAGGTGGTGTGGCTAGCGCCTGGCCCCTCTCCGTCTCGTATTCTGGAACTTGATCCCTTCCGGAGAAATAGGCACTTTGGCTTTTGTCCCGTCCAATTCCGAGAATATTCATTTTCTGACTTTCCTGGAACCAAAAACAGCAGAAAACAGGCAGCTGGCACTGTGGCTCTTGTTAATAGGTTAGTCAAAGAAATCATATGAAAAGTACTCCAAAGTTGGAACAAAACACAAGAAAGTGGATAAAACCAAGCATGGAACGTCAATAATTATAGATACATTTACAATGTATCAACATCCCCAAGCTTAACTCCTGCTTGTCCTCGAGTAGGTAAGTGATAAAAAGAAATAATTTTTGAGGTGACATGCACCATCAAAGACTTGATTAAGGTATTTGCAAAACACACAAAGCTGGGATCATAGTACTTCAATCATAACATGAAAGACAAAGTTCTAGCAATAAGCAAAGAAACTATGATGCAACATGAAAAGGCACAAACAAAAGAATCATGAATAACATGCTTTGCAAGACGTTTGTTTGTTTCACATAAAGAAAACATAGCATAATAGTATTCAGCTTGTCCCTCAATAGAGTAGCAAATATAAATGCATAGGACACCTTCAAAGTTCATAAGAGTGACTAGATACAATAGTTAAAAACAAGCAATAACAAGTTATGCATCAATCAACTAGTCTTGGGACAATGCACATAGAACTAAGAATGGCCACTATGCTCTCAAAGTAGGTGCATAAAGATAGAAGGTGGAGACTCAATATAATGGTGGAAGAAAAGCCTTTTGTAAAAGGAAGTAGGGATTCAAGTCTCATAAAGAGCTTCCAAAAATTATGGTACTTGTAGTTTTCAGCTCTCATTGCCCCTATCATAAGCATCTTGAAGTGATTAAGGTTAAAGTGACACAACTAAGAGGATATGCTTGACAAGTTAAAAACCGAAATCTCATGCCCCTTACTTACGAAGACCGATCCTCATGCTACTCAACTTCAGTCACGAGTAAGCTCTTGTCATTGTAAGTACATGTGTATCATTAAGAACCACCAACGGGGTACCCCTTGCACATGATATGGGAGCTTTCCCATAATCAAAATGACAAGGCAAGCAGCCAATGAGCATCTCAGTGATCTTTTTATTTGCTATTTGCATAGGTTTTTATAGAGGATGCTTCATAGAGTGCTCATTATGGTGATGCTGCAAGTTTCCACCATAATTAGGCATGGCTTAGGCTAGCGGCCCAGGCGTTTCTCTAACACACATACAAACTCCATGATCTTACAAGTTCCACTTTTATTTCACACGGCCGGGATCCGTAAGCAAAAGAACATTATATCAACGGGGTACAAAGTACAAGTGCAATGTTGAAAGCGTTCCCCATGAAACATGGTTCTGCTAATTTCAACTTATAAAGCGCAAGCATATACGCAACAAAGAAGGACCCAATGGTTCAAGTTTATTAGAGGCAAAAAGTAAAGTGTGCCATCAAGTTCGTGAGAGCTTTAATCACTAGTTTTCTCATAACAAGTGGAAGGTAAATAAAAGCATGAATATACTTGGAATAGCATAAGCTAGTAGGTAGGTATGGTGGACTCTTCGGAATAACTTGGTTTAGGGAGTTGGATGCATGAGTGGAACTCATACCTTGTTGTGGAGGCTAGCAAAAGACTGGGAGCGACAAACTAAGAGAGCAATAATAGCCATAATCATGTAGAGCGACAAAACATCATTGATCAAAGCATAAAGTGATACTACAAGTTGAAAACTAAAGGATCATAAAGGCTATGGTGACTTGTGACAGTCATAACATGGTGTGAGCATGTGCCAAGTCAACCCAAATAAAGCATCAAAGGAGAATACCACTATACTATGCTTTAATATGCTAAAACAACGCATGATTCATCCAAGGCACATTAAGCAATCTCAATTGTTTATAACAAGTCATGCTACAGCGAAGAATACTAAGCATAAAGCCAAAACAATATCAAGCATGGCATGACAAAGCATAGCCATAGTCAAGAACGAGCTCTTTTTACCACATAAGCATGAACTTTCCTACTCTTTTCCAAACCAAACCAAACTATTTGTAAACCAAAGTATGAAAGATGGGGTCCAACCAACTTATTCAGAAAACTAAGCAAACCAAGCAAACTAAAAACCAAAACGAAAACGAAAAAGAAGACGCTCCAAGAAAAACACAACTATGCATGAAACAATAAAAATGAAGCGTTTGGAAGAAACCTGGAATTTTTATTGATGAAGAAGGGGATGCCTTGGGCATCCCCAAGCTTTGACGCTTGTACTTCTTGGATATTTCTTGGGGTGACACGCGTGGCATCCCCAAGCTTGAGCTTTAGTCCATCCTTCATCTCATTACTCATTCCTTCCATACACCTGAAAATTTTCCTTCATACAAAATTTCACACAATCTCATTAGCAACATTAGTGCACTTAAGATAAATAAGTCTCAAGGTTCAGTTCTAACACCAAATAAACTTCCATTAGAACACTAGCTACTGTATCACTTCCCTCATAAATCTCAATTCCCCAAAAGAACTCAAGAAGGAACCAACAAGAAGCAAATGCAGAAAATGGCAGAAATCTGTCAAAACAGACCAGCAGGTAAAGACGAATTTTTTCGAAGACCTTCTCTTGCTCAAATAAAAATGTGTTGAACTAATGAAAGTTAGATAACAACCTGGGGCAGAACCACAAAACATTACAGCTCAATCTGACATACAGAGCTCTCTTAGGAATTTTTACGGTGAAGCACAAAAATCTATTTCGGGACAACAACTTTCCCAATCATTACTTCACTCTCATTAGAGGTTACTTTTGGCACAAAAAGCAAAAAAAAGGATAAGGAGTGGTTATTACTGAAGTAATAACTTCCAAGACTCATCTAAAACTCTTGGGTTATCTCCCAACAAGTACTTTTCTTTAACGCCTTTAAGTTAGGCATAAGAAGCAAAGAAAGAATCAAGTGTTCTCAAATGAAGAAGCATTAAGATCAATACCAGAAATATTTTCAATAAAGCAAGGTATATCATCCAAGTAAGTTCTAGAGGATCCTTTCTCAATGCTCTTGGGTTCACTATTCTCATCAAAAGGGTTTGCAGGAACAATCCAATCAAGATTCTTTTCCATGGCATCATGTATTGCTACTAGTTTAAAGGGTATTGGTATCTTACGTTCCTCCCCATTAGATTCGGTTCTGTTCATCTTTTCTCGTGTACCAACAAAATCTACACATGAGCCTAGCATATTGAAACGTTCAAAAACTTTTCTAGCTTCCTTGGCAACATCATAGAACTCCTTAAACAAAGTTTCTAGAATAAAATCCCTCTTTTCAGGATCCTCAATTTCTTTAAGCTTAAGAAACATTACTTGCATTAAGGGGTTGAGGTTAACAAACCTAGCTTTTAACATGTGAATTAAAGAAGCTGCAGCAATCTCATAATTTGGAGCAAGTTCTACAAGGGATCTATCCTCAGTATCTTCATGTTTGCTAACATGATTAAAGAATTCTTCAATATTATCTTTCCCAATTATAGAACCACTACCAATTGAAAGGTCTTTCAAGGTGAAAGTAGGGGTCAACATGGTGAGCTAAGGAAGAGGTGACAACTAAAGGAGACTTAATTGTTTGTGTTTTTTATAAAGAAAGCAAACTTGTAAAACTATTTTTTTTGTGTTTTTGAATAACAAAAACAAGCAAACAAAGCAAAAGAAACTAAGCAAAACAAAAACAACAAAGTAAAGAGATTGGTTATGAGGGACTCCCCTTGTGAAGATGTCCTTGACTCCCCGGCAACGGCGCCAGAAAAATGCTTGACGGCTCAATGCACGGCGCCCAGAAAAATGCTTGATGGCGGTGTTGATGTAGAGCTCGTTGGGAACCCCAAGAGGAAGGTATGATGAGCACAGCAACAAGTTTCCCTCAGTTATGAAACCAAGGTTTAATCGAACCAGTAGGAGCAAGGAAACACCCCAAAGGTGTTACTAGCTGAGGTTTGGCAGGGCGCACTACCGGTGCTAGTAGCAACGTGGAGACCTGCACAACACAACCACAGAACTTTGTCCCCTACTTGCGATGAGGTTGTCAATCTCACCGTGTTTTGCAGAAAACAAAGGATTAAACGTATCGAATGGAAAGAAGTAAAAGTTTGCAGAAAGTAAACACAAAGCAGTAAAAGATTGTAGATTGTATGTAAAAGACAAGGACCGGGAACCATAGTTCACTAGAGGTGGCTCTCCTTAGATAGATAACATGTTGGGTGGACAAATTACAACGGGGCAATTGACAAACACCGAGAAAGCAATACATGCATATACTAATCATCTTGACTCCTTTGAGACTTGATTGGGCATTACAACATAATACATAGACCGCCATCCAACTGCATCTATGACTAATAATCCACCTTCAGGTTATCATCTGAACCCCCTCCAGTATTAAGTTGCAAGCAATAGATTATTGCTTTACGAACTGCGTGTAAAGTAAACAATACGATTGTTCTATGAACAAATGATTGTTGTTTTCTCACTAGTAGCAATAGCACATCTAGTACCTTAGAGATTTCTGTCACTTCCCCAGATTACCAGAGGCATGAACCCACTATCGAGCATAAATACTAACTCTTGGAGTTGCTAGCATCTACTTGGCCAAGATAGCTACTAACAACGGAAAGCATGCAAGATCACAAATAATAAAGACATGATAGAATCAATAATCAATCTGAAATAGCATCTCAATATCCATTGGATCCCCGCAAACACAACGTGCAGAATTACAAATAGATGATCTTAATCATGAACGAAGCTCACAAGATCTAGACATGAAAGCACAAAGGAGGAGAACCAGCCATCTAGCTACTACATGGATCTGTAGTCCAAGGATGAACTACTCACGCATCACACCGGAGGCTTGCATGGTGATGAAGAAGGCCTCCAGGGTGAATTCCCCTCTCCGACAGGGTGCCGGGAAGAGCTTCTGATCCCTCCCGATCTAGGGATGGAGATGATGGCGGCTACAGACTCTTTCGTGGATTTTTGATCGGGTACTTAGGGTTTTCGTCCCGAGGGCAATATATAGACGGAAGGAGAGGCCGAGGGGGTGCCGGGAGCCACCACACCACCCCCTGGCGCGGGCCAGGCCTGGCCGCGCAGCCAGGTGGTGTGGCTGGCCCCTGGCCCCTCTCCGTCTCGTATTCTGGAACTTGATCCCTTCCAGAAAAATAGGCACTTTGGCTTTTGTCCCGTCCAATTCCGAGAATATTCATTTTCTGACTTTCCTGGAACCAAAAACAGCAGAAAACAGGCAGCTGGCACTGTGGCTCTTGTTAATAGGTTAGTCCAAGAAATCATATGAAAAGTACTCCAAAGTTGGAACAAAACACAAGAAAGTGGATAAAACCAAGCATGGAACGTCAAAAATTATAGATACATTTACAATGTATCAACATCCCCAAGCTTAACTCCTGCTTGTCCTCGAGTAGGTAAGTGATAAAAAGAAATAATTTTTGAGGTGACATGCACCATCAAAGACTTGATTAAGGTATTTGCAAAACACACAAAGCTGGGATCATAGTACTTCAATCATAACATGAAAGACAAAGTTCTAGCAATAAGCAAAGAAACTATGATGCAACATGAAAAGGCACAAACAAAAGAATCATGAATAACATGCTTTGCAAGACGTTTGTTTGTTTCACATAAAGAAAACATAGCATAATAGTATTCAGCTTGTCCCTCAATAGAGTAGCAAATATAAATGCATAGGACACCTTCAAAGTTCATAAGAGTGACTAGATACAATAGTTAAAAACAAGCAATAACAAGTTATGCATCAATCAACTAGTCTTGGGACAATGCACATAGAACTAAGAATGGCCACTATGCTCTCAAAGTAGGTGCATAAAGATAGAAGGTGGAGACTCAATATAATGGTGGAAGAAAAGCCTTTTGTAAAAGGAAGTAGGGATTCAAGTCTCATAAAGAGCTTCCAAAAATTATGGTACTTGTAGTTTTCAGCTCTCATTGCCCCTATCATAAGCATCTTGAAGTGATTAAGGTTAAAGTGACACAACTAAGAGGATATGCTTGACAAGTTAAAAACCGAAATCTCATGCCCCTTACTTACGAAGACCGATCCTCATGCTACTCAACTTCAGTCACGAGTAAGCTCTTGTCATTGTAAGTACATGTGTATCATTAAGAACCACCAACGGGGTACCCCTTGCACATGATATGGGAGCTTTCCCATAATCAAAATGACAAGGCAAGCAGCCAATGAGCATCTCAGTGATCTTTTTATTTGCTATTTGCATAGGTTTTTATAGAGGATGCTTCATAGAGTGCTCATTATGGTGATGCTGCAAGTTTCCACCATAATTAGGCATGGCTTAGGCTAGCGGCCCAGGCGTTTCTCTAACACACATACAAACTCCATGATCTTACAAGTTCCACTTTTATTTCACACCGCCGGGATCCGTAAGCAAAAGAACATGATATCAACGGGGTACAAAGTACAAGTGCAATGTTGAAAGCGTTCCCCATGAAACATGGTTCTGCTAATTTCAACTTATAAAGCGCAAGCATATACGCAACAAAGAAGGACCCAATGGTTCAAGTTTATTAGAGGCAAAAAGTAAAGTGTGCCATCAAGTTCGTGAGAGCTTTAATCACTAGTTTTCTCATAACAAGTGGAAGGTAAACAAAAGCATGAATATACTTGGAATAGCATAAGCTAGTAGGTAGGTATGGTGGACTCTTCGGAATAACTTGGTTTAGGGAGTTGGATGCATGAGTGGAACTCATACCTTGTTGTGGAGGCTAGCAAAAGACTGGGAGCGACAAACTAAGAGAGCAATAATAGCCATAATCATGTAGAGCGACAAAACATCATTGATCAAAGCATAAAGTGATACTACAAGTTGAAAACTAAAGGATCATAAAGGCTATGGTGACTTGTGACAGTCATAACATGGTGTGAGCATGTGCCAAGTCAACCCAAATAAAGCATCAAAGGAGAATACCACTATACTATGCTTTAATATGCTAAAACAACGCATGATTCATCCAAGGCACATTAAGCAATCTCAATTGTTTATAACAAGTCATGCTACAGCGAAGAATACTAAGCATAAAGCCAAAACAATATCAAGCATGGCATGACAAAGCATAGCCATAGTCAAGAACGAGCTCTTTTTACCACATAAGCATGAACTTTCCTACTCTTTTCCAAACCAAACCAAACTATTTGTAAACCAAAGTATGAAAGATGGGGTCCAACCAACTTATTCAGAAAACTAAGCAAACCAAGCAAACTAAAAACCAAAACGAAAACGAAAAAGAAGACGCTCCAAGAAAAACACAACTATGCATGAAACAATAAAAATGAAGCGTTTGGAAGAAACCTGGAATTTTTATTGATGAAGAAGGGGATGCCTTGGGCATCCCCAAGCTTTGACGCTTGTACTTCTTGGATATTTCTTGGGGTGACACGCGTGGCATCCCCAAGCTTGAGCTTTAGTCTATCCTTTATCTCATTACTCATTCCTTCCATACACCTGAAAATTTTCCTTCATACAAAATTTCACACAATCTCATTAGCAACATTAGTGCACTTAAGATAAATAAGTCTCAAGGTTCAGTTCTAACACCAAATAAACTTCCATTAGAACACTAGCTACTGTATCACTTCCCTCATAAATCTCAATTCCCCAAAAGAACTCAAGAAGGAACCAACAAGAAGCAAATGCAGAAAATGGCAGAAATCTGTCAAAACAGACCAGCAGGTAAAGACGAATTTTTTCGAAGACCTTCTCTTGCTCAAATAAAAATGTGTTGAACTAACGAAAGTTAGATAACAACCTGGGGCAGAACCACAAAACATTACAGCTCAATCTGACATACAGAGCTCTCTTAGGAATTTTTACGGTGAAGCACAAAAATCTGTTTCGGGACAGCAACTTTCCCAATCATTACTTCACTCTCATTAGAGGTTACTTTTGGCACAAAAAGCAAAAAAAAGGATAAGGAGTGGTTATTACTGAAGTAATAACTTCCAAGACTCATCTAAAACTCTTGGGTTATCTCCCAACAAGTACTTTTCTTTAACGCCTTTAAGTTAGGCATAAGAAGCAAAGAAAGAATCAAGTGTTCTCAAATGAAGAAGCATTAAGATCAATACCAGAAATATTTTCAATAAAGCAAGGTATATCATCCAAGTAAGTTCTAGAGGATCCTTTCTCAATGCTCTTGGGTTCACTATTCTCATCAAAAGGGTTTGCAGGAACAATCCAATCAAGATTCTTTTCCATGGCATCATGTATTGCTACTAGTTTAAAGGGTATTGGTATCTTACGTTCCTCCCCATTAGATTCGGTTCTGTTCATCTTTTCTCGTGTACCAACAAAATCTACACATGAGCCTAGCATATTGAAACGTTCAAAAACTTTTCTAGCTTCCTTGGCAACATCATAGAACTCCTTAAACAAAGTTTCTAGAATAAAATCCCTCTTTTCAGGATCCTCAATTTCTTTAAGCTTAAGAAACATTACTTGCATTAAGGGGTTGAGGTTAACAAACCTAGCTTTTAACATGTGAATTAAAGAAGCTGCAGCAATCTCATAATTTGGAGCAAGTTCTACAAGGGATCTATCCTCAGTATCTTCATGTTTGCTAACATGATTAAAGAATTCTTCAATATTATCTTTCCCAATTATAGAACCACTACCAATTGAAAGGTCTTTCAAGGTGAAAGTAGGGGTCAACATGGTGAGCTAAGGAAGAGGTGACAACTAAAGGAGACTTAATTTTTTGTGTTTTTTATAAAGAAAGCAAACTTGTAAAACTATTTTTTTTGTGTTTTTGAATAACAAAACAAGCAAACAAAGCAAAAGAAACTAAGCAAAACAAAAACAACAAAGTAAAGAGATTGGTTATGAGGGACTCCCCTTGTGAAGATGTCCTTGACTCCCCGGCAACGGCGCCAGAAAAATGCTTGACGGCTCAATGCACGGCGCCCAGAAAAATGCTTGATGGCGGTGTTGATGTAGAGCTCGTTGCGAACCCCAAGAGGAAGGTATGATGAGCACAGCAACAAGTTTCCCTCAGTTATGAAACCAAGGTTTAATCGAACCAGTAGGAGCAAGGAAACACCCCAAAGGTGTTACTAGCTGAGGTTTGGCAGGGCGCACTACCGGTGCTAGTAGCAACGTGGAGACCTGCACAACACAACCACAGAACTTTGTCCCCAACTTGCGTTGAGGTTGTCAATCTCACCGTGTTTTGCAGAAAACAAAGGATTAAACGTATCGAATGGAAAGAAGTAAAAGTTTGCAGAAAGTAAACACAAAGCAGTAAAAGATTGTAGATTGTATGTAAAAGACAAGGACCGGGAACCATAGTTCACTAGAGGTGGCTCTCCTTAGATAGATAACATGTTGGGTGAACAAATTACAACGGGGCAATTGACAAACACCGAGAAAGCAATACATGCATATACTAATCATCTTGACTCCTTTGAGACTTGATTGGGCATTACAACATAATACATAGACCGCCATCCAACTGCATCTATGACTAATAATCCACCTTCAGGTTATCATCCGAACCCCCTCCAGTATTAAGTTGCAAGCAATAGATTATTGCTTTACGAACTGCGTGTAAAGTAAACAATACGATTGTTCTATGAACAAATGATTGTTGTTTTCTCACTAGTAGCAATAGCACATCTAGTACCTTAGAGATTTCTGTCACTTCCCCAGATTACCAGAGGCATGAACCCACTATCGAGCATAAATACTAACTCTTGGAGTTGCTAGCATCTACTTGGCCAAGATAGCTACTAACAACGGAAAGCATGCAAGATCACAAATAACAAAGACATGATAGAATCAATAATCAATCTGAAATAGCATCTCAATATCCATTGGATCCCCGCAAACACAACGTGCAGAATTACAAATAGATGATCTTGATCATGAACGGAGCTCACAAGATCTAGACATGAAAGCACAAAGGAGGAGAACCAGCCATCTAGCTACTACATGGATCTGTAGTCCAAGGATGAACTACTCACGCATCACACCGGAGGCTTGCATGGTGATGAAGAAGGCCTCCAGGGTGAATTCCCCTCTCCGACAGGGTGCCGGGAAGAGCTTCTGATCCCTCCGGATCTAGGGATGGAGATGATGGCGGCTACAGACTCTTTCGTGGATTTTTGATCGGGTACTTAGGGTTTTCGTCCCGAGGGCAATATATAGACGGAAGGAGAGGCCGAGGGGGTGCCGGGAGCCACCACACCACCCCCTGGCGCGGGCCAGGCCTGGCCGCGCAGCCAGGTGGTGTGGCTGGCCCCTGGCCCCTCTCCGTCTCGTATTCTGGAACTTGATCCCTTCCGGAAAAATAGGCACTTTGGCTTTTGTCCCGTCCAATTCCGAGAATATTCATTTTCTGACTTTCCTGGAACCAAAAACAGCAGAAAACAGGCAGCTGGCACTGTGGCTCTTGTTAATAGGTTAGTCCAAGAAATCATATGAAAAGTACTCCAAAGTTGGAACAAAACACAAGAAAGTGGATAAAACCAAGCATGGAACATCAAAAATTATAGATACATTTGCAATGTATCAAGGGCCATTCATCATCAACCGGGCGCTGCAGAACAACTCATACTACTTGATCAACGCTCGTCAGCCAGCAAAGAACAAGATGGACCGCTCCAGCGAAGAAACTGAGCACCCGTGGAATTAGAACCTGCTTCACCCATTCTACACCTGAGTAAAAGGCAAATGTATCTTACCTTTATGAAATGAACAAGTTGAGGAGCCTCGACACAGTCTCGGGGACTCCATAATCATTTGGCATTTTCTGCTGCATAACTTGAAGTTTCCTAGCTGCATTATTTCTTAACCCCGGGCCCGACAGTCTCTCTCGGGGACTTACCGGATGGCCCAGACGGCCAAGCATTCTAGAAGGCGAAGTACTATACGCGGATCCAAGAGATTCCTCTTCTATTCCGGCTGTAGACCTCAAGCCGACTGACAGGCACGGCAAGAGAAGAAAACTCGAAGACCCATACAGGAAAATTCTTAAGGAAAACAAGACGTATGGACGTTCCGGTTGCGCTTGCTCACTCAAAGCCGATAGCCAAAATCCGAAGTATTGCGCAATACGCTAACTGAGCAAACCCTTGCTTCTGGCTAACAGCTGATAAGGGCACAGCTTCAACGGCCAATGCTCGCTAAGAAAAGGATCAAGCTATCAGTTTTGCATGAAACAAACATCTACATACTATATTTACCATATACATGTCTAACGCACAAACCACTGCTTGTACTTTCATCTTTGCATGAGCCAAAGTACCAAAGCCATAGGCTAGGCACCCCCAGACGGCAGAAACGTAGGCAAGGAGCTTCGATCCGGCTGAATTCTCCAACCGGCCTGAACATCGGGGACTACACCCTGTGGGTGTGCTCGCACGCCCCCACATAGTAAACCTGCCACACGCAACAACATAAAGGATCTTCGACCCGACTGGATTCTTTAGCCGGCCCGAACCTCGGGGACTACATCCTGTGGGTGCGCTCGCACGCTCCCACGCAGTAAACCTGCAACAAGCAACAACATAAAGGAGTTTCGACCCGGTTGGATTCTCTAGCCAGACCGAACCTTGGGGACTACACCCGTGGGTGCGTTCGCGTGCCCCCACAGAGAAAAAGCATACAGCAAATGCAACACAAGGCAAAGTGCATGCAAGAGGAGCACAAAACAACATCACAAAGGGAGACGAACCTCCCGACATATTTCACTGTGGAAGGACAAATTGTTCACACAAGCAGACAAACAAACAAGTTTCTGACTAGATACAAATACTCCCTGCATTCCGGCGATCAGGCTTGGGAGTCTGTGGAAGGGCCAGAGGCATCAGCAGGAGCGTGGCTGCTGGAGGCGGCATCGGCAGAGGCAGGGTCTATTGCATCCGGGGCATCAACGTAGATATAGTTAAGAAGAATAACACATGCGTAGATTCTATATTTTATTATTACGTGAATCGGCTAATTACCCATAAAACAAAGGAAAAACTTATCAATTTATCAGGTAATTAACCGTAGAGCTCTAACGAAAAACAAAACACAAGCTAGCTGCCAGCGAAACATTTGTGCGTCGAAAGAAAACGAGGCAGTGGCAAGCAGGACAATTTTTTTGTAAAGTGATAAAATTAACGAAGGTTCATATATTACTCTATTTTTATGTATTATTTCAATATTTCAGAATGAATTTATTCAAATGTAGACCAAACAAAAAATAACAATATAGTTGAACAATGGGAGATCATGAGGGATGTAGGGCACCATACGATGAGGCGTTGCCAGCCTGAAATGCCTAATCCTCCCATCCGTTGTGGTCCCAATACGTGTATGGAGAAGATGGATATCTCGCTCAACACGTGTGACACGACTATACAATAGACAAGAATACGACCTGCATGCAGCCGAAATTTCCTAGTTCTCTTGTCCATTCTGTTCTCAAAACGTCTCAGCTCATGTGACACGACTACAACAGACAAAAATACAACATGTGGGGTACACAGCTCACCGTAACAAGGTGAATTCGCTGCACTTAAAATAATATCCTCATATCAAATGTTTGAAAATATTGATTGAAGGATAGAGATGTGTGTGGTCTCTATGTCCAGCACTCGTAGCTTATATGGCCAACACACCCCCACCGTATTGTAGGAATTCCCTCAATCCAACATTGCCATTTCCCACTGTTCTCGTGAAATTTAAGCCAACTAGCCAACCATAGCAACCACCAAGGGTCTTAAGTGTGTGGTGCTTTGTGTCCTCGTACTAGGTTTAGTTCTGGGGCAGGTCCAGGTAGAGGGAAAGAGTTGCTGCCCGAACACATCTGCAAGAAACTGCTACAACGTCTGCCATTTAACCGGTACTTCCCGGCCACGCTGCGCATCTCTTTGTGGATGTAAAATCGTAGACGGAACATGTCCTGATGGCTATTCTAAACTGTATCTTCTACTTGAATCCGGTAAAGAGATATTATTCTCTAATTCCAAGTTGTTACCCTCTAATAGGAAATTATTTACGTACTTGTCATCTAATTTGCTTTGGCAGGTGAACCGGATGTCACTAAGTACTGCACCATAGGATGCATGACTTCCGTTTGTGACAACATGGACAATGGTAATTATAATCTACATCATTTGTTTTCATTTATGTCGATTTTGCATAAAAACCATTTTTGTTTAATACATACATAATGTCAATTATTCTTGCACCAGTTATTCGTGGCCAAGAGATGAAAAACGACATGCAACTCTGCAACAACAGATGTGTCCGTTTCTGTAACAATGGTGCCGCTCCATCTTCCCAAACTTAATCATGCGCTCGTGTGCATGATTTCTATGGCCAAGGTCATGTTGTCATTCCGCTTTCAATAATCTTGGATACGATCACCAGTATCCAAGCCAATGTGTCATCTGGTTTATGTATATGTATGTCTTTTTCATCGTTTAAATAAGTGTTATCACGATGAATCCATTTGTAATCTTGGCCAATTAATATAAATGCTACAAGTAAATAGTTTGCGACAATTCACAATTTTTATATTTTTTCTTGTTGTCTCAAGTAAATCAATCCTTTATATTTGGACCATATATTTTCACATTATTTGCAACTTTCATATTATGATTTATCATGTCCTTTATGAGTTGATGAAAGTTTTCTAGAAAGTTCATGCAAGTCTATATATAATGGAAATAAAAGTGTCATGAACTAGTTAGTACAATAGAATGTTGCGGATAGGCATGTAAAACTCAACACGAACATGTTTCCCATCCGACTTAAAAGAAATTCGTGAGTGATGAATTATGTAATCACTGACGGATGAGAGCCGGCCAAACAGAGATGAGTGTATATCACATGAACAAGCCAGCTAAACAACCTGGCGATAAAAATTGTTCTATAAAAGTGATGCATAAGACGTGTCTATAAACCAACGTGAGGCGAACCACATAAAGAACCAAAATAAATATTTGGGCAATTGCCGGGTGACAAATTCATGCAGACTATGGTATTCTCTCTCAGCTACAAGTTGCTTGCTTGAGAGCTTGCCATATGATCAAGTTAGGAAACAAGAATGTTGCATATCCTCCCCCGTGCCCGGATTGCCGATCACTAGACCTACCAGCATAATCCTCTTCCGATAAGGCAGAAAGCATGTCAGAAATAACATGAAGAACGTGCAAACCATAGGAGGCAGTCATGCGCAGATAGCAGAGCATGAAGTTCATGGTTGTCTTGTGAGGAACACATGGGGCATGTAGATACTTACACAGACGATTGACCATAGAGGAAATGTTGGGGTATGTGATGTTTAGTAGCATCATCAGAAGAGACTGGGTCACCATCGAGTGATGTCAATTTATCAGTAGCTGACATAGGTGTAGTCAGTATCTTGCATCTTAGCATACTTGGGCGCCATAGAAACCATTTCTTCCATGAAACACCGGCGCCTTTGCCTCGTGTTTGTCCACCTTTTTAAGGACTTCCGAGGGTGCGTGTCAGCTTGTCGTTCTCTCTCTTGGGCAGGAACAATCCATCTTGAGCATTGGACATTGCTTGAAGAAGTGCCTTGGAGGGTGACGAGGGTTTAACTCGTCAATGCCCATTGTTATGGACTTGGGTTTTGGAGAAGGAGGGAGCGCTGGAGACATCTATCGGCTAGCAAACAAGCACACAGGGGACAAAGGATTTACCCAGGTTCAGGCCTCGTAGAGGTCCCTACTCCTGCTTGTCTGCTCGTAGAATTATTGAGGGAGTCGAAAGTTACAATGGCGCGCAGATGTAATCTGGCGAAGGTTGTGGAAACTAGGGTTGCGTGTGTCCTTCTCGCCGCCCCCTCCTAGCCTTTATATAGATAGGCTAGGTCTTGGGTAGCAGGTCGAGTCGGTTACAAGTTAGGGTTTTCCCTTTAATCTTTCTATCTTTAGCTTCTTCTTGTTCTTCAAGCAATCGAGAGTCCGTAGGTTACTCGAGTCCCTCCATCTAGGCCTTGGCGACACCGTGGGCATGTATGTATTTGGACCGTATATACCAAGCTCGAGTACCTGTAGGGTATACCCATGTCAGTAGCCCCTGAGTGTCTAGTGGAATCGTAGATTCGACTGGGGACTTTTTGAAGCCTTCGAGTGCCTAAATGAGTACATTTCGATTTTTTTTATTTGTGTCATAGGGATTGTTGATGATGAGGATATATACAGGGATTATGATGATTCTGATTGCCTGAACTGGAAGGAATTATTGAGTCAAATCAATAATGACTATCAGGTGAATTCATTCCTAATTGAACCTGATGTTTTACTTAATGAGAACTTTATACTACCTAAGTCTATGCATCTTTGTATGATCAGGTTTATTGATAACACAAGCGTTGCGCGAGGAGGAGGAGAGTTGCAGCAAGAAGGACAAGCGCTGATTTCCAATATCAACAAGTGCGCGAGGGAGGAGCGGGAGGCATGCGCACTAGGAGGCAATGAATAAATCACGTATGAGCAAGAGAGAGAGATGGCGCACCAAGAATTACATGTTTGAGGTGTTCCACGACGTTTGGACTGCGTGCCAATAAGGCCGAACCCATGTATGGGTCGGTATGTATCAGTTTGAGTCAAACCGGGTTAGTTTGGGCCAAGTTATGGCTGTTTTTAGGCCCGTTTAGAGGGGAGGACGCCCCAGCCCTCATATAAACCTCCGTAGCCGTCACAAGTTAGGTTTTAAACCATGTTAAAATATTTTGGAGTTGTTTCTTTCATAGAACCTCTGGAATTACCCTGTGTTCGAATCTACCAACTATAATTGAGTGTGATCTGTTGTTCCATTGGGAATTAGTAGATTGCAGACTACCGTTCGTGGTCACGGCTGCGTGCGCAAGAGTGTGGTGTTGTGAATATCCTACAAGGTTCGAGATCTGTTGCGCTGGCATCAGGGATCGAGCGGGAGAGATCATAGCTACGCACTAGTTATCTATCATCCACCATCATCATCGCCATCCGCTTACTGAGAAGATCGGGCCACCCCATATCAGTTGATATACGTGCCTGATATAACCGAAGTATCGGTATCAGTTAACCACCTTAGGGTGAAACAACGCAATCTACTCAAATTCGAGTCCCCGGACTCGAATCCGGAAAAGTGCTGGCGTAATTCGACTCAGGCCGCGGAGGTCTTACAGGAGTCGAATTCCAGTTATATGGGTGTGAGCACTCGACGCGTCCGTCAAGGCATGTTCATCGTGCCTGTAGGCACGGATACATTTCTGGTAGTGTGCAGTTAAATGCGTTGTCAGGCCTTATTCAGGTCTTACCTTCACGCCGTAAGCGCGACATCTGAATTTTATCATCGCGGAGACGATTCGGGCGTCCCAGGAGACGTAGTCTCTTTGTAGGGAAAATTTGTGAGGCGGTGTCGCCAAAGGTTGCGAGTGCGGATGTTATCAACACATAGTTTTTGTGCAAATAATCATAGGGTGCGCGACCAGCGCTCCCTATGGGAGTAGCCCCCGAGTGCCTGGTTGAGTCAAAGACTCAGGCAGGGACTAAAGAACTTTTGCGACTGCTGTCGTCTTTTTTGCTTACTTGTTTCAGTCGATGACTTAGGCAGGGACTAAATGCTTTCGCGACTGCTGTCGTCTTTTGCCTGCTTGTTTCAGTCGAATTTGTTTCCGGCGCTCCCTATGGGAGTAACCCATATCCATAATCGAACTGTGTTTCGAGTGGTTGGGTTTGCTTTTGTGATTGTCCACGTTCCTGCAACAAGAAAAGAAAAAGTTGTAGGGTGCGCGGCCAGCGCTCCCTATGGGAGTAGCCCCCGAGTGCTTGGTGGAGTCGAAGACTCTAGCAAGGACTAAAAATAGTCAAAGTTTTCCACTGCGTAGCCTTGGTGACGTCAGTGCTAACGCTTGTATGACCTCAGTTGCCCGCGTGAGCGAGTTTGACGGGACACGACGAGCGGTGGGTCCTACTTTCTGACTTTGATTTGACTGGGCGTGCGTAATCTTATTTTTAACTGCGCCTCCTCGATTTCCACGCGTAATGGTAGAAGTGGGGGGACGGTTCGCGCTTCCTCTTCTCCACATGTCCAACGCGATGCGTGCCACGCGTCCAATAGGGTTTTTGTCAGCCGTTGGATTGCATCTCCCAGGGGTTAAGTAGCGGTGCTGCGGCGGTAATTTTCCATCTGCGCTCTTTCTTCCTTGCTGCCATCGCCATTGCTACTGTTCTTCTGCTTTTGATATGGGGTGGCCCGATCTTCTCAGCAAGCACTTGTCGATGGTGAAGGTGGATGATAGATAACTAGCCTGTAGCTATGAACTCTCCCGCTCGATCCCTGATGCCAATGCAACAGCTCTCAAACCTTGTAGGATATTCACAACACCACGCTCTTGCGCACGCAGCCGTGACCACGAACGGTAGTCTGCAATCTACTAATTCCCAATGGAACAACAGATCACACTCAATTATAGTTGGTAAATTCGAACACAGGGTAATTTCAGATGTTCTATGAAAGAAACAACTCCAAAATATTTTAACGTGGTCCAAACCCTAATCTACAATGCCCCCATCTATTTATGAGTCCAAAGGGCGGCGGCCTATGGTGGAACCCGAGTCAGTTCCACCCAACCTGGATACAAACCGGCCACAAGTGGCTCGGCCAAGACTGGCTCTGCCGTGGCAGAGTCCTAGTCGGTTTTCCTGCCGCGGTAGCCTGCCGTGGCAGAGAAACGAGGCTTTTCTCTGCCGCGGCAGAGAACTTCCTCCTCTTGTTGATCTTCGTCTTGGACAGCTCCTTGCGCTTCCTCTCTCTCCTCCCTCGCGCATTCCTCATTGATCAACACGCCATGTTCCTTTAGCTCCTCACTCTGTGCTATGCCTTCTTCTCCTAAGTACCCGATCATACAATAATTCAAAGACTTAGGTAGTATAAAATTCTCATTAATTAAAACACCAGGTTCATTAAAAAACAAGTTCACCTGTTGTTCTAGTAGCTTGGCACGAGCTCTTGTGATTGGTCCAATCCTTATCTCATTGGATTGATCCTTCTTTGCAATTGGAACAACTTCATTAGCAATTGGGGTAGGTGTAATTGTAGGGATGACCTCATCATCTCCCCCCTTCAAAAGGCGTCGACCTCGACGCTCGAAGGTCTTCTCCAGCATATGGTGACAAATCAGCAACGTTGAAGCTGTTGCTAACTCCACCAAACTCCTCAATAGGTATATCAACCGAGTAGGCATTATCATTAATCTTGGCTAACACCTTGTAAGGACCAGCACCACGTGGCTTTAATTTTGATTTTCGAAGTAGTGGGAACCTATCCTTGCGTAGATGCACCCAAACCATATCTCCAGGCTCGAACAACACTTCTTTTCGTGTTTGATTCCTTGCAGCAACAATGTTCTTGCCTTTCTTCTCAATAGCCTCTTGAGTCTTCTCATGTATTTTCTTCACATAATCAGCACGTTTTGATGCCTCCATATCAACTCTCTCATGTAATGGCAGAGGCAACATATCAAGTGGCGTCAATGTCTTGAAACCATACACCACCTCAAAAGGACAAAGCTGAGTAGTTGAATGCACAGCCCTGTTGTAAGCAAACTCAACATGTCGCAAACACTCTTCCCACTCCCGCAGATTCTTTTTAATCATGGTCCTTAGCAACTGTGACAATGTTCTATTCACCACCTCCGTTGACCATCTGTTTGGGGATGACATGTAGTACTAAACAGCAACTTCGTTCCTAGCTTCCCCCATAAGGTCTTCCAAAAGTAGCTCATGAACTTCACATCACGGTCAGAAACAATCGTCTTTGGTACTCCATGTAATCTCACGATGTCCCTGAAAAACAGGTTAGCAACATGCGACGCATCGTCGCTTTTGTGGCAGGCAATAAAATGAGCCATCTTAGAGAACCTATCTACTACCACAAATATAGAATCATGACCTCTCTGAGTTTTAGGTAGACCTAGCACAAAATCCATACTAATGTCTTCCCATGGAATAGTAGGTGCAGAGAGAGGTGTATACAAATCGTGAGGCTTCAGCTTAGATTTCGACTTGTGGCATGTAATACATCGGCTCACAAATCTGTACACATCACCCCTCATCTTGAGCCAATAAAAGTGATCAGCAAGCATGAGCAACGTCTTCTCACGCCCAAAGTGACCCATCAAACCACCAGCATGTGATTCCTGCACTAAAAACAAACGCAACGATGATTCTGGAATACATAGTTTGTTAGCTCGAAACAAATATCCATCATGTATATGATACTTATCCCATGCGTTTCTAAGAGCACACAAACGATATGGTTCAGCAAAATCATGGTCAGTTGCATAAAGTGCACAAATAGCTTCTAATCCAGGAATTTTAACATCAAGATTGGTTAATAGCATGTTCTTCCTAGATAGAGCATCAGCAACAACGTTCTCTTTTCCCTTCTTATAATTAATGATGTAAGGAAAATACTCAATGAACTCAACCCATTTAGCTAATCTTCTATGCAAGTTTGATTGAGCTTTCAAGTATTTCAATGCTTCATGATCAGAATGTATGATGAATTCCTTTGGCCACAAATAATGTTGCCAAACCTCAAGTACTCTAACAAGTGCATACAATTCTTTATCATAGATTGAATAATTCAAACGAGCACCAGTCAATTTCTCAGAAAAATAAGCTATAGGCCGACCCTCTTGTATCAAAACGCCACCTATGCCTATACCACTAGCATCACATTCAACTTCAAATTGCTTTGAAAAATCAGGTAATGCAAGCAATGGTGCAGAGGTAAGCAAACGTTTCAAAGTATCAAAAGCAATGTCTTGGGTCGCGCCCCATATAAAAGGAACACCTTTCTTTGTCAAATCATTCAAAGGTGCAGCAATGGTGCTAAAATCTTTCACAAAGCGCCTATAGAAACCAGCAAGACCGTGGAAACTACGCACTTGACTTACATTCATTGGAGTAGGCCAATTCTGAATTGATTCAATTTTAGATTGATCCACCTCTACTCCATGTTTAGAAACAACAAATCCTAGGAATATGACCTTATCTTTTGCAAATGTACACTTCTCAAGATTAGCATATAGTTTATTATCACGTAACACTTGCAAAACTTGTCTAATATGAGTGCGATGTTCAGATTCGGTGTGGCTGTATATGAGTATATCATCAAAGTAAACAACCACGAAACGACCAATAAACTCTCTCAAAACATGATTCATCAAACGCATGAAAGTACTAGGTGCATTAGTAAGACCAAAAGGCATAACTAACCAGTCATACAAACCGAATTTAGTTTTGAAAGCAGTTTTCCATTCATCCCCTTCTTTCATCCTAATTTGAAGATAACCACTACGCAAGTCAAGTTTAGAGAAAACAGCAGCACCACTCAATTCATCTAGCATATTCTCTAAGCGTGGAATAGGATGACGATATCGAATAGTGATGTTATTAATCGCTCTACAATCAACACACATGCGCCAAGTACCATCTTTCTTAGGAACTAAAATAACAGGGACAACACAAGGGCTAAGAGAGACACGAATGTACCCTTTATCCAACAACGCTTGTACTTGCTTCTGAATTTCTTTAATTTCTTCGGGATTAGTCCTATAGGGTGCACGGTTGGGAAGTGTGCCACCAGGAATCAAGTCCACTTGATGTTCTATACCACGCAAGGGAGGCAAACCTGCGGGTACATCTTCTGGAAACACATCCCCAAAGTCCTGCAAAATAGATGAAACACCAAGAGAAATAGGGGTCATGTCGTTAGAAACCAATACCTCGCCCTTATACATGAGCACAAGTGGCATGGCTGTAGGATCCTCACGAAATTCTCTCATATCTTCCTTAGTGGCTAATATCAATAAACCGGCACTCTCTCACTTTTCGTTATATCACTCAATTTAGGCTCAATTACATCAGGAACAGCTGTCACACCATCTCGCCGAGAGGTAGTATCTTCCTTCAAATTCACCTCTATCTTCTGGCGAGAATCATTCACAATTTCTTGTGGTGTCATTGGCTGCATAGTAATCTTTCTTCCTTTGAATTCCAAGTGATATGTATTGGCTCGGCCATTGTGTTGCACATGGCGATCATAGATCCATGGCCGACCCAATAGTAGGTGACAAACAGTCATAGGAACCACATCAAAATCAATAGAATCTTTGTATGGCCCTATTTGAAAGTTCACTCGTACCATATGATTTACCTTCATCTCACCATTGTTGCTCAACCATTGTATGTAGTATGGCTTGGGATGAGGTAAGTATGTCAAATTTAGTTTGGCACATAATTCCTTACTTTCAAGATTTCTGCAGCTACCTCCATCAATAATTACCTTGCAAGCTTTATTTGGTCCAACTAGAGCTTTTGTTTGGAACAAGTTACAACGCTGGGATTCCTCAACCGGTTGCACACTAAGTACACGTGAAGACACGACGATAGTTGGTGCACGCTCAGCATATGCATAAGCACCATCCTCGCCATCATCAATATTAACATCAGAAGCTTCATCTCCACTTTCTACTTCACCTTGTTCATTAACAAACATAACCTTGCTGTTTGGACAATCCTTCTTGTAATGACCTCTACCACCACAAGTGTGGCACACCACATCACGCGTACGTGCAGTAGACATGTTGGAACCCGAGCTAGCAGCAGGAGCAGCGGGTTTCCGAGCATTAGAACCAAACGAAGGTGTACTTGCTGGTTTGGCCGATGGTGTAAACGGAACAGCAGTTGGTGACGCGGCTGTAGGAGGAATAGGTCTGGCCAAAAATCTACTGGAGGATGGAAAACGAGTACGTGACTTCGCCTCTTCTGCCAACTGGGTTTCGGCCTCTCTAGCATGATGCAACAACTCATTCATGGTCTCATACTTGTGATGACGAACAATGCTCTTGATTGGTAACTTCAAATTGTTTAGGAATCGCTTCATGGTCATCTCAATGGACTCACAAATTCTAGCACGCTGCATAAGCATCTCCATCTCCATGTAGTACTCATCAACTGTCATTGTTCCTTGCTTCAGTTGCGTCAATTTATCAAAAACTGAACGCAAGTAGTTGGTTGGGACGAAATGAGCTTTCATGATTTGCTTCATCTCGCGCCAATCCATCACAAGAAGTTCATTGTCCTCCCTCCTATGTTGCACAAGAGCATCCCACCAACGCAAAGCATAACCATCAAATTCAGATGCTGCAAGCTTGACCTTCTTATCTTCTGGATAGTCAAATAAGCGCCAGAGTTTCTCAATCTTCAACTCCCATGTGAGGTAGTCTTCAGGATCAATGGAACCATCAAACTGAGGAATTGAGAATTTTGGCTTGCCCAAACCATCATCAGCAGTTTGGTTGGGAACACGTTGAGCATGCCCAAGAGGAGCATACCCACGGCCATGAGGTGCATGGGCAGGTGCATGGGCAGGGGGAATAGCACGTCCCCTGCCAACATGTGGAGCAGCATCCACAACACTACCCTCATCAAAATCATCAAAAGCATCATCATGTTGAGGCTCTTCCCTTCTATGCCAAGCAGCCGTCAAACCCTCAAAGGACTGCTGCAAAGCGGTGACATTGACATTTAGCGTAGCCACTTGTGTTTCAATAGTATCCACCGTTCCAACATGGTGATCCAATCTCACATTCAGATCTTCGAGATTCTTGTCAATGGCATCTGTCGTGTGAGTAAACACACGTGTCAAGTGGGACTTCAAAGCCTCATATTCACACCAATTGATGAGTTCCTCATCCTTCTTGTTCTGCATCACAACATCATCATCACTAGAAGACATGATTAGTAGGTTAGTGCACAAAATCAAAAATCTGTATGGTGGAACTCTCACAGCTCACTCACAACTAATAAGAAAGGAGATCTTACCGTTCCAAAGTGAATAGAGATGCTCTACCAACGAAATCAAAGACTGATGCACTTGATGTGATGAAGTGAATATCAAAGGTATAGAGAATGATCACAAGGCACACAAGGTATTTATGGTGGAGCTGTAGGTATGGTATCCTAACTACACCGCAAACAAGTCCTAGTGCTAATCGTACAAATACCCAAGAAACACACACGTGGAGAAAAACGTGGCAATGCAACTATGAAGGTTGTTGCACTATGCTCGAGAGACACTAGCAAAGCTCAAAGTAAACAGGCACAAGATTGCTCAATCTACCGGTGCACAAAGATAACAACTAGGCCGCTTGCTCAAATTCTCCTTTTTTTATACAACTTTTTTTTTTCTTTTGGATAGCTTTTCCTTGATACTTTTCCTTTTGCTATCTTGCTTTTTTTTGGTAGATAACACACGGCCAATTATAAAGTACGGCACCAAAAGTCCTAAGAGCAGCCTATCGGAGCGGAAACTAGTCTCAATAGGCAAGTTCCTACACCTATGTAGTAGATTGGCTGTGGCTAAAGGTTTTGGGAAAAGTGCAAATCGATCACACTTTGTAATTATGGTGTCGTGGCAGAAAAGCAGCTCAAAAACCTGCCGTGGTAGAGCGGTAACTTGGTAACTCAGAAAGTCCTGCCGTGGCAGAGAAAAACACAGAAATCCTGCCGTGGCAGACTTGGTAACCCAGAAAGTCCTGCCGTGGCAGAAAAAGACGCCGAAATCCTGCCGTGGCAGACTCGGTAACCTGGAAAGTATTTTTGGTTTTTATTTATTTATTCCGACTCAGCCAAGAGTAGAAGACTAGGACTCTTAGAGTAGATCGGATCTGACTTGATGGTTGCGGAAAACAATGGTGGCGAACGACTAACAAAGAGGAGAACAAAACTACAAAGAAACAGATCGAGATCTAAACTAAAGGATGAACACGACCAGCAACTATTACTCGTCTACAATGCAATCTAGTCTATGACAACTCTTTTTGTGGGGCTTTTTCTGGGTAGGACTAAAAACACTCTCTAATCTATGGATGGATTGTGGATTGCTTGCCGAGGCAACGAGGAAATCTGATACCAAGATGATATGGGGTGGCCCGATCTTCTCAGCAAGCACTTGTTGATGGTGAAGGTGGATGATAGATAACTAGCCTGTAGCTATGAACTCTCCCGCTCGATCCCTAATGCCAATGCAACAGCTCTCAAACCTTGTAGGATATTCACAACACCACGCTCTTGCGCACGCAGCCGTGACCACGAATGGTAGTATGCAATCTACTAATTCCCAATGGAACAACAGATCACACTCAATTATAGTTGGTAAATTCGAACACAGGGTAATTTCAGAGGTTCTCTGAAAGAAACAACTCCAAAATATTTTAACGTGGTCCAAACCCTAATCTACGACGCCCCCATCTATTTATGAGTCCAAAGGGCCGCGGCCTATGGTGGAACCCGAGTCGGTTCCACCCAACCTGGATACAAATCGGCCACAAGTGGCTCAGCCAAGACTGGCTCTGCCGTGGCAGAGTCCTAGTCGGTTTTCCTGCCGCGGTAGCCTACCGTGGCAGAGAAACGAGGCTTTTCTCTGCCGCGGCAGAGAACTTCCTCCTCTTGTTGATCTTCGTCTTGGATAGCTCCTTGCGCTTCCTCCCTCTCCTCCCTCGCGCATTCCTCATTGATCAACACGCCATGTTCCTTCAGCTCCTCACTCTGTGCTATGCCTTCTTCTCCTAAGTACCTGATCATACAATAATTCAAAGACTTAGGTAGTATAAAATTCTCATTAATTAAAACACCAGGTTCATTAAGAAACAAGTTCACCTGTTGTTCTAGTAGCTTGGCACGAGCTCTTGTGATTGGTCCAATCCTTATCTCATTGGATTGATCCTTCTTTGCAATTGGAACAACTTCATTAGCATTGGGGTAGGTGTAATTGTAGGGATGTCCTCATCAGCTTTCCTGCGTTCGTCTTCTCCACAGCGCTGGACCACCTCCGTTCGTTTGCAAGCTACTTTCTGCGTTCTCATCGCCGCCACGCAATGGGAAAGAAGAAAGGAGGTGCTGTCGCTGATTCCGCGGCCACCGTTGCCGCGACGAAGAAGAAGGGTGGCTCCGTTGCTGCGGGCACCAGCGCCGCCGCCGGCAGGAAAAAAAAGGTCGCGGGCACCCGCGTGAAAAATGGTGCATGGCGCCCTTCCATCATTAAGGCATCGGATCTCTGTCTTCTTCGCCAGGATGGAGTTATTTCTACGGCAGTCGCCGATGCGCGCGTCCCCAGCGGTGAGACCATTCCTACTCCTCCCGCTGGTTTTCGAGTGATGTTTCTCGCATTCGTCATTCGAGGTCTCTCCTTGCCTCTCCACCCCTTTCTTAGGGGTCTTCTTTGCTTCTATGGGCTCCAGCTCCATCAGCTGTCCCCAAATTCGATTCTCCACATCACCTGCTTCATCACCCTTTGCGAGTGCTGACTCGGAATCGAGCCACACTTTGGTCTCTTCAAGCGCTTGTTTAAATTGAAGCGTCAGTCCGCATCTGGCTCTTTAGTTTATGACGTAGGTGGTTACGGAATCCATGTCGACCCATCCGCCACCTATTTCGATATCAAGCTTACCAAGTCCGTCCAGGGATGGAGGGACAAATGGTTCTATGTCCGCGATCAGAAGGCCAAAGATGAGCACTTTGGACTCGCGCCCTTCGATCCGATGACTCCTTGCAAGAAGATGCATTCTTGGAAGAACGTAGTTATGCCTGGCGAATTCGCGGAGACGGACGTGCTGTATCAGCGCGTCTGCGACCTCGAAAGTCGCATAGGCGCAGGAGAGGGAGGCTGCGCTCTTATCAGGACTTGGCTGCGCCGTTGCGTCCAGCCTCTCCAAGCCAGAGTCCATCCCATGTTTCAATGGAGTGGCGCTGATGATGCCACTCGCGTGTCTGCCGATGGCTTGTCCGCGAGTGAGGTGGATAAGAGGATTCGACTGGTCACGAAGTGCATTGTCAAGGATGTGCTTCCAAGTGAACCAGTTGTTCCTCCTTTTGATGCTTCGAATCCTCCTCCTGAGGTATAGTTGTGCTACGCAGTAGCTTATTTTCACGATTGCTTTCTTGTTTGCTTATTTGTTCTGTTTGTATGCAGGATTGGGCGGTGTCGCCTTGTATGCCTCCTCTCCCTGAGGGGATTATTCCTCATGAAGCTTTGGAGGAGGACGAGTCTGAGTCGACTGTCCCTTCTGATGTGGAAGAGGAAGCCCCCGAGTCTGAGAGCCCGGATACTCGCAAGCGTTCGCGTAGCGAGGACTCCGACGCGCCGACTCCTTCGACTCAAGGACGCGCGGCTGTTGGCGTGGAGTCACCAATTCCAGTCGTTCCTGTGAGGGCTGTGGCACCTTCTTCTCACAAGAAGATGCGATTGCCCAAGGAGTCTTCGTCAGAATCGGCGGCGGCCACGTTCGATCTTGACAACTTTAACTAGTAAGTTTGCTAGGTCATTCATTCTTTTCTATTTTTCTTCTTGTTGGTTTTGCCCTGGAGTTTGCCCTTTTCTCAATGTGGATTTGGTCTTGTAGTCAAGAGGCATCGTCATCTTCCGGCGACGTCGAGTTTTTGAAAGAATCGGGAGTCGTGGCTTCAAGGGCCAAGGTAGAGGTCGAGCGCGCTCCTTCTCCTCCGGCGGCGGCCCACTCCGGGCACAATTCTTCGAGCTCTCCTCACGTAGGGGAGCATCGAATGGTTGCTCGGATGACGGTTCAGCAAACCTCTTCGGAGTTGCTAGAGGACCATGTAAGTATATCTTCCTTTCTTTTTAGTGTGGCAGTCGATGTTTTCTGTTGCCCTTTCTGATCCCTTGTTTTGTGTGACAGCTCCTTGTAAAGGAAGCCGCGCAAGTGGCGGAGAAAGTGATGGCAATGGGCCGCCAGCATGCAATGCTAGAGTCGCGTCACCGCGTCGTTGAAAGTGAGTGTTCGACACTTATTCTTTTTTGTCTCTTCCCTTTTTTTTGGTATAGTCGACTGATAGTCAACTGTTGGTTGCCATGTAGCTGAGCATAATGCTTTACTGCGCAACGTTGCCACCTTGGAAAAGATGTTAGCCGCAGCTGTGAAGGGGCGCGACGAGGCAATCACGACTCGTAATGATGCATAGAAGCGCGAAGAGGATCTGCGTGCCTCCTTTGCGGCTAGGGAAAAGTTGTTCGAAGAGCAACTGTTCTCAGTCGCCAAGGCCCTCTCAGGTACCTTTGCCGGTAGATATTTTATTGTTGTCCTTCTCTGCATCTGGAGTTTTGCCGATGGCACTAGAGATTTCATCCATGTGTGGGTTTTCTGTGTAGATGCTGGCGATTTGAGCTTTGACTCGCAGGCCCTTTGTCGTGATGACGCTTTGGCGGGCGCGGTGTCTACAGTCGAGGACCGTAGCGCCACTGTCCAAAACACGTTGTCCAAGGACAAGGTCACCCTTAGTCGCCTCCGGGAGGAGTTGATGCCGAAGGCGGAGCTGGTCGACAATGTGGACGAGCTGGTGGAGTCACTCGCCGGGGGTGTGCCTGCCACATACAAGAACTCCCTCGGCACGGCTGGCGGGACCATGTCACTTGCCATGGTGCAAGCCCACGGAGTCGAGATAGATCCCTCTGCGGTGTCGAAGACGATGCCTGTTGGCGCGGATGGTCAGCAGGTAGTATTCGCTCCCTTTGCGACTGCATGTGCCAAATATGGCCATTCCTTGATAAATACCGTTGCCAAGTATTCGGAGGAGCTCCAGCGTGCTAAGAAGGTCGCAAAGGCTTCGGCCTCAGGAGCTGGCGGAAAGTCAGTGGCGTCTGATACTGCCACGGAATTGATGAAGCCCCCGAAGCCGTCGAAGTCGAAGAAGCCAGCTGCTCCGTAGTTAGTTTTTTGTAATAGTTGATGAATTGTCCTTTTGATTGGAGAATATGCCTGCTGGCGAGTGTGTTTGTGGATACTTTATGCTGATCCTGAATGCATCTGTTACTTTTGACTTTGTGTTAAGTTGGTCGCCTTATTTGCTTCTGGCTTGACTTTTTGGTAGGGTACACCAAGTGGTCCTGTGGGAGGAACCCAGGACTCGCCATCTCTTGAGGATACAGTGGCACCACCGCGCTCCAGGGTAGAGGAGTTGTCCTTGCTTTCGCGACTTCGTGATCGCGTTAAGCAACTAGAGCGTGAGTTGCCCGTGATCCGCGGTAGCGCGGACGTGTGGAAGTCGAAGGCTGAAAAAGCCGCCGCCCGCGAGCAATATCTGCTTGGCGAGGTGACGCAGCTGGGCGACCAGTTTAAGTGTTGGTTTGCTCATCCTCATCTTTTCTTTGTAGTTAGTCGCAATGGTACATTGTACTCGTGTTATTGATGTTGCTTCGTGTAGTTGTTAGCACATGCCATCCGCAGGACGAGAGGGATAGGATTGCCATCCGCCTTCATGATCTCACCCAGGAGCAACTTCAGGAGAGTGGATACTTCTGGGTAGATCATGATCATGCGACTGTATTGGCGACCCTGCAGGATCGCGCCTCACGAGTGCTGCTCTTCCTGAAGAAGTCGCAGTCGTGTTTGAAGAATATCTATCGGGCGATGTTCCCGCTGGATGACACTCTATTAAGCCTGCTGGCTCTCCTGACCAAATTTCAAGATATGTCCGCGGTTCGCAAGTGCGTGAGGCAGCAGTTGGTGGCTGGTGCCAAGGCTGCCCTCTCAATGGTGCGTTTGCACAGGCCTGACGTGGATGTCGCCGCCATTACCTCTAGGCCACCGGCGCCACCAGCAGGATCTTCCTGGAATATGGTGCCGCACTATCAGGCGGTGGACCACCCAGCCGAGGAGATCGTCGACTTCTTCGAGGAACAAACTAATGTTCTTCTGTTGCAAGGGTAGCCAAATATGTATCCTGCACATAAGTGTACTTTTGTTGTAAAGTTCATATATATTTGTAGATAATTTATTGTTGAATGTGTACAAATAGCTTTGTAAGCATGGGGTGCGTTGCACCATGCGAGTCCTTTTCGTTAGCCTGGCCATTTTTTCTTTGGTCCCTTGTCAACCTGCCAGGTGTGTTGCAGCTGGGTAGGTTTTGTACTAAGGGGTTCGATTGATGTGTCAGCTACTCAGGATATCGTGTTACTGGTTCGGAGAACAGACGTATGGGTGGCGCAGCCCCCGAGTATAAAAATTGACAAAGTAAAGGAGAACACGGAGTTTTGGGGCACTTAGCTTTTATTTATTCGAAGAAAACAGTGCGAGGTACAATGTGCGGCTAAGTAGCCTTGGCTGAGTAGCCTTGTTTGCGATGTAAAAGTAAAACTACTAGGGGTAGAAGCGTCGTAGTTGTGCGACGTTCCAAGGGTTGGAGTATGCGACTCCTGTCTCCAGATCTTTAAGGCGATAGGCGCCACCTGGGATTACTTCTGTAATCACGTACGGTCCTTCCCAGGGGGACTCGAGCTTGAGGTGCCCCTGTTGCTTCAGTCGCAGGACCAAGTCACCTTCGACGAAGGATCTGGGGCGAAGCCTTCTACTGTGGTAGTTGCGCAGGTTCTGCTGGTAGATCGTTGATCTTTCCGCGGCGATTTCCCTTGCTTCGTCAAGGAGGTCGACAGAATCCTCGAGTGTCGCTGTAAGCGACCACGCGCGGCGCTATGTACCGTACCTCACCTGGTAGCACTGCCTCTGCTCCGTGCACCATAAAGAATGGAGTCTAGCCCGTGGCGCTGTTTGGAGTTGTACGTAGACTCTGCCAACAACCCGCCACTTGTTCGAGTGGTCGCAGGAGTTGCTTCTTGATGCCGCCGCAGACGAGCCCGTTTGCTTTTTCCACCTGACCGTTGGTCTGTGGATACACTACTAAGGCGTAGCTGATGTTGATCCCCAGGTTTTCGCAGAATTCTTGGAACTCCTTGGATGTGAAGTTCGTCCCGTTGTCGGTAATAATGTTGTGCGGCACGCCGAAGCGGTAGACGATGGACTCGAAGAACTTGACTGCGTTGTGCCCTGATTGGTTGGTCATTGGCATGGCCTCGATCCAGTTGGTGAATTTGTCGACTGCCACCAAGAGGTAGACGTAGCTTCCGCGCGAGGATCTTGGCAGCTTGCCAACCATATCAAGCCCCCATTGTGCGAAAGGCCAGGCCAATGGAATAGGCCGTAGCTCTGCGCCTGGTGCGTGTGGCTTGTCCACGAATCGCTGGCAAGCATTGCATTTTTGGACTATGTCCTTGGCGTCGCGCATGGTCGTGGGCCAGTAAAATCCAGCTCGTAGAGCTTTGGCAACGAGGGCGCGACTGCCTGCGTGGTGCCCGCAGGTCCCTTCATGGATGTCGAGGAGTATTGCTCTTCCGTCAGCCATGGAGACGCATCGTTGTAGCACTCATGTGATGCTGCGTTTATACAGTTCGCTGTTGAGAACGACGAATGCCTTAGAGCGCCGCGCGATGTGTCGTGCATCTGTCGGAACGTCCGGTAGTCTCTTGCTGAGGAGGTACGTAATGTACGGCTGCGTCCAAGATTGCTCGATCATCATGATGCTCATTGGTCCCTCGAGTCCTGTGTCCAGCTCCAAGTCATCGAGTGCCATTGGCTCATTGGGTGGCGTAGCCCCCGAGTCCGTTGCTGCGCTTGTTTTCTTCTCTGCGGCCTTTGGCTTGATGGAGCGTTCGCATATGCGCTCGAGAAATACCCCAGGTGGTATGGGGGCGCAGGTAGAGCCTATGTTGGCGAGTGTGTCCGCCTCCTCGTTGCTTTCGTGACCTATGTGTCACAACTCGCAACCATCGAAGTCTCCCTCGAGTGTATCGTAGAGGTCGCGGTACGCGATCATGTTGTCGTTCAGTGCGTCGCATTCGTGCATTGTTTGGTTGATGACCAATTTGGAGCCGCCATATATGATGAGCCTTTTGGCGCCGCAAGCTTTCGCCATCCTCATCCCATGTAACAGGGCCTCGTATTCAGCCTCGTTGTTTGAGGCTGTGAAGTGCATTCGCAGGATATATTTCAGCTTGTCCCCTTGAGGTGATGTCAATATGACACCTGCACCTGCTCCATCTTTCCGTTTGGACCCATCAAAGTGCATTGTCCAGAGGTAGGACATATCTGGCTTGTCCGGGATCTGGTTCTCCATCCAGTGCACGAGAAAGTCAGGGAGCACTTGCGACTTGATGGCGTCACGTTTTTCGTATGTGATGTCTCCTGGAGATAGCTCTATTCCCCAAAACGCGACTCGCCCCGTGGCGTCGGGGTTATTGAGGATATGCCCCAACGGGGCGTCGTTGACTACCACGATTGGGTGCTCCTGGAAGTAGTGGCGCAGTCGCCGGGCGGTCATAAAGACGCCGTACGCCAGCTTCTGGTAGTGCGGGTACCGCTGTTTTGTTGGCGTGAGGACCTCGTTGAGGTAGTATATCGGGCGTTGTACGCCATGGACTTTGTTTTCCTCGGCTCGCTCGACGACGAGCACTGTGCTGACCACCTGGTTGGTGGCAGAGATGTACAGCAACAGTGGTTCCCTTTCTCGTGGAGTCACCAGTACCGGCGAGGTGGATAGCAAGCGCTTGAGATCTTCGAATGCTTCTTGTGCTTCATTGGTCCACTCGAATTTTTCGGCTTTGCGGAGGAGCTGGTAGAAGGGCAGTGCCTTTTCAGCCATCCGACTGATAAATCGACTGAGGGTCGTGATTCCTCCGGCAGTTGCTGGACGCCTCTTATGTTCTTCGGCTTCTCCATGGCCAGTATTGGTTTTATCTTCTTCGGGTTCACCTCGATCCCCCTCGCGGAGATGAGGTATCCGAGTAGCTGCCCAGATGGTACGCCGAAGGCGCATTTGTCCGAATTGAGCTTGATCCGGTAGCGATCGAGGTTGGCGAAGGTTTTACGCAAATCATCGATTAGAGAGGCTTCCTCCTTGGTTTTGATTACTATGTCATCGACATAGACTTGGATGTTGCGACCTAGTTGTTCCTTGAGGCAAGCCTGCATGCATCGCTGGTAGGTGGCTCCCGCGTTTTTTAGCCTGAAGGGCATTGTGTTGTAGCAGAACACACCAAAGGGCGTTGTAAACGTTGTTTTCTCCTGATCTTCCTCCTTCATTCGAATTTGGTTATAGCCTGAGTAGGCGTCAAGGAAGCAGAGGCGCTCGCATCCCGCGGTGGAGTCGATGATCTGGTCGATCCGTGGCAGCGGAAAGTGATCTTTTGGGCAGTGCTTGTTTAAAGAAGTGAAGTCCACACACATCCGTAGGATGTCTGTGTCCTTTTTTGGTACCAGCACCGTATTGGCGAGCCAAGTGCTTCCTTGATCTCGTGTATGAACTTGGCCTCGAGGAGTCTGTTGATCTCCATTCTGTCTGCCTGCGCTCGTGGCTCAGACAGTCGCCTGATTGTTTGCTTGGCTGGCCTTGCGTTGGGGTTGACGTTGAGTGCGTGCTCGGCGAATTCCTTGGGAACTCCTGGCATGTCCGCAGGACACCAGGCAAAAAATTCCCAGTGCTCACAGAGGAATTCGACGAGCGCGAGTACCTATGCGGGACTCAAGTTGTTGGTGATGAGGGCCGTCTTGGAGGGATCCGATGGATGGACCTGCACCTTCTTTATGTGCAGGGATGAGTCGAAGGAGAGATCAAGTGAGCTTGGCCTACTCAAGGGAGGCAGACTGTTGTCTGTCGTCTCTTTCAGTCTTGCGAGTTCCTCCTGCATGCCGAAGGACTGGGAGATTCTATTGAATTCCCTGTCGCAAGCGTCAGATCGCTCAAAGTTCCCGTTGATCGTTATGACGCCATTGGGACCTGGCATTTTCATCTGCAGGTAGGCATAGTGGGGTACTGCCATGAACCCGGCAAATGCGACGCGCCCAAGGATGCAATGGTATTGTGAGGGCCAGTCGACGACCTCAAAGTCGATGCGCTCGCGCCGGAAGTTCTTCGGTGTGCCAAAGATGACGTCGAGGTTGATTTTGCCCAGGGGGTATACGCCTTTCCCTGGGACGATGCCGTGGAACATTGTGTCCGATGCCTCCAAGCAGGTTAGAGGGATCCTCATTGCTCGCAAGGTACTCGCGAATATGAGGTTGATGCCGCTTCCGCCATCCATGAAGACGCGACTCATGTCGAAGCCTCCAATTTGCGCCAAGAGTACGAGGGGGCAATAACCTGGGCGAGGTACTTGAGGCGGGTGGTCGTGTTTGTCGAAGGTAATGCACGACTCGCTGCCACTGAGATACTCAGTGGTGGATGGTGGCGAGTGCGTGGCCAAGTTGACTTGGCGAGTGATGGCCTTTTGCACCCTGTTGGAGGGGCGCCACTTTTGGATCATCATGGTACCCATGGCCCGTGGGTATGGTTCGCCTCCATGGTGCTGGTCCGGTGCAGCTCCGTTCGGGAGTGGCCCAGGTGGTGGTGGTGGTGCGCCATGTGCCACGACACTTGGAGCGGCTCCGTGGCCTCTTTCGACTGCGTTGCGGTTCATCCGAACCAATCCCTCGTGTAGCTTGAGGAACTCGTGGCAGTCCTTGAGGAGGTGGTTGGATTTTCTCTTACCATCATGCTTGTCGATGTAGAAGTGTACCGTGCATGGCCCGGACAGTTTGTCCTCGATGGAGGTCGCGGGTGCCTCATCGCGAGTGCGGCGTTACCATACTTGCGTGGTTTTCTCGGAGTCGCGGTATCCGCCGCTGCGGTATCCGCTGTTGCGGTTATCGTCGCGTCTATCGGCGTAGCCGGCTACGACCATGTTGACGTCATCGCGATCGTCGTATATGCGCATGCGACGCTTGCCCCGGCGGTCGCGTCTGCGTTCGAGTTCTGCCTCCTCGTGCGAGTGAACGCGATTCTTCACTGAATCTTCTCCATCAGCCCACCGATTTGCGATCTCCATCAGGTGGTCGATGGTCTGGGGCTTTGAGCGGCCTAGCTCCTCCCTGAGTTCCATGCGGTGGACACCACCGTTGAATGCATCAATTGCGCGGTCTTCCGAGATGTTCTCCGCGGAGTTCTTGGTGATGGACCACCTTTGGATGTAAGAGCGCAGCGATTCGCCAGATCTTTGCTGGCAGCATCTCAGTTCTTCGATTGAGGCGGGCCGTTTGTACGTGCCCTTAAAGTTGCGCACGAAGCTGTAGACCAGCTCATCCCAACTGTGAATGGATCCGCGTGGGAGGTTATTGAGCCATGCCCGGGCGGCGCCCTGCAGCTGTAGCTGCAAGCATTGCATGACAGTACTTCGACTGCCTCCGTGTAGCCTGACGAAGGAGATGTGGTCCTCTAGCCAGATCTTGGGGTCCTGTAGACCGTCGAATTTTGGGTTCTCCGATGGGAGTTTAAACCCTTTAGGCATTCGCTTCTGCCTAATGGCTCTGCTGAAGCATCTGGCGCCGCAGAGCTCCCCATCCTCTTCTTCCGAGTCAGTCGACCGAGCATGTTGTGCCCTTGACTTGTCGATCTTGCGTTGTATGAGGTCGTCGCACGCATCGTAGTCGCGATCGTGTCGCCATGAGCGGCGGCGTCGAGACAGGTCATGACTGTCATCGCTGGACGAGGAGTAGCGCTTTGCCCTTTTTTGGGTCTGGTACCGGCTCCTTGTCGAGAGCGGCCTCGATTATCCCCAAGCCCGCGATCGTAGATCGGTGCATGGCCGTTCGGGGTCTCCAGCTGGCGGCTGGTTATTGAGGAGGTACATGGTGGCTGCTGTCACCGCGGCCTGCGGTGTCCTGGGAACCACGTTGCCTCTCGTGTCGACTATCATAGAGCCGAAGTCGAGGACTTTCACGGCCTCCATGCGCTCTTGTTCGGTGAGGTGAGCCATCCGCGACTGCCTCTTCTTGGCGAGGTACTCGTTGCCTCTTGAGGAGGATCCTCCGTAGGAGGAGAGCCCAGCACGACGAATGCTTGATTCGTCCGCTGCCTTTTTACGTGCCTCAAGTTGCGCGATTGCTTGTTTTTGGCGCTTGAATTCCTCTTTTAGGACCAGTGGTAGCCCATCAGTAGTTCCTGCGGGGACCCGAAGGGTAGAGGTGCACCCCGTAGGGCTTTGCGTCAGCGATCCCACTCTTGCTCGTTGAGCCTGATCACGACGCGTTCGCCGATTTGCTCGTTGATCATGCTAGGAGGTTCGATTGCTCCTCCATTGCCACCGTTACCGCCGTTGCAGGCGTTGGGCGGGTCGGTACCGTTGCCGGTGTTACCACCGTTGCCATGATTGGCGGAGGTGTCGCCCGCGTTGATGACGGCGCACATGAAGTGATTAGGGAAGTTGTTGCTTCCACAACTTTTGGATCTGGAACCATAGGTTCCATCTTCAGTGGCCAGATCGCTTAGATCGGAGTCGCGACTGCTGTCGCTGACCGTGTTCTCGACTGCCACCGGAGTGTTGAGCTCGCTGAGGGTGCCGATCGATGGAGGGAACCATGATGCCGGGGCAATCGCCGGTGTTGTCGGCTGATCAGGCATGCGAAGCGTGCCCATGTGACCAACTTGGAAGCGGAAGCTCCCAATCGCCAGGCGGATTCCGTCGCCCACGGACTCGAAGGACGGGCGAGTGGCCGGCGTGTGGATGGTGAAGTCGAAGGCACCGAAGAGCTGGCGAATCTCCGCTATTGCAGAGTTGTAGATCGCAGTTGATGGGGCTGAAGAAGCCGCAACATCAGCACTCCCAACTCCCACAGACGACGCTAATTGACGAGGGTTTAACTCGTCAATGCCCATTGTTATGGACTTGGGTTTTGGAGAAGGAGGGAACGCTGGACACATCTATCGGCTAGCAAACAAGCACACAGGGGACAAAGGATTTACCCAGGTTCAGGCCTCATAGAGGTCCCTACTCCTGCTTGTCTGCTCGTGGAATTATTGAGGGAGTCGAAAGTTACAATGGTGCGCAGATGTAATCTGGCGAAGGTTGTGGAAACTAGGGTTGCGTGTGTCCTTCTCGCCGCCCCTCCTAGCCTTTATATAGATAGGCTAGGTCTCGGGTAGCAGGTCGAGTCGGTTACAAGTTAGGGTTTTCCCTTTAATCTTTCTATCTTTAGCTTCTTCTTGTTCTTCAAGCAGTCGAGAGTCCGTAGGTTACTCGAGTCCCTCCATCTGGGCCTTGGCGACACCGTGGGCCTGTATGTATTTGGACCGTATATACCAAGCTCAAGTACCTTTAGGGTATACCCATGTCAGAGGGTATTATAATTTTTTCTCGAAAAATTGTTGCCCCTGTTTCTGGGTTCAACATACCACCATGCTCGTACCACCAGTGCTTGGATCTCTCGGCCATCCATCTATACCTGGAGTGATACCTCTAGGCCTCAGGACGGTCTCCATAGATTCCCACTTAGTCACAACACTCTTGTAGCCACCTATCCCTATTTTATGGTAGTATATCTTTTTCTTAGCATTTTCCTTTTTTTCCTACCTTGACTTGGCTACAAAAGATTGCTTGTACTTGGGCCACTGTTCTCTCAATTTTTCTAGTGCTCCCGTGAAATTTGGAGTTTTCTTTTTTGCAACATATTTCGCATGTAAAGTTTTCTTGTAGTTCCGGAACAGTTTGGCCATCTTCATTGGAGCCCACTCCTTGACTCTCGCTCTTACTTCAAGCCCACCCGAAATTGGGGTAGTACCATCTGCCTCGAATTCTTCATACTCCGGAGTGTTGAGAATATGCCCTAGAGGCAATCATGTATGATGTTATTCCCAATGTATTCATAAAGTTATTATCCATGTATGAACTATTGATATGTATCATTGAATATGTGATTCGATTGTGGAACTACATATTCATGTTGTTCATACTAATTGTTCGTGGTCGTTGAGGTTGTGTTGAACACATAACTTAGACTAATGTGAAAGTCGGCAGATGACTCGGTTCCACTTGTCATGGGCATAGAGATGCTATTCTGACTTACACGGATTCAGCTAAAGAGTTTAGCCCAGCAGACTGACCCATATTGAGATGCAATGAACAAGTCGTCATTTGCATGTCTCAATCAATGTAATCCTTAGACCTGAGGTTATTGCACAATCCGATTTGAGGATCACCAACTTAGGTTCTGGCAAACACTATTTGGTCACTGGGCAGTTATAAAGGTAGAATTCGGGTCGACTGAGAATCAAGCTGAGTGATGTGAATAACCAAGATGGGATTTTGCCCCTCCAACTGGAGAGATATTCTCTGGGGCCCTCTCAGAAGATATGATTCGGAAAGCATGTCCATGCGCGACTCGGTTAAGTGTTAACCGAGGCGACCGACTAAGAGTTAGTCGGATGAATCACTTATCTTAGATCGAGAAATAGAGTCGAACTATTCAAGGGATGATGATTACTCGCCTATAGTTTGACAGGTATATCATGAGGCAGAAGGGACTCAGACGAAAGTCGCATTGGAAGGTATGTCGTCATGACTTTTGGCACTTGGGAGTCGGCATGTTCTACTAGGAGCCGCTACTGACTGATCGATCTCGAGTGAGACTTGGATCGTGTCCGAGTTACCATGAGCCTGTCGGGTCACACACTTAAGAGCGGGAGCAAGTTTGGGTTAGACCCAAATCGGGAAATGTATTTGGGTTGGACCCAAATATTACATGGACTAAGTCAGCGAGTTGGACTCGTGGTGGCTAATATAGGCCTTTTAGTGAATGGGCCACAAGTGAGTGGATCCCACTTTCACTCCCTATATAAGCTGGGGCGTAGGTGCTTAGAGGACAAGGTTAGGTCACTCCATGTGTTGGAAACCGTAGCCCCAATCCAGTCCTGTCACCGACGTACCGTACCTAGCAGTCCAACACCGCGCTCCTCCTCGTACATGTGGATACCGGCAGAGGTGTTGTGCAATCAGCACTTTGACGATCGTGGATCAGAATGGATCGTGAGGACTGCACTGCATGAAGCGACATGCTTCATTGATTCCGTAACTACGCTTCTAGTGGTAATTCTCGTGGTCTACTACCTCAGCTGGATCTTGGGATCACCGTGTAGGAAACAAGTTTTGTTTATCTCTGCGTGGCCCTTCAATGGTATTAGAGCGATAGCTTCTGGTTTTAGGCTCGAGATCGCGCATATGTGATATGCGTTTGGCGTTAGATTGGATCTAATTGCAGTTTTGGTGGTCGATGTATGAGATAGATCGGTTTTGTACGAGGTTGATTGGATCAACTGTACTCGAGGAATTGGATGATCCGATTTCCGTGATCATACTGCAGAGGTCATGGAACGACATACCCCTACCGCTCGGCTTCCTCCATCAGGGTAGACTGTGACACATAAATCTGGATGCGGTGATCGAAGATCAAAGAGTTTGATCGAATCGGAGTCCGGATCGGATTTGGGTAAAATTGTTTTATCCGATGATGAAGTCCGTGTTCGGAATACAGATGAGATCTACGTTTTTGGAAAAATTGTGGGGCGCTGCCCCTTCGATCCCCGCCCGCTATCCTGCTAGCGGGGCCGCTGGCTTCGCCCTGTCGTAGCGCCTTAGATGTCGTTGCGAGTTTCACAATGCCGTAGATATCGTATCTATGCATAACTTGTTTTTGCAGGATGATGTTGTGAATGGTATGGTTTATGTGTATGTGATGTGTGTAATCCATACGTGATCTGCGTATCACGGTTTTTGTCAGTCGGATGGAGCCTAGGAGCTGGCATATTATTGTATAACGATCTGTGTGTCGGATTTTCTATGTAACTAGCTAGTATAGCTGTTTGGAGAACCCGGATGAATTATGATATGCAAGTCGGCTACATGGTGTAAGACGGCATGTGACAAGAGTTGGCACGAGTCAGATTACAGGTTTTGTGGAGATGGAGATCGCCATGAAGAGAGCCATACCATTTCACATTATAATTGCTTTAGTTTGTGCTATTCTTATGTCTCTGTTTTACCTCTATTAGATAGTTGGTAGAAAATAATCCCTCAAAGAAGGTCTAATCGGTTTCCCTACCAGTGCTGCACCATCACAAGTCGGACATTTTTGGTAGTGGGCTCATAAAATTGAGGTGCTATCAATTCTTTCCGACTAGGTGGGTTCGAGTCGGACTCTTACAGCGGAAGCACTCGGTAATCTAGACGGGTCTATCATAACGGTTGTGGGACTCAGGGAAAAGTCGGATGGGAGCCGTGGCATGTGATGCCACCCGTCCAACAGGAATCGTATGAGATGCGATTGGTAAGGAGTTGTCTACCTAAATCACTTGACTAATAGCGGTGATGATAAAGCTCACTAGTCGACTTGCTTATTTAGGGTCCTGAATCACTAAGTAACCATCGGAGGGGTGTTGGTTCTAGTGGGAGCATAAGTATTAAAGTGTTTAATATGCTTGCTCTTTTATGGATACATGTCTTATGTGTTTTTGCATTACTTTTCTATTGTAGATCAATGGCACCTAGCAGTCTTCCTCAGCTATCCAGTTTTGCTTTGAGAACCATCTTTGAGAAAGATAAGCTAAATGGAACTAACTTCGCCAACTAGCATCGTAATCTGAGAATTGTTCTCAAGAAAGAAAAGACGGACCATGTCCTAGACAACCCACTTCCAGCTGAGTCGAATAGAATTCCAGAATGAGGTACATAATCAACTCGGCAAGAAAATAAAGTTTCTTCGGTCAGGCCGAGGAGGCGAGTACATGGGCCATGAGTTTGATGAATGTTGGGGATATACTTTCCGGGTATCCTCACTGTGCCTCATTGACCAGGGTGGCCCACTTCGGGTTAGAGCTTTGCTTCACGGGCGGCCCAGTCAGGGAGAAGAGACGGAGTCCAGTCCGGCTACGGGAAGGCCCAGAAGACTTACCGACATAGGCATGTTATGTTACTTGTAGTTCATGATGTACTCTGTGACTGACTCGTAGTCGTAGCTGGATAGGTCTCTCCTGTAAACCCTAGACTGGATATCTATATAAGCCGTCCTAGGGTAAGCCTTTAGGGAACCCCTTAATAGTCTACAATCTCAACTCGCACAGGCGAAATCCTTGTAACACATATTCCGGCTCTGCCGTATTACTGGATTGCTAGCAGGAGTAGGATACGTCCAAAGCCGGAAGATTCGAACCTGGGTAAACTTGTGCACTCACTGTCCCGAAACACCGTACGTCTCACACCCCTCTCTCCTGCACGCCTTCCTAGCAGGATCATTACCCTTTGAGGGTTCACCCTTATCAACTACCGAGTCACCCATGGTGACCTCGGTCGGGAAACCAAGGTTCGCTGGCTCAGAATGAAGAGTCGGATCTTCCATGACAGACGGAGATGGAGTAATCTCCGGCGTTGTAGAAGGCTGCGGGGCAGGAGTCGGAGGCGTTGTGGCAATAGAAGTCAAATTTAACTTTGACTGACGCAGGGGCTTCGACGAGCCTCCTTTCCCCTTGCCCTTGGAGAGTTGTTTAGCTCTGAGGAGGTAATAGAACAAAGATCGTTACACTTTAGAAATAATTGAGAAATAAAACGCAGAGACCTTGTGAAGAAAGTTACCTCTTCACAACGGGCACTTCCTTTGTGCCAATGGAAACTGTCGGAGCCCAATGCTTTCGGGTAAGGGTCTCCGGCAATGGGACCAGTTCTCCATCATCCTGAGAGATCTCGGGAGGATATCCCTCGAGAGGAGCAAGCTCCGACTCGGGGAGGTCAGCAAGCTAAAAAGAAGAATTATCTCAGTATTGCAGAAAGAAACAATAGTGAATAGATGAACACATAATTCGAGTTATTGCTGGAAAACTTACTGGTATAACAGGATCATCAGCCGTGTGCATGTCCAGGGATAGCTCCGGGATTTTCCTCTTGATCCGCTCCCTTATCAACCACCTAATTTGGGACTCGTAGTCCTTTTTCGAGTAAGGATGGGAGCAGATCCGGAGAGAGTCTATCTTGTTCTTGGTGATGGAGTGCATAAGCCGATCACCATGGTGTTGAAGAGCCTGGATCCGGCGTGCCAGCCAGCAGTGGACCAAATCAGATCCTTTCAGACCCTTATGCTTCATCAGATATTCGATCTGCCTCTTGGCAAGAAGCAGATCGCCAGTGAGAGCCGGAGGATCTACGTCCCAGGACTCTTGGGGCGTGGCGGCACCATCAACGAAAATCGGCAAAGCAATTGCTTTGCCGGGAGCCGGTGTATCCTTGTGATAGAAGAATGTGGACGACCATTGCTTCACTGACTCACTATCCTTAATCGTAGGATAGACTCATTCTCTCCTAACAGAAAAGCTAAGAGTTCCGGTAATGTAAGGATTACCGGTGGTGATAGAATTTCTCCAGGTATGAAAGTAATACCGGAAGAGAATGAGACTCGGCCTAATACCGAGATACCCCTCACACAAAGAGGCATAAGCACTCATTTCTAAAATAGAGTTTGGGGGAGATGGTGGAGTTAAACTCCATAGTTATCTATGACCTTAGAGAAGAAGTCTGAGGAAGGAAAGCTCAAACCTCTGTCAAGGTGAGTGCCGAAGTGCACTCGCTTGTCGGTGTTAGGGGTGGGGATGGTTTGTCCATGGCCGCTCCGCCAGTCGCCGGCATGGAGGAGACCTTCATTCTCAATGACACGGAGCTTGGCGTCAACAAGGACGCACGGGATCCAGACCCCACGTAACTTCTCCTTCTCCACCGCAGGTGCTGTCGCCACCGCCGTCGCCGCAGCAGAAGATGAGGCCTCAGCCATTTTCTGGGCACCGGTGACCTAGGGTGGCGGCACTGTGGGGTGTGGGGGAACCAGAGGGGCTCTGTTCGTAGGAGACATCGAGAGGAAGGATGAGAAACTAGTGCTAGTAAGGAGGAAGGAAGAAATCTCAACCCCTTATATCCTTCATTTAGGCCAAGATTCGTGCAAAGTAAACGATAACCGTGCCACGTGTCGTGGAAGGAGCTAGGTAACCCCCTCGCGATGATTATGCCGCCTCAATCTCCGTGCACGCATTAAAACAACGCCTCGGTCCCGCAAAAGGTGGACCCACCAATGGTCCTGCTGACAGGAATGACTGTCGGTGACGTGACTTGACCTTGACTGATGTTAGGTTACGTCAGAGACCAAGTTCTGGCTTAGTTTGAATTTCAAGCTAGAAACCTGAATAACGTATTCATAGGTCCGACTCGATTTGAAACCTAGATCCTATCATTTCTTTTGAAGTTTCAGGAACCCTTCAAGATTCTACAAGCCAAAGATAGATCAATCTAAACGATGATGAAATCCGACTCTGGATTTTGGAGGCTTCCGGGGGCTGCTGTTGGGGATATACTTTCCGGGTATCCTCATTGTGCCTCACTGACCAGGGTGACCCACTTCGGGTTAGAGATTTGCTTCATGGGCGGCCCAGTCTGGGAGAAGAGACTGAAAGAACATTTCATGTTTCCCTATGTTTTGTGTGTTAGATAACAATACTATGGATACTTTTCATGTGTGCTAAGTGTGCAGGAAGTTTTGAGGGGGGGCGAATAATCCGCCCCTCTAAGGGCCGGATAATCCGGCCTACCTCATCTCTCAAGGAAGCCAAGGCACGTCACTCTGTGTCCTGTCGGATTTTGTCCCGGAAAATCCGAACTGAGGCGGTTTTTCCTCCCCAGGACGGATAATCCGGGTTTCGCAAGGGCCAGATAATCCGGCCCCCCTGTTTTCGAGCAAAAGGGGCCAAGGCGCGTCGCTCGGTATCCGATTGGATTTTCTACCGGAAAATCCGAACTGGGGCGGTTTTTCTTCCCTAGGCCGGATAATTCGGCCTTCGCATAGGGCCGGATAATCCGGCCCCCAGAAGTTGATCAAGGGCAAGCTCGGCGCAACGCTCAGAGAGGGGGCAGATTTTCTGCCGGATATTCCGTGTCTGGGGCGGAGTTTCCCCAGACCGGATAATCCGGCCCTCACTTGGGCCGAATAATCCGGCCCCCAAAGTGTGCAACGGCTGGTTTTTGGAAGGGGGTATAAGTACCCCTTCTTCCCCAACGTCCAGAACTCTTGATTCATTCGAATTTGACCAGACCCTGTGCAAGAGCTCTAAATCTCGATCTCCCACTTCAACCACCCTAAGAGCTTGATCTTTAGTGGAATTGAAGGAGGAGAAGTTCATCATCAACATCAAGAATCAAGCGCTCCAACTCCTCTCCATTCACTTGGAGAAATCCCTGATCTAGTATTCTCGTTAATACCTAGATCGTGTTATTGTATTTGACAACTTCGTTCTTGTGGCAGCTTGTTGTCACTTCGGGAGCCTCCAAGTTGTTGTGGAGTTGTTGCCCCGCTAGTTGTGTAAAGGCGTTGGTGCCCGCCTCGAAGGGTACCTATAGTGGAAGGTGGATCAGGCCTATTGTGGCGAGATCCATCGGAGAACAGGGTGATGCCTTTTGTGGAGTGGTGGTCTTAGTACCGCCCACCCCTCCAACGCAGACGTACTTCCCTTAACAAGGAAGGAACTTTGGTCAAACAAATCATGTGTCTCCGCGTGCTTCACTTCGGTTCACTCGTTCCTCTTCCACTCGCTCCTTACTCGCTAGTAGATAGGTTTGCATATAGGGAAATTCCACACATTAGTTTATCTAGAGAATTTACCTTTGTGCTAAGCCTAAAATTGAAAAAGAATTAAAAATTGGTGTAGCACCTATTCCCCCCCCCTCTAGTGCCCATACGATCCATTTCAATTGGTATCAGAGCCCTGACTCTTAATTCGGGCTTAACCGCCTAAGAGTAGTATGGGTACGAGGGATGATGGAAATGAGGTTGTGGATAAGGTCACAATGGATGATCTCAAGTCGTTGGGAACAACCTTGTTAAAATCCTTTGAGGCCAAGATGGAGGAGATGAATCAAATGATTGCTCGCCTTACATCATCCATAGCCCCATCTACATCCTCCTCTAAGGCTCCCTCACCATCATCTAAGGAAAAGGGTAACACCGGATCTAAGGATGATGATGTGGAAGGTGAAAAACTAAATGGTTCCACCTCCAAAAAGGGAAGTGGCAAGGAGGAATATAGTGAGGTTCGCCACGTATATTCCCCCGACCCACCTATCCCTCATCCTCATATAAACATTAGGGGTGATCCACCCAAGCTCACTGCATCTTCTTTTAACCAATGGCAATTTCTAATGAAATCTCATGTTTGCAGCTCCTCTATTGAATTGTGGAGGATCATTGAAGAAGGTCTTCATGTTGGAGATCAAACCAATCTAACAAGAAGGGAAGTTGTGGATAGCCAGTTGAATGCCACTGCTCTCCACATGATACAGCTAGGTGTGGGTCCCAAGGACATGCCACACATTGAACATCTCAACACGGATAAAGAGGTGTGGGATGCTCTTACGGACCTTTTTGTTGGAAATGAAAGCATGAGAAGAAACCGGTATGATGCCCTTAGTAACGAAGCTGAGGGATTCTACATGTTGGATGGTGAAAACCATGAGGACATGTATAGAAGACTCAAGGGCATCGCAACAACATTTCGGAAGCATGGGGCCACTCACATTGATGATGCATGGATAAAAAGGAAGTATGTGAGTGCCTTAATGCCTTTCGAACTGACGGATTTGAAGAGCTTGCAAGGTAGACACAACTATCATCAAATGACATCCAATGAAGTCATGCAAGAAATGGCGTCATTCAAAGTGGCGGCAAAGAATGCTGAAGATGCTCGTGCTCGGGCCATTGGAATGCAAAAGGGTGTCAATGTGGCTCTCAAAGCCAATGTTGTTGAGCAAGAGGATGATGAAGGAGCATTTGAGAGGATATCCATGGACTGCCCCGATGAGGTCAAACGTGCTCATGGTGAGTACATGGCATTCTATGGAAGGAACTTTTGGAAGGACCCTGCCAAAGCCAAGTCTGAACTTGAGCGCAAGAACGGGTCAAATGGAAGAAGAGAAAGTGGCCCAAGATTGAGAACTTGCTTCAACTGTGGAGATAGACTGCACTTTGTAGCCGAGTGTCCTTATGAAAATAGAGAAGACAATGGTGGCAGGCTCATTCTCAAAGAGAAATCCAAAGTTCCTAAGAAGAAGCCATTTGCTAAGAAGAATGGTCCTTTCAAGAAGCAACCCAAGATGGTCCTTGTAGCTCAAGAGGAATACTCCTCCGCAAGTGAAGATGAAGAGGATGATGATAGTTCCCGCGAAGTGGCTGCTATAGCCACCACATCGACTCCCTCCTCTCTCTTCGACTCGCCGAACGAGAACACCATCAACAACAATGCCACTTGCCTAATGGCAAGAGGATCCGAGGTATCCTAACCCCTCATTTTCTAAGACTACCATAATTTTGGATATGGATGATCATGACAGTCTTGAAATGAAAGAAGAAGTTATTGCCTTGGATACTTTTTTCACTAACCTACAAGGTGAGCACAAACTCCATTTTGATACTCTTGTGAGTCAACTTGCTCGAGCCAAAGATCTCCTTGAAGAAAAGGGCAGAATTAAAAGAGAAGATGCTTTGGAGATAGCCTCTTTGAAGAATGCCTTGAAAGAGGAAGAGGAAACTCGAGTTTCTTTGGAAGAAAGACTCGAATCCCTAGAGGAGTCACAAGAAGAAACTGTAGCTCAGCTCATTAAAGAACGTGACCATGCCCTTGCCAAGGTAAAGAAACTAAAGAAAGAAAAGATTGATTTTGGGGATGTTCATGCTAGACTTTTGGAGAAGTTTGATGATCTTGAAAGTGCTCACAAGGCATTGAAGAGTGATCATTCTACTCTAAATGAGTCTCATGACCAGCTCCAAACTCAATTGAAACGGTATAATGTACCAAGTACCTCATCTTCATCCTTTGGAAAAGAAGATCTTGCAAGGAGTTCTCAACACAAAGGTAAAGGGGTTATTGATGAGATACTGAGCAGGCAAAGGACAAACAACAGTAAAGAAGGTCTTGGTTACATACCCAAGATAAAGAACAAGAAAAACACGAAGAAGAAGAAGAAGAAGAAGAAGAACAAGACTGCTCAATCGAAGACTAGCAACATTACCAATGACAAGACTAATTATGATGGTTTTGCAGGGATCAACAATCCTAACTTCGAACTATATTGTGATTCTTATGGTGATGTTTATGCTAGTTATGTAGGGCCTTATGATTGTTACATTCCTTGGTCTATTTGGGTTCCCAAGACCCTTGTTACTAACATGAGAGGACCCATTGAAAAATGGGTACCTAAAACCAAGAAGTAATTTTCTTGCAGGGCTATGCTTCCGGTGGTTCTAAATGGGTACTCGATAGTAGATCTGGGCATGGGCAGCTCGGCCCTGTTGGCCCGGCCCGGCCCGGCCCGAAAAAAGCCCGACGGGCCGGGCTTTTGAGGCCCGCGGGCCGGGTCTGGGCACCAGATTTGCGGCCCGAAGACTGCACGGGCCGGGCTCGGGCCAGAGGAAAACACAGAATAGGGAAAGGCCCGACCCGCAGCCTGACGGCCCGAAGGATAATGCGTTGCACGGGCCGGGCTCGGGCTTAGGTTTCAGGCCCGGGCCGGGCTCGGGCCTGGGATTTGCACGGGCGGGCTTTGTCAAGCCCGGCCCGAGCCCGGCCCGGCCCAGAAAATGCCCAGGTATACTCGATAGCGGTTGTACGAGTCACATGACCGGAAGCAAGGAGATCATCACGGAGATGCGGCCAAACCTTGATCACATTACCGTCTCCTATGGTGACAAGTCAAATTCTGAGGTATTGGGTCTCGGCAAAGTTGTGGTGGCTCACGATATCTCTCTCGTGGACGTCATGCTTGTTGAGACCCTCGGGTATAACTTACTTTCTGTTCGTGCACTTGGTAAGATGGGCTTTGCAATTTACATTGATGCTGATTTGGTGGTACTCTTGTGGAGCAAGTCTCTAAAAGTCTCTTCTGTGGGATATGTCGAAAACGACCTGTACATGGTAGACTTTTCAGGGAAAACCACTACAGGTCCGATGTGTCTTTTCGGAAAGGCTGACGCGGATTGGCTATGGCATCGCCGTCCAGCCCACGTCAATATGAGAACTTTGCAAAGTCTCCACAAGGGTGGCCACATTCTTGGACTAAAAGAAAATGTCTCTTTTGCCAAAGATCGTGTTTGCAGGGCGTGTGTTGAAGGGAAAATGCATGATTCACCTCATCGAAGGAAAACCATTATCTCTTCGAAAAGGATCTTGGAGCTCCTTCATGTGGACCTCTTCGGACCTCCATCTCATGCAAGCCTCGATGGGAAGAAGTATTGTCTAGTGATTGTTGATGATTACTCCAGATACACTTGGGTTTATTTCTTCAAGTTGAAGAGTGAAACTCAACAAACTGTCATCGACTTCAGCAATGAGGTTCAACGTCAACACAACATCCCCATTCTGGCTATAAGGAGTGATAACGGCTCGGAGTTCAAGAACTACACCTTAAATGAGTTCCTAAGTGAAGAGGGGATAAGACATCAATATTCCGCTACGTACAACCCTCAACAAAATGGTGTAGCCGAGAGGAAGAATCGGACTCTAATGGACATGGCAAGATCAATGTTGGCCGAATTCAAATCTCCATATAACTTGTGGGCTGAAGCAATCTCTACTGCTTGTCATTCATCCAACCGGTTATACCTCCGCAAGATTTTAGACAAGACTCCGTATGAAATACTTACCGGTAACAAGCCAAACATCTCATACTTTCAGGTTTTCGGGTGTAAGTGTTTCTTTCTTATTAAAGGAGTTCGTTTATCTAAGTTTGAATCTAAGGCTCTAGAAGGTATTTTTGTTGGTTATGGTGCCGAATCCCACACTTATAGAGTCTACAATAAGCTCTCCGGAACTGTTGTAGAATCTTGTAGTGTGGTGTTTGAGGAAAATGACGGTTCCCGTGCGGAGCTAGTTGGTGTTTGTGATGCAGATGTTGAAATACCCCAAGATGACATAAGAAGAATTGGCGTGGGATTCTTCCGCCCCATTGAGGAACCCCTTGTGGCGGACCAGGAAGGACAATGCTCTACTCATATAGAGCCCTCATCTACACATACGCAACATGCTCCAACCACGGGGGCAACTTCTACACCATCTCCATCAACTGCTGAAGGTCAAGTTGCTCCAGAAAGCTCCAGGCCGGCTTTTCCGGTGGATACCAGATTATCCGGCCACCCCGCTCCAGCTGTCCATGCAGCTCTGGTGGTGAAGATATCAACACAAGCTCCAGGACGGATTTTCCGGCTGACCCCGGATTATCCGGCTCCTCGCTAGGTCAAGCAAGTCCTAGGCTTCCTGATGATGCTGTTGCAAGTCCTCCTAGGCCGGATTATCCGGCCACTTCATCGGCCGGATTATCCGGCCCTGACTCTCCAATTCTACAGCCTCTTGTTATGGCTACGGACTCACCTCAAGGGCATGCATCTCCACCACCTGCTACTGATGTCCCAGCTACTGATCAAGGCAAAGAAAATGCCCCCAATGAAGACTCAAGTGATGAATCTCCTCCACCAAGAGACAATAAACTTATTGAACTTCGTCGCAAGGCTTGGGCTGATCGTAACCTTGAGTTGAGGGGTCACACTCTCGACAAGGTTGTTGGTGATCTTCGATGAAGGGTGTCTACTAGAAGAGAATTGGCCAGTTTTGGTGAGCATCAAGCTCATATATCCATGGTGGAACCTAAGAAGGTCTTTGAAGCTCTTGAAGACCCAGACTGGGTTGTTGCTATGCATGAAGAATTGAATAATTTCGAGCGCAACAAAGTCTGGAAACTAGTGGAGAAACCCAAAGAGTGCCGCAATGTTATCGGCACCAAGTGGATTTTCAAGAACAAGCAGGATGAGAATGGCATTGTTGTGAGGAACAAGCAAGACTTGTGGCACAAGGTTACTCACAAGTTGAGAGCATCGACTTCGGCGAGACTTATGCTCATGTGGCTCGCCTTGAGTCCACCCGTATCCTACTTGCTTATGCTGCTCATAACAATTTTAAGTTGCAGCAAATGGACGTCAAGAGTGCCTTCCTTAACGGTCCTCTACATGAGTTGGTATACGTAAAGCAACCCCCGGGGTTTGAGGATCCTAACTTCCCGAACCATGTCTACAAACTCGATAAGGCACTCTATGGCCTTAAACAAGCCCCACGTGCGTGGTATGAGCACCTTAAAGAGCTTTTGTTAGATCGTGGCTTCGAAGTTGGGCAAATCGACCCCACTCTTTTTACTAAGAAGGTTAAGGGGGAGCTCTTCGTGTGCCAACTATATGTTGACGATATCATTTTTGGTTCTACTAACAAAGCTTTTAACAATGAATTTTCAAAGCTTATGACTGACAGGTTTGAGATGTCTATGATGGGGGAATTACGGTTCTTTCTTGGATTCGAGATCAAGCAACTAAGAGAAGGAACCTTTATTAATCAAGCAAAGTACATCCAAGACATGCTCAAGAGATTCAAGATGACGGATCTAAATTGTGTCGCTACTCCGATGCAAACAAAGTGTCATCTCGAACTCAACCCTCATGGTAAAAATGTGGACCAAAAGGTATACCGGTCCATGATCGGCTCTCTTCTTTACCTCTGCGCATCTAGACCCGATATTGTGTTGAGTGTGGGAGTGTGTGCAAGGTATCAAGCAGCTCCTAAAGAAAGCCACTTAGTGGCGGTCAAGAGAATCTTTCGATATTTAGTTCATTCCCCCAACTTTGGTCTCTGGTATCCCAAGGGCTCCAATTTCTCTTTATGTGGTTATACTGACTCAGATTGGGCTGGTGATAAGGATGATCAGAAGTCAACTTCTGGAGCTTGTCAATTCTTGGGAAGATCTCTTGTATGTTGGTCCTCCAAAAAGCAGAATTGTATATCTCTCTCCACCGCCGAAGCTGAATATGTTGCTGCGGCCAGCGCTTGTACTCAATTATTGTGGATGAGGCAAACTTCAAAAGAATACGGTGTCACTTGTGACAGAGTGCCTCTTTTATGTGATAATGAAAGTGCTATCAAAATTGCGTACAATCCAGTTCAGCACACAAGGACGAAGCATATTGAGATTCGGAATCATTTTATTCGTGACCATGTTGCTCGAGGCGAACGAAGAACCAACTGGCGGATATCTTTACAAGGCCACTTGATGAACCAAGATTCTGCTATTTGAGGAATGAGCTAAATATCATTGATTCCGGGAGTTTGTCTTGATTACCCATGCACTCACTCGTACGTCTCAATCCTTGTTTGGTCTAGGTGTGGGCATGGATATAGGGGGAGTGTGGTCCTAACTTATTGGGCTAACCCTCCCCCCATAATGCCAATAGCAAGTATATCATTTCTCTTAATATCATGTTGTGATATGTGAGCTTATTGATGAGTATTGGTCGTGAAGACCTACAACGCCGTCCTCGCGCCAAGTACTTTCGGGACGACGGTCAAGGTAACCTAGTGGACGAAGTTGAATTGCAGAGAAGGAAGAACGAAGAGAGGCGCATAGCTGAACAATCCAAGAGGACTAGGAAGGGTGTGTCCAAGAGGAAGGGCAAGGAGCCCAAGATCAACTACAGGGCTCTGGATGCGGTCTCCTTCTCTGCCATATGTCACCGTGACCTGTTTGCTGAGCTGCCTCGTGATGATGAGCTGGGGGATACCCGGTTTTGGTGTGTAGAACAGAAAGGGATTGATGAAGACATCTATGCTAGGCTGAACATTAGGCCTATGCACCCTCTGGTTATTGCTGATGCTTTGGAGAAGGCGCATCTTGTGGATGCGATGTATGTGGCTGAGAGGATGGGGCTGCACCATCTCATGTCCCTCCAGTGCTCCTTTGACTCTGAGGTGGTGAAGCAATTCTTCTCCACTCTGGAGATTTGTGGTGATGAGCGTCACACTATGAAGTGGATGACTCATGACAGGCCCATGACTACTGATTTTCACGTGTTTGCTGAGGTTTTGGGGTACTCCTTCCGCAGCAGGGATAGAGCTAGTGGCCACCGCATGATCACTCAGTTGAAGCCCAACAAGGATGCAGCTCTCTCCCCGTGCACTGTGGATAATGGGATTGTCGGTACTGTGGCTGGTCTTGCTCCCATCTATGCTGCATTGGTGGGTCTCTTCCGTGACTCTATTACACCAAGTGGGGGCAACAATGACAGCATCCGTGGTCACCTGGTTCAGCTACTTCAATTTTCTCATGAGGTTGCCTCCTGCGAGGACGAGTCAGTGCAGTACAGGCTGGATGTCATGGACTTCATTTACCATGAGTTGTGTGATGCTATGTTCAACCGTCTGTCCATTCCCTATGCGCCCTACATTATGTTGCTCATCCGCCACCTGCTTCCTGCCGAGGAGTTCCACATTGACTTGGTGCACAAGGCCAAGAAGATTTACAACAAGGTTTGGAAGACTGCTCACCCCTCCTCTGCTCCTGAGGGTCTCATGAGGGATGCTCGTAGGCCCCCAGTGCCTCCCGTGGCCCGCGAGATCAAGCAGCTGAACTAGTTCCAGCGTCACATCCTTTGCATGGGCGTGTACACACGCAAGGGTTAGTATGAGGCCTACAGGCAGCGCCATGAGTTGGCTCACTCCCAGCAACTCATTCTCCACCACGTGTCTGGCGCTTCGGGTGCTCCTCCGGCTCCGACACCTCCCACTCCATATGCTCGGTGGAACTCTTCCTCTGGGCTGAACTATGGTGAGCTGGAGCGTCACTTGTTCCCCTCTGCGCCTGCTGCTGATGCTGATGATGAGGAAGGTGACACTGAGGAGCTTGAAGATGAGGATGAGGAAGAGCATGAGGACGAGGACGAGGACGAGGACTATGATGAGTGATCCCATGGGGCGCTAGCATCGCTCTTCTCCCTTTTTGGTGTCACGATGCCAAAGGGGGAGAAGTAGTTCTATTAGGATGTCCGTGGATTTGCATGGGTTGGCATAAGCACTTGCACTTTTTATTCGTTATTTCTTGCTTATGCCCATTTAGCGTTGAACTTTTATATTTGTGGTTGAGGCTTTTTGTGGTTGTCTGGATGATACCTATGGACTTCATATCATGGATTATGCTCATGGTTATATCTATTCGTATCCTATTGTTGGAGGTTTATCACGGAAGGCGTGCGATCATAATGGTTATCCAATAATAATTGTGATTTATGTCAAGGATGCCTATTCTCTACTTCGGTGGTATGTGTTTTTGCCTATCTATCTATGGAATAGATTCACCTATTTGTGTGCATTTGTATTCCAATGCAAAACTCTATTATGCACACATTGAGGGGGAGTCCCTTTCATAGTTATCTCTGTGTGTCTTGTGTCTTTCTCCTGCAAATCCTGGTATTGTCATCTAACACCAAAAAGGGGGAGATTGAAAGAACATTTCATGTTTCCCTATGTTTTGCGTGTTAGATAACAATACTATGGAGACTTTTCATGTGTGCTAAGTGTGCAGGAAGTTTTGAGGGGGGCGGATAATCCGCCCCTCCAAGGGCCGGATAATTCGGCCTACCTCATCTCTCAAGGAAGCCAAGGCGCGTCACTCTGTGTCCTGTCGGGTTTTCTCCCAGAAAATCCGAACTGAGGCGGTTTTTCCTCCCCAGGCCGGATAATCTGGGTTTCTCAAGGGTCGGATAATCCGGCCCCCCTGTTTTCGAGCAAAAGGAGCCAAGGCGCGTCGCTCGGTATCCGGTCGGATTTTCTACCGGAAAATTCAAACTGGGGCGGTTTTTCTTCCCTAGGCCGGATAATCCGGCCCCCAGAAGTTGATCAAGGGCAAGCTCGGCGCGACGCTCAGAGAGGGAGCGGATTTTCTGCCGGATATTCCATGTCTGGGGCGGAGTTTCCCCAGACCGGATAATCCGGCCCTCACTTGGGCCGGATAATCTGGGCCCCAAATTGTGCAACGGCTGGTTTTTGGAAGGGGGTATAAGTACCCCTTCTTCCCCAACGTCCAGAACTCTTGATTCATTCGAATTTGACCAGACCCTGTGCAAGAGCTCTAAATCTCGATCTCCCACTTCAACCACCCTAAGGTCTTGATCTTTGGTGGAATTGAAGGAGGAGAAGTTCATCATCAACATCAAGAATCAAGCGCTCCAACTCCTCTCCATTCACTTGGAGAAATCCCTGATCTAGTATTCTCGTTAATACCTAGATCCTGTTATTGTATTTGACAACTTTGTTCTTGTGGCAGCTTGTTGTCACTTCGGGAGCCTCCAAGTTGTTGTGGAGTTGTTGCCCCGCGAGTTGTGTAAAGGCGCCGGTGCCCGCCTCGAAGGGTACCTATAGTGGAAGGTGGATCAGGCCTGTTGTGGCGAGATCCATCGGAGAACAGGGTGATGCCTTTTCTGGCGTGGTGGTCTTAGTACCGCCCACCCCTCCAACGCAGGCGTACTTCCCTTAACAAGGAAGGAACTTTGGTCAAACAAATCCTGTGTCTCCGCGTGCTTCACTTCAGTTCACTCGTTCCTCTTCCACTCGCTCCTTACTCGCTAGTAGATAGGTTTGCATATAGGGAAATTCCACACATTAGTTTATCTAGAGAATTTACCTTTGTGCTAAGCCTAAAATTGAAAAAGAATTAAAATTGGTGTAGCACCTATTCACCCCCCCCCTCTAGGTGCCCATATGATCCATTTCAGAGACGGAGTCTAATCCGGCTATGGGAAGGCCCAGAAGACTTACCGACATAGGCCTGTTATGTTACTTTTAGTTCAAGATGTACTCTTTGACTGACTCTTAGTCGTAGCCGGGTAGGTCTCTCCTGCAAACCCTAGGCCGGATATCTATATAATTCATCCTAGGGTAAGCCTTTAGGGCACCGCTTAATAGTCTACAATCTCAACTCGCACAGGCGAAACCCTTGTAACCCATATTCCGGCTCTGCCGTATTACTGGATTGCTAGCAGGAGTAGGATCCGTCCAAAGCCGGCGGATTCGAACCTGGGTAAACTTGTGCGCTCACCGTCTCGGAACACTGTACGTCCCACACCCTCTCTCGCACGCCTCGAGGACCCCCTCGTGGCGTACTTGTCATCAATTCGACAACGGTCATCTCAAGAGTTATGGAATAGTACCCAGCTCACTCCACCAGGAACACCGTAGAGAAATGGTGTGTTGAAAAGGCGGAATCGAACCTTGTTGGACATGGTACGATCAATCATGAGTCGGACATATATGCCTTTATTGTTTTGGGGTTATTATCTAGAACTACAGCATTCACACTAAACAGAGTACCATCAAAATTGGGAAGACATCGCATGAGATGTGGACTGGCAAGAAGCCGAGTTTATCTTTTCTTAAGATTTGGGGTTGTGAAGCATTTTTCAGCAACTTCAGTCAGACAAGCTCATGGCCAAGTCAGATAAGTGTATTTTCGCGGGGTATCAAAGGAAAACCTTGGGTTACTACTTTTACAACTGAGAAGAGGGCAAACTGTTTGTCACTCGGAACAGTGTCTTCCTTGAGAAGGAGTTTCGAGAGGGAGTCAGTGGGAGTATGGTGCAGCTCGAAGAAATTCAAGAGGGACCGGCCAGTAGCAAGTTGGTAAAAGCCCGGAGGTTGAGCCGATCATGGTAGATGAGCCGGTAGCTGCACCTACACTGCGAAGATCGGCCAGATTGCGAAGTGTTTGTGATGTGTTATTGTTAAACAGTGATGAGACGACAACTTATTCAGAAGCAATGGTGGGACCCGATTCCAACTCGTGGCTTGGAGCGATGATATCCGAGTTAAAGTCCATAGATGAAAACTAAGTTTGGAACTTGGTTGATCTGCCAGATGGTGCAAGGCCCATCGAGTGCAAATGGGTCTTTAAGAAGAAAACTGATATGGATGGAAATATTTTTGTCTATAAAGCACAGCTTGTCGCAAAGGGGTTTCGACAAGTTCAAGGGTTGACTACGATGAGACTTTCTCACCTGTAGCGATGCTTGAGTCAGTTCGGATCATATTAGCTATAGCAGCCTATTTCGACTATGAGATATGGCAGATGGATGTAAACATGACTTTCCTTAATGGAAAATTAACCGAGGACTTGTATATGATATAGCCCGAGGGTTTTGTGGATCCGGCTAATGCTGACAAGGTATGCAAACTTCAGAAATCCATTTATGTGTTGAAGCAAGCATCTCGGAGTTGGAACATTCGCTTTGATGAGGTAGTTAAATTGTTTGGCTTCATCAAGAATGATCATGATTGTTGTTTATACAAGAAGTTTAGTGGGAGCAAAGTAAACTTTCTGAACTTATATATGGATGACATATTACTGATTGGAAATGATGTCCAAATGTTGCAAGAAACCAAGGAGTCATTGGAAAGGAATTTCTCAATGAAGGACTTGGGTGAGGCAACTTACATTCTAGGAATCGGGATCTATAGAGATAGATCAAGGCAGCTCATTGGATTGAGTCAGAGTAGATATTTGGATAGTGTTGAAGAATTTCAACATGGAATCGTCTAAGAAGGGGCTTTTACCGATGTCCTATGGTGTAGAAGTAACCAAAACTCAGTGTCCTTCGATAACTGATGAGCAAAGTCAGAAGAGTGCGATTCCGTATGCTTCGGCAATCGGATACCTCATCTATGCCATGATTTGTACTAGGCCGGATGTTTCCTATGCTCTAAGTGTTATGAGTAGATACCAGGCTGACCCTGGAGAAATCCACTAGGCAGTGGTTAAAAACATTCTGAAGTACTTGAGAAGGACTAAGGATGTTTTCCTAGTTTATGGAGATGAGGTTAAACTCGGTGTAAAGGTTACACATATGCAAGTTATCTTGCTGACTCAGACGATTCTCGTTTGCAATCTGGATATGTGTTTGTAATGAACGGAGGGGCTGTGAGCTGGAAGAGTTCCAAGCAAGAGACTATGTCGGCATCTACAACAGAGGATGAGTATATCGCCACCTCAGAGGAGGCGAAGGAAGCCATTTGGATCAGGAACTTCCTGATGGATCTTGGTGTGGTTCAGGGCTCGTCCAGTCCCTCGGACATGTATTGTGACAACAATGGTGCTATTGCACAAGCCAAGAAACCTAGACAACATCAGAAGAACAAACATATACTCATGCAGTACCACCTGATTCGCCAGTTGTGGATCAAGGTGATATCAAGTTATGCAAGGTACATACGGATGCAAACGTTGAGGATCCGTTGACAAAGCTGTTTCCACAACCTAAGCATGAGGCGCACGTAAGAGCCATGGGCATTAGATTCCTAGACATGTGATGTCGGGATGATTGACTCTAGGGCAAGTGGGATATTATTGGGAATATGCCCTAGAGGCAATCATGTATGATGTAATTTTCAATGTATTCATAAAATTATTAAGTTGTCCTAGTATGAACATCAAATATATGTTATTGAATATGTGATTCAGTTGTGGAACTATATATTCATGTTGTTTATACTAGATTTTCCTTGGTCATTAAGTTTGTGTTAGACACATAACTTAGACCAATGTGCAAGTCGGTTGATGACACGGTTCACTTGTCATGGGCATGGTGATGCTACTCCGACTTACACTGATTCGACTAAAGTGTTTAGCGAGTCAGACCGACCCACATTTGAGATGCAACAAGCATGTTGTCATTTGCAGTCTCAAGCAATGAAATCCTTTGACCTAAGGTGATCGCATGATCCGAGTTATGGATCGTCGACTTAGGTTCTATCAAACATTGTTTCGTAAATGGGCAGTTATAGAGGTAGAGTTCGGGTTGGTTGTGAATCAAGCTGCGTTACATGGATTACAAAGATGGGATGTGCCCCTCCATAATGGAGAGATATTCTTTGGGCCCTCTCGTGTGATATGATTTGGAAGCATGGCCATACATGACTTGGTTAAGTGTTAACCAAAGAGTCGGACTAAGTGTTAGTCTAGTGAATCGTATATCATGGAACAAGAAGAGAGAGAGATTCGAGTTATTAAAGGGATGGCTAATCACCTATATCTTGACAAGGTATATCGTGAGGCAAAGGGACTTGGACGAAACACACACTGAGAAATGTCCGTCTTCTGACTTTACGGCGCTTGGGAGTTAGCACGCCTTGCTAGAGGCCGCTACCAGCTATCGACTCGGAGTGGTGACTCGTGTTGTGTCTAGGTGTACGTGAACCTACAGGGTCACACACTTAAGGGAAAAGAGCCTATGTGGATTCGATCCATGTGGAGATTGGGATACGGTCTAGATGGGCCTCAAGCGTTGAGCCTAGCTAGGAGTGTATATAAGTGGAGAGAAAAGGGATGGTCCCTGACCTAGCCATCACTTTCTCCACTCCCATTTTGGGCTAGACAGGATCTAGCAATCCTCTGCCCGAAGCTCCTTCATGTACGTGTGGATACCGGTAGAGGCATTGCACGTGCGACGCTGGAGACGAAGGAGTTCATCGAGATCCTACAGAGGAGTTCATGGGGATCCGAAGGAGCTGTACGTGGGATTGTTCGACACTGCTTCGACGCGCTACATCAAGTTCCGCATATGCACGTCTAGTGGTACTCTCGTGGCCTATCACCTCAGCTAGATCTTGGGTGTACCGCATAGGAAAAAAGTTTTGGTTATCTCTGCGTGGCCCAACACCTTTGGGGTTGTGCAAATCCGGGTGGAGCTGCTGCTGGTGAGCTCGGCACAACACAAGATCATTCGCCCACTCCTTCTTGAACCGCTTCGGCCTATACGCGCTCGTGGGCGCATATCGGGCCATCACCCTCTTCCACTTTGGCCGCTTGTGGCGGCGCTCTTCGATCTACATCGCCAACTCGGCGCCACACACGGGCGGTCCCACGAGCACACCGGCATAGCTGAGCTCGAAGCTGGCCAGATGACTCGCATGCAACGACGTGAGGATGTCATAGTGGGCAAACATCACAGCCTCGTAGAAATTGAGCTTGGGCCTCTCCATGGCGGCGGCAGTGGGAGGAGGAGCGAGGGAGGAGGGACGCCTAGATATAGCGGGGAAATGTGCAGGAAGACGGAGCGGTAAGCGATGGAAAGGGCGGGAACGAAGCTTTCTCCCACTGCTAGGGCTGGCCCGCGTCATTTCTAGCTCCATCTGGCACCCCCGCTTGCCCCCTGTGGTAGGGTTCGGGCTCGGTGATATGGGGTGGCCCGACCTTCTTAGTAAGCAGATGGCGGTGATGATGGTGGATGATAGATAACTATCCTGTAGCTATGAACTCTCCCGCTCGAACCCTGATGCCAATGAAACAGCTCTCGAACCCTGTAGGATATTCACAACACCACGCTCTTGCGCACGCAGCCGTCGACCACGAACGGTAGTTTGCAATCTACTAATTCCCAATGGAACAACATATCACACTCAATTGTAGTAGTATAATTCGATCACAAGGTAATTCCAGATGTTGTAGATAGAAACAACTCCAAAATAGTTTTAACGTGGTCAAACCTAATCTAGAGGGTGTTCCCAGGCTTATATGGCCACTGGAACATCCGAAAAACGCGAAACGAAAATGTGTCTGATACAGTCAGATCCGTCCGAATCTGATGGGAACTTGTTGGGCCGGATTATCCTGTCTAAGTGGGCTGGATTATCCAGGGCTATACAGAAAGTCACGCACGCAGTCCTTAGTAGAATCTCCAAAGCAGGGCTTGATTATCCGGGGTGTGGGGGCTGGATTATCTGGGTTATTTAGACATGGAAGTACTCATTGGAAATATCTTGGAATTATCTATCCAACAAGTGCTTATTTGCTTGATTTGGAGTTCGTATGAGGAATCCACGTTTGTTTCAATTTTAGGACTTCTGCCTGTCTGAATTGAACGTTCCTTCTCTTTGATGATCTCCCTTGCTTGTATTACGCTTGCCTCCCGCTCCTCCCTCGTGCATCCTTGGATGATCATCACGTAGAACTCCTCGCCTTCCTCCCTCTCCTTCCCGCTAGCGCTAGTCCGAAGGATATTAAATCTAGTCAAACAATAACACCATGATTTAGGTAGTATAAAGTTCTTATAAATCAAAGTATCTTGTCCAACTAGGAATGCAGTCACCTGATAGTCATTATTGATTTGACTCAATATTTCCTTCCAGTTCAAGCAGTCAGAATCATTGTAATCCCTATATATATCCTCATCATCCTCCCTTTCTTCATGAAAAGCTGTCCATGGCTTTGGGTAAGCTAAAAGTGGAAGAAACGAAAAGAACAACGTGTACACAAAGTATATGTATATATAACATGTTGTATTATTGTTGTTCACATAAAAATTATGTCTAGTATACATCAAGCAACTTAAATTGCAAGTATAAGTGAAGTACAAAGAATTATTAACATGGTGAAAAACAACTAAATAGATAGTCTTGTTCTTCAATATTAAATTCAGTTTTCTCAAAGAAGATCTATGATCAAAGTTGTGAACAAGATCAAACCAATTCAATATGTGTGAAAACCAAATTGACTCATGCCATGCTTCAAATGCGCTACTCTGATTATTATGAACATAATCATGTTGTCCAGTATGTAAGATGCAACTTAATTTGCAAATATCAGTGAAGTCTAAAGTAGTAGCATAACTAGACAAAGACTTTTGGGACAAACACAATGAATATGAAAACTTGGGTTCTATCCTAGCAAGATTAAAAAAATCCAACATAGGTAAAATTACTTGTGTTGGTTGCAATATATCGACTAGACCGGAATGTATTTCCATAATATCTCGAACATGAACTATTATCCCATATCAAACATTTTGTGACACATTGCATATATGGCTGAAAACAGCTTGTTTCAATTCAGCGATTCTATCACAAGTAATGCATATGTGATCCACAAGAAAATTTTCATCCATGCTATATTCACCAATTAGATTGAAAGTGAAACAAGGAGAATATATGGTAGAATTTAGAAATGAAATTTTAGAAATCATATCCATAGCACAACTCATACTCATAGGTTCATTTAGCATGATGGAATACACAATATCAGCAGGTGGTATTCGAGCAAGTATTTCCTTATGTGTAATCGGTACCACATGATCAAAATTTGAATTTGGTAAACTATCACATGGTGCTGAAATAGTAGTGCAAGGCAAGTCACAAGGAGGCTTCAGTAACGGAATAGACTCACAATATCTCGCACATGTTGACTGAAGCTCCAAATTAGTACCAATGTCATCAACAATTTCCTCAGTTGTAGTAGGTACTAAAACACATCCTCACCATTTTTCCTTAGTCCCTTGTCAACCTGCCAGGTGCGTTGCAACTGGGTAGGTTTTGTACTAAGGGGTTCGATTGATGTGCCAGCTACTCAGGATATCGCGTTACTGGTTCGAAGAACAGACGTATGGGTGGCATAGCCCCCGAGTATAAAAATTGACAAAGTAAAGGAGAACACGGAGTTTTGGGGCACTTAGCTTTTATTTATTCGAAGAAAACAGTGCGAGGTACAATGTGCGGCTAAGTAGCCTTGGCTGAGTAGCCTTGTTTGCGATGTAAAAGTAAAACTACTAGGGGTAGAAGCGTCGTAGTTGTGCGACGTTCCAAGGGTTGGAGTATGCGACTCCTGTCTCCAGATCTTTAAGGCGATAGGCGCCACCTGGGATTACTTCTGTAATCACGTACGGTCCTTCCCAGGGAGACTCGAGCTTGAGGTGCCCCTGTTGCTTCAGTCGCAGGACCAAGTCACCTTCGACGAAGGATCTGGGGCGAACCCTTCTACTGTGGTAGTTGTGCAGGTTCTGCTGGTAGATCGTTGATCTTTCCGCGGCGATTTCCCTTGCTTCATCAAGGAGGTCGACGGAATCCTCGAGTGCGAGGGATGAGTCTTGTTCACTGTAAGCGACCACGCACGGCGCTTTGTACCATACCTCAGCTGGTAGCACTGCCTCTGCTCCGTGCACCATAAAGAATGGCGTCTAGCCTGTGGCGCTATTTGGAGTTGTACGTAGACTCCAGAGTACGGATTGCAGCTCTTCTGGCCAGCAACCCGCCGCTTGTTTGACTGGTCGCAGGAGTCGCTTCTTGATGCCGCCGCAGACGAGCCCATTTGCTTTTTCCACCTGACCGTTGGTCTGTGGATGCGCTACTGAGGCGTAGCTGATGTTGATCCCCAGGTTTTCACAGAATTCTTGGAACTCCTTGGATGTGAAGTTCGTCCCGTTGTCAGTAATAATGTTGTGCGGCACGCCGAAGCAGGAGACGATGGACTCGAAGAACTTGACTGCGTTGTGCCCTGATTGGTTGGTCATTGGCATAGCCTCGATCCACTCGGTGAATTTGTCGACTGCCACCAAGAGGTAGATGTAGCTTCCGCGCGAGGATCTTGGCAGCTTGCCAACCATATCAAGCCCCAATTGTGCAAAAGGCCAGGCCAATGGAATAGGCCGTAGCTCTGCGCCTGGTGTGTGTGGCTTGTCCGCGAATCGCTGGCAAGCATTGCATTTTTGGACTATGTCCTTAGCGTCGCGCATGGCCGTGGGCCAGTAAAATCCAGCTCGTAGAGCTTTGGCAACGAGGGCGCGACTGCCTGCATGGTGCCCGCAGGTCCCTTCATAGATGTCGAGGAGTATTGCTCTTCCGTCAGCCATGGAGACACATCGTTGTAGCACTCATGTGATGCTGCGTTTATATAGTTCGCCGTTGAGAATGGCGAATACCTTGGAGTGCCACGCGATGTGTCGTGCATCTGTCGGTCGTCCGGTAGTCTCTTGCTGAGGAGGTACGTAAGTACGGCTGCGTCCAAGATTGCTCGATCATCATGATGCTCAGTGGTCCCTCGAGTCCTGTGTCCAGCTCCAAGTCATCGAGTGCCATTGGCTCATTGGGTGGCGTAGCCCCCGAGTCCGTTGCTGCGCTTGTTTTCTTCTCTGCGGCCTTTGGCTTGATGGAGCGTTCGCATATGCGCTCGAGAAATACCCCAGGTGGTATGGGGGCGCAGGTAGAGCCTATGTTGGCGAGTGTGTCCGCCTCCTCGTTGCTTTCGCGACCTATGTGTCGCAACTCGCAACCATCGAAGTCTCCCTCGAGTGTATCGTAGAGGTCGCGGTACGCGATCATGTTGTCGTTCAGTGCGTCGCACTCGTGCATTGTTTGGTTGACGACCAATTTGGAGTCGCCATATATGATGAGCCTTTTGGTGCCGCAAGCTTTCGCCATCCTCATCCCATGTAACAGGGCCTCGTATTCAGCCTCGTTATTTGAGGCTGTGAACTGCATTCGCAGGATATATTTCAGCTTGTCCCCTTGAGGTGATGTCAATATGACAATTGCACCTGCTCCATCTTTCCGTTTGGACCCATCGAAGTGCATTGTCCAGAGGTAGGACATATCTGGCTTGTCCGGGATCTGGTTCTCCATCCAGTGCACGAGAAAGTCAGGGAGCACTTGCGACTTGATGGCGTCGCGTTTTTCGTATGTGATGTCTCGTGGAGACAGCTCTATTCCCCAAAGCGCGACTCGCCCCGTGGCGTCGGGGTTATTGAGGATATGCCCCAATGGGGCGTCGTTGACTACCACGATTGGGTGCTCCTGGAAGTAGTGGCGCAGTCGCCGGGCGGTCATAAAGACGCTGTATGCCAGCTTCTGGTAGTGTGGGTACCGCTGTTTTGTTGGCGTGAGGACCTCGCTGAGGTAGTATACCGGGGGTTGTACGCCGTGGACTTTGTTTTCCTCGGCTCGCTCGACGACGAGCACTGTGCTGACCACCTGGTTGGTGGCGGAGATGTACAGCAACAGTGGTTCCCTTTCTCGTGGAGTCACCAGCACCGGCGAGGTGGATAGCAAGCGCTTGAGATCTTCGAATGCTTCTTGTGCTTCATTGGTCCACTAGAATTTTTCGGCTTTGCGGAGGAGCTGGTAGAAGGGCAGTGCCTTTTCACCCATCCGACTGATAAATCGACCGAGGGTCGCGATTCGTCCGGCAGTTGCTGGACGCCTCTTATGTTCTTCGGCTTCTCCATGGCCAGTATGGCTTTCATCTTCTTCGGGTTCACCTCGATCCCCCTCGCGGAGATGAGGTATCCGAGTAGCTGCCCAGATGGTACGCCGAAGGCGCATTTGTCCGGATTGAGCTTGATCCGGTAGCGATCGAGGTTGGCGAAGGTTTCACGCAAATCATCGATTAGAGAGGCTTCCTCCTTGGTCTTGATTACTATGTCGTCGACATAGACTTGGATGTTGCGACCTAGTTGTTCCTTGAAGCAAGCCTGCATGCATCACTGGTAGGTGGCTCCCGCGTTTTTTAGCCCGAAGGGCATTGTGTTGTAGCAGAACACACCAAAGGGCGTTGTAAACGTTGTTTTCTCCTGATCTTCCTCCTTCATTCGAATTTGGTTATAGCCTGAGTAGGCGTCAAGGAAGCAGAGGCGCTCGCATCCCGCGGTGGAGTCGATGATCTGGTCGATCCGTGGTAGCGGAAAGTGATCTTTTGGGCAGTGCTTGTTTAAAGAAGTGAAGTCCACACACATCCGTAGGATGTCTGTGTCCTTTTTTGGTACCAACACCGTATTGGCGAGCCAAGTGCTTTCCTTGATCTCACGGATGAACTTGGCCTCGAGGAGTTTGTTGATCTCCATTCCGACTGCCTGCGCTCGTGACTCAAACAGTCGCCAGAGCGCAGGCAGTCGCCTGATTGTTTGCTTGACTGGCCTTGCGTTGGGGTTGACGTTGAGTGCGTGCTCGGCGAATTCCCTGGGAACTCCTGGCATGTACGCAGGACACCAGGCAAAAATTTCCCAGTGCTCAAGGAGGAATTCGATGAGCGCGAGTTCCTATGCGGGACTCAAGTTGTTGGCGATGAGGGTCGTCTTGGAGGGATCCGTTGGATGGACCTGCACCTTCTTTGTGTGCACGGATGAGTCGAAGGAGAGATCAGGTGAGCTTGGCCTACTCAAGGGAGGCAGACTGTTGTCTGTCGTCTCTTTCAGTCTTGCGAGTTCCTCCTGCATGCCGAAGGACTGGGAGATTCTGTTGAATTCCCTGTCGCAAGCGTCAGATCGCTCAAAGTTCCCGTTGATCGTTATGACGCCGTTGGGACCTGGCATTTTCATCTGCAGGTAGGTGTAGTGGGGTACTGCCATGAACCTGGCGAATGCGACACGCCCAAGGATGCAATGGTATTGTGAGGGCCAGTCGACGACCTCAAAGTCGATGCGCTTGCGCCGGAAGTTCTTCGGCGTGCCAAAGATGACGTCGAGGTTGATTTTGCCCAGGGGTATACGCCTTTCCCTGGGACGATGCCGTGGAACGTTATGTCCGATGCCTCCAAGCAGGTTAGAGGGATCCTCATTGCTCGCAAGGTACTCGTGAATATGAGGTTGATGCCGCTTCCGCCATCCATGAAGACGCAACTCATGTCGAAGCCTCCAATTTGCGCCTCGAGTACGAGGGGGCAATGAGCTAGGCGAGGTACTTGAGGCGGGTGGTCATGTTTGTCGAAGGTAATGCACGACTCGCTGCCACTGAGGTACTCAGTGGTGGATGGTGGCGAGTGCGTGGCCAAGTTGACTTGGCGAGTGATGGCCTTTTGCACCCTGTTGGAGGAGCGCCCCTTTTGGATCATCATGGTACCCATGGCCTGTGGGTATGGTTCGCCTCCGTGGTGCTGGTCCGGTGCAGCTCCGTTCGGGGGTGGCCCAGGTGGTGGTGGTGGTGCTCCATGTGCCACGACACCTGGAGCGGCTCCGTAGCCTCTTTCGACTGTGTTGCGGTTCATCCGAACCAATCCCTCGTGTAGCTTGAGGAACTCGTGGCAGTCCTTGAGGAGGTGGCTGGACTTTCTCTTGCCGTCATGCTTGTCGATGTAGAAGTGTACCATGCATGGCCCGGACAGTTTGTCCTCGATGGAGGTCGCGGGTGCCTCATCGCGAGTGCGGCGTTGCCATACTTGCATGGTTTTCTCGGAGTCGCGGTATCCGCCGCTGCGGTATCCGTCGTTGCAGTTATCGTCGCGTCTATCGGTGTAGCCGACTGCGACCATGTTGACGTCATCGCGATCGTCGTAGATGCGCATGCGACGCTTGCCCCGGCGGTCGCGTCTGCATTCGAGTTCTGCCTCCTCGTCCGAGTGAACACGATTCTTCACCGAATCTTCTCCATCGGCCCACCGATTTGCGATCTCCATCAGGTGGTCGATGGTCTGGGGCTTTGAGCGGCCTAGCTCCTCCCTGAGTTCCATGTGGCGGACACCACTGTTGAATGCATCAATCGCGCGGTCTTCGGAGATGTTCTCCGCGGAGTTCTTGATGATGGACCACCTTTGGATGTAAGAGCGCAGCGATTCGCCAGATCTTTGCTGGCAGCATCTCAGTTCTTCGATTGAGGCGGGCCGTTTGTATGTGCCCTTAAAGTTGCGCACGAAGCTGTAGACCAGCTCATCCCAACTACGAATGGATCCGCGTGGGAGGTTATTGAGCCATGCCCGAGCGGCGCTCTACAGCTGTAGCTGCAAGCATTGCATGGCAGTACTTCGCCTGCCTCCGTGTAGCCTGACGGAGGAGATGTGGTCCTCTAGCCAGATCTTGGGGTCCTGTAGACCGTCGAATTTCGGGTTGTCCGATGGGAGTTTAAACCCTTTAGGCATTCGCTTCTGCCTAATGGCTCTGCTGAAGCATCTGGCGCCGCAGAGCTCCCCATCCTCTTCTTCCGAGTCACGACCGAGCACGTCGTGCCCTTGACTTGTCGATCTTGCGTTGTGTGAGGTCGTCGCGCGCATCGTAGTCGCGATCGTGTCGCGGTGAGCGGCTGCGTCGAGACAGGTCATGACTGTCATCGCTGGACAAGAGTGAGGAGTAGCGCTTTGCCCTTTTTTGGGTCTGGTACCGGCTCCTTGTCGAGAGCGGCCTCGATTAGCCCCAAGCCCGCGATCATAGATCGGTGCATGGCCGTTCGGGGGTCTCCAGTTGGCGGCTGGTTATTGAGGAGGTACATGGTGGCTGCTGTCACCGCGGCCTGCGGTGTCCTGGGAACCACGTTGCCTCTCGTGTCGACTGTCATAGAGCCGAAGTCGAGGACTTTCGCGGCCTCTATGCGTTCTTGTTCGGTGAGGTGAGCCATCCGCGACTGCCTCTTCTTGGCGAGGTACTCATTGCCTCTTGAAGAGGATCCTACGTAGGAGGAGATCCCAGCACGACAAAGGCTTGATTCGTCCGTTGCCTTTTTACGTGCCTCAAGTTGCGCGATTGCTTGTTTTTCCCGCTTGAATTCCACTTTTAGGAGCTAGTGGTAGCCCATCAGCAGTTCCTGCGGGGACCCGAAGGGTAGAGATGCACCCCGTAGGGCTTCGCGCCAGCGATCCCACTCTTGCTCGTTGAGCCTGATCATGGCGCGTTCGCCGGTTTGCTAGTTGATCATGCTAGGAGGTTCGACTGCTCCTCCGTTGCCACCGTTACCGCCATTGCCGCCGTTGCCGGTGTTGGGCGGGTCGGTGCCGTTGCCGGTGTTACCACCGTTGCCACGATTGGCGGAGGTGTCACCCGCGTTGATGACGGCGCACATGAAGTGATTAGGGAAGCTGTTGCTTCCACAACTTTCGAATCTGGAACCGTAGGTTCCATCTTCAGTGGCCAGATCACTTAGATCGGAGTCGCGACTGCTGTCGCTGACCGTGTTGTCGACTGCCACCGGAGCGTTGAGCTCACTAAGGGTGCCGATTGATGGAGGGAACCATGATGCCGGGGCAATCGCCGGTGTTGTCGGCTGATCAGGCATGCGAAGCGTGCCCATCTGACCAACTTGGAAGCGAAAGCTCCCAATCGCCAGGCTGATTCCGTCGCCCACAGACTTGAAGGCCGGGCGAGTGGCCGGCATGTGGACGGTGAAGTCGAAGGCGCCGAAGAGCTGGCGAATCTCCGTTGTTGCGGAGTTGTAGATCGCAGTTGATGGGGCTAAAGAAGCCGCAACATCAGCACTCCCAATTCCCACAGACGGCGCCAATTGACGAGGGTTTAACTCGTCAATGCCCATTGTTATGGACTTGGGTTTTGGAGAAGGAGGGAGCGCTGGAGACATCTATCGGCTAGCAAACAAGCACACAGGGGACAAAGGATTTACCCAAGTTCAGGCCTCATAGAGGTCCCTACTCCTGCTTGTCTGCTCGTGGAATTATTTAGGGAGTCGAAAGTTACAATGGTGCCCAGATGTAATCTGGCGAAGGTTGTGGAAACTAGGGTTGCGTGTGTCCTTCTCGCCGCCCCTCCTAGCCTTTATATAGATAGGCTAGGTCTCGGGTAGCAGGTCGAGTCAGTTACAAGTTAGGGTTTTCCCTTTAATCTTTCTATCTTTAGCTTCTTCTTGTTCTTCAAGCAATCGAGAGTCCATAGGTTACTCGAGTCCCTCCATCTGGGCCTTGGCGACACCGTGGGCCTGTATGTATTTGGACCGTATATACCAAGCTCGAGTACCTGTAGGGTATACCCATGTCAGAGGGTATTATCTCTTCAAAAAGGATCTTGGAGCTCCTTCATGTGGACCTCTTCGGACCTCCATCTCATGCAAGCCTCGGTGGGAAGAAGTATTGTCTAGTGATTGTTGATGATTACTCCAGATACACTTGGGTTTATTTCTTCAAGTTGAAGAGTGAAACTCAACAAACTGTCATCGACTTCGGCAACGAGGTTCAACGTCAACACAACGTCCCCATTCTGGCTATAAGGAGTGATAACGGCTCGGAGTTCAAGAACTACACCTTAAATGAGTTCCTAAGTGAAGAGGGGATAAGACATCAATATTCCGCTGCGTACAACCCTCAACAAAATGGTGTAGCCGAGAGGAAGAATCGGACTCTAATGGACATGGCAAGATCAATGTTGGCCGAATTCAAATCTCCATATAACTTGTGGGCTGAAGCAATCTCTACTGCTTGTCATTCATCCAACCGGTTATACCTCCGCAAGATTTTGGACAAGACTCCGTATGAAATACTTACCGGTAACAAGCCAAACATCTCATACTTTCGGGTATTTGGGTGTAAGTGTTTCTTTCTTATTAAAGGAGTTCGTTTATCTAAGTTTGAATCTAAGGCTCTAGAAGGTATTTTTGTTGGTTATGGTGCTGAATCCCACACTTATAGAGTCTACAATAAGCTCTCCGGAACTGTTGTAGAATCTTGTAGTGTGGTGTTCGAGGAAAATGACGGTTCCCGTGCGGAGCAAGTTGGTGTTTGTGATGCAGATGTTGAAATACCCCAAGATGCCATAAGAAGAATGGGCGTGGGATTCTTCCGCCCCATTGAGGAACCCCTTGTGGCGGACCGGGAAGGACAATGCTCTACTCATATAGAGCCCTCATCTACACATACGCAACATGCTCCAACCACGGGGGCAACTTCTACACCATCTCCATCAACTGCTGAAGGTCAAGTTGCTCCAGAAAGCTCCAGGCCGAATTTTCCAGTGGATACCGGATTATCCGGCCACCCCGCTCCAGCTGTCCATGCAGCTCCTGGTGGTGAAGATATCAACACAAGCTCCAGGCCGGATTTTCCGGCTGACCCCGGATTATTCGGCTCCTCGCCAGGTCAAGCAAGTCCCATGCTTCCTGATGATGCTGCTGCAAGTCCTCCCAGGCCGGATTATCCGGCCACTTCATCGGCCGGATTATCCGGCCCTGACTCTCCAGTTCTACAGCCTCCTGTTATGGCTACGGACTCACCTCAAGGGCATGCATCTCCACCACCTGCTACTGATGTCCCAGCTACTGATCAAGGCGAAGAAAATGCCCCCAATGAAGACTCAAGTGATGAATCTCCTCCACCAAGAGACAACAAACTTATTGAACTTCGTCGCAAGGCTCGGGCTGATCGTAACCTTGAGTTGAGGGGTCACACTCTCGACAAGGTTGTTGGTGATCTTCGACGAAGGGTGTCTACTAGAAGAGAATTGGCCAGTTTTGGTGAGCATCAAGCTCATATATCCATGGTGGAACCTAAGAAGGTCTTTGAAGCTCTTGAAGACCCAGACTAGGTTGTTGCTATGCATGAAGAATTGAATAATTTCGAGCGCAACAAAGTCAGGAAACTAGTGGAGAAACCCAAAGAGTGCCGCAATGTTATCGGCACCAAGTGGATTTTCAAGAACAAGCAGGATGAGAATGGCATTGTTGTGAGGAACAAGGCAAGACTTGTGGCACAAGGTTACTCACAAGTTGAGGGCATCAACTTCGGCGAGACTTATGCTCCTGTGGCTCGCCTTGAGTCCATCCGTATCCTACTTGCTTATGCTGCTCATAACAATTTTAAGTTGCAGCAAATGGACATCAAGAGTGCCTTCCTTAACGGTCCTCTACATGAGTTGGTATACGTAAAGCAACCCCCGGGGTTTGAGGATCCTAACTTCCCGAACCATGTCTACAAACTCGATAAGGCACTCTATGGCCTTAAACAAGCCCCACGTGTGTGGTATGAGCATCTTAAAGAGCTTTTGTTTGATCGTGGCTTCGAAGTTGGGCAAATCGACCCCACTCTTTTTACTAAGAAGGTTAAGGGGGAGCTCTTCGTATGCCAACTATATGTAGACGATATCATTTTTGGTTCTACTAAAAAAGCTTTTAACGATGAATTTTCAAAGCTTATGACTGACAGGTTTGAGATGTCTATGATGGGGGAATTACGGTTCTTTCTTGGATTCGAGATCAAGCAACTAAGAGAAGGAACCTTTATTAATCAAGCAAAGTACATCCAAGACATGCTCAAGAGATTCAAGATGACGGATCTAAATGGTGTCGCTACTCCGATGCAAACAAAGTGTCATCTCGAACTCAACCCTCATGGTAAAGATGTGGACCAAAAGGTATACCGGTCCATGATCGGCTCTCTTCTTTACCTCTGCGCATCTAGACCCGATATTGTGTTGAGTGTGGGAGTGTGTGCAAGGTATCAAGCAGCTCCTAAAGAAAGCCACTTAGTGGCGGTCAAGAGAATCTTTCGATATTTAGTTCATTCCCCTAACTTTGGTCTCTGGTATCCCAAGGGCTCCAATTTCTCTTTATGTGGTTATACTGACTCAGATTGGGCTGGTGATAAGGATGATCGGAAGTCAACTTCTGGAGCTTGTCAATTCTTGGGAAGATCTCTTGTATGTTGGTCCTCCAAAAAGCAGAATTGTATATCTCTCTCCACCGCCGAAGCTGAATATGTTGCTGCGGCCTGCGCTTGTACTCAATTATTGTGGATGAGGCAAACTTTAAAGGAATATGGTGTCACTTGTGACAGAGTGCCTCTTTTATGTGATAATGAAAGTGCTATCAAAATTGCGTACAATCCAGTTCAGCACACAAGGACGAAGCATATTGAGATTCGGAATCATTTTATTCATGACCATGTTGCTCGAGGCGATATTGATCTATCTTTTGTTAGTATGAAGAACCAACTAGCAGATATCTTTACAAAGCCACTTGATGAAGCAAGATTCTGCTATTTGAGGAATGAGCTAAATATCATTGATTCCGGGAGTTTGTCTTGATTACCCATGCACTCACTCGTACGTCTCAATCCTTGTTTGGTCTAGGTGTGGGCATGGATATAGGGGGAGTGTGGTCCTAACTTATTGGGCTAACCCTCCCCCATAATGCCAATAGCAAGTATATCATTTCTCTTAATATCATGTTGTGATATGTGAGCTTATTGATGAGTATTGGTCGTGAACCCAAGATATATCTTCGCGGTGTCACACCATACACTCCAACAAGGTGGCTTCGGCCACCGCCCTCTCCCTTGTGGAGAATTGGATCTTTTTGGATGTTATTTGCTCTCTCATGTTCTTATGGGAATCACACTCAATCTTGGCTTTTATTTGATTTGGATTTTGCAATTTTGAGTGTCTAGTACCATCTCAGTTTGGCATTCTCAATCCTAAGCCTTCCCTACCCCTAAGACATCTATTCTTGCACACAAGTCCCTTGTACACCTTGTGGGGGTGTTGTTTGGGGACACGCGGGCCTGGTCCTGTGTATAACAGAATCCTAGATTTTAGGCCGGATAATCCGGCCCAAGTGTTGGCCGGATAATCCGGCCCTGGCGGATTCGATCTTAAAGGGCAGGGCTCATGGAGAAGGGCTCATATCGAGCAGCACTTCTCCCCCAGCCCTCTTCTTCTCCCCAGCCGCTGCCTGCCGCCCCTTACCCTCCCCGGAGCCTCTCCGGCCACCGGATTTTCTGGGCCTTCCCGGATCTTCTTCTCCGCGCCTCCGAGTACCTTCTCCTCCGTGTTCTTCCTCCAATGAGTGAGGGTAACTCCCTCTCTCCCCATCTTTGTCTAGATGTGTATCTTGTTGGATGGAACGTTGTCTAGAAGGATGTGTTTTCGCATAGAACTCGTAGTCTTACAGTTTCTAGGCCCGATCTACTTTTTTGCATGCATTCTTGGTGAAATCGAAAATTTCTGCCAGGGCCGGATTATCCGCCCCTGGCCAGGCCGGATAATCCGGCCTGACAAATTCAAGTCTGCTTCAGTTTCACTATGGTGTATGTATTGAGTAGTTTTGACCTATGAATTTTTTGCCTACTTGTTCCATGCTCTCTCCTGGACTTGTGTGTATGCTTATCCCCTTGTTATCGCCCTTATTCTCCTCACAGGTGGTTCCGGTGTTCCCAAGACCTACAAGCGTCGTCCTCGCGCCAAGTACTTTTGGGACGACGGTCAAGGTAACCTAGTGGACGAAGTTGAATTGCAGAGAAGGAAGAACAAAGAGAGGCGCATAGCTGAACAATCCAAGAGGACTAGGAAGGGTGTGTCCAAGAGGAAGGGCAAGGAGCCCAAGATCAACTACAGGGCTCTGGATGCGGTCTCCTTCTCTGCCATACGTCACCGTGACCTGTTTGCTGAGCTGCCTCGTGATGATGAGCTGGGGGATACCCGGTTTTGGTGTGCAGAACAGAAAGGGATTTATGAAGGCATCTATGCCAGGCTGAACATTAGGCCTATGCACCCTCTGGTTATTGTTGATGCTTTGGAGAAGGCACATCTTGTGGATGCGATGTATGTGGCTGAGAGGATGGGGCTGCACCATCTCATGTCCCTCCAGTGCTCCTTTGACTCTGAGATGGTGAAGCAATTCTTCTCCACTCTGGTGATTTGTGGTGATGAGCGTCACACTATGAAGTGGATGACTCATGACAGGCCCATGACTGCTGATTTTCACGTGTTTCTTGAGGTTTTGGGGTACTCCTTCCGCAGCAGGGATAGAGCCAGTGGCCACCGCATCATCACTCAGTTGAAGCCCAACAAGGATGCAGCTCTCTCCCCGTGCACTGTGGACAATGGGATTGTCGGTACTGTGGCTGGTCTTGCTCCCATCTATGCTGCATTGGTGGGTCTCTTCCGTGACTCTATTACACCGAGTGGGGGCAACAATGACAGCATCCGTGGTCACCTGGTTCAGCTACTTCAATTTTCTCATGAGGTTGCCTCCTGCGAGGACGAGTCAGTGCAGTACAGGCTGGATATCATGGACTTCATTTACCATGAGCTGTGTGATGCTATGTCAACCGTCTATCCATTCCCTATGCGCCCTACATTATGTTGCTCATCCGCCACCTGCTTCCTGCTAAGGAGTTCCACATTGACTCGGTGCACGAGGCCAAGAAGATTTACAACAAGGTTCGGAAGACTGCTCACCCCTCCTCTGCTCCTGAGGGTCTCATGAGGGATGCTCGTAGGCCCCCAGTGCCTCCCGTGGCCCGCGAGATCAAACAACTGAACTGGTTCCAGCGTCACATCCTCTCCATGGGCGTGGACACACGCAAGGGTCAGTATGAGGCCTACAGGCAGCGCCATGAGTTGGCTCACTCCCAGCAGCTCATTCTCCACCACGTGTCTGGCACTTCGGGTGCTCCTCCGGCTCCTACACCTCCCACTCCATATGCTCGGTGGAACTCTTCCTCCGGGCTGAACTATGGTGAGCTGGAGCGTCACTTGTTCCCCTCTACGCCTGCTGCTGATGCTGATGATGAGGAAGGTGACACTGAGGAGCTTGAAGATGAGGATGAGGAAGAGCATGAGGACAAGGACGAGGACGAGGACTATGATGAGTGATCCCATGGGGCGCTAGCATCGCTATTCTCCCTTTTTGGTGTCTCGATGCCAAAGGGGGAGAAGTAGTTCTATTAGGATGTCCGTGGATTTGCATGGGTTGGCATAAGCACTTGCACTTTTTATTCGTTATTTCTTGCTTATGCCCATTTAGTGTTGAACTTTTATATTTGTGGTTTGTGATTTGTGGTTGAGACTTTTTGTGGTTGTCTGGATGATACCTATGGACTTCATATCATGGATTATGCTCATGGTTATATCTATTCATATCCTATTGCTGGAGGTTTATCACGGAAGGCGCGCGATCCTAATGGTTATCCAATAATAATTGTGATTTATGTCAAGGATGCCTATTCTCTACTTCGGTGGTATGTGTTTTTGCCCGTCTGTCTATGGAATAGATTCACCTATTTGTGTGCATTTGTATTCCAATGCAAAACTCTATTATGCACACATTGAGGGGGAGTCCCTTTCATAGTTATCTCTGTATGTCTTGTGTGTTTCTCCTGCAAATCCTGGTATTGTCATCTAACACCAAAAAGGGGGAGATTGAAAGAACATTTCATGTTTCCCTATGTTTTGCGTGTTAGATAACAATACTATGGAGACTTTTCATGTGTGCTAAGTGTGCAGGAAGTTTTGAGGGGGGCGGATAATCCGCCCCTCCAAGGGCCGGATAATCCGGCCTACATCGTCTCTCAAGGAAGCCAAGGCGCGTCACTCTGTGTCCTGTCGGATTTTCTCCCGGAAAATCCAAACTGGGGCGGTTTTTCCTCCCCAGGCCAGATAATCCGGGTTTCGCAAGGGCCGGATAATCCGGCCCCCCTATTTTTGAGCAAAAGGAGCCAAGGCACGTCGCTCGGTATCTAGTCAGATTTTCTACCAGAAAAACCGAACTTGGGCAGTTTTTCTTCCCTAGGCCGGATAATCCGGCCTTTTCATAGGGCCGGATAATCCGGCCCCCAGAAGTTGATCAAGGGCAAGCTCGGCGCGACGCTCAGAGAGGGGGCGGATTTTCTGCCGGATATTCCGTGTCTGGGGCGGAGTTTCCCCAGACCGGATAATCCGGCCCTCACTTGGGCCGGATAATCCGGCCCACAAAGTGTGCAACGGCTGGTTTTTGGAAGGGGGTATAAGTACCCCTTCTTCCCCAACGTCCAGAACTCTTGATTCATTCGAATTTGACCAGACCCTGTGCAAGAGCTCTAAATCTTGATCTCCCACTTCAACCACCCTAAGGTCTTGATCTTTGGTGGAATGGAAGGAGGAGAAGTTCATCATCAACATCAAGAATCAAGCGCTCCAACTCCTCTCCATTCACTTGGAGAAATCCCTGATCTAGTATTCTCGTTAATACCTAGATCGTGTGATTGTATTTGACAATTTTGTTCTTGTGGCAGCTTGTTGTCACTTCGGGAGCCTCCAAGTTGTTGTGGAGTTGATGCCCCGCTAGTTGTGTAAAGGCGCCGGTGCCCGCCTCGAAGGGTACCTATAGTGGAAGGTGGATCAGGCCTGTTGTGGCGAGATCCATCGGAGAACAGGGTGAGGCCTTTTGTGGCGTGGTGGTCTTAGTACCGCCCACCCCTCCAACGCAGACGTACTTCCCTTAACAAGGAAGGAACTGCGGTCAAACAAATCCCGTGTCTCCACGTGCTTCACTTCGGTTCACTCGTTCCTCTTCCACTCGCTCCTTACTCGCTAGTAGATAGGTTTTGCATATAGGGAAATTCCACACATTAGTTTATCTAGAGAATTTACCTTTGTGCTAAGCCTAAAAGTGAAAAAGAATTAAAAATTGGTGTAGCACCTATTCACCCCCCCCCTCTAGGTGCCCATATGATCCATTTCAGAGACGGAGTCCAATCCATCTACGGGGAGGCCCAGAAGACTTACCGACATATATGTTACTTGTAGTTCAAGATGTACTCTGTGACTGACTCTTAGTCGTAGCCGGATAGGTCTCTTGTAAACCCTAGGCCGGATATCTATATAAGTCGTCCTAGGGTAAGCCCTTAGGGCACCGCTTAATAGTCTACAATCTCAACTCGCACAGGCGAAACCCTTGTAACCCATATTCCGGCTCTGCCGTATTACTGGATTGCTAGCAAGAGTAGGATCCGTCCAAAGCCGGCGGATTCGAGCCTGGGTAAACTTGTGCGCTCACCATCTCGGAACACCGTACGTCCCACACCCCTCTCTCGCACGCCTCGAGGACCCCCTCGTGGCGTACTTGTCATCAATTCGACAACGGTCATCTCAAGAGTTATGGAATAGTTCCCCAGCTCACTCCACCAGGAACACCGTAGAGAAATGGTGTGTCGAAAAGGCGGAATCGAACCTTGTTAGACATGGTACGATCAATCATGAGTCGGACATATATGCCTTTATCGTTTTGGGGTTATTATCTAGAACTAAATCGGTAAGACATCGCATGAGATGTGGACTGGCAAGAAGTCGAGTTTATCTTTTCTTAAGATTTGGGGTTGTGAAGCATTTTTCAGCAACTTTAGTCAAACAAGCTCATGGCCAAGTCAGATAAGTGTATTTTCGCGGGGTATCAAAGGAAAACCTTGGGTTACTACTTTTACAACTGAGAAGAGGGCAAACTGTTTGTCACTCGGAACAGTGTCTTCCTTGAGAAAGAGTTTCGAGAGGGAGTCAGTGGGAGTGCGGTGCAGCTCAAAGAAATTCAAGAGGGACCGGCCAGTAGCAAGTTGGCAAAAGCCCGGAGGTTGAGCCAATCATGGTAGCTGAGCCGGTAGCTGCACCTACACTGCGAAGATCGGCCAGATTGTGAAGTGTTCGTGATGTGTTACTGTTAGACAGTGATGAGACGACAACTTATTCAGAAGCAATGGTGGGACCCGATTCCAACTCGTGGCTTAGAGCGATGATATCCGAGTTAAATTCCATAGATGAAAACTAAGTTTGGAACTTGGTTGATCTGCCAGATGGTGCAAGGCCCATCGAGTGCAGATGGGTCTTTAAGAAGAAAACTGATATGGATGGAAATATTTCTGTCTATAAAGCACAGCTTGTCGCAAAGGGGTTTCGACAAGTTCAAGGAGTTGACTACGATGAGACTTTCTCACCTGTAGCGATGCTTGAGTCAGTTCGGATCATATTAGCTATAGCAGCCTATTTCGACTATGAGATATGGCAGATGGATGTAAAGATGACTTTCCTTAATGGAAAATTAACCGAGGACTTGTATATGATATAGCCCGAGGGTTTTGTGGATCTGGCTAATGCTGACAAGGTATGCAAACTTCAGAAATCCATTTATGGGTTGAAGCAAGCATCTCGGAGTTGGAACATTCGCTTTGATGAGGTAGTTAAATTGTTTGGCTTCATCAAGAATGATCATGATTGTTGTTTATACAAGAAGTTTAGTGGGAGCAAAGTAAACTTTCTGAACTTATATATGGATGACATATTACTGATTGGAAATGATGTCCAAATGTTGCAAGAAACCAAGGAGTCATTGGAAAGGAATTTCTCAATGAAGGACTTGGGTGAGGCAACTTACATTCTAGGAATCAGGATCTATAGAGATAGATCAAGGCAGCTCATTGGATTGAGTCAGAGTAGATATTTGGATAAAGTGTTGAAGAATTTCAACAAGGAATCGTCTAAGAGGGGGTTTTACCGATGTCTTATGGTGTAGAAGTAACCAAAACTTAGTGTCCTTCGATAATTGATGAGCAAAGTCAGATGAGTGCGATTTCGTATGCTTCGGCAATCGGATACCTCATGTATGCCATGATTTGTACTAGGTCGGATGTTTCCTATGCTCTAAGTGTTATGAGTAGATACCAGGCTGACCCTAGAGAAATCCACTAGGCAGTGGTTAAAAACATTCTGAAGTACTTGAGAAGGACTAAGGATGTTTTCCTAGTTTATGGAGATGAGGTTAAACTCGGTGTAAAGGTTACACGGATGCAAGTTATCTTACTGACTCAGACGATTCTCGTTTGCAATCTGGATACGTGTTTGTAATGAACGGAGGGGCTGTGAGCTGGAAGAGTTCCAAGCAAGAGACTATGTCGGCATCTACAACAGAGGATGAGTATATCGCCACCTCAGAGGAGGCGAAGGAAGCCATTTGGATCAGGAACTTCCTGATGGATCTTGGTGTGGTTCAGGGCTCGTCCAGTCCCTCAGACATGTATTGTGACAACAATGGTTCTATTGCACAAGCCAAGAAACCTAGACAACACCAGAAGAACAAACATATACTCATGCAGTACCACCTGATTCGCCAGTTGTGGATCAAGGTGATATCAAGTTATGCAAGGTACATACGGATGCAAACGTTGAGGATCCGTTGACAAAGCTGTTTCCACAACCTAAGCATGAGGCGCACGTAAGAGCCATGGGCATTAGATGCCTAGACATGTGATGTCGGGATGATTAACTCTAGGGCAAGTGGGATATTATTGGGAATATGCCCTAGAGGCAATCATGTATGATGTAATTTTCAATGTATTCATAAAGTTATTAAGTTGTCCTAGTATGAACATCAAATATATGTTATTGAATATGTGATTCAGTTGTGGAACTATATATTCATGTTGTTTATACTAGATTGTCCTTGGTCATTAAGTTTGTGTTAGACACATAACTTAGACCAATGTGCAAGTCGGTTGATGACACGGTTCACTTGTCATGGGCATGGTGATGCTATTCCGACTTACACTGATTCGACTAAAGTGTTTAGCGAGTCAGACCGACCCACATTTGAGATGCAACAAGCATGTTGTCATTTGCAGTCTCAAGCAATGAAATCCTTTGACCTAAGGTGATCGCATGATCCGAGTTATGGATCGTCGACTTAGGTTCTATCAAACATTGTTTCGTAAATGGGCAGTTATAGAGGTAGAGTTCGGGTTGGTTGTGAATCAAGCTGCGTTACATGGATTACAAAGATGGGATGTGCCCCTCCATAATGGAGAGATATTCTCTGGGCCCTCTCGTGTGATATGATTTGGTAGCATGGCCATACATGACTTGGTTAAGTGTTAACCAAAGAGTCGGACTAAGTGTTAGTCTAGTGAATCGTATATCATGGAACAAGAAGAGAGAGAGATTCGAGTTATTAAAGGGATGGCTAATCGCCTATAGCTTGACAAGGTATATCGTGAGGCAAAGGGACTTGGACGAAACTCACACTGAGAAATGTTCGTCTTCTGACTTTACGGCGCTTGGGAGTTAGCACGTCTTGCTAGAGGCCGCTACCAGCTATCGACTCGGAGTGGTGACTCGTGTTGTGTCTAGGTGTACGTGAACCTACAGGGTCACACACTTAAGGGAAAAGAGCCTATGTGGATTCGATCCATGTGGAGATTGGGATACGGTCTAGATGGGCCTCAAGCGTTGAGCCTAGCTAGGAGTGTATATAAGTGGAGAGAAAAGGGATGGTCCCTGACCTAGCCATCACTTTCTCCACTCCCATTTTGGGCTAGACAGGATCTAGCAATCCTCTGCCCGAAGCTCCTTCATGTACGTGTGGATACTGGTAGAGGCATTGCACGTGCGACGCTGGAGACGAAGGAGTTCGTCGAGATCCTACGGAGGAGTTCATGGGGATCCGAAGGAGCTGTACGTGGGATTGTTCGACACTGCTTCGACGCGCTACATCAAGTTCCGCATATGCACGTCTAGTGGTACTCTCGTGGCCTATCACCTGAGCTAGATCTTGGGTGTACCGCATAGGAAAAAAGTTTTGGTTATCTCTGCGTGGCCCAACACCATTGGGGTTGTGCAAATCCGGGTGGAGCTGCTGCTGGTGAGCTCGGCACAACACAAGCTCATTCGCCCACTCCTTCTTGAACCGCTTCGGCCAATACACGCTCGTGGGCGCGTACCGGGCCATCACCCTCTTCCACTTTGGCCGCTTGTGGCGGCGCTCTTCGATCTACATCGCCAACTCGGCGCCACACAAGGGCGGTCCCACGAGCACACCGGCATAGCTGAGCTCGAAGCTGGCCAGATGACTCGCATGCAACGACGTGAGGATGTCGTAGTGGGCAAACATCACAGCCTCGTAGAAATTGAGCTTGGGCCTCTCCATGGCGGTAGTGGGAGGAGGAGCGAGGGAGGAGGGACGCCTAGATAGAGCGGGGAAATGGGCAGGAAGACAGAGCGGGAAGCGATGGAAAGGGCGGGAACGAAGCTTTCTCCCACTGCTAGGGCTGGCCCGCCTAGAAACCACGCAGCTTTCTGCCGCGGCAGCCTGCCGCGATAGAGAAACCGGGTCCGACTCTGCCCCGGCAAAGTAGGCCTACGCGCCTTGAGCCGACCAACCTTGGGTCGGTTGTATCTTAGTCTAGGTCGAGTTGAACTATTATTCCTAGTCGCAACCGCCGATCCTTAGCCCTTAAATAGATGGGGGCGCCGTAGTTTAGGGTTGAGACCACGTTAAAATATTTTGGAGTTGTTTCTTTCATAGAACCTCTGAAATTACCCTGTGTTCGAATTTACCAACTATAATTGAGTGTGATCTGTTGTTCCATTGGGAATTAGTAGATTGCATACTACCATTCGTGGTCAAGGCTGCGTGCGCAAGAGCGTGGTGTTGTGAATATCCTATAAGGTTCGAGAGCTATTGCATTGGCATCAGGGATCGAGCGGGAGAGTTCATAGCTACAGGCTAGTTATCTATCATCCACCATCACCATCGAAAAAGTGCTTGCTGAGAAGATCGGGCCACCCCATATCATCTTGGTATCAGATTTCCTCGTTGCCTCGGTAAGCAATCCACAATCCATCCATAGATTAGAGAGTGTTTTTTAGTCCTATCCAGAAAAAGGCCCACAAAAAAGAGTTGTCATAGACTAGATTGCATCGCAGACGAGTAATAGTTGTTGGTCGTGTTCATCCTTTAGCTTAGATCTCGATCTGTTCCTTCATAGTTTTGTTCTCTTGTTTTTAGTCGTTGCCACCATTGTTTTCCGCCACCATCAAGTCAGATCCGATCTACTCTAAGAGTCCTAGTCTTCTACTCTTGGCTGAGTCGAAAAAAAACTTTCCAGATTACCGAGTCTGCCACGGCAGGATTTTAGCATCTTTTTCTGCCACGGCAGGACTTTCTGGGTTACCAAGTCTGCCACGGCAGGATTTCTGCGTTTTTTCTCTGCCACGGCAAGACTTTCTGAGTTACCAAGTTACAACTCTGACGCGACACGTTTTCTGGCAGTTTTGCTGCCGCCGTTCTGCCACGACACCATAATTACAAAGTGTGACCAATTTGCACTTTTCCAAAACCCTTAGCCACAACCAATCTACTACATAGGTGTAGGAACTTGCCTATTGAGACTAGTTTCCGCTTCAACAGGCTGCTCTTAGGATTTTTGGTGCCGTACTTTGTAGTTGGCTGTGTGTTATCTATCAAAAAAAAAGCAAGATAGCAAAAGGAAAAGTATCAAGGAAGAGCTATCCAAAAGAAAAAAAAGAAAAAGTTGTATAAAAAAAGGAGAATTTGAATAAGAGGCCTAGTGTTATCTTTGTGCACCGTTAGATTGAGCAATCTTGTGCCTGTTTACTTTGAGCTTTGCTAGTGTCTCTCGAGCGTAGTGCAACACCCTTCATAGTTGCATTGCCACGTTTTTCTCCACGTGTGTGTTTTTTGGGTATTTGTACGATCAGCACTAGGACTTGTTTGCGGTGTAGTTAGGATACCTTACCTACAGCTCCACCATAATACCTTGTGTGCCTTGTGATCGTTCTCTATACCTTTGATATTCACTTCATCACATCAAGTGCATCAGTCTTTGATTTCGTTGGTAGAGCATCTCTATTCACTTTGGAACGGTAAGATCTCCTTTCTTATTAGTTGTGAGTGAGCTGTGAGAGTTCCACCATACAAATTTTTGATTTTGTGCACTAACCTACTGATCATGTCTTCTAGTGATGATGATGTTGTGATGCAGAAAAAGAAGGATGAGGAACTCGTCAATTGGCGTGAATATGAGGCTTTGAAGTCCCACTTGACACGTGTGTTTACTCACATGACAGATGCCATTGACAACAATCTCCAGGATATGAATGTGAGATTGGATCACCATGTTGGAACGGTTGATACTATTTAAACACAAGTGGCTACGCTCAATGTCAATGTCACCGCTTTGCAGCAGTCCATTGAGGGTTTGACAGCCACTTTACATAGAAGGGAAGAGCCTCAACATGATGATGCCTTTGATGATTTTGATGAGGGTAGCGCTGTGGATGCTGCTCCACATGTTGGCAGGGGACGTGCTATTCCCCCTGCCCATGCACCTGCCCATGCACATGCCCGTGCACCTGCCCATGCACCTCATGGCCGTGGGTATGCTCCTCTTGGGCGTGCTCAACATGTTCCCAACCAAACTGCTGATGATGGTTTGGGCAAGCCAAAATTCTCAATTCCTAAGTTTGATGGTTCCATTGATCCTGAAGACTACCTCACATGGGAGTTGAAGATTGAGAAACTCTGGCGCTTATTTGACTATCCAGAAGATAAGAAGGTCAAGCTTGCAGCATCTGAATTTGATGGTTATGCTTTGCGTTGGTGGGATGCTCTTGTGCAACATAGGAGGGAGGACAATGAACTTCCTATGATGGATTGGCGCGAGATGAAGCAAATCATGAAAGCTCGTTTTGTCCCAACTAATTACTTGCGTTCAGTTTTTGATAAATTGACGCAACTGAAGCAAGGAACAATGACAGTTGATGAGTACTACATGGAGATGGAGATGCTTATGCAGCATGCTAGAATTCGTGAGTCCATTGAGATGACCATGCAGCGATTCCTAAACAATTTGAAGTTACCAATCAAGAGCATCGTTCGTCATCACAGGTATGAGACCATGAATGAGTTGTTGCATCATGCTAGAGAGGCCAAATCCCAGTTGGCAGAAGAGGCGAAGTCACGTACTCGTTTCTCATCCTCCAGCATATTTTCGGCCAGACCTATTCCTCCTACAGCTGCATCACCAGCTGCTGTTCCGATTACACCATCGGCCAAACCAGCAAGTACACCTTTGTTTGGTTATAATGCTCGGAAACCCGCTGCTCCTGCTGCTAGCTCGGGTTCCAATATGTCTACTGCACGTACTCGTGATGTGGTGTGCCACACTTGTGGTGGTAGAGGTCACTACAAGAAGGATTGTCCAAACAGCAAGGTTATGTTTGTTAATGAACAAGGTGAAGTAGAAAGTGGAGATGAAGCTTCTGATGTTGATATTGATGATGGTGAGGATGGTGCTGATGCATATGCTGAGCGTGCACCAACTACCGTCGTGTCTTCACGTGTACTTAGTGTGCAACCGGTTGAGGAATCCCAGCGTTGCAACTTGTTCCAAACAAAAGCTCTAGCTGGACCAAATAAAGCTTGCAAGGTCATTATTGATGGAGGTAGCTGCAAAAATCTTGTAAGTAAGGAATTATGTGCCAAACTAAATTTGACATACTTACCTCATCCCAAGCCATACTACATACAATGGTTGAGCAACAATGGTGAGATGAAGGTAAATCATATGGTACGAGTGAACTTTCAAATAGGGCCATACAAAGATTCTATTGATTTTGATGTGGTTCCTATGACTGTTTGTCACCTCCTATTGGGTCGGCCATGGCTCTATGATCGCCATGTGCAACACAATGGCCGAGCCAATACATATCACTTGGAATTCAAAGGAAGAAAGATTACTATGCAGCCAATAACACCACAAGAAATTGTGAATGATTCTCGCTAGAAGATAGAGGTAAATTTGAAGGAGGATACTACCCCTCAGCGAGATTGTGTGACAGCTGTTCCTAATGTAATTGAGCCTAAATTGAGTGATATAACGAAAAGTGAGAGAGTGCCTGGTTTATTGATATTAGCCACTAAGGAAGATATGAGAGAATTTCGTGAGGATCCTACAGCCATGCCACTTGTGCTCATGTATAAGGGCGAGGTATTGGTTTCTAACGACATGACCCCTATTTCTCTTGGTGTTTCATCTGTTGGCAGGACTTTGGGGATGTGTTTCCAGAAGACGTACCCGCAGGTTTGCCTCCCTTGCGTGGTATAGAACATCAAGTGGACTCGATTCCTGGCGCCACACTTCCCAACCGTGCACCCTATAGGACTAATCCCGAAGAAACTAAGGAAATTCAGAAGCAAGTACAAGCGTTGCTGGATAAAGGGTACATTCGTGTCGCTCTTAGCCCTTGTGTTGTTCCTGTTATTTTAGTTCCTAAGAAAGATGGTACTTGGCGCATGTGTGTTGATTGTAGAGCGATTAATAACATCACTATTCGATATCGTCATCCTATTCCACGCTTAGAGGATATGCTAGATGAATTGAGTGGTGCTGCTGTTTTCTCTAAAATTGACTTGCGTAGTGGATATCATCAAATTAGGATGAAAGAAGGGGATGAATGGAAAACTGCTTTCAAAACTAAATTTGGTTTGTATGAGTGGTTAGTTATGCCGTTTGGTCTTACTAATGCACCTAGTACTTTCATGCGTTTGATGAATCATGTTTTGAGAGAGTTTATTGGTCGTTTCGTGGTTGTTTACTTTGATGATATACTCATATATAGCCACACCGAATCTGAACATTGCACTCATATTAGACAAGTTTTGCAAGTGTTACGTGATAATAAACTATATGCTAATCTTGAGAAGTGTACTTTTGCAAAAGATAAGGTCATATTCCTAGGATTTGTTGTTTCTAAGCAGGGAGTAGAGGTGGATCAATCTAAAATTGAATCAATTCAGAATTGGCCTACTCCAATGAATGTAAGTCAAGTGCGTAGTTTCCACGGTCTCGCTGGTTTCTATAGACGCTTTGTGAAAGATTTTAGAACCATTGCTGCACCTTTGAATGATTTGATAAAGAAAGGTGTTCCTTTTGTATTGGGCACGGCCCAAGACATTGCTTTTGATACATTGAAATGTTTGCTTACTTCTGCACCATTGCTTGCATTACCTGATTTTTTGAAGCAATTTGAAGTTGAATGTGATGCTAGTGGTATAGGCATAGGTGGCGTTTTGATGCAAGAGGGTCGGCCTATAGCTTATTTTTCTGAGAAATTGACTGGTGCTCGTTTGAATTATTCAATCTATGATAAAGAATTGTATGCACTTGTTAGAGTACTTGAGGTTTGGCAACATTATTTGTGGCCAAAGGAATTCATCATACATTCTGATCATGAAGCATTGAAATACTTGAAAGCGCAATCAAACTTGCATAGAAGATTAGCTAAATGGGTTGAGTTTATTGAGTCTTTTCCTTACATCATTAATTATAAGAAGGGAAAAGAGAACGTTGTTGCTGATGCTCTATCTAGGAAGAACATGCTGTTAACCAATCTTGATGTTAAAATTCCTGGTTTAGAAGCTATTTGTGCACTTTATGCAACTGACCATGATTTTGCTGAACCATATCGTTTGTGTGCTCTTAGAAACGCATGGGATAAGTATCATATACATGATGGATATTTGTTTCGAGCTAACAAACTATGTATTCCAGAATCGTCATTGTGTTTGTTCTTAGTGCAGGAATCACATGCTGGTGGTTTGATGGGTCACTTTGGGCGTGAGAAGACGTTGCTCATGCTAGCTGATCACTTTTATTGGCCCAAGATGAGGCGTGATGTGTACAGATTGGTGAGCCGATGTATTACTTGCCACAAGTCAAAATCTAAGCTGAAGCCTCACGGTTTGTATAAACCTCTCTCTGCACCTACTACTCCATGGGAAGACATTAGTATGGATTTTGTACTAGGTCTACCTAAAACTCAGAGAGGTCATGATTCTATATTTGTGGTAGTAGATAGGTTCTCTAAGATGGCTCATTTTATTGCCTGCCACAAAAGCGACGATGCGTCGCATGTTGCTAACTTGTTTTTCAGGGACATCGTGAGATTACATGGAGTGCCAAAGACGATTGTTTCTGACCGTGATGTGAAGTTCATGAGCTACTTTTGGAAGACCTTATGGGGGAAGCTAGGAACGAAGTTGCTGTTCAGTACTACATGTCATCCCCAAACAGATGGTCAAACGGAGGTGGTGAATAGAACATTGTCACAACTGCTAAGGACCATGATTAAAAAGAATCTGCGGGAGTGGGAAGAGTGTTTGCCACATGTTGAGTTTGCTTACAACGGGGTTGTGCATTCAACTACTCAGCTTTGTCCTTTTGAGGTGGTGTATGGTTTCAAGCCATTGACGCCACTTGATATGTTGCCTCTGCCATTACATGAGAGATTTGATATGGAGGCATCAAAACGTGCTGATTATGTGAAGAAAATACATGAGAAGACTCGAGAGGCTATTGAGAAGAAAGGCAAGAACATTGCTGCTGCAAGGAATCAAACACGAAAAGAAGTGTTGTTCGAGCCTGGAGATATGGTTTGGGTGCATCTACGCAAGGATAGGTTCCCACTACTTCGAAAATCAAAATTGAAGCCACGTGGTGCTGGTCCTTACAAGGTGTTAGCCAAGATTAATGATAATGCCTACTCGGTTGATATACCTATTGAGGAGTTTGGAGGAGTTAGCAACAGCTTCAACGTTGCTGATTTGTCACCATATGCTGGAGAAGACCTTGGAGCGTTGAGGACGACGCCTTTTGAAGGGAGGGGGAGATGATGAGGACATCCTATAGTTACACCTACCCCAATTGAGAATAAAGATGTTCCAATTGCAAAGAAGGATCAATCCAATGAGATAAGGATTGGACCAATCACAAGAGCTCGTGCCAAGCTACTATAACAACAGGTGAACTTGTTTCTTAATGAACCTGGTGTTTTAATTAATGAGAATTTTATACTACCTAAGTCTTTGAATTATTGCATGATCAGGTACTGAGGAGAAGAAGGTGAAGCACGGAGCGAGGAGCTAATGGAACAAGGCGTGTTGATCAATGAAGAATGCGTGAGGGGGGAGAGGAAGGAAGCGCAAGGAGCACTCCACGAGAAGATCAACACATGGTCGAGGGATCTCTGCCGTGGTAGAGAAACCACGCAGCTTTCTGCCGCGGCAGCCTGCCGCGACAGAGAAACCGGGTCCGACTCTGCCCCGGCAGAGTAGGCCTACGCGCCTTGAGCCGACCAACGTTGGGTCGGTTGTATCTTAGTCTAGGTCGAGTTGAACTGTTATTCCTAGTCGCAACCGCCGATCCTTAGCCCTTAAATAGATGGGGGCGCCGTAGTTTAGGGTTGAGACCACGTTAAAATATTTTGGAGTTGTTTCTTTCATAGAACCTCTGAAATTACCCTGTGTTCGAATTTACCAACTATAATTGAGTGTGATCTGTTGTTCCATTGGGAATTAGTAGATTGCATACTACCGTTCGTGGTCAAGGCTGCGTGCGCAAGAGCGTGGTGTTGTGAATATCCTATAAGGTTCGAGAGCTGTTGCATTGGCATCAGGGATCGAGTGGGAGAGTTCATAGCTACAGGCTAGTTATCTATCATCCACCATCACCATCGACAAAGTGCTTGCTGAGAAGGTCAGGCCACCCCATATCACTAGGCCCACTCGGAGACATGACATCCATAAAGCTGCAGCGTGTGACTAGGTCACGGGGATGGCATAGCTCGGAACGAGTAAAGTTATACTTGTCAGTAACAAGATTGAATACGACATGGTGATGTCGTTGAACGGATCTCGGACAAGTAAAGTATCAAAGTAACAAGGGAATTGGACACTATCTTTCATTGTTCAATGACGAAGATTCTCGTGGAATGCACAGGGGTCAACATGGCCATCTAGGTCCCTCTGATGATCATTGGTACTGGAGGGTCCCGACTATGTCTGGAGTGTTCCTGAACCGTATGGTAACACACTTAAGGGTTTGACAATGCTCAGAGATCATTTTGGTATCATAGGAATTACCGAAGAAGAGAGAAGGGAAAACTGGAAGGGTTCCGAGAAAGTCCGGCGGGTGTCTGGAGTTGTCCGAAAGGGGTTCTGGTGCAACGAGGGTTAAATGATATGTAAATATATGTTAATTATTGAATTATACATGTATTTATATTTTATTTGATAATTTAAATATTATTTAATGGGGCAACCCATCTAATGGGCCAATTCCCGGAGGAAAAAGGGGCCCAAGAGGGCACCGCCACCCTAGGAGAGGCCAAAGGAGGGTCGGCTTCCCTAGTAGGATTGCTCCCCACGTGGGGCCCATGGTAGGGCTATCCGGAGGTGCCTCGCCCACCTCTCCCTTTGATTAGTCCCACCCCGGGACTTTGAGGGAGGGAGTACCTCCCGTTCCCCTATATAAAGGAGGGCATATGGAGGGATTTAAGCACACCAATAAATCCTAAGCTTGAGGCTTCTCCCTCCAAGTGCTCTCCTCTCCCTCCCTCTCTTGTGAGTGCGGTTTCGCTGTAAGGGTTGCACGGATGAGAGTGTTCTGCACCGCGGTGCACCATCGTGCTGCGGAGATTCCGGATCCAGGAGACTTACTTCTGCAACCGCTGCTGGATCAGGGGCTGGGAGTCATCGTCAAACACCATATGTGTGTGACTCCCCATGAGGCACTACACTAGTGGTGCTCAAGTCGTTCGAGCCGTCGAAGTCATTGGGGCTGGTGGAGCTAGAGCTGGTGGAGCCATCCATGACCTTGAGGTCGGTGTCAGTACGACTATATCAACTAGGTTCTCCTGAACATTGACAATGCTTTTCGGTCTTCAAGGGTAAGTTTCGAAAATCCCCTCCAATTACTACATTACTAATAGATAGGTCCTAGCATTAGGGTTGTTCGCGTAGGAAAAATTATTGTTTTTAGGCACTAAACCCCTTAAGTGGTATCAAAGATAGATCTATGCGTAGTATTGCTAGTACGGGTAGAACACACAAGTTGTAGCGTGTTGGCGTTGATCTTATAGTTGTTACCCTACCAAGTGTACTTGTGCATACCATAGTAATGCTTAATGAAGCGCCCCCAACCAACTTTACGCGTTAATTCGCGAGACTAGTCCATGCTTGACATACGACTTGTACCATATAAAGTGGCTTTGGGGGTGTCTGTCTCTCTCGCATTAGTTGGTATGCCATTTGCAATGGAGGACCCCAAAAGGTGTGTAGTATAGACAACTACTTGATCAACATTGTGGTTGAAGTTCATAGGTAAGAACGTTTCTTGTGCGGAAGCCCTAACAACCACATAAAACATGCAAAGATAAAGTAGAGGCATCTAACTTTGTTTTGCAGGGGCGTTGTGATTTGATATGGTAGTAGTCAAGGTAAAGTATTTTACTTTATGTTGCTAAGTAGTAGTAACAGTCATGGTGATGATGGACTATCACGCCGGAGGCACAGGTACCCTGGTACCTATGGCGCCGGAACCCTGGCGCCAGATCCAGAGACGCGGGATGGAGATCACAGTGTGAAGACCATATCACATCGCACTTACATTCAATATTTATTGTTTGTGCATCTTGTTGTGTGCTAGTATTAGATACTTGACGGTAGCCTAATAAGATGATCCCTAAACAAAATACTAATGAAAGTGTTCTCCCTTGTGTGCATCACCAAAAAAGTTCTCCGTTATGAGGCAGGCCGTGACGATCAGGTGTCAGACATATCTGCGTTTGCATACGGTGGATGTAAGCCATGTTGCACAACATATACACTAATGTTGAGTTGGCGAGCCTAGCATGTGTAGACATGGTCTCGGAACATGGATGGTCGAAAGATCGAGCATGAGTCACATGGTTGATGTGATTGACATTGGAGAATGTCAACCTTTGGCGTTATGAGGAAGGCTGTGACGATCGGGGGTGTCATAGTGAATTGGGATCGTGTAATCACTAAAACTTCTTTAGGGATGTTTGTTTTAGTGGGAGCTCATCTAATATAATATGATTATAATTTGAACTCACATATTATGAACTTAGTCTTAATGTATTTGCAAATACTTTTATAGATCATGTCAAAACCCAAGTCTTTGTTTAGTTTTGAGGGCTTCATGGAGAGTGAGAAATTCAAAGTAGATGGGTCCAACTTCATATACTGGTACCAACACCTGAGGAACCTCCTCATCTTCCATGATCTGTTATCTGTGTTGCAAGAACTGCTAGGAGATTTTCCTGTGGGCTTCACTAGACTGCCCGATGATCATGATTATCATGCCCGACGTGACACCTTCATGATAGTCAAATACACTATGGTTCATGGCATGGAGCCTGCTCTGGGAGCACGATTTCATGAGATTGAGGCCTTTAGTTTGGTCGACGGACTTAAGATGCTCTTTCCATCTCAAGTCATAATCATGGAGTTTGAATACATGGATGAATTCCTCTCAAGAAAGATGAGGGAAAGCACCAGCCTGGAAGACCACTTGGATATCATGGAAAGACTTCATGAACGCCTTGTGGACATCATGGACTACTGGGGGACCGACAAATTTGCGATAGATGTGGTGTTGTGCTCGCTACCCCACGACTACAAAGATGTCGTCTTGAACTACCTCGTGGAAGGGAAAGAGTTTACCTTCCTTGAGTTCATGGCTCATATGAGAACCCGAAATGTAGTGCCTGCTCCAGGAGCTGTCATAAATAGGAAAGGTATATATTTGATATACAGAGTTATAAATGTTTAATTTCAAACAGTTATAGCAGTTTATGAAGTATTCAATACTTGTACTGTTTTGTGAAAACATGACCCACTGCTTGAGAAGTGATTGAAGGAGTGGGCGCGGCAACGCGTGTTGATGGCAAGCAAGATGCCAATGACGCTCACCTTCGGAAGTTATCATTTGGATTAGAAGTTTGAATAAATTTGTAATTGATGAAAGTGAACTACATTAGTATGTGTCTTGCATTTGTAAGACAGTTATTCATATGAATTCGAGACAAATCAGTTGTTTTATTCCTACGAGTAATATCTTTTATGTTCACGGTTTTGATTATGAATGTTATTCATATTTTGATTTTAATGATAGAAATTTAAATGTTTATAAATCATGCAAATACCTAAAGATATTCAAACTTAATAATGACATCATTTTGGATGACGTATTTTTTAAGTCATATTGGTACATGTAAAAGGATTCATGAGTGATGAAACCAAGGTCTTAAAGATACTTGATCTTTGACACATACAAACCACGCCTCTGATAGGCAAAATGACTAAAACTCCACATTCTAGTAAAACAGAGTGTGTATTGAATAATTGGATATCATACATGATGATATGTTACATTGTTCAATGAATGGTGGATATCATTATTTTGTGAAACTTCATTGTGAATCTAAGCAAATAAATGTATTCGCTGAATGAGACACAAGTTTGAAACTATTTGTTATGAACAAAGAATTTTAGAATGAAGAAGAATATTGACAAGCATACGTGTCTTTATGATTTGATCAAAACGACAAGTATTTGAGTTGCGATTTCAGACATTAAGACTTGTGAAAAGTGTTCCACAAATTACAATGCTAAGAATATGTCAATGTGTTGACATGTATAAAAAATTGTAATCATACCATATTAGATATCGTATGGCATAAATGTAATCTCTTATCGTGTTAGCGTTAGCATATTTAGAGAAGATAATTTAGAATAGCAAACACTTACTTATTGTATAAAGAATCATTGATGATTCGTGGAAACAACACCATAAGTGTATGGCATAATGTGGTTTCCAAAATTCTAGATGTGATAATTTAGATTAGAATGAACAGAACTTGTAGTGTATTCCTAGGAAACTAAGAATATGTATTCCACAACTACAAACCAAAGGGGCAAATTAGTATTGCTCAAACTGGTGATTTATCGAGAAGAGTTTCTCAATAAAAGAGTTTGTGGATAAAGGTGAAAGCTCAAATAAGGTTGAGAACCTTGCCTCCAAATGTTAGAGTAGCGCAATGGAATTGATTCCGGAACAAAACTCTACAAATAGAGGAGAAAGTAATGATAATGATCAAAAGTTTCAGTGGGAGATTTTACTAAAATAAAGTAGGATTCATGAATAAGTTCCGCCTCATTGCAGGATTGAATTCATGATACACTTGTCATGTTAATGGAACAATGACATACCTATGAACTACAGAGAAGCGATGATGAACCCAAGTACAAGAAATGACTTAGAGTCATGAAGTCCTGTATATTAAGTTACATTTAAGATGGTAAAGTAAAATGCTACTTAATCTTATCAAAGTAAAGATGTTACTTGATCTTCCCAGAGGGACTACTAGAGTAAATGATCATGGGGAAAGGTTGAAAATGTTCGTGCCTCTGTGCCCGAGCTCATAGATTCTCTGGGAGAATCTCAAGGAAAAAATGAAACTTCAAGTAAGACATAAAGCTTGATTTGAGTCAAGAAATGTCTTGAACAAATTTAAATGGTTGACTACAATGTGTAGCAATGCTTAAGTCAAACAAATGGAAACTCATAGCTGGAATTCTTGATCTGATGAATGATCAAAGTATTTTGGGATTGTGCCCAGAATATTGAGAAGACATGCATTTACAATAAACTAAGTGGGAGCTAAGAGAGTTCCATACTCTTATATGTGATTGACATATTTGAGTGTTTGAGTGGGAGCTTATCGAAGCATTCATATATGTTATTGACATATGGTGAATGGTATTATTGGTATTAGTAGATATTGGAGAGTATATTAAGTAGATGAAGTTGAACGAATATTGAACATTGAAATCTATCAAGATAGATTGGTATGTTTAATAGCATTAAATCAAAATGTTTTCCTATATTGAATTCTAAAGAAGTTCAGAATGGAATAAGTTAAGAAGGAAGTTCTTACTTGTCTAACTAGGTGAAGCATTGAGATAGTCTCGGTACAATGATGGTTAAAAGAAGGAAAAAGATGTGTAACATCTACTTTGCCTCAGTCATAGGTTCCATCTTGTAAAACCATGTTGTATACTCGACTTAATATGACCCAAGTTCTTAATCAGAAGAACATGTTCTGAAGTGATCTCCAAGAGAATCACCGAACAAGGAGTTAAGTATTGTCTTCAGTGTCTAGAGAGAACTCAAGGTATACATCTGATCTGTAAAAGGATGGTGAACTTGATCATAAATCTGTTACGCTAGGAAGTTCCACCCAACCTAGATGATTGGAGTTCTCACAACATTGAGTGCCTTAGAATATGAGAAGCGTGGTTAGACATCGAAGTGGCATTTAGTGCATTGTCAGTTAGATTTACATTGACAAAGAAGTATATGAATACTTCAAAGGTAAAATATGTAATGTTGTGGCTGGGGAATCCATCTTCCCACAAAGTGTGTTCCTAATGCTCATGCTAATGAAAATGTCATCTTTTGATAGACTAATCTAATCTCATGGCAGAAGGAACAAAAACAACACTTTGTCGCCAAAACATAAATATTTATACCACAAGGTTATCATGTGATGATAAAGGGAAATGTCAAATTAGGTTATATTAACAAAATTGCAAGACATAAGGATTTGTATAGTACAGTCCATATAAAAACCTCTTCCATGAGCAAGCATGATCATAACACCAAAATTTATGGTGTAATGATTCGTTCAAATGCAACTAGTTTATTTGTACTCTAGTGCAAGTGGGAGACTGTTGGAAATATGCCCTAGAGAAAAATAATAATATAGATTATTGACATATTTCATTAAGTTCATGATAGGTTTTATATCATGCTATAACTATATTGATAGGAACGTTGATACACGTGTGATATATAAACCACCAAAGTCCCGAGTGATCCTCTAGCCACTGGTTCATTGGTCAATCGATGATTAAGGTTTTCCGATCATGGACATTTATGTAAATTGATAATGGGGTCATTTCATTAAGTGAATGAAAGTGATGGACATACCCAACACATGAATTGTAACATGATCAATTCATAAAGTTAACCATTACAATGACTGGAAACGTAGTAACCAATTCATTAGACCGTGAGACCATATCAATCATTGTCACCCAAGAATACTCAGATAATATCAAACTTCACTGGGTGACATAGTGATCATAAAGGTGTGTTCAGATATTCGAAGGGGAATGTAGATGCATTATGTGTCAAGAGCAGGATTTGTCCATCCGCGTGACGGAAAGATACTCTGGGCCCACTCGGAGACATGACATCCATAAAGCTGCAGCGTGTGACTAGGTCATGGGGAAGTCATAGCTCAGAACGAGTAAAGTTATACTTGTCAGTAACGAGATTGAACAAGGCATGGTGATGTCGTTGATTGGATCTCGGACAAGTAAAGTATCAAAGTAACAAGGAATTTGGACACTATCTTTCACGGTTCAACAATGAAGATTCTCGTGGAATGCATAGGGGTCAACATAGCCATACAGGTCCCTCTGATGATCATTGGTACTGGAGGGTCCTGACCATGTCTGGAGTGTTCCTGAACCGTAGGTAACATACTTAAGGGTTTAACAATGCTCGGAGATCATTTTGGTATCATAGGAATCACCGAAGAAGAGAGAAGGGAAAACCGAAAGGGTTCCGGGAAAGTCCGGTGGGTGTCTAGAGTTGTCCGGAAGGGGTTCCGGTGCAACGGGGGTTAAATGATATGTAAATATATGTTAATTATTGAATTATACATGTATTTATATTTATTTAATAATTTAAATATTATTTAATGGGGCAACCCATCTAATGGGCCAATTCCCGGAGGAAAAAAGGGCCCAAGAGGGGGCCGCCGCCCTAGGAGAGGCCAAAGGAGGGTCGGCTTCCCTAGTGGGCTTGCTCCCCACGTGGGGCCCATGGTGGGGCTGGCCAGTGGAGAATATCATTTTGTGGCCCGAAAGTTGGGGCGCCCAGGCAACGCGGTACCCAAGTTGCGTGTAATCAGCCACGGTGACTACACTTGGCGTGCCAAATACTCAGAGGGTCTTTTTCGACACGAATTCAACTTTACGTTTCAATACAAAATATCAGGCTAACGGCCGTTAAGTTAGGCCCCCTATCAGTTCTCGCTGTTATGTCGCTCCCATCGCTTAGGCGTGGTGGCTATCATGTAGGCTTGCAGCGCTGGCGTAGTGGATAGGACAACACGACCGACCCAGTGTATTGACGTGACAAAACAAGGCACATATGTCATCGTTATAATTATTTTTTGTTTACTCAGAAGCTGGAACGGCCACCGTCACGCATTGACGGTTCCACCTTTCCCCGTCCCCGTCGTTAACCACTACCTTAGAAACGCATTGACGGTTCCACCTTTCCCCTGTCTCGTAGAAACCACTCTTCTTCTTACTATCATTTGTCTTCTTCCCGTCTTCTCCTTGCCTCCATGGAAGGTCGTCGCACTCTAGAGACAAGCTTCACTACCTATGACAATAAGAAGATAGACGTCGTCTACACCAACGAGGAGGAGATAGTTGTGCGAGTCCTGGGGATGTACGGGGGTTGGCTTGAGAAAGATGAGGACAAGTTTGTGGGATTGGACCTCGAGTACACTCCGAAGGACCCATATGAAGGGAATGAAGTCACCGTCGTTCAACTGGCCATGAGGAAACATGTCCTCGTCTACCACTTCTCCCGGTTTGTAGATCTGCTCTCTGTAGTTAACCGCTTTTAGGGTTTTCTCCTCTTGTTCTTTATCCATTTGCTCATCTTGCAACTACTGAGTTTTATTTAGGACCAAATAAATTATGACAAGACAATGTTGAGAGTCTTGATCTTGCATTTACTAAACTTTTTAAAATTATATTCAGATGATGATCTTACATTGAAAAAATATTTGTAGTTGCAAATTTTGGTGATGACAAACTACATACTTTCAAGACTGATAAGAATTGTCCGTCGCTGCGCCAGTTCCTTGTAGAAAAAGGAATTGTTTTCTGCACTATCGACAATACAACTGATTTTTGGAAATTTCTTCAAAAGGAATTACAATTCCTGCACACAACTAGATCGATATTCAGAGTCTTGTCAAGATCGTAGGGGGCTCAAGGAAGGATGGAATGACATCACTCGCAACTAGAATCCTCGATGAGTCGTACAACAGAATGAAGGCAGATTTCCCTACGGATAGGCACGATTTCTGGGAGGAGTGGTCGTTGTCTGATATAAACCTGAAGTATGCAGCCATAGATGCTTACGTGACCTACTAGTTGTACAAGAAGATCCATTTCTTTCTATGTTACCTCGTGTTTTTCCCTATTTGCAAGAGGGAAGACGAGCTTAGGGGAGCCCTTTGTAGAAAATGCAGAATAGCTGAGTTTGAATCTGCATATGCAAAGAAAATGGCTGCATCTAAAGCAGCTGACACAGAGGCTGCAGAAGCAGCTGACAGAGAGCTTGCAGCTGAAGCAGAAGCAGCTGACAGAGAGGCTGCAACTGAAGCAGCAAACAGAGAGGCAACATCTTCTAGCGGCAATAATTAGGCTTGTGATGCACCACTAATTGTGCCGCAGGATGCTGAAGATAGGGAAGCCAAGTCAGATCCTAGGTGGGACGAACTTGCATTTCATGAGCTGTGGAGTGCCAATAATGTAAGATCCACCTGGAATGATCGCAGTTGGTCGCCTAGGAACGATGGCAAGCGCCTCAAGTGGTCTGATGAGAAGTGAATTAAATTTTACTCCTTTGTGTTATGTTTCTGTTTTGTGGAACTCAATTAGCTTGTCAAGATGGCTAGCGCCTCAAGTGAGACTAGTAAAATAAATTTTACGTTGTGTTATGTTTCTATATGTGTCTGGTAGCTTGTCAAGATGGTAGCTCGTTAACTGGAAATTTGAAAGAGTACCTTTCTCGTCTCTTGCTAAACAGATATGTTTCATTTTGCCCAAATTGGTAGCAAATCTAGAGAAGCTTCTCTCTTCGATAATTCGTTCCCTTTTGGACCTCCTTTTGCCTCCGATCTGGTAGCAAATCTAGATCAACAAATCACACCAGGCAGAATACATTTATTCAGAAAACAAAACAAATGTAGATATAGGTGTGCATAGCTAAATAGGATATAGCGATAGAAAGTAGGTTGCTTAACGAGGTTCAATACATTCAACCCCTTCCTTGCGTGAAGAAATAGGATACAAGCAAAATATAGAAAATCAAAAGAAGCTGCTTAGCAGCAGCATCAGACACATTCAACCCCTCCTTGCATGCGCCCGCGCCTCCGCTCCTCCCTCTAGTGCTTCCTCCACTTCTTGCTGCCCAGTCCCTTGATCTTGGGGGCCTTGGGCTTGATCGAAGGCATGCGACCCTCTTCGATGGCCACCCGCCGGAGGTTTTGGAGGTGAATACCGAGAGCCTGGTGTTCAGCGATGTAGGCGTTAACATTCACGGTCTGGTCGACTTTGGGGGTGCCGGAGCTCGGGCCCTCTGCATGCATCACGATGCAGTTGAAGTCGGTGCCGGCGAGACTCGTCCTGCAGAAGAGGCAACTGTAGACGCCGCCGGTGAAGAAGGCGTCGTACTGGCTGGCCTGCAGCCTCCTCAGCACCTGACGAGTCTTGGTGTGCCTGGACTCGTCATCGCTGCAGATGTCGCTACCGTAAACCTATTGGAAGAAAAGGAAAAGGGAGGATTAGATGATGTAAGAAGATCGAGCAAAGCAAATCCTAATAAACCAAGATCTAGCAACCAACGATGGGAACGGAAGAAGAACCAGGAAAGGGGAGCAAACCCTAGTTACCTTCGACCATGGGTCGTCGATGCCGGTATCGCAGGGGTTCACCGGAGCGATGTACTCCTCTAGATCGTAGGGGTCCCAGAAGAGTTGGATCTGCTCGTGACCAGCGGGGGCCTCCTCGCCGGCGGGGGGATCCTCGCTGGTGGCTACGTCGGTAGCGGGGACGGGGGCCTAGACGGGAACGGTGGCTGCAATTGATGCCTGGACGGGGACGACGGCTGCTTTCAATGCACCGAGGGGGACCGAGACGGAGACAGGGGCCTCCTCGCCGGTGGCCTTGGAGGTGATGATGGCCACCGTATCCTCCTCCGCCATCACCGGCACGGACGGGGTTTTCTCGGGAGTTTGCAGAAGCTGGTGGGACAGTGGAGAGGGTTGCGTGAGGAGAGTGAGCGAGAGTGAGAGTGGGTGTGCGGAGAGGGGCTCTATAGTTAAGGTGAATGGAAGCAAGGCACGTTTCGTTTCACCACCGTGCAACGCGTCGTGCATGCTACTGCACCGTGTACCGTGACACGCACACGGTACGTCACGTTTTTTTTCTCGGGTCATGCATGAAAGTTCTGTATTGAGCCGCATGCAAAGGGCGCATACACAATTTCTATGTACGAAGTTTGACACGGCCATAAAATTGGAGATAATTAAAAGGGGAAATGTAGAGGGGAAGGTAGGTGGCTGTACATCGAGATTTGTGGGGTTGTGCTAGATCGGGTAGAGGGATGTGTTGATAACTGTGAGTGACTCAATGAAGGCGGAGACATTAGGTCTCGTCGAGCTCAGCTCTTCGGTCTCCGGCTAATGCGTGGAAGTTTCTTACGATGGGGCCCAGTTGGAAGTGAGATTGAGAGCCGCTGGGTAAAAAAATGGGACATGTCTTATTAAAATCAAGTGGCAATAAATTGCAGCTACCCGTCGACGACCGTGCACTCGATGACGCATGTGTTGTGGCGTAGTAGTAGCAGTAGTAGGCTTTTTAGACTTGATTAAACATGACATGACCAGTCGATGACTTTTTCCATGGACGGCTTCGTGTTCCTTCTTGTAGAAGTCTCGCTGAGGGAGACGTCCGTGCTGTCTCACGCTGTACTGTGAAGGGCACGACGTGTGCAACGATCCTCGTTGGATCACACAGAATCAACGGTTGGTGCGCACGATCCGCGGGACAACTGTGACAACCAATCAATGCGTAGCAGATAGAGTGAGCACATGTTTGGGCTTCTACGAAAGAGAGAGAGGGGGCAAAACTGAGTAGTATAAAAATGGAAAGTGAGTGTCTTGTACAATGAAATACATCATGGCATACATCAAATTATGCCAAGATAGATCTACTAGAGTTCATTGAATGTGTGTTCTTCTCATAAACCACATGGATCCACTAGAGTTCATTGCATGTGTGTTACTGTCATAAACCACATGGATCCACCAGTGTCATTGCATGTTTTTTTTTTCATAAACCACATGTGGATCTACCAGTGTCATTGCATGTGTGTTCTTTTGAATCACATATGGATCCACTAGTGTCATTGAATGTGTGTTCTTTTCACAAACCACATATGGATCCACCAGAGTCATTGCATGTGTGTTCTTTCAATAAACCACGGCTAGAGTCATTGCATCTCTGTTCTTTTCATTAACCACAGCTAGAGTCATTCCATGTCTGTTCTTTTCACAAACCACACATGGATCCACCAGTGTCACTGGATGTGTGTTCTCTTCATAAACCACATATGGAAACAGCTAGTGTCATTGAATGTGTGTTCTTTTCACAAACCACAGCTAGAGTCACTGGATCTCTGTTCTTTTCACAAACCACATATGGATCCACCAGTTTCATTGCATGTGTGTTCTTTTCATTAAAAACAGCTAGAGTCATTGCATGTGTGTTCTTTTCACAAACCACATGTGGATCCACCAGAGTTACTGCATGTGTGTTCTTTTCATGAACCACCTATGGATCTGCCAGTGTAATTGCATGTCTGTTGTCTTCATAAACCACATATGGATCCACTAGAGTTCATTGCATGTCTATTATTTTCATAAACCACATGGATACACCAATGTCATTGCATGTGTGTTCTTTTAATAAACCACAGCTAGAGTCACTGGATGTGTGTTATTGTCATAAACCACATGGATCCACCAGTGTCATTGCATGTCTGTTCTTGTCACAAACCAAATATGGATCCACCAGAGTTCATTGCATGTCTGTTATTATTATCACAAACCACATGGATCCACTAGTGTCATTGCATGTGTGTTCTTTTCACAAACCACATGTGGATCCACCAGAGTTCATTGCATGTGTGTTCTTTTCGTGAACCACATATGGATCCACCAGTGTCATTTAATATGTGTTCTTTTCACAAACCACATATGGATCCACTAGAGTCATGATATGTCCATAACGTATCTATAATTTTTGATAGTTTTATGCTAATAATATGCTTTTGACACTCTTTTTTATGTAAAGTATGATTTATTTGGACTAACCTACTAATAGTTGCAAAAGTGCACAATGTTCTTGTTTTACACTTTGATGTGTAGGAATTACCAAGAATACAAGTGGAAACCTTGTTGGAGTCAAATTGGGATTTTCCAGAAATCTGTCTAAGAACTCTTTTTGAATTTGGTCACGTTTCGGGTCGAAGTCAGCGCCAAACGGAAAACTCTTCAACTACAAAGTTGTTGGCAATTTCAGGACAAACGTTCTAGACATAAAATTTAGCTGATTCCGAGTCCGGACGGTCCCTCTGGCCCCAATTTACTGCAGCCCAAGATGGGGTGACGGGAATTCGAGAAGCTATATAAAGGGAGGAAACCTAATTCGCCCAGGGTACCTCCACCCACGAATTTGCAGCCACCAAAGCCAAGTTTTTGCCTCCCCCATGGATCTCATCTCCATGGGGGAGGGCTCCCAAGAAGCCATGAAGGAAGGGGACTAAGGGACGGTGCTCCCCCATGATACCGGCGGCGGGGAAGGAGTCCCCCGCGCTGCTGCTTCACCATCTTCACCGCCATCTCCATCACCTAATCCTCCTAGTATGCAGTGGTTCATGCTCCCACACACCTATGTACCGTCCTATGTAAACATGGTGTTTGATGCTATAAGTTATAATCCTATGATCTATGTCATGTTTGTGTAGTTTCTTTGTTCTTAGATTGAATGGTGGAACGTCTTTGGTTCATTAGAGTTGTTTGTTGATATGATACAGTCCTTTGGTGTCCATTATATTAGTGCGCGCATGGATTAAACATCATAGGGTTTGTAGTATGTGTAAGAGGAAGGGGGAAGTTCTGCCGGAGTAACAGAAACTTGAGGACGCGAACCGGAACGTTGCACGTATGGGAGTAAGAGGACCATTAAACTTAAGGCAATGGTTGGAGAAACCTTAATGCATTGTTAGTAGTTACGGATGTTTGCTAATAATCCAATCATATAGTACATGTAATTCCAAGTAGTGAAGCCCATGTATATTTAGCATCTCCCACATAGAAAACTGCATCGAAGACAATGAACCCGATTTATTCGCTAATTAAACTTGGACAAAGCCACCACAATTACCACCACTATTCCACACTCATGGTTTTGTTAGTTTAGTGTATTTTATTGCTACAGCAACTATCTTTACTTTCTTGTTATTTATTATCATGCAAAGCTATCTCTAGTACTCGTATTGTTGCTCTAGTTTTATTTCCTAGATAATACAAACGTTTAGTGTGCGTATAGGTTGATAGAACTTGAGAGAACAATTATCCTACCTTTAGCTCCTCGTTGGGGTCGACACTCTTAATTGTCAAAAAGGCTACACACGATCCCCTATACTTTGTGGGATATCAAGTCATTGCACGTGTGTTCTTTCAATAAACCACAACTAGAGTCATTGCATCTCTATTCTATTCATTAACCACAGCTAGAGTCATTGCATGTCTGTTCTTTTCACAAACCACATATGGATCCACCAGAGTCATTGCATGTGTGCTCTTTTCACAAACCACATATGGATCCATCAGTGTCACTGCATGTGTGTTCTTTTCACAAACCACATATGGATCCCCTAATGTCATTGCATGTGTGTTCTTTTCATTAACCACAACTAGAGTCACCGCATGTGTGTTCTTTTCACAAACCACATATGGATCCACCAGAGTTCATTGCATGTCTGTTCTTTTCATTAACCACATATGGATACACTAGTGTCATTGCATGTGTGTTCTTTTCATTAACCACATAAGGATCCCCTAGTGTCATTGCATGTGTGTTCTTTTCATTAACCACAACTAGAGTCACTGCATGTGTGTTCTTCTCACAAACCACATATGGATCAACCAGTGTTATTGTTTCATGAACCACATATGGATCCACCAGTGTCATTGAATGTGTGTTCTTTTCATGAACCACATATGGATCCACTAGAGTCATTGCATGTTTGTTCTTTTCATTAACCATATCTAGAGTCATTGCATGTCTGTTCTGTTCACAAACCACATATGGATCCACCAGTGTCATTGAATGTGTGTTCTTTTCATGAACCACATATGGACCACTTGAGTCATTGCATGTCTGTTCTTCTCATTAACCACAACTAGAGTCATTGAAATGTGTGTTCTTTTCACAAACCACATATGGATCCACCAGAGTCATTGAAATGTGTGTTCTTTTCACAAAGCACATATGGATCCACTAGTGTCATTGAAATGTGTGTTCTTTTCACAAACCACGTATGGATCCACTAGTGTCATTGATATGTGTGTTCTTTTCACAAACCACAGCTAGAGTCACTGGATCTCTGTTATTTTCACAAACCACATATGGATCCACCAGTTTCATTGCATGTGTGTTCTTTTCATTAACCATATGGATCCACCAGTGTCACTGGATGTGTGTTCTCTTCATAAACCACATATGGAAACAACTTGTGTCATTGAATGTGTGTTCTTTTCACAAACCACAGCTAGAGTCACTAGATCTTTGTTCTTTTCACAAACCACATATGGATCCACCAGTTTCATTGCATGTGTGTTCTTTTCATTAAAAACAGCTAGAGTCATTGCATGTGTGTTCTTTTCACAAACCACATGTGGATCCACCAGAGTCACTGCATGTGTGTTCTTTTCATGAACCACCTATGGATCCACCAGTGTGATTGCATGTCTATTGTCTTCATAAACCACATATGGATCCACTAGAGTTCATTGCATGTCTATTAGTTTCATAAACCACATGGATACACCAATGTCATTGCATGTGTGTTCTTTTAATAAACCACAGCTAGAGTCACTGGATGTGTGTTATTGTCATAAACCACATGGATCCACCAGTGTCATTGCATGTCTGTTCTTGTCACAAACCAAATATGGATCCACCAGAGTTCATTGCATGTCTGTTATTATTATCACAAACCACATGGATCCACCAGTGTCATTGCATGTGTGTTCTTTTCACAAACCACATGTGGATCCACCAGTGTTCATTGCATGTGTGTTCTTTTCGTGAACCACATATGGATCCACCAGTGTCATTGAATATGTGTTTTTCACAAACCACATATGGATCCACCAGAGTCATGATACGTCCATAACGTATCTATAATTTTTGATGGTTTTATGCTAATAATATGCTTTTGACACTCTTTTTTATATAAAGTATGATTTATTTGAACTAACCTACTAATAGTTGCAAAAGTGCACAATGTTCTTGTTTTACACTTTGATGTGTAGGAATTACCAAGAATACAAGTGGAAACCTTGTTGGGGTCAAATTGGGATTTTCCAGAAATCTGTCTAAGAACTCTTTTTGAATATGGTCATGTTTTGGGTCGAAGTCAGCGCCAAACGGAAAACTCTTCAACTACAAAGTTGTTGGCAATTTCGGGACAAACGTTCTAGACATAAAATTTAGCTGATTCCGAGTCCAGACGGGCCCTCTGGCCCCGATTTACTGCAGCCCAAGATGGGGTGACGGGAATTCGAGAAGCTATATAAAGGGAGGAAACCTAATTCTCCCAGGGTACCTCCACCCACGAATTTGCAGCCACCAAAGCCACGTTTTTGCCTCCCCCATGGATCTCATCTCCAGGGGGAGGGCTCCCAAGAAGCCATGAAGGAAGTGGACTAAGGGACGGTGCTCCCCCATGATACCGGCGGCGGGGAAGGAGTCCCCCGCGCTGCTACTTCACCATCTTCACCGCCATCTCCATCACCTAATCCTCCTAGTATGCAGCAGTTCATGCTCCCACACACCTATGTACCATCCTATGTAAACATGGTTTTTGATGCTATAAGTTATAATCCTATGATCTATGTCATGTTTGTGTAGTTTCTTTGTTCTTAGATTGAATGGTGGAACGTCTTTGGTTCATTAGAGTTGTTTGTTGATATGATACAGTCCTTTGGTGTCCATTATATTAGTGCGTGCATGGATTAAACATCATAGGGTTTGTAGTATGTGTAAGAGAAAGGGGGAAGTTCTGCCGAAGTAACAGAAACCTGAGGACGCGAACCGGAACGTTGCCCGTATGGGAGTAAGAGGACCATTAAACTTAAGGCAATGGTTGGGGAAACCTTAATGCATTGTTAGTAGTTACGGATGTTTGCTAACAATCCAATCATATAGTACATGTAATTCCAAGTAGTGAAGCGCATGTATATTTAGCATCTCCCACATAGAAAACTGCATCGAAGACAATGAACCCGATTTATTCGCTAATTAAACTTGGACAAAGCCACCACAATTACCACCACTATTCCACACTCATGGTTTTGTTAGTTTAGTGTATTTTATTGCTACAACAACTAGCTTTACTTTCTTGTTATTTATTATCATGCAAAGCTATCTCTAGTACTCGTATTGTGGCTCTAGTTTTATTTCCTAGATAATACAAACGTTTAGTGTGCGTATAGTTGTATCAGTGGTTGATAGAACTTGAGAGAACAATTATCCTACCTTTAGCTCCTCGTTGGGGTCGACACTCTTAATTATCAAAAAGGCTACACACGATCCCCTATACTTTGTGGGATATCAAGTTATTGCACATGTGTTCTTTCAATAAACCACAACTAGAGTCATTGCATCTCTATTCTATTCATTAACCACAGCTAGAGTCATTGCATGTCTGTTCTTTTCACAAACCACATATGGATCCACCAGAGTCATTGCATGTGTGCTCTGTTCACAAACCACATATGGATCCATCAGTGTCACTGCATGTGTGTTCTTTTCACAAACCACATATGGATCCCCTAATGTCATTGCATGTGTGTTTTTTTCATTAACCAAAATAGAGTCACCGCATGTGTTTTTTTCACAAACCACATATGGATCCACCAGAGTTCATTGCATGTCTGTTCTTTTCATTAACCACATATGGATACACCAGTGTCATTGCATGTGTGTTCTTTTCATTAACCACATAAGGATCCCCTAGTGTCATTACATGTGTGTTCTTTTCATTAACCACAACTAGAGTCACTACATGTGTGTTCTTCTCACAAACAACATATGGATCAACCAGTGTTATTGCATGTGTGTTCTTTTCATGAACCACATATGGATCCACCAGTGTCATTGAATGTGTGTTCTTTTCATGAACCACATATGGATCCACTAGAGTCATTGCATGTTTGTTCTTTTCATTAACCATAACTAGAGTCATTTGCATGTCTGTTCTATTCACAAACCACATATGGATCCACCAGTGTCATTGAATGTGTGTTCTTTTCTTGAACCACATATGGACCACTAGAGTCATTGCATGTCTGTTCTTCTCATTAACCACAACTAGAGTCATTGAAATGTGTGTTCTTTTCACAAACCACATATGGATCCACCAGAGTCACTGAAATGTGTGTTCTTTTCACAAACCACATATGGATGCACTAGTGTCATTGAAATGTGTGTTCTTTTCACAAACCACATATGGATCCACTAGTGTCATTGAAATGTGTGTTCTTTTCACAAACCATAGCTAGAGTCACTAGATCTCTGTTATTTTCACAAACCACATATGGATCCACCAGTTTCATTGCATGCGTGTTCTTTTCATTAACCACATGGATCCACTAGTGTCACTGGATGTGTGTTCTCTTCATAAACCACATATGGAAACAACTAGTGTCATTGAATGTGTGTTCTTTTCACAAACCACGTGTGGATCCACCAGTGTTCATTGCATGTGTGTTCTTTTCATGAACCACATTTGGATCCACCAGTGTCATTGAATTTGTGTTCGTTTCATTAACCACAACTAGAGTCATTGCATGTGTGTTCTTTTCACAAACCACATATGGATCCACCAGAGTCCATTGCATGTGTGTTCTTTTCATGAACCACATATGGATCCACCAGTGTCATTGAATGTGTGTTATTGTCACAAACCACATATGGATCCACCAGAGTCATTGCGTGTGTGTTCTTTCAATAAACCACAGCTAGAGTCATTGAATCTCTGTTGTTTTCATTAACCACAGCTAGAGTCATTGCATGTCTGTTCTTTTCATAGGATCCACCAGTGTCATTGCATGTGTGTTCTTTTCAAAAACCACATATGGATCCACCAGTGTCACTGCATGTGTGTTCTTTTCACAAACCACATATAGATCCCCTAGTGATAAGGGGTGGCCTGATCTTCTCATTGAGCGTCGTGGATGATGGCGATGTTGATGGAGATAACTTGTGAGACGTTGACGAACTATCTCTCGGCTGCTCCCCCATTGCCAATGCAACAAATCTTTGGCCCTATGGATATTCGCAACACCGCACACTTGTGCACGTGATCCCGGATCACGGACGGTTTGCAATCTACCAATTCCTAGTGGCATGATAGATAACACTTAATTAGAGCCAATTTGATATTGTCTAGCGAAACACAATCACAATATAGGAGGATTCAAGTGGGATGCTTGTAGCAATCTGATCTAGGGTTTTTAGTCTAAAACAAGTCTAAGGCATCAAGGAGGGGGTGGCGGCTGGCTATATGGGAGTCCAGCCACACACATCTAGAACTCGCCCTAGGTGGGACCGAGTCGGATACAGGCCAGCCCCTTAGGGTTGGCCAAAGCGGCTCACAGGCCACGTGCATGGGGTGAGCCCGCCCCCTTCTAGTTCTCCTCATGGCGCACGCCTCCCGCTCCTCCGCTGGCGCCAACCTCCTGCCGCGGCAGGGAATCAGCCAAAATCTTGTTGCGGCAGAGAATCTTTTCTTTCTTCTACTGCAGTGTGGATGCTTCTACCTCAGCTCCTTGGCTTTCCTCATACCTGATCAAACATAGATGCAAAGATTTAGGTAGTATAAAATTCTCATTAGACAATATTTCAGAACCAACTAAGAAGGAATTCACCTGTTGCTTTAACAACTTGGCTCTAGCTCTTGTAATAGGTCCAATCCTGATTTCATTAGTGTCTTGAATCTTTGCATCATTTTCTTTATTGAAGAATGGAATAATTGTAGAGATGTCCTCATCATCCTCCCCCTTCAAAAGGCGTCGACCCCGACGCGTCAACATCTTCTTCTTCATAGGGTGTCAAATCGGACACATTGAAAGAATTACTGACACCAAACTCCTCACTAGGTAAATCTATCTTGTAAGCATTGTCATTTATCTTGGCAAGAACCTTGTAAGGACCAACACCCCGAGGAAGTAGCTTCGACTTACCCTTCTCTGGAAATCTGTCCTTGCGAAAATGAACCCAAACCATGTCCCCTGGCTGAAAAAGCACCTTGCATCTTCTTATTGACACGGCTAGCATTGTCCTTGACCTTCTTCTCAATAGCTTCTTTTGTCTTCACGTGTATCTTCTTCACAAAATGTGCCCTCTTGGTAGCCTCCGTATTTTCTCTTTCTTGAATAGGAAGAGGCTACAAATCGAGTGGTGTGATGGGTTTGAAACCATACACCACCTCAAAAGGACACAGCTGCGTGGTAGAATGTACATCCCTGTTATATGCAAACTCGACATGGGGCAAGCAATCCTCCCAAACATTCAAATTCTTCTTGATCATAGATCACAACAACTGTGATAATGTGCGATTCACCACCTCTATTTGTCCATCAGTTTGGGGATGACAAGTAGTGCTGAATAATAATTTTGTTCCCAGTTTTCCCCAAAGTGTCTTCCAAAAATAGCTCATAAACTTCACATCGTGGTCAGAAACAATTGTCCTTGGTACTCCATGTAAGCGCACAATGTCCCTGAAAAACAGGTTAGCAACATGCGACGCATCGTCGCTCTTGTGGCAGGCAATAAAATGTGCCATCTTAGAAAAACGATCCACTACCACAAATATAGAATCATGTCCTCTCCTAGTTCTAGGCAATCCTAATACAAAATCCATGCTAATATCTTCCCATGGAGTAGTAGGTGCAGGTAGAGGAGTATACAAACCATGAGGCTTCAACTTCGACTTGGAAGTGTTGCAAGTAATGCAATGTTTGACAAATCTGTCCACATCACGCCTCATCCTAGGCCAATAAAAATGATCAGCGAGCATGAGTAGTGGTTTCTCACGCCCAATGTGGCCCATCAATCCACCAGCATGGGATTCCTGTAATAAGAGCAAACACACAGACGACTCGAGCACACAGAGTTTGTTAGCTCGAAACAAGTACCCATCATGCATATGATATTTTTCCCAAGCTTTCCCATTAACACACAACTTATATGGAGCAGCAAAATCATGATCAGTAGCATATAAGTCACACAAACTCTCCAAACCAGGAACTCTCACATACAATTGTGTTAGCAACGTACTTTTCCTAGAGAGAGCATCAGCTACAATATTGTCTTTTCCCTTCTTATATTTAATAATATACGGAAAAGACTCAATAAATTCAACCCACTTTGCTAGGCGCCTATGCAAGTTTGATTGTACTTTCAAATATTTCAAAGCTTCATGATCAGAATGTATAATGAACTCTTTCGGCCACAAGTAATGTTGCCAAACCTCAAGTACACGCACAAGAGCATATAATTCCTTATCATAAACAGGATAATTAAAATTAGCACCACTAAGCTTCTCAGAAAAATAAGCTATAGGCTGCCGCTCTTGCATCAACACACCACCAATACCAATGCCACTAGCATCACACTCAATCTAAAATTGTATATGAAAATCAGGCAGTGCAAGCAATGGCACAGAAGTAAGAAATCTTTTCAACTCATCAAAAGCATTATCTTGGGCTAGTCCCCAAACAAATTCAACACCTTTCTTAGTTAATTCATTCAAAGGTGCAGCAGTAGTACTAAAATCCTTTACAAATCGTCTATAGAAACTAGCAAGCCCATGAAAACTTCTAACTTGACTAACATTCATTGGAGTAGGCCAATTTTGTATGGCTACAATTTTAGAATTATCTACCTCAACTCCATTCTTAGAAACAACATATCCTAGAAAGATGACCTTGTCTTTGCAAAAAGTACACTTCTCAAGATTACCATACAATTTAGCATCGTGTAGCACATGCAAAACTTGTCTAATATGATCAATATGTTTTGTTTCATTGCGGCTGTAAATTAATATATCATCAAAATACACAACCACAAATTTGCCTATAAAATTTCGCAGAACATGGTTCATTAATCTCATGAAAGTACTAGGTGCATTAGTGAGACCAAAAGGCATGACTAACCACTCATATAAACCAAATTTCGTTTTAAAGGAAGTTTTCCACTCATCCTCTTCCTTCATCCTAATATGATGATAACCACTATGCAAATCAATTTTAGAGAAAACAACAACACCACTCAATTCATCTAACATATCCTCTAAACGGGGAATAGGATGACGACATCGAATAGTAATGTTATTAATAGCTCTACAATCTATGCACATGCGCCATGTACCATCTTTCTTAGGTACTAAAATAACAGGAACAACACAAGGACTAAGGCTCACACGAATATACCCTTTATCAAGAAGTGCATGTACTTGTTTATGAATCTCTTTAGTTTCTTCGGGGTTTGTTCGGTAAGGTGCTCGATTAGGCAATGATGCTCAAGGAATCAAATCAATTTGATGCTCAATACCGCGTAATAGCGGCAAACCATCGGGTACTTCTTCCGGAAACACATCACTGAATTCTTGCAAAACAGTGGAAACACCAATAGAGAGAGGGGTCATGTTGTTAGAAACCAAAATTTCACCCTTGTAGACCAGCACCATTGGAACAACAGAGGGATCACCCCCAAATTCTCTCAAATCTTCCTTTGTTGCCATTAGTATGAAAGAATCACCCCCACCATCAGGATATGCAGACAGAACTGGTGCACCAGGCAAACTTTTCGTGGATTGTGTGGCGGCATAAAAATTCTCGATGCTGTGCCGCGGCAGAAAACTGGGTTGTTTCTGTGCCGCGGCAGGAAACTGAGCCGCCTTGCTGTGCCGCGGCAGAAAACTGGTCTGTTTCTGTGCCGCGGCAGGGCTCTAGACTGCACTGCTGTGCCGCGGCAGAGAAATGGCATCAACTTCTGCCGTGGCAGAGAACTGGTCAGTGCGCTCTGCCGTGGCAGCAAAATAGCTAGAAAGCTATGCCGTGGCAGCAAAACAAGCTGTAAAATGTGCCGCGGCAGAAGAAGTGCTGTAGAGCAAAAGAACAGCTAGTCTCGTAGGATAGTGCTAGACACGACGAAAGGCTTACTAAGGTTCACAAAAGGTACGCTATGTGGACGCAAAAAGAAAATACACTCGATAGGTGAAGCAACAGCCCACGACAGAAAAACTGCCAAAACTGTGCCGCGGCAGGGCGAAACGGCAAGGTTGTGCCGTGGCAGAAAAGCGAACCAAAAACAGGGCGCGGAAGAGGTGTGGCAGAGAAAACAACCCGAAAGCGTGTCGCGGTAGGGGCGCGGTAGAGGTGCGGCAGAGAAAATGCAGGGATTTGCTGCCATGGCAGCGGCTCGGCAGTGGCGCGACAGAGCTTGGCACGCGTGCGGTAGGGGTTGTGTGGCGCGCGGCAGGGATAGGCCAGGCGCACTCGGCGATCTGCAGTCCAAACCATTCTACACTCTGACCAAAACTGACACTTATGACAGGAACTCGGATTGGAAACCTGAACAAGTACTACTAAAAACGAAAAAGAGTGACACAAATGAAGAACACGACCAACACAAGAACTAGAGTACCATGGCGATCTAGATCTTAGGCAGAAACTACGACTCTTTTTGTGGGGCTTTTTCTGGTATAGGAAACAAAACAAAACTAAACTATGGATGGAATATGAATTGCTCACCGAGTAAATGCTGGAAATCTGATACCACGATGATAAGGGGTGGACCGATCTTCTCAGTGAGCGGCGTGGATGATGGTGATGTTGATGGAGATAACTTGTGAGACGCTGACGAACTATCTCTCGGCTGCGCCCCCGTTGCCAATGCAATAGATCTTCGGCCCTATGGATATTCACAACACCACACACTTGCGCACGTGATCCTAGATCACGAACGGTTTGCAATCTACCAATTCCCAGTGGAACGACAGATAACACTTAATTAGAGCCAATTTGATATTGTCTAGCGAAACACAATCACAATATCAGAGGATTCAAGAGGGATGCTTGTAGCAATCCGATCTGGGATTTTTAGTCTAAAACAAGTCTAAACCATCAAGGAGGGGGTGGCGGCTGGCTATATGGGAGTCCAGCCGCACACATCTAAAACTCGCCCCAGGTGGGGCCTAGTCGGATACAGGCCAGCCCCTTAGGGCTTGGCCAAAGCAGCTCACAGGCCACGCACGCGGGGTGAGCCCGCCCCTTCTGGTTCTCCTCCTGGCGCACGCCTCCCGCTCCTCCCCTGGCGCCAACCTCCTGCCGCGGTAGGGAATCAACCAAAATCCTGCAGCGGCAGAGAATCTTTTCTTCTTTCTTCTGATGCAGCGTGGATGCTTCTACCTCAGCTCCTTGGCCTTCCCCATACCTAATCAAACATAGATGCAAAGATTTAGGTAGTATAAAATTCTCATTAGACAATATTTCAGAACCAACTAAGAAGGAATTCACCTGTTGCTTTAACAGCTTGGCTCTAGCTCTTGTAATAGGTCCAATCCTGATTTCATTAGTGTCTTGAATCTTTGCATCATTATCTTTATTGAAGAATGGAAGAATGGTACAGATGTCCTCATCACCTAGTGTCATTGCATGTGTTTTTTTTCATTAACCACAACTAGAGTCACTACATGTGTGTTCTTTTCACAAACCAGATATGGATCCACCAGAGTTCATTGCATGTCTGTTCTTTCCACAAACCACATATGGATATACCAGTGTCATTGCATGTGTGTTCTTTTTATTAACCACATATGGATCCCTTAGTGTCATTTCATGTGTGTTCTTTTCATTAACCACAACTAGAGTCATTGCAAGTGTGTTCTTTGCACAAACCACATGTGGATCCACTAGAGTTCATTGCATGTGTGTTCTTTTCATGAACCACATATGGATCCACCAGTGTCATGGAATGTGTGTTCTTTTCACAAACCACATATTGATCCACCAGAGTTATTGCATGTGTGTTCTTTTAGTAAACCACAACTAGAGTCATTGCAGCTCTGTTCTTTTCATTAACCACAACTAGAGTTATTGCATGTTCTTTTCACAAACCACATATGGATCCACCAGAGTTCATTGGATATGTGTTCTTTTCACAAACCACATATGGATCCAACAGTATCACTACATGTGTGTTCTTTTCACAAACCACATATGGATCCCCTAGTGTCATTGCATGTGTGTTCTTTTCATTAACCACAACTAGAGTCACTACATGTGTGTTCTTTTCACAAACCACATATGGATCCACTAGAGTTCATTGCATGTCTGTTCTTTTCATTAACCACATATGGATACAGTAGAGTCACTTCATGTGTGTTCTTTACATTAACCACATATGGATACCCTAGTGTCATTGCATGTATGTTCTTTTCATTAACCATAACTAGTCATTGCATGTGTGTTCTTTTCACAAACCACATGTGGATCCACCAGAGTTCATTGCATGTGTGTTCTTTTCATGAACCACATATGGATCCACCAGTGTCATTAAATGTGTGTTCTTTTCACAAACCACATATGGATCCACCAGAGTAATTGCATGTGTGTTCTTTCAATAAACCACAGCTAGAGTCATTGCTTCTTTGTTCTTTTTATTAACCATAACTAGAGTCATTGCACGTTTGTTCTTTTCGCAAACCACATATGGATCCACCAGAGTTCATTGCATGTGTGTTCTTTTCACAAACCACATATGGATCCACCAGTGTCACTGCATGTGTGTTCTTTTCACAAACCACATATGGATCCCCTAGTGTCATTGCATGTGTGTTCTTTTCATTAACCACAACTAGAGTCACTACATGTGTGTTCTTTTCACAAACCACATATGGATCCACCAGAGTTCATTACATGTGTGTTCCTTTAATGAACCACATATGGATCCACCAGTGTCATTGAATGTGTGTTCTTTTCACAAACCACCTATGGATCACCAGAGTCATTGCATGTGTGTTCTTTCAATAAACCACAACTAGAGTCATTGCATGTCTATTCTTTTCATTAACCACAGCTAGAGTCATTGCATGTCTGTTCTTTTCACAAACCACATATGGATCCACCAAAGTCATTGCATGTGTGTTCTTTTCACAAACCACATATGGATCCACCAGTGTCATTGCATGTGTGTTATTTTCACAAACCACATATGGATCCCCTAGTGTAATTGCATGTGTGTTCTTTTCATTAACCACAACTAGAGTCACTACATGTGTGATCTTTTCAGAAACCACATATGGATCCAATAGAGTTCATTGCATGTCTGTTCTTTTTGTTAACCACATATGGATACACTAGTGTCATTGCATGTGTGTTCTTTTCGTTAACCACATATGGATCCTTTAGTGTCATTGCATGTGTGTTCTTTTCGTTAACCACAACTAGATGCATTGTAGGTGTGTTCTTTTCACAAACCACATGGGGATCCACCAGAGTTTATTGCATGTGTGTTATTTTCATGAACCACATATGGATCCACCAGTTCGTTGAATGTGTGTTATTATCACAAACCACATATGGATCCACTAGAGTCATTGCATGTGTGTTCTTTCAATAAACCACAGCTAGAGTCATTGCATCTCTGTTCTTTTCATTAACCACAGCTATTGTCATTGCATGTCTATTCTTTTCACAAACCACATATGGATCCACCAGAGTCATTGCATGTGTGTTCTTTCAATAATCCACAGCTAGAGTCATTACATCTCTGTTCCTTTCATTAACCACAACTAGAGTCATTGCATGTCTGTTCTTTTCACAAATCACATATGGATTCACCAGAATCATTGCATGTGTCTTCTTTTCACAAACCACATATGGATCAACCAGTGTCACTACATGTGTGTTCTTTTCATAAACCACATATGGATCCACCAGAGTTCATTGCATGTCTGTACTTTTCAGAAACCACATATGGATACACAAGTGTCATTGCATGTGTGTTCTTTTCATTAACCACATATGGATCCCCTAGTGTCATTTCATGTGTGTTCTTTTCATTAACCAGAACTAGAGTCATTGCTTGTGTGTTCTTTACACAAACCACATGTAGATCCACCAGAGTTCATTGCATGTGTGTTCTTTTCATGAACCACATATGGATCCACTACTGTCATTGAATGTGTGTTATTGTCACCAACCACATATGGATCCACTACTGTCATTGAATGTGTGTTATTGTCACCAACCACATATGGATCCACCAGAGATATTGCATGTGTGTTCTTTCAATAAACCACATCTAGAGTCATTGCATCTCTCTTCTTTTCATTAACCACATCTAGAGTCATTGCATGTCTGTTCTTTTCACAAACCACATAGGGATCCACAAGAGTCATTGCATTTGTGTTCTTTTCACAAACCACATATGGATCCACCAGCGTCACTGCATGTGTGTTCTTATCACAAACCACATATGGACCCCTAGTGTCATTGCATGTGTGTTCTTTTCATTAACCATAACTAGAGTCACTACATGTGTGTTCTTTTCACAAACCACATATGGATCCACCAGAGTTCATTGCATGTGTGTTCTTTTCACATACCACATGTGGATCCACAAGTGTTCATTGCATCTGTGTTCTTTTCATGAACCACATATGGATCCCCTAGTGTTATTGCATGTGTGTTCTTTTTCAATAAACCACAGTTAGAGTCATTGCATCTCTATTCTTTTCATTAACCACAACTAGAGTCATTGCATGTCTATTCTTTTCACAAACAACATTTGGATCCACCAGAGTCATTGCATGTGTGTTCTTTTCACAAACCACATATGGATCCACTAGTGTCACTACATGTGTGTTCTTTTCACAAACCACATATGGATCCCCTAGTGTCATTGCATGTGTGTTCTTTTCATTAACAACAACTAGAGTCACTAAAAGTGTGTTCTTTTCACAAACCACATAAGGATCCACCAGAGTTCATTGCATGTATGTTCTTTTTCATTAACCACATATGGATACCAGTGTCATTGGATGTGTGTTTCTTTTCATTAAGCACATATGGATCCCCTAGTGTCATTGCATGTGTGATATTTTCATTAACCACAACTAAAGTCACTACATGTGTATTCTTTTCACAAACCACATGTGGATCCACCAGAGTTCATTACATGTGTGTTATTTTCATGAACCACATATGGATCCACCAGTGTCATTGAATTTGTGTTCTTTTTAGGGACCACATATGGATCCACCAGAGACATTGTATGTGTGTTCTTTTAATAAACCACAACTAGAGTAATAGCATCTTAGTTCTTTTCATTAACCACAGCTAGAGTCATTACATGTCTGTCTTTTCACAAACCACATATGGATCCACCAGAGTCATTGCATGTGTGTTCTTTTCACAAACCACATATGGATGCACCAGTGTCACTGCATGTGTGTTCTTATCACAAACCACATAAGGATCCCCTAGTGTCATTGCATGTGTGTTCTTTTCATTAACCACAACTAGAGTCACTACATGTGTGTTCTTTTCACAAACCACATATGGATCCACCAGAGTTCATTGCATGTGTGTTCTTTTCACAAACCACATGTGGATCCACTAGTGTTCATTACATGTGTGTTCTTTTCATGAACCACATATGGATCCCCTAGTATTATTGCATGTGTGTTCTTTTCAATAAATCACAGCTAGAGTCATTACATCTCTGTTCTTTTCATTAATCACAGCTAGAGTCATTGCATTTCTGTTCTTTTTATAAACCACATATGGATCCACCAGAGTCAGTGCATGTGTGTTGTTTTCACAAACCACATATGGATCCACCAGTGTCACTGCATGTGTGTTCTTTTCACAAACCACATATGGATCCCCTAGTGTCATTGCATGTGTGTTCTTTTCATTAACCACAACGAGAGTCACTACATGTGTGTTCTTTTCACAATCCACATATGGATCCACCAGAGTTCATTGCATGTGTGTTCTTTTCACAAACCACATGTGGATCCACCAGTGTTCATTGCATGTGTGTTCTTTTTAACGAACCACATATGGATCCAGTAGTGTCATTGCATGTGTGTTCTTTTCACTAACCACAACTGGAGTCATTGCATGTGTGTTCTTTTCACAAACCACATATGTATCCACCCGAGTTCATTGCATGTATATTCTTTTCATGAACCACATATGGATCCACCAGTGGCAATGAATGTGTGTTATTGTCACAAACCACATATGGATCCACCAGAGTCTTTGTGATGCAGCCTGTCATACAGACGCTATCTACACCAACAAGTCCCCCAAGTGGACCCATGACTCGTGCCCGAGCCAAACTCCTACAAGCTAAGGTGAACTCACTCCTCTCCTCGTGCCAATTTGATACCTCCTTGGATGACGTGCTACTTCATACCTCTACTCTATGCATCATCAGGTACGAATCCCCGCCGCATCGACCCACGAGCCCTGAAGCTGCACCTGAGCCGGAGTGTCCGCCCGAATCAAGCCGGAGTGTCCGGCGCAACCGGAGTGTCCGGCGCGACTCGGCCGGAGTGTTTGGCCTGCCCGAGCCCGGGCCTGGCATGGACATTCAGAAGGTCAAATCGGACACTCCTCGGACACCACCCAGAGTGTCCGGTCACCCCGGACTGTCTGGCCGTGCCGACCCGGACTGTCCGGCCCAAGCGATGGGCCTGCGAGCCTAGCTGGGCCCTATGGCCCATGTACCCCTCTACTTCGCCCAGAACTCTACTTTAATGCTTGAATTACCCCTGAACTTGTGGATGGCCTATATATAGACCCCCACCTCCATTGTAAACCCTAGGCTTGATATTGGAATTAGTGGAAACCCCTTTGTGGATCTATCTAATTCTTGCCTCATGCTTCTTGACTAAGGAGCACCAATATCCCCAAACCTCGTTGGAGTTTGCATCGTGCCTCCGCGTTGTACAAGGCCTAGGCATCGGTGACCCTTTGCCTAGCGTCAAGATCTCACCGAGTCTCCCATCTCGCCGTTCCGGTTCGAGAGAGAGTCCTCCGCTCGACGCCGATCCTAGGGATTACGCCGGACCGGTCACCGCCGGCGTGAGCTATTGGTGTTTATCGTGGTCTTGCGTGTGTGTGTTCATCGCGTTCTTCATGCGTGTGTTCGTCGTGTTCATCCTTCCCTCCTTCCCCCGCACCCCACGCTCGATTTGAAAGGGAATCGTGAAAGATCGGGCCACCCTAGAGGTTTGCCCTCAACATATTGGTATCAAGAGCTTCGTTGCTCACGATTTCCCCCACAATTTTTTCTTCTATCCACCAAAAATTCGAAAATCCCCACAAAAAACAGCCCATATTTGCCTTTGGATCGATCTCTTGATTTGGAGTGTTATTTGTGGTTTTGATCCGACCAAACCTTGTCTAAGGAGTTGGTCCAGCTTTATCCTGCGTTTTCCTAGCCCGATTTGGCCAGTTTTTTGCGGATTTGAGGCCCGAAGGCGAGGATTTCCGCTCAAGAACACGAGCAGGAAACCCGCGCCGGAGTGTCCGGCTCATACCGAACGGAGTGTCCGGCCGAACCAGACCGGAGTGTCCGGCCAGACCAGAGTATCCGGCCCATACGGACCGGAGTGTCCGGCTGTAACGCCAGTTTTGACAGTTTTGCCTCATTTTTCGCATTGGCTAATCTCCTTTGTTTGCTCGTGTCCCGTGTGCGTGTCAGCAAGTACCACCAAGCTTCCGCATCATCAACTTCCGCGCTCATCGACACCACGGACCACGAACATCATCCCGCACCATCGACGCCAAGTTCATCATCAAAGAAGGTATAACTTGCGTCACCTTGTTAACCCCCATCTTCCTTTGTGTGTACCTACCCCATGTGAGTGGCTCATCTTGTGTTTGCTTGCACATTGTGCATTTGTCCTTGGATAGTGAGAGTGCAAGAGCAATATCAAGTGTGACTAGGTAGCACCAAGGGAGAGCAAAAAAAAACAAAAAAAAGGAAAAAGATACAAAGAAAAGCAAAAGAAAAATAGTCTCCCCTTGCAAAAGAGAGTCTCAAAGCTTGTAAGCAAGAGAGAAAGAAGAGCGCCCAAGGCAAGTGCACAAATCCGTTGCTCACTTTTCCTCTTTGCAAACGAGCCACGGTCTCTCCTTGCATTGGCACGACAACGAGCTTAGTCTTCGTTAGGACATTTAGTTTGCTCATTTTCATAGTCGTGTCAATCCCAACTTTCTCCACGTGTGTGTACATAGTCGTAGGTTCCCGTCACCCTTTTTAGTTGTTGACCTTCGCCTTTGACTTGAGTTTTGTTGGATCTTTACCACTTTTGACTATTCCTTTTCTTTTGGTTGGTTCTTTGGCTTTCCACAATCCTAACCTACCACCAACAAGATTTTGAGAGTTTGTTCTTTCTTTAGTGTGAGTTTTTTTGCAATTCCACTTTGCACGCTAATAGCTCTCACTTGTGGTTTCTAGTTTGGTGCAATCCCCAAGGTGAGGTATAAGGCTAACACCACCATATTCCACTTCCATATACAATACTTGTCTGTTTTGCATGATGGATAGGCACGGTGAGACGAGCCAACCACCCCCAAGAAGAAGATCAAGGTCCATACATGATGCGTGCAAGTCACTTCATCGTCCGCCAAGAGTTCCGTGAACGTTGCCATGAGACGCGACAAGATGAACAATTTGGCGAGACGCAAGACGAGTTCAAGAACATCGACAACTGCTTCGATGGCCTCGAACGACAAATGCATGCAATGCATCACAACTTCGGCCACCAAAATGAAGCGCTCCAACGCTCCGTCGCCAAAACAAATGACAATCTTCGACGCCTCATCGACGGCATGACAAGACCATGTTCACGCACATCAAGATCAGCAAGTTCTTTGCATCGTCATGCACCTCTTCCACAAGATCTACATCAAAGTGCTCAAAGACGCAATGATGCCCCCGTGGTTGAAGATGGAATCTCTTCGAACTATGTACCTTCCCCACGGCACGCCGCAACATCAAGCTATGATGGTGACCTCTCTTCAAGGCCACGAGCAAGGCAAGAAGCACACCGTCATCACGCAAGGGCACTAGTGATCCAACAAGAGCAACCACAAGAGGAACCGCAAGTGCAACCGCAAGTACAACCGCAAGTCTACCACCATCGACCGCGACACATACTTGACACAACAAGTGATGACTCCAGTTTGGAGAATCAAGCTCGTCATCGACGTGAAGCTCTCCTAGATCCTCCTCCTCGTCATCAACGTCATGAACGTCAACAACGACACCATGGTCATCACGTGGCGCCTCCTCCCCATCAACAAAACTTGGAGCGTCAAGTGATACAAGTTGAGCGACGCCCACCACGTCAAGAGGCTCATGACCATGTTCTTCGCCATGAGGCCCAGGTGCCTAACCAACATCACCAACCAAGGAACGAGCCTCGTCTTCGTCATCAACCGCATCAAGAGGCTCCACACCTTCGCCACCATGAGGCCCAAGCGCCTCAACCACGTCAACAACCGCGCCAAGAGCAAGAGCAAGCTCTTCAGCAACAATATCAAGAGCAAGCTCTGCAACAAGGACGCGAGAACCAAGTTCCACCTCCCCAAATACAAGATCATCAACAAGGTCACCAAGCTCGTCGCAATGACCGCAACAACGAAGAAACTTTTGGAAAGCTCAAGTTCACAATGCCCAAGTTCACCGGATCCAATGACCCTGAAGAATACCTCTCGTGGGCACTCAAGGTCGACAAGATCTTCCGCATGCACAACTATAGCAACGAGAAGATGGTCGCCATGGCTTCGCTAGAGTTTGATGATTACGCCAACCTTTGGTGGGAACAAGTTCAAGTTGCTCGTGATGCAAGACAAGAACCGCCAATCACAACTTGGCATGACATGAAGGCTCACATGAGGTCCCGGTTCGTCTCCGCGCACTACACGCGTGACCTCTTCAACAACCTTCAAGCGCTTCGTCAAGGGACAAAGACCGTGGAAGAGTACTTCAAGGAAATGGAACTCAACTTGATTCGCGCCAACATTGATGAGCGCACGGAACAAACAATGGCACGTTTCCTTATTGGGTTGAACCACCCAATCAAGCGCATCGTCGAGTTCCAAACCTACAACAACATGGTTGAGCTTGCGTACATCGCAACAAAGGCTGAACGTCAAGTGCAAGAGGATATCAAATACAACAAGCCCAAGACGTACTTCACCTACAAGCAAGCTTAACTCGCTACACCAACAACTTTCAATGGTAGCTCATGAAGCACCTCCAAGCCTTCCTTCAAGCCCACACTTCCTCAAGGAAAACTACCCCCAAGTGGCAAGCAAGCAAAGAGTGATACACCTTTCAACCGTGAATGCTACAAGTGTGGAGGTAAAGGACACAAGTCGGCCGAATGTGGAAACAAGAAAGTCCTGTCCATTCACGACAATGGTGATGAAGAGTACTTGAGTGAAGATGAGTTTGACGCCCGTGTCAAGGAAGCAATGGCAAGGCAACGGGTGGAAGATGATCAAGAACTCCTCATGTGTGAACATGACGCAAGTCCATCGCTTGTAGTCACAAGGATCTTGACCACTCAAGCACAAGAGCATGAAGACCAACGCTCCAATATCTTCCAAACACGAGCCGACATCAATGGCAAATCTATCAAGGTGATCATTGATGGAGGGAGTTGTCACAACCTTGCTAGCACCGAGTTGTGTGAGAAGCTCAACCTCACCCTCCATCCACACAAGCACCCCTACCACGTGCAATGGCTAAGTGACCAAGGGTCCGTGAAGATCAAGCATACCGTATCGGTCTCCTTCGCCATTGGTCCTTAGAAAGATATGGTGGAGTGTGATGTGGTTCCTATGACAGTTTGCCACATGCTTCTTGGTCGACCGTGGCAATTTGACAAGGCTGCTCAACATGACGGTCGCACCGACATATACACCTTCAAATGGCTCAACAAAACATGTATTTTGCAATCGATGACTCCTAGCCAAATAATTGTGGACAATGCAAAGGCTTTAGCGAGCGTGCAAAGCACAACACCTACTTGTGAGAAGAGCGGTGAGAGAGAGAACCACCTCATAGTGAGTGAGAGCCACAAGCCAAATTCGAGTTGAAAAACTAAGAGTGTTCTCCTTGCCACCAAAAGTGAGATGAGAGATGTTCGGAACAACCCATCCATCTTGCACTATGTCCTCCTTTGCAAAGGACTAGCGCAAGGAACTAACGAATTAACCAATGTTCCTCCATCTTTGATGAGTGTTTTGTAGGAATTCAAGGATGTGTTCCCCGAAGAGCTTCCACATGGACTACCTCCTCTTCGTGGCATCGAACATCGCATTGACCTCATCCCCGGTGCACCACTTCCAAACCGTGCCGCTTACCGCACGAACCCGGAGGAGATAAAGGAGATTGAACGTCAAATCAACCAACTCGTCTCCAAAGGTTTGATCCAAGTTAGCACTAGTCCAAGTGCCGTACCCGTGATTCTTGTTCCAAAGACGGATGATACGTTACGATTATGCATGGACTGCCGTCCAATCAATGCTATCACCGTGCGTTATCGACATCCCATACCACGTCTCGATAACATGCTTGATGAGTTGTGTGGAGCCACTATTTTTTCGAAAATTGATCTTCATAGTGGTTACCATCAAATACGCATGGCTGAAGGTGATGAGTGGACAACCGCCTTCAAGACCAAACTTGGTCTCTATGAATGGTTGGTTATGCCCTTTGGTTTATCAAATGCCCCATCCATCTTCATGCGCCTTATGAATCACATCTTGCGTTCTCTCATTGGAAAAAGTGTTGTTGTCTATTTCGATGATATTCTTGTTTATAGCAAATCACTTGAGGACCATATACCACATGTCAAGGAAGTTTTGCAAATCCTTCGACATGAAAAGCTTTATGCTAATCTTCCCAAGTGCACTTTTGCTAAAGACAAGTTGATTTTTCTTGGATTTGTCGTTTCTTCGAAGGGAATTGAAGTTGATGTTTCCAAGGTAAAGGACATACGAGATTGGCCCATACCAACAAATGTGAGTGAACTCCGAAGTTTTCATGGGTTGGCCGGTTTCTATCATCGCTTTGTGAAAGACTTTTCAACCATTGCTTGTCCCCTTAATGAATTGACCAAAAAGAATGTCACCTTCGTTTGGGGCAAAGCACAACAAATAGCTTTTGATGAACTTAAAAAGAGGCTCACCGAAGCACCTCTTCTTGCTTTACCGGATTTCACAAAAACTTTTGAGATAGAGTGTGATGCTAGTGGTATTGGCATTGGAGGAGTCCTTATGCAAAACAGACGTCCTATAGCCTACCATAGCGAAAAACTTGATGGTGCTCGCCTTAACTATCCGATTTATGACAAAGAGCCTTTTGCCTTAGTTCGTGTCCTTCAAGTTTGGCAACACTACCTTTGGCCTAAGGAATTTATCATACATTCCGACCACGAGTCGTTGAAATATCTCAAAGGCCAAGCTAACTTGAGCAAGAGACACGCTAAGTGGGTTGAGTTCATGGAGTCTTTTCCGTACATTGTCAAGTATAAGAAGGGCAAAGATAATGTAGTTGCGGACGCATTGTCTAGCAAACATACAAGTCTTCTTACGAGACTTGAAATCAACGTGTTGGGTCTTGAGGAAATAAAATCTTTGTATGCTTCCGACCCGTTCCTTGAACCAATTTTCGCAAAGTGCTCCAATGACAAGGGAGTTGATGATTTCTATTTGCATAAGGGCTTTCTTTTTAAACAAAACAAGCTATGCATTCCGAAGTCGTCGCTTCAGCTTTTGCTTCTCCAAGAATCTCATGGTGGAGGCCTTATGGGTCACTTTGGTCGCGACAAGACATTGGACATGCTCTCCAATCACTACTTTTGGCCCAAGATGAAGCGTGGCGTGGAGCGCTACATTCAACGATGCACGACATGTGTTCAAGCTAAGTCGCAAGCTAATCCGTATGGTCTTTATATGCCATTGCCTATTTCTCATACACCTTGGTCCGACATTAGCATGGATTTCGTGTTAGGATTGCCTAGATCTAAGCATGGTCATGATTCTATATTTGTTGTTGTGGATCGTTTTTCCAAAATGGCACACTTCATACCGTGCCATAAGACCGACGATGCTTCACATGTTGCAAATCTGTTTTTCAGGGAAATCGTTCGTCTTCACGGTGTGCCAAGGACAATCGTCTCCGACCGCGACGTCAAATTCATGAGCTACTTGTGGAAGACCCTCATGGCCAAGCTCGGCGTCAAGCTCCTCTTCTCATCCGCATCACATCCTCAAACTGATGGACAAACCGAAGTTGTAAACCGAAGCCTCGGAACTCTCCTTCGTGTGTTGATCAAGAAAAACCTGAAGGATTGGGAGGAATGCATTCCACACGCCGAGTTCGCCTACAATCGAGCCAAGCACTCAACGACCAAGATGAGTCCATTCATGATCGTCTATGGTTTCGAGCCCCTCACCGCGCTCGACATCCTACCACTACCTCTCCATGAGCGCACAAACATGGACGTCGAGAAGCGTGCACAAGCTATGAAGGAACTTCATGAAGAAACAAGAGCTACTATCGAACAACAAGTCCTTCGCGAAGCTTCAAGGTTAAACAAGGACAAGAAGGAGATGATATTTGAAGAAGGTGACCTTGTGTGGATACACCTAAGCAAGGACCGCTTCCCCAAGGAACGTGACTCCAACCTCAAGCCAAGAGGAGATGGTCCCTTCAAGGTCCTCAAACGAATCAACAACAATGCCTACATCATCGACATCCCGACCTCAAAGTACCTTGCAAGCAATACATTCAATGCTAAGGATCTCTCACCCTACCATGGAGATGTTCAAGATGATATCCATGAAGAGTCGAGGATGACTCTTTCCCAAGGGGGGGAGCTGATGCAGCCCGTCATACGGACGCTTCTACATCTACATCAACAAGTCCCCCAAGTGGACCCATGACTCGTGCCCGAGCCAAACTCCTACAAGCTAAGGTGAACTCACTCCTCTCCTCGTGCCAATTTGATACCTCCTTGGATGGCGTGCTACTTCATACCTCTACTCTGTGCATCATCAGGTACGAATCCCCGCCGCATCGACCCACGAGCCCTGAAGCTGCACCTGAGCCGGAGTGTCCGCCCGAATCAAGCCAGAGTGTCCGGCACGACTCGGCCGGAGTGTCCGGCCTGCCCGAGCCCGGGCCTGGCGTGGACATTCAGAAGGTCAAATCGGACACTCCCCGGACACCACCCGGAGTGTCCGGTCACCCCGGACTGTCCGACCATGCCGACCCGGACTGTCCGGCCCAAGCGATGGGCCTGCGAGCCTAGCTGGGCCCTATGGCCCATGTACCCCTCTACTTCGCCCAGAACTCTACTTTAATGCCTGAATTACCCCTGAACTTGTGGATGGCCTATATATAGACCCCCACCTCCATTGTAAACCCTAGGCTTGATATTGGAATTAGTGGAAACCCCTTTGTGGATGTATCTAATTCTTGCCTCATGCTCCTTGACTAAGGAGCACCAATATCCCCAAACCTCGTTGGAGTTTGCATCGTGCCTCCGCGTTGTACAAGGCCTAGGCATCGGTGTCCCTTTGCCTAGACGTCAAGATCTCACCGAGTCTCCCATCTCGCCATTCCGGTTCGAGAGAGAGTCCTCCGCCCGACGCCGATCCTAGGGATTGTGCCAGACCGGTCACCACCGGCATGAGCTATTGGTGTTTATCGTGGTCTTGCGTGTGTGTGTTCATCGCGTTCTTCGTGCGTGTGTTCGTCGTGGTCATCCTTCACTCCTTCCCCCGCACTCCACCCTCGATTTGAAAGGGAATCGTGAAAGATCGAGCCACCCTAGAGGTTTGCCCTCAACACTTTGCATGTGTGTTCTTTCAATAAATCACACCTAGAGTCATTGCATCTCCGTTCTTTTCATTAACCACAGCTAGAGTCATTGCATATTTTGTTCTTTTCACAAACCACATATAGATCCACTAGAGTCATTGCATGTGTGTTCTTTTCACAAACCACATATGGATCCACCAGTGTTACTGCATGTGTGTTATTTTCACAAACCACATATGGATCCCCTAGTGTCATTGCATGTGTGTTCTTTTCATTAACCAAACCTAGAGTCACTACATGTGTGTTCTTTTCACAAACCACATATGGAACCACTAGATTTCATTGCATGTCTGTTCTTTTCATTAACCACATATGGATACACCAGTGTCATTGCATGTGTGTTCTTTTCATTAACCACATATGGATCCCCTAGTGTCATTGCATGTGTGTTCTTTTCATTAACCACAACTAGAGTCATTGCATGTGTATTCTTTTCACAAACCACATGGATCCACCAGAGTTCATTGCATTTGTGTTCTTTTCATAAACCACATATGGATCCACCAGGGTCATTGAATGTGTGTTCTTTTCACAAACCACATATGGATTCACCAGTCATTGCATTTGTGTTCTTTCAATTACAGCTAGAGTTATTTCATCTCTGTTCTTTTCATTAACCGCAGCTAGAGTCACTGCATGTTTGTTCTTTTCACAAACCACATATGGATCCACCAGAGTCATTACATGTGTGTTCTTTTCACAAACCACATATGGATCCACCAGTGTCACTGCATGTGTGTTCTTTTGACAAACCACATATGGATCCCCTAGTGTCATTTCATGTGTGTTCTTTTCATTAACCAGAACTAGAGTCACTACATGTGTGTTCTTTTCACAAACCACATATGGATCCACCAGAGTTCATTGCATGTATGTTCTTTTCATTAACCACATATGGATACACCAGTGTCATTGCATGTGTGTTCTTTTCATTAACCACATATGGATCCCCTAGTGTCATTGCATGTGTGTTCTTTTCCTTAACCACAACTAGAGTCATTGCATGTGTGTTCTTTTCCTTAACCACAACTAGAGTCATTGCATGTGTGTTCTTTTCACAAACCACATATGGATCCACCAGAGTTCATTGCATGTGTGTTCTTTTCATGAACCACATATGGATCCACCAGTGTCATTGAATGTGTGTTCTTCTCACAAACCACATATGGATCCACCAGAGTCATTGCATGTGTGTTCTTTCAATAAACCACAGCTAGAGTCAGCGCATCTCTGTTCTTTTTATTAACCATAGCCAGAGTCATTGCATGTCTGTTCTTTTCACAAACCACATATGGATCCACCCGAGTCATAGCATGTGTGTTCTTTTCACAAACCACATATGCATCCACCAGTGTCACTGCATGTGTGTTCTTTTCACAAACCACAAATGGATCCCCTAGTGTCATTTCACATGTGTTCTTTTCATTAACCACAACTAGAGTCACTACATGTGTGTTCTTTTCACAAATCACATATGGATCCACCAGAGTTCATTGCATATTTGTTCTTTCCATTAACCACATATGGATACACCAGTGTCATTGCATGTGTGTTCTTTTCATTAACCACATATGGATCCCCTAGTGTCATTGCATGTGTGTTCTTTTCATTAACCACAACTAGAGTCATTGCATGTGTGTTCTTTTCACAAACCACATATGGATCCACCAGAGTTCATTGCATGTGTGTTCTTTTTATGAACCACATATGGATCCACCAGTGTCATTGAATGTTTGTTATTTTCACAAACCACATATGGATCCACCAGTCATTGCATGTGTGTTCTTTCAATTAACCACAGCTAGAGTCATTGCATCTATGTTCTTTTCATTAACCACAGCTAGAGTCACTGCATGTCTGTTCTTTTCACAAACCACATATGGATCCACCAGAGTCAGTGCATGTGTGTTCTTTTCACAAACCACATATGGATCCACCAGTGTCACTGCATGTGTGTTCTTTTCACAAACCACATATGGATCTACCAGTGTCACTGCATGTGTGTTCTTTTCACAAACCACACATTGATCCACCAGTGTCATTGCACGTGTCTTCTTTTAATAAACCATAGCTAGAGTCACTGGATGTGTGTTATTGTCATAAACCACATGGATCCACTGGTGCCAATGCATGTGTGTTCTTTTCACAAACCACATGTGGATCCACCAGAGTCATTGCATGTCTGTTCTTTCATGAACCACATATGGATCCACCAGTGTCATTGCATGTCTGTTCTTCTCACAAACCACACATGGATCCACCAGAGTTCACTGCATGTCTGTTCTTTTCATGAACCACAACTAGAGTCAGTGAATGTCTATTCTTTTCATAATCCACATGAGCATGTGTGTTCTTTTCATAGACCACATATGGATCCACCAGTGTCATTGCATGTGTGTTCTCTTGATGAACCACATATGGATCCACCAGTGTCATTGCATGTGTGTTCTTTTTAGGAACCACATATGGATCCACTAGTGTCATTGCATGTGTGTTCTTTTCATTAACCATATATGGATCCCCTAGTGTCATTGCATGTGTGTTATTTTCATTAACCACAACTAGAGTCATTGCATCTCTGTTCTTTTCATTAACCAAAACTAGAGTCATTGTATGTCTGTTCTTTTCACAAACCACACATGGACCCACCAGAGTCATTGCATGTGTATTCGTTTCACAAACCACATGGATCCACCAGTGTCATTGCATGTGTGTTCTTTTAATAAACCACAGCTAGAGTCACTGTTCTCTGTTCTCTTCATAAACCACATATGGATCCACCAGTGTCATTACATGTGTGTTCTTTTCATTAACCACAACTAGAGTCATTGCATGTGTGTTCTTTTCAAAAACCACATATGGATCCACCAGAGTTCATTGCATGTCTGTTCTCTTCATGAACCACATATGGAAATAGCTAGAGTCATTGCATGTGAGTTCTTTTCATGAACAACATATGGATGCACTAGTTTCATTGAAATGTGTGTTCTTTTCACAAACCACATATGGATCCACTAGAGTCTTTGCATGTTTGTTCTTCTCATAAACCACATATGGATCCACCAGAGACATTGCATGTGTGTTCTTTTCATGAACCACACATGGATCTACTAGAGTCATTGCATGTGTGTTCTTTTTATGAACCATAACTAGAGTCAGTGAATGTTTGTTCTTTTCACAATCCACATGAGCATGTGTGTTCTTTTCATAGACCACATATGGATCCACCAATGTCACTAGATGTGTGTTCTCTTCATGGACCACATATGGAAACATGTAGAGTCATTGCATGTGAGTTCTTCTCACAACCACATATGGATCCACCACTGTCATTGAAATGTGTGTTCTTTTCATTAACCACAGCTAGAGTCATTGCATGTCTGTTCTTTACACAAACCACATATGGATCCACCAGAGTTCATTGCATGTTTGTTCATTTCACAGACCACATATGGATCCACCAGTGTTCATTGGATGTGTGTTCTTATCAGAAACCACATATGGATCCACTAGTGTCATTGCATGTGTGTTCTTCTCATAAACCACATATGGATCCTAACCTTAGGAGAGCCCTAACCTTAGCCCCCCAATGGTGGCTCTTAGACCAAGTCTTCTAGTAGGCATGCCCTAACACAGTTGTTCTGCATGACGATTGTTACATACCGTTCGATCGAGGCGCTTGGACGATTGGGATGGTCTTCGTAAGAGCGATCCGCGAGTAGGCTATCCTGCGACATGATTGGCCATGCTTACTCCCCGTTTGCTCTGGATAAACTGGCAACACCGGGCGCTCCCCTTATGCAAGTGTCACGACTCACGAGTTCCATGGGCCATATGTTAGTGTCACGTCCCCTTTACTTCTCTTCCTCCCTGTACTTCTCTTCCTTCCCCTCGAAGCCACTTTCCCCACTTCTCTCCCATCCTGCCATAGCCGCAAGCCGACGGCACCTCCAGCTATCTCTCCTGCAGCCACCCCAGTCCCCCACCCCCCTCTCGCCATGGGTTCAAGGGGAGATGCTGAGGAAACGCGTCGTGACGACAGGGACAGCGATTTCTATGTGAGTCGTCTCATCTCTATCTCTATCATCTGTGGCCAGTTATCTATTTTGAGCTAGATCTACTCTATTTACTTATGCGCGTATGATGTGTTAGGCCAACCAGACGTTGTACGACTCCGACTATCACGGTTTAGCGCATGAAGACAGTCCTCCGCTATGTAAACATGGATATGTGCCTGTTAAATTTGTAGCGTTCGAAGGACGAAACACAGGCAGGAGGTTTTTACGGTGTCAAGGACATCGTGCAATGATGCAAGGAAGAAGTTGCGGTGTTGTCAAATGGGTAGATCCAGAGTGGCCCAAATCGATGCAGAAAACGCTGGACAAACTATGGGATATGACTGTTGAGTTGAAAGAATCCATAGTCAGCTCACTTCTTGATAGTGCTGATATGAAGCTATGGGACCCAGTTGACACGACCAAGCTTAACCGAGATCTCAGGAGGGTGCAAGACAAGGTTAGCAAAGTCGAGAAGGAGAGGGACGTGGCGTTGGCCCTGAAGGCTAAAGCAGAGCAAGAATTAACTCAAGCAAGGAATGATCTTCACCAGTCCAAAGTCCTGCAGTTCACAATTACGAGTATTGACAAGTGCATGAGGAAAAATGCAGAGAAACAATTGAAGCTGTGCAAGGAAGATTCTAAAAGGAAGGAGCAGACGATTCAACCCTTGCTCTCGCAGGAAGATGCGCATCAGGCTAAGATTAGGAAGATCAAGGAGATGTGTGATAACTAGTTCTATTTAGCTTGAGCTCCGTGATTTTTAAGTTGTAATAATAATAGTACTTGTACATACTAGCGGTCTGAACTAGTGGTCCCGGAGTCCTGGGAGAAAAAAAATTGGTCGCCCGTTAATCTGTCTTAACCCTTCATTACTTCCTTTTGTCTGATCATGGTGGTATTCTTACATTGGTGGTTAGTTTAAACGTAATCTACATGGATTGTGCCGCATGCAAATGGCACAACCACAATTTATAAAGTGGAAGCATGTACACCCAGTTACTGGAGATCCGAGAGCTTCGCCAGATGCAGGGGATGTAGGAGCAGGGAGGCGGTGAGATAGATGGGCTCAAGATTAGGCCAGAAAGTGGTACCGCTTTCCTCATCATCTAGGCATTATCGGTTGCCATTGCTATTTATGTTGCCATGTCGTTGTGCAGCAGCTGAAATAAGTTGCTGCTTCGTGGAGTGTAGCAGCTTAAATAATTTATTTCTGTGCCACTTACATTCCATCGAATTTGGAGACCTCCTGCCCCTCAGCAATCGTGGAACCGGTGCTGCGTGTTTTCAGATAGTAGTGGCACAATCATAATTTCGGGTTCAACTACTGACTCGGGCATTTCCAAACCCTAAGTCGTGATACATTTTACTTAGAGAACATGGGTAGATTGTTTCACCTCGCAAAGTTCCACACACAGAGCTCCAGAATTTAACCGAATTACATATATAGGTTCAAGTTAACACATTACTATGCATCGTCATTGCCATCAGCCTTCTTCCCTAGCCTGGGTGCCAAGACTTCACGTCCACTGGCTTCTTCATTTCCTGCCTTCTTCCTCTTCCTTGGTGCCAATTTTCTTAGCTTCATGTACTCTGCATCACTAGGACAATCAGCACCAGAATCGTGTCCAACATCATCTTTCCACTCGTTTTTATTTTCTTTGGGTAGCAAAATGACTGACCCGGCAGTCATGTTTCTAACCTTGCGGCGCTTCCTGTCAAAGAAACAGGAGTGTTGCCTAACTGCTCAATATCTACAGATTAAATAAAACAAAAATTACAATTTAGCAGAAACATGCGAACCCCAAGAGACTTTTGCTTACCAGGAGCTAATTGGGTTCGAGCGACCACCCTGTCAAGAATAGAAGGGCGATTCCCAGTTGCAGCAACTTCCACATCCAGTACATCATAATTCAGCTCAAACATGCAAGCCGAAGCATACCTTTTCATCAACCCAATTAGCTGACTGTCACACGTTAGAGGAACCATGATGCCACGTTCATCCATGAAACTGAACTTTGCAGACTGCTTCGGCCATATTTCATCATGATTACGCAGAGCAGCAACCATACTAGAGATAGTGCAGATATGCGCATGCGCTTCTTCCATCATGATACAATGGTGTCCATACCACTTGCCCTTCACCCTTGCTGATTTAGAGTCGTATCTGAAGAGGACTACCGTAACCAGGTAAGGGTGGTCCACGGAGATCCCACTTGACAGAAAACTATGGACAAAATATGTTTGTCAGCGTTGGGCTAACAAACAATTTTAGGTTCAGTAGCCAGCTAGTAGTTATAATTAGTGCGAATAGCAAAGAGAAGGGTAGTTCACCCGCATGTAGCCAGAACTTCTTCTTCCTTGGTAGTAGGATCTGCCATCCTCTGAGCTGCTCGGCTCGTCGGCGGCGAAGGCGGGCCAGAGCCTCGCAACGGTGGCTACGGCATGTGCCATTGGAGCTCGGGATCAGTGAATGGGCACATCAACTGGCCGCAGCAACTTGGCGCCGGAAGTCAAATGTTCGAAGGGATCGTTCTGCCTGGAGGGTGGATTTCGACGCTGCCGGTGCTAGGGGAAAGGAGGGAATGGATTTGTGAAATTGGTCAACGCAACCAATCCACTTAGTTCCTCGATTTTCTTAAGAGGTTGCCGCATTGGCGCTCGCGTCACGGACAAATGACCGACATGTGGGTCCCAACCATCTACTTCATGGGGCAGTTTAACGGAATGTTTGAATTTGGCAGGGGTGAGATGAGTTTGCCTCGAAATGGCCCCTCTCAGTAGTTGGCAGCCCAACTTTACGAATCACGGCAATTATAAGGAACTTGGGTACCACGATGCACTCGCCCAGGAACTTTTGGGCCGCATCTTTCACGGTTCAACGATGAAGATTCTCGTAGAATGCACTGGAGTCAACATGGCCATCCAGGTCCCTCGGATGATCATTGGTACTGGAGGGTTCCAACCATGTCTGGAGTGTTCCTGAACCATAGGGTAACACACTTAAGGGTTTGAAATGCTCAGAGATCATTTTGGTATCATAGGAATCACCGAAGAAGAGAGAAGGGAAAACCGAAAGGGTTCTGGGAAAGTCTGGCGGGTGTCTGGAGTTGTCCGGAAGGGGTTCTGGTGCAACGGGGGTTAAATGATATGTAAATATATGTTAATTATTGAATTATACATGTATTTATATTTATTTAATAATTTAAATATTATTTAATGGGGCAACCCATCTAATGGGCCAATTCCCGGAGGGAAAAAGGGCCCAAGAGGGGGCCGCCGTCCTAGGAGAGGCCAAAGGAGGGTCGGCTTCCCTAGTGGGCTTGCTCCCCACATGGGGCCCATGGTGGGGCTGGCCGGTGGTGCCTCCCCCACCTCTCCCTTTGATTAGTCCCACCCCAGGACTTTGAGGGAGGGAGTACCTCCTGTTCCCCTATATAAAGGAGGGCATATGGAGGGATTTAAACACACCAATAAATCCTAAGCTTGAGGCTTCTCCCTCCAAGTGCTCTCCTCTCCCTCTCTCTCTTGTGAGTGTGGTCTCGTTGTAAGGGTTGCACGAACGAGAGTGTTCTTCACCATGGAGCACCGTCGCGCTCTGGAGATCAACTTCCGCAACCTCTCCTAGATCAGGGACCAGGAGTCATCGTCAAACACGTATGTGTGTGACTCCCCACGAGGCACTACACTAGTGGTGCTCAAGTCGTTCGAGCCATTGAAGTCATTGGAGCTGGAGCTGGTGGAGCCATCCACGACCTTGAGGTCGACGTCGGTACGACTACATTAACCATGTTCTCCTGAACATTGACAAAGCTTTTTTGGTCTTCAAGAGTAAGTTTCAAAAATCCCCTCCTGTTACTGCATTACTAATAGATAGATCCTGACATTAGGGTTGTTCGCGTAGGAAAAAATATTATTTTCAGGCGCTAAACCCCTTCACATGCAAAGTTGGCTCCAGGACCAGAATCACCGCCCTCAACCACCCAGAGTCTCCAGCCTCCTCTCGCGCAACGTCAGGCTGCAAGCCCCTAGAATTCGTCTGGAGTCTCCGCCTCAAATCTAGAGTCTCCGACTGACCCTGGAGTCTCCACTTGCCTACATTTGGAGTTTCTTGCTCAATCACAATCGACCACGTCTGCAAGCCCCTAAAACATGTCCAGAGTATCCGGCCGCTACGCCGGAGTCTCCGCCTCGACCAGAGTCTTCTCCCCATGTACTACCCAATCCATCCAGAACTTATCGTTTCATGCCCAAACTACCCCTAATTAGTTGTTGTCCTATATATAGACCACCTCCTTCTTATTGTAACCATAGACTTGGATAATAGACTAGAATAAACCCCATGTGGATCTATAGTTAAGTCTCATGCTCATTGATAATGAGCACCATATTATTAAACACCTCTTGGATTTTGGCATAGTGCGTTCAAGTTGTAAAAGGCCTTGGAGTCGGTGTTCCTTCTCCAAGTTGTCAAGATCTCACCAAGCCTCCTGCCTCGCCGTGTCGGTTAGAGAGAGAGTCCTTGCCTGCCACTAATACTAGGGATTGTGTTGGACCGGTAGCCGCCAATGTGAGCTGTAGGTTTTTATGTGTATCACGTGTGCATTGCGTTCATCGTGTTCTTTGTGTGTGAGTTTGCCTTGATTTCATCCCCCTCTCTCCCCTCACGATTTCACCGCAATTCCCGGAGTTTCGTGAAATATCAGGCAACCCTAAGGGTCACCCCTATCATCCAGCATGTCGCCCCAAGGACTCCGGACAGGACTCTAGACCAGCGCCTGGGGTTCCTAGTACACCCCTAGATACTATCCCGGAGAACATGAAGACTCCGCATCCACTTCCATAAACTATAGAGGCCATCCCGGAGTCTACCGGAGACGACTCAAGTCTCTGGCCTGAGTAACACAGACCTACGAGCCTGAATATGGGACTAGCCAATGTAATGCCCCAAACTCCCCTTTATGCCTAAACTACCCGTGTTTAAGTGGCTGTCCTATATATATATATATATATGCCCCACCCCCTTATGTAAACCCTCGAGAGATGATGAATTGAGGCATGTGCTAAACCTGGATGGGACCCCCCTCTCTATAGTTATGTATGAGTTGTACAAGGCCTTCATTTTGCGAGTGCATGAGTGAAGTTGTCAAGACCCTCCTCAAGTGTTTGGTCTCTCCTTGTCAAGGATTCTAGTAGTGCTAGGTCTCTCCCCTTTGGGATTCTACTTGGTTGCTACTCTCCTTGATTTGGATTCTATCATCTGCTTGCCGATATCTCCTTTGGTGATTCTTCTGCAAGGTCTCTCGCCAAGGATTCTATTGGATTGGTTGTTCGAGCCAACAAGAGCAAATCGAATAGTGTGCGTTTTGGCGTGCATTTGTATATTTACCTTGCATTAGAGTTGAGTTCATCATGTTCATCGGGTTTTCCCTCACTCCCCGCCTCAAATCCGTGAAGATCGGGCCACACCAAGGGTGAATCCACAAGGGAACCCATATCATCTGGTATTAGCAGCTTTTGGTCGCCATAGATTTGACTTTGTTCATCAATTTCCACCACAAATTCGAAAATACCAAAAACATTGCCCCTAAGTTCTTTTGGATTGATCTCTCGTTTTGGTGAGTTTATTGTGGTGTTGATCCATAAGAAACTTGTCTTTGGAGTTGGTTACCATTTTCCCGCGTTTCACAGCCCAATTTGGTCGAAAATTTCTGGATTTGAGATTTGAAGGCCTAGATTTCTCCTCAAGAACACGAGTTGTTCGTCGTGCTAGCCCTGAGACCAGAGTCTCCATCCGGCAAGAATGGAGTCTCCTCCCCCACAGACCGGAGTCTCCGGCCCTGACTAATTTTTTAACCTCTTTTCCTTTTCGGCTAATTTCCTTTGTGTGTTTGTGTTTCATGTGCGTGTCTGTCATCTAACAAAGCTTCCACAACAACTCCTCATGCTCGACATCAACACCACGGAACTCGAACCATCCCTCTACCAATGGTTGCAAGTACAACATCAGCACAAGGTATAACTTGGACCACCCTTGTTAACCCCCATTCTTCCCTTGTGTGTTACTTAACCTATCAAGAGTAGCTCATTTTGTGTTTGTCAACGCATTGCGCGCTTGCTCTTGCAAAGTGATAGTGCATAGGAAATATCAAAAGTTGACTCCATAGCATAGAAATAAAGAGATACATGAAAATAGAAAAAGCAAAAGAAAAATGAAGATACCAATACAAAAGAGAGTCTAAAGCTTCTAAGCAAGAGTGCGAGCAAGAGAAAGGCAAGCGTGAAAATCCATTTCTTCTCAATCTTTTGGCAAACGGGCTTTAGTCTCTCCTAGTGTTGGCACACCACTGAGCATTAGTCTTTGTTAGAGAAAATTTTGTTCGTTGCTCATTTTCAATAGTCGTGCTAGCCACATTAATCTCCACCGTGTGTGTATAGTCGTAGGTTCTCGTCACCCATGACCTTTTCCTTTGTTTTTGTTGGATTTCACCCACATTTGACAATAACCTTTTTGTTTGGTAGTTCCATTTGCTATCCACCTTCCTAACCTTGCACCATAGGCCTTTGTGTGTGTGTGTCTTGTGTATTGCTACCCGTTTTTCTCTCGATGAGAACAACCTTTCCAATTTTTGACTATGGTGAGGCAAGGTAGAAAATACCATTCCACCAATATCACCCTTCCTTTCAACTGTGGTTATACAACATGTCTAGGGGAAGCCGAGCTAGTGGAGATAGCAACTTCAACAACCAAGATGTGTTCTCAATGCGCCACAACTTATGGGCACAACGCCAAAAATTCAATGCCCAATTTGAGATGCTTGAGAACCATGTTGATGAAACTTTTCGAGAGTTCGACTACCGTGATCGGCAACATTGATACGTCCATTTTGCATCACTATTCTATATCATAATTTACTGCTATTCATTGATATATTTCATATTAAGAGATGATACTTATGGTATTCCATCTGTTTTTGCATGGTTGATGACTTTTGGAGCATGGACCGCTGCAGTCAGGATTCTAATGGAAAAGGTCCTGTTTGGAGGCAAAATTCACGAAAATCAGAAAATCTGGGAAAATACATGGAAAATTCTATTTTTCCAGAAGACGAAGATTGCCAGAAGGGGAAGTGGAGATGGGCCACGGGGGGCCCACACCACCCCCAGGCGCGGGCCACCCCAGGCCGCGCCACCAGGTGGTGTGGCCACCCTGGCCCACTCCAGGCTCTCCCCTCTGGCGTATATTATCCTCCCGAAACCCGAAGACTCGGGGAGCAACCACAAAAAGATTCCGCCGCCTCTGCTGGGCGGAAAGCACTATGAGAGAAAGATCTCACCGGCAGACAGAATTCTGCCAGGGGAATTCCTTCCCGGAGAGGGGAGATCGTCGCCATCAACACCACCATCAAGCTGGACTTCATTGGGATCATCATCATCATCATCTCCATCACCACCATCATCTCCACTTCATACCGCTGTAACAATTAGGTTGAATCTTGCATAGTGCTTAGGGGAAACTTTCCCGGTGTTGATTACTCCTTGTAGTTGATGCTATTGAGTGAATCATTAAATTATCGTTTATGTTCAGATTGTTACATATCATTATTTCATCTTTGATCATGATCCATATGATGTCTTGTGAGTAGTTCGTTTTGTTCTTGAGGACATGGAGAAGTCATGTTGTTAGTAGTGGAATCGTGTTGAGAAAGATTCAATGGTTTGATATTTAAGTTGTGGTGTACTTCTTCTAGTGGTGTCATGTGAACGTCGACTACATGACACTTCACCTATATGGGCGTAGGGGAATGCATTGTGTATTTGGCTACTAATCGTAGGGGTTGCCGGAGTGACAAAAACCTGAACCCCCGTTAGGGAACCTTTGCACAAGGGACGCCAGGGTCTTAGAGTTTAAAGCTGTGGTTAGATGTCTATCTTAATTACTTTCTTGTACTTGCGGATGCTTGCAAGGGGTATAATCACAAGTATGTAATAGTCCTAGGAAGGTCGGTACATTAGCACAGGTTCACCCACACAACACTTAGCAAACTAAAGAAGATTAATCAACTATATGAAGCGAAAGCACTTGACGATATTCCCGTGTGTCCTCGAGAACGTTTGGTCATCTTAAGTAATATAACCGGCTTGTCCTTTGCTAAAGAAAGGATTGGGCCACTTGCTGCATTTATTCCTATTGTCTTTTATTTACTCGTACTTTATTTACCTGCATTATCAAAAACCCCTAAAAACCCGTTTGCTAAGTATTTACAGAGAATACCCGCTCCAAGCCATTCGCCAACACCTTCTGCTCCTCGTTGGGTTCGACACTCTTACTTATCAAAAATACTGCGATACACCCCCTATACTTGTGGGTCATCAAGACTATTTTCTGGCGCCATTACCGGGGAGTGAAGCGCTATTGGAGAGTGGAACTGGTAAAGGAAACTTCTAATGTGAGTATTGTTTACTTCTGTTAGTTGCTTTATTTTCCATATGGATAATTCGCTGAGTTTCTTATTTTGTAATGCTACTACCACTGCTAAGGTAGTAGATGAACCACCACCTGCTGAGAATGATACTTTTCAAATACCTACAAGAATTATTGATCATGTTATGGATAACTATTATGTTGGAGATGGAACTGTCCATCCCGGTGATCATTTGCTCTTTATACACGAATTATGCGGGGTGTTTAAGTGTGCAGGTATTACAACATATCAAGTCAAGAAGAAGTTATTCTCATTATCACTGAAAGTAAGAGCTGAGGAATGGTATAAGCTTCTAAAGAATGGTCAAGCTCTTGAATGGGAGGAAATAGTGCCTCTCTTTTATTCAAAATTTTATCCTCCTAGTGAGATTCATAAAGATCGGAATCAAATTTACAACTTTTGGCCTCTTGATGGAGAGAGTACAACTCAAGCTTGGGGGAGATTGAAGTTACTAATGCTCAAATGTCCCATTCATGAGCTCCACAACAATATTATTATCAATAACTTTTATGCAAGGCTTTCTCTTCATGATAAGGATTTATTGGATGCCTCTTGTGCTGGATCATTTACACGCATGGAAGAAGAAGCTAAATGGGATCTTCTAGACCATATTCAAGACAATGTTGAAGCATGGGAGAATGACAAAGGAAGAAAGTCAGGTATAAATTATGATTATGAATGCATAGAATCTTTTATGGGAACTGATGACTTTCAAAATATTAAAAATGCTTATGGTCTAGACTCTCAAGCTATTGCAACTTATTTTAAGGATTTTGCTTCCTATATTGAAGTTCCTAAAAGAAGTGGAACAAGTATCATGAACCATATAAAGATGTTGCTAAGTGTGTTCCTGCAAGAAATACTGAAGTTTATACTGCTAATCATGCTTTACCTGAACCTTACATTGAGAAAATACCTTTCCCAGTTAAAGTAAAGGAACATTCTATGATAGCTAGTATGGTTAATGAAAGTACAAGTAAAGCTGTTGAACCTGATGAACAAAATGATGAACCTATAATAGCAAATGTGAAAGACTTTGTCACTAAATATGTAGAAGATGGACACACTATCCTCTATAAGGATACTTCCAATATTGTTTCACAAAGTAGTGTTATGAGAGCTTAGTGTCCCTGTGTTTTCTGTTAGGATAAGTGGTCATTGCTACAATGGTTCTGGTGATAGTTATATCATTAAGTTTATGCATGATACTGAAGGTTATTATGAGAGAGGAAAGATTATTCTAATGCATCTCAATAATATCAAGTTTCCTCGTTTTATGCTAAAAGTTTTTATGTTGCACTTCTTTTGCCTTCTTATGCTAGTAGCCTCTAGTTTCAACAACTTGTTTGTTTACAAAATTCCCTTGCACAGGAAGTGGGTTAGACTTAAACATGTATATTTTTGCTTCTTGAAGCTCTCTTTTTCTTCAATTCATATCCTTATGTGAGCATCGTTAAAATTATCATGCCCATCTTAATGGCTATAAAGAAAGAGCTTTTTGGGAGACAACCCAATATATTTGTGCTTTCAGTTTATTTTCGTTTATTTGAGTCTTGGAAGTTATTACTTCGGTAATAACCTCTCCTTATCTTTTTTGTTTGGTTTTTGTGTCAAGATCAACCTCTAATGAGAGAGAAGTAAGATTTGGGGAAGTTGCTGTCCCGAAACAGATTTTTTGTGCTTCACCGTAAATATTCGTGAGAGATCTCTGTATGTCGGATTGAGCTGTAATTTTTTGTGCTTAGGCCCCAGGTTGTTACTTAACCTTCGTTAGTTTTGCACTTTTTGATTTGAGCAACAGAAGATTTTCGAAAAAATTGATCTTTACCTGCTGGTCTGTTTTGACAGATTTTGCCACTCTTGCATTTGCTTCTTAAATAGATTTCCTTTTTGAATTCTTTTTGGGGTTTTGGAAGGAGTTGCTACAGTATCTAATGTTTTGATGGATTTCAGTTGAATTTGAACCTAAAAGGTTTATTACCTCGCTTATACTAATGTTGCTAATGAGAATTGTGTGAAGTTTTGTGTGAAAGAAATTTCCAGGTTAGTGGAGAAAATGGTGTAATAAGAAAGTGAAAGGTTTCATGACTCGAGCAATATATGTATGAAGATGAATATATTGATGTTATTCAAGCGGTGACTCCGGAAGAATCTACTAAATGCCAAATTCAGAGACCTGCAGAGTCCGTTTTCGAATAGGTAATAGTTCTGGTAAGGAAAGTTCCGCGAAAATTCAGTCAAGTTATATTTTTGGAGTTTTTATCCAACAAGGAAAGCAATGAAGCGAAAGAGGGACGGAAACGGAGCCAGGATGGCTCACACCACCCCTTGGCGCAGGCCCCCCTGGCCGCGCCAGCAGGTGGTGTGGCCGCCCCGGACTCCGTATCTGACCCGTTTTCTCCCAAGACCTTCCTTTTGTTGTAAAACTTTGTAATATATAATCCCCCGGATCCCCCGAGGTTCGTATATCGTGTTCTCATCGTGTCTTCGTTTCGATCTGTTTCTGCTAGGAACTATTCTTAAAGTTTAGAAGCACAATGGTCTCCACCAAGGATAAGGGAAAGGAGCCTATGGAGGAGGATCCTCAAGACCCTTGCCAGGAGAAGGAGATCAAGAGTGAAGATGAAGTGGAGGCAAAGAAAAGCCAGCATCCGCACACCAGCACTACCATTGCAAGCATTGGAGTGTTGTCGAACCCTGCTAAGGTCAAAAGGACTACACGGATGTCAACTGGAGGGAAGCCTCCGCGTCACTGTTTGGCTCCACGGTCACTTCCTCCACGCACCAAGAATCCCATCCATACCCTTATCCATGAGCATCAATTCCAGAATATGCCCAAGGAGAAATTACCCTCCAATTGGGACATGCCTCGTTCTAACCATGCAGGAAAACAAGACTTCAAGGAGGAAGAGTGGGGAAAGAATCGCAAGAGCTAGAATTCGCAACCCAACATGATCATGAGCCGCATTGAGCAAAACTCGGAGTTGATTCGACTCTCACCTTCGAGATTGAGGACTTGGGAAAATTAATCAAAAAGCTCATCGAGAGAATACCACCACCACCGAAGGAGTAATTCGTCATCAGGTTTTGGCATCCCCTTGGTTTGTTCCAAGCTTGGGAGAGTGTCGCGGTATCACATCAATATCTTCTATCTTTTTACCTTTTTAGTAGAGTCATATCATGAATAGAGAAGTTATCATGTAGGATGGTTTGCATTATGGAAGTGTCCCCTCTCTCGCTAGATATCTATGTATCCCTTGGTGTGAGTTGCCGTTATGGAATATTAATGAGAAGTTATATCATTTACTCTTTTGCATATCTTATATTAGTTTTCAATTTATGGTTGTATGATTGATCTTGTCGTTAGTATTGGTATCACTTTGGGATCATTGAGTAAATTTAGTTGGTTTTGGAAAACCTGGATCGGTCAGTAGCAACACTATTTCGAGAATTGAATCAAAAAGACAAAGGTACTCTTAAAGAAATATCATTTCATCATCTTTCTTTCTTGGTTTTCTCATAAGCTTAGTATTCTCTGGTTAAGATCTCTTGTGCTTCCAAGGAAGATTACATGTTTGTTTTTATCACTTGTATGTTTGTTTGTTTCCTTCAACTCTTATACTTGCTACCCAGCTTTGCTAGCCAAAAACCTGTACTAAGAGGGAATGCTTCTCGTGCATCCAATCCTTAAACCAAAATCTATGCCATTTGTGTTCACCATACCTACCTACTAGCACTATTGCTATTCCAAGTAAATTCATGTTTTTATCTACCTTCCAAATTAAACTTGTTATGTGAAAATTAGTGATTAAAGCTCTCACGAACTTGATGGCACACTTTACTTTCTTGCATTTAATAATCTTGAACCATTGTGTCCATCTTTGTTGCGTATATGCTTGCGCTTTATAAGTTGAAGTTAGCAGAACCATGCTATCATGGGGAACGCTTTCAACATTGCATTGGTACTTTGTACCTAGTTGATATCATGTTCTTTTGCTTCTGGATCCCGGCGGTGTGAAATAAAAGGGGAACTTGTAAGATCATGGATTTTGTATGTGTGTTAGAGAAATGCCTGGGCCGCTAGCCTAAGCCATGCCTAATCATGGTGGAAACTTGCAGGATAACCATAATGAGAACTTTATGAAGCATCCTCAATAAAAACCTATGCAAATAGCAAATAAAAGGATAGCTGAGATGCTCATTGTCTGCTTGCCTTGTCATTTTGATTATGGGATAGCTCCTGTATCATGTGCAAGGGGTACCCCGTTAGCAGTTCTCTATGATACATATGTATTTACAATGACAAGAGCTTACATGTGACTGAAGTTGAGTAGCATGAGGTTCGGTACTCGTAAGTAAGGGGCATGAGATTTCAATTTATAACTTGTCAAGCATATCCTCTTAGTTGTGTCACTTTAACCTTAATCACCTAAATATGCCTATGATAGGGGCAATGAGAGATGAAAGCTAATAAGTATCATAATTTTTGGAAGCTCTTTATGAAACTTGAAATCCCTGCTTCCCTCTGCGAAGGGCCTTTCTTTTACTTTTTAATTGAGTCAGTAAACCTATTCCCTTCTACCCCAGCAAGTATTTTGAGTTGTTGTGTTTCATTCATTCATATGATGATTTATTCAATCATGTTTCTTATGTTCCTTGTTTTGCGCATTGCTCTTATCTTGGTGATTACTACTTTGAAAGCTATCATTGAAAACCAGTTATTTGTGAACTTCTGCAAATTGTCAACTATTCTTCGACCAAGAGCTAAGTTTGCCATTACCAATTATGATTTGCTTTATGCATCTTTATTGTGTTTCCTTTACTTATTGCAAGTTGAGTTATATAATAGTTAGTTGTCTTCTATTATGATTTATGTATTGATGAATGTGATGCTTCTTGTCCGTATTCTTTTATTGACTCTTCACTCCATAAACCTGAGGTCATGTTTATTGAGCTCAGTTTCGCTTGGGGACAAGCGAAGTCTAAGCTTGGGGGAAGTTGATACGTCCATTTTGCATCACTATTCTATATCATAATTTACTATTATTCATTGATATATTTCATATTAAGAGATGATACTTATGTTATTTCATCTGTTTTTGCATGGTTGATGACTTTTGGAGCATGGACCGCTGCAGTCAGGATTCTGATGGAAAAGGTCCTGTTTGGAGGCAAAATTCACGAAAATCAGAAAATCTGGGAAAATACATGGAAAATTCTATTTTTCCAGAAGACGAAGATTGCCAGAAGGGGAAGTGGAGATGGGCCACGGGGGGCCCACACCACCCCCAGGCGCGGGCCACCCCAGGCCGCGCCACCAGGTGGTGTGGCCACCCTGGCCCACTCCAGGCTCTCCCCTCTGGCGTATATTATCCTCCCGAAACCCTAAGACTCGGGGAGCGACCACAAAAAGATTCCGCCGCCTCTGCTGGGCGGAAAGCACTATGAGAGAAAGATCTCACCGGCAGACAGAATTCTGCCAGGGGAATTCCTTCCCGGAGAGGGGAGATCGTCGCCATCAACACCACCATCAAGCTGGACTTCATTGGGATCATCATCATCATCATCATCTCCATCACCACCATCATCTCCACTTCATACCGCTGTAACAATTAGGTTGAATCTTGCATAGTGCTTAGGGGAAACTTTCCCGGTGTTGATTACTCCTTGTAGTTGATGCTATTGAGTGAACCATTGAATTATCGTTTATGTTTAGATTGTTACATATCATTATTTCATCTTTGATCATGATCCATATGATGTCTTGTGAGTAGTTCGTTTTGTTCTTGAGGACATGGAGAAGTCATGTTGTTAGTAGTGAAATTGTGTTGAGAAAGATTCAATGGTTTGATATTTAAGTTGTGGTGTACTTCTTCTAGTGGTGTCATGTGAACATCGACTACATGACACTTCACCTATATGGGCGTAGGGGAATGCATTGTGTATTTGGCTACTAATCGTAGGGGTTGCCGGAGTGACAAAAACCTGAACCCCCGTTAGGGAACCTTTGCACAAGGGATGCCAGGGTCTTAGAGTTTAAAGCTGTGGTTAGATGTCTATCTTAATTACTTTCTTGTACTTGCGGATGCTTGCAAGGGGTATAATCACAAGTATGTAATAGTCCTAGGAAGGTCGGTACATTAGCACAGGTTCACCCACACAACACTTAGCAAACTAAAGAAGGTTAATCAACTATATGAAGCGAAAGCACTTGACGATATTCCCGTGTGTCCTCGAGAACGTTTGGTCATCTTAAGTAATACAACTGGCTTGTCCTTTGCTAAAGAAAGGATTGGGCCACTTGCTGCATTTATTCCTATTGTCTTTTATTTACTCGTACTTTATTTACCTGCATTATCAAAAAACCCTAAAAACCCGTTTGCTAAGTATTTATAGAGAATTCCTGCTCCAAGCCATTCGCCAACACCTTTTGCTCCTCGTTGGGTTCGACACTCTTACTTATCGAAAATACTACGATACACCCCCTATACTATTGTGATACTGCGACACACCTTTTGCTCCTCGTGGGTCATCAAACATCAAGAGGAGCATCACGCTTAATTTCAAGCTCTTCACCAAGCTATTGTGATACGGATCACGCCGATGATCCTTAAGGTTTGTCCCGATCTTTCACAGCGAATCAACCTGATAGATGATCTCCCAATAACGCCGATGAACGTCACCTGAAGAAGAGGAATCAATCCAGCAAGTAACGTGATGAAGATCACCACGCCTCAAACCTGAGCACGACAATCCTTAATGAACACAAGAACCTCCGCAGCAGTAATATGGTAAACGGTATCGCCATCCCCGGAGGGATGATACACGATGGAGCACAATATAGTTTTTAGACTAAACAACTGAACTCCCCTAAACCCTAGGCGGCTGGCTCCTTTATATAGGAGGCCTGCAACTAGTCGGTTGGATAGACCCAAACCGAACACACAACGGACTCGAACCTAACCTAGACTCGGACCCAATAACATAGCAATAATATTTGACACGACCTTAGACTTATCATTACATATCATAGGTTATCCTGGCGTGCCAATCATCAGTGGGATGCGCCCGCATCACCTAGCTTGGTGGAGTCCTGAAATTAGGCTTCACCTCCTCCTTCATGCCCATATCATCATCCCCCCTTCAAGAAGCGTTGTCCCCAACGCTTGCGGGTCGGGTCGGAAAGGTGTCGTGATATGAACAATCGCTTCACGCGTCTTCGCCATCTTCAAGTCTTGCTTGCCTTCCTCACCACATCCTCCCTCTTGGCCTACTCGACTTGATATAGCGCTTGGCGCCTGCACCTCCTTGCGTCTCCATACGAGTTTGGACCTAGGCGCCACCGTCTTCTTCTTCTCACTTCTTGTTGGAACCCGTGGTTGCTGAACATGGACCTTCTTTGCACGGCCTGGCAGAAGATGAGTAATGCCTGGACCACACAACTGACGAACATGTCCATCCTTGCCTCTATGCATCCGCACAACTGTCCCAACAAAACGCTTCATAGGTGTGTGAACAAAACTGCTCTTATTACCCCACTGCACCACATGCACTAGAACATCAGGAGCACAACTATCATCCGTATGAACACCTGTGTCAACACAAACAACCTTCTGAACACATGCTGCGACATCCTTCCTCTCAGCAATAAGAGGATGCATTTCAACTGGCTTGTCACTAACAAGTTCCACTTTCTTGTCATCTACAGGCATAGCTGAAGCAATATCAACATTGTCGCACTGTGCATCATGCTCTCCATCCTGCACCTTAGCTAGCCCAGATTTTGGCTTAGCCTTGTGAACCTTCTCCTTATGTACCACCAGGTCTACATTAGACTTTATGTGATCATCCTGCATAGGCTTCAAAGTCTGCTGTTTGTCACCATGCACAAAAGAATATGTATTTGCTCTTCCAGCATGTGTAACGTTGCGATCATACTGCCATGGACGACCAAGTAACAACCCACATACCTCCAATGGCAACACATCGCACTCAATCTCATCAACATAATCACCAACTATAAATGGCACATGCATCTTATGAGTTACCTTCACCATACTGCAGCTATTGAACCACTGTAGATGCTTAGGTTCAGGAATACGCCATGTGGACAACCCCAACGCTGCCACCATTGCCTTGCTAATGCCATTAGTACAGCTTCCTCCATCAACAATCAACTTGCATGCTTTGCCTTTGATCATACACTGCGCCTGAAATAAATTCCAACGTTGGCCCTTGTCAACTGTCATGAAATCATCATCTTGTACTTTCTTGAGTTGCAAATTCAGTCCACTCAATGGTACAACATCCACTGGAACAATCACCTTGTCCTCTATCTTTGATGGTGCCAAAAATTTAGCACGTAAAAACTTTTTGTAGTCCTCCCAAATAGTGTTTATTGAGACACCTCGCGTACGTGTGTCCACATTCCACCACCTGAAAATTCGGGCATCCTCACGCCTTTTTGCAAGACGAAAAGCGATAGTGTCGTCAAACTGCAGATCTGGAGAAAGATCAACACATAAGCGAAAGCCAGCTTGCATTGTCTCTTCCCATAACTTGTATTCTGTCGAGGTTGCAGTATGTAGGAGCTTCCACTTCAATTTACTAGAATCCCAGCGCACACAATTTTTCAGGTCTAGATAATCATTGTAAACGTCTTGCGCTGAAAAATCACTAACATTACTCTCAAGATTCATCTCTGAACTTTAGCAGAACTCTAACCAAAAATCACACAGACACCGCAGCGATCTTTTCTTTTATCTCCTTTTTCTTTTCTTTACTGGAGTCCACGGAACAGAGGCGCGGGCGCGATCCCAGGCGGGCGCGATTCCTGCCACGAGCGGGCTGAATAGAGGCGGGTGTCCCACGCTGGAGGATGAGGGCGCTTGAGGCCTCGCGCTCGACCATAGAGGAGGTTTCTCCTCAGGCGAGCGACGTGAGGCAACTCAGCGATCGGACTCCCTTTTTTTTATCGATCGTAATAAGCCTCGCTCAGGGACAGAGCTGTCTGTCCCCAGGTGTGCGGGCGAGCGACGTGGAAACAGGCACTTGGGCCAGCCCACCCTGGCGAGCGGCAAGAGCACCAAGCGCGAACGGCGCAGGCGGATCGAGGGCTCTAGGAACGCGCACGCGAGCCTCCCTGCGTGGTCGCTCGTCTCTCTTTGTTTTTTTAACGCCCCGATCGGATCTAATAGTAGATCGGTAGGACTCTAAAAAAACGCTGGTAGGGAAACCGATCTTGATCGTGCTGCCGATGGAATTATCGATCCACGATCTGAGGGATACGCGGTGACGGCGCCTGCCTCCCTCCTTCTTTTCCTGAATCGATCGGATCAAGGATCTGAAAAAAAAACTACTGACGGAACTATCTCACGAGAACAGAACTACCAAGGCGTGGCTCAAGATCGATCTGCAGTAACTCACGAGAATAGAACAATCTCAAAATCCCACAGAAACGAAAAAAAAACTCCTGGCCATGTGCAATTCTTTCCTTCTCTCGCTAATCAATCTGATCTGAAAACTATCAGTGAAGAACAATCCGTAGATCAATCAACAGAAAATACTCGCAGTGATAAACCCAGTGCTCTGATACCACCTGATACGGATCACGCCGATTGATGAGGACATCCCTACAATTACACCTACCCCAATGACTATTGAAGATGCTACAACTGTTGCAAGAAAGAATCAGTCCAATGAGATTAGAATTGGACCTGTTTACAAGAGCTCGTGCTAAGCTACTGGAACAACAGGTGAATTTACTCCTAAACGAATATGGTACTTTGATTGATGAGAACTTTATACTGCCTAAGTCTATGCATTTATGTATGATCAGGTTCGTTGGAGAAACAAGCATGTCGCGAGGAGGAGAAGGGCTAGAAGAGAAGCCCAATATGATGATCGCCCAAGGATGCGCGAGGGAGGAGCGGGAGGAAGGCGCAAGAGAAGATCATCAAGACGAAGGCAAAAAGATCTGCCACGACCGGAGTGTCCGGCCAGATCCACCCGGACTGTCCGGCCTGGTCGAGAGGCAAACTGGCGTGGACATTCCGTATGCCAGTTCGGACACTACACGGACGCCACCCGAAAACTTCAAAATTTCCGGCCAGACCGGAGTGTCCGGCCTGACCGGACTGTCCGGCCGATTTCGACCGGAGTGTCCGACCGCCGACCAAATCTGGTCCGAGTCGGTTTGTATCAGTTTGAGTCGTTTGCGTTTAGTTTCGGTTTCTGGTTGCTCCAGCCGCCCTTATAAGCCTTGGGACGACTTCTAGTTAGGTTTTAGACCACGTTAAAACTATTTTGGAGTTGTTTCTTTCATAGAACCTCTAGAATTACCCTGTGTTCGAATCTACCAACTATAATTGAGTGTGATCTGTTGTTCCATTGGGAATTAGTAGATTGCATAGTACCGTTCATGGTCACGGCTGCGTGCGCAAAAGCGTGGTGTTGTGAATATCCTACAAGGTTCGAGAGCTGTTGCATTGGCATCAGGGATAGAGCGGGAGAGTTCATAACTATAGGCTAGTTATCTATCATCCACCATCATCACCGCCATCTGCTTACTGAGAAGATCGGGCCACCCCATATCATCTTGGTATCAGATTTCCAGTGTTGCCTCGGTAAGCATCCACAAATCCATCCATAGATTAGAGAGTGTTTTCGTCCTATACAGAAAAAGCCTTACAAAAAGATTTGCCATAGACTAGATTGCATCGTTTTCGAGTTTTAGTTGCTGACTGTATCTTCTCGTAGATCCGATCTGCAGGTTTTCCTCGTAGGAGTCTAGTTTCCGTTTGTGTCTAGGTTTAGGGTTTGATCTTGTTTTCCGCTGTTCCCACCGTTACCGTTTCCGCAAGTATTTATCGTTTTTTTTTCCGAGTCCACATAGCGTACTTTTGTTTGCATACCATAGACACAGCCTATCTACAGCATCTGTGCCTAGGAACTTACCCACGAGACTAGTTGCTTTGCTCGACAGGCTGCTCATTAGGGTTTTGAAGTGCAAACAATTTTGACAGGCAAAACCGGACTATCCGGCTGAATCACACCGGACTATCTGGCCCCACCGGAGTCTCCGGTGCATATCAACCGGACTATCCGGCCTAGTTCTGTTATACGTTGCTGTACTCGTTTGCTTTGAGTAATATAGTTGAAAAATAAAAAAAAAGAGAACAGAAAAGAGAATCAGTATTAAAAAAAGGAGATATAGAAGTGTGCAATATAGGAGGCCTTGTTGTGTATAGCACTAGTAGATTGAGCAATCTTGTGCCTGTTCTATTTGAGCTATTACTAGCGTCTCTCTTGTGTATTGCAATATTCCTTTCCATAAGTTGCTTTGCCACGTTTATCTCCACTGTGTGTGTTTCTTGGGTATTTGTACGATCAGCACTAGGACTTGTTTGCGGTGTAGATAGGGTACCAAACCTATAGCTCCACTTTTTACATAACCTGTATGCCCTGCGATCATTCTCTATACCTTTGATATTCACTTCATCACATCAAGTGCATCAGTCTTTGATTTCGTTTTGGTAGAGCATCTCTATTCACTTTGGAACGGTAAGATCTCCTTTCTTATTAGTTGTGAGTGAGTTGTGAGAGTTTCCACCATACAGATTCCGATTTTTGCACTAACCTACTAATCATGTCTACTAGTGATGATGATGTTGTGTTGCAGAAAAAGAAGGATGAGGAGCTCGTCAATTGGCGTGAATATGAGGCTTTGAAATCCCACTTGACACGTGTGTTTACTAACACGATAGATTCCATTGACAAGAATCTCCAAGATATGAATATGAGATTGGATTAGCATGTTGGGACAGTTGATACTATCCAAACGCAAGTGGCTATGCTCAATGTAAATGTCACCACTTTGCAGCAGTCCATTGAGGGTTTGACAGCCGCCTTGCATAGAAGGGAAGATCCTCAACATGATGATGCCTTTGATGATTTCGATGAGGGTAGCGTTGTTGATGCTGGTCCACATGTTGGCAGGGGACGTGCTATTCCCCCTGTCCATGCACCTGCTCATGGTCGTGGGTTTGCCCATCTTGGGCGTGGTCAACGTGTGCCCAACCAAGCTGCTGATGATGGTTTGGGCAAGCCAAAATTCTCGATTCCTAAGTTTGATGGTTCCATTGATCTTGAAGACTACCTCACCTGGGAATTGAAGATTGAGAAACTTTGGCGCTTATTTGACTATCCAGAAGATAAGAAGGTCAAGCTTGCAACATCTGAATTTGATGGTTATGCTTTACGTTGGTGGGATGCTCTTGTGCAGCATAGAAGGGAGGACAATGAACTTCCTGTGATGGATTGGCGCAAGATGAAGCAAATCATGAAAGCTCGTTTCGTACCAACCAACTACTTGCGATCAGTTTTTGATAAATTGACGCAACTGAAGCAAGGCACCATGACAGTTGATGAGTACTACATGGAGATGGAGATGCTTATGCAGCGTGCTAGAATTCGTGAGTCCATTGAGATGACCATGCAGCGATTACTAAACAATTTGAAGTTACCGATCAAGAGCATTGTTCGTCATCACAAGTATGAGACCATGAATGAGTTGTTGCATCATGCTAGAGAGGCCGAATCCCAGTTGGCAGAAGAGGCAAAGTCACGTGCTTGTTTTCTGTCCTCTAGCAGATTTTCGGCCAGGTCTACACCTCCTACAGTCATGCCACCAGCTGCTGTTCCGTTTACACCATCGGCCAAACCAGCAAGTACACCTTCGTTTGGTTCTAATGCTCAGAAACCCGCTGTTCCTGCTGCTAGCTCGGGTTCCAACATGTCTACTACACGTACTCGTGATGTAGTGTGCCATACTTGTGGAAGTAGAGGTCACTACAAGAAAGATTGTCCAAACAGCAAGGTTATGTTTGTTAATGAACAAGGTGAAGTAGAAAGTGGAGATGAAGCTTCTGATGATGATATTGATGACGGCGAGGAAGGTGCTGATGCATATGCTGAGCGTGCACCCACTATTGTCGTATCTTCACGTGTACTTAGTGTGCAACCGGTTGAGGAATCCCAGCGTTGCAACTTGTTCCAAACAAAAGCTCTAGTTGGACCAAACAAAGCTTGCAAGGTAATTATTGATTGAGGTAGCTGCAGAAATCTTGCAAGTAAGGAACCATGTGCCAAACTGAATTTGACATACTTACCTCATCCCAAGCCATACTACATACAATGGTTGAGTAACAATGGTGAGATGAAGGTAAATCATATGGTACGTGTGAATTTTCAAATAGGGCCATACAAAGATTCTATTGATTTTGATGTGGTTCCTATGACTGTTTGTCACCTACTATTGGGTCGGCCTTGGCTCTATGATCGCCATGTGCAACACAATGGCCGAGCCAATACATATCACTTGGAATTCAAAGGAAAGAAGATTACTATGCAGCCAATGACACCATAAGAAATTGTGAATGATTCTCGCCAAAAGATAGAGGTGAACTTGAAGAAAGATACTACCACTCGGCGAGACTGTGTAACAGCTGTTCCTGATGTAATTGAGCCTAAAATGGGTGATATAATGAAAAGTGAGAGAGTGCCTGGGTTATTGATATTAGCCACCAAGGAGGATATGAGAGAGTTTCGTGAGGATCCTACAGCCATGCCACTTGTGCTCATGTATAAGGGCGAGGTATTGGTTTCTAACAACATGACCCCTATTTCTCTTGGTGTCTCTTCTGTTTTGCAGGACTTTGGGGATGTGTTTCCAGAAGACGTACCCGCAGGTTTGCCTCCATTGCGTAGTATAGAACATCAAATGGACCTCATTCCTGGCGCCACACTTCCCAACCATGCACCTTACAGGACTAATCCCGAAGAAACTAAGGAAATTCAGAAGCAAGTACAAGCGTTGCTGGATAAAGGGTACATTCGTGTCTCTCTTAGCCCTTGTGCTGTTCCTGTTATTTTAGTTCCTAAGAAACATGGTACATGGCGCATGTGTGTTGATTGTAGAGCGATTAATAACATCACTATTCGATATCGTCATCCTATTCCACGCTTAGAGGATATGCTAGATGAATTGAGTGGTGCTGCTGTTTTCTCTAAAATTGACTTGCGTAGTGGTTATCATCAAATTAGGATGAAAGAAGGGGATGAATGGAAAACTGCTTTCAAAACTAAATTCGGTTTGTATGAGGTGGTTAGTTATGCCGTTTGGTCTTACTAATGCACCTAGTACTTTCATGCGTTTGATGAATCATGTTTTGAGAGAGTTTATTGGTCGTTTCGTGGTTGTTTACTTTGATGATATACTCATATACAGCCACACCGAATCTGAACATTGCACTCATATTAGACAAGTTTTGCAAGTGTTACGTGATAATAAACTGTATGCTAATCTTGAGAAGTGTACATTTGCAAAAGATAAGGTCATATTTCTAGGATTTGTTGTTTCTAAGCATGGAGTAGAGGTAGATCAATCTAAAATTGAATCAATTCAGAATTGGCCTACTCCAACGAATGTTAGTCAAGTGCGTAGTTTCCATGGTCTCGCTGGTTTCCATAGGCGCTTTGTGAAAGATTTTAGCACCATTGCTGCACCATTAAATGATTTGACAAAGAAAGGTGTTCCTTTTGTATGGGGCGCGGCCCAAGACATTGCTTTTGATACATTAAAACGTTTGCTTACTTCTGCACCATTACTTGCATTACCTGATTTTTTGAAGCAATTTGAAGTTGAATGTGATGCTAGTGGTATAGGCATAGGTGGCGTTTTGATGCAAGAGGGTCGGCCTATAGCTTATTTTTCTGAGAAATTGACTGGTGCTCGTTTGAATTATTCTATATATGATAAAGAATTGTATGCACTTGTTAGAGTACTTGAGGTTTGGCAATATTATTTGTGGCCAAAAGAATTCATCATACATTCTGATCATGAAGCATTGAAATACTTGAAAGCTCAATCAAACTTGCATAGAAGATTAGCTAAATGGGTTGAGTTCATTGAGTCTTTTCCTTACATCATTAACTATAAGAAGGGAAAAGAGAACGTTGTTGCTGATGCTCTATCTAGGAAGAACATGCTATTAACCAATCTTGATGTTAAAATTCCTGGATTAGAAGCTATTTGTGCACTTTATGCAACTGACCATGATTTTGCTGAACCATATCGTTTGTGTGCTCTTAGAAACGCATGGGATAAGTATCATATACATGATGGATATTTGTTTCGAGCTAACAAACTATGTATTCCAGAATCGTCGTTGCGTTTGTTCTTAGTGCAGGAATCACATGCTAGTGGTTTGATGGGTCACTTTGGGCATGAGAAGACGTTGCTCATGCTTGCTGATCACTTTTATTGGCCCAAGATGAGGCGTGATGTGTACAGATTTGTGAGCCGGTGTATTACACCACAAGTCGAAATCTAAGCTAAAGCCTCACGGTTTGTATACACCTCTCTCTGCACCGACTACTCCATGGGAAGACATTAGTATGGATTTTGTGCTAGGTCTACCTAAAACTCAGAGAGGTCATGATTCTATATTTGTGGTAGTGGATAGGTTCTCTAAGATGGCTCATTTTATTTCCTGCCACAAAAGCGACGATGCGTCGCATGTTGCTAACCTGTTTTTCAGGGACATCGTGAGATTACATGGAGTACCAAAGACGATTGTTTCTGACCGTGATGTGAAGTTCATGAGCTACTTTTGGAAGACCTTATGGGGAAAGCTAGGAACGAAGTTGCTGTTCAGTACTACATGTCATCCCCAAACAGATGGTCAAACGGAGGTGGTGAATCGAACATTGTCACAGCTGCTAAGGACCATGATTAAAAAGAATTTGCGGGAGTGGGAAGAGTGTTTGCCACATGTTGAGTTTGCTTACAACAAGGTTGTGCATTCAACTACTCAGCTTTGTCCTTTTGAGGTGATGTATGGTTTCAAGCCATTGACGCCACTTGATATGTTGCCTCTGCCATTACATGAGAGAGTTGATATGGAGGCATCAAAACGTGCTGATTATGTGAAGAAAATACATGAGAAGACTCGAGAGGCTATTGAGAAGAAAGGCAAGAACATTTCTGCTGCAAGGAATCAAGCAAGGAAAGAAGTGTTGTTCAAGCCTGGAGATATGGTTTGGGTGCATCTACGCAAGGATAGGTTTCCACTACTTCAAAAGTCAAAGTTGAAGCCACGTGGTGCTGGTCCTTACAAGGTGTTAGCCAAGATTAATGATAACGCCTACTCGGTTGATATACCTATTGAGGAGTTTGGTGGAGTTATCAATAGCTTCAACGTTGCTGATTTGTCACCATATGCTGGAGAAGACCTTGGAGCGTCGAGGTCGACGCCTTTTGAAGGGGGGAGATGATGAGGACATCCCTACAATTACACCTACCCTAATGGCTACTGAAGATGCTACAACTGTTGCAAGAAAGAATCAGTCCAATGAGATTAGAATTGGACCTGTTACAAGAGTTCGTGCTAAGATACTGGAACAACAGGTGAATTTACTCCTAAACGAATATGGTACTTTGATTGATGAGAACTTTATACTGCCTAAGTCTATGCATTTATGTATGATCAGGTTCGTTGGAGAAACAAGCATGGCGCGAGGAGGAGAAGGGCTAGAAGAGAAGCCCAATATGATGATCGCCCAAGGATGTGCGAGGGAGGAGCGGGAGGAAGGCGCAAGAGAAGATCATCAAGACGAAGGCAAAAAGATCTGCCACGACCGGAGTGTCCGGCCAGATCCACCCAGACTGTCCGGCCTGGTCGAGAGGCAAACTAGCGTGGACATTCAGTATGCCAGTTCGGACGCTACACGGACGCCACCCGGAAACTTCAAAGTTTCTGGCCAGACCGGACTGTCCGGCACACTTCACCCGGAGTGTCCGGCCTGACCGGACTGTCCGACCGATTTCGACCGGAGTGTCCGCCCGCCGACCGAATCTGGTCCAAGTCGGTTTGTATCAGTTTGAGTCGTTTGCGTTTAGTTTCGGTTTCTGGTCGCTCCAGCCGCCCTTATAAGCCTTGGGACGACCTCTAGTTAGGTTTTAGACCACGTTAAAACTATTTTGGAGTTGTTTCTTTCATAGAACCTCTGGAATTACCCTGTGTTCAAATCTACCAACTATAATTGAGTGTGATCTGTTGTTCCATTGGGAATTAGTAGATTGCATACTACCGTTCATGGTCACGGCTGCGTGCGCAAGAGCGTGATGTTGTGAATATCCTACAAGGTTCGAGAGCTGTTGCATTGGCATCAGGGATCGAGCGGGAGAGTTCATAACTACAGGCTAGTTATCTATCATCCACCATCATCACCGCCATCCGCTTACTAAGAAGATCGGGCCACCCCATATCACCGATGATCCTTAAGTTTTGTCCCGATCTTTCACAGCGAATCAACCTGATAGATGATCTCCCAATAACGCCGAGGAACGTCACCTGAAGAAGAGGAATCAATCCAGCAAGTAACATGATGAAGATCACCACGCCTCAAACCTGAGCACGACAATCCTTGATGAACACAAGAACCTCCGCAGCAATAATATGATAAACGGTATCGCCGTCCCCATAGGGATGATACACGATGGAGCACAATATAGTTTTTAGACTAAACAACTGAACTCCCCTAAACCCTAGGCGGCTGGCTCCTTTATATAGGAGGCCTGCAACTAGTCGGTTCGATAGACCCAAACCGAACACACAACGGACTCGAACCTAACCTAGACTCAGACCCAATAACATAGCAATAATATTTGACACAACCTTAGACTTATCATTACATATCATAGGTCGTCCTAGCATGCCAATCATCAATGGGATGCACCCGCATCACCTAGCTTGGTGGAGTCCTGAAATTAGGCTTCACCTCCTCCTTTATGCCCATATCATATTGCCAATCTCGGCAACCTTCATGGACATCGCTCAAGCTCGTCAAGTTCATCTTGTACGCATTCCGCAAGTAGTCACAGAGAGTCTCCGCGCTCACACTCTTGTCATGGAGAACCCCACCACCACAATGGGGAACACTAAGCTCATCATCGACATGAACAAGCGGTTGGCCCACAAGCTTAACAACTGCACCATGAAAGACATCATCGGCACCATGATCATCATGCTCAACCACAACAACAAGAAGGACATGGTCGCCCACCGCAACAAGCAATGATACAAGTGTAACCTCGACAAGTGCAAGAACGTCATGGTGAAGACCATCAAAATGATATGCACCATCATCCACCTCATGACCATCGTCAACCACATCACATCAATCAAGAATTAGAATGGGATACAAGTGACGATGATGAGGATGCGCGCCGTGCTAGACGCAACAATTGTCATGCTCAAGCCCACCATCATCATAAGCAACCAATGAATGCAAATGATATCGAGAAAAGGCGTAGAAGGGACATCGAGAATCATCAAGATCCTCCACCACCGCCACCTCGAGACAATCAAGCTCTCCTCTGTCACCACACACACCAAGTGAAGCAAGCATGAGACAAGAATGCCGCAACTACCACCTTGAGCACGAGGGTGTCAAGTTTGGAAAGCTCAAACTCATTAAGCCCAAGTTCAAAGGAGAAGAATATGCCACATATATTGATTGGGAGATCAAAGTTGACAAAATCTTCCGAGTTCACAACTATTCCGAAGAGAATAAAGTTACAATGGCATCCCTTGAGTTTGAGGACTACGCTAATGTTTGGTGGGAAGACTATCAAAGAACTCGTGAGAAGAAAGAAGAACCACAAATTAGAACTTGGACATAGATGAAGGAAGTGATGTACAAAAGATTCGTCACCGAGCACTATAGACAATATATCCTCGACAAGATACAAAATTTGAAGCAGGGCACACAGTTAATCTAAGAGTTCTACAAGGAAATAGAGAAGAGGATGATGCGAACTGATGTGAGTGAACTGGAAGAGCAAACAATCGCAAGGTTCCTCAATGGTTTGAGTCGCCCAGTACGGAAAATTGTTGACTTACAACTATACAAGAACCTCATCGAGCTTCTCCGTCAAGCTACCAAAGCCGAGTGCCACTTACAAAAAGAGAATGCTTATGAGAAGACCAAGGCATACTTTGCTTCCATCAATGCAAATGCCTCCACCAAGCGAACAAATCAAGCACCAACCTCATCCAAGCAAACAAAAACAATGATAGCATCCTCCTCCACCACAACATCGTATAGTCAAGTCACTTGTTTCAAGTGTGGAGTGAAGGGTCACAAGTCATATGAGTGCACCAACACAAGATTCATGCTTACGGATGAGAATGGTGCAGTCTATTCTGTCAGTGAAGAGGAATATGAAGCTTTGACTCAAAGAGCAATTGCAAGGGAAGACGCAATGGAAGAGAACAAAACCCTTTTATGCGAGCATGATCCAAGACCTTCCCTCATCATAGCGCAAGTCTTGAAAACACACTCCATACAAAGAGAGGACCAACGCCTCAATATCTTGCAAACTCAAGCCAGAATCGATGGCAAGTCCATAAAGGTGATCATCAATGGAGGAAGTTGTCACAACCTTGTGAGCACCTACCTTTGTGACAAACTTAAGTTACCATACATGGATCACCCTCACCCCTATCATGTTAGATGGCTTGATGACAATGGAACCCTCAAGATCTAACACAGTCAACGTCTCCTTCAAGATTGGCCCCTATGAAGACACCGTCGAGTGTGATGTGGTGCCAATGACCGTGTGTCACATGCTACTTGGGAGACCATTGCAATATGATAGAAGAACCATACATGATGGCACTACCAACCAATACTACTTCAAGTGGAACGACAAGGCATTGGTTCTCCAACCTATGACGCCAAGCCAAATTATTGCATCCAACATGACATTTGTACACAACATAAAGCAAGATAAAGACCCTTGTGAGATGAGTGGTGAAGGAGTGAACCACCACCACGAGAGTGAGTGACACAAGCCTCAAATGAGTGGAAAAAATCATGAGTGCCACGTTGCATGCCACCAAATGTGAGAAGATATATTTGAGTGTGACCAAACTAACAATCTATCATACAATTTTCTCTCATTGTGTTCAGTTTTTCAAGGTACCCAAGATAGACCACCACCTCCAAGGAACATAATACAAGATCTTCAACCGTGCCTCGAAGGCAAAGCACAATTAAAAGCTCTTCTACAACTCGACACAAGGCTTCGACCGGAGATCCGACCATAGACAAGCTCAAGACCAAGGGCACATATCTTTCCTTGCATGATGAAGGAACATCCTCGAGGTCGACTCGTTTCAAGCGGGGGGATATGATGTAGCCCAACACATGGCAATCACCATTGTTCCACATCATGCTACACCAATCACTCCTATTAAGGTGAGTTCCTTCCATACTTTTCTTCCTTTGATCATCATTTTAATGGGATCCTACTTGAGACAAATGCCTATTGTATGACTAGGCCCATGACCATGATGCCAAGAGGAGACAAAGATGCCCTAGAAGCCAAGACACCTAAGAAAGAAGCCTGGAAGAGAATACGCAAGAAGCTGCTGGACAAGGACCAGAGTCAACGCCCTTGGACCCAGGAGTCTCTAGCCTGTCGCCCTAAGGACTCCGGACAGGACTCCCGACTAGCGTCTAGGGCTCCCAGTACACCCTCGGATACTTCCCTAGAGAGCATGAAGACTACACCCCTACTTCCAGAAGCTACACCAGCCACCCTGGAATCTACCCCAGAGACGATCCCGGAGTCTCCAGCCACCTCGGAGTCTCCGAACCCCTAGATCGGAGTCTCTAGCCTGACTGACATAGGCCTACGAGCCTCAAGATGGGACTAGCCCATGCAACACCCCAAACTCCCCTTTATGCCTAAACTACCCCTGTTTAAGTGGCTGGTGAAAGGTCCAACTTTGGTTGACTAGAGGGGGGTGGTGAATAGGATCCTACCAATTTTTGGTCTTTTCTTAAATTTTTTGGCTTTGCATAAAATTAAGTTCTCTAGAGATGCAACTAGATGAGCAACCTATATGGAAAACGATACAAGTAAACAAGACGGTAATTGCAACTAGTAAGGGATAGGAACGAGTAAACTGGTGAGGGGACACAGAGATGTAATTCCTGTAGTTCACTTCCAAGGAAGCTACGTCTATGTTGGAGAGGTGTCGGGGCTACACAAGGTCACCTGAGCGCCACAAAGGCCTCACCTTCTTCTCCGGTGAGCACCACCACAAAGGCGACCTCACAATCCACTAACTGGTGATCTTGAAGGCGCCAACCGAAACCTTTACAACAAGGTTGAGGTGAGACTCCACAACTCAATTGGAGACCCTCAACGACACCACGAAGCTTCACAACAATGCCCCAGCTCCGAGGATGCCCTACACCGTCTAGGGTTCCAAGAACCCAAGAGTAATAAGATCCACTAAGGATGGGTGGGGGAAATCACGATTCCTTTGGTAGAAGTGTAGATCTAGGTCGCCTCTCCCACTCCTGAAAAGATCAAGAGGTTTGAGTGGCTAGGGAGAGAGATCTAGGCGGTTGAGGCTCTTGTATTAATGGAGGAGAGAGAAAACAAAGAGATGAAATGAGAGGAGGAAGAAGGGTGCCTTAAATAGGCCCCTTCAAACTGAGCAGATTTCTGTCCCTGCGACACCATCGGTACAACTAGTGGTGATATGGGGTGGCCCAATCTTCTCAGCAAGCTCTTGTCGATGGCGATGGTGGATGATAGATAACTAGTGCATAGCTATGATCTCTCCCGCTCGAACCCTGATGCTAGTGCAACAGATCTCGAACCTTGTAGGATATTCACAACACCACACTCTTGCGCATGCAGCCGTGACCACGAACGGTAGAATGAAATCTACTAAGTCCCAATGGAATAACAGATCACACTCAATTATAGTTGGTAAATTCGAACACAGGGTAATTCCAGAGGTTCTATGAAAGAAACAACTCCAAAATATTTTAACATGGTCTAAACCTAAAACTAGTGCGCCCCATCTATTTATGAGTCTAGGGGTGCGGCGGCTAAGGGGGTGGACGAGTTGGTCCCACCCAACTAGGGTACAAACCGACCCAAAATTGGGTTCGGCTTAGGGTTCTGCCGTGGCAGAGTTTGGGCCTGTTTCTCTGCCGCGGCAGCCTGCCGTGGCAGAAAAGGACTCTGTTTCTGTGCCGCGGCAGCCTGCCGTGGCAGGAAAACGCATCGTTTCTCTGCCGCGGCAGAGATCCTGCCATGTGTTGATCTTCTTCTTGGTAGCTCCTTGCGCTTCCTCCCTCTCCTCCCTCGCGCATTATTCATTATCAACACACCATGCTCCATATGCTTCAACTCCTCGCTCCGTGCTACGCCTTCTTCTCCCATGTACCTGATCATACAATAGCACAAAGACTTAGGCAATTTAAAGTTCTTATAAATGAAAGCATCATGGTCAACTAGGAATGAGTTCACCTGATAGTCATTATTGATTTGACTTAATATTTCCTTCCAGTTTAAGCTGTCAGAATCATCATAATCCCTATATATATCATCATCCTCCCATTCTTCATGAAAAGCCGTCCACGGCTTTGGGTAAGCTGAAATTGGAAGAAACAAAAAGAACAACGTGTACGCAAAGTATATGTATATATAACATGTTATATTATTGTTGTTCACATGAAAAGTATGTCCAGTATACATCAAGCAACTTAAATTGCAGTTATAAGTGAAGTACAAAGAATCATGATCATGGTGAAAAACAACTAAATAGATAGTCTTGTTCTTCAATATTAAATTGAGTTTTCGCAAAGAAGATCTATGATCAAATTTGTGCACAAGATCAAACCAATTCAATATGTGTGCAAACCAAATTGATTGATGCCATGCTTCAACTGCGCTACTCTGATTATTATGAACATGATCATGTTGTCTAGTAAGTAAGATGCAACTTAATTTGCAAATATCAGTGAAGTCTAAAGTAGTAACATAACTAGACAAAGACTTTTGGGACAAACACAATGAATACAAAAACTTAGGTTCTATCTAGCAAGATTAAAACAATCCAACATATGTAAAATTACTTGTGTTGGTTGCAATATGTCAACTAGACCAGAACATGTTTCCATAATATGTCGAACATGAACTATTGTCCCATAGTAAAAAATTTGTGACACATTGCATATATGGCTGAAAACAGCTTGTTTCAGTTCAGCGATTCTATCACAAGTAATGCATATGTGATCCACACGAAAATTTGCATCCATGCCATATTCACCAATTAGATTGAAAGTGAAACAAGGAGAATATGTGCTAGAATTCAGAAATGAAATTTCAGAAATCTTAACTGATGAGGACATCCCTATAGTTACACCTACCCCAATTGCTAATAAAGATGTTCCAATTGCAAAGAAGGATCAATCCAATGAGATAAGGATTGGACCAATCACAAGAGCTCGTGCCAAGCTACTAGAACAACAGGTGAACTTGTTTCTTAATGAACCTGGTGTTTTAATTAATGAGAATTTTATATTACCTAAGTCTTTGAATTATTGTATAATCAGGTACTTAGGAGAAGAAGACATAGCACAGAGTGAGGAGCTGAAGGAACATGGCGTGTTGATCAATGAGGAATGCGCGAGGGAGGAGAGGGAGGAAGCGCAAGGAGCACTCCACGAGAAGATCAACACATGGTCGAGGGATCTCTGTCGCAGTAGAGAAACCACGCAGCCTTCTGCCGCGGCAGCCTGCCGCGACAGAGAAACCGGGTCCGACTCTGCCACGGCAGAGTAGGCCTGCGCGCCTTGAGCCGACCCACCTTGGGTCGGTTGTATCTTAGTCTAGGTCGAGTTGAACTGTTATTCCTAGTCGCAGCCGCCGACCCTTAGCCCTTAAATAGATGGGGACATCGTAGTTTAGGGTTCAGACCACGTTAAAATATTTTGGAGTTGTTTCTTTCATAGAACCTCTGGAATTACCCTGTGTTCGAATCTACCAACTATAATTGAGTGTGATCTGTTGTTCCATTGGGAATTAGTAGATTGCATACTACCATTCGTGGTCACGGTTGCGTGCGCAAGAGCGTGATGTTGTGAATATCCTACAAGGTTCGAGAGCTGTTGCATTGGCATCAGGGATCGAGCGGGAGAGTTCATAGCTACACGCTAGTTATCTATCATCCACCCTCACCATCGACAAGTGCTTACTGAGAAGGTCGGGCCACCCCATATCATTAACCATAGCACAACTCATACTCATAGGTTCATTTAGCATGATGGAATACACAATATCAGCAGGTGGTATTCTAGCAATTATTCCCTTATGTGTTATCAATACCACATGATCAAAATTTGAATTTGGTAAACTATCACATGGTGCTGAAACAATAGTGCAAGGCAAATCACAAGGAGGCTTCAGTAAAGGAATAGACTCACAATATGTCGCACATGTTGGCTGAAGCTCCAAATAGTACCAATGTCATCAACAATCTCCTCAGTTGTAGTAGGTACTAAAACATCCTCCACAAGTGACAATGCACAGTCCAACGATGCAGGTTGTAAAATAGATTGCTCCCTTTCTTCAAAAGCAACCTGCATAGCACAAGAAACAATACCAGGAGTAGAGATGATTACATTAGTAGAAATATCCTCACATGTATTAGCATCTACTGCATTGGTGTTTTCTTTTTCTCTCATACTGTTAGTATGGATGCTCTCATCCTCACGTTTAGTGGAATCGCACAGCTCACTTTTGATAACACTCTCACTCAGCTTGGCTATGTGGCTCTCATTCTCACATGGGTTGTAATGCCCACCGTGTTCAAGATGACAAATAATAGAATTGTCACCGTTCATCATGACCTTGTACTTAGCAGACAAACTGAACTCTTTTGTCCTCTCCTTGTGAAGAAGATGATACTCATGAAATTTGTCGGCTGAAATCCTGAGCATAGCACGCCTCTTCATGTTCCATTTGAAAGAAATCCTTCCAACAACAGGACATATTCGAGCGTCAAACCTTCTGCTCCAAGGTTCTCCCAATAGTATGTGAAAAGAATCAAGTGGTATAGGAGATACATCACAGCGCACAATCTCAGTATGCTCTCTAAAAGTCATAGGAACATCAGCGGTGTGTGAAATCAACATTGTGCCATATGATGAATGCAAGAGATATGGCACCGCACAGGCACATGTGGGTAGCTGCAGCTTTTGTACAACTTCAACGCTGATCAAATTAATAGTAGAGTTGCTATCAATGGTAATGGAAGCACATCGCTCACCAATCATCACATTATGGTGGAAAAGACCGTCACCATCAAAAATACCGCGTTCTTCCTTCCAAAAAGTTCCACTACAATGCCAATTGTGGAAGAATTTGTACCTATAGGTCTCCACATTATCTGTAACATCATTGGCCTCCATTTTCTGCATCACATCAACACTACTAGAAGACATGATTGGTACATTAGTGCACAAAATAAAATCTGGTGGTGGAACTCTCACAACTCACTCAAAACTGACAAGAAAGCAGATCTTACCGTTCCAAAGTGAATAGTGATGCTTACCAATTCGAAATCAAAGAATTATGCACGGATGTGATGAAGTGAATATCAAGGGTATGGAGAATGATTGTAGGGCACACATGTTATTTATGGTGGAGCTATATGTATGGTATCCTATCTACACCACAAACAAGTCCTAGTGCTGATCGTACAAAAACCAAAGAAACACACACGTGGAGATAAATGTGGCAATGCAACTATGAAGGGTGTTGCACTGCGCTGGAGAGACACTAGCAAAGCTCAAAGTAAACAGGCACAAGATTGCTCAATCTACCGGTGCACAAAGATATCACTAGGCCTCTTGCTCAATTCTTCTTTTCTTTTTTTATTTTTCTTTTGTATAGCTTCTTTCTCTTTTTTTTGCTTTTTTCTTTTGCTATATGCTCTTTTTTAATATATATCACACACGACCAATTTACAAAGCACATCACCAAAACCCTACGAGCAGCTTGTAAGAGCGGAAACTAGTCTCAATGGGAAAGTTCCTACACTTATGAAATAGAATGGCTGTAGCTAAGGTTTGGAAAATTGCAAAATTGCACAATTTTTATATATGGCTGCCGTGGCAGAAAAACGGGGAAAAAATGTGCAGTGGCAGAGAATCTGTACCTCACGGCAGAACGTGTGCCGCGGCAGAAAAACAGCACGAAATCGTGCCGCGGCAGGAAATCGGATCCGTGGCAGACACGGACTCGCGGCAGAAAAAGGGCGTTTTCTGTGCCGCGGCAGAGTCGACAGGATTTTTTTTTTCAATTCCGATTTGCCAAGTAGTACACAACTAGGACTCTTTGCTTGGATCAGATCTGACTTGATGGCGGCGGAAAAAGGGATGGGGAACTCGACTAGAACAACCAAAAACAAATCTACGAAGAACAGATCTAGATCTAGACTAATAGAGGAACACGACCAGCACCTATTACTCGAATACGATGTAATTGTCATGGTGGTGTCACGGCAGATGCCATGAATAGGCTAAAGGTGGGGACTAAATGCACTAGGGGAATCCAGGGAGGGATAGTGTGGTGATTCCACACACATTTGCTTTGTATTTGATTCACTTCCACAGATTACAAGTGCTCCTCGAGCTGTATTGGGGAGAGGAGGAAGATGGGACTCTCTTACTCTCACCTCTAGCTAGCTCTCAGGAACACCCAAGTAAAACACAACCCTCTAGAGATCAAACAGTCAAAGACCAACCCCTTCTACAGAGGCCCTAGCCCTCCTTATATACGGGTGGCTAGGTCTCTAGTTAGGGCATACGTGGAGGCATATTCCAAGGAATATGCCTCCTCCCAAAATAGTAAGCCGACCGGGTCACCTTTGCCCATCGTCATCCATGCAGAGGCTACGTGAGCCTCTGCGGCGCCCGCGTCATCCGACACAGGCATCGTCACCTTTGTCGGCCACGCCTCGGTGGTCCTGGCCTCTGTCCGCTTTGCTCATGCTCTGCGTACAGTGGTCACCCTTTGACCAGCGAGATACCTTCCTTCTCTTACAAGCTTGATATAACCCGGATCGTACCTAGTTGATCCGGCAACACATGTACCTACATATAAGTTACATTCATCTTACCGACATACGGTATAAGTCGGTTGAGACCCAGTTAGGTGGACATCCCCTGGTCCGGGTTACCCCATGATTCGGCCAGTCTTGAGGTGACTCGGCCAGCTCTTGCTTTGACCTTGCTGTACCACGGCTAACTCGGCCTTTATACCCCGGCGTGACCCTACCCGGGGGTATCCCCCCAACATTAGTCCCCGAAGCTGGTGCGGTCTTAGCTTCCTTAGCCGCTAAGGCCACAACAGGTTCAATTTTACCGAATCTTTTGCTCCTTTTCCGAGTTATCTCATAGTCCGGATTTCATAGGTTTACTTTCCCTTGGCACATTCCGAGTTTTCACTCACTGGCCGGGTCACCTCATACTTATCCGGGTCATTCTCCTTCTCTTGTACGCTTCCCCACATGGAGGCTAATCATTACTTTGCCTCATTTTAAGGGCCTATGACAGTAACCGCCGCAGTTATTATTAGATATTACTGTAGTGCACATCGCATCGTGTCTGCCTCCTCGTTAACTGTATCATAACGTCATGTCATGGGATCTCCTACGCCCTGTGGCCCTTCCTGTGGCTCATCGCTGATTGGTTGATCCGGGTCATACACGGCCACACCGTGTGGCCCATCCGTACAGCGCGATCCCACTACCCCTCAAGGGCGTGGTTAAATAGGGGAGGGGCGCGCCCCTTGGGTCCTTTCCCCACTCTCGCGCCCTTTTGCCTCTTCTTCTTCCTCCTCCTCTCCAGCGACAGCGCCGCCGCCGCCGCACTTGTGTAGCTGCGCCGCCGCCGCACCGTTTCCTCGCGCACTTGCGTCGCCGCCACCTCCGCACATCTCCTCCGCCACGGGTCCTCGCCAGTCCAGGCCACTGCCCCCACTTCCGCTAGCGCCAGTGAGGACAGTGACCTCGAGATGACAGAGGAGGAGCTCATCGTCGTGGAGTAGGAAATGGAGGAGGACGCGGGGAACACCGACCGAGGCGCCTGGGCTGGGTCCTGGGTGTGCCAGGACGACCTCGATTGGTTGTACTGCACCCGGCGTATCCCGGAGGGTGTCATCGCGCGTCTTGCCGTTGCGGAGCTTGCCCCCTCACCCAATCCGGGTGAGTATGTGGTATTCCTCTCCCACTTCCAACGTGGGCTCGGTCTCCCTGTTAGCGATTTTTTCCACGACTGGCTCAACACGTATGAGCTTCAGCCGCATCATCTTTCGGCTAACGCCATCACCTCTCTCTCTGCCTTCGCTTCCACCAACGAGGGCTACGCCGGACTGTGGCCCACGAAGGAGCTCTGGATCCGGTTCTTTGGCCTTCGCCGGAACATGATTCCAAACATAGAACTTAATCCGGAGGACAAGCAGCTCACGTAGTTCGGCGCAACTTCTATCTCGCCTCGGAAGTAGTCCATTTTCCCCCGAGTCACGGGTCTTGACTCCTGCAAGGGCTGGGCCTGAACCTTCTTTTATGTCAGAAATGGCACAACTGAAGATCTGATCCGGCTGGGCCCCAACGCTCCGGGTCCTCCTAATCCGGATCTGTGGGACAAGATCCCCAAGAAGCCCACCGTCCTGGCGAACCAAGTCAACAAAAGGTTCTAGGAGCTGAAGGACCTGGGATTACGCAACGAGGACACGATGATCACATTCGTCCGCAACCGAATCCCTCCCCTCCAGAAACGTACACATAAAGTTTGCCACATGAGCTGGGGCCGTGACCCCAACTGGACCTCCTCATTTGAGTTGAGAAACACCGAGATCTTCCGCCGGGTCAAGGCCCTCTTCACCACTAAGAAGGACTTCTCTGCTGAGTGGACGTGGGGGATCGAACACTTCTGCCGAGATAGGCTTCCCCCCGCGGTAAGTCTCGTGCCCCAAACCTTTTCCGAATTAAATCATATGTCGGTTTCTGTTGTAGGTTTAATCCCTTTGTCTTTTCTTTCCCTTAGATGTTTCTTCAGCAAACCATTGAGGATGGCACCGAGCCTTCTCTCAAATGGGCGCCTGATTGAGACACCTCGGATGAGGAGGATCCGGATCAGGAGATGTTCCTGCTGATGGCTGATGCGACCAAGCGACACACCGGTAAACTCTCTTCCATTAGAGATTGGCCCGACGATGAAGATGATTCGGACGTTGAGGTGATGGAGGCATTTGACGCTGTCCCTCTTTCTTATGCTTTTATGACATCAGCTAACCCCGGTGGGTAGATCCATGAAGATCCTCCCCTTGCAACGGGTGAGCCTGTCCCGGTCGCGCTGAAGAAGAAGGGGGCCGCATCTGCTTCTTCCTCCGGACCTTCTCAACCAGCTAAAAGGCAAAGAAGTCCGCGGACAAAGCTGCCACCAAGTCCACGACTAAGGCCGTGGCCCGGAGAGCTCGCAAGCCCAAGGAGCCCTTGACTTCGGATGAGTAAGTCACTTTTCCCTTTGCTATTTACTTGTTCTTCTTTTGTTATAGTTTCTCATCATTCCTGATTTGATTCGGCAGGGCCGCGGTGGAGGTCCCTCAGAGTGGATCTGGCATTGCCTCACCGCTCCGACATAGCCCTTCTCCCCCTTGTGGCGATGGTTCACGCCCGTTGAGCCCCATTCAGGAGGGTTCAGCGGCCGCTCCGGGTTCTAGCCCACCTCGTCAAGAGGAAGGCAACCTCGAAACGGGGGGAAGCGGTTCTGCCGAGGCAGCGGTTGCTCCTTCTTCGGCACAGCCGCGACCAGCCACCACCGAGGTTCCTTCAGCACAGTATATAATTCGATAACATTACAGAACACGGGGATACAACATCATAAGTTTAAACTCTTAACAGAGTACGATATCAGATTATTACAAACTAGGGGTCACAAACCCATCATTACACCAAACAACAAAAGCAAAATATGTCGTTCTACACAACAAACTTAACAAAGGGCCTAAGATACCATAACCATAAGCGACGTCCAACCCATAGTCCTTAGGCTGCTACCTGGGACCGCCAACTACTCATCGATGTCAACGTAGAAGCCACCTTCGGTTGAAGTTAAATCATCTGTAGATAAACAACAATGGTGCAAGGCTGAGTACAAGAATGTACTCTGCAAGACTTAGATAACCTAGTATCTACATGCTCTGGCTAGAAAAGCTTTCTCTGAATTTTCTTTGCATAAAGCCAACTTTTTTTGTAAACAAGAGAGAATAGAGGCTCGTCTACACAGAATACTTTAAAACGGGGTAAGAGAGCAATGACTCCATCTTGAACATCTGAACTTGTTAACCAAGTACATATGTACTCCTCATCTAGGATCACCCCCTCGAACCCCCGAGGAAGCATCCTTAAGCACATGTGGAACAACAAGTTTTAAATTTAGTTATTGTTACCTATGATCATCATGTATGTTCCCAAGTCGTTCATAACCGTGAACACGGCTTTTCAAAAAGGTTTAACCCTGTAGGGGTGTACAACTTTACCCACGTGTACCAACCGACTCTTAGTGCCAAATATTATTAGCCCTCTTCCTTGGAGGGCCGGCAGAGGGTGGTTAACCATGACCTTTACCTTGCTGTCGCCGAGACCATGAGTCACGCCCTAAGGAGGGTTCCACCATAATGAGTCAAATCCCGAAGCCAGTCCCTAGAGATATGAGGCAAGGTTGGTTTACTAGGGGCTCTATCCACCCCAAGCAACCCTGGCCACACTTACCTACCTGTTATGATGAACCTCCTTCACCTCCTCTTTCGAAAACATTTTCAATGAGTATGCCAAATGGAAAGCCTGAACTATGTGACTCATGGAATCTACTAGGCAAGTTAGTTAGTCAAGGGGTTTTCCAGGCCTCGTGTGGCTGTACGCTTGTCTTGGTTTAAGAGGCAAGAACTTGGGTCCTAATAGGGCGAGCATGGGACTACAAAAACCACACCCAACATGGCCTCCCATACAAGCCTTAGCATGTTTATCCGTCACCTCCGATTATGTCTCCATCTCCTACCTTTCTAGATTCTTTGGCATCTCCGATTCCTCATCATCGAGATGGATTAGGCGTAATTACTAAGCATGGCTAAGCTTGACCGTCGAAGAAGCTCTAGCAACGTTCACATGCCAGACCTAGATATGCTAGGAGCAGTGGATCAGGTGTATAAGGCTACAACAGGGAACTATGCAGCAGATAGGTAACTCTAGCTAGTGATAAAAGACCACATTGGAATCGTATGTAATATAATGAGAAAGTAGATACTTTGTAAAACATAGGTTCAGAATGAGAGGCTACACTTGCCTTGCCCGTCAGTAGACAGATATGGATCTTTGGTGTTGTTGACTTCGGTCTCGTGCTCGGATCCTATCGCGAAGAAGCAATACCAGAAAGAAAGGCAATAATCAACATCTCGAACCATGCAATTCTCAAGCACATGAATGATATGTCATATTAAAGTTATCATGGCAACCATATGATTAGCATCGATTTAAATTGGTTCGGAGTGCCGAGGGTTGGCATTCCATCGATCCCATATGCAATTAGGGGGGTTCGATGTTCCTCTAAACTAGCTAGGGTTTAGGTTGATCAACAATTCATGATTATATATTTAAAGTGTAGATCTCATTTTTCTGAACATTTTGATATATTATTCATATTTTTCTGATTAAATATGAATTAGTTATGAATTTTATAAGATTGTAACATTTTCTGCCTTATTTAAAACATTTCTAAAAATAATAAAACATATATGACGTCAGCCTGACGTCAGCTAACCCTAACCCTAAACTTCATGCACCGTAGAGGCAGCTAGCCCCTAAGGCTAACGGGAGGGCCCGGGCCGCGCTGGGTCCACCCTGCGGCCACGCGGCAGCCACGTTAGACTCACCGGCCGGGCACGTAGGGAGGTGGTCGTCGCCGGTGACACGGGCCACCCCAGCAAGCGCGGTTAGGTGCGCTAGAAAGAGCTCGGTGAGGCGAACCACACAGAGGTGGCGCCGCCCCTCTATGGTCACCGGAGCTCCATCTCCGACGAGCTACTACGGCGGCGGGCTCAGCTGCACGATGCGGTGGTGCTACGGTGGGCCAGCGGCGAAATGGAGAGTACTGCATGGACGAGAAGCTCACCAGGAGCGTGTGTAGCTTGGCGGCAAGGAGAGGCGAGGCCTGAATCGACGGCGAGCGGCTGCGTCTGGCGGTGGAAGAGCCTCTCGAGACCAGCGATTGGAGGCGCGCCGAGTTGCGTGAACTAGATGGGGAGAACGAGGAGATGAAGTCGGTCAAGGTGATGGTCTCAACAAAGCTCGGGGAGACCGGAGACGGCGAGGACGTCGACGGCAGGGAGCTAGATCTCGCCGGCCATGGCGGGAGATGATAAGGGGGAGGGGAAAGGGGAGTCTGGGGGTTCTCCTCTGTGGCGGCCGAGCTTTATAGACGACGGGGCGGGAATATTGGTGCGTGCGCGGCGGCCGACGGCGACGGTGAAGCCATGGAGCTGCTTCCCCGTCGTCGACGAAGACGACGATGCGAACAGCTGTCGAAGCCATACGGGCCGTGGTGTTAGGCCGGCTGGGCCGCGGAAAGAAAGGGGAGGCGGGCTGGCTTGTTGGGCTGCGGCCTTTTTCCCTCTCTGCTTACATTTTTTAGAAAAACTTTTCTATTTACTTTCTCTCCAAACCCTGCTTATATTTGCTCAATTCAAAATATTTTGAACAGATTTGAATGGGGCAAGCTTTCAGAATCCTTTTATAACCCTTTTGAGCATTTAAATAGTAGGGTCCACATGTGGATCCATTTTATCAAATCAAAACCATTTGAAATGGGATAGAATTGAGAAGGAAACAATTTAGAGATTAGGGTTTTTCTCCCCTCTTGTCTCCAAAACACAACAAGAATGCAAACGATTCATGCATGCTTATGCTCTTAAGTAATAATTACATATATTACAAACTTGGGTTGTTATAGCTCTATCCCCTTACAAGAATCTCGTTCCGAGATTCCTAAGTTTTAGAAAAGAAGGCAGGGTACTCAGATCGAAGAAGATCTTCTCATTCCCAGGTTCCTTCATCCTTAGAGTGATGAGACCACTAAACTTTCAGAAACTTGATGCTTTGACAACGAGTCTTGCGCTCGACTTCACTAAGGATACGAACATGATACTCTCGATAAGTCAGATCCTCTTGAAGGTCAAGCGTTTGGTGATCAACACCACGGACAGGGTCTTTGAAGCAACGCTTGAGTTGAGACACATGGAAGACATCATGTACCTCATGATATGGGGTGGCCCGATCTTCTCAATAAGCGGATGGCAATGATAATGGTGGATGATAGATAACTAGCCTGTAGCTATGAACTCTCCCGCTCGATCCCTGATGCCAATGCAACAGCTCTCAAACCTTGTAGGATATTCACAACACCACGCTCTTGCGCACGCAGCCGTGACCATGAACGGTAGTATGCAATCTACTAATTCCCGATGGAACAACAGATCACACTCAATTATAGTTGGTAGATGCGAACACAGGGTAATTCCAGAGGTTCTATGAAAGAAACAACTCCAAAATATTTTAACGTGGTCTAAACCCTAACTAGGGGTCATCCCATAGCTTATAAGGGCGGCTGGGGCGGCCAGAAACCGAAACTAAACGCAAACGACTCAAACTGATACAAACCGACTCAGACCAGATTCGGTCGGCGGGCGGACACTCTGGTCGAAGTGGGCCGGACAGTCCGGTCAGGCCGGACACCCCGGGTGAAGTGTGCCGGACAGTCCGGTCTGGCCGGAAACTTTGAAGTTTCCAGGTGGTGTCTGTGTAATGTCCGATCTAGCATACTGAATGTCCACGCCTGTTTGCCTCTCGACCAGGCCGGACAGTCCGGTTGGATCTGGCCGAACACTCCGGTCGTGGCAGATCTTTTTGCCTTTGTCTTGATTATCTTCTCTTGCGCCTTCCTCCCGCTCCTCCCTCGCGCATCCTTGGGAGATCATCATGTTGGGCTTCTCTTGTAGCCCCTCTCCTTCTCGCGCCATGCTTGTTTCTCCAACGAAACTGATCATACATAAATGCATAGACTTAGGCAGTATAAAGTTCTCATCAATCAAAGTACCAGATTCGTTTAGGAGTAAATTCACCTGTTGTTCCAGTAGCTTAGCACGAGCTCTTGTAATAGGTCCAATTCTAATCTCATTGTACTGGTCCTTTCTTGCAACAGTTGTAGCATCTTCAGTAGTCATTGGGGTAGGTGTAATTGTAGGGATGTCCTCATCATCTCCCCCCTTCAAAAGGTGTCGACCTCGACGCTCCAAGGTCTTCTCCAGCATATGGTGACAAATCAGCAACGTTGAAGCTATTGCTAACTCCACCAAACTCCTCAATAGGTATATCAACCGAGTAGGCGTTATCATTAATCTTGGCTAACACCTTGTAAGGACCAGCACCACGTGGCTTCAATTTTGACTTCCGAAGTAGTGGGAACCTATCCTTGCGTAGATGCACCCAAACCATATCTCCAGGCTCGAACAACACTTCTTTCCTTGCTTGATTCCTTGCAGCAGAAATGTTCTTGCCTTTCTTCTCAATAGCCTCTCGAGTCTTCTCATGTATTTTCTTCACATAATCAGCACGTTTTGATGCCTCCATATCAACTCTCTCATGTAATGGCAGAGGCAACATATCAAGTGGCGTCAATGGCTTGAAACCATACACCACCTCAAAAGGACAAAGCTGAGTAGTTGAATGCACAGCCCTGTTGTAAGCAAACTCAACATGTGGCAAACACTCTTCCCACCCTCGCAGATTCTTTTTAATCATGGTCCTTAGTAGCTGTGACAATGTTCGATTCACCACCTCCGTTTGACCATCTGTTTGGGGATGACATGTAGTATTGAACAGCAACTTCGTTCCTAGCTTGCCCCATAAGGTCTTCCAAAAGTAGCTCATGAACTTCACATCACGGTCAGAAACAATCGTCTTTGGTACTCCATGTAATCTCACGATGTCCCTGAAAAACAGGTTAGCAACATGCGACGCATCGTCGCTTTTGTGGCAGGCAATAAAATGAGCCATCTTAGAGAACCTATCCACTACCACAAATATAGAATCATGACCTCTCTGAGTTTTAGGTAGACCTAGCACAAAATCCATACTAATGTCTTCCCATGGAATAGTCGGTGCAGAGAGAGGTGTATACAAACCGTGAGGCTTCAGCTTAGATTTCGACTTGTGGCATGTAATACATCGGCTCACAAATCTGTACACATCACGCCTCATCTTGGGCCAATAAAAGTGATCAGCAAGCATGAGCAACGTCTTCTCACGCCCAAAGTGACCCATCAAACCTCCAGCATGTGATTCCTGCACTAAGAACAAACGCAACGACGATTCTGGAATACATAGTTTGTTAGCTCGAAACAAATATCCATCATGTATATGATACTTATTCCATGCGTTTCTAAGAGCACACAAACAATATGGTTCAGCAAAATCATGGTCAGTTGCATAAAGTGCACAAATAGGTTCTAATCCAGGAATTTTAACATCAAGATTGATTAATAGCATGTTCTTCCTAGATAGAGCATCAGCAACAACGTTCTCTTTTCCCTTCTTATAGTTAATGATGTAAGGAAAAGACTCAATGAACTCAACCCATTTAGCTAATCTTCTATGCAAGTTTGATTGAGCTTTCAAGTATTTCAATGCTTCATGATCAGAATGTATGATGAATTCTTTTGGCCACAAATAATGTTGCCAAACCTCAAGTACTAAAACAAGTGCATACAATTCTTTATCATAGATTGAATAATTCAAACGAGCACCAGTCAATTTCTCCAAAAAATAAGCTATAGGCCGACCCTCTTGCATCAAAACGCCACCTATGCCTATACCACTAGCATCACATTCAACTTCAAATTGCTTCGAAAAATCAGGTAATGCAAGTAATGGTGCAGAAGTAAGCAAACGTTTCAATGTATCAAATGCAATGTCTTGAGCCGCGCCCCATACAAAAGGAACACCTTTCTTTGTCAAATCATTTAATGGTGCAGCAATGGTGCTAAAATCTTTCACAAAGCGCCTATAGAAACCAGCAAGACCGTGGAAACTACGCACTTGACTAACATTCATTGGAGTAGGCCAATTCTGAATTGATTCAATTTTAGATTGATCTACCTCTACCCCATGTTTAGAAACAACAAATCCTAGGAATATGACCTTATCTTTTGCAAATGTACACTTCTCAAGATTAGCATACAGTTTATTATCACGTAACACTTGCAAAACTTGTCTAATATGAGTGCAATGTTCAGATTCGGTGTGGCTGTATATGAGTATATCATCAAAGTAAACAACCACAAAACGACCAATAAACTCTCTCAAAACATGATTCATCAAACGCGTGAAAGTACTAGGTGCATTAGTAAGACCAAACGGCATAACTAACCACTCATACAAACCGAATTTAGTTTTGAAAGCAGTTTTCCATTCATCCCCTTCTTTCATCCTAATTTGATGATAACCACTACACAAGTCAATTTTAGAGAAAACAGCAGCACCACTCAGATCATCTAACATATCCTCTAAGCGTGGAATAGGATGACGATATCGAATAGTGATGTTATTAATCGCTCTATAATCAACACACATGCGCCATGTACCATCTTTCTTAGGAACTAAAATAATAGGAACAGCACAAGGGCTAAGAGAGACACGAATGTACCCTTTATCTAGTAATGCTTGTACTTGCTTCTGAATTTCCTTAGTTTCTTCGGGATTAGTCCTGTAAGGTGCACGGTTGGGAAGTATGGCTCCAGGAATCAGGTCCACTTGATGTTCTATACCACGCAATGGGGGCAAACCTGCGGGTACGTCTTCTGGAAACACATCCCCAAAATCCTGCAAAACAGAAGAGACACCAAGAGAAATAGGGGTCATGTCGTTAGAAACCAATACCTCGCCCTTATACATGAGCACAAGTGGCATGGCTGTAGGATCCTCACGAAACTCTCTCATATCCTCCTTGGTGGCTAGTATCAATAAACCAGGCACTCTCTCACTTTTCGTTATATCACTCAATTTAGGCTCAATTACATTAGGAACAGCTGTTACACAGTCTCGCCGAGTGGTAGTATCTTCCTTCAAGTTCACCTCTATCTTCTGGCAAGAATCATTCACAATTTCTTGTGGTGTCATTGGCTGCATAGTAATCTTCTTTCCTTTGAATTCCAAGTGATATGTATTGGCTCAGCCATTGTGTTGCACATGGCAATCATAGAGCCAAGGCCGACCCAATAGTAGGTGACAAACAGTCATAGGAACCACATCAAAATCAATAGAATCTTTGTATGGACCTATTTGAAAATTCACACGTACCATATGATTTACCTTCATCTCACCATTGTTGCTCTACCATTGTATGTAGTATGGCTTGGGATGAGGTAAGTATGTCAAATTCAGTTTGGCACATAGTTCCTTACTTGCAAGATTTCTGCAGCTACCTCCATCAATAATTACCTTGCAAGCTTTGTTTGGTCCAACTAGAGCTTTTGTTTGGAACAAGTTGCAACGCTGGGATTCCTCAACCGGTTGCACACTAAGTACACGTGAAGATACGACAATAATGGGTGCACGCTCAGCATATGCATCAGCACCTTCCTTGCCGTCATCAATATCATCATCAGAAGCTTCATCTCCACTTTCTACTTCACCTTGTTCATTAACAAACATAACCTTGCTGTTTGGACAATCTTTCTTGTAGTGACCTCTACCTCCACAAGTATGGCACACTACATCACGAGTACGTGCAGTAGACATGTTGGAACCCGAATTAGCAGCAGGAGCAGCGGGTTTCCGAGCATTAGAACCAAACGAAGGTGTACTTGCTGGTTTAGCCGATGGTGTAAACGGAACAACAGCTGGTGGCATGACTGTAAGAGGTGTAGACCTGGCCGAAAATCTGCTGGAGGACGGAAAACGAGCACGTGACTTTGCCTCTTCTGCCAACTGGGATTCGGCCTCTCTAGCATGATACAACAACTCATTCATGGTCTCATACTTGTGATGACGAACAATGCTCTTGATCGGTAACTTCAGATTGTTTAGGAATCGCTGCATGGTCATCTCAATGGACTCACGAACTCGAGCACGCTGCATAAGCATCTCCATCTCCATGTAGTACTGATCAACTGTCATGGTGCCTTGCTTCAATTGCGTCAATTTATCAAAAACTGATCGCAAGTAGTTGGTTGGTACGAAACGTGCCTTCATGATTTGCTTCATCTCGCGCCAATCCATCACAGGAATATCATTGTCCTCCCTCCTATGTTGCACAAGAGCATCCCACCAACGCAAAGCATAACCATCAAATTCAGATGCTGCAAGCTTGACCTTCTTATCTTCTGGATAGTCAAATAAGCGCTAGAGTTTCTCAATCTTCAATTCCCAAGTGAGGTAGTCTTCAGGATCAATGGAAGCATCAAACTTAGGAATCGAAAATTTTGGCTTGCCCAAACCGTCATCAGCAGATTGGTTGGGCACACCTGGACCACGCCCAAGATGGGAAAACCCACGACCATGAGCAGGTGCATGGACAGGGGGAATAGCACGTCCCCTGCCAACATGTGGACCAGCATCAACAGCGCTACCCTCATCGAAATCATCAAAGGCATCATCATGTTGAGGATCTTCCCTTCTATGCAAGGCGGCTGTCGAACCCTCAATGGACTGCTGCAAAGTGGTGACATTGACATTGAGTGTAGCCACTTGCGTTTGGATAGTATCAACTGTCCCAACATGCTGATCCAATCTCATATTCATATCTTGGAGATTCTTGTCAATGGCATCTGTCGTGTTAGTAAACACACGTGTCAAGTGGGATTTCAAAGCCTCATATTCACGCCAATTGACGAGCTCCTCATCCTTCTTTTTCTGCAACATAACATCATTATCACTAGTAGATATGATTAGTAGGTTAGTGCAAAAATCAGAATCTGTATGGTGGAAACTCTCACAACTCACTCGCAACTAATAAGAAAGGAGATCTTACCGTTCCAAAATGAATAGAGATGCTCTACCAAACGAAATCAAAGACTGATGCACTTGATGTGATGAAGTGAATATCAAAGGTATAGAGAACGATCGCAGGGCACACAGGTTATTTAAGGTGGAGCTATATGTATAGTATTCTATCTACACCGCAAACAAGTCCTAGTGCTGATCGTACAAATATCCAAGAAACACACACAGTGGAGATAAACGTGGCAAAGCAACTTATGAAAAGGAATATTGCAATGCACAAGAGAGACGCTAGTAATAGCTCAAATAGAACAGGCACAAGATTGCTCAATCTACCAGTGCTATACAACAAGGCCTCCAATATTGCACACTTCTATATCTTTTTTTTGTCAGGCTTGTAGCTCTTTTCTCTTTTTTTATACTGATTCTTTTTTCTTTTCTCTCTTTTTTTTGATTTTTTTTCAACTATATTACTCAATGCAAACGAGCACAGCAACTTATAACAGAACTGGGCCGGATAGTCCGGTTGATATTCACCGGAGACTCCGGTTGGGCCGGATAGTCCGGTGTGATTCGGCCGGATAGTCCGGTTTGCCTGTCGAAAATTTCTGCACTGCAAACCCTAATGAGCAGCCTGTCGGAGCAAAGCAACTAGTCTCGTGGGTATGTTCCTAGGCACAGATGTTGTAGATAGGTTGTGTCTATGGTATGCAAACAAAGGTACGCTATGTGGACTCGGAAAACGATTAAACACTTGCGGAAACGGTAACGATGGGAACAACGAAAAACAAGATGAAACCGTAAACCTAGACACAAATGGAAACTAGACTCCTACAAGGAAAACCTGCAGATCGGATCTACGAGAAGATACAATCAGCAACTAAAACTCGAAAACGATGCAATCTAGTCTATGGCAAATCTTTTTGTAAGGCTTTTTCTGTATAGGACGAAAACACTCTCTAATCTATGGATGGATTTGTGGATGCTTACCGAGGCAACACTGGAAATCTGGTACCAAGATGATATGGGGTGGCCCGATCTTCTCAGTAAGCGGATGGCAATGATAATGGTGGATGATAGATAACTAGCCTGTAGCTATGAACTCTCCCGCTCGATCCCTGATGCCAATGCAACAGCTCTCGAACCTTGTAGGATATTCACAACACCACGCTCTTGCGCACGCAGCCGTGACCACGAACGGTAGTATGCAATCTACTAATTCCCGATGGAACAACAGATCACACTCAATTATAGTTGGTAGATTCGAACACAGGGTAATTCCAGAGGTTCTATGAAAGAAACAACTCCAAAATATTTTAACGTGGTCTAAACCCTAACTAGGGGTCGTCCCATAGCTTATAAGGGCGGCTGGGGCGGCCAGAAACCGAAACTAAACTGATACAAACCGACTCGGACCAGATTCGGTCGGCGGGCGGACACTCCGGTCGAAGTGGGCCGGACAGTCCGGTCAGGCCGGACACTCCGGGTGAAGTGTGCCAGACAGTCCGGTCTGGCCGGAAACTTTGAAGTTTCCGGGTGGTGTCCGTGTAGTGTCCGAACTAGCATACTAAATGTCCACGCTAGTTTGCCTCTCGACCAGGCCGGACAGTCCGGTTGGATCTGGCCGGACACTCCGGTCGTGGTAGATCTTTTTGCCTTCGTCTTGATGATCTTCTCTTGCGCCTTCCTCCCGCTCCTCCCTCGCGCATCCTTGGGCGATCATCATGTTGGGCTTCTCTTGTAGCCCCTCTCCTCCTCGCACCATGCTTGTTTCTCCAACGAACCTGATCATACATAAATGCATAGACTTAGGCAGTATAAAGTTCTCATCAATCAAAGTACCAGATTCGTTTAGGAGTAAATTCACCTGTTGTTCCAGTAGCTTAGCACGAGCTCTTGTAATAGGTCCAATTCTAATCTCATTGGACTGATCCTTTCTTGCAACAGTTGTAGCATCTTCAGTAGTCATTGGGGTAGGTGTAATTGTAGGGATGTCTCATCACCTCAGGGAAGTTTGTAGGAAGCTCCAATTGATATGTGAGTTTACCACACTTGGAAAGAACGTGCAAAGAACCAACATAGCGAGGAGCCAATTTGACTTTGATACCGAAACAATGGACACCCTTTAACAGAGTGACTCGGAGATAAGCTTGATCACCAACTTCATATTCCACATGTTGATGGTGACGATCATGATAACTCTTCTGACGAGACTGAGCAGTTTTCAAATGATCTCGTATAATAAGAACTTGATCTTCTGCTTCCTTGATCATATCCGTCCCAAAGAACTTTCTTTCACCGGTTTCAGACCAATTCATAGGAGTACGACATGTTCTTCTGTATAAGAACTAGAAAGATGCCATGTCTATACTGGACTGATAACTATTGTTGTAGGAGAACTCAGCAAAAGGAAGGCATTTCTCCCAGTTCTTACCAAAAGATATGACACATGCTCTAAGCATGTCTTCAAGGATTTGATTCACCATTTCGGTTTGACCACCGCTGCTAGGATGATAAGTTGTACTGAAGCGAGTTCCCATAGCAGTTTGGAAACTATCCCAGAACTTTGAAGTACACAAACTTCCACGATCAGATACTATCTTCTTAGGAACTCCATGAAGAACGATGATCCGGGATATGTAAAGATCGGCCAAAGAACTAGCTCGGATGGTTTCTGGAATAGGAAGAAAATGAGAAACCTTGGACAGATAATCGACAATTGCCTAGATGGCGTCATTTCCTGTTTGAGTCTTGGGAAGACCAGTGATAAAATCCATACCAACTTCATGCCATTTCCACTCAGGAATACGGTGCGGTTGTAGGAGACAAGCGGGCCTTTGGTGTTCAGCCTTGACGCGACGATAAATGTCACATTCAGCAACAAAACGAGCGATATATTGCTTCATACCAGACCACCAGAACCTTTGGTGAAGATCCCGATACATCTTGGTACCTCCGGGATGAATGGAGAGAGTTGATTCATGAGCCTCTTTAAGAATTAAACCCCTCAACTTTGTTCTCTCTAGCACTACCAGATGGTTACCGAAATAGACAATACCTTGATCATCAGTAGAGAAACATTTTGCAACTCCCTTAGCAATGTTCTCTTTGATCTCAGCAACTTCAGAATCATTCTTTTGACCAAGCTTGATTTCATCCTCTATTGAAGATTTCACCTCAAGAGTAGAAAGGAATCCACGAGGAATAACTTCAAGATTCAGTCAAGAAAATTCCTCATGAAGAGAAGGTTGAGCTTGTTTGATCAACAGATTGTTGCAATAAGATTTCTAACTTAGCGCATCAGCAACGACATTGGCTTTGCCGGGTTGATAATTGAGACCGAAATCATAATCTTTGATGAGTTCCAACCATCTTCTTTGCCTGAGATTCAGATCAGGTTGTGTAAAAAGATACTTCAGACTCTGATGATCCGAGTATAACTCACAACGACTACTGATAAGATAATGTCGCCATTGCTTAAGAGTATGAAGAACAACTGCAAGCTCGAGATCATGAGTTGGATAATTGTTCTCGTGTGGTTTTAGTTGTTAGGAGGCATAAGCCACCACATGACCATCTTGCATCAACACACACCCAAGACCTTGGTGAAATGCATCACAGAAGATGACAAAGTCTTTGTTGGTGTTTGGAAGAACTAGCATCAGAGCAGTTGTTAGCTTAGTTTTCAAAACCTGGAAGCTTTGTCAACACCAAACGCAGATGTTTAGCGTGTTCTTCCTTAGTCTTGGAATAGAGAAGAATATCATCGATGTAGACCACAACGAACTTGTCGAGATACTCCATGAAGACAGAGTTCATAAGCCGCATAAAAGTGGTTGGAGCATTGGTAAGACGAAAGGACATGAAAGTGTACTTGTAAAGACCATAACGAGTAGTGAAAGCAGTCTTTGGAATGTCTTCCTTTTGGATCTTGATTTGATGATACCCTGACCTCAAATCCATTTTGGAAAAGATTGTGGCACCACTTAACTGATCAAAAAGATTGTTGATCTTAGGGAGAGGATACTTGTTCTTGATAGTCACATCATTGAGAGGGCGATAATCCACAACCAATCGCGGTATATTCGTATCCCACTTCTTAACAAAGATGGTAGGACATCCTCAAGAAGATGTACTAGGCTGGATGTACCCTTTTATCTCCAACTCCTCTAACTGCTTCTTCAACTCCACTAACTCATGAGGAGGCATACGATAGGGTCTCTTAGAAACAGGTGCAGTTCCAGGGACCAACTCTATGACGAACTCCACACTTCGCTCAGGTGGCATGCCAGGCAACTCTTCAGGAATGACATCCGGGAATTCACATACCACGGAAACATCTTGAATCTCTAACGGAGTTTGAACTTCAAGAGCATACAACTCCGCTTGAGGAATAGAAACAGCTGAAGGAGATAGTGACCCTACAGTCCAATATGTGATAGTTACGCCAGCAGGACTAGTCAGAGTCATGGACTTGGTTGCATAGTCAATGACCGCTTGATATTGGGACAACCAGTCCATGCCCAAAATGACGTCAATATCAGTTGACTTGAGGGCAATAAGAGAAGTGGGGAGCAACTAGGAGGCAACATTGATTAGGTTCCCATGACTAACCATGGTGGTACGCCAACTAGAACTAGGAGATTGAACCAGCAAAGGTTTAGACAACCCCTCAAAACTTATCCCATGCAATTCAGCAAAAGCTTGCGACATGAATGAATGCGATGCTCCAGAATCAAACAAAACTTTAGCTAGAATGTGATTGATACGAAGCGTACCCATAACGGCGCTTGGATCCTCCTGAGCCTCTTCAGCAGAGATATGGGTCAGACGACCACTTCCAGCACCTTGAGGCTTGGTATACTTCTTTGGTGGTGCTCTCTCAGTAGCACTATTTTGCGGACACTCCCTTGCATAGTGACCAGGCTAGCGGCAGTTGAAGTAGATAAGACCAGATGCATTACCAGGAGCATGATAGTTTGTCCCACCAGCATTGCTTGAGGTAGCATTCGGGCGAGGAGCATAGCCAGAAGACCTTTGGGTGTAAGGAGCCTGGCATAGAACTATAGGGTACAAAGACTCGACGCTTCTTGGTGCTGGAACCATTACGCTGGTAATCATACACAAAACCAGTGCCTTGTTTTAGCTTGAGGAACTCCTCCCTCTTTTCATCCATTAGACCCTCCAGAATATGATAAGCTCTGAATCCTTCAGTGAATTCTTGCCAAGTAACAACATGTTGAGCAGCTTGCATTGCCAAGAAATTTTCCCACCAGGAGTTAGCTGCTCCCTCCAGATGGTAGGCAGCAAAAATTACCCAACCAGCTTCAGAAACATGACAACCTGAAGTTTGCGCTCCATGGTGCAAAGCCAGTAGTCTGCATCAAGTGGCTCAGTGGAAAAGCTGTAGACTGGCAGAGTGAGACGTATGAAATCCTTGATACCGACTTGGTTGTTTGGGCGCTGGGTATTGCGCTCAATCCTTTCAAGGAGTCTCATGTTAGCACGGTTGGTCTCATACATAGCCATGAGTTGAACCATTGATGATGGTGGAGGAAGATTAGAATGATCATCCTCATTCCTAGAATCACGAGCATGAGCTCTGGTGCGAGCTGAAGAAGTGTCACCCATCCTGTAAAAACAAAAGGCATTAGCCAAGGGTTTCAAAGACAAAGGATACTAGATGTAAAACATATCATCTTATCAAGCATGGTAGTACCAAAGCATACTAACGTATACACTAACCAGCTGACTTACAAACCATAACAATGGAGTGCTAAGATGTTATGCATCAAGCAGAACTGAGATATCCTGATAACTCTGAGAATAGCAACCAGTTACGGAGTACTTATAAAAACAACCCCGAAGACATGATCCTAAACGTTTGAAATTAAGGATAAGGAATGAAAACATTTTCAAGCCAAATAGGATAAGAAAACTCCAGCATTAGGATCACACTAGGGAAGGAGTAAAAAGAATCCTAGTCAGAGTTTTTGCAAATAGTTTTCAACCTTTAAATAGTTTTATCAACTTCTAGACTCAACATTGACCAATACTAGGGTTTCCTACAGGCAGTCCTGCTCTGATACCAAAACTTGTAACACCCCTAGGATTAGGGTCAAACAAACCTCGGATTAACCTCCGAGATAAACTTAACTCCAACCTTAGAGACTCATAGTGTATAATTCGATAACATTACAGAACACAGGGATACAACAGCATAAGTTTAAACTCTTAACAGAGTACGATATCACATTATTACAACCAGGGGTCACAGACCCATCATTACACCAAACAGCGAAAGAAAAATATGTTGCTCTACACAACAAACTTAACAAAGGGCCTAAGAGACCATAACCATCAGCGACGTCCAACCCATAGTCCTCAGGATGCTACCTGGGACCCCCAACTACTCATCCATGTCAACGTAGAAGCCACCTTCGGTTCCAGTTAAATCATCTGTAGAAAAACAACAATGGTGCAAGGCTGAGTACGAGAATGTACTCCGCAAGACTTAGATAACCTAGTATCTACATGCTCTGGCTAGAAAAGCTTTCTCTGGATTTTCTTTGCGTAAAGCCAACTTTGTTTATAAACAAGAGAGAATAGAGGCTCGTCTACACAGAATACTTTTAAAACGGGGTAAGAGAGCGACGACTCCATCTTGAACATCAGAACTTGTTAACCAAGTACATCTGTACTCCTCATCTAGGATCACCCCCTCGAACCCCCGAGGAAGCATCCTGAAACACACGTGGAACAATAAGTTTTATATTTAGTTATTGTTATTTATGATCATCACGTCCGTTCCAAGTTGTTCATAACCGTGAACACGGCTTTTCGAAAAGATTTAACCCTGCAGGGGTGTACAATTTACTCACACGTACCAACCGACTCACCTTGCCGCCCCTGCCAAGCGCTAGCCCCGACCGCGACCTCTTGCAATTGCACGGCCATGACATCTCTGTGCTGGAGGGTGCTATTTGATATCCTTCTGTTGCAGAGCCATGACGCATATCGCTGTGTGGGTACATGTGTATCACAGTGATCCTTGTTGTTCTGCGTTTGGTTCATGCTCTTTGACGAAGGCCACCAACGTGTGAAGATGTACCCTAGGGATTCCGAGAAATCGACCAAGGACTCCAAGTACCCCCTCGGATGCGACAAGATCCCCTTCCCGGCCTGAGTTCTCCTTCCCGGAATGGCAAGATTGTCTTCCCGGAGTCCGAAGACCGATCTTGGCGTCCGAGGACCAAGCCCCGTAGATCGATCCGGAGATCCTCAAACCCCCTCCGAGCCCCCAAGATCGTCGAACCCTATATGTGATCCCCTACCTGAGACCCCCCCTATTTTTATAAATGACACATATATTGTTGCATTTAAATTATTCATGTTTGCATCGCATCATGTGGGTTGGGGACACTATGTCGATTCACCTCATAATTAAATGTGGAGACTATATGCGGACAAATATAGTCTTATATCGCCTCCATTTAAATTCGTTTAGTAAACCGATGACATATTTTGCCATGTTAAGACAACATTTAAATGGCGGGGTATCTAAACAACATGAACCTCCTAATTAATTATCGGGACCCCGATTCCGCTTAATATTGCCTAGTTGCGTCGTATCTTTGCTATGTCATGCATCATAGATGCATCATGCCCGATCTTCTACCGTAGTATTAAATAGTGCATTCGATGTTTCTTTTAGTGCTTTGCTTCTTCACCGATTAGGCCATTGAGTTGATGCGAGTATCGACAAGTCCTTCGGATAATGTATCTCCTGCAATGTTTTCCCAGGCGAGCATTCTCCCCCTTTCTACCTATTTTGCATTTATAGTCTTTACTTTCTCCTGTTGATCTATTGCTATCCGTGTTGCGATGCTTTAGTTTCTGTGCACCATTTATATTCCTTACAGCCTCTATATTGCCTTGGACACGTCCTATTACTCATTGTTTTATAGACAGTCGGTCTTGCGAGTCGTAGTTGCTTGCTCGTGTATTGCTTTGCGTTGTTGTTATTCTACCGTTGAAGGAAGGTTTGCACATGCTTAATGGTGGAGATGATCATGCTTTCATTATAACTTGTTAATTAAAAATGCTAGAGGTAGATATAATGTAGAGGCACCGGTGGGTAATAGTCAATATTTGGTTTTTAACCGCCCACTTGCGTCCACCTAGGACCAGAGTTCTTGACACCTGTTCCGAGATCGAGTGCGCTAACCACAGGTGAGTATGTGGGCACCCCATCAGCTTACTACATGATTTCAATGCATTGTGCTGAGGGCCACAAAGTAGTTTGGGGCCTTATTACTATCCTGTACTTATGACATGCTTTACTGCTTTAATTACGATTGTGCGTGGAGCACCTGTACTGTTTAGGAATTGCGGAATGTTTTCGCGCTATCGACAAGCCCAGTCACACTTTCAGTTTCCTAGTCGTTTGCAGCGATTGACGCAAACCCTGGGTCCATCTCGGAGCTGGCCGACTTCATTGCAGGTAGCTTAGTGGGGTGGCCCCCATGTACTTGCTTTGGGTCTGGGAAATGTCATGTCCGAAGCCCCGTCGCATACCGTTGGGTGTATGTTCAGGATCTTGCTCATCTTCGGATCTGACAACAAGGGTTGAAGTGCGTGTGGATACTTTAGTGCACCCCTGTAGGATTAAATCTTTTTGAAAAGTCGTGTCCGCGGTTATGGACGACTTGGAGCATAATTTTTCGAGCATAGACAACTGTAACTAAAGAATTGCTGTTATAATATGACTTGTATCTGATATGACTAGTAAGTTGGACAAACACCATGTAATAAATAAATAAAACTGCCAACTGTGTAAGTTACCTCCGCATGACTTCCTTGTTTGGTCTCGAGGGGGAAATACCAGGATGAGTATGTTTGGTGTTAGTATCAGGTGGTTCCAAATAGTTTTTCTTATCCCTATCTGATAGCCGATAGTTATATCGAGTCTCTATAGGTTGTTTAGTGCATGCTTCGCTGCCTCTTTAGTCCACCATACCTATGTAGGCGAGAGCCGTCGAATTCTAGACTCGTCGTGTACTGGCCTCAGTACTGACCGCTCCCTTTTTCCTTTGCCCTTTATCTGCACCTCTTTTGTTTAGCAGATTTGAGATCAGCGTCGTTAGCAAGGTTACCCTTTCGGCTTGGCCTGGGCAGGGTTATGGACACCATTGATTATTTTGCAGGGCTCTTAGCCTTATTTGCAGCTTATCCGTACTCGGATGTTGTATCGTTTTTAAGGTAATTTGTATCTTTGTATTGTATATCTGTATTCTTGACTCATGGAGTCATTGTTGTATATATATGTTTCTATAGGTTCCATCGTGGATTATTGTGTAATGGTATTACTTCGTTTTTCACCCACACGCACGTGCCTGGTGGACATCTTTCAATCGTTTCTATGCGGGTTTGGCGGGAATCGCTAAAATCTGCATAGGACCGACTTGAGAGTGTTACAAGTGAGTACTGGTGGTTGAGGATCTGGTGTTCGTTTTCTTCATTGGCAGTCCGATCAAGTCAATAAAAAGGAGAGAGTCCACCGATTCCAAGATTTCCTTCAAGCGCCGATCGTTGTGAGTCAGGTCGTTCCGCTCGATCGGGTACCAGATCCGGTCCCTGTAGGTTCTGAGTGCCAGATCCGGTCGCTGTAGGTTCTGAGTGCCAGATCCGACTGATTGATCTACATAAGAAAAAAAGTAGCGAAATAAGATCCGATCATGGGGATTGAAAAAAAATGGTGATCAAGGGAAGCGTCTCGCGCCCCGCCTGGCGTCGCCCCGCGTGCCCGCACGCCTAAGAGCATCTCCACTCGCTGTGCCATTTCCAGACCAAAATTTTGCTACGTATGGAACAAAACTAATCCGAATGGAGCAAATTTAGGTCCTAGGAATGGACTTTTCCCAGCCACGTTCCCAGCTCGACGTCGCGCCCAATGCCACTCGATGCCACGCCCGATGCCGCCGGCCGTGGCCAGCTCGCGCCCGATGCCCAGAGAAGCAGATGCCCGTGGTCGTGGCCGTGAGGCGGCTCCTGTAGGTCGCGCCCACCTCCGTCACGCCGCCCGGGCCCGCATCACCAACGTCCGGGCCTCGTCGTGCGTTGTGCCTGCTCCCGCCGCCTCGGCGTCAGCCCGCGCCATCCGCATTGTCGCCTACGTCGCCCCCGACCCCAAGACCGGCAAAGCGGCGGAGGAGGGAGAGGTCATGCGCGTGCCCCCGACCGAGTTCGAGGACAGCGAGGCCATGTGCGTGCTGCTGCTCAGGCCTAGCAGCAGCGTCGCCGCCGCAGATGTCACCGTGCACGTGCCGTGCAGCAGGGTCTCCGCCTTCGACGACGTCGCGGCCGCCTGTGCCGGGGGGCATGGAGGGCGTTGGTCTGAGGCTGCAGGACGGGGGCGGGGCCTGGCGGACCGCCGCAGCGACAGAGGCGAAGGCAGCGAGCTCGGAAACGAGGTGCAGGTTGGGGAGCGCGACGAGGTACTTGGCGTCGCGGGAGGCATCCGGAGGAGGAGGACCTTTAGGAGGGGCAGCGGAGAGGCGGCCGTGGTTGGAGGACGTGGAGCACAGGACGCGGTCGCGGGCGCGGCGGCGGAGAGGCGCGAGCCATGGCCGAAGGCCAGGAACTGGTTGTGCGGTGTGTTGGAGAGAAAGGATAGAGATGGGGGAGCCAAGGGACACGTGTTGGCGACAGATAGGCTAATCATTTCATCCGACGTTTCCAGGGCGTTTCTGGCGTCCTGGGATCAGCCTAAAAACGCCGAACGAAAACAGCATAAAATTCGGCTTGGGAACATCTTCTGGAAACCCTACTGAACCGTTTTATGTAAATCCGGAAAAAAGAATGCTTTCATGGGAACGCTAGTGGAGAGACAGACGCCCTCTATCCTCGAGCGAGGCTGCGCATGCTCGATAGGATCAGCGATTCTACGTACTAGGAAAGAGTCCGGCCACACAAAAAATTGATTAGTGCGTGAATAGCCGGAGCAAGGCACGTCTAGAAAAGGAAAGAAATAAAAAAAGAGAAGGGAATCCCGACCGTGACTCAATTTCTATAGCTTACGTACGTCAGTTTTACTTGGATTGGAACCAGCTTTATTCGTTTATTTCCTGCCGGTGTATTAGCGGGAGCATTTTCTGTACCAGGTCGTTCCGATTAAGGCGCCAAGGAAATTTTGGTACAACGACCGGTATATCCGGCCCCAAAATATCAGGATAATCCTGCCTGTTTTTCAGTTTGCAACAGGATGGATTCTTTTCCAGATGATTACTACAGTCGGAGGTGTCGCTAGTGGCAAGAAGTCGGGTGATATATTCAATGACTCTCGATTTCACAAAGGGTGTGGCATATGAGACATCCAAGATTACCTGGAGACTAAACAGTTTTGCGACATCCGAAGAGTACCAGTCTAGGGAGTTTCATATGCAACGCGGTTTTGACAGATGTCGTACATATGATGACGAGTTTGATGGCTATTCAGGATTTATTCTTGCCCACCGGCGTGTGGATGTGGTGGTAGCCAGTTGGTGGTCAGCAAAGGTGAAGAAAGATTATACTTTTGTTCTTTGGGAGGATTTCAAGAAATTTCTGCGTGCCTGCTTCATGCCTTCTAGCAGGATGGTCCTTATAGAACGGCTGTCGTCAATATGGAGGTAATCGAGCAGCCACCTAAGGTTATTATGCATCGGATAGCGGATGTTGGCAAGTCTATACCGCCTTTACCCAAGGCAGCTACAACTGTGACTACTCATTCTCAGGAGAAGTTAGCGGCTGACAAGATTTTAGCACCTTGCCCAACATTGATAGAGGTGCAATATGTAGAGAATATTCAGCTGGTTGTTCTAATGCACCAAGTTAACAATGCAACAGCCACTATTTCTACAGTGGAGAAGGCTGATGTTGTCACGGCTGTTGTCGGCAAGGATGCAGTGGAAAGGGTTGAACCATTGAGTGGGCTGAATATGCAACTCAAGCGGGTATATGATGAGGCTTGCAGAACAGTTGACAAGGATCAGCGTTGGAGTTTATTTCAGACGCAGTGCATGGTCAAAGGCAAAGCATGCAAGCTCATGCTGGATGGTGGAAGCTACTATAATGGCATCAGTAAGGCTATGGTGACGACTTTGGGTTTGTCGACATGGTGTATTCCTGAAGCTAAGCATGTTGCGTGGTTAAATAGCTGCAGTATGCTGAAAGTTACTCATAAGGTACATGTGTCATTTACAGTTGGTGATTATGTTAATGAGGTGGAGTGCAATGTGTTGCCATTGGAGGTGTGTGGGCTGTTACTTGGACGTCCATGGCAGCATGATCAGAATGTTACTCATGCTGGGAGAGCAAATACATATTATTTTCTGCATGATGGCAAACAACGGACTTTAAAACCTATGCAGGATGATCAATTAAAGTCTGATGTTGAAATGGTGGTACACAAGGAGAAGTTTCGCAAGGCTAAGCCAAAATCTGGGCTAGCTACGCCGCAGCCTGAGGAGCATGATGCATGGAGCGTCAGTGTTGCCATTATTTCAGCCATGCCTATAGATGACAAGCCACGGGTTTATGATCGTCGCCGTTATGTCAGCGCACCTGTGAGGCGTTTTGTTCGAGTAGCAGTGTGGATGCACACAGGCAAAGATGGACGTGTTCGTCAGTTGTGTGGCCTGTGCATTACTCATCTTTTGTCGGGTCGTGCAAAGCAGGTTCATGTTCAGCAACGCAAGGTTCCGGCAAGAGTTGAGAAGAAGTAGGTGGAGGCGCCTAAGTACAAGTTCATTTGGCGAAGAAAAGAGGTGCAGCCACCCAGGGCTGTATCAAGTCGAGCAGGCCAAGAGGGAGGACGTGGTGTGGAAGTCAGGCAAGACTTGAAGACGGTGATGATGTGTGATGATTGTGTTGATATCACGCCACCGTTTCGAGCAGACCCTCACGTGTTGGGGATGACGCTTTTTGAAGGGGGGAGGATGATATGGGCATAGAGGGGAAGGTGAATCCCAATTTCAGGACTCCACCAAGATGAGGGCAGTTCATTGAATATTGGCATGCCAGGACGACCTACGATATGTAATGACTTAGTCTAAGGTTGTGTCAGCAATTTATATTTGTGTTTATGTTATTTTGTAGACAGGTCGAGGACCATTGTGGGGCTCCCCATCCTCCTATAGAATGAGCGAGGCGTCCTAGGGTTTAGGGGCTCGAGTTTTTTAGTCAAAAACTATCGCATGGTGTTCCACCGTGTATCATCCCTCTGGGGAAATGGCGTTGCCGTGTTATCCAATAAAGATTGTTGCGAGGGTTCTTGCGTCATCAAGGATTATCGAGCTGTGGTTTGAGGCGTGGTGATCTTCATTACATTGCTTGTTGGATTGCTTCCTCTACTTCAGGTGACGTTCATCGTGTTATTGGAAGAATCATCTATCTGTTTGACTCCTTGTGAAAGATTGGGACAAAACTCTAGGATCATCGGCGTGATCCTTATCAACAATGGCACCCAAAGTACAAGACGACGACAAGGTAGAGAATCGTGAGCATGGGACTTTCCCTTCACCAAAGGAGGCGCATGGAGTTGAGAGAATCGAGCCTATCCCTATATGCTCGAGTGATGATGTGGTACCAATACCATGTGAGTATGAGAGCCACTTTGATATGGGCATGAAGGAGGAGGTGAAGCCTAATTTTAGGACTCCACCAAGCTAGGTGATGCGGGCGCATCCTATTGATGATTGGCACACGAGGACGACCTACGATATGTAATGATAAGTCTAAGGTTGTGTCAAATATTTTGCTATGTTATTGAGTCCGAGTCCATGTTAGGTTCGAGTCTGTTTGTGTGTTCGGTTTGGGTCTATCCAACCGACTAGTTGCAGGCCTCCTATATAAAGGAGCCAGCCACCTAGGGTTTAGGGGAGTTCAGTTGTTTAGTCTACAAACTATATTGTGCTCCACCGTGTATCATCCCTCCGGGGACGGCGATACCGTTTATCAGATTATTATTGCTGCGAAGGTTCTTGTGTGCATCAAGGATTATCGAGTTGTGGTTTGAGGCGTGGTGATCTTCATCATGTTACTTGCTGGATTGATTCCTCTTCTTCAGGTTGCGTTCATCGCGTGATTGCCAGGATTACTATCCGGGTTGACTCGCTGTGAAAGATCGGGACAAAACTAAGGATCATCGGCTTGATCCGTATCAGGTGGTATCAGAGCTCTAGGTTGATCACGACGAGTGTTTGCGGTTGATCTGCGGATTGCTATTTTTCCCGAGCAGTTTTGAGATCGGAAGTTGAAGTTTTTTTTAGATTGGATCGTGTTAGTTGATCGGAAGTTGAAGTTGATCAAGGTGCGGTTGCGTTCGTCGAGCTGACCTTTTTGATCCGCACGGCAGCGAGTTGTGGCGGCTGTTCTCTGGCGAGTTGGATCGCTGCAGTCAAAGAATCGATCAGATCCAATCGAGGCAATAGCAGAAAAAAAAGAGAAAGGCGGCGTCCGGCCACGGGCATTGTGGCAACCACTGCCCCATGTGATCCTCGCTCGCTACAGATCGTAGAGTCCATCTACCGAACGTTTTGTTCCAGATACGATCGATAAAAAAAGGGAATAAGGAGGCCAGTCACCGTACTCCTCACGACCGGGGCGATCTGTCCCTGGCGCGCGCACGATCGAGGGATTGCCTCGATCCCTGTCTGGCTCCGCACGTGCCTCGTGCGCTCAGCTCGCCACATTGGGCCGGCCCAACTGCCTCGAACGAGTCCTCGCCACGCCTGGGAATGCCTCGCCTCGCCTCGCTAGACCACAGCAGGTGTCTGCCCTTGAGCGAGCCAGATAGCTCGCCCATGCCTGCTGTGTGTCTGGTTCCAAGAGTTGCAATTTTTTTTCTCTGTACCTGCTGCTCTAAGAATTGGATCAGTGAATATCAAGAAACAGTCACGTGGACTCCAGTAAAGGAAAGAAAAAGGAGATAAAAGAATAGATCGCTGCGGTATCTGTGTGATTTTTGGTCAGAGTTCTGCTAAAGTTCAGAGATGGATCTTGAGGGTAATGTTAGTGATTTTTCAGCGCAAGACGTCTACAATGATTATCTAGACCTGAAAAATTGTGTGCGCTGGGATTCTAGTAAATTGAAGTGGAAGCTCCTACATACTGCAACCTCGACAGAATACAAGTTATGGGAAGAGACAATGCAAGCTGGTTTTCGCTTATGTGATGATCTTTCTCCAGATCTGCAGTTTGACGATACTATCGCTTTTCGTCTTGCAAAAAGGCGTGAGGATGCGCGAATTTTCCCGTGGTGGAATGTGGACACACGTACGCGAGGTGTCTCAATAAATACTGTTTGAGAGGACTACACAAAGTTTTTACGTGCTAAATTTTTGGCACCATCAGAGATAGAGGACAAGGTGATTGTTTCGGAGGATGTTGTACCATTGAGTGGGCTGAATTTGCAACTCAAGAAAGTACAAGACGATGCTTGCATGACAGTTGACAAGGGCCAGCGTTGGAATTTGTTTCAGGCGCAATGTATGATCAAAGGCAAAGCATGCAAGTTAATTGTTGATGGAGGAAGCTGTACTAATGGCATTAGCAAGGCAATGATGGCAGCGTTGGGGTTTTCCACATGGCGTATTCCTGAACCTAAGCATCTACAGTGGTTAAATAGCTGCAGTATGATGAAGGTAACTTATAAGGTGCGTGTGTCATTTACAGTTGGTGATTATGTTGATGAGATTGAGTGCGACGTGTTGCCATTGGAGGTATGTGGGCTATTACTTGGTCGTCCGTGGCAGTATGATCGCAACGCTACATATGTTGGAAGAGCAAATACATATTATTTTGTGCATGGTGAGAAACAGCAGACTTTGCTATGCTGGAGGTTGACATAAAGTCTGATGTAGAGCTGGTGGTACATAAGGAGAAGGTGCGCAAGGCTAAGCCAAAATCTGGGCTAGCTAAGGTGCAGGATGGAGAGCATGTTGCACAGTGTGACAATGTTGATATTGCTTCAGCTATGCCTGTAGATGACAAGCTAGTGGAACTTGTTAGTGACAAGCCAGTTGAAGTGCATCCTCTTATTGCTGAGAGGAAGGATGTTGCACCATGTGTTCAGAAGGTTGTTTGTGTTGACACAAGTGTTCAAACGGATGATAGTTGTGCTCCTGATGTTCCAGTGCATGTGGTGCAGCGGGGTAACAAGAGCAGTTTTGTTAGCACACCTGTGAGGCGTTTTGTTGGGACAGTTGTGCGGATGCATAGAGGCAAGGATGGACATGTTCGTTAGTTGTGTGGTCCAGGCATTACTCATCTTATGCCAGGTCGTGCAAAGAAGGTCCGTGTTCAGCAACCACAGGTTCCAACAAGAGTTGAGAAGAAGAAGACGTTGGCGCCTAGGTCCAAGCTCGTATGGAGACGCAAGGAGGTGCATGCGCCGAGGGCTGTATCAAGTCGAGCAGGCCAAGAGGGAGGATGTGGTGAGGAAGGCAAGCAAGACTTGAAGATGGTGAAGACGCGTGAAGCAATTGTTCATATCACGCCACCTTTCCGACCCGACCCGTAAGCGTTGGGGACAACCCTTCTTGAAGGGGGGATGATGATATGGGCATGAAGGAGGAGGTGAAGCCTAATTTTAGGACTCCACCAAGCTAGGTGATGCGGGCGCATCCCATTGATGATTGGCACACCAGGACGACCTACGATATGTAATGATAAGTCTAAGGTTGTGTCAAATATTATTGCTATGTTATTGAGTCCGAGTCCATGTTAGGTTCGAGTCTGTTTGTGTGTTCGGTTTGGGTCTATCCAACCGACTAGTTGCAGGCCTCCTATATAAAGGAGACAGCCACCTAGGGTTTAGGGGAGTTCAGTTATTTAGTCTACAAACTATATTGTGCTCCACCATGTATCATCCCTCCGGGGACAGCGATACCGTTTATCTGATTATTATTGCTATGAAGGTTCTTGTGTGCATCAAGGATTATCGAGCTGTGGTTTGAGGCGTGGTGATCTTCATCACGTTACTTGCTGGATTAATTCCTCTTCTTCAGGTTGCGTTCATCGCGTGATTGGAAGGATTACTATCCGGGTTGACTCGCTGTAAAAGATCGGGAAAAAACTAAGGATCATCGGCTTGATCCGTATCACACTTAGCCCACTTGAGTGAGAACAAGAGTGAGATGAGTGACTCCACCATACGTGAGATTGAGTGCTTCCACTTGGAGGGCATGAGTGATACACCGAGTGAGTTGAGAGTGGTAGTTGATAGGTCATGTGAGGCCACTTTGATTTCTAACAACTTACCCTCTACCTCTAGTGTGTTTTCTCATGATGTGCTAGGTTCCATGGATTAAGGAGCGCCAAGCTTGGATATGATGATGCCTCCTATCGAGAACACGTACATGGATGAAGATGATACCATCCCTGTATTGGATGAAGAAGTCGCCCACATCGAGGCCAATTCTACCACAACACCCACTTCATATGAGAGGTATGAACAAGGTAAAAATACAAGTATTGTTGATGCAATGATCCCACTAGTGTACATGATATTTGTGACATTACATATGACTCATTGATATTTCCATGTGATATTTTGCCTTTGCATAATGTTGAGCATGTGAAATTATTTTATTGTGATGATGTTGCCATAGACATGCCATGTTCTAAATGTTACATTGATGATATCATTGCTTGCACTTTGTTGAACAATTGCTATTTCCAATGTTTTGCTTGCAATGATGATCAAAATGGTACCCCTCGTACCATGCTTTGTCATGGATATTTTACAATTTCTCCCGTTGCTTGCAGTAAGATGAACAATTGTTCTTTCACTTGTTTTGCTTGCAACAATAATTATCATATATTTTCTATTGAGATGGCCCCATAGCTTTCTCAAATTTTGGAGGTTTTAGTAAATGCCATGATTGGCACTCATGGTGATGTGCACAAGAAGAGATATGTCATGATGTATGATGTGTTTTTCTACCATGCACGCACGTTCTTTCGTTTATCTATGATGTGTGTAGGTACCCGCACGATCATGTCAACCTCGGTTCAGCACGAGTTAACAAAAAGAGCTCTAGAGAGCATCCCCCAAGTGAGTTCAAGATTGAACCCAACTCTGATACCTTTTGCATGCTTTGCATCATTCATGTTGAAAATTTTCTCTTTCCTATGGTTTGCTTGCAAGCATGTTGATGGTATTCTCTCACCTTGTGACAATCATGTTGCAACAAAAATGTTGAACAATTTCCCTTTCTGATGTTTTGTGTGCAACCATAATGCCATTTTGAGCATGTATTGTCACCCGAGCTCCCAAGTACCTCGTATAGTTGTTGCAACAAATATCACGACCACTTGCTCTTTAATTTGGTTTGTTTTTAAACACGTTGCTTTTGCTTTCGCTTGCGATACTCCTATGCCCATGATCTTTGTTTTTGATGATTTGCATGTGACATCCAACATGTCGAACAATTTATCTTTCAAGTGGTTGGTTTGCACACATAATGATGTTGTTTGGGATATCCTTCCGCATGTGTTTTTGTTGAATTCTTCTAGTCTTGCATCAAAAATGTTGATTAATATTTTAGTTAATTGCTTTGAGTGCCACACTAACATGCTATATGGAGTTTTTGAGTTGCCACATTTGGTTGATGTTCAAATGATTTCCATGCACTTTGACCTTCAATATGCATTCCGTTTGCTATACTTGAGTTGTGCTAATAGTGTTGTGAACAATAATGGCTATTCCACAAATGACATGCTCCTCTATGACACACAAACATATTTTCCTTGGTCTTTGTTGTGTGAAGGTACAAGTATATACGCGTCAACCTATATGGACCATGAGTTGACACGACTACCCGAAGAGAGTTACCTATGGCTGCCCTTCAATGAGCCGTCCCTACATCCTAAGGTGACTTCCTTCTACTTGAGGACTCAAGATCTTGGGATGCGGCATCGGATTGGTCTTGTTGACGTGACAATCTTGTCATCCGTGTCTAGAGATTATGCGGGATCGTGAAGGCGATCCGATCGATTCCGTGAGGGCGCTCTTCAGTCATCGGGTCTGTATCGGAGGACTTGGCGTCCCGGGTCAAGGATCTATGGTACCTTGTCACTAGTAGATCTTGTCTACCAACACCCACACACCAACATCATCTGGCAACGATAGCCCCAAACACTAGAATACTCACAACGAGGCATGTCGTCGGTCGGGGTGACTGAGCCAGAGGGCGTTGACAAGGTTGATGCCGACAGCCACAGGCTCTAGGGCGGTGCTAGCATTGTCGAAAGGGATCGATGGCCGGGCTCATGAGGGTTGTGTAGGCTCGCGAGGCAGAGGACGGTGGTAGAGCCTGCGGTAGGGGAGTTTGTCCATGGCACGCTCGAGAGAGGGGACGCCAGGCTCGCGGTCGCGCAGCGAGGTCGCGACTCGATGGAAAGGCGCAGCCTCGAGTGCTTGATAGCGGCGGAGGAACACCAGCAAGGTGGCGGTGGGTGGCGCACGCAAGGCCTGGCGTACGGCAGGCCTAGAGCTCGCGGAGCTCGTGGGAGAGTTCGGAGAAATAGGGCAGGGCGACGGCGTCACGCGGACGGTGGAGCTTGGCGAGCTTGAGGCAGCGAGGTGGCGGCCTGGCAACGGTGTCGGGTGGGGAGAGCCGGGCCATGGAGGCGCCATGGCCAGGGCGAGGCTTGGCCGGCAGCATGCTATGCAGGAAGGTGCTGAGGACAGGCAGCCTCAGGGCGGCAAAACTTGCGCGAGCAGTAGCGCAGGCGACCATGGAGGCCCGTGGCTGGAGAGAGGAAGGGGTGGCAATTGCTGCCGGCGACGACGTGTTGCGGATGAGCTTGAGGAGTAGCGGCCGGCGAGCGCACGGTTGGTGGCTTCAAATGCTGCAAAGGAGAGGATAAGGGCGGGTCCCATGCGGGAGCGGTCGTGATGCGAGGTGGGGCTAGGGTGCTGGCGTCCGGTGCATGTCGTGTAGCGTTGCGCAGTGCTAGCGTGTGTCACGCGCTAGTGCGCGTGTGCACAGGGAAGGTGGGTGCGACAGGTGAGTGGTGGCGGCTGGGTGAGGGTGGGGGAAGTGGCATGGCGGTTGGTGGGACTAGGGTTTGGATTAGGTGGTTTTAGGTTAGGCTTTGGAGGTGGCCAGCTAGGATTTTGGGCCTAGCTGGCTGCCTCCCTAAAAAATAGTTAATTATTTTACTATTCATCTGTTTTATTTTAAAGGCTGTTGGGGATATACTTTTCGGGTATCCTCACTGTGCCACGCTGACTAGGGTGGCCCACTTCAGGTTAGAGCTTTGCTTCATGGGCGGCCCAGTCAGAGAGCAGAGCGGAGTCCAGTCCGGCTACGGGAAGGCCAGAAGACTTACCGACATAGGCATGTATAGTTACTTGTAGTCCAAGATGTACTATGTAACCGACTCTTAGTCGTAGCTGGATAGGTCTCTCCTGTAAACTCTAGGCTAGATATCTATATAAGTCGTCCTAGGGACCAGCCTTTAGGGCACACCACAATAGTCTACAATCTCAACTCCCAGAGGCGAAACCCTTGGAACCCATATTTCGACTCTGCCATATTACTAGATTACTAGCAGGAGTAGGATCCGTCCACCGTCGGCGGATTCGAACCTGGGTAAACTTGTGTGCTCACCGTCCCGGAACACCGTATGACTCACACCCTTCTCTTTCGCATGCCTCGAGGACCCCCTCATGGCGTACCCGTCCTTAATCCGACGACTGTTGGCGCCCACCATGGGGCAAGTGAGCTTCAGATCTGCGTTCCGAGCAGAATCTGCAAGAATCAGAATCGGCAAGACAATCACCGTCGGTCACGTCCTCTACGCCAGCGATGTCCCTCTTGTTCTTCTCGACGAGACCTGGATTCCGGCTAGGGAGGCCGTGACTAGCTACAAAATCATGTCTTTTGGCAAGATCGATGTCTATCTCGGTTTCGCTGAACCTATCCCACCCACGCCAGCGGTGATGATAGAGGTAGAAGAAATTTTTGGGTCCACTTTGTCCATGGAGGCGGCTGAGTTCCGGATCTCGAAAAACCCTAATCCCACCTAGCCCACACCTGATGCGGAGATAGTGGAGAAAGCTGAGCCTGAAGCAGATCTTCCTATGGACATCGAATCTGAAGTGGATCTCCCTAGCAAGGTCAAATCTCAGGATGATCTCCCCAGTGAGGTCGAATCTCAAGAGGAGCAAGTCAACAATAACTCTGGATCTGGCTCTGCCGATACTGGAGCAGGTCAATCTTTCCCGAGGCACACGTTGAGGCGTATGATGTTGTATGATGCCAGCATGGAAGAAATTTTCGAGACCATCAAGTGCTTCGAGGAAGCCCACGAAGAAATACGCAACTACCTTAGGACTCACCATCACACTTTGTCGGATACGTTGGATCTAAATCTAGCTCTGCTGATGGTGGAGACAACAAGGACTCAATGCTGGAGGCGATCGGAAGAAATACCGACTTACCGGCATATTCGGATGATTCAATGACGTCGGCAGATTTCCAAAAGTTTTCCAAAGAATATGAAGAGGAGTTCAACTCCAAAGATGCAAAAGAAGGAGAAGCCATGGACAAAGGATTCGGAGAAAACTCTCCCAAAATGCAGGATGATATGGATCTCGGAGATAACCCCGACGTCCAGATGTCCGAAATACTGATCAGAGCTTGACTCCGGAAAACAGACTCAAAGCCGTCTTTCTACTGACGCTGCCGAGAAGGCAAAGAAGAAAAAGTAGACTCCGACGAAGGACCCTCCGGCTGAGGAGGTAATCACCGAAGAATACGAGGAAGACTCGGATGGAGCTCTAATCCCAGACGAGCCGAAAGAAACTTTGGTGGATGGACAGGTGGTTACCCCTGGTGCCCATAAAATCCTTGGAGTCGCACTTACTACGCCAATCCCTACTCCTGTAGGTCTTACACCTGCGGAGTTGGAAGATATGGCTCAAGCCCTAGAAGCACATCGCCAAGTACTCCTCAATGAAGCTAACAATCTCCTCGAGGAGAAAAAGTGCATTGCGTCTGCGAGACAGTTCAACTCCCTACAGCACCAGAAGACCCGGAACGGCCCCGTACGGGCTAACAAAAATCCGGAAGTCCACAAGACCCTCTTTGAGGGAGACGATGTTGAAAGAACATTTCATGGTTCCCTATGTTTTGCGTGTTAGATAAAAATATCGTGGAGTTTCTAATGTGCACTAAGTGTTGCAGGAAAGTTTTTGGATGTTTGGGGGCCGGATTATCTGCCCCCATCATGGGCCGGATAATCTGGCCTGACCATCTTGGCCAGGGCTGGCTGCGCGCGAGCTTCTGTCTGGGGCGGATTTTCTGCGCGAGCCTTCTGTTCGAAGGCGGATTAATTGCCGGATAATCCGAGTCTAGGGAGGAATTTTCCCTAGGCCAGATAATCTGGCCCTCACTTGGGCCGGATAATCTGCCCCCAAAGGCTCCAACGGCTCTGTTGGGGTAGGGTGTTTAAAAGCCCCATCATCCCCTTCGTTCGAAACTCTTGATTCATTCAAAAAGGCCAGACCTGTTACAAGTGCTCTCTCTCTAGATCTTCCACTTCAACCACCCGAAGGGTTCGATCTTTGGGAGAATTGAAGGAGGAAACAACCTACATCGTCATCATGAATCAAGCGCATCAACTCCTCTCCATTCACTTGGAGAAGTCCCTCATCTAGTATTCTTGTTAATATCTAGATCTTGTGTTTTGTTATTGATAACTTATTCTTGTGGCAGCTTGTTGTCATTATGGGAGCCTCCAATTTGGTTGTGGAGTTGTGCCCTGCTAGTTGGGTAAAGGCGCTAGTTCCCGCCTCGAAGGGTTCCTATAGTGGAAAGGTGGATCAGGCCTTTGGTGGCGGGATCCATCGGAGAACAGGGTGAGGCCTATTGTGGCGTGGTGGTCTTAGTACTGCCCACCCCTCCAACACAGATGTACTTCCCTTAACAAGAAAGGAACTATGGTAAAACAAATCCTGTGTGTCTGCGTGCTCCACTACGGTTTACTCGTTCCTCTATCTCACTCGCCTTTACTCACTAGTAGTTAGGTTTGCATATAGGGAAATTCTTTATAATAGTATATCTAGAGAATTTACCTTTTGTGTCAAGCCTAAAATTGAAAAAGCATTAAAATTTGAAGTAGCACCTATTCACCCCCCCCCCCTCTAGGTGCCCATACGATCCATTTCAGACGCCGTCAAAGGAGAACCTCTGCTCGATAGCAAGAGAGATATGGTGTATGGAACACTAGTGGAAAACACCGCTGCAGCCCGAGATATCCTGGCGAACAATCCAAACCCAGACTAAATCCGGTTAGGCGTAAAGTTACTTACCAAGGGCTTGGAGGAGCAGAAGGCCGTGAAATCCGGAAGCGGAAAACTGATCTCTAAATCTGACCAATGTCGCGCGGATACGGCTTGGCATGACATAAGACCCCGACGGGACCCGGAACAACACCACCGTCCCGACCGCCGGGAAGATAATTACTCAAGGACCGGATCTTCAGGGCAACGGAACAGAGCCGCACATGACTAGAGTAACATTGCTCCGGCCACAGAGCGAGACGTAGTTGCAGCACTGGTTCCAAGGCAGCCTCCCCGGCGATAGTCGAACAATCACAGGGAAGATGAAGAAGAGCGACGTCAGGAGGAGGACCAACAAAGAATGCCACCTCCTAGACATACAAGCTATCCGGTTGAACCTCACCATAATAGTGGAAACAACGGACGAAGGAGCGACAGACACCATGCCGAGTCAAGCCGGCAGGGAGCTCACCGTAATCAAGACCCTCCTCGGAACTGGAATAACGATGCTCCGGATGGAGGCCGGCGCTCAGCCGGAAATAATCCACCTGCACCACCCTATCTACCAAGTAGCCATCATAGCAGTTCTCAAGGGAACCATGGAGGGTGTCATGGCGGAGGAGGTGGTGGCGGAAGCATAAGTCCGGCTCCAAGGCACCGCAGCCACAGCAAACAACCACGACCGGCGTTCTCTATCACCAAGTGACGCGAGGCACTAGATCAACTCTAACATAGAGGCGTGGCGCCACGAGTCAGACAACATTTATGTGGGTCCAAAATGCTTCGGACCACGCATTTGACAGACAAACTTCCCGAAAGGATTTGCTATATCAAGGCATATCCAACCATACAACGGTGTAGCTCGGCCAGACACTTGGCTCCAGGATTTTTTCCAGGCTTGCTGCATTGCCAAAGGTGAAAACAGCCTAGTCGCGACCTGGTATCTCCCACTTATGCTGAGGAAGAAGGCACGATCATGGCTCAATGAACTTTTGGAAAACACTATATACAACTGGTGACATGCAGAGCATGTTCTTTCGGAATTTCGAAGGCACATATCGGAGGCCACGTATGGTAGGAGACCTATAGCGTTGCACCCAGAAGGCCGAAGAAACTTGCCAAGATTATCTCGGACGATGGATCAACACAAGGAACTCCTGTGAAGGAGTAAACGATAAAACTACGATTGAAGCTTTCATTGCAGGACTCCCAATTGGTTTGCTACATCATTGTTTGAAGTGCGACAAAGTCACCGATCTGGGAGAGATGATAGAGATGGCAAGCAAATATGCAGACGCCAACGATGACACAAAGGGAATACTGAACGTCCTAGCTGTGCCACAATCAGCAAAACAACCGAAGCAACAAACTCAGAAGCGCAAGAACACCTCGAAAGAAAAACCCACCATGGAAATAGCAGTACTCAAAGCTACTTTCGGGTCTAGAGGACGAGGAGGGCGCGAAGGCGGCCGCGGACGCGGTCGTGGGACATCTAGAGTCCAAGGTAGAGGAGACCATGTAGCACCCTGGTAAAACCACTCCTAGAAAATCGTGTGTTGCTTTTGTTTGTGCATTATCATGACCTCATGCTCATGTCATCATGCCACATTGCATTTGAGCATCATCATATTATCATGCATCTTTGCCTAAAACTATTCTCCAAAAGCCTATCTTTGTTTTCTAAATACGCCATCTCTATTTCAAATGTAAACCCCGGCCGTTCAGATATTTTGTTTTGTCTAAAAATTATTTACAAAGGTCTCTAAACTAAAACAGAAAAATAATAGATATAAAATATTTTAATCAAGGGAGGCAGTTGCAGGCCAGGCCCAAAAGCCCAGCCCGCAGCCACCTACCACCCTAGTCCTAGACCTAACCCTAACCAATCAAACCCTAACCCTGTACCAGATCCAAACGCCCACCTACCCAAACCTGGCCAACGGGCCGCCTCTTGGCGTGCCAGCCCGTGAGCCCGCGAAAAAAGCCCGGCACAAGCCCGGCCTGGCACGCCGCTTGTCGGGCCAGTGCCGGCCCGTGAAACACCGGGGCCGTGCCCGTGCCACGGCGTCAGGCACGCGGGCCGGCCCGGCACCGGCCCGTCAAGTAGCATACGACGGAAATTTAGAAACATATAGGTAAAAATAGATCCCGTGGGGAGTCGAACCATCGATCTCTCGCTCTCGCACCATCGCCTTGACCAACAGGCCACAAAAATCTTATGCTATAAAGAAAATTAGACCGTTTTTGTATATTCGTCTGACGGGCCAGCGGAAATGAACAACGGGCCGACGTGCTTCACGTGCCACGGGCCGGCCCGTCTGGCCTCCGTGCCGTGCCTGGGCCGCGGGGCGAGGCCCCCGTGCCGGCACGGTCCGGCACGCGAGCTAGACGGGCTGAAACGTGCCGGGTCGGGCTAGACACGTGAAGGCCGTGCCGGGCCTATGCCGTGCTGGGCTGGCCAACGGGCCAGGTTTGCACCTACCGCTCGCACGCCCTCCCGATGCGACCCAGTGGCCAACCCGACCCTGTATTGCCCCGTCGTACACCCGCACTACACGGAAATAAATCCTATAAGACCGGGTCTATTTATAGACTCTATCTTATACCTGACACGTGTCCGTTTTTTTAATTTTCTAATCTTTTTTATCTATTAATTAGTCTTTTTTCTAGCTACTATGTATAGAGATGGGTCTATTTTTGAGGAATATAGATCGGATCTTATAGGATTTTCTTCCGCGCTACACCGCAGCGCCCCGGCCCCACAACGACGTGACGCGCACCCGTCCCTGTATCGAAACTTGACCCACCTCGTGTGACCCCTTCGTCCTCATCGCTCTCCACCTACCCCCGCTCGATTCCTTCTCCCCCGCAGCACCCCACCGCTGGCAGCGATGCCATCCACGGCGCCCCCTCTCTCGCCGCCATGGCCCTCTCCTCGCCTCGCATCGGCGCCTCCTCCAGCCATCGTCTCCGTACTAGGACCGCGACAGCACTGCCTGCCTGTCCACGCCTCGGCCCCGCTCTATCCCGCGTGCGCCGCCTACTAGAGGCCTCCATCGCCGTCCACAGTCTCTACCACGCCAAGCACCGCCACATGGTCTCAGTCGCCGCCATGTTTTCTACAGCGGACCTGCCTAGAGCTCCTCTCTGTGCACCGGCAATTGCCGTCGCGGCCGCCCGGTGTCGCGCATCTACAGGCTGACGCTGCACCCCACCTTCTGAAGCTCCTCGCGCCGCATGACGCCCGCCGTCCGCCTCGCGCGCGGGCCGACTCTGCTCCGACCGGCGTGCCCTAAGTCCGGTGCCCCCTCCCTTTGCTCCGGCCACCACCAGGGGCGCCACCCTCGCTGTTGCTGGCCGCCTTGACCCCGAGAGCCGCAAGCCCCGCGCGTGCTCGCCGGCCCCTTCCTCGAGCTTCCTCTGTGCACATCAACGCCGCTGACCGCCGGCCTCTCCATCCGAGCGAACAATCCCACCGAGGGCCTCGTGTCGTCTTCCTGCGCTTGAGGCTGAGCTACTCCAGACGCCACCGTCGCTAAGCGCTGTCGCTTGGTGGCTTCCGTCCGTTGATGCTGCCTCCAGTGGTGTACATAGGTGGCCCATAGTTCGTGGTCACTGTTTTGACTTGAGACAACTGTGCTCTTCCTTTGTTTGTCATGAAACTCTGTAGTGAAGATTACCCTGGATCGTCAACCATGTGCACTCCTTGTCACTCTGTTGTTCTGTGCATCGACAAGATCTCTCATCCGAGAATCCGCGTACCATGTGCCGACGCCTACCCAAGTTCGCCACGAGGTCGTCTAGAGAACCCGCGCCATCCGAAGACTAGAATTGTGTCAACTCAAGATCATCAACATGGATCCGATGGCCGAGACCTGAAGACATCTCCTTCACGGATTCGGTGATGCCTGAACACCTCGATCTCCTACACGGACGCCAAGACCCCGGATCCGAAGACCAAACCCTGAAGCTCTAGACTCAAAGACTGATCCCGCCGAGACAGAACCCGAACACCCTCGAAACCCAAGTTCGTCGATCCAATGTGTGACCCCTTTCGAAGCCCTATTTTTATAAATTGCCATCTATATATATTATTGCATATAAATGGTTCATGCTTGCATACATATTTATTTGTTTGGGGGTACTTTGTCGATTCACCTCTTAATTAAATATGGGACTATATGCGGCCTATTTTTGTCTTATCTTGTCTCCATTTAAATTTTTGTAGCGAACAGATGCCATGATTTGCCTTGTTAAGTCAATATTTAAATTGCGGGGTATCTAAATAAGTTGAACCGTATAATTAATTTGTCGGGTCCCGGTTCCACTTAATATAGTCTAGTTGCATAACATCTTTGCCATGTCATGGATCATACATGCATCATGCCCGATCTTCTACCGTAGTATTAAATAGTTCATCCGATGTTTCTTTTAGTGATTTGCTTCTTCGCGGATTAGGTCGTTGAGTTGATGCGAGTACCGACAAGTTTTTTAGATAATGTATCTTCGGCAATGTCTGCTAGGCGAGCATTCTTCCCCTTTCTACCTATTTTGCATTTATAGTCTTTACTTCTTCCCGTTGATCTATTGCTATCCGTGTTGCGATGCTTTAGTCTTTCCGTGCCCGTGATATCCCTTGCAGATTTTATATTGCCTTGGACACCTTCTATTACCTGTTGTTTGGTAGATAGTCGGCCTTGCGTGTCGTAGTCGCTTGCTCAGGTGCTGCTTCGTGTCATCAAGTACCACAGTTGTTGGAAGGTTACCATATGCTTTATGTTAGAGATGATCATGGGTTTAATTACAACTTGATATTAAAATGTTGGAAATAGATATAACTCATGAAGAGGCACCGGTGGGCAATAGCTAATATTTGGTTCTTCCACGCTCACTTGTGTCCCGTAGGCCCCGAGTACTTGATACCTGTTCCTTGACTATTCGCACTATCCACATACGGGAGATCCTATGGATCCCCTTTGCCTGATCTTGATTCGCACTTTATTTCTTGGGGCCACAAACTAGTTTGGGGCTTTATTACTATCACGTACTTATGCCATGCTTTACTATTTTATTTACGATTGTGCGTGAAGCACCTGTACTGCTTAGGACCCCGCGCCACGTTTATGTTGTATTGACAAGCCCAGTCACACTTTCGGGTTCCCAGTCGTTCACCGCCATCGTCGCAAACCATAGGTCCATCTCGAAGCCGACCAACTTCGTTGCGAGTAGCTTTGTGGGGTGGCCCCCCTGAAATAATTTATGAATCCTGTGAATGCATTGTCGTGAGGCCTCGTTGCGTTTTATTTGGTTCTTCCCGAGGTTGATCATGTGTGTGTTGCTATCTGTGCACCCCTGCAGGATAAATCTTTCTGAAAGCTGTGTCCGCGGTTATGGACGACTTTTTGGAGTACAGTATCTCGATCATAGACAACTATAATTAAAGTAGTGTTATAAATTTGACTTTGACATGTATAGTAATTAGATTCACTGCAATGTAATAAGTAAATAAAAGTGCCAACAACTGTTGGATTTGGGATATCTCTGGCTAATTGTATCTGACTAGTAAGTATTATAACTACAACGGAATGGTTAACTAAAACTGCCCACTGCTTATGACATCAGGATGACTCATGCTATCTATATATGACTAGTAAGTGCTGCAACTATAACGGAATGAATAAAACTGCAAACTGTGTGAGTTCCTCGGTTTGACTTCCTCGTTTGGTCTTGAGGGGGAAATGCCAGGATGGGTATGATTGGTGTTAGTATCAGGTTGGCCCCGCATAGGTCTTTCTTATCCCTCTCTAATAGCCGACAGTTGTATCGAGTCTCTATAGGTTGTTTAGTGCATGCTTTGCTGCTGCTTCAGTCCACCATACCTATGTAGGCGAGAGCCGCCGAATTCTAGACTCGCCGTGTACTGGCCTCAGTACTGATCGCTCCCTTTTTCCTTTGCCCTTTATCGGCACCCCCTTTTGTTTAACAGGTATTAGTTTGATGACCCACAAGTATAGGGGGTGTATCGCAGTATTTTCGAGGGAAGTGAAACCCAGTTTATTGATTCGACACAAGGGGAGCCAAAGAATATTTATAAGTCTTAACAACTAAGTTGTCAATTCAGCTGCACCTAGAAACAATCTTGCTCACAGCAGTTTATCAGTAGCAACAGTTTTGTAGTAGCAATAGTAAAGTAACAGCAGTAGTAAAAGTAAAGACAGTAGTAACAATTGCAGCAAATAGTAGGATTAAAGCGCGGTAGGCATAGGGATGGATGGACGGGCGTTACATGAACAAGACAATTCATATAGCAATCAGAACATAGGGAATTTGCAGATAAATAAGATAAAGCATCCAAGTACTAAATAATTATAGGCATGTGTTCTATATATAGTCGTACGTGCTCGCAATGAGAACTTGCACAACATCTTTTGTCCTTCCAGCCCGTTTGCAGCGGGGCCTCAAGGGAACTACTGGCAATTAAGGTGCTCCTTTTAATAGAGCACCGGAGCAAAGCATCAATACTCCGTGAACACATGTGATCCTCACATCAAAGTCATTCCCTCTGGTTATCCAGATTGCTGTCACGTCGGGGCCTTTGGTTCCGGACAACAACGTGTGTATACAACTTGCAGGTAAGACCACAAACAATACTATCATAATGAATCAATAACATGTTCAGATCTGAAATCATGGCACTCGGGCCCTAGTGACAAGCATTAAGCATAACAAGTTGCAACAAAGTCAAAAAGCACTAATAGTAGATACTAGGCACCAAGCCCTAACAATCCGATGCCATTACATTAACGATCTCATCCAATCCCTACCATCCCCATAGCCTACAGTGAGGGATTACTCACTCATAGATGGGGGAAGCATGGATAGTCAATGGAGAAGCGATGGTGATGATGACGGCGATGATCTCCTCCAATTCCCCGTCCCGGCAGAGTGCCAGAACGGAGTTTCTGGTTCCGAATCGCGAAATCTGGTGGTGGCGGTACAGCGGAACTCTTTCTAAAAAACGTCGAACCCCCCTTTGTTTTTAGGTCAAGAGGCGACTTATAGGCGAAGAGGAAGGCCGAGAGGGCAGCCGAGGGGGCCACACCACCCCCAGACGTGGCCTGGCCTAGCCCGCTCGGCCAGGTGGTGTGGGCCCCTCATGGCCCTACTCCGTCTCGTCTTCTGGCTCCATGAGTCTTCTGGTGAAATAGGATTTTTGGCATATTTTCCGAGATTTTTCCTGATAGTTCATTTTCTGCACAAAAACTAGACACCAAGGTAATTCTGCTAAAAACAGCGTCAGTCTGTGTTAGTTGCATCCAATTCACACAAGTTTAGGGGAAAACAATAGCAAAAGTGTTCGGGAAAGTAGCTACGTTTTGGACGTATCACCCCCCCAAGCTGAGCTTATTGCTTGTCCTCCAGCAATTCAGTTGAAAACTGAGTGCGATAAAAGAAACTTTCACGAACACATTTGCTTCATAAGATGTATATATTCTCAGCATATGATCAACTACTCAGGCAATTCATAATAAAGAGTATGCAACTAAGTTTACTTAATAGTCATTGCAAGCTATGAGGAGATTCCAACTCAAAAATAATAAGTAACATGAAACATAAACATAAGCAACATTACAATGCTCATAACAAGGTATGATAGAGTGGTATCTCGCTTGCCTTTGATTGTAGAGCATAAGTGCCAAGGCACCTCTGAAATTCAACTGAAGACTAGAAGTAAAGATGTCAAGGATACAAGCATCAAAGTCATAACACAATTAATCAAGTTTTGAGACAAGCACATTACACTAAGAATGACAATTATGCTCTCAAGAAAGTGCTCATAGAATGTGTGGAGACTCAACAAGGAAATGAAAAGGTTTTGAAAAGTTTGAAAGGCTTCCAAATGCTGAAAGTATGGTACTCATTAGCTTTGATCTCTCATTGCCCCTATCATAAGCATCTTTAAATGGTTAAGGTGAAAGTGAGGTCCAATCTGAGTTATAGGCTTGACAGACTATAAACTGGAAATCGCATGTCCCTTGAGTACGAGGGCCGCTCCTCATGCTACTCAACTTTAGTTACCGGTAAGTTCTTGTCATAGTAAATACGTGCGTATCATAGAGAACCGCCAACGGGGTACCCCTTGCCCGATGATACGGAAGAATCCCCATATCAAAATGACAAGGCAAGCAGACAATGAGTATCTCAGCAATCTCCTTATTTACCATGGGGAAATGGTGTTTTTTTTCTCTCTTTCCTCTTTTCTCATATCTCTTCTTTTTTCCCCTTTTTCTCAATAGCTATCTCTCTTTTTTTATAAGAAGAATGCTTCATAGATACTCATTATGGTTATGCTGCAGGTTTCCACCATGATTAGGCATGGATTAGACCGGCGGCCCAGGCGTTTCTCTAACACACATACATAACTGCATGGACTTACAAGCTCCCCTCTTATTTCACACCGACGACATCCTTAAACAAAAGAGCATGATATCAACTGGGTATATATTTATAGGTGTTGAAAGCGTTCCCCGTGACAACATGGTTTTGCTAATCCCCAGCCTATAATTTGCAAGCATATAACTTTCATGGACAGTCACAATGGTTCAGGTTTATTAAATGCAAGAAATAAAGTGTGCCATCAAGTTCGTGAGAGCTTTACTAACTAACTTTCTCATAACAAGCAAATATTTTATTTGGAAGAAAACAAGGCATATTGAATATGTACGGAACAACAAATGATGCTAATAGGTAGGTATGGTGGACACTTTTGGCAATATTGGTTTTGGGGAATGGGAAACACGAGTAGAGATCATACTCAGTGCAGGTGAAGGCTAGCAATAGTAAGGGAGCGACAAACGAGAGAGCAATAACTGTCATAATCATGCTTGCAACAAAACAGGACTAATCATGGCATGAAAGTGATTCAAGACCCCTAAGGCAAAATAATTCATCGAGGCTTAACTGATTATTGTTTCAGTCATATGCATGCATCAGCATGTGCCAAGTCAATTCAAGTGAAACATTCAGAGGAGGATACCACAATATCATACCAAGTTATGAATAGAGCAATGCAAGCAAACATTCATATGACATGCTACAAACTATTAGCAAGCTGGAGTTAATCATAAGAAAGCAAGAACTACTAAGCATCCATAATAACATACACCCTACATGAACAGACTAAGCATGCCCACAATGATGAGTATATGTACAAAAATGAAAACAAATAGAGTTCGTTACCAGCCTCTTACCACACCTCAAGTTGTCATTAATCCTCATTATTTCCCTTCACTTGTGTGGCTTGAATAATAACATGAAACTGAATTCCACTGAGGATTGCTGAACCTTGCAACAAACTCACAAAACCAAAGAAGAACAACAAATTTTTTTGGTGTTTTCAATTTTTAAACGCAAGAACCAAAAAAGGAAGAACAAGCAAAGCAAAATCTTTTTGGGTTTTTCGAATAGTTCAAACAAAGAAAAAAGGGAAAAGCAAACCAAGGCAAAAAGAAGAAGAAGCAAACAAAGAGAAACAACAGAAATATTTTTTGGTCTTTTTGTGTTTTAGAAAGCAAAAACAAAGAGAGAACGAAAACTAAAAAGAGAACGAAACATGAATATACAAAGTGCCGACAAAAATGATATGGAGATGAGTGTGATGTCAGTGTACCTCCCCCCAAGCTTAGGCTTTCGGCCTAAGTGGGTATCAATCCAAATGCGAGTAAGGGTTCCAAGCAGGCGGGTCATTGTAAGAATGATCGTGGTTAGGCCCTTAGGAAGAAGAAGAAGCTCCCCAATCATAGGTAGGCTGCTGATATGAAGACTCCCCCTCATATGAGGGCTGGACCGAATCATCTGTAACCTCCCTTCTAGTATCCTGCTCCTGTTGGGAGAGCTCTCCCAAGTACGTATCAAGCTCCTCCTCAGTGAGTGACCATCCTACCCTGGTATCAAGGTTATACAAAACAGGTGCAGGAAAAAGAACAAATCGCTTGGACTTACTCCTTCTCCAACCAACCTTGAGAAAGGTTATTTCATAAGACAACTCACTCAAATTAGCCCAAGAAGAAACAAATTTATGTTGTATCATGGAATTAAGGTCAAGCCTTCTATGGGAAACTATAGGTCTAGATAATGAGGCACTAAACCATGCAAAGCTAATAAACGAGAGGCAATGAGGCCTCCACAAATTCCACCTTTCTCGTGGTTAGCAGCAAGGCGGAAAGCTATCAAGGCACCCAAACTATAAGTCCTATCTCGTTAAGAGCAGCTAAGATGAATGCTAGATCATACGAGGATAACTTATTGGCAGTTTTCCTAGCAAGAACACACTTGGCAATAAAGTAAGCAAAGTAGCGAATAGACATGAGATGAATGTTACGGATTTTCCCGCTCTCCTTCGAGAAGCTGCTCCCTTGGCAAATCTCCGCATACAAGTCCATAAGTGGTGCAGGTCGCTCTTTAATCCTCCCACATGATCCCCACTGAGGTACCTTAATAGTTGCACAAAAGTCATCAAAAGGAAGGTCGATAGCTATATTGTAAATTTTGTAGTGGACCATGGGGTTAGGCAAAGAGTGACTAAATCGAAAGTCCTGCACTACAGACATAGTTAGTTTTACAAATTGACAAGGTTCATCCTCCACAAAGTGCTCCAATCCTGCATTAGCAACCAAAGTATGGAAGTCCTAGGAAATTCCTGCAGCCCTCATGAAGTCGAAGCATGGATAGATGGAAGGAAAAACTTCCTCCTCTCGGTGAACCTTCATAACCTTAGGCACCCTCAGTTCATGTTGGTTGAGTTGATGTTCATTCATCTTCTATTCTGAAATTTAAACATCCATTAAACAAGTGATTGCAAAGTGAATATATAATGAAGGGCACTACTCATAGGGACTTGTAAGAGGCCTAAACATGCATCAAAACAATATCTCTAAGCATTGAACAGGCTTACAAGCTCTCATAACCTGTCACCTACAGTAGCAAAATACTCAAGATATAAACCACTAAACACAAATCTACTTGGACAAGCGGAGGAGTCACATACCGGAGAACAAATGCTCCAAATTTCAGCAGCGAAGATGGGCTGATCAAGGAGATCAAAAAATCGTGGGCAAGAACAGCAAGAACGCGATTTCGAGCAATGAATTGGTGTTTTCTCGGGAGAGAGAAGAAAGTGGGAAGTGAGAGAGTGAGTGGAGGGCCAGGGGTGGCCCACACCATTGCCAGGCGCGCCCTTGGGCTGGCCGCGCCACCAGGTGGTGTGCCTGCCTGGTGGCCCCCCTGGTACTATCCAGGTACTCCTATGCCCCTTTTTTCACGTAAAAATTTAAGATGAATTTTCTGGAATTTTTCGAGACACTTTATTTTTGAGCAATTTTCAGGTATAGATGAATGATAATTTGACAGAAGAGGTTTCTGAAAGATGCAATGACAAAACAAAACTAAAACTTCAGAAGTTCTAAGACACTCTAATATGCAAGCAACTAATAACAGAAAAGTAAACTAAACGAAAACAAAAACTAAAATGGATAGAATAAAAGTAAACGGAGATAATCATGGTGAAAACATTGTTTTGTTCATTGAAATCCTTTTGTTAACAAGGTTGATCAGGTCTTGTTACCGAAACAATTTTATATGAAACAAAACTTTGTGTTCTACTAATGATTATGTTACCTCAACCTTGATAGCAATGGTCCCAATCATAATGGTTTCATATTTTTCTCTTGGTATGGGACAATATATTTCTCCAACTTGAATGCCCTCAACATGTTCAATTGAATTCAAACCATAAGTCCTATCAATCTTCTTGGGGAAATAGACAGTATGCTCCTTGTCATTAACATTGAAAGTCACCTTTCCTTGATTACAATTAATAACAGCTCCTGCAGTATTAAGAAAAGGTCTCCCAAGAATAATAGACATATTATCATCTTCAGGCATTTCAAGCACAACAAAATCAGTTAATATCAAGCAATTATGAGCCACTTGAACAGGTACATCTTCACATATACCAATAGGAATAGTAGTAGATTTATCAGCCAGTTGCAAAGATATATCAATTGGTATTAGTTTTTTCCAGTTGAAGTCTCTTGTAGAGAGAAAAAAGGCATAACACTAACTCCTGCTCCCAAATCACACAAAGCAGTTCTAAACATAACTATTTTTAATAGAGCACGGGATAGTTGGAATCCCTGGGTCTCCAAGTTTCTTTGGAACCTTACCATTAAAGGAATAATTAGCAAGCAAAGTAGAGATTTCTTCATTAGGGATCTTCCTTTTATTCGAGACAATATCCTTCATATACTTCGAATAAGGAGGCAATTTAATAGCATCAGTCAAAGGAATTTGCAAGAATAAAGGTTTCATCCGCTCACAAAACTTATTATAGTGTTCATCTTCCTTTGACTTGTGTTTCTTATCAGGGAAAGGCATAGGGTTTTGGACCAAAGGCTCTCTTTCACTACCATGTTTCTTAGCAAAAAAATCTTCCTTGGTGTATTTAGTATTCTTAGTGTGCCTTTCAGGTTCTTCTTCAACTTTTTCTTTATCAGGAACATCATTTTCCTCATTACCACTTTCAGTTTCAGCATCAGAGACACATATACTATTATGATCTTTAGCACGTTCAGAGGATTCTACAATAGTTTTATGTTTTTTTTTCTTTTCTTTGGAGTAGTACCACTATTTTCAGCTTGTTGAGAATCCTGCTCAGTTCTTTTAGGATGCCCCTCAGGATATAGAGGATCCTAGGTAGCAGCACCACTTCTAGTTCTAATTTCATAAGCATGTTTTTCTTTAGTAGCATTAACTAGAAAGTCTTTTTGTACTTTAATAAGCTGATTAATTTGAGTTTGGACCATTTGAAAATGTTTGACAAGCATTTTAACATCATTAGAGGTTCTTTCCACAATATCCTTCAACTCAACAATAGCTCTAGAGTTTTCCATTAAATGATTTTGCACCCTTTTATTGAAATTATATTGCTTAACAATAAAAATATTGAATTCTTCTAAGCATTGATCAGGAGGTTTAGAGTAAGGGATATCACCTTCATCAAAATGTTGGAGCGAGTGTACCTCAATAGTGGATGAGTGGGGGATTGGCTTACATAATTCTTTTATAGGAGGTAAAATTTTCACATCAGCCGCTTTAATTCCCTTCTCCTTAAGACATTTCTTAGCTTCCTTCATCACTTTATCATTTAGTTCAATAACTCCCCTCTTCTTTGATGTTGGAATAGGCACAGGAATAGTTGATTCAGGTATAACTGGTTCAGGAGGAGTCTAGTCTTCATAATTCTTGCTTATTTTAGCCATTAATTCCTCAGCTTCCTTGGAAGGCCTATTCCTGAAAACACAATCAGCACAACTATCCAGGTATGTCCTAGATTCTTCAGTTAGTCCATTATAAAATATATCAAGAAGCTCATTCTTAGGTAATGGACATCCAGCCTGTGCATGAATCAAAGCACAAAACCTTGCCCATGATTCAGGCAATATCTCTTTTTCTCCCTGTTTAAAATCAAAAAGTTCCTGCAAAATAGCATGTCTAGCACTAGGAGAAAAATATTTCTGCAGGAAAGTACTAATCAAGCAATCAGGGCTATCAATAGATCCAGGAGGTAAATTATTAAACCAAGTTTTAGCTTCTCCTTTTAGTGAAAAAGGGAAAAATTTAGCAACAAAGTAGGTGTGCATCTTAATATCATGAGAAAACAGGCCACTCATGGTAGAAAGCTCAGTCATGTGTGCTATCGCACTTTCATTCTTAGTCCCACAAAAAGGTTCTTTCTCAACAATAGCTATGTAAGATAGATCAAGAGAGAAATCATAATCCTTATCTTTAATGTTTATGGGAGATATAGCAAACTTAGCATTAGGAGACAATTTGGGTTTTATAGTACGCCTCTCAAGGAGACTCTTAATAGCACTCCTATCATGGGTGTTTTGACATTCTTTAATAAATTCATCGGTCATCTCAATATAACCGTCTTCAATATCATCTCTCTCTCTAGACTTAGGTGGATTGACAGGTGTAGTAGTGTCTTCATTAGGATTTTCAGTATTTCAAGCTCTAGTTCTAGCAATCGTAGCATCTAGGAAAGGACCTAATGAACCACTCTTATCAAGCACAGTAGAAGCAGCATCATAAGTATCAGAAGTTTCAGATTCAGCAGTAGTAGCAGTCTGTGTAGCATGTGTATGTGGTGGTGTAAGGAGCATACTCATAACAGATGGTGAATCAAGAGCAACAGAGGTGTTCAGAACCGTACCTCTTCTTGTAGTGGATGGTAAAATAGGAACCTTGCCATCACGAGACTTACCCATGATGGATGGATGGCAGCGAACAATAGTGATTCCAAGTGGACTTGATAAATAAAGCTATGCTTCCCGGCAACGGCGCCAGAAAATAGTCTTGATGACCCACAAGTATAGGGGGTGTATCGCAGTATTTTTGAGGGAAGTGAAACCCAATTTATTGATTCGACACAAGGGGAGCTAAAGAATATTTATAAGCCTTAACAACTGACTTATCAATTCAGCTGCACCTGGAAACAATCTTGCTCATAGCAGTTTATCAGTAGCAACAGTTTTGTAGTAGCAATAGTAAAGTAACAGCAGTAGTAAAAGTAAAGACAGTAGTAACAATTGTAGCAAACAGTTGGATTAAAGCGCGGTAGACATAGGGATGGATGGACGGGCATTGCATGGACAAGACAATTCGTATAGCAATCAGAACATAGGGCATTTGCAGATAAATAAGATAAAGCATCCAAGTACTAAATAATCATAGGCATGTGTTCCATATATAGTCATACGTGCTCGCAATGAGAACTTGCACAACATCTTTTGTCCTGCCAGCCCGTTTACAGCGGGGCCTCAAGGGAACTACTGGCAATTAAGGTGCTCCTTTTAATAGAGCACCGGAGCAAAGCATTAACACTCCGTGAACACATGTGATCCTCACATCAAAGCCATTCCCTCCAGTTATCCCAATTGCTGTCACTTCGGGGCCTTTGGTTCCGGACAACAACGTGTGTATACAACTTGCAGGTAAGACCATAAACAATACTATCATAATGAATCAATAACATGTTTAGATCTGAAATCATGGCACTCGGGCCCTAGTGACAAGCATTAAGCATAACAAGTTGCAACAAAGTCAAAAAGCACTAATAGTAGATACTAGGCACCAAGCCCTAACAATCCGATGCCATTACATGAACGACATCCAATCCCTACCATCCCCATAGCCTACAGCGGGGGATTACTCACTCATAGATGGGGGAAGCATGGATGGTCGATGGAGAAGCGATGGTGATGATGATGGCGATGATCTCCTCCAATTCCCCGTCCCGGCAGAGTGCCAGAATGGAGTTTCTGGTTCCGAATCGTGAAATCTGGTGGTGGCGGCACAACGGAACTCTTTCTAGAAAACGTCGAACCCCCCTTTGTTTTTAGGTCAAGAAGCGACTTATAGGCGAAGAGGGAGGCTGAGGGGGCAGCCGAGGTGGCCACACCACCCCCAGACACGGCCTGGCCTGGCCCGTGTGGCCAGGTGGTGTGGGCCCCTCGTGGCCCTACTCCGTCTCGTCTTCTGGCTCCGTGAGTCTTCTGGTGAAATAGGATTTTTGGCATATTTTCCGAGATTTTTCCTGATAGTTCATTTTCTGCACAAAAACTAGACACCAAGGTAATTCTGCTAAAAACAGCGTCAGTCCATGTTAGTTGCATCCAATTCACACAAGTTTAGGGGAAAACAATAGCAAAAGTGTTCGGGAAAGTAGATACGTTTTGGACGTATCAACCCCCCCAAGCTGAGCTTATTGCTTGTCCTCAAGCAATTCAGTTCAAAACTGAGTGCGATAAAAGAAACTTTCACGAACACATTTGCTTCATAAGATGTATATATTCTCAGCATATGATCAACTACTCAGGCAATTCATATTAAAGAGTATGCAACTAAGTTTACTTAATAGTCATTACAAGCTATCAGGAGATTCTAACTCAAAAATAATAAGTAACATGAAATATAAACATAAGCAACATTACAATGCTCATAACAAGGTATGATAGAGTGGTATCTCGCTTGCCTTTGATTGTAGAGCATAAGTGCCAAGGCACCTCCGAAATTCAACTGAAGACTAGAAGTAAAGATGTCAAGGATACAAGCATCAAAGTCATAACACAATTAATCAAGTTTTGAGACAAGCACATTACACCACCCCCAGGCATGGCCTGGCCGAACCCGCGCGGCCAGGTGGTGTGGGCCCCTCGTGGCCCTACTCCGTCTCGTCTTCTGGCTCCATGAGTCTTCTGGTGAAATAGGATTTTTTGGCATATTTTCCGGGATTTTTCCTGATAGTTGATTTTTTGCACAAAAACTAGACACCAAGATAATTCTGCTAAAAACAACGTCAGTCCGTGTTAGTTGCATCCAATTCACACAAGTTTAGGGAAAAAACAATAGCAAAAGTGTTCGGGAAAGTAGATACGTTTTGGACATATCAAAGTTCAATGTTGTTAGCAGGGTTACCCTTCCGGCTTGGCCTGGGCAGGGTTATGGACGCCATTGGTTATCCTTCAGGGCTCTTATCCCCATTTGCATCTTATCCATACTCGGATGTTGTATCGTTTTCAAGGTGATTTGGATCTTTGTATTGTATATCTATATTCTAGACTCATGGAGTCGATGTTGTATATATATGTTCTATGGGTTCCATCGTGGACTATTGTGTAATGTTATTACTTCGTTTTCCACCCACATGCAAGTGCCTGGTGGGCATCTTTGAATCGTTTCTATGTGGGTTTGGCGGGAACCGCTAAAACTTGCATAGGGTCGATTCGAGGGTGTTACAGACCAGCAACCTGGCAAAACCTACTCTTGGGCCGACATTGCCAACAATCCGTGTGTGCATCACTTAGATGCTAACGAGGGCTCGTATCACACAAATGCAGACTGTCGTTTCAATGATGACATCAAGAAAGACGAATCCGCTGGTTACAGGTCCAATCGAAGAAAAGGAAAGAAAAATTCTGACAAAGAAAAAGACCTTCAAATTCGATAAATAAAAAGACAAAGAAAGATTCCGACATGGAGGAAGCAGAGCCTTCAAATCCAAGTCGGATGTAAAAAAGACCTTCCCAACAAAGAAAGACACTTATGTCACTTTCCTTGGGTCTCAACCAGCTAAGGTCAAGAAGGCAGTAATGGATGAGCTCAATGCAACTATTCCGGCTGTCCCTCGGTTTTTGGACTGGTCGGAAGTGATAATCACCTTTGACCGCACTGATCATCCGCCTAAATTGCACATGCGAGGAAAGTACACTCTAGTCGTCAATCCACTTATTGACGGCTATGGTTTCTCCAAGACCCTCATGGATGGCGGCAACAGCATTAACATCCTCTACGTCGAAACGCTGCGTCGGATGAGGATCTCGGAAACACAGCTGAATCATAGCTCTGTAATTTTCCACGGAGTTGTCCCTAGAAGACAGGCAAATTCTCTAGGAGAGATCACTTTGGACGTTACCTTTAGAACTCCGAAGAACTATTGGACGGAAGCACTTTCCTTTGAAGTGGTCCTGTTCAAGAGCGCATACCACACTATCTTCAGATGACCAGCTTACTGGGCCTTTATGGCTCGTTTGTGTTATATTTACAATATGATGAAAATTCTAGGTCACAAGGGCGTGATCACCGTAAGGGGAGACCCGAAGAAAGCACGAGAATGCAAGGATGGAAATGCCTCCTTTGCTGAAGCCGTACTACATGCCCAGGAGTACTAGGAGATTAAGAAGACCATCGACCCGTCGGAGATGCCCGCGACAAAGAAGGAGGTGACAAAGCCGACTTTAGAGTTCAAGGCATCAGAAGAGACGAAGACGATGTTGTTGAAGGATGATGACCCCTCCAAGGTGACCCAGATAGGTGTAGGCTTAGACCACGCATAGGAAAGCGCGCTCATCAAGTTCCTCCAAGCCAATCAAGATATCTTCGCATGGCAGCCATCTGACATGACCGGAGTATCTAGGGAACTTGCCGAGCAATCTTTAAATATACACCAAAATTCTAAAACCGTCAAATAGTCCTTACAGCATTTTGGCAATGAGAAGTGAAAAGCGATAGCTAAAGAACTAACCCGGCTTGAGTTAGCCAGATTCATAGAAGAGGTCATCCATACCGATTGGTCAGCCAACCCTATAATGGTCCCTAAAAAGGACACCACTAAGTTAAGGATGTGTGTTGATTATACCGCCTTGAATAAGGCTTGTCCCAAATATCGAGTAATCGATTCTACGATAGCTCGGAACTCCTATGTTTTCTCGACGGATATTCCGGTTATCACCAAATCTGGATAAAAGAATCAGACAAAGTAAAAAGCTTCATTCATAACCCCCTTCAGAACCTTCTGTTTTGTTACGATGCCTTTTGGGCTAAGAAACGCATGAGCTACGTATCAGCGCACTATCCAATGTTGCCTCCACGATCAAATCGGACGCAATGTACACGCATATGTGGATGACATAGCAGTAATGTCCAAAAAGAAGGAAACTCTAATTTCTGACTTGGAGGAAACGTTCGCCAATCTATGCAAATACAACATAATGCTTAATCCGAAGAAGTGTTTCTTTGGAATACCAGCCAAAAATTTGTTAGGTTTCATCGTGTCCCAAAGGGGCATAGAGGTGAACCGGTACAATATTAAGGTTATACTCAACATTTCTAGGCCGAATCGCCCGAAGGACGTACAAAGACTAACTGGTTGCATTGCTACAGTCAGTCGGTTTGTAAGCTGGCTTGGTGAAAGAGCCGCACCACTTTACAATCTCCTGAAAAAGACCAAAAAATGCGTCTGGACTAATGAAGCTGAAGCTGCACTATAAGACCTGAAAGCAGTACTCTCATCTGCCCCTATCCTTGCAGCGCCAGAACCTCAGGAACCGATGTTGCTCTATCTAGCTACGATAAATAGGGTCGTTAGTGTCATCATGGTGGTGGAAAGACCAGAGGAAAAATAGGAACACCTGGTGTAGCGTCCGACTTACTACCTTAGTGAAGTCCTAACCGAACCTAAACAGCGGTATCCGCACAATCAAAAGCTGGCCTATGGTGAGTTCTTCGCATCTAGGAAGCTACGACATTATTTTCAGGAGCACCAGATAACCGTGGTGAGCATAGATCCCATGAGAGATATAATTAACAATAGCGATGCTACATGACGTGTTGCAAAATGGGGAATAGAGCTTTTAGCTTTCGTCATAGAGTACAAACCTCGTACGACAATAAAATCCCAAATCCTCGCTGACTTTGTCACTGATTGGATAGAGATGACGGAGAATATGACCCTACCAGAGTCAGAATACTGGACCTTACGTTTTGATGGGTATAAAGCACTCGGGAGCTCGGGGGATGGCGTGGCGCTCAAATCACCCCAAGGAGATAAGCTTTTCTATGTGTTGCAGATCCACTTCACGGCAACAAACAACATTGCCGAATATGACGCACTGCTACATGGAATCCGGATTGCTAAGGATATCGGCATTCGACGCCTTATGTGTTATGGAGACTTGGATATTGTTGCTCAACAAGTGTCGGATCACTATAATGCAAACAAGCACATGGCAGCATATAGGGCTATCATGGATGAACTATCTAAATCATTCGAAGGGTTTGAGGTTCAACACATCCCTCGAACAAAAAATGAGGAAGCAGATGCATTGTCTCGAATAGGCTCTGCACGGAAAAAGGTCCTGGATGGTGCTTTTATAGAGCACCTTAAAGTTCACTCTATCACAGAAGTTAAAGAGGAGTATTTGACCAAATTCGACTCACCATTAATAGAAGTTCTAGCTGTGATTCCTAGCTGGACAAAACCCTACCTTGATTTCTTTGTAAATGGAAAATTACCCAAAGACGAAGTTCTAAGCCGGAAGATAGTCCGACGAGCAAAAACCTATACAATCATAAATGGTGAGCTCTATAAGTGGAGTGTATCTAGGGTGTTTCAGTGTTGTGTATCTCCAAAAGAAGGAGTGGAAATCTTAAGAGAGATCCACAAAGGCGAATGCGGCCATCACGCTGCTGCCAAATCTTTAGTGGCAAAAGCTTTCACACACGGATTTTTCTGGCTTACAGCCAAGGCTGATTTCGAACGGCTGGTCAAGACATGCAAAGGCTGCCAAAAATACGCCAAACAAGCTCATGTTCCAGCTGATCAGCTGCGAACAATCCTGATAACATGGCCTTTCGCGATCTGGGGCTTGACATTATAGGACCATTCAAACGGGCTCTAAGTGGATTTACTCACCTCTTAGTGATGGTGGATAAATTCACAAAATGGATTGAGGTTAAACCCGTCACAAATTCTGATGGAGCAACAACCAAAAGGTTTGTCAAGGATGTTATAATCCGATACAATTATCCGCGTAGTATTATTACGGACAACGGGAGCAATTTTTCCATGGGAGAGCTTGACGAATTCTGCAACGATCAAAAAATCCGGCTTGACATAGTGTCAGTCGCACATCCACAAGCCAACGGATAAGTCGAAAGAGCAAATGGTTTAATCCTTCAAGGCCTCAAACCAAGACTCAAAGCACCACTTCGTCGTGCTGCGGGGGCTTGGGCGGACGAATTAACGTCTGTCATATGGAGCTTGAGAACAACTCCGAACAGGTCAACAGGATACACACCTTTCTTCTTGGTCTATGGCACAGAAGCAGTTCTTCCTACTGATTTGATTCATACTTCTCCTCGAGTTGCTGCGTATATCGAAGAGGATGCCAAAATTTCTCGACAAGATGATCTCGATTTAATCAAATAAGTGTGCGTCGTTGCTGAGCAGAGATCAATAGCCTATCAGCAGAAGTTACGCAAGTATCATAGCCAGAGAGTTAGGAACCGGTCTTTCAATAAGGGCGACTTGGTTCTCCGGCTTGTGCAAAAAAGAAAGCACAAACTTCCCCAGTTTGGGAAGGGCCTTTTTGGTTTGCCGAGTATTGCACAATGGTTCTTACTATCTAACTGATATGCGGCCAGTCAAAGAAAGACCTGCTACTAAGAAAAGAAAGAGAGCTGGAGGTAGTTAACCAAAAGAATTAGACAGACCGTGGAATATTGCTCAGCTATGTCCCTTTTATTCTTAAATTTTCTTTCTTTGTAATAATATATGTGTACATGTTCAAAGCGAAATAAAGTATTGGTTGCCTCAATATTTTCTGAGAAGTTTTATTACAATCCTATTTCCGAATGATCATATCACAGTCAAAAATCCTAGAATACTTGAAAGTACTTTATGCTCATGTTTGTTCTAGTTAGATTTCCGATTCTAAAAATGCTACCTTCGGGTATAAATCTAAAAAAAATCTAGTTTATACTTTGGTTTTTTGTCTGATTGCTAGATGCGGGTATTTTCTGAGTAGTGAATTGTTGGTACTGGAAGTCGGCATTGTTTCCGAGTTTAAACTGATTTAGCAGTTGAGCTCTGTTGCTCGGCAAAGTTTCCATGTTGAAGGTTTGCCGGCTCACGAAAGGGACGAGGCGGAAAGCCAGATAAACGAAAAGTTTAGACAAAAACAAAAAGTGCTTATGTAAATTATCAGGCACGTCAAAATAAAGCCAAAAGTGCTAAAAGGAAGTAAAAAGCATCAGTTCTTACAAGCTTAGCACTAGCAAAATAATATACTACTTATTACAATCAGACTGTTTCAGGATAACACATAGTTTTCTGGTACATTATGATGCAGGAGAAGATGCAGGAGCTACTGGATCGCTGGACACATCACCCAAATCATCCCGATATCTTTCCGAGACGGGTAAGTCAGACTCGGTCTGCTCATCATCTTCAGAAATTTCAACAGTTACTTCTTTGGGGGTGGTGGTACTTCAACCGGAGTGAAGAATGGAGTATCATAACTGGTCAGCTCAGCTACATGACATTCATATCCGGCACAAGCGTCCATGATGTCCTTGATGTTTTTCTCCTTGCCATCTTCATCAACAGTTGAATAACCCCTGGTTACTTGCCATATTTCCATGCTCCCATGGTGGCTCATAACCATTGTTAGGGCATTCTGTGCCGCGGTCCGCGCATAAGACATGTTCCAATCTTGGATAAGCTAGGGCATCTCCTTTTCCTTGTCCCGCACCTCAAAGGTAGACATTCTGTTCATGTCGGAAACCCTTAAGGCTTCTCCAATATCCTCCAGTGACTGTCAGAAATCGTGAAGCAGATATCCGACTGAAGTAAGCCGGCTGGACTCGGAAGATGAAGAATCCAAAATATTCAAAGGACCTACATACATAAAGCAAGGTCAGAAACATATCCGAACTCCTAGAGTAAGAAGAAAGAAAGGTCAGAGATAGGAAAGTCTACCAAAGATGGCATCGTCAACTTTGGTTTTCTCTGCTCGAAGACTCTAGAGTTCATCCCAGAGAGCTTGGGTGATGTCATTCTCCCTAGCTAACTCATCTGCTAGATTCGATATTTTCTTGTCTTGGATAGCGATCTTACGATCACGTTCCTCAGTGTCCATACTGGATGATTCAAGAACGATGTTGATACTATGCTCATGATCTACCTTAAGCTCATTCAGCTCTCGCCTTAAGTCAGCATTCTCCACCTCTAGGGTTTTGAAATTCTCGGAATCTTCAATCATTTTGCATGATTGTTGGACCAGTTCTGTAAAAACAAGACAACAGTCGAATAAACATTCGGCTATGAAAAAGAAGAGCAAGTATGAGGACTGAAATGATTACCTTCAGCTTCATCCTTTGAAACTTTCAATTGAGCATTCTCTAGATGGAGAGCTCTGATCTCTCTCCGTTTATTGCAGATATTCTTTAGCAATTCCTAGTTATAATCATTAACTTTCTATAAGTTAGAATACTACCCAGAGTCAGAAGTCTACTAAAGACTCAGGCTAATATTTTAACTAAGTTAAATATCAGCACGAGCCTTGGGGGCTATACTAGTTCGTTCTTTGGCATCCTATTAAAGCACAAATTCTGATTTCCTATCCAACTTCATGTTTGGGGGCTAGGGGATATGATTTGAAATGAAACAAAAGAGAGTCGAATTCCGACTTACATAATGTTCATGGGTTAGCTTGTTTAGACTCATGTTCACCTCAGAAGAAACCTTCTCGGTGAGAGTCAGAGGGATCACTTGTGGTGGCGGAGCCACACCGGCCTTCAGCTTGTTGTCACGAAGACGAACTTGGTCAAGAAGCTCGGAGAGTTTTATGTCCTTGGCTTCTTGTGCCTCTTCTTCAGTAGTGATGTTCCAGCTCTCCAGGCATTGTTGAGCCAACTTTTGGATTTCTTTTGCAGTTTTCCAAGTAATGCCAAGCTTGGCGATACCCGGATTTCTCAGTAGATTATCTGCGAAAACCTCTGTTGAGAGGTCATTACCCTTTGAGGGTTCACCCATATAAGTTACCGAATCACCCATGGTGATGTCGGTTTGTGAGCCAAGGTTCGCTGGCTCGGAGTGCTGAGCCGGATCTTCTACAGCTCGAGGAGATGAAGTAACCTCTAGTGTGGTAGAAGGTGTTGGGGTAGGAGTCGGAGGCAGAGCAGTAGGCGAAGTCAAAACTAACTTTGACTGGCACAAGGGTTTCGTCATAATTGCCATACCTTTGCCCTTGACGAGTTGTTTAGCTCTGAAAAAGTGACAGTTCAAGCTCGTTACACTTCGAAAAGAATATGAGATAAAATGTAAAACCTTGTGAGGAAAGTTATCTCTTCACAACGGGCACTTCTTTTGTGCCAATGGAAACAGTCGGAGTTTTGCGTTTCTGGGTAAATGCCTCCGGCAGCAGTACAAGTTCTCCTTCCTCGTGAGAAGCTGGTTTCTCGGGTGGATATCCCTCAAGAGGAGCAAGCTCTGACTTGGGGAGGTCAGCAAGCTGAAAGAAGTATCATCTCAATGTTGCGAGAAAACTACAACAAAGTACGGATGAGCTTATATTCGAACACAAGACTAACAGCTGGAAAACTTACTGGTGTCACGGGATCGTCAGCCATATACATGTCCAAATAAAGATCTGGAATCTTCCTATTGACCCGCTCTTTGATCAACCATTTAATCTGGGACTCATATTCCTTGTCCGGGATTGATCGCGAGCAGATCCTGTGAGAATCCGTCTTGCTCTTGGTGATTGAGTGCATAAGACGGTCACCATGATGCTGGAGAGGTTGAATCTGGCATGCTAGACAGTAGTGAATTAAATCGGATCCTTTTAGACCCTTGTGCTTCATCAGGTACTCCATCCGCCTCTTGGCGAGAAGCAGATCGTCGGTTAGAGCCAGAGCTTCCGCATCCCAGGACTCTTGGGCCATGGCGGCACCATCGACGAAAGCCTACAAAGCAGTTTCTTTGCCGGGAGCCGGTCTATCATTATGGTAAAAGAACGTGGATGGCCATTTCTTCACGGACTCACTAGCCTTGATTTTAGGATAGACTCGGTCTCTCCTAACAGTTAGCCTAAGAGTTCCGGTAATGTAAGGATTATCGAAAGTGATAGAGTTTCTCCGGGTACCTAAGTAGTACCGGAATAAAATAAGACTTGGCCTAATTCCGAGATAACCCTCACACAAATATGCATAAACGTTAATTACTAAGATTGTGTTCGGGGGGAAATTGTGGAGTTGAACTCCATAGTAATCTATGACCCCGGAAAAGAAATCTGAGGGAGGAAACCTCAAACCTCTGTCGAGGTGAGTGCCGAAGTGCACCCGCTCATCGGCACGAGGGATGGGGACATTTTGATTGAAGCCACTCCGCCAATCGCCGGCGCGGAGGAAGCCTTCCTTCTCAATGATGTGGAGCTTCTCGTCATCGAGGATGCATAGGATCCATACCCCGCAGAATTTTTCCTTCTCCGCCGCTACGGAGGTCACCGCCGTAGTCACCTCCGTGCCAGAAGAAGAGGCCTCAGCCATTTTATGGACGGGGGAGACCGTAGATGGGCGGTGCTATGCGTTTGGAGGAGGAAGTAGAGGAACTTGCGCGCAGTGGTGTTGGGAGGAAGGGGAAGGCAATGGCTCTAGTAAGGAAGAAAAAGGAGATCTTGACCCCTTATATCCCTCACCTGCACCAGGATTTGTGCAAAATGAACAGTAATCGTGCCACGCATCGTGGAAGGAGCTAGGTAACCTCCTTGCGAGGATTACACCACCTCGATCTCCGCGCATGCATTAAAACGATGCTTATGTTCCATGAAAGGCGGACCCACCAACGGTCGTGCTATCAAGAATGTCCTGCTAGTGATGTGACTTGACCTTGACTGATGTCAAGTTACATCAGAGACCTAGTTCTGGCTTAAGTTTGAATTTCAAGCTGGAAATCCAAATGAAGTACTCATAGGTCCGACTCGATTTAAGACTCGGATCCTACCCTTTATTTTGAGTTTCAGGAACCCTTCAAGGTTCTGCAAGCCAAAGACAAATCAAGCTAGACGATGAAATCCGACTCTGGATCTTGGAGGCTTTTGGGGGCTGCTGTTTGGGTTATACTTTCCGGGTATCCTCACTATGCCTCGCTGACCAGGGTGGCCCACTTCGGGTTAGAGCTTTGCTTCATGGGCGGCCCAGTCAGAGAGAAGAGACAGGGTCCAGTCCGGCTATGGGAAGGCCTAGAAGACTTACCGACATAGGCTTGTATAGTTACTTGTAGTCCAAGATGTACCCTGTAACCGACTCTTAGTCGTAGCCGGATAGGTCTCTCCTGTAAACTCTAGGCTGGATATCTATATAAGCCATCCTAGGGAGTAGCCTTTAGGGCACCCCACAATAGTCTACAATCTCAACTCGCACAGGCGAAACCCTTGTAACTCATATTCCGGCTCTGCCATATTACTAGATTACTAGCAGGAGTAGGATCCATCCACCGTCGGTGGATTCGAACCTGGGTAAACTTGTGTGCTCACCGTCCCAGAACACCGTACGACTCACACCCCTCTCTTCCGCATGCCTCGAGGACCCCCTCATGGCCTACCCGTCCTCAGTCTGATGATAAAGGCCATTTGTAAATAATTTTTATACAAAACAAAATATCAGGACGATCAGGGTTTGTACTTTGAAATAAAAGGGAGGGATTGATGTAGAAAACAAAATAGGGCTTTTAGTAAAATAGTTTTAGGAAACCATATGCATGATGGCATGATGATGCTCAAATGCAATGTGGCATGATGATATGAGCATGCGGTCATGATGATGCAATAAATGACATGTAGAAAGTAGCAATATATATACTAGGCAAGTAGCATTGCAATTGTTAGACAATTAGGATGCTACAACTCTCCCCCACTAAACAAGAATCTCGCCCCAAGATTCCTAGGAAAAAGAAAAAGACACAAGGAGAGGCGGGTGTTCGGAACAAAGGTGCTCCTCACGTTCCCAAGTTGATAAACAACAGAATAGTGTGACCATTACACCTTACAAAACTTGCTCGACTTGTTGTGAGTCTGTGTTTTTTCTTCTTGAAAAGAAAGGGCTTGAAGAACCTAGAGGAATGTTGTGATACGAGAAAGATAGGATGTACATAGCTTCGGTGCTCTCGAGAACCACGATAACAGAATAGAACCACTTCTTGAAAGAATCTTGAAAAGACGATGTATCAAGGATAAAGTTTTCCTTAGATACCAGAAAAGATGGGATGCGACAATTGAAACCATAGAGAATTTTTGAATGAGTTGATAGAAGACGATTCCGCCAAAGGAGGCAAACTTCCTTCTTCAAGACGAAGGACAAGACACATTGATAGGATTAAAGATCAATAGATGCACGTGAACATGATTTTTCGTTTCGCCGGAAGGAACGTACGACTTTGGAGAATTATCAACCACTATAAAAATAGCATTGCTTCTTCCCTCGGATTTAAGAAATGAAGTCTAGAGAATCAATATTGCCTTCAAACAACAGAGTTTCTTGATATCCATGGACAATATTTGGGTTTAGGAGTTCACGGATTTGGTTCTTCTTAACATCGGTAAGAACCAAAGAATCACGCCATTGAGGTGCACAGATATATCTTCGAGATAAAGGAGGTTGATACATTGCAAATGTATCTATAATATTTGATGTTCCATGCTTGGTTTTATCCACTTTATTGTGTTTTCTCCATACTTTGGAGTACTTTTCATATGATTTATTGGACTAACCTATTAACAAGAGCCACAGTGCCAGCTGCCTGTTTTCTGCTGTTTTTGGTTCCAGAAAAGTCAGAAAATGAATATTCTCGGAATTGGACGGGACAAAAGCCAAAGTGCCTATTTTTCCGGAACTCATCAGATGCCAGAATACGAGACGGAGAATAGCTGGGGGCCAGCCACACCACCTGGCCGCGCGGCCAGGCCTGGCCCCAGGGGGTGGTCTGGCCGACCCTAGCACCCCATCGGCCTCTCCTTCCGCCTATAAGATGCCCTCGGGACCAAAACCCTAAGTACCCGATCAAAAATCCACGAAAGAGTCTGTAGCCACCGTCATCTCCATCCCTAGATCAGGAGGGATTTGAAGCTCTTCCCGGCACCCTGCCAGAGAGGGGAATTCACCCTGGAGGCCTTCTTCATCACCATGCAAGCCTCCGGTGTGATGCGCGAGTAGTTCATCAGTGGACTACGGATCCATGTAGTAGCTAGATGGCTGGTTCTCCTCCTTTGTGCTTTCATGTCTAGATCTTGTGAGCTCCGTTCATGATCAAGATCATCTATTTGTAATTCTGCATGTTGTGTTTGCGGGGATCCGATGGATATTGAGATGCTATTTCAGATTGATTATTGATTCTATCATGTCTTTGTTATTTGTGATCTTGCATGCTTTCCGTTGTTAGTAGCTATCTTGGCCAAGTAGATTCTAGCAACTCCAAGAGTTAGTATTTATGCTCGATAGTGGGTTCATGCCTCTGGTAATCTGGGGAAGTGACAGAAATCTCTAAGGTACTAGATGTGTTGTTGCTATTAGGGAGAAAACAACAATCCTTTGTTCATAGAACAATCATATTGTTTACTTTACACGCAATTCGTAAAGCAATAATCTGTTGCTTGCAACTTAATACTGGAGGGGGTTCGGATGATAACCTGAAGATGGATTATTAGTCATAGATGCAGTTGGATGGCGGTCTATGTATGATGTTGTAATGCCCAATCAAGTCTCAAAGGAGTCAAGATGATTAGTATATGCTTGTATGCTTTCTCGATGTTTGTCAATTGCCCCTCTGTAATTTGTTCACCCAGCATGTTATCTATCTAAGGAGAGCCACCTCTAGTGAACTAGGGATCCCGGTCCTTTTCTTTTACATACAATCTATAAACTGTTTACTGCTTTATGTTTACTTTCTGCAAACTTTTACTTCCTTCCATTTGATACGTTTAATCCTTTGTTTTCAGCAAAACACGGTGAGACTGACAACCTCATCGCAAGTTGGGGACAGAGTTCTGTGGTTGTGTTGCGCAGGTCTCCACGTTGCTACTAGCACCGGTAGTGCGCCCTGCCAAGGCTCAGCTAGTAACACCTTTGGGGTGTTTCATTGCTCCTACTGTTTCGATTAAACCTTGGTTTCATAACTGAGGGAAACTTACTGCTGTGCTCATCGTACGTTCCTCTTGGGGTTCCCAACGAGCTCTACATCAACACTGAGCCATCAAGCATTTTTCTGGCGCCGTTGCCGGGGAGTCAAGGACATCTTCACAAGGGGAGTCCCTCATAACCAATCTCTTTACTTTGTTATTTTTGTTTTGCTTAGTTTCTTTTTGCTTTGTTTGCTTGTTTCTTTATTAAAAACACAAAAAAATTAGTTTTACAAGTTTGCTTTCTTTATAAAAAACACACAAAAATTAAGTCTCCTTTAGTTGTCACCTCTTCCTTAGATCACCATGTTGATCCCCAAATTCACCCTGAAAGACCTTTCAATTGGTAGTGGTTCTATAATTGGGAAAGATAATATTGAAGAATTCTTTAATCATGTTAGTAAACATGAGGATACTGAGGATAGATCCCATGCAGAACTTGCTCCAAACTATGAGATTGCTGCAGCTTCTTTAGTTCACATGTTGGAAGCTAGGTTTGTTAACCTTAACCCCTTAATGCAAGTAATGTTTCTTAAACTTAAAGAAATTGAGGACCCTGAAAAGAGGGATTTTATTCTTGAAACTTTGCTTAAGGAATTCTATGATGTTGCCAAGGAAGCTAGGAAAGTCTTTGAACGTTTCAATATGCTAGGCTCATGTGTAGATGTTGTTGGTACACGAGAAAAGATGAACAAAACCGAACCTAATGGGGAGGAACCTAAGATACCAATACCCTTTAAACTAGCAGCAATACATGAAGCCATAGAAAAGAATCTTGATTGGATTGTTCCTGAAAACCCTTTTGATGAAAATAGTGAACCTAAGAGCATTGAGAGAGGATCCTCTAGAACCTATTTGTATACCTTGCTTTGTTGAAGATATTTCTGATATTAATCTTAATGCTTCTGCATTTGAGAACACTTGATTCTTTTTCTTGCTTCTTATGCCTAACTTAAAGGCGTTAAAGAAAAGTACTTATTGGGAGATAACCCAAAAGTTTTTGATAAGTCTTGGAAGTTATTACTTCAGTAATAACCGCTCCTTATCCTTTTTATTTGCTTTTTGTGCCAAGAGTAACCTCTAATAAGATAGAAGTAATGATTGGGAAAGTTGCTGTCCCGAAACAGATTTCTGTGCTTCACCGTAAAAATTCGTGTAAAATCTCTGAACGTCTTTTTGAGGCGTGAATTTTTGTGCTTCTGCCCCAGGTTGTTATATAACTTTCGTTAGTTCAACACTTTTTGATTTGAGCGACAGAAGGTCTTCGAAAAAATTCGTCTTTACCTGCTGGTCTGTTTTGACAGATTTCTGCATTTGCTTCTTGTTGGTTCCTTTTTGAGTTTTTTTGGGGAATTGAGATTTTTGAGGGAAGTACTACAGTAGCTAGTGTTCTAATAGAAGTTAATTTGGTGTTAGAACTGAACCTTAAGACTTATTTATCTTGAGTGCACTAATGTTGCTAATAAAGATTGTGTGAAGTTTTGTATGAAGGAAAAATTTCAGGTGTATGAAAGGAATGAGTAATGAGATGAAGGATGGAATAAAGCTCAAGCTTGGGGATGCCACATGTGTCACCCCAACAAATATCCAAGAAGTACAAGCGTCAAAGCTTGGGGATGCCTAAGGCATCCCCTTCATCAATAAAAATCCCAGGTTTCTTTCAAACGCTTCATTTTTATTGTTTCATGCACAGTTGTGTTGTTCTTGGAGCGTCTTCTTTTTCGCTTTCGTTTTGGTTTTTCGTTTTCTTGGTTTTCTTAGTTTGCTGAATAAATTGGTTGGACCCCCTCTTTCATATATTGGTTTGCAAATAGTTTGGTTTAGTTTGGAAAAGAGTAGGAAAGTTCATACTTATGTGGTAAAAAGAGCTCGTTTTTGACTGTGGCCTATGCTTTGTCATGCCATGCTTGATATTGTTTTGGCTTTATGCTTAGTATTCTTTGCTGTAGCATGACTTGTTATAAACAATTGAGATTGCTTAATGTGCCTTGGATGAATCATGCATTGTTTTAGCATATTAAAGCATAGTAGTGGTATTCTCCTTTGATGCTTTATTTGGGTTGACTTGGCGCATGCTCACACCATGTTATGACTATCTCAAGTCACCATAGCCTTTATGATCCTTTAGTTTTCAACTTGTAGTATCACTTTATGCTTTGATCAATGTTGTTTTGTCGCTCTGCATGATTATGGCCATTATTGCTCTCTTAATTTGTGGCTCCCAGTCTTTTGCTAGCCTCCACAACCAAGTATAAGTTCCACTCATGCATCCAACTCCCTAAACCAAGTTATTCCAAAGAGTCCACCATACCTACCTACTAGCATTTGCTATTCCAAGTATATTCATGTTTTTGTTTACCTTCCAAATTAAACTTGTTATGAGAAAACTAGTGATTAAAGCTCTCACGAACTTGATGGCACACTTTACTTTTCTTGCCCTTAATAAACTTGAACCATTGGGTCCTTCTTCGTTGCGTATATGCTTGCGCTTTATAAGTTGAAATTAGCAGAACCATGTATCATGGGGAACGCTTTCAACATTGCACTTGTACTTTGTACCATGTTGATATCATGTTCTTTTGCTTACGGATCCCGGTGGTGTGAAATAAAAGTGGAACTTGTAAGATTATGGAGTTTGTATGTGTGTTACAGAAACGCCTGGGCCGCTAGCCTAAGCCATGCTTAATCATGGTGGAAACTTGCAACATCACCATAATGAGCACTCTATGAAGCATCCTCAATAAAAACCTATGCAAATAGCAAATAAAAAGATCGCGGAGATGCTCATTGTCTGCTTTCCTTGTCATTTTGATTATGGTATAGCTCCTGTATCATGTGCAAGGGGTACCCCGTTGGCGGTTCTTTATGATACATATGTACTTACAATGACAAGAGCTTACTTGTGACTAAAGTTGAGTAGCATGAGGATCGGTCTTCGTAAGTAAGGGGCATGAGATTTCGGTTTATAACTTGTCAAGCATATCCTCTTAGTTGTGTCACTTTAACCTTAATCACTTCAAGATGCTTATGATAGGGGCAATGAGAGCTGAAAGCTATTAAGTACCATAAATTTTGGAAGCTCTTTATGAGACTTGAATCCCTACTTCCTTCTATGAAGGCCTTTCTTCCACCATTATATTGAGTCTCCACCTTCTAGCTTTATGCACCTACTTTGAGAGCATAGTGGCCATTCTTAGTTCTATGTGCATTGTCCCAAGACTAGTTGATTGATGCATAACTTGATATTGCTTGTTTAAAACTATTTGTATCTAGTCACTCTTATGAACTTTGAAGGTGTCCTATGCATTTATGTTTTGCTACTCTATGAGGGACAAGCTGAATACTATTATGCTATATTTTCTTTATGTGAAACAAAGAAACGTCTTGCAAAGCATTGTTATTCATGAATCTTTTGTTTGTGCCTTTTCATGTTGCATCATAGTTTCTTTGTCTTATTGCTAGAACTTTGTATTTCATGTTTGATTGAAGTACTATGATCCCAGCTTTGAATGTTTTACAAATACTTTGATCAAGTCTTTGATGGTGCATGTCACCTCAAAAATAATTCTTTCTTTTTATCACTTACCTACTCGAGGACGAGCAGGAGTTAAGCTTGGGGATGTTGATACATTGCAAATGTATCTATAATTTTTGATGTTCCATGCTTGGTTTTATCCACTTTCTTGTGTTTTGTCCATACTTTGGAGTACTTTTCATATGATTTCTTGGACTAACCTATTAACAAGAGCCACCGTGCCAGCTGCCTGTTTTCTGCTATTTTTGGTTCCAGGAAAGTCAGAAAATGAATATTCTCGGAATTGGACGGGACAAAAGCCAAAGTGCCTATTTTTCCGGAAGTCATCAGATGCCAGAATACGAGACGGAGAAGAGCTGGGGGCCGGCCACACCACCTGGCCGCGCGGCCAGGCCTGGCCCGCGCCAGGGGTTGGTCTGGCCGACCCTAGTACCCCCTCGGCCTCTCCTTCCGCCTATAAGATGCCCTCGGGACCAAAACCCTAAGTACCCGATCAAAAATCCACGAAAGAGTCTGTAGCCGCCGTCATCTCCATCCCTAGATTGGGAGGGATCTGAAGCTCTTCCCGGCACCCTGCCGGAGAGGGGAATTCACCCTGGAGGCCTTCTTCATCACCATGCAAGCCTCCGGTGTGATGCGCGAGTAGTTCATCCTTGGACTACGGATCCATGTAGCAGCTAGATGGCCAGTTCTCCTCCGTTGTGCTTTCATGTCTAGATCTTGTGAGCTCCGTTCATGATCAAGATCATCTATTTGTAATTCTGCATGTTGTGTTTGTGGGGATCCGATGGATATTGAGATGCTATTTCAGGTTGATTATTGATTCTATCATGTCTTCGTTATTTGTGATCTTGCATGCTTTCCGTTGTTAGTAGCTATCTTGGCCAAGTAGATGCTAGCAACTCCAAGAGTTAGTATTTATGCTCGATAGTGGGTTCATGCCTCTGGTAATCTGGGGAAGTGACAGAAATCTCTAAGGTACTAGATGTGTTGTTGCTACTAGGGAGAAAACAACAATCCTTTGTTCATAGAACAATTGTATTGTTTACTTTACACGCAATTCGTAAAGCAATAATCTGTTGCTTGCAACTTAATACTGGAGGGGGTTCGGATGATAACCTGAAGGTGGATTATTAGTCATAGATGCAGTTGGATGGCGGTCTATGTATAATGTTGTAATGCCCAATCAAGTCTCAAAGGAGTCAAGATGATTAGTATATGCTTGTATGCTTTCTCGATGTTTGTCAATTGCCCCGCTGTAACTTGTTCACCCAGCATGTTATCTATCTAAGGAGAGCCACCTCTAGTGAACTAGGGATCCCGGTCCTTTTCTTTTACATACAATCTATAAACTGTTTACTGCTTTGTGTTTACTTTCTGCAAACTTTTACTTCCTTCCATTCGATACGTTTAATCCTTTGTTTTCAGCAAAACACGGTGAGATTGACAACCTCATCGCAAGTTGGGGACAGAGTTCTGTGGTTGTGTTGTGCAGGTCTCCACGTTGCTACTAGCACCGGTAGTGCGCCCTGCCAAGGCTCAGCTAGTAACACCTTTGGGGTGTTTCCTTGCTCCTACTGGTTCAATTAAACCTTGGTTTCATAACTGAGGGAAACTTGCTGCTGTGCTCATCATACCTTCCTCTTGGGGTTCCCAACGAGCTCCACATCAACACTGAGCCATCAGAGGTGACACTATTTATGGTGGAATCCTGAGAAGAAGTTGAATGTTGAATCTCTGGAGGTTATTGTAGAGATGCTTGTTTCTTACCTTAACCATAAGGTTATTGCAATAGATTTTGCGATTGATGGCATCAACCATAATTGGTGTTACCAACAGAAAAGAATTGACAACTTGGAGTAACGATATATCTTCCATCCATCTTGTTTGATGCTATAGAACACCGGCAGAATGAAGAGGACAGAGAAGATTTCACATTCGTTTTCACCAGATCGTTGAAGGTTTTGCTCCACCTTGCAATGGACGAGACAATCAACAAGAGATTGTTGCTCCCGTTCGTCGAGAGAACACTCCGGAAAACAAGGACGAAAGTAGAAGTATTAAGGGATAAAGGATACTTCTAACTTCCGTGGAATGAGTAAATCGCATTAATCCACCAATTCAATGTACAAAAGCGAATGATAAGAGTAGTGGTATGGTAGCTACTCCATCCCGCACCCAAAGCATTACTCCATACATGAATAGGAAAATCATGCAACCCAACCCTCAAAAATTTAGACTAAAGATCTTAACAAGCAGAATTCATGAAGGTTTGCTAAGAAACAAGGAGGTGATGCAAACACTTCATCGGATCCAAAATAGATAAAGATGATGATGTTGTCTTCATGTTAGAAGTCCCAAGCCATCGGAAAAGATATGAAGGAAGATCACTAAAACAGACGATAGGTTCAACAGATAGAACGCGAAAAGCACCAAGGTCTAAATAGAAGAACTACAAAAGATTGAAAAGGCTTCATGGCACCCAGCGGATTAGGCATACAAGATAAAGCGATAGGGTTTCAAAAGGTTCTTAACGAGCGAAAGAACAAAAGAATTTCTTGTCCTTCTTGAGAAGATCCGAGAGAGATATAGCAATCTTGAGGAAAACTTCAGCGGAACGACGATGATAACTTACTAAACAAGGAAAAACTCCGGATTGGATTGAAGTGGAGGGTGGAATTAACAATGGGCTTGCTGATTCCAAAATTATAGCAATGTCTTTAGCAGAAGGATGTGGCCGAGATAGGTGACTTCAAAAAGTTGGAATTCACACTTTGAGAACTTTGCACAAGGCGATGTTCACGAAGCTTGAGAGGATGAAAACAAGATGTTCTTCATGTTCTTCCCTTGATATAGAATAAGCGAGAATATCGTCAAGATATACCACCATGAATTAACAAGATATTCCAAGGATACCAAGTTCATGAGGCAAAAGAAACAAACATATGCTCAAAACACTTTATAAGCTCAACGCTCTTCGAAAGATCAACATTAAGAGCAAGGATTTGTGTTCAAATAGATGCATTAAAAGAATATATTATCTGGCCCTTCGAAAGAGAAAAAAGAGATGCTGACTTGTTCACATAGTTGAATTGATTACCGTTTGCAAAGATAACGAGATCTTGGATAAGGAAGCAATGATAACTCATATATTTAAGCAAAGCTATCAGATATGAAGGGATGAGATTCTCCTATATCAAAGAGAACATTTGCAGATATGGAGTTCAAAAGATGTGAAGCATGATGAATGGATGATAGACCTCCGTAATGCCTTAAGAAACCTCTGGATTGCCACAGATACTTGAATATGATATAGATATGATCACGGTATAACTAAAAATCACAAGAGACAACCACCATCACCCTGAGGATTAAATTGATGACATTAACCATATTCCACTCATGATAAGTATCATATAGCTATAACGAGAACCAAATTACAATCGCAAGCATCAGATCAACGCAAGTTATGCATTTAGCCAAAAATAATTGAAGATGAAGTAAAAACTTCAGACTGAAGCACCGGTAGCAAAATATCAAGTTATCATGGACATGCCGATAAAAGAAGGTATATAGCGTATCCCACATGACTGAAAAGGAGTGTGGAAACACAGATGTATCAAAGAAAAAATTCGCATTTTCGGCATTAAAATACCAACTAGATGTGAAAAAATAACTTAACGGATAGATAGTAACAACTCCACATTCTGTGAAAGCGTACTAAAGAACAAACATCCTTAACAAGACTGCATCGATTAACAAAGAGTAACACAAACCGCATCGGTTTATAAAAATTCGAATAGATCACATCGGTTTGCACATAAGCCCGTCGGTATGGAATGTACCAATAGATGCAACAGATAGGCAAAGAATTACACAAACATCCTATGGTACTACGGAAACCCCAAACACGTGAATCCTAGTTTGAATTTTTAGAAGAGGATAGAAAAACATTACACTTCCTTACCAGAAAAGGGTGGTGGGTGGGCAAGAAAAAACTGGAAGCAGTCCTACTCTCATGTTTAGCTTTTCCTAGTATAAATAGCTACCAAAATATTTTCTAGACTGACATCGACCATCTTGGTTGAGACCCGGAAGGGCGGAATGGCTCTGATACCAATTGTAATACATCGGACCTTACACTCTAAGCTCAAGCCTGAATGAACCAAAAGTGGACATGACATACTATCGTGGGGCCGCGCAGCCACACATAGTAGGCCCACCTCGTGGAGCAGGGCACGGTACCGGCCAACCATCCCACCCACTTTTTAGAACATCGGGACTAGAGTGAGCGGCATAATTGATAGGTAAAGCGATCAAAACATACACAAATTAGTATGTATGTCAGCGACATACAATAAACATCAGAGCCACACCATCTAAAACAATAGAAACAAAAATATTCAACGCCATACGGCAAGATCCAAATGTCCTAGATAGATATAATAGTTTAGGATACCTCCTCATACATCACACAACAAAGTATCAAGCGGAAGCAGAAAACATGATCCGAGTACGAATAAGAAGCAAATAAGAATAAGATGCCCTGAAAATAAGCACATCGCGCCCACAGATCTCATGGATCTCTAACCCGGGAATCTCTACACCTGACGGTCGTTGCCACCACCATCAGTCTCTTCGACCCAGTAGCCTTCCTGGGAGTATACATGTCCATCTGAACCAAATATTTATTGTGTGAGACACTAGGGGTACTCAGCATGTCTTAATGCTTCTAAAGGGAACAACCTGGGGGTGACGCAATTGCAGCGAAAGATAATAGCTACAAATTCTATAGAGACATGCTACACATCCGCCCAACCAGGAAAGGACGAACGCTTGTTAATTAATAACAACAGTTATATAAGTAACATAAATAACCTCGCTCACCCTCCTTCTCGCTTACCGACAAGAAGGCGGAAGACCATCCCATCCGTTGGCAATTTTATTAACCATTCCATGAGTATTGCACTATTTACTAGTCATGTCTTAGTCAAATTAGAGGCGGTACTTTAGTATTGCTTGTCTATGATCGAGAAATTGTGCTCCAAGTCGTCCATAACTGTGGGCACGGCTTTCAGAAAGATTTACCCTGCAGGGGTGCACAAATAGCAACACACACACGATCAACCTCGGGAAGAACCAAATAAAACGCAACGAGGCCTCAGGACAATGCATTCACATGATTCATAAATTATTTCAGGGGCCACCCCATTAAGCTACCCGCAACGAACTTGGCCGGCTCTGAGAAGGACCCAAGGTTTGTGCCAATGGCTATAAATGACTGGGAACCCGAAAGTGTGACTGGGCTTGTCAATACCGTGAAAACACTCTGCAATTCCTAAATAGTGCAGGTGCTCCACGCACAATCGTAAATAAAGCAGTAAAGCATGGCATAAGTACAATATAGTAATAAAGCCCCAAACTAGTTTGTGGCTCTAAGAAATAAATTGTGAATCAAGCTCAGGTGAAGGGGGATCCATAGAGTCTCCCTTATATGGGTAGTGCGAATAGTCAAAGAACAGGAATCAAGTACTAGGAGTCCTATGGGACACAAGTGAGTTTAATGAACCAAATAACAGATAACTCACCGATGCCTCTTTCATTAGTTATCCCATTACTACTCAGATTAAGTTGTTTAGGTACCTTATTATCCAAAGACTCGCACAAACCCTACACATGCAACTCTACCACTCGCATGGCTCAAACAACTCCTGCAGTAATGGCTCATGGGATCGAGGTACAAGCTTCAGTGGGGTTTAAAAGTAAATGTTATGCAATACTTGGGATTCAATTTAATGCAATCACGACTTAATGATGCAAGAGTAATATAGAAGCATAGGTACTATATATGCAAGCATGGGGAATTGCTTGCCTGGCAGTTCAGTTGTGGAATAAGAAGGATTTGGGTAATACTCATGAGACTCATGGTATTCTCCTTGCTCAGTTTCTATTCAGATAAAAAACAAACACACAAAGGGCCATAATAAACAAAGTGCGCAATCATATGAATAAATGCAACAAACAAACAAGGGATGCCATGATGGAATGATGCACAATTATAGGGCATAACATAGCATGGCATGGATGAGGTGTGGAGACAATAATAAAGCACTTTATTAATTTATTTAGGCATGTTTTACTCCCATAAACATTCCTGTGTTCATTATATTTACATGATGCATGACATGGCGAAGATGCGATGCAACTAGGCAGTGTTAAGCGGAATCGAGATCCCGACAATTAGTTGGATGGTCCATGTTATTCATATACCCCGCAATTTAAATGTTGGCTTAATAAGGCAAAACATGACACCGGTTTGCTATACAAATTTAAATGGGGTCAATATAAGACTAGATTTATCCGCATATGGCTTCCATATTTAATTATTAGGTGAATTGACAAAATAACACGGACCCACGAAATATGTATGCAAGCATGACAATTTAATTATGCAACAAGATATAATGTCATATTATAAAAATAGGGGTCTCAAAGAAGGGATCACATTAGGGTTCGACGATCTTGGTTCCGAGGGTTCGGGTTCCGTCTTAGGGTTTCAAGATCGGGTCTTCGGATCCGCATCCGTGAAGAAGACCTAAGCATTCCAGATCGGTCTTGGGGTCCATGCCCGCGAACTTGCCGTCCGGGATCTCGGTCATAGGATCCATGTGGACGATCTTGGAATCTGATAACAAGGATGCGGCATCGGATTGGTCTTGTCGACGTGACAATCTTGTCATCCGTGTACGGGGATTCTGCGGGCTCGTGAAGGCGATCCGTTCGATTCCGTGAGGGCGCTCTTCGATCATCGGGTCCGTATCGGAGGACTTGGCGTTCTGGGTCAAGGATCAGTGGTACCTTGTCACCAGTAGATCTTGTCTACCAACACCCACACACCAACATCATCTGGCAACGGCAGCCCCAAACACCAGAATGCTCATAGCGAGGCATGTCATCGGTCGGGTACTGTCGTAGGTCAGGGCGGCCGCGCCGGAGGGCGTTGACGAGGTTGAGGCCGACAGCGGCGAGCTCCAGGGTGGTGCTCGCGTCGCGGAAAGGGCTCGGTGGCCAGGCTCACGCGGGCTGTGTAGGCTCGCGAGGCAGAGGATGGCGGTGGAGCCTGTGGCAGGGGAGTTCGTCCGCGGCGCGCTCAAGAGAGGGGACGCCGGGCTCGGGGTCGCGTAGCGAGGTCGCGGCTCAATGGGAAGGTGCAGCCTCGGGTGCTCGACGGCGGCGGAGGAACACCAGCGGGGTGGCGGCGGGTGGCGCGCGCGGGGCCTGGCAGACGGCAGGGCCGGAGCTCGCGGGGCTCGTGGGAGAGCTCCGGGAAAGAGAGCAAGGCGATGGCGTCACGCAGACGGCGAGGTGGCGGCCTGGCAACGGTGCCGGGCAACAGGGACGGGCCCAACTCAATTCAAAGGTATTCAGATGAATACCCATTATTTTTGACAAAATATTTCGTATATATAGTGTACGTATGAGGTACTTTAGGTATTCGGCTATTTTTCAGCTCGTGTATGCACGATTCATCTGCTCCTCATGCGCAGGGGACTCCTGCAATCAAACCCATCCTCCACCTCGCGCCAAACACCCAACGGCCTTGGCCCAATCCTGGAACTCAACACCTATCAGAATTCAGGAGTAGCCCAACTAGTACACACTGAGCAACAACGACCGAGGAATAACTCAAAAGAGGCGTCAAAGACTTTAAGGTAGCGATGCACACCATCTACTGCCTGTAGCTCGACAGATTCCACTAAAAAAACTTCTCGCCTAGTCGCCTGAAGGTTTCCGCGCTCGGCAAAAAGAAGCCTCTGAGTTGAGGGTCAGTAAGATAAAAGAAACCTTCCAAACAACAAATAATTACTCTCTTTGTTTTAAAATATAAGATGTTTTAGCTTTTGTGAAAATAATTTATCTCGATGTCTTTTAGTTGGAGTGAACCTGCACACTAAAAGAGGACTAGATAATTCGTTTCAAAAAAATAAAACTTCTTATATTTTAAAATGGATGGAGTACGAAACTTTTATAAGCCTTAATATTCAGGATCTTTTTATCGTATTTTGGCGAGCAAGATAATCGATTTTGAATACACATCGTTGAAATCCTACGCCCGCCGCTGCCAGGCAAGGAGAGCGGGGCCACGGAGGCTCCATGGCCGGGGCAAGGCTCGGCCGACAGTAGGCTGTGTGGGAAGGTGCGGAGGACGGGCAGCCTCAGGGCGGCGAAACTTGCGCAAGAAGCAGCGCAGGAGACCATGGAGGCCAGCGGCTGGAGAGAGGAAGGGGTGGCAGCTGCTGCCGGCAGCGAGGTGTTGCGGACGAGCTCGAGGAGGAGCGGCCGGCAAGCGCGAGGCAGGGCGGCTGCGCGGTTGGTGGCTTCGAACGTTGTAGAGGAGAGGAAGAAGGCGACGGATCCCGTGCGGGAGCGATCGCGATGCGAGGTGGGGCCAGGGAGCTGGCGTGCGGTGCGTATCGCGTAGGTTGCATAGCGCTAGCGTGTGCCGCGCGCTAGTGTGCGTGTGCACAGGGCAGGTGGGTACGACAGGGTGAGTGGCGGTGGCTGGGTGAGGGCGGGGGAAGTGGCGTGGCTGTATGTGGGACTAGGGTTTGGATTAGGTGGTTTTAGGTTGGGCTTTGGAGGTGGCCGGCTGGGCTTTTGGATCTGGCTGGCTGCGTCTCTAAAATAATAGTTAGTTATTTTATTATTGATCTGTTTTATTTTAAAGGCCTTTTGTAAATAAATTTTAGATAAAATAAAATATCCGAACGATCGGGGTTTGTACTTTGAAATAAAAGAGAAGGATTAATGTAGAAAATAAAATAGGGCTTTTAGTAAAATAGTTTTAGGCAAACATATGCATGATGACATGACGTTGCTCAAATGTAATGTGGCATGATGATATGAGCATGCGGTCATGGTGATGCAATAAATGACATATAGAAAGTAGCAATATATAGACTAGGCAAATAGCATTGCAACTGTTAGACAATTGGGATGCTACAACGATGATGGTGAATATGATTCAGCAAGTGATTTTGATGATAGATACAATATCTCTTATTGCTGCATGTGATGGCGATAATTCTAATTCTGAAGAATATACGGAGGTAATGGAAGCTGAAATTGCTGATCAATACAAGAGCTTAGTTGGACAACGTGTGTTGAGTGTGCAATTGAGCAAAGCTGAGCATGATCAACGCCACAACCTATTCCAAACACGAGGCAATGTCAAAGAAAGAGATATACAGATCATTATTGATGGAGGGAGTTATAATAATCTGGCTAGTGTTGACATGGGAGAGAAGCTTGCTCTCCCAACAAGACAACACACACATTCATATGACATCCAATGGTTTGAGAGTTTTCGTAAGATCAAGGTAACAAGTATGGTACGCATGCATTTTACTATTGGTACATATTCTGATTTTGTTGATTGTGATGTTGTGCCCATGCAAGCTTGTCTTTGTTACTTGGTAGACCTTGGCAATTTGATAGAGGATATGTTCATAATGGTAGAACTAATCAATATTCTCTTATGCGGGATGCGAAGAAAATTGGACTCAAACCTATGACTCCTGAACAAATTTCAAAAGATGATCTTGCTAGAGCTAGTAGAGCTAAAACTGAGAAGAAACACAAAAGTGAGAATCAAGTTGTTGCTGAAGATTTTGTACCACCAAAGACCACTCAATCTGATTCTAAACATGCTACTGAAATTCGTTTGAAAGGTCCATGTATGCTTGCAAATAAAATTGATATTGGTGAACTAGATGTGAACAATACTCAATGTTATGCAATTGTCTGCAAATAGGTTTTTTTTTTCATTTGAGGATATGCCTCCTTCTTTGCCACCTACTGTTGCTAACCTTTTGCAGGAATATGAGGATGTTTTTCCAGCTGAGATGCCACCAGGACTACTCCCTATTAGAGGAATTGAGCACCAAATTGATTTAATTCCTAGTGCCAAGTTGCCCAACCGTGTGCCATATAGAACCAATCCCGAGGAGACAAAGGAGATACAACGCCAAATTCAGGAACTACTTGACAGAGATCACATTCGTGAGTCCCTTAGCCCATGTGCTGTTCCTATTATTTTGGTACCTAAGAAAGATGGTTCTTCGCGCATGTGTACTGATTGTAGAACTATCAATAATATTACTATTTGTTACCATCATCCTATTCCATGTTTATATGATATGCTTGATGAATTGAGTGGCTCTACCATGTTTTCTAAAGTTGATTTGCGTAGTGGTTACCACCAGATTCATATGAAATTGGGAGATGAATGGAAAACAACATTTAAAACTAAGTTTGGTTTATATACGTGGTTAGTAATGCCGTTTTGTTTAATTAATGCACCCAGCACATTCATGATATTAATGAACGAAGTTTTACGTGCTTTCATTGGATGTTTTATGGTAGTCTACTTTGATGATATTCTGATTTATAGCAAATCTTTAGAGGATCATTTGGAACATTTACGTGTGATTTTCAATGCTTTACGTGATGCATGTTTGTTTGGTAATCTTGAGAAGTGCAACTTTTGCACCGATCGAGTTGTGGTTCTTGGCTATGTTGTTACATCACAGGGTATTGAAGTGGATCCAGCCAAGATTGAAGCGATTGAGAATTGGCCGCAGCCTAAGACGGTCACACAAGTGAGGAGTTTTCTTGGCCTCGTTGGTTTTTATAGGCGTTTTGTCAAAGAATTTGGATCAAGTTCTGCGCTGCTGAATGAGCTTACAAAGAAGGATGTGCCCTTTGTTTGGGGCGATGCACAACAACAAGCCTTCATGATATTGAAAGATAAGTTAACACATGCTCCATTACTCCAACTTCCTGATTTTACTAAGACTTTTGAGCATAAATGTGATGCTAGTGGAATTGGTTTGGGAGGTCTATTATTACAAAAGGTAAAACCCGTTGCATATTTTAGTGAGAAATTGAGTGGGGATAGTCTGAACTATTCTACTTATGATAAAGAATTACATGCGCTGGTTCGGACATTAGAAACTTGGCAACATTATTTATGGACTAAATAATTTATTATACATTCTGATCATGAATCTTTGAAGCATATTCGCAGTCAAGCTAAGCTGAATCGTCGCCGTGCAAAGTGGGTTTAATTTATTGAGTCTTTTCCTTATGTTATCAAACACAAAAAGGGTAAAGATAATGTTATTGATGATGCTTTGTCGCGCCGTTATACTTTGTTATCTCAACTTGACTTCAAAATATTTGGATTGGAAACTATTAAGGACAATATGTGCATGATGCTGACTTTAAAGATGTGTTGCAAAATTGTAGAGATGGTAGAACATGGAACAAATTCGTCTTCAATGATGGTTTTATGTTCCGCGCTAACAAACTATGCATCCCAGATAGTTCCGTTCGTCTTTTGTTGTGACAGGAGGCGCATGGACGAGGACTGATGGGTCACTTTGGTGTAAACAAGACAGAGGATGTTCTTGCTGCACACTTCTTTTGGCCACGCATGCGTCGAGATGTTGAGATATTCGTGACACGCTGCACTACTTGTCAAAAAGCTAAGTCTCGCCTTAATCCACACGGTTTATATATGCATCTTCCTGTTCCTAGTGTCCCTTGGGAGGATATTGCTATGGACTTTGTTTTGGGATTGCCTCGTACACATAAGGGGAGGGATAGCATTTTTGTTGTTGTGGATCAGTTTTCTAAGATGGCACACTTTATTCCTTGTCACAAGACTGATGATGCTTCGCATATTGCTGATTTGTTATTTTGTGAAATTGTCCATTTACATGGTGTGCCAAATACTATTGTAACTTGGACACGAGAAGCAAGCCGAACCTCCAATTGAAACTTAGACGTACATGAAGGAAGTGATGTACAAGAGATTCGTCCCCGAGCATTATAGACAAGATCTCTTCGACAAGATACCAAACTTGAAGCAAGGTACCAGGTCAATTGAAGAGCTCTACGAGGAAATGGAGAAAACTATGTGATGTGGACATCCCATCTATTGATACAACCGTTGTACCTACAGCTACACAAATAGAAGGACCTATCACTCGAGCTCGTGCCAAGCAACTTAACTATCAGGTACTTTTGTTTCTTGGAACTATTCCTCATATACATGAGAATATGATGTTTCCTAAATCAGATGTGTTTGTTACTCTTAGGAATGATGGACCTAGCATGGACGAGAGGGACAAGCATTGAAGCATTATCATGCATGGAGATGGCAGCAAACATATGAGGATTGAAGAGGACGCCACAAGTGGAAATTTCAGAACTTTGAAGCCACCATAATGAAGATTAAAGGCTTGGACGAAATATTTAAGAATATTACTTAATAGATTCGTCCATAGCTTAATTTGGTGTTGCGTCGCCTTTATTTTGGGCTAGGACCATGTTATTTTCGCGGGATTTTTAATAGCCACTTTTTAGAGTTCGTATTTGAGGGGAAAAGGCCTTCTAGGGTTGGATTCTGCCACCATAGCTATGGTTGGCCGAAACCCCACCTTTTCCTCCTTAAATACTCCCCATAGCCGTCACTTTAGACTCGAATTTTGTTTAGACTAAAAGTTAGCCGTCATTGCAACTTCGCAAAGGCTTGAGTGTCGTAGAGACCTTCTATACTTCGCACCTATTTAGGATCCCACCAATTTCCATAAAGCTTTCATCTTTATCCGCAATATCTTGATTGCAATATTAGTTCTTGTTCTCAATTTTAGGTAGAAATTAAGACCCTCGCTGGTCAGGCTGATCGTTCTTCTATAAGATCGGTAACCTCCAGGAGATTGGCCTAGCGATTGCATTGGTGCTCGTGCTCGCACGTGTAGTCGGATCGTCAAGCCCGAACTCCACCCAAATCGACTATCACCATCTCATCAAAAGATCAGACACCTTTGCCCTATCACCATCATTGTACAAGGCCTATGTTTGCGAGTGCGTGGCGTAGTAGTCAAGACCCTCTCCAAGGTGTTCTTCCCTCTCTGCTTGGGATCGAGGGAGCATGTTGACCGAGCTTTCCTTACGAGGATTCTATCAGACCGGTGGTCGTCGGCAGGAGCAATTGGCCTTGTATCGTGTGAGTTTTGCGTGTGTTCATCGTGTTCTTCACAAGGTGTGTGTCTGCTTCCGCTACCTTCTCTCTTTCCCCTCGCTTTCCCATCGATTTGACCACGAGATCCATGAAGATCGGGTCACCTTGAGGTCACCCCTTATCAGACATTCAGAACATCTTAGACTATAAGGAATATCGTACCATCACTCGTTTTTTTCATCTTGCTTGCAAAGCTGAACATGAAGTGCAAGATCGTGAACCACCATGGAGACTAATAATTCTGCAAGTCATACATCATCGTGGACATCACGACAAGCAGCGCCTTCTCCGCGTGGTACACCACCAGCGCCTACCACATGCAAAGCCACCATACCTACATCAAGAATGCATTCGGCCGCTCCTCCAAAATCGTCCAATGGTCCAGCTCGTAGTTCTTCTTCTATGGCCTCCACAAGCAAGACAAAGGATATACAATGCCGTAAAACTGGGAGGATCCTACAGGCGTGCCTCTTGTGCTCATGTACAAGGCTGATGTTTTAGTTTCTAATGATATGACCCCTCTTTCTCTTGGTGTTTCTAATGTGTTAAAGGAATTCATCGACGTGTTTCCTAAGGAAGTACCTTTAGGTTTGCCACCATTGCGAGGTATTGAGCATCAAATTGACTTGATTCCAAGAGCATCACCGCCCAACCGTGCACCCTATCGCACAAACCCGAAGAGATAAAGGAAAATCAAAAAAGTGCAAACTCTTCTCGACAAAGGTTATATTCATGTGAGCTTAAGCCCTTGTGTTGTTCGTATTATACTAATTCCTAAGAAAGATGGTACATGGCGCATGTGTGTAGATTATAGAGCTATAAATAACATCACTATTTGATATCATCATCCTATTCCATGTTTGGAAGATATGTTAGATGAATTGAGTGGTACTGCTGTTTTCTCTAAGATTTATTTGCATAGTGGTTATTACCAAATTAGGATGAAAGAAGGGGATGAATGGAAAACAACCTTTAAAACAAAATTTGGTTTATATGAGTGGTTAGTCATGCCATTTGGTTTAACTAATGCACCTAGTACTTTCATGAGATTAATGAACCATGTTTTGAGAAAATTTGTTGGCAAGTTTGTGGTTGTGTATTTTGATGACATATTAATCTATAGCCACAATGAATCTGAACATACTAATCATATTAGACAAGTTTTGCAAGTGTTGCGTGATGCTAAACTCTATGGTAATTTGAGAAGTGCAATTTTTGCAAAGATAGGGTCACATTTCTAGGATATGTTGTTTCTAAGCATGGAGTAGAGGTAGATTCATCTAAAATTGAAGCTATTCGAAATTGGCCTACTCCCTTGAATGTGAGTCAAGTACGAAGTTTTCACGGTCTAGCTAGTTTTTATAGACGTTTTGTGAAAGACTTTAGTACTGTTGTTGCGCCTTTCAATGAACTAACTAAGAAAGGTGTACACTTTGCATGGGGCATAGCCCAAGATCATGCTTTTGATGAACTAAAATGGTTGTTAACTTTTGCACCATTGCTTGCACTACTATATTCTAATAAGCAATTTGAGATTGAATGCGATGCTAGTGGCATAGGAATTGGTGGTGTGTTAATGCAAGAGGTTTGTCCCATTGCTTATTTTTCTGAGAAACTTTTTGGTGCAAAGTTAAATTATCCTATCTATGATAAAGAATTGTATGCGCTTGTTAGGTTTCTTGAGGTTTGGCAACATTATTTGTGGTCAAAAGAATTAATCATACATTTTGATCATGAAGCTTTGAAATATTTGAAAGCTCAATCGAACTTGCATAGGCGTCTTGCAAAGTGGGTTGAGTTCATTTGGTCTTTTCCATACATTATTAGACATAAGAAGGGAAAAGATAATGTAGTTGCTGATGCTCTATCTAGGAAGAACATGTTGTTAACACAATTGAATATCAAAGTTCCTGGTTTAGAGAGTTTATGTGATTTATATGCAACTGATCATGATTTTTCTGAATCATATCGCTTGTGTGTTATTAGGAAAGCATGGGATAAATTTCACATCCATGATGGGTATTTTTTTCGTGCTAACAAACTATGTGTTCCAGAATCATCGGTGCATTTGTTATTGTTGCAGGAATCACATACTGGAGGTTTGATGGGTCACTTTGGGCATGACAAGGTGCTAATCATGCTCGCTGATCATTTTTACTGGCCTAAGATGAAGCGTTGATGGGGATACGCCGAACGGGGTATGCCCAGCAAGACGTTCCGACTGGCCCAAGGGCCTTGCGAGTGGGCCTGCAGGACGGCGACTGGAACGTGGCTGAGGAGTGGGCCTGGCGATTGGAAGTTGGAGGCCCAGAAGCATAGACGAAGCCGAGTCGGATTAGGTCAAATCCTCCGAATCATAGACTAGTTCGGCTGTAAACATTATAAACCCTAGTGAGGTGCCTCCTATATAAACCTCCCTAGGGTTTCCTTTGTACTTACGTTCCATCATACACCCCCTCAAGCGACTCGCTGCTTAGACGCCGAGCTCGTCACCCCTGTAACTTGCTCTCTCCCAATACAATCTAGCAGGAGTAGGTCTTTACCCTCTAGGGGGCCGAACCTGGGTAAACTCATGTGCATCCGCCCCCATCTCGCACCAAAGATGGCCGCCAGCTCTCGCCCCCAATACTATCAATCGCTACCACTGGTAGTGACTGCCCTGGACATTCCCATGACACTGGCGCCCACCATGGGGTGTGGCCGGTCTGGCCTAAGTTTTGCGGCGAGACCCTACATGCCAATCGATCGGCCGATCACCACCGACCGCATGATCGCCAACGGCGGGATCTTGCAGATCCTGCCTAGCAGCTACATCTCGGCGTTGCGCCCGATCACGCACAGCGCGGTGATGCCGATCGGCACCATCAGCTTATTCGTCGGCTTCACCGACGCAGTCGACCTGGCGGGAACGGTGATCGTCGGCGGATCGCCACCACGCTGCGATCTGCTCTCAGAGGACCTGATCCGCTCCATCAGCCGCCTCGCCACCGAGTATGACTCGACCGCTAGCAACGCGGCCGGGACTGATGCCGCCGCGGACGACGTGGCTCTCCACGATGACGTCGATTCGGCGACCCTAGCCTCGGTCACCGGATCCATCACCGCCGCATCACGGGAGGACTCCATCGCGTGGGTCTCCAACCCTGAGGATTTCGAGGACCCCTCCATCCTCAGGATCTTCGACTCCGACTCTAGGTCGGAGTCCCCTAAGGACTTCCGCGCCAGATCCAATCTCTTCAATGCGATTTACATGTCAGGCAGCACGAGCGCCCCGCCAGATCCATTCTCCACACTGATCCCACCGATTGCAACGGCGGCAGAAGTGGAAGAAGTCCGCCTGCGACAGGAGGAGGCGCAGTGCAGGGAGCTAGCCGAGCGCGAGAAATTCCGCCTCGAGCGGGAAACAACGCAGGAGCTGTCACTCTACCATCAACGCCGCATCAGGACCCACCTGAACTCCAACGTCCAGGGCCGCGTCCTGAACTTGAACGACGAGAGCAACCCCACACGCGCAGCCGAGCACGAATACTGCAAGAACGCGCCACCAGGCGGCAGCAACCGACCACCACCCGGCGCACCGATGACTGGAGCCCCACCGCCACCCATTGGTCGCGCGCCCCATCGGACTAGCCGTGAATCATCATCTCACCACAGGCCCGCGATGCCAACGGGCTCCCACTGTACTCCACTCCAATGGACAACATCATCGCGGCCGATGCTGCAGTCGCCCACCTCGACATCCAAAGGAGAGGGGGCGCTGCAGATCCAGTACGCCAAGTCCCTACTCGCCAGGGCCGTCGAGCAGTAAGTCGCAGGAGTCGACCCATGGGGGCGGATGTATTCCCGCTCATCGGCAAGTAGGGCAGCCTCAAGCAGCCCCCCAACCGTCGCCAACGCCATCACCTGCCCACCACCCTAGCCCCTGGCGCACCAGCCATGGGCCGCCAACCCCACGCTCTCCACCAATGAGCCACAACCGGTGAAAACAACACGGTCGCCGCCAAGGGCTAACCCATTAACGCACGAACGCACATCGTCAACAACCAGGCCTGGCGGGTGCGCCAGCCCAACGACTTGAGGCACACCCTCAGCAACCGCGGCGACCCCGAACCCAGGGGCACGCTCAGCCGAGTCGGCACCCAGTGCTTCAGGCCAATGATCCGAGGCGAGAAGTACCCCGCCAACTTCAAGGCTCCCAATGCGATCGAAAAGTACGATCCCACGTACGACCCAGCGGTGTGGCTGGACACGTACCTCATGGCGATGGGAATCGCCGGTCACACCGACCTGCTAGCCGCTCGCTACCTCCCCCTGATGATGGAGGGAGCGACCAGGCAATGGATCAACACCCTCCCCGCCGACAGCATCGACTTGTGGGAGGAGATGCGGGACGCCTTCGTAAGGCATAATGAGGGCTCCTACACCCGCGGGATTGTTGGTTTGCGGCCCGAAAGTTCCTGGGCGAGTGCATGGTGGTACCCAAGTTCCCTGTAATTGCCGTGTTTCGTAAAGTTGGGCTACCAACTACTGAGAGGGGCCATTTCGAGGCAAACTCATCTCACCCCTGCCAAATTCAAACATTCTGTTAAACTGCCCCATGAAGTAGACGGTCGGGACCCACATGTCGGTCATCTGTCTGTGACGCGAGCGCCAATGCGACAACCTCTTAGGAAAATCAAGGAACTAAGTTGATTGGATGTGTTGACCAATTTCACCAATCCATTCCCTCCTTTCCCCTAGCACCGGCGGCGTCGAAATCCACCCTCCAGGCAGAACGATCCCTTCGGACATTTGAATTTCGGCGCCTAGTTGCTGCGCTCAGTCACTGATCCCGAGCTCCAATGGCGCATGTCGTAGCCGCCGTTGCGAGGTTCTAGCCCGCCTCCGCCGCTGACAAGCCGAGCAGCTCGGAGGATGGTAGATCCTACTACCAAGGAAGAAGAAGTTCTGGCTACATGCGGGTGAGCTACCCTTCTCTTTGCTATTCGCACTAATTATAACTACTAGCTGGCTACTGAACCTAAAATTGTTTGTTAGCCCAACGCTGACAAACATATTTTGTCCATAGTTTTCTGTCAAGTGGGATCTCCGCAGACCACCCTTACCTGGTTACGGTAGTCCTCTTCAGGTATGACTCTAAATTAGTAAGGGTGAAGGGCAAGTGGTATGGACAACATTGTATCACGATGGAAGAAGCGCATGCACAGATCTGCACTATATCTGGTATGGTTGCTGCTCTACGTAATCATGATGAAATATGGCTGAAGCAGACTGCAAAGTTTAGCTTCATGGATGAACGTGGCATCATGGTTCCTCTAACATGTGACAGTCAGCTAATTGGGTTGATGAAAAGGTATGCTTCGGCTTGCATGTTTGAGCTGAATTGTGATGTACTGGATGTGGAAGCTGCTACAACTGGGAGTCGCCCTTCTATTCTTGGATAGGATGGTCATACGAACCCAATTAGCTCCTGGTAAGCAAAAGTCTCTTGGGGTTCGCATGTTTGTGCTGAATTGTAATTTTTGTTTTATTTACTCTATAGATATTGGGAAGTTATGCAACAGTCCCGTTTCTTTGACAGGAAGCACCGCAAGGTTAGAAACATGACTGCCGGGTCAGTCATTTTGCTGCCCGAAGAAGATAAAAATGAGTGGAAAGATGATGATGGACACGATTCTGGTGCTGATTGTGCCGGCGATGCAGAGTACGTGAAGCTAAGAAAATTGGCACCGAGGAAGAGGAAGAAGGTAGGAAATGAAGAAGCCAGTGGACGTGAAGGCTTGGCACCTAGGCTGCGGAAGAAGGCTGCTGGCAATGAAGATGCATAGTAATGTGTTGAACTTGAACCTATATATGTAATTCAGTTAAATTTTGGAGCTCTGTGTGTGGAACTTTGCTGGGCGAAACAATCTACCCACGTTCTCCGAGTAAAATGTACCGCGACCTAGGGTTTGGAAACGCCCGAGTCAGTAGTTGAATCCGAAATTGTAATTGTGCCACTACTATCTGAAAACACGCAACACCGGTTCCACGATTGCTGAGGGGCAGGAGGCCTCCAAATTCGATGGAATGTAAGTGCCACAGAAATAAATTATTTAAGCTGCTACACTCCATGAAGCAGCAACTTATTTCAGTTGCTGCACAACGACATGGCAACATGAACAGCAATGGCAACCGATAATGCCCAGATGATGAGGAAATCGGTACCACTTTTTGGCCTAATCTTGATATGGGGTGGCCCGATCTTCTTAGCAAGCACTTGTCGATGGATATGGTGGATGATAGATAACTAGCCTGTAGCTATGAACTCTCCCGCTCGATCCCTGATGCCAATGCAACAGCTCTCAAACCTTGTAGGATATTCACAACACCACGCTCTTGCGCACGCAGCCGTGACCACGAACGGTAGTATGCAATCTACTAATTCCCAATGGAACAACAGATCACACTCAATTATAGTTGTAGAATTCGAACACAGGGTAATTTCAGAGGTTCTATGAAAGAAACAACTCCAAAATATTTTAACGTGGTCTAAACCCTAAACTGCGACGCCCCCATCTATTTAAGGGCTAAGGGTCGGTGGCTGCGACTCAGAATAACAATTCGACTCGAACTAGGCTAAGATACAACCGACCCAAGGTGGGTCGGCTCAAGGCGCGCAGGCCTACTCTGCCGTGGCAGAGTCGGACCCGGTTTTTCTGTCGCGGCAGGCTGTCGCGGCAGAAGGCTGCGTGGTTTCTCTGCTGCGGCAGAGATCCCTCGACCATGTGTTGATCTTCTCGTGGAGTGCTCCTTGCGCTTCCTCCCTCGCGCATTCCTCATTGATCAACACGCCATGTTCCTTCAGTTCCTCACTCCGTGCTATGCCTTCTTCTCCTAAGTACCTGATCATACAATAATTCAAGGACTTAGGTAGTATAAAATTCTCATTAATTAAAACACCAGGTTCATTAAGAAACAAGTTCACCTGTTGTTCTAGTAGCTTGGCACGAGCTCTTGTGATTGGTCCAATCCTTATCTCATTGGATTGATCCTTCTTTGCAATTGGAACAACTTCATTAGCAATTGGGGTAGGTGTAATTGTAGGGATGTCCTCATCAAATCTTGAGCCCGACTATCTCACCGTCTCCCTGCTCCTGCATCTCCTGCATCTGGCGAAGCTCCCAGATCTCCAGTAACCGGGTGTACGTGCTTCCACTTTATAAATTGTGGTTGTGCCATTGCATGCGCCACAATCCACGTAGATTACGTTTAAACAAACCACGAATGTTAGAATACCACCATGATCAGACAAAAGGAAGTAATGCAGGGTTAAGACAGATTAACGGGCGCCAATTTTTTTCCTCCTAGGACTCCGGGACCACTAGTTCAGACCGCTAGGTCAACAAGTACTACTATTACAACTTAAAAAGGCACGGAGCTCAAGCTAAATAGAACTAGTTATCACACATCTCCTTGGTCTTCCTAATCTTAGCCCGATGCGCATCTTCCTGCGAGAGCAAGGATCGAATCGTCGCCTCCTTCCTTTTAGCATCTTCTTTGCACAACTTCAATTGTTTTTCTGCATTTTTCCTCATGCACTTGTCAATACTCGTAGTTGTGAACTGCAGGACTTTAGCCTGGTGAAGATCATTCCTTGCTTGAGTCAGTTCTTGCTCTGCTTTAGCCTTTATGGCAAACGCCACGTCCCTCTCCTTCTCGACTTTGCTAACCTTGTCTTGCACCCTCCTGAGATCTCGGTTAAGCTTGGTCGTGTCAACTGGGTCCCATAGCTTCATCTCAACACTGTCAAGAAGTGAGCTGACTACGGATTCTTTCAACTCAACAATCATATCCCATAGTTTGTCCAACGTTTTCTGCATCGATTTGGGCCACTCTGGATCTACCCATTTGACAACACCGCAACTTCCGGCTTGCATCATTGCACGATGTCCTTGACACCATAAAAACCTCCTGCCTGCGTTTCGTCCTTCGAACACTACAAATTTAGCGGGCACATATCCATGTTTACATAGTAGAGTACTGTCTTCATCCGCTAAACCATGATAGTCGGAGTCATACAGCGTCTGGTTGGCCTAACACATCATACGCGCATGAGTAAACTGAGTAGATCTAGCTCAAAATAGATAACTGGCCACAGATGATAGAGATAGAGATGAGACGACTCACATCAAAATCACCGTCCCTGTCGTCACGACGCGTTTCCTCACCGTCTTCCCTTGAACCCATGGCGCGCGAGAGAGGGGGGGTGTGGCTACCGGAGAGATAGCTAGAGGCGCCGTCAGCTTGCGGCTATGGAAGGATGGGAGAGAAGTGGGGAATGTGGCTTCGAGGGGAAGGAAGAGAAGTACGAGGAGGAAGAGAAGTAATAGGGACGTGACACTGGTGAAAGATCGGTATAGGCGACTAGAGGGGGGGTGAATAGGCGCTACTCAAATTTTAACTCCTTTTCAAATTAAGGCTAAACACAAAGTAAGTTCTCTAGATGTGCACTAGGTGAGAGAGCTGAAAGGACAAACAAGCAAGCAAGTAACAATAAGTAAAGAGTAAAGGATAGAAGTAACCGAGAGTGGACACGGAGATGTTTTCCCGAAGTTCCTTCCTTTTGAGGGGAAGTACGTCTCCGTTGGAGGGGTGGGTGGTACTAAGACCACCAGTGCCACAGAAGGCCTCACCCTATTCTCCCAAGCACCCGCCTCATGGCAAGCACCCGTTCCACTATGCGGTGACCTTGAAGGTGGCAACCGAAACCTTTACAAACTTGTTGAGAAGACCTCCACACACTCGGAGTCTCCCAACACAACCTCGAAGCTTTACAACAAATGCCCGAGCTCCGAGATCGACCTCTTCTGTCTAGGGTTCAAAGAACCCAATAGTAACAAGATCCACAAAGGAAAACACGGGGGGAATCAACTTTGCTCTAGTGAAAACCTAGATCTAGACCTCCTCCACCAAGCCTCAAAGTATCAAGGAGATTGGAGGGCTAGGGAGGGAGATCTAGTGGAAATGAAGCTCAAGAACAATGGAGGAGAGAGATAAAGAAGTCAAACTTCTCGTTGGAGAAGAAGGCTCTATTTATACCCTCAGGAGGGATCTGCCCGTTGCAGCCCGTCACCAACCGGTAGTACCGGTCCTAGGAGCGGTAGTACCGGATAACAGCGGTACTACCGGCTAGGTACTGGACTAGGAACCGGGATGGCGCTAGCTGCAGTGGTGTGGCTTCTATCCCCCGCGGTGGCAGTGGCTCGGGGAAGCGGTGCTAACGCCAAGCGGTAGTATCGCGCCCCAGAGAAGTGGTACCGGACATGGATGATGGTACCGGGGAGATCAGAGGGAAGGCGCAACTCGTCACAACGCCTCAGACTCCCGCGGTACCACCAAGCGGTACTACCGGGCGCTAAGCGGTAGTACCGGTTGGGAAATCCGGTACTACCGGACCGCATAGAGCCAAAAGCCATAGCCGCAAGGGCGGACACCTCCTAAGATCTCCACCAGAGGGAAGCCTTGAGGTTTTGCAAAACAGAGATGATTCCACCCAAACATTCCAACGCGGACCCCCTCTTGATAGTACAGTGTTCCTACCACTCAAGCAAAAAGCCGTAGAAAAACTATCTCTTGAGAGAACATTTTAGAGGGGAACCGAATGCCCTTTTCTTTGTTAAAACCTGCGACTCACTTAGCAAACGATTAGTCCGACACATGTGTTTTCAACAAACATCAAAATCACATAGGATAGGAAATGCCCTTTCAATCTCCCCCTTTTTGGTGTTTGATGACAACACACATTTGCATGAAATATATTATGATAGAGCACTTGGTTTGAAAAATAGAGACGGTCTCCCCCTCTATTTTACAAGCCAACAATAAGAGCAAAGACATAGAGAAAGGCGAGGATTTCATACCTTTGCACAAAGTGTGAAGAAAACTAGAATAATAATACAATAGATGGCATTCACACATGAGATGGATCCATATAATAATACCCATAAGTCACATACGATGGATTCACAAGAAAGCCACATAGTCTCGACTTACATAGCACAAATAGGTAGCACACGGAGTTCACAAATAATATGCGGTGTTAAAAAGTTCACAAGCGACCAAATATCAAAGAAAGAACGAGCTTGTGACTTTCCCATGCAAATCCTGTACCATACGGCCCTTCTCCCCTTTGGCATCAAGACGCCAAAAAGGGAGTAGAGCAAGACTAGCGCCCCGAAGATCACTCCTCATCATCACCATGGGGGGGGGCGGAGCACGGAAGGAGGAAGAGTCATCATCAAACTCCCAATTGCTATTCTTGGAGATCCATAGCTGTTCCGGAGTGATGTTGTTCTCGGAGCCTTCGGAGACGGTCAACTGTTGGGCTTCCATTAATTCTTTCTGACGAGCAGCAACTTTCTTGGCATAGACATGGGCTTCATACATGCGCTTTTGGTTGTCAACTTGGAAGCAAAACACTTTCTTGATCTTGGCTTCCATCCTCTTTGCCCATGAGGGCTGCACATGCTCGCGATGGGATACAACAAAGTCTTCGTCGTGGCCACTATCTTCATTACCCGAGTCCCTTTCAACCACATTGCCTGCTTCATCCACTTCTTGACCGGCTGCATTGTGGGGCTTAGCGTGCTTCTTGATCAACAAGGCCTTTCTCTGATGTTTGACAAGGTGGAGAGAAGGGAGGTTCCGAGATATAAGCTCGCTCTTGGAGATGATAAGAGCCATGATGTACGGGGCAAAAGGAGGCACCCGCCTAGTGCAAGAAGCAACAACCATCTCATTCCAAATGTAGTCCATAACATCAAGGGGAACATGATATCCACCAAGAAGCCATGAATCTCATCTTGGTTGCCCGCACGAGGAGCAACAGTCTCACAAAGGATGCGGTACACAATATCATAAGCAGGGAGGAGGTCCTTGATCTTACCAGCAACACCTCGGCCACGGATATACAGAGGAGCAAGGACTTCATTCTTCATGGGATGCTCATTGTTGTGACACCGAAAGCCGCACGGTTGGTCAAAACCATGATCCTCATAGCCAAGAATTGCGCCAAACTCCGCCAAAGTAGCATGCTTCACACTCCCTTGAGTCATCCAGGTGAAGGTCCTTATCTGATTCTTCTTGAAGTGGACAGTGGCATAGAATTGAGCAATGATGGAAGGATCATAATCCCGCTGAAACTGCATGATGGGAAGTAACCCAATATTGGTGCAAATCTCCTTAGCTTCCCCAAAGTAATCAAGATGCTTGTTTAAATGAGCCATGTCAATCCATTTCTATGGCAGCACAATCTTGTCATTGTTCATGATAACCTCGTAGTACACACACTCTTGAAACTCAGTGTAGAACAAACTCTCCTCCCTGTCACGGCCACGGTTCATACCATAAGGATTCTCAGACCACATGGCAGCAAAGTCAGCATCAGACACATCACACAACAACTTTGGCCCTGATGGCCCAGAACTCTGGATCTTGGTGCGACCGGAAGATGGAGGAGGCGGAGGAGGAGGAGCCTCCCCATGGTCGGAAGACCGCTTGGAACCACCTCCACGACCACCCCGATTTCTCAACTTCATGCGTGCACTAGGCTGAGGCAAGACCTCCTGCTCTGACTCTAACCCTTCCTCCTCAATCTCATGGCGAGACTTGGAGTGCTTCCTAGCACCCCGAGAACCTCCTGCACCTGTGAAAGCAAAAAGGAAGGATAGCAGGGAGATAAGGGCACAAGAACCCGGAAAAAGGAACCACATAGAAGTCATGGTTTGGGAAATAGGTGCAGTCTGCCTGGTCCGGTAGTACCGGACTCGGCGAGCGGACCGGAGAGCGGTAGTACCGCACGCGAGCGATAGTACCGGAGAATCCCCCGATACTACCGGTCGGGCGGGAGCTCGCACGAATTCGGTATACACGGACCATGAATCCATGGCACCTAGTCCCCAAAACGTGATTTCGACATGAAAGGAGTGGAGATGGGCAGGAAACACGCAGTACAAACCCCTAGATACAAACTTCTAGCCATGAATCGAGAAGATCTAGACTCATAGGGAGAAGAAAGAAAGGATGGGGAGGGGAGATTGTACCGGTGTCCATGGAGGTGGAGAGGGAGAAGGAGCCCGCAAGGAGACCGGATCCAGTGAGGATCCGGTGGAGGAGGCAGCGGCGGCGGACTCCAGCGGTGATTTTCCCTGGCGGCGGCGGCGGTAGCGTGAAGAGGGAGTTGGGGAAATGAGGCACAAGCGGTGCCTCACCCCCCGATCCACCCTATAACTGCGAGTCGACCGGTAGTACCGGTTACAGAAACCGGTAGTACCGATGACCGGTACTACCACATGGCGACCCAGTAGTACCGCACCAGAACCAGTTTCCAGGAAGCACCCTGGGAACGAGTTCGTTCTGGTAGTATCGCGGTACGTCCCGTGGTACCGGTTGCACCAGAGGAAAATTACCAGATTTATGTGGAAGGTTCTTGTGCGAAAAGAAGGGGCTTGAGGAGATAGGGAAAGGGGCTTGGGTTGAGATACCAAACTGATAAAGGGACTATTGCACTCTAAAAGAGGAGAAAACTCACAAGAACCAAATGGGAGTGCAAGTCACCAAAAACATGAAAAACAAACGGGAGACAAACAAGAGGAAAGGATGACCTCTTAAAGGAGAGGGTGGTGGCCTAGGCCACCATGTATGAGTATATTTGGCTTGGCACCGCGAAGATGTTTCTTGGGTCCATTACCAAAACTCATCATTGAAGCTCACATATCACATAATAATATTAAGAGAATGATTTGGGTCACTTTGGGCATAATGGGGGGAGGGATAGCACAATAAGTTAGGATCGCACTCCCCCTATGTCCATGCCTACATCTAGATGGAATAACATATGAAGCATGGGTATGGGTGCATGATCTCAAGCCACATTACTCGAATCAATGATATTTAGCTCATGCCTTAACTCTCGGAATCTCTTCTCATCAAGGGCCTTGGTGAATAGATCCGCTAGATTCTTCTCGGTGCCCACATAAGAGAGATCAATATCACCATTGTTCACATGCTCCCGGATAAAATGGTGATGAATATCAATGTGCTTCATTCTTGTGTGTTGCACCGGGTTGTGGGCGATCTTGATGGCACTTTCATTATCACAAAGAAGAGGCACTTTGTCACATGTGACACAGTAATCCTTTAAAGTTTGCCTCATCCATAAAAGTTGAGCACAACAACTAGCGGCCACAATATACTCGGCTTCGGTGGAGGACAAGGAGACACAATTTTGTTTCTTTGATGACCAACACACCAAGGACCTACCAAGGAATTGGCAAGCCTTAGAGGTTGATTTCCTTCCAACTTTGTCTCCCGCCCAATCCGAATCTGTGAAACCATGAAGAACAAAGCTTGATCTCTTGGGGTACCATAAGCCAAAGTTTGGGGTATCAACTAAATATCTAAAGATTCGCTTGATCGCCACAAGGTGGCTTTCTTTTGGGGCGGATTGAAACCGTGCACAACTACCCACACTTAACATGACATCTGGTCTAGATGCACAAAGATAAAGCAAAGAACCAATCATAGATCGATATACCTTTTGATCCACATCTTTACCCTTCATATCAAGAGTAAGATCACACTTTAGAGGCATGGGAGTCTTGGCTCCATTTAAGTCCGTCAACTTGAATATCTTGAGCATATCTTGAACGTACTTGGCTTGATTAATGAAGATACCTCCAATCAATTGTTTCACTTCAAATCCAAGGAAGAATTGCAATTCACCCATCATAGACATTTCAAACTCATCGGTCATTAGCTTAGCAAAGACATCATTGAAGGCTTTGTTAGGAGAACCAAATATAATATCATCAACATAAATTTGGCATATGAACAAGTTTCCTCCAACTCCCTTAGTAAAAAGAGTGGGGTCGATTAGCCAAACTTCGAAACCACGGTCTACCAACAACTTTCTAAGGTGCTCATACCATGCACGGGGAGCTTGCTTAAGGCCATAGAGTGCCTGATTAAGTTTGTAGACGTGGTTTGGAAACTTGGGATCCTCAAAACCCGGAGGTTGATTTACATACACCAACTCATTTAAGGGACCATTAAGAAATGCACTCTTAACATACATTTGTTGTAACTTAAAGTTATGATGAGATGCATATGCAAGCAAGATACGAATAGATTCAAGACGGGCAACGGGGGCGAAAGTTTCACTGTAGTTGACACCCTCGACTTGAGAGAAGCCTTGAGCCACCAATCTTGCCTTGTTGCGAATGACCATCCCATTTGAATCTTGCTTGTTCTTAAAGATCCACTTGGTCCCGATGACATTACGGCACTCCTTGGGTCTTTCCACCAATGACCACACTTTGTTGCGCTCGAAGTTGTGAAGTTATTCATGCATGGCCTCAATCCAATCCGGGTCTTGAAGCGCTTCAAACACCTTTTGGGGCTCTACACAAGAGATAAAACTATTGTGTCCAACAAAGTTAGCCACTTGGTTATGGGTAGAAATTCCCCTTTCAAGATCACCAACAACATTTTCAAGAGTAATTCCTTCACGGATGAGCTTGGCGATCCTTCTTGCTTCACGACGAGCATGGCCTTCTTCAACGGATTCTTGAGAAGCTACTTGGTCATCACCACCATTTTGATCCTCGTCTTGACCTTGAAAGGGAGCTTGCTCCTCTCTTTGAGCATGCTCGATATTTTGACCTTGATCACCTTCATGAGCTTGACCTTGATTAATAACGGGTGAAGAACACCCATCATTGGCTTGAGCTTGACCTTGATCAAGTGCTATCTTTTCAACAATGGCATCTTGATGGCTATGGGGTTGATGTAGATCTTGAGTAGGTGAGGGCTCCACTTGAGTAGAGCATTGTCCTTCTCCTTCCACCACAAGGGGTTCCTCAACGGGGCAGAAAAATCCCACACCCATTCTTCTTATGGCTTGAGGAGGAATTTCATCACCTACATCACCAAGATCTATTTGCCACACTTGGGAGCCATTATGCTCATCGAACTTCACGTTAGAGGATACTATAACTTGTCCGGTGGACTTGTTATAGACCCTATAGGCATGAGAGTCTGGTGCATAGCCAACAAAGATACCTTCAATAGTGCGAGACTCGGTTACCTTTCTTGAGAATGTAGCACTAGCACCCAAACACCCGAAGATAGTGATTTCTTGGCTTCTTGCCAGTGAGGATGTCATAAGGAGTCATATCCAAATACTTGCGAAGATAAACCCGGTTGGCAATATGACAAGCTATAGAGATAGCCTCGGCCCAAAAATTATAAGGAGACTTGAACTCCACAATCATGGTTCTTGCCATATCCATAAGAGTCCGGTTCTTCCTTTCCGCCACACCATTTTGTTGAGGGGTATAAGGAGCGGAATATTGATGCTTGATCCCCTCATCACCAAGAAACTCATCAAGGGTGTAGTTCTTGAACTCGGTCCCATTGTCACTTCTAATGGCCAAGATCTTCGTATTATGTTGACGTTGCACTTCATTGGAAAAGTTGATGACAGTTTGTTGAGTCTCACTCTTCTTCTTGAAGAAATATACTCATGTGTATCTTTAGTAGTCATCAACAATAACCAAACAATACTTCTTCCCCCCCAAGACTATCAAAGGATGGAGGACCAAAGAGGTCCACGTGAAGGAGTTCCAAGATCCCATTGGAGTAAATGGTTGTAGTTGGGGGGTGAGCCATCTCATGGAGCTTTCCTTCGATGCATGCCCTACACACACAATCTTTGACAAAACGCACGTTATCTTTCAAACCAAGGATGTGGCCTCTCGTGTGTAGACTTTGCAAAGACCTCATGTTGACGTGGGCAAGACGGGATGCCAAAGCCATCCCACGTCACCTTTGGCCATTAGGCATGTCGCGGACGGTGTGGGTTTCTTATCGAAATCTATCACATACAAACCGTTCTCGGCATACCCAACAAAGGCTATAGAGAGAGTCTTGCTCCACATGATAACCACAACCTTTGGGGTAAAGTAGACATTAAAGCCCATAAGCATGAGTTGATGAACAGAAAGTAAATTGTATGAAAGGGTTTTGGCAAGCATAATGTCCACAATGGATATATCCGGAGTGACCACTACCTTACCCAAACCCAATACCTTGGATGTTGATCTATCTCCATAAGTGACACACATATTGGAAGTATTAGGTCTTGTTTCACCAAGCATCTCATTGCTTCCGGTCATATGACTCGTGGCACCACTATCAACCACCCATTTTCTCCCACCGGAAGCATAGCCCTACAAGAGATTAATTCTTGGTTTTAGGTACCCATCGTTGAATGGGTCCTCTTTTGTTATTCACAAGAATCTTAGGAACCCAAATGGACCAATGGTAATCATCACCATAAGTGGTGCCTACATATTTAGCATAGACATGACCATCATAAGATTTCATAAGAACATAGGAAGGATTATATTTTCCCGCAAAGTCATTGTGAGAGGGTTCATCTCCACCCTTGCGGATACTTGGCTCCTTCTCTTTTGCCATCCCCCCTCCTTCACAAAAGTAATCATTTTGGAAGGGGGAGTGGACAAAGTCTTCTTCTTCTTGCTCTTGTTCTTCTTCTTTGACTTAGAAGCAAATCCAAGTCCTTCTTTAGCCACATTATCCCTTTGGTTGCTCAAAAGGTCATTGGGAGGCTTTTCTCTCCTTGTATGCATGAGACGAGGCCTTTCTCAATGGTAGCTTTCAACTTCTTGTTCTCCTCGAAAAGATCTCCATGCTCACAACAAGAGTTAGTAGAACATGAAACACTACTAGATGACAAGGTTGAAGCATTTTTTGTCACTTGGGTTTGAAGTTACTCATGTGACTTCGAAAGGGTAGATAATTTGCTCAACAAGGCCTCATGGTCCTTCTTGAGTCTCTCCATTCCTTCCTTTAGTCTATCATGACTAACTCCAAGCTCAAGTTTTTTCCTTTTTAAGCACATTAGTAAGGGCAATAGCATGATCACGTTCTTTAACGAGTTTTGAGATATTCAAGTTAAACGATTCTTCATGGGCAACATAGGTTTCCTCAAGAGCAACTCTTTTCTTTTTCTCTTCCTCAAGAGCATCGTTTAAGGCGGCGATCTCCATGGTGGCCTCCCGAGCATGGCCAAACATTTCCGAGATGGAGGCATCCCTCTCGTCAATGATGTCTCGGGCTTCACCTAGTTGTCTCATCAAAGACTCAACACATATTTTTAGCTTCACCCTCTAGATAATTCAAGCAACTAGTGGACTCCACTATCTCCTTAATCTTAAGACTTATCTCATCATCAAGTGTAGATGCATCAATATAGGGAGGATAGTGGATGGGGTGGTTACCATAGACGCCTTAGCCATAAGACATGTGGTCTTGGTGACGAGCTTATCCTCATTGGGAGAGTCAAAGAGGGAGGTTGGTGAAGATGTTGATGTAGTAGTAGTAGCCATGAGACACGTAGACTTGGACGCCTGCTTTCTCATTGGGAGAATCAAAGAGGGATGTCGGTGAAGGGGTTGAGGTGGTGGTAGCGGAGGTGGTGGCAATTGTAGCAATGGCGGCCACTCCAACAATCTCTCCATCATCTTCCTCGTCACTATCATTGTCATCGTTCTCTTCATATTCTTCATAGGCCACCAACACATATTTTTGTGGCTCCTTCTTGTTGGGGAAGTTCTTGTTTCCAAAGTTTTTGTTTTGGACTTTCTTGACGAAGTTCTTGTTGGGAGTTGGCTTGAACTTAGATTTCAATATAAGTCTTCCACCATGGTCCTCTCTCTTCTCATATGGGCACTCGGCAATGAAATGGTTGGTTTCTCCACAATTGTAACATGTCCTTAACTTGGGTCTTGAGGTAGTTATGGTAGCCTTTGACACATTGCCCTTCCCTTGGTTCTTCCAAAACATTCTAGAGACGAGAGCTAATTGCTCATGGAGAGCACACTTGATGTCTTCATCATCACCTTCAATCTTCCCCAATGAGTCAACATCTTCTTCATAGACATGAGCCTTGGCCTTCAAAGCAAGAGTGGGAGAGTCCAATCTCTGAGCACGAGCAAGAGCATCATCGACCGTCTTGTTCATGATTCCAAGAGCCACAAACTCATTCAACACTTTATGGGATGACATGGCATAGAAGTCCGGTCTTGAGCGAATGTTGTTGACCAACTCCCGTTGGAAGGGTAAGATGGCTTGCATGAACTTGCGCTTGATCCACTTGTCATCCACATCCCTACTACCATGATCGATCATCCTAATTGAAAGAGCCGTGACCCTTCGATAGAGATCCTCGGGAGTCTCATCCTCCTTCCCAACAAAAGCATTGGCTTCAGAGTGCATTTCTTCAAACTTGGAGTTTTGAATGCTTTGATTACCAAGATAGACACGTTGAAGAGCATTCCAAGCTTCCATGGCGGTGTCATAAGATCGAATGTGAGTCATTTGCTCATGAGTCAAGGCATCTTGGAGAATTGCTATTCCCATGGCATTGAGTTGATTGTTGATTTCCTCGGTAGGAGTCATGTTGTAGGGGTCGCGTGGATAGAAGCCGAACTCCACAACCTTCCAAAAATGCACACTAGAACTTTTGAAGTGAGAGCGCATGAGATATTGCCAATTGGCGAAATTAGATACATCAAGCTTAGGTGGTGGACCACAATGATTGATATGTGGCATAGGAATAGGAGCATGATTATAACTAAGAAGTGGTGGCATGTTTCCCATGGGGTTGCTTTTTTGCCTTATTTCCCTCATCACTGTTGGGAGAATCCTTGAGAGGATCTTCCACCGGCTTTGAACCACTTGATGGGCTATCAATGGTATCAGCAACAACCACTTCCTTTTTACCAAGATATAATTCAAGCAAGTCATTTCATTTCTTGGCGAAGCGTATCCATGGATGCGGATAACTCACTCTTAGAGACGAGTGTTACTTTGGAGGTGGTTTCACTCCCCTTAGGGTCGCCCATACTTCTTTAGGAGGTTAAGCCAAAAAGAGCACCTTGCTCTGATACCAATTGAAAGATCGGTATAGGTGACTAGAGGGGGGGTGAATAGGCGCTACTCAAATTTTAACTCCTTTCCAAATTAAGGCTAAACACAAAGTAAGTTCTCTAGATGTGCACTAGGTGAGAGAACTGAAAGGACAAACAAGCAAGCAAGTAACAATAAGTAAAGAGTAAAGGATAGAAGTAACCGAGAGTGGACACGGAGATGTTTTCCTGAAGTTCCTTCCTCTTGAGGGGAAGTACGTCTCCGTTGGAGGGGTGGGTGATACTAAGACCACCAGCGCCACAGAAGGCCTCACCCTATTCCCCCAAGCACCCGCCTCACGGCAAGCACCCGTTCCACTATGCGGTGACCTTGAAGGTGGCAACCGAAACCTTTACAAACTTTTTGAGAAGACCTCCACACACTCGGAGTCTCCCAACACAATCCTGAAGCTTTACAACAAATGCCCGAGCTCCGAGATCGACCTCTTCTGTCTAGGGTTCAAAGAACCCAAGAGTAACAAGATCCACAAACACGGGGGGAATCAACTTTGCTTTGGTGAAAACCTAGATCTAGACCTCCTCCACCAAGCCTCAAAGTATCAAGGAGATTGGAGGGCTAGGGAGGGAGATCTAGTGGAAATGAAGCTCAAGAACAATGGAGGAGAGAGATAAAGAAGTCAAACTTCTCGTTGGAGAAGAAGGCTCTATTTATACCCTCAGGAGGGATCTACCCGTTGCAGCTTGTCGCCAACTGGTAGTACCGGTCCGAGGAGCGGTAGTACCGGATAACAGCCCGGCCAGGTACCGGATTAGGAACTGGGATGGCTGATGCAGCCCATCCTGCGGACGCTACTACATCTACAACGCCAAGTCCCCAAGATCGTCCCCAAATCAACCAAGAAGATGGACCTGGAGCAGCCATCTCCAAAACCGGAGAGTCCGCCCGATGCCAGTCGGAGTGTCCGACGTGACTCAGCCGGAGTGTCCGGCCTGCCCCCACCCCAACCTGGCGTGGACATTTAGAAGGCCAGTTCGGACACTACCCGGACACTATCCGGAGTGTCCGGCCACCCCGGACTGTCCGGCCACCCCGGACTGTCCGGTCCACCCGACCCGGACTGTCCGGACTAAGTTGATATGGGGTGGCCCGATCTTCTCAGTAAGCGGATGGCGATGATGATGGTGGATGATAGATAACTAGTGCGTAGCTATGATCTCTCCCGCTCGATCCCTGATGCCAGCGCAATAGATCTCGAACCTTGTAGGATATTCACAACACCACACTCTTGCGCACGCAGCCGTGACCACGAACAGTAGTATGCAATCTACTAATTCCCAATGGAACAACAGATCACACTCAATTATAGTTGGTAGATTCGAACACAGGGTAATTCCAGAGGTTCTATGAAAGAAACAACTCCAAAATATTTTAACGTGGTCTAAAACCTAAAAACCATGATTTACAGGCCTATATAAAGGCTGCTGGACGTCCAACATAGAGTTGGGGTCAAAACCAAACATATCTCTAACTTTCCTAACTTAAAAGGACTCTATTTGTAAACTGACAGAAAACGTCTGTCGACTTGTTTTGGTTGCTGCACACAGCTCGTAACAAACTAGGAGACATGCAAGTACCCGTTAGAAAGATCTCGGAATTATATTTGCAACAAGAACTTATGTGCTTAATTCGGAGTTGGTATGTGGAAACCACGTCCGTTTCAATTTCAGAACTTCTGTCTCTCCGAATTGAACCTTCCTTGTTGTTCGCCTTCTAACTCTCGGTCGACTTCGTTTTGATGATCTTCTCTTGTGCCTTCCTCCTGCTCCTCCCTCGCACATCCTCGGGCGATCATCATGCCGGGCTCCTCTTGTAGCCCTTCTCCTCCTCGTGCCATGCTTGTTTCTTCAATGAACCTGATCATACATAAATGCATAGACTTAGGTAGTATAAAGTTCACATTAAGTAAAATATCAGGTTCAATTAAGAGTGAATTCACCTGTTGCTCAATCAGCTTTGCACGAGTTCTTGTAATGGGTCCAATTCTGATTTCATTGGACTTGTTCTTTGCAGCAACATCTTCATTGTGAATAGGAGTAGGAGATAGTGGAATAGTATGGATGTCCTCATCATCTCCTCCCCTTCAAAAGGCGTCGACCTCGACGCTCCAAGGTCTTCTCCAGCATATGGTGATAAATCAGCAACGTTGAAGCTGTTGCTAGCACCACCAAACTCCTCAATAGGTATATCAACTGAGTAGGCATTATCATTAATTTTGGCTAGTACTTTGTAAGGACCAGCACCACGTGGCTTCAACTTGGACTTGCGAAGTAGTGGAAATCTGTCCTTGCGTAGATGCACCCAAACCATATCTCTAGGCTCGAACAACACTTCTTTTCTTGCTTGATTCCTTGCAGCAGCAATGTTCTTGCCTTTCTTCTCAATAGCCTCTCGAGTCTTCTCATGTATTTTCTTCACATAATCAGCATGTTTTGATGCCTCCATATCAACTCTCTCATGTAATGGCAGAGGCAACATATCAAGTGGCGTCAATGGCTTGAAGCCATACACCACCTCAAAAGGACAAAGCTAAGTAGTTGAATGCACATCCCTATAGTAAGCGAACTCAACATGTGGCAAACACTCTTCCCACTCCCGCAGATTCTTTTTAATCATGGTCCTTAGCAGCTGTGACAATGTTCTATTCACCACCTCTGTTTGACCATCTGTTTGGGGGTGACATGTAGTACTGAACAGCAACTTCGTTCCTAGCTTCCCCCATAAGGTCTTCCAAAAGTACCTCATGAACTTCACATCACGGTTAGAAACAATTGTCTTTGGTACGCCATGTAATCTCACGATGTCTCTGAAAAACAGGTTAGCAACATGCGACGCATCGTCGCTTTTGTGGCAGGCAATAAAATGAGCCATCTTAGGGAACCTATCAACTACCACAAATATAGAATCATGACCTCTCTGAGTTTTAGGTAGACCTAGCACAAAGTCCATACTAATGTCTTCCCATGGAGTAGTAGGTGCAGAGAGAGGTGTATACAAACCGTGAGGCTTCAACTTGGATTTCGACTTGTGGCAAGTAATGCATCTGCTCACAAATCTGTACACATCATGCCTCATCTTGGGCCAATAAAAATGATCAGCAAGCATGAGCAACGTCTTCTCACGCCCAAAGTGACCCATCAAACCACCAACATGTGATTCCTGCACTAAGAACAAACGCAACGACGATTCTGGAATACATAGTTTGTTAGCTCGAAACAAATATCCATCATGTATATGATACTTATCCCATGCGTTTCAAGAGCACATAAACGATATGGTTCAGCAAAATCATGGTCAGTTGCATAAAGTGCACAAATAGCTTCTAATCCAGGAATTTTAACATCAAGGTTGGTTATTAGCATGTTCTTCCTAGATAGAGCATCAACACCAACATTCTCTTTTCCCTTCTTATAATTAATGATGTAAGGAAAAGACTCAATGAACTCAACCCATTTAGCTAATCTTCTATGCAAGTTTGATTGAGCTTTCAAGTATTTCAATGCTTCATGATCAGAATGTATGATGAATTCCTTTGGCCACAAATATTGTTGCCAAACTTCAAGTACTGTCACAAGTGCATACAATTCTTTATCATAGATTGAATAATTCAAACGAGCACCAGTCAATTTCTCAGAAAATAAGCTATAGGCCGACCCTCTTGCATCAAAACGCCACCTATGCCTATACCACTAGCATCACATTCAATTTCAAATTGCTTCGAAAAATCAGGTAATGCAAGCAATGGTGCAGAAGTAAGCAAACGTTTCAATGTATCAAATGCAATGTCTTGGGCCGCGCCCCATACAAAAGGAACACCTTTCTTTGTCAAATCATTTAATGGTGCAACAATGGTGCTAAAATCTTTCACAAAGCGCCTATAGAAACCAGCAAGACCGTGGAAACTACGCACTTGACTTGCATTCATTAGAGTAGGCCAATTCTGAATTGATTCAATTTTAGATTGATCTACCTCTACTCCATGCTTAGAAACAACAAATCCTAGGAATATGACCTTATCTTTTGCAAATGTACACTTCTCAAGATTAGCATACAGTTTATTATCACGTAACACTTGCAAAACTTGTCTAATATGAGTGCAGTGTTCAGATTCGGTGTGGCTGTATATGAGTATATCATCAAAGTAAACAACCACAAAACGACCAATAAACTCTCGCAAAACATGATTCATCAAACGCATGAAAGTACTAGGTGCATTAGTAAGACCAAACGGCATGACTAACCACTCATACAAGCCGAATTTAGTTTTGAAAGCAGTTTTCCATTCATCCCCTTCTTTCATCCTAATTTGATGATAACCACTACGCAACTCAATTTTAGAGAAAACAGCAGCACCATTCAATTCATCTAGCATATCCTCTAAGTGTGGAATAGGATGACGATATCGAATAGTGATGTTATTAATCGCTCTACAGTCAACACACATGCGCCATGCACCATCTTTCTTAGGAACTAAAATAACAGCAACAACACAAGGGCTAAGAGAAACACGGATGTACCCTTTATCCAGCAACGCTTGTACTTGCTTCTGAATTTCCTTAGTTTCTTCGGGATTAGTCCTGTAGGGTGCACGGTTGGGAAGTGTGGCGCCAGGAATCAAGTCCACTTGATGTTCTATACCACGCAATGGAGGTAAGCCTGCGACATCTTCTGGAAACACATCCCCAAAGTCCTGCAAAACAGACGAGACACCAAGAGAAATAGGGGTCATGTCGTTAGAAACCAATACCTCGCCCTTATACATGAGCACAAGTGGCATGGCTGTAGGATCCTCACGAAATTCTCTCATATCTTCCTTAGTGGCTAATATCAATAAACCAGGCACTCTCTCACTTTTCGTTATATCACTTAGTTTAGGCTCAATTACATCAGGAACAGCTGTCACGCAATCTCGCCAAGTGGTAGTATCTTCCTTCAAATTCACCTCTATCTTCTGGCGAGAATCATTCACAATTTCTTGTGGTGTCATTGGCTGCATAGTAATCTTCTTTCCTTTGAATTCCATGTGATATGTATTGGCTTGGCCATTGTGTTGCACATGGCGATCATAGAGCCAAGGCCGACCCAATAGTAGGTGACAAACAATCATAGGAACCACATCAAAATCAATAGAATCTTTGTATGGCCCTATTTGAAAGTTCACTCGTACCATATGATTTACCTTCATCTCACCATTGTTGCTCAACCATTGTATGTAGTATGGCTTGGGATGAGGTAAGTATGTCAAATTCAGTTTGGCACATAATTCCTTACTTGCAAGATTTCTGTAGCTACCTCCATCAATAATGACCTTGCAAGCTTTATTTGGTCCAACTAGAGCTTTTGTTTGGAACAAGTTGCAACGCTGGGATTCCTCAACCGGTTGCACACTAAGTACACGTGAAGACACGACAATAGTTGGTGCACGCTCAGCATGCATCAACACCATCCTCGCCATCATCAATTCATCATCAGAAGCTTCATCTCCAATTTCTACTTCACCTTGTTCATTAACAAACATAACCTTTGGACAATCCTTCTTGTAGTGACCTCTGCCTCCACAAGTATGGCACACCACATCACGAGTACGTGCAGTAGACATGTTGGAACCCGAGCTAGCATCAGGGGCAGCGGGTTTCCGAGCATTAGAACCAAACGAAGGTGTACTTGCTAGTTTGGCCGATGGTGTAAACAGAACAACAGCTGGTGGCGTGACTGTAGGAGGAATAGATCTAGCCAAAAATCTGCTGGAGGATGGAAAACGAGCGCGTGACTTCGCCTCTTCTGCCAACTGGGATTCAGCCTCTCTAGCATGGTGCAATAGCTCATTCATGGTCTCATACTTGTGATGACACACTATGCTCTTGATTGGCAACTTCAGATTGTTTAGGAATCGCTGCATGGTCATCTCAATGGACTCGCGAACTCGAGCACGCTGCATAAGCAACTCCATCTCCATGTAGTACTCATCTACTGTCATTGTGCCTTGCTTCAATTGCGTCAATTTATCAAAAACCGATCGCAAGTAGTTGGTTGGAACGAAACGAGCCTTCATGATTTGCTTCATCTCGCGCCAATCCATCACAGGAAGTTCATTGTCCTCCCTCCTATGTTGCACAAGAGCATCCCACCAACGCAAAGCATAACCATCAAATTCAGATGCGGCAAGCTTGACCTTCTTGTCTTCTGGATAGTCAAATAAGCGCCAGAGTTTCTCAATCTTCAACTCCCATGTGAGGTAATCTTCAGGATCAATGGAACCATCAAACTTGGGGATCGAAAACTTTGGCTTGCCCAAACCATCATCAGCAGCTTGGTTGTGAACACGTTGAGCACGCCCAAGAGGGGCAAACCCACGGCCATGAGCAGGTGCATGGGCAGGGGGAATAGCAAGTCCCCTGCCAACATGTGGGGCAGCATCCATAGCGCTAACCTCACCAAAATCATCAAAGGCATCATCATGTTGAGGATTTTCCCTTCTATGTAAAGCGGCTGTTAAACCCTCAATGGAATGCTGCAAAGTGGTGACATTAACATTGAGCGTAGCCACTTGCGTTTGAATAGTATCAACCGTTCCAACATGCTGATCCAATATCATATTCATATCCTGGAGATTCTTGTCAATGGCATCTGTCGTGTTAGTAAACACACGTGTCAAGTGGGACTTCAAAGCCTCATATTCACGCCAATTAACAAGCTCCTCGTCCTTCTTTTTCTGCATCACAACATCATCATCACTAGAAGACATGATTAGTAGGTTAGTGCAAAAATCAAAATCTGTATGGTGGAACTCTCACAGCTCACTCACAGCTAATAAGAAAGGAGATCTTATCGTTCCAATGTGAATAGAGATGCTCTACCAAACAAAATCAAAAACTGATGCACTGATGTGATGAAGTGAATATCAAAGGTATAGAGAACGATCATAGGGCACACAGGGTATTTTATGGTGGAGCTGTAGGTATGGTATCCTAACTACACCGCAAACAAGTCCTAGTGCTGAACGTATGACAAAGACCCACGGAAACACACACGGTGGAGATAAATGGGGAATTGCAACTATGAAAATGAGCTCAATAAAGTAAGGTATGTCGAAGGAATGCTCGTGTTGCAATGCACAAGGAGAGACGCTAGCATTGTCTCAACGAAACGGGCACAAGATTGCTAAACTGAGCAGCCCGCAGAGCACTAAGCACGCTAGTCTCGTAGGATAGTTTTAGACACAAAGAAAGGTTTACTAAGGCTCACAAGGATAGGTACGCTATGTGGACTCAGTAAAAAAAATAAACAAAAAAGAAAAAAATTTGACCTGAGAATTGGTCTCTGCCACGGCAGAAAAACGGCCTAATCCTGCCGCGACAGGATGGCGGCAGAATTTTTTTTTCTTGTACCAGCACAGACTAGTCTGTGGTAAGGCGACGGTCCGATTTTTTTTTGTTTTTTTTGCTTTCACGCTACAGCACAGGCGCGTCTGCGGTCAGGCGTGAGGCAACGAGTTTTTTTTTGCCTTCGGCATGAAGCAAACTCAGTACAAGTCTAGATCCGATCGGTTTGCTTTTTTTTCCCTTCTTTTCAATCGGATCTACAACTTGAGACTAAAAGAAAACAGATCTACTAGATCTAAGACTCAAGAACACGACGAACAGTCTAGAAATAGTCTAGGGACTCCGACAACGGATCAAAAACAGATAAAAACTAGACAAAAACTACGACTCAGATTTAGAAAAAGGCTACACAAAAGGATTACGATCAGGAATTAAAACTCACGAACAGTGTTATCTAGGCTATGGCAATGAACTATGAATCCTAATATTTTAGTGTGGCTTTTTCTGTATAGGACAAAAACAACTGATCTATGGATGGATTTGTGGATGCTTACCGAGGCAACACTGGAAATCTGATACCAAGATGATATGGGGTGGCCCGATCTTCTCAGTAAGCAGATGGCGATGATGATGGTGGATGATAGATAACTAGTGCGTAGCTATGCTCTCTCCCGCTCGATCCCTGATGCCAGCGCAACAAATCTCGAACATTGTAGGATATTCACAACACCACACTCTTGCGCACGCAGCCATGACCACGAACGGTAGTATGCAATCTACTAATTCCCAATGGAACAACAGATCACACTCAATTATAGTTGGTAGATTTGAATACTGGGTAATTCCAGAGGTTCTATGAAAGAAACAACTCCAAAATATTTTAACGTGGTCTAAAACCTAAAAACCATGATTTACAGGCCTATATAAAGGCTGCTGGACGTCCAACATAGAGTTGGGGTCAAAACCAAACATATCTCTAACTTTCCTAACTTAAAAGGACTCTATTTGTAAACTGACACAAAACGTCTGTCGACTTGTTTTGGTTGCTGCGCACGGCTCGTAACGAACTAGGAGACGTGCAAGTACCCGTTGGAAAGATCTCGGAATTATCTTTCCAACAAGTACTTATGTGCTTAATTCGTAGTTGGTATGTGGAAACCACGTCCGTTTCAATTTCAGAACTTCTGTCTGTCCGAATTGAACCTTCCTTGTTGTTTGCCTTCTAACTCTCGGTCGACTTCGTTTTGATGATCCTCTCTTGCGCCTTCCTCCCGCTCCTCCCTCGCGCATCCTCGGGCGATCATCATGCCGGGCTCCTCTTGTAGCCCTTCTCCTCCTCGTGCCATGCTTGTTTCTTCAACGAACCTGATCATACATAAATGCATAGACTTAGGTAGTATAAAGTTCTCATTAAGTAAAACATCAGGTTCAATTAAGAGTGAATTCACCTGTTGCTCAATCAGCATTGCACGAGCTCTTGTAATGGGTCCAATCCTGATTTCATTGGACTTGTTCTTTGCAGCAACATCTTCATTGTGAATAGGAGTAGGAGATAGTGGAATAGTATGGATGTCCTCATCATAGCGGGTAAGCTGATGCTGGAGTCGAGGATGCTAAAAGAGGCAAGTCCACCTATGCAGAGTCTGCATGGCAGTATTCTGTATCTGGAGAATCAAATTCTGAAAGAAAAAAATCTGGCGCACCCTGTTTTTGTGGTTCAGCTGCCAGAGGGCAAGGGCTTTGTGGATACACCCACCCCGGACTGCCCGGTCCACCCGACCCGGACTGTCCGGCCTAAGTGATGGGCCTGCGAGCCAACATCTAGGCCCTTGGCCCATGTACCCCTCTATTCCGCACCAAACCTAGTTTTATGCCCAAACTACCCCTGAACTTGTGGCTGGCCTATAAATAGAGCCCCCAACCCCTCATGTATCCCTTAGGCATAAATGATAGACTAAAGACAACCCCTTTGTGGAATCTCTAGTTTTGCCCCATCCCCTTCTACCAAAGGGGATCGACTATCGTCACCACCTTGTTGGAGTTTGCATCACGCCTCCCTCGTTGTACAAGGCCTTGGCATCGGTGTCCCTTTGCCAAGACGTCAAGACCCTCTCCAAGGTGTTCTTCCCTCTCCGCTTGGGATCGAGGGAGCACGTTGACCGATCTTTGCTTGCGAGGATTCTATCGGACCGGTGGCCACCGGTGAGAGCAATCGTCCTTGTATCGTGTGTGTTTTGCGTGTGTTCATCGTGTTCTTCGCGAGGTGTGCGTCCGCTTCCGCTACCTTCTCTCTTTCCCCTCGCTTTCCCATGATTTTACCACGAGATCCGTGAAGATCGGGCCACCCACGGGGTTACCCCATAACATCTGGCATCAGAGCCCAAGTTGCCACGAATTTCCCCTCGTTCTTCCCCACCAATTTTTTTCTTGAAAAACCACAAAAATAGCCACAAATTCGAGTGGATCTTGTGTCAACCCATAACACCTGGTATCAGCAGCTTTTGGTTCCCACGAATTTCTCCTCGATTTGGTCTTTTTCCCATAAATTTGAAAATTCCACCAAAAACAGCCCCCAATTCGTGTTTTGGATCGATCTGTGATTTGAGTGCGTTTTGGTAGGTTTAATCCGTGGATTACTTGCTAAACTTGTTGATCTACCTTCCCCTGCGTTCCCATGGCCTAATTCCTTGATTTCCCCCACCAATTTGGTGTTTTGGTCCGAGTTTTTCCGCCAAAATCGTGTCCTGTTCGTGTTCTTGACGCGCAGAAATCGACCGGACCGGAGTCTCCGGCCCCGGACCGGAGTTTCTGGTGTGAGTCACTCCAGACCGGAGTCTCCGGACCTCCAGACCGGAGTCTCCGCCCCCACTGCTGACAGCAAATCTGTTTCACGGTTTTGAGCATAACTTTTGCACACGAACTCGGATTTTGGTGTTCTTTAGCTCGTTTTGAAGAGGAGAAGGAGCTCTACATCATCATATCCGTGGTTCATGCTGTCTACTCAATACAAATTCCGTGAGCAAGGCGGAATCCACCAATAAAGGGTGAAGATCGGCGAAGAAAGGTATAAAAATTTCGCGACTTCTCCCCACTTGCTTTACTTTGTGAGCTACACTATCTTTGCGTTCAACAAACGCCTATTGAGACTACTTACTCCTATGATTGCTTGGGCTATCCACATTTGATACCTTGTAGAATTCCAAGCAAAAGTTGTGAGCGCGCTATCTCATATAGTAATCTTGTATAGTTGTTGGCACAAGGAAGAGGCAAGTGAAAAATAAAAGAATAAGAGAAAAAATAGAAAAAGAGAAAGAAACAAACAAGTGCCTCAAAGAATAGGAAGCGCAAGCTCGATGATCATCAAATAGGTGGTACTTATTGTGCATATCTTGTAGCCCACCAATTTTATTGCAATCGAACTAGCGTCTCTCCTTGCACTTGTGCGACACGAGCTTATAGTATTCGTTAGGTAATCATTTGGTTCTTAGCTCACTTTCTCCGTCACACAAGTCCCATTTATCCCACCGTGTGTGTTTCCTTGTACATAATTCCTATCTTGTGGATTGACTTGATTTGCTTTGTGATCATCGTGGTTCTTTACTTGCCATTACAATATCTTGATTTCGGATTGTTCTTGGACACGCCACCTTCCATACCTATCCACCATAAGCTTTGTGTGTGTGTTTTTAGTGGTTAGTTGTATTTGGTGTTCCGCGTGAACTTTACTTTGCTTGGTTTTGATTGCTCTCAAGTGTTGCCACTTGCACGATACTATCTTCCAAGGTAAAGTAAGGTTTGACGTTGCATCCCTAACCACCTACCACTTCCATATACACCACTTGGTCTTGTGAATCATGTCTAGGGACTCCAGAACTGAGGATGATATCTATGAAGAATCCATGATGAGCCACCACGACTACGACTCCACAAGTATAGAGGACATTATGGAGCACTATACCGACAATGGCTCTGCATGCTTTGAGGACCCGGAGCATTGCACCTATGATGACTCCACATGCATGGAAGACATGGAGCACGTCATCAACTATGGCTCCTCAAGCATGGAGGACTTGGAGCTCTACATCGACAATGACTCCCCAAGCATGGACAACTTTGAGTGCTACAACAACGACGCCTCACCAAGCATGGAGGACATGGCGAACTTCACCTACTTCGAGGGCTCTTCCATGAGCCATGACGAATACCTCCACCGCCTGGAGATGGAGGACTACTACGCCAAGCTAGCGGAGGCACATCATCAAGAAACCATGACCTTCAAGGCCAAGCGTGCCACACCAAAGGGCACCACCTACTTCGATGATCCACCTCCAAGGCGTCAAGCGCGACCACCTACATGGCGTCATGTGACAGCATCTCCAAGGCGACAAGCGGCATCACCTCCAAGCCATCAAGCACCACTATCTCCAAGGCGCCAAGCACCACCATCTCCAAGGCGTCAAGCGCATCTACCTCTAAGGCATCAAGTGCCACCAACTACAAGAAGAGCGGCGCCCCAACATCACCTTCCAAAAGAGGCGCCAAGAAGCAAGAATCTTCATCGACATACATCCTCTCGTGATCATCACCAACATCAAGAGGATACAAGACGTCGTTCAAGGCATCTTTGCCATGAAGACGAAGAATACATGTTGAGCACCATCCATAATGCTCAACCAAGCTCAAGAAGGCACCACCATCACAAGAAGAGTGCCAAGGACAAGGAGCATCGTCGCGAGCGTCATGTGGATGACCAAGTGCGCCATCTACATCAACCTTTGGCAAGGCACGCCAATGACCTCTGTCGACACAATCATAAGGCAACTTCAACTACTCGTGCCACCACCAAAATGGCACCAAGAGCAAGTTCTCCTCCACGCCATCAAGCTTCAACGCCAAGACTTCACGTCCTAGATGACGCATGCAACTTCATGGATGAGGAGGACGAATACCTCTACTTTGCCAAGTTGGACGAGTACGTCAATAGGACTACACAAGCCAAGGTGCAAGATGGCGACGACAAGGTCAAGAATGGTGAGCATGGGACTTCCCCATCACCGAAGGAGGCGCAAGGAGTTGAGAGAACCAAGCCTATCCCTATGTGCTTGAGTGATGATGTGGTACCAATCCCATGTGAGTATGAGAGCCACTTAGCCCACTTGAGTGAAAACAAGAGTGAGATGAGTGACTCCACCATACGTGAGATTGAGTGCTTCCATTTGGAGGGCATGAGTGATACACCTAGTGAGTTGAGAGTGGTAGTTGATAGGTCATGTGAGACCACTTTGATTTCTAACGACTTACCCTCTACCTCTAGTGTGTTATCCCATGATGTGCTAGGTTACATGGATAAAGAAGCGCCAAGCTTGGACATGATGATGCCTCCGACCGAGAAGATGAACATGGTGGATGAAGATGATGCCATCCCCATACATGATGAAGAAGTCGCCCACATGGAGGCCAATGCTACCATAACACCCACTTCATATGAGAGGTATGAACAAGGTAAAAATAAGGGGGTTGATGATGCCATGATCCCACTAGTGGACATGATCCCACTAGTGGACATGATGACTTGTGATGATTGGCATGCTATGGATGATGTTTGTGATATCACATATGCTTCATTAATATTTCCATGTGATACTTTGCCTTTGCATAATGTTGAGCATGTGAAATTATTTGATTGTGATGATGTTGTCATAGACGTGCCATGCTCTAAACGTTATGTTGATGATATCATTGCTTGCATTTTGTTGAACAATTGCTCTTTCCAATGTTTTGCTTGCAATGATGTTACCAATGATAACCCTCGGACAATGCTTTGCCATGGATGTTTTACAATTTCTCCCGTTGCTTGGAATAATTTGAATAATTGCTCTTTCACTTGTTTTGCTTGCAACAATAATTCTCATATGTATTCTATTGAGATGGCCCCCATAGCTTTCTCAAATTTTGGAGATTTTGGTAAATGCCATGATAAGCAGGTTCCCCACTTGCATACTCACCATGCACCTATGTTACACTTGATTGACACTAATGGTGATGCGCACAAGAAGAGATATGTCATGATGGATGATGTATTTCTCTACCATGCACACACGTTCTTCCTTTTATGTTTGATGTGTGTAGGTACCTGCATGATCATGTCAACATCGGTTGAGCACGAGTTGACAAAAAGAGCTCTAGAGAGCATCCCCCCAAGTGAGTTCAAGATCGAACCTAGCTCTGATACCTTTCGCATGCTTTGCATCTTTCATGTTGACAAATTGCTCTTTCCTATGGTTTGATTGCAAGCATGTTAATGGTATTCTTTCACCTTGTGACAATCATGTCTCGTGGCTATTGGATATTGATGCTTTGTGTGTTGCCACAAAAATGTTGAACAATTTCTCTTTCCGATGTTTTGTGTGCAACCATAATGCCATTATGAGCATGTATTGTCACGAGAGCTTCCAAGTCTCTCGTATTGTTGTTGCAACAAACATAAGGACCACTTGCTCTTTCATATGGTTTGTTTGCAAACATGTTGTTTTTGCTTCCGCTTGTGATACTCCAATTCCCATGATCTTTGAGTTTGATGATTTGTGTGTGGCATCCAACATATTGAACAATTGTTCTTTCCAATGGTTGGTTTGCACACATAATGATGTTGTTTTGGATATTCTTCCTCATGTGTTTTTGCCAAATTCTCCTAGATTTGCATCAAAGATGTTGACCAATATTTCAGTCCATTACTTTGAGTGTCACACTAAGATGTTTTATGGAGTTTTCGAGTTCCCACATTTGGATGATGTTCAAACAATTTCCATGCACTTTGACCTTGCATATGCATTCCGTTTGCTATACTTGAGTTGTGCTAATCGTGTTGGGAACAAGAATGGACATGCCACAAATGACATGGTCCTTATCACACACAAACATATGTTGCTTGGACTTTGTTGTGTGAAGGTACAATTGCATACATGTTAACCTCTATGGACAAAGAGTTGACAAGACGAATCAAAGAGAGTTACCTAGGGCTACCCTTCAATGAGCTATCTCTACATTATAAGGTGACTTCCTTCTATTTGAGGGCTCATGCTATAATCTTCATGAATTGGCTACTCTTTGAGTGTTGCTTCGCTTTTGTAGCTTTGTAGGCTTCATGGAAGGTGAAGGAACATTGAAGAGTTGCCACATCAAGCTTCTCAAGGACGACTATATGGTGAACCCCAGGATCAAGAAGGTCTCTCGACATCATCTTCTTAGGATGAGCATGAAGAGTCGAGGACGACTCTTTTTGAAGGGGGAGCTGATGCAGCTCGTCCTACAGACGCTACTACATCTACAACGCCAAGTCCCCAAGATTGTCCCCAAATCAACCAAGAAGATGGACCAGGAGCAGCCAGCTCCAGAACCGGAGAGTCCGCCCGATGCTAGCCGGAGTGTCCGGCGTAGCCGGAGTGTCCGGCCTGCCCCCACCCCAACCTGGCATGGACATTCAGAAGGCCAGTTCGGACACTACCCGGACACTACCCGGAGTGTCCGGCCACCCCGGACTGCCCGGTCCACCCGACCCGGACTGTCCGGCCTAAGTGATGGGCCTGCGAGCCAACATCTGGGCCCTTGGCCCATGTACCCCTCTATTTCGCACCAAACCCTAGTTTTATGCCCAAACTACCCCTAAACTTGTGGCTGGCCTATAAATAGAGCCCCCACCCCCTCATGTATCCCTTAGGCATAGGTGATAGACTAAAGACAACCCCTTTGTGGAATCTCTAGTTTTGCCTCATCCCCTTCTACCAAAGGGGATCGACTATCATCACCACCTCATTGGAGTTTGCATCGCGCCTCCCTTGTTGTACACGGCCTTGGCATCGGTGTCCCTTTGCCAAGACGTCAAGACCCTCTCTAAGGTGTTCTTCCCTCTCTGCGTGGGATCGAGGGAGCACGTTGACCGATCTTTCCTTGCGAGGATTCTATCGGACCGGTGGCCACCGGTGAGAGCAATCGGACTTGTATCGTGTGTGTCTTGCATGTGTTCATCGTGTTCTTTGCAAGGTGTGCGTCTGCTTCCGCTACCTTCTCTCTTTCCCCTCGCTTTCCCATCGATTTGACCACGAGATCCGTGAAGATCGGGCCACCCACGGGGTTACCCCATAACAATGGCGTTAGCTGCAGCGGCGTGGCTTCTGTCCCCCGTGGTGGCAGTGGCTCGGGGAAGCGGTGCTACCGCCAAGCGGTAGTACCGCGCCCTTGAGCGGTGGTACCAGACGGGGACGGTGGTACCGGGGAGATCATAGGGGAGGCGCAACTTGTTACAACGCCTTAGACTCTCGCGGTACCACCAAGCAGTACTACCGGGCGTTGAGCGGTAGTACCGCCTGGGAAATCCAGTACTACCGGACCACACAAAGCCAAAAACCACAGCTGCAAGGGAAGACACCTCCTAAGATCTCCACCAGAGGGAAGGCTTGAGGTTTTGCAAAACAGAGATGATTCCACCCAAACTTTCCAACGCGGACCCCCTTTTGATAGTATGGTGTTCCTACGACTCATGGAAAAAGCCCTAGAAAAACTATCTCTTGAGAGAACATTTTAGAGGGGAACCGAATGCCCTTTTCTTCATTAAAACCTGCGACTCACTGAGAAAACGATTAGTCCGACACATGTGTTGTCAACAAACATCAAAATCACATAGGATAGGAAATGCCCTTTCAACTGGCATATGGCCCACTGAACTCGTGAGTCATGACACCCGCAAAAGGGGAGCGCCCGGTGTTGCCAGTTTGTCCAGAGCAAGTGGGCAGCAAGCATGGCCAATCATGTCGCAGAACAGCCTACTCGCGGATCACTCTCACGAAGACCATCCCAATCGTCCAAGCGCCCCGATCGAACGGTATGTAACAATCGTCATGCAGAACAACTGTGTTAGGGCGTGCCTTCTAGAAGACTCGGTCTAACGGCCACCATTGGGGGGCTAAGGTCAAGGCTCTCCTAAGGTTAGGATCCATATGTGGTTTATGAGAAGAACACACATGCAATGACATTGGTGATATGCGGTTTGTGAAAAGAACAGACATGCAATGACTCTAACTGTGGATTATGAAAAGAACAGGCAATACAATTACTCTCGTGGATCCATGTGTGGTTTGTGAAAGAACAGACATTCACTGACCCTAGTTGTGGTTCATGAAAATAACACACATGCAATGACTCTAGATGTGGTTTGTCAGAAGAACACACATGCAATAACACTGGTGGATCCATATGGTTGGTGAAAAGAACAGACATCCAATAACTCTAGCTATGGTTAATAAAAAGAACACACGTGCAATGACACTGGTGGATCCATATGTGGTTTATGAAAAGAACACACATGCAATGAACTGGGTGTGATTCATGAAAAGAACACACATCCAACGACACTAGTGGATACTTATGTGGTTTGTGAAAAGAACACACATGCATTTACCCTAGCTGTGGTTTGTGAAAAGAACACACATGTAATGACACTGGTCGATCCATATGTGGATCCATGTGTGGTTTGTGAAAAGAACACACATGCAATGACTCTAGCTGTGGTTTGTGAAAAGAACACACATGCAATGACTCTAGCTGTGGTTTGTGAAAAGAACAGACATGCAATGAACTCTGGTGGATCCATATGTGGTTTGTGAGAAGAACACACATCCAATGACACTGGTGGATCCATATGTGGTTTGTGAGAAGAACACGCATGCAATGACACTGGTGGATCCATATGTGGTTTATGGAAACAACAGACATGCAATGACACTAGATGTGGTTTGTGAGAAGAACACACATTTCAATGACACTAGTGGATCCATATGTGATTTGTGTAAAGAACACACATGCAATGACACTGACCGTGGTTAATGAAAAGAACAGACATGCAATGACTCTGATCGATCCATAGGTGGTTTCTAAAAAAAACACATGCAATGACTCTAGCTGTGGTTAATGAAAAGAACACACATGCAATGACACTGGTGGATCCATATGTGGTCTATGAAAATAACAGACATGCAATGACTCAAGCTGTAGTTTCTGAAAAGAACATACATCAAGTGACACTGGTGGATCCATATGTGGTTTGTGGAAAGAACACATGCAATGACACTAGATGTGGTTTGTGCAAAGAACACACATGCAATCACACTGGTGTTCCCATATGTGGTTTGTGAAAAGAACAGACATGCAATGACTCTAGCTGTGGTTAATGAAAAGAACACACATGCAATGACACTGGTGGATACATATGTTGTTTCTGGAAAGAACAGACATGCAATGACTCTAGATGTGGTTAATGAAAAGAACATACATGCAATGACTCTGATGGATCCATATGTGGTTTGTGAAAAGAACACACATGCAATGAACTGGGTGTGGTTCATGAAAAGAACACACATCCAATGACACTAGTGGATCCATATGTGGTTTGTGAAAAGAACACACATGCAATGACTCTGGTGGATCCATATGTGGTCTATGAAAAGAACACACATGCAATGACACTAGTTGTGGTTAATGAAAAGAACACACATGCAATGACACTAGGGGATCCATATGTGGTTAATGAAAAGAACACACATGCAATGACTCTAGCTGTGGTTAATGAAAAGAACGCATATGCAATGACTCTAGTGGATCCATATGTGGTTCGTGAAAAGTACACACATGCAATGGCACTAGTGGATCCATATGTGGTTTGTGAATAGAACACACATGCAATGACACTGGTGGATCCATATGTGGTTTGTGAAAATAACACACATGAAATGACACTGGTGGATCCATATGTGGTTTGTGAAAAGAACACAGATGCAATGACACTAGTGGATCCATATGTGGTTTGTAAAAAGAACACACATGAAATGACACTTGTGGATCCATATGCGGTCTATGAAAAGAACAGACATGCAATGACTCTAGTGGATCCTTGTGTGGTTTGTGAAAAGAACAAGCATGCAATGACTCTAGTTGTGGTCTGTGAAAAGAACAGACATGTAATGACTCTGGTGAATCCTTGTGTGGTTTGTGAAAAGAACAGGCATGTAATGACTAGCTATGGTTAATGAAAAGAACACACATACAATGACACTGGTGGATCCATATGTGGTCTGTGAAAAGAGCAGACATGCAATGACTCTAGCTATGGTTAATGAAAAGAACACACATGCAATGACACTGATGGATCCATATGTGTTTTGTGAAAAGAACACACATGAAATGACTCTAGCTGTGGTTAATGAAAAGAACACACATGCAATGACACATGTGGATCCATATGTGGTTTGTGAAAGGAACACACATGCAATGACACTGGTGGATCCATATGTGGTTTGTGAAAAGAACACACATGCAATGACATTGGTGGATCCATATGTGGTTTGTGAAAATAACACACATGCAATGACACTGGTGGATCCATATGTGGTTTGTAAAAAGAACACACATGCAATGACACTGGGTGATCCATATGTGGTCTGTGAAAATAACACACATGAAATGGCACTGGTACATCCATATGTGGTCTATGAAAAGAACAAACATGCAATGACTCTAGTGGATTCTTATGTGGTTTGTGAAAAGAACACACATGCAATGACTCTAGCTGTGGTATATGAAAAGAACAGACATGCAATGACTCTGGTGGATCCATATGTAGTTTGTGAAAAGAACACACATGAAATGACTCTAGCTGTGGTTAATGAAAGAACACAAATGCAATGACACAGGTGGATCCATATGTGGTTTGTAAAAAGAACACACATGCAATGACACTGGCTGTGGTTAATGAAAAGAACAGACATGCAATGACTCTGATGAATCCATAGGTGGTTTGTGAAAAAACACATGCAATGACTCTAGCTGTGGTTAATGAAAAGAACACACATGCAATGACACTGATGGATCCATATGTGGTCTATGAAAACAACAGACATGCAATGACTCTAGCTGTGGTTTGTGAAAAGAACACACATCAAGTGACACTGGTGGATCCGTATGTGGTCTGTGGAAAGAACATACATGTAATGACACTAGATGTGGTTTGTGAAAAAAACACACATGCAATCACACTGGTGTTCCCATATGTGGTTTGTGAGAAGAACAGACATGCAATGACTCTAGCCGTGGTTAATGAAAAGAACACACATGCAATGACATTGGTGGATATATATGTTGTTTGTTGAAAAAACAGACATGCAATGAATCTAGCTATGGTTAATGAAAAGAACATACATGCAATTACTCGGATGGATCCATATGTGGTTTGTGAAAAGAACACACATGCAATGAACTGGGTGTGGTTCATGAAAAGAACAGACATCCAATGACACTAGTGGATCCATATGTGGTTTGTGAAAAGAACACACATGCAATGACACTAGGGGATCCATATGTGGTCTATGAAAAGAACAGACATGCAATGACACTAGTTGTGGTTAATGAAAAGAACACACATGCAATGACACTAGGGGATCCATATGTGGTTAATGAAAAGAACACACATGCAATGACTCTAGTTGTGGTTAATGAAAAGAATACACATGAAATGACACTAGTGGATCCATATGTGGTTTGTGAAAAGTACACACATGCAATGACACTGTGGATCCATATGTGGTTTGTGAAAAGAACACACATGCAATGACACTGGTGGATCCATATGTGGTTTGTGAAAAGAACACACATGAAATGACACTTGTGGATTCATATGTGGTTTGTGAAAAGAGCACAAATGCAATGACACTAGTGGATCCATATGTGGTTTGTAAAAAGAACACACATGAAATGACACTGGTGGATCCATATGTGGTCTATGAAAAGAACAGACATGTAATGACTCTGGTGGATCCTTGTGTGGTTTGTGAAAAGAACAAACATGCAATGACTCTAGCTGTGGTCTATGAAAAGAACAGACATGCAATGACTCTCGTGGATCCTTGTGTGGTTTGTGAAAAGAACAGACATGATGATTCAGGGTTATCCCTGACGGATGTATCGAATTTGTGGTGAAAGTGTACCACCTCTGCAGAGTGTCAAACTATTCAAATAGCCGCGTCCGCGGTCATGGACAGTTGGAGTGGCCATACTGTTCCGTCGTCAGATGTTTTCTAAATGACTTATGAAGTGAAGTATGACTTTGACTTGACCACAACAGGGTTGTGAACATGAAAACGAAGTTCCCACTTAAGTGATTTAGAACATTAATTTAGTTTTCTTTACTTCTAAACTCAGTTTAGATAAATCTGGCTTTTTACAAATAAACCTAAAGCTTAAGATTCCTACTAGAACTACCTTACTTGTTAGTGATAGTTTGTGAGTACTTAAAGAGTACACATGGATTTGTCCCTGGCTATTCTCGTGGCCAGACAATGAGGAGGACTACCAGGATGATGGACAGTAGGAGGTCTACGACAACTAGGATCATCTCCCATCATCAGCATTGCCTGTGACCCTGAAGATGGAGCCCACTACTACGTTTACTATTCCACTGCTTTGATTGTATTCAGACTGTATCATGAGATCCTTTATTTGTAAGACCTTATTATGGTTTGTAATGGATGATGTACTGTGATATCAATCTGTTATGTCTCACAAAAATGGTAATCCTGGGATTGCGAGGTATGGCATAACAGGCATCTGGGATTAAAAATCCGGGTGTTGACAAGTTGGTATCAGAGCCATCCTGACCATAGGAGACCCTAGTTACAATGGACGTCCGAACAAAAACTTAGTTTCAAAACAAAATAAGTGAGTATTTATGAAAATATCCCACTCTTATCCTTGATTCTTTCAAAAAAAATCATGTTCCTCAAAAATTCTTGCTTTCCTACATAAAATTTGACACACTTGATCACCCCACTAACTTACTCATCCTAAATTCTTATGGATGGAAGTCCAGTATTGCAAGTTCTACTAGTTGGGCAACGGAGGCTAACTAATCTTTGAGAGGGATCTAGATGCACTGTTAGAGTATCTTGAGCGCCCGCATCTGGCATTCTTTTGGGCCCAACTCAACAATCACATAGGAGGAGATCTACAATGGCTGATAGTTGCAGATCTCAGAGGCAAGATGGAAGCACCCACTTCAGAGAAGATCCAATTCACCTTGCGGGAGAACAACTGGCTAGATGGATTAGCTAGGGCTATGCATGAAGCTCTTGCTTGTCTATGTGGGCAAAACATCAACTTGATCCAGGGAACTCGCTTTGCTCACTTTGCAAGGCATGATTCTATGGGAATGCCCTTGGAGATGCCAGGACATCCAGAGTTGAAGCACCAGGTGGACAATCTTGACTTCCTGCTGTATGATAGGCAAAAGGAGTTGGACAACGCTCGCGCCTACGCCAACCACAACCTTGCCATTGCCGTCAAGGACCAGACCCTCGCCATTCTCGCCAAGGAGTGCCAATCACTTCGTCGTCAGCGCGACAAGAAGGATCGCACCATCGATCGTCTTCGCAAGAAGGTGGCCGCCCTCGAGAAGACCATCCGTGAACAAGAAGTCCAGCTTGAAGCAAAGGAGGAGGAGGAAGGTGAAGATATCCAGGGAGATCTTTACTCTTACCTCAGTGATGTCAACAACTACCTAGAGGATGATGCCATGGAGTTCCACACTGATGATGACTCTGACTTCATTGATGATGATTAGATGCACTTGATCACTACCATAGGAATGAGTTGGATCGGTCCCACTATATCGTAGTTTCACAGAATGGTTCTTAAAACCATCTGTTTTCTATTTGTGTTGTGGTGTGTGTTTGTATGGTGTGCTTTGAATGAATGAATGAGAGGAAGTTGTTAGTTTGCAAAAACTGAGTCAAACTCAAATTTTAAAGGTTTTGAAACAAAACCATGAACCTTAGAAATTTCCCTCTTATCTCATTATCTATCTCAATCTTCAGATGACTCGTGGAAATCCCTGTGGAAGCAGCTCATCTCAAGACCCAATGCTGCAGATTCTGCAAATGCTAGTTTCTGACCGTGAAGCTAGTAGAGCTGAATGCCAAGCCAACTTAGCCACTCTCCAACAGATAGCTCAGATGGCCCACAATAATCAAGGCCATGGAAACCAGGATCACCATGGATCCAAGCTCAAGAACTTTCAGAATACCAACCCACCTATCTTTAGTAAGTCTGAGGATCCCTTAGATGCTGATGACTAGCTACAAACCATGGAGAACAACCTGGAGGTCGCAGGAGTTGAAGCCAATGAAAAGGTACTGTTTGCCTCTCTAGCAGGAGATGCAAGAGCCTGGTGGAATAGCACTCATACCATGAACAACGGGCAGATGATGACTTGGGAAGCATTCAAGATCAAGTTCAGCCGCACCCATGTGCCACAAGGTTTGGTCACCAGGATGAGAGATGAGTTCAGGGAACTGAAGCAAGGAAGGATGACGGTAGTTGAGTACCGTGAAAAATTTATGTCGCTAGCTAGATATGCCCCTGATGATATTAACACCGAAGCAAAGAAGAAGGAAAGGTTCCTGAATGGATTGCATGATGAGATGCAGACTGTCTTAGTCAACATCCGTTTTGGAGATCTAGAAGAGCTAGTAGACTCTGCCATTCAGATGGAAGGGAAGATCAACCAAACCAATGACAATCGCAAGCGCAGGATGATGCACCAGACTGGATCCCACAATACTCAGAAGTATCGCCCCAACCCGTCTGCAGGATATGCCCCAAGAAACAACAGACCCCCGATGTCCCGTCCAAGCTACCAATCGTAGCGGAGGAAACTTGAAGTCTGGAGGAAACCACAACAACAACAACCCTGGCAACTCCAATAACTTCAACTATGCACCGCCCAAGTCCAACAACAACAACAACAATACTGCCCCAAGGACTGGAAGCAATATCGTGCCTGTTGCAGCCAATGACAAGTCCCAGATTACTTGCTTTGAATGTGGAGTCAAGGGTCACTACTCCAATGAGTGCCCCAAGAAGCTTGCAGCAGCCACCAATATGAATGCACCCGCTCAGCAGCAACGTCGTGTTCAGCCTGGAAGGAGATTTCCCCAGGGAATTCGCTCAACCGCAACGGCCGTCTATTCCACATGAATGCTGAAGAAGCTCAGGAAGCACCCGATGTCGTGTTAGGTATGTTTTCTGTTAACTCAGTACTTGCAAGAATGTTGTTTGATTCTGGAGCATCGCATTCGTTTGTTACAGAAGAATTTGCATGCACTAGTAAGATTCAACCAACCAAATTGAAGCATGTTATGATAGTTCAAATACCTGGTTCAACCACCAAAGCTAGAATTGCAAGGCTGTACCTATCAGAATCCATGGAATAGATTTTTATGCTAATCTAATATTACTTGGAACAAAAGGTTTGGAAGTAGTACTAGGAATGGATTGGATGTCAAAACATAAAGGATTAATCGACTGTGCCAAGAAAGCCATAACCATGACCAGTAGCTCTGGAGTATCAGTAGAGCATGTATCTGAGACCTTGCACCATCAATTCAAATGCAACAAGAGTCTAGCCCAACCAACCATAGACCAAGTTAGAGTAGTCCGCGAATACCCCAACGTATTCCCAGATGAATTGCCCGGTATGCCCCCGGATCAGGATATCGAGTTCATCATTGAACTGATTCCTGGAACTGGACCTATAGCTCAGAGACCTTATAGTATGAACCCATCTAAATTAGTGGAGCTGAAGAAGCAACTGGATGCTATGCTGGAGAAAGGTATGATTCAACCAAGCGCATCTCCATGGAGATCGCCTGTTTTGTTTGTGGATAAGAAAGATGGAGGTAACCGTTTGTGCACGGATTACCGGAAGCTGAATGATGTCACCATCAAGAACAAGTACCCACTGCCAAAGATAGAGGATCTGTTTGACCAGTTGACTGGTGCCAAAGTGTTTTCTAAGATTGATCTTAGAACTGGTTATCATCAACTCAAGATTCGTGCAACGGATATTCCAAAGACCGCATTTACCACCAGATATGGATTGTATGAGTATACTGTCATGTCTTTTGGATTAACCAATGCCCCCGCTTATTTCATGAATCTCATGAATAAGATTTTTATGAACTTCTTGGATAAGTTTGTCGTTGTTTTTATCGACGATATTCTAATCTATTCAAAGTCAGAAGAAGACCATGAACTACACCTGAGAACCATCCTTGAAACCCTTAGAGAACATCAGTTATATGCTAAGTTTATCAAATGTGAATTCTGGTTGAAGGAAGTAGGATTCCTAGGACATATTGTGTCGGCAGGAGGAGTCGTTGTCGATCCCGCCAAGATCAAAGATGTTGAAGAATGGAAAGCCCCAACCACTCAAACCCAAGTCCATGCATTTCTCGGATTAGCGAGATATTACCGCAAGTTCGTTGAAGGATTTTCGAGCATCGCAAGACCGATGACCCAGTTGTTGAAGAAAGATAAGAAGTTTGAATGGACGGACAAATGTGAAGCAAGTTTTCAAGAGCTCAAGAAGAGACTGATTTCAACCCCAATCTTGATTATGCCAGATATCAAGAAGCCTTTTGATGTGTATTGTGATGCATCCAAGATTGGTCTCGGATGTGTGTTGATCCAGGAAGGCAAAGTCATAGCATATCTGTCCAGACAACTAAAGCAGCATGAGCAAAACTACCCTACCCATGACCTTGAACTAGTAGTCGTAGTTTTAGCCTTGAAAACATGGCGTCCTTACCTTATGGGTAACCGCTGTGAGATTTATTTGGATCACAAGAGTCTGAAGTATATTTTCACTCAGAAGCAGCTGAATATGAGGCAAAGGAGATGGATAGAGTTAATCAAGGATTATGACCTTAACATCCACTATTACCCTGGCAAAGCCAACGTGGTAGCGGATGCTCTTAGCAGATTGCTGTGTAGATTAAACACCATGATCAAAGAACCCCAGCCAAGTTTGCATGAAGAGTTGGAACAGTTTAGAACGGAGCTAGTTAGCAAAGGATTTTTAGCTAGCATTGAACTTCAACCCACTTTGATCAGTCAGATCAAAGAAGCACAAAAAGGAAATGCAAGTATCCACGAAATCAAACGTCGTATTGGTACAGGAAAGGTACCCGGATTAACCGAAGTTGAAGAAGGAGTTTTGTGGTACAAAGGACGTATTTGTGTGTCAGCAGATTCCGAGCTGAAGCAAGTTATCATGCAGGAAACTCATGATACTCTTTATTCTATCCACCCCGGAGGAACAAAGATGTATCAGGATTTGAAGTAGCAATTTTGGTGGCAAAAGATGAAACCACCTTGATCTACATGACCACACACAATCTAATGCATCTGATGATGCAACTTCTGTCACACTGGTGTACCATTCCATGTGGCAGTTGCATTCCTATGTATTTTTGGATTTCTGACCATGGTTTCACACATGTAGTTTATAGAGTCATTACATGTGTTCTTTTCCAAACCACCTTGATCCACATGACCACATACACTCCAATGAATTTGGTGATTCAACTACTGTCACACTGGTGCACCATTCCATGTGGCAGTTGCATTCCTATGTGTTCTTGGGCATTCTGGCCATGGTTTCTGTTATGGGGTAACCCCGTGGGTGGCCCGATCTTCACGGATCTCGTGGTCAAATCGATGGGAAAGCGAGGGGAAAGGGAGAAGGTAGCGGAAGCGGACGCACACCTCGCGAAGAACACGATGAACACACGCAAAACACACACGATACAAGGCCATGGTTTGTCACATGGAGTCTCTAGAGGCATTTCATGTGTTCTTTTCCAAACCACCATGATCCAAATTACCACACACATCCAATGTATGTGGTGATGCAACTTCTGTCACACTGGTGCACCATTCCATGTGGCAGTTGCATTCCTATGTATTTTTGGATTTCTGACCATGGTTTCACACATGTAGTTTATAGTCATTACATGTGTTCTTTTCCAAACCACCTTGATCCACATACACTCCAATGAATTTGGTGATTCAACTACTGTCACACTGGTGCACCATTCCATGTGGCAGTTGCATTCCTATGTGTTTTTGGGCATTCTGGCCATGGTTTCTGTTATGGGTTAACCCCGTGGGTGGCCCGATCTTCACGGATCTCGTAGTCAAATCGATGGGAAAGCGAGGGGAAAGGGAGAAGGTAGCGGAAGCGGACGCACACCTCGCGAAGAACATGATGAACACACGCAAAACACACACGATACAAGGCCATGGTTTGTCACATGGAGTCTCTAGAGGCATTTCATGTGTTCTTTTCCAAACCACCTTGATCCAAATTACCACACACATCCAATGTATGTGGTGATGCAACTTCTATCAGACTGGTGCACCATTCCATGTGGCAGTTGCATTCCTATGTATTTTTTGGATTTCTGACCATGGTTTCACACATGTAGTTTATAGAGTCATTACATGTGTTCTTTTCCAAACCACCTTGATCCACATGACCACATACACTCCAATTAATTTGGTGATTAAACTACTATCACACTGGTGCACCATTCCATGTGGCAGTTGCATTCCTATGTGTTTTTGGGCATTCTGGCCATGGTTCCTGTTATGGGGTAACCCCGTGGGTGGCCCGATCTTCACGGATCGCGTGGTCAAATCGATGGGAAAGCGAGGGGGAAGGGAGAAGGTAGCGGAAGCGGACGCACACCTCGCGAAGAACACGATGAACACACACAAAACACACATGATACAAGGCCGATTGCTCTCACCGGTGGCCACCGGTCCGATAGAATCCTCGCAAGGAAAGATCGGTCAACGTGCTCCCTCGATCCCACGCGGAGAGGGAAGAACACCTTGGAGAGGGTCTTGACGTCTTGGCAAAGGGACACCGATGCCAAGGCCTTGTACAATGAGGGAGGCGCGATGCAAACTCCAACGAGGTGGTGACGATAGTCGATCCCCTTTGGTAGAAGGGGATGAGGCAAAACTAGAGATTCCACAAAGGGGGTTTTCTTTAGTCTATCATCTATGCCTAAGGGATACATGAGGGGTGGGGGCTCTATTTATAGACCAGCCACAAGTTCAGGGGTAGTTTGGGCATAAAACTAGGGTTTGGTGCAGAATAGAGGGGTACATGGGCCAAGGGCCCAGATGTTGGCTCGCAGGCCCATCACTTAGGCTGGACAGTCCACGTCGGGTGGACCGGACAGTCCGAGGTGGACGGACACTCTGGGTAGTGTTCGGGTAGTGTCCGAACTGGCCTTCTGAATGTCCACGCCAGGTTGGGGTTGGGGCAGGCCGGACACTCCGGCTGGATTCGGGCGGACTCTCGGGTTCTAGAGATGGCTGCTCCTGGTCCATCTTCTTGGTTGACTTGGGGACGATCTTGGGGACTTGGCGTTGTAGATATAGTGGCGTCCGCAGGACGGGCTGCATCAGCTCCCCCCTTCAAAAAGAGTCGTCCTCGACTCTTCGTGCTCATCCTAAGAAGATGATGTCGAGAGACCTTCTTGATCCTGGGGTTCACCATATAGTCGTCCTTGAGAAGCTTGATGTGGCAACTCTTCAATGTTCCGTCACCTTCCATGAAGCCTACAAAGCTCACAACAAAAGTGAAGCAACACTCAAAGAGTAGCCAATTCATGAAGATTATAGCATGAGTCCTCAAGTAGAAGGAAGTCACCTTATAATGTAGAGATAGCTCACTGAAGGGTAGCCCTAGGTAACTCTCTTCGATTCGTCTTGTCAACTCTTTGTCCATAGAGGTTGACGTGTATGCAATTGTACCTTCACACAACAAAGACCAAGCAACATATGTTCGTGTGTGATAGAGGAGCATGCCATTTGTGGCATGTCCATTCTTGTTCACAACACTATTAGCACAACTCAAGTATCGCAAAACGAAATGCGTATGCAAGGTCAAAGTGCATGGAAGTTAATTGAACATCATCCAAATGTGGGAACTCGAAAACTCCTTATAACTTCTTAGTGTGGCACTCAAAGCAATGGACTAAAATATTGGTCAACATCTTTGATGCAAGGATAGGAGAATTCGGCAAAAACAAATGAGGAAAGATACCCAAAACAACATCATTATGTGTGCAAGCCAACCATTGGAAAGAACAATTGTTCACTATGTTGGATGCCATACACATATCATCAAAAGCCAAAATCATGGGGGTATGAGTATCACAAGCGGAAGTAAGAACAACATGTTTGCAAATAAACCATATGAAAGAGCAAGTGGTCCTTATGTTTGTTGCAACAACAATACGAGAGACTTGGAAGCTGTCATGACAATACATGCTCAAAATGGCATTATGGTTGCACACAAAACATCGGAAAGAGAAATTGTTCAACATTTTTGTGGCAACACACAACGCATCAATATCTAATAGCAACGAAACATGATTGTCACAAGGTGAAAGAATACCATTAACATGCTTGCAAGCAAACCATAGGAAAGAGCAATTTGTCAACATGAAAGATGCAAAGCATGCAAAAGGTATCATAGCTGGGTTCGATCTTGAACTCACTTGGGGGATGCTCTCTAGAGCTCTTTTTGTCAACTCGTGCTCAACCGAGGTTGACATTCTTGTGCGGGTACCTACACACATCATAGATAAAAGGAAGAATGTGTGTGCATGGTAGAGAAATACATCATCCATCATGACATATCTCTTCTTCTGCACATCACCATTAGTGTCAATCAAGTATGAAAAATATGCATGGTGAGTATGCAAGTGGGGAACATGCTTATCATGGAAATCATCAAAATCTAAATTTGAGAAAGCTATGGGGGCCATCTCAATATAAACCATATGAGAATTATTGTTGCAAGCAAAACAAGTGAAAGAGCAATTATTCAACTTATTGCAAGCAACGGGAGAAATTGTGAAACACTCATGACAAAGCATTATCCGAGGGGTACCATTGGTAACATCATTACGAGCAAAACATTGGAAAGAGCAATTGTTCAACAAAGTGCAAGAAATGATATCATCAATGTAACGTTTAGAGCATGGCATGTCTATGGCAACATCATCACAATCAAATAATTTCACATGCTCAACATTATGCAAAGTCAAAGTATCACATGGAAATACCAATGAGTCATATGCGATATCAGAAACATCATCCATAGCATGCCAATCATCACAAGTCATCATGTCCACTAGTGGGATCATGGCATCATCAACACCCTTATTTTTACCTTGTTCATACCTCTCATATGAAGTGGGTGTCATGGTAGAATTGGCCTCCATGTGGGCGACTTCTTCATCATGTATGGGGATGGCATCATCTTCATCCACCATGTTCATCTTCTTGGTCGGAGGCATCATCCTCTCCATGGAACCTAGGACATCACGAGAAAACACACTAGAGGTAGAGGGTAAGTCGTTAGAAATCAAAGTGGTCTCACATGACCTATCAACTACCACTCTCAACTCACTCATGCCCTCCAAATGGAAGCACTCAATCTCACGTATGGTGGAGTCACTCATCTTACTCTTTTTTCACTCAAGTGGGCTAAGTGGCTCTCATACTCACATGGGACTGGTACCACATCATCACTCAAGAACATAGGGATAGGCTCGGTTCTCTCAACTCCTTGCGCCTCCTTTGGTGAAGGGAAAATCCCATGCTCACCATTCTTGACCTTGTCGTCGCCAGCTTGTGGTGTAGGCCCTTGTCTTGGAGCTTTCTCATCCTTTACCATGGCCTCCTTGGCTTGCGTAGACATCCTCTTGGCGTACTCGTCCAACTTGGCAAAGTAGAGGTCTTCGTCTTCCTCATCCATGAAGTTACATGCATCATCTAGGACGTCAAGTTTGGGCGTTGAAGCTTGATGGCATGGAGGAGAGCTTGCTCTTGGTGCCATTTTGGTGGTGGCACGAGTCGTAGAAGGAGCCTTATGATGGTGTCGACAGAGGTCATTGGCGTGCCTTGCCAAAGGTTGATGTAGATGGCACACTTGGTCATCCACATGACGCTCGCGACAATGCTCCTTGTCCTTGGCACTTCTTTTCATGGTGGTGCCTTCTTGAGCTTGGTTGAGCATTATGGATGGGGCTCAACATGTATTCTCCATCTTCATGGCGAAGATGCCTTGAACGACGTCTTGTATCCTCTTGATGTTGGTGATGATCTCGAGAGGATGTTTGTCGATGAAGATTCTTGCACTTCAAACCCTAATGAGCAGCCTGTCGGGGGCCGGATATTCCGGTTTGTCGGGGGCCGGATAATCCGGTCTACCTGGATGAAAAATTTGCACTTCAAACCCTAATGAGCAGCCTGTCGGAGCAAAGCAACTAGTCTCGTGGGTACGTTCCTAGGCACACATGCCGCCATGTAGGTGGTGGCGCTTGACGCCTTGGAGGTGGATCATCGAAGTAGGTGGTGCCCTTTGGTGTGGCACGCTTGGTCTTGAAGGTCATGGTTTCTTGATGATGCGTCTCCTCTAGCTTGGCGTAGTAGTCCTCCATCTCCAAGCGGTGGAGGTATTCTTCATGGCTCATGGAAGAGCCCTCGAAGTGGGTGAAGCTCGCCATGTCCTCCATGCTTGGTGAGGCGTCGTCGTCGTAGCACTCGAAGTCATCCATGCTTGGGGAGTCGTTGTTGATGTAGTACTCCATATCACTCAAGCATGTGGAGCCATTGTCGGTGTGCTCCATGTACTCCATGCATGAGGAGCCATTGTCGATGTAGAGCTCCAAGTCCTCCATGCTTGAGGAGCCATAGTTGATGACTTGCTCCATGTCTTCCATGCATGTGGAGCCGTCATAGGTGCAATGCTCTAGGTCCTCAAAGCATGCGGAGCCATTGTCGGTGTAGTGCTCCATCATGTCCTCTATACTTGTGGAGTCGTAGTCGTGGTGGCTCATCATGGATTCTTCATAGATATCATCCTTGGTTCCGGAGTCCCTAGACATGATTCATAAGACCAAGTGGTGTATATGGAAGTGGTAGGGGGTTAGGGATGCAACGTCAAACCTTACTTTACCTTGGAAGATAGTATCGTGCAAGTGGGAACACTTGAGAGCAATCAAAACCAAGCAAAGTGAAGTTCACGCGGAACACCAAATCCAACTAACCACTAAAAAAACACACACACAAAGCTTATGGTGGATAGGTATGGAAGGTGGCATGTCAAGAACCAATCCGAACTCAAGATGTTGTAATGGCAAGTAAAGAACCACGATGATCACAATGCAAAACAAGTCAATCCACAAGAAGGAAATATGTACAAGGAAACACACACGGTGGGGTAAATGGGACTTGCGCGACAGAGAAAGTGAGCTAAGAACCAAATGATTACCTAGCAAAGACTATAAGCTCGTGTCGCACAAGTGCAAGGAGAGACGCTAGTTCGATTGCAATAAATTGGTGGGCTACAAGATATGCACAATAAGTACCACCTATTTGATGTTCATCGAGCTTGCGCTTCCTATTCTATGAGGCACTTGTTTCTTTCTTTCTTTTTCTTCTTTTTCTTTTTTTTATATTTTTTCTCTTTTTCTTTTCTTTTTCACTTGCCTCTTCCTTGTGCCAACAACTATACAAGATAACTATATGAGATAGCGTGCTCGCAACTTTTGCTCAGAATTCTACAAGGTATCAAACGTGCATAGCCCAAGCAATCATAGGAGGAACTATTCTCAATAGGTGTTTGTTGAACGCAAAGATAGTGTGGCTCATAAAGGGTAACAAGTGGGGAGAAGTCGCGGAATTTTTATACCTTTCGTCGCCGATCTTAACCCTTTATTGGTGGATTCCGCCTTGCTCACGGAATTTGGATGGAGTAGATAGCATGAACCACAGATATGATGATGTAGAGCTTCTTCTCCTCTTCAAAACGAGCTAAAGAACACCAAAATACGAGTTCATATACAAAAGTTATGCTCAAAACTGTGAAACAGATTTTTCTATCAGCAGGGGGCGGACATTCCGGGGCGCGCATGCCAGACAGTCCGGCCGGGCCGGATATTCTGGCTGTTTAGGCCGGAAAATCCGGCGGGGCGGATAGTCCGGTCCGTTTTGGCCGGACAGTCCGGTCCGGTCGAACCAGAACTTCTAGAACACGAACAGGACGAGGTTTGGCAGAAAAACTCAAACCAAAACCTCAAATTGATGGGGGAAATCAAGGAACTAGGCTATGGAAACGCAGGGGAAGGTAGATCAATAAGTTTAGCAAGTAATCCACGGATCAAAACCTACCAAAATGCACTTGATTCATAGATCGATCCAAAACACGAAATTGGGGCTATTTTTTGGGGATTTTCGAATTTATGGGGGAAAAGACCAAATCGATGAGGAATCCGTGGCAACCAAAAGTTGCTGATACCAGATGTTATGGGGTAATGCCGTGGGTGGCCCGATCTTCACGGATCTCGTGGTCAAATCGATGGGAAAGCGAGGGGAAAGGGAGAAGGTAGCGGAAGTGGATGCACACCTCGCAAAGAACATGATGAACACACGCAAAACACACACGATACAAGGCCAATTGCTCTCACCGGTGGCCACCGGTCCGATAGAATCCTCACAAGGAAAGATCGGTCAACGTGCTCCCTCGATCCCACGCGGAGAGGGAAGAACACCTTGGAGAGGGTACTGACGTCTTGACAAAGGGACACCGATGCGAAGGCCTTGTACAACGAGGGAGGCGCGATGCAAACTCCAACGAGGTGGTGACGATAGTTGATCCCCTTTGGTAGAAGGGGATGAGGCAAAACTAGAGATTCCACAAAGGGGTTTTTCTTTAGTCTATCATCTATGCCTAAGGGATACATGAGGGGGTGGAGGCTCTATTTATAGGCCAGCCACAAGTTCAGGGGTAGTTTGGGCATAAAACTAGGGTTTGGTGCAGAATAGAGGGGTACATAGGCCAAGGGCCCAGATGTTGGCTTGCAGGCCCATCACTTTGGCCGGACAGTCCGGGTAGGGTGGACCGGACAATCCGAGGTGGCCGAACACTCCGGGTAGTGTCCGAACTGGCCTTCTGAATGTCCACGCCAGGTTGGGGTTGGGGCAGGCCGGACACTCCGGCTGAGTCATGCCGGACACTCCGGCTGGATTCGGGCGGACTCTCCGGTTCCGGAGCTGGCTGCTCCTGGTCCATCTTCTTGGTTGACTTGGGGACGATCTTGGGGACTTGGCGTTGTAGATGTAGTGGCGTACGCAGGACGGGCTGCATCAGTTTCACACATGGAGTCTCTAGAGTCATTGCATGTGTTCTTTTTCAAACCACCTTGATCCATATGACCATACACAATCCAATGGATGTGGTGATGCAACTTATGTCACACTGCTACATCCTTCCATTTGGTAGTTACATTCCTACATGTTTTTGGGATATCTGGCCATGGTTTCACACATGTAGTCTCTAGAGTCATTTCCTGTGTTGTTTTCCAAACCACATTGATCCACATGACCACACACACTGCAATGGATGTGATGATGCAACTTCTGTCACACTAGTGCACCATTCCATGTGGCAGTTGCATTCGAGGGGCATTTTAGGATTTTTGACCAAGGTTTGGCACATGGAGTCTCTAGAGGCATTTCATGTGTTCTTTTCCAAACCACCTTAATCCAAATTACCACACGCATCCAATGTATGTGGTGATGCAACTTCTGTCACACTGGTGCACCATTCCATGTGGCAGTTGCATTCCTATGTATTTTTGGGATTTTTGTCCTTGGTTTCACACATGGAGTCTATAGAGTCATTGCATGTGTTTTTTTCCAAACCACCAAGATCCATATGACCACACACACTCCAATGGATGTGGTGATGCAACTTCTGTCACACTGCTGCATCCTTCCATTTGGTAGTTCCATTCCTATGTGGTTTTGGGATATCTGACCATGGTTTCACACATGTAGTCTCTAGAGTCATTTCATGTGTTGTTTTCCAGACCACCTTGATCCACATGACCACACACACTCCAATGTATGTGGTGATCGAACATCTATCACACTGGTGCAACATTTCATTTAGTAGTTGCATTCCTATGTGATTTTGTGCTTTCTGAGCATGGTTTCACACATGGAGTCTCTAGAGTTATTGCATGTGTTCTTTTCAAAACCACCTTGACCCACTAGAGTCATTTCATGTGTTGTTTTCCAAACCAACTTTATCCACATGGTCACACACACTCCAATGGAAGTGGTGATGCAACTTCTGTCACACTGGTATATCATTCCATGTGGAAGTTGCATGCCAACGTGTTTTCGGGCTTTTAGGTTTGACCCATTAGTCTACAGAGGCATTGCATGTGTTATTATCCAAACCACTTTGATCTACATGACCACACACACTCCAATGTATGTGGTGATGCAACTTCTGTCACACTGGTACACCATTCTATGTGGCAGCTGCATTCGAGGGGCATTTTAGGATTTTTGACCGTGGTTTGACACATGGAGTCTCTAGAGGCATTTCATGTGTTCTTTCCAAACCACCTTGATCCAAATTACCACACACATCCAATGTATGTGGTGATGCAACTTCTCTCACACTGGTGCACCATTCCATGTGGCAGTTGCATTGCTATGTATTTTTGGGATTTTTGTCCTTGGTTTTACACATGGAGTCTCTAGGGTCATTGCATGTGTTCTTTTCCAAACCACCATGATCCATATGACCACACACACTCCAATTGATGTGGTGATGCAACTTCTGTCACACTGCTGCATCCTTCCATTTGGTAGTTCCATTCCTATGTGGTTTTGGGATATCTGACCATGGTTTCACACATATAGTCTCTAGAGTCATTTCATGTGTTGTTTTCCAAACCACCTTTATCCACATGACCACACACACTCCAATATATGTGGTGATGGAACATCTATCACAGTGGTGCAACATTTCGTTTGGTAGTTGCATTCCTATGTGCTTTTGTGCTTTCTGACCATGGTTTCACATGGAGTCTCTAGAGTCATTGCATGTGTTCTATTCAAAACCACCTTGACCCACTAGAGTCATTTCATGTGTTCTTTTCCAAACCAACTTTATCCACATGATCACACGCACTCCAATGGAAGTGGTGATGCAACTTCACACTGGTGCATCATTCAATGTGGCAGTTGCATTCCTAGGTGTTTTGGGGCCTTTAGGTTTGACCCATGTAGTCTACAGAGTCATTTCATGTGTTATTGTCCAAACCACCTTGATCTACATGACAACACACACTCCAATGGATGTGGTGATGCAACTTCTGTCACACTGGTGCACCATTCCATGTGGTAGTTGCATTCGAGTGGCATTTTAGGATTTTTGACCATGCTTTGACACATGGAGTCTCTAGAGGCATTTCATGTGTTATTTTCCAAACCACCTTGATCCACATTACCGCACACACTCCAATGGATGTGGTGATGCAACGTTTGTCTCACGATACATCATTCCATGTGGCAGTTGCATTCCTATGTATTTTTGGGATTTCTGACCATGGTTTCACACATGTAGTTTATAGAGTCATTGAATGTGTTCTTTTCTAAAGCACCTTGATCCACATAACCACACACACTCCAATGGATTTGGTGATTCAACTTCTATCACACTGGTGCAACATTCCATGTGGCAGTTTCATTGCTATGTGTTTTTGGGATTTCTTACCATGGTTTCACACATGTAGTCTCTAGAGTCATTGCATGTGTTTTTTCCAAACCACCTTGATCTACATGACCACACACACTCCAATGGATGTGGTGATGCAACTACTATCACACGGGTGCACCATTCCATGTGGTAGTTCATTCCTATATGTTTTGTGCTTATTGACCTTCATTTCACACATGGAGTCCCTAGAGTCATTGCATGTGTTATTTCCAAATTAGCTTGATCCACTACAGTCATTTCATGTGTTGTTTTACAAACCACCTTGATCCACATGACCACACACACTCCAATGGATGTGGTGATGCAACTTCTGTCACACTAGTGCACCATTCCATGTGGCAATTTTATTCCTATGTGTTTTTAGATTTTGTGTTTAACACATGGAGTCTCTAGTTCATTGCATGTGTTCTTTCCAAAACCACCTTGATCCACTAGAGGCATTTCATGTGTTGTTTTCCAAACCACCTTGATCCACACGACCACACACACTCCAATGGATGTGGTGATGCAACTTCTGTCACAATGGTGCACCATTCCATGTGGCAGTTGCATTCCTATATGTTTTTGGGCTTTCTTACCATGGTTTGACACATGGAGTCTCTATAGTCATTGCATGTGTTCTTTTCCAAACCACCTTGATCAACATGACCACACACACACTCCAATGGATGTGGTGATGCAACTTTTGTCACTGTTGTGCATCATTCCATGCGGTAGTTGCATTCCTATGTGTTTTGGGGGTTTTGGGTTTGACCCATGCAGTCTATATAGTCATTGCATGTGTTATTTTCAAAACCACCTTGATCCACATGACCACACACACTCCAATGGATGTGATGATGCAACTTCTGTCACACTGGTGCATCATTCCATGTGGCAATTGTTGGGGATATACTTTCCGGGTATCCTCACTATGCCTCACTGACCAGGGTGGCCCACTTCGGGTTAGAGCTTTGCTTCACGGGCGACCCAGTCAGGGAGAAGAGACAGACTCCAGTCCGGGTACGGGAAGGCCCAAAATACTTACCGACATAGGCTTGTAGTGTAACTTTTAGTTCAAGATGTACTCTGTAACCGACTCTTAGTCGTAGCCGGATAGGTGTCTCCTGTAAACCCTAGGCCGGATATCTACATAAGCTGTCCTAGGGACCAACCTTTAGGGCACCCCACAATAGTCTACAACCTCAACTCGCACAGGCGAAACCCTTGTAACCCATATTCCGGCTCTGCCGTATTACTGGATTGCTAGGAGGAGTAGGATCCATCCAAAGCTAGCGGATTCGAACCTGGGTAAACTTGTGTGCTCACCGTTCCCGGAATACCGTACGTCTCACACCCCTCTCTTCTACACGCCTCGAGGCCCCCCTCATGGTGTACTTGTCATCAATCCAACGACAGTTGGCGCCCACCGTGGAGCAAGTGAGCTTCAGATCTGCATTCCAAGCGGAATCTGCAAGAATCAGAATCGGCGAGACAATCACCGTCGGTCACGTCCTCTACGCCAGCGACGTCCCTCTCATCGTTCTCGACGAGACCTAGATTCCAGCTACGGAGGCCGTGACTGCCTACACCATCATGTATTTTGGTGAGATTGATGTTTACATCAGTTTCGCTGAACCTGCCCCACCCACCCCAGCGGTGATGATAGAGGCAGAAGAAGCTTCTGGGTCCACTTTGTCCATGGAGGCGGCAAAGTTCCGGATCCCGGAAAACCCGAACCCCACCTAGCCCGCACATGTCGCGGAGATAGTGGAGAAATCTGAGCCTGAAGCAGATCTTGCGGTGCAAGTCGAATCTGGAGTGGATCTCCCTAGGGAGGTTGAATCCTAGATCGATCTCCCCATCGAGGTCGAAATCTAGGAGGAGCAAGGTAACAACTCTGGTTCCGGCTCTACCAACGCTGGTCGGATCAACCTTTCCAAAAGTACACGTTGAGGCGTATGATGCTACAAGACGCCAGTGTGGATGAAATTCTCGAGACCATCATACGTTTCGAGGAAGCCCACGAGGAAAGCTGCAAATACCTCAGGACACACGCGTTGCACTTTGTCGGATATGTTGGATCCGGATCCGGCTCTGCCAATACTGGAGACAACAAAGACTCGATTCTAGAAGCAATTGGAACAAACACCGACTTACCGGCATCTTCGGATGATTCAATGATGTCGGTGGATTTCTGAAAGTTCTCCGTGGAGTATGAAGGGGAGTACAACTCCAAAGCTATAGAGGAAGGAGAAGCCATGGAGGAAGGATCTGGAGAAATCTCTCCCAAAGCGTAGGATGACATGGATCTCAGAGATAATCCCGATGTCCAGATGTCTGAAAGTACTGATCAGAGCTTGACTCCAGGAAACGGACCCAAAGCCGTCTTTGCTACCGGCGCTGCCAAGAAGGCAAAGAAGAGGAACAAGAAGAAAACTCTAGCAAAAGACCCTCCTGCTGAGGAACTAGTTGCCAAAGAATATGAAGAAGAATCAGATGGAGCCTTAATCCTAGACGAGACAAAAGAAACCCGGTGGATGGATACGTGGTAACCGCTGGTGCCCGTAAACTCATCGAAGATGCATTAACTACGCCAATCCCTACTGCTGTAGAGCTTACACCTACATAATTGGAAGATAGGGCCCAAGCCCTAGAAGCACTTCGTCAAGTACTCCTGGATGAGGCTAACAACCTTATGGAAGAGAAGAAGTGCATTGCATCTGCGGGGCAGTTCAACTCCCTGCAGCATCAGAAGACTCGGAACGGCCCCGTGCGGGCTAACAAAAATCCGGAAGTCCACAAGACCCTCTTCGAGGGAGATAACACCGTCAAAGGAGAACCTCGACTGGATAGCAAGGGAGATCTGGTGTATGGAACACTAGTGGAAAACACTGTTTTAGCTAGAGATATCCTGGCGAACAACCCAAACCTAGATCAAGTTCGGTTGGGCGTAAACCTACTTACCAAGGGTCTGGAGCAACAAAAGGCCGCGAAATCCGGAAGCGGAAAACTGGTCTCTAAATCTGACCAATGTCGCACAGATCTGGCTTGGGATGACATTAGCCCCCGACGGGACCCGGCACAACATCACCGTCCTGACCATCAGGAAGACAACTATTCAAGAACCGGATCTTCAGGGCAACCGCACAGAGCCGCACATGACTGGAGTAACGTTGCTCCAGCCGTAGAGCGAGACGCAGTGGCAGCACTGGTTCCGAGACACCCTCCCCGGCGAGAGTCGAACAATCGAAGGGAAGATGAAGAAGAACAACATTGGGAGGAGGACTGACAAAGGATGCCACCTCCTAGACATACAAGTTGTCCGGCTGAACCTCATCACAATGGGGGAAACGACGGACGAAGGAATGACAGACACAATGCCGAGTCAAGCCGGCAGGGGGCTCGTTGTAATCAAGACCCTCCCTGGAACTGGAATAATGATGCTCCAGATGGAGGCCGACACTCAGCCGGAAACAATCCACCTGCACCACCATCTCCGCCAAGCAGCCATCATACCGGCTCTCGTGGATGCCAAGGAGGGCGCCGTGGCGGAGGAGGTGTTGGTAGAAGGAGAAGTCCAGCTCCACGGCACCGCAGCCATAACGAACAACCAAGACAACGTTCTCTATCTGATATAGGGTGGCCCGATCTTCTCAGCAAGCGCTTGTCGATGATGATGGTAGATGATAGATAACTAGTGTGTAGCTATGATCTCTCTCGCTCGAATCCTGATGCCAATGCAACAGCTCTTGAACCTTGTAGGATATCACAACACCACACTCTTGCGCACATAGCCGTCGACCACGAATGGTAGTTTGCAATCTAGTAATTCCCAATGGAACAACAGATCACACTCAATTATAGTTGGTAAAATCGATTACAGGGTAATTCCAGAGGTTCTATGAAAGAAACAACTCTCAAATATTTTAACGTGGTCTAAACCTAGATAGTAGTGCGCCCCCATCTATTTAAGAGTCCGGGGGCGGCGGCCTAGGGTGGAAACCGAGTTGGTCCCACCCAACTAAGGGTACAAACCGACCCAAAGTGGGTTTGGCTCAGGTTTCTACCGTGGCAGAGTTTGGGCTTGTTTCTGTGCCACGGCAGCCTGCCGTGGCAGAAACGGACCCTGTTTTTGTGCCACGGCAGCCTGTCGTGGCAGGAAAATGTGTCGTTTCTCATCTGCGGCAGAGATCGTGCCAAGTGTTGACCTCCTTTGTAGCTCCTTGCGTTTCCTCCCTCTCCTCCCTCGCGCATTCTTCATTGATCAACACGCCATGTTCCATTAGCTCCTCGCTCTGTGCTACACCTTCTTCTCCCAAGTACCTGATCATACAATAATTCAAAGACTTAGGTAGTATAAAATTCTCATTAACTAAAATACCAGGTTCATTAAGAAACAAGTTCACCTGCTGTTCTAGTAGCTTAGCACGAGCTCTTGTAATTGGTCCAATCCTTATCTCATTGGATTGATCTTTCTATGCAGCAGTTAGGACATCATCAGTAGTAATTGGGGTAGGTGTAACTGTAGGGATGTCCTCATCATCTCCCTCCTTTAAAAGGCGTCGACCTCGGCGCTCCAAGGTCTTCTCCAGCATATGGTGATAGATCAGCAACGTTGAAACTGTTGCTAGCTCCACCAAACTCCTCAATAGGTATATCAACCGAGTAGGCATTATCATTAATTTTGGCTAACGCCTTGTAAGGACCAGCACCACGTGGCTTCAACTTGGACTTGCAAAGTAGTGGAAATCTATCCTTGCGTGCTTGATTCCTTGCAGCAGCAATGTTCTTGCCTTTCTTCTCAATAGCCACTCGAGTCTTCTCATGAATCTTCTTCACATATCAGCATGTTTTGATGCCTCCATATCAACTCTCTCATGTAATGGCAAAGGCAACAAATCAAGTGGCGTTAATGGCTTAAAGCCATACACCACCTCAAAAGGACAAAGCTGAGTAGTTGAATGCACAACCCTGTTGCATGCAAACTCAAAATGTGGCAAACACTCTTCCCACACGCGCAGATTCTTCTTTATCATAGTCCTTAGCATCTATGACAATGTTCGATTCACCGCCTCCGTTTGACCATCTGTTTGGGGATGACATGAAGTACTGAATAGCAGCTTCGTTCCCAGCTTCCCCCATAAGGTCTTCCAAAAGTAGCTCATGAACTTCACATCACGGTCAGAAACAGTTGTCTTTGGTACTCCATGTAATCTCACGATGTCCCTGAAAAACAGGTTAGCAACATGCGACGCATAGTCGCTTTTGTGGCAGGCAATAAAATGAGCCATTTTAGAGAACCTATCCACTACCACAAATATAGAATCATGACCTCTCTGAGTTTTAGGTAGACCTAGCACAAAATCCATACTAATATCTTCCCATGGAGTAGTACGTGCAGAGAGAGGTGTATACAAACCGTGAGGCTTCAGCTTGGATTTCGACTTGTGGCATGTAATACATCAGCTCACAAATCTATACACATCACGCCTCATCTTGGACCAATAAAAATGATCAGCAAGCATGAGCAACGTCTTCTCATGCCCAAAGTGACCCATCAAACCAACAACATGTGATTCCTGCACTAAGAACAAACACACCGACGATTCTGGAATACATAGTTTGTTTGCTCGAAACAAATATCCATCATGTATATGATACTTATCCCATGTGTTTCTAAGAGCACACAAACAATATGGTTTAGCAAAGTCATGGTCAGTTGCATAAAGTGCACAAATAGCTTCTAATCCAGTAATTTTAACATCAAGATTGGTTAATAACATGTTCTTCCTAGACAAAGCATCAGCAACAACATTCTCTTTTCCCTTCTTATACTTAATGATGTAAGGAAACGACTCAATAAACTCAACCCATTTAGCTAATATTCTATGCAAGTTTGATTGAGGTTTCAAATATTTCAATGCTTCATGATCAGAATGTATGATAAATTCTTTTGGCCACAAATAATGTTGCCAAACTTCAAGTACTCTAACAAGTGCATACAATTCTTTATCATATATAGGATAATTCAAGCGAGCACTAGTAAGTTTCTTAGAAAAATATGCTATAGGGCGACCCTCTTGCATCAAAAAGCCACCAATTCCTATACCACTAGCATCACATTCAAGTTCAAATTGCTTCGAAAAATCAGGTAATGCAAGTAATGGCGAAGAAGTAAGCAAACGTCTCAATGTATCAAAAGCAATATCTTGGGCCGCGCCCCAAACAAAAGGAACACCTTTCTTTGTCAAATCATTCAAAGGTGCAGCAATGGTGGTAAAATCTTTCGCAAAGTGCCTATAGAAACCAGCTAAGCCATGGAAACTACGCACTTGACTTACATTCATGGGAGTAGGCCAATTCTGAATTGATTTAATTTTAGATTGATCTACCTCTACCCCATTCTTAGATACAACAAATCCCAAAAATATGACCTTATCTTTTGCAAATGTGCACTTCTCAAGATTAGCATACAGTTTATCATCACGCAACACTTGCAAAACTTGTCGTATATGATTACAATGTTCATTTTCGTTGTGGCTATAGATAAGTATATCATCAAAGTAAACAACCACAAAACGACCAATAAAATCTCTCAAAACGTGATTCATTAATCGCATGAATGTACTAGGTGCATTAGTAAGACCAAACGGCATGACTAACTACTCATACAAACCAAATTTCATTTTGAAAGAAGTTTTCCACTCATCCCCTTCTTTCATCCTAATTTGATGATAACCACTATGCAAATCAATCTTAGAGAAAATAGCAGCACCACTCAATTCATCTAGCATATCCTCTAAGCGTGGAATAGGATGAAGATATTGAATAGTGATGTTATTAATAGCTCTACAATCTACACACATGCGCCATGTACCATATTTCTTAGGCACTAAAATAACAGGAACAACATAAGGGCAAAGAGAGACACGAATGTACCCTTTATCCAGCAACACATGTACTTGTTTCTGTATATCATCAATGTAGGGTGCACAATTGGGAAGTGTGGCACCAGGGATCAAGTCAATTTGGTGTTCAATGCCACGCAATGAGGCAAGCCTGCGGGTACATATTCTGGAAACACATCCCAAAAATCCTGCAAAATAGAAGAGACACCAAAAGAAATTGGGGTCATGTCGTTAGAAACCAATACCTCGCCCTTATACATGAGCACAAGTGGCACGGGTATAGGATCCTGTCAAATTCTGTCATATCTTCCTGGGTGGCTAATATTATAAGATTAGGCACTCTCTCACTTTTCGTTATATCACTCTTTGTAGGCTCTATTACATCATGAACAGCTGTAACACTATCTCGCCGATCTATAGATTCATCCTTCAAGTTCACTTCTATCTTTTGACGACAATCATTCACAATGTCTTGTGGTGTCATTGGCTTCATAGTAATCTTCTTTCCTTTGAATTCCAAGTGATATGTATTGGCACGACCATTGTGTTGCACATGGCGATCATAAAGCCAGGCCGACCCAATAGAAGATGGCAAACAGTCATAGGAACCACATCAAAGTCAATAGAATCCTTATATGGTCCTATTTGAAAATTCACACGTACCATATGATTTACCTTCATCTCACCATTGTTGCTCAACCATTGTATGTAGTATGGCTTGGGATGAGGCAAATAAGTCAAATTCAGCTTGGCACATAACTTCTTACTTGCAAGATTTTTGCAGCTACCTCCATCAATAATTACCTTGCAAGCTTTGTTAGGTCCAACTAGAGCTTTTGTTTGGAACAAGTTGCAACGCTGAGATTCATCAATGGGTTGCACACTAAGTATACGTGGAGGCACCACAATAGTTGGTGCATGCTCAGGATAAGCATCAACACCATCCTCGCCATCATAAGCATCATTGTCATCAGCTTCATCTCCACTCTCTAATTCACCTTGTTCATTGACAAACATCACCTTGCTCTTGGGACAATCTTTCTTGTAGTGTCCCCTACCTCTACAAGCATGGCACATCACATCCCGAGTACGTGCAGTTGACGTATTGGAACCCGAACTAGCAGCAGGAGCAGCGGGCTTCTGAGCATTGGAACCAAACGAAGACATAGGTGCTGGTTTGGCCGATGGTGTAGGGTGGCTAGCAGCAGGTGGCGCCACAGTAGGAGGCGTAGATCTAGCCAAAAATGGCTGGTAGATGTAAACCGTGCTCAGGACTTAGCCTCCTCAGCTAGTTGTGACTCTGCCTCTCTAGCATGGTGCAGCAGCTCATTCATCGTGTCATACTTGTGATAACAAACAATACTCTTGATTTGAAGCTTCAAATTGTTGAGAAAATGCTGCATTGTCATCTCAAGGGATTCACGAACGTTAGCATGTTGCATAAGAATGTCCATCTCAATGTAGTACTCATCAACTGACATGGTTCCTTGCCTCAACTGTGTGAGCTTATCAAAAACTGATCGCAAGTAATTGGTGGGGACAAAACGATCCTTCATAATGCTCTTCATCTCACGCCAATCCATCACAGGAAGTTGATTGTCGTTCCTTCTATTCTGCACAATAGCATCCCACCAACGCAAAGCGTATCAATCAAATTTTGAAGCTGCAAGCTTGAACTTCTTGTTTTCGGGATAATCAAACAAACGCCAGAACTTCTCAATCTTCAATTCCCAAGTAAGATAATCCTCAGGATCAAGTGAACCATTGAAAGAAGGAATTGAAAACTTGGGCTTGCCCAAACCATCATTAGCAGCTTGGTTCTGAACACGTTGAGCACATCCCAAAGGAGCATAACCACGGCCATAAAGAGGAGCAGCAGCAGGTGCAGGGGGATTGGCACGTCCCCTGCCACGATGTAGGGCAGCATTAGCCGCACTACCCTCATCAAGATCCTCAAACACATCATGTTGGTGTTCGTGTCCTTGCTGAATTGCCGCTGTAAGAGTCTCAATCAAACACTGCAAGGTGGCAACATTCACATTGATTGCTGTCACTTGAGTTTGAATATTATTGATTGCGCCAATATTCTGATCCACTGCCTCTTGCATGTCCTTGATATTCCCATCAATATACTCGTGCCAATTAACAAGCTCCTCAACCTGCTTTTTCTGTGACACAACTTCATCATCACTCAAAGACATGATTAGTAGGTTAGTGCAAAAAATCAAAATCTGTTTGGTGGAAAACTCTCACAACTCAATCACAACTGACAAAAAGGAGATCTTACCGTTCCAAAGTGAATAGAGATGCTTTACCAAACCTGTTGAGGGAAAACCTCTAGGGTGGCCTGATCTTTCACGAATCCCACTCAAATCGAGGATGGAGTGTGGGGAGAGGAGGGGAGGATGAACACGACGAACTCACGCACGAAGAACGTGATGAACACACACACACAAAACCACGATACACACCAATAGATCACGCCGACGGTGACCGGTCCGGCGCAATCCCTAGGATCGGCGTCGGGCGGAGGACTCTCTCTCGAACTGGCACAGCGAGATGGGAGACTCGGTGAGATCTTAACGTCTAGGCAAAGGAACTCCGATGCCTAGGCCTTGTACAACGCGGAGGCATGATGCAAACTCCAACGAGGTTTGGGATATTTGGTGTTCCTTTGTCAAAGGAGCATGAGGCAAGAACTAGATAGATCCACAAGGGGTTTCCACTAATTCCAAATATCATGCCGAGGGTTTACAATAGAGGTGGGGGACTATATATAGGCCAGCCACATGTTCAGGGGTATTTCAGGCATTAAAGTAGAGTTCTGGGCGAAGTAGAGGGGTACATGGGCCACAGGGCCCAGCTAAGGCTCGCATGCCCATCATCAGGCCAAACAGTCCGGGTCTAGTTGACTGGACAGTCCGGGGTGGCCGGACACTCCGGGTAGTGTCTGAACTGGCACATAGAATGTCCACGCCAGGTTGGGGCTAGGGTAGGCTAGACACTCCAGCCGAGTCGCGCTGGACAGTCAGGCTAGATTCGGGTGGACACTCCGGCTCTGGCTGCTTCAGGACAGGTGTAGCTTCAAGGCTCGTGGGTCGACACGGAGGGGGTTTGTACCTGATGATGCACAGAGTATTGGTATGAAGTAGCAAGCCATCCAAGTGTATGTCAAAATCACATGATGAGAGGAGCGAATTCACCTTAGCTTGAAGGAGCTTAACGCGGGCACGGGTCATTGGTCCACTTGGGGGACTTGGTGGTGTAGATGTAGGAGCGTCCATAGGACGGGCCACGTCAGCTCCCCCCTTGGGAAGAGTCGTCCTCGACTCTTCATGGGTATCATCTTTAATATTGCCATGGTAGGGTGAGAGGTCCTTGACATTGAATGTATTGCTTGCAAAGTACTTGGAGGTCAGTATGTCGATGACATAGGAGTTGTTGTTGATTCTCTTGAGGACCTTGAAGGGACCATCTCCTCTTGGCTTGAGCTTGGAGTCACGTTCCTTGGGGAAGTGGTCTTTGCTGAGATGTATCCACACAAGATCACCTTCTTCGAAGATCAACTCTCGCTTGTCCTTGTTCAATCTTGAAGCTTGGTGAAGGACTTGTTGTTCAATAGTAGCTCTTGTTTCTTCGTGAAGCTTCTTCATAGCTTGTGCGCGCTTCTCAACGTCCATGTTTGTGCGCTCATGGAGAGGTAGCGGTAGTATGTCGAGCGCGGTGAGGGGCTCGAAACCATAGACGATCATGAATGGACTCATCTTGGTTGTTGAGTGCTTGGAACGGTTGTAGGCGAACTCGGCGTGGGGGATGCATTCCTCCCAATCCTTCAAGTTCTTCTTGATCAACACATGTAGAAGGGTTCTGAGGCTTCGGTTGACAACCTCGGTTTGTCCATCGGTTTGGGGATGTGATACGGATGAAAAGAGTAGCTTGACGCCGAGCTTGGCCATGAGGGTCTTCCACAAGTAGCTCATGAATTTGACGTCGCGGTCGGAGACGATTGTTCTTGGCACACCGTGAAGACGGATGATTTCCCTGAAAAAGAGATTTGCAACATGTGAAGTATTGTCGGTCTTATGGCATGGTATGAAGTGTGCCATTTTGGAAAAGCGATCCACGACAACAAATATAGAATCATGACCATGATTAGATCTAGACAATCCTAACAAAAAATCCATGCTAATATCAAACCAAGGTGTATGAGGAATAGGCAATGGCATATAAAGACCATAAGGGTTAGCTTGCGACTTAGCTTGAACACATGTCGTGCATCATTGAACGTAGCGCTCCACGTCGCGCTTCATCTTGGGCCAAAAGTAGTGAGTGGAGAGCATGTCCAATGTCTTGTCACGACCAAAGTGATCCATAAGGCCTCCCCCATGACATTCTTGGAGAAGCAAAAGTTGGAGCGACGATTGTGGAATGCAAAGCTTGTTTTGTTTAAAGAGAAAGCCCTTATGCAAATAGAAATCATCAACTCCTTTGTCAATGGAGCACTTTGCGAAAATTGGTTCAAAGAACGGGTCGGAAGCATACAAAGATTTTATTTCCTCAAGACCCAACACGTTGATTTCAACTCTCGTAAGAAGGCTTGTGTGTTTGCGAGACAAAGCGTCCGCAACTACATTATCTTTGCCCTTCTTATATGTAACACCCCATCCACTCCTGGGCCCGGGGGGTGTCACTCCTAGCAGCTTAATAGAATATCTAGACTGGCCCCACAGACCAACACTAGTCTTTTCTGCGCACTTTGTCCTCACTTGTGCGCACCCGGTTACCCACTTCCCGGTCGGTCACCCATCCTAGAATTGCTCTAGGCCAAGCACACTTAACCTTAGAGTTCTTTTTGAATGAGCTTCCGGAAAAGAAGTTACAACTTGTTTATATGGGTATCCTATCAATCCTATTAAGCCATGTGCCTGGATCTCACATTATACTTGACAATGTACGGAAAAGACTCCATAAACTCAACCCACTTAGCGTGTCTCTTACTCAAGTTGGCTTGGCCTTTGAGATATTTCAACGACTCATGGTCAGAATGTATTATAAATTCTTTGGGCCACAGGTACTGTTGCCAAACTTGAAGGACACGAACTAAGGCAAAAAGCTCTTTGTCATAAATTGGATAATTAAGGCGAGGACCATCAAGTTTCTCGCTATGGTAGGCTATAGGACGTCCGTTTTGCATAAGGACTCCACCAATGCCAATACCACTATCATCACACTCTATCTCAAAAGTTTTTATGAAATCTGGTAACGCAAGAAGAGGTGCTTCTGTGAGCCTCTTTTTAAGTTCATCAAAAGTTTTTTGTTGTGCTTTGCCCCACACGAAGGTGACATTCTTCTTCGTCAACTCGTTGAGAGGACAAGCAATGGTTGAAAAGACTTTAAACCGGCCAACCCATGAAAACTTCGAAGTTCAGTCACATTTGTTGGGATGGGCCAATCTCGTATGTCCTTTACCTTGGAAACATCAACTTCAATTCCCTTCGAAGAAATGACAAATCCAAGAAAAACCAACTTGTCTTTAGCAAAAGTGCACTTGGGAAGATTAGCATAAAGCTTTTCATGTCGAAGGATTTGAAAAACTTCCTTGACATGTGTTATATGGTCCTCAAGTGATTTGCTATAAACAAGAATATCATCGAAATAGACAACAACACTTTTTCCAATGAGAGAACACAAGATGTGATTCATAAGGCGCATGAAGGTGGATGGGGCTATCGATAAACCAAAGGGCATAACCAACCATTCATAGAGACCAAGTTTGGTCTTGAAGGTGGTTTTCCACTCATCAGCTTCAGCCATGCGTATTTGATGGTAACCACTACGAAGATCAATTTTCAAAAAAATAGTGGCTCCACACAACTCGTCAAGCATGTCATCGAGACGTGGTATGGGATGTCGATAACGCACGGTGATAGCATTGATTGGACGACAGTCCATGCATAACCGTAACATATCATCCGTGATATGGGGTGGCCCGATCTTCTCAGTAAGCGGATGGCGATGATGATGGTGGATGATAGATAACTAGTGCGTAGCTATGATCTCTCCCGCTCGATCCCTGATGCCAGCGCAACAGATCTCGAACCTTGTAGGATATTCACAACACCACACTCTTGCGCACGCAGCCGTGACCACGAATGGTAGTCTGCAATCTACTAATTCCCAATGGAACAACATATCACACTCAATTATAGTTGGTAGATTCGAACACAGGGTAATTCCAGAGGTTCTATGAAAGAAACAACTCCAAAATATTTTAACGTGGTCTAAACCCTAACTTGTGACGGCTACGGAGGTTTATATGAGGGCTGGGGCGTCCTCCCCTCTAAACGGGCCTAAAAACAGCCATAACTTGGCCCAAACTGACTCGGTTCGACTCAAACTGATACATATCGACCCATATATGGGTTCGACCTTATTGGCACGCAGTCCAAACGTCGTGGAACACCTCAAACATGTAATTCTGGGTGCGCCATCTCTCTCTCTCTTGATCATACGTGATTTCCTCATTGCCTCCTAGTGCGCATGCCTCCCGCTCCTCCCTCGCGCACTTGTTGATATTGGAAATCAGCGCTTGTCCTTCTTGCTGCAACTCTCCTCCTCCTCACGCAACGCTTGTGTTATCAATAAACCTGATCATACAAAGATGCATAGACTTAGGTAGTATAAAGTTCTCATTAAGTAAAACATCAGGTTCAATTAGGAATGAATTCACCTGATAGTCATTATTGATTTGACTCAATATTTCCTTCCAGTTCAGGCAGTCAGAATCATCATAATCCCTGTATATATCCTCATCCTCCTCCCTTTCTTCATGAAAAGCCGTCCTCGGCTTTAGGTAAGCTGAAAGTGGGAGAAACAAAAAGAACAACGTGTACGCAAAGTATATGTATGTTGTATTATTGTTGTTCACATGAAAAGTATGTCCAGTATACATCAAGCAACTTAAATTGCAGGTATAAGTGAAGTACCAAGAATCATGATCATGGTGAAAAACAACTAAATAGATAGTCTTGTTCTTCAATATTAAATTCAGTTTTCTTAAAGAAGATCTATGATCAAATTTGTGGACAAGATCTAACCAATTCAATATGTGTGAAAACCAAATTGATTCACACCATGCTTCAACTGCGCTACTCTGATTAATATAAACATGATCACGTTGTCCAGTATGGAAGATGCAACTCAATTTGCAAATATAAGTGAAGTATAGAGCAGTAGCACAGCTAGACAAAGACTTTTGGGACAAACACAAAGAATATGAAAACTTGGGTTCTATTCTAGCAAGATTACAACGATCAAACATAGGTAAAATTACTTGTGTTGGCTGTATTATATCAACTAGATCTAACTTTAGTTTCATACTATCACAAATTTCAGCATATGTCCCACAAGTCATCGACACACAACAAGTATGGCTGAAAACATCATGTTTCAGTTCAGCGATTCTATCACAAGTAATGCATATGTGATCCACAAGAAAATTTTCATGCATGCTATATTCACCAATTAGATTGAAAGTGAAATAAGGAGAATATGTGCTAGAATTTAGACATGAAATTTCAGAAATCTTGTCCATAGCACAACTCATACTCATAGGTTCATTTAGCATGATGGAAAACACAATATCAGCAGGTGGTATTCGAGCAAGTATTTCTTTATGTGTAATCAGTACCACATGATCAAAATTGGAATTTGGTAAACTATCACATGGTGTTGAAACAATAGTGTAAGGCAAATCACAAGGAGGCTTCAGTAAAGGAATAGACTCACAATATGTCGCACATGTTGGCTGAAGCTCCAAATTAGTACCAATGTCATCAACAATCTTCTCAACTGTAGTAGGTACTACGACATCCTCCTCAAGTGACAATACCAGATCGTGTGATGCAGGTTGTAAAATAGGCGGCTCCCTTTCTTCAAAAGCAACCTGTACATCACAAGATACAACACTAGGAGTAGATATGATTACGTTAGTAGACAACTCACATGTCTCATTAGTGTCCACTCTCAAAATTTCTGGAATAGGCCATTTGTAGTTGTTCAAAAACATAGAACGTAGAAATTGCTTGAAATCTTCCCAAAGGATTTTTTACCCATGACACCATACACAATCCTTGCGTCCTTCCACCAACGAGCTACCTCTTCATCCACACGTCGGTGAGCAAGAATGTATTCTATATGGCTATTAAACTTGATATCGAAAGTACGACATCTCGCAAAACCAAATCCCATATCAATTTCCCAAATCTGATATTCTGCGGGTGTGGCGGAACTTTCCAATCGCCACTTGATTGTAGTTGGATCATATGCCATGCCAACCACAATAGCTAAATAGTCATGGTAAACATCATCTGATTTCTGCATCACATCAACACTAGTAGAAGTCATGATTAGTACATTAGTGCAAAAACACAAAATTGTTTTGGTGGCACACTCACAACTCACTCAAAAACTGACAAGAAAGGAGATCTTACCGTTCCAAAGTGAATAGTGATGCTTACCAATTCGAAATCAAAGACACTGATGTGATGAAGTGAATACCAAAGGTATAGAGAACGATCGCAAGGCACACAGGTTATTTATGGTGGAGCTGTAGGTATGGTATCCTAACTACGCCGCAAACAAGTCCTAGTGCTGATCGTATGACAAAGACACACGGAAACACACACGGTGGAGATAAATGGGGCAATTGCAACTATGAAAATGAGCTCAATAAAGTAAGGTATGTCGGAGGAATGCTCGTGTTGCAATGCACAAGGAGAGACGCTAGCAATGTCTCAACGAAACGAGCACAAGATTGCTAAACTGAGCAGCCCGCAGAGCACTAAGCATGCTAGTCTCGTAGGATAGTTTTAGACACAAAGAAAGGCTTACTAAGGCTCACAAGGATAGGTACGCTATGTGGACTCAGTAAAAAAAATAGACAAAGAAGAAAAAAAATTGACCTAAGAATTGGTCTCTGCCACGGCAGAAAAACGGCCTAAAATCCTGCCGCGGCAGGAGGTCGGCAGACTCAAAAAAATTCTCGTATGAGGGCAGACCGGTCTGTGGTAAGGCGACGGTCCAAAAAAAAAATTTCACGCTGGAGCACAGACCTGTCTGCGGTCAGGCGTGAGGCAGCGAGCCAATTTTTTTTATTCCGACTTGCCAAGTAGTACACAACTAGGACTCTTTACTTTTGTCGGATCTGACTTGATGGCAGCGGAAAAAGATGGTGGAAAACAACTAGAACAACTAGAAAACAAATCTACAAAGAACAGATCTAAATCTAATCTAATAGAGGAACTCGACCAGCAACTATTACTCGATTACGATGTAATCTAGGCTATGGCAACTCGTTTTGTGGGGCTTTTTCTGTATAGGATGAAAAACACTCTCTACTCTATGGATGGATTGTGGATTGCTTACCGAGGCAACGAGGAAATCTGATACCAAGATAATATTGCTCACCGAGTAAACCCAGCGCTCTGATACCAAGATGATATGGGGTGGTCCGATCTTCTCAGTAAGAGGATGGCGATGATGATGGTGGATGATAGATAACTAGTGCGTAGCTATGATCTCTCCCGCTCGATCCCTGATGCCAGTGCAACAGCTCTCGAACCTTGTAGGATATTCACAACACCACACTCTTGCGCACGCAGCCATGACCATGAACGGTAGTCTGCAATCTACTAATTCCCAATGGAACAACAGATCACACTCAATTATAGTTGGTAGATTCGAACACAGGGTAATTCCAGAGGTTCTATGAAAGAAACAACTCCAAAATATTTTAACGTGGTCTAAACCCTAACTTGTGATGGCTACGGAGGTTTATATGAGGGCTGGGGCGTCCTCCCCTCTAAACGGGCCTAAAAACAGCCATAACTTGGCCCAAACTGACTCGGTTCGACTCAAACTGATACATACCGACCCATATATGGGTTCGGCCTTATTGGCACGCAGTCCAAACGTCATGGAACACCTCAAACATGCAATTCTGGGTGCGCCATCTCTCTCTCTTGCTCATACGTGATTTCCTCATTGCCTCCTAGTGCGCATGCCTCCCGCTCCTCCCTCGCGCACTTGTTGATATTGGAAATCAGCGCTTGTCCTTCTTGCTGCAACTCTCCTCCTCCTCGCGCAACGCTTGTGTTATCAATAAACCTGATCATACAAAGATGCATAGACTTAGGTAGTATAAAGTTCTCATTAAGTAAAACATCAGGTTCAATTAGGAATGAATTCACCTGATAGTCATTATTGATTTGACTTAATATTTCCTTCCAGTTCAGGCAATCAGAATCATCATAATCCCTGTATATATCCTCATCAATCCGTCTTTGGAACAAGAATCACGGGTATGGAACTTGGACTAGTGCTAACTTGGATCAAACCTTTGGAGACGAGTTGGTTGATTTGATGTTCAATCTCCTTTGTCTCCTCTGGGTTCGTGCGGTAAGCGACGCGGTTTGGAAGTGGTGCGCCGGGGATGAGATCAATGCGATGTTCAATTCCGCGAAGAGGAGGTAGTCCATGTGGGAGTTTTTCGGGGAACACATCCTTGAATTCCTACAAAACAATCATCAAAGATGGAGGAACATTGGTTAACTCATTAGTTCCTTGCGCTAGTCCCTTGCAAAGGAGCACATAGTGCAAGATGGATGGGTTGTTCCGAACATCTCTCATCTCACTTTTGGTGGCAAGGAGAACGCTCTTATTTTTTCCACTCGAGTTTGGCTTGTGGCTCACTCACTATGAGGTGGTTCTCTCTCTCACCACTCTTCTCACAAGTAGGTGTTGTGCTTTGCACCCTCGCTAAAGCCTTTGCATTGTCCGCAATTATCTGGCTAAGAGTCATCGGTTGCAAAACACATGTCTTATTTAGCCATTTGAAGGTGTATACATTGGTGCGACCATCATGTTGAGCAACCTTGTCAAATTGCCACAGTCGACCAAGAAGCATGTGGCAAACTATCATAGGGACCACATCGCACTCCACCATATCTTTGTAACGACCAATGGTGAAGGAGACTGATACGGTATGCTTGATCTTCATGGGCCCTTGGTCACTTAGCCATTGCACGTGGTAGGGTGCTTGTGTAGATGGAGGGTGAGGTTGAGCTTCTCACACAACTCGGTGCTAGTAAGGTTGTGGCAACTTCCTCCGTCAATGATCACCTTGATAGATTTGCCATTGATGCCGGCTCGTGTTTGGAAGATATTGGAGCGTTGGTCTTCATGCTCTTGTGCTTGTGTAGTCAAGATCCTTGTGATGACAAGCGATGAACTTGTGTCATGTTCACACATTAGGAGTTCTTGGTCATCTTCCACTCGTTACCTAGCCATTGCTTCCTTGACTCGGGCATCAAATTCATCTTCACTCAAGTACTCTTCGTCGGCATTGTCATGGATGAACAACACTTTCTTGTTTCCACGTTCGGCCGACTTGTGTCCTTTGCCTCCACACTTGTAGCATTCACCGTTGAAAGGTGTATCACTCTTTGCTTGTTTGCTACTTGGGGGCACTTTTCCTTGAGGAAGTGTGGGTTTGAAGGAAGGCTTGGAGTTACTTGAGGAGCTTCCATTGAGGTTTGTTGCGTGGCGGTTGAAGCTTGTTCGTAGGTGAATACATCTTGGGCTTGTTGTACTTGATGTCCTCTTGCACTTGATGTTCATCCTTTGTTGCAATGTGCACAAGCTCAACCATGTCGTTGTATGTTTGGAACTCGACGATGCGCTTGATTGGGTGGTTCAACCCAATAAGGAAGCGTGCCATAGTTTGCTCCATGCGCTCGTCAATGTTGGCGCGGATCAAGTTGAGTTCCATGTCCTTGAAGTACTCTTCCACGGTCTTTGTCCCTTGACGAAGCAATTGAAGGTTCTTGAAGAGGTCACGCGTGTAGTGTGCGGGGACGAACCGGGATCTCATGTGAGCCTTCATGTCATGCCAAGTTGTGATTGGCGGTTCTTGTCTTGCGTCACGAGCAACTTGAACTTGTTCCCACCAAAGGTTGGCGTAATCATCAAACTCTAGTGAAGCCATGGCGACCATCTTCTCGTTGCTATAATTGTGCATGCGGAAGATCTTGTCGACTTTAAGTGCCCATGAGAGGTATTCTTCAGGGTCATTGGATCCGGTAAACTTGGGCATTGTGAACTTTAGCTTGCCGAAAGTTTCTTCATCATTGCGGTCATTGCGACGAGCTTGGTGACCTTGTTGATGATCTTGTTGTTGATGCGGTGGAACTTGGTTCTCGCGACCATGTTGAGGAGCTTTCTCTTGATATTGTTCTTGCGGAGCTTGTTCTTGCTCTTAGCGTGGTTGTTGACGACATTGAGGCGCTTGGGCCTCATGAAGGTGTTGAGGATGTGGATCCTCATGACGCGGTTGATGACGAAGAGGAGGCTCGTTCCTCGGTTGGTGATGGTGATTAGGCACATGGGCCTCACGGTGAAGATCATGGTCTTGAGCCTCTTGACGTGGTGGGCGTCGCTCAACATGTACCACTTGATGCTCCATGTTTTGGTGTGGTGGAGGAGGCGCCTCGTGATGACCATGGTGTCGGTGTTGACGTTCATGACGGTGATGACGAGGAGGAGGATCTTAGAGAGCTTCACGTCGATGGCGAGCTTGATTCTCCAAATTGGAGTCATCACTTGTTGTGTCAAGTATGTGTCGCGGTCGATGGTGGTAGACTCGCGGTTGCACTTGCGGTTCTTCTTGTGGTTGCTCTTGTTGGATCACTAGTGCCCTTGCTTGATGACGCTGTGCTTCTTGCCTTGCTCGTGGCCTTGAAGAGAAATCACCATCATAGCTTGACGTTGCGGCATGCCGCGGGGAAGGTACATAGTTCGACGAACTTCCATCTTCAACCACGGGAGCGTCATTGCGTCTTGGCGCTCTTGATGTAGATATTGTTGAAGAGGAGCATGATGACGCGAAGAACTTGAAGAGCTTGATGCGCGTGAACGTGGTCTTGCCATGCCGTCGATGAGGCGTCGAAGATTGTCATTTGTTTCGGCAACGGAGCATTGAAGCGCTTCATTTTGGTGGCCGAAGTTGTGATGCATTGCATGCATTTGTCGTTTGAGGCCATCGAAGCAGTTGTCGATGTTCTTGAACTCGGCTTGCGCCTCACCAAATTGTTCATCTTGTCGCGTCTCAAGGGCTTGGCAACATTCACAGAACTCTTGTAGGACGATGAAGTGGCTTGCTCACGTCATGTATGGTCCTTGTTCTTCTTCTTGGAGAGGCGGTTGGCTCGACTCACCGTGCCTATCTGATATGGGGTGGCCCGATCTTCTCAGCAAGCACTTGTCGGTGGTGATGGTGGATGATAGATAACTAGCTTGTAGCTATGAACTCTCCCGCTCGATCCCTGATGCCAATGCAACAACTCTCAAACCTGGTAGGATATTCACAACACCACGCTCTTGCGCACGCAGCCATGACCACGAACGGTAGTATGCAATCTACTAATTCCCAATGGAACAACAGATCACACTCAATTATAGTTGGTAAATTCGAACAGAGGGTAATTTCAGAGGTTTTATGAAAGAAACAACTCCAAAATATTTTTAACGTGGTCTTAACCCTAACCTACGATGCCCCCATCTATTTATGGGTCCAAAGGGCGGCGGCCTATGGTGGAACCCGAGTCGGTTCCACCCAACCTGGATACAAACCGGCCACAAGTGGCTCAACCAAGACTGGCTCTACCGTGGCAGAGTCCTAGTCGGTTTTCCTGCCGCGGCGGCCTGCCGTGGCAGAGAAGCGAAGCTTTTCTCTGTCGCAGCAGAGAACTTCCTCCTCTTTTTGATCTTCGTCTTGGACAACTCCTTGCGCTTCCTCCCTCGCCTCCCTCACGCATTCCTCATTGATCAACACGCCATGTTCCTTCAGCTCCTCACTCTGTGCTATGCCTTCTTCTCCTAAGTACCTGATCATACAATAATTCAAAGACTTAGGTAGTATAAAATTCTCATTAATTAAAACACCAGGTTCATTAAGAAACAAGTTCACCTGTTGTTCTAGTAGCTTGGCACGAGCTCTTGTGATTGGTCCAATCCTTATCTCATTGGATTGATCCTTCTTTGCAATTGGAACAACTTCATTAGCAATTGGGGTAGGTGTAATTGTAGGGATGTCCTCATCATCTCCCCCCTTCAAAAGGCGTCGACCTCGACGCTCCAAGGTCTTCTCCAGCATATGGTGACAAATCAGCAACGTTGAAGCTGTTGCTAACTCCACCAAACTCCTCAATAGGTATATCAACTGAGTAGGCATTATCATTAATCTTGGCTAACACCTTGTAAGGACCAGTACCACGTGGCTTCAATTTTGATTTTCGAAGTAGTGGGAACCTATCCTTGCGTAAATGCACCCAAACCATATCTCCAGGCTCGAACAACACTTCTTTTCGTGTTTGATTCCTTGCAGCAGCAATGTTCTTGCCTTTCTTCTCAATAGCCTCTCGAGTCTTCTCATGTATTTTCTTCACATAATCAGCACGTTTTGATGCCTCCATATCAACTCTCTCATGTAATGGCAGAGGCAACATATCAAGTGGCATCAATGGCTTGAAACCATACACCACGATTCTGGAATACATAGTTTGTTAGCTCAAAACAAATATCCATCATGTATATGATACTTATCCCATGCGTTTCTAAGAGCACATAAACGATATGGTTCAGCAAAATCATGGTCAGTTGCATAAAGTGCACAAATAGCTTCTAATCCAGGAATTTTAACATCAAGGTTGGTTATTAGCATGTTCTTCCTAGATAGAGCATCAACACCAACATTCTCTTTTCCCTTCTTATAATTAATGATGTAAGGAAAAGACTCAATGAACTCAACCCATTTAGCTAATCTTCTATGCAAGTTTGATTGAGCTTTCAAGTATTTCAATGCTTCATGATCAGAATGTATGATGAATTCCTTTGGCCACAAATAATGTTGCCAAACTTCAAGTACTGTCACAAGTGCATACAATTCTTTATCATAGATTGAATAATTCAAACGAGCACCAGTCAATTTCTCAGAAAATAAGCTATAGGCCGACCCTCTTGCATCAAAACGCCACCTATGCCTATACCACTAGCATCACATTCAATTTCAAATTGCTTCGAAAAATCAGGTAATGCAAGCAATGGTGCAGAAGTAAGCAAACGTTTCAATGTATCAAATGCAATGTCTTGGGCCGCACCCCATACAAAAGGAACACCTTTCTTTGTCAAATCATTTAATGGTGCAACAATGGTGCTAAAATCTTTCACAAAGCGCCTATAGAAACCAGCGAGACCGTGGAAACTACGCACTTGACTTACATTCATTGGAGTAGGCCAATTCTGAATTGATTCAATTTTAGATTGATCCACCTCTACTCCATGTTTAGAAACAACAAATCCTAGGAATATGACCTTATCTTTTGCAAAAGTAAACTTCTCAAGATTAGCATATAGTTTATTATCACGTAACACTTGCAAACCTTGTCTAATATGAGTGCAATGTTCAGATTCGGTGTGGCTGTATATGAGTATATCATCAAAGTAAACAACCACGAAACGACCAATAAACTCTCTCAAAACATGATTCATCAAACGCATGAAAGTACTAGGTGCATTAGTAAGACCAAACGGCATAACTAACCACTCATACAAGACAAATTTAGTTTTGAAAGCAGTTTTCCATTCATCCCCTTCTTTCATCCTAATTTGATGATAATCACTACACAAATCAATTTTAGAGAAAACAGTAGCATCACTCAATTCATCTAGCATATCCTCTAAGCGTGGAATAGGATGACGATATCGAATAGTGATGTTATTAATCGCTCTACAATCAACACACATGCGCCAAGTACCATCTTTCTTAGGAACTAAAATAACAGGAACAGCACAAGGGCTAAGAGAGACACGAATGTACCCTTTATCCAACAAAGCTTGTACTTGCTTCTGAATTTCTTTAGTTTCTTCGGGATTAGTCCTGTAGGGTGCACGGTTGGGAAGTGTGGCGCCAGGAATCAAGTCCACTTCATGTTCTATACCACGCAAGGGAGGCAAACCTGCGGGTACGTCTTCTGGAAACACATCCGCAAAGTCCTGCAAAACAGTTGAAACACTAAGAGAAATAGGGGTCATGTCGTTAGAAACCAATACCTCACCCTTATACATGAGCACAAGTGGCATGGCTGTAGGATCCTCACGAAATTCTCTCATATCTTCTTTAGTGGCTAATATCAATAAACCAGGCACTCTCTCACTTTTCGTTATATCACTCAATTTAGGCTCAATTACATCAGGAACAGTTGTCACACAATCTCGCCGAGTGGTAGTATCTTCCTTCAAATTCACCTCTATCTTCTGGCGAGAATCATTCACAATTTCTTGTGGTGTCATTGGCTGCATAGTAATCTTTCTTCCTTTGAATTCCAAGTGATATGTATTGGCTCGGCCATTGTGTTGCACATGGCGATCATAGAGCCATGGCCGACCCAATAGGAGGTGACAAACAGTCATAGGAACCACATAAAAATCAATAGAATATTTGTATGGCCCTATTTGAAAGTTCACTCGTACCATATGATTTACCTTCATCTCACCATTGTTGCTCAACCATTGTATGTAGTATGGCTTGGGATGAGGTAAGTATGTCAAATTTAGTTTGGCACATAATTCCTTACTTGCAAGATTTGTGCAGCTACCTCCATCAATAATGACCTTGCAAGCTTTATTTGGTCCAAATAGAGCTTTTGTTTGGAACAAGTTGCAACGCGGGGATTCCTCAACCGGTTGCACACTAAGTACACATGAAGACACGACGATAGTTGGTGCACGCTCAACATATGCATCAGCACCATCCTCACCATTATCAATATCAACATCAGAAGCTTCATCTCCACTTTCTACTTCACCTTGTTCATTAACAAACATAACCTTGCTGTTTGGACAATCCTTCTTGTAGTGACCTCTACCACCACAAGTGTGGCACACCACATCACGAGTACGTGTAGTAGACATGTTGGAACCCGAGCTAGCAGCAGGAGCAGCGAGTTTCGGAGCATTAGAACCAAACGAAGGTGTACTTGCTGGTTTGGACGATGGTGTAAACGGAACAGCAGCTGGTGACGCAGCTGTAGGAGGAATAGGTCTGGCCGAAAATCTGCTGGAGGATGGAAAACGAGTACGTGACTTCGCCTCTTCTGCCAACTGGGATTCAGCCTCTCTAGCATGATGCAACAACTCATTCATGGTCTCATACTTGTGATGACGAACAATGCTCTTGATTGGTAACTTCAAATTGTTTAGGAATCGTTGCATGGTCATCTCAATGGACTCACGAATTCTAGCACGCCGCATAAGCATCTCCATCTCCATGTAGTACTCATCAACTGTCATTGTTCCTTGCTTTAGTTGCATCAATTTATCAAAAACTGAACGCAAGTAATTGGTTGGGACAAAACGAGCTTTCATGATTTGCTTCATCTCGCGCCAATCCATCACAGGAAGTTCATTGTCCTCCCTCTTATGTTGCATAAGAGCATCCCACCAACGCAAAGCATAACCATCAAATTCAGATGCTGCAAGTTTGACCTTCTTATCTTCTGGATAGTCAAATAAGCGCCAGAGTTTCTCAATCTTCAACTCCCATGTGAGGTAGTCTTCAGGATCGATGGAACCATCAAACTTAGGAATTGAGAATTTTGGCTTGCCCAAACCATCATCAGCACTTTGGTTGGGAACACGTTGAGCACGCCCAAGAGGAGCATACCCACGGCCATGAGCAGGTGCATGGGCAGGTGCAGGGGCAGGTGCATGGGCAGGTGCATGGGCAGGGGGAATGGCACGTCCCCTGCCAACATGTGGAGCAGCATCCACAGCGCTACCCTCATCAAAATCATCAAAGGCATCATCATGTTGAGGCTCTTCCCTTCTATGCAAAGCGGCTGTCAAACCCTCAATGGACTGCTGCAAAGTGGTGACATGGACATTGAGCGTAGCCACTTGTGTTTGAATAGTATCCACCATTCCAACATGGTGATCCAATCTCACATTCAGATTTTGGAGATTCTTGTCAATGGCATCTGTCGTGTGAGTAAACACATCTGTCAAGTGGGACTTCAAAGCCTCATATTCACGCCAATTGACGAGTTCCTCATCCTTCTTTTTCTGCATCACAACATCATCATCACTAGAAGACATGATCAGTAGGTTAGTGAACAAAATCAAAAATCTGTATGGTGGAACTCTCACAGCTCACTCACAACTAATAAGAAAGGAGATCTTACCGTTCCAAAGTGAATAGAAATACTCTACCAACGAAATCAATGACTGTTGCACTTGATGTGATGAAGTGAATATCAAAGGTATAGAGAACGATCACAAGGCACACAAGGTATTTATGGTGGAGCTATAGGTATGGTATCCTAACTACACCGCAAACTAGTCCTAGTGCTGATCGTACAAATACCCAAGAAAACACACACGTGGAGAAAAACGTGGTAATGCAACTCTAAAGGGTGTTGCACTATGCTCGAGAGACACTAGCAAAGCTCAAAGTAAACAGGCACAAGATTGCTCAATCTACCGGTGCACAAAGATAACACTAGGCCTCTTGCTCAAATTCTCCTTTTTTATACAACTTTTTTTTCTTTTGGATAGCTTTTCGTTGATACTTTTCCTTTTGCTATCTTGCCTTTTTTTTGATAGATAACACACTGCCAATTACAAAGTACGGCACCAAAAGTCCTAAAAACAGCCTGTCGGAGCGGAAACTAGTCTCAATAGGCAAGTTCCTACACCTATGTAGTAGATTGGTTGTGGCTAAGGGTTTTGGAAAAGTGCAAATCGATCACACTTTGTAATTATGGTGTCGTGGCAGAAAAACAGCTAAAAATCCTGCCGTGGTAGAGCGGTAACTTGGTAACTTAGAAAGTCCTGCCGTGGCAGAGAAAAACACAGAAATCCTGCCGTGGCAGACTTGGTAACCCAGAAAGTCCCGTCGTGGCAGAAAAAGACGCCGAAATCCTGCCGTGGCAGACTCGGTAACCTGGAAAGTATTTTTTTTTCCGACTCAGCCAAGAGTAGAAGACGAGGACTCTTCGAGTAGATCGGATCTGACTTGATGGTGGCGGAAAACAATGGTGGCAAACGACTAAAAACAAGAGAACAAAACGATGAAGAACAGATCTAGATTGAAACTAAAGGATGAACACGACCAGCAACTATTACTCGTCTACGATGCAATCTAGTCTATGACAACTCTTTTTGTGGGGCTTTTTCTGGATAGGACTAAAAACACTCGCTAATCTATGGATGGATTGTGGATTGCTTACCGAGGCAACAAGGAAATCTGATACCAAGATGATATGGGGTGGCCCGATCTTCTCAGTAAGAACTTGTCGGTGGTGATGGTGGATGATAGATAACTAGTCTGTAGCTATGAACTCTCCCGCTCGATCCCTGATGCCAGTGCAACAGCTCTCAAACCTTGTAGGATATTCACAACACCACGCTCTTGCGCACGCAGCCGTGACCACGAACGGTAGTATGCAATCTACTAATTCCCAATGGAACAACAGATCACACTCAATTATAGTTGGTAAATTCGAACACAGGGTAATTTCAGAGGTTCTATTGAAGAAACAACTCCAAAATATTTGAAAGGGCGGTGGCCTATGGTGGAACCCGAGTCGGTTCCACCCAACCTGGATACAAACCGGCCACAAGTGGCTCGGCCAAGACTGGCTCTGCCGTGGTAGAGTCCTAGTCGGTTTTCCTGCCACGGCGGCCTGCCGTGGCAGAGAAACGAAGCTTTTCTCTATCGCAGCAGAAAACTTCCTCCTCTTGTTGATCTTCGTCTTGGACAGCTCCTTGTGCTTCCTCCCTCTCCTCCCTCGCGCATTCCTCATTGATCAACACGCCATGTTACTTCAGCTCCTCACTCTGTGCTATGCCTTCTTCTCCTAAGTACCTGATCATACAATAATTCAAAGACTTAGGTAGTATACAATTCTCATTAATTAAAACACCAGGTTCATTAAGAAACAAGTTCACCTGTTGTTCTAGTAGCTTGGCACGAGCTCTTGTGATTGGTCCAATCCTTATCTCATTGGATTGATCCTTCTTTGCAATTGGAACAACTTCATTAGCAATTGGGGTAGGTGTAATTGTAGGGATGTCCTCATCACTATCCATCATGCAAAACACACAAGTATTATATATGGAAGTGGAATATGGTGGTGTTATCCTTGTACCTCACCTTGGGGATTGCACCAAACTAGAAACCACAAGTGAAAGCTATAAGCATTCAAAGTGGAAATGCAGAGAAAACTCAAACTCAAGAAAGAACTAACTCTCAAAAGCTTATTGGTGGGTAGGTTAGGATTCTGGAATGCCAAAGAACCAACAAAAAGAAAAGGGATAGTCAAAAGTGGGTAAAATCCAAACAAAACTCAAGTCAAAGGCGAAAGTCAACAACTCAAAAGGGTGATGGGAACCTACTATATACACACACGTGGAGATTGTTGGGATTGACACGACTATGAAAATGAGCAACAAAATGTCCTAACAAAGACTAAGCTCGTTGTCGTGCCAATGCAAGGAGAGACCGTGGCTCATTTGCAAAGAAGAAAATGAGAAATGGATTTGTGCACTTGCCTTGGGCGCTCTTTTTCCTCTCTTGCTTACAAGCTTTCAGACTCTCTTTTGCAAGGGAATACTATTTTTTTTCTTTTGCTTTGTATCTCTTTTTTTGCTCTCCGTTGATGCTACCTAGTCACACTTGATATTGCTCTTGTACTCTCACTATCCAAGGACAAATGCACAATGCTCAAGCAAACACAAGATGAGCGACTCTCATGCGATATGTACACACAAAGGAAGATAGGGGTTAACGAGGTGACGCAAGTTATACCTTCGTTGGTGATGATGAACTTGCCGTCAGTGGTGCAGGATGATGTTCGTGGGTCGTGGTGTCGATGAGCACGGAAGTTGTCGATCCGGAAGCTTGTTGTTAGTTGCTGACACGCCCACGGGACACGAACAAACAAAGGAAATTAGCCAACGTGAAAAATGAGGCAAAACTATGAAAATTGGCGTGCCGGTTGGACTCTCCGATCTGGTTCGGCCGGATACTCCGGGTGGGCCGGACACTCCGGTCTGGTTTGGTCGGACACTCCGGTCCGGCCGGATACTCCGGTCTGTTCGGGCCGGACACTCCGGTGCGGGTTTCCTGCTCGTGTTCTTGAGCGGAAATCCTCGCCTCAAGGCCTCAAATCCGCGAAAAACTGGCCAATTGGGCTGGCAAAACGCAGGATAAAGCTAGACCAACTCCTAAGACAAGGTTTGGTCAGATCAAAACCACAAATAACACTCCAAATCAAGAGATCGATCCAAAGACAAATTTGGGGCTCTTTTTTTTGGGGATTTTCGAATTTTTGGTGGATAGAAGAAAAATTTGTGGGGTAATTCATGAGCAACGAAGCTCTTGATACCAATATGTTGAGGGAAAACCTCTAGGGTGGCCCGATCTTTCACGAATCCCACTCAAATCGAGGATGGAGTGCGGGGAGAGGAGGGGAGGATGAACACGATGAACTCACGCACGAAGAAGGCGATGAACACACACACACAAAACCACGATACGCACCAATAGCTCATGCTGGCGGTGACCGGTCCGGCGCAATCCCTAGGATCGGCGTCGGGCGGAGGACTCTCTCTCGAACCGGCATGGCGAGATGGGAGACTCAGTGAGATCTTGACGTCTAGGCAAAGAAACTCCGATGCCTAGGCCTTGTACAACACAGAGGCACGATGCAAACTTCAACGAGGTTTGGGAGACAAAGGAGCACGAGGCAAGAACTAGATAGATCCACAAGGGGTTTCCACTAATTCCAAATATCATGCCTAGGGTTTACAATAGAGGTGGGGGACTATATATAGGCCTGACAAAGGGTCAGGGGTATTTCAGGCATTAAAGTAGAGTTCTGGGCGAAGTAGAGAGGTACATGGTGATATGGGCACGATATGCGCGAGGGAGGAGAGGGAGATAGGCACAAGGGAGATCATCAAGAAGAAAGAACGTTCAATTCGGACAGACAGAAGTCCTGAAATTGAAACGGACGTGGATTCCTCACACGAACTCCAAATCAAGCAAATAAGCACTTGTTGGATAGATAATTCCAAGATATTTCCAATGAGTACTTCCATGCCTAAAAGATCCCGGATAATCCGTCCCCCACACCATGGATAATCCGGCCCTGCTTTGGAGATTCTGCAAAGGACTTCGTGCATGATGATCAGTACCGGGGCGGATATTTGACCGGACTTTTCCCCTAGAAAATCCGGCCCTGGATAATGAGGCCCTCTTAGACCGGATAATCCGGCCCTGTAAGTTTTTGTCCGATCCGGACGGACCAGATTGTATCAGACACGTTTTTGTTTCGCGTCGTTTGGACATTCTGGCTGGTATATAAGCCCTGGAACGCCCTCTAGATTAGGGTTAGCTAGAAATTGAGTCTAAAACTATTGTGTGAGTTGCTTGGTGAGCATCCCTCCAGGACGGAGATGCCGTGTTATCTATCGTATTGATGTTGTCGCAGAGGTTTTTGTGTTCATCAAGGATTGTCGTGTTTTGGTTTGAGGCGTGGTGTCCTTCTCCATGTTGCTTGCTGGATTCGTTCCTCTTCTTCAGGTGACGTTCTTCGGCGTTATTGGAAGGATTCCTATCCAGGTTACTCGCTGTGAAAGATTGGGACAAAACTCAAGGATCGCCGGTGTGATCCGTATCAGGTGGTATCAGAGCACCAGGTTGCCAACGGCGAGATTGTGTTGATTGATCGGCTGAGTGTGTTCTTGGTGGAGACTGGTCCATATGGCGACATATGAGGAATATGAGTCATGCGAACATTATATGGAAGATGGTTTTTACAGATGTGATACATACGAGTATTCGGATAATCCTACACGTATGCGTCTTGCATTACTACATGTGGATGAGGAGATAGCTCGTTGGTGGGATAAAGAGGTGTGTGAGAAGGATATTGTTGATGCAACTTGGAAGTACTTCAGTAATTTTTTGCGTGGCTGTTTTATGTCTCCTCGTCGTAAGGTATTTTGTACCAAGCCCGTGAAAGCACTCCAGCAGTCGCCCAAAGTTGCAGTTATGTCTATTCCATCTCATGTAAAGGAGGCTCCAGCAGTTGTTCCAGTGCAACCGGTCAGCGTGGCAGTGCCAAAATTTTCTAAAGAGAAGCAACCTGATGTTGACAAGGTTGTTGTGTGTGCTGCAACTGTAGTGGAGGATGTTGTACCATTGAATGGGCTGAATTTGCAACTCAAGAAGGTACAAGGCGATGCTTGCATGACAGTTGACAAGGGCCAGCGTTGGAATTTATTTTAGGCGCAGTGTCTGATCAAAGGCAAAGCATGCAAGTTGATTGTTGATGGAGGAAGCTGTACTAATGGCATTAGCAAGGCAATGCTGGCAGCGTTGGGGTTGTCCACATGGCGTATTCCTGAACCTAAGCATCTACAATGGTTAAATAGCTACGGTATGGTGAAGGTAACTCATAAGGTGTGTGTGCCATTTATAGTTGGTGATTATGTTGATGAGATTGAGTGTGATGTGTTGCCATTGGAGGTATGTGGGATGTTACTTGGTCGTCCATGGCAGTATGATCGCAATGCTACACATGATGGACGAGCAAATACATATTCTTTTGTGCATGGTGGCAAACAGCAGACTTTGAAGCCTATGCAGTACATAAAGTCTGATGTAGAGCTGTTGGTACATAAGGAGAAGGTGCGCAAGGCTAAGCCAAAATCTGGGCTAGCTAAGGTGTAGGATGGAGAGCATGATGCACAGTGCGACAATGTTGATATTGCTTCAGCTACGCCTGTAGATGACATGCCCGTGGAACTTGTTAGTGACAAGCCAGTTGAAGTGCATCCTCTTATTGCTGAGAGGAAGGATGTTGCAGCATGTGTTCAGAAGGTTGTTTGTGTTGACACAGGTGTTTAGACGGATGATAGTTGTGCTCCTGATGTTCCAGTGCATGAGGTGCAGTGGGGTAACAAGAACATTTTTGTTAGCACACCTGTGAGGCATTTTGTTGGGACAGTTATGCGGATGCATAGAGGCAAGGATGGACATGTTCGTCAGTTGTGTGGTCTAGGCATTACTCATCTTATGCCAGGTCGTGCAAAGAAGGTCCATGTTCAGCAACCACGAGTTCCAACAAGAGTTGAGAAGAAGAAGACGGTGGCGCCTAGATCAAAGCTCGTATGGAGACGCAAGGAGGTGCAGGCGCCAAGGGCTGTTTCAAGTCAAGCACGCCGAGAGGGAGGTTGCGGAGTGGAAGGCAGGCAAGACTTGAAGATGGCGAAGACGCGTGAAGCGATTGTTCATATCACGCCACCTTTCTGACCCGACCCGCAAGCGTTGGGGACAACGTTTCTTGAAGGGGGGATGATGATATGGGCACGATATGCGCGAGGGAGGAGCGGGAGGTAGGCGCAAGGGAGATCATCAAGAAGAAGGAACGTTCAATTCGGACAGATAGAAGTCCTGAAATTGAAACGGACGTGGATTCCTCATACGAACTCCAAATCAAGCAAATAAGCACTTGTTGGATAGATAATTCCAAGATCTTTCCAATGAGTACATCCACGCCTAAAAGACCCCGGATAATCCGGCCCCCACACCCCGGATAATCCGGTCCTGCTTTGGAGATTCTGCAAAGGACTTCGTGCGCGGCGATCATTACCGGGGCGGATATTTGACCGGACTTTTCCCCCGGAAAATCCGGCTCCCGGATAATCTGGCCCTCTTAGACCGGATAATCCGGCCCTGTAAGTTTCTGTCCGATCCGGACAGACCAGATTGTATCAGACACGTTTTTGTTTCGCGTTGTTTGGACGTTTTGGCTGCCATATAAGCCATAGAACGCCCTCTAGATTAGGGTTAGCTAGAAACTGAGTCTAAAACTATTGTGTGAGTTGCTTGGTGAGCATCCCTCCGGGGACGGCGATGCCGTGTTATCTATCGTATTGATATTGTCACGGAGGTTCTTGTGTTCATCAAGGATTGTCGTGTTTTGGTTTGAGGCGTGGTGTCCTTCTCCACGTTGCTTGCTGGATTCGTTCCTCTTCTTCAGGCGACGTTCTTCGGCGTTATTGGAAGGATTCCTATCCAGGTTACTCGTTGTGAAAGGTCGGGACAAAACTCAAGGATCACCGGTGTGATCCGTATCACATGGGCCACATGGCCCAGCTAAGGCTCGCAGGCCCATCATCAGGCCGGACAGTCCGGGTCGAGTTGACCGGACAATCCGAGGTGGCCGGACACTCCGAGTAGTGTCCGGGTAGTGTCCGAACTGGCACACAGAATGTCCATGCCAGGTTGGGGCTGGGGTAGGCCGGACACTCCGGTTGAATCATGCCGGACACTCCGGCTGGATTCAGGCAAACACGCTCTGGCTGCTTCAGGATAGGTGCAGCTTCAGGGCTCGTGGGTCGACGCGGCGGGGATTCGTACTTGATGATGCACAGAGTAGTGGTATGAAGTAGCAAGCCATCCAAGTGTATGTCAAAATCACATGATGAGAGGAGCGAATTCACCTTAGCTTGAAGGAGCTTGGCGCGGGCATGGGTCATTGGTCCACTTGGGGGACTTTGTGGTGTAGATGTAGGAGCGTCCATAGGATGCAACAAAAACAAGAACAAAAACTATGAACATCAAGTACTATATATAGGGCATCATACTTATGTTGGACACAAAAATCATAGGGACGGTGTAAGCGAGCCAAGTAGGATGCACAAGATATATATTTGTGCACATCAGAAGGCTCGCTGACACTGCCCCCAGGATCACATTCGAAATGAAGGCACGCACCTGGCACCCTAGCATTTTAATCATCGGCCGTTGCAACAAGCAAGGACCAAAATATTATTGAGCACATCAAGTACTAAGGACCGATTATATAAGTAAGTCTAACAACCGTCAAAACAATATTATACATAGAGAGCTAGGTGCATCGTCGATATCACAATAATTAAGTTCAACAACCATACAATTTTGATCTAGGCAAGTTACTAATCAGTTTACAGCGTCATAGACATCCAACGATAGTTCAAAACTACATCCAACTGGTAAATGCAAACATCAAGACTTCTGACTTGGTGCAGGGAACGGTAGTACGCCATCTCTCATCATAAATGGCCTATCGTCACCTTGCATTTCGAGGCGTTCTTCTACCTCCACATTTCGCAATTTAATGCCAGCGTAGTGCATGAGCCCCCCCCCACTTCTTACGAGGACATCTTGATTGATGATTTCCGACAACTGATTCTGGATGCGAAAGAATTGTTCTCTGATATCATCATCCGTGATCGTCGACATATTTTTGTCCCACTTCTGGAGATGTGATGGCAGCTTAAGCAGATGTTGATCCCGGACGAACCTGCTCATGTGATAGAGGACGTAGAAGGCCTCATGTTGACTATCTGTTCGCTGCTTGATGCAGGGGAATTGCGTTACTTGGGTAAACATGTGTTTTCCTTCCTTGACATGTTCCCCCCTTGCTGAAGTAGCCTCCATCTAAGGCATAGGCGTGGAGAGCATTATCCAAAACACTCTTTATATTGCCATAGTATTTCTTCTTTATCAAATTGCTCAAGTCGAAATACGTAGCTTGCGAAAGCTTCGGGCAGATGTTGATGAGTGTGCAATATTTGTCTCTGTGCAAAACAATTCAAACAGAAATGTATTGGAAATGAATGATGCAAATCGAAGAAAACATGTTACAGGTGGCCAACGAATAAGTACTGTACTTACTCGGGAAAGAACACGAGAAGGTAATCCTTCTTTTTGTTCTTCAGCATGAAGTCTTTGAGGTAATCCCTCATGAGTGACCGGTCCCCAGGTTTCAACAAGATCCTTTCACGCATGTAGAAGGGGTCCAATATCGCGATACCCTCGGTTCTCTCTCTCTCCGGACCTTCATCGCCATGTTGAGCGAGTATAGGTGGACTAGGGTATAGTCCAGCCTTTTACAATGAAACAAATTGAAGATGTCTTTGAACCGCAGGAAGAACAGATCCGCAGAGGGTGTATCCACAAAGCCCTTGCCCTCTGGCAGCTGGACCACAAAAACAGGGTGCGCTGGCTTTTTTTCTTTCAGAAGTTGATTCTCCAGATACATAATACTGCCATGTAGACTCTACATAGGTGGACTTGCCTCTTTTAGCATCCTCGACTCTAGCATCGGCTTACCCGCTATATGCATTTTCCACAAGACATCCTTGGATGCATATGTCACACCGTCCTGAGCCCGGATAGTCATCCTCACCACCTTTGTTGGAAACGGTTAGCTCGCAGCCTTCGGCTTCTTACTTCTTTTTTGACCCTTCTTGATCTCTTGAATAGGGATCACTAACTCCTTACCGGCCACCTGGTGAAGTGTGTTAGGGCAGAAAAAAATTCCATGCTGGGCTTGTGGAGCATCGGTGATAGGTGGAAGCGTCTCTTGAGAACTGCCAAAGACTAGACGCTGTGTGCACGTTATACTGGGTCCATCTAGATTGTCGTAAGCGCGGCTAAAGGGTACAATAGAAGGCATGTAAAGGTCATCATTAGCGCTAGTGTTGAGGAATGCATCCATGTTGTCATCATCACTGTCGTTGTGTGGCATATCCACTAGTGGTGGTGGCAGCGACGATGACGGTGCGACGGCCTTGCCAAGGCTTATGCTGGTGGCAATGACTGGTGATGGTGTCGGTGTTGTCCTTGGGGTGGTGCCTCCCTCCCGATATGAATCTAGGTATTAGGCCATACCAAGGGCCAGCCGTGGCATCCTCCCAGGTTCAAGTGTTCCTCGGCTCCTTCGGGTTGAACGGGGGATCGACATTGTTACACCCCGGCAACACCCAAGCCATCGCAACCCTGAACATGCCATCAGGCATGGGCTTGTTGTGGAACATGCAGTTCTTCGATTGAACAATAGTGCACTTGGCAACATCCTTCAACTCGCCCTCCACGTACTACAGGAGGGTGCAAGCAACGTCCTGCGAAGAAACATGCGTGTTGGGCATCATCAGAGATATGGCCGTCATCAAAGGCAAAAGAGATGAGCATCTGAGGTGCTTAATTAGTTACCTTGGTGATGGCATCGAGCTTAGCTAGTCTCGATGCACCGCCAACGGCGGCGGGCGTGCAAGTGACAGAGGGGCTGCTTGCATCCACGGTGCCGACTGGCGTATGCTCCGCCTCCATCTGGGGTTCACTAGGACGAAGCACCAGCGGCGGCACGGTATTGTTGGGCGGCATCGTCACCAGTGCGACTAGTTGTGCCAAGTTGTTGATGGGTGGCATCATCACCGGTTCGAACGGTTGCGCCGCGCTGTTGGCGGCCGAGGTCAGCACCGCCGTGAAGGTCGGCTGCCCCATGGCGTCCGTGAGCGGGGTCACCAATGCGAACCACGTCGGTATCTGGCTGGTCGCATTGCTGCCAGTCAAGCTGGGTAGAGGTATTGGCCATTGTCGCCCTGTCAGATTCCAAGCATCAAGCCCTTCCAACAAAGAAGGAACAATCTCTATGATCCTCTGTCCCAATCGGTCATCGGTCATCTATGGCATACTATCCATTCTTTTCTTGATCTCTTGAAACTCGCGTTGCTCCTCAGCCTCCTTCTGCAACTCTTTCTCCCTTCTAGCCTTGGCATCCTGTTTGTAGTAGTCCCTCATTTTCGTGGTCATGCCTAAGCCGGGAACACGGACACCTAACGTCGACGGCTTCCACGTTTCCCTTTTCTTGAAACGGTTCATCGCCATGTTGAAAGGACCGTCCCACGGCTCCATCGGCCCTGGCAGGAGCCCATAGCTACTTCCATTTCCTCTTTGTGCAGAAGGAAGAGTTTAACATGTTTAGAAATTAGTCTTCATTCTTAATTATAACTTGAGATCCACACAAGGTAAATTCCTTACCAGATGTTTCTCAAATTTCTTCACATCCTCATCATCGGTAATGAATTCCTTCATTACTGGGTGAAGATATTAGCGAGCCCAGACAAAGTTTCTCGTCTGCACGTGCGTGAATTTGTACCACAGATTTTCTTTACCCAGACATCGAAGCTCGGCATCCTCCTTGTCCCAAATGGGCTTTACTCCTGTATAACCGCCGCTTCGGTAACGATGGTTGCCTATGTTCTGTGCCCGCATCTTCTTCCCCCATGCAGTCCACCATACGCCCAAGTCAGAAGCCACCTTCTCCTTGGGTAAACATGTTTTTGCCTTCCTTGACATGTTTCCCCCTTGCCGAATTAGCCTCCATCTAAGGCGTAGGCGTCAAGAGCATCATCCAGAACAATCTTTATATTGCCATAGTATTTCTTCTTTATCAAACTGCTCGAGTTGAAATATGTGGCTTGCAAAAGCTTCGGGCAGATGTTGATGAGTGTGCAATATCTGTCTCTGCGCAAAACAATTCAAATGGAAATGTATTAGAAACGAATGATGCAAATTGAAGAAAACATGTTACAGGTGGCTAGCGAATAAGTATTGTACTTACTCGGGAAAGAACACGAGAAGGTAATCCTTCTTTTTGTTCTTCAGCATGAAGTCTTTGAGGTAATCCCTCACAGTGATCGGTCCCCAGGGTTCAACAAGATCCTTTCACGCATGTAGAAGGGGTCCAATATCGCGATGCCCTCAGTTCTCTCTCTCTGGACCTTCATCGCCATGTTGAGCGAGTATAGGCAGACTATGGTATAGTCCAGCCGTTTACAATGAAACAAATTGAAGATGTCTTCGAACCACAGGAAGAAAAGATCCGTGGGGGGTGTATCCACAAAGCCCTTGCCCTCTGGCAGCTGGACCACAAAAAAAGGGTGCGCCAGATTTTTTTCTTTCAGAATTTGATTCTCCAGATACAGAATACTGCCATGCAGACTCTCCATAGGTGGACTTGCCTCTTTTAGCATCCTCAACTCCAGCATCGGCTTACCCGCTATGATGAGGACATCCATACTATTCCACTATCTCCTACTCCTATTCACAATGAAGATGTTGCTGAAAAGAACAAGTCCAAGGAAATCAGGATTGGACCCATTACAAGAGCTCGTGCAAAGCTACTTGAGCAACAGGTGAATTCACTCTTAATTGAACCTGATGTTTTACTTAATGAGAACTTTATACTACCTAAGTCTATGCATCTTTGTATGATCAGGTTTATTGATAACACAAGCGTTGCGCGAGGAGGAGGAGAGTTGCAGCAAGAAGGACAAGCGCTGATTTCCAATATCAACAAGTGTGCGAGGGAGGAGCGGGAGGCATGCGCACTAGGAGGCAATGAGGAAATCACATATGAGCAAGAGAGAGAGATGGCGCACCAAGAATTACATGTTTGAGGTGTTCCACGATGTTTGGACTGCGTGCCAATAAGGCCGAATCCATATATGGGTCGGTATGTATCAGTTTGAGTCGAACCGAGTCAGTTTGGGCAAAGATATGGCTGTTTTTAGGCCCGTTTAGAGGGGAGGACGCCCCAGCCCTCATATAAACCTCCGTAGCCGTCACAAGTTAGGTTTTAGACCACGTTAAAATATTTTGGAGTTGTTTCTTTCATAGAACCTCTGGAATTACCCTGTGTTTGAGTCTACCAACTATAATTGAGTGTGATCTGTTGTTCCATTGGGAATTAGTAGATTGCATACTACCGTTCGTGGTCACGGCTGCGTGCGCAAGAGTGTGGTGTTGTGAATATCCTACAAGATTCGAGAGCTATTGCATTGGCATCAGGGATCGAGCGGGAGAGATCATAGCTACGCACTAGTTATCTATGATCCACCATTACCATCGACAAGAGCTTCCTGAGAAGATCGGGCCACCCCATATCATCTTGGTATCAGATTTCCAGTGCTGCCTCAGTAAGCATCCACAAATCCATCTATAGATTAGTTATTTTTGTCCTATACAGAAAAGGCCACACAAAAAGGTTAGGGTTCATAGTGTTTGCCATAGCCTGTTCGTAAGTTCTAGTTGCTAGTCGTAGTCCTTTTGTGTAGCCTTTCTTCTAAATCTGAGTCGTAGTTTTTGTCTAGTTTTTGTTTGTTTTTGTTCCACCGTCAGATTCCCTAGACTGTTTCTAGACTGGTTCTCGAGTTCTTGAGACTGTTCATCGTGTTCTTGAGTTTTAGATCTACTAGATCTATTTTCTAGTTGTTTTGGGGAGTCGTAGATCCGTTTCGAAAGAAGAAAAAAATATACCGATCGGAACTTCCTGTACGTGAGGCATGTTGAAAAGAAAAGGAAAAAAGAAACTAATCCTAGTCCTGCTACCGTACGTGCCTGCCACGAAGTAAAAAATAATAATCTGGATCGGTTTCCTACAAATACGTGAGGTTTCCTCTCGTTGAAGCCAAGCTACGTGAAAAAAAATCCGTGCAATCGCTAGTGCGCACGTACAAACACAAAGGTGGTCTGCCCTCTAGCATGAGAGTTAGGCACAAAAAAACGGGCTCATGCTAGACCACAGACTGGTTTGAGGTCGTACGAGAAATTTGTTGTGTCTGCCGACATCCTGCCGCGGCAGGATTTCGGGCCTTTTTTCTGCCGTGGCAGAGACCAATTCTCAGGTCAAATTTTTTTCTTTTTTTGTTTATTTTTTTACTGAGTCCACATAGTGTACCTATCCTTGTGAGCCTTAGTAAGCCTTTCTTTGTGTCTAAAACTATCCTATGACACTAGCATGCTTAGTGCTCTGTGGGCTGCTCAGTTTAGCAATCTTGTGCCTGTTTCGTTGAGACATTGCTAGCGTCTCTCCTTGTGCATTGCAACTCGAGCGTTCCTCTGACATATCTCACTTTATTGAGCTCATTTCCATAGTTGCAATTGCCCATTTATCTCCACCGTGTGTGTTTCTGTGAGTCTTTGTCATAGGATTAGCACTAGGACTTGCTTGCGGTGTAGTTAGGATAACATACCTATAGCTCCACCATAAATAACATGTGTGCCATGTGATCGTTCTCCATACCTTTGATATTCACTTCATCACATCAGTACATAAGTCTTTGATTTCGATTTGGTAAGCATCTCTATTTACTTTGGAACGGTAAGATCTCCTTTCTTATCAGTTGTGAGTGAGTTGTGAGAGTTTCCACCATACCGATTTTGATTTTTGCACTAACCTACTAATCATGTCTTTGAGTGATGATGAAGTTGTGTCATAGAAAAAGCAACTTGAGGAGCTTGTTACTTGGCGTGAGTCTGTTGATAGAAATATCACTGACATACAAGATGTTGTGGAGAATAATACTGGCGCCATCAATAATATTCAGACCCAGCTGACGGCAATGAATGTGAACTTTGCCACCTTGCAGCGTTCTATTGAGGCTATTCAAGCGACACTCTAGCTAGGACCTGCACAACAACATGAGGATGCATTTGAGGACTTTGATGAGGGTAGTGCGGCTGATGCTGCCCCACATCATGGCAGGGGACGTGCCAATCCCCCTGCACCTGCGGTTGCTCCTCTGTATGGCTGTGGGTATGCTCCTGTTGGACGTGCTCAGCGTGTTTATAATCCAGCTGATGATAGTTTGGGCAAGCCCAAGTTCTCAATTCCTTCTTTCAATGGCTCGCTAGATCCCGAGGATTATATTACTTGGGAGTTGAAGATTGCGAAGCTCTGGCGTTTGTTTGATTACCCAGAAGACAAGAAGGTTAAGCTTGCAGCATCAGAGTTTGATGGTTATGCTTTGTGTTGGTGGGAAGCTATTGTGCAGAATAGACGGAATGACAATGAACTTCCTGTGAGGGATTGGCGTGAGATGAAGGCCATCATGGCGGATCGTTTTGTTCCCTCCAATTATTTGCGCCCCGTGTTTGACAAGCTGACACAGTTGAGGCAAGGCACAATGACAGTTGATGAGTACTACATGGAGATGGAGATGCTTATGCAGCGTGCTAATGTTCGTGAATCACGAGAGATGACAATGCAGCATTTCCTCAACAATTTGAATCTTCAAATCAAGAGTATTGTGTGTTATCACAAGCATGAGCCAATGGACGAGCTGCTGCACCATGCTAGAGAGGCCGAATCCCAGCTGGCTGAAGAGGCGAAGTCACGTGCTCGTTTTCCATCTTCCAGCAGATTTTCGGCAAGATCTACACCTCCTGCTGTCACGCCACCAGTTGCTGCTCCTTTTACACCATCGGCCAAACCTGCAAGTACACCTTTGTTTGGTTCTAATGCTCGGAAAACCGCTGCTCCTGCTGCTAGCTCGGGTTCCAACATGTCTACTGCACGTACTCGTGATGTAGTGTGCCATACTTGTGGAAGTAGAGGTCACTACAAGAAAGATTGTCCAAACAGCAAGGTTATGTTTGCTAATGAACAAGGTGAAGTAGAGAGTGGAGATGAAGGTTCTGATGATGATGTTGATGATGCCGAGGATGGTGCTGATGCGTATCCTGAGCATGCTCCAACTATCGTTGGAACTTGTTCTAAACAAAAGCTCTAGTTGGACCTAACAAGGCTTGCAAGGTCATTATTGATGGAGGTAGCTGCAGAAATCTTGCAAGTAAGGAACTATGTGCCAAACTGAATTTGACATACTTACCTCATCCCAAGCCATACTACATACAATGGTTGAGCAACAATGGTGAGATGAAGGTAAATCATATGGTACGTGTGAATTTTCAAATAGGGCCATACAAAGATTCTATTGATTTTGATGTGGTTCCTATGACCGTTTGTCACCTACTATTGGGTCGGCCTTGGCTTTATGATCGCCATGTGCAACACAATGGCCGAGCCAATACATATCACTTGGAATTCAAAGGGAAGAAGATTACTATGCAGCCAATGACACCACAAGATATTGTGAATGATTCTCGCCAGAAGATAGAGGTGAATTTGAAGGAGGATCCTACAGCTCGGTGAGATTGTGTGACAGCTGTTCCTGATGTAATCGAGCCTAAATTGAGTGATATAACGAAAAGTGATAGAGTGCCTGGTTTATTAATATTAGCCACTAAGGAAGATATGAGAGAATTTCGTGAGGATCCTACAACCATGCCACTTTTGCTCATGTATAAGGGCGAGGTATTGGTTTCTAACGACATGACCCCTGTTTCTCTAGGTGTCTCTTCTGTTTTACAGGACTTTGGGGATGTGTTTCCAGAAGATGTACCCGCAGTCTTGCCTCCATTGCGTGGTATAGAACATCAAGTGGACCTGATCCCTGGCGCCACACTTCCCAACCGTGTACCCTACAGGACTAATCCCGATGAAACTAAGGTAATTCAGAAGCAAGTACAAGCGTTGCTGGATAAAGGGTACATTTGTATTTCTCTTAGCCCTTGTGTTGTTCCTATTATTTTAGTTCCTAAGATAGATGGTACATGGCGCATGTGTGTTGACTGTAGAGCGATTAATAACATCACTATTCGATATCGTCATCCTATTCCACGCTTAGAGGATATGCTAGATGAATTGAGTGGTGCTGTTGTTTTCTCTAAGATAGACTTGCGTAGTGGTTATCATCAAATTAGGATGAAAGAAGGGGATGAGTGGAAAACTGCTTTCAAAACTAAATTCAGTTTGTATGAGTGGTTAGTCATGCCGTTTGGTCTTACGAATGCACCTAGTACATTCATGCGTTTGATGAATCATGTGTTGAGAGAGTTTATTGGTCGTTTTGTGGTTGTTTACTTTGATGATATACTCATATACAGCCACACCGAATCGGAACATTGCACTCATATTCGACAAGTTTTGCAAGTGTTGCGTGATAATAAACTGTATGCTAATCTTGAGAAGTGCACATTTGCAAAAGATCAGGTCATATTCCTAGGATTTATTGTATCTAAGAATGGAGTAGAGGTAGATCAATCAAAAATTGAATCAATTCAGAATTGGCCAACTCCCATGAATGTAAGTCAAGTGCGTAGTTTCCACGGTTTAGCTGGTTTCTATAGGCGCTTTGTGAAAGATTTTAGCACCATTGCTGCACCATTAAATGATTTGACAAAGAAAGGTGTTCCTTTTGTATGGGGCGCGGCCCAAGACATTGCATTTGATACATTGAAACGTTTACTTACTTCTGCACCATTGCTTGCATTACCTGATTTTTCGAAGCAATTTGAAGTTGAATGTGATGCTAGTGGTATAGGCATAGGTGGCGTTTTGATGCAAGAGGGTCGGCCTATAGCTTATTTTTCTGAGAAATTGACTGGTGCTCGTTTGAATTATTCAATCTATGATAAAGAATTGTATGCACTTGTTAGAGTACTTGAGGTTTGGCAACATTATTTGTGGCCAAAGGAATTCATCATACATTCTGATCATGAAGCATTGAAATACTTGAAAGCTCAATCAAACTTGCATAGAAGATTAGCTAAATGGGTTGAGTTCATTGAGTCTTTTCCTTACATCATTAATTATAAGAAGTGATGCAGCCCGTCCTGCGGACGCTACTACATCCACAACGCCAAGTCCCCAAGATCGTCCCCAAGTCAACCAAGAAGATGGACCAGGAGCAGCCAGCTCCAGAACGAGAGTCTCCGCCGTCTTCGCCCCGGAGAGTCCGCCCGAATCCAGCCGGAGTGTCCGGCGCGACTCGGCCGGAGTGTCCGGCCTGCCCCAGCCCCAACCTGGCGTGGACATTCAGAAGGCCAGTTCGGACACTACCCGGAGTGTTCGGCTACCTCGGACTGTCCGTTCACTCCGACCCGGACTGTCCGGCCCAAGTGATGGGCCTGGGAGCAAACAGCTGGGCCCTTGGCCCATGTACCCCTCTATTTCGCATCAAACCCTAGTTTTATGCCCAAACTACCCCTAAACTTGTGGCTGGCCTATAAATAGAGCCCCCACCCCTCATGTATCCCTCAGGCATAGATGATAGACTAAAGAAAAGCCCCCTTTGTGGAATCTCTATTTTGCCTCATCCCCTTCTACCAAAGGGGATCGGCTATCGTCACCACCTCGTCGGAGTTTGCATCGCACCTCCCTCGTTGTACAAGGCCTTGGCATCGGTGTCCCTTTTCCAAGACGTCAAGACCCTCTCCAAGGTGTTCTTCCCTCTCCGCTTGGGATTGACGAGAGCACGTTGACCGATCTTTCCTTGCGAGGATTCTATCGAACCGGTGGCCACCGGTGAGAGCAATCGGCCTTGTATCGTGTGTGTTTTGCGTGTGTTCATCGTGTTCTTCGCGAGGTGTGTGTCTGCTTCCGCTACCTTCTCCCTTTCCCCTCGCTTTCCCATCGATTTGACCACGAGATCCGTGAAGATCGGGCCACCCTAGAGGTTTGCCCTCATCATTTGGTATTAGAGTGTACACTTCAAGATGGAGGAAGCCAAAGCCACATATGTGATGAAGTCGACCCGGGCACTGCTCTCAACAACAACATGAGCCTACTTCCACCACTACCACAAGATGGCGACGGCAAGGTCGAGAATGGTGAGCATGGGACTTTCCCTTCACCAAAGGAGGCGCAAGGAGTTGAGAGAACCGAACCTACCCCCATATGCTTGAGTGATGATGTGGTACCAATCCCATGTGAGTATGAGAGCCACTTAGCCCACTTGAGTGAAAACAAGAGTGAGATGAGTGACTCCACCATACGTGAGATTGAGTGCTTCCACTTGGAGGGCATGAGTGATACACCGAGTGAGTTGAGAGTGGTAGTTGATAGGTCATGTGAGACCACTTTGATTGCTAACGACTTACCCTCTACCTCTAGTGTGTTTCCTCATGATGTGCTAGGTTCCATGGATCAAGAAGCGCTAAGCTTGGAGATGATGATGCCTCCAACCGACAAGATGTACATGGTGGATGAAGATGATGCCATCCCCATATTGGATGAAGAAGTCGCCCACATGGAGGCCAATGCTACCACAACACCCACTTCATATGAGAGGTATGAACAAGGTAACAATACGGGTGTTGATGATGCCATGATCCCACTAGTGGACATGATGACTTGTGATGATTGGCATGCTATGGATGATGTTTGTGATATCACATATGACTTATTGGTATTTCCATGTGATACTTTGCCTTTGCATAATGTTGAGCATGTGAAATTATTTGATTGTGATGATGTTGCCATAGACATGCCATGCTCTAAACGTTACATTGATGATATCATTGCTTGCACTTTGTTGAACAATTGCTCTTTCCAATGTTTTGCTTGTAATGATAATCATAATGCTACCCCCCGGACCATGCTTTGTCATGAGTGTTTTACAATCTCTCCCGTTGCTTGCAATAAGTTGAATAATTGCTCTTTCACTTGTTTTGCTTGCAACAATAATTCTCATATGGTTTATATTGAGATGGCCCCCATAGCTTTCTCAAATTTTGGAGATTTTGGTGATTGCCATGATAAGCATGTTCCCCACTTTCATACTCACCATGCATATTTTTCATACTTTATTGACACTAATGGTGATGTGCACAAGAAGAGATACGTCATGATGGATGATGTGTTTCTCTACCATGCACACACGTTCTTCCTTTTGTGTTTGATGTGTGTAGGTACCCGCACAAGAATGTCAACCTCGGTTGAGCACGAGTTGACAAAAAGAGCTCTAGAGAGCATCCCCCAAGTGAGTTCAAGATCGAACCCAGGTCTGATACCTTTTGCATGCTTTGCATCTTTCATGTTGACAAATTGCTCTTTCCTATGGTTAACTTGCAAGCATGTTAACGGTATTCTTTCACCTTGTGACAATCATGTTTCATTGCTTTTGGATATGGATGCTTTGTGTGTTGCCACAAAAATGCTGAACAATTTCTCTTTCCGATGTTTTGTGTGCAACCATAATGCCATTATGAGCATGTATTGTCATGAGAGCTTCCAAATCTCTCGTATTGTTGTTGCAACAAACATAAGGACCACTTGCTCTTTCATATGGTTTGTTTGCAAACATGTTGTTTTTGCTTCCGCTTGCGATACTCATACCCCCATGATTTTGACTTTTGATGATATGTGTATGGCATCCAACATATTGAACAATTGTTCTTTCCAATGGTTGGTTTGCACGCATAATCTTATTGTTTTGGATATTCTTCCTCATGTGTTTTTGCTGAATTCTCCTAGCTTTGCATCAAAGATGTTGATCAAGATTTTACTCACTTGCTTTGAGTGCCACACTAAGATGTTATATGGAGTTTTTGAGTTCCCACATTTGGATGATGTTCAATTAACTTCCATGCACTTTGACCTTGCATACGCATTTTGTTTGTGATACTTGAGTTGTGCTAATAGTGTTGTGAACAAGAATGGACATGCCACAAATGACATGCTCCTCTATCACACACAAACATATGTTGCTTGGTCTTTGTTGTGTGAAGGTACAATTGCATACGTGTCAACCTCTATGAACAAAGAGTTGACAAGACGAATCGAAGAGAGTTACCTAGGGCTATCCTTCAATGAGCTATCTCTATATCATAAGGTGACTTCCTTCTACTTGAGGACTCATGCTATAATCTTCATGAATTGGCTACTCTTTGAGTGTTGCTTCGCTTTTGTTGTGAGCTTTGTAGGCTTCATGGAAGGTGAAGGAACATTGAAGAGTTGCCACATCAAGCTTCTCAAGGACGACTATATGGTGAACCCCAGGATCAAGAAGGCCTCTCGGCATCATCTTCTTAGGATGAGCATGAAGAGTCGAGGACGACTCTTTTTGAAGGGGGGGAGCTGATGCAGCCCGTCCTGTGGACGCTACTACATCCACAACGCCAAGTCCCCAAGATCGTCCCCAAGTCAACCAAGAAGATGGACCAGGAGCAGCCAGCTCCAGAACGAGAGTCTCCGCCGTCTTCGCCCTGGAGAGTCCGCCCGAATCCAGCCAGAGTGTCCGGCGCGACTCGGCCGGAGTGTCCGGCCTGCCCCAACCCCAACCTGGCGTGGACATTCAGAAGGCCAGTTCGGACACTACCCGGAGTGTTCGGCTACCTCGGACTGTCCGTTCACTCCAACCCGGACTGTCCGGCCCAAGTGATGGGCCTGCGAGCCAACAGCTGGGCCCTTGTCCCATGTACCCCTCTATTTCGCATCAAACCCTAGTTTTATGCCCAAACTACCCCTAAACTTGTGGCTGGCCTATAAATAGAGCCCCCACCCCCTCATGTATCCCTCAGGCATAGATGATAGACTAAAGAAAACCCCCCCTTTGTGGAATCTCTAGTTTTGCCTCATCCCCTTCTACCAAAGGGGATCGACTATCGTCACCACCTCATCGGAGTTTGCATCGCGCCTCCCTCGTTGTACAAGGCCTTGGCATCGGTGTTCCTTTGCTAAGACGTCAAGACTCTCTCCAAGGTGTTCTTCCCTCTCGCTTGGGATTGACGGGAGCACGTTGACCGATCTTTCCTTGCGAGGATTCAATCGAACCGGTGGCTACCGGTGAGAGCAATCGGCCTTGTATCGTGTGTGTTTTGCGTGTGTTCATCGTGTTCTTCGCGAGGTGTGCGTCCGCTTCCGCTACCTTCTCCCTTTCCCCTCGCTTTCCCATCGATTTGACCACGAGATCCGTGAAGATCGGGCCACCCTAGAGGTTTGCCCTCATCAAGAAGGGAAAAGAGAAGGTTGTTTCTGATGCTCTATCTTAGAAGAACATGCTATTAACCAATCATGATGTTAAAATTCCTGGATTAGAAGCTATTTGTGCACTTTATGCAACTGACCATGATTTTGCTGAACCATATCGTTTGTGTGCTCTTAGAAACGCATGGGATAAGTATCATATACATGATGGATATTTGTTTCGAGCTAACAAACTATGTATTCCAGAATCATCGTTGCGTTTTTTTAGTGCAGGAATCACATGCTGGTGGTTTGATGGGTCACTTTGGGCGTGAGAAGACGTTGCTCATGCTTACTGATCACTTTTATTGGCCCAAGATGAGGCGTGATATGTACAGATTTGACAACCGATGCATTACATGTCACAAATCGAAATCCAAGCTGAAGCCTCACGGTTTGTGTACACCTCTCTCCGCACCTACTACTCCATGGGAAGACATTAGTATGGATTTTGTGCTAGGTCTACCTAAAACTCAGAGAGGTCATGATGCTATATTTGTGGTAGTGGATAGGTTCTCTAAGATGGCTCATTTTATTGCCTGCCACAAAAGCGACGATGCGTCGCATGTTGCTAACCTGTTTTTCAGGGACATCGTGAGATTACATGGAGTACCAAAGACGATTGTTTCTGACCGTGATGTTAAGTTCATGAGCTACTTTTGGAAGACCTTATGGGGGAAGCTAGGAACGAAGCTGCTGTTCAGTACTACATGTCATCCCCAAACAGATGGTCAAACGGAGGTGGTGAATCAAACATTATCACAGCTACTAAGGACCATGATTAAAAAGAATCTGTGGGAATGGGAAGAGTGTTTGCCATATGTTGAGTTTGCTTACAACAGGGCTGTGCATTCAACAACTCAGCTTTGTCCTTTTGAGGTGGTGTATGGCTTCAAGCCATTGACGCCACTTGATATGTTGCCTCTGCCATTACATGAGAGAGTTGATATGGAGGCATCAAAACATGCTGATTATGTGAAGAAAATACATGAGAAGACTCGATAGGCTATTGAGAAGAAAGGCAAGAACATTGCTGCTACAAGGAATCAAGCAAGAAAAGAAGTGTTGTTCGAGCCTGGAGATATGGTTTGGGTGCATCTACGCAAGGATAGGTTCCCACTACTTTGCAAGTCCAAGTTGAAGCCACGTGGTACTGGTCCTTACAAAGTGCTAGCCAAAATTAATGATAATGCCTACTCAGTTGATATACCTATTGAGGAGTTTGGTGGTGCTAGCAACAGCTTCAACGTTGCTGATTTGTCACCATATGCTGGAGAAGAGCTTGGAGCGTCGAGGTCGACGCCTTTTGAAGGGGGGAGATGATGAGGACATCCATACTATTCCACTATCTCCTATTCACAATGAAGATGTTGCTGCAAAGAACAAGTCCAATGAAATCAGGATTGGACCCATTACAAGAGCTCGTGCAAAGCTACTTGAGCAACAGGTGAATTCACTCTTAATTGAACCTGATGTTTTACTTAATGAGAACTTTATACTACCTAAGTCTATGCATCTTTGTATGATCAGGTTTATTGATAACACAAGCATTGTGCGAGGAGGAGGAGAGTTGCAGCAAGAAGGACAAGCGCTGATTTCCAATATCAACAAGTGCGCGAGGGAGGAGCGGGAGGCATGCGCACTAGGAGGCAATGAGGAAATCACGTATGAGAAAGAGAGAGATATGGCACACCAAGAATTACATGTTTGAGGTGTTCCACGACGTTTGGACTGCGTGGCAATAAGGCCGAACCCATATATGGGTCGGTATGTATCAGTTTGAGTCGAACCGAGTCAGTTTGGGCCAAGATATGGCTGTTTTTAGGCCCGTTTAGAGGGGAGGACGCCCCAGCCCTCATATAAACCTCCGTAGCCGTCACAAGTTAGGTTTTAGACCACGTTAAAATATTTTGGAGTTATTTCTTTCATAGAACCTCTGGAATTACCCTGTGTTCGAATCTACCAACCTCTGGATTGCATACTACCGTTCGTGGTCACGGCTGCGTGCGCAAAAGTGTGGTGTTGTGAATATCCTACAAGGTTCGAGAGCTGTTGCATTGGCATCAGGGATCGAGCGAGAGAGATCATAGCTACGCACTAGTTATCTATCATCCACCATTACCATCGACAAGGGCTTGCTAAGAAGATCGGGCCACCCCATATCACGCTACATGCACTTTCCACAAGACATCCTTGGATGCATATGGCACACCGTCCTGAGCCCGGATAGTCGTCCTCGCCCCCTTTGTTGGAAATGGCTAGCTCGCAGCCTTCGGCTTCTTACTTCTTTTTCGACCCTTCTTGATCTCTTGAATAGGGATCGCTAACTCCTTACCGGCCACCTGGTGTAGTGTGTTAGGGCTGAAAACAATTCCACGCTGGGCTTGTGGAGCATCGGTGATAGGTGGAGGCGTCTCTTGAGAACTGCCGAAGATTAGACGCTGTGAGCACGTCGTACTGGATCCATCTAGATCATCGCAAGCGCGGCTGAAGGGTACAATAGAAGGCATGTAAAGTTCAACATCGGCGCCAGTGTTGAGGAATGCATCCATGTTGTCATCATCGCTGTCGTCGTGTGGCATATCCACTGGTGGTGGTGGCGGCGACGATGGTGGTGCGACGGCCTTGCCATGGCTTATGCTAGTGGCGATGACTGGTGATGGCAGCGGTATTGTCCTTGGGGTGGTGCCTCCCCTGATATGAATCTAGGTATTAGGCCATACCAAGGGCCAGCCGTGGCATCCTCCGAGGTTCAAGTGTTCGTCGGCTCCTTCGGGTTGAACAGGGATCGACGTTGTTGCACCCTGGCAACACCCAAGCCATCGCAACCCAGAACATGCCATCAGGCATGGGCTTGTTGTGGAACATGCGGTTCTTCGGTTGAACGAGAGTGCACTTGGCAACATCCTTCAACTCGCCCTCCACGTATTGCAGGAGGGTGCAAGCAACGTCCTACGAAGAAGCATGCGTGTTGGGCATCATTAGAGATATGGCCATCATCAAAGGCAAAGGAGATGAGCATCTAAGACGCTTAATTAGTTACCTTGGTGATGGCATCGAGCTTAGCTAGTGTCGATGCACCGCCGATGGTGGCGGGCGTCCAAGTGACAAGAGGGGCTACTTGCATCCGTGGTGCCGGCTAGTGTATGCTCCGCCTCCAGCTGGGGATTACTAGGACGAAGCACTAGCGGCGACGCGGTGTTGTTGGGCGGCGTCCTCACCAGTTCGACCGGTTGCGCCAGGTTGTTGCTGGGTGGCGTCATCACCGGTTCGACCAGTTGCACCGTGCTATTGGCGGCCGAGGTCAACACCGCCGCGAAGTCTGGCTGCCTTGTTGCGTACGTGAGCGGGGTCACCAATGCGAACCACGCCGGTATGTGGCTGGTCGCGTTGCTGCCGGTCAAGCTGGGCAGAGGTATTGTCCATTGTCGACCTGCCAGGTTCCAAGCATCAAGCCCTTCCAACAAAGAAGGAACAATCTCTATGATCCTCTGTCCCAACCGATCATCGGTCATCTATGGCATACTATCCATTCTTTTCTTGATCTCTTGAAACTCGCATCGCTCCTCAGCCTCCTTCTGCAAATCTTTCTCCCTTCTAGCCTTAGCATCCTATTTGTAGTAGTCCCTCATTTTCGTGGTCATGCCTAAGCTAAGCACATGGACACCTGACGTCGGCGGCTTCCACGTTTCCCTTTTCTTGAAACGGTTCGTCACCCTGTTGAAAGGACCGTCCCACGGCTCCGTCGACCCCTGGGAGGAGCCCATAGCTACTTCCATTTCCTTTGTGCAGAAGGAAGAGTTTAACGTGTTTAGAAATTAGGCTTCATTCTTAATTATAACTTGAGATCCACGCAAGGTAAATTCCTTACCAGATGTTTCTCAAATTTCTTCACATCCTCATCATTGGTAATGAATTCCTTCGTTACTGGGTGAAGATATTAGCGACCCCAGACAAAGTTTCTCGTCTGCACGTGCGTGAATTTGTACCACAGGTTTTCTTTACCTAGACATCGAAGCTTGGCATCCTCGTTGTCCCAAATGGGCTTTACTCCTCTATAACCGCCGCTTCCGCAATGATGGTTGCCTATGTTCTGTGCCCGCATCTTCTTCCCCCATGCAGTCCACCATACGTCCAAGTCAGAAGCCACCTTCTCCTTGAAAATGTTAAATTCTTCTTCGTCGAGCCTCGGCTCGTGCTTCTTGATCTCCTCAAAGCTTTTACCCTTATCAATTCGTGCCTTCACCCGGGTTCTCCAGCTGCTCAAGGCGTTTCTCATCTTCGTGAGGGCTACCTAGTTTGCCTTATTCCCTTTGAGATTTAAGTTGTTAAACGGATCTGGGAACTTGTATTGTTGGTGAAGCTTCTGGATGAGGAGATCTGTCAGATGCGCTTGCTCAGGTGATCTTAGGTTTACCGTGTTGAGTGAGACGGTGTCCCAGACGATGCACCCGATTTGTATGACATACACTTTGACAAGGTCTTCAGGCTCCAAAGGTATGCCAGAAGGGGACACTTCAGTAAATTCCTCTCAGACGGTGCCGAGCACTGGCGGTTGCAGATCCTTCCTTTGCTTCTTGGCGCTATTAGGTTGGCTACCGCAGCCATCTGTGCGTTTGCTGGCAGTGGTCTCACCCTTAGCTCCAGTATCGGTGGTGGCTTCATCCTGGCCATCACCACTATCAGTGGTTTCGTCGACGGCGGCGACATCCTCATCTTGCATCGGGTCATACATCTTGTCATCGCCCTCGTCCCGGCCAAACTCCCAAAATGCCTTGTTACTCTCCCGGGCTTCTTCTAAGAAGTTTGTAGGCCGAGATGTGCCGGCCCTGTAGTTGCTGTGTCCGCTCGACATGGTGAGTACTACATACAAAGATGCAACTAGTTAGTATAAAAATCTAAGGGAAAATGCGGCATGACCTTTGCTAATCTATGGACATAGGAGTGCCCATTTTTCACCGAAACAGAAATGGATCAACATTTCGGCGAAAACGGGCAACTCAAAACCCTTAAAGGGTTGAAATCCTGCATCTCAAACACATAAACATATATACATATAGGAGAAGCACATATCTTGCACCCACAAATTCATCAATAACTACTAGAACATATCTTGCACCCACAAATTCATCAATATATACAGTTTTTCTTGAATATACAAGCAGATAATAGCAGAAACCGTCAGTAGTGACAATTTTACTTGAATATATACAACAATTTGGTGCTAGAACCTAAGATACTGAACCTAAACACGGGCCTTTGGATACAGAACCTAGGCTACTAAACCTAAGAAACTCTGCAAGAACCACTAGCTGCAAGCAAGCACTAACTGCAAGCAAGCACTAGGGAATCTGATGAGGACATCCATACTATTCCACTATCTCCTACTCCTATTCACAATGAAGATGTTGCTGCAAAGAACAAGTCCAATGAAATCAGGATTGGACCCATTACAAGAGCTCGTGCAAAGCTGATTGAGCAACAGGTGAATTTACTCTTAATTGAACCTGATGTTTTACTTAATGAGAACTTTATACTACCTAAGTCTATGCATTTATGTTTGATCAGGTTCGTTGAAGAAACAAGCATGGCACGAGGAGGAGAAGGGCTACAAGAGGAGCCCGGCATGATGATCGCCCGAGGATGCGCGAGGGAGGAGCGGGAGGAATGCGCAAGAGAAGATCATCAAAACGTAGTCGACTGAGAGTTAGCAGGCGGACAACAAGGAACGTTCAATTCGGATAGACAGAAGTTCTGAAATTGAAATGGACGTGGTTTCCACATACCAACTCCGAATTAAGCACATAAGTACTTGTTGGAAAGATAATTCCGAGATCTTTCCAACGGATACTTGCACATCTCCTAGTTAGTTACGACCTGTGCGCAGCAACCAAAACAAGTCGACAGACGTTTTCTGCCAGTTTACAAATAGAGTCCTTTTAAGTTGGGAAAGTTAGAGATATGTTTGGTTTTGACCCCAACTCTATGTTGGATGTCTAGCAGCTTTATATAGGCCTGTAAATCATGGTTTTTAGGTTTAGACCATGTTAAAATATTTTGGAGTTGTTTCTTTCATAGTACCTCTGGAGTTACCCTATGTTCGAATCTACCAACTATAATTGAGTGTGATCTGTTGTTCTATTGGGAATTAGTAGATTGCATACTACCGTTCGCGGTCACGGCTGCGTGCGCAAGAGTGTGGTGTTGTGAATATCCTATAAGGTTCGAGATCTGCTGCACTGGCATCAGGGATCGAGCGGGAGAGATCGTAGCTACGCACTAGTTATCTATCATCCACCATATCATCGACAAGAACTTGCTGAGAAGATCAGGCCACCCCATATCATCTTGGTATCAGATTTCCAGTGTTGCCTCGGTAAGCATCCACAAATCCATCCATAGATTAGTTGTTTTTGTCCTATATAGAAAAAGCCACACAAAAATATTAGGGTTCATAGTTCATTGCCATAGCCTAGATAACACTGTTCAAGAGTTCTAGTTGTTGATCGTAATCCTTTTGTGTAGCCTTTCTTCTAAATCTGAGTCGTAGTTTTTGTCTAGTTTTCGTCTGTTTTTGATCTGTTGTCGGAGTCCCTAGACTATTTCTAGACTGTTCTCATGTTCTTGAGTCTTAGATCTATTAGATCTGTTTTCTTTTAGTCTGAGGTTGTAGATCCGTTTGAAAGAAAAAAAAATCAATCCAGATCAGTACAACACGCCTGACCGCAGACAAGTCTGCCCCCCAGCGTGCGTGAGAGTCAGCAAAAAAATCCGAAAAAAAAATCGGACCCTCGCTGCACCACAGACCAGTCTGTGCTAGTACTTGAAAAAAAATATTCTGCCGCCATCCTGCCACGGCAGGATTTTAGGACGTTTTTCTGCCGTGGCAGAGACCAATTCTCAGGTCAATTTTTTTTCTTTTTTTTGTTTATTTTTTTACTGAGTCCACATAACGTACCTATCCTTGTGAGCCTTAGTAAGCCTTTCTTTGTGTCTAAAACTATCCTACAAGACTAGCGTGCTTAGTGCTCTGCGGGCTGCTTAGTTTAGCAATCTTGTGCCCGTTTCGTTGAGACATTGCTAGCGTCTCTCCTTGTGCATTGCAACACGAGCGTTCCTCCGACATACCTCACTTTATTGAGCTCATTTTTATAGTTGCAATTGCCCCATTTATCTCCACCGTGTGTGTTTCCGTGGGTCTTTGTCATACGATCAGCACTAGGACTTGTTTGCGGTGTAGTTAGGATACCATACCTACAGCTCCACCATAAATAACCTGCGTGCCCTGTGATCGTTCTCTATACCTTTGATATTCACTTCATCACATCAGTGCATCAGTTTTTGATTTTGTTTGGTAGAGCATCTCTATTCACTTTGGAACGGTAAGATCTCCTTTCTTATTAGTTGTGATTGAGCCGTGAGAGTTCCACCATACATATTTTGATTTTTGCACTAACCTACTAATCATGTCTTCTAGTGATGATGATGTTGTGATGCAGAAAAAGAAGGATGAGGAGCTTGTTAATTGGCGTGAATATGAGGCTTTGAAGTCCCACTTGACACGTGTGTTTACTAACACGACAGATGCCATTGACAAGAATCTCCAGGATATGAATATGAGATTGGATCGGCATGTTGGAACGGTTGATACTATTCAAACGCAAGTGGCTATGCTCAATGTTAATGTCACCACTTTGCAGCGTTCCATTGAGGGTTTGACAGCCGCTTTACATAGAAGGGAAGATCCTCAACATGATGATGCCTTTGATGATTTCGATGAGGGTAGCGATGTGGATGCTGCTCCACATGTTGGCAGGGGACGTGCTATTCCCCCTGCCCATGCACCTGCTCATGGCCGTGGGTTTGCCCCTCTTGGACGTGCTCAACATGTTCACAACCAAGCTGCTGATGATGGTTTGGGAAATCCAAAGTTCTCAATCCCCAAGTTTGATGGTTCCATTGATCCTGAAGATTACCTCACATGGGAGTTGAAGATTTAGAAACTCTGACGCTTATTTGACTATCCAGAAGACAAGAAGGTCAAGCTTGCAGCATCTGAATTTGATGGTTATGCTTTGCGTTGGTGAGATGCTCTTGTGCAACATAGGAGGGAGGATAATGAACTTCCTGTGATGGATTGGCGCAAGATGAAGCAAATCATGAAGGCTCGTTTCATTCCAACCAACTACTTGCGATCAGTTTTTGATAAATTGACGCAATTGAAGCAAGGCACAATGACAGTAGATGAGTACTACATGGAGATGGAGCTGCTTATGAGCGTGCTCGAGTTCGTGAGTCCATTGAGATGACCATGCAGCGATTCCTAAACAATCTGAAGTTGCCAATCAAGAGCATAGTGCGTCGTCACAAGTATGAGACCATGAATGAGCTATTGCACCATGCTAGAGAGGCCGAATCCCAGTTGGCAGAAGAGGCGAAGTCACGCGCTCGTTTTCCATCCTCTAGCAGATTTTCGGCCAGATCTACTCCTCCTACAGCCGCGTCACCAGCTGCTGTTCCGTTTACACCATCGACCAAACCAGCAAGTACACCTTCCTTTGGTTCTAATGCTCGGAAACCCGCTACTGGTGCTGCTAGCTTGGGTTCCAACATGTCTACGGCACGTACTCGTGATGTGGTGTGCCATACTTGTGGAGGTAGAGGTCACTACAAGAAGGATTGTCCAAACAGCAAGGTTATGTTTGTCAACGAACAAGGAGAAGTAGAGAGTGGAGATGAAGCTTTTGACGATGATATTGATGATGGCGAGGATGGTGCTGCTGCATATGCTGAGCGTGCACCAACTATTGTCGTGTCTTCACGTGTACTTAGTGTGCAACCGGTTGAGGAATCCCAGTGTTGCAACTTGTTCCAAACAAAAGCTCTAGTCGGAACAAATAAAGCTTGCAAGGTCATTATTGATGGAGGTAGCTGCAGAAATCTTGCAAGTAAGGAACTATGTGCCAAACTAAATTTGACATACTTACCTCATCCCAAGCCATACTACATACAATGGTTGAGCAACAATGGTGAGATGAAGGTAAATCATATGGTACGTGTGAATTTTCAAATAGGGCCATACAAAGATTCTATTGATTTTGATGTGGTTCCTATGACTGTTTGTCACCTACTATTGGGTCGGCCTTGGCTCTATGATCGCCATGTGCAACACAATGGCCGAGCCAATACATATCACTTGGAATTCAAAGGAAACAAGATTACTATGCAGCCAATGACACCACAAGAAATTGTGAATGATTCTCGCCAGAAGATAGAGGTGAACTTGAAGGAAGGTACTACCACTCGGCGAGATTGCGTGACAACTGTTCCTGATGTTATTGAGCCTAAATTGAGTGATATAACGAAAAGTGAGAGAGTGCCCGGTTTATTGATATTAGCCACTAGGGAAGACATGAGAGAATTTCGTGAGGATCCTACAGCCATGCCACTTGTGCTCATGTATAAGGGTGAGGTATTGGTTTCTAACGACATGACCCCTATTTCTCTTGGTGTCTCTTCTATTTTGCAGGACTTTGGGGATGTGTTTCCAGAAGATGTACCCGCAGGATTACCTCCATTGCGTGGTATAGAACATCAAGTGGACTTGATTTCTGGCGCCACACTTCCCAACCTTGCACCCTACAGGACTAATCCTGAAGAAACTAAGGAAATTCAGAAGCAAGTACAAGCGTTGCTGGATAAAGGGTACATTCGTGTTTCTCTTAGCCCTTGTGTTGTTCCTGTTATTTTAGTTCCTAAGAAAGATGGTACATGGTGCATGTGTGTTGACTGTAGAGCGATTAATAACATCACTATTCGATATCGTCATCCTATTCCACGCTTAGAGGATATGCTAGATGAATTGAGTGGTGCTGCTATTTTCTCTAAAATTGACTTGCGTAGTGGTTATCATCAAATTAGGATGAAAGAAGGGGATGAATGGAAAATTGCTTTCAAAACTAAATTCGGCTTGTATGAGTGGTTAGTCATGCCGTTTGGTCTTACTAATGCACCTAGTACTTTCATGCATTTGATGAATCATGTTTTGAGAGAGTTTATTGGTCGTTTTGTGGTTGTTTACTTTGATGATATACTCATATACAGCCACACCGGATCTGAACATTGCACTCATATTAGACAAGTTTTGCAAGTGTTACGTGATAATAAACTGTATGCTAATCTTGAGAAGTGTACATTTGCAAAAGATAAGGTCATATTCCTAGGATTTGTTGTTTCTAAGCATGGAGTAGAGGTAGATCAATCTAAAATTGAATCAATTCAGAATTGGCCTACTCCAATGAATGTAAGTCAAGTGCGTAGTTTCCACGGTCTCGCTGGTTTCTATAGGCGCTTTGTGAAAGATTTTAGCACCATTGCTGCACCATTAAATGATTTGACAAAGAAAGGTGTTCCTTTTGTATGGGGCGCGGCCCAAGACATTGCATTTGATACATTGAAACGTTTACTTACTTCTGCACCATTGCTTGCATTACCTGATTTTTCGAAGCAATTTGAAGTTGAATGTGATGCTAGTGGTATAGGCATAGGTGGCGTTTTGATGCAAGAGGGTCGGCCTATAGCTTATTTTTCTGAGAAATTGACTGGTGCTCGTTTGAATTATTCAATCTATGATAAATAATTATATGCACTTGTGAGAGTACTTGAAGTTTGGCAACATTATTTGTGGCCAAAGGAATTTATCATACATTCTGATCATGAAGCATTGAAATACTTGAAAGCTCAATCAAACTTGCATAGAAGATTAGCTAAATGGGTTGAGTTCATTGAGTCTTTTCCTTACATCATTAATTATAAGAAAGGAAAAGAGAATGTTGTTGTTGATGCTCTATCTAGGAAGAACATGCTATTAACCAATCTTGATGTTAAAATTCCTAGATTAGAAGCTATTTGTGCACTTTATGCAACTGACCATGATTTTGCTGAACCATATCGTTTATGTGCTCTTAAAATGCATGGGATAAGTATCATATACATGATGGATATTTGTTTCGAGCTAACAAACTATGTATTCCAGAATCGTCGTTGCGTTTGTTCTTAGTGCAGGAATCACATGCTGGTGGTTTGATGGGTCACTTTGGGCATGAGAAGACGTTGCTCATGCTTGCTGATCATATTTATTGGCCCAAGATGAGGCGTGATGTGTACAGATTTGTGAGCAGATGCATTACTTGCCACAAGCCGAAATCCAAGCTGAAGCCTCACGGTTTGTATACACCTCTCTGCACCTACTACTCCATGGGAAGACATTAGTATGGATTTTGTGCTAGGTCTGCCTAAAACTCAGAGAGGTCATGATTCTATATTTGTGGTAGTGGATAGGTTCTCTAAGATGGCTCATTTTATTGCCTTCCACAAAAGCGATGATGCGTCGCATGTTGCTAACCTTTTTTTCAGAGACATCGTGAGATTACATGGCATACCAAACACGATTGTTTCTGACCAGGATGTGAAGTTCATGAGCTACTTTTGGAAGACCTTATGTGGGAAGCTAGGAACGAAGTTGTTGTTCAGTACTACATGTCACCCCCAAACAGATGGTCAAGCGGAGGTGGTGAATAGAACATTGTCATAGTTGCTAAGGACCATGATTAAAAAGAATCTGCGGGAGTGGGAAGAGTGTTTGCCACATGTTGAGTTCGCTTACAATAGAGCCGTGCATTCAACTACTCAGCTTTGTCCTTTTGAGGTGGTGTATGGCTTCAAGCCATTGACGCCACTTGATATGTTGCCTCTGCCATTACATGAGAGAGTTGATATGGAGGCATCAAAACGTGCTGATTATGTGAAGAAAATACATGAGAAGACTCGAGAGGCTATTGAGAAGAAAGGCAAGAACATTGCTGCTGCAAGGAATCAAGCAAGAAAAGAAGTGTTGTTCGAGCCTGGAGATATGGTTTGGGTGCATCTACGCAAGGACAGATTTCCACTACTTCGCAAGTCCAAGTTGAAGCCACGTGGTGCTGGTCCTTACAAAGTGCTAGCCAAAATTAATGATAATGCCTACTCAGTTGATATACCTATTGAGGAGTTTGGTGGTGCTAGCAACAGCTTCAACGTTGCTGATTTATGACCATATACAGGAGAAGACCTTGGAGCGTCGAGGTCGACGCCTTTTGAAGGGGGGGAGATGATGAGGACATCCATACTATTCCACTATCTCCTACTCCTATTCACAATGAAGATGTTGCTGCAAAGAACAAGTCCAATGAAATCAGGATTGGACCCATTACAAGAGCTCGTGCAAAGCTGATTGAGCAACAGGTGAATTCACTCTTAATTGAACCTGATGTTTTACTTAATGAGAACTTTATACTACCTAAGTCTATGCATTTATGTATGATCAGGTTCGTTGAAGAAACAAGCATGGCACGAGGAGGAGAAGGGCTACAAGAGGAGCCCGACATGATGATTGCCCGAGGATGCGCGAGGGAGGAGCGGGAGGAAGGCGCAAGAGAGGATCATCAAAACGAAGTCGACCGAGAGTTAGAAGGCAAACAACAAGGAAGGTTCAATTCGGACAGACAAAAGTTCTGAAATTGAAACTGACGTGGTTTCCACATACCAACTCCGAATTAAGCACATAAGTACTTGTTGGAAAGATAATTCCGATATCTTTCCAACGGGTACTTGCACGTCTCCTAGTTCGTTATGAGCTGTGCGCAGCAACCAAAACAAGTTGATGGACGTTTTGTGTCAGTTTACAAATAGAGTCCTTTTAAGTTAGGAAAGTTAGAGATATGTTTGGTTTTGACTCCAACTCTATGTTGGACGTCCAGCAGCCTTTATATAGGCATGTAAATCATGGTTTTTAGGTTTAGACCATGTTAAAATATTTTGGAGTTGTTTCTTTCCTAGAACCTCTAGAATTACCCTGTGTTCGAATCTACCAACTATAATTGAGTGTGATCTATTGTTCCATTGGGAATTACTAGATTGCATACTACCGTTCATGGTCACGGCTGCGTGCACAAGAGTGTGGTGTTGTGAATATCCTACAAGGTTCGAGATCTGTTGCACTGGCATCAGAGATCGAGCGGGAGAGATCATAGCTACGCACTAGTTATCTATCATCCACCATATCATCGACAAGAGCTTGCTGAGAAGATCGGGCCACCCCATATCAGAATCACTACTGAACCTACTACTACTCTACAAGAACCTACTACTGAACCTACTACTACTCTTCAAGAACCTACTACTACTGAACTTACTACTACTGAACCACTACTACTGAACCCATGTAATTATCTGTTCTTACTACTACTACTACATCTGGCAAGCACGGCGGAGGGATCAATGTATAGACAGTACCAAAGGCTATCATCATCAACTTATTACATGTAAGAATTGTAGGTGCATACTGCATCATCTTCATATTCAGGGCTAATAACAAAATATACTTATAACAGAAACGGAGCGGCCAAGCCTGAACCCTAGCCGCGTGCCAAATGACTATTTATATACACATACATGTAGGATGTCAGTAAATACAGAGATAGAGGATTATTATTCCAAGAAATTATATCCTTCCTTCCTTGGGTGTTTCTTGTTTTAGAGCACCTGAACTTTTGTTTAGAAGGTATTAAACTGATGCAAAGTAATGCATCTATTTAACCTAGTCGTTGTTTATCTAAAGTTACAAGATCTAGTTTATCATTTAACACTTTCAAAGCATCTTGTAAACAAGAGAAGTCTGTCATCACACATTTAACACTTTCAAATGCTGACACGTTTGAAATACAAGGAGCCGTACCATAGTTAAGCCAATATGGCTGAAAATAAAATTGGTCAGGCCTGAAATTATTCATCCAAAATTGATGGCATGTCATAAGTACTAAAGAACACAGTTTAACTACCAATTGAATGGTGAGATAGCCCCAAGCATTCAGTTAATAAAATTTCCTAAGATGAAAAAGTAATCACAAGTAAACACAAGTCGCAACCCTACCCCAAATTTATTTATTCTTGCTAATAAATCTGCTATAGAGCCGACCATCATTTTCTTTATAGCGCATCGCCAATCGGATCTCCCCGGAACAGAGGAACCCTAGCGTGCAACAGAGGGGAGGGGGAGGGGAGTGGGAGAGACGGGAGGGCGAGAGGTACCGCGACGACATCCGATGTCGACCTCCTCGGCGGTGGCGACCTCCTCAGCGGTGGCGGCCTCCTCCTCCTCCATAGCAGTACAGCCCTCCTCCTCAGCAGCGCGACCCTCCTCCTCCACAATGGTGGCTGATGTAGCCCGACCTTCGGCCGTTACCTCATCATGGTCTCCAACTTATGCCAAGTCGTCATGGACTCCAAAGGTGAATCCGTTCCTCTATGCGAGCCCATTTCCTACCCTCTTGAATGGTATACTACTTCATACTCTGCCCCATATCCATGATAGGTTCATACCGACGAGTACGGAGGCAAGGGAGGAAGCCTGGAGCACCAAGCCCGACAAGACGGAGGCTTAGAAGAGAAGACGGAAGAAGCAGCAGCTAGAGCACCGGAGTCTCCGGCCTGCGCACACCGGAGTCTCCGGCCTGAAGACACCGGAGTCTCCGGCCTGCAGACCCCGGAGTCTCCGGGCCCATCTCTGGACTAACCCCCAGATCGAGCTCGAGGACAGCCAGAAGGCCCCTCCGGAGACGACACCGGAGATAGACCGGAGTCTCCGGCCCACACCGGAGTCTCCGGACCCCACACCGGAGTCTCCGGCCCGAGCGTATGGGCCTGCACGCCGCCAGCTGGGCCTTTGGCCCATGTACCGCTGTCCGCCTAGACTTTCCCCTTTTCTTCCTAAAGTAACCTTAAACTAGTGGCTGGCCTATATATAGTGCCCCCACCCCCTCATGTAACCCAGAGGCATAGATGATAGACTAAAGAAAACCCCCTTTGTGGAATCTCTAGTTTTGCCTCATCACCTTCTACCAAAGGGGATCGACTTTTGTCACCACCTCGTTGGACTTGGCATCGTGCCTCCCTCGTTGTACAAGGCCTTGGCATCGGTGTCCCTTTGCCAAGATGTCAAGACCCTCTCCAAGGTGTTCTTCCCTCTCCGCGTGGGATCGAGGGAGCACGTTGACCGATCTTTCCTTGCGAGGATTCTATCGGACCGGTGGCCACCGGTGAGAGCAATCGGCCTTGTATCATGTGTGTTTTGCGTGTGTTCATCGTGTTCTTCACGAGGTGTGCATCCGCTTCCGCTACCTTCTCCCTTTCCCCTCGCTTTCCCATCGATTTGACCATGAGATCCGTGAAGATCGGGCCACCCACGGGGTTACCCCATAACATCTGGTATCAGCAGCTTTTGGTTGCCATGGATTTCTCCTCGATTTGGTCTTTTTCCCTATAAATTCGAAATTTCCACGAAAAATAGCCCCAATTCGTGTTTTGGATCGATCTGTGATTTGAGTGCGTTTTGGTAGGTTTTGATCCGTGGATTACTTGCTAAACTTGTTGATCTACCTTCCCCTGCATTCCCATGGCCCAATTCCTTGATTTCCCCCACCAATTTGGTGTTTTGTTTCGAGTTTTTCCGCCAAAATCGCGTCTCGGACGAGTTCTGCATGTCCTGAAACCTCCGGACCAGAGATTCTGGCCCCCGGACCGGAGATTCCGGTCCAGACCGGAGATTCCGGTCCAGACCGGAGTTTCTGGCAAAGTCTCCGCCCCCACAGCTGACAGCAAATCTGTTTCACGGTTTTGAGCATAACTTTTGCATATGAACTCGGATTTCGGTGTTCTTTAGCTCGTTTCGAAGAGGAGAAGGAGCTCTACATCATCATATTTGTGGTTCATGCTATCTACTCCATAAAAATTCCGTGAGCAAGGCGGAATCCACCAATAAAGGGTGAAGATCGGCGACGAAAGGTATAAACATTCCGCGACTTCTCCCCACTTGCTTTCCTTTGTGAGCTACACTATATTTGCGTTTAACAAACACCTATTGAGACTAGTTCCTCCTATGATTGCTTGGGCTATGCACATTTGATACCTTGTAGAATTTCGAGCAAAAGTTGTGAGCGTGTTATCTCATACAGTTATCTTGTATAGTTGTTGGCACAAGGAAGGGGCAAGTGAAAAAGAAAAGAAAAGTAAAAAAATAGAAAAAAAGAAAAAGAAGAAAAAGAAAGAAAGAAAGAAACAAGTGCCTCATAGAATAGGAAGCGCACGCTCGATGAACATCAAATAGTGGTACTTATTGTGCATATCTTGTAGCCCACCAATTTTATTGCAATCGAACTAGTGTCTCTCCTTGCACTTGTGCGACACGAGCTTATAGTCTTCGCTAGGTAATCGTTTGGTTCTTCTCCGTCGCACAAGTCCCATTTATCCCACAGTGTGTGTTTCCTCGTACATAATTCCTATCTTGTGGATTGACTTGTTTTGCTTTGTGATCATCGTGGTTCTTTACTTGCCATTACAATATCTTGATTTCAGATTATTCGTGGACAAGCCACCTTCCATACCTATCCACCATAAGCTTTGTGTGTGTGTGTGTGTTTTTTAGTGGTTAGTTGGTTTTGGTGTTCCGCGTGAACTTCACTTTGCTTGGTTTTGATTGCTCTCAAGTGTTGCCACTTGCACGATACTATCTTCCAAGGTAAAGTAAGGTTTGACGTTGCATCCCTAACCCCCTACCACTTCCATATACACCACTTGGTCTTGTGAATCATGTCTAGGGACTCCGGAACCGAGGTTGATATATATGAAGAATCCATGATGAGCCACCATGACTACGACTCCATAAGTATAGAGGACATGACGGAGCACTACTCCGACAATGGCTCCGCATGCTTTGAGGACCCGGAGCATTGCACCTATGACGGCTCCACATGCATAGAAGACATGGAGCACGTCATCAACTATGGCTCCTCAAGCATGGAGGACTTGGAGCTCTACATCGACAATGTGATATGGGGTGGCCCGATCTTCTCAGTAAGGGGATGGCGGTGATGATGGTGGATGATAGATAACTAGCCTGTAGCTATGAACTCTCCCGCTCGATCCCTGATGCCAATGCAACAGCTCTCGAACCTTGTAGGATATTCACAACACCACGCTCTTGCGCACGCAGCCATGACCACGAACGGTAGTATGCAATCTACTAATTCTCAATGGAACAACAGATCACACTCAATTATAGTTGTAGAATTCGAACATAGGGTAATTTCAGAGGTTCTATGAAAGAATCAACTCCAAAATATTTTAACGTGGTCTAAACCCTAACTTGCGATGGCTACGGAGGTTTATATGAGGGCTGGGGCGTCCTCCCCTCTAAACGGGCCTAAAAACAGCCATATCTTGGCCCAAACTGACTCGGTTCGACTCAAACTGATACATACCGACCCATATATGGGTTCGGCCTTATTGGCATGTAGTCCAAACGTCATGGAACACCTCAAACATTTAATTCTTGGTGCGCCATCTCTCTCTCTTGCTCATACGTGATCTCCTCATTGCCCCCTAGTGCGCATGCCTCCCGCTCCTCCCTCGCGCATTTGTTGATATTGGAAATCAGCGCTTATCCTTCTTGCTGCAACTCTCCTCCTCCTCACGCAATGCTTGTGTTATCAATAAACCTGATCATACAAAGATGCATATACTTAGGTAGTATAAAGTTCTCATTAAGTAAAACATCAGGTTTAATTAGGAATGAATTCACCTGATAGTCATTATTGATTTGACTCAATATTTCCTTCTAGTTCAGGCAGTCAGAATCATCATAATCCCCGTATATATCCTCATCATCCTCCCTTTCTTCATGAAAAGCCGTCCTCGGCTTTAGGTAAGCTGAAAGTGGGAGAAACAAAAAGAACAACGTGTACGCAAAGTATATGTATATATAACATGTTGTATTATTGTTGTTCACATGAAAAGTATGTCCAGTATACATCAAGCAACTTAAATTGCAGGTATAAGTGAAGTACAAAGAATCATGATCATGGTGAAAAACAACTAAATAGATAGTCTTGTTCTTCAATATTAAATTCAGTTTTCTTAAAGAAGATCTATGATCAAATTTGTGGACAAGACCTAACCAATTCAATATGTGTGAAAACCAAATTGATTCACACCATGCTTCAACTGCGCTACTCTGATTAATATGAACATGATCATGTTGTCCAGTATGGAAGATGCAACTCCATTTGCAAATATAAGTGAAGTATAGAGCAGTAGCACAGCTAGACAAAGACTTTTGGGACAAACACAAGGGATATGAAAACTTGGGTTCTATTCTAGCAAGATTACAACGATCTAACATAGGTAAAATTACTTGTGTTGGCTGCATTATATCAACTAGATCTGACTTTAGTTTCATACTATCACAAATTTCAGCATATGTCCCACAACAAGTCATCGACACACAACAAATATGGCTGAAAACAGCATGTTTCAGTTCAGCGATTCTATCACAAGTAATGCATATGTGATCCATGCATGCTATATTCACCAATTAGATTGAAAGTGAAACAAGGAGAATATGTGCTAGAATTTAGACATGAAATTTCAGAAATCTTGTCCATAGCACAACTCATACTCATAGGTTCATTTAGCATGATGGAAAACACAATATCAGCAGGTGGTATTCGAGCAAGTATTTCTTTATGTGTAATCAGTACCACATGATCAAAATTGGAATTTGGTAAACTATCACATGGTGCTGAAACAGTAGTGTAAGGCAAATCACAAGGAGGCTTCAGTAAAGGAATAGACTCACAATATGTCGCACATGTTGGCTGAAGCTCCAAATCAGTACCAATGTCATCAACAATCTCCATAGTTGTAGTAGGTACTAAAACATCCTTCGCAAGTGACAATGCACAGTCCGATGATGCAGGTTGTAAAATAGATTGCTCCCTTTCTTCAAAAGCAACCTGCATAGCACAAGAAACAATACCAGGAGTAGAGATGATTACATTAGTAGAAATATCCTCACATGTATTAGCATCTACTTCACTGATGTTTTCTTTTTCTCGCATACTCTTAGAATGGATGCTCTCAACCTCACGTTTAGTGGAATCACACAGCTCACTTTTTATAATACTCTCACTCAGCTTGGCTATGTGGCTCTCATTCTCACATGGGTTGTAATGCACACCGTGTTCAAGATGACAAATAATAGAATTGTCACCATTCATCATGACCTTGTACTTAGTGGACAAACTGAACTCTTTTGTCCTCTCCTTGCGAAGAAGATGATACTCATGAAATTTGTCAGCTGAAATCCTGAGCATAACACGCCTCTTCATGTTCCATTTGAAAGAAATCCTTCCAACAACAGGACATATTTGAGCGTCAAATCTCCTTCCCCAAGGTTCTCCCAATAGTATGTGACAAGACTCAAGTGGTATAGGAGATACATCACAGCGCACAATCGTAGTATGCTCTTTAAAAGTCATAGGAACATCAGCGGTGTGTGAAATCAGCAATGTGCCATATGATGCATGCAAGAGATATGGCACCACGCGGGCACATGTGGGTAGCTGCAGCTTTTGTACAACTTCAACGCTGATCAAATTAAGAGTAGAGTTGTTATCAATGGTAATGGAAGCACGTCGCTCACCAATCATCACACTATGGTGGAAAAGACCGTCACCATCAAAAATACCGCGTTCTTCCTTCCAAAAAGTTCCACTACAACGCCAATTGTGGAAGAATTTGTACCTATAGGTCTCCACATTATATGTAACATCATTGGCCTCCATTTTCTGCATCACATCAACACTACTAGAAGACATGATTAGTACATTAGTGCACAAAATAAAATCTGGTGGTGGAACTCTCACAACTCACTCAAAACTGACAAGAAAGCAGATCTTACCGTTCCAAAGTGAATAGTGATGCTTACCAATTCAAAATCAAAGACTTATGCACTGATGTGATGAAGTGAATATCAAAGGTATGGAGAACGATCGCAGGACACACAGGTTATTTATGGTGGAGCTGTAGGTACGGTATCCTAACTACACCGCAAACAAGTCCTAGTGCTGATCGTATGACAAAGAACCACGGAAACACACACGGTGGAGATAAATGGGGCAATTGCAACTATGAAAAAGAGCTCAAGAAATTGAGGTATGTTGGAGGAACGCTCGTGTTGCAATGCACAAGTAGAGATGCTAGCAATGTCTCAACGAAACGGGCACAAGATTGCTAAACTGAGAAGCTCGCGGAGCACTAAGCACGCTAGTCTCGTAGGATAGTTTTAGACACAAAGAAAGGCTTACTAAGGCTCAAAAGGATAGGTACGCTATGTGGACTCAGTAAAAAAATAAACAAAAAAGAAAAAAATTTGACCTGAGAATTGGTCTCTGCCACGACAGAAAAACGGCCTAAAATCTTGCCGCGGCAGGATGTCGGCAGGGGCAAAAACCTCTCGCTGGAGGACAAACTTGTCTGTGGTCAGGCGAGGTTTCTTTTTCTTCCTCGTACAATCACAGAGGGGTCTGGGGTCAGGCATGAGGCAGCGATCCGATATCTTTTTTTGTTGTCTCACCTACGACTCAGGTGGGACTCGATCGGGTTGCTCCTTTCTTTTACTTCAACGTGAAGCAAACTCACGTACAAGACTACATAACCGATTCGTTTGCTTTTTTTTCTCCTTCTTTCAAATGATCTACAACCTCAGACTAAAAGAAAACAGATCTAAGACTCAACAACACGACGAACAGTCTAGAAATAGTCTAGGGACTCCAACAACGGATCAAAAACAGACGAAAACTAGACAAAAACTATGACTCGGATTTAGAAGAAAGGCTACACAAAAGGATTACGATCAGCAACTAGAACTCATGAATAGTGTTATCTAGGCTATGGTAATGAACTATGAACCCTAATATTTTTGTGTGGCTTTTTCTGTATAGGATAAAAACAACTAATCTATGGATGGAATTGTGGATGCTTACCGAGGCAACCAAGATGATATTGCTCACCGAGTAAACCCAGCGCTCTGATACCAAGATGATATGGGGTGGCCCGATCTTCTCAGTAAGCGGATGGCGGTGATGATGGTGGATGATAGATAACTAGTCTGTAGCTATGAACTCTCCCGCTCGATCCCTAATACCAATGCAACAACTCTCAAACCTTGTAGGATATTCACAACACCACGCTCTTGCGCACGCAGCCGTGACCACGAACGGTAGTATGCAATCTACTAATTCCCAATGGAACAACATATCACACTCAATTATAGTTATAGAATTCAAACACAGGGTAATTTCAGAGGTTCTATGAAAGAATCAACTCCAAAATATTTTAACGTGGTCTAAACCCTAACTTGTGACGGCTACGGAGGTTTATATGAGGGCTGGGGCGTCCTCCCCTCTAAACGGGCCTAAAAACAGCCATATCTTGGCCCAAACTGGCTCGGGTCGACTCAAACTGATACATACCGACCCATATATGGGTTCGGCCTTATTGGCACACAGTCCAAACATCGTGGAACACCTCAAACATGTAATTCTTGGTGCGCCATCTCTCTCTGTCTTGCTCATACGTGATTTCCTCATTGCCCCTAGTGCGCATACCTCCTGCTCCTCCCTCGCGTACTTGTTGATATTGGAAATCAGCGCTTATCCCTCTTGCTGCAACTCTCCTCCTCACGCAATGCTTGTGATATCAATAAACCTGATCATACAAAGATGCATAGAGTTAGGTAGATAAAGTTCTCATTAAGTAAATTGATAGTCATTATTGATTTGACTCAATATTTCCTTCTAGTTCAGGTAGTCAGAATCATCATAATCCCTGTATATATCCTCATCACAATGGCTCCTCATGCATGGAGTACATGGAGCACTACACCGACAATGGCTCCACATGCTTGGGTGACATGGAGTACTACATCAACAACGACTCCCCAAGCATGGATGACTTTGAGTGCTACAACGACGACGCCTCACCAAGCATGGAGGACATGGCAAACCTCACCCACTTCGAGGGCTCTTCCATGAGCCATGAAGAATACCTCCACCGCTTGGAGATGGAGGACTACTATGACCAGCTAGCGGAGACGCACCATCAAGAAATCATGACCTTCAAGACCAAGCGTGCCACACCAAAGGGCACCACCTACTTCGATGATCTACCTCCAAGGCGTCAAGCGCCACCACCTACATGGCGTCATGAACCACCATCTCCAAGGCGACGAGCGCCATCACCTCCAAGCCGTCAAGCGCCACCATATCCAAGGCGCCAAGCACGACCATCTCCAAGGCGTCAAGTGCATCTACCTCCAAGGCATCAAGTGCCATCTACTCCAAGAAGAGTGGCGCCCAAACATCATCTTCCACACAAGGCGCCACAAGGCAAGAATCTTCATCGACATACATCCTCTAGAGATTATCGCCAACAACAAGAGGATACAAGACGTCGTTCAAAGCATCTTCGCCATGAAGACGGAGAATACATGTTGAGCACCATCCATAATGCTCAACCAAGCTCAAGAAGGCACCACCATCAAAAGAAGAGTGCCAAGGAAAAGGATCACCGTCGCGAGCGTCATGTGGATGACCAAGTGCTTCTCCAACATAAACCTTTGGCAAGGAACGTCAATGACCTCCATCGACACCATCATAAGGCACCTTCAACTACTAGTCCCACCACCAAAATGGCACCAAGAGCAAGCCTTCTTCCACGCCATCAAGCTTCAACGCCAAGACTCCAAGTTCAAGAGGAAGCATCCAAATACAAGAGCTTCAATGCAACTTCTTCTTCAAGCACTCCAAGAATGTCATTCAAGCAAGAGATGGACCTCTACTTCACCAAGTTAGATGAGGCCGTCAAAAACATGACCCCCCAAGAGATAGAAGAAAACAAGTTGCTTTGCCAACAAGTGGATGCAAGAGAAAAGATGGCGTCAAGGACCAATACTTCCAATTTGAGTGCCACCACCACAATGGCACCCAATGTACAAGACGACGACAAGGTCAAGAATGGTGAGCATGGGATTTTCCCTTCACCAAAGGAGGCGCATGGAGTTGAGCACACCGAGCCTATCCTTACATGCTTGAGTGATGATGTCGTACTAGTCCCATGTGAGTATGAGAGCCACTTAGCCCACTTGAGTGAGAACAAGAGTGAGATGAGTGACTCCACCATACGTGAGATTGAGTGCTTCCACTTGGAGGGCATGAGCGATACATCTAGTGAGTTGAGAGTGGTAGTTGATAGGTCATGTGAGACCACTTTGATTCTAACAACTTACACTATACCTCTAGTGTGTTTTCTCATGATGTGCTAGGTTCCATGGATCAAGAAGCGCCAAACTTGGAGATGATGATGCCTCCAACCAAGAAGATGTACATGGTGGATGAAGATGATGCCATCCCCATACATGATGAAGAAGTCGCCCACATGGATGCCAATGCTACCACAACACCCACTTCATATGAGAGGTATGAACAAGGTAAGAGTACGGGTGTTGATGATGCCATGATCCCACTAATGGACATGATGATTTGTGATGACTTGCATGCTATGGATGATACTTGTGACATGACATATGTTCCACTCTTATTCCCATGTGTTAATCTTGCTATGCATCATGATGACCATGTGGATTCCCTTTATTGTCATGATATTGCCATAGACATGATATGCTCTAGACGTTACATTGATGATATCATTGCTTGCACTTTGTTGAACAATTGCTCTTTCCAATGTTTTGCTTGCAATGATGTTACCAATGGTACCCCTCTAACCATGCTTTGTCATGAATGTTTTACAATCTCTCCCGTTGCTTGCAATAAGTTAAATAATTGCTCTTTCACTTGTTTTGCTTGCAACGATAATTCTCATATGGTTTATATTGAGATGTCCCCCATAGCTTTCTCAAATTTTTGAGATTTTGATGATTGCCATGATAAGCATGTTTCCCACTTGCATACTCACCATGCATCTATTTCATACTTGATTGACACTCATGGTGATGTGCACAAGAAGAGATACGTCATGATGGATGATGTGTTTCTCTACCATGCACACACGTTCTTCCTTTTATCTATGATGTGTGTAGGTACCCGCACGATAATGTCAACCTCGATTGAGCACGAGTTGACAAAAAGAGCTCTAGAGAGCATCCCCCAAGTGAGTTCAAGATCGAACCCAGCTCTGATACCTTTTGCATGCTTTGCATATTTCATGTTGACAATTGCTCTTTCATATGGTTTGCTTGCAAGCATGTGAATGGTATTCTTTCACCTTGTGACAATCATGTTCCGTTGCTTTTGGATATTGGTGCTTTGTGTGTTGCCACAAAAATGTTGAACAATTTCTCTTTTCTATGTTTTGTGTGCAACCATAATGCCATTTTGAGCATGTATTGTCATGAGAGCTTCCAAGTCTCTCGTATAGTTGTTGCAACAAACATAAGGACCACTTGCTCTGTCATTTGGTTTGTTTGCAAACTTGTTGTTTTTGCTTAAGCTTGCGATATGCATACTCCCATGATCTTTGTTTTTGATGATATGTGTATGGCATCCAACATATTGAACAATTGTTCTTTCCAATGGTTGGTTTGCACACATAATGATGTTGTTTTGGATATTCTTCCGCATGTATTTTTGCTGAATTCTCCTACTCTTGCATCAAAGATGTTGATCTATATCTTATTCAATTGCTTTGAGTGCCACACTAAGACGTTATATGGAGTTTTTGAGTTCCCACATTTGGATGATGTTCAAACAATTCCCATGCACTTTGACCTTGCATACGCATTTCGTTTGCGATACTTGAGTTGTGCTAATAGTGTTGTGAACAAGAATGGACATGCCACAAATGACATGCTCCTCTATCACACACAAACATATGTTTCTTGGTCTTTGTTGTGTGAAGGTACAATTGCGTACGCGTCAACCTCTATGGACAAAGAGTTGACAAGACGAACCGTAGAGAGTTACCTATGGCTGCCCTTGAACGAGCTATCTCTACAACATAAGGTGACTTCACTCTACTTGAGGACTCATGCTATGATCTTCATGAATTGGCTATGCTTTGAGTGTTGCTTCGCTTTTGTGGTGAGCTTTGTAGGCTTCATTGAAGGTGAAGGAACATTGAGGTGTTGTCAATTCAATCATTCCGAGGACGACTATATGGTGAACCCCGGGATCAAGAAGGTCTCTCGACATCTTCTACTTTGTGATGAGCGTGTAGAGTCGAGGACGACTCTTTTTGAAGGGAGGGGAGATGATGTAGCCCGACCTTCGGTCGTTACCACATCATGGTATCCAACTTATGCCAAGTCGTCATGGACTCCAAAGGTGAATCCGTTCCTCTATGCGAGCCCACTTCCTACCCTCTTGAATGGTATACTACTTCATACTCCATCCCATATCCATGATAGGTGCATACCGACGAGTACGGAGGCAAGGGAGGAAGCCTGGAGCACCAAGCCCGACAAGATGGATGCTTGGAAGAGAAGACGGAAGAAGCAGCAGCTGGAGCATTGGAGTCTCCGGCCTGTGCACACCGGAGTCTCCGGCCACACTGGATTCTCCGGCCTGAAGACAACGGAGTCTCCGGCCAGCAGACCCCGGAGTCTCCGGACCCATCTCCGGACTGACCCCCAGATCAAGCTCGAGGACAGCCAGAAGGCCCTTCCGAAGACGACACCAGAGATAGACCGGAGTCTCGGGCCCACACCGGAGTCTCCAGACCCCACACCAGAGTCTCCGGCCTGAGCATATGGGCCTGCGTGCCGCCAGCTGGGCCTTTGGCCCATGTACCCCTTAGTCCGCCCATACTTTCCCCATTTATTCCTAAAGTACCCTTGAACTAGTGGCTGGCCTATATATAGTGCCCCCACCCCCTCATGTAACCCGGAGGCATAGATGATAGACTAAAGAAAACCCCCTTTGTGGAATCTCTAGTTTTTGCCTCATCCCCTTCTACCAAATGGGATCGACTATTGTCACCACCTCGTTGGAGTTGGCATCGCGCCTCCCTCGTTGTACAAGGCCTGGGCATCGGTGTCCCTTTTCCAAGACGTCAAGACCCTCTCCAAGGTGTTCTTCCCTCTCTTTGTGGGATCGAGGGAGCACGTCGACCGATCTTTCCTTGCGAGGATTCTATCGGACCGGTGGCCACCAGTGAGAGCAATCAGCCTTGTATTGTGTGTGTTTAGCGTGTGTTCATCGTGTTCTTCATGAGGTGTGCATCCGCTTCTGCTTCCTTCTCCCTTTCCCCTCGCTTTCCCATCAATTTGACCATGAGATCCGTGAAGATCGGGCCACCCACGGGGTTACCCCATAATAGTGGCGGCATCCTCCACAGTGGCCTCCTCCTCCACAACGGTGGCGGCGGGACGGGATCGAAAGGGGGATGCGGCGGCAAGGCAGGATCGAGTGAGAGGAATGAGGGGGAATGGGATGCGCCCGAGTTTTTTTGCTAAGTGTTGGTTATCTATGGCGCATCCCGGAAACGTTCGCCACGGATATCTATGGGCCCGGCCAGACACACTGGCAGTGGTGGGCCGCGCGCGGATTGCAAAGATGTCGCGCATATCCGTGGCGCATATTGGTGCGGTGCGCCACGGATAGCATTGCACATAGTACAATAGGGTTGCTCGCTATGTGGTTAACAACAAAACCACACAGCTGCATTGGTAGCTGGCATTGCACTAGTCCTATAAAAGTATATTCTCTTGTTTAAACATATATTTTGGATTTTTAAAAATATATTTTACTTACTCCCTCCAATTTAGTACTAGTTTAGTACCCAAGTAATGCATTGACACACACACATACACATACACACGGTGCTAGCGTTTGACATACACATACACACACGACGCTAGCGTTTGACATACACACATGTGACATACACATATACACACACGACGATAGCATTGGACATGCACACACATAATCGCACGCCCCCTAGCGTTTGACAATCTTCTTGCCCTTCACTATTTTCTTGCCCTTCTTCGTCGCTGTTGAATAATTTAGCCCGGGAATATGTTGACTTCTTCTCGTGAATGGACAACCTTTAGCCGGTAGGGTGGTCCTGCTTCTTCTTGTTGAAGTAGTAGGTATGTCAATGTCCTCTTCCATCTTTGGGTCGCCATAGTTGTCGAAGTCTTCCTCATTGGTTACTCCGTCCATTCCGATGATTCTCCTTTTCCCCTCCTCACGATAACATGACTAGCCTTTGTCGGGTCGGTAATGAAAAAACATTGGTCCACTTGGCTAGCCAATACCCACGGCTCATTTTTAGCGGTGACGTTCGCGCCGATAGTTATTGTTTTGGCTTCGGGTGGTTGTGAAATACCGACCTTCTTTTTTGACGTTTTTGGCCCATCTAACACGGAACATTAGCACCTTTTCTCCACAGTAGTCGAGCTCCCATATCTCCTCGATCCTTCCATAGTATCTTTCCGTGACGGTAGTCGACTCATCCGTGAAGCATTCCATAGTTACTCCTGAGTTCTGATATTCGTTGTTCTTGTCCTTTTTCTTGGTGTAGAATGTGTAGTCGTTGATGTCACACGCCTAGTAGGTCCTAAGGTTGTGTGCAGGGCCCTGTGACAAGGTGAATATGAGTTTGTCCTCTTCCGTACGAGGACCCTAGGAGGGATTTTCCAGTAGCTTCTCCTTGAACCACCGCATGAAGGTGGAGTTTTGCGCTCTTATTATTTCTCCTTGAGTCCTCATCTGGCCTAGGTCACTGTACTTCTTCTCAATAAAGCTTTTGTGCTCTGTGCACTAAGGGTCGACAAATTCTATGTGTTTTAGCGCAACTACATTCGCCCTATGAAAGTCGACACGTCGATTAGTGTGGTTGACATGAATAGTGTAATGGCCCTCGCGGTGACCACATCTAGCGAGCCTTCCGAGGTGCCTGTTGTTTCCTGCTAGACTAACAGTGTCCTTGTCGACGGTGCCTAAATAATTCTGGCAGAAAGAGATGCACTCGTAGGTCAGAAATCCCTTGGATATGCTTGCATCTGGACGGACCCTATTGCGGATGAAGCCTTTGATGATTCCATTCAACCTTTCGAACAACATCAAGTTGTGAAGGAATGTCAGCCCGAGGTGGATGATATCATCCACGACATGGACCAGCATATGCACCATGATGTCAAAGAATGCAGGTGGGAAGTAAATCTCGAGCTCGCATAGTATCACCACTATCTCTTCATGTAGCCTTGCGAGCTGCTGGACACCGATTGACTTCCGAGAGATGATGTCAAAAAAGTTGTCGAGGCCAAACGTCAAAGCTTGGGGATGCCCAAGGCATCCCCTTCTTCATCCATAAAAATCTCAGGTTTCTTCCAAACACTTCATTTTTATTGTTTCATGCACAATTGTGTTGTTCTTGGAGCGTCTTTGTTTTTGTTTTTAGTTTTCTTTTGCTTGGTTTGCTTAAATAAATTGGTTGGACCCCCGTATTCATACATTAGTTTTCGAATAAGTTGGTTTGGATTGGAAAAGAGTAGGAAAGTTCATGCTTATAAGTGGTATAAAAGGAGTTTGTTTTTGACTGTGGCCTAGGCTTTGTCATGTCATGCTTGATTATTGTTTTGGCTTTATGCTTAGTGATTATTGTTGTAGCATGACTTGTTACAAATAATTGAGATTGCTTCATGTGCCTTGAAAGAATCATGCATTGTTTTAGCATATAAAAGCATAATATTGTGGTATTCTCCTTTGATGCTTTATTTGGGTTGACTTGGCGCATGCTCACACCATGTTAAGACTATACCAAGTCACCATAGCCTCTATGATCATTTAGTTTTCAGCTTGTAATATCACTTTATGCTTTAGTTAATAATGTTTTGTTGCTTTTTGCATGATTATGGCCATTATTGCTCTCTTAGTTGGTCACTCCCAGTCTTTTGCTAGCCTCCACACCAAGTATGAGTTCCACTCATGCATCCAACTCCAAATAAATCCAAGTTATTCCAAAGAGTCCACCATACCTACCTATTAGCATTTGCTATTCCAAGTATATTCATGTTTTTATCTACCTTCTGAATTAAACTTGTTATGTGAAAGTTAGTGATTAAAGCTCTCACGAACTTGATGCCACACTTTAATTTTCTTGCTCTTAATAAACTTGAACCATTGTGCCCATCTATGTTGCGTATATGCTTGCGTTTTGTAAGTTGTGAATTAGCAGAACCATGTTATCATGGGGAACGCTTTATACATTGCACTTTATTTAGTTGATATCATGTTCTTTTGCTTATGGATCCCGGCGGTGTGAAATGAAAGGGGAGCTTGTAAGGCTCATGGAGTTCGTATATGTGTTAGAGAAATGCCTGGGCGGCTAGTCTAAGCCATGCCTAATCATGGTGGAAACCTGCAGCGTAACCATAGTGAGGAATCTATGAAGCATCCTATATATAAAAAAACCTATGCAAATAGGAAAGAAAAAAGGAGAAAAGGAAAAAAAGGCCTATGCAAATAGGAAATAAAAGGATTGCTGAGATGCTCATTGTCTGCTTGCCTTGTCATTTTGATATGGGGAATCTTCCGTATCATCGGGCAAGGGGTACCCTGTTGGCAGTTTTCTATGATGCACATGTACTTACAATGACAAGAACTTACCTGTGACTAAAGTTGAGTAGCATGAGGAAATAAAAGGATTGCTGAGATGCTCATTGTCTGCTTGCCTTGTCATTTTGATATGGGGAATCTTCCGTATCATCGGGCAAGGGCTAATAAGTACCATAATTTTTGGAAGCTCTTTATGAGACTTGAATCCCTGCTTCCTTCTATGAAGGGCCTTCTTTCACTTTTATGTTGAGTCTCCATCTTCTATCTTTATGCACCTATTAAGAGAGCATAGTGGTCATTCTTAGTTTAATGTGCATTGTCCCAAAACTTGTTGATTGATTCATAACTTTGATATTGCTTGTTCTTAAACTATTTGTATCTAGTCACCCTTATGAACCTTGAAGGTGTCCTCTGCATTTATGTTTTGCTACACTATGAGGGACAAGTGAATACCATTCTCATTATGTTTTCTATATGTGAAACGAACAAACATCTTTCAAAGCATTATTATTCATGAATCTTTTGTTTGTACCTTTTCATGTTACAACATAGTTGCTATGTCTTATTGTTAGAACTATATGTTTCATGCTATGTTAAAGTACTATGATCCCAGCTATCAATGTTTTACAAATACCTTTATCAAGATTGTGATGGTGCATGTCACCTCAAAAATTATTCTTCTTTTTATCACTTATCTACTCGAGGATGAGCAGGAGTTAAGCTTGGGGATGTTGATACATTGTAAACGTATCTATAATTTTTGAAGTGCCATGCTTGTTTTATATCTACTTTCTTATGTTTTGTCCACACTTTGGAGTATTTTTACACATTTTCTGGAACTAACCTATTAACAAGATGCCACAGTGCCAGTTGCCTATTTTCTGTTGTTTTTGGTTTCAGAAAAGCTAGTAAGGAAATTGATGCAGCCCGTCCTACAGACGCTCCTACATCTACACCAACAAGTCCCCCAAGTGGACCTATGACTCGTGCTCAAGCCAAACTCCTACAAGCTAAGGTGAACTCGCTCCTCTCCTCGTGCCAATTTGATACATCCTTGGATGGTGTGCTACTTCTTGCAACTACTCTATGCCTCATCAGGTACAAAGCACAAACACATCACCAAGCACCCCAGGATGGAGAACAAGGAGAAGATCGTGAAGCAGAAGACGCTGGAGCTGCTCAGACCGGAGTCTCCGGTCTGCACACACCGGAGTCTCCGGTCCACCAAAGTCTCCGGCCTGAAGACACCGTGTTGAGGGCAAACCTCTACGGTGGCCTGATCTTTCACGATTCCCTTTCAAATCGAGGATGGAGTGTGGGGAGAGGAGGGGAGGATGAACATGACGAACGCACGCACGAAGAATGCGAAGAACACACACACACACACAAAACCACGATACACACCAATAGCTCATGCCGGCGGTGACCGGTCCGGCGCAATCCCTAGGATTGGCGTTGGGCGGAGGACTCTCTCTCGAACCGGCACGGCGAGATGGGAGACTCGGTGAGATCTTGACATCTAGGCAAAGGGACACTGATGCCTAGGCCTTGTACAACATGGAGGAACGATGCAAACTCCAACGAGGTTTGGTGATATTGGTGCTCCTTGGTCAAGGAGCATGAGGCAAGAATTAGATAGATCCACAAAGGGGTTTCCACTAATTCCAATATCATGCCTAGGGTTTACAATGGAGGTGGGGGACTAATATAGGCCAACCACAAGTTCAGGGGTAATTCAGGCATTAAAGTAGAGTTCTGGGCGAAGTAGAGGGGTACATGGGCCATAGGGCCTAGCTAGGCTTGCAGGCCCATCACTTGGGCCGGACAGTCTGGGTCGGAACAACCGGACAGTCTAGGGTGGCCGGACACTTCGGGAGGTGTCCGGGAAGTGTCCAAATTGACCTTCTAAATGTCCATGCCAGGTTCGGGCTGAGGCAGGCCGGACACTCCGGCCGAGTCGCGCCGGACACTCCGGTCGGGCCGGACACTCCGGCTGGATCCGGGCGGACACTTCAGGGAAGGTGCAGCTCCTGGGCTCGAGGGTCGACGCGGCGGGTGTTCGTACCTGATGATGCATAGAGTAGTCGTATGAAGTAGCACACCATCCAAGGAGGTATCAACTTGGCACGAGGAGAGGAGTGAGTTCACCTTAGCTTATATTAGTTTGGCTCGGGCACGAGTCATGGGTCCACTTGGGGGACTCGGTGGTGTAGATGTAGGAGCGTCCGTAGGACGGGCCGCATCAGATCCCCCCTTGGGAAAGAGTCGTCCTCGACTCTTCATGGATATCATCTTGAACATCTCCATGGAAGGGTGAGAGATCCTTGACATTGAATGTATTGCTTGCAAGGTACTTGGAGGTCGGTATGTCGATGATGTAGGCGTTGTTGTTGATTCTTTTGAGGACCTTGAAAGGACCATCTCCTCTTGGTTTGAGCTTGGAGTCATGTTCCTTGGGGAAGCGGTCTTTGCTTAGGTGTATCCAAACAAGGTCACCTTCTTCAAAGATCATCTCCTTCTTGTCCTTGTTTAACCTTGAAGCTTGGCGAAGGACTTGTTGTTCGATAGTAGCTCTTGTTTCTTTGTGAAGCTTCTTCATAGCTTGTGTGCGCTTCTCGGCGTCCATGTTCGTGCGCTCATGGAGAGGTAGTGGTAGGATGTCAAGCGCGGTGAGGGGCTCGAAACCATAGACGATCATGAATGGACTCATCTTGGTTGTTGAGTGCTTTGCTCGGTTGTAGGCGAACTCGGTATGGGGAATGCATTCCTCCCAATCCTTCAAGTTTTTCTTGATCAACACACGTAGGAGAATTCCGAGGCTTCGGTTGACAACTTCAGTTTGGGGATGCGATGCGGATGAGAAGAGTAGCTTGACGCCGAGCTTGGCCATGAGGGTCTTCCATAAGTAGCTCATGAATTTGACCTCGCAGTCGGAGACGATTGTCCTTGGCACACCGTGAAGACGGACGATTTCCCTGAAAAACAGATTTGCAACATGTGAAGCATTGTCGGTCTTATCGCACGGTATGAAGTGTGCCATTTTGGAAAAACGATCCACAACAGCAAATATAGAATCATGACATGCTTAGATCTAGGCAATCCTAACATGAAATCCATGCTAATGTCGGACCAAGGGGTATGAGGAATAGGCAATGGCATATAAAGACCATAGGGATTAGCTTGCGACTTAGCTTGAACACATGTCGTGCATCGTTGAACGTAGCGCTCCACATCGCGCTTCGTCTTGGGCTAGAAGTAGTGAGTGGAAAGCATGTCCAAAGTCTTGTCACGACCAAAGTGACCCATAAGGCCTCCACCATGAGATTCTTGGAGAAGCAAAAGTTGGTGCGACGATTTCGGAAAGCAAAGCTTGTTTTGTTTAAAAAGAAAGCCCTTATGCAAATAGAAATCATCAACTCCTTTGTCATTGGAGCACTTTGGGAAAATTGGTTCGAAGAACGGGTCAGAAGCATACAAAGATTTTATTTCCTCAAGACCCAACATGTTGATTTCAAGTCTCGTAAGAAGGCTTGTATGTTTGCGGGACAATGCGGGACAATGTGTATACTTGACAATGTACGGAAAAGACTCCATGAATTCAACCCACTTAGCGTGTCTCCTGCTCAAGTTGTCTTGGCATTTGAGGTATTTCAACGACTCATGGTCGGAATGTATGATAAATTCCTTGGGCCAAAGGTAGTGTTGCCAAACTTGAAGGACACGAACTAAGGCAAAAAGCTCTTTGTCATAAATGGGATAGTTAAGGCGAGCACCATCAAGTTTCTCGCTATGGTAGGCTATAGGACGTACGTTTTGCATAAGGAATCCTCCAATGCCAATACCACTAGCATCACACTCTATCTCGAAAGTTTTTGTGAAATCCGGTAACGCAAGGAGAGGTGATTCGGTGAGCCTCTTTTTATGTTCGTCAAAAGCTTTTTGTTGTGCTTTGCCCCACACGAAGGTGACATTCTTTTTCGTCAACTCGTTGAGAGGACAAGCAATGGTGGAAAAGTCTTTCACAAAGCAACAATAGAAACCGGCCGACCCATGAAAACTTCGGAGTTCACTCACATTTGTTGGGATGGGCCAATCTCGTATGTCCTTGACCTTGGAAATATCAACTTCAATTCCTTTCGAAGAAACAAGAAATCCAAGAAAAATCAACTTGTCTTTAGCAAAGGTGCACTTGGGAAGATTAGCATAAAGCTTTTCATGTCTAAGGATTTGCAAAACTTCCTTGACATGTCTTATATGGTCCTCAAGTGATTTGCTATAAACAAGAATATCATCGAATTAGACAACAACACTTTTCCAATGAGAGAACGCAAAATATGATTCATGAGGCGCATGAAGGTGGATGGGGCATTAGATAAACCAAAGGGCATAACCAACCATTCATAGAGACCAAGTTTGGTCTTGAAGGCGGTTTTCCACTCATCACCTTCAGCCATGCGTATTTGATGGTAACCACTACGAAGATCAATTTTCGAAAAAATAGTGGCTCCACACAACTCATCAAGCATGTCATCGAGACGTGGTATGGGATGTCGATAATGCACGGTGACAGCATTGATTGGACGGCAGTCCATGCATAACCGTAATGTATCATCCGTCTTTGGAACAAGAATCACGGGTACAGCACTTGGACTAGTGCTAACTTGGATCAAACCTTTGGAGACGAGTTGGTTGATTTGACGTTCGATCTCCTTCGTCTCCTCCGGGTTCGTGCGGTAAGCGGCGCGGTTGGGAAGTGGTGCACCGGGGATGAGGTCAATGTGATGTTCTATTCCGCGAAGAGGAGGTAGTCCATGTGGAAGCTCTTCGGGGAACACATCCTTGAATTCCTGCAAACATTCATCAAAGATGGAGGAACGTTGGTTAATTCGTTAGTACCTTGCGCTAGGCCCTTGCAAAGGAGGACATAGTGCAAGATGGATGGGTTGTTCCGAACATCTCTCATCTCACTTTTGGTGGCAAGGAGAACACTCTTAGTTTTTCCACTCGAGTTTGGCTTGTGGCTCTCACTCACTATGAGGTGGTTCTCTCTCTCACCGCTCTTCTCACAAGTAGGTGTTGTGATTTGCGCCCTCGCTAAAGCCTTTGCATTGTCCGCAATTATTTGGCTAGGAGTCTGCTGGCTCGTGGTTGATGTAGAGCTCGTTGGGAACCCCAAGAGGAAGGTATGATGAGCACAGCTGATATGGGGTGGCCCGATCTTCTCAGTAAGCACTTGTCAATGGAGAGGGTGGATGATAGATAACTAGCCTGTAGCTATGAACTTTCCCGCTCGATCCCTGATGCCAATGCAACAGCTCTCGAACCTTGTAGGATATTCACAACACCACGCTCTTGCGCACGCAGCCGTGACCACGAACGGTAGTATGCAATCTACTAATTCCCAGTGGAACAACAGATCACACTCAATTATAGTTGGTAGATTCGAACACAGGGTAATTCCAGAGGTTCTATGAAAGAAACAACTCCAAAATATTTTAGCGTGGTCTGAACCCTAAACTATGGCGCCCCCATCTATTTAAGGGCTAAGGGTCGGCGACTGCGACTAGGAATAACAGTTCAACTCAACCTAGACTAAGATACAACCGACCCAAGGTGGGTCGGCTCAAGGCGCACGGCCTACTCTGCCGTGGCAGAGTCAGACCCGGTTTCTCTGTCGCGGCAGGCTGCCGCGGCAGAAAGCTGCGTGGTTTCTCTACCGCGGCAGAGATCCCTCGACCATGTGTTGATCTTCTCGTGGAGTGCTCCTTGCGCTTCCTCCCTCTCCTCCCTCGCGCATTCCTCATTGATCAACACGCCATGTTCCTTCAGCTCCTCACTCTATGCTATGCCTTCTTCTCCTAAGTACCTGATCATACAATAATTCAAAGACTTAGGTAGTATAAAATTCTCATTAATTAAAACACCAGGTTCATTAAGAAACAAGTTCACCTGTTGTTCTAGTAGCTTGGCATGAGCTCTTGTGATTGGTCCAATCCTTATCTCATTGGATTGATCCTTCTTTGCAATTGGAACATCTTTATTAGCAATTGGGGTAGGTGTAATTATAGGGATGTCCTCATCATCTCCCCCCCTTCAAAAGGCGTCGTCCTCGACGCTCCAAGGTCTTCTCCAAGATATGGTGACAAATCAGCAACGTTGAAGCTATTGCTAACTCCACCAAACTCCTCAATAGGTATATCAACCGAGTAGGCATTATCATTAATCTTGGCTAACACCTTGTAAGGACCAGCACCACGTGGCTTCAATTTTGACTTTCGAAGTAGTGGGAACCTATCCTTGCGTAGATGCACCCAAACCATATCTCCAGGCTCGAACAACACTTCTTTTCGTGTTTGATTCTTTGCAGCAGCAATGTTCTTGCCTTTCTTCTCAATAGCCTCTCGAGTCTTCTCATGTATTTTCTTCACATAATCAGCACGTTTTGATGCCTCCATATCAACTCTCTCATGTAATGGCAGAGGCAACATATCAAGTGGCGTCAATGGCTTGAAACCATACACCACCTCAAAAGGACAAAGCTGAGTAGTTGAATGCACAACCCTGTTGTAAGCAAACTCAACATGTGGCAAACACTCTTCCCACTCCCGCAGATTCTTTTTAATCATGGTCCTTAGCAGCTGTGACAAAGTTCTATTCACCACCTCCGTTTGACCATCTGTTTGGGGATGACATGTAGTACTGAACAGCAACTTCGTTCCTAGCTTCCCCCATAAGGTCTTCCAAAAATAGCTCATGAACTTCACATCACGGTCAGAAACAATCATCTTTGGTACTCCATGTAATCTCACGATGTCCCTGAAAAACAAGTTAGCAACATGCGACGCATCGTCGCTTTTTTGGCAGGCAATAAAATGAGCCATCTTAGAGAACCTATCTACTACCACAAATATAGAATCATGACCTCTCTGAGTTTTAGGTAGACCTAGCACAAAATCCATACTAATGTCTTCCCATGGAGTAGTAGGTGCGGAGAGAGGTGTACACAAACCGTGAGGCTTCAGCTTGGATTTCGATTTGTGACATGTAATGCATCGGTTGTCAAATCTGTACATATCACGCCTCATCTTGGGCCAATAAAAGTGATCAGTAAGCATGAGCAACGTCTTCTCACGCCCAAAGTGACCCATCAAACCACCAGCATGTGATTCCTGCACTAAAAACAAACGCAACAACGAGTCTGGAATACATAGTTTGTTAGCTCGAAACAAATATCCATCATGTATATGATACTTATCCCATGCGTTTCTAAGAGCACACAAACGATATGGTTCAGCAAAATCATGGTCAGTTGCATAAAGTGCACAAATAGCTTCTAATCCAGGAATTTTAACATCAAGATTGGTTAATAGCATGTTCTTCCTAGATAGAGCATCAGCAACAACATTTTCTTTTCCCTTCTTATAATTAATGATGTAAGGAAAAGACTCAATGAACTCAACCCATTTAGCTAATCTTCTATGCAAGTTTGATTGAGCTTTCAAGTATTTCAATGCTTCATGATCAGAATGTATGATGAATTCCTTTGGCCACAAATAATGTTGCCAAACCTCAAGTACTCTAACAAGTGCATACAATTCTTTATCATAGATAGAATAATTCAAACGAGCACCAGTCAATTTCTCAGAAAAATAAGCTATAGGCCGACCCTCTTGCATCAAAACGCCACCTATGCCTATACCACTAGCATCACATTCAACTTCAAATTGCTTCCAAAAATCAGGTAATGCAAGCAATGGTGCAGAAGTAAGCAAACGTTTCAATGTATCAAATGCAATGTCTTGGGCCGCGCCCCATACAAAAGGAACACCTTTCTTTGTCAAATCATTCAAAGGTGCAGCAATGGTGTTAAAATCTTTCACAAAGCGCCTATAGAAACCAGCGAGACCGTGGAAACTACGCACATGACTTACATTCATTGGAGTAGGCCAATTCTGAATTGATTCAATTTTAGATTGATCCACCTCTACTCCATGCTTAGAAACAACAAATCCTAGGAATATGACCTTATCTTTTGCAAATGTACACTTCTCAAGATTAGCATATAGTTTATTATCACGTAACACTTGCAAAACTTGTCTAATATGAGTGCAATGTTCAGATTCGGTGTGGCTGTATATGAGTATATCATCAAAGTAAACAACCAGGAAACGACCAATAAACTCTCTCAAAACATGATTCATCAAACGCATGAAATTACTAGGTGCATTAGTAAGACCAAACAGCATAACTAACCACTCATACAAACCGAATTTAGTTTTGAAAGCAGTTTTCCATTCATCCCCTTCTTTCATCCTAATTTGATGATACCACTACGCAAGTCAATTTTAGAGAAAACAGCAGCACCACTCAATTCATCTAGCATATCCTCTAAGCGTGGAATAGGATGACGATATCGAATAGTGATGTTATTAATCGCTCTACAATCAACACACATGCGCCATGTACCATCTTTCTTAGGAACTAAAATAACAGGAACAACACAAGGGCTAAGAGAGACACGAATGTACCCTTTATCCAGCAACGCTTGTACTTGCTTCTGAATTTCCTTAGTGTCTTCGGGATTAGTCCTATAAGGTGCACGGTTGGGAAGTGTGGCGCCAGGAACCAAGTCCACTTGATGTTCTATACCATGCAAGGGAGGCAAACCTGCGGGTACGTCTTCTGGAAAAACATCCCCAAAGTCCTGCAAAACAGATGAAACACTAAGAGAAATAGGGGTCATGTCGTTAGAAACCAATACCTCGCCCTTATACATGAGCACAAGTGGCATGGCTGTAGGATCCTCACGAAATTCTCTCATATCTTCCTTAGTGGCTAATATCAATAAACCAGGCACTCTCTCACTTTTCGTTATATCACTCAATTTAGGCTCAATTACATCAGGAACAGCTGTCACACAATCTCGCCGAGTGGTAGTATCTTCCTTCAAATTCACCTCTATCTTCTGGCGAGAATCATTCACAATTTCTTGTGGTGTCATTGGCTGCATAGTAATCTTTCTTCCTTTGAATTCCAAGTGATATGTATTGGCTCGGCCATTGTGTTGCACATGGCGATCATAGAGCCATGGCCGACCCAATAGGAGGTGACAAACAGTCATAGGAACCACATCAAAATCAATAGAATCTTTGTATGGCCCTATTTGAAAGTTCACTCGTACCATATGATTTACCTTCATCTCACCATTGTTGCTCAACCATTGTATGTAGTATGGCTTGGGATGAGGTAAGTATGTCAAATTTAGTTTGGCACATAATTCCTTACTTGCAAGATTTCTGCAGCTACCTCCACCAATAATGACCTTGCAAGCTTTATTTGGTCCAACTAGAGCTTTTGTTTGGAACAAGTTGCAACGCTGGGATTCCTCAACCGGTTGCACACTAAGTACACGTGAAGACACGATGATAGTTGGTGCATGCTCAGCATATGCATCAGCACCATCCTCGCCATCATCAATATCAACATCAGAAGCTTCATCTCCACTTTCTACTTCACCTTGTTCATTAACAAACATAACCTTGCTGTTTGGACAATCCTTCTTGTAGTGACCCCAACCACCACAAGTGTGGCACACCACATCGCGAGTACGTGCAGTAGACATGTTGGAACCCGAGCTAGCAGGAGCAGCGGGTTTCCGAGCATTAGAACCAAACGAAGGTGTACTTGCTGGTTTGGACGATGGTGTAAACAGAACAGCAGCTGGTGACGCAGCTGTAGGAGGAATAGGTCTGGCCGAAAATCTGCTGGAGGATGGAAAACGAGTACGTGACTTCGCCTCTTCTGCCAACTGGGATTCGGCCTCTCTAGCATCATGCAACAACTCATTCATGGTCTCATACTTGTGATGACGAACAATGCTCTTGATTGGTAACTTCAAATTGTTTAGGAATCGCTGCATGGTCATCTCAATGGACTCACGAATTCTAGCACGCTGCATAAGCATCTCCATCTCCATGTAGTACTCATCAACTGTCATTGTTCCTTGCTTCAGTTGCGTCAATTTATCAAAAACTGAACGCAAGTAGTTGGTTGGGACGAAACGAGCTTTCATGATTTGCTTCATCTCGCGCCAATCCATCACAGGAAGTTAATTGTCCTCCCTCCTATGTTGCACAAGAGCATCCCACCAACGCAAAGCATAACCATCAAATTCAGATGCTGCAAGCTTGACCTTCTTATCTTCTGGATAGTCAAATAAGTGCCAGAGTTTCTCAATCTTCAACTCCCATGTGAGGTAGTCTTCAGGATCAATGGAACCATCAAACTTAGGAATTGAGAATTTTGGCTTGCCCAAACCATCATCAGCAGTTTGGTTGGGAACACGTTGAGCACGCCCAAGAGGAGCATACCCACGGCCATGAGCAGGTGCATGGGCCGGTGCAGGGGCAGGTGCATGGGCAGGGGGAATAGCACGTCCCCTGCCAACAGGTGGCGCAGCATCCACAGCGCTACCCTCATCAAAATCATCAAAGGCATCATCATGTTGAGGCTCTTCCCTTCTATGCAAAGCGGCTATCAAACCCTCAATGGACAGCTGCAAAGCGGTGACATTGACATTGAGCGTAGCCACTTGTGTTTGAGTAGTATCAACCGTTCCAACATGGTGATCCAATCTCACATTCATATCCTGGAGATTCTTGTCAATGGCATCTGTCGTGTGAGTAAACACACGTGTCAAGTGGGACTTCAAAGCCTCATATTCACGCCAATTGACGAGCTCCTCATCCTTCTTTTTCTGCATCACAACATCATCATCACTAGAAGACATGATTAGTAGGTTAGTGCACAAAAATCAAAATCTGTATGGTGGAATTCTCACAGCTCACTCACAACTAATAAGAAAGGAGATCTTACCGTTCCAAAGTGAATAAAGGTGTGCTACCAAACGAAATCAAAGACTGCTGCACTTGATGTGATGAAGTGAATATCAAAGGTATAGAGAACGATCACAGGGCACACAAGGTATTTATGGTGGAGCTGTAGGTATGGTATCCTAACTACACCGCAAACAAGTCCTAGTGCTGATCGTACAAATACCCAAGAAACACACACGTGGAGAAAAAACATGGCAATGCAACTATGAAGGGTGTTGCACTACGCTCGAGAGACACTAGCAAAGCTCAAAGTAAACAGGCACAAGATTGCTCAATCTACCGGTGCACAAAGATAACACTAGGCCTCTTGCTCAAATTCTCTTTTTTCCACAACTTTTCTTTTTCTTTTGTATAGCTTTTTCTTGATACTTTTCCTTTTGCTATCTTGCTTTTTTTAATAGATAACACACGGCCAATTACAAAGTACAACACCAAAAAAATTCCTAAGAGCAGCCTGTAGGAGCGGAAACTAGTCTCAATAGGCAAGTTCCTACACCTATGTAGTAGATTGGCTGTGGCTAAGGTTTTTGGAAAAGTGCAAATCGATCACACTTTGTAATTATGGTGTCGTGGCAGAAAAAACAGCTCAAAATCCTGCCGTGGCAGAGCGGCGGCAGCAAAACGGTCAGAAATCGTTCCGCGGCAGAGCAGTAACTTGGTAACTCCTGCCGTGGCAGAGAAAACACAGAAATCCTGCCATGGCAGACTTGGTAACCCGAAAAGTCCTGCGGTGGCAGAAAAAGATGCCGAAATCCTGCCGTGGCAGACTCGGTAACTTGGAAAGTTTTTTTTTTAATTCCGACTCAGCCAAGAGTAGAAGACTAGGACTCTTAGAGTAGATCGGATCTGACTTGATGGTGGCGGAAAATAATGGTGGCAAATGACTAAAAACAAAGAGAAAAACAAAACTACGAAGAAACAGATCTAGATCTAAACTAAAGGATGAACACGACCAGCAACTATTACTCGTCTACGATGTAATCTAGTCTATGACAACTCTTTTTGTGGGGCTTTTTTCTAGATAGGAGTAAAAACACTCTCTAATCTATGGATGGATTGTGGATTGCTTACCGAGGCAACGAGGAAATCTGATACCAAGATGATATGGGGTGGCCCGATCTTCTCAGTAAGCACTTGTCGATGGCGAGGGTGGATGATAGATAACTAGCCTGTAGCTATGAACTTTCCCGCTCGATCCCTGATGCCAATGCAGCAGCTCTCGAACCTTGTAGGATATTCACAACACCACGCTCTTGCGCACGCAGCCGTGACCACGGACGGTAGTATGCAATCTACTAATTCCTAATGGAACAACAGATCACACTCAATTATAGTTGGTAGATTCGAACACAGGGTAATTCCAGAGGTTCTATGAAAGAAACAACTCCAAAATATTTTAACGTGGTCTGAACCCTAAACTACGGCGCCCCCATCTATTTAAGGGCTAAGGGTCGGCGGCTGCGACTAGGAATAACAGTTCAACTCAACCTAGACTAAGATACAACCGACCCAAGGTGGGTCGCCTCAAGGCGCGCAGGCCTACTCTGTCGTGGCAGAGTCGGACCCAGTTTCTCTGTCGCGGCAGGCTGCCGCGGCAGAAAGCTGCGTGGTTTCTCTGCCGCGGCAGAGATCCCTCGTGATATGGGGTGGCCCGATCTTCTCAGCAAGCACTTTGTCGATGGTGATGGTGGATGATAGATAACTAGCCTGTAGCTATGAACTCTCCTGCTCGATCCCTGATGCCAATGCAACAGCTCTCGAACCTTGTAGGATATTCACAACACCACGCTCTTGCGCACGCAGCCGTGACCACGAATGGTAGTCTGCAATCTACTAATTCCCAATGGAACAACAGATCACACTCAATTATAGTTGGTAGATTCGAACACAGGGTAATTCCAGTGGTTCTATGAAAGAAACAACTCCAAAATATTTTAACGTGGTCTCAACCCTAACTTGTGACGGCTACAGAGGTTTATATGAGGGCTGGGGCGTCCTCCCCTCTAAACGGGCCTAAAAACAGCCATAACTTGGCCCAAACTGACTCGGTTCGACTCAAACTGATACATACCGACCCGTATATGGGTTCGGCCTTATTGGCACGCAGTCCAAACGTCGTGGAACACCTCAAACATGTAATTCTGGGTGCGCCATCTCTCTCTCTTGCTCATACGTGATTTCTTCATTGCCTCCTAGTGCGCATGCCTCCCGCTCCTCCCTCGCGCACTTGTTGATATTGGAAATCAGCGCTTGTCCTTCTTGCTGCAACTCTCCTCCTCCTCGCGCAACGCTTGTGTTATCAATAAACCTGATCATACAAAGATGCATAGACTTAGGTAGTATAAAGTTCTCATTAAGTAAAACATCAGGTTCAATTAAGAATGAATTCACCTGATAGTCATTATTGATTTGACTCAATATTTCCTTCCAGTTCAGGCAGTCAGAATCATCATAATCCCTGTATATATCCTCATCAAGATGATATGGGGTGGCCCGATCTTCTCAGCAAGCACTTTGTCGATGGTGATGGTGGATGATAGATAACTAGCCTGTAGCTATGAACTCTCCCGCTCGATCCTTGATGCCAATGCAACAGCTCTCGAACCTTGTAGGATATTCACAACACCATGCTCTTGCGCACGCAGCCGTGACCACGAACGGTAGTCTGCAATCTACTAATTCCCAATGGAACAACAGATCACACTCAATTATAGTTGGTAGATTCGAACACAGGGTAATTCCAGAGGTTCTATGAAAGAAACAACTCCAAAATATTTTAACGTATCCTCATCACCTCGACCATGTGTTGATCTTCTCGTCGAGTGCTCCTTGCGCTTCCTCCCTCTCCTCCCTCGCGCATTCCTCATTGATCAACACGCCATGTTCCTTCAGCTCCTCACTATGTGCTATGCCTTCTTCTCCTAAGTACCTGATCATACAATAATTCAAAGACTTAGGTAGTATAAAATTCTCATTAACTAAAACACTAGGTTCATTAAGAAACAAGTTCACCTGTTGTTCTAGTAGCTTGGCACGAGCTCTTGTGATTGGTCCAATACTTATCTCATTGGATTGATCCTTCTTTGTAATTGGAACACCTTTATTAGCAATTGGGATAGGTGTAATTATAGGGATGTCCTCATCAACAGCAGCAAGTTTTCCCTCAGTTATGAGATCAAGGTTTAATCGAACCAGTAGGATCAAGGAAACACCCCAAAGGTGTTACTAGCTGAGCTTTGGCAGGGCGCACTACCGGTGCTAGTAGGAACATGGAGACCTGCACAACACAACCACAGAACTTTGTCCCTGACTTGCGATGAGGTTGTCAATCTCACCGTGTTTTGCGGAAAACAAAGGATTAAACGTATCGAATGGAAAGAAGTAAAAGTTTGCAGAAAGTAAACACAAAGCAGTAAAAGATTGTAGATTGTATGTAAAGTAAAGGACTGGGATCCATAGTTCACTAGAGGTGGCTCTCCTTAGATAGATAACATGCTGGGTGAACAAATTACAGCGGGGCAATTGACAAACACCGAGAAAGCAATACATGCATATACTAATCATCTTGACTCCTTTGAGACTTGATTGGGCATTACAACATAATACATAGACCGCCATCCAACTGCTTCTATGACTAATAATCCAACTTCAGGTTATCATCCGAACCCCCTCCAGTATTAAGTTGCAAGCAACAGATTATTGCTTTACGAACTGCGTGTAAAGTAAACAATACAATTGTTCTATGCACAAAGGATCGTTGTTTTCTCCCTAGTAGCAACATCACATCTAGTACCTTAGAGATTTCTATCACTTCCCCAGATTACCAGAGGCATGAACCCACTATCGAGCATAAATACTAACTCTTGGAGTTGCTAGCATCTACTTGGCCAAGATAGCTACTAACAACGGAAATCATGCAAGATCTCAAATAACAAAGACATGATAGAATCAATAATCAATCTGAAATAGCATCTCAATATCCATCGGATCCCCGCAAACACAACATGTATGGATTACAAATAGATGATCTTGATCATGAACGGAGCTCACAAGATCTAAACATGAAAGCACAAAGGAGGAGGAACCAGTCATCTAGCTACTACATGGATCCGTAGTCCAAGGATGAACTACTCACGCATCACACCGGAGTCTTGCATGGTGATGAAGAAGGCCTCTAGGGTGAATTCCCCTCTCCGGCAGGGTGCTGGGAAGAGCTTCAGATCCCTCCCGATCTACGGATGGAGATGACGGCGGCTACAGACTCTTTCGTGGATTTTTGATCGGGCCCTTAGGGTTTTCATCCCGAGGGCAATATATAGGCGGAAGGAGGGGCCGAGGGGGTGCCGGGAGCCACCACACCACCCCTGGCACGGGCCAGGCCTGGCCGCGTAGCCAGGTGGTGTGGCCGGCCCCTGGCCCCTCTCCGTCTCGTATTCTGGCACTTGATCCCTTCCGGAAAAATAGGCACTTTGGCTTTTGTCCCGTCCAATTCCGAGAATATGCGTTTTCTGACTTTCCTAGAACCAAAAACAGCAGAAAACAGGCAGCTGACGCTATGGCTCTTGTTAATAGGTTAGTCCAAGAAATCATATGAAAAGTACTCCAAAGTTGGAACAAAACACAAGAAAGTGGATAAAACCAAGCATGGAACATCAAAAATTATAGATACATTTGCAATGTATCAACATCCCCAGGCTTAACTCCCGCTCGTCCTCGAGTAGGTAAGTGATAAAAAGAAATAATTTTTGAGGTGACATGCACCATCAAAGACTTGATCAAGGTATTTGCAAAACATTCAAAGCTGGGATCATAGTACTTCAATCATAACATGAAAGACAAAGTTCTAGCAATAAGCAAAGAAACTATGATGCAACATGAAAAGGCACAAACAAAAGATTCATGAATAACAATGCTTTGCAAGACGTTTGTTTGTTTCACATAAAGAAAACATAGCATAATAGTATTCAGCTTGTCCCTCAATAGAGTAGCAAATATAAATGCAGAGGACACCTTCAAAGTTCATAAGAGTGACTAGATACAATAGTTTCAAACAAGCAATAACAAGTTATGCATCAATCAACTAGTCTTGGGACAATGCACATAGAACTAAGAATGGCCACTATGCTCTCAAAGTAGGTGCATAAAGATAGAAGGTGGAGACTCAATATAATGGTGGAAGAAAGGCCTTTTGTAAAAGGAAGTAGGGATTCAAGTCTCATAAAGAGCTTCCAAAAATTATGATACTTAAAGCTTTCACCTCTCATTGCCCCTATCATAAGCATCTTGAAGTGATTAAGGTTAAAGTGAACAAACTATGGTGTACATGCTTGACGAAGTATAAGTCAGAAATCTCATGTCCCTTGTATACGAGGGCCGCTCCTCATGCTACTCAAGTTTAGTCACCGGTAAGTTCTTGTCATTGTAAGTACATGTGTATCATTGAGAACCGCCAACGGGGTACCCCTTGCCCGATGATACGGAAGAATCCCCATATCAAAATGACAAGGCAAGCAGACAACAAGCATCTCCACATTCTTCTTATTTACCATGGGAATATGGTGCTTTTTTTCTCTCTTTCCTCTTTTCATAGTATCTTTTTTTTTCTTTTTCTCTTTTCTCAATATAGGACTCTTTTTTTATAAGAAGAATGCTTCATAGACAGCTCATTCTGGTTACGCTGCAGGTTTCCACCATGTCAGCATGGATTAGACCAGCGGCCCAGGAGTTTCTCTAACACATATACATAACTCCATGGACATACAAGCTCCCCTTTCATTTCACACCGACGACATCCATATACAAAAGAGCATGATATCAACTAGGTACAAGTACCAAGTGCAATGTTGAAAGCGTTCCCCATGAAAGCATGGTTCTGCTAATTCCCAACAAATAAGTGCAAGCATATACAACATAGACGACACAATGGTTCAAGTTTATTAAGGGCAAGTAAAGTAAAGTGTGCCATCAAGTTCGTGAGAGCTTTAATCACTAGTTTTCTCATAACAAGTGAAAGGTAAACAAAAGCATGAATATACTTGGAATAGCATAAGCTAGTAGGTAGGTATGGTGGACTCTTTGGAATAACTTGGTTTAGGGAGTTGGATGCATGAGTGGAACTCATACTTGGTGGTGGAGGCTAGCAAAAGACTGGGAGCGACAAACTAAGAGAGCAATAATGGCCATAATCATGCAGAGCGACAAAACATCATTGATCAAAGCATAAAGTGATACTACAAGTTGAAAACTAAAGGATCATAAAGGCTATGGTGACTTGTGATAGTCATAACATGGTGTGAGCATGTGCCAAGTCAACCCAAATAAAGCATCAAAGGAGAATACCACTATACTATGCTTTAATATGCTAAAACAACGCATGATTCATCCAAGGCACATTAAGCAATCTCAATTGTTTATAACAAGTCATGCTACAGCAAAGAATACTAAGCATAAAGCCAAAACAATATCAAGCATGGCATGACAAAGCATAGGCCACAGTCAAAAACGAGCTCTTTTTACCACACAAGTATGAACTTTCCTACTCTTTTCCAAACCAAACCAAACTATTCACAAACCAAAGTGTGAAAGAGGGGGTCCAACCAACTTATTCAGAAAACTAAGCAAACTAAAAACCAAAACAAAAACGAAAAAAAAGACGCTCCAAGAAAAACACAACTGTGCATGAAATAATAAAAATGAAGCGTTTGGAAGAAACCTGGGATTTTTATTGATGAAGAAGGGGATGCCTTGGGCATCCCCAAGCTTTGACGCTTGTACTTCTTGGATATTTCTTGGGGTGACCGAGAAAGCTTTGACGCTTGAGCTTTAGTCCATCCTTCATCTCATTACTCATTCCTTCCATACACCTGAAATTTTTCCTTCATACAAAACTTCACACAATCTCATTAGCAACATTAGTGCACTTAAGATAAATAAGTCTCAAGGTTCAGTTCTAACACCCAATAAACTTCCATTAGAACACTAGCTACTGTAGCACTTCCCTCAAAAAGCTCAATTCCCCAAAAGAACTCAAGAAGGAACCAACAAGAAGCAAATGCAGAAAATGGCAGAAATCTGTCAAAACAGAACAGCAGGTAAAGACGAATTTTTTCGAAGACCTTCTGTTATTCAAATCAAAAAGTTTTTAACTAACTGAAGTTAGATAACAACCTGGGGTAGAAGCACAAAAAATTACAGCTCAATCCGACGTACAGAGCTCTCTCAGGAATATTTACGGTGAAGCACAGAAATCTGTTTCGGGACAGCAACTTTCCCAATCATTACTTCACTCTCATTAGAGGTTACTCTTGGCACAAAAAGCAAATAAAAAGGATAAGGAGAGGTTATTACAGAGGTAATAACTTCCAAGACTCATCTAAAACTCTTGGGTTATCTCCCAACAAGTACTTTTCTTTAACGCCTTTAAGTTAGGCATAAGAAGCAAAGAAAGAATCAAGTGTTCTCAAATGAAGAAGCATTAAAACCAAATTTTATTTTCATAGGAGAAGCAAAAGAAATATTTTCTCTCTTTTTAGGGAAGTGTTCTATACCTTTCTTGAGTGGGAGTTGATATTTAATGGTGCCTTCTTTCATATCAATGATGGCACCAACAGTTCTAAGAAAAGGTCTTCCCAAAGTAATAGGACAAGAAGCATTGTATTCAACATCCAAAACATAGAAATCAACGGGGACATAGGAATCATTAACCATAATAAGAACATCATTAAGACTCCTCATGAGTTTCTTTTTAGCATTAGCATCAAGTGGGACATTCAAATAGCAATCTTCAAGAGGAGGCAAATCAAGCATATCATAAATCCTTCTAGGCATAATAGAAACACTACTATCAAGATCACACAAAGTTTTGAAATCAAAGTCATTCACTTTCATATTAATGATGGGTTCCCAACCATCTTCTTGCTTTATAGGAATAGAAGCTTTATGTTTCATCTTTTCTTCTTTAATCTTTATGAGAGCATCAGTAATGTGTTTTGTAAAAGCCATGTTCATAGCACTAGCATTAGGACTTTTAGCAAGATTTTGTAGGAACTTAATAACTTCAGAGATGTTGCAACCATCAAGATCAAAATCAACTTTATCATCTAAAGTAGTAGCACTATTACAAGCCTCAACACTAGTGGTGGTGATAGTAGAAACACTAATGTTTCTAGCAATTTTATCTTCTCTTTCCCACTTAGCATGTAATTCAGCTAATAGTCTAACATTTTCATCAACTCTTACTTGTATGGCATTAGTAGCTGCAAAGGGATTATCACTAATTTCGGGTTTAGCAGCTATTTTATTCAAAGAAGATTGAGCTTCAGCCAAAGATGCTATATTTCTTTTAGTATTAGAGAGTTTTTCCTCAATAGTTTTATTGAAAGCAGTTTGTTTACTAATAAACTCTTTAAGCATGACTTCAAGTTCAGAGGGAGCACTCTTATTATTTTGTAAGAATTTCCATAAGCATTACCATTGTTGGGAGGATAAGGCTTATAATTGTTGTTACCAAAATTTTTCCTATAAGCATTATTACCATAAGCATTGTTGCCAAAATTATTATTTCTTATGAAGTTCACATCAACTTGCTCTTCTTGAGCAACCAAAGAGGCTAAAGGAACATTATTTGGATCAATATGGGCTTTCCCATTAACAAGCATGGACATAATAATATCAATCTTATCACTCAAGGAGGAGGTTTCTTCAACAAAATTTACCTTCTTACCTTGTGGAGCTCTCTCAGTATGCCATTCATAATAATTAACAATCATATTGTCCAAAAGTTTTGTTGCAGTACCCAAAGTGATGGTCATAAAGGTACCTCCAGCAGCTGAATCCAATAGGTTCCTTGAAGAATAGTTCAATCCTTCATAAAAAGTTTGGATGATCATCCAAGCAGTCAGTCCATGAGTGGGACAATTCTTAACCAAAGACTTCATTCTTTCCCAAGCTTGAGCAACATGCTCATTATCAAGTTGTTTAAACTTCATTATTTCACTTCTTATGGATATAATCTTAGCAGGAGGATAGTATTTTCCAATAAAAGCATCTTTGCATTTAGTCCAAGAATCAATACTATTCCTAGTTAAGGAATTCAACCATTCTTTAGCTTTTCCTCTCAAAGAGAAAGAAAACAATTTCAGCTTAATAATATCACCATCTATATCCCTATGCTTTTGCATCTCACAAAGTTTAACAAAGTTATTTAGATGGGAAGCAGCATCTTCATTACCAATACCAGAAAATTGTTCTCTCATAACAAGATTGAGCAAAGCAGGTTTTATCTCAAAGAAATTATTTTCAGCCACAGGTGGAGCAATGGGAGTGGTCATAAAATCATTGTTGTTGGTGCTAGTGAAGTCACACAACTTAGTGTTTTCAAGAGTAGTCATTTTTTTGGGTTTTCAAATAAGAAAGCAAACTAGCAAAACTAATTTTTTTGTGTTTTTTGAAGAACAAAACAAGCAAACAAAGCAAAAAGAAACTAAGCAAAACAAAAACAACAAAGTAAAGAGATTGGTTATGAGGGACTCCCCTTGTGAATATGTCCTTGACTCCCCGGCAACGGCGCCAGAAAAATCTTTGCTGGCTCGTGGTTGATGTAGAGCTCGTTGGGAACCCCAAGAGGAAGGTATGATGAGCACAGCAGCAAGTTTTCCCTCAGTTATGAGACCAAGGTTTAATCGAACCAGTAGGAGCAAGGAAACACCCCAAAGGTGTTACTAGCTAAGCTTTGGCAGAGCGCACTACCGGTGCTAGTAGCAATGTGGAGACATGCACAACATAACCACAGAACTTTGTCCCCAACTTGCGATGAGGTTGTCAATCTCACCGTGTTTTGCGGAAAAGGATTAAACGTATCGAATGGAAAGAAGTAAAAGTTTGCAGAAAGTAAACACAAAGCAGTAAAAGATTGTAGATTGTATGTAAAGTAAAGGACCGGGAACCATAGTTCACTAGAGGTGGCTCTCCTTAGATAGATAACATGCTGGGTGAACAAATTACAGCGGGGCAATTGACAAACACCGAGAAAGCAATACATGCATATACTAATCATCTTGACTCCTTTGAGACTTGATTGGGCATTACAACATAATACATAGACCGCATCCAACTGCATCTATGACTAATAATCCACCTTTAGGTCATCATCCGAACCCCCTCCATTATTAAGTTGCAAGCAACAGATTATTGCTTTACGAACTGCGTGTAAAGTAAACAATACAATTGTTCTATGAACAAAGGATTGTTGTTTTCTCCCTAGTAGCAACAGCACATCTAGTACCTTAGAGATTTCTGTCACTTCCCCAGATTACTAGAGGCATGAACCCACTATCGAGCATAAATACTAACTCTTGGAGTTGCTAGCATCTACTTGGCCAAGATAGCTACTAACAACGGAAAGCATGCAAGATCTCAAATAACAAAGACATGATAGAATCAATAATCAATCTGAAATAGCATCTCAATATCCATCGGATCCCTGCAAACACAACATGTATGGATTACAAATAGATGATCTTGATCATGAACGGAGCTCACAAGATCTAAACATGAAAGCATAAAGGAGGAGAAACCAGCCATCTAGCTACTACATGGATCCGTAGTCCAAGGATGAACTACTCACGCATCACACCGGAGGCTTGCATGGTGATGAAGAAGGCCTCCAGGGTGAATTCCCCTCTCCGGCAGGGTGCCGGGAAGAGCTTTAGATCCCTCCTGATCTAGGGATGGAGATGACGTCGGCTACAGACTCTTTTGTGGATTTTTGATCGGGCCCTTAGGGTTTTTGTCCCGAGGGCAATATATGGGCGGAAGGAGGGGCTGAGGGGGTGCCGGGAGCCACCACACCACCCCCTGGCGCGGGCCAGGCCTGGCCGCGCGGCTAGATGGTGTGGCCGGCCCCTGGCCCCTCTCCGTCTCGTATCCTGGCACTTGATCCCTTCCGGAGAAATAGGCACTTTGGCTTTTGTCCCGTCCAATTCCGAGAATATTCGTTTTCTAACTTTCCTGGAACCAAAAACAGCAGAAAACAGGCAGCTAACACTGTGGCTCTTGTTAATAGGTTAGTCCAAGAAATCATATGAAAAGTACTCCAAAGTTGGAACAAAACACAAGAAAGTGGATAAAACCAAGCATGGAACATCAAAAATTATAGATACATTTGCAATGTATCAGAGTCATCGGTTGCAAAACACATGTTTTGTTGAGCCATTTGAAGGTGTATACATTGGTGCGACCATCATGTTGAGCAGCCTTGTCATATTGCCATGGTCGACCAAGAAGCATGTGGCAAACTGTCATAGGAACCACACACACTCCACCGTATCTTTGTAAGGACCAATGGCGAAGGAGACCGTACGGTATGCTTGATCTTCATGGACCCTTGGTCACTTAGCCAATGCACGTGGTAGGGGTGCTTGTGTGGGTGGAGGGTGAGGTTGAGCTTCTCACACAACTCGGTGCTAGCAAGGTTGTGGCAACTCCCTCCATCAATGATCAGCTTGATAGATTTGCCATTGATGTCGGCTCGTGTTTAGAAGATATTGGAGCGTTGGTCTTCATGCTCTTGTGCTTGAGTGGTCAAGATCCTTGTGACAACAAGCGATGGACTTGCGTCATGTTCACACATGAGGAGTTCTTGATCATCTTCCACTCGTTGCCTTGCCATTGCTTCCTTGACACGGGCATAAAACTCATCTTCACTCAAGTACTCTTCATCACCATTGTGATGGACGAACAAGACTTTCTTGTTTCCACATTCGGCCGACTTATGTCCTTTACCTCCACACTTGTAGCATTCACCGTTGAAAGGTGTATCACTCTTTGCTTGCTTGCCACTTATGGGTAGTTTTCCTTGAGGAAGTGTGGGCTTGAAGGAAGACTTGGAGCTACTTGAGGAGCTTCCATTGAAAGTTGTTGGTGTAGCGGTTGAAGCTTGCTTGTAGGTGAAGTACGTCTTGGGCTTGTTGCACTTGATATCCTCTTGCACTTGACGTTCAGCCTTTGTTGCGATGTGCACAAGCTCAACCATGTTGTTGTATGTTTGGAACTTGACGATGCGCTTGATTGGGTGATTCAAGCCAATAAGGAAACATGCCATTGTTTGATCCATGCGTTCATCAATGTTGGCGCGAATTAAGTTGAGTTCCATTTCCTTGAAGTACTCTTCCATGGTCTTTGTCCCTTGACGAAGCGCTTGAAGGTTGTTGAAGAGGTCACGCGTGTAGTGCGCGGGGACAAAGCGGAATCTCATATGAGCCTTCATGTCATGCCAAGTTGTGATTGGTGGCTCTTGTCTTGCATCACGAGTAACTTGAACTTGTTCCCACCAAAGGTTGGCGTAATCATCAAACTCAAGCGAAGCCATGGCGACCATCTTCTCGTTGCTATAGTTGTGCATGCGGAAGATCTTGTCGACTTTGAGTGCCCACGAGAGGTATTCTTTGGGGTCATTGGATCCGGTGAACTTGGGCATTGTGAACTTGAGCTTGCCAAAAGTTTCTTCATCGTTGCGGTCATTGCGACGAGCTTGGTGACCTTTTTGATGATCTTGTAGGTGGGGAGGTGGAACTTGGTTCTCGCGTCCTTGTTGCGGAGCTTGCTCTTGCTCTTGGCGCAGTTGTTGACGTGGTTGAGGCGCTTGGGCCTCATGGTGGCGAGGGTGTGGAGCCTCTTGACGCGGTTGATGACGAAGAGGAGGCTCGTTCCTCAGTTGGTGATGTTAGTTAGGCACATTGGCCTCACGGCGAAGAACATGATCATGAGCCTCTTGACGTGGTGGGCGTCGCTCAACTTGTATCACTTGACGCTCCAAATTTTGTTGAGGTGGAGGAGGCGCCTCGTGATGACCATGGTGTTGGTGCGGACGTTCATGACGTTGATGACGAGGAGGAGGATCTTGGAGATCTTCACGTCGATGACGAGCTTGATTCTCCAAATTGGAGTCATCACTTGTTGTGTCAAGTATGTGTCACGGTCGATGGTGGTAGACTTGCAGTTGCACTTGCGGTTGCACTTGCGGCTCCTCTTGTGGTTGCTCTTGTTGGATCACTAGTGCCCTTGCGTGATGACGGTGTGCTTCTTGCCTTACTCGTGGCCTTGAAGAGAGGTCACCATCATAGCTTGATGTTGCGGCGTGCCGTGGGGAAGGGGCTTGTTCGTCTGCGGTACCAAAGTTGGCAGGCCAGCGCATGGCGGTACCTAAGTTGCCTGAAATTACCGCGTTTTGAAAAGTTGGGCCGCCAACTACTGAGAGGGGCCATTTCGAGGCAAACTCATCTCACCCCTGCCAAATACAAACATTCCATTAAACCGCCCCGTGAAGTAGACGGTCGGGACCCACATGTCGGTTATCTGTCCGTGACGCGGGCGCCAACGCGGCAACCTCTTAGGCAAATCGAGCAGCTAAGTGGATTGGATGCGTTGACCAATTTCACAAATCCATTCCCAGCTTTCCCCTAGCACCGGCGGTGTCGGAATCCACCCTCCAGGCAGGACGATCCCTTCGGACATTTGACTTCCGAGGCCAAGTTGCACCCAGTCGCTGATACCGAGCTCCAATGGCGCATGCCGTAGCCGCCGTTGCGAGGCTCTAGCCCGCCTCCGCCGCCGACGAGCCGAGCAGTTCGGAGGATGGAAGATCCTACTATCAAGGAAGAAGAAGTTCTGCCTACAAGCGGGTGAGCTACCCTTCTCTTTGCTATTAGCACTAATTACAACTGCTAGTTGGCTACTGAACCTCAAATTGTTCGTTAGCCCAACGCTAACAAACATATTTTGTCCATAGTTTTCTGTCAAGTGGGATCTGCACGGACCCCCCTTACCTGGTTACGGTAGTCCTCTACAGGTATGACTCTAAGGGCAAGTGGTATGGAAGCCATTGTTTCACGATGGAAGAAGCGCCTGTGCAGATCTGTACTATATCTGGTATGGTTGCTGCTCTGCGTAATCATGTTGAAGTATGGCCGAAGCAGACTGCAAAGTTCAGCTTCATGGATGAACGTGGCATCCATGTTCCTATATCGTGTGACAGTCAGCTAATTGGGTTGATGAAAAGGTATGCTTCGGATTGCATGTTTGAGCTGAATTGTGATGTACTGGATGTGGAAGCTGCTGCAACTGGGAGTCGCCCTTCTATTCTTGGACAGGGTGGTTGCTTGAATGCAATTAGCTCCTAGTAAGCAAAGGTCGCTTGGGGTTCGCATGTTTGTGTTGAATTGTAATTTTTGTTTTATTTACTCTGTAGATATTGGGCAGTTATGCAACAGTCTTGTTTCTTTGACAGGAAGCGCCGCAAGGTTAGAAACATGACTGCCGGGTCAGTCATTTTGCTGCCCAAAGAAATTAAAAACGAGTGGAAAGATGATGCTGGACACGATTCTGGTGCCCATTGTCCCGGCGATGCGGAGTACGTGAAGCTAAGAAATTGGCACCGAGGAAGAGGAAGAAGGCAGGAAATGAAGAAGCCATTGGACGTGAAGGCTTGGCACCCAGGCTGCGGAAGAAGGCTGCTAACAATGAAGATGCATAGTAATGTGTTGAACTTGAACCTATATATGTAATTCTATTAAATTTTGATCGTTCTATGTGTGGCACGTTACTGGGCGAAACAATCTACCCACATTCTCTGAGTAAAATGAACCGCGACTTAGGGTTTGGAAACGCCCGAGTCAGTAGTTGAATCCGAAATTGTGATTGTGCCACTGCTATCTAAAAACAATGATCCACCGGTTCCACGATTGCTGAGGGGCAGGAGGTCTCCAAATACGAAGGAATGTAAGTGGCGCATAAATAAATTATTTAAGCTGCCACACTCCATGAAGCAGTAACTTATTTCAGATGCTGCACAACGACGTGGCAACATAAACAACAATGTTCTCACCGATAATGCCTAGATAAGGAGGAAATGGGTACCACTTTCTAGCCTAATCTTGAACCCGTCTATCTCACCGCCTCTCTGCTCCTGCATCCCCTGCATCTGGCGAAGCTCCCGGATCTCCAGTAACCGGGTGTACGTGCTTCCACTTTATAAATTGTGGATGTGCCATTTGCATGCGGCACAATCCACGTAGATTACGTTTAAACAAACCACCAGTGTCAGAATACACTAGTAGAAAAGGTGTCTTTGGTCCATGGTTACGTTCCCAATCCGGGACAGAGATCTAAATCGAGGCAGAAATTGATCTAAATCACAAATTCTTCCACAAATTAATCGAGAAAGAGATCTAAATCGAGGCATTTCATTAATTCAACCACAAATTCTTCTAAACAAAGGTGCGATTTCACATCCTACATTAATTCAACCAACTAGTCAACAATTTCACTTCCGCTGCCGCTGTCCTCCGAGCCGCCGGCTTCCTCGTCTTCGTCGGATGGAACCTCCACGATTTCCGCATTGTACGCGAGACGGAGAACCTCTTCGCGGTGAGCGGCGGCGATGATGGTGAACTTGGTCCGTCCAGGGACAGACCAGAACCTCTCCCGCCCTTCTCGGTTGCGGAGATCCCGGCGCACCACGCGCCCGTTAACGATGCGGTTGCCAATCTTGGCCTTCCGCTCCTTCTTGAACAGGGTCGGCCAGTACGGGCTGTCCGCCGCGTACTGGGGCAGCGCCCTCTTCCATGCGGGCATCTGGAGGCGGTGCGCCGCGATTTTGCTCTCCATCACGGCTCCGCCGGGGAAGAGGAGCGGAGCCACTGGCACCCCGGCATAGCTGATGCGCCATCCGTGGGGCACCGTCGCGGCCGGTGGCGCGAGGATATCGAAGTGCGAGAACATCACCGCCTCGTAGAAGTTCAGCGAGGGCATCTCCATGGCGGCGCAGTGGAGATTGGAGAGGGAGCGAGGGGGTGGACGTTGCGGTGGAGATTGGAGAGGGCGAGGGGATGGGCGACGAAGCGACGAGCTGTGGCGCCTCCTATTTGTACACGAGGACGACGGAGCGACGGGCGGAATATCCAAGGGGCATTGGTCAGACAAAAGGAAGTAATGCAGCGTTAAGACAGATTAATGGGCGACCAATTTTTTTACTCCCAGGACTCCGGGGCCAATAGTTCAGAGAGCTAGGTCAACAAGTACAACTATTACAACTTAAAAAAGGCACGGGGCTTAAGCTAAATAGAACTAGTTAACACACATCTCCTTGATCTTCCTAATCTTAGCCTTAAGCGCATCTTCCTGCGAGAGCAAGGATCGAATCGTCTGCTCCTTCCTTTTAGCATCTTCCTTGCACTGCTTCAATTGTTTCTCTGCATCTTTCCTCATGCACTTTCAATACTCGTAGTTGTGAACTGCAGGACTTTGGCCTGGTGAAGATCCTTCCTTGCTTGAGTCAAGTCTTGCTCTGCTTTAGCCTTCAGGGCCAACGCCGCGTCCCTCTCCTTCTCGACTTTGCTAACCTTGTCTTCCACCCCCATGAGATCTCGCTTATGCTTGGTCGTGTCAACTGGTTCCCATAGCTTCATCTCAACACTGTCAAGAAGTAAGCTGAATGCGGATTCTTTCAACTCAACAGTCATTTCCCATAGTTTGTCCAGTGTTTTCTGCATCGATTTGGGCCACTCTGGATCTACCCATTTGACAACACCGCAACATCCGCCTCGCATCATTGCATGATGTCCTTGACACTGTAGAAACCTCCTGCCTGCGTTTCGTCCTTCGAACGCTACAAATTTAGCGGGCACATATCCATGTTCACATAGCAGAGGACTGTCTTCATCCTCTAAACCGTGATAGTCGGCGTCATACATCGTTGGGTTGGCCTAACACATCATACGCACATGAGTAAACGGAGTAGATCTGGCTCAAAAAATAGATGACTAGCCACGGATGATAGAGATAGAGATGAGACGACTCACATCGAAATCATCGTCCCTGTCGTCACGACGCGTTTCCTCGTCGTCTCCCCTTGAACCCATGGCGAGAGGGGAGGGGTGGCTGCCGGAGAGGGGATTGGGATGGCGGCACCGTCGGCTTGCGGCTACGGCAGGATGGGAGTGAAGTGGGGAATGTGGCTTCGAGGGGAAGGAAGAGAAGTACGGGGAGGAAGAGAAGTAATGGGGACGTGACACTGGGATATGGCCCGCTCAACTCGTGAGTCGTGACACTCGCAAGAGGGAAGCCCCCAGTGTTGCCAGTTTGTCCAGAGCAAGCGTGGCCAATCATGCCGTAGAACAGACTACTCGCAGATCGATCTCACGAAAACCATCCCAATCGTCCAAGCGCCCCGATCGGACGGTATATAACAATCGACAAGCAAAACAACTATGTTAGGGCGTGCCTTCTAGAAGACTCGGTCTAACACTAAGGTTAGGGCTCTCCTAAGGTTAATTAGTATCCATATGCGGTTTATGAAAAGAACATGCATCCAATGACATGGGTGGATCTAGCTGTGGTTAATGAGAAGAGCAGACATGCAATGACACCGGTGATATGTGGTTTGTGGGAAGAACACACATGCAATGACTCTGGTGATATGTGGTTTGTGAGAAGAAAACACATGCAATGACTCTAGCTGTGGTTCATGAGAAGAGCAGACATGCAATGACACCGGTGGATCCATGTGTGGTTCATGGGAAGAACACACATGCAATGACTCTGGTGATATGTGGTTTGTGAAAAGAACAGACATGTAATGACTCTAGCTGTGGTTCATGGGAAGAGCAAACATGCAATGACATTGGTGGACCCATGTGTGGTCTCTGGGAAGAACACACATGCAATGACACTGGTGGATCCATGTGTGGTTCATGGGAAGGACACACATGCAATGACATTGGGCGTGGTATGACACTGGTGGATCCATGTGTGGTCTGTGAGAAGAACACACATGCAATGACATTGGTGGATCCATGTGTGGTCTGTAAGACGAACACACATGCAATGACACTGGGTGTGGTTCATGATATGGTTTGTGAGAAGAACACACATGCAATGACACTGGTGGATCCATTTATGGTCTTTGGGAAGAACACACACGCAATGACACTGGTGATATGTGGTCTGTCAGAAGAACACACATCCAATGACTCTAGCTGCGGTTTATGAAAAGAGCAGACATGCAATGACACCGGTGGATCCATGTGTGGTTCATGGGAAGAACACACATGCGATGACACTGGGTGGATCCATGTGTGGTTTGTGAGAAGAGCAGACATGCAATGACACCGGTGGATCCATGTGTGGTTCATGGGAAGAACACACATGCGATGACACTGGGTCGATCCATGTGTGGTTTGTGAGAAGAGCAGACATGCAATGACACCGGTGGATCCATGTGTGGTTCACAGGAAGAACACACATGCAATGACTCTGGTGATATGTGGTTTGTGAAAAGAACAGACATGCAATGACTCTAGCTGTGGTGAATGAGAAGAGCAGACATGCAACGACACCGGTGGATCCATGTGTGGTTTGTGAGAAGAACACACATGCAATGACACTGGGTGTGGTTCATGATATGGTTTGTAAGAAGAACACACATGCAATGACTCTAGCTGTGGTTTGTTAAAAGAGCACGCATACGATGACTCTAGCTGTGGTTCATGGGAAGAGCAGACATACAATGACACTGGTGGATACATGTATGGTTCAAGGGAAGAACACACATGCAATGACACTGGTGGATCCATGTGTGGTCTGTGGGAAGAACACACATGCAATGACACTGGTGGATCAATGTGTGGTCTTTGGGGAGAACACACATGCAATGATATTGGTGGATCCATGTGTGGTCTGTGGGAAGAACACACATGCAATGACACTAGTGGATCCATGTGTGGTTTCTGAGAAGAACACACATGCAATGACACTAGGTGTGGTTCATGATATGGTTTGTAAGAAGAAGACACATGCAATGACTCTAGCTGTGGTTTGTGAAAAGAGCACGCATGCGATGACTCTAGCTGTGGTTCATGGGAAGAGCAGACATACAATGACACTGGTGGATCCATGTGTGGTTCATGGGACGAACACACATGCAATGACACTGGTGGATCCATGTGTGGTCTTTGGGAAGAACACACATGCAATGACACTGGTAATATGTGGTCTATGATAAGAACACACATCCAATGACTCTAGCTGTGGTTCATGAAAAGAGCAGACATGCAATGACACTGGTGGATCCATGTGTGGTTCATGGGAAGAACACACATGCGATGACACTGGGTGGATCCATGTGTGGTTTGTGAGAAGAACACACATGCAATGACACTGGTGGATCCATCTGGGGTTCATGGGAAGAACACACATGCACTGACAATAGTGAATCTATGTGTGGTCTTTGTGAAGAACACACATGCAATGACACTGGTGATATGTGGGTTGTGAGAAGAACACACATCCAATGACTAGCTGTGGTTCATGAAAAGAGCAGACATGCAATGACACTGGTGGATCCATGTGTGGTTCATGGGAAGAACACACATGCAATGACACTGGTGGATCCATGTGTGGTTCCTAGGAAGAACACACATGCAATAACAGTGGTGGATCCATGTGTGGTGTGTGGGAAGAACACACATGCAATGACACTGGTGGATCCATGTGTGGTTATGAGAAGAACACACATGCAATGACACTAGGTGTGGTTCATGATATGGTTTGTAAGAAGAACACACATGCAATGACTCTAGCTGTGGTTTGTGAAAAGAGCACGCATGCGATGACTCTAACTGTGGTTCATGGGAAGAGCAGACATACAATGACACTGGTGGATCCATGTGTGGTTCATGGAAAGAACACACATGCAATGACACTGGTGGATCCATGTGTGGTCTGTGGGAAGAACACACATGCAATGACACTGGTGGATCCATGTGTGGTCTTTGGAAAGAACACACATGCAATGCCACTGGTGATATGTGGTCTGTGAGAAGAACACACATCCAATGACTCTAGCTGTGGTTCTTGAAAAGAGCAGAGATGTAATGACACGGGTGGATCCATGTGTGGTTCATGGGAAGAACACACATGCGATGACACTGGGTGGATCCATGTGTGTTTTGTGAGAAGAGCAGACATGCAATGACACCGGTGGATCCATCTGTGGTTCATTGGAAGAACACACATGCAATGACTCTGGTGATATGTGGTTTGTGAAAAGAATAGACATGCAATGATTCTAGCTGTGGTTAAAGAGAAGAGCAGACATGCAATGACACTGAGTGTGGTTCATGATATGGTTTGTAAGAAGAACACACATGCAATGACTCTAGCTGTGGTTGGTGAAAAGAGCACGCATGCGATGACTCTAGCTGTGGTTCATGAGAAGAGCAGACATACAATGTGTGGTTCATTGGAAGAACACACATGCACCGACACTGGTGGATCCATGTGTGGTCTGTGGGAAGAACACACATGCAGTGACACTGGTGGATCCATGTCTAGTCTTTGGGAAGAACATACATCCAATGACTCCGGTGATATGTGGTATGTGAGAAGAACACACATGCAATGACTCTAGCTATGGTTAATGAAAAGAGCAGACATGCAATGACACCGGTGGATCCATGTGTGGTTCATGGGAAGAACACACATCCAATGACACTAGGTGTGGTTCATGATATGGTCTGTGAGAAGAACACACATGCAATGACACTGGTGGATCCATCTGTGGTCTGTGAGAAGAACACACATGCAATGACACTGGGTGTGCTTCATGATATGGTTTGTGAGAAGAACACACATGCAATGTCACTGGTGGATCCATGTGTGGTCTTTGGGAAGAACACACATGCAATGACACTGGTGATATGTGGTCTGTGAGAACAACACACATCCAATGACTCTAGCTGTGGTTCATCAAAAGAGCAGACATGCAATGACACTGGTGGATCCATGTGTGGTTCATGGGAAGAACACACATGCGATGACACTGGTGGATCCATGTGTGGTTTGTGGGAAGAACACACATGCAATGACTCTGGTGGATCCATCTGTGGTTCATGGGAAGAACACACATGCAATGACATTGGTGGATCCATGTGTGGTCTGTGCGAAGAACACACATGCAATGACACTGGTGGATCCATGTGTGGTTCATGGGAAGAACACACATGCAATGACATTGGTGGATCCATGTGTGGTCTGTGGGAAGAACACACATGCAATGACACAGGTGGATCCATCTGTGGTCTGTGAGAAGAACACACATGCAATGACACTGAGTGTGGTTCATGATATGGTTTGTGAGAAGAACACACATGCAATGACACTAGTGGATCCATGTGTGGTCTTTGGGAAGAACACACATGCAATGACACTAGTGATATGTGGTCTGTGAGAAGAACACACATCCAATGACTCTAGTTGTGGTTCATGAAAAGAGCAGACATGCAATGGCACTGGTGGATCCATGTGTGGTTCATGGGAAGAACACACATGTGATGACACTGGGTGGATCCATGTGTGGTTTGTGAGAAGAGCAGATATGCAATGACACCGGTGGATCCATCTGTGGTTCAGGGGAAGAACACACATGCAATGACACTGGTGATATGTGGTTTGTGAAAAGAATAGACATGCAATGATTCTAGCTGTGGTTAAAGAGAAGAGCAGACATGCAATGACACTGAGTGTGGTTCATGATATGGTTTGTAAGGAGAACACACATGCAATGACTCTAGCTGTGGTTTGTGAAAAGAGCACGCATGCGATGACTCTAGCTGTGGTTCATGAGAAGAGCAGACATACAATGTGTGGTTCATGGGAAGAACACACATGCACCGACACTGGTGGATCCATGTGTGGTCTGTGGGAAGAACACACATGCAGTGACACTGGTGGATCCATGTCTAGTCTTTGGGAAGAACACACATCCAATGACTCCGGTGATATGTGGTATGTGAGAAGAACACACATGCAATGACTCTAGCTATGGTTAATGAAAAGAGCAGACATGCAATGACACCGGTGGATCCATGTGTGGTTCATGGGAAGAACACACATCCAATGACACTAGGTGTGGTTCATGATATGGTCTGTGAGAAGAACACACATGCAATGACACTGGTGGATCCATCTGTGGTCTGTGAGAAGAACACACATGCAATGACACTGGGTGTGCTTCATGATATGGTTTGTGAGAAGAACACACATGCAATGTCACTGGTGGATCCATGTGTGGTCTTTGGGAAGAACACACATGCAATGACACTGGTGATATGTGGTCTGTGAGAAGAACACACATCCAATGACTCTAGCTGTGGTTCATCAAAAGAGCAGACATGCAATGACACTGGTGGATCCATGTGTGGTTCATGGGAAGAACACACATGCGATGACACTGGTGGATCCATGTGTGGTGTGTGGGAAGAACACACATGCAATGACTCCGGTGGATCCATCTGTGGTTCATGGGAAGAACACACATGCAATGACATTGGTGGATCCATGTGTGGTCTGTGCGAAGAACACACATGCAATGACACTGGTGGATCCATGTGTGGTTCATGGAAAAACACACATGCAATGACATTGGTGGATCCATGTGTGGTCTGTGGGAAGAACACACATGCAATGACACTGGTGGATCCATCTGTGGTCTGTGAGAAGAACACACATGCAATGACACTGAGTGTGGTTCATGATATGGTTTGTGAGAAGAACACACATGCAATGACACTGGTGGATCCATGTGTGGTCTTTGGGAAGAACACACATGCAATGACACTAGTGATATGTGGTCTGTGAGAAGAACACACATCTAATGACTCTAGTTGTGGTTCATGAAAAGAGCAGACATGCAATGGCACTGGTGGATCCATGTGTGGTTCATGGGAAGAACACACATGTGATGACACTGGGTGGATCCATGTGTGGTTTGTGAGAAGAGCAGATATGCAATGACACCGGTGGATCCATCTGTGGTTAAGGGGAAGAACACACATGCAATGACACTGGTGATATGTGGTCTGTAAGAAGAACACACATCCAATGACTCTAGCTGTGGTTAATGAGAAGAGCAGACATGCAATGACACCGGTGGATCCATGTGTGGTTTGTGAGAAGAACACACATGCAATGACACTGGGTGTGGTTCATGATATGGTTTGTAAGAAGAACACACATGCAATGACTCTAGCTGTGGTTTGTGAAAAGAGCACGCATGCGATGACTCTAGCTGTGGTTCATGGGAAGAGCAGACATACAATGACACTGGTGGATCCATGTGTGGTTCATGGAAAGAACACACATGCAATGACACTGGTGGATCCATGTGTGGTCTGTGGGAAGAACACACATGCAATGACACTGGTGGATCCATGTGTGGTCTTTGGGAAGAACACACATGCAATGACACTGGTGATATGTGGTCTGTGAGAAGAACACACATCCAATGACTCTAGCCGTGGTTCATGAAAAGAGCAGACATGTAATGACACTGGTGGATCCATGTGTGGTTCATGGGAAGAACACACATGCGATGACACTGGGTGGATCCATGTGTGTTTTGTGAGAAGAGCAGACATGCAATGACACCGGTGGATCCATCTGTGGTTCATTGGAAGAACACACATGCAATGACTCTGGTGATATGTGGTTTGTGAAAAGAATAGACATGCAATGATTCTAGCTATGGTTAAAGAGAAGAGCAGACATGCAATGACACTGAGTGTGGTTCATGATATGGTTTGTAAGAAGAACACACATGCAATGACTCTAGCTGTGGTTTGTGAAAAGAGCACGCATGCGATGACTCTAGCTGTGGTTCATGAGAAGAGCAGACATACAATGACACTGGTGGATCCATGTGTGGTTCATGGTAAGAACACACATGCACCAACACTGGTGGATCCATGTGTGGTATGTGGGAAGAACACACATGCAGTGACACTGGTGGATCCATGTCTAGTCTTTGGGAAGAACACACATCCAATGACTCCGGTGATATGTGGTATGTGAGAAGAACACACATGCAATGACTCTAGCTGTGGTTAATGAAAAGAGCAGACATGCAATGACACCGGTGGATCCATGTGTGGTTCATGGGAAGAACACACATGCAATGACACTAGGTGTGGTTCATGATATGGTCTGTGAGAAGAACACACATGCAATGACACTGGTGGATCCATCTGTGGTCTGTGAGAAGAACACACATGCAGTGACACTGGGTGTGGTTCATGATATGGTTTGTGAGAAGAACACACATGCAATGTCACTGGTGGATCCATGTGTGGTCTTTAGGAAGAACACACATGCAATGACACTGGTGGATCCATGTGTGGTCTTTGGAAAGAACACACATGCAATGCCACTGGTGATATGTGGTCTGTGAGAAGAACACACATCCAATGACTCTAGCTGTGGTTCTTGAAAAGAGCAGAGATGTAATGACACGGGTGGATCCATGTGTGGTTCATGGGAAGAACACACATGCGATGACACTGGGTGAATCCATGTGTGTTTTGTGAGAAGAGCAGACATGCAATGACACCGGTGGATCCATCTGTGGTTCATTGGAAGAACACACATGCAATGACTCTGGTGATATGTGGTTTGTGAAAAGAATAGACATGCAATGATTCTAGCTGTGGTTAAAGAGAAGAGCAGACATGCAATGACACTGAGTGTGGTTCATGATATGGTTTGTAAGAAGAACACACATGCAATGACTCTAGCTGTGGTTGGTGAAAAGAGCACGCATGCGATGACTCTAGCTGTGGTTCATGAGAAGAGCAGACATACAATGTGTGGTTCATTGGAAGAACACACATGCACCGACACTGGTGGATCCATGTGTGGTCTGTGGGAAGAACACACATGCAGTGACACTGGTGGATCCATGTCTAGTCTTTGGGAAGAACACACATCCAATGACTCTGGTGATATGTGGTATGTGAGAAGAACACACATGCAATGACTCTAGCTATGGTTAATGAAAAGAGCAGACATGCAATGACACCGGTGGATCCATGTGTGGTTCATGGGAAGAACACACATCCAATGACACTAGGTGTGGTTCATGATATGGTCTGTGAGAAGAACACACATGCAATGACACTGGTGGATCCATCTGTGGTCTGTGAGAAGAACACACATGCAATGACACTGGGTGTGCTTCATGATATGGTTTGTGAGAAGAACACACATGCAATGTCACTGGTGGATCCATGTGTGGTCTTTGGGAAGAACACACATGCAATGACACTGGTGATATGTGGTCTGTGAGAAGAACACACATCCAATGACTCTAGCTGTGGTTCATCAAAAGAGCAGACATGCAATGACACTGGTGGATCCATGTGTGGTTCATGGGAAGAACACACATGCGATGACACTGGTGGATCCATGTGTGGTTTGTGGGAAGAACACACATGCAATGACTCTGGTGGATCCATCTGTGGTTCATGGGAAGAACACACATGCAATGACATTGGTGGATCCATGTGTGGTCTGTGCGAAGAACACACATGCAATGACACTGGTGGATCCATGTGTGGTTCATGGGAAGAACACACATGCAATGACATTGGTGGATCCATGTGTGGTCTGTGGGAAGAACACACATGCAATGACACAGGTGGATCCATCTGTGGTCTGTGAGAAGAACACACATGCAATGACACTGAGTGTGGTTCATGATATGGTTTGTGAGAAGAACACACATGCAATGACACTAGTGGATCCATGTGTGGTCTTTGGGAAGAACACACATGCAATGACACTAGTGATATGTGGTCTGTGAGAAGAACACACATCCAATGACTCTAGTTGTGGTTCATGAAAAGAGCATACATGCAATGGCACTGGTGGATCCATGTGTGGTTCATGGGAAGAACACACATGTGATGACACTGGGTGGATCCATGTGTGGTTTGTGAGAAGAGCAGATATGCAATGACACCGGTGGATCCATCTGTGGTTCAGGGGAAGAACACACATGCAATGACACTGGTGATATGTGGTTTGTGAAAAGAATAGACATGCAATGATTCTAGCTGTGGTTAAAGAGAAGAGCAGACATGCAATGACACTGAGTGTGGTTCATGATATGGTTTGTAAGGAGAACACACATGCAATGACTCTAGCTGTGGTTTGTGAAAAGAGCACGCATGCGATGACTCTAGCTGTGGTTCATGAGAAGAGCAGACATACAATGTGTGGTTCATGGGAAGAACACACATGCACCGACACTGGTGGATCCATGTGTGGTCTGTGGGAAGAACACACATGCAGTGACACTGGTGGATCCATGTCTAGTCTTTGGGAAGAACACACATCCAATGACTCCGGTGATATGTGGTATGTGAGAAGAACACACATGCAATGACTCTAGCTATGGTTAATGAAAAGAGCAGACATGCAATGACACCGGTGGATCCATGTGTGGTTCATGGGAAGAACACACATCCAATGACACTAGGTGTGGTTCATGATATGGTCTGTGAGAAGAACACACATGCAATGACACTGGTGGATCCATCTGTGGTCTGTGAGAAGAACACACATGCAATGACACTGGGTGTGCTTCATGATATGGTTTGTGAGAAGAACACACATGCAATGTCACTGGTGGATCCATGTGTGGTCTTTGGGAAGAACACACATGCAATGACACTGGTGATATGTGGTCTGTGAGAAGAACACACATCCAATGACTCTAGTTGTGGTTCATCAAAAGAGCAGACATGCAATGACACTGGTGGATCCATGTGTGGTTCATGGGAAGAACACACATGCGATGACACTGGTGGATCCATGTGTGGTGTGTGGGAAGAACACACATGCAATGACTCCGGTGGATCCATCTGTGGTTCATGGGAAGAACACACATGCAATGACATTGGTGGATCCATGTGTGGTCTGTGCGAAGAACACACATGCAATGACACTGGTGGATCCATGTGTGGTTCATGGAAAAACACACATGCAATGACATTGGTGGATCCATGTGTGGTCTGTGGGAAGAACACACATGCAATGACACTGGTGGATCCATCTGTGGTCTGTGAGAAGAACACACATGCAATGACACTGAGTGTGGTTCATGATATGGTTTGTGAGAAGAACACACATGCAATGACACTGGTGGATCCATGTGTGGTCTTTGGGAAGAACACACATGCAATGACACTAGTGATATGTGGTCTGTGAGAAGAACACACATCTAATGACTCTAGTTGTGGTTCATGAAAAGAGCAGACATGCAATGGCACTGGTGGATCCATGTGTGGTTCATGGGAAGAACACACATGTGATGACACTGGGTGGATCCATGTGTGGTTTGTGAGAAGAGCAGATATGCAATGACACCGGTGGATCCATCTGTGGTTAAGGGGAAGAACACACATGCAATGACACTGGTGATATGTGGTCTGTAAGAAGAACACACATCCAATGACTCTAGCTGTGGTTAATGAGAAGAGCAGACATGCAATGACACCGGTGGATCCATGTGTGGTTTGTGAGAAGAACACACATGCAATGACACTGGGTGTGGTTCATGATATGGTTTGTAAGAAGAACACACATGCAATGACTCTAGCTGTGGTTTGTGAAAAGAGCACGCATGCGATGACTCTAGCTGTGGTTCATGGGAAGAGCAGACATACAATGACACTGGTGGATCCATGTGTGGTTCATGGAAAGAACACACATGCAATGACACTGGTGGATCCATGTGTGGTCTGTGGGAAGAACACACATGCAATGACACTGGTGGATCCATGTGTGGTCTTTGGGAAGAACACACATGCAATGACACTGGTGATATGTGGTCTGTGAGAAGAACACACATCCAATGACTCTAGCCGTGGTTCATGAAAAGAGCAGACATGTAATGACACTGGTGGATCCATGTGTGGTTCATGGGAAGAACACACATGCGATGACACTGGGTGGATCCATGTGTGTTTTGTGAGAAGAGCAGACATGCAATGACACCGGTGGATCCATCTGTGGTTCATTGGAAGAACACACATGCAATGACTCTGGTGATATGTGGTTTGTGAAAAGAATAGACATGCAATGATTCTAGCTATGGTTAAAGAGAAGAGCAGACATGCAATGACACTGAGTGTGGTTCATGATATGGTTTGTAAGAAGAACACACATGCAATGACTCTAGCTGTGGTTTGTGAAAAGAGCACGCATGCGATGACTCTAGCTGTGGTTCATGAGAAGAGCAGACATACAATGACACTGGTGGATCCATGTGTGGTTCATGGGAAGAACACACATGCACCAACACTGGTGGATCCATGTGTGGTATGTGGGAAGAACACACATGCAGTGACACTGGTGGATCCATGTCTAGTCTTTGGGAAGAACACACATCCAATGACTCCGGTGATATGTGGTATGTGAGAAGAACACACATGCAATGACTCTAGCTGTGGTTAATGAAAAGAGCAGACATGCAATGACACCGGTGGATCCATGTGTGGTTCATGGGAAGAACACACATGCAATGACACTAGGTGTGGTTCATGATATGGTCTGTGAGAAGAACACACATGCAATGACACTGGTGGATCCATCTGTGGTCTGTGAGAAGAACACACATGCAGTGACACTGGGTGTGGTTCATGATATGGTTTGTGAGAAGAACACACATGCAATGTCACTGGTGGATCCATGTGTGGTCTTTAGGAAGAACACACATGCAATGACACTGGTAATATGTGGTCTGTGAGAAGAACACACATCCAATGACTCTAGCTGTGGTTCATCAAAAGAGCAGACATGCAATGACACTGGTGGATCCATGTGTGGTTCATGGGAAGAACACACATGCGATGACACTGGTGGATCCATGTGTGGTTTGTGGGAAAAAACACATGCAATGACACTGGTGGAGCCATCTGTGGTTCATGGGAAGAACACACATGCGATGACATTGGTGGATCCATGTGTGGTCTGTGCGAAGAACACACATGCAATGACACTGGTGGATCCATGTGTGGTTCATGGGAAGAACACACATGCAATGACATTGGTGGATCCATGTGTGGTCTGTGGGAAGAACACACATGCAATGACACTGGTGGATCCATGTGTGGTCTGTGAGAAGAACACACATGCAATGACACTGGGTGTGGTTCATGATATGGTTTGTGAGAAGAACACACATGCAATGACACTGGTGGATCCATGTGTGGTCTTTGGGAAGAACACACATGCAATGACACTAGTGATATGTGGTCTGTGAGAAGAACACACATCAAATAACTCTAGTTGTGGTTCATGAAAAGAGCAGACATGCAATAGCACTGGTGGATCCATGTGTGGTAAATGGGAAGAACACACATGTGATGACACTGGGTGGATCCATGTGTGGTTTGTGAGAAGAGAAGACATGCAATGACACCGGTGGATCCATATGTGGTTCAGGGGAAGAACACACATGCAATGACACTGGTGATATGTGGTCTGTGAGAAGAACACACATCCAATGACTCTAGCTGTGGTTAATGAGAAGAGCAGACATGCAATGACACCGGTGGATCTATGTGTGGTTTGTGAGAAGAAAACACATGCAATGACACTGGGTGTGGTTCATGATATGGTTTGTAAGAAGAACACACATGCAATAACTCTAGCTATGGTTTGTGAAAAGAGCACGCATGCGATGACTCTAGCTGTGGTTTATGGGAAGAGCAGACATACAATGACACTGGTGGATCCAAGTGTGGTTCATGGGAAGAACACACATGCAACGACATTGGTGGATCCATGTGTGGTATGTGGGAAGAACACACATGCAATGACACTGGTGGATCCATGTGTGGTCTTTGGGAAGAACACACATGCAATGACACTAGTGATATGTGGTCTGTGAGAAGAACACACATCTAATGACTCTAGTTGTGGTTCATGAAAAGAGCAGACATGCAATGGCACTGGTGGATCCATGTGTGGTTCATGGGAAGAACACACATGTGATGACACTGGGTGGATCCATGTGTGGTTTGTGAGAAGAGCAGATATGCAATGACACCGGTGGAACCATCTGTGGTTAAGGGGAAGAACACACATGCAATGACACTGGTGATATGTGGTCTGTAAGAAGAACACACATCCAATGACTCTAGCTGTGGTTAATGAGAAGAGCAGACATGCAATGACACCGGTGGATCCATGTGTGGTTTGTGAGAAGAACACACATGCAATGACACTGGGTGTGGTTCATGATATGGTTTGTAAGAAGAACACACATGCAATGACTCTAGCTGTGGTTTGTGAAAAGAGCACGCATGCGATGACTCTAGCTGTGGTTCATGGGAAGAGCAGACATACAATGACACTGGTGGATCCATGTGTGGTTCATGGAAAGAACACACATGCAATGACACTGGTGGATCCATGTGTGGTCTGTGGGAAGAACACACATGCAATGACACTGGTGGATCCATGTGTGGTCTTTGGGAAGAACACACAAGCAATGACACTGGTGATATCTGGTCTGTGAGAAGAACACACATCCAATGACTCTAGCCGTGGTTCATGAAAAGAGCAGACATGTAATGACACTGGTGGATCCATGTGTGGTTCATGGGAAGAACACACATGCGATGACACTGGGTGGATCCATGTGTGTTTTGTGAGAAGAGCAGACATGCAGTGATACCGGTGGATCCATCTGTGGTTCATTGGAAGAACACACATGCAATGACTCTGGTGATATGTGGTTTGTGAAAAGAATAGACATGCAATGATTCTAGCTATGGTTAAAGAGAAGAGCAGACATGCAATGACACTGAGTGTGGTTCATGATATGGTTTGTAAGAAGAACACACATGCAATGACTCTAGCTGTGGTTTGTGAAAAGAGCACGCATGCGATGACTCTAGCTGTGGTTCATGAGAAGAGCAGACGTACAATGACACTGGTGGATCCATGTGTGGTTCATGGGAAGAACACACATGCACCAACACTGGTGGATCCATGTGTGGTTTGTGGGAAGAACACACATGCAGTGACACTGGTGGATCCATGTCTAGTCTTTGGGAAGAACACACATCCAATGACTCCGGTGATATGTGGTATGTGAGAAGAACACACATGCAATGACTCTAGCTGTGGTTAATGAAAAGAGCAGACATGCAATGACACCGGTGGATCCATGTGTGGTTCATGGGAAGAACACACATGCAATGACACTAGGTGTGGTTCATGATATGGTCTGTGAGAAGAACACACATGCAATGACACTGGTGGATCCATCTGTGGTCTGTGAGAAGAACACACATGCAGTGACACTGGGTGTGGTTCATGATATGGTTTGTGAGAAGAACACACATGCAATGTCACTGGTGGATCCATGTGTGGTCTTTGGGAAGAACACACATGCAATGACACTGGTAATATGTGGTCTGTGAGAAGAACACACATCCAATGACTCTAGCTGTGGTTCATCAAAAGAGCAGACATGCAATGACACTGGTGGATCCATGTGTGGTTCATGGTCAGAACACACATGCGATGACACTGGTGGATCCATGTGTGGTTTGTGGGAAAAAACACATGCAATGACACTGGTGGAGCCATCTGTGGTTCATGGGAAGAACACACATGCGATGACATTGGTGGATCCATGTGTGGTCTGTGAGAAGAACACACATGCAATAACACTGGTGGATCCATGTGTGGTTCATGGGAAGAACACACATGCAACAACACTGGTGATATGTGGTCTGTGAGAAGAACACACATCCAATGACTCTAGCTGTGGTTCATGAAAAGAGCAGACATGCAATGACACTCGTGGATCCATGTGTGGTTCATGGGAAGAACACACATGCAATGACACTGGTGGATCCATGTGTGGTTCATGGGAAGAACACACATGCGATGACACTAGGTGGATCCATCTGTGGTTCATGGGAAGAACACGCATGCAATGACTCTGGTGATATGTGGTTTGTGAAAAGAACAGACATGCAATGACTCTAGCTGTGATTAATGAGAAGAGTAGACATGCAATGACACCGGTGGATCCATGTGTGGTTTGTGAGAAGAACACACATGCAATGACACTGAGTGTGGTTCATGATATGGTTTGTAAGAAGAACACACATGCAATGACTCTAGCTGTGGTTTGTGAAAAGAGCACGCATGCGGTGACTCTAGTTGTGGTTCATGGGAAGAGCAGACATACAATGACACCGGTGGATCCATGTGTGGTTCATGGGAAGAACACACATGCAACGACACTGTTGGATCCATGTGTGGTCTGTGGGAAGAGCAGACATGCAATGACACCGGTGGATCCATGTGTGGTTCATGGAAAGAACACACATGCAAGGACACTGGGTGTGGTTCATGATATGGTTTGTGAGAAGAACACACATGCAATGACACTGGTGGATCCATGTGTGGTTTGTGAGAAGAGCAGACATGCAATGACACCGATGGATCCATTTGTGGTTCATGGGAAGAACACACATGCAATGACTCTAGGTGTGGTTCATGATATGGTTTGTCAGAAGAACACACATGCAATGACACTGGTGGATCCATGTGTGGTCTTTGGGAAGAACACACATGCAATGACACTAGTGATATGTGGTCTATGAGAAGAACACACATCCAATGACTAGCTGTGGTTCATGAAAAGAGCAGACATGCAATGACACTGGTGGATCCATGTGTGTTTCATGGGAAGAACACACATGTGATGACACTGGTGGATCGATGTGTGGTTTGTGGGAAGAACACACATGCAATGACACTAGTGGATCCATGTGTGGTTCATGGGCAGAACACACATGCAATGACATTGGTGGATCCATGTGTGGTCTGTGGGAAGAACACACATGCAATGACACTGGTGGATCCATGTGTGGTTTGTGACAAGAACACACATGCAATGACACTGGGTGTGGTTCATGATATGGTTTGTAAGAAGAACACACATGCAATGACTCTAGCTATGGTTTGTGAAAACGGCACGCATGCGATGACTCTAGCTGTGGTTCATGGGAAGAGCACACATACAATGACACTGGTGGATCCATGTGTCTTTCATGGGAAGAACACACATGCAATGACACAAGTGGATCCATGTGTGGTCTTTGGGAAGAACACACATGCAATGACACTGGTGATATATGGTCTGTCAGAAGAACACACATCCAATGACTCTAGCTGTGGTTCATAAAAAGAGCAGACATGCAATGACACTGGTGGATCTATGTGTGGTTCATGGGAAGAACACACATGCGATGACACTGTGTGGATCCATGTGTGATTTGTGAGAAGAGCAGACATGCAATGACACCGGTGGATCCATCTGTGGTTCATGGGAAGAACACACATGCAATGACTCTGGTGATATGTGGTTTGTGAAAAGAACAGACATGCAATGACTCTAGCTGTGGTTAATTACAAGAGTAGACATGCAATGACACCGGTGGATCCATGTGTGGTTTGTGAAAAGAACACACATGCAATGACACTGGGTGTGGTTCATGATATGGTTTGTAAGAAGAACACACATGCAATGACTCTAGCTTTGGTTTGTGAAAAGAGCACGCATGCAATGACTCTAGCTGTGGTTCATGGGAAGACCAGACATACAATGACACTGGTGGATCCATGTGTGGTTCATGGGAAGAACACACATGCGATAACACTGGTGCATCCATGTGTGGTTTGTGGGAAGAACACACATGCAATGACACCGGTGGATCCATGTGTGGTCTTTGGGAAGAACACACATGCAATGACTCCGGTGATATGTGGTTTGTGAGATGAACATACATGCAATGACTCTAGCTATGGTTAATGAAAAGAGCAGCATGCAATGACATCGGTGGATCCATGTGTGGTTCATGGGAAGAACACACATGCAATGACACCGGGTGTGGTTCATGATATGGTCTGTGAGAAGAACACACATGCAATGACACTGGTGGATCCATGTGTGGTCTGTGAGAAGAACACACATGCAATGACAGTGGGTGTGGTTCATGATATGGTTTGTGAGAAGAACACACATGCAATGACACTGGTGGATCCATGTGTGGTCTTTGGGAAGAACACACATGCAATGACACTAGTGTTATGTGGTCTATGAGAAGAACACACATCCAATGACTCTAGCTGTGGTTCATGAAAAGAGCAGACATGCAATAACACTGGTGGATCCATGTGTGGTTCATGGAAGAACACACATGTGATGACACTGGTGGATCCATATGTGGTTTGTGGGAAGAACACACATGCAATGACACCGATGGATTGATGTGTGGTTCATGGGAAGAACACACTTGCAATGACTCTGGTGATATGTGGTTTGTGAAAAGAACAGACATCCAATGACTCTAGCTGTGGTTAATGTGGGAAGAACACACATGCAATGACATTGGTGGATCCATGTGTGGTTTGTGAGAAGAACACACATGCAATGACACTGGGTGTGGTTCATGATATGGTTTGTAAGAAGAACACACATGCAATGACTCTAGCTGTGGTTTGTGAAAAGAGCACGCATGCGATGACTCTAGCTGTGGTTCAGGGAAAGAGCAGACATACAATGACACTGGTGGATCCATGTGTGGTTCATGGGAAGAACACACATGCAATGACACTGGTAGATCCATGTGCAGTCTGTGGGAAGAACACACATGCAATGACACTGGTGGATCCATGTGTGGTCTTTGGGAAGAACACACATGCAATGACACTGGTGATATGTGGTCCGTGAGAAGAACACACATCCAATGACTCTAGTTGTGGTTCATGAAAAGAGAAGACATGCAATGACACTGGTGGATCCATGTGTGGTTCATGGGAAGAACACACATGCGATAACACTAGGTGGATCCATGTGTGGTTCATGAGAAGAGCAGACATGCAATGACACCGGTGGATCCATCTGTGGTTCATGGGAAGAACACGCATGCAATGACTCTGGCGATATGTGGTTTGTGAAAAGAACAGACATGCAATGACTCTAGCTGTGATTAATGAGAAGAGTAGACATGCAATGACACCGGTGGATCCATGTGTGGTTTGTGAGAAGAACACACATGCAATGACACTGGGTGTGGTTCATGATATGGTTTGTAAGAAGAACACACATGCAATGACTCTAGCTGTGGTTTGTGAAAAGAGCATGCATGCGATGACTCTAGCTGTGGTTCATGGGAAGAGCAGACATACAATGACACCGGTGGATCCATGTGTGGTTCATGGGAAGAACACACATGCAACGACACTGTTGGATCCATGTGTGGTCTGTGGGAAGAGCAGACATGCAATGACACCGGTGGATCCATGTGTGGTTCATGGAAAGAACACACATGCAATGACACTGGGTGTGGTTCATGATATGGTTTGTGAGAAGAACACACATGCAATAACACTGGTGGATCCATGTGTGGTTTGTGGGAAGAACACACATGCAATGACACTGGTGGATCCATGTGTGGTTCATGGGAAAAACACGAATGCAATGACATTGGTGGATCCATGTGTGGTCTGTGGGAAGAGCATACATGCAATGACACCGGTGGATCAATGTGTGGTCCATGGAAAGAACACACATGCAATGACACTGGGTGTGGTTCATGATATGGTTTGTGAGAAGAACACACATGCAATGACATTGGTGGATCCATGTGTGGTTTGTGGGAAGAACACACATGCAATGACACTGGTGGATCCATGTGTGGTTCATGGGAAGAACATGAATGCAATGACATTGGTGGATCCATGTGTGGTATGTGGGAAGAACACACATGCAATGACATTGGTGGATCCATGTGTGGTGTGTGACAAGAACACACATGCAATGACACTGGGTGTGGTTCATGATATGGTTTGTAAGAAGAACACACATGCAATGACTCTATTTATGGTTTGTGAAAAGGGCACGCATGCGATGACTCTAGCTGTGGTTCATGGGAAGAGCAGACATATAATGACACTGGTGGATCCATGTGTGGTTCATGGGAAGAACACACATGCAATGACACAAGTGGATCCATGTGTGATCTTTGGAAAGACCACACATGCAATGACACTGGTGATATGTGGTATGTGAGAAGAACACACATCCAATGACTCTAGCTGTGGTTCATGAAAAGAGCAGACATGCAATGACGCTGGTGGATCTATGTGTGGTTCATGGGAAGAACACACATGCGATGACACTGCGTTGATCCATGTGTGATTTGTGAGAAGAGCAGACATGCAATGATACCAGTGGATCCATCTGTGGTTCATGGGAAGAACACACATGCAATGACTCTGGTGATATGTGGTTTGTGAAAAGAACAGACATGCAATGACTCTAGCTGTGGTTAATGAGAAGAGTAGACATGCAATGACACCGGTGGATCCATGTGTGGTTTATGAAAAGAACACACATTCAATGACACTGGGTGTGGTTCATGATATGGTTTGTAAGAAGAACACACATGCAATGACTCTAGCTGTGGTTAGTGAAAAGAGCACGCATCCAATGACTCTAGCTGTGGTTCATGGGAAGACCAGACATACAATGACACTGGTGGATCCATGTGTGGTTCATGGGAAGAACACACATGCAACGACACTGGTGGATCCATGTGTGGTCTGTGGGAAGAACACACATGCAATGACAGTGGTGGATCCATGTGTGGTCTTTGGGAAGAACACACATGCAATGACTCCGGTGATATGTGGTTTGTGAGAAGAACACACATGCAATCACTCTAGCTGTGGTTAATGAAAAGAGCAGACATGCAATGACATCGGTGGATCCATGTGTGGTTCATGGGAAGAACACACATGCAATGACACTGGGTGTGGTTCATGATATGGTCTGTGCGAAGAACACACATGCAATGACACTGGTGGATCCATGTGTGGTCTGTGAGAAGAACACACATGCAATGACACTGGGTGTGGTTCATGATATGGTTTGTGAGAAGAACACACATGCAATGACACTGGTGGATCCATGTGTGGTCTTTGGGAAGAACACACATGCAATGACACTAGTGATATGTGGGATATGAGAAGAACACACATCCAATGACTCTAGCTGTGGTTCATGAAAAGAGCAGACATGCAATGACACTGGTGGATCCATGTGTGGTTCATGGGAAGAACACACATGTGATGACACTGGTGGATCGATGTGTGGTTTGTGGGAAGAACACACATGCAATGACACTAGTGGATCCATGTGTGGTTCACGGAAAGAACACACATGCAATGACATTGGTGGATCCATGTGTGGTCTGTGGGAAGAACACACATGCAATGACATTGGTGGATCCATGTGTGGTTTGTGAGAACACACATGCAATGACACTGGGTGTGGTTAATGATATGGTTTGTAAGAAGAACACACATGCAATGACTCTAGCTATGGTTTGTGAAAAGGGCACGCATGCAATGACTCTACCTGTGGTTCATGGGAAGAGCAGACATACAATAACACTGGTGGATCCATGTGTATCATGGGAAGAACACACATGCAATGACACAAGTGGATCCATGTGTGGTCTTTGGGAAGAACACACATGCAATGACACTGGTGATATGTGGTCTGTGAGAAGAACACACATCCAATGACTCTAGCCGTGGTTCATGAAAAGAGCAGACATACAATGACACTGGTGGATCTATGTGTGGTTCATGGGAAGAACGCACATGCGATGACACTGCGTGGATCCATGTGTGATTTGTGAGAAGAGCAGACATGCAATGACACCGGTGGATCCATCTGTGGTTCATGGGAAGAACACACATGCAATGACTCTGGTGATATGTGGTTTGTGAAAAGAACAGACATGCAATGACTCTAGCTGTGATTAATGAGAAGAGTAGACATGCAATGACACCGGTGGATCCATGTGTGGTTTGTGAGAAGAACAAACATGCAATGACACTGGGTGTGGTTCATGATATGGTTTGTAAGAAGAACACACATGCAATGACTCTAGCTGTGGTTTGTGAAAAGAGCACGCATGCGATGACTCTAGCTGTGGTTCATGGGAAGAGCAGACATACAATGACACCGGTGGATCCATGTGTGGTTCATGGGAAGAACACACATGCAACGACACTGTTGGATCCATGTGTGGTCTGTGGGAAGAGCAGACATGCAATGACACCGGTGGATCCATGTGTGGTTCATGGAAAGAACACACATGCAATGACACTGGGTGTGGTTCATGATATGGTTTGTGAGAAGAGAACACATGCAATGACACTGGTGGATCCATGTGTGGTTTGTGGGAAGAACACACATGCAATGACACTGGTGGATCCATGTGTGGTTCATGGGAAGAACACGAATGCAATGACATTGGTGGATCCATGTGTGGTCTGTGAGAAGAGCAGACATGCAATGACACCGGTGGATCCATGTGTGGTTCATGGAAAGAACACACATGCAATGACACTAGGTGTGGTTCATGATATGGTTTGTGAGAAGAACACACATGCAATGACACTGGTGGATCCATGTGTGGTTTGTGGGAAGAACACACATGCAATGACACTGGTGGATCCATGTGTGGTTCATGGGAAGAACACGAATGCAATGACATTGGTGGATCCATGTGTGGTCTGTGGGAAGAACACACATGCAATGACATTGGTGGATCCATGTGTGGTTTGTGAGAAGAACACACTTGCAATGACCCTGGGTGTGGTTCATGATATGGTTTGTAAGAAGAACACACATGCAATGACTCTAGCTATGGTTTGTGAAAAGGGCACACATGCGATGACTCTAGCTGTGGTTCATGGGAAGAGCAGACATATAATGACACTGGTGGATCCATGTGTGGTTCATGGGAAGAACACACATGCAATGACACAAGTGGATCCATGTGTGATCTTTGGAAAGACCACACATGCAATGACACTGGTGATATGTGGTTCATGGGAAGAACACACATGCGATGACACTGCGTTGATCCATGTGTGATTTGTGAGAAGAGCAGACATGCAATGACACCGGTGGATCCATCTGTGGTTCATGGGAAGAACACACATGCAATGACTCTGGTGATATGTGGTTTGTGAAAAGAACAGACATGCAATGACTCTAGCTTTGGTTAATGAGAAGAGTAGACATGCAATGACACCGGTGGATCCATGTGTGGTTTATGAAAAGAACACACATTCAATGACACTGGGTGTGGTTCATGATATGGTTTGTAAGAAGAACACACATGCAATGACTCTAGCTGTGGTTAGTGAAAAGAGCACGCATCCAATGACTCTAGCTGTGGTTCATGGGAAGACCAGACATACAATGACACTGGTGGATCCATGTGTGGTTCATGGGAAGAACACACATGCAACGACACTGGTGGATCCATGTGTGGTCTGTGGGAAGAACACACATGCAATGACACTGGTGGATCCATGTGTGGTCTTTGGGAAGAACACACATGCAATGACTCTGGTGATATGTGGTTTGTGAGAAGAACACACATGCAATCACTCTAGCTGTGGTTAATGAAAAGAGCAGACATGCAATGACATCGGTGGATCCATGTGTGGTTCATGGGAAGAACACACATGCAATCACTCTAGCTGTGGTTAATGAAAAGAGCAGACATGCAATGACATCGGTGGATCCATGTGTGATTCATGGGAAGAACACACATGCAATGACACTGGGTGTGGTTCATGATATGGTCTGTGCGAAGAACACACATGCAATGACACTGGTGGATCCATGTGTGGTCTGTGAGAAGAACACACATGCAATGACACTGGGTGTGGTTCATGATATGGTTTGTGAGAAGAACACACATGCAATGACACTGGTGGATCCATGTGTGGTCTTTGGGAAGAACACACATGCAATGACACTAGTGATATGTGGTCTATGAGAAGAACACACATCCAATAACTCTATCTGTGGTTCATGAAAAGAGCAGACATGCAATGACACTGGTGGATCGATGTGTGGTTCATGGGAAGAACACACATGTGATGACACTGGTGGATCGATGTGTGGTTTGTGGGAAGAACACACATGCAATGACACTAGTGGATCCATGTGTGGTTCATGGAAAGAACACACATGGAATGACATTGGTGGATCCATGTGTGGTCTGTGGTAAGAACACACATGCAATGACACTGGTGGATCCATGTGTGGTTTGTGAGAAGAACACACATGCAATGACACTGGGTGTGGTTCACGATATGGTTTGTAAGAAGAACACACATGCAATGACTCTAGCTATGGTTTGTGAAAAGGGCACGCATGCAATGACTCTAGCTGTGGTTCATGGGAAGAGCAGACATACAATGACACTGGTGGATCCATGTGTATCATGGGAAGAACACACATGCAATGACACAAGTGGATCCATGTGTGGTCTTTGGGAAGAACACACATGCAATGACACTGGTGATATGTGGTCTGTGAGAAGAACACACATCCAATAACTCTAGCCGTGGTTCATGAAAAGAGCAGACATACAATGACACTAGTGGATCTATGTGTGGTTCATGGGAAGAACGCACATGCGATGACACTGCGTGGATCCATGTGTGATTTGTGAGAAGAGCAGACATGCAATGACACCGGTGGATCCATCTGTGGTTCATGGGAAGAACACACATGCAATGACTCTGGTGATATGTGGTTTGTGAAAAGAACAGACATGCAATGACTCTAGCTGTGATTAATGAGAAGAGTAGACATGCAATGACACCGGTGGATCCATGTGTGGTTTGTGACAAGAACACACATGCAATGACACTGGGTGTGGTTCATGATATGGTTTGTAAGAAGAACACACATGCAATGACTCTAGCTTTGGTTTGTGAAAAGAGCACGCATGCGATGACTCTAACTGTGGTTCGTGGGAAGAGAAGACATACAATGACACTGGTGGATCCATGTGTGGTTCATGGGAAGAACACACACGCAACGACACTGGTGGATCCATGTGTGGTCTGTGGGAAGAACACACATGCAATGACACTGGTGGATCCATGTGTGGTCTTTGGGAAGAACACACATGCAATAACACCGGTGATATGTGTTTTGTGAGAAGAACACACATGCAATGACTCTAGCTGTGGTAAAAGAAAAGAGCAGACATGCAATGACACCGGTGGATCCATGTGTGGTTCATGGGAAGAACACACATGCAATGACACTCGGTGTGGTTCATGATATGGTCTGTGAGAAGAACACACATGCAATGGCACTGGTGCATTCATGTGTGGTCTGTGAGAAGAACACACATGCAATGACAGTGGGTGTGGTTCATGATATGGTTTGTGAGAAGAACACACATGCAATGACACTTGTGGATCCATGTGTGGCCTTTGGGAAGAACACACATGCAATGACACTGGTGATATGTGGTCCGTGAGAAGAACACACATTCAATGACTCTAGCTGTGGTTCATGAAAAGAGCAGACATGCAAGGACACTGGTGGATCCATGTGTGGTTCATGGGAAGAACACACATGCGATGACACTAGGTGGATCCATCTGTGGTTCATGGGAAGAACACGCATGCAATGACTCTGGTGATATGTAGTTTGTGAAAAGAACAGACATGCAATGACTCTAGCTGTGATTAATGAGAAGAGTAGACATGCAATGACACCGGTGGATCCATGTGTGGTTTGTGACAAGAACACACATGCAATGACACTGGTTGTGGTTCATGATATGGTTTGTAAGAAGAACACACATGCAATGACTCTAGCTGTGGTTTGTGAAAAGAGCACGCATGCGATGACTCTAGCTGTGGTTCATGGGAAGAGCAGACATACAATGACACCGGTGGATCCATGTGTGGTTCAAGGGAAGAACACACATGCAACGACACTGTTGGATCCATGTGTGGTCTGTGGGAAGAGCAGACATGCAATGACACCGGTGGATCCATGTGTGGTTCATGGAAAGAACACACATGCAATGACACTGGGTGTGGTTAATGATATTGTTTGTGAGAAGAACACACATGCAATGACACTGGTGGATCCATGTGTGGTTTGTGGGAAGAACACACATGCAATGACACTGGTGGATCCATGTGTGGTTCATGGGAAGAACACGAATGCAATGACATTGGTGGATCCATGTGTGGTCTGTGGGAAGAACACACATGCAATGACATTGGTGGATCCATGTGTGGTTTGTGAGAAGAACACACATGCAATGACACTGGGTGTGGTTCATGATATGGTTTGAAAGAAGAACACACATGCAATGACTCTAGCTATGGTTTGTGAAAAGGGCACGCATGCGATGACTCTAGCTGTGGTTCATGGGAAGAGCAGACATACAATGACACTGGTGGATCCATGTGTGGTTCATGGGAAGAACACACATGCAATGACACAAGTGGATCCATGTGTGATCTTTGGAAAGACCACACATGCAATGATTCTAGCTGTGGTTCATGAAAATAGCAGACATGCAATGACACTGGTGGATCTATGTGTGGTTCATGGGAAGAACACACATGCGATGACACTGCGCGGATCCATGTGTGATTTGTGAGAAGAGCAGACATGCAATGACACCGGTGGATCCAGCTGTGGTTCATGGGAAGAACACACATGCAATGACTCTAGCTATGGTTTGTGAAAAGGGCACGCATGCGATGACTCTAGCTGTGGTTCATGGGAAGAGCAGACATACAATGACACTGGTGGATCCATGTGTGGTTCATGGGAAGAACACACATGCAATGACACAAGTGGATCCATGTGTGATCTTTGGAAAGACCACACATGCAATGACACTGGTGATATGTGGTCTGTGAGAAGAACACACATCCAATGATTCTAGCTGTGGTTCATGAAAATAGCAGACATGCAATGACACTGGTGGATCTATGTGTGGTTCATGGGAAGAACACACATGCGATGACACTGCGCGGATCCATGTGTGATTTGTGAGAAGAGCAGACATGCAATGACACCGGTGGATCCATCTGTGGTTCATGGGAAGAACACACATGCAATGACTCTGGTGATATGTGGTTTGTGAAAAGAACAGACATGCAATGACTCTAGTTGTGGTTAATGAGAAGAGTAGACATGCAATGACACCGGTGGATCCATGTGTGGTTTATGAAAAGAACACACATGCAATGACACTGGGTGTGGTTCATGATATGGTTTGTAAGAAGAACACACATGCAATGACTCTAGCTATGGTTTGTGAAAAGGGCACGCATGCAATGACTCTAGCTGTGGTTCATGGGAAGAGCAGACATACAATGACACCGGTGGATCCATGTGTGGTTCATGGGAAGAACACACATGCAATGACACTGGGTGTGGTTCATGATATGGTCTGTGAGAAGAACACACATGCAATGGCACTGGTGCATCCATGTGTGGTCTGTGAGAAGAACACACATGCAATGACAGTGGGTGTGGTTCATGATATGGTTTGTGAGAAGAACACACATGCGATGACACTAGGTGGATCCATCTGTGGTTCATGGGAAGAACACGCATGCAATGACTCTGGTGATATGTGGTTTGTGAAAAGAACAGACATGCAATGACTCTAGCTGTGATTAATGAGAAGAGTAGACATGCAATGACACCGGTGGATCCATGTGTGGTTTGTGAGAAGAACACACATGCAATGACACTGGGTGTGGTTCATGATATGGTTTGTTAGAAGAACACACAAGCAATGACTCTAGCTGTGGTTTGTGAAAAGAGCACGCATGCGATGACTCTAGCTGTGGTTCATGGGAAGAGCAGACATACAATGACACCGGTGGATCCATGTGTAGTTCATGGGAAGAACACACATGCAACGACACTGTTGGATCCATGTGTGGTCTGTGGGAAGAGCAGACATGCAATGACACCGGTGGATCCATGTGTGGTTCATGGAAAGAACACACATGCAATGACACTGGGTGTGGTTAATGATATGGTTTGTGAGAAGAACACACATGCAATGACACTGGTGGATCCATGTGTGGTTTGTGGGAAGAACACACATGCAATGACACTGGTGGATCCATGTGTGGTTCATGGGAAGAACACGAATGCAATTACATTGGTGGATCCATGTGTGGTCTGTGGGAAGAACACACATGCAATGACATTGGTGGATCCATGTGTGGTTTGTGAGAAGAACACACATGCAATGACACTAGGTGTGGTTCATGATATGGTTTGTAAGAAGAACACACATGCAATGACTCTAGCTATGGTTTGTGAAAAGGGCACGCATGCGATGACTCTAGCTGTGGTTCATGGGAAGAGCAGACATACAATGACACTGGTGGATCCATGTGTGGTTCATGGGAAGAACACACATGCAATGACACAAGTGGATCCATGTGTGATCTTTGGAAAGACCACACATGCAATGACACTGGTGATATGTGGTCTGTGAGAAGAACACACATCCAATGACTCTAGCTGTGGTTCATGAAAAGAGCAGACATGCAATGACACTGGTGGATCTATGTGTGGTTCATGGGAAGAACACACATGCGATGACACTGCGCGGATCCATGTGTGATTTGTGAGAAGAGCAGACATGCAATGACACCGGTGGATCCATCTGTGGTTCATGGGAAGAACACACATGCAATGACTCTGGTGATATGTGGTTTGTGAAAAGAACAGACATCAATGACTCTAGCTGTGGTTAATGAGAAGAGTAGACATGCAATGACACCGGTGGATCCATGTGTGGTTTATGAAAAGAACACACATGCAATGACGCTGGGTGTGGTTAATGATATGGTTTCTAAGAAGAACACACATGCAATGACTCTAGCTGTAGTTCATGGGAAGCGCAGACATACAATGACACTGGTAGATCCATGTGTGGTTCATGGGAAGAACACACATGTGATGACACTGGTGGATCGATGTGTGGTTTGTGGGAAGAACACACATGCAATGACACTAGTGGATCCATGTGTGGTTCATGGGAAGAACACACATGCAATGACATTGGTGGATCCATGTGTGGTCTGTGGGAAGAACACACATGCAATGACACTGGTGGATCCATGTGTGGTTTGTGAGAAGAACACACATGCAATGACACTGGGCGTGGTTCATGATATGGTTTGTAAGAAGAACACACATGCAATGACTCTAGCTATGGTTTGTGAAAAGGGCACGCATGCGATGACTCTAGCTGTGGTTCATGGGAAGAGCAGACATACAATGACACTGGTGGATCCATGTGTGGTTCATGGGAAGAACACACATGCAATGACACAAGTGGATCCATGTGTGATCTTTGGAAAGACCACACATGCAATGACACTGGTGATATGTGGTCTGTGAGAAGAACACACATCCAATGACTCTAGCTGTGGTTCATGAAAAGAGCAGACATGCAATGACACTGGTGGATCTATGTGTGGTTCATGGGAAGAACACACATGCGATGACACTGCGCGGATCCATGTGTGATTTGTGAGAAGAGCAGACATGCAATAACACCGGTGGATCCATCTATGGTTCATGGGAAGAACACACATGCAATGACTCTGGTGATATGTGGTTTGTGAAAAGAACAGACATGCAATGACTCTAGCTGTGGTTAATGAGAAGAGTAGACATGCAATGACACCGGTGGATTCATGTGTGGTTTATGAAAAGAACACACATGCAATGACACTGGGTGTGGTTCATGATATGGTTTGTAAGAAGAACACACATGCAATGACTCTAGCTGTGGTTAGTGAAAAGAGCATGCATCCAATGACTCTAGCTGTGGTTCATGGGAAGACCAGACATACAATGACACTGGTGGATCCATGTGTGGTTCATGGGAAGAACACACATGCAACGACACTGGTGGATCCATGTGTGGTCTGTGGGAAAAACACACATGCAATGACTCCGGTGATATGTGGTTTGTGAGAAGAACACACATGTAATGACTCTAGCTATAGTTAATGAAAAGAGCAGAATTGCAATGACACCGGTGGATCCATGTGTGGTTCATGGGAAGAACACACATGCAATGACACTGGGTGTGGTTCATGATATGGTTTGTGAGAAGAACACACATACAATGACACTGGTGGATCTATGTGTGGTCTGTGAGAAGAACACACATGCAGTGACACTGGGTGTGGTTCATGATATGGTTTGTGAGAAGAACACACATGCAATGACACTGGTGGATCCATGTGTGGTCTTTGGGAAGAACACACATGCAAAGACACTGGTGATATGTGGTCTGTGAGAAGAACACACATCCAATGACTCTAGTTGTGGTTCATGAAAACAGCAGACATGCAATGACACTGGTGGATCCAGGTGTGGTTCATGGGAAGAACACACATGTGATGACACTGGTGGATCCATGTGTGGTTTGTGGGAAGAACACACATGCAATGACACTGGTGGATCCATGTGTGGTTCATGGGAAGAACACACATGCAATGACATTGGTGGATCCATGTGTGGTCTATGGGAAGAACACACATGCAATGACACTGGTGGATCCATGTGTGGTTCCTGGGACGAACACACATGCAATGACACTAGGTGTGGTTCATGATATGGTTTGTGAGAAGAACACACATGCAATGACACCGGTGGATCCATGTATGGTTTGTGAGAAGAACACACATGCAATGACACTGGGTGTGGTTAATGATATGGTTTCTAAGAAGAACACACATGCAATGACTCTAGTAGTGGTTTGTGAAAAGAGCACGCATACGATGACTCTAGCTGTGGTTCATGGGAAGCGTAGACATACAATGACAGTGGTGGATCCATGTGTGGTTCATGGGAAGAACACACATGCAATGACACTGGTGGATCCATGTGTGGTTCATGGGAAGAACACACATGCGATGACACTGCGTGGATCCATGTGTGATTTGTGAGAAGAGCAGACATGCAATGACACCGGTGGATCCATCTGTGGTTCATGGGAAGAACACACATGCAATGACTCTGGTGATATGTGGTTTGTGAAAAGAACAGACATGCAATGACTCTAGCTGTGGTTAATGAGAAGAGTAGACATGCAATGACACCGGTGGATCCATGTGTGGTTTATGAAAAGAACACACATGCAATGACACTGGGTGTGGTTAATGATATGGTTTCTAAGAAGAACACACATGCAATGACTCTAGTAGTGGTTTGTGAAAAGAGCACGCATGCGATGACTCTAGCTGTGGTTCATGGGAAGTGCAGACATACAATGACACTGGTGGATCCATGTGTGGTTCATGGGAAGAACACACATGCAATGACACTGGTGGATCCATGTGTGGTTCATGGGAAGAACACACATGCGATGACACTGGTGGATCCATGTGTGGTTTGTGGGAAGAACACACATGCAATGACTCCGGTGATATGTGGTCTGTGAGAAGAACACACATGAAAAGAGCAGGCATGCAATGACACCGGTGGATCCATGTGTGGTTCATGGGAAGAACACACATGCAATGACACTGGGTGTGGTTCATGATATGGTCTATGAGAAGAACACACATGCAATGACACTGGTGGATCCATGTGTGGTTTATGAGAAGAACAGACATGCAATACACTGGGTATGGTTCATGATATGGTTTGTGAGAAGAACACACAGGCAATGACACTGATGGATCCATGTGTGGTCTTTGGGAAGAACACACATGCAATGACACTGGTGATATGTGGTCTGTGAGAAGAACACACATCCAATGACTAGCTGTGGTTCATGAAAAGAGCAGACATGCAATGACACTGGTGGATCCATGTGTGGTTCATGGGAAGAACACACATGCAATGACACTGGTGGATCCATGTGTGGTTTGTGGTAAGAACACACATGCAATGACACTGGTGGATCCATGTGTGGTTCATGGGAAGAACAGACATGCAATGACACTGGTGGATCCATGTGTGGTTTGTGGGAAGAACACACATGCAATGACACTAGTGGATCCATGTGTGGTCTTTGGGAAGAACACACATGCAACAACACTGGTGATATGTGGTCTGTGAGAAGAACACACATGCAAAGACACTAGTGGATCCATGTGTGGTCTTTGGGAAGAACACACAGCAATGACACTGGTGATATGTGGTCTGTGAGAAGAACACACATCCAATGACTCTAGCTGTGGTTCATGAAAAGAGCAGACATGCAATGACACTAGTGGATCCATGTGTGGTTCATGGGAAGAACACACATGCAATGACACTGCTGGATCCATGTGTGGTTCATGGGAAGAACACACATGCGATGACACTAGGTGGATCCATCTGTGGTTCATGGGAAGAACACGCATGCAATGACTCTGGTGATATGTGGTTTGTGAAAAGAACAGACATGCAATGACTCTAGCTGTGATTAATGAGAAGAGTAGACATGCAATGACACCGGTGGATCCATGTGTGGTTTGTGAGAAGAACACACATGCAATGACACTGGGTGTGGTTCATGATATGGTTTGTAAGAAGAACACACATGCAATGACTCTAGCTGTGGTTTGTGAAAAGAGCACGCATGCGGTGACTCTAGCTGTGGTTCATGGGAAGAGCAGACATACAATGACACTGGTGGATCCATGTGTGGTTCATGGGAAGAACACACATGCAACGACACTGTTGGATCCATGTGTGGTCTGTGGGAAGAGCAGACATGCAATGACACCGGTGGATCCATGTGTGGTTCATGGAAAGAACACACATGCAATGACACTGGGTGTGGTTCATGATATGGTTTGTGAGAAGAACACACATGCAATGACACTGGTGGATCCATGTGTGGTTTGTGAGAAGAGCAGACATGCAATGACACCGATGGATCCATTTGTGGTTCATGGGAAGAACACACATGCAATGACTCTAGGTGTGGTTCATGATATGGTTTGTCAGAAGAACACACATGCAATGACACTGGTGGATCCATGTGTGGTCTTTGGGAAGAACACACATGCAATGACACTAGTGATATGTGGTCTATGAGAAGAACACACATCCAATGACTCTAGCTGTGGTTCATGAAAAGAGCAGACATGCAATGACACTGGTAGATCCATGTGTGGTTCATGGGAAGAACACACATGTGATGACACTGGTGGATCGATGTGTGGTTTGTGGGAAGAACACACATGCAATGACACTAGTGGATCCATGTGTGGTTCATGGGCAGAACACACATGCAATGACATTGGTGGATCCATGTGTGGTCTGTGGGAAGAACACACATGCAATGACACTGGTGGATCCATGTGTGGTTTGTGACAAGAACACACATGCAATGACACTGGGTGTGGTTTGTGAAAAGGGCACGCATGCGATGACTCTAGCTGTGGTTCATGGGAAGAGCAGACATACAATGACACCGGTGGATCCATGTGTGGTTCATGGGAAGAACACACATGCAACGACACAAGTGGATCCATGTGTGGTCTTTGGGAAGAACACACATGCAATGACACTGGTGATATGTGGTCTGTCAGAAGAACACACATCCAATGACTCTAGCTGTGGTTCATGAAAAGAGCAGACATGCAATGACACTGGTGGATCTATGTGTGGTTCATGGGAAGAACACACATGCGATGACACTGCGTGGATCCATGTGTGATTTGTGAGAAGAGCAGACATGCAATGACACCGGTGGATCCATCTGTGGTTCATGGGAAGAACACACATGCAATGACTCTGGTGATATGTGGTTTGTGAAAAGAACAGACATGCAATGACTCTAGCTGTGGTTAATGACAAGAGTAGACATGCAATGACACCGGTGGATCCATGTGTGGTTTGTGAAAAGAACACACATGCAATGACACTGGGTGTGGTTCATGATATGGTTTGTAAGAAGAACACACATGCAATGACTCTAGCTTTGGTTTGTGAAAAGAGCACGCATGCAATGACTCTAACTGTGGTTCATGGGAAGACCAGACATACAATGACACTGGTGGATCCATGTGTGGTTCATGGGAAGAACACACATGCGATGACACTGGTGGATCCATGTGTGGTTTGTGGGAAGAACACACATGCAATGACAACGGTGGATCCATGTGTGGTCTTTGGGAAGAACACACAAGCAATGACTCCGGTGATATGTGGTTTGTGAGATGAACACACATGCAATGACTCTAGCTGTGGTTAATGAAAAGAGCAGACATGCAATGACATCGGTGGATCCATGTGTGGTTCATGGGAAGAACACATATGCAATAACACCGGGTGTGGTTCATGATATGGTCTGTGAGAAGAACACACATGCAATGACACTGGTGGATCCATGTGTGGTCTGTGAGAAGAACACACATGCAATGACAGTGGGTGTGGTTCATGATATGGTTTGTGAGAAGAACACACATGCAATGACACTGGTGGATCCATGTGTGGTCTTTGGAAAGAACACACATGCAATGACACTAGTGATATGTGGTCTATGAGAAGAACACACATCCAATGACTCTAGCTGTGGTTCATGAAAAGAGCAGACATGCAATGACACTGGTGGATCCATGTGTGGTTCATGGAAGAACACACATGTGATGACACTGGTGGATCCATGTGTGGTTTGTGGGAAGAACACACATGCAATGACACCGATGGATTGATGTGTGGTTCATGGGAAGACACACTTGCAATGACTCTGGTGATATGTGGTTTGTGAAAAGAACAGACATCCAATGACTCTAGATGTGGTTAATGAGAAGAGCAGACATGCAATGACACCGGTGGATCCATGTGTGGTTTGTGAGAAGAACACACATGCAATGACACTAGGTGTGGTTCATGATATGGTTTGTAAGAAGAACACACATGCAATGACTCTAGCTGTGGTTTGTGAAAAGAGCACGCATGCGATGACTCTAGCTGTGGTTCATGGAAAGAGCAGACATACAATGACACTGGTGGATCCATGTCTGGTTCATGGGAAGAACACACATGCAATGACACTGGTAGATCCATGTGCAGTCTGTGGGAAGAACACACATGCAATGACACTGGTGGATCCATGTGTGGTCTTTGGGAAGAACACACATGCAATGACACTGGTGATATGTGGTCCGTGAGAAGAACACACATCCAATGACTCTAGTTGTGGTTCATGAAAAGAGCAGACATGCAATGACACTGGTGGATCCATGTGTGGTTCATGGGAAGAACACACATGCGATGACACTAGGTGGATCCATGTGTGGTTCATGAGAAGAGCAGACATGCAATGACACCGGTGGATCCATCTGTGGTTCATGGGAAGAACACGCATGCAATGACTCTCGTGATATGTGGTTTGTGAAAAGAACAGACATGCAATGACTCTAGCTGTGATTAATGAGAAGAGTAGACATGCAATGACACCGGTGGATCCATGTGTGGTTTGTGAGAAGAACACACATGCAATGACACTGGGTGTGGTTCATGATATGGTTTGTAACAAGAACACACATGCAATGACTCTAGCTTTGGTTTGTGAAAAGAGCACGCATGCGATGACTCTAACTGTGGTTCGTGGGAAGAGAAGACATACAATGACACTGGTGGATCCATGTGTGGTTCATGGGAAGAACACACACGCAACGACACTGTTGGATCCATGTATGGTGTGTGGGAAGAACACACATGCAATGACACTGGTGGATCCATGTGTGGTCTTTGGGAAGAACACACATGCAATGACACCGGTGATATATGGTTTGTGAGAAGAACACACATGCAATGACTCTAGCTGTGGTTAAAGAAAAGAGCAGACATGCAATGACACCGGTGGATCCATGTGTGGTTCATGGGAAGAACACACATGCAATGACACTGGGTGTGGTTCATGATATGGTCTGTGAGAAGAACACACATGCAATGGCACTGGTGCATCCATGTGTGGTCTGTGAGAAGAACACACATGTAATGACAGTGGGTGTGGTTCATGATATGGTTTGTGAGAAGAACACACATGCAATGACACTTGTGGATCCATGTGTGGCCTTTGGGAAGAACACACATGCAATGACACTGGTGATATGTGGTCCGTGAGAACAACACACATCCAATGACTTTAGCTGTGGTTCATGAAAAGAGCAGACATGCAATGACACTGGTGGATCCATGTGTGGTTCATGGGAAGAACACACATGCGATGACACTAGGTGGATCCATCTGTGGTTCATGGGAAGAACACGCATGCAATGACTCTGGTGATATGGGGTTTGTGAAAAGAACAGACATGCAATGACTCTAGCTGTGATTAATGAGAAGAGTAGACATGCAATGACACCGGTGGATCCATGTGTGGTTTGTGAGAAGAATACACATGCAATGACACTGGGTGTGGTTCATGATATGGTTTGTAAGAAGAACACACATGCATTGACTCTAGCTGTGGTTTGTGAAAAGAGCACGCATGCGATGACTCTAGCTGTGGTTCATGGGAAGAGCAGACATACAATGACACCGGTGGATCCATGTGTGGTTCATGGGAAGAACACACATGCAACGACACTGTTGGATCCATGTGTGGTCTGTGGGAAGAGCAGACATGCAATGACACCGGTGGATCCATGTGTGGTTCATGGAAAGAACACACATGCAATGACACTGGGTGTGGTTCATGACATGGTTTGTGAGAAGAACACACATGCAATGACACTGGTGGATCCATGTGTGGTTTGTGGGAAGAACACACATGCAATGACACTGGTGGATCCATGTGTGGTTCATGGGAAGAACACGAATGCAATGACTCTAGGTGTGGTTCATGATATGGTTTGTCAGATGCAATGACACTGGTGGATCCATGTGTGGTCTTTGGGAAGAACACACATGCAATGACACTAGTGATATGTGGTCTATGAGAAGAACACACATCCAATGACTCTAGCTGTGGTTCATGAAAAGAGCAGACATGCAATGACACTGGTAGATCCATGTGTGGTTCATGGGAAGAATACACATGTGATGACATTGGTGGATCGATGTGTGGTTTGTGGGAAGAACACACATGCAATGACACTAGTGGATCCATGTGTGGTTCATGGGCAGAACACACATGCAATGACATTGGTGGATCCATGTGTGGTCTGTGGGAAGAACACACATGCAATGACACTGGTGGATCCATGTGTGGTTTGTGACAAGAACACACATGCAATGACACTGGGTGTGGTTTGTGAAAAGGGCACGCATGCGATGACTCTAGCTGTGGTTCATGGGAAGAGCAGACATACAATGACACCGGTGGATCCATGTGTGGTTCATGGGAAGAACACACATGCAACGACACAAGTGGATCCATGTGTGGTCTTTGGTAAGAACACACATGCAATGACACTGGTGATATGTGGTCTGTCAGAAGAACACACATCCAATGACTCTAGCTGTGGTTCATGAAAAGAGCAGACATGCAATGACACTGGTGGATCTATGTGTGGTTCATGGGAAGAACACACATGCGATGACACTGCGTGGATCCATGTGTGATTTGTGAGAAGAGCAGACATGCAATGACACCGGTGGATCCATCTGTGGTTCATGGGAAGAACACACATGCAATGACTCTGGTGATATGTGGTTTGTGAAAAGAACAGACATGCAATGACTCTAGCTGTGGTTAATGACAAGAGTAGACATGCAATGACACCGGTGGATCCATGTGTGGTTTGTGAAAAGAACACACATGCAATGACACTGGGTGTGGTTCATGATATGGTTTGTAAGAAGAACACACATGCAATGACTCTAGCTTTGGTTTGTGAAAAGAGCACGCATGCAATGACTCTAACTGTGGTTCATGGGAAGACCAGACATACAATGACACTGGTGGATCCATGTGTGGTTCATGGGAAGAACACACATGCGATGACACTGGTGGATCCATGTGTGGTTTGTGGGAAGAACACACATGCAATGACAACGGTGGATCCATGTGTGGTCTTTGGGAAGAACACACATGCAATGACTCCGGTGATATGTGGTTTGTGAGATGAACACACATGCAATGACTCTAGCTGTGGTTAATGAAAAGAGCAGACATGCAATGACATCGGTGGATCCATGTGTGGTTCATGGGAAGAACACATATGCAATGACACCGGGTGTGGTTCATGATATGGTCTGTGAGAAGAACACACATGCAATGACACTGGTGGATCCATGTGTGGTCTGTGAGAAGAACACACATGCAATGACAGTGGGTGTGGTTCATGATATGGTTTGTGAGAAGAACACACATGCAATGACACTGGTGGATCCATGTGTGGTCTTTGGAAAGAACACACATGCAATGACACTAGTGATATGTGGTCTATGAGAAGAACACACATCCAATGACTCTAGCTGTGGTTCATGAAAAGAGCAGACATGCAATGACACTGGTGGATTCATGTGTGGTTCATGGAAGAACACACATGTGATGACACAGGTGGATCCATGTGTGGTTTGTGGGAAGAACACACATGCAATGACACCGATGGATTGATGTGTGGTTCATGGGAAGACACACTTGCAATGACTCTGGTGATATGTGGTTTGTGAAAAGAACAGACATCCAATGACTCTAGATGTGGTTAATGAGAAGAGCAGACATGCAATGACACCGGTGGATCCATGTGTGGTTTGTGAGAAGAACACACATGCAATGACACTAGGTGTGGTTCATGATATGGTTTGTAAGAAGAACACACATGCAATGACTCTAGCTGTGGTTTGTGAAAAGAGCACGCATGCGATGACTCTAGCTGTGGTTCATGGAAAGAGCAGACATACAATGACACTGGTGGATCCATGTCTGGTTCATGGGAAGAACACACATGCAATGACACTGGTAGATCCATGTGCAGTCTGTGGGAAGAACACACATGCAATGACACTGGTGGATCCATGTGTGGTCTATGGGAAGAACACACATGCAATGACACTGGTGATATGTGGTCCGTGAGAAGAACACACATCCAATGACTCTAGTTGTGGTTCATGAAAAGAGCAGACATGCAATGACACTGGTGGATCCATGTGTGGTTCATGGGAAGAACACACATGCGATGACACTAGGTGGATCCATGTGTGGTTCATGAGAAGAGCAGACATGCAATGACACCGGTGGATCCATCTGTGGTTCATGGGAAGAACACGCATGCAATGACTCTGGTGATATGTGGTTTGTGAAAAGAACAGACATGCAATGACTCTAGCTGTGATTAATGAGAAGAGTAGACATGCAATGACACCGGTGGATCCATGTGTGGTTTGTGAGAAGAACACACATGCAATGACACTGGGTGTGGTTCATGATATGGTTTGTAACAAGAACACACATGCAATGACTCTAGCTTTGGTTTATGAAAAGAGCACGCATGCGATGACTCTAACTGTGGTTCGTGGGAAGAGAAGACATACAATGACACTGGTGGATCCATGTGTGGTTCATGGGAAGAACACACACGCAACGACACTGTTGGATCCATGTATGGTGTGTGGGAAGAACACACATGCAATGACACTGGTGGATCCATGTGTGGTCTTTGGGAAGAACACACATGCAATGACACCGGTGATATATGGTTTGTGAGAAGAACACACATGCAATGACTCTAGCTGTGGTTAAAGAAAAGAGCAGACATGCAATGACACCGGTGGATCCATGTGTGGTTCATGGGAAGAACACACATGCAATGACACTGGGTGTGGTTCATGATATGGTCTGTGAGAAGAACACACATGCAATGGCACTGGTGCATCCATGTGTGGTCTGTGAGAAGAACACACATGTAATGACAGTGGGTGTGGTTCATGATATGGTTTGTGAGAAGAACACACATGCAATGACACTTGTGGATCCATGTGTGGCCTTTGGGAAGAACACACATGCAATGACACTGGTGATATGTGGTCCGTGAGAACAACACACATCCAATGACTTTAGCTGTGGTTCATGAAAAGAGCAGACATGCAATGACACTGGTGGATCCATGTGTGGTTCATGGGAAGAACACACATGCGATGACACTAGGTGGATCCATCTGTGGTTCATGGGAAGAACACGCATGCAATGACTCTGGTGATATGGGGTTTGTGAAAAGAACAGACATGCAATGACTCTAGCTGTGATTAATGAGAAGAGTAGACATGCAATGACACCGGTGGATCCATGTGTGGTTTGTGAGAAGAATACACATGCAATGACACTGGGTGTGGTTCATGATATGGTTTGTAAGAAGAACACACATGCATTGACTCTAGCTGTGGTTTGTGAAAAGAGCACGCATGCGATGACTCTAGCTGTGGTTCATGGGAAGAGCAGACATACAATGACACCGGTGGATCCATGTGTGGTTCATGGGAAGAACACACATGCAACGACACTGTTGGATCCATGTGTGGTCTGTGGGAAGAGCAGACATGCAATGACACCGGTGGATCCATGTGTGGTTCATGGAAAGAACACACATGCAATGACACTGGGTGTGGTTCATGACATGGTTTGTGAGAAGAACACACATGCAATGACACTGGTGGATCCATGTGTGGTTTGTGGGAAGAACACACATGCAATGACACTGGTGGATCCATGTGTGGTTCATGGGAAGAACACGAATGCAATGACTCTAGGTGTGGTTCATGATATGGTTTGTCAGATGCAATGACACTGGTGGATCCATGTGTGGTCTTTGGGAAGAACACACATGCAATGACACTAGTGATATGTGGTCTATGAGAAGAACACACATCCAATGACTCTAGCTGTGGTTCATGAAAAGAGCAGACATGCAATGACACTGGTAGATCCATGTGTGGTTCATGGGAAGAACACACATGTGATGACACTGGTGGATCGATGTGTGGTTTGTGGGAAGAACACACATGCAATGACACTAGTGGATCCATGTGTGGTTCATGGGCAGAACACACATGCAATGACATTGGTGGATCCATGTGTGGTCTGTGGGAAGAACACACATGCAATGACACTGGTGGATCCATGTGTGGTTTGTGACAAGAACACACATGCAATGACACTGGGTGTGGTTTGTGAAAAGGGCACGCATGCGATGACTCTAGCTGTGGTTCATGGGAAGAGCAGACATACAATGACACCGGTGGATCCATGTGTGGTTCATGGGAAGAACACACATGCAACGACACAAGTGGACCCATGTGTGGTCTTTGGTAAGAACACACATGCAATGACACTGGTGATATGTGGTCTGTCAGAAGAACACACATCCAATGACTCTAGCTGTGGTTCATGAAAAGAGCAGACATGCAATGACACTGGTGGATCTATGTGTGGTTCATGGGAAGAACACACATGCGATGACACTGCGTGGATCCATGTGTGATTTGTGAGAAGAGCAGACATGCAATGACACCGGTGGATCCATCTGTGGTTCATGGGAAGAACACACATGCAATGACTCTGGTGATATGTGGTTTGTGAAAAGAACAGACATGCAATGACTCTAGCTGTGGTTAATGACAAGAGTAGACATGCAATGACACCGGTGGATCCATGTGTGGTTTGTGAAAAGAACACACATGCAATGACACTGGGTGTGGTTCATGATATGGTTTGTAAGAAGAACACACATGCAATGACTCTAGCTTTGGTTTGTGAAAAGAGCACGCATGCAATGACTCTAACTGTGGTTCATGGGAAGACCAGACATACAATGACACTGGTGGATCCATGTGTGGTTCATGGGAAGAACACACATGCGATGACACTGGTGGATCCATGTGTGGTTTGTGGGAAGAACACACATGCAATGACAACGGTGGATCCATGTGTGGTCTTTGGGAAGAACACACATGCAATGACTCCGGTGATATGTGGTTTGTGAGATGAACACACATGCAATGACTCTAGCTGTGGTTAATGAAAAGAGCAGACATGCAATGACATCGGTGGATCCATGTGTGGTTCATGGGAAGAACACATATGCAATGACACCGGGTGTGGTTCATGATATGGTCTGTGAGAAGAACACACATGCAATGACACTGGTGGATCCATGTGTGGTCTGTGAGAAGAACACACATGCAATGACAGTGGATGTGGTTCATGATATGGTTTGTGAGAAGAACACACATGCAATGACACTGGTGGATCCATGTGTGGTCTTTGGAAAGAACACACATGCAATGACACTAGTGATATGTGGTCTATGAGAAGAACACACATCCAATGACTCTAGCTGTGGTTCATGAAAAGAGCAGACATGCAATGACACTGGTGGATTCATGTGTGGTTCATGGAAGAACACACATGTGATGACACAGGTGGATCCATGTGTGGTTTGTGGGAAGAACACACATGCAATGACACCGATGGATTGATGTGTGGTTCATGGGAAGACACACTTGCAATGACTCTGGTGATATGTGGTTTGTGAAAAGAACAGACATCCAATGACTCTAGATGTGGTTAATGAGAAGAGCAGACATGCAATGACACCGGTGGATCCATGTGTGGTTTGTGAGAAGAACACACATGCAATGACACTAGGTGTGGTTTGTGAGATGAACACACATGCAATGACACTGGTGGATCCATGTGTGGTTCATGGGAAGAACACGAATGCAATGACATTGGTGGATCCATGTGTGGTCTGTGGGAAGAGCAGACATGCAATGACACCGGTGGATCCATGTGTGGTTCATGGAAAGAACACACATGCAATGACACTGGGTGTGGTTCATGATATGGTTTGTGAGAAGAACACACATGCAATGACACTGGTGGATCCATGTGTGGTTTGTGGGAAGAACACACATGCAATGACACTGGTGGATCCATGTGTGGTTCATGGGAAGAACACGAATGCAATGACATTGGTGGATCCATGTGTGGTCTGTGGGAAGAGCAGACATGCAATGACACCGGTGGATCCATGTGTGGTTCATGGAAAGAACACACATGCAATGACACTGGGTGTGGTTCATGATATGGTTTGTGGGAAGAACACACATGCAATGACACTGGTGGATCCATGTGTGGTTCATGGGAAGAACACGAATGCAATGACATTGGTGGATCCATGTGTGGTCTGTGGGAAGAACACACATGCAATGATATTGGTGGATCCATGTGTGGTTTGTGAGAAGAACACACATGCAATGACACTGGATGTGGTTCATAATATGGTTTGTAAGAAGAACACACATGCAATGACTCTAGCTATGGTTTGTGAAAAGGGCACGCATGCGATGACTCTAGCTATGGTTCATGGGAAGAGCAGACATATAATGACACTGGTGGATCCATCTGTGTTTCATGGGAAGAACACACATGCAATGACACAAGTGGATCCATGTGTGATCTTTGGAAAGACCACAGATGCAATGACACTGGTGATATGTGGTCTGTGAGAAGAACACACATCGAATGACTCTAGCTGTGGTTCATGAAAAGAGCAGACATGCAATGACACTGGTGGATCTATGTGTGGTTCATGGGAAGAACACACACGCGATGACACTGCGCTGATCCATGTGTGATTTGTGAGAAGAGCAGACATGCAATGACACCGGTGGATCCATCTGTGGTTCATGGGAAGAACACACATGCAATGACTCTGGTGATATGTGGTTTGTGAAAAGAACAGACATGCAATGACTCTAACTGTGGTTAATGAGAAGAGTAGACATGCAATGACACCGGTGGATCCATGTGTGGTTTATGAAAAGAACACACATGCAATGACACTGGGTGTGGTTCATGATATGGTTTGTAAGAAGAACACACATGCAATGACTCTAGCTGTGGTTAGTGAAAAGAGCACGCATCCAATGACTCTAGCTGTGGTTCATGGGAAGACCAGACATACAATGACATCGGTGGATCCATGTGTGGTTCATGGGAAGAACACACATGCAATGACACTGGGTGTGGTTCATGATATGGTCTGTGCGAAGAACACACATGCAATGACACTGGTGGATCCATGTGTGGTCTGTGAGAAGAACACACATGCAATGACACTGGGTGTGGTTCATGATATGGTTTGTGAGAAGAACACACATGCAATGACACTGGTGGATCCATGTGTGGTCTTTGGGAAGAACACACATGCAATGACACTAGTGATATGTGGTCTATGAGAAGAACACACATCCAATGACTCTAGCTGTGGTTCATGAAAACAACAGACATGCAATGACACTAGTGGATCCATGTGTGGTTCATGGGAAGAACACACATGTGATGACACTGGTGGATCGATGTGTGGTTTGTGGGAAGAACACACATGCAATGACACTAGTGGATCCATGTGTGGTTCATGGAAAGAACACACATGCAATGACATTGGTGGATCCATGTGTGGTCTGTGGGAAGAACACACATGCAATGACACTGGTGGATCCATGTGTGGTTTGTGAGAAGAACACACATGCAATGACACTGAGTGTGGTTCATGATATGGTTTGTAAGAAGAACACACATGCAATGACTCTAGCTATGGTTTGTGAAAAGGGCACGCATGCAATGACTCTAGCTGTGGTTCATGGGAAGAGCAGACATACAATGACACTGGTGGATCCATGTGTATCATGGGAAGAACACACATGCAATGACACAAGTGGATCCATGTGTGGTCTTTGGGAAGAACACACATGCAATGACACTGGTGATATGTGGTCTGTGAGAAGAACACACATCCAATGACTCTAGCCGTGGTTCATGAAAAGAGCAGACATACAATGACACTGGTGGATCTATGTGAGGTTCATGGGAAGAACGCACATGCGATGACACTACGTGGATCCATGTGTGATTTGTGAGAAGAGCAGACATGCAATGACACCGGTGGATCCATCTGTGGTTCATGGGAAGAACACACATGCAATGACTCTGGTGATATGTGGTTTGTGAAAAGAACAGACATGCAATGACTCTAGCTGTGATTAGTGAGAAGAGTAGACATGCAATGACACCGGTGGATCCATGTGTGGTTTGTGAGAAGAACACACATGCAATGACACTGGGTGTGGTTCATGATATGGTTTGTAAGAAGAACACACATGCAATGACTCTAGCTTTGGTTTGTGAAAAGAGCACGCATGCGATGACTCTAACTGTGGTTCGTGGGAAGAGAAGACATACAATGACACTGGTGGATCCATGGGTGGTTCATGGGAAGAACACACACGCAACGACACTGGTGGATCCATGTGTGGTCTGTGGGAAGAACACACATGCAATGACACTGGTGGATCCATGTGTGGTCTTTGGGAAGAACACACATGCAATGACACCGGTGATATGTGTTTTGTGAGAAGAACACACATGCAATGACTCTAGCTGTGGTAAAAGAAAAGAGCAGACATGCAATAACACCGGTGGATCCATGTGTGGTTCATGGGAAGAACACACATGCAATGACACTGGGTGTGGTTCAAGATATGGTCTGTAAGAAGAACACACATGCAATGGCACTGGTGCATCCATGTGTGGTCTGTGAGAAGAACACACATGCAATGACAGTGGGTGTGGTTCATGATATGGTTTGTGAGAAGAACACACATGCAATGACACTTGTGCATCCATGTGTGGCCTTTGGGAAGAACACACATGCAATGACACTGGTGATATGTGGTCCGTGAGAAGAACACACATCCAATGACTCTAGCTGTGGTTCATGAAAAGAGCAGACATGCAATGACACTGGTGGATCCATGTGTGGTTCATGGTAAGAACACACATGCGATGACACTAGGTGGATCCATCTGTGGTTCATGGGAAGAACACGCATGCAATGACTCTGGTGATATGTGGTTTGTGAAAAGAACAGACATGCAATGACTCTAGCTGTGATTAATGAGAAGAGTAGACATGCAATGACACCGGTGGATCCATGTGTGGTTTGTGAGAAGAACACACATGCAATGACACTGGGTGTGGTTCATGATATGGTTTGTAAGAAGAACACACATGCATGACTCTAGCTGTGGTTTGTGAAAAGCGCACGCATGCGATGACTCTAGCTGTGGTTCATGGGAAGAGCAGACATACAATGACACCGGTGGATCCATGTGTGGTTCATGGGAAGAACACACATGCAACGACACTGTTGGATCCGTGTGTGGTCTGTTGGAAGAGCAGACATGCAATGACACCGGTGGATCCATGTGTGGTTCATGGAAAGAACACACATGCAATGACACTGGGTATGGTTCATGATATGGTTTGTGAGAAGAACACACATGCAATGACACTGGTGGATCCATGTGTGGTTTGTGGGAAGAACACACATGCAATGACACTGGTGGATCCATGTGTGGTTCATGGGAAGAACACGAATGCAATGACATTGGTGGATCCATGTGTGGTCTGTGGGAAGAAAACACATGCAATGACATTGGTGGATCCATGTGTGGTTTGTGAGAAGAACACACATGCAATGACACTGGGTGTGGTTCATGATATGGTTTGTAAGAAGAACACACATGCAATGACTCTAGCTATGATTTGTGAAAAGGGCACGCATGCGATGACTCTAGCTGTGGTTCATGGGAAGAGCAGACATACAATGACACTGGTGGATCATGTGTGGTTCATGGGAAGAACACACATGCAATGACACAAGTGGATCCATGTGTGATCTTTGGAAAGACCACACATGCAATGACACTGGTGATATGTGGTCTGTGAGAAGAACACACATCCAATGACTCTAGTTGTGGTTCATGAAAAGAGCAGACATGCAATGACACTGGTGGATCTATGTGTGGTTCATGGGAAGAACACACATGCGATGACACTGCGCGGATCCATGTGTGATTTGTGAGAAGAGCAGACATGCAATGACACCGGTGGATCCATCTGTGGTTCATGGGAAGAACACACATGCAATGACTCTGGTGATATGTGGTTTGTGAAAAGAACAGACATGCAATGACTCTAGTTGTGGTTAATGAGAAGAGTAGACATGCAATGACACCGGTGGATCCATGTGTGGTTTATGAAAAGAACACACATGCAATGACACTGGGTGTGGTTAATGATATGGTTTCTAAGAAGAACACACATGCAATGACTCTAGTAGTGGTTTGTGAAAAGAGCACGCATGCGATGACTAGCTGTGGTTCATGGGAAGCGCAGACATACAATGACACTGGTGGATCCATGTGTGGTTCATGGGAAGAACACACATGTGATGACACTGGTGGATCGATGTGTGGTTTGTGGGAAGAACACACATGCAATGACACTAGTGGATCCATGTGTGGTTCATGGGAAGAACACACATGCAATGACATTGGTGGATCCATGTGTGGTCTGTGGGAAGAACACACATGCAATGACACTGGTGGATCCATGTGTGGTTTGTGAGAAGAACACACATGCAATGACACTGGGCGTGGTTCATGATATGGTTTGTAAGAAGAACACACATGCAATGACTCTAGCTATGGTTTGTGAAAAGGGCACGCATGCGATGACTCTAGCTGTGGTTCATGGGAAGAGCAGACATACAATGACACTGGTGGATCCATGTGTGGTTCATGGGAAGAACACACATGCAATGACACAAGTGGATCCATGTGTGATCTTTAGAAAGACCACACATGCAATGACACTGGTGATATGTGGTCTGTGAGAAGAACACACATCCAATGACTCTAGCTGTGGTTCATGAAAAGAGCAGACATGCAATGACACTGGTGGATCTATGTGTGGTTCATGGGAAGAACACACATGCGATGACACTGCGCGGATCCATGTGTGATTTGTGAGAAGAGCAGACATGCAATGACACCGGTGGATCCATCTGTGGTTCATGGGAAGAACACACATGCAATGACTCTGGTGATATGTGGTTTGTGAAAAGAACAGACATGCAATGACTCTAGCTGTGGTTAATGAGAAGAGTAGACATGCAATGACACCGGTGGATCCATGTGTGGTTTATGAAAAGAACACACATGCAATGACACTGGGTGTGGTTCATGATATGGTTTGTAAGAAGAACACACATGCAATGACTCTAGCTATGGTTAGTGAAAAGAGCACGCATCCAATGACTCTAGCTGTGGTTCATGGGAAGACCAGACATACAATGACACTGGTGGATCCATGTGTGGTTCATGGGAAGAACACACATGCAACGACACTGGTGGATCCGTGTGGTCTGTGGGAAGAACACACATGCAATGACACTGGTGGATCCATGTGTGGTCTTTGGAAAGAACACACATGCAATGACTCCGGTGATATGTGGTTTGTGAGAAGAACACACATGCAATCACTCTAGCTGTGGTTAATGAAAAGAGCAGACATGCAATGACATCGGTGGATCCATGTGTGGTTCATGGGAAGAACACACATGCAATGACACTGGGTGTGGTTCATGATATGGTCTGTGCGAAGAACACACATGCAATGACACTGGTGGATCCATGTGTGGTCTGTGAGAAGAACACACATGCAATGACACTGGGTGTGGTTCATGATATGGTTTGTGAGAAGAACACACATGCAATGACACTGGTGGATCCATGTGTGGTCTTTGGGAAGAACACACATGCAATAACACTAGTGATATGTGGTCTATGAGAAGAACACACATCCAATGACTCTAGCTGTGGTTCATGAAAAGAGCAGACATGCAATGACACTGGTGGATCCATGTGTGGTTCATGGGAAGAACACACATGTGATGACACTGGTGGATCGATGTGTGGTTGGTGGGAAGAACACACATGCAATGACACTAGTGGATCCATGTGTGGTTCATGGGAAGAACACACATGCAATGACATTGGTGGATCCATGTGTGGTCTGTGGGAAGAACACACATGCAATGACACTGGTGGATCCATGTGTGGTCTTTGGGAAGAACACACATGCAATGACACTAATGATATGTGGTGTGTGAGAAGAACACACATCCAATGACTCTAGTTGTGGTTCATGAAAAGAGCAGACATGCAATGTCACTGGTGGATCCATGTGTGGTTCATGGGAAGAACACACATGTGATGACACTGGGTGGATCCATGTGTGGTTTGTGAGAAGAGCAGATATGCAATGACACCGGTGGATCCATCTGTGGTTCAGGGGAAGAACACACATGCAATGACACTGGTGATATGTGGTCTGTGAGAAGAACACACATCCAATGACTCTAGCTGTGGTTAATGAGAAGAGCAGACATGCAATGACACCGGTGGATCCATGTGTGGTTTGTGAGAAGAACACACATGCAATGACACTGGGTGTGGTTCATGATATCGTTTGTAAGAAGAACACACATGCAATGACTCTAGCTGTGGTTTGTGAAAAGAGCACGCATGCGATGACTCTAGCTGTGGTTCATGGGAAGAGCAGACATACAATGACACTGGTGGATCCATGTGTGGTTCATGGAAAGAACACACATGCAATGACACTGGTGGATCCATGTGTGGTCTGTGGGAAGAACACACATGCAATGACACTGGTGGATCCATGTGTGGTCTTTGGGAAGAACACACATGCAATGACACTGGTGATATGTGGTCTGTGAGAAGAACACACATCCAATGACTCTAGTTGTGGTTCTTGAAAAGAGTAGACATGTAATGACACTGGTGGATCCATGTGTGGTTCATGGGAAGAACACACATGCGATGAAACTGGGTGGATCCATGTGTGTTTTGTGAGAAGAGCAGACATGCAATGACACCGGTGGATCCATCTGTGGTTCATTGGAAGAACACACATGCAATGACTCTGGTGATATGTGGTTTGTGAAAACAATAGACATGCAATAATTCTAGCTGTGGTTAAAGAGAAGAGCAGACATGCAATGACACTGAGTGTGGTTCATGATATGGTTTGTAAGAAGAACACACATGCAATGACTCTAGCTGTGGTTTGTGAAAAGAGCACGCATGCGATGACTCTAGCTGTGGTTCATGAGAAGAGAAGACATACAATGACACTGGTGGATCCATGTGAGGTTCATGGGAAGAACACACATGCACCGACACTGGTGGATCCATGTGTGGTCTGTGGGAAGAACACACATGCAGTGATACTGGTGGATCCATGTCTAGTCTTTGGGAAGAACACACATCCAATGACTCCGGTGATATGTGGTATGTGAGAAGAACACACATGCAATGACTCTAGCTGTGATTAATGAAAAGAGCAGACATGCAATGACACCGGTGGATCCATGTGTGGTTCATGGGAAGAACACACATGCAATGACACTAGGTGTGGTTCATGATATGGTCTGTGAGAAGAACACACATGCAATGACACTGGTGGATCCATCTGTGGTCTGTGAGAAGAACACACATGCAATGACACTGGGTGTGGTTCATGATATGGTTTGTGAGAAGAACACACATGCAATGTCACTGGTGGATCCATGTGTGGTCTTTAGGAAGAACACACATGCAATGACACTGGTGATATGTGGTCTTTGAGAAGAACACACATCCAGTGACTCTAGCTGTGGTTCATCAAAAGAGCAGACATGCAATGACACTGGTGGATCCATGTGTGGTTCATGGGAAGAACACACATGCGATGACACTGGTGGATCCATGTGTGGTTTGTGGGAAGAACACACATGCAATAACACTGGTGGAGCCATCTGTGGTTCATGGAAAGAACACACATGCAATGACATTGGTGGATCCATGTGTGGTCTGTGCGAAGAACACACATGCAATGACACTGGTGGATCCATGTGTGGTTCATGGGAAGAACACACATGCAATGACATTGGTGGATCCATGTGTGGTCTGTGGGAAGAACACACATGCAATGACACTGGTGGATCCATGTGTGGTCTGTGAGAAGAACACACATGCAATGACTCTAGGTGTGGTTCATGATATGGTTTGTGAGAAGAACACACATGCAATGACACTGGTGGATCCATGTGTGGTCTTTGGGAAGAACACACATGCAATGACACTAGTGATATGTGGTCTGTGAGAAGAACACACATCCAATGACTCTAGTTGTCGTTCATGAAAAGAGCAGACATGCAATAGCACTGGTGGATCCATGTGTGGTTCATGGGAAGAACACACATGTGATGACACTGGGTGGATCCATGTGTGGTTTGTGAGAAGAGCAGACATGCAATGACACCGGTGGATCCATCTGTGGTTCAGGGGAAGAACACACATGCAATGACACTTGTGATATGTGGTCTGTGAGAAGAACACACATCCAATGACTCTAGCTGTGGTTAATGAGAAGAGCAGACATGCAATGACACCGGTGGATCTATGTGTGGTTTGTGAGAAGAAAACACATGCAATGACACTGGATGTGGTTCATGATATGGTTTGTAAGAAGAACACACATGCAATAACTCTAGCTATGGTTTGTGAAAAGAGCACGCATGCGATGACTCTAGCTGTGGTTTATGGGAACAGAAGACATACAATGACACTGGTGGATCCAAGGGTGGTTCATGGGAAGAACACACATGCAACGACATTGGTGGATCCATGTGTGGTATGTGGGAAGAACACACATGCAATGACACTGGTGGATGCATGTGTGGTCTTTGGGAAGAACACACATGCAATGACTCCGGTGATATGTGGTTTGTGAGAAGAACACACATGTAATGACTCTAGCTATAGTTAATGAAAAGAGCATACATGCAATGACACCGGTGGATCCATGTGTGGTTCATGGGAAGAACACACATGCAATGACACTGGGTGTGGTTCATGATATGGTTTGTGAGAAGAACACACATGCAATGACACTGGTGGATCTATGTGTGGTCTGTGAGAAGAACACACATGCAGTGACACTGGGTGTGGTTCATGATATGGTTTGTGAGAAGAACACACATGCAATGACACTGGTGGATCCATGTGTGGTCTTTGGGAAGAACACACATGCAAAGACACTGGTGATATGTGGTCTGTGAGAAGAACACACATCCAATGACTCTAGTTGTGGTTCATGAAAACAGCAGACATGCAATGACACTGGTGGATCCAGGTGTGGTTCATGGGAAGAACACACATGTGATGACACTGGTGGATCCATGTGTGGTTTGTGGGAAGAACACACATGCAATGACACTGGTGGATCCATGTGTGGTTCATGGGAAGAACACACATGCAATGACATCGGTGGATCCATGTGTGGTCTATGGGAAGAACACACATGCAATGACACTGGTGGATCCATGTGTGGTTCATGGGACGAACACACATGCAATGACACTAGGTGTGGTTCATGATATGGTTTGTGAGAAGAACACACATGCAATAACACCGGTGGATCCATGTGTGGTTTGTGAGAACAACACACATGCAATGACACTGGGTGTGGTTAATGATATGGTTTCTAAGAAGAACACACATGCAATGACTCTAGTAGTGGTTTGTGAAAAGAGCACGCATGCGATGACTCTAGCTGTGGTTCATGGGAAGCATAGACATACAATGACACTGGTGGATCCATGTGTGGTTCATGGGAAGAACACACATGCAATGACACTGGTGGATCCATGTGTGGTTCATGGGAAGAACACACATGCGATGACACTGCGTGGATCCATGTGTGATTTGTGAGAAGAGCAGACATGCAATGACACCGGTCGATCCATCTGTGGTTCATGGGAAGAACACACATGCAATGACTCTGGTGATATGTGGTTTGTGAAAAGAATAGACATGCAATGACTCTAGCTGTGGTTAATGAGAAGAGTAGACATGCAATGACACCGGTGGATCCATGTGTGGTTTATGAAAAGAACACACATGCAAGTACACTGGATGTGGTTAATGATATGGTTTCTAAGAAGAACACACATGCAATGACTCTAGTAGTGGTTTGTGAAAAGAGCACGCATGCGATGACTCTAGCTGTGGTTCATGGGAAGCGCAGACATACAATGACACTGGTGGATCCATGTGTGGTTTATGGGAAGAACACACATGCAACGACACTGTTGGATCCATGTGTGGTCTGTGGGAAGAGCAGACATGCAATGACACCAGTGGATCCATGTGTGGTTCATGGGAAGAACACACATGCAATGACACTGGTGGATCCATGTGTGGTTCATGGGAAGAACACACATGCGATGACACTGGTGGATCCATGTGTGGTTTGTGGGAAGAACACACATACAATGACTCTGGTGATATGTGGTCTATGAGAAGAACACACATGAAAAGAGCAGGCATGCAATGACACCGGTGGATCCATGTGTGGTTCATGGGATGAACACACATGCAATGACACTGGTGATATGTGGTCCGTGAGAAGAACACACATCCAATGACTTTAGTTGTGGTTCATGAAAAGAGTAGACATGCAATGACACTGGTGGATCCATGTGTGGTTCATGGGAAGAACACACATGCGATGACACTAGGTGGATCCATCTGTGGTTCATGGGAAGAACACGCATGCAATGACTCTGGTGATATGTGGTTTGTGAAAAGAACAGACATGCAATGACTCTAGCTGTGATTAATGAGAAGAGTAGACATGCAATGACACCGGTGGATCCATGTGTGGTTTGTGAGAAGAACACACATGCAATGACACTGGGTGTGGTTTATGATATGGTTTGTAAGAAGAACACACATGCAATGACTCTAGCTGTGGTTTGTGAAAAGAGCACGCATGCGATGACTCTAGCTGTGGTTCATGGGAAGAGCAGACATACAATGACACCGGTGGATCCATGTGTGGTTCATGGGAAGAACACACATGCAACGACACTGTTGGATCCATGTGTGGTCTGTGGGAAGAGCAGACATGCAATGACACCGGTGGATCCATGTGTGGTTCATGGAAAGAATACACATGCAATGACACTGGGTGTGGTTCATGATATGGTTTGTGAGAAGAACACACATGCAATGACACTGGTGGATCCATGTGTGGTTTGTGGGAAGAACACACATGCAATGACACTGGTGGATCCATGTGTGGTTCATGGGAAGAACACGAATGCAATGACATTGGTGGATCCATGTGTGGTCTGTGGGAAGAACACACATGCAATGACATTGGTGGATCCATGTGTGGTTTGTGAGAAGAACACACATGCAATAACACTGGGTGTGGTTCATGATATGGTTTGTAAGAAGAACACACATGCAATGACTCTAGCTATGGTTTGTGAAAAGGGCACGCATGCGATGACTCTAGCTGTGGTTCATGGGAAGAGCAGACATACAATGACACTGGTGGATCCATGTGTGGTTCATGGGAAGAACACACATGCAATGACACAAGTGAATCCATGTGTGATCTTTGGAAAGACCACACATGCAATGACACTGGTGATATGTGGTCTGTGAGAAAAACACACATCCAATGACTCTAGCTGTGGTTCATGAAAAGAGCAGACATGCAATGACACTGGTGGATCTATGTGTGGTTCATGGGAAGAACACACATGCGATGACACTGCGCGGATCCATGTGTGATTTGTGAGAAGAGCAGACATTAAATGACACCGGTGGATCCATCTGTGGTTCATGGGAAGAACACACATGCAATGACTCTGGTGATATGTGGTTTGTGAAAAGAACAGACATGCAATGAATCTAGCTGTGGTTAATGAGAAGAGTAGACATGCAATGACACCGGTGGATCCATGTGTGGTTTATGAAAAGAACACACATGCAATGACACTGGGTGTGGTTCATGATATGATTTGTAAGAAGAACACACATGCAATGACTCTAGCTGTGGTTAGTGAAAAGAGCAAGCATCCAATGACTCTAGCTGTGGTTCATGGGAAGACCAGACATACAATGACACTGGTGGATCCATGTGTGGTTCATGGGAAGAACACACACGCAACGACACTGGTGGATCCATGTGTGGTCTGTGGGAAGAACACACATGCAATGACACTGGTGGATCCATGTGTGGTCTTTGGGAAGAACACACATGAAATGACACGGGTGATATGTGGTTTGTGAGAAGAACACACATGCAATGACTCTAGCTGTGGTAAAAGAAAAGAGCAGACATGCAATGACACCGGTGGATCCATGTGTGGTTCATGGGAAGAACACACATGCAATGACACTGGGTGTGGTTCATGATATGGTCTGTGAGAAGAACACACATGCAATGACACTGGTGCATCCATGTGTGGTCTGTGAGAAGAACACACATGCAATGACAGTGGGTGTGGTTCATGATATGGTTTATGAGAAGAACACACATGCAATGACACTGGTGGATCCATGTGTGGTCTTTGGGAAGAACACACATGCAGTGACACGGGTGATATGTGGTCTGTGAGAAGAACACACATCCAATGACTCTAGCTGTGGTTCATGAAAAGAGCAGACATGCAATGACACTGGTGGATCCATGTGTGGTTCATGGGAAGAACACACATGCGATGACACTAGGTGGATCCATGTGTGGTTTGTGAGAAGAACACACATGCAATGACACCGATGGACTGATGTGTGGTTCATGGGAAGAACACACTTGCAATGACTCTGGTGATATGTGGTTTGTGAAAAGAACAGACATGCAATACTCTAGCTGTGGTTAATGAGAAGAGCAGACATGCAATGACACCGGTGGATCCATGTGTGGTTTGTGAGAAGAACACACATGCAATGACACTGGGTGTGGTTCATGATATGGTTTGTAAGAAGAACACACATGCAATGACTCTAGCTGTGGTTTGTGAAAAGAGCACGCATGCGATGACTCTAGCTGTGGTTCATGGGAAGAGCAGACATACAATGACACTTGTGGATCCATGTGTGGTTCATGGAAAGAACACACATGCAATGACACTGGTGGATCCATGTGTGGTCTGTGGGAAGAACACACATGCAATGACACTGGTGATATGTGGTCTGTGAGAAGAACACACAGCCAATGACTCTAGCTGTGGTTCATAAAAAGAGCAGACATGCAATGACACTGGTGGATCCATGTGTGGTTCATGGGAAGAACACACATGCGATGACACTAGGTGGATCCATGTGTGGTTCATGACAAGAGCAGACATGCAATGACACCGGTGGATCCATCTGTGGTTCATGGGAAGAACACGCATGCAATGACTCTGGTGATATGTGGTTTGTGAAAAGAACAGACATGCAATGACTCTAGCTGTGATTAATGAGAAGAGTAGACATGCAATGACACCAGTGGATCCATGTGTGGTTTGTGAGAAGAACACACATGCAATGACACTGGGTGTGGTTCATGATATGGTTTGTAAGAAGAACACACATGCAATGACTCTAGCTGTGGTTTGTGAAAAGAGCACGCATGCGATGACTCTAGCTGTGGTTCATGGGAAGAGCAGACATACAATGACACTGGTGGATCCATGTGTGGTTTATGGGAAGAACACACATGCAACGACACTGTTGGATCCATGTGTGGTCTGTGGGAAGAGCAGACATGCAATGACACCGGTGGATCCATGTGTGGTTCATGGGAAGAACACACATGCAATGACATTGGGTGTGGTTCATGATATGGTTTGTGAGAAGAACACACATGCAATGACACTGGTGGATCCATGTGTGGTCTATGAGAAGAACACACATGCAATGACACTGGGTGTGGTTCATGATATGGTTTGTGAGAAGAACACACATGCAACGACACTAGTGGATCCATGTGTGGTCTTTGGGAAGAACAAACATGCAATGACACTGGTGATATGTGGTCTGTGAGAAGAACACACATCCAATGGCTCTAGCTGTGGTTCATGAAAAGAGTAGACATGTAATGACAGTGGTGGATTCATGTGTGGTTCATGGGAAGAACACACATGCGATGACACTGGGTGGATCCATGTGTGGTTTGTGAGAAGAACACACATGCAATGACACCGGTGGATCCATGTGTGGTTCATGGGAAGAACACACATGCAATGACTCTGGTGATATGTGGTTTGTGAAAAGAACAGACATGCAATGACTCTACCTGTGGTTAATGAGAAGAGCAGACATGCAATGACACCGGTGGATCCATGTGTGGTTTGTGAGAAGAACACACATGCAATGACACTGGGTGTCGTTCATGATATGGTTTGTAAGAAGAACACACATGCAATGACTCTAGTTGTGGTTTGTGAAAAGAGCACGCATGCGATGACTCTAGTTGTGGTTCATGGGAAGAGCAGACATACAATGACAGTGGTGGATCCATGTCTGGTTCATGGTAAGAACACACATGCAATGACACTGGTGGATCCATGTGTGGTCCATGGGAAGAACACACATGCAATGACACTGGTGGATCCATGTGTGGTCTTTGGGAAGAACACACACGCAATGACACTGGTGATATGTGGTCTGTGAGAAGAACACACATCCAATGACTCTAGCTGTGGTTCATGAAAAGAGCAGACATGCAATGACACTGGTGGATCCATGTGTGGTTCATGGGAAGAACACACATGCAATGACATTGGTGGATCCATGTGTGGTCTGTGGGAAGAACACACATGCAATGACACCGGTGGATCCATGTGTGTTTCATGGGAAGAACACACATGCAATGACAGTGGGTGTGGTTCATAATATGGTCTGTGAGAAGAACACACATGCAATGACACTGGTGGATCCATCTGTGGTCTGTGAGAAGAACACACATGCAATGACACTAGGTGTGGTTCATGATATGGTTTGAGAGAAGAACATACATGCAATGACACTGGTGGATCCATGTGTGGTCTTTGGGAAGAACACACATGCAATGACACTGGTGATATGTGGTCTCTGAGAAGAACACACGTCCAATGACTCTAGTTTGTGAGAAGAACACACATGCAATGACACTGGTGGATCCATGTGTGGTTCATGGGAAGAACACACATGCAATGACATTGGTGGATTGCATGTGTGGTCTGTGGGAAGAACACACATGCAATGACACTGGTGGATCCATGTGTGGTTCATGGGAAGAACACACATGCAATGACACTGGGTGTGGTTCATGATATGGTTTGTGAGAAGAACACACATGCAATGACACTGGTGGATCCATGTGTGGTCTGTGAGAAGAACACACATGCAATGACACTGTGGGTGTGGTTAATGATATGGTTTGTGAGAAGAACACACATGCAATGACTCTGGTGGATCCATGTGTGGTCTTTGGTAAGAACACACATACAATGACACTAGTGATATGTGGTCTGTGAGAAGAACACACATCCAGTGACTCTAGCTGTGGTTCATGAAAAGAGCAGACATGCAATGACACCGGTGGATCCATTTGTGGTTTATGAAAAGAACAGACATGCAATGACACTGGGTGTGGTTAATGATATGGTTTCTAAGAAGAACACACATGCAATGACACTAGTAGTGGTTTGTGAAAAGAGCACGCATGCGATGACTCTAGCTGTGGTTCATGGGAAGCGCAGACATACAATGACACTGGTGGATCCATGTGTGGTTCATGGGAAGAACACACATGTGATGACACTGGTGGATCGATGTGTGGTTTGTGGGAAGAACACACATGCAATGACACTAGTGGATCCATGTGTGGTTCATGGGAAGAACACACATGCAATGACATTGGTGGATCCATGTGTGGTCTGTGGGAAGAACACACATGTAATGACACTGGTGGATCCATGTGTGGTTTGTGAGAAGAACACACATGCAATGACACTGGGTGTGGTTCATGATATGGTTTGTAAGAAGAACACACATGCAATGACTCTAGCTATGGTTTGTGAAAAGGGCACGCATGCGATGACTCTAGCTGTGGTTCATGGGAAGAGCAGACATACAATGACACTGGTGGATCCATGTGTGGTTCATGGGAAGAACACACATGCAATGACACAAGTGGATCCATGTGTGATCTTTGGAAAGACCACACATGCAATGACACTGGTGATATGTGGTCTGTGAGAAGAACACACATCCAATGACTCTAGCTGTGGTTCATGAAAAGAGCAGACATGCAATGACACTGGTGGATCTATGTGTGGTTCATGGGAAGAACACACATGCGATGACACTGCGCGGATCCATGTGTGATTTGTGAGAGGAGCAGACATGCAATGACACCGGTGGATCCATTTGTGGTTCATGGGAAGAACACACATGCAATGACTCTGGTGATATGTGGTTTGTGAAAAGAACAGACATGCAATGACTCTAGCTGTGGTTAATGAGAAGAGTAGACATGCAATGACACCGGTGGATCCATGTGTGGTTTATGAAAAGAACACACATGCAATGACACTGGGTGTGGTTCATGATATGGTTTGTAAGAAGAACACACATGCAATGACTCTAGCTGTGGTTAGTGAAAAGAGCACGCATCCAATGACTCTAGCTGTGGTTCATGGGAAGACCAGACATACAATGACACTGGTGGATCCATGTGTGGTTCATGGGAAGAACACACATGCAACGACACTCGTGGATCTATGTTTGGTCTGTGGGAAGAACACACATGCAATGACACTGGTGGATCCATGTGTGGTCTTTGGGAAGAACACACATGCAATGACTCCGGTGATATGTGGTTTGTGAGAAGAACACACATGCAATCACTCTAGCTGTGGTTAATGAAAAGAGCAGACATGCAATGACATCGGTGGATCCATGTGTGGTTCATGGGAAGAACACACATGCAATGACACTGGGTGTGGTTCATGATATGGTCTGTGCGAAGAACACACATGCAATGACACTGGTGGATCCATGTGTGGTCTGTGAGAAGAACACACATGCAATGACACTGGGTGTGGTTCATGATATGGTTTGTGAGAAGAACACACATGCAATGACACTGGTGGATCCATGTGTGGTCTTTGGGAAGAACACACATGCAATGACACTAGTGATTTGTGCTCTATGAGAAGAACACACATCCAATGACTCTAGCTGTGGTTCATGAAAAGAGCTGACATGCAATGACACTGGTGGATCCATGTGTGGTTCATGGGAAGAACACACATGTGATGACACTGGTGGATCGATGTGTGGTTTGTGGGAAGAACACACATGCAATGACACTAGTGGATCCATGTGTGGTTCATGGGAAGAACACACATGCAATGACAGTGGTGGATCCATGTGTGGTCTGTGGGAAGAACACACATGCAATGACACTGGTGGATCCATGTGTGGTTTGTGAGAAGAACACACATCCAATGACACTGGGTGTGGTTCATGATATGGTTTGTAAGAAGAACACACATGCAATGACTCTAGCTATGGTTTGTGAAAAGGGCACGCATGCAATGACTCTAGCTGTGGTTCATGGGAAGAGCAGACATACAATGACACTGGTGGATCCATGTGTATCATGGGAAGAACACACATGCAATGACACAAGTGGATCCATGTGTGGTCTTTGGGAAGAACACACATGCAATGACACTGGTGATATGTGGTCTGTGAGAAGAACACACATCCAATGACTCTAGCCGTGGTTCATGAAAAGAGCAGACATGCAATGACACTGGTGGATCTATGTGTGGTTCATGGGAAGAACGCACATGCGATGACACTACGTGGATCCATGTGTGATTTGTGAGAAGAGCAGACATGCAATGACACCGGTGGATCCATCTGTGGTTCATGGGAAGAACACACATGCAATTACTCTGGTGATGTGGTTTGTGAAAAGAATAGACATGCAATGACTCTAGCTGTGGTTAATGAGGAGAGTAGACATGCAATGACACCGGTGGATCCATGTGTGGTTTATGAAAAGAACACACATGCAATGACACTGGGTGTGGTTCATGATATGGTTTGCAAGAAGAACACACATGCAATGACTCTAGCTGTGGTTCATGGGAAGACCAGACATACAATGACACTGGTGGATCCATGTGTGGTTCATGGGAAGAACACACATGCAACGACACTGGTGGATCCATGTGTGGTCTGTGCGAAGAACACACATGCAATGACATTGGTGGATCCATGTGTGGTCTTTGGGAAGAACACATATGCAATGACTCCGGTGATATGTGGTTTGTGAAAAGAACACACATGCAATCACTCTAGCTGTGGTTAATGAAAAGAGCAGACATGCAATGACATCGATGGATCTATGTGTGGTTCATGGGAAGAACACACATGCAATGACACTGGGTGTGGTTCATGATATGGTCTGTGAGAAGAACACACATGCAATGACACTGGTGGATCCATGTGTGGTCTGTGAGAAGAACACACATGCAATGACACTGGGTGTGGTTCATGATATGGTTTGTGAGAACACACATGCAATGACACTAGTGATATGTGGTCTATGAGAAGAACACACATCCAATGACTCTAGCTGTGGTTCATGAAAAGAGCAGACATGCAATGACACTGGTGGATCCATGTGTGGTTCATGGGAAGAACACACATGTGATACCACTGGTGGATCGATGTGTGGTTTGTGGGAAGAACACACATGCAATGACACTAGTGGATCCATGTGTGGTCCATGGGAAGAACACACATGCAATGATATTGGTGGATCCATGTGTGCTCTGTGGGAAGAACACACATGCAATGACACTGGTGGATCCATGTGTGGTTTGTGAGAAGAACACACATGCAATGACACTGGGTGTGGTTCATGATATGGTTTGTAAGAAGAACACACATGCAATGACTCTAGCTATGGTTTGTGAAAAGGGCACGCATGCAATGACTCTAGCTGTGGTTCATGGGAAGAGCAGACATACAATGACACTGGTGGATCCATGTGTATCATGGGAAGAACACACATGCAATGACACAAGTGGATCCATGTGTGGTCTTTGGGAAGAACACACATGCAATGACACTGGTGATATGTGGTCTATGAGAAGAACACACATCCAATGACTCTAGCCGTGGTTCATGAAAAGAGCAGACATGCAATGACACTGGTGGATCTATGTGTGGTTCATGGGAAGAACACACATGCGATGACACTGCGTGGATCCATGTGTGATTTGTGAGAAGAGCAGACATGCAATGACACCGGTGGATCCATCTGTGGTTCATGGGAAGAACACACATGCAATGACTCTGGTGATATGTGGTTTGTGAAAAGAACAGACATGCAATGACTCTAGCTATGGTTAATGAGAAGAGTAGACATGCAATGACACCAGTGGATCCATGTGTGGTTTGTGAAAAGAACACACATGCAATGGCACTGGGTGTGGTTCATGATATGGTTTGTAAGAAGAACACACATGCAATGACTCTAGCGTTGGTTTGTGAAAAGAGCACGCATGCAATGACTCTAGCTGTGGTTCATGGGAAGACCAGACATACAATGACACTGGTGGATCCATGTGTGGTTCATGGGAAGAACACACATGCAACGACACTGGTGGATCCATGTGTGGTCTGTGGGAAGTGCACACATGCAATGACACTGGTGGATCCATGTGTGGTCTTTGGGAAGAACACACATACAATGACTCCGGTGATATGTGGTTTGTGAGAAGAACACACATGCAATGACTCCAGCTGTGGTTCATGAAAAGAGCAGACATGCAATGACACTGGTGGATCCATGTGTGGTTCATGGGAAGAACACACATGTGATGACACTGGTGGATCCATGTGTGGTTTGTGGGAAGAACACACATGCAATGACACTAGTGGATCCATGTGTGGTTCATGGGAAGAACACACATGCAATGACATTGGTGGATCCATGTGTGGTCTGTGGGAAGAACACACATGCAATGACACTGGTGGATCCATGTGTGGTTCATGGGACGAACACACATGCAATGACACTAGGTGTGGTTCATGATATGGTTTGTGAGAAGAACACACATGCAATGACTCTAGCTATGGTTTGTGAAAAGGGCACGCATGCGATGACTCTAGCTGTGGTTTGTGAAAAGAGCACGCATGCGATGACTCTAGCTGTGGTTCATGGGAAGGGCAGACATACAATGACACCGGTGGATCCATGTGTGGTTCATGGGAAGAACACACATGCAACGACACTGTTGGATCCATGTGTGGTCTGTGGGAAGAGCAGACATGCAATGACACTGGTGGATCCATGTGTGGTTCATGGAAAGAACACACATGCAATGACACTGGGTGTGGTTCATGATATGGTTTGTGAGAAGAACACACATGCAATGACACTGGTGGATCCATGTGTGGTTTATGGGAAGAACACACATGCAATGACACTGGTGGATCCATGTGTGGTTCATGGGAAGAACACACATGCAATTACATTGGTGGATCCATGTGTGGTCTGTGGGAAGAACACACATGCAATGACATTGGTGGATCCATGTGTGTTTTGTGAGAAGAACACACATGCAATGACACTGGGTGTGGTTCATGATATGGTTTGTAAGAAGCACACACATGCAATGACTCTAGCTATGGTTTGTGAAAAGGGCACGCATGCGATGACTCTAGCTGTGGTTCATGGGAAGAGCAGACATACAATGACACTGGTGGATCCATGTGTGGTTCATGGGAAGAACACACATGCAATGACACAAGTGGATCCATGTGTTATCTTTGGAAAGACCACACATGCAATGACACTGGTGATATGTGGTCTGTGAGAAGAACACACATCCAATGACTCTAGCTGTGGTTCATGAAAAGAGCAGACATGCAATGACACTGGTGGATCTATGTGTGGTTCATGGGAAGAACACACATGCGATGACACTGGGCGGATCCATGTGTGATTTGTGAGAAGAGCAGACATGCAATGACACCGGTGGATCCATCTGTGGTTCATGGGAAGAACACACATGCAATGACTCTGGTGATATGTGGTTTGTGAAAAGAACAGACATGCAATGACTCTAGTTGTGGTTAATGAGAAGAGTAGACATGCAATGACACCGGTGGATCCATGTGTGGTTTATGAAAAGAACACACGTGCAATGACACTGGGTGTGGTTCATGATATGGTTTGTAAGAAGAACACACATGCAATGACTCTAGCTGTGGTTCATGGGAAGACCAGACATACAATGACACTGGTGCATCCATGTGTGGTTCATAGGAAGAACACACGTGCAACGACACCGGTGGATCCATGTGTGGTCTGTGGGAAGAACACACATGCAATGACACTGGTGGATCCATGTGTGGTCTTTGGGAAGAACACACATGCAATGACTCCGGTGATATGTGGTTTGTGAGAAGAACACACATGCAATCACTCTAGCTGTGGTTAATGAAAAGAGCAGACATGCAATGACATCGGTGGATCCATGTGTGGTTCATGGGAAGAACACACATGCAATGACACTGGGTGTGGTTCATGATATGGTCTGTGAGAAGAACACACATGCAATGACACTGGTGGATCCATGTGTGGTCTGTGAGAAGAACACACATGCAATGACACTGGGTGTGGTTCATGATATGGTTTGTGAGAAGAACACACATGCAATGACACTGGTGGATCCATGTGTGGTCTTTGGGAACAACACACATGAATGACACTAGTGATATATGGTCTATGAGAAGAACACACATCCAATGACTCTAGCTGTGGTTCATGAAAAGAGCAGACATGCAATGACACTGGTGGATCCATGTGTGGTTCATGGGAAGAACACACATGTGATGACACCGGTGGATCGATGTGTGGTTTGTGGGAAGAACACACATGCAATGACACTAGTGGATCCATGTGTGGTTCATGGGAAGAACACACATGCAATGACATTGGTGGATCCATGTGTGGTCTATGGAAAGAACACACATGCAATGACACTGGTGGATCCATGTGTGGTTCATGGGACGAACACACATGCAATGGCACTAGGTGTGGTTCATGATATGGTTTGTGAGAAGAACACACATGCAATGACTCTAGCTATGGTTTGTGAAAAGGGCACGCATGCGATGACTCTAGCTGTGGTTCATGGGAAGAGCAGACATACAATGACACTGGTGGATCCATGTGTGGTTCATGGGAAGAACACACATGCAATGACACAAGTGGATCCATGTGTGGTCTTTGGGAAGAACACACATGCAATGACACTGGTGATATATGGTCTGTGAGAAGAACACACATCCAATGACTCTAGCCGTGGTTCATGAAAAGAGCAGACATGCAATGACACTGGTGGATCTATGTGTGGTTCATGGGAAGAACACACATGCGATGACACTGCGTGGATCCATGTGTGATTTGTGAGAAGAGCAGACATGCGATGACACCGGTGGATCCATCTGTGGTTCATGGGAAGAACACACATGCAATGACTCTGGTGATATCTGGTTTGTGAAAAGAACAGACATGCAATGACTCTAGCTGTGGTTAATGAGAAGAGGAGACATGCAATGACACCGGTGGATCCATGTGTGGTTTGTGAAAAGAACACACATGCAATGATACTGGGTGTGGTTCATGATATGGTTTGTAAGAAGAACACACATGCAATGACTCTAGCTTTGGTTTGTGAAAAGAGCACGCATGCAATGACTCTAACTGTGGTTCGTGGGAAGAGAAGACATACAATGACACTAGTGGATCCATGTGTGGTTCATGGGAAGAACACACACGCAACGACACTGGTGGATCCATGTGTGGTCTGTGGGAAGAACACACATGCAATGACACTGGTGGATCCATGTGTGGTCTTTGGGAAGAACACACATGCAATGACACGGGTGATATGTGGTTTGTGAGAAGAACACACATGCAATGACTCTAGCTGTGGTAAAAGAAAAGAGCAGACATGCAATGACACCGGTGGATCCATGTGTGGTTCATGGGAAGAACACACATACAATGACACTGGGTGTGGTTCATGATATGGTCTGTGAGAAGAACACACATGCAATGACACTGGTGCATCCATGTGTGGTCTGTGAGAAGAACACACATGCAATGACAGTGGGTGTGGTTCATGATATGGTTTGTGAGAAGAACACACATGCATTGACACTGGTGGATCCATGTGTGGTCTTTGGGAAGAACACACATGCAGTGACACGGGTGATATGTGGTCTGTGAGAAGAACACACATCCAATGACTCTAGCTGTGGTTCATGAAAAGAGCAGACATGCAATGACACTGGTGGATCCATGTGTGGTTCATGGGAAGAACACACATGCGATGACACTAGGTGGATCCATGTGTGGTTTGTGAGAAGAACACACATGCAATGACACCGATGGACTGATGTGTGGTTCATGGGAAGAACACACTTGCAATGACTCTGGTGATATGTGGTTTGTGAAAAGAACAGACATGCAATGACTCTAGATGTGGTTAATGAGAAGAGCAGACATGCAATGACACCGGTGGATCCATGTGTGGTTTGTGAGAAGAACACACATGCAATGACACTGGGTGTGGTTCATGATATGGTTTGTAAGAAGAACACACATGCAATGACTCTAGTTGTGGTTTGTGAAAAGAGCACGCATGCGATGACTCTAGCTGTGGTTCATGGGAAGAGCAGACATACAATGACACTGGTGGATCCATGTGTGGTTCATGGGAAGAACACATATGCAATGACACTGGTGGATCCATGTGTAGTCTGTGGGAAGAACACACATGCAATGACACTGGTGATATGTGGTCTGTGAGAAGAACACACAGCCAATGACTCTAGCTGTGGTTCATAAAAAGAGCAGACATGCAATGACACTGGTGGATCCATGTGTGGTTCATGGGAAGAACACACATGCGATGACACTAGGTGGATCCATGTGTGGTTCATGACAAGAGCAGACATGCAATGACACCGGTGGATCCATCTGTGGTTCATGGGAAGAACACGCATGCAATGACTCTGGTGATATGTGGTTTGTGAAAAGAACAGACATGCAATGACTCTAGCTGTGATTAATGAGAAGAGTAGACATGCAATGACACCGGTGGATCCATGTGTGGTTTGTGAGAAGAACACACATGCAATGACACTGGGTGTGGTTCATGATATGGTTTGTAAGAAGAACACACATGCAATGACTCTAGCTGTGGTTTGTGAAAAGAGCACGCATGCGATGACTCTAGCTGTGGTTCATGGGAAGAGCAGACATACAATGACACTGGTGGATCCATGTGTGGTTCATCGGAAGAACACACATGCAATGACACTGGTGGATCCATGTGTGGTCTGTGGGAAGAACACACATGCAATGACACTGGTGATATGTGGTCTGTGAGAAGAACACACAGCCAATGACTCTAGCTGTGGTTCATGAAAAGAGCAGACATGCAATGACACTGGTGGATCCATGTGTGGTTCATGGGAAGAACACACATGCGATGACACTAGGTGGATCCATGTGTGGTTCATGACAAGAGCAGACATGCAATGACACCGGTGGATCCATCTGTGGTTCATGGGAAGAACACGCATGCAATGACTCTGGTGATATGTGGTTTGTGAAAAGAACAGACATGCAATGACTCTAGCTGTGATTAATGAGAAGAGTAGACATGCAATGACACCGGTGGATCCATGTGGTTTGTGAGAAGAACACACATGCAATGACACTGGGTGTGGTTCATGATATGGTTTGTAAGAAGAACACACATGCAATGACTCTAGCTGTGGTTTGTGAAAAGAGCACGCATGCGATGACTCTAGCTGTGGTTCATGGGAAGAGCAGACATACAATGACACTGGTGGATCCATGTGTGGTTTATGGGAAGAACACACATGCAACGACACTGTTGGATCCATGTGTGGTCTGTGGGAAGAGCAGACATGCAATGACACCGGTGGATCCATGTGTGGTTCATGGGAAGAACACACATGCAATGACATTGGGTGTGGTTCATGATATGGTTTGTGAGAAGAACACACATGCAATGACACTGGTGGATCCATGTGTGGTCTATGAGAAGAACACACATGCAATGACACTGGGTGTGGTTCATGATATGGTTTGTGAGAAGAACACACATCCAACGACACTAGTGGATCCATGTGTAGTCTTTGGGAAGAACAAACATGCAATGACACTGGTGATATGTGGTCTGTGAGAAGAACACACATCCAATGGCTCTAGCTGTGGTTCATGAAAAGAGTAGACATGTAATGACAGTGGTGGATTCATGTGTGGTTCATGGGAAGAACACACATGCGATGACACTGGGTGGATCCATGTGTGGTTTGTGAGAAGAACACACATGCAATGACACCGGTGGATCCATGTGTGGTTCATGGGAAGAACACACATGCAATGACTCTGGTGATATGTGGTTTGTGAAAAGAACAGACATGCAATGACTCTACCTGTGGTTAATGAGAAGAGCAGACATGCAATGACACCGGTGGATCCATGTGTGGTTTGTGAGAAGAACACACATGCAATGACACTGGGTGTCGTTCATGATATGGTTTGTAAGAAGAACACACATGCAATGACTCTAGTTGTGGTTTGTGAAAAGAGCACGCATGCGATGACTCTAGCTGTGGTTCATGGGAAGAGCAGACATACAATGACAGTGGTGGATCCATGTCTGGTTCATGGGAAGAACACACATGCAATGACACTGGTGGATCCATGTGTGGTCCATGGGAAGAACACACATGCAATGACACTGGTGGATCCATGTGTGGTCTTTGGGAAGAACACACACGCAATGACACTGGTGATATGTGGTCTGTGAGAAGAACACACATCCAATGACTCTAGCTGTGGTTCATGAAAAGTGCAGACATGCAATGACACTGGTGGATCCATGTGTGGTTCATGGGAAGAACACACATGCAATGACATTGGTGGATCCATGTGTGGTCTGTGGGAAGAACACACATGCAATGACACCGGTGGATCCATGTGTGTTTCATGGGAAGAACACACATGCAATGACAGTGGGTGTGGTTCATGATATGGTCTGTGAGAAGAACACACATGCAATGACACTGGTGGATCCATGTGTGGTTCATGGGAAGAACACACATGCAATGACACTGGGTGTGGTTCATGATATGGTTTGTGAGAAGAACACACATGCAACGACACTAGTGGATCCATGTGTGGTCTTTGGGAAGAACAAACATGCAATGACACTGGTGATATGTGGTCTGTGAGAAGAACACACATCCAATGGCTCTAGCTGTGGTTCATGAAAAGAGTAGACATGTAATGACAGTGGTGGATTCATGTGTGGTTCATGGGAAGAACACACATGCGATGACACTGGGTGGATCCATGTGTGGTTTGTGAGAAGAACACACATGCAATGACACCGGTGGATCCATGTGTGGTTCATGGGAAGAACACACATGCAATGACTCTGGTGATATGTGGTTTGTGAAAAGAACAGACATGCAATGACTCTACCTGTGGTTAATGAGAAGAGCAGACATGCAATGACACCGGTGGATCCATGTGTGGTTTGTGAGAAGAACACACATGCAATGACACTGGGTGTCGTTCATGATATGGTTTGTAAGAAGAACACACATGCAATGACTCTAGTTGTGGTTTGTGAAAAGAGCACGCATGCGATGACTCTAGCTGTGGTTCATGGGAAGAGCAGACATACAATGACAGTGGTGGATCCATGTCTGGTTCATGGGAAGAACACACATGCAATGACACTGGTGGATCCATGTGTGGTCCATGGGAAGAACACACATGCAATGACACTGGTGGATCCATGTGTGGTCTTTGGGAAGAACACACACGCAATGACACTGGTGATATGTGGTCTGTGAGAAGAACAGACATCCAATGACTCTAGCTGTGGTTCATGAAAAGAGCAGACATGCAATGACACTGGTGGATCCATGTGTGGTTCATGGGAAGAACACACATGCAATGACATTGGTGGATCCATGTGTGGTCTGTGGGAAGAACACACATGCAATGACACCGGTGGATCCATGTGTGTTTCATGGGAAGAACACACATGCAATGACAGTGGGTGTGGTTCATGATATGGTCTGTGAGAAGAACACACATGCAATGACACTGGTGGATCCATCTGTGGTCTGTGAGAAGAACACACATGCAATGACACTAGGTGTGGTTCATGATATGGTTTGAGAGAAGAACATACATGCAATGACACTGGTGGATCCATGTGTGGTCTTTGGGAAGAACACACATGTAATGACACTGGTGATATGTGGTCTCTGAGAAGAACACACGTCCAATGACTCTAGTTGTGGTTCATGAAAAGGGCAGACATGCAATGACACTGGTGGATCCATGTGTGGTTCATGGGAAGAACACACATGCAATGACATTGGTGGATTGCATGTGTGGTCTGTGGGAAGAACACACATGCAATGACACTGGTGGATCCATGTGTGGTTCATGGGAAGAACACACATGCAATGACACTGGGTGTGGTTCATGATATGGTTTGTGAGAAGAACACACATGCAATGACACTGGTGGATCCATGTGTGGTCTGTGAGAAGAACACACATGCAATGACACTGTGGGTGTGGTTCATGATATGGTTTGTGAGAAGAACACACATGCAATGACTCTCGTGGATCCATGTGTGGTCTTTGGTAAGAACACACATACAATGACACTAGTGATATGTGGTCTGTGAGAAGAACACACATCTAGTGACTCTAGCTGTGGTTCATGAAAAGAGCAGACATGCAATGACACTGGTGGATCCATGTGTGGTTCATGGGAAGAACACACATGCGATGACACTGGGTGGATCCATGTGTGGTTTGTGAGAAGAACACACATGCAATGACACTGGTGGATCCATGTGTGGTTCATGGGAAGAACAGACATGCAATGACTCTGGTGATATGTGGTTTGTGAAAACAACAGACATGCAATGACTCTAGCTGTGGTTAATGAGAAGAGCAGACATGCATTGACACCGGTGGATCCATGTGTGGTTTGTGAGAAGAACACACATGCAATGACACTGGGTGTGGTTCATGATATGGTTTGTAAGAAAAACACACATCCAATGACTCTAGCTGTGGTTCATGAAAAGAGCATGCATGCGATGACTCTAGATGTGGTTCATGGGAAGAGCAGACATACAATGACACTGGTGATACGTGGTTTGTGAGAAGAACACACATGCAATGACTCTAGCCGTGGTTCATGAAAAGAGCAGACATGCGATGACACTAGTGGATCCATGTGTGGTTTGTGAGAAGAACACACATGCAATGACACCGGTGGATCCATGTGTGGTCTCTGGGAAGAACACATATGCAATGACACTGCAGATATGTGGTTTGTGAGAAGAACACACATCCAATGACTCTAGTGGATCCTTACGTGGTTTATGAGAAGAACACACATCCAATGAACTCTTGTGGATCTATCTTGGCATAATTTGATGTATGCCACAATGTATTTGATTGTTCAAGACACTACTCAGTATCGCCCTTGGTTTTATGTGGTACTACTTAGTTTTGCCCCCACCTCTCTATCTTTCGTAGAAGCACAAATCTACGCTCACCCTGTCTGCTACTCCCTGATTGGTTATCACAGTTGTCACGCGGATCGTGCGCACCAGCCGTTGATTTTGTGCGATCCAACGATGATCGTTGCACACGTCGTGCCCTTCACAGTACAACACGAGACAACACGGACGTCTCCCTCAGCGAGACTTCTACAAGAAGGAACACGATGCCGTCCATGGAAAAAGTCGTCGAGCGGTCATGTCATGTTTAATCAAGTCTGAAAAGCCTACTACTGCTACTAGTATGCCACAATGCATGCGTCATCGAGTGCACGGTCGTCGATGGACAGCTACAATTTATTGCCACTTGATTTTAATAAGACATATCCCATTTTTTACGCAGCGGCTCTCAATCGCCAATTTTAGGGCCGTTTCGAACTTCGTACATAGAAATTGTGTGTGCGCCCTTTACATGAGGCTCAATACAGAACTTCCATGCATGGCCCGGGAAAAAACGTGACGTACCGTGCGCGTGTCGCGGTGCACGGTGCAGTCGACTGCGCGGCGCGTTGCACGGTGGTGCAACGAAACGTGCCTTGCTTCTATCCACCTTAGCTATAGAGCCCCTCTCCGCACACCCACTCCCACTCTCGCTCACTGTCCCCACGCAACCCTCTCCACTGTCCCACCAGCATCCACAAACTCCTGAGAATACCCCGTCCGTGCTGGTGATGGCCAAGGAGTATAAGGTGGCCATCGTCGCCTCCGTGGCCGGCAGCGAGGAGGCCCCCGTCTCCTCGCCGATCCCCCTCGACGCGTTGAAAGCAGCCGCTGTCCCTGTCCAGGCCCCAGTGGAGGCATCGATGGCAGCCGCCATTCCCGTCCAGGCCCTCGTCCCAGCTACCGACGGAGCCGCCGAAGAGGAGCCCCCCGCCGGCGAGGAGGCCCCCGCCGGTCACAAGCAGATCATGCACTTCTTGGGCACCTACGATCCAGATAAGTACATCGCTCCGCTGAACCCCTACGACACCGACAATCGACGACCTATGGTCGGAGGTAACTAGGGTTTGCTCCCCTCCCCTGGTTCTTCTACCATTTGTTAGAAATAATGGGCTAATCTATTTAAAATTTAGCTGGTATTGTCATGTTTAATATTCTGGAATTAATCATGGAAATTGTGCCTAATTATCCAACACCGTTCCCATCGTTGGATGATAGATCTTGGTTTATTAGGATTCGCTTGTTCGCATTTCGATTGCTCGATCTTCTTACACCATCTACTCCCCATTTTCCCTTTCTTCCAATAGGTTTTCGGCAGCGACATCTGCAGTGATGACGAGTCCATTCACACCAAGGCTCGTCAGGTGCTGAGGAGGCTGCGGGTCGGCAAGTACGACGGCTTCCTCACGGCCCCCTACTATAGCTGCCCCTTCCGCAAGGGCGGCGTCTACTGCTTGACGAGCGCGCCGGCGGCGGCACTGTCTTGAACACCTTACAGTGGCATGCAGAGGCCGCGGGCTCCGACATCCACAAAAGCGGCAAGCCCGAGCCCGTGAACATCAACGCCTACATCGCTGAACACCGTGCTCTCGACATTCACCTCCGAAACCTCCAGCGGGTGGCCATCAAAGAGGGTCGCATGCCTCCAATCAGGCCCAAGGCCCCCAAGTCCAAGAAACTGGGCAGCAAGAAGTGGCGGAGGCGCCAGAGGGAGATGGAGGCGCTGGCGAATGAACGGGTTGGATGTCTCCTTGAATGTATTTGCATCTGCCACGGCTGCTGCTGCTAAGTAGCTTCTTTTGATTTTCTATATTTTGCTTGCATCCTATTTCTGGCTAAATGCATCGAACCCCGTTAAGCAACCTACTACTTTATATCGCTATATCCTATTTAGCTACGCACAGCTATATCTACATTTGTTTTGTTTTCTGAATGAATGTATTCTACCTGGTGTGATTTGCTGGTCTAGATTTGCTACCTGATCGGAGGCAAAAAGAGGTCCAAAAGGGAACGAATTATCGAAGTGAGAATCTTCTCTAGATTTGCTACCAATTTGGGCAAAATGAAACATATCTGTTTAGCGAGAGAGGAAAAGGGCACTGTTTCAAACTGCTAGTTAAGAAGCTACCATCTTGACAAGCTACAAGACACATACATAAACATAACACAACGAGGGTTAAATTTTTTTTAGTAGTATCACTTGATGCGCTAGACATCTTGGCAAGCTAACTGAGTTCCACAAAACAGAAACATAACACTGACAAGTAAAATTTAATTCACTCCTCATCAGACCAATTGACGCGCTTGCTATCATTCCAGGTACTCCACGTCCGACGAACTGCTTTGTCCCAAATGGCATCTGACTTGGCTTTCCTGTCTTTAGCGTCCTGCGGCACAATTAGCGGTGCATCACAGGCCTGATTGTTGCCGCTAGAAGATGCCGCCTCTATGTTTACCGCTTCAGCTGCAGCCTCTCTGTCAGGTGCTTCTTGAGATGCAAGCTCTCTTTCAGCTGCTTCTGTAGCCTCTCTGTCAGCTGCTTCAGATGCAGCCAATTTCTTTGCATATTCAACTTCAAACTTATCTATTCGGCATTTTCTACAAAGGGCTCCCCTAAGCTCGTCTTCCCTCTTGCAAATAGGGCAAAACACGAGGTAACGTTGAAAAAAATGGATCTTCTTGTACAGCTGGTAGGTCATGTAAGCATCTATGGCTGCATACTTCAGGTTTATATCAGACAACGACCACTCGTTCCAGAAATCGTGCCTATCCTTAGAGAAATCTTCCTTCATTGTGACGTACGACTCATCGAGGATTCTAGTTGCGAGTGATGCCATTCCATCCTTCTTCCTGCCCCCTAGGATCTTGACAAGATGCTGAATATCGATCTAGTTGTGCGCAGGAATTATAATTTCCTCTTGATACAATTTCGAAAAATCAGTTGTTGTGTTGACAGTGCAGAAAACAATTCCCTTTTTTTCAATGAACTAGCGCAGCGCCGGACATTTCCTGTCAGTCCTGAAAGTATGTAGTTTGTCATCACCAAAATTTGTAACTACAAATATTTTGTCAATGCAAGATCATCATCTCAATATAATTTTGAAAAGTTTAGTAAATGCAAGATCAAGACTCTCAACATTGTATTGTCATAATTTATTCGATTTTGCTATTTCTCAGTCGACTGAACGAGTTGCACATTTCTTTCAACTATGGTTGCACTTTTCTTAGGTGATTGAGACTAAAGAAAATCTCAGTCGATTGAGACATAGGCAAACCCTAATTTATTTGGTCCTAAGTAAAATCCAGTAGTTGCAAGATGAGCAAGTGGATAAAGAACAAGAGGAGAAAACCCTAAAAGCGGTTAGCTACACAGAGCAGATCTACAAACCGGGAGAGGTGGTAGACGAAGACGTGTTTCCGCATGATAAGTTGAACGACAGCGACTTCACTCCCTTCATATGGGTGCTCCGGGGTGTACTCGAGGTCCAATCTCACAAACTTGTCCTCGTCTATCCCAAGCCAACCCTCGTACATCCTCAGGACACACACCACTGTCTCCTCCTCATTGGTGTATACAACGTCTATCTTCTTGTTGTCATGGGTAGTGAAGCTTGTCTCTAGAGTGCGTAGATCTTCCATGGCGGCAAGGAGAAGACGGGAAGAAGATAGTAGATGACATGAAGAAGAAGAGTGGTTTCTGCGAGGCAGGGGAACGGCGGAACCGTCAATGCGCTATTATGGTAGGGGTTAAAGATTGGGACGGAAGTCCAAGGAGAGACGCGTGGCGGTGGCCGTTCCATCTTCTGAGTAAACAAAAAATAATTATAACGCCGATACATGGGCCCTGTTTTGTCATGTCAATACACTAGGTAGGGGGTGTTGTCCTATCCACTGTGCCAACGCTGCAAGCCTATGTGACAGCCACCCCGCCTAAGCGACGGGAGCGACATAACGGCGAACTGACAGGAGGGGCCCAACTTGACGCCCGTTAGCCTGATTTTTTGTATTGAAACGTAAAGTTGAATTCGTGCCGAAAAAGACCCACCAACTGACGCCCGGCTGATTTCAGGGAACTTGGGTACCGCGTTGCCTGTACACCCCAACTTTCGGGCCGCAAAGTGATAATCTCATGGGGAAGGTACATAATTCGAAGAGGTTCCATCTTCAACCACGGGGGCATCATTGCGTCTTGGAGCACTTGGTTGAAGATCTTGTTGAGGAGGAGCATGACGACGCGATGAGCTTGAAGAGCTTGAAGCACCTGAACGCGGTCTTGCCATTTCGTCGATGAGGCGTCGAAGATTGTCATTTGTTTTGGCGATAGAGCGTTGAAGCGCTTCATTTTGGTGGCCAAAGTTGTGATGCATTGCTTGCATGTGCCTTTCGAGGCTGTCAAAACGGTTGTCGATGTTCTTGAACTCGGCTTGCGTCTCGCCAAATTGTTCATCTTGTCGCGTCTCATGTGCTTGGCAACGTTCACGGAACTCTTGGCGGACGATGAAGTGACTTGCGCGCGTCATGTACGGTCCTTGATCTTCTTCTTGGGAAGGTGGTTGGCTCGGCTCACCGTGCCTCTCCATCATGCAAGACACACAAGTATTGTATATGGAAGTGGAATATGGTGGTGTTAGCCTTGTACCTCACCTTGGGGATTGCACCAAACTAGAAACCACAAGTGAGAGCTATAAGCGTGCAAAGTGGAAATGCAAAGAAAACTCACACTAAAGAAAGAACTAACTCTCAAAAGCTTGTTGGTGGTAGGTTAGGATTGTGGATTGCCAAAGAACCAACCAAAAGAAAAGGGATAGTCAAAAGTGGGTAAAATCCAACAAAACTCAAGTCAAAGGCGAAGGTGTTATGGGGTAACCCTGTGGGTGGCCTGATCTTCACGGATCTCGTGGTCAAATCGATGGGAAAGCGACGGGAAAGGGAGAAGGTAGCGGAAGCGGATGCACACCTCGCGAAGAACACGATGAACACATGCAAAACACACATGATACAAGGCCGATTGCTCTCACCGGTGGCCACCGGTCCGATAGAATCCTCGCAAGGAAAAATCGGTCAACGTGCTCCCTCGATCCCACGCGGAGAGGGAAGAACACCTTGGAGAGGGTCTTGACGTCTTAGCAAAGGGACACCAATGCCAAGGCCTTGTACAACGAGGAAGGCACGATGCAAACTCCAACGAGGTGGTGACGATAGTCGATCCCCTTTGGTAGAAGGGGATGAGGCAAAACTAGAGATTCCACAAAGGGGGTTGTCTTTAGTCTATCATCTATGCCTAAGGGATACAATGAGGGGTGGGGGCTCTATATATAGGCCAACCACAAGTTCAGGGGTAGTTTGGGCATAAAACTAGGGTTTGGTGCGAAATAGAGGGGTACATGGGCCAAGGGCCTAGCTGTTGGCTCGCAGGCCCATCACTTGGGTCGGACAGTCCGGGTCGGAGTGACCGGACAGTCCGGAGTGGCCGGACACTCCGGGTAGTGTCTGGGTAGTGTCCAAACTGGCGTTCTGAATGTCCACGCCAAGTTGGGGCTGGGGTAGGCCAGACACTCCGGCCGAGTCGCGCCGGACATTCCGGCTGCGCCGGACACTCCGGGTGGTTCCGGGCGGACACTCCGGCTTAGTCAGCTTCAGGACAGGTGCATCTTCAGGGCCCGTGGGTCGACGCGGCGGGGGTTCGTACCTGATGATGCACAGTGTAGTGGTATGAAGTAGCAAGCCATCTAGGTGTATGTCAAAGTCACATGATGAGAGGAGCGAATTCACCTTATCTTGAAGGAGCTTGGCTCGGGCACGGGTCATCGGTCCACTTGGGGGACTCGGTGGTGTAGATGTAGGAGCGTCCGTAGGACGGGCCGCATCAGCTCCCCCCGTTCAAAAAGAGTCGTCCTCGACTCTTCATGCACATCACTAAGAAGATGATGTCGAGAGACCTTCTTGATCCTGGGGTTTACCATACAGTCGTCCTTGAGAAGCTTGATGTGGCAACTCTTTAATGTTCCTTCACCTTCCATGAAGCCTGCAAAGCTCACAACAAAAGCGAAGCAACACTCAAAGAGTTGCCAATTCATGAAGATTATAGCATGAGTCCTCAAGTAGAAGTAAGTCACCTTATGATATAGAGATAGCTCATTGAAGGATGGCCCTAGGTAACTCTCTTCGATTCATCTTGTCAACTCTTTGTCCATAGAGGTTGACACGTATGCAATTGTACCTTCACACAACAAATACCAAGCAACATATGTTTGTGTGTGATAGAGGAGCATGTCATTTGTGGCATGTCCATTATTGTTCACAACACTATTAGCACAACTCAAGTATCACAAACAAAATGCGTATGCAAGGTCAAAGTGCATGGAAGTTAATTGAACATCATCCAAATGTGGGAACTCAAAAACTCCATATAACATCTTAGTGTGGCACTCAAAGCAATTGACTAAAATATTGATCAACAACTTTGATGCAAAGCTAGGAGAATTCGGCAAAAACACATGAGGAAGAATATCCAAAGCAACATCATTATGTGTGCAAACGAACCATTAGAAAGAACAATTGTTCAATATGTTGGATGCCATACACATATCATCAAAAGCCAAAATCATGGGGGTATGAGTATCGCAAGCGGTAGCAAAAACAACATGTTTGCAAACAAACCATATGAAAGAGTAAGTGATCCTAATGTTTGTTGCAACAACAATACGAGAGACTTGGAAGCTCCCATGACAATACATGCTCAAAATGGCATTATGGTTGCACACAAAACATTGGAAAGAGAAACTGTTCTGGCAACACACGAAGCATCAATATCCAAAAGCAATGAAACATGATTGTCACTAGGTGAAAGAATGCCATTAACATGCTTGCAATCAAACCATAGGAAAGAGCAATTTGTCAACATGAAAGATGCAAAGCATGCGAAAGGTATCAGAGCTGGGTTCGATCTTGAACTCACTTGGGGGATGCTCTCTAGATCTCTTTTTGTCAACTCGTGCTCAACCGAGGTTGACATTCTCATGAGAGTACCTACACACATCAAACACAAATGGAAGAACGTGTGTGCATGGTAGAGAAACACATCATCCATCATGACGTATCTCTTCTTGTGCACATCATCATGAGTGTCAATCAAGTGTAAAATAGATGCATGGTGAGTATGCAAGTGGGGAACATGCTTATCATGGCAATCATCAAAATCTCCAAAATTTGAGAAAGCTATGGGGGCCATCTCAATATAAACCATATGAGAATTATTGTTGCAAGCAAAACAAGTGAAAGAGCAATTATTCAACTTATTACAAGCAATGGGAGAAATTGTGAAACACTCATGACAAAGCATTATCCGAGGGGTACCATTGGTAACATCATTACAAGCAAAACATCAGAAAGAGCAATTGTTCAACAAAGTGCAAGCAACATCAATGTTACATTTAGAGCATGGCATGTCTATGGGAACATCATCACAATCAAATAATTTCACATACTCAACATTATGCAAAGGCAAAGTATCACATGGAAATATCAATGAAGCATATGTGATATCACAAACATCATCCATAGCATGCCAATCATCACAAGTCATCATGTCCACTAGTGGGATCATGGCATCATCAACACCCTTATTTTTACCTTGTTCATACCTCTCATATGAAGTGGGTGTTGTGGTAGTATTGGCCTCCATGTGGGCGACTTCTTCATCCAATATGGGGATGGCATCACCTTCATCCACCATGTACATCTTCTTGGTTGGAGGCATCATCATCTCCAAGCTTGGTGCTTCTTTATCCATGGAACCTAGCACATCATGGGATAACACACTAGAGGTAGAGGGTAAGTCGTTAGAAATCAAAGTGATCTCACATGACCTATCAACTACCACTCTCAACTCACTCGGTGTATCACTCATGCCCTCCAAATGGAAGCACTCAATCTCACATATGGTGGAGTCACTCATCTCCCTCTTGTTTTCACTCAAGTGGGCTAAGTGACTCTCATACTCACATGGGATTGGTACCACATCATCACTCAAGCGTATGGGGGTAGGCTCGGTTCTCTCAACTCCATGCGCCTCCTTTGGTGAAGGGAAAGTCCCATGCTCACCATTCTTGACCTTGTCGTCGCCATCTTGCACCTTGGCTTGTGTAGTCCTCTTGACGTACTCGTCCAACTTGGCGAAGTAGAGGTCTTCGTCCTCCTCATCCATGAGGTTGCATGCGTCATCTAGGACGTCAAGTCTTGGCGTTGAAGCTTGATGGCATGGAGGAGAGCTTGCTCTTGGTGCCATTTTGGTGGTGGCACGAGTAGTTAAAGGTGCCTTATGATGGTGTCGACGGAGGTCATTGGCGTGCCTTGCCAAAGGTTGATGTAGACGGCACACTTGATCATCCACATGACGCTCGCGACGATGCTCCTTGTCCTTGGCACTCTTCTTGTAATGGTGGTGCATTCTTGAGCTTGGTTGAGCATTATGGATGGTGCTCAACATGTATTCTTCGTCTTCATGGCGAAGATGCCTTGAACGACGTCTTGTATCCTCTTGATGTTGGTGATGATCACGAGAGGATGTATGTCGATGAAGATTCTTGCTTCTTGGTGCCTCCTTTGGAAGGTGATGTTGGGGCGCCGCTCTTCTTGTAGTTGGTGGCACTTGATGCCTAGGAGGTTGTTGCACATGACGCCTTCGAGGTGGCCTTGCTTGGCATCTTGTAGATGGTGGTTCTTGGCACCTTGGAGATGGTGGTGCTTGACGGCTTAGGGGTGATGGCGCTCGCTGCTTTGGAGATGGTGACCCATGACGCCATGTAGGTGGTAGCGCTTGACGCCTTGGAGGTGGATCATCGAAGTAGGTGGTGCCCTTTGGTGTGGCACGCTTGGCCTTGAAGGTCATGGTTTCTTGATGATGCGTCTCCACTAGCTTGGCATAGTAGTCCTCCATCTCCAAGCCGTGGAGGTATTCTTCATAGCTCATGGAAGAGCCCTCAAAGTGGGTGAAGCTCGCCATGTCTTCCATGCTTGGTGAGGCATCGTCGTTGTAGCACGCGAAGTCATCCATGCTTAGGGAGTCGTTGTTGATGTAGTATTCCATATCACCCAAGCATGTGGAGCCATTGTCGGTGTAGTGCTCCATGTAATCCATGCATGTGGAGCCATTGTCGGTGTAGTGCTCCATGTACTCCATGCATGATGAGCCATTGTCGATGTACAACTCAAAGTCATCCATGCTTGAGGAGCAATAGTTGATGACGTGCTCCATGTCTTCCATGCATGTGGAGCCGTCATAGGTGCAATGCTCCGGGTCCTCAAAGCATGCAGAGCCATTGTCGTTGTAGTGCTCCATCATGTCCTCTATACTTGTGGAGTCGTAGTCGTGGTGGCTCATCATGGATTCTTCATAGATATCATCCTCGGTTCCGGAGTCCCTAGACATGATTCACAAGACCAAGTGGTGTATATGGAAGTGGTAGGGGGTTATGGATGCAACGTCAGACCTTACTTTACCTTGGAAGATAGTATCGTGCAAGCGGCAACACTTGAGAGCAATCAAAAACCAAGCAAAGTGAAGTTCACGCGGAACACCAAAACCAACTAACCACTAAAAAACACACACACAAAGCTTATGGTGGATAGGTATGGAAGGTGGCGTGTCCAAGAATCCGAATTCAAGATGTTGTAATGGAAAGTAAAGAACCACAATGATTACAAAGCAAAACAAGTCAATCCACAAGATAGGAATTATATACTAGGAAACACACACGGTGGGATAAATGGGACTTGTGCGACGGTGAAAGTGAGCTAAGAACCAAATGATTACCTAGCAAAGACTATAAGCTCGTGTCGCACAAGTGCAAGGAGATACGCTAGTTCGATTGCAATAAATTGGTGGGCTACAAGATATGCACAATAAGTACCACCTATTTGTTGTTCATCGAGCTTGCGCTTCCTATTCTATGAGGCACTTATTTCTTTCTTTTTCTTTTTCTATTTTTTTTCTCTTTTTTTCTCTTTTTTTCTCTTTTTTTTCTCTTTTTTTTCTCTTTTTTTTTCTTTTTTTTCTCTTTTTCTTTCTTTTTCACTTGCCCCTTCCTTGTGCCAACAACTATACAAGATAATTATATGAGATAGCGCGCTCACTACTTTTGCACGGAATTCTACAAGGTATCAAATGTGCATAGCCCAAGCAATCATAGGAGGAACTAGTCTCACTAGGTGTTTGTTGAACGCAAAGATAGTGTAGCTCAGAAAGGAAAGCAAGTGGGGAGAAGACGCGGAATTTTTATACCTTTCGTCGCCGATCTTCACCCTTTATTGGTGGATTCCGCCTTGCTCACGGAATTTGGATGGAGTAGATAGCATGAACTACGGAGATGATGATGTAGAGCTCTTTCTCCTCTTCAAAACGAGCTAAAGAACACCAAAATCCGAGTTCGTATGCAAAAGTTATGCTCAAAACCATGAAGCAGATTTTTCTGTCAGCAGGGGGGCGGACAGTTCGGGGCGCGTAGACCGAGAAGTCCGGCTGGGGCAGAGATTCCAGCCAATTTATGCCGGATACTCCGGTGGGGCGGATACTCCGGTCCGTTTTGGCTGGACAGTCCAATCCGGTCGAACCAGAACTTCCAGAACACGAACGGGACGAGTTTTGGCGGAAAAACTCGAACCAAAACCTCAAATTGATGGGGAAATCAAGGAATTAGGCTATGGAAACGCAAGGGAAGGTAGATTAACAAGTTTAGCAAGTAATCCACGGATCAAAACCTACCAAAACACACTCAAATCACAGATCGATCCAAAACACAAATTGGGGCTATTTTTGGTTGAATTTTCGAATTTATGGGGAAAAGATCAAATCGGTGAGAAATCCGTGGAAACCAAAAGCTGCTGAGACCAGATGTTATGGGGTAACCCCGTGGGTGGCCCGATCTTCACGGATCTCGTCGTCAAATCGATGGGAAAGCGAGGGGAAAGGGAGAAGGTAGCGGAAGCGGACGCACACCTCGTGAAGAACACGATGAACACACGCAGAACACACACGATACAAGGCCGATTGCTCTCACCGGTGGCCACCGGTCCGATAGAATCCTCGCAAGGAAAGATCGGTCAACGTGCTCCCTCGATCCCACGCGCAGAGGGAAGAACACCTTGGAGAGGGTCTTGACGTCTTGGCAAAGGGACACCAATGCCAAGGCCTTGTACAAAGAGGGAGGCGCGATGCAAACTCCAACGAGGTGGTGACGATAGTCGATCCCCTTCGGTAGAAGGGGAAGAGGCAAAACTAGAGATTCTACAAAGGGGGTTGTATTTAGTCTATCATCTATGCCTAAGGGATACAATGAGGGGTGGGGGCTCTATATATAGGCCAACCACAAGTTCAGGGGTAGTTTGGGCATAAAACTAGGGTTTGGTGCGAAATAGAGGGGTACATGGGCCAAGGGCCCAGCTGTTGGCTCGCAGGCCCATCACTTGGGTCGGACAGTCCGGGGTGGCCGGACACTCCGGGTAGTGTCCAAACTAGCGTTCTGAATGTCCACGCCAGGTTGGGGCTGGGGCAGGCCGGACACTCCGGCCGAGTCGCGCCGGACACTCCGGGTGGTTCCGGGCGGACACTCCGGCTCAGTCAGCTTCAGGACAGGTGCAGCTTCAGGGCCCGTGGGTCGACGCGGCGGGGGTTCATACCTGATGATGCACAGAGTAGTGGTATGAAGCAGCAAGCCATCTAGGTGTATGTCAAAGTCACATGATGAGAGGAGCGAATTCACCTTATCTTGAAGGAGCTTGGCTCGAGCACGAGTCATCGGTCCACTTGGGGGACTCGGTGGTGTAGATGTAGGAGCGTCCGTAGGACGGGCCGCATCAGAAGGTCAACAACTCAAAAGTGTGACAGGAACCTACGACTATATACACACACGTGGAGAAAGTTGGGATTGACACGACTATGAAAATGAGCAAACAAAAAGTCCTAACGAAGACTAAGCTCGTTGTCGTGCCAATGCAAGGAGAGACCGGGGCTCGTTTGCAAAGAAGAAAAGTGAGCAACGGATTTGTGCACTTGCCTTGGGCGCTCTTCTTTCTCTCTTGCTTACAAGCTTTGAGATTCTCTTTGGCAATGGGAGACTATTTTTTTTCTTTTGCTTTTTCTTTGTATCTTTTTTTTGCTCTCCCTTGATGCTACCTAGTCACACTTGATATTGCTCTTGCACACTCACTATCCAAGGACAAATGCACAATGCTCAAGCAAACACAAGATGAGTCACTCTCATGGGATAGGTACACACAAAGGAAGATGGGGGTTAACAAGGTGAAGCAAGTTATACCTTCTTTGATGATGAACTTGGCGTCGGTGGTGCGGGATGATGTTCGTGGGCCGTGGTGTCGATGAGCGCGGAAATTGATGATGCAGAAGCTGGCTGGTAGTTGCTGACACGCACACGGGACACAAGCAAACAAAGGAGATTAGCCAATGCGAAAAATGAGGCAAAACTGTCAAAACTGGCATTACAGCCGGACACTCCGGTCTGTCTAGGCCGGACACTCCGGCCTGGTTCGGCCGTACAATCCGGTCGGTACGAGCCGGACACTCCGGCGCGGGTTTCCTGCTCGTGTTTTTGAGCGGAAATCCTCGCCTTCGGGCCTCAAATCCGCGAAAAACTGGCCAAATCGGGCTGGGAAAACGTAGGATAAAGCTGGACCAACTCCTTAGACAAGGTTTGGTCAGATCAAAACCACAAATAGCACTCCAAATCAAGATATCGATCCAAAGGCAAATATGGGCTGTTTTTTGGGGATTTTCGAATTTTTGGTGGATAGAAGAAAAAATTGTGGGGGAAATCATGAGCAACGAAGCTCTTGATACCAATATTTTGAGGGCAAACCTCTAGGGTGGCCCGATCTTTCACGATTCTCTTTCAAATTGAGGATGGAGTGCGGGGAGAGGAGGGGAGGATGAACACGACGAACGCACGCACGAAGAACGCGAAGAACACACACAAAACCACGATACACACCAATAGCTCACACCGGCGGTGACCGGTCCGGCGCAATCCCTAGGATCGGCGTCGGGCAGAGGACTCTCTCGAACCGGCATGGCGAGATGGGAGACTCGGTGAGATCTTGACGTCTAGGCAAAGGGACACCGATGCCTAGGCCTTGTACAACGCGGAGGCACGATGCAAACTCCAACGAGGTTTGGTGATATTGGTGCTCCTTGGTCAAGGAGCATGAGGCAAGAATTAGATAGATCCACAAAGGGGTTTCCACTAATTCCAATATCATGCCTAGGGTTTACAATGGAGGTGGGGGACTATATATAGGCCAGCCACAAGTTCAGGGGTAATTCAGGCATTAAAGTAGAGTTCTGGGCGAAGTAGAGGGATACATGGGCCATAGGGCCCAGCTAGGCTCGCAGGCCCATCACTTGGGCCGGACAGTCCGGGTCGGAACGACCGGACAGTCCGGGGTGGCCGGACACTCCGGGAGGTGTCCGGGAAGTGTCTGAATCGACCTTTTGAATGTCCACGCCAGGTTCGGGCTGGGGCAGGCCGGACACTCCGTCCGAGTCGCACCGGACACTCCGGTCGGGCCGGACACTCCGGCTGGATCCGGGCGGACACTCCGAGTCAGTCTGCTTCAGGGCAGGTGCAGCTCTTGAGCTCGAGGGTCGATGCGGCGGGTGTTCATACCTGATGATGCACAGAGTAGTCGTATGAAGTAGCACACCATCCAAGGAGGTATCAACTTGGCACGAGGAGAGGAGTGAGTTCACCTTAGCTTGTAGGAGTTTGGCTCGGGCACGAGTCATGGGTCCACTTGGGGGACTCGGTTGTGTAGATGTAGGAGCGTCCGTAGGACGGGCCGCATCACGCTGGAGTCTCCGGCCCCACCTACGGTCTGCCCCCCAGAACCGGGCCCTGGGACAATCTGTAGGCCCCTCCTAAGGCCGGTCCGGAGACCGACCGGAATCTCCGGTCCAGACCGGAGTCTCCGGTCCACCACACTGGAGTCTCCGGACCGACCGTCGCCAGGCATGAAAAGGCCTTTGGGCCTGCAGCCCATGTACCCCTTAGTCCGTCCAGAACTTGTCTTTTATTCCTAAAGTACCCCTATTTAAGTGGCTGGCCTATATATAGTCCCCCACCTCCATTGTAAACCCTAGGCATGATATTGGAATTAGTGGAAACCCCTTTGTGGATCTATCTAGTTCTTGTCTCATGCTCCTTGACCAAGGAGCACCAATATCACCAAACCTCGTTAGAGTTTGCACCGTGCCTCCACGTTGTACAAGGCCTTGGCATCGGTGTCCCTTTGCCAAGACGTCAAGGTCTCACCGAGTCTCCCATCTCGCCGTGCTGGTTCGAGAGAGAGTCCTCCGCCCGACGCCGATCCTAGGGATTGCACCAGACCAGTCACCGGCAGCGTGAGCTATTGGTGTGTATCGTGGTTTTGCGTGTGTGTGTTCATCGCGTTCATCGTGCGTGCGTTCGTCATGTTCATCTTCTCCTCCTCTCCCCGCACCCCATCCTTGATTTGAAAGGGAATCGTGAAAGATCGGGCCACCCTAGAGGTTTGCCCTCAACATATTGGTATCAAGAGCTTCGTTGCTCACGATTTCCCCCACAAATTTTTCTTCTATCCACCAAAAATTCAAAAATCCCCAAAAAAGAGACCCATATTTGCCTTTGGATTGATCTCTTGATTTGGAGTATTATTTGTGGTTTTGATCCGACTAAACCTTGTCTTAGGTGTTGGTCCAGCTTTATCCTGCGTTTTCCCAGCCCAATTTGGCCAATTTTTCGCGGATTTGAGGACCCAAGGCGTGGATTTCCGCTCAAGAACACGAGCAGTTCGCGATCTGACTCCAGACCGGAGTCTCCGGTCCGCACACCGGAGTCTCCGGCCTGGACCGGAGTTTCCAGCTTGAAACCCCGGAGTCTCTGGCCCTGACGCCCGATTTTGACAATTTTGCCTCTAATCTTGCATTGGCTAATTTCCTCTTGTTTGTTTGTGCCCGTGTGTGTCATCAACTAACAACAAGCTTCCGCATCGACAACCCCTGCACTCATCGGCACCATGGCCCACGAATATCATCCCGCACCACCAACGCCAAGTTCATCATCACCAACAAAGGTATAACTTGCATCACCTTGTTAACCCCTATCTTCCTTTGTGTGTACCTATCCCATGAGAGTGGCTCATCTTGTGTTTGCTTGAGCATTGTGCATTTGTCCTTGGATAGTGAGAGTGCAAGAGCAATATCAAGTATGACTAGGTAGCATCAAGGGAAAGCAAAAAAACGATACAAAGAAAAAGAAAAAGAAAAATAGTCTCCCCTTGCAAAAGAGAGTCTCAAATCTTGTAAGCAAGAGAGAAAGAAGAGCGCCCAAGGCAAGTGCACAAATCTGTTGCTCATTTTTCCTCTTTGCAAATGAGCCACGGTCTCTCCTTGCATTGGCACGACAACGAGCTTAGTCTTTGTTAGGACATTTTGTTTGCTCATTTGCATAGTCGTGTCAATCCCAACTATCTCCACGTGTGTGTATATAGTCGTAGGTTCCCGTCACCCCTTTTGAGTTGTTGACCTTCGCCTTTGACTTGAGTTGATGTAGCCCGTCCTGCGGACGCTACTACATCCACAATGCCAAGTCCCCAAAATCGTCCCCAAGTCAACCAAGAAGATGGACCATGAGCAGCCAGCTCCAGAACGAGAGTCTCCACCGTCATCGCCCCGGAGAGTCCGCCCGAATCCAGCCAGAGTGTCCGGCGCGACTCGGCCGGAGTGTCCGGCCTGCCCTAGCCCGAACCTGGCGTGGACATTCAGAAGGTCAAATCGGACACTTCCCGGACACCGCCCGGAGTGTCCGGCCACCCCGGACTGTCCGGTCATGCCGACCCGGACTGTCCGGCCCAAGTGATGGGCCTGCGAGCCAACAGCTGGGCTCTTGGCCCATATACCCCTCTATTTCGCACCAAACCCTAGTTTTTTGCCCAAACTACCCCTGAACTTGTGGTTGGCCTATATATAGAGCCCCCACCCCTCATTGTATCCCTTAGGCATAGAAGATAGACTAAAGAAAACCCCCCCTTTGTGGAATCTCTAGTTTTGCCTCATCCCCTTCTACCAAAGGGGATCGACTATCGTCACCACCTCGTTGGAGTTTGCATCGCGCCTCCCTCGTTGTACAAGGCCTTGGCATCGGTGTCCCTTTGCCAAGACGTCAAGACCCTCTCCAAGGTGTTCTTCCCTCTCCGCTTTGGATTGACGGGAGCACGTTGACCGATCTTTCCTTGCGAGGATTCTATCGGACCGGTGGCCACCGGTGAGAGCAATCGGCCTTGTATCGTGTGTGTTTTGCGTGTGTTCATCGTGTTCTTCGTGAGGTGTGCGTCCGCTTCCGCTACCTTCTCCCTTTCCCCTCGCTTTCCCATCGATTTGACCACGAGATCCATGAAGATCGGGCCACCCTAGAGGTTTGCCCTCATCATCTGGTATCAGCAGCTTTTGGTTGCCACGGATTTCTCCTCGATTTGGTCTTTTTCCCCATAAATTCGAAAATCCCCAAAAAATAGCCCCAATTTCGTGTTTTGGATCGATATGTGATTTGAGTGCATTTTGGTAGGTTTTGATCCGTGGATTACTTGCTAAACTTGTTGATCTACCTTCCCCTGCGTTTCCATGGCTTAATTCCTTGTTTTCTTCTATCAATTTGAGGTTTTGGTTCGAGTTTTTCCGCCAAAACTCGTCCCGTTCGTGTTCTGGAACTTCTGGATCGACCGGACCGGATTGTTTGGCCAAAACGGACCGGAATATTCGCCCCACCGGAGTTTCCGGCCTAAACTGACCGGAATATCCGGCCCGGCCGGACTGTCCGACCTATGCGCACGGACTGTCCGCCCCCCTGCTGACAGAAAAATCTACTTCACGGTTTTGAGCATAACTTTTGCGTACGAACTCGGATTTTGGTGTTCTTTAGCTCGTTTTGAAGAGGAGAAGGAGCTCTACATCATCATATCCATGGTTTATGCTATCTACTCCATCCAAATTCCATGAGCAAGGCGGAATCCACCAATAAAGGGTGAAGATTGGCGAAGAAAGGTATAAAAATTCCGCGACTTCTCCCACTTGCTTTCCTTTGTGAGCTACACTATCTTTGTGTTCAACAAACACCTATTGAGACTAGTTCCTCCTATGATTGCTTGGGCTATGCACATTTGATACCTTGTAGAATTCCGAGCAAAAGTTGTGAGCGCGCTATCTCATATAGTTATCTTGTATAGTTGTTGGCACAAGGAAGGGGCAAGTGAAAAAGAAAAGAAAAGTGAAAAAAATAGAAAAAAAATATAGAAAAAGAAGAAGAAGAGAAAGAAAGAAACAAGTGCCTCATAGAATAGGAAGCGCAAGATCGATGAACATCAAATAGGTGGTACTTATGGTGCATATCTTGTAGCCCACCAATTTATTGCAATCGAACTAGCGTCTCTCCTTGCACTTGTGCGATACGAGGTTATAGTCTTCGCTAGGTAATCATTTGGTTCTTAGCTCACTTTCTCCGCCGCACAAGTCCCATTTATCCCACCGTGTGTGTTTCCTTGTACATAATTCCTATCTTGTGGATTGACTTGTTTTGCTTTGTGATCATCGTGGTTCTTTACTTGCCATTACAATATCTTGATTTCGGATTGTTCTTGGACACGCCACATTCCATACCTATCCACCATAAGCTTTGTGTGTGTGTTTTTAGTGGTTAGTTGGTTTTGGTGTTCCGCGTGAACTTCACTTTGCTTGGTTTTGATTGCTCTCAAGTGTTGCCACTTGCACGATACTATCTTCCAAGGTAAAGTAAGGTTTGACGTTGCATCCCTAACCCCTACCACTTCCATATACACCACTTGGTCTTGTGAAGCATGTCTAGGGACTCCGAAGCTGAGGATGATTTCTATGAAGAATCCACGATGAGCCACCATGCATATGCCTCCACAAGCATGGATGACATGATGGAGCACTACACCGACAATGGCTCCACATGCTTGGGTGATATGGAGTTCTACAACAATAATAACTCCCCAAGCATGGATGACTTCAAGGACAACAACGACAAGCTCCTCAAGTCGTGTCGACCAAGACGGAGCCTCCACCTCAAGAGCAACAAGGTCCACCACCAAATGGACAACTTCAAGAGCGACATGGACAACAACTTCACCAAAACCATGAGCATGATGGCCAAGACTAATGATGCTTTGCGCTCATTACAATGCCTCACCAAGAAGAGTGCCAAGGACAAGGAGCATCATCGCGAGCGTCATGTGGATGACCAAGTGCGCCATCTATATCAACCTTTGGCAAGGCACACCAATGACCTCCGTCGACACCATCATAAGGAGCCTTCAACTACTCGTGCCACCACCAAAATGGCACCAAGAGCAAGCTCTCCTCCACGCCATCAAGCTTCACGCCAAGAGTCTACGCTTCAAGATGGAGGAAGCCAAGGCCACGTATGTGATGAAGTCGATACGAGCATCGCTCTCGACAACAACATGAGCCTACTTCCACCACTACCACAAGATGGCGACGACAAGGTCAAGAATGGTGAGCATGGGATTTTCCCTTCACCAAAGGAGGCGCATGGAGTTGAGCACACCGAGCCTACCCCTATATGCTTGAGTGATGACGTGGTACCAATCCCATGTGAGTATGAGAGCCACTTAGCCCACTTGAGTGAAAACAAGAGTGAGATGAGTGACTCCACCATACGTGAGATTGAGTGCTTCCACTTGGAGGGCATGAGTGATACACCTAGTGATTTTAGAGTGGTAGTTGATAGGTCATGTGAGACCACTTTGATTTCTAACGACTTACCCTCTACCTCTAGTGTGTTATTCCATGATGTGCTAGGTTCCATGGATAAAGAAGCGCCAAGCTTGGAGATGATGACGCCTCCAACAAAGAAGATGTACATGGTGGATGAAGATGATGCCATCCCCATATTGGATGAAGAAGTCGCCCACATGGAGGCCAATTCTACCACAACACCCACTTCATATGAGAGGTATGAAAAAGGTAAGAATACGGGTGTTGATGATGCCATGATCCCACTAGTGGACATGATGACTTGTGATGATTGGCATGCTATGGATGATGTTTGTGATATCACATATGACTCATTGGTATTTCCATGTGATACTTTGCCTTTGCATAATGTTGAGCATGTGAAATTATTTGATTGTGATGATATTGCCATAGACATGCCATGCTCTAAACGTTACGTTGATGATATCATTGCTTGCACTTTGTTGAACAATTACTCTTTCCAATGTTTTGCTTGCAATGATGTTACCAATGGTACCCCTCGAACCATGCTTTGTCATGAATGTTTTACAATCTCTCCCGTTGCTTGCAATAAGTTGAATAATTGCTCTTTCACTTGTTTTGCTTGCAACAATAATTCTCATATGGTTTATATTGAGATGGCCCCATAGCTTTCTCAAATTTTGGAGATTTTGATGATTGCCATGATAAGCATGTTCACCGCTTGCATACTCACCATGCACCTATGTTACACTTGCTTGACACTAATGGTGATGTGCACAAGAAGAGATATGTCATGATGGATGATGTATTTCTCTACCATGCACACACATTCTTCCTTTTATCTATGATGTGTGTAGGTACCCGCACAAGAATGTCAACCTTGGTTGAGCACGAGTTGACAAAAAGAGCTCTAGAGAGCATCCCCCAAGTGAGTTCAAGATCGAACCCAGCTCTGATACCTTTTGCATGCTTTGCATCTTTCATATTGACAAATTGCTCTTTCCTATGGTTTGATTGCAAGCATGTTGATGGTATTCTTTCACCTTGTGACAATCATGTCTCGTTGCTTTTGGATATTGATACTTTTTGTGTTTCCACAAAAATGTTGAACAATTTCTCTTTCCAATGTTTTGTGTGCAACCATAATGCCATTTTGAGCATGTATTGTCATGAGAGCTTCCAAGTCTCTCGTATTGTTGTTGCAACAAACATAAGGACCACTTGCTCTTTCATATGGTTTGTTTGCAAACATGTTGTTTTTGCTACTGCTTGCGATACCCATACTCCCATGATTTTGGCTTTTGATGACATGTGTATGGCATCCAACATATTGAACAATTGTTCTTTCCAATGGTTGGTTTGCACACATAATGTTGTTGCTTTGGATATTCTTCCTCATGGGTTTTTGCCGAATTCTCCTAGCTTTGCATCAAAGATGTTGATCAAGATTTTAGTCACTTGCTTTGAGTGCCACACTAAGATGTTATATGGAGTTTTTGAGTTCCCACATTTGGATGATGTTCAATTAACTTCCATGCACTTTGACCTTGCATACGCATTTTGTTTGTGATACTTGAGTTGTGCTAATAGTGTTGTGAACAAGAATGGACATGCCACAAATGACATGCTCCTCTATCACACACAAACATATGTTGCTTGGTCTTTGTTGTGTGAAGGTACAATTGCATACATGTCAACCTCTATGGACAAAGAGTTGACAAGATGAATCGAAGAGAGTTACCTAGGGCCATCCTTCAATGAGCTATCTCTATATCATAAGGTGACTTACTTCTACTTGAGGACTCATGCTATAATCTTCATGAATTGGCTACTCTTTGAGTGTTGCTTCGCTTTTGTTGTGAGCTTTGCAGGCTTCATGGAAGGTGAAGGAACATTGAAGAGTTGCCACATCAAGCTTCTCAAGGACGACTATATGGTGAACCCTAGGATCAAGAAGGTCTCTCGACATCATCTTCTTAGGATGAGCATGAAGAGTCGAGGACGACTCTTTTTGAAGGGGGGAGCTGATGTAGCCCGTCCTGCGGACGCTACTACATCCACAATGCCAAGTCCCCAAGATCGTCCCCAAGTCAACCAAGAAGATGGACCATGAGCAGCCAGCTCCAGAACGAGAGTCTCCGCTGTCATCGCCCCGGAGAGTCCGCCCGAATCCAGCCGGAGTGTCCGGCGCAGCCGGAGTGTCTGGCCTGCCCTAGCCCGAACTTGGCGTGGACATTCAGAAGGTCAAATCGGACACTTCCCGGACACCGCCCGGAGTGTCCGGCCACCCCGGACTGTCCGGTCGTGCCGACCCGGACTGTCCGGCCCAAGTGATGGGCCTGCGAGCCAACATCTGGGCTCTTGGCCCATGTACCCCTCTATTTCGCACCAAACCCTAGTTTTATGCCCAAACTACCCCTGAACTTGTGGTTGGCCTATATATAGAGCCCCCACCCCTCATTGTATCCCTTAGGCATAGATGATAGACTAAAGAAAACCCCCCCTTTTTGGAATCTCTAGTTTTGCCTCATCCCCTTCTACCAAATGGGATCGACTATCGTCACCACCTCGTTGGATTTTGCATCGCGCCTCCCTCGTTGTACAAGGCCTTGGCATCGGTGTCCCTTTGCCAAGACGTCAAGACCCTCTCCAAGGTGTTCTTCCCTCTCCGCTTGGGATTGACGGGAGCACGTTGATCGATCTTTCCTTGCTAGGATTCTATCGGACCGGTGGCCACCGGTGAGAGCAATCGGCCTTGTATCGTGTGTGTTTTGCATGTGTTCATCGTGTTCTTCACGAGGTGTGCGTCCGCTTCCGCTACCTTCTCCCTTTCCCCTCGCTTTCCCATCGATTTGACCACGAGATCCGTGAAGATCGGGCCACCCTAGAGGTTTGCCCTCATCATGAGTTTTGTTGGATTTTACCCACTTTTGACTATTCCTTTTCTTTTGGCTTTCCACAATCCTAACCTACCACCAACAAGCTTTTGAGAGTTAGTTCTTTCTTTAGTGTGAGTTTTTCTTTGCAATTCCACTTTGCACGCTTATAGCTCTCACTTGTGGTTTCTAGTTTGGTGCAATCCCCAAGGTGAGGTACAAGGCTAACACCACCATATTCCACTTCCATATACAATACTTGTGTGTGATGGATAGGCACGGTGAGTCGAGCCAACCACCTCCCCAAGAAGAAGATCAAAGACCGTACATGACACGCGCAAGTCACTTCATCGTTCGGCAAGAGTTCGGTGAACGTTGCCAAGCCCTTGAGACGCGACAAGATGAACAATTTGGCGAGACGCAAGCCGAGTTCAAGAACATTGACAACCGCTTCGATGGCCTCGAACGACAGATGCACGCAATGCATCACAACTTCGGCCACCAAAATGAAGCGCTACAACGCTTCGTTGACGAAACAAATGACAATCTTCGACGCCTCATCGACGGTATGGCAAGGCCACGTTCACGCGCATCAAGCTCTTCAAGCTCATCGCGTTCTCATACTCCTCCTCAACAAGATCTTCAACCAAGTGCTCCAAGACGCAATGATGCCCCCGTGGTTGAAGATGGAAGTTCTTCGAACTATGTACCTTCCCCACGGCATGCCGCAACGTCAAGCTATGATGGTGATTTCTCTTTAAGGCCAAGAGCATGGCAAGAAGCACACCGTCATCACGCTAGGGCATTAGTGCTCCAACAAGAGCAACCACAAGAGCAACCAGAAGTGTAACCACAAGTGCAACCGCAAGTCTACCACCATCGACCGCGACACATACTTGACACAACAAGTGATGACTCCAATTTGGAGAATCAAGCTCGTCATCGACGTGAAGCTCTCCAAGATCCTCCTCCTCGTCATCAACGTCATGAACGTCCACACCGACACCATGGTCATCACGAGGCGCCTCCTCCACCTCAAAAAAACTTGGAGCGTCAAGTGATACAAGTTGTGCGACGCCCACCATGTCAAGATGCTCATGACCATGATCTTCGCCATGAGGCCCATGTGCCTAACCAACATCACCAACTGAGGAATGAGCCTCCCCTTCGTCGTCAACCGCGTCAAGAGGCTCCACACCCTCGCCACCATGAGGTCCAAGCGCCTCAACCACGTGAACAACCGCGCCAAGAGCAAGAGCAAGCTCCTCAACAACTATATTAAAAGCAAGCACCGCAACAAGGACGCGAGAACCAAGTTCCATCTCCCCAACTACAAGATCATCAACAAGGTCACCAAGCTCGTCGCAATGACCGCAACAATGAAGAAACTTTTGGCAAGCTTAAGTTCACAATGCCAAAGTTCACCGGATCCAATGACCCCGAAGAATACCTCTCATGGGCACTCAAAGTCGACAAGATCTTCCGCATGCACAACTATAGCAACGAGAAGATGGTCGCCATGGCTACGATTGAGTTTGATGATTACGCCAACCGTTGGTGGGAACAAGTTCAAGTTGCTCGTGATGCAAGGCAAGAGCCACCAATCACAACTTGGCATGACATGAAGGCTCACATGAGATCCCGGTTCGTCCCCGCGCATTACACGCGTGACCTCTTCAACAACCTCCAAGCGCTTCGTCAAGGGACAAAGACCATGGAAGAGTACTTCAAGGAAATGGAGCTCAACTTGATTCGCGCCAACATTGATGAACGCATGGAGCAAACAATGGCACATTTCCTTATTGGTTTGAATCATCCAATCAAGCACATCATCGAGTTCCAAACATACAACACCATGGTTGAGCTTGTGCACATCGCAACAAAGGCTGAACGTCAAGTGCAAGAGGATATCAAGTACAACAAGCCCAAGACGTACTTCACCTACAAGCAAGGTTCAACCGCTACACCAACAACTTTCAATGGAAGCTCCTCAAGTACCTCCAAGCCTTCCTTCAATCCCACACTTCCTCAAGGAAAACTGCCCCAAGTGGCAAGCAAGCAAAGAGTGATACACCTTTCAACGGTGAATGCTACAAGTGTGGAGGTAAAGGACACAAGTCGGCCGAATGTGGAAACAAGAAAGTCTTGTTCATCCATGACAATGGTGATGAAGAGTACTTGAGTGAAGTTGAGTTTGATGCCCGTGTCAAGGAAGCAATGGCAAGGCAACGAGTGGAAGATGATCAAGAACTCCTCATGTGTGAACATGACGCAAGTCCATTGCTTGTCGTCATAAGGATCTTGACCACTCAAGCACAAGAGCATGAAGACCAACGCTCCAATATCTTCCAAACACGAGCCGACATCAATGGTAAATCTATCAAGGTGATCATTGACGGAGGGAGTTGCCACAACCTTGCTAGCACCAAGTTGTGTGAGAAGCTCAACCTCACCCTCCATCCGCACAAGCACTGCTACCATGTGCAATGGCTAAGTGACCAAGGGTCCATGAAGATCAAGCATACCGTATCGGTCTCCTTCACCATTGGTCCTTACAAAGATACGATGGAGTGTGATGTGGTTCCTATGACAGTTTGCCACATGATTCTTGGTCGACCGTGGCAATTTGACAAGGCTGCTCAACATGATGGTCGCACCAATGTATACACCTTCAAGTGGCTCAACAAAACATGTGTTTTGCAACCGATGACTCCTAGCCAAATAATTGCGGACAATCCAAAGGCTTTAGCGAGGGCGCAAAGCACAACACCTACTTGTGAGAAGAGCGGTGAGAAAGCGAACCACCTCATAGTGAGAGCCACAAGCTAAACTCGAGTGGAAAAACTAAGAGTGTTCTCCTTGCCACCAAAAGTGAGATGAGAGATGTTCGGAACAACCCATCCATCTTGCACTATGTCCTCCTTTGCAAGGGACTAGCGCAAGGAACTAATGAATTAACCAATGTTCCTCCATCTTTGATGAGTGTTTTGCAGGAATTCAAGGATGTGTTCCCCGAAGAGCTCCCACATGGACTACCTCCTCTTTGCGGCATCGAACATCGCATTGACCTCATCCCCGGCGCACCTCTTCCAAACAGCACTGCCTACCGCACGAACCCGGAGGAGACAAAGGAGATCGAACGTCAAATCAACCAACTCGTCTCCAAAGGTTTGATCCAAGTTAGCACTAGTCCAAGTGTTGTACCAGTGAGTCTTGTTCCAAAGACGGATGATACGTTACGGTTATGCATGGACTGTCGTCCAATCAATGCTATCACCGTGCGTTATCGACATCCCATACCACGTCTCGATGACATGCTTGACGAGTTGTGTGGAGCCACTATTTTTTTGAAAATTGATCTTCGTAGTGGTTACCATCAAATACGCATGGCTGAAGCTGATGAGTGGAAAACCACCTTCAAGACCAAACTTGGTCTCTATGAATGGTTGGTTATGCCCTTTGGTTTATCGAATGCCCCATCCACCTTCATGCGCCTTATGAATCACATCTTGTGTTCTCTCATTGGAAAAAGTGTTGTTGTCTATTTCGATGATATTCTTGTTTATAGCAAATCACTTGACGACCATATAACACATGTCAAGGAAGTTTTGCAAATCCTTCGAGATGAAAAGCTTTATGCTAATCTTCCCAAGTGCACTTTTGCTAAAGACAAGTTGATTTTTCTTGGATTTGTCGTTTCTTCGAAGGGAATTGAAGTTGATGTTTCCAAGGTAAAGGACATACGAGATTGGCCCATCCCAACAAATGTGAGTGAACTCCAAAGTTTTCATGGGTTGGCTGGTTTCTATCGTCGCTTTGTGAAAGACTTTTCAACCATTGCTTGTCCCCTTAATGAATTGACCAAAAAGAATGTCACCTTCATGTGGGGCAAAGCACAACAAAAAGCTTTCGACGAACTTAAAAAGAGGCTCACCGAAGCACCTCTTCTTGCTTTACCGGATTTCACAAAAACTTTTGAGATAGAGTGTGATGCTAGTGGTATTGGCATTGGAGGAGTCCTTATGCAAAACGGACGTCCTATAGCCTACCATAGCGAGAAACTTGATGGTGCTCGCCTTAACTATCCGATTTATGACAAAGAGCTTTTTGCCTTAGTTCGTGTCCTTCAAGTTTGGCAACACTACCTATGGCCCAAGGAATTTATCATACATTCCGACCACGAGTCATTGAAATATCTCAAAGGCCAAGCTAACTTGAGCAAGAGACACGCTAAGTGGGTTGAGTTCATGCAGTCTTTTCCGTACATTGTCAAGTATAAGAAGGGCAAAGATAATGTAGTTGTGGACGCATTGTCTCGCAAACATACAAGCCTTCTTACGAGACTTGAAATCAATGTGTTGGGTCTTGAGGAAATAAAATCTTTGTATGCTTCTGACCCGTTCTTTGAACTAATCTTCACAAAGTGCTCCAATGACAAAGGAGTTGATGACTTCTATTTGCATAAGGGCTTTCTTTTAAAACAAAACAAGTTATGCATTCCGAAGTCGTCGCTTCAACATTTGCTTCTCCAAGAATCTCATGGTGGAGGCCTTATGGGTCACTTTGGCCGCGACAAGACATTGGACATGCTCTCCAGTCACTACTTTTGGCCCAAGATGAAGCGTGACATGGAGCGCTACGTTCAACGATGCACGACATGTGTTCAAGCTAAGTCGCAAGCTAACCCTTATGGTCTTTATATGCCATTGCCTATTCCTCATACCCCTTGGTCTGACATTAGCATGGATTTCATGTTAGGATTGCCTAGATCTAAGCATGGTCATGATTCTATATTTGTTGTTGTGGATCATTTTTCCAAAATGGCACACTTCATACCATGCCATAAGACCAACGATGCTTCACATGTTGCAAATCTGTTTTTCAGGGAAATCGTCCGTCTTCATGGTGTGCCAAGGATAATCGTCTCCGACCGCGACGTCAAATTCATGAGCTACTTATGGAAGACCCTCATGGCCAAGCTCGGCGTCAAGCTCCTCCTTTCATCCGCATCGCATCCTCAAACTGATGGCTAAACCAAAGTTGTCAACCGAAGCCTCGGAACTCTCCTTCGTGTGTTGATCAAGAAAAACCTCAAGGATTGGGAGGAATGCATTCCACACGCCGAGTTCGCCTACAATCGAGCCAAGCACTCAACAACCAAGATGAGTCCATTCATGATCGTCTATGGTTTTGAGCCCCTCACCGCGCTCGACATCCTACCGCTACCTCTCCATGAGCGCACGAACATGGACATTGAGAAACATGCACAAGCTATGAAGAAACTTCATGAAGAAACAAGAGCTACTATCGAACAACAAGTCCTTCGCTAAGCTTCAAGGTTAAACAAGGACAAGAAGGAGATGATCTTTGAAGAAGGTGACCTTGTGTGGATACACCTAAGCAAAGACCGCTTCCCCAAGGAACATGACTCCAAGCTCAAACCAAGAGGAGATGATCCCTTCAAGGTCCTCAAAAGAATCAACAACAACGCCTACATCATCGACATACCGACCTCCAAGTACTTTGCAAGCAATACATTCAATGTCAAGGATCTCTCACCATACCATGGAGATGTTCACGATGATAACCATGAAGAGTCGAGGACGACTCTTTCCCAAGGGGGAGCTGATGCAGCCCGTCCTACGGACGCTCCTACATCTACACCAACAAGTCCCCCAAGTGGACCTATGACTCGTGCTCGAGCCAAACTCCTACAAGCTAAGGTGAACTCGCTCCTCTCCTCGTGCCAATTTGATACACCCTTGGATGGTGTGCTACTTCTTGCAACTACTCTATGCCTCATCAGGTATGAAGCACAAACACATCACCAAGCATCCCAGGATGGAGAACAAGGAGAAGATTGTGAAGCGGAAGACGCTGGAGCTGCTTAGATCGGAGTCTCTGGTCTGCGCACACCGGAGTCTCCGGTCCACCAAAGTCTCCGGCCTGAAGACACCGGAGTCTCCAGCCCCACCTCCGGTCTGCCCCCAGAACCGGGCCCTAGGACAATCTGAAGGCCCCTCCGGAGGCCGGTCCGGAGACCGACCGGAATCTCCGGTCTAGACCGGAGTCTCTGGTCAACCACACCGGAGTCTCCAGACTGACCGTCACCAGGCATGAAAAGGCCTTTGGGCCTGCGGCCCATGTACCCCTTAGTCTGTCTAGAACTTGTCTTTTATTCCTAAAGTACGCCTGTTTAAGTGGCTGGCCTATATATGGGGTGGCCCGATCTTCTCAGCAAGCACTTTGTCGATGGTGATGGTGGATGATAGATAACTAGCCTATAGCTATGAACTCCACCGCTCGATCCCTGATGTCAATGCAACAGCTCTCGAACCTTATAGGATATTCACAACACCACGCTTTTGCGCACGCAGCCTTGACCATGAACGGTAGTATGCAATCTACTAATTCCCAATGGAATAACAGATCACACTCAATTATAGTTGGTAAAATTCGAACACAGGGTAATTTTAGAGGTTCTATGAAAGAAACAACTCCAAAATATTTTAACGTGGTTTGAACCCTAAACTACGGCGCCCCCATCTATTTAAGGGCTAAGGATCGGCGGTTGCGACTAGGAATAACAGATCAACTCGACCTAGACTAAGATACAACCGACCCAAGGTTGGTCGGCTCAAGGCGTGTAGGCCTACTCTGCCGGGGCAGACTCGGACCCGGTTTCTCTGTCGCGGCAGGCTGCTGTGGCAGAAAGCTGCGTGGTTTCTCTGCCACGGCAGAGATCCCTCGACCATGTGTTGATCTTCTCGTGGAGTGCTCCTTGCGCTTCCTCCCTCTCCTCCCTCGCGCATTCTTCATTGATCAACACGCCTTGTTCCATTAGCTCCTCGCTCCGTGCTTCACCTTCTTCTCCTAAGTACCTGATCATGCAATAATTCAAAGACTTAGGTAATATAAAATTCTCATTAATTAAAAACACCAGGTTCATTAAGAAACAAGTTCACCTGTTGTTCTAGTAGCTTGGCACGAGCTCTTGTGATTGGTCCAATCCTTATCTCATTGGATTGATCCTTCTTTGCAATTGGAACATCTTTATTCTCAATTGGGGTAGGTGTAACTATAGGGATGTCCTCATCATCTCCCCCCTTCAAAAGGCGTCGTCCTCGACGCTCCAAGGTCTTCTCCAGCATATGGTGACAAATCAGCAACGTTGAAGCTATTGCTAACTCCTCCAAACTCCTCAATAGGTATATCAACCGAGTAGGCATTATCATTAATCTTGGCTAACACCTTGTAAGGACCAGCACCACGTGGCTTCAATTTTGATTTTCGAAGTAGTGGAAACCTATCCTTGCGTAGATGCACCCAAACCATATCTCTAGGCTCGAACAACACTTCTTTTCGTGTTTGATTCCTTGCAGCAGCAATGTTCTTGCCTTTCTTCTCAATAGCCTCTCGAGTCTTCTCATGTATTTTCTTCACATAATCAGCACGTCTTGATGCCTCCATATCAACTCTCTCATGTAATGGCAGAGGCAACATATCAAGTGGCGTCAATGGCTTGAAACCATACACCATCTCAAAAGCACAAAGCTGAGTAGTTGAATGCACAACCCTGTTGTAAGCAAACTCAACATGTGGCAAACACTCTTCCCACTCCCGCAAATTCTTTTTAATCATGGTCCTTAGCAGTTGTGACAATGTTCTATTCACCACCTCCGTTTGACCATCTGTTTGGGGATGACATGTAGTACTGAACAATAACTTCGTTCCTAGCTTCCCCCATAAGGTCTTCCAAAAGTAGCTCATGAACTTCACATCACGGTCAGAAACAATCGTCTTGGGTACTCCATGTAATCTCACGATGTCCCTGAAAAACAAGTTAGCAACATGCGACGCATCGTCGCTTTTGTGGCAGGCAATAAAATGAGCCATCTTAGAGAACCTATCTACTACCACAAATATAGAATCATGACCTCTCTGAGTTTTAGGTAGACCTAGTACAAAATCCATACTAATGTCTTCCCATGGAGTAGTAGGTGCAGAGAGAGGTTTATACAAACCGTGAGGCTTCAGCTTAGATTTTGACTTGTGGCAAGTAATACATCGGCTCACCAATCTGTACACATCACGCCTCATCTTGGGCCAATAAAAGTGATCAGCTAGCATGAGCAACGTCTTCTCACGCCCAAAGTGACCCATCAAACCACCATCATGTGATTCCTGCACTAAGAACAAACGCAACGACGATTCTGGAATACATGGTTTGTTAGCTCGAAACAAATATCCATCATGTATTTGATACTTATCCCATGCGTTTCTAAGAGCACACAAACGATATGGTTCAGAAAAATCATGGTCAGTTGCATAAAGTGCACAAATAGCTTCTAAACCAGGAATTTTAACATCAAGATTGGTTAACAACATGTTCTTCCTAGACAGAGCATCAGCAACAACGTTCTCTTTTCCCTTCTTATAATTAATGATGTAAGGAAAAGACTCAATAAACTCAACCCATTTAGCTAATATTCTATGCAAGTTTGATTGAGCTTTCAAGTATTTCAATGCTTCATGATCAGAATGTATGATGAATTCCTTTGGCCACAAATAATGTTGCACAACCTCAAGTACTCTAACAAGTGCATACAATTCTTTATCATGGATTGAATAATTCAAACGAGCACCAGTCAATTTCTCAGAAAAATAAGCTATAGGCCGACCCTCTTGCATCAAAACGCCACCTATGCCTATACCACTAGCATCACATTCAACTTCAAATTGCTTCGAAAAATCAGGTAATGCAAGCAATGGTGCAGAAGTAAGCAAACGTTTCAATGTATCAAAAGCAATGTCCAGGGCCGCGCCCCATACAAAAGGAACACCTTTCTTTGTCAAATCATTCAAAGGTGCAGCAATGGTGCTAAAATCTTTCACAAAGCGTCTATAGAAACCAGCGAGACCGTGGAAACTACGCACTTGACTTACATTCATTGGAGTAGGCCAATTCTGAATTGATTCAATTTTAGATTGATCCACCTCTACTCCCTGCTTAGAAACAACAAATCCTAGGAATATGACCTTATCTTTTGCAAAAGTACACTTCTCAAGATTAGCATATAGTTTATTATCACGTAACACTTGCAAAACTTGTCTAATATGAGTGCAATGTTCAGATTCGGTGTGGCTGTATATGAGTATATCATCAAAGTAAACAACCACGAAACGACCAATAAACTCTCTCAAAACGTGATTCATCAAACGCATGAAAGTACTAGGAGCATTAGTAAGACCAAACGGCATAACTAACCACTCATACAAACCAAATTTAGTTTTGAAAGCAGTTTTCCATTCATCCCCTTCTTTCATCCTAATTTGATGATATCCACTACGCAAGTCAATTTTAGAGAAAACAGCAGCACCACTCAATTCATCTAGCATATCCTCTAAGCGTGGAATAGGATGACGATATCGAATAGTGATGTTATTAATCTCTCTACAATCAACACACATGCGCCAAGTACCATCTTTCTTAGGAACTAAAATAACAGGAACAGCACTAAGAGAGACACGAATGTACCCTTTATCCAGCATCGCTTGTACTTGCTTCTGAATTTCCTTAGTTTCTTCGGGATTAGTCCTGTGGGGTGCACGGTTGGGAAGTGTCGCCCAAATCAAGTCCACTTGATGTTCTATACCACGCAAGGGAGGCAAACCTGCGGGTACGTCTTCTGGAAACACATCCCCAAAGTCCTGCAAAACAGATGAAACACCAAGAGAAATAGGGGTCATGTCGTTAGAAACCAATACCTCGCCCTTATACATGAGCACAAGTGGCATGGCTGTAGGATCCTCACGAAATTCTCTCATATCTTCCTTAGTGGCTAATATCAATAAACCAGGCACTCTCTCACTTTTCGTTATATCACTCAATTTAGGCTCAATTACATCAGGAACAGCTGTCACACAATCTCGCCGACGGGTAGTATCCTCCTTCAAATTTACCTCTATCTTCTGGCGAGAATCATTCACAATTTCTTGTGGTGTCATTGGCTGCATAGTAATCTTTCTTCCTTTGAATTCCAAGTGATATGTATTGGCTCGGCCATTGTGTTGCACATGGCGATCATAGAGCCATGGCCGACCCAATAGGAGGTGACAAACAGTCATAGGAACCACATCAAAATCAATAGAATCTTTGTATGGCCCTATTTGAAAGTTCACTCGTACCATATGATTTACCTTCATCTCACCATTGTTGCTCAACCATTGTATGTAGTATGGCTTGGGATGAGGTAAGTATGTCAAATTTAGTTTGGCACATAATTCCTTACTTGCAAGATTTCTGCAGCTACCTCCATCAATAATGACCTTGCAAGCTTTATTTGGTCCAACTAGAGCTTTTGTTTGGAACAAGTTGCAACGCTGGGATTCCTCAACCGGTTGCACACTAAGTACACGTGAAGACACGACAATAGTTGGTGCACGCTCAGCATATGCATCAGCACCATCCTCGCCATCATCAATATCAACATCAGAAGCTTCATCTCCACTTTCTACTTCACCTTGTTCATTAACAAACATAACCTTGCTGTTTGGACAATCCTTCTTGTAGTGACCTCTACCACCACAAGTGTGGCACACCACATCACGAGTACGTGCAGTAGACATATTGGAACCCGAGCTAGCAGCAGGAGCAGCGGGTTTCCGAGCATTAGAACCAAACGAAGGTGTACTTGCTGGTTTGGCCGATGGTGTAATCGGAACAACAGCTGGTGACGCAGCTGTAGGAGGAATAGGTCTGGCCGAAAATCTGCTGGAGGATGAGAAACGAGTACGTGACTTCGCCTCTTCTTCCAACTGGGATTCGGCCTCTCTAGCATGATGCAACAACTCATTCATGGTCTCATACTTGTGATGACGAACGATGCTCTTGATTGGTAACTTCAAATTGTTTAGGAATCGCTGCATGGTCATCTCAATGGACTCACGAATTCTAGCACGCTGCATAAGCATCTCCATCTCCATGTATTACTCATCAACTGTCATTGTTCCTTGCTTCAGTTGCGTCAATTTATCAAAAACTGAACGCAAGTAATTGGTTGGGACAAAACGAGCTTTCATGATTTGCTTCATCTCGCGCCAATCCATCACAGGAAGTTCATTGTCCTCCCTCCTATGTTGCACAAGAGCATCCCACCAACGCAAAGCATAACCATCAAATTCAGATGCTGCAAGCTTGACCTTCTTATCTTCTGGATAGTCAAATAAGCGCTAGAGTTTCTCAATCTTCAACTCCCATGTGAGGTAGTCTTCAGGATCAATGGAACCATCAAACTTAGGAATTGAGAATTTTGGCTTGCCCAAACCATCATCAGCAGTTTGGTTGGGAACACGTTGAGCACGCCCAAGAGGAGCATACCCACGGCCATGAGGTGCATGGGCAGGTGCACGAGCAGGTGCATGGGCAGGTGCATGGGCAGGGGGAATAGCACGTCCCCTGCCAACATGTGGAGCAGCATCCACCGTGCTACCCTCATCAAAATCATCAAAGACATCATCATGTTGAGGCTCTTCCCTTCTATGTAAAGCGGCTGTCAAACCCTCAATGGACTGCTGCAAAGCGGTGACATTGACATTGAGCGTAGCCACTTGTGTTTGAATAGTATCAACCGTTCCAACATGGTGATCCAATCTCACATTCATATCCTGGAGATTCTTGTCAATGGCATCTGTCGTGTGAGTAAACACACGTGTCAAGTGGGACTTCAAAGCGTCATATTCATGCCAATTGACGAGTTCCTCATCCTTCTTTTTCTGCATCACAACATCATCATCACTAGAAGACATGATCAGTAGGTTAGTGCACAAAATCAAAAATCTGTATGGTGGAACTCTCACAGCTCACTCACAACTAATAAGAAAGGAGATCTTACCGTTCCAAAGTGAATAGAGATGCTCTACCAACGAAATCAAAGACTGATGCACTTGATGTGATGAAGTGAATATCAAAGGTATAGAGAACGATCACAAGGCACACAAGGTATTTTTGGTGGAGCTGTAGGTAAGGTATCCTAACTACACCGCAAACAAGTCCTAGTGCTGATCGTACAAATACCCAAAAAACACACACGTGGAGAAAAACGTGGCAATGCAACTATGAAGGGTGTTGCACTACGCTCGAGAGACACTAGCAAAGCTCAAAGTAAACAGGCACAAGATTCTCAATCTAATGGTGCACAAAGATAACACTAGGCCTCTTGTTCAAATTCTCCTTTTTTTATACAACTTTTTTTCTTTTGGATAGCTTTTCCTTGATACTTTTCCTTTTGCTATCGTGCTTTTTTTTTGATAGATAACACACGGCCAACTACAAAGTACGGCACCAAAAATCCTAAGAGCAGCCTGTTGGAGCGGAAACTAGTCTCAATAGGCAAGTTCCTACACCTATGTAGTAGATTGGCTGTGGCTAAGGGTTTTGGAAAAGTGCAAATTGGTCACACTTTGTAATTATGGTGTCGTGGCAGAACGGCGGCAGCAAAACTGCCAGAAAACGTGCCGCGTCAGAGTTGTAACTTGGTAACTCAGAAAGTCCTGCCGTGGCAGAGAAAAAACACAGAAATCCTGCCGTGGCAGATTTGATAACCCAGAAAGTCCTGCCGTGGCAGAAAAAGATGCCGAAATCCTGCCGTGGCAGACTCGGTAACCTAGAAAGTATTTTTTTTCCGACTCAGCCAAGAGTAGAAGACTAGGACTCTTAGAGTAGATCGGATCTGACTTGATGGTGGCGGAAAACAATGGTGGCAACGACTAAAAACAAGAGAACAAAACTATGAAGGAACAGATCGAGATCTAAGCTAAAGGATGAACACGACCAGCAACTATTACTCGTCTACGATGCAATCTAGTCTATGACAACTCCTTTTTGTGGGGCTTTTTCTGGATAGGACTAAAAAACACTCTCTAATCTATGGATGGAATGTGGATTGCTTACCGAGGCAACGAGGAAATCTGATACCAAGATGATATGGGGTGGCCCGATCTTCTCAGCAAGCACTTTGTCGATGGTGATGGTGGATGATAGATAACTAGCCAGTAGCTATGAACTCTCCTGCTCGATCCCTGATGCCAATGCAACAGCTCTCGAACCTTATAGGATATTCACAACACCACGCTCTTGCGCACGTAGCCTTGACCACGAACAGTAGTATGCAATCTACTAATTCCCAATGGAACAACAGATCACACTCAATTATAGTTGGTAAATTCGAACACAGGGTAATTTTAGAGGTTCTATGAAAGAAACAACTCCAAAATATTTTAACGTGGTCTGAACCCTAAACTACGGCGCCCCCATCTATTTAAGGGCTAAGGATCGGCGGTTGCGACTAGGAATAACAATTCAACTCGACCTAGACTAAGATACAACCGACCCAAGGTTGGTCGGCTCAAGGCGCGTAGGCCTACTCTGCCGGGGCAGAGTCGGACCCGGTTTCTCTGTCGCGGCAGGCTGCCGCGGCAGAAAGCTGCGTGGTTTCTCTGCCGCGGCAGAGATCCCTCGACCATGTGTTAATCTTCTCGTGGAGTGCTCCTTGCGCTTCCTCCCTCTCCTCCCTCGCGCATTCTTCATTGATCAACACGCCTTGTTCCATTAGCTCCTCGCTCCGTGCTTCACCTTCTTCTCCTAAGTACCTGATCATGCAATAATTCAAAGACTTAGGTAGTATAAAATTCTCATTAATTAAAACACCAGGTTCATTAAGAAACAAGTTCACCTGTTGTTCTAGTAGCTTGGCACGAGCTCTTGTGATTGGTCCAATCCTTATCTCATTAGATTGATCCTTCTTTGCAATTGGAACATCTTTATTCTCAATTGGGGTAGGTGTAACTATAGGGATGTCCTCATCATATAGTCCCCCACCTCCATTGTAAACCCTAGGCATGATATTGGAATTAGTGGAAACCCCTTTGTGGATCTATCTAGTTCTTGCCTCATGCTCCTTGACCAAGGAGCACCAATATCACGAAACCTCGTTGGAGTTTGCATCGTGCCTCCGTGTTGTACAAGGCCTTGGCATCGGTGTCCCTTTGCCAAGACGTCAAGATCTCATCGAGTCTCCCATCTCGCCGTGCCGGTTCGAGAGAGAGTCCTCTGCCCGATGCCGATCCTAGGGATTGCACCGGACCGGTCACCGCCAGCGTGACCTATTGGTTTGTATCGTGGTTTTGCGTGTGTGTGTTCATCGTGTTCTTCGTGTTCATCCTCTCCTCCTCTCTCCGCACTCCATCCTCGATTTGAAATGGAATCGTGAAAGATCAGGCCACCCTAGAGGTTTGCCCTCAATAGAAATATTCTCGGAATTGGACCGGACAAAAGCCAAAGTCAATATTTTACCCAAAGCAACACGGAGTCCGGAGGGGAGACGAAGAGGCACCAGGGCGGCCACACCCTAGGGTGGTGCGGCCAGCCCTAGGCACGCCGCCACCTGGTGTGGGCCCCCTGGTACTCCATCGACCTAGCCCTTCCGCATATAAAAGCCTCCCGGGACAAAAACCCTAAGTACCCGATCAAAATTCCACGAAAGAGTCTATAGCGGCCATCATCTCCATCCCTAGATCGAAGGGATCTGAAGCTCTTCCTGGCACCCTGCCGGAGGGGAGAGATCACCCTGGAGGCCTGCCTCATCACCATGACTGCCTCCGGTGTGATGCGTGAGTAGTTCATCCCTGGACTACGGGTCCTTGTAGTACCTAGATGGTTGGTTCTCCTCCTTTGTGCTACCATGTTTAGATTTTGTGAGCTCCGTTCATGATCATGATCATCTATTTGTAATCTTACATGTTGTGTTTGCGGGGATCCGATGGATATTGAGATGCTATTTCAGATTGATTATTGATTCTATCATGTCTTTGTTATTTGTGATCTTGCATGCTTTCCGTTATTAGTAGCTATCTTGGCCAAGTAGATTCTAGCAACTCCAAGAGGGAGTATTTATGCTCGATAGTGGGTTCATGCCTCTAGTAATCTGGGGAAGTGACAGAAATCTCTAAGGTACTAGATGTGATGTTGCTACTAGGGAAAAAACAGTAATCCTTTGTCCATGGGGCAATCGTATTGTTTACTTTACACACTTTGCTTAATGCAATTATCTGTTGCTTCCAACTTAATACTGGAGGGGGTTTGAATGATAACCTGAAGGTGGATTATTAGTCATAGATGTAGTTGGATTACGATCTATCTATAATGTTGTAATGCCCAATCAAATCTCATAGGAGTCAAGATGATTAGTATATGCATGTATGCTTTCTCGGTGTCTGTCAATTGCCCCGCTGTAATTTGTTCACCCAACATGTCATCTATCTTAAGGAGAATCACCACAAGTGAACTATGGACCCTGGTCCATTCTTTTACCATCAATCTACCATCTACTATTTACTGTTTACTGTTTACTTTCTGCAAGCAATTACTATCTTCCACACAATACGTTTAATCCTTTGTTTCAGCAAAACCGGTGAGATTGACAACCTCACTTTAAGTTGGGGCAAAGTTCTGTGGCTGTGTTGTGCAGGATTCCAAGTTGGAGACAACACCTTGGGGTTGTTTCCTTGCTCCTACTTGTTCGATAACCTTGGTTTCATAACTGAGGGAAAACTTGCTGCTATGCTCATCATACCTTCCTCTTGGGGTTCCCAACGGCTCATCATATGCCATCATTGGACACTCACACCCACGACACTGCTTAACACTAGAAAATGCACCCATCTACCTCTGAAATGACATTTAATTCAAGAGCTATCTATCGCGCTTACTTGTAGCTCAAGTTTGACATAATTTCGTTTAATTTTCAAGATGCAAAATCTTAGCACGAAGTTGACCCTATCGTAAAAACTCTCGTTGTTTTCAGATATATTAATTGTGACTCCTCGATGGGTACCTCCAAATTAAAAGCTTTTTCGTAAAAATTACAAAGCAAAACCTACAATTTACTTGTAGTTTCAAATTTGACCTAATTATGATAAACCGACTTAAAGTCATTAATATGGGCAGAGTTAGCTAGGAAGTTTGAAAGCTCATAAAACATGGGAATCTCAAGTACAACATGTTGTCGATCGACTATATATGTCTGTCAACTTGGCTTGTGGCATCCACATCCAAAATTCTTTGGACTTCTCTTTAAGAAAAATAACAACTAGCCTTGCTCGTCTGCACGCGGAAAATGTAGAATTGAATGTTCTTTCATGATAGTTGGAAACTCACATTGACGGCATTCTTTACTACAACAAGATGCACCGATCTACCTCTGAAAATACATTTAATTTCAAGAGCAATCTACACGCTTAATTACTTGTAGCTCAAGTTTGACCTAATTTTGTTAAATTTTCAAGATGCAGAATCTTAGCAAGAAGTTGAACCTATCGTCAAAACTCTCGGTGTTTTATGATATATTGTGACCCCTCGATGGGTACCTCCAAAAGATTTTCGTAAAACTTTCAAAGCAACCTACAATTTACTTGTAGTTTCAAATTTGAACTGATTTCGATAAATCGACATAAAGACATTTGGTCAAATGGGCAGAGTTAGCTAGGAAGTTTGAAAACTCAAATAAAACATGGGAATCATTGGTACAACAATACAACATGTTGGTCCACTATATATGTCGGTAAACTTGTCTTCTCGCATTCATATCTAATATTCTTCAGACATTTCTTTACGGAAAAGAACAACCTCGCTCGTCATCACTCGGAAAATTGAGAATAATTGAATGTTCTTTCCTGATATAGTTGGAAAATCACACCATACCGATGACACTGTTTACCACAAGAAAATGCACCCATCTACCTCTCTGAAAAGTCATATATTTCAACAGTAATCTATCGCGCTTACTTGTAGCTCAAGTTTGACCCAATTTCGTTAAATAGTGTCATGTGATGCAAAATCTTAGCAACAAGTCAAACCTGTTGTCAAAACTCTCTGTTGTTTCTCATATATTGATTCTGACACCCCCCCTATCTGTACGGTACCTCCAAAAGCTTTTTCGTAGAACTTTCAGAGCAACCTACAATTTATTTACAGTTCAAGTTTGACCTAATTTCGATAAATCGTGTGTAGTCATTCAAGTGGGCAGAGTTAATTAGCTAGGGAGTTTGAAAACTCAAAAAACAAATGGGAATCATAAGTAAAACACATTGGTCCACTTAATATGTCTAGAAGCTTGGCTTATGGCATTGAGATCCATATTCTTCGAGCTTTCTTTATGGAAAAGAACCATTTCGTCATCACTCAGAAAACTGAGAATTTTATTTCCTGATAGTTGGAAACTCACACTAACGACATTGTTTACTATAAGAGGATGCACCCATCTACCTCCGAAAATACATTTAATTCAAGAGCAATCTATCGTGCTTCCTTGTAGCTCAAGTTTGACCTAATTTCGTTAATCGACAAGAAGTCACTGAAGTGTGCGAAGTTAGCTAGGAAGCTTGAAAAATCCTAGTAAAAACTTGGGTATTATGTATAAGAAACTAAGGTGCGGTTTGTTTGATAATTGGGGCAGTTGCATTTTCTTTTAATTGTGGTAGGTCTCGTAGGAGCAAGGTGCTTGAGAGTTAACACAGTCTGTGGAAGTAAAAGTTACATCAAGGACCTCATAAAAACAAAAATTGCACCCAAGTCTATGAATTTAGCACAAGGACCCTGAAACTAAGCAATGAAGTTTGTGTTTTGAGGTTTGCGCATAATAGCATTCATCGTGCTAAAGACTATCAGTAGAATCTTTATAGATGCTAAGAATGGAAAAGAAGATCCAACGGTTAGCAATGTTTGGATTTGTCGGTCTTGATCTAACAGTCAATGTTCGAAGTTATCCGTACACTATACAGTGGTATGGTATGGTATTGTAAGAGATAAGACAAGATAAATATAAGATAAGAAGTACTGCAAATGGCCGATATTTTGAGTAACCTTCCCTCCCTATGTTTGGGAAGTTAGTGAAAATTTTGAAAATCGGAAAATTTTGAATTTTTTTGCCTCCAAGGAACAAAGTGGTTTCCTTCCTATGTACTCCTCGTCCCTACTCCACATCAGCGCGGCTGCCGAACACGCCAGAGACACAGAGCTGCCGTACCAAGGCCCACGTGCGTAGCACCACACTATGGACGAGGGAGAGATCAGTCGGGCCGGTGCGCGAGGGGAAAGGGTAGGATAGAGGGAGGATGGATAGTGAGAGGCAGCGAAGGAGAGAGAAAACACACAATTTGTTTTTGTGCATAGGTCCTGGAATTTACTAGTACTAGTATAGTGTACTACACTGTAAGGCCACAGGAGTACCTCGTGCTAGAAACCCATCATAAGTTTGCTCTGACATGGAACCACCTTCAACTTCTCTTCGTTGCTTCCCTCTTCCCCTGCCAACATTTTATTCTCTCAGCATGTACATCGCGTGGACAGAGGTGACCATATGTCTAAGCAAAGAAATATACTACTCCCGCATTGTGTAAAAAGCACACCTTAATAAGGCCTACTATGTGGCATCCGCTAAGGTTCACCTTATACATAGTGGAAAAAATAAATTTTTCTTTAAGCCTAAGGTGCACCTCAAGCTTGTGGGTTGCCCATAGAGAATAGAAATATCATTTCCCCTCTCTCCCTATTTCATGTGATCGTTTTCAAAAGGTGTTCAAAATTTTCATGATGCAAAATCTTAGCTAGAAGTCAAACCACTCATCAAAACTCTCTTTGGTTTCTGATATATTAATTGATATGGGGTGGCCCGATCTTCTCAGCAAGCACTTGTCGATGGTGATGATGGATGATAGATAACTAGCCTATAGCTATGAACTCTCCCGCTCGATCCCTGATGCCAATGCAACAGCTCTCAAACCTTGTAGGATATTCACAACACCACGCTCTTGCGCACGCAGCTGTGACCACGAACGGTAGTATGCAATCTACTAATTCCCAATGGAACAACAGATCACACTCAATTATAGTTGGTAAACTCGAACACAGGGTAATTTCAGAGGTTCTATGAAAGAAACAACTCCAAAATATTTTAACGTGGTCTAAACCCTAAACTACGACGCCCCCATCTATTTAAGGGCTAAGGGTCGGTGGCTGCGACTAGGAATAATAGTTCAACTCGAACTAGGCTAAGATACAACCGACCCAAGGTGGGTCGGCTCAAGGCGCGCAGGCCTACTCTGCCGTGGCAGAGTCGGACCCGGTTTTTCTGTCGCGGCAGGCTGCCGCGGCAGAAGGCTGCGTGGTTTCTCTGTCGCGGCAGAGATCCCTCGACCATGTGTTGATCTTCTCGTGGAGTGCTCCTTGCGCTTCCTCCCTCTCCTCCCTCGCGCATTCCTCATTGATCAACACGCCATGTTCCTTCAGCTCCTCACTCTATGCTATGCCTTCTTCTCCTAAGTACCTGATCATACAATAATTCAAAGACTTAGGTAGTATATAATTCTCATTAATTAAAACACCAGGTTCATTAAGAAACAAGTTCACCTGTTGTTCTAGTAGCTTGGCACGAGCTCTTGTGATTGGTCCAATCCTTATCTCATTGGATTGATCCTTCTTTGCAATCGGAACAACTTCATTAGCAATTGGGGTAGGTGTAATTGTAGGGATGTCCTCATCATCTCCCCCCCTTCAAAAGGCGTCGACCTCGACGCTCCATTGTCTTCTCTAGCATATGGTGACAAATCAGCAACGTTGAAGCTGTTGCTAACTGCACCAAACTCCTCAATAGGTATATCAACCGAGTAAGCATTATCATTAATCTTGGCTAACACCTTGTAAGGACCAGCACCACGTGGATTCAATTTTGATTTTTGAAGTAGTGGAAACCTATCCTTGCGTAGATCCACCCAAACCATATCTCCAGGCTCGAACAACACTTCTTTTCGTGTTTGATTCCTTGCAGCAGCAATGTTCTTGCCTTTCTTCTCAATAGCCTCTCGAGTCTTCTCATGTATTTTCTTCACATAATCAGCACGTTTTGATGCCTCCATATCAACTCTCTCATGTAATGGCAGAGGCAACATATCAAGTGGCATCAATGGCTTGAAACCATACACCACCTCAAAAGGACAAAGCTGAGTAGTTGAATGCACAACCCTGTTGTAAGTAAACTCAACATGTGGCAAACACTCTTCCCACTCCCGCAGATTCTTTTTAATCATGGTCCTTAGCAGCTGTCACAATGTTCTATTCACCACCTCCGTTTGACCATCTGTTTGGGGATGACATGTAGTACTGAACAGCAACTTCGTTCCTAGCTTCCCCCATAAGGTCTTCCAAAAGTAGCTCATGAACTTCACATCAAGGTCAGAAACAATCGTCTTGGGTACTCCATGTAATCTCACGATGTCCCTGAAAAACAGGTTAGCAACATGCGACGCATCGTCGCTTTTGTGGCAGGCAATAAAATGAGCCATCTTAGAGAACCTATCTACTACCACAAATATAGAATCATGACCTCTCTGAGTTTTAGGTAGACCTAGCACAAAATCCATACTAATGTCTTCCCATGGAATAGTAGGTGCAGAGAGAGGTGTATACAAACCGTGAGGCTTCAGCTTAGATTTCGACTTGTGGCAAGTAATACAGCGGCTCACAAATCTGTACACATCACGCCTCATCTTGGGCCAATAAAAGTGATCAGCAAGCATGAGCAACGTCTTCTCACGCCCAAAGTGACCCATCAAACCGCCAGCATGTGATTCCTGCACTAAAAACAAACGCAACGACGATTTTGGAATACATAGTTTGTTAGCTCTAAACAAATATCCATCATGTATATGATACTTATCCCATGCGTTTCTAAGAGCACACAAACGATATGGTTCAGCAAAATCGTGGTCAGTTGCATAAAGTGCACAAATAGCTTCTAATCCAGGAATTTTAACATCAAGATTGGTTAATAGCATGTTCTTCCTAGACAGAGCATCAACAACAACATTTTCTTTTCCCTTCTTATAATTAATGATGTAAGGAAAAGACTCAATGAACTCAACCCATTGAGCTAATCTTCTATGCAAGTTTGATTGAGCTTTCAAGTATTTCAATGCTTCATGATCAGAATGTATGATGAATTCCTTTGGCCACAAATAATGTTGCCAAACCTCAAGTACTCTAACAAGTGCATACAATTCTTTATCATAGATTGAATAATTCAAACGAGCACCAGTCAATTTCTCAGAAAAATAAGCTATAGGGCGACCCTCTTGCATTAAAACGCCACCTATGCCTATACCACTAGCATCACATTCAACTTCAAATTGCTTTGAAAAATCAGGTAATGCAAGCAATGGTGCAGAAGTAAGCAAACGTTTCAAAGTATCAAAAGCAATGTCTTGGGCCGCGCCCCATATAAAAGGAACATCTTTCTTTGTCAAATCATTCAAAGGTGCAGCAATGGTGCTAAAATCTTTCACAAAGCGCCTATAGAAACCAGCGAGACCGTGGAAACTACGCACTTGACTTACATTCATTGGAGTAGGCCAATTCTGAATTGATTCAATTTTAGATTGATCCACCTCTACTCCATGCTTAGAAACAACAAATCCTAGGAATATGACCTTATCTTTTGCAAATGTACACTTCTCAAGATTAGCATATAGTTTATTATCACGTAACACTTGCAAAACTTGTCTAATATGAGTGCAATGTTCAGATTCGGTGTGGCTATATATAAGTATATCATCAAAGTAAACAACCACGAAACGACCAATAAACTCTCTCAAAACATGATTCATCAAACACATGAAAGTACTAGGTGCGTTAGTAAGACCAAACGGCATAACTAACCACTCATACAAGCCAAATTTAGTTTTGAAAGCAGTTTTCCATTCATCCCCTTCTTTCATCCTAATTTGATGATAACCACTACACAAGTCAATTTTAGAGAAAACAGCAGCACCACTCAATTCATCTAGCATATCCTCTAAGCGTGGAATAGGATGATGATATCGAATAGTGATGTTATTAATCGCTCTACAATCAACACACATGCGCCAAGTACCATCTTTCTTAGGAACTAAAATAACAGGAACAGCACAAGGGCTAAGAGAGACACGAATGTACCCTTTATCCAACAACGCTTGTACTTGCTTCTGAATTTCTTTAGTTTCTTCGGGATTAGTCCTGTAGGGTGCACGGTTGGGAAGTGTGGCGCCAGGAATCAAGTCCACTTGATGTTCTATACCACGCAAGGGAGGCAAACCTACGGGTACATCTTCTGGAAACACATCCCCAAAGTCCGGCAAAACAGATGAAACACCAAGAGAAATAGGGGTCATGTCGTTAGAAACCAATACCTCGCCCTTATACATGAGCACAAGTGGCATGGCTGTAGGATCCTCACGAAATTCTATCATATCTTCCTTAGTGGCTAATATCACTATACCAGGCACTCTCTCACTTTTCGTTATATCACTCAATTTAGGCTCAATTACATCAGGAACAGCTGTCACACAATCTCGCCGAGTGGTAGTATCTTCCTTCAAATTCACCTCTATCTTCTGGCAAGAATCATTCACAATTTCTTGTGGTGTCATTGGCTGCATAGTAATCTTTCTTCCTTTGAATTCCAAGTGATATGTATTGGCTCGGCCATTGTGTTGCACATGGCGATCATAGAGCCATGGCCGATCCAATAGGAGGTGACAAACAGTCATAGGAATCACATCAAAATCAATAGAATCTTTGTATGGTCCTATTTGAAAGTTCACTCGTACCATATGATTTACCTTCATCTCACCATTGTTGCTCAACCATTGTATGTAGTATGGCTTGGGATGAGGTAAGTATGTCAAATTTAGTTTGGCACATAATTCCTTACTTGCAAGATTTGTGCAGCTACCTCCATCAATAATGACCTTGCAAGCTTTATTTGGTCCAACTAGAGCTTTTGTTTGGAACAAGTTGCAACGCTGGGATTCCTCAACCGGTTGCACACTAAGTACACGTGAAGACACGACGATAGTTGGTGCACGCTTAGCATATGCATCAGCACCATCCTCACCATCATCAATATCAACATCAGAAGCTTCATCTCCACTTTCGACTTCACCTTGTTCATTAACAAACATAACCTTGCTGTTTGGACAATCCTTCTTGTAGTGACCTCTACCACCATAAGTGTGGCGCACCACATCACGAGTACATGCAGTAGACATGTTGGAACCCGAGCTAGCAGCAGGAGCAGCGGGTTTCCGAGCATTAGAACCAAATGAAGGTGTACTTGCTGGTTTGGACGATGGTGTAAACGGAACAGCAGCTGGTGACGCAGCTGTAGGAGGAATAGGTCTGGCCGAAAATCTGCTGGAGGATGGGAAACGAGTACGTGACTTCGCCTCTTCTGCCAACTGGGATTCGGCCTCTCTAGCATGATGCAACAACTCATTCATGGTCTCATACTTGTGATGACGAACAATGCTCTTGATTGGTAACTTCAAATTGTTTAGGAATCGCTGCATGGTCATCTCAATGGACTCACGAATTCTAGCACGCTGCATAAGCATCTCCATCTCCATGTAGTACTCATCAACTGTCATTGTTCCTTGCTTCAGTTGCGTCAATTTATCAAAAATTGAACGCAAGTAGTTGGTTGGGACGAAACGAGCTTTCATGATTTGCTTCATCTCACGCCAATCCATCACAGGAAGTTCATTGTCCTCCCTCCTATGTTGCACAAGAACATCCCACCAACGCAAAGCATAACCATCAAATTCAGATGCTGCAAGTTTGACCTTCTTATCTTCTGGATAGTCAAATAAGCGCCAGAGTTTCTCAATCTTCAACTCCCATGTGAGGTAGTCTTCAGGATCAATGGAACCATCAAACTTAGGAATTGAGAATTTTGGCTTGCCCAAACCATCATCAGCATTTTGGTTGGGAACACGTTGAGCACGCCCAAGAGGAGCATACCCACGGCCATGAGGTGCATGGGCAGGTGCTTGGGCAGGTGCATGGGCAGGGGGAATGGCACGTCCCCTGCCAACATGTGGAGCAGCATCCACAGCGCTACCCTCATCAAAATCATCAAAGGCATCATCATATTGAGGCTCTTCCCTTCTATGTAAAGCGGCTGTCAAACCCTCAATGGACTGCTGCAAAGCGGTGAAATTGACATTGAGCGTAGCCACTTGTGTTTGAATAGTATCCACCGTTCCAACATGGTGATCCAATCTCACATTCAGATCTTGGAAATTCTTGTCAATGGCATCTGTCGTGTGGGTAAACACACGTGTCAAGTGGGACTTCAAAGCCTCATATTCACGCCAATTGACGAGTTCCTCATCCTTCTTTTTCTGCATCACAACATCATCATCACTAGAAGACATGATTAGTAGGTTAGTGCACAAAATCCAAAATCTGTATGGTGGAACTCTCACAGCTCACTCACAACTAATAAGAAAGGAGATCTTACCGTTCCAAAGTGAATAGAGATGCTCTACCAACGAAATCAAAGACTGATGCACTTGATGTGATGAAGTGAATATCAAAGGTATAGAGAACGATCACAAGGCACACAAGGTATTTATGGTGGAGCTATAGGTATGGTATCCTAACTACACCGCAAACAAGTCCTAGTGCATACCCAAGGAAACACACACGCGGAGAAAAACGTGGTAATGCAACTATGAAGGGTGTTGCATTACGCTCGAGAGACACTAGCAAAGCTCAATGTAAACAGGCACAAGATTGCTCAATCTACCGGTGCACAAAAGATAACACTAGGCCTCTTGCTCAAATTCTCTCTCTTTTTTTTAATACAACTTTTTCTTTTTCTTTGGGATAGCTTTTCCTTGATACTTTTCTTTTTGCTATCTTCCCTTTTTTTGATAGATAACACACGGCCAATTACAAAGTACGGCACCAAAATTCCTAAGAGCAGCCTGTCGGAGCAGAAACTAGTCTCAATAGGCAAGTTCCTACACCTATGTAGTAGATTGGCTGTGGCTAAGGGTTTTGGAAAAGTGCAAATCGATCACACTTTGTAATTATGGTGTCGTGGCAGAAAAACAGCTCAAAAACCTGCCGCGGTAGAGCGGTAACTTGTAACTCAGAAAGTCCTGTCGTGACAGAGAAAAACACAGAAATCCTGCCGTGGCAGACTTGGTAACCCAGAAAGTCCTGCCGTGGCAGAGAAAAACACAGAAATCCTGCCGTGGCAGACTCGGTAACCTGGAAAGTATTTTTTTTTCAATTCCGACTCAGCCAAGAGTAGAAGACGAGGACTCTTAGAGTAGATCGGATCTGACTTGATGGTGGCGGAAAACAATGGTGGCAAATGACTAAAAACAAGAGAACAAAACGACGAAGAACAGATCTAGATTGAAACTAAAGGATGAACACGACCAGCAACTATTACTCGTCTACGATGCAATCTAGTCTATGACAACTCTTTTTTGTGGGGTTTTTCCTGGATAGGACTAAAAACACTCTCTAATCTATAGATGGATTGTGGATTGCTTACCAAGGAAATGAGGAAATCTGATACCAAGATGATGTGGGGTGGCCCGATCTTCTCAGCAAGCACTTGTCGATGGTGATGATGGATGATAGATAACTAGCCTGTAGCTATGAACTCTCCCGCTCGATCCCTGATGCCAATGCAACAGCTCTCAAACCTTGTAGGATATTCACAACACCACGCTCTTGCGCACGCAGCCATGACCATGAACGGTAGTATGCAATCTACTAATTCCCAATGGAACAACAGATCACACTCAATTATAGTTGGTAAACTCGAACACAGGGTAATTTCAGAGGTTCTATGAAAGAAACAACTCCAAAATATTTTAACGTGGTCTAAACCCTAAACTACGACGCCCCCATCTATTTAAGGGCTAAGGGTCGGTGGCTGCGACTAGGAATAACAGTTCAACTCGAACTAGGCTAAGATACAACCGACCCAAGGTGGGTCGGCTCAAGGCGCACTGGCCTACTCTGCCGTGGCAGAGTCGGACCCGGTTTTTCTGTCGCGGCAGGCTGCCGCGGCAGAAGGCTGCGTGGTTTCTCTGCCGCGGCAGAGATCCCTTGACCATGTGTTGATCTTCTCGTGGAGTGCTCCTTGCGCTTCCTCCCTCTCCTCCCTCGCGCATTCCTCATTGATCAACACGCCATGTTCCTTCAGCTCCTCACTCTGTGCTATGCCTTCTTCTCCTAAGTACCTGATCATACAATAATTCAAAGACGTAGGTAGTATAAAATTCTCATTAATTAAAACACCAGGTTCATTAAGAAACAAGTTCACCTATTGTTCTAGTAGCTTGGCACGAGCTCTTGTGATTTGTCCAATCCTTATCTCATTGGATTGATCCTTCTTTGCAATCGGAACAACTTCATTAGCAATTGGGGTAGGTGTAATTGTAGGGATGTCCTCATCATTAATTAACCGCTTGATGGGTACCTCCAAAAGCTTTTTTTCATAAAACTTTCAAAGCAACCTACAATTTATTACTTGTAGTTCAAGTTTGACCTAATTTCATTAAATTCAAGAGCAATCTATCGCACTTAGTTGTAGCTCAAGTTTGAACTAATTTCATTAAACTGTCAAGACGCAAAATCTTAGCAAGATGATGAGCCTGTCGTCAGAACTCTCTTTTGGTTTCTGATAGTATAATAATTGACCCCTCCCACCCCCCCCTGCACCCCCTCGGATGGGTACCTCTAAGAGCTTTTCTATAAAACTTTCAAAGTAACCTACACAGTTTACTTGTAGTAGTTCAAATTTTAACTATTATATTCTTTCTGCTTTTCCTATTATAATTTTATATCGTGATGATATGCCAGATGTCTATTATCTGAGTCTCACGTGCAGGGCACGTGCAATTTACTAATACTAGTAGTTTCAAATTTGACCTAATTTTGATAAATCAACATAAAGTCATTCTAATAGGCAGAGTTAGCTAGGAAGTTTGAAAACTCATGAAACATGGGAATCGTTGGCACAACATGTTGGTCCAATATATATGTATGTAAACTTGGTTTGTGGCATTCAGATCCAATATTCTTCAGACATTTCTTTAGGAAAAAGAACAACCTCGCTCGTATTCTTCACTCAAAAAATGTAGAATTGAATGTTCTTTCTTGATAGTTGGAAACTCACACCGACGACATTGTTTACTACAAGAAGATGCACCGATGATCTACCTATGAAAATACATTTAATTCAAGAGAAATCTATGGTGTTTACTTGTAGCTAGCTCAAGTTTGACCTAATTTCGTTAAATTATCAAGATGCAAGTCTTAGCAAGAAGTTGAACCTATCATCGAAACTCTCGCTGGTTTCTGATATATTAATTTTGACCCCTCGATGGGTACGTCCAAAAGCTTTTTCGTAAATCTATCAAAGCAAAACCTACAATTTACTTGTAGATTCAAATTTGACCTAATTCCTAGATATCGACATAAAGTTATTCAAATGTGCAGGGTTAGCTAGGAAGCTTGAAAACCCATAAAACAAGGGAATCAAAAGTACAACATGTTGTCGATCGACTATACATATATATATGTCTATCAACTTGGCTTGTGGGATCCACATCCAATATTCTTTGTACTTCTCTTTACGGAAAAGAACAACTAACCTCGCTCGTCTTCACTCGGAAAACGTAGAATTGAATGTTCTTTCCTGGTAGTTGGACACTCACACGCACGTCACTACTTACTACTAGAAAATGCACCCATCTACCTGTGAAATGACATTTAATTCAAGAGCTATCTATCGCGCTTACTTGTAGCTCAAGTTTGACCTAATTTCATTAAATTGTCTAGATGCAAAATCTTAGCAAGAAGTTGAACCTATCATCAAAACTCTCGTTGTTTTTAGATATATTAATTGTGACCCCTCGATGGGTACCTCCAAATTAAAAGCTTTTTCATAAAAATTACAAAGCAAAACCTACAATTTACTTGTAGTTTCAAATTTGACCTAATTTCGATAAATTGACTTAAAGTCATTAAAATGGACAGAGTTAGCTAGGAAGTTTGAAAGCTCATAAAACATGGGAATCACAAGTACAACATGTTGTCGATCGACTATATATGTCTGAAAACTTTGCTTGTGACATCCACATCCAATATTCCTTAGACTTCTCTTTACGGAAAATAACAACTAGCCTCGCTCGTCTTCACTCGGAAAATGTAGAATTGAATGTTCTTTCCTGATAGTTGGAAACTCACACTGACGGCATTTTTTACTACAACAAGATGCATCGATCTACCTCTGAAAATACATTTAATTCAAGAGCAATCAATCGCGCTTACTTGTAGCTCAAGTTTGACCTAATTTCATTAAATTGTCAAGATGCAGAATCTTAGCAAGAAGTTGAACCTATCGTCAAAACTCTCGGTGTTTAATGATATATTATGACCCCTCGATGGGTACCTCCAAAAGATATTTTGTAAAACTTTCAAAGAAACCTACAATTTACTTGTAGTTCCAAATTTGACCTAATTTTGATAAATCGACATAAAGTCATTCGGTCAAATGGGCAGAGTTAGATAGGAAGTTTGAAAACTCATAAATAAAACATGGGAATCGTTGGTACAACAATACAACATGTTGGTCCACTATATATGTCAGTAAACTTGGCTTCTCGCATTCAGATCCAAAATTCGTCGGACATTTCTTTACAGAAAAGAACAACCTCACTCGTCATCACTCGGAAAATTGAGAATAATTGAATGTTCTTTCCTCATATAGTTGGAAAATCACACTGTCCGACGGCACTGTTTACTACAAGAAAATTCACCCATCTACCTCTCTAAAAAGAGATATATTTCAACAGCAATCTATCGCGCTTACGTGTAGCTCAAGTTTGACCCAATTTCGTTAAATAGTATCATGTGATGCAAAATATTAGCAAGAAGTCAAACTTGTTGTCAAAACTCTCGGTTGTTTCTCAAATATTGATTGTGACACCCCTCGATCGGTATGGTACCTCCAAAAGCTTTTTCGTAAAACTTTCCGAACAACCTACAATTTAGTTATAGTTCAAGTTTGACCTAATTTCAATAAATCGCCATGTAGTCATTCAAGTGGGCTGAGTTAATTAGCTTGGGAGTTTGAAAACTCAAAAACATATGGGAATCGTAAGTAAAACACGTTGGTCCACTTAATATGTCTAGAAGCTTGGCTTATGAGATCCATATTCTTCGAGCTTTCTTTACGCAAAAGAACCATCTCGTCATCACTCGGAAAACTGAGAATTTTATTTCCTGATAGTTGGAAACTCACACTAACGACATTGTTTACTACAAGAAGATGCACCCATCTACCTCCGAAAATACATTTAACTCAAGAGCAATCTGTCGCGCTTACTTGTAGCTAAAGTTTGACCTAATTTCGTTTATCGACAAGAAGTCACTGAAGTGTGCGAAGTTAGCTAGGAAGCTTGAAATATCCTAGTAATAAAAACTTGGGTATTACGTATATGAAACTGTGGTCCAGTTTGTTTGATAATTGGGGCGGTTGCATTTTCTTTTAACTGTGGTAGGTCTCGTAGGAGCTAGGTGCTTGAGAGTTAACACGGTTGGTGGAAGTACAAGTTACATCAAGGACCTCATAAAAATGAAAATTGCACCCAAGTCCATGCATTTAGCACAAGGACCCTGAAACTGAGCAATGAAGTGTGTGTTTTGAGGTTTGCGCATACTAGCGTTCATCGTGCTAAAGACTATTAGTAGAATCTTTATAGATGCTAAGAATGGAAAAGAAGATCCAACGGTTAGCAATGTTTGGATTTGCCAGTCTTGATCCAACGGTCAATGTTCGAAGTTATCCGTACACTATACAGTGGTATGGTATGGTATTGTAAGAGATAAGAAAAGATAAAGATAAGATAAGAAGTACTGCGAATGGCTGATCTTTTGAGTAACCTTCCCTCCCGATGTTTGGGAAGCAAGTGAAAATTTCGAAAACAGGAAAAGTTTGAATTTTTTTGCCGCCAAGGACCAAAGTGGTTTCCTTCCTATGTACTCCTCGTCCCTACTCCACACCAACACGGCTACCGAAAACGCCAGAGACACAGAGCCGCCGTACCAATGCACATGTGTGTAGCACCACGTCGTGGATGAGGGAGAGATCAGCCGGGCCGGTGCACGAGGGGAAAGGGTATGAGAGAGGGAGGATGGATGGTGAGAGGCAGCGAAGGAGAGAGAAAACATACAATTTGTTTTGCGTGCATAGGTCCTGAAATTTACTAGTACTAGTATAGTGTAGTACACTATAAGGCCGCAGGAGTACCTCGTGCAAGAAACCCATCATAACTTTGCTCTGACATGGAACCACCTTCAACTTCTCTTCGCGGCTTCCCTCTTCCCCTGCCAAAGTTTTATTCTCTCTGCATGTACAGTGCATGGACAAAGGTGACCATATGTCTAAGCAAAGAAATATACTACTCCCGTATTGTGTAAAAAAGCACACCTTAATAAGGCCTACTATGTGGCATCCGCTAAGGTTCACCTTATACATAGTGGAAAAAATAAAGTTATCTTTAAGCCTAAGGTGCACCTCAAGCTTGTGGGTTGCCCATAAAGAATAGAAAAATCATTTACCCACTCTCCCTATTCCATGTGATCATTTTCAAAAGGTGTTCAAAATTTTCATGATGCAAAATCTTAGCTAGAAGTCGAACCACTCGTCAAAACTCTCTGTGGTTTCTGATATATTATTTAACCGCTCAATGGGTACCTCCAAAAGCTTTTTCATAAAACTTTCAAAGCAACCTACAATTTATTACTTGTAGTTCAAGTTCGACCTAATTTCATTAAATTCAAGAGCAATCTATCGCACTATGTTGTAGCTCAAGTTTGACCTAATTTCATTAAACTGTCATGATGCAAAATCTTAGCAAGATGAACCTGTCGTCAGAACTCTCTTTTGGTTTCTGATAGTATATTAATTGACCCCCTCCCCTCCCCCCCCCCCCCCGCGCCCCTCCAATGGGTACCTCTAACAGCTTTTTTGTAAAACTTTCAAACCAACCTACACAGTTTACTTGTAGTAGTTTAAATTTTACCTATTATATTTTTCTTCTTTACTTATTATAATTTTATATAGTGATGATATGCTAGATGTCTATTATCTGAGTCTCACGTGCAGGTCACGTGCAATTTACTAATACTTGTAGTTTCAAATTTGACCTAATTTCGATAAATCGACATAAAGTCATTCTAATGGGCAGAGTTAGCTAGGAAGTTTGAAAACTCATAAAACATGGGAATCGTTGGTACAACATGTTGGTCCAATATATATGTATGTAAACTTGGCTTGTGGAATTCAGATCCAATATTCTTCTGACTTTTCTTTAGGAAAATGAACAACCTCGCACATATTCTTCACTCGGAAAATGTAGAATTGAATGTTCTTTCTTGATAGTTGGAAACTCACACCAACGACACTATTTACTACAAGAAGATGCACCGATGATCTACCTATGAGAAAACATTTAATTCAAGAGCAATCTATGGTGTTTACTTGTAGCTAGCTCAAGTTTGACCTAATTTTGTTAAATTGTCAACATGCAAAGTCTTAGCAAGAAGTTGAACCTATCGTCGAAACTCTCGCTGGTTTTAATATATTAATTTTTACCCCTCGATGGGTACCTCCAAAAGATTTTTTGTAAATCTATAAAAGCAAAATCTACAATTTACTTGTAGTTTCAAATTTAACCTAATTCTGAGATATCGACATAGTCATTCAAATGGGCAGGGTTAGCTAGGAAGCTTTAAACTCATAAAACATGGGAATCACAAGTATAACATGTTGTCGATCCACTATATATATCTGTCAACTTGGCTTGTGGCATCCACATCCAATATTCTTTGGACTTCTCTTTACAGAAAAGAACAACTAGCCTCGCTCGTCTTTACTCGGAAAACATAGAATTGAATGTTATTTCCTGATAGTTGGAAACTCACACTGATGACATTGTTTACTACAACAAGATGCACCCATATACCTCTGAAAATACATTTAATTCAAGAGCAATCTATCACGCTTACTTGAAGTTTGACCTAATTTTGTTAAATTGTCAAGATGCCAAATCATAGCAAGAAGTTGAACGTATAGTCAAAACTCTTGGTGTTTTATGACATATTAATTGTGACCTCTCGATGGGTACCTCCAAAAGTTTTTTCGTACAACTTTCAAAGCAACCTAGAATTTACTTGTAGTTTCAAATTTGACCTAATTTTGATAAATCGACATATAGTCATTCGGTCAAATGGCAGAGTTAGCTTGGAAGTTTGAAAACTCATAAATAAAACATGGAAATCGTTGGTACAACATGTTGGTCCACTATATATGTTTGTAAACTTTGCGTGGCATTCACATCCAATATTCTCCGGACTTCTTACGAAAAAGAACAACCTCGCTCGTCTTCACATGGAAAATGTAGAATTGGATGTTCTTTCCTGATAGTTGGAAACTCACATTGACGACATTCTTTACTACAACAAGATGCACCGATCTACCTCTGAAAATACATTTAATTTCAAGAGCAATCTATCGCGCTTAATTACTTGTAGCTCAAGTTTGACCTAATTTCGTTAAATTGTCAAGATGAAAAATCTTAGCAAGAAGTTGAACCTATCGTCAAAACTCTCGGTGTTTTATGATATATTAATTGTGACCCGTCGATGGGTACCTCCAAAAGTTTTTTGTAAAACTTTTAAAGCAACCTATAATGTACTTGAAGTTTCAAATTTGACCTAATTTTGATAAATCGACATAAAGTCATTCTAATGGGCAGAGTTATCTAGGAAGTTTGAAAACTCATAAAACATGGGAATCGTTGGTACAACATGTTAGTTCACTATATATGTCGGTAAACTTGGCTTCTGGCATTCAGATCCAATATTCTTTGGACATTTCTTTACGGAAAAGAACAACCTCGCTTGTCATCACTCGAAAAATTTAGAATTGAATGTTCTTTCCTAATAGTTGGAAAATCACACCGACGACACTATTTACTACAAGAAAATGCACCCATCTAACTTTGAAAAGTCATATACTTCAAGAGCAATCTATCACGCTTACTTTGTAGCTCAAGTTTGACCCAATTTCGTTAAATAGTGTCATGATGCAAAATCTTAGCATAAAGTCAAACCAGTTGTCAAAATACTTAGTTGTTTCTCATATATTGATTGTGACCCTCCGATGGGTACCTTCAAAAGCTTTTTCGTAAAACTTTCAGAGCAACCTACAAAACTTGTAGTATATAGTTCAAATTTGACCTAATTTTGATTAATCGACATATAAAGTCATTCAAGTGGGCAGAGCGATAAGCTATAGGATGTTTGAGAACTCATAAAACACGGGAAATTGTAAGTACAATATGGTGGTCCACTATATACGTGTGAAAACTTGGCTTGTGGCATTCAGATCCATATTCTTCGGACTTCCTTTATATGAGAGAATAATCTCGATATCACAAAAAAATTTGAGAATGTTCTTTCCTGATAGTTGGAAACTCACACTAACAGCATTGTTTACTACAAGAAGATGCACCCGTCTACCCTTGAAAAGACATTTAATTTAAGAGAAATCTATCGCGCTTACTTGCTTGTAGCTGAAGTTTGACCTAATTTCGTTAAATAGTCAGGATGCAAAATCTTGGCAAGAAGTTGAAACTATCGTCAAAACTCTCGGTGGTTTCTGACATATTGATTATGACCCTTCGATGGGTGCCCCCAAAGGCTTTTTCGTAGAACTTTCAAAGCAACCTACAATTTACTTATAGTTTCAAATTTGACCTAATTTCGATAAATCGACATAAAGTCATTCAAATGGGTAGAGTTAGCTAGGAAGTCATTCAAATATCGACAAACATTTAATTCAAGAGCGATCTTTCACGCTTACTTGTAGCTCAAGTTTGACCTAATTTTGTTAAACTTTCAAGATGAAAAATATTAGCAAGACATTGAACGTGTTGTCAAAACTCTCGGTGGTTTATGATATATTAATTGTCCCCTGAATAGGTCCTCCAAAAGAGTTCTCATAAAACTTTCAAAGCAACCTACAATTTACTTGTAGTTCAAATTTGACCTAATTTCGACAAATAATTGGCATAAAGTCATTCAAGTTGGCGGAGTTAGCTTGGAAGTTTGAAAGCTCATAAAACATGGGTATCATCAGTATAACATGTTGGTCCACTCTTTATGTCTGAAAACTTGTCTTTTGTGGTATTCAGATCCATATTCTTTGGAGCTTATTTACATAAAAGAACAATCTCGTCATCACTCGAAAAATTGAGAATTAAATTTTCTTTCATGATAGTTGAAAACTAACACCGATGACATTGTTTACTACATCACCCATCTACCTCTTAAAATACATTTAATTCAATAGCAATCAATTGCCCTTACTTGTGTAGCAAATGTTTTACCTAATTTCGTTAAATCGGCAAAAAGTCACTAAAGTGTGCAAAGTTAACTGGGAAGCTTGAAACATCCTATTTCTAAAAACTTTGGAATTATAAGAAACCATGTTCCACTTTGTCTGATAATCGGGGAAGTGTAATTATTTTTTAATTGTGGTAGGTCCGTAGGAGCGAGATGCATTATTAGTTAACACGCGGTCGGTGGAAGTATAAGTTACATCAAGGACATCATAAAAATGAAAATTATATCCAAGTCCACGCATTTAGCACAAGATCCTTGAAACTAAGCAATGAAGTGTCTTTTGAGGTTTGCGCGTATGCTAGATATTGTAGAGCCAAAAATTGTTCTGAAATAATCTACATTCTAGCTTTTACTACTAGTACGTATAGTAAACAAGAATCCATAAAACAGAGTGATCGTATTCTCTATTGGAGTAGTAACTTGGATTGGTTTTTCACATATCTAAGTACTACTACTAATTATAATTTCTCAAAAAAAGTACCACTATTAAATCCAGTACTAGTTTGTCTAATTTGTTCTAAAATGTAGTACTACTACTATTACTAGTACTCCCTCTGTATGGGATTATTAAGGCTGTTTAAATTTGATAAGACCAAAAAAGGTAATTACAGGTTGGTGTCGAAGACATGCATGCAGTCCTCGGTCTCTCCCCTGCAACACTGTATATCCTGTTTCAGGCCGCAGGCTTTTCGTCTCTCTCCAGGAGTAGATCTTCTTGCCTCTCACTCACCTGGATCTTCTTGCCTTGGTCTCTCCCTCTGTCTGTACTGTCTGATATAGTACAACGTGACACCTGCTTTATTACTCACGTGTCAACTTTCTGCAGCCTTTTTGTTTTGACGAAGCATGTACAGCGTGTGGACACTATCTAAGAAAAAAGTGGCCAAGTGTAGCCACCGCCGGTGCACCGATGCCTAGCGTATTCCTGTACAATCGTACCAGTACAGTACGAAACTCAATCAGTATACTCTCCAGTATACCCACCCAACCCGGGTTTCTGGCCAGCGGGCACTATGTCGGCGAGCCGATCTTCCCTCTGTAACCACTCCCACAAGTTCGTGTACCACATCGGCGGATTCGACCGTGAGCTGGTTGCTATGGACGTCGTCCAGTCTAAGGCGATGATTGAGTGCCCCTACGACGGCTGCTTTAGCTTGGTCGCCTTCGACAAGCTCAACGAGCACTAGATCACGTGCTCGCACAGCCCGTGCTCCTGCATTGATTCCACCTGTGATTTTATTGCCTCGCAGGCAGGACTCCTTCCCCACATGAAGGAGGCCCACGGGGTCATAGTACGACATCACCTTCTTTTGCATCATCCCGACTCCGCAACCAACAAGCACGAGGGGATTCACACGCTTCCTCTGTGGGGATGACGATGCCGTGTTCGGCCTGACCATCAGAGTGCTCGGCCTGGCCGCCGTCGTGTCCTTGGTGTGCATCAGGCAGGACATGTGCTTGTGGCTTCGGTACATGGTGAAACTGTGTGCGCCTGGCCTGCCGGGGTCGGCGGACTTGTCGATGGCCGAGAGCCTTAATGCGGTAATCAAGCTGACGAGCAGCTCGTCACCGGCCAACTTCCCGTCCGACAAGCTCAGGACATACCTCGAGGTGCCACCATGGTTTCTGATGAAGGTTGGACAATCCACCCATGTATCTTTCTGGATTTGCATCGATAGGAAAAAATGATCTTAAACTATGGCTGATAATCAAGACTGTAATGGTGTATTAGCAGATACTACTCCAGTTTACTAGTAGTAGTCGCATGTAGGTTCTCTTTTGGTACTAGGAAGGATGCATTTTGGATGTAAACTAAGTTTGTTGCTAATGTCATTACGGAGTATTTAGGGGTTTAGTACGACTTTTATATAATTGTTCACTTCTATGACATGGACCAGAGATAAACACACTAACCGTTCTTACGGTGCTTCGATTTTAGTCATCTAACTCAGTGATTACGGAATTTTATGCCCAAACTTGTTAATTCGACTTTATTTAAGTCTTGAACCAAGATTGCCGTCGAAATTGTGCTGGTGTGGACGACACATCGACGTGGGTCTAGCATGCAGGATAGGCTGCCCTGGAATTTTGCCTAAATATCTAGAAAATAATATGGACATCTACGACATCAACTCAATGTTATCAGAATCATCACGAACCATGTTTTCATATTATATGCGTTTGACATTATGTAAGTTAGTATGTTTGTACATATAGTTGGTCAAACATTATAAATATTGACTTCAACAAAACCTAGTAATCTATTTTTCACAATTTTTTCACTTCTATGACATGTGCCCACGACTAGAGAATGGACCAATGAATAATAATCATGCGACCATGCGGTGGCGATCTACTCCATACTAGATTACCCTACGTGCGGAGGCGCACTAGTGGAGCACACGCTCATGTCGTTCCTTAGTAGTACGTAGTACTACTAGTATACGCAAATAGGAGTACAAAAATAGATAGATTTTGTTGCTCATCGTACTATTTTTTTTCCCTGTAAGGCAACCTGGACATTACTACTACAGTACTATATTGGCACAACTTCTGCTTTTGGCGCTACAAGATGAATGTGGAACTCTCTGTGTCCGTTAAAAAAAACTCTCTATGTAACATTACTGTACTGGTATTTCTTGTACTCCCTAGTTTTTCGGACGCGCAGTAAAGTAGTGTAGTAAGTCTGTTTGGTCAAGCTGCATGCAATGAGCATTGGTTTGATAGGACAATTCAAGTTTTTAGATATCAAAATTTCTACTCCAGCTCGATGGCTCAAGACACGAAGTAGATAGTACTCCTCTATCCTCCGGCTATCGCCCAGATCAAAATGAACAAGCAAAAGATTGTGTATCTTGGAAATTGCCATTGCCATTACCTACAGAGCTTTATTTTGTTTCCTTCGAGGCACCTTCATAGACTAATACATACTACTATACTAGTATACTACTAGTAATAACGTGCTATGATTGGGTCCTACAGCTAGTACTAGACATAGACTCTAGTAGCTACTCTCTTCATAGTGAATTGTGTTATGGGGTAACCTCGTGGGTGGCCCGATCTTCACGGATCTCGTGGTCAAATCGATGGGAAAGCGAGGGGAAAGGGAGAAGGTAGCGGAAGCGGACCCACACCTCGCGAAGAACACGATGAATACACGCAAAACTCACACGATACAAGGCCGATTGCTCCCATCGGTGGCCACCGGTCCGATAGAATCCTCGCAAGGAAAGATCGGACAACGTGCTCCTGTCAATCCCAAGCGGAGAGGGAAGAACACCTTGGAGAGGGTCTTGACAACTATGCTCACGCACTCGCAAATGTAGGCCCTATACAACGAGGGAGGCATGCTGCAAACTCCAACAAGGTGGTGACGATAGTCGATCCCCTTTGGTAGAAGGGGATGAGGCAAAACTAGAGATTCCACAAAGGGGGTTGTCTTTAGTTTATCATCTATGCCTAAGGGATACATGAGGGGTGGGGGCTCTATTTATAGGCCAGCCACTAGAATGGTGGTAGTTTAGGCAAAGGGGTAAGTAAAGGGAATATTCCAGGGAATCAAACCCAGATCCGTGCGCAGACGGGTGATTCCGGCAATAAGTCCGGCGGCGCCGGATCTCGCACCGGGATTTCTGTCGGCCGCCGATATTTCCGGTCGGCGCCGGTTCGGTGTTCTACATGCGTTTCCGATGGGCGCCGGTCTGGTCCGGCGGTCGCCGGTTCGGTCGGCACGGGGTCCGGTCCGCTGGAGCTGGCGCTAAGAATTTCGGCGGTGGATCCGGTTACGCCAGATGGTACGCCGGTTTGGCTCTGCCTCTTCTGTCTCCTCTTCCAAGCCTTCGTCTTGTCAGGCGTGAGTCCTTGGGCTTCCTCCCCTATCTCCGTACTTGGAGGTGTGAACCTATCATGGTCGTATGGTGGAGTATGAAGTAGTATACCATTCAATGGGGGTAGGAATTGGGATCGCATAGAGGAACGGATTCACCTTTGGAGTCCATGACAACTTGGCATAAGTTGGAGACCCTGATGTGGCAACGACTGTCGGTCGGGCTACATCATCTCCCCCCTTCAAAAAGAGTCGTCCTCGACTCTACACGCTCATCACAAAGTAGAAGATGTCGAGAGACCTTCTTAATCCTGGGGTTCAGCATATAGTCGTCCTCGGGAAGATTGAGTTGACAACACTTCAATGTTCCTTCACCTTCCATGAAGCCTACAAAGCTCACAAAAGCAAAGCAACATTCAAAGTGTAGCCAATTTATAAAGATCATGAGTCCTCAAGTAGAGTGAAGTCACCTTAGGATGTAGAGATAGCTCGGTGAGGAGCAGCCATAGGTAACTCTCTACGGTTCGTCTTGTCAACTCTTTGTCCATAGAGGTTAACGCGGAAGCAATTGTACCTTCACACAACAAACCAAGCAACATATGTTTGTATGTGATAGAGGAGCATGTCATTTGTGGCATGTCCATTCTTGTTCACAACACTATTAGCACAACTCAAGTATAGCAAACGGAATGCATATGCAAGGTCAAAGTGCATGGAACTCGCTTGAACATCATCCAAATGTGGGAACTCAAAAACTCCATAAAACATCTTAGTGTGGCACTCAAAGCAATTGACTAAAGTATTGATCAACATCTTTGATGCAAGAATAGGAGAATTCGGCAAAAACACATGCGGAAGAATATCCAAAGCAACATCATTATGTGTGCAAACCAACCATTGGAAATAACAATTGTTCAGTATGTTGGATGCCATACACATATCATCAAAAGCCAAAATCATGGGGGTATGAGTATCGCAAGCGGAAGCAAAAAACAACGTGTTGGCAAACAAACCATTTGGAAGAGCAAGTGGTCCTTATGTTTGTTGCAACAACAATACCAGAGACTTGGTGGCGCTCATGACAATACATGCTCAAGATGGCATTATGGTTGCACACAAAACATTGGAAGAGAAATTGTTCAACATTTTGTGGCAACACACAAAGCATCAATATCCAATAGCAACGATACATGATTGTCACAAGGTGGAAGAATACCATCAGCATGCTTACAAGCAAACCATAAGAAAGAGCAATTTTTCAACATGAAAGGTGCAAATCATGCAAAAGGTATCAGAGCTGGGTTCGATCTTCAACTCACTTGGGGGATGCTCTCTAGATCTCTTTTTGTCAACTCGTGCTCAACCGAGGTTGACATGATCATGCGGGTACCTACACACATCAAACACAAAAGGAATAACGTGCATGCATGGTAGAGAAACACATCATCCATCATGACATATCTCTTCTTATGCACATCACCATGAGTGTCAATCAAGTACGAAATAGATGCATGGTGAGTGTGCAAGTGGGGAACATGCTTATCATGGCATTTACCAAAATCTCCAAAATTTAAGAAAGCTATGGGGGCCATCTCAATATAAACCATATTAGAATTATTGTTGCAAGCAAAACAAGTGAAAGATCAATTGTTCATATTATTGTAAAATAACCATGACAAAATATTGTCCGAGGGGTACCATTGGTAACATCATTGCAAGCAAAACATTGGAAAGAGCAATTGTTCAACAAAGTGCAAGCAATGATATCATCAACGTAACGCTTAGAGCATGTCATGTCTATGGTAACATCATCACAATCAAATAATTTCACATGCTCAACATTATGCAAAGGCAAAGTATCACATGGAGATACCAATGAGTCATATGTGATATCACAAACATCATCCATAGAATGCCAATCATCACAAATCATCATGTCCACTAGTGGGATCATGGCATCATCAACACCCTTATTTTTACCTTGTTCATACCTCTCATATGAATTGGTGTTGTGGTAGTATTGGCCTCCATGTGGGCGACTTCTTCTTGTATGGGGATGGCCTTAGCTTCATCCACCATGTACATCTTGTCGGTCGGAGGCATCATCATGTCCAAGCTTGGCGCTTCTTGATCCATGGAACCTAGCACATCATGAGGAAACACATTAGAGATAGAGGGTAAGTTGTTAGAAATCAAAGTGGTCTCACATGACCTATCAACTACCACTCTCAAATCACTCGGTGTATCACTCATGCCCTCAAAATGGAAGCACTCAATCCCACTTATGGTGGAGTCGCTCATTTCACTCTTGTTTTCACTCAAGTGGGCTAAATGACTCTCATACTCACATGGGATTGGTACCACATCATCACTCAAGCATATGGGGATAGGCTCGGTGTGCTCAACTCCTTTCGCTTCCTTTGGTGGAGGGAAAGTCCCATGCTCACCATTCTTGACCTTGTCGTTGCCCTCTTGCACCTTGGCTTGTGTAGTCCTCTTGACGTACTCGTCCAACTTGGCGAAGTAGAGGTCTTCGTCCTCCTCATCCATGAGGTTGCATGTGTCATCTAGGACGTCAAGTCGTGGCGTTGAAGCTTGATGGCATGGAGGGGAGCTTGGTCTTGGTGCCACGAGTAGTGGAAGGTGCCCTTTTATGGTGTCGACGGAGGTCATTGGCGTGCCTTGCCAAAGGTTGATGTAGATGGCACACTTGGTCATCCACATGTCGCTCGCGACGACGCTTCTTGTTCTTGGGACTCTTCTTGGTGAGGCGTTGTAATGAGCGCAAAGCATCATTAGTCTTGGCCATCATGCTCATGGTTTTGGCGAAGTCGTTGTCCACGTCATGCTTGAAGTTGTCCATTTGAGGGTGGACCTTGGTGCTCTCGAAGTGGAGGCTCCGTCTTGGTCGACGCGACTTGAGGAGCTTGTCGTTGTCGTTCTTGAAGTCGTCCATGCTTGGGGAGTCATTTTTGTTGTAGAACTCCATATCACCCAAGCATGTGGAGCCATTGTTGGTGTAGTGGTCCATCATGTCATCCATGCTTGTGGAGGCATATGCATGGTGGCTCATCTTGGATTCTTCATAGAAATCATCCTCAGCTCCGGAGTCCCTAGACATGTTTCACAAGAACAAGTGGTGTATATGGAAGTGGTAGGGGGTTAGGAATGCAACGTCAAACCTTACTTAACCTTGGAAGATCGTATCGTGCAAGTGGCAACACTTGAGAGCAATCAAAACCAAGCAAAGTGAAGTTCACGCGGAACACCAAAACCAACTAACCACTAAAAACACACACACACAAAGCTTATGGTGGATGGGTATGGAAGGTGGCATGTCCAAGAACAATCCAAACTCAAGATGTTGTAATGGCAAGTAAAGAACCACGATGGTCACGAAGCAAAACAAGTCAATCCACAAGAAGGAAATATGTATAAGGAAACACACACGGTGGGATAAATGGGACTTGCGCGACGGAGAAAGTGAGCTAAGAACCAAATGATTACCTAGCGAAGACTATAAGCTCGTGTCGCACAAGTGCAAGGAGAGACGCTAGTTCGATTGCAATAAATTGTTGGACTACAAGATATGCACAATAAGTACCACCTATTTGATGTTCATCGAGCTTGCGCTTCCTATTCTATGAGGCACTTGTTTCTTTCTTTCTTTCTTTTTCTATTAGTTTTATTTTTTATTTTTCACTTGCCTCTTCCTTGTGCCAACAACTATACAAGATAACTATATGAGATAGCGCGCTCACAAGTTTTGCTTGGAATTCTACAAGGTATCAAATGTGCATATCCCAAGCAATCATAGGAGGAACTAGTCTCAATAGGTGTTTGTTGAACGCAAAGATAGTGTAGCTCAAAAAGCAATGTAAGTGGGAAGTCGCGGAATGTATATACCTTTCCTCACCGATCTTCACCCTTTATTGGTGGATTCCTCCTTGCTCACGGAATTGGATGGAGTAGATAGCATGAACCATGGATATGATGATGTAGAGCTCCTTCTCCTCTTCAAAACGCGCTAAAGAACACCAAAATCCAAGTTCGTATGCAAAAGTTATGCTCAAAACAGCGCGGTGCTGAATCTGTTGGCGGCCAAATCGGCGGGACCGGACTTGGAGCTGGAAATTCCGGCGGCGGGGCCGGTTCGCCGGAATTCTCGCCGGAAATTCCGGTTTCAACTTTGGTCCGCCGGACCTGGCGCCGGAACGAGTTCGGGGATGCGAAAATCGCGATTTCTGCGGAAAAACTTGATGGAAAACTTCAGATCTGAGGGGGAAATCAAGGAATTAGGCCATGGGAACGCAGGGGAAGGTAGATCAACAAGTTTAGCAAGTAATCCATGGATCAAAACCTACCAAAACACACTCAAATCACAGATCGATCCAAAACACGAATTGGGGCTATTTTTGGTGGAATTTTTCGAATTTATGGGAAAAAGACGAAATCGATGAGGAATCCGTGGCAACCAAAAGCTGCTAATACCAGATATTATGGGGTAACCCCGTGGGTGGCCCGATCTTCACGGATCTCGTGGTCAAATCGATGGGGAAGCGAGGGGACAGGGAGAAGGTAGCGGAAGCGGACGCACACCTCGCGAAGAACATGATGAACACACACAAAACTCACACGATACAAGGCCGATTTCTCCCGCCGGTGGCCACCAGTCCGATAGAATCCTCGCAAGGAAAGATCGGTCAACGTGCTCCCGTCAATCCCAAGCGGAGAGGGAAGAACACCTTGGAGAGGGTCTTGACAACTATGCTCACGCACTCGCAAACGTAGGCCTTGTACAACGAGGGAGGCGCGATGCAAACTCCAACGAGGTGGTGACGATAGTCGACCCCCTTTGGTAGAAGGGGATGAGGCAAAACTAGAGATTCCACAAAGGGGGTTGTCTTTAGTCTATCATCTATGCCTAAGGGATACATGAGGGGTGGGGGCTCTATTTATAGGGCTTGTTCGTCTGCGGTACCAAAGTTGGCAGGCCAGCGCATGGCGGTACCTAAGTTGCCTGAAATTACCGCGTTTCGAAAAGTTGGGCCGCCAACTACTGAGGGGCCATTTCGAGGCAAACTCATCTCACCCCTGCCAAATACAAACATTCCGTTAAACCGCCCCGTGAAGTAGACGGTCGGGACCCACATGTCGGTTATCTGTCCGTGACGTGGGCGCTAACGCGGCAACCTCTTAGGCAAATCGAGCAGCTAAGTGGATTGGATGCGTTGACCAATTTCACAAATCCATTCCCAACTTTCCCCTAGCACCGGCGGTGTTGGAATCCACCCTCCAGGCAGGACGATCCCTTCAGACATTTGACTTCCGGGGCCAAGTTGCTACGCCTAGTTGCTACGCCCAGTCGCTGATACCGAGCTCCAATGGCGCATGCCGTAACCGCCGTTGCGAGGCTCTAGCCCGCCTCCGCCGCCGACGAGCCAAGCAGTTCGGAGGATGGCAGATCCTACTATCGAGGAAGAAGAAGTTCTGCCTACAAGCGGGTGAGCTACCCTTCTCTTTGCTATTCACACTAATTACAACTGCTAGCTGGCTACTGAACCTCAAATTGTTCGTTAGCCCAACGCCGACAAACATATTCTGTCCATAGTTTTCTGTCAAGTGGGATCCGCGCGGACCCCCCTTACCTGGTTACGGTAGTCCTCTATAGGTACGACTCCAAGGGCAAGTGGTATGGAAGCCATTGTCTCACGATGGAAGAAGCGCCTGCGCAGATCTGCACTATATCTGGTATGGTTGCTGCTCTGCGTAATCATGTTGAAGTATGGCCAAAGCAGACTGCAAAGTTCAGCTTCATGGATGAACGTGGCATCATGGTTCCTATAACGTGTGACAGTCAGCTAATTGGGTTGATGAAAAGGTATGCTTCGGATTGCATGTTTGAGCTGAATTGTGATGTACTGGATGTGGAAGCTGCTGCAACTAGGAGTCGCCCTTCTATTCTTGGACAGGGTGGTTGCTCGAACCCAATTAGCTCCTGGTAAGCAAAGGTCGCTTGGGGTTCGCATGTTTGTGCTGAATTGTAATTTTTGTTTTATTTACTCTATAGATATTGGGCAGTTATGCAACAGTCTTGTTTCTTTGACAGGAAGCGCCGCAAGGTTAGAAACATGACTGTCGGGTCAGTCATTTTGCTGCCCGGAGAAATTAAAAACGAGTGGAAAGATGATGCTGGACACGATTCTGGTGCCCATTGTCCCGGCGATGCAGAGTACGTGAAGCTAAGAAAATTGGCACCAAGGAAGAGGAGGAAGGCAGGAAATGAAGAAGCCAGTGGACGTGAAGGCTTGGCACCCAGGCTGCAGAAGAAGGCTACTGGCAATGAAGATACATAGTAATGTGTTGAACTTGAACCTATATATGTACTTTTATTAAATTCTGGAGCTCTGTGTGTGGCACGTTGCTGGGCGAAACAATCTACCCACGTTCTCTGAGTAAAATGTACTGCGACTTAGGGTTTGGAAACGCCCGAGTCAGTAGTTGAATCCGAAATTTTGATTGTGCCACTGCTATCTGAAAACACGCAGCAGCGGTTCCACGATTGCTGAGGGGCAGGAGGTCTCCAAATATGACGGAATGTAAGTGGCACAGAAATAAATTATTTAAGCTGCCACACTCCACGAAGCAGCAACTTATTTCAAATGCTGCACAATGACGTGGCAACATAAACAACAATGTTCTCACCAATAATGCCTAGATGAGGAGGAAATGGGTACCACTTTCTGGCCTAATCTTGAGCCTGTCTATCTCACCTCCTCTCTGCTCCTGCATCCCCTGCATCTGGCGAAGCTCCCGGATCTCCAGTAACCGGGTGTACGTGCTTCCACTTTATAAATTGTTGTTGTGCCATTTGCATGCGGCCAAATCCACATAGATTACGTTTAAACAAACCACCAATGTCAGAATACACTAGTAGAAAAGGGGTCTTTGGTCCATGGTCATGTTCCCAATCCGGGACAGAGATCTAAATTGAGGCAGAAATTGATCTAAATCACAAATTCTTCCACAAATTAATAGAGACAGAGATCTAAATCGAGGCATTTCAATAATTCAACCACAAATTCTTCTAAACAAAGTTGCGATTTCACATCCTACATTAATTCAACCACTAGTCAACAATTTCACTTCCGATGCCGCTGTCCTCCGAGCCGCCGGCTTCTTCGTCTTCGTCGAACAGAACCTCCATGGTTTCCGCATTGTACGCGAGACGGAGCACCTCTTCGCGGCGAGCGGCGGTGATGACGGTGAACTTGGTCCGTCCAGGGACGGACCAGAACCTCTCCCACCCTTCTCGGTTGCGGAGATCCCGGTGCACCACGCGCCTGTAAACAATGTGGTTGCCAATCTTGGCCTTCCGCTCCTTCTTGAACAACGCCGGCCAGTACGGGCTGGTCGCCGCGTACCAGGGCAGCGCCCTCTTCCACGCGGGCATTTGGCGGTGGCACGCCGTGATTTCGCTCTCCATCATGGCTCCACCGGGGACGAGGAGAGGAGCCACCGGCACCCCCGCATAGCTAATGCGCCATCCGTGGGGCACCGACGCAGCCGGCGGCACGAGGATGTCGAAGTGCGCGAACATCATCGCCTCGTAGAAGTTTAGCAAGGGTATCTCCATGGTGGCACGGTGGAGATTGGAGAGGGAGCGAGGGGGTGGACGGCGCGGTGGAGATTGGAGAGGGAGAGGGGATGGGCGACGAAGCGACGAGCTATGGCGCCTCCTATTTGTACACGAGGACGACGAAGCGACGGGCGGAATATCCAAGGGGCATTGGTCAGACAAAAGGAAGTAATGCAGGGTTAAGACAGATTAATGGGCGACCAATTTTTACTCCCAGGACTTCGGGGCCAATAGTTCAGACCGCTAGGTCAACAAGTACAACTATTACAACTTAAAAAAGGCACGGAGCTTAAGCTAAATAGAACTAGTTATCACACATCTCCTTGATCTTCCTAATCTTAGCCCTATGCGCATCTTCCTGCGAGAGCAAGGATCGAATCGTCTGCTCCTTCCTTTTAGCATCTTCCTTGCATAGCTTCAATGGCGCATGTCGTAGCCGCCGTTGCGAGGCTCTAGCCTACCTCCGCCGCCGACGAGCCGAGCAGTTCGGAGGATGGCAGATCCTACTATCAAGGAAGAAGAAGTTTTGCCTACAAGCGGGTGAGCTACCCTTCTCTTTTCTATTCGCACTAATTACAACTGCTAGCTGGCTACTGAACCTCAAATTGTTCGTTATCCCAACGCTGACAAACATATTTTGTGCATAGTTTTCTATCAAGTGGGATCCGCGTGGACCCCCCTTACCTGTTATGGTAGTCCTCTATCGGTACGACTCCAAGGGCAAGTGGTATGGAAGCCATTGTCTCACGATGGAAGAAGCGCCTGCGCAGATCTGCACTATATCTGGTATGGTTGCTGCTCTGTGTAATCATGTTGAAGTATGGCCGAAGCAGACTGCAAAGTTCAGCTTCATGGATGAACGTGGCATCATGGTTCCTATAACGTGTGACAGTCAGCTAATTGGGTTGATGAAAAGGTATGCTTCGGATTGCATGTTTGAGCTGAATTGTGATGTACTGGATGTGGAAGCTGCTGCAACTGGGAGTCGCCCTTCTATTCTTGGACAGGGTGGTTGCTTGAACCCAATTAGCTCCTGGTAAGCAAAGGTCGCTTGGGGTTCGCATGTTTGTGCTGAATTGTAATTTTTGTTTTATTTACTCTATAGATAATGGGCAGTTATGCAACAGTCTTGTTTCTTTGACAGGAAGCGCCGCAAGGTTAGAAACATGACTACCGGGCCAGTCATTTTGCTGCCCGAAGAAATTAAAAACGAGTGGAAAGATGATGCTGGACACGATTCTGGTGCCCATTGTCCCGGCGATGCAGAGTACGTGAAGCTAAGAAAATTGGCACCCCGGAAGAGGAGGAAGGCAGGAAATGAAGAAGCCAGTGGACGTGAAGGCTTGGCACCCAGGCTGCGGAAGAATGCTGCTGGCAATGAAGATGCATAGTAATGTGTTGAACTTGAACCTATATATGTAATTCTGTTAAATTCTGGAGCTTTGTGTGTGGCACGTTGCTGGGCGAAACAATCTACCCATGTTCTCTGAGTAAAATGTACCGCGACTTAGGGTTTGGAAACGCCCGAGTCAGTAGTTGAATCCGAAATTTTGATTGTGCCACTGCTATCTGAAAACACGCAGCACCCGTTCCATGATTGCTGAGGGGCAGGAGGTCTCCAAATACGACGGAATGTAAGTGGCACAGAAATAAATTATTTAAGCTGCCACACTCCACGAAGCAGCAACTTATTTCAAATGCTGCACAACGACGTGGCAACATAAACAGCAAGGTTCTCACCGATAATGCCCAGATGAGGAGGAAATGGGTACCACTTTCTGGCCTAATCTTGAGCCCGTCTATCTCACCGCCTCTCTACTCCTGCATCCCTTGCATCTGGCGAAGCTCCCGGATCTCCAGTAACAGGGTGTACGTGCTTCCACTTTATAAATTGTGGTTGTGTCATTTGTATGCGGCCAAATCCACGTAGAATACGTTTAAAAAAACCACCAATGTCAAAATACACTAGTAGAAAAGGGTTCTTTGGTCCACGGTCACGTTCCCAATCCGGGACAGAGATCTAAATCGAGGCAGAAATTGATCTAAATCAAAAATTCTTCCACAAATTAATCGAGACAGAGATCTAAATCGAGGCATTTTATTAATTCAACCACAAATTCTTCTAAACAAAGGTGCGATTTCACATCCTACATTAATTCAACCACTAGTCAACAATTTCACTTCCGCTGCCGCTATCCTCCGAGCCGCCGGCTTCCTCGTCTTCGTCGGACGGAACCTCCATGATTTCCGCATTGTACGCGAGACGGAGCACCTCTTCGCGGCGAGCGGTGGCGGTGACGGTGAACTTGGTCCGTCCAGGGACGGACCAGAACCTCTCCCGCCCTTCTCGGTTGTGGAGATCCCGGTGCACCACGTGCCGTAAACGATGCGGTTGCCAATCTTGGCCTTCCGCTCCTTCTTGAACAGCGCCGGCCAGTACGGGCTGGCCGCTGCGTACCGGGGTAGCCCCCTCTTCCACGCGGGCATCTGGCGGCGACGCGCTGCGATTTCGCTCTCCATCACGGCTCCACCGGGGACGAGGAGAGGAGCCACCGGCACCCCCGCATAGCTGATGCGCCATCCGTGGGGCACCGTCGCGGCCGGCGGCATGAGGATGTCGAAGTGCGCGAACATCACCGCCTCGTAGAAGTTTAGCAAGGGTATCTCCATGGTGGCGCGGTGGAGATTGGAGAGGGGGCGTGGGGGTGGACAGCGTGGTGGAGATTGGAGAGGGAGAGGGGATGGGCGACGAAGCGATGAGCTGTGGCGCCTCATATTTGTACACGAGGACGACGAAGCGACGGGCGGAATATTCAAGGGGCATTGGTCAGACAAAAGGAAGTAAAGCAGGGTTAAGACAGATTAACGGGCGACCATTTTTTTTACTCTCAGGACTTCGGGGCCAATAGTTTAGACCGCTAGGTCAACAAGTACAACTATTACAACTTAAAAAAAGGAACGGAGCTTAAGCTAAATAGAACTAGTTATCACACATCTCCTTGATCTTCCTAATCTTAGCTCTATGCGCATCTTCCTGTGAGAGCAAGGATCGAATCGTCTGCTCCTTCCTTTTAGCATCTTCCTTGCACAGCTTCAATTATTTCTCTGCATCTTTCCTCATGCACTTGTCAATACTCGTAGTTGTGAACTGCAGGACTTTGGCCTGGTGAAGATCCTTCCTTGCTTGAGTTAGTTCTTGCTCTGCTTTAGCCTTCAGGGCCAACGCCGCGTCCCTCTCCTTCTCGACTTTGCTAACCTTGTCTTCCACCCCCATGAAATCTCGCTTATGCTTGGTCATGTCAACTGGTTCCCATAGCTTCATCTCAACACTGTCAAGAACTGAGCTGAATGCGGATTCTTTCAACTCAACAGTCATTTTCCATAGTTTGTCCAGCGTTTTCTGCATCAATTTGGGCCACTCTGGATCTACCCATTTGACAACACCGCAACTTCTGTCTCGCATCATTGCACGATATCCTTGACAGCATAGAAACCTCCTGCCTATGTTTCGTCCTTCGAACGCTACAAATTTAGCGGGCACATATCCATGATTACATAGCAGAGGACTGTCTTCATCCGCTAAACCGTGATAGTCGGTGTCATACATCGTCTGGTTGGCCTAACACATCATACGCGCATGAGTAAACAGAGTAGATCTGGCTCAAAAAATAGATAACTGGCCATGGATGATAGAGATAGAGATGAGACGACTCACATCGAAATCACCGTCCCTGTCGTCACGACACGTTTCCTCGCCGTCTCCCCTTGAACCCATGGCGAGAGGGGAGGGGGGTGGCTGCCGGAGATGGGATTGGGATGGAGGCGCCGTCGGCTTGCGGCTACGGCAGGATGGGAGTGAAGTAGGAGATGTGGCTTCGAGGGGAAGGAAGAGAAGTACGGGGAGGAAGAGAAGTAATGGGGACGTGACACTGGGATATGGCCTGCTCAACTCGTGAGTCGTGACACTCGCAACAGGGGAGCCCCCGGTGTTGCCAGTTTATCTAGAGCAAGCATGGCCAATCATGCCACAGAACAGACTACTCGCGGATCGATCTCACGAAAACCATCCCAATCGTCCAAGCGCCCTGATCGAACGGTATGTAACAATCGACAAGCAAAACAATTGTGTTAGGGCATGCCTTCTAGAAGACTCGGTCTAACGCTAAGGTTAGGGCTCTCCTAAGGTTAATTAGTATCCATATGCGGTTTATGAAAAGAACATGCATCCAATGACATTGGTGGATCTAGCTGTGGTTAATGAGAAGAACACACATGCAATGACACTGGGTGTGGTTCATCATATGGTTTGTGGGAAGAACACACATGCAATAACTCTAGATGTGGTTCATGAAAAGAGCAGACATGCAATGACACTGGTGGATCCATGTGTGGTTCATGGAAAGAACACACATGCAATCACACTGGTGGATTCATGTGTGGTTTGTGGGAAGAACACACATGCAATGACACTAGTGATATGTGGTCTGTGAGAAGAACACACATGCAATGACTCTAGCTGTGGTTCATGAAAAGAGCAGACATGCAATGACACCGGTGGATCCATGTGTGGTTAATGAGAAGAACACATGCAATGACACTGGGTGTGGTTCATGATATGGTTTGTGGGAAGAACACACATGCAATGACACTGGTGGATCCATGTCTGGTCTATGAGAGGAACACACATGCAATGACACCGGTGGATCCTTACGTGGTTTGTGAGAATAACACACATGCAATGACACTGGTGGATCCATGTGTGATTCATGGAAAGAACACACATGCAATGACATTGGTGGATCCATGTGTGGTTTGTGAGAAGAACACACATGCAATGACTCTAGCTGTGGTTCATGAAAATAGCTGACATGCGATGACTCTAACTGTGGTTCATGAAAAGAGCAAACATGCGATGCCACCGGTGGATCCATGTGTGGTCTATGAGAGGAACACACATGCAATGACACCGGTGGATCCTTACGTGGTTTGTGAGAATAACACACATGCAATGACACTGGTGGATCCATGTGTGGTTCATGGGAAGAATACACATGCAATGACACTGGTGATATGTTGTTTGTGAGAAGAACACAAATGCAATGAGTCTAGCTGTGGTTCATGGGAAGAGCAGACATGCAATGACACCGGTGGATCCATGTGTGGTTCCTGGGAAGAACACACATGCAATGACACTGGTGGATCCATGTGTGGTCTGTCAGAAGAAGACACATGAAATTACACTGGTGATATGTGGTCTGCGAGAAAAACACACATGCAATGACTCTAGCTGTGGTTCATGAGAAGAGCAGACATGCAATGACACCGGTGGATCCATGTGTGGTTAATGAGAAGAACACACATGCAATGACACTGAGAGTGGTTCATGATATGGTTTGTGAGAAGAACACACATGTAATGACTCTAGCCGTGGTTCATGAAAATAGCATACATGCGATGACTCTAACTGTGGTTCATGAAAAGAGCAGACATGCGATGCCACCTGTGGATTCATGTGTGGTCTATGAGAGGAACACACATGCAATTACACCAGTGGATCCTTACGTGGTTTGTGAGAATAACACACATGCAATGACACTGGTGGATCCATGTGTGGTTCATGGAAAGAACACACATGCAATGACACTGGTGATATGTTGTTTGTGAGAAGAACACACATGCAATGACTTTAGCTATGGTTCATGGAAAGAGCAGACATGCAATGACACTGGTGGATCCATGTGTGGTTCATGGGAAGAACACACATGCAATGACACTGGTGGATCCATGTGTGGTCTGTGGGAAGAACACACATGCAATAACACTTGTGATATGTGGTCTATAAGAAGAACACACATGCAATGACTCTAGCTGTGGTTAATGAGAAGAGCAGACATGCAATGACACCGGTGGATCCATGTGTGGTTAATGAGAAGAACACACATGCAATGACACTGGGTGTGGTTCATGATATGGTTTGTGAGAAGAACACACATGCAATGACTCTAGCTATGGTTCATGAAAATAGAAGACATGCAATGACTCTAACTGTGGTTCACGAAAAGAGCACACATGCGATGCCACCGGTGGATCCATGTGTGGTCTATGAGAGGAACACACATGCAATGACACCGGTGGATCCTTGCGTGGTTTGTGAGAATAACACACATGCAATGACACTGGTGGATCGATGTGTGGTTCATGGGAAGAACACACATGCAATGACACTGGTGATATGTTGTTTGTGAGAAGAACACACATGCAATGACTCTAGTTGTGGATCATGGGAAGAGCAGACATGCAATGACACCGGTGGATCCATGTGTGGTTCATGGGAAGAACACACATGTAATGACACTGGTGGATCCATGTGTGGTCTGTGGGAAGAACACACATGCAATAACACTGGTGATATGCGGTTTGTGAGAAGAACACACATGCAATGACTCTAGCTGTGGTTAATGAGAAGAGCAGACATGCAATGCCACCGGTGATCCATGTGTCGTGATATGGGGCGGCCCGATCTTCTCAATAAGCGGATGGTGATGATAATGGTGGATGATAGATAACTAGCCTGTAGCTATGAACTCTCCCGCTCGATCCCTGATGCCAACGCAACAGCTCTCGAACCTTGTAGGATATTCACAACACCACGCTCTTGCGCACGTAGCCGTGACCATGAACGGTAGTATGCAATCTACTAATTCCTGATGGAACAACAGATCACACTCAATTATAGTTGGTAGATTTGAACACAGGGTAATTTCAGAGGTTCTATGAAAGAAACAACTCCAAAATAGTTTTAACGTGGTCTCAACCCTAACTAGAGGTCGTCCCATAGCTTATAAGGGCGGCTGGAGCGACCAGAAACCGAAACTAAACGCAAACGACTCAAACTGATACAAACCGACTCGGACCAGATTCGGTCGGCGGGCGGACACTCCAGTCGAGTTCGGCCGGACAGTCCGGACACTCCGGGTGAAGTGTGCCTGACAGTCCGGTCTGGCCGGAAACTTTGAAGTTTTCGGGTGGCGTCCGTGTAGTGTCCGAACTGGCATACTGAATGTCCACACCAGTTAGCCTCTCGACCAGGCCGGACAGTCCGGGTGGATCTGGCCGGACACTCCGGTCGTGGCAGATCTTTTTGCCTTCGTCTTGATGATCTTCTCTTGCGCCTTCCTCCCGCTCCTCCCTCGCGCATCCTTGGGCGATCATCATGTTGGGCTTCTCTTGTACCCCCTCTCCTCCTAGCGCCATGCTTGTTTCTCCAACGAACCTGATCATACATAAATGCATAGACTTAGGCAGTATAAAGTTCTCATCAATCAAAGTACCTGATTCGTTTAGGAGTAAGTCTTCCCTTCTATGCAAGGCGGCTGTCAAACCCTCAATGGACTGCTGCAAAGTGGTGACATTGACATTGAGAGTAGCCACTTGTGTTTGGATAGTATCAACTGTCCCAACATGCTGATCCAATCTCATATTCATATCTTGGAGATTCTTGTCAATGGCATCTATCGTGTTAGTAAACACACGTGTCAAGTGGGATTTCAAAGCCTCATATTCACGCCAATTGACGAGCTCCTCATCCTTCTTTTTCTGCAACACAACATCATTATCACTAGTAGACATGATTAGTAGGTTAGTGCAAAAATCAGAATCTGTATGGTGGAAACTCTCACAACTCACTCGCAACTAATAAGAAAGGAGATCTTACTGTTCCAAAGTGAATAGAGATGCTCTACCAAACGAAATCAAAGACTGATGCACTTGATGTGATGAAGTGAATATCAAAGGTATAGAGAACGATCGCAGGGCACACAGGTTATTTAAGGTGGAGCTATAGGTATGGTATCCTACCTACACCGCAAACAAGTCCTAGTGCTGATCGTACAAATACCCAAGAAACACACACAGTGGAGATAAACGTGGCAAAGCAACTTATGAAAAGGAAAATTGCAATGCACAACAAAGACGCTAGTAATAGCTCAAATAGAATAGGCACAAGATTGCTCAATCTACCAGTGTTATACAACAAGGCCTCCAATATTGCACACTTCTTTATCTCTTTTTTTTGTCAGGCTTGTAGCTCTTTTCTCTTTTTTATACTGATTCTCTTTTCTTTTCTCTTTTTTTTCAACTATATTACTCAAAGCAAATGAGCACAGCAACTTATAACAAACTGGGCCGGATAGTCCAGTTGATATTCGCCGGAGACTCCGATTGGGCCGGATAGTCCGGTGTGATTTGGCCGGATAGTCCGGTTTTGCCTGTCGAAAATTTCTGTACTGCAAACCCTAATGAGCAGCCTATCGGAGCAAAGCAACTAGTCTCGTGGGTACGTTCCTAGGCACAGATGTTGTAGATAGGCTGTGTCTATGGTATGCAAACAAAGGTACGCTATGTGGACTCGGAAAAATGATTAAACACTTGCGGAAACGGTAACGGTGGGAACAGCAGAAAACAAGATCAAACCCTACACCTAGACACAAACGGAAACTAGACTCCTACGAGGAAAAACCTGCAGATCGGATCTACGACAAGATACAATCAGCAACTAAAACTTGAAAACGATGCAATCTAGTCTATGGCAAATCTTTTTGTAAGGCTTTTTCTATATAGGACGAAAACACTCTCTAATCTATGGATGGATTTGTGGATGCTTATCGAGGCAACACTGGAAATCTGATACCAAGATGATATGGGGTGGCCCGATCTTCTCAGTAAGCGGATGGCGGTGATAATGGTGGATGATAGATAACTAGCCTGTAGCTATGAACTCTCTCGCTCGATCCCTGATGCCAATGCAACAGCTCTCGAACCTTGTAGGATATTCACAACACCACGCTCTTGCGCACGCAGCCGTGACCACGAACGGTAGTATGCAATCTACTAATTCCCGATGGAACAACAGATCACACTCAATTATAGTTGGTAGATTCGAACACAGGGTAATTCCAGAGGTTCTATGAAAGAAACAACTCCAAAATAGTTTTAACATGGTCTCAACCCTAACTAGAGGTCGTCCCATAGCTTATAAGGGCGGCTGGAGTGACCAGAAACCGAAACTAAACGCAAACGACTCAAACTGATACAAACCGACTCGGACCAGATTCGGTCGGCGGGCAGACACTCCGGTCGAATTATGCCGGACAGTCGGGTCAGGCCGGACACTCCGAGTGAAGTGTGCCGGACAGTCCGGTCTGGCCGGAAACTTTGAAGTTTCCGGGTGGCGTCCGTGTAGTGTCCGAACTGGCATACTGAATGTCCACGCCAGTTAGCCTCTCGACCAGGCCGGACAGTCCGGGTGGATCTGGCCGGACACTCCGGGTGGATCTGGCCGGACACTCCGGTCGTGGCAGATCTTTTTGCCTTCGTCTTGATGATCTTCTTTTGCTCCTTCCTCCCGCTCCTCCCTCGCGCATCCTTGGGAGATCATCATGTTGGGCTTCTCTTGTACCCCCTCTCCTCCTCGCGCCATGCTTGTTTCTCCAACGAACCTGATCATACATAAATGCATAGACTTAGGCAGCATAAAGTTCTCATCAATCAAAGTACCAGATTCGTTTAGGAGTAAGTCTTCCCTTCTATGCAAGGCGGCTGTCAAACCCTCAATGGACTGCTGCAAAGTGGTGACATTGACATTGAGCGTAGCCACTTGCGTTTGGGTAGTATCAACTGTCCCAACATGCTGATGCAATCTCATATTCATATCTTGGAGATTCTTGTCAATGGCATATGTTGTGTTAGTAAACACACGTGTCAAGTGGGATTTCAAAGCCTCATATTCACGCCAATTGACGAGCTCCTCATCCTTCTTTTTCTGCAACACAACATCATTATCACTAGTAGACATGATTAGTAGGTTAGTGCAAAAATCAGAATCTGTATGGTGGAAACTCTCACAACTCACTCGCAACTAATAAGAAAGGAGATCTTACCGTTCCAAAGTGAATAGAGATGCTCTACCAAACGAAATCAAAGACTGATGCACTTGATGTGATGAAGTGAATATCAAAGGTATAGAGAACGATCGCAGGGCACATAGGTTATTTAAGGTGGAGCTATAGGTATGGTATCCTATCTACACCGCAAACAAGTCCTAGTGCTGATCGTACAAAATACCCAAGAAACACACACAGTGGAGATAAACGTGGCAAAGCAACTTATGGAAAGGAAAATTGCAATGCACAAGAGAGACGCTAGTAATAGCTCAAATAGAACAGGCACAAGATTGCTCAATCTACCAGTGTTATACAACAAGGTCTTCAATATTGCACACTTCTATATCTCTTTTTTTTTTGTCAGGCTTGTAGCTCTTTTCTCTTTTTTTTATACTGATTCTCTTTTCTTCTCTTTTTTTCAACTATATTACTCAAAGCAAACGAGCACAGCAACTTATAACAGAACTGGGCCGGATAGTTCGATTGATATTCGCCGGAGACTCTGGTTGGGCCGGATAGTCCGGTGTGATTCGGCCGGATAGTCCGGTTTTGCCTGTCGAAAATTTCTGTACTGCAAACCCTAATGAGCAGCCTGTCGGAGCAAAGCAACTAGTCTCGTGGGTACGTTCCTAGGCACAGATGTTGTAGATAGGCTGTGTCTATGGTATGCAAACAAAGGTACGCTATGTGGACTCGGAAAAACGATTAAACACTTGCGGAAACGGTAACGGTGGGAACAGCGGAAAACAAGATCAAACCCTACATCTAGACACAAACGGAAACTAGACTCCTACGAGGAAAAACCTGCAGATCGGATCTACGAGAAGATACAATCCGCAACTAAAACTTGAAAACGATGCAATCTAGTCTATGGCAAATCTTTTTGTAAGGCTTTTTCTGTATAGGACGAAAACACTCTCTAATCTATGGATGGATTTGTGGATGCTTACCGAGGCAACACTGGAAATCTGATACCAAGATGATATGGGGTGGCCCGATCTTCTCAGTAAGCGGATGGCGGTGATAATGGTGGATGATAGATAACTAGCCTGTAGCTATGAATTCTCCCGCTCGATCCCTGATGCCAATGCAACAGCTCTCGAACCTTGTACGATATTCACAACACCACGCTCTTGCGACGCAGCCGTGACCACGAACGGTAGTATGCAATCTACTAATTCCCGATGGAACAACAGATCACACTCAATTATAGTTGGTAGATTCGAACACAGGGTAATTCCAGAGGTTCTATGAAAGAAACAACTCCAAAATAGTTTTAACATGGTCTCAACCATAACTAGAGGTCGTCCCATAGCTTATAAGGGCAGCTGGAGCGACCAGAAACCGAAACTAAACACAAACGACTCAAACTGATACAAACCGACTCGGACCAGATTCGGTCGGCGGACGGACACTCCGGTCGAATTCGGCCGGACAGTCCGGTCAGGCCGGAAACTTCGGGTGGCGTCCGTGTAGTGTCCGAACTGGCATACTGAATGTCCATGCCAGTTTGCCTCACGACCAGGCCAGACAGTCTGGGTGGATCTGGCTGGACACTCCGGTCGTGGCAGATCTTTTTGCCTTCATCTTGATGATCTTCTCTTGCGCCTTCCTCCCGCTCCTCCCTCGCGCATCCTTGGGCGATCATCATGTTGGGCTTCTCTTGTAGCCCCTCTCCTCCTCGCACCATGCTTGTTTCTCCAACGAACCTGATCATACATAAATGCATAGACTTAGGCAGTATAAAGTTCTCATCAATCAAAGTACCAGATTCGTTTAGGAGTAAATTCACCTGTTGTTCCAGTAGCTTAGCACGAGCTCTTGTAATAGGTCCAATTCTAATCTCATTGGACTGATCCTTTCTTGCAATAGTTGTTGCATCTTCAGTAGTCATTGGGGTAGGTGTAATTGTAGGGATGTCCTCATCATGTGGTCTATGAGAGGAACACACATGCAATGACACTGGGTGTGGTTCATGATATGGTTTGTGAGAAGAACACACATGCAATGACTCTAGCTGTGGTTCATGAAAATAGCAGACATGCGATGACTCTAACTGTGGTTCATGAAAAGAGCAGACATGCGATGCCACCGGTGGATCCATGTGTGGTCTATGAGAGGAACACACATGCAATGACACCGGTGGATCCTTGCGTGGTTTCTAAGAATAACACACATGCAATGACACTGGTGGATCCATGTGTGGTTCATGGGAAGAACACACATGCAATGACACTGGTGATATGTTGTTTGTGAGAAGAACACACATGCAATGACTCTAGTTGTGGTTCATGGGAAGAGCAGACATGCAATGACACCAGTGGATCCATGTGTGGTTCATGGGAAGAACACACATGCAATTACACTGGTGGATCCATGTGTGGTTCATGGGAAGAACACACATGCAATTACACTGGTGGATCCATGTGTGGTATGTGGGAAGAACACACATGCAATGACACTGGTGATATGTGGTTTGTGAGAATAAAACACATGCAATGACTCTAGCTGTGGTTCATGAAAAGAGCAGACATGCAATGACACCGGTGGATCCATGTGTGGTTAATGAGAAGAACACACATGCAATGACACTGGGTGTGGTTCATGATATGGTTTGTGAGAAGAACACACATGCAATGACTGTAGCTGTGGTTCATGAAAAGAGCAGATATGCGATGACTCTAACTGTGGTTCATGAAAAGAGCAGACATGCGATGCCACCGGTGGATCCATGTGTGGTCTATGAGAGGAACACACATGCAATAACACCGGTGGATCCTTACATGGTTTGTGAGAATAACACACATGCAATGACACTAGTGGATCCATGTGTGGTCCATGGGAAGAACACACATGCAATGACACTGGTGATATGTTGTTTGTGAGAAGAACACACATGCAATGACTCTACCTGTGGTTCATGAAAAGAGCAGACATGCAATGACTCTAGCTGTGGTTTGTGAGAAGAACACACATGCAATGACCTGTGGTTCATGAAAAGAGCAGACATGTGATGACACCAGTGGATCCATGTGTGGTCTATGAGAGGAACACACATGCAATGACACCGGTGGATCCTTACGTGGTTTGTGAGAATAACACACATGCAATGACACTGGTGGATCCATATGTTGTCTGTGTAAAGAACACACATGCAATGACACTGGTGGATCCATGTGTGGTTCATGGGAAGAACACACATGCAATGACACTAGTGGATCCATGTGTGGTCTGTGGGAAGAACACACATGCAATGACACTGGTGATATGTGGTTTGTGAGAAGAACACACAGCCAATGAACTCTAGTGGATCCTTACGTGGTTTATGAGAAGACACACATCCAATGAACTCTAGTGGATCTATCTTGACATAATTTGATGTATGCCACGATGTATTTCATTGTACAAGACACTCACTTTCCATTTTTATACTACTCAGTATCTTTCCTAGAAGCACAAATCTGTGCTCATCCTGTCTGCTACTCCCTGATTGGTTATCACAGTTATCACGCGGATCGTGCACACCAACCGTTGATTCTGTGCGATCCAACAATGATCGTTGCACACGTCGTGCCCTTCACAGTACAGCATGAGATAGCACGGACGTCTCCCTCAGCGAGACTTCTACAAGAAGGAACACGATGCCGTCCATGGAAAAAGTCGTCGAGCGGTCATGTCATGTTTAATCAAGTCTGAAAAGCCTACTACTGCTACTACTACGCCACAATGCATGCGTCATCGAGTGCACGGTCGTCGATGGATAGCTGCAATTTATTGCCACTTGATTTTAATAAGACATATCCCATTTTTTACGCAGCGGCTCTCAATCGCCAATTTTAGGGCCGTGTCAAACTTCGTACATAGAAATTGTGTGTGCGCCCTTTGCATGTGCCTCAATACGGAACTGCCATGCATGGCCCGGGAAAAAAGTGACGTACCGTGCGCGTGTCGCGGTGCACGGTGCAGTCGACTGCGCGGCGCGTTGCACGGTGGTGCAACGAAATGTGCCTTGCTTCTATCCACCTTAACTATTGAGCTCACTGACCCCACGCAACACTCTCCACTGCCCCACCAGCATCCGCAAACTCCTGAGAATACTTCATCCGCGCCGGCGATGGCCGAGGAGGATAAGGTGGGCATCGTCACCTCCGTGGCTGCCGGCGAGGAGGCCCCCGTCTCCTGGCTATATCCTATTTATGGTTGAATGCATCGAACCTCGTTAAGCAACCTACTTTCTATCGCTATATCCTATTTAGCTGCGCACAGCTATATCTACATTTGTTTCGTTTTCTGAATGAATGTATTCTGCCTGGTGTGATTTGCTGCTCTAGATTTGCTACCTGATCGGAGGCAAAAAGAGGTCCAAAAGGGAACGAAATATCAAAGTGAGAATCTTCTCTAGATTTGCTACCAATTTGGGAAAAATGAAACATATCTATTTAGCGAGAGAGGAAAAGGGTACTCTTTCAAACTGCCAGTTAACGAGCTACCATCTTGATAAGATACAAGACACATACATAAACATAACACAAAGAGGGTTAAATTTAGTTTACTACTCTCACTTGAGGCGCTAGCCATCTTGACAAGCTAACTGAGTTCCACAAAACAGAAACATAACACTAAGAAGTAAAATTTAATTCACTTCTCATTAGACCACTTGAGGTACTTGACATCGTTCCTAGGTGACCAACTGCGATCACTCCAGGTGGATCTTACATTATTGGCCCTCCACAGCTCACGAAATGCAAGTTCGTCCCACCTGGCATCTGACTTGGCTTTCCTATCTTCAGCGTCCTGCGGCACAACTAGCGGTGCATCACAGGCCTGATTGTTGCCGCTAGAAGATGCTGCCTCTCTGTTTGCCGCTTCAGCTGCAGCCTCTCTGTCGGCTGCTTCTTCAGCTGCAAGCTCTCTTTCAGCTGCTTCTGCAGCCTCTCTGTCAGCTGCTTCAGATGTAGCCAATTTCTTTGCATATTCAGCTTCAAACTCAGCTATTCCGCATTTTCTACAAAGGGCTCCCCTAAGCTCGTCTTCCCTCTTGCAAATAGGGCAAAACACGAGGTAACGTAGAAAAAAATGGATCTTCTTCTACAGCTGGTAGGTCACGTAAGCATCTATGGCTGCATACTTCAGGTTTATATCAGACAACGGCCACTCGTCCCAGAAATCGTGCCTATCCGTAGGGAAATCTTCCTTCATTTTGTCGTACGACTCATCGAGGATTCTAGTTGCGAGTGATGCCATTCCATCCTTCTTCGAGCCCCCTAGGATCTTGACAAGACGCTGAATATCGATCCAGTTGTGCGCAGGAATTATAATTTCCTCTTGATACAATTTCGAAAAATCAGTTGTTGTGTCGACAGTGCAGAAAACAATTCCCTTTTTTACAAGGAACTAGCGCAGCGCCGGACATTTCCTGTCAGTCCTGAAAGTATGTAGTTTGTCATCACCAAAATTTGTAACTACAAATATTTTGTCAATGCAAGATCATCATCTCAATATAATTTTGAAAAGTTTAGTAAATGCAAGATCAAGACTCTCAACATTGTATTGTCATAATTTATTCGGTTTTGCTATTTCTCAGTCGACTGAACGAGTTGCACATTTCTTTTAACTACGGTTGCACTTTTCTTAGGTGATTGAGACTAAAGAAAATCTCAGTCGATTGAGACATAGGCAAACCCTAATTTATTTGGTCCTAAGTAAAATCCAGTAGTTGCAAGATGAGCAAGTGGATAAAGAACAAGAGGAGAAAACCCTAAAAGCGGTTAGCTACAGAGAGCAGATCTACAAACCAGGAGAGGTGGTAGACGAGGACGTGTTTCCGCATGGCCAGTTGAACGACGGCAACTTCACTCCCTTCATATGGGTGCTCTAGGGTGTACTCGAGGTCCAATCCCACAAACTTGTCCTCGTCTATCCCAAGCCAACCCTCGTACATCCTCAGGACATGCACCACTGTCTCCTCCTCGTTGGTGTAGACAACGTCTATCTTCTTGTTGTCATGGGTAGTGAAGCTTGTCTCTAGAGTGCGTAGATCTTCCATGGCGGCAAGGAGAAGACGGGAAGAAGATAGTAGATGACAGGAAGAAGAAGAGTGGTTTCTGTGAGGCAGGGGAACGGTGGAACCGTCAATGCGCTTTTATGGTAGGGGTTAACGATTGGGACGGAAGTCCAAGGAGAGACGCGTGGCGGTGGCTGTTCCAGCTTCTGAGTAAACAAAAAAATAATTATAACACCGATACATGGGCCCTGTTTTGTCATGTCAATACACTAGGTAGGGGTGTTGTCCTATCCACTGTGCCAACGCTGCAAGCCTATGTGACAGCCACCCTGCCTAAGCGACGGGAGCGACATAACGGCGAACTGACAGGGGGGCCAACTTGATGCCTGTTAGCCTGATTTTTTGTATTGAAACGTAAAGTTGAATTCGTGCCGAAAAGACCCTCTGAGTATTTGGCACACCAACTGTAGTCATCCTGGCTGATTTCAAGGAACTTGGGTACCGCGTTGCCTGTACACCCCAACTTTCGGGCCGCAAAATGATATTCTCCTATTTATAGGCCAGACAATAGAATTGGGGTAGTTTAGGCAAAGGGGTAAGTAAAGGGAATATTCCTGGGCATCAAACCCAGATCCGTGCGCAGACGGGTGATTCCGGCAATAAGTCCCGCGGCGCCGGATCTAGCGCCGGGATTTCAGGCGACCGCCGATATTTCCGGTCGGCACCGGTTCGGTATTCTGCATGCATTTCTGGTGGGCGCCGGTATGGTCCGGCGGCCGCCGGTTTGGTCGGCATGGGGTCCGGTCCGCCGGAGCTGGCGCCGAGAATTCCGATAGTGGATCCGGTTGCGCCGGATGGTACGCTGGTTTGGCTCTGCCTCTTCTGTCTCCTCTTCCAAGCCTCTGTCTTGTCGGGCGTGAGTCCTCGGGCTTCCTCCCCTATCTCCGTACTAGGCGGTGTGAACCTATCATGGTCATATGACTGAGTATGAAGTAGTATACCATTCAATGGGGTAGGAATTGGGCTCACATAGAGGAACCGATTCACCTTTGGAGTCCATGACGACTTGGCATAAGTTGGAGACATTGATGTGGCAACGACTGTAAGTCAGGCTACATCAAATTGTCCAAGAGGTGGAGTTCCTTTTTTTCCTGAGAGAGGAAACCTTTTTTTATTCCTTCTTTGATTCAAAGAGAATTCAAAGGTATTGTGAAGGATCTTATCCCTTAGGAAATAATCCTACGCTGTTTTGTTTGATTCATAGGATTCCAATTTGTAGGAATTATGTCTGGTTTGGAACGCAGGAATAGGAAAAACACGGGAATTGAGATTCCTTCAAAGTATTCCTTTGCCCTCTATTTTTAGTAAAATTTCCGTCCACTCCAACCTCATGGTATAATTGCTTTGCTTTCCCTATGATTCAAACACATACTTGATCCAAATTCCTATAGTTTCCTCTTCTTATGTTTTGAGAATCCTGCAAATCAAACGAGCCCTGAGAGATGGTCTTTCTTTTTTTGTTTGTCTTTGATCATTTTTTGTTTGAACATAGGGTCATAGAGCTTCCTGGGAACATGAAGAGGGTGGAAATTGCACAAACCTCCAACAATTGGATTTGAAATTGCAGGGAACTCTAGATAATTAGGATATTCTAGTTGTAAGAAACTACTACAATTAATTTTGGGTACAAATGTTGCACATAGCACAAAATTCTCGATTAGCCCTCTTAACATTATTTCTTACATACCCGGGCTCAACAGTTGGAGCTCTTTGCAACTATGGCTCTAATTGTTGGAGGTTTGTGCAACTAGCCTCAATTGGAGCCCCACCCCCACTCGCCCACCTTCTTCAGTACTAGTAGTAGTACTACTACGTACCATTAGCCTTTGTCTTCTCCATCGCACCCCGGCCGCCAGCTCATGCCAACGATCTTCCCTCCCTCCCCCACCCCACCCCACCCCACCCCAAAGAAAGCCCCCAAAACACCATTCACAACCTCCTTCCATGGTGAGATCGAGCAAGGTCTATAAAGATCCTGAGCAGTTTCAGAAGGTGTTCACCGAAGGCCCTCTTCAAATACTCATCAACCATTGCAATGCCACCACCGCCACGAGCCTCGTCGGTTCGTCCAAACATATTCTTCAATCAGCAAAAGAGAGCGGAACTACGCCTTCTTCTCATCCGTTGGCCTCCCATGTGTTCTTCATTCTCACCCGATGGTGAGATCATGGGAATCCAAAGACTGTTTCGAAGTGGCGGGCAACCCATGCAAGCTGACGCTGCTGGATAGGTTCTCCTCCGATGTTGTGATGCCAAATGGTTTTCATGAGCAGTGAGCAGGCGGCAATGGAGATTGGATCATCACAGTTGGGCCCGATTTCACGTGGGTCCTTGTCAACGTGTACACTCGTCGCAAGATTGTTATTCCACAAGTGTCAGGGTTTGAACCGACCGAAGGTTCTACACTTACATTTCAGGATGATGCTGATGAAGGTCGACGTACTAAACTACAGAAGATAGTCATTTGCCAAGTTTCGACAGCTGCTAGGGGATACAAAGATTTCTCTCTAGTCGCCATTTTCAAATTCAAGAATGTTGTCATTAATGGGAATCATAGTCATGGATGGTCAGTTTGTGTGAACAAGTTCCAGGGCTACTTTAAATACTGTGATGCTATTATCCAACACAATCGTGTGTTCACCGTGACCGAGAACGGCTGTGTTTATGCATGGAAGTCTCTGGAACTTGGTATATTCACCTCCCTACTTATTTTATTAGCTTTGTTCCTGAATCGATGCAAGCTAATTTTCCTGAACTTTCATTGGTTAGTAGGAATTCCATTAAAATTTTAGTTTCTTTGATTCGAAGGAATTCCCTAGGAATTTTAGAGGAATGCAATCTTTAGGAGGTTTTCTTACATATAAGTAGGTTGTTTCATATGATTGAGTTCTGCTGATAGTATTGCTTTGCCTCCTAGTACATCCCATGGAAAATATGGTATCTACTAGTAGTAAGTACTTATGTGAGACCAGATATTATTCCTAAATCAATGTAAGCTATTTTTTCTGAAGTTTTGTTGGTTAGTAGGAATTTCGTAGGAATTTTAGCTAATTTAATTCATACGAATTCCCTAGGAATTTCAGAGGAATGCAATCATTACTAAGTTTTCTTACATATAAGTAATTTGATTCATAGGATTGAGTTCTGCTGATAGCATTGCCTTGTCTCCTAGTACTAGTACATCCATGGAAAATATGGTATCTACTAGTAGTATTTACGTGAGACTCAGATACTAGACATATGACATATCATAACTATATAGAATTATAATACTAGGTAAAGCTCAAAAAATTAGAAATTTGATCGACATCTATAAAGTATGGGTGCATATTTAGTTCTTGTATTTTCTATCATGTAGAAGTCAACGTTTATTAGGTACTAGTACTTGTAAATTTTGTTAACATGGTCTTGAGAAATGAAGGAGAAGATTCTAGAATGATGGAGAGGTGTGTTTTGAGGATTGTGCATATCGTTCATTGTGCTAAACACTATCAATAGAATCTTCAAGTACATGCTAGAATGGAAAAGAAGATCCAACGGCTGGCAATGTTGGGATTCACAAGTCCTGATCCAACAGTCAATATTCAAAGTTATTCATACACTATATAGGGGTAAGATAAGATAAGATATTAAACCTCCTAGAAATAATCCTTGTTGGTCTTCCTTTGGTATATAAGACACCAAAATCTTGTAGGATCCAACCTTGCTTTTTTCCCCTATGAACTTTACATCATCTTATAGGATTATTTCCTATTTCATTTGATCCTATGAATCAAACAGTGTCTCTTGGAGAATTTCCATAGCATATCCCCATTTCGAAAAGAATTAGAATTTCCATAGCATCTCCCTAGGTTGGCATTTTTTTACGCAATCAAACATCTTAAGTATAATCAAGATTTTTGAAAATAGTATCGTATATCAACTTCTACAATGTTAGATCAATATCAATATTATTTCCATGTTACATTTCCTTTCCCTTTGAAGGTCCTATCCTTATCATGTCGCCACGCGATGTGCTATACCTGACACATTGATATGGGGTGGCCCGATCTTCTCAGCAAGCACTTGTCGATGGTGATGGTGGATGATAGATAACTAGCCTGTAGCTATGAACTCTCCCGCTCGATCCCTGATGCCAATGCAACAGCTCTCAAACCTTGTAGGATATTCACAACACCACGCTCTTGCGCACGCAGCCGTGACCACGAACGGTAGTATGCAATCTACTAATTCCCAATGGAACAACATATCACACACAATTATAGTTGGTAAATTCGAACACAGGGTAATTTCAGAGGTTCTGTGAAAGAAACAACTCCAAAATATTTTAACATGGTCTCTCCCTAAACTACGACGCCCCCATCTATTTATGGGTCCAAGAGGCGGCGGACTATGGTGGAACCCGAGTTGGTTCCACCCAACCTGGATACAAACCGGCCACAAGTGGCTCGGCCAGGACTGGCTCTGCCGTGGCAGAGTCCTAGTCGGTTTTCCTGCCGCGGCAGCCTGCCGTGGCAAAGAAACGAGACTTTTCTCTGCCAGGGCAGAGAACTTCCTCCTCTTGTTGATCTTCGTCTTGGATAGCTCCTTGCGCTTCCTCCCTCTCCTCCCTCGCGCATTCCTCATTGATCAACATGCCATGTTCCTTCAGCTCCTCACTCTGTGCTATGCCTTCTTCTCCTAAGTACCTGATCATACAATAATTCAAAGACTTAGGTAGTATAAAATTCTCATTAATTAAAACACCAGGTTCATTAAGAAACAAGTTCACCTGTTGTTCTAGTAGCTTGGCACGAGCTCTTGTGATTGGTCCAATCCTTATCTCATTGGATTGATCCTTCTTTGCAATTGGAACAACTTCATTAGCAATTGGGGTAGGTGTAATTGTAGGGATGTCCTCATCACACATGGTTTGTTGAGGACGATGAGGAGAATGATCCTGGTAGGTGGTGGTTAGCAAGATCTGCCGGTGGTTCAAGACTTCTTCTGGTCTATACATATTGTGTCTCAGGCAATGCAATTGCTGATGATACTAGTGTTGTTCACTATGGTCACACTGTTCGCACCTATCCTTCTGGGTTTGAGTGCATGGTGTTCTCGATGGACACAAGCCAGTTAACTGCAGCTAACCGATGGAAAAGGGTTACTGACCTTGGATCATATCTCTTTTCCTTGGCGTGAACTATCCGATTATCATTGCAGTAGGCGATGCAAATGATCCACCAGGACATCTGACAAGAAGGAACTATGTTTAGACATCACACCAAGAAATTGGCTACGAGTACAGGCCACGTCTTGAAATTTGCCGCTTTAGTCTGAATGGTGACGCAGCTATTGGTTTCCACACCAACACTCACCGGATATGGTCGGAGACTCCATTTTGGTTCATCCCAAGCTTCTCTAACGCCTTGGAGTGGAACGAGCCTATTCAAGGATAGCTCATGTGGTCTCGGCCTTCTATTGAACTCTTTCTTTTGGCTGGTTTCTAGCTGATGTACGAGTACTCAGCATTTAGTTTTGCACCCGGTCCGGCTTGTAAAATACTCCGTATGACCAAAAACCCTGCGTACTTTCCTTCGCTCTTTGACAAGTAGCTCACTCAGAGTGCTGGATTACTAGGGGTCACATGATTAGGATATCTGTTCTCCTTACTTGATCTTCCCTCCCCCAAGGGAAGACTGTTTTCTCATTCTGTTCGTATCATCAACCCCCGACCCCCAATCTTGGGGGTTATAAAAGACAACAAAAGAAAATAAAAGAAAAGAAAGAACATTAAGATTGGAAAAGAATGACTAAGAATCCTTCGGAGTAAACCTCGTACGAGAACTTGTATAGAGAAGGATTTCCCGTGGCGTAGTAGTTCTTCCATACCAACTTAGCTGCCCGGTGCTGCTATTGGCATAACAACCAGTACACCATAGGTTGACCCAACCCAGTACTCTCGTACTAGGGTTGGCTCCTCGCAGTTCTGCCTTTAACACCAACGGTAGATAGGAACCAAACTGTCTCATGACGTTCTAAACCCAACTCACATACCACTTTCATCGGCGAACAACCAAACCCTTGGGACCTTCTTCAACCCCAGGATGTGATGAGTCGACATCGAGGTGCCAAACGACTCCGTCGATAAGAGCTCTTGGGAGTCATCAGCTTGTTATCCCCGGCGTACCTTTGATCCGTTGAGCGAGAGCCCTTCCACATGGGACTCCCGGATCACTATGGCCGACTTTCGTCTCTGTTTGACCAGTCGGTCTCACAGTCAGGCAGGCTTATACCATTAAGCTCACGAGCAGAATCAACACTTGAGCCTACCTTCGCACAACTCCGTTACTCTTTAGGAGGCATCCGCCCTAGATAAACTACCCACCTCGCAGTGTCCCGCCCCTCCCGAATGATCGGTGCGGTGGTTAGGCATCCTTAGACGAAAGAGGATGGTGGACCATTGATCGATAAAAAGTAGTAAATAAGCCCTTTTCTCGCAGGTACGAGAGATTGCACAACCTTGACTTGAACGCTTGAAGTTCTAAATCAATCTGAAGAGGAAGGCCAATTGTATCATGTCAGCAATGGTACTCTCCTGGGCTATAGACTGTCACCTGCTTCAAGGTATCTTGCTTGTGAAAGCCGAACAAAGAAGAAAAGAATGAAACGGCAGTTCATCAGTAGTCAAAGGTGCAGAATTCATTCTTTGCTTTCATCATTTGAGCCAATTTCTCAAGTAACAACTTCTCCTTCATCCTCTACCATTACGTTTTGCTTTTTAGGACTACCTAAAGGAAAGGAATAGAATGATCCATAGTCGTACCGGGTACCGAATGCATACATCTTACGTCAACTTTATATATATCTAATTATTGATTCCATTCACACCCTTTGGGAACAGGAAACGGAGAACTTGTTGCTTTCTTGTTTTTTGCTCAAACTTGATTTTGCAGATCTCCTTTGCTTGCCGATAGAGATTTTCAATCCACCGATACAAAACCAGGCAGGTCTTCTCAACTTTCTATTTCGAAGCACTTTATTTCACGTGTGAACCATACCCCAAGGGAACTCCTAATATAGGCTGTAATGGCAACCTCTCTATTGGTCATGGGTCCAATCCAATATCAATTCAATCTAGTGGAAAGACTTGGCTAGAAGTTGTATTGGCTAATCGTCCTATCTCAGTAGCCCATCCCTTGTGCACTTAACACGAATTGGTGGTGTACGAGCCCGGGTCACGAGCCTCACTTGGCTTTAAAGCACCGTCGTCTTCACTTTTTACCTTTCTAAACATACGGCTGCTATGGATCGTTGTCCTTCGTTCTATGGCATTTGCCCCTTCTCCTATTGCTATTGATTTCATTTTCCTTCCATTACGAATTACCAGTTCTTCCTCCAACTGGGAATTCTCGAACAGATTCTTCTTTGCTATGTATCCTCTCTTCGATCTCATCTCATCCTTTCTTTCCCTAGCTTCCTTATATGCTAAAAGAAGCTTCTTTGAAGAGCCTAGAAGTGGCTTTAACACAAGCTCCTGACATTGACTATAGGACTGGTGGGTGGTGGATTAGCCTTAGAAGGTGGTTCGCCAGGTCCAAGAAGGTATGGAAAAGGCATTATAGGTTTGATTCACTAAATGTTTTGAACAACAAGTCAGGTAAACCACCAGTTAATACCAACCACGGTTGACTTGATTTTCGATAGATTGAAATGCTTTCAAATTCAGCATGGTTGTGAGATTAATCGTACCCACCCGGCTAGGTCACCTACGAGACTCGCTAATATACTACATTCTTTCAGGCAATGAAAAAAGATGGTTTCTAGTACCTCACTAACCACTGCTCGCGAGAAGCATGGGGGAGTCTAGATAGAAGGGTTTTCCATAATGGTGGTTCGTTGCCTCACCGTAATAAGTGCCTTAGTACTTTCGAGTCTAAGGGGCGTGAGTTAGAGGCACAATATTCTTTCTATATAGTCAACTAGCAGCCCTAGCTAATTGGGCATCAATCACTATTTAAGTCATAACTAGTACCTCCCTTGTGGCGAAACCAATGGTTCACTTGACCGACCAACCGACCCAATAGTAGGAGTAGGCGGCTGGCTTCTTATGTGAAGAGAACGGATGGAGAAACAGATGCGTGAAACTTGGAAAGCTTTGTTTTCCTAACCCAACCTAAGCATAATGAGCTGGTTATTTGAGTACCGAAGCTGTTGAGTGTTCCATTCTTTCGTATGTAGACCCCAGCGAAGAAGGAGAATTCGAAATGGAACTAGTCGAACACGCATAAGATACCGGTTTTAGGCAGAACCCCGGGTTAAATAAAGTAGTAAAGGAGCCCAATCTAAGAAGGGATTCTACGCCACCATAACCAACTGGCTACGTAGATGAATTATCCTTGCGTTCAGCTAGCAAACCCATCCACTAGAGCTTGAACCCATGCTTGCTCAAACCATCTGTTTTATCTTCTAACGAGCATGGCTTTCCTGTCACCTACACTAGAGACGTCTCAACAGTTTAGTTTATTCATAAGTCTAGTACACAAGGAGGGTTTTAGCATGCACTAGCTGTACTATAGTATGATCTGGTATCAGCTGCTGTCTCTCCTTGCTATTAGAGTTTAGTATAGGTCGCCTCAAACTCAAACAAAAACGGGTGCACAGTTCTGCTGCGTCTTATCAAATAGTGCTTTTGATACGGATCAAGCTGATGATCCTATGTTTTGTCCTGATCTTTCACAGCGAATCAACTAGATAGATGATCTCCCAATAACGCGATGAACGTCACCTGAAGAAGAGGAACGAATCCAGCAAGTAACGTGATGAAGATCACCACGCGTCAAACCTGAGCACGACAATCCTTGATGAACACAAGAACCTCCGCAGCAATAATATGATAAACGGTATCGCCGTCCCCGGAGGGATGATACACGGTGGAGCACAATATAGTTTTTTGACTAAACAACTGAACTCCCCTAAACCCTAGGCGGCTGGCTCCTTTATATAGGAGGCCTGCAACTAGTCGGTTGGATAGACCCAAACCGAACACACAACAGACTGGAACCTAACCTAGACTCGGACTCAATAACATAGCAAGAATATTTGACACAACCTTAGACTTATCATTACATATCGTAGGTCGTCCTAGCGTGCCAATCATCGATGGGATGCGCCCGCATCACCTAGCTTGGTGGAGTCCTGAAATTAGGCTTCACCTCCTCCTTCATGCCCATATCTGTTGAGGGCAAACCTCTAGGGTGGCCTGATCTTTCACGATTCCCTTCCAAATCGAGGGTGGAGTGCGGGGGAAGGAGGGAAGGATGAACACGACGAACACACGCACGAAGAACGTGATGAACACACACACGCAAGACCACGATAAACACCAATAGCTCGCGCCGGCAGTGACCGGTCCGGCGCAATCCCTAGGATCAGCGTCGGGCGGAGGACTCTCTCTCGAACCGGCACGGCGAGATGGGAGACTCGGTGAGATCTTGACGTCTAGGCAAAGGGACACCGATGCCTAGGCCTTGTACAACACGGAGGCACGATGCAAACTCCAATGAGGTTTAGGGATATTGGTGCTCCTTAGTCAAGGAGCATGAGGCAAGAATTAGATAGATCCACAAAGGGATTTCCACTAATTCCAATATCAAGCCTAGGGTTTACAATGGAGGTGGGGGTCTATATATAGGCCATCCACAAGTTCAGGGATAATTCAGGCATTAAAGTAGAGTTCTGGGTGAAGTAGAGGGGTACATGGGCCATAGGGCCCAGCTAGGCTCGCAGGCCCATCGCTTGGGCCGGACAGTCCGGGTCGGCACGGCCGGACAATCCGGGGTGACCGGACACTCCGGGTGGTGTCCGGGGAGTGTCCGATTTGACCTTCTGAATGTCCATGCCAGGCCCGGGCTCGGGAAGGCCAGCCACTCCAGCTGAGTCGCGCCGGACACTCCGGTTGCGCCGGACACTCCGGCTCAGATGCAGCTTCAGGGCTCGTGGGTCGACGCGGCGGGGATTCGTACCTGATGATGCACAGAGTAGAGGTATGAAGTATCACGCCATCCAAGGAGGTATCAAATTGGCACGAGGAGAGGAGTGAGTTCACCTTAGCTTGTAGGAGTTTGGCTCGGGCACGAGTCATGGGTCCACTTGGGGGACTTGTTGGTGTAGATGTAGAAGCATCCGTATGACGGGCTGCATCAATATCATCATCCCCTCCTTCAAGAAGCGTTGTCCCCAACGCTTGCGGCTTGGATCGGAAAGGTGGCGTGATATGAACAATCACTTCACGCGTCTTCGCCATCTTCAAGTCTTGCTTGCCTTCCTCGCCACATCCTCCCTCTTGGCCTACTCGACTTGATACGGCCCTTGGCGCCTGCACCTCCTTGCATCTCCATACGAGCTTGGACCTAGGCGCCATCGTCTTCTTCTTCTTCTTTTCAACTCTTGTTGGAACCCGTGGTTGCTGAACACGGACCTTCTTTGCACAACCTGGCATAAGATGAGTAATGCCTGGACCACACAACTATCAAACATGTCCATCCTTGCCTCTATGCATTCGCACAACTGTCCCAACAAAACGCCTCACAGGTGTGCTAACAAAACTGCTCTTGTTACCCCGCTGCACCACATGCACTGGAACATCAGGAGCACAACTATCATCTGTCTGAACACCTGTGTCAACACAAACAACCTTCTGAACACATGTTGCAACATCCTCCCTCTTAGCAATAAGAGGATGCACTTCAACTGGCTTGTCACTAACAAGTTCCACTGGCTTGTCATCTATAGGCATAGTTGAAGCAGTATCAACATTGTCGCACTGCGCATCATGCTCTCCATCCTACACCTTAGCTAGCCCAGATTTTGGCTTAGCCTTGCGCACCTTCTCCTTATGTACCACTAGCTCCACATCAGACTTTATGTGATCATCCTGCATAGGCTTCAAAGTCTGTTGTTTGCCACCATGCACAAAAGAATATGTATTTGCTCTTCCAGCATGTGTAGCGTTGCGATCATACTGCCATGGACGACCAAGTAACAACCCACATACCTCCAATGGCAACACATCGCACTCAATCTCATCAACATAATCACCAACTGTAAATGGCGCACGCACCTTATGAGTTACCTTCACCATACCACAGTTATTAAACCATTGTAGATGCTTAGGTTCAGGAATACGCCATGTGGACAACCCAACGCTGCCACCATTGCCTTGCTAATGCCATTAGTACAGTTTCCTCCATCAACAATCAACTTGCATGCTTTGCCTTTAATCATACACTGCGCCTGAAATAAATTCCAACGCTGGCCTTTATCAACTGTCATGCAAGCATCGTCTTGTACTCACTTGAGTTGCAAATTCAGCCCACCCAATGGTACAACATCCTCAGAACTATCCACCTTGTCCAGCTTGGACTTCTCCCAAAATCTAGTGCGCAGAAACTGCTTCAAATCTGCCCAATTAGTGTTGTTATGCCCTTTGCGGTCTTCTCTTCCTTCCACCAACTAGCCATAGTCTCATCCACATGCCGGTGTGCAAGAACAAATTCAGTGCGACCACTAAACTTGGAATCGATCGAACGACATTTGGCAAAACCATCATCCATGTCAAACCTCCAAGATCTAAACTCCGCATATGTGGCAGAACTGTCCAACTTCCATTTTATATCTGCATAATTAAGTGACGATCCCACAACAATAGTAGTATAGTCAAAGTACACATCATCGCTCTGTCTATCTTACGAACTTTCTTTGCTATTTCCATATTTTTCACCTGTTTTCTTTTCTGTACTCCACGTACCAAGGGCTCAAGTAGAAGCGGCAGGCAGCGATCCCGATTTGGTCACGGTGAAATACTATGTAAGGAAACTCACGTTGCGTGACACAAAGTAGCGATCGGAATTGTTCCTTTTTTTTCTTGACTCCCACTCGACAGATCCCAGCGAGGCGGAGCGAGCGATAGGTGGGCGCGATCGCCAGGAGACTCGGTCTCGTGAAAGCTTACGGCGGCGGGACTTTTCTGAGTTTCTTTTCTTGACCGGATCGGATCTGGACACCCCACGATCGGAGCTGGTACCCTGGAACGATCTGGCAACTGATTATGATCTCAGCCGCAAATCCTGCTGCTCCTTCCTTTCTCGCTAGCCAAAACAGACTCCTGCCAAAAAAAATCGCGGCGCCCCTCAATTCGATCGTGAGGCGCGCGTGCTGAAGGAAAATAAGCGATCGGGGTATTCCTCCTTTTTTTCTCTCAAGTACGTTGAATGCACGTACTCACGCTGGACTCCAGCTTATGGATCGGTTTGCCTTTTTTTTTTACAGCACGCGTTGCCTAGAGCTGAGATTTGGTAGCGATCCAAATCGATCGGTTGCCACTTTTTTTTTCTTGCTCCACGATTCAAACTGATCCAGATCGGTGACTTTTTTTTTCAATGCCCTGATTGGATCGATAGCACTCTCCAAAAAAAATCGCTGGCAGGAGCAAAAATCGAGAAGCTCGATCTCGACCTTGGCTGTTGATGGAGATATCCCGATCCTGACTTGCCGGCGATTATAAAACGATCTGTACAGTGAATTCACCAATCTAAAATCTCCTGACGAAGAACAATCTAAAACCGATCTAATCTGAAAACTGCCTGAAAAACAGTCCGCAGATGATCAAAAAACACGTTGTGATCAATAAGAGCTCTGATACCACCTGGTACGGATCAAGCCGATGATCCTATGTTTTGTCCCGATCTTTCACAGCGAATCAACCAGATAGATGATCTCCCAATAACGCGATGAACGTCACCTGAAGAAGAGAAACGAATCTAGCAAGTAACGTGATGAAGATCACCATGCCTTAAACCTGAGCACGACAATCCTTGATGAACACAAGAACCTCCGCAGCAATAATCCTGGAAGATGAAGAAATTTTCTTGAATTTACTTATGGACTACATGTGGTCAGATGGGTTCCCCTCTTCAGTCATTTGGTACCTCTTCAACGCTTCCTCCTATTCCTATTGATCAGATCAAAGCCAAACCTATCTAGTCTTGCATGTTGTCACCCACCGCTCTTGCCAAAAACAAAGAAATTCTATCTTGGGAACTAAAAAGAATCGGAATGGGAAGTATTTATTTCTGGATTCTTCGGCTAGCATCCTTACTTCCTTCTTCAATGGAAATTCTATGTTTTGGCTCGGTATAAACCCAAAAATGAGAAATTCTCTTATTTTTAGACTCGTCTTCTTTTGGTTCAATCTGGAGAACCCAGTCGAAACTCTGATTCATGTTTATGGATTTTCATAACTCTCCTATCTACCCGGAAATGATCTTCTACCTTTACTGCATGTGTTCTTTACATATCTTTGGATTGTTTTTCAAATCATTGTGTCGTTACAAATTTTGTGGTTGCATGCACCCTTGTGAGCAAGTTGATGAGGACGTCCCTACGGTTGATACAACCGTTGCACCTACAACCACACTTCCTCACGTTCCACAATTCCAAGGACCTCTCACAAGAGCTCGTGCACGCCAACTAAATTATTAGGTACTTTCGTTTCTAGGAACTATTCCTAATATTCATGAGAATATCATGCTGCCTAAATCAGATGTGTGTATGTTACTTAGGAATGATGGGCCTAGCATGGATGAGAGGGACAAGCATTGGAGCATGATCATGCATGGAGATGATGGCAGAAATCGTGTGAGGATCCAGGATGACGCTGCAAGTGAAGATTTCAGAACTTTGAAGCCACTATAATGAAAAGATGAAGACATGGACGAACTAGAGAGCTACACACTTCAAATTTTCGTCCATGTGATTAGATGGTGCTGCGTCACCTTTAAATATGGGCCAGGCCCATGTAATTTTCGTCCAAATAAAGGGGCTGAACTTTTAGAGTCCGTATAGTGGAGGAAACCGGCCTGGAGATGGATTTCGACCTCCTCCCCAAGGATGGTCGGAATTCCCTTCTGTTCCTCCATATATACTCCCATTAGTTCATCGTTTAGACTCGGATTTTGTTTAGTAAAAGACTTAGCCACAAGCTACTCTTCGCCATAGGCACAAGTGTCAAACCGACCTTTTGTACTACGCATAGACAGAATCTCACCTCTTCAATAAAGCTTTCATCTATATTCGCAATATCTTGATTGCATCTATAATTCTTGCTGGTTCTTCAATTGCTTGCAGGGATTAATCCTCGTGATCAGGTTGATCTAGCTCCGACGTGATCAATAGCCTCGGAAGTTGGTATATCGATTGCTAAGGCGCAACGTCTCGCACGTTTGTAGTCGGACCGTCAACGTCGACCTCCACCATAATCGATAGATATCGTCTCATCGAAAGATCGGGCACCTTTACCCTATCAGGTGGTATCAGATTTCGGGTTTCTTGGTGAGATCTTATAGTTTTCATAGTTTAGATTGCATCTGTTCTTCTTCCTATAAACCATAAAAAGCCAACAAATTAGGGTTAGATCCGTATCGTAGAAACACTTTCGGGCCTATTGCATCATTTCTTTTCAGTATTTGCTTTGTTGACTTCTAGTCTGCATCGTCATGTCCAGTGCTGGTTTTAGATCTAGATCTTTAGAGTTTCGAGTTCTGGTCACAATCATCACCACCGCCACCACCGATTCCTCCATCACCACCGGTTCCGCTATCACCACCGCCATACACTTGCTACGACCCTACGCCCACATACCGCCTCCGCCACCACATATCCTTGTTCCAGTCCAGTTAGGTTTGTTTTTGTTTTCCTATTCGTGCTTTCCATCATTGTAGATCCGATCCGAGTTCCAGGAAGTTTCGGCCAGAAGGGAAGAGCAGGGGAGAGCAAAAAAAAAGTCTGGAAAGTCCTCCGAATTTTTTTTCGGCCTATACTGTTTTTAGGCTTCTGGGATCGTTTTGAGCTATACGCCACTATAGTGAAAAAAATTTGGTGTCTGCACGCTTTCTAGAGCAGTTTCGTGCTGTTTTTGGAAATTTCAAAAAAAAATCTTGAGCCTATCCTGATATTCCACTTTGCTGATCGTTTTGAGACACTTTCCATATTAGTGATTTGCGCCTCATTCGCGCGCTGTTCAGAGCACTGGTGCCTGTTGCTTTTCGGTGTCGCGGCGTGACTCGTAGTGTTCTAGGCTCGTGTCTCTAGCTTGGGATAGTCTAGGACCAGCACAGTACTGTCGTTGGGCTATTATTCAACCTTGCATTGCTGTTTTGAAATTGTGTCTACAGATATTGCAGCCACCTAGAACTCCACATATTCCTACACCGTGCGTTGACACCACCTGACAATCGCTCTATTCAATCTTCCTGAAGCTTGATCACAACGGTTGCTGCTCACCACCTGCTGCAGGGTAAGAACGGGTAAGAGTCTTGGTTTGCTTGACAAATTAAGCGCTTTCCACCACTGTTCCTGTTGTATCTCTATTATATACCTGTGCTTTTTGCGTACTAATCATGCCACCAGAAAACACCGAGACACAGCCACTGGAGGGTGAAGCCTTGCAGGCTCACGTAACCACACTTTTGGCTGACCATATGCAGGATGTGGACAAGCGTTTTACTGACACGATGGAGCAACTCGAGGGACTCGAGACCGCCTTCACCACCAAACTCGACGCTAAATTCTAGGAGGTGCTAGCACGCTTACCTCCACCACCGACGGCTCGCGCGCCTCCTCCACAACCGACTCGCGGGGCTCCTACACCGCACTTGTTGGACGTGCACAGCGCATTCTCAAACATCCGGCGCAAACTTCGGCTGCGGGTGCTGCTGCTGCCGCGGGCACTGCTGCTGCTCGCGTTGTAGGAGCTACGGGCGTCACACAGGCCCGTGATGCTCAGTTAGATGATTTTTATGAGGAAGATGAGGACGAGGGCGAGTACGCGGTCACAGTTGATCAGCCAGCTGGTCGTCCTAGGCAATACAATCCCCACATTCAATGTCCACCCCCTTTTCCGTTGGTACGTGATGATGACCATGTTGCTAAACTGAAATTAAATGTTTCTACGTTTAATGGTCACTATAATCCCGATGCATACCTCTCTTGGGAATTAGAATTAGACCAGCGTTTTGCATCCTTAAATTATCCCGAGGATAGACGTGTTAGTGCTGCTATTTTGTGAGTTCACTAGTTTTGCTTCCATATGGTGGTCTGAATATTGTCATGCTAATCCAATCACTACGTGGGACGCTTTAAAACATGCTATGCGTATTCGTTTTGTTCCACCATATTATCAGCGTTCCATGCTTACCAAATTAGCACGTCTAGATCAAGGCAAAAATTCTGTAGAGGATTACTATCAGGAGTTGCAAACGGCCATGCTGCATTGTGGTATAGAGGAGGATAATGAAGAATTAATGGCGCAATTCGTAGGTGGGTTAAATAAGGAAATTCAGACCATTCTTTGATATAAATCTTATCACACTATTATCCGTTTGTTCCATCTTGCTTGCAATGCTGAATGTGAAGTGCAGGATCGACGCGAGGCGATACGAACTAATTATTCTGCAGGGCGTTCTACTTGGAGATCACCGAATTCAGCGTCACGGGCTGCTGCACCTACACCTCCAGCGACCACATCCACGCGATCTACAACATCAACACCACCTCCGTTTGCTGCACGGAAGACTACTATGGGACCAGCCCCGAGTGCTGCGTCCTCCATGGCATCTACGGGCAAGTCCAGCCAAATTCAGTGCCACAAATGTGGTGGACTTGGTCACTTTGCACGTGATTGTGCCTCCTCTCGTGTGATGATTGCTCTTGAGGATGGTGGATACGATTCCGCTAGTGATTATGATGAAGATACTTTGGCTCTTATTGCATATGATGAGCAATGTGCTGCAGCACCCACGGAGCAAGATTCTGAATATATGGCTGCGGAACATGCGGAGAAATACCCGAGTTTAATTGCACAACGAGTCTTGAGTGCACAAATTACCAAGGCCGATCCTGACCAGCGCCATAATCTGTTCCATACCAAGGGTGTGGTTAAATATCGCTGTATTCGCATTATTATTGATGGAGGGAGCTGCAACAACTTGGCGAGCATGGAGATGGTTGAAAAGCTTTCTCTCACGACACGACCCCATCCTTGTCCATATCACATTCAATGGTTTAATAACAGCGGCAAGGTTAAGGTAACACGTACAGTTCGTGTGCATTTTACTATTGCTGCATATGCTGATTATGTTGAGTGTGATGTTGTTCCTATCCAAGCATGTGCTCTTTTACTTGGTAGACCATGGAAATTTGATACAAATTCTATACACTATGGTAGCACAAATCAGTATTCTCTTGTTCATAATGATAAGAAAATTGTGTTACTTCCCATGTCTCCTGAAAGTATTTTAAAAGATGATCTTGGTAGAGCTAGTAGAGCACATAATGAGGGGAAAAAGCTGAGCGAAAATCAGATTGTTGCTAAGGAACTTATGCCTTCTCCAAGTACTTCTAAATCTGATCCAAAACATGCTAATGAAATTCGTTTGAAAAGTACTTGTTTACTAGCTAGCAAATCTGATATTTCTGAAATTGATGTGAGTACTACTACATGTTATGCTATTATTTGCAAAGAAGTGTTGTTTTCGGCTGAGGAGATTCCTCCTTCGTTGCCACCTGCTATTGCTAACATTGTGCAGGAGTATGAGGATGTTTTCCCACAAGATGTACCTCCAGGACTGCCACCTATTCGTGGAATTGAGCACCAAATTGATTTGATTCCTGGAGCATCTTTGCCAACCATGCGCCATATCGTACCAATCCGGAGGAGACGAAAGAGATTCAGCGACAAATTGAAGAACTTCTTGACAAGGGTCATATTCGTGAGTCTCTTAGTCCATGTGTTGTTCCTATTATTTTGGTACCAAAGAAAGATGGCTCTTCGCGCATGTGTACTGATTGTAGAGCAATCAATAATATTACTATTCGATATCGTCATCCTATTCCTCGTTTAGATGACATGCTTGATGAATTGAGTGGCTCTACCATGTTCTCTAAGGTTGATTTGCGTAGTGGTTACCACCAGATTCGTATGAAGTTAGGAGATGAATGGAAAACTGCATTTAAAACTAAATTTGGCCTATATGAGTGGTTAGTGATGCCCTTTGATTTAACTAATGCTCCCAGCACTTTCATGAGATTAATGAATGAAGTTTTACATGCTTTTATTGGACGTTTTGTGGTGGTCTATTTTGATGATATATTGATATATAGCAAATATGTAGAAGAACATTTGGAACATTTACGTGCTGTTTTTGATGCTTTATGTGCTGCACGTTTGTTTGGTAACATTGCGAAGTGCACCTTTTGCACGGATAGAGTTGCTTTTCTTGGCTATGTAGCACAGGGTATTGAAGTTGACCCCGCCAAGATTGAAGCAATTTCGAGTTGGCCACAACCCAAAACAGTCACACAAGTGAGGAGCTTCCTTGGCCTCGCTAGATTTTATAGGCGCTTTGTCAAAGATTTTGGTTCCATTGCAGCGCCGCTGAACGAGCTTACTAAGAAAGATGTGCCCTTTGTTTGGGGCGATGCACAACAAGAAGCCTTCATGCTACTCAAAGATAAGCTTACACATGCTCCTTTACTCCAACTTCCTGATTTTAATAAGACCTTTGAGTTGGAAGGTGATGCTAGTGGAATTGGTTTGGGAGGAGTGTTGTTACAAGAGGGAAAACCTGTTGCATATTTCAGTGAGAAATTGAGTGGAGCTAGTTTGAACTATTCTACTTATGATAAGGAATTATATGCTCTTGTTTGTACATTACAAACTTGGCAACATTATTTATGGCCTAAAGAATTTGTTATACATTCTGATCATGAATCTTTGAAGCATATTCGTAGTCAAGCTAAGTTGAATAAACGTCATGCAAAGTGGGTTGAATTCATTGAATATTTTCCTTATGTTATTAAACACAAAAAGGGTAAAGATAATATTATTGTTGATGCTTTGTCACGTCGTTATACCATGTTATCTCAACTTGACTTCAAAATCTTTGGATTGGAAACTATTAAAGAACAATATATGAAAGATGCCGATTTTAAAGATGTTTTGCAGCATTGTATAGAGGGTAGAACTTGGAACAAATTCGTCCTCAATGATGGGTTTGTGTTCCGTGCTAACAAACTATGCATTCCAGAAGGTTCCATTCGTCTTCTGTTGTTGCAGGAGGCACATGGAGGAGGATTGATGGGTCACTTTGGAGTAAAGAAGACAGAAGACGTACTTGCTACACAATTCTTTTGGCCACGCATGCGAAGGGATGTTGAGAGGTTTATTGCTCGCTGCACAACATGTCAAAAAGCTAAGGCACGCCTTAATCCACATGGTTTATATATGCCTCTTCCTGTTCCTAGTGTACCTTGGGAGGATATTTCTATGGACATTGTTTTAGGATTACCTCGAACACAGAAGGGGAGGGATAGTATTTTTGTGGTTGTGGATAGATTTTCTAAGATGGCACACTTTATTCCTTGTCATAAGAGTGATGCTGCTGCTCATGTTGCTGAATTATTCTTTTGCTATTTTGTTCGCTTGCATGGTGTGCCTAATACTATTGTTTGAGATCGTGATACTAAATTTCTTAGCCATTTTTGGAAATGTTTATGGGCTAAGTTGGGGACTAAGTTGCTGTTTAGTACTACATGTCATCCCCAAACTGATGGACAAACTGAAGTCCTTAATAGAACTTTGTCTACCATGTTACGGGCTGTTTTAAAGACGAACTTAAAATGTGGGAAGATTGTTTACCTCATATTGAATTTTCTTACAATCATTCTGTGCATTCTACAACTAAGTTATGCCCTTTTGAGATTGTGTATGGTTTTGTTCCTCGTGCACCTATTGATTTATTACCTATTCCATCTTCGGTGCAACATAATTTTGATGCTACACAACATGCTGAACAGATTCTTATGTTGCATAGGATTACTAAGGAAAATATAGAACGTATGAATGCTAAATATAAAGTTGCTGGTGATAAAGGACGTAAGCATATTGTGTTTGATGTGGGAGATTTAGTTTGGTTGCATTTGCGCAAAGATCGTTTTCCTGATTTGCGCAAGTCTAAATTAATGCCACGTGCTGCTGGTCCTTTTAAAGTGTTAGAGAAAATGAATGATAATGCATATAAACTTGAGCTTCCTACAGAGATGGGCACGGTAAGTCCCTCATTTAACATTGCAGATTTGAAACCATACTTTGGAGAAGAAGATGAGATTGCGTCGAGGACGACTTCAGTTCAAGAAGGGGAGGATGATGAGGACATTCCTACGGTTGATACAACCGTTGCACCTACAACCACACTTCCTCACGTTCCACAATTCCAAGGACCTCTCATAAGAACTCGTGCACGCCAACTAAATTATCAGGTATTTTCGTTTCTAGGAACTATTCCTAATATTCATGAGAATATGATGCTGCCTAAATCAGATGTATGTATGTTACTTAGGAAGGATGGGCCTAGCATGGATGAGAGGGACAAGCATTGGAGCATGATCATGCATGGAGATGATGGCAGCAATCGTGTGAGGATCCAGGATGACGCTGCAAGTGAAGATTTCAGAACTTTGAAGCCACCATAATGAAAAGATGAAGACATGGACGAACTAGAGAGCTACACACTTCAAATTTTCGTCCATGTGATTAGATGGTGCTGCGTCACCTTTAAATATGGGCCAGGCCCATGTAATTTTCGTCCAAATAAAGGGGCTGAACTTTTACAGTCCGTATAGTGGAGGAAACCGGCCTGGAGATGGATTTCGACCTCCTCCCTAAGGCTGGCCGAAATTCCCTTCTGTTCCTCCATATATACTCCCATTAGGTCATCGTTTAGACTCGGATTTTGTTTAGTAAAAGATTTAGCCACGAGCTACTCTTCGCCATAAGCACAAGTGTCAAACTAACCTTTTGTACTACGCATAGACAGAATCCCACCTCTTCAATAAAGCTTTCATCTATATTCACAATATCTTGATTGCATCTATAATTCTTGCTGGTTCTTCGATTGCTTGCAGGGATTGATCCTCGTGATGAGGTTGATCTAGCTCTGGCGTGATCAATAGCCTCGGAAGTTGGTGTATCGATTGCTAAGGCACAACATCTCGCATGTTTGTAGTCGGATCGTCAATGTCGACCTCCACCATAATCGACAGATATCGTCTCATCGAAAGATTGGGCACCTTTACCCTATCACAAGTTGTTGCCAGATTGGAAAAGAGAAGTGAAACAAAGCTACGAAGGAGACTCATTAGCTTAAGAAGTTAAGAAGAGAATTAGTGAAGAGAGAGGAGGACAAGATGGTTGGGAAGAGGAGGAAGGGGTATTAAGGAAAAAGGGAGGCTTTATGTGGGGACCGCTGGAAATGCAAGAGCCAGGATAGCACAAGAACTGCATGGGACAGCTACCGGAGGCCATTCAGGTATACTAGCTTCCTATAAGAGAACTAATAGGAACTTTGTCTAGCCAGGAATGGATGCCTCTCTTGAGGAGAGTGGGAAGTGACTAGCCCGATAGGAGAAGAGCGGAAGTGCGATCTTTCAATCCAATCTACGTCGACTGAAATCCATGTCTCATGGCATGAGGGCCATTGCGAGTTGATGTTGTTGCTTTACCGTCACAGTCTGTACACTTGGTAGTTTCTCCTGTATGTATATTCCACCAAGCTTGTAAAAGAACCTTATTAGGAGTACAGTTGTACTCTACTACTACTATTCCATACATAATTTCTTCCAGAATGTTGTATAATAGTAGTACTGTTAGTATTACTCCTTGTAGGTCTGTAGTTTTGTTTCTTTTTCACTGCAGTTTGGGTCCTGTAAGCCTAAGTTGGACGTGTTGGTAAGTACTTCGCTTAGAAACTTCACGTGGTGGAAGGAACACGATGTTTCCAGGTTTACCTGAAAAAACATGTCGCTCATCATGGCATCGCTAGTGATTTGACAAGGCAATACTGTACGACGGTGTGCTAGTCTAGTTTTTTTCTTCTTCTGAATAAGTACTGCTTGTCTACCTAGTAGTACTAGTAAAGGTCTACAAGTAGGAGTACCAGAGAACTCGATGAAGCTAGCTGGAGTACTATTGTCAGTAGCTGCCGCAGAAGAGACAGGGATGGAGTTTTGCACACACCGGTGCACGTGGCAGTGCGTTCCTTCCGAGACAAGCTGGATTTAACTCCCTCACTGGCCTCCCCCATGCACACACAGCCTCTTTTACTCAGTCCCTTCTTCCCATCCAGTACCGCCCCTGGCCTCTCGCTCCATATTGTTGCCGACCAGCTCCTCGGCTCCGTCCTCTACAGATGGTGGCGAGATCGGCGCAGCAACCTTCTAAAGGGCGGTGGAGCATCCGTCATCTCTGTCTCGTAGCAACAATGGCGGTTTGTGAAATACTAGAACACTCGTACCTATTCCCTCTGTTTCATAATATAAGATGTTTTAGCTTATGTGAAACGAGTGTATCTGGATTCACTCCGAACCTACATGATACAGTTGATGATGCGGTTAAATTTTTATTGTCGATTCCGCAACATTGTCATGTGTAGAGTAGTTCTTATCTTGGGTATGCATCCTTTTTTGTAGACTAGGATTGCATAGTTTCTTGTTTTCTGGGCTAGATCCCATAACTAAGAACAGTGGGGATCCGTTCGAAGTTGGTAGTTTGACAGCGCAAACTTTTGAACATTTGCATATATTTGTTAATCAACATCATGTAATCAATATTACAACTTGCTACAGAAGGAGATAGGGGAAGGAGCGAAAAAGAGGATTCTCGATGAAATAGGTTACAATCCTGTGACTTCTGCTATCCCAAGGTAAATCAATAGAATGACATATGTTCTTGTCATCCTGCGTAGATGCTTTCGCTATAATCTCTGTTTATCTTGTAATCGTAGAAGCACAAAGTTGAAGAAGACTCTCAGTTTCCTGATGACAGAGTACAAAATGGATGTCAGATCGCTACACCTACGACGCCTCCTTGTTTACATTCTGTGGAGACTGATGCAGTTGCAGCTGCAGCTGGTACTGAGGAGCCTGCACCTGCCATCGTCGTGCCAGATGATGGAGATGGTGGATGGGTTTTATCATCCGCGGAGACTTGTACCGCTGGAGTTGGCAGTGAAGAGCCTTTAGAGGACATTGTGGTGCCCGATAGTTCACCTATTGTGGAGATTCATGCTACCGGTGCGGTGCTGCTGTTGGTGTTGCTGATCCCGCTCCCGAAATTATCGTGCCACCTGAAGGAGGCGGTGATTTGGGTTTATAATCTATAGAAACTGTTGCACCTGATGGTGGTGAACTGTGATGCGGAGCTTTCTTTCTTATGATTTGTATGCTTTTCTCTGGAACCTGTATTATGGACCTACCTTATGCATTTCTTACAGTTTTGCCTATGGAACTGGAACTACTCCTAGCATGTAATCATAATATTCGGCTGCTTAAGTATTATCGATGATAAACCAATGCTAGTTGAGCTACACGAGAATTGGCCTCTTCCACTTGCAAGCATGGTTCTTGGCTCATCTCCTTTTCACAAGCACGATGAAAAGATGGTTCTGTTCCTTTTCTTGCAGTGCCATTATGCTTGTGTTATTGATCTGGCAATTTTATGCTGATTTTGTCACCCAATCCGCATTTATGTCTCTACATACAAACATATTTGTTCACATGACTTGAACAAAAAATAGTATCTTCTTTGCATCGACTAACACAAGGAGGCATGCAAATATTTATTTATTTTTGAAACAAGGCAAAAGATATGCCATTTTCACTGATAGAGAGGGACATGCAATTCAATTTAATTACGATAACTACTCGTACAAGTTATAGAATGGTAGGGATTGCCATAGGAAATCATCACCTCCAACATCTTGTTCTACAGAAGGCGTTATTACCAGATCCGCAACCTTCTTTTCCTTAGGACGACAATGTCAAGTGTAGGATTTCGAATCTAAATGCAATCCAGTGCAGGTTCATCAGGAAAACCTCCAGCTACGTCAGTCTCCACAGAAGGTATATCAACGCTATGGCAGACACCGTTGGAAATGCAAGTTGAAGCTATTGTTATACTCCTATTAGGATCACATATAAGGGCCAGAAATTCAAGCTCTGAAATCTAGCGTTACAAAATAGACAAGAGGTTACCCCATCTGGATAATTCATAGACAATTCACAATGCAATTTGAGCGTCTTACATGATCCTTAGATCTTAGTCCATCCGGTCTTTTTATTGGTGGAACGAAATTTGCTGGTACTTTTATTTCTGCGAAGAATGTACAAAACATAGCTAAGTCAGACATCTAAATATATCTAACTTTTCTACAGTCTTATATGTGAACATATCTTTGCATAACACTCACTTATCAAACTGTCTACGGATATCTTCCCGCTCCTTGGAAATGCGAAGTCGACGTTCTATAGGGTACATCCATCTATACTGTGTTATACCTCTAAGTACTTCCTCGTCAGGTACATCAACAGCCAAATGATCCATCGTATCAAAGAAGGATGGAGAATATATCATGTCAAAAGCTTGCATAGGATCTCTGCCAAGTCCTTTTTAAGATGTTTTCGAACTCTTCTGTCCAGAGTTTTACTATAGATTTACCTAAAGAACGTACCTACCCAAATCTGCAAGCACCTTGTAAATCTAGATGGTCACAAGCTTTAACTATTTCTAGGAGAGGTGGAGAACAAACCAAAGCCAAGAAGAATGTCCAGTGCCTGAATCTAGCAGGCGAAGCGTGGGGATCACCCAGCTGACTGCCGACCAGTGCGTCTCGTAAAGAACGACGTGGCCAATGGTGGTAGGCCGGCACTGTTGATAAAAAGGTGTCGAGAAGTTTTTTAAGGCGTGGAGAAGTTTGTGGCCTGGTTCTAATCCGGTGCATCTCCCATAAGAACAGTGCAAAATTTGAAGAGACGGAGGCTGGTCGCTCGATTGAGGGCGGGCTTAGGAAAGTTTGGGGTCTCGGCGGAATGTTTTGGCGGGCGCGGGGTGTTTGTCCACAATTTTCACAGAAATATCTTTGAATATTTTATCGGATTTGCCAGTTCTCAAGAGTCACCTCTCTCGCCATTGGATTTACCTTGCGATTCGTGCAACATGAGGGTTACACATTTTTTGCAACTAGCCTGTAACTAGGAATTTAATGAGTTGCAACTACTAGGTTACAACTGAGTATTAGCACAATTAGTAGGGTGACGTCAGAACCTTAACATAACAAGTTCTTAGGCGCCTCGGATCTAGGCGCTCATATTTTATACCTTTTTTCCCATGTTGACGACTTTGTTTCGAATCCGGTCGAGCCCCAGCATGTACCTTGGGATTTTAACTATCGAGCCCAAGAAATTAGACCATTCAGCCTCATTATAGCCCAAGACCTTCTAACTCGGCCATGTTTTGGGTCATTTGGTCGTGCAAATATCCCAGTTAGATTGGGCGAGAGCCCATGAAAAATAGCCAATCAATCCCTGCTTGGCCCATTTTTCTTCAATTCGGCCTTTTTTGGGCACCGTCCACCCACCCCTAAAAAAAATCCGCCTATCCATGTTTTTTAAGTACTACCTACTACATTATTTATACTTAACATTTTTAGTTGAGATGCTAGCAATCACGCGTAGTAGATGGACAAGCAATTTTTTAAGAAGAAAAATAAATAAGTTATATACGATGTTAGTATACATTTTATAAAACATAACAATTTTCTTGTGTAGTGGCAAGGGATGCAGTTTATCTGTAGCAATATTTTGTACTGAGAGGCTGACATGGCCGACCCACCTATCTGCAGCTAGCGCCCATCAACCTTACCATACAAGATATCAAGTTTAACGAGCATGTTTAAAAAGTACTTGTACAACAGTCACAACCGGAAAAAAGAAGACCAGGATCGACACGTTTCTTGTCAAGAGAGGCTGACACGTGGGCCCCAGCAGCAAGACCATACACGCCTACCGCATGGAACAGTGTTACCAAGGTCAAACCGGCGGACGCGACCAAAAAAATGTCCAACATACACACGTTTCCTCTACATAGGCGCCTGACATGTGGACCCAGCAGGGAGACATTATACAGGATGATGTATCAAGCAATGTTGCCAAGTTCCAAACGGGGAGGCGCGAGAGAAGTAAAAAAAGTCTATCATGCACACGTTTCCTGCACAGAGGAGGCTGACATGTCGGGCCCACCAGCCTGTATAGACGGCTGAAGCAGCGAGCAACGCTATCAAGTTCGGAACACGAAGGCGCGACGAGGGTATAAAATCCATCATACACAAATTTCTTCTAATGAGAGGATGACATGTGGGGCCCAACATCATGATTAAATGGTAGATGCATCGAACAACGCTACCAAGTTTGGAACAGGGTAGCGCGAGCGAAGGAAAAAATCCATCATACACACGTTTCTTCTAATGAGAGGATGACATGTGGGGCTCAGGAGGTTGGTTAAACGGTAGATGCGTCGAGCAGCGCTATCAACTACGGAATGGGGTAGCGCCAGCGAAGGAAAAAATTCCATCATATACACGTTTCTTCTAATGAGAGGATGACATGTGGGTCCCAGGAGGTTGATTAGATGGTAGATGCATCGAGCATTGCTATCAACTTTAGAAAAGGGTAGCGCGAGCGAAGGAAAAAAATTCCATCATACACACGATCCTTCTAATGAGAGGCTGACATGTGGGACCTAGCAGCCTGACTAAACGGCGAACGCCTCGACCAACGTTATCGAGTTCAAATCAGGGAGGGACGACCGAAAAGTATGGTCCGTCTTATGGGGTAACCCCGTGGGTGGCCCGATCTTCACGGATCTCGTGGTCAAATCAATGGGAAAGCGAGGGGAAAGGGAGAAGGTAGCGGAAGCGAACGCACACCTCGCGAAGAACACGATGAACACATGCAAAACTCACACGATACAAGGCCGATTACTCTCGCCGTTGGCCACCGGTCCGATAGAATCCTCGCAAGGAAAGATCGGTCAACGTGCTCCCTCGATCCCACGCGGAGAGGGAAGAACACCTTGGAGAGGGTCTTGACGTCTTGGCAAAGGGACACCGATGCCAAGGCCTTGTACAACGAGGGAGGCGCGATGCAAACTCCAGCAAGGTGATGACGATAGTCGATCCCCTTTGGTAGAAGGGGATGAGGCAAAAATAGAGATTCCATAAAGGGGTTGTATTTAGTCTATCATCTTTGACTCCGGGATACATGAGGGGGTGGGGGCTCTATTTATAGGCATGCCACTTACATAGGGGTAGTTTAGGGAATAACTCTAGGGTTGCAACATAATAGAGGGGTACATGGGCTGTGGCCTAGATCTAGTGCGCGTAGGCACCGTGCTGACCGGTAATACCGGTCCTTGGGTCCGCTAGTACCGGACCGAAGCGGTAGCGGCTTCAGGGGGCGGTAGCTCCGGGCTTTAGCTGTCGTCGAGCTCTAGGTCCGGTAGTACCGGTTGGGCAACCGGTAGTACCACAAGCCGATACCAAGGCATCCAGAGGCGATGGCGTGGGCTTCAGTCATGGCCGGTAGTACCGTTGAGGCTGAGCGGTAGTACCGGGGCGTGGTAGTACCGCTGTTGGGAGCGGTAGTACCGCTCGCGTCTGGGGACGAGCTTGGACTTGGCGTTGTAGATGTAGTAACATCCGTAGGACGGGCTGCATCAACTCCCCCTTCGAAAAGAGTCATCCTCGACTCTAGATGCTCGTTATGTAGAGGTGGTAGAGAGACATTCTTGATCCTGGGGTTCGCCATGTAGTCGTCCTCAAGTAGCTTGACGTGGTAGCTCTTCAATGTTCCTTCACTTTCCATGTAGCCTACAAACCTCACAACAAAAGCGAAGCAACACTCAAAGAGTAGCCAATTCTTGAAGATTATAGCATGAGCCCTCGAGTAGAAGGAAGTCACCTTAGGTTGTAGAGATGGCTCGTTGAACGGCAGCCATAGGTAACTCTCTTCGATTACTCTTGTCAACTTATGGTCCATAGAGGTTGACGCGTAAGCAATTGTACCTTCACACAACAAAGACCAAGCAACATATGTTTGTGTGTGATAGATGAGCATGTCATTTGTGGCATGTCCATTTTTGTTCACAACACTATTAGCACAACTCAAGTATAGCAAACAGAATGCATATGCAAGGTCAAAGTGCATGGAAGTTAACTGAACATCATCCAAATGTGGGAACTCAAAAACTCCATAGAATTTCTTAGTGTGGCACTCAAAGCAATTGACTAAGGTATTGATCAACATCTTTGATGCAAGGGTAGGAGAATTCGGCAAAAACACATGAGGAATAATATCCAAAACAATATCATTATGTGTGCAAACCAACCATTGGAAAGAATAATTGTTCAATATGTTGGATGCCATACACATATCATCAAAAGCCAAAATCATGGGGGTATGAGTATCGCAAGCGGAAGCAAAAGCAACGTGTTTGCAAACAAACCATATGAAAGAGCAAGTGGTCCTTATGTTTGTTGCAACAATAATACAAGAGACTTGGAAGCTCTCATGACAATACATGCTCAAAATGGCATTATGGTTGCACACAAAACATCGGAAAGAGAAATTGTTCAACATTTTTGTGGCAACACACAAAGCATCAATATTCAATGGCAACGAAACATGATTGTCACAAGGTGAAAGAATACCATCAACATGCTTGCAAGCAAACCATAGGAAAGAGCAATTTTTCAACATGAAAGATGCAAAGCATGCAAAAGGTATCAGAGCTGGGTTCGATCTTGAACTCACTTGGGGGATGCTCTCTAGAGCTCTTTTTGTCAACTCGTGCTCAACCGAGGTTGACATTGTTGTGCGGGTACCTACACACATCGTAGATAAAAGGAAGAACGTGTGTGCATGGTAGAGAAACACATCATCCATCATGACATATCTCTTCTTGTGCACATCACCATTAGTGTCAAGCAAGTATGAAATAGATGCATGGTGAGTATGCAAGTGGTGGACATGCTTATCATGGCATTTACCAAAATCTCCAATATTTGAGAAAGCTATGGGGGCCATCTCAATAGAAATCATATGATAATTATTGTTGCAAGCAAAACAAGTGAAAGAGGAATCATCCAACTTATTGCAAGCAACGGGAGAGATTATAAAACAGCCATGACAAAGCATTGTCCAAGGGGTACCATTGGTAACATCATTGCAAGCAAAACATTGGAAAGAGCAATTGTTCAACAAAGTGCAAGCAATCATATCATCAACGTAACGTTTAGAGCATGGCATGTCTATGGCAACATCATCACAATCAAATAATTTCACATGCTCAACATTATGCAAAGGCAAAGTATCACATGGAAATATCAATGAAGCATATGTGATATCACAAACATCATCCATAGCATCACAAGTCATCATGTCCACTAGTGGGATCATGGCATCATCAACACCTGTATTCTTACCTTGTTCATACCTCTCATATGAAGTGGGTGTTGTGGTAGAATTGGCCTCCATGTGGGCGACTTCTTCATCATGTATGGGGATGGCATCATCTTCATCCACCATGTACATCTTCTTGGTTGGAGACATCATCATCTCCAAGCTTGGCGCTTCTTGATCCATGGAACCTAGCACATCATGGGATAACACACTAGAGGTAGAGGGTAAGTCGTTAGAAATCAAAGTGGTCTCACATGACCTATCAACTACCACTCTCAACTCACTTGGTGTATCACTCATGCCCTCAAAGTAGAAGCACTCCATCCCACATATGGTGGAGTCCCTCATCTCACTCTTGCTTTCACTCAAGTGGGCTAAGTGGCTCTCATACTCACATGGGATTGGTACCACATCATCACTCAAGCATATGGGGGTAGGCTCAGTTCTCTCAACTCCATGCGCCTCCTTTCGTGAAGGGAAAGTACCATGCTCACCATTCTCGACCTTGTCGTCGCCATCTTGTGGTAGTGGTGGAAGTAGGCTCATGTTGTTGTCGAGAGCGGTGCTCGAATTGACTTCATCACATATGTGGCCTTGGCTTCCTCCATCTTGAAGTGTAGACTCTTGGCATGAAGCTTGATGGCGTGGAGGAGAGCTTGCTCTTGGTTCCCTTTTGGTGGTGGCACGAGTAGTTGAAGGCGCCTTATGATGGTGTCGACGGAGGTCATTGGCGTGCCTTGCCAAAGGTTGATGTAGATGGCGCACATGGTCATCCACATGACACTCATGATGATTCTCCTTTTCCTTGGCACTCTTCTTAGTGAGGCGTTGTAATGAGTGCAAAGCATCATTAGTCTTGGCCATCATGCTCATGGTTTTGGCGAAGTTGTTGTCCATGTCTCTCTTGAAGTTGTTTAGGGAGCTTTCGAACTTGTCCATGTGATGGTGGACCTTGGCGCTCTCGAGGTGGGGGCTCCCTCTTGGTCGATGCAACTTGAGGAGCTTGTCGTTGTCGTTCTTGAAGTCTTCCATGCTTGGGGAGTTATTGTTGTTGTAGAACTCCATATCACCCAAGCATGTGGAGCCATTGTTGGTGTAGTGCTCCATCATGTCATCCATGCTTGTGGAGGCATATGCACGGTGGCTCATCATGGATTCTTCATAGATATCATCCTCGGTTCCGGAGTCCCTAGACATGATTCACAAGACCAAGTGGTGTATATGGAAGTGGTAGGGGGTTAGGGATGCAACGTCAAACCTTACTTTACCTTGGAAGATAGTATCGTGCAAGTGGCAACACTTGAGAGCAATCAAAACCAAGCAAAGTGAAGTTCACGCGGAACACCAAAACCAACTAACCACTAAAAAAACACACACACACAAAGCTTATGGTGGATGGGTATGGAAGGTGGAGTGTCCTAGAACAATCCGAACTCAAGATGCTGTAATGGCAAGTAAAGAACCACGATGATCACAAAGCAAAACAAGTCAATCCACAAGATAGGAATTATGTACAAGGAAACACACACGATGGGATAAATGGGACTTGCGTGACAGAGAAAGTGAGCTAAGAACCAAATGATTACCTAGCGAAGACTATAAGCTCGTGTCGCACAAGTGCAAGGAGAGACGCTAGTTCGATTGCAATAAATTGGTGGGCTAGAAGATATGCACAATAAGTACCACCTATTTGATGTTCATCGAGCTTGCGCTTCCTATTCTATGAGGCACTTGTTTCTTTCTTTCTTTTTCTTCTTTTTCTTTTCTATTATTTTTCACTTGTGCCAACAACTATACAAGATAACTATATGAGATAGCGCGCTCACAACTTTTGCTCGGAATTCTACAAGGTATCAAATGTGCATAGCCCAAGCAATCATAGGAGGAACTAGTCTCAATAGGTGTTTGTTGATCGCAAAGATAGTGTATCTCACAAAGGAATGAAGTGGGGACAAGTGACGGAACTTTTATACCTTTCCTCGCCGATCTTCACCCTTTATTGGTAGATTCCGCCTTGCTCACGGAATTTGGATGGAGTAGATAGTATGAACCACAGAGATGATGATGTTGAGCTATTTCTCCTCTTCAAAACAAGCTAAAGAATACCAAATCCGAGTTCGTGTGCAAAAGTTATGCTCAAAACAGTGAGAGGCTGAAATATGGGAATTCTGCTGTTTTTTCTCTGTTCCGGGCGGTAGTACCGGGTTTCTGAGCGGGAGTACCGGTCTTCTGGAGGCCCGGTAGTACCGTTTAGGTACCGGGGATGTGTGGTAGTACCGGATTTTGACCCCGGTAGTACCGGATGTCGCAGAAACACCCAGTTTTGACGCGTTTTCACGATTTTGGGGCGATTTGGGCGAAAAATCTTCAAGAAAAACACCAAATCGGAGGGGTAAATGATGGAATTAGGCCATGGGAACGCAGGGGAAGGTAGATCAACAATTTTAGCAAGTAATCCACGGATCAAAACCTACCAAAACACACTCAAATCATAGATCGGTCCAAAACACTAATTGGGGCTATTTTTGGTGGAATTTTTGAATTTATGGGGAAAAGAGCAAATCGAGGAGAAATCCATGGTAACCAAAAGCTGCTGATACCAGATGTTATGGGGTAACCCCGTGGGTGGCCCGATCTTCACGGATCTCGTGGTCAAATCGATGGGAAAGCGAGGGGAAAGGGAGAAGGTAGCGGAAGCGGACGCACACCTCACGAAGAACACGATGAACACACGCAAAACTCACACGATACAAGGCCGATTGCTCTCGCCGGTGGCCACCGGTCCGATAGAATCCTCGCAAGGAAAGATCGGTCAACATGCTCCTTCGATCCCACGCAGAGAGGGAAGAACACCTTGGGGAGGGTCTTGACGTCTTGGCAAAGGGACACCGATGCCAAGGCCATGTACAACGAGGGAGGAGCGATGCAAACTCCAACGAGGTGGTGATGATAGTCGATCCCCTTTGGTAGAAGGGGATGAGGCAAAACTAGAGATTCCACAAAGGGGGTTTTCTTTAGTCTATCATCTATGCCTAAGGGATACATGAGGGGTAGGGGCTCTATTTATAGGCCAGCCACTTACATAGGGGTAGTTTGGGCATAATACTAGGGTTGCAACATAATAAGGGTGTACATGGGCTGTGGCCCAGCTGTTGAGGCGTGCAGGCCCAGTCTTGACCGGTAGTACCGGTCCTCGGGTCCGGTAGTACCGGACCAAAGCGGTAGCAACTTCAGGGGGTGGTAGCTCTGGGCTTCAGCTGTCGTCGAGCTCCAGGTCCGGTAGTACCGGTTGTGCAACCGGTAGTACCGCTTGGGGGCGGTAGTACCGCAAGCCGATACCGGGGCATCCAGAGGCGATGGCGTGGGCTTCAGTCATGGTTGGTAGTACCGCTGAGGCTGAGCGGTAGTACCGGGGCATGGTAGAACCGCTGTTCGGAGCGGTAATACCGCCCGCGTCTGTCTTCTTGGGTGACTTGGGGACGAGGTTGGACTTGGCGTTGTAGATGTAGTAGCGAACGTAGGACGGGCTGCATCAAATCGTCTTAGGTACTCCATGTAATCTCACGATGTTCCTGAAAAACAGGTTAGCAACATACGAAGCATCGTCGCTTTTGTGGCAGGTAATAAAATGAGCCATCTTAGAGAACCTATCCACTACCATAAATATAGAATCATGACCTCTCTGAGTTTTATGTAGACCTAGCACAAAATCCATACTAATGTCTTCCCATGGAGTAGTAGGTGCAGAGAGAGGTGTATACAAACCGTGAGGCTTCAGCTTAGATTTCAACTTGTGGCATGTAATACATCGGCTCACAAATCTATACACATCACGCCTCATCTTGGGCCAATAAAAATGATTAGCAAGCATGAGCAATGTCTTCTCACGCCCAAAGTGACCCATCAAACCACCAGCATGTGATTCCTGCACTAAGAACAAACGCAACGACGATTCTGGAATACATAGTTTGTTAGCTTGAAACAAATAGCCATCATGTATATGATACTTATCCCATGCGTTTCTAAGAGCACACAAACGATATGGTTTAGCAAAATCATGGTCAGTTTCATAAAGTGCACAAATAGCTTCTAATCCAGGAATTTTAACATCAAGATTGGTTAATAGCATGTTCTTCCTAGATAGAGCATCAGCAACAACATTCTCTTTACCCTTCTTATATTTAATGACGTAAGGAAAAGACTCAATAAACTCAACCCATTTAGCTAATCTTCTCTGCAAGTTTGATTAAGCTTTCAAGTATTTCAATGCTTCATGATCAGAATGTATGATAAATTCTTTTGGCCACAAATAATGTTGCCAAACCTCAAGTACTCTAACAAGTGCATACAATTCTTTATCATAGATAGGATAATTCAAACGACCACCAGTCAATTTCTCAGAAAAATAAGCTATAGGGTGACCCTCTTGCATCAAAACGCCACCAATGCCTATACTACTAGCATCACATTCAACTTCAAATTGCTTCGAAAAATAAGGTAATGCAAGTAATGGTGCAGAAGTAAGAAAACGTTTCAATGTATCAAAAGTAATGTCTTGGGCCGCACCCCATACAGAAGGAACACCTTTTTTGCAAATCATTCAAAGTTGCAGCAATGGTGCTAAAACCTTTCACAAAGCGCCTATAGAAACTAGCTAAGCCGTGGAAACTACGCACTTGACTTAGATTCATGGGAGTAGGCCAATTCTGAATTGATTCAATTTTAGATTGAGCTACCTCTACCCCATTCTTAGATACAACAAATCCTAGAAATATAACCTTATCTTTTGCAAATGTGCACTTCTCAAGATTAGCATACAATTTATTATCACGCAACACTTGCAAAACTTGTCGAATATGATTCATTAAGCGCATAAATGTAGTAGGTGCATTAGTAAGACCAAACGACATGACTAACCACTCATACAAGCCAAATTTCATTTTGAAAGCAGTTTTCCACTCATCCCCTTCTTTCATCCTAATTTGATGATAACCACTACGCAAATCAATTTTATAGAAAACAGCAGCACCACTCAATTCATCTAGCATATCCTCTAATCGTGGAATAGGATGACGATATCGAATAGTGATGTTATTAATCCCTCTACAAGCTACACACATGCTCCATGTACCATCTTTCTTAGGCACTAAAATAACAAGAACAACACAAGGGCTAAGAGAAACACGAATGTACCCTTTATCCAGCAACGCTTGTACTTGCTTCTGTATCTCCTTAGTTTCTTCGGGATTGGTCCTGTAGGGTGCACAGTTGGGAAGTGTGGCGCCAGGGATCAAGTCAATTTGGTGTTCAATACCATGCAATGGAGGCAAACCTGCGGGTACATCTTCTAGAAACACATCCCCAAAATCCTGCAAAACAGAAGAGACACCAAGAGAAATAGGGGTCATGTCGTTAGAAACTAATACCTCGCCCTTATAGATGAGCACAAGTGGCATGGCTGTAGGATCCTCACGAAATTCTCTCATATCTTCCTTGGTGGCTAATATCAATAGACCAGGCACTCTCTCACTTTTTGTTATATCACTCAATTTAGGCTCGATTACATTAGGAACAGTTGTCACACAATCTCGCCGAGCTATAGGATCTTCCTTCAAATTCACCTCTATCTTCTGGTGAGAATCATTCACAATGTCTTGTGGTGTCATTGGCTGCATAGTAATCTTCTTCCCTTAGAATTCCAAGTGATACATATTGTCTCGGCCATTGTGTTGCACATGGCGATCATAAAGCCAAGGCCGACCCAATAGAAGATGACAAACAGTCATAGGAACCACATCAAAGTCAATAGAATCTTTGTATGGCCCTATTTGAAAATTCACACGTACCATATGATTTACCTTCATCTCACCATTGTTGCTCAACCAAAGTATGTAGTATGGCTTCGGATGAGGCAAATATGTCCAATTCAGCTTGGCACATGATTCCTTACTTGCAAAATTTCTGCAGCTACCTCCATCAATAATGACCTTGCAAGCTTTGGTAGGTCCAACTAGAGCTTTTTTTTGGAACAAGTTGCAACGCTGAGAATCATCAATAGGTTGCACACTAAGTATACGTGAAGATACGGCAATTGTTGGTGCACGCTCAGGATAAGCATCGGCACCATCCTCGCCATCATAAGCATCAACGTCATCAGCTTCATCTCCACTCTCTACTTCACCTTGTTCATCAACAAACATTACCTTGCTGTTTGGACAATCCTTCTTGATATGGGGTGGTCCGATCTTCTTAGCAAGCTCTTGTCGATGATATGGTGGATGATAGATAACTAGTGCGTAGCTATGAACTCTCCCGCTCGATCCCTGATGCCAGTGCAACAGATCTCGAACCTTGTAGGACATTCACAACACCACACTCTTGCGCACGTAGCCGTGACCATGAACGATAGTATGCAATCTACTAATTCCCAATGGAACAACAGATCACACTCAATTATAGTTGTAGAATTCGAACACAGGGTAATTCCAGAGGTTCTATGAAAGAAACATCTCCAAAATATTTTAACATGGTCTAAACCTAGATAGTAGTGCGCCCCATCTATTTATGAGTCTAGGGGCGGCGGCCTAAGGGTGGATCCGAGTTGGTCCTTTTCAGGTTTCTGCCGTGGCAGAATTCGGGCCCGTTTCTCTACCGCGGCAGACTGTCGTGGCAGAAAAGGACTCTGTTTCTGTGCCGCGGCATCCTGCTGTGGCAGAGAAAAGTGGCGTTTCTCTGCCGTGGCAGAGATTGTCCACCAAGTGTTGATCTTCAAGCTTGTGTGCTCCTTGCGCTTCCTCCCTCTCCTCCCTCGCGCATTCTTCATTGATCAACACACCTTGTTCTATTAGCTCCTTGCTCCGTGTTACGCCTTCTTCTCCTAAGTACCTGATCATGCAATAATTCAAATACTTAGGTAGTATAAAATTCTCAATAATTAAAACACCAGGTTCATTAAGAAACAAGTTCACCTGTTGTTCTAGTAGTTAGCACGAACTCTTGTAATTGGTCCAATCCTTATCTCATTGGATTGGTCCTTCTTTGCAATTAGGGTAGGTGTAACTGTAGGGATGTCCTCATCATCTCCCCCCTTCAAAAGGCGTCGACCTCGATGCTGCAAGGTCTTCTCCAGCATATGGTGACAAATCAGCAACGTTGAAGCTGTTGCTAGCACCACGAAACTCCTCAATAGGTATATCAACTGAGTAGGTATTATCATTAATTTTGGCTAGCACCTTGTAAGGACCAGCACCACATGGCTTCAACTTGGACTTGCGAAGTAATGGAAATCTGTCCTTGCGTAGATGCACCCAAACCATATCTCCAGGCTCGAACAACACTTCTTTCCTTGCTTGATTCCTTACAGCAGCAATGTTCTTGCCTTTCTTCTCAGTTGCCTCTCTAGTCTTCTCATGTATTTTCTTCACGTAATCAGCATGTTTTGATGCCTCCATATCAACTCTCTCATGTAATGGCAGAGGCAACATATCAAGTGGCGTCAATGGCTTGAAGCCATACACCACCTCAAAAGGACAAAGCTGAGTAGTTGAATGCATAGCCCTGTTGTAAGCAAACTCAACATGTGGCAAACACTCTTCCCACTCCCGCAGATTCTTTTTAATCATGGTCCTTAGCAGTTGTGACAATGTTTGATTCACCACCTTCGTTTGACCATCTGTTTGGGGATGACATGTAGTACTGAACAACAGCTTCATTCCTAGCTTCCCCCATAAAGTCTTCCGAAAGTAGCTCATGAACTTCACATCACGGTCTGAAACAATCGTCTTTGGTACTCCATGTAATCTCACGATGTCCCTGAAAAACAGGTTAGCAACATGCGACGCATCGTTGCTTTTGTGGCAGGCAATAAAATGAGCCATCTTAGAGAACCTATCCACTACCACAAATCTAGAATCGTGACCTCTCTGAGTTTTAGGTAGACCTAGCACAAAATCCATACTAATGTCTTCCCATGGAGTAGTAGGTGCAGAGAGAGGTGTATACAAACCGTGAGGCTTCAGCTTAGATTTCGACTTGTGGCATGTAATACATCGGCTCACAAATCTGTACACATCACGCCTCATCTTGGGCCAATAAAAGTGATCAGCAAGCATGAGCAACGTCTTCTCACGCCAAAAGTGACCCATCAAACCACCAGCATGTGATTCCTGCACTATGAACAAACGCAACGACGATTCTGGAATACATAGTTTGTTAGCTCGAAACAAATATCCATCATGTATATGATACTTACGCCATGCGTTTCTAAGAGCACACAAACGATATGGTTCAGCAAAATCATGATCAGTTGCATAAAGTGCACAAATAGCTTCTAATCTAGGAATTTTAACATCAAGATTGGTTAATAGCATATTCTTCCTAGATAGAGCATCAGCAACAACATTCTCTTTTCCCTTCTTAAAGTTAATGATGTAAGAAAAAGACTCAATGAACTCAACCCATTTAGCTAATCTTCTATGCAAGTTTGATTGAGCTTTCAAGTATTTCAATGCTTCATGATCAGAATGTATGATCAATTCCTTTGGCCACAAATAATGTTGCCAAACCTCAAGTAGTCTAACAAGTGCATACAATTCTTTATCATAGATAGAATAATTCAAAGGAGCACCGGTCAATTTCTCAGAAAAATAAGCTATAGGCCGACCCTCTTACATCAAAACGCCACCTATGCCTATACCACTAGGATCACATTGAACTTCAAATTGCTTCGAAAAATCAGGTAATGCAAGTAATGGTGCAGAAGTAAGCAAACGTTTCAATGTATCAAAAGCAATGTCTTGGGTCGCGCCCCATACAAAAGGAACACATTTCTTTGTCAAATCATTCAAAGGTGCAGCAATGGTGCTAAAATCTTTCACAAAGCGCCTATAGAAACCAGCTAAACCATGGAAACTACGCACTTGACATACATTCATCGGAGTAGGCCAATTCTGAATTGATTCAATTTTAGATTGATCTACCTCTACTCCATGCTTAGATACAACAAATCCTAGGAATATAACCTTATCTTTTGCAAATGTGCACTTCTCAAGATTAGCATACAATTTATTATCACGCAACAATTTCAAAACTTGTCTAATATGAGTTCAATGTTCAGATTCGGTGTGGCTGTATATAAGTATATCATCAAAGTAGACAACCACAAAACGACCAATAAACTCCCTCAAAACATGATTCATCAAACGCATGAAAGTACTAGGTGCATTAGTAAGACCAAACGGCATGACTAACCACTCATACAAACCGAATTTAGTTTTGAAAGAAGTTTTCCACTCATCCCCTTCTTTCATCCTAATTTTATGATAACCACTACGCAAGTCAATTTTAGAGAAAACAGCAGCACCACTCAATTCATCTAGCATATCCTCTAAGCGTGGAATAGGATGATGATATCGAATAGTAATGTTATTAATCGCTCTATAATCAACACACATGCGCCATGTACCATCTTTTTTTTAGGAACTAAAATAACAGGAACAGCAAAAGGGCTAAGAGAAACACGAGTGTACCCTTTATCTAGCAACGCTTGTACTTGCTTCTGAATTTCCTTAGTTTCTTCGGGATTAGTCCTGTAGGGTGCATGGTTGGGAAGTGTGGCGCCAGGAATCAGGTCCACTTGATGTTCTATACCACGCAATGGAGGCAAGCCTGCGGGTACATCTTCTGGAAACACATCCCCAAAGTCCTGCAAAACAGAAGAGACACCAAGAGAAATAGGGGCCATGTCGTTAGAAACCAATACCTCGCCCTTATACATATGCACAAGTGGCATGGCTGTAGGATCCTCACGAAATTGTCTCATATCTTCCTTGGTGGGTATCAATAAACCAGACACTCTCTCACTTTTCGTTATATCACTCAATTTAGGCTCAATTTACATCAGGCACAACTATCACACAATCTCGCCGGGCTGTAGGATCTTCTTTCAAATTCACCTCTATTTTCTGGCGAGAATCATTCACAATATCTTGTGGTGTCATTGGCTACATAGTAATCTTCTTTCCTTTGAATTCCAAGTGATACGTATTGGCTCGGCCATTGTGTTGCACATGGCGATCATAAAGCCAAGGCCGAGCCAATAGTAGGTGACAAACAGTCATAGGAACCACATCAAAATCAATAAAATCTTGGTATGGCCCTATTTGAAAATTCACACGTACCATATGATTTACCTTCATATCACCATTGTTGCTCAACCATTATATGTAGTATGGCTTGGGATGAGGTAAGTATGTCAAATTCAGTTTGGCACATAGTTCCTTACTTGCATGATTTCTGCAGCTACCTCCATCAATAATGACCTTGCAAGCCTTGTTATGTCCAACTAGAGCTTTTGTTTGGAACAAGTTGCAACCTGGGATTCCTCAACCAGTTGCACACTAAGTGTACATGAAGATACGACAATAGGTGGAGCACGCTCAGGATACACATCAGCACCATCCTCGGCATCAGCAACATCATCATCAGAAGCTTCATCTCCACTCTCTACTTCACCTTGTTCGTTAATAAACATAACTTTGTTGTTTGGACAATATTTCTTGTAGTGCCCTCTACCTCCACAAGTATGGCACACCACATTGCGTGTACGCGCAGTAGACATATTGGAACCCGAGCTAGCAGCAGGAGCAGCGGGTTTCCGAGCATTAGAACCACCAAACGAAGGAGTACTTGCTGGTTTGGCCGATGGTGTAAAAGGAGCAGCAGCTGGTGGCGTGATAGTGGAAGGTGTAGGTCTGGCCGAAAATCTGCTGGAGGATGGAAAATGAGCACGTGACTTTGCCTCTTCTGCCAACTATGATTCGGACTCTCTAGCATGATGCAACAACTCATTCATGGTCTCATACTTGTGATGACGAACAATGCTCTTGATTGGTAGCTTCAAATTATTGAGGAATCGCTGCATAGTCATCTCAATGGACTCACGAATTCTAGCACGCTGAATAAGCATGTCCATCTCCATGTAGTACTCATCAATTGTCATGGTGCCTTGCTTCAATTGCGTCAATTTATCAAAAACTGATCACAATTAGTTGGTTGGTACGAAACGAGCCTTCATGATTTGCTTCATCTCGCGCCAATTCATCACAGGAAGTTCATTATCTTTCCTTCTATGCTGCACTATAGCATCCCACCAACGCAAAGCATAACCATCAAATTAAGATGCGGCAAGCTTGACCTTCTTATCTTCTGGATAGTCAAATAAGCGCCAAAGTTTCTCAATCTTCAACTCCCATGTGAGGTTATCTTCAGGATCAATGGAACCATCAAACTTTGGAATCGAGAATTTTGGCTTGCCCAAACCATCATCAGCAGCTTGGTTGGGCACACGTTGAGCACGCCCAAGAGGGGCAAGCCCACGGCCATGAGCAGGTGCATGTACAGGGGGAATAGCACGTCTCCTGCCAACATGTGGAGCAGCATCAACAGCACTACCCTCATCGAAATCATCAAAGGCATCATCATGTTGAGGATCCTGCCTTCTATGTATGGCGGCTGTCAAGTCATCAATAGAACGCTACAAAGTGGCAACATTGACATTGAGTGCAGCCACTTGCGTTTGTATGGTATTGACTGCTCCAACATTCTGATCCAACCTCATATTCATATCCTGTAGATTCTTTTCAATGCCATCTGTCGTGTTAGTAAACACACATGTCAAGTGGGACTTCAAAGCCTCATATTCACGCCAATTGACAAGCTCCTCATCCTTATTTTTCTGCGACACAACATCACCATCACTGGAAGACATGATTAGTAGGTTAGTGCAAGAATCAAAATTGTATGGTGGAAACTCTCACAACTCACTTACAACTAATAAGAAAGGAGATCTTACTGTTCCAAAGTGAATAGAGATACTCTATCAGACAAAATCAACGAATGATGCACTGAAGTGATGAAGTGAATATCAAAGGTATAGAGAACGATCACAGGGCACACAAGTTATTTATGGTGGAGCTATAGGTATGGTATCCTATCTACACCGCAAACAAGTCCTAGTGCTAATCGTACAAATACCCAAGAAACACACACGTGGAGAAAATGTGGCAATGCAACTATGAAGGGTGTTGCACTACGCTGGAGAGACACTAGCAAAGCTCAAAGTAAAGAGGCACAAGATTTCTCAATCTACCGGTGCACAAAGATATCACTAGGCCTCTTGCTCAATTTCTCTTTTTCACTATTTTTCTTTTTCTTTTGTATAGCTCTTTTTGCTTTTTCTTTTGCTATATTGCTTTTTTCTCTCTTTTTATATATATATAGATCACACACGGCCAAATTACAAAGAACAGCACCAAAATCCTAAGAGCAGCCTGTAGGAGCGGAAACTAGTTTAAATGGGCAAGTTCCTACCCCTATGTAATAGAATGGCTATGGCTAAGGTTGAAGGAAAAGTGCAAATTCACACTTTGTAAAAATTCCTGCCGTGGCAGAAAAACAGAGCAAAATCGTGTCGTGGCAGAAAATCCTGCCGCGGCAGAAAAACACGTCAAAAACGTGGCGCGGCAGCGAATCCGAATCGTGGCAGAACAGGACTCGCGGCAGGAAAACATGCTGTTTTCGTGCGGCAGCAGTCGGTAGGAATTTTTTTATTCCGACTTGGCCAAGAGTAAACAACTAGGACTCTTAGATTAGATCGGATCTGACCTTGTGGTGGCGGAAACAATGGTGGATTCGGCTAGAACAAAACTAGAAAAACAGATCTACGAAGAACAGATCTAGATCTAAACTAAAGGATGAATACGACCAGCAACTATTACTCGTCTACGATGCAATCTAGGCTATGGCAACTCTTTTTGTGGGGCTTTTTCTGTATAGGACTAAAAACACTCTCTAGTCTATGGATGGATTGTGGATTGCTTACCGAGGCAATGAGGAAATCTGATACCACGATGATATGGGGTGGCCCGATCTTCTCAGCAAGCTCTTGTCGATGATATGGTGGATGATAGATAACTAGTGCGTAGCTATGAACTCTCCCGCTCAATCCCTGATGCCAGTGCAACAGGTCTCGAACCTTGTAGGATATTCACAACACCACACTTGCGCACGCAGCCGTGACCACGAACGGTAGTATGCAATCTACTAATTCCCCATGGAACAACAGATCACACTCAATTATAGTTATAGAATTCGAACACAGGGTAATTCCAGAGGTTCTATGAAAGAAACATCTCCAAAATATTTTAACATGGTCTAAACCTAGATAGTAGTGCGCCCCATCTATTTATGAGTCTGGGGGCGGCGGCCTAAAGGTGGATCCAAGTTGGTCCCACCCAACTAAGGGTACAAACCGACCTAAAGTTAGTTCGGTTCAGGTTTCTGCCGTGGCAGAATTCGGGCCCGTTTCTCTGCCGCGGTAGCCTGCCGTGGCAGAAAAGGACTCTGTGATGCGGCCCATCCTACGGACGCTCCTACATCTACACCAACAAGTCCCGCAAGTGGACCCATGACTCTTGCCCAAGCCAAACTCCTACAAGCTAAGGTGAACTCGCTCCTCTCCTCGTGCCAATTTGATACCTCCTTGGATGGTATGCTACTTCATGCAACTACCCTATGCATCATCAGGTATGAAGCTTCGACACACCACCAAGCACCCAAGGATGGAGAACAAGGAGCAGAGCATGAAGAAGGAGCCGCTAGAGCTTCTCAGACCAGAGTCTCTGGTCTATGCACACTAGAGTCTCCGGTCCACTAGTCTCCGGCCTGAAGACACCGGAGTCTCCGGCCCCACCTCCGGTCTGCCCCTAGAACCAGGCCCTGGGACAATCTGAAGGCCCCTCCAGAGGCCAGTCTGGAGACCGACCGGAGTCACCGGTCCACCACACCGGAGTCTCCGGTTCGACCGTCGCCAGGCATGAAAAGGCCTTTGGGCCTGCGGCCCATGTACCCCTTAGTCCATCCATAACTTGTATTTTTATTCCTAAAGTACCCCTGTTTAAGTGGATGGCCTATATAGTCCCCCACCTCCATTGTAAACCCTAGGCATGATATTGGAATTAGTGGAAACCCCTTTGTGGATCTATCTAATTCTTGCCTCATGCTCCTTGACTAAGGAGCACCAATATCCCCAAACCTCGTTGGAGTTTGCATCATGCCTCCGCGTTGTACAAGGCCTAGGCATCGGTGTCCCTTTGCCTAGACGTCAAGATCTCACCGAGTCTCTCATCTCGCCATGTCGGTTCGAGAGAGAGTCCTCCGCCGACGCCGATCCTAGGGATTGCGCCGGACCGGTCACCGCCGGCATGAGCTATTGGTGTGTATCGTGGTTTTGTGTGTGTGTGTTTTTCGCGTTCTTCATGCATGCGTTCGTCGTGTTCATCCTTCCCTCCTCTCCCCGCACTCCATCCTCAATTTGAAAGGGAATCGTGAAAGATCGGGCCACCCTAGAGGTTTGCCCTCAACATATTGGTATCAAGAGCTTCGTTTCTCATGATTTTCCCCACAAATTTTTCTTCTATCCACCAAAAATTCGAAAATCCCCCCAAAAAAAACAGCCCATATTTGCCTTTGGATCGATCTCTTGATTTGGAGTGTTATTTGTGGTTTTGATCCGACCAAACCTTGTCTTAGGTGTTGGTCCAACTTTATCCTATGTTTTCCCAGCCCAATTTGGCCAATTTTTCGCGGATTTGACGACCCAAGGCGTGGATTTGCGCTCAAGAACATGAGCAGTTCACGATCTGACTCTAGACCAGAGTCTCCGGCCTGCACACCGGAGTCTCCGGCCTACACCGGAGTCTCCGGCCTACCCACACCGGAGTCTCCAGCCTGGACTAGCGTTTCCGGCCTGAAACCCCGGAGTCTCCGGCCTGACGCCTGATTTTGATAGTTTTGCCTCTACTCTTGCATTGGCTAATTTCTTCTTGTTTGTTTGTGCCCGTGTGCGTGTTGTCAACTAACAACAAGCTTCCACATCGACAACCCCCGCGCTCATCGACACCATGGCCCACGAACATCATCCCGCACCACCGACGCCAAGTTCATCATCAAAGAAGGTATAACTTGTGTCACCTTGTTAACCCCTATCTTCCTTTGTGTGTACCTATCCTATGAGAGTGGCTCATCTTGTGTTTGCTTGAGCATTGTACATTTGTCCTTGGATAGTGAGTGTGCAAGAGCAATATCAAGTGTGACTAGGTAGCATCAAGGGAGAGCAAAAAAAAATACAACAGTAAGAAAAAGATACAAAGAAAAAGCAAAAGAAAAATAGTCTCCCATTGCCAAAAAGAGTCTCAAAGCTTGTAAGCAAGTGAGAAAGAAGAGCTCCCAAGACAAGTGCACAAATCCATTGCTCACTTTTCTTCTTTGCAAACGAGCCATGGTCTCTCCTTGCATTGGCACGACAACGAGCTTAGTCTTTGTTAGGACATTTTGTTTGCTCATTTTCATAGTCGTGTCAATCCCAACTTTCTCCACATGTGTGTACATAGTCGTAGGTTCGCGTCACCCTTTTGAGTTGTTGACCTTCGCCTTTGACTTGAGTTTTGTTGGATGTTACCCACATTTGACTATCCCTTTTATTTTGGTTGGTTCTTTGGCTTTCCACAATCCTAACCTACCACCAACAAGATTTTGAGAGTTAGTTCTTTCTTTAGTGTGACTTTTCTTTGCAATTCCACTTTGCACGCTTATAGCTCACTTGTGGTTTCTAGTTTGGTGCAATCCCCAAGGTGAGGTACAAGGCTAACACCATCATATTCCACTTCCATATACAATACTTGTGTATCTTGCATGATGGATATGCACGGTGAGCCGAGCCAACCACCTCCCCAAGAAGAAGATCAAGGACCGTACATGACGCACGCAAGTCACTTCATCGTCCGCCAAGAATTCCGTGAATGTTGCCAAGCCCTTGAGACACGACAAGATGAACAATTTGGCGAGACGCAAGCCGAGTTCAAGAACATCGGCAACCGCTTCGATGGCCTCGAAAGGCAAATGCAAGCAATGCATCACAACTTCGGCCACCAAAACGAGTCGCTTCAATGCTCCGTCGCCGAAACAAATGACAATCTTCGACACCTCATCGATGGAATGTCAAGACCGCGTTCACGTGCTTCAAGCTCTTCAAGTTCTTCATGTCGTCATGCACCTCCGCAACAAGATCTACCTCCAAGTGCTCCAAGACGCAATGATGCCCCCGTGGTTGAAGATAGAACCTCTTCGAACTATGTACCTTCCCACGGCATGCCGCAACGTCAAGCTATGATGGTGACCTCTCTTCAAGGCCACGGGCAAGGCAAGAAGCACACCGTCATCATGTAAGGGCACTAGTGATCCAACAAGAGCAACCACAAGAGGAACCGCAAGTGCAACCGCAAGTCTACCACCATCGACCGCGACACATACTTGACACAACAAGTGATGACTCCAATTTGGAGAATCAAGCTCGTCATCGGCGTGAAGCTCTCCAAGATCCTCCTCCTCGTCATCAACGTCATGAACGTCCGCACCGACACCATGGTCATCATGAGGCGCCTCCTCCACCTCAACAAAACTTGGAGCGTCAAGTGATACGAATTGAGCGACGCCCACCATGTCAAGAGGCTCATGACCATGTTCTTCGCCATGAGGCCAATATGCCTAACCAACATCACCAACCGAGGAACGAGCCTCCTCTTCGTCATCAACCGCGTCAAGAGGCTCCACACCCTCGCCACCATGAGGCCCAAGCGTCTCAACCACGTCAACAACCGCCCAAGAGCAAGAGCAAGCTCCTCAACAACAATATCAAGAGCAAGTCCACAACAAGGACGAGAGAACCAAGTTCCACCTCCCCAACTACAAGATCATCAACAAGGTCACCAAGCTCGTCGCAATGACCGCAACGATGAAGAAACTTTTGGCAAGCTCAAGTTCACAATGCCCAAGTTCACCGGATCCAATGACCTTGAAGAATAGCTCTCGTGGGCACTCAAAGTCGACAAGATCTTCCGCATGCACAACTATAGCAACGAGAAGATGGTCGCCATGGCTTCGCTTGAGTTGGATGATTACGCCAACCTTTGGTGGGAACAAGTTCAAGTTGCTCGTGATGCAAGACAAGAGCCGCCAATCACAACTTGGCATGACATGAAGGCTCACATGAGATCCCGGTTCGTCCCCGCACACTACACGCGTGACCTCTTCAACAACCTTCAAGCGCTTCGCCAAGGGACAAAGACCGTGGAAGAGTACTTCAAGGAAATGGAACTCAACTTGATTCGCGCCAACATAGATGAGCGCATGGAGCAAACAATGGCATGTTTCCTTATTGGCTTGAATCACCCAATCAAGCGCATCGTCGAGTTCCAAACATACAACACCATGGTTGAGCTTGTGCACATCGCAACAAAGGCTGAACGTCAAGTGCAAGAGGATATCAAGTACAACAAGCCCAAGACGTACTTCACCTACAAGCAAGCTTCAACTCCTACACCAACAACTTTCAATGGAAGCTCCTCAAGTACCTCCAAGCCTTCCTTCAAGCCCACACTTCCTCAAGGAAAACTGCCCCCAAGTGGCAAGCAAGCAAAGAGTGATACACCTTTCAATGGTGAATGCTACAAGTGTGGAGGTAAAGGACACAAGTCGGCCGAATGTGGAAACAAGAAAGTCTTGTTCATCCATGACAATGGTGATGGAGAGTACTTGAGTGAAGATGAGTTTGATGCCCGTCTCAAGGAAGCAATGGCAAGGCAATGAGTGGAAGATGATCAAGAACTCCTCATGTGTGAACATGACGCAAGTCCATCGCTTGTCGTCACAAGGATCTTGACCACTCAAGCACAAGAGCATGAAGACAAACGCTCCAATATCTTCCAAATACGAGCCGGCATCAATGGCAAATCTATCAAGGTGATCATTGACGGAGGGAGTTGTCACAACCTTGCTAGCACCGAGTTGTGTGAGAAGCTCAACCTCACCCTCCATCTGGACAAGCACCCCTACCACGTGCAATGGCTAAGTGACCAAGGGTCCATGAAGATCAAGCATACCGTATCGGTCTCCTTCGCCATTGGTCCTTACAAATATACGGTGGAGTGTGATGTGGTTCCTATGATAGTTTGCCACATGCTTCTTGGTCGACCGTGGCAATTTGACAAGGCTGCTCAACATGATGGTCGCACCAATGTATACACCTTCAAATGGCTCACCAAAACATGTGTTTTGCAACCGATGACTCCTAGCCAAATAATTGCAGACAATGCAAAGGCTTTAGCGAGGGCGCAAAGCACAACACCTACTTGTGAGAAGAGCGGTGAGAGAGAGAACCACCTCATAGTGAGTGAGATCCACAAGCCAAATTCGAGTGGAAAAACTAAGAGTGTTCTCCTTGCCACCAAAAGTGAGATGAGAGATGTTCGGAACAACCCATCCATCTTGCACTATCTCCTCCTTTGCAAGGGACTAGCGCATGGAACTAACGAACTAACCAAGGTTCCTCCATCTTTGATGAGTGTTTTGCAAGAATTCAAGGATGTGTTCCCCGAAGAGCTTCCACATGGACTACCTCCTCTTCGCGGCATCGAACATCACATTGACCTCATCCCCGGTGCACCACTTCCCAACCGCGCCGCTTACCGCATGAACCCGGAGGAGACGAAGGAGATCAAACGTCAAATCAACCAACTCGTCTCCAAAGGTTTGATCCAAGTTAGCACTAGTCCAAGTGCCATACCCGTGATTCTTGTTCCAAAGACGGATGATATGTTACGGTTATACATGGACTTCCGTCCAATCATGCAATCACCGTGCATTATCGACATCCGATACCACGTCTCGATGACATGCTTGATGAGTTGTGTGGAGCCACTATTTTTTCGAAAATTGATCTTCGTAGTGGTTACCATCAAATACGCATGGCTGAAGGTGATGAGTGGAAAACCGCCTTCAAGACCAAACTTGGTCTCTATGAATGGTTGGTTATTCCCTTTGGTTTATCTAATGCCCCATCCACCTTCTTGCGCCTCATGAATCATATTTTGCGTTCTCTCATTGGAAAAAGTGTTGTTGTCTATTTCGATGATATTCTTGTTTATAGCAAATCACTTGAGGACCATATAACACATGTTAAGGAAGTTTTGCAAATCCTTTGACATGAAAAGCTTTATGCTAATCTTCCCAAGTGCACCTTTGCTAAAGACAAGTTGATTTTTCTTGGATTTGTCGTTTCTTCGAAGGGAATTGAAGTTGATGTTTCCAAGGTAAAGGACATACGAGATTGGCCCATCCCAACAAATGAGAGTGAACTCTGAAGTTTTCATGGGTTGGCCGGTTTCTATCGTCGCTTTGTGAAAGACTTTTCAACCATTGCTTGTCCCCTTAATGAATTGACCAAAAAGAATGTCACCTTCGTGTGGGGCAAAGCACAACAAAAAGCTTTTGATGAACTTAAAAAGACGCTCACCGAAGCACCTCTCCTTGCGTTACCGGATTTCACAAAAACTTTTGAGATAGAGTGTGATGCTAGTGGTATTGGCATTGGAGGAGTCCTTATGCAAAACAGACGTCCTATAGCCTACCATAGCGAGAAACTTGATGGTGCTCGCCTCAACTATCCGATTTATGACAAAGAGCTTTTTGCCTTAGTTCGTGTCCTTCAAGTTTGGCAACACTACCTTTGGCCCAAGGAATTTATCATACATTCCGACCACGAGTCGTTGAATTATCTCAAAGGCCAAGCTAACTTGAGCAAGAGACACGCTAGGTGGGTTGAGTTCATGGAGCCTTTTCCGTACATTGTCAAGTATAAGAAGGGCAAAGATAATGTAGTTGCGGATGCATTGTGTCGCAAACATACAAGCCTTCTTACGAGACTTGAAATCAACGTGTTGGGTCTTGAGGAAATAAAATCTTTGTATGCTTCCGATCCGTTCTTTGAACCAAATTTCACAAAGTGCGCCAATGACAAAGGAGTTGATGATTTCTATTTGCATGAGGGCTTTCTATTTAAACAAAACAAGCTATGCATTCCAAAGTCGTCGCTTCAACTTTTGCTTCTCCAAGAATCTCATGGTGGAGGCCTCATGGGTCACTTTGGCCGTAACAAGACTTTGGACATGCTCTCCACTCACTACTTTTGGCCCAAGATGAAGCGCGACGTGGAGCGCTACGTTCAACGATGCACGACATGTGTTCAAGCTAAGTCGCAAGGTAATCCCTATGGTCTTTATATGCCACTGCCTATTCCTCATACACCTTGGTCCGACATTAGCATGGATTTCATGTTAGGATTGCCTAGATCTAAGCATGGTCATGATTCTATATTTGTTGTTGTGGATAATTTTCCAAAATGGCACATTTCATACCGTGCCACAAGACCGACGATGCTTCACATGTTGCAAATCTGTTTTTCAGGGAAATCGTCCGTCTACATGGTGTACCACGAACAATCGTCTGCGACCGCGACGTCAAATTCATGAGCTACTTATGGAAGACCCTCATGGCCAAGCTCAGCGTCAAGCTACTCTTTTCATCCGCATCGCATCCCCAAACTGATGGTCAAACCGAAGTTGTCAACCGAAGCCTCGGGACTCTCCTTCGTGTGTTGATCAAGAAGAACTTGAAGGATTGGGAGGAATGCATCCCACACGCCGAGTTTGCCTACAATCGAGCGAAGCACTCAACAACCAAGATGAGTCCATTCATGATCGTCTATGGTTTCGAGCCCCTCACCGCGCTCGACATTCTACCACTACCTCTCCATGAGCGCACGAACATGGACGTCGAGAAGCGTGCACAAGCTATGAAGACGCTTCATGAAGAAACAAGAGCTACTATCGAACAACAAGTCCTTCGCCAAGATTCAAGGTTAAACAAGGACAAGAAGGAGATGATCTTTGAAGAAGGTGACCTTTTGTGGATACACCTAAGCAAAGACCGCTTCCCCAAGGAACGGGACTCCAAGCTCAAGCCAAGAGGAGATGGTCCCTTCAAGGTCCTCAAACGAATCAACAACAACGCCTACATCATCGACATACCGACCTCCAAGTACCTTGCAAGCAATACATTCAATGTCAAGGATCTCTCACCCTACCATGGAGATGTTCAAGATGATAACCATGAAGAGTCGATGACGACTCTTTCCCAAGGGGGGGGAGGTGATGCGGCCCGTCCTACGGATGCTCCTACATCTACACCAACAAGTCCCCCAAGTGGACCCATGACTCGTGCCCGAGCCAAACTCCTACAAGCTAAGTTGAACTCGCTCCTCTCCTCATGCCAATTTGATACCTCCTTGGATGGTATGCTACTTCATGCAACTACCCTATGCATCATCAGGTACGAAGTTTCGACACACCACCAAGCACCCAAGGATGGAGAACAAGGAGTAGAGCATGAAGCAGGAGCCGCTGGAGCTGCTCAGACCGGAGTCTCCGGTCTACGCACACCGGAGTCTCCGGTCTACGCACACCGGAGTCTCTGGTCCACCAGAGTCTCCGGCCTGAAGACACCGGAGTCTCCGGCCCCACCTCCGATCTGCCCCTAGAACCAGGCCCTGGGACAATCTGAAGGCCCCTCCGGAGGCCAGTCCGGAGACCGACCGGAGTCTTCGGCCTAGACCGGAGTCTCCGGTCCACCACACCGGAGTCTCCGGTCCGACCGTCGCCAGGCATGAAAAGGCCTTTGGGCCTGTGGCCCATGTACCCCTTAGTCCGTCCAGAACTTGTATTTTTATTCCTAAAGTACCCCTGTTTAAGTGGCTGGCCTATATATAGTCCCCCACCTCCATTGTAAACCCTAGGCATGATATTGGAATTAGTGGAAACCCCTTTGTGGATCTATCTAATTCTTGCCTCATGCTCCTTGACTAAGGAGCACCAATATCCCCAAACCTCGTTGGAGTTTGCATCGTGCCTCCGCGTTGTACAAGGCCTAGGCATCGGTGTCCCTTTGCCTAGATGTCAAGATCTCACCGAGTCTCTCATCTCGCCGTGCCGGTTCGAGAGAGAGTCCTCTGCCGACGCCGGTCCTAGGGATTGCGCCGGACCGGTCACTGCCGGCATGAGCTATTGGTGTGTATCGTGGTTTTGTGTGTGTGTGTGTTCTTCGTGTTCTTCGTGCGTGCGTTCGTCGTGTTCATCCTTACCTCCTCTCCCCGCACTCCATCCTCGATTTGAAAGAGAATCGTGGAAGATCGGGCCACCCTAGAGGTTTGCCCTCAACACTCTGTTTCTGTGCCGCGGCAGCCTGCCGTGGCAGAGAAAAGTGGCATTTCTCTGCCGCGACAGAGATTGTCCACCAAGTGTTGATCTTCAAGCTTGTGTGCTCCTTGCGCTTCCTCCTTCTCCTTCCTTTCGCATTCTTCATTGATCAACACGCCTTGTTCCATTAGCTCCTCGCTCCGTGCTACGCCTTCTTCTCCTAAGTACCTGATCATGCAATAATTCAAAGACTTAGGTAGTATAAAATTCTCATTAATTAAAACACCATGTTCATTAAGAAACAAGTTCACCTGTTGTTCTAGTAGCTTAGCACGAGCTCTTGTAATTGGTCCAATCCTTATCTCATTAGATTGATCCTTCTTTGCAATTGGGTAGGTGTAACTGTAGGGATGTCCTCATCACTTCTTGTAGTGTCCTCTACGTCCACAAGTATGGCACACCACATCGCGAGTACGCGCAGTCGACATATTGGAACCCGAGCTAGCAGCAGGAGCAGCGGGCTTCCGAGCATTAGATCCAAACAAAGATGTACTTGCTGGTTTGGTCGATGGTGTAGGAGGACCAGCAGCAGATGGCGCAACAGTAGGAGGTGCGGATCTGGCCAAAAACGGCTAGAAAATGGAAAACGTACACGTGACTTTGCCTCCTCCGCAAGCTGTGACTCGGCCTCTCTAGCATGGTGCAGCAGCTCATTCGTTGTCTCGTACTTGTGATAACTCACAATGCTCTTGATTTGAAGCTTCAAATTGTTGAGGAAACGATGCATTGTCATCTCTCGTGATTCACAAACATTAGCACGTTGCATAAGCATATCCATCTCCATGTAGTACTCATAAACTGTCATTATGCCTTGCCTCAACTGTGTAAGCTTGTCAAGCACTGATCACAAGTAATTGGAGGGGACAAAACGATCCGTCATAATGGCCTTCATCTCACGCCAATCCATCATAGGAAGTTGATTGTTGTTCCGTCTATTCTGCACAATAGCATCCCACCAACGCAAAGCATAACCATCAAATTCGGAAGATGCAAGCTTGACCTTCTTGTCTTCTGGATAATAAAACAAACGCCAGAGCTTCTCAATCTTCAACTCCCAAGTAAGGTAATCCTCAAGATCAAGTGAACCACTGAAAGAGGGAATTGAAAACTTGGGCTTGCCCAAACCATCATCAGCTTGATTCTGAACACGTTGAGCACGTCCCACAGGAGCATACCCACGGCCATAAAGAGGAGCAGCCGCGGGTGCAGGGGGATTGGCACGTCCCCTGCCATGATGTGGGGTAGCATCAGCCGCACTACCTCATCAAAATCCTCAAACGCATCATCATGTTGGTGTGCGTGTCCTGGCTGAAGTGTTGCTTGAATAGCCTCAATTGAACGCTGCAAGGTGGCAAAGTTGACATTCATTGATGTCATCTGAGTCTGAATATTATTGATTACTCCAGTATTATTCTCCACTACATCTTGCATGTCTGCGATATTCCTATCAGTAGACTCGCGCCAAGTAACAAGCTCCTCAAGCTGCTTTTTCTGTGACACAACTTCATCATCACTCAAAGACATGATTAGTAGGTTAGTGCAAAAATCAAAATCTATATGGTGGAAACTCTCACAACTCACTCACAACTGACAAGAAAGTAGATCTTACCGTTCCAAAGTGAATAGAGATGCTTTACCAAACGTAATCACAAACTTATGCATTGATGTGATGAAGTGAATATCAAAGGTATAGAGAATGATCACAGGGCACACAAGTTATTTATGGTGGAGCTATAGGTATGGTATGCTATCTACACCACAAACAAGTCCTAGTGCCGATCGTATAAAAACCCAAGAAACAAACTTGTGGCGAAAAATGTGGCAATGCAACTATGAAGGGTGTTGCACTACTCTCGAGAGACACTAGCAAAGCTCAAAGTAAATAGGCACAAGATTGCTCAATCTACCGGTGCACAAAGATATCACTAGGCCTCTTGCTCAAATTCTCTTTTTCACTATTTTCCTTTTTCTTTTGTATAGCTCTTTTTGCTTTTTTCTTTTGCTACTTTTCTTTTTCTCTTTTATATATATATATATATAGATCACACAAGGCCCAATTACAAAGGACAGCACCAAAATCCTAAGAGCAGCTTGTAGGAGCGGAAACTAGTCTCAATGGGCAAGTTCCTACACCTATGTAGTAGAATGATTGTGGCTATGGTTAAGGAAAAGTGCAAATTTTTGTCACACTTTGTAATTCCTGCCGTGGCAGAGAAACAGGGAAAAAACGTGCCGTGGCAGAAATTTCCTGCTGCGGCAGAAAAACACGCCAAAAACGTGCCGCGGCAGAACCGTGGCAGACAAGGACTCACTGCAGGAAAACAGGTTGTTTCCGTGCCGCGTCAGAGTCGGTAGGAATTTTTTTTGAATCTGACTCAACCTAGAGTAGGAACCAAGGACTCTTTGATGGATCGGATCTGAGCTTGTGGCGGCGGAAAAAGGGATGGGGAACTCGACTAGAACAACTAAAAACAAATCTATGAAGAACAGATCTAGATCTAGACTAATAGAGGAACACGACCAGCAAACTATTAACCGAATACGATGTAATCTAGGCTATGGCAACTCTTTTTGTGGGGCTTTTTCTGTATAGGACGAAAAACACTCTCTAATCTATGGATGGATTGCGGATTGCTTACCGAGGCAACGAGGAAATCTGATACCAAGATGATATGGGGTGGCCCGATCTTCTCAGCAAGCTTCTGTCGATGGTAATGATGGATGATTGATAACTAGTGTGTAGCTATGATCTCTCCCGCTCGATCCCTGATGCCAGTGCAACAGCTCTCGAACCTTGTAGGATATTCACAAGACCACACTCTTGCACACGCAGCCGTCGACCACGAACGGTAGTATGCAATCTACTAATTCCCAATGGAACAATAGATCACACTCCTTTGCAATTGGTAGAATTCGATCACATGGAAATTCTAGAGGTTCTATAAAGAAACAACTCCAAAATAATTTTAACATGGTCTAAACCTAACTTGGTGTGGTGCCCCATCTATTTAAGAGTCTGGGGGCGGCGGCCTAAGGTGGGATCCGAGTTGGTCCCACCCAACTAGATACAAACTGACCCAAATGGGTTCGGCCTCAATGTCTCTGCTGTGGCAGACTTTTAGCCGGATTCTCTGTCACGGCAGCCTGTCGTGGCAGAGCCGGACTTGGTTTTCCTGCCATGGCAGAAAACGGATGCGTTTCTCTGCCGCGGTAGAGAACTTGCTCCTTTGGTTGATCTTCGTCTTGGACAACTTCTTCCGCTTCCTCCCTCTCCTCCCTCGCGCATTCTTCATTGATCAACACGCCATGTTCCATTAGCTCCTCGCTCTGTGATATGCCTTCTTCTCCTAAGTACCTGATCATACAATAATTCAGAGACTTAGGTAGTATAAAATTCTCATTAATTAAAACACCAAGTTCATTAAGAAACAAGATCACCTGTTGTTCTAGTAGCTTAGCACGAGCTCTTGTGATTGGCCTAATCCTTATCTCACTGGATTGATCCTTCTTTGTAGCAGTTAGAACATCATCATTAGCAATTGGGGTAGGTGTAACTGTAGGGATGTCCTCATCACTTACAATGGCACGGTGGATCGCGATGTAGTTCCTATGATAGTTTGCCACATGCTTCTTGGTCGACCATGGCAATTTGACAAGGCTGCTCTACATGATGGTCGCACAAATATTTACACATTCAAATGGCTCAACAAAACATTTGTTTTACAACCAATGACTCCTAGCCAAATAATTGCGGACAATGCAAAGGCTTTAGCGAGGGCGCAAAGCACAACACCTACTTGTGAGAAGAGCGGTGAGAGAGAGAACCACCTCATAGTGAGTGAGAGCCACAAGCCAAACTCGAGTGGAAAAACTAAGAGTGTTCTCCTTGCCACCAATAGTGAGATGAGAGATGTTCGGAACAACCCATCCATCTTGCACTATGTCCTCCTTTGCAAGGGACTAGCGCAAGGAACTAATGAATTAATCAATGTTCCTCCATCTTTGATGAATGTTTTGCAGGATTTCAAGGATGTGTTCCCCGAAGAGCTCCCACATGGACTACCTCCTCTTCACGGCATCGAATATCGCATTGACCTCATCCCCAGCGCACCCCTCCCAACCGCGCCGCTTACCGCACGAACCCGGAGGAGACAAAGGAGATTGAACGTCACATCAACCAACTCGTCTCCAAAGGTTTGAGCCAAGTTAGCACTAGCCCAAGTGCTGTACCCGTGATTCTTGTCCAAAAAACGGATGATACGTTACGGTTATGCATGGACTGCCGTCCAATCAATGCTATCACCGTGCGTTATCAACATCCCCCACGTCTCGATGACATGCTTGATGAGTTGTGTGGAGCCACTATTTTTTCGAAAATTGATCTTCATAGTGGTTACCATCAAATACGCATGGCTGAAGGTGATGAGTGGAAAACCGCCTTCAAGACCAAACTTGGTCTCTATGAATGGTTGGTTATGCACTTTGGTTTATCGAATGCCCCATCCACCTTCATGCGCCTTATGAATCATATTTTGCGTTCTCTCATTGGCAAGTGTTGTTGTCTATTTCAATGATATACTTGTTTATAGCAAGTCACTTGAGGACCATATTACACAAGGAAGTTTTGCAAATCCTTCGACATGAAAAGCTTTATGCTAATCTTCCCAAGTGCACTTTTGCTAAAGACAAGTTGATTTTTCTTGGATTTGTCGTTTCTTCGAAGGGCATTGAAGTTGATGTGTCCAAGGTAAAGGACATACGAGATTGGCCCATCCCAACAATGTGAGTGAAATCCGATGTTTTCATGGGTTGCCTGGTTTCTGTCGTTGCTATGTGAAAGACTTTTCAACCATTGCTTGTCCTCTCAATGAGTTGACAAAAAAGAATGTCACCTTCGTGTGGGGCAAAGCTCAACAAAAAGCTTTTGATGAACTTAAAAAGAGGCTCACCGAAGCACCTCTTCTTGCATTACCGGATTCCACTAAAACATTTGAGATAGAGTTTGATGCTAGTGGTATTGCCATTGGAGGAGTCCTTATGCAAAATGGATGTCCTATAACTTACCATAGCGAGAAACTTGATGGTGCTCTCCTTAATTATCCAATCTATGACAAAGAGCTTTTTGCCTTAGTTTGTGTTCTTCAAGTTTGCCAACACTACCTATGGCCCAAGGAATTTATCATACATTCCGACCACGAGTCATTGAAATATCTCAAAGGCCCAGCCAACTTAAGTAAGAGACACGCTAAGTGGGTTGAGTTTATGGATTATTTTCCGTACATTGTCAAGTATAAGAAAGGCAAAGATAATGTAGTTGCGGACGCTTTGTCTCGCAAACACACAAGCCTTCTTATGAGACTTGAAATCAACGTGTTGGGTCTTGAGGAAATAAAATCTTTGTATGCTTCCGACCCGTTCTTTGAACCAATTTTTGCAAAGTGCTCCATTGACAAAGGAGTTGATGATTTCTATTTGCATAAGGCTTTCTATTTAAACAAAACAAGCTTTGCATTCCGAAATTGTCGCTGCAACTTTTGCTTCTCCAAAATCTCATGGTGGAGGCCTTATGGGTCACTTTGGTCGTGACAAGACATTGGACATGCTATCAACTCACTAATTTTGGCCCAAGATGAAGCGCGACGTGGAGCGCTATGTTCAACGATGCACGACATGTGTTCAAGCTAAGTCGCAAGCTAACCCTTATGGTCTTTATATGCCATTGCCTATTCCTCATACACCTTGGTCCAACATTAGCATGGATTTTGTGTTAGGATTGCCTAGATCTAAGCATGGTCATGATTCTATATTTGTTGTCGTGGATCGCTTTTCCAAAATGGCACACTTCATACCGTGCCATAAGACCGATGATGCTTCACATGTTGCAAATCTGTTTTTCAGGGAAATCGTCCGTCTTCACGGTGTGCCAAGAACAATCGTCTCCGACCGCGACGTCAAATTCATGAGCTACTTATGGAAAACCCTCATGGCCAAGATCGGTGTCAAGCTCCTCTTTTCATCTACGTCGCATCCTCAAACCGATGGCCAAACCGAAGGTGTCAACCGAAGCCTCGAAACTCTTCTACGTGTGTTGATCAAGAAGACCTTGAAGGATTGGGAGGAATGCATTCCCCACGCCGAGTTCGCCTACAACCGAGCCAAGCACTCAACAACCAAGATGAGTCCCTTCATGATCGTCTATGGTTTCGAGCCCCTCACTGCGCTCGACATACTACCCCTACCTCTCCATGAGCGCACCAACATGGACATTGAGAAGCGCGCACAAGCTATGAAGAAGCTTCATGAAGAAACAAGAGCTAATATCGAGCAACAATTCCTTCTCCGAGCTTCAAGGTTAAACAAGGACAAGAAGGAGATGATCTTTGAAGAAGGTGATCTTGTGTGGATACACCTAAGCAAAGACCGCTTCCCCAAGGAACGCGACTCGAAGCTCAAGCCAAGAGGAGATGGTCCCTTCAAGGTCCTCAAAAGAATCAACAACAACGCCTACATCATCGACATACCGACCTCCAAGTACCTTGCAAGCAATACAATGTCAAGGACCTTTAACCCTACCATGGAGATGTTTCCGATGATACCCATGAAGAGTCGAGGAAGACTCTTTCCCATGGGAGGGAGCTGATGCAGCTCGTCCTACGGACGCTCCTACATCTACACCAACAAGTCCCCCTAGTGGACCCATGACTCGTGCCCGAGCCAAACTCCTACAAGCTACGGAGAACTCGCTCCTCTCCTCATGCCAGTTTGATACATCCTTGGATGGTGTGCTACTTCATCCAACTTGATGCAGCCCGTCCTATGGACGCTCCTACATCTACACCAACAAGTCCCCCAAGTGGACCCATGACTCGTGCCTGAGCCAAACTCCTACAAGCTAAGGTGAACTCGCTCCTCTCCTCGTGCCAATTTGATACCTCCTTGGATGGTGTGCTACTTCATGCAACTACTCTATGCATCATCAGGTACGAAGCCTCGACACATCCCCAAGCACCCAAGGATGGAGAACAAGGAGCAGACCGTGAACCAGAAGACGCTGGAGCTGCTCAGACCGGAGTCTCCGGTCTGCGCACACCGGAGTCTCTGGTCCACCAAAGTCTCTGGCCTCAAGACACCGGAGTCTCCGGCCCCACCTCCGGTCTGCCCCCAAAATCGAGTTCGGGGACAATCTGAAGGCCCCTCCAGAGGCTGGTTCGGAGACTGACCGGAATCTCCGGCCTAGACCAGAGTCTCCGGTCCACCATAGCGGAGTCTCCGGTCCGACCGTCGCCATGCATGAAAAGGCCTTTGGGCCTGCAGCCCATGTACCCCTTAGTCCGTCCAGAACTTGTCTTTTATTCCTAAAGTACCCCTGTTTAAGTGGCTGGCCTATATATAGTACCCCACCTCCATTGTAAACCCTAGGCATGATATTGGAATTAGTGGAAACCCCTTTGTGGATCTATCTAATTCTTGCCTCATGCTCCTTGACTAAGGAGCACCAAATATCTTAAAACCTCGTTGGAGTTTGCATCGTGCCTCCGCGTTGTACAAGGCCTAGGCATCGGTGTCCCTTTGCCTAGACGTCAAGATCTCACCGAGTCTCTCGTCTCGCCATGCCGGTTTGAGAGAGAGTCCTCCGCCCGACGCCGATCCTAGGGATTGCGCCGGACCGATCACCGCCGGCGTGAGCTATTGGTGTGTATCATGGTTTTGCGTGTGTGTTCATCGCGTTCTTCGTGCGTGCGTTCGTCGTGTTCATCTTCCCCTCCTCTCCCCGCACTCCATCATCGATTTGAAAGGGAATCGTGAAAGATTGGGCCACCCTAGAGGTTTGCCCTCAACATATTGGTATCAAGAGCTTCGTTGCTCACGATTTCCCCCACAAAATTTTCTTCTATCCACCAAAAAATTCGAAAATCCCCACAAAACAGCCCAAATTTGCCTTTTAATCGATCTCTTGATTTGGAGTGTTATTTGTGGTTTTGATCCGACCAAACCTTGTCTTAGGTGTTGGTCCAGCTTTATCCTGCGTTTTCACAGCCCAATTTGGCCAATTTTTCGCGGATTTGAGGGCCCAAGGCATGGATTTCCGCTCAAGAACACGAGCAGTTCGCGATTTGACTCTAGACCGGAGTCTCCAGCCTACACACCTGAGTCTCCGACCTACACCAGAGTCTCCGATCTAACCACACCGGAGTCTCCGGCCTGCACCGGAGTTTCCGGCCTAAAACCCCGGAGTCTCCAGCCCTGACGCCTGATTTTGACAGTTTTTCCTATAATCTTGCATTGGCTAATTTCCTATTGTTTGTTTGTGCCCGTGTGTGTGTCGTCAACTAACAACAAGCTTCCGCATCGAAAACCCCCGCGCTCATTGACACCACGGCCCACGAACATCATCCCGCACCACCGACGCCAAGTTCATCATCAAAGAAGGTATAACTTGCGTCACCTTGTTAACCCCTATGTTTCTTTGTGTGTACCTATCCCATGAGAGTGGCTCATCTTGTGTTTGCTTGAGCATTGTGCATTTGTCCTTGGATAGTGAGTGTGCAAGAGCAATATCAAGTGTGACTAGGTAGCATCAAGGGAGAGCAAAAAAAATACAAAAGAAAGAAAAGATACAAAGAAAAAGAAAAAGAAAAAATAGTCTCCCCTTGCAAAAGAGAGTCTCAAAGCTTGTAAGCAAGAGATAAAGAAGAGCGCCCAAAGCAAGTGCACAAATCCGTTGCTCATTTTACCTCTTTGCAAACGAGCCACGGTCTCTCCTTGCATTGGCACGACAACGAGCTTAGTCTTTGTTAGGACTTTTTGTTTGCTCATTTTCATAGTCGTGTCAATCCCAACTTTCTCCACATGTGTGTACATAGTCGTAGGTTCCCGTCACCCTTTTGAGTTGTTGACCTTCGCCTTTGACTTGAGTTTTGTTGGATTTGACCCACTTTTGACTATCCCTTTTCTTTTGGTTAGTTCTTTGGCATTCCACAATCCTAACCTACCACCAACAAGCTTTTGAGAGTTAGTTCTTTTTTTTAGTGTGAGTTTTCTTCGCAATTCCACTTTGCACGCTTATAGCTCTCACTTGTGGTTTCTAGTTTGGTGCAATCCCCAAGGTGAGGTACAAGGCTAACACCACCATATTCCACTTCCATATACAATACTTGTGTGCTTTGCATGATGGATAGGCACGGTGAGTCGAGCCAACCACCTCCCCAAGAAGAAGATCAAGGACCGTACATGACGCGCGCAAGTCACTTCATCGTTCGGCAAGAGTTCCGTGAATGTTGCCAAGCCCTTGAGACAAGACAAGATGAACAATTTGGCGAGACGCAAGCCGAGTTCAAGAACATCGACAACCGCTTCGATGGCCTCGAACGACAAATGCACGCAATGCATCACAACTTCGGCCACCAAAATGAAGCGCTACAACGCTCTGTTGCCGAAACAAATGACAATCTTCGACGCCTCATCGACGGTATGGCAAGGCCATGTTCACGCGCATCAAGCTCTTCAAGCTCATCGCGTCGTCATGCTCCTCCTCAACAAGATCTTCAACCAAGTGCTTCAAGACGCAATGATGCCCCCGTGGTTGAAGATGGAAGTTCTTCGAACTATGTACCTTCCCCACGGCACGCCGCAACGTCAAGCTATGATGGTGATTTCTCTTCAAGGCCAAGAGCAAGGCAAGAAGCACACCGTCATCACACAAGGGCATTAGTGATCCAACAAGAGCAACCACAAGAACAACCACAAGTGCAACCGCAAGTCTACCACCAGCGACCGCGACACATACTTGACACAACAAGTGATGACTCCAATTTGGAGAATCAAGCTCGTCATCGACGTGAAGCTCTCCAAGATCCTCCTCCTCGTCATCAACGTCTTGAACGTCCACACCGACACCATGGTCATCACGAGGCGCCTCCTCCACCTCAACAAAACTTGGAGCGTCAAGTGATACAAGTTGAGCAACGCCCACCACGTAAAGATGCTCATGACCATGATCTTCGCTGTGAGGCCCATGTGCCTCACCAACGTCACCAACCGAGGAACGAGCCTCTCCTTCCTTGTCAACTGCGTCAAGAGGCTCCGCCCCCTCGTCCCCATGAGGCCCAAGCACCTCAACACCACCAACAACCGCGCCAAGAGCAAGAGCAAGCTCCTCCAAAACAATATCAAGAGCAAGCTCCGCAACAAGGTCATGAGAACCAAGTTCTGCCTCCTCAACCACAAGATTGTCAACAAGCTCGTCACAACGATCGCATGGAAGATGAAGACCATCATCAACATGGCAACAATCGCTACCGTGACCGCAATGAGGAAGAAACATTTGGCAAGCTCAAGTTCACAATGCCCAAGTTCATAGGATCCAATGGCCCCGAAGAATACCTCTCGTGGGCACTCAAGGTCGACAAGATCTTCCGCATGCACAACTATAGCAATGAGAAGATGGTCGCCATGGCTTCGCTTGAGTTTGATGATTACGCCAACCTTTGGTGAGAACAAGTTCAAGTTGCTCGTGATGCAAGGCAAGAACCACCAATCACAACTTGGCATGACATGAAGGCTCACATGAGATCCCGGTTCGTCCCCGCGCATTACACACGTGACCTCTTCAACAACCTTCAAGCGCTTCGCCAAGGGACAAAGACCGTGGAAGAGTACTTCAAGGAAATGGAACTCAACTTGATTCGCGCCAACATAGACGAGCGCATGGAGCAAACAATGGCACGTTTCCTTATTGGCTTGAATCACCCAATCAAGCGCATCGTCGAGTTTCAAACATACAACACCATGGTTGAGCTTGTGCACATCGCAACAAAGGCTGAACGTCAAGTGCAAGAGGATATCAAGTACAACAAGGCCAAGACGTACTTCACCTACAAGCAAGCTTCAACTCCTACACCAACAACTTTCAATGGAAGCTCCTCAAGTACCTCCAAGCCTTCCTTCAAGCCCACACTTCCTCAAGGAAAACTTCCCCCAAGTGGAAAACAAGCAAAGAGTGATACACCTTTCAATGGTGAATGCTACAAGTGTGGAGGTAAAGGACACAAGTCGGCTGAATGTGGAAACAAGAAAGTCTTGTTCATCCATGACAATGGTGATGAAGAGTACTTGAGTGAAGATGAGTTTGATGCCCGTGTCAAGGAAGCAATGGCAAGGCAACGAGTGGAAGATGACCAAGAACTTCTCATGTGTGAACATGACGCAAGTCCATCGCTTGTCGTCACAAGGATCTTGACAACTCAAACAGAAGAGCATGAAGCCCAACGCTCCAATTCCAAACACGAGCCGGCATCAATGGCAAATCTATCAAGGTGATCATTGACGGAGGAAGTTGCCACAACCTTGCTAGCACCGAGTTGTGTGAGAAGCTCAACCTTACCCTTCATCCGCACAAGCACCCCTACCACGTGCAATGGCTAAGTGACCAAGGGTCCGTAAAGATCAAGCATACCATATCGGTCTCCTTCGCCATTGGTCCTTACAAAGATATGGTGGAGTGTGATGTGGTTCCTATGACAGTTTGCCACATGCTTCTTGGTCGACCGTGGCAATTTGACAAGGCTGCTCAACATGATGGTCGCACCAATGTATACACCTTCAAATGGCTCAACAAAACATGTGTTTTGCAACCGATGACTCCTAGCCAAATAATTGCGGATAATGCAAAGGCTTTAGCGAGGGCGCAAAGAACAACACCTACTTGTGAGAAGAGCGGTGAGAGAGAGAACCACTTCATAGTGAGTGAGAGCCACAAGACAAATTCGAGTGGAAAACTAAGAGTGTGCTCCTTGCCACCAAAAGTGATTCGGAACAACCCATCCATCTTGCACTATGTCCTCCTTTGCAAGGGACTAGCGCAAGGAACTAATGAATTAACCAATATTCCTCCATCTTTGATGAGTGTTTTGCAGGAATTCAAGGATGTGTTCCCCGAAGAGCTCCCACATGGAGTACCTCCTCTTCGCGGCATCGAACATCGCATTAACCTCATCCGAGGTGCACCTCTTTCAAACCGCGCCGCCTAATGCACGAACCTGGAGGAGACGAAGGAGATCGAATGTCAAATCAACCAACCCGGAGGAGACGGAGGAGACGAAGGAGACGAAGGAGATCCAAGTTAGCACTAGTCCAAGTGCCGTACCCGTGATTCTTGTTCTAAAGATGGATGATACATTACAGTTATGCACGGACTGTCGTCCAATCAATGCTATCACTGTGCGTTATCGACATCCCATGCCACGTCTCGATGACATGCTTGATGAGTTGTGTGGAGCCACTATTTTTTCAAAAATTGATCTTCGTAGTGGTTACCATCAAATACGCATGGCTGAAGGTGATGAGTGGAAAACCGCCTTCAAGACCAAACTTAGTCTCTATGAATGGTTGGTTATGCCCTTTGGTTTATCGAATGCCCCATCCACCTTCATGCGCGTTATGAATCACATCTTGCGTTCTCTCATTGGAAAAAATGTTGTTGTCTATTTCGATGATATTCTTGTTTATAGAAAATCACTTGAGGACCATATAACACATGTCAAGGAAGTTTTGCAAATCCTTCGACATGAAAAGCTTTATGTTAATCTTCCCAAGTGCACTTTTGCTAAAGACAAGTTGATTTATCTTGCATTTGTCGTTTCTTCGAAGGGAATTGAAGTTGATGTTTCCAAGGTAAAGGACATACGAGATTGGCCCATCCCAACAAATGTGAGTCAACTCCGAAGTTTTCATGGGTTGGCCGGTTTCTATCGTCGCTTTGTGAAAGACTTCTCAACCATTTCTTGTCCTCTCAACGAGTTGACAAAAAAGAATGTCACCTTCGTGTGGGGCAAAGCACAACAAAAATCTTTTGATGAACTTAAAAAGAGGCTCACCAAAGCACCTCTCCTTGCGTTACCGGATTTCACAAAAACTTTTGAGATAGAGTGTGATGCTAGTGGTATTGGCATTGGAGGAGTATTTATGCAAAACGTACGTCCTATAGCCTACCATAGCAAGAAACTTGATGGTGCTCGCCTTAACTATCCGATTTATGACAAAGAGCCTTTTGCCTTAGTTTGTGTCCTTCAAGTTTGGAAACACTACCTATGGCCCAAGGATTTATCATACATTCCGACCACGAGTCGTTGAAATATCTCAAAGGCTAAGCTAACTTGAGCAAGAGACACGCTAAGTGGGTTGAGTTCATGGAGTCTTTTCCGTACATTGTCAAGTATAAGAAGGGCAAAGATAATGTAGTTACGGACGCATTGTCTCGCAAACATACAAGCCTTCTTACGAGACTTGAAATCAACGTGTTGGGTCTTGAGGAAACAAAATCTTTGTATGCTTCTGACCCGTTCTTTGAACCAATTTTTGCAAAGTGCTCCAATGACAAAGGAGTTGATGATTTCTATTTGCATAAGGGCTTTCTTTTTAAACAAAACAAGCTAAGCATTCCGAAGTCGTCGCTTCAACTTTTGCTTCTCCAAGAATCTCATGGTGGAGGCCTTATGGGTCACTTTGGTCATGACAAGACATTGGACATGCTCTCCAATCACTACTTTTGGCCCAAGATGAAGCATGACGTGGAGCGCTACGTTCAACGATGCACGACATGTGTTCAAGCTAAGTCACAAGATAACCCTTATGGTCTTTATATGCCATTGCCTATTCCTCATACACCCTGGTCTGACATTAGCATAGATTTCATGTTAGGATTGCCTAGATCTAAGAATGGTCATGATTCTATATTTGTTGTTGTGGATCGTTTTTCCAAAATGGCACACTTCATACCGTGCCATAAGATCGACGATGCTTCACATGTTGCAAATCTGTTTTTCAGGGAAATCGTCGGTCTTCATGGTGTGACAAGGACAATCGTCTCCGATCGCGACGTCAAATTCATGAGATACTTATGGAAGACCCTCATGGCAAAGCTCGGCATCAAGCTCCTCTTTTCATCCGCATCGCATCCTCAAACTGATGGCCAAACCAAAGTTGTCAACCGAAGCCTCGGAACTCTCCTTCGTGTGTTGATCAAGAAAAACCTCAAGGATTGGGAGGAATGCATTCCACACGCCGAGTTCGCCTACAATGAAGCCAAGCACTCAACAACCAAGATGATTCCATTCATGATCGTCTATGGTTTCGAGCCCCTCACTGCGCTCGACATCCTACCGCTACCTCTCCATGAGCGCACAAACATGGACGTCGAGAAACGCGCACAAGCTATGAAGAAACTTCATGAACAAACAAGAGCCACTATCGAACAACAAGTCCTTCGCCAAACTTCAAGGTTAAACAAGGACAAGAAGGAGATGATCTTTGAAGAAGGTGACCTTGTGTGGATACACCTAAGCAAATACCGCTTCCCCTAGGAACGTGACTCCAAGCTCAAGCCAAGAGGAGATGGTCCCTTCAAGGTCCTCAAAAGAATCAACAACAATGCCTACATCATCGACATACCGACCTCCAAGTACCTTGCAAGCAATACATTCAATGTCAAGGATCTCTCACCCTACCATGGTGATGTTCAAGATGATAACCATGAAGAGTCGAGGACGACTCTTTCCCAAGGGGGGAGCTGATGGAGCCCATCCTACGGACGCTCCTACATCTACACCAAAAAAGTCCCCCAAGTGGACCCATGACTCGTGCCCGAGCCAAACTCCTACAAGCTAAGGTGAACTCGGTCCTCTCCTCGTGCCAATTTGATACCTCCTTGGATGGTGTGCTACTTCATGCAACTACTCTATGCATCATCAGGTACGAAGCCTCGACACATCCCCCAACACCCAAGGATGGAGAACAAGGAGCAGACCGTGAAGCAAAAGACGCTGGAGCTGCTTAGACCGGAGTCTCCGGCCTGGGCACACCAGAGTCTCCAGTCCACCAAAGTCTCCGGCCTCAAGACACCGGAGTCTCCGGCCCCACCTCCGGTCTGCCCCCAGAATCGAGCTCGAGGACAATCTGAAGGCCCCTTCGGAAGCTGGTCCGGAGACTGACCGGAATCTCCGGCCTAAACCGGAGTCTCCAGTCCACCACACCGGAGTCACCGGTCCGACCGTCGCCAGGCATGAAAAGGCCTTTGGGCCTGCGGCCCATGTACCCCTTAGTCCATCCAGAACTTGTCTTTTATTCCTAAAGTACCCCTGTTTATGTGGCTGGCCTATATATAGTCCTCCACCTCCATTGTAAACCCTAGGCATGATATTGGAATTAGTGAAAACCCCTTTGTGGATCTATCTATTCTTGCCTCATGCTCCTTGACCAAGGAGCACCAAATATCCCAAACCTCGTTGGAGTTTGCATCTTGCCTCGGTGTTGTACAAGGCCTTGGCATCGGTGTCCCTTTGCCAAGATGACAAGATCTCACCGAGTCTCCCATCTTGCCTTGCCGGTTCGAGAGAGAGTCCTCCGCCTGACGCTGATCCTAGGGATTGCGCCAGACCGGTCACCGTCGGCGTGAGCTATTGGTGTGTATCGTGGTTTTGTGTGTGTGTTCATCGCGTTCTTCGTGTGTGCGTTCGTCGTGTTCATCCTCCCCTCCTCTCCCCGCACTCCATCCTTGATTTGAAAGGGAATCGTGAAAGATCGGGCCACCCTAGAGGTTTGCCCTCAACACAACTACTCTATGCATCATCAGGTACGAAGCCCCAACACATCACCAAGCACCCAAGGATGGAGAACAAGGAGTAGAACGTGAAGCAGAAGCCGCTGGAGCTGCTCAGACCAGAGTCTCCGGCCTAAAGACGCCGGTGACTCCGGCCCACCTCCGGTCTAACCCACGAACCAGACCCAGGACAACCAGATGGCCACTCCGGAGATGGACCGGAGACCCAACCGGAATCTCCGGCCCAGACCAGAGTCTCCGGTCCACCATTTCGGAGTCTCCGTGATATGGGGTGGCCCGATCTTCTCAGTAAGCCGATGGCGATGATGATGGTGGATGATAGATAACTAGTGCGTAGCTATGATCTCTCCCGCTCGATCCCTGATGCCAGTGCAACAGATCTCGAACCTTGTAGGATATTCACAACACCACACTCTTGCGCACGCAGCCGTGACCACGAACGGTAGTCTGCAATCTACTAATTCCCAATGGAACAACATATCACACTCAATTATAGTTGGTAGATTCGAACACAGGGTAATTCCAGAGGTTCTATGAAAGAAACAACTCCAAAATATTTTAACGTGGTCTAAAACCTAACTTGTGACGGCTACGGAGGTTTATATGAGGGCTGGGGCGTCCTCCCCTCTAAACGGGCCTAAAAACAGTCATAACTTGGCCCAAACTGACTCGGTTCGACTCAAACTGATACATACCGACCCATATATGGGTTCGGCCTTATTGGCACGCAGTCCAAACGTCGTGGAACACCTCAAACGTGTAATTCTTGGTGCGCCATCTCTCTCTCTCTCTTGCACATACGTGATTCCTTCATTGCCTCCTAGTGCGCATGCCTCCCGCTCCTCCCTCGCGCACTTGTTGATATTGGAAATCAGCGCTTGTCCTTCTTGCTACAACTCTCCTCCTCCTCGCGCAACGCTTGTGTTATCAATAAACCTGATCATACAAAGATGCATAGACTTAGGTAGTATAAAGTTCTCATTAAGTAAAACATCAGGTTCAATTAGGAATGAATTCACCTGATAGTCATTATTGATTTGACTCAATATTTCCTTCCAGTTCAGGCAATCAGAATCATCATAATCCCTATTATATCCTCATCACTCCGGACCGAGCGTCGGCGGGCATGTAAAAGGCCTTTGGGCCTTTGGCCCATGTACCCCTTAGTCCGTCTAGAACTTGTCTATTATTCCTAAACTACCCCTATTTAAGTGGCTGGCCTATATATAGTCCCCCACCTCTATTGTAAACCCTAGGCATGATATTTGAAATTAGTGGAAACCCCTTGTGGATCTATCTAGTTCTTGCCTCATGCTCCTTTGACAAAGGAGCACCAAATATCCCAAACCTCGTTGGAGTATACATCGTGCCACCGCGTTGTACAAGGCCTAGGCATCGGAGTCCCTTTGCCTAGACATCAAGATCTCACCGAGTCTCCCTCCTCATCGTGCCGGTTCGAGAGAGAGTCCTCCGCCCAACGCTGATCCTAGGGATTGCATCGGACCGGTCACCGCCAGCGTGAGCTATTAGTGTGTATCGTGGTTTTGCATGTGTGTGTTCATCACGTTCTTCCCGCATGAGTTCGTCATGTTCATCCTCCCCTCCTCTCCCCGCACTCCATCCTTGATTTGAGTGGGACTCGAGAAAGATCGGGCCACCCTAGAGGTTTGCCCTCAACAGATCCACTAGATGTCATTGCATGTGTGTTCTCTTTCATAAACCACATGGATCCACTAGATGTCATTGGATGTGTGTGTGTATCAGTGTGCATCATTGTGGTTTTGGAAAGGAACACATGCAAGGATGCCACTCCATTATGTCTCCAACCATGTCCAGGAACCCTAGAAGCATGCTGGGATTCAACTGCAACATGCATTGTATCACTAGTTTGAAAAATGTCGCATGACCACACCCACTTGGATGTGTGTGTAAAGTGTGCATCATTCTGGTTTTGCAAAAGAACATATGCAATGATGCCACTCCAGCATGTGTCCAAACATGTACAGGAACCCTAGCAGCATGCTGGGATTCAACTAGATGTCATTGCATGTGTGTTATTTTCATAAACCACATGGATCCACTAGGTGTCATTGCATGTGTGTCCTTTTCATAAACCACATGGATCCACTGATGTCATTGGATGTGTGTTCTTTTCATAAACCACATGGATCCACTAGATGTCATTGCATGTGTGTTGTTTTCATAAACCACATGGATCCACTAGATGTCATTGGATATGTGTGTGTATCAGTGTGCATCATTGTGGTTTTGGAAAGGAACACATGCAAGGATGCCACTCCAGCATGTGTCCAACCATGTCCAGGAACCCTAGAAGCATGATGGGATTCAACTGCAACATGCATTGTATCACCAATTTGAAAGATGTTTCATCACCACACCCATTTGGATGTGTGTGTATCAGTGTGCATCATTGAAGTTTTGAAAAAGAACACATGCAATGATGCCACTCCAGGATGTGTCCAAACATGTCCAGGAACCCTAGCAGCATGTTGGGATTCAACTAGATGTCATTGCATGTGTGTTCTTTTCACAAACCACATGGATCCACTAGACGTCATTGCATGTGTGTCCTTTTCATAAACTACATGGATCCACTGATGTCATTGCATGTGTGTTCTTTTCATAAACCACATGGATGCACTAGATGTCATTGCTTGTGTGTTCTTTTCATAAACCACATGGATCCACCAGATGTCATTGGATTTGTGTGTGTATTACTGTGCATCATTGTGGTTTTGGAAAAGAATATATGCAATGATGCCACTCCAGCATGTGTCCAACCATGTCCTAGAACCCTAGAAGCATGATGGGATTCAACTGCAACATGCATTGTGTCACCAGTTTGAAAGATGTTGCATCACCACACCCACTTGGATGTGTGTGTGTATTAGTGTGCATAATTCTGGTTTTGGAAAAGAACACATGCAATGATGCCACTCTAGCATGTGTCCAAACATGTCCAGGAACCGTAGCAACATGCTAGGATTCAACTAGATGTCATTGCATGTGTGTTCTTTTCATAAACCACATGGATCCACTAGATGTCATTGCATGTATGTCCTTTTTCAGAAACCACATAGATCCACTGATGCCATTGCATGTGTGTTCTTTTCATAAACCACATGGATCCACTAGATATCATTGCATGTGTGATATGGGGTGGCCCGATCTTCTCAGCAAGCACTTGTCGATGGTGATGGTGGTTGATAGATAACTAGCATGAAGCTATGAACTCTCCCGCTCGAACCCTGATGCCAACGCAACAGCTCTCGAACCTTGTAGGATATTCACAACACCACGCTCTTGCGCACGTAGCCGTCGACCACGAACGGTAGTATGCAATCTACTAATTTCTAGTGGAACAACAGATCACACTCAATTGCAATTGGTAGAATTCGATCACAGGGTAATTCCAGAGGTTCTATAAAGAAACAACTCCAAAACTAGTGCGCCCCATCTATTTAAGGGTCTGGGAGGCAGCGTCCTAGGGTGGAAACCGAGTTGGTCCCACCCAACTAGGGATACAAACCGACCCAACTTGGGTTCGGCCTAGGACTCTGTCGTGGCAGACTTTGGCGCGGTGTGGGTGCCGCGGCAGCCTGCCGGGGCAGCCGATCGTGCTGCTTCTGTGTCGTGGCAGCCTGCCGTGGCAGAGAATAGTGGCGTTTCTCTGCCGCGGCAGAGATCTTCCACTAAGTGTTGATCTTCAACCTTGTGTGCTCCATGCGCTTCCTCCCTCTCCTCCCTCGTGCATTCTTCATTGATCAACACGCCATGTTCCATTAGCTCCTCGCTTCGTGCTACGCCTTCCTCTCCCAAGTACCTGATCATGCAATAATTCAAAGACTTAGGTAGTATAAATTCTCATTAATTAAAACACCAGGTTCATTAAGAAACAAGTTCACCTGTTGTTCTAGTAGCTTAAAACGAGCTCTTGTAATTGGTCCAATCCTTATCTCATTGGATTGATCTTTCTTTGTAGAAATTGGAACATCATCATTAGCAATTGGGGTACGTGTAACTGTAGAGATGTCCTCATCATCTCCCCCCCTTCAAAAGGCGTCGACCTCTACGCTCCAAGGTCCTTTCCAGATGGCGGTGATAATGGTGGATGATAGATAACTAGCCTGTAGCTATGAACTCTCTCGCACTATCCCTGATGCCAATGCAACAGCCCTCGAACCTTGTAGGATATTCACAACACCACGCTCTTGCGAACGCAACCATGACCACGAACGGTAGTATGCAATCTACTAATTCCCAATGGAACAACAGATCACACTCAATTATAGTTGGTATATTCGAACACAGGGTAATTCCAGAGGTTCTATGAAAGAAACAACTCCAAAATATTTTAACATGGTCTCAACCCTAACTAGAGGTCGTCCCATAGCTTATAAGGGCGGCTAGAGCGACCAGAAACCAAAACTGAACGCAAACGACTCAAACTGATACAAACCGACTCGAACCAGATTCGGTCGGTGGGCGAACACTCCGGTCGAATTCGGCGAACACTCCTCGCGACATGCTTGTTTCTCCAACGAACCTGATCATACATAAATGCATAGACTTAGGCAGTATAAAGTTCTCATCAATCAAAGTACCAGATTCGTTTAGGAGTAAATTCACCTGTTGTTCCAGTAGCTTAGCACGAGCTCTTGTAACAGGTCCAATTCTAATCTCATTGGACTAATCCTTTCTTGCAACAGTTGTAGCATCTTCAGTAGTCATTGGGGTAGGTGTAATTGTAGGGATGTCCTCATCAGATGCGGCCCGTCCTACGGACGCTCCTACATCTACACCACCGAGTCCCCCAAGTGGACCGATGACCCGTGCCCGAGCCAAGCTCCTTCAAGATAACGTGAATTCGCTCCTCTCATCATGTGACTTTGACATACACCTGGATGGCTTGCTACTTCATACCACTACTCTGTGCATCATCAGGTACGAACCCCCACTGTGTTAACCCACGAGCCCTGAAGCTGCACCTGTCCTGAAGCTGACTGAGCCAGAGTGTCCGCCTAGAACCAGCCACCCTAGTTTTATGCCCAAACTACCCCTGAACTTGTGGTTGGCCTATATATAGAGCCCCCACCCCTCATTGTATCTCTTAGGCATAGATGATAGACTAAAGACAACCCCCTTTGTGGAATCTCTAGTTTTGCCTCATCCCCTTCTACCAAAGGGGATCGACTATCGTCACCACCTCGTTGGAGTTTGCATCGCGCCTCCCTCGTTGTACAAGGCCTTGGCATTGGTGTCCCTTTGCCAAGACGTCAAGACCGTCTCCAAGGTGTTCTTCCCTCTCCGCGTGGGATCGAGGGAGCACGTTGACTGATCTTTCCTTGCGAGGATTCTATCGGACCAGTGGCCACCGGTGAGAGCAATTGGCCTTGTATCGTGTGTGTTTTGTGTGTGTTCATCATGCTCTTCACGAGGTGTGCGTCCGCTTCTGCTACCTTCTCCCTTTCCCCTCGCTTTCCCATCGATTTGACCACGAGATCCGTGAAGATCGGGCCACCCACGGGGTTACCCGATAACAAATAGGTTGCACACTAAGTATATGTGAAGATACGACAATAGTGGGTGCATGCTCAGGATAAGCATCGGCACCATCCTCACTATCATAAACATTACCTTGCTGTTTGGACAATCCTTCTTGTAGTGCCCTCTACCTCCACAAGTATGGCACACCACATTGCGAGTACGCGCAGTCGACATATTGGAACCCAAACTAGCAGCATGGGAAGTGGGCTTCCGAGCATTAGACCCAAACGAAGGTGTACTTGCTGGCTTGGCCAATGGTGTAGAAGGACTAGCAGCAGGTGGCGGTACACTAGGAGGTGTAGATCTGGCCGAAAAACGGCTGGAGGATGGAAAGCGAGGACGTGACTTCGCCTCTTCAGCCAACTGGGATTCGGCCTCTCTAGCATGGTGCAATAGCTCATTCATGGTATCATACTTGTGATGACGAACAATGCTCTTGATTGGTAACTTCAAATTGTTTAGGAATCGCTGCATCGTCATCTCAAGGGATTCACGAACTCTAGCACACTGCATAAGCATCTCCATCTCCATGTAGTACTCATCAACTGACATGGTTCATTGCCTCAATTGTGTCAATTTATCAAAAACTGATCGCAAGTAGTTGGTGGGTACGAAACGAGCTTGGTGCTGAACACGTTGAGCACACCCAAGACGAGCAAGACCACGACCATAAGCAGGTGCAGCAGCTGGCGCAGGTGCAGGGGGATTGGCACGTCCCTTGCCTAGATGTGGGCCAGCATCAGCCGCACTTCCCTCATCATAATCATCAAAAGCATCATCAGGTGGGTGTCCCTGCCTTTGATCTACGGCGACTGTCAAGGCCTCAATGGAATGCTGCAATGTTGCGACATTGACTTTGATTGCTGTCACTTTCGTTTGAATAGTATTAACTGCGCCAACATTCTGGTCCAATGTCATTTGCACGTCCTGGATATTCTTATCAATGGCATCGGTCGTGTGAGTAAACACACGTGTCAAGTGGGATTTCAAAGCCTCATATTCGCGCCAATTAACAAGCTCCTCATCCTTCTTTTTCTGCGACACAACATCATCATCACTAGAAGACATGATTAACAGGTTAGTGCAAAAATCAAATTCTGATTGGTAGAAACTCTCACAACTCACTCACAACGGACAAGAAAGGAGATCTTACCGTTCCAAAGTGAATAGAGGTGCTTTACCAAACGTAATCAAAGACTTATGCACTGATGTGATGAAGTGAATATCAAAGGTATAGAGAACGGCCGCAGGGCACACATGTTATTTATGGTGGAGCTATAGGTATGGTATCCTATCTACACGATAAACAAGTCCTAGTGCTGATCGTACAAAAACCGAAGAAACACACACGTGGAGAAAAAGGTGGCAATGCAACTATGAAGAGTGTTGCACTACACTCGAGAGACACTAGCAAAGCTCAAAGTAAACAGGCACAAGATTGCTCACTCTACCGGTGCACAAAGATATCACCAGGCCTTTTGCTCAAATTCTCTTTTTGACTATTTTTCTTTCTTTTCTTTTGTATAGCTCTTTTTGCTAATTTGCTTTTTCTCTTATATATATATCACACATGGCCAAATTACAAAGTACAACACCAAAATCCTAAGAGCAGCCTGTAGGAGCGGAAACTAGTCTCAATGGGCAAGTTCCTACACCTATGTAGTAGAATGGCTGTGGCTAAGGTTAAGGAATAGTGCAATTTTTTTTGTCACACTTGTAATTCCTGCCGTGATAGAGAAACAGGTCAAAAATCTGCCGTGGCAGAGAAAATCCTGCCATGGCAGAGAAAACAGTCAAAAACGTGTCGCGGCAGAAGCAGCAGCAGAGCAGCTAGCGTGCGGCAAAAAAACACGCAGAAAACGTGACGCGGCAAAGAGGCGGCAGCGCGCGACAGAGAAACTATGTCGCGACAGAGTTCGGGTCAGACACGCTGTCGCGGCAGAGAAAATGGGCGATTCCGTGCCGCGACAGAGATCGGTAAGGAATTATTTTTAACAAACCGACTCGGCCAAGGGTGTATGACCAGGACTCTAGCTAAAAATGGATCTGACTATGGCGGCGGAAAATAGATGGTGGATTCGACTAGAAAGAGCAAAAATGATGAAATAGATCTAGATCTAAACTAAAGGATGAGCACGACCAGCAACTATTACTCGTCTACGATGTAATCTAGTCTATGGCAACTCTTTTTGTGGGCCTTTTTCTGTATAGGACTAAAAACATTCTCTAATCTATGGATGGATTGTGGATTGCTTACCGAGGCAACGAGGAAATCTGATACCAAGATGATATGGGGTGGCCCGATCTTCTCAGCAAGCACTTGTCGATGGTGATGGTGGTTGATAGATAACTAGCCTGAAGCTATGAACTCTCCCGCTTGAACCCTGATGCCAACACAACAGCTCTAGAACCTTGTAGGATATTCACAACACCACGCTCTTGCGCACGTAGCCGTCGACCACGAACGGTAGTATGGAATCTACTAATTCCCAGTGGAACAACAGATCACACTCAATTGCAATTGGTAGAATTCGATCACAGGGTAATTCCAGAGGTTCTATAAAGAAACAACTCCCAAATTATTTTAACATGGTCTAAAACTAAAACTAGTGCGCCCCCATCTATTTAAGGGTCTGGGAGGCGGTGACCTAGGGTGGAAACCGAGTTGGTCCCACCCAACTAGGGATACAAACCGGCCCAACATGGGTTATGTTGAGGGGCAAACCTCTAGGGTGGCCCGATCTTTCACGAATCCCACTCAAATCAAGGATGGAGTGCGGGGGAAGGAGAGGGGAGATGAACACGCGAACGCATGCATGAAGAACGCGATGAACACACACACGCAAAACCACGATACACACCAATATCTCAAGCCGGCGGTGACCGGTCCAGCGCAATCCTAGGATCAGCGTCGGGCGGAGGACTCTCTCTCGAACCGGCACGACGAGATGGGAGACTCGGTGAGATCTTGACGTCTAGGCAAAGGGACTTCGATACCTAGGCCTTGTACATCACGGAGGCACGATGCAAACTCCAACGAGGTTTGGGATATTTGGTGCTCCTTGGTCAAAGGAGCATGAGGCAAGAATTAGCTAGATCCACAAAGGGGTTTCCACTAATTCCAAATATCATGCCTAGGGTTTACAATGGAGGTGGGGGACTATATATAGGCCATCCATTTAAATAGGGGTACTTTAGGAATAAAAGACAAGTTCTAGACGGACTAAGAGGTACATGGGCCGTAGGCCCAAAGGCCTTTTCATGCCTGGCGACAGCAGACCAAAGACTCCTGTGTGGTGGACCGGAGACTCCGGTCTAGGCCGGAGATTCCGGTCAGTCTCCGGACCAGCCTCCGGAGGGGCCTTCAGATTGTCCCAGGGCCCGTTACAGGGGGTCAGACTGGAGAGTGGGCCGGAGTCTCCGGGGTCTTTAGGCCGGAGACTTTGGTGGACCGGAGACTCCGGTGTGCGCAGACTGGAGACTCCAGTCTGAGCAGGTCCAGCGGCTTCTGCTTCACGCTCTGCTCCTTGTTCTCCATCCTTGGGTGCTTGGGGATGTGTCGAGGCTTCGTACCTGATGATGCATAGAGTAGTTGCATGAAGTAGCACACCATCCAAGGAGTTATCAAATTGGCACGAGGAGAGGAGCGAGTTCACCTTAGCTTGTAGGAGTTTGGCTCGGGCACGAGTCATGGGTCCACTTGGGAGACCTGTTGGTGTAGATGTAGGAGCGTCCGTAGGGTAGGCTGCATCAGCTCCCCCCTTGGGAAAGAGTCATCCTCGACTCTTCATGGTTATCATCTTGAACATCTCTATGTTAGGGTGAGAGATCCTTGACATTGAATGTATTGCTTGCAAGGTATTTGGAGGTCGGTATGTCGATGATGTAGGCGTTGTTGTTAATTCTTTTGAGGACCTTGAAGGGACCATCTCCTCTTGGCTTGAGCTTGGAGTCACGTTCCTTGGGGAAGCGGTCTTTTCTTAGGTGTATCCACACAAGGTCACCTTCTTCAAAGATCATCTCCTTCTTGTACTTGTTTAACCTTGAAGCTTGGCGAAGCACTTGTTGTTCGATATTAGCTCTTGTTTCTTCATGAAGTTTCTTCATAGCTATGCGCGCTTCTCGACGTCCATGTTCGTGCGATCATGGAGAGGTAGTGGTGGGATGTTGAGCGCGGTGAGGGGCTCGAAACCATAGACGATCATGAATGGACTCATCTTGGTTGTTGATTGCTTGGCTCGGTTGTAGGCAAACTCGGCGTGGGGGATGCATTCCTCCCAATCCTTCAAGTTTTTCTTGATCAACACACGTAGAAGGGTTCCGAGGCTTTGGTTGACAACCTCGGTTTGTCCATCAGTTTGAGGATGCGACGCGGATGAAAAGAGGAGCTTGACGTCGAGCTTGGCCATGAGGGTCTTCCATAAGTAGCTCATGAATTTGACGTCGCGGTCGGAGATGATTGTTCGTGGCACACCGTGAAGACGGACGATTTCCCTGAAAAACAAATTGGCAACATGTGAAGCATCGTCGGTCTTATGGCACGGTATGAAGTGTGCTATTTTGGAAAAGCGATCCACAACAACAAATATAGAGTCATGACAATGCTTAGATCGAGGCAATCCAAACACGAAATCCATGCTAATGTCGGACCAAGGTGTATGAGGAATAGGCAATGGCATATAAAGACCATAGGGATTAGCTTGCGACTTAGCTTGAACACATGTCCTACATCGTTGAACGTAGCGCTCCGCGTCGCGCTTCATCTTGGGCCAAAAGTAGTGAGTGGAGAGCATGTCCAACGTCTTGTCACAGCCAAAGTGACCCATAAGGCTTCCACCATGCGATTCTTGGAAAAGCAATAGTTGGAGCGACGATTTCGAAATGCAAAGTTTGTTTTGTTTAAAGAGAAAACCCTTATGCAAATAGAAACCATCAACTCCTTTGTCAATGGGGCACTTTGCGAAAATTGGTTCAAAGAACGGGTCGGAAGCATACAAAGTTTTTATTTCCTCAAGACCCAACACGTTGATTTCAAGTCTCGTAAGAAGGCTTGTGTGCTTGCGAGACAAAGCGTCCGCAACTACATTACCTTTGCCCTTCTTATACTTGACAATGTACGAAAAAGATTCCATGAACTCAACCCACTTCGCGTGTCTCTTACTCAAGTTAGCTTGGCTTTTGAAATATTTCAACGACTCATGGTCGGAATGTATGATAAATTATTTGGGCCAAAGGTAGTGTTGCCAAACTTGAAGAACACGAACTAAGGCAAAAAGCTCTTTGTCATAAATTGGGTAATTAAGGCGAGCACCATCAAGTTTCTCGCTATGGTAGGCTATAGGACGTCCGTTTTGCATAAGGACTCCTCCAATGCCAATACAACTAGCATCACACTCTATCTCAAAAGTTTTTGTGAAATCCGGTAACGCAAGGAGAGGTGCTTCGGTGAGCCTCTTTTTGAGTTCATCAAAAGCTTTTTGTTGTGCGTTGCCCCACACGAAGGTGACATTCTTTTCGTCAACTCGTTGAGAGGACAAGCAATGGTGGAAAAGTCTTTCACAAAGCGACGATAGAAACCGGACAACCCATGAAAACTTTGGAGTTCACTCACATTTGTTGGGATGGGCCAATCTCCTATGTCCTTTACCTTGGAAACATCAACTTCAATTCCCTTCGATGAAACGACAAATCCAAGAAAAATCAACTTGTCTTTAGCAAAAGTGCACTTGGGAATATTAGCATAAAGCTTTTCATGTCGAAGGATTTGCAAAACTTCCTTGACATGTGTTATATGGTCCTCAAGTGATTTGCTATAAACAAGAATATCATCGAAATAGACAACAACACTTTTTCCAATGAGAGAATGCAAGATATGATTCATTAGGCGCATGAAGGTGGATGGGGCATTAGAGAAACCAAAGGGCATAACCAACCATTCATAGAGACCAAGTTTGGTCTTGAAGGCAGTTTTCCACTCATCACCTTCAGCCATGCGTATTTGATGGTAACCACTACGAAGATCAATTTTCGAAAAAATAGTGGCTCCACACAACTCATCAAGCATGTCATCCAGACGTGGTATGGGATGTCGATAACACACGGTGATAGCATTGATTGGATGGCAGTCCATGCATAACCGTAACGTATCATCCGTCTTTGGAACAAGAATCACGGGTACGGCACTTGGACTAGTGCTAACTTGGATCAAACCTTTGGAGACGAGTTGGTTGATTTGACGTTTAATCTCCTTTGTCTCCTCCGGGTTTGATGCGGCCCGTCCTACGGACGCTCCTACATCTACACCATCAAGTCCCCCAACTGGACCCATGACTTGTGCCCGAGCCAAACTCCTACAAGCTAAGGTGAACTCGCTCCTCTCCTCGTGCCAATTTGCTACCTCCTTGGATGGTATGCTACTTCATGCAACTACCCTATGCATCATCAGGTACGAAGCTTCGACACATCACCAAGCACCCTAGGATGGAGAACAAGCAGCAGAGCATGAAGCTGGAGCTGCTCAGACCGGAGTCTCCAGTCTGCGCACACCGGAGTCTCCGGTCCACCAAAGTCTTCGGCCTGAAGACACCGGAGTCTCCGGCCCCACCTCCGGTCTTCCCCCAGAACCGAGCCCTAGGACAATCTGAAATTCCCTCCGGAGGCCGGTCCGGAGACCGACCGGAATCTCCGGTCCACCACACCGGAGTCTCTGGTTCGACCGTCGCCAGGCATGAAAAGGCCTTTGGGCCTACGGCCCATGTACCCCTTAGTCCGTCCAGAACTTGTCTTTTATTCCTATAGTACCCCTGTTTAAGTGGCTGGCCTATATATAGTCCCCCACCTCCATTGTAAACCCTAGGCATGATATTGGGATTAGTGGAAACCCCTTTGTGGATCTATCTAATTCTTGCCTCATCCTCCTTGACCAAGGAGCACCAATATCACCAAACCTCGTTGGAGTTTGCATCGTGCCTCTGTGTTGTACAAGGCCTTGGCATCGGTGTCCCTTTGCCAATACGTCAAGATCTCACCGAGTCTCCCATCTTGCCGTGCCGGTTCGAGAGAGAGTCCTCCGCTCGACGCCGATCCTAGGGATTGCGCCGGACCGGTCACCGCCGGCATGAGCTATTGGTGTGTATCATGGTTTTGTGTGTGTGTGTGTGTGTGTGTGTGTGTTCATGTTTCTTCGTGCGTGAGTTCGTCTTGTTCATCCTCCCCTCCTCTCCCCGCACTCCATGCTCGATTTGAAAGGGAATCGTGAAAGATCGGGCCACCCTAGAGGTTTGCCCTCAACAATTGGTATCAGAGCTTCATTGCTCACGATTTCTCCCACACATTTTTCTTCTACCCACCAAAAATTCGAAAATCCCCAAAAAAGAGCCCCATATTTGCCTTTGGATCGATCTCTTGATTTGGAGTGTTATTTGTGATTTTGATCCGACCAAACCTTGTCTTATGTGTTGGTCTAGCTTGATCCTGCGTTTTCCGAGCTCAATTTGGCCAATTTTTCGCGGATTTGAGGACCCAAGGCATGGATTTCCGCTCAAGAACATGAGCAGTTCGCGATCTGACTCCAGACCGGAGTCTCCGTCCTACCCACACCGGAGTCTCCGGCCTGCACTAGAGTTTCTAGCCTGAAACCCCAGAGTCTCCGGTCTGACGCCTGATTTTGACAGTTTTGCCTCTAATCCTGCATTGGCTAATTTTCCTCTTGTTTGTTTGTGCCCGTGTGCGTGTCGTCAACTAACAATAAGCTTTCGCATCGACAACCCCCGCGCTCATCGACACCACGGCCCACGAACATCATCCTGCACCACCGACGCCAAGTTCATCATCACCAACGAAGGTATAACTTGCGTCACCTTGTTAACCCCTATCTTCCTTTATGTGTACCTATCCTATGAGAGTGGCTCATCTTGTGTTTGCTTGAGCATTGTGCATTTGTCCTTGGATAGTGAGAGTGCAAGAGCAATATCAAGTGTGACTAGGTAGCACCAAGGGAGAGCAAAAAAAGCAAAAGAAAGAAAAAGATACAAAGAAAAAGCAAAAGAAAAATAGTCTCCCATTGCCAAAGAGAGTCTCAAATCTTGTAAGCAAGAGAGAAAGAAGAGCGCCCAAGGCAAGTGCACAAATCCGTTGCTCTTTTCCCTCTTTGCAAACGAGCCATGGTCTCTCCTTGTGTTGTCACAACAACGAGCTTAGTCTTCGTTAGGACATTTTGTTTGCTCATTTTCATAGTCGTGTCAATCCCAACTTTCTCCACATGTGTGTATATAGTCGTAGGTTCCCGTCACCCTTTTGAGTTGTTGACCTTCGCCTTTGACTTGAGTTTTGTTGGACTTTACCCACTTTTAACTATCCCTTTTCTTTTGGTTGGTTCTTTGGCTTTCCACAACCCTAACCTACCACCAACAAGCTTTTGAGAGTTAGTTCTTTCCTTAGTGTGAGTTTTCTTTGCATTTCCACTTTACACGCTTATAGCTCTCACTTGTGGTTTCTAGTTTGGTGCAATCCCCAAGGTGAGGTACAAGGCTAACACCACCATATTCCACTTCCATATACAATACTTGTGTATCTTGGATGATGGATAGGCACGGTGAGCCGAGCCAACCACCTCCCCAAGAAGAAGATCAAGGACCGTACATGACGCGCGCAAGTCACTTCATCGTCCGCCAATAGTTCCGTGAACGTTGCCAAGCCCTTGAGACGCGACAAGATGAACAATTTGGCGAGACGCAAGCCGAGTTCAAGAACATCGACAACCGCTTCGATGGCCTCGAAAGGTAAATGCAAGCAATCCATCACAACTTCGGCCACCAAAATGAGTCGCTTCAATGCTCCGTCGCCGAAACAAATGACAATCTTTGACGCCTCATCGATGGAATGTCAAGACCGCGTTCACGTGCTTCAAGCTCTTCAAGTTCTTCGCGTCGTCTTGCACCTCCGCAACAAGATCTACCTCCAAGTGCTCCAAGACGCAATGATGCCCCCGTGGTTGAAGATGAAACCTCTTCGAACTATGTACCTTCTCCACGGCATGCCGCAACGTCAAGCTATGATGGTGACATCTCTTCAAGGCCACGAGCAAGGCAAGAACACATCGTCATCACGCAAGGGCCATAGTGATCCAACAAGAGCAACCACAAGAGGAACCGCAAGTGCAACCGCAAGTCTACCACCATCGACCGCGACACATACTTGACACAACAAGTGATGACTCCAATTTGGAGAATCAAGATCATCATCGATGTGAAGCTCTCCAAGATCCTCCTCCTCGTCATCAACGTCATGAACGTCCGCACCGACACCATGGTCATCACGAGGCGCCTCCTCCACCTCAACAAAACTTGGAGCGTCAAGTGATACAAGTTGAGCGACGCCCACCACGTCAAGAGGCTCATGACCATGTTCTTCGCCATGAGGCCCATGTGCCTAACCAACATCACCAACCGAGGAACGAGCCTCCTCTTCGGCATCAACTGCGTCAAGAGGCTCCACACCCTCGCCACCATGAGGCCCAAGCGCCTCAACCACGTCAACAACCGCGCCAAGAGAAAGAGCAAGCTCCTCAACAACGATATCAAGAGTAAGCTCCACAACAAGGACGTGAGAACCAAGTTCCACCTCCCCAACTACAAGATCATCAACAAGGTCACCAAGCTCGTCGTAATGACCGCAACGATGAAGAAACTTTTGGCAAGCTCAAGTTCACAATGCCCAAGTTCACTGGATCCAGTGACCTCGAAGAATACCTCTCGTGGGCACTCAAAGTCGACAACTTGGCATGACATGAAGGCTCACATGAGATCCCGGTTCGTCCCCGCGCACTACACGCGTGACCTCTTCAACAACCTTCAAGCGCTCCGTCATGGGACAAAGACCGTGGAAGAGTACTTCAAGGAAATGGAACTCAACTTGATTCGCGCCAACATTGATGAACGCATGGAGCAAACAATGGCACAATTCCTTATTGGCTTGAATCACCCAATCAAGCGCATCGTTGAGTTCCAAACATACAACACCATGGTTGAGCTTGTGCACATAGCAACAAAGGCTGAACTTCAAGTGCAAGAGGACATCAAGTACAACAAGCCCAAGGCGTACTTCACCTACAAGCAAGCTTCAACCGCTACACCAACAACTTTCAATGGAAGCTCATCAAGTACCTCCAAGCCTTCCTTCAATCCCACACTTCCTCAAGGAAAACTGCCGCCAAGTGGCAAGCAAGCAAAGAGTGATACACCTTTCAACGGTGAATGCTACAAGTGTGGAGGTAAAGGACACAAGTCGGCCGAATGTGGAAACAAGAAAGTCTTGTTCATCCATGACAACGGTGATGAAGAGTACTTCAGTGAAGATGAGTTTGATGCTCGTGTCAAGGAAGCAATGGCAAGGCAACGAGTGGAAGATGATCAAGAACTCCTCATGTGTGAACATGACGCAAGTCCATCGCTTGTCGTCACAAGGATCTTGACCACTCAAGCACAATAGCATGAAGACCAACGCTCCAATATCTTCCAAACACGAGCCGACATCAATGGAAAATCTATCAAGGTGATCATTGACGAAGCGAGTTGCCACAACCTTGCTAGCACCGAGTTGTGTGAGAAGCTCAACCTCACCCTCCATCCACACAAGCACCCCTACCACGTGCAATAGCAAAGTGACCAAGGGTCCGTAAAGATCAAGCATACCGTATTGGTCTCCTTCGCCATTGGTCCTTACAAAGATACGGTGGAGTGTGATGTGGTTCCTATGACAGTTTGCCACATGCTTCTTGGTCGACCGTGGCAATTTGACAAGGCTGCTCAACATGATGGTCGCACCAATGTATACACCTTCAAATGGCTCAACAAAACATGTGTTTTGCAACCGATGACTCCTAGCCAAATAATTGCGGACAATGCAAAGGCTTTAGCGAGGGCGCAAAGCACAACACCTACTTGTGAGAAGAGCGGTGAGAGAGAGAACCACCTCATAGTGAGTGAGAGCCACAAGCCAAACTCGAGTGTTCTCCTTGCCACCAAAAGTGAGATGAGAGATGTTCGGAACAACCCATCCATCTTGCACTATGTCCTCCTTTGCAAGGGACTAGAGTAAGGAACTAATGAATTAACCAATGTTCCTCCATCTTTGATGAGTGTTTTGCAGGAATTCAAGGATGTGTTCCCCGAAGAGCTCCCACATGGACTACCACCTCTTCGCGGCATCGAACATCCCATTGACCTCATCCCCGGTGCACCTCTCCCAAACCGCGCCGCCTACCGCACAAACCCGGAGGAGACGAAGTTGATCGAATGTCAAATCAACCAACTCGTCTCCAAAGGTTTGATCCAAGTTAGCACTAGTCCAAGTGCCATACCCGTGATTCTTGTTCCAAAGACGGATGATACGTTACGGTTATGCATGGACTGCCGTCCAATCAATGCTATCACCGTGCGTTATCGACATCCCATACCACGTCTCGATGACATGCTTGATGTGTTGTGTGGAGCCACCATTTTTTCGAAAATTGATCTTCGTAGTGGTTACCATCAAATACGCATGGCTGAAGGTGATGAGTGGAAAACCTCCTTCAAGACCAAACTTGGCCTCTATGAATGGTTGGTTATGCCCTTTGGTTTATGTAATGCCCCATCCACCTTCATGCGCCTCATGAATCATATTTTGCGTTCTCTCATTAGAAAAAGTGTTGTTGTCTGTTTTGATGATATTCTTGTTTATAGCAAATCACTTGAGGACCATATAACACATGTCAAGGAAGTTTTGCAAATCCTTCGACATGAAAAGCTTTATGCTAATCTTCCTAAGTGCACTTTTGCTAAAGACAAGTTGATTTTTCTTGGATTTGTCGTTTGTTCGAAGGGAATTGAAGTTGATATTTCCAAGGTAAAGGACATACGAGATTGGCCCATCCCAACAAATGTGAGTGAACTCTGAAGTTTTCATGGGTTGTCCGGTTTCTATCATTGCTTTGTGAAAGACTTTTCAACCATTGGTTGTCCCCTTAATGAATTGACCAAAAAGAATGTCACCTTCGTGTGGGGCAAAGCACAACAAAAAGCTTTTGATGAACTTAAAAAGAGTCTCACCGAAGCACCTCTCCTTGCGTTACCGGATTTCACAAAAACTTTTGAGATAGAGTGTGATGCTAGTGGTATTGGCATTGGAGGAGTCCTTATGCAAAACGGACGTCCTATAGCCTACCATAGCGAGAAACTTGATGGTGCTTGCCTCAACTATCTGATTTATGACAAAGAGCTTTTTGCCTTAGTTCGTGTCCTTCAAGTTTGGCAACACTACCTTTGGCCCAAGGAATTTATCATACATTCCGACCGTGAGTCCTTGAAATATCTCAAAGGCCAAGCTAACTTGAGCAAGAGACACGCTAAGTGGATTGAGTTCATGGAGTCTTTTCTGTACATTGTCACGTATAAGAAGGGCAAAGATAATGTAGTTGCGGACGCATTGTCTCGCAAACATACAAGCCTTCTTACGAGACTTGAAATCAACGTGTTGGGTCTTGAGGGAATAAAATCTTTGCATGCTTCCGATCCGTTCTTTGAACCAATTTTCGCAAAGTGCTCCAATGACAAAGTAGTTGATGATTTCTATTTGCATGAGGGCTTTCTATTTAAACAAAACAAGCTATGCATTCCGAAGTCGTCCCTTCAACTTTTGCTTCTCCAAGAATCTCATGGTGGAGGTCTCATGGGTCACTTTGGCCGTAACAAGACACTGGACATGCTCTCCACTCACTACTTTTGGCCCAAGATGAAGCGCGACGTGTGTTCAAGCTAAGTCACAAGCTAATCCCTATGGTCTTTGTATGCCATTACCTATTCCTCATACACCTTGGTCCGACATTAGCATGGACTTCATGTTACGATTACCTAGATCTAACATGGTCATGATTCTATATTTGTTGTTGTGGGTTGCTTTTCCAAAATGGCACACTTTATACCGTGCCATAAGACCGATGATGCTTCACATGTTCCAAATCTGTTTTTCAGGGAAATCGTCCGTCTACATGGTGTGCCACGAACAATCGTCTCCGACCACGACGTCAAATTCATGAGCTACTTATGGAAGACCCTCATGGCCAAGCTCGGCGTCAAACTCCTCTTTTCATCCGCGTCCCATCCTCAAACCGATAGACAAACCGAGGTTGTCAATCGAAGCCTCGGAACTCTCCTACGCATGTTGATCAAGAAAAACTTGAAGGATTGGGAGGAATGCATTCCCCACGCCGAGTTCGCGTACAACCGAGCAAAGCACTCAACAACCAAGATGAGTCCATTCATGATCGTCTATGGTTTCGAGCCCCTCACCGCGCTCGACATCCTACCACTACCTCTCCATGAGCGCACGAATATGGACGTCGAGAAGCATGCACAAGCTATGAAGACGTTTCATGAAGAAACAAGAACTACTATCGAACAACAAGTCCTTCGCCAAGCTTCAAGGTTAAACAAGGATAAGAAGGAGATGATCTTTGAAGAAGGTGACCTTGTGTGGATACACCTAAGCAAAGACCGCTTCCCCAAAGAACGTGACTCCAAGCTCAAGCCAAGAGGAGATGGTCCCTTCAAGGTCATCAAAAGAATCAACAACAACGCCTACATCATCGGCATACCGATCTCCAAGTACCTTGCAAGCAATACATTCAATGTCAAGGATCTCTCACCCTACCATGGAGATGCTCAAGATGATAGCCATGATGAGTCGAGGACGACTCTTTCCCAAGGGGGGAGCTGATGCGGCCCGTCCTACGGACACTCCTACATCTACACCAACAAGTCCCCCAAGTGGACCCATGACTCGTGCCTGATACATTGCAAATGTATCTGTAATTTTTGATGCTCCATGCTTGGTTTTATCCACTTTCTTGTGTTTTGTCCACACTTTGGAGTACTTTTCATATGATTTCTTGGACTAACCTATTAACAAGAGCCATAGTGCCAGCTGCCTGTTTTCTGCTGTTTTTGGTTCCAGGAAAGTCAGAAAATGAATATTCTCGGAATTGGACGGGACAAAAGGCATAGTGCCTATTTTTCCAGAAGACTCGAGGAGCCAGAATACGAGACGGAGGAGGGCCAGGGGCTGGCCACACCCCCCAGGCGCGGGTTGGGCCTGGCCGCGCCAGGGCATGGTGTGGTGGCCCCAGGCACCGCCTCGGCCTCTCTCTTCGCCTATAAGGAGCCTTCTGACCTAAAAAATTCAGGGGGTTCGACGTTTTTCCAGAAGGAGTTCCGCTCCGCCGCCACCACCAAATTCCACGAAATAGCACCAGAAACTCCGTTCTGGCACCCTGCCGGGACGCGTAATTGGAGGAGATCATTGCCATCATCATCACCATCGCTTCTCCATCGACCATCCATGTTTCCCCATCTATGAGTGAGTAATCCCCCGCTGTAGGCTATGGGGATGGTAGGGATTGGATGAGATCGTTCATGTAATGGCATCAGATTGTTAGGGCATGGTGCCTAGTATCTTTTATTAGTGCTTTATGACTTTGTTGCGACTTGTTGTGCTTAATGCTTGTCATTAGGGCCCGAGTGCCATGATTTCAGATCTGAACATGTTATTGATTCATTATGATAGTATTGTTTTTGGTCTTATCTGCAAGTTGTATACACACGTTGTTGTCTGGAACCTATGGCCCCGAAGTGACAGAAATCGGGATAACCGGAAGGAATGGCTTTGATGTGAGGATCACATGTGTTCACGGAGTGTTAATGCTTTGCTCCGGTGCACTATTAAAAGGAGCACCTTAATTGCCAGTAGTTCCCTAGAGGCCCCGCTGCAAACGGGCTGGCAGGACAAAAGATGTTGTACAAGTTCTCATTGCGAGCACGTATGACTATATATGGAACACATGCCTAGGATTGTCTAGTACTTGGATGCTTTATCTTATTTATCTGCAATTGCCCTATGCTCTGATTGCTATGTGAATTGTCTTGTCCATACAACGCCCGTCCATCCATCCCTATGCCTACAGCACTCGAATCCCACTGTTTACTGCTTTTGTTACTGCTGTCCTTGCTTTACTACTACTGCTACTTTGCTATTCCTACTACAAAACTGTTGCTACTGACAAACTGCTGTGAGCAAGATTGTTTCCAGGTGCAGCTGAATTGACAACTCAGTTGTTAAGGCTTATAAATATTCTTTGGCTCCTCTTGTGTCGAATCAATAAATTGGGTTTCACTTCCCTCGAAAATACTGCGATACACCCCATATACTTGTGGGTCATCAAGACTATTTTCTGGCGCCGTTGCCGGGGAGCATAGCTTTATTTATCAAGTCCACTTGGATTCACTATTGTTCAAGCTAAGTTTATTTTCTCCTTGTTTGCTTGTTTCTTTATCAAAAATACAAAAAAAGTAGTTCCTACTCTAGTTGTTATTTTCGTTGGTCTGTTATTGTCTTGCTTTATCATGCTTGTTGTCAATGGTTGGTTTCTTTGAAACTGAATCTTATTGGCAAGGTGGGTTCATGAAAGATGAAAAATATTATTATAAGGAACACCGCTTGTCACAAAAAGGGAAACACTTATGGGAACAAATTGATAAATTGTATACCATTGCTAGAAACGTGTGCTCTACTTATAATGTTACTTATTGCTTGGATAAATCTTGTTGCTGTAGGAGGTACAAACACCTCCCTTTTCAATGTGAATATAATGAAAATGTTACCATATCTTCTTATGTTAAAGGAAATTATGACTTTTATGATGTGGAACAAATTGAAGAATTTATTGCTTGGAAGGGTGCTTTTGAACTTGCTAGTTTTCTTGAAAATATTGATGATTCACCTTACAAATATGAGGTTTATGGTATACTTAAATTTTGCTTTGATAATTACAAGGATGAAAATGGCTATATTCTTGAATATTTTAATAGATGCTTTCCACAAATGGAAGAGACTAATGCCTTGCAGGATCCTATGGAAGAAGAATTTGATGAACCTGAAATCTCATGAGATGAAAAAGAGGAGGAGAGTGATGAACAAAAGGAGGAAGAATGGATTAGCTACCCATGCCTACCTTCTAATGAGAGTAACTCTTTATCCCTTACATTATTTGATTGTCCTCCATGCTTACTAAAGGAGGATGAATGTTATGTTCCTGAGGATTCTTTTGAAAGTGTTTATAATAAAGCTCTAGTGCTTGTAGATCATGAAAAGCATGCTTTATTGATAGTTATATTGTTGAGTTTCTTCATGAGGCTACTGAAAATTATTATGAGAGAGGAAAATATGGTTGTAGAAGTTTTCATGGTATTGAAACACCTCTCTATGTGCTGAAAGTTTTGAAGTTACTCTTGTTTTATCTTCCTATGCCTGTCACTTTGTTCTTTGCGAATTTATTTGCATACACGATTCCTATGCATAGGAAGTGGGTTAGACTTAAATGTGTTTTGAATTTTCTTCTTGATGCTCTCTCTTACTTCAACTCATATTTCTTATGAGAGCATCCTCTCAAACTATTATGCCTGAAGATGACAATATGTCTATTATTCTTGGGAGACCTTTTCTTAAATACTGCAGGAGCTGTTATTAATTATAATCAAGGGAAGGTGACCTTCAATGTTAATGACAAGGAACATAATATCTATTTCCCCAAGAAGATTGAAAGGACTCATGGTTTTGAATTCAATTGAACATGATAAGGGCATTCAAGTTGGAGAAATATATTATCCCATACCAAGAGAAAAATTTGAAACTATTATGATTGGGACCATTGCTATAAAGGTTGAGGTAACATAATCATTAGTGCAATACAAAGTTTTGTCTCATATGAAATTGTTTTGGTAACAAGACCTGATCAACCTTGTTAACGAAAGGATTTCATTGAACAAAACAATGTTTTCACCATGATTATCTCCGCTTACTTCTATTTTATCCATTTTTTTAGTTTTTGCTTTTGCCTAACTTAAAGGCATTAAAGAAAAGTACTTATTGGGAGATAACCCAAAAGTTTTAGTTGAGTCTTGGAAGTTATTGCTTCAGTAATAACCTCTCCTTATCCTTTTTATTTGCTTTTTGTGCCAAGAGTAACCTCTAATGAGAGAGAATTAATGATTGGGAAAGTTGCTGTCCTGAAACAAATTTCTGTGCTTCACCGTAAAACTTCGTGTAAAATCTCTGAACGTCTTTTTGAGGCGTGTATTTTTGTGCTTCTGCCCCAGGTTGTTATCTAACGTTCGTTAGTTCAACACTTTTTTATTTGAGCAATAGAACATCTTCGAAAAAATTCGTCTTTACCTGCTGGTCTGTTTTGACAGATTTCTGCCATTATTTGCATTTGCTTCTTGTTGGTTTCTTTTTTGAGTTCTTTTGGGGAATTGAGCTTTTTTGAGGGAAATACTATAGTAGCTAGTGTTCTAATGGAAGTTTATTTGGTGTTAGAACTGAACCTTAAGACCTATTACCTTGAGTGCACTAATGTTGCTAATAAAGATTGTGTGAAGTTTTGTATGAAGGAAAAATTTCAGGTGTATGGAAGGAATGAGTAATGAGATGAAGGATGGACTAAAGCTCAAGCTTGGGGATGCCACGCGTGTCACCCCAAGAAATCTCCAAGAAGTCCAAGCGTCAAAGCTTGGGGATGCCCAAGGCATCCCCTTCTTCATTAATAAAAATCCCAGGTTTCTTCCAAACGCTTCATTTTTATTGTTTCATGCACAGTTGTGTTGTTCTTGGAGCGTCTTCTTTTTCGTTTTCGTTTTGGTTTTTAGTTTGCGTGGTTTGCTTAGTTTGCTAAATAAATTGGTTGGACCTCCTCTTTCATATATTGGTGTTCAAATAGTTTGGTTTGGTTTGGAAAAGAGTAGGAGAGCTCATGCTTAAGTGGTAAAGAGAGTTTGTTTTTTACTGCGGCCTATGCTCTGTCATGACATGCTTGATATTGTTTTGGCTTTATGCTTAGTATTATTTGCTATAGCATGACTTGTTATAAACAATTGAGATTGCTTAATGTGCTTTGGAAGAATCATGCGTTGTTTTAGCATATTAAAGCATAGTATTGTAGTATTCTCCTTTGATGCTTTATTTGGGTTGACTTGGCGCATGCTCACACCATGTTATGACTATCTCAAGTCACCTTAAGCCTTTATGATCCTTTAGTTTTCAACTTGTAGTATCACTTTATGCTTTGATCAATGATGTTTTGTCGCTCTGCATGATTATGGCCATTATTGCTCTCTCGTTTGTCGCTCCCTTACCATTGCTAGCCTTCATACACTGAGTATGTTTTACTCAAGTTTCCAACTCCCTAAACCAAATATTTCCAAAGTGTCCACCATACCTACCTATTAGCATCATTTGCTACTTCCGTGCATATTCAATATGCCTTGTTTTCTTCCGAATAAAATGTTTGCTTGTTATGAGAAAGTTAGTTAGTAAAGCTCTCACAAACTTGATGGCACACTTTATTTTATTGCATTTAATAAATCTAAACCATTGCGTACTTCTTTGTTGCATATATGCTTGCGCTTTATAAGTTGAAGTTAGCAGAACCATGTATCATGGGGAACGCTTTCAACACTGCATTGGTACTTTGTACCTAGTTGATATCATGTTCTTTTGCTTATGGATCCCGGCGGTGTGAAATAAAAGTGGAACTTGTAAGATCATGGAGTTTGTATGTATGTTAGAGAAACGCTTGGGCCGCTAGCCTAAGCCATGCCTAATCATGGTGGAAACTTGCAGCATAACCATAATGAGCATTCTATGAAGCATCCTCAATAAAAATCTATGCACATAGTAAATAAAAAGATCGCTGAGATGCTCATTGTCTGCTTGCCTTGTCATTTTGATTATGGGATAGCTCCTGTGTCATGTGCAAGGGGTACCCCGTTGGCGGTTCTCTATGATACGTATATACTTACAATGACAAGAGCTTACTTGTGACTGAAGTTGAGTAGCATGAGGATCGGTCTTCGTAAGTAAGGGGAATGAGACTTTGATTTATAACTTGTCAAGCATATCCTCTTAGTTGTGTCACTTTAACCTTAACCACTTAAAGATGCTTATGATAGGGGCAATGAGAGCTCAAAGCTAATGAGTACCATAATTTCAGCATTTGGAAACCTTTCAAACTATTCAAAACCTTTTCTTTTCCTTGTTGAGTCTCCACACATTCTATGAGCACTTTCTTGAGAGCATAGTGGCCATTCTTAGTTCTATGTGCATTGTCCCAAGACTTGTTGATTGATGCATACCTTGATATTGCTTGTTTTAAACTATTTGTATCTAGTCACTCTTGTAAACTTTGAAGGTGCCCTATGCATTTATGTTTGCTACTCTATGAGGGACAAGCTGAATGCCACGATGCTATGTTTTCTTTATGTGAAACAAACAAACGTCTTGTAAGGCATTGTAATTCATGATTCTTTTGTTTGTGCCTTTTCTTGTTGCATCATAGTTTCTTTGTCTTATTGCTAGAACTTTGTCTTTCATGTTATGATTGAAGTACTATGATCCCGGCTTTGAATGTTTTACAAATACTTTGGTCAAGCCTTTGATGGTGCATGTCACCTAAAAAATTATTCTTTCTTTTTATCACTTACCTACTCGAGGACGAGCAAGAGTTAAGCTTGGGGATGTTGATACATTGCAAATGTATCTATAATTTTTGATGCTCCATGCTTGGTTTTATCCACTTTCTTGTGTTTTGTCCACACTTTGGAGTACTTTTCATATGATTTCTTGGACTAACCTATTAACTAGAGCCATAGTGCCAGCTGCCTGTTTTCTGCTGTTTTTGGTTCCAGGAAAGTCAGAAAATGAATATTCTCGGAATTGGACAGGACAAAAGCCAAAGTGCCTATTTTTCCAGAAGACTCTAGGAGCCAGAATACGAGACGGAGGAGGGCCAGGGGCTGGCCACACCCCCCCCGGGCGCAGGCTGGGCCTGGCCACGCCAGGGCATGGTGTGGTGGCCCCAGGCACTGCCTCGGCCTCTCTCTTCGCCTATAAGGAGCCTTCTAACCTAAAAACTTCAGGGGGTTCGACGTTTTTCTAGAAGGAGTTTTGCTCCGCCGCCACCACCAGATTCCACGAAACAGCACCAGAAACTCCGTTCTGGCACCCTGCCGGGACGGGGAATTGGAGGAGATCATTGCCATCATCATCACCATCGCTTCTCCATCGACCATCCATGTTTCCTCCATCTATGAGTGAGTAATCCCCCGCTGTAGGCTATGGGGAAGGTAGGGATTGGATGAGATCGTTCATGTAATGGCATCAGGTTGTTAGGGCATGGTGCCTAGTATCTTTTATTAGTGCTTTATGACTTTGTTGCGACTTGTTGTGCTTAATGCTTGTCACTAGGGCCCGAGTGCCATGATTTCAGATCTGAACATGTTATTGATTCATTATGATAGTATTGTTTTTGGTCTTATCTGCAAGTTGTATACACACATTGTTGTCTGCAACCTATGGCCCCGAAGTGACAGAAATCGGGATAACCGGAAGGGAATGGCTTTGATGTGAGGATCACATGTGTTCACGGAGTGTTAATGCTTTGCTCCAGTGCTCTATTAAAAGGAGCACCTTAATTGCCAGTAGTTCCCTAGAGGCCCCGCTCCAAACGGGCTGGCAGGACAAAAGATGTTGTGCAAGTTCTCATTGCGAGCACGTATGACTATATATGGAACACATGCCTAGGATTGTCTATTACTTGGATGCTTTATCTTATTTATCTGCAATTGCCCTATGCTCTGATTGCTATGTGAATTGTCTTGTCCATGCAACGCCCCTCCATCCATCCCTATGCCTACCCACTCGAATACCACTTTTTACTGCTTTTGTTACTGCTGTCCTTGCTTTACTACTGCTGCTACTTTGCTATTCCTACAACAAAACTGTTGCTACTGATAAACTGCTGTGAGCAAGATTGTTTCCAGGTGCAGCTGAATTGACAACTCAGTTGTTAAGGCTTATAAATATTCTTTGGCTCCCCTTGTGTCGAATCAATAAATTGGGTTTCACTTTCCTCGAAAATACTGCGATACACCCCCTATACTTGTGGGTCATCAATGCCCGAGCCAAACTCCTACAAGGTAAGGTGAACTCGCTCCTCTCCTCGTGCCAATTTGTTACCTCCTTGGATGGTATGCTACTTCATGCAACTACCCTATGCATCATCAGGTATGAAGCTTCGACACATCACCAAGCACCCCAGGATGGAGAACAAGGAGCAGAGCATGAAGCTAGAGCCGCTGGAGCTGCTCAGACCAGAGTCTCCGGTCTACGCACACCGGAGTCTCCGGTCCACCAAAGTCTCCGGCCTGAAGACACCGGAGTCTCCGGCTCCACCTCCGGTCTGCCCCCAGAACCGAGCCCTGGGACATTCTGAAGGTCCCTCCGGAGGCCGGTCCGGAGAGCGACCGGAATCTCCGGTCCACCACACCGGAGTCCCCGGTCCGACCGTTGCCAGGCATGAAAAGGCCTTTGGGCCTACGGCCCATGTACCCCTTAGTCCCTCCAGAACTTGTCTTTTATTCCTAAGTACCCCTGTTTAAGTGGCTGGCCTATATATAGTCCCCCACCTCCATTGTAAACCCTAGGCTTGATATTGGGATTAGTGGAAACCCCTTTGTGGATCTATCTAATTCTCGCATCATGCTCCTTGACCAAGGAGCACCAATATCACCAAACCTCGTTGGAGTTTGCATCGTGCCTCCACGTTGTACAAGTCCTTGGCATCGGTGTCCCTTTGCCAAGACGTCAAGATCTCACCGAGTCTCCCATCTTGCCGTGCCGGTTCGAGAGAGAGTCCTCCGCCCGACTACGATCCTAGGGATTGCGCCGGACCGGTCACCGCCGGCATGAGCTATTGGTGTGTATCATGGTTTTGTGTGTGTGTTCATCGTTTCTTCGTGCGTGAGTTCGTCGTGTTCATCCTCCCCTCCCCTCCCCACACTCCATCCTCGATTTTGGTGGCAAGGAGAATACTCCTAGGGATTGCGCAAGGAGAAAGCTCTTCGGGGAACACATCCTTAAATTCCTGCAAAACACTCATCAAAGAAGGAGGAACATTGGTTAATTCATTAGTTCCTTGCGCTAGTCCCTTGCAAAGGAGGAGATAGTGCAAGATGGATGGGTTGTTCCGAACATCTCTCATCTCACTTTTGGTGGCAAGGAGAATACTCTTAGTTTTTCCACTCGAGTTTGGCTTGTGGCTCTCACTCACTATGAGGTGGTTCTCTCTCTCACCGCTCTTCTCACAAGTAGGTGTTGTGCTCTGCGCCCTCGCTGAAGCCTTTGCATTGTCCGCAATTATTTGGCTAGGAGTCATTGGTTGCAAAACACATGTTTTGTTGAGCCATTTGAAGGTGTATACATTGGTGCGACCATCATGTTGAGCAGCCTTGTCAAATTGCCACGGTCGACCAAGAAGCATGTGGCAAACAGTCATAGGGACCACATCACACTCCACCATATCTTTGTAAGGACCAATGGCGAAGGAGACCGATACGGTATGCTTGATCTTTACGGACCCTTAGTCACTTAGTCATTGCACGTGGTAGGGGTGCTTGTGCGGATGGAGGGTGAGGTTGAGCTTCTCACACAACTCGGTACTAGTAAGGTTGTGACAACTCCCTCCGTCAACGATCACCTTGATAGATTTGCCATTGATGTCGGCTTGAGTTTGGAAGATATTGGAGCGTTTGACTTCATGCTCTTGTGCTTGAGTGGTCAAGATCCTTGTGACGACAAGCGATGGACTTGCATCGTGTTCACACATGAGGAGTTCTTGGTCATCTTCCACTCGTTGCTTTGTCATTGCTTCCTTGACTCGGGCATCAAATTCATCTTCACGCAAGTACTCTTCATCGCCATTGTCATGGATGAACAAGACCTTCTTGTATCCACATTCAGCCGACTTGTGTCCTTTACCTCCACACTTGTAGCATTCACCATTGAAAGGTGTATCACTCTTTGCTTGTTTGCCACTTGGGGGCAGTTTTCCTTGAGGAAGTGTGGGCTTGAAGGAAAGCTTGGAGGTACTTGAGGAGCTTCCATTGATAGTTGTTGGCGTAGCGGTTGAAGCTTGCTTGTAGGTGAAATACGTCTCGGGCTTGTTGTACTTGATGTCCTCTTGCACTTGACGTCCAGCCTTTGTTGCGATGTGCACAAGCTCAACCATGGTGTTGTATGTTTGGAACTCGACGATGCGCTTGATTGGGTGATTCAAGCCAATGAGGAAACATGCCATTGTTTGCTCCATGCGCTCATCAATGTTGGCACGAATCAAGTTGAGTTCCATTTCCTTGAAGTATTCTTCCACGGTCTTTGTCCCTTGACAAAGCGGTTGAAGGTTTTTGAAGAGGTCACGCGTGTAATGCGCGGGGACGAACCGGGATCTCATGTGAGCCTTCATGTCATGCCAAGTTGTGATTGGTAGCTCTTGCCTTGTATCACGAGCAACTTGAACTTGTTCCCACCAAAGGTTGGCGTAATCATCAAACTCAAGCGAAGCCATGGCGACCATCTTCTCGTTGCTATAGTTGTGCATGCGGAAGATCTTGTCGACTTTGAGTGCCCATGAGAGGTATTCTTCGGGGTCATTGGATCCAGTAAACTTGGGCATTGTGAACTTGAGCTTGCTGAAAGTTTCTTCATCATCACGATCATTGCGACGAGCTTGGTGACCTTGTTGATGATCTTGTGGTTGATGCGGTGGAACTTGGTTCTCGTGACCTTGTTGCGGAGCTTGCTCTTGATATTGTTGGTGAGGAGCTTGCTCTTGCTCTTGGCGCGGTTGTTGACTGTGTTGAGGCACTTGGGCCCCATGTGGTTGTTGAGGATGTGGAGCCGCATGACGCGGTTGATGACGAAGAGGAGGCTTGTTCCTCGGTTGGTGATGTTGATTAGGCACATGGGCCTCACGGCAAAGAACATGGTCACGAGCCTTTTGACGTGGTGGGCGTCGCTCAACTTGTATCACTTGACGCTCAAAGTTTTGTTGAGGTGGAGGAGGCGCCTCGTGATGACCATGGTGTCGGTGCGGACGTTCATGACGTTGATGACGAGGGGGAGGATCTTGGAGAGCTTCACGTCGATGACGAGCTTGATTCTCCAAATTGGAGTCATCACTTGTTGTGTCAAGTATCTGTCGCGGTCGATGGTGGTAGACTTGCAGTTGCACTTGCGGTTCTTCTTGTGGTTGCTCTTGTTGGATCACTAATGCCCTTGCATGATGACGGTGTGCTTCTTGCCTTGCTCGTGGCCTTGAAGAGAAATCACCATCATAGCTTGACGTTGCGGCGTGCCGTTTGGAAGGTACATAGTTCAAAGAACTTCCATCTTCAACCACGGGGGCATTATTGCGTCTTGGAGCACTTGGGTGAAGATCTTGTTGAGGAGAAGCATGACGATGCGAAGAGCTTGAAGAGCTTGATGCGCGTGAACGTGGCCTTGCCATACCGTCAATGGGGCGTCGAAGATTGTCATTTGTTTCGGCAACGGAGCGTTGGAGCGCTTCATTTTGGTGGCCGAAGTTGTGATGCATTGTGTGCATTTGTCATTCGAGGCCATCGAAGCGGTTGTCGATGTTCTTGAACTCGGCTTGCATCTCGCCAAATTGTTCATCTTGTCGCGTCTCAAGGGCTTGGCAACGTTCACGGAACTCTTGTGGAACGATTTAGTGACTTGCGCGTGTCATGTATGGTCCTTGATCTTCTTCTTGGGGAGGTGGTTGGCTCGACTCACCGTGTCTGTCCATCATGCAAAACACACAAGTATTGTATATGGAAGTGGAATATGGTGGTGTTAGCCATGTACCTCACCTTGGGGATTGCACCAAACTAGAAACCACAAGTGAGAGCTATAAGCGTGCAAAGTGGAATTACAAAGAAAACTCACACTAAAGCAAGAACTAACTCTCAAAAGCTTGTTGGTGGTAGGTTAGGATTGTGGAAAGCCAAAGAACCAACCAAAAGAAAAGGGATAGTCTAAAGTGGGTAAAATCCAACAAAACTCAAGTAAAAGGCGAAGGTCAAAACTCAAAGGGGGTGACGGGAACCTACGACTATATACACACACGTGGAGATTGTTGGGATTGACACGACTATGAAAATGAGCAAACAAAATGTCCTAACGAAAACTAAGCTCATTGTCGTGCCAATGCAAGGAGAGACCGTGGCTCGTTTGCAAAGAGGAAAAATGAGCAATGGATTTGTGCAATTGCCTTGGGCGCTTTTCTTTCTCTCTTGCTTACAAACTTTGAGACTCTCTTTTGCAAGGGGAGACTATTTTTCTTTCTCTTTTGCTTTGTATCTTTTTTTTGCTCTCCCTTGATGCTACCTAGTTACACTTGATATTGCTCTTGCACTCTCACTATCCAAGGACAAATGCACAATGCTCAAGCAAACACAAGATGAGCCACTCTCATGGAATAGGTACACACAAAGGAAGATAGGGGTTAAGAAGGTGAAGCAAGTTATAACTTCGTTGGTGATGATGAACTTGGCGTCGGTGGTGCGGGATGATGTTCGTGGGCCGTGATGTCGATGAGCGCGGGGTTTGTTGATGCAGAAGCTTGCTGTTAGTTGATGACACGCACATAGGCACAAACAAACAAGTGGGAATTAGCCAATGCAAGATTAGAGGCAAAACTGTCAAAATCAGGCGTCAGGGCCGGAGACTCCGGGGGTTTCAGGCTGGAAACTCCGGTCCAGGCCGGAGACTCGGTGTGGGTAGGCCGGAGACACCGGTGTACAGGCCGGAGACTCCGGTCTGGAGTCAGATCGTGAACTGCTCGTGTTCTTGAACAGAAATCCATGCCTTGTGTCCTCAAATCCGCGAAAAAATAGCCAAATTGGGCTACGAAAACGCAGGATAAAGCTGGACCAACTCCTAAGACAAGGTTTGGTCAGATCAAAACCACAAATAACACTCCAAATCAAGAGATCGATCCAAAGGCAAATTTGGGCTGTTTTTTGGGGATTTTCGAATTTTTGGTGGATAAAAGAAAATTTGGTGGGAGAATTCGTGAGCAACAAAGCTCTTGATACCAATATATTGAGGGGCAAACCTCTAGGCTGGCCCGATCTTTCACGAATCCCACTCAAATCGAGGATGGAGTGCGAGGGAAGGAGAGGGGGGATGAACACGACGAATGCACGCATGAAGAACGCGATGAACACACACACGCAAAACCACGATACACACCAATAGCTCACGCTGGCGGTGACCGGTCCGGCGCAATCCCTAGGGTTGGTGTCGGGCGGAGGACTCTCTCTCAAACTGGCACAGCGAGATGGGAGACTCGGTGAGATCTTGACGTCTAGGCAAAGGGACTCCGATGCCTAGGCCTCGTACAACGCGGAGCCACGATGCAAACTCCAACGTGGTTTGGGATATTTGGTTCTCTTTGGTCAAAGGAGCATGAGGCAAGAATTAGATAGATCCACAAAGGGGTTTCCACTAATTCCAAATATCATGCCTAGGGTTTACAATGGAGGTGGGCGACTATATATAGGCCAGCCACTTAAACAGGGGTACTTTAGGAATAAATGACAAGTTCTGGACGGACTAAGGGGTACATGGGCCGCAGGCCCAAAGGCCTTTTCATGCCTGGCGACGGTCGGACCGGAGACTCCGGTCTAGGCCGGAGATTCCGGTCAGTCTCCGGAGGGGCCTTCAGATTGTCCCAGGGCCTGATGGATGGGTCAGACCGGAGAGTGGGCCGGAGACTTTGGTGGACCGGAGACTCCGGTGTGCGCAAACCGGAGACTCCGGTCTAAGCAGCTCCAGCGGCTTCTGCTTCACGCTCTGCTCCTTGTTCTCCATCCTTGGGTGCTTGGGGATGTGTTGAGGCTTCGTACCTGATGATGCATAGAGTAGTTGCATGAAGTAGCACACCATCCAAGGAGGTATCAAATTGGCACGAGGAGAGGAGCAAGTTCACCTTAGCTTGTAGGAGTTTGGCTCGGGCATGAGTCATGGGTCTACTTGGGGGACCTGTTGGTGTAGATGTAGGAGCGTCCGTAGGGCGGGCTGCATCAGGTTCGGCCTAGGACTCTGTCGTGGCAGACTTTGGTGCAGAGAATAGTGGCGTTTCTCTGCCGTGGCAGAGATCTTCCACCAAGTTTTGATCTTCAACCTTGTGTGCTCCTTGCGCTTCCTCCCTCACCTCCCTCACGCATTCTTCATTGATCAACACGCCATGTTCCATTAGCTCCTCGCTTCGTGCTATGCCTTCCTCTCCCAAGTACATGATCATGAAATAATTCAAAGACTTAGGTAGTATAAAATTCTCATTAATTAAAACACCAGGTTCATTAAGAAACAAGTTCACCTGTTGTTCTAGTAGCTTAGCACGAGCTCTTCTAATTGGTCCAATCCTTATCTCATTGGATTGATCTTTCTTTGTAGCAATTGGAACATCATCATTAGCAATTGGGGTAGGTGTAACTGTAGGGATGTCCTCATCAATGTGTGTTCTTTTCATAAACCACATGGATCCACTAGATGTCATTGGATGTGTGCGTGTGTATCAGTGTGCATCATTGTGGTTTTGGAAAGGAACGCATGCAAGGATGCCACTCCAGCATGTCTCCAACCATGTACAGGAACCCTAGAAGCATGCTGGGATTCAACTGCAACATGCATTGTATCACCAGTTTGAAAGATGCTGCATCACCACACCCACTTGGATGTGTGTGTAAAGTGTGCATCATTCTGGTTTTGGAAAAGAACACATGCAATGATGCCACTCCAGCATGTGTCCAAACATGTACAGGAACCCTAGCAGCATGCTGGGATTCAACTAGATGTCATTACATGTGTGTTCTTTTCATAAACCACATGGATCCACTAGATGTCATTGGATGTGTGTCTGTATGTATCAGTGTGCATCATTGTGGTTTTGGAAAAGAACACGTGCAAGGATGCCAGTCCAGCATGTGTCCAACCATATCCATGAACCCTAGAAGCATGCTGGTATTCAACTTCAACATGCATTGTATCACTAGTTTGAAAGATGCTGCATCACCACACCCACTTGGATGTGTGTGTATCAGTGTGCATCATTGTGGTTTTGGAAAAGAACACATGTAATGATGCCACTCCATCATGTGTCAAACATGTTTAGGAACCCTAGCAGCATGCTAGGATTCAACTAGATGTCATTGCATGTGTGTTATTTTCATAAACCACATGGATCCACTATATGGCATTGCATCTGTGTTGATGAGGATATATACAGGGATTATGATGATTCTGACTGCTTGAACTGGAGTCAAATCAATAATGACTATCATGTGATTCATTCCAAGTTGACATATATTGCCTAAGTCTTTGCGCTATTGTATGATCAGGTACATGGGAGAAGAAGGCGTAGCACGGAGCGAGGAGCTGAAGCATATGGAGTATGGGTGTTGATCAATGAAGAATGGGCGAGGGAGGAAGCGCAAGGAGCTACCAAGAAGAAGATCAACACATGGCAGGTTCTCTGCCGCGGCAGAGAAACGACGTGTTTTTCTGCCACGGGAGGCTGCCCGACAGAGAAATACAGTCCTTTTCTGCCACGGCAGGCTGCCGTGACAGAAAAACAGGCCCAAATTCTGCCACGGCAGAACTCTAAGCCGAACCCAATTTTGGGTCGGTTTGTACCCTAGTTGGGTGGGACCAACTCGGTCACCCCCTTAGCCGCTGCACCCCCAGACTTATAAATAGATGGGGCACACTAGTTTTAGGTTGAAGACCACGTTAAAATATTTTGGAGTTGTTTCTTTCATAGAACCTCCGGAATTACCCTGTGTTCGAATTCTACAACTATAATTGAGTGTGATTTGTTGTTCCATTGGGAATTAGTAGATTGCATACTACCATTCGTGGTCACGGCTGCATGCACAAGAGTGTGGTGTTGTCAATATCCTACAAGGTTTGAGAGCTGTTGCATTGGCATCAGGGATCGAGCGGGAGAGATCATAGCTACGCACTAGTTATCTATCATCCACCATATCATCGACAAGAGCTTGCTGAGAAGATCAGGCCACCCCATATCATGTGTCCTTTTCATAAACCACATGGATCCACCGATGTCATTGCATGTGTGTTCTTTTCACAAACCACATGGATCCACTAGATTTCATTGCATGTTTGTTCTTTTTATAAACCACATGGATCCAATAGATGTCATTGGATGTGTGTGTATTAGTGTACATCATTGTGGTTTTGGAAAAGTCACATGCAATGATGCCACTCCAGCTTGTGTCTAACCATGTCCAGGAAGCCTAGAAGCGTGCTGGGATTGAACTGCAACATGCATTCTATCACCAGTTTGAAAGATGCTGCATCACCACACCCACTTGGATGTGTGTGTGTGTATTAGTGTGCATCATTGTGGTTTTCGAAAAGAAAACATGCAATGATGCCACTCCAACATGTGTCCAAACATGTCCAGGAACCCTAGCAGCATGCTGGGATTGAACTGCAACATGCATTGTATCACCAGTTTGAAAGACGCTGCATCACCACACCCACTTGGATGTGTGTGTGTACCAGTGTGCATCATTGTGGTTTTGGAAAAGAACACATGCAATGATGCCACTCCAGCATGTGTCCAAAAATGTCCAGGAACCCTAGAAGCATGTTGGGATTCAACTACAACATTCATTGTATCACCAGTTTAAAAGATGCTGCATCACCACACCCACTTGGATGTGTGTGTATTAGTGTGCATCATTCTGGTTTTTGAAAATAACACATGCAATGATGCCACTCCAGCATGTGTCCAAAGATATCGAGGAACCCTAGCAGCATGCTGGGATTCAATTGCAACATGCATTGTATCATCAGTTTGAAAGATGATGCATGACCACACCCACTTGGATGTTTGTGTGTGTATATTAGTGTGCATCATTGTGGTTTTGTAAAAGAACACATGCAATGACATCTAGTGTGTGTGCGTGGTGGCCATTAGATTGTAATCTTAGCCCCCAATGGTGGTCATTAGATCGAGTCTTCTAGAAGGCACTACCCAAGACAGTTGTTCTCCATGACAATTGTTATAGACCATTCGATCAGGACGCTTGGACGATTGGGATGGTTCTTCATAAGAGTGATCCATGAGTAGGCTATTCTGCAACATGATTGGCCATGCTTACTGTCTGCTTGTTCTGGACAAACTAGCAACACCGTGTGCTCCCACTTGCCAGTGTCACGTGTTTCGTGGGCCCACCTGCCAGTGTCACGTCCCATTTAATTCTCTTCCTCCCCATACTTCTCTTCCTTCCCCTTGAAGCCACTTTCCCCACTTCTCTTCCATCATGCCATAGCCGCAAGCCGAAGGCGCCTCCAACAATCTCTCCTGCAGCCACCCCAGTCCCCCACCCCCCTTTCTCCATGGATTCAAGGGGAGACAGTGAGGAAACGCGTCATGACGACAGCGATGGTGATTTCAATGTGAGTCATCTCATCTCTAACATCTGTGGCCATTTATCTATTTTGAGTAAGATCTACTCTGATTACTCATGCCATTATGATGTGTTATGCCAACAAGACGTTGTACGACTCCGACTATCACGGTTTAGCGGAGGAAGACAGTCTTCCGCTATGTGAACATGTAGATGTGCCTGTTAAATTTGTAGCGTTCGAAGGACGAAACGCATGCAGGAGGTTTTTAGGGTGTCAAGGACTTCTCCATGCAGAAGTTGCGGTGCTGTCAAATGGGTAGATCTAGAGTGTCCCAAATCGATGGAGAAAACGTTGGACAAACTATGGGATATGACTGTTGAGTTGAAAGAATCCATAGTCAGCTCAATTCTTGAGAGTGTTGAGATGAAGTTATTTGACCATTTTGACACAACCAAGCTTCACCAAGATCTTAGGAGGGTGCAAGACAAGGTTAGCAAAGTCGAGAAGGAGAGGGACGTGGTGTTGGCCCTGAAGGCTAAAGTAGAGCAAGAATTGACTCAAGCAAGGAATGAACTTCACTAGGCCAAAATCATGTAGTTCACAACTATGGGTATTGACAAGCACATGAGGTAGAGAAACAATTGAAGTTGTACAAGGAAGATGCTAAAAGGATGGCGTAGATGATTCGATCCTTTCTCTCGCAGGAAGATGCGCATCGGGATAAGATTAGGAAGATCAAGCAGATGTGTGATAACTAGTTATATTTAGCTTGAGCTCCGTACATTTTTAATTGTAATAATAGTACTTGTTGACCTAGCGGTATGAACTAGTGGTCTCAGAGTCCTAGGAGAAAAAATTGGTCGCCCGTTAATCTATCTTAGCCCTCCATTACTTCCTTTTGTCTGATGATGGAGGTATTATGACTTTGGTGGTTTGTTTAAGCATTATCTACGTGGATTCTACCGCATGCAAATGGCACAACCACAACTTATAAAGTGGAAGAACGTACACCCTATTACTAGAGATCCGGGAGCTTCGCCAGATGCAGGGGATGCAAGAGCAGGGAGGTGGTGAGATAGACGGGCTCAAGATTAGGCCAGAAAGTGGTACCGATTTCATCATTATCTGGACATTATCGGTTGCCATTGCTGATTATGTTGCCATGTCGTTGTCCAGCAGCTGAAATAAGTTTTTTTTTGAGGATCAACAGTGAGCTAAAAAGCCCACTGCAATTTTTAAATTATATCATAACAAAGTTATATAAAAGGTTGTAGCAAAAATTGGAGAGAAACAATGAATGAAAGAAAGAAATAGAATAAAAAAGAACAGACTAAGTTTGAGACTGAAGCCAAGCTTTGAAGCTTTCAACCAATTTCCTTTTTATTCTAAATCTCAGCCATCTTAGCTCTTCCTTGTAGATTTCTTTCCAGTTATTAAAACTTGGCCTTTGATTATTGAATATCTAGTTGTTTCTAAAAATCCATATTCTCCAAGCTGCCATAATAATAATATCCATAGCAAAAGGTAGGTTCAATTTCTGCTTGATGTCCTCAATGGCTTCAAACATAGCAGCTTAAATATTCAATCTTAATATCCATAGCAGCTGAAATAAGTTGCTGCTTCATGGAGTGTAGCAGCTTAAATAATTCATTTATGTGCCATCAAATTTGGAGACCTCCTGCCCTCAGCAATCGTTGTCCCGGTGCTACGTGTTTTCAAATACTAGTGGCACAATCACATTTTCAGACTCAACTAGTGACTAGGCCGTTTCCAAACCTCAAGTCGTGATACATTTAACTCCGAGAACATGGGTAGATTGTTTTGCCCGACAAGTTCGACGCATAGAGCTCCAAAATTTAACCGAATTACATATATAGGTGCAAGTTCAACACATTATTATGCATCTTCATTGCCAGCAGCCATCTTCCCCTGCCTGGGTGGCAAGCCTTCACGTCCACTGCTTCTTTATTTCCTACCGTCTTCCTTCCTAGGTGGCAATTTTCTTAGCTTCACGTACTCTGCATCACTAGGACAATCAGCACCAGAATCCCGTGCAGCATCATCACTCCACTCGTTTTGATTTTCTTCTGGCAGCAAAATGACTGACATGGCAATCATGTTTCTAACTTTGAGGCGCTTCCTGCCAAATAAACAGGACACGAGTAACACCCTAATATCTAGAGAGTAAACAAAACAAAAATTACAATTCAGCACAAACATGCGAACCCCAAGAGACTTTTGCTTACCAGGAGCAAGGGTTCGAGTGACCACCCTGTCCAAGAATAGTAGTGATATGGGGTGGCCCGATCTTCTCAGGAAGCTCTTGTCGATGGTGATGGTGGATGATCGATAACTAGTGCGTAGCTATGATCTCTCCCGCTCGATCCCTGATGCCAATGCAACAGCTCTCGAACCTTGTAGGATATTCACAACACCACACTCTTGTGCATGCAGCCGTGACCATGAACGGTAGTATGCAATCTACTAATTCCCAATGGAACAACAGATCACACTCAATTATAGTTGGTAAATTCGAACACAGGGTAATTCCAGAGGTTCTATGAAAGAAACAACTCCAAAATATTTTAACGTTATCTAAAACCCTAAACTACGGTGCCCCCATCTATTTATGAGTTCAAGGGTGGCGGCCTAAGGGGGAACCCGAGTTGGTTCCACCCAACCTAGATACAAGACCGAACACAAAGTGGTTCGGCCACATGTCTTGCGGTGGCAGACTTTCAGCCAGTTTTCCTACCGCGGCAGCCTGGCATGGCAGAGAACTGATACGTTTCTCTGCCGCAACAGAGAACTTGCTCTCTTGGTTGATCTTTGTCTTGAACAGCCTCTTGCGCTTCCTCCCTCTCCTCCCTCGTGCATTCTTCATTGATGAACACGCCATGTTCCTTCAGCTCCTCGCTCCGTGCTACGCCTTCTTAATTCAAAGACTTAGGTAGTATAAAATTCTCATTAATTAAAACACCAGGTTCATTAAGAAACAAGTTCACCTGTTGTTCTAGTAGCTTAGCACGAGCTCTTGTGATTGGTCCAATCCTTATCTCATTGGATTGATCCTTCTTTGCAATTGGAAAATCTTCATTAGCAATTGGGGCAGGTGTAACTGTAGGGATGTCCTCATCATCTCCCCCCCCTTCAAAAGGCGTCGACCTCGACGCTCCAAGGTCTTCGCCAACATATGGTGACAAATCAGCAACGTTGAAGTTGTTATTAGCACCATCAAACTCCTTAATAGGTATATCAACTGAGTAGGCATTATCATTAATTTTGGCTAACACCTTGTAAGGACCAGCACCACGTGGCTTTAACTTGGACTTGCGAAGTAGTGGAAATCTGTCCTTGCACAGATGCACCCAAACCATATCTCCAGGCTCGAACAACACTTTTTTCCTTGCTTGATTCCTTGCAGCAGCAATGTTCTTGCCTTTCTTCTCAATAGCCTCTCTAGTCTTCTCATGTATTTTCTTCACATAAGCAGCACGTTTTGATGCCTCCATATCAACTCTCTCATGCAGCGGCAGAGGCAACATATCAAGTGGCATCAATGGCTTGAAGCCATACACCACCTCAAAAAGACAAACCTGAGTAGTGGAATGCACAGCCCGGTTGTAAGCAAACTCAACATGTGGCAAACACTCTTCCCACTCCCACAGATTCTTTTTAATCATGGTCCTTAGCAGCTGTGACAATGTTCAATTCACCACCTCCGTTTGACCATCTGTTTAGGGATGACATGTAGTACTAAACAGCAGCTTCGTTCCTAGCTTCCCCCATAAGGTCTTCCAAAAGTAGCTCATGAACTTCACATCACGGTCAGAAATAATCGTCTTTCGTACTCCATGTAATCGTCTTTTGTGGCAGGCAATAAAATGAGCCATCTTAGAGAACCTATCCATTACCACAAATATAGAATCATGACCTCTCTGAGTTTTAGGTAGACCTAGCACAAAATCCATACTAATGTCTTCCCATGGAATAGTAGGTGCAGAGGGAGGTGTATACAAACCGTGAGGCTTCAGCTTGGATTTCGATTTGTGACAAGTAATGCATCGGCTCACAAATCTGTACACATCACGCCTCATCTTGGGCCAATAAAAGTGATCAGCAAGCATGAGTAATGTCTTCTCACGCCCAAAGTGACCCATCAAACCACCAGCATGTGATCCCTGCACTAAGAACAAACGCAACGACGATTCTGGAATACATAGTTTGTTAGCTCGAAACAAATACCCATCATGTATATGATACTTAACCCATGCGTTTCTAAGAGCACACAAATGATATAGTTCAGCAAAATCATGGTCAGTTGCATAAAGTGCACAAATAGCTTCTAATCTAGGAATTTTAACATTAAGATTGGTTAATAGCATGTTCTTCCTAGATAGAGCATCAACAACAACATTCTCTTTTCCCTTCTTATATTTAATGATGTAAGGAAAAGACTCAGTGAACTCAACCCATTAAGCTAATCTTCTATGCAAGTTTGATTGAGCTTTCAAGTATTTCAATGCTTCATGATCAGAATGTATGATGAATTCCTTTGGCCACAAATAATGTTGCCAAACCTCAAGTACTCTAACAAGTGCATACAATTCTTTATCATAGATAGAATAATTCAAACGAGCACCAGTCAATTTCTCAGAAAAATAAGCTATAGGCCGACAAAAGGAACATCTTTCTTTGTCAAATCATTTAAAGGTGCAGCAATGGTGCTAAAATCTTTCACAAAGCGCCTATAGAAACCAGCTAAGCCATGGAAACTACGCACTTGACTTACATTCATGGGAGTAGGCCAATTCTGAATTGATTCAATTTTGGATTGATCTACCTCTACCCCATGCTTAGATACAACAAATCCAAGGAATATGACCTTATCTTTTGCAAATGTGCAATTCTCAAGGTTAGCATACAATTTATTATCACGCAACACTTGCAAAACTTGTCGAATATGAGTGCAATGTTCAATTTCGGTGTGGCTGTATATAAGTATACCATCAAAGTAGACAACCACAAAACGACTAATAAAATCTCTCAAAACATGATTCATTAATCGCATAAATGTACTAGGTGCATTAGTAAGACCAAACGGCATGACTAACCACTCATACAAGCCAAATTTTGTTTTGAAAGCAGTTTTCCACTCATCCCCTTCTTTCATCCTAATTTGATGATAACCACTACGCAAGTCTATCTTAGAGAAAACAGCAGCACCACTCAATTCATCTAGCATATCCTCTAAGCGTGGAATAGGATGACGATATCGAATAGTGATGTTATTAATCGCTCTATAATCTACACACATGCGCCATGTAGGAACCAAAATAACAGGAACAACACAAGGGCTAAGAGAAACACGAATGTACCCTTTATCCAGCAACACTTGTACTTGCTTCTGAATTTCCTTAGTTTCTTCGGGATTAGTCCTATAGGGTGCACGGTTGGGAAGTGTGGCGCCAGGAATCAGGTCCACTTGATGTTCTATACCACAGAATGGATGTAAACCTGTGGGTACATCTTCTGGAAACACATCCCAAAGTCCTGCAAAACAGAAGAGACACCAAGAGAAACAGGGGTCATGTCGTTAGAAACCAATACCTCGCCCTTATACATGAGCACAAGTGGCATGGCTGTAGGATCCTCACGAAATTCTCTCATATCTTCCTTAGTGGCTAATATCAATAAACCAGGCACTCTCTCACTTTTCGTTATATCACTCAATTTAGGCTCAATTACATCAAGAACAGCTGTCACACAATCTCGCCGAGCTATAGGATCTTCCCTCAAATTCACCTCTATCTTCTGGCGAGAATCATTCACAATTTCTTGTGGTGTCATTGGCTGCATAGTAATCTCTCTTCCTTTGAATTCCAAGTGATATGTATTGGCTCGGCCATTGTGTTGCACATGGCGATCATAGAGCCATGGCCGACCCAATAGGAGGTGACAAACAGTCATAGGAACCACATCAAAATCAATAGAATCTTTGTATGGCCCTATTTGAAAGTTCACTCGTACCATATGATTTACCTTCATCTCACCATTGTTGCTCAACCATTGTATGTAGTATGGCTTGGGATGAGGTAAGTATGTCAAATTTAGTTTGGCACATAATTCCTTACTTGCAAGATTTCTGCAGCTACCTCCATCAATAATGACCTTGCAAGCTTTGTTTGGTCCAACTAGAGATTTTGTTTGGAACAAGTTGCAACGCTGGGATTCCTCAACCAGTTGCACACTAAGTACACATGAAGACACGACGATAGTTGGTGCACGCTCAGCATATGCATCAGCACCATCCTCGCCATCATCAATATCAACATCAGAAGCTTCATCTCCACTTTCTACTTCACCTTGTTCATTAACAAACATAACCTTGCTGTTTGGACAATCCTTCTTGTAGTGACCTCTACCACCACAAGTGTGGCACACCACATCACGAGTACGTGCAGTAGACATGTTGGAACCCGAGCTAGCAGCAGGAGCAGCGGGTTTCCGAGCATTAGAACCAAACGAAGGTGTACTTGCTGGTTTGGCCGATGGTGTAAACGGAATAGCAGCTGGTGACACGGCTGTAGGAGGAATAGGTCTGGCCGAAAATCTGCTGGAGGATGGAAAACGAGTACGTGACTTCGCCTCTTCTGCCAACTGGGATTCAGCCTCTCTACCATGATGCAACAACTCATTCATGGTCTCATACTTGTGATGACGAACAATGCTCTTGATTGGTAACTTCAAATTGTTTAGGAATCGCTGCATGGTCATCTCAATGGACTCACGAATTCTAGTACGCTGCATAAGCATCTCCATCTCCATGTAGTACTCATCAACTGTCATTGTTCCTTGCTTCAGTTGCGTCAATTTATCAAAAACTGAATGCAAGTAGTTTTTTGGGATGAAACGAGCTTTCATGATTTGTTTCATCTCGCACCAATCCATCACAAGAAGTTCATTGTCCTCCCTCCTATGTTGCACAAGAGCATCCCACCAACGCAAAGCATAACCATCAAATCTCGATGCTGCAAGCTTGACCTTCTTATCTTCTGGATAGTCAAATAAGCGCCAGAGTTTCTCAATCTTCAACTCCCATGTGAGGTAGTCTTCAGGATCAATGGAACCATCAAACTTAGGAATTGAGAATTTTGGCTTGCCCAAACCATCATCAGCAGTTTGGTTGGGAACACGTTGAGCACGCCCAAGAGGAGCATACCCACGGCCATGAGGTGCATGGGCAGGTACATGGGCAGGGGGAATGGCACATCCCCTGCCAACATGTGGAGCAGTATCCACAGCGCTCCCCTCATCAAAATCATCAAATGCATCATCACGTTGAGGCTCTTCCCTTCTATGTAAAGCGGCTGTCAAACCCTCAATGGACTGCTGCAAAGCGGTGACATTGATATTGAGCGTAGCCACTTGTGTTTGAATAGTATCCACCGTTCAATCTCACATTCAGATCTTGGAGATTCTTGTCAATGGCATCTGTCGTGTGGGTAAACACACGTGTCAAGTGGGACTTCAAAGCCTCATATTCACGCCAATTGACGAGTTCCTCATCCTTCATTTTCTGCATCACAACATCATCATCACTAGAAGACATGATTAGTAGGTTAGTGCACAAAATCAAAAATCTATATGGTGGAACTCTCACAGCTCACTCACAACTAATAAGAAAGGAGATCTTACCGTTCCAAAGTGAATAGAGATGCTCTACCAACGAAATCAAAGACTGATGCACTTGATGTGATGAAGAATATCAAAGGTATAGAGAACGATCACAAGGCACACAAGGTATTTATGGTGGAGCTATAGGTATGGTATCCTAACTACACCGCAAACAAGTCCTAGTGCTGATCGTACAAATATCCAAGAAACACACACGTGGAGAAAAACGTGGCAATGCAACTATGAAGGGTGTTGCACTACGCTCGAGAGACACTAGCAAAGCTCAAAGTAAACAGGCACAAGATTGCTCAATCTACCGGTGCACAAAGATAACAACTAGGCCTCTTGCTCAAATTCTCCTTTTTTTATACAACTTTTTCTTTTTCTTTTGGATAGCTTTTCCTTGATACTTTTCTTTTTGCTATCTTGCTTTTTTTATAGATAACACACGGCCAATTACAAAGTACGGCACCAAAAGTCCTAAGAGCAGCCTGTCGGAGCGGAAACTAGTCTCAATAGGCAAGTTCCTACACCTATGTAGTAGATTGGCTGTGGCTAAGGGTGGTGGAAAAGTGCAAATCGATCACACTTTGTAATTATGGTGTCGGGCAGAAAAACAGCTCAAAATCCTGCCGTGGTAGAGCGGTAACTTGGTAACTCAGAAAGTCCTGCCGTGGCAGGAAAACACAGAAATCCTGCCGTGGCAGACTTGGTAACCCAGAAAGTCCTACCGTGGCAGAGAAAATACAGAAATCCTGCCGTGGCAGACTTGGTAACTCAGAAAGTCCTGCCGTGGCAGAAAAAGACGCCGAAATCCTGCCGTGGCAGACTCGGTAACCTGGAAAGTATTTTTTTAATTCCGACTCAGCTAAGAGTAGAAGACGAGGACTCTTAGAGTAGATCGGATCTGACTTGATGGTGGTGGAAAACAATGGTGGCAAACGACTAAAAACAAGAGAACAAAACGTTGAAGAACAGATCTAGATTGAAACTAAAGGATGAACACGACCAGCAACTATTACTCGTCTACGATGCAATCTAGTCTATGACAACTCTTTTTTTGTGGGGCTTTTTCTGGATAGGACTAAAAACACTCTCTAATCTATAGATGGATTGTGGATTGCTTACCGAGGCAACGAGGAAATCTGATACCAAGATGATATGGGGTGGCCCGATCTTCTCAGTAAGCACTTGTCGATGGTGAAGGTGGATGATAGATAACTAGCCTGTAGCTATGAACTCTCCCGCTCGATCCCTGATGCCAATGCAACAGCTCTCGAACCTTGTAGGATATTCACAACACCACGCTCTTGCGCACGCAGCCGTGACCACGAACGGTAGCATGCAATCTACTAATTCCCAATGGAACAACAGATCACACTCAATTATAGTTGGTAGATTCGAACATAGGGTAATTCCAGAGGTTCTATGAAAGAAACAACTCCAAAATATTTTAACATGGTCTAAACCCTAATCTACGACGCCCCCATCTATTTATGGGTCCAAAGGGCGGCGGCCTATGGTGGAACCCGAGTCGGTTCCACCCAACCTGGATACAAACCGGCCACAAGTGGCTCGGCCAAGACTGGCTCTGCCGTGGCAGAGTCCTAGTCGGTTTTCCTGCCGCGGTAGCCTGCCGTGGCAGAGAAACGAGGCTTTTCTCTGCCGCGGCAGAGAACTTCCTCCTCTTGTTGATCTTCGTCTTGGACAGCTCCTTGCGCTTCCTCCCTCTCCTCCCTCGCGCATTCCTCATTGATCAACACGCCATGTTCCTTCAGCTCCTCACTCTGTGCTATTCCTTCTTCTCCTAAGTACCTGATCATACAATAATTCAAAGACTTAGGTAGTATAAAATTCTCATTAATTAAAACACCAGGTTCATTAAGAAACAAGTTCACCTGTTGTTCTAGTAGCTTGGCACGAGCTCTTGTGATTGGTCCAATCCTTATCTCATTGGATTGATCCTTCTTTACAATTGGAACAACTTCATTAGCAACTGGGGTAGGTGTGATTGTAGGGATGTCCTCATCAAACCGGTTGCACACTAAGTATACGTGAAGATACGATAATAGTTGGAGCACGCTCAGGATATGCATCAGCACCATCCTCGCCATCATCAACATCATCATCAGAAGCTTCATCTCCACTCTCTACTTCGCCTTGTTTATTAACAAACATAAACTTGCTGTTTGGACAATCCTTCTTGTAGTGCCCTCTACCTCCACAGGTATGGCACACCACATCACGAGTACGTGCAGTAGACATGTTGGAACCCGAGCTAGCAGCAGGAGCAGCGGGTTTCCGAGCATTAGAACCAAACGAAGGTGTACTTGCCGGTTTGTCCGATGGTGTAAAAGGAGCAGCAGCTGGTGGCATGACAGTGCGAGGTGTAGATCTGGCCGAAAACCTACTGGAGGACGGAAAATGAGCAGGTGACTTCGCCTCTTCTGCCAACTGGGATTCGCCCTCTCTAGCATGATGCAACAACTCATTCATGGTCTCATGCTTGTGATGACGAACAATGCTCTTGATCGGTAGCTTCAAATTGTTTAGGAATCACTGCATGGTCATCTCAATGGACTCACGAATTCTAGCAGGCTGCATAGGCATTCCGTCTCCATGTTGTACTCATCAACTGTCATGGTGCCTTGCTTCAACTGTGTCAATTTATCAAAAACCGATCACAAGTAGTTGGTTGGTATGAAATGAGCCTTCATGATTTTGTTCATCTCGCGCCAATCCATCACAGGAAGTTCATTGTTCTCCCTTCTATGCTGCACAAGTGCATCCCACCAACGCAAAGCATAACCATCAAATTCAGATGCTGCAATCTTGACCTTATTGTCTTCAGAATAGTCAAATAAGCACCAGAGTTTCTCAATCTTCAACTCCCATGTGAGGTAATCTTCAGGATCAATGGAACCATGAAACTTGAGAATCGAGAATTTTGGCTTGCCCAAACCATCACAGTAGCTTGGTTGGGAACACGTTGAGCACGCCCCAGAGGAGCAAGACCACGGCCATGAGCAGGTGCATGTACATGGGGAATAGCACGTCCCCTGCCAACATGTGGAGTAGCATCAACCGCGCTACCATCATGAAAGACATCAAAGCATCATCATGTTGAGATTCCTGCCTTCTATGTATGGCGGCTGTCAAGTCCTCAATGGAACGCTGCAAAGTGGCGACATTGACATTGAGTGTATCCACTTGCGTTTGGAAAGAATCAACTGCTCCAACATTCTGATCCAATCTCATATTTATATCCTGGAGATTCTTTGTTAAGGGGTAACCCCGTGGGTGGCCCGATCTTCATGGATCTCATGGTCAAATCGATGGGAAAGCGAGGGGAAAGGGAGAAGGTAGCGGAAGCGGATGTACACCTCACGAAGAACACGATGAACACACGCAAAACTCACACGATACAAGGCCGATTGCTCCCACCGGTGGCCACCGGTCCGATAGAATCCTCGCAAGGAAAGATCGGTCAACGTGCTCCCTCGATCCCACGTGGAGAGGGAAGAACACCTTGGAGAGGGTCTTGACATCTTGGCAAAGGGACACCGATGCCAAGGCCTTGTACAACAAGGGAAGAGCGATGCAAACTCCAACGAGGTGGTGACGATAGTCGATCCCCTTTTGTAAAAGGGGATGAGGCAAAACTAGAGATTCCACAAAGGGGGTTGTCTTTAGTCTATCATCTATACATAAGGGATACATGAGGGGTGGGTAAACGGAATATTCCAGGGCATCAAACCCAGATCCGTGCGCAGACGGGTGATTTCGGCAATAGGTCCAGCGGCGCCGGATCTATCTCCGGGATTTCCGGTCGGCACCGGTTCGGTGTTCTGTATGCGTTTCTGGTGGGCACCGGTCTGGTCTGGCGGTTGTCGGTTCGGTCGGCACGGGGTCCGGTCCGCTGGAGCTGGCGCCAAGAATTCCGGTGGTGGATCCAGTTGTGCCGGATGGTACGCCGGATTGGCTCTGCCTCTTCTGTCTCCTCTTCCAAGCCTCCGTCTTGTCGGGCGTGAGTCCTCGGGCTTCATCCCCTATCTCCATACTTGGCGGTGTGAACCTATCATGGTCATATGACGGAGTATGAAGTAGTATACGATTCAATAGGGTAGGAATTGGGCTCGCATAGAGGAACGGATTCTCCTTTGGAGTCAATGACGACTTGGCATAAGTTGGAGACCTTGATGTGGCAATGACCGTAGGTCGGGCTACATCATCTCCCCCCTTCAAAAATAGTCATCCTCGACTCTACACGCATCACAAAGTACAAGATGTCGAGAGACCTTCTTGATCCTAGGGTTCACCATATAGTCATCCTCGGGAAGATTGAGTTATCAACACTTCAATGTTCCTTCACCTTCCATGAATCCTACAAAGCACAATAGAAAAGCGAAGCAACACTCAAAGCGTAGCCAATTCATAAAGATTATAGCATGAGTCCTCAAGTAGAGTGAAGTCACCTTAGGATGTAGAGATAGCTCGGTGAGGAGCAGCCATAGGTAACTCTCTACGGTTCGTCTTGTCAACTCTTTGTCCATAGGGGTTGACGCGGAAACAATTGTACCTTCACACAACAAAGACCAAGCAACATATGTTTGTGTGTGATAGAGGAGCATGTCATTTGTGGCATGTCCATTCTTGTTCACAACACTACTAGCACAACTCAAGTATAGCAAACGGGATGCATATGCAAGGTCAAAGTGCATGGAAGTTAATTGAACATCATCCAAATGTGGGAACTCGAAAACTCCATATAACATCTTAGTGTGGCACTCAAAGCAATGGACTAAAATATTGGTCAACATCTTTGATGCAAGGATAGGAGAATTCAGCAAAAACACATGCAGAAGAATATCCAAAGCAACATCATTATGTGTGCAAACCAACCAGTGGAAAGAACAATTGTTCAATATGTTGGATTCCATACACATCATCAAAATCCAAAATCATGGGGGTATGAGTATCGCAAGCGGAAGAAAAAAAACAACGTGTTTGCAAACAAACCATATGAAAGAGCAAGTGGTCCTTATGTTTGTTGCAACAACAATATGAGAGACTTGGACGCTCTCGTGACAATGAAAGCTCAAATTGGTATTATGGTTGCACACAAAATATCAGAAAGAGAATTTGTTCAACATTTTTGTGGCAACACACAAAGCATCAATATCCAATAGCAACGAAACATGATTGTCACAAGGTGAAAGAATACCATTAACATGCTTGCAAGCAAACCATAGGAAAGAGCAATTTTTCAACATGAAAGATGCAAAGCATGCAAAAGGTATCAGAGCTGGGTTCAATCTTGAACTCACTTGGGGGATGCTCTCTAGAGCTCTTTTTGTTAACTCGTGCTCAACCGAGGTTGACATTCTTGTGCGGGTACCTACACACATCAAACACAAAAGGAAGAACATGTGTGCATGGTAGAGAAACACATCATCCATCATGACGTATCTCTTCTTGTGCACATCACCATGAGTGTCGATCAAGTATGAAATAGATGCATGGTGAGTATGCAAGTGGGGAACATGCTTATCATGGCATTTACCAAAATCTCCAAAATTTGAGAAAGCTATGGGGGTCATCTCAATGTAAACCATATTAGAATTATTGTTGCAAGCAAAACAAGTGAAAGAGCAATTATTCAACTTATTGCAAGCAACGGGAGAAATTGTAAAACATCCATGACAAAGCATTATCCGAGGGTTATCATTGGTAACATCATTGCAAGCAAAACATTGGAAAGAGCAATTGTTCAACAAAGTGCAAGCAATGATATCATCAACATAATGTTTAGAGCATGGCATGTCTATGGCAACATCATCACAATCAAAATAAGTTCACATGCTCAACTTATGCAAAGGCAAAGTATCGCATGGAAATACCAATGAATCATATGTGATATCACAAACATTATCCATAGCATGCCAATCATCACAAGTCATCATGTCCACTAGTGTGATCATGGCATCATCAACACCCTTATTTTTACCTTGTTCATACCTCTCATATGAAGTGGGTGTTGTGGTAGTATTGGCCTCCATATGGGCGACTTCGTCTTATTGTATGGGGATGGCCTTAGCTTCATCCACCATGTACATCTTCTCAGTCGGAGATATCATCATGTCCAAGCTTGGCGCTTGTTTATCCATGGAACCTAGCACATCATGGGATAACACACTATAGGTAGAGGGTAAGTTGTTAGAAATCAAAGTGGTCTCACATGACCTATCAACTACCACTCTCAACTCACTAGGTGTATCACTCATGCCCTCCAAGAGGAAGCACTCAATCTCACGTATGGTGGATTCCCTCATCTCACTCCTGTTTTCACTCAAGTGGGCTAAGTGGCTCTCATACTCACATGGGATTAGTACCACATTATCACTCAAGCATATGAGGATAGGATCGGTGTGCTCAACTCCTTGCGCCTCCTTTGGTGAAGGGAAAATCCCATGCTCACCATTCTTGACCTTGTCATCACCATCTTGCACCTTGGCTTGCGTACTCCTCTTGATGTACTCGTCCAACTTGGCGAAGTAGAGGTCTTTGTCCTCCTCATCCATAAAGTTGCATGCGTCATCTAGGACATCAAGTCTTGGCGTTGAAGCTTGATGGCATGGAGGAGAGCTTGCTCTTGGTGCCATTTTGGTGGTGGCACGAGTAGTAGAAGGCGCCTTATGATGGTGTCGACGGAGGTCATTGGTGTGCCTTGCCGAAGGTTGATGTAGGTGGTGCACTTGGTCATCCACATGACGCTCGCGACGATGCTCCTTGTCCTTGGCACTCTTCTTGTTATGGTGGTGCCTTCTTGAGCTTGGTTGAGCATTATGGATGGTGCTCAACATGTATTCTTCATCTTCATGGCGAAGATGCCTTGAACGACGTCTTGTATCCTCTTGATGTTGGTGATGATCACGAGAGGATGTATGTCGATGAAGATTCTTGCTTCTTGGCGCCTCTTTTGGAAGGTGATGTTGGGGCACCGCTCTTCTTGTAGTTCGTGGCACTTGATGCCTAGGAGGTTGTTGCACATGACGCCTTTGAGGTGGCCTTGCTTGGCGCCTTAGAGATGGTGGTGGTTGATGGCTTGGAGGTGATGGCGCTCGCCACCTTGGAGATGGTGACCCATGATTCCATGTAGGTGGTGGAGCTTAAGGCCTTGGAGGTGGATCATCGAAGTAGGTGGTGCCCTTTCGTGTGGCACGCTTGGCCTTGAAGGTCATGGTTTCTTGATGATGCGCCTCCGCTAGCTTGGCGTAGTAGTCCTCCATCTCCAAGAAGTGGAGGTATTATTCATGGCTCATGGAAGAGCCCTCGAAGTTGGAGATGTTCGCCATGTCCTCCATGCTTGGTGAGGCGTCGTCGTTGTAGCACTCGAAGTCGTCCATGCTTGGGAGTCGTTGTTGATGTAGTACTCCATATCACCCAAGCATGTGGAGCCATTGTTGGTGTAGTGCTCCATGTATGAGGAGCCATTATTTATGTAGAGATCCAATTCCTCCATGCTTGAGGAGCCATAGTTGATGACGTGCTCCATGTCTTCCATGCATGTGGAGTCATCATAGGTGCAATGCTCCGGGTCCTCAAAGCATGCGGAGCCATTGTCGGTGTAGTGCTCCATCATGTCCTCTATACTTGTGGAGTCGTAGTCGTGGTGGCTCATCATGGATTCTTCATAGATATCATCCTCGGTTCCGGAGTCCCTAGACATGATTCACAAGACTAAGTGGTGTATATGGAAGTGGTAGGGGGTTAGGTATGTAACGTCAAACCTTACTTTACCTTGGAAGATAGTATCGTGCAAGTGGCAACACTTGAGAGCAATCAAAACCAAGCAAAGTGAAGTTCACGCGGAACACCAAAACCAACTAACCACTAAAAAACACACACACACAAAGCTTATGGTGGATAGGTATGGAAGGTGGCATGTCAAGAACCAATGCGAAATCAAGATGTTGTAATGGCAAGTAAAGAACCACGATGATCACAAAGCAAACAAGTCAATCCACAAGATAGGAATTATGTACAAGGAAACACACACGGTGGGATAAATGGGACTTGTGCGACGGAGAAAGTGAGCTAAGAACCAAATGATTACCTAGCAAAGACTATAAGCTCGTGTTGCACAAGTGCAAGGAGAGACGCTAGTTCGATTGCAATAAATTGGTGGGCTACAAGATATGCACAATAAGTACCACCTATTTGATGTTGATCGAGCTTGCGCTTCCTATTCTATGAGGCACTTGTTTGTTTCTTTCCCTTTTTCTTCTTCTTCTTTTTTCTATTTTTTTCTTTTTCTTTCTTTTCTTTTCTTTTTCACTTGCCCCTTCCTTGTGCCAACAACTATATAAGATAACTATATGAGATAGCACGCTCACAACTTTTGCTCGGTATTCTACAAGTATCAAATGTGCATAGCCCAAGCAAACATAGGAGGAACTAGTCTCAATAGGTGTTTGTTGAACGCAAAGATAGTGTGGCTCACAAAGGGATGCAAGTGGGGAGAAGTCGCGGAATGTATATACCTTTCCTTGCCGATCTTCACCCTTTATTGGTGGATTCCGCCTTGCTCACGGAATTGGATGGAGTAGATAGCATGAACCACGGATATGATGATGTAGAGCTCCTTCCCCTCTTCAAAACGAGCTAAAGAACACCAAAATCCGAGTTCGTATGCAAAATTTATGCTCAAAACTGTGCGGGGCTGAATCTGTTGGCGGCCAAATCGGCGGGACCGGACCTAGAGCCGGAAATTCCGGCAGCGGGGCCGGTTCGCCGGAATTCTTGCCGGAAATTCCGGTTTCAACTTCGCTCCGCCGGACCTGGCGTCGGAACAAGCTCGGGACGCAAAAATCCGCGATTTCTGCGGAAAAACTTGATGAAAAACTTCAGATCTGAGGGGGAAATCAAGGAATTAGGCCATGGGAACGCAGGGGAAGGTAGATCAACAAGTTTAGCAAGTAATCCACGGATCAAAACCTACCAAAACACACTCAAATCACAGATCGATCCAAAACACGAATTGGGGCCAGTTTTGGTGGAAATTTTCGAATTTATGGGGAAAAGACCAAATTCATGAGGAATCCGTGGCAACCAAAAGCTGCTGATACCAGATGTTAGGGTCGATCTTCACGAATCTTGTGGACAAATCGATGGGAAAGCGAGGGGAAAGGGAGAAGGTAGCGGAAGTGGACGCACACCTCGCGAAGAACACGATGAACACACGCAAAACTCACACGATACAAGGCCGATTGCTCCCGCCGGTGGCCACCGATCCGATAGAATCCTCGCAAGGAAAGATCGGTCAATGTGCTCCCTTGATCCCACACGGAGAGGGAAGAACACCTTGGAGAGGGTCTTGGCAAAGGGACACCGATGCCAAGGCCTTGTACAACGAGGGAGGCATGATGCATACTCCAATGAGGTGGTGACGATAGTCGATCCCCTTTTGTAGAAGGGGATGAGGCAAAACTAGAGATTCCACAAAGGGGTTTGTCTTTCGTCTATCATCTATGCCTAAGGGATACATGAGGGGTGGGGGCTCTATTTATTGGTCAGCCACTAGAATGGGGGTAGTTTAGGCCAAGGGGGTAAGTAAACGGAATATTCCAGGGCATCAAAGCTAGATCCGTGCGCAGACGGGTGATTCCGGCAATAAGTCCGGCGGCGCCGGATCTGTCTCCGGGATTTCCGGCGGCCGCCGATATTTCCGGTCGGCGCCGGTTCGGTGTTCTGCATGCGTTTCCGGTGGGCGCCGGTTCGGTGTTCTGCATGCGTTTCCGGTGGGCGCCGGTTTAGTGTTCTGCATGCGTTTTCGGTGGGCGCCGGTCTGGTCCGGCGGTCGTCGGTTCGGTCGGCAGGGGTCCGGTCGGCCGGAGCTGGCGCCGAGAATTCCGGCGGTGGATCCGGTTACGCCGGATGGTACGCCGGTTTGGCTCTGCCTCTTCTGTCTCCTCTTCCAAGCCTCTGTCTTGTCGGGCGTGAGTCCTCGGGATTCCTCCCCTATCTTCGTACTTGGCAGTGTGAACCTATCATGGTCATATGGCGGAGTATGAAGTAGTATACGATTCAATAGGGTAGTAATTGGGCTCGCATAGAGGAACGGATTCACCTTTGGAGTCTATGATGACTTGGCATAAGTTGGAGACCTTGATGTGGCAATGACCGTAGGTCGGGCTACATCATTCTTATCAATGGCATATGTCGTGTGAGTAAACACACGTGTCAAGTGGGACTTCAAAGCCTCATATTCGCGCCAATTAACAAGTTAATCATCCTTCTTTTTCTGCAACATAACATCATCATCACTAGAAGACATGATTAGTAGGTTAGTGCATAAATCAAAATCTGTATGGTGGAAATTCTCATAACTCACTCACAACTGATAAGAAAGGAGATCTTACCGTTCCAAAGTGAATAGAGATGCTCTACAAAACGAAATCAACGACTGATGCACTGATGTGATGAAGTGAATATCAAAGGTATAGAGAGCGATCGCAGGGCACACAAGTTATTTATGTTGGAGCTAGTGTTGATCGTACAAAAACCTAAGAAACACACACGTGGAGAAAAACATGGCAATGCAACTATGAAGGGTGTTGCACTACTCTCGAGAGACACTAGCAAAGCTCAAAGTAAATAGGCACAAGATTGCTCAATCAACCGGTGCACAAAGATATCACTAGGCCTCTTGCTCAATTTCTCTTTTTCACTATTTTTCTTTTTCTGTTGTATAGCTCTTTTTGCTTTTTCTATTGCTATATTGCTTTTTCTATTTTTTTTGATTTTATATATCACACACGGCCAATTACAAAGTACAACACCAAAATCCTAAGAGCAGCCTGTAGGAGCGGAAACTAGTCTCAGTGGGCAAGTTCCTACACCTATGTAATAGATTGGCTGTGGCTAAGGTTAAGGAAACGTGCAAATTTTATTACACTTTGTAAGTATGGTGTCGTGGCAGAAAACAGCTCAAAAACCTGTCGTGGCAGAAAAATAGGCAGAAATCCTGACGTGGCAGAGCAGCGGCAGAAAAACAGGCGGAAATCGTGTCGCGGCAGAGTGGCGGCAGCGCGCGGCAGAGAACTTGTGCCGCAGCAGAGCAGCGGCAGGCAGGCGCGCGCGCGGCAGAGGAACGTGTCGCGGCAGGAAACCGTGTCACGACAGGAAAAATTCAGTCCGTTTTCGTGCCACGGCAGAATCGGTGGCAACTTTTGTTTTTTAAAATTGCAAACCGACTCGGCCTGGAGTAAAGCACATGGACTCCTTGGTAGATCGGATGTGCTAGAGGTGGCGGAAGAAAAAGGTGATGGATTCGACTAGAACAAGAAGAAAACAACGAAAAATAAACTAGATCTAGACTAAAGGAAGACACGACCAACAACTATTTCTCGTCTATGATGTAATCTAGGCTATGGCGAATCTTTTTGTGGGATATTTTCTGTATAGGACAAAAACACTCTCTAATCTATGGATGGATTGTGGATTGCTTACCGAGGCAACAAGGAAATCTGATACCAAGATGATATGGGGTGGCCCGATCTTCTCAGCAAGCTCTTGTCGATGGGAATGGTGGATGATAGATAACTAGTGCGTAGCTATGATCTCTCCCGCTCGATCCCTGATGCCAATGCAACAGGTCTTGAACCTTGTAGGATATTCACAACACCACACTCTTGCGCACGCAGCCGTGACCACGAACGGTAGTATGCAATCTACTAATTCCCAATGGAACAACATATCACACTCAATTATAGTTGGTAAATTCGAACACATGGTAATTCTAGAGGTTTTATGAAAGAAACAACTCCAAAATATTTTAACGTGGTCCAAATCCCTAAACTATGGCGCCCCCATCTATTTATGAGTTCAGGGGTGGCGGCCTAAGGGGGGACCCGAGTTGGTTCCACCCAACCTAGATACAGGACGGAACACAAAGTGGTTCGGCTACATGTCCTGCCGTGGCAGTCTTTTAGGCACTTTCCTGCCGCGGCAGCCTGCCATGGTAGAGAACTGATGCGTTTCTCTGCAGCGGCAGAGAACTTGCTCTCTTGGTTGATCTTTGTTTTGAACAGCCTCTTGCGCTTCCTCCCTCACCTCCCTCGTGCATTCTTCATTGATCAACACGCCATGTTCCTTCAGCTCCTCGCTCTGTGCTACGCCTTCTTCTCCTAAGTACCTGTTATGGGTCTCCTTGTGGATTTACCCTTGGAGTGGCCCGATCTTCATGGATTTGAGGCGGAAGTGAGGTAAAACACGATCAACACAACTCTAATGCAAGGTAAAGATACAAACACATGCCAAATCACACACAATTCGATTTCCTCCCGTTGGTTCGAACAACCAATCCAATAGAATCCTCGGCGAGAGACCTTGCAGCAGAATCACCAAAGGAGAGATCGGCAAGCAGACGGTAGAATCCAAACCAAGGAGAGAGTAGGAACCAAGTAGAATCCCAAAGGGGAGAGACCAAGCACTACTAGAATCCTTGATAGGGAGAGACCAAACACTTGAGGAGGGTCTTGACAACTTGGAGAAGGGCACCGACTCCAAGGCCTTCAGGTAATGCAAGTAATGGTGCAGAAGTAAGAAAACGTTTCAATGTATCAAAAGTAATGTCTTGGGCCGCACCCCATATAAAAGGAACACCTTTCTTTGTCAAATCATTCAAAGGTGCAGCAATGGTGCTAAAATCTTTCACAAAGCGCCTATAGAAACCAGCGAGACCGTGGAAACTACGCACTTGACTTACATTCATTGGAGTAGGCCAATTCTGAATTGATTCAATTTTAGATTGATCCACCTCTACTCCATGTTTAGAAACAACAAATCCTAGGAATATGACCTTATCTTTTGCAAAAGTACACTTCTCAAGATTAGCATATAGTTTATTATCACGTAACACTTGCAAAACTTGTCTAATATGAGTGCAATGTTCAGATTCGGTGTGGCTGTATATGAGTATATCATCAAAGTAAACAACCACGAAACGACCAATAAACTCTCTCAAAACATGATTCATCAAACGCATGAAAGTACTAGGTGCATTAGTAAGACCAAACGACATAACTAACCACTCATACAAGCCAAATTTAGTTTTGAAAGCAGTTTTCCATTCATCCCCTTCTTTCATCCTAATTTGATGATAACCACTACGCAAGTCAATTTTAGAGAAAACAGCAGCACCACTCAATTCATCTAGCATATCCTCTAAGCGTGGAATAGGATGACGATATCGAATAGTGATGTTATTAATCGCTCTACAATCAACACACATGCGCCAAGTACCATCTTTCTTAGGAACTAAAATAACAGGAACAGCACAAGGGCTAAGAGAGACACGAATGTACCCTTTATCCAACAACGCTTGTACTTGCTTCTGAATTTCTTTAGTTTCTTCGGGATTAGTCCTGTAGGGTGCACAGTTGGGAAGTGCGGTGCCAGGAATCAAGTCCACTTGATGTTCTATACCACGCAAGGGAGGCAAACCTGCGGGTACGTCTTCTGGAAAAACATCCCCAAAGTCCTGCAAAACAGATGAAACACCAAGAGAAATAGGGGTCATGTCGTTAGAAACCAATACCTCGCCCTTATACATGAGCACAAGTGGCATGGCTGTAGGATCCTCACGAAATTCTCTCATATCTTCCTTAGTGGCTAATATCAATAAACCAGGCACTCTCTCACTTTTCGTTATATCACTCAATTTAGGCTCAATTAGATCAGGAACAGCTATCACACAATCTCGCCGAGTGGTAGTATCTTCCTTCAAATTCACCTCTATCTTCTGGCGAGAATCATTCACAATTTCTTGTGGTGTCATTGGCTGCATAGTAATCTTTCTTCCTTTGAATTCCAAGTGATATGTATTGGCTCGACCATTGTGTTGCACATGGCGATCATAGAGCCATGGCCGACCCAATAGGAGGTGACAAACAGTCATAGGAACCACATCAAAATCAATAGAATCTTTGTATGGCCCTATTTGAAAGTTCACTCGTACCATATGATTTACCTTCATCTCACCATTGTTGCTCAACCATTGTATGTAGTATAGCTTGGGATGAGGTAAGTATGTCAAATTTAGTTTGGCACATAATTCCTTATTTGCAAGATTTCTGCAGCTACCTCCATCAATAATGACCTTGCAAGCTTTATTTGGTCCAACTAGAGCTTTTGTTTGGAACAAGTTGCAACGTTGGGATTCCTCAACCGGTTGCACACTAAGTACACGTGAAGACACGACGATAGTTGGTGCACGTTCAGCATATGCATCAGCACCATCCTCGCCATCATCAATATCAACATCAGAAGCTTCATCTCCACTTTCTACTTCACCTTGTTCATTAACAAACATAACCTTGCTGTTTGGACAATCCTTCTTGTAGTGACCTCTACCACCACAAGTGTGGCACACCACATCACGAGTACGTGCAGTAGACATGTTGGAACCCGAGCTAGCAGCAGGAGCAGCGGGTTTCCGAGCATTAGAACCAAACGAAGGTGTATTTGCTGGTTTGGCCGATGGTGTAAATGGAACAACATCTGGTGATGCGGCTGTAGGAGGAATAGGTCTGGCCGAAAATCTGCTGGAGGATGGAAAACGAGTACGTGACTTCGCCTCTTCTGCCAACTGGGATTCGGCCTCTCTAGCATGATGCAACAACTCATTCATGGTCTCATACTTGTGATGACGAACAATGCTCTTGATTGGTAACTTCAAATTGTTTAGGAATCGCTGCATGGTCATCTCAATGGACTCACGAATTCTAGCACGCTGCATAAGCATCTCCATCTCCCTGTAGTACTCATCAACTGTCATTTCTCCTTGCTTCAGTTGCGTCAATTTATCAAAAACTGAACGCAAGTAGTTGGTTGGGACGAAACGAGCTTTCATGATTTGCTTCATCTCGCGCCAATCCATCACAGGAAGTTCATTGTCCTCCCTCCTATGTTGCACAAGAGCATCCCACCAACGCAAAGCATAACCATCAAATTCAGATGCTGCAAGCTTGACCTTCTTATCTTCTGGATAGTCAAATAAGCGCCAGAGTTTCTCAATCTTCAACTCCCATGTGAGGTAGTCTTCAGGATCAATGGAACCATCAAACTTAGGAATTGAGAATTTTGGCTTGCCCAAACCATCATCAGCAGTTTGGTTGGGAACACGTTGAGCACGCCCAAGAGGAGCATACCCACGGCCATGACGTGCATGGGCAGGTAAATGGGCAGGGGGAATAGCACGTCCCCTGCCAACATGTGGAGCGGCATCCACAGCGCTCCCCTCATCAAAATCATCAAAGGCATCATCATGTTGAGGCTCTTCCCTTCTATGTAAAGCGGCGGTCAAACCCTCAATGGACTGCTGCAAAGCGGTGACATTGACATTGAGTGTAGCCACTTGTGTTTGAATAGTATCAACCGTTCCAACATGGTGATCCAATCGCACATTCATATCCTGGAGATTCTTGTCAATGGCATCTGTCATGTGAGTAAACACACGTGTCAAGTGGGACTTCAAAGCCTCATATTCACGCCAATTGACGAGTTCCTCATCCTTCTTTTTCTGCATCACAACATCATCATCACTAGAAGACATGATTAGTAGGTTAGTGCACAAAATCAAAAATCTGTATGGTGGAACTCTCACAGCTCACTCACAACTAATAAGAAAGGAGATCTTACCGTTCCAAAGTGAATAGAGATGCTCTACCAATGCAATCAAAGACTGATGCACTTGATGTGATGAAGTGAATATCAAAGGTATAGAGAACGATCACAAGGCACACAAGGTATTTATGGTGGAGCTGTAGGTATGGTATCCTAGCGACACCGCAAACAAGTCCTAGTGCTGATCGTACAAATACCCAAGAAACACACACATGGAGAAAAACGTGGCAATGCAACTATGAAGGGTGTTGCACTATGCTCGAGAGACACTAGCAAAGCTCAAAGTAAACAGGCACAAGATTGCTCAATCTACCGGTGCACAAAGATAATACTAGGCCTCTTGCTCAAATTCTCCTTTTTTTATACAACTTTTTCTTTTTCTTTTGGATAGCTTTTCCTTGATACTTTTCTTTTTGCTATCTTGCTTTTTTTTTGATAGATAACACACGGCCAATTACAAAGTACGGCACCAAAAGTCCTAAGAGCAGCTTGTCAGAGCGGAAACTAGTCTCAATAGGCAAGTTCCTACACCTATGTAGTAGATTGGCTGTGGCTAAGGGTTTTGGAAAAGTGTAAATCGATCACACTTTGTAAATATGGTGTCGTGGCAGAAAAACAGCTCAAAATCCTGCCGTGGCAGAGCGGTAATTTGGTAACTCAGAAAGTCCTGCCGTGGCAGAGAAAAACACAGAAATCCTGTCGTGACAGACTTGGTAACCAGAAAGTCCTGCCGTGGCAGAGAAAAACACAGAAATCCTGCCGTGGCAGACTTGGTAACACAGAAAGTCCTGCCGTGGCAGAAAAAGACGCCGAAATCCTGCCGTGGCAGACTAGGTAACCTGGAAAGCATTTTTTTTAATTCCGACTCAGCCAAGAGTAGAAGACGAGGACTCTTAGAGTAGATCGGATCTGACTTGATGGTGGCGGAAAACAATGGTGGCAAATGACTAAAAACAAGAGAACAAAACAACGAAGAACAGATCTAGATCGAAACTAAAGGATGAACACGACCAGCAACTATTACTCGTCTACGATGCAATCTAGTCTATGACAAATCTTTTTGTGGGGCTTTTTCTGGATAGGACTAAAAACACTCTCTAATCTATGGATGGATTGTGGATTGCTTACCGAGGCAACGAGGAAATCTGATACCAAGATGATATGGGGTGGCCCGATCTTCTCAGTAAGCACTTGTCGAAGGTGAGGGTGGATGATAGATAACTAGCCTGTAGCTATGAACTCTCCCGCTCGATCCCTGATGCCAATGCAACATCTCTCGAACCTTGTAGGATATTCACAACACCACGCTCTTGCGCACGCAGCCTTGACCACGAACGGTAGTATGCAATCTACTAATTCCCAATGGAACAACAGATCACACTCAATTATAGTTGGTAAATTCGAACACAGGGTAATTTCGGAGGTTCTATGAAAGAAACCCAAAATATTTTAACGTGGTCTCCACCCTAACCTACGACGCCCCCATCTATTTATGGGTCCAAAGGGCGGCGGCCTATGGTGGAACCCGAGTCGGTTCCACCCAACCTGGATACAAACCGGCCACAAGTGGCTCCGCCAAGACTGGCTCTGCCGTGGCAGAGTCCTAGTCGGTTTTCCTGCCGCGGCGGCCTGCCGTGGCAGAGAAATGAAGCTTTTCTCTGCCGCGGCAGAGAACTTCCTCCTCTTGTTGATCTTCGTCTTGGACAGCTCCTTGCGCTTCCTCCCTCTCCTCCCTCGCGCATTCCTCATTGATCAACACGCCATGTTCCTTCAGCTCCTCACTCTGTGCTATGCCTTCTTCTCCTAAGTACCTGATCATACAATAATTCAAAGACTTAGGTAGTATAAAATTCTCATTAATTAAAACACCAGGTTCGTTAAGAAACAAGTTCACCTGTTGTTCTAGTAGCTTGGCACGAGCTCTTGTGATTGGTCCAATCCTTATCTCATTGGATTGATCCTTCTTTGCAATTGGAACAACATCATTAGCAATTGGGGTAGGTGTAATTGTAGGGATGTCCTCATCACTCTTGCTTAGAAGCTTTGGACTCTCTTTTGTATTGGTATCTTTCTCTTTTTCTTTTGCTTAGAAGCTTTTTTTGTACCTCTTTCTTTGCTATGCTATGGAGTCAAGTTTTTGCTATTGTCTCTACACTATGACTTATGCAAGAGCAAGCGCACAATGCTTCGGCAAACACAAGATGAGCTACTCTCGATAGGTTAGGTAACACACAAAGGAAGAAGGGGTTAACAAGGGTGGTGCAAGTTATACCTTGTGGTGATGTCGCACTTGCAACCGTTGGTGGAGGGATGGTTCGAGTTCCGTGGTGTCGATGTCGAGTGCGGGGTGTTGCGGAAGCTTTTGTTAGTTGACAGACATGCACACGAAACACAAACTTCAAAAGGAAATCAGTCGAAAACGAAAAGGGGGTCAAAAATTTTGTCAGGGCTGGAGACTCCGGTGTTGATGGTCCGGACACTCTGGTGTAGGCCGAAGACTCCGGTATTGCGGTCCGGAAACTCCGGTCTGAGCCGGAGACTCCGGTCTGCTAGTCCAGAAACTCCGATATGGAGGCAGCGCGACGAACAACACGTGTTCTTGAGCGGAAATTCGGCCCTTGAACCCTCAAATCCAGAAAATTTCGACCAAAATGGGGCTGGGAAACGCAGGGCACAAGTAGACCAACTACAAAGATAAGATACTATTGGACTAAAACCACAATCAACTCACCAAAACGAGAGATCGATCCAAAAGTAATTTGGGGCTATATTTTTGGTATTTTTCAGTTTATGGTGGAAATCGAAGGGCGAAGTCAAATCCGTGGCAACCAAAAGCTGCTGATGTACCAGTTGTTATGGGTCTCCTTGTGGATTTACCCTTGGAGTGGCCCGATCTTCACGTATTTGAGGCGGAAGTGAGGGAAAACACGATGAACTCTAATGCAAGGTAAAGATACAAACACACGCCAAATCACACCCAATTCGAGTTTCTCCTGTTGGTTCGAACAACAAATCCAATAGAATCCTCGGCGAGAGACCTTGCGGTAGAATCACCAAAGGAGAGATCGGCAAGCGGACGGTAGAATCCAAACCAAGGAGAGAGTAGCAACCAAGTAGAATCCCAAAGGGGAGAGACCAAGCACTACTAGAATCCTTGATAGGGAGAGATCAAACACTTGAGGAGAGTCATGACAACTTGGAGAAGAGCACCGACTCCAAGGCCTTGTACAACTCATAGATTTACTATTGAGAGGGGGTTCCCATCTAGGGCTAGGCACATGCCTTAATTCATCATCATCTCTAGGGTTTCAAGGAGGGGGTGAGGGCATATATATAGGCCAGCCACGAGCTAGGGGTAAAATAGGCAACAGGAAGTTTGGGGCGTTGCATGGGCCAAGCCTAGCTTGAGGCGCGCAGGCCCACGTTGCTCGGTCCGGAGACTCCGGTCTAGACCGGAGACTCCGATCAATCTCCGGAGGGGGTCACTAACTGTCCCAAGCACTGGTTCAGGGCTCGGTCCGGAGACGGGCCGGAGACTCCGGTGTGGTAGACCGGAGACCGGTCTGCTGGTGCGGAGACTCCGGTCCTGCTTGAGCAGCTTCTTGCTTCTTCTCTTCTAGGCCTCTTGCTTGGGTGTCTTGGCTCCAGGGCCATCCTTGCTGCGTATTCTTGGCATCATGTTCATGGACCTAGTCACATCATGTGAGCCTTAAGATGGGCCTGGCCCATATAACGCCCAAAACTCCCTGTTTATGCCTAAACTACCCCTAGCTCGTGGCTGGCCTATATATATGCCCCCACCCCCTCCTTACAACCCTAGAATGGAATGGATGATGAATTGAGGCATGTGTCTAACCCTGGATGGGATCCCCCTCTCTATAGTTTATCTATGAGTTGTACAAGTCCTTCTTAATTGAAGTCGTCAAGGCGCTCTTCTAGTTCATGGTCTCTCCCACATACAGATTCTAGTAGTGCTAGGTCTCTCCCCCTTGGGATTCTACTTGGTTGCTACTCTCTCTCTATGTGTGGTTCTACCACGAGCTAGCCAATCTCTCTCATGGGATTCTACCTTTGGTCTCTCCCTTGAGATTCTATTGGGTTGGTGGTTCAGGCCAACGAGAGCAAACCGGAATTGTATCGGGTGTGGTGTGCGTTTGTATCGATTTCCCCTTGCGTGTTCATCATGTTCTTCGCTCCCTCACCCAATCCCCCTCGAATCTATGAAGATCGGGCCACTCCAAGGGTAAATCCACAAGGAGACCCATAACATCTGGTATCAAGAGCTTTTGGTTGCCATGGATTCGAGTTTGTGTTGAGTTTCTAGCCACCAATTTCTTTTTTTCTTGCCTAAATTCGAAAATTTCCACCAAAAATAGCCATATTCGTGATTTGGATCGATCTGGATTTTGAGAGCGTTTTGGTAGGTTTTGATCCATAGATCCGCTGCTATACTTGTTGATCTACCTTCCTTTGCGTTCCCATGGCCTAATTCCTTGATTTCCCCATAAATTTTGAGGTTTTGGATCGAGTTTTCCGCCCAAAATCGCGCCACAGACGAGTTCTGGATGTTCTGGAAGTCCCAGACCAGAGTCTCCGGCCCAGGACCGGAGTTTCCGGTGTAAGTGAACTCAGATCGGAGTCTCCGGACTCCCAGACTGGAGTCTCCGCCCCTCCTGTAGACAGAAAAACTGTTTCACCATTTTGCGCATAACTTTTGCATTCGAAGTCGGATTTTGGTGTTCTTTAGCACATTTTGAAGAGGAGAAGGAGATCTACACCATCATCCACGTTGTTCATGCTATCTACTTCAACCAAATCCCTGAGAAAGGACGGATCCACCAAATAAAGGGTGAAGATCGACGACGAAAGGTATATATCAATTCCGCGACTTCTCCCCACTTGTTTTACTTTGTGAGCCACACTATGTTTGCGTACAACAAATACCTACTGAGACTAGTTCCTCCAATGATTGCTTGGGCTTTGCACATTTGACCTTGTAGAATTCCGAGCAAAAGTTGTAAGCACTATCTCAGAGTTATGTTGTATAGTTGTTGGCACAAGAAAAAGCAGTTGAAAAAGAAAAAGAGAAAAAAAGATAAAATACAAAAAGAAAAAGAAAGATACAAGTGCCATAGGGAATAAGAAGCGCAAGCTCGAGGAACATATTGTAGGTGGTACTTATTGTGCAAATCTTGTAGCCCTCCAATTTTGCGCAATCGAACTAGCGTCTCTCCTTGTACTTGTGTGGCATGAGATTTTAGTCTTCGCTAGGCCTTCATTTGGTTCTTAGCTCACTTTTTCCGTCACACAAGTCCCGTTCATCCCACCGTGTGTGTTTCCTTGATCTTATGTCCTATCTTGTGGATCGACTTGTTTGCTTTGTGATCATCGTGGTTCCTTACTTGCCTTTACATATCTTGGTTTCCGATTGTTCCAAGTTGCATGCCACTTTCCTTACCTAAGCTCCTCATAAGCCGTGTGTGTTTAGTGTTTCTTGTGTTTTTGGATAAGACGCCACTTCTCCTTTGCATTTTGGTAGCTCTCGGTCCTTACCATTGATCCAATACTATCTACAAGGTGAGCTAAGGCGTAGCATCTTTCAACCCAATTTCCACTATATCACACTTGGTCTTGTGAGCACAATGTCTAGGGACTCCGAAACCGATGAGGAAGGATCCATGATGAGCCACGACAACGACGACGACGCAAGCATAGATGACATGATGGAGCACTACACCGACATTGGCTCCGCATGCTTGGAGGACTTGGAGTACTACACCGACAATGACTCCCCAAGCATGGAGCACATGGACCACCATGAGGACTTCGACTTCTCATTCATGGAGGACATAGAACACTTCATCGACTATGATGGCAACATCCTCATGAGCTTTGATGACTTCTTCCACAACTTGGAGACCGAGAACTTCTACACCATGCAAGCGGAGGCACGTCTCCAAGAGGACAACAACGACAAGCTCTTCAAGTTGAACTCATCAAGAGGAACTCTATACCCCGAGGGTTGTCCATCAAGATATCCATCAAGCCCAAGAAGGCGTGACAACTCAACAAGCGCTAAGACACATGAACCAAGACAAGTGTGTTGCCACCAACAAAAACTCAAGAGCATCCATGCTATGTGCTATACAAGATCAAGATGGCGTACAAGTCCTCTCCGCCATGAGAACAAGGAATCAAGCTACCGTCCGCACCATCAACCTACATCGACAAAACAAGTTCGACATGAGGTGCCCAACTACAAGAACATCATCGAGACCACTTCTCCTTCGACGAAGACCACTACTCAAGCTTCAAGACCCTCAAGATAGAAGATCTCATATGACATTGGTGCTACCTCATGGACAAAGAAGGACACCAAGAAAACGCATCGTCACCAACACCATGAAGCTCCCAACACCAAGAACTTCATCGACAAACCTTCATCAAGGAAGCCCCTACACAAGATACATGATCGTCAACAAATGAGAAGGACGCTATGGATCTCTACTTTGCCAAGTTGGATGAATCCTTGAAGATGTCCTCTCATGAAGTTGACGCCTTCAAGACATGGTGCAAAACCTTGGATGATGACAAGCATTGCAGTACGACCATGGAGGTGAGATATGACACCTCGGATGGCGATGAGAGTGATGATGCCCAACTTAAGGCATTCATCTTTGTAGGCGATAAGGTTGAGGATGGTGAGCATGGGATTTTCCCTTCACCAACGGAGGCGCTTGGAGTTGAGGAAACCGAGCCTATTTCCATATGCTTGAGTGATGATGTTGTACCAATCCCATGTGAGCTTGAGAGCCACTTAGCCCACTTGAGTGAGAGCAAAAGTGAGTTGAGTGACTCCACCATATGTGAGATTGTGTGCTTCCACTTTGAGGACATGAGTGATACACCTAGTGAGTTGAGAGTGGCAGTTGATAGGTCAAGTGAGGCCATTTCAATTTCTAACAACTTACCCTCTACCTCTAATGTGTTTCTTCATGATGTGCTAGGTACCTTGGAGAATGAGCCGCCAAGCTTGGAGACGATGGTGCATACTATTGAGAAGATGTACATGGTGGATGAAGATGAGGCCATCCCCATTTATGATGAAGAAGTCGCCCACATGGAGGCTTCTACTACCACAACACCCACTTCATATGAGAGGTACGACCAAGGTAACAATATGGGTGTTGATGATGCCATGCTCCCACTAGTGGACATGATGAATTATGAGGATATGCATGCTATGGACACTACTTATGACATTTCATACGCTTCATTCATGTTCCCATGTGATACTTTTCCTTTGCATAATGTTGATCATGTGGAATTATTTGAGTGCGATGATATTGCCATAGATATGCCATGCTACAAATCCTTCTTCTATCCTACAATTGTTGCGACAAACTTGATGAACAATTGCTCTTTCCCTATGTTTGTCGGCAACCATACTCGTACCATGGAAATGCTTGATCATGCATGTCCTTCATTTTCTCCCATTGTTGCTTGCAATAATGATCATATGTTTCATATTGAGATCGCCCCCATAGCTTTCTCAAATTTTGGAGATTTTGATACTTGCCATGTTAAGCATGTTCCCTCCTTTTGCTCGCATAATCACCATTCTTTCTATAATATCTTGCTTGACGCTAATGGTGATGTGCACAAAAGAAGATGCATCATGCTGGATGATGTGTTCATCTACCATGCACACACGTTCTTCCTTTTGTTCATGTTGTGTGTAGGTACCCACATTCCAACGTCAACCTCGATTGAGCACGAGTTGACAAAACGAGCGCTAGAGAGCATCCATCAAGATATAAAGGGTACATCTCCTTCCTTACAAGATGCTGACAAGATATCGTCGAGGTCGACTCTTTTTCAAGAGGGGGGAGATGATGTAGCCCAACACATGGTAACTACCATTGGTCCACCTCATGCTATGCCAACCATGCCAATCAAGGTGAACTCCTTCCATCTCTTGCCTTTCTTCGGTTATCATGTGAATGGGATCCTACATGAGATGAATTCCCATTGTATGACTAGGCCCATGACCATGACGCCAAGAGGAGGAAACAAGGATACACAAGGAGCCAAGACCCACAAGCATGAAGCCTGGAAGAGAAGACGCAAGAAGCTGCTGGAATCAGACCGGAGTCTCTAGTCTGCCACACCGGAGTCTCCGGTCTACCACCCCGGAGTCTCTGGCCGACCTCCGGACCAGCCCCTAGACCAGCACACGGGACAGTCAGTGACCCCCTCCGGAGACGGACCAGAGATGGACCGGAGTCTCCGGCCCACACCGGAGTCTCCAGCCTATAGACCGGAATCTCCGGCCTGATCGACACAGGCCTGTGAGCCTTAAGATGGGCCTGGCCCATGTAACGCCCAAAGCTCCCTATTTATGCCTAAACTACCCCTAGCTCGTGGCTGGCCTATATATATGCCCCCACCCCCTCCTTAGAACCCTAGAATGGAATGGATGATGAATTGAGGCATGTGCCTAACCCTGGATGGGATCCCCCTCTCTATAGTTTATCTATGAGTTGTACAAGGCCTTCTTAATTGAAGCCGTCAAGGCACTCTTCTAGTTCATGGTCTCTCCCACATACGGATTCTAGTAGTGCTTGGTCTCTCCCCCTTGGGATTCTACTTGGTTACTACTCTCTCTCTATGTGTGATTCTACCACGAGCTAGCCAATCTCTCTCATGGGATTGTACCTTTGGTTTCTCCCTTGAGATTCTATTGGGTTGGTGGTTCGGGCCAACGAGAGCAAATCGGAATTGTATCGGGTGTGGTGTGTGTTTGTATCGATTTCCCCTTGCGTGTTCATCGTGTTCTTCGCTCCCTCCCTCAATCCCCCTCGAATCTATGAAGATCGGGCCACTCCAAGGGTAAATCCACAAGGAGACCCATAACACAAGTGGTGTCAATGGCTTGAAGCCATACACCACCTCAAAAGGACAATGCTGAGTAGTTGAATGCACAACCCTGTTGTAAGCAACCTCAACATGTGGTAAACACTCTTCCCACTCTCGCAGATTCTTTTTAATCATGGTCCTTAGCAGTTGTGACAATGTTCGATTCACCACCTCCGTTTGACCATCTGTTTCGGGATGACATGTAGTACTGAACAGCAGCTTCGTTCCTAGCTTCCCCCATAAGGTCTTCCAAAAGTACCTCATGAACTTCACATCACGGTCAGAAACAATCGTCTTAGGTACTCCATGTCATCTCACGATGTCCCTGAAAAACAGGTTAGCAACATGCGATGCATCGTTGCTTTTGTGGCAGGCAATAAAATGAGCCATCTTAGAGAACCTATCCACTATCACAAATATAGAATCATGACCTCTCTGAGTTTTAGGTAGACCTAGCACAAAATCCATACTAATGTCTTCCCATGGAGTAGTCGGTGCAGAGAGAGGTGTATACAAACCGTGAGGCTTCAGCTTGGATTTCGACTTGTGGCAAGTAATGCATCGGCTCACAAATCTGTACACATCACGCCTCATCTTGGGCCAATAAAAGTGATCAGCAAGCATGAGCAACGTCTTCTCACGCCCAAAGTGAACCATCAAAGCACCAGCATGTGATTCCTGCACTAAGAACAAACGCAACGACGATTCTGGAATACATAGTTTGTTAGCTCGAAACAAATATCCATCATGTATATGATACTTACCCCATGCGTTTCTAAGAGCACACAAACGATATGGTTCAGCAAAATCATGGTCAGTTGCATAAAGTGCACAAATAGCTTCTAATCCAGGAATTTTAACATCAAGATTGGTTAATAGCATGTTCTTCCTAGACAGAGCATCAGCAATAACATTCTCTTTTCCCTTCTTATAATTAATGATGTAAGGAAAAGACTCAATGAACTCAACCCATTTAGCTAATCTTCTATGCAAGTTTGATTGAGCTTTCAAGTATTTCAATGCTTCATGATCAGAATGTATGATGAATTCCTTTGGCCACAAATAATGTTGCCAAACCTCAAGTACTCTAACAAGTGCATACAATTCTTTACCATAGATTGAATAATTCAAATGAGCACCAGTCAATTTCTTAGAAAAATAAGCTATAGGCCGACCCTCTTGCATCAAAACGCCACCTATGCCTATATCACTACCATCACATTCAACTTCAAATTGCTTCGAAAAATCAGGTAATGCAAGTAATGGTGTAGAAGTAAGAAAACGTTTCAATGAATCAAATGCAATGTCTTGGGCCATGCCCCATACAAAAGGAACACCTTTCTTTGTCAAATCATTCAAAGGTGCAGCAATGGTGCTAAAATCTTAAACAAAGCGCCTATAGAAACCAGCTAAACCGTGGAAACTACACACTTGACTTACATTCATGGGAGTAGGCCAATTCTGAATTGATTCAATTTTAGATTGATCTACCTCTACTCCATGCTTAGATACAACAAATCCTAGGAAGGTGACCTTATCTTTTGCAAATGTGCACTTCTCAAGATTAGCATACAATTTATTATCACGCAACACTTGCAAAACTTGTTGAATATGAGTGCAATGTTCAGATTCGGTGTGGCTGTATATAAGTATATCATCAAAGTAAACAACCACAAAATGACCAATAATCTCTCTCAAAACATGATTCATCAAACGCATGAATGTACTAGGTGCATTAGTAAGACCAAACGGCATGACTAACCACTCATACAAGACGAATTTAGTTTTCAAAGCAGTTTTCCACTCATCCCCTTCTTTCATCCTAATTTGATGATAACCACTATGCAAGTCAATTTTAGAGAAAACAACAGCACCACTCAATTCATCTAGCATATCATCTAAGCGTGGAATAGGATGACGATATCGAATAGTGATGTTATTAATCGCTCTACAATCAACACACATGCGCCATGTACCATCTTTCTTAGGAACTAAAATAACAGGAACAACACAAGGGCTAAGAGAAACACGAATGTACCCTTTATCCAGCAACGCTTGTACTTGCTTCTGAATTTCCATAGTTTCTTGGGGATTAGTCCTGTAGGGTGCACGGTTGGGAAGTGTGGCGCTAGGAATCAGATCCACTTGATGTTCTATACCACGCAATGGAGGTAAGCCTGCAGGTACATCTTCTGGAAACACATCCCCATAGTCCTGCAAAACAGAAGAGACACCAAGAGAAATAGGGGTCATGTCGTTAGAAACCAATACCTCGCCCTTATACATGAGCACAAGTGGCATGGCTATAGGATCCTCACGAAATTCTCTCATATCTTCCTTGGTGGCTAATATTAACAAACCAGGCACTCTCTCACTTTTCGTTATATCACTCAATTTAGGCTCAATTACATCAGGAACAGCTGTCACACAATCTCGCCGAACTGTAGGATCTTCCTTCAAATTGACCTCTATTTTCTGGTGAGAATCATTCACAATATCGTGTGGTGTCATTGGCTGCATAGTAATCTTCTTCCCTTTGAATTCCAAGTGATACGTATTGGCTCGGCCATTGTGTTGCACATGGCGATCATAAAGCCAAGGTCGACCCAATAGTAGGTGACAAACAGTCATAGGAACCACATCAAAATCAATAGAATCTTTGTATGGCCCTATTTGAAAATTCACACATACCATATGAGTTACCTTCATCTCACCATTGTTGCTCAACCATTGTATGTAGTATGGCTTCGGATGAGGTAAGTATGTCAAATTCAGCTTGGCACATAGTTCCTTACTTGCAAGATTTCTGCAGCTACCTCCATCAATAATGACCTTGCAAGCCTTGTTAGGTCCAACTAGAGCTTTTGTTTGGGACAAGTTGCAACGCTGGGATTCCTCAACCGGTTGCACACTAAGTATACGTGAAGATACGACAATAGTTAGTGCACGCTCAGGATACGCATCAACACCATCCTCGCCATCATCAACATCATCATCAGAAGCTTCATCTCCACTCTCTACTTCGCCTTGTTCGTTAACAAACATAACCTTGCTGTTTGGACAATCATTCTTGTAGTGCCCTCTACCTCCACAAGTATGGCACACCACATCACGAGTACGTGCAGTAGACATGTTGGAACCCGAGCTAGCAGCAGGAGCAGCGGGTTTCCGAACATTAGAACCAAATGAAGGTGTATTTTCTGGTTTGGCCGATGGTGTAAAAGGAGCAACAGCTGGCGGCGTGACAATGGGAGGTGTAGATCAGGCCGAAAATCTGCTGGAGGACGGAAAACGAGCATGGGACTTCGCCTCTTTTGCCAACTGAGATTTGGCCTCTCTCGCATGATGCAACAACTCATTCATGGTCTCATACTTGTGATGACGAACAATGCTCTTGATCGGTAGCTTCAAATTATTTAGGAATCGCTGCATGTTCATCTCAATGGACTCACGAATTCTAGCACGCTGCATAAGCATCTCCATCTCCATGTAGTACTCATCAACTGTCATGGTGCCTTGCTTCAATTGCGTCAATTTATCGAAAACTAATCGCATGTAGTTGGTTGGTACGAAACGAGCCTTCATGATTTGCTTCATCTCGCACCAATCCATCACAGGAAGTTCATTGTCCTCCCTTCTTTGCTGCACAAGTGCATCCCACCAACGCAAAGCATAACCATCAAATTCATATGCGGCAAGCTTGACCACCTTGTCTTCGGGATAGTCAAATAAGCGCCAGAGCTTCTCAATCTTCAATTCCCATGTAAGGTAATCTTCAGTATCAATGGAATCATCAAACTTGGGAATCGGGAATTTTGGCTTGCCCAAACCATCATCAGCAGCTTGGTTGGGAACACATTGAGCACACCCCGGAGGAGCAAGCCCACGGTCATGAGCAGGTGCATGTACAGGGGGAATAACACGTCCCCTGCCAACATGTGGAGTAGCATCAACCGTGCTACCCTCATCAAAGTCATCAAAGGCATCATCAAGTTGAGGTTCCTGCCTTCTATGTATGGCGGCTGTCAAGCCCTCAATGGAACGCTGCAAAGTGGCGACATTGACATTGAGTGCAGCCACTTGCGTTTGGATAGTATCGACTGCTCCAACATTCTGATCCAATCTCATATTCATGTCCTGAAGATTCTTGTCAATGGCATCTGTCGTGTGAGTACACCACGTGTCAAGTGGGACTTCAAAGCCTCATATTCACGCCAATTAACAAGTTCATCATCCTTCTTTTTCTGCAACACAACATGATCATCACTAGAAGACATGATTAGTAGGTTAGTGCAAAAATCAAAATCTGTATGGTGGACAGTCTCACAACACACTCACAACTGATAAAAAGGAGATCTTACCGTTCCAAAGTGAATAGAGATGCTCTACCAAACGAAATCAAAGACTGATACACTGATGTGATGAAGTGAATATCAAAGGTATAGAGAATGATCACAAGGCACATAGGTTATTTATGGTGGAGCTATAGGTATGGTATCCTATCTACACCACAAACAAGTCCTAGTGCTGATCGTACAAATACCCAAGAAACACACACATGGAGAAAAAACGTGGCAATGCAACTATGAAGGGTGTTGCACTACTCTCGAGAGACACTACCAAAGCTCAAGTTAAACAGGCACAAGATTGCTCAATCTACCAGTGCACAAAGATATCACTAGGCCTCTTGCTCAAATTATCTTTTTCACTATTTTTCTTTTTCTTTTGTATAGCTCTTTTTGCTTTTTCTATTGCTATATTGCTTTTTCTATTTTTTTACACGGCCAATTACAAAGTACAACACCAAAATCCTAAGAGCAGCCTGTAGGAGCGGAAACTAGTCTCAATGGGCAAGTTCCTACACCTATGTAGTAGATTGGATGTGGCTAAGGTTAAGGAAAAGTGCAAATTTTATCACACTTTGTAATTATGGTGTCAGGGCAGAAAACAGCTCAAAAACCTGTCGTGGCAATCCTCCCGTGGTAGAAAAATAAGAAGAAATCCTGCCGTGGCAGAGCGGCAGCAGCAAAACAGGCAGAAATCGTGCCGCGACAGAGCGGCGGTAGCACGCGGCAAAGAATCTATGCCGCGGCAGAGCAGTGGCAGGCCGGCGTGCGCGCGGCAGAGGAACGTGTTGCGGCAGGAAACCGTGTCGTGGCAGGAAAATTTAGTCTGTTTCCGTGCCGCGGCAGGCTCGTGGCAACTTTTGTTTTTTTAAATTGCAAACCGACTTGGCCTGGAGTAAAGCACTGGGACTCCTTGGTAGATCGGATCTTCTAGAGGCGGCGGAAGAAAAAGGTGATGGATTCGACTAGAACAAGAAGAAAATGATGAAAAATAAAACTAGATCTAGACTAAAGGAAGACATGACCAGCAACTATTTCTCGTCTACGGTGTAATCTAGGCTATGGCGAAACTTTTTGTGGGGCTATTTTTTGTATAGGACGAAAACACTCTCTAATCTATGGATGGATTGCGGATTGCTTACCGAGGCAACGAGGAAATATGATACCAAGATGATATGGGGTGGCCCGATCTTCTCAGCAAGCTCTTGTCGATGATATGGTAGATGATAGATAACTAGTACGTAGCTATGATCTCTCCCGCTCGATCCCTGATGCCAATGCAACAACTCTCGAACCTTGTAGGATATTCACAACACCACACTCTTGCGCACGCAGCTATGACTACGAACAGTAGTATGCAATCTACTAATTCCCAATGGAACAACAGATCACACTCAATTATAGTTGTAGAATTCGAACACAGGGTAATTCCAGAGGTTCTATGAAAGAAACAACTCCAAAATATTTTAACGTGGTCTAAAACCCTAATCTACAGCGCCCCCATCTATTTATGAGTTCAGGGGGTGGCGGCCTAAGGGGAACCCGAGTTGGTTCCACCCAACCTGGGTACAAACCGAACACAAAGTGGTTCGGCCACATGTTCTGTCGTGGTAGACTTTCAGCCAGTTTTCCTGCCGCGGCAGCCTGCCGTGGCAGAGAACTGATGTGTTTCTCTGCCGCGACAGAGAACTTGCTCTCTTGGTTGATCTTTGTCTTGAACAGCCTCTTGCGCTTCCTCCCTCTCCTTCCTTGCGCATTCTTCATTGATCACCAAGCCATGTTCCTTCAGCTCCTCGCTCCGTGCTACACCTTCTTCTCCTAAGTACCTGATCATACAATAATTCAAAGACTTAGGTAGTATAAAATTCTCATTAATTAAGACACCAGGTTCATTAAGAAACAAGTTCACCTGTTGTTCTAGTAGCTTAGCACGAGCTCTTGTGATTGGTCCAATCCTTATCTCATTGGATTGATCCTTCTTTGCAATTGAAACATCTTCATTAGCAATTGGGGTAGGTGTAACTGGTAGGAATGTCCTCATCACATGGAGCACAACAGTGTTGTAATGACACGCGTAAAGCAATATCTTACTTGAATTATTAGAAAAAGCAGTGGCATAATCTCTACTACTTCGAAGCATCCATTTTATCAAATAATTTCGTTCAAGAGTGTTATCGAGTGTATTTACATTAAGCTCAGATGGGGTTGAGTAGTTCTAAAATCAAATCCTTTGGGCTAAACATGGACTCAAGTCATCTTTTGGATGCATTTTCTTGTTGTTAAAATGTCAGAAATATTTTAACTAAGTTCATTGCTCATTATTTCGAAGCTAAAAAGGAGATACTAGCAAAGGAATAGAATTTATAGGATAGCAAGCTAAGTGGAGAGTGGCTCAAGTGCAAGCGAGTAAATAATTGTAGGATCAATTTAAAGTTGCAGAAAAGGTGATGAAGGAATGTGATACCTCCTCTTGCTTTATTTGTTCTCGTACTTGAGACGAACCCCCTCTACATTTCCCTATTACAAAGTCACCTGAAATTGAGCAATCTCCGAGAGAAACAAAGAAACAAATTTGTAATAAAGGTTACAACTAATTTTTTGTGTTTTTGGTTTAGGAATGCGAACTGAAAGTAAACATGCAATTTTGAAGAAGTAAAATAAATCAAAATAAGAAATAAAAATATGAATGCAAGGTTTGGAGGTTTTCAAACCTCCCCCAAGCTTAGGCTGTTGCCGAGCTCAGTTGTTGCTGTCGTTCGGCAGTGGGTGTGGATACTGCTAGTAGTAGTTGGGGAAGTGGGTCATGAAGTGACTGAAGTTGTGAATTAAGGCACTAACATCCTCATTCACTCCTTGTAGTGAGTGGTCAATCTCCCCAACACGTTGGGTGAGCTGTTAAAACTCTTCAAATGGGATGTTGTTGAACCCCTGTTGCCGTTGATTGGGCCATGGGTCCCAGGATCTCTCCTGATGGTGTTGTTGTTCCTCCCAAGCAGGGTTGTATTCCTGCTCTTGCTCCTGCTCATCCTCATCATGATGCTCTCCTTCTTCATCTTCTTCTTGAACAGGCTGGAATTCAGCCATGATCTCCACCACTTGATCCTTGGTGAGGATCCAGTTGTCCTTCGCCACAATCGAGAAGGCTTTTGGACAGGGAAATAGAACCCCCTCAACCTGTGCATCACCAAGATAACCAAAATGATACTCTTGGAGCCTCTTGTCAGCTCGGTAAACACCAAGGAAACCACAAGCAGTTATATATTTGACAACCATAAGTTTGGAGCCGTCAACAGGTTCCATAATAGGTAATGTAATGTTCAATGCTAGGGCAAGGTGGGTTACCAAACCACCAACGGGAATTTCACCTTTCTTTTTGTTGCTCTGGTGGCGAAGGTGCTGGAGGAGTAGAGCCGTAGGATTGGGGCTTTCCGGTGCATTGGGGAAAAGTGCCTTGGTAATCATGGCCATGTCTACATTGGCCATGGAACCGGTATCTCCGCTTCCCAACAGTGTATTGGCGAGGAACAAGGCAAAGTAGCGAATTGTTGGGTTCTGAATGGTGGACATCTTCTTCTGGTAGAAGTCCATGCCCCCGTTAATAGAAATAACCTCCCAAGTTTCTCCACTTGAGACGCTATATAAATTTGTAACAGTTGACTCCCCACCATGAGGGAGGCCAAAAGCGTCACAAAATTGTTGGAAAGTTATTTCATATGGCTGCTGGTTTATGGTGAAGCTTACCGTGCACGCATTACCTTTCTCCTTGTGGTCATCGTAGAAAGAGGTGATGATGAGGACATCCCTACAGTTACATCTACCCCAATTGCTAATGATGATGTTCCATTTGCTACAAAGAAAGATCAATCCATTGAGATAAGGATTGGACCAATTATGAGAGCTCGTGCTAAGTTACTAGAATACTAGGTGAACTTGTTTCTTAATGAACCTAGTATTTTAATTAATGAGAATTTTATACTACCTGATAAGGGGTGGCCCGATCTTCTCAGTGAGCTGGGGTAGATGGCGATGTAGATGATGAAGATAACTTGTATGAACCTGAGAACTCTCCGGCTAATCCCTGCTGCCAGATGCAACAGCTCTTAACCCTTTGGATATTCGCAACTCCACACACTTGCGCACGTAGCCGCTGACCACGAAGCAGTATTGCAATCTATTAATTCCCAGTGGAACAATAGATCACACTCAAACTTGCAATTGGCTAATTCCCAATGGAATAACTAATCACACTCAGATTATAGTAGCAACACACCAGATCGATACGAATTGGTGTTGAATAATTCAGAGGATCACTTGGAGCAGATCTAACTGGAACTAGAGTTTATTTTAACGTGGTCTAACCTAATTGTGACGGCTGCTGGAGTATATATGAGGGTTGGGGCGTCCACCCCTCTAAACAGGCCTAAAAACAGCCATAACTTGGCCCAAACTGACCCGGTTCGACTCAAACTGATACATACCGACCCATATATGGGTTTGGCCTAATTGGCACGCAGTCCAAACGTCATGGAACACCTCAAACGTGTAATTCTTGGTGCGCCATATCTCTATCTTGCTCATACGTGATTTCCTCATTGCCTCCTAGTGCGCCTGCCTCCCGCTCCTCCCTCGCGCACTTGTTGATATTGGAAATCGGCGCTTGTCCTTCTTGCTACAACTCTTCTCCTCCTCGTGCAACGCTTGTGTTATCAATAAAACTGATCATACAAAGATGCATAGACTTAGGTAGTAGAAAGTTCTCATTAAGTAAAACATCAGGTTCAATAAAGAGTGAATTCAGCTGTTGCTCAAGTAGCTTTGCACGAGCTCTCGTAATGGGTCCAATCCTGATTTCATTGGACTTGTTCTTTGCAGCAACAACTTCATTGTCAATAGGAGTAGGAGATAGCGGAGTAGTATGGATGTCCTCATCATCTTCCCCTCCTTCAAAAGGCATTGACCTCGATGCTCCAAGGTCATCTCCATCATATGGTGTCAAATCAGCAACATTGAAACTATTACTGACACCAAACTCATCTGTAGGAAGATCTATCTTGTACGCATTATCATTTATCGTGGCAAGCACTTTGTAAGGACCAGCACCACGTGGAAGTAACTTGGATTTACGTAACTCCGGAAATCTGTCCTTGCGAAAATGTACCCATACCAATTCGCCAGGTTGAAACAGCACCTCCTTGCGCTTCTTGTTAACTCGATCAGCAGTGCTCTTGCCCTTCCTTTCAATAGCTTCTTTAGTCTTCACGTGTATCTTCCGCACAAAATCTGCCCTCTTTGATGCCTCCATGTTTACTCTCTCTTGTATGGGTAGAGGCAACAAGTCAAGTGGAGTAATGGGTTTGAAGCCATATACCACCTCAAAAGGACACAACTGCGTGGTAGAGTGTACCGCCATGTTATATGCAAACTCAACATGTGGTAAACACTCCTCCCACTCACGCAAGTTCTTCTTGATCATAGCACGCAACTGTGTTGAGAGCGTTCGATTCACCACCTCCGTCTGACCATCAGTTTGGGGATGACATGTTGTGCTGAATAGCAGCTTCGTTCCCAGCTTTCCCCATAGTGTCTTCCAGAAATAGCTCATAAACTTCACATCTCGATTAGAAAGAATTGTCTTGGGTACTCCATGTAAGCGTACAATGTCCCTAAAAAACATATTAGCAATATGCGACGCATCGTGCTTTTGTGGCAGGTAATAAAGTGTGACATTTTAGAGAACCTATCCACTACCACAAATATAGAATCATGGCCTCGTTTAGTTTTAGGCAAACCTAGTAAAAAATCCATGCTTATATCTTCCCATGGTGTAGTAGGTGCAGGTAATGGAGTGTAAAAACCATGAGGCTTCAACTTGGACTTGGATGTGTTGCATGTAATGCATCGTTTCACAAACATGTCCACATCACACCTCATCCTAGGCTAGTAAAAGTGATCAGCGAGCATGAGTAGCGTCTTCTCACGCCCAAAATGGCCCATTAAACCGCCTGCATGTGATTCCTGCAACAACAACAAATGCACAGACGATTCTGGAACACATAGTTTGTTAGCATGAAACAAAAACCCATCATGGATGTGATATTTATCACATGCCTTCCCATTAGTACACATGCTATAAGGCGCTGCAAAATCATTATCAGTAGCATACAACTCACACAAACTCTCTAAACCAGGAACTTTAATATCCAATTGTGTTAACAACATGTTCTTCCTAGATAGAGCATCAGCAACTATATTGTGTTTACCCTTCTTATGTTTAATTATGTATGGGAAAGACTCAATGAACTCAACCTTCTTAGCAAGACGCCTATGCAAGTTAGATTGAGCTTTTAGATATTTCAAAGCCTCATGATCAGAATGTATGATAAATTCATTTGGCCGCAAATAATGTTGCCAAACCTCAAGAACTCTAACAAGCGCATACAATTCTTTATCATAGATAGGATAGTTCAACCTTGCACCAGAAAGTTTCTCAGAAAAATATGCAATAGGACGACCCTCTTGCATCAACACACCACCAATTCCGATGCCACTAGCATCACATTCAATCTCAAATTGCTTATTAAAATCTGGTAGTGCAACCAATGGTGCAGAGGTTAACAAACGTTTCAGCTCATCAAATGCATGATCTTGGGTTGCGCCCCATGCAAATGCTACACCCTTTTTAGTTAATTCATTCAAAGGTGCAGCAATAGTACTGAAGTCTTTCACAAAACATCTATAGAAACCAGCAAGACCATGAAAACTTCGTACTTGACTAACATTCGTTGGAGTAGGCCAATTCTGAATAGCTTCAATTTTACATGAATCTACTTCCACTCCATGCTTAGAAACAACATATCCCAGAAATATGACCTTATCTTTGCAAAATGTGCACTTCTCAAAATTACCATAGAGTTTAGCATCACACAACACTTGCAAAACTTGTCTAATGTGATCACTATGTTCAGATTCATTGCGGCTGTAGATTAATATGTCCTCAAAATACACAACCACAAACTTGCCAATAACATTTCTCAAAACATGGTTCATTAATCTCATGAAAGTACTAGGTGCATTAGTTAATCCAAATGGCATGACTAACCACTCATATAAACCAAATTTTGTTTTAAAGGTTGTTTTCCATTCATCCCCTTCTTTCATCCTAATTTGATGATAACCACTACGCAAATCTATTGTTATGGGTCTCCTTGTGGATTTACCCTTGGAGTGGCCCGATCTTCACGGATTTGAGGCGGAGGTGGGGGAAAACACGATGAACACAACTCTAATGCAAGGTAAAGATACAAACACATGCCAAATCACACCCAGTTCGATTTGCTCCCGTTGGTTCGAACAACCAATCCAATAGAATCCTCGGCGAGAGACCTTGCGGTAGAATCACCAAAGGAGAGATCGTGATGCGGCCCGTCCTACAGACGCTCCTACATCTACACCAACAAGTCCCCCAAGTGGACCCATGACTCGTGCCCGAGCCAAACTCCTACAAGCTAAGGTGAACTCGCTCCTCTCCTCGTGCCAATTTGATACCTTCTTGGATGGCATGCTACTTCACGCAACTACCCTATGCATCATCAGGTATGAAGCTTTGCCATGTCACCAAGCACCCAAGTTTGGAGAACAAGGAGCAGAGCACGAAGCAGGAGCCGCTGGAGCTGCTCAGACCGGAGTCTCCGGTCTGCGCACACTGGAGTCTCTGGTCTGCCAAAGTCTCCGGCCTAAAGACACCGGAGACTCCGGCCCTCCCTCCGGTCTGACACCCCTGCACCGGGCCCTGGGACAATCTGAAGGCCCCTCCGGAGGATGGTCCGGAGGCTACACCGGATTCTCCGGCCTAGACCGAAGTGTCCGGCCTGCACACCGGAGTCTCCGGTCCTACCGTCGTCAGGCATGAAAAGGCCTTTGGGCCTGCGGCCCATGTACCCCTTAGTCCGTCCAGAACTTGTCTTTTATTCCTAAAGTACCCCTGTTTAAGTGGATGGCCTATATATAGTCCCCCACCTCCATTGTAAACCCTAGGCATGATATTGGAATTAGTGGAAACCCCTTTGTGGATCTATCTAATTCTTGCCTCATGCTCCTTGACCAAGGAGCACCAATATCCCAAACCTCGTTGGAGTTTGCATCGTGCATCTGCGTTGTACAAGGCCTTGGCATCGGTGTCCCTTTGCCAAGACATCAAGATCGCACTGAGTCTCCCATCTTGCCGTGCCGGTTCGAGAGAGAGTCCTCCGCCCGATGCCGATCCTAGGGGTTGCGCCGGACTGGTCACCGCCAACGTGAGCTATTGGTGTGTATCGTGGTTTTGTGCATGTGTGTTCTTCAGGTTCTTCGTGCGTGCGTTCGTCGTGTTCGTCCTCCCCTCCTCTCCCCGCACTCCATCTTCGATTTGAAAGGGAATTGTGAAAGATCGGGCCACCCTAGAGGTTTGCCCTCAACATATTGGTATCAAGAGCTTCGTTGCTCACGATTTCCCCCACAAAATTTTCTCCTATCCTCCAAAAATTCGAAAATCCCCAAAAACAGCCCATATTTGCCTTTGGATCAATCTATTGATTTGGAGTGTTATTTGTGGTTTTGATCCGACCAAACCTTGTCTTAGGTGTTGGTCCAGATTTATCCTGCGTTTTCCCAGCCCAATTTGGCCAATTTTTCGCGGATTTGAGGACCCAAGGTGTGGATTTCTGCTCAAGAACACGAGCAGTTCACGATCTGACTCCATACCGGAGTCTCCGGCCTGCACACCGGAGTCTCCGGCCTACACCAGAGTCTCCGGCCTGGACCGGAGTTTCTGGCCTAAAACCCCGGAGTCTCCGGCCTGACGCCTGATTTTGACAGTTTTGCCTCTAATCTTGCAATTGCTAATTTCTACTTGTTTGTTTGTGCCCGTGTGCGTGTCGTCAATTAACAACAAGCTTCCGCATCGACAACCCCCGCGCTCATCGACACCACGGCCCACGAACATCATCCCGCACCACCGACGCCAAGTTCATCATCAAAGAAGGTATAACTTGCTTCACCTTGTTAACCCCCATCTTCCTTTGTGTGTACCTATCCCATGAGAGTGACTCATCTTGTGTTTGCTTGAGCATTGTGCATTTGTCCTTGGATAGTGAGTGTGCAAGAGCAATATCAAGTGTGACTAGGTAGCACCAAGGGAGAGCAAAAAAAAGCAAAAGAAAGAAAAAGATACAAAGAAAAAGCAAAAGAAAAATAGTCTCCCATTGCCAAAGAGAGTCTCAAAGCTTGTAAGCAAGAGAGAAAGAAGAGCGCCCAAGACAAGTGCACAAATCCGTTGCTCATTTATCCTCTTTGCAAACGAGCCATGGTCTCTCCTTGCATTGGCATGACCACGAGCTTAGTCTTTGTTAGGACATTTTGTTTGCTCATTTTCATAGTCGTGTCAATCCCAACTTTCTCCACGTGTGTGTATATAGTCGTAGGTTCCCGTCACCCTTTTGAGTTGTTGACCTTCGCCTTTGACTTGAGTTTTGTTGGATTTTACCCACTTTTGACTATGCCTTTTCTTTTGGTTGGTCCTTTGGCTTTCCACAATCCTAACCTACCACCAACAAGCTTTTGAGAGTTAGTTCTTTCTTTAGTGTGAGTTTTCTTTGCATTTCCACTTTGCACGCTTATAGCTCTCACTTGTGGTTTCTAGGTTGGTGCAATCCCGAAGGTGAGGTACAAGGCTAACACCACCATACTCCACTTCCATATACAATACTTGTGTGTCTTGCATGATGGATAGGCACGGTGAGCCGAGCCAACCACCTCCCCAAGAAGAAGATCAAGGACCGTACATGACGCGCGCAAGTCACTTCATCGTCCGCCAAGAGTTCCGTGAACGTTGCCAAGCACTTGAGACGCGACAAGATGAACAATTTGGCGAGACGCAAGCCGAGTTCAAGAATATTGACAACCGCTTCGATGGTCTCGAACGACAAATGCATGCAATGCATCACAACTTCGGCCACCAAAATGAAGCGCTTCAACGCTCCGTCGCCGAAACAAATGACAATCTTCGATGCCTCATCGAAGGAATGGCAAGACCGCGTTCACGTGCTTCAAGCTCTTCAAGCTCATCGCGTCGTCATGCTCCTCCTCAACAAGATCTTCAACCAAGTGCTTCAAGACGCAATGATGCCCCCGTGGTTGAAGATGGAACCTCTTCGAACTATGTACCTTCCCCACGTCACGCCGCAACATCAAGCTATGATGGCGACCTCTCTTCAAGGCCACGAGCAAGGCAAGAAGCACACCGTCATCACGCAAGGGCACTAGTGATCCAACAAGAGCAACCACAAGAGGAACCGCAAGCGCAACCGCAAGTGCAACCGCAAGTCTACCACCATCGACCGCCACACATACTTGACTCAACAAGTGATGACTCCAATTTGGAGAATCAAGCTCGTCATCGACGTGAAGCTCTCCAAGATCCTCCTCCTCGTCATCAACGTCATGAACGTCAACAACGACACAATGGTCATCACGAGGCGCCTCCTGCACATCAACAAAACATGGAGCGTCAAGTGATACAAGTTGAGCGACGCCCACCACGTTAAGAGGCTCATGACCATGATCTTCGCCGTGAGGCCCATGTGCCTAACCAACATCACCAACCGAGGAACGAGCGTCCTCTTCGTCATCAACCGCGTCAAGAGGCTCCACACCCTCGCCACCATGAGGCCCAAGCGCCACAACCACGTCAACAACCGCGCCAAGAGCAAGAGCAAGCTCCTCAACAACAATACCAAGAGCAGCTCTGCAACAAGGACGCGAGAACCAAGTTCCACCTCCCCAACTACAAGATCATCAACAAGGTCACCAAGCTCATCGCAATGACCGCAATGATGAAGAAACTTTTGGCAAGCTCAACTTCACAATGCCCAAGTTCACCGGATCCAATGACCCCGAAGAATACCTCTCGTGGGCACTCAAAGTCGACAAGATCTTCCGCATGCACAACTATAGCAATGAGAAGATGTTCGCCATGGCTTCGCTTGAGTTTGATGATTATGCCAACCTTTGGTGGGAACAAGTTCAAGTTGCTCGTGATGCAAGACAAGAGCCGCCAATCACAACTTGGCATGACATGAAGGCTCACATGAGATCCCGGTTCGTCCCTGCGCACTACACGCGCGACCTCTTCAACAACCTTCAAGCGCTTCGTCAAGGGACAAAGACCATGGAAGAGTACTTCAAGGAAATGGAACTCAACTTGATTCGTGCCAACATTGATGAGCGCATGGAGCAAACAATGGCACGTTTCCTTATTGGCTTGAATCACCCAATCAAGCGCATCGTCGAGTTCCAAACATACAACACAATGCTTGAGCTTGTGCACATCGCAACAAAGGCTGAACGTCAAGTGCAAGAGGATATCAAGTACAACAAGCCCAAGACGTACTTCACCTATAAGCAAGCTTCAACCGCTACACCAACAACTTTCAATGGAAGCTCCTCAAGTACCTCCAAGCCTTCCTTCAAGCCCACACTTCCTCGAGGAAAACTGCCCCCAAGTGGCAAGCAAGCAAAGAGTGATACACCTTTTAACAGTGAATGCTACAAGTGTGGAGGTAAAGGACACAAGTCGGCCGAATGTGGAAACAAGAAAGTCTTGTTCATCCATGACAATGGTGATGAAGAGTACTTGAGTGAAGATGAGTTTGATGCCCGTGTCAAGGAAGCAATGGCAAGGCAATGAGTGGAAGATGATCAAGAACTCCTCATGTGTGAACATGACGCAAGTCCATCGCTTGTCGTCACAAGGATCTTGACCACTCAAGCACAAGAGCATGAAGACCAACGCTCCAATATCTTCCAAACACGAGCCGGCATCAATGGCAAATCTATCAAGGTGATCATTGATGGAGGGAGTTGTCACAACCTTGCTAGCACCGAGTTGTGTGAGAAGCTCAACCTCACCCTCCATCCACACAAGCACCCCCTACCACGTGCAATGGCTAAGTGATCAAGGGTCCATGAAGATCAAGCATACCGTATCGGTCTCCTTCACCATTGGTCGTTACAAAGATACGGTGGAGTGTGATGTGGTTCCTATGACAGTTTGCCACATGCTTCTTGGTCGATCATGGAAATTTGACAAGGCTGCTCAACATGATAGTCGCACCAATGTATACACCTTCAAATGGCTCAACAAAACATGTGTTTTGCAACCGATGACTCCTAGCCAAATAATTGCAGACAATGCAAAGGCTTTAGCGAGGGCGCAAAGCACAACACCTACTTGTGAGAAGAGCGGTGAGAGAGAGAAGCACCTCATAGTGAGTGAGAGCCACAAGCCAAATTCGAGTGGAAAAACTAAGAGTGTTCTCCTTGTCACCCATCCATCTTGCACTATGTCCTCCTTTGCAAGGGACTAACGCAAGGAACTAACGAACTAACCAAGGTTCCTCCATCTTTGATGAATGTTTTGCAGGAATTCAAGGATGTGTTCCCCAAAGAGCTTCCACATGGACTACCTCCTCTTCGTGGCATCGAACATCGCATTGACCTCATCCCCAGTGCACCACTTCCCAACCGCGCTGCTTACCGCACGAACCCGGAGGAGACGAAGGAGATCGAACGTCAAATCAACCAACTCGTCTCCAAAGGTTTGATCCAAGTTAGCACTAGTCCAAGTTCCGTACCCGTAATTCTTGTTCCAAAGACGGATGATACATTACAGTTATGCATAGACTGCCGTCCAATCAATGCTATTACCGTGCATTATCGACATCCCATACCACGTCTCGATGACATGCTTGATGAGTTGTGTGGAGCCACTATTTTTTCGAAAATTGATCTTCGTAGTGGTTACCATCAAATACGCATGGCTGAAGGTGATGAGTGGAAAACTGCCTTCAAGACCAAACTTGGTCTCTATGAATGGTTGGTTATGCCCTTTGGTTAATCTAATGCCCCATCCACCTTCATGCGCCTCATGAATCATATTTTGCGTTCTCTCATTGGAAAAAGTGTTGTTGTCTATTTCGATGATATTCTTGTTTATAGCAAGTCACTTGAGGACCATATGACACACGTCAAGGAAGTTTTGCAAATCCTTCGACATGAAAAGCTTTATGCTAATCTTCCCAAGTGCACCTTTGCTAGAGACAAGTTGATTTTTCTTGGATTTGTCGTTTCTTCGAAGGGAATTGAAGTTGATGTTTCCAAGGTAAAGGACATACGAGATTGGCCCATCCCAATAAATGTGAGTGAACTCCGAAGTTTTCATGGGTTGGCCGGTTTCTATCGTTGCTTTGTGAAAGACTTTTCAACCATTGCTTGTCCCCTTAATGAATTGACCAAAAAGAATGTCACCTTCGTGTGGGGCAAAGCACAACAAAAAGCTTTTGATGAACTTAAAAAGAGGCTCACCGAAGCACCTCTCCTTGCGTTACCGGATTTCACAAAAACTTTTGAGATAGAGTGTGATGCTAGTGGTATTGGCATTGGAGGAGTCCTTATGCAAAACGGACGTCCTATAGCCTACCATAGCGAGAAACTCGATGGTGCTCGCCTTAACTACCCGATTTATGACAAAGAACTTTTTACCTTAGTTCGTGTCCTTCAAGTTTGGCAACACTACCTTTGGCCCAAGGAATTTATCATACATTCCGACCATGAGTCGTTGAAATATCTCAAAGGCCAAGCTAACTTGAGCAAGAGACACGCTAAGTGGGTTGAGTTCATGGAGTCTTTTTCGTACATTGTCAAGTATAAGAAGGGCAAAGATAATGTAGTTGCGGACACATTGTCTCGCAAACATACAAGCCTTCTTACGAGACTGGAAATCAACGTGTTGGGTCTTGAGGAAATAAAATCTTTGTATGCTTCCGATCCATTCTTTGAACCAATTTTCGCAAAGTGCTCCAATGACAAAGGAGTTAATGATTTCTATTTGCATGAGGGCTTTCTATTTAAACAAAACAAGCTATGCATTCCGAAGTCGTCGCTTCAACTTTTGCTTCTCCAAGAATCTCATGGTGGAGGCCTCATGGGTCACTTTGGTCGTAACAAGACTTTGTACATGCTCTCCACTCACTACTTTTGGCCCAAGATGAAGCGCGACGTGGAGCGCTACGTTCAATGATGCACGACATGTGTTCAAGCTAAGTCGCAAGCTAATCCCTATGGTCTTTATATGCCATTGTCTATTCCTCATACACCTTGGTCCGACATTAGCATGGATTTCGTGTTAGGATTGCCTAGATCTAACCATGGTCATGATTCTATATTTGTTGTTGTGGATCGATTTTCCAAAATGGCACACTTCATACCGTGCCACAAGACCAACGATGCTTCACATGTTGCAAATCTGTTTTTCAGGGAAATCATCCGTCTACATGGTGTGCCACGAACAATCGTCTCTGACCGCGACGTCAAATTCATGTGCTACTTATGGAAGACCCTCATGGCCAAGCTCGGCGTCAAGCTCCTCTTTTCATCCGCATCGCATCCTCAAGCTGATGGCCAAACCGAAGTTGTCAACCGAAGCCTCAGAACTCTCCTTTGCGTGTGGATCAAGAAAAACCTAAAGGATTGGGAGGAATGCATTCCACACACCGAGTTCGCCAACAATTGAGCCAAGCACTCAACAACCAAGATGAGTCCATTCATGATCGTCTATGGTTTCGAGCCCCTCACTGTACTCGACATCCTACCACTACCTCTCCATGAGCGAACGAACATGGACGTCGAGAAACGCGCACAAGCTATGAAGAAGCTTCATAAAGAAACAAGAGCTACTATCGAACAACAAGTCCTTCGCCAAGCTTCAAGATTAAACAAGGACAAGAAGGAGATGATCTTTGAAGAAGGTGACCTTGTGTGGATACACCTAAGGAAAGACCGTTTCCCCAAGGAACGTGACTCCAAGCTCAAGCCAAGAGGAGATGGTCCCTTCAAGGTCCTCAAGAGAATCAACAACAACGCATACACCATCGACATACCAACTTCCAAGTAGCTTGCAAGCAATACATTCAATGTCAAGGACCTCTCACCCTACCATTGAGATGTTGAAGATGATAACCATGAAGAGTCGAGGACGACTCTTTCCCAAGGGGGGGAGCTGATGCGGCCCGTCCTACAGATGCTCCTACATCTACACCAACAAGTCCCCCAAGTGGAACCATGACTCGTGCCCGAGCCAAACTCCTACAAGCTAAGGTGAACTTGCTCCTCTCCTCGTGCCAATTTGATACCTTCTTGGATGGCATGCTACTTCAGGCAACTACCCTATGCATCATCAGGTACGAAGCTTCGACACGTCACCAAGCACCCAAGTATGGAGAACAAGGAGTAGAGCACGAAGCAGGAGCCGCTGGAGCTGCTCAGACCGGAGTCTCCAGTCTGCGCACACCGGAGTCTCCGGCCTGCCAAAGTCTCTGGCCTGAAGACACCAGAGACTCCGGCCCTCCCTCCGGTCTGACCCCCTGCACCGGGCCCTGGGACAATCTGAAGGCCCCTCCGGAGGCTGGTCCGGAGGCTACACCAGATTCTCCGGCCTAGACCAGAGTCTCCGGCCTGCACACCGGAGTCTCTGGTCTGACCGTCGCTAGGCATGAAAAGGCCTTTGGGCCTGCGGCCCATGTACCCCTTAGTCCGTCCAGAACTTGTCTTTTATTCCTAAAGTACACCTGTTTAAGTGGCTGGCCTATATATAGTCTGCCACCTCCATTGTAAACCCTAGGCATGATATTGGAATTAGTGGAAACCCCCTTGTGGATCTATCTAATTCTTGCCTCATGCTCCTTGCCCAAGGAGCACCAATATCCAAAACCTCGTTGGAGTTTGCATCGTGCCTCCGCGTTGTACAAGGCCTTGGCATCGGTGTTGATGAGGACATCCCTACAATTACACCTACCCCAATTGCTAATGAAGTTGTTCCAATTACAAAGAAGGATCAATCCAATGAGATAAGGATTGGACCAATCACAAGAGCTCGTGCCAAGCTACTAGAACAACAGGTGAACTTGCTTCTTAATGAACCTGGTGTTTTAATTAATGAGAATTTTATACTACCTAAGTCTTTGAATTATTGTATGATTAGGTACTTAGGAGAAGAAGGCATAGCACAAAGTGAGGAGCTGAAGGAACATGGCGTGTTGATCAATGAGGAATGCGCAAGGGAGGAGAGGGAGGAAGCGCAAGGAGCTGTCCAAGACGAATATCAACAAGAGGAGGAAGTTCTCTGTCGCGGTAGAGAAAAGCCTCGTTTCTCTGCCACAGCAGGCTACCGCGGCAGGAAAACCGAGTAGGACTCTGCCACGGCAGAGCCAGTCTTGGCCGAGCCACTTGTGGCTGGTTTGTATCCAGGTTGGGTGGAACCGACCCGGGTTCCACCATAGGCCGCCGCCCTTTGGACCCATAAATAGATGGGGGCATCGTAGATTAGGGTGAAGACCACGTTAAAATATTTTGGAGTTGTTTCTTTCATAGAACCTCTGAAATTACCCTGTGTTCGAATTTACCAACTATAATTGAGTGTGATCTGTTGTTCCGTTGGGAATTAGTAGATTGCATACTACTGTCCGTGGTCACGGCTGCGTGCGCAAGAGCGTGGTGTTGTGAATATCCTACAAGGTTTCAGAGCTGTTGCATTGGCATCAGGGATCGAGCGAGAGAGTTCATAGCTACAGGCTAGTTATCTATCATCCACCATCACCATCGACAAGTGCTTGCTGAGAAGATCGGGCCACCCCATATCATCTTGGTATCAGATTTCCTCGTTGCCTCGGTAAGCAATCCACAATCCATCCATAGATTAGAGAGTGTTTTTAGTCCTATCCAGAAAAAGGCCCAGAAAAAGAGTTGTCATAGACTAGATTGCATCATAGACGAGTAATAGTTGTTGGTCGTGTTCATCCTTTAGCTTAGATCTCGATTTGTTCCTTCGTAGTTTTGTTTCTCTTGTTTTTCGTCGTTTGCCACCATTGTTTTCCGCCACCATCCTATCAGATCCGATCTACTCTAAGAGTCCTAGTCTTCTACTCTTGGCTGAGTCGAATTTAAAAAAAAATACTTTCCAGGTTACTGAGTCTGCCACGGTAGGATTTCGGTCTCTTTTTCTGCCACGGCAGGACTTTTCGGGTTACCAAGTCTGCCACGGCAGGATTTCTGTATCTTTCTCTGCCACGTCAGGACTTTCTGGGTTACCAAGTTACCGCTCTGCCACGGCAGGATTTTGAGCTCTTTTTCTGCCACGACACCATAATTACAAAGTGTGATCGATTTGCACTTTTCCAAAACCCTTAGCCACAGCCAATCTACTACATAGGTGTAGGAACTTGCCTATTGAGACTAGTTTCCGCTCCGACAGGCTGCTCTTAGGACTTTTGGTGCTGTACTTTGTAATTGGCCATGTGTTATCTATCAAAAAAAGCAAGATAGCAAAAGGAAAAGTATCAAGGAAAAGCTATCCAAAAGAAAAAGAAAAAAGTTGTATAAAAAAAGAGAATTGGAGCAAGAGGCCTAGTATTATCTTTGTGCACCGGTAGATTGAGCAATCTTGTGCCTGTTTACTTTGAGCTTTGCTAGTGTCTCTCGAGCGTAGTGCAACACCCTTCATAGTTGCATTGCCACGTTTTTCCCCACGTGTGTGTTTCTTGGGTATTTGTACGATCAGCACTAGGACTTGTTTGCGGTGTAGTTAGGATACCATACCTACAGCTCCACCATAAATACCTTGTGTGCCTTGTGATCGTTCTCTATACCTTTGATATTCACTTCATCACATCAAGTGCATCAGTCTTTGATTGCGTTGGTAGAGCATCTCTATTCACTTTGGAACGATAAGATCTCCTTTCTTATTAGTTGTGAGTGAGCTGTGAGAGTTCCACCATACAGATTTTTGATTTCGTGCACTAACCTACTAATCATGTCTTCTAGTGATGATGATGTTGTGATGCAGAAAAAGAAGGACGAGGAACTCGTCAATTGGCGTGAATATGAGGCTTTGAAGTCCCACTTGACACGTGTGTTTACTCACATGACAGATGCCATTGACAAGAATCTCCAGGATATGAATGTGAGATTGGATCACCATGTTGGAACGGTTGATACTATTCAAACACAAGTGGCTACGCTCAATGTCAATGTCACCGCTTTGCAGCAGTCCATTGAGGGTTTGACAGCCGCTTTACATAGAAGGGAAGAGCCTCAACATGATGATGCCTTTGATGATTTTGATGAGGGTAGCGCTGTGGATGCTGCTCCACCTGTTGGCAGGGGACGTGTTATTCCCCCTGCCCATGCACCTGCCCATGCAGGTACCCATGCACCTACTCATGGCCGTGGGTATGTTCCTCTTGGGCGTGTTCAACGTGTTCCTAACCACAATGCTGATGATGGTTTGGGCAAGCCCAAATTCTCAATTCCTAAGTTTGATGGTTCCATTGATCCTGAAGACTACCTCACATGGGAGTTGAAGATTGAGAAACTCTGGCGCTTATTTGACTATCCAGAAGATAAGAAGGTCAAGCTTGCAGCATCTGAATTTGATGGTTATGCTTTGCGTTGGTGGGATGCTCTTGTGCAACATAGGAGGGAGGACAATGAACTTCCTGTGATGGATTGGCGCGAGATGAAGCAAATCATGAAAGCTCGTTTCGTCCTAACCAACTACATGCGTTCAGTTTTTGATAAATTGACGCAACTGAAGCAAGGAACAATGACAGTTGATGAGTACTACATGGAGATGGAGATGCTTATGCAGCGTGCTAGAATTTGTGAGTCCATTGATATGACCATGCAGCGATTCCTAAACAATTTGAAGTTACCAATCAAGAGCATCGTTCGTCATCACAAGTATGAGACCATGAATGAGTTGTTGCATCATGCTAGAGAGGCCGAATCACAGTTGGCAGAAGAGGCGAAGTCACGTACTCGTTTTCCATCCTCCAGCAGATTTTCAGCCAGACCTATTCCTCCTACAGCCGCGTCACCAGCTGCTCCTGCTGTTCCGTTTACACCATCGGCCAAACCAGCAAGTACACCTTCGTTTGGTTCTAATGCTCGGAAACCCGCTGCTCCTGCTGCTAGCTCGGGTTCCAACATGTCTACTGCACGTACGCGTGATGTGGTGTGCCACACTTGTGGTGGTAGAGGTCACTACAAGAAGGATTGTCCAAACAGCAAGGTTATGTTTGTTAATGAACAAGGTGAAGTAGAAAGTGGAGATGAAGCTTCTGATGTTGATATTGATGATGGCGAGGATGGTGCTGATACATATGCTGAGCGTGCACCAACTATCGTCGTGTCTTCACGTGTACTTAGTGTGCAACCGGTTGAGGAATCCCAGCGTTGCAACTTGTTCCAAACAAAAGCTCTAGTTGGACCAAATAGAGCTTGCAAGGTCATTATTGATGGAGGTAGCTGCAAAAATCTTGCAAGTAAGGAATTATGTGCCAACCTAAATTTGATATACTTACCTCATCCCAAGCCATACTACATACAATGGTTGAGCAACAATGGTGAGATGAAGGTAAATCATATGGTACGAGTGAACTTTCAAATAGGGCCATACAAAGATTCTATTGATTTTGATGTGGTTCCTATGACTGTTTGTCACCTCCTATTGGGTCGGCCATGGCTCTATGATCGCCATGTGCAACACAATGGCCGAGCCAATACATATCACTTGGAATTCAAAGGAAGAAAGATTACTATGCAGCCAATGACACCACAAGAAATTGTGAATGATTCTCTCCAGAAGATAGAGGTGAATTTGAAGGAAGATACTACCACTCGGCGAGATTGTGTGACAGCTGTTCCTGATGTAATTGAGCCTAAATTGAGTGATATAACGAAAAGAGAGAGAGTGCCTGGTTTATTGATATTAGCCACTAAGGAAGATATGAGAGAATTTCGTGAGGATCCTACAGCCATGCCACTTGTGCTCATGTATAAGGGCGAGGTATTGGTTTCTAACGACATGACCCCTATTTCTCTTGGTGTTTCATCTGTTTTGTAGGACTTTCGGGATGTGTTTCCAGAAGACGTCCCCGCAGGTTTGCCTCCCTTGCGTGGTATAGAATATCAAGTGGACTTGATTCCTGGAGCCACACTTCCCAACCGTGCACCCTACAGGACTAATCCCGAAGAAACTAAAGAAATTCAGAAGCAAGTACAAGCGTTGTTGGATAAAGGGTACATTCGTGTCTCTCTTAGCCCTTGTGTTGTTCCTGTTATTTTAGTTCCTAAGAAATATGGTACTTGGCGCATGTGTGTTGATTGTAGAGCGATTAATAACATCACTATTCGATATCGTCATCCTATTCCACGCTTAGAGGATATGCTAGATGAATTGAGTGGTGCTGCTGTTTTCTCTAAAATTGACTTGCGTAGTGGTTATCATCAAATTAGGATGAAAGAAGGGGATGAATGGAAAACTGCTTTCAAAACTAAATTCGGTTTGTATGAGTGGTTAGTTATGCCTGTTGGTCTTACTAATGCACCTAGTACTTTCATGTGTTTGATGAATCATGTTTTGAGAGAGTTTATTGGTCGTTTCGTGGTTGTTTACTTTGCTGATATACTCATATACAGCCACACCAAATCTGAACATTGCACTCATATTAGACAAATTTTGCAAGTGTTACGTGATAATAAACTATATGCTAATCTTGAGAAGTGTACATTTGCAAAAGATAAGGTCATATTCCTAGGATTTGTTGTTTCTAAACATGGAGTAGAGGTGGATCGATCTAAAATTGAATCAATTCAGAATTGGCCTACTCCAATGAATGTAAGTCAAGTGCGTAGTTTCCACGGTCTCGCTGGTTTCTATAGGCGCTTTGTGAAAGATTTTACCACCATTGCTGCACCTTTGAATGATTTGACAAAGAAAGGTGTTCCTTTTATATGGGGCGCGACCCAAGACATTGCTTTTGATACTTTGAAATGTTTGCTTACTTCTGCACCATTGCTTGCATTACCTGATTTTTTGAAGCAATTTGAAGTTGAATGTGATGCTAGTGGTATAGGCATAGGTGGCGTTTTGATGCAAGAGGGTCGGCCTATAACTTATTTTTCTGAGAAATTGACTGGTGCTCGTTTGAATTATTCAATCTATGATAAAGAATTGTATGCACTTGTTAGAGTACTTGAGGTTTGGCAACATTATTTGTGGCCAAAGGAATTCATCATACATTCTGATCATGAAGCATTGAAATACTTGAAAGCTCAATCAAACTTGCATAGAAGATTAGCTAAATGGGTTGAGTTCATTGAGTCTTTTCCTTACATCATTAATTATAAGAAGGGAAAAGAGAACGTTGTTGTTGATGCTCTATCTAGGAAGAACATGCTATTAACCAATCTTGATGTTAAAATTCCTGGATTAGAAGCTATTTGTGCACTTTATGCAACTGACCATGATTTTGCTGAACCATATCGTTTGTGTGCTCTTAGAAACGCATGGGATAAGTATCATATACATGATGGATATTTGTTTCGAGCTAACAAACTATGTATTCCAGAATCGTCGTTGCGTTTGTTTTTAGTGCAGGAATCACATGCTGGTGGTTTGATGGGTCACTTTGGGCGTGAGAAGACGTTGCTCATGCTTGCTGATCACTTTTATTGGCCCAAGATGAGGCGTGATGTGTACAGATTTGTGAGCCGATGTATTAGATGCCACAAGTCGAAATCTAAGCTGAAGCCTCACGGTTTGTATACACCTCTCTCTGCACCTACTATTCCATGGGAAGAAATTAGTGTGGATTTTGTGCTAGGTCTACCTAAAACTCAGAGAGGTCATGATTCTATATTTGTGGTAGTAGATAGGTTCTCTAAGATGGCTCATTTTATTGCCTGCCACAAAAGCGACGATGTGTCGCATGTTGCTAACCTGTTTTTCAGGGACATCGTGAGATTACATGGAGTACCAAAGACGATTGTTTCTGACCGTGATGTGAAGTTCATGAGCTACTTTTGGAAGACCTTATGGGGGAAGCTAGGAACGAAGTTGCTGTTTAGTACTACATGTCATCCCCAAACAGATGGTCAAACGGAGGTGGTGAATAGAACATTGTCACAGCTGACCATGATTAAAAAGAATCTGCGGGAGTGGGAAGAGTGTTTGCCACATGTTGAGTTTGCTTACAACAGGGCTGTGCATTCAACTACTCAGCTTTGTCCTTTTGAGGTGGTGTATGGTTTCAAGCCATTGACGCCACTTGATATGTTGCCTCTGCCATTACATGAGAGAGTTGATATGGAGGCATCAAAACGTGCTGATTATGTGAACAAAATACATGAGAAGACTCGAGAGGCTATTGAGAAGAAAGGCAAGAACATTGTTGCTGCAAGGAATCAAACACGAAAAGAAGTGTTGTTCGAGCCTGGAGATATGGTTTGGGTGCATCTACGCAAGGATAGGTTCCCACTACTTTGAAAATCAAAATTGAAGCCACGTGGTGCTGGTCCTTACAAGGTGTTAGCCAAGATTAATAATAATGCCTACTCGGTTGATATACCTATTGAGGAGTTTGGTGGAGTTAGCAACAGCTTCAACGTTCTGATTTGTCACCATATGCTGGAGAAGACCTTAGAGCGTCGAGGTCGACGCCTTTTGAAGGGGGGGGGAAATGATGAGGACATCCCTACAATTACACCTACCCCAATTGCTAATGAAGTTGTTCCAATTACAAAGAAGGATCAATCCAATGAGATAAGGATTGGACCAATCACAAGAGCTCGTGCCAAGCTACTAGAACAACAGGTGAACTTGTTTCTTAATGAACCTGGTGTTTTAACTAATGAGAATTTTATACTACCTAAGTCTTTGAATTATTGTATGATCAGGTACTTAGGAGAAGAAGGCATAGCACAGAGTGAGGAGTTGAAGGAACATGGTGTGTTGATCAATGAGGAATGCGCGAGGGAGGAGAGGGAGGAAGCGCAAGGAGCTGTCCAAGACGAAGATCAACAAGAGGAGGAAGTTCTCTGCCGCGGCAGAGAAAAGCCTCGTTTCTCTGCCACGGCAGGCTACCGCGGCAGGAAAACCGACTAGGACTCTGCCACGACAGAGCCAGTCTTGGCCGAGCCACTTGTGGCCGGTTTGTATCCAGGTTGGGTGGAACAGACTCGGGTTCCACCATAGGCCGCCGCCCTTTGGACCCATAAATAGATGGGGGCGTCGTAGATTAGGGTGAAGACCACGTTAAAATATTTTGGAGTTATTTCTTTCATAGAACCTCTGAAATTACCCTGTGTTCGAATTTACCAACTATAATTGAGTGTGATCTGTTGTTCCGTTGGGAATTAGTAGATTGCATACTACCGTTCATGGTCACGGCTGCGTGCGCAAGAGCGTGGTGTTGTGAATATCCTACAAGGTTTGAGAGTTGTTGCATTGGCATCAGGGATCGAGCGGGAGAGTTCATAGCTACAGGCTAGTTATCTATCATCCACCATCACCATCGACAAGTGCTTGCTGAGAAGATCGGGCCACCCCATATCAGGTGTCCCTTTGCCAAGACGTCAAGATCTCACCGAGTCTCCCATCTCGCCGTGCCGGTTCGAGAGAGAGTCCTCCGCCCGACGCCGATCCTAGGGATTGCGCCGGACCGGTCACCGTCGGCGTGAGCTATTGGTGTGTATCGTGGTTTTGTGTGTGTGTTCTTTGCGTTCTTCGTGCGTGCGTTCGTCGTGTTCTACCTCCCCTCCTCTCCCCGCACTCCATCCTTGATTTGAAAGGGAATCGTGAAAGATCGGGCCACCCTAGAGGTTTGCCCTCAACAGATCGGCAAGCGGATGGTAGAATCCAAATCAAGGAGAGTGTAGCAACCAAGTAGAATCCCAAAGGGATGAGACCAAGCACTACTAGAATCCTTGATAGGGAGAGACCAAACACTTGAGGAGGGTCTTTTGACAACTTGGAGAAGGGCACCGACTCCAAGGCCTTGTACAACTCATAGATTTACTATTGAGAGGGGGTTCCCATCTAGGGTTTGGCACATGACTCAATTCATCATCATCTCTAGGGTTTCAAGGAGGGGGTGGGGGCATATATATAGGCCAGCCACGAGCTAGGGGTAAAACAGGCATAAGCAGGAAGTTTGGGGCGTTACATGGGCCAAGCCCAGCTTCAGGCGCACAGGCCCACGATGCTCGGTCTAAGACTTCGGTGCGGGGTCCAGAGACTCCAGTGTGGGCTGGAGACTCCGGTCTATCTCCGGTGTCGCCTCCGAAGGGGGTCTCAGACTGTCCCAGGCGCAGGTTCAGGGCTCGGTCCGGAGACGGGCCAGAGACTCCGGTGTGGTAGACCGGAGACTCTAGTCTGCTGATCTGGAGACTCCGGTGCTTTTTCAGCAGCTTCTTGCGTCTTCTCTTCCAGGCCTCTTGCTTGGGTGTCTTGGCTTCACGACCATCCTTGCTGCATCCTCTTGGCGTCATGTTCATGGACCTAGTCACATCATGGGCATTTGTCTCAAGTAGGATTCCATTCGCATCATAACCAACGAAAGGCAAAGCATGGAAGGAGTTCACCTTTGGAGTGATGATTAGTGTGGCATGATGTGGACCAAAGGTGGTTTCCGTATGTTGGGCCACATCATGTCCCCTCGCTTGAAAACTAGTCAACCTCGACGATGTTCGTTCATCATGCAACGAAGGAGGTGAGTTCTTGGCCTTGTTCTTGTACATGGTCGGATCACCGGTGTCGAAGCCATTCTCAAACATGTTGAAGAGCTTGTGGTACATCTTGCCATCATGTTATGGTTGGAGATCTTGTAGCCTTATCCTTGTAGTTGGTGGTGTATCTTGGGTACCTTGCAAAACCGACAACAAAGAGGGAGAATTGTATGAATGATTGTTAGTATGGGTCACACTCAAGTCTCTCTTCTCACATTTTGTGGCTTGCGTCGTGGCACTCATGATTTTTCCACTCATTTTTGGCTTGTGGCACTCACTCTCTTGATGGTGGTTCACTCTCTCACCACTCGTCTCACAAGGGTCTTTAGCTTGCTTTATCGTGTTGACGGGTGTCATGTTGAATGCGATGACTTGGCTAGGCGTCATGGGTTGGAGCACCAATTTCTTGTCATTCCACTTGAAGGAGTATTGGTTGGTGGAACCATGATGCATTGCTTCTTTATCGTATTGCTATGGCCTTCCAAGTAGCATGTGGCACACGGACATTGGCATGACATCACACTCGACGGTGTCTTCATATGGTCCAATCTTGAAGGAGACGTGGACCTTTGATGTTAACTTGAGTGCTCCATTGTCATCAAGCCATTGGACATGGTAGGGGTGAGGGTGCTCGATGCATTGCAACTTTAGTTTCTCACAAAGCTCCGTACTTGCGAGGTTTCAGCAACTACCTCCATCGATGATCACTTTTATGGACTTGCCATCAATTCCGGCACGAGTTTGGAAGATATTGAGGCGTTGGTCCTCTCTTGGGATGGAGTTTGTTGGCGAGATTTGTGCTATGACAAGTGCGGGGCCCGGATCATGCTCGCATACAAGTGTCTCATCCTCTTCCATTGCGGCTGTCCTTGCAATAGCTCCTTTAGTGAGAGCTTCATATTCCTCTTCACTTACGGAGTAGGTTGCGCCATTCTCATCCGTAAGCATCACTCGTGAGTTGGTGCACTCATATGACCTGTGACCTTTCACTCCACACTTGAAGCAAGTGACTTGACTATCCGATGTCGTGTTGGAGGAGGGTGCTAGCACGGTCTTTGCTTGCTTGAATGAGCTCGTTGCTTGGTTTGTTGGCTTTGCGGGAGCATTTGCATTGATTGACGCAAAGTACGACTTTTGCTTTTCGTATGCATTCTCCTTTTGCAAGTGCCGTTCAGCTTTGGTAGCTTGATGCAGGAGATCGGTGAGGTTCTTGTACGGTTGAAAGTCAACAATCTTCCTTATTGGGAGGCTCAAACCGTTGAGGAACCTTGCTATGGTTTGCTCTTCGAGTTCTCTCACATCTGCTCGCATCATGGTTTTCTCCATTTCCTTGTAGAACTCTTCAATTGACTTGGTCCCTTGTTTCAAGTTTTGTAGCTTGTCAAAGAGATCTTGGCGATAATGCTCGGGGATGAAGCGTGTGTACATCACTTCCTTCATCTCGGTCCAAGTTTCAATTGGAGGTTCCTCATTCTTCTCACGGTTCTTTTGGAAGTCTTCCCACCAAACATTTGCATAGTCCTCAAACTCAAGGGATGCCATTGCAACTTTCTTCTCTTCGGAGTAGTAGTGGACTCCGAAGATCTTGTCAACTTTGAGCTCCCAATCAATGTATGCATCGGCGTCTTCTTCTCCCTTGAACTTGGGCATAATGAACTTGAGCTTCCCAAACTTGCCCTCTTCATGTTCACGGTGGTAGTTGTGGCGATCTTGCCTTATGCTCGCTTCACTTGGTGCACGTGGTGGTGGATGAGGAGCTTGATTTTCTCGAGGACGCGGTTGAGGAGGAGCTTGATGCACAAAGTCTCTTCTACGCCTTTGCCCGGGATCATTTGCATTCATTGGTTGTTCATGACGATGGTGGGGTTGAGCATAGCGGTTGTTGCGTCTCACACGTTGTGCCGCCTCGTCATCATCACTTGTATCCCATTGTGGTGCTCAATGAACTTATTGTTGATGGCGATGGTCATGGTTCTGGTGTTGGCGCCTATCAACGCGGTTGTGTTCACCAAGGCGTTCTTGTTCTTGGGGTGGTGGTGGCGCTTGTACCATAGCTTGTTTTGGAGGGCGACCATGTTCTTCTTGGTTTTGCGGATGCGCCTAGTGATCATGGTGTCGATGACGTCTTGCGTGGTGTGGTTGTTGATGTTGTGGCTCAACCACTTGTTCATGGCGATGACGAGCTTGATGTTCCCCATTGTGGTGGTGGGGTTCTCCATGATGATAATGGGAGCGCGAGGAGTCGCCATGATGACTTGAGGAGCGCGCGCGAGACAAACTTGACGAGCTTGAATGGTGTCCATGACGATTGCCGAAGTTGGCAATAGCTTGGTGAAGAGCTTGGAATTCAGCATTGTGCTCTACCTGGTGTTGCCGGTCATGGTAGTCGAATTCTCGAAAAGTTTCATCAAGCCGGTTCTCAAGCCTCTCAAATTGGGCATTGAATTCTTGGCGTTGCACCCATAAGTTGTGGCGTGTGGCAAAACCATCTTGGTTGCTGAAGTTTCTATTGGTGGTATGGTATGTGCTACCTTGCCTCACCAAGTCAAAAATTGGAAAGGTTGTTCTTGCCGAGAGCAAAGCGAATACACAAGACACACACACACAAAGGCCTATGGTGGATGTGTAGGAAGGTGGATAGCAAATGGAACAACCAAACGGAAAGGTTATTGTCAAAAGTGGGTAAAATCCAACCAAAAACAAAGTCAAAGGAAAAGGTCAAAAGGGTGACGAGAACCTATGACTATACACACACGGTGGAGATTAATGTGGCTAACACGACTATGAAAATGAGCAACAAACAAAATTGGTCCTAACGAAGACTAATGCTCGGTGTCGTGCCAACACTAGGAGAGACCGTAGCCCGTTTGCCAAAAGATGGAGAAGCAACGGATTTGAATGCTTGCCTTGCTCTTGCTCGCACTTTTGCTTAGAAGCTTTGGACTCTCTTTTGTATTGGTGTCTTTCTCTTTTTCTTTTGCTTATAGGCTTTTTTTGTACCTCTTTCTTTGCTATGCCATGGAGTCAAGTTTTTGCTATTGCCTCTACACTATGACTTATGCAAGAGCAAGCGCACAATGCTTCGGCAAACACAAGATGAGCTACTCTCGATAGGTTAGGTAACACACAAAGGAAGAAGGGGTTAACAAGGGTGGTGCAAGTTATACCTTGTGGTGATGTCGCACTTGCAACCGGTGGTGGAGGGATGGTTCGAGTTCCATGGTGTCGATGTCGAGTGCGAGGCGTTGCGGAAGCTTTTGTTAGTTGACAGACACGCACATGGAACACAAACGTCAAAAGGAAATCAGTCGAAAAAGGAAAAGGGGGGTCAAAATCTTTGTCAGGGCCAGAGACTCCGGTGTTGCTGGGCCAGACACTCCGATGCAGGCCGGAGACTCCGGTCTTGCGGTCCGGAAACTCCGGTCTGGGCCGGAGACTCTGGTCTGCCGGTCCGGAAACTCCGGTCTAGAGGCAACGCGACGAACAGCTCGTGTTCTTGAGCGGAAATTCGGCCCTTGAACCCTCAAATCCAGAAAAGTTTGACTAAATTGGGCTGGGAAACGCAGGGCACAAGTAGACCAACTCTAAAGACAAGTTTCTATTGGACTAAAACCACAATCAACTCACCAAAACGAGAGATCGACCCAAAAGCAATTTGGGGCTATATTTTTGGTATTTTTTAGTTTATGGTGGAAATCGAAGGGCGAAGTCAAATCCGTGGCAACCAAAAGCTGCTGATACCAGTTGTTATGGGTCTCCTTGTGCATTTACCCTTGGAGTGGCCCGATCTTCACGGATTTGAGGCGGAGGTGGGGGAAAACACCATGAACATGATGAACACAACTCTAATGCAAGGTAAAGATACAAACACATGCCAAATCACACCCAATTCGATTTGCTCCCGTTGGTTCGAACAACCAATCCAATAGAATCCTCGGCAAGAGACATTGCGGTAGAATCACCAAAGGAGAGATTGGCAAGCGGATGGTAGAATCCAAATCAAGGAGAGAGTAGCACCAAGTAGAATCCCAAAGGGGAGAGACCAAGCACTACTAGAATCCTTGATAGGGAGAGACCAAACACTTGAGGAGGGTCTTGACAACTTGGAGAAGGGCACCGACTCCAAGGCCTTGTACAACTCATAGATTTACTATTGAGAGGGGGTTCCCATCTAGGGTTTGGCACATGCCTCAATTCATCATCATCTCTAGGGTTTCAAGGAGGGGATGGGGGCATATATATAGGCCAGCCACGAGCTAGGGGTAAAACAAGCATAAGCAGGAAGTTTGGGGCGTTACATGGGCCAGGCCCAGCTTAAGGCGCGCAGGCCCACGATGCTCGGTCCGGAGACTCCGGTGCGGGGTCCGGAGACTCCGGTGTGGGCCGGAGACTCCAGTCTGTCTCCGGTGTCGCCTCCGGAGGGGGTCTCAGACTGTCCCAGGCGCAAGTTCGGGGCTCGGTCCGGAGACGAGCCGGAGACTCCGGTGTGGTAGACCGGAGACTCCGGTCTGCTGGTCCGGAGACTTCGGTCCTGCTTCAGCAGCTTCTTGCGTCTTCTCTTCCAGGCCTCTTGCTTGGGTGTCTTGGCTTCACGACCATCCTTGCTGCATCCTCTTGGCGTCATGTTCATGGACCTAGTCACATCATGGGCATTTGTTTCAAGTAGGATTCCATTCGCATCATAACCAACAAAAGGCAAAGCATGGAAGGAGTTCATCTTTGGAGTGATGATTAGCGTGGCATGATGTGGACCAAAGGTGGTTTCCGTATGTTGGGCCACATCATCTTTCTTAGAGAAAAAACAGCACCACTCAATTCATCTAGCATATCTTCCAAGCGTGGAATAGGATGACGATATCGAATAGTGATGTTATTTATCGCTCTACAATCTACACACATGTGCCATGTACCATCTTTCTTAGGAATTAAAATAACAGGAACAACACAAGGACTTAAGCTCACACGAATATAACCTTTGTCGAGAAGCGCTTGCACTTGTTTCTGTATTTCCTTTGTTTCTTCGGGGTTCGTTCTATAAGGGGCACGGTTGGGCAACGTGGCGCCAGGGATCAGATCTATCTGGTGCTCTATGCCTTGCATGGGTGGCAAACCAGCAGGTACCTCCTCCGGAAACACGTCACTGAATTCCTGCAAAACATTAGAAACACCAAGAGAAAGATGGGTCATGTCATTAGAAACTAACACCTCACCCTTGTACATAAGCACAAGAGGCATGGCTGTAGGATGCTCTCGAAATTCTCTCATATCTTCTTTGGTGGCTAATAGTGAATGCACTCCCTCACTCTTATTTTTACCACTCAATTTGGGCTGGTGGCTCTCACTCACAGAAGTAGTGGTCTCTCGCCTATCTACATGTTCTAGATTCACTTCAGTTTTCTGACGAGATTCATTTACAATTTGCTGTGGTGACATAGGTTGCAAATTTATTTTCTTGCCATGGAACTCCAAGTGATAAGTATTGGCTCGGCCATTGTGTTGCACATGGCGATCATACTGCCAAGACCGACCCAACAACAGGTGACACACCGTCATAGGTACCACATCAAACTCAATGGAGTCCTTGTATGGTCCAATCTCAAAATCAACTCGCACCATGTGGCTGACTTTCATCTCTCCACTGTCACTTAACCACTGAATAAACTATGGATTGGGGTGCGGTAGATACTTCAGCTTCAGCTTTGCACACAACTCCTTGCTAGCCAAATTGCGACAGCTACCACCATCAATGATAACCTTGCATGCCTTTCCTGGACCAACAAGTGCTTTCGTTTGGAACAAATTGCATCGCTGACTTTCAGAACTAGAAGACACATTGAGAACACGGGGAGTACAGACAATAGTGGTGGCGGTGGATGGAAAAGCATCAACACCATCACTCTCATAACCATCATCATCCGAAGCAGTCAGATCAGCATCATCTCCCGTCTCATACTCGCCGTGTTCATTAACAAACATCACCTTTCTATTTGGACACTCCCTTTTGAAGTGACCCTTGCCGCCACATGTATGGCACTCCTTGTCCCTATTACGTGTTGTAGACATATTTGAACCTATACCACTAGCAGCGGGTGCAGATTTCTTTGCATGAGAAACAGAAGAATCAGGTCGTGTCGAAGTAGTAGCACGTACATCTGAACGAGAACTTGGTGCAGGAGCAGTTGCAGCAGATCTGGATGGAAAACGTCCACCACTAGTAGAACGAGCCTTGAATTGAGCTTCTTCGGCAAACTGTGCTACAGCCTCACGTGCATGATGTAACAGCTCATTCATATCATGATATTGATGGTGCCGAACAATGCTTTTGATGTTATACTTTAGTCCATGGACAAAACGCTGCATGGTCATCTCAATCGGCTCACGCACCCGAGCTCGTTGTAGAAGCATCTCCATCTCCATGTAATAGGCATCAACACTCATAGTGCCTTGCCTCAATTGCTGCAACTTGTCAAAGATAGAACACAAGTAATTGGTAGGAACAAAGTGAGCTCGTATCACCTCCTTCATGGTGCGCCAAGTAATAATGGGCAGCTCACCATCTTCTTGTCGTGCACGAACAGTGCCATCCCACCATCATAATGCATAACCATCAAACTCTGAACTAGCAAGCTTGATTTTTCTATCTTCAGTATAATCATGTAAGCACCATAACTTCTCTATCTTCAGCTCCTAGGTGAGGTATTCTTCAACATCAGGGCGTCCCTCAAATCTGGGTATAGAGAATTTGGGCTTAACCAAGCCATCATCTTGTTGTGCAGGTACATGCATAAGAGCACGCTGGGCACCTAAGTGGGCAAATCCACGCCCACGGGCTACATGAGCACCACCACGGCCTCCATGGCCATCAGCACGACCATTGCCAAACATAGGGGCAGTGGCCTCATGTCCATCATTGATGCTTGCAGTATCATCCTCAACAGCTAGCTGGTGTTGTTGTTGTTGCTCCACGAGCAGCCTCAAATCATTCACGGACTGTGTCAACGCTTGGATGCTTGTTTGAATCCCCGTAACTTGTGTTTGAATGGCGGTGACAACAACTTCATTCTGATCCAGCTTCAACTGTACACCCTGAACTTCCTTGTCAATGCCATCTGTGGTGTTAGTGAACACCAGCTGCAAATGATCGCGAAGGGCCTCATATTCATTCCACGTAACCACAATATCTCCTGCCTTTTTCTGATGCACATCAATAGAAGAACTAGACGACATGATTAGTACGTTAGTGCACAAAACAAAATCTGGTGGTGGAAAACTCTCGCAACTCACTCAACTGGAAGAAAGAGAAAACTTACTGTTCCAAAGTAAATTAGAGAAGCTTACCAACTTGGATGAACAGCTATGTGCACGGATGTGATGAAGCGAATACCGAGGGTACAAGAAACTATCACACGACAAACCAGGTATATGGTGGAGCTTGGTTGGGATACCTAACAACACCAATTCAGAAATCCTAGTGCTGATCGTATGACAACAAACCCACAGAAACACACACGGTGGAGATAAGTGGGGCAATTGCAACTATGAAAAAGAGCTCAAAAATTAAGGTATGTCGGAGGAACGCTCGTGCTGCAATGCACAAGGAGAGACGCTAGCAATGTCTCAACAAAACAGGCACAAGATTGCTAAACTGAGCAGCCCGCAGAGCACTAACCACGCTAGTCTCATAGGATAGTTTTAGACACAAAGAAAGGCTTACTAAGGCTCACAAGGATAGGTACGCTATGTGGACTCAGTAAAAAATAAACAAAAAAAGAAAAAATTTGATCCGAGAATTGGTCTCTGCCACGGCAGAAAAAAGGGTCAAAATCCTGCCGCGGCAGGATGTTGACAGACACAAAAATTTCTCGTTTGAGAACAGACTTGTCTGTGGTCAGGCGAGGGGTCCGATTTTTTTTGCCTGACTCTCACGCTAGAGATCAGACCACCTCTGTGGTTAGCTGAGAAGCAGTGACCCATTTTTTTTCTTGCTTTCACGTGAGGAAACTCACGCACACCAAGTCAGGTGCGATCGTGACTTCTTTGTTTTTTTCTTCTTCTTCTTTGAAACGGATCTACAACTCCAGAACTAAAAGAAAACAGATCTAATAGATCTAAGACTCATGAACACGACGAATAGTCTAGAAATAGTCTAGAGACTCCGAGGACGGATCAAAAACAGACGAAAACTAGACAAAAAACTACGACTCAGATTTAGAAGAAAGGCTACACAAAAAGACTACGACCAGCAACTAGAACTCACGAACAGTGTTATCTAGGCTATGTCAAACACTAAACCTAATCTTTTTGTGGCTTTTTCTGTATAGGACAAAAACAAGAACTAATCTGCGAATGGATTTGTGGATGCTCACCGAGTAAACGCTGGAATCTGATACCAAGATGATAAGGGGTGGCCCGATCTTCTCAGTGAGCTGGGGTAGATGGCGATGTAGATGATGAAGTTAACTTGTATGAACCTGATAACTCGCCGGCTAATCCCTGCTGCCAGATGCAACAGCTCTCAACCCTTTGGATATTCGCAACTCCACACACTTGCGCAGGTAGCCGCTGACCACGAAGCGGTATTGCAATCTACTAATTCCCACTGGAACAATAGATCACACTCAAACTTGCAATTGGCTAATTCCCAATGGAATAACTAATCACACTCAGATTATAGTAGCAACACACCAGATCGATATGAATTGGTGCTGAATAATTCAGAGGATCGCTTGTAGTAGATCTAACTGGAATTAGAGTTTATTTTAACATGGTCTAACCTAATTGTGACGGCTTCTGGAGTATATATGAGGGTTGGGGCGTCCACCCCTCTAAACAGGCCTAAAAACAGCCATAACTTGGCCCAAACTGACCCGGTTCGACTCAAACTGATACATACCGACCCAAATATGGGTTTGGCCTAATTGGCATGCAGTCCAAACGTCATGGAACACCTTAAACGTGTAATTCTTGGTGCGCCATATCTCTCTCTTGCTCATACGTGATTTCCTCATTGCCTCCTAGTGCGCCTGCCTCCCGCTCCTCCCTCGCGCACTTGTTGATATTGGAAATCAGCGCTTGTCCTTCTTGCTGCAACTTTTCTCCTCCTCGTGCAACGCTTGTGATATGGGGTGGCCCGATCTTCTCAGTAAGCGGATGGCGGTGATGATGGTGGATGATAGATAACTAGCCTGTAGCTATGAACTCTCCCGCTCGATCCCTGATGCCAATGCAACAGCTCTCGAACCTTGTAGGATATTCACAACACCACGCTCTTGCGCACGCAGCCGTGACCACGAACGGTAGTATGCAATCTACTAATTCCCAATGCAACAACAGACCACACTCAATTATAGTTGGTAGATTCGAACACAGGGTAATTCCAGAGGTTCTATGAAAGAAACAACTCCAAAATAGTTTTAACGTGGTCTAACCTAAACTAGAGGGTGTTCCCAGGCTTATATGGCCGCCAGAACGTCCGAAAAACACGAAACGAAAACGTGTCTGATACAGTCAGATCCGTCCGGATCTGATGGGAACTTTTTGGGCCGGATTATCCGGTCTAAGAGGGTCGGATTATCCGGTGGCCGGATTTTCCGGGGGAAAAGTCCGGTCAAATATCCGCCCCGACCCAGAACGTCGCGCCGACGTCCTTAGCAGGATCTCCAAAGCAGGGCTGGATTATCCGGGGTGTGGGGGCCAGATTATCCAGGGTCTTTTTAGACGTGGAAGTACTCATTGGAAAGATCTTGGAATTATCTATCCAAAAGTGCTTATTTGCTTGATTTGGAGTTCGTATGACGAATCCACGTCCGTTTCAATTTCAGGACTTCTGCCTGTCCGAATTGAACGTTTCTTCTCTTTGATGATCTCCCTTGCTTGTATTGCACCTTCCTCCCGCTCCTCCCTCGCGCATCCTTGGGCGATCATCATGTTGGGCTTCTCTTGTAGCCCTTCTCCTCCTCGCGCCATGCTTGTTTCTCCAACGAACCTGATCATACATAAATGCATAGACTTAGGCAGTATAAAGTTCTCATCAATCAAAGGACCAGATTCGTTTAGGAGTAAATTCACCTATTGTTCAAGTAGCTTAGCACGAGCTCTTGTAATAGGTCCAATTCTAATCTCATTGGACTGATCCTTTCTTGCAATAGTTGTAGCATCTTCAGTAGTCATTGGGGTAGGTGTAATTGTAGGGATGTCCTCATCATCTCCCCCCCTTCAAAAGGTGTCGACCTCGACGCTCCAAGGTCTTCTTTAGCATATGGTGACAAATCAGCAACGTTGAAGCTGTTGCTAACTCCACCAAACTCCTCAATAGGTATATCAACCGAGTAGGCGTTATCATTAATCTTGGCTAACACCTTGTATGGACCAGCACCACGTGACTTCGCCTCTTCTGCCAACTGGGATTCGGCCTCTCTAGCATGATGCAACAACTCATTGATGGTCTCATACTTGTGATGACGAACAATGCTCTTGATCGGTAACTTCAAATTGTTTAGGAATCGCTGCATGGTCATCTCAATGGACTCACGAATTCTAGCACGCTGCATAAGCATCTCCATCTCCATGTAGTACTCATCAACTTTCATGCTGCCTTGCTTCAATTGCGTCAATTTATCAAAAACTGATCGCAAGTAATTGGTTGGTATGAAACGTGCCTTCAGGATTTGCTTCATCTCGCCCCAATCCATCACAGGAAGTTCATTGTCCTCCCTCCTATGTTGCACAAGAGCATCCCACCAACGCAAAGCATAACCATCAAATTCAGATGCTGCAAGTTTGACCTTCTTATCTTCTGGATAGTCAAATAAGCGCCAGAGTTTCTCAATCTTCAACTCCCATGTGAGGTAATCTTCAGGATTAACGGAACCATCAAACTTAGGAATTGAGAATTTTGGCTTACCCAAACCGACATCAGCAGCTTGGTTGGGCACACGTGGACCACGCACAAGATGGGCAAACCCACAACCATGAGAAGGGACAGGGGGAATAGCACGTCCCCTGCCAGCATGTGGAGCAGCATCAGCAGCGCTACCCTCATCGAAACCATCAAAGGCATCATCATGTTGAGGATTTTCCCTTCTATGTAAAGCGGCTGTCAAACCCTCAATGGACTGCTGCAAAGTGGTGACATTGACATTGAGCGTAGCCACTTGCATTTGGATAGTATCAACCGTCCCAACATGCTGATCCAGTCTCATATTCATATCTTGGAGATTCTTGTCAATGGCATCTGTCGTGCTAGTAAACACACGTGTCAAGTGGGATTTCAAAGCCTCATATTCACGCCAATTGACGAGCTCCTCATCCTTCTTTTTCTGCAACACAACATCATCATCACTAGTAGACATGATTAGTAGGTTAGTGCAAAAATCAGAATTTTTATGGTGGAAACTCTCACAACTCACTCACAACTAATAAGAAAGGATCTCTCAAAAAAAAACTAATAAGAAAGGAGATCTTACCGTTCCAAAGTGAATAGAGATGCTCTACCAAACGAAATCAAAGACTGATGCACTTGATGTGATGAAGTGGATATCAAAGGTATAGAGAACGATCGCAGGGCACACAAGTTATTTAAGGTGGAGTTATATGTATGGTATCCTATCTACACCGCCAACAAGTCCTAGTGCTGATCGTACAAAAACCCAAGAAACACACGATGGAGATAAACGTGGCAAAGCATTTTCTGAACAGGAATATTGCAATGCACAAGAGAGACGCTAGTAATAGCTCAAATATAACAGACACACGATTGCTCAATCTACTAGTGCTATAATGAAACTAGGCCTCCAACAATGCACACTTTGATATCTCTTTTTGTCACGCTTGTAGCTCTTTTCTTCTCTTTTTTTTATACTGATTCTCTTTTTTTTCACAACTTTCTTTTCTTTTTTTTTTGATTTTTTTTAACTATCTGACACAAAGCAAAACGGGATGCAACAATTCTGAGCAATTATGGGCCAGATATTCCGGTTTTGTCGAGGGCCGGATAATCCGATCTACCTGGACGAAAAAATTTGCACTTCAAACCCTAATGAGCAGCCTATCGGAGCAAAGCAACTAGTCTCGTGGGTACGTTCCTAGGCACGGATGTTGTAGATAGGCTGTGTCTATGGTATGCAAACAAAGGTACGCTATGTGGACTCAGACAAACGAGGAAAACTTGCGGAACACGGTGATGGTTGACACGGCGGAAAACAAGATCAAACCCTAAACCTAGACACAAACGAAAAAACTAGACTCCTACGAGGAAAAACCTGCAGATCGGATCTACGAGAAGATACAATCAGCAACTAAAACTCGAAAACGATGCAATATAGTCTATGGCAAATCTTTTTGTAAGGCTTTTTCTGTATAGGACGAAAACACTCTCTAATCTATGGATGGATTTGTGGATGCTTACCGAGGCAACACTGGAAATCTGATACCAAGATGATATGGGGTGGCCCGATCTTCTCAGTAAGCGGATGGCGGTGATGATGGTGGATGATAGATAACTAGCCTGTAGCTATGAACTCTCCCGCTCGATCCCTGATGCCAATGCAACAGCTCTCGAACCTTGTAGGATATTCACAACACCACGCTCTTGCGCACGCAGCCATGACCATGAACGGTAGTATGCAATCTACTAATTCCCAATGGAACAACAGATCACACTCAATTATAGTTGGTAGATTCGAACACAGGGTAATTCCAGAGGTTCTATGAAAGAAACAACTCCAAAATAGTTTTAACGTGGTCTAACCTAAACTAGAGGGTGTTCCCAGGCTTATATGGCCGCCAGAACGTCCGAAAAACGCGAAACGAAAACGTGTCTGATACAGTCAGATCCGTCCGGATCTGATGGGAACTGTTGGGTCGGATTATCCGGTCTAAGAGGGCCGGATTATCTGGTGGCCGGATTTTCTGGGGGAAAAGTCCGGTCAAATATCCGCCCCGACACAGAACGTCGCGCCGACGTCCTTAGCAGGATGTCCAAAGCAGGGCCGGATTATCCGGGGTGTGGGGGCCGGATTATCCAGGGTCTTTTTAGACGTGGAAGTACTCATTGGAAAGATCTTGGAATTATGTATCCAACAAGTGCTTATTTGCTTGATTTGGAGTTCGTATGAGGAATCCACGTCCATTTCAATTTCAGGACTTCTGTCTGTCTGAATTGAACGTTTCTTCTCTTTGATGATCTCCCTTGCTTGTATTGCACCTTCCTCCCGCTCCTCCCTCGCGCATCCTTGGGCGATCATCATGTTGGGCTTCTCTTGTAGCCCTTCTCCTCCTCGCGCCATGCTTGTTTCTCCAACGAACCTGATCATACATAAATGCATAGACTTAGGCAGTATAAAGTTCTCATCAATCAAAGTACCAGATTCGTTTAGGAGTAAATTCACCTGTTGTTCAAGTAGCTTAGCACGAGCTCTTGTAATAGGTCCAATTCTAATCTCATTGGACTGATCCTTTCTTGCAATAGTTGTAGCATCTTCAGTAGTCATTGGGGTAGGTGTAATTGTAGGAATGTCCTCATCAGCTTGTGTTATCAATAAACCTGATCATACAAAGATGCATAGACTTAGGTAGTATAAAGTTCTCATTAAGTAAAACATCAGGTTCAATTAAGAGTGAATTCACCTATTTCTCAAGTAGCTTTGCACGAGCTCTCGTAATGGGTGCAATCCTGATTTCATTGGACTTGTTCTTTGCAGCAACAACTTCATTATCAATAGGAGTAGGAGATAGCGGAGTAGTATGGATGTCCTCATAACTACCTAAGTCTTTGAATTATTGCATGATCAGGTACTTGGGAGAGGAAGGTGTAGCACGAAGCGAGGAGCTAATGGAACATGGCGTGTTGATCAATGAAGAATGCGCGAGGGAGGAGAGGGAGGAAGCGCAAGGAGCACACAAGGTTGAAGATCAACACTTGGTGGAAGATCTCTGCCGTGGCAGAGAAACGCCACTATTCTCTGCCACGGCAGGCTGCCGCGGCACAGAAGCAGCACGATCGGCTGCCACGACAGGCTGTGCGGCACCCAGACCGCACCAAAGTCTACCACGGCAGAGTCCTAGGCTGAACCCAAGTTGGGTCGGTTTGTATCCCTATTTGGGTGGGACCAACTCGGTTTCCACCCTAGGCCGCCGCCTCCCAGACCCTTAAATAGATGGGGGCGCACTAGTTTTAGTTTTAGACCACGTTAAAATTATTTTAGAGTTGTTTCTTTATAGAACCTCTGGAATTACCCTATTATGGGGTAACCCCGTGGGTGGCCCGATCTTCACGGATCTCGTGGTCAAATCGACGGGAAAGCGAGGGGAAAGGGAGAAGGTAGCGGAAGCAGACGCACACCTCGCGAAGAACACGATGAACACACGCAAAATACACATGATACAAGGCCGATTGCTCTCACCGGTGGCCACCGGTCCGATAGAATCCTCGCAAGGAAAGATCGGTCAACGTGCTCCCTCGATCCCACGCGGAGAGGGAAGAACACCTTGGAGAGGGTCTTGACGTCTTCGTAAAGGGACACCGATGCCAAGGCCTTGTACAACGAGGGAGGCGCGATGCAAACTCCAACAAGGTGGTGACGATAGTCGATCCCCTTTGGTAGAAGGGGATGAGGCAAAACTAGAGATCCCACAAAGGGGGTTTTCTTTAGTCTATCATCTATGCCTAGGGTTACCTGAGGGGTTGGAGGCACTATATATAGGCCAGCCACTAGTTCAAGGGTACTTTAGGAATAAAAGGGGAAAGTCTGGGCGGACTAAGGGGTACATGGGCCGAAGGCCCAGCTGGCGGCACGCATGCCCATATGCTCAGGCCGGAGACTCCGGTGTGGGTCCGGAGACTCCGGTCTGTATCCGGTGTCATCTCCGGAGGGGCCTTCTGGCTGCCCTCGAGCTCGATCTGGGGGTCAGTCCGGAGATGGGTTCAAAGACTCCGGGGACTGCAGGCCGGAGACTCCGGTGTGCGCAGGCTGGAGACTCCGGTGCTCTAGCTATTGCTTCTTCCGTCTTCTCTTCCAAGCCCCCGTCTTGTTGGGCTTGGTGCTCCAGGCTTCCTCCCATGCCTCCATACTTGTCGATATGAACCTATCATGAATACATGACGGAGTATGAAGTAGTATACCATTCAATGGGGTAGGAAGTGGGCTTGCATAGAGGAACGGATTCACCTTTGGAGTCCATGACGACTTGGCATAAGTTGGAGACCATGATGTGGTAACGACCGAAGGTCAGGCTACATCATCTCCCCTCCCTTCAAAAAGTATCGTCCTTGACTCTACACGCTCATCACAAAGTAGAAGATGTCGAGAGACCTTCTTGATCCTAGGGTTCACCATATAGTCGTCCTCGGGAAGATTGAATTGACAACACCTCAATGTTCCTTCACCTTCAATGAAGCCTACAAAGCTCACCACAAAAGCGAAGCAACACTCAAAGCGTAGCCAATTCATGAAGATTATAGCATGAGTCCTCAAGTAGAATAAAGTCACCTTAGGATGTTGAGATGGCTCGTTGAAGGGAAGCCATAGGTAACTCTCTTCAATTCGTCTTGTGAACTCTGTGTCCATAGAGGTTGACGCGTACGCAATTGTACCTTCACACAGCAAAGACCAAGCAAAATATGTTTGTGTGTGATAGAGGAGCATGTCATTTGTGGCATGTCCATTCTTGATCACAACACTATTAGCACAGCTCAAGTATAGCAAACGGGATGCATATGCAAGGTCAAAGTGCATGGAAATTGCATGAACATCATCCAAATGTGGGAACTCAAAAACTCCATATAACGTCTTAGTGTGGCACTCAAAGCAATTGACTATAATATTGATCAACATCTTTGATGCAAGGATAGGAGAATTCGGCAAAAACACAAGCGGAAGAATATCCAAAGCAACATCATTATGTATGCAAACCAACCATTGGAAAGAACAATTGGTCAACATGTTGGATGCCACACGCAAATCAACAAAAGCAAATATCATTGGGATATGAGTATCACGAGCGGAAGCAAAAGCAACGTGTTTGCAAACAAACCATATGAAAGAGCAAGTGGTCCTTATGTTTGTCGCAACAACAATACGAGAGACTTGGAAGCTCTCATGACAATACATGCTCAAAATGGCATTATGGTTGCACACAAAACATTGGAAAGAGAAATTGTTCAACATTTTTGTGGCAACACACAAAAAACATCAATATCCAAAAGCAACGAGACATGATTGTCACAAGGTGAAAGAATACCATCAACATGCTTGCAATCAAACCATAGGAAAGAGAAATTTGTCAACATGAAAGATGCAAAGCATGCAAAAGGTATTAGAGCTGGGTTCGATCTTGAACTCACTTGGGGGATGCTCTCTAAAGCTCTTTTTGTCAAGTCGTGCTCAACCGAGGTTGACATGATTGTTCGGGTACCTACACACATCATAGATAAAAGGAAGAACATGTGTGCATGGTAGAGAAATACATCATCCATCATGACATATCTCTTCTTGTGCACATCACCATTAGTGTCAATCAAGTGTAACATAGGTGCATGGTGAGTATGCAAGTGGGGAACATGCTTATCATGGCAATCATGAAAATCTCCAAAACTTGAGAAAGCTATGGGGGCCATCTCAATATAAACCATATTAGAATTATTGTTGCAAGCAAAACAAGTGGAAGAGCAATTATTCAACTTATTGCAAGCAACGAGAGAGATTGTAAAACATTCATGACAAAGCATGGTTTGAGGGGTACCATTGGTAACATCATTGCAAGCAAAACATTGGAAAGAGCAATTGTTCAACAAAGTGCAAGCAATGATATCATCAACGTAACGTTAGAGCATGGCATGTCTATGGTAACATCATCACAATCAAATAATTTCACATGCTCAACATTATGCAAAGGCAAAGTATCACATGGAAATATCAATGAAGCATATGTCATATCACAAACATCATCCATAGCATCCCAATCATCACAAGTCATCATGTCCACTAGTGAGATCATGGCACCATCAACACCCGTATTCTTACCTTGTTCATACCTCTCATATGAAGTGGGTGTTGTGGTAGTATTGGCCTCCATGTGGGCAACTTCTTCATCATGTATGGGGATGGCATCATCTTCATCCACCATGTACATCTTCTTGGTTGGAGGCATCATCATCTCAAAGCTTGGCGCTTCTTGCTCCATGGAACCTAGCACATCATGAGGAAACACACTAGAGGTAGAGGGTAAGTCGTTAGAAATCAAAGTGGTCTCACATGACCTATCAACTACCACTCTCAACTCACTAGGCGTATCACTCATGCCCTCCAAGTGGAAGCACTCAATCTCACATATGGTGGAGTCACTCATCTCACTCTTGTTTTCACTCAAGTGGGCTAAGTGGCTCTCATACTCACATGGGATTGGTACCACATCATCACTCAAGCATGTAGGGGTAGGCTCGGTTCTGTCAACTCCATACGCCTCCTTTGGTGAAGGGAAAATCCCATGCTTACCATTCTCGACCTTGTCGTCGCCATCTTGCACCTTGGCTTGTGTAGTCCTCTTGATGTACTCTTCCAACTTGGCGAAGTAGAAGTCTTCGTCCTCCTCATCCATGAGGTTGCATGCGTCATATAGGACGTCAAGTTTGGGCGTTGAAGTTTGATGGCGTGGAGGAGAGCTTGCTCTTGGTGCCATTTTGGTGGTGGCACGAGTAGTAGAAGGTGCCTTATTGATGCAGCCCATCCTACGGACGCTCCTACATCTACACCAACAAGTCCCCAAGTGGACCTATGACTCGTGCTCGAGCCAAACTCCTACAAGCTAAGGTGAACTCGCTCCTCTCCTCGTGCCAATTTGATACATCCTTGGATGTTGCGCTACTTCTTGCAACTACTCTATGCCTCATCAGGTACGAAGCACCAACACATCACCAAGCACCCCAGGATGGAGAACAAGGAGAAGATCGTGAAGCAGAAGCCGCTGGAGCTGCTCAGACCGGAGTCTCCGGTCTGCGCACACCGGAGTCTTCGGTCCACCAAAGTCTCCGCCCTGAAGACACCGGAGTCTCCGGCCCCACCTCCAGTCTGCCCCCAGAACCGAGCCCTGGGTCAATCTGAAGGCCCCTCCGGAGGCCGGTCCGGAGACCGGCCGGAATCTTCGATCCAGACTAGAGTCTCCGGTCCACCACACCGGAGTCTTCGGATCGACCGTCGCCAGGCATGAAAAGGCCTTTGGGCCTGCGGCCCATGTACCCCTTAGTCTGTCCAGAACTTGTCTTTTATTCCTAAAGTACCCATGTTTAAGTGGCTGGCCTATATATCGTCCCCCGCCTCCATTGTAAACCCTAGGCATGATATTGGAATTAGTGGAAACACCTTTGTGGATCTATCTAGTTCTTGCCTCATGCTCCTTGACCAAGGAGCACCAATATCCCCAAACCTCGTTGGAGTTTGCATCGTGCCTCCGCGTTGTACAAGGCCTTGGCATCGCTGTCCCTTTGCCAAGACGTCAAGATCTCACCGAGTCTCCCATCTCGCCGTGCCAGTTCGAGAGAGATTCCTCCGCCCGACGCCAATCCTAGGGATTGCACCGGACCGGTCACCGCCGGCGTGAGATATTGGTGTGTATCGTGGTTTTGTGTGTGTGTTCTTCGCGTTCTTCGTGCGTCCGTTCGTCGTGTTCTTCCTCCCATCCTCTCCCCGCACTCCATCCTCGTTTCAAAAGGGAATCGTGAAACATCAGGCCACCCTAGAGGTTTGCCCCCAACATATTGGTATCAATAGCTTCGTTGCTCACGATTTCCCCCACAATTTTTTCTTCTATCCACCAAAAATTTGAAAATCCCCAAAAAACAGCCCAGATTTGCCTTTGGATCGATCTCTTGATTTGGAGTGTTATTTGTGGTTTTCATCCGACCAAACCTTGTCTTAGGTGTTGGTCCAGCTTTATCCTGCGTTATCCCAGCCCAATTTGGCCAATTTTTCGCGGATTTGAGGACCCAAGGCGTGGATTTCCGCTCAAGAACACGAGCAGTTCGCGATCTGACTCCAGACCGGAGTCTCCGGTCTGCACACCGGAGTCTCTGGCCTACACCAGAGTCTCCGGCCTACCCACATCGGATTCTCCGGCCTGGACCGGAGTTTCCGGCCTGAAACCTCGGAGTCTTCGGGCCTGACGCCTGATTTTGATAGTTTTTCCTCTAATCTTGCATTGGCTAATTTCCTCTTGTTTGTTTGTGCCTATGTGCGTGTCGTCAACTAATAACAAGCTTTCGCATCGACAACCCCCGCGCTCATCGACACCATAGCCCACGAACATCATCCCGCACCACCGACGCCAAATTCATCATCCAAGAAGGTATAACTTGCGTCACCTTGTTAACCCCTATCTTCCTTTGTGTGTACCTATCCCATGGGAGTGGCTCATCTTGTGTTTGCTTGAGGATTGTGCATTTGTCCTTGGATAGTGAGTGTGCAAGAGCAATATCAACTGTGACTAGGTAGCATCAAGGGAGAGAAAAAAAAAGAAAGAAAGAAAAAGATACAAAGAAAAAGAAAAAGAAAAACAGTCTCCCCTTGCAAAAGAGTCTCAAAGCTTGTAAGCAAGAGAGAAAGAAGAGCGCCCAAGGAAGTGCACAAATCCATTGCTCATTTTTCCTCCATGGTCTCTCCTTGCATTGGCACGACAACAAGCTTAGTCTTCGTTAGGACATTTTGTTTGCTCATTTTCATAGTCGTGTCAATCCCAACTATCTCCACGTGTGTGTATATAGTCGTAGGTTCCCGTCACCCCTTTTGAGTTGTTGACCTTCGCCTTTGACTTGAGTTTTGTTGGATTTTACCCACTTTTGACTATCCCTTTTCTTTTGGTTGGTTCTTTGGCATTCCACAATCTTAACCTACCACCAACAAGCTTTTGAGAGTTAGTTCTTGCTTTAGTGTGAGTTTTCTTTGCAATTCCACTTTGTACGCTTATAGCTCTCACTTGTGGTTTCTAGTTTGGTGCAATCCCCAAGGTGAGGTACAAGGCTAACACCACCATATTACACTTCCATATACAATACTTGTGTGTTTTGCATGATGGATAGGCACGGTGAGTCGAGCCAACCACCTCCCCAAGAAGAAGATCAAGGACCATACATGACGCGCGCAAGTCACTTCATCGTTCGACAAGAGTTCCGTGAACGTTGCCAAGCCCTTGAGACGTGACAAGATGAACAATTTGGCGAGATGCAAGCCGAGTTCAAGAACATCGACAACCGCTTCGATGGCCTCGAACGACAAATGCACGCAATGCATCACAACTTCGGCCACCAAAATGAAGCGCTCCAACGCTCCGTTGCCCAAACAAATGACAATCTTCGACGCCTCATCGACGGTATGGCAAGGCAACGTTCACGCGCATCAAGCTCTTCAAGCTCATCGCGTCATCATGCTCCTCCTCAACAAGATCTTCACCCAAGTGCTCCAAGACGTAATGATGCCCCCGTGGTTGAAGATGGAAGTTCTTCGAACTATGTACCTTCCCCACGGCATGCCGCAACGTCAAGCTATGATGGCGATTTCTCTTCAAGGCCAAGAGCAAGACAAGAAGCACACCTTCATCACGCAAGGACCTTAGTGCTCCAACAAGAGCAACCACACGAGCAACCGCAAGCGCAACCACAAGTGCAACAGCAAGTCTACCACCATCGACCGCGACACATACTTGACACAACAAGTGATGACTCCAATTTGGAGAATCAAGCTCGTCATCGACGTGAAGCTCTCCAAGATCCTCCTCCTCGTCATCAACGTCATGAACGTCCGCACCGACACCATGGTCATCACGAGGCGCCTCCCCCACCTCACCAAAACTTGGAGCGCCAAGTGGTCCAAATTGAGCGACGCCCACCACGTCAAGAGGCTCATGACCATGTTCTTAGCCGTGAGGCCCATGTGCCTAATCAACATCACCAACCAAGGAACGAGCCTCCTCTTCGTCAACAACCGCGTCATGAGGCTCCACATCCTCAACAACCTCATGGAGCCCAAGTGCCTCAACACCGTCAACAACCACACCAAGAGCAAGAGCAAGCTCCTCAACAACAATATCAAGAGCAAGCTCCGCAACAAGGTTGCAAGAACCAAGTCCCACCGCATCAACCACAAGATCATCAAAAAGGTCACCAAGCTCATCACAATGACCGCAATGATGAAGAAACTTTCGGTAAGCTCAAGTTCATAATGCCCAAGTTTACCGGATCCAATGACCCCGAAGAATACCTCTCATGGGCACTCAAAGTCGACAAGATCTTCCGCATGCACAATTATAGCAACGAAAAGATGGTCGCCATGGCTTCACTTGAGTTTGATGATTACGCCAACCTTTGGTGGGAACAAGTCCAAGTTGCTCGTGATGCAAGGCAAGAGCCACCAATCACAACTTGGCATGACATGAAGGCTCATACGAGATCCTGCTTTATCCCCGCACATTACACGCGTGACCTCTTGAACAACCTTCAATCGCTTCGTCAAGGGACAAAGACCGTGGAAGAGTACTTCAAGGAAATGGAACTCAACTTGATTCGCGCCAACATTGATGAATGCATGGAGCAAACAATGGCATGTTTCCTTATTGGCTTGAATCACCCAATCAAGCGCATCTTCGAGTTCCAAACATACAACAACATGGTTGAGCTTGTGCACATCGCCACAAAGGCTGAATGTCAAGTGCAAGAGGATATCAAGTACAACAAGCCCAAGACGTACTTCACCTACAAGCAATCTTCAACCGCTACACCAACAACTTTCAATGGAAGCTCCTCAAGTACCTCCAAGCCTTCCTTCAAGCCCACACTTCCTCAAGGAAAACTTCCCCCAAGTGGCAAACAAGCAAAGAGTGATACACCCTTCAATGGTAAATGCTACAAGTGTGGAGGTAAAGGACACAAGTCGGACGAATGTGGAAACAAGAAAGTCTTGTTCATCCATGACAATGGGGATGAAGAGTACTTGAGTGAAGATGAATTTGATGACCGTGTCAAGCAAGCAATGGCAATGCAACGAGTGGAAGATGATCAAGAACTCCTCATGTGTGAACATGACACAAGTCCATCGCTTGTCGTCACAAGGATCTTTACCACTCAAGCACAAGAGCATGAAGACCAACGCTCCAATATCTTCCAAACACGAGCCGGCATCAATGGCAAATCTATCAAGGTGATCATTGACTAAGGGAGTTGTCACAACCTTGCTAGCACCGAGTTGTGTGAGAAGCTCAACCTCACCCTCCACCCGCACAAGCACCCCTACCACGTGCAATGGCTAAGTGACCAAGGGTCCGTGAAGATCAAGCATACTGCATCAGTCTCTTTTGCCATTGGTCCTTACAAAGATACGGTAGAGTGTGATGTGGTTCCTGTGACAGTTTGCCACATGCTTCTTGGTCGACCATGGCAATTTGACAAGGCTGCTCAACATGATGGTCGCACCAATGTATACACCTTCAAATGGCTCAACAAAACATGTGTTTTTGCAACCAATGACTCCTAGCCAAATAATTGTGGATAATGCAAAGGCTTTAGCGAGGGCGCAAGGCACAACTCCTACTTGTGAGAAGAGCGGTGAGAGAGAGAACCACCTCATAGTGAGTGAGAGCCACAAGCCAAACTCGAGTGGAAAAACTAAGAGTATTCTCCTTGCCACCAAAAGTGAGATGAGAGATGTTCGGAACAACCCATCCGTCTTGCACTATGTCCTCCTTTGCAAGGGACTAGCACAAGGAACTAATGAATTAACCAATGTTCCTCCATCTTTGATGAGTGTTTTGTAGGAATTCAAGGATGTGTTCCCCGAAGAGCTCCCACATGGACTACCTCCTCTTCGCGGCATCGAACATCACATTGACCTCATTCCCGGTGCACCTCTTCCAAACCGCGCCGCCTACCGCACGAACCCGGAGGAGACGAAGGAGATCGAACGTCAAATCAACCAACTCGTCTTCAAAGGTTTGATCCAAGTTAGCACTAGTCCAAGTGCCGTACCAGTGATTCTTGTTCCAAAGACACATGATACGTTACGGTTATGCATGAACTGCCGTCCAATCAATTCTATCACCATGCTTTATCGACATCCCATACCACGTCTCGATGACATGCTTGACGAGTTGTGTGGAGCCACTATTTTTTTGAAAATTGATCTTCGTAGTGGTTACCATCAAATACGCATGGCTGAACGTGATGTGTGGAAAACCGCCTTCAAGACCAAACTTGGTTTATATGAATGGTTTGTTATGCCCTTTGGTTTATCGAATGCCCCTTCCACCTTCATGCGCCTTATGAATCACATCTTGCGTTCTCTCATTGGAAAAAGTGTTGTTGTCTATTTCGATGATATTCTTGTTTATAGCAAATCACTTGAGGACCATATAACACATTTCAAGGAAGTTTTGCAAATCCTTCGACATGAAAAGCTTTATGCTAATCTTCCCAAGTGCACTTTTGCTAAAGACAAGTTGATTTTTCTTGGATTTGTCGTTTCTTCGAAGGGAATTGAAGTTGATGTTTCCAAGGTAAAGGACATACGAGATTGGCCCATCCCAACAAATGTGAGTGAACTCCGAAGTTTTCATGGGTTGGCCAGTTTCTATCGTTGCTTTGTGAAATACTTTTCAACCATTGCTTGTCTCCTTAATGAATTGACCAAAAAGAATGTCACCTTCTTGTGGGGCAAAGCACAACAAAAAGCTTTTGACGAACTTAAAAAGAGGCTCACTGAAGCACCTCTTCTTGCTTTACCGGATTTCACAAAAACTTTTGAGATAGAGTGTGATGCTAGTGGTATTGACATTGGAGGAGTCCTTATGCAAAACGGACGTCCTATAGCCTACCATAGCGAGAAACTTGATGGTGCTCGCCTTAAATATCCAATTTATGACAAAGAGCTTTTTGCCTTAGTTCATGTCCTTCAAGTTTGGCAACACTACCTATGGCCCAAGGAATTTATCATACATTCCGACCACGAGTCGTTGAAATATCTCAAAGGCCAAGGTAACTTGAGCAAGAGACACGCTAAGTGGGTTGAGTTCATGGAGTCTTTTCTGTACATTGTCAAGTATAAGAAGGGCAAAGATAATGTAGTTGCGGACGCATTGTATCGCAAACATACAAGCCTTCTTACGAGACTTGAAATCAACGTGTTGGGTCTTGACGAAATAAAATCTTTGTATGCTTCCGATCCGTTCTTTGAACAAATCTTCGCAAAGTGCTCCAATGACAAAGGAGTTGATGATTTCTATATGCATAAGGGCTTTCTATTTAAACAAAACAAGCTATGCATTCCGAAGTCGTCGCTTCAACTTTTGCTTCTCCAATAATCATGGTGGAGGCCTTATGGGTCACTTTGGCCGCGACAAGACATTGGACATGCTCTCCAATCACTACTTGTGGCCCAAGATGAAGCGTGACGTGGAGCGCTACGTTCAGCGATGCACGACATGTGTTCAAGCTATGTCGCAAGCTAACCCTTATGGTCTTTATATGCCATTGCCTATTCCTCATATACCTTGGTCCGACATTAGCATGGATTTCGTGTTAGGATTGCCTAGATCTAAGCATGGTCATGATTCTATCTTTGTTGTTGTGGATCGCTTTTCCAAAATGGCACACTTCATACTGTGCCATAAGACCGATGATGCTTCACATGTTGCAAATCTGTTTTTCAGGGAAATCGTCCATCTTCACGGTGTGCCAAGAACAATCGTCTCTGATCGCGACGTCAAATTCATGTGCTACTTATGGAAGACCCTCATGGCCAAGCTCGGCGTCAAGATCCTCTTTTCATCCGCATCGCATCCTCAAACTGATGGCCAAACCGAAGTTGTCAACCGAAGCCTCAAAATTCTCCTTCGTGTGTTGATCAAGAAAAACCTCAAGGATTGGGAGGAATGCATTCCACACGCCGAGTTCGCCTACAATCGAGCCAAGCACTCAACAACCAAGATGAGTCCATTCATGATCGTCAATGGTTTCGATCCCCTCACCGCGCTCGACATCCTACCGCTACCTCTCCATGAGCGCACGAACATGGACGTCAAGAAACGCGCACAAGCTATGAAGAAACAAGAGATACTATCGAACAACAAGTCCTTCGCCAAGCTTCAAGGTTAAACAAGGACAAGAAGGAGATGATATTTGAAGAAGGTGATCTTGTGTGGATACACCTAAGCAAAGACTGCTTCCCCAAGGAACGTGACTCCAAGCTCAAGTCAAGAGGAGATGGTCCCTTCAAAGTCATCAAAAGAATCAACAACAACGCCTACATCATCAACATACCGACCTCCAAGTACCTTGCAAGCAATACATTCAATGTCAAGGATCTCTCACCCTACCATGGAGATGTTCGAGATGATAACCATGAAGAGTCAAGGACGACTCTTTCCCAAGGGTGGGGAGCTGATGCAGCCCGTCCTACGGACGCTCCTACATCTACACCAACAAGTCCCCCAAGTGGACCTATGACTCGTGCTCGAGCCAAACTCCTACAAGCTAAGGTGAAATCGCTCCTCTCCTCGTGCCAATTTGATACATCCTTGGATGGTGTGCTACTTCTTGCAACTACTCTATGCCTCATCAGGTACGAAGCACCAACACATCACCAAGCACCCCAGGATGGAGAACAAGGAGAAGATCGTGAAGCAGAAGCCACTGGAGCTGCTCAGACCAGAGTCTCCGGTCTGCGCACAACGGTGTCTCCGATCCACCAAAGTCTCCGGCCTGAAGACACCGGAGTCTCCGGCCCCACCTCCGGTCTGCCCCCAGAACCGGCCCTAGGACAATATGAAGGCCCCTCCGGAGGCCGGTTCGGAGACCGACCGGAATCTCCGGTCCAGACCGGAGTCTCCGGTCCACCACATCGGAGTCTCCGGACCGACCGTCCCCAGGCATGAAAAGGCCTTTGGGCCTGCAACCAATGTACCCCTTAGTCCGTCCAGAACTTGTCTTTTATTCCTAAAGTACCCCTGTTTAAGTGGCTGGCCTATATATAGTCCCCCACCTCCATTGTAAACCCTAGGCATGATATTGGAATTAGTGGAAACCCCTTTGTGGATCTATCTAGTTCTTGCCTCATGCTCCTTGACCAAGGAGCACCAATATCCCCAAACCTCGTTGGAGTTTGCATCGTGCCTCCGCGTTGTACAAGGCCTTGGCATCGGTGTCCCTTTGCCAAGACGTCAAGATCTCACCGAGTCTCCCATCTCGCCGTGCCGGTTCGAGAGAGTCCTCCGCCCGATGCTGATCCTAGGGATTGCGCCGGACCGGTCACCGTCGGCGTGAGCTATTGGTGTGTATCATGGTTTTGTGTGTGTGTTCTTCGCATTCTTCGTGCGTGCGTTCGTCGTGTTCTTCCTCCCCTCTTCTCCCCGCACTCTATCCTCGTTTTGAAAGGGAATCGTGAAAGATCGGGCCACCCTAGAGGTTTGCCCCCAACACTTATGATGGTGTCGACGGAGGTCATTGGCGTGCCTTGCCAAAGGTTGATGTAGATGGCGCACTTAGTCATCCACATGACGCTCGCGACGATGCTTCTTGTCCTTGGCACTCTTCTTGGTGAGGCGTTGTAATGAGCGCAAAGCATCATTATTATTGGCCATCATGCTCATGGTTTTGGCAAAGTCGTTGTCCATGTCGCGCTTGAAGTTATCCGTTGGATGGTGGACCTTGGTGCTCTCGAGGTGGAGGCTCTGTCTTGGTCGACGCGACTTGAGGAGCTTGTCGTTGTCGTTCTTGAAGTCGTCCATGCTTGGGGAGTTATTGTTGTTGTAGAACTCCATATCACCCAAGCATGTGGAGCCGTTGTTGGTGTAGTGCTCCATCATGTCATCCATGCTTGTGGAGGCGTAGGCATGGTGGCTCATCGTGGATTCTTCATAGATATCATCCTTGGTTCCGGAGTTCCTAGACATGATTCACAAGACCAAGTGGTGTATATGGAAGTGGTAGGGGGGTTAGGGATGCAACGTCAAACCTTACTTTACCTTGGAAGATAGTATCGTGCAAGTGGCAACACTTGAGAGCAATCAAAACCAAGCAAAGTGAAGTTCACGTGGAACACCAAAACCAACTAACCACTAAAAAACACACACACACAAAGCTTATGGTGGATAGGTATGGAAGGTGGCATGTCCAAGAACAATCCGAAATCAAGATATTGTAATGGCAAGTAAAGAACCATGATGATCACAAAGCAAAACAAGTCAATCCACAAGATAGGAATATATACAAGGAAACACACACGGTGGGATAAATGGGACTTGTGCGACGGAGAAAGTGAGCTAAGAACCAAATGATTACCTAGCGAAGACTATAAGCTCGTGTCACACAAGTGCAAGGAGAGACGCTAGTTCGATTGTAATAAATTGGTGGGCTACAAGATATGCACAATAAGTACCTCCTATTTGATGTTCATCGAGCTTGCGCTTCCTATTCTATGAGGCACTTGTTTTTTCTTTCTTATTATTCTTTTTCTTTTTCTATTTTTTTCTCTTTTTCTTTTCTTTTTCACTTGCCTCTTCCTTGTGCCAACAACTATACAAGATAACTATATGAGATAGCGCGCTCACAACTTTTGCTCGGAATTCTACAAGATATCAAATGTGCATAGCCCAAGCAACCATAGGAGGAACTAGTCTCAATAGGTGTTTGTCGAACGCAAAGATAGAGTGGCTCACAAATGGATGCAAGTGGGGAGAAGTCGCGGAATTTTTATACCTTTCCTCGCCGATCTTCACCTTTTATTGGTGGATTCCGCCTTGCTCACGGAATTTTGATGGAGTAGATAGCACGAACATGGAGATGATGATGTAGATCTCTTTCTCCTCTACAAAACTAGCTAAAGAACACCAAAATCCGAGTTCGTATGCAAAAGTTATGCTCAAAACCGTGAAACAGATTTGCTGTCAGCAGTGGGGCGGAGACTCCGGTCTGGAAACTCCGGTCTGGAGTGACTCACACCGGAAACTCCGGTCTGGGGCCGGAGACTCGGTCCGGTCGATTTCTGCGCGTCCAGAACACGAACGGGACGCGATTTGGGCGGAAAAACTCAAACCAAAACCTCAAATTGGTGGGGGGAATCAAGGTATTAGGCCATGGGAACGCAGGGGAAGGTTGATCAACAAGTTTAGCAATTAATCCACGGATCAAAACCTACCAAAACACACTCAAATCACAGATCGATCCAAAACACGAATTGGGGCTGTTTTTGGTGGAATTTTCGAATTTATGGGGAAAAAGACCAAATCAAGGAGAAATCCGTGGCAACCAAAAGCTGCTGATACCAGATGTTATGGGGTAACCCTGTGGGTGGCCCGATCTTCACGGATCTCGTGGTGAAATTGATGGGAAAGCGAGGGGAAAGGGAGAAGGTAGCGGAAGCGGTCGCACACCTCGTGAAGAACACGATGAACACACGCAAAACACACATGATACAAGGCCGATTGCTCTCACCAGTGGCCACCGGTCCGATAGAATCCTCACAAGGAAAGATCGGTCAACGTGCTCCCTCGATCCCACGTGGAGAGGGAAGAACACCTTGGAGAGGGTCTTGATGTCTTGGCAAAGGGACACCGATGCCAAGGCCTTGTACAACGAGGGAGGCGCGATGCAAACTCCAACGAGGTGGTGACGATAGTTGATGGGGATATGCCGAATGGGGTATGCCCAGCAGGACGTTACGATTGGGCCAAAAGGTCTCACGAGTGGTCCTGCAGGACGGTGACTGGAATGCGACTAAAGGGAAGGCCTAGTGACTAGAGACTATAGGCCCAGAAGCCCAGTCAGATTAGGTCAAAGCCTCCGAATCCTTATCTTGCTCGGTTGTAACTTGTAAACCCTAGCGAGGTGCCTCATATATAAACCTCCCTAGGTTATCCTGAGGACTTATGTTCCATCATACACCCCCTCAAGCGACTCGCTGCTTAGACGCCGAGCTCGCCACCCCTGTAACTCGCTCTCCAATAATCTAATCTAGTAGGAGTAGGTCTATACCGTCCGGGGGGCCGAACCTGGGTAAACCCATGTGCATCCGCCCCCATCTCGCATCGCAGATGGCCGCCAGCTCTCGCCCCCGATTCAAGCAATCGCTGCCTACTACAGCGACTACCGTGACCATTTCCACGACAGTGGCGCCCACCATGGGGCATAGCAGGACTGGCCTGAGTTCTGCGGCGAGACCCTATTCGCCGATCGATCGTCCGCTCGCCATCGGCTGCATGATCGCCATTGGCGGGATCTTACAGGTCCTGCCCAGCAGCTACATCCCGGCGTCACGCCCGGTCACTCACGACGCGGTGATGCCGATCGGCTCCATCAACCTCTTCGTCGACTTCACTGGCGCGGTCGACCCAGCTGCGACGGTGATCGTTGGCGGATCGCCGCTGCACCGCGATCTGCTCTCGGAGGAGCAGGTCCGCTCCATCAGGAGCCTCGTCACCGAGTACGACTCGGCCGCCAGCAACGCGGCCGAGACCAACGCCGCCACAAACGATGAGGCCCTAAACAACGATGCCGACTCCGCGACCCCTTCCTCGGTCGACGGATCTATCACCGCGGCATCACGAGAGGACTCCATCACGCGAGTCTCCAACCCGGAGGATTTCGAGGACTCCTCCGTCCTCGGGATCTTTGACTCTGATTCCGGCTCGGAGTCGCCTGAAGACTTTCGCGCCAGATCCAATCGCTTTAACGCGATCTATATGGTGGGTAGCATGGCCGCCCCGCCAGATCCGTTCTCCATGCCAATCCTGCCGACTGCTACAGCCACAGAGGTGGAGGAAGCCCGCCTGCGACTCGCGGAGGCACAACGCAACGATCTCGCCGAGCGCGAGAAATACCGCCTCGAGCGGGAAACAGCGCAGGAGCTATCGCTCTATCACCAGCGCCGCATCAGGATCCGCCTAAACTCCAACGTCTAGGGTCGCCTGAACTTCAACGACAAAAGCGACGCCGCACACGCGGCCGAGCGTGAATACTGTGAGAACGCGCCGCCAGGCGGAAGCAACCCTGCGAGACCACCACCCGGCGCACCGGCGACCGGAGCCCCTCCACCACCCATTGGCCGCGCGCCCCCGCCGGACCAGCCGCGGATCATCATCTCGCAACAACCCCACGATGCCAACGGACTCCCACTCTATTCCACCCTGATGGACAATGTCGTCGCAGCCGACGCCGCGGTCACCAACCTCGATGTTCAAGGCGACGGCGCGCTGCAGATCCAATATGCCAAGGCCCTACTCGCCAGGGCCATCGAGCAACAAGCTGCGGGAGTCGACCAACGGGGGCGGATGTATTTCCCGCTCCTCAGCTAGCAGGGCGGCCTCGAGTGGCCACCCCACCATCACCAACGCCATGACCTGCCCACCACCGCACCCACTGGTGAACCAGCCGCAGGCCGCCAACCCCGCACTCTCCACCAACGAACCGCGACCGGTGAACAACACGGTCGCCGCCAACATTCAGCCAATCGATGCCCGCACAAACATCATCAACAACCAGGCATGGCGGGCGCGCCAGCCCAATGACTTGAGGCACACCCTCAGTAATCGCGGTGACCCCGAACCAAGGGGCTCGCTTAGCCGAGTCGACCCCCAATGCTTTGGGCCTATGATCAGAGGGGAAAAGTACCCCGCCAACTTCAAGGCCCCCAAAGAGATCGAGAAGTACAATCTAACGTACGACCCAGCAGTATGGCTGGACACATACCTCATGGCGATGGGAATTGTCGGCCACACCGACCTACTCGCCGCTTGCTACCTCCTCCTGATGATGGAGGGCGCAACCAGGCAATGGATCAACACCCTCCCTGCCGATAGCATCGACTCCTGGGAGGAAATGCGGGATGCCTTCGTCAGGCACTTCGAGGGCTACTAAACCCGCGCCACCACAATTGAAGACCTGGAGAGGTGCATCCAGGGACAACGCGAGTCGACCCGCCACTAGATTCAAAGGTGGCAAGAACAGTGGATCAACACCTCCGGCATCCACCCAGACACGGCGATACACTGTTTCAAGAACGCGTGCCGGTATGAACCCCTGGTCCCTAAGATCAAGTGGGTCTACCGGACGCTCGACAACATCCCCGACCTCCTCGAGATCGCCAAGCGCTACGCGGAGGACCCCAACCAAGACTCCGACGACGAGTCGGGGGAGGGAGACACCGCACCGGCGGCCACGACAGCGGGCGACAGCATGACATGCGCTACAGCAACACCCGCATCACCGGCAAGCGCCGCACAGACGGATGAGTCGACTCCGTCGCCAACGCAGGCTATGGCCAGCGCGACCCAAAGAGCTACCGCCGCGACAGAGGAAATTACCACGATAGCGGAAACTACCGCGCCAACAACGCGGCGAGGCCGAAATTTGACCCTGCCGCCCTGCTCAACCAGCCCTGCGTCTACCACAGCAGGGAGGGGAAACCCGCCACCCACACCACCATGGACTGCCACTCTCTCAAAGAGATCGAAAAGGCAAGGCGAGCAAGGGAAGACCCCAACAACAACCCACCTCGGGACAACAAAAATGCCGGCACCTTCGGCAACGCCGTCGGCTCGCTACACACCTTCACCGGACTCGGCACCAAGCGCGAGAGGAAGGTGCTCGCCCGTGCAGTCGCCGTCAATGCGGTGACACATGTCGACATCCCACGCTTCCTCAACTGGTCCGAGCAGAGCATCACTTGGAGTCGCCAGGACCATGCCCCTAGAATCGAGTATCCAGGGCGAGTCGCCCTGGTAGTCAGGCCCAAAGTGGCCGATTATTGGCTACCCAAGACATTGATGGACGGCGGGAGCTCCATCAACATAATGTATCTGGACACGTTCAAGAGGCTATAGCTCCCGGAGTTGGCAATCCAGCCGACCCTGACAACCTTCCACGGTATCGTCCCCGGTCGGAAGGCATACCCGATCGGAAAAGTGACATTGCCTGTCACCTTCGGCACAACGGCGAACTACCGCACCGAGCGAATCGAGTTCGAGCTGGTGAACTTCCACAGCCCCTACCACTATGTCCTAGGATGCCAAACGTTTGCCAAATTCATGGCGACCCCCCACTACGCGTACAACATGATGAAGCTTCCAGGGCCGAGCGTCATCATCACTGTCCATGGTGACCCCGATATGGCCGTGGAATGCGAGGACAAAGGAGCTGAGCTCGCCGACGCCGTCATCACCGCGGAGACTGACCACGCGGAGGAGCTCGCGAAATACGCGGTCAACATCAACAAGGACGACCCCACCATACTGAAGAAGCCAACCGCTACGAACTCCACGTTCGAGGCAACAATGCATACCCGCACCGTCGAGCTTGTCCCGGGCGACTCCAGCCAGACGGTCACCATTGGGGCGCATATGAGCACCGCGTAGGAAAGCGCGCTCATCCAGTTCCTCCGTGAGAACGGTGACATCTTCGCATGGAAACCTTCCGACATGCTAGGTGTCCCAAGGGAACTCGCTGAGCACAAACTACACGCCGATCCCAAAGTGCGACCGGTAAAGCAGTCGCTGCGGCCCTTCAATGAAGAGCGCCGCCGAGCAATCGCCAAAGAAGTGCAACGCTTGTTGGCCGCAGGATTCATCCAGCCAATAAAACACTCCATGTGGATGGTGAACCCAGTCCTGGTCCTAAAAAAGAACAACACTTGGAGAATGTGCATCGACTACACCAACCTCAATAGCGCCTGCCCGAAGGAGTAGTTCGTCCTACCGCGCATCGATCAGATCATCGACACGACCGCGGGATCGGAGTCACTGTGCTTCCTCGACGCTTACTCTGGTTACAACCAGATCAGGATGGCGGTCGAGGATGAGGAGAAGACAGCATTCATCATGCCATTCGGCGCCTTCTGCTGCATGGCCATGACGTTCGGCCTCAAGAACGTCGGCGCCACATACCAAAGATGCATGCAGGAGTGCCTTGCGAGCCAAATTGGCCGCAACATTCACGTCTACATCGACGACGTGGTGGTAAAATCCACCCGCCAGGACGACCTGCTCGCCGACCTGGCCGAAACCTTCGCAAATCTGCGGAGGTACAACATCAAGCTGAACCCAGGGAAGTGCACCTTCGGCGTCCCCACTGGACAGTTACTGGGATACGTAGTCTCCAAGCGAGGCATCTAAGCCAACCCCACCAAGATTGACACCATCGCGCGACTCAGAAAACCCGAGTGCCTGCGCGACGTCCAAAAGTTGGCTGGGCGAGTTGCGGCTCTCAGTCGCTTCATCCCCCGACTAGGCGAGAAGGCCATGCCCCTCTATCGCCTGATGTGCAAGAACCCCATGTTCCAATGGGACGCGGAGGCGGACGATGCACTCAAAGCACTCAAAGAAGTGCTACTCTATTACTTGCCGCACCAGTCGACAAGGAGCCAATGCTCGTCTATGTGGTAGCCTCCAACCGAGTCGTCAGCGCCGTGATGGTCGTCAAACGGCTAGAGGAGGGCAAGGAGCGCCCCATACAGCACCCCGTCTACTACATCAGCGAAGTCCTAACGGACTCACGGCAGTGCTACCCGCAGTACCAGAAACTGGTGTACGCGGTATTCCGAGCTCAGCGGCGACTCCCCCACTATTTCCAAGAGCACCCAATCACGGTGGTCTCATCCGCACCGCTGCAGGACATAATACGCAATCGCGAGGCGACTGGGCGAGTCGCCAAGTGGGCCGTCGAAATCAGCCTCCACAATATCAAATACGAGCCCCGCAAAGCAATCAAGTCACAAGCACTAGCTAACTTCCTCGCAGATTGGGAAGAAGCGCAGCAGCCGGAGAAGCTACCATATCTCCACTACTGGTTGCTACACTTCGACGGCTTGAAGAACACCGACAGTGCAGGGGCCGGGGTTATACTGACCTCCCCCAAAGGGGACCAGCTCCGATACGTGCTCCACCTCAACTTCAAGCCCTACACCAACAACATGGCAGAATACGAGACCCTCCTCCATGGCATGCGGGCCGCTAAGGAAATGAACATCAATCGCCTGCGGTGCTACGGCGACTCCGACCTAGTCGCCGGCCAGGTCGCCGGAACATGCGACGCCGTCTCTCCAACCATGATCACGTATCGCCAAGCGGTAGACCAGCTGGGAGGACACTTTGACGGCTATTCCGTCGAGTGGATCGATAGACGCAAGAACGAGGAGGCAAACACCCTTTCCCGCATCGGATCGGCCCGACAAGCGCCACCAGCAGGCGTGATCCTCGACATCATACACAAACCTTCGGTCAGCCCACCGAAGGAGATCAACGTCGGGATACCACTGCAACCAGAGCCGGCCCTAGTCACCATGGTTGTGGAGCCTAGCGACTGGACGGCACCATACGTCGCCTTCCTCGAGCACAAGATCGTCCCAAGCAACGAGACGGAGGCGCGAATGATCGTGCGCCGCTGCAAATCCTTCGTCATCATCAACAGCGAGCTCCACAAATGCAGCGTGACTGGCGTGTTCCAGCGCTGCGTACAACCAGAAGAAGGCCGCAAGATCCTCTAGGACATCCATGCCGGCGACTGTGGCCATCACGCCAGCGCCAAGTCGCTGGTCGCCAAGGCCATGCGGCACGGATTCTACTGGCTCACCGCGCACACCGACGCCACCAACATCATCCACCGATGCGTCGGATGCCAGAAGTATGCCCACTAGACGCACCTCCCTGGTTTGGCACTCAAGACCATCCCCATCACATGGCCATTCGCCGTATGGGGCATGGACATGGTAGGCCCGTTCAAGAAGGCCCCATCCGGTTTCACCCACCTCCCTGGTCACGGTCGACAAGTTCACCAAGTGGGTCGAGGCCAACCCAATCAAAAAGTGCGACGGCAAGATGGCCACCAAGTTCTTACGCGAGCTCATCTACCCGTACGACTACCCGCACAGCATAATAACGGACAACGGCACCAACTTCACCAAAGGGGCCATGGCGGAATTTTGCGAAGAACACGACATACGACTCGACCTCGCCTCAGTCGCCCACCCGGAGTCGAACGGCCAAGCAGAACACGCCAACCAGAGCGTCCTCCACGAGTTCAAGCCACGACTCCAGGTGCCCCTCGAGCGCACCCCAGGATGCTGGGTCGAAGAGCTCCCTTCAGTCATATGGGGGATCCGCACGTCTTTCAGTCGCTCCACCGGGTTCACACCCTTCTTCGTGGTGTACAGCGTCGAAGCCGTAATGCCAACAGACCTGGAGCACGACTCACCTCGAGTCGCCAATTACACTGAGACGACAAACAAGACCGCCCGCCAGGACAACATCGACCAAATCGATGAGGCACGTGACCTGGCTCGTTCCCGTACAACCATCTACCAGCAGGGACTCCGTGCTACCATAGCCACCGAGTCAGGACTCGCACCTTCCAGGAAGGCGACCTGGTCCTACGACTGGCTCAAGACAAGAAGGGCATGCACAAACTCTCCCCCCCATGGGAAGGGCCGTTTGCCATAGGGCGAGTCCTCGGCAATGACGCCTACTACCTCATCGACATACGAGGCAACGGCCAGCTCGAGGTCGGGAGGCCATGGAATGTAAACCTCCTCTAGAAGTTCTATACATAGAACCGAAACATGTACTCAGCTGACACATATAATGAAATTCATTCGATTCACAAAATCGTGTCTACTCGCCATATCCCTGTGCCACTTGCACTCGTACAATCAGCAATACGCTACCCACGGAAGTCAACCTTTGGTCGAGCGACCGACACGGCTAAGTAGTGTGGCCCAAGGGCACCGAAAATATTCGGGCCTTGGGATGTCCACGAAAACGCCAACCCGGAGCCACCATCGGAGTCGCCTAGCTCGACTGGCCCACCGGGCCAAGACGACCGGTATATGCTTCTCACAGCGACCTGTCCTTCCCATCCTCGCGCAAAGCGACTCGAACGGTTAAGTACCACGCATGGGGACTCAGCAAAAATGGAACCCTCACGCGGCTTGGGAACACACCAAGTAAGAGAGGTACCTTGGACTCGCCCAGCGACTAGCTCTCCGAGCTAGGGGAAGAGACGCATTACAAACAATGCATTAACAACCTACAACAGGAACGCGCCCAATACGGTTAAACATTACGCTCGGGGACTCGCCTACAAAACAATCCCACTCGCGCTCAGGGACTCGCCCCTCAGAAGACGCAAGGGACAAAACAATGTATAACCAAAAGAAAACACATAAGTATACAATCGAGTTATACCCCATTAAAGGGCAGATGCGCTCGGGGACTCGCTCAAACAAAAATAAACACACCACACGATTATGGTTGCAATACGAGTCGATTGACTCCCCTTGCTCAAAATATTGTTCACATTACAACAATCGCCACTTGGCATATATTACAAACTGCCCAACTACACTATCTATTCCGCAGGTCCTGACGAAGAAGCACCACCACCCCCCTTGACATGAACAAAAGGCTGCCACGGGTTCGTCGGGTAGGTCATCAGCGACTTCGACAACACCGACCGGAAGGGTTGCTCTGGCTTCATGTCGTGATGCTCTGGCTCGGGGTCGCCAGGCGCCAATACCGTTTCCTGGTACGATAGAAGATCCCCCATCGCCAACACCCGATCAGCAAAAGGGGCGGCCTTTGCAGTCAGCTTAAGCACCTCTTACATCTCCACCGTGCCGGTTGCCGATGGGTAGCCACTGGTGACGTCGTCGAGGTCGAAATTGTGGGGGATGTGGGCGAGACCTAGGCTCAATGCCATGGTAGCCCCGCGCCTGAAAGCCGAGCGTGCCATCCACTCCACGACGATGGGCGCCTCCTCCACATAGCACCACACTTCCGTAAGCCCCCCAGGAATAACCTCGGTGGGGGACATTCCTTGAAGGACCGCTTGGACACACACGCCGAAGTCGTGGCCGCGTTCACCACGGCAGTCACGCACTGCGAGGCATTGAAAGTCTGAACCACCGGGTCGTTTTGCCCTATCACAACTGCAAAATCAGACATCACTGAAACTACGGACCTCCCCAATCGGGGATTCGCCGAACGAGTTAAGCAAAAGACGGAGACTCACCAAGAAGCTTGCGGCAATTCTCGGTGACATGTTTCTCCAGGGCGGCATGATCATTTTGCAGACCCACGATGATCGAGTCCGTGGCCTTGCGCTCCTCCTCAGCCGCAGCGACATCAGCCTTCGCTCGGTCCTCAGACAAAATTGAGGCCGCTTTCGCCTCCTCCAAGTCATGGATCAGCGATGCAATTCGCCCATTCGCCGCGTCCAACTCGGCGACCGGAACATACCATTCACGGGCCTTGGAAATTGCAGCCGGAAGACCATCTGAGAAGGAAAGAGATAAATCACCAACACGCCACACACCAACAGCTCACAGCCAAAAAAGAAACAGAAAAAGAAGCAAGCATTTACCACTAGTCTCCTGGAGTCGCCGGTTCGCCTCCTGCGCCACGCGCAGATCCCGCTCCAAATGCTCCCTGGCAGCCTGTCGATCGGTCGACTCCCTTTGCAAACCCTGCAAAAACAACAAAGTTTAGTACTTACAAATTTTCAAGTTCCTAGCCGCTGAAATTCAGCGACTAAGAACTCAGGGACTGGAGAGTAGAAAGAAATTCTGTTCCTAGCCGCTGAAATTCAATGACTAGGAACTCGGGGACTGGAGAGTAGACGCACCTCCTTCACGGTCCCGTCGACTAACGTCGGCGAGCTTCACAAAATGCTTGGCGCCACCATTCAGGTACGCCCAGGCCCACGACGAGACCCAACATCTTCATCGATGATCTCCAGGCTCTGTGGAGACTGGTTGTCCGCCACGCCTGGGAACCCCCTCGCCATGAAGCGTGGGAACATTGCTGACGCTCTAGCCAGGGCACTAGTCGCCGGAGCCGGCGCTTCTGTCGCAGGGGTGACCGGGACTGGCTCCGACCGCAGCCACCACCTCTTCGACGACTACAGCAGGATCGCCCTCCTTGGCGCTAGTCATCTCCACGGAATTGTCAGCACCACCTTTCTGCCTCTTCGCGGTCTCCACAGTCGCCGCGTCGTCAGCAGACTTCCTCTTCTTGGGGAGGTCGCCCTCTCCGGTGGTGGTGACCGGCGGAATCTTCGCCACCGAAGGGCGACCGATCTTCTTGACCCCAGACCTGCCAAAACTCCAAAATCAACATAGAGACAGCACAAAAATGGAACACGACTTGTGATGAGGATATATACAGGGATTATGATGATTCTGACTGCCTGAACTGGAAGGAAATATTGAGTCAAATCAATAATGACTATCAGGTGAATTCATTCCTAATTGAACCTGATATTTTACTTAATGAGAACTTTATACTACCTAAGTCTATGCATCTTTGTATGATCAGGTTTATTGATAACACAAGTGTTGCGCGAGAGGAGGAGAGTTGCAGCAAGAAGGACAAGCGCTGATTTCCAATATCAACAAGTGCGCAAGGGAGGAGCGGGAGACATGCGCACTAGGAGGCAATGAGGAAATCACGTATGAGCAAGAGTGAGAGATGGCGCACCAAGAATTACATGTTTGAGGTGTTCCACGACGTTTGGACTGCGTGCCAATAACGCCGAACCCATATATAGGTCGGTATGTATCAGTTTGAGTCGAACCGAGTCAGTTTGGGCCAAGTTATGGCTGTTTTTAGGCCCGTTTAGAGGGGAGGACGCCCCAGCCCTCATATAAACCTCCGTAGCCGTCACAAGTTAGGGTTTAGACCACGTTAAAATATTTTGGAGTTGTTTCTTTCATAGAACCTCTGGAATTACCCCGTGTTCGAATCTACCAACTATAATTGAGTGTGATCTGTTGTTCCATTGGGAATTAGTAGATTGCAGACTACCGTTCGTGGTCACGGCTGCGTGCGCAAGAGTGTGGTGCTGTGAATATCCTACAAGGTTCGAGATCTGTTGCGCTGGCATCAGGGATCGAGCGGGAGAGATCATAGCTACGCACTAGTTATCTATCATCCACCATCATCATTGCCATCCGCTTACTGAGAAGATCGGGCCACCCCATATCATCTTGGTATCAGAGCGCTGGGTTTACTCGGTGAGCAATATCATCTTGGTATCAGATTTACAGTGTTGCCTCGGTAAGCATCCACAAATCCATCCATAGATTAGTTGTTTTTGTCCTATACAGAAAAAGCCACACAAAAATATTAGGGTTCATAGTTCATTGCCATAGCCTAGATAACACTGTTTGTGAGTTCTAGTTGCTGATCGTCTTCTAAATCTGAGTCCTAGTTTTTGTCTAGTTTTCGTCTATTTTTGATGCGTTGTCGGATTCCCTAGACTATTTCTAGACGGTTCGTCGTGTTCTTGAGTCTTAGATCTAGTAGATCCGTTTTCTTTTAGTCTCAGGTTGTAGATCCGTTTTCTTTTAGTCTCAGGTTGTAGATCCGTTTGAAAGAAGGAGAAAAAAGGCAAACCGATCGGATCTAGACTTGTACTGAGTTCGCTTCACGTTGAAGTAAAAAAAACACGGCTCGCTGCCTTACGCCTGACCGCAGACGGGTCTGTGCTCTAGCGTGAAAGCCAAAAAAAATCTGAAAAAAATAAAAAAATTCGGACCGTCGACTTACCACACACCAGTCTGTGCTAGTACGAGAAAAAAAAATTCTGCCGCAGGATTTTATGTCGTTTTTCTGCCGTGGCAGAGACCAATTCTCAGGTCAATTTTTTTCTTTTTTGTTTATTTTTTTACTGAGTCCACATAGCGTACCTATCCTTGTGAGCCTTAGTAAACCTTTCTTTGTGTCTAAAACTATCCTACGAGACTAGCGTGCTTAGTGCTCTGCGGGCTGCTCAGTTTAGCAATCTTGTGCCCGTTTCGTTGAGACATTGCTAGCGTCTCTCCTTGTGCATTGCAACACGAGCATTCCTCCGATATACCTTACTTTATTGAGCTCATTTTCATAGTTGCAATTGCCCCATTTATCTCCACCGTGTGTGTTTCCGTGGGTCTTTGTCATACGATCAGCACTAGGACTTTTGCGGTGTAGTTAGGATACCATACCTACAGCTCCACCATAAATACCAGAAGGAAATATTGAGTCAAATCAATAATGACTATCAGGTGAATTCATTCCTAATTGAACCTGATGTTTTACTTAATGAGAACTTTATACTACCTAAGTCTATGCATCTTTGTATAATCAGGTTTATTGATAACACAAGCGTTGCGCGAGGAGGAGGAGAGTTGCAGCAAGAAGGACAAGCGCTGATTTCCAATATCAACAAGTGCGCGAGGGAGGAGCGGGAGGCATGCGCACTAGGAGGCAATGAGGAAATCACGTATGAGCAAGAGAGAGAGATGGCGCACCCAGAATTACATGTTTGAGGTGTTCCACGATGTTTGGACTGCGTGCCAATAAGGCCGAACCCATATATGGGTCGGTATGTATCAGTTTGAGTCGAACCGAGTCAGTTTGGGCCAAGTTATGGCTGTTTTTAGGCCCGTTTAGAGGGGAGGATGCCCCAGCCCTCATATAAACCTCTATACCGTCACAAGTTAGGGTTTAGACCACGTTAAAATATTTTGGAGTTGTTTCTTTCATAGAACCTCTGGAATTACCCCTGTGTTCGAATCTACCAATTATAATTGAGTGTGATCTGTTGTTCCATTGGGAATTAGTAGATTGCAGACTACCGTTCGTGGTCACGGCTGCGTGTGCAAGAGCGTGGTGTTGTGAATATCCTACAAGGTTTGAGAGCTGTTGCATTGGCATCAGGGATCGAGCGGGAGAGTTCATAGCTACAGGCTCGTTATCTATCATCCACCATCACCATCAACAAAGTGCTTGCTGAGAAGATCGGGCCACCCCATATCAGGACGGTTTGATTGTGTAATACGCGTAGAAACGCCGGAAGAACAGTGAGGTGGGGAACCCTAAGCCTCTCTCTAGGTGGCTCGGGAAGCAAATGAACTCGCCGGCCCGTGGCTTAGGCTCGATCTCAGAGGAAGCGGGGATTCGCCAGTTCCCCTTGTGGAGGACTCCGGCGTCCTCAAAGGACTTGAGCTGGGCCGCGGTGCACTTGGATTTCCCCCATGAACCTTTGGGAGGTGCCATTGAGAAGTAGAGTTGCACGGTGCGAATGGATCAGATCGAAAGAAGAAGGAGAGAATGAATGCGCGAGAATGGAGAACGAAGGGAAGGATCTGCAAGGCTGATTTGCCACTCCCCTTATAAGGTTGGCGCTACCCGCCAAATTCGGGCTAGCCGTTACCTGTGGTAATTACGCCGAAGTTACTCTTGAAATATCTAACGGATAGTTTGACCAGGTTGAAGGTCCAACTCCTCTATCCCACTCGCTGGCAACCAGCCCTATCCACTCACCAAAGCAGCGACTTGGCAAGCTGTGACGTTCACCGGAGCAGCGACTGGGAGCCTAGGGAAAATTTCCTTGGTTCTAGTGGAGTCCACCGCCGATTCGACTGGGCGTCCAATTTGGACTCGCCTACTCCGACTGCCAAATGACCACCTGCGTCTGATTCAACGATGGCCTCGGGGACTACTGATGGGGATATGCCGAATGGGGTATGCCCAACAGGATGTTACGATTGGGCCAAAAGGTCTCACGAGTGGGCCTGCAGGACGGCGACTAGAATGCGACTAAACGGAAGGCCCGGCGACTGCACTAGAGGCCCAGAACCGTACCAGAAGCCTAGTCGGATTAGGTCAAAGCCTCCGAATCCTTATCTTGTTTGATTGTAACTTGTAAACCCTAGCGAGGTGCCTCGTATATAAACCTCCCTAGGGTATCCTGAGGACTTACATTCCGTCATACACACCCTCAAGCGACTCGCTTCTTAGACGCCGAGCTCGCCACCCCTGTAACTCGCTCTCCAATAATCTAATCCAACAGGAGTAGGTCTTTACCCTCCGGGGGGCCGAACTGGGTAAACCCATGTGCATCCGCCCCCATCTCGCACCGCATATGGCCGCCAGCTCTCGCCCCCAATTCAATCAATCGCTGCCGACTGCAGCGACTGCCGTGGCCATTTCCACGACAATAGTCGATCCCCTTTGGTAGAAGGGGATGAGGCAAAACTAGATGATATGGGGTGGCCCGATCTTCTCAGCAAGCACTTTGTCGATGGTGATGGTGGATGATAGATAACTAGCCTGTAGCTATGAACTCTCCCGCTCGATCCCTGATGCCAATGCAACAGCTCTCGAACCTTGTAGGATATTCACAACACCACGCTCTTGCGCACGCAGCCTTGACCACGAACGATAGTCTGCAATCTACTAATTCCCAATGGAACAACAGATCACACTCAATTATAGTTGGTAGATTTGAACACAGGGTAATTCCAGAGGTTCTATGAAAGAAACAACTCCAAAATATTTTAACGTGGTCTAAAAACCTAACTTGTGACGGCTACGGAGGTTTATATGAGGGCTGGGGCGTCCTCCCCTCTAAACGGGCCTAAAAACAGCCATAACTTGGCCCAAACTGACTCGGTTCGACTCAAACTGATACATACCGACCCATATATGGGTTCGGCCTTATTGGCACGCAGTCCAAACGTCGTGGAACACCTCAAACGTGTAATTCTTGGTGCGCCATCTCTCTCTCTCTTGCACATATGTGATTCCTTCATTGCCTCCTAGTGCGCATGCCTCCCGCTCCTCCCTCGCGCACTTGTTGATATTGGAAATCAGCGCTTGTCCTTCTTGCTGCAACTCTCCTCCTCCTCGCGCAACGCTTGTGTTATCAATAAACCTGATCATACAAAGATGCATAGACTTAGGTAGTATAAAGTTCTCATTAAGTAAAACATCAGGTTCAATTAAGAGTGAATTCACCTGATAGTCATTATTGATTTGACTCAATATTTCCTGACAGTTCAGGCAGTCAGAATCATCATAATCCCTGTATATATCCTCATCATCCTCCCTTTCTTCATGAAAAGCCGTCCTCGGCTTTAGGTAAGCTGAAAGTGGGAGAAACAAAAAGAACAACATGTACGCAAAGTATATGTATATATAACATGTTGTATTATTGTTGTTTACATGAAAAGTATGTCCAGTATACATCAAGTAACTTAAATTGCAGGTATAAGTGAAGTACAAAGAATCATGATCATGGTGAAAAACAACTAAATAGATAGTCTTGTTCTTCAATATTAAATTCAGTTTTCTTAAAGAAGATCTATGATCAAATTTGTGGACAAGATCTAACCAATTCAATATGTGTGAAAACCAAATTGATTCACACCATGCTTCAACTGCGCTACTCTGATTAATATGAACATGATCATGTTGTCCAGTATGGAAGATGCAACTCCATTTGCAAATATAAGTGAAGTATAGAGCAGTAGCACAGCTAGACAAAGACTTTTGGGACAAACACAAATGATATGAAAACTTGGGTTCTATTCTAGCAAGATTACAACGATCAAACATAGGTAAAACTACTTGTGTTGGCTGTATTATATCAACTAGATCTGACTTTAGTTTCATACTATCACAAATTTCAGCATATGTCCCACAACAAGTCATCGACACACAACAAGTATGGCTGAAAACAGCATGTTTCAGTTCAGCGATTCTATCACAAGTAATGCATATGTGATCCACAAGAAAATTTTCATGCATGCTATATTCACCAATTAGATTGAAAGTGAAACAAGGAGAATATGTGCTAGAATTTAGACATGAAATTTCAGAAATCTTGTCCATAGCACAACTCATACTCATAGGTTCATTTAGCATGATGGAAAACACAATATCAGCAGGTGGTATTCGAGCAAGTATTTCTTTATGTGTAATAGTACCACATGATCAAAATTGGAATTTGGTAAACTATCACATGGTGCTGAAACAATAGTGTAAGGCAAATCACAAGGAGGCTTCAGTAAAGGAATAGACTCACAATATGTGGCACATGTTGGCTGAAGCTCCAAATTAGTACCAATGTCATCAACAATCTTCTCAGCTGTAGTAGGTACTACGGCATCCTCCTCAAGTGACAATACCAGATCGTGTGATGCAGGTTGTAAAATAGGCGGCTCCCTTTCTTCAAAAGCAACCTGTACATCACAAGATACAACACTAGGAGTAGACATGATTACGTTAGTAGACAACTCACATGTCTCATTGGTGTCCACTCTCAAAATTTCTGGAATAGGCCATTTGTAGTTGTTCAAAAACATAGAACGTAGAAATTGCTTGAAATCTTCCCAAAGGATTCTTTTACCCATGACACCATACACAATCCTTGCGTCCTTCCACCAACGAGCTACCTCTTCATCCACACGTCGCTGAGCAAGAATGTATTCTATATGGCTATTAAACTTGCTATCAAAAGTACGACATCTCGCAAAACCAAATCCCATATCAATTTCCCAAATCTGATATTCTGCGGGTGTGGCGGAACTTTCCAATCGCCACTTGATTGTAGTTGGATCATATGCCATGCCAACCACAATAGCTAAATAGTCATGGTAGACATCATCTGATTTCTGCATCACATTAACACTAGTAGAAGTCATGATTAGTACATTAGTGCAAAAACACAAAATTGTTTTGGTGGCACACTCACAACTCACTCAAAAACTGACAAGAAAGCAGATCTTACCGTTCCAAAGTGAATAGTGATGCTTACCAATTCGAAATCAAAGACTGATGCACTGATGTGATGAAGTGAATACCAAAGGTATAGAGAACGATCGCAGGGCACACATGTTATTTATGGTGGAGCTGTAGGTATGGTATCCTAACTACACCGCAAACAAGTCCTAGTGCTGATCGTATGACAAAGACCCACGGAAACACACACGGTGGAGATAAATGGGGCAATTGCAACTATGAAAATGAGCTCAATAAAGTAAGGTATGTCGGAGGAAAGCTCGTGTTGCAATGCACAAGGAGAGACGCTAGCAATGTCTCAACGAAACGGGCACAAGATTGCTAAACTGAGCAGCCCGCAGAGCACTAAGCACGCTAGTCTCGTAGGATAGTTTTAGACACAAAGAAAGGCTTACTAAGGCTCACAAGGATAGGTACGCTATGTGGACTCAGTAAAAAAATAAACAAAAAAGAAAAAATTTGACCTGAGAATTAGTCTCTGCCACGGCAAAAAACGGCCTAAAATCTTGCCGCGGCAGGATGGCGGCAGGATTTTTTTTTTCTCGTATGAGGGCAGACCGGTCTGTGGTGAGGCGACGGTCCAATTTTTTTTTCACGCTGGAGCACAGACCTGTCTGCGGTCAGGCGTGAGGCAGCGAACCAATTTTTTTTTATTCCGACTTGCCAAGCAGTACGCAACTAGGACTCTTTACTTGGTCGGATCTGACTTGATGGTAGCGGAAAAAGATGGTGGAAAACAACTAGAACAACTAGAAAACAAATCTACGAAGAACAGATCTAAATCTAATCTAATAGAGGAACTCGACCAGCAACTATTACTCGATTACGATGTAATCTAGGCTATGGCAACTCGTTTTGTGGGGCTTTTTCTGTATAGGATGAAAAACACTCTCTAATCTATGGATGGATTGTGGATTGCCTACCGAGGCAACGAGGAAATCTGATACCAAGATGATATGGGGTGGCCCGATCTTCTCAGCAAGCACTTTGTCGATGGTGATGGTGGATGATAGATAACTAGCCTGTAGCTATGAACTCTCCCGCTCGATCCCTGATGCCAATGCAACAGCTCTCGAACCTTGTAGGATATTCACAACACCACGCTCTTGCGCACGCAGCCTTGACCACGAACGGTAGTCTGCAATCTACTAATTCCCAATGGAACAACAGATCACACTCAATTATAGTTGGTAGATTCGAACACAGGGTAATTCCAGAGGTTCTATGAAAGAAACAACTCCAAAATATTTTAACGTGGTCTAAAAACCTAACTTGTGACGGCTACGGAGGTTTATATGAGGGCTGGGGCGTCCTCCCCTCTAAACGGGCCTAAAAACAGCCATAACTTGGCCCAAACTGACTCGGTTCGACTCAAACTGATACATACCGACCCATATATGGGTTCGGCCTTATTGGCACGCAGTCCAAATGTCGTGGAACACCTCAAACGTGTAATTCTTGGTGCGCCATCTCTCTCTCTCTTGCACATACGTGATTCCTTCATTGCCTCCTAGTGCGCATGCCTCCCGCTCCTCCCTCGCGCACTTGCTGATATTGGAAATCAGCGCTTGTCCTTCTTGCTGCAACTCTCCTCCTCCTCCTCGCGCAACGCTTGTGTTATCAATAAACCTGATCATACAAAGATGCATAGACTTAGGTAGTATAAAGTTCTCATTAAGTAAAACATCAGGTTCAATTAAGAGTGAATTCACCTGATAGTCATTATTGATTTGACTCAATATTTCCTTCCAGTTCAGGCAGTCAGAATCATCATAATCCCTGTATATATCCTCATCACTAGAGATTCCACAAAGGGGGTTTTCTTTAGTCTATCATCTATGCCTAGGGTTACATGAGGGGTGGGGCACTATATATAGGCGAGCCACTAGTTCAAGGGTACTTTAGGAATAAAAGGGGAAAGTCTGGGCGGACTAAGGGGTACATGGGCCGAAGGCCCAGCTGGCGGCACGCAGGCCCATACGCTCTAGGGCAGAGACTCTGGTGTGGGTCTGGAGACTCCGGTCTGTATCCAGTGTCGTCTCCGAAGGGGCCTTCTGGTTGTCCTCGATCTCGATCTGGGGGTCAGTCCGGAGATGGGTCCGGAGACTCCGGGGTCTGCAGGCCGGAGACTCCTAGGTCTGCAGGCCGAAGACTCCGGTGTCTCCAGGCTGGAGACTCCGGTGTGCGCAGGCCGGAGACTCCGGTGCTCCAGCTGCTGATTCTTCCGTCTTCTCTTCCAAATCTCTGGCTTGTCGAGCTTGGTGCTCCAGGCTTCCTCCCATGCCTCCGTACTTCTTGATATGAACCTATCATGAATACATGACGGAGTATGAAGTAGTATACCATTCAATGGGGTAGGAAGTGGGCTTGCATAGAGGAACGGATTCACCTTTGGAGTCCATGAAGACTTGGCATAAGTTGGAGACCATGATGTGGTAACGATCGAAGGTCGGGCTACATCATACCCGATGATCGAATTCTACCAATTGCAATTTAGTGTGATCTGTTGTTCCACTAGGAATTAGTAGATTGCATACTACCGTTCGTGGTCGACGGCTACGTGCGCAAGAGCGTGGTGTTGTGAATATCCTACAAGGTTCGAGAGCTGTTCCATTGGCATCAGGGATCGAGTGGGAGAGTTCATAGCTTCAGGCTAGTTATCTATCATCCACCATCACCATCGACAAGTGCTTGCTGAGAAGATCGGGCCACCCCATATCATCTTGGTATCAGATTTCCTTGTTGCCTCGGTAAGCAATACACAATCCATCCATAGAATAGAGAGTGTTTTTAGTCCTATATAGAAAAAGCCCCACAAAAAGAGTTGCCATAGACTAGATTACATAGTAGACGAGTAATAGTTGCTGGTTGTGTTCATCCTTTCGTTTAGATCTAGATCTATTTCATCGTTTTTGCTCTTTCTAGTCGAATCCACCATTTATTTTCTGCCGCCATAGTCAGATCCGTTTTTTAGCTAGAGTCCTGGTCATACACCCTGGTCAGTTTGTTAAAAAAATTCCTTACCGATCTCTGCCGTGGCACGGAATCGCCCGTTTTCTCTGCCGCGACAGCGTGTCCGACCTGAACTCTGCCGCGCATAGCCACCGCTCTGCCGCGGCATGTTTTCTGCATATTTTCTGCCACGCGCCAGCTGCTATGTCACCGCACATTTTTTGACTATTTTCTCTGCCACAACAGGAATTTTCTCTGCCACGGCAGATTTTTTGACATGTTTTATCTGTCATGGCAGGAATTACAAGTATGACAAAAAATTGCACTATTCCTTAACCTTAGCCACAACCATTCTACTACATAGGTGTAGGAACTTGCCCATTGAGACTAGTTTCTGCTCCTACAGGCTGCTCTTAGGATTTTGGTGCTGTACTTTGTAATTTGGCCGTGTGTGATATATATATATATAAGAGAAAAAGAAAATTAGCAAAAGAAAAGCAAAAAGAGCTATACAAAAGAAAAAAGAAAAATAGTCAAAAAGAGAATTTGAGCAAGAGGCCTAGTGATATCTTTGTGCACTGGTAGATTAAGCAATCTTGTGCCTGTTTACTTTGAGCTTTGCTAGTGTCTCTCGAGAGTAGTGCAACACCCTTCATAGTTGCATTGCCACGTTTTTCTCCACGTGTGTTTCTTGGGTTTTTGTACGATCAGCACTAAGACTTGTTTACGGTGTAGATAGGATACCATACCTATAGCTCCACCATAAATAACCTATGTGTCCTGCGATCGTTCTCTATACCTTTGATATTCACTTCATCACATCAGTGCATAAGTCTTTGATTATGTTTGGTAATGCACCTCTATTCACTTTGGAACGGTAAGAATTCTCCTTTCTTCTCAGTTGTGAGTGAGTTGTGAGAGTTCCTACCAATCAGATTTTGATTTTTGCACTAACCTGCTAATCATGTCTTCTAGTGATGATGATATGTCGCAGAAAAAGAAGGATGAGGAGCTTGTTAATTGGCGCGAATATGAGGCTTTGAAATCCCACTTGACACGTGTGTTTACTCAAACGACCGATGCCATTGACAAGAATATCCAAGACGTGCAAATGACATTGGATCAGAATGTTGGCGCAGTTAATACTATTCAAACGCAAGTGACAACAATCAATGTCAATGTCGCAACGTTGCAGCATTCCATTGAGGCTTTGACAGTCTCCATACATCAAAGGCAGGGACACCCACTGATATGGATCAAGCCGATGATCCTTAGTTTTGTCCCGATCTTTCACAGCGAGTCAACCCGGATAGTAATCCTTCCAATCACGCGATGAACGCAACTTGAAGGAGAGGAATCAATCCAGCAAGTAACGTGATGAAGATCACCACGCCTCAAACCACAGCTCGATAATCCTTGATGCACACAACCTTCGCAGCAATAATAATCTGATAAACGGTATCGCTGTCCCCGGAGGGATGATACACGATGGACCACAATATAGTTTTTAGACTAAACAACTGAACTACCCTAAACCCTAGGTGGCTGGCTCCTTTATATATATGAGGCCTGCAACTAGTCGGTTGGATAGACCCAAACCGAACACACAAACGGACTCGAACCTAACATGGACTCGGACTCAATAACATAGCAAAATATTTGACACAACCTTAGACTTATCATTACATATCGTAGGTCGTCCTAGTGTGCCAATCATCAATGGGATGCGCCCGCATCACCTAGCTTGGTGGAGTCCTAAAATTAGGCTTCACCTCCTCCTTCATGCCCATATCACCCACCTAATGATGTTTTTGATGATTATGATGAGGGAAGTGTGGCTGATGCTGGCCCACATCTAGGCAGGGGACGTGCTAATCCCCCTGCACCTGCGCCTGCTGTTGCACCTGCTTATGGTCGTGGTCTTGCTCCTCTTGGGCATGCTCAACGTGTTCAGCACCAAGTTGTTGATGATGGATTGGGCAAGACAAAATTCTCGATTCCCAAGTTTGATGGCTCACTAGATCCTGAAGATTACCTTACATGGGAGTTGAAGATTGAGAAGCTCTGGCGTTTGTTTGATTATCCAGAAGACAAGAGGTCAAGCTTGCAGCATCAGAATTTGATGGTTATGCTTTTCGTTGGTGGGATGCTATTGTGCAGAATAGAAGGGAGGACAATGAACTTCCTATAATGGATTAGCGCGAGATGAAGCAAATTATGAAGGCTCGTTTCGTACCCGCCAACTACTTGTGATCAGTTTTTGATAAATTGACACAATTGAGGCAAGGAACCATGTCAGTTGATGAGTACTACATGGAGATGGAGATGCTTATGCAGCGTGCTAGAGTTTGTGAATCCCTTCAGATGACTATGCAGCGATTCCTAAACAATTTGAAGTTACCAATCAAGAGCATTGTTCGTCATCACAAGTATGATACCATGAATGAGCTATTGCACCATGCTAGAGAGGCCGAATCCTAGTTGGCTGAAGAGGCGGAGTCATGTGCTTGTTTTCCATCCTCCAGCCATTTTTCGGCCAGATCTACACCTCCTAGTGTACCGCCACCTGCTGCTAGTCCTTCTACACCATCGGCCAAGCCAGCAAGTACACCTTCGTTTGGGTCTAATGCTCGGAAGCCTGCTACACCTACTGCTAGTTCGGGTTCCAATACGTCGACTGCGCGTACTCGCGATGTGGTGTGCCATACTTGTGGAGGTTAAGGGCACTACAAGAAGGATTGTCCAAACAACAAGGTAATGTTTGTGAATGAACAAGGTGAAGTAGAGAGTGGAGATGAAGCTGATGAGGATGATGCTTATGATGGCGAGGATGGTGCCGATGCTTATCCTGAGCATGCACCAACTATTGTCGTATCTTCACGTATACTTAGTGTGCAACCTATTGATGATTCTCAGCGTTGCAACTTGTTCCAAACAAAAGCTCTAGTTGGACCTAACAAAGCTTGCAAGGTCATTATTGATGGAGGTAGTTGCAGAAATCTTGCAAGTAAGGAACTATGTGCCAAGCTGAATTTGACATATTTACCTCATCCGAAGCCGTACTACATACAATGGTTGAACAACAATGGTGATATGGAGGTAAATCATATGGTACGTGTGAATTTTCAAATAGGGCCATACAAAGATTCTATTGACTTTGGTGTGGTTCCTATGACTGTTTGCCATCTTTTATTGGGTCGGCCTTGGCTTTATGACCGCCATGTGCAACACAATGGCCGAGCCAATATGATGCAGCCCATCCTACAGACGCTCCTACATCTACACCACCAAGTCCCCCAAGTGGACCGATGACCCGTGCCCGAGTCAAGCTCCTTCAACATAAGGTGAACTCACTCCTTGTCTCATGTGATTTCGAAAGAATGAATGACCCAGCAAACTTACCAGTTAAAGTTGTCAAGATCAAACGTGGGAGCCGCCGATTCTAACGAAGACTCCTTGGGCAATCGCATCTTCTTGCGAGAAGACGGTGCCACAACCCTCACAAGAATGGCTGGAATTGGCGACTCCGTGCCAACAGCCGTGCCTCCTAGAGTCGAAGGAGTCGATGCGTCGGAGTCCTCGATACGCGAACGCTTGCGAGTATCCGGGCTCTCGGACTCGGGGGCTTCCTCTTCCACATCAGAAGGGACAGTCGACTCAGACTCGTCCTTTTCCAAAGCTTCACGAGGAATAATCCCCTTAGGGAGAGGAGGCATACAAGGCGACACCGCCCAATCCTGCATACAATAGTGAAGATCAGCAAACATAACAGGTAAGCAATAGAAAACGCAATCGCGAAAATAAGCTACTACGTAGCACAACTGTACCTCAGGAGGAGGATTCGAAGCATCGAAAGGAGGAACGACTGGCTTGTTCGGAAGCACATCCTTGAAGGTGTACTTCGTGACCAGTCGCACCCTCTTATCTACCTCACTCGCAGACATGCCATCAGTAGACACGCGAGTGGCATCGTTAGCGCCACCCCATTGAAACATGGGATGGACCCTAGCCTAGAGAGGCTGGACGCGATGACGCAGCCAAGTCCTGACAAGGGCGCAGCCTCCCTCTTCTGCGCCTATGCGACTCTCGAGGTCGCAGACGCGTTGATATAGCACGTCTGTCTCCGCGAGTTCGGAAGGCATGATCACGTTCTTCCAAGAACGCATCTTCTTGCAGGGAGTCGCGGGATCGAAAGGCATGAGTCCAAAGTGCTCGTCCTTGGCCTTCTGGTCACGAACATAGAACCATTTGTCCCTCCATCCCTGGACGGACTTGGTAAGCTTGATGTCAAAGTAGGTGGCGGATGGGTCGACATGGATACCGCAACCACCTACGTCATAAACTAAAGAGCCAGAGGCGGACTGGCGCTTCAATTTAAACAAGCGCTTGAAAATGCCAAAGTGTGGCTCGATTCCGAGCCAGCACTCGCAAAGAGTAATGAAACAGGTGATGTGGAAAATCGAGTTTGGGGACAGCTGATGGAGCTGGAGCCTGTAGAAACAAAGGAGACCCCTAAGAAAGGGGTGGAGAGGCAAAGAAAGGCCGCGAATGACGAATGCAAGAAACATCACTCGAAAACCAGCGGGAGGCACAGGAATGGTCTCACCGCTGGGGACTACCGCAGAAATAACTCCATCCTGGCGAAGAAGACGGAGATCCGATGCCTTGATGATGGAAGGGCGCCATGCACCATTTGTCACGCGGGTGCCCGCGACCTTCTTCTTCCCGCCGGCAGCGGCGCTGGTGCCCGCAGCAGCGGAGCCACCCTTCTTCTTTGTCGTGGCAACGGTGGCCGCGGAATCAGCGGCAGCACCTCCTTTCTTCTTTCCCATTGCATGGCGGTGATGAGAGCGCAGAAAGTAACTTGGAAACGAATGGAGGTGGTCCAGCGCTGTGGAGGAGATGAGCGCGGGAAAGCAGAAGAACAACAGCAATGGCAATGGCAGCGAGGACGAAAAAGTGCAGATGAAACGCCGCTATTTAACCCCTGGAAGATGCAATCCAACGGCTCACAAAAACCCTACCGGACGCATGGCACGCATCGCGCTCGACACGTGGAGAAGAGGAAGCGCGAACCGTCCCCCCACTTCTACCATTACGTGCGGAAATCGAGGAGGCGCAGTTAAAAATAAGATTACGCATGCCCAGTCAAATCAAAGTCAGAAAGTGGGACCCACCGCTCGTCACGTCCCGTCAAAATCGCTCACACGGGCAACTGAGGTCATATAAACGTCAGCACTGACGTCACCAAGGCTACGCAGTGGAAAACTTCGACTATTTTTAGTCCTTGCTGGAGTCTTCGACTCCACCAAGCACTCGGGGGCTACTCCCATAGGGAGCGCTGGCCGTGCACCCTACGACTTTTTCTTTTCTTGTTGCAGGCACGAAGACAATCACAAAAGCAAACCCCACCACTCGAAACACAGTTCGATTATGGACATGGGTTACTCCCATAGGGAGCGCCGAAAACAAATTCGACTGAAACAAGCACACAAAAGATGACAGCAGTCGCGAAAATATTTAGTCCCTGCCTGAGTCATCGATTGAAACAAATAAGCAAAAATACGACAGAAGTCGCAAAAGTTCTTTAGTCCCTGCCTGAGTCTTCGACTCAACCAGGCACTCGGGAGCTACTCCCATAGGGAGCGCTGGTCGCGCACCCTATAATTATTTGCACAACAACTGTGTGTTGATAACATCCGCACTCGCAACCTTTGGCGACACCGCCTCACAAATTTTCCCTACAAAGAGACTACGTCTCCTGGGACGCCCGAATCGTCTTCGCGATGATAAAATTCGGATGCCACGCTTACGGCGTGAAGGTAAGACCTGAATAAGGCCTGGCAACGCATTTAACTGCGCACTACCAGAAATGTATCCGTGCCTACAGGAATGATGAACATGCCTTGACGGACGCGTCGAGTGCTCACACCCATATAACTAGAATTCGACTCCTGTAAGACCTCCGCGGCCTGAGTCGAATTACACCAGCACTTTTCCGGATTCGAGTCCGGGGACTCGAATTTGAGTAGATTGTGTTGTTTCACCCTAAGGTGGTTAACTGATACCGATACTTTGGTTATATTAGGCACGTATCAACAATCCCTATGACATAAATAAAAGTAGTCGAAAATGTACTCATTCAGGCACTCGAAGACTTCAAAAAAGTCCCCAGTCGAATCTGCGATTCCACTGGACACTCGGGGGCTACTGACATGGGTATACCCTACAGGTACTCGAGCTTGGTATATACGGTCCAAATACGTATAGGCCCACGGTGTCGCCAAGGCCCAGATAGAAGGACTCGACTAACCTGCGGACTCTCGATTGCTTGAAGATCAAGAAAAAGCTAAAGATAGAAAGTTTGAAAAGGAAAACCCTAACTTGTAACCGACTCGACCTGCTACCCGAGACCTAGCCTATCTATATAAGGGCTAGGAGGGGCGGCTAGGAGCACACACGCAACCCTAGCTTCCACCAACCCTCGCCAGATTGCATCTGTGCACCGTTGTAACTTTCGAGTCCCTCAATAATTCCACGAACAGACAAGCAGGAGTAGGGACCTCTATGAGTCCTGAACCTGAGTAAATCCTTTGTCCCCTGTGTGCTTGTTTGCTAGTCGATAGATGTCTCTAGCGCTCCCTCCTTCTCCAAAACCCAAGTCCATAACAATGGGCATTGATGAGTTAAACCCTCGTTAATAACTGTATCAAGCGAAAACATTGATACAGGTGTGGTATGAAACAAACTCAGTCCCTAGTAGCCATTATTTATACTAATTCGTTTGGCAACCGATAATCAAGGTTTCCTAATCATGGAGCATTTATGCTAGTTGACAACAAAGTCATATATGATATGATGGACATTTCCCAAAGATAGTTATTGCAGCATGATCAAGTCACAAGGATCATCGTTGCAATAGTTAAAGCATAGTTTCCTTCTCCTTAGACTGTGAGATCATATTAATCACTATCTTCCGAGACTGCTTTGTTCACATCAACCGTCATGTCCGTAACTAGGTGGCCATAAAGGCGCGCGTCAGGTATTCCAGGGGAATAGTTGAGGCCTATGTTATCAAGATCAGGATTTGTTCACTCACGTGACAGGAAGATACACACGTCTTGCTTGGTGAGATTACATCCATAATGTTGACAACATGTGACTAGGTCACAGGGATGGAATATCACGGGAACAAGTGAAACATAACTTGTCGGTAACGAGATTAAATAAGGTCTATGATACTGATGATCAGATCTTGGACAAGTCATATCAAAGAAATAAAGGGAATTGGACTCGACGTTTACGGTTCAAACGACGTCATCTTCGTGGAATGTACAGGGGTCATTATGGGTATCCCGGTCCCGCTAATGATCATTGATGGAGATCATGTCTGTGTCGTTCCTGTGCCGTTAGGGAAATACACTTAAGGGTACGATGAGTTAGAGATCTTTTGTAAGATGGAATCATAAAGAAAGAGAGAAAGCCGGAATCGTTCCGATGAGAAAGATTCGAAGTTGTTCGGAGGAAGAGAAAGAAAAGAGAGACCAAAAAATGTTCTAGGTAAATACATATTTAGTATACATTAATTCATATATTAAATAAATATTTAAATAATAATTTATAAGGCAACTTCCTCGTTAGGCCAAAACCCGGCCCAGAGGAAACCGCAGGAAAAAGACAGCAGAAACGGTCACAGCTGGGCTGTTTTACTACATCCCACAAGGCGTTGCGCGCGCAGTAGGGCACTGTAGGCCGCTGCTGGCACTGCAACGGGACGCCACGCCGAAGCCGGCCCACGCGGGGCGCGGATGGAGCGGGAGGTTGGTGGGTGGGCCGCGGCTAAGGCCCATGATACATTGCAAATGTATCTATAATTTTTGATGTTCCATGCTTGGTTTTATCCACTTTCTTATGTTTTGTCCACACTTTGGAGTACTTTTTATATGATTTCTTGAACTAACCTATTAACAAGAGCCACAGTGCCAGCTGCCTGTTTTCTGCTGTTTTTGGTTCCAGGAAAGTTAGAAAATGAATATTCTTGGAATTGGACGGGACAAAAGCCAAAGTGCCTACTTTTCCGGAAGTCATCAGATGCCAGAGTACGAGACGGAGAGGGGCCAGGGGGCCACCACACCACCTGGCCGCGCGGCCCAGCCTGGCCCGCGCCAGGGGGTGGTCTGGCCGCCTCCAGCACCCCCTCGGCCTCTCCTTCCGCCTATAAGATGCCCTCGGGACGAAAACCCTAAGTACCCGATCAAAAATCCAGGAAAGAGTCTGTAGTCGTCGTCATCTCCATCCCTAGATCGGGAGGGATCTGAAGCTCTTCCCGGCATCCTGCCGGAGAGGGGAATTCACCCTGGAGGCCTTCTTCATCACCATGCAAGCCTCCGGTGTGATGCGTGAGTAGTTCATCCTTGGACTACGGATCCATGTAGTAGCTAGATGGCTGGTTCTGCTCCTTTGTGCTTTCATGTTTAGATCTTGTGAGCTCCGTTCATGATCAAGATCATCTATTTGTAATTCTGCATGTTGTGTTTGCGGGGATCCGATGGATATTGAGATGCTATTTCAGATTGATTATTGATTCTATCATGTCTTTGTTATTTGTGATCTTGCATGCTTTCCGTTGTTAGTAGCTATCTTGGCCAAGTAGATGCTAGCAACTTTAAGAGTTAGTATTTATGCTCGATAGTGGGTTCATGCCTCTGGTAATCTGGGGAAGTGACAGAAATCTCTAAGGTACTAGATGTGTTGTTGCTACTAGGGAGAAAACAATAATCCTTTGTTCATAGAACAATTATATTGTTTACTTTACATGCAATTCGTAAAGCAATAATCTGTTGCTTACAACTTAATACTAGAGGGGGTTCGGATGATAACCTGAAGGTGGATTATTAGTCATAGATGCAGTTGAATGGCGGTATATGTATAATGTTGTAATGCCCAATCAAATCTCAAAGGAATCAAGATGATTAGTATATGCATGTATTGCTTTCTCGATTTTTGTCAATTGTCCCGCTGTAATTTGTTTACCCAGCATGTTATCTATCTTAAGGAGAGCCACATCTAGTGAACTATGGATTCCGGTCTTTTCCTTTACATACAATCTACAAACTGTTTACTGCTTTGTGTTTACTTTCTGTAAACTATTACTTCTTTCCATTCGATACGTTTAATTCTTTGTTTTCAGCAAAACACGGTGAGATTGACAACCTCATCGCAAGTTGGGGACAGAGTTCTATAGTTATGTTGTGCAGGTCTCCACGTTGCTACTAGCACCGGTAGTGCGCCCTGCCAAGGCTCAGCTAGTAACACCTTTGGGGTGTTTTCTTGCTCCTACTGGTTCGATTAAACCTTGGTTTCATAACTGAGGGAAATTTGTTGCTGTGCTCATCATACCTTCTCCTTGGGGTTCCCAACGAGCTCTACATCAACACCGAGCCATCAGCCCACCCGGCCGACACAACCCCAGGTCGTCGCTGCCGTTGCTTAACGGGCCGCGTGCGGGCGCTAGGGTGGCCCACCGGGTCGCCGCTGCTGCCGCGTCGGGCTGCAACGCTATTGCGCCGCAGGGGCGCTCTGGCCTACCCGGTCGCTAGCGGCTGCACTACTGATTGTTGTTGCCTGCTGGGCCACAGCGGGATGGCCGCCCAGCTACCCTAGTGGGCCCAGCCGCTTAACACTACTCCTTTTGCCGTTTTCCTTTTATTCTTTAGTCCCACATGGGGCATCTAATGGAGGGAGTGCCCCTCCTTCACCTATATTGTAATACTCCAATTTTAATGCTAGCGATCTCTGACTTAATCTTGTAGAAAATAAATGGAAATTGGCAGTTGGATAATAGAAAAAAAAATACTATGTACTACTGCTTGAACTTGTGACCCGTTTTAAACATATGGTAGCAAACGGCCACACTTTGAAGCGTTGCTAGTATAAATTTTATCAGTACTTTTTTATCCCTGCAACATGAAGAAAGAAAGAAACGGGATGGACTGGGCCGGGCTTCTTGTCTTTGAGACAGACACGTCTCCTCCCTGCTCCACAAAATACGCTCTAGTGCCCCAGTCCGCCGCCGTCGTTGTGTTCTCTCGATCTGCGATTTCACCGCTCTGGGATTGTGGCGCTAATATTCGTAATCATCTCCGGCCATCTGTAATCTGCGGAGGTTCTGGCGCCCCCTAGATTCTGCCATGATACATACTGATTGCCGTTATGTGCTGTCGCCAGTCATCACAACAGTACGTGCTTCTAACTTCTTTTTCTTTTGTTCCCTGATGATACATCCCTTGCTTTGGATTTAGTAGTAGTTGCAAAGCTGAATGGCATGTGGGGTTTAGAGGGCTTAGTTATGCGTCCGTTCATCTAATTTCCTTATTGATCTATGCAAAACTTCATATGTTCTGGTGATTTAGCTCCTACGAGGCTGCAATTAAACTTTTTTGGCTAAGTTTGGGGCAAGTACAGTATACATTTAGAAGCTACTTTTCTGTACATAGTCTTCTTGGTATCCGTCGTTTGGTACCCAGTAGCAGTTTATTTTGCAAGGTCACTAACTTCTGAGATAAATAGGAATGGGGTGAATGCTATGGGTGACTAGTAAATAGCTAGCATTCCTAGTTTCTTTTTCCTGGAGCACGCCACGAGTCTTATTCACGTGCTAGACCAAGTTTTCTGTTTTTGCTAGCTCCTTGTCTGGTACATAGTTGTGTTGGTAATTTGATCAGATTTTGCACACGCATGTTGTTAGTGCCGGTGCTAATAGGTTGCGGCTAATTAAATTAAAAAGCCTTACACTTGAGTAAACTGGAGTTTTGTTTCAGTTTATGACACTATCTGAGAACATGTTTCTTCGGGTCCTTGATAGAAGGAGAAAAGAAAATAACGGGCAGCTAGCAACGGTATTTTTGACCATCTATTATATTTTCATTTGCGGCTGTTTTATGAATAATTTGTAACGGACAACGAGAACTCTTGTGGGTTGTTTGCGTATAGGAGCAATGATACTTTTTGCTTGTATGTTTTTATGCGATGATGTGTATTGAGTGTGATGTATGTTTTAGTAACAGGTGTTGGCCCTTCTGGTTTGGAAACATGCAATTCATAGTTTGTGCTACACGGTTGAGGCAAGTCCATAACGAGATAATATTTGCATGATTCTCCTCACTTGATTACTGTTTTCTAGCACATGTTATTCATTCAAGTGGTTGGTTATTGTTTATATGTGCTGAGACAAATTGAGCGTGCATTTTGTATAGCATGTTAAAGACAATGCAACAGTGTTGTGACCTGCTGAGGTAGGCACCTTGAGACTATCGATGTTGGGACGAGTTCCACATTGTCGGCAACCTCCACAAGTTGGAGTGGATGGATGCCGACGGATGTCCACTCAAGCGATACCGATATACGCCAAAGAAAAGTGAAAGCAAAGAGCATGTAGGTATACAGGATCTTCGTGACGTCATAACTAGTGTTACAAGATAATAGTTAGTGTCGTGTTTTATGCAATGCTTATTATTTATTTATGGATTTTCTGAGTACTTTGTACTCATCGTTGTGGCTTTTATGTTTTTAGGTACCACCGATGTCGACGTGCATGGGACTGGGAGTAGCACATCTACTGATGTAGCCTGACCTACTATCGTAACCACATCAAGGTCTCCAATTTATGCCAAGTTGTCATGGACTCCAAAGGTGAATCCGCTCCTCTATGCAAGCCTACTTCCTATCCTTTTAAATGATATACTACTTCATATTCCATCCCATATTCATGATAGGTTCACACCGACAAGTACGGAGGCGAGGGAGGAAGCCCGGAGCATCAAGCCCGACAAGATAGATGCTTGGAAGAGGAGATGGCAGAAGACAGATGCCAGCGGTACTACCGCTCCCATCATTGATACTACCGCGCCCCGGTACTATCGCCCAGCATGACCGGAACTACCGGCCCATACAGAAGCCCGCACCATCACCCCTGGACGCCCCGGTACCGGCTTGTGGTACTACCGCCCCCAAGCGGTACTACCGGTCGTCAAGTCCAGTACTACCGGCCATGACAGTGCATGCGCGCACAACAACTGGGCCACAACCCATGTATCCCCCTTATTATGTTGCAACCCTAGTTGTATTCCAAAACTACCCCCGTGTAAGTGGCTGACCTATAAATAGAGCCCTCACCCCCTCATGTATCCCTAGGCATAGATGATATACTAAAGAAAACCTCCTTTATGGAATCTCTAGTTTTTCCTCATCCCCCTATCCAAGGGGACCAACTATCGTCACCACCTCATTGGAGTTTGCATCGCGCCTTTCTCGTTGTACAAGGCCTACGTTTGCGAGTGCGTGAGCATAGTTGTCAAGACCCTCTCCAAGGTGTTCTTCCCTCTCCGCTTGGGATCGAGGGAGCACGTTGACTGATCTTTTCTTTCGAGGATTCTATCGGACCGGTGGCCACCGGCAGGAGAAATCGGCCTTGTATCGTGTGAGTTTTGCGTGTGTTCATCGTGTTCTTCGTGAGGTGTGAGTCCGCTTCCGCTACCTTCTCCCTTTCCCCTCGCTTTCCCATCGATTTGACCATGAGATCCGTGAAGATCGGGCCACCCTTGAGGTCACCCCTTATCATATGGTATCTGCAGCTTTTGAAATTGCCACAGATTTCTTATCGATTTGGTCTTTTCCCCATAAATTTGAAAATTCCACCAAAAATAGGTCCAATTCGTGTTTTAGACCGATCTATGATTTGAGTGAGTTTTGGTAGGCTTTGATCTGTGGATTACTTGCTACACTTGTCGATCTACCTTCCCTGCGTTCACATGGCCTAATTCCATCATTTATCCCTTCGATTTGGTGTTCTTCTTTTTCGGCCCAAATCACCCTAAAATCGCGAAAACAGGACAAATCTGCGCAGCCCAGGAAAATCCGGTACTACCGGGCCCAAACCCTGATAGTACCGCACCTCCCCTGATATGGGGTGGCCCGATCTTCTCAGTAAGCGGATGGCGGTGATGATGGTGGATGATAGATAACTAGTGCGTAGCTATGATCTCTCCCGCTCGATCCCTGATGCCAGTGCAACAGATCTCAAACCTTGTAGGATATTCACAACACCACACTCTTGCGCACGCAGCTGTGACCACGAACGGTAGTATGCAATCTACTAATTCCCAATGGAACAACAGATCACACTCAATTATAGTTGGTAGATTCGAACACAGGGTAATTCCAGAGGTTCTATGAAAGAAACAACTCCAAAATATTTTAACGTGGTCTAAGACCTAAACTACGGCGCCCCCATCTATTTAACGGCTAAGGGTCGGCGGCTACGACTAGGAATAACAGTTCGACTCAAACTAGACTAAGATACAACCGACCCAAAGTGGGGCGGCTCCAGGCGCGCAGGCCTACTCTGCTGTGGCAGAGTCGGACCTGGTTTCTCTATCGCGGCAGAAAACTGCGTGGTTTCTCTGCCGCGGCAGAGGTCCCTCGATCATGTGTTGATCTTCTCGTGGAGTTCTCCTTGCGTTTCCTCCCTCTCCTCCCTCGCGCATTCCTCATTGATCAACACGCCATGTTCCTTCAGCTCCTCACTCTGTGCTATGCCTTCTTTTCCTAAGTACCTGATCATACAATGATTCAAAGACTTAGGTAGTATAAAATTCTCATTAATTGAAACATCAGGTTCATTAAGAAACAAGTTCACCTGTTGTTCTAGTAGCTTAACACGAGCTCTTGTAATAGGTCCAATTCTAATCTCATTGGATTGATCCTTCTTTGCAATTGGAACATCTTCATTAGCAATTGGGGTAGGTGTAATTGTAGGGATGTCCTCATCATCTCCCCCTTCAAAAGGCGTCGTCCTCGACGCTCCAAGGTCTTCTCCAGCATATGGTGACAAATCAGCAACGTTGAAGCTATTTCTAACTCCACCAAACTCCTCAATAGGTATATCAACCGAGTAGGCATTATCATTAATCTTGGCTAACACCTTGTAAGGACCAGCACCACGTGGCTTCAATTTTGACTTTCGAAGTAGTGGGAACCTATCCTTGCGTAGATGCACCCAAACCATGTCTCCAGGCTCGAATAACACTTCTTTCCTTGCTTGATTCCTTGCAGCAGCAATGCTCTTGCCTTTCTTCTCAATAGCCTCTCGAGTCTTCTCATGTAGTTTCTTCACATAATCAGCACGTTTTGATGCCTCCATATCAACTCTCTCATGTAATGGCAGAGGCAACATATCAAGTGGCGTCAATGGCTTGAAACCATACACCACCTCAAAAGGACAAAGCTGAGTAGTTGAATGCACAGCCCTGTTGTAAGCAAACTCTACATGTGGCAAACACTCTTCCCACTCCCGCAGATTCTTTTTAATCATGGTCCTTAGTAGTTGTGACAATGTTCTATTTACCACCTCTGTTTGACCATCTGTTTGGGGATGACATGTAGTACTGAACAGCAACTTCGTTCCTAGCTTCCCCCATAAGGTCTTCCAAAAGTAGCTCATGAACTCTACATCACGGTCAGAAACAATCGTCTTTGGTACGCCATGTAATCTCACGATGTCCCTGAAAAACAAGTTAGCAACATGCGACGCATTGTCGCTTTTGTGGCAGGCAATAAAATGAGCCATCTTAGAGAACCTATCCACTACCACAAATATGGAATCATGACCTCTCTGAGTTTTAGGTAGACCTAGCACAAAATCCATACTAATGTCTTCCCATGGAGTAGTAGGTGCAGAGAGAGGTGTATACAAACCGCGAGGCTTCAGCTTAGATTTCGACTTGTGGCATGTAATACATCGGCTCACAAATATGTACACATCACGCCTCATCTTGGGCCAATAAAAATGATCAGCAAGCATGAGTAACGTCTTCTCATGCCCAAAGTGACCCATCAAACCACCAACATGTGATTCCTGCACTAAAAACAAACGCAACGACGATTCTGGAATACATAGTTTGTTAGCTCGAAACAAATATCCATCATGTATATGATACTTATCCCATGCGTTTCTAAGAGCACACAAACGATATGGTTCAGCAAAATCATGGCCAGTTGCATAAAGTGCACAAAGAGCTTCTAATCCAGGAATTTTAACATCAAGATTGGTTAATAGCATGTTCTTCCTAGATAACGCATCAACAACAACATTCTCTTTTCCCTTCTTATAATTAATGATGTAAGGAAAACACTCAATGAACTCAACCCATTTAGCTAATCTTCTATGCAAGTTTGATTGAGCTTTCAAGTATTTCAATGCTTCATGATCAGAATGTATGATGAATTCCTTTGGCCATAAATAATGTTGCCAAACCTCAAGTACTCTAACAAGTGCATACAATTCTTTATCATAGATTGAATAATTCAAACGAGCACCAGTCAATTTCTCAGAAAAATAAGCTATAGGCCGACCCTCTTGCATCAAAACGCCACCTATGCCTATACCACTAGCATCACATTCAACTTCAAATTGCTTCGAAAAATCAGGTAATGCAAGCAATGGTGCAGAAGTAAGCAAACGTTTCAATGTATCAAATGCAATGTCTTGGGCCGCGCCCCATACAAAAGGAACACCTTTCTTTGTCAAATCATTCAAAGGTGCAGCAATGGTGCTAAAATCTAGCACAAAGCGCCTATAGAAACCAGCGAGACCGTGGAAACTACGCACTTGACTAACATTCATTGGAGTAGGCCAATTCTGAATTGATTCAATTTTAGATTGATCTACCTTTACTCCATGCTTAGAAACAACAAATCCTAGGAATATGACCTTATCTTTTGCAAATGTACACTTCTCAAGATTAGCATACAGTTTATTATCACGTAACACTTGCAAAACTTGTCTAATATGAGTGCAATGTTCAGATTCGGTGTGGTTGTATATGAGTATATCATCAAAGTAAACCACCACAAAGCGACCAATAAACTCTCTCAAAACATGATTCATCAAACGCATGAAAGTACTAGGTGCATTAGTAAGGCCAAACGGCATGACTAACCACTCATACAACCCGAACTTAGTTTTGAAAGCAGTTTTCCATTCATGCCCCTCTTTCATCCTAATTTGATGATAACCACTACGCAAGTCAATTTTAGAGAAAACCACAGCACCACTCAATTCATCTAGCATATCCTCTAAGCGTGGAATAGGATGACGATATCGAATAGTGATGTTATTAATCGCTCTACAATTAACACACATGCGCCATGTACCATCTCTCTTAGGAACTAAAATAACAGGAACAACACAAGGGCTAAGAGAAACACGAATGTACCCTTTATCCAGCAACGCTTGTACTTGCTTCTGAATTTCCTTAGTTTCTTCGGGATTAGTCCTGTAGGGTGCACGGTTAGGAAGTGTGGCGCCAGGAATCAGGTCCACTTGATGTTCTATACCACGCAATGGAGGCAAACCTGCGGGTACGTCTTCTGGAAACACATCCCCAAAGTCCTGCAAAATAGAAGAGACACCAATAGAAATAGGGGTCATGTCGTTAGAAACCAATACCTCGCCCTTATACATGAGCACAAGTGGCATGGCTGTGGGATCCTCACGAAACTCTCTCATATCCTCCTTGGTGGCTAGCATCAATAACCCAGGCACTCTCTCACTTTTCGTTATATCACTCAATTTAGGCTCAATTACATCAGGAACAACTATTACACAGTCTCGCCGAGTGGTAGTATCTTCCTTCAAGTTCACCTCTATCTTCTGGCGAGAATCATTCACAATTTCTTGTGGTGTCATTGGCTGCATAGTAATCTTCTTTCCTTTGAATTCTAAGTGATATGTGTTGGCTCGGCCATTGTGTTGCACATGGCGATCATAGAGCCAAGGCCGACCCAATAGTAGGTGACAAACAGTCATAGGAACCACATCAAAATCAATAGAATCTTTGTATGGCCCTATTTGAAAATTCACACGTACCATATGATTTACCTTCATCTCACCATTGTTGCTCAACCATTGTATATAGTATGGCTTGGGATGAGGTAAGTATGTCAAATTCAGTTTGGCACATAGTTCCTTACTTGCAAGATTTCTGCAGCTACCTCCATCAATAATTACCTTGCAAGCTTTATTGGGTCCAACTAGAGCTTTTGTTTGGAACAAGTTGCAACGCTGGGATTCTTCAACCGGTTGCACATTAAGTACATGTGAAGATACGACAATAGTGGGTGCACGCTCAGCATATGCATCAGCACCATCCTCGCCGTCATCAATTTCATCATCAGAAACTTCATCTCCACTTTCTACTTCACCTTGTTCATTAACAAACATAACCTTGTTGTTTGGACAATCTTTCTTGTAGTGACCTCTACCTCCACAAGTATGGCACACCACATCACGAGTACGTGCCGTAGACATGTTGGACCCCGAGCTAGCAGCAGGAGCAGCGGGTTTCCGAGCATTAGAACTAAACGAAGGTGTACTTGCTGGTTTGATCGATGGTGTAAACGGAACAGCAGCTGGTGGCGTGACTATAGGAGGTGTAGACCTGGCCGAAAATCTGCTGGAGGACGGAACACGAGTACGTGACTTCACCTCTTCTGCCAACTGGGATTCAGCCTCTCTAGCATGATGCAACAACTCATTCATGGTCTCATACTTATGATGACGAACAATGCTCTTGATCGGTAACTTCAAATTGTTTAGGAATCGCTGCATGGTCATCTCAATGGACTCACGAATTCTAGCACGCTGCATAAGCATCTCCATCTCCATGTAGTACTCGTCAACTGTCATGGTGCCTTGCTTCAGTTGCGTCAATTTATCAAAAACTGATCGCAAGTAGTTGGTTGGTACGAAACGAGCTTTCATGATTTGTTTCATCTCGCGCCAATCGATCACAGGAAGTTCATTGTCCTCCCTCCTATGTTGCACAAGAGCATCCCACCAACACAAAGCATAACCATCAAATTCAGATGCTGCAAGCTTGACCTTCTTATCTTCTGGATAGTCAAATAAGCGCCAGAGTTTCTCAATCTTCAACTCCCATGTGAGGTAGTCTTCAGGATCAATGGAACCATCAAACTTAGGAATTGAAAATTTTGGCTTGCCCAAACCATCATCAGCAGCTTGGTTGGGCACACGTTGAGCACACCCAAGAGGGGCAAACCCACGGCCATGAGCAGGTGCATGGACAGGGGGAATAGCACGTCCCCTGCCAACATGTGGAGCAACATCCACAGCGCTACCCTCATCAAAATCATCAAAGGCATCATCATGTTGAGGATCTTCCCGTCTATGTAAGGCGACTGTCAAACCCTCAATGGACTGGTGCAAAGCGGTGACATTGACATTGAGCGTAGCCACTTGCGTTTGAATAGTATCAACCGTTCCAACATGCTGATCCAATCTCATATTTATATCCTAGAGATTCTTGTCAATGGCATCTGTTGTGTTAGTAAACACACGTGTCAAATGGGACTTCAAAGCCTCATATTCACGCCAATTAACAAGCTCCTCATCCTTCTTTTTCCACATCACAACATCATCATCACTAGAAGACATGATCAGTAGGTTAGTGCACAAAAATCAAAAATCTGTATGGTGGAACTCTCACAGCTCACTCACAACTAATAAGAAAGGAGATCTTACCGTTCCAAAGTGAATAGAGATGCTCTACCAAACGAAATCAACAACTGATGCACTGATGTGATGAAGTGAATATCAAAGGTATAGAGAACGATCATAGGGCACACAGGGTATTTATGGTGGAGCTGTAGGTATGGTATCCTAACTACACCGCAAACAAGTCCTAGTGCTGATCGTACAAATACCCAAGAAACACACACGTGGAGAAAAACGTGGCAATGCAACTATGAAGGGTGTTCCACTACGCTCGAGAGACACTAGCAAAGCTCAAAGTAAACAGGCACAAGATTGCGCAATCTACCGATGCAAAAAAGATATCACTAGGCCTCTTGCGCAAATTCTCTTTTTCCACAATGTTTTCTTTTTCTTTTGTATTGATTTTTCTTGATACTTTTCCTTTTGCTATCTTGCTTTTTTCTTATTTTTTTGATAGATAACACACGGCCAACTACAAAGTACGGCACCAAAAGTCCTAAGAGCAGCCTGTCGGAGCAGAAACTAGTCTCAATAGGCAAGTTCCTACACCTATGTAGTAGATTGGCTGTGGCTAAGGGTTTTGGAAAAGTGCAAATCGGTCACACTTTGTAATTATGGTGTCGTGGCAGAGCGGCGGCAGCAAAACTGCCAGAAATCGTGCCGCGGCAGAGTGGTAAGTTGGTAACTTAGAAAGTCCTGCCGTGGCAGAGAAAACGCAGAAATCCTGCCGTGGCAGATTTGATAACCCGGAAAGTCCTGCCGTGGCAGAAAAAGATGCCGAAATTCTGCCGTGGCAGACTCGGTAACCTGGAAAGTATTATTATTTTTTTAATTTTAATTCCGACTCAGCCAAGAGTAGAAGACTAGGACTCTTAGAGTAGATCGGATCTGATTGGATGGTGGCGGAAAACAAAGGTGGGACACGACTAAAACAAAGAGAAAACAAAACTACGACGAACAGATCTAGATCGAAACTAAAGGATGAACACGATCAACGACTATTACTCGTCTACGATGCAATCTAGTCTATGACAACTCTCTCTTTTTTTTGTGGGCCTTTTTCTGGATAGGACTAAAAACACTCTCTAATCTATGGATGGATTGTGGATTGCTTACCGAGGTAATGAGGAAATCTGATACCAAGATGATATGGGGTGGCCCGATCTTCTCAGTAAGCGGATGGCGGTGATGATGGTGGATGATAGATAACTAGTGCGTAGCTATGATCTCTCCCGCTCGATCCCTGATGCCAGTGCAACAGATCTCGAAACTTGTAGGATATTCACAACACCACACTCTTACGCACGCAGCTATGACCACGAACGGTAGTATGCAATCTACTAATTCCCAATGGAATAACAGATCACACTCAATTATAGTTGGTAGATTCGAACATAGGGTAATTTCAGAGGTTCTATGAAAGAAACAACTCCAAAATATTTTAACGTGGTCTAAGACCTAAACTACGACGCCCCCATCTATTTAACGGCTAAGGGTCGGCGGCTACGACTAGGAATAACAGTTCGACTCAAACTAGACTAAGATACAACCGACCCAAAGTGGGGCGGCTCCAGGCGCGCAGGCCTACTCTGCCGTGGCAGAGTCGGACCCGGTTTCTCTGTCGCAGCAGGCTGCCGCGGCAGAAAACTGCGTGGTTTCTCTGCCGCGGCAGAGGTCCCTCGATCATGTGTTGATCTTCTCGTGGAGTGCTCCTTGCGCTTCCTCCCTCTCCTCCCTCGCGCATTCCTCATTGATCAACACGCCATGTTCCTTCAGCTCCTCACTTTGTGCTATGCCTTCTTTTCCTGAGTACCTGATCATACAATAATTCAAAGACTTAGGTAGTATAAAATTCTCATTAATTGAAACATCAGGTTCATTAAGAAACAAGTTCACCTGTTGTTCTAGTAGCTTAGCACGAGCTCTTGTAATAGGTCCAATTCTAATCTCATTGGATTGATCCTTCTTTGCAATTTGAACATCTTCATTAGCAATTGGAGTAGGTGTAATTGTAGGGATGTCCTCATCATCCCCAATATCTAAACAGTACTACCGGGCCTCCGGAAGACCGGTACTACCGCTCAAAAACCTGGTAGTACCGCCCATACCAGAACAGAATCAGTAGATTTCAGCTTTCTCACTATTTTGAGCATAACTTTTGTTTCCGAACTCGGATTTTGGTGTTTTTAGCTCATTTCGAAGAGGAGAAGGACATCTACATCATAATCCAAGTGGTTCATGCTATCTACTCTATCAAAGTTCCGTGAGAAAGGCGGAATCCAACAATAAAGGGTGAAGATCGACGAAGAAAGGTATAAACATTCCGCGACTTCTCCCCACTTGCTTTCCTTTGTGAGCTACACTATCTTTGCGATCAACAAACACCTATGAGACTAGTTTCTCCTATGATTTCTTGGGCTATGCACATTTGGTACCTTGTAGAATTCCGACCAAAGTTGTGACCGTGTTATCTCATATAGTTACCTTGTATAGTTGTTGGCACAAGGAGGAGGCAAGTGAAAAAGAAAAGAAAAAAGAAAAAAAGAAAAAGAGAAAGAAACAAACAAGTGCCTCATAGAAAAGGAAGCGCAAGCTCGATGAACATCATATAGGTGGTACTTATTGTGCATATCTTGTAGCCCACCAATTTTATTGTAATTGAACTAGCGTCTCTCCTTGCACTTGTGCGACATGAGCTTATAGTCTTTGCTAGGTAATCATTTGGTTCTTAGCTCACTTTATCCGTCGCACAAGTCCCATTTATCCCATTGTGTATGTTTCCTTGTACATAATTCCTATCTTGTGGATTGACTTGTTTGCTTTGTGATCATCATGGTTCTTTACTTGCCATTAAAATATCTTGATTTTAGATTGTTCTTGAACATGCCACCTTACATACCTATCCACCATAAGCTTTGTGTGTGTGTTTTAGTCGTTAGTTGGTTTTGGTGTTCCGCGTGAACTTCACTTTACTTGGTTTTGATTGCTCTCAAGTGTGGTCACTTGCATGATACTATCTTCGAAGGTAAAGTAAGGTTTGATGTTACATCCCTAACACCCTCTACCACTTCCATATACACCACTTGGTCTTGTGAATCATGTCTAGGGACTCCGGAACCAAGGATGATAACTATGAAGAATCCATGATGAGCCACCATGACTACGACTCCACAAGTATAGAGGACATGATGGAGCACTACACCGACAATGGCTCCGCATGCTTTGAGGACCCGGAGCACTACACCTACGATGACTCCACATGCATGGAAGACATGGACCACGTCATCAACTATGGCTCCTCAAGCATGGAATACTTGGAGCTCTACATCAACAATGGCTCCACATGCTTAGGTGATATGGAGTACTACAACAACAATGACTCCCCAAGCATGGACGACTTCGAGTGCAGCAACGACAACGCCTCACCAAGCATGGAGGACATGGCGAACTTCATCAACACCGAGGGCTCTTCCATGGCCCATGAAGAATACCTCCACCGCTTGGAGATGGAGGACTACTACACCAAGCAAGCCTAGGCGCATCATCAAGAAACCATGACCTTCAAGGCCAAGCGTGCCATACCAAAGAGAACCACCTACTTCGATGATCCACCTCCATGGAATCAAGCGCCACCACCTACAAGGTGTCAAACGCCACCATCTCAAAGGCGCCAAGCACCACCATCTACAAGGCGCCAAGCACCACCACCTCAAAGTTGTCATGCGCAACAACCTCCAAGGCAACAAGTGTCACTGCCTACAAGAAGAATGGCGCCCCAACATCATCTTCCAAAGGAGGCACCACGAAGCAAGAATCTTCATTGACAAACATACTCTAAAGATCATCGCCAACATCAAGAGGATACAAGACATTGTCCAAGGCATCTTTGCCACCTCAAGAGCGCCAAGGTCCAAAATCTATTGGAGAAGTTGCAAAACAACCTCACCAAGATCAAGAAGGACATGGACGACAATCTCGCCAAATTTGACGAGTCAAGTTCAAGAAGGCACCACAAGCACGGGAAGAGTGCCAAGTACAAGGATCATCATCGCGAGCATCATGTGGATGACCAAGTGCGCCACCTACATCAACCTTGCACAAGGTACGCCAATGACCTCTGTCGACACCATCATAAGGCACCTTCCACTACTCATACCACCACCAAAATGGCACCAAGAGCAAGCCTCCTGATGTTTACGCACTTCTATTCTTGTAGACAGTTGTTGGGCCTCCAAGTGCAGAGGTTTGTAGAACAGCAACAAGTTTTCCCTTAAGTGGATTACCCAAGGTTTATCGAACTCAGGGAGGAAGTGGTCAAAGGTATCCTCTCTCAAGCAACCCTGCAATCAAGATACAAGAAGTCTCTTGTGTCCCCAACACACCCAATACATTTGTCAGGTGTATACGTGCACTAGTTCGGCAAAGAGATAGTGAAATACAAGTGGTATAGATAATTATAAGTGGTAACGGTGATAGAAAATAGCTTGATGGCGTGGAAGAGAGTAAAGGAAAACTGAAATAAAGATGGCAACAAGCAAACATGTAATGAATCTAATTGCAAACGATGTTTCAATGCTTAGAAACAAGGCCTAGGGATCATACTTTCACTAGTGAACACTCTCATATAAATATCACCTCTTTATGATACTACTCTTAACTATTCTCCGGTTGGACACTCTAATCCATGGTAGGGCTATAACAACACACCTCAAAGTTCACTTTCCCCATCTAGATAACCCCACACTGCCACCTTGAGCACTAGATGGTTCAAACAAACACCACAATTTCATAAAGACATCCAACTCCAAATATAACTCATAACAAGTATTTGTAATCTCTAGCCTAAGTACCACCATGGTGTGCACACTATCAACTTCACACACATGGGGAGAGCAGAGATCTATTAAAGCACTTCAGTAGCAAGGTAGATCTATAGATTACAAGCTCATGATCTCAATAAGATCATGCATAGAGAGAGAGGTGAACACATAGCTACCGGTAGAACCCTTAGCCTCAAGGAAGAACTACTCCCTCATCATCATGGGAATCAGCAATGGTGATGGAGATGGTGGTGGAGATCGATGGAGATGGCTCCGGGGGCACTTCCCCGTCCCGGCAGGGTACCGGAACAAAGACTTTCTGTCCCCCGAATCTCCCCTTCGGTGGCGGCGGCGCTGCGGAACTTTTCGTGGATGGAGGCTTGACGATTTAGGGTTTATGCATCGGGAGGCTTTTATAGGTGAGAGGGGAGACCGAGGGGGTGCCGGAGGGGCCCACACCACCCCCTGGCGCGGACTAGCCTGGCCTGCGCCACCAGGTGGTGTGGCCACCCTCTGACCCTTCTCTGTCTCGTATTCTGGCTCCAAGTGTCCCCCGGTGAAATAATAACTTTGGCTTTTGTCCCGTCTAATTCCGAGAATATTCATTCTCTGACTTCCTGGAACCAAAAACAATAGAAAATAGGCAGCTGGCACTGTGGCTCTTGTTAATAGGTTAGTCCAAGAAATCATATGAAAAGTACTCCAAAGTGTGGACAAAACATAAGAAAGTAGATAAAACCAAGCATGGAACATCAAAAATTATAGATACATTTGCAACGTATCAACATCCCCAAGCTTAACTCCTGCTCATCCTCGAGTAGGTAAGTGATAAAAAGAAAGAATAATTTTTGAGGTGACATGCACCATCATAAACTTGATCAAAGTATTTGTAAAACATTGATAGCTGGGATCATAGTACTTCAATCATAACATGAAAGACAAAGTTCTAACAATAAGGCAAAGCAACTATGTTGCAACATGAAAAGGCACAAACAAAAGATTCATGAATAACAATGCTTTGCAAGACGTTTGTTTGTTTCACATAAAGAAAACATAGCATAATAGTATTTAACTTGTCCCTCATAGAGTAGCAAGTATAAATGCATAGGACACCTTCAAAGTTCATAAGTTAAAACAAGCAATATCAAGGTATGCATTAATCAACTAGTCTTGGGACAATGCACATAGAACTAAGAATGGCCACTATGCTCTCGAAGTAGGTGCATAAAGGTAGAAGGTGGAGACTCAACAAAAAAGTAAAAGAAAGGCCTTCATAGAAGGAAGTAGGGATTCAAGTCTCATAAAGAGCTTCCAAAAATTATTGTACTTTTTAGCTTTCAGCTCTCATTGCCCCTATCATAAGCATCTTGAAGTGATTAAGGTTAAAGTGAACAAACTATGGTGTATATGCTTGACGAAGTATATTAGAAATCTCATGTCCCTTGAATACGAGGGCCGCTCCTCATGCTACTCAAGTTTAGTCACCGGTAAGTTCTTGTCATTGTAAGTACATGTGTATCATAGAGAACCACCAACGGGGTACCCCTTGCCCGATGATACAGAAGAATCCCCATATCAAAATGACAAGGCAAGCAGACAATGTGCATCTCAACAATCTTCTTATTTACCATGGGAATATGGTGCTTTTTTCTCTGTTTCCTCTTTTCATAATCTCTTTTTTTCTTTTTCTCTTTTTTCTTAATATAGGACTCTTTTTTTATAAGAAGAATGCTTCATAGACAGCTCATTATGGTTAAGCTGCAGGTTTCCACCATGTCAGCATGGATTAGACCAGCGGCCTAGGCGTTTCTCTAACACATATACATAACTCCATGGACTTACAAGCTCCCCTTTCATTTCACACCGATGACATCCATAGACAAAAGTGCATGATATCAACTAGGTACAAAGTACGAGTGCAATGTTGAAAGCGTTCCCCATGACAGCATGGTTCTGCTAATCCCCAACAAATAAGTGCAAGCATATACAACATAGACGACACAATGGTTCAAGCTTATTAAGGGCAAGAAAAGTAAAGTGTGCCATCAAGTTTGTGAGAGCTTTAATCACTAGTTTTCTCATAACAAGTTTAATTCAGAAGGTAGATAAAAACATGAATATAATTGGAATAGCAAATGCTAATAGGTAGGTATGGTGGACTCTTTGGAATAACTTGGTTTAGGGAGTTGGATGCATGAGTGGAACTAATACTTGGTTGCGGAGGCTAGCAAAAGACTGGGAGCGACAAACTAAGAGAGCAATAATGGCCATAATCATGCAGAGCGACAAAAAATTATTGATCAAAGCATAAAGTGATACTACAAGTTCAAAACTAAATGATCATAAAGGCTATGGTGACTTGGGATAGTCATAACATGGTGTGAGCATGCGCCAAGTCAACCCAAATAAAGCATCAAAGGAGAATACCACAATACTATGCTTTAATATGTTGAAACAACGCATGATTCTTCAAAGGCACATTAAGCAATCTCAATTGTTTATAACAAGTCATGCTACAGCAAAGAATACTAAGTATAAAGCCAAAACAATATCGAGCATGGCATGACAAAGCATAGGCCACAGTCAAAAACAAGCTCTCTTTACCACTTAAACATGAACTTTTCTACTCTTTTCCAATCCCAACCAAACTATTTGAAAACCAATGTATGAAAGAGGGGGTCCAACCAATTTATTCAGCAAACTAAGAAAACCAAGAAAACAAAAACCAAAAACAAAAACGAAAAAGAAGATGCTCCAAGAACAACACAACTATGCATGAAACAATAAAAATAAAGTGTTTGGAAGAAACCTGGGATTTTTATTGATAAAGAGGGGGATGCCTTGGGCATCCCCAAGCTTTGACGCTTGTACTTCTTAGATATTTCTTGGGGTGACACGCGTGGCATCCCCAAGCTTGAGCTTTAGTCCATTCATCATCTCATTACTCATTCCTTCCCTACACCTGAAATGTTTTCCTTCATACAAAACTTCACACAATCTTTATTAGCAACATTAGTGCACTCAAGATAATAAGTCTTTAGGTTCAGTTCCAACACCAATAAAACTTCCATTAAAACACAATCTAATGTAACACTTCCCTCAGAAAGCTCAATTCCCCAAAAGAACTCAAAAAGGAACCAACAAGAAGCAAATGCAAATAATGGCAGAAATCTATCAAAACAGACCAGCAGGTAAAGACGAATTTTTTCGAAGACCTTCTGTTGCTCAAATCGAAAAGTGTTGAACTAACGAAAGTTAGATAACAACCTGGGGCAGAAGCACAAAAATTCACGCCTCAAAAGGACGTACAGAGATTTTACACGAATTTTTATGGTGAAGCACATAAATCTGTTTCGGGACAACAACTTTCCCAATCATTACCTCTCTCTCATTAGAGGTTACTCTTGGCACAAAAAGCAAATAAAAAGGATAAAGAGCGGTTATTACTGAATTAATAACTTCCAAGACTAATCTAAAACTTTTGGGTTATCTCCCAATAAGTACTTTTCTTTAACGCCTTTAAGTTAGGCATGATAGTTTGAGAAGATGCTCACATAAGAAATATGAATTAAAGTAAAAGAGAGCATCAAGAAGCAAATTCAAAGCACATTTAAGTCTAACCCACTTCCTATGCATAGAAATCTTGTAAAGAAACAAGTCATGAAAGCACAAAGCAACAAGCATAGTAAAGCAAAACAAGTGCAACTTCAAGACTTTCAACATAAAGAGGGGAAACCTAATATTATTGAGATGCATAAAACCATGTTTCCCTTTCTCATAATAACTTTCAGTAGCATCATGAATAAAATCAACAATATAACTATCACATAAAACATTCTTATCATGAGCCACATGCTGAAAAGAAGTAATACTCTCCACATAAACATAGTCATTCTTATTAATCATAGTGGGAGCAAATTCAACAAAATAGCTATCATTATTATTCTTATCACCATAATCATCAAATATAGGAGGCATATTGTAATCATAACTAATTTTCTCCTCAATAGTAGGTGGACTAAAAATATCATATTCGTCATTGTAATCATCATATATTGGAGGCATAGTATCATCAAAGTAAATTTTCTCCCCCATGCTTGGGGGACTAAAAATATCATGTTCATCAAAACCAGCTTCCCCAAGCTCAGACTTTTCCATAGCATTAGCAATAATGGTGTCCAAAGAATTCATACTAACAACATTTCTATTAGCATGCAAGTAAAGTTCCATAGGTTTTTTAATTTTCTCTTCAAACACTTCATGTCCTAACTCAAGATAAATACTATAAAGCTCTCTAATTTTGTTATTGTTTTCCATTAAGCCTAACTAGTGAAAACAAGAAACAAAAAGACAAAATTGCAGAATCTAAAGGAAATAACTTCGAGGACTCACACTGGAGGATGTGAGTACCTTTTACCTTACCTCCCCGGCAACGGCGCTAGAAAATAGCTTGATGTCTACGCACTTCTATTCTTGTAGATAGTTGTTGGGCCTCCAAGTGCAGAGGTTTGTAGAACAGCAACAAGTTTTCCCTTAAGTGGATTACCCAAGGTTTATCGAACTCGGGGAGGAAGTGGTCAAAGGTATCCTCTCTCAAGCAACCCTGCAATCAAGATACAAGAAGTCTCTTGTGTCCCCAACACACCCAATACATTTGTCAGGTGTATAGGTGCACTAGTTCGGTGAAGAGATAGTGAAATACAAGTGGTATAGATAATTATAAGTGGTAAGGTGATAGAAAATAGCTTAATGGCGTGGAAGAGAGTAAAGGAAAACTGAAATAAAGATGGCAACAAGCAACACATGTAATGAATCTAATTGCAAACGATGTTTCAATGCTTAGCAACAAGGCCTAGGGATCATACTTTCACTAGTGAACACTCTCATATAAATATCACCTCTTTATGATACTACTCTTAACTACTCTCCGGTTGGACACTCTAATCCATGGTAGGGCTATAATAGCACACCTCAAAGTTCACTTTCCCCATCTAGATAACCCCACACTGTCACCTTGAGCACTAGATGGTTCAAACAAACACCACAATTTCATAAAGACATCCAACTCCAAATATAACTCATAACAAGTATTTGTAATCTCTAGCCTAAGTGCCACCATGGTGTGCACACTATCAACTTCACACACATGGGGAGAGCAGAGATCTATTAAAGCACTTGAGTAGCAAGGTAGATCTATAGATTACAAGCTCATGATCTCAATAAGATCATGCATAGAGAGAGATGAACACATAGCTACCGGTAGAACCCTTAGCCTCGAGGAAGAACTACTCCCTCATCATCATGGGAATCAGCAATGGTGATGGAGATGGTGGTGGAGATCGATGGAGATGGCTCCGGGGGCACTTCCCCGTCCCGGCAGGGTGCCGGAACAAAGACTTGTTGTCCCCTGAACCTCCCCTTCGGTGGCGGCGGTGCTGCGGAACTTTTCGTGGCTGGAGGCTTGATGATTTAGGGTTTATGCATCGGGAGGCTTTTATAGGCGAGAGGGGAGACCGAGGGGGTGCCAGAGGGGCCCACACCACCCCTGGCACGACCTGGCCTGGCCCGCGCCACCAGGTGGTGTGGCCACCCTCTGGCCCTTCTCCGTCTCGTATTCTGGCTCCAAGTGTCCCCCGGTAAAATAATAACTTTGGCTTTTGTCCCGTCCAATTCCGAGAATATTCATTTTCTGACTTCTTGGAACCAAAAACAGCAGAAAACAGGCAGCTGGCACTGTGGCTCTTGTTAATAGGTTAGTCCAAGAAATCATATGAAAAGTACTCCAAAGTGTGGACAAAACATAAGAAAGTAGATAAAACAAGCATGGAACATCAAAAATTATAGATACATTTGCAATGTATCACCTCCCTCCATGCCATCAAGCTTCAATGCCAAGACTTGACGTCCTAGATGACGCATGCAACTTCATGGATGAGGATGATGAAGAACTCTACTTCGCCAAGTTGGACAAGTACATCAAGAGGATGGCTACACAAGCCAAGGTGGTCATGGTAGAAGATGAGAAAGCTCCAAGTAAAGAGCCTACCCTACAAGATGACGATGACAAGGTTGAGAATGGTGAGCATGGGACTTTCCCTTCACCAAAGGAGGCACATGGAGTTGAGAGAACCGAGCCCATCCCTACATGCTTGAGTGATGATGTGGTACCAATCCCATGTGAGTATGAGAGCCACTTAGCCCACTTGAGTGATAACAAGAGTGAGATGGATGACTCCACCATACGTGAGGTTGAGTGCTTCCACTTGGATGGCATGCGTGATACACCAATTAAGTTGAGAGTGGTAGTTGATAGGTCATGTGAGGCCATTTTTATTTCTAACGACTTACACTCTACCTCTAGTGTGTTCTCTTATGATGTGCTAGGTTCCATGGATCAAGAAGCGCCAAGCTTGGAGATGATGATGCCTCCTATCGAGAAGATGTACATGGTGGATGAAGATGATGCCATCCCCATATTGGATGAAGAAGTCACCCACATGGAGGCCAATACTACCACAACACCCACTTCATATGAGAGGTATGAACAAGGTAAGAATTCGGGTGTTGATGATGCCATGATCCTACTAGTGGACATGATGATTTGTGATAATTTGCATGCTATGGATAATACTTGTGACATGACATATGGTCCACTATTATTCCCATGTGTTGATTTTGCTATGCATCATGATGACCATGTGGAATCCTTTTATTGTCATATATTGCCATAGACATGATATGCTCTAAACGTTATGTGGATGACATCATTGCTTGCACTTTGTTGAACAATTGCTCTTTCCAATGTTTTGCTTGCAATGATGATACAAATGGTACCCCTCAGACCATGCTTTGTCATGGATGTTTTACAATTTCTCCCATTGATTGCAATAAGATGAATACTTGCTCTTTCACTTGTTTTGCTTGCAACAATAATCCTCATATGATTTATATTGAGATGGCTGATGTCTACGCACTTCTATTCTTGTAGACAGTTGTTGGGCCTCCAAGTGCAGAGGTTTGTAGAACAGCAGCAAGTTTTCCCTTAAGTGGATCACCCAAGGTTTATCGAACTCAGGGAGGAAGTGGTCAAAGGTATTCCCTCTCAAGCAACCCTGCAATCAAGATACAAGAAGTCTCTTGTGTCCTCAACACACCCAATACACTTGTCAGGTGTATATGTGCACTAGTTCGGCGAAGAGATAGTGAAATACAAGTGGTATGGATAAAAGACAACGGTGCCAAAAAATAGCTTGCTGGCGTGTGGTTGGCGTGGGAAAAGACTAAAGGAAAACTGAAATAAAGAAGGAAGCAAGCAAACATGTAACAGATCTAATTGCAAACGGTGTATCAATGCTTAGAAACAAGGACTAGGGGTCGTACTTTCACTAGTGAACACTCTCATATAAATATCTTCTCTTTATGATACTACTCTTAACTACTCTCCGGTTGGACACTCTAATCCATGGTAGGGCTATAACATCACACCTCAAAGTAAGTCTTTCCCATCTAGAAAACCCCACACTATCACCTTGAGCACTAGATGAGTCCAACAAACACCACAATTTCATAAAGACATCCAACTCCAACTATAACTCATAACAAGTATTTGTAATCTCTAGCCTAAGTGCCACCATGGTGTGCACGCTGTCACTTTCACACACATGGGGAGAGCAGAGATCTATTAAAGCAGTTGAGTAGCAAGGTAGATCTACTAGATTACAAAGCTCATGATCACAATATGATCATGCATAGAGAGAGAGATGAACACATAGCTACCGGTAGAACCCTTAGCCTCGAGAGAGAACTACTCCCTCCTCATCATGGGAATCAACAATGGTGATGGAGATGGCGGTGGAGATTGATGGAGATGGTTCCGGGGGCACTTCCCCGTCCCGGCAGGGTGCCGGAACAGAGACTTTCTATCCCCCGAATCTCCCCTTTGGTGGCGGCGGCGCTGCGGAACTTTTCGTGGATTTCTGATTGACGATTTAGGGTTTTGGTATCGGGAGGCTCTTATAGGCGAAGATGCAAGGTCGGTGGAGTGCCAGGGGGCCCACACCACCTGGTGGCGCGGCCAGGGATAGCCCGCACCACCATATGATGTGGCCAGGCCCTGCCCCTCCTCCGTCTCTGCTTTTGGCTCCGTGAGTCTTCCGGTAAAATAGGAACTTTGGCTTTTGTCCCGTCCAATTCTGAGAATATTCATTTTTTGACTTTCCTGGAACCAAAAACAGTAGAAAACAGGCAACTGGCACTGTGGCATCTTGTTAATAGGTTAGTCCAAGAAATCATATGAAAAGTACTCCAAAGTGTGGACAAAACACAAGAAAGTAGATAAAACCAAGCATGGAACACCAAAAATTATAGATACATCTGCAATGTATCAATGGCCCCCATAGCTTTCTCAAATTTTGGAGATTTTGGTAAATGCCATGATAAGCATGTTCCCCACTTGCAAACTCACCATGCACCTATGCTACACTTGATTGACACTAATAGTGATGTGCACAAGAAGAGATACGTCATGATGGATGATGTGTTTCTCTACCATGCACACATGTTCTTCCTTTTGTGTTTGATGTGTGTAGGTACCCGCACTAAAATGTCAACCTCGGTTGAGCACGAGTTGACAAAAATAGCTCTAGAGAGCATCCCACAAGTGAGTTCAAGATCGAACCCAGCTCTGATACCTTTTTCATGCTTTGCATCTTCCGTGTTCAAAAATTGCTCTTTCCTATGGTTTGCTTGCAAGCATGTTGATGGTATTCTTTCACCTTGTGACAATCATGTTTCTTTGCTATTGGATATTGATGCTTTGTGTGTTGCAAAAAAAATGTTAAACAATTTCTCTTTCCGATGTTTTGTGTGCAATCATAATGCCATTATGAGCATGTATTGTCATGAGAGCTTTAAAGTATCTCCTATAGTTGTTGCAATAAACATAAGGAACAATTGCTCTTTCATATGATTTGTTTGCAAACATGTTGTTTTTGCTTCCGCTTGTGATACTCATATGCCCATGATCTTTGCTTTTAATGATTTGTGTATGGCATCCAACATATTGAACAATTTCTCTTTCCAATGGTTGGTTTGCACACATAATGATGTTGTTTTGGATATCTTTCCTCATGTGTTTTGGCCAAATTCTCCTATCCTTGCATTAAAGATGTTGATCAATATTCTAGTCAATTGCTTTGAGTGCCACACTAAGATGTTCTATGGAGTTTTTGTGTTCCCACATTTGGATAATTTTCAAACTATTTCCATGCACTTTGATCTTGCATATGCATCCTGCTTGCTATACTTGAGTTGTGATAATAGTGTTGTGAACAGGAATGGACATGCCACAAATGACATGCTCCTCTATCACACACAAACATATTTTGCTTGGTCTTTGTTGTGTGAAGGTACAATTGCTTCCACGTGGACCTCTATGGACAAAGAGTTGACAAGACGAATTGAAGAGAGTTACCTATGGCTACCCTTCAATGAGCTATCTCTACACCATAAGGTGACTTACTTCTACTTGAGGACTCATGTTATAATCTTAATGAATTGGCTATGCTTTGAGTGTTGCTTTCCTTTTGTGGTGAGCTTTGTAGGCTTCATGTAAGGTGAAGGAACATTTAAGTGTTGTCAAGTCAATCTTCCCGAGGACGACTATATGGTGAACCCCAGGATCAAGAATGTCTTTCGACCTCTTCTACTGTGTGATGAGCATGTAGAGTCGAGGACGACTCTTTTTGAAGGGGGGGTGATGTAGCCTGACCTATGATTGTTACCACATCAAGGTCTCCAACTTATGTCAAGTCGTCATGGACTCTAAAGGTGAATCTGTTCCTCTATGCGAGCCCACTTCCTACCCTTTTGAATGGTATACTACTTCATATTCCATCCCATATTCATGATAGGTTCACACCGACAAGTACGGAGGCAAGGGAGGAAGCCCAGAGCATCAAGCCCGACAAGACGGATGCTTGGAAGAGGAGATGGCAGAAGACAGATGCCAACGGTACTACCGCTCCCATCAGTGGTACTACCGCACCCCGGTACTACCGCTTGGCATGACCAGCACTACCGGCCCATACAGAAGCACGCACCATCACCCTGGATGCCCCGGTACTGGTTTGCGGTACTACCGCCCCCAAGCAGTACTACCGGTCTTCAAGTCCATGTATCCCCCTTATTATGTTGCAACTCTAGTTCTATTCCCAAACTACCCCCATGTAAGTGGATGGCTTATAAATAGAGCCCCCACCCCCTCATGTATCCCTAGGCATAGATGATAGACTAAAGAAAACCTCCTTTGTGGAATCTCTAGTTTTGCCTCATCCCCTTACCCAATGGGACCGACTATCGTCACCACCTCGTTGGAGTTTGCATCACGCCTCCCTCGTTGTACAAGGCCTACGTTTGCGAGTGCGTGAGCGTAGTTGTTAAGACCCTCTCCATGGTGTTATTCCCTCTCCGCTTGGGATCGAGGGAGCACGTTGACCGATCTTTCCTTGCGAGGATTCTATCTGACCGGTGGCCACCGGCGGGAGAAATCGGCCTTGTATCGTGTGAGTTTTGCATGTGTTCATAGTGTTCTTCGCGAGGTGTGAGTCCGCTTCCGCTACCTTCTCCCTTTCCCCTCGCTTTCCCATCGATTTGACCACGAGATCCGTGAAGATCGGGCCACCCTTGAGGTCACCCTTTATCATCTACAATATACACACTACTTTCACATGTTACAAACCTTGCTTATAGAGTAGTTTACCTACACTCAAGATCACTCTTGTATTATCCTTTACCGTAAGGTTTGGTTTACATTTTTGTAGAAACCGAGTTACCCGTATAAGACATTTTGGATATGACAACTTAACTTGGTACTTTTGAACCGTATAGTTCTGTGTATGGATAAAATCGGTGTCTTTTTATTACCTTGTTGTCTTGGATATACCCATAACCAAAGGAGACATTGCTGGAATTTCTATTTTCTTTATCATACGAGTAGCGATTAAAGTATGTGTAGCATTGCCAAATAGGGTGGATATCTGGGGTGTTACATATATAAAGGGGTGCCCATGGGTGGGATTAAACACAACAATAAAAGTATTCTCTGAGGAACTTTCCTTAGGTAAATCTCTCTCTCTCATGTTGTCCTCTGCAATGGAGCCGTCTCAGGAAGGATGGCGCCTGCAAGACACGACACACCTGCAACACGCCGTTGTGCTATAGGGATTTCAGTTAGGGGATCTACTTCCGCACTTCCCCGCAGAGATGAGGGAAACCGGAGGTCGTCATTGTATATTGTATGTGTACGAAACCTCGAGGGTGCTACTAATAGTACACCTTGGATGTCGTGAGCCGGAGCTACTACACGATGAAGATGGAGCAAGGGTGACCTTCAAGGAGCTTCGCGACCTTGAGATCGGCTACGAGTACGACTACATCATCCACATTCCTCTCAGAACGTTAACAGCTTTAGGACTACAAGGGTATGTTTCTGAAACCTTGGTCGTTACTTCATTACTACATAGATAGATCCCGGGTGTCTGATTGTGCGGGCATTGATCCTATAGTTGTTACCCTCTAATGTTTACTTGTTTATATCGCGACATTGTTTGATGAAGCGACCCAGACCGACCTTACGCATAACCTTACGCGAGACTAGTTCCACGCTCGACATACGGCTTATACCGTATAAGTGGCTAGTGGGTGTCTATTTCTCAATCAATAGTTGATATAGCATTTACAATGAAGGGCCCCGATAGGGGTGTAGTGGAGACAACTTCTTGGATCCATGTTGTGGTTGGAAAGTTTATAGATTAGAAACGTTCTGTTGCGAAAGCCCTAACAGCCACGTAAAACTTGCAAAAGATAAAGTAGAGGCGTCTAACTTTGTTTTGCAGGGGGCATGTGATTTGATATGGTCTGGTCATTACGAAAAGTAAAGTAGTTTATTTTTCCTATTACTAAGTAGTATAGTAATAGTCATCGTTCCGATGGATGACCTACTGATGGCGTCGTAGACTTGGCATCAAACCGGTGGCAAGATGGAGATCATGCAGGAGCGCTCGATGGAGATCAAGGCGTGTGAAGAAGGGCCATATCATATCACTATTTACATGTGATATTGATACTAGTTTTACATCTAGTTGTGTGATTGTATTTGAAAGAACATTTCATGATCCCTAATGTTTTGTGTGTTAGATAACAATACCAAGGATTATTTAATGTGTGTCTAGTGCTGCAAATTAATGTTCACTTAAAAAGTAGCTAAACCAAAGTTTTGGGGGGCGGGTTATCTGCCCCCGGTCGATCGACAAAGGAGGGCAATGTTGAGGATTTGCATGGGTCGGGCACAAGCACATTTACATTTTAATTGTTTTCTTTATCCTTGCTTGTGCCCATTTAGCGTTAAAATTTTAAATTTGCTATTTGGTTTATGATTGTTTCAGACTATGTGGTTGTGTGAGACTATGGATCTATCTCGGTTATCTTTGGAATTATCACTATGGATTTATCTTTATGAGAGTATGGATTCATCCCCATGCCATGGAATTCTGGTATTATCTTTATGGATGCATTCCAATAGTATTATTCTTGGAAGTCTCAATAAGTGATTATTATAGTGTCTATCTCTGTATTATTGAGGACTTCATCTTCCGGTGGTATGATACATTCTTCCCTAACTCATCATTTGATCTTAGGTTCCAACTCATGAAAAGCCTTGTACCTTCATGTGTGCATGTGTATTCAAATGCAAACTTGTTGTATGCACACATCTAGGGGGAGTCTTTTTATATCTTGGAATGATGTTGTTAGTAGGGCTTTATTGCAAATCCTAGTATTGTCATCTAACACTAAAAAGAGGGAGATTGAAAGAACATTTCATGATCCCTAGTGTTTTGTGTGTTAGATAACAATACCAAGGATTATTTAATGTGTGTTTAGTGCTACAAATTAATGTTCACTAAAAAAGCAGCTAAACTAGAGTTTTGGGGGCGGATTATCCGCCCTGCCAAGGGTCGGATTATCCGCCCCTAGTCGATCGACAAAGTAGGGCAAGACACGTCTCTCTATATGGGGGTGGATTTTCCTACGGATTGTCTGGCCCGAGCCAGAGTTTTTGCTTGGGCCGAATAATCCGCCCCCAGGATTTTTCCAAAAGCAGCAAAGGCGCGTCTCTCTGTATGGGGGTGGATTTTTGGCCCGAACAATCCGATTTTGGGCCGGATATTTGCCACGGCCAGATAATCTAGCCCCAAACTTCTCCAACAGCTGGCTTTGGTAGGGGTATTGATGACCCACAAGTTTAGGGGATCGCAACAGTCTTCGAGGGAAGTAAAACCCAATTTATTGATTCGACACAAGGGGAGCCAAAGAATTTTTATAAGCCTTAACAACTGAGTTGTCAATCCAGCTGCACCTGGAAACAGTCTTGCTCGCAGTAGTTTATCAGTAGCACTAGTTTTGTAATAGTAATAGCAAGTAACAGTAGTAGTAAAAGTAAAGAAAGTAGTAACAATTGCAGTAAATAGAAGGATTAAAGCGCGGTAGGCATAGGGATGGATGGACGGGCGTTGCATGGACAAGACAATTCATGTAGCAATCAAGACATAGGGCATTTGCAGATAAATAAGATAAAGCATCCAAGTACTAAATAATCATAGGCATGTGTTCCATATATAGTCATACGTGCTCGCAATGAGAACTTGCATAACATCTTTTGTCCTGCCAGCCCGTTGCAGCGGGGCCTCTAGGGAATCTACTGGCAATTAAGGTGCTCCTTTTAATAGAGCACCGGAGCAAAGCATTAACACTCCGTGAACACACGTGATCCTCATATCATAGCCATTCCCTCCGGTTATCCCGATTCTTGTCACTTCAGGGCCTTTGGTTCAGGACAACAATATGTATATACAACTTGCAGGTAAGATCATAAACAATAATATCCTCATGAATCAATAACATGTTCAAATCTGAAATCATGGCACTCAGGCCCTAGTGACAAGCATTAAGCATAACAAGTTGCAACAATGTCAAAAAGCACTAACAATAGATATTAGGCACCATGCCCTAACAATCTGATGCAGTTACATGAACGATCTCATCCAATCCCTACCATCGACATAGCCTACAGCGGGGGATTACTCACTCATGGATGGGGGAGTCATGGATGGTTGATCGAGAAGCGATGGTGATGATGATGGCGATGATCTCCTCCAATTCCCCGTCCCGGCAAGGTGCCAGAACGGAGTTTCTGGTTCCGAATCTCAGTATCTGGTGGTGGTGGCGCAACGGAACTCTATCTGGAAAATTGTCGAACCCCCCTTTGTTTTTAGGTCAGAGGGCTTATATAGGCGAAAGGAGAGGTCGAGGCGAAGTCTGAGGCGGCCACACCACCCCCTAGCACGGCCTGGCCTGGCCCGCGCGGCCAGGTGGTGTGGGCCCCTCGTGGCTCTTCTTCGTCCCGTCTTCTGGCTCCATGAGTCTTCTGGTAAAATATGAGTTTTGTGATATTTTCTGGGATTTTTCCTGAAAGTTGATTTCCTGCACAAAAACGAGACACCAAAGCAATTCTGCTGAAAACAGAGTCCGCATTAGTTGTATCCAAATCACACAAATTAGAGAAGAAACAAATATTAAAAGTGTTCGGGAAAGTTGATACGTTTTGGACGTATCAACTCCCCCAAGCTTAGCTTATTGCTTGTCCTCAAGCAATTCAGTTGAAAACTGAGTGCGATAAAAGAAACTTTCACAAACACATTTGTTTCATAAGATGTATATACTCCCAGCATATGATCAAATACTTAGGCAATTCATAATAAAGAGTATGCAAATAAGGTTACCCAGTAGTCATGCAAGCTATGAAGAGATTCTAACCCATTAATAGTAAGCAGCATGACACATAAGCATATGCAGGATTGTAGTGCTCATAAGAAGATATGATAAAGTGGTGTCTCACTTGCCTTTCTTTGGAGCAAAACATAAATGCCAAGGCACCTCTAAAGTTTAAGTGAAGACTAGAAATAAAAATATCAGAGATTCAAGTGTCAAAGTTATTTCATAGTTAACCATGTTTTGAGACAAGCACATTACACTAAGAATGACAGTTATGCTCTCGGGAAGGTGCTCAAAGAATAAATGGTGACTCAATATAAAAGTGAAAGAAAAGATTTGAAAAGTTTGAAAGGCTTCCAAATGTTGAAAGTATGGTACTCATTAGCTTTGAGCTCTCATTGCCCCTATCATAAGTATCTTTAAGTGATTAGGGTTAAAGTGATCAAATATGAGGATATGCTTGACAAGTTATAAGCTGAAAATATCATGCCCCTTGCTTACGAGTACCGTTCCTCATGCTACTCAACTTTAGTCACAAGTAAGTTCTTGTCATTGTAAGTACATGTGTATCATAGAGAACCGCCAACGGGGTACCCCTTGCCCGATGATATGGAAGATTCCCCATATCAAAATGACAAGGCAAGCAGACAAAATCGACTTATTTGAAAGAACTCACAAAGATAATAATAAATAAAGATCAGTAATCTTGTCTCACAAATTCAAAAAGAAGAACTAAAAATTTCTAAGCTGAAAGCACAAGAAAACTAAGGCTAACCATAGTGCTAGCAAAACAGAACACTCACAAAACAATAAGAATGAAAACTAGAGTGTTCTAAACAATGAAAGCAGAGCGTGTCTCTCTCCAAAAGAAGTGCTGGGATCCAACCAACTTATTGCAGCAAACCAAGCAAAATAAAACTAAAAACAAAAACAAAGACGCTCCAAGAACAACACAATAGTGCATGAAACAATAAAAACGAAGTGTCTAGAAAGACCTGAGATTTTTATTGCTAAAGAAGGGGATGCCTTGGGCATCCCCAAGATTTTACGCTTGTACTTCTTGGATATTTCTTGGGGTGCCACGCTGGCATCCCCAAGCTTGAGCTTTAGTCCATTCTTCATCTCATTACATCATTCTCTCCATTACACCTGAAAATTTTCCTTCATACAAAACTTCACACAGTCTTTATTAGCAACATTAGTGCACTCAAGATAATAAGTCTTTGGGTTCAGTTTCAACACCAATAAAACTTCCATTAAAACATAAGATGCTGTAGCACTTCCCTCAAAAAGCTCAATTCCTCAAAAAGAAATCGATAAAGAGGCAAATGCAAATAATGGCAGAAATCTGTCAAAACAGACCAGCAGGTGAAAACCTATTTTTTTAAAGACCTTATGTTGCTCAAATCGAAAAATGTTGAACTAACGAAAGCTAGATAACAACCTGGGGCAGAAGCAAAAAAGTTCACGCCTCAAAAGGACGTACAGAGATTTTACAAGAATTTTTACGGTGAAGCACAGAAATCTGTTTCGGGACAGCAACTTTTTCAATCATTACTTCTCTCTCATTAGAGATTACTCTTGGCACAAAAAGCAAATAAAAAGGATAAATAGCGGTTATTACTGAAGTAATAACTTCCAAGAATCATCTAAAACTTTTGGGTTATCTCCCAATAAGTACTTTTCTTTAACGCCTTTAAGTTAGGCATGATAGTTTGAGAAGATGCTCACATAAGAAATATGAATTGAAGTAAAAGAGAGCATCAAGAAGAAAATTCAAAGCACATTTAAGTCTAACCCACTTCCTATGAAAAATAATCTTGTAAAGAAACAAGTCATGAAAGCACAAAGCAACAAGCATAGGAAAGCAAAACAAGTGCAACTTCAAAATTTTCAACATAAAGAGGGGGAACTTAATATTGTTGAGATACATAAAACCATGTTTCCCTCTCTCATAATAACTTTCAGTAGTATCATGAGTAAAATTAACAATATAACTATCACATGAAACATTCTTATCATGAGCCACATGCATATAATAATTATTACTCTCCACATAAGCATAGTCATTCTTATTAATTGTAGTGGGAGCAAATTCAACAAAATAGCTATCATTATTATTCTCGTCACCATAATCATCAAATATAGGAGTCATATTGTAATCATTATTAATTTTCTCCTCAATAGTAGGTGGACTGAAAATATCATATTCATCATTGTAATCATCATATATTGGAGGTTTGGTATCATCAAGAAATAGAATAGCTATCTTCCAAAGCTGGGGAACTAAAAAGATCATTTTCATAAAAACTAGCTTCCCCAAGCTTAAACTTTTCCATAGCATTAGCAATAATGGTGTCCAAAGAATTCATACTAACAACATTGCTATTAGCATGCAAATAAAGTTTCATTGGTTTTTTAATTTTCTCTTCAAACACTTCATGTCCTAACTCAAGATAAATACTATAATGTTGTTGTTTTCCATTAAGCCTAACTAGTGAAAACAAGAAACAAAAAGACAAAATTGCAGAATCTAAAGGAAATAACTTCGAGCACTCACACCGGAGGATGTGAGTACCTTTTACCTTACCTCCCCGGCAATGGCACCAGAAAATAGCTTGATGTCTACGCACTTCTATTCTTGTAGACAGTTGTTGGGCCTCCAAGTGTAGAGGTTTGTAGAACAGCAGCAAGCTTACCTTAAGTGGATCACCCAAGGTTTATCGAACTCAGGGAGGAAGTGGTCAAAGGTATCCCTCTCAAGCAACCCTGCAATTAAGATACAAGAAGTCTCTTGTGTCCCCAACACACCCAATACACTTGTCAGGTGTATAGGTCCACTAGTTCGGCAAAGAGATAGTAAAATACAAGTGGTATGGATATAAGACAACGGTGCCAGAAAATAGCTTGATGGCGTGGAAGAGACTAAAGGCAAACTGAAATAAAGATGGAGGCAAGCAAACATGTAACAGATCTAGTTGCAAATGGTGTTTCAATGCTTAGAAACAAGGCCTAGGGATCATACTTTCACTAGTGAACACTCTCATATAAATATCTTCTCTTCATGATACTACGCTAAACTACTCTCTGGTTGGACACTCTAATCCATGGTAGGGCTATAACAACACACCTCAAAGTCCGCTTTCCACATCAACCCCACACTATCACCTTGAGCTCTAGATGGTTCCAACAAACACCACAATTTTATAGAAACATCCAACTCCAAATATAACTCATAACAAGTATTTGTAATCTCTAGCCTAATTGCCACCATGGTGTGCACGCTGTCACTTTCACACACATGGGGAGAGCAGAGATCTATTAAAGCACTTGAGTAGCAAGGTAGATCTACTTGATTACAAAGCTCATGATCACAATATGATCATGCATAGAGAGAGAGATGAACACATAGCTACCGGTAGAACCCTTAGCCTTGAGGAAGAACTACTCTCTCCTCATCATGGGAATCAGCAACAGCGATGGAGATGGTGGTGGAGATCGATGGAGATGTCTCCGAGGGCACTTTCCCGCCACCAGTATCACAGGGGAGCACCGCCCCTTAGCACCCTTCCTTCATGGCTTCTTGGGAGCCCTTCCCCATGGAGATGGGATCCATGGGAAGGCAAAAACGTGGCATTGGTGGCTGCAAATTCATGGGTGGAGGTTGCTCCCACGAATTAGGTTTCCTCCCTTTATATAGCTTCTTGGATTCTCATCACCCCATCTTGGGCTGCAGTAAATCGTGCCTATCGGGCCCGTACGGACTTGGAATCAGCTAAATTTTATGTCTAGTTTGTCGTGAAATTTCCAACAACTTTGTAGTTGAAGAGTTTTCCGTTTGACGCCGTCTTCGACCCGAAACATGACCATCTTCAAAAAGAGTTCTGAGACAGATTTCTGGAAAATTCCAATTTGACTCCAACAAGGTTTCCACTTGTATTCTTGGTAATTCCTACACATCAAAGTGTAAAACAAGAAAATTATGCACTTTTGCAACATTAGTAGGTTAGTCCAAATAAATCATAAACTTTAAATAAAAAGAAGTATCAAAAGCATATTATTAGCATAAAACCATCAAAAATTATAGATACGTTATGAACGTATCACTTGCGACAAAACAAAATTAATAATGGCATAAAAGTGACACAAGAACTCTGAGGTAGAATAAATCACCGAGGCTTAACTGACTTTTTGTTTAGTAATATGCATGTGTGAGCATGTGCCAAGTCGATTCTAATAGAACATTCAGAGGACACCACAATGTCATACCAAGTTATGAATAGAACAATGCGAGCAAACATTTATATGACATGTTACAAACTATAATGGATTGGAACTGATCATAAGAAGGCAAGGACCACTAAGTATCCATTAAATGACATACACCTTACATAAATAGACTAAGCATGCTCACAATGATGAGTATATGTACAAAAATGAAAACAAATAGAGTTCATACTAGCCTCTTACCACACCTTGAGTTGTCATAAATCATCATTGTCTTTCACTTGTGTGACTTGAATAATAAGATAAAACCAAACTCCAAGGAATCACTGAGGACCGCTGAACCCTGCAATGAACTTTACAAAACTAGAGAAGAACAAGAAATATTTTTGGGTTTTCGATTTTTAAAGGCAAGAACCGAAGGGAAAAGCGAGCAAAGCGAAATCTTTTTGGGTTTTGTGATGAAGTGAATATCAAAGGTATAGAGGACGATCACAAGGCTCACAGGGTATTTATGGTGGAGCTGTAGGTATGGTATCCTAACTACACCGCAAACAAGTCCTAGTGTTGATCGTACAAATACCCAAGGAACACACACGTGGAGAAAAACGTGGCAAGGCAACTATGAAGGGTGTTGCACTACGCTCGAGAGACACTAGCAAAGCTCAAAGTAAACAGGCACAAGATTGCTCAATCTACCGGTGCACAAAGATAATACTAGGCCTCTTGCTCCAATTCTCTTTTTTTCAACTTTTCTTTTTCTTTTGTATAGCTTTTTCTTGATACTTTTCCTTTTGCTATCTTGCTTTTTTTTTGATAGATAACACACGGCCAATTACAAAGTACGGCACCAAAAGTCCTAAGAGCAGCCTGTCGGAGCGGAAACTAGTCTCAATAGGCAAGTTCCTACACCTATGTAGTAGATTGGCTGTGGCTAAGGGTTTTGGAGAAGTGCAAATCGATCACACTTTGTAACTATGGTGTCGGACAGAAAAACAGCTCAAAATCCTGCCGTGGCAGAACGGTAACTTGGTAACTCAGAAAGTCCTGCCGTGGCAGAGAAAAACACAGAAATCCTGTCGTGGCAGACTTGGTAACCCAGAAAGTCCTGCCGTGGCAGAAAAAGACGCCGAAATCCTGCCGTGGCAGACTCGGTAACCTGGAAAGTATTTTTTTTAATTCCGACTCAGCCAAGAGTAGAAGACTAGGACTCTTAGAGTAGATCGGATCTGACTTGACGATGGACGAAAATAATGGTGGCAAACTACTAACAACAAAGAGAAGAACAAGATTACGAAGAAACAGATCGAGATCTAAACTAAAGGATGAACACGGCCAGCAACTATTACTCGTCTACGATGCAATCTAGTCTATGACAACTCTTTTTGTGGGGCTTTTTCTGGATAGGACGAAAACACTCTCTAATCTATGGATGGATTGTGGATTGCTTACCGAGGCAACGAGGAAATCTGATACCAAGATGATATGGGGTGGCCCGATCTTCTCAGCAAGCACTTTGTCGATGGTGATGGTAGATGATAGATAACTAGCCTGTAGCTATGAACTCTCCCGCTCGATCCCTGATGCCAATGCAACAGCTCTCGAACCTTATAGGATATTCACAACACCACGCTCTTGCGCACGCAGCCTTGACCACAAACGGTAGTATGCAATCTACTAATTCCCAATGGAACAACAGATCACACTCAATTATAGTTGGTAAATTCGAACACAGGGTAATTTCAGAGGTTCTTTGTCTTGGACAGCTTCTTGCGCTTCCTCCCTCTCCTCCCTCGCGCATTCTTCATTGATCAACACGCCTTGTTCCATTAGCTCCTCGCTCTGTGCTTCACCTTCTTCTCCTAAGTACCTGATCATGCAATAATTCAAAGACTTAGGTAGTATAAAATTCTCATTAACTAAAACACCAGGTTCATTAAGAAACAAGTTCACCTGTTGTTCTAGTAGCTTGGCACGAGCTCTTGTGATTGGTCCAATCCTTATCTCATTGGATTGATCCTTCTTTGCAATTGGAACAACTTCATTAGCAATTGGGGTAGGTGTAATTGTAGGGATGTCCTCATCAAACGCGATGAACACACTCACACAAAACCACGATACACACCAATAGCTCACGCCGGCGGTGACCGGTCCGGCGCAATCCCTAGGATCGGCATCGGGCGGAGGACTCCCTCTCGAACCGACACGGTGAGATGGGAGACTCGGTGAGATCTTGACGTCTTGGCAAAGGGACACCGATGACAAGGCCTTATACAACACGGAGGCACGATGCAAACTCCAACGAGGTTTGGGGATATTGGTGCTCCTTGGTCAAGGAGCATGAGGCAAGAATTAGATAGATCCACAAAGGGGTTTCCACTAATTCCAATATCATGCTAGGGTTTACAATGGAGGTAGGGGACTATATATAGGCCAGCCACTTAAACAGGGGTACTTTAGGAATAAAAGACAAGTTCTAGACGGACTAAGGGGTACATGGGTCGCAGGCCCAAAGGCCTTTTCATGCCTGGCGACAGTCGAACCAGAGACTCCGGTGTGGTGGACCGGAGACTCTGGTCTAGGCCGGAGATTCCGGTCGGTTTCTGCACCAGCCTCCGGAGGGGCCTTCAGATTGTCCCAGGGCCTGGTGCAGGGGCCAGACCGGAGGTGGGACCGGAGACTCCGGTGTCTTCAGGCCGGAGACTTTGGTGGATCGGAGACTCCGATGTGCGCAGACCAGAGACTCCGGTCTGAGCAGCTCCAACGTCTTCTGCTTCATGATCTGCTCCTTGTTCTCCATCCTGGGGTGCTTGGTGATGTGTTGGTGCTTCGTACCTGATGATGCATAGAGTAGTTGCATGAAGTAGCACACCATCCAAGGATTTATCAAATTGGCACGAGGCGAGGAGCGAGTTCACCTTAGCTTGTAGGAGTTTGGCTCGAGCACGAGTCATGGGTCCACTTGGTGGACTCGGTGGTGTAGATGTAGGAGCGTCCGTAGGATGGGCCGCATCACTTAGGTAGTATAAAGTTCTTGATGTAGCCCGACCTTCGGTCGTTACCACATCATGGTCTCCAACTTATATCAAGTCGTCATGGACTCTAAAGGTGAATCCGTTCCTCTATGCGCTCCCACTTCCTACCCTCTTGAATGGTATACTACTTCATACTCCGTCCAATATCCATGATAGGTTCATACCGACGAGTACAGAGGCAAGGGAGGAAGCCTGGAGCACCAAGCCCGACAAGACGGAGGCTTGGAAGAGAAGATGAAAGAAGCAGCAGCTGGAGCACCAGAGTCTCCGGCCTGCGCACACCGGAGTCTCTGGCCACACCGGAGTCTCCGGCCTGAAGACACCGGAGTCTCCGGCCTGCAGACCCCGGAGTCTCCGGACCCATCTCCGGACCGACCCCCAGATCGAGCTCGAGGACAACCAGAAGGCCCCTCCGGAGACGACATCGGAGACAGACCAGAGTCTCCGGCCCTCACCGGAGTCTCCGGCCTGATCGTATGGGCCTGCGCGCCGCCAGCTGGGCCTTTGGCCCATGTACCCTTTAGTCCGCCCAGACTTTTCCCTTTTATTCCTAAAGTAACCTTGAACTAGTGGCTGTCCTATATATAGTGCCCCCACCCCCTCATGTAAACCTAGGCATAGATGATAGACTAAAGAAAACCCCCTTTGTGGAATCTCTAGTTTTGCCTCATCCCCTTCTACCAAAGGGGATCGACTATCGTCACCACCTCGTTGGTGTTTGCATCGCGCCTCTCTCGTTGTACAAGGCCTTGGCATCGGTGTCCCTTTGCCAAGACGTCATGACCCTCTCCAAGGTGTTCTTCCCTCTCCGCGTGGGATCGAGGGAGCACGTTGACCGATCTTTCCTTGCGAGGATTCTATCGGACCGGTGGCCACCGGTGAGAGCAATCGGCCTTGTATCGTGTGTGTTTTGCGTGTGTTCATCGTGTTCTTCACGAGGTGTGCGTCCAATTCCGCTACCTTCTCCCTTCCCCTTCGCTTTCCCATCGATTTGACCACGAGATCCGTGAAGATCGGGCCACCCACGGGGTTACCCCATAACATCTGGTATCAGCAGCTTTTGGTTGCCACGGATTTCTCCTCGATTTGGTCTTTTTCCTCATAAATTCGAAAATTCCATGAAAACCAGCCCCAACTCGTCTTTTGGATCGATCTGTGATTTGAGTGTGTTTTGGTAGGTTTTGATCCATGGATTACTTGCTAAACTTGTTGATCTACCTTCCCCTGCGTTCCCATGGCCTAATTCCTTGATTTCCCCCACCAATTTGGTGTTTTGGTTCGAGTTTTTCTGCCAAAATCGCGCCCTGTTCGTGTTCTGGACGTGCAGAAATTGAACGGACCGGAGTCTCCAGCCCTGGACCGGAGTTTCCGGTGTGAGTCACTCCATACCGGAGTCTCCGGACCTCCAAACCGGAGTCTCCGCCCCCACTGCTGACAGCAAATCTGTTTCACGGTTTCGAGCATAACTTTTGCATACGAACTCGGATTTTGGTGTTCTTTAGCTCGTTTCGAAGAGGAGAAGGAGCTCTACATCATCATATCCGTGGTTCATGCTATATACTCTATCCAAATTCTGTAAGCAAGGCGGAATCCACCAATAAAGGGTGAAGATCGGCGAGGGAAGGTATATACATTCCGTGACTTCTCCCCAGTTGCATCCATTTATGAGCCACACTATCTTAGCATTCAACAAACACCTATTGAGACTAGTTCCTCCTATGATTGCTTGGGATATGCACATTTGATACCTTGTAGAATTCCGAGCAAAAGTTGTAAGCGCTATCTCATATAGTTATCTAGTATAGTTGTTGGCACAAGGAAGGGGCAAGTGAAAAAGAAAAGAAAAGTGAAAAAATAGAAAAAAGAAAAAAAAGAAAAAGAGAAAGAAAGAAAGAAACAAGTGGCTCATAGAATAGGAAGCGCAAGCTTGATGAACATCAAATAGGTGGTACTTATTGTGCATATCTTGTAACCCACCAATTTATTGCAATCGAACTAGCGTCTCTCCTTGCACTTGTGTGACATGAGCTTATAGTCTCCGCTAGGTAATCATTTGGTTCTTAGCTCACTTTCTCTGTTGCACAAGTCCCATTTATCCCACCGTGTGTGTTTCCTTGTATATATTCCTATCTTGTGGATTGACTTGTTTTGCTTTGTGATCATCGTGGTTCTTTACTTGCCATTACAATATCTTGATTTCAGATTGTTCTTGGACACACCACCTTCCATACCTATCCACCATAAGCTTTGTGTGTGTGTGTTTTTAGTGGTTAGTTGGTTTTGGTGTTCCACGTGAACTTCACTTTGCTTGGTTTTGATTGCTCTCATGTGTTGCCACTTGCACGATACTATCTTCCAAGGTAAAGTAAGGTTTGACGTTGCATCCCTAACCCCCCTACCACTTCCATATACACCACTTGGTCTTGTGAATCATGTCTAGGAACTCTGGAACCAAGGATGATATCTATGAAGAATCCACGATGAGCCACCATGCCTACGCCTCCACAAGCATGGATGACATGATGGAGCACTACACCAACAATGGCTCCAAATGCTTGGGTGATATGGAGTTCTACAACAACAATAACTCCCCAAGCATGGACGACTTCAAGAACGACAACGACAAGCTCCTCAAGTCACGTCGACCAAGACGGAGCCTCCACCTCGAGAGCACCAAGGTCCACCATCCAATGGACAACTTCGAGCGCGACATGGACAACGACTTCGCCAAAACCATGAGCATGATGGCCAAGACTAATGATGCTTTGCGCTCATTACAACGCCTCACCAAGAGGAGTGCCAAGGACAAGAAGCATCGTCGTGAGCGTCATGTGGATGACCAAGTGCGCCATCTACATCAACGTTTGGCAAGGCACGCCAATGACCTCCGTCGACACCATCATAAGGCACCTTCAACTACTCGTGCCACCACCAAAATGGCACCAAGAGCAAGCTCTCCTCCACGCCATCAAACTTCAACGCCCAAACTTGACGTCCTATATGACGCATGCAACCTCATGGATGAGGAAGACGAAGACCTCTACTTCGCCAAGTTGGACGAGTACGTCACGAGGACTACTCAAGCCAAGGTGCAAGATGGTGACGACAAGGTCAAGATTGGTGAGCATGGGACTTTCCCTTCACCAAAGGAGGCGCATGGAGTTGAGAGAACCGAGCCTACCCCCATATGCTTGAGTGATGATGTCGTACCAATCCCATGTGAGTATGAGAGCCACTTAGCCCACTTGAGTGAGAACAAGAGTGAGATGAGTGACTCCACCATACATGAGATTGAGTGCTTCCACTTGGAGGGCATGAGCGATACACCTAGTGAGTTGAGAGTGGTAGTTGATAGGTCATGTGAGACCACTTTGATTTCTAACAACTTACCCTCTACCTCTAGTGTGTTTTCTCATGATGTGCTAGGTTCCATGGATCAAGAAGCACCAAGGTGGAGATGATGATGCCTCCAACCAAGAAGATGTACATGGTGGATGAAGATGATGCCATCCCCATACATGATGAAGAAGTCGCCCACATGGAGGCTAATGCTACCACAACACCCACTTCATATGAGAGGTATGAACAAGGTAAGAATACGGGTGTTGATGATGCCATGATCCCACTTGTGGACATGATGATTTGTGATGATTTGCATGCTATGGATAATATTTGTGACATGACATATGCTCCACTCTTATTCCCATGTGTTGATCTTGCTTTGCATAATGATGACCATGTGGATTCCTTTTATTGTCATGATATTGCCATAGACATGATATGCTCTAAACGTTACGTTGATGACATTGTTGCTTGCACTTTGTTGAACAATTGCTCTTTCCAATGTTTTGCTTGCAATGATGTTACCAATGATAACCCTCGAACAATGCTTTGTCAAGGATGTTTTACAATTTCTCCCGTTGCTTGTAATAAGTTGAATAATTGCTCTTTCACTTGTTTTGCTTGCAACAATAATTCTCATATGGTTTATATTGAGATGGCCCCCATAGCTTTCTCAAATTTTGGAGATTTTTATGATTGCCATGATAAGCATGTTCCCCACTTGCATACTCACCATGCACCTATGTTACACTTGCTTGACACTAATGGTGATGTGCACAAGAAGAGATATGTCATGATGGATGATGTATTTCTCTACCATGCACACACGTTATTCCTTTTATCTATGATGTGTATAGGTACCTACACAAGAATTTTCAACCTCGGTTGAGCACGAGTTGACAAAGAGAGCTCTAGAGAGCATCCCCCAAGTGAGTTCAAGATCGAACCCAGCTCTGATACCTTTTGCATGCTTTGCATCTTTCATGTTGACAAATTGCTCTTTCCTATGATTTGGTTGCAAGCATGTTAATGGTATTCTTTCACCTTGTGACAATCATGTCTCGTTGCTATTGGATATTGATGCTTTCTGTGTTGCCACAAAAATGTTGAACAATTTCTCTTTCCGATGTTTTGTGTGCAACCATAATGCCATTATGAGCATGTATTGTAACGAGAGCTTCCAAGTCTCCCGTATTGTTGTTGCAACAAACATAAGGACCACTTGCTCTTGCATATGGTTTGTTTGCAAACATGTTGTTTTTGCTTCCACTTGCGATATGCATACTCCCATGATCTTTGAGTTTGATGATATGTGTATGGCATCTAACATATTGAACAATTGTTCTTTCCAATGGTTGGCTTACACACATAATGATGTTGCTTTGGATATTCTTCCGCATGTGTTTTTGCCGAAATCTCCTATCCTTGCATCAAAGATGTTGACCAATATTTTAGTCCATTGCTTTGAGTGCCACACTAAGACATTATATGGAGTTTTCGAGTTCCCACATTTGGTTGATGTTCAAACAATTTCCATGCACTTTGACCTTGCATATGCATTCCATTTGCTATATTTGAGTTGTTCTAATAGTGTTGTGATCAAGAATGGACATGCCACATATGACATGCTCCTCTATCACACACAAACATATTTTGCTTGGTCTTTGTTGTGTGAAGGTACAATTGCGTACGCGTTAACCTCTACGAATCAATAGTTGACAAGACGAATCGAAGAGAGTTACCTAGGGCTACCCTTCAACGAGTTATCTCTACAAAATAAGGTGACTTCCTTCTACTTGAGGACTCATACTATAAACTTCATGAATTGGCTACGCTTTGAGTGTTGCTTCTCTTTTGTGGTGACCTTTGTAGGATTCATTGAAGGTGAAGGAACATTGAGGTGTTGTCAATTCAATCATTCCGAGGACGACTATATGGTGAACCCTAGGATCAAGAAGGGTTCTCGACATCTTCTACTTTGTGATGAGCGTGTAGAGTTGAGGACGACTCTTTTTGAAGGGAGGGGAGATGATGTAGTCCGACCTTCGGTCGTTACCACATCATGGTCTCCAACTTATGCCAAGTCGTCATGGACTCCAAAGGTGAATCCGTTCCTCTATGCGAGCCCACTTCCTACCCTCTTGAATGGTATACTACTTCATACTCCATCCCATATCCATGATAGGTTCATACCGACGAGTACGGAGGCAAGGGAGGAAGCCTGGAGCAACAAGCCCGACAAGACAGAGGCTTGGAAGAGAAGACGGAAGAAGCAGCAGCTGGAGCACCGGAGTCTCCGGCCTGAAGACACCAGAGTCTCCGGACCCATCTCCATACCGACCCCCAGATCGAGCTCGAGGACAGCCAGAAGGCCCCTCCGGAGATGACATCGGAGACAGACCGGAGTCTCCGGCCCTCACCGGAGTCTCCGGCCTGATCGTATGGGCCTGCGCGCCTCCAGCTGGGCCTTTGGCCCATGTACCCCTTAGTCCGCCCAGACTTTTCCCTTTTATTCCTAAAGTACCCTTGAACTAGTGGCTGGCCTATATATAGTGCCCCCACCCCCTCATGTAACCCTAGGCATAGATGATAGACTAAAGAAAACCCCTTTGTGGAATCTCTAGTTTTGCCTCATCCCCTTCTACCAAAGGGGATCGACTATCGTCACCACCTCGTTGGAGTTTGCATCGCGCCTCCCTCGTTGTACAAGGCCTTGGCATCGGTGTCCCTTTGCCAAGACGTCAAGACCCTATCCAAGGTGTTCTTCCCTCTCCGCGTGGGATCGAGGGAGCACGTTGACCGATCTTTCCTTGCGAGGATTCTATTGGACCGGTGGCCACCGGTGAGAGCAATCGACCTTGTATCGTGTGTGTTTTGCGTGTGTTCATCGTGTTCTTAGCGAGGTGTGCGTTCGCTTCCGCTACCTTCTCCCTTCCCCCTCGCTTTCCCATCGATTTGACCACGAGATCCGTGAAGATCGGGCCACCCACGGGGTTACCCCATAACAGTTCTCATTAAGTAAAACATCAGGTTCAATTAATAGTGAATTCACATGTTGCTCAAGTAGCTTTGCACGAGCTCTCGTAATGGGTCCAATCCTGATTTCATTGGACTTGTTCTTTGCAGCAACAACTTCATTGTCAATAGGAGTAGGAGATATCTGAGTAGTATGGATGTCCTTATCATCAGATGATGAGGACGCATTAATAGAGTTCGATGATTCTGCTTGTTTGAGCTGGAAGGAAATATTGAGCCTCATAGTTTGCTCTCAATATTTCCTTCTAGCTCAAACAAGCAGAATCATCGTACTCTATTAATGCGTCCTCATCAGGAAGCGTGCCATAGTTTGCTCCATGCGCTCATCAATGTTGGCGCGAATCAGGTTGAGTTCCATTTCCTTGAAGTGCTCTTCCGCTGTCTTTGTCCCTTGGCGAAGTGATTGGAGGTTGTTGAAGAGGTCACGCGTCTAGTGCGCGGGGACAAAGCGGGAGCTCATATGAGCCTTCATGTCATGCCAAGTTGTGATTAGCGGTTCTTGTCTTGCGTCACGAGCAACTTGAACTTGTTCCCACCAAAGGTTGGCGTAATCATCAAACTCAAGCGAAGCCATGGCGACCATCTTCTCGTTGCTATAATTGTGCATGCGGAAGATCTTGTCGACTTTGAGTGCCCATGAGAGGTATTCTTTGAGGTCATTGGATCCGGTAAACTTGGGCATTGTGAACTTGAGCTTGCCGAAATTTTGTTCATTGTTGCGGTCATTGCGACGAGCTTGGTGACTTTGTTGATGATCTTGTGGTTGAGGCGGTGGAATTTGGTTCTCGCGACCTTGTTGCGGAGATTGCTCTTGATATTGTTGTTGTGGCACTTTCTCTTGCTCTTGACGCGGTTGTTGACGACGTTGGGGCACTTGGGTCTCATGAGGATGTTGAGGATGTGGAGCCTCATGACATGGTTGATGATGAAGAGGAGGCTCATTCCTCGGTTGGTGATGTTGGTTAGGCACATGGGCCTCACGGCGAAGATCATGGTCTTGAGCCTCTTGACGTGGTGGGCGTCGCTCAACTTGTACCACTTGACGTTCCATGTTTTGGTATGGTGGAGGAGGCGCCTCGTGATGACCATGTTGTCGGTGTGGACGTTCATGACGATGATGACGAGGAGGAGGATCTCGGAGAGCTTCACGTCGATGACGAGCTTGATTCTCCAAATTGGAGTCATCACTTGTTGTGTCAAGTACGTGTTGCAGACGATGGTGGTAGACTTGCGGTTGCACTTGCGGTTCTTCTTGTGGTTGCTCTTGTTGGATCACCAATGCCCTTGCGTGATGACGGTGTGCTTCTTTCCTTGCTCGCGGTCTCGAAGAGAAATCACCATCATAACTTGACGTTGCAGTGTGTCGTGGGGAAGGTACATGGTTCGAAGAACTTCTATCTTCAACCACGGGGGCATCATTGCATCTTGGAACACTTGCATGAAGATCTTGTTGAAGAAGTGCGTGAAGACGCGAAGAACTTGAAGAGCTTGATGCGCGTGAACATGGTCTTGCCATTCCATCGATGAGGCGTCGAAGACTGTCATTTGTTTCGGCGATGGAGCGTTGAGCGCTTCATTTTGGTGGCCAAAGTTGTGATGCACTGCATGCATTTGTCGTTCGAGGCCATCGAAGCGGTTGTCGATGTTCTTGAACTTGGATTTCGTCTCGCCAAATTGTTCATCTTGTCGCATCTCAAGGGCTTGGCAACGATCACGGAACTCTTGTCGGACGATGAAGTGACTTGCGCGCGTCATGTACGGTCCTTGTTCTTCTTCTTGGGGAGGTGGTTGGCTCGACTCAACATGCCTATCCATCATGCAAAACACACAAGTATTGTATATGGAAGTGGAATATGGTGGTGTTAGCCTTGTAACTCACCTTGGGGGTTGCACCAAACAAGAAACCACAAGTGAGAGCTATAAGCGTGCAAAGTGGAATTGCAAAGAAAACTCACATTAAAGAAAGAACTAACTCTCAAAAGCTTGTTGGTGGTAGGTTAGGGTTGTGGAATGCCAAAGAACCAACCAAAAGAAAAGGGATAGTCAAAAGTGGGTAAAATCCAAACAAACCTCAAGTCAAAGGCGAAGGTCAACAACTCAAAAGGGTGACGGGAACCTACGACTATATACACACACGTGGAGATTGTTGGGATTGACACGACTATGAAAATGAGCAAACAAAATGTCCTAACAAAGACTATGCTCGGTGTTGTGCCAATGCAAGGAGAGATCGTGGCTCATTTGCAAGGAAGAAAAATGAGCAATGGATTTGTGCACTTGCCTTGGGTGCTCTTCTTTCTCTCTTGCTTACAAGCTTTGAGACTCTCTTTTGCAATGGGAGACTATTTTTCTGTTTCTTTTGCTTTCTTTTGTATCTTTTTTTACTCTCCCTTGATGTTACCCAGTCACACTTGATATTGCTCTTGCACTCTCACTATCCAAGGACAAATGCACAATGCTCAAGCAAACATAATATGAGCCACTCTCGTGGGATAGGTACACACAAAGGAAGATAGGGGTTAACAAGGTGACGCAAGTTATACCTTTGTTGGTGATGATGAACTTGCTGTCGGTGGTGCGGGAGGATGTTCGTGGGCCGTGGTGTCGATGTGCGTGGGAGTTGTCGATGGAGAAGCTTGTTGTTAGTTGACGACATGCACACGGGCACAAATAAACAAGAGGAAATTAGCCAATGCAAGATTAGAGGCAAAACTGTCAAAATCAGGCGCCAGGGCCGGAGACTCTGGGGTCTCAGGCCGGAAACTCTGGTTCAGGCTGGAGACTCCGGTGTGGATAGTCCGGATACTCCGGTGTAGGCCGGAGACTCCATTCTGCAGGACGGAAACTCCGGTCTGGAGTCAGATGACGAACTGCTCGTGTTCCTGAACGGAAATCCATGCCTTGGGTCCTCAAATCCGCGAAAAATTGGCCAAATTGGTCTGTGGAAACATAGGATAAAGCTGACCAACTCCTAAGACAAGGTCTGGTCGGATCAAAATCACAAATAACACTCCAAATCAAGAGATCGATCCAAAGGCAAATTTGGGCTGTTTTTTGGGGATTTTCAAATTTTTGGTGGATAGAAGAAAATTTTGCGGAGGAATTCGTGAGCAACAAAGCTCTTGATACTAATATGTTGAGGGCAAACCTCCAGGGTGGCCCGATCTTTCATGAATCTCAAATCAAGGATGGAGTGCGGGGAGAGGAAGGAAGGATGAACATGATGAACTCATGCACGAAGAACGTGATGAACACACACACACACACAAAACCATGATACAGACAAATAGCTCACGCCGGCGGTGACCGGTCCGGCATAATCCCTAGGATCGGCATTGGGCGGAGGACTCTCTCTCGAACCGGCACGGCAAGGAGGGAGACTCGGTGAGATTTTGACGTCTAGGCAAAGGGACTCCGATGCCTAGGCCTTGTACAACGCGGAGGCACGATGCAAACTCCAACGAGGTTTGGGATATTTGGTGCTCCTTTGTCAAAGGAGCATGAGGCAAGAACAAGATAAATCCACAAGGGGTTCCCACTAATTCCAAATATCATGCATAGGGTTTACAATAGACGTGGGGGACTATATATAGGCCAGCCACTTAAATAGGTGTAGTTTAGGAATAATAGACAAGTTCTGGACTGACTAAGGGGTACATGTACGGCCCAAAGGACTTTTACATGCCTGGTGACGGTCGGTGCGGAGACTCTAGGGTGGCGGACCGGAGACTCTGCTCTGGGCCGGAGATTCCGACCAGTCTCCGGTCTAGCCTCCGGAGGGGCATATAGTTTGACCTCGAGCTCGGTTCGGGGGTCAGGCCGGAGGTGGTGCCGGAGACTCCTGGGTATTCGGGCCGGAGACTTTGGTGGACCAGAGACTCCGATCTGGTCAGCTCCAGTGGCCTCTGCTTCACGATCTGCTCCTTGTTCTCCATCCTTCGGTGCTTGGTGATGTTGGGGCTTCGTACCTGATAATGCACAGAGTAGTTGCATGAAGTAGCACACCATCCAAGGATGTATCAAACTGGCATGAGGAGAGGAGCGAGTTCACCTTCGCTTGTAGGAGTTTGGCTCGGGCACGAGTCATGGGTCCACTTGGGAGACTTGTTGGTGTAGATGTAGGAGCATCCGTAGGACGGGCTGCATCAGAGTTGCCACAACCTTGCTAGCACTGAGTTGCGTGAGAAGCTCAACCTTACGCTTCATCCACACAAGCACCCCTACCACGTGCAATGGCTAAGTTACCAAGGGTCCGTGAAGATCTATCACACCATCTTGGTAACATTCTCTATTGGACCATACAAAGACATGATGGAGTGTGATGTAGTCCCAATGATGGTTTGCCACATGTTACTTGGTAGACCATGGCAATTTGACAAAGGTGCTCTACATGATGGTCGCACAAATGTTTACACCTTCAAGTGGCTTAAGAAGACATGTGTTTTGCAACCGATGACTCCTAGCAAAGTAATTGCGGACAATGCAAAGGCTTTAGCGAGGGCGCAAACTACAACACAACCTTGTCAGAAGAGTGGTGAGTGAGAGAACTACCTCATAGTGAGTGAGAGCCACAAGCCAAACTCGAGTGAAAAAACTAAGAGTGTTCTCCTTGCCACCAAAAGTGAGATGAGAGATGTGAGGAACAACTCATCCATCTTGCACTATTTCCTCATTTGCAAGGGACTAGCGCAAGGAACTAATGATGTAACCAATGTTACTCCCTCTTTGATGGCTATTTTGCAGGAATTCAAGGATGTGTTTTCCGAAGAGCTTCCTCATGGACTACCTACCATTCATGGAATTGAGCATCACATTGACCTCATACCCGGTGCACCGCTTCCAAACCACGCCGCCTACTGCATGAACCCGGAGGAGACGAAGGAGATCGAATGTCAAATCAACCAACTCATCTCCAAAGATTTGATACAAGTAAGCACTAGTCCAAGTGTGGTACCCGTGATTCTTGTTGCAAAAATGGATGATACGTTGTAGTTGTGCATGGACTGCCGTCGAATCAATGCTATCACCGTACGTTATTGACATCCCAGACCGCGTCTTGATGACATGCTTGACGAGTTGTGTGGAGCCACTATTTTCTCAAAAATTGATCTCTGTAGTGGTTATCATCAAATATGCATGGCGGAAGGGGATGAGTGGAAAACCGCCTTCAAGACCAAACTTGGTCTCTATGAATGGTTGGTCATGCCCTTTGGCTTATCTAATGCTCCGTCTACCTTCTTGCGCCTTATGAATCATATTTTGTATTCTCTCATTGGCAAGAGTGTCATTGTCTATTTCGATGATATACTTGTTTATAGCAAGTTGCTTGAGGACCATGTTACACATGTTAAGGAAGTTTTGCAAATCCTTCGACATGAAAAGCTATATGCTAGTCTTCCCAAGTGCACTTTTGCTAAAGACAAGTTAATTTTTCTTGGATTTGTCGTTTCTTCAAATGGCATTGAAGTTGATGTTTCTAAAGTGAAGGACATACGAGATTGGACCATTGCCACAAATGTGAGTGAACTCCAAAGTTTTCATGGGTAGACCGGTTTCTATCGTTGCTTTGTGAAAAACTTTTCCACCATTGCTTATCCTCTCAACGAATTGACCAAAAAGAATGTCACCTTCGTGTGGGGTAAAGCACAACAAAAAGCTTTTGATGAACTTAAAAAGAGGCTCACTGAAGCACCTCTTCTTTCATTATCGGATTTCACAAAAACTTTTGATATAGAGTGTGATGCTAGCGGTATTTGCATTGGAGGAGTCCTCATGCAAAATGGCGTCCTATTGCCTACCATAGCGAGAAACACGTTGGTGCTCGCCTTAACTATCTGATTTATGACAAAGAGCTATTTGCATTAGTTCGTGTCCTTCAAGTTTGGCAACACTACCTTTGGCCAAAGGAATTTATCATACATTCCGACCATGAGTCATTGAAATATCTCAAATGCCAAGCCAACTTGATTAAGAGACACGCTAAGTGGGTCGAGTTTATGGAGTCTTTTCCTTACATTGTCAAGTATAAGAAGGGCAAATATAATGTATTTGCGGACTCTTTGTCTCGCAAGCACACAAACCTTCTTACTCGATTTGTAATCAACGTGTTGGGTCTTGATGAAATAAAAACTTTGTATGCTTCCAACCTGTTCTTTGAAACAATTTTCGCAAAGTGCTCCATTGACAAAGGAGTTGATGATTCAATTTGCATAAGGGCTTTCTATTTAAACAAAACAAGATTTGCATTCCGAAGTCGTCTCACCAACTTTTGCTTCTCCAAGAATCACATGGTGGAGGCCTCATGGGTCACTTTGGCCGTGACAAGACGTTGGACATGCTCTCCACTTACTACCTTTGGCCCAAGATGAAGCACGACGTGGAATGCTACGTCCAAGTATGCACTACATTTGTCCAAGCTGAGTCACAAGCTAACCCTTATGGTCTTTATAGGTCATGCCTATTCCTCATGCACCTTGGTCTGACATTAGCATGGATTTTGTGTTACGATTTCCTAGGTCTAAGCATGGTCATGATTCTATATTTTTCGTTGTGGATCGCTTTTCCAAAATGGCACACTTCATACCATGCCATAAGACCGATGATGCTTTGCATATTGCCAATCTGTTTTTCAGGGAAATCGTCTGTATTCACGGTGTGGCAAGAACAATTGTCTCCAACCGAGATGTCAAATTCATGAGCTACTTGTGGAAGACCCTCATGGCCAATCTCGGCGTCAAGCTACTCTTCTCCTTCGCATCGCACCCGCAAACCAATGGCCAAACCGAGGTCTTCAACCGAAGCCTCGGGACTCTCCTTCATGTGTTGATCAAGAAAAACCTCAAGGAGTGGGATGAATGCATTCCCCATGTCGAGTTTGCCTATAATCGAGCCAAGCACTCAACAACCAAGATGAGTCCCTTCATGATCGTCTACGGTTTCGAGCCCCTCACCACGCTCGATATCCTACCACTACCTCTCCATGAGCACACCAACATGGACGTTGAGAAGCGCGCCCAAGCTATGAAGAAGCTTCATGAAGAAACAAGAGCTAGTATCGAGCAACAAGTCCTTCGCTAAGCATCATGGCTCAACAAGGACAAGAAAGAAATGGTCTTCGAGGAAGGTGATCTTGTATGGATACAATTGAGCAAGGAACACTTCCCCAAGGATCGTGACTCCAAGCTCAAACCAAGAGGAGATGGCGCCTTCAAGGTCCTCAAGAGAATCAACAACGTATCTCGTGAGCAAGACATTCAATGTCAAGGACCTCTCACCCTACCATGGAGATGTTCAAGATGATAGCCATGAAGAGTCGAGGACGAATCTTTCCCAAGGGGGGAGCTGATGTAGCCCATCCTATGGACGCCCCTACATCTACACCACCAAGTCCCCCAAGTGGATAAATGACTCGTGCACAAGCCAAGATCCTTCAAGATAAGCTGAACTCGCTCCTTGTCTCATGTAATTTCGATATATCCCTGGAGGGCTTGCTACTTCATGCCAATACTTTATGCATCATTGATGACTGCAAGTGCACAGATCGTTTGTAGCTAGTTTCAAAATAAAGATATCGATCCCACATGGAGCAGGAGACTGAAGTCTAATAACTCTTGAATTAAATACTACAATATACATGCTAAATAAACTTCTAAGTGACAAGATAAAATGCGAGTATTGCGTAAAAAGGTGTTTTTGAGTTTTTGGTATAAGAGCAACAATAAGTAAAGTAAAACAACTGAACACAGAAAATAAGTATCGCATATGTAAGAGAGATTGGAGCTGCAGTAGGGGAAAGGCGTTCTCAGGGAGTAGCGGATACACCACTAGTATTATAAAGAGCTAAGGTAAAGATTATTATCATGAACATTCTCAACTATGTATGTGTGGGAGGAACTTTGTATTTGGACAAATAGGCAGCAACCACTGCTCACATCATCCTCATAACCGTAGCAGTCAACAATCGACATCAATCGAATTACTGCGCTATTAAGGGACTTAATCCCGTAGGACGTATCCCATGGCATGGATAGCACTCCGTGAGTTTCCTTAGTTCCCAAGTTGATACTTACGGAGTGCCACCATCTTTATAGTCCCTATAAGTGCTAACACACCTCCATCTGCCAACAAGTACTTCCCTCCATCAAGTCCCCATATGAGGCAAATATTGAGAGGTCAACTTCTCCCAACATCAAGATGAAGAGAATCTAACACATGTCACAATGATGAATATCATAATAAACTTTATCTTATTTCAATCTCATACTAGGGTTTCTCCATCTCCCCAAGAACTAGAGATCTACTCAGACATGGAGGCAATCAACATCATGGCAATAACAATGGAATCTATCATAGATGAATAGTACTTGTATAAATCCACAACGGGTATGGAAATTACAACAAGATCTAGACAAGATGTAGATGGGATGGATGGAGATAGTGATGATGCAGCGGTTGATGATGAAGATCGATGCCTTAGCCTCCTGGATCTGTGCAGGGCAAAGATGGATCCCTAGTGGATGAGTTCCCCCTCCAGATGCCTTCTGGAGGTGAGGTTTCAGCGGTTTCTGGTTGTTCTGTATGTCGTCTCTCTGATCCAATTGCATGGGGTGAAACTATTTGAGGAGGCAGTGGTGGCGCCAACTATATGGTGGGAACTATACGGCCAGAAAATTTATTCCTGATATATAGTTGGTTGTTAAACCGTCTGTACGCCTTGTTCGCTTTGGGTTTTCTTCTGGTATTATTAATATGTCCCATATAAGAGATTTACGTTGTTTTTTACTCCTTTCCTCCTCACTACAACTGCTCCAAGAATTATGTCCATTGTATCCATCGTATGTCCTAATCCTGGTGAAAACAGACATAAAATGTGCGTGCGAGCGTCATAAAATACCAAGATCCTACATCTACAATCCAAAATAATAATATAAAACATGATGAAAATATGCACTCATCAACTTCCCCAAGATTAGACTCTTGCTCGTCCCGAGCAAGTTAGCTTAATGGATGTGATCCTCATATTCATGAAGTGAGTCGATAAAATAAATGAGGCAGTTGCAGCATGTGTTTATCATACATGATACATAGGAATAAGTTCATCCGAATAATATTAGCAGGATTCCACACCTTAGCATTTAACAATTCACAAAAGATTACTGTCAATATGATGTAAAAGTATTCAGTTCAACCGAATGAGTTAGCGAGGTAGTCCCAAGTGTTTTAGGATTAACATATTCACTTTGGATTCAAAATCTCAAAACGTTTCTTTGTCATACTACAATATAGTGGTGTATGACTATTTGCTCTTTGCACATTCGCTCTTTTTCTTCTTTCTTTTCTTCTTCTTTTTTTATATATATGCTCACACTTTTGTTTAAGTGCTATGCAAAGGAGCTAGCCATACATTCCACTTCATGTAGGAATCCAAAGTTTAACAATCTCAATTACCAAATTCCAATTGTATATGAAGCAATATTTATAGCTTGAATATTCTACCTCGTCTTGGTCTCACTCTAATTTGATAGGACTTTTAATTTTCCTTTGTTCAAGGTTTCTTTTTCAACTTAACTGATTAGATAATTTTTCTTTCTTTGTAAATCAAACCATGTGCCTACAACATATTGACCAAATTAACTTTGTATGTTCCATTAATACCAATGGTGTGGAAGACTCCTATTGCTATCATCAAGTGCAAGTAAGATTACACTCAAGCCATTCATATATCCAATCGGACAAACACAAACTCAATATTGCTCCATATATGATAATAAACTCGGAATTTCATAAAAGGGATCGACTATTCTTGAAGGGAATTCTAATGATGCAAACTTTATTTCGAACTAATGCAAAACTAAAATAGTAATGTAAAGCTTATAAGATAGATTACAAGGTCTTAAAGATCTCCCCAAGCTTGGAATCAAGCCAGGCGGGATCAAATAATCCCTTGCGATTATTTGATACCGTGATTATTGTAGACCACTATGGCGCCATGGCACACGGTATCTTCTCTTCACGGGCCAGCCTGAGGCGGAGGGATTGATTGACAACCTCTAATTCTTTAACATGCAGCTTGTAGAAGAGATTATTCCTCTCTAGCACTTTCACTTGTTCTTTAATGAGCTCATTGTTGTCTTGAAGGGTTTGGATCACCTTAAGACTCATGGAAAAACCTGATTCGGTTGTCTGCTTAATATCTTCATCAAGTTTGTCAAGATAAAGTCGCAACAACCGAAGATGATTGGGAGTCCCTGGCGTCTCCTTGTCCATCTCTTCAATCTTCCGCTCGAGGGATTTCAACTCCATCTTCCGATGCTCATTGTCAATGTCGAGGAACTCCATAGGGATGATCTTGATCTCCTTACCTTGCTCACTATTGCTCCTGATCTCCATAGGAACTTCTCTCCTTGGCTTCTGTCCCTTGATTTGTGTGTCTTTGAGTATGAAGAAGAGATAGATTGGTTCCTAGAGATTATGATTAGAGAGAGGGACAATGGCAGTATATAAGGGGGGTCAGACGTTGGTAAAACTCGCGAGAAACACCAAATTCACGTCCAAGAAAAGAACCTTAACAGAATAGGAAAAGAAATCGAGGATTTGGAGGAGTCCTGCCATGTAATGACCAACTATACGGGCGTGACCCATATAGCTCCGTCTGTATAGTTGGTTCCGGGCAGATATTTCCAAATATCTGGAGTGTAGGTCGGTTAAGTTACCGACTTGGAACCGACAATACCGCTTTTTTTTAGATTGTCGTTGTATTGGGATCGGTAGTACATGAGAAGGTTAGATAGAGGTGTGGGGATGTAGCACCACGGTAAAACCACTACTGGAAAATCGTGTGTTGTTTTTATTTTGTGCATCATCATGAATGCATGCTCATGTCATCATGCCACATTGCATTTGAGCATCGTCATCATCATGCATTTGTTTGGCTAAAACTATTTTCTATAAGCCTATCCTTGTTTTCTATTTGTCTCCCTCTTTAGTTCAAATGTAAAACCCGGTCCTTCCAAATATTTTGTTTTGTCTAAACTAATTACCAAAGGGCTTTTATAAACATAAAACAAGAGAAATAATAAAGGTTATGTTTTTTTTGAAGGGGAGGCATCTAGCCAGGCCAAAACCCGGCCAACTACCTACAACCCCATCCGCAATGGCCAACTCCCAGCCCAACTCCCGAGCCGTAGCAAGCTAGCAGCCCTGCTGCCACCTCGCGGCCCAGCAGGCCCACCCGCGGCTCCTATCCTCAAACCCTAACCAGGGGACCCAGTGCCCCAACGTTCTTGCACTCCACCCCCCGTCGCCGGTCGTTTTCCCTTAGACCCCTGCCTTCCTTCTTTCTCTCACTCCCATCCTCCCACCAACTCCCATCTCGCTCAACTCTGTCCCGCACAGAGAGGGAGCCTGACCCCGACAACCCCCTGCAGCGTTCTGCTGCCGCCGCATGAGCCCTCGTCCTCCCCGCCGCCAGAGGTCCTCCTCGCTGGCCCCGCTCGCCATGAGCAGGCCTCGCCGTCCTGTCCCCTGCTCGCCTTCCTGGTGGTCGACGCCTACCGCTCTCCGCCTCGAGCCCTGTGCCATGTCCTCTGCGAGTACCCGCCCCCATCGGGCCAGTGCCATCGCGCGCCTTCTCCACTGTGGCACCGGCGCGAGCAGGTCCGCCCCTGAGGCACGGCATCGACCCAGCAGCCCCGCCCTCCTCCGGCTCTCTACCCCCTCTCCGCCGCTCAAGCCTGATGGCCCGAGCTTCCCTGTGACGGCCACAGCTCCCTCTACCTTGATCACCTCGTGGCCGCTCTCTGCCGTGGAGACATGCCACCGCTCACCGCTCATCTCTCCTCGCTGTCAGGCCTCCCTCGGTGCCTTGTCGACCTCTACATCGTGGGACCCGTGGCCGTCATCGCCAGTGCCCTACCTCTATCTTCCTCTGCAGCACCACCGGCTGTCGGCGTCTATCCAAACATCGGCGTCTGCCATGTCGCGTCATCCTCCAGGTGCTCGTTCAAGATTGCCCGCATCGCGCATGTGCGCGTGTCCAACACCTGGGCCATGCTCGCCTGCTGTTTTGATTCAATGTACAAGAACCTTGCTCTATGATTATTGTCTCGTGTGGGTACGCCAGTGTTCCGCCGCAAGCCAAGTGTTCCTCCGTTTTTGTTTGAGGCCAGTAGCACGGTGCATCTCGCCGGACTCCTACGTGTGTTCTCTATGGCCAAGTCATGTGGCTTCCTTGGGTTATTTCGCCCCGCCGTCATCAAGTGAGCTGGGTGCAAGCAAACTGTGTATCCGAGGACCCGTCAAGATCTTCGTGACGACAAGATCGACATGGACCCGGACGAACCCAATGAACCCTAGGCCTCCAACATGGAATGACAAGGACTTCTACGGGAGCCGATGACCCGAAGCTCTTCTTCACGGAACACCGAGTGCTCCTTCCCGGAGTTCGAAGACTGATCCCGCCAAGACCAAACCCTGAACCCCCAGGATCTTCGAACCAATGTGATTGCCTTTTCGGGAACCCTATTTTTAATATTGCCTAATTGTATTGCACCATTGCCATGTCATACATCATAACATGCATCATGCCCGATCTTCTGCCGTAGTATTAAATAGTGCATCCGGTGTTTCTTCTAGTGTTTTGGTTCTTTGCAGATTAGGCCGTTGAGTTGATGCGAGTATCGACAAGTTCTTCGGATAATGAACCTTTGGCTATGTTTTCCAGGCGAGCATCTTCCCCTTTCTACGTATTTTGCATTTATAGTCTTTACATCCTCCTGTTGATCTATTGCTATCCGTGTCGCGATGCTTTAGTGTTTCGTACCAGATATATTCCGTGCAGCCTTTATATTGCCTTGGACACCTCCTATTACCTGTTGTTTGGTGGATAGATGGTCTTGCGAGTCGTAGTCGCTTGCTCAGGTGCGATCCCGTGTCGTGAAGTACCACACAGTTGTTGGAATGTTGTCATATGCTTTATGGTGGAGAGGATCATGACTTTAAATACAACTATTAAATTGCTGGATAACTAATAAAAGAGGCACCGATGGGCAATATATGCTATTTGCTTTTTCATTTCCACTTGTGTCCCATAGGCCCTGAGTACTTGATACCCGTTCCTTGAATATTCGCACTATCCACATACGGGAGACTCTATGAATCCCCCTTAGCCAGAGCTTGATTCATTTCTTATTTCTTGGGGCCACAAACTAGTTTGGGGCTTTATTACTATCCTGTACCTATGCCATGGTTTACTGCTTTATTTACAATTGTGCGTGGAGCACCTGTACTGTTTTGGATCGTGACATGTTTTCGTTGTATCGACAAGCCTAGTCACACTTTCGGGTTCCCAGTCGTTTACCGCCGTCTACACAAACCCTGGGTCCGTCTCGGAGCCGACCAACTTTGCTGCGGGTAGCTTAGTGGGGTGGCCCCCTGAAATATTTTATGAATCCTATGATTGCTTTGTCGTGAAAGCCTCGTTGGGTTTTGATTTGGTTTTTCCGAGGTTGATCGTGTGTGTTGCTATTTGTGCACCACTGCAGGGTAAATCTTTCTGAAAGCCGTGCCCGCGGTTATGGACGACTTGGAGCACAGTATCTCGATCATAGACAACCATAACTAAAGTAGTGCTATAAATTTGACTTAATATGTGACTAGTAATCAGCTTCACTACAATGGAATGGATAATAAAAGTGCCAAGACCTGGTCGAACTGGGGTGTATCATGTCATGTTATATCTGCCTAGTAAGTATCGCAACTCTAATGGAATGAAATAAAAGTGCCAATAACTTCTGGATTTGGGATGTCACATGATAATTGTATCTGACTAGTAAGTACTGCAAACTACAACTGAATGGTTAACTAAAACTGCCCACTACTTATGCTATCAGGATGACTCATGCTATCTATATCTGACTAGTAAGTGCTTCAACTATAATGGAATGAATAAAACTGCCAACGGTGTGAGTTCCTCGGTTTGACTTCCTCGTTTGGTCTCAAGGGGGGAAATGCCAGGATGGGTATGTTTGGTGTTAGTATCAGGTTGGTCCCGAATAGGTCTCTCTTATCCCTCTCTAATAGCCGATAGTTGTATCGAGTCTCTATAGGTTGTTTAGTGCATGTTGTGTTGCCGCTTCAGTCCACCATACCTATGTAGGCGAGAGCCGCCGAATTCTAGCCTCGCCGTGTACTAGCCTCAGTACTGACCGCTCTCTTTTTCCTTTGCCCTTTGTCGGGACCCCTTTTGTTTTAGCAGGTTTAAGTTTGACGTCGTTAGCAGGGTTACCCTTCCGACTTGGCCTGGGCAGGGTTATGGACACCATTGGTTATTCTTCAGGGCTCTTAGCCCCATTTGCATCTTATCCGTACTCGGATGTTGTATCGTTTCAAGGTGATTTGGATCTTTGTATTGAATATCTGTATTTTTGACTCTTGGAGTTGTTGTTGTATATATATGTTTCTGTGGCTTCCATCATGGACTATTGTGTAATGTTATTACTTTGTTTTCCACCCGCACGCAAGTGCCTGGTGGGCATCTTTGAATCGTTTCTATGCGGGTTTGGCGGGAATCGCTGAAACTTGCATAGGGCTGATTCGAGGGTGTGACAGGGGACTAGCAGGGGAGCTCTCGACGGCATCCGCGGGAGGGATTACATACGAGCAAGTGTAACGGGGCACAAGAAGTACCCAGGTTCGGAGCCCTCGTGGTGACTTAAAACTCCTACTCCTGTTGATCTGACTATGGGTAGAATACGGGGTAGAATCGTTCCTCGAGCTATGTGAACAAGCTACCTCTTAAATGCTTAGCCCTTGCTACGAGAGCCTTGCCCCTCCTTATATAGGCAAAGGGGCAACGGTCTCACTGGCCAGTCTGGCTGGCGGGTCTCACAGGCGGGCCCCAGCCAGCTGGTCATCTACATTACTCGGTAAGGCATGTCATGTCAAAGTACAAGTCATGCGGGTCGTCTTGGGTATAGTGAACGCCGTGCGAGCCTGTCGTCAGCATCCAGCCACTGTGCCTGCGTCACCAGCAAAGTCTTCAGTATGGCACCGTAGTTATGGGTCTTGTCGTTGTACCAGGGCATACCGTGCACTGTGCAGCACGTTGCCCTATCCTCTTGATTGCGCCCGGCTACGTCTGTGTAGCCGACCTCGTGCCTTGCCGCCTTTCCTGGTTCCGGCTACCGGCTGGTAGCCTGTACGAAGTACCTGCATCCGGCTATGATCTGCTAGCCGGACGCGGGCCACCTGCCCCAGTTCTTGTCCGGTTGGGGTCTCCGGGGGTCATCCCCCTGACACTAGCCCCCAAGCATGCATGGATTTCGCCCTTAGGTGAAATGTGTGCGCGCTCCCTCTTGTGTTTGAAATTTGTGTCTGGCTGCTGCCTGATGGTTGCGCTACCCATAACGTTAGTGCTGACGCCGGCCACGCGCGCACGGGCTATTATTGCACTGCCGCGCGCAGCGTTACGTCGCATCACACGTCGTGCACGTCGCCTCGGGAACCGCCGTCTGCCGTTTCGGTTTCTGGCCCGGGATCTCTTGCGCATTTGGCGCCAGCACAGAAGATCTGGAGCGGTGGCGAAGGTGTGGTGAGGTTCGGTGGACACCACGTGGCGCGGTAGACGGTTGCTCTCCCTAGGCTTTAAAAGGCTGCCCGGGGGAGCTGTTCCCCCTTCCGCTCACTGCGTCCTCACTTCTCCTCTATGCCATTGCTGCCTCGCTACTACTTCTACGCGCCCACTGCCGGACTTAGCCGCGCCGCTCGCTTAGCGTCGCTGGCGACACGGGCCACCGCTTCTCGGAACTCATCGGCGGACGAAATCGTCATGGCCTCAGAGCGTGGCGCCTGGTGCAGTTCCTTTGTCACGGATGACCACATTGCCAAGTATCACGCCACCCGGGTGCTACCGGCAGAGACGGAGGTGAAGGTGTGGCTCGCGCTGCCGGAGGAGGAATCACCACATCTTGAGGAGGGGAGCAGGTGATCTTCCTCTCCCACCTCATGCGCGGTTGCGCCTTGCCCGTGCATCCTTTCTTCCTCACTTTTCTGGCTTTCTTTGATCTCCACCTCCATTAACTCGGTGCCAATGCGATCAGCACCCTCGCGCACTTCGCAGATTTCTGCGAGTGCTACCTCGGGATCTAGCCAGATCTCGGTCTCTCTACCGGCTCTTCCGCGTCCGGCCACAAGTCCAGTTCATGCAGGGCCTATTGGTCGCCTACGGCGGAGCATCGATCTACTCCCACTCGCAGACCGGCTACCCCAAATTCAAGCTTCAGGACACGATCCAACTGTGGCAGCAGTCGTATTTTTACGTCAGCAACGTCACCGAGGCAGAACTAGGACTTGAAGATTTATGGCGAGAAGGCGGAGACGGATGCGATGCTGCACCAAATGCGCTCCCTCGTCACTGCCAGCTTAACCGGCCTGGACATCACGCTCAGTTGGATGTCCCGGCTAATGATGCCGCTGTAGCAGCGCGCCCACAAAATGTGTTTCTACTCTGGCCGGCTGGACCCCACCCGGCTGTCTCGCCGTGATCCCCGGTACCCAACCTCAAGGAGTGGATGTGGACGATCACCAAGGCGCGGCTGCTGGAGGGTTGGAAATTCGGGCATGCCCTGTATACGCGCGACAACTGCGCGCCCGGGTAGGTTCTGATGCGGCCCGTCCTACGGACGCTCCTACATCTACACCAACAAGTCCCCAAGTGGACCCATGACCCGTGCCCGAGCCAAACTCCTACAAGCTAAGGTGAACTCACTCCTCTCGTCGTGCCAATTTGATACCTCCTTGGATGGTATGCTACTTCATGCAACTACCCTATGCATCATTAGGTACGAAGCTTCGACACATCACCAAGCACCCAAGGATGGAGAACAAGGAGCAGAGCATGAAGCAGAAGACGTTGGGGCTGCTCAGACCGGAGTCTCTGGTCTGCGCACACTGGAGTCTTCGGTCCACCAAAGTCTCCAGCCTGAAGACACCGTAGTCTCTGGCCCCACCTCCGGTCTGCCCCTAGAACAGGGCCCTGGGACAATCTGAAGGCCCCTCCGGAGGCTGGTCCGGAGACCGACCGGAATCTCCGGCCTAGACCGGAGTCTCTGGTCCACCACGCTGGAGTCTCCGGTCCGACCGTCGCCAGGCATGAAAAGGCCTTTGGTCCTGTGGCCCATGTACCCCTTAGTCCGTCCAGAACTTGTCTTTTATTCCTGAAGTACCCGTGTTTATGTGGCTGGCCTATATATAGTCCCCCACCTCCATTGTAAACCCTAGGCTTGATATTGGAATTAGTGGAAACCCCTTTGTGGATCTATCTAATTCTTGCCTCATGCTCCTTGACCAAGGAGCACCAATATCACCAAACCTCGTTGGAGTTTGCATCGTGCCTCCGTGTTGTACAAGGCCTTGGCATCGGTGTTCCTTTGCCAAGACGTCAAGATCTCACCGAGTCTCCCATCTCGCCGTGTCGGTTCGAGAGAGAGTCCTCCGCCCGACGCTGATCCTAGGGATTGCGCCTGACCGGTCACCGCCGGCAAGAGCTATTGGTGTGTATCGTGGTTTTGTGTGTGTGTTCATTGTTTCTTCATGCGTGAGTTCGTCGTGTTCATCCTTCCCTCCTCTCCCCGCACTCCATCCTCGATTTGAAAGGGAATCGTGAAAGATCGGGCCACCCTAGAGGTTTGTCCTCAACATATTGGTATCAAGAGCTTCATTGCTCTCGATTTCCCCCACAAATGTTTCTTCTATCCACCAAAAATTCGAAAATCCCCAAAAAACAGCCCAAATTTGCCTTTGGATCGATCTCTTGATTTGGAGTGTTATTTGTGGTTTTGATCCGACCAAACCTTGTCTTAGGTGTTGGTCCAGCTTTATCCTTCGTTTTCCCAGCCCAATTTGGCCAATTTTTCGCGGATTTGAGGACCCAAGGCGTGGATTTCCGCTCAAGAACACGAGCAGTTCACGATCTGACTCCAGACCGGAGTTTTCGGCCTGCCCACCAGAGTCTCCGGCCTACACCGAAGTCTCCAGCCTACCCACCCCGGAGTCTCTGGCCTGCACTTGGGTTTCTGGCCTGAAACCTCGGAGTCTCCGGCCCTAACGCCTGATTTTGACAGTTTTGCCTCTAATCTTGCATTGGCTAATTTCTTCTTGTTTGTTTGTGCCCATGTGTGTGCCGTCGACTAACAACAAGCTTCCGCATCGACAACCCCCACGCTCATCGACACCACGACCCACGATCATCATTCCGCACCACCGACGCCAAGTTCATCATCAAAGAAGGTATAACTTGCGTCACCTTGTTAACCCCTATCTTCCTTTGTGTGTACCTATCCTATGAGAGTGGCTCATCTTGTGTTTGCTTGAGCATTGTGCATTTGTCCTTGGATAGTGAGAGTGCAAGAGCAATATCAAGTGTGACTAGGTAGCACCAAGGGAGAGCAAAAAAAAGCAAAAGAAAGAAAAAGATACAAAGAAAAAGCAAAAGAAAAAAGTCTCCCATTGCCAAAGAGAGTCTCAAAGCTTGTAAGCAAGAGAGAAAGAAGAGCGCCTAAGGCAAGTGCACAAATCCGTTGCTCATTTTCCCTCTTTGCAAATGAGCCACGGTATCTCCTTGCATTGGCACGACAACAAGCTTAGTCTTCGTTAGGACATTTTGTTTGCTCATTTTCATAGTCGTGTCAATCCCAACTTTCTCCACGTGTGTGTATATAGTCGTAGGTTCCTGTCACCCTTTTGAGTTGTTGACCTTCGCCTTTGACTTGAGTTTTGTTGGATTTTACCCACTTTTGACTATCCCTTTTCTTTTGGTTGGTTCTTTGGCTTTCCACAACCCTAACCTACCACCAACAAGCTTTTGAGAGTTAGTTCTTTCTTTAGTATGAGTTTTCTTTGCATTTCCACTTTACACGCTTATAGCTGTCACTTGTGGTTTCTAGTTTGGTGCAATCCCCAAGGTGAGGTACAAGGCTAACACCACCATATTCCACTTCCATATACAATACTTGTGTATCTTGCATGATGGATAGGCACGGTGAGCCGAGCCAACCACCTCCCCAAGAAGAAGATCAAGGACCGTACATGACGCGCGCAAGTCACTTCATCGTCCGCCAAGAGTTCCGTGAACGTTGCCAAGCCCTTGAGACGCGACCAGATGAACAATTTGACGAGACGCAAGCCGAGTTCAAGAACATCGACAACCGCTTCGATGGCCTCGAAAGGCAAATGCAAGCAATGCATCACAACTTCGGCCACCAAAATGAGTCGCTTCAACGCTCCGTCGCCGAAACAAATAACAATCTTCGACGCCTCATCGACGGAATGTCAAGACCGCGTTCACGTGCTTCAAGCTCTTCAAGTTCTTCGCGTCGTCATGCACCTCCGCAACAAGATCTACCTCCAAGTGCTCCATGACGCAATGATGCCCCCGTGGTTGAAGATAGAACCTCTTCGAACTATGTACCTTCCCCACGGCATGCCGCAACGTCAAGCTATGATGGTGACCTCTCTTCAAGGCCACGAGCAAGGCAAGAAGCACACCGTCATCATGCAAGGGCACTAGTGATCCAACACGAGCGACCACAAGAAGAACTGCAAGTGCAACCGCAAGTCTACCACCACCGACCGCGACACATACTGGACACAACAAGTGATGACTCCAATTTCGAGAATCAAGCTCGTCATCGATGTGAAGCTCTCCAAGATCCTCCTCCTCGTCATCACCGTCATGAACCTCCGCACCGACACCATGGTCATCACGAGGCGCCTCCTCCACCTCAACAAAACTTGGAGCGTCAAGTGATACAAGTTGAGCGACGCCCACCACGTCAAGAGGCTCATGACCATGTTCTTCGCCGTGAGGCCCATGTGCCTAACCAACATCACCAACCGAGGAATGAGCCTCCTCTTCGGCATCAACCGTGTCAAGAGGCTCCACACCCTCGCCACCATGAGGCCCAAGCACCTCAACCATGTCAACAACCGCGCCAAGAGCAAGAGCAAGCTCCTCAACAACAATATCAAGAGCAAGCTCCCCAACAAGGATGCGAGAACCAAGTTCCACCTCCCCAACTACAAGATCATCAACTAGGTCACCAAGCTCGTCTCAATGACTGCAACGATGAAGAAACTTTTGGCAAGCTCAAGTTCACAATGCCCAAGTTCACCAGATCCAATGACCCCGAAGAATACCTCTCGTGGGAACTCAAAGTCGACAAGATCTTCCGCATGCACAACTATAGCAACGAGAAGATGGTCGCCATGGCTTCGCTTGAGTTTGATGATTACACCATCCTTTGGTGGGAACAAGTTCAAGTTGCTCGTGATGCAAGACAAGAACCGCCAATCACAACTTGGCATGACATGAAGGCTCACATGAGATCCCGGTTCATCCCTGCGCACTACACGCGTGACCTCTTCAACAACCTTCAAGCGCTTCGTCAAGGGACAAAGGCCGTGGAAGAGTACTTCAAGGAAATGGAACTCAACTTGATTCGTGCCAACATTGATGAACGCATGGAACAAACAATGGCGCGTTTCCTTATTGGCTTGAATCACCCAATCAAGCGCATCGTCGAGTTCCAAACATACAATACCATGGTTGAGCTTGTGCACATCGCAACAAAGGCTGAACGTCAAGTGCAAGAGGATATCAAGTACAACAAGCCCAAGACATACTTCACCTACAAGCAAGCTTCAACCGCTACACCAACAACTTTCAATGGAAGCTCCTCAAGTACCTCCAAGCCTTCCTTCAAGCCCACACTTCCTCAAGGAAAACTGCCCCCAAGTGGCAAGCAAGCAAAGAGTGATACATCTTTCAATGGTGAATGCTACAAGTGTGGAGGTAAAGGACACAAGTCGGCTGAATGTGGAAACAAGAAAGTCTTGTTCATCCATGACAACGGTGATGAAGAGTACTTCAGCGAAGATGAGTTTGATGCTCGTGTCAAGGAAGAAATGGCAAGGCAACGAGTGGAAGATGATCAAGAACTCCTCATGTGTGAACATGACGCAAGTCCATCGCTTGTCATCACAAGGATCTTGACCACTCAAGCATAAGAGCATGAAGACCAACACTCCAATATCTTCCAAACACGAGCCGACATCAATGGCAAATCTATCAAGGTGATCATTGACGGAGGAAGTTGCCACAACCTTGCTAGCACCGAGTTGTGTGAGAAGCTCAACCTCACCCTCCATCCACACAAGCACCCCTACCACGTGCAATGGCTAAGTGACCAAGGGTCCATAAAAATCAAGCATACGGTATCGTTCTCCTTCGCCATTGGTCCTTACAAAGATACGATGGAGTGTGATGTGGTTCCTATGACAGTTTGCCACATGCTTCTTGGTCGACCATGGCAATTTGACAAGGCTGCTCAACATGATGGTCGCACCAATGTATACACCTTCAAATGGCTCAACAAAACATGTGTTTTGCAACCGATGACTCCTAGCCAAATAATTGCGGACAATGCAAAGGCTTTAGCGAGGGCACAAAGCACAACACCTACTTGTGAGAAGAGCGGTGAGAGAGAGAACCACCTCATAGTGAGTGAGAGCCACAAGCCAAACTCGAGTGGAAAAACTAAGAGTGTTCTCCTTGCCACCAAAAGTGAGATGAGAGATGTTCGGAACAACCCATCCATCTTGCACTATGTCCTCCTTTGCAAGGGACTAGCGCAAGGAACTAATGAATTAACCAATGTTCCTCCATCTTTGATGAGTGTTTTGTAGGAATTCAAGGATGTGTTCCCCGAAGAGCTCCCTGATGACCCACAAGTATAGGGGGTGTACCGCAGTATTTTCGAGGGAAGTGAAACCCAATTTATTGATTCGACACAAGGGGAGCCAAAGAATATTTATAAGCCTTAACAACTGAGTTGTCAATTCAGCTGCACCTGGAAACAATCTTGCTCACAGCAGTTTATCAATAGCAACAATTTTGTAGTAGGAATAGCAAAGTAACAGCAGTAGTAAAGCAAAGACAGTAGTAACAAAAGCAGTAAACAGTGGGATTCGAGTGCGGTAGGCACAGGGATGGATGGACGGGCGTTGCATGGACAAGACAATTCAAATAGCAATCAGAACATAGGGCAATTGCAGATAAATAAGATAAAGCATCCAAGTACTAGACAATCCTAGGCATGTGTTCCATATATAGTCATACGTGCTCGCAATGAGAACTTGCACAACATATTTTGTCCTGCCAGCCCGTTTGCAGCGAGGCCTCTAGGGAACTACTGGCTATTAAGGTGCTCCTTTTAATAGAGCACCGGAGCAAAGCATTAACACTCCGTGAACACATGTGATCCTCACATCAAAGCCATTCCCTTCCGGTTATCCCGATTTCTGTCACTTCGGGGCCATAGGTTCCGGACAACAACGTGTGTATACAACTTGCAGATAAGACCAAAAAAAATACTATCATAATGAATCAATAACATGTTCAGATCTGAAATCATGGCACTCGGGCCCTAGTGACAAGCATTAAGCAGAACAAGTCGCAACAAAGTCATAAAGCACTAATAAAAGATACTAGGCAACATGCCCTAACAATCTGATGCCATTACATGAACGATCTCATCCAATCCCTACCATCCCCATAGCCTACAGCGGGGGATTACTCACTCATAGACGGGGGAAACATGGATGGTCGATGGAGAAGCGATGGTGATGATGATGGCGATGATCTCCTCCAATTCCCCGTCCCGGCAGGGTGCCAAAATGGAGTTTCTGGTGTTGTTTCGTGGAATCTGGTGTTGGCGGTGGAGCGGAACTCCTTCTGGAAAAATGTCGAACCCCCTGAAGTTTTTAGGTCAGAAGGCTCCTTATAGGCGAAGAGAGAGGCCGAGGGGGTGCCTGGGGGGCCCACACCACCTCCTGGCACGGTCTGGCCTGGCCCGCGCCACCAGGTGGTGTGGCCACCCCCTGGCTCTTCTCTGTCTCATATTCTGGCTCCTGGAGTCTTCGGGTGAAATAGGATTTTTGGCATATTTTCCGGGATTTTTCCTAATAGTTGGTTTTCTGCACAAAAAGTAGACACCAAGGCAATTCTGCTGAAAACAGCGTTAGTCCACATTAGTTGCATCCAAATCACACAACTTTAGATGAGAAACAATAGCAAAAGTGTTCGGGAAAGTAGATACGTTTTGGACGTATCAACTCCCCGCAAGCTTAGCTTATTGCCTGTCCTCAAGTAATTCAGTTGAAAACTAAGTGCGATAAAAGAACTTTCATGAACACATTTGCTTCATATGATATAAATATTCTCAGCAATGTGATCAACTACTTAGACAGTTCATAATAAAGAGTATGCAACTGAGTCTACTTAATAGTCATTGCAAGCTATGAAAAGATTCCAACTCAAGAATAATAAGTAGCATGAAGCACAAACATAAGCAACATTACAATGCTCATAAAAAGGTATGATATAGTGGTATCTTGCTTGCCCTTTGATTATGAATATTAAGGCACCTCTGAAGTTCAAGTGATGACTAGAAGTAAAGATATCAAGGATACAAGCATCAAAGTCATAACACAAATAATCAAGTAATGGAGCAAACACAGAGAATGACAACTATGCTCTCAAGAAGGTGCTCAAAGAATATGTGGAGACTCAACAAGTAGAAGAAAAGGTTTTGAATAATTTGAAAGGCTTCCAAATGCTAAAAGTATGGCACTTGTTAGCTTTGAGCTCTCATTGCCCCTATCATAAGCATCTTTAATGTGGTTAAGGTGAAAGTGAGGTCCAATCTGAGTTATATGCTTGACAGACTATAAACTGAAAATCCCAAGTCCCTTGAGTACGAGGGCCGCTCCTCATGCTACTCAACTTTAGTTACTGGTAAGTTCTTGTCATCGTAAGTATGTGTGTATCATTGAGAACCGCCAACGGGGTACCCCTTGCCCGATGATACGGAAGAATCCCCATATCAATGACAAGGCAAGCAGACAATGAGTATCTCAGCAATCTTCTTATTTACCATGGGAAAATGGTGCTTTTTTCTCTCTTTCCTCTTTTCATAAAACTCTTTTTTTTCTTTTTCTCAATAGCTATCTCTCTCTTTTTTATAAGAAGAATGCTTCATAGATATCATTATGGTTACGCTGCAGGTTTCCACCATGTCAGCATGGATTAGACCAACGGCCCAGGCGTTTCTCTAACACACATACATAACTCCATGGACTTACAAGCTCCCCTTTTATTTCACACCGACGACATCCGCAAACAAAAGAGCAAGGTATCAACTGGGTATATATTTACAAGTGTTGAAAGCGTTCCCAGTGACAGCACGGTTCTGCTAATCCCTAGCCTATAATTTGCAAGCATATAACTTTCATGGAGAGTTCACAATGGTTCAGGTTTATTAAGTGCAGGAAATAAAGTGTGCCATCAAGTTCGCGAGAGCTTTACTAACTAAGTTTTCCATAACAAGCAAACATTTTATTCAGAAGAAAACAAGGCATAATGAATATGCACGGGAGTAGCAAATGATGCTAATAGGTAGGTATGGTGGACACTTTGGAAATATTTGGTTTAGGGAGTTGGAAACATGAGTAAACACTCAGTGGAAGTGAAGGCTAGCAATAGTAAGGGAGCGACAAACGAGAGAGCAATAGCTGTCATTATCATGCTTGCAACAAAACAGGACTACTCATGGCATGAAAGTGATTCAAGATCCTCAAGGCAAAATAATTCATCAAGGCTTAACTGATTATCACAGTCCTATACATGCGTGAGCATGTGCCAAGTCAATTCAAATGAAACATTCAGAGGAGGATACCACGGTGTCATACCAATTTATGAATAGAGCAATGCAAGCAAACATTCATAAGACATGCTACAAACTATTAGCGAGCTGGAGCTAATCATGAGAAAGCAAGAACTACTAAGCATCCAAAGATAACATACACCCTACTTGAACGGACTAAGCAAGCCCACAGTGATGAGTATATGTACAAAAAATGAAAACAAATAGAGTTCGTTACCAGCCTCTTACCACGCCTCAAGTAGTCATTGATCCTCATTATTGCTCTTCACTTGTGTGGCTTGAATGATAATATGAAACCAATATCCACTGAGGACTGCCGAACCCTGTAGCAAACTTACAAAAACCAAAGAAGAACGACAAATATTTTTGGTGTTTTCGATTTTTAAACAAGAACCAAAAGGGGAAAACAAGCAAAGCAAAATCTTTTTGGGTTTTTTCGAATAGTTCAAACAAAGCAAAAAGGGAAAAGCAAACCAAGGCAAAAAGAAGAAGCAAACCAAAGAGAAACAACAGAAATATCTTTGGTCTTTTTGTTTTTTAGAAAGCAAAAGCAAGAAGAACGAAAACTAAAAAGAGAACGAAAACATGAATATACAAAGTACCGACACAACATGATATGGAGATGAGTGTGGTGTCGGCGTACCTCCCCCCAAGCTTAGGCTTTTGGCCTAAGTGGGTATCAATCCCAAGCTGGCCAGGATGAAGTGTCACCCTAGTACGACGAAGAGGTCCCCTCATCCTGGTGCGAACTCGAGTACGTCCCTTCGTAATGTGCGGAGTAATCATAGGAGGGCACATCCTCCTGGTGCTGCTCGTGGAAACCCAGCAAGCGAAGCTGCTCGTCCACCTTCTCCTTGGAGCACGACCACGGTCTCCTGTGAACACTAAACAAAGAAGGCTGTGGAAAAAGGATCCCCCTTTCATCCCTGTCAGTGAAAAGCATCCTATATACTAGACTGTCCAAATCAGAAGTAGCAGTGACAAAGTGATGAGCTTTCATAGCAACAAGGTCAAGCCTCTGTGGTGCCAGCATAGCATCATAGGGATCCACTGAAAGACCTAATGCATTGACTATACGCGAGGCAATGATGCCCCCATAGATAGGCCCCCTAGCAGCCAGGCGGCGAGCAATAAGCGAGCCAAGATTATACCGAGTAACATTGTTAAGCGCAACAGCAAGGAATGCTAAATGATAGTTGGAGATATTACTTGTGTTCTCCCTACCAAGTACACTAGTAGCAAGATAATATGCAAAGTATCTAAGAGCAGGGAGTTGGATATTTCTTACCTTTCTGTGCTACGCCACACGGTCATCATCATTGGTCACCCCTCGATAAAGCTCCAACAAGTCAGCGGGTCGCCCTTGAATTTTCTTCATGGTTCCTGTCATGCGCACACCTACAATACTGCAAAATCTCTCCAAAGGCATGGTGAAGGGCAGATCATAGATTTTGAAAGAGACAGTAGACTGATAGGGTGTGTTAGTAAACGTGAAGCTCTCAACAAAAGTTTTGGTGAGCATAGAGTATTGCGCACTCTCATCTTGCATATATGAGGTCAAACCAACCCTCTCAATCAGTAGCAAGAGATCATCAAGAATTCCTGCAGCTTGTAAGAAGGTAAAACAAGGAAAAGAGGATGGGTGAGCATCCCCATCATTCCTTTCACTACCAATACGAGTTGCAATGAGATCTTCATTGTATGATGGCCTAGCTTGAGAGGTTGTTCTTGAGGGCCTCGTCCTCCTAGGTGCATCACTCTCAAATATCTCTCCAAAAGTATGGTTGTTCATGCTTGGTATTCTGAAATTTAAACACCTATCAAACAAGTGATTGCAAAGTAAATATAATGAAGGATTCTACTCACTGGGACTTGCAAGAGGCCTAAACATGCATCAAAACTATATCCCTAAGCATCAACCAAGCTTACAAGCTCTCATAACCAGTCACCTATAGCAGCAAAATACTCAACATATAATCCACTAAACACAAATCTACTTGGACAAGGGGAGGAGTCACATACCAGGGAACAAATGCTCCAAATTTCAGCAGGAAAGATGGGCTGAGCAAGGAGATCGAAAAAAATCGAGAGCAAACACAGCAAGAACGCGATTTTGAGCTATGAACTGGAGCTTACTCAGGAGAGAGAAGAAAGTGGCAGGTGAGAGAGTTGGTGGGGGGCTAGGGGTGGCCCACACCAGGGCATGGGGCCACCCAAGGCTGGCCGCGCCACCATGTGGTGTGCCTGCCTGGTGGGCCCCCCTGGTACCTCCCAGGTACTCCTCTGGCCCTTTTTTCACGTAAAAATTTAATATGAATTTTCTGGAATTTTTCGATACACTTTATTTTTGGGCATTTTTCAGAAATAGAAGAATGATTTTTTTGACAGACAGATTTTTTTTCTTTTGGAAACATGATGCAAGGACAAAACAAGGCTATAACTACAAAAGTTCTAACATGCAAGCAACTAACAACAAAAAGAAAGCTAAACGAAAGAAAAAACTAAAATGCAAAGGGTAGAAATAAACGGAGATAATCATAATGAAAACACTGTTTTGTTCAATGGAATCCTTTTGTTAACAAGGTTGCTCAAGTCTTGCTACCAAAACAATTGCATATGAGACAAAACTTTGTATTCCACTAATGATTATGTTACCTCAACCTTGATAGCAATGTTCCCAATCATAATAGTTTCAAATTTTTCTCTTGGTATGGGACAATATATTTCTCCAACTTGAATGCCTTCAACATGTTCAATTGAATTCAAACCATAAGTCCTTTCAATCTTCTTGGGGAAATAGACAGTATGTTCCTTGTCATTAACATTGAAGGTCACCTTTCCTTGATAACAATTAATAATAGCTCCTGTAGTATTAAGAAAAGGTCTCCCAAGAATATAGACATATTATCATCTTCGGGCATTTCAAGCACAACAAAATCAGTTAATATCAAGCAATTGTGAGCCACCTGAACAGGTACATCCTCACATATACCCACAGGAATGGTGGTAGATTTATCATCCATTTGCAAAGATATATCAGTTGGTATTAATTTTTCAAGTTGAAGCCTCTTATAGAGAGAGAAAGGCATAACACTAACTCCAGCTCCCAAATCACACAAAGCAGTTCTAACATAACTGTTTTTAATAGGGCAAGGGATAGTTGGAATCCCTGGGTCTCCAAGTTTCTTAGGAACCTTACCATTAAATGAATAATTAGCAAGCAAAGTAGAAATTTCTTCATTAGGGATCTTCCTTTTATTCGAGACAATGTCCTTCATATACTTTGAGTAAGGAGGTAATTTAATAGCATCAGTCAAAGGAATTTGCAAGAATAAAGGCTTCATCCACTCACAAAACTTATTATAGTGTTCATCTTCCTTTGACTTGTGTTTCTTATCAGGGAATGGCATAGGTTTTTGGACCCAAGGCTCTCTTTCACTACCATGTTTCTTAGCAATAAAATCTTCTTTGGTGTATTTAGTATTCTTAGTGTGGTTTTCAGGTTCTTCTTCAACTTTTTCTTCATTAGGAACTTCATTTTCTTCATTACCACTTTCAGTTTCAGCATCAGAGATAGATATACTATTAGGATCTATAGCAGGTTCAGAGGGTTCTACAACAGTTTTATGTTTCTTCTTCCTTTTCTTACGAGTAGAACCACTATTTTCAGCTTGTTGAGAATCCTGCTCAATTCTTTTGGGATGCCCCTCAGGATATAAAGGATCCTGGGTAGCAACACCACTTCTAGTTCTAATTTCATAAGCATGTTTTTCTTTAGCAGCATTAACTAGCAAGTCGTTTTGCACTTTAATGAGTTGATCTATTTGAGTTTGAACCATTTGAAAGTGTTTAACAATCATTTTAACATCATTAGAGGTTCTTTCCACAATATCTTTCAACTCAACAATAGCTCTAGTGTTTTCCATTAAATGATTTTGCACCCTTTTATTAAAGTTATCTTGCTTAACAATAAAGATATCAAATTCTTCTAAGCATTGATCAGGAGGTTTCGAGTAAGGGATATCACCTTCATCAAAGTGTTGGAGACAGTGTACCTCAATAGTGGATGAATAGGGAATATGCTTACATAATTCTTCTATAGGAGGTAAATTCTTGACATCTGCAGCTTTAATTCCCTTCTCCTTAAGACATTTCTTAGCTTCCTTCATCACTTCATCATTTAATTCAATAACTCCTCTCTTCTTTGATGTTGGAATAGGCACAGGAATAGATGGTTCAGGTACATTTACTTCAGGTATAGCTTGTTTAGGAGGAGTCCAATCTTCATAATTCTTGCTTATTTTAGCCATTAATTCCTCAGCTTCCTTAGGAGTCCTATTCCTGAAAACACAATCAGCACAACTATCTAGGTATGTCCTAGATTCCTCGGTTAGTTCATTATAAAATATATCAAGAAGCTCATTCTTAGGTAATGGACTTCCAGCCTGTGCATGAATCAAAGCACAAAACCTTGCCCAGGATTCTGGCAATACCTCTTTTTCTCCCTGTTTAAAATCAAAAAGTTCCTGCAAAATAGCATGTCTAGCACTGGGAGGAAAATATTTCTGTAGGAAAGTACCAATCAAGCACTCAGGGCTATCAATAGATCCAGGAGGTAAATTACTAAACCAAGTTTTAGCTTCTCCTTTCAGTGAAAAGGGAAAAATCTTAGCAACAAAGTAAGTACGCATCTTAATATCATCAGAAAACAAGCCACTCTTGGTAGAAAGTTCATTCATATGTGCTACCGCACTTTCATTCTTAGTCCCACAAAAAGGTTCTTTCTCGACAATAGCTATGTAAGATAGATCGAGAGAGAAATCATAATCTTCATCTATAATGGGGGAGAAGCAGCAAACTTAGCATCAGGAGACAATTTGGGTCTAATAGTACGCCTCTTAAGGAGACTCTTAGCAGCACTCCTATCATGGGTGTTCTTACATTCTTTAATAAACTCATCGGTCATCTCAACATAACCATCTTCAATATCATAACTCTCACTAGACTCAGGTGAGCTAACAGGTGCGGTGGTGTCTTCATTAGGAGTTTTGGTATTTCCAGCTATAGTTCTAGCAATCGTAGCATCTAGGAAAGGACCTAATGAACCACTCTTATCAAGCACAGTAGAAGCAGCATCTTAAGCATCAGAAGTTTCAGATTCAGCAGTAGTAGCAGTGTGTGTAGCATGTGTATGTGGTGGTGTAAGGAACTTACTCAAAACAGACGGTGAATCAAGAGCAACAGATGTGTTCAGAACCGTACCTCTTCTTGTAGTGGATGGTAAAATAGGAAACTTGCCATCATGAGACTTACCCATGATGGATGGATAGCAGCGAACAATAGAGAATCCAAGTGAGCTTGATAAATAAAGCTATGCTCCCCGGCAACGGCACCAGAAAATAGTCTTGATGACCCACAAGCATAGGGGGTGTATCGCAGTATTTTCGAGGGAAGTGAAACCCAATTTATTGATTCGACACAAGGGGAGCCAAAGAATATTTATAAGCCTTAACAACTGAGTTGTCAATTCAGCTGCACCTGGAAACAATCTTGCTCACAGCAGTTTATCAGTAGCAACAGTTTTGTAGTAGGAATAGCAAAGTAACAGCAGTAGTAAAGCAAAGACAGTAGTAACAAAAGAAATAAACAGTGGGATTCGAGTGCGGTAGGCATAGGGATGGATGGACGGGCATTGCATGGACAAGACAATTCAAATAGCAATCAGAACATAGGGTAATTGCAAATAAATAAGATAAAGCATCCAAGTACTAGACAATCCTAGGCATGTGTTCCATATATAGTCATACGTGCTCGCAATGAGAACTTGCACAACATCTTTTGTCCTGCCAGCCCGTTTGCAGCGGGGCCTCTATGGAAATACTGGAAATTAAGGTGCTCCTTTTAATAGAGCATCGGAGCAAAGCATTAACACTCCGTGAACACATGTGATCCTCACATAAAAGCCATTCCCTTCCGGTTATCCGATTTCTGTCACTTCGGGGCCATAGGTTCTGGACAACAACGTGTGTATACAACTTGCAGATAAGACCAAAAACAATACTATCATAATGAATCAATAACATGTTCAGATCTGAAATCATGGCACTCGGGCCCTAGTGACAAGCATTAAGCACAACAAGTCGCAACAAAGTCATAAACCACTAATAAAAGATACTAGGCACCATGCCCTAACAATCTGATGCCATTACATGAACGATCTCATCCAATCCCTACCATCCCCATAGCCTACAGCTGGGGATTACTCACTCATAGATGGGGGAAACATGGATGGTTGATGGAGAAGCGATGGTGATGATGATGATGATGATCTCCTCCAATTCCCCGTCCCGGCAGGGTGCCAGAACGGAGTTTCTGGTGCTGTTTCGTGGAATATGGTGGTGGCGGCGGAGCGGAACTCCTTCTAGAAAAACATCGAACCCCCTGAAGTTTTTAGGTCAGAAGGCTCCTTATAAGCGAAGAGAGAGGCCGAGGGGGTGCATGGGGGCCCACACTACCCCCTGGCGCGGCCTGGCCTGGCTCGCGTCACCAGGTGGTGTGGCCACCCCTGGCTCTTCTCCGTCTCGTATTCTGGCTCCTGGAGTCTTCGGGTGAAATAGGATTTTTGGCATATTTTCCGGGATTTTTCCTGATATTGGTTTTCTGCATAAAAAGTAGACACCAAGGCAATTCTGCTGAAAACAGCGTCAGTCTACATTAGTTGCATCCAAATCACACAAGTTTAGAGGAGAAACAATAGCAAAAGTGTTCGGGAAAGTAGATACGTTTTGGACGTTTCACTCCCACATGGACTACCTCCTCTTCGCGACATCGAACATCGCATTGACCTCATCCCTGGCGCACCTCTTCCAAACCGCGCCGCCTACCGCACGAACCCAGAGGAGACGAAGGAGATCGAGCATCAAATCAACCAACTCGTCTCCAAAGGTTTGATCCAAGTTAGCACTAGTCCAAGTGCCATACCCGTGATTCTTGTTCCAAAGACGGATGATACGTTACGGTTATGCATGTACTTCCGTCCAATCAATGCTATCACCGTGTGTTATCGACATCCGATACCACGTCTCGATGACATGCTTGATGAGTTGTGTGGAGCCACTATTTTTCGAAAATTGATCTTTGTAGTGGTTACCATCAAATACGCATGGCTGAAGGTGGTCAGTGGAAAACCGCCTTCAAGACCAAACTTGGTCTCTATGAATGGTTGGTTATGCCCTTTGGTTTATCTAATGCCCCATCCACCCGCCTAATGAATCATATCTTGCGTTCTCTCATTGGAAAAAGTGTTGTTATATTTCGATGATATTCTTGTTTATAGCAAATCACTTGAGGACCATATAACACATGTTAAGGAAGTTTTGCAAATCCTTCGACATGAATAGCTTTATGCTAATCTTCCCAAGTGCACTTTTGCTAAACACAAGTTGATTTTTCTGGGATTTGTCGTTTCTTCGAAGGGAATTGAAGTTGATGTTTCCAAGGTAAAGGACATACGAGATTGGCCATCCCAACAAATGTGAGTGAACTCCGAAGTTTTCATGGGTTGGCCGGTTTCTATCGTCGCTTTGTGAAAGACTTTTCAACCATTGCTTGTCCCCTTAATGAATTGACCAAAAAGAATGTCACCTTAGTGTGGGGCAAAGCTCAACAAAAAGCTTTTGATGAACTTAAAAAGAGGCTCACCGAAGCACCTCTCCTTGCGTTACCGGATTTCACAAAAACTTTTGAGATAGAGTGTGATGCTAGTGGTATTGGCATTGGAGGAGTCCTTATGCAAAACGGACGTCCTATAGCCTACCATAGCGAGAAACTTGATGGTGCTCGCCTCAACAATCCGATTTATGACAAAGAGCTTTTTGCCTTAGTTCGTGTCCTACAAGTTTGGCAACACTACCTTTGGCCCAAGGAATTTATCATACATTCCGACCACGAGTCATTGAAATATCTCAAAGGCCAAGCTAACTTGAGCAAGAGACACGCTAAGTGGATTGAGTTCATGGAGTCTTTTCTATACATTGTCAAGTATAAGAAGGGCAAAGATAATGTAGTTGCGGACGCATTGTCTCGCAAACATACAAGCCTTCTTACGAGACTTGAAATCAACGTGTTGGGTCTTGAGGAAATAAAATCTTTGTATGCTTCCGATCCGTTCTTTGAACCAATTTTCGCAAACTGCTCCAATGACAAAGGAGTTGATGATTTCTATTTGCATGAGGGCTTTCTATTTAAATAAAACAAGCTATGCATTCTGAAGTCGTCGCTTAAACTTTTGCTTCTCCAAGAATCTCATGGTGGAGGCCTCATGGGTCACTTTGGCCATAACAAGACATTGGACATGCTCTCCACTCACTACTTTTGGCCCAAGATGAAGCGCGACGTGGAGCGCTACGTTCAACGATGCACGACATGTGTTCAAGCTAAGTCGCAAGCTAATCCCTATGGTCTTTATATGCCATTGCCTATTCCTCATACACCTTGGTTCGACATTAGCATGGATTTCGTGTTAGGATTGCCTAGATCTAAGCATGGTCATGATTCTATATTTGTTGTTGTGGATCATTTTTCCAAGATGGCACATATCATACTGTGCCATAAGATCGACGGTGCTTCACATGTTGCAAATCTGTTTTTCAGGGAAATCGTCCGTCTTCACGGTGTGCCAAGGACAATCGTCTCCGACCGCGACGTCAAATTCATGACCTACTTGTGGAAGACCCTCATGGCCAAGCTCGACGTCAAACTCCTCTTTTCATCCGTGTTGCATCCTCAAACCGATGGACAAACCGAGGTTGTCAACCAAAGCCTCGGAACTCTCCTACGTGTGTTGATCAAGAAAAACTTGAAGGATTGGGAGGAATGCATTCCCCACGCCGAGTTCGCGTACAACCGAGCAAAGCACTCAACAACCAAGATGAGTCCATTCATGATCGTCTAAGGTTTCGAGCCCCTCACCGCGCTCGACATCCTACCACTACCTCTCCATGAGCGCACGAACATGGACGTCGAGAAGGTGCACAAGCTATGAAGACGTTTCATGAAGAAACAAGAACTACTATCGAACAACAAGTCCTTCGCCAAGCTTCAAGGTTAAACAAGGACAAGAAGGAGATGATCTTTGAATAAGGTGACCTTGTGTGGATACACCTAAGCAAAGACCGCTTCCCCAAGGAACGTGACTCCAAGCTCAAGCCAAGAGGAGATGGTCCCTTCAAGGTCCTAAAACGAATCAACAACAACGCCTACGTCATCGACATACCGACCTCCAAGTACCTTGCAAGCAATACATTCAATGTCAAGGATCTTTCACCCTACCATGGAGATGTTCAAGATGATAACCATGAAGAGTGGAGGACGACTCTTTCCCAAGGGGGGGAGCTGATGCAGCCCGTCCTACGGACGCTCCTACATCTACACCAATAAGTCCCCCAAGTGGACCCATGACTCATGCCCGAGCCAAACTCCTGCAAGCTAAGGTGAACTCGCTCCTCTCCTCGGGCCAATTTGATACCTCCTTGGATGGTATGCTACTTCATGCAACTACCCTATGCATCATCAGGTACGAAGCTTCAACACATCACCAAGCACCCAAGGATGGAGAACAAGGAGCAGAGCATGAAGCAGAAGACGTTGGAGCTGCTCAGATCGGTGTCTCCGATCTGCGCACACCGGAGTCTCCGGTCCACCAAAGTGTCCGGCCTGAAGACACCGGAGTCTCCGGCCCCACCTCCGGTCTGCCCCCAGAACTAGGCCCTGGGACAATCTGAAGGCCCCTCCGGAGGCTGGTCCGGAGACCGACCGGAATCTCCGGTCCACCACACCGGAGTCTCCGGTCCGACTGTCGCCAGGCATGAAAAGGCCTTTGGGCCTGCGGCCCATGTACCCCTTAGTCCGTCCAGAACTTGTCTTTTATTCCTAAAGTACCCCTGTTTAAGTGGCTGGCCTATATATAGTCCCCCACCTCCATTGTAAACCCTAGGCTTGATATTGGAATTAGTGGAAACCCCTTTGTGGATCTATCTAATTCTTGCCTCATGCTCCTTGACCAAGGAGCACCAATATCACCTAACCTCGTTGGAGTTTGCATCGTGCCTCCGTGTTGTACAAGGCCTTTGCATCGGTGTCCCTTTGCCAAGACGTCAAGATCTCACCGAGTCTCCCATCTCGCCGTGCTGGTTCGAGAGAGAGTCCTCCGCCCGACGGCGATCCTAGGGATTGTGCCAGACCGGTCACCGCCGGCATGAGCTATTGGTGTGTATCGTGGTTTTGTGTGTGTGTGTTCATCATTTCATCATGCGTGAGTTCATCGTGTTCATCCTCCCCTCCTCTCCCCGCACTCCATCCTCGATTTGAAACGGAATCGTGAAAGATCAGGCCACCCTAGAGGTTTGCCCTCAACAGGTTCCCTTATCTGCCAGGATCTTTTTGTCTTCTGCTTTGCTCGTTTCATCCAGCTAACCCCTCTTCTTCCTTTGTTTTGGCAGAACCTCCCCTATATCATCCAGGAGGTGGGGGAGACCCCCCTCCAGAACTTCACGCCCAACCTCCCCGAGCCGCGCGCATGCCGGGTTGGCGAGGAGTCGGATGGCGTTGTCGACGTCTTCCCTAACCAGAATGACGAGACGACACACGACCCCCACATGCCAGTCGACTAGGAGGAGAAGGCTGCCCCGGCTCCTGAACCGGCTCAGTGCCGAGCGATGGACGGTGACTCCAGTCGGTCCGGCGCGGGGGAGGCGCATCCAGCCAGCCCCCGGTGGAGGAACCGGCTGCCAAGAGGAGCCGGATCGGTGCCCTACCCCTAAGCCGGCTTGGCTGGAAGAAGGGGCCACTGCCGGTGGTGCAAGGGTAAGGGTTCCTATCTTCCTTTTGTCTTGCGCTTCTTTCCCCTCTTCTTCTTGCGCGATCCTTCTTCTTGTTGTTTCCTTATTGGCCTTCCTTTGTCTTTGTAGCTCGCTTGTTTCCTTCGGTGCTGCCAGCCCGACGCGGGCGCCGACTGGCTCGCTGCCCCGCGCGCCGCCTACCGCTCCGCCTCCTGCCGCCAATGCCGCCCCCACTCCGAATCAAGGGCTCCATCATCACCGCCTCGTGCGGATCTAGATATGGGAGTCGGGGCCAGGGATGTCCCGCCGACTACGGTGTGGTAGCCGGACACCGCCGCATTGAGCCTGCAAGGTGGAGGTGGCCCCTCCACGGGGACTAGGAGGGCCGCCGCTGGCAAGGAGCTGGTGGTGGTCCAAGACGACAACTCCGACAGCAAGCCGGGGGAGGAATGGCGGGTGGCGGTCCGCGAGGCGAAGGAGTCGCTGACCCTCAATGTCGTCAACAACGACGCCTCCCGCGCCGCCTCGCTGGAGGATCTGGCCGCCACCCTGGAGCTGGCGGCGAAGGAGATCCGGCTGCTCGAAGCTTCGGCTGGGAGCAACCGGTCGCTAGAGCAGAAGCTGGCCGCTGCGAATGGCACCTCCCAGAGTAATTCATTTTACTCAGTTTTTTCTTCTCCTTCTATCTCTCTTTTTTTACTGATAGCCGGTTTCTTGTAGCCATCATGGTCTGCGCTTAGTGGGAGATCGCTCGCCTGATGAAGGTGAACGATCAGCTGATAAAGTCCAACTCCTCCCTCCAGCTCCAGAACAAGGATTGACACTCCAAGACAGACCGGCTAGAGGCCATCATCAAGGAGCGCGACTCCGCCCTTGCTAGCCGAGCCCAAGTCTTTGATCTCCTTAATGCTCAGAGCAAGGATCAGGAGAAGAAGATCAAGCAGCTAGGGGAGAGGGAGAAGGCCCTCCTGGAGGAGTTGATGTAGATCGGCCGCACCGCCAAGGGTAAGTCTTCCTTCCGACTAGTTTTTCGGTCCAGATCTGGTAGCCGGACCTGACTTTCCTTTTTTGACAGCCTTTTATCCGGGCGTAGACCTGCTGGCCTACAACCGGCTTTAGGAAAACTAGCCGGGGGAGCAGCCAACTTCCCAGGAGCTGGTTGCCCTTCTCGGCGAGGAGGCCGCTGAGCTTTGAAAATCGGCTCAGCTTGCGACCAAAGATGTTTGACTTCCTGTGGCTAGATGCGGCCGCGCCGGAGACGATCGCGCAGCTTGCGACCAAGGTTGTGGAGGTGCCGGTTGCCCTCGACCGGCAGAGGGACCTGGCGGCGCGAGCCAGAGCAGAGATGGTGATGGGGCAAACCTCTAGGGTGGCCTGATCTTCACGGATCTTGTGGTCAAATCGATGGGAAAGCGAGGGGAAAGGGAGAAGGTAGCGGAAGCGGACGCACACCTCGCGAAGAACATGATGAACACATGCAAAACACACACGATACAAGGCCGATTGCTCTCACCGGTGGCCACCGGTCCGATAGAATCCTTGCAAGGAAAGATCGGTCAACGTCCTCCCGTCAATCCCAAGCGAAGAGGGAAGAACACCTTGGAGAGGGTCTTGACGTCTTGGCAAAGGGACACCGATGCCAAGGCCTTGTACAACAAGGGAGGCGTGATGCAAACTCCGACGAGGTGGTGACGATAGTCGATCCCCTTTGGTAGAAGGGGATGAGGCAAAACTAGAGATTCAACAAAGGGGGGTTTTCTTTAGTCTATCATCTATGCCTAAGGGATACAATGAGGGGTGGGGGCTCTATTTATAGGCCAGCCACAAGTTCAGGGGTAGTTTGGGCATAAAACTAGGGTTTGGTGCGAAATAGAGGGGTACATGGGCCAAGGGCCCAGCTGTTGGCTTGCAGGCCCATCACTTGGGCCGGACAGTCCGGGTCGGCACAGCCGGACAGTCCAGGCTAACCGGACACTCCGGGTGGTGTCCGGGGAGTGTCCGATTCTGAATGTCCACGCTAGGTCCGGGCTCGGGCAGGCCGAACACTCCGGCTGAGTCGCGCCGGACACTCCGGTGGCGCCGGACACTCCGGCTGGATTCGGGCGGACACTCCGGCTCAGGCAGCTTCAGGACAGGTGCAGCTTCAGGGCTCGTGGGTCGACGATCTTGGGGACTCGGCGTTGTAGATGTAGTAGTGTCCGCAGGATGGGCTGCATCAGCTCTCCCCCTTCAAAAAGAGTCGTCCTCGACTCTTCATGCACATCACAAAGAAGATGATGTCGAGAGACCTTCTTGATCCTGGGGTTCACCATACAGTCGTCCTTGAGAAGCTTGATGTGGCAACTCTTCAATGTTCCTTCACCTTCGATGAAGCCTACAAAGCTCACAACAAAAGCGAAACAACACTCAAAGAGTAGCTAATTCATGAAGATTATAGCATGAGTCCTCAAGTAGAAGGAAGTCACCTTATGATATAGAGATATCTCATTGAAGGATAGCCCTAGGTAACTCTCTTCGATTCGTCTTGTCAACTCTTTGTCCATAGAGGTTGACACGTATGCAATTGTACCTTCACACAACAAAGACCAAGTAACATATGTTTGTGTGTGATAGAGGAGCATGTCATTTGTGGCATGTCCATTCTTGTTCACAACACTATTAGCACAACTCAAGTACCGCAAACGAAATGCGTATGCAAGGTCAAAGTGCATGGATGTCGTTTGAACATCATCCAAATGTGGGAACTCAAAAACTCCATAAAGCATCTTAGTGTGGCACTCAAAGCAAGTGACTAAGAAATGGATCAACATCTTTGATGCAAGAGTAGGAGAATTTGGCAAAAACAAATGAGGAAAGATATCCAAAACAACATCATTATGTGTGCAAACCAACCATTGTAAAGAACAATTGTTCAATATGTTGGATGCCATACACGTATCATCAAAAGCCAAAATCATGGGGGTATGAGTATCGCAAGTGGTAGCAAAAACAACATGTTTGCAAACAAACCATATGAAAGAGCAAGTGGTCCTTATGTTTGTTGCAACAACAATACGAGAGACTTGGAAGCTCTCATGACAATACATGCTCAAAATGGCATTATGGTCGCACACGAAACATCGGAAAGAGAAATTGTTCAACATTTTTGTGGCAACACACAAAGCATCCATATCCAAAAGCAATGAAACATGATTGTCACAAGGTGAAAGAATACCATTAACATGCTTGCAATCAAACCATAGGAAAGAGCAATTTGTCAACATGAAAGATGCAAAGCATGCAAAAGGTATCAGAGCTGGGTTCGATCTTGAACTCACGTGGGGGATGCTCTCTAGAGCTCTTTTTGTCAACTCGTTCTCAACCGAGGTTGACATTCTTGTGCGGGTACCTACACACATCAAACACAAAATATAGAATGTGTGTGCATGGTAGAGAAACACATCATCCATCATGACGTATCTCTTCTTGTGCACATCACCATTAGTGTCAATCAAGTATGTAGATGCATGGTGAGTATGCAAGTGGGGAACATGCTTATCATGGCAATCCTCAAAATCTCCAAAATTTGAGAAAGCTATGGGGGTCATCTCAATATAAACCATATGAGAATTATTGTTGCAAGCAAAACGAGTGAAAAGAGCAATTATTCAACTTATTGCAAGCAACGGGAGAGATTGTAAAACACTCATGACAAAGCATGGTCCGAGGGGTAGCATTGGTAACATCATCGCAAGCAAAACATTGGAAAGAGCAATTGTTCAACAAAGTGCAAGCAATGATATCATCAACGTAATGTTTAAAGCATGGCATGTCTATGGCAACATCAGCACAATCAAATAATTTCACATGCTCAAGATTATGCAAAGGCAAAGTATCACATGGAAATATCAATGAAGCATATGTGATATCACAAACATCATCCATAGCATGCCAATCATCACAAGTCATCATGTCCACTAGTGGGATCATGGCATCATCAACACCCTTATTTTTACCTTGTTCATACCTCTCATATGGAGTGGGTGTTATGGTAGAATTTGCCTCCATGTGGGCGACTTATTCATCCAATATGGGGATGGCATCATCTTCATCCACCATGTACATCTTCTTGGTAGGAGGCATCATCATCTCCAAGCTTGGCGCTTCTTGATCCATGGAACCTAGCACAACATGAGGAAACACACTAGAGGTAGAGGGTAAGTTGTTAGAAATCAAAGTGGTCTCACATGACCTATCAACTACCACTCTCAACTCATTCAGTGTATCACTCATGCCCTCCAAGTGGAAGCACTCAATCTCACGTATGGTGGAGTCACTCATCTCACTATTGTTTTCACTCAAGTGGGCTAAGTGGCTCTCATACTCACATGGGATTGGTACCACATCATCACTCAAGCATGTATGGGTAGGCTCGGTTCTCTCAACTCCATGCGCCTCCTTTGGTGAAGGGAAAATCCCATGCTCACCATTCTTGACCTTGTCGTCGCCATCTTGCACCTTGGCTTGTGTAGTCCTCTTGACATACTCGTCCAACTTGGCGAAATAGAGGTCTTCGTCTTCCTCATCCATGAGGTTGCATGCGTCATCTAGGACGTCAAGTCTTGGCGTTGAAGCTTGATGGCGTGGAGGAGAGCTTGCTCTTGGTGCCATTTTGGTGGTGGCACGAGTAGTTGAAGGTGCCTTATGATGGTGTCGACGGAGGTCATTGGCGTGCCTTGCCAAAGGTTGATGTAGATGGCACACTTGATCATCCGCATGACGCTCGCGACGATGCTCCTTGTCCTTGGCACTCTTCTTGTGATGGTGGTGCATTCTTGAGCCTGGTTGAGCCTTATGGATGGTGCTCAACATGTATTCTTCGTCTTCATGGCGAAGATGCCTTGAACGTCGTCTTGTATCCTCTTGATGTTGGCGATGATCACGAGAGGATGTATGTTGATGAAGATTCTTGCTTCTTGGCGCCTCTTTTGGAAGGTGATGTTGGGGCGCCGCTCTTTTTGTAGTTGGTGGCACTTGATGCCTAGGAGGTAGATGCACGTGATGCCTTCGAGGTTGTGGTGCTTGGCGCCTTGGAGATGGTGGTGCTTGGTGGCTTGGGGGTGATGGCGCTTGTCGCCTTGGAGATGGTGGTGCATGACGCCATGTAGGTGGTGGCGCTTGACGCCTTGGAGGTGGATCATCGAAGTAGGTGGTGCCCTTTGGTGTGGCACGCTTGGCCTTGAAGGTCATGGTTTCTTGATGATGTGTCTCCGCTAGCTTGGCGTAGTAGTCCTCCATCTCCAAGCGGTGGAGGTATTCTTCATGGCTCATGGAAGAGCCCTCGAAGTGGGTGAAGCACGCCATGTCCTCCATGCTTGGTGAGGCATCGTCGTTGTAGCACTCGAAGTCATCCATGCTTGGGGAGTCGTTGTTGATGTAGTACTCCATATCACCCAAGCATGTGGAGCCATTGTCGGTGTAGTGCTCCATGTACTCCATGCATGTGGAGCCATTGTCGATGTAGAGCTCAAAGTCATCCATGCTTGAGGAGCCATAGTTGATGACGTGCTCCATGTCTTCCATGCATGTGGAGTCGTCATAGGTGCAATGCTCCGGGTCCTCAAAGCATGCGGAGCCATTGTCGGTGTAGTGCTCCATCATGTCCTCTATACTTGTGGAGTCGTAGTCGTGGTGGCTCATCATGGATTATTCATAGATATCATCCTCGGTTCCGGAGTCCCTAGACATGATTCACAAGACCAAGTGGTGTATATGGAAGTGGTAAGGGGTTAGAGATGCAACGTCAAACCTTACTTTACCTTGGAAGATAGTATCGTGCAAGTGGCAACACTTGAGAGCAATCAAAACCAAGCAAAGTGAAGTTCACGCGGAACACCAATACCAACTAACCACTAAAAAAACACACACACAAAGCTTATGGTGGATAGGTATGGAAGGTGGCGTGTCCAAGAACAATCCGAAATCAAGATATTGTAATGGCAAGTAAAGAACCACGATGATCACAAAGCAAAACAAGTCAATCCACAAGATAGGAATATATACAAGGAAACACACACGGTGGGATAAATGGGACTTGTGCGACGGAGAAAGTGAGCTAAGAACCAAATGATTACCTAGCGAAGACTATAAGCTTGTGTCGCACAAGTGCAAGGAGAGACGCTAGTTCGATTGCACTAAATTGGTGGGCTACAAGATATGCACAATAAGTACCACCTATTTGATGTTCATCGAGCTTGCGCTTCCTATTCTATGAGGCACTTGTTTCTTTCTTTCTCTTTTTATTCTTTTTCTATATTTTTTTTCTATTTTTTCCACTTTTCTTTTCTTTTTCACTTGCCCCTTTCTTGTGCCAACAACTATACAAGATAACTATATGAGATAGCGCGCTCACAACTTTTGCTCGGAATTTTACAAGGTATCTAATGTGCATAGCCCAAGCAATCATAGGAGGAACTAGTCTCAATAGGTGTTTGTTGAACGCAAAGATAGTGTAGCTCACAAAGGGAAGCAAGTGGGGAGAAGTCGCGGGATTTTATACCTTTCGTCGTCGATCTTCACCCTTTATTGGTGGATTCCGCCTTGCTCACGGAATTTGGATAGAGTAGATAGCATGAACCATGGATATGATGATGTAGAGCTCCTTCTCCTCTTCAAAACGAGCTAAAGAACACCAAAATCCGAGTTCGTATGCAAAAGTTATGCTCAAAACCGTGAAGCAGATTTTTCTGTCAGCAGGGGGGCGGACAGTCCGGTGCGCGTAGGCCAGACAGTCCGCCCGGGCCGGATATTCCATTCAGTTTAGGCCGGAAACTCCGGTGGGGCGGATATTCCGGTCCGTTTTGGCCGGACAGTCCGGTCCGGTCGAACCAGAACTTTCAGAACACGAACAGGACGAGTTTTGGCAGAAAAACTGGGACCAAAACCTCAAATTGATGGGGGAAATCAAGGAATTAGGCTATAGAAACGCAGGGGAAGGTAGATCAACAAGTTTAGCAAGTAATCCACGGATCAAAACCTACCAAAACGCACTCAAATCACAGATCGATCCAAAACACGAAATTGAGGCTATTTTTTTGGGGATTTTTGAATTTATGGGGGAAAAGACCAAATCGAGGAGAAATCCGTGGCAACCAAAAGCTCCTGATACCAGATGATGGGGGCAAACCTCTAGGGTCGCCCGATCTTCACGGATCTCGTGGTCAAATCGATGGAAAAGCGAGGGGAAAGGGAGAAGGTAGCGGAAGCGGACGCACACCTTGCAAAGAACACGATGAACACACACAAAACACACACACGATACAAGGCTGATTGCTCTCACTGGTGGCCATCGGTCCGATAGAATCCTCGCAAGGAAAGATCAGTCAACGTGCTCCCGTTAATCCCAAGCGGAGAGGGTAGAACACCTTGGAGAGGGTCTTGACGTCTTGGCAAAGGGACACCGATGCCAATGCCTTGTACAACGAGGGAGGCGCGATGCAAACTCCGACGAGGTGGTGACGATAGTCGATCCCCTTTGGTAGAAGGGGATGATGCAAAACTAGAGATTCCACAAAGGGGGGGTTCTTTAGTCTATCATCTATGCCTAAGGGATACAATGAGGGGTGGGGGCTCTATTTATAGGCCAGCCACAAGTTCAGGGGTAGTTTGGGCATAAAACTAGGGTTTGGTGCGAAATAGAGGGGTACGTGGGCCAAGGGCCCAACTGTTGGCTCGTAGGCCCATCACTTGGGCTGGACAGTCCGGGTCGGCACAACCGGACAGTCCGGGCTGACCGGACACTCCGGGTGGTGTCCGGGGAGTGTTCGATTTGACCTTCTGAATGTCCACGCCAGGTCCGGGCTCGGGCAGGCCGGACACTCCGGCTGAGTCGTGCCGGACACTCCGGTGGCGCCAGACACTCCGGCTGGATTCGGGCGGACACTCCGGCTCAGGCAGCTTCAGGATAGGTGCAGCTTCAGGGCTCGTGGGTCGACAATCTTGGGGACTCGACGTTGTAGATGTAGTAGCGTCTGCAGGACGGGCTGCATCAGATGGCCTTGGCGCTCAAGTTGTCCTCGTGCAAGGATGCACGTGTCGAGAAGTTTGCCAGGGGCTTTGACAGGGGCTTCCGTGCCGGCACCGACCTTGCTGCCATTCACTAGGGTCACCCCGAACTGCGCACCTCCGCCATCAAGATCGCTGGCTATGCTGACATCGACGAAGTCCTCACCGACTCGGAGGCTGCCAGGACGCTGGAGACGGAGACCGAGCCAGCGCCGCAGCTGACAGGTGGAGATGTCAGAGCCGGGACATCCAACGCGCCTCCTCCGCCTTCCGACGCCACGACCAGCCAGGATCTGCCGCATGGCAAATGCCCTGCCATTTAGATTTCATACCCGTGATGCCAGGTGGACCTGTAATAATTTACTTTTGCTGAACTTGTTGTCTGTGCCGACTATTGTTGATGTTGGTTGAACCTCTGGGAGCTCCAACTCCCCTTATCTTAATATGTTGTTTGCTTGTTCCCGTTTTTCCTTGGGATCTTGTGTGTTTTGAAGTTTTTCTCTTTTGCCGGTTACAATTATCTGACTATCCTTGTCTGGCTAAACTCCTTTAACAGGATGACTTCCAACTCCAGTGGGGGCGCGCTAGTGCACCCACTGGGTGTAGCCCCCGAGATTTGGAGTAGTTGGTGAAGCCAAGTGCTTCGAATCTTCTTCTTTCTTTCCTTCTGTCAACACCCAGATTTTTAATCCCAGATGCCTGTTATGCCATACATCGCAATCCCAGGATTAGCATTTTTGCGAGACATAACATATTGGATATCATAGTACATCATCCATTACAAACCATAATAAGGTATTACATAGATAAAGGATCTCATGATCCAGTCTTAGTACAATCAAGTAGCAGAATAAATAGCGTAGCAGTGGGGTCCATCTTCAGAGTCATAGGCAATGCTGACGATGGGAGATGATCCTAGTTGTCGTAGCCGTCCTGATGTCCTCCTTTAGGGTAGTCCTCCTCATAGTCTGGCCATAGGAATAGCCAGGGACAAAGCCATGAGTACTCTTTAAATACTCGAAAACTACCACTAACAAATGGGATGATTCTAGTAGAAATGCTAACTCTAAGTTTATTTGAACCTAAGCTGAGTTCAGAAACAAAGAAGGATAAAATAAAGTTTGAAAACACCTAAGTGGGAACTTAGTTGTCATATGCACAACCATGTTGTGGTCAAGTCATGTCACAATTCATTTCATAAGTCGTTTTGAAAACATCTAACAACGGAACAGTATGGCCACTCCAACTATCCATAACCGCGGACGTGGCTATTCGAATAGTTTGACACTCTGCAAAGGTGGTACACTTTCCCCACAAGATTCGATACATCTATCAGGGATAACCCTGAATCATCATACTTAGTATGCAGATAATCAAACATAACCTTTCCTTTACACACCCTAGTATAAGCACCTCTCCTATGAGCATGGCCTCCCAGCCATGACCATCTGTCATCCTGGGCACTAAATAGGTGGACAACATTGAGAGGTAGCCTCAGCTCAAACCTCTCCCGCGAGGGAACTAATACTAATGCATATAAACTTCCAGCTAAGCCTTACCCAATTCAGGTATTATGGTTGTATGGTAAAATTGGAATGGTATCGCATCCGAACCCAAGCATCAGTTTTGTAAAAGGGCTAAGGCTCATGCCTCAACATTTTCATCATCATAAACCATTTGCGTTTCTCAACACATGTCAAAACATCTCAATAGAATGACTCATCATTCCAAGGTTTTCACAAGTCATTTTCACCAAGTATTCCCATCTAAAGTGAATCAAGTTTTGTTTTAGTTCCAACTACTAAGTTAAGAGTGTTCACTAAGGTGGGATACTAATCTCAATCTCATGCCATAGAATGACATAAGTCTAACTAGATAGGTCAAGTTTTATACTCTTTATGCTACCTTTAAACAAGTAAAGAACTTTGGTAAAGTAAAGAAGGTAAAGCTTGTAAATAAAACTTGGAGTAGGTATAAGTCAAAATGGTGTAACCAAAGTATGCCTAATGCCTTTGCTTAGGTTATCTAGCTTGCAAGGTTTAGCTTGCATAGTTAATACACTTGCAAGTGTTAGCTTGCCTTGGTTGGTGCAGTGGTTGAAATTCTCTTCCTCCTCTTCTTGGTAGAACTCCTCCTCCTCGTAGACTTGGTCGGTACTATCGTTTATAAATACATGCGGGATACATAATCACCAACAAATACTTAACTAGTCTACTTAGCACCCTAAGACATACACATTTGATGATCTAGTATCATCACAAACATCACAAGGTTTAATGAACTAGCTTCATTCTTTTTATTTGAGAAAAGTAATTTCTACTCATTGAAATTAACTAAGATTTAATATTCTCCAATTAAAATATGGGATCATATGGACACATGTCATCACCACATATTCTAACATATGGTAATGTGATTTAAAGGTTGGATCATATTATAATAAGTTCAAGTTTAATAATTAATGATTTAAAGTGACTAGAAATGCCTATATAGCATTAGTTTGGTACTAGTCCAAAGTCACTGCATGCAAACCTTAATATTATTACATATTCAGATAGGTATGGTTAAATGTGATTTTTGAAAGTTGGAATCAACTCAAAACCTATTATGGTTGATTTTATAAAAATGTTTAAATGTGCAGAAGCTTCTGTCTTGTTATTTTTGCTAGGAGAGATCTCTAACTCTAATTGATTTAAATCCAACGGGCTTGGATAGATATTTTCGTTAGCTTTCCAAAGAATTGGAATCACTCAGTTTGGATTAATAAAACTCCCTGAATTGATTTTTGAACTAAGCGACAGAACTAAGTTTTAATTAAAATAGAAAAACCTATATTTGAATTACTGGGTTAGCGCGGGAAACTAAATGGGCCGGCCCATGTACACTCCATGGCACTGAGGGCTGCTGACAGGGGGGTCCCGCCTGTCAGTGACTCATTAAACGCGAAGCGATACGGGGCGATAAGGACCACACGATTAGAACATATATCTACGGCTCACGATAGTCGTCGATGACGGATACGTCGCCAGCGAGACTGAACCCTAGTGCGGTCGGTGGGGGTACGGTAGGAACATACCAGGGCTCCAGCTAGTGCGGTGATGGGCGCGATTGAACAAGACTACGATGCTGGACTCATGCATGGTCACGACAGGGGCTGAGGTGGACGAAATCGACGGGGACTTCTCCTCCTCTGCTGCGGCTGACTCCGGAGGAATTCTGGCGATGGGCTGCTCGAGCGGCTCCGGCGAGAGAGGGGAAACGATCAGTGGAGAGAGGGGAGTGGAATGGCGTGGTGATTGAGGCTGGGGGTGGCCTCCTTATATAGGCTCGATAAGGGGACCGAAGGGTGTGGGCGGAGCTCGTCGGTGATGACGACATAGGGGGCTACCGGCGTGGGCAAGGTAGGCAGACGGTAGGCGGTTCCCTGGCGACCATTTAGATCTTAAAGGCGACGCTAGGGGCGGTGGCAATTGGTTGGGAGCTTCCCGCTCTCTAAGGGACAGAGGCAGTGCTCGACGGGGTTCCTGGCGACTGTGGGTCGCCTGGCGGTGCACGACCGTGTCTGGCGGGGTGAGGTGGTCAAGGCGGAGCGGCGTGTGTGGTCTGCGATTGAGGCACGGTCTGTGGCTTGCTGGCGGCGAGGCCGCTCTGGCGTGCTCTAGCTGCGCGCAGAGACTTAGTGCGCGGCGTCTCCTCGGTGGTCCAGGGGCTGGCAGTGATCGTGGGGTGGACAGGGAGTGGCGGTAGGGTTTGGCGGAGCTAATGGGCAAGCTGGTTTGGCGCGGCGGTGTCTCTGGCGTGTTGTCCATGCTTGGCCGGTGACGACCAAATTGGGGTGGCGCGCCACTGCTGATCCAGGCTTAGGGTAGCTCCTTGATGACTTGGTTGGAACGAGGGGAGACAGGGAAGAGCAGAGAGGGTCGAATGGGGGGACAAGAAACCAATTGGCAACAGTATTAGTTAGGCCAGTATTTTTCTGCCTGCCAACTGTTCGACAAAATGGCCGCATGAAACTTTTATTTGAATTTTGTGAAGATTTTTGGTGGGTGCCTTGATCTGATGCTTGGTAGAATGTGGTTTCTAGGATTTGTTAAACGGAATTCATTTGAGTGGTTTTTGAAAAAGTGTGATCTAGACATATGAACTAGATTCAATTTTCAACTGTCAATTAAAATTAGAGTTTGAATGTTTTTGGGAGATCACAAAGTGGGCCTTGGCACATCACTACTTGTACTAGCAAGGGGTGCAAAGATCCACATTTGTTTCTCTTGGAAATTGAGTGCTAGGAACACCCAAAGTGGGCTAGGTGATTAAAATGGCAAAAGTGACCATATCCTTATTTAATTCTTTTTGATTTCTTTTTCTTTCGGATTTGCTTGGGGATGATCTAGATGATGTGTAATTTACCTTAGAGTCATTTTACAACCAATAGATCACTCAATCATGGCATTTCAAACAACTCCTATTTTAAATGCACACACATATGAATGCCTTAAGATTTTAAATAGAAAAAGTTTTTTTAACCCTAAATTGGGTAGGTTTGATCTTGATCACTTGGATTAAAGTTTTGGGATGTTACAAACCTTCCCCCCTTAAACAAAATCTCGTCCCAAGATTTAATAAAGAAAACTAGGAACTAAAGAGATCTGGGAACTCAGCCCTAATGTAATCTTCTCGCTCCCAAGTAGCTTCTTCTTCGGTATGGTTGCTCCATTGAATTTTGAGAAATTTGATACTCCTGGTCCTGGTGGTTCTGTAGGCTTCCTCCAAGATACGGATGGGCACTTCACGATACGTCAGATCCTTGTTGATACCCACAGCTCGGTGATCGATGTTCTTGAAAACTTCAGTCTTCTCCGGCACTTCTAAGCATTTGCGAAGTAACGAGATATGGAACACATTGTGGATGGCTGACATCTTCTCTGGCAGTTCCAGTTGATAAGATACTTCTCCTCAATGATTCAGAATCTTGAAGGGTCCGATATATCTGGGGGCTAACTTTCCTTTCAGATTAAAACGTTGGGTTCCCTTCAATGGTGAAACCTTGAGATATACAAAATCTCCGACATTGAAAGTTAGGTCTCTCCTTCTCTTGTCAGCATAACTCTTCTGTCTAGATTGGGCAGTCTTGAGGTGCTCACGGACTTTGTGAACCTTCTCTTCAGCTTCTCGGAGAATGTCGGGTCCAAAAATCTGACTCTCTCCTACTTGCGACCAATTCAAAGGGGTACGACACTTTCTTCCGTATAGGAACTCAAATGGTGCCATTTGCAAACTGGCTTGATAACTGTTGTTGTATGAGAATTCTGCGAAAGGTAGGCAATCTTCCCATTTTGATCCATACTCTAACACATAAGCTCTCAACATATCCTCTAGGATTTGGTTGACTCTTTCAGTCTGTCCATCGGTTTGTGGGTGATAAGCGGTGCTGAAATTCAACTTGGTTCCTAATCCTTCTTGGACTTTCTGCCAAAATCTCGAGGTAAATTGGGTTCCTCGATCTGATACTATGGTCTTGGGGGTTCCATGCAAACTAACCATTCTAGCAATGTACAGCTCTGCTAGCTTCGAACTCTGGTAGGTTGTCTTGACAGGTATAAAGTGAGCTACCTTGGACAGTCTATCAACGATGACCCAGATTGAGTCATTTTCCCTACTCGTAGTAGGCAAACCGGTGATAAAGTCCATTCCGACAGACTCCCATTTCCATTATTGAATCTGCAATGGTTGCAACAGTCCTGCGGGACTCTGATGTTCCGCTTTAACTCGTTGACAGATATCACACTTGGCGATGTAGCTTCCGATTTCTCTCTTCATCTTGTGCCACCAAAATTGCTCCTTCAAATCTTGATACATCTTTGTTCCTCCGGGGTGGATAGAATAAAGAGTATCATGAGCTTCTTGCATGATAACTTGCTTCAATTCTGAATCTGCTGGCACACAAATATGGCCTTTGTACCACATAACTCCTTCTTCGTCTTCGGTGAATCCAGATACCTTTCCTGTACCAATACGATGTTTGATTCCATCGATACTTTCAATTCCCTTCTGGGCTTCCTTGATTTGGCTAATCAAAGTGGGTTGAAGTTTAATGCTAGCTAGAAATCCTTTGCTAACTAGCTCAGTCCTAAACTGCTCCAACTCCTCATACAAACTTGGCTGCTTCTCCTTGATCATGGTGTTTAGCCTACACGGCAATCTTCTAAGAGCATCCGCTACCACATTGGCTTTGTCGAGGTGATAGTGAATGTCAAGGTCATAATCCTTGATTAGCTCTATCAATCTCCTTTGCCTCATATTCAGCTCCTTCTGAGTGAAAATATACTTCAAGCTTTTGTGATCTGAGTAAATCTCACAGCGATTACCCATAAGATAATGACGCCATGTCTTCAATGCCAAAACTATGACTGCTAACTCAAGATCATGGGTCGGATAGTTCTGCTCATGCTGCTTTAGTTGTCGAGACAGATACACGATGTCTTTGCCTTCTTGCATCAATACACATCCGAGACCAATCTTGGATGCATCACAATACACATCAAACGGCTTCTTGATATCTGGCATGATCAATATTGGGGCTGAAATCAATCTCTTCTTCAGCTCTTGGAAACTTGCTTCACATTTGTCGGTCCATTCAAACTTCTTGTCCTTCTTCAACAATTGGGTCATGGGTCTGGCGATGCTTGAAAACCCTTCAACGAACTTGCGGTAATATCCCGCTAATCCGAGAAATGCACGGACTTGGGTTTGAGTGGTTGGGGCTTCACATTCTTCGACATCTTTGATCTTGGCGGGATCAACAGCGACTCCTCCGGTAGACACAATATGTCCTAGGAATCCTACTTCTTTTAGCCAAAACTCATATTTGCTGAACTTGGCATACAACCGATGCTCTCTAAGGGTTTCAAGAATGATTCTTAGATGTTGCTCATGCTCTTCTTCTGACTTGGAGTAGATAAGGATATCGTCGATAAACACAACGACAAACTTATCCAGAAAATTCATGAAGATCTTATTCATGAGATTCATGAAATAAGCAGGGGCATTGGTTAATCCAAAAGACATGACCGTATACTCGTATAATCCATAACGAGTAGTAAAGGCGGTCTTCGGAATATCCGTTGCACGAATCTTAAGTTGGTGATAACCAGTCCTAAGATCGATCTTAGAGAACACATTTGCTCCAGTCAAGTGATCAAATAGATCCTCTATCTTTGGCAATGGGTACTTGTTTTTGATGGTGACGTCATTCAGCTTCCTCTAATCTGTGCACAAACGGTTGCCTCCATCTTTCTTGTCGATGAATAACACTGCCGATCTCCATGGTGATGCGCTTGGTTGAATCAAGCCTGTTGCCAAGATAGCATCCAACTGCATCTTCAATTCCACTAATTCTGAGGGGTTCATACTATAGGGTCTCTGGGCTATGGGTCCGGTTCCGGGGATTAGTTCAATAATGAACTCAATATCCCTATCCGGGGGCATATCAGGCAATTCATCTGGGAATACGTCGGGGTATTCACATACAACTTGATGCAGCCCGTCCTACGGACGCTCCTACATCTACACCAACAGGTCCCCCAAGTGGACCCATGACTCGTGCCCGAGCCAAACTCCTACAACCTAAGGTGAACTCGCTCCTCTCCTCGTGCCATTTTGATACCTCCTTGGATGGTGTGCTACTTCATGCAACTACTCTATGCATCATCAGGTATGAAGCCTCGACACATCCCCAAGCACCCAAGGATGGAGAACAAGGAGCAGAGCGTGAAGCAGAAGCCGCTAGAGCTACTCAGATCGGAGTCTCCGGTCCACCAAAGTCTCTGGCCTGAAGACCCCGGAGACTCCGGCCTACTCTCCGGTCTGACCCCTGCACCGGGCCCTGGGACAATCTCAAGGCCCCTCTGGAGGCTGGTTCGGAGACTGACCGGAATCTCCGGCCTAGACCGGAGTCTCCGGTCCACCACACCAAAGTCTCCGGTTCGACCGTCGCCAGGCATGAAAAGGCCTTTGGGCCTGCGGCCCATGTACTCCTTAGTCCGTCCAGAACTTGCCTTTTATTCCTGAAGTACCCCTGTTTAAGTGGCTAGCCTATATATAGTCCCCCACCTCCTTTGTAAATCCTAGGCATGATATTTGGAATTAGTGGAAACCCCTTGTGGATCTATCTAGTTATTGTCTCATGCTCCTTTGACCAAGGAGCACCAAATATCCCAAACCTCGTTGGAGTTTGCATCATGCCTCCGCGTTGTACAAGGCCTTGGCATCGGTGTCCCTTTGCCAAGACGTCAAGATCTCACCGAGTCTCCCATCTCGCAGTGCTGGTTCGAGAGAGAGTCCTCCGCCCGACGCCGATCCTAGGGATTGCACCGGACCGGTCACCGCCGGCATGAGCTATTGGTGTGTATCGTGGTTTTGCGTGTGTGTGTTCATCGCGTTCTTCGTGCGTGAGTTCATCGTGTTCATCCTTTCCTCCTTCCCCTGCACTCCATCCTCGATTTGAGTGGGAATCGTGAAAGATCGGGCCACCCTAGATGTTTGCCCTCAACAAATTGGTATCAAGAGCTTCGTTGCTCACGAATTCCCCCATAAATTTTTCATCTATCCACCAAAAATTCGAGAAATCCCCAAAAAAGAGCACCATATTTGCCTTTGGATCGATCTCTTGATTTGGAGTGTTATTTGTGGTTTTGATCCGACCAAACCTTGACCTAGGTGTTTGTCCAGCTTTATCCTGCGTTTTCCCAGCCCAATTTGGCCAATTTTTTGCGGATTTGAGGACACAAGGCGTGGATTTCCGCTCAAGAACACGAGCAGTTCGCGATTTGACTCCAGACCGGAGTCTCCGGCCTGCACACCGGAGTCTCCGGCCTATCCACACCGGAGTCTCCGGCCTGGACTGGAGTTTCCGGCCTGAAACCCCGGAGTCTCTGACCCTGACGCTTGATTTTGATAGTTTTGCCTCTAATCTTGCATTGGCTAATTTCCTCTTGTTTGTTTGTGCCCGTGTGCTTGTCGCCAACTAACAGCAATCTTCCGCATCAACAACTTCCGCGCTCATTGACACCACAACCCACGAACATCATCTTGCACCACCGACACCAAGTTCATCATCAAAGAAGGTATAACTTGCGTCACCTTGTTAACCCCTATCTTCCTTTGTGTGTACCTATCCCATGAGAGTGGCTCATCTTGTGTTTGCTTGAGCATTGTGCATTTGTCCTTGGATAGTGAGAGTGCAAGAGCAATATCAAGTGTGACTAGGTAGCATCAAGGGAGAGCAAAAAAAAGAAAAAGATACAAAGCAAAAGAAAAAGAAAAATAGTCTTCCCTTGCAAAAGAGTCTCAAAGCTTGTAAGCAAGAGAGAAACAAGAGCGCCCAAGGCAAGTGCACAAATCCGTTGCTCATTTTTCCTCTTTGCAAACGAGCCACTGTCTCTCCTTGCATTGGCATGACAACAAGCTTAGTCTTCGTTAGGACATTCTGTTTGCTCATTTTCATAGTCGTGTCAATCCCAACAATCTCCACGTGTGTGTATATAGTCGTAGGTTCCCGTCACCCCCTTTGAGTGTTGACCTTTGCCTTTGACTGGAGTTTTGTTGGATTTTACCCAAATTTGACTATCCCTTTTCTTTTGGTTGGTTCTTTGGCATTCCATAATCCTAACCTACCACCAACAAGCTTTTGAGAGTTAGTTCTTGCATTAGTGTGAGTTTTCTTTGCAATTCCACTTTGCACGCTTATAGCTCTCACTTGTGGTTTCTAGTTTGGTACAATCCCCAAGGTGAGGTACAAGGCTAACACCACCATATTCCACTTCCATATACAATACTTGTGTGTTTTGCATGATGGATAGGCACGGTGAGTCGAGCCAACCACCTCCCCAAGAGGAAGATCAAGGACCGTACATGACGCGTGCAAGTCACTTCATTGTTCGACAAGAGTTTCGTGAACGTTGCCAAGCCCTTGAGACGCGACAAGATGAACAATTTGGCGAGACGCAAGACGAGTTCAAGAACATAGACAGCCGCTTCGATGGCCTCGAACGACAAATGCACGCTATGCATCACAACTTCGGCCACCAAAATGAAGCGCTCCAACGCTCCGTTGCCGACACAAATGACAATCTTCGACGCCTCATCGACGGTATGGCAAAGCCACGTTCATGCGCATCAAGCTCTTCAAGCTCTTCGCGTCGTCATGCTCCTCCTCAACAAGATCTTCACCCAAGTGCTCCAAGACGCAATGATGCCCCCGTGGTTGAAGATGGAAGTTCTTCGAACTATGTACCTTCCCCACGGCACGCCGCAACGTCAAGCTATGATGGTGATTTCTCTTCAAGGCCATGAGAAAGGCAAGAAGCACACCATCATCACGCAAGGGCATTAGTGATCTAATAAGAGAAACCACAAGAAGAACCGAAAGTGCAGCCACAAGTCTACCACCATCGACCGCGACACATACTTGACACAACAAGTGATGACGCCAATTTGGAGAATCAAGCTCGTCATCGACATGAAGCTCTCCAACATCCTCCTCCTCGTCATCAACGTCATGAATGTCCACACCGACACCATGGACATCACGAGGCGCCTCCTCCACCTCAACAAAACTTGGGGCGTCAAGTGATACAAGTTGAGCAACGCCCACCACGTCAAGAGGCTCATGACCATGTTCTTCGCCGTGAGGCCCATGTGCCTAATCAACATCACCAACTGAGGAACGAGCCTCCTCTTCGTTATCAACCGCGTCATGAGGCTCCACATCCTCAACAACCGCATGGGGCCCAAGTGCCTCAACACCGTCAACAACCGCGCCAAGAGCAAGAGCAAGCTCCTCACCAACAATATCAAGAGCAAGCTCCGCAACAAGGTCACGAGAACCAAGTTCCACCGCATCAACCACAAGATCATCAACAAGGTCACCAAGCGCGTCGCAATGACCGCAATGATGAAGAAACTTTCGGCAAGCTCAAGTTCACAATGCCCAAGTTTACTGGATCCAATGACCTCGAAGAATACCTCTCTTGGGCACTCAAAGTCGAGAAGATCTTCTGCATGCACAACTATAGCAACGAGAAGATGGTCACCATGGCTTCGCTTGAGTTTGATGATTACGCCAAACTTTGGTGGGAACAAGTTTAAGTTGCTCGTGATGCAAGGCAAGAGCCGCCAATCACAACTTGGCATGACATGAAGGCTCATACGAGATCCCGCTTCATCCCCGCGCACTACACGCGTGACCTCTTCAACAACCTTCAATCGCTTCGTCAAGGGACAAAGATCATGGAAGAGTACTTCAAGGAAATGGAACTCAACTTGATTCGCGCCAACATTGATGAGCGCATGGAGCAAACAATGGCACGTTTCCTCATTGTCTTGAATCACCCAATCAAGCGCATCGTCGAGTTCCAAACATACAACACCATGGTTGAGCTAGTGCACATCACAACAAAGGCTGAACGCCAAGTGCAAGAGGATATCAAGTACAACAAGCCCAAGACGTACTTCACCTACAAGCAAGCTTCAACCGCTACGCCAACAACTTTCAATGGAAGCTCCTGAAGTACCTCCAAGCCTTCCTTCAAGCCCACATTTCCTCAAGGAAAACTGCCCCCAAGTGGCAAACAAGTAAAGAGTGACACACCTTTCGATTGTGAGTGCTACAAGTGTGGAGGTAAAGGACACAAGTCGGCCAAATGTGGAAACAAGAAGGTCTTGTTCATCCATGACAATGGCGATGAAGAGTACTTGAGTGAAGATGAATTTGATGCCCGAGTCAAGGAAGCAATGGCAAAGCAACGAGTGGAAGATGACCAAGAACTCCTCATGTGTGAACATGACGCAAGTCCACCGCTTGTCGTCACAAGGATCTTGACCACTCAAGCACAAGAGCATGAAGACCAACGCGCCAATATCTTCCAAACTCGAGTCGGCATCAATGGCAAATCTATCAAGGTGATCATTGATGGAGGGAGTTGTCACAACCTTGCAAGCACCAAGTTGTGTGAGAAGCTCAACCTCACCCTCCATCTGCACAAGCACCCCTACCACATGCAATGGCCAAGTGACCAAGGGTCTGTAAAGATCAAGCATACTGTATTGGTCTCCTTCGCCATTGGTCCTTACAAAGATACGGTGGAGTGTGATGTGGTTCCTATGACAGTTTGCCACATGCTTCTTGGTTGACCATGGCAATTTGACAAGGCTGCTCAACATGATGGTCGCACCAATGTATACACCTTCAAATGGCTCACCAAAACATGTGTTTTGCAACCGATGACTCCTAGCCAAATAATTGCGGACAATGCAAAGGCTTTAGCGAGGGTGCAAAGCACAACACCAACTTGTGAGAAGAGCGGTGAGAGAGAACCACCTCATAGTGAATGATATCCACAAGCCAAACTCGAGTGGAAAAACTAAGAGTGTTCTCCTTGCCACCAAAAGTGAGATGAGAGATGTTCGGAACAACCCATCCATCTTGCACTATGTCCTCCTTTACAAGGGACTAGCGCAAGGAACTAATGAATTAACCAATGTTCCTCCATCTTTGATGAGTATTTTGCAGGAATTCAAGGATGTGTTCCTCGAAGAGCTTCCACATGGCCTACCTCCTCTTCGCGGCATCGAACATCGCATTGACCTCATCCCCGGTGCACCACTTCCCAACCGCGCCGCTTACTGCACGAACCCGGAGGAGACAAGGGAGATTGAACGTCAAATCATCCAACTCGTCTCCAAAGGTTTGATCCAGGTTAGCACTAGTCCAAGTGACGTACCCGTGATACTTGTTCCAAAAACGGATGATACGTTACGGTTATGCATGGACTACCGTCCAATCAATGCTATCACCGTGCGTTATCGACATCCCATACCACGTCTCGATGACATGCTTCATGAATTGTGTGGAGCCACTATTTTTTCGAAAATTGATCTTCGCAGTGGTTACCATCAAATACGCATGGCTAAAGGTGATGAGTGGAAAACGGCCTTCAAGACCAAACTTTTTCTCTATGAATGGTCGGTTATGCCCTTTGGTTTATCTAATGCCCCATCCACCTTCATGCGTCTCATGAATCATATCTTGCGTTCTCTCATTGGAAAAAGTGTTGTTGTCTATCTCGATGACATCCTTGTTTATAGCAAATCACTTGAGGACCATATAACACATGTCAAGGAAGTTTTGCAAATCCTTCGACATGAAAAGCTTTATGCTAATCTTCCCAAGTGCACTTTTGCTATAGACAAGTTGTTTTTTCTTGGATTTGTCGTTTCATCGAAGGGAATTGAAGTTGATGTGTCCAAGGTAAAGGACATACAAGATTGGCCCATCCCAACAAATGTGAGTGAACTTTGAAGTTTTCATGGGTTGGCGGTTTCTATCGTCGCTTTGTGAAAGACTTTTCCACCATTGCTTGTCCTCTCAACGAGTTGACGAAAAAGAATGTCACCTTCGTGTGGGGCAAAGCACAACAAAAAGCTTTTGATGAACTTAAAAAGAGGCTCACCGAAGCACCTCTCCTTGCATTACCAGATTTCACAAAAACTTTTGAGATAGAGTGTGATGCTAGTGGTATTGGCATTGGAGGAGTCCTTATGCAAAATGGACGTCCTATAGCCTATCATAGCGAGAAACTTGATGGTGCTCGCCTTAACTATCCAATTTATGACAAAGAGCTTTCTGCCTTAGTTCGTGTCCTTCAAGTTTGGCAACACTAGCGAGAAACTTGATGGTGCTCGCCTTAACTAGCCAATTTATGACAAAGAGCTTTTTTCCTTAGTTCGTGTCCTTCAAGTTTGGCAACACTACCGTCGCCTTAACAAGCTTTGCATTCCGAAATCGTCGCTCCAACTTTTGCTTCTCCCAGAATCTCATGGTGGAGGCCTTATGGGTCACTTTGGCCGTGATAAGACATTGGACATGCTCTCCACTCACTACTTTTGGCCCAAGATGAAGCGCGACATGGAGCGCTACATTCAACGATGCACGACATGTGTTCAAGCTAAGTCGCAAGCTAATCCCTATGGTCTTTATATGCCATTGCCTATTCCTCATACACCTTGGTCCGACATTAGCATGGATTTCATGCTAGGATTGCCTAGATATAAACATGGTCATGACTCTATATTTGTTCTTGTTGATCGCTTTTCCAAAATGGCACACTTCATACCGTGCCATAAGACCGACGATGCTTCACATGTTGCAAATCTATTTTTCAGAGAAATCGTCCGTCTTCACGGTGTGCCAAGAACAAACGTCTCCGACCGCGACATCAAATTCATGGGCTACTTATGGAAGACACTCATGGCCAAGCTCGGCGTCAAGCTCCTCTTTTCATCTGCATCGCATCCTCAAACTGATGGCCAAACCGAAGTTTTCAACCGAAGCCTTGGAACTTTTCTACGTGTGCTGATCAAGAAAAACTTGAAGGATTGGGAGGAATGCATTCCCCACGCCGAGTTCGCCTACAACCGTGCCAAGCACTCAACAACCAAGATGAGTCCATTCATGATCGTCTATGGTTTCGAGCCCCTCACCGCGCTCGACATCCTACCACTACCTCTCCATGAGCGCACGAACATGGACATCGAGAAGCGCGCACAAGCTATAAAGAAGCTTCATGAAGAAACAAGAGTTACTATCGAACAACAAGTCCTTCGCCAAGCTTCAAGATTAAACAAGGACAAGAAGGAGATGATCTTTGAAGAAGGTGACCTTGTGTGGATACACCTAAGAAAAGACCGCTTCCCCAAGGAACTAACTCCAAGCTAAAGCCAAGAGGAGATGGTCCCTTCAAGGTCCTCACAAGAATCAACAACAACGCCTACATCATCGACATACCGACCTCCAAGTACCTTGCAAGCAATACATTCAATGTCAAGGATCTCTCACCCTACCATGGAGATGTTCAAGACGATAACCACGAAGAGTCGAGGACGACTCTTTCCCAAGGGGGGGAGCTGATGCAGCCCGTCCTACGGATGCTCCTACATCTACACCAATAGGTCCCCCAAGTGGACCCATGACTCGTGCCCGATCCAAACTCCTACAAGCTAAGGTGAACTCGCTCCTCTCCTCGTGCGAATTTGATACCTCCTTGGATGGTGTGCTACTTCATGCAACTACTCTATGCATCATCAGGTACGAAGCCTCGACACATCCCCAAGCACCTAAGGATGGAGAACAAGGAGCAGAGCGTGAAGCAGAAGCCGCTGGAGCTGCTCAAACTGGAGTCTCCGGTCTGCGCACACCGGAGTCTCCGGTCCACCAAAGTCTTTGGCCTGAAGACCCCGGATACTCCGGCCCACTCTCCGGTCTGACCCCTGCATCGGGCCCTGGGACAATCTGAAGGCCCCTCCGGAGGCTGGTCCGGAGACTAACCGGAATCTCCAGCCTAGACTAGAGTCTCCGGTCCACCACATCGGAGTCTCCGGTCCGACCGTCGCCAGGCATGAAAAGGCCTTTGGGCCTGCGGCCCATGTACTCCTTAGTCTGTCCAGAACTTGCCTTTTATTCCTAAAGTACCCCTGTTTAAGTGGCTGGCCTATATATAGTCCCCCACCTCCTTTGTAAACCCTAGGCATGATATTTGGAATTAATGGAAACCCCATGTGGATCTATCTAGTTATTACGTCATGCTCCTTTGACCAAGGTGCACCAAATATCCCAACCCTTGTTGGAGTTTGCATCATGCCTCCGCGTTGTACAAGGCCTTGGCATTGGTGTCCCTTTGCCAAGACGTCAAGATCTCACCGAGTCTCCCATCTCGCCGTGCCGGTTCGAGAGAGAATCCTCCTCCCAACGCCGATCCTAGGAATTGCGCCGGACCGGTCACCGTCGGCATGAGCTATTGGTGTGTATCGTGGTTTTGCGTGTGTGTGTTCATCGCGTTCTTCATGCGTGAGTTCATCGTGGTCATCCTTCCCTCCTTCCCCGCACTCCATCCTCGATTTGAGTGGGAATCGTGAAAGATTGGGCCACCCTAGAGGTTTGCCCTCAACACTACTCTGACTTGGTCAATGGTGGGTAGGGTTAGACTCTTATTACACTTGAATTGATGGGGCAAGGTTTCAGATATATGCTCTATTGAGACTCCAGAGCTACTGATCATGGTGATGGCTTTCTTGGCACAGTCAATCAATCCTTTATGCTTTGACATCCAATCCATTCCTAGTACTACTTCCAAACCTTTGGTTCCAAGTACTATTAGATTGGCATAAAAATCTATCCCATGTATTCTGATAGGCACAACTTTGCAAATTTTTCTAGCTTTTGTAGTTGAACCAGGGATTTGAACTATCATGACATGCTTCAAGTTGGTTGGGTGGATCTTACTAGTGCATGCAAATTCTTCGGTGACAAATGAGTGCGATGCTCCAGAATCAAATAACACTCTTGCTAAAACTGAGTTGACAGAAAACATACCTAGCACTACATCTGGCGCTTCTTGGGCTTCTTCGGCGTTCATGTGGAAGAGACGGCCATTGCGGTTGTGAGGGTTCCCTGGGACGAATCTTCTTCTTGGTTGAACATGATGCTGCTGTTGAGCTGGGGCATTCACATTGGCAGTGGCGGCAATCTTCTTGGGGCACTCATTGGAATAGTGACCCTGCACACCACACTCGAAACAAGTAATCTGAGACTTGTCTTTCGCTACCACGAGCACAGCATTGCTTCCAGTTCTGGGTGCAGTGTTGTTGTTGTTGTTGTTGCTCTTGGGAGGTGCACAGTTGAAATTGCTGGTGTTGCTGGGGTGATTGTTGTTTCCTCCGGACTTCACATTTCCTCCGCTGCGGTTGGGGTAGCTTGGGCAAGACATTGGGGGTCGATTGTTCCTTGGTGCATATCCCGCAGAAGGGTTGGGACGGTACTTCTGGTTACTGTGTGATCTAGCTTGGTGCATCATACGACATTTGTGGTTGTCGTTTACTTGATTAATCTTCCCTTCCATCTGAATGGCAGAGTCGACTAGCTCTTCGAGATCCTCGAAACGGATGTTGACGAGGATAGTCTACATCTCATCATGCAGTCCGTTCAGGAATCTCCTTCTTCTTGGCCTCCGTGTTGATCTCGTCAGGTGCATACTTGGCTAGGGACAAGAATCTGTCATGGTACTCCACTACAGTCATTCTGCCTTGCTTCAATTCTATGAATTCATCCCTCATTCGGGTGACTAGACCCTGCGGCACGTGGGTGCGGCTGAACTTGATTTTGAAGGCTTCCCATGTCATCACTTGACCATGGTTCATTGTGCGGGTGCTGTTCCACCATGCTCTTGCATCTCCTGCCAAATAGTGGGTGGCAAAAAGAACCTTCTTGTTGGCCTCCACTCCTGCTACTTCTAGGCTGTTCTCCATTGTCTACAACCAGTCATCAGCATCCAGTGGGTTCTCTAAAGTGCTAAAGATTGGGGGATTGGTATTCTGGAAGTTTTTGAGTTTGGATCCATGATGATCCTGATTTCCATGGTTCTGATTGTTGTGAGCCATCTGGGCGATCTGTTGCAGTGTTGCTAGATTAGCTTGGCGCTCTGCCCTACTAGCTTCACGGTCTGTGATGAGAGTCTGCAGAATCTGCAGCATTGGGTCTTGCGATGAGCTGCTCCCTCCTTGGTTTCCACGAGTCATCTGAAGATTGAGATAGATAAAGGGGTAAGAGGGAAAGTTCTAAGGTTCATGGTTTTGATTTCAAGGCTAACACTTTGAGTTTGACTCAGCTTTTGCAACTAACTTCTTTTCATTCATTCAAGCAAAGCACACGATACAAACACACACGCACACCACAACAAAAGGAAAACAGATGGTTTTAGGAACCATTCTGTAAGCTACGATACAATGGGACCAATACTCATCACTTCTACGATAGTGCTCTAGTGCATCTACTCATCATCGATGAAGTCGGAGTCATCATCATCGGTGTAGAAGTCCACGGCATCCTCCTCTAGATAGTCATCATCATTGCTAAGGTAGGAGTCAATATCCCCTTGGATATCTTCACCTTCCTCTTCTTCTTCTTTTCCTGCAAGCTGAGCTTCTTGCTCTTTGAGGGTCTTCTCGAGGCCAGCCACCTTCTTGCGAAGACGGTCAATGGTGTGATCCTTCTTTGCATGTTGACGGCGAAGAGACTGACGATCCTTGACTAGCAGTGAGAAAGTCTGGGCCTTCTGGGCGGCAAGGGCGAGGTTGTGGTTGGCGACCTCTCTAGCATTGTCCAGCTCCTTCTGTCTTTCGTACAGTAGGAAGTCGAGGTTCTCCACTTGACGCTTCAATATTGGGTAACTTGGAATCTCTAGCGGCATTCCCATGGAATCACGCCTTACATAGTGAACAAGGCGGGTCCCTTGGATTAGGTTGACACTCAGGGCACACAAACATGCGAGAGCTTCATGCATTGCCCTCGCTAATCCATCTAGCCAGTTGTTCTCCCTCACGGAGAACTAAATCCTCCCAGATACTGGTGCTTCTATCTTGCCTCGCAGATCAACAGTTACTAGCCATTGTAAATCCCCTCCTGGTGGACCCAGGAGTTGAGCTCCAAGGAATTCCGGATGCGGATGCTCCAAGAACTCAGACAGTGAATCTAGATCCCTCTCGAAGATCAGTTAGCCTCCGTTGCCCAACTGGTAGAACTTGCTATATTGGGCTTCCATCTATAAGAATTTAGGATGAGAAAGTTAGTGAAGTGATCAAGTGTGTCAAAGTTTTATGTAGTAATGTAAGAATTTGGAGGAACATGAATTTTTTTTGAGAGAAAGAATTCCCAAGGGTAAGAGAGGAAATAGTTTTCATAAATACTCACTTTGTTTTTTGAAACTAAGTTTTTGTTCGGACGTCCATTCTAACTGGGGTCTCCTATGGTCAAGATGGCTCTGATACCAACTTGTCAACACCCGGATTTTTAATCCCAGATGCCTGTTATGCCATACATCGCAATCCCAAGATTACCATTTTTGCGAGACATAACAGATTGGATATCACAGTACATCATCCATTGCAAACCATTATAAGGTCTTACATAGATAAAGGATCTCATGATCCAGTCTTAGTACAATCAAGTAGCGGAATAAATAGCGTAGCGGTGGGGTCCATCTTTAGAGTCACAGGCAATGCTGACAATGGGAGATGATCCTAGTTGTCGTAGCCGTCCTGCTGCCCTCCTTCAGGGTAGTCCTCCTCATAGTCTGGCCATAGGAATAGCCAGGGACAAAGCCATGAGTACTCTTTAAGTACTCGCAAACTACCACTAACAAATAGGATGATTCTAGTAGGAATGCTAACTCTAAGTTTATTTGAACCTAAGCTGAGTTCAGAAACAAAGAAAGATAAAATAAAGTTTGAAAACACCTAAGTGGGAACTTAGTTGTCATAGTCACAACCATGTTGTGGTCAAGTCATGTCACAATTCATTTCATAAGTCGTTTTGAAAACATCTGACAACGGAAAAGTATGGCCACTCCAACTGTCCATAATCGCGGACGCGGCTATTCAAATAGTTTGACACTCTGCAGAGGTGGTACACTTTCACCACAAGATTTGATACATCTGTCAGGGATAACCCTGAATCATCATACTTAGTATGCAGATAATCAAACATAACCTTTCCTTTACACACCCTAGTATAAGCACCTCTCCTATGAGCATGGCCTCCCAGCCATGACCATCTGTCATCCTGGGCACTAAATAGGTGGACAACATTCAGAGGTAACCTCAGCTCAAACCTCTCCTGCGAGGGAACTAATACTAATGCATATAAACTTCCAGCTAAGCCTTACCCAATTTAGGTATTGTGGTTGTACGGTAAAATTGGAATGGTATCGCATCCGAACCCAACCATCAGTTTTGTAAAAGGGATAAGGCTCATGCCTCAACATTTTCATCATCATAAACCAATTGCGTTTCTCAACACATGTCAAAACATCCCAATAGAATGACTCATCATTCCAAGGTTTTCACAAGTCATTTTCACCAAGTATTCCCATCTAAAGTGAATCAAGTTTTGTTTTAGTTCCAATTACTAAGTTAAGAGTGTTCACTAAGGTGGGATACTAATCTCAATCTCATGCCATAGAATGACATCTAAGTCTAACTAGATAGGTCAAGTTTTATACTCTTTATGCTACCTTTAAACAAGTAAAGAACTTTGGTAAAGTAATGAAGGTAAAGCTTGTAAATAAAACTTGGAGTAGGTATAAGTCAAAATGGTGTAACCAAAGCATGCCTAATGCCTTTGCTTAGGTTATCTAGCTTGCAAGTTTTAGCTTGCTAATAATAGCTTGCATAGTTAAGACACTTGCAAGTGTTAGCTTGCCTTGGTTGGTGCAGTGGTTGAAATTCTCTTCCTCCTCTTCTTGGTAGAACTCCTCCTCCTCGTAGACTTGGTCGGTACTATCGTCTATAAATACATACGGGATACACAATCACCAAACAATACTTAACTAGTCTACTTAGCACCCTAAGGCATACACATTTGATGATCTAGTATCATCACAAACATCACAAGGTTTAATGAACTAGCTTCATTCTTTTTATTTGAGAAAAGTAATTTCTACTCATTGAAATTAACTAAGATTTAATATTCTCCAATTAACATATGGGATCATGTGGACACATGTCATCACCACATATTCTAACATATGGGAATGTGATTTAAAAGTTGGATCATATTATAATAAGTTCAAGTTTAATAATTAATGATTTAAAGTGACTAGAAATGCCTATATAGCATTAGTTTTGTACTAGTCCAAAGTCACTGCATGCAAACCTTAATATTATTACATATTCAGATAGGTATGGTTAAATGTGATTTTTGAGAGTTGGAATCAACTCAAAAGCTATTATGGTTGATTTTATAAAAATGTTTGAATGTGCAAAAGCTTCTTTACTTGTTATTTTTGCTAGGAGTTATCTCTAACTCTAATTTATTTAAATCCAATGGGCTTGGATAGAAATTTTCATTAACTTTCCAACAAAATTGGAATCACTCAGTTTGGATTTTTAAAACTCCCTGAATTGATTTTTGAACTAAGGGACAGAACTAAGTTTTAATTAAAATAGAAAAACCTACATTTGAATTACTGGGTCAGCACGGGAAACTAAATGGGCCGACCCGTGTACACTCCACGGCGCTGAGGGCTGCTGAAGGGGGGTCCCGCCTGTCAGTGACTCATTAAACGCGAAGTGGTACGGGGCAATAAGGACCACACGATTAGAACACAGATCTACGACTCACGATCGTCGTCGACGACGGACACGTCGCCGGCGAGACTGAACCCTAGCGCGGTCGGTGGGGGTACGAGGGGGACATACCAGGGCTCCAGCTAGTGCGGCGATGTGGGCGATCGAACGAGACGACGACGGCGGACTCAGGCGAGGTCGCGGCAGGGGCTGAGGTGGACGAAATCAGCGGGGACTTCTCCTCCTCTGCTGCGGCTGACTCCGGCGGAATTCCGGCGATGGGCTGTTCAAGCGGCTTCGACGAGAGATGGGAAACGATCAATGGAGAGAGGGGAGTGGAATGGTGTGGCGATTGAGGCTGGGGGTGGCGTCCTTATATAGGCTCGACAAGGGGACCAAAGGGTGTGGGTGGAGCTCGTCGGTGACGACAGCACAGGGGGCTACCGGCATGGGTGAGGTAGGCGGACGGTGGGCGGTTCCTTGGCGATCATCTAGAGCTTAAAGGCGACGCTAGGGGAAGTGGCAATTGGTCGGGAGCTTCCCGCGCTCTGAGGGACAGAGGCGATGCTCGACGGGGTTCCTGGCGACTGTGGGTCGTGCGGCGGTGCACGGCCGTGTCTGGCGGGGTGAGGTGGTCAAGGCGGAGCGGCGTGCGCAGTCTGCGGTCGAGGCGCGGTTTGTGGCATGCTGGTGGGGAGGGCGCTCTAGCGTGCTCTGGCTGCACGCAGAGACTTAGTGCGTGGCGTCTCCTCGGTGGTCCAGGGGCTGGCAGTGATCGTTGGGTGGACAGGGAGTCGCGGTATGGTTTGGCGGAGCTAATGGGCAAGATGGTTTGGCGCGGCGGTGTTTCTGGCGTGTTATCCATGCTTGGTCGGTGACGACCAAATTACGGCGGCGCGCCACTGCTGATCCAGGCTTAGGGGTAGCTCCTTGATGACTTGGTTGGAACGAGGGGAGACAAGGAAGAGCAGAGAGGGTCGAATGGGGGACAAGAAACCAATTGGAAACAGTATTAGTTAGGCCAGTATTTTTCTGCCTGCCAACTATTCGACAAAATGGCCACATGAAACTTTTATTTGAATTTTGTGAAGATTTTTTGTGGGTGCCTTGATCTGATGCTTGGTAGACTGTGGTTGCTAGGATTTGTTAAATGGAATTCATTTGAGTGGTTTTTGAAAAAGTGTGATCTAGACATATGAACTAGATTCAATTTTCAACTGTCATTTAAAATTAGAGTTTGAATGTTTTTCTGAGATCACAAAGTGGGCCTTGGCACATCACTACTTGTACTAGCAAGGGGTGCAAAGATCCACATTTGTTTCTGTTGGAAATTGAGTGCTAGGAACACCCAAAGTGGGCTAGGTGATTAAAATGGCAAAAGTGACCATTTCCTTATTTAATTTTTTTGATTTCTTTTTCTTAGGGATTTGCTTGGGGATGATCTAGATGATGTGTAATTTACCTTAGAGTCATTTTACAACCAATAGAACACTCAATCATGGTATTTCAAACAACTCCTATTTTAAATGCACACACATATGAATGCTTAAAGATTTTAAATAGAAAAAGTTTTTGTTAACCCTAAATTGGGTAGGTTTGATCTTGATCACTTGGATTAAAGTTTTGGGATGTTACTCCTTCAAACTCTTAGTTTCTTCTGGCTAGATGCCCCTAGCCGGCTAGCCTGACCCTGCCTAGACCAACCGGTCAACCACAACCAACAGTAGGGCACGCCAACGCACCCATTGGGTGTAGCCCCCAAGATTCGGAGTTTTTGGCGAAGACAAGGACTTCAAATCTTCTCTTTTTTTCCTTCCCTTGCCCTCACCTGGGCCTGAATATCCGGATAAACTCCTTTAGCCGGTCGAAACTACATGATTCCACTGGGAGCGCGCGAGCGCACCCAGTGGGTGTAGCCCCCGAGATTCGGAGCGCTTAGTGAAGGCAAGGACTTCGAATCTTCTCTCCTTTTGATGACCGACTCATTGTAGTCGTACAAAACAAACACACATATAGGTTCATTGTTAATATGTTAGTCGGCTAAGGTATTGCTTGTTAGCCGGAGAATAGCTTCGTTTTTTCGAAAGCTAGCTTGCGCTTCTCAAGTTACTTAGTCGTTTTCCCGTGCACTCTCCTGTTTATGCTGTGTCCTTGCCGGACAGCCGAGTTGCGGTCTGCAGCCGGAATCGAAGGAAGCTGACAATACATTGCACACGGTACTGGAGGCTCAGTAGCCGGATAATCTCAAACTAGGCACAAGGCCGGACCGCTCGATCTGTCGCAATTTTCGCTGTTTTTCATGTGGGATGCCTCGGGATTTTTCTCTTGCTAGCCAGACAGCCGGGTTGCGGTCTGTAGCTGAGACGAAGAGTGGGACTCTGACATCGTCGCACACTACTCAGCCAGTTTATAGACTTAGCAGGCCGAGCCAACCAGTGAGCCCCCGGGTGGGGGTTGCCGGAGCCAGAAAAACTGAACCGGAAAAGGACATATGCAAATTTCTAGCAAGGAGCCCTCAATTATCTCTCGGGGTTCCGCATTTTTCATTCATGGAGTTCGCGGGATACATACACTGTCAGACGACTAGGTGTAACACGGATGGAGCAGGGCCGCATTCCAGGGCCGTTCCGTCTCCTCGTACGACTTGTCCATCTTGTTCTGCATGGTTGCTGCGTGTCGATGAGGTAGTAGGAGTTGTTGTGCAGCGCCCGGCTAATGATGAAGGGGCCCACCCAAGGCGCAATAGCTTGTACATGCCCTTCGTGTCCTGCACCAGTCGGAGAACCAGATCACCCTCGCGGAACGCGATGGGTCGGATCCGGCTCGAATGGTAGTGGCACACGCGTTGCTGGTACATCGTCGATCTGGACAGTGCCAACTCGCGGGCTTCCTCGAGGAGGTCCACGCCATCTTCCCTTGCCTCTTGATTGGCCTGCTCATCATAGAGGAGCTTGCGAGGTGAGTCGAACTTGATGTCCACGGAGAGGATGACTTCCGAGCCATAGACAAGGAAGAACGGGGTGAAGCCGGTTGACTGATTCGGCGTAGTGCGAAGGCTCCACAGCATAGCCGAAAGTTCCTCGATCCAGTACCCGGGCGACCGCTCCAGAGGCTCGATGAGGTGCGGCTTGATGCTAGCTAGCACTAGGTCATTTGCCCTTTCGACTTGGCCATTGGATTGCAGGTGTGCGACGGATGCCAGGTCCAGCCGGATACCCTTGTTGCTGCAGAACCGGGCGAAGGCCCCCTTGGCGAAGTTTGTGCCATTATCCGTGATGATGCTATTGGGGTAGCCGAACCGGTTGATGATGTCCATGAAGAAGGTGACGACTGTCACCCTGTCCAGCTTCCGGATGTGCTTGGCCTCTATCCACTTCGTGAACTTGTCCACCGCCACTAGCAGATGGGTCATGCCTGTGCATGCTCGCTTGAAGGGGCCGATCATGTCGATCCCCCAGACGGTGAAGGGCCAGGTAATTGGTATGGTCTTGAGCACTATAGCCAGCATGTGCCTCAATTGTCCAAAGCGCTGGCATCCGTTACACGCGTGGACCAGCTGCTCGAAATCCTCGAGGGCGGTGGGCCAATAGAAGCCGTGGAAAAACGCCTTGGCGACTATCGCCCGAGATGAAGCCTGATGTCCGCACTCACCCTGGTGGATGTCCTTTAGTAGCCGGTAGCCCGTGTCTACGTTGACACATCGCTGGAAAATGACGGATACGATGCGCTTGTACAACTCTTTGTTGATGATGGTGTATGTGTGCGCACGTCGCCGGATCTGCCTGGCCTCGACCTTGTCATCCGGAAGCTCCCCATTGGTGATGTAGTTCATGAAGGGCTGCGGCCAGGATGGTATCTCCCGAATGGCGAGGACGTTCTCGAGCTCTGACTGGGGGATGTCAGGGGGTCCACTGGGTGGGGTACCCGTGCCACCAGCCCCCGAGCCACGACGAGCCGGCAGCCCCTGAGTCTTTTGAGCCGGAGGGTGCGGACGTGCCGGAGTCAGTGCGAGCCTTCTTCTTTGCCGGTTCTAAGGGTTCTGGGTCTGCCGAGCCATCAGCCCCCGCGCTTCCGGCCTAGATGATGGGATTCGACTCAGGAGACGGGGTGATGGAGGGTTTGTGCAGATGCTCCAAGGAGACTCCCGGCTGAACCGCCTGCCCGGTGGATCCGATTTGGGTGAGCGAGTCGGCTGCCTCATTGTTTATGCGAGGGATGTGATGGAACTCACATCCGTCGTAACAAGCGCTGAGCTTCTGCACGTGGAATCGGTAGAGGGCCATGTTCATGTCGCGGGCGTCCCATTCACCAGACACTTGCTGCACCACCAGATCCGAATCGCCGAAGCAAAGGATCTGGTTGATGCCGATCTCCCTGGCTAGTTGGAGGCCATGCACCAGTGCCTCGTACTCGGCGACATTGTTGGAGGCCTTGAAGTGGATCTGGAGAACGTACTCCAGCCGGTCCCCCTTGGGCAAGCTGAGGACGATGCTGGCTCCCAAGCCCCCAAGCATCTTCGAGCCATCGAAGTGCATCCTCCAGTGGTTCGAGTCAGGAACCGGTAGCAGGTACTAGGTTTCGTCCTAGTCGACGAGGAAGTCCGCTAGGGCCTAGGACTTGATCGTGAGCCTTGGCTCGTACTGGATGGAGTAGGCGGCAAGCTCGATTACCCACTTGACTACTCGGCCAGTGGCATCCTTGTTGCCGATGATCTCCGAAAGGGGTGCGGTGCACACCACCTTAATCGGATGCTCCTGGAAGTAGTGCTTGAGCTTCTTGCATGCCAGGTAGACACCGTAGCACATTTTATGGTAGTGGGGGTAGTTCTGTTTGGAGAGGGAGAGGACCTCGCTGAGGTAGTAGATGGGCCTCTGAACCGGCCGAGCCTTGCCTTCCTCGGGGCGCTCCACCACCAGGATGAGGCTGACGACCCAGCTGATGGCTTCTATATAGAGCAACATCGGCTCCTTGCTAGCCGGCGTGGTTAGAACCGGCGCTGTGGATAGCATGCGCTTGAGTTCGTGAAAGGCGGCATCAGCTTGCGAGGTCCAGGAGAACTTGTCCGTCTCCATCATCAGCTGGTACAGTGGGAGTGCCTTTCCCCCAGCCAACTGACGAAACGGCTAAGGGAGGACAGACATCTGGTGAACTTCTGGACACCAAGCAAGCTCTTAGGCGGTTGCATCCTCTCGATGGCTGCAATCTTCTCCGGGTTTGCCTCGATCCCTTGTTGCAAAACAAGAAAACCGAGTAGCTGGCCAGATGGGACACCGAAGACGCACTTCTCCGGGTTCAGCTTCATCTGGTACCGCGGAGGTTTCTGATTGTTTCCCCCAAGTCTTCGAGGAGGGTGCGCTTCTCCTTCATCTTGATGACGACATCATCCGCATAAGCATGCATGTTTCGGCCGATCCGTGAGTGCAAGCATTTCTGCATACAACGCTAATAAGTAGCGCCTGCATTTTTCAGACCGAAAAGCATAGTTACATAACAGAAGGCCCCGTACGGGGTGATAAATGACGTTTTAATCTGGTCAGCGGGGTTCAACCAGATCTGATTGTAACCGGAATAATGGTCCAAGAAGGACAACAAGTCGCAGCCAGCTGTGGAATCGATAACCTAATTGATACGGGGCAAAGCGAAGGGGTCTTTCAGGCACGCCTTGTTCAGGCTGGTGTAGTCAATACACATGCGCCAGGTCTTGTTTTTCTTCAACACCAGGACTGAGTTGGCCAGCCAATTCGGGTGGTACACTTCCATGATGAACCCGGCAGCAAGGAGCCGGGTGATCTCGTCACCGATGATCTTCCTCTTCTCATCTGTGAACCGGCACAGGCGTTGCTTGACCGGCTTAGCATCTGGCCGCACATGGAGTGAGTGCTAGGTGAACTCCCTCAGAACACCCAGCATGTCCTTGGGTGACCATGCGAAGATGTCCCAATTCTCATGGAGGAAGTCGGTGAGCGCGCCTTCAGATTTGCTGTCCAAGCCAGCACCGATGATGACGAACTTTGTCGGGTCGGTGGGGTCGAGCAGGATCTTCTTCGTCTCCTTGGCCGGCTGGAAAGCCCGTCACCAGTCGGCTTCCTATTAGCCGGCACCTCTTGCTGAGCCAGGGCCACATTACGCATGATCTCGCGCTTCTCCTCGACTATGATGAGGGCTTCGGCCAGCTTGGAGCCAGCCGACACGCACTCCATGGACCGCCTGAAGCAGCCGACGACGGTGATCACGCCATTAGGCCCCGACATCTTCATCTTGAGGTATGTGTAGTGGGGGACGGCCATGAACTTGGTGAGGGCAGGACGCCCGAGGAGAGTGTGGTAGGAGCTTGTCAGTTTCACCACCTCGAACCACACCGGCTCGCGCTGGAAGTTCACCTCGGTTCCGAAGATGATGTCTAGATGGATTTTACCCAGTGGGGCACAAGCCGATCCCGGTAGTATGCCATGGAATGCCTTGGTAGTCGGGCATAGGTCGCACTCGCGGATGCCGAGCTTCTCCAGGGAGGACCGGTAGAGCAGGTTGAGGCTGCTGCCCCTGTCGATGAGGACGTGCAAAAAGCAGCAGGTGCGCTTGTTGGAGATGATGAGGGGTCCAGCACCATGGTGTAGCCCTCGGGATTCGGGAGGCGATCTGGCTGATCCTCCTAGCTCCAGGTGATGGGGGTCTCCGACCAGTTCAGGTACTAGGGAACGGGGGAGGCGATGGTGTTTACCTCCCTGGAGCACTGCCTATGGCTGTGCTTGTCGTCCAGCTCGGTCTCGTAGATGTGGTAAGCGGCATGCGGCTGAGGGTAGCCGTTGTTGTTGCCGGCTCCCCTAGCCGATGGTGGTGGTCCGCTGGGAGGGGCGGTGGTAGACGGGGTTGGCCTCCTTGGTCTTTCATCTGGCGGGTCTAGCTGTAGTTCCGGGTGGTGTGAGTAGCCGGTTTGAAAGGTCCGCTGTGCCACTTGCACGGGCCATCGAACATTTGTTCGAAGGTGAACCGCGGCTTCTGTGATGTAGCCCGACCTTCGGTTGTTACGACATCATGGTCTCCAACTTATGCCAAGTTGTCATGGACTCCAAAGGTGAATCCGTCCCTCTATGCGAGCCCACTTCCTACCCTTTTGAATGGTATACTACTTCATACTCCATCCCATTATCATGATAGGTTCACACAGACAAGCACAGAGGCAAGGAAGGAAGCTAGGAGCACCAAGCCCGACAAGACGGAGGCTTGGAAGAGAAGATGGAAGAATCAGTAGCTGAAGCCCTGGAGTCTCCGGCCCACAAGCCAGAGTCTTTGGCCTCCAACCCCGGAGTCTCCAGCAAGGACTCCGGCCAAGACTCCGGACTTTCCCCTGGTGCTCCCAGTACACCCCTCTGGAGACAAGCCCGGAGAGCGTCTCCATCACCGGAGTCTCCGGCCTACCACCCCGGAGTCTCGGCCCCCAGGACTCCGGCAGGACTCCAGCCGCCCGCTGAAGCTCTCTGTCGACCACCCTAGAGTTTGCCCCAGAGACCGCGCTCCACCCCGGAGTCTCCGCCCCTGCACCCCGGAGTCTCTGGTATAAGTGGAATGGGCCTGCGCGCCTTGAGATGGGCCTTGGCCCATGTACCCCTCTATTCTGCCCCAAACCCTAGTATTATTGCCTAAACTACCCCTTGTTAAGTGGCTGGCCTATATATAGAGCCCCCACCCCCTCATGTATCTCGAAGGCATAGATGATAGACTAAAGACAACTCCCTTTATGGAATCTCTAGTTTTTCCTCACCCCCTTCTACCAAAGGGGATCGACTGTCGTCACCACCTTGTTAGAGTTTGCATCGCACCTCCCTCATTGTACAAGGCCTTGGCATCGGTGTCCCTTTGCCAAAGACGTCAAGACCCTCTCCAAGGTGTTCTTCCCTCTCATCTTGGGATCGAGGGAGAACGTTGACCGATCTTTCCTTCCGAGTATTCTATTGGACCGGTGGCCGCCAGCGAGAGCAATCAGCCTTGTATCGTGTGAGTTTTGCGTGTGTTCATCATGTTCTTGGCGAGGTGTGCGTCCGCTTCCGCTACCTTCTCCCTTTCCCCTCGCTTTCCCATCGATTTGACTACGAGATCTGTGAAGATCGGGCCACCCACGAGGTTACCCCATAACATTCTGTCTTCTTGCGTCACCAGCCGGCGCATCGGGTGCTCCCTCCACAGCATTGACCTGCCTCGCTTGGTAGCGAGGCTTCTCCTGACCGACTTGGAGGTCCCCATGGAACCGGTTGTCGTTGTCGTGCCTCCTAGAGGATCCGGCTTCTCCGCCCGGGTTACTTGGTCGGTCGCGAGCCGGCTCCGTGGGAGTCGGCCGGCCGTCGGCACTCACCGGAGGGGCTTCTTCATTGCGGCGGCAGCCGTGGCGTACTGGTCCGCAACCGTCATGAGCTCCGCCACGGTTTTCGGCTCGTCACATAGTAGCCGGTGGCAAAGCATGGTGCCTTCCCAGCATCCCTCAACAAAGAACCCGATCGCTTGGCTCTCTAGGATGCCCTCACAAGTGTTGCGCAACTCCGTCCACCTGGCGAGGTACTCGGGGTCCAACTCGCGGTTGCCCTGGATGCATAGGGCCAGATCGCGAGGGTGACCCGGATGCTTGTACGAGTCGTTGAAGCTGCCGACGAACACCTTCGCGAAGTCCGGCCAACCGTTGATGTTGTTAGGCGCGAGGTTGTTGAGCCATGTCCTTTCTGAGTCGGTTAGCATGAGGGGTACGTAGCACACCGCTATGCGCTTGTTCCCATGGGCGATGCCGACTGCCGTGGTGTAGTCGGTCAGCCAGTCCTCTGGCTTCATGCTGCTGTCATACTTGGGGGTGTCCCGTGGCAGGGTAAACTTATCCGGAAATTGTTCATTCCGGATGCGGGGTCTGAAACAAACTGGCCTGGTGGAATCTTCCTCCTCCATGATGCGTGCTTGAGCTAGGAGCTCGATGCGGTCATGGGCATCCGGACGGTCCGGGTTTGGCGCTCCTACCCGGCCCGAGAGACGGGAGTCGGCAGGTCGTGGCGCTCCGGTTAGTGGAGGGGGCGGTGGTGGGTTGCTATTCACCGTCTGCTCCAGACGCAGCTGGCCCTTGTGGCCCGAGTCGCGGCGCCTGCTGCGGGATCTCCCTGCCGGAGGAGAGGATGACTGCTGGGTCTCGCGGGGTGCATCCTCGCTATTGCCGGGCGGCTTGCTTCCCCTAGAGCAGCTGAGGTCCTCGTGCATCTGCCGGATGGCGTCGGCCTGCTCGTCCGCAATTTGGAGGAGCTCTTGCACTCGGGCGTGTTGCTGGTCTCGCTCCTCGCCCTCCATGTTGGGTAGCACGTCGCCCTGTCCTCTTGATTGCGCCCGGCTACGTTTGTGTAGCCAGCCTCGTGCCTTGCCGCCTTTCCTAGTTCCGGCTACCGGATGGTAGCCTATATGAAGTACCTGCATCCGGCTACGATCTACTAGCCGGACGCGGGCCGCCTGCCCTAGTTCTTGTCCGGTTGGGGTATCCGGGGGTTATCCCCCCGGCAGAGATTATAATCAGAAAAACGAAAAAGTAAACAAAGATGTCTGAGAGTTTAAGGACCAACTATACGGCCGGAATTTTATCTCCTATCGTATAGTTGCGACCGTATAGATACAGACACCAAAAATGGAAAATGCCTGAGAGTTCAACGACCAACTATACAGCCAGAATTATTTTCTCCGGTCATATAGTTGCGACCCTATAGATCCAGACATCGAAAACAACTTCGCAAAGAAGATAAAGAGGGTTTAACGACCAATTGTACGGCGGGAGATTTTTCTCCGGTCATATAGTTGCGCCCGTATAGTTGGTAAAAACCTCCAAAAACTTCAGAAAAACATAAGGAATTCAAAGGCAAAAAAATTAGGAGTAAAATATGTGAAAATAAATCACTTATTAGAGTAAGAACACTTACCTTGAACTTACCGTTTACTTATTCGGGGATGACAAGCTCCTCCAACAATAAAGACTTCTTCTCTTTTGGAGGGATTGACCTTAGTTCATTGAATAATTCTCGCAAGCGAAAATCACTAGGACTAAAGTCCCTCTCAACAAGATTGGTGTCTTGCTTGGCAAATATGGACACTGCATCCAACATCTTTATTTCTTGCCTCTGCATAATCTCTAACTCAAATTCTTGGAGTAAAAGAATCCGACGAATCAGTCTTGGCTTATGGTTCTTCCTCTCAAGGAGTTCTTTTAAACCATCACGATCCGTATGAACTCTTACTTTTGCGGCAACTATATAAGATTGAAATTTATCGCAAGAGAAAATACAACAAAGAGTTCCTTCTCTTCCTTAGGATAATTCTTTTGAGCACTATGGAGAGTTCTACTAGCATGATGTATAATATTAAATCTGCGATCTATGTGTTGTCCCAGAGTTACTCCTACATCATCATCACTAGCTTCACATATTAAGTCAAAAGTCATATCCCAGATAGGTGGTTTAATGATAAGAGCATGGGATAAAGCATTTTTAAGTTTATCAAAGGCTATAAGATATTTATCACCAAAATTAAATCTTACTCCCTTTTGTAGGAGGTTAGTCAAAGGTTTAGATATTCCAGAGAAATTTCTAATGAACCTTCTATAAAAACCCACATGACCAAGAAAACTTCTTATACCTTTTATATCCCTAGGTTGTGGCATTCTCTCTATGGCCTCAACCTTAGCTCTATACACTTCAATTCCCTTACCTGATACCTTATGTCCAAGGACTATACCTTCTTTGACCATAAAATGGCACTTCTCCCAGTTTTGAACAAGATTGGTTTCTTCGCAACGCTGCAAAACTCTTTTGAGATTATCCAAGCAACTAGTAAATGAAGTCCCATAGATAGAAAAGTCATCCATAAATACTTCCATTATCAGTTCTATAAAATCCGCAAAAATAGTAGTCATGCATCTTTGAAAAGTAGTTGGAGCATTACATAAACCAAAAGACATACGTCGGTAAGCATGTAAACCATAAGGACTAATGAAAGTTGTTTTAAGTTGGTCATCAGGATGAACAACTATTTGAGAAAAACCAGAGTATCTGTCCAAGTAGCAAAAACGAGTGTGGTTTGCTAACATTTCTAAAGTTTGATCTATGTACGGTAAAGGATAGTGATATTTCCTAGTTTCTTTATTCAATTTCCTGAAATCTAAGCACATCCTATGTCCAACAATAGTTCTAGTAGGTATCAATTCATTGTTTCATTAGGAACAATAGTAAAACCGCCCTTCTTAGGGACACAATGAACATGGCTTACCCATTCACTTTCTTTTACATGATAGATTGTACCTGCGTCTAATAGGCATACAATTTCTTTTCTTACCACTTCCTTCATTTCGGGCTTCAGCCTTCTATTAAATTCCGCAACTGGTTTAGCACCTTCCTCCATGAATATTCGATGGACGGTTATCATAGGACTAATGCCCTTCAAATCATCCATTGAGTACCCAAAGGCCTTGTGATGTGGCCCAACATACGGAAACCACCTTTCGTCCACATCATGCCACGCTAATCATCACTCCAAAGGTGAACTCCTTCCATGCCTTGCCTTTCGTTGGTTATGATGCGAATGGAATCCTACTTGAGACAAATGCCCATGATGTGACTAGGTCCATGGACATGACGCCAAGAGGATGCAGCAAGGATGGTCGTGAAGCCAAGACACCCAAGCAAGAGGCCTGGAAGAGAAGACGCAAGAAGCTGCTGAAGCAGGACCGGAGTCTCCGGACCAGCAGACCGAAGTCTTCGGTCTACCACACCGGGGTCTCCGGACCGTCTCCGGACCAAGCCCCGAACCTGCTCCTGGGACATTCTGAGACCCCCTCCGGAGGCGAAACCGGTGATAGACCGGAGTCTCCATCCCACACCAGAGTCTCTGGACCCCACACCAGAGTCTCTGGACCGAGCATCGTGGGCCTGCGCGCCTTAAGCTGGGCTTGGCCCATGTAACGCCCCAAACTTCCTGCTTATGCCTATTTTACCCCTAGCTCGTGGCTGGCCTATATATATGTCCCCACCCCCTCCTTGAAATCTTAGAGATGATGATGAATTGAGGAATGTGCCAAACCCTAGATGGGAACCCCCTCTCAATAGTAAATCTATGAGTTGTACAAGGCCTTGGAGTCGGTGCCCTTCTCCACGTTGTCAAGACCCTCCTGAAGTGTTTGGTCTCTCCCTATCAAGGATTCTAGTAGTGCTTGGTCTCTCCCCTTTGGGATTCTACTTGGTTGCTACTCTCTCCTTGATTTGGATTCTACCATCCGCTTGCCGATCTCTCCTTTGGTGATTCTACCGCAAGGTCTCTCGCCGAGGATTCTATTGGATTGGTTGTTCGAACCAACGGGAGCAAATTGAATTGGGTGTGATTTGGCGTGTGTTTGTATCTTTACCTTGCATTAGAGTTGTGTTCATTGTGTTCATCGTGTTTTCCCTCACTTCCGCCTCAAATCCGTGAAGATCGGGCCACTCCAAGGGTAAACCCACAAGGAGACCCATACCAACTTGCAATGCTACATAAGTATTTTCATGAGTTCTTCTTCTTCTTCTCCTTAAAGTTTATCACTAGTAATAACAGGAAATTTATTTGAATCATCTAAAAATCTGTATTTAAGATTATCTAGTAGTCTTCAATTCAGGGGGTGGCAATTCCTCATCCCCTCTCTTTTCTGGCTCTACAAAAGCCTCATTAGTTGGAGGCCCTATATTAGGAAGTGAATCGAATCTATCACTATTTCTTCATAATTTAAGTCTTCATTTGTTTCTTCTTTTTTATCAGTAAAGAAGAGAGATGCCATTTCCTCAATAGTTTTCTCTTTCTCTTCTTCTTGTATTTGTGGAGGCCTGTCTTTAAATTTGGAAAAGCGGAATTCTTTTTTCGCTTTCCCAAGCTTAAGAGACACAATCTCCTTTTTGAAATCAACATTGGCACCTTCACTCAAAACGTTTCTTCCAAATATAATAGGGCAAAGAGTGTCAACTGGCATTTCAACAACTACAAAATCTATAGGAAGGTTTTTATTGCCAATTGTAGCAGTTGCATCTTCAACTACTCCCATTGGGATTCTAAGAGCTTTATTGGCAAACATGATTGTCATATCAGTATTTTCAATTGTAGCCGACTCTATTTATTCTTTTATTTCTAAATAGAAATCATAAGATATAACATTAACTTCGGTGCCAAGATCGCATAAACCATAATGCGAGGTTTCTTTAAATATGCAGGGAAGAACAGGCTTACCCACATCTTTTACCTTTGTTTTACCTTCAACCAATACGGAAGTCTCTTTATCAAGTTTGACTATGTTACAATGTGCATACATAGCCATAATTTCTTCCTTGGTTACCTCTTCATCTTTGGTTTCATCTAGATGTTCTACAACTTGTGGCATAATTTCCTCTTCCTTCTTCTCCTATACTGCTTTGACCTGTTCATATTCAGAAATATGCTTTTGTGCAGTGTTAGGGAAAGGTATCTCATATGTTGGTTCTAGGGAGGTCAGTGTTGCTTTAACTTCTTTCTTCTTTTCAGGTTCGGGTGGTGGATCATACTTGACCAAACCCTCTTTTGGAGCTTTGATGTGTTCCTTAGATAATTCTGAATCTAAATAAAGTTCCTTAGATAATTCTTTAACATGGCCCTTTTTATTATAGTCATGAATACACTCATGATCTATTTCTATGCCTCCTTCGCTTCCTAGACCAAAATTCCATGAAACTCTATGATCGCGAATTCTATAGAGTAAAGCCCAAGCTTTAGTTATAGGAAGATTCATAAAGGCTCCTTCCGCCAAAGAGTCTAGTTCAATTTTATTAGGTTCAATTAGACCGCCATAAAAGATATGCAATAAATACCATTCAGGAAAATCATGATGAGGACATAGATTAAGTAAATCTTTAAATATGATATAAGCTCTTACTAGTCCTTCATTAGGATGGTTCCTCCAAGTCATTATAAGATGCCTGATTCCAAAAGATTTTGATAATGGGTAATATTTTGCTAGAAATTCATAGGCTAAATTATCCCAAGTAGTAGTGGCTTCTGGGGTAGAGATCTATACCATGAGAGAGCTGAACTAGTCAAAGTCTGACTAAAATGTTTAAACCTTACCTCATTAGCAGTATATCCCGTCAATTGAAAAGTGCCACATATATCTTTGAAACATGCAATATGCCCATATGGATCAGGATCTTCTTCATCCCCAGTAAATTGCTTCTTGTGTAGAATACAAAGTAATAGAGGATTTATTTCAAACTCCCTTGTCTTCTCGTTGCAGTTGTCTCTTTTATAGATATCATAGGGCTTCCGAAAGTGGCAGAGTGGGTTAGCACTAGTCATATGCTCATACTCCATCATGTTAGTGGAAACTTGTAACTCAAAACAAAACTTAGTAAGACAAAAATAAATAAGCAAAAACTAAAAGACCTACAACACTTAGCTCCCCGGCAACAGCGCCAGAAAATAGCTTGATGACTGCAAGTGCACAGATCGTTTGTAGCTAGTTTCGAAGTAAAGATATCGATCCCACAGGGAGTAGGAGGCTAAAGTCTAATAACTCTTGAATTAAATACTACAATGGAAATGCTAAATAAAGTTCTAAGTGACAAGATAAAATGCGAGTATTGCGTAAAAAGGTGTTTTGGGGTTTTTGGTATAAGAGAAACAATAAGTAAAGTAAAACAGCTGAACATAGAAAATAAGTATCACGTATGTAAGAGAGATTGGAACTGTAGTAGGGAAAAGGTGTTCTCAGGGAGTAGCGGATACACCACTAGTATTATAAAGAGCTAACTTAAAGATTATTATCATGAACATTCTCAACTGTGTATGTGTGGGAGGAACTTTGTATTTAGACAAAAATAGGCAACAACCACTGCTCACATCATCCTCATAACCACATCAGTCAGCAATCGACACCAATCGAATTACTGCACTAAGGGACTTAATCCCGTATGACGTATCCCATGGCATGGATAGCATTCCGTGAGTTTCCTTGGTTCCCAAGTTGATACGTAAGGAGTGCCAACAACTTTATAGTCATTGTAAGTGCTAACACACCTCCATTTACCAACAAGTAGTTCCCTCCATCAAGTCCCCATAAGAGGCAAATATTGAGAGGTCGACTTCTCCCAACATCAAGATGAAGACAATCTAACACATGGTGATAGCGATGAATATCATAATAAACTTTATCTTACTTCAATCTCATACTAGGGTTTCTCCATCTCCCCAAGAACTAGAGATCTACTCAGACATGGAGGCAATCAACATCATGGCAATAATAATGGAATCTATCATAGATGAATAGTACTTGTATAAATCCACAACATGTAATAAAATTACAACAAGATCTAGACAAGATGTAGATGGGATGGATGGAGATGGTGGTGATGCAGCAGTTGATGATGAAGATCGATGCCTTAGTCTCCCAGATCTGTGCAGGGCGAAGATGGATCCCCGTGGATGAGTTCCCCCTCCAGATGCCTTCCAGAGGTGAGATTTCAGCGATTTCTGGTTGTTCTGTATGTCGTCTCTCTAATCTAGTTGCACGGGGGTGAAACTATTTGAGGAGGCGGTGGTGGTGCCAACTATATGGCGGGAACTATACGGCCGGAAAATTTATTCCCGCCATATAGTTGGTCGTTAAACCGTCTATACGCCTTGTTTGCTTTGGGTTTCCTTCTGGTATTATTAATATTTCCCAAATAAGCGATTTATGTTGTTTTTGACTCCTTTTATCCTTAGTACAACTGCTCCAAGAATTGTGTCCATTGTATCCATCATCTGTCCTAATCCTAGTGAAAACACACATAAAATGTGCACGCGAGCGCCTTAAAATACCAAGATCCTACATCTACAATGCAAAATAATAATATAAAACATGATGCAAATATGCACTCATCAATCATCAGGTATGAACCCTATGAAGAAATGCGAAGAGAAGGAGCCAAGCCACTGCAAGACGAAGGTCTAGACCAAACCGGCGCTAGACCCGATGGACCGGAATTCCCGCCGGAATTTCTAGCGCACACTCCGGCGGACCGGACCAACGACCGGAAATCCCGGCGCAGACCGACCAGCGTCTCTGTGAGCCGTTTTGGTTTTGACCGGAATTTCTGGCGGGGACCAGAAATTCTGGCGCTGATTCCGGCGCCGCCGGACTTATCGCCGAAACTGCCTCCCCGAAAGTCTACCTGGGTTTGATGCCCAAGAATATTCCTATTTCGTCTAGTTTTTACCCTTTTGTTCCCAAACTACCCCTGTTGTAGTGGCTGGCTTATATATAGCCCCCATGCCCCCTTGTATTACTTAGGCACGATATTTGGAATTAGTGGAACCCCTTTGTGGATCTATCTAGTTCTTGCCTCATGCTCCTTTGACAAAGGAGCACCAAATATCACAAACCTCGTGGGAGTTTGCATCGTGCCTCCGCATTGTACAAGGCCTAGGCATCGGAGTCCCTGTGCCTAGATGTCAAGATCTCACCGAGTCTCCCTACTCGTTGTGTCGGTTCGAGAGAGAGTTCTCCGTTTGACGCTGATCCTAGGGATTGCGCCAAACCGGTCACCATCGGTGTGAGCTATTGGTGTGTATCGTGGTTTTGTGTGATTGTGTTCATTGTGTTCTTCGTGTGTGCGTTCGTCGTGTTCATCCCTCCTCTCCTTCCCCTGCACTTCCCCCTCGATTTGAAAGGGATTCATGAAATATCAGGCCACCCTCGAGGTTGACCCTCAACACCACCCCACCTTCCCAGGCCGCTTTAGATCTCGTCTAGGGTCTTTCCTGTGCCCCCTCTGCCCTCCCCATCCTCCTTGCTGGCCTCCTCCACCATTGATGGCCATTTTCAGCCACCTCTGTCCCAGCGAATAGGAGAAGGAGGAGAGGACCACCAGGTGTCGAGAAGGTCGAGGAGCCACCTAGGAGCCTGCTTGTACCCCATGTCGAGGAGGAGAAAGACCGAAACCAGCAGTACACCGCCGAGCCGATGCAAACCCTAGATGACCTGTCCGTGAGCGTGGCCGCAGATCACCATCGCCCCGAGCTGATCCGTTGCCACAAACACACCCGCGGTGAGACTCTTCCCCTCCCAGACATCATCGCTAGCAGCTTCGCTTCCTGGATGCGCCGCGCGTTTCGTCGAACGCCTTCCATGCGTCGCCGCTCGCCGCCACCTCCCGCTAGTTGTCTCCGCTGCAGCGCCCGCTTCTGTCGCATGCTTGCAAGGTCGTACCCGCGTCGCAGCGCCGTGTCGTTTGGCCCTAGCCGCACTTCCTGGAGCCCTAGCCCGCCGCGTCGCCATGCACATCTTTGTCGCCGTTGTTTGCTGCCACGTCGAAGGTAGACGGAGGCCAGCCTGTAGATCTTTCCGCGTCACAAGCATAACCTAGCACCAACCAGAGCCTACCATAGTGGCTTGCCCTGTCCGTGCGAGCCCAGCGTCGCATGTTTGAGCCCAGCACGCGTTGTTTTTAGTTTCCAGTCAGTTTTGTCAGAGAAATTGGCGAGAAGAAAAACAGTACCGCTGCCTGTTTTGCACCATGCCCCCTGAAGCTTTTGCGCATCAACCCGCAGTCCTAGACCCACTGCTCATCCCCTCTCTCTTTTGGCATTTTTACAAAAGGCTCCCAAAATTTTAAAGCTGCGCGCCGATGCCCTCGGACCGCCCATGTGTCGTCGCCCCACTGGGCGACACACGTGAGTGGCCCAACAGCACCTCGGGCCCGCTCGTCTATGACTGTCGGTAGAACTGACCCCGGTGAGAAAAGTTTCTGCGATTTCAAAATTCAAAAATAAAAATAGAATATAAACATATATTCAAATAATTCATATCTTTTTATATAATTCGGATTTGACAAAAAATTTAAAATGAAAAGTGATTCAAATTCAAATGTGAATTCAAATGCAAATTCAAATTTGACCAGAGTCAACCCTAAATAGTCAAACCTGTGATATTTGACCCTTTTTGGAATTACTTGCATTTAATAATTGTTTTAAATTCAAAAAATACAAATGATATATGTTTCTCGACGAGAAAAATGCCAGGAATTCAAATATACCATCCAAAATAATTATTGAGAAATTTAAAATTTCAAAATTATTTAAATGCCAATGAATGCCTTTATCTTAATAAATTCATAACTTTAATTCCGTAATCCGAAATTTGATAAATAATATGTCTAAATAGATCAGTGCGACGATCCCGTTCTGACAATGCCTTCCATGATATGAATTGAAGCATGCGTCATATAAATATTAATTAATCAGAACTATTTATGAGAGTAAAATATGCCTAAGTAAATCAATAAAATGCTTATTTCTTGTTTCCACACCTCACCCATACCATGCTATGTTATACCATGCAATTGTGCATCATTCCAACATGGCATACTTTGTTTGCTTGTTGCATATGATTTATATGATTGTGCAATGTATTTATTTTGGCCCTTGTGTGTTTGCTTTTTATCCGGATAGACACTAAGTAAGGAGAATACCAGGAGCCTCAGGAGTATTACTCGGATCCTTCTTATTCCGCACCTGAACTGCCAGGCAAGCAATTCCCCATGCTTGCATACATATAGGACCTATGCTTCTATCTTATTCTTGCATCATTGAGCCGCGATTGCATTAAATTTGAATCCCAAGTACTACATAGCCTTTACTTTTAAACCCCACCAAAGCTTGTATCCTCAATCCCATGAGCCATTACTACAAGAGTTGTTTGAGCCATGCGAGTCATAGAATTGCATGTGTAGGGTTTGTGCGAGTCTTTGGATAATGAGGTACCTAAACAACTTAATTTGAGTAGTAATGGGATAACTAATGAAAGAGGCACCGCTGAGCATTATTTTCTATTTGGTTCTTTAAGCTCACTTGTATCCCGTACGTCCCCAAGTACTTGATTCCTGTTCCTTGACTATCGCACTATCCGCATGTGGGACCATGAATCCCCTTCGCCTCAACTTGATTCCCACTTCATTTCTTGGGGCCAACAACTAGTTTGGGGCTTTATTACTATCATGTACTTATGCCATGCTTTACTGTTTTATTTACTATTGCGCGTGGAGCATCTGTACTATTTAGGATCATGGCACGATTTCGCGGTATCAACAAGCCCAGTCACACTTTCGGGTTCCCAGTCGTTTATAGCCGTTCTCGCAAACACTGGGTTTGTTTCAGAGCGGGCCAACTTCTTTGCGGGTAGCTTATTGGGGTGGCCCCCTAAAATGATTTATGAATCCTGTGAATGCTTTGTCATGAGGCCTCATTGTGTTTTATTTGGTTCTTCCCGATGTTGATCATGCGTGTGTTGCTATTTTTGCACCCCTGTAGGGTAAATCTTTCTTAAAGCCGTGTCCGCGGTTATGGATGACTTGGAGCATAGTTTCTCGATCATAGACAAGCATAACTAATGTACCGCCTTTAATTTGACTAAGACAAGACTAGTAAATAGAGCAACACTCATGGAATGGTTAATAAAACTGCCAGCGGATAGGATGTTCTTCCACCTTCTCGTAGGTAAGTGAGAAGGAGGGCGAGCGATGTTTATTTATGTTGCAATGACACTAGTAGATCATTGTGGCTTAGGAGAAAGAACACATGCAATGCCACTAGTAGAACCATGTGTGGTTTACCAAGGTCACACATACCAGAAAACACATAGGAAAGCAACTTCCACATCGCATGTTGCACCAATGTGATAGAAGCTGCACCACAGAATCCACTAGAGTGTATGTGGCCATGTGGATCAGTGTGATTTAGGAGAAAACACATGCAATAACACTAGTAGATCAGTGTGGTTTAGGAGAACACATCCAATGACACTAGTGGATCCATGTGTGGTCAAACCATGGTCACACACACATAAAACACATAGGAAAGCAGCTTCCAAATTGCATGTTGCATCAGTGTGATAGAAGCTGCCCCACAGAATCCACTATAGTTTGTGTGGCCATGTGGACCAGTGTGGTTTAGGAGAAGAATACATGCAATGACTCTAGTAGATCGGTGTGGTTTAGGAGAAGAACATATGCAATGACACTAGTGGATCCATGTCTGGTTTACCTTGGTCACACATACCAAAAAACACATAGGAAAGCAGCTTCCACATTGCATGTTGCACCAGTGTGACAGAAGTTGCACTGCAAAATCCACTAGAGTGTATGTCGCCATGTGGATCAGTGTGGTTTAGGAGAAGAACACATGCAATGACACCAGTAGATCAGTGTGGTTTAGGACAAAGAACACATGCAATGGTATATGTGGATCCATGTGTGGTCAAACCATGGTCACACAGACCAAAAACACATACGAAAGAAGCTTTCACATTGCATGTTGCACTAGTGTGACACAAGTTGTACCACAGAATCCACTATAGTGTGTGTGGTCATGTGGATCAATGTGGTTTAGGAGAAGAACTCATGCAATGACTCTAGTAGATCGGTGTGGTTTAGGAGAAGAACACATGCAATGACAGTTGTGGATCCATGTGTGGTCAAACCATGGACACACAGACCAAAACCACATAAGAAAGCAGCTTCCACATTGCATGTTGCACCAGTGTGACAGAAGCTGCACCACAAAATCCACTATAGTTTGTGTGTCCATGTGGATCAGTGTGGTTTAGGAGAGGAACACATGCAATGATACTAGTAGATCAGTATAGTTTAGGAGAAGAACACAAGTCGAGGGCAAGCCTCTAGGGTGGCCCGATCTTTCACGAATCCCGTCCAAATCGAGAGTGGAGTGCGGAGAAAGGAGGGAAGGATGAACACGATGAACTCACGCATGAAGGACATGATGAACACACACACGCAAATCCACGATACACACCAATAGCTTATGCCGGTGATGACCGGTTCGACGCAATCCCTAGGATCGGCGTCGGGCGGAGGACTCTCTCTCAAATCGACACGGTGAGTAGGGAGACTCGGTGAGATCTTGACATCTAGGCAAAGGGTCTCCGATGCCTAGGCCTTGTACAACACGGAGGCACGATGCAAACTCCCACGAGGTTTGTGATATTTGGTGCTCCTTTGTCAAAGGAGCATGAGGCGAGAACTAGATAGATCCACAAAGGGGTTTCCACTAATTCCAAATATCGTGCCTAGGGCTTACAATAGAGGTGGGGGACTATATATAGGTTTGCCACAAGTTCAGGGGTAGTTTAGGCAAATAAACTATTAAAGGGGTGCGTTACAAGGCCAAAGGGCCTGGCTGGGACGCACAAGTCCTGGGGTGACCGGTAGTACAGGATCTTATGACCGGTAGTACCGATTAGGCGTGGTAGTACCGCTCGTGGGTACCGGAGCGGACAAAGACTTTGGCGTTGTCATCAGGGGCGCGCGGTAGTACCATTGTCCCACTGTAACTACCTCGGTGAATTACGCTCTTAGTTACAAGCCTGGATGAGCGGAAATGGTTAAAATAGTACGGTGGGGCCCAAATGCCACTCACAGGTAGACCTTTCGGCCGTCCTAACCATTTCCAAACATCGGGACGAGAACGAGCGGCGTAATCGGCAGGCGAAGGGATCAACTACATACACAAATGAGTATGTATGCAAGCCACCATACAATAGTCCTCAGAGCCATTCCATCTAAAAGAAATAGAAATATTGCAACGCCATACGGCAAGATCCAAATATCCTAGATAGATATAATAGTTTAGGATATCTCCTCATACATCAAACATCAGGGCATCAGGCGGAAGTGGAAAACAAGATCCGAGTACGGATAAGAAGCAAATCGGCATAAGATGCCCCATAAATAAACACATCCCGCCCACAGATCTCACGGATCCCCATTCCTGGAATCTCTACACCGAATGATCGTTGCCAACATCGTCAGTCTCCTCCACCCAGTATCCATCTTGCGAGTTTACCTGTTCATCTGAATCAAACAATTTATCGTGTGAGACCCTAGGGGTACTCAGCAAGTCTTTATGCCTCTAAAGGGGACACAACCTGGGGTGACGCAATTGCAGCAAAAGATAATACCTAACAATTCTATAGATACTCGCTAACCATCCGCCTAACCAAAGATAGAAGGATGTCCGTGAATTAATAACAACAATTATAACAGTAATATTAATAGATCCATCCTCCTCCTCGCTTACCGGCGAGGAAGCGGACGAACATCCCCCCATCCGTTGGCAGTTTTATTATCCATTCCATGATTGTTGCACTATTTACTAGTCAGGTACTTAGTCAAATTAAAAGTGGTACTTTAGTTATACTTGTCTATGATCGAGAAACTGTGCTCCAAGTCGTCCATAACCGCGGACATGGCTTTCAGAAAGTTTTACCCTGCAGGGGTGCACAAATAGCAACACACACTCGATCAACCTCGGAAAAACCAAATCAAAACCCAACGAGGCAGTCACGACAAAGCAATCAAAGGATTCAGAAATATTTCAAGGGGCCACCCCATTAAGCTACCCGCAACGAAGCTGGTCGGCTACGAGACGGACTCAAGGTTTGTGTGGATGGCGGTAAACGACTGGGAACCCGAAAGTGTGACTGGGCTTGTCGATACAGCGAAAACGTGTCACGGACCTAAACAGTACAGGTGCTCCACGCACAATCTTAATTAAAGCAGTAAAGCATGGCATAAGTACAGGAGAGTAATAAAGCCCCAAACTAATTGTGGCCCCAAGAAATAAGTATGAATCAAGCTCTGGCTCAGGGGGGGTTCATAAGCCTCCCGGATGTGGATAGCGCGAATATTCAAGGAACAGGAATCAAGTACTCGGGGTCCTACGGGACACAAGTGAGCATGAAAAACCAAATAGCAGATATTACTCACCGGTGCCACTTTCATTAGTTATCCCAATACTACTTAGGTTAAGTTGTTTAGGTACCTCGTTATCCATCAGACACTCACAAACCCTACACATGTTGTTCTACGACCCCGCATGGCTCAAACAACTCCTGTAGTAATGGCTCATGGGATGGAGGAACAAGCTTCGGTGGGGTTTAAAAGTAAAGGCTATGCAATACTTGGGATTCAGTTTAATGCAATCGCGACTCAATGATGCAAGAATAAGATAGAGGCAATAGGTATTATATGTATGCAAGCATGTGGTAGTGCTTGCCTGGCAGCTCAGTTGAAGCGAGAGAAGGATCTGGGTAGTGCTCCTGGGTTTCTTGATATATCCCCTGCTCGGCGTCTATTCGAAGAAGAACCAAACAAACAAGGGCCAACATAAATAAAGTGCACAAGCATATGAATAAAATGCGTCAAGCAAACAATCATGCCATGATGAATGATGCACAATTTGCATGGCAATAAAGTAGCATGGCATGGGTGAGGTGTGGAATACAAGAAATAAGCATTTTCTGGAGTTTTAATCACATTTTATACTCAAATAAGTTGTTGTATACTTTATATTTATATGATGCATGCTGCAATTCAGAACATGGAATGCATAAACAGAAAGGTCTCGTCGAGCTGATCATTTTAGACATATCATTTGTCAAATTTGGAGTTATAAAACAAAAGTTATTAATTAAATAAGGAAAAAGGGCATTTTATTGTAATTTTAATCAACTTGAAAGTTAAAGTGTCCAAAATATATTTTTAAGGGCATATTTGAATTCCTCACATTTTTTGATTTCAAAACATATATCATATGTTTAATTTGGAATTATATTTCAAAAGTTATTTAAATACAGATTTGAATTTGAAATTTAAAACAAAATTTGAAAAGTTTAAATTAAAACAGAAAACAGAAAGTCTTTTGTTACTCGCGCAGATCTAGCCACAGCCAGTGACAGGTGGGGCCAGGCTGACTTGGCGAAACAGCGCGCAGGAAAAGGGTTTTCTCACCGCGGCTTTATCTAGCCACAGCAAATGACAGGTGGGGCCGGTGTACACGCGGACCCACACGCGGCAGATCCGAGGGAGTGCGGGTTAAGTGCTCAAATCTGCGGGGGTGTTTCTGCAAAACGGACAGAGAGGCTGACGGTGGGCTCGGTGGTACCGCGGGTTGAGCAGAAAAACATAAAGGGGGCTAAATGCAAAACGTCCACAGGCTCGTACTGTGGATCTTCTCGGCGTCGCTGGCGACCGACGCAGGCGCGGCGCGTGGGGGATCCGATCCGGGGACCTGGGGCTCGCACGCGGAGGCGGCAGCCACTGGGCTAGGCGGGGGTTGATGCAGGGTAAGCGCGGCACAGCTAGGTGTAACTACCGCGGCGCGCAACGAGCAGACGCGCGTGCACGCCGACGCACAGAGGCCGCTCGATGAAAAGTTCGGCGAGCACAGGGAGCCACGGCGAGGACGGAGGTGTCAGGGAGAATCGTGGGCTCACCGCGGGGTTGTTGGTGCGGTCGGATCGGGCTGGGACGCGGTGGATCGACGGCGATGCAGACGGACCGGAGTTAGGGTTTGGCGTCGGTGTTGTGGTACTGCAGCAGCAGTGGACTTCTCCTCCTCGCTGGCGCGGTCCAGGGTGAAGCAGGGGTACCGCGCGGTCTTCCTCGACACCCGTGATCGCCACGCCACCGGCTGGTAAGAGAAGGGGAGGTGGAGGCCGACGGTGGCCGGCGATGGAGGGTGGTCGTTGGTGGAGAGGAAGGAGAGGAGAGGGCAAGGCCCTGGGGTAGATCTGGCAGGGCAGAGGCGTGGGAGGTGGTGGCAGATAGCAGAGGGAGGGGGAGGGTGCCGTGGGGAAGGTGGAGGAAAAGGTGGTCTCGGCCACCTTTTTCTTCTCCCTCTCCTCACGTGCTCGGGCAGGGCTCGGTCTGGGGCTGGTCCAGGCAGGGCAGGTAGGGATGGCAGGCTCGGTGGGGAGGCTCGGGCTGGGGGCCCTCAAGGCAGGGAGAGAAGAGAGGGAGAGAGAGAGGGGAGGCTCGGTTAGAAGCTCGGTTAGGGTTTTGCTAGGGATGGGGTAGGGTAGCTCGGGTTGGTGAGAGGAGAGGTGAGGTGAGAGGGGAGATGGTGTAACTAGGGTTAGATTAGAGGGAGACTAGGTTTAGGGTTAACTAGGTTAGAGAAAGGAGAGGGATTAGAGAGAGAGGTGTTTTGGGTTAGCTAGGTAGGGCTCGGTTTAGGGTTTGATTTAGGGTTGGGGTAGATCATGGTGGTATGGTTTAGAGATAGAAAAAGAGAGAGGGGTAAAAAGGAGATTAGGGTTTAGAAGAACTAGGCTAGGAGAGAAAAGAGAGAAAGAAAAGAATAAGCCTCATATGATCATGCATAAGAGTTTTTAATTACAAGAAAAAGATATGGGTGAGATAAAGGGGTGATGGGATGGATGGAGATGGGTGTAGGGTTTTTAGCAAGAACCAACAAGATCAAGCATGAAGAGGGGTATAGAGAGATATGGGGGGAATGATCCACTCAAAGATTCAAATAAAATCCAAAAGACTGGAATGTGGTGGTTCTTGCATGGCCCATGCAAAATAATTAATGCCATGTTTATTCTTGTGAAAACAATAATATTAACATGGCATTATTCTTATGCATTCCCAAAAGTGGAATAAAGCCAAGCAAAAGAATTTGTGGAAGTAGATCCATCCTATCTCCCATGAGCTAGATTAAATACCAAAAGAAAATAAAATAAAAGCTCATGGATAAAGGGATGGTGGAATTATAGGGTGGTGAAAGAAAAGGTGGTGGAGTGGAATAAAAGATATGCCCCCAACTCAACTTGGGCATTTAAACAATATATCAATAACCAAATACAATATCAAGAGGCAAATACAATTTACAATGCCTATGAGAGAAGAACCAAAACAAAAAGGGTTTTATATGATGCTCAAATGCAAGGTGGCATGATGACATGAGCATGATATAATTATGATGCAACAATTATATATATGAAGAAGCCATTATATTACTAGACCAAGTAGCATTACAATTGTTAGACAATTGGGATGCTACAACTCTCCCCCACTAAACAGGAATCTCGCCCCGAGATTCTAGGAAGAAGAAGACTCCAAGAGGGTAGGATACTTGGCATGGAGCTCATCTTCACGTTCCCAAGTGGCTTCATCAACAGAATGGTGCGACCACTGCACCTTGCAGAACTTGATGGACTTGTTGCGAGTCCTTCTTTCTGCAACTTCAAGGATTTTTGTGGGGTGTTCTTGATAAGACAGGTCTTCTTGGAGATTGATAAGCTCATGGTCCATGGTCCTGCCGGGATCCTTGAAGCACTTCTTGAGTTGAGAGATGTGGAAAACATCATGGACCTTGAGTTTTTCCGGGAGCTCAAGAGCATAAGCAACCTCTCCTCTTCTTCCACGAATTTTGAATGGACCGATGTATCTAGGAGCCAGCTTTCCTTTGATACCAAAACGGTGTGTGCCTCTCATGGGAGTGACACGAAGGTAAACGAGATCACCAGGGACATACTCCATGTCCGTGTGCTTTCTGTCATAATTGCTCTTCTGGCAACTTTGAGCAATCTTCAGATTTTCAAGAATGATGTGAACCTTCTCCTCCGCTTGAGTTACAATGTCAGGGCCAAACAATATTCTTTCTCCTGCACCTGACCAACCAATCGGAGTTCTGCATTTGCGACCATAGAGAGCCTCAAATGGTGCCATCTTTAGACTTTTCTGGAAGCTGTTGTTGTAAGAGAATTCAGCATAAGGAAGACATTCTTCCCACTTCATGCCAAAAGAGATGACGCAAGCACGGAGCATATCCTCCAGAATCTGATTGATCCTTTCAACTTGTCCTTGCGACTGAGGGTGGTAAGCTGTGCTGAAGTTCAATTTTGTTCCCAAAGCATTTTGGAAACTTTCCCAGAACTTGGAAGTGAAGATGCTTCCACGGTCTGAACTGATCTCAAGGGGAACCCCATACAGAGAGACAATTCTGTTGATATAGAGCTCAGCCAACTGAATTGCAGAAATTGTTTCCTTGACGGGGAAGAAGTGAGCCACTTTAGAAAGCCTATCAATGACAACAAAGATTGCATTGTTGCCCTTCTGCGACCTTGGAAAGCCAGTTATGAAGTCCATCTCCACTTTCTCCCATTTCCATTCTGGGGGTTTCAATGGCTGTAGAAGACCGGAAGGTTTCTGATGGACAGCTTTAACTCTGCGGCAGACATCACACTCCGAGACATACTTGGCACAATATCGTTTCAATCCCGGCCACCAATATTGTGTTTTCAAGTCCATGTACATCTTTGTGCTGCCAGGGTGGATAGAAAGAACAGAATCATGCGCCTCCTTGAGAACTTGCTCTCTCAAACCCGGGTAGTTCGGAACAAACATCCGGTGTTCAAAGAAAAGCTTGGCTTGGTCATCGACGTGGAAGGACTCATACTTCGGAAGCTGAAGTCTGGAGATGATCTTTTTGGTGTACGGATCACCAAGCTGAAAGGAGCGAACCTTTTCTTCCAAGAGAGGGGTTGCCAGAAGGTTCAGAAGATACCCTTGTTCCACAATTTCAAGGTTGAGTTTGCGGAATTCCTCGCACAAGAGAGACTGTTGTTCTTCCAGCATGAGGTTGTTGACATAAGCTTTGCGGCTGAGAGCATCGGCCATGACATTAGCTTTGCCCGGAGTGTAGTTGATGGTCAAATCAAAATCATTGATTGCTTCAATCCATCTCCTCTGCCGAAGGTTGAGATCAGGCTGAGTGAAGATATACTTCAAACTCTTGTGATCAGAAAAGATTTCACAACGGTTGCCGAGCAAGTAATGCCTCTATACTTTCAAAGCAAAGACAACTGCTGCGAGTTCGAGGTCATGTGTAGGATAGTTGATCTCATGCGTCTTCAACTGTCGAGAGGCATAAGCAACAACTTGTTTTTCTTGCATAAGGACCGCACCCAATCCTTGCAAAGATGCGTCGCAGAATATCTGGAAAGGCTTGGATGTATCCGGAGGAACCAAGACTGGTGTGGAAGTGAGCTTCTCTTTGAGTGTTTCAAAGCTTGCTTGACAAGCAAGAGTCCAAAGGTATTTCTTGCCTTTCTTAAGGAGATCGGTAAGAGGCTTCGCTATCTTCGAAAAGTTCTGAACGAAGCGACGGCAATAACTAGCCAAACCAAGGAAGCTCCGGACTTCTTTGACATTTACAGGAGGAAGCCATTCAACAATTGTCTTTACCGTTTCCGGGTTGACGGCAATGCCCTTGGCAGAGATGACGTGACCAAGATAGGTTACTTGAGGCAGCCAAAACTCACATTTGGAGAACTTTGCATACAAGAGGTTCTCACGAAGCTTGTTTAGGACACACCGAAGGTGTTCTTCATGTTCTTCCTTTGACTTCGAATAGACTAGGATGTCATCCAGATAGACCACAACGAACTTATCAAGATACTCCATGAAAACCGAGTTCATAAGCCTCGAGAAGGTGGCAGGTGCGTTGGTGAGACCGAAAGACATGACCGTGTACTCATACAGGCCATAGCGGGTGGTGAAAGCTGTTTTAGGAACATCTTCCTTGCGAATCTTGATTTGATGATAACCACTTCTCAAGTCAAGCTTAGAGAATACCACAGCTCCAGCTAGCTGATCGAAGAGATCATTAATCCGCGGAAGGGGATATTTATTCTTGATGATTTTAGCATTGAGAGCCCGATAGTCAACACAAAGTCTATCAGTCTTGTCTCGCTTCTTCACAAAGATTGTTGGGCTACCCCAAGAAGAAGTACTGTGTCGAATGAAACCCAACTTCTCTTGTTCATCAAGCTGACGTTTGAGTTCAGCCAACTCAGCAGGACCCATTTTATAAGGCCGCTTGGAGATAGGAGCGGTTCCAGGTTCAAGCTCAATTACAAACTCAACCTCACAATCCGGAGGCATACCTGGCAACTCTTCAGGAAAGACATCTGGGAACTCACAGACCACCGGAACACTCTGAATAGCTTCCATAGCATCATCATTCAGAGCCGCCAAAGAGAAAAGCTGAATAGCAGGAGTCAGACTTGGAGAATAGACTATATGGCCTTCAGGAATCTTCAGAGAAACCGAGCGTTCAGCACAATCAATCACAGCTGCATTTGCTGTCAACCAATCCATGCCCAAGATGACATCAATGTCAGAATTGCCCAGAATAATTAAGGACGCCGAGAACGAAGAGCCACCAATCTCAATTTGATTGCCATGGCTGATATGAGCAGCCCTCATGTTTGAACCAGGAGATTGTACCACCAGACGATGCAATAAGGGAACCATATCCAGATCATGCTCATGAGCAAACTTATGCGAAACAAAAGAATGCGAAGCACCAGAATCAAACAAAACTCGTGCAGGGACTGAGTTAACGGGAAGCATACCCATCACAACTCCAGGTGCATGCTCAGCTTGGGCGGCGTTGACACAGTTGGCACGAGCAACAGTAGACCCGGGCTTGGTGTTGATGTTGAGAGCCCGAGGTGGTGGTGCACGAGCCAAAGGAGAGCTTGCCGCAGGTCTTGGAGGTGGTGGAGGAAGAGCTTTGTTTTTCATCGGACAGTTCCAATATTGATGCCCAATGTTTCCACAAGTGTAACAAGCACCAGGTGGACGTGGAGCAACGTAGCCAGGGACTCCGCCAGGCGCTCCAGGGTAGTGGTGGTTGTAGCCCCTGGGAGCAGTAGTGAGGAAGTTTGGTGGCCTTGCCGCGTAGCTTGAAGGTCTTGGTGGAGCCGGGAGCGACGGTGGGGTGTTAGGAACCCAGACACGACGCTTAGAAGGAGTTGACATAGCTGAAGAGTTTGTTGCATCACGGTTGTGTTTCTTTGACTCCTCGAACACTTGCCTACTTGCTTCTTCCTGCAGAGCTGTATGCTGGAGTTCCAGAAAAGACGCCGGCCTTGCATGTGTGATTGCATATTTAATCGATGCATTGATCCCTTGCCGGAACCACTTTTGCTTCTTCTTGTCATCAGAGATCTCATCGCCACCATAACGAGAAAGGTTCATGAAGTTCCTGATGTAGGTATTGACATTGTCATTGCCCTGCTTGAGGTTGAGAAACACTTCCTTCATCCTCTCCATGACAATTTCTGACAGATACTGCTCTTTGAAAGCTCCAGTGAACTGTCCCCAAATAGGCTGAAAACTAGTGCAGTTTGCCTTTAGGTAATTCTCCCACCACAGAGCTGCATCTCCCTTCAGAAGGTGAGTGGCACATTTTACCCATTCTTGCTCAGGAACATCAGCAGTCACCAGTAACCTTGACATCTCACGCAACCAATCATCAGCATCAAGTGGTTGATCGGACACATCAAATTGGCGTGGGTTGAACTTCAGGAAGCTTTTGATGTCTCCTCGCTTGGGAGGTGGAGGTAGCGGAACAAACTCATTCCTCCTGACACTTTCTTCAAAACGCTACTGGTTCTGCTGCATTGCTGCCAAGGCATTGGCGATGCTTGACAACGCGGCCCCCAATTCAGGTTTTATGTCCTCCTCAGAACGGCATGGTGGTGCCATCCTGTGATTGATATAAAACACAAGTCAGTACTATAATGGAGAATAATAATAATCCAAAATAGTACCAAGATGGAATTAATCAAGATTAAAGGATACAATTCACTAAGATGATATTAAAATATCAACAAAGTTCAAATCACCTAGAAGATATTAAGCATATCGCACACGACTGAAAAGGAGTGTGGTACACAACTATCAAAGAAAAAATTTCCGCAAATTTCGGCATTAAAATACCGATAGATGCGCAAAATCACTTAACGAATCAAGATTAGTGACTCTACCAATTCAATATACAAGAGCGAATGATAAAAGTAGTGGTATGGTCGCGACTCCATCCCGCACTCAAATCATTACTCCGCACATGAATAAGTAGAACACGTATCCCAACACCTTCTTCTCACGATGAACCTAAAGATTAGTAACTACGGAAATGAACACCCCAACAAGATAACGTCGGATAACAAAGAGTAAGACAGATCGCGGCGGTACACAACGAATCAGATAGATCGTGTCGGTTTGCAAAAGCCTGTCGGTATGGAATGTACCAACAGTTGATAACCAAAGGGAGATTGTGATAACAAGTTGGATGCAACAGATAGACAAGGAATTACACACACACACACACACAACCTATGGTACTACGGAACCCAGAACACGTGAATCCTAGTTTGAATTTTAAGAAGACGATTGAAAATGTTACATTTCCTTACCAGAAAAGGGTGGGTGGGTGGGTAAGAAGAAAAGTGGAAGCAGTCCTACTCTCGCATTTTGTTTTTCCCTAGTATACATAGCTACCAAAAATATTTTCTAGACTGACAACGACCATTTGGCTGAGACCCAGAAGGGCGGGATGGCTCTGATACCAATTGTAACTACCTCGGTGAATTACGCTCTTAGTTACAAGCCTGGATGAGCGGAAATGGTTAAAATAGTATGGTGGGGCCCAAATGCCACTCACAGGTAGACCTTTCGGCCGTCCTAACCATTTCCAAACATCGGGACGAGAACGAGCGGCGTAATCGGCAGGCGAAGGGATCAACTACATACACAAATGAGTATGTATGCAAGCCACCATACAATAGTCCTCAGAGCCATTCCATCTAAAAGAAATAGAAATATTGCAACGCCATACGGCAAGATCCAAATATCCTAGATAGATATAATAGTTTAGGATATCTCCTCATACATCAAACATCAGGGCATCAGGCGGAAGCGGAAAACAAGATCCGAGTACGGATAAGAAGCAAATCGGCATAAGATGCCCCATAAATAAACACATCCCGCCCACAGATCTCACGGATCCCCGTTCCCGGAATCTCTACACCGAATGATCGTTGCCAACATCGTCAGTCTCCTCCACCCAGTATCCATCTTGCGAGTTTACCTGTTCATCTGAATCAAACAATTTATCGTGTGAGACCCTAGGGGTACTCAGCAAGTCTTTATGCCTCTAAAGGGGACACAACCTGGGGTGACGCAATTGCAGCAAAAGATAATACCTAACAATTCTATAGATACTCACTAACCATCCGCCTAACCAAAGATAGACGGATGTCCGTGAATTAATAACAACAGTTATAACAGTAATATTAACAAATCCATCCTCCTCCTCGCTTACCGACGAGGAAGCGGACGAACATCCCCCCATCCGTTGGCAGTTTTATTATCCATTCCATGATTGTTGCACTATTTACTAGTCAGGTACTTAGTCAAATTAAAAGTGGTACTTTAGTTATACTTGTCTATGATCGAGAAACTGTGCTCCAAGTCGTCCATAACCGCGGACACGGCTTTCAGAAAGTTTTACCCTGCAAGGGTGCACAAATAGCAACACACACTCGATCAACCTCGGAAAAACCAAATCAAAACCCAACGAGGCAGTCACGACAAAGCAATCACAGGATTCAGAAATATTTCAGGGGGCCACCCCATTAAGCTACCCGCAACGAAGCTGGCCGGCTACGAGACGGACTCAAGGTTTGTGTGGACGGCGGTAAACGACTGGGAACCCGAAAGTGTGACTGGGCTTGTCGATACAGCGAAAACGTGTCACGGACCTAAACAGTACAGGTGCTCCACGCACAATCTTAAATAAAGCAGTAAAGCATGGCATAAGTACAGGAGAGTAATAAAGCCCCAAACTAATTGTGGCCCAAGAAATAAGTATGAATCAAGCTCTGGCTCAAGGGGGTTCATAAGCCTCCCGGATGTGGATAGCGCGAATATTCAAGGAACATGAATCAAGTACTCGGGGTCCTACGGGACACAAGTGAGCATGAAAAACCAAATAGCAGATATTGCTCACCGGTGCCACTTTCATTAGTTATCCCAATACTACTCAGGTTAAGTTGTTTAGGTACCTCGTTATCCATCAGACACTCACAAACCCTACACATGTTGTTCTACGACCCCGCATGGCTCAAACAACTCCTGTAGTAATGGCTCATGGGATGGAGGAACAAGCTTCGGTGGGGTTTAAAAGTAAAGGCTATGCAATACTTGGGATTCAGTTTAATGCAATCGCGACTCAATGATGCAAGAATAAGATAGAGGCAATAGGTATTATATGTATGCAAGCATGTGGTAGTGCTTGCCTGGTAGCTCAGTTGAAGCGAGAGAAGGATCTGGGTAGTGCTCCTGGGTTTCTTGATATATCCCCTGCTCAGCGTCTATTCGAAGAAGAACCAAACAAACAAGGGCCAACATAAATAAAGTGCACAAGCATATGAATAAAATGCGTCAAGCAAACAATCATGCCATGATGAATGATGCACAATTTGCATGGCAATAAAGTAGCATGGCATGGGTGAGGTGTGGAATACAAGAAATAAGCATTTTCTGGAGTTTTAATCACATTTTATACTCAAATAAGTTGCTGTATACTTTATATTTATATGATGCATGCTGCAATTCAGAACATGGAATGCATAAACAGAAAGGTCTCGTCGAGCTGATCATTTTAGACATATCATTTGTCAAATTTGGAGTTATAAAACAAAAGTTATTAATTAAATAAGGAAAAAGGGCATTTTATTGTAATTTTAATCAACTTGAAAGTTAAAGTGTCCAAAATATATTTTGAAGGGCATATTTGAATTCCTCACATTTTTCTGATTTCAAAACATATATCATATGTTTAATTTGGAATTATATTTCAAAAGTTATTTAAATACAGATTTGAATTTGAAATTTAAAACAAAATTTGAAAAGTTTAAATTAAAACAGAAAACAGAAAATCTTTTGTTACTCGCGCAGATCTAGACACAGCCAGTGACAGGTGGGGCCAGGCTGACTTGGCGAAACAGCGCGCAGGAAAAGGGTTTTCTCACCGCGGCTTTATCCAGCCACAGCAAATGACAGGTGGGGCCGGTGTACACGCGGACCCACACGCGGGCGCGCCAGCCGGGGCGTGACACGTGGCAGATCCGAGGGAGTGCGGGTTAAGTGCTCAAATCTGCGGGGGTGTTTCTGCAAAACGGACAGAGAGGCTGACGGTGGGCTCGGTGGTACCGCGGGTTGAGCAGAAAAACATAAAGGGGGCTAAATGCAAAACGTCCGCAGGCTCGTACTGTGGATCTTCTCGGCGTCGCTGGCGACCGATCGGTGCGCGACCGACGCAGGCGCGACGCGTGGGGGATCCGATCCGGGGACCTGGGGCTCGCGCGCGGAGGCGGCAGCCACTGGGCTAGGCGGGGGTTGATGCAGGGTAAGCGCGGCACGGCTAGGTGTAACTACCGCGGCGCGCAACGAGCAGACGCACGTGCACGCCGACGCACAGAGGCCGCTCGACGAAAAGTTCGTCGAGCACAGGGAGCCACGGCGAGGACGGAGGTGTCAGGGAGAATCGTGGGCTCACGCGCGGGGTTGTTGGTGCGGTCGGATCGGGCTGGGACGCGGTGGATCGACGGCGATGCAGACGGACCGGAGTTAGGGTTTGGCGTCGGTGTTGCGGTACTGCAGCAGCAGTGGACTTCTCCTCCTCGCTGGCGCGGTCCAGGGTGAAGCAGGGGTACCGCGCGGTCTTCCTCGACACCCGTGATCGCCACGCCACCGGCTGGTAAGAGAAGGGGAGGTGGAGGCCGACGGTGGCCGGCAATGGAGGGTGGTCGTTGGTGGAGAGGAAGGAGAGGAGAGGGCAAGGCCCTGGGGTAGATCTGGCGGGGCAGAGGCGTGGGAGGTGGTGGCAGATAGCAGAGGGAGGGGGAGGGTGTCGTGGGGAAGGTGGAGGAAAAGGTGGTCTCGGCCACCTTTTTCTTCTCCCTCTCCTCACGTGCTCGGGCAGGGCTCGGTCTGGGGCTGGTCCAGGCAGGGCAGGGCAGGTAGGGATGGCAGGCTCGGTGGGGAGGCTCGGGCTGGGGGCCCTCAAGGCAGGGAGAGAAGAGAGGGAGAGAGAGAGGGGAGGCTCGGTTAGAAGCTCGGTTAGGGTTTTGCTAGGGATGGGGTAGGGTAGCTCGGGTTGGTGAGAGGAGAGGTGAGGTGAGAGGGGAGATGGTGTAACTAGGGTTAGATTAGAGGGAGACTAGGTTTAGGGTTAACTAGGTTAGAGAAAGGAGAGGGATTAGAGAGAGAGGTGTTTTGGGTTAGCTAGGTAGGGCTCGGTTTAGGGTTTGATTTAGGGTTGGGGTAGATCATGGTGGTATGGTTTAGAGATAGAAAAAGAGAGAGGGGTAAAAAGGAGATTAGGGTTTAGAAGAACTAGGCTAGGAGAGAAAAGAGAGAAAGAAAAGAATAAGCCTCATATGATCATGCATAAGAGTTTTTAATTACAAGAAAAAGATATGGGTGAGATAAAGGGGTGATGGGATGGATGGAGATGGGTGTAGGGTTTTTAGCAAGAACCAACAAGATCAAGCATGAAGAGGGGTATAGAGAGATATGGGGGGAATGATCCACTCAAAGATTCAAATAAAATCCAAAAGACTGGAATGTGGTGGTTCTTGCATGGCCCATGCAAAATAATTAATGCCATGTTTATTCTTGTGAAAACAATAATATTAACATGGCATTATTCTTATGCATTCCCAAAAGTGGAATAAAGCCAAGCAAAAGAATTTGTGGAAGTAGATCCATCCTATCTCCCATGAGCTAGATTAAATACCAAAAGAAAATAAAATAAAAGCTCATGGATAAAGGGATGGTGGAATTATAGGGTGGTGGAGTGGAATAAAAGATATGCCCCCAACTCAACTTGGGCATTTAAACAATATATCAATAACCAAATACAATATCAAGAGGCAAATACAATTTACAATGCCTATGAGAGAAGAACCAAAACAAAAAGGGTTTTATATGATGCTCAAATGCAAGGTGGAATGATGACATGAGCATGATATAATTATGATGCAACAATTATATATATGAAGAAGCCATTATATTACTAGACCAAGTAGCATTACAATTGTTAGACAATTGGGATGCTACACCCACTGCAGTAGTATCGATTGAAGGCGGTAGTGCCGCTCGTAGGTACCGGGGAGGTCTGGGCCTGCTAGCTGAAGCTCTCTGTTCGGGGCGGTAGTACCGCTTGGGCGGTAGTGCCGCTTCTTGGGGCCGGTAATACCGCTTGCTCCTGGCAGCTACTAGATGCTGCATCGCTCCTCTAGCTCGTGTCATGCAGCCCGTCCTACGGACGCTCCTACATCTACACCAACAAGTCCCCCCAAGTGGACCCATGACTCGTGCCGGAGCCAAACTCCTACAAGCTAAGGTGAACTCGCTCCTCTCCTCATGCCAATTTGATACATCCTTGGATGGTGTGCTACTTCATGCAACTACTCTATGCATCATCAGGTACGAAGCCCCAACACATCACCAAGCACCCAAGGATGGAGAACAAGGAGCAGATCATGAAGCAGAAGCCGCTGGAGCTGCTCAGACCGGAGTCTCCGGTCTGCGCACACCGGAGTCTCCGGCCTGCCAAAGTCTCCGTCCTAAAGACACCGGATACTCCGGCCCTACCTCCGGTCTAACCCCCTGCATTAGGCTCCGGGACAATCTGAAGGCCCCTCCGGAGGCTGGTCCAGAGGCTACACCGGATTCTCCGGCCTAGACCGGAGTCTCCGGCCTGCACACCAGAGTCTCCGGTTCGACCGACGCCAGGCATGAAAAGGCCTTTGGGCCTGCGGCCCATGTACCCCTTAGTTCGTCCAGAACTTGTCTTTTATTCCTAAAGTACCACTGTTTAAGTGGCTGGCCTATATATAGTCCCCCACCTCCATTGTAAACCCTAGGCATGATATTTGGAATTAGTGGAAACCCCTTGTGGATCTATCTAGTTCTTGCCTCATGCTCCTTTGACAAAGGAGCACCAAATATCCCAAACCTCGTTGGAGTTTGCATCGTGCCTCCACGTTGTACAAGGCCTTGGCATCGGTGTCCCTTTGCCAAGACGTCAAGATCTCACAAAGTCTCCCATCTCGCCATGCCGGTTCGAGAGAGAGAGTCCTCCGCCCATCGCCGATCCTAGGGATTGCGCCGGACCAGTCGCCGCCGGCATGAGATATTGGTGTGTATCGTGGTTTTGGGTGTGTGTGTTCATCGCGTTCTTCATGCGTGAGTTCGTCGTGTTCATCCTCCCCTCCTTCCCCCGCACTCCATCCTCGATTTGAGTGGGATTCATGAAAGATCGGGCCACCCTAGAGGTTTGCCCTCAACATATTAGTATCAAGAGCTTCGTTGCTCACGAATTCCACCACAAATTTTTCTTCTATCCACCAAAAAATTCGAAAATCCCCAAAAAACAGCCCAAATTTTCCTTTGGATCGATCTCTTGATTAGGAGTGTTATTTATGGTTTTGATCCGACCAAACCTTGTCTTAGGAGTTGGTCCAGCTTTATCCTGAGATTTCCCAGCCCAATTTGGCCAAACCTTGTCTTAGGAGTTATTTATGGATTTGAGGACCCAAGGCATGGATTTCCGCTCAAGAATACGAGCAGTTCACGATCTGACTCCAGACCGGAGTCTCCGGCGTGTACACTGGAGTCTCCGGCCTACACCGGAGTCTCCGGCCTATCCACACCGGAGTCTCCGGCCTGGACCAGAGTTTCGGGCCTGAATCCCCGGAGTCTCCAGCCCTGACGCCTGATTTTGATAGTTTTGCCTCTAATCTTGCATTGTCTAATTTCCTCTTGTTTGTTTGTGCTCGTGTGCATGTCGCCAACTAACAGCAAGCTTCTGCATCGACAACTCCCGCGCTCATCGACACCGAGGCCCACGAACATCATCCCGCACCACCGATGCCAAGTTCATCATCACCAATGAAGGTATAACTTGTGATATGGGGTGGCCCGATATTCTCAGTAAGCACTTGTCGATGGCGAGGGTGGATGATAGATAACTAGCCTATAGCTATGAACTCTCCCGCTCGAGCCCTGATGCCAATGCAACAGCTCTCGAACCTTGTAGGATATTCACAACACCATGCTCTTGCGCACGCAGCCGTGACCACGAACGGTAGTATGCAATCTACTAATTCCCAATGGAACAACAGATCACACTCAATTATAGTTGGTAGATTCGAACACAGGGTAATTCCAGAGGTTCTATGAAAGAAACAACTCCAAAATATTTTAACGTGGTCTGAACCCTAAACTACGGCGCCCCCATCTATTTAAGGGCTAAGGGTCGGCGGTTGCGAGTAGGAATAACAGTTCAACTCAACCTAGACTAAGATACAACCGACCCAAGGTGGGTCGGCTCAAGGCGCGCAGGCTTACTCTGCCGTGGCAGAGTCGGACCCGGTTTCTCTATCGCGGCAGGCTGCCGCAGCAGAAAGCTGTGTGGTTTCTCTGCCGCGCCAGGCTACCGCGGCAGAAAGCTGCGTGGTTTCTCTTCCGCGGCAGAGATCCCTCGACCATGTGTTGATCTTCTCGTGGAGTGCTCCTTGCGCTTCCTCCCTCTCCTCCCTCGCGCATTCCTCATTGATCAACACGCCATGTTCCTTCAGCTCCTCACTCTGTGCTATGCCTTCTTCTCCTAAGTACCTGATCATACAATAATTCAAAGACTTAGTTAGTATAAAATTCTCATTAACTAAAACACCAGGTTCATTAAGAAACAAGTTCACCTGTTGTTCTAGTAGCTTGGCACGAGCTCTTGTGATTGGTCCAATCCTTATCTCATTGGATTGATCCTTCTTTGCAATTGGAACATCTTTATTAGCAATTGGGGTAGGTGTAATTATAGGGATGTCCTCATCAACTTGTGTCACCTTGTTAACCCATATCTTCCTTTGTGTATATATCCCACGAGAGTGGCTCATCTTGTGTTTGCTTAAGCATTGTGCACTTGTCCTTGGATAGTGAGAGTGTAAAAGCAATAGCAAGAGTGACTTGGTAGCATCAAGGGAGAGCAAAAAAAAGAAAGAAAAAGATAGGAAGCAAAAGAAAAAGAAAAATAGTCTCCCATAACAAAAGAGAGTCTCAAAGCTTGTAATCAAGAGAAAGAGAGCGCCTGAGGCAAGTGCACAAATCTGTTGCTCATTTTTCCTCTTTGCAAACGAGCCACAGTCTCTCCTTGTATTGGAACGACACCGAGCGTAGTCTTCGTTAGGACATTTTGATTGCTCATTTTCATAGTCGTGTCAATCCCAACTATCTCCACGTGTGTGTATATAGTCGTAGGTTCCCGTCACCCCTTTGAGTTGTTGACCTTCGCCTTTGACTTGAGTTTTGTTGGATTTTACCCACTTTTGACTATCCCTTTTCTTTTAGTTGGTTCTTTGGCATTCCACAATCCTAACCTACCACCAACAAGCTTTTGAGAGTTAGTTGTTTCTTTAGTGTGAGTTTTCTTTGCAATTCCACTATGCACGCTTATAGCTCTCACTTGTGGTTTCTAGTTTGGTGCAATCCCCAAGGTGAGGTACAAGGCTAACACAACCATATTCTACTTCCATATACAATACTTGTGTGTCTTGCATGATGGATAGGCACGGTGAGTCGAGCCAACCACCTCCCCAAGAAGAAGATGAAGGACCGTAGATGACGCGCGCAAGTCACTTCATCGTTCGACAAGAGTTCCGTGGACGTTGCCAAGCCCTTGAGACGCGACAAGATGAACAATTTGGCGAGACGCAAGAACATCGACAACCGCTTCGACGGCCTCGAACGACAAATGCATGTAATGCATCACAACTCGGGCCACCAAAATGAAGCGCTTCAATGCTCCGTCGCCGAAACAAATAACAATCTACGACGCCTCATCGATGGAATGGCAAGACCGCATTCACATGCTGCAAGCTCTTCAAGTTCTTCGCGTCATCATGCACCTCTTCAACAAGATCTACATCAAAGTGCTCCAAGAAGCAATGATGCCCCCGTGGTTGAAGATGGAAGTTCTTCGAACTATGTACCTTCCCCATGGCACGCCGCAACGTCAAGCTATGATGGTGATTTCTCTTCAAGGCCACGAGCAAGGCAAGAAGAAAACCGTCATCACGCAAGGGCATTAGTGATCCAACAAGAGCAACCACAAGAAGAACCGCAAGTGCAACCGCGAGTCTACCACCATCGAACACGACACATACTTGACACAACAAGTGATGACTCCAATGTGGAGAATCAAGCTCGTCATCGACGTGAAGCTCTCTAAGATCCTCCTTGTCATCATCATCATGAACGTCCACACCGACACCATGGTCATCACGAGGCACCTCCTCCACCACATCAAAACATGGAGCGTCAAGTGGTACAAGTTGAGTGACGCCCACCACGTCAAGAGGCTCACGACCATGATCTTTGTCATGAGGCCCATGTGCCTAACCAACATCACCAACCAAGGAACGAGCCTCCTCTTTGTCGTCAACCGCGTCATGAGGCTCCACATCCTCAACAACATCATGGGGCCCAAGTGCCTCAACATCGTCAACAACCGCGCCAAGATCAAGAGCAAGCGCCTCAACAACAATATCAAGAGCAAGCTCCGCAACAAGGTCGCGAGAAACAAAGTTCCACCTCCTCAACCACAAGATCATCAACAAGGTCACCAAGCTCGTCGCAATGACCGCAACGATGAAGAAACTTTTGGCAAGCTCAAGTTCACAATGCCCAAGTTCACTAGATCCAATGACCCTAAAGAATACCTCTCGTGGGCACTCAAGGTCGACAAGATATTCCGCATGCACAACTATAGCAACGAGAAGATGGTCGCCATGGCTTCGCTTGAGTTTGATTATTACGCCAACCTTTGGTGGGAACAAGTTCAAGTTGCTCGTGATGCAAGACAAGAACCGCCAATCACAACTTGGCATGACATGAAGGCTCATATGAGATCCCGCTTTGTCCCCGCGCACTACACGCGTGACCTCTTCAACAACCTTCAATCACTTCGTCAAGGGACAAAGACCGTGGAAGAGTACTTCAAGGAAATGGAACTCAACTTGATCTGCGCCAACATTGAAGAGCGCATGGAGCAAACTATGGCACGTTTCATTGGCTTGAATCACCCAATCAAGCGCATCGTTGAGTTCCAAACATACAACAACATGGTTGAGCTTGTGCACATCACAACAAAGGCTGAACGTCAAGTGCAAGAGGACATCAAGTACAACAAGCCCAAGATGTATTTCACCTACAAGCAAGCTTCAACCGCTACCCAACAACTTTCAATGGAAGCTCCTCAAGTACCTCCAAGCCTTCCTTCAAGCCCACACTTCCTCAAGGAAAACTGCCCCAAGTGGCAAACAAGCAAAGAGTGATACACCTTTCAATGGTGAATGCTACAAGTGTGGAGGTAAAGGACACAAGTCGGCCGAATGTGGAAACAAGAAAGTCTTGTTCATCCATGACAATGGTGATGAAGAGTACTTGAGTGAAGATGAATTTGATGCCCGAGTCAAGGAAGCAATGGCAAAGCAACGAGTGGAAGATGACCAAGAACTCCTCATGTGTGAACATGACGCAAGTCCATCGCTTGTCATCACAAGGATCTTGACCACTCAAGCACAAGAGCATGAAGACCAACGCTCCAACATCTTCCAAACATGAGCCGACATCAATGGCAAATATATCAAAGTGATCATCGACGGAGGGAGTTGCCACAACCTTGCTAGCACCGAGTTGTGTGAGAAGCTCAACCTCACCCTCCTTCCGCACAAGCACTACCACGTGCAATGGCTAAGTGACCAAGGGTCCGTGAAGATCAAGCATACCGGATCGGTCTCCTTCGCCATTGGTCCTTACAAAGATACGGTGGAGTGTGATGTGGTTCCTATGACAGTTTGCCACATGCTTCTTGGTCGACCATGGCAATTTGACAAGGCTACTCAACATGATGGTCGCACCAATGTATACACCTTCAAATGGCTCAACAAAACATGTGTTTTGCAACCAATGACTCCTAGCCAAATAATTGCGGACAATGCAAAGGCTTTAGCGAGGGCGCAAAGCACAAGACCTACTTGTGAGAAGAGCGGTGAGAGAGAGAACGACCTCATAGTGAGTGAGAGCCACAAGCTAAACTCGAGTGGAAAAACTAAGAGTGTTCTCCTTGCCACCAAAAGTGAGATGAGAGATGTTCGAAACAACCCGAAGAACTTCCACATGGACTACCTCCTCTTCGCGTCATCGAACATCGCATTGACCTCATCCTCAGTGCACCACTTCCCAACCGCGCCGCTTACCGCACAAACCGGGAGGAGACAAAGGAGATTGAATGTCAAATACACCAACTCGTCTCCAAAGGTTTGATCCAAGTTAGCACTAGTCCAAGTGTTGTACCCGTGATACTTGTTCCAAAAACGGATGATCCATTATGGTTATGCATGGACTGTCATCCAATCAATGCTATCACCATGCGTTATTGACATCCCATACCATGTCTAGATGACATGGTTGATGATTTGTGTGGAGCCACTATTTTTTCGAAAATTGTTCTTCGTAGTGGTTACCATCAAATACGCATGGCTGAAGGTGATGAGTGGAAAACTGCCTTCAGGACCAAACTTGGTCTCTATGAATGGTTGGTTATGCCCTTTGGTTTATCTAATGCCCCATCCACCTTCATGCGCCTCATGAATCTTATCTTGCATTCTCTCATTGGAAATGGTGTTGTTGTCTATTTCGATGATATTCTTGTTTATAGCAAATCACTTGAGGACCATATAACACATGTCAAGGAAGTTTTGCAAATCCTTCGACATGAAAAGCTTTATGCTAATCTTCCCAAGTGTACTTTTGCTAAAGACAAGTTGATTTTTCTTGGATTTGTCATTTCTTCGAAGGGAATTGAAGTTGATGTTTCTAAGGTAAAGGACATACGAGATTGGCCCATCCCAACAAATGTGAGTGAACTCCGAAGTTTTCATGGGTTGGCCGGTTTCTATCGTCGCTTTGTGAAATACTTTTCGACCATTGCTTGTCCACTCAACGAGTTGACGAAAAAGAATGTCACCTTCGTATAGGGCAAAGCACAACAAAAAGCTTTTGATGAACTCAAAAAGAGGCTCACCGAAGCACCTCTCCTTGTGTTACCGGATTTCACAAAAACTTTTGAGATAGAGTGTGATGCTAGTGGTATTGGCATTGGAGGAGTCCTTATGCAAAACGGACGTCCTATAGACTACCATAGCGAGAAACTTGATGGTGCTCGCTTTAATTATCCAATTTATGACAAAGAGCTTTTTGCCTTAGTTCGTGTTCTTCAAGTTTGGCAACACTACCTATGGCCTAAGGAATTTATCATACATTCCGACCATGAGTCATTGAAATATCTCAAAGGCCAAGCCAACTTGAGTAGGAGACACGCTAAGTGGGTTGAGTTCATGGAGTCTTTTCCGTACATTGTCAAGTCTAAGAAGGGCAAACATAATCTAGTTGTGGATGCCTTGTCTCGCAAACACACAAGCCTTCTTACGAGACTTGAAATCAACGTGTTGGGTCTTGAGGAAATAAAATCTTTGTATGCTTCCGACCCGTTCTTTGAACCAATTTTCGCAAAGTGCTCCATTGACAAAGGAGTAGATGATTTCTATTTGCATAAGGGCTTTCTCTTTAAACAAAACAAGCTTTGCATTCCGAAATCGTCGCTCCAACTTTTGCTTCTCCAAGAATCTCATGGTGGAGCCTTATGGGTCACTTTGGCCGTGACAAGACATTGGACATGCTCTCCACTCACTACTTTTGGACCAAGATGAAGCGTGATGTGGAGCGCTACGTTCAACGATGCACGACATGTGTTCAAGCTAAGTCGCAAGCTAATCCTTATGGTCTTTATATGCCATTGCCTATTCCTCATAAACCTTGGTCTGACATTAGCATGGATTTCATGTTAGGATTGCCTAGATCTCAGCATGGCATGACTCTATATTTGTTGTCGTGGATCGCTTTTCCAAAATAGCACACTTCATACTGTGGCATAAGACCGACGATGCTTCACATGTTGCAAATCTATTTTTAGGGAAACCGTTCGTCTTCATGGTGTGCCAAGAACAATCGTCTCCGACCGCGACGTCAAATTCATGAGCTACTTATGGAAGACACTCATGGCTAAGCTCGGCGTCAAGCTCCTCTTTTCATTCGCGTCACATCCTCAAACTAATGGCCAAACCAAAGTTGTCAACCGAAGCCTTGGAACTCTTCTACGTGTGTTGATCAAGAAAAAATTGAAGGATTGGGAGGAATACATTCCACACGCCGAGTTCACCTACAACCGTGCCAAGCACTCGACAACCAAGATGTGTTGAGGGCAAACCTCTAGGGTGGCCCGATCTTTCACGAATCCCACTCAAATCAAGGATGGAGTGCGGGGAGAGGAGGGGAGGATGAACACGACAAACGCATGCACGAAGAACGCGATGAACACACACACAAAACCACGATACACACCAATAGCTCACGCTGGCGGTGACCGGTCCGGCGCAATCCCTAGGATCGGCGTCGGGCGGAGGACTCTCTCTCGAACCGGCATAGCGAGATGGGAGACTCGGTGAGATCTTGACATCTTGGCAAAGGGACACCGATGCCAAGGCCTTGTACAACGCGGAGGCACGATGCAAACTCCAACGAGGTTTGGTGATATTGGTGCTCCTTGGTCAAGGAGCATGAGGCAAGAACTAGATAGATCCACAAAGGGGTTTCCACTAATTCCAATATCATGCCTAGGGTTTACAATGGAGGTGGGGGACTATATATAGGCCAGCCACTTAAACAGGGGTACTTTAGGAATAAAAGACAAGTTCTGGACGGACTAAGGGGTACATGGGCCGCAGGCCCAAAGGCCTTTTCAGGCCTGGCGACGGTCGGACCGGAGACTCCGTTGTGCAGGCCGGAGACTCCGGTCTAGGCCGGAGAATCCGGTGTAGCCTCCGGACCAGCCTCCGGAGGGGCCTTCAGATTGTCCTAGGGCCCGGTGTAGGGGGTCAGACCGGAGAGAGGGTCGAAGTCTCCCGTGTCTTCAGGCCGGAGACTCCGGTGTGCGCAGACCGGAGACTCCGGTCTGAGCAGCTCCAGCGGCTTCTGCTCCTTGTTCTCCATACTTGGGTGCTTGGTGATGTGTCGAGGGTACGTACCTGATGATGCATAGAGTAGTTGCATGAAGTAGCACACCATCCAAGGAGGTATCAAATTGGCACAGTTGTAGGCGAACTCGGCGTGGGGAATGCATTCCTCCCAATCCTTCAAGTTTTTCTTGATCAACACACGTAGAAGAGTTCCGAGGCTTCGGTTGACAACTTCGGTTTGGCCATCAGTTTGAGGATGCGACGCGGATGAAAAGAGGAGCTTGACGCCGAGCTTGGCCATGAGTGTCTTCCATAAGTAGCTCATGAATTTGACTTCGCGGTCAGAGACGATTGTTCTTGGCACACCGTGAAGACGGACGATTTCCCTAAAAAACAGATTTGCAACATGTGAAGCATCGTTGGTCTTATGGCAAGGTATGAAGTGTGCCATGCTTAGACCTAGGCAATCCTAAAACAAAATCCATGCTAATGTCGGACCAAGGTGCATAAGGAATAGGTAATAGCATATAAAGACCGTAAGGGTTTGCTTGCGACTTAGCTTGAACACATGTTGTGCATCATTGAATGTAGCGCTCCACGTCGTGCCTCATCTTGGGCCAAAAGTAGTGGGTGGACAGCATGTACAATGTCTTGTCACGGCCAAAGTGACCCATGAGGCCTCCACCATGAGATTCTTGGAGAAGCAAAAGTTGAAGCAACGACTTCGGAATGCAAAGCTTATTTTGTTTAAATAGAAAGCCCTTATGCAAATAGAAATCATCAACTCCTTTGTCAATGCAGCACTTTGCGAAAATTGGTTCAAAGAATGGGTCGAAAGAATACGAAGTTTTGATTTCATCAAGACCCAACACGTTGATTTCAAGTCGAGTAAGAAGGTTTGTGTGCTTGCGAGACAAAGCGTCTGCAACTACATTATCTTTTCCCTTCTTATACTTGACAATGTAAGGAAAAGACTCCATAAACTCGACCCACTTGGCATGTCTCTTACTCAAGTTGGCTTGGCCTTTGAGATATTTCAACGACTCATGGTCAGAATGCATGATAAATTCTTTAGGCCATAGGTAGTGTTGCCAAACTTGAAGAACACGAACTAAGGCAAAAAGCTCTTTGTCATAAACCGGATAATTAAGGCGAGCACCATCAAGTTTCTCGCTATGGTAGGCTATAGGGTGTCCATTTTGCATAAGTACTCCTCCAATGCCAATACCGCTAGCGTCACACTCTATCTCAAAAGTTTTTGTGAAATCCGGTAACGCAAGAAGAGGTGCTTCGGTGAGCCTCTTTTTAAGTTCATCAAAAGCTTTTTGTTGTTCTTTGCCCACACGAAGGTGACATGTTTTTTTGTCAACTCGTTGAGAGGACAAGCAATGGTCGAAAAGTCTTTCACGAAGCAACGATAAAAACTAGCCAACCCATGAAAACTTCGAAGTTCTCTCACATTTGTTGGGATGGGCCAATCTCGTATGTCCTATACCTTGGAAACATCAACTTCAATGCCTTTCGAAGAAACGACAAATCCAAGAAAAATTAACTTGTCTTTAGCAAAAGTGTAGTTGGGAAGATTAGCATATAGCATTTCATGTCGAAGGATTTGCATAACTTCTTTGACATGTGTAACATGGTCCTCAAGTGACTTGCAATAAACAAGTATACCATCGAAATAGACAACAACACTCCTGCCAATGAGAGAACGCAAAATATGGTTCATTAGGCGCATTAAGGTGGATGGGGCATTAGATAAGCCAAAAGGCATGCGCAACCATTCATAGAGACGAAGTTTGGTCTCGAAGGCGGTTTTCCACTCATCACCTTCCGCCATGCGTATTTGATTGTAACCACTACGGAGATCAATTTTCGAGAAAATAGTGGCTCCACACAACTCGTCAAGCATGTCATCAAGACGCGGTATAGGATGTCGATAACACATGGTGATAGCATTGATTGGCGATATTCCATGCATAACCGTAACATATCATCTGATTTTTGGACAAGAATCACAGGTACCGCACTTGGCCTAGTGCTAACTTGGATCAAACCTTTGGAGACGAGTTGGTTGATTTTACGTTCAATCTCCTTCGTCTCTTCCGGGTTCGTGCGGTAAGCGGCACGGTTTGGAAGGGGTGCACCGGGTATGAGTTCAATGCGATGTTCTAGTCCGCAAAGAGGGGGTAGTCCATGTGGAAGCTCTTCGGGAAACACATCCTTGAATTCCTGCAAAACAAACATCAAAGATGGAGGAACATTGGTTAAGTCATTAGTTTCTCTCGTCCCTTGCAAATGAGGACATAGTGCAAGATGGATGGGTTGTTCCGCACATCTCTCATCTCACTTTTGGTGTCAAGGAGAACACTCTTAGTTTTTTCACTCGAGTTTGGCTTATGGCTCTCACTCACTATGAGGTGGTTCTCTCGCTCACCGCTCTTCTCACAAGGAGGTGTTGTGTTTTGCACCCTCGCTAAAGCCTTTGCATTGTCCGCGAATATTTTGCTAGGAGTCATTGGTTGCAAAACACATGTTTTGTTGAGCTATTTGAAGGTGTACATGTTGGTGCGACCATCATGTAGAGCAGCCTTGTCGAATTGCCATGGTCGACCAAGTAGCATATGGCAAACCTGATGCAGCCCGTCCTACGGATGCCTCTACATCTACACCACCAAGTCCCCCAAGTGGACCGATGACTCGCGCTCGAGCCAAGTTCCTCCAAACTAAGGTGAATTCACTCCTATACTCATGTGACTTCGATACACCCCAGGATGGCTTGCTACTTCATGTCCCGACACTATGCATCATCAGGTATGAAGACACGAGCCACTAGAGCGATAAAGCAGCCAGCAGCTGCCAGGAGCAAGCGGTACTACAGGCCCCAAGTAGCGGTACTACCGCCCAAGCCGTACTACCGCCTAGAGCACCCGGTACTACCGCCCCGGACAGAGAGCTTCCGCCAGCATCCCCAGACCTACCCGGTACCTGCGAGCGGTACCACGGCCCTCAACCGGTACTGCCGTATTCGTCGAATAGTACTACCACCCGTGCCTAAAGACCCCGCCAAAGCCTCTGCCCGCATCGGTATCTGCAGGCGGTACTACCGCGACTGATCAGTACTACCGCGACTGATCGGTACTACCATTCATCAAACACGGTACTACCGGTCGGCCCAGGGCCTGCACGTCCCAGCTCAGCCCTTTGGCCTTGTAACACACCCCTTTTGATATTTTAGTTGCCTAAAGTACCCCTGACTTTGTGGCTGGCCTATATATAGTCCCCCACCTCTATTGTAAACCCTAGGCATGATATTTGGAATTAGTGGAAACTCCTTGTGGATCTATCTAGTTCTTCCCTCATGCTCCTTGACAAAGGAGCACCAAATATCCCAAACCTCGTTGGAGTTTGCATCGTGCCTCTGCATTGTACAAGGCCTAGGCATCGGAGTCCCTTTGCCTAGACGTCAAGATCTCACCGAGTCTCCCTACTCACCGTGCTGGTTCGAGAGAGAGTCCTCTGCCCGACACCGATCCTAGGGATTATGCCGGACCAGTCACCGCCGGTGTGAGCTATTAGTGTGTATCGTGGTTTTGCGTGTGCGTGTTCATCGTGTTCTTTATGCGTGCGTTCGTCGTGTTCATCCTCCTCTCCTTCCCCCGCACTCCACCCTCGATTTGAACGAGAATCGTGAAAGATCGGGCCACCCTCGAGGTTTGCCCTCAACATATTGGTATCAATAGTTTCATTGCTCACGAATTCCCCCACAAAATTTTCTTCTATCCACCATAATTTTGAAAATTCCCCCAAAAGAAGAGCCCCAATATTGCCTTCAGATCGATCTCTTGATTTGTGAGTTTTTTGTGGTTTTGTTCCATAGATTTGTGGCTTGGGGTATCGATCTACCTTCTTGGTGTATTCCTAAACCCAATTTTGGTCAGATTTCTGCAGTTTTGAGGATTTTTTGGCTGATTGTGCGGTCAAATTCGAGATCCACACGCCCAGGAATCTGTGAAGCGGTACTACCGCCGAACGAGCGGTACTACCGGCTGATCCTAGTGGTACTACCGGTCACTGGTACTACCGGCCGTTTTGGGCGATACTACCGCCCCTGTCTGACAAGAAATTTTCACCCCCATTTTTGTTCGCTAACTTTTAGTATTGGTTTGTTCGTGTTTTGTGTGCGTGTCGCCTTCCTAACAACAAGCTTCCGCATCTGCTATACTCTCCGCGCTCCGCGACACCATGACACCCGAACACCATCCCTAATACTGGTAGCAAGTCGTCAACAAATACCAAAGGTATAACTTGCTCCACCTTGTTAACCCTTCTTCCTTAGTGTGTATCTATCCTATGAGAGCAACTCATTGATATGGGGTGGCCCGATCTTCTCAACAAGCACTTTGTCGATGGTGATGGTGGATGATAGATAACTAGCCTGTAGCTATGAACTCTCCCGCTCGATCCCTGATGCCAATGCAACAGCTCTCGAACCTTGTAGGATATTCACAACACCACGCTCTTGCGCACGCAGCCTTGACCACGAACGGTAGTCTGCAATCTACTAATTCCCAATGGAACAACAGATCACACTCAATTATAGTTGGTAGATTCGAACACAGGGTAATTCCAGAGGTTCTATGAAAGAAACAACTCCAAAATATTTTAACGTGGTCTTAAAAACCTAACTTGTGACGGCTACGGAGGTTTATATGAGGGCTGGGGCGTCCTCCCCTCTAAACGGGCCTAAAAACAGCCATAACTTGGCCCAAACTGACTCGGTTCGACTCAAACTGATACATACCGACCCATACATGGGTTCGGCCTTATTGGCACGCAGTCCAAACGTCGTGGAACACCTCAAACATGTAATTCTTGGTGCGCCATCTCTCTCTCTTGCTCATACGTGATTTCCTTATTGCCTCCTAGTGCGCATGCCTCCCGCTCCTCCCTCGCGCACTTGTTGATATTGGAAATCGGCGCTTGTCCTTCTTGCTGCAACTCTCCTCCTCCTCGCGCAACGCTTGTGTTATCAATAAACCTGATCATACAAAGATGCATAGACTTAGGTAGTATAAAGTTCTCATTAAGTAAAACATCAGGTTCAATTAAGAATGAATTCACCTGATAGTCATTATTGATTTGACTCAATATTTCCTTCCAGTTCAGGCAGTCAGAATCATCATAATCCCTATATATATCCTCATCATCCTCCCTTTCTTCATGAAAAGCCGTCCTCGGCTTTAGGTAAGCTGAAAGTGGGAGAAACAAAAAGAACAACGTGTACGCAAAGTATATGTATATATAACATGTTGTATTATTGTTGTTCACATGAAAAGTATGTCCAGTATACATCAAGCAACTTAAATTGCAGGTATAAGTGAAGTACAAAGAATCATGATCATGGTGAAAAACAACTAAATAGATAGTCTTATTCTTCAATATTAAATTCAGTTTTCTTAAAGAAGATCTATGATCAAATTTGTGGACAAGATCTAACCAAGTCAATATGTGTGAAAACCAAATTGATTCACACCATGCTTCAACTGCGCTACTCTGATTAATATGAACATGATCATGTTGTCCAGTATGGAAGATGCAACTCAACTTGCAAATATAAGTGAAGTATAGAGCAGTAGCACAGCTAGACAAAGACTTTTGGGACAAACACAAAGGATATGAAAACTTGGGTTCTATTCTAGCAAGATTACAACGATCCAACATAGGTAAAATTACTTATGTTGGCTGTATTATATCAACTAGATCTGACTTTAGTTTCATACTATCACAAATTTCAGCATATGTCCCACAACAAGTCATCGACACACAACAAGTATGGCTGAAAACAGCATGTTTTAGTTCAGCGATTCTATCACAAGTAATACATATGTGATCCACAAGAAAATTTTCATGCATGCTATATTCACCAATTAGATTGAAAGTGAAACAAGGAGAATATGTGCTAGAATTTAGACATGAAATTTCAGAAATCTTGTCCATAGAACAACTCATACTCATAGGTTCATTTAGCATGATGGAAAACACAATATCAGCAGGTGGTATTCGAGCAAGTATTTCTTTATGTGTAATCAGTACCACATGATCAAAATTGGAATTTGGTAAACTATCACATGGTGCTGAAACAATAGTGTAAGGCAAATCACAAGGAGGCTTCAGTAAAGGAATAGACTCACAATATGTGGCACATGTTGGCTAAAGCTCCAAATTAGTACCAATGTCATCAACAATCTTCTCAGTTGTAGTAGGTACTACGACATCCTCCTCAAGTGACAATACATGATCGTGTGATGCAGGTTGTAAAATAGGCGGCTCCCTTTCTTCAAAAGCAACCTGTACATCACAAGATACAACACTAGGAGTAGACATGATTACGTTAGTAGACAACTCACATGTCTCATTAGTGTCCACTCTCAAAATTTCTAGAATAGGCCATTTGTAGTTGTTAGAAATTGCTTGAAATCTTCCCAAAGGATTCTTTTACCCATGACACCATACACAATCCTTGCGTCCTTCCACCAACGAGCTACCTCTTCATCCACACGTCGGTGAGCAAGAATGTATTCTGTATGGCTATTAAACTTGCTATCGAAAGTACGACATCTCGCAAAACCAAATCCCATATCAATTTCGCAAATCTAATATTCTGCGGGTGTGGCGGAACTTTCCAATCGCCAGTTGATTGTAGTTGGATCATATGCCATGCCAACCACAATAGCTAAATAGTCATGGTAAACATCATCTGATTTCTGCATCACATCAACACTAGTACAAGTCATGATTAGTACATTAGTGCAAAAACACAAAACTGTTTTGGTGGCACACTCACAACTCACTCAAAAACTGACAAGAAAGCAGATCTTGCCGTTCCAAGGTGAATAGTGATGCTTACCAATTCGAAATCAAGGACTGATGCACTGATGTGATGAAGTGAATACCAAAGGTATAGAGAACGATCGCAGGGCACACAGGGTATTTATGGTGGAGCTGTAGGTATGGTATCCTAACTACACCGCAAACAAGTCCTAGTGCTGATCGTATGACAAAGACCCACGGAAACACACACGGTGGAGATAAATGGGGCAATTGCAATGATGAAAATGAGCTCAATAAAGTAAGGTATGTCGGAGGAATGCTCGTGTTGCAATGCACAAGGAGAGATGCTAGCAATGTCTCAACGAAACGGGCACAAGATTGCTAAACTGAGCAGCCCGCAGAGCACTAAGCACGCTAGTCTCGTAGGATAGTTTTAGACACAAAGAAAGGCTTACTAAGGCTCACAAGGATAGGTACGCTATGTGGACTCAGTAAAAAAAATAAACAAAAAAGAAAATTTTTTGACCTGAGAATTGGTCTCTGCCACGGCAGAAAAACGGCCTAAAATCCTGCCGAGGCAGGATGGCGGCAGAAATTTTTTTTTCTCATATGAGGGCAGACCAGTCTGCGGTGAGGCGACGGTCCAAATTTTCTTTTTTTTCACGCTGGAGCACAGACCTGTCTGCGGTCAGGCGTGAGGCAGCGAGCCAATTTTTTTATTCCGACTTGCCAAGCAGTACGCAACTAGGATTCTTTACTTGGTCGGATCTGACTTGATGGTAGCGGAAAAAGATGGTGGAAAACAACTAGAACAACTAGAAAACAAATCTACGAAGAACAGATCTAAATCTAATCTAATAGAGGAACTCGACCAGCAACTATTACTCGATTACGATGTAATCTAGGCTATGGCAACTCGTTTTGTGGGGCTTTTTCTGTATAGGATGAAAAACACTCTAATCTATGAATGGATTGTGGATTGCTTACCGAGGCAACGAGGAAATCTGATACCAAGATGATATTGCCCTCCGAGTAAACCTAGCGCTCTGATACCAAGATGATATGGGGTGGCCCGATCTTCTCAGCAAGCACTTTATCGATGGTGATGGTGGATGATAGATAACTAGCCTGTAGCTATGAACTCTCCCGCTCGATCCCTGATGCCAATGCAATAGCTCTCGAACCTTGTAGGATATTCACAACACCACGCTCTTGCGCACGCAGCCTTGATCACGAACGGTAGTCTGCAATCTACTAATCCCAATGGAACAACAGATCACACTCAATTATAGTTGGTAGATTCGAACACAGGGTAATTCCAGAGGTTCTATGAAAGAAACAACTCCAAAATATTTTAACGTGGTCTTAAAAACCTAACTTGTGATGGCTACGGAGGTTTATATGAGGGCTGGGGCGTCCTCCCCTCTAAACGGGCCTAAAAACAGCCATAACTTGGCCCAAACTGACTCGGTTCGACTCAAACTGATACATACCGACCCATACATGGGTTCGGCCTTATTGGCACGCAGTCCAAACGTCGTGGAACACCTCAAACATGTAATTCTTGGTTCACCATCTCTCTCTCTTGCTCATACGTGATTTCCTTATTGCCTCCTAGTGCGCATGCCTCCCGCTCCTCCCTCGCGCACTTGTTGATATTGGAAATCAGCGCTTGTCCTTCTTGCTGCAACTCTCCTCCTCCTCGTGCAACGCTTGTGTTATCAATAAACCTGATCATACAAAGATGCATAGACTTAGGTAGTATAAAGTTCTCATTAAGTAAAACATCAGGTTCAATTAAGAATGAATTCACCTGATAGTCATTATTGATTTGACTCAATATTTCCTTCCAGTTCAGGCAGTCAGAATCATCATAATCCCTGTATATATCCTCATCACTCATTTTGTGTTTGCCTAAGCATTATGCACTTGCCCTTGGAGAAGTGAGAGTGTTGAAGCAAATACAAAAGTGACATAGTCATATAGGAAGGGAGAAAAAGAATCAAAAAAAAGAGAGAGAGAAAAAGAAAAACAAAAGAAAAATAGAAAGACACAAAGTCTCCCAATATAAAGAGAGTCTCAAAACTTGTAAGCAAAGAGAGAGATAGAGCGCGACCAAGGCAAGTGCACAAATCCATTGCTTATTTCTTTTGGCGAATGAGTTGTGGTCTCTCCTTGAGTTGGCATGACATCGAGGGTAGTCTTCGTTAGGACCTTTTGTGCTCATTTTATAGTCGTGCTAACCACATTCGTCTCCACGTGTGTGTATCCTTGTGTTTTGTGGATCGTTTCCTTTTTGCTTTTGATCTTTGGTTCTCTACCACTTTTGACAATAACCTTTTCTTTGGATCGTTTCATTTTGTTTTCCACAACCCTAACCTTCCACCAAAAGCTTTTGAGGGTTAGTTCTTTCTTTAGTGTGAGGTGTCTTTGCGTTTCTACTTTGCACGCTTATAGCTATCGCTTGTGGTTTCTAGTTCGGTGCAATCCCCAAGGTGAGGTACAAGGCTAACACCACCATATTCCATTTCCATATACAATACTTGTGTGTTTTGCATAATGGATAGGCATGGTGAGTCGAGCCAACCACCTCCCCAAGAAGACAAACATGGACCGTACATGACACGCGCAAGTCACTTCATCGTCCAACAAGAGTTTCGTGAACGTTGTCAAGCCCTTGAGACACGTCAAAATGAACAATTTGGCGAGACGCAAGCCGAGTTCAAGAACATCGACAACCGCTTCGATGGCCTCGAACGACAAATGCACACAATGCATCACAACTTTGGCCATCAAAATGAAGCACTCCAATGCTCCGTCGCCGATAAAATGACAAGCTGCGTGTCCTCATCGATGGAATGGAAAGACCACGTTCACGCGCATCAAGCTCTTCAAGTTCTTCGCGTTGTCATGCACCTATTCAATAAGACCTTCATCCGAGTGCTCCAAGACGCAATGACGCCGCCATGGTTGAAGATGGAAGTTCTTTGAACTATGTACCTTCCCCACGGCATGCCGCAGCGTCAAGCTATGATGGTGATTTCTCTTCGAGGCCCCAAGCAAGGCAAGAAGCACACCGTCATCACACAAGGGAACTAGTGTTCCAACAAGCACAACCACCAGAAGAACCGCAAGTGCAACCGCAAATCTACCACCATCGCCCACGACACATACTTGACACAACAAGTGATGACTCCAATTTGGAGAATCAAGCTCGTCATCGACGTGAAGCTCTCCAAGATCCTCCTCCTCATCATCACCGTCATGAACATCCGCACCGACAACATGGTCATCACGAGACATCTCCTCCACCACACCAAAACATGGAGCATCAAGTGGTACAAGATGAGCGACGCCCACCACGTCAAGAGGCTCAACACCATGATCTTCGTCGTGAGGCCCAAGTGCCTAATCATCATCACCAACCGAGGAACGAGCCTCCTCTTCGTCATCGACCATGTCATGAGGCTCCACATCCTCAACACCCTCATGGGGCCCAAGTGCCTCAACATCGACAACAACAATATCAAGAGCAAGCACCTCAACAAGGTCATGACAACCAAGTTCCACCTCCCCAACCACAAGTGATACAGATCACGCCAATGATCCTTGAATTTTGTCCCGATCTTTCACAGCGAGTCAACCAGATAGATGATCTCCCAATAACGCGATGAACATCACCTGAAGAAGAGGAACGAATCCAGCAAGTAACATGATGAAGATCACCACGCCTCAAACCTAAGCACGACAATCCTTGATTAACACAAGAACCTCCGCAACAATAATATGATAAACGGTATCGCCGTCCCCGGAGGGATGATACATGGTGGAGCACAATATAGTTTTTAGACTAAACAACTGAACTCCCTAAACCTTAGGTGGCTGGCTCCTTTATATAGGAGGCCTGCAACTAGTCGGTTGGATAGAACCAAACCGAACACACAAACGTACTCGGACCTAACCTGGGCTCAGACTCAATAACATAGCAACAATATTTGCCACAACCTTAGACTTATCATTACATATCGTAGGTTGTCCTGGTGTGCCAATCATCAATGGGATGCGCCCGCATCACCTGGCTTGGTGGAGTCCTAAAATTAGGCTTCACCTCCTCCTTCATGCCCATACCATCATCCCCCCCTTCAAGAAGCATTGTCCCCAACGCTTGCGAGTCGGGTCGAAAAGGTGGCGTGATATGAACAATCGCTTCACGCGTCTTCGACATCTTCAAGTCTTGCTTGCCTTCCTCACCACATCCTCCCTCTTGGCCTACTCGACTTGATATAGCCCTTGGCGCCTGCACCTCCTTTCGTCTCCATACGAGCTTGGACCTAGGCTCCACTGTCTTCTTCTCAACTCTTGTTGGAACCCATTGTTGCTGAACATGGACCTTCTTTGCACGACCTGACATAAGATGAGTAATGCCTGGACCACACAACTAACAAACATGTCCATCCTTGCCTGTATGCATCCGCACAACTGTCCCAACAAAACGCCTCACATGTGTGCTAACAAAGCTGATCTTGTTACCCTGCTGCACCACATGCACTGGAACATCAGGAGCACAACTATCATCCGTCTGAACACCTATGTCAACACAAACAACCTTCTGAACACATGCTGCAACATCCTTCCTCTCAGCAATAAGAGGATGTACTTCAACTGGCTTGTCACTAACAAGTTCCACTGGCTTGTATCTACAGACATAGCTGAAGCAATATCAACATTCTCGCACTGTGCATCATGCTCTCCATCCTGCACCTTAGCTAGCCCAGATTTTTTGCTTAGCCTTGCGCACCTTCTCCTTATGTACCACCAACTCCACATCAGACTTTATGTGATCATCCTGCATAGGCTTCAAAGTCTGTTGTTTGCCTCCATGCACAAAAGAATATGTATTTTCTCTTCCAGCATGTGTAACGTTGCGATCATACTGCCATAGACGACCAAGTAACAGCCCGCATACCTCCAATGGCAACACATCGCACTCAGTCTCATCAACATAATCACCAACTATAAATGGCACACGCACCTTATGAGTTACCTTCAGCATACCATAGCTATTTAACCAATGTAGATGCTTAGGTTCAGGAATACGCCATGTGGACAACCCCAATGCTGCCATCATTGTCTTGCTAATGCCATTAGTATAGCTTCCTCCATCAATAATCAACTTGCATGCTTTACCTTTGATCATACACTGCGCCTGAAATAAATTCCAAAGCTGGCCTTGTCAACTGTCATGCAAGCATCACCTTGTACCTTCTTGAGTTGCAAATTCAGCCCACTCAATGGTATAACCTCATCCTCTGGAGCAACCACCTTATCCTCTATCTCTGATGGTGCAAAAAAATTAGCACGTAATTTTTTTTTGTAGTCCTCCCAAACAGTATTCTTTGAGACACCTCGCGTATGTGTGTCCATATTCCACCACCCCCAAATTCGCGTATCCTCACACCTTTTTGCAAGACGAAAAGCTATATTGTCGTCAAACTGCAGATCTGGAGAAAGATCAACGCATAAGCGAAAACCAGCTTGTATTGTCTCTTCTCATAACTTGTATTCTGTCAGTGTTGCAGTATGTAAGAGCTTCCACTTTAATTTACTAGAATCGCAGCGCACAAAATTTTTCAGGTCTAGATAATCATTGTAGACATCTTACGCTGAAAGAACACTATCGGCAAACTGCAAATCGGCATTTGAATCCATCCTCACGTACGAACTGTAAGGATCACTAGCACGTCAGGTCGCGGTCAGGTGGCTAGCACTTCACGTCACGTACGAATAGGCGCGCCCAATCAATTCCTTCCCGATCCAAAAGGAGCGACAGCAAGCAACAATTCTTCGTACAATCCGGCTAATCGCGATTGATCCCTCCAATCCGGCAGCAATTCTGTTTTTTTCTTTACACGTGAGATCCTCACGTATCTAGGTAGACTTCTCACGAGCGGGGCTCCAGTCACGGGATGGCCTCGATCGTGAGGCACGCGCGAGCGGGACTCTTTCCTCTTTTTATTTTAAACTGCCTCAATCGGATCTGGTAATCAATCCCAATAGTGAGGCGGCCAGCAAAGACTCAGGCGGCGCGGGATTGCTTCGATCGCCACGCGCGGGGATCGCTTCGATCCGGGTTTTTTTAAACTGCCCACGATCGGATCTAGCAAGAACCTAGATTGATCGGATCTATAAACCGATGGAAATTCCAACGATGAATACGGACGAGGAAATCGATCGCACCAACGATGCCCAATGCAAAAACTCCTCACCAATCTGACTTGGCTGCCAATGAAGAACACGATCCAATCTGAAAACTTCAACTTTCAATCTCTTCTCCAACCGGTCTATAAACTGCTTGTCGAAAAACAGTCCACAGATGATCCAAAAATATGCTGTGATCAACGAGAGATCTGATACCACATGATACGGATCACGCCGATGACCCTTGAATTTTGTCCCAATCTTTCACAGCGAGTCAACCAGATAGATAATCTCCCAATAACGCGATGAACGTCATCTGAAGAAGAGGAACGAATCCAGCAAGTAACATGATGAAGATCACGACGCCTCAAACCTGAGCACGACAATCCTTGATGAACACAAGAACCTCCGCAGCAATAATATGATAAATGGTATCACCATCCCCAGAGGGATGATACACGGTGGAGCACAATATAGGTTTTAGACTAAACAACTGAACTCCCTAAACCCTAGGTGGCTGGCTCCTTTATATAGGAGGCCTGCAACTAGTCGGTTGGATAGACCCAAACCGAACACACAAACGGACTCGAACCTAACCTGGACTGGGACTCAATAACATAGCAACAATATTTGACACAACCTTAGACTTATCATTACATATCGTAGGTCGTCCTGGTGTTCCAATCATCAATGGGATGCGCCCACATCACCTAGCTTGGTGGAGTCCTAAAATTAGGCTTCACCTCCTCCTTCATGCCCATATCAACAAGATCATAATCAAGGTCACCAAGCTCGTCGCAATGACCACAATGATGACGAAACTTTCGGCAAGCTCAAGTTAACAATGCCCAAGTTTACTAGATCCAATGACCCCAAAGAATACCTTTCAGGGGCACTCAAAGTCGACAAGATCTTCCACATGCACAATTATAGCAACGAGAAGATGGTCGCCATGGCTTCGCTTGAGTTTGATGATTACGCCAACCTTTGGCGGGAACAAGTTTAAGTTGCTCGTGACACAAGACAAGAGCCGCCAATTACAACTTGGCATGACATGAAGGCTCACATGAGATCCTGTTTTGTCCCCGCGCACTACACGCGCGACCTCTTCAACAACCTTCAATCGCTTCGCCAAGGGGCAAAGACCATGGAAGAGTACTTCAAGGAAATGGAGCTCAACTTGATCCGCGCCAACATTGAAGAGCGCATAGAGCAAACTATGGCACGTTTCCTTATTGGCTTGAATCACCCAGTCAAGCGCATCATCGAGTTCCAAACATACAACAACATGGTTGAGCTTGTGCAACTCGCAACAAAGGTCGAACGTCAAGTGCAAGAGGAACTCAAGTACAACAAGCCCAAGATGTATTTCACCTACAAGCAAGCTTCAACCGCTACGCCAACAACTTTCAATGGAAGCTCCTCAAGTACCTCCAAGCCTTCCTTCAAGCCCACACTTCCTCAAGGAAAACTTCCCCCAAGTGGCAAACAAGCAAAGAGTGATACACCTTTCAACGGTGAATGCTACAAGTGTGGAGGCAAAGGGCACAAGTCAGCCGAGTGTGGAAGCAAGAAAGTCTTGTTCATCCATGACAATGGTGATGAAGATTACTTGAGTGAAGATGAATTTGATGCCCGAGTCAAGGAATCAATGAAAAGGCAATGAGTGGAAGATGACCAAGAACTCCTCATGTGTGAACATGACGCACGTCCATCGCTTGTCATCACAAGGATCTTGACCACTCAAGCACAAGAGCATGAAGACCAACAGTCAAATATCTTCCAAACACGAGCCGCATCAATGGCAAATCTATCAAAGTGATCATCCACGGAGGGAGTTGCCACAATCTTGCTAGCACCGAGTTGTGTGAGAAGCTCAACCTCACCCTCCATCCGCACAAGCATCCCTACCACGTGCAATGGCTAAGTGACCAAGGGTCCGTAAAGATCAAGCATACCTTATTGGTCACCTTCGCCATTGGTCCTTACAAAGATACGGTCGAGTGCGATGTGGTTCCTATGATAGTTTGCCACATGCTACTTGGTCGACCATGGCAATTCGACAAGGCCGTCGTACATGATGGTCGCACCAATGTGTACACCTTCGAATGGCTCAACAAAACATGTGTTTTGCAACCAATGACTCCTAGCCAAATAATTTCTGACAACTCAAAGGTTTTAGCGGGGCGCAAAGCACAACACCTACTTGTGAGAAGAGCGGTGAGAAAGAGAACCACCTCATAGAGAGTGAGTGCCACAAGCCAAACTCGACTGGAAAAACTAAGAGTGTTCTCCTTGTCACCAAACGTGAGATGAGAGATGTGCGGAACAACCCATCCACCTTGCACTATGTCCTTATTTGCAAGGGACTAGCGCAAGAAACTAATGACTTAACCAATGTTCCTCCATCTTTGATGATTGTTTTGCAGGAATTCAAGGATGTGTTCCCCGAAGAACTTCCACTTGGACTACCTCCTCTTCGCGGAATTGAGCATCGCATTGACCTCATCCCCAACGCACTCCTTCCAAACCGTGCCGCTTACGGCACGAACCCGGAGCAGACAAAGGAGATTGAACGTCAAATCAACCAACTCGTCTCCAAAGGTTTGATCCTAGTTAGCACTAGTCCAAGTGCCGTACCCGTGATTCTTGTTCCAAAAACGGATGATACGTTACTGTTATGCATGGACTGCCGTCCAATAAATGCTATCACCGTGCGTTATTGACATCCCATACCACATCTAGATGGAATGCTTGATGAGTTATGTGGAGCCACTATTTTTTCGAAAATTGATCTTCGTAGTGGTTACCATCAAATACGCATGGCTGAAGGTGATGAGTGGAAAACCGCCTTCAAAACCAAACTTGGTCTCTATGAATGGTTGGTTATTCCCTTTGGTTTATCTAATGCCCCATCCACCTTCATGCACCGCATGAATCATATTTTGCGTTCTCTCATTGGCAAGAGTGTCGTTTTCTATTTCGATGATATACTTGTTTATAGCAAATCACTTGCGGACCATGTTACACATGTCAAGGAAGATTTGCAAATCCTTTGACATGAAAAGGTAAGCTTTATGCTAATATTCCCAAGTGCACTTTTGCTAAAGACAAGTTGTTTTTTCTTGGATTTGTCATTTCTTCGAAGGGCAATGAAGTTGATGTGTCCAAGGTAAAGGACATACGAGATTAGCCCATCCCAACAAATGTGAGTGAACTCCGAAGTTTTTATGGGTTGGCCGGTTTCTATCATCGCTTTGTGAAAGACTTTTCAACCATTGCTTGTCCTCTCAACGAGTTGACAAAAAAGTATATCACCTTCGTGTGGGGCAAAGCTCAACAAAAAGCTTTTGATGAACTTAAAAAGAGGCTCACCGAAGCACCTCTCCTTGCATTACCAGATTTCACAAAAACTTTTGAGATAGAGTGTGATGCTAGTGGTATTGGCATTGGAGGAGTCCTTTTGCAAAAAGGACGTCCTATAGCCTACCATAACGAGAAACTCGATGGTGCTCGCCTTAATTATCCGATTTATGACAAAAAGCGTTTTGCCTTAGTTCATGTCCTTCAAGTTTGCAAACAGTACCTATGGGCCAAAGAATTTATCATACATTCCGACCATGAGTCGTTGAAATATCTCAAAGGCCAAGCTAACTTGACCAAGAGACATGCTAAGTGGGTTGAGTTTATGGAGTCTTTTCCATACATTGTCAAGTATAAGAAGGGCAAAGATAATGTAGTTGCGGACGCTTTGTCTCGCAAGCACACAAGCCTTCTTATGAGACTTGAAATCAACGTGTTGGGTCTTGAGGAAATAAAAAATTTGTATGCTGCCGACCCATTCCTTGAACCAATTTTCGCAAAGTGCTCCATTGATAAAGGAGTTGATGATTTCTATTTGCATAAAGGCAACCTTTTTAAACAAAACAAGATTTGCATTCCGAAGTCGTCTCTTCAACTTTTGCTTCTCCAAGAATCTCATGTTTGAGGCCTCATGGGTCACTTTGGCCATGACAAGACATTGGACATGCTCTCCACTCACTACTTTTGGCCCAAGATGAAGCGTGACATGGAGCGCTATGTTCAACGATGCACGACATGTGTTCAAGCTAAGTCGCAAGCTAACCCTTATGGTCTTTATATGCCATTGCCTATTCCTCATACACCTTGGTCTGACATTAGCATGGATTTTGTGTTAGGATTACCTAGGTCTAAGGATGGTCATGATTCTATATTTGTTGTCGTGGATCGCTTTTCCAAAATGGCACACTTCATACCATGCCATAAGACCGACAATGCTTCACATGTTGCAAATATGTTTTCAGGGAAATCGTCTATCTTCATGGTGTGCCAAGAACAATCGTCTCAGACCGTGATGTCAAATTCATGAGCTACTTATGGAAGACCCTCATGGCCAAGCTCGACGTCAAGCTCCTCTTTTCATCCGCATCGCATCCTCAAACCAATGGCCAAACCGAAGTTGTCAACCGAAGCCTCGGGACTCTCCTTCGTGTGTTGATCAAGAAAAACCTCAAGGATTGGGAGGACTGCATTCCCCACGCCGAGTTTTCCTACAACTGAGCCAAGCACTCAACAACCAAGATGAGTCCCTTCATGATCGTCTATGGGTTCGAGCCCCTCACTGCACTCGACATGCTACCACTACCACTTCATGAGCACACCAACATGGATGTCGACAAGCGTGCACAAGCTATGAAGAAGCTCCATGAAGAAACTAGAGCTACTATAGAACACCAAGTCATTTGCCAAGCTTCAAAGTTAAACAAGGACAAGAAGGAGATGATCTTTGAAGAAGGTGATCTTGTGTGGATACACTTGAGCAAGGACCATTTCCCCAAAGAACGTGATTCCAAGCTCAAACCAAGAGGAGATGATCCCTTCAAGGTCCTCAAGAGAATCAACAATCACTCAACAAAGCCAACGTCATCGACATCCCAACCTCCAAGTACCTTCCAAGCAACACATTCAATGTCAAGGACCTTTCACCCTACCATGGATATGTTCAAGATGATAACCATGAAGAGTCGAGGACGACTCGTTCCCAAGGGGGAGCTAATGCAGCCCGTCCTACGGATGATGAGGACATCCCTACAATTACACCTACCCCAATGACTACTAAAGATGCTACAACTGTTGCAAGAAAGGATCAATCCAATGAGATTAGAATTGGACCTATTACAAGAGCTCGTGCTAAGCTACTTGAACAACAGGTGAATTTACTCCTAAATGAATCTGGTACTTTGATTGATGAGAACTTTATACTGCCTAAGTCTATGCATTTATGTATGATCAGGTTCGTTGGAGAAACAAGCATGGCGCGAGGAGTAGAAGGGCTACAAGAGAAGCACAACATGATGATCGCCCAAGGATGCGTGAGGGAGGACCGGGAGGAAGACGCAATACAAGCAAGGGAGATCATCGAAGAGAAGGAACGTTCAATTCGGACAGACAGAAGTCCTAAGATTCAAATGAACGTGGATTCCTCATACGAACTCCAAATCAAGCAAATAAGCACTTGTTGGATAGATAATTCCAAGATCTTTCCAATGAGTACTTCCATGTCTAAAAGACCTTGGATAATCTGGCCCCCACACCCCGGATAATCCGGCCCTGCTTTGGAGATTCTGCAAAGGACTTCGTGCGCGATGTTCAGTACCGGGGCGGATATTTGACCGGAATTTCCCCCCAGAAAATCCGGCCCCCGGATAATCCGGCCCTCTTAGACCGGATAATCCGGCCCAAAATCTTCCCATCAGATTCGGACGGATCTAACTTTATCAGACACATTTTTGTTTCGCGGTTTTCGTACGTTCCAGCGGCCATATAAGCCTGGGAACGCCCTCTAGTTTAGGTTGGACCACGTTAAAACTATTTTGGAGTTGTTTCTTTCATAGAACCTCTGGAATTACCCTGTGATCGATTTTACCAACTATAATTGAGTGTGATCTGTTGTTCCATCGGGAATTAGTAGATTGCAAACTACCGTTCGTGGTCGACGGCTGCGTGCGCAAGAGCGTGGTGTTGTGAATATCCTACAAGGTTCGAGAGCTGTTGCATTGGCATCAGGGATCAAGCGGGAGAGTTCGTAGCTACGTGCTAGTTATCTATCATCCACCATCACGACCGCCATCTGCTTACTGAGAAGATCGGGCCACCCCATATCATCTTGGTATCAGATTTCCAGTGTTGCCTCGGTAAGCATCCACAAATCCATCCATAGATTAGAGAGTGTTTTTTGTCCTATATAGAAAAAGCCTTACAAAAAGATTTGCCGTAGATTAGATTGCATCGTTTTCGAGTTTTAGTTGTTGATTGTATCTTCTCGTAGATCCGATCTGCAGGTTTTTCCTCGTAGGAGTCTAGTTTCTTGTTTGTGTCTAGGTTTAGGGTTTGATCTTGTTTTCCACCATGTCAACCATCACCGTGTTCCGCAAGTTTCTCTTCATTTGTCTGAGTCCACATAGCGTACCTTTGTTTGCATACCATAGACACAGCCTATGTACAGCATCTGTGCCTAGGAACATACCCACGAGACTAGTTGCTTTGCTCCGACAGGCTGCTCATTAGGGTTTGAAGTGCAAATTTTTCATCCAGGTAGACCGGATTATCCGGCCCCCGACAAAACCGGAATATCCGACCCATAATTTCTCAGAATTGTTGCATCACGTATTGCATTGTGTCCGATAGAAGAAAAAAAGTTGTTAAAAAAAGAGAAAAGAAAAGAGATATAAAAGTAAACAACAAAAGGGAGATATCAAGGTCGATTGGAGGACTATTTTATAATAGCACTAGTAGATTGAGCAATCTTGTGTCTATTTGAGCTATTACTAGCGTCTCTCTTGTGCATTGCAATATTCCTTTTCATAAGTTGCTTTGCCACGTTTATCTCCACTGTGTGTTTCTTGGGTTTTTGTACGATCAGCACTAGGACTTGTTTGCGGTGTAGATAGGATACCATACCTATAGCTCCACCATAAATAACCTGTGTGCCCTGTGATCGTTCTCTATACCTTTGATATTCACTTCATCACATCAGTGCATCTGCCTTTGATTTCGTTTGGTAGAACATCTCTATTCACTTTGGAACGGTAAGATCTCCTTTCTTATTAGTTGTGAGTGAGTTGTGAGAGTTTCCACCATACAGCTTTTGATTTTTGCACTAACCTACTAATCATGTCTTCTAGTGATGATGATGTTGTGTTGCAGAAAAAGAAGGATGAGGAGCTTGTCAATTGGTGTGAATATGAGGCTTTGAAATCCCACTTGACACGTGTGTTTACTAACACGCCGATGCCATTGACCAGAATCTCCAAGATATGAATATGAGATTGGATCAGCATGTTGGGACGGTTGATAATATTCAAACGCAAGTGGCTATGCTCAATGTCAATGTCACCACTTTGTAGCGTTCCATTGAGGGTTTGACAGCCGCCTTACATAAAAGGGAAGATCCTCAACATGACGATGCCTTTGATGATTTCGATGAGGGTAGCACTGTGGATGCTGCTCCACATGTTGGCAGGGGACGTGCTATTCCCCCTACCCATGCACCTGCTCATGGCCGTGGGTTTGCTCCTCTTGGGCGTGCTCAACGTGTTCCCAACCAAGCTGCTGATGATGGTTTGGGCAAGCCAAAGTTCTCGATTCCCAAGTTTGATGGTTCTATTGACCCTGAAGATTACCTCACATGGGAGTTGAAGATTGAGAAGCTCTGGCATTTATTTGACTATCGTGAAGACAAGAAGGTCAAGCTTGTAGCATCTGAATTTGATGGTTATGCTTTCCGTTGGTGGGATCCTCTTGTGCAGCATAGAAGGGAGGACAATGAACTTCCTATGATGGATTGGCGCGAGATGAAGCAAATCATGAAAGCTCATTTCGTACCAACCAACTACTTGCGATCAGTTTTTGATAAATTGACGCAATTGAAGCAAGGCACCATGATAGTTGATGAGTACTACATGGAGATGGAGATGCTTATGCAGTGTGCTAGAATTCGTGAGTCCATTGAGATGACCATGCAGCGATTCCTAAACAATTTGAAGTTACCGATCAAGAGCATTGTTCGTCATCACAAGTATGAGACCATGAATGAGTTGTTGCATCATGCTAGAGAGGCCGATCCTAGTTGGCAGAAGAGGCGAAGTCACGTGCTCGTTTTCTGTCCTCCAGCAGATTTTCGGCCAGGTCTACACCTCCTACAGTCACGCCACCAGCTGCTGCTCCTTTTACACCATCGGCCAAACCAGCAAGTACACCTTCGTTTGGTTCTAATGCTCGGAAACCCGTTGCTCCTGCTGCTAGCTCAGGTTTCAACATGTCTTCTGCATGTACTCGTGATGTGGTGTGCCATACTTGTGGAGGTAGAGGACACTACAAGAAGGATTGTCCAAACAGCAAGGTTATGTTTGTTAACAAACAAGGCAAAGTAGAGAGTGGAGATGAAGCTTCTGATGATGATATTGATGACGGCGAGGATGGTGCTAATGCATATGCTGAGCGTGCACCCACTATTGTCGTATCTTCACGTGTACTTAGTGTGCAACCGGTTGAGGAATTCCAGCGTTGCAACTTGTTCCAAACAAAAGTTCTAGTTGGACCAAACAAAGCTTGCAAGGTAATTATTGATGGAGGTAGCTGCAGAAATCTGGCAAGTAAGGAACTATGTGCCAAACTGAATTTGACATACTTACCTCATCCCAAGCCATACTACATACAATGGTTGAGCAACAAGGGTGAGATGAAGGTAAATCATATGGTACGTGTGAATTTTCAAATAGGGCCATACAAAGATTCTATTGATTTTGATGTGGTTCCTATGACTGTTTGTCACCTACTATTGGGTCGGCCTTGGCTCTATGATCGCCATGTGCAACACAATGTCCGAGCCAATACATATCACTTGGAATTCAAAGGAAAGAAGATTACTATGCAGCCAATGACACCACAAGAAATTGTGAATGATTCCCACCAGAAGATAGAGGTGAACTTGAAGGAAGATACTACCACTCGGCGAGACTGTGTAACAGTTGTTCCTGATGTAACTGAGCCTAAATTGAGTGATATAACAAAAAGTGAGAGAGTTCCTGGTTTATTGATATTAGCCACTAAGGAAGATATGAGAGAATTTCGTGAGGATCCTATAGCCATGCCACTTGTGCTCATGTATAAGGGCGAGGTATTGGTTTCTAACGACATGACCATGTTTCTCTTGGTGTCTCTTCTATTTTTCAGGACTTTGGGGATGTGTTTCTAGAAGATGTACCCGCAGGTTTACCTCCATTGCGTGGTATAGAACATCAAGTGGACCTGATTCCTAGCGCCACACTTCCCAACCGTGCACCCTACAGGACTAATCCTGAAGAAACTAAGGAAATTCAGAAGCAAGTACAAGCGTTGTTGGATAAAGGGTATATTCGTGTTTCTCTTAGCCCTTGTGTTGTTCCTGTTATTTTAGTTCCTAAGAAAGATGGTGCATGGCGCATGTGTGTAGATTGTAGAGCGATTAATAAAATCACTATTCGATATTGTCATCCTATTCCACGCTTAGAGGATATGTTAGATGAATTGAGTGGTGCTGCTATTTTCTCTAAGATAGACTTGCGTAGTGGTTATCATCAAATTAGGATGAAAGAAGGGGATGAGTGGAAAACTGCTTTCAAAACAAAATTTGGCTTGTATGAGTGGTTAGTCATGTTTGGTCTTACTAATGCACCTAGTACATTTATGCAATTAATGAATCATGTTTTGAGAGATTTTATTGGTCATTTTGTGGTTGTATACTTTGATGATATACTTATATACAGTCACACCGAAACTGAACATTGCACCAACATTCGACAAGTTTTGCAAGTGTTGCGTGATAATAAATTGTATGCTAATCTTGAGAAGTGCACATTTGCAAAAGATAAGGTCATATTCCTTGTATTTGTTGTATCTAAGCATGGGGTAGATGTAGATCAATCTGAAATTGAATCAATTCAGAATTGGCCTATTCCCATGAATGTAAGTCAAGTGCATAGTTTCCACGGTTTAGCTGGTTTCTATAGGTGCTTTGTGAAAGATTTTAGCACCATTCCTGCACCTTTGAATGATTTGACTAAGAAAGGTGTTCCTTTTGTATGGGGTGCGGCCCAAGACATTGCATTTGATACATTGAAACGTTTGCTTACTTCTGCACCATTGCTTGCATTACTTGCATTCCTTTTGTATAGGTGGCCTATAGCTTATTTTTCTGAGAAATTGACTGGTGCTCATTTGAATTATTCAATCTATGATAAAGAATTGTATGCACTTGTTAGAGTACTTGAGGTTTGGCAACATTATTTTTGGCCAAAGGAATTCATCATACATTCTGATCATGAAGCATTGAAATACTTGAAAGCTCAGTCAAACTTGCATAGAAGATTAGCTAAATGGGTTGAGTTCATTGAGTCTTTTCCTTACATCATTAATTATAAGAAGGGAAAAGAGAATGTTGTTGCTGATGCTCTATCTAGGAAGAACATGCTATTAACCAATCTTGATGTTAAAATTCTTGGATTAGAAGCTATTTGTGCACTTTATGCAACTGACCATGATTTTGCTGAACCATATCCTCTGTGTGCTCTTAGAAACGCATGGGATAAGTATCATATACATGATGGATATTTGTTTCGAGCTAACAAACTATGTATTCCAGAATCGTCGTTGCGTTTGTTCTTAGTGCAGGAATCACATGCTGGTGGTTTGATGGGTCACTTTGGGCGTGAGAAGATGTTGCTCATGCTTGCTGATCACTTTTATTGGCCCAAGATGAGGCGTGATGTGTACAAATTTGTGAGCCGATGTATTACATGGCACAAGTCGAAATCTAAGTTGAAGCCTCACGGTTTGTATACACCTCTCTCTACACCTACTAATCCATGGGAAGACATTAGTATGGATTTTGTGCTAGGTCTACCTGAAACTCAGAGGTCTCATGATTCTATATTTGTGGTAGTGGATAGGTTCTCTAAGATGGATCATTTTATTTCCTGCCACAAAAGCGACGATGCGTCGCATGTTGCTAACCTGTTTTTCAGGGACATCGTGAGATTACATGGAGTACCAAAAACGATTATTTCTGACCGTGATGTGAAGTTCATGAGCTACTTTTGTAAGACCTTATGGGGGAAGCTAGGAACAAAGCTGTTGTTCAGTACTACATGTCATTCCCAAACATATGGTCAAACGGAGGTGGTGAATCGAACATTGTCACAGCTGCTAAGGACCATGATTAAAAAGAATCTGCAGGAGTGGGAAGAGTGTTTGCCACATGTTGAGTTTGCTTACAACAGGGTGGTGCATTCAACTACTCAGCTTTGTCCTTTTGAGGTGGTGTATGGTTTCAAGCCATTGACGCCACTTGATATGTTGCCTCTGCCATTACATGAGAGAGTTGATATGGAGGCATCAAAACATGCTGATTATGTGAAGAAAATACATGAGAAGATTGGAGAGGCTATTGAGAAGAAAGGCAAGAACATTGCTGCTGCAAGGAATGAAGCAAGGAAAGAAGTGTTGTTCGAGCCTGGAGATATGGTTTGGGTGCATCTACGCAAGGATAGGTTCCCACTACTTCGAAATTCAAAATTGAAGCCACGTGCCTTACAAGGTGTTAGCCAAGATTAATGATAACACCTACTCGATTGATATACCTATTGAGGAGTTTGGTGGAGTTAGCTGTTCAACGTAGCTGATTTGTCACCATATGCTAGAGAAGACCTTGGAGCGTCGAGGTCGACGCATTTTGAAGGGGGGAGATGATGAGGACATCCCTACAATTACACCTACCCCAATGACTACTGAAGATGCTACAACTGTTGCAAGAAAGGATCAGTCCAATGAGATTAGAATTGGACCTATTACAAGAGCTCGTGCTAAGCTACTTGAACAACAGGTGAATTTACTCCTAAACGAATCTGGTACTTTGATTGATGAGAACTTTATACTGCCTAAGTCTATGCATTTATGTATGATCAGGTTCGTTGGAGAAACAAACATGGCGCAAGGAGGAGAAGGGCTACAATAGAAGCCCAACATGATGATCACCCAAGGATGCGTGAGGGAGGAGCGGGAGGAAGGCACAATATAATCAAGGGAGATCATCGAAGAGAAGGAACGTTCAATTCGGACAGACAGAAGTCCTGAAATTCAAACGGACATGGATTCCTCATACGAACTCCAAATCAAGCAAATAAACACTTGTTGGATAGATAATTCCAAGATCTTTCCAATGAGTACTTCCACGTCTAAAAGACCCCGGATAATCCGGCCCCACACCTCGGATAATCCGGCCCTGCTTTGGAGATTCTGCAAAGGACTTCGTGCGCGATGTTCAGTACCGGGGCGGATATTTGACCAGACTTTTCCCCCGGAAAATCCGCCCCCCGGATAATCTGGCCCTCTTAGACCGGATAATCCGGCCCAAAAACTTCCCATCAGATCCGGACGGATCTGACTGTATCAGACACGTTTTCATTTCGCGTTTTTCGGACGTTCCGGCGGCCATATAAGCCTGGGAACGCCCTCTAGTTTAGGTTGGACCACGTTAAAACTATTTTGGAGTTGTTTCTTTCATAGAACCTCTGGAATTACCCTGTGATCAATTTTACCAACTACAATTGAGTGTGATCTGTTGTTCCATCGGGAATTAGTAGATTGCAAACTACTGTTCATGGTCGACGGCTGCGTGCACAAGAGCGTGGTGTTGTGAATATCCTACAAGGTTCGAGAGCTATTGCATTGGCATCAGGGATCGAGCGGGAGAGTTCATAGCTACATGCTAGTTATCTATCATCCACCATCACCACCGCCATCTGCTTACTGAGAAGATCGGGCCACCCCATATCAACGGATGCCTCTACATCTACACCACCATGTCCCCCAAGTGGACCGATGACTCGCGCTCGAGCCAAGTTCCTCCAAGCTAAGGTGAATTCACTCCTATACTCATGTGACTTTGATACACCCCTGGATGGCTTGCTACTTCATGCCCCGACAGCATGCATCATCAGGCATGAAGACATGAGCTAGTGGAGCGATAAAGCAGCCAGCAGCTGCCAGGAGCAAGCGGTACTACCGGCCCCAAGTAGCGGTACTACCGCCTAGAGCACCCGGTACTACCCCCCGGATAGAGAGCTTCTGTCAGCAGCCCCAGACCTACCCGGTACCTGCGAGCGGTACGACTGACTTCAACTGGTACTGCTGCATTCATCAAACGGTACTACCGCCCGTGCCTAAAGACCCCGCCAAAGCGTCTTCCCGCACCGGTATTTGCAAGCGGTACTACGCGCGACTGACTGGTACTACCGTTCATCAGACATAGTACTATCGGTCGGCCCAGGGCCTGTGCATCCCAGCTCGACCCTTTGGCCTTGTAACGCAACCCTTTTGATATTTTAGTTGCCTAAAGTACCCCTGACTTTGTGGCTGGCCTATATATAGTCCCCTACCTCTATTGTAAACCCTAGGCATGATATTTGTAATTAGTGGAAACCCCTTGTGGATCTATCTAGTTCTTACCTCATGCTCCTTGACAAAGGAGCACCAAATATCCCAAACCTCGTTGGAGTTTGCATCGTGCCTCCATGTTGTACAAGGCCTAGGCATCGGAGTCCCTTTGCCTAGACGTCAAGATCTCACCGAGTCTCCCTACTCACCGTGCTAGTTCGAGAGAGTCCTCCGCCCGACACCGATCCTAGGGATTGCGACGGACCGGTCACCGACGGCATGAGCTATTGGTGTATATCGTGGTTTTGCGTGTGTGTGTTCATCGTGTTCCTTGTGCGTGTGTTCGTCATGTTCATCCGCCTCTCCTTCCCCCGCACTCCACCCTCGATTTGAACGGGAATTGTGAAAGATCGGGCCACCCTCGAGATTTGCCCTCAACAAAACCGTCATGGGAACAACATCGCACTCCACCATGTCTTTGTAAGGACCAATGGAGAGGGTTACCGATACAGTATTCTTGATCTTCACGGACCCTTGGTCACTTAGCCACTGCACGTGGTAGGGGTGCTTGTGCGGATGGAGGGTGAGGTTGAGCTTCTCACACAACTCGGTGCTAGCAAGGTTGTGGCAACTCCCTCCATCGATGATCACTTTGATAGATTTGCCATTGATGTCGGCTCGTGTTTGGAAGATATTTGAGTGTTGGTCTTCATGCTCTTATGCTTGAGTGGTCAAGATCCTTGTGACTACAAGCGATGGACTTGCGTCATGTTCACACATGAGGAGTTCTTGGTCATATTCTACTCATTGCCTTGTCAATGCTTCCTTGACACGGTCATCAAATTCATCTTCACTCAAGTACTCTTCATCGCCATTGTCACAGATAAACAATACTTTCTTATTTCCACACTCGACCGACTTGTGTCCTTTGCCTCCACACTTGTAGCATTCACCGTTGAAAGGTGTATCACTATTTGGTTGTTTGCCACTTGGGGCAGTTTTATTCCTTGAGGAAGTGTGGGCTTGAAGGAAGATTTAGAGGTACTTGAGGAGCTTCCATTGAAGGTTGTTGTCATAGCGGTTGAAGCTTGCTTGTAGGTGAAATAAGTCTTTGGCTTGTTGTACTTGATGTCCTCTTGCACTTGACGTTCGGCCTTTGTTGCGATGTGCACAAGCTCAACCATGGTGTTGTATGTTTGGAACTCCACGATGTGCTTGATTGGGTGGTTCAAGCTAATAAGGAAACATGCCATAGTTTGCTCCTTGCGCTCGTCAATGTTGGCGCAGATCAAGTTGAGCTCCAGTTCCTTGAAGTACTCTTCCACTGTGTTTGTCCCTTGATGAAGCGATTCAAGGTTGTTGAAGATGTCACGCATGTAGTGCGCCGAAACAAAGCGGGATCTCATATGAGCCTTCATGTCATGCCAAGTTGTGATTGGTGGCTCTTGTCTTGCGTCACGAGCAACTTGAACTTGTTCCCACCAAAGGTTAGCGTAATCATCAAACTCAAGTGAAGCCATGGCGACCATTTTCTCGTTGCTATAATTGTGCATGCGGAAGATCTTGTCGACTTTGAGTTCCCATGAGAGGTATTCTTCGGGGTCATTGGATCCGGTAAACTTGGGCATTGTAAACTTGATCTTGCCGAAAGTTTCTTCATCATGGCGGTTATTACGACGAGCTTGGTGACCTTGTTGATGATCTTGTGGTTGGGGAGGTGGAACTTGATTGTCGTGACCTTGTTGAGGTGCTTGCTCTTTCTCTTGGCGCGGTTGTGGATGATATTGAGGCGCGTTCCTTGGGTGGTGATGTGGATTAGGTGCATGGGCGTCATGGTAAAGATCATGGTCTGGAGCCTCATGACATGGTGGGCGTCGCTCATCTTGTACAACTTAGCGCTCCATGTTTCGATGTGGTGGAGGAGGCACCTCGTGATGGCCATGGTGTTGGTGCGGACGTTCATGACGGTGATGACAAGGAGGAGGATCTTGGAGAGCCTCACGTCGATGGCGAGCTTGATTCGCCAAGTTGGAGTCCTCACTTGTAGTTGCAAGAACTTCATGGTGACGATGGCGATGTAGTTGAGGTTGGACTCGAGGTTCCACTCGCGGTTCTTCTTGTGGTTGTGCTTGTTGGATCACTAGTGCCCTTGCATGATGACGGTGTGCTTCTTGCCTTGCTTGTGTCCTTGAAGAGAAATCACCATCATAGCCATATATTGCGACGTGTCGTGGGGAAGGTACATAGTTTGAAGAGGTTCCATCTTCAACCACAGGGGCGTCATTGCATCTTGGAGCACTTGGATGAAGATCTTGGCGAGAAGTAGAATGATGGTGCGAAGATCTTGAAGAGCTTGATGTGCGTGAATGCGGTCTTTCCATACCGTCGATGAGGCATTGAAGATTGTCACTTGTTTCGGCGACGGAGCATTGGAGCGCTTCATTTTAATGGCCAAAGTTGTGATGCATTGCTTGCATTTGCCTTTCGAGGCCATCGAAGAGGTTGTCGATGTTCCTGAACTCGGCTTGCGTCTTGCCAAATTGTTCGTCTTGTCGTGTCTTGAGAGCTTGGCAACATTCACGGAATTCTTGTCGGACGATGAAGTGACTTGCGCGCGTCATGTACGATCCATATTCTTCTTGGGGAGGTGGTTGTTTCGAATCACCGTGCCGATCCATCATGCAAAACACACAAGGATTGTATATGGAAGTGGAATATGGTGGTGTTAGCCTTGAACCTCACCTTGGGGATTACACCAAACTAGAAACCACAAGTGAGAGCTATAAGCGTGAAATCGCAAAGAAACCTCACACTAAAGAAAGAACTAACTCTCAATAGCTTTTGGTGGAAGGTTAGGGTTGTGGAAAACCAAACGAAATGATCCAAAGAAAAGGCTATTGTCAAAAGTGGTAGAGAACCAAAGATCAAAAGAAAAAAGGAAACGATCTACAAAACACAAGGATACATACACGTGGGGATGGATGTGGTTAGCACGACTATAAAATGAGCACAAAATATCCTAACAAAGACTACGCTCGATGTCATTCCAACGCAAGGAGAGACCACAACTCGTTCGCCAAAAGAGAAATAAGCAACGGATTTGTGCACTTGCCTTGGTCGTGCTCTATCTCTCTCTTTGCTTACAAGCTTTGAGACTCTTTTTGTATTGGGAGACTTTGTATCTTTCTATTTTTCTTTTGCTTTTTTATTCTTTTTCTCCCTTTCTATACTACTATGTCACTTTTGTATTTGCTTCAACACTCTCACTTCTCCAAGGGCAAGTGCATAATGCTTAGGCAAAAACAAAATGAGTTGCTCTCATAGGATAGATACACACAAGGAAGAAGGGTTAACAAGGTGGAGCAAGTTATACCTTTGGTATTGATGACTTGCTACCGGTGTTGGGATGGTGTTCGGCGTCGCGGTGTCAAAGAGCACGGGTTGTACAGTAAATGCGGAAGCTTGTTGTTAGTCAGGAGACACGCACGCGAAACACGAACAAACCAAAAGGAAAAATGTTAGCGAACCAAATTGGCGCAAAACTGGGTATGGAAAATTGTTGTCTGACAGGGGCGATAGTACCGCCAAAATAGGCCAGTTGTACCGGTGATAGGTTTACCGGTGATGACTAGTAGTACCGCTCGCAGGTAGTACCACTCGACTTGTGGTAGTACCACTCCGTGGATTCCTGGGCGCGTGGATCTCGAACTTGACCGCAAAATCGGCCCAAAAATCCTCAAATCTACGAAAATCTAACAAAAATTAGGGCTAGCAACACACAAGGAAGGTAGGTCGATACCCCAAGCAATAGATCTATGGACCAAAACCACGGAAAACTCACCAAATCCAAAGATCGATCCGAAGGAAAAAATTTGGACTCTCTCTCTTTTTTTGGGACTTTTCGAATTTTGGGTGGATAGAAGAAAATTTTGTGGGGGAATTCGTGAGCAACGTAGCTCTTGATACCAATATGTTGAGGGCAAACCTCTAGGGTGGCCCGATCTTTCACGAATCCTGTCCAAATCGAGAGTGGAGTGTGAGGAAAGGAGGGAAGGATGAACACGACAAACTCACGCACGAAGGACATAATGAACACACATATGCAAATCCACGATACACACCAATAGCTCACGCTGGTGGTGATCGGTCCAGCGCAATCCCTAGGATCGACGTCGGGCGGAGGACTCTCTCTCGAACCGGCACGACGAGTAGGGAGACTCAGTGAGATCTTGACGTCTAGGCAAAGGGACTCCGATGCCTAGGTCTTGTACAACACGGAGGCACGATGCAAACTCCCACGAGGTTTGTGATATTTGGTGCTCCTTTGTCAAAGGAGAATGAGGCAAGAACTAGATAGATCCACAAAGGGGTTTCCACTAATTCCAAATATCATGCATGGGGCTTACAATAGAGGTGGGGGACTATATATAGGTCAGCCACAAGTTCAGGGGTAGTTTAGGCAACTAAAATATTAAAGGGGTGCGTTACAAGGCCAAAGGTTCTGGCTGGGACGCATAGGTCCTAGGATGAGCAGTAGTACCGGATCTTATGACCGGTAGTACTGGTTAGGCGCGGTAGTACTGCTCGCGGGTACCGGAGCGGACAAAGTCTTTGGCGTGGTCATCAGGGGCGTGCGGTAGTACCACTGTCTGAGTGCGGTAGTACCGGTTAAAGGCGGTAGTGCCGCTCGCAGGTACCAGGGAGGTCTGGGCCTGCTAGCTAAAAATCTCAACTCGGGGCGGTAGTACCGGGCGCTCCAGGCGGTAGTGCTGCTTCTTGGGGCCGGTAGTACCGCTTGCTCCTAGCAGTTGTTGGCTGCTATGTCGCTCCTCTGGCTCGTGTATTCATACCTGATGATGCATAGTGCCGAGGCATGAAGTAGCAAGCCATCTAGGGGTGTATCAAAGTCACATGAGTACAGGAGCGAAGTCACCTTAGATTGGAGGAGCTTGGCTCGAGCGCGAGTCATCAGTCCACTTGGGGGACTTGGTGGTGTAGATGTAGAGGCGTCTGTAGGATGAGCTGCATCAACACATGCAATGACACTAGTGGATCAGTGTGTGAAACCATGGTGACACAGACCAAAAAACACATAGGAAAGCAGCTTCCACATTGCATGTTGCACCAGTGTGATAGAAGCTACACCACAGAATCCACTAGGGTGTGTGTGGCCATGTGGATCCATGTGGTTTAGGAGAAGAACACATCAAAGACCCTAGGAGATTAGTGTGGTTTAGGAGAAGAACGCACGTAATGACTCTAGTGAATAATTGTGTGGTTTAGGAGAAGAACACATGCTATGGCACCAGTGGATCAATGTGTCAAACCATGGTCACATAGACCAAAAACAGATATGAAAGCAGCTTCCACATTGCATGTTGCACCAGTGTGACAGAAGCTGCACCGCAGAATCCACTACAATGTATGTGGCCATGTGGATCAGTGTGGTTTAGGAGAAGAACACATGCAATGACACTAGTGGATCCATGTGGGGGAAAACCATGGTCACACAGACCAAAAAACACATATTAAAGCAGCTTCCACATTGCATGTTGCACTAGTGTGACAGAAGCTTCACTACAGAATCCACTATAGTGTGTGTGGCCATGTGGATCAGTTTGGTTTAGGAGAAGAACAAATGCAATGGCACTGGTGGATCAGTGTGTCAAACCATGGTCACATAGACAAAAAACACATAGGAAAGTAGCTTCCACATTGCATGTTGCACTAGTGTGATAGAAGATGCACCACAGGATCCACTAGAGTGTGTGTGGCCATGTGGATTAGTGTGGTTTAGGAGAAGAACACATGCAATGACCCTAGTAGATCAGTGTGGTTTAGGAGAAGAACACATGCAATGCCACTAGTGGATTAATGTGGTTTAGGAGAAGAAGACATGTAATGCCTCTAGTGGATCCATGTGTCAAACCATGGTCACATAGACAAAAAAACATAGGAAACCAGCTTCCACTGCACCACAGAATCCACTAGAGTGTGTGTGGCCATGTAGATCAATGTGGTTTAGGAGAATAACACATGCAATGACACTAGAAAATCAGTGTGGTTTAGGCGAAGAACAAATGCAATGACACTAGTGGATCCATGTGTCAAACCATGGTCACACAGACCAAAAACACATAGGAAAGTACCTTCCACATTGCATGTTGCATTAGTGTGATAGAATCCACTAGGGTATGTGTGGCCATGTGGATCAGTGTGGTTTAGGAGAAAGAACACATGCATGCCACTAGTGGGTCAATGTGGTTTAGGATAAGAACACGTGCAATGCTTTTAGTAGATCCTTGTGTGTCAAATCATGGTCATACATACCAAAAAACACATAGGAAAGCAGCTTCCACATTGCATGTTGCATCAGTGTGAGAGAACCTGCACCATAGAATCCACTAGAGTATGTGTGGCCATGTGGATCAGTGTGGTTTAGGAGAAGAACACATGCATTGACTCTAGTAGATCAGTGTGGTTTAGGAGAAGAACACATGCAATGACACTAGTGGATCAGTGTGTGAAGCCATTGTAATACAGACCAAAAACACATAGGAAAGCAACTTCCACATTGCATGTTGCACCAGTGTGACTGAAGCTGCACCATAGAATCCACTAGGGTGTGTGTGGCCATGTGGATCAGTGTGGTTTAGGAGAAGAACACATGCAATGACACTAGTAGATCAATGTGGTCTAGGAGAAGAACACATGCAATGACATTGGTGGATCCATGTGTGGTTTACCATGGTCACACATACCAAAAAATACATAGGAAAGTAGCTTCCACATTGCATGTTGCACCAGTGTGACAGAAGCTGCACCGCAGAATCCACTACAATGTATGTGGCCATGTGGATCAGTGTGGTTTAGGAGAAGAACACATGCAGTGACACTAGTAGATCGGATGTGGTTTAGGAGAAGAAGACATGCAATGACACTGGTGAATCCATGTGTGGTCAAACCATGGTCACACAGACCAAAAAACACATAGTTAAGCAGCTTCCACATTGCATGTTGCACCAGTGTGACACAAGGTGCACCATAGAATCTACTATAGTTTTGTGTGGCCATGTGGATCAGTGTGGTTTAGGATAAGAACACATGCAATGACTCTAGTAGATCAGTGTGGTTTAGGAGTTAACACATGCAATGACACTAGTGGATCAGTGTGTCAAACCATGGTTACACAGACCAATAGACACATAGGAAAGCAACTTCCACATTGCATGTTGCACTAGTATGACAGAAGCTGCACCATAGAATCCACTAGGGTGTGTGTGGCCATGTGGATAAGTGTGGTTTAGGAGAATAACACACGCAGTTACTCTACTGGATCCATGTGTGGTTTACCTTGGTTACAAATACCAAAAAACACATAGGAAAGCAGCTTCCACATTGCATGTTGCAACAGTGTGACATAAGTTGCACCACAGAATCCACTAGGGTGTGTGTGGCCATGTGGATCAGTGTGGTTTAGGAGAAGAACACGTGCAATGACTCTAGTAGATCAGTGTGGTTTAGGAGAAGAACATGTGCAATGACACTGGTGGATCCATGTGTGGTCAAACCATGGTGACATAGACCAAAAAACACATAGGAAAGCAGCTTCCACATTGCATGTTGTACCAGTGTGACAAAAGCTGCACCACAGAATACACTAGTGTGTGTGGCCATGTCGATCGGTGTGGTTTAGGAGAAGAACACATGCAATGGCACTGGTGGATCAGTGTGTCAAACCATGGTCACATAGACCAAAAATACATAGGAAAGTAGCTTCTACATTGCATGTTGCACCAGTGTGACAAAAGGTGCACCATAGAATCTACTATAGTGTGTGTGGCCATGTGGATCGGTGTGGTTTAGGGAAAGAACACATGCAATGACTCTAGTAGATCAGTGTGGTTTAGGAGAATAACACATGCAATGACATTAGTGGATCAGTGTGTGAAACCATGGTGACACATACCAAAAAAACATAGGAAAGCAGCTTCCACATTGCATGTTGGACCAGTGTGACAGAAGCTGCACCACAGAATCCACTAGGGCGTGTGTTGCCATCTAGATAAGTGTGGTTTAGGAGAATAACACATGCAATGACACTAGTAGATTAGTGTGGTTTAGGAGAAGAATGCATGCAATGACTCTACGGGGTCCATGTGTGGTTTACCTTGGTCACAAATACCAAAAAACACATAGGAAAGTAGCTTCCACATTGCATGTTGCACCAGTATGACTGAAGCTGCACCACAGAATCCATTGTACATCAAAGTTCGTTCTACAAAATATTGTACTAATAGTAACGACAGAACATTTGACAGATTCAGTAGCATTTGGAAGATTCACCAGTATAGAATAGACTATAAAGATATCAGATAGATTCCTGGTTCATATTCAGCAGCACTTGACAGATTGTGGCAGTACACAGAAAGTGAACAAAAGAATTGACAGATTCAGCAATGCGGACATTGAAATTCAATATATGTAGCAAGGACTGATTCAAAAGGAAAGCGAGACCATATTCAGCACTCGACCGGTCGATCTGAACAAGTACCGAACAAAACTTTTGATAGGTTCAGTAGCATTTGAAAGATGCAGCAGCAGTACATAATAAGAAAGAAAAAACGACAGATTCACAGTTCAAATTCAGCGTCACCTGGACATATTCAGCAGCATTTCAAAGTGACAGATTCAGTTTGCTATTTTCTCTGAACACTCGTCATTGGAAGAAACAAAACTGACGATCAAGTCTACTTTTGTGTGTGATGTGCTCGTCGTTCGACGTAGAGCTCGTTGGGAACCCCAAGAGGAAGGTATGATGAGCACAAAAGCAAGTTTTCCCTCAGTTATGAAACCAAGGTTTAATCGAACCAGTAGGAACAAGGAAACACCCCAAAGGTGTTACTAGCTGAGCTTTGGCAGGGCGCACTACCGGTGCTAGTAGCAACGTGGAGACCTGCACAACACAACCACAAAACTTTGTCCCCAACTTGCGATGAGGTTGTCAATCTCACCGTGTTTTGCGGAAAACAAAGGATTAAACGTATCGAATGGAAATAAGTAAAAGTTCGCAGAAAGTAAACACAAAGCAGTAAAAGATTGTAGATTGTATGTAAAGAGAAAGGAGCGGGATCCATAGTTCACTAGAGGTGGCTCTCCTTAGATAGATAACATGCTGGGTGAACAAATTACAGCGGGGCAATTGACAAACACCGAGAAAGCAATACATGCATATACTAATCATCTTGACTCCTTTGAGACTTGATTGGGCATTACAACATAATACATAGACCGCCATCCAACTGCATCTATGACTAATAATCCACCTGCAGGTTATCATCCGAACCCCCTCCAGTATTAAGTTGCAAGCAACAGATTATTGCTTTACGAACTGCATGTAAAGTAAACAATACGATTGTTCTATGAATAAAGGATTGTTGTTTTCTCCCTAGTAGCAACAACACATCTAGTACCTTAGAGATTTCTATCACTTCCCCAGATTACCAGAGGCATGAACCCACGATCGAGCATAAATACTAACTCTTGGAGTTGCTAGCATCTACTTGGCCAAGATAGCTACTAACAACGGAAAGCATGCAAGATCACAAATAACAAAGACATGATAGAATCAATAATCAATCTGAAATAGCATCTCAATATCCATTGGATCCCCGCAACCACAACATGTATGAATTACAAATAGATAATCTTGATCATGAACAGAGATCACAAGATCTAAACATGAAAGCACAAAGGAGGAGAACCAGCCATCTAGCTACTACATGGATCCGTAGTCCAAGGATGAACTACTCACGCATCACACCGGAGGCTTGCATGGTGATGAAGAAGGCCTCCAGGGTGAATTCCCCTCTCCGGCAGGGTGCCGGGAAGAGCTTCAGATCCCTCCGGATCTAGGGATGGAGATGACGGCGGCTACAGCGTGGATTTTTGATCGGGTACTTAGAGTTTTCGTCCCGAGGGCAATATATAGGCGGAAGGAGAGGCCGAGGGGGTGTCGGGAGCGGCCACACCACCCCCTGGCGCGGGCCAGGCCTGGCCGTGCGGCCAGGTGGTGTGGTGGCTCCCTGGCCCTTCTCCGTCTCGTATTCTGGCACTTGATCACTTCCGGAAAAATAGGCACTTTGGCTTTTGTCCCGCCCAATTCCGAGAATATTCATTTTCTGACTTTCCTGGAACCAAAAACAGCAGAAAACAGGCAGCTGGCACTGTGGCTCTTATTAATAGGTTAGTCCAAGAAATCATATGAAAGGTACTCCAAAGTTGGAACAAAACACAAGAAAGTGGATAAAACCAAGCATGGAACATCAAAAATTATAGATACATTTGCAATGTATCAACATCCCCAAGCTTAACTCCTGCTCGTCCTCGAGTAGGTAAGTGATAAAAAGAAAGAAATTTTTGAGGTGACATGAACCATCAAATAGTTGATCAAAGTATTTGTAAAACATTCAAAAGCTGGTATCATAGTACTTCAATCATAACATGAAAGACAAAGTTCTAGAAATAAGCAAAGAAACTATGATGAAACATGAAAAGGCACAAACAAAAGATTCATGAATAACATGCGTTGCAAGACGTTTGTTTGTTTCACATAAATAAAGCATGGCATAATAGTATTCAGCTTGTCCCTCAATAGAGTAGCAAATATAAATGCATAGGACACCTTCAAAGTTCATAAGAGTGACTAGATACAATAGTTTAAAACAAGCAATATCAAGTTATGCATCAATCAACTAGTCTTGGGAGAATGCACATAGAACTAAGAATGGCCACTATGCTCTCAAAGTAGGTGCATAAAGATAGAAGGTGGAGACTCAATATTATGGTGGAAGAAAGGCCTTTGTAAAAGTAAGTAGGGATTCAAGTCTCATAAAGAGCTTCCAAAAATTATGGTACTTATAGCTTTCAGCTCTCATTGCCCCTATCATAAGCATCTTGAAGGTGATTAAGGTTAAAGTGACACAACTAAGAGGATATGCTTGACAAGTTATAAACCGAAATCTCATGCCCCTTACTTACGAAGACCGATCCTCATGCTACTCAACTTCAGTCACGAGTAAGCTCTTGTCATTGTAAGTATATGTGTATCATTAAGAACCGCCAACGGGGTACCCCTTGCACATGATACGGGAGCTTTCCCATAATCAAAATGACAAGGCAAGCAGATAATGAGCATCTCGGTGATCTTTTTTATTTGCTAGTTGCATAGGTTTTTATTGAGGATGCTTCATAGAGTGCTCATTATGCTGATGCTGCAAGTTTCCACCATGATTAGGCATGGCTTAGGCTAGCGGCCCAGGCGTTTCTCTAACACACATACAAACTCCATGATCTTACAAGTTCCACTTTTATTTCACACCGCCGGGATCCGTAAGCAAAAGAACATGATATCAACGCTGTACAAAGTACAAGTGCAATGTTGAAAGCGTTCCCCATGAAACATGGTTCTGCTAATTTCAACTTATAAAGCGCAAGCATATACGCAACAAAGAAGGACCCAATGGTTAAAGTTTATTAGAGGCAAAAAGTAAAGTGTGCCATCAAGTTCGTGAGAGCTTTAATCACTAGTTTTCTCATAACAAGTTTAATTTGGAAGGTAAACAAAAGCATGAATATACTTGGAATAGCATAAGCTAATAGGTAGGTATGGTGGACTCTTTGGAAATATCTTGGTTTAGGGAGTTGGATGCATGAGTGGAACTCATACTTTGTTGTGGAGGCTAGCAAAAGACTTGGAGCGACAAACTAAGAGAGCAATAATGGCCATAATCATGCAGAGCGACAAAACATCATTGATCAAAGCATAAAGTGATACTATAAGTTGAAAACTAAAGGATCATAAAGGCTATGGTGACTTGAGATAGTCATAACATGTTGTGAACATGTGCCAAGTCAACCCCAATAAAGCATCAAAGGATAATACCACTATACTATGCTTTAATATGCTAAAACAACGTATGATTCATCCAAGGCACATTAAGAAATCTCAATTGTTTATAACAAGTCATGCTATAGCAAAGAATACTAAGCATAAAGCCAAAACAATATCAAGCATGGCATGACATAGCATAGGCCACAGTCAAAAACAAGCTCTTTTTACCACATAAGCATGAACTTTCCTACTCTTTTCCAAACCAAACCAAACTATTTGCAAACTAAAGTGTGAAAGAGGGGGTCCAACCAACTTATTCAAAAAACTAAGCAAACCAAGCAAACTAAAAACCAAAATGAAAACAAAAAGAAGATGCTCCAAGAAAAACACAACTGTGCACGAAACAATAAAAATGAAGCGTTTGGAAGAAACCTAGAATTTTTATTGATGAAGAAGGGGATGCGTTGGGCATCCCTAAGCTTTGACGCTTATACTTCTTGGATATTTCTTGGGGTGACACGCGTGGCATCCCCAAGCTTAAGCTTTAGTCCATCCTTCATCTCATTACTCATTCCTTCCATACACCTGCAAATTTTCCTTCATACAAAACTTCACACAATCTCATTAGCAACATTAGTGCACTTAAGATAAATAAGTCTCAAGGTTCAGTTCTAACACCAAATGAACTTCCATTAGAACACTATTTACTGTAGCACTTCCCTCAAAAATCTCAATTCCCCAAAGGAACTCAAGAAGGAACTAACAAGAAGCAAATGCAGAAAATGGCAGAAATCTGTCAAAACAGACAAGCAGATATAGACGAATTTTTTCGAAGACCTTCTGTTGCTCAAATCAAAAAGTGTTGAACTAACGAAAGTTAGATAACAACCTGGGGCAGAAGCACAAAAAATTACAGCTTAATCCGACATACAGAGCTCTCTCACAAATTTTTACGGTGAAGCACAAAAATCTGTTTCGGGACAGCAACTTTCCCAATCATTACTTCACTCTCATTAGAGGTTACTCTTGGCACAAAAAGCAAATAAAAAGGATAAGGAGAGGTTATTACAGAGGTAATAACTTCTAAGACTCATCTAAAACTTTTGGGTTATCTCCCAATAAGTACTTTTCTTTAACGCCTTTAAGTTAGGCATAAGAAGCAAAGAAAGAATCAAGTGTTCTCAAATGAAGAAGCATTAAAACGAACTTGCTTGCCCTTACCTCTCTTATTTTTATTCTTAACCTTTGGGAAAATGTGATTGTTTAGTGGAGAAGAAAGGTTCATGGTCCCCTTTTCCACATCTATTATTGCTCCAAGGAGTTCTAATAGGGACCTTCCAAGTGTAATTTGTCCTTTTCCTACACATTCCATAACAAGATAATCAGTAAAAATCATTTTCCCAAAGATCTTTGTAAACACTCCTTCAGCTATTCCAATAGGTAGTATAGTAGCATTATTAGCAAGAGATATTTCTTTTCCTCCTTTAGTAAGCCCCCAAAGATTCAAAGATTTATAAATATCTTTGGGCATAAGACAAAATTCAGACATGATATCGCAGCGGGCTTGAAAAGTTTTAGTGTTTATCTCAATCTTTACTGTAGGGAGCCACTTTGATGGTTCAAAATTTATTGGAACATAATTGTGATGCTCCCTAAGCGTATTATAGCAATCTTTTAAGCTAGTAGTCCTAGTCTCAAGAGTGTTCAATCTAGCAAATATTCTTGCGAAAGAAATATCAGTTTGGCTAGGCAAGTTGTAAGTGAGGATCAATTTCTTTATAGCATTAATAGCATCATCCTCATTACATTGGAGGAAATCTCCTCCCACAATAGCATCTAAAGCATATCTATAGCAAAGAGCAATTCCAAGGTAAAAACTGCTAAGGAACAAGCTTTGAGTCATTTTAGGCTCAGTTTTTTCATGTAGATCAGAGATTCTAGACCAAGCTTCTTTAAAACTTTCCTCAATTCCTTGTTTAAAAGTGAAAATCATTTCCTCGGGTGACATAGTGATTGGAGCAAGGCTAGACATAGTGGCAACTTAAGAAAGGAACTAATTTTTTTGTGTTTTTGAAATAAGAAAGCAAACTAGTAAAACTATTTTTTTGTGTTTTTGATAAAGAAACAAGCAAACAAAGCAAAAAGAAACTAAGCAAAACAAAAACAACAAAGTAAAGAGATTGGTTATGAGGGACTTGTAACACCCTCAAATCGGCCCTATGCAAGTTTTATCCCTTTCCGCCAAACCCGCATAGAAACGATTCAAGGACGCCCACCAGGCACTTTCGTGCGGGTGGAAAACGAAGTAATAACATTACACAACAGTCCTTGATGGGACCCATAGAATACTTATATATACAGCATGACTCCAAGAGCCAAGAATACAGAGATACACTACAAAGTTCCAAATCACCTTGAAACCAATATAACGTCCGAGTACGACCAAGATGCAAATGGGGCTAAGAGCCCTGAAGAATAACTAATGGCGTCCATAACCCTGCCCAGGCCAAGCTAGAAGGGTAACCCTGCTAACGACGTCGATCTCAAACCTGCTAAACAAAAGGGGTGCCGACAAAGGGCAAAGGAAAAAGAGGAGCGTCAGTACTGAGGCCAGTACATGGCGAGGCTAGAATTCGCCGGTCCTCGCCTACACAGGTATGGTGGACTGAAGCGGCAGCGCAACGGCGCTAAACAACCTATAGAGACTCGATTCATCTGTCGGCTATTAGAGAGGGATAAGAGAGACCTATTCGGATCCAACCTGCTACTAACAACCAAACATACCCATCCTGGCATTTCCCCCTCGATACCAAATCGAGGAAGTCAAACCGAGGAACTCACACGGTTGGCAGTTTTATTCATTCCATTATAGTTGAAGCACTTACTAGTCGGATAGAGATAGCATGAGTCATCCTGAAGCATAAGTAGTGGGCAGTTTTAATTAACCATTCTATGGTAGTTGGAACATTTACTAGTCAGATATAATTGTCCTGAAGAATCCCAAAACCCAGCAGTTGTTGGCACTTTTATCACATTCCATTGGAGTTGCAATACTTACTAGGCAGATATAACAAGACACAAGGAACCCCAGCTCCACCAGTTGTTGGCATTTTAATTATCCATTCCGTTGTATTTGAATCTGATTACTAGTCACATATTAAGTCAAATTTATAGCACTACTTTAGTTATGCTTGTCTATGATCATGATACTGTGCTCCAAGTCATCAATAACCACGGACACGGCTTTTAGAAAGTTTTACCCTGTAGGGGTGCACAAATAGCAACACACACTCGATCAACCTCGGAAAAACCAACTCAAAACCCAACGAGGCTTTCACGACAAAGCAATCACAGGATTCATAAAATATTTCAGGGGGCCACCCCACTAAGCTACCCGCGACGAAGTTGGTCGGGTCCAAGACAGACCCAGGGTTTGTGTGGACGGCTGTAAATGACTGGGAACCCGAAAGTGTGACTGGGCTTGTCGATACAGCGAAAACGTGTCACGATCCTAAACAGTACAGGTGCTCCACGCACAATCTTAAATAAAGCAGTAAAGCATGGCATAAGTACAGGATAGTAATAAAACCCCAAACTAGTTTGTGGCCCCAAGAAATAGAAATGAATCAAGCTCTGGCTCAGGGGGGTCCATAAGGCCTCCCGGATGTGGATAGTGCGAAAAATCAAGGAACAGGTATCAAGTACTCGTGGTCCTACAGGACACAAGTGAGCGTGGAAGAACCAAATAACATCTATTGCCCACCGATGCCTCTGCATTAGTTATATCTAGCATTTTAATAGTTGTATTTAAAGTCATGATCATCTCCACCATTAAGCATCTCCACCATAAAGCATGTGCCCACCTTCCAACAACGATGGAACAACAAGGACGCAGAACAGCACCTGAGCAAGCAACTACGACTCACAAGGCCGACTGTCTATCAAACAATAGGAAATAGGATGTGTCCAAGGCAATATAGAGGCTGCAGGGTATATATAAATGGTACACGGAAACTAGAGCATCGCAACACGGATAGCAATAGATCAACAGGAGGAAGTAAAGACTATAAATGCAAAATAGGTAGAAAGGGGGAGAGATGGCCTGGGAATCACTGCCGAAGGTTCATTATCCGACGAACTTGTCGATACTCGCATCAACTCATCGGCCTAATCCGCGAAGAAGCAAACACTAGAACAAACACCGGATGCACTATTTAATACTACGGCAAAAGATCCGGCATGATTATGATATGATGCAGATGCGGTGCAATTAGGCAATATTAAGCGGAACCGGGGTCCCGACAATTAATTAAATGGTTCAAGTTATTTAACAAGCCCGCAATTTAAATGTTGTATTAACACGGCAAAACATAGCATCGGTTCGCTACACAAATTTAAATGGAGTCCGGAATAAGGCAAAGATATCCTGCAGATGGACTCCATATTAATTATGAGGTGAATCGGCATGATGCCCCCAAAACCCCATGATATGTGTGCAAGCATGACAATTTAATATGCAACAAGTTTTATATATAGCATTTATAAAATAGGGGCTCATGAAAAGGTTCACACATCTGGGTTCGGAAGATCTTGGTTCCGGGGTTCGGGGCTGGGTCTCAGGGTTCGACGAGGAGCGGGGGGTCAGTTTGATGGGATCGGTCTTCGGAGGTCGTCGCAGGTCTTGGTTTGGCGTCGGCGGCTCATCGGATTCGCCCTGGTCGGAGTCGATCTTGTCGTCGCGAAGATCTTGTCGGATCCTCGTATCGGGTCGGTCTTGGCATCTGTGTCGAAGATCATGGTGTTCCGTGATTCCATGTCGACGTGGTCGTCGTACTCGATGGAGAACTCGGTGTTCCGTGTCGGCGATCTTGGCATCCGGGTTCTCGGCGAACTTGGCATCCGGGAAGGAGTACTTGTCGCACCGGGGTTCGGTCTTCGGGGTTCGGACTCCGGTAGAAGTTCTTGTCGTTCCCTGTCGAAGATCTTGTTGTCCATATGAAGACCTTGGTGTGCCATCTCGATCATCTGTGGCCGGCATCGGGTTGGTCTTGTCCGTGAGGAGATCTTGGTGACGGGATCGAAGAACTTGTTATGGGTCGGTCTTGTACTTGGATTTGGCTTCGAGAAGATCTTGAGGATCTGGTTTCCAACCTCACATCCTCGCTGTACCGGCTCGCGCAGCCAAACAGAGCCAAAACGTATCATGACGACGAAAGGCAAATACACCGCAAGGCCTACTTGGCCTGGCATGCAACTCTAGGAGGCGGACTGATATGGGGTGGCCCGATCTTCTCAGCAAGCACTTGTCAATGGTGATGATGGATGATAGATAACTAGCCTATAGCTATGAACTCTCCCGCTCGATCCCTGATGCCAATGCAACAGCTCTCAAACCTTGTAGGATATTCACAACACCACGCTCTTGCGCACGCAGCCGTGACCACGAACGGTAGTATGCAATCTACTAATTCCCAATGGAACAACAGATCACACTCAATTATTGTTGGTAAACTCGAACACAGGGTAATTTCAGAGGTTCTATGAAAGAAACAACTCCAAAATATTTTAACGTGGTCTAAACCCTAAACTACGATGGCCCCATCTATTTAAGGGCTAAGGATCGGTGGCTGCGACTAGGAATAATAGTTCAACTCGAACTAGGCTAAGATACAACCGACCCAAGGTGGGTCGGCTCAAGGCGCGCAGGCCTACTCTGCCGTGGCAGAGTCGAACCCGGTTTTTCTGTCGCGGCAGGCTGCCGTGGCAGAAGGCTGCGTGGTTTCTCTGCTGCGGCAGAGATCCCTCGACCATGTGTTGATCTTCTCGTGGAGTGCTCCTTGCGCTTCCTCCCTCTCCTCCCTCGCGCATTCCTCATTGATCAACACGCCATGTTCCTTCAGCTCCTCACTCTGTGCTATGCCTTCTTCTCCTAAGTACCTGATCATACAATAATTCAAAGACTTAGGTAGTATAAAATTCTCATTAATTAAAACACCAGGTTCATTAAGAAACAAGTTCACCTGTTGTTCTAGTAGCTTGGCACGAGCTCTTGTGATTGGTCCAATCCTTATCTCATTGGATTGATCCTTCTTTGCAATCGAAACAACTTCATTAGCAATTGGGGTAGGTGTAATTGTAGGGATGTCCTCATCATCTCCCTCCCTTCAAAAGGCGTCGACCTCGACGCTCCAAGGTCTTCTCCAGCATATGGTGACAAATCAGCAACGTTGAAGCTGTTGCTAACTCCACCAAACTCCTCAATAGGTATATCAACCGAGTAGGCATTATCATTAATCTTGGCTAACACCTTGTAAGGACCAGCACCACGTGGCTTCAATTTTGATTTTCGAAGTAGTGGAAACCTATCCTTGCGCAGATGCACCCAAACCATATCTCCAGGCTCGAACAACACTTCTTTTCGTGTTTGATTTCTTGCAGCAGCAATGTTCTTGCCTTTCTTCTCAATAGCCTCTCGAGTCTTCTCATGTATTTTCTTCACATAATCAGCACGTTTTGATGCCTCCATATCAACTCTCTCATGTAATGGCAGAGGCAACATATCAAGTGGCGTCAATGGCTTGAAACCATACACCACCTCAAAAGGACAAAGCTGAGTAGTTGAATGCACAGCCCTGTTGTAAGCAAACTCAACATGTGGCAAACACTCTTCCCATTCCCGCAGATTCTTTTTAATCATGGTCCTTAGCAGCTGTCACAATGTTCTATTCACCACCTCCGTTTGACCATCTGTTTGGGGATGACATGTAGTACTGAACAGCAACTTCGCTCCTAGCTTCCCCCATAAGGTCTTCCAAAAGTAGCTCATGAACTTCACACCACGGTCAGAAACAATCGTCTTGGGTACTCCATGTAATCTCACGATGTCCCTGAAAAATAGGTTAGCAACATGCGACGCATCGTCGCTTTTGTGGCAGGCAATAAAATGAGCCATCTTAGAGAACCTATCTACTACCACAAATATAGAATCATGACCTCTCTGAGTTTTAGGTAGACCTAGCACAAAATCCATACTAATGTCTTCCCATGGAATAGTAGGTGCAGAGAGAGGTGTATACAAACCGTGAGGCTTCAGCTTAGATTTCGACTTGTGGCATGTAATACATCGGCTCACAAATCTGTACACATCACGCCTCATCTTGGGCCAATAAAAGTGATCAGCAAGCATGAGCAACGTCTTCTCACGCCCAAAGTGACCCATCAAACCACCAGCATGTGATTCCTGCACTAAAAACAAACGCAACGACGATTCTGGAATACATAGTTTGTTAGCTCTAAACAAATAGATACTTATCCCATGCGTTTCTAAGAGCACACAAACGATATGGTTCAGCAAAATCGTGGTCAGTTGCATAAAGTGCACAAATAGCTTCTAATCCAGGAATTTTAACATCAAGATTGGTTAATAGCATGTTCTTCCTAGACAGAGCATCAGCAACAACATTTTCTTTTCCCTTCTTATAATTAATGATGTAAGGAAAAGACTCAATGAACTCAACCCATTGAGCTAATCTTCTATGCAAGTTTGATTGAGCTTTCAAGTATTTCAATGCTTCATGATCAGAATGTATGATGAATTCCTTTGGCCACAAATAATGTTGCCAAACCTCAAGTACTCTAACAAGTGCATACAATTCTTTATCATAGATTGAATAATTCAAACGAGCACCAGTCAATTTCTCAGAAAAATAAGCTATAGGGCGACCCTCTTGCATTAAAACGCCACCTATGCCTATACCACTAGCATCACATTCAACTTCAAATTGCTTTGAAAAATCAGGTAATGCAAGCAATGGTGCAGAAGTAAGCAAACGTTTCAAAGTATCAAAAGCAATGTCTTGGGCCACGCCCCATATAAAGGAACACCTTTCTTTGTCAAATCATTCAAAGGTGCAGCAATGGTGCTAAAATCTTTCACAAAGTGCCTATAGAAACCAGCGAGACCGTGGAAACTACGCACTTGACTTACATTCATTGGAGTAGGCCAATTCTGAATTGATTCAATTTTAGATTGATCCACCTCTACTCCATACTTAGAAACAACAAATCCTAGGAATATGACCTTATCTTTTGCAAATGTACACTTCTCAAGATTAGCATATAGTTTATTATCACGTAACACTTGCAAAACTTGTCTCATATGAGTGCAATGTTCAGATTCGGTGTGGCTATATATAAGTATATCATCAAAGTAAACAACCACGAAACGACCAATAAACTCTCTCAAAACATGATTCATCAAACGCATGAAAGTACTAGGTGCGTTAGTAAGACCAAATGGCATAACTAACCACTCATACAAGCCAAATTTAGTTTTGAAAGCAGTTTTCCATTCATCCCCTTCTTTCATCCTAATTTGATGATAACCACTACGCAAGTCAATTTTAGAGAAAACAGCAGCACCACTCAATTCATCTAGCATATCCTCTAAGCGTGGAATAGGATGACGATATCGAATAGTGATGTTATTAGTCGCTCTACAATCAACACACATGCGCCAAGTACCATCTTTCTTAGGAATTAAAATAACAGGAACAACACAAGGGCTAAGAGAGACACGAATGTACCCTTTATCCAACAACGCTTGTACTTGCTTCTGAATTTCTTTAGTTTCTTCGGGATTAGTCCTGTAGGGTGCACGGTTGGGAAGTGTGGCGCCAGGAATCAAGTCCACTTGATGTTCTATACCACGCAAGGGAGGCAAACCTGCGGGTACATCTTCTAGAAACACATCCCCAAAGTCCTGCAAAACAGATGAAACACCAAGAGAAATAGGGGTCATGTCATTAGAAACCAATACCTCGCCCTTATACATCAGCACAAGTGGCATGGCTGTAGGATCCTCACAAAATTCTCTCATATCTTCCTTAGTGGCTAATATCACTAGACCAGGCACTCTCTCACTTTTCGTTATATCACTCAATTTAGGCTCAATTACATCAGGAACAGCTGTCACACAATCTCGCCGAGTGGTAGTATCTTCCATCAAATTCACCTCTATCTTCTGGTGAGAATCATTCACAATTTCTTGTGGTGTCATTGGCTGCATAGTAATCTTTCTTCCTTTGAATTCCAAGTGATATGTATTGGCTCGGCCATTGTGTTGCACATGGCGATCATAGAGCCATGGCCGACCCAATAGGAAGTGACAAATAGTCATAGGAACCACATCAAAATCAATAGAATCTTTGTATGGCCCTATTTGAAAGTTCAATCGTACCATATGATTTACCTTCATCTCACCATTGTTGCTCAACCATTGTATGTAGTATGGCTTGGGATGAGGTAAGTATGTCAAATTTAGTTTGGCACATAATTCCTTACTTGCAAGATTTCTGCAGCTACCTCCATCAATAATGACCTTGCAAGCTTTATTTGGTCCAACTAGAGCTTTTGTTTGGAACAAGTTGCAATGCTGGGATTACTCAACCGGTTGCACACTAAGTACACGTGAAGACACGACGATAGTTGGTGCACGCTCAGCATATGCATCAGCACCATCCTCACCGTCATCAATATCAACATCAGAAGCTTCATCTCCACTTTCGACTTCACCTTGTTCATTAACAAACATAACTTTGCTGTTTGGACAATCCTTCTTGTAGTGACCTCTACCACCACAAGTGTGGCACACCACATCACGAGTACATGCAGTAGACATGTTGGAACCTGAGCTAGCAGCAGGAGCAGCGGGTTTCCGAGCATTAGAACCAAATGAAGGTGTACTTGTTGGTTTGGACGATGGTGTAAACGGAACAGCAGCTGGTGGCGCAGCTGTAGGAGGAATAGGTCTGACCGAAAATCTGCTGGAGGATGGGAAACGAGTACGTGACTTTGCCTCTTCTGCCAACTGGGATTCGGCCTCTCTAGCATGATGCAACAACTCATTCATGGTCTCATACTTGTGATGACGAACAATGCTCTTGATTGGTAACTTCAAATTGTTTAGGAATCGCTGCATGGTCATCTCAATGGACTCACGAATTCTAGCACGCTGCATAAGCATCTCCATCTCCATGTAGTACTCATCAACTGTCATTGTTCCTTGCTTTAGTTGCGTCAATTTATCAAAAACTGAACGCAAGTAGTTAGTTGGGACGAAACGAGCTTTCATGATTTGCTTCATCTCGCGCCAATCCATCACAGGAAGTTCATTGTCCTCCCTCCTATGTTGCACAAGAGCATCCCACCAACACAAAGCATAACCATCAAATTCAGATACTGCAAGTCTAACCTTCTTATCTTCTGGATAGTCAAATAAGCGCCAGAGTTTCTCAATCTTCAACTCCCATGTGAGGTAGTCTTCAGGATCAATGGAACCATCAAACTTAGGAATTGAGAATTTTGGCTTGCCCAAACCATCATCAGCAGTTTGGTTGGGAACACGTTGAGCACGCCTAAGAGGAGCATACCCACGGCCATGAGGTGCATGGGCAGGTGCATGGGCAGGTGCTTGGGCAGGTGCATGGGCAGGTGCATGGGCAGGGGGAATGGCACGTCCCCTGCCAACATGTGGAGCAGCATCCATAGCGCTACCCTCATCAAAATCATCAAAGGCATCATCATGTTGAGGCTCTTCCCATCTATGTAAAGCGGCTGTCAAACCCTCAATGGACTGCTGCAAAGCGGTCACATTGACATTGAGCGTAGCCACTTGTGTTTGAATAGTATCCACCGTTCCAACATGGTGATCCAATCTCACATTCAGATCTTGGAGATTCTTGTCAATGGCATCTGTCGTGTGGGTAAACACATGTGTCAAGTGGGACTTCAAAGCCTCATATTCACGCCAATTGACGAGTTCCTCATCCTTCTTTTTCTGCATCACAACATCATCATCACTAGAAGACATGATTAGTAGGTTAGTGCACAAAATCAAAAATTTGTATGGTGGAACTCTCATAGCTCACTCACAACTAATAAGAAAGGAGATCTTACCGTTCCAAAGTGAATAGAGATGCTCTACCAACGAAATCAAAGACTGATGCACTTGATGTGATGAAGTGAATATCAAAGGTATAGAGAATGATCACAAGGCGCACAAGGTATTTATGGTGGAGCTATAGGTATGGTATCCTAACTACACCGCAAACAAGTCCTAGTGCTGATCGTACAAATACCCAAGGAAACACACACGTGGAGAAAAACGTGGTAATGCAACTATGAAGGGTGTTGCACTATGCTCGAGAGACACTAGCAAAGCTCAATGTAAACAGGCACAAGATTGCTCAATCTACCGGTGCACAAAAGATAACACTAGGCCTCTTGCTCAAATTCTCTCTCTTTTTTTAATACAACCTTTTCTTTTTCTTTGCGATAGCTTTTCCTTGATACTTTTCTTTTTGCTATCTTCCCTTTTTTTGATAGATAACACACGGCCAATTACAAAGTACGGCACCAAAAGTCCTAAGAGAGCCTGTCGGAGCGGAAACTAGTCTCAATAGGCAAGTTCCTACACCTATGTAGTAGATTGGCTGTGGCTAAGGGTTTTGGAAAAGTGCAAATCGATCACACTTTGTAATTATGGTGTCATGGCAGAAAAACAGCTCAAAAACCTGCCGCGGTAGAGCGGTAACTTGTAACTCAGAAAGTCCTGCCGTGGTAGACTTGGTAACCCAGAAAGTCCTGCCGTGGCAGACTCGGTAACCTGGAAAGTATTTTTTTTAATTCCGACTCAGCCAAGAGTAGAAGACGAGGACTCTTAGAGTAGATCGGATCTAACTTGATGGTGGCGGAAAACAATGGTGGCAAACGACTAAATATAAGAGAACAAAACGACAAAGAACAGATCTAGATTGAAACTAAACGATGAACACGACCAGCAACTATTACTCGTCTACGATGCAATCTAGTCTATGACAACTCTTTTTTGTGGGGCTTTTTCTGGATAGGACTAAAAACACTCTCTAATCTATAGATGGGTTGTGGATTGCTTACCGAGGAAACGAGGAAATCTGATACCAAGATGATATGGGGTGGCCCGATCTTCTCAGAAAGCACTTGTCGATGGTGATGATGGATGATAGATAACTAGCCTTTAGCTATGAACTCTCCCGCTCGATCCCTGATGCCAATGCAACAGCTCTCAAACCTTGTAGGATATTCACAACACCACGCTCTTGCGCACGCAGCCGTGACCACGAACGGTAGTATGCAATCTACTAATTCCCAATGGAACAACAGATCACACTCAATTATAGTTGGTAAACTCGAACACAGGGTAATTTCAGAGGTTCTATGAAAGAAACAACTCCAAAATATTTTAACGTGGTCTAAACCCTAAACTACGACGCCCCCATCTATTTAAGGGCTAAGGGTCGGTGGCTGCGACTAGGAATAACAGTTCAACTCGAACTAGGCTAAGATACAACCAACCCAAGGTGGGTCGGCTCAAGGCGCGCAGGCCTACTCTGCCGTGGCAGAGTCGGACCCGGTTTTTCTGTCGCGGCAGGCTGCCGCGACAGAAGGCTGCGTGGTTTCTCTGCCGCGGCAGAGATCCCTCAACCATGTGTTGATCTTCTCGTGGAGTGCTCCTTGCGCTTCCTCCCTCTCCTCCCTCACGCATTCCTCATTGATCAACACGCCATGTTCCTTCAGCTCCTCACTCTGTGCTATGCCTTCTTCTCCTAAGTACCTGATCATACAATAATTCAAAGACTTAGGTAGTATAAAATTCTCATTAATTAAAACACCAGGTTCATTAAGAAACAAGTTCACCAGTTGTTCTAGTAGCTTGGCACAAGCTCTTGTGATTGGTCCAATCCTTATCTCATTAGATTGATCCTTCTTTGCAATCGGAACAACTTCATTAACAATTGGGGTAGGTGTAATTGTAGGGATGACCTCATCACGGACGCGCGGATAGAGGACGGCGGCCGGAGGCGAGGTCGTGCAGAAGGGCGGCCGGAGGCGAGCTGGGCTCACTGGCGGCTAGCGAGGTGGAGAGGAGCGGGGCCAGAGGCGCTCGGGGCCGGGCTAGATGGGGCAGCGGATGATGCAGGCAAGGTGACGAGGTGGCCGGGGACTGCAACGACGAGCGGCACGGGGCGATGGCGTGCAGGGGCCAGCGAGGGGAGGGCCCAGCGGCGGTGGAGTTCTTGGACGACGCCGGGCGACCCCACGGGCGCGGCCGGTGCTGGCGGCTTGCAGGGCGACGAGGAGGGCGGCCGTGGTGGCATCGGCCCGCGGAGGAGGGAGGCGGTTCTAGCAGAGGCCAGCGGTGGCCGACGGCGGGGCATATGGCGTGAGGCGGCGATGGATGGTGGGCCACGCGGGGGAATCGCGAGGCCAGGGGCGACCAGGAGCCGGGGTGTGCACGGGATTGGTGTGGGCGGCAGGAGATGTGTCGGGTGGGGCCGGCGAGGGTTGGTGGTGATGGGATCCGTGGAGGAGTGTGGGGCGCGTGCGTGGTTGGCGATGGGTGGGAGGCGCAGGTGGTGGGGCCAGGCGCGGTTCGCGAGAGGGGAGATGCTGGACGGCTCGCGTCGGTCGTGCGTGTCCAGGGGAGCGAGATGGTACACGGAAGCGACGCGGGTGGGCCTGGTCAGCGAGGCAGGGCGGTTGGCGTGTCAAGGGGTGGGACGGCAGCGTGCACACTTGCGTGCGGCGCGAGTCGGTGTGCTACTGCACGCGTGTCGGCGCGCGCTGTGTGGCGCTCTATGTGAGGGTACAGGGAGGGTGTGGGTCGGTCGGTGTGGGGTGTGGCCTAGGTTAGGTGGGGTGGTGTGGTGGCTGGTTGGTTTGCTGGGTCTAGGGTTAGGGTTAGCCGGGTGGTAGGTGGCGGCTGGTTGGGCCTTTTGGGCCTGGCCGGCGGCTGCCTTCCCAGGTTTTTATAAAAACTATTTTATTATTTATTTATTTTATTCGTTTAAAACAAAACATTTGTAAATAGGGTTTTAGATAAATAAAATATCTGGTAGACACCGGGGTTTTAATTTGAAATAAAGACAGGGGATATTTAGGAAACAAATATAGGCTTTGAGAAAATAATTTTAGGCAAACAAACGCATGTTGATGACGATGCTCAAATGCAATGTGGCATGATGACATGAGCATGCGGTCATGATGATGCAATGCACAAAAACACCGCGATTTTCTAGTAGTGGTTTTTGCGGGGCGCCACAATTCGACACCACTAACAAGGGATCTCGCCTTCGAGATCCGCCTCATGGTACCGGGAAGAAGGTCGGCAATCTGAATCTTCTCGCTTCGCGTAGAACCTCGCGACACCACTAACAAGGGTCGCTGCTCACATCCGTAGAGAGAACACTCCGGATAAACAAAGGAGGAAGGTAAAGGTATCAACAAATAAAGCCACCTCTAACTTCCGGGACGGAGTAAAATTGCTGGACCCACCGATTCAATATACAAAAGCGAATGATAAGAGTAGTCGGATGGTGATCAGTCCATCGCGCACCCAAAGCATTACTCTTCACATGAATAGGCGAATTATGCAACTAACTCTCGGAATTAGACTGAAGATCTCGACAAGCGAGGTTCGGGAACAAAAGAGTGATGCAGGATCTGCATCGGATCTGATGATGCCGTCGCGTCGGAAAACACCGGAAGACACAAACAAGGAACAGAGAGAAGTCCAACAGATGAAGGATTCCTTAGATAGCACGAAGACCGGATGTAGAAGCACCGTTACCAAAGGAGGAAGCAAAACCCTGAAGGTACGACGGAAACCCATCCACGAGAAATCCTGGACTCGAAGAAAAGATAAGGGAACATATCCAAAACACGCAGAGGTAGCAGAGGGGTAAGGAATAAAAGCAGACCTAATCAGATTTATCCAACAGATTTTGCAAAATTAGTTTTGACTCTCTACTTCGGCCGTTAGCTAGGTTATCCTATAGGCTGGACTTGTGGGGTATCGCAACTGCTGAAGCTCTGATACCACTCTGTAACACCCTCAAATCGGCCCTATGCAAGTTTTAGCCCTTTCCGCCAAACCCGCATAGAAACGATTCAAGGACGCCCACCAGGCACTTTCGTGCGGGTGGAAAACAAAGTAATAACATTACACAACAGTCCTCGATGGGACCCACAGAACAGATATATATACAGCACGACTCCAAGAGCCAAGAATACAGAGATACACTACAAAGTTCCAAATCACCTTGAAACCAATATAACGTCCGAGTACGGCCAAGACGCAAATGGGGCTAAGAGCCCTGAAGAATAACCAATGGCATCCATAACCCTGCCTAGGCCAAGCCGGAAGGGTAACCCTGCTAACGATGTCGATCTCAAACCTGCTAAACAAAAGGGGTGCCGACAAAGGGCAAAGGAAAAAGAGGAGCGTCAGTACTGAGGCCAGTACATGGCGAGGCTAGAATTCGGTGGTCCTCGCCTACACAGGTATGATGGACTGAAGCGGCAGCGCATCGGCGCTAAACAACCTATAGAGACTCGATTCATCTGTCGGCTATTAGAGAGGGATAAGAGAGACCTATTCGGATCCAACCTGCTACTAACAACCAAACATACCCATCCTGGTATTTCCCTCTCGATACCAAATCGAGGAAGTCAAACCGAGGAACTCACACGGTTGGCAGTTTTATTCATTCCATTATAGTTGAAGCACTTACTAGTCAGATATATATAGCATGAGTCATCCTGAAGCATAAGTAGTGGGCAGTTTTAATTAACCATTCTGTGGTAGTTGGAACATTTACTAGTTAGATATAATTGTCCTAAAGAATCCCAAAACCCAGCAGTTGTTGGCACTTTTATCACATTCCATTGGAGTTGCAATACTTACTAGGCAGATATAAAAAGACACAAGGAACCCCAGCTCCACCAATTGTTGGCATTTTTATTATCCATTCCGTTGTATTTGAATCTGATTACTAGTCACATATTAAGTCAAATTTATAGCACTACTTTAGTTATGCTTGTCTATGATCATGATACTATGCTCCAAGTCGTCCATAACCATGGACACGGCTTTCAGAAAGTTTTACCCTGCAGGGGTGCACAAATAGCAACACACACTTGATCAACCTCGGAAAAACCAACTCAAAACCCAACAAGGCTTTCACGACAAAGCAATCACAGGATTCATAAAATATTTCAGGGGGCCACCCCACTAAGCTACCCATGACGAAGTTGGCTGGCTCCGAGACGGACCCAGGGTTTGTGTGGACGGCTGTAAACGACTGGGAACCCGAAAGTGTGACTGGGCTTATCGATACAGCAAAAACGTGTCACGATCCTAAATAGTACAGGTGCTCCACGCACAATCTTAAATAAAGCAGTAAAGCATGGCATAAGTATAGGATAGAAATAAAACCCCAAACTAGTTTGTGGCCCCAAGAAATAAAAATGAATCAAGCTCTGGCTCAGGGGGGTCCATGAGGCCTCCCGGATGTGGATATTGCGAAAAATCAAGGAATAGGTATCAAGTACTCGGGGTCCTATGGGACACAAGTGAGCGTGGAAGAACCAAATAACATCTATTGCCCACCAATGCCTCTGCATTAGTTATATCTAGCATTTTAATAGTTGTATTTAAAGTCATGATCATCTCCACCATTAAGCATCTCCACCATAAAGCATGTGCCCACCTTCCAACAACGATGGAACAACAACGACGCAGAACAGCACCTGAGCAAGCAACTACGAGTCGCAAGGCCAACTGTCTATCAAACAACAGGCAATAGAATGTGTCCAAGGCAATATAGAGGCTGATGGGTATATATAAATGGTACACGAAAACTAAAGCATCACAACACGGATAGCAATAGATCAACAGGAGGAAGTAAAGACTATAAATGCAAAATAGGTAGAAAGGGGGAGAGATGCTCGCCTGGGAATCACTACCGAAGGTTCATTATCCGAAGAACTTGTCGATACTCGCATCAACTCATCGGCCTAATCCGCGAAGAAGCAAACACTAGAACAAACACCGGATGCACTATTTAATACTACGGCAAAAGATCCGGCATGATTATGATATGATGCAGATGCGATGCAAATAGGCAATATTAAGCGGAACCGGGGTCCCGACAATTAATTAAACGGTTCAAGTTATTTAACAACCCCACAATTTAAATGTTGTATTAACATGGCAAAACATAGCATTGGTTCGCTACACAAATTTAAATGGAGTCCAGAATAAGACAAAGATATCCCACAGATGGACTCCATATTAATTATGAGGTGAATCGGCATGATGCCCCCAAAACCCCATGATATGTGTGCAAGCATGACAATTTAATATGCAACAATTTTTATATATAGCATTTATAAAATAGGGGCTCAGGAAAAGGTTCACACATCTGGGTTCGGAAGATCTTGGTTCCGAGGTTCGGGGCTAGGTCTCAGGGTTCGACGAGGAGCGGGGGGTCGGTTCGATGGGATCGGTCTTCAGAGGTCGTCGCAGGTCTTGGTTTGGCATCGGCGGCTCATCGGATTCGCCCTGGTCAAAGTCGATCATGTCGTCGCGAAGATCTTCTCGGGTCCTCGTATCGGATCGGTCTTGGCGTCTGTGTCGAAGATCATGGTGTTCCGTGATTCCATGTTGACGTGCTCGTCGTACTCGATGGAGAACTCGGTGCCGTGTCGGTGATCTTGGCGTCCGGGTTCTCGGCGAACTTGGCGTCCGGGAAGGAGTACTTGTCACACCGGGGTTCGGTCTTCGGGGTTTGGACTCCGGTAGAAGTTCTTGTCGTTCCCTGTCGAAGATCTTGGTGTGCCATCTCGATCATCTATGGCCGGCATCAGGTTGGTCTTGTCCGTGAGGAGATCTTGGCGACGGGATCGAAGAACTTGTTACGGGTCGGTCTTGTACTTGGATTTGGCTTCGAGAAGACCTTGAGGATCTGGTTTCCAACATCACATCCTCGCTGTACCGGCTCGCGCAGCCAAACAGAGCCAAAACGTATCACGACGACGAAAGGCAAATACACTGCAAGGCCTACTTGGCCTGGCGTGCAACTCCAGGAGGCGGACGCGCTGACAGAGGACGGCGGCCGGAGGCGAGGTCGCGCAGAAGGGCGGCCGGAGGGTAGCTAGGCTCGCTGGCGGCTAGCGAGGTGGAGAGGAGCGGGGCTAGAGGCGCTCGGGGCCGGGCTAGATGGGGCGACGGATGATGCAGGCGAGGTGACGAGGTGGCCGGGGACTGCAGCGACGAGCGGCACGGGGCGATGGCATGCAGGGGCCGGCGAGGGGAGGGCCCGGCGACGGTGGAGTTCTTGGACGACGTCGAGCGACCACAGGGGCGCGACCGGTGCTGGCGGCTTGCAGGGCGACGAGGATGGCGGCCGTGGTGGCATCGGCCCGCGGAGGAGGGAGGCGGTTCTGGCAGAGGCCGGCGGTGGCCGACGACGGGGCACATGGCGCGAGGCGGCGGCGGATGGTGGGCCACGTGGGGGGATCGCGAGGCCAGGGGCGACCAGGAGCCGGGGTGTGCACGGGATTGGTGTGGGCGGCAGGAGACGTGCCGGGTGGGGCCGGCGAGAGTTGGTGGCGATGGGATCCGTGGAGGAGTGTCGGGTGTGTGCGCGGTTGGCGATGGGTGGGAGGCGCAGGTGGTGGGGCCAGGCGCGGTTCGCGAGAGGGGAGATGCTGGACCGCTCGCGTCGGTCGTGCGTGTCCAGGGGAACGAGATGGTACACGGAAGTGACGCGGGTGGGCCAGGTCAGCGACGCAGGGCGGTTGGCGTGTCAAGGGGTGGGACGGCAGCGTGCACACTTGCGTGCGGGGCGAGTCGATGTGCTGCTGCACGCGTGTGGACGCGCGCGCGCTGTGTGGCGCGTTGTGTGAGGGTAAAGGGAGGGTGTAGGTCGGTCGGTGTGGCCTAGGTTAGGTGGGGTGGTGTGGTGGCTAGTTGGTTGGGCCTTTTGGGCCTGGCCGGCGGCTGCCTCCCCGGGTTTTTATAAAAACTGTTTTATTATTTATTTATTTTATTCGTTTAAAACAAAACATTTGTAAATAGGGTTTTAGACAAATAAAATATCTGGTTGACCGGGGTTTTAATTTGAAATAAAGACAGGGAATATTTAGAAAACAAATATAGGCTTTTAGAAAATAATTTTAGGCAAACAAACGCATATTGATGACGATGCTCAAATGCAATGTGGCATGATGACATGACCATGCGGTCATGATGATGCAATGCACAAAAACACCGCGATTTTCTAGTAGTGGTTTTTGCGAGGCGCCACAGGACTCCCCTTGTGAAGATGTCCTTGACTCCCCGGCAACGGCGCTAGAAAAGATCTTGATGTGCTCGTCGTTCAACGTAGAGCTCGTTGGGAACCCCAAGAGGAAGGTGTGATCAGCACAGCAGCAAGTTTTTCCTTAGTTATGAAACCAAGGTTTAGTCGAACCAGTAGGAGCAAGGAAACACCCCAAAGGTGTTGCTAGCTGAGCTTTGGCAGGGCGCACTACCGGTGCTGGTAGCAACGTGGAGACCTGCACAACACAACCACAGAACTTTGTCCCCAACTAGCGATGAGGTTATCAATCTCACCGTGTTTTGCGGAAAACAAAGGATTAAACGTATCGAATGGAAATAAGTAAAAGTTCACAGAAAGTAAACACAAAGCAGTAAAAGATTGTAGATTGTATGTAAAGAGAAAGGACCAGGATCCATAGTTCACAAGAGGTGGCTCTCCTTAGATAGATAACATGCTGGGTGAACAAATTACAGCGGGGCAATTGACAAACACCGAGAAAGCAATACATGCATATACTAATCATCTTGAATCCTTTGAGACTTGATTGGGCATTACAACATAATACATAGACCGCCATCCAACTGCATCTATGACTAATAATCCACCTGCAGGTTATCATCCGAACCCCCTCCAGTATTAAGTTGCAAGCAACAGATTATTGCTTTACGAACTGCGTGTAAAGTAAACAATACGATTGTTTTATGAACAAAGGATTGTTGTTTTCTCCCTAGTAGCAACAGCACATCTAGTACCTTAGAGATTTCTGTCACTTCCCCAGATTACCAGAGGCATGAACCCACTATCGAACATAAATACTAACTCTTGGAGTTGCTAGCATCTACTTGACCAAGATAGCTACTAACAACGGAAAGCATGCAAGATCACAAATAACAAAGACATGATAGAATCAATAATCAATCTGAAATAGCACCTCAATATCCATCGGATCCCCGCAAACGCAACATGTATGAATTACAAATAGATGATCTTGATCATGAACGGAGCTCACAAGATCTAAACATGAAAGCACAAAGGAGGAGAACCAGCCATCTAGCTACTACATGGATCCGTAGTCCAAGGATGATCTACTCACGCATCACACCGGAGGCTTGCATGGTGATGAAGAAGGCCTCCAGGGTGAATTCCCCTCTCCGCTAGGGTGCCGGGAAGAGCTTCAGATCCCTCCGGGTCTAGGGATGGAGATGACAGTGGCTACAGACTCTTTCGTGGATTTTTGATTGGGTACTTAGGGTTTTCGTCCCGAGGGCAATATATAGGCGGAAGGAGAGGCCGAGGGGGTGCCGGGAGCGGCCACACCACCCCCTGGCGCGGGCCAGGCCTGGCCGCGCGGCCAGGTGGTGTGGTGGCTCTCTAGACCTTCTCCGTCTCATATTCTGGCACATGATCACTTCCGGAAAAATAGGCACTTTGGCTTTTGTCCCGTCCAATTCCGAGAATATTCATTTTCTGACTTTCCTGGAACCAAAAACAGCAGAAAACAGGCAGCTGGCACTGTGGCTCTTGTTAATAGGTTAGTCCAAGAAATCATATGAAAAGTACTCCAAAGTTGGAACAAAACACAAGAAAGTGGATAAAACCAAGCATGGAACATCAAAAATTATAGATACATTTGCAATGTATCAGTGTGCATGCCTCCTTCTCGCATTAATGCCTGTGTGTGACCTCCATAGGCAACTAAAAATGCCCAAAGCCTTGTCTAGATTATGAGTTTATGACAAGGCCAAGTTACAAAAGAAAAGCAAGCCATCTCCTGCACTTGATCTAAACTGAGATATCCTATTACATAGTATTACGATTACTTACGGTAGTTTGGTTCCAATCGCGGGCATTGGCGATGCTCGGGATTAACCATAATGGAGTCTCCGGAGATTTCCATGCAACTTTGGTTGAGAAACCAACAGCTGCTTCTTTGGTATTTAGACTGAAGCAGCATATTTCAGGAAACAGCGTATATCCAAGTCCTATTGCATGGTGGGAGGTGTAGACACAGTTGCTTCTCATCAGATATCCTGGGGCAACATCTGCACCGCCTACCGCAATATTAATCGGATAGTTCAATCCAAGGAAAATGGAATATGCTCCCAGGTTAGCAATCTCTATCCATGGCTTAGGCAGTGTCCTTTGAGTACACCTTGCAGCCAAACCCAGTAGCATAGGTGCCACAAGTGCGACCGCAACGATCAACACTATGATCAGCAACATGATTGCCATGACCATAATAAGTACCGCCATAAATCTCCTCATCAGTAACACCCATGGTATGGATAAGAAGAAGGCGAGATTCATCTGCAGATATTGCTAAGAACCATAAACCAGGTTCGTGCTCATCATCATCTTGGCATCAAGGTTTCCCTCCTCGAGATGCGCGACAGGTAGTGATGGGATTAGAATAGGACCTACAAAAAGAAATGACGGCCAAATCAGCCAACACTAGTTTACATCCATTAAAACTGAAGCTAGTGTTTAGAACAGGAATGGATCAAACTTACCAAAATATAGATGATTCCAAACATAAACACTGCCACTCTCAGTGGCTGCAAACACTAGAACCTTGTGGATAAGTGCATCGCTGTATCTGAAATAGCACTGGAACTGGTTCTCAAGAACTGTCCATGCATACTCATCGCCATCAAGGGTAGCAATTTAGTAGTCGAAGATAGCGACAAGAGAGAAATCTAAATAATCAGTCGTAGCTGTGTGAGCTCGGCAAATTGCAATCTTCCAGAGGAGAATAGGGCGATCATTATGCATGAATGTAAACGAATCGTTGGTGGATACAAACTCATTGACTTGTGGGAGAGGAACGCATTGACGAGTGTACACATTGACAAGCTCCCACTTACACTCGGACCCAATAGTGGCGATCCAATCTCCATTGGCACCTACCCACTGCTTACCCATACAATTCGGGAACACGGTGTCAGAGGAGAACCTGTCTAGTGGCATCAGCTTGCATGTCGTGCCCTTGCCCTCAAAGTACTCGTTGCATTCCCATGGTTTCTTAGTCGGGTGAGAATGGAGAACATAGGGGAGGCCAAACGGCTGAGAAACATGTAAAGTTGCACTATATTTTGCCGAGTCAAGAAGATGTTTGGACAAACCGGCGAGGCTCACGGTGGTGATGACATCGCATCTGGTTATGAGTTCTTCAAGCGGGCCTTCGGTAAAAACATGCTGGAACAGCTCAGAATCATCACTGTCCTTGCTCGGTCCTGCCATCGCAAGGGAGCTGATGGAAGTTGGGACAGTGGCTTGATTTGGTTTTCTAGAAAAGAGGGAAGATCGATGGCGGTAGGCGGGACAGGGAGAAGAACAAACACTCTCATACTATGCGGTGAATAGGATCGGAAAGCGGCATTGTGGAGGAGAAGAACGACGGTGCTTGGCGTAGAAGTGGGGATAGACCGTATAGGCGAGGTTGAATAAAATTAAAACGGACGCATTTTCCTTTGCTCCAGTTCCCTTCAGAATAGTACTACTCTGCTCCTAGTTCCCTCCACAATAAATCTTTCTTGTAAATCAAAGAGGAAGTAGTATGAAGAGTAGGGCCTGATCATCTGCTCTCTCTAGGAGCCGAACCCGACTATTTTCTTTGCTCAATTTTATGGTCCTTTATGCTAAATGCATGGACCTAAGTTTAATTTTACCTTTTTTAGGTCCTCGGTGTATATGTACCCCCACCATCTGTGTAAAATTCTAACCAAAAAGTGTAAGTTGTGAAATTTGACAAATTTAAGCTTAGTTGTCAACGAGTATGAAAATTCTTGGATTTCAAGCCGAACAACCAAGGTCAAGGCCATATCAACATCATACTTTATGGTGATCATGCCATGTCCAAGAATTAGCATGCCGATAGATTTGGACATATTTTGAAAACAATCGAAGATGAAGTAGTACGAAGAGTATGGCTTGATCAGCTGCTCTCTCGAGAAGGAGCCATACATGACTGTTTTCCTTGCTTATTTTTAGGGGGGTGCTAAATGTATAGACATCGATGTAATTTTCCATTTTTGGGGTACTTGATGTAAAATGTACTTCCACACACCGTGTAAAATTTTAACCTAAAAGTGTAAGTGGTGAAATTTAGACGATTTTAAGCATACTTGTCAATGAGTATGAACATTCTTGGATTTCAGTCGAACGACCAAGGTCAAGGCCATATAGACATCATACTTTATGCTGATGATCCCATATCAGAGAATCTGCATGGCAACAGATTTGGCCATATTTTGAAAATAATCGAAGAGGAAGTAGTACGAAGAGTTTGGCTCAGATCAACTGGTCTCTCGGTAAGGAGACAAAACAAAAAGTTTTCCTTTGTAGGGTCCTTTTTGCTAAATGTGTGGACCTCCATGTAATTTTCCCTTTTTAGGTCCTTGATGTAAAATGTACTCCCACCGACCGTGTAAACTTCTAAACTAAAAGTAAGTGGTGAAATTTAAACAAATTTAAGCTTAGTTGTCGACGAGTATGAACCATATTCTTGGATTTTCAAGACAAACGGCCAAGGTCAAGCCATATCTACACCATACTTTATGCATATGATACCATATCCAAGAAATTGCATGCCGAAAAATTTGGCCATATTTTGAAAACAATCAAAGATGAAGTAGTGTGAAAAGTATGGCTCGATCAGCTGCTCTCTAGAGAAGGAGTCAAACCCGACTGTTTTCCTTGCTTAATATCAGGGTCCTTTGTGCTAACTGTATGGATCTCGGTGTAATTTCCACTTTTTAGGTCCTTGATGTCAAATGTACATCCACAACCGTGTAAAATTCTAACCTAAAAGTGTAAGTGGTGAAATTTCGACGATTTTAAGCTTACTTGTCAAAGAGTATGACCATTATTGGATTTCAAGCCGAATGACCAAGGTCAAAGCCATATCAACATCATACATTATGTTGATGATCCCATATGAGAGAACTTGCATGGATACAAATTGCACTATTTTGAAAACAATCAAAGAGGAAGTAGTGTGTAGAGTTTGGCTCAGATCAGCTGATCTCTCGAGAAGGAGCCGAACCAGAATTTATTTCCTTTTACGAAGCTTTATGATAAATGTATGGACCTCAATGTAATTATTGCTTTTTTCGCGTCCCTGGTGTAAAATGTACTCTGACCAACTGTGTACAAATCTAACCTAAAAGTAAGTGGTGAAATTTAAACAAATTTAAGCTTAGTTGTTAACGAGTATGAACCATTCTGGGATTTCAAGATGAACGACCAAGGTAATTATCCCATATTCAAAAATTTGCACCCTGACAAATTGTGCCATATTTTGAAAACAATCCAAGATGAAGTAGTATGAAGAGTATGGCTCAATCCACTACTCTCTCGAGAAGGAGCCGAACCCGACTGTTTTCGTTGCTTAATTTTAGGGTCCTTTGTGCTAAATGCATGGACCTTGATGTAATTTTCCCTTTTTTAGGTCCTTGATATAAAATATACTACCATGCCTGTGTAAAATTCTAACCTAAAAGTCTAAATGGTGAAATTTCGATGATTTTTTAGCTTACTGGTCAATGAGTATGACCATTATTGGATTTCAAGCCGAACGACCAAGGTCAAGGCCATATATATCAACCATCATACATTATGTTGATGATCCCATATGAGAGAATTTGCATGGCAACAAATTTGGCCATATTTTGAAAACAATCGAAGAGGAAGTAGTATCAAGAGTTTGGCTCACATCAGCTGATCTCTCGAGAAGGAGCCGAACCAGAAATTTTTCCTTTTAGGGTCCTTTATGCTAAATGTATGGACCTCGACGTAATTTTTGCTTTTTTGAGGTCCCTGATGTAAAATGTACTCCGATTGACCGTGTAAAGTTCTAACCTAAAAGTAAGTGGTGAAATTTAAACGAATTTAAGCTTAGTTGTCAACGGGTATGAACCATTCTTGTATTTCAAGACGAACGACCAAGGTTAAGGCCATATCTACATCATACTTTATGTTGACGATCCCATATTCAAGAATTTGCATATCGACAAATTTGGCCATATTTTGAAAACAATCGAAGATGAAGTAGTATGAAGAGTGTGGCTCGATCAGCTACTCTCTCGAGAAGGAACCGAACCCTACTGTTTTGCTTGCTTAATATTAGGGTCCTTTGTGCTAAATGTATGGACCTTGATGTAATTTTTGCCCTTTTTAGGTCCTTGTTGTAAAATGTACTCCCATCGAGCATGTACAATTCTAACCTAAAAGTAAGTGGTGTAATTTAAACGAATTTCAGCTTATAGTTGTCAACGAGTATGAACATTCTTTGATTTCAAGCCGAACGACCACAAGGTCGAGGCTATATCTCTACATCATACTTTATTCTGATGATCGAGTATCCAAGAAATTGCATGGTGATAGATTTGGCCATATTGTGAAAACAATCAAAGAGAAAGTAGTCTGAAGAGTATGGCTCGATCAACTGCTCTCTTGAGAAGGAGCCGAACTCGATTGTTTTCTTTGCTCAAATTTAGGGTCCTTTGTGCTAAATGTATGGACCTCGATGTAATTTCCCCCTTTTTTAGGTCTTTGATGTAGAATGTACTCCCACCGACCGTGTAAAATGCTAACCTAAAAGTAAGTGATGAAATTTCAACGAATTTAAGCATAGTTGTCAACAAGTATGAAAAAATCTTGGATTTTCAAGCCGAACGACCACGAGGTCAAGGCCATATCTCTATATTATACTTTATGGTGATTATTCAAGAATTTGCATGGTGACAGATTTGGCCATATTTTGAAAACAATCGAAGAGGAAGTAGTATGAAGAGTATGGCTCGACGAGCTGCTCTCCCAAGAAGGAGCCGAACCTGACTATTTTCTTTACTCAATTTTAGGGTCCTTTGTGATAAATGTATGGATCTCGATGTAATTTTCCCTTTTTTAGATCCTTTATGTAGAATGTACTTTATGCTTATGATCCCATATCCAAGAATTTGCATGCTGACAAATTTGGCCATCTTTTGAAAACAATCGAAGATATTAAAAACAAAAAATAATCAATTTCATTTTTCCAAGTGACAAAAATTTATTTTCTAAAAACCAAGTAAGAAGAATTTATTTCCTTTTTTCTGTTAAAAAAATAAAGAGCGATAAGAGACTATATGAGCATAGAGGAGGCAGCGAGAGAGCTGCGAAGAGGAGAATTTGAAGGCGGTGCAATGTCAGAGCAAAGCTGGGATGGGTTCCTGACACGAGGTACAGGGTATAGTGAGTAGAGTAAGTTTCAGGACCACAATATATATGCACACAAAACAAAATGTGTTTTCTCTCTCCTTCACTCCCCCATCACCACCCCCACACCCCGGTCGGCTGATCTCTCCCTCGTCCACAAAGTGGCACTGCGCACGCGCGTCGACCGACAACTTGCCATTGGCGGCTCCATTTCTTTGTTGGCGGCTCCGTGTCTTTGTCTGGAATGTTCGTCAGATGTGTCGGTGGGAACCATTTTGGTCCTTGGCGGCAAAAGGTATTACTACTACAGTAGTAGTACAATAGAGTAGCAATTCAAACTTTCCCGGTTTCGAAATTTTCACTTCCTTCACAAACATCCGGGGGGAGGATATTCAAAAGATCGCCGTTCGCAGTACTACTAATACAAGTACGAGTACTACTTAATTGCTGGACAAGGGATTGGTTGATCTGTCCAGCACAAAAAACAAAAACGTCCCATCACATTGGATGCTCACCATTATGATCTGACCAGCCTAGCTATTCCGTACTACTCCACCACTCCACCTCCGTACCCTAGGAAGAGGAAGCACCAGCACACCCATAGCAAGCTGGTTCGAAAGTGAGGAGCGCTCCTTTTTTCTTCCGTGAAGCAAGTAGTACTCCCTCCTTCCCAAATTAGGACGCGTATTACTTCTGGTTAGAGTCAAATTTATTAAACTTTGACTAAATGTATGACATCAACTCAATGTCACCTATGTATAAGGTGAACTTTTGCCATAAGATGGGACCCACATAGCTTATGGAAATAGGTACAATGTATGAGGTCAAGTTCACCATAAGTTAGGACCCACTTATCTATTAAAAGTACACACAAGCAAGAGAGAGAGGAGAGTATAAAATAGTTGTTTATTGCTTATGGACAACCCACAAGCTTGTAGGTCACCTTAAGGAAATTCCCCTAAAGTGAACCTCCACTATGTATATGGATAGCCTTATGGACTACTTTTTGTCTTGTGGATAGCCTTTATTAACTACTATATTTTCATATTATATGCATTTTTCATTAGAAAAGTCAGTATGTTTTTACATATAGTTGGTTAAACTTTATAAAGATTGACTTTGACCAAACCTAATATGCGTCCAAAATTGGGAAAGAGGAAGCAGTATGAAGAGTATGGCTCGATCAACTGCTCTCTCAAGGAGTTGTACCCGACTGTTTTCAATTCCTTGTTTGGTTTTAGGGTCCTTTCTGCTAATGTATGGACCTCGATGTAGTTTTCCCTTTTTTTGGTCCTTGATCTAAAATGTAGTCCCACCATCCGTGTAAAATTCTAACCAATAAGTGTAAGTGGTGAAATTTAAACGAATTTAAGCTTACTTCTCAACGGGTATGAACATTCTTGGATTTCAAGCCAAACGACCAAGGTCAAGGCCATATCAACATCATACTTTATGTCGATGGCCCCATACGAGAGAATTTGCATGCCAATAGATTGGGCCATATATTTTGAAAACAATCGAAGAGGATGTAGTATGAAGAGTTTGGCTCAGATAAGATGATGTCTCGAGAAGGAGCCGAACCAGAAAGTTTTCCTTTTACGGTCCTTTGGGCTAAATGTATGGACCCAAATGTAAATTTCCCTTTTTAGGTCTGTTATGTAAAATATGCTCCCACCGCGACCGTGTAAAATGCTAACCTAAAAGTAAGTGGTGAAATTTAAATGAATTTAAGCTTAGCTGTCAACGAGTAGGGATTTTCTTGGATTTCAAGCCGAACGACCACATGGTCAAGGCCATATCTCTACATCATACTTTATGCTGATGATCCCATATCCAAGAATTTGCATGGCGAAAAATTTGGCCATATTTGTAGAACAGTCAAAGATGAGGTAGTATGAAACGTATGGCTCGATCAGCTGCTCTCTCGAGAAGGAGCCGAACAAACCCGACAATTTTCGTTGCTCAATTTTAGGGTCATTTGTGCTAAATGTATGGACCTCAATGTAATTTTCCCTTTTTTAGGTACTTGATGTAAAATGTACTCCCACCGCCCGTGTAAAATTCTAACCTAAAAGTAAGTGGTGAAATTGAAACAAATTTAAGCATAGTTATCAACGAGTATGAAAAATTCTTGGATTTCAAGACGTACGACCAAGGTCAATGCCATATCAATATCATACTTTATGCTGATAACCCCATATCAGAGAATTTGCATGGCAACAGATTTTTCCATATTATTTTGAAAACAATCGAAGAGGAAGTCATATGAAAAGTTTGGCTCAGATCAGCTAATAATCTCTCGAGAAGGATCCGAACCTATGCAACAAAAGGTTTTACTTTTAGGGTCCTTTGTGCTAATTGTATGGACATCGATGTAATTTTCCCCTTTTTTAGGTCCTTGATGTAAAATATGCTCCCATCGGCCGTGTAAAATGCTAACCTAAACGTAAGTGGTGAAATTTTAATGAATTTAAGCTTAGTTGTCAACGAGTATGAACTTTCTTAGATTTCAAGCTGAACAACCACAAGGTCAAGGCCATATCTCAACATCATACTTTATGCTGATGATCCCATATCAAAGAATTTGCATGACGACAGATTTGGCCATATTTTGAAAAAAACGAAGAAGAAGTAGTATGAAGAGTATGGATCGATCAGCTACTCTCGTGAGAAGGAGCCAGACCCAACTATTTTCCTTGCTTGATTTTAGGGTCCTTTGTGCTAAATGCATGGACCTCGATGTAATTTACCCCCTTTTTAGGTCCAAAAGTGTAAGTGGTGAAATTGATAGGATTATTTTAAGCTTAATTATCAACAAGTATGAACATTCTTGGATTTTAAGACGAACAACCATGGTCATCAAGGCCATATCAACATCATACTTTATGCTTATGATCCCATGTTAGAGAATATGCATGGCAATAGATTTGGCCATGTTTTGGAAACAATCTAAGAGCAAGTAGTATTAAGAGTTTTGCTCAGATCGGCTGATCTCTCGAGAAGGAGTCGAACTCGAAATTTTTCCTTTTAGGGTCCTTTATACTAAATGTATGGACCTCGATGTAATTTTTTGCTTTTTTGAGGTTCCTGATGTAAAATGTACTCCGATCGACCGTGTAAAGTTCTAACCTAAAAGTAAGTGGTGAATTTTACACGAATTTAAGCTTAGTTGTCAACGAGTATGAATCATTCTTCAATTTCAAGACGAACCACCAATGTCAAGTCCATATCTACATCATACTTTATGCTCATGATCCCATATCCAAGAATTTTCATGCCGACAAATTTGGCCATATTTTGAAAACAATCGAAGATGAAGTAGTATGGCTCGATCATCTACTCTTGTGAGAAGGAGCCGGACCCGACTATTTTCCTTGCTTAATTTTAGGGTCCTTTGTGCTAAGTGTGTGGACCTCGATGTAATTTTCCCTCTTTTTAGGTCTAAAGTGTAGGTGGTGAAATTTCGATGATTTTTTAGCTTACCGGTCAACGAGTATGACCATTATTGGATTTCAAGCCGAACGACCAAGGTCAAGGCCATATGTATCAACCATCATACATTATGTTGATGATCCCATATGAGAGAATTTGCATGGCAACAAATTTGGCCATATTTTGAAAACAATCGACGAGGAAGTAGTATCAAGAATTTGGCTCAGATCAGCTGATCTCTTGAGAAGGAGCCAAACCAGAAAATTTTCCTTTTAGGGTCCTTTATGCTAAATGTATGGACCTCGACGTAATTTTTGCTTTTTTTGAGGTCCCTGATGTAAAATGTACTCTGATTGACCGTGTAAAGTTCTAACCTAAAAGTAAGTGGTGAAATTTAAACGAATTTAAGCTTAGTTGTCAACGGGTATGAACCATTCTTGTATTTCAAGATGAACAACCAAGGTCAAGGCCATATCTGCATCATACTTTATACTGATGATCCCATATTCAAGAATTTCCATATCGACAAATTTGGCCATATTTTGAAAACAATCGAAGATGAAGTAATATGAAGAGTGTGGCTTGATCAGCTACTCTCTCGAGAAGGAACCGAACCCTACTATTTTTCTTGCTTAATATTTGGGTCCTTTGTGCTAAATGTATGAACCTCGATGTAATTTTCACCCTTTTTAGGTCTTTGTTGTAAAATGTACTCCCATCGATCGTGTAAAATTCTAACCTAAAAGTAAGTGGTGAAATTTAAACGAATTTCAACTTATAGTTGTCAACGAGTATGAACATTCTTTGATTTCAAGCCGAACGACCACAAGGTCGAGGCTATATCTCTACATCATACTTTATTTTGATGATCGAGTATCCAAGAAATTGCATGGCGATTGATTTGGCCATATTGTGAAAACAATCAAAGAGAAAGTAGTATGAAGAGTATGGCTCTATCAACTGCTCTCTTGAGAAGGAGCCGAACCCGATTGTTTTCTTTGCTCAAATTTAGGGTCCTTTGTGCTAAATGTATGGACCTCGATGTAATTTCCCCCTTTTTATGGTCTTTGATGTAGAATGTACTCCCATAGACCATGTAAAATGCTAACCTAAAAGTAAGTGATGAAATTTCAATGAATTTAAGCATAGTTGTCAACAAGTATGAAAAAATCTTGGACTTTCAAGCCAAACGACCACAAGGTCAAGGCCATATCTCTACATCATACTTAATGTTGATGATCCCATATTCAAGAATTTGCATGGCGATAGATTTGGCCATATTTTGAAAACAACCGAAGAGGAAGTAGTATGAAGAGTATGGCTCGACTAGCTGCTCTCTCGAGAAGGAGCCAAACCTGACTGTTTTCTTTGCTCAATTTTGGGGTCCTTTGTGCTAAATGTATGGACCTCGATGTAATTTTCCCTTTTTTGGTCCTTTATGTAGAATGTACTTTATGCTTATGATCCCATATCCAAGAATTTGTATGCCGACAAATTTGGCCATCTTTTGAAAACAATCGAAGATATTAAAAACAAAAAATAATCAATTTCATTTTCCAAGTGACAGGAATTTATTTTTTGAAAAGCAAGTAAGAAGAATTTATTTCCTTTTTTCTGCTAAAAAAATAAATAGCGATAAGAGACTATATGAGCATAGAGGAGGCAGCGAGAGAGCTGCGAAGAGGAGAATTTGAAGGCGGTGTGATGTCAGAGCAAAGCTGGGATGGGTTCCTGGCACGAGGTACAGGGTATAGTGAGTAGAGTAAATTTCAGGACCACAATATATATGCACGCAAACCAAAATGTGTTTTTTCTCTCCTTCACTCCCCCATCACCACCCCCACACCCCGGCCAGCTGATCTCTCCCTCGTCCACAAAGTGGCACGGCGGACACGCGTCGACCGACATCCTGCCATTGGTGGCTCCGTTTCTTTGTCGGTGGCTCCATGTCTTTGTCTGGCGTGTTCGTCTGCTGCGTCGGTGGGAACCATTTTGGTCCTTGGCGGCAAAAAGTGTTACTACTATAGTAGTAGTACAATAGAGTAGCAATTCAAACTTTCCTAGTTTCGAAATTTTGACTTCCTTCACAAACATCCGGGGGGAGGATATTCAAAAGATCGCCATTCGCAGTACTACTAATACAAGTACGAGTACTACTTAAGTGCTGGACAAGGGATTGGTTGATCTGGCCAGCAAAAAAACAAAAATGTCCCATCGCATTGGAAGCTCACCATTATGATCTGACCAGCCTACCTACTCCGCACTACTCCACCTCCGTACCCTAGGAAGAGGAAGCACCGAGCACACCCGCAACAAGCTGGTTCGAAAGTGAGGAGTGCTCCTTTTTTTCTTCTTCCGTGAAGCAAGTAGTACTCCCTCCTTCCCAAATTAGGACGCGTATTACTTCTGGTCACAGTCAAATTTAATAAACTTTGACTAAATGTATGACATCAACTCAATGTCACCTATGTATAAGGTGAACTTTTGCCATAAGGTGGGACCCACATAGCTTATGGAAATAGCTACAATGTATGAGGTCAAGTTCACCATAAGTTGGGACCCACTTATCTATTAAAAGTACACACAAGCAAGAGAGAGAGAGGAGAGTGTAAAATAGTTTTTTATTGCTTATGGACAACCCACAAGTGTCGTCAGATTGATGACAAGTACGCTATGAGGGGGTCCTCGAGGCGTGCGGAAGAGAGGGGTGTGAGACGTACGGTGTTCCGGGACGGTGAGCACACAAGTTTACCTAGGTTCGAGTCCGCCGGCTTTGGACGGATCCTACTCCTGCTAGCAATCTAGTAATATGGCAGAGCCGGAATATGGGTTACAAGGGTTTGCCTGTGCGAGTTGAGATTGTGATTGTAAGGGGTTCCCTAAAGGCTCTCCCTAGGATGGCTTATATAGATATCAGGCCTAGGGTTTACAGGAGAGATCTATCCGGCTACAATTAAGAGTCGATTACAGAGTACATCTTGAACTACAAGTAACACCATGGGCCTATGTCGGTAAGTCTTCTAGGCCTTCCCGTAGCCGGATTGGACTCTGTCTCTTCTCCCTGACTAGGCCGCCAGTGAAGCAAAGCTCTAACCCGAAGTGGGCCACCCTGGTCAGTGAGGAACTGTAAGGATACCCGGAAAGTATATCCCCAACAGCAGCCCCCGGAAGTCTCCAAGATCCAAAGTCGGATTCATCATCGTCTAGCTTGATCTTGGGGTTGCAGAATCTTAAAGGGTTCCTGAAACTTCAAAACAAAGATACGATCCGGGTCTCAAAACAAAGCCGGACCTATCAGTACGTTATTCGGATTTTCCAGCTTGATATTCAAACTAAGCCGGAACTTGGTCTCTGACGTCATCTGACACTGGTCATGGTCAAGTCACGTCACTGACAAACATCCTGACAGCACGATCGTTGGTGGGTCCGCCGTTCACGGAACCGAGGCACCGTTTCAATGCGTACGTGGAGATCGAGGCGACGTAATCATCGTGTGGGACCTTGCCAGTTCTTTCCATGACGCGTGGCAGATTTACTGTGGCTTTTGCACAAATCTTGGCGCGGTTAGGTGGTTATAAGGGGTGAGGATTCTCTTTCCCTCATCTTCACCTATTCCCCTTGCCGCTTCCTCTCCTCTACTTCTCCCTCGCGCACAGAGCTCTCCTGCTTCCCAGATTCCCAGCGCCGCCCATCCAAGGTCACCTGCGCACCGGAAGAATGGCTTCATCTTCATCATCCGGCTTGGCTGGAGCCACAGCGGCGGCGACGGCGGCGGCGACGGCGGAGAAAGAAAGCAATCGCGGGGTCTGGATCCCCTGCATCCTCGACGACGAGAAGCTCCGCAGCGTGGAGAATGAAGGGCTCCTCCGCGCCGGTGACTAGCGGAGCGGTTTCGGTGAAACCATCCCCAATCCACATGCCGACGAGCGGGTGCACTTCGGTAGCCACCTCGACAGAGGTTTGTCTTTCCCTCCCTCAGAATTCTTTTCTGAGGTGATAGATCACTATGGTGTTCAACTTCACCATCTCCCCCCCAACTCCATCTTAGAGATGAGCGCCTATGCGGCTTTGTGTGAGGGATATATCGGCATTAGGCCAAGTCTCACTTTATTCCGGTTCTATTTTCATGTCTGGAGAAACTCCATCACTGCTGGTAATCCTTATATTACCGGCACGATTAGCCTTTCAGTTAGACGCGAGCGTGTTTATCCTCGTATTTTAGCTAGTGAGTCGGTCAAACAGTGGCCGGCCACCTTTTTTTTATCATAGGGATATTCCTGCTCCCGGCAAAGCTACTGCTTTGCCGGCTTTCATCGACGGAGCCGCCACGGCCCTAGCGTCTTGGGATGAAGCTCCTCCGGCTCTCAGTGACGATCTGATCCTCGCCAAGAGGCGGATCAAATATCTGACGAAACACAAGGGCCTGAGAGGGTCCGACTTAGTCTAGTCCTGGGTGGCACGCCGGATCCAGCCCCTCCAGTAACACGGCGACCGACTGATGCATTCCATCACGGCATCGAAAAATGACTCCCTCTGCATCAGTCCCAAGGCTTTAAAGCCACAGGATTACATAAGCCAGATCAAATGGCTGATAAAGGAGCGGATCGAGAGAAAGATCCTGAATTTGTCATTGGATATGCACACAGCAGAAGACCTTGTAGTGCCGGTAAGCTTTTAGAAATAAACCCCTTTTTATATGTTTCACCTTTAACTTGTTTTGCAATACTGAGATATTATCCTCTTTTCAGTTTGCCGACCTCCCCGAGTAGGAACTGGCTCCTATCAAGGGATATCCTCCGGAGTTTTCTCAGGAGGAGGAACTGGTTCCACTGCTGGACGTTGTGCCCAGGAAGCGCAAAGCTCCAACAGTGGACGTCGGCACAAAGGAAGTGCCAGTTGTGAAGAGGTAACTTTCCACACAACTTCCACCTTTGTACTTTACTCGTAATTTCTTCCGAGACATAATGTTCTTTATTCTATTACTTTCTCAAAGCTAAGCAGCTCATCAAGGGCAAGGGGAAAGGGAATGCCTCGAAGCCGCTAACCATGGCTTCTCCTGCCGCAGCTCCTCCGACTCCTGCCCCTCAACCTTCTGCAACGCCAATGATTACTCCATCCCCGGTTGTCGCAGAAGATCCGGCTCCCTCAACAGGGCCAGCAACCCTTGAGTCGCAGACTGACGCCACCATGGGTGGCTCAGGTTTTGATAAGGTGAACCCTGTTCGGGTAATGATCCCTTGGCAGAGACTTTCGCCGAAAACCTCCCGAACAATCCGGGACTTGCCAAATTTGGCTTGTCTCGGAAATCTGCGGAAGAAATCCAGCGGCTGGCCGGCAATGCTTGGAAAGCCTTAATCTCTCTGCCGAAGAAGATGCACAAGAAGCGGAGGACGTCAAGTACTCCGATCTTCTTGAACAAGTCCGCCTTCGCGACGAGGGACTAAGAGCTGATGTGCTTCCACCACCTCCGGTTATTCCACTCACCCTCGCCGAGAAGGTTACCACTGAGGTGAACATGTGCCTGAGCAAGCTCACACATGAACATCATGTAAGTCGGAATTCCAACTCACGTTTTTCTTTATTGTACTTTATATCATATCCTCTAGCCCCCAAGCATGAAGTTGGATATAAAATCCGGGTTTATGCTTCCTTAGGATGCCAAAGAATGAACTAGTGTAGCCCCCAAGGCTCGTGCTGATATTAGCTACAATATTAGCCCGAGTCTTCAGTAGACTTCTGACTCTGGGTATTCTGACTTACAGAAAGTTAATTTATATAACCAGGATTTGTTGAAGAATGTCTGCAACAAGCGGAGAGAGATCCGAGCTCTCCGACTTAAAAACATTGAGCTTAAAGTTTCCAAGGATGAGGCCGAAGGTAAACTGATATGGGCATGAAGGAGGAGGTGAAGCCTAATATTAGGACTCCACCAAGCTAGGTGATGCGGGCACATCCCATTGATGATTGGCATGCCAGGATAACCTACGATATGTAATGATAAGTCTAATGTTCTGTCAAATATTGTTGCTATGTTATTAAGTCCGAGTCCAGGTTAGGTTCGAGTCCATTGTGAGTTCGGTTTGGGTCTATCCAACCGACTAGTTGCAGGCCTCCTATATAAAGGAGCCAACCACCTAGGGTTTAGGGGAGTTCAGTTGTTTAGTCTACAAACTATATTGTGCTCCATCGTGTATCAACCCTCCGGGGACGACGATACCGTTTATCATATTATTGCTACGGAGGTTCTTGTGTTCATCAAGGATTGTCGTGCTTAGGTTTGAGGCGTGGTGATCTTCATCATATTACTTGCTGGATTCGTTCCTCTTCTTCAGGTTACGTTCATCGCGTGATTGAAAAGATTATTATCCGGGTTACTCGCTGTGAAAGATCAGGACAAATCTATAGGATCATCGGCTTGATCCGTTATCAGGTGGTATCAGAGCACTAGGTTGATCACGGCGAGTGTTTTCTGTTGATTGCTGATCTGCGGATTGTTCTTCCTCGGATAGTTTACAGATCATATTGGTTGCAAATTTGTTTTGATCGGAGGTTTTCAGATCAGAGGTTTTCAGTTTGACGAGGAGTTTGCAGCTGGTTTTTCGATCTCGACGAGATTCGATAGATTTCTCTGGAGTACAAGCGCTGGAAGATCTGATCGGATCAATTGTTTCCTCGGAAGTCCCGGCGTTATCCAGTGGAACAAGATCTCCGTTTGGTACCACGATCGGATCTGGGAAGGAAACAGATTTAGATTCGTTTGGCAACAGAAAAAGGAAGAAAAAAAACTGCCGATCGCTAGCATAGGCTGATGCAACGTACGTGAGTGCTAGTGTTTCAATAAAAGGTTGCAGTCAATTCCGGATTGTGTGGGCTCGGTTCCACAAATAAAAGGAAAAGTTTGATCGGTTATTGTTTGGTACATGAAGATTGGTCAGCGAAGGAAAAGGAGTTGCGATTTCTTCGATCGCGTGGGAGTCCAGAAGTATAAAAAATCCTAGCAGTTGTTTGGCGTGAACGAACACGCGGAAAAAAAGAGAGCAGTTCCGATCACTAGCTTCCTCACGGTGTACGTGAGTTTAGGAAAGAAAAGGAAAATCGACGCCTCTCGACTGAACTCGGCCGCGCATCCTAGGCGATCTTACCTGCTGTGCACGCTGGGAGTACTACCACTCGGAGCATTGAGAAAAAAAAAGGGGTCAGATCGATCGCTACTTCCGGGTTCCATCGTGAGGCTGCTACCTAAGAAAACTACCACGTGAGGTGTTGGTTTGGGGCAGAGTTATTTCCCTACACGTGATCTTCTCTAATTGTTTTTTTGTCTGTCTCGGTACAAATTACAAGAGGATTTCTGAGCGAGGTAGCGAGCGCTCCTTCCTGATGTCACCTGTGTGTGGCCCATCTCTGCTCGCCATAGTGATACTTGTGTCTGTTTCGGTTGTGTGATTTTTGTCAGAGTTCTGCTAAAATTTAGAGATAGATCTTGAGGGTGATGTTAGTGATTTTTCAACACGAGATGTCTACAATGATTATTTAGACCTGAAAAATTATGTGCGCTGGGATTCTAGTAAATCGAAGTGGAAGCTCTTACATACCGCAACAACGACAGAATACAAGTTATGGGAAGAGACAATGCAAGCTGGTTTTCGCTTATGTGTTGATCTTTCTCCAGATCTGCAGTTTGATGACACTATCGCTTTTCGTCTTGCAAAAAGGCGTGAGGATGCGTGAATTTTCCGGTGGTGAAATGTGGACACACGTACGCGAGGTGTCTCAATGAATACTGTTTGGGAGGACTACAAAAAAAATTTACGTGCTAAATTTTTGGCACCATCAGAGATAGAGGACAAGGTGATTGTTCCGGAGGATGTTGTACCATTGAGTGGGCTGAATTTACAACTCAACAAGGTACAAGGCGATGCTTGCATGACAGTTGAAAAGGACCAGCATTGGAATTTATTTCAGGCGCAGTGTATGATCAAAGTCAAAGCATGCAAGTTGATTATTGATGAAGGAAGCTGTACTAATGGCATTAGCAAGGCAATGGTGGCAGCGTTTGGGTTGTCCACATGGCGTATTCCTGAACCTAAGCATCTACAGTGGTTAAATAGTTGCGGTATGCTGAAGGTAACTCATAAGGTGCGTGTGCCATTTACAGTTGGTGATTATATTGATGAGATTGAGTGCGATGTATTGCCATTGGAGGTATGTGGGCTGTTACTCGGTCGTCCATGGAAGTATGATCGCAACGTTACACATGCTGGAAGAGCAAATACATATTCTTTTGTGCATGGTGACAAATAGCAGAATTTGAAGCCTATGCAGGATGATCACATAAAGTCTGATGTAGAGCTGGTGGTACATAAGGAGAAGGTGTGCAAGGCTAAGCCAAAATCTGGGGTAGCTAAGGTGTAGGATGGAGAGCATGATGCACAGTGCGACATTGTTGATATTGCTTCAGCTATGCCTGTAGATGACAAGCCAGTGGAACTTGTTAGTGACAAGTCAGTTGAAGTGCATATTGCTGAGAGGAAGGATGTTGCAGCATGTGTTCAGAAGGTTGTTTGTGTTGACACAGGTGTTCAGACGGATGATAGTTGTGCTCCCGATGTTCTAGTGCATGTGTTGCAGCGGGGTAACAAGAGCAGTTTTGTTAGCACACCTATGAGGCGTTTTGTTGGGACAGTTGTGCGGATGCATAGAGGCAAGGATGCACATGTTCGTCAGTTGTGTGGTCCAGGCATTACTCATCTTATGCCAGATTGTGCAAAGAAGGTCCATGTTTAGCAACCACGGATTCCAACAAGAGTTGAGAAGAAGAAGACGGTGGCGCCTAGGTCCAAGCTCGTATGGAGACGCAAGGAGGTGCAGACGCTGAGGGCTATATCAAGTCGAGCAGGCCAAGAGGGAGGATGTGGTGAGGAAGGCAAGCAAGACTTGAAGATGGCGAAGACGCGTGAAGCGATTGTTCATATCACGCCACCTTTCTGACCCGACCCGCAAGCGTTGGGGACAACGCTTCTTGAAGGGGGGATGATGATATGGGCATGAAGGAGGAGGTGAAGCCTAATTTTAGGACTCCACCAAGCTAGGTGATGCGGGCGCATCCCATTGATGATTGGCACGCCAGGACGGCCTATGATATGTAATGATAAGTCTAAGGTTGTGTCAAATATTGTTGCTATGTTATTGAGTCCGAGTCCAGGTTAGGTTCGAGTCTGTTGTGTGTTCGGTTTGGGTCTATCCAACCAACTAGTTGCAGGCCTCCTATATAAAGGAGTCAGTCGCCTAGGGTTTAGGGGAGTTCAGTTGTTTAGTCTAAAAACTATATTGTGCTCCACCGTGTATCATCCCTCCGAGGACGGCGATACCATTTATCATATTATTGCTGCGGAGGTTCTTGTGTTCATCAAGGATTGTCGTGCTCAGGTTTGAGGCCTGGTGATCTTCATCACGTTACTTGCTGGATTCGTTCCTCTTCTTCAGGTTGCGTTCATCGCGTGATTGGAAGGATTATTATCCGCGTTACTCGCTGTGAAAGATCGGGACAAATCTATAGGATCATCGGCTTGATCCGTTATCATAAACATTCCGAAACTCAAACCTTGTCCTGTGTTTTCATAGTCGAATAATTTTGCTGAACTGTTGTTCTTTTTGACTTACAGCACTGGTAAAACAGTCATGTGCTATGATCGAAGAGGCTGAAAATCTGAAGACCCTGGTGGTGGAAAACAAGGATCTCCGCCGAGAGCTTGACCAGCTTAAGGCGGATCATGAAAGGAGCATAGCTCAAGTTCTCGAATCTTCCTCCATGGCCACTATGGAGCGTGATCGCAAGATTGCACTCCACGAGCAGAAAATTTCGGATCTCAACGACGAGCTTTGCAGAGAGAAGGACCTTTCCAAGGCACTTCGGGATGAACTCTAGAGTCTTCGTGAAGAGAAGACCAAAGTTGATGACGTCATCTTTGGTATGTTTCCATATTTCTAACTTGTCTACATTCTTCGACTCTTTCGATGTCGGATTTACTTAACCGTTTTGCGCTATATGTATAGGTCCTCTGAACTTGACGGACTCCACCTCTGCTGAGCCTCGCACCAACCAGCTTACCCAAGTCGGTGATCTACTTCATGACTTCCGCCAATCCATTGAGGATATTGGCGAAGCTCTCAAGGTTCCAAACATGCATAGCATGTTCGAATTTTCAGGTGCGGGACAAGGCAAAGGAGATGCCGCAGCTCGTCCGGGACTGGAACATGTCCTACGCGCGATCAACATCGCAGAACGCCCTCACAATGGTCATGAGCCACAATGGAAGCATGGAAATCTGGCAAGTGACCAGAGGGTACTGCAAGGTGGATGAAGACGGACATGAGCAAGACATCAAGGCCATCATGGACTCCTGTGCCGGATATGGGTGTCATGTAGCTGACTTAACCAGCTACGACACTCCCTTCTTCACCCTCTTGGAAACGCCACCTCCGCCTCCCGAGGAAACAGCCGAAGTGTCCGACGATGAACAAACCATATCAGATTTGGACATCTCGGATCGTTATCAGGGCACGGCTGATGTGTCCAGCGAGCCCGCAGCTCCTACCTCTTCTCCTGCATCATAGATATTCAGAAACAAATGTGTTATTCTAAAAACATTATGGGTTTGTAAATATGTAGTATGATACTTTTGCTAGTGCTAAGCTTTTAATCTCTTCAGCACTTTTGGCTTAAATTTTTGTGTGCCTGAAATGTTTGCATAAGCACTTTTACTTTTTTGTCTACACTTATCATTTATCTGGCTTTCCGCCTTGTCCCTTTCGTGAGCCGGCCAAACTTTCAGCTCAGAAACTTTGCCGAGCAACGGAGCTCAATTGCTAAACCAGTTTAAACTCGGAAACAAAGACGGCTTCCAGTACCAACAATTCACTACTCAGAAAATACCCGCATCCGGCAATCAGACAAATAACCAAAGCATAGACTAGAAACTTTAGAGTTATTCCCGAAGGTAGCATATTTAAAATCGGAAATCTAAACCAGAACAAACATGAGCATAAAGTACTTTCAAGTATTCTGGGATTTTCGACTGTGACATGATCATTCGGAAATAAGATGGTAAAAACTTCTCAGAAAAAACTTGAGGATACCAAAACTTTTATTTCTCACAGAACATGTACACATATATGATTACAAAGAAGGATAAACTAAGAATAAAAGGGACGTAGCTGAGCAATATTCCATGGTCTGTTTATCTCATCCGGATTTGTACTGCCTCTAGCTCTTTTTCTCTTCTTAGTAGCAGGTCTTTCTTTGATTGGCCTCATATCAGTTAAGTAGTACAAACCATTGTGCAATACTCGACTAACTAAAAAGGGCCCTTCCCATACTGGAAAAAGTTTGTGCTTTCTTTATTGCACAAGCCGGAGAACCAAATCACCTTTGTTGAAAGATCTATTTCTGACTCTCTGGCTATGGTACTTGCGTAACTTCCGCTGATAGGCTGTTGATCTCATTTCAGTAACGACGCAAACTTCTTCGACTAAGTCGAGATCATTTTGTGGAGAAATCTCGGCATCCTCTTCGATATACATGGCCACTCTAGGAGAAGTGTGAATCAAATCACTAGAAAGAATTGCTTCTGCGCCATAGACCAAGAAGAAAGGTGTGTATCCGGTTGACTTGTTCGGAGTTGTTCGTAAACTCCATATTACAGAAGGTAATTCCTCTGCCCAAGCCCCCGTAGCACGTCATAGTGGTGCTTCGAATCTCGGTTTTAGGCCTTGTAGGATTAAACCATTTGCTCTTTCGACTTGTCCATTAGCATACGGATGTGCGACTGACGCAATGTCAAGCCGGATATTTTGTTCGTTGCAAAATTCGGCAAGTTCGCCCATAGAGAAATTACTCCCATTGTCCGTGATAATACTATGCGGATAACCATACCGGATTATAACATCCTCGACAAATCTTTTGGCTGTTGCTCCGTCACAACTAGTGCGGGTTTAGCCTCAATCCATTTGGTGAATTTATCCACCATCACTAAGAGGTGAGTAAATCCACATGGATCCCGTCTAAACGGTCCTACCATGTCAAGCCCCCAGACCGCGAAAGGCCATGTTATAGGTATTGTTTGCAGCTGATCAGCCGGAACGTGAGCTTGCTTGGCGTACTTTTGGCAACCTTTGCACGTCTTGACTAGCCGTTCGACATCTCCTAAGCTGTAAACCAGAAAAAACTGTGTCGGAAAGCTTTTGCCACTAAAGATTTGGCTGCAGCATGGTGACCACACTCGCCTTCGTGGATTTCTCTTAAGATTTCCACTCCTTCTGGAGATACGCAACGCTGAAAAACCCCAGACACACTTCGCTTATAGAGCTCACCACTGACCATAGTATAGGTTTTTGGTCATCGGACGATCTGCCGGCTCAGAACTTCGTCTTCGGGTAATTTGCCATCTACCAGATAATCAAGGTAGGGTTGAGTCCAGCTGGGAATTACAGCCAGAACTACTATCAACAGTGAGTCGGATTTGGTTAGATATTCCTTGTCCACTCCCTTTATTGAGGGAACTTTGAGGTGCTCTAAAAAAGCACCATCCGGAACCTCTTTCCGTGCAGAGCCTATTCGAGATAGTGCACCTGCTTCCTTATTTCTGCTCGAGGGATGTGTTTAACCTCAAACCCTTCGAACGATTTAGATAGATCATCCACGAGAGCTTTATAAGCTACCATGTGTATATTTGCATTACAAATATCCGACACTTGCTGAGCAACAAGATCCAAATCTCCATAACACATCAAACGTCAGATGCCAATATCCTTAGCAATCCGGATCCCATGCAGGAGTGCTTCATACTCGGCAATATTATTTGTCGTTGTGAAGTGGATCTGCAACACGTATAAAAGTTTATCTCCTTGGGGTGATTTGAGCACCACGCTAGCCCCCGAGCCCCCACGAGACTTAGACCCATCAAAATATAGGGTCCAATATTCTGACTCAGGGAGGATCATATTCTCCTTCATCTCTGCCCAATCAGCAACAAAGTCGGCAAGGATTTGGGATTTGATTGTTGTCCGAGGTTTGTACTCAATATCGAAAGCTGAAAGTTCTATGCCCCATTTGGCGACGCGTCCTGTGGCATCACTGTTGTTGATTATATCTCTCATGAGAGATGTGCTCACCACGGTAATTGGATGCTCCTGAAAATAGTGTCGTAGCTTATGGGATGCCAAAAACACACCATAAGCTAGCTTTTGATAGTGCGGATACCGCTGTTTCAATTCTATCAAGACCTGCACCATAAGCTCGCTGACAAAGTAAGTTGGACACTGCACCAAGTGTTCCTGATTTTCCTCCGATCTCTCCACTACCATAACGATGCTTACGACTTTGTTTGTCGTAGCAAGATAGAGCAGCATCGGTTCCTGTGGTTCCGGTGCAGCAAGGATTAGAGCAGATGAGAGTACTTTCTTTAGGTCTTGTAGTGCGGCCTCAGCTTTGTCGGTCCACACAAAATCCTTGGTCTTTTTCAGGAGTTTGTATAACGGTGCGGCTCTTTCACCAAGCCGGCTTACAAACCGACTGACTGCGGCAATGCAACCAGTTAGCCTTTGTACGTCCTTCAGGCGAGTTGGCTTGGAAATATTGAGTATGCCCCATTTTGTCTTGGCCGTGCTAGTTCCTTAGCTATTGCCTTACGCTTTTCATCGCCAAAACGTCGTATGGACTATTTGACGGGTTTAGCGTTCGGGTTTACATTTAAAGAGTGCTCGACAACTTACCTAGGTACTCTAGTCATGTCAGATGGCTGCCATGCGAAGATATCTTGATTTGCTTTGAGCAACTTGACGAGCGCGCTTTCCTATACGCTATCTAGGCCTGCGCCTATCTGGGTCACCTTGGAGGGGTCATCATCCTTCAACGGCGTCTTCTTCGTCTCTTCTAATGCCTTGAACTCCGGATTTGGCTTTGTCACCTCCTTCGTTGCGGGCATCTCGGACGGATCTATGCTCATCTTGATCTCCTGGTACTCCTGGGCGTGCAACACGGCTTCAGCAAAGGCGGCATTTCCATCCTCGCACTCTCGCGCTTTCTTCGGGTCTCCCCTAATAGTGATCACGCCGTTGGGACCTGGAATTTTCATCATATTGTAAATGTAACACGGACGAGCCATAAAAGCCCAGTAAGCCGGACGTCCGAATATTGCGTGGTATACGCTCTTGAACGGGACCACTTCGAAGGAAAGTGCCTCCGTTCGATAGTTCTTCGGAGTTCCGAAGGTAACATCCAAAGTGATTTCTCCGAGGGAATTTGCTTGTCTTCCTGGAACAACTCCGTGAAAGATCACAGAGTTGTGGTTCAGCTCGGTCTCCGAGATCTTCATCCGGCGTAGCGTTTCGACATACAGAATATTAATGCTGCTGCCACCGTCCATGAGAGTCTTGGAGAAACCATAACTGTCAATAAGTGGATTGACGATTAAGACGTATTTTCCTCGCCTGTGCAACTTAGGCGGATGATCAGCGTGGTCAAATGTGATTGCCACTTCCGACCAGTCCAAGATTTTGGGGGACAGCCGGAACTGTTGCATTGAGCTCATGTAGCACTGCCTTTTTGACCTTTGCTGGTTGAGATCCGAGGAAGGTGACATAAGTGTCCTTCTTGGTCGGAAAATTTTTCTTCCCTTCTGGCTTGGGATTTGAAGCGTCAGCTTCCTCCATGTCAGAATCTTCCTTGGTCTCTTTATCCTTTTCGGGATTTTTCTTTCCCTCCTTCCGCTTAGCTTTGTAGCCAGCGGTATCATCTCTCTTAATGTCGTCATTAAAATGACACTCGGTGTTTGTGTGGGACGAGCCCCCATTGGCGTCTAAGTGATGCACACATGGGTTATTGGCAATGTCAGCCCAAGAGTAGGTTTTCTGGGTTGATGGTCTCCTCTACCTTGGACTCTTGACGTCCCACGACCGCGTTCGTAGCCACCGCCACGTCCTCCTCGTCCTCTAGACACGAAAGTAGCAGTGCCCACTGCCGTTTCCGCGTTGGGTTTTTCTTCTGAGGTATTCTTGCGCTTCTGAGCTTGTTGCTTTGGTTCTTTTGCCGACTGTGGCACAGCCAGGGTGTTGAGTAATCCCTCTGCATCGTCATCAGCATCTGCATACTTGCTCGCTGTTTCTATGATCTCTCCCAAATCAGTGACCTTGTCACACTTCAAGCGATGACGTAGTAAACCAATTGGGAGACCTACAATGAAAGCTTCAATCATAGTTTGGTCATTTACTGCTTCACAGGAGTTCTTGGTGTCGATCCATCGTCCGAGATAATACCGGCAAGTTTCTCTGGCTTTCTGGGTGCAACGCTATAGGTCTCCGACCGTACAGGGCCTCCGGTATGTGCCTTCGAAATTCCGAAAGAATGCACTTTGCATGTCATACCAGTTGTGGATGGTGTTCCCGGGAAGTTCATTGAGACATGATTGTGTCGTCTTCCACAACATAAGTGGGAGATATCGGGTTGCGACCAGGCTGTTTCCACCTTTGGCGATGCAGCAAGCCTGGAAGAAATCCTGTAGCTTGGATATGTCTTGAGATAGAAAATCCTTCCGGGAATCTTGTAGCTCTTATGCGTGGTTCGAAGCACTTTGGGCCCACGTATATGTCATCATTTTCATAGCGTCGCGCCTCTATATTAGAGTTGATCCTGTGCCTTGCATCATTTCGGCATAAAGATCGTCCCGAGTGACGGCTATGGTTGCGGTGCCTTGGAGCCGGACTTCGGCTTCTGCCACCACCTCCTCCACCACGACGCCCTCCTTGGCCTCCTTGGGAGCCATTGTGATGGCTCCTTGGCGGAGAAGGTGGAGCAGCTAGGTTATTTCCGGCTGATCACCGGCCTCCATCCGTAGCTTCATTATTCCGGTTCGGGGGAGGGTCTTCATTGTGACGAGCCCCCTGCTGGCTTAACTCGGCACGGTGTCCGTCGTTCCTTCGCCCGTTATCCGGACGGCTTGCATGTCTAGGAGGTGGCATTCTTTGTCGGTCCTCCTCCCGACGTTTCTCTTTATCTTCTTCCCTGCGGTCTTTTGACTCTCGCTGGGGAGGATTCCTCGGATTCAGTGCAGCGATTGCCTCTTGCTCAGCAACTGGGATAACATTACGCCAGTCACAAGCAACTTTGTGGTGTTGTCCTGAAGATCCGGTTCTTGAGTAGTTTTCCCGATGGTCAGAATGATGTTGTTGTTCCGGAACACGTTGGGGTCTTACGTCAGCCCATGCCGGATCTGTGCGACATTGGTCAGAATCGGAGACCAGTTTTTGACTTCCGGACAGGGCGACCTTTTGCTGCTCTAGTCCTTTGTTGAGTAGTTTGATTCCCAACCGGATCTGCTCCGGGCCTGGATTAGCCGATAGTATTTCCCGAGCCGCAACGGTGTTCTGTACTGGCGTTGGATACACCCAATCCCCATTGTTGTCGCGTCGAGGCATCCCAAGTTCTCCTCCGGAAAGGACTTTGTGAATCTGCGGGAATTGGTTATCATGAGTATGGCGTTTCCTGGTCTTCTGATGTTGCCTGGAGTTGTTCTTCTCCGCAGTTGCCATGCGTTTCTTTTCCTCAATGTTTTTGGCTTCATCGAGGAGTACTTGGTGACGCGCTTCTAGGGCCTGGGCCCTCTCGTCCAGCTCTTCAGCAGTAAGTTCTGCAGCTGTAGGAATAGGTGTGGTTAATGCAACATCGATGAGTTTACGCGCACCTTCAGTGATCACGTGTCCATCCACCAACTCTTCTTTGGGCTCGTCTGGGATAAGTGCTCCATCCGAGTCTTCCTCGTATTCCTCGGCAATCACCTCCTCTGCCGGAGGGTCTTTCGCCGGGGTATTGTTCTTCTTGTTCTTCTTCTTTGCCTTCTTGGCAGCGCTGGTAGAAAACACGGCTTTGGGTCCGTTTCCCGGAGTCAAGCTCTGATCGGTACTTTCGGACATCTAGACCTCGGGCTTATCTTCGATTTCCATGTCGTCCTACACTTTGGGAGAGTTTTCCCCGGATCCTTCATCCATGGCTTCTCCTTCCTCTGCAGCTTTGGAGTTATACTCCTCTTCATATTCCACGGAGAACTTTCAGAAATCTACCGACGTCATCGATTCATCCGAGGATGCGGGTACGTCGGCATTTGTTCCGATCGCCTCCAGCACAGAGTCGGTGTTGTCTCCAGCATCGGCAGAGCCGGATCCAGATCCCACATATCCGATAAAGGGCGATGCGCCCCTCCTGAGATAACTACGGTCTTCATAGTAGGCTTTGTCGAAACGTTTGATGGTCTCAAGGATTTCTTCTATGTCTGAGTTTTGCATCATCATGCGCCTTAGTGTGTATCTCAGGAAAGGCCTGTCTGTTCCGGCGTCATCAGAGCCGGATCCAGCATTGTTGTGCTCCTCCTGGATTTCGACTTCAGCAGGTGGGTCGATTTGGGATTCAATCTCTCCAGGGAGATCCACTCCAGATTCAACTTGGACCGCTAGGTCTGCTTCAGGCTTGGATTTCTCCACTATCTCCGCAACTGGTGCGGGCTAGGTGGGTTTAGGGTTTTCTGAGATCTAAAACTCTGCCGCCTCCATGGACAAAGGGGACCCAGAAATTTCTTCTGCCTCTATCATCACCGCTGGGGTGGGTGCGGCAGGTTCAGCAAAGCCGATGTAAACATCGATCTCGCCAAAAGACATGATGGTGTAGGCAGTCACAGCCTCCCTAGCCGGAATCCAGGTCTCGTCGAGAACGATGAGAGGGACGTCACTGGCATAGAGGATGCGACCGACGGCGATAGTCTCGGCGATTCCGATTCTTGCAGATTCCGCTCGGAATGCAGATCCGAAGCTCACTTGCCCCACGGTGGGCACCAATTATCGTCGGATTGATGACAAGTACGCTATGAGGGGGTCCTCGAGACGTGCGGAAGAGAGGGGTGTGATGAGGATATATACAGGGATTATGATGATTCTGATTACCTGAACTGGAAGGAAATATTGAGTCAAATCAATAATGACTATCAGGTGAATTCATTCCTAATTGAACCTGATGTTTTACTTAATGAGAACTTTATACTACCTAAGTCTATGCATCTTTGTATGATCAGGTTTATTGATAACACAAGCGTTGCGCGAGGAGGAGGAGAGTTGCAGCAAGAAGGACAAGCGATGATTTCCAATATCAACAAGTGCGCGAGGGAGGAGCGGGAGGCATGCGCACTAGGAGGCAATGAGGAAATCACGTATGAGCAAGAGAGAGAGATGGCGCACCCAGAATTACATGTTTGAGGTGTTCCACGGCGTTTGGACTACGTGCCAATAAGGCCGAACCTATATATGGGTCGGTATGTATCAGTTTGAGTCGAACCGAGTCAGTTTGGGCCAAGTTATGGCTGTTTTTAGGCCCGTTTAGAGGGGAGGACGCCCCAGCCCTCATATAAACCTCCGTAGCCGTCACAAGTTAAGTTTTAGACCACGTTAAAATATTTTGGAGTTGTTTCTTTCATAGAACCTCTGGAATTACCCTGTGTTCGAATCTACCAACTATAATTGAGTGTGATCTGTTGTTCCATTGGGAATTAGTAGATTGCAGACTACCGTTCGTGGTCAAGGTTGCGTGCGCAAAAGCGTGGTGTTGTGAATATCCTACAAGGTTCGAGAGCTATTGCATTGGCATCAGGGATCGAGCGGGAGAGTTCATAGCTACAGGCTAGTTATCTATCATCCACCATCACCATCGACAAAGTGCTTGCTGAGAAGATCGGGCCACCCCATATCATCTTGGTATCAGAGCGTTGGGTTTACTCGGTGAGCAATATCATCTTGGTATCAGATTTCCTCGTTGCCTCGGTAAGCAATCCACAATCCATCCATAGATTAGAGAGTGTTTTTCATCCTATACAGAAAAAGCCCCACAAAACGAGTTGCCATAGCCTAGATTACATCGTAATCGAGTAATAGTTGCTGGTCGAGTTCCTCTATTAGATTAGATTTAGATCTATTCTTCGTAGATTTGTTTTCTAGTTCTTCTAGTTGTTTTCCACCATCTTTTTCCGCTACCATCAAGTCAGATCCGATCAAGTAAAGAGTCCTAGTTGCGTACTGCTTGGCAAGTCAGAATTAAAAAAAAATGGCTCGCTGCCTCACGCCTGACCGCAGACAGGTCTGTGCTCCAGCGTGAAAATTTTTTTTTTGGACCGTCGCCTCACCACAGACCGGTCTGCCCTCATACGATAGAAAAAAAATTTCTGCCGCCATCCTGCCGTGGCAGGATTTTAGGCCGTTTTTCTGCCGTGGCAGAGACCAATTCTCAGGTCAAAAAAATTTCTTTTTTGTTTATTTTTTCACTGAGTCCACATAGCGTACCTATCGTTGTGAGCCTTAGTAAACCTTTCTTTGTGTCTAAAACTATCCTACGAGACTAGCGTGCTTAGTGCTCTGCGGGCTGCTCAGTTTAGCAATCTTGTGCCCGTTTCATTGAGACATTGCTAGCGTCTCTCCTTGTGCATTGCAACACGAGCATTCCTCCGACATACCTTACTTTATTGAGCTCATTTTCATAGTTGCAATTGCCCCATTTATCTCCACCGTGTGTGTTTCCGTGGGTCTTTGTCATACGATCAGCACTAGGACTTGTTTGCGGTGTAGTTAGGATACCATACCTACAGCTCCACCATAAATAACCTGTGTGCCCTGCGATCGTTCTCTATACCTTTGGTATTCACTTCATCACATCAGTGCATCAGTCTTTGATTTCGAATTGGTAAGCATCACTATTCACTTTGGAACGGTAAGATTTGCTTTCTTGTCAGTTTTTGAGTGAGTTGTGAGTGTGCCACCAAAACAATTTTGTGTTTTTGCACTAATGTACTAATCATGACTTCTACTAGTGTTGATGTGATGCAGAAATCAGATGATGTATACCATGACTATTTAGCTATTGTGGTTGGCATGGCATATGATCCAACTATAATCAAGTGGCGATTGGAAAGTTCCGCCACACCCGCAGAATATCAGATTTGGGAAATTGATATGGGATATGGTTTTGCGAGATGTCGTACTTTCGATAGCAAGTTTAATAGCCATATAGAATACATTCTTGCTCATCGACGTGTGGATCAAGAGGTAGCTCGTTGGTGGAAGGACGCAAGGCTTGTGTATGGTGTCATGGGTAAAAAAATCCTTTGGGAAGATTTCAAGCAATTTCTATGTTCTATGTTTTTGAACAACTGCAAATGGCCTCTTCCAGAAATTTTGAGAGTGGACACTAATGAGAAATGTGAGTTGTCTACTAACGCAATCATGTCTAATCCTAGTGTTGTATCTTGTGATGTGCAGGTTGCTTTTGAAGAAAGGGAGCCGCCTATTTTACAACCTGCATCACACGATCTGGTATTGTTACTTGAGGAGGATGTCGTAGTACCTACTATAGCTAAGAAGTTTGTTAATGACATTGGTACTGATTTGGAGCTTCAGCCAACATGTGCGACATATTGTGAGTCTATTCCTTTACTGAAGCCTCCTTGTGATTTGCCTTGCACTACCGTTTCAGCACCATGTGATAGTTTACCAAATTCCAATTTTGATCATGTGGTACTGATTACACATAAAGAAATACTTGCTCGAATACCACCTGCTGATATTGTGTTTTCCATCATGCTAAATGAACCTATGAGTATGAGTTGTGCTATGGACAAGATTTCTGATATTTCATGTCTAAATTCTAGCACATATTCTCCTTGTTTCACTTTCAATCTAATTGGTGAATATAGCATGCATGAAATTTTTCTTGTGGATCACATATGCATTACTTGTGATAGAATCGCTGAACTGAAACATGCTGTTTTTAGCCATACTTGTTGTGTGTCGATGGCTTGTTGTGGGACATATGCTGAAATTTGTGATAGTATGAAACTAAAGTCAGATCTAGTTGATATAATACAGCCAACACAAGTAATTTTACCTATGTTGGATCCTTGTAATCTTGCTAGAATAGAACCCAAGTTTTCATATCCTTTGTGTTTGTCCCAAAAGTCTTTGTCTAGCTGTGCTACTGCTCTATACTTCACTTATATTTGCAAATTGAGTTGCATCTTCTATACTGGACAACATGATCATGTTTATATTAATCAGAGTAGCGCAGTTGAAGCATGGTGTGAATCAATTTGGTTTTCACACATATTGAATTGGTTAGATCTTGTCCACAAATTTGATCATAGATCTTCTTTAAGAAAACTGAATTTAATACTGAAGAACAAGACTATCTATTTAGTTGTTTTTCACCATGATCATGATTCTTTGTACTTCACTTATACCTGCAATTTAAGTTGCTTGATGTATACTGGATACTTTTCATGTGAACAACAATAATAAAACATGTTATATATACATATACTTTGCGTACACGTTGTTCTTTTTGTTTCTCCCACTTTCAGCTTACCTAAAGTCGAGGACGGCTTTTCATGAAGAAAGGGAGGATGATGAGGATATATACAGGGATTATGATGATTCTGATTGCCTGAACTGGAAGGAAATATTGAGTCAAATCAATAATGACTATCAGGTGAATTCATTCCTAATTGAACCTGATGTTTTACTTAATGAGAACTTTATACTACCTAAGTCTATGCATCTTTGTATGATCAGGTTTATTGATAACACAAGCGTTGCGCGAGGAGGAGGAGAGTTGCAGCAAGAAGGACAAGCGCTGATTTCCAATATAAACAAGTGCGCGAGGGAGGAGCGGGAGGCATGCGCACTAGGAGGCAATGAGGAAATCACGTATGAGCAAGAGAGAGAGATGGCGCACCCAGAATTACATGTTTGAGGTGTTCCACAAAGTTTGGACTGCGTGCCAATAAGGCCGAACCTATATATGGGTCGGTATGTATCAGTTTGAGTCGAACCGAGTCAGTTTGGGCCAAGTTATGGCTGTTTTTAGGCCCGTTTAGAGGGGAGGACGCCCCAGCCCTCATATAAACCTCCGTAGCCATCACAAGTTAGGTTTTAGACCACGTTAAAATATTTTGGAGTTGTTTCTTTCATAGAACCTCTGGAATTACCCTGTGTTCGAATCTACCAACTATAATTGAGTGTGATCTGTTGTTCCATTGGGAATTAGTAGATTGCAGACTACCGTTCGTGGTCAAGGCTGCGTGCGCAAGAGCGTGGTGTTGTGAATATCCTACAAGGTTCGAGAGCTGTTGCATTGGCATCAGGGATCGAGCGGGAGAGTTCATAGCTACAGGCTAGTTATCTATCATCCACCATCACCATCGACAAAGTGCTTGCTGAGAAGATCGGGCCACCCCATATTAGGGTGTGAGATGTACGGTGTTCCAGGACGGTGAGCACACAAGTTTACCCAGGTTTGAATCCGCCGGCTTTGGACGGATCCTACTCCTGCTAGCAATCCAGTTATATGGCAGAGCCGGAATATGGTTTACAAGGGTTCGCCTGTGCGAGTTGAGATTGTGCTTGTAAGGGGTGCCCTAAAGGCTCTCCCTAGGACGGATTATATAGATATCCGGCCTAGGGTTTACAGGAGAGATCTATCCGGCTACGACTAAGAGTCGGTTATAGAGTATATCTTGAACTACAAGTAACACCATCGGCCTATGTCGGTAAGTCTTCTGGGCCTTCCCATAGCCGGATTGGACTCTGTCTCTTCTCCCTGACTGGGCCGCTCGTGAAGCAAAGCTCTAACCCGAAGTGGGCCACCCTGGTCAGCGAGGAACTATAAGGATACCCGGAAAGTATATCCCCAACAACAAGCTTGTAGGTCACCCTTAAGGAAATTCCCCTAAAGTGAACCTCCACTATGTATATGGATAGCCTTATGGACTACTTTTTGTCTTGTGGATGGCCTTTATGGACTACTATAATTTCATATTATATGCATTTGTCATTAGAAAAGTCGGTATGTTTTTTACATATAGTTGGTCGAACTTTATAAAGATTGACTTTGACCAAACCTAATATGCGTCCAAAATTGGGAAAGACGAAGTAGTATGAAGAGTATGGCTCGATCAGTTGCTCTCTCGAGGAGTTGTACCCGACTGTTTTCAATTCCTTGTTTAGTTTTAGGGTCCTTGATGTAGTTTTCCCTTTTTTAGGTCCTTGATCTAAAATGTAGTCCCACCATCCATGTAAAATTCTAACCAATAAGTGTAAGTGGTGAAATTTAAACGAATTTAAGCTTACTTCTCAACGGGTATGAACATTCTTGGATTTCAAGCCAAACGACCAAGGTCAAGGCCATATCAACATCATACTTTATGTTGATGGCCCCATATGGGAGAATTTGCATGCCAACAGATTGGGCCATATATTTTGAAAGCAATCAAAGAGGAAGTAGTATGAAGAAGGAGCCGAACCAGAAAGTTTTCCTTTTACGATCCTTTGGGCTAAATGTATGGACCCCAATGTAAATTTCCTTTTTAGGTCTTTGATGTAAAATATGCTCCCACCGCGACCGTGTAAAATGCTAACCTAAAAGTAAGTGGTGAAATTTAAATGAATTTAAGCTTAGCTATCAACGAGTAGGAACTTTCTTGGATTTCAAGCCGAACGACCACATGGTCAAGGCCATATCTCTACATCACACTTTATATTGATGATCCCATATCCAAGAATTTGCATGGCGACAAATTTGGCCATATTTGTAAAATAGTCAAAGAGGAGGTAGTATGAAACATATGGCTCGATCAGTTGCTGTCTCGAGAAGGAGCCGAACGATCCCGACTATTTTCTTTGCTCAATTTTAGGGTCATTTGTGCTAAATGTATGGACCTCAATGTAATTTACCCCCTTTTAGGTCTAAACGTATAAGTGGTGAAATTTATAGGATTATTTTAAGCTTACTTGTCAACGAGTATGAACATTCTTGGATTTCAAACCGAACGACCGTGGTCGTCAAGGACATATCAACATCATACTTTATGCTCATGATCCCATGTTAGAGAATGTGCATAGCAACAAATTTGGCCATGTTTTGGAAACAATCAAAGAGCAAGTAGTATTAAGAGTTTGGCTCAGATCAGCTGATCTCTCGAGAAGGAGTCGAACCAGAAATTTTTCCTTTTTAGGGTCCTTTATGCTAAATGTATGGACCTCAATGTAATTTTTGCTTTTTTAGGTTCCTAATGTAAAATGTACTCCGATCGACCGTGTAAAGTTCTAACCTAAAAGGAAGTGTTGAAATTTAAACGAATTTAAGCTTAGTTGTCAACGAGTATGAACCATTCTTCAATTTCAAGACAAACCACCAAGGTCAAGGCCATATCTACATCATACTTTATGCTCATGATCCCATATCCAAGAATTTGCATGCCGATAAATTTGGCTATATTTTGAAAACAATCAAAGATGAAGTAGTCTAAAGAGTATGGCTCGATCATCTACTCTCGTGAGAAGGAGCCAGACCCGACTATTTTCCTTGCTTCATTTTAGGGTCCTTTGTGGTAAATGTGTGGACCTCGATGTAATTTCCCCCTTTTTTAGGTCCTTGATGTAGAATGTAGTCCCACCAACCGTGTAAAATGCTAACCTATAAGTAAGTGATGAAATTTCAACGAATTTAAGCATAGTTGTCAACGGGTATGAAAAGATCTTGGATTTGAAGCCGAACGACCACGAGGTCAAGGCCATATCTCTACAACATACTTTATGTTGATGATCCCATATTCTAGAATTTGCATGGCGACAGATTTGGCCATATTTTGAAAACAATCGAAGAGCAAGTAGTATGAAGAGTATGGCTCGACCAGCTGCTCTCTCGAGAAGAAGCCGAACCCGATTGTTTTGTTTGCTCAATTTTAGGGTCCTTTGTGCTAAATGTATGGACCTCGATGTAATTTTCCCTTTTTTAGGTCCTTTATGTAGAATGCACTTTATGCTTATTATCCCATATCCAAGAATTTGCATGCCGGCAAATTTGGCCATCTTTTGAAAACAATCGAAGATATTAAAAACAAAAAATAATCAATTTCATTTTTCCAAGTGACATGAATTTATTTTCTGAAAAGCAAGTAAGAAGATATTTTCGATCAGCTGCTCTCTCGAGGAGTTGTACCTGACTGTTTTTAATTCCTTGTTTGGTTTTAGGGTCCTTTCTGCTAAATGTATGGACCTCGATGCAATTTTCACTTTTTTAGGTCCTTGAAGTAAATGTAGTCCCACCATCCATGTAAAATTCTAACCAAACAGTGCAAGTGGTGAAATTTAAACGAATTTAAGCTTACTTGTCAACGAGTATGAACATTCTCGGATTTCAAGCCGAACGACCAAGGTCAAGGCCATATCAACATCATACTTTATGCTGATGGCCCCATATGATAGAATTTGCATGGCAACAGATTTGGCCATATTATGAAAACAATCAAAGAGGAAGTAGTATGAAGAGTTTGGCTCAGATCAGCTAATCTCTCGAGAAGGAGCCGAACCAGAAAGTTTTCCTTTTACGGTCCTTTGGGCTAAATGTATGGACCTCCTTGTAAATTTCCCTTTTTTGGTCTTTGATGTAAAATATGCTCCACCAATCGTGTAAAATGCTAACCTAAAAGTAAGTGGTGAAATTTAAACAAATTTAAGCTTAGCTGTGAACGAGTATGAATTTTTTTGGATTTTAAGCCAAACGACCACAAGGTCAAGGCCATATCTCTACATCAAACTTTATGATCCCATATCCAAGAATTTGAATGGCGACCGCTTCGGTCATATTTGTAAAACAAGTGAAGAGGAAGTAGTATGAAACGTATGGAGCTATCAGCTGCTCTCTCGAGAAGGAGCCAAACCCGACTACTACTCCCTCTGGCCCAAATTAATTGACTTGCATTTATCAAATTCGAATGCATCTAGCACTAGAACATGTTTATATACATCCGAATCTAGACAAATTCGAGTCAAGTAATTTGAGGGAGTACAATAGAGTAGCAATTCAAACTTTCCGAGTTTTAAAATTTTCACTTCATTCACAAACATCGGGGGGAAGGATATTCAATAGATCGTCACTCGCAGTACTACTAGCACTACACAGTACAATGAGTAGTAACAAAAGAAACTTTTTTTGATGATAGTACCAAAAGAAAGGACGTCGAAAAAGAAACTTCATTCAACCATTAGGGTTGTTTGGTTCGGTAGCTATCCAGTGGATAACACGGGATATCCACTTTTTTTGGTTATCCAGTGTTTGGTTTAGAGGATGGAGGGGATATGGATAACCACTTTTGGCTCAAAATGGTGGTTGAGCATATCCAATAAAAAGAGCTGGATGAGCTCAACCACTTTTGGATAGCTCTTCCGAAGCGTTTTCTTGTTTGTTCACCCTTCCTCTCGAGAGAAAATAACCATCTTTTCTTGCCTATGGGCTCGACAAGAGGGTGGCCATAGCATAGGTCGTCGGTCAGAGCAGGTGTTCGAATACGCACGCAGGCATAGGCCGCCGGGCAGAGTGGGCAGGCAGAAGGGGCGCGGGCAGGCAGGTTGACACGGGGTCAAAGGCAAAAGGGTGGCGAGCTGCCGGCGGTCGTGGCCGCTGCTAGGGAAGTGGTGAGGCGGATGAAGAAGACAAGGTGAAAGAGAAAAATGAAAAAAAATAGTTGGGCCAATAGATTTTGACTGGCTATCCCTAACCACTTTTTATCCCACTTTACCAAATAAAAAAGACTACCCCTAACCAGCTGGTTGGGGATATCCTCATCCCTAAATGACACCCTCTAAGCCAAACAGCCCCTAACATGACAGCACGAGTTTACATATAAAGGACTCGCTGCTGAACTAGTGCAGGTCCCATGCCTCCTAGCACTAGTTCGTGCCGCCAGCGGCAGCTCGTGACATCGGCACCAACGCTAGCTCCAGCGACATAGTCGGCTCCTGACTCATCGTCACCTCCGGATAACGCGGCGGCACCTCCTGAGTCATCGGTGGCACCTCCTGAGCCATCAGCGGCACCTCCGGATAACACGGTGGCACCTCCTGAGCCATCAGCGGCGCCTCTTGAGCCATTAGCGGCACCTCCGGATAACACGGTGGCACCTCCGAATAAGGAGGCGGTACCTCCTGAGCCATTAGCGACACCTGCGGATATGGCGGCGGTACCTCCGAAGTCATCAGCAGCTCCGGGAGGACACCGTGGATGAAGTTGCCGTTGTTGGGGAACCGGTCCTAGTAGTTGGTGAAAATGTTGGCACCGGAGAACACCACCATCTCGCAACCGCAGTGGAAGGCCTGGCCGTAGAGGAGACGGGCGTCCCTGAAGTTGACGAACTTGACCTTCAACGTCCCATCCGGATTGTCGTAGAGGCGATACATACGGTACTTGCGGCGACCATAACCAGTGTCGAGGAAGGCGCACGCCAGCTGCCACTTTGTTCTCCGCGTGGAGAAGGCCCAAATGCGTAGAGAATTGTCCTCATGTGCGGTGATGTCGGGGTCTTTGCACTCCGGTACGGCGGGCGGGAGCCGAAAGGTGGCCATGGATGACAGATGAGGACGGAGATGGTTGCTAGAAGCGGGGGATTAGAGATGGATTGGTGGTACGGGGAAGGGGAGAGGATAAATACTACTAGTAGGAAGGAGATGATCCGATATTAATGTGACAGATTACCGAAGCTTGGGGACAATCATGTCGCTGATGAAGCCGATGCGTGTGGCAAATATCGATGATGATGACTAGGGTAAGCGATTGGACGGAACACTGACGATGCTTCCCGCACTCGATGGCCCAGTCATAATTTTATGGTGCGTCCAAGGCGACCGCGACCTCCCCCATCTGTGGGCCCTACGTAGATGATTGAGTTGATGGGTGAAAACAAATTGATAAAGTGAGCTCTTTCCTACTCCCTCTAGTCCAAAATTTTCTATATCTATAATATCTATACAACTAATATAGTATAACAGTTTTTGAATTTGGTTTTTCCCTTCAGTTCTAGAACCTTCCCAACATTGAGTAATCTAAGCCGTTGATCTGCTATGTCCACTCTTGCATATATGCCTGGCACTTGTTCAGGTGGGAAGCATCGCAACAGTCACCTCTTCCTTCGCATGTAAGCTTCTGCACAATGGAGTACAACCGTGCAGGCGCAGTAGTGCAGAGAAGGTTGGGGCCCGTGGTGGTCCAGGCCATCTTTCCTTCTGTTTGCCTCGTGCTTCTGCCCAAAAATGAGCTCTATCTAGATGTTTTCTTTCTCTTCCATATTAGGCTGCTCTTAATAGTGCTAAATAACTTAGGCTAGTAAAACTTTCACATGTTACTACAGTACCTTCAAAGTGTACTGGGTGAAAACAAATATACACCATTACTTTTTATAGATGTGACTCTTTCATATTTTTTTGAGCTTTACCTATTACAGAGCATAATTTTATATAGTGATGATATGTCATACTTTATTATTATGTGGGTCTCACGTACCAACTTACTAATAAAAGGGTGGTGCACAAATACAAAGAGGCCGCTAATCTTGTCCAACTAAACCAGGAATTTGTAAATAATAAGGCCTCAAAATATACAAAAAGGACCCTAGTACAGAAAGGAAAGGCGCAATCAGGTAGAGCTTCATTGATTATCAGTTGTGGTATACTAAAAGAAGGCCATGGCTCGAGGCCGGATCAGAGAGTCCTCATTTCCCCACCCCAATCGCAATTTTGGGACGGTCACTCTAAAGATGGAATCCACGGTTCTCAATAGTTCCTCCTGCTCCTAGCCCCTCAAGCCCCGGCGAGTCTACAAGGTCTCTCCATTTCTCCCTCACAATCCATTGATTTTTCTTTTGTCGGTTCGTCCGTGCAACTATTTTATTTTTCGAACTTTTGTTTCTAGAGTGCATGGATATTCATCTAGTCTGCCAGCGCCGCATCCGCAAGATCACCTCCTGCCAGAAGTGCGAGCACCCTAGCAGCGGATTCACCCACGAGCTCGCCATGGACGCTGTCCTATCAGCGGCTATGGTCGAGTGCGCCCACAAAGGCTGCAGTAGTTTGATTTCCTACTACGAACTCCACGAGCACGAAATCATGTGCCGGTACGCTCCCTGCACTTGCATGGAGACCGGCTGCGACTTCGTTGCCCCGCCGCTAGCGCTCGTCGCCCACCTCGAAGCGGTCCACTCGATCCAAGTGCACAAGATCCAGTATGCCACCACCAAAGCTTTCCAGGAGCTGGTGCCGCTGCTGGGCAAGCCGTCCCGCCGGCTCATCGTTGTTGGGGAACAGGACGGCGCCGTGTTCGTTCTGACGATTAGCTCGGTAAGCACGGCCCCCCTCGTGTCTGCGGTCTGTGTTAGGGCCGCGATGGACAACTTGCCGGTGTACAGGGTAAGGATGTGGGTGGAATGCCTGCCGCTGCTCTCCTGGATGGACGGTAGGAGGAGGACCGGCAGCGTGATGGTGGAGCTCGACGCGCCGAGCTCCGCTAAGCCAGGCGAGGTCGCGTTTGAGGACCTTACGTCTTACCTGGCGGCACCGCCTCATTACCTGGTCGGTCCTGCTACATCGAAGGAGCTGCGTTTCTTCTTTTGCGTCAAGTTTTAGTGGTGATGTAAGCTGTTGTTAATTGGTTTAATTGCAGAATGATCGTTTGCATACCAGGAATGGTGGATTTTGTAGTACTAGTACTCTATCTCCGTATCAAGAAATAAGGCTCCCTTATTTTTGTTTTGTTTTACCAAGATTTATTCTAAATATATATAAAGAATGTTGGTACTGTACAAATTTAGCATCATTGGAAAGTTGTTTCAATACGAATTCAACGAAACAAATTTTACACATATAAGTAAATTTTAGTTGCTCCATTTATTCGGTTAAACTTTACTTTGGAGCACGCGTGCGCCTTATTCCTTGAAACGGAGGTACTAGATGTGTTCGTGGATGTAGTAGTCTCCTGAGCATTTTTCATGAAGTCTTAACTTCCGATGGGTTGGTGAAGTACTCTGCTGAGTAGTAAGCTGAATAGTATAAAGGCTCTCTGTTTAGGAAGGTCAGAGGGCTAATTCGCAATACTACCAAGTAGATGAACTCTAATTAATTTATGCATGCACGACTAGTTTTACATGCATGAGACGCTAGATAAAAAAAGGGGAAGATGATGAGAGATGAAACAACATGCATTGGGAGATTGACAGAAAATAGAGATTTCTAAATTAATGAGTCACGGGAATTAAGACAATAAAGAGGATAGGTCTTATTATAATTTCTAACAATTTTAAAAAACTCTTTAGCCTAATAAACCCAAACAGAGGTAGGAGTACTAGTCAACATACATTCGAGAGTACTAATATGTACTACTACTACTAGTACTAGTACAATAGTGGAGTAGTACGGTAGTAGTAGTACTCCCCTCTGATTCATATTAATTGTCACTGGATTGGATGTACTCGTATCTAGCACTAAAACATGTCTAGATACATCCATTTTTGCGACAAGTAAATATAGCCATTTTTGGAATAGTACTAGTTTGGTTGGAAGAAATCATTTTTTTTCCGCAGTAGGGACGGTGGTTTTTTGCTAGTAGTAGTACTACTACATAGCAGGTAGTAGTAATATATATGTTTATACTGTACATAGCAGGTATCATGGTATCATTTAGAGGATGGTATCACTAGATATATTATCCTATACTATACTAACTCAACATGCATTTGGGTAATCGACAAATGTTCATCTTATGGTTCTGCTGCTACAGTGCTACTAGCAGTTTTTCAGGTACCCATTCACCCTCTGTCTTTCAGCAGTTTTTCAGGTGCCTATAAAATTTTAATCTGCCATGGTTGTTGATTGACAAGACAATTCATTCAAAATAAAAGAAACTGTTGTGATTCCTTGCATTAGTTCTTGCCTCCGCCCCTTGCATGCCTGTAGTATATACATGCATTAACTTCTGCGAGTAGTATAGTACAAGTAGGAGTAGTACCAAGCAAGGATATACCAACACGCAAAGATATACTCGTAGGTCACATGTTGTACCATTCTGAGTCTTTGTCTTTTTCTTTGGTCTGCTTGCCCTTGCCCTTACCCTTGCCCTTCTTCCTTAGTTCTTTTTTTGGTTGAACATTTTGAGAGTTTGTTGACCCCTCTCGAAGTTCACTATCCGCCTGTATACCTCATAGGTCGTGTAGGCGTCGAGGCTTGCATCCTTGATCTGCTCTTTGATCAGGGGCATGTTCCCCCACTTCTTGTGGTCCACATCCTCCTTCTTCTTCTTCTTCATGACTTTGTAACGGATGTCTATGAGGGCCACCGCGTAGTCAGCCAAAGAATTCTTCTCATTCGTGGAGCTGGCAGGCTTCCACCTCTTCTGGATGTCCACAAAGTTCGTCACTGGTACTAGAGAACACCTAAGCCTGACATGGTCGTTGCCGATGTCGATGCCTGCAAAGGAAATGTTAGGGTTGGCGAGGAACTCTGCTAGCTTTGAGCATGGCTGGTCGTCCTGGCAGATGTGGTAGACCAGGCAATCCATGCCCACACATAGCTGGACGACAGCAACCTTCTGCGTCGATGATTGCTCGTTGGTGTACTCAACGTGGAGGCCAACAATCTTGTCGTCTGTTTCCTCCAGGAGCTTTTGGATTTTCTCGATGTAATCGTTCACCACCGACTCTCTATTGGTATACGCCACCTGTAGTATGGTGTTGCCAGGGTCCACGAAGTAGTACATCTTATCCAACGGCGCCGCCATGGACTGTGATTAGCGCCTTCTTTTGTTTTGCAGAGGTCCGGCCAGGTGACAGAAAAGGAATGGGATAGAGAAGAAAGGAACCGCTAGGAAGGTCAGGAGATGCATGCATGAGCGGTTCTGGAGACGAAAGGGCATGCAGTTTCCCCCTGTCCCGGCCTATGTACTCCTATAGAATATAATTTATTTACGGATCAGTTTTACGGATGCGGATTATTTACGGCTATAGGTTGATTTCTAGATTATACAAAAAGTACAAGAACCAAACACATGGGATACTTTATAAACGAAGATGGAAAGTATAAATATTTTTTGAGTTTCACCTACTACTATAATTTTATATAAAAAATGATATGTCATACTTATGTTATCTGATTCTCACGTGCAAGGCACTTGCAACTCACTAGTTATTTCTTATCTTATCTTATCTTATCTTACCACTATATCTCTACCATTATAATGGAGCAGTTTTGAATTGGATCCTTAGCACCAATCCTTACCGTTGGACTGTTAGATCCAATGGTTCATACCACATGGATTCGTGTTGAATAGTACCTACAACAAACTCCACCATTTTCGAGAACCATCATGTCACCACCCCCAAAATTTCATAGCATAGTAGGCTGTATTCTCTCTACTACTACAATGGAGCAGTTTTGAATTGGATCCATAGCACCAATCCTGACCGTTGGGTTGTTAGATCCAATGGTTCAGAGGAGCTGGATTCGTGTTGAATAGTACCTAGACGTCCGGCATATCACCACTATATAAAATTTTAATAGGTAAAGCATAAAAAATATAAATTTGATCAACATCTATAAAGTATGGGTGTATATTTGGTTCTTGTACTTTTATATCATGTAGAAGTCAACGATTATTAGCTATCTAAAACTTGAAAATTCTGGTAACATGGTCTAGAGAAACGAGGGAGAAGATTCTAGAATGATGGAGAAGTGTGTTTTGAGTTTTGTGCATACCATTCATTGTGATGAAGACTATCAATAAAATCTTCTAGATGCTAGAATGGAAAATAAGATCCAAAGACTGGAAATGTTGGGATTCGCGAGTCTTGATCCAATGGTCAATATTCAAAGTTATTCGTACAAATTTCCGGCGTTGGATCAAGACTCTCGAATCCTAACTTTGCCAGCAGTTGGATCTTCTTTTCCATTTTAGCATCTAAAAAATACTACTCCCTCTGTCCATAAATAACTTACTTGGGTTTGTCTATATTCGAATGTATCTATACACTAAAATGCGTCTAAATATATTCGAATCTAGACAAAACCAACTCAGTTATTTCTGGACCTTTGATAGTCTTTAGCACAATGTATGCATATTAGACCATACACTATGTGAGCACAAAGCAAACCAAAGAGCCACATGGTTCGGTTCCATACATTTTTTAGCGAACTATACAAGCGATTCAATGCATGAGAGAAAAGAAGTGAACCAACAAGTCAATGCGGTTCAAAGGATTGGATCTGTCATGAGCAATGCATTAGGCCCACATGGTAGAGAGAGATGTTAGCTTTGTAGAGAAAGGATGCACATAAAATAGAACTGCATGGCTGACACACTCATCAGGCTCTAAATAAAAAAGCGACTTCACACGTTGCAGCAAAACACCACCGGTTCCTAACTCTAACACATTTTGCTTTGTACTGAATACACGTAGTACATGGTCTTACTACTCCAAGTTACTTACCACTCAGACCAGTCTTAGAGCATCTCCGGCATGGAAAAAATAGTGCGCTATTTCACGCTATGTAGCGTGATATAGCATATTTGGAGAGTGCACGATATTTTTTAAAGATTTTTCTTGGTATGGCACTATTTTTTAAATAGCATGCTATATCGCGCTAAAACATCATAGCGTTAGCGCTATTTCAAGTATAGGGCGTTATATTTTTGTTGGCGGGTGTGGAGTAAGATAACATATGATGAATGTGTCGAGTAAGCAAATATACAATGCAAATTTGATTGTTAAACTTAAGTGATCTTGTCAAGCCGCCGTCTCCTCCTGCAGCACTTGGCGCTGTACCTAGATTCAGCCCTACCGGTTATCCTCCAACTTGGATAGCGCCGGAATCGATTATGCATGTGGAAGTATTACTCTAGGCAATTCGTTACATGCTAAAATAGTTTATATTCATGATATACATGTTATATTCTTAAATTTTTACAAAAAGATGTTCTGTAAAATAACGCGTTATTAGCACGCTATAACTTTCATATCATCTAGAGAAAAGCCACGCTAAATTAAATAGCACGCTGGTATTTTTTCCTTGATCTCTAGTTGCTTGTCTAAATTTGGTAGTCTCTTAGGCCTTCCGCAGCGTGTGAAAAAATCGGTGCCCAAATCACTTTACAAGAATCAGGCACCGGTGCCCTCCGTTGCCCGATCGATGCCACCAAATTATTTTAGGGAAACCTCGGTGCCCAAACTCTTCACCCAATAGAATAGCAATATATGTGTACTATGCATGTTGTTGAGAGGACCTTCACCAAAGATAAGCCATGTAGATTGTTCTAGTTAATTTTTTTATCACGTTGTGGGACAACTATTTATTTTTGGCCAAAGTGATCACATTGTGAGCTCAGTGCCTCAAAATAATTTCTAGGCATTGCTTATGAGGTGGCAACTTTTCTATCTATTGGGCATCGACCATGCTATGGAAGGCCTTAGAGCATCTCTAGTGGCTTGTCTAAATTTGGTAGTCTACATCTTCACTTTATAGATAATGGTGTAAAAAGATTCCTTTTTACACGACTTTATTTTTCTAGTGGATAGTCTAAATTTGATAGTCTATATGTCCATCTGCACACAAATAGTCAATATACATAGCAAATCAGTACAACAAATGCTCTGATTTGGCGCGGGAGCGAGCTCAGAGCGACCAACATTGCTTTAGACATGGTGGCTCGGTTGTCCAAATATGGACAATGAGTAGCCTATTTGGAGGATGTCTAAATTTTAGACCACTGGATACACAAGCCACCGGATGCATTTTTTGGTCCATGATGGTCTATATTTGGCTAAAAAAAATTAAATAATATGAATTATTTAATCAATATCACGAATAATACACAAAATTAGAAATTTTGAAAAATAGCGTGGCCTCGGTAGTTCAACTACCGATAAGTACTAGTCAGCAGTTCAACTACCGATTAGTACTTGTCAGTAATTGAACAACCGATAGGTCATTGAACAACCGATTAGTACTTGTCAGTAGTGCCACCATAAGCTGACCTATCGGTTGTTCAATTACCGACTAGTACTAATCGGTAGTTGAACTACCGACTAGTACTTGTCGGTAGTTGAACTACCGAGGCCGCGCTATTTTTCAAAATTTCTAATTTTGTGTATTATTTGTGATATTGATTAAATAATTCGTATTATTTTAAAAAAAATTGCCTATATTTGGCTTAGATTACCGGATACACTAGCCCCTAGAGATCCTCTTAGGCTGGTCATAGTGAGAAACATACTACTCTAGTTCATCTTACTACGTACCTTCATGTGTCTACATAATTGAGCCGAAGGTAGAGACCTTATTTTTGCAGAAATGGCTCCGAAAATATTCCGTACCTAGAAAGGCTAGGACATTACAGTAAACTATTTTTTCTAGTCATTGGACTATAGATACTCCTAGGATAGGATGGGATATTATTATTCTATATCTTTTGAACTGTATAGCCAAATTCAAAATCCCAGAGCGGCAAATTCTCCCGCCTCACCTCCACCGAAATATTTCGAGTGGTCACACGCCCCAACTTGTAGCCGTATGAAATTCCTTTTCTACCCCTGACAATGGCCTATCTACTAATGTCGGGACGTGGGTATGGTTCGTAATCCCCTCCCTCGGGGGGCCAGGGGTCCCCACTGATCTGAAGCTGGGTAGTCCACCTTCCACCGACGCCATTTCCTCCAAAGCACTCCGAAAAACCCTAACCCCTTTCTCACCTCCGGCTCCTACACCACCGCACCGGCCCATCCCCGCAGCGCTTCGCCGGCCTACACGCCACCCAAACCCCTCTCACCTCCAGCACCTGCACCACCGCACCGTTATCATATCCGCCGCACTTTGCCCGCCTACACGCCACCCAACTGAAAGAACATTTCATGTTTTCCTGTGTTTTGTGTGTTAGCTAACAATATCGTGGAGTTTTCTCATGTGCGCTAAGTGTGCAGGTGTTTTGAGGGGCCGGATTATCCGCCCCACCAAGGGCCGGATAATCTGGCCTATCTCATTGATCAAAGGCTGCCAAGGCGCGTTGCTCCAAGTCCAGTTGGATTATCTACCAAAAAATCCGAACTAGGGCGGTTTTTCTTCCCTAGGACGGATAATCCGGCATTCGCATGGGCCGAATAATCCGGCCCCCAGAAATCGACCAAAGGCTGCCAAGCGCGTCGCTCGGAGTCCAGTCAGATTTTCTCCCGGAAAATCCGAACTAGGGCGGTTTTTCCTCCCCAGGCCGGATAATCTGGCCTTCACATGGGGCCGGATAATCCAGCCCCCAGAAGGCGATCAAGGGCAGGCTCGGCGTGACACTCAGAGTGAGGGCAGATTATCTACCGGATAACCCGAGTCTAGGGCGGAGTTTTCCCTAGACCGGATAATCCGACCCTCACTTGGGCCGGATAATCCAGCCCCAAAGGCACCAACGGCTTGGATTTGGAAGGGGTATAAATATCCCTTCTTCCCCAACGAGCAGTCTTCTTGATTCACTCGAAATTATTCAGACACTATGCAGGAGCTCCCATTCTAGATCTCCCACTTCAACCACCCGAAGGCTTCGATCTTTGGGGGAAATGAAGGAGGAGAGAATCGTCATCGTCATCACGAATCAAGCGCATCAACTCCTCTCCATTCATTTGGAGAAATCCCTGATCTAGTATTCTTGTCAATATCTAGATCTTGTTCTTTGTTTTTGATAACTTGTTCTTTGACAGCTTGTTGTCATTATGGGAGCCTCCACGTTGATTGTGGAGTCGTGCCCCGCTAGTTGTGTAAAGGCACCGGTACCCGCCTCGAAGGGTTCCTATAGTGGAAAGGTGTATCAGGCCTTTGGTGGCGGGATCCATCGGAGAACAGGGTGAGGCCTATTGTGGCGTGGTGGTCTTAGTACCTCCCACCCCTCCAACGCAGACGTACTTCGCTTTACAAGGAAGGACCTGCGGTAAAACAAATCATGTGTCTCCGCGTGCTTCACTACGGTTCACCCGTTCCTCTTCAACTCGCTCTTTACTCGCTAGTAGATAGGTTTGCATATGGGGAAATTCCACCCAATAGTTTTTCTAGAGAATTTACCCTTTTTGTTAAGCCTAAAACTGAAAAAGCATTAAAATTTGAAGTAGCACCTATTCACCCCCCCCTCTAGGTGCCCATACGATCCATTTCAATTGGTATCAGAGCCCTGGCTCTTTATTCGGGCTTAACCGCCTAAGAGACGTATAGGTACCAAGGGAGATGGGGATGAGGCTATGGATAAGGTCACAATGGATGACCTCAAGACGTTGGAAACAACCTTGTTGAAATCCTTTGAGGCCAAGATGGAGGAGATGAATCAAATGATTGCTCATCTCACATCATCCATAGCCCCATCTCCATCCTCCTGTGAGGCCGCCACACCATCATCCAAGGATAAGGCTAACACCAGATCCAAGGATGATGAAGTGGTAGGTGAAAAACATAATGGTTCCACCTCCAAGAAGGGAAGTGGTAAGGAGGAATATAGTGAGGTTCATCATGTATATTCCCCCGACCCACCTATCCCTCATCCTCATATAAACAATAGGGGTGATCCACCCAAGCTTACTGCATCCTCTTTTAATCAATGGCAATTCTTAATGAAGTCTCATGTTTGCAGCTCCTCTATTGAACTTTGGAGGATTATTGAAGAGGGTCTTCATATTGGAGATCATACCAACCTGACAAGAAGAGAAGTTGTGGACAGCCAATTGAATGCTACGACTCTCCACATGATACAGCTCGGTGTGGGTCCCAAGGACATGCCCCACATTGAATATCTCAACACAGCTAAAGAAGCTTGGAATGCCCTCACCGATCTCTTTATTGGGAATGAAAGCATGAGAAGGAATAGGTATGATGCCCTTAGTAATGAAGCTGAAGGATTCTACATGTTGGATGGTGAAAACCATGAAGACATGTATAGAAGACTCAAGGGCATTGCAACAACATTTAGAAAGCATGGAGCCACCCACATTGATGATGCATGGATAAAAAGAAAATATGTGAGTGCCTTAATGCCTTTCGAGCCAACGGATTTGAAGAGCTTGCAAGGTAGACACAACTACCATCAAATGACATCCAATGAAGTCATGCAAGAAATGGTGTCATTCAAAGTTGCTGCGAAGAACGCTGAAGATGCCCATGCTCGTGCCATTGGAATGCAAAAGGGAGTCAACGTTGCTCTAAAGGCTAATGTTGTTGAGCAAGATGAGGACGAAAGAACTTTTGAGGGGGCCTCCATGGACTGCCCCGATGAAGTCAAACGTGCTCATGGTGAGTATATGGCGTTTTACGCAAGGAACTTTTGGAAGGATCCTGCCAAGGCCAAGTCGGAGCTCAAGCGCAAGAATGGGTCAAGTGGAAGAAGAGAAAGTGGCCCAAAACTGAGAACATGCTACAATTGTGGAGATAGGCTGCACTTCGTAGCCGAGTGTCCATATCAAAATAGAGAAGACGATGGTGGTAAGCTCATTCTTAAAGAAAAATCCAAGGCACCTAAGAAGAAGCCATTTATTAAAAAGTTGGCCCCTACAAGACGCAACCCAAGATCGTCTTGGTGGCACAAGAAGAATACTCCTCTGCAAGTGAAGATGAAGAAGATGAAGAGAGCTCTCGCGAGGTGGCTGTTATAGCTACCACATCGACTCCATCATCTCTCTTCGACTCGCCAAACGAGAACGTCATCAACAACAACGCCACTTGCCTTATGTCAAGAGCGTCCGAGGGCTATGTTTCCGGTGGGTCTAAATGGGTACTCGATAGCGGATGCACGAGTCACATGACCGGAAGCAAGGAGATCATCACGGAGATGCGGTCAAATCATGATCATATAACCGTCTCCTATGGTGACAAGTCAAAATCTGAGGTATTGGGTCTCGGCAAAGTCGTGGTGGCTCACGATATCTCTCTCGTGGACATCATGCTTGTTGAGACCCTCGGGTACAATTTACTTTCAGTTCACGTCCTTGGTAAGATGGGCTTTGCAGTTTTTATCGATGCTGATTTGGTGGTACTCTTGTGGAGCAAGTCTCTAAAAGCCCTTTCGTGGGATATGTCGAAAATGACCTGTACGTGGTGGACATTTCGGGGAAAACCACTATAGGACCGATGTGTATTTTCTAAAAGGCTGACGTGGGTTGGTTATGGCATCGCCGACTAGCCCACGTCAATATGAGAACTTTGCAAAGTCTCCACAATGGTGGCCACATCCTTGGACTAAAAGAAAATGTCTCCTTTGCCAAAGATCGTGTTTGCAGGGCTTGTGTTGAAGGGAAAATGCATGACTCTCCTCATCGAAGGAAGACTATTATCTCGTCAAAAAGGATCTTAGAGCTCCTTCTTGTGGACCTCTTCGGACCTCCATCTCATGCAAGCCTCGGTGGGAAGAAGTACTATCTCGTGATCGTTGATGATTACTCAAGATACACTTGGGTTTATTTCTTCAAGTTGAAGAGTGAAACTCAACAACTGGTCATCGACTTCGCCAATGAGGTTCAACGTCAACACAACATCCCTATTCTGGCTATAAGAAGTGATAACGGCTTTGAGTTCAAGAACTACACCTTAAATGAATTCCTAAGTGCAGAGGGGATATGACATCAATATTCCGCTGTGTACACCCCTCAACAAAATGGTGTAGCCGAGAGGAAGAATCGAACTCTAATGGATATGGCAAGGTCAATGCTAGCCGAATTCAAGTCTCCTTATAACTTCTGGGCTGAAGCAATCTCTACCGCTTGTTATTCATCCAACCGGTTATACCTCCATAAAATCTTGGACAAGACTCCATATGAAATACTTACCGGTAACAAGCCAAACAACTCATACTTTCGGGTATTCGGGTGTAAGTGTTTCTTTCTCATCAAGGGAGTTCGTTTATAAAAGTTTGAATCTAAGGCTCTAGAAGGTATTTTTGTTGGTTATGGTGCCGAATCCCACACTTATAGAGTCTACAATAAGCTCTCCGGAACTGTTGTAGAATCTTGTAGTGTGGTGTTCGAAGAAAATGACGGCTCCCGTGCGGGGCAAGTTGATGTTTGTGATGCAGATGTGGAAATACCCCAAGATGTCATAAGAAGAATGGGCGTGGGATTTTTCCACCCCATTGAGGAACCCCTTGTGGCAGATCAGGAAGGACAATGCTCTTCTCTTGAAGAGCCCTCATCTACACATACTCAACATGTTCCAACCACGGGAGTAACTTCTACACCATCTCCATCAATTGCTGAAGGTCAAGTTGTTCCAGAAAGCTCCAGGCCGGATTATCCGGTTGACACCGGATTATCCGGCCACCCCGCTCCTGATGACCAAACTGCTCCTGGTATTGAATAAATCGCTGCAAGCTCCAGGCCGGATTTTCCGGCTGGCCCCAGATTATCCGGCCCCTCGCCAGTTCAAGCAAGTCCCAGGCAGCCTGATGAAGCTGCTACAAGTTCTCCCAGGCCAGATTATCCGGCCTCACCATCGGCCGGATTATCCGGCCTCATCATCGGCCGGATTATCCGGCCCTGAATCACCAATTGTCCAGGAGCCTCCTGTTACGGCTGCTGACCTTCCTCGAAGTCATGCTTCATCACCTCCTACTTTTGTTAATCCGGATTCTAATCAAGGTCGAGCAAATGATTCCAATGAAGATTCAAGTGATGAAACTATTCCACCAAGAAACAACAAGCTTATTGAACTTCGTCGCAAGGCTCATGCTCATCGGAACCTTGAGCTAAGGGGTCACACTCTCGACAAGGTTGTAGGTGACCTTCGACGAAGGGTTTCTACAAGAAGGGAATTGGCAAGTTTTGGTGAGCATCAAGCTCACATCTCAATGGTGGAACCCAAGAAAGTATTTGAAGCTCTTGAAGATCCGGACTAGGTTGCTATGCATGAAGAATTGAATAATTTCGAGCGCAACAAGGTCTAGAAACTCGTGGAGAAGCCCAAAGATTGCCGCAATGTTATCGGCACTAAATGGATATTTAAAAACAAGCAAGATGAGAATGGCATTGTTGTGAGGAACAAGGCGAGACTTGTGGCATAAGGCTATTCTCAAGTTGAGGGCATTGACTTCCGCGAGACCTATGCTCCCGTGGCTCGGCTTGAGTCCATTCGTATCCTTCTTTCTTATGTTGCCCATAACAATTTTAAATTGCAGCAAATGGACGTCAAGAGTGCTTTTCTGAATGGTCCTCTACATGAGTTGGTATATGTAAAGCAACCCCCGGGATTTGAGGATCCTAACTTCCCGAAACATGTCTACAAACTCGATAAGGCAATCTATGGCCTTAAACAAGCCCCATGTGCGTGGTATGAGCACCTTAAAGAGCTTTTACTAGACCGTGGCTTCGAAGTTGGGCAAATCGATCCCACTCTTTTTACTAAGAAGGTTAAGGGGGAGCTCTTCGTATGCCAACTATATGTAGACGATATCATCTTTGGTTCTACTAATAAAGCTTTTAATAATGAATTTTCAAAGCTTATGACTGACAGGTTTGAGATGTCTATGATGGGGGAATTACGGTTCTTTCTTGGATTCTAGATCAAGCAACTTAGAGAAGGAACCTTCATCAATCAAGCTAAGTACATCCAAGACATGCTCAAGAGATTCAAGATGACGGATCTTAATGGTGTCACCACTCCGATGCAAACAAAATGTCACCTTGAACTTAACCCCCATGGTAAAGATGTGGACCAAAAGGTATATCGGTCCATGATCAGCTCTCTTCTTTACCTCTGTGCATCTAGACCCGATATTGTGTTGAGTGTGGGGGTGTGTGCAAGGTATCAAGCAGCTCCTAAAAAAAGTGCAAATGCTTGTGCCCGACCCATGCAAATCCTCGAAGACCTAATAGAACTACTTCTTCCCCTTTGGCATCGAGACGCCAAAAAGGAAGAAGAGCGATGCTAACTAGTGGGTGCATAGGCCTAATGTTCAGCCTGACATACACATCTTTAAAAATACCTTTCTATTCAGCACACCAAAAGCGAGCATCCCCCAGCTCAGAATCACGAGGCAACTCCACAAACAAATCACAGTGATAGATAGAGGAATAAGTGACTGGATCCAAAGCCTTGTAGTTGATCTTGGGCTCTTTGCCCTTCCTTTTGGACACTCCCTCTCTCCCCACCTTTGGCTAGATGTGTTATTTGTTGGGTGGAATGTTGTCTAGAAGGATGTTGTTTTGTAGAAATCGTAGTCTTGCAGTTTCTAGGCCCGATCTACTTTTTTGCATTCAATCTAGGTCAAGTCGAAATTTTCTGGCAGGGCCGGATAATCCGGCCTGACAGAATCAAATTTGGTTTAGTTTCACCATGTTGTGTGCATTGAGTAGATTTGACTTATGACCTTTTTGATAGCTTTTTCCACGCTCTCTCCTAGACTTGTGTGTATTCTTATCCCCATGCTATCGCCCTTGTTCTCCTCACAGGCGGTTCTAGTGCTCCCAAGACCTACAAGTGCCGTCCTCGTGGTAAATACTTTCGGGACGACGGACAGGGTAACTTCGTGGACGAGGTTGAGTTGAGGAGAAGAAAGAACGAAGAGAAGCGCATGGCTGAACAAGCAAAGAGGACTAGAAAGGGGGTGTCCAAAAGGAAGGGCAAAGAGCCCAAGATCAACTACAAGGCTTTCGATCCAGTCACTTATTCCTCTATCCATCACCGTGATTTGTTTGCGGAGTTGCCTCGTGATTCGGAGCTAGGGGATGCTCGCTTTTGGTGTGCTGAACAGAAAGGTATTTTTGAAGATGTGTATGCTAGGATGAACATTAGGCCTATGCACCCGCTGGTTAGCATCGCTCTTCTTCCTTTTTGGCGTCTCGATGCCAAAGGAGGAGAAGTAGTTCTATTAGGTCTTCGAGGATTTGCATGGGTTAGGCATAAGCATTTGCACTTTTTCCTATTCGTCTTTTTTCTCGCGTGTGCCCATTTAGCGTTGAACTTTAATTTATGCTTGTGGTTTGTGTGAGACTCTGTGACGGTGGATGTCTGGATTTATCTCATGGATTCATCTATTCATATCCTATTATGCTAGGAATCTTTATCGAGGAAGGCACTTATATTGGTTATCACGTTGATAATTGCGGCTATTTCAAGGACGCCTCTCTCCCTATCTCGGTGGTATGATTATGTTGTTCATATGTAAATGGAATAGATTCACACCTATTTGTGTACATTTGTATTCAAATGCAAATTTCTAATATGCACACATTGAGGGGGAGTCTCTTCCATGTTTTTTGTTGGTGGTCTTGTGATCCTTTCCTGCAAATCCTAGTATTGTCATCTAACACCAAAAAGGGGTAGATTGAAAGAACATTTCATGTTTTCCTGTGTTTTTTGTGTTAGATAACAATATCGTGGAGTTTTCTCATGTGCGCTAAGTGTGCAGGTGTTTTGAGGGGCCAGATTATCCGCCCCACCAAGGGCCGAATAATCCGGCCTATCTCATCGATCAAAGGCTGCCAAGGCGCGTCGCTCGAAGTCCAGTCGGATTATCTACCTGAAAATCCGAACTGGGGCGGGTTTTTTCCCAGGCCGGATAATCCGGCATTTGCATGGGCCAGATAATCCGGCCCCCAGAAATCGACCAAAGGCTGCCAAGGCGCGTCGCTCGGAGTCCGGTCGGATTTTCTCCCGGAAAATCCGAACTGGGGCGGTTTTTCCTCCACACCAGATAATCCGGCCCCCAAAGGCACCAACGGCTTGGATTTGGAAGGGGTATAAATATCCCTTCTTCCCCAACGAGCAGTCTTCTTGATTCACTTGAAATTATTCATACACTGTGCAAGAGCTCCCATTCTAGATCTCCCACTTCAACCACCCGAAGGCTTCGATCTTTGGGGGAATTGAAGGAGGAGAGAATCGTCATCGTCATCACGAATCAAGCGCATCAACTCCTCTCCATTTATTTGGAGAAATCCCTGATCTAGTATTCTTGTCAATATCTAGATCTCGTTCTTTGTTTTTCATAACTTGTTCTTTGATAGCTTGTTGTCATTACGGGAGCCTCCAAGTTGATTGTGGAGTTGTGCCCCGCTAGTTGTGTAAAGGCACCGGTACCCGCCTCGAATGGTTCCGATAATGGAAAGGTGGATCAGGCCTTTGGTGACGGGATCCATCGGAGAACAGGGTGAGGCCTATTGTGGCGTGGTGGTCTTAGTACTGCCCACCCCTCCAACGCAGACGTACTTCCCTTAACAAGGAAGGAACTACGGTAAAACAAATCCTGTGTCTCCGTGTGCTTCACTACGGTTCACCCGTTCCTCTTCCACTCGCTCTTTACTCGCTAGTAGATAGGTTTGCATATAGGGAAATTCCACCTAATAGTTTATCTAGAGAATTTACCCTTTGTGTTAAGCCTAAAATTGAAAAGGCATTAAAATTTGAAGTAGCACCTATTCACCCCCCCCTCTAGGTGCCCATACGATCCATTTCACCAACCCCTATCTCACCTCCAGCTCCTGCACCACCGCACCAGAACATCACCGCCGCACTTCGCCGGCCCACACGCCACCCCAAACCCCCTATCCCACCTCCGGCTCCTGCACCACTGCACTTCGCCAGCCTACACGCCATACCTCTATACCATATACTCCTGACTAGTCTACGGGATCAACCGACGTCCACCTTACCGAACCCTAGTTTGCCTTAGACCCTCTTCCATACAACCGTGTTAGTTTTGCCGACTCCTAGTCCACAGCACCTGACCTGCTTCACCTACGCTGGTGTGCGCTGTATTAGATCTGCTTCACGGACTCAATAGTCCACTACACCGGATATGCTTCACCGATGCTCTTGTGCAGCGCCTCGAATCCATAATCGGTCGTAATAGATCTGCTTCACCGATGCTCTTGTGCAGCGCCTCGAATCCATAATCGGTCGTAACAGATCTGCTTCACCGATGATGCCGTGCACTACACCGGATCTCCTTCACCGGCCATCTTGTCATTCAAGCCAGACCCATCAACAACCTCCACAGATCTTCTTCATAGACACCACCGAGATCTATCTGCTTCATCCCGACTCACCACTACTGGGCACCCTCGGCGTCCTTGACGTTACCCGCAAAGATGCCGTGTATGCGTAAACAACACCGTGGCCTAGGTAAACCAGATCTGCTTGTTCATTCATTTCAATATAGCAGGTATGAGCCTGCGACAGTGAACTGCATTTCTATATTGGTGGTAAATTCCTGCCTCAATACTGGCTTAATTGATATCCCACTCTCCCTTGATAAATTCGATGTAGTCTATGTTAAATCCAGACGTTAAACTACTCCTTCTGTTTTGAGGTATAAGGCGTCCTTGTTATGCGTGTTTTTATTTGACCAACAATTACTCTTAATATACATAAACAACTTTGGTAGTACAAAACAGACATCATTAGAGTTCATTGGTATTATGCAGTTCATGGCAAATGTTAATTCACTGAACATCTGAGGCTGCCTACCTGTTCAACAAGTTCACAAGTTATGTCATCATAATGTGCACTTGCTTTGTCTGTTGCTACAATACTGACTCATGTAATTTTGGAGTTCATTGGTAGTTTTAAGCCATCGAACATGTAGGTTAACATTCCCTGCTCTACAAGTTCATAGTTTATGCTATTTTAATTTCAATCTGGTTGTTCTAAGCAAACACAGTAACTGCCTTCTCTTATGTAATTCATCGCAAATTTTATGTCATTGAACTTTTTGGTTTTGCATTCCCTCTGCAAGTTATGCCATTATTGTTTGTTTCAATTAAGCTCCAACAGTAGCTGCCACCTATTGTGTACTACTCCCTCCGTTTCAAAATATAAGATGTTTTAGCTTTGTGATAGGAGTGTATCTAGACACCATTTATTGAGTAGGTTTACTCCAAACGTACATGAACCTACACACTAAAAGTGGTCTAGATGATGACTTATACTTTTTGAAATGGAGGGAGTAGATCCATTCCGTAAAAGAAGGCCTATACAACTTTAAAGTCAAACAATGATGACTTTTACCAAGCTCATAGAAAAATATATTAAGGGTTAATTTGTGGCATTTGCGTCTATGAAAATATATGCGCCGATGTATCGAATGGCGTTGGTTTGGTATGGTAGATGTTCCTAGTATGTTCATGGCATTTTAAGTCACTTCATAGATGGGTTAGCATTATTTATACGCCTTATTTACTTTGGATTGGATGTAGTATTACATGGCATGTTTTAAGGCACTTAACATGGTTATCTGCATGCCCTGCTCTATAAATTCAAGTTTCTCAATTATAATTTCTGTAGCAGCAGTATCTACCTTCTATTATGTCGTTCATGGCATTTTAAGTCACTTCACAGATGGGTTAGCATTCCCTTCTCTATAAGTTCACGAGATATACCATTGTAATGTCTATCTTATTCGTCCAAATGTTAGTACAGTAACTGCCTGCTCTGTAGAAGGTGACACTTTTTATGGCACTTTTCATATTTGTTTGCAATCCTGTTTCACAAGTTGAATCATTGTAATTTCTCTCTTGTTCATGCTAAGGATTGACAGTAACTGCATTCTATTTTGTCGCCATGGCAATCTTTATGTCATTTAAGTGTTTGTTTATATTCCGCCATTCCCTGCTCTACGTGTTCACAAGTGATTATACTATAATGTCTATCTAGTTCTTTGTAAACAGCAACAACCACTATCTGATATTATTTCCTCTCACAGGGAACATAGAGAATCGTAGAGTGAATCGCCCCTACAATCTTGTAAGTACCTATTGCTTTGTATTGCTGAATGTAAACCTGTTTTATGTGAATGAGTGGCCTGAACCTATATGCAGAGGAGCAACAATAAAGTAGATAGATCGTCTATCCAAGTACTCGATGCAGTGGATGTCTTCAAAGAACGAATTGACAACAGGATGTCCTCCAACGGGACTGCACAAAAAGAAATGGTAAGTCTCTTGTTTTTACTGAGATGTGCACAATGTCAGATGCTTGTTTGTGCGAGGTACCACATGATTCGGCTAATTATTAGAACAAAGTTAACCTTAACCAAGACTAGACAAAAACCAGACGTAAATCCCTCGATTTATAATTCAATGTGCTCACTTGATTTTGGTGATGATCTATTCTTTCTATATTTGACTTGTGTTCATCTATCTATCTATTATGTGGTGGTAATTTAAGTATATCCACTTTTATGCTAATTTATAGTCTATTATTGTATTTTTCTGCTGTAATTAAGTGTTTGAATGCACTCTTGAGGTAGTCACATTGTCTAGTGTCGGCACCACATGAGTTGGCCAATGATTAGAACAAGATGACCTTTAACGGTACTGCACAAAGACCGAACGTAAATCCCTTGATTTGTAATTCAATTTTCTCACTCAATCATGGTGGAGATCTCTTTTTGCTATATTTGACTGATGATCTTCTATCTATATATATACGTTAACTAGACCATGATTAGGTGGTGGTGATTGAAGTATATCCACTTTTATGTTAATCTATATTCTATTATAATATTAGAGATCGCCACCATGATTGAGCTTATATGCACTCTGGAGGTAGTAACATAGTCTAGTGTTATATGTACGAGACTAGTATAAATTACTTGGTCTTGGTGGGGAGTAACTTGGACTAGTAAAAATGCATACAATACTAGTCCAAGTTACTCTACCAACACTAAAGGGTGTCTAGGATACATTCGTTTCACAAAACCCATGACATCTTATATTTTGAAACGGAGGGAGTTCTATCTAGACTACTCATAGTGAGATTGTCATAGCTATTATCATCTAATATGATCCCTAGTTACTATATATATGTACTATGACCATGTTAATATGATCTGGAAGTCTATCGTGCACCTATTGTTTGATTGCTTAATTCATTACCTCAATAGCTACTCTACATGATGCACATATAGAGTCTATTGCGAATTTGATTCTTTAGTTTGCTCGTCATTAAAGCAATGTAATGATTTTCTTAACTTAAACGGTCATAGCACCGCCCTGTCAAGGCGAAGCTACGGGTTTGATCCTCATTAGTCCCAAACTAGGGATGGCAATTTCTATGAGAAATACAATGTTTGATTAATAATAAACAAGGGATTTTCATCTATACATCATCAGATGATCTTGCGAGTTTAATATTAGCCACCATATGGTTCAATTGGTTATGGTTCCTGTGAATTTTTAGTTGACTTGTGATTGCATCAATGCTATATTTTGACGTGGTTCCTAGACATACATTGTTTAAATACTTCATTAACCTTGCAATGTGCATAATGTATCATTTGCTTGTTTGTCTACTGGATTTTCTTGCCTGTTATATGTACAATGATATTGTCAGCAGTTGGAAATACAATAGCTGTAGGCATTACAAAGAAGGTTTGTGCTACTTTTTGGATGTGTTGAGGGCAAACCTCTAGGGTGGCCTGATCTTTCACCAATCCCACTCAAATCGAGGATGGAGTGCGGGGAAAGGAGGGGAGGATGAACACGATGAACTCACGCACAAAGAACGCGATGAACACACACACACAAAACCATGATACACACCAATAGCTCACGCCGGCGGTGACCGGTCCAGCGTAATCCCTAGGATCAGCGTCGGGCGGAGGACTCTCTCTCGAACCGGCACGGCGAGATGGGAGACTTGGTGAGATCTTGATGTCTAGGCAAAGGGACTCCGATGCCTAGGCCTTGTACTATGCGGAGGCATGATGCAAACTCCAACGAGGTTTGGGATATTTGGTGCTCCTTTGTCAAAGGAGCATGAGGCAAGAACTAGATAGATCCACAAGGGGTTTCCATTAATTCCAAATATCATGCCTAGGGTTTACAATAGAGGTGGGGGACTATATATAGGCCAGCCACATAGTTAGGGGTACTTTAGGAATAAAAGACAAGTTCTGGACAGACTAAGGGGTACATGGGCCGAAGGCCCAAAGGCCTTTTACATGCCTGGCGTCGATCGGTCTGGAGACTCTGGGGTGGCGGACCGGAGACTCCGATCTGGGCCAGAGATTCCGGTCGGTCTCAGGTCCAGCCTCCGGAGGGGTAGACCGATTGACCTTGAGCTCGATTTTGGGGTCAGACTGGAGGTGGGGCCAGAGAGTCCGATGTCTTCAGGCAAGAGACTTTGGTGGACCAGAGACTCCGGTGTGCGCAGACCGGAGACTCCGGTCTGAGCAGCTCGAGCGGCTTTTGCTTCACGATCTGCTCCGTGGGCGCCTGGTGGAGTGTTGGGGCTTCGTACCTGATGATGCATAGAGTAGTTGCATGAAGTAGCACACCATCCAAGGATGTATCAAATTGGCACGAGGAGAGGAGCGAGTTCACCTTAGCTTGTAGGAGTTTGGCTCGGGCACGAGTCGTGGGTCCACTTGGGGGACTTGTTGGTGTAGATGTAGGAGCGTCCATAGGATGGGCTGCATCAGCTCCCCCCCCTTGGGAAAGAGTCGTCCTCGACTCTTCATGGGTATCATCTTGAACATCTCCATGGTAGGGTGAAAGGTCCTTGACATTGAATGTATTGCTTGCAAGGTACTTGGAGGTCGGTATATCGATGATGTAGGCGTTGTTGTTGATTCTTTTGAGGACCTTGAAGGGACCATCTCCTCTTGGCTTGAGCTTGGAGTCGCGTTCCTTGGGGAAGCAGTCTTTTCTTAGGTGTATCCACACAAGATCACTTTCTTCAAAAATCATCTCCTTATTGTCCTTATTTAACCTTGAATCTTGGCGAAGGACTTGTTGCTCGATAGTAGATCTTGTTTCTTCATGAAGCTTCTTCATAGCTTGTGCACGCTTCTCGACATCCATGTTGGTGCGCTCATGGAGAGGTAGTGGTAGGATGTCGAGCGCGGTGAGGGGCTCGAAACCATAGACGATCATGAATGGACTCATCTTGGTTGTTGAGTGCTTGGCATGGTTGTAGCAAACTCGGCGTGTGGAATGCATTCCTCTAAATCCTTGAGGTTTTTCTTGATCAACACACGAAGGAGAGTCCCGAGGCTTCGGTTAACAACTTCGGTTTGGCCATCGGTCTGAGGATGCGACGCGGATGAAAAGAGAAGCTTGACGCCGAGCTTGGCCATGAGGGTCTTCCATAAGTAGCTCATGAATTTGACGTCGCGGTCGGAGACGATTGTTCTTGGCACGCCGTGAAGACGGACGATTTCCCTAAAAAACAGATTTGCAACATGTGAAGCATCGTCGGTCTTATGGCACGATATGAAGTGTGCCATTTTGGAAAAGCGATCCATGACAACAAATATAGAATCATGACCATGCTTAGATCTAGGCAATCCTAACAAGAAATCCATGCTAATGTCAGACCAAGTTGTATGAGGAATAGGCAATGGCATATAAAGACTATAGGGGTTAGCTTGCGACTTAGCTTGAACACATGTCGTGCATCGTTGAATGTAGCGCTCTACATCGCGCCTCATCTTGGGCCAGAAGTAGTGAGTGGATAACATGTCCAATGTCTTGTCACGGCCAAAGTGACCCATGAGGCCTCCATCATGAGATTCTTGGAGAAGCAAAAGTTGGAGCGACGATTTCGGAATGCAAAGCTTATTTTGTTTAAAGAGAAAACCCTTATGCAAATAGAAATCATCAACTCCTTTGTCCATGGAGCACTTTGTGAAAATTGGTTCAAAGAACGGGTCAGAAGCATACAAAGATTTTATTTCCTCAAGACCCAACACGTTGATTTCAATTCTCGTAAGAAGGCTTGTATGTTTGCGAGACAAAGCATCTGCAACTACATTATCTTTGCCCTTCTTATACTTGACAATGTACGGAAAAGACTCCATAAACTCAACCCACTTAGCGTGTCTCTTACTCAAGTTGGCTTGGCCTTTGAGATATTTCAACGACTCATGGTCGGAATGTATGATAAATTCTTTGGGCCATAGGTAGTGTTGCCAAACTTGAAGGACACGAACTAAGGCAAAAAGCTCTTTGTCATAAATTGGATAATTAAGGCGAGCACCATCAAGTTTCTCGCTATGGTAGGCTATAGGACGTCCGGTTTGCATAAGGACTCCTCCAATGCCAATACCACTAGCATCACACTCTATCTCAAAAGTTTTTGTGAAATCCGGTAATGCAAGGAGAGGTGCTTCGGTGAGCCTCTTTTTGAGTTCATCAAAAGCTTTTTGTTGAGCTTTGCCCCACACGAAGGTGACATTCTTCTTCGTCAACTCGTTGAGAGGACAAGCAATGGTTAAAAAGACTTTCACAAAGCGACGATAGAAGCTGGCCAACCCATGAAAACTTCGGAGTTCACTCACATTTGTTGGGATGGGCCAATGTCGTATGTCCTTTACCTTGGAAACATCAACTTCAATTCCTTTCGAAGAAACGACAAATCCAAGAAAAATCAACTTGTCTTTAGCAAAAGTGCACTTGGGAAGATTAGCATAAAGCTTTTCATGTCGAAGGATTTGCAAAACTTCCTTGACATGTGTTATATGGTCCTCAAGTGATTTGTTATAAACAAGAATATCATCGAAATAGACAACAACACTTTTTCCAATGAGAGAACGCAAGATGTGATTCATAAGGCGCATGAAGGTGGATGGGGCATTAGATAAGCCAAAGGGCATAACCAACCATTCATAGAGACCAAGTTTGGTCTTGAAGGAGGTTTTCCACTCATCACCTTCAGCCATGCGTATTTGATGGTAACCACTACGAAGATCAATTTTTTGAAAAAATAGTGGCTCCACACAACTCATCAAGCATGTCATCGAGACGTGGTATGGGATGTCGATAACGCACGGTGATAGCATTGATTGGACAACATTCCATGCATAACCGTAACGTATCATCCGTCTTTGGAACAAGAATCACGGGTACGGCACTTGGACTAGTGCTAACTTGGATCAATCCTTTGGAGACGAGATGGTTGGTTTGACATTCAATCTCCTTTGTCTCCTCCTCGTTCGTGCAGTAAGCGGCACGGTTTGGAAGGGGTGCGCCGAGGATGAGGTCAATGCGATGTCCTATGCCACGAAGAGGAGGTAGTCCATGTGGGAGCTCTTCAGGGAACACATCCTTGAATTCCTGCAAAATAATCATCAATGATGGAGGAACATTGGTTAATTCATTAGTTCCTTGCGCTAGTCCCTTGCAAAGGAGGACATAGTGCAAGATGGATGGGTTGTTCCGAACATCTCTCATCTCACTTTTGGTGGCAAGGAGAACACTCTTATTTTTTCCACTCGATTTTGGCTTGTGGCTCTCACTCACTATGAGGTGGTTCTCTCTCTCACCGCTCTTCTCACAAGGAGGTGTTGTGCTTTGCGCCCTCGCTAAAGCCTTTTCATTGTCCGCAATTATTTGCTAGGAGTCATTGGTTGCAAAACACATGTTTTGTTGAGCCATTTGAAGGTTTATACATTGGTGCGACCATCATGTAGAGCAGCCTTGTCAAATTGCCACGGTCGACCAAGTAGCATGTGGCAAACTGCCATAGGAACCACATCACACTCTACCGTGTCTTTGTAAGGGCCAATGGCGAGGGAGACCGATACGGTATGCTTGATCTTCACGGATCCTTGGTCACTTAGCCATTGCACGTGGTAGGGGTGCTTGTGCAGATGGTGGGTGAGGTTGAGCTTCTCACACAACTTGGTGCTAGCAAGGTTGTGGCAACTCCCCCCATCAATGATCACCTTGATAGATTTGCCGTTGATGTCGGCTCGTGTTTGGAAGATATTTGAGCGTTGGTCTTCATGCTCTTGTGCTTGAGCGGTCAAGATCCTTGTGACGACTGATACATTGCAAATGTATCTATAATTTTTGATGTTCCATGCTTGGTTTTATCTACTTTCTTGTGTTTTGTCCACACTTTGGAGTACTTTTCATATGATTTCTTGGACTAACCTATTAACAAGAGCCACAGTGCCAGCTGCCTATTTTCTGCTGTTTTTGGTTCCAGGAAAGTCAGAAAATGAATATTCTTGGAATTGGACGGGACAAAAGTCAAAGTTATTATTTTACCGGGGGACACTTGGAGCCAGAATATGAGATGGAGAGGGGCTGGGGCCTGGCCACACCACCTGGCTGCACGGCCAGGCCTGGCCCGCGCCAGGGGGTGGTCTGGCCGCCCCAAGCACCCCCTCGGCCTCTCCTTCCGCCTATATATTGCCTCTGATACGGAAACCCTAAGTACCCGATCAAAATTCCACGAAAGAGTCTGTAGCTGCCATCATCTCCACCCCTAGATCGGGAGGGATCTGAAGCTCTTCCCGGCACCCTGCCGGAGAGGGGAATTCACCATGGAGGCCTTCTTCATCATCATGCAAGTCTCCGGTGTGATACGTGAGTAGTTCATCTCTGGACTACGGGTCCATGTAGTAGCTAGATGGCTGGTTCTCCTCCTTTGTGCTTTCATGTCTAGATCTTGTGATCTCCATTCATGATCAAGATCATCTATTTGTAATTCTGCATGTTGTGTTTGCGGGGATCTGATGGATATTGAGATGCTATTTCAGATTGATTATTGATTCTATCATGTCTTTGTTATTTGTGATCTTGCATGCTTTCCGTTGTTAGTAGCTATCTTGGCCAAGTAGATGCTAGCAACTCCAAGAGTTAGTATTTATGCTCGATAGTGGGTTCATGCCTCTGGTAATCTGGGGAAGTGATAGAAATCTCTAAGGTACTAGATGTGCTGTTGCTACTAGGGAGAAAACAACAGTCTTTTGTTCATAGAACAATCGTATTGTTTACTTTACACGCAATTCGTAATGCAATAATCTGTTGCTTGCAACTTAATATTGGAGGGGGTTCGGATGATAACCTGAAGGTGAATTATTAGTCATAGATGCAGTTGGATGGCGGTCTATGTATAATGTTGTAATGCCCAATCGAATCTCAAAGGAGTCAAGATGATTAGTATATGCTTGTATGATTTCTCGATGTTTGTCAATTGCCCCGCTGTAATTTGTTCACCCAACATGTTATCTATCTTAAGGAGAGCCACCTCTAGTGAACTATGGACCCCGGTCCTTTCTTTTACATCCAATCTACAATCAACTGTTTACTGCTTTGTGTTTACTTTCTACAAACTATTACTTCTTTCCATTCGATACGTTTAATCCTTTGTTTTCAGCAAAACCGGTGAGATTGACAACCTCATCGCAAGTTGGGGGCAAAGTTTTGTGGTTGTGTTGTGCAGGTCTCCACGTTGCTGCTGGCACCGGTAGTGCGTCCTGCCAACGTTCAGCTAGCTACACCTTTGGGGTGTTTCCTTGCTCCTACTGGATTGATAACCTTGGTTTCGTACTGAGGGAAAACTTGCTGTTGTGCTCATCATACCTTCCTCTTGGGGTTCCCCAAAGAGCTCGATATATTTTGGGCCATCAACAACTTTTTCTGGCGCCGTTGCCGGGGAGTCAAGGACATCTTCACAAGGGGAGTCCCTCATAACCAATCTCTTTACTTTGATATTTTTGTTTTGCTTAGTTTACTTTTGTTTTGTTTGCTTGTTTCTTTATCAAAAACACAAAAAAATTAGTTTCACTACTTTGCTTTCTTTATTAAAAACACAAAAAAATTAAGTCTTCTTTAGTTGTTACCTCTTCCTTAGCTTACCATGTTGATCCCTAAATTCACCCTGAAAGACCTTCCAATAGGTAGTGGTTCAATAATTGGAAAAGATAATATTGAAGAATTCTTTAATCATGTAAGTAAACATGAGGATATTGAGGATAGATCCCTTGCAGAACTTGCTCCAAACTATGAGATTGCTGCAACTTCTTTAGTTCACATGTTGGAATCTAGGTTTATTAACCTTAACCCCTTAATGCAAGTAATGTTTCTTAAACTTAAAGAAATTGATGAACCCGAAAAGAGGGATTTTATTCTTGAAACTTTGCTTAAGGAATTTTATGATGTTGCCAAGGAAGCTAGAAAAGTCTTTGAACGTTTCAATATGCTAGGATCATCTGTAGATGTTGTTGGTACACGAGAAAAGATGAACAAAACTGAACCTAATGGGGAGGAAACTAAGGTACCAATACCCTTTAAACTGGTAGCAATACATGAAGCCATAGAAAATAATCTTGATTGGATTGTTCCTGAAAACCCTTTTAATGAAAATAGTGAATCTAAGAGCATTGAGAGAGGATCTTCTAGAACTTATTTGGATGATATACCTTGCCTTGTTGAAGATATTTCTAGTATTGATCTTAATGTTTCTTCATTTGAGAACACTTGATTCGTTTTCTTGCTTCTTATGCCTAACTTAAAGGCGTTAAAGAAAAGTACTTATTGGGAGATAACCCAAAAGTTTTAGATGAGTCTTGGAAGTTATTACGTCAGTAATAACCGCTCCTTATCCTTTTTATTTGCTTTTTGTGCCAAGAATAACCTCTAATGAGAGAGAAGTAATGATTGGGAAAGTTGCTGTCCCGAAACAGATTTTTATGCTTCACCGTAAAAATTCATGTAAAATCCCTGTACGTCCTTTTGAGGCGTGAATTTTTGTGGTTCTGCCCCAGGTTGTTATCTAACTTTCTTTAGTTCAACAATTTTTGATTTGAGCGACAGAAGGTCTTCGAAAAAATTCGTCTTTACCTGCTGGTCCGTTTTGACAGATTTCTGCCATTTTCCTGCATTTGCTTCTTGTTGGTTCCTTTTTGAGTTAGGCATAAGAAGCAAGAAAAAGACGAAGTGATTGAAGTACTCTTCCACGGTCTTTGTCCGTTGACGAAGTGATTGAAGGTTGTTGAAGAGGTCACGCCTGTAGTCCGTGGGGACGAACTGGGATCTCATGTGATCCTTCATGTCATGCTAAGTTGTGATTGGCGACTCTTGTCTTGCATCACGAGAAACTTGAAATTTTTCCCACCAAAGGTTGGCGTAATCATCAAACTCAAGTGAAGCCATGGCGACCATCTTCTCGTTGCTATAATTGTGCATGCAGAAGATCTTGTCGACTTTGAGTGCCCATGAGAGGTATTCTTCAGGGTCATTGGATCCCGTATACTTGGGCATTGTGAACTTGAGCTTCCCAAAAGTTTCTTTATTGTTGCAGTCATTGCGACGATCTTGGTGACCTTGTTGATGATCTTGTTGTTGATGCGGTGGAACTTGGTTCTCCTGACCTTGGTGAGGAGCTTGCTCTTGATGTTGTTGTTGTGGAGCTTGCTCTTGCTCTTGGCGCGGTGTTGACGACGTTGAGGCACTTGGGCCCCATGAGGGTGTTGAGGATGTGGAGCCTCATGACGTTGTTGATGATGAAGAGGAGGCTTGTTCCTCGGTTGGTGATGTTGATTAGGCACATGGGCCTCACGACGAAGATCATGGTCTTGAGCCTCTTGATGTGGTGGGCGTCGCTCAATTTGTACCACTTGACGCTCCATGTTTTGGTGTGGTGGAGGAGGCGCCTCGAGATGACCATGGTGTCGGTATGGACGTTCATGATGATGTTGACGAGGAGGAGGATCTTGGAGAGCTTCACGTCGATGACGAGGTTGATTCTACAAATTGGAGTCATCACTTGTTGTGTCAAGTATGTGTCGCAGTCGATGGTGGTAGACTTGCAGTTGCACTTGCGGTTCTTCTTGTGGTTGCTCTTGTTGGACCACTAGTGCCCTTGCGTGATGACGGTGTGCTCTTGCCTTGCTCGTGGCCTTGAAGAGAAATCACCATCATAGCTTGACGTTGTGGCATGCCGTGGGGAAGGTACATAGTTCGAAGAACTTCCATCTTCAACCACGGGGGCGTCATTGCGTCTTGGAGCACTTGGATGTAGATCTTGTTGAAGAGGAGCATGACGACGCGAAGAACTTGAAGAGCTTGATGCGCGTGAACGTGGCCTTGCCATTCCATCGATGAGGCGTCGAAGATTGTCATTTGTTTCGACGACGGAGCATTGAAGCGCTTCATTTTGGTGGCCGAAGTTGTGATGCATTGCATGCATTTGTCGTTCGAGGCCGTCGAAGCGGTTGTCAATGTTCTTGAATTCGGCTTGCGTCTCGCCAAATTGTTCATCTTGGCGCGTCTCAAGGGCTTGGCAATGATCACAGAACTCTTGTCGGACAATGAAGTGACTTGCGCGCGTCATGTACGGTCCATGTTCTTCTTCTTGGGGAGGTGGTTGTCTCGACTCACCGTGCCTATCCATCATGCAAAACACACAAGTATTGTATATGGAAGTAGAATATGGTGGTGTTAGCCTTGTACCTCACCTTGGGGATTGCACCAAACTAGAAACCACAAGTGAGAGCTATAAGCGTGCAAAGTGGAATTGCAAAGAAAACTCACACTAAAGAAAGAACTAACTCTCAAAAGCTTGGTGGTGGTAGGTTAGGGTTGTGGAATGCCAAAGAACCAACCAAAATAAAAGGGATAGTCAAAAGTGGGTAAAATCCAAACAAAACTCAAGTCAAAGGCGAAGGTCAACAACTCAAAAGGGTGACGGGAACCTAGGACTATATACACACAAGTGGAGATTGTTGAGATTGACATGACTATGAAAATGAGCAACAAAATGTCCTAACAAAGACTAAGCTCGTTGTCGTGCCAATACAGGGAGAGACCGTGGAAGAAAAAATGAGCAATGGATTTGTGCACTTGCCTTGGGCGCTCTTCTTTCTCTCTTGCTTACAAGCTTTGAGACTCTCTTTTGCAATGGGAGACTATTTTTATTTTTATTTTTCTTTGTATCTTTTTCTTTCTTTTGTATCTTTTTTTGTTCTCCCTTGATGCTACGTAGTCACACTTGCTATTCCTCTTGCACTCTCACTATCCAAGGAGAAATGCACAATGCTCAAGCAAACACAAGATGAGCCACTCTCGTGGGATAGGTACACACAAAGCAAGATAGGGGTTAACAAGGTGACGCAAGTTATACCTTCGTTGGTGATGATGAACTTACCGTCGGTGGTGCGGGATGATGTTCGTGGGCCATGGTGTCGATGAGCGCGGGAGTTGTCGATGCGGAAGCTTGTTGTTAGTTGATGACATGCACACGGGCACAAACAAACAAGAGGAAATTAGCCAATGCAAGATTAGAGGCAAAACTGTCAAAATCGGGCGTCAGGGCCGTAGACTCCAGGGTTTCAGGCTGGAAACTCCGGTCCAGGCCGGAGACTCTGGTGTGGGTAGGCCGGAGACTCCGGTCTGGAGTCAGATCGCAAATTGCTCGTGTTCTTGAGTGGAAATCCACGCCTTGGGGCCTCAAATCCAAGAAAAATTGGCCAAAGTGGGCTAGGAAAACACAGGATAAAGCTGGACCAACTCCTAAGACAAGGTTTGGTCGGATCAAAACCACAAATAACTCTCCAAATCAAGATCGATCCAAAGGAAAATTTGAGCTGTTTTTTGGGGATTTTCGAATTTTTGGTGGATAGAAGAAAATTTTGTGGGGGAATTCGTGAGCAACGAAGCTCTTGATACCAATATGTTGAGGGCAAACCTCTAGGGTGGCCCGATCTTTCACGAATCCCACTCAAATCGAGGATGGAGTGCGGAGAAAGGAGGGGAGGATGAACAGGACGAACTCATGCACGAAGAACGCGATGAACACACACACAAAAAAAACCACGATACACACCAATAGCTCACGCTAGCGGTGACCGGTCCGGCGCAATCCCTAGGATCGGCGTCGGGTGGAGGACTCTCTCTCGAACTGGCACGGCGAGATGGGAGACTCGGTGAGATCTTGACATTTAGGCAAAGGGACTTCGATGTCTTGGCCTTGTACAACGCGGAGGCACGATGCAAACTCCAACGAGGTTTGGGATATTTGCTGCTCCTTTGTCAAAGGAGCATGAGACAAGAACTAGATAGATCCACAAGGGGTTTCCACTAATTCCAAATATCATGCCTAGGGTTTACAAAAGAGGTGGGGGACTATATATAGGCCAGCCACACAGTCAGGGGTACTTTAGGAATAAAAGACAAGTTCTGGACGAACTAAGCGGTACATGGGCTGAAGGCCCAAAGGCCTTTTACATGCCTGGTGTCGGTCGGTCCGGAGACTCCGGGGTGGCGGACCAGAGACTCCGGTCTGGGCCGGAGATTCCGGTCGGTCTCCGGTCCAGCCTCCGGAGGGGCAGACAGATTGACCTTGAGCTCGATTCTGGGGTCAGACCGGAGGTGGGGCCGGAGACTCCGGTGTCTTCAGGGCGGAGACTTTGGTGGACCGGAGACTCCGGTGTGCGCAGACCGTAGACTCCGGTCTGAGCAGCTCCAGTGGCTTCTACTTCACGATCTGCTCCTTGTTCTGCATCCTTGGGTGCTTGGTGATGTGTTGGGGCTTCGTACCTGATGATGCATAGAGTAGCTGCATGAAGTAGCACACCATCCAAGGATGTATCAAATTGGCACGAGGAGAGGAGCGAGTTCACCTTAGCTTGTAGGAGTTTGGCTCGGGCACGATTCATGGGTCCACTTGGGGGACTTATTGGTGTAGATGTAGGAGCGTCCGTAGGATGGGCTGCATTAGGATGCATCCAACTATTGTTTTGGCAGCAAATGACCTCTTCTTTTTTTATTTACTGGCCCAACGATCAAAATGTTTGAATGATCTGGCTACTGAAAAGGAATGGTTGATATCTTGTTTGTCTGAAATGATTCTGGTAGTCTATTTAAGACACTTGGTTTATTGCTTGTTTTTCCAAGGTACTATCATAGTTGCCTGATGATTAAAGCAATGCCACCTGTGGTTGTAGGTCACTTTTTTGGCTAGTTCATACTATAGACCATTTTTAAATGCTATTCTTATATTTTAGGTTAATGCTTTGTTGTCCCGACCAGTTCTAAGCAGCTGAAGGAATCTCATGCACCTCCTTTTATTATATTTCTATATTTCTATTATGCAGTGATATGATTAGTTTATGAGGGAAAGAGTCGAGTTGCTTGATTCCCTACATTCATTACCACACTAGTTCTGTTAGTCTTCATGAGACACACATGTTGATGGCTTGATTTGTTATATTAGGACAATGCCAATTTTGAAATTCTTTGACAACAAACATGGTGTTTTTTGCCTGCTTTGCTGCTCTAACTTAATATGTCTTAGTTTCAGCATGCAAATAACCTGTAGTGTTTCTTCCAGAGTGGCTATGATACTGGCACATGTATGCATCGGTCTAGGACATCGATAGTTCCTGTTATTCCAGAAAGAGATGTACGAGGCACATTATTAATTGTTCCTGGCCAATGATGAATTTGAATTATTTTACATATAAGATGGCCGCTAGTTAGCTGGTACGCTGTTTGACTTGTTTTCTTTGTTTCAGGATGCACATGAAGCTATGGGGGCAGAAGGGAGGAATCCTACGTTAAGTATTAAGGTCATTTCACAAAGCAGCAGTGATAATGATTATTGCTTGCATCAGCCCACCGTTTCAGTTTTTCCAACAGAAAGAGGTGTTACAGCTGCACTCCAAACAATTGATTTAATTGAACAAGAAACAAAGAAAATAGATGGAATAATCATTATTACACGTGAAAAGATACAAGAACTGAAAGATCGACAAGATTTGACGGACTGTCTACTTGATAATCTCTTCTGTAGCTGTCATGGTATGCCAATTGTTACTTGTATGGGGATGTAAGCTCCATAGTAGAAACCCTGTTCCAACACATGTCTCGCGATGTCTCTATAATTCTTCATCTTGTTTTTGTTGAAAGTCTGGTCTGTAATAAATTTCAAAAAATATATGTTGATGTAATAGGGTGATCCTAGCGCGGCCACTAGCGTGCTAAAATATTAACGGGCTGTTTGAAACTAGAATTTCACCATAGTTATAGAATACCCAAATATGCCGGCTAGGAGATGGGCCAAATAAACACTAAAAGGCCGTAAGTGGCAGGTCAGTATATTGGTGGGCCTCATAAGTTGCCAAGGCCCTGAAAATGTACAGGGCTGAACAACAACAAGCGAGAACAGTAAAGGGCCCGAACTGTAATGGGACCGAATATTGATATACCTGAACAGTAAAGAGCTGAAACAGTAAAAGGCCTAAACAGTAAAAAGCCCGCGCAGTAGAGGGCCCGCACAGTAAACGGTCTAAAGAGTAAAAGGTCTAAACAGTAAATGGCCTGAATAGTAAATGGCATGAACAGTAAAAGGCCATAAGAGCAAAAGGCCTAAACAGTGAACGGCCGGAACAGTAGAAGGCCAGAACAGTAAAAGGCCAGAATAGAAAAGGATCCTAACACTAGCAACCCAGAAATGTAAAAGGCCATAATAGTAAATGGGTAGAACCGGAGCGTACCCCACGGGCCCTAGGAACAGAAACGGGCTGCCTGCAGGCCTTAATAGTTCCTGACCTTCTAGCGCAGGCCCCTAATGGGCCGCATATTATTCTACCAAAGTGGGCCTTCTTTAGGCCGAAACTGTAGCGGGCCTGACATCGTACGGGCCCTAGAAGGGTTCATTAATGGGCCACATCAAACAGTACACGTCATGAGAGTAAATGGCCGTAATCTTATTGGGCTCTCCTTGTGGGCCAGCCCACTTAACAATTAGCAAGCCTTGTCTGGGCCAGGCTTCTACCACGGTTTCTGTGACCATTAACGGTGGTAACCAGCCATTAACGGTGGGTGCCACGTGGCATTTTTGCATGACGTTAGCAGTCAACACGGGGGGGTAAACAGATCTACGACGGAACAAGTTTTCGTGGCTGAAGGGTGCGGTCCGCCACGGTCAGAAAAAAAACATGGTAGATTCTTTTGTGACGGGGCTTTTACCACGAAGGGCATCCATCGTAGAAGACTTTTTAGCCATGAAAAATGGGCCTTCAACCACGAAAATCGTCCGTTGTAAAAGCCAACTTTTCTTGTAGTGCATGTGGATTAGTGTGGTTTAGGAGAAGAACACGTGCAATGACTCTAGTAGATCATTGTGGTTTAGGAGAAGAACACGTGCAATGACACTAGTGGATCCATGTGTGGTCAAACCATGGTGACACAGACCAAAAAACACATAGGAAAGCAACTTCCACATTGCATGTTGCACTAGTGTGAGAGAAGCTGCACCACGGAATCCACTATAGTGTGTCTGGCCATGTGGATCGGTGTGGTTTAGGAGAAGAACACATGCAATGGCACTGGTGGATCAGTGTGTCAAACCATGGTCACATAGACCAAAAACACATATGAAAGTAGCTTCTACATTGCATGTTGCACCAGTGTGACAGAAGTTGCACCATAGATTGCACTAGCGTGTGTGTGGCCATGTGGATCAGTGTGGTTTAGAAGAAGAACACATGCAATGACACTAGTAGATCAGTGTGGTTTAGGAGAAAGTACACATGCAATGTCACGAGTGTATCAATGTGGTTTAGGATAAGAACACATGCAATGTCTCTAGTGGATCCATGTGTCAAACCATGGTCACACAGACCAAAAAACACATAGGAAAGCAGCTTCCACATTGCATGTTGCACCAATGTGACAGAAGCTGCACCACAGAATCCACTAGAGTTTGTGTCGCCATGTGGATCAGTGTGGTTTAGGAGAAGAAAACATGCAATGCACTAGTAGATCAGTGTGGTTTAGGAGAAGAACACATGCAATGACTCTAGTGGATCCATGTGTGGTTTACCATGCTCAGACATACCAAAAAACACATAGGAAAGCAGCATCCACATTGCATGTTGCACTTGTGTGACAAATTCTGCACCACAGAATCCACTATGGTGTTTGTGGCCATGTGGAACAGTGTGGTTTAGGAGAATAACGCATGCAATAACACAAGTAGATCAGTGTGGTTTAGGAGAAAGAATGCATGCAATGCCACTAGTGGATCGATGTGTGGTTTACGATGGTCACACATACAAAAAACACATAGGAAAGCAGCTTCCACATTGCATGTTGCACCAGTGTGACAGAAGGTGCACCCAAGAATCCACCAGGGTGTGTGTGGCCATGTGAATTAGTGTGTTTTAGGAGGAACAACACATGCAATGACTCTAGTGGATCATTGTGGATTAGGAGAAGAACACGTGCAATGACACTAGTGGATCCATGCGTGATCAAACCATGGTGACACAGACCAAATAACACATAGGAAAGTAGCTTCCACATCACACGTTACACTAGTGTGATAGAAGCTGCACCATAGAATCCACTAGATTGTGTGTGGCCATGTGGATCAGTGTGGTTTAGGAGAAGAAGACATGCAATGACACTAGTAGATCAGTGTGGTTTAGGAGAAATAACACATGCAATGACACTAGTGGATCCATGTGTGGATTACCATGGTCACACATACCAAAAACACATAGGAAAGGAGCTTCCACATTGCATGTTGCACTAGTGTGATAGAAGCTGCACCACAGAATCCACTAGAATGTGTGTGGCCATGTGGATCAATGTGGATTAGGAGAAAAACACATGCAATGACACTAGTAGATCAATGTGGTTTAGGAGAAGAACACATGCAATGACACTAGTGGATCCATGTGTGGTCAAACCATGGTCACAAAGACCAAAAAATACATAGGAAAGCAGCTTCCATATTGCATATTGCACCAGTGTGACAGAAGTTGCACCATAGAATCCACTATAGTGTGTGTGGCCATGAGGATCAGTGTGGTTTAGGAGAACAACACATGCAATTACTCTAGTAGACCAGTGTGGTTTTGGAGAAGAACACATGCAATGACACTAATGGATCAATGTGGTTTTGGAGAAGAACATATGCAATGCCTCTAGTGGATCCATGTGTGAATCCATGGTCACACAGACCAAAAAACACATAGGAAAGCAGCTTCCACATTGCATGTTGCACCAATGTGACCGAAGATGCACCACAGAATACACTAGAGTGTGTGTGGCCATGTGGATCAGTGTGGTTTAGGAGAAGAACACATGCAATGACACTGGTGGATCCATGTGAGGTTTACCATGGTCACACATACCAAAAAATATATAGGAAACCAGCTTCCACATTGCATGTTGCACCACTGTCACGGAAGCTGTACCACAGAATCCACTAGAGTGTGTGTGGCCATGTGGATCAGTGTAGTTTAGGAGAAGAAAACATGCAATGACACTAGTAGACCAGATGTGGTTTAGGAGAAGAACACATGCAATAACACTGGTGGATCCATGTTTTGTCAAACCATGGTCACAAAGACCAAAAACACATAGGAAAGCAGCTTCCACATTGCATGTTGCACTAGTGTGATACAAGCTGCACCACAGAATCCACTAGTGTGTGTGGCCATGTGGATCAGTGTGGTTTAGGAGAAGAACACATGCAGTGACTCTAGTAGATTAGTGTTGTTTAGGAGATGAACACATGCAATGACACTAGTGGATCAGTGTGTCAAACCATGGTCACACAAACCAAAAGACACATAGGAAAGTAGATTTCACATTGCATGTTGCACCAGTGTGACAGAAGCTGCACCACATAATCCACTAGGGTGTGTGTGGCCATGTGGATCAGTGTGGTTTAGGAGAATAACACATGCAAGGACACTAGTAGATCAGTGTGGTTTTGGAGAAGAACACATGCAATGACACTAGTAGATTGATGTCTACGCACACTTATATTCTTGTAGACAATGTTGGGCCTCCAAGTGCAGAGGTTTGTAGAACAGCAACAAGTTTCCCTTAAGTGGATCACCCAAGGTTTAGCGAACTCGGGGAGGAAGTGGTTAAAGGTATCCCTCTCAAGCAACCCTGCAATCAAGATACAAGAAGTCTCTTGTGTCCCCAACACACCCAATACACTTGTCAGGTGTATAGGTGCACTAGTTCGGTGAAGAGATAGTGAAATACAAATAATATGGATGATTATAAGTGGTAATTGCAATCTGAAATAATAGTGGAAGCAAGCAAACATGTAACTGAACTGATTGTAAACGGTGTTTCAATGCTTAGAAACAAGGCCTAGGGATCATACTTTCACTAGTGGACACTCTCATATAAATGTCTTCTCTTCATGATGCTATCCTGAACTACTCTCCGGTTGGACGATGTAGGGCTATAACAGCACACCTTAAAGTTCGCATTCCCCATCTAGATAACCCCTCACTGTAACCTTGAGCGCTAGATGGTTCCAACAAACACCACAATCTCATAGAGACATCCAACTCAAATTATACTCATGATAAGTATTTCTGTAACCTTAGCCAAAGTGCCACACGGTGTGCACACTGTCAACTTCACACACGTGGGGATAAGCAGAGATTAATTAAAGCACTTGAGTAGCAGAATTGATCTATAGATTACAAAGCTCATGATCTCATAAGATCACACATAGAGAGAGAGATGAACACATAGCTACCGCTAGAGCCCTTAGCCTCTAGAGAGAACTATTCCCTCCTCATCATGGGAGTCAGCAACGGCGATGGAGATGGCAGTGGAGTCGATGGAGATGGCTTCGTGGGCACTTCCCCGTCCCGCCAGGGTGCCGGAACAGAGACTTCTATCCCTCGAATCTCCCCTTCGGTGGCGGTGGCGCTACGGAACTTTTCGTGGAATTCTGATCTGCTGCCTAGGGTTTTCATCCTGGGAGGCTTTTATAGGCGAAGAGGCAAGGTCGGTGGGTGCCCGAGGCGGCCACACCACCCCCTGGCATGGCCTAGCCTAGCCCGCGCCACCAGGTGGTGTGGGCCCCTCGTGGCCCCTCTTTGTCTCGTCTTTTGGATTCGTGAGTCTTTTGGTAAAATAGGAACTTTGGCTTTTGTCCCGTCCAATTCCGAGAATATTTCTTTACGAGCTTTTCTGAAACCAAAAACAGCAGAAAACGGGCAACTGGCAATGTGACATCTTGTTAATAGGTTAGTTCTAGAAAATGTATAAAAGTATCTCAAAATGTAGACAAAACATAAGATAGTTGATATAAAACAAGCATGGAGCATCAAAAATTATAGATACATTTACAACGTATCAACATCCCCAAGCTTAACTCCTGCTCGTCCTCGAGTAGGTAAGTGAATAAAAAGAATAATTTTTGAGGTGACATCCACCATCACAATCTTGATCAAGGTATTTGTAAAACATTGAGAGCTGGGATCATGGTACTTTAACATAGACATGAAAGATATAGTTCTAACAATAAGACATAGCAACTATGTTGTAACATGAAAAGGTACAAACAAAAGATTCATGAATAACAATGCTTTGAAAGACGTTTGTTTGTTTCACATATAGAAAACATAATGAGAATGGTATTCAGCTTGTCCCTCATGGTGTAGCAAAACATAAATGCATAGGACACCTTCAAAGTTCATAAGGGTGACTAGATACAAATAGTTTAAGAACAAGCAATATCAAAGTTATGAATCAAGCAACAAGTTTTGGGACAATGCACATTAAACTAAGAATGATCACTATGCTCTCTCAATTGGTGCATAAAGATATAAGATGGAGACTCAACATAAAAGTAAAAGAAAGGCCCTTCATAGAAGGAAGCAGGGATTCAAGTCTCATAAAGAGCTTCCGAAAATTATGGTACTTATTAGCTTTCAGCTCTCATTACCCCTATCATAAGCATCTTTAGGTGATTAAGGTTAAAGTGAACAAATATGAGGATATGCTTGACAAGTTATAAGTTGAAAATCTCATGCCCCTTGCTTACGAGTACCGAACCTCATGCTACTCAACTTTAGTCACGAGTAAGTTCTTGTCATTGTAAGTACATGTGTATCATAGAGAACCGCCAATGGGGTACCCCTTGCCCCATGATACAGGAGCTTTCCCATATCAAAATGACAAGGCAACAAGCAATGAGCATATCAGCGATCTTTTTATTTGCTATTTTCATAGGTTTTTTTTGTTGAGGATGCTTCACAGATTGCTCACTATGGTTATGCTGCAAGTTTCCACCATGATTAGGCATGGGTTAGGCTAGCCACCCAGGCGTTTTTCTAACACATATACAAACTCCATGAGCTTACAAGCTCCCCTTTTACTTCACACCGCCAGGATCCATAAGCAAAAGAACATGATATCAACTAAATAAAGTGCAATGTTGAAAGTGTTCCCCATGGTAACATGGTTCTGCTAATTCACAACTTACAAAGTGCAAGCATATACGCAACATAGATGGGCACAATGGTTCAAATTTATTAAGTGCAAGAAAGTAAAGTGTGCCATCAAGTTTGTGAGAGCTTTAATAACTAACATAACAAGTATAATTCGAAAGGTAGATAAAAACATGAATATACTTGGAATAGCAATAATACTAATAGGTAGGTATGGTGGACTCTTTGGAATAACTTGGTTTTATTTGGAGTTGGATGCATGAGTGGAACTCATACTTGGTACATGTGGAGGCTAGCAAAAGACTGGGAGCGACCAACTAAGAGAGCAATAATGGCCATAATTATGCAAAGCGACAAAACATTATTAATTAAATCATAAAGTGATATTACAATGGTGTGAGAATGGGCCAAGTCAACCCAAATAAAGCATCAACAGAGAATACCACAATATTATGCTTTTGTATGCTAAAACAACACCTGATTCTTTCAAGGCACATTAAGCAACCTCAATTGTTTGTAACAAGTCATGCTACAGCAATAAGCCCTAAGAATAAGGTCATAGCAATATCAAACATGACATGATAAAGTCTAGGCCACAGTCAAAACAAGACTCCTTTTATACCACTTATAAGCATGAACTTTCCTACTCTTTTCCAATCCAAATCAACTTATTTGAAACTATGTATGAATGGGGTCCAACCAATATATTTAAGCAAACTAAGAAAAAGAAAACTAAAAACAAAAACGAAGACGCTCCAAGAACAACACAATTGTGCATGAAACAATGAAAATGAAGTGTTTGGAAGAAAACCTGAGATTTTTATTGATGAAGAAGGGGATGCCTGGGCATCCCCAAGCTTTGACGCTTGTACTTCTTGAATATTACTTGGGGTGACACGGGTGGCATCCCCAAGCTTGAGCTTTTGTCCATACTTCATCTCATCACATTATTCTTCCCTACACTTGAAAATTTCCTTCATACAAAACTTCACACAATCTTCAATAGCAACATTAGTGTATTCAAGACAATAAGTCTTTGGGTTTAGTTTCAACATAAGTAAAACTTCCATTAAAACACAAGCTACTGTAGTAATTCCTTCTAAAAGCTCAAATGATCAAAGAGAACTCAAAGAGAAAGAGATTAAGAGGCAAATGCAAATAATGGCAGAAATCTATCAAAACAAACCAGCAGGTAAACCCCGATTTTTCCGAAGACCTTCTCTTGCTCAAATCAAAAAGTGATAAACTAACGAAAGTTGGATAATAACCTGGGGAAGAAGCACAAAAAATTACAGCTCAATCCTACATACAGAGATTTTTCACGAATTTTTACAGTGAAGCATAAAAATCTGTTTCGGGACAGCAACTTTCCCAAGTCTTACTTCCCTCTTATTAGAGGTTATTCTTGGCACAAAAACTAAACAAAAAGGATAAGGAGAGGTTATTATAGAGGCAATAATTTCCAAGACTCAACAAAACAAAAATAAACTGAAAGTAAAAATATAATGGGTTGTCTCCCAAAAAGCTCTTTCTTTATAGCCATTAAGATATGCATGATAATTTCGATGATGCTCACATAAGAAATATGAATTGAAGTAAAAGAGAGTATCAAGAAGCAAATATGGAACACATTTAAGTCTAACCCACTTCCTATGAAACATAATCTTGTAAAGAAACAAGTCATGAGAGCACAAAGCAACAAGCATAGGAAAGAAAAACAAGTGCAACTTCAAAATTTTCAACATAAAGAGGGGGAACTTAATATTGTTGAGATGCATAAAACCATGTTTCCCTTTCTCATAATAACTTTCAGTAGCATCATGAATAAAATTAACAATATAAATATCACATAAAACATTCTTATCATGAGCCACATGCATAAAATAATTATTACTCTCCCTATAAGCATAGTCATTCTTACTAATCGTAGTGGGAGCAAATTCAACAAAATAGCTATCATTATTATTCTCATCACCATAATCATCAAATATAGGAGGCATATTATAATCATAATTAATTTTCTCCTCAATAGTAGGTGGAATGAAAATATCATATTCATCATTGTAATCATCATATATTGGAGGTATAATATCATCAAAGTAAATTTTCTCCTCCAAAGCTGGGGAACTAAAAAGATCATTTTCATAAAAACTAACTTCCCCAAGCTTAGACGTTTCCATAGCATTAGTAACAAAGGTGTTCAAAAAATTCATACTAATAACATTGCTATTAGCATGCATAGAAAGTTCCATGGGTCTTTTAATTTTCTTTTCAAACCATTCATGTTCTACCTTAGGAAAAATACTAAAAAGCTCTCTAAATTTTTTGTTCTTTTCCATTAAGCCTAACTAGTGAAAATAAAAAGAAGAAACAAAAAGATATAATTGGAGAATCTAAAGGAAATAACTTCGAGCACTCACACACCAGCAACAGTACTAGAAGATAGCTTAGTAGCCAGAGGATGTGAGTACCTTTTACCTTACCTCCCCGGCAACGGCGCCAAAAAATACCTTGATGTCTACGCACACATCTATCTTAAAGAAAGTGTTGGGCCTCTAGGTGCAGAGGTTTGTAGAACAGTAGCAAGTTTCCCTTAAGTGGATCACCCAAGGTTTATCAAACTCAGGGAGGAAGTGGTCAAAGGTATCCCTCTCAAGCAACCCTGTAATCAAGATACAATAAGTTTCTTGTGTCCCCAACACACCTAATACACTTGTCAGGTGTATAGGTGCACTAGTTCGGTGAAGAGATAGTGAAATACCAATAATATGGATGATTACAAGTGGTAATTGCAATCTGAAATAATAGTGGCAGCAAGCAAACATGTAATAGAACTGATTGTAAACGATGTTTCAATGCTTAGAAACAAGGCCTAAGGATCATACTTTCACTAGTGGACACTCTCATATAAATATCTTCTCTTCATGATGCTATCCTGAACTACTCTCCGGTTGGATGATGTAGGGCTATAACAGCACACCTTAAAGTTTGCATTCCCCATCTAGATAACCCCTCACTATCACCTTGAGCACTAGATGGTTCCCACAAACACCACAATCTCATAGAGACATCCAACTCAAATTATACTCATGATAAGTATTTCTGTAACCTTAGGCAAAGTGCCACATGGTGTGCACACTGTCAACTTCACACATGTGGGGACAAGCAGAGATTAATTAAAGCACTTGAGTAGCAGAATAGATCTATATATTACAAAGCTCATGATCTCATAATATCACGCATAGAGAGAGAGATGAACACATAGCTATCGGTAGAGCCCTTAACCTCGAGAGAGAACTATTCCCTCCTCATCATGGGAGTCAGCAACGGGCGATGGAGATGGTGGTTGTGTCGATGGAGATGGCTCCGGGGGCACTTCCCCGTCCTAGCAGGGTGCCGGAATAGAGACTTTTGTCCCCCGAATCTCCCCTTCAGTGGTGGCGACGCTACGGAACTTTTCATGGAATTCTGATCTGCTTCCTAGGGTTTTCGTCCCGGGAGGCTTTTATAGGCGAAGAGGCAAGGTCGGTGGGCGTCCGAGACGGCCACACCACCCCCTGGGGCGGCCTGGCCTGGCCTGGCCCGTGCCACCAGGTGGTGTGGGCCCCTCGTGGCCCCTCTCCGTCTCGTCTTCTGGCTCCGTGAGTCATCTGGTAAAATAGGAACTTTGGCTTTTGTCCCGTCCAATTTCGAGAATAATTCTTTTTGAGCTTTTTTGAAATCAAAAACGGCAGAAAACAGGCAATTGGCACTGCGGCATCTTGTTAATAGGTTAGTTCCAAAAAATGTATAAAAGTATCTCAAAATGTAGACAAAACATAAGATAGTTGATATAAAACAAGCATGGAGCATCAAAAATTATAGATACGTTTACGACGTATCATAGATCAGTGTGGTTTAGGAGAAAGACCACATGCAATGCCACTAGTGGATCCATGTGTCAAACTGATGGCTCTGAAATATAGCCATCTACGTCCATATTTAAATTGGATATTAATCATATTCTTGATGAAATATCTCTCTAAACCCTGCCACTAATACTAATATTCAGAGGGGTATGCAATCCTTTCTTTTTGTATTTTCCTGCACAGATAATGTCGTTTAAAGGAGGTAATCACTATATTAAAGTCAAAGATACGATATTTCCAACAACCAGAAGAAAGCAGGAGCCGAACAACAGAGGCAGACACTTTAATGACCAACTATACGGCCGGAGCAAAAATTCCGACCGTATAGCTCTGGTCAAATAGTTGGCGCTGCCACTGTTAGGTCAAACAGAACAACTTTCGTGAAGGGACCCCTATATAAAGAAGCCTCGGGCGACGAGAAAAGAAGCCAGACCTTGCCAAAAAGTCTCTACCACAAATCTCCATCCGCCTCTAGATCTCCAAACCCTTCTCCATCTCCATAGCCATATTCCACCACTTGTAATAGTAGATCTCTTCTCCGATTGGCGACATTGTAAGACTATTTCTATCAATCTTATGATTTTCATTACAATGTTTGTCATTGTTGATCTCATCTCTATGTGTGAGTAATCCTCCTTGGGCTAAGAGCTTCGGCCTAGCCAGATTTGTGCATGTGATTTATCATAGATGGGATCGTGTAGTAGTTTGTATGACATGATGATTATTGTATCCTCTCTTGCCTCAATCCAAGGACTTGTAAGGTACCCAAGACCCCGAGGGTTGAGCCAGGTATAGGGAGTATGAGTAATGACTGATTTGCAGGTTGGGAACCCCAGTGACAGAAGGGGTAGTATGGTTGTATGTGACGGATTTGCTTGAGATTAACGGTGACACCACTATGCATATCATTAGTTCTATTTCTTCTATGGATGAGACTAATAGGTTATTGCTATAAGCGGTTGCAAAGGCAATAGCAATTATGGATGCACTGCGCACATATAATTTATCTTTCTCTAACAAGTACACGCATACTTTATTTCTATCTTTTATTTGCATTAGATGTTTTGCACAACTACAAGTGAAACCGAACGCCCTAGGCCCTCTCTCTCCATCATCGAGAACAACAAAAAGACGCAAGCTACTGGTCCGGTAAAAACACAAAAGGAATTCTAAAACTCCCAAATGTTTGTTAAAGTAACTTCACTATGCATTCGCTTCCCAATGATTCGATAACCTAGGTCTACTAGGGAAAAAGAAGCTATACTACATCCGTAATCCGGATCAAAGGTATAACAAACCATGGTCACAAATACCAAAAAACACATAGGAAAGTAGCTTGCACATTGCATGTTGCATCAGTGTGACAGAAGCTGCACCATAGAATCCACTATAGTGTGTGTGGCCATGTGGATCAGTGTGGTTTAGGAGAAGAACACATGCAATGACTCTAGTAGATCAGTGTGGTTTAGGAACAGTACACATGCAATGACACTAGTGGATCAGTGTGTGAAATCATGGTCACACAGAGACTAAAAAACACATAGGAAAGCAGCTTCCACATTGCATGTTGCACCTATGTGACAGAAGCTGCACCATAGAATCCACTAGGGTGTGTGTGGCCATGTGGATCAGTGTGGTTTAGGAGAACACATGCCATGACACTAGTAGATCAGTGTTTGGTTTAGGAGAAGAACACATGCAATTATACTGGTGGATCCATGTGTCTATGGTCACACATACCAAAAAATACATAGGAAAGCAGTTTCCACATTACATGTTGCACCAGTGTGATAGAATCTGCACCACAGAATCATCTAGAGTGTATGTGGCCATGTGGATCAGTGTAGTTTAGGAGAAGAACACATGCGATGACACTACTAGATCAGTGTGGTTTAGGAGAAGAACACATGCAATGAATCTAGTGGATCAATGTGGTTTAGGAGAAGAACACATGCAATGGTACTCGTGGATCAGTGTGTCAAACCATGGGCACATAGACCAAAAAACACATAGGAAAGCAGCTTCCACATTGCATGTTGCACCAGTGTGACAAAAACTGCACCACAGAATCCATTAGAGTGTGTGTGGTCATGTGGTTTAGTGTGGTTTAGGAGAGGAACACATGCAATGACACTAGTGGATCCATGTTTGGTCAAACCATGGTCACACAGACCAAAAAACACATCAGAAAGCAGCTTCCACATTGCATGTTGCACGAGTGTGACATAAGCTATACCACAGAATCCACTATAGTGTGTGTGTGGCCATGTGGATTAGTGTGGTTTATGAGAAGAACACATGCAATGGCACTGGTGGATCAGTGTGTCAAACCATGGTCACATAGACCAAAAACACATAGGAAAGCAGCTTCCACATTGCATGTTGCACCAGTGTGACAGAAGCTGCACCACAGAATCCACTAGTGTGTGTAGCCATGTTGACCAGTGTGGTTTAGGAGAAGAACACATGCACTGACACTAGTAGATCGGGGTGGTTTAGGAGAAAGAACACATGGAATGCCACTACTGGATCAATGTGGTTTATGACAATGACACATGCAATGCCTCTAGTGGATCCATGTGTCAAACCATGATCACATAGACCAAAAAACACATAGGAAAGCAGCTTCCACATTGCATGTTGCACCAATGTGACAGAAGCTGCACCACAGAATCCACTAGAGTGTGTGTGGCCATGTGGATCAGTGTGGTTTAGGAAAATAACACATGCAATGAGACTAGTTGATCAGTTTGGTTTAGGATAAGAACAATGCAATGACACTTGTGGATCAATGACTCTAGTGGATCCATGCGGTTCTTTTTAAATCCGTTATATTTTCTATCTAAACCCCTTAGTGTGTTTTTCGCTCTCACAAAAGCACAAACTTGTGCTCACTCTGGCTGCTAGGCCCTGATTGGTTGAAACCGATGTCACGCGGATTGTGCCCAACAACCGGTGATCCTCTGTGAGCCAACAGGCAGGATAACCCCTCTCTACCCATGCCATTAATACTTTACCTCCATAAACAAATGAAAACCATCTAAAAAATAAAATTAAATGTAAACCCTCCGTCCGGTGCCGGTGATGCCTAGTCATCATCTTCTCCATCATCGTCGTCTTTGTCACCATCACTGTCCTTTTCATCGCCATCGTCTGTGTCCTCCTCTGACGACTCATCACCGCGGCCTTCTTCGTATATGTTAAGGGGTGACCTCAAGGGTGGCCCGATCTTCACGGATCTCGTGGTCAAATCGATGGGAAAGCGAGGGGAAATAGAGAAGGTAGTGGAAGCGGACTCACACCTCGTGAAGAACACGATGAACACACACAAAACTCACACAATACAAAGCTAATTAGTCCCGCCGGTGGCCACCGGTCTGATAGAATCCTCGTAAGGAAAGATCGGTCAATGTGCTCCCTTCGATCCCAAGCAGAGAGGGAAGAACACCTTGGAAAGGGTATTGACAACTTGGCAAAGGGACACCGATGCCAAGGCCTTGTACAACGAGGGAGGTGCAATGCAAACTCCAACGAGGTGGTGACGATAGTCGGTCCCCTTGTGTAAGGGGATGGGGCAAAACTAAAGATTCAACAAAGGGGGGTTTTCTTTAGTCTATCATCTTTGCCTAAGGGATACATGAGGGGGTGGGGGCTCTATTTATAGGCCAGCCACAAGTTCAGGGGTAGTTTGGGCATAAAACTAGGGTGCGGAATAAGGGGTACATGGGCCAAAGGCCCAGCTGGCGGTGCGTAGGCCCATACGCTCAAGCCGGACACTCCTATCTGGAGGTCCGGAGACTCCGGTCTGGGCCGGAGATTCTGGTCGATCTCCGGTCCGTCTCCGGAGTGGCAGTCAGACTGTCCTCAAGCTCGATTTGGGGGCTGGTCCAGAGATGGACCAGAGACTCCGGGGTGCACGGTCCAAAGAATCCGGTCTTCAGGTCCGGAGACTTTGGTCTGTCAATGGCAGCTTCTTCCATCTTCTCTTCCAAGCCTCTGTCTTGTCGTGCTTGGTGCTCCAGGCTTCCTCCCATGTCTCCGTACTTGTTTGTATGAACCTATCATGAATATGTGACGGAGTATGAAGTAGTATACCATTCAATGGGGTAGGAAGTGGGTTCGCATAGAGGAACAGATTCACCTTTGGAGTCCATGACGACTTGGCATAAGTTGGAGACCATGATGTGGTAACGACCGAAGGTCGAGCTACATCTGTATATGTGCACTCTCTCCTCATCAAAGTCCTCCTCCTCCTTCTCCTCATAGTTCCACGGGTCCACGTCTCTCTCCTTCGCTTCTGCCTCCAACTGATCTACGAACGCCTCTTTGTTGGCCGAGTTAGAGTCATCCACATAGCTGTCTACTCTGTTCTTCCTGGTCTTCTTCATGGTGGTTTCGTAGTTCTTCCTCTCGTTCCTCTTATTGTCCGTACTCGCCGGTTGAACACACGCCCCTGTCTTGGCGGCTGCTTTGCGCTCGACCGTTGCTACAGGTTCACCATGCTCCACCTGCTAGGCTGGTATGAACTTTGACGCCGTGGTGTCCTCGTGTGCCGATGTTGATGGTCCTGGCGTGGTTGGATACGACGTGGTGCCTCATCAGTTGGAGACTCGCGGGCACGAACGATGCCTCGAATAGTAGGGGACGCATGACGGTCAGTGGACGGCTTGGATTTGCCATTGCCACCACGAGGGGCCATGGAAGAACGAGGAAGTTGTTTGGAATGAGTCATGGCGGGTACGCAGAGTTGGGTGCCGATCTGATCAAGGGAGAGCAGCGATTTTACACGTCAGTTCATGTGTCGTGTATGAGCATGCATTTGTCGATTATTAAAAAAATGTATTATCTCGTGTACTGAACATAATTTGAGCACAACAATAGTGGCACAACATATTCTAGACTCGTAAATATCCCATGTGTGCATGTCGACGTGGATTTCAAAATGCGTGCCTATTGGCGTGGAGTTAGATGTGCCGACATGATCGTGCATCAGTTGCGCGCGTCATTGCCCCGTCAACACGTGACGCACGCACGCGGGACGTGCATGCCGTTGCCCGTGATTACCACCCAGCCCCACTCCTTTTTTAATGGGAAGGTCCCACTCCATTTATTATATACTGGATTTTAGGTGGCGCCAAAGACCATTGAACTGTCTGTCACAATAAAGACAAGTCCAATCGAGTCCTATCTATTCACTGGCTTCTTTGAGAAGTTTGGTATAATACTTGACCATAGGATGTACTCTTTGACACTTCTCCCACACTAATCACTCTCTTCTTCCTCCTGCCACCACCTCCCTCCCCCTACAAGCCATGGCTCCCCTGAGGAGAGGCCGGCCGACCATCCTCACGGAGAAAAAGGAGAGAGCTCGCCGCCTGGCAGTACTTGCTCTACCAGCCCCCCTCTCACTGAGGCCCAATCTCTCCCGACAATGGCACCAAATGTTCCAGCTAGCGAGGGATCCTCCTGGTATGGTCTTCTTGTTCTACTTCTTCTCCATCTCCTTTGCCATCATGGTCTTATTCTCCTTCTTCTTGTTTTTCTTCTTCTTGCTCTTCCTCTTCTACGTATTACAGGCGAGCCGTGGAACCAGAATCCACCACAACGGTGGTGCTGCAGGACCCGTTCGGTCCCATTCGATCCCGTTCCACATCTCAGCGAGGTAGCAAATCTCCACACTGTTATTTCTTTGTGTATTAATGTGGATTTCTTAGATCGTGTATGCCCCTCATTGGGTTTTTTTGCGAGTTGTATTAGTTTTCATGATTATGACTAGATCTCTTGGTCTTTCCTTAATACCGAGGTTCATAGATTCAATGGGGATTTTGTGATTAGGATTAGTTTTCGTGATTATGACTGGATCTCTAGGTCTTTGTGTGTCCCAAGCCCCAATTTTGTTCAGTTTCCACCAATTTGAGGATTTTTGGGCCGATTGTGCGTTCAGGTTCAAGATCAACGCGCCCAGGAATCCACAAAGTGGTACTACCGCCAAAACAAGCTTTACTACCGGCAGTTCACAGTGGTACTACCGGTCACCGGTACTATCGGACTTTTTGAGCGGTACTACCGCACCTATCAGACAACAAATTTTTCTCCCCCATTTTTGTTCGCTAATTTTAGTATTGGCTTGTTTGTGTTTCGCGTGCGTGTCGCCTTCCTAACAACAAGCTTCCGCAAGTCATTACATACCGCGCTCTTCGACACCGAGACACCCGAACAACATTCCCCTACACCGGTAGCAAGTCGTCAATACCAAAGGTATAACTTGCTCCACCTTGTTAACCCTTCTTCCTTGTGTGTATCTATCCTATGAGAGCAGCTCATTTTGTGTTTGCCTAAGCATTGTGCACTTGTCCTTGGAAAGTGAGAGTGTGAGAGCAAATACAAGAGTTAAGATAGTAGTATAGAAAGGGAGAAAAATAATCAAAAAAAAGAGAAGGATACATAGTCTCCCAATACAAAGAGAGTCTCAAGCTTGTAAGCAAAGAGAGAAAAATAGCGTGACCGAGGCAAGTGCACAAATCCGTTGCTTATTTCTATTGTGGCGAACGAGTTGTGCTCTCTCCTTGCATTGGCACGACACCGAGCGTAGTCTTCATTAGGACCTTTTGTGCTCATTTTCATAGTCGTGCTAACCACATCTGTCTCCACGTGTGTGTATCTTTGTGTTTTGTAGATCGTTTCCTTTTTGTTTTGATCTTTGGTTCTCTGCCACTTTTGACAATAACCTTTTCTCTTCCACAAGATCTTCATGCAAGTGTTCCAAGACGCAATGATGCCCTCGTGGTTGAAGATGGAAGTTCTTCAAACTATGTACCTTCCCCACGGCACGCCGCAACGTCAAGCTATGATGGTGATTTCTCTTCAAGGCCACGAGCAAGGCAAGAAGCACACAGTCATCACGCTAGGGCATTATGATCCAACAAGAGAAACCACAAGAAGAACCGCAAGTGCAACCGCAAGTCTACCACTATCGACCGCGACACATACTTGACACAACAAGTGATGACTCCAATTTGGAGAATCAAGATCGTCATCGACGTGAAGCTCTCCAAGATCCTCCTCCTCGTCATCAACGTCATGAACGTCCGCACCGACACCATGGTCATCATGAGGCGCCTCCTCCACCTCAACAGAACTTGGAGCGTCAAGTGATACAAGTTAAGCGACGCCCACCACATCAAGAGGCTCACGACCATGATCTTCGCCGTGAGGCCCATGTGCCTAACCAACATCACCAACCAAGAAACGAGCCTCCTCTTTGTCATCAACCGCGTCATGTGGCTCCACATCCTCAACAATCTAATGGGGCCCAAGTGCCTCAACACCGTCAACAACCGCGCCAAGAGCAAGAGCAAGCGCCTCAACAACAATATCAAGAGTAAGCTCCGCAATAAGGACGCGAGAACCAAGTTCCACCTCCTCAACCACAAGATCATCAACAAGGTCACCAAGCTCATCGCAATGACCGCAACAATGAAGAAACTTTTGGCAAGCTCAAGTTCACAATGCCCAAGTTCACCGGATCCAATGACCCCGAAGAATACCTCTCGTGGGCATTCAAGGTAGACAAGATCTTCCGCAAGCACAACTATAGCAACAAGAAGATGGTCGCCATGGCTTCGCTTGAGTTTGATGATTATGCCAACCTTTGGTGGGAACAAGTTTAAGTTGCTCGTGATGCAAGACAAGAGCCGCCAATCACAACTTGGCATGACATGAAGGCTCATATGAGATCCCGCTTTGTCCCCGCACACTACACACGTGACCTCTTCAACAACCTTCAATCGCTTCGTTAAGGGACAAATACCGTGGAAGAGTACTTCAAGGAAATGGAACTCAACTTGATTCGCGCCAACATTGATGAGCGCATGGAGCAAACTATGGCACATTTCCTTATTGGCTTGAATCACCCAATCAAGCACATCGTCGAGTTCCAAACATACAACGACATGGTTAAGCTTATGCACACAGCAACAAAGGCTGAACGTCAAGTGCAAGGGGATATCAAGTACAACAAGCCCAAGATGTACTTCATCTACAAGCAAGCTTCACCCGCTACACCAACACCTTTCAATGGAAGCTCCTCAAGTACCTCCAAGCCTTCCTTCAAGCCCACACTCCCTCAAGGAAAACTGACCCCAAGTGGCAAACAAGCAAAGAGTGACACACCTTTCAACGGTGAGTGCTACAAGTGTGGAGGCAAAGGACAAGTCGGCCGAATGTGGAAACAAGAAGGTATTGTTCATCCATGACAATGGCGATGAAGAGTACTTGAGTGAAGATGAATTTGATGCCTGAGTCAAGGAAGCAATGGCAAGGCAACGAGTGGAAGATGACCAAGAACTCCTAATGTGTGAACATGACGCAAGTCCATCGCTTGTCGTCACAAGGATCTTGACCAGTCAAGCACAAGAGCATGAAGGCCAATGCTCCAATATCTTCCAAACACGAGCCGACATCAATGGCAAATCTATCAAGGTGATCATTGACGGAGTTAGTTGCCACAACCTTGCTAGCACCGAGTTGTGTGAGAAGCTCAACCTCACCCTCCATCTGCACAAGCACCCCTACCACGTGCAATGGCTAAGTGACCAAGGGTCCGTAAAGATCAAGCATACCGTATCGGTCTCCTTCGCCATTGGTCCTTACAAAGACACGGTGGAGTGCGATGTGGTTCCTACGACAGTTTGTCACATGCTTCTTGGTCGACCATGGCAATTTGACAAGGCTGCTCAACATGATGGTCGCACCAATGTATACACCTTCAAATGGCTCAACAAAACATGTGTTTTGCAACCAATGACTCCTAGCCAAATAATTGCGGACAATGCAAAGGCTTTAGGGAGGGCGCAAAGCACAACACCTACTTGTGAGAAGAGTGGTGAGAGAGAGAACCACCTCATAGTGAGTGAGAGCCACAAGCCAAACTCGAGTGGAAAAACTAAGAGTGTTCTCCTTGCCACCAAACGTGAGATAAGATGTTCGGAACAACCCATCCATCTTGCACTATGTCCTCCTTTGCAAGGGACTAGCGCAAGGAACTAATGAATTAACCAATGTTCCTCCATCTTTGATGAACGTTTTGCAGGAATTCAAGGACGTGTTCCCTGAAGAGCTTCCATGTGGACTACCTCCTCTTCGCGGCATCAAACATCGCATTAACCTCATCCCCGGCGCACCACTTCCAAACCACGCCACTTACCGCACGAACCCGGAGGATACAAAGGAGATTGAACGTCAAAACAACCAACTCGTCTCCAAAGGTTTGATCCAAGTTAGCACTAGTCCAAGTGCCGTACCCGTGATACTTGTTACAAAAACGGATGATACGTTATGGTTATGCATAGACTGACGTCCAATCAATGCTATCACCGTGCGTTATCGACATCTCATACCACGTCTCGATGACATGCTTGATGACTTGTGTGGAGCCACTATTTTTTTGAAAACTGATCTTCGTAGTGGTTACCATCAAATACGCATGGCTGAAGGTGATGAGTGGAAAACCGCATTCAAGACCAAACTTGGTCTCTATGAATGGTTGGTTATGCCCTTTGGCTTATCTAATGCCCCATCCACCTTCATGCGCCTTATGAATCATATTTTGCGTTCTCTCATTGGAAAAAGTGTTGTTGTATATTTCGATGATATTCTTGTTTATAGCAAATCACTTGAGGACCATATAACACATGTCAAGGAAGTTTTGCAAATCCTTCGACATGACAAGCTTTATGCTAATCTTCCCAAGTGCACTTTTGCTAAAGACAAGTTGGTTTTTCTTGGATTTGTTGTTTCTTCGAAGGGAATTGAAGTTGATGTTTCCAAGGTAAAAGACATATGAGATTGGCCCATCCCAACAAATGTGAGTGAACTCCGAAGTTTTCATGGGTTGGCCGGTTTCTATCGTTGCTTTGTGAAAGACTTTTCAACCAATGCTTGTCCCCTTAATGAATTGACCAAAAAGAATGTCACCTTCGTGTGGGGCAAGGCACAACAAAAATCTTTTGATGTACTTAAAAAGAGGCTCATCGAAGCACCTCTTCTTGCGTTACCGGATTTCACTAAAACTTTTGAGATAGAGTGTGATGCTAGTGGTATTGGCATTGGAGGAGTCCTTATGCAAAACGACGTCCTATAGCCTACCATAGCGAGAAACTTGATGGTGCTCGCCTTAATTATCCAATTTATGACAAAGAGCTTTCTGTCTTAGTTCGTGTCCTTCAAGTTTGGCAACACTACCTTTGGCCCAAAGAATTTATCATACATTCCGACCATGAGTCGTTGAAATACCTCTAAGGGCAAGCCAACTTGAGTAAGAGACACGCTAAGTGGGTTGAGTTCATGGAGTCTTTTCCATACATTGTCAAGTATAAGAAGGGCAAAGATAATGTAGTTGCGGACGCTTTGTCTCGCAAACACACAAGCCTTCTTACGAGACTCGAAATCAACGTGTTGGGTCTTGAGGAAATAAAATATTTGTATGCTTCCGACCCGTTCTTTGAACCAATTTTCGCAAAGTGCTCCATTGACAAACGAGTTGATGATTTCTATTTGCATAAGGGCTTTCTTTTAAAAAAAACAAGCTATGCATTCTGAAATCGTCGCTTCAACTTTTGCTTCTCCAAGAATCTCATGGTGGAGGCCTCATGGGTCACTTTGGCCACGACAAGACATTGGGCATGCTCTCCACTCACTACTTTTGGCCCAAGATGAAGCGCGACATGGAGCGCTACGTTCAACGATGCACGACATGTGTTCAAGCTAAGTCGCAAGCTAACCCTTATGGTCTTTATATGTCATTGCCTATTCCTCATACACCTTGGTCCGACATTAGCATGGATTTTGTGTTAGGATTACCTAGATCTAAGCATGGTCATGATTCTATATTTATTGTCGTGGGTCGCTTTTCCAAAATGGCACACTTCATACCGTGCCATAAGACCGACGATGCTTCACATGTTGCAAATTTTTTTTTAGGGAAATCGTCCGTCTTCACGGTGTGCCAAGAACAATCGTCTCCGACCGCGACGTCAAATTCATGAGCTACTTATGGAAGATCCTCATGGCAAAGCTCGGCGTCAAGCTACTCTTTTCATCCGCGTCGCATCCTCAAACCGATGGCCAAACCGAAGTTGTCAACCGAAGCCTCGGAACCCTTCTTCGTGTGTTGATCAAGAAGAACTTGAAGGATTGGGAGGAATGCATTCCACACGCCGAGTTCGCCTACAACCGTGCCAAGCACTCAACAACCAAGATGAGTCCATTCATGATTGTCTATGGTTTCGAGCCCCTCACCGCGCTCGACATCCTACCGCTACCTCTACATGAGCGCACCAACATGGACGTTGAGAAGCGCGCACAAGCTATGAAGAAGCTTCACGAAGAAACAAGAGCTACAATCGAGCAACAAGTCCTTTTCCAAGCTTAAAGGTTAAACAAGGACAAGAAGGAGATGATCTTTGAAAAAGGTGACCTCGTATGGATACACCTAAGCAAGGACCGCTTCCCCAAGGAACGCGAATCCAAGCTCAAGCCAAGAGGAGATGGTCCCTTCAAGGTCCTAAAGAGAATCAACAACAATGCCTACATCATAGACATTCCGACCTCCAAGTACCTTGCAAGCAATACATTTAATGTCAAGGACCTTTCACCCTACCATGGAGATGTTCAAAATGATAACCATGAAGAGTCGAGGATGACTCTTTCCCAAGGGGGGAGCTGATGTAGCCCGTCCTACGGACGCCTCTACATCTACACCACGAAGCCCCCCAAGTGGACCGATGACTCGCGCTCGAACCAAACTCCTCCAAGCTAAGGTGAATTCGCTCTTGTACTCATGTGACTTCGATACACCCCTGGATGGCTTGCTACTTCATGCCCCGACACTTCATCATCCGTATGAAGACACGAGCCAGAGGAGCAACACGGCAGCCAACAGCTGCCAGGAGATCCCGGTACTATCGGCTCCTGGAAGCGGTACTACCGCTCATGGACAGCGGTACTACCGCCCCGGGCAGAGAGATGGACCCGACGCCCCAAATCCCACCGATACTACCGCGCGCACCTGAAGACTCACGCCAAGGCTTCTGCCCGCTCCGGTACTACCGGACCCTTCCAGCGGTACTACCGCATCTGAACGGTACTACCGCTCAACCGACTGGTACTACCGGACACCCCAGGGCCTGCGTGCTCCATCTTGGCCCTTTGTCCTTGTAACGCCCCCTTTTGATACTTTAGTTGCCTAAACTACCCCTGAACTTGTGGTTGGCCTATATATAGCCCCCCACCTCTATTGTAAACCCTAGGCATGATATTTGGAATTAGTGGAAACCCCTTGTGGATCTATCTATTCTTGCCTCATGCTCCTTTGACAAAGGAGCACCAAATATCCCAAACCTCGTTGGAGTTTGCATCGTGCCTCCGCTTGTACAAGGCCTTGGCATCGGTGTCCCTTTGCCAAGACGTCAAGACCTCACCAAGTCTCCCCTCTCGTCGTGCCGGTTCGAGAGAGAGTCCTCCGCCCGATGTCGATCCTAGGGATTGCGCCGGACCGGTCACCGCTGGCATGAGCTATTGGTGTGTATCGGGGTTTTGCGTGTGTGTGTTCATCACGTTCTTCGTGCGTGAGTTCGTCATGTTCATCCTCCCCTCCTCCCCCCGCACTCCGTCCTTGATTTGAGTGGGATTCATGAAAGATCGGGCCACCCTAGAGGTTTGCCCTCAACAAGGAGTAGCTTGATGCCCAAAGTCTCTTCTATGCCTTTGCTTGGGATCATTTGCATTCATTGGTTGTTGATGACGATGGCGGGGTTGAGCATAGTGATTGTTGCGTCTCGTGCAGCGTGCATCCTCATCATCGTCACTTGTATCCCATTGTGGTGCTCGATTGACTTGTGGTGGTTGGTGATGGTCATGGTGTGGGTGTTGGCTACTATCATCGTGGTGGTCATCACCATGACGTCTTGTTCGTGACGAGGTTGTGCTTGTACCATTTCTTGTTGTGGAGGGTGACCATGTTCTTCTTGGTGTTACGGATGCGCATGATGATCATGGTGCCAATGACGTCTTGTGTGGTGTAGTTGTTGAGCTTGTGGATCAACCGCTTGTTCTTGTCGACGACGAGCTTGGTGTTCCCCATTGTGGTGGTGGGGTCCTCCATGATGAGAGTGTGAGCGCGAAGACTCGCCATGACGACTTGAGGGGAACGTACGAGACAAACTTGACGATATGGAATGATGTCCATGACGGTTGCCAAGGTTGGCAATAGCTTGGTGAAGAGCTTGAAAGTGAGCATTGTGCTCCACTTGGCGTTGCCGATCACGGTAGTCGAATTCTCGAAAAGTTTTATCAAGGCGGTTCTCAAGCCTTTCAAATTGGGAATTGAATTCTTGGATTTGCACCCATAAGTTGTGGCGCGTGGCGAAACCATCTTGGTTGTTGAAGTTGCCATCTCCGGTATCTCCGCTTCCCCTAGACATGTTGTATGACCACAAGTAGAAGGGAGGGTGGTATGGTATGTGCTACCTTGCCTCACCAAGTCAAAAATTGGAAAAGTTGTTCTTGCCGAGAGCAAAGCGAATACACAAGACACACACACAATGGCCTATGGTGGTAGGTTAGGAAGGTGGATAGCAAAAGGAACAACCAAACGAAAAGGTTATTGTTAAAAGTGGTAAAGAACCAAAGATCAAAACACAAAAAAGGATACGATCTACAAAAACACAAAGTACCACACACGTGGAGACGGATGTGGTTAGCACGACTATCAAAATGAGCACAAAATGTCCTAACGATGACTAAGCTCAGTTATCATGCCAACGCAAGGAGAGACCACAACTCGCTCGCTAAAAGAGGATAAGCAACGATTTGTGCACTTGCCTTGGTCGTGCTCTTTCTCTCTCTTTGCTTACAAGCTTGGGACTCTCTTTGTATTGGGAGGCTATTTTTCTTTATATTTTTTTGCTTAGAAGCTTTTTTATTCTTTTTCTTTCTCTTTTTCTCCCTTTCTATACTACTATATTAACTTTTGTATTTGCTTACACACTCTCACTTTGCAAGGACAAGTGCACAATGCTTACGCAAACACAAAAAGAGCTGCTCTCATAGGATAGATACATACAAAGGAAGAAGGGTTAACAAGGTGGAGCAAGTTATACCTTTGGTATTGTTGACGACTTGCTACCGGTGTTGGGGATGATGTTCGGGCGTCGTGGTGTCGAGGAGCACGGGGTGTTATGATGTTGCGGAAGCTTGATGTCGTGGTGTCCTCAAGTTAGTGGCTCCGGGGTATCATCACCAAAGGGACCCGTCACTGGATGACCCACTCCGGAAGGCATCATCCTCGCTCTCGCCTCTCGGCCTTCCACGACTCTAGAGGTAGCGCCAGGAGCTGGACCATCATCACCCTCCTCGGTCTGGGCAAACCGTGGGACAAATGCAACCACGCATTCAGCTATGAGCTGCTTGAGGCAGACGATCTCGCCCGCTGGGTCCCTTGGCGGTACCTCATGGCCCTCAGGAGATTTCTATAGGGGAAGTCGGGGTCATGCTGGTGAAGGTGGAAGAAAACCTGGGTCGCTGCAACTCGCAGCATGCTTGCGCACTCACCTAGGTGAAACGCATGGTAGAGCGCGCCCATTCCCTCTAGCGCCACAGTGATCCGAGTGAAGAGATCCAGGAAGGATCCACTCTCATCACTGTTGGAGAGGGGCTCAGCGTATAAATAAGTCACCCCGAACTCCTGAAGGGTAGTAGTGGCACGCAGGGCAAGCTCCCGGTACATCTTGCATCGCTCCTTCTCGAGCAACCGCCGTTCCAGCTCCTCTTGATCTTGGAGGGCACAGTGTTTTTGCAGCTCCGGCCGAACGCCTAGATCCACATAAGCTTGGCCCAGGTCCTCTTCGACCTTGTGCTAGGAGGCCTCCATTTTAGCCCTTTCTCCAAGAAGCGCTGCTCCTGCGTAACGGCCTTCTGCAGGTACTCCTCTCGAAGGGCCGCGCACCACTGCCCAAGTTTCTTGAGGTTGGACTCCTCCATCACCCTCTGCGCCTCGGTGACCTTGGCATTACATCGGTGTATGCGGTCATCGATATTGGCGCTCCGGTGCGTAATGTCGAGCTCGCACTCCTCGGGCTTCTCGTGAGTCACGCCTCCAAGGCCTCCATATGCTCCCTCTCTAGGAGAGCCTCATCCTCTCGGAGCCCAACCGCTTCTTCTCGTTGTGCTACCTCCCGCTCCCGGGCGGCTACCCTGTTGCGATCCTCCTCAACCTCCTTTTCAGAAAAGGCGATCGTGCAATTGCGAATAGAGAGCCAAGCGGTCGAGGTCCCTGGAAGAAGACCCATGTCCACCGGAGGGTAGGAGTGGTCCCAGGCCTAGAGATAGAATCCTCACAGCCCCACAGCGCGCCTCTTCGGGGACTCCCATGGCTCGGGGGCTCCAGGCACCTTGGCGCCGGTCCCATAGCTCTAGAGTTGCATCAAGGACCGCTCACTCTTGATGATGGCGGTGTTATGCCCCCCAAGCCTGTGCTCCTCCACGGCGACATCAGCAAGGAACCGGTCGATCCCAGCGTGCGCGGCTCCCACGACGGCCTGAAGGCATCCCGCTCTCCCGAGGAAGGCATGGTCGACCGTCTCTAGGGTGAGCATGCTCGGCCGCACGGATCCTTTGGCGACAGGGCTCCACGTGAGAGGGTCCTCCCTGTCTCCATGAGGGGGTGATGGGGTAGCCTCCTGGGCACCCACAGGGTCTTGTAGTAGCCCAACATACACGCTATTGCCGGTCACAGAGGGGGGGCAGCGGGACCCCTGACAAAGACACTACTCCCGTCTCCCACCGATAGGGGCATGCGGAGAAGCGGACGGCACAGGACTCTCTACTCATGCCCCGTCCCCCGAGGCCGGTGAAAGCGTGACCTCAAGCTCAGAACTAGGGGATTCATGAGAGCTGAAGGCCCCCACTGCATCCATCAGCGGGAGCAGGTCTCCCCCGATGGTATTAGGTGGAAGGCGCCCCTCGGGGGATCTCGGGGCGATGGCGGCCTCCGAGAATCCGCCAGCGCCTGCAGACGATGGGCCCAACTCCCTCACCCACCTTTCTTCTTATCTCGCATGCGTTCAAGAGAAGCCGGTCTATCAGACAAATGGGAGAGAGTGGCGTAATCGAGGGAACCCCTCGAGAGGGTAACCCACCGCTCACTTGTACGACCGGCACAGGACCAGTTGCCCCACTTTAGGCCCGGAGGAATAAAGGTGGCTCCCTCGCCAGACACAGAGTGCGGAGCAGCGATGCCCCCCGCGGTCGCAACACCGGGGCCATAGTCATGAAGGGCGATGTACGGTGTTCACCACCTCCGCTCTGCGGCATTCTCTCGTAAGCGAGCTCATGCATAAGATCCCGCTCCATGGCCATAGTGGAAGCCCCCTCGGGAAGTCCTCTCGCCCGAGCATTCTCCCCTAGTGGTCGAAGGAGGGAAGCCTCGGACGGACGGTGCAGGTGGCACCCGACGAGTACAGGGGACGAGCCCCTGAGGGAATCTCGGGCAGGACTCCCTCACCAAGTAGCAGTCGCGTAAGGGTGACCACTGTGTCTTCAGAGCGAAGCCCCGTGGACAGCCTAATCGCGTTTTGAGGAGAGATCAAGTCCCACACGCCCTTGCGGTGCTCCTAGAGAGGCGCGATTTGCTGGCGGGGGAATTCCCGGACTACCATCTCACCTGTCAGCCCTTGGCTCTTCAAGTCTGCTATGCGCCTCGCAAGTGGTCCGGAGCTCATGAAGGAGGCGGCCACCTGAGCCCATCCGGGGTTCTCCACAGCCGACCCCGTTGGAACGTGGAGGTGAGGAAACATCCGAGAGACATCCACGAGGACCCAGTCTGGGTGGAACTTGGACGCTATTCCCAGGATGGAGAGGGGCAGGAAGCCCTCGCTTTCATCAACAGAGAACCGGACACCCCCAAGGCAGTCCTCTGGCATGAGGACACAAAGACGAAAGAAGTGTTGGAAGAGCGTCAGTGAGGGCATCATGCCCACGAAGGCTTCACACTAGTAGGCGAAGGCGGCCAGGAGGGTCACCCTCCACAGATGGAGATGGAGTAACTAGATGAAATAATGCTCCAGGACAGCAATGTGGAAGGGCGAGGAGGTGGAACAAGACCAACAGTGATGGAGTGCGTGAAGACCGGGAACATGGTGGCGGTCCGCTCGTCCCCGCTGACCTAGGCTCACCATACCCGGGAGGCCCACTCATTTGAGGTAGAGTCCATCAGGTGCCAAACCTTCTCCAAGCCCTCCTCCTTGGAGATTGACGATGTCGACAACAGTCGGATGCTTGCCGCGAAGAAGTTCGCCACGCCCGGAGTATCGTGTGACTTATTAGGCACCATCTCGAGAACTACGAAGGTCAGGAGCATGGCAGTGGGGCAAAGTCGGGGAGATGACCAATAGAAAGAAGGTGAAGTGACAAAACCCCACTCGGGTTGGGTTTTCATGTGGGAACCAGACCCTGAGGCTCAGAGGAGGTGATGGGTCATGCGTCCAATGGACACCGCCACAAGTTAAGAACACGTGGGGGACGTGGGCGAGCTCACGAGAGGACGTGCGCTGACATGGTCAGGCGCGGGCCAGTCACCAGATGGTCTCTTGACTTTCCCACCTCTTTGTAGGTAACGTGCAAGGCAAGCGACCGGAGGATACTTTCGGACTACTAGCACTGGGGGTACCCCATTCCGTCAAGTTTCCAGACCCACGCTTGGTGCTCTCACAAGGGGTGTGAGGAGTGTTGCCCTCTAGAATCTAGGATGGAGGCAACGAAGGGAGGAGAACGCCTAGACCGGCCTCCTCTAGAGCACATGGCTCCCTGTGAGGGATTGGATGGAGTACTGTAGAGACACCATCGTGTCTCGCAACACGATGGTGCAACTGCCGGTCCAAGCTGTGACCGGTCCCCCTCGGGAAAGTTATACACTGCCTGCCTGCCTGCCTTGGTGTTAAAGGCGAGAAGATGACGCGGGAGCCCTGTTAGGACCCTACATTGCCACTTTGGTGCAAGGAGACCAGCGTGACATGACGGAGCAGGGGGTACATCATCGGTTACCTCAGCAGCAGGCCACTACCACCAATCGGAGCCAGCTTGCGGCTTGAAGGAAAAAGGGAGAACCAAATACTCTCCGATGGCAGGAATGAGGTGACCCTTCCCGCCAAGCATTTGGGGGAAGAGGCCCGACACCCCTATATAAGGAGACCTTCTCCTAGATTAGAACAAGTAGATCTGAGGGATCTATAACCCTAGACATTGACACACCATTTACCTCCTCACGAGGGTCTCGAACCTAGGAAAAAAAACCGTGTCAACCTCTCTGTCATGCTCGTGCGCTGCCGCCTCCACCATCGCGAGAAGCTTAGAACGCGTGTTCATTCCCCTCTCGAACTTCGGGCTTGTTGGGCCCCTTATTCCTTCATGGGGCACTTTCTCCAACAAATTTGACAAAGGTGCTCTCCATGATGGCCGCACAAATATGTATACCTTCAAGTGGATTTGTAAGACATGTGATTTCCAACCGATGAATCCTAGCCAAATAATTGCATATAATGCAAAGCCTTTACAAGGGTGCAAGCTACGAAAACCTCTAGTGAGATGATTGGTGAGCGAGAGAACCACCAAATAGCGAGCGAGAGCATCAAGCCAAATTTGAGTGGAAAAACTAAGAGGGTTCTTGATGTGGCGTCTCCCATGCTTGATAGTGCCTATTGTGCTATCACTGATTATGTTGTTGCTGCTACTATCAAGACAAAGTTTTTCTTTTTATTTTTACCCTGCAAGAAAAATATCAGGGAGGCAATTGGAGTCCAATATTGGTGGAGCATGATGTCTTTGAAGGAGTCTGGTTGGGGGCCACCTAGCAGCATGTTGAAGATGGAGGCACGCCTACAAAAGAGTCTTTTTTTATTTGAGTGTGTTGTTTTATTTTCTGTTTAGGAAAAGTGGGTCCGTGTCAAGTTGTTTTTGTTTTCCTAGTTGGTTTATTTCTTGCAAGTCAAGTTGAGTCGGCTACTATATAAAGCCAGGGGTGTGCACTATTGTAAGGGAGTTGAAATTATTTTGAGTTGAGAATACAGAAAAGGTCCCATATCAGGGGACACCAATATCATGTGTGTGTTTGCTTGCTGATCCGCGAGGGTATGTTGCTGCTTGCGTGGAGTTGATCATCTTCTCAATGCTGGTTGCTAGGATTTATGGTTTGTGTAAACAAATTGGATCTCCTTTGTATCTTTGCTACTATTTATCTGTTGATCGTCGTGAAAGATCGGGCCTAAACCTTTTTGGATCACGTTGATCCATATCACTTGGTATCAGATTCGTCAGGTTTCTCACGGCGATTTTTTTTACTGAGATTTGCTGCTGAGATCGATCTGCTGGTTTTTATTTGAAGAGTAGAAGATCGACGTGTTCTATTATGCTAGAATTTTTGATCGAGCCAACACACCGGTTCTAATTATCTTTGATTGGAGGCGTTGGATTTCTGTTCTGTCTCCATACTGATCTGCTGGAGCCTGCGATCTGCTATTGGAAAGTTCCGTCGGTTTCCAGCTCAGATCGATCGGTATCGAGAAAAATCCCCATCGATCTCATTTTCTGATCTGCTTGGATCGTTGGGAAAAGTCCACCAACCCGACGGTTCCCAGCCAGGCGGAGCAATCTAGTAAAAAAGGAAAAAAGAAACCAGATCTAGCTCTTTACGTGAGCTTCCTCACGGGAAAAATAGCGGTCGCTACAGCTCGCACGACCTCAGCCTAGTCTATGCTCCTACGTGAGCATTCAGGCAAAGCGAAAAAGAAGAAAAAAACTCCCAATCGGTACTCCCGCAAGAGGGTAAATAAGTTTGTCCCTCTACGTGAACCCTTCAGAGTGAACGAGTCTGCTCCTATACGAGCATGTGATCTTTTCTTCCATGTACCGAGGGGAGTTTTACTGCTGCATTGTTCTGCAACAATCTGTGTTCTCTACCGGGTACAATGGCGGATTATGTTGTCATGTCAGCAGGATTGCGGCAAGAGGAGCAAGGCTGCCATGATAAATTGTTTCACACCAAAACCATTGTGTGGGATGGAGTCTGTGCTTTGATGATCGACCATTAGAGTTCGATCAACGCTGCTAGCATCGAGGTGGTGAAAAAGTTGGGGTTGCCGAGAATGCCACATCTGCAACCATATTATCTGCGTTTGGGTTCCTACGAGATCACCATCACCCATCAGACCAAGGTATAGTTTCACATTGGAAAATTTTCTAGAGAAGTCTGTTGCGACATAATTCTAGTATACATGGTCTCATGTCATCTACTATTAGGTAGACCATGGTGCAACGCCCAAGGTGTAGTTTACCATATGGATGACACCTACGATTATTTCAAGTATTCAGTTCGCTACGGCAAGATAGAATACAATCTGTTGTCCATGAACAAGGTATTGTTCAAGTCTTGGCGTGATGAACGGCTGAAGCAACATCAGGAACAAGAAGAGGTGAAGGAGGACGAAGCTGCTGAAATATTTTCTGCACCTGTTCAATCTACGGAAGGGCCTCCTGAAACTCCTGTTGCTACATGTGTTGAAGTGACAGTGCCACCTCCACATATTTTTGTTTTGAGAACTGACTTGAAACCGAGGATGGTTTCTCCTGAAGGGGGGAGGATGATGTGGCGTCTCCCATGCTTGATAGTGCCTATTGTGCTATCCCTGATTATGTTGTTGCTGCTACTATCAAGACAAAGTTTTTATTTTTATTTTTACCCTGCAAGGAAAATATCAGGAAGGCAATTGGAGTCAAATATTGGTGGAGCATGATGTCTTTGAAGGAGTCTGGTTGGGGGCCACCTAGCAGCATGTTGAAGATGGAGGCACGCCTACAAAAGAGTCTTTTTTATTTGAGTGTGTTATTTTATTTTCTGTTTAGGAAAAGTTGGTCCGCATCAAGTTGTTTTTATTTTCCTAATTGGTTTCTTTCTTGCAAGTCAAGTTGAGCTGGCTACTATATAAAGCCAGGGGTGTGCACCATTGTAAGGGAGTTGAAATTATTTTGAGTTGAGAATACAGAAAAGGTCCCATGTCGGGGGACACCAATATCGTGTGTGAGTTTGCTTGCTGATCCGTGAGGGTCAGTTGCTGCTTGCGTGGAGTTGATCATCTTCTCAATGCTGGTTGCTAGGATTTACGGTTTGTGTAAACAAATCGGATCTCCTTTGTATCTTTGCTACTGTTTATCTATTGATCGTCGTGAAAGATCGGGCCTAAACCTTTTTGGATCACGTTGATCCGTATCAGTTCTCCTTTCCACCAAAAGTGAGATGAGGGAAGTGAGGAATAACGTATCCATCTGGCACTATGTCCTCATATCCAAGTGCTTGGCGCAAGGAAGTAATGACTTAAAAAACATTCCTCCTTCTCTAATGACTATTTTGCACGAATTCAACGATGTGTTTCCCGAAGAGCTCCCTCATGGACTACCTCTACTTCGAGGAATAGAACATCACATCGACCTAATCCCTAGGACGCCTCTACAAAACCACACCGCATATTGCACCAACCCAAAGGAGATGAAGGAGATTGAACGCCATATTCACCACCTCATCTCCAAAGGTTTGATTCAAGAGAGCTTAAGCCCAAATGCAGTACACTTGATTCTTGTCCCAAAAATAGATGATGTGTAACTGTTATGCATGGACTGCCCTCATATTAATTCTATCTCTGTGTGTTATCGACATCCCATACCACATCTCGTTGACATGCTTGATGAGCCGAGTGGAGCCACAATCTTTTCGAAGATAGATCTTCGTAGTGGTTACCATGAAATATGCATGGCCACGGGTGATGAGTGTAAAACTTCCTTCAAGACCAAGCCTGGTCTCCATGAATTGTTGGTAATAACCTTTGTCCTATGTAATGCCCCATCCACCTTCATGCGTCGTATGAATCATATTTGGAGATCCATCATTGGCAAGCGTGTTGAAGTTTACTTTGATGATATTATTATCTATAGCAAATTGCTTGAAGACCATGTTCAACATGTTAAGGAAGTATTGCAAATCCTTCGAAATGAAAAGATATATGCTAACCTTCCTAGGTGCACCTTTACACATAGACAAGTCAGTTTTTCTTGGCTTGGTTGTCTCTTCGAATGGTATTAAAGTCGATGATTCTAAAGTGAAAGACATGTGTGATTGTCCTATTCCCAAAAATGTGAGCGAACTTCGAAGTTTCCATGGATTAGTTGGTTTCTATAGTTGTTTTGTGAAATATTTTTCTATATTTTTTCCCTCTCAATGAATTGACCAAAAAAAATTTCACATTCATTTGGAGAAAAGAACAACATATGGCCTTTGATGATATTGAAAAGAGGCTCACCAAAGCACCTCTCCTTGATTTACTGAATTTACAAAATCATTTGAAATATAGTATGACACTAGTGGTATTGGCATTGGTGGAGTCCTCATGAAAAACGGACGTCCAATCACATACAATAGGGAGAAACGTGATGGAGAACGTCTCAATTCTTCGATTTACGACAAAGAACTATTTGCTTTGGTTCATATTTTGCAAGTTTGGCAGTATTACCTTTGTCCCGAGGAGTTTATTATACACTTCCATCATGAGTTGTTGAAGTACCTAAAGGGTCAAGCCAACTTGAGCAAAAGGCACGCTAAGTGGGTTGAGTTTATGGATTCCTTTCCCTATATTGTGAAATACAAGAAGGATAAAGATAATGTGGTTGCAAACGCTCTTTCCTACAAAACACAAGCCTACTTGTGTGCTTCGAAGTGAACGTTTTGAGTCTGAATGATATAAAAACTTTGTATTCTTCTGACCCGTGCTTTGGACCAATCTTTGCTAAGTGTTCCATTCACAAAGGATTTGATGACTTCCATTTGCACAATGGTTTTCCCTTCAAGCAAAACAAGCTTTGCATTTTGAAGTCATCTCTCCAAATTTTGCTACTCCAAGAGTCTCACGGTGGAGGCTTAATGGGTCACTTTGGTCATGACACATATGACATGCTGTCCATGCATTACTTTTGGCCGAACATGAAGGGAGACATGGAGCGATACACAACGTGCTTACAATCTATGTGTACGTCTAACCCATTTGGTATTTATATTCCATTGCCTATTCCTTATGCACCATGGTCAGACATTAGCATGGACTTTGTGTTAGGATTGCCTAGATCAAAACATGGACATGATTCAATATTTTTTGTTGTTGATCTCTTTTCTAAAATGGCACATCTCATTCCATGCCATAAGACCGACGATGCTTCATACATCACAAACTTGTTTTTCAGGGAAATTGTGTTAAAGATTGTCCCTGCAAGGGACCTCTCGAAGTAGGATGGAATCGAAAACTGGGGGATGAACACGATCTCTCCCAACCTTCCAGAAGCCTGGCAAGGAAATTGAGGAGAAAACACAGCAAAAGGGACACAAAGAGTTACCAGGTTCAGGCCACCGTGCAGTGTAAAATCCTACTCCTGCTTGTCTTGATTGCTTGTACTGCTTGTCGAGGTTTACAGTACAAGCTGTTGAGAATGCACTCAAATCTATGGTTCTGGAGGTGGAAGAAGGTCCCCCTCCAAGGGTGCCCTCTTGTCCTTTATATAGGTGCCCCGATCCTCTTCCCGCCCTTGGGTGGGAAGGGTTTCCACATGGCAATCTAGGCAGGGGCAGGTAGGGAACATCTGTCATCTACCATGGACTTCGTCCACAGGCGGGTGTCGTGTCTATCTTGCCATTCTCCTCCTGCATGCTCATTTTATACCATCCAATGGGGTAGGTACTGGGGGTACGTCTTGTCGGCCACTCTAGGATTAGGGGGATAAGACCCACGCCTCAGGCAAGGGGTAGTCATGTGGTCTCCTTATTCTTCCGCTTCCTCCACGGTGATGCCCTCACCTAAGTGTGCTTCACGGGGTAGCTTCATGAGGTAGCTCCCCTCTCTCTAGGGGCCCCTCTATTGAAGAGTCCTTGGAAAGATTGCTTGACAATTCTTCCCTTGAAGAGGTATTCCTTATGGAGAGGCCTGGAAGTAGATGTGCCATGGTACCCTGGTAGCCACTAGCCTGACAGTAGCCCCCGGGAGCCTAGTCTGCATCACCTTCAGAGGTGGTGGATCAGGTTCCCAAAAGCAGCTAGACCGATCGATTTATGCTCAAGGCAGATGATCCTAGTCGTGAAGATGCATTGGATCTGGCCATCTCCGCCCCAAAGAAGTTCCTCGGTAACCGCTCTGGGTACCCTATAGGCCGGATTGGGATTATTGAGGTTTCATCTTCTCTGACACTTCGCCGCCATCTTTCTCCTCCACGCCAAGTCTGCACTTGGCCACGCACTTCTCGACTATCGATGCTGGTCCCTGATGGCTCCTAAGAAAGGAAAAACTCCCTTGCATGTTGAGGAGGAAGAAGAGGAGCCTACGAAGATCCTTCCTGTCCTTGATGAATGTTGGATAGATTCCCTAAAGGATCTAGACAAGTGTTGCAACTTCGCGTCCCGTGAACGAACTGGGGGTCCAACGAGCCCAGAGTTCTAGAGGGGGCTGAACACGCGTTCTGTACTTCTCGGCGATGATGGCTGCGGTGGAGCTTGCACATGTGTAGCATCCCAATTTTCTAACAATTGTAATGCTACTTGCCTAGTCTATATATTGCTACTTCCTACATATAATTATCGCATCATCATAATATCATGCTCATCACACCATGCCACATTGCATTTGAGCATCATATTAAAACCCCTCTCCATTTTGTTATTATCTTCATAATGCATTTGCCTTATTAATATAGTTGCTTATTTGCTTCTTAATATTATGTTAAATTCCCAATATGAGTTGAGGTCATATCTCTTTAAATTCCTTCCACCTACTAACTTGGCAATTTCATCTCTTCGTTGAATCCATCTTCATTTTACCATATGTTGTCAAGTGGACTTATTATTTTGCCTTGTGTATTCGAACTCATGCTCATTTTAAATATATGTATCTATTCAACTTTCCATTCTAACTCGCCACTATCTCTTTTATCTATGTGCATGTGGCATCTTCATTTTATTCCTTTGCTATAGTACATGCCATTTATTCCTCTTTCTTATGCCACATGCAATACTAGTACACTCCATTAGCCACATGAAATAATATCACTTCCATGTACCATCCTTTCTACTCAATTCCTTTTGGAGCTTTTGGTTTATTTGAATTTGTTCAAATCTGAGGTAACTATCCACCTTCAACTAACCTCCCTCCCTCTTGCTTGGACCTAGTCCAACCACACCCCACTTTTTCCTTCCCTAGCTGAGGCATTCACCTCTCCTTGACCTGATCCAGTGATCACATTCCCCTCCTAGCTAGCTCCTTGCCTCTCTCCACTCCACTTTTAGCTATCCCAAACCTTCCTCTCACCAATCCTAAAACAACAAATCACCCTAAAAGGCCCAAATTTGGTCGACTAGCGGGGGTGAATAGGAGACTACCAATTTTTATTATTTTCTTGCCATTTTAGGTTTTCCACAAAGTAAAGTTCACTAGAGATGCAACTAGATGAACAACCTATATGGAAAATGATACAACAAGTAAACAAGACGGTAATTGCAAGAAGTAAAGGAGAGGAACGGATAAACCGGCAAGGGGACACGGAGATGTAATTCCCTTAGTTCACTTCCAAGGAAGCTACGTCTATGTTGGATAGGTGTCGGGGCCACACAGGTTCACCCGAGTGCCACAAAGGCCTCACCTTCCTCTTCGGTGAGCACCACCACAAAGGTGGCCTCACAATCCACTAACCGGTGACCTTGAAGGCCCCAACCGAAACCTTTACAACAAGGTTGATGGGAGACTCCACAACTCAATTGGAGGTCCTCAACGATAGCACGAAGCTTCACAACAATTGCCAGAGCTTCGGGGATGCCCTACACCATCTAGGGTTCCAAGAACCCAAGAGTAACAAGATCCACTAAGGATGAGTGGGGAAATCACGATTCCTTTGGTGGAAGTGCAGATCTAGGTCACCTCCCCCAATCCTCAAAAGATCAAGAGGTTTGAGTGGGTAGGGAGACAGATCTAGGCAAGTGAAGCTCTTGTATTAATGGAGGAGAGAGAAAACGAAGAGATAAATGGAGAGGAGGAAGAAGAGATACTTAAATAGGCCTCTTCAAATCGAGCCATTTCAGTGCCCCCGCGACACCACCGGTACTACCGGTGGCTGGTCGGTAGTTCCGACGAGCAACCCTCAACGGTCCAAAGGGGCTCCACGGAACAGTCGGATAGACTGTTCAGTGGGCCCCATGACCTGACCAAAACTACCTCCCCAAGTTCCGTTCCAACTTCCGGTAAATAAACACTTCGATACAGAGAAGTATCTAAACCGATTTCGTATCTAACGAAACTTGGCATGGAATAAGGGTCGGAACTACCGAGTCACGAGGAACTAACCGGTACTACCAGGCGGGAGCGGTACTACCGCTCAAAGGACTGGTGATGGTCAGCGCTGGCCAGAATTTCCAGTCCAACCAGACCAAAACTTCTAGCCGGTACTACCGATGCTACTTCTGTCGCTAATTCCGACAAATGAAGCACTTCGATACAGAAGTATATTTTTACTGAATTTGTATTTAGCGGAATTAGAGCCAGAACAACAACCGGAAGTACCGTTCGATCAGCTCCCGAAAACCCCTTGGCGGTACTACCGGTCAGGGTAGAAACCACTCAAACTTCTCAAGGGATCTCTCTCTCGCTGAAAACATGGGAAGGCTATGGATGTGCTGATATGGTCTGTGCATAGAAGTGTGATTTCCCACAACCTTCCTAGGTGGACCCCTCTTTTTTTGACATGGAGGGTGGACCCCTCTTGATAATACGGTAACCTAAAACAAAGAGAAGAGAAAGTGCAAATGATAGCCACCATCTTCAAGCTCCTTCTAGAGAGAAGTCCACCAACTAAACCGTCCGTAGATAAAATCTACAACTTAGGCACACGGTTAAACCACAAATGAAGTTGTCATCAACACCAAAATACATGGAGAAAACAATATCCTTTCAATCTCCACATTTTTGGTGTTTGATGACAACCCCACAAGATTTGCACAAAAGATAACAACAAGGAAAATCCTTATGCAATAGAGAAATAAGAAGCTCCCCCTAGATGTGTGCAAGATATATGAACAATTGCTTCTGGAATGCAACAAGCACACATATGAGAGAGCTCCCCCTCTCTAGACCAACCAGCAAGGGTGCAAGGAAAGAAATATGAAAGAGAGGGGCTCATACCTTGCACCAATACCAATGTGGTGAGACAATATTGGATAAACGAATATACCTCTATAAGATAGCTTAGCCCACAATAGCCAACCACTAGAACATCACATAGATACCACAACACATAATCTCACCAACATAGTAGCATACATAGACGAGGTCCACAGACAGATAAATAAACGAGGTTCACAGACAGATAAATAACGGAGGTCCACAAGCATACATAACGGAGGAAAAGCATGCACGTGCATGAAAGGATCAAAGAAAGAGCAAGCTCGTGACACAACCCATGCAAATCCCGTAGTCCTAAGGGAACACTTTCTCCCCCTTTGGCATCAGGACACCAAAAAGGGACACAGTAGACAATCTAAGCGCCCCACCCACCATTGTTCCAAGCGGGCGGAAAAGGACAGGTGACCTCAGACTCATCATTGTTGTGATTCCACCTGCAATGCGAATTGACCCACTGATCCTTGGGCGCGGTGATAGAGCTAGACTCAGGAGATACCTCAATATCAAGCTTCCTCATGATTTCCTTCTCCCTCTTGACACTGTGCCTCTGAGCAACATAGGACTGATACTCACGGTCCTGAATAAAGGAGAAGGTCTTCTTCACTTTCTTTAGAAGCTTCTTCGCCCATAATGGTTGTCTCTCAAATCGGGGTGGAGGAGAATCCTCAGCACGATCCCCATCACTAGCATGGCCTGATGCCTCAGCAGCTTCTTGTGCAGCCGTCAAAGCAGCAACTTACTTCTCAACTTGAGAACGGGGTTTCTCATGTTTCATTAGACGGAGGGTCTTCTCCTCATGAATAGTGCAGGCATCCTGAGGATAAGGAGTGTGGGTGGCTTCCAGCCACTTAGCATTGATAAGATTCTGAATATACGGAGCATAAGGGCACGACCTCTTCTCAATCAAAACATACCGTATCTCCTCAAATAGATAGTCCATAACATCAATACACTCCTGAGAATTTTTGTGGCGATAAGTCTGATACATGAGATCAATCTGGAAGGCATGAAGCTGATCAAAGTTACCTGCCTTGGGAGCAATGGTGTTTTGGTAAACTTTGCGCATGATATCATAGGTTGGAAGAAGATGAGCTGCATTACCATTAGCACCCCAGCCCTCAATGTACAAGGCTCCAGAACTTCAGGAGAAGAAGCCTTGCCCCTGTTAACGTGCCACCCATTTGCACACAGACCTTGCAGAATGGGATAGCCAAGAAGTTCAGCAAACTCAGACCATTTGGCAGTCAGAAACCTGTTTTGATTCATCCACTTCATAGTCCTATCCCGATGATCAGCATCAATGTAGAGGGTGGAGTAGAACTATGCAATAGCCCTCTCATCATAATTCTGACGATGTTCCATAAGCTGAATGAGCCCAAACCTCCTGCACATGTTGAGAGACACACCAAAAGTAACCAGGATTGCTTTCCATCTTTGCCATGTTGATGTGTTTCTGGGGGGCAACCACATTCTTCTTCATGGAGGCATACACCTCGATATAGATTTCTTCTTGGCGCTTGGTATGGAAGAAAGGGTCACGAGCCAAACGATCACGAGGAACAATATAGGGTTCAACCTTGTGAAACTGCTCATACGCATTCTAGGGCCATGAAGAAATCTTCTTCTTATTGATGTCAAGCCTAGTGGCGGTCTTCTTTTGGCTGGCCAAAGTAGGCCACTTTCCTTCAGCCGCAGCAGCGCGGTGCTCAGCAATAGCTTTTTGACGAGCAGACTGACTAGCAGGACACACAACTTCAAGATCATCTTCATCAATCTCTGGAGGACCACGAGGGGGAGCACGAGACCGCTTGGAGCCACCCTGGGAACCACCTTGCCCTAAGAAGAAAGCAAATAAAAGGGAGGGAATGGAAGATAAGTGCACAAGGTCAAAGGAAAGACAAACAATAAAAGATTGACAAAATACAGAAACATAGTTCACATTTTGGTGCAATGGTAGTTCCGCCGAGCTACCAGAACTACTGGTGGCGCGAAGCCCACCGGATCGGTAGTACAAGTGGTGAGGAGCCTGATACATTGCAAATGTATCTATAATTTTTGATGTTCCATGCTTGGTTTTATCCACTTTGTTGTGTTTTGTCCACACTTTGGAGTACTTTTCATATGATTTCTTGGACTAACCTATTAACAAGAGCCACAGTGCCAGCTGCCTGTTTTCTGCTGTTTTAGGTTCCAGGAAAGTCAGAAAATGAATATTCTCGGAATTGGACGGGACAAAAGCCGAAGTGCCTATTTTCCGGAAGACTCCAGGAGCCAGAATACGAGACGGAGAAGAGCCAGGGGTGGCCACACCACCTGGTGGCGCGGGCCAGGCCAGGCCACGCCAGGTGGTGGTGTGGGCCCCCAGGCACCCCCTCGGTCTCCCTTTTCGCCTATAAGAAGCCTTCTGACCTAAAAACTCTGGGGGATTCGACGTTTTTCTAGAAGGAGTTCCGCTCTGTCACCACCACTAGATTCCATGAAACAGTACCAGAAACTCCGTTCTGGCGCCCTGCCGGGACAAGGAATTGGAGGAGGTCATCGCCATCATCATCACCATCGCTTCTCCATCGACCATCCATGTTTCGCCCATCTATGAGTGAGTAATCCCCCGCTATAGGCTATGGGGATGGTAGGGATTGGATGAGATCGTTCATGTAATGGCATCAGATTGTTAGGGCATGGTGCCTAGTATCTTTTATTAGTGCTTTATGACTTTGTTGCGACTTGTTGTGCTTAGTGCTTGTCACTAGGGCCCGAGTGCCATGATTTCAGATCTGAACATGTTATTGATTCATTATGATAGTATTGTTTATGGTCTTATCTACAAGTTGTATACACACGTTGTTGTCCGGAACCAATGGCCCCGAAGTGACAGAAATCGGGATAACCGGAGGGAATGGATTTGATGTGACGATCACATGTGTTCATGGAGTGTTAATGCTTTGCTCCGGTGCTCTATTAAAAGGAGCACCTTAATTGCCAGTAGTTCCCTTGAGGCTCCGCTGCAAATGGGGTGGCAGGACAAAAGATGTTGTGCAAGTTCTCATTGCGAGCACGTATGACTATATATGGAACACATGCCTAGGATTATCTAGTACTTGGATGCTTTATCTTATTTATCTGCAATTGCCCTATGTTCTGATTGCTATGTGAATTGTCTTGTTCATGCAATGCCCGTCCATCCATCCCTATGCCTACCGCACTCGAATCCCACTGTTTACTGCTTTTGTTACTACTGTCTTTGCTTTACTACTGCTGCTACTTTACTATTCCTACTACAAAACTGTTGCTACTGGTAAACTGTTGTGAGCAAGATTGTTTCCAGGTGCAGCTGAATTGACAACTCAGTTGTTAAGGCTTATAAATATTCTTTGGCTCCCCTTGTATCGAATCAATAAATTGGGTTTCACTTCTCTCAAAAATACTACGATACTTGTTGGTCATCAAGACTATTTTCTGGCGCCGTTGCTGGGGAGCATAGCTTCATTTATCAAGTCCACTTGGAATCACTATTGTTCAAGCTAAGTTTATTCTTGCCTTATCATGCTTGTTGTCAATGGTTGGTTTCTTTGAAACTGAAGCTTATTGGCAAGGTGGGTTCACGGAAGATCAAAAATATTATTATAAGGAAAACCGCTTGTCACAAAAAGGGAAACACTTATGGGAACAAATTGATAGATTGTATACCATTGCTAGAAACGTGTGCTCTACTTATAATGTTACTTATTGCTGTGATGAATCTTATTGCAGAAAGAGGTATAAACACCTCCCTTTTCAGTGTGAGTATAATGATAATGATACCATATCTTCTTATGCTAAAGGAATTTATGACTTTTATGATGCAGAACAAATTGAAGAATTTATTGCTTGGAAGGGTGCTTTTGAACTTGCTAGTTTGCTTGAAAATATTGATGATTCACCTTACAAATATGAGGTTTATGGTATACTTAAATTTTGCTTTGATAATTACAAGGATGAAAATGGCTATACCCTTGAATATTTTAATAGATGCTTTCCACAAATGGAAGAGACTAATGCCTTGCAAGATCCTATGGAAGAAGAAATTGATGAACCTGGAATCTCATTAGATGAAAAAGAGGAGGAGAGTGATGAACAAAAGGAGGAAGAATGGATTAGCTACCCATGCCTACCTTCTAATGAGAGTAACTCTTTATCCCTTACATTATTTGATTATCCTCCATGCTTACTAAAGGAGGATGAATGTTATGTTCCGGAGGATTCTTTTGAAAATGTTTATAATAAAGCTCTAGTGCTTGTAGATCATGAAAAGCATGCTTTATGTGATAGTTATATTGTTGAGTTTATTCATGAGGCTACTGAAAATTATGATGAGAGAGGAAAATATGGTTGTAGAAGTTTTCATGGTATTGAAACACCTCTCTATGTGCTGAAAGTTTTGAAGTTACTCTTGTTTTATCTTCCTATGTCTGTCACTTTGTTCTGTGTGAATTTATTTGCATACACGATTCCTATGCATAGGAAGTGGGTTAGACTTAAATGTGTTTTGAATTTGCTTCTTGATGCTCTCTTTTACTTCAACTCTTATTTCTTATGTGAGCATCCTCTCAAACTATTATGCCTGAAGATGATAATATGTCTATTATTCTTGGGAGACCTTTTCTTAAATACTGCAGGAGCTGTTATTAATTGTAATCAAGGAGAGGTGACTTTCAATGTTAATGACAAGGAACATACTGTCTATTTCCCCAAGAAGATTGAAAGGACTTATGGTCTGAATTCAATTGAACATGTTGAGGGCATTCAAGTTGGAGAAATATATTGTCCCATACGAAGAGAAAAATTTGAAACTATTATGATTGGGACCATTGCTATCAAGGTTGAGGTAACATAATCATTAGTGGAATACAAAGTTTTGTATCATATGAAATTGTTTTGGTAGCAAGACCTGATCAACCTTGTTAACAAATGGATTTCATTGAACAAAACAATGTTTTCACCATGATTATCTCTGCTTACTTCTATTTTATCCATTTTCAGTTTTTGCTTTTGCCTAACTTAAAGGCATTAAAGAAAAGTACTTATTGGGAGATAACCCAAAACTTTTAGATGAGTCTTGGAAGTTATTACTTCAGTAATAACCGCTTCTTATCCTTTTTATTTGCTTTTTGTGCCAAGAGTAACCTCTAATGAGAGAGAAGTAATGATTGGGAAAGTTGTTCTCTCGAAACAGATTTCTGTGCTTCACCGTAAAAATTCGTGTAAAATCTCTGAACGTCTTTTTGAGGCGTGAATGTTTGTGATTCTGCCCCAGGTTGTTATCTAACTTTCGTTAGTTCAACACTTTTTGATTTGAGCAACAGAAGGTCTTCGAAAAAATTTGTCTTTACCTGCTGGTCTGTTTTGACAGATTTCTGCCATTCTCTTCATTTGCTTCTTGTTGGTTCCTTTTTGAGTTCTTTGGGGAATCGAGCTTTTTGAGGGAAGTGCTACAGTATCTAGTGTTCTAATGGAAGTTTATTTGGTGTTAGAACTGAACCTTAAGACGTATTTATCTTGAGTGCACTAATGTTGCTAATAAGATTGTGTGAAGTTTTGTATGAAGGAAAATTTTCAGGTGTATGGAAGGAATGAGTAACGAGATGAAGGATGGACTAAAGCTCAAGCTTGGGGAGGCCACGCGTGTCACCCCAAGAAATATCCAAGAAGTACAAGCGTCAAAGCTTGGGGATTCCCAAGGCATTCCCCTTCTTCATCAATAAAAATCCCAGGTTTCTTCCAAACGCTTCATTTTATTGTTTCATGCACAGTTGTGTTGTTCTTGGAGCGTCTTATTTTTCGTTTTCGTTTTGTTTTTTCGTTTGCTTTGTTTGCTTAGTTTTCTGAATAAATTGGTTGGACCCCCTCTTTCATACATTGGTTTGCAAATAGTTTGGTTTGGTTTGGAAAAGAGTAGGAAAGTTCATTCTTATGTGGAAAAAAGAGCTCATTTTTTACTGTGGCCTATGCTCTATCATGCCATGCTTGATATTGTTTTGGCTTTATGCTTAGTATTATTTGTTGTAGCATGACTTGTTATAAACAATTTAGATTGCTTAATGTGCCTTGGATGAATCATGCGTTGTTTTAGCATATTAAAGCATAGTATAGTGGTATTCTCCTTTGATGCTTTATTTGGGTTGACTTGGCGCATGCTCACACCATGTTATGACTATCTCAAGTCACCATAGCCTTTATGATCCTTTAGTTTTCAACTTGTAGTATCACTTTATGCTTTGATCAATGATGTTTTGTCGCTCTGCATGATTATGGCCATTATTGCTCTCTCATTTGTCGCTCCCTTACTATTGCTAGCCCTCACTTTTACTGAGTATGTTTTACTCATGTTTCCAACTCCCTTAAACCAAATATTGCCAAGGTGTCCACCATACCTACCTATTAGCATTATTTGCTACTTTCATGCATATTCAATATGCCTTGTTTTCTTTTGAATAAAATGTTTGCTTGTTATGAGAAAGTTAGTTAGTAAAGCTCTCACGAACTTGATGGCACACTTTATTTCCCGTACTTAATAAACCTGAACCATTGTGATTCTCCATGAAAGTTATATGCTTGCAAATTATAGGCTGGGGATTAGCAGAACTGTGCTGTCACGGGGAACGCTTTCAACACTTGTAAATATATACCCAGTTGATACCTTGCTCTTTTGTTTGTGGATGTCGTCGGTGTGAAATAAAAGGGGAGCTTGTAAGTCCATGGAGTTATGTATGTGTGTTAGAGAAACGCCTGGGCCACTGGTCTAATCCATGCTGACATGGTGGAAACCTGCAGCGTAACCATAATGATATCTATGAAGCATTCTTCTTATAAAAAAAGAGAGATAGCTATTGAGAAAAAGAAAAAAAAGAGATTTATGAAAATAGGAAAGAGAGAAAAAGCACCATTTTCCCATGTTAAATAAGAAGATTGCTGAGATACTCATTGTCTGCTTGCCTTGTCATTTTGATATGGGGATTCTTCCGTATCATCGGGCAAGGGGTACCCCGTTGGCGGTTCTCTATGATACGCACATATTTACGATGACAAGAACTTACCGGTAACTAAAGTTGAGTAGCATGAGGAGCGACCCTCGTACTCAAGGGACATGGGATTTTCAGTTTATAGTCTGTCAAGCATATAACTCAGATTGGACCTCACTTTCACCTTAACCACATTAAAGATGCTTATGATAGCGGCAATGTGAGCTCAAAGCTAATGAGTACCATACTTTTAGCATTTGGAAGCCTTTCAAAATTATTCAAAACCTTTTCCTTTCCTTGTTGAGTCTCCACACATTCTATGAGCACTTTCTTGAGAGTATAGTGGCCATTCTTAGTTCTATGTGCATTGTCCCAAGACTTGTTGATTGATGCATAACTTGATATTGCTTATTTTAAACTATTTGTATCTAGTCACTCTTATGAACTTTGAAGGTGTCCTATGCATTTATATTTCCTACTCTATTGAGGGACAAGCTGAATACTATTATGCTATGTTTTCTTTATGTGAAACAAACAAACGTCTTGCAAAGCATTGTTATTTATGAATCTTTTGTTTGTGCCTTCTCAAGTTGCATCATAGTTTCTTTGTCTTATTGCTAGAACTTTGTATTTCATGTTATGATTGAAGTACTATTATCCCAGCTTTGAATGTTTTACAAATACTTTGATCAAGTTTATAATGGTGCATGTCACCTCAAAAATTATTCTTTCTTTTTATCACTTACCTACTCGAGGACGAGCAGGAGTTAAGCTTGGGGATGTTGATACATTGCAAATGTATCTATAATTTTTGATGTTCCATGCTTGGTTTTATACACTTTCTTGTGTTTTGTCCACACTTTGGAGTACTTTTCAATAGGAACTTCGGCTTTTGTCCCAGGAAAAGTTTGGGGAAAAGTTTTCATATGATTTCTTGGACTAACATATTAACAAGAGCCACAGTGCCAGCTGCCTGTTTTCTGCTGTTTTAGGTTCTAGGAAAGTCAGAAAATGAATATTCTCGGAATTGGACGGGACAAAAGCCGAAGTGCCTATTTTTCCGGAAGACTCTAGGAGCCAGAATACGAGACAGAGAAGAGCCAGGGGGTGGCCACACCACCTAGTGGCGCGGGCCAGGCCTGGCCGCGCCAGGGGGTGGTGTGGGCCCCCTAGGCACCCCCTCAGTCTCCCTCTTCGCCTATAAGAAGCCTTCTAACCTAAAAACTCCGGGGGGTTTGACATTTTTCCAGAAGGAGTTCCACTCCGCCGCCACCTCCAGATTCCACGAAACAGTACCAGAAACTCCGTTCTGGCGCCCTACCGGGACGGGGAATTAGAGGGGATCATTGCCATCATCATCACCATCGCTTCTCCATCGACCATCCATGTTTCCCCATCTATGAGTGAGTAATCCCCCGCTGTAGGCTATGGGGATGGTAGGGATTGGATGAGATCGTTCATGTAATGGCATCAAATTGTTAGGGTATGGTGCCTAGTATCTTTTATTAGTGCTTTATGAATTTATCACTAGGGCCCGAGTGCCATGATTTCAGATCTGAATATGTTATTGATTCATTATGATAGTATTGTTTATGGTCTTATCTGCAAGTTGTATACACGCGTTGTTGTCCGGAACCAATGGCCCCGAAGTGACAGAAATCGGGATAACCGGAGGGAATGGCTTTGATGTGAGGATCACATGTGTTCACGGAGTGTTAATGCTTTGCTCCGGTGCTCTATTAAAAGGAGCACCTTAATTGCCAGTAGTTCCCTTGAGGCCCCGCTGCAAACGAGCTGGCAGGACAAAAGATGTTGTGCAAGTTCTCATTGCGAGCACGTATGACTATATATTGAACACATGCCTAGGATTATCTAGTACTTGGATGCTTTATCTTATTTATCTGCAATTGCCCTATGTTCTGATTGCTATGTGAATTGTCTTGTTCATGCAACGCCCGTCCATCCATCCCTATGCCTACCGCACTCGAATCCCACTGTTTACTGCTTTAGTTACTACTGTCTTTGCTTTACTACTACTGCTACTTTACTATTCCTACTAAAAACTGTTGCTACTGATAAACTGCTATGAGCAAGATTGTTTCCAAGTGCAGCTGAATTAAAAACTCAGTTGTTAAGGCTTATAAATATTCTTTGGCTCCCCTTGTGTCGAATCAATAAATTGGGTTTCACTTCCGAGTTTCGTGAGGATCCTACAGCCATGCCACTTGTACTCATGTATAAGGGCAAGGTATTGGTTTCTAACGACATGACCCCTATTTCTCTTGGTGTATCTACTATTTTGCAGGATTTTGGCGATGTGTTTCCAGAAGATGTACCCGCAGGATTGCCTCCATTGCATGGCATTGAGCATCAAATTGACTTGATCCCTGGTGCCACATTATCAAATTGTGCACCCTACATGACTAACCCCGAAGAAACAAAGGAGATATAGAAACAAGTACAGGCGTTGTTGGATAAAGGGTACATTCGTGTTTCTCTTCCCTGGTGCCACATTACCAAATTGTGCACCCTACATGACTAACCCCGAAGAAACAAAGGAGATACAGAAACAAGTACAGGCGTTGTTGGATAAAGGGTACATTCGTGTTTCTCTAAGCCCTTGTGCTGTTCTTGTTATTTTAGTGCCTAAGAAAGATGGTACATGGCGCATGTGCATAGATTATAGAGTTATTAATAACATCACTATTCGATATCGTCATCCTATTCCACGCTTAGAGGATATGCTAGATGAATTGAGTGGTGCTGCTATTTTCTCTAAAATTGATTTGTGTAGCGGTTATCATTAAATTAGGATGAAAGAAGGGGATGAATGGAAAACTGCTTTCAAAACAAAATTTAATTTGTATGAGTGGTTAGTTATCGTCGTTTGGTCTTACTAATGCACCTAGTACTTTCATGAGATTGATGAATCATGTTTTGAGAGAATTTATTGATTGTTTTGTGGTTGTTTATTTTGATGATATACTTATCTATACACACAACGAAACTGAACATTGTAATCATATTCGACAAGTTTTGCAAGTGTTGCGTGATAATAAATTGTATGCTAATCTTGAGAAGTGCACATTTGCAAAAGATAAGGTCATATTTCTGGGATTTGTTGTATCTAAGCATGGGGTAGAGGTAGATCAATCTAAAATTGAATCAATTCAGAATTGGCCTATTCCCATGAATGTTAGTCAAGTGCGTAGTTTCCAAGGATTAGCTGGTTTCTATAGGCGCTTTGTGAAGGATTTTAGAACTATTGCTGCACCATTGAATGATTTGACTAAGAACGGTGTGCCATTTTGGTGGGGCACACCCCAAGATATTGCATTTGATACATTGAAACGTTTGCTTACTTCTGCACCATTACTTGCCTTACCTAATTTTTCGAAGCAATTTGAAGTTGAATGTGATGTTAGTGGTATAGGTATTGGTGGCGTTTTGATGCAAGAGGGTCTCCATATAGCATATTTTTCTGACAAACTTACTAGTGCTAGATTGAACTATCCTATTTATGTTAAAGAATTGTATGCACCTGTTAGAGTACTTGAAGTTTGGCAACATTATTTGTGGCCAAAAGAATTTATCATATATTCTGATCATGAAGCATTGAAGTATTTGAAAGCTCAATCAAACTTGCATAGAAGATTAGCTAAATGGGTTGAGTTTATTGAATCTTTTCCGTACATCATTAAGTATAAGAAGGGAAAAGAGAATGTAGTTGCTGATGCTTTATCTAGGAAGAACATGCTATTAACCAATCTTGATGTGAAAATTCCTGGATTAGAGAGTATTTGTGCACTTTATGCAACTGACCATGATTTTGTTGAACTATATCGTTTGTGTGCTCTCAAAAAAGCATGGGATAAGTATCATATACATGATGGATATTTGTTTAGAGCTAACAAATTATGTATTCCAGAATTGTCGTTGTGTTTGTTCTTAGTGCAGGAATCAAATGCTGGTGGTTTGATGGGTCACTTTGGGCGTGAGAAAACAATGCTCATGCTCGCTTAAATTTTTATTGGCCCAAGATGAGGCGTGATGTATACAGATTTGTGAGCCGTTGTATTACATGCCACAAGTCGAAATCCAAGCTATAGCCTCATGGTTTGTATACATCTCTCTCTGCACCTACTACACCATGGGAAGACATTAGTATGGATTTTGTGCTAGGTCTACCTAAAACACAGAGAGGTCATGATTCTATATTTTTGGTAGTGGATAGGTTCTCTAAGATGGCTCATTTTATTGCCTGCCATAAAAGCGACGATGTGTCGCATGTTGCTAACCTATTTTTCAGGGACGTCATGAGATTACATGGAGTGCCCAAGAAGATTGTTTCAGACCGTGATGTGAAGTTCATGAGCTACTTTTGGAAGACCTTATGGGGAATCTTGGAACACAACTGCTATTCAGTACTACATGTGATCCCCAAACTGATGGTCAAACGGAGGTGGTGAATCGAACATTGTCACAGCTGCTGAGGACTATGATTAAAAAGAATCTGCGGGAGTGGGAAGAGTGTTGCCACATGTTGAGTTTGCATACAACAGGGTTGTGCATTCGACTACTCAGCTTTGTCCTTTTGAGGTGGTGTATGGATTCAAGCCATTGACGCCACTTGATTTGTTGCCTTTGCCATTACATGAGAGAGTTGATATGGAGGCATCAAAACATGCTGAATACGTGAAGAAGACTCATGAGAAGACTTGAGAGGCTATTTAGAAGAAAGGCAGGAACATTGTTGCTGCAAGGAATCAAGTAAGGAAGGAAGTTTTGTTCAAGCCTGGTGACATGGTATGGGTGCATCCACGCAAGGATAGGTTCCCACAACTTCGGAAGTCAAAATTCAAGCCTGGTGACATGGTATGGGTGCTTACGAGGTGTTAGCCAAGATTAATGATAATGCCTACTCGATTGATATACCTATTGAGGAGTTTGGTGGAGTTAGCAACAGCTTCAACGTTGCTGATTTATCACCATATGATGGAGAAGACCTTGGATCATCGAGGTCGACGCCTTTTGAAAGGGGAGATGATGAGGACATCCCTACAATTACACCTACTGAAGATGCTCCAACTATTGCAAGGAAGGATCAATCCAAGGAGATTAGAATTGCACCCATTACAAGAGCTCGTGCTAAGCTACTTGAACAACAGGTGAATTTGCTCCTAAACAAATCTGTTACTTCAATTGATGAGAACTTTATACTGCCTAAGTCTATGCATTTATGTATGATAAGGTTCGTTGGAGAAACAAGCATGGCTCGAGGAGGAGAAGGGCTACAAGAGGAGCCCAACATGATGATCGCCCAGGGATGCGCGAGGGAGGAGCGGGAGGAAGGCGCAAGAGAAGATCATCAAGACGGAGGCCAAAATCTTTGCATCGACCGGAGTGTCCGGCCGAGATCACCCGGACTATCCGGCCTTCCCAAGAGAAGATTTGGCATAGATAATCAGTACCCTAGTTAGGACACTACCCGGACAACACTCAGAAACTTTGAAGTTTCTGGCCGGATCGGACTGTCCGGCTGACACCACCCGGAGTGTCCGGCCCCACCGGATAGTCCGGCCGATATCACCCGGACTGTCCGCTCGCCAACCAAAATCTAGTCCGAGTCGGTTTGTATCAGTTTGAGTAGTATGTGTTTATTTCGGTTTCTGGCCACCCCAGCCACCCTTATAAGCCCTAGGACAACCCCTAGTTAGGGTTTAGACCACGTTTAAACTGTTTTGGAGTTGTTTCTTTCAAAGAACCTCTAGAATTACCCTCTGATCGAATTATACTACTGCAATTGAGTGTGATATGTTGTTCCATTGGGAATTAGTGGATTGCAAACTATAGTTCGTGGTCGACGGCTACGTGCACAAGAGAGTGGTGTTGTGAATATCCATAGGGTTCGAGAGTTGTTGCATTGGCATCAGGGTTCGAGCAGGAGAGTTCATAGCTACAGGCTATTTATCTATCCACCATTATCATCATCGACAAGTGCTTGCTGAGAAGATCGGGCCACCCCATATCACAACAACTTGCGGCGGGTATGTACTCGGCTTCGGCGGTGGACATAGACACGCAGTTTTGCTTCTTTGAGGACCAACAAACCAAAGATCTTCCAAGAAATTGACAAGCACCGGAGGTTAACTTCGTTTCCACTTTGTGTACCACCCAATCCGAATCTGTGTATCCAATGAGGTTAAATCTTGCTCCCTTGGGGTACCACAGCCCAAAGTTAGGGGTATGAACCAAATATCGAAAGATTCTCTTGACCGCCGCCATGTGGCTTTCCTTTGGTGCAGCTTGGATTCTTGCACACATACCCACACTCAACATAATATCCGGTCGAGATGCACAAAGATAGAGCAAAGAACCAATCATCGAGTGATAAAGTTTTTGATCCACATCCTTACCCTTGGGATCGAGATCAAGATTAACCTTTGTGGGCATGGGAGTTTTGACTCCATTTACTTGATCAAGGTTGAACTTCTTGAGCATATCTTGGACACATTTGGCTTGGTTGATGAAGGTTCCCTTCCTCAATTGCTTGACTTCAAAACCAAGAAATAATTCCAACTCCCCCATCATAGACATCTCAAAGCGGTCGGTCATGAGCTTAGCAAAATCCTCATTAAAAGCTTTGTTAGTAGACCCAAAAATAATATCATCAACATAGATTTGGCAAATGAACAAGTTTCCTCCAACTTTCTTAGTAAAAAGAGTGGATCAATGAGGCCTACTTCAAAACCACGGTATAACAAAAGCTCTCTAAGGCACTCATACCACACACGTTGGGCTTGTTTGAGACCATATAGTGCCTTATCGAGTTTGTAGACATGGTTCGGGATGAGGGGATCCTCAAAGCCTGGAGGTTGCTTGACATAGACAAATTCCTTTAAGGGACCATTAAGAAAAGCACTCTTGACATCCATTTGTTGCAATTTAAAGTTATGATGGGTAGCATAAGCAAGAAGCATGCGAATGGATTCTAGACGAGAAATAGGAGCATAAGTTTCACCATAGTCAATGCCCTCAACTTGAGAGTATCCTTGGGTAACTAACCTTGCCTTGTTGTAGAAAACTATACCATTTGCATCCATCTTGTTCTTGAAGATCCACTTGGTCCCAATCACATTTTGACAATCTCTTGGCCTCTTCACAAGTGTCCACACCTTGTTCCTATTGAAATTGTGAAGTTCTTCATTCATAGCATCAAGCCAATCATCATCTTCAAGTGGTTCGAAGACCTTTTGGGGCTCAACATGAGAAATAAAAGCATGATGAGAACTAAAAGAGGTTAATTGTCTCCTAGTAGTAGAGACCCTATTGAAATCTCCATAAAAATATCAAGGATATTGCCATCTTTGATGAGCTTGGCGAGACGGTATGCTTGACGGCGAGCTTGGGTCTCAAGATGAGATTCTTGAGCAACCAGTTGGTCATCACCACGATTCGAGTCCCCGCCTTGACTATATGCATGAACTTGATCGCTATATTCATCAACATCAACCGTAGGAGAGTCATCATCATTTGGTGGAGAGGCATTAGCTTGGCCTTGATCATTGTTAGCTTGACCTTCTTCAACTCGACATTGATCAACATTGACTTGAGGAGATTCACTATCTTGGTGAGGTAGAGCTTGTCAACTTGAGGTAGACTTGAGCTTTGAGAGTCATGGACATGAAGATCTTGAGAAGATCTTGGAGAACCTTGAGAAGCAATAAGTTGTCCTTGAGGGGCATGATGGTCTTGTGAGAGTGAAGGATCCACTTGAGTAGAGCTTGGTCCTTCTCCTTCGGCCACAAGGGGATCCTCAATGGGGTGGAAGAATCCCACACCCATTCTTCTTATGGCTTGGGGAGGAATTTAATCACTTGGATCACGAACACCATCTTACCTCACAAGAGACTCATGATCTTCATCAAGCTCGACATTGCTAGATTCTTCAACTCTTCCCGTGGCTTTATCGTAGACTCTATATGCATGAGATTGACTTGAGTACCCAACGAAGATTCCTTCTTGTGCCCTAGCCTCCAACTTTGACAAGAGGACACATTTTTTGAGAATCAAACATCTACAACCAAACACCCAAAAGTACTTGACATTTGGCTTGCATCCGGTGAGAAGTTCATATGGAGTCATGTTCTTCTTCTTGCGTAGGTAGAGGCGATTGGTTGCATGGCAAGCGGTGGAGATGGCTTCAGCCCAAAAGTTGTAGGGAGACTTGAATTCCGCCAACATGGTCCGGGTTGCATCCATCAAAGTACGATTCTTCCTTTCAGCAACACCATTTTGTTTAGGGGTCTATGGAGTTGAATATTGATGCTTGATCCCCTCATCACTAAGAAACTCATCCAAAGTGAAGTTCTTGAACTCGGTCCCATTGTCACTCTGAATGGTGAGAATTGTTGCATTGTGTTTTCGTTGAACTTGATTAGCAAAGTCGATGATGGTTTTTGAGTCTCGCTCTTGAACTTGAAGAAGTAGACACATGTGTATCTTGAGAAGTCATCAACAATCACCAAACAATACTTCTTCCCTCCATCACTATCATGAGAAGGAGGCCCAAAAAGATCCATGTGAAGAAGCTCCAAGCATCATTCGGTGGTTATTTGATTGAGGATCTTATGAGGCTTCTCATGCATTTTTCCTTCAATACAAGCCCTACACACACGATCTTTGGCAAAAGAAATGTCTTTTAGTCCAAGGATGTGGCCCCTGTGTAGAGACTTTGCAAAGACTTCATGTTTACATGGGCTAGGCGATGATGCGACAACCAGACCACATCGGCTTTCGCATAGAGACATATAGCACGTGTTGATATGGGGTGGCCCGATCTTCTCAGAAAGCACTTGTCGATGGTGATGGTGGATGATAGATAACTAGTGTGTAGCTATGATCCCTCCCGCTTGAACCCTGATGCCAATGCAACAGCTCTCGAACCTTGTAGGATATTCACAACACCACACTCTTGTGCACATAGCCATCGACCACGAACGGTAGTTTGCAATCTACTAATTCCCAATGGAACAACATATCACACTCAATTGTAGTTGGTAGAAATCTATCACAGTAATTCCAGAGGTTCTATGAAAGAAACAACTCTAAAATAATTTTAACATGGTCTAAACCGGAAAACTAGTGCGCCCCATCTATTAAGTCTGGGGGTGCGGCGGCCAAGGTGGTGACCGAGTTGGTCCCATCCAACTAGGGGTACAAACCGACCCAACTTGGGTTCGGCCTTAGGTCTCTGCCGTGGCATACTTTGGCTTGGTTTTGCTGTCGCGGTAGCCTGTCGTGGCAGCAAATCTTGTTGTTTCTGTGCCGTGACAGAGAATGGTGGCGTTTCTCTGCCACAACAGAGGTCTTCCACCATGTGTTGATCTTCGACCTTGTGTGCTCCTTGCGCTTCCTCCCTCTCCTCCCTCACGCATTCTTCATTGATAAACACACCATGTTCCATTAGCTCCTCGCTCCATGCTACGCCTTCTTCTCCCAAGTACCTGACCATGCAAATAATTCAAAGACTTAGGTAGTATAAATGATGAGGACATCCCTACAATTACACCTACCCCAATTGCTAATGAAGTTGTTCCAATTGCAAAGAAGGATCAATCCAATGAGATAAGGATTGGACCAATCACAAGAGCTTGTGCCAAGCTACTAGAACAACAGGTGAACTTGTTTCTTAATGAACCTGGTGTTTTAATTAATGAGAATTTTATACTACCTAAGTCTTTGAATTATTGTATGATCAGGTACTTAGGAGAAGAAGGCATAGCACAGAGTGAGGAGCTGAAGGAACATGGCGTGTTGATCAATGAGGAATCCGCGAGGGAGGAGAGGGAGGAAGCGCAAGGAGCTGTCCAAGACGAAGATCAACAAGAGGAGGAAGTTCTCTGCCGCGGCAGAGAAAAGCCTCGTTTCTCTGCCACGACAGGCTACCACGGCAGGAAAACCGACTAGGACTCTGCCACGGCAGAGCCAGTCTTGGCCGAGCCACTTGTGGCCGGTTTGTATCCAGGTTGGGTGGAACCGACTCGGGTTCCACCATAGGCCGCCACCCTTTGGACCCATAAATAGATGGGGGCGTCGTAGATTAGGGTTTAGACCACGTTAAAATACTTTGGAGTTGTTTCTTTCATAGAACCTCTGAAATTACCCTGTGTTAGAATTTACCAACTATAATTGAGTGTGATCTGTTGTTCCATTGGGAATTAGTAGATTGCATACTACCGTTCGTGGTCACGGCTGCATGCGCAAGAGCGTGGTGTTGTGAATATCCTACAAGGTTTGAGAGCTGTTGCATTGGCATCAGGGATCGAGCGGGAGAGTTCATAGCTATAGGCTAGTTATCTATCATCCACCATCACCATCGACAAGTGCTTGCTGAGAAGATCAGGCCACCCCATATCATCTGGGTATCAGATTTCCTCGTTGCCTCGGTAAGCAATCCACAATCCATCCATAGATTAGAGAGTGTTTTTTAGTCCTATCCAGAAAAAAAAGCCCCACAAAAAGAGTTGTCATAGACTAGATTGCATCGTAGACGAGTAATAGTTGCTGCTCGTGTTCATCCTTTAGTTTAGATCTCAATCTGTTTTCTTCGTAGTTTGTTTTCTCGTTGTTTTAGTCGTGTTCCATCATTGTTTTCCGCCACCATCAAGTCAGATCCGATCTACTCTAAGAGTCCTAGTCTTCTACTCTTGGCTGAGTCATACCAAAAAAAATACTTTCCAGGTTACCGAGTCTGCCACGGCAGGTTTTCGGCGTCTTTTTCTGCCACGACAGGACTTTCTGGGTTACCAAGTCTGCCACGGCAGGATTTCTGTGTTTTTCTCTGCCATGGCAGGACTTTCTGAGTTACCAAGTTACCGCTCTGCCACGACAGGATTTTGAGCTGTTTTTCTGCCACGACACCATAATTACAAAGTGTGATCGATTTGCACTTTTCCAAAACCCTTAGCCACAGCCCATCTACTACATAGGTGTAGGAACTTGCCTATTGAGACTAGCTTCCGCTCCGACAGGCTGCTCTTAGGACTTTTGGTGCCGTACTTTGTAATTGGCCGTGTGTTATCTATCAAAAAAAAAGCAAGATAGCAAAAGGAAAAGTATCAAGAAAAAGCTATACAAAAGAAAAAGAAAAGTTGTGAAAAAAAGAGAGAATTTGAGCAAGAGGCCTAGTGTTATCTTTGTGCACCGGTAGATTGAGCAATCTTGTGCCTGTTTACATTGAGCTTTGCTAGTGTCTCTCGAGCGTAGTGCAACACCCTTCACAGTTGCATTGCCACGTTTTTCTCCACGTGTGTGTTTCTTGGGTATTTGTACGATCAGCACTAGGACATGTTTGCGGTGTAGTTAGGATACCATACCTACAGCTCCACCATAAATACCTTGTGTGCCTTGTGATCGTTCTCTATACCTTTGATATTCACTTCATCACATCAAGTGCATCAGTCTTTGATTTCGTTGGTAGAGCATCTCTATTCACTTCGGAGCGGTAAGATCTCCTTTCTTATTAGTTGTGAGTGAGCTGTGAGAGTTCCACCATACAGATTTTTGCTTTTGTGCACTAACCTACTGATCATGTCTTCTAGTGATGATGATGTTGTGATGCAGAAAAAGAAGGATGAGGAACTCATCAATTGGCGTGAATATGAGGCTTTGAAGTCCCACTTGACACGTGTGTTTACTCACACGACAGATGCCATTGACAAGAATCTCCAGGATATGAATGTGAGATTGGATCACCATGTTGGAACGGTTGATACTATTCAAACACAAGTGGCTACGCTCAATGTCAATGTCACCGCTTTGCATCAGTCCATTGAGGGTTTGACATCCGCTTTACATAGAAGGGACGAGCCGCAACATGATGATGCCTTTGATGATTTTGATGAGGGTAGCGATGTGGATGCTGCTCCACATGTTGGCAGGGGACGTGCTATTCCCCCTGCCCATGCACCTTCCCATGCACCTGCCCATGCACCTCATGGACGTGGGTATGCTCCTTTTGGGCGTGCTCCACGTGTTCCCAACCAAACTACTGATGATGGTTTGGGCAAGCCAAAATTCTCAATTCCTAAGTTTGATGGTTCCATTGATCCTGAAGACTACCTCACATGGGAGTTGAAGATTGAGAAACTCTGGCGCTTATTTGACTATCCAGAAGATAAGAAGGTCAAACTTGCAGCATCTGAATTTGATGGTTATGCTTTGCGTTGGTGGGATGCTCTTGTGCAACATAGGAGGGAGGACAATGAACTTCCTGTGATGGATTGGCGTGAGATGAGGCAAATCATGAAAGCTTGTTTCGTCCCAACCAACTACTTGCGTTCAGTTTTTGATAAATTGACGCAACTGAAGCAAGGAACAATGACAGTTGATGAGTACTACATGGAGATGGAGATGCTTATGCAGCGTGCTAGAATTCGTGAGTCCATTGAGATGACCATGCAGCGATTCCTAAACAATTTGAAGTTACCAATCAAGAGCATTGTTCGTCATCACAAGTATGAGACCATGAATGAGTTGTTGCATCATGCTAGAGAGGCTGAATCCCAGTTGGCAGAAGAGGCAAAGTCACGTACTCGTTTTCCATCCTCCAGCAGATTTTCGGCCAGACCTATTCCTCCTACAGCCGCGTCACCAGCTGCTGTTCCGTTTACACCATCGGCCAAACCAGAAAGTACACCTTCGTTTGGTTCTAATGCTCGGAAACCCGCTGCTCCTGCTGCTAGCTCGGGTTCCAACATGTCTACTGCACGTACGCGTGATGTGGTGTGCCACACTTGTGGTGGTAGAGGTCACTACAAGAAGGATTGTCCAAATAGCAAGGTTATGTTTGTTAATGAACAAGGTGAAGTAGAAAGTGGAGATGAAGCTTCTGATGTTGATATTGATGATGGCGAGGATGGTGTTGATGCATATGCTGAGCGTGCACCAACTAGCGTCGTGTCTTCACGTGTACTTAGTGTGCAACCGGTTGAGGAATCCCAGCGTTGCAACTTGTTCCAAACAAAAGCTCTAGTTGGACCAAATAAAGCTTGCAAGGTCATTATTGATGGAGGTAGCTGCAGAAATCTTGCAAGTAAGGAATTATGTGCCAAACTAAATTTGACATACTTACCTCATCCCAAGCCATACTACATACAATGGTTGAGCAACAATGGTGAGATGAAGGTAAATCATATGGTACGAGTGAACTTTCAAATAGGGCCATACAAAGATTCTATTGATTTTGATGTGGTTACTATGACTGTTTGTCACCTCCTATTGGGTCGGCCATGGCTCTATGATCGTCATGTGCAACACAATGGCCGAGCCAATACATATCACTTGGAATTCAAAGGAAGAAAGATTACTATGCAGCCAATGACACCACAAGAAATTGTGAATGATTCTCGCTAGAAGATAGAGGTGAATTTGAAGGAAGATACTACTACTCGGCGAGATTGTGTGGCAGCTGTTCCTGATGTAATTGAGCCTAAATTGAGTGATATAACGAAAAGTGAGAGAGTGCCTGGTTTATTGATATTAGCCACTAAGGAAGATATGAGAGAATTTCGTGAGGATCCTACAGCCATGCCACTTGTGCTCATGTATAAGGGCGGGGTATTGGTTTCTAACGACATGACCCCTATTTCTCTTGGTGTTTCATCTGTTTTGCAGGACTTTGGGGATGTGTTTCCAGAAGACGTACCCGCAGGTTTGCCTCCCTTGCGTGGTATAGAACATCAAGTGGACTTGATTCCTGGCGCCACACTTCCCAACCGTGCACCCTACAGGACTAATCCCAAAGAAACTAAGGAAATTCAGAAGCAAGTACAAGTGTTGCTGGATAAAGGGTACATTCGTGTCTCTCTTAGCCCTTGTGCTGTTCCTGTTATTTTAGTTCCTAAGAAAGATGGTACTTGGCGCATGTGTGTTGATTGTAGAGCGATTAATAACATCACTATTCGATATCGTCATCCTATTCCACGCTTAGAGGATATGCTAGATGAATTGAGTGGTGCTGCTGTTTTCTCTAAAATTGACTTGCGTAGTGGTTATCATCAAATTAGGATGAAAGAAGGGGATGAATGGAAAACTGCTTTCAAAACTAAATTCGGCTTGTATGAGTGGTTAGTTATGCCGTTTGGTCTTACTAATGCACCTAGTACTTTCATGCGTTTGATGAATCATGTTTTGAGAGAGTTTATTGGTCGTTTCATGGTTGTTTACTTTGATGATATACTCATATACATCCACACCGAATCTGAACATTACACTCATATTAGACAAGTTTTGCAAGTGTTATGTGATAATAAACTATATGCTAATCTTGAGAAGTGTACATTTGCAAAAGATAAGGTCATATTCCTAGGATTTGTTGTTTCTAAACATGGAGTAGAGTTGGATCAATCTAAAATTGAATCAATTCAGAATTGGCCTACTCCAATGAATGTAAGTCAAGTGCGTAGTTTCCACAGTCTCGCTGGTTTCTATAGGCGCTTTGTGAAAGATTTTAGCACCATTGCTGCACCTTTGAATGATTTGACAAAGAAAGGTGTTCCTTTTATATGGGGCACGGCCCAAGACATTGCTTTTGATACTTTGAAATGTTTGCTTACTTCTGCACCATTGCTTGCATTACCTGATTTTTCAAAGCAATTTGAAGTTGAATGTGATGCTAGTGGTATAGGCATAGGTGGCGTTTTGATGCAAGAGGGTCGGCCTATAGCTTATTTTTCTGAGAATTTGACTGGTGCTCGTTTGAATTATTCAATCTATGATAAAGAATTGTATGCACTTGTTAGAGTACTTGAGGTTTGGCAACATTATTTGTGGCCAAAGGAATTCATCATACATTCTGATCATGCAGCATTGAAATACTTGAAAGCTCAATCAAACTTGCATAGAAGATTAGCTAAATGGGTTGAGTTCATTGAGTCTTTTCCTTACATCATTAATTATAAGAAGGGAAAAGAGAATGTTGTTGCTGATGCTCTGTCTAGGAAGAACATGCTATTAACCAATCTTGATGTTAAAATTCCTGGATTAGAAGCTATTTGTGCACTTTATGCAACTGACCATGATTTTGCTGAACCATATCGTTTGTGTGCTCTTAGAAACGCATGGGATAAGTATCATATACATGATGGATATTTGTTTCGAGCTAACAAACTATGTATTCCAGAATCGTCGGTGCGTTTGTTCTTAGTGCAGGAATCACATGCTGGTGGTTTGATGGGTCACTTTGGGCGTGAGAAGACGTTGCTCGTGCTTGCTGATCATTTTTATCGGCCCAAGATGAGGCGTGATGTGTACAGATTTGTGAGCCGATGTATTACATGCCACAAGTCGAAATCTAAGCTGAAGCCTCACGGTTTGTATACACCTCTCTCTGCACCTACTATTCCATGGGAAGACATTAGTATGGATTTTGTGCTAGGTCTACCTAAAACTCAGAGAGGTCATGATTCTATATTTTTGGTAGTGGATAGGTTCTCTAAGATGGCTCATTTTATTGCCTGCCATAAAAGCGACGATGTGTCGCATGTTGCTAACCTATTTTTCATGGACGTCATGAGATTACATGGAGTGCCCAAGAAGATTGTTTCAGACTGTGATGTGAAGTTCATGAGCTACTTTTGGAAGACCTTATGGGGGAAGCTAGGAACGAAGTTGCTGTTCAGTACTACATGTCATCCCCAAACAGATGGTCAAACGGAGGTGGTGAATAGAACATTGTCACAGCTGCTAAGGACCATGATTAAAAAGAATCTACGGGAGTAGGAAGAGTGTTTTCCACATGTTGAGTTTGCTTACAACAGGGCTGTGCATTCAACTACTCAGCTTTGTCCTTTTGAGGTGGTGTATGGTTTCAAGCCATTAACGCCACTTGATATGTTGCCTCTGCCATTACATGAGAGAGTTGATATGGAGGCATCAAAACGTGCTGATTATGTGAAGAAAATACATGAGAAGACTCGAGAGGCTATTGAGAAGAAAGGCAAGAACATTGCTGCTGCAAGGAATCAAACACGAAAAGAAGTGTTGTTCGAGCCTGGAGATATGGTTTGGGTGCATCTACGCAAGGATAGGTTCCCACTACTTCGAAAATCAAAATTGAAGCCACGTGGTGCTGGTCCTTACAAGGTGTTAGCCAAGATTAATGATAATGCCTACTCGGTTGATATACCTATTGAGGAGTTTGGTGGAGTTAGCAATAGCTTCAACGTTGCTGATTTGTCACCATATGCTGGAGAAGACCTTGGAGCGTCGAGGTCGATGCCTTTTGAAGGGGGGAGGGAGATGATGAGGACATCCCTACAATTACACCTACCCCAATTGCTAATGAAGTTGTTCCAATTGCAAAGAAGGATCAATCCAATGAGATAAGGATTGGACCAATCACAAGAGCTCGTGCCAAGCTACTAGAACAACAGGTGAACTTGTTTCTTAATGAACCTGGTGTTTTAATTAATGAGAATTTTATACTACCTAAGTCTTTGAATTATTGTATGATCAGGTACTTAGGAGAAGAAGGCATAGCACAGAGTGAGGAGCTGAAGGAACATGGCGTGTTGATCAATGAGGAATGTGCGAGGGAGGAGAGGGAGGAAGCACAAGGAGCTGTCCAAGACGAAGATCAACAAGAGGAGGAAGTTCTCTGCCACGGCAGAGAAAAGCCTCGTTTCTCTGCCACGGCAGGAAAACCGACTAGGACTCTGCCACGGCAGAGCCAGTCTTGGCCGAGCCACTTGTGGCCGGTTTGTATCCAGGTTGGGTGGAACCGACTCGGGTTCCACCATAGGCCGCCGCCCTTTGGACCCATAAATAGATGGGGGCGTCGTAGATTAGGGTTTAGACCATGTTAAAATATTTTGGAGTTGTTTCTTTCATAGAACCTCTGAAATTACCCTGTGTTCGAATTTACCAACTATAATTGAGTGTGATCTGTTGTTCCATTGGGAATTAGTAGATTGCATACTACTGTTCATGGTCACGGCTGCGTGCGCAAGAGCGTGGTGTTGTGAATATCCTACAAGGTTTGAGAGCTGTTGCATTGGCATCAGGGATCGAGCGGGAGAGTTCATAGCTACAGGCTAGTTATCTATCATCCACCATCACCATCGACAAGTGCTTGCTGAGAAGATCGGGCCACCCCATATCAATAAAATTCTCATCAACTAAAACATCAGGTTCATTAAGAAATAAGTTCACCTATTGTTCTAGTAGCTTAGCACGAGCTCTTGTAATTGGTCCAATCCTTATCTCGTTAGATTGATCTTTCTTTGCAGCAGCTGGAACATCATCAGTAGTAATTGGGGTAGGTGTAACTATAGGGATGTCCTCATCATCTCCCCACCCCTTCAAAAGGCGTCGACCTCGATGCTCCAAGGTCTTCTCCATCATATGGTGACAAATCAGCAACGTTGAAGCTATTGCTAACTCCACCAAACTCCTCAATAGGTATATCAATCAAGTAGGCATTACCATTAATCTTGGCTAACACCTTGTAAGGACTAGCACCACGTGGCTTCAATTTTGATTTTCGAAGGAGTGGAAACCTATCCTTGCGTAGATGCACCCATACCATGTCGCCAGGCTTGAACAACAATTCCTTCCTGGCTTGATTCCTTGCAGCAGCAATGTTCTTGCCTTTCTTCTCAATAACCTCCCGAGTCTTCTCATGAATCTTCTTCACATATTCAACACGTTTTGATACCTCCATATCAACTCTCTCATGTAATGGCAAAGGCAACAAATCAAGTGGCATCAATGACTTGAAGCCATACACCACCTCAAAAGGACAAAGCTGAGTAGTCGAATGCACAACCCTGTTGTAGGAAAACTCAACACATGGCAAACACTCTTCCCACTCCCGCGGATTCTTTTTTATCATAGTCCTTAGCAGCTGTGACAATGTTCAATTCACCACCTCTGTTTGACCATCTGTTTGGGGATGACATGTAGTGTTGAATAGTAGCTTTGTTCCCAGCTTTCCCCATAAGGTCTTCCAAAAGTAGCTCCTGAACTTCACATCACGGTCAGAAACAATCGTCTTAGGTACTCCATGTAATCTCACGATGTCCCTAAAAAACAGGTTAGCAACATGCGACACATCGTCGCTTTTGTGGCAGGCAATAAAATGAGCCATCTTAGAGAACCTATCGACTACCACAAATATAGAATCATGACCTCTCTGATTTTAGGTAGACCTAGCACAAAATCCACACTAATGTCTTCCCATGGAGTAGTAGGTGCAGAGAGAGGTGTATCTAAACCATGAGGCTTCAGCTTGGATTTCGACTTGTGGCATGTAATACATCAGCTCACAAATCTGTACACATCACGCCTCATCTTGGTCCAATAAAAATGATCAGCAAGCATGAGCAACGTCTTCTCACGCCCAAAGTGACCCATCAAACCACCAGCATGTGATTCCTGCACTAAGAATAAACGCAACGACGATTCTGGAATACATAGTTTGTTTGCTCGAAACAAATATCCATCATGTATATGATACTTATCCCATGTGTTTCTAAGAGCACACAAACGATATGGTTCAGGAAAATCATGGTCAGTTGCATAAAGTGCACAAATACTCTCTAATCCAGGAATTTTCACATCAAGATTGGTTAATATCATGTTCTTGCTAGATAAAGCATCAGCAACAACATTCTCTTTTCCCTTCTTATACTTAATGATGCAAGGAAAAGACTCAATAAACTCAACCCATTTAGCTAATCGTGTATGCAAGTTTGATTGAGATTTTAAATATTTTAGTGCGTCTTGGTCAGAATGTATGATAAATTCTTTTGGCCACAAATAATGTTGCCAAACTTCAAGTAGTCTAACAAGTGCATACAATTCCTTATCATAAATAGGATAATTCAGTCTAGCACTAGTAAGTTTCTCAGAAAATATGCTATAGGGAGACCCTCTTGCATCAAAACGCCACCAATGCCTATACCACTAGCATCACATTCAACTTCAAATTGCTTCGAAAAAATAGGTAATGCAAGTAATGGTGCTGAAGTAGGCAAACGTTTCAATGTATCAAAAGCAATATCTGGGGCCGCGCCCCATACAAAAGGAACACCTTTCTTTGTCAAATCATTCAATGGTGCAGCAATGGTGCTAAAATCTTTCACAATGCGCCTATCGAAACCAGCTAAGCCGTGGAAACTACGCACTTGACTTATATTCATGGGAGTAGGCCAATTCTGAATTGATTCAATTTTAGATTGATCTACCTCTACCCCATTCTTAGATACAACAAATCCCAGAAATATGACCTTATCTTTTGCAAATGTGCACTTCTCAAGATTAGCATACAATTTGTTATCACGCAACACTTGCAAAACTTGTCGGATATGATTACATGTTCAGTTTTGTTGTGTCTATAGATTAGTATATCATCAAAGTAAACAACCACAAAATGACCAATAAAATCTCTCAAAACATGATTCATTAATCGCATGAATGTACTAGGTGCATTAGTAAGACCAAATGGCATAACTAACCACTCGTACAAACCAAATTTTGTTATGAAAGCAGTTTTGCACTCATCCCCTTCTTTCATCCTAATTTGATGATACCCACTACACAAATCAATCTCAGAGAAAATAGCAGCACCACTCAACTCATCTAGCATATCCTCTAAGCGTGGAATAGGATGACGATATCGAATGGTGATGTTATTTATAGCTCTACAATCTACACACATGTGTTGTGTACCATATTTCTTAGGCACTAAAATAATAGGAACAACACAAGGGCTAAGAGAGACACGAATGTACCCTTTATCTAGCAACGCCTGTACTTGTTTCTGTATCTCCTTAGTTTCTTCGGGATTGGTCCTGTAAGGTGCATGATTGGGAAGTGTGGCGCCAGGGATCAAGTCAATTTGGTGTTCAATGCCATGCAATGGAGGCAATCTTGCGGGTACATCTTCTGGAAACAAATCCCCCAAATCCTGCAAAACAGAAGAGACACCAAGAGAAATAGGGGCCATGTAGTTAGAAACCAATACCTCGCCCTTATACATGAGCACATGCGGCATGGCTGTAGGATCCTCACAAAATTCTCTCATATCCTCCTTGGTGGCTAATATCAGAAGATTAGGCACTCTCTCACTTTTCGTTATATCACTCGATTTAGGCTCAATTACATCATGAACAACTGTCACACTATCTCGCCGAGCTACAGAGTCATCCTTCAAATTCACTTCTATCTTCTGACGAGAATCATTCACAATGTCTTGTGGTGTCATCGACTGCATAGTAATCTTCTTTCCTTTGAATTCCAAGTGATATGTATTAGCACGGCCATTGTGTTGCACATGGCGATCATAAAGCCAAGGCCGACCCAATAGAAGATGGCAAACAGTCATAGGAACCACAACAAAGTCAGTAGAATCCTTGTATGGCCCTATTTGAAAATTCACATGTACCATATGATTTACCTTCATCTCACCATTGTTGCTCAACCATTGTATGTAGTATGGCTTGGGATGAGGCAAATAAGTCAAATTCAGCTTGGCACATAACTTCCTTACTTGCAAGATTTTGTGCAGCTACCTCCATCAATAATGACCTTACAAGCTTTGTTAGGTCCAACTAGAGCTTTTGTTTGGAACAAGTTGCAACGCTGTAATTCATCAATAGGTTGCACACTTAGTATGCATGGAGACACCACAATAGTTGGTGCATGCTCATGATAAGATCAGCACCATCCTAGCCATCATAATCAGAATCAGCATCAATCTCATCTCCACTCTCATACTCACCTTGTTCATTGACAAACATCACCTTGCTGTTTGGACAATATTTCTTGTAATGTCCTCTACCTCCGCAAGTATGGCAGACCACACCGTGAGTATGCATAGTTGACATATTGGAACCCGAGCTAGCAGGAGCAGCGGGCTTCCGAGCATTGGAACCAAACGAAGACATAGGTGCTGGTTTGGCCGATGGTGGAGGATGGCTAGCAGCAGGTGGCACCATAGTAGGCAGCGTAGATCCGGCCGCAAAACGGCTGGTAGATGTAAACCGTGCACGTGACTTAGCCTCCTCAGCTAGCTGTGATTCGGCCTCTCTAGCATGGTGCAATAGCTCAATCATAGTGTCGTACTTGTGATGACGAAGAATGCTCTTGATTTGAAGCTTCAAATTGTTGAGAAAATGCTGCATAGTCATCTCAAGGGACTCACGAACTCTAGCACGTTGCATAAGCATCTCCATCTCCATGTATACTCATCAACTGACATGTTTCCTTGCCTCAACTGTGTCAATTTGTCAAAAACTGATCGCAAGTAGTTGGTGGGTAGAAAACGATCCTTCATAATGTGCATCATCTCGCGCCAATCCATGACAGGAAGCTCATTATCATCCCATCTATTCTGCACAATTGCATCCCACCATCGCAAGGCATATCCATCAAATTCTGACGCTGCAAGCTTGACCTTCTTGTCTTCTGGATAGTCAATCAAACGCCAGAGCTTTTCAATCTTCAACTCCCAAGTAAGATAATCCTTAGGATCAAGTGAACCATTAAAAGAGGGAATTGAAAACTTGGGCTTGCCCAAACCATCATCAACATCTTGGTTTAGAACACGTTGAGCACAGCCCAAAGGAGCATAACCACGGCCATAAGGAGGAGTAGCAGGAGGTGTAGGGGGATTGGCACGTCCCCTGCCATGATGTGGGGCAGCATCAGCCGCACTACCCTCATCATGATCATCAAACACATCATCAGGTTGGTAATCATGTCTTTGCTGAATTGCCACTATAAGGGCCTCAATCGAATGCTACAAGGTGGCAACATTGACATTGATTGCTGTCACTTGAGTTTGAATATTAGTGACTGCGCTAGTATTCTGATCAATTGCCTCTTGCATGTCCTTGATGTTCCCATCAATGGCCTCGCGCCAATTAGCAAGCTCATCATCCTTCATTTGTTGTTACACAACATCATCATCATCACTCGTAGACATGATTAGTAGGTTAGTGCAAAAAATCAAAATTTATTTGGTGGAAAAATCTCACAACTCACTCACAACTGACAAGAAAGGAGATCTTACCGTTCCAAAGTGAATAGAGATGCTTTACCAAACGTAATCAAAGACTTATGCACTGATGTGATGAACTGAATATCAAAGGTATAGCGAACGATCACAGAGCACACAGGTTATTTATGGTGGAGCTATAGGTATGGTATCCTAAGTACACCACAAACAAGTCCGAGTGCTGATCGTACAAAACCCAAGAAACACACTCGTGGAGATAAACATGGCAATGCAACTATGAAGAGTGCTGCACTACGCTGGAGAGACACTAGCAAAGCTCAAAGTAAACAGGCACAAGATTGATCAATCTACCGGTGCACAAAGATATCACTAGGCCTCTTACTCAAATTCTCCTTTTCTTTTTCTCTTTTTCTTTTGTATAACTTCTTTCTCTTTTTGCTTTTTCTTTTGCTATTTTGCTATTTCTTTTTTGTTGTTAAATATATATCACACACGGCCAAATTACAAAGCAAAGCACCAAAATCCTAGGAGCAGAATGTAGGAGCGGAAACTAGTCTCAATGGGCAAGTTCCTACACCTATGAAATAGAATGGCTGTGGCTAAGGTTCTGGAAAAGTGCAATTTTTCAGACTTTGTAAGGATGGCTATCGTGGCAGAAAATCAGCTCAAAATCGTGTCGTGGTAGAGCGTTCTATACCGCAGCAGAAAAACTGGCCGAAACTTTGTCGCGCCAGAACGGCGGTAGAGTAGCGGCGCGCGGCAGAGAATACGCGCAAAATCGTGCCACGGTAGAAGCGGCGGCAGAAAACGGGCGCGCGGCAGAGAAAAATCGTGCCACGGCAGGAGTCCGATCCGGGGCAGACTTGGTTTCGCGGCAGAAAAACGGAGTGTTTCCGTGCCGCGGCAGAGTCAGTAAGAATTATATTTTTTATTTATTTGCTAAACCGACTCGGCCAGGGATCTATAATCAGGACTCTAGCTTGGATCGGATCTAGCTTGTGGCGGCAGAAAACTAAGGTGGATTTGACTAGAACAAGAAGAAAAAACGAAGAACAGATCTAGATCTAGACTAAAAGAGGAACATGGCCAGCAACTATTACTCGAATACGATGTAATCTAGGCTATGTCAACTCTTTTTGTGGGGCTTTTTCTGTATAGGACGAAAAAACACGAACTAATCTATGGATGGTTTGCGGATAGTCACCGAGTAAACGAGGAAATCTGATACCAAGATGATATGGGGTGGCCCGATCTTCTCAGCAGGCACTTGTCGATGGTGATGGCAGATGATAGATAACTAGTGTGTAGCTATGATCTCTCCCGCTCGAACCCTGATGTCAATGCAACAACTCTCGAACCTTGTAGGATATTCACAACACCACACTCTTGTGCACGTAGCCGTCAACAACGAACGGTAGTTTGCAATCTACTAATTCCCAATGGAACAACCGATCACACTCAATTGTAGTTGGGAGAAATCGATCACAAGTAATTCCAGAGGTTCTATGAAAGAAACAACTCCAAAATAATTTTAACGTGGTCTAAACCCTAAAACTAGTGCGCCCCATCTATTTAAGAGTCTGGGGGTGCAGTGGCCAAGGTGGCGACCGAGTTGGTCCCACCCAACTAGGGGTACAAATCTACCCAACTTGGGTTCGGCCTTAGGTCTCTACCGTGGCAGACTTTGGCTTGGTTTTGCTATCGCGGTAGCCTGCCGTGGCAACAAACCTTGTTGTTTCTGTGCCGCGACAGCCTGCCGTGGCAGAGAATGGTGGTGTTTCTCTGTCGCGGCAGAGGCCTTCCACCATGTCTTGATCTTCGACCTTGTGTGCTCCTTGCGCTTCCTCCCTCTCCCCCTCGTGCATTCTTCTTTGATCAACACGCCATGTTCCATTAGCTCCTCGCTCCGTGCTACGCCTTCTTCTCCGAAGTACCTGATCATGCAATAATTCAGAGACTTAGGTAGTATTCTCATTAACTAAAACATCAGGTTCATTAAGAAACAAGTTCACCTGTTGTTCTAGTAGCTTAACACGAGCTCTTGTAATTGGTCCAATCCTTATCTCATTGGATTGATCTTTCTTTGCAGCAGCTGGAACATCATTAGTAGTAATTGGGGTAGGTGTAACTGTAGGGATGTCCTCATCACGTGTAGAGGGCTTTCCGGAGAAATCCACCACATACAAGTCATGCTCTACGTATCCAACGAAAGCCACCATGAGAGTCTAGCTCCACATGAGGACCACGAAATGCTCATTAAAGAAAGATGAAAGACCCATAATTGCTAAAGCACGAACAGAAAGGAGATTACCCAAGGGTTTTGACAAGCATGACATTAACCAAGGAAACATCCGGGGTTACTACCACGTTACCAAAACCCAATACCTGGGAGCTTGTTTTATCACCGTAGGAGACCATAGTATTGGCAAAATTAGTCCTAATCTCCGACATGATAGACTTGCTTCCGGACATATGGCTTGTAGCTCCACTATCAAGCACCCATTTTGCTCCACCAGAAGCAAAGTCCTACAAGAAAATCAAGATTTGGTTTTAGGTACCCATTTTGCAATGGGTCCCCTTTTGTTAGTCACGAGGGTCTTTGGTACCCAAATAGTCCAATGATAATCATGAGTGTAAGAAGTGCCAATGTATTTCGCATAAACATGACCATCAAAAGATTTGCAAAGAATGTAAGAAGGGTTGTTCTTCCTGGCAAATTTATCACTTTGCACAATGGTAGAAGCATGTGAGGATCCTTGAGAAAAGCTCTTGCTTTTCTTCTTTTTTATTGTTGTTATTCTTGTTATTCTTATTGACAACTTTCCCTTTTGCAAGTTGATCTTTCAACACCTTATTTTCCTCAACGAGATTCACATGCTTGCAACAAGGGCTAGAAGAATAAGGCAAATGTATAATAGGCATAGGAGAATTGAGTTTGAAGTCACTCATGAACCTCAAAGGGACTTGAGAATTTACTCTCCAAGGCATGATGTTCCACCTTGAGTTTCTCAAAGTCCTTAAGACATTCATGACTAACACCAAACTCAACATTTTCATTTTTAAGGACATTCAATGAAGCAAGAGCATGATCTTGTTCTTTAACAAGTTGAGATATGATGACATTATGGTCATCTAAAAGTTTAGCCACACTTTCCTCAAGAGTTATTCTCATGTTATGTTCATCTACAAGGGATTGAGATGGAGAGGCAATTTCATCGGTGGCCTCTCTCTCATTTTTACCTAGCATGTCAATTACCTCTTCCTTCTCATCTAGCAGTTCCCTAGCATGGTCAAGTTGGTTTACAAGAGTTTCAAAGGACATTCTAGTATCATCATCTAGATGCTCCATGGATTCACACATGCTTACTATCTCTTTCTTAACCTCTAGACCATCTAGATCATGCAAAGTAAGTTCAATTGAGGGAGACTTGGAAGTGGGTGTTACCTCGATGTCCTTGGTCAGGAGACACTTTTGGTTGCGGTTGGTGATGTTCTCATTCGGCGAGTTGAAGAGAGACTCATGGGGTAGAAGAAGTAGCAATAGCGGCAAATCCCACGATCTCTCCACCTTGACCTTCACTCTCATCATCATCATCCACGCCTGAGAAGTACTCTTCATGGACCACCATTGCCCTCTCCTTGTTTGGAGAGTTCTTGTTGTGGAATTTCTTGTTCAAGGGGTGAGGAGGTCTTGGCTTGCTCTTGCGAATAAGATGGCCTCCATTGTCCTCTCTATTCTCAAAAGGACATTGGGCCATGAAGTGACTCTTGTCATTGCAATTGTAGCAAGATCTTGCCTTTGGAGCCTTCATGGTTGAGTTGAATCTTGTGTTGTCCCTTGACCTTGACATGCCCGGCTTGTTCCAAAAGGCCCTTGATACGAGAGTCAAGTGCTCATTGAAGGCATATTTGATGTCCTCTTGAGACCACTCGCTAGTGTCTTCATCTTCATAAACATCCTCCACTTGGGCCTTCAAGGCTAGGTTCAACTTTTAGACCCATATGCACGAACACGAGCGGACTCTGCATTCTTCTTAGCAATAGTAATGGCAATAACTTCACACAACACATCTTTAGAGGACATGATGTGGTAGTTGCTTCTCCCCTTGATAGAGTTGAGTTTTTACTCCTCAAAGGGAAGGAGGCCTTGATATGGGGTGGCCCGATCTTCTCAGCAAGCAGTTGGAGATAATGATGGTGGATGATAGATAACTAGCTTGTAGCTATGAACTCTCCCGCTCGACCCCTGATGCTGATGCAACAACCCTCGAACCCTGTGGGATATTCACAACACCACGCTCTTACTCACGTAGCCGTCGACCATGAACAATAGTTTGCAATCTACTAATTCCCGCTGGAACAATAGATCACACTCCATTATAGTAGATAATTCGGTCACAGGGTAATTCTAGAGGATCTAATAAGAAACAACTCCAAAATAGTTTTAACGTGGTCTAACCTAATCTAAAGGGCGTTCTCAGGCTTATATGGCTGTTGGAACATCCGACAAATGCAAAACCAAAACATACCTGATACAATATGATCCGTCCGGATCTGATGGAAACTTTTAGGGTCGGATTATCCACCCCCATACAGAACGACGTGCCCGAAGTCCTTAGCAGAATTTCTGAAACAGGGACAGATTATCAGGGGTGTGGGGGACGGATTATCCAAGGTCTTGAGACGTGGAAGTACTCATTGGAAAGATCTTGGAATTATCTATCCAACAAGTGCTTATTTGCTTGATTCGGAGTTTGTATGAGGAATCCACGTCTGTTTCAATTTCAGGACTTCTGTTTATCCGAGTTGAACATTCCTTCTCTTGATGATCTCCCTTGCTTGTATTGCGCCTGCCTCCCTCTCCTCCCTCATGCCTTCATGGATGATCATCACGTCTGGCTCCTCTTGACACAGCCCTTCTCCTTCTCGTTACATGCTTGTCTCCTCAGTGAACCTGAGCATACATAAATGCATAGACTTAGGCAGTATAAAATTCTCATTAGCATAAATATCAGATTCATTTAGGAGTGAATTCACCTGTTGTTCAAGTAGCTTTGCACGAGCTCTAGTAATTGGCCCAATCCTGATTTCATTGGACTTATCCTTGATAGTGACATCAACATTTTCATTAGGAGTTGGAGATAGCAAATCAGTAGGGATGTCCTCATCATCTCTCCCTTCAAAAGGCGTCGACCTCGACGCTCCATAGTCTTCTTCATCATATGGTGACAAGTCAGCAATGTTGAAGCTGTTGCAAACTCCACCAAACGTACGAATATCAATTGAGTAGGCATTATCATTAATTTTTGCTAACATCTTGTAAGGACCAGCACCATGTGGCTTCAATTTGGATTGTCGAAGTAGTGGAAACCTATCCTTGCGTAGATGCACCCAAACCATGTCGTCGGGCTTGAACAAAACTTCGTTCCTTGCTTGATTCCTTGCAGCAGCAATGTTCTTGCCTTTGTTCTCTATAGCCTCTCGAGTCTTCTCATGGATCTTCTTCACATATTCAGCACATTTTGATGCCTCCATATCAACTCTCTCATGTAATGGCAAAGGCAACAAATCAAGTGGCGTCAATGGTTTGAATCCATACACCACCTCAAAAGGACAAAGCTGAGTAGTCAAATGCACAACCCTGTTGTATGCAAACTCAACATGTGGCAAACACTCTTCCCACTCCGACAGATTCTTCTTTATCATAGTCCTCAGCAATTGTGACAATGTTCTATTCACCACCTATGTTTGACCATCCGTTTGGGGATGGCATGTAGTACTGAACAACAGCTTCATTCCCAGCTTCCCCCATAAGGTCTTCCAAAAGTAGCTCATGAACTTCACATCACGGTCAGAAACAATCGTCTTGGGTACTCCATGTAATCTCACGATGTCCCTAAAAAACAGGTTAGCAACATGTGATGCATCGTCGCTTTTGTGGCAGGCAATAAAATGAGACATCTTAGAGAACCTATCCACTACCACAAATATAGAATCATGACCTCTCTATGTTTTAGGTAGACCTAGCACAAAATCTATACTAATGTCTTCCTATGGTGTAGTAGGTGTAGAGAGAGGTGTATACAAACCATGAGGCTTCAACTTTGATTTGGACTTGTGACATGTAATGCAATGACTCACAAATCTGTACACATCACGCCTCATCTTGGGCCAAAAAAAGTGATCAGCAAGCATGAGCAATGTCTTCTCACGCCCAATGTGACCCATCAAATCACCAGCATGTGATTCCTGCACTAAGAACAAACGCAACGACGATTCTGGAATACATAATTTGTTAGCTCTAAACAAATATGCATCATGTACATGATACTTATCCCATGCGTTTCTAAGAGCACACAAATGATATGGTTCAGCAAAATCATGGTCAGTTGCATGTTTTTCCTAGACATAGCATCGGCAACTACTCCAGGAATTTTAACATCAAGATTTGTCAATAGCATGTTTTTCCTAGACAAAGCATCATCAACTACATTCTCCTTTCCCTTCTTATACTAAATGATGTAAGGAAAAGGTTCAATAGACTCAACCCATTTAGCTAATCTTCCATGCAAGTTTGATTGAGGTTTCAAATACTTCAAAGCTTCATGATCATAATGTATGATAAATAATTTTGGCCACAAATAATGTTGCCAAACTTTAAGAACTCTAACAAGTGCATACAATTCTTTATCATAAATAGGATAATTCAATCTAGCACCAGTAAGTTTCTCAGAAAAATATGCTATAGGGTGACCCTCCTGCATCAAAACGCCACCAATACCTATACCACTAGCATCACATTCAACTTCAAATTGCTTTGAAAAATTGGGCAATGCAAGTAATGGTGCAGAAGTAAGCAAACGTTTCAATGTATCGAAAGCAATCTCTTGGGCTATGCCCCATACATATGGCACACCTTTCTTAGTCAAATCATTCAATGGTGCAGCAATAGTGCTAAAATCCTTGACAGAGCGCCTATAGAAACCAGCTAATGCATGGAAACTACGCACTTGACTCACATTCATGGTAATAGGCCAATTCTGAATTGATTCAATTTTAGATTGATCTACTTCTACCCCATGTTTAGACACAACATATCCTAGAAATATGACCTTATCTTTTGCAAATGTGCACTTCTCAAGATTAGCATACAATTTATTATCACACAACACTTCCAAAACTTGTCGGATATGACTACAATGTTCAGGTTTCGTTGTGGCTATAGATAAGTATATCATCAAAATAAACAACCACAAAACGACCAATAAATTCTCTTCAAACAGGATTCATTAATCTCATGAAAGTACTAGGTGCATTAGTAAGACCAAATGGCATAACTAACCACTCATACAAACCAAATTTCATTTTGAAAGCAGTTTTCCCTTCATCCCCTTCTTTCATCCTAATTTGATGATAACCACTACGCAAATCAATCTTAGAGAAAACAGCAACACCACTCAATTCATCTAGCATATCCTGTAAATGTGGAATAAGATGACGATGTCGAATAGTGATGTTATTAATAGCTCTACAATCTACACACATGCGCCATGTACCATCTTTCTTAGGCACTAAAATAACAGGAACAACACAAGGGCTAAGAGAAACACGAATGTACCCTTTATCCAGCAACGCATGTACTTGTTTCTGTATCTCCTTTGTTTCTTCGGGGTTGGTCCTATAGGGTGCACGGTTTGGTAATGTGGCGCCAGGTATCAAGTCTATTTGATGCTCAATGCCATGCAATGGAGGCAATCCTGCGGGCACATCTTCTGGAAACACATCACTAAAATCCTGCAAAACAGTAGATACACCAAGAGAAATAGGGGTCATGTTCTTAGAAACCAATACCTCGCCCTTATACATGAGCACCAGCGGCATGGCTGTAGGATCCTCATGAAACTCTCTCATATCTTCCTTGGTGGCTAATATCAAAAGATTAGGCACTCTTTCACTTTTCGTTATTTCACTCTTTTTAGACTCTATTACATCATGTACAGCTGCAACACTATCTCGCCTATCTATAGATTCGTCCTTCAAGTTCACTTCTATCTTTTGACGAGACTCATTCACAATCTGTTGTGGTGTCATCGGCTGCATATTAATATTCTTGCCCTTGAATTCCAAGTGATAGGTATTGGCACAGCCATTGTGTTGCACATGGCGATCATAAAGCCAAGGCCCAATAATACATGGCAAACAGTCATAAGAACCACATCAAAATCAATAGAATCCTTGCATGGCCCTATTTCAAAATTCACACGTACCATATGGTTTACCTTCATCTCACCATTATGACTCAACCATTGTATGTAGTATGGCTTGGGATGAGGTAAATAAGTCAAATTCAGCTTGGCACATAACTCCTTGCTTGCAAGATTTCTGCAGCTACCTCCATCAATGATTACTTTGCAAGCTTTGTTAGAGCCAACAAGTGCTTTTGTTTGGAACAAGTTGCAGCGCTGAGTATCAACAATAGGCTGCACACTAAGTATACGTGGAGAAACCACAATGGTTGGCGCATGCTCAGGAAAAGCATCCATACCTCCCTCGTTGTCATAACCATTATCATCAACACAATTAGGATCAACTTCATCTCCACTCTCATACTCGTCTTGTTCATTGACAAACATTACCTTGCAGTTTGGACAATCTCGCTTGTAGTGACCTCTACCTCCACAAGTATGGCACTCCACATCGCGAGTACGCGCAATTGACATATTGGAACCCAAACTAGCAGCAGGAGCAGCAGGTTTCTTAGCATTAGAACCATAAGATTGTGTGGGAGCATGCTTGGCTGAAGATGGTGAAGGGCGGCTAGCAGCCGCTGCAGGTGGCACCATAGGTGGCGGTGTAGACCTGGCCGAAAAACGACTGGTAGACGGAAACCTCGCACGTGCCTTAGCTTCTTCAGCTAACTGTGATTCGGCCTCTCTAGCATGATGCAATAGTTCATTCATAGTATCGTACTTGTGATGATGAACAATGCTATTGATTGGTAACTTCAAATTGTTGAGAAATCACTGCATAGTCATCTCAAGGGATTCATGAACTCGAGCATGCTACATAAGCATCTCCATCTCCATGTAGTACTAATCAACTGACATGGTTGCTTGGCTCAATTATGTCAACTTGTCAAAAACTGAACGCAAGTAGTTGATGGGTACAAAACGGTCCTTCATGATGCGCTTCATCTCTCGCCAAGTCATCACAGGAAGGTCATTGTCATCCCTTCTATTTTGCACAATAGCATCCCACCAACACAAAGCATATCCATCAAATTCTGACGCTGCAAGCTTTATCTTCTTGTCTTGTGAAGTAATCATACAAATGCTAGAGCTTCTCGATCTTCAACTCCCACGTGAGGTAATCTTCAGGATCAAGTGAACCGTCAAACTTGGGAATTGAGAATTTCGGCTTGCCCAAACCATCATCCACAGCTTGGTTAGGGACACGTTGAGCATGCCCAATAGGAGAAAAACCACGTGCATATGCAGGTGCAGGCATGGGTGCAGGGGGATTAGCACATCCCCTGCCAAGATTTGGGGCAGCACTAGCAACACTTCCTTTGACATCTTCATCAACAGTATCCTCAAGTGGTTATTCCTGCAGTTGCTCAAGTGCTACTGTCAAAGCATCAATAGAATGCTACAAAGCTGTGACATTGGTATTGATAGTTGTCACTTCTGTTTGTATGTTAGTGACTGCCTCTTTGTTTTCTCCCAAAGCCACTTGCACGTCTTGAATATTCTTGTCAATGGCATCTGTTGTGTGAGTGAGCACACGTGTCAAGTGGGATTTCAATGCTGCATATTCCTGCCAATTAACAAGATCATCGTCCTTCCTTTTCTGTGACACAACATCATCATCACTAAAAGACATGATTAGTAGGTTAGTGCAAAAATCAAAATCTGTTTGGTGGAAACACTCACAACTCACTCACAACTGACAAGAAAGCAGATCTTACCGTTCCAAAGTGAATAGAGATGCTTTACCAAAACGAAATCAAAGACTGATGCACTGATGTGATGAAGTGAATATCAAGGGTATGGAGAACGATCACAAGGCACACAAGTTATTTATGGTGGAGCTCTAGGTATGGCATCCTATCCTAAGTACACCACAAACAAGTCCTAGTGCTGATCGTATGATAAACACCCAAGGAAACACACACGTGGAGATAATCGTGGCAAAGCAACTTATGAACAGGAATATTGCAATGCACAAGACAAACGCTAGTAATAGCTCAAATAGAACAGGCAAGAGATTGCTCAATCTACTAGTGCTATTATGAAACTAGGCCTCCAATCAACTTTGATATCTCCTTTTTTCACTTTTGTATCTCTTCTCTTTTCTCTTTTTTTCACTATTTTTTCTCTTTTCTCTCTTTTTTTTGATTTTTTTCAACTATATGACACAATGCAATACGAATGCAACAATGTTGAGCAATGACGAGCCAGATAATCCGGTTTTTCGAGGGCCGGATAATCCGGTCTACTTGGACGAAAATTTGCACTTCAAAACCCTAATGAGCAGCCTGTTCAGAGCAAAGCAACTAGTCTCGTAGGTACGTTCCTAGGCACCGATGTTGTAGATAGGCAGTAGCTAAGGTTTGAAAACACCAAAAGTACGCTATGTGGACTCAGAAAAGTAGATGTAAGCTAAGCGGAAAACGATGATGAACGACTCGAAAAGGATCAAACAATGAAATAACAAGGAAAACCTAGACACTATGACTCAAACTAGCAGAGATCGGATCAAAGACACGACAACAACCAGCAACTAAGACTCAATTCCGATGCAATCTAGGCTATGGCAAAACTACTAAACCCTAACCTTTTTGTATGGTTTTTTATGTATAGGACTAAAAATAAACTAATCTATGGATGGATTTGTGGATGCTTACTCAGGCAACAATGGAAATCTGATACCAATATGATATGGGGTGGCCCGATCTTCTCAGTAAGCAATTGGTAAAAATCATGATGGATGATAGATAACTAGCTTGTAGCTATGAACTCTCCTGCTCGAACCCTGATGCCGATGCAACAGCTCTCGAAACCTATGGGATATTCACAACACCACGCTCTTGTGCGCGTAGCCGTCGACCATAAACGGTAGTTTGCAATCTACTAATTCCTAATGGAACAACAGATCACACTCAATTGCAGTAGATAATTTGATCACAGGGTAATTCCAGAGGTTCTAATAAGAAACAACTCCAAAATAGTTTTAACATGGTCTATCCTAATCTAGAGGGCGTTCCCAGGCTTATATGGCCGCCGGAACGTCCAAAAAATGTGAAACCAAATCTTATCGGATACAGTCCGGATTATCCGGGGGTTTGGGGGCCGGATTATCCGGGGTTTTGAGACATGGAAGTTCTCATTGGAAAGATCTTGGAATTATCTATCCAACCAGTGCTTATTTGCTTGATTCGGAGTTCGTATGAGGAATCCACGTCCGTTTCAATTTCAGGACTTCTGTTTGTCCGAATTGAATGTTCCTTTTCTTGATGATCTCCCTTGCTTGTATTGCGTCTGCCTCCCTCTCATCCCTTGCACCTTCATGGATTATCATCACGTCTGGCTTCTCTTGACGCGGCCCTTCTCATGCCATGCTTGTCTCCTTAGTGAACCTGAGCATACATAAATGCATAGACTTAGGCAGTATAAAATTCCCATTAGCGTAAATATCAAATTCATTTAGGAGTGAATTCACCTGTTGTTCAAGTATCTTTGCACGAGCTCTAGTAATTGGTCTAATCCTGATTTCATTGGACTTATACTTGACAGCAACATCAACATCTTCATTAGGAGTTGGAGATAGCAAATCAGTAGGGGTTCTCATCAGGGCTTGAACAAACTTCCTCTTCATGAACTTGTCATCAACATAGGTAGCACAAAGGTCCCTCATAGTGCAACAAAGATGTTGGGAATATTCCCTAGAGGCAATCATGTATGATGTTATTTCCAATGTATTCATAAAGTTATTGTCCATGTATGAACTACTGATATATATCATTGGGTATGTGATTCGATTGTGGAACTATATATTTATGTTGTTTATACTGATTGTCCTTGGTCATTGAGGTTGTGCTGGACACACAACTTAGACTAACATGAAAGTCGGCTGATGACTCGGTTCCACTTGTCATGGGCATAGAGATGCTATTCCGACTTACACGGATTCGGCTAAAGAGTTTAGCGAGTCGGACTGACCCATATTGAGATACAACGAATATAGGCCTTTTAGTGAATGGGCCACAAGTGAGTGGAGCCCACTTTCACTCCCTATATAAGCTGGGGCGCAGGTGCTTAGAGCACACGGTTAGGTCACTCCATGTGTTGGAAACCCTAGCTCCAGTCCTATCCTGTCGCCGCCGTACCGGACCTAGCAGTCCATCGCCGGCGCTCCTCCTCGTACATGTGGATACTAGCGGAGGTGCTGTACGTTCAGCACTTCGACGATCGTGGATCGGAACTGATCGTGAGGACTGCACTGCATCAAGCGACGTGCTTCATCGATTCCGTAACCGCGCGTCTAGTGGTAATTCTCATGGCCTACTACCTCTGCTAGATCTTGGGTTCACCGCGTAGGAAAAAGTTTTGTTTTTCTCTGCGTGGCCCAACAGTGGTATCAGAGCGTTAGCTTCTGGTTTTAGGCTCGAGATCGTGCATATGTGATATGTGGTTGGCATTAGATTGGATCTAATTGCAGTTTTGGTGGTCGATCTATGAGATAGATCGGTTTTGTACAAAGTTGATTGGATCAACTGTACTCGGGGGAATGGATGATCTGGTTTCTGTGATCTAACTGCTAAGGTCGTGGAACGACATACCCCTACTGGTCGGCTTCCGCCATCGGGGTAGACTGTGACATGTAAACCCGGATGCGGTGATCGAAGATCAAAGAGTTTGGTCAAATCGGAGTCCGGATTGGCTTCACCCTGTCGTAGCGCCTTAGATGTCGTTGCGAGTTTTCACAACGCCGGTAGATATTGTTTCTATGCATAACTTGTTTTTGCAGGATGATGTTGTGAATGGTATGGCTTATGTGCATGTGATGTGTGTAATCCATACGTGATCTGCGTATCACGGCTTTTGTCAGCCGGCTAGAGCCTAGGTGCTGTCATTTTATTGTATAACGACCTGCGTGTCGGATTCTCTATGTAATTTACTTTACAAGCTAGTGTAGCTATTTGGAGAACCCGGATGGCATGCAAGTCGATGTACAAGTCGGCTACATGGTGTAAGGCGGCACGTGACACGAGTTGACACGAGTCGAATTACAAGCTTTGTGGAGATGGAGATCGCCATGAAGAGAGCCATACCATTTCACATTATAATTGCTTTATTTTGTGTTATTGTTATGTCTCTGTTTTACCTCTATTAGATAGTTGGTAGAAAGTAATCCCTCAAAGAAGGTCTAGTCGGTTTCCCCGCCAGTGATGCACCATCACAAGTCGGACATTTTTGGTAGTGGGCTCATAAAATTGAGGTACTATCAATTCTTTCCGACTAGGTGGGGTTCGAGTCGGACTCTTACAGCGGAAGCACTCGGTAATTTAGACGGGTCTATCACAACGGTTGTGGGACTCGGGGAAAAGTCGGATGGGAGCCGGGGCATGTGATGCCACACATCCAACAGGATCGTATGAGATACGATTGACAAGGAGTTGTCTACCTAGATCACTTGACGGCTAGTGGTGATGCTAAAGCTCACTAGTCGACTTGCTTATTTAGGGTCCTAAATCACTAAGTAACCATCGGAGGGGTGTTGGTTCTAGTGGGAGCATAAGTATTAAAGTGTTTAATATGCTTGCTCTTTTATGGATACATGTCTTAAGTGTTTTGCATATTTTTCTGTTGTAGATCAATGGCACGTAGCAGTCTCCCTCAGATTTCCAGTTTTGCTTTGAGAACAATCTTAGAGAAAGATAAGTTAAATGGAACTAACTTCACCGACTGGTATCGTAATCTGAGAATTGTTCTCAAGCAAGAAAAGAGGGACCATGTCCTAGACAACCCACTTCTAGATGAGCCGAATGAGAATGCGACTGTCGCAGCCACCAATGCCTACCGTCGGATTTGTGATGAATCCACGGAGATTAGCTGTCTTATGCTTGCTCACATGGAACCGGACTTGCAGCAACAGTTCGAGAATGTTTAGGCCTACGATATGATCGAAATCCTCAAAAGTATGTTCTAGGCTCAGGCAAAGACTGAGAGGTATCAAGTCTCTCAGGCCTTGTTGAGCTGCAAGCTTAAGGATGGTGATCCACTAAGTCCGCATGTGATCAAGATGGTTGCTTACGTGCAGTCTCTGGAAAGGCTGGGCTACCCCATTAGCGAAGAGTTCGCTACGGACATAATTCTGAACTCTCTTCCTAGTGCGTATGGTCAGTTCATATCGAACTACCACATGCATGGTATGGATAAGAAGCTCACTGAATTACATGGGATGCTCAAGAAGGCTGAGGCGGATCTCAAGAAAGGTGCCAGTCAAGTGTTGATGGTACAGAATAAGGCTAAGTTCAAGAAGAGTTCTGGGACTAAGAAGAATAAGGCTAAGTCAGGAGGTAAGGCTGAGGACCCGGTCCAAATCGCTTCCTCAGGGACTAAGCCATCTCCTGCAGCCGGATCCACTTGCTTCTACTGCAAGGCGGATGGCCACTGGAAGAGGAATTGCATCAAGTATCTGGCTGACAAAGCCAAGAGTGGAGGTGTGACTTCCGGCTCAGGTACGCTTGTTTGTAATGTTATAGACATTTATCTTGCTGATGCACTGGTAGTTCTTGGGTATATGATACCGGATCAGTTATTCACATCTGCAACTCGTTGCAAGGACTGGTAAGAACTAGGAGCGTGGCAAGAGGCGAGGTTGACATTCGAGTCGGCAACAAAGCGAGAGTCGCTACGTTAGAAGTCGACACAATGCAACTTCATTTACCTTCTGGATTCTTAATGGAGCTAAATAATTGTTATTATGTTCCAGTGCTTAGTCGAAACATTATTTCTGCCTCATGTTTGATGAGACAAGGTTATGAGTCGAATATTAAGAATAATGGTTGTTCTTTATATTTGAATAATATGTTTCACGGCTTTGCACCCGTCCAGGACGGGTTATTTATTTTGAATCTTGAAGGTGAATCTGTCTATAACATAAATGTGAAAAGTTTGAAACCAAATGATCTGAATATGACTTACTTTTGGCATTGTCGGCTTGGTCATATAAGCTGGAAACGCATGAAGAAGCTCCATGATGATGGACTCCTAACTTCGTTCGACTTGGAGTCATTCGAGACATGTGAATCCTACCTTCTCGGCAAGATGACAAGGACACCTTTTGCAAAGAGTTTTGAAAGGGCGTCCGACTTATTGGGACTAGTACATAGTGATGTATGTGGCCCGATGAGCACGACAGCCAGAGGTGGTTATGCGTACTTCATTACATTCACTGATGATTTGAGTAGGTATGGATATATCTACTTGATGAAACATAAGTCGGATGCCTTTGAAAAGTTCAAGGAATTCCAGAATGAGGTACAAAATCAACTCGGCAAGAAAATAAAGTTTCTTCGGTCGGACCGAGGAGGCGAGTACATGAGCCATGAGTTTGATGACCATCTAAAGAGTTGTGGAATAGTTCCCCAGCTCACTCCTCCAGGAACGCCACAGAGAAACGGTGTGTCGGAAAGGAGAAATCGGACCTTGTTGGACATGGTACGATCAATGATGAGTCGGACAGATCTGCCTTTATCATTTTGGGGTTATTGTCTAGAAACTGCAGCGTTCACACTAAACAGAGTACCATCAAAGTCGGTAGAGAAGACACCGCATGAGATGTGGACTGACAAGAAGCCGAGTTTATCTTTTCTTAAGATTTGGGGTTGTGAAGCTTTTGTCAAGCGACTTCAGTCGGACAAGCTTACAGCTAAATCGGATAAGTGCATTTTCGTAGGATATCCGAGGGAAACTTTGGGTTACTACTTCTACAACCGAGAAGAGGGCAAAGTGTTTGTCGCTCAGAACGGTGTCTTCCTTGAGAAAGAGTTTCTCAGTCAGGGAGTCAGTGGGAGCACGGTGCAACTCGAAGAAATTCGAGAGGTAACGGCCAGTAGCGAGTCGGAAAAAGCCTTGGAGGTTGAGTCGGTCGTGGTACCTGAGCCGGAAACAACACCGACACTGCGAAGATCGACCAGATTGCGAAGTATTTGTGATGTGTTTCTGTTAGACAATGATGAGCCAGCAACTTATTTGGAAGCAATGGTGGGTTCTGATTCTGAGTCATGGCTTGGTGCCATGAGATCCGAGTTAAAGTCCATTGATGAAAATCAAGTTTGGAACTTGGTTGATCTGCTAGACGGTGCAAGACCCGTCGAGTGCAAATGGGTCTTTAAGAAGAAAACTGATATGGATGGAAACGTTTCTATCTATAAAGCACGACTTGTCGTGAAAGGGTTCCGACAAGTTCAAGGAGTTGACTATGATGAGACTTTCTCTCCAATGGCGATGCTTAAATCAGTTCGGATCATGTTAGCTATAGCAGCCTATTTCGACTATGAGATATGGCAGATGGATGTCAAGACGACTTTCGTTAATGGAAATTTAACCGAGGACGTGTATATGATACAGCCCGAGGGTTTTGTCGATCCGGCTAATGCTGACAAGGTATGCAAACTTGGGAAATCCATTTATGGGTTGAAGCAAGCATCTCAGAGTTGGAACATTCGCTTTGATGAGGTAGTCAAATCGTTTGGCTTCATCAAGAGTGATCATGATTCTTGTTTATACAAGAAGTTTAGTGGGAGCAAAGTAAACTTTCAGATCTTATATGTGGATGACATATTACTGATTGGAAATGATGTCCAGATGTTGCAAGAGACCAAGGAATCATTGAAAAGAGTTTTTCGATGAAAGACTTGGGTCAGGCGACTTACATACTAGGAATCCAGATCTATAGAGATAGATCAAAGCGGCTAATTGGATTGATCAAAGTACATATTTGGACAAAGTATTGAAGAAGTTCAATATGGAATCGTCTAAGAAGGGGTTCTTACCGATGTCCCATGGCGTGAAACTTAGCAAGACTCAGCGTCCTTCGACAACTGATGAGCAAAGTCGGATGAGTGCAATTTCGTATGCTTCTGCAGTCGGATCCATCATGTACGCTATGATTTGTACTAGGCCGGATGTTCCCTATGCTCTAAGTGTTGTGAGCAGGTACCAGGCTGACCCTGGAGAAATCCACTGGGCAGCGGCTAAAAATATCCTCAAGTACTTGAGAAGGACTAAGGATATGTTCCTAGTTTATGGAGGTGAGGATGAACTCAGTGTAAGGGGTTACACAGATGCGAGTTATCTTACTGACTTGGATGATTCTCGTTCGCAATCCGGATATGTGTTTGTAATAAACGGAGGGGCTGTGAGCTGGAAGAGTTCCAAGCAAGAGACGGTGTCTGCGTCTACGACAAATACTGAGTATATTGCTGCCTCAGAGGCGGCAAAGGAAGCCATTTGGATGAGGAATTTCCTCATGAATCTTGGTGTGGTTCAGGGCTCGCCCAATCCGTTAGACATGTATTGTGACAACAATGGTGCTATTGCACAAGCCAAGGAACCTAGACAACACCAGAAGAACAAACATATACGCATGCGGTACCACCTTATTCGCTAGTTCGTGGATCAAGGTGATATCAAGTTATGCAAGGTACACACAGATGCAAACATTGCGGATCCATTGACAAAGCCACTTCCACAGCCGAAGCATGAGGCACACCTGAGAGCTATGGGCATTAGATGCCTAGACATGTGATGTCGGATGATTGACTCTAGTGCAAGTGGGAGACTATTGGGAATATGCCCTAGAGGCAATCATGTATGATGTTATTTCCAATGTATTCATAAAGTTATTGTCCATGTATGAACTACTGATATATATCACTGGATATGTGATTTGATTGTGGAACTATATATTTATGTTGTTTATACTGATTGTCCTTGGTCGTTGAGGTTGTGCTGGACATACAACTTAGACTAACGTGAAAGTCGGTTGATGACTCGGTTCCACTTGTCATGGGCATAAAGATGCTATTCCGACTTACACTGATTTGGCTAAAGAGTTTAGCGAGTCGGACTGACCCATATTGAGATACAACGAATAAGTCGTCATTTGTATATCTCAATCAATGTAATCCTTAGACCTGAGGTTATTGCACAATCCGAGTTGAGGATCACCGACTTAGGTTCTGTCAAACGCTGTTCCGTCACTTGGCATTTATAAAGGCGGAGTTCGGGTCGACTGAGAATCAAGTTACGTGATGTGAATAACCAAGATGGGATTTTGCCCCTCCGTTTGGAGAGATATTCTCTGGGCCCTCTCGGTCAAGTGTTAACCGGGGCGACCGACTAAGAGTTAGTCAGATGAATCACTTATCTCGGATCAAGAAAGAGAGTCGAACTATTTAAGGGATGATGATTATTCGCCTATAGTTCGACAAGGTATATCGTGAGGCAAAAGGGACTCAAACGAAAGTCGCATTGGAAGGTATGTCATCATTACTCTTTGGTACTTGGGAGTTGGCACGTTCTTCTAGGAGCCGCTACCAACTGATCGGTCACGAGTGAGACTCGGATCATGTCCGGGTCACCATGAGCCTGTCGGGTCACACACTTAAGAGCAAGAGCATATTTTGGTTGGACCCAAAAAGGAAACGGACAGAGTCAGTGAGTTGGACTCGCAGTGACTAATATAGGCCTTTTAGTGAATGGGCCACAAGTGAGTGGAGCCCACTTTCACTCCCTATATAACCTGGGGCGCAGGTGCTTAGAGCACACGGTTAGGTCACTCCATGTGTTGGAAACCCTAGCTCCAGTCCTGTCCTGTCGCCGCCGTACCGGACCTAGCAGTCCATCGCTGGCGCTCCTCCTCGTACGTGTGGATACTGGCGAAGGTGCTATACGTTCAGCACTTCGACGATCGTGCATTGGAACGGATCGTGAGGACTGCACTACATCAAGCGACGTGCTTCATCGATTCCGCAACCGCGCGTCTAGTGGTAATTCTCGTGGCCTACTACCTCTACTAGATCTTGGATTCACCGCGTAGGAAAAAGTTTTGTTTTTTCTGCGTGGCCCAACAAAAGAACCTTGAGACGGCGATACATGTCTTTGGGTGTCTCATCATCTTGCATTGCAAAGCCATCGGACTCATTGTTGACTTCATCAAACTTGGAGCTTTGAATGCTAGCATTCCCGACATACAACTCGGTGAGATGATCCCAAGCTTCTTTAGCGGTGGAGAATTGGCGAATGTGAGAAAAGTCCTTGGGGGTCAATGCCTTTTGGATCATGCCCAAAGCGGTGGCATTGAGTTGCTTGTCCACGACCTCAGCCCGAGTCAACTTCTTTGCATCATATGGGGAGAATCCTTCTTCCACAATCCTCATCAATTCAATAGAAGAGTTGGAACTGTGAGATTGCATTAGATATTGCCAATTGGCAAAGTTTGAAGTATCTAACATGGGAGGTGCCCATTGAGGTATGATATGAGGCATGTGAATAGGTGGGTCCAGAGTGCACATCGATGGTGGTGGTACCGCCGAGTAGTCCTTTCCCTCCTCTCCCTCTTTGGAGGAGGAGTCACCTAGCCCCTCGGTGCTCTCTCTTGGGAGCTTCGTGGTTTGAGCCACAAATCCTAAGCCCAAGTGTTTTGGGGTAGCCACGGGATTCACCTCGGGGGCAACCACTTGTACGGGAGCGGGAGGGGCCTCGGCGGTTTGGGATGCATCATGAGGAGTGGCTACCATGGGGTTAGGCTTGAGGGATTGCAAGAGTGTCATCATTTCCTCAAACTTGGTCATCATGGATGTCTCTAATCGATTGAGGTCATCCATGGAGGCCAAGTTCTTGGTGGTTGCACCTGCACTCCCCTCATCGTCGGCCATTGTCTCTTAGGCGGTTAAGCCCGAAGAAAGAGCTGAGGCTCTAATACCAATAGAAAGGCCCAACTTTGCTCGACTAAAGGGGTGAATAGGAGACTACCAATTTTTATTCTTTTCTTGCAATTTTAGGATTTGCGCAAAGTAAAGTTCACTAGAGATGCAACTAGATGAACAACCTATATGGCAAACGATACAACAAGTAAACAACACGGTAACTACAAGATGTAAAGGAGAGGAACGGATAAACCAGCAAGGGGACACGGAGATGTAATTCCCGTAGTTCACTTCCAACGAAGCTATGTCTATGTTGGAGAGGTGTCAGGGCCACAAAAGGTCACCCGAGCGCCACAAAGGCCTCACCTTCTTCTCCGATGAGCACCACCACAAAGGTGGCCTCACAATCCACTAACCGGTGACCTTGAAGGCGACAACTGAAACCTTTACAACAAGGTTAAGGGGAGACTCCACAACTCAATTGGAGGCCCTTAACGACACCACGAAGCTTCACAACAATTGCCATAGCTCCGGAGATACCCTACACCATCTAGGGTTCCAAGAACCCAAGAGTAACAAGATCCACTAAGGATGAGTGGGGGAAATCACGATTCCTTTGGTGGAAGTGTAGATCTAGGTCACCTCCCCCAATCCTCAAAAGATCAAGAGGTTTGAGTGGGTAGGGAGAGAGATCTAGGAAAGTGAAGCTCTTGTATTACTGGAGGTGAGAGAAATCGAAGAGATAAATGGAGAGGAGGAAGAAGAGAGCCTTAAATAGGCCTCTTCAAATCGAGTCATTTCAGTGCCTCCACGACACCACCGGTACTACCAGTGGCTGGCCGGTAGTTCTGGCGAGCAGCCCTGATGAGGACATCCCTACAATTACACCTACCCCAAAGACTACTGAAGATGCTCCAACTGTTGCAAGAAAGGATTAGTCCAATGAGATTAGAATTGGACCCATTACAAGAGCTCGTGCTAAGCTACTTGAACAACAGGTGAATTTACTCCTAAACAAATCTGGTACTTTGATTGATGAGAACTTTATACTGCCTAAGTCTGTGCATTTATGTATAATCAGGTTCGTTCGAGAAACAAGCATGGCACGAGGAGGAGAAGGGCTACAAGAGAAGCCCAACATGATGATCGCCCAAGGATGCGCGAGGGAGGAGCGGGAGGAAGGCGCAAGAGGAGATCATCAAGAACAACAAGGAGGAGTCGAAGATCCCTTGGATAATCTGGCCCCACACCCAGGATAATCCAGCCCACCTCAAGAAAATCGGCTAGAGCCTTTCGGCGCGAAGTTCTGTCCTAGGGCGGACATTTGACCAGACTTTTCCCCTGGAAAATCTGGCCCCCTTAGCCCAGATAATCCGGCCCTGGAGGTTTCCGTCTGATCCGGACGTACCAGCTCGTGTCAGTCACGTTTTCGTTTCGTGTCGTTTCGATGTTCCAGCCGCCATATAAGCCCTAGAACACCCTCTAGATTAGGTTAGACCACGTTAAAACTATTTTAGAGTTGTTTATTTCAAAGAACCTCTAGAATTACCCTGTGATTGAATTATACTACTGCAATTCAGTGTGATCTGTTGTTCCATTGGGAATTAGTAGATTGCAAACTACCGTTCGTGGTCGACGGCTGCGTGCGCAAGAGCGTGGTGTTGTGAATATCCTATAGGGTTCGAGAGCTGTTGCATTGGCATCAGGGTTCGAGCGGGAGAGTTCATAGCTACAGGCTAGTTATCTATCATCCACCATCATCATTGCCATCCGCTTACTGAGAAGATCGGGCCACCCCATATCATCTTGGTATCATATTTCTAGTGTTGCCTCGATAAGCATCCACAAATCCATCCATAGATCAGTTCGTGTTTTTCGTCCTATACAGAAAAAGCCTTACAAAAAGATTTGCCATAGACTAGATTGCATCGTTTTCGAGTTTCAGTTGCTGATTGTATCTTCTTGTAGATCCGATCTGTAGGTTTTCCTCGTAGGAGTCTAGTTTTTTGTTAGCGTCTAGGTTTAGGGTTTGATCTTGTTTTCCGCCGTGTCAACCATCACCGTGTTCCGCAAGTTTTCCTCGTTTGTCCGAGTCCTCATAGCGTACCTTTGTTTGCATACCATAGACACAGCCTATCTATAGCATCCGTGCCTAGGAACGTACCCACGAGACTAGTTGCTTTGCTCCGACAGGCTGCTCATTAGGGTTTTGAGGTGCAAATTTTCGTCCAGGTAGACTGGATTATCCGACCCCCGAAAAACCGGAATATCCGGCCCCTAATTGCTCAGAATTGTTGCATCCCGTATTGCATTGTGTCAGATAGTTGAAAAATCAAAAAAAAAGAGAAAGAGTAAAAAAAGAGAAAAGAACAGAGATACAAAAGTAAAAAAAGGGAGATACCAAAGTTGATTGGAGGACTAGTTTCATAATAGCACTAGTAGATTGAGCAATCTTGTGCCTGTTCTATTTGAACTATTACTAGCGTCTCTCTTGTGCATTGCAATATTCCTTTTCATAAGTTGCTTTGCCACATTTATCTCCACCGTGTGTGTTTCTCGGGTTTTTATACGATCAACACTAGGACTTGTTTGCGGTGTAGTTAGGATACCATACCTACAGCTCCACCTTAAATAACCTGTGTGCCATGTGATCGTTCTCTATACCCTCGATATTCACTTCATCACATCAGTGCATCAGTCTTTGATTTCGTTTGGTAAAGCATCTCTATTTACTTCGGAACGGTAAGATCTACTTTCTTGTCAGTTGTGAGTGAGTTGTGAGAGTTTCCACCATACAGATTTTGGTTTTTGCACTAACCTACTAATCATGTCTTTGAGTGATGATGAAGTTGTGTCATAGAAAAAGCAGCTGGAGGAGCTTGTTAATTGGCGCGAGTCTGTTGACAGGAATATCATAGACATGCAAGATGTAGTGGAGAATAATACTGCAGCAATCAATAATATTCGGACTCGGATGACGGTAATGAATGTCAACTTTGCCACCTTGCAGCGTTCAATTGAGGCTAGTCAAGCGACACTTCAGCCAGGACACGCACACCAACATGATGATGCGTTTGAGGATTTTGATGAGGGTAGTGCCGCTGATGTTGGCCCACATCATGGTAGGGGACGTGCTAATCCACCTGCACCTGCGGATGCTCCTCTTTATGGCCGTGGGTATGCTCCAGTGGGACGTGCTCAACATGTTCAGAATCAAGCTGATGATGGTTTGGGCAAGCCCAAGTTTTCAATTCCCTCTTTCAGTGGTTCACTTGATCCTGAGGATTATCTTACTTGGGAGTTGAAGATTGAGAAGCTCTGGCGATTGTTTGATTATCCAGAATATAAGAAGGTCAAGCTTGCAACTTCGGAATTTGATGGTTATGCGTTGCGTTGGTGGGATGCTATTGTGCAGAATAGACGGAACGACAATCAACTTCCTGTGATGAATTAGGTTGAGATGAAAGCCATTATGACGGATCATTTTGTCCCCTCCAATTACTTGCGATCAGTGTTTGACAAGCTTACACAGTTAAGGCAAGGCACAATGACAGTTGATGAGTACTACATGGAGATGGAGATGCTTATGCAACATGCTAATGTTCATGAATCACGAGAGATGACAATGCAGCGTTTCCTCAACAATTTGAAGCTTCAAATCAAGAGCATTGTGCGTTATCACAAGTACGAGACAATGAACGAGCTGCTACACCATGCTAGAGAGGCCGAGTCACAGCTTGTAGAGGAGGCGAAGTCACGTGCTCGGTTTCCATCCTCCAGCCGTTTTTCGGCCAGATCTACACCTCCTAGTGTATCGCCACCTGCTGCTAGTCCTTCTACACCATCGGCCCAGCCAGCTAGTACACCTTCATTTGGGTCTAATGCTCGGAAGCCTACTGCTCCTGCTGTTAGCTCGGGTTCCAATATGTCGACTGCGCGTACTCGCGATGTGGTGTGCCATACTTGTGGAGGTAGAGGACACTACAAGAAGGATTGTCCAAACAGTAAGGTAATGTTTGTTAATGAACAAGGTGAAGTAGAGAGTGCAGATGAAGCTGAAGACGATGATGATGAGGATGGTGCAGATGCTTATCCTGAGCGTGCGCCAACTATTGTCGTATCTTCACGTATACTTAGTGTGCCACCTATTGATGATTCCTATGACTGTTTGCCATCTTCTATTGGACCGGCCTTTGCTTTATGATCGCCATATGCAACACAATGGCCGAGCCAATACATATCAGTTGGAATTCAAAGGAAAGAAGATTACTATGCAGCCAATGACACCACGAGACATAGTGAATGATTCTCGCCAGAAGATAGAGGTGAATTTGAAGGAAGATCCTATAGCTCGGCAAGATTGTGTGATAGCTCTTCCTGATGTAATCGAGCCTAAATTGAGTGATATACAAAAAGTGAGAGAGTGCCTGGTCTATTGATATTAGCCACCAAGGAAGATATGCGAGAATTTCGTGAGGATCTTACAGCCATGCCACTTGTGCTCATGTATAAGGGCGAGGTATTGGTTTCTAACGACATGACCCCTGTTTCTCTTGTTGTCTCTTCTGTTTTATAGGATTTTGGGGATGTGTTTCCAGAAGATGTACCCGCAGGCTTGCCTCTATTGCGTGGTATAGAATACCAAGTTGACTTGATTCCTGACGCAACACTTCCCAACCGCGGACCCTATAGGACTAATCTCGAAGAAAATAAGGAGATACACAAGCAAGTACAAGCGTTGCTGGATAAAGGGTACATTCGTGTTTCTCTTAGCCCTTGTGTTGTTCCTATTATTTTAGTGCCTAAGAAAGATGGTACATGGCGCATGTGTGTAGATAGTAGAGCGATTAATAACATCACTATTCGATATCGTCATCCTATTCCACGCTTAGAGGATATGCTAGATGAATTGAGTGGTGCTACTATTTTCTCTAAAATTGACTTGCGTAGTGGTTATCATCAAATTAGGATGAAAGAAGGGGATGAGTGGAAAACTGCTTTCAAAACGAAATTTGGCTTATATGAGTGGTTAGTCATGCTATTTGGTCTTACTAATGCACCTAGTACATTTATGCGATTAATGAATCTTGTTTTGAGAGATTTTATTGGTCGTTTTGTGGTTGTTTACTTTGATGATATACTTAAATACAGCCACACCGAAACTGAACATTGTACTCATATTCGACAAGTTTTGCAAGTGTTGCGTGATAAAAATTGTATGCTAATCTTGAGAAGTGCACATTTGCAAAAGATAAGGTCATATTTCTAGGATTTGTTGTCTCTAAGAATGGGGTAGAGGTAGATCAATCTAAAATTGAATCAATTCAGAATTGGCCTAGTCCCATGAATGTAAGTCAAGTGCGTAGTTTCCACGGCTTAGCTGGTTTCTATAGGTGCTTTGTGAAACATTTTAGCACCATTGCTGCACCTTTGAATGATTTGACCAAGAAAGGTGTTCCTTTTGTATGGGGCGCGGCCCAAGACATTGCTTTTGATACCTTAAAATGTTTGCTTACTTATGCACCATTACTTGCATTACCTGATTTTTTGAAGCAATTTGAAGTTGAATGTGATGCTAGTGGTATAGGCATTGGTGGTGTTTTGATGCAAGAGGGTCGCCCTATAGCTTATTTCTCTGAGAAATTGACTGGTGCTCATTTGAATTATTCTATCTATGATAAAGAATTGTATGCACTTGTTAGAGTACTTGAGGTTTGGCAACATTATTTGTGGCCAAAGGAATTCATCATACATTCTGATCATGAAGCATTGAAATACTTGAAAGATCAATCAAAATTACATAGAAGATAAGATAAATGGGTTGAGTTTATTAAGTCTTTTCCTTACATCATTAATTATAAGAAGGGAAAAGAGAATGTTGTTGCTGATGCTCTATCTAGGAAGAACATGCTATTACCAAATCTTGATGTTAAATTCCTAGATTAGAAGCTATTTGTGCACTTTATGCAACTGACCATGATTTTGCTGAACCATATCGTTTGTGTGCTCTTGGAAACGCATGGGATAAGTATCATATACATGATGGCTATTTGTTTCGAGCTCACAAACTATGTATTCTAGAATCGTCGTTGCGTTTGTTTTTAGTGCAGGAATCACATGCTGGTGGTTTGATGGGTCATTTTGGGCGTGAGAAGACGTTGCCCATGCTTGATGATCACTTTTATTGGCCCAAGATGAGGCGTGATGTGTACAGATTTGTGAGCTGATTTATTACATGCCACAAGTCGAAACCTAAGCTGAAGCCTTATGGTTTGTATACACCTCTCTCTGCACCGACTACTCCATGGGAAGACATTAGTATGGATTTTTTGCTAGGTCTACCTAAAACTCAGAGAGGTCATGATTCTATATTTGTGGTAGTGGATAGGTTCTCTAAAATGGCTCATTTTATTGCCTGCCACAAAAGCGACGATGCGTCGCATGTTGCTAACCTGTTTTTCAGGGACATCGTGAGACTACATGGAGTACCCAAGACGATTGTTTCTAACCATGATGTGAAGTTCATGAGCTACTTTTGGAAGACCTTATGGGAGAAGTTTGGAACGAAGTTGTTGTTCAGTACTACATGTCATCCCTAAACAGATGGGCAAACGAAGGTGGTGAATAGAACATTGTCACAATTGCTGAGGACTATGATCAAGAAGAATCTGTGGGATTGGGAAGAGTGTTTGACACATGTTGAGTTTGCCTACAACAAGGTTGTGTATTCACTACTCAGCTTTGTCCTTTTGAGGTGGTGTATGGTTTCAAGCCATTGATGCCACATGATTTTTTGCCTTTGCCATTACATGAGAGAGTTGATATGGAGGCATCAAAGCGTGCTAAATATGTGAAGAAGATTCATGAGAAGACTCGAGAGGCTATAGATAAGAAAGGCAAGAACATTGTTGCTGTAAGGAATCAAGCAAGGAAGGAAGTGTTGTTCAAGCCTGGTGACATGGTTTGGGTGCATCTACGCAAGGATAGATTTCCACTACTTCGCAAGTCCAAGTTGAAGCCACGTGGTGCTGGTCCTAACAAGGTGTTAGCCAAAATTAATGATAACGCCTACTCGGTTGATATACCTATTAAGGAGTTTGGTGAAGTTAGCAACAACTTCAACGTTGCTGATTTGTCACCATATGCTGGAGAAGACCTTGGAGCGTCGAGGTCGATGCCTTTTGAAGGGGGGAGATGATGAGGACATCCCTACAATTACACCTACCCCAATGACTACTAAAGATGCTCCAACTGTTGCAAGAAATGATCAGTCCGATGAGATTAGAATTGTACCCATTACAAGAGCTCGTGCTAAGCTACTTGAACAACAGGTGAATTTACTCCTAAGCGAATCTGGTACTTTGATTGATGAGAACTTTATACTGCCTAAGTCTATGCATTTATGTATGATCAGGTTCATTGGAGAAACAAGCATGGCGCGAGGAGGAGAAGAGCTATAAGAGAATCCCAACATGATGATCGCCCAAGGATGCACGAGGGAGGAGCGGGAGGAAGGCGCAAGAGGAGATCATCAAGAACAACAAGGAGGACTCGAAGATACCCCGGATAATCCGGCCCCACACGCCGGATAATTCGGCCCACCTCAAGAAAATCGGCTAGAGCCTTTCGGCGCAATGTTCTGTCCCGGGGCGGACATTTGACCGGACTTTTCCCCTAGAATATCCGGCCCCCGAATAATCCGGCCCCCTTAGCCTGGATAATCCGGCCCTGGAGGTTTTCGTCCGATCCAGACGTACCAGTTTGTGTCAGTCACGATTTCCTTTCATGTAGTTTCGACGTTCCAGCCGCCATATAAGCCCTGGAACGCCCTCTAGATTAGGTTAGACCACGTTAAACTATTTTGGAGTTGTTTCTTTCAAAGAACCTCTAAAATTAGCCTGTGATCGAATTATACTACTGCAAGTGAGTGTGATCTATTGTTCCATCAGGAATTAGTAGATTGCAAACTACCGTTCGTGGTCGACGGCTGCGTGCACAAGAGCGTGGTGTTGTGAATATCCTACAGGGTTCGAGAGCTGTTGCATTGGCATCAGGGTTCGAGCGGGAGAGTTCATAGCTACAGGCTAGTTATCTATCATCCACCATCATCAACGCCATCCGCTTACTAAGAAGATCGGGCCACCCCATATCAATCCCCCAATGGTCCGGAGGCGCTACATGGAATGGTTAGGTTGACTGTTCAATGGGCCCCACGACCTGACCAGGACTACCACTCCAAGTTCCGATCCAACTTCTGGTAAATAAACACTTCGATATAGAGAAGTGTCTGAACCGATTTTGTTTTTAATGGAACTTGGCGCGGAACAAGGGTCGGAACTATCGAGTCGCGAGGAACTGACCGGTACTACAGAGCAGGAGCGGTACTACCGCTCAAAGGGACTGGGATGGTTAGCGCTGGCCAGAAGTTCCAGTCAAAACGGACCAAAACTTCTGGCCGGTACTACCGGCGCTAGTTCCAACGCTAATTCCGGCAAATGAAGCACTTTGATACAGAAGTATATCTTAACCAAATTCGTATTTAGTGGAATTAGAGCCCGAACAACGATCGGAAGTACCACTCGATCAGCTCCCGAAAACCCATGGTGGTACTACGTGCGCCTGGCGGGTACTACTGGTCAGGGCAGAAACCACTCAAACTCCTCAAGGGATCTCTCTCTCGCTGAAAACATGGGAAGGCTGTGGATGTGCTAATATGGTCTGTGCATGAAAGCATAATTTCCCACAACCTTCCTAGGTGGACCCCCTCTTGATAGTACGGTAACCTAAAACAAAGAGAAGAGAAAGTGCAAATAATAGCCACCGTCTTCAAGCTCCTTCTAGAGAGAAGTCCACCAACTAAACCGTCCATAGATTAAATCTGCAACTTAGGCACATGGTTAAACCACAAATGAATTTGTCATCAACACCAAAATACATGGACAAAACAATATCCTTTCACACCCTCTCTACGATCGGTGGACACCAACCCCTGCCCTAGCTCGCCCTTCCTCTCTCGGCATATGACCAGACTCGATTAGCCCCTCTTTTCTCTACCAGGATGACCGCACCACTGGAGACCGACGCCTATGTCGCTGTCCCTATTTTTCTTCCCCAGCCTCACACGTGATCGTCAGCCAACAACACCCTCGCTCTTGCTCTCTCCCTACCTTGGCATAAAGGGAGAAGCAGCACAACAAGCATTATCCCCATCCACCCTTTTTCCCCATATCAGATCGAGATCCCCCTCTTCTTCCTCCATGTTATCGCCATGTCCTGCCTAGCCAAAACCCTAGCCGCCGTCTACCCAGGCCCGTCATCGACCTGCTGCCACCAACACCGAACCATCATGCCTAGTAGCTGCGCGAGGTGCTGCTGAGGCCATATGGAACATGGGAGCACGAAGGAGAAGCTCACCATCGATGCGCACGCCGTACCCGACACCGTCGCCACCATCCTCGTCTTGCCGACCTTCTCCAGCAGAGCTGGCTAGGTGAGATCCACCACCTCGTCTCCCCTCCCCTTGCTAAGTTTGTTTGGCTTCATCGCCGCCCACAGCCGACGCTTGGCTGGCTCACTTGCCATGTCGCAGTCACTGCCATAGAACCCTTGTTCTTTGGTATTTTTTCTCGGTGATATAGATCTCCTCGCGCTAATTCTTCTAGATGGAAATTTTTCTAGGTACATTAGGCTTGACTCCAGTGAAAACCACACCTCAAACCATCGATCACAGCTTTCTAAATCATCCGCCGAAGTTGACCCGAACTCGCTGTAAAATCTAACAGATTTCGTCAGTCGGCGACCGTGAGATCTGCCTCTGTTTGTTGCAAAATCCCAGCCGCTGAAGACCTTTTCCAGAAAAACTTCCTAAACAAAAGTTGTAGCCCTCTCTTTCCTCTCTAACTTTCATTATTGCATTTTTTCCAAATTCTCGTGGATTGCTCGCCATCATCTCCTGAAGTTAGGACCAGCTAACCGTTTTCGCGCAAACGAAATTTCAGTTTGTCAGGTTCTACCAGGTCAGATCTAGACATTTTTCCAAAACCCCTGGTTTTTCTCACTGCACCAAACCGCAGCCCCAGCCCGGCCACATGTCGCCACTAGTCTTGCCACGCGCGCCGTGGGCCTAGGAAGCCGCTGACCCCACTTGTCATTGACTATGGGTAGAATAGCCCTAGTAACAAAATCCTCTGCGTTTTTCTGACTTCAAATAAATTTCATAATATGAATATATGTAAAATTAATTCATATCTTTTAAATACTTTTGAATTTGAATTCAAACTATATATGAAATATATTTTGTTTTTGAATGTTAATTCAAATCTTATTTCTAATAATTTCAGAAATAATTGAAACTAGTCAAACCTTTGACTTTGCCCCAATTTGACTTAGTTTGATTTGAATATTGTTTTAAATTCATAATTCCAAATAATACAAATAATATATGTTTTTCAATTAGAAAAACATGAGGATTATGAATATGTTGTTTAAAATATTATTTGAGCAATTTAAAATTTTGAAATAATTTAAATACTATTAAATGCCCTTTTCTTAATTAAATCATAACTTTAATTCTGTAATTCCAAATCCAACAAATAATATGTCTAAAACGATCAGCATAATGAGCCCGTTCTGATTATGCATTCCATGTTATCATTTGAAGCATGCATCATCTAAATATTAAGTATACAGCAATGTTTATGTGCACAAAATATGCTTAAATAATTAATTAAAGTGTTTTATTATTGTTCTCACACCTCACCCATGCCATGCTATGTTATACCATGCAATTGTGCATCATTACATCATGGCATCCCTTGTTTGCTTGTCGCATATATTCATATGATTGCACACTTTATTTATTATGGCCTTTGTGTGTTTTGCTTTTATTCCGGACAGACACCGAGGAAGGGAACTACCAGGAGAACCAAGAGTACTACCCAGATCCCGGTTACCCTATTGCTGACCCGACATGCAAGCATTTACCCAGGCTTGCATACATATAGCACATATGCCTCTATATTATTGTTGCACCATTGAGTCATGATTGCATTAAATTGGAATCCCAAGTATTGCATAGCCTTTACTTTTAAACCCCACTGAAGCTTGTACCCTCAATCCTATGAGCCATTACTACATGACATGTTTGAGACATGCAAGTCGTAGAATTGTGTTGAGGGCAAAGCTCGAGGGTGGCCTGATCTTTCACGATTCCCATTCAAATCGAGGGTGGAGTGCGGGGGAAGGAGAGGCAGATGAACATGACGAACGCACGCACGAAGAACACGATGAACACACATACGCAAAACCATGATACACACCAATAGCTCGTGCCGACGGTGATCGGGCCGGCGCAATCCCTAGGATCGGTGTCAGGCAGAGGACTCTCTCGAACCGGCACAGTGAGTAGGGAGACTCGGTGAGATCTTGACGTCTAGGCAAAAGGACTCCGATGCCTAGGCCTTGTACAACATGGAGGCATGATGCAAACTCCAACGAGGTTTGGGATATTTGGTGCTCCTTTGTCAAAGGAGCATGAGGAAGAACTAGATAGATCCACAAGGGGTTTCCACTAATTCCAAATATCATGCCTAGGATTTACAATAGAGGTGGGGGACTATATATAGGCCAGCCACAAAGTCAGGGGTACTTTAGGCAACTAAAATATCAAAAGGGGTGTGTTACAAGGCCAAAGGGCCGAGCTGGGATGCGCAGGCCCTGGGTCGACTGGTAGTACCGTGTCTGATGAACGGTAGTACCGGTCAGTCGTCGTAGTACCACCTGCAGATACCGGTGCGGGCAGAGGATTTGGCGGGGTCTTCAAGCGCGGGCGATAGTACCATTCGATGAATGTGGTAGTACCGGTTGAAGGCGGTGGTACCGCTCGTAGGTACCGGGTAGGTCTGGGGCTGCTAGCGGAAGTTCTCTGTCTTGGGTGGTAGTACCGGGTGCTCTAGGCGGTAGTACCGCTTGGGCGGTAGTACCGCTACTTGGGGCCGGTAGTACCGCTTGCTCCTGGCAGCTGCTGGCTATTGTATCGCTCCGCTGGCTCGTGTCTTCATACCTGATGATGCATAGTGTCGGGGCATGAAGTAGCAAGCCATCCAGGGGTGTATCGGAGTCACATGAGTATAGGAGCAAATTCACCTTAGCTTGGAGGAACTTGGCTCGAGCGTGAGTCATCGGTCCACTTGGGGGACTTGGTGGTGTAGATGTAGAGGCGTCCGTAGGACGGGCTGCATCAACTCCCCCCTTGGGAAAGAGTCGTCCTCGACTCTTCATGGTTATCATCTTGAACATCTCCATGGTAGGGTGAAAGGTCCTTGACATTGAATGTGTTGCTTGCAAGGTACTTGGAGGTTGGGATGTCGATGACGTAGGCATTGTTATTGATTCTCTTGAGGACCTTGAAGGGGCCATCTCCTCTTGGTTTGAGCTTGGAATCTCGTTCCTCAGGAAAGTGGTCCTTGCTCAAGTGTATCCACACAAGCTCACCTTCTTCAAAGATCATCTCCTTCTTGTCCTTATTTAACCTTGAAGCTTGGCGAAGTACTTGTTGTTCTATAGTAGCTCTAGTTTCTTCATGGAGCTTCTTCATAGCTTGTGCATGCTTGTCGACATCCATGTTGGTGCGCTCATGAAGTGGTAGCGATAGTATGTCGAGCACGGTGAGGGGCTCGAACCCATAGACGATCATGAAGGGACTCATCTTGGTTGTTGAGTGCTTGGCTCGGTTGTAGGCGAACTCGGCGTGGGGAAAGCAGTCCTCCCAATCCTTGAGGTTTTTCTTGATCAACACACGAAGGAGAGTCCCAAGGCTTCAGTTGACAACTTCGGTTTGGCCATCGGTTTGAGGATGCGATGCGGATGAAAAGAGGAGCTTGACACTAAGCTTGGCCATGAGGGTCTTCCATAAGTAGGTCATGAATTTGACGTCGCGGTCGGAGACGATAGTTCTTGGCACACCGTGAAGACAGATGATTTCCTTGATAAATAGATTTGCAACATGTGAAGCATCGTCGGTCTTATGGCACGGTATGAAGTGTGCCATTTTGGAAAAGCGATCCATGACAACAAATATAGAATCATGACCATGCTTAGACCTAGGTAATCCTAACACAAATCCCTGCTAATGTCGGACCAAGGTGTATGAGGAATAGGCAATGGAATATAAAGACCATAAGGGTTAGCTTGCGACTTAGCTTGAACACATGTCATGCATCGTTGAACATAGCGCTCCACGTCATGCTTCATCTTGGGCCAAAAGTAGTGAGTGGAGAGCATGTCTAATGTCTTGTCACAGCCAAAGTGACCCATGAGGCCTCCACCATGAGATTCTTGGGGAAGCAAAAGTTGAAGAGATGACTTCGGAATAGAAAGCTTGTTTTGTTTAAAAAGGAAGCCTTTATGCAAATAGAAATCATCAACACCTTTATCAATGGAGCACTTTGCGAAAATTGGTTCAAAGAATGGGTAAGAAGAATACAAAGTTTTTATTTCCTCAAGACCCAACATGTTGACTTCAAGTCGAGTAAGAAGGTTTGTGTTCTTGCGAGACAAAGCGTCCACAACTACATTATCTTTGCCCTTCTTATACTTGACAATGTACGGGAAAGACTCCATAAATTCAACCCACTTAGCGTGTCTCTTTCTCAAGTTAGCTTGGCCTTTGAGATATTTCAACGACTCATGGTCGAAATGTATGATAAATTCTTTGGGCCATAGGTAGTGTTGCCAAACTTGAAGAACACGAACTAAGGCAAAAAACTCTTTGTCATAAATTGGATAATTAAGGCGAACACCATCAAGTTTCTCGCTATGGTAGGCTATAGGACGTCCGTTTTGCATAAGGACTCCTCCAATGCCAATACCACTAGCATCACACTCTATCTCAAAAGTTTTAGTGAAATCCGGTAACGCAAGAAGAGGTGCTCGGTGAGCCTCTTTTTAAGTTCATCAAAAGCTTTTTGTTGAGATTTGCCCCACACGAAGGTGACATTCTTTTTCGTCAACTCGTTGAGAGGACAAGCAATGGTTGAAAAGTCTTTCACAAAGCAACAATAGAAATCGACCAACCCATGAAAACTTCTGAGTTCACTCACATTTGTTGGGATGAGCCAATCTCGTATGTCCTTAACTTTGGACACATCAACTTCAATGCCCTTCGAAGAAATGACAAACCCAAGAAAAATCAACTTGTCTTTAGCAAAAGTAGACTTTGGAAGATTAGCATATAGCTTTTCATGTCGGAGGATTTGCAAGACTTCCTTGACATGTTTAATATAGTCCTCAAGTGACTTGCTATAAACAAGTATATCATCGAAATAGACAACAACACTTTTTCAATGAGAGAACACAAGATATGATTCATAAGGCGCATGAAGGTGGATGGCGCATTAGATAAACCAAAGGGCATAACCAACCATTCATAGAGACCAAGTTTGGTCTTGAAGGCGGTTTTCCACTCATCACCATCAGCCATGCGTATTTGATGGTAACCACTACGGAGATCAATTTTCGAAAAAATAGTGGCTCCACACAACTCATCAAGCATGTCATCGAGACGTGGTATGGGATGTCGATAATGCACGGTAGCATTGATTGGACGGCAGTCCTTGCATAACCGTAACGTATCATCCGTTTTTGGAACAAGAATCACAGGTAAGGCACTTGGACTAGTGCTAACTTGGATCAAACCTTTGGAGACAAGTTGATTGATTTGACGTTCGATCTCCTTTGTCTCCTCTGGGTTCGTGCTGTAAGCGGCGTGGTTTGGAAGGGGTGTGCCGGGGATGAGGTCAATGCAATGCTCCATTTCACGAAGAGGAGGTAGTCCATGTGGGAGTTCTTTGGGGAACACATCCTTGAATTACTGCAAAACAATCATCAAAGATGGAGGAACATTGGTTAAGTCATTAGTTTCTTGCGCTAGTCCGTTGCAAATGAGGACATAGTGCAAGATGGATGGGTTGTTCCGCACATCTCTCATCTCACGTTTGGTGGCAAGGAGAACACTCTTAGTTTTTCCACTCGAGTTTGGCTTGTGGCACTCACTATCTATGAGGTGGTTCTCTCGCTCACCACTCTTCTCACAAGTAGGTGTTGTGCTTTGCGCCCTCGCTAAAGCCTTTGCGTTGTCCGCAATTATTTGGCTAGAAGTCATTGGTTGCAAAAAACATGTTTTGTTGAGCCATTTGAAGGTGTACACATTGGTGCGACCATCATGTAGGGCAGCTTTGTCAAATTGACATGGTCGACCAAGTAGCATGTGGCAAACTATCATAGGAACCACATCACACTCGACCGTATCTTTGTAAGGACCAATGGTGAAGGTGACCGATACGGTATTCTTTATCTTTACGGACCCTTGGTCACTTAGCCATTGCACGTGGTAGGGGTGCTTGTGCGGATGGAGGGTGAGGTTGAGCTTCGCACACAACTCGATGCTGGCAAGATTGTGGCAACTCCCTCCATCGATGCTCACTTTGATAGATTTGCCATTGTTGCTGGCTCGTGTTTGGAAGATATTTGAGCGTTGGTGTTCATGCTCTTGTGCTTGAGTGGTTAAGATCCTTGTTATGACAAGCGATGGACTTGCGTCATGTTCACACATGAGGAGTTCTTGGTCATCTTCCACTCGTTGCCTTGTCATTGCTTCCTTGACTCGGGCATCAAATTCATCTTCACTCAAATACTCTTCGTCGCCATTGTCATTGATGAACAAGACTTTCTTGTTTCCACACTCGGCCGACTTGTGTCCTTTGCCTCCACACTCGTAGCATTCACCATTGAAATGTGTATCACTCTTTGCTTGTTTGCCACTTGGGGCAGTTTTCCTTGAGGAAGTGTGGGCTTGAAGGAAGGCTTGGAGGTACTTGAGGAGCTTCCATTGAAGGTTGTTGGCGTAGCGGTTGAAGCTTGCTTGTAGGTGAAATACGTCTGGGGCTTGTTGTACTTGATGTCCTCTTGCACTTGACGTTCGGCCTTTGTTGCGATGTGCACAAGCTCAACCATGTTGTTGTATGTTTGGAACTCGATGATGCGCTTGATTGGGTGATTCAAGCCAATAAGGAAACGTGCCATAGTTTTCTCTGTGCGCTCTTCAATGTTGGTGCGGATCAAGTTGAGCTCCATTTCCTTGAAGTACTCTTCCACGGTCTTTGTCCCTTGACGAAGCGATTAAAGGTTGTTGAAGAGGTCGCGCGTGTAGTGCGCGGGGACAAAACGTGATCTCATATGAGCCTTCATTTCATGCCAAGTTGTAATTGGCGGCTCTTGTCTTGTGTCACGACCAACTTGAACTTGTTCGCACCAAAGGTTGGCATAATCATCAAACTCAAGCGAAGCCATGGTGACCATCTTCTCGTTGTTATAATTGTGCATGCGGAAGATCTTATCGACTTTGAGTGCCCATGAAAGGTATTCTTCAGGGTCATTGGATCCGGTAAACTTGGGAATTGTGAACTTGAGCTTGCCGAAAGTTTCTTCATCATTGTGGTCATTGCGACGAGCTTGGTGACCTTGATGATGATCTTGCGGTTGCGGAGGTGGAACTTGGTTCTCGCGTCTTTGTTGAGGAGCTTGCTCTTGTTCTTGGCGTGGTTGTTGACGGGGTGGAGTCGCTTGGGCCTCACGATGTTGTTGAGGATGTGGATTAGGCACATGGGCCTCACGGCAAAGATCATGGTTTTGAGCCTCATGACGTGGTGGACGTCGCTCAACTTGTACCACTTGACACTCAAAATTTGTTGGTGTGGAGGAGGCGCCTCGTGATTACCATGGTGTCGGTGCGGACGTTCATGAGTTCGATGACAAAGATATCTTGGAGAGCTTCATGACGATGGCGAGCTTGATCTTCCAAATTGGAGTCATCAGTTGTTGTGTCAAGTACGTGTCTCGGGCGATGGTGGGTGACTTGCGGTTGCACTCGCGGTTCTTCTTGTGGTTGTGCTTGTTGGATCACTAGTGCCCTTGTGTGATGATGGCATTTGGTGAGCCGACCCGATGCGTGAGAGTGCGTCGGCCTCCTCATTCTTGCGCCGGTCGATCCATTCGACGGAGTAGCCAATGAAGTAGCCTCCCAGCTGGTCCACCTCTTGGCAATATGCTATCATGGTGGGGGAGACGGTGTCGCAGGTGCCAGCGACTTGTGTGGCGACGAGGTCAGAGTCTCCATATCACCTGAGGTGATTGATGTTCATCTCCTTGGTAGCTCGCATGCCGTGGAGGAGGGCCTCGTACTAGGCCATGTTGTTGGTGCAGGGCGTGAAGTTGAACTGCAGCATGTATCAGAGCATGTCACCTTTGGGAGAGGTGAGTACGATCCCAGGCCCGGTGTCGTCTGAGTTCTTGGAGCCGTCGAAGTGGAGCGACAAGTAGTGGAGGTAGGGCATCTTCTCTGGCTGCTGTGCCTCTTCCCAGTCGGCAAGGAAATTGGCCAGAGCTTGTGACTTGATTGCTTTGCATGGCTCATACATGATGTTGTGGACGCCAATTTCGATGGCTAACTTGGTAACTCGCCCAGTCGTGTCGCGGTTGTGGATGATGTCCTGCAGCGGGTGGAGGATACGACCGTGATGGCATGCTCCTAGAAGTAATGTGGGAGCCGCCTTTGGGCTTAGAAGACCGCGTAGACTAGCTTCTAGGACTGTGGGTAGCATTGCCTCAACTCAGTGAGGACCTCGTTGATGTAGTAGATAGGGCGCTGCACGGGGCGCTCATTGCCCTCCTCTGGTCGCTCGACCACCATCACGGCACTGACGACTCGACTGGAGGCCACGACATAGATGAGCATGGGCTCCTTGTCCATGGGGATAGCGAGTACTGGTGCCGTGAGTAGCACCTCCTTATGCGCTTTGAGCGTGTTGTTTGCTTCGTCATCCCACGTGAATGTGGGGTTCTTCCGCATCAATCGGTAGAGAGGCATTGCCTTCTCACCGAGATGGGGGATGAAGCGACTGAGAGCCGTGACTTACCTGGCCAGCTTCTGTACATTGCGCAGGCACTCGGGTTTCCTGAGTCACGCGATGTTGTCGATCTTGGAGGGGTTAGCCTTAATGCCTACTTTGGAGACTTCTCCAGGTTGAGCTTGATCTTGTACTTCCGCAAATTTGCCAAAGTTTCGGCTAGGTCGGCGAGTCGGTTTTACCACCACGTCGTTGATGTAGACATGGATGTTGTGGCCAATTTGGCTTGCTAGGCACTCCTGCATGCACTGCTGGTAGGTAGCACCGGCGTTCTTGAGACCGAATGTCATCACGGTGTAGCAGAAGGCTTCGAACGGCGTGATGAAGGCCGTTTTCTCCGCGTACTCGACCACCATCTTGATCTGGTTGTACCCGGAGTACGCGTCGAGGACGCACAGCGACTCTGACCCCACGGTTGAGTCGATGATCTGGTCGATGCGCGGGAGGACGAACTCCTCCTTCGGGCAGGCACTGTTCAGGTTGGTGTAATCGATGCACATCCTCCAGGTATTATTCTTCTTCATGACTAGGACAGGGTTTACCAGCAACTTGGAGTACTTGATTGGCCGAATGAAGCCTGTAGCGAGTAGCCGCTGTGCTTCTTCGGCGATTGCTCAGCGACACTCTTCATTGAAGGGCCAAAGTGACTGCTTCATAAGTCGCGCTTTGGGTCGGCGTTTAGTTTGTGCTCAGCAAGTTCTCTCGAGACACCAGGCATGTCAGATGGCTTCCATGCAAAGATGTCGCAATTCTCATGGACCTATGGCTCGAGTTGCTTGGGATGAGCTCGATAGTGTCGGTGTACATGGAGGCCTTAAAGTGCCTGTGCGGCGTTGGGCGTGGTTGGCTTGTTCAGGATTTCTGGGTCATCTTTGTCGATGTTGCTCGTGTATTTCATGAGCTCGTCTGTGTGGTTGGTTTCCTCGGTGATGACAGCGTCAGCGAGCTCGGCGTCTTTGTCCTCGCAGTCCACGGCCATGTCACGGTCGCTGCGAACGGTGATGATGCTGTGCGGCCCGAGGAGCTTCATCATGTTGTATGTGTAGTGCGGGGCTGCCATGAACTTGGCGAATGCCTGTCGCCCCAGGACGAAGTGGTAGGGGCTGCGTAAGTTCACTAGCTCAAAGACGATCCGCTTAGTATGGAAGTTGGCTGGTGTGCCAAAGGTGACTAGCAGCGTCACCTTGCCGATCGGGTACGCCTTCCGACTGGGGAAGATGAAGTGGAAGGTGGTAAGGGTCGGTTTGACCATCGACTGTGGGAGCTACATTCTCCTGAAGGCAGGGGCGAAGCCAGAAAAAAAAGTCGCCGGGGTCAACACTCAAACACAAACAAATCTAAAAAATTTGTACCGCACAACGTACCACTTATATATATAAATATGCGCATAGCTCTCACACCTGATCCACAACTAGTATATTATTGAAAAATTCTAATGTATATCATACAAATAAGAAACAATATTTGTCCATACATCAGACAGAAATAAAGTTGGGTTACAAAAGAAATTACCTCTAATTTTTTTGCCCTCTACGGTTTCTCATCTTGAGAAAGCGGTCTATCACAACTTTACGTGGAGTCGAATATAGAAGTCTTTGCTCCAAAAAGCAAATGATGCAGTGATTCATGAAATCATCACCAATGCGATTACGTAGCACTGTCTTCACTATTTTCATCGCTGAAAAACACCTCTCAACAGATGCAGTGGCAACAGGCAGAACTAGCACTAGCTTGAGCAGTTGATATACCAAAGGAAATGCCAAACTTTTGCTCGTAGTGACCATCATCTTAGCCAGTTCAGAAATAGTTTTCAAACCAGCAAATCTTTCATCCGCTCATACATTATCAATGTAGAGTGGAAGTTCATGGGCAAGATCTTTCAATTGGATATAATCAAAATCATATGGATATGACTTAGCCAAATCCACTAAGGTCTCAACTTTGAAAGCATCAAAGGAATCCTTAGGACTAAATGCAGCCATCTGAGTAAGGAGAGTTGAGTTTACCTCAGTAAAACGATCATTGAACTCTCCAAGCTGCAAGTCAATAACAGGATTCAAGCAATGAAATTAGTAGTGCTCATAGTTGGTGCGGTTGGTCTTCTTCCTTGGTTTATGTCGGTCTATATACTGTTCTTCCATATCCAACTTCGGAATACCATACTCCGTACAAAACGAGTAACTTTTTTCCAATAAAGAGTCCCAACCACCATCTCTAATTTGCTGAAATTTTTTCTTTGTTAACTTCACCTCTTGCATAGCCTCCAAGATGTCCTTATCTTTCCTCTGTAAAGATAGAGACAAAGCATTTGCATGTCCTAAGATAAGCAACATCAAGTGTAGATGAAATACGAAGTCAAAATCATTGACATAATCTAAGAGACCACGAGCTTGGCGTTTCTTTGCATCACTTGGTCCATCTTTCTCAACATATTTAAGCACATCAATAACATCTAGAAACAAGTTACTTATGCTCAGAAGAGTTTTATAGTGAGATCCCCAATGAGTGTCTCCGGCAGGGGCGAAGCTACAGTATAAATTTGGGGTCAATTGACCCCATCGACTTTGGCATAGTCCCTTGTACATATAGGCCAGTACAACAAAATGACCCCGTTGAAAACTGATTTTGACCCCAGCTAATCAGACTACAATCACATGTGTGCACTAAAGTTGGCCCAATACACGCCAGGCACGCTGCTTTTGGAAGCCCATGGGGTAGTATCGCGTCATCGCGTGTGTCGATGGCCTAAGGAGCGGATCGCTTCGACGTTCACGACTCGATCTTCATCGCTCTGTTCGTGCTTTCACGACTGGGTCTTCACCCATCCGTGGTGTCCCGCTACCCTTTTTCTCCTCTAGATCGCCGCCTCGCCGGCACTGCCTCGGTGCCTCCGTCTGACGGTCCTCGACTCACCACTCCCAGATCGCTCAGAAAAGCAACAACAACAAGATCAGTAAGTATCACTAAAACTGGTCGTGGTCGATGCATCTAACTGAAACTTGATTTGGACTATTCTGGTTTCCCAATTCTCGTACTCCCTCTGACCCAAATTAGTTGATCTAGATTTGTCTAGATTCGAATGTATCTAGACTTGTTTTAGTGTTAGATACCTCTGAATCTAGACAAAACTAAGTCAACTAATTTGGGTCCGAGGGAGTACTATGTTACGGTTTCTTATATGTTGATCTTTTAATTGCTTGAAGGTGTGGGTGGGTATTGAATAATTAGTCAGACATTGATCACGTGGATTAGAGAATCCAATTTAGTCTCAATCGCCCCAACAATCTAGCACAACATCAGCTAATGAAACAAGGACATTGCACTGTAATTTATCACATGTATAACTCATACATATTATTGGTATTAATTGTCTCTTGCTAATTTTGCAGGCAGTAGAAAATTTATGGAGAGTTTCTTGAATTTGCAAAGGAAATTGCCACCACCCAAAACCAATGATCCTGATCATGAAGGTCCATCCAGCACTAGTCGCAATACACATCCTTGCCCATTGCCGGTCCCTCCAATTCCAGGAGAGGTAACACTTGATTTGAATGAGCTTCCATATGACCCGGCAGATAGAAAGAGGATAACCGAATATATAGGGCCAAAGCTACAAGATGAGATAACATAGAAATATTTGGTTAGAGGTCCGTTTAGGCCACAACCTGGTTTTAAGTATCCACAGAGAAGCATAGGAGATCTCCAACGCCGATTTAGTCATAAATGGTATGAAAAATATGACTGGCTAGAGTACAGTGTGAAGAAAGATGCTGCATTTTGCTTATATTGCTACTTATTTAGAGATTGTATTGAAGGCCAAGGGGGAATGATGCATTTGTAGTCGAGGGTTTTAATTATTGGAACAAGGGTGAATGACTAAAAGTCCATGTGGGTAAATCTCCTAATAGTTTTCATAACATGGCAGTCAAAAGATGTAATGATTTGCTAAAACATGGCCAGTCAGTTGTTGTTGCTCTAGACAAACAAAGTAAAGTCACTCAAGAGGAGTATCTGATCCGATTGAATAATTCCATAACCGCTGCCCGGTACTTACTGCATCAAGGTTTAGCATTCGTGGCCATGATGAATCTAAAGAGTCTAAGAACAGAGGAAATTTTCGAGAGTTGGGACACACTTTGGCAGAGCAAAATGAGAACACAAAGAGGATTGTGTTGATCGATACTCCTAAAAACTACCAAATGGTTGCTCCAGAAATTCAAAGGGACATTGCTCAATGTTATGCTGAGGTAATAATTTATTCCTTTTTGTCATTTACTTCATTTTATTATTTACATCTTACAAATGGCTTGAGTTCTTATGGTAATAAAACTATTTTTATGCAGATCATAGTTAAATCTATTGTTGATGAAATTGGAGATGGTGTGTTCTGTTTGTTGGTTGATGAGTCTACTGATGTTTCCGACAAAGAACAAATGGCGGTAGTTCTGCGGTATGTCGACAAGTTTGGAGCAATAAAAGAGAGACTTATTGGTGTTGTCCATGTGAATGAGACATCTGTAAGTCAAGTGCGTAGTTTCCACGGTCTCACTGGTTTCTATAGACGCTTTGTGAAAGATTTTAGCACCATTGCTGCACCTTTGAATGATTTGACAAAGAAAGGTGTTCCTTTTGTATGGGGCGCGGCCCAAGACATTGCTTTTGATACATTGAAACGTTTGCTTACTTCTGCACCATTGCTTGCATTACCTGATTTTTCGAAGCAATTTGAAGTTGAATGTGATGCTAGTGGTATAGGCATAGGTGGCGTTTTGATGCAAGAGGGTCGGCCTATAGCTTATTTTTCTGAGAAATTGACTGGTGCTCGTTTGAATTATTCAATCTATGATAAAGAATTGTATGCACTTGTTAGAGTACTTGAGGTTTGGCAACATTATTTGTGGCCAAAGGAATTCATCATACATTCTGATCATGTAGCATTGAAATACTTGAAAGCTCAATCAAACTTGCATAGAAGATTAGCTAAATGGGTTGAGTTCATTGAGTCTTTTCCTTACATCATTAATTATAAGAAGGGAAAAGAAAATGTTGTTGCTGATGCTCTGTCTAGGAAGAACATGCTATTAAACAATCTTGATGTTAAAATTCCTGGATTAGAAACTATTTATGCACTTTATGCAACTGACCATGATTTTGCTGAACCATATCGTTTGTGTGCTCTTAGAAACGCATGGGATAAGTATCATATACATGATGGATATTTGTTTCGAGCTAACAAACTATGTATTCCAGAATCGTCGTTGTGTTTGTTCTTAGTGCAGGAATCACATGCTGGTAGTTTGATGGGTCACTTTGGGCGTGAGAAGACATTGCTCATGCTTGCTGATCACTTTTATTGGCCCAAGATGAGGCGTGATGTGTACAGATTTGTGAGCCGATGTATTACATGCCACAAGTCGAAATCTAAGCTGAAGCCTCACGGTTTGTATACACCTCTCTCTGCACCTACTATTCCATGGGAAGACATTAGTATGGATTTTGTGCTAGGTCTACCTAAAACTCAGAGAGGTCATGATTCTATATTTGTGGTAGTAGATAGGTTCTCTAAGATGGCTCATTTTATTGCCTGCCACAAAAGCGACGATGCGTCGCATGTTGCTAACTTGTTTTTCAGGGACATCGTGAGATTACATGGAGTACCAAAGACGATTGTTTCTGACCATGATGTGAAGTTCATGAGCTACTTTTGGAAGACCTTATGGGGAAAGCTAGGAACGAAGTTGTTGTTCAGTACTACATGTCATCCCCAAATAGATGGTCAAACGGAGGTGGTGAATAGAACATTGTCACAGCTACTAAGGACCATGATTAAAAAGAATCTGCGGGAGTGGGAAGAGTGTTTGCCACATGTTGAGTTTGCTTACAACAGGGCTGTGCATTCAACTACTCAGCTTTGTCCTTTTGAGGTGGTGTATGGTTTCAAGCCTTTGACGCCACTTGATATGTTGCCTCTGCCATTACATGAGAGAGTTGATATGGAGGCATCAAAACGTGCTGATTATGTGAAGAAAATACATGAGAAGACTCGAGAGGCTATTGAGAAGAAAGGCAAGAACATTGCTACTGCAAGGAATCAAAACATGAAAAGAAGTGTTGTTCGAGCCTGGAGATATGGTTTGGGTGCATCTACGCAAGGATAGGTTCCCACTACTTCGAAAATCAAAATTGAAGCCACGTGGTGCTAGTCCTTACAAGGTGTTAGCCAAGATTAATGATAATGCCTACTCGGTTGATATACCTATTGAGGAGTTTGGTGGAGTTAGCAACAGCTTCAACGTTGCTGATTTGTCACCATATGCTGGAGAAGACCTTGGAGCGTCGAGGTCGACGCCTTTTGAAGGGGGGGGAGATGATGAGGACATCCCTACAATTACACCTACCCCAATTGCTAGTGAAGTTGTTCCAATTGCAAAGAAGGATCAATCCAATGAGATAAGGATTGGACCAATCAAAAGAGCTCGTGCCAAGCTACTAGAACAACAGGTGAACTTGTTTCTTAATGAACCTGGTGTTTTAATTAATGAGAATTTTATACTACCTAAGTCTTTGAATTATTGTATGATCAGGTACTTAGGAGAAGAAGGCATAGCAAAGAGTGAGGAGCTGAAGGAACATGGCGTGTTGATCAATGAGGAATGCGCGAGGGAGGAGAGGGAGGAAGCACAAGGAGCTGTCCAAGACGAAGAGCAACAAGAGGAGGAAGTTCTCTGCCGCGGCAGAGAAAAGCCTCGTTTCTCTGCCACGGCAGGCTACCGCGGCAGGAAAACCGACTAGGACTCTGCCACGGCAGAGCCAGTCTTGGCCGAGCCACTTGTGGCTGGTTTGTATCCAGGTTGGGTGGAACCGACTCGGGTTCCACCATAGGCCGCCGCCCTTTGGACCCATAAATAGATGGGGGCGTCGTAGATTAGGGTTTAGACCACGTTAAAATATTTTGGAGTTGTTTCTTTCATAGAACCTCTGAAATTACCCTGTGTTCGAATTTACCAACTATAATTGAGTGTGATCTGTTGTTCCATTGGGAATTAGTAGATTGCATACTACCTTTCGTGGTCACGGCTGCATGCGCAAGAGCGTGGTGTTGTGAATATCCTACAAGGTTTGAGAGCTGTTGCATTGGCATTAGGGATCGAGCGGGAGAGTTCATAACTACAGGCTAGTTATCTATCATCCACCATCACCATCGACAAGTGCTTGCTGAGAAGATCGGGCCACCCCATATCAACAATCTGAACATAAACAATAATTCAAAGGTTCACTTAATAGCATCAACTACAAAGAGTAATCAACACCGGGAAAGTTTCCCCTATGAGCTAATGCAAGATTCAACTCAATTGTTACAGCAATATGGAGATGGTCATGAGTATGCTGTTGGTGATGATGATGGTGGTGATGATGATGATCCCTATGAAGTCCAGCTTGATGGTGGTGTTGATGGCGACGATCTCCCCTCTCCGGGAAGGAATTCCCCCGGCAGAAATCTGTTTGCCGGAGAGATCTTTCTCTCTCGGTGTTTTCCGCCCCGCAAAGGCGGCGGAATCTTTCTGTGGTCGCTCCCCGAGTCTTAGGGTTTCGGGAGGTTGATATACGCCCGAGGGGAGAGGCTGGAGTGGGCCAGGGTGGCCACACCACCTCCAGGCGCGGCCTAGGGCTGCCCGCGCCATGGGGTGGTGTGGGCCCCCTGTGGCCCACCTCCACTCCGTCTTCTGGCATCCTTAGTCTTCTGGAAAAATAGGATTTTCCGTATATTTTCCCGGATTTTCTGATCTTCGCGAATTTTGCCTCTAGACAGCACCTTTTCCTTCAGAATCCTGACTACAGCGGTCCATGCTCCAAAAGTCATCAACCATGCAAAAATAGATGAAATAACATAAGTATCACCTCTCAATATGAAATATATCAATGAATAATGGTGAATTAAGACATAGAATAGTGATGCAAAATGGACGTATCAACTCCCCTCAAGCTTAGACTTCGCTTGTCCCCAAGCGAAACTGAGCTCAATAAACATGGCCTCATGTTTATGGAGTGAAGAGTCGATAAAAGAATATGGACAAGAAGCATCACATTCATCAAATACATAGATCATAAAAGAAGACAACTCACTATTATATAACTCAACTTGTAATAAGTAAAGGAAACACAATAAAGATACATATAGTGAATCATAATTGGTAATGGCAAACGTAGCTCTTGGTCGCAGAATAGTTGATAATTTGCTGGAGTTCACAAATAACTGATTTTTCCAAGATAGCTTTCAAAGTAGTAAACATCAAGATAAGAGCAATGTGTAAAACAAGGAACATAAGAAACATGATTGAATAAATCAACATATGAATGAATGAAACACAACAACTCAAAATACTTGCTGAGATAGAAGGGAGTAGGTTTACTGACTCAACTACAAAGTAAAAGAAAGGCCCTTCAAAGAGGGAAGCAGGGATTGCAAGTCTCATAAAGAGCTCCCAAAAATTATTATACTTACTAGCTTTCAGCTCTCATTGCCCCTATCATAGGCATCTTTTGGTGGTTAAGGTAAAAGTGACACAACTAAGAGGATATGCTTGACAAGTTATAAGTTGAAATCTCATGCCCCTTACTTATGAGTACCGATCCTCATGCTACTCAACTTCAGTCACGAGCAAGCTCTTGTCATTGTAAATACATGTGTATCATCGTGAACCGCCAACGGGGTACCCCTTGCACATGACACATGAGCTATCCCATAATCAAAATGACAAGGCAAGCAGACAGTGAGCATCTCAGTGATCTTTTTATTTGCTATTTGCATAGGTTTTTATTGAGGATGCTTCATAGAATTCTCACTATAGTTATGCTACAAGTTTCCACCATGATTAGTCATGGCTTAGGCTAGTGGCCCAGGCGTTTCTCTAACACACATATAAACTCCATGATCTTACAAGTTCCACTTATTTCACACCGCCGGGATCCATAAGCAAAAGGACATGTTATCAACTAGGTACAAGTACCAATGAAGTGTTGAAAGCGTTCCCCATGATGCATGGTTCTGCTAACTTCAACTCATAAAGCGCAAGCATATACGCAACAAAGAAGGACCCAATGGTTCAAGTTTACTAAATGCAAGAAAGTAAAGTGTGCCATCAAGTTCGTGAGAGCTTTATTCACTAATTTTCACATAACAAGTTTAATTTGGGAGGTAGATAAAATAAGAATTTACTTGGAATAACAATAATGCTACTAGGTAGGTATGGTGGACACAAATGGCAAAGGTTTTTGGTTTAAAGGAGGTGGATGCACGAGAACAATACCCTCTCAGTACAGGTTTTTGGCTAGCAAGGCTGGGTAGCAAGTATAAGAGTTGAAGGAAACAAACAAACATACAAGTCATAAAGACAAACATGCAATCTTCCTTGGAAGCACAAAAGATCTTAACTAGAGAATACTAGACTTATGAGGAAATCAAGAAAGAAAGATGATGAAATTATATTTCTTTAGCGTACTTTTTATCTTTTTCATTCAACTCTCAAAAATAGTGTGCTACTGACCGAGCCAGGTTTGCCAAAACCAACTAAATTAACTCAATGATCCTAGAGTGATACCAATACTAACAACAAGATCAATCATATAACCACGAATTGAAAACTAATATAAGCTATGCAAAAGAGTAAATGATAGAACTTCTCATTAATATTCCATAACGGCAAACTCACACCAAGGGATACATATCTAACGAGAGAGGGGACACTTCCATAATGCAAACCATCCTACATAATAACTCCTCTATTCATGATATGACTCTACTAAAAAGGTAAAAAGATAGAAGATAGTGATGTGATACCGCGACACTCCCCCAAGCTTGGAACAAACCAAGGGGATGCCAAACCTGATGACGAATTACTCCTTCGGTGGTGGTGGTATGCTCTCGATGAGCTTCTTGACCAATTTCCCAAAGTCCTCAATCTCGAAAGTGAGATTACGAATCAGCTGTGAGTTTTGCTCAATGCGGCTCATGATCATGTCGTGTTGAGAATTCCAGCTCTTGCTATTCTTTCCCCACTCTTCCTCCTTGAAGTCTTCTTTTCCTGCATGGCTAGAACAAGGCAAATCCCAATTGGAGGGTAATTTCCCTTTGGGCATATTCTGGTATTGATGCTCATGGATAAGGGCATGGAAAGGATTCTTGGTGTGTGGAGGAAGTGACCGTGGAGCCAAGCTGTGACGAGGAGCTTTTCCCCCAGTCTGCATCCGCGCAGTCCTTCTAACCCTGGCAGGTTCCGTCACCACTCCAATGCTTGCAATGGTAGTGCCGGTGAGCGGATGTTGGCCTTGCTCCTCTTCATCTTCACTTTTGATCTCCTTCTCCTTCGCGGGGTCTTGGAGGTCTTCCTCCATAGGCTCCTTCCCTTTATCCTTGGCGGACACCATTGTGCTTCTAAACCTTCAAAGAGTATGTCCTGGCAGAAACAGATCGAAATGAAAACACGACGAAAACACAATATACAAACCTCGGGGGATCCGGGGGGTTATATATTACGAAGTTTCATATCAAAAGGAAGGTACTGGGAGAAAACGATTCGGAGGCGGAGTCCGGGGTGGACTCACCACCTGGTGGCACGGCCAGGGGTGGGCCCGCGCCACAGGGTGGTGTGAGCCACCCTGGCTTCGGTTCCGTCCCTTTTTTGCTTCGTACCTTTCCTTATTGACTAAAAACTGCAAAAAATATAGTTGGATAGTATTTTTGCGGAACTTTTCTTACCAGAACTGTTACCTATTTGAAAACGGACTCTGCAGGTCCCTGAATTTGGTATCTAGTAGATTCTTTCGGAGTCACCACTTGAATAACATCAATATCTTCATCTTCATACACTTACTACTTGAGTCATAAAACCCTTCTCTTCCTTATTACACCATTATCTCCACTTCCTGGAAATTTCTCTCACACAAAACTTCACACAGTTCTCATTAGCAGCATTAGTATACGTGAAGTGATAAAACCTTTTGAGTTCAACTTTAACTGAAAACCATCAAAACATAAGCTGCTGTAGCAACTCCTTCCGAAAACCCAAAAAGAATTCAAAAAGGAAATCGAATAAAGAAGCAAATGCAAGAGTGGCTAAATCTGTCAAAACAGACCAGCAGGTAAAGATCAATTTTTTCGAAAATCTTCTGTTGCTCAAATCAAAAAGTGCAAAACTAACAAAAGTTAAATAACATCCTGGGGCAGAAGCACAAACAATTATATCTCAATCCGACATACAGAGATCTCTCACGAATTTTTACGGTGAACCACAAAAATCTGTTTCGGGACAGGAACTTCCCCAAATATTACTTCTCTCTCATTAGAGCTTGATCTTGACACAAAAACCAAACAAAACGGATAAGGAGCGGTTATTACCGAAGTAATAACTTCCAAGACTCAAAGAAACAAAAAACAAACTGAAAGAAAAAACACATTGGGTTGTCTCCCAAACAGCTCTTTCTTTAAAGCCATTAAGATGGGCATTATAATTTTGAAGATGCTCACATAGGAATATGAATTGAAGTGAAAGAGAGCATTAAGAAGCAAAAATACACACATTTAAGTCTAACCCACTTCCTATGCAAGGGAATTTTGCAGACAAACAAGTTGTTGAAACCAGAGGCAACTTGCATAAGAAGGAAAAAGAAGTGCAACATAAAAACTTTCAGCATGAAACGAGGAAACTTGATATTATTGAGATGCATACGAACACTTTTCCCTCTCTCATATTAACTTTCAGTATCATGCATAAACTTAACAATATAGCTATCACAAGGGCCATCATAACAATGATCACTTATTCTAACAAAAAACACAGGAATACTAGCTCTCATAAAACTACTTTGTGAAACAATATTAGAGGTATCCTTACAAAGGATAGTGTGTCCCTCTTCTTCATACTTAGTGACAAAGTCTTTCACATTTTCTATAATAGGTTCATCAACCATTTGTTTATCAGGTTCCACAACTTTATGTGTACTTTTATTAACCATACTAGCTATCATAGAATGTTCCTTTACCTTAGCTGGGAAAGGGATTTTCTCAATGTAAGGTTCAGGTAAAACATGATTAGCAGTATAAACTTTAGTATTTCTTGCAGGAACACTCTTGGCAATATCTTTATAAGGTTCATGATACTTATTCCACTTCTTTTTAGGCACTTCAATGTAGGAAGCAAAAGACTTAAAATAAGAAGCAATAGCTTGAGAGTCTAGACCATAAGCATTTTTAATATTTTGAAAGTCATCAGTTCCCATAAAAGATTCAATGCATTCATAATCATAATTTATACCTGACTTTCTACCTTTGTCATTCTCCCAAGCTTCAGCATTGTCTTGAATACGGTAGAAGATCCCATTTAGCTTCTTCTTCCATGCGAGTGAATGATCCAGCACAAGAAGCATCCAATAAATCCTTGTCATGTAGAGGGAATCTTGCATAAAAGTTATTGATAATAATATTGTTGGGGAGCCCATGAATGGGACATTTGAGCATTAGTAACTTCAATCTCCCCCAAGCTTGAGTTGTACTCTCTCCATCAAGAGGCCAAAAGTTGTATATTTGATTCCGATCTTTATGAATCTCACTAGGAGGATAAAACTTTGAATAAAAGAGAGGTACTATTTCCTCCCATTCCAGAGCTTGACCATTCTTCAGCAGCTTATACCATTCCTCAGCTCTTCCTTTTAGTGATAATGAGAATAACTTCTTCTTTACTTGATCTGTAGTAATACCTGCACACTTGAACAACCTGCATAATTCGTGTATAAAGAGTAAATGATCACCGGGATGGACAGTTCCATCCCCAACATAGTAGTTATCCATATCACGATCAATAATTCTTGTAGGTATTTTGAAAACATCATTCTCAGCAGGTGGTGGCTTATCTACTATCTTAGCAGTGGTAGTAGCATTACCAAATAAGAAACTCAGCGAATTATCCATAACAAAAATAAAGCAACTAACAGAAGTAAACAATACTCACAATAGATGTTTCCTTTACTAGTTCCACTCTCCAATAGCGCTTCACTCCCCGGCAACGATGCCAGAAAATAGTCTTGATGACCCACAAGTATAGGGGGTGTATCGCAGTATTTTCGATAAGTAAGAGTGTCGAACCCAACGAGGAGCAGAAGGTGCTGGCTAGTGGTATGGATCAGGAATTCTCTGCAAATACTTAGCAAACGGATTTTTAGGGGTTTTCGATAAAGCAAGTAAACAAAGTACGAGTAAATAAAAGATAGTAGGAATAAATGCAGCAAGTGGCCCAATCCTTTATGTAGCAAAGGGCAAGCCAGTTGTATTACTTAAGATGACCAAATGTTCTCGAGGACACATGGGAAGACTGTCAAGTGCTTTCGCTTCATATAGTTGATTAATCTTCTTTAGCTTTCTAAGTGTTGTGTGGGTGAACCTGTGCTAATGTATCGCCCCATCCAAGACTAATACATACTTGTGATTATACCCCTTGCAAATATCCATAAGTACAAGAAAGTAATTAAGGTAGAAACCTAACCACAACTTTAAACTCTAAGACCCTTACGTCCCTTGTGCAATGGTTTCCTAACGGGGGTTCAGGTTTCTGTCACTCCGGCAACCCCTATGATTAGTAGCCAAATACACAATGCATTCCCCTAGGCCCATATAGGTGAAGTGTCATGTAGTCGACGTTCACATGACACCACTAGAAGAAGTACACCACAACTTAAATAACAATCTATTGAATCTTTCTCAACACAACTTCACTACTAACATGACTTCTCCCATGTCCTCAAGAACAAAACGAACTACTCACAAGACATCATATGGATCATGATCAGAGATGGAATAATGATGTATAACAATCTAAACATAAACAATAATTCAAAGGTTCACTCAATAGCATCAACTAAAAAGAGTATTCAACATCGGGAAAGTTTCCCCTATGAACTAATGCAAGATTCAACTCAATTGTTACAACAATATGGAGATGGTGATGAGGATGATGGTGGTGATGATGATGGTGGTGATGATGATGATGATCCCGATGAAGTCCAGCTTGATAGTGGTGTTGATGGCGACGATCTCCCCTCTCTGGGAAGGAATTCCCCCGGTAGAAATCTGTCTGCCGGAGAGATCTTTCTCTCTCGGTGTTTTTCGCCCCGCAGAGGCGGCAGAATCTTTCTGTGGTCGCTCCTCGAGTCTTAGGGTTTCGGGAGGTTGATATACGCCCGAGGGGAGAGGATGGAGTGGGCCAGGGTGGCCACACCACATCCAGGCGCGACCTAGGGCTGCCTGCGCCAGGGGGTGGTGTGGGCCCCCTGTGGCCCACCTCCACTCCGTCTTCTGGCATCCTTAGTCTTCTGGAAAAATAGGATTTTCCGTATATTTTCCCGGATTTTCTGATCTTCACGAATTTTGCCTCCAGATATCACCTTTTCCATCAGAATCCTGACTACAGCGGTCCATGTTCCAAAAGTCATCAACCATGCAAAATAGATGAAATAACATAAGTATCACCTCTCAATATGAAATATATCAATGAATAATGGTGAATTAAGACATAGAATAGTGATGCAAAATGGACGTATCAGCAGACCAGAGACTCCAGTCTGAGCAGCTCCAGCGGCTTTTGCTTCACGCTCTGCTCCTTGTTCTCCATGCTTGGGTGCTTGGTGATGTGTCGAGGCTTCGTACCTGATGATGCATAGAGTAGTTGCATGAAGTAGCACACCATCCAAGGAGGTATCAAATTGGCACGAGGAGAGGAGCGAGTTCACCTTAGCTTGTAGGAGTTTGGCTCGGGCACGAGTCATGGGTCCAGTTGGGGGACTTGTTGGTGTAGATGTAGGAGCATCCGTAGGACGGGATGCATCAGCTCCCCCCCTTGGGAAAGAGTCATCCTCGACTCTTCATGGATATAAGCTTGAACATCTCCATGGTAGGGTGAGAGATCCTTGACATTGAATGTATTGCTTGCAAGGTACTTGGAGGTCGGTATGTCGATGATGTAGGCATTGTTGTTGATTCTCTTGAGGACTTTGAAGGGACCATCTCCTCTTGGCTTGAGCTTGGAGTCGCGTTCCTTGGGGAAGCGATCTTTGCTTAGGTGTATCCACACAAGATCACCTTCTTCAAATATCATCTCCTTCTTGTCCTTGTTTAACCTTGAAGCTTGGCGAAGGACTTGTTGTTCGATAGTAGCTCTTATTTCTTCATGAAGTTTCTTCATAGCTTGTGCGCGCTTCTCGACGTCCATCTTCGTGCGCTCATGGCGAGGTAGTCGTAGGATGTCGAGTGCGGTGAGGGGCTCGAAACCATAGACGATCATGAATGGACTCATCTTGGTTGTTGAGTGCTTGGCACGGTTGTAGGCGAGTTCGGCATGGGGAATGCATTCCTCCCAATCCTTCAAGTTCTTCTTGATCAGCACACGTAGAAGGGTTCCGAGGCTTCGGTTGACAACTTCGGTTTGGCCATCAGTTTTAGGATGCGATGCGGATGAAAAGAGGAGCTTGACGCCGAGCTTGGCCATGAGGGTCTTCCATAAGTAGCTCATGAATTTGACATCGCGGTCGGAGACGGTTGTTCTTGGCACACCGTGAAGATGGACGATTTCCCTAAAAAACAGATTTGCAACATGTGAAGCATCGTCGGTCTTATGGCACGGCATGAAGTGTGTCATTTTGGAAAAACGATCCACAACAACAAATATAGAAACATGACCATGCTTAGGTCTAGGTGATGGCATATTAATGTCGGACCAAGGTGTATGAGGAATAGGCAATGGCATATAAATACCATAAGGGTTAGCTTGCGACTTAGCTTGAACACATGTCGTGCATCATTGAACATAGCGCTCCACGTCGTGCTTCATCTTGGGCCAAAAGTAGTGAGTGGAGAGCATGTCCAAAGTCTTGTCACGGCCAAAGTGACCCATAAGGCCTCCACCATGAGATTCTTGGAGAAGCAAAAGTTGAAGCGACGACTTCGGAATGCATAGCTTGTTTTGTTTAAATAGAAAGCCCTTATGCAAATAGAAATCATCAACTCCTTTGTCATTAGAGCACTTTGCCAAAATTGGTTCAAAGAACGGGTCGGAAGCATACAGAGATTTTATTTCCTCAAGACCCAACATGTTGATTTCAAGTCTTGTAAGAAGGCTTGTGTGTTTGCGAGACAAAGCGTCCGGAACTACATTATCTTTGCCCTTCTTATACTTGACAATATACGGAAAAGACTCCATAAATTCAACCCACTTAGCGTGTCTCTTACTCAAGTTGGCTTGGCCTTTGAGATATTTCAACGACTCATGGTCGGAATGTATGATAAATTCTTTGGGCCAAAGCTAGTGTTGCCAAACTTGAAGAACACGAACTAAGGCAAAAAGCTCTTGGTCATAAATTGGATAATTAAGGCGAGCACCATCAAGTTTCTCGCTGTGGTAGGCTATAGGACGTCCGTTTTGCATAAGGACTCCTCCAATGCCAATACCACTAGCATCACACTCTATCTCAAAAGTTTTTATGAAATCCGGTAACGCAAGGAGAGGTGCTTCGGTGAGCCTCTTTTTGAGTTCATCAAAAGCTTTTTGTTGTGCTTTGCCCCACAGGGAGGTGACATTCTTTTTCGTCAACTCGTTGAGAGGAAAAGCAATGGTTGAAAAGTCTTTCACAAAGCAACGATAGAAACCGGCCAACCCATGAAAACTTCAGAGTTCACTCACATTTGTTGGGATGGGCCAATCTCGTATGTCCTTTACCTTGGAAACATCAACTTCAATTCCCTTTGAAGAAACGACAAATCCAAGAAAAATCAACTTGTCTTTAGCAAAAGTGCACTTGGGAAGATTAGCATAAAGCTTTTCATGTCGAAGTATTTGCAAAACTTCCTTGACATGTGTTATATGGTCCTCAAGTGATTTGCTATAAACAAGAATATCATCGAAATAGACAACACTTTTTCCAATGAGAGAACGCAAGATATGATTCATGAGGCGCATGAAGGTGGATGGCGCATTAGATAATGCAAAGGGCATAACCAACCATTCATAGAGACCAAGTTTGGTCTTGAAGGCAGTTTTCCACTCATCACCTTCAGCCATGCGTATTTGATGGTAACCACTACGAAGATCAATTTTCGAAAAAATAGTGGCTCCACAAGATGAGGATATCCCTATAGTTACACCTACCCCAATTGAGAATAAAGATGTTCCAATTGCAAAGAAGGATCGGTCCAATGAGATAAGGATTGGAGCAATCACAAGAGCTCGTGCCAAGCTACTAGAACAACAGGTGAACTTGTTTCTTAATGAACCTGGTGTTTTAATTAATGAGAATTTTATACTACCTAAGTCTTTGAATTATTGCATGATCAGGTACTTAGGAGAAGAAGGTGAAGCATGGAGCGAGGGGCTAATGGAACAAGGCGTGTTGATCAATGAAGAATGCACGAGGGAGGAGAGGGAGGAAGCGCAAGGAGCACTCCATGAGAAGATCAACACATGGTCGAGGGATCTCTGCCGCGGCAGAGAAACCACGCAGCTTTCTGCCGCGGCAGCCTACCGCGACAGAGAAACCGGGTCCGACTCTGCCCCGGTAGAGTAGGCCTACGCGCCTTGAGCCGACCAACCTTGCGTCGGTTGTATCTTAGTCTAGGTCGAGTTGAACTGTTATTCCTAGTCGCAACCGCCGATCCTTAGCCCTTAAATAGATGGGGGCGCCGTAGTTTAGGGTTGAGACGGCGTTAAAATATTTTGGAGTTGTTTCTTTCATAGAACCTCTGAAATAACCCTGTGTTCGAATTTACCAACTATAATTGAGTGTGATCTGTTGTTCCATTGGGAATTAGTAGATTGCATACTACCGTTCGTGGTCAAGGCTGCGTGCGCAAGAGCGTGGTGTTGTGAATATCCTATAAGGTTCGAGAGCTGTTGCATTGGCATCAGGGATCGAGCGGGAGAGTTCATAGCTACAGGCTAGTTATCTATCATCCACCATCACCATCGACAAAGTGCTTGTTGAGAAGATCGGGCCACCCCATATCATCTTGGTATCAGATTTCCTCGTTGCCTCGGTAAGCAATCCACAATCCATCCATAGATTAGAGAATGTTTTTTAGTCCTATCCAGAAAAAGCCCCACAAAAAAGAGTTGTCATAGACTAGATTGCATCGTAGACGAGTAATAGTTGCTGGTCGTGTTCATCCTTTAGCTTAGATCTCGATTTGTTCCTTCATAGTTTTGTTCTCTTGTTTTTAGTCGCTGCCACCATTGTTTTCCGCCACCATCAAGTCAGATCCGATCTACTCTAAGAGTCCTAGTCTTCTACTCTTGGCTGAGTCGAAAAAAATACTTTCCAGGTTACCGAGTCTGCCACAGCAGGATTTTGACATCTTTTTCTGCCACGGCAGGACTTTCTGGGTTATCAAATCTGCCACGGCAGGATTTCTGCGTTTTTTCTCTACCACGGCAGGACTTTCTGAGTTACCAAGTTACAACTCTGACGCGGCACGTTTTCTGGCAGTTTTGCTGCCGCCGTTCTGCCAAGACACCATAATTACAAAGTGTGACCAATTTGCACTTTTCCAAAACCCTTAGCCATAGCCAATCTACTACATAGGTGTAGGAACTTGCCTATTGAGACTAGTTTCCGCTCCAACAGGCTGCTCTTAGGATTTTTGGTGTCGTACTTTGTAGTTGGCCGTGTGTTATCTATCAAAAAAAAGCAAGATAGCAAAAGGAAAAGTATCAAGGAAAAGCTATCCAAAAGAAAAAAAAAGAAAAAGTTGTATAAAAAAAGGAGAATTTGAACAAGAGGCCTAGTGTAATCTTTGTGCACCGTTAGATTGAGCAATCTTGTGCCTGTTTACTTTGAGCTTTGCTAGTGTCTCTCGAGCGTAGTGCAACACCCTTCATAGTTGCATTGCCACGTTTTTCTCCACGTGTGTGTTTTTTGGGTATTTGTACGATCAACACTAGGACTTGTTTGCGGTGTAGTTAGGATACCTTACCTACAGCTCCACCATAAATACCTTGTGTTCCTTGTGATCGTTCTCTATACCTTTGATATTCACTTCATCACATCAAGTGCATCAGTCTTTGATTTCGTTGGTAGAGCATCTCTATTCACTTTGGAATGGTAAGATCTCCTTTCTTATTAGTTGTGAGTAAGCTGTGAGAGTTCCATCATACAGATTTTTGATTTTGTGCACTAACCTACTAATCATGTCTTCTAGTGATGATGATGTTGTGATGCAGAAAAAGAAGGATGGGGAACTCATCAATTGGGGTGAATATGAGGCTTTGAAGTCCCACTTGACACGTGTGTTTACTCATATGCCAGATGCCATTGACAAGAATCTCCAGGATATGAATGTGAGATTGGATCACCATGTTGGAACGGTTGATACTATTCAAACACAAGTGGCTACGCTCAATGTCAATGTCACCGCTTTGCAGCAGTCCATTGAGGGTTTGACAACCGCTTTACATAGAAGGGAAGAGCCTCAACATGATGATGCCTTTGATGATTTTGATGAGGGTAGCATTGTGGATGCTGCTCCACATGTTGGCAGGGGACGTGCTATTCCCCCTGCCCATGCACCTGCCCATGCACCTACCCATGCACCTCCTCTTGGGCGTGCTCAACGTGTTCCCAACCAAACTGCTGATGATGGTTTGGGCAAGACAAAATTCTCAATTCCTAAGTTTGATGGTTCCATTGATCCTAAAGACTACCTCACATGGGAGTTGAAGATTGAGAAACTCTGGCGCTTATTTGACTATCCAGAAGATAAGAAGGTCAAGCTTGCAGCATCTAAATTTGATGGTTATGCTTTGCGTTGGTGGGATGCTCTTGTGCAACATAGGAGGGAGGACAATGAACTTCCTGTGATGGATTGGCGCGAGATGAAGCAAATCATGAAAGCTCGTTTTGTCCCAACCAATTACTTGCGTTCAGTTTTTGATAAATTGACGCAACTGAAGCAAGGAACAATGACAGTTGATGAGTACTACATGGAGATGGAGATGCTTATGCAGCGTGCTAGAATTCGTGAGTCCATTGAGATGACCATGCAGCGATTCCTAAACAATTTGAAGTTACCAATCAAGAGCATCGTTCGTCATCACAAGTATGAGACCATGAATGAGTTGTTGCATCATGCTAGAGAGGCCGAATCCCAGTTGGCAGAAGAGGCAAAGTCACGTACTCGTTTCTCATCCTCCAGCAGATTTTCAGCCAGACCTATTCCTCCTACAGCTGCGTCACCAGCTGCTGTTCCGATTACACCATCGGCCAAACCAGCAAGTACACCTTTGTTTGGTTCTAATGCTCGGAAACCCGCTGCTCCTGCTGCTAGCTCGGGTTCCAATATGTCTACTGCACGTACTCGTGATGTGGTGTGCCACACTTGTGGTGGTAGAGGTCACTACAAGAAGGATTGTCCAAACAGCAAGGTTATGTTTGTTAATGAACAAGGTGAAGTAGAAAGTGGAGATGAAGCTTCTGATGTTGATATTGATGATGGTGAGGATGGTGCTGATGCATATGCTGAGCGTGCACCAACTATCTTCGTGTCTTCACGTGTACTTAGTGTGCAACCGGTTGAGGAATCCCAGCGTTGCAACTTGTTCCAAACAAAAGCTCTAGTTGGACCAAATAAAGCTTGCAAGGTCATTATTGATGGAGGTAGCTGCAGAAATCTTGCAAGTAAGGAATTATGTGCCAAACTAAATTTGACATACTTACCTCATCCCAAGCCATACTACATACAATGGTTGAGCAACAATGGTGAGATGAAGGTAAATCATATGGTACGAGTGAACTTTCAAATAGGGCCATACAAAGATTCTATTGATTTTGATGTGGTTCCTATGACTGTTTGTCACCTCCTATTGGGTCGGCCATGGCTCTATGATCGCCATGTGCAACACAATGGCCGAGCCAATACATATCACTTGGAATTCAAAGGAAGAAAGATTACTATGCAGCCAATGAAACCACAAGAAATTGTGAATGACTCTCGCCAGAAGATAGAGGTAAATTTGAAGGAGGATACTACCCCTCGGCGAGATTGTGTGACAGCTGTTCCTAATGTAATTGAGCCTAAATTGAGTGATATAACGAAAACTGAGAGAGTGCCTGGTTTATTGATATTAGCCACTAAGGAAGATATGAGAGAATTTCGTGAGGATCCTACAGCCATGCCACTTGTGCTCATGTATAAGGGCGAGGTATTGGTTTCTAACGACATGACCCCTATTTCTCTTGGTGTTTCATCTGTTTTGCAGGACTTTGGGGATGTGTTTCCAGAAGACGTACCCGCAGGTTTGCCTCCCTTGCGTGGTATAGAACATCAAGTGGACTTGATTCCTGGCGCCACACTTCCCAACCGTGCACCCTACAGGACTAATCCCGAAGAAACTAAGGAAATTCAGAAGCAAGTACAAGCGTTGCTGGATAAAGGGTACATTTGTTATTTTAGTTCCTAAGAAAGATGGTACTTGGCGCATGTGTGTTGATTGTAGAGCGATTAGTAACATCACTATTCGATATCGTCATCCTATTCCACGCTTAGAGGATATGCTAGATGAATTGAGTGGTGCTGCTATTTTCTCTAAAATTGACTTGCGTAGTGGATATCATCAAATTAGGATGAAAGAAGGGGATGAATGGAAAACTGCTTTCAAAACTAAATTTGGTTTGTATGAGTGGTTAGTTATGCCGTTTGGTCTTACTAATGCACCTAGTACTTTCATGCGTTTGATGAATCATGTTTTGAGAGAGTTTATTGGTCATTTCGTCGTTGTTTACTTTGATGATATACTCATATACAGCCACACCGAATCTGAACATTGCACTCATATTAGACAAGTTTTGCAAGTGTTACGTGATAATAAACTATATGCTAATCTTGAGAAGTGTACTTCTGCAAAACATAAGGTCATATTCCTAGGATTTGTTTTTTCTAAGCAGGGAGTAGAGGTGGATCAATCTAAAATTGAATCAATTCAGAATTGGTCTACTCCAATGAATGTAAGTCAAGTGTGTAGTTTCCACGGTCTCGCTGGTTTCTATAGACGCTTTGTGAAAGATTTTAGCACCATTGCTGCACCTTTGAATGATTTGACAAAGAAAGGTGTTCCTTTTGTATGGGGCGCGGCCCAAGACATTGCTTTTGATACATTGAAACGTTTGCTTACTTCTGCACCATTGCTTGCATTACCTGATTTTTTGAAGCAATTTGAAGTTGAATGTGATGCTAGTGGTATAGGCATAGGTGGCGTTTTGATGCAAGAGGGTCGGCCTATAGCTTATTTTTCTGAGAACTTGACTGGTGCTCGTTTGAATTATTCAATCTATGATAAAGAATTGTATGCACTTGTTAGAGTACTTGAGGTTTGGCAACATTATTTGTGGCCAAAGGAATTCATCATACATTCTGATCATGAAGCATTGAAATACTTGAAAGCTCAATCAAACTTGCATAGAAGATTAGCTAAATGGGTTCAGTTTATTGAGTCTTTTCCTTACATCATTAATTATAAGAAGGGAAAAGAGAACGTTGTTGCTGATGCTCTGTCTAGGAAGAACATGCTATTAACCAATCTTGATGTTAAAATTCCTGGTTTAGAAGCTATTTGTGCACTTTATGCAACTGACCATGATTTTGCTGAACCATATCGTTTGTGTGCTCTTAGAAACGCATGGGATAAGTATCATATACATGATGGATATTTGTTTCGAGCTAACAAACTATGTATTCCAGAATTGTCATTGTGTTTATTCTTAGTGCAGGAATCACATGCTGGTGGTTTGATGGGTCACTTTGGGTGTGAGAAGACGTTGCTCATGCTAGCTGATCACTTTTATTGGCCCAAGATGAGACGTGATGTGTACAGATTGGTGAGCCGATGTATTACTTTCCACAAGTCAAAATCTAAGCTGAAGCCTCACGGTTTGTATAAACCTCTCTCTGCACCTACTACTCCATGGGAAGACATTAGTATGGATTTTGTACTAGGTCTACCTAAAACTCAGAGAGGTCATGATTCTATATTTGTGGTAGTAGATAGGTTCTCTAAGATGGCTCATTTTATTTCCTGTCACAAAAGCGACGATGCATCGCATGTTGCTAACTTGTTTTTCTAGGACATCGTGAGATTACATGGAGTACCAAAGACGATTGTTTCTGACCGTGATGTGAAGTTCATGAGCTACTTTTGGAAGACCTTATGGGGGAAGCTAGGAACGAAGTTGCTGTTCAGTACTACATGTCATCCCCAAACAGATGGTCAAACGGAGGTGGTGAATAGAACATTGTGACAGCTGCTAAGGACCATGATTAAAAAGAATCTGCGGGAGTGGGAAGAGTGTTTGCCACATGTTGAGTTTGCTTACAACAGGGCTGTGCATTCAACTACTCAGCTTTGTTCTTTTGAGGTGGTGTATGGTTTCAAGCCATTGACGCCACTTGATATGTTACCTCTGCCATTACATGAGAGAGTTGATATGGAGGCATCAAAACGTGCTGATTATGTGAAAAATTACATGAGAAGACTCGAGAGGCTATTGAGAAGAAAGGCAAGAACATTGCTGCTGCAAGGAATCAAACACGAAAAGAAGTGTTGTTCGAGCTTGGAGATATGGTTTGGGTGCATCTACGCAAGGATAGGTTCCCACTACTTCGAAAATCAAAATTGAAGCCACGTGGTGCTGGTCCTTACAAGGTGTTAGCCAAGATTAATGATAAGGCCTACTCGGTTGATATACCTATTAAGGAGTTTGGAGGAGTTAGCAACAGCTTCAACGTTGCTGATTTGTCACCATATGCTGGAGAAGACCTTGGAGCGTCGAGGACGACGCCTTTTGAAGGGGGGGAGACGATGAGGACATCCCTATAGTTACACCTGCCCCAATTGAGAATAAAGATGTTCCAATTGCAAAGAAGGATCAATCCAATGAGATAAGGATTGGACCAATCACAAGAGCTCGTGCCAAGCTACTAGAACAACAGGTGAACTTGTTTCTTAATGAACCTGGTGTTTTAATTAATGAGAATTTTATACTACCTAAGTCTTTTGAATTATTGCATGATCAGGTACTTAGGAGAAGAAGGTGAAGCACGGAGCGAGGAGCTAATGGAACAAGGCGTGTTGATCAATGAAGAATGCGCAAGGGAGGAGAGGGAGGAAGCGCAAGGAGCACTCCACGAGAAGATCAACACATGGTCGAGGGATCTCTGCCGCGGCAGAGAAACCACGCAGCTTTCTACCGCGGCAGCCTGCCGCGACAGAGAAACCGGGTCCGACTCTGCCCCGGCAGAGTAGGCCTACGCGCCTTGAGCCGACCAACCTTGGGTCGGTTGTATCTTAGTCTAGGTCGAGTTGAACTGTTATTCCTAGTCGCAACCACCGATCCTTAGCCCTTAAATAGATGGCGGCGCCGTAGTTTAGGGTTGAGACGACGTTAAAATATTTTGGAGTTGTTTCTTTCATAGAACCTCTGAAATTACCCTGTGTTCGAATTTACCAACTATAATTGAGTGTGATCTGTTGTTCCATTGGGAATTAGTAGATTGCATACTACCGTTCGTGGTCAAGGCTGCGTGCGCAAGAGCGTGGTGTTGTGAATATCCTATAAGGTTCGAGAGCTGTTGCATTGGCATCAGGGATCGAGCGGGAGAGTTCATAGCTACAGGCTAGTTATCTATCATCCACCATCACCATCGACAAAGTGCTTGCTGAGAAGATCGGGCCACCCCATATCACCACACAACTCATCAAGCAAGTCATCGAGACGTGGTATGGGATGTCGATAACACACGGTGATAGCATTGATAGGACGGCAGTCCATGCATAATCGTAATGTATCATCCATTTTTGGAACAAGTATCACGGGTACGACACTTGGACTAGTTGTAACATGGATCGAACCTTTGGAGACGAGTTGGTTGATTTGATGTTCAATCTCCTTTGTCTCCTCCGGGTTCATGCGATAAGCGGCGCGGTTGGGAAGCGGTGCACCGAGGATGAGGTCAATGTGATGTTCGATGCCGCGAAGAGGAGGTAGTCCATGTGGACGCTCTTCGGGGAACACATGATATGGGGTGGCCCGATCTTCTCAGTAAGCGGATGGCGATGATGATGGTGGATGATAGATAACTAGCCTGTAGCTATGAACTCTCCCGCTCGATCCCTGATGCCAATGCAACAGCTCTCGAACCTTGTAGGATATTCACAACACCACGCTCTTGCGCACGCAGCCGTGACCATGAACGGTAGTCTGGAATCTACTAATTCCCAATGGAACAACAGATCACACTCAATTATAGTTGGTAGATTCGAACACAAGGTAATTCCAGAGGTTCTATGAAAGAAACAACTCCAAAATATTTTAACGTGGTCTAAAACCTAACTTGTGACGGCTACGGAGGTTTATATGAGGGCTGGGGCGTCCTCCCCTCTAAACGGGCCTAAAAACAGCCATAACTTGGCCCAAACTGACTCGGTTCGACTCAAACTGATATATACCGACCCATACATGGGTTCAGCCTTATTGGCACGCAGTCCAAACGTCGTGGAACACCTCAAACATGTAATTCTTGGTGCGCCATCTCTCTCTCTTGCTCATACGTGATTTCCTCATTGCCTCCTAGTGCGCATGCCTCCCGCTCCTCCCTCGCGCACTTGTTGATTTTGGAAATCAGCGCTTGTCCTTCTTGCTGCAACTCTCCTCCTCCTCGCGCAACGCTTGTGTTATCAATAAACCTGATCATACAAAGATGCATAGACTTAGGTAGTATAAAGTTCTCATTAAGTAAAACATCAGGTTCAATTAAGAGTGAATTCACCTGATAGTCATTATTGATTTGACTCAATATTTCCTTCCAGTTCAGGCAGTCAGAATCATCATAATCCCTGTATATATCCTCATCATCCTCCCTTTCTTCATGAAAAGCCGTCCTCGGCTTTAGGTAAGCTAAAAGTGGGAGAAACAAAAAGAACAACGTGTACGCAAAGTATATGTATATATAACATGTTGTATTATTGTTGTTCACATGAAAAGTATGTCCAGTATACATCAAGCAACTTAAATTGCAGGTATAAGTGAAGTACAAAGAATCATGATCATGGTGAAAAACAACTAAATAGATAGTCTTGTTCTTCAATATTAAATTCAGTTTTCTTAAAGAAGATCTATGATCAAATTTGTGGACAAGATCTAACCAATTCAATATGTGTGAAAACCAAATTGATTCACACCATGCTTCAACCGCGCTACTCTGATTAATATAAACATGATCATGTTGTCCAGTATGGAAGATGCAACTCAATTTGCAAATATAAGTGAAGTATAGATCAGTAGCATAGCTAGACAAAGACTTTTGGGACAAACACAAAGGATATGAAAACTTGGGTTCTATTCTAGCAAGATTACAACGATCCAACATAGGTAAAATTACTTGTGTTGGCTGTATTATATCAACTAGATCTGACTTTAGTTTCATACTATCACAAATTTTAGCATATGTCCCACAACAAGTCACCGACACACAACAAGTATGGCTGAAAACATCATGTTTCAGTTCAGCGATTCTATCACAAGTAATGCATATGTGATCCACAAGAAAAATTTCATGCATGCTATATTCACCAATCAGATTGAAAGTGAAACAAGGAGAATATGTGCTAGAATTCAGAAATGAAATTTTAGAAATCTTATCCATAGCACAACTCATACTCATAGGTTCATTTAGCATGATGGAATACACAATATCAGCAGGTGGTATTCGAGCAAGTATTTCCTTATATGTTATCAGTACCACATGATCAAAATTTGAATTTGGTAAACTATCACATGGTGCTGAAACGGTAGTGCAAGGCAAATCACAAGGAGGCTTCAGTAAAGGAATAGACTCACAATATGTCGCACATGTTGGCTGAAGCTCCAAATCAGTACCAATGTCATTAACAATCTTCTCAGCTGTAGTAGGTACTACGACATCCTCCTCAAGTAACAATACCAGATCGTGTGATGCAGGTTGTAAAATAGGCGGCTCCCTTTCTTCAAAAGCAACCTGCACCTCACAAGATACAACACTAGGAGTAGACATGATTACGTTAGTAGACAACTCACATTTCTCATTAGTGTCCACTCTCAAAATTTCTGGAAGAGGCCATTTGCAGTTGTTCAAAAACATAGAACGTAGAAATTGCTTGAAATCTTCCCAAAGGATTTTTTTACCCATGACACCATACACAATCCTTGCGTCCTTCCACCAACGAGCTACCTCTTCATCCACACGTCGGTGAGCAAGAATGTATTCTATATGGCCATTAAACTTGCTATCGAAAGTACGACATCTCGCAAAACCAAATCCCATATCAATTTCCCAAATCTGATATTCTGCGGGTGTGGCGGAACTTTCCAATCGCCACTTGATTGTAGTTGGATCATATGCCATGCCAACCACAATAGCTAAATAGTCATGGTAAACATCATCTGATTTCTGCATCACATCAACACTAGTAGAAGTCATGATTAGTACATTAGTGCAAAAACACAAAACTGTTTTGGTGGCACACTCACAACTCACTCAAAAACTGACAAGAAAGCAGATCTTACCGTTCCAAAGTGAATAGTGATGCTTACCAGTTCGAAATCAAAGACTGATGCACTGATGTGATGAAGTGAATACCAAAGGTATAGAGAACGATTGCAAGGCACACAGGTTATTTATGGTGGAGCTGTAGGTATGGTATCCTAACTACACCGCAAACAAGTCCTAGTGCTGATCGTATGACAAAGACCCACGGAAACACACACGGTGGAGATAAATGGGGCAATTGCAACTACGAAAATGAGCTCAGTAAAGTGAGGTATGTCGGAGGAACGCTCGTGTTGCAATGCACAAGGAGAGACGCTAGCAATGTCTCAACGAAACAGGCACAAGATTGCTAAACTGAGCAGCCCGCAGAGCACTAAGCACGCTAGTCTCGTAGGATAGTTTTAGACACAAAGAAAGGTTTACTAAGGCTCACAAGGATAGGTACGCTATGTGGACTCAGTAAAAAAAAACAAAAAAATTTTTTGACCTGAGACTTGGTCTCTGCCACGGCAGAAAAACGGCCTAAAATCCTGCCGCGGCAGGATGGCGGCAGAATTTTTTTTTCTCGTATGAGGGCAGACCGGTTTGTGGTGAGGCGACGGTCCAATTTTTTTTTTCACGCTGGAGCACAGACCTGTCTGCGGTCAGGCGTGAGGCAGCGAGCCAATTTTTTTTTTTGTTATTCCGACTTGCCAAGCAGTACGCAACTAGGACTCTTTACTTGGTCGGATCTGACTTGATGGTAGCGGAAAAAGATGGTGGAAAACAACTAGAAAAACTAGAAAACAAATCTACGAAGAACAAATCTAAATCTAATCGAATAGAGGAACTCGACCAGCAACTATTACTCGATTACGATGTAATCTAGGCTATGGCAACTCGTTTTGTGGGGCTTTTTCTGTATAGGATGAAAAACACTCTCTAATCTATGGATGGATTGTGGATTGCTTACCGAGGCAACGAGGAAATCTGATACCAAGATGATATGGGGTGGCCCGATCTTCTCAGTAAGCAGATGGCGATGGTGATGGTGGATGATAGATAACTAGCCTGTAGCTATGAACTCTCCCGCTCGATCCCTGATGCCAATGCAACATCTCTCGAACCTTGTAGGATATTCACAACACCACGCTCTTGCACACGCAACCGTGACCACGAACGGTAGTCTGCAATCTACTAATTCCCAATGGAACAACAGATCACACTCAATTATAGTTGGTAGATTCGAACACAGGGTAATTCCAGAGGTTCTATGAAAGAAACAACTCCAAAATATTTTAACGTGGTCTAAAACCTAACTTGTGACGGCTATGGAGGTTTATATGAGGGCTGGGGCGTCCTCCCCTCTAAACGGGCCTAAAAACAGCCATAACTTGGCCCAAACTAACTCGGTTCGACTCAAACTGATACATACCGACCCATACATGGGTTCGGCCTTATTGGCACACAGTCCAAACGTCGTGGAACACCTCAAACATGTAATTCTTGGTGCGCCATCTCTCTCTCTTGCTCATACGTGATTTCCTCATTGCCTCCTAGTGCGCATGCCTCCCGCTCCTCCCTCGCGCACTTGTTATTTTTGGAAATCAGCGCTTGTCCTTCTTGCTGCAACTCTCCTCCTCCTCGCGCAACGCTTGTGTTATCAATAAACCTGATCATACAAAGATGCATAGACTTAGGTAGTATAAAGTTCTCATTAAGTAAAACACCAGGTTCAATTAAGAGTGAATTCACCTGATAGTCATTATTGATTTGACTCAATATTTCCTTCCAGTTCAGGCAGTCAGAATCATCATAATCCCTGTATATATCCTCATCAACACATCCTTGAATTCCTGCAAAACACTCATCAAAGATGGAGGAACATTGGTTAATTTATTAGTTCCTTGCGCTAGTCCCTTGGAAAGGAGGACATAGTGCAAGATGGATGGGTTGTTCCGAACATCTCTCATCTCACTTTTGGTGGCAAGGAGAACACTCTTAGTTTTTCCACTCGAGTTTGGCTTGTGGCTCTCACTCACTGTGAGGTGGTTCTCTCTCTCACCGCTCTTCTCACAAGTAGGTGTTGTGCTTTGTGCCCTCGCTAAAGCCTTTGCATTGTCCGCAATTATTTGGCTAGGAGTCATCGGTTGCAAAACACATGTTTTGTTGAGCCATTTGAAGGTGTATACATTGGTGTGACCATCATGTTGAGCAGCCTTGTCAAATTGCCATGGTCGACCAAGAAGCATGTGGCAAACTGTCATAGGAACCACATCACACTCAACCGTGTCTTTGTAAGGACCAATGGCGAAGGAGACCGATACGGTATGCTTGATCTTTACGGACCCTTGGTCACTTAGCCATTGCACGTGGTAGGGGTGCTTGTGCGGATGGATGGTGAGGTTGAGCTTCTCACACAACTCGGTGCTAGCAAGGTTATGACAACTCCCTCCGTCAATGATCACCTTGATAGATTTGCCATTGATGCCGGCTCTAGTTTGGAAGATATTTGAGCGTTGTTCTTCATGCTCTTGTGCTTGAGTGGTCAAGATCCTTCTGACAACAAGCGATGGACTTGCATCATGTTCACACATGAGGAGTTCTTGGTCATCTTCCACTCGTTGCTTTGCCATTGCTTCCTTGACTCGGGCATCAAATTCATCTTCACTCAAGTACTCTTCATCGCCATTGTCATGGATGAACAAAACCTTCTTCTTTCCACATTTGGCCGACTTGTGTCCTTTACCTCCACACTTGTAGCACTCACCGTTGAAAGGTGTGTCACTCTTTGCTTGTTTGCCACTTGGGGGCAGTTTTCCTTGAGGAAGTGTGGGCTTGAAGGAAGGCTTGGAGGTACTTAAGGAGCTTCCATTGAAAGTTGTTGGCGTAGCGGTTGAAGCTTGCTTGTAGGTGAAATACGTATTGGGATTGTTGTACTTGATGTCCTCTTGCACTTGACGTTCAGCCTTTGTTGCGGTTGTAACACCCTCGAATCGGCCCTATGCAAGTTTTAGCGCTTCCCGCCAAACCCGCATAGAAACGATTCAAGGACGCCCACCAGGCACTTACGTGCGGGTGGAAAACGAAGTAATACCATTACACAATAGTTCACGATGGAACCCACAGAACAGATATATATATACAACACGACTTCATGAGTCAAGAATACAGATATATAATGCAAAGATCCAAATTACCTTGAAAACGATACAACATCCAAGTATGGACAAGATGCAAATTGGGCTAAGAGCCCTAAAGAATAACCAATGGCGTCCATAACCCTGCCTAGGCCAAGCCAGAAGGGTAACCCTGCTAACAACGTTGAACTTAAACCTGCTAAAATAAAAGGGGTGCCGACAAAGGGCAAAGGAAAAAGAGAGCGGTCAGTACTGAGGCCAGTACACGGCGAGGCTAGAATTCGGCGGCTCTCGCCTACATAGGTATGGTGGACTGAAGCGGCAGCGCAACATGCACTAAACAATCTATAGAGACTCGATAAACTGTCGGCTATTAGAGAGAGATTAGAAAGGCCTATTCGGAACCAAACTTATACTAACACCAATCATACCCATCCTGGTATTCCCCCTCGAGACAAAACGAGGAAGTCAAACCGAGGAACTCACATAGTTGGCACTTTTATTTCATTCCATTGGAGTTGCGATACTTACTAGGCAGGTATAACATGACACGATACACCCCAGTTCCACCAGTTGTTGGCACTTTTATTATCCATTCCATTATAGTGAAGCCGATTACTAGTCACATATTAAGCCAAATTTATAGCACTACTTTACTTATGCTTGTCTATGATCGAGATACTGTGCTCCAAGTCGTCCATAACCGCGGACACGGCTTTCGGAAAGATTAACCCTGCAGGGGGTGCACAAATAGCAACACACACACGATCAACCTTGGGAAAACCAAATCAAAACCCAACGAGGCTTTCACGACAAAGCAATCACAAGATTCATAAATCATTTCAGGGGGCCACCCCACTAAGCTACCCGCAACGAAGTTGGCCGGCTCCGAGACGGACCCAGGGTTTGTGTAGACGGCGGTAAACGACTGGGAACCCAAAAGTGTGACTAGGCTTGTCGATACAGCGAAAACGTGTCACGATCCAAAACAGTACAGGTGCTCCACGCACAATCGTAAATAAAGCAGTAAAGCATGGCATAGGTATAGGATAGTAATAAAGCCCCAAACTAGTTTGTGGCCCCAAGAAATAAGAAATGAATCAAGCTCTGGCTAAGGGGGATTCATAGACTCCCGTATGTGGATAGTGCGAATAATCAAGGAACAGGTATCAAGTACTCGGGGCCTACGGGACACAAGTGGACATGAAAAACCAAATAGCATATATTGCCCACCGTTGCCTCTTTCATTAGTTGTCCCAGCAATTTAATAGTTGTATTTAAAGTCATGATCCTCTCCACCGTAAAGCATATGACAACATCCCAACAACTGTGTGATACTTCATGACACGGGATCGCACTTGGGCAAGCGACTATGACTCGCAAGACCATCTATCTACCAAACAATAGGAATAGGAGGTGTCCAAGACAATATAAAGGCTGTACGGAATATATCTGGTACGGAACACTAAAGCATCACGACACGGATAACAATAGATCAACAGGAGGAAATAAAGACTATAAATGCAAAATAGGTAGAAAGGGGGAGAATGCTCGCCTGGGAAACACGGTCGAAGATACATTAACCGAAGAACTTGTCGATACTCGCATCAACTCAATAGCCTAATCCACGAAGAACCAAAGTACTAAAGAAATACTGGATGCACTATTTAATAATACGGCAGAAGAATCGGCATGTTTATGATATGATGCATGACATGGCGAAGATGCGATGCAACGAGGCAATATTAAGCGGAACCGGGGTCCCGGCAATTAATTAATAGTTCATGTTGTTTAGGTACCCCGCAATTTAAATGTATTAACAAGGCAAACCATGACATCGGTTCGCTACACAAATTTAAATGGAGCCTATATAAGACTGGAATAGCCTGCATATGAGCTCCATATTTAATTTAGGTGAATCATCTAATACCCCCAAACAACCATAATATGTATGCAATCATGGACAATTTAATATGCAACAAGTAGATGTCATATTATAAAAATAGGGGTCTCGGAGAAAGGGGTCACACGTCAAGGTCTGATAGCCTGTCAGATGCCACCAAGTTTGGTACGGTCTTTGGTCTTCAACTTGTCGCGTCGATCTCGGTTTATCATGTACAATTGTCGGTCTTGTCCACGGACAAGCTTGACTTGTCGGTTCGATGTCGTTGTAGCTCTTGTCGTCGGGCGAACTTGCTAAACAGGGTACATCTCACCAGCAGATTCTCCTCACGGAGGCCACACCTTCCAGAACAGCTTGCTAACAGCGGCAAGGCGGTAGTCGCGGCCCGCATGGTACTTGGCAGGGGCACGCAGGGCCTAAACGGTGGAGGACGTGCAGGGGACGACAGCCGGCGGGGAGCAGGCCGGTGATGGCCGAGCTTGCTGGCGTCAGAGGGCGCCCACGACGGGGAGCTTGAGGTCGGGGCCGGGTCTATTGAGGCGGGGCAACGACGACCGGAGGGAACCAGGTCGAGGCAGCGGCGGAACTCGAGCTAGGGAGGAGCAGGCAGAGCCGAGGTACACCAGGGCGACGTGGAGGCAGGACGGGCTGCGGGGAGGTGCCTGGCGGCTTAGTGACGCAGGCGAGGCAGGGAAGCACCAGCGGCGAGTGTGGGCTCCGGCCGACGTCGGGGTGTCGCGGGGAGAGGCGGAGGCAGCGATGCGGCGACCTGGAGGCACGGGTCGGAGCAGAGGCCGCGGGGCGGAGGAGCTCGAGGGGGTACGCAGAGGCAGCCGGACACGATGAGGAAGAAGGGTTCCACAACGGCGTGCTTGGCGGCGGCTTGCAGAGGCGTGCGAGGTCGAGGGTCGGCTCCGGCGAAGGGGCGGCTTGACGGCACGCGACCGCGGGCTCCGTGAGACGTTGGGGATCGGAGAGGGGCGGCCAGTCGTGGTGGCGCAGTGAGGGGACAGAGGGCGGGGCGCTCACGATGGGGAAAGGAGAGGGAATCACAGGGAGGAATAGGAGGACGAGCGTCGTGTGGTGGGGCCGCAGGGTCGGACCGGATACTGTGGCCGTGTCAGGGAGTGGTGTTGTGCGCGTGGGCGCTTCGCAGGCATGTGTAGGTGCGCACGCTGGTGTGTGTGTTAGCGGCAGGGAGTGGTGGCTGGCGGGTTAGGATAGGACTAGAGTTTGTCTAGATTAGGGTTTAGACTGGTTCTGGGTAGTAGGTGGCCGGCTGGGCTGACCTTTGGGCTGGCCTAGTCAGCTGCCTCCCCAAACAAAACATTTTATTTTATTAGATTACTATTTTGTTTTAAAATCCTTTCGTAAATATTTTTAGACAAAACAAAATATCTAGAAGGACTGGTTTTATAATTTGAAATAAAGACAAGAGATATTTAGAAAACAAAGATAGACCTTTTGAAATAGTTTTAGGCAAAAATATGCATGATGACATGACGATGCTCAAATGCAATGTGGCATGATGACATGAGTATGCAGTCCTGATGATGCACAAAGTAAAAACAACACGCGGTTTTCAAGCAGTGGTTTTACCGTGGTGCTACAATTCGACACCACTAACAATGGTTCTCGCCCTCGAGATCCGCCTCATGGTACGGGGAAGAAGGTCAATGATCTGGATCTTCTCGCTTCATATAGATCCTCGCGACACCACTAACAAAGATTCTTGCTCCATATTGGAATCTCCGACACCACCAACAAGAGGTTGTTGCTCACATTCGTCGAGAACACTCCGGAGAAACAAAGACGAAGAAAGAGGTCACAAGGCTACCTCTAACTTCAGTGGAGGAGTAAATTGCATAGATCCACCGATTCAATGTACATAAGCGAATGATAAGAGTAGTCGGATGGGGATCAGTCCATCGCACACCCAAAGCATTACTCTGTACATGAATAGAAGAATTATGCAACCAACTCTCAGGATTCAGACTGAAGATCTTGACAAACGATGTATAGGAACACAAAAGAGTGATGTAGGCTCTCTATCGAATCTGAGGTGGTGGAGTTCATCGTGTTAGAAAACATCGGGAGGTACAAAGAAAGATTTCAGTGAATTTTGATCCACCAAAAGGTACAACCGATGAAGGCTACTCCGATGGCACGAAGACCGGATGTGGAAACACCGTTGCAAGAGGAAGGAATCAAAACCCTGAAGGAACGATGGAAACCCAACCACGAGAATTCCTGGACTCGAAGAGAAGATAAGAGTAGATTCAAAACACACAGAGATAAGAGGAGAATAGCATAGGGGTAAGTAGAAACAGAACTAATCAAATCTATCCAACCGATGTTTTTCAAAATAGTTTTGACACTCTACAACATCCGTTAGCTAGGTTATCCTACAGGTTGGACTAGTGGGGTATCGCAACTGCTGGGCTCTGATACCACTTTGTAAAACCCTCGAATTGGCCCTATGCAAGTTTTAGCGCTTCCCGCCAAACCCGCATAGAAACGATTCAAGTACGCCGACCAGGCACTTGCGTGCGGGTGGAAAACGAAGTAATACCATTACACAATAGTTCACGATGGAACCCACAGAACAAATATATATACAACACGACTCCATGAGTCAAGAATACAGATATATAATGCAAAGATCCAAATCACCTTGAAAACGATACAACATCCGAGTACGGACAAGATCCAAATTGGGCTAAGAGCCCTGAAGAATAATCAATGGCGTCCATATCCCTGCCCAGGCCAAGCCGGAAGGGTAACCCTGCTAACGACGTCGAACTTAAACCTGCTAAAACAAAAGGGGTGCCGACAAAGGGCAAAGGAAAAAGAGAGCAGTCAGTACTAAGGCCAGTACACGGCGAGGCTAGAATTCGGCGGCTCTCGCCTACATAGGTATGGTGGACTGAAGCGGCATCGCAGCATGCACTAAACAATCTATAGAGACTCGATAAACTGTCGGCTATTAGAGAGAGATAAGAAAGACCTATTCGGAACCAAACTTATACTAACACCAATCATACCCATCCTGGTATTCCCCCTCGAGACAAAACGAGGAAGTCAAACCGAGGAACTCACACAGTTGGCACTTTTATTTCATTCCATTGGAGTTACGATACTTACTAGGCAGGTATAACATGACACGATACACCCCAGTTCCACCAGTTGTTGGCACTTTTATTATCCATTCCATTGTAGTGAAGCCGATTACTAGTCATATATTAAGCCAAACTTATAGCACTACTTTAGTTATGCTTGTCTATGATCGAGATACTGTGCTCCAAGTCGTCCATAACCGCGGACACGGCTTTCAGAAAGATTTACCCTGCAGGGGTGCACAAATAGCAACACACACACGATCAACCTCGGAAAAACCAAATCAAAACCCAACGAGGCTTTCACGACAAAGCAATCATAGGATTCATAAATCATTTTAGGGGGCCACCCCACTAAGCTACCCGCAACGAAGTTGGCCGGCTCTGAGACGGACCCAGGGTTTGTGTAGACGGCGGTAAACGACTGGGAACCCGAAAGTGTGACTGGGCTTGTCGATACAGCGAAAACGTGTCACGATCCAAAACAGTACAGGTGCTCCTCGCACAATCGTAAATAAAGAAGTAAAGCATGGCATAGGTACAGGATAGTAATAAAGCCCCAAACTAGTTTGTGGCCCCAAGAAATAAGAAATGAATCAAGCTCTGGCTAAGGGGGATTCATAGACTCTCCCGTATGTGGATAGTGTGAATAATCAAGGAACGGGTATCAAGTACTTGGGGCCTATGGGACACAAGTGGACATGAAAAACCAAATAGCATATATTGCCCACCGGTGCCTCTTTCATTAGTTGTCCCAGCAATTTAATAGTTGTATTTAATGTCATGATCCTCTCCACCATAAAGCATATGACAACTTCCCAACAACTGTGTGGTACTTCATGACATAGGATCGCACTTGGGCAAGCGACTACGACTCGCAAGACCATCTATCTACCAAACAATAGGTAATAGGAGGTGTCCAAGGCAATATAAAGGCTGCACGGAATATATCTGGTACGGAACACTAAAGCATCGCGACACGGATAGCAATAGATCAACAGGAGGAAATAAAGACTATAAATGCAAAATAGGTAGAAAGGGGGAGAATGCTCGCCTGGGAAACACAGTCGAAGATACATTAACCGAAGAACTTGTCGATACTCGCATCAACTCAACGGCCTAATCCGCGAAGAACCAAAGTACTAAAAGAAACACCGGATGCACTATTGAATAATACGGCAGAAGAATCGACATGTTTATGATATGATGCATGACATGGCGAAGATGCGATGCAACTAGGAAATATTAAGCGGAACCGGGTCCCGACAATTAATTAATAGTACATGTTGTTTAGGTACCCTACAATTTAAATGTATTAACAAGGAAAAACATGGCATCAGTTTGCTACACAAATTTCAATGGAGCCAATATAAGACTGGAATAGCCTGCATATGAGCTCCATATTTAATTTAGGTGAATCATCTAATACCCCCAAACAACCATAATATGTATGCAATCATGGACAATTTAATATGCAACAAGTAGATGTCATATTATAAAAATAGGGGTCTCGGAGAAAGGGGTCACACATCAAGGTCCGAAGATCTTGGGGCTCGAAGGGGGTTCGGTGGGATCGATCTTCTCTCGGTGTCTTCATCTTATCGTCGATGATGGAGGACTTGGTTTTCTTTGTCGATAGCCTGTCGGATGCCACCAAGTTTGGTACGGTCTTTGGTCTTCAACTTCTCGCGTCGATCTCAGTTTATCATGTACAATTGTCGGTCTTGTCCACGGACAAGCTTGACTTGTCGGTTCGATGTCGTTGCAGCTCTTGTCGTCGGGCAAACTTGCTAAACAGGGTACATCTCACCAGCAGATTCTCCTCACGGAGGCCACACCTTCCAGAACAGCTCGCTAACAGCGACAAGGCGGTAGTCGCGGCGTGCATGGTACTTGACAGGGACACGCAGGGCCTACACGGTGGAGGATGTGCAGGGGACGACGGCCGGCAGGGAGCAGGCCGGTGATGGACGAGCTTGCTGGCGGCAGAGGGCGCCCACAGTGGGGAGCTTGAGGTCTGGGTCGGGTCCAGTGAGGCGGGGCGACGGCGACCGGAGGGAACCAGGTTGAGGCAGCGGCGGAACTCGAGCTAGGGAGGAGCAGGCAGAGACGAGGTGCACTAGGGCGACGTGGAGGCGGGACGAGCCACAGGGAGGTGCCAGGCGGCTCGGTGACGCAGGCGAGGCAGGGAAGCACCAGCGGCGAGCGCGGGCTCCGGCCGGCGTCGGGGTGTCGCGGGGAGGGGCGGAGGCAGCAATGCGGCGACCTGGAGGCACGGGTCAGAGCAGAGGCCGCGGGGCGGAGGAGCTTATGGGGTGCGCATAGGCGGCCGGACACGATGAGGAAGCAGGGTTCCGCAGCGGTGTGCTTGGCGGCGGCTTGCAGAGGCGCGCGAGGTCGAGGGTCGGCTTCGGCGAATGGGCGGCTGGACAGCGCGCGGCCACGGGCTCCGTGAGACGGCGGGGATCAGAGAGGGGTGGCCAGTCGTGGCGGCATGGTGAGGGGTCAGGGGGCAGGGCGCTCGTGATGGGGAAAGGAGAGGGAATCGCAGGGAGGAAGAGGAGGACAAGCGTCGTGTGGTGGGGCCGCAGGGTGGGACCGGGTACTGTGGCCGTGTCGGGGAGTGGCGTTGTGTGCGCGGGCGCTTCGCAGGCGTGTGTAGGTGCGCAGGCTGGTGTGTGTGTTAGCGGCAGGGAGTGGTGGCTGGCGGGTTAGGATAGGACTAGAGTTTGTCTAGATTAGGGTTTAGACTGGTTCTGGGTAGTAGGTGGCCTGCTGGGCTGACCTTTGGGCTGGCCCAGTCAGGTTCCTCCCGAAACAAAACAATTTTATTTTATTAGATTACTATTTTGTTTTAAAATCCTTTCGTAAATATTTTTAGACAAAACAAAATATCTAGAAGGACCGGTTTTATAATTTGAAATAAAGACAAGAGATATTTAGAAAACAAAGATAGACCTTTTGAAATAGTTTTAGGCAAAAATATGCATGATGACATGATGATGCTCAAATGCAATGTGGCATGATGACATGAGTATGCAGTCCTGATAATGCACAAAGTAAAAACAACACGCGGTTTTCAAGTAGTGGTTTTACCGGGGTGCTACAGATGTGCACAAGCTCAACCATGGTGTTGTATGTTTGGAACTCGACGATGCGCTTGATTGGGTGATTCAAGCCAATGAGGAAACGTGCCATTGTTTGCTCCATGCGCTCATCAATGTTGGCGCGAATCAAGTTGAGTTCCATTTCCTTGAAGTATTCTTCCATGGTCTTTGTCCCTTGATGAAGCGCTTGAAGGTTGTTGAAGAGGTCAAGCGTGTAATGCTCGGGGACGGACCGGGATCTCATGTGAGTCTTCATGTCATGCCAAGTTGTGATTGGTGGCTCTTGCCTTGCATCACGAGAAAATTGAACTTGTTCCCACCAAAGGTTGGCGTAATCATCAAACTCAAGTGAAGCCATGGCGACCATCTTCTCGTTGCTATAGTTGTGCATGTGGAAGATCTTGTCGACTTTGAGTGCCCAGGAGAGGTATTCTTTGGGGTCATTGGATCCAGTAGACTTGGGCATTGTGAACTTGAGCTTGCCGAAAGTTTCTTCATCATTGCGGTCATTGCGACAAGCTTGGTGACCTTGTTGATGATCTTGTGGTTGATGCGGTGGAACTTGGTTCTCGTGACCTTGTTGCGGAGCTTGCTCTTGATATTGTTGGTGAGGAGCTTGTTGGTTCTCTTGGCGCGGTTGTTGATGGTGTTGAGGCACTTGGGCCCATGAGGTTGTTGAGGATGTGGAGCCTCATGACGCGGTTGATGACGAAGAGGAGGCTCGTTCCTCGGTTGGTGATGTTGATTAGGCACATGGACCTCACGGCGAAGAACATGGTCATGAGCCTCTTGACGTGGTGGGCATCGCTCAACTTGTATCACTTGACGCTCCAAGTTTTGTTGAGGTGGAGGAGCCTCGTGATGACCATGGTGTTGGTGCGGACGTTCATGACATTGATGACGAGGAGGACGATCTTGGAGAGGTTCACGTTGATGACGAGCTTGATTCTCCAAATTGGAGTCATCACTTGTTGTGTCAAGTATGTGTCGCGGTCGATGGTGGTAGACTTGCGGTTGCACTTGCGGTTCTTCTTGTGGTTGCTCTTGTTGGATCACTAATGCCCTTGCATGATGACGGTGTGCTTCTTGCCTTGCTCGTGGCCTTGACTAGAAATCACCATCATAGCTTGACGTTGTGGCATGCCGTGGGGAAGGTACATAGTTCAAAGAACTTCCATCTTCAACCACAGGTCATCATTGCATCTTGGAGCACTTGGGTGAAGATCTTGTTGAGGAGGAGAATGACGACGCGAAGAGCTTGATGCACGTGAACGCAGTCTTGCCATTCCATCGATGAGGCGTCGAAGATTGTCATTTGTTTCAGCGATGGAGCGTTGAAGCGCTTCATTTTGGTGGCCGAAGTTGTGATGCATTGCATGCATTTGTCGTTCGAGGCTGTCGAAGCAGTTGTCGATGTTCTTGAACTCGGCTTGCGTCTCGCCAAATTGTTCATCTTGTCGCGTCTCAAGGGCTTGGAAACATTCACAGAACTCTTGTCGAATGATGAAGTGACTTGCGCGCGTCATGTACGGTCCTTGGTCTTCTTATTGGGGAGGTGGTTGGCTCGACTCACCGTGCCTATCCATCATGTAAGACACACAAGTATTGTATATGGAAGTGGAATATGGTGGTGTTAGCCTTGTACCTCACCTTGGGGATTGCACCAAACTAGAAACCACAATTGAGAGTTATAAGCATGCAAAGTGGAATTGCAAAGAAAACTCACACTAAAGAAAGAACTAACTCTCAAAAGCTTGTTGGTGGTAGGTTAGGATTGTGGAATGCCAAAGAACCAACCAAAAGAAAAGGGATAGTCAAAAGTGGGTAAAATCCAACAAAACTCAAGTCAAAGGCGAAGGTCAACAACTCAAAAGGGTGACGGGAACCTACGACTATATACACACATGTGGAGATAGTTGGGATTGACATGACTATGAAAATGAGCAAACAAAAATGTCCTAACGAAGACTTAGCTCGTTGTCGTGCCAATCCAAGGAGAGACCGTGGCTCGTTTGCAAAGAGGAAAAAATGAGCAACGAATTTGTGCACTTGCCTTGGGCGCTCTTCTTTCTCTCTTGCTTACAAGCTTTGAGACTCTCTTTTTCAAGGGAAGCCTATTTTTCTTTTTCTTTTGCTTTGTATCTTTTTCTTTCTTTCTTTTTTATTTGCTCTCCCTTGATGCTACCTAGTCACACTTGATATTGCTCTTGCACTCTCACTATCCAAGGACAAATGCACAATGCTCAAGCAAACACAAGATGAGCCACTCTCATGGGATAGGTACACACAAAGGAAGATAGGGGTTAACAAGGTGACACAAGTTATACCTTCGTTGGTGATGATGAACTTGGCATCGGTGGTGCGGGATGATGTTCATGGTCCGAGGTGTCAATGAGCACGGGTGTTGTCGATGTGGAAGCTTGTTGTTAGTTGACGACATGTACACGGGCACAAACAAACAAGAGGAAATTAGCCAATGCAAGATTAGAGGCAAAGCTGTCAAAATCAGGCGTCAGGACCGGAGACTCCGGGGTTTCAGGCCGGAAACTCCTGTTCAGGCCAGAGACTCTGGTATGGGTAGGTCGGAGACTCCGGTGTGCAGGACGGAGACTCCGGTTTGGAGTCAGATCACGAACTGCTCATGTTCTTGAACGGAAATCCACGCCTTTTGTCCTCAAATCCGCGAAAAAAGGCCAAATTGGGCTGGGAAAACGCAGGATAAAGCTGGACCAACACCTAAGACAAGGTTTGGCCGGACCAAAACCACAAATAACACTCCAAATCAAGAGATCGATCCAAAGGCAAATATGGGCTGTTTTTTGGGGATTTTCGAATTTTTGGTGGATAAAAGAAAAAATTTGTGGGGGAATTCATGAGCAACGAAGCTCCTGATACCAATATGTTGAGGGCAAACCTCTAGGGTGGCCCGATCTTTCACGAATCCCACTCAAATCAAGGATGGAGTGCGGGGGAAGGAGGGAAGGATGAACATGATGAACTCACGCACGAAGAACGCGATGAACATTCACGCGCAAAACCATGATACACACAAATAGCTCACGCCGGTGGTGACCGGTCCGGCGCAATCCCTAGGATCGGCGTCGGGCGGAGGACTCTCTCTCGAACCAGCACGGCGAGATGGGAGACTCAGTGAGATCTTGACGTCTTGGCAAAGGGACACCGATGCCAAGGCCTTGTACAACACGGAGGCACGATGCAAACTCCAACGAGGTTTGGGGTATTTGGTGCTCCTTTGTCAAAGGAGCATGAGGCAAGAACTAGATAGATCCACAAGGGGTTTCCACTAATTCCAAATATCAGGCCTAGGGTTTACAATGGAGGTGGGGGACTATATATAGGCCAACCACTTAAACAGGGGTACTTTAGGAATAAAAGATAAGTTCTGGATGGACTAAGGGGTACATGGGCCGCAGGCCCAAAGGCCTTTTCATGCCTAGCGTCCGTCGGACCGGAGACTCTGGTGTGCAGGCTGGAGACTCCGGTCTAGGCCAGAGACTCTGGTCTAGGCTGGAGAATCTGATGTAGCCTCCGGACCAGCCTCCAGAGGGGCCATCTGGCTGTCCTGGTGCCTGGTTCAAGGGGTTAGACCGGAGGTGGGCTGGAGTCTCCGGGGTCTTCAGGCCGGAGACTTTGGTGGACCGGAGACTCCGGTGTGCATAGACCGAGACTCCGGTCTGAGCAGCTCCAGCGGCTTCTGCTTCACACTCTGCTCCTTGTTCTCCATCCTTGGGTTCTTGGTGATGTGTCGAGGCTTTGTACCTGATGATGCATAGAGTAGTTGCATGAAGTAGCACACCATCCAAGGAGGTATCAAATTGGCACGAGGAGAGGAGCGAGTTCACCTTAGCTTGTAGGAGTTTGGCTCGGGCACGAGTCATGGGTCCACTTGGGGGACTTGTTGGTGTAGATGTAGGAGTGTCCGTAGGATGGGCTGCATCATCGCGTCGTGGCGATCCGCCGATGATCATCGTCTCCGCCAGATCGATGGCGTTTGTGAACCCGACCGGCGTCACCATGATGTGTGTGATCGGGTGCGATGATGGGATGTAGCTGCTGGGCAGGATCTGAAGGATCCCCCGCTTGCGATCATGCGGCCGGTGGCGATCGACTGATCGATTGGAGAATATGGTCTCGCCACAGAACTTAGGCTTGACCGGCCATGCCCCATGGTGTGTGCCAGTGTCGTGGGAATGACCACGGCAGTCGCCACCAGGGGTGGCGATTGATAAGATTTGGGGCAAGAGCTAGTCACGATTTGTGGTGCGAGATTGAGAGCGGAGACAAGGGATTTACCAAGGTTCGACCCCCCTAGGGTAAAGACCTACTCCTGCTAGATTGTATTATGGGCGAGTGAATTACAAGGTGGTCGAGCTCGGCGCCTAGGCAGCGAGTCGCTTGGATGGGGTAGCTAATAGCACGTGAGTATATAGAGTACCCTAGGGAGGTTTATATAGGGGGTACCTCGCTAGGGTTTATAGGATTACAACTGAATCAGTTAAGGTTTCGGAGGATTTGACCTAATCCGACTAGGCCTAAGCTCGTGCGCCTCTAGCTTCCAGTCGCCAGGCTTCTGCTTCAGTCGCTTTCCAGTCGCCGTTCCTACAGGCCCATTCACATTGGACTTGGGCCAGTAAAATCGTCCTTGGAGGCATATCTCGATTGGTATATCCCCATTAGGGGGTCGAAGGGGATCTCCTCTTGATGCGGGCGATGCCAAGGGGCCAACCAGGCAATGCGGCGCCGCTGGGAGCAGCACTTGACCCTTCCCTAAGTGTGCAGCCTTTTGCCCGCACCCTTTCGTCAAGCATCTTCTGTGTGCCAATTGCTGCATTGTACATTTCCCAAATGTAATGCCAATTGGCTAGTATCAATGAATTTACCTTTGTCTTCGTGTTCTTTGCTCTTTTTCATGCCGTATCATGCTTAAGGTTACCTTTTGATCCATCCGTCCCTTGCCGCCTTTATGCCTCCACAGAGCCTGTAGGGGCATTATTCATCTTCTCATGCGCCTTTCTCCCGCTCCTTAGTTCCAGCTTTGTCGTTGACTCATGCCTTGCTTACAGGGCCGGCCTCCACCGGAAGCCGCGGGATTGCTGCTATCCAGTGGCGAGCCTTGTACTCTTGCTGAGACCTTGCTCTAGCCTCTCCTTGTTCATCCATCTGTTACTCATCCTGAAACATGATGAACACACCTTAGGACATCTTTCCCATGCCTCAGGTGATGAGGACATCCCTACAGTGACATCTACCCCAATTGCTAATGATGATGTTCCAATTGCAAGGAAAGATCAATCCAATGAGATAAGGATTGGACCAATCACAAGAGCTCGTGCTAAGCTACTAGAACAATAGGGGAACTTGTTTCTTAATGAACCTGGTGTTTTAATTAATGAGAATTTTATACTACCTAAGTCTTTGAATTATTGCATGATCAGGTACTTAGGAGAAGAAGGCGTAGCACGGAGCGAGGAGCTAATGGAGCATGGCGTGTTGATCAATGAAGAATGCGCGAGGGAGGAGAGGGAGGAAGCACAAGGAGCTGTCCAAGACGAAGATCAACGAGAGAAGGGAATTCTCTGCCGCGGCAGAGAAAAGCCTCAATTCTCTGCCATGGCAGGCTGCCGCGGTAGGAAAACCGAGTCCCTCTCTGCCACGGCAGGCTACCGCGACAGAGAAAATGACTAGAACTCTGCCACGACAGAGACAATTGGACAAACCCAAGTTGGGTCGGTTTGTACCTTAGTTGGGTGGGACCAACTCAGATCCCCACCTTGGCCGCCACCCCTAGACTCTTAAATAGATGGGGCACACCACCAGTTATTGTTTTAGACCACGTTAAAATATTTTGGAGTTGTTACTTTCATAGAACCTCTGGAATTACCCTATGTTCGAATTTACCAACTATAATTGAGTGTGATCTGTTGTTCCATTGGGAATTAGTAGATTGTATATTACCGTTCGTGGTCACGGCTGCGTGCGCAAGAGTGTGGTGTTGTGAATATCCTACAAGGTTCAAGAGCTGTTTCATTGGCATTAGGGATCGAGTGGGAGAGATCATAGCTACGCACTAGTTATCTATCATCCACCATCATCATCGACAAGAGCTTGCTGAGAAGATTGGGCCACCCCATATCATCTTGGTACCAGATTTCCTTGTTGCCTCGGTAAGCAATCCACAATCCATCCATAGATTAGATAGTGTTATTTAGTCCTATATAGAAAAAGCCCCACAAAAAGAGTTGCCATAGACTAGATTGCATCGTAGACAAGTAATAGTTGCTGGTCGTGTTCATCCTTTAGTTTAGATCTAGATCTGTCTTCGTAAATTTATCATATTTCTAGTTTTGTTCTAGCCGAATCCACCATAGTTTCCGCCACCACCAGGTCAGATCCGATCTAATCTAAGAGTCCTAGTCTTTTACTCTTGGCCGAGTCGGAATTAAAAAAAAATTCCTACCGACTCTGTCGCGGCACAGAAACGGCCTATTTCTCTATCGCGAGTCATGTTCTGCCACGACTCGGGTTCGCTGCCGCGGCACGTTTTTGACATGTTTCTCTGCCGCGGCAGGATTTGTTCTGCCACGGCACGATTTTGTCCAGTTTTTCTGCCACGGCAGGCAAATTTTACAGTGTGGATTTGCACTTTTCCTTCAACCTTAGCCACAACCATTCTATTACATAGGTGTAGGAATTTGCCCATTGAGACTAGTTTCCTCTCCTACAGGCTTCTCTTAGGATTTTGGTGCTGTACTTTGTAATTTGGCCGTGTGTGTTCTATATATAAAAAAGAGAAAAAAGCAAGTTAGCAAAAGAAAAGCAAAAAGAGCTATACAAAAGAAAAAGAAAAATAGTGAAAAAGAGAATTTGAGCAAGAGGCCTAGTGATATCTTTGTGCATCGATAGATTGAGAAATCTTGTGCCTGTTTACTTTGAGCTTTGCTAGTGTCTCTCGAGAGTAGTGCAACACCCTTCATAGTTGCATTGCCACGTTTTTCTCCACGTGTGTGTTTCTTGGGTTTTTGTATGATCAACACTAGGACTTGTTTGCGGTGTAGATAGGATACCATACCTATAGGTCCACCATAAATAACCTGTGTGCCCTGTGATCGTTCTCTATACCTTCGATATTCAATTCATCACATCAGTGCATCAGTCGTTGATTTCGTTTGGTAGAGCATCTCTATTCACTTTGGAACGGTAAGATCTCCTTTCATGTCAGTTGTGAGTGAGTTGTGAGAGTTTCAACCATACTGATTTTGATTTTTGCACTAACCTACTAATCATGTCTTTGAGTGATGATGAAGTTGTGTCACAGAAAAAGCAGCTTGAGGAGCTTGTTACTTGGCGTGAGTCTGTTGATAGAAATATCACCGACATACAAGATGCTATGGAGAATAATACTGGAGCAATCAATAATATTCAGACTCAGCTGACTGCAATGAATGTCAACTTTGCCACCTTGCAGCGATCAATTAAGGCTATTCAAGTGACACTCCAGCCAGGACCCGCACAACAACATGATGATGCGTTTGAGGACTTTGATGAGGGTAGTGCGGCTGATGCTGCCCCGCGTCGTGGCAGGGGACGTGCCAATCCCCTTGCACCTGCGGCTGCCCCTCTTTATGGCCGTGGGTATGCTCCTGTTAGACGTGCCCAGCGTGTTTACAATCTAGTTGATGATAGTTTGGGCAAGCCCAAGTTCTCAATTCCCTCTTTCAGTGGCACTCTTGATCATGAGGATTATATTACTTGGGAGTTGAAGATTGAGAAGCTCTAGCGTTTGTTTGATTATCCAGAAGACAAGAAGGTCAAGCTTGCAGCATCAGACTTATATGGTTATGCTTTGCGTTGGTGGGATGCTATTGTGCAGAATAGACGGAAAGACAATGAACTTCCTGTGAGGGATTGGCGTGAGATGAAGGCCATTATGGCGGATCGTTTTGTTCCCTCCAATTATTTGTGCTCCGTGTTTGACAAGCTGACATAGTTGAGGCAAGTCACAATGACAGTTGATGAGTACTACATGGAGATGGAGATGCTTATGCAGCGTGCTAATGTTCGTGAATCACGAGAGATGACAATGCAACGTTTCCTCAACAATTTGAAGCTTCAAATCAAGAGCATTGTGCGTTATCACAAGTATGAGACAATGAACGAGCTGCTGCACCATGCTAGAGAGGCTGAATCCCAGTTGGCCGAAGAGGCAAAGTCACGTGCTCATTTTCCATCTTCCAGCATATTTTCGGCCAGATCTACACCCCCTCGTGTACCGCCACCTGCTGCTAGTCCTCCTACACCATTGGCCAAACCAGCAAGTACTTCTTCGTTTGGTTCCAATGCTCGGAAGCCGGTTGCTCCTGCTGCTAGCTCGGGTTCCAACATGTCTACTGCGCGTACTCGCGATGTGGTGTGCCATACTTGTGGAGGTAGAGGACACTACAAGAAGGATTTTCCAAACATCAAGGTTATGTTTGTCAACAAACAAGGTGAAGTAGAAGGTGGAGATGAAGCTTTTGACGATGACAATGATGATGTCGAGGAGGGTGCCGATGCTTATCCTGAGCGTGCCGCAACTATTGTCGTCTCTTCATGCATACTTAGTGTGCAACCGGTTGAGAGGAATCCTAGCATTGCAACTTGTTCCAGACAAAAGCTCTAGTTGGACCTAACAAATCTTGCAAGGTCATTATTGATGGAGGTAGATGCAGAAATCTTGCAAGTAAAGAATTATGTGCCAAGATGAATTTGACATATTTGCCTCATCCGGAGCCATACTACATACAATGGTTGAGCAACAATGGTGAGATGAAGGTAAATCAAATGGTACGTGTGAATTTCAAATCGGGCCATACAAAGATTCTATTGACTTTGATGTGGTCCCTATGACTGTTTGCCATCTTTTATTGGGTCGGCCTTGGCTTTATGATCGCCATGTGCAACACAATGGCCAAGACAATACGTCATCTGGAATTCAAAGAAAAGAAGATTACTATGCAGCCAGTGACACACAAGATATTGTGAATGATTCTCGCCAGAAGATAGAGGTGAATTTGAAGGAAGATCCTATAGCTTGGCGTGATTGTGTGACAACTGTTCCTGATGTAATCGAGCCTAAATTGAGTGATATAACGAAAAGTGAGAGAGTGCCTGGTCTATTGATATTAGCCACCAAGGAAGATATGAGAGAATTTAGTGAGGATCCTACAGCTATGCCACTTGTGCTCGTGTATAAGGGCGAGGTATCGGTTTCTAACGACATGACCCCTATTTCTCTTGGTTTCTCTTCTGTTTTGCAGGACTTTGGGGATGTGTTTCCAGAAGATGTACCTGCAGGCTTGCCTCCATTGCATGGTATAGAACACCAAGTCGACTCGATTCCTGGTGCCACACTTCCCAATCGTGCACCCTACAGGACTAATCCCGAAGAAACTAAGGAAATACAGAAGCAAGTACAAGCGTTGTTGGATAAAGGGTACATAGATGTTCCTCTTAGCCCTTGTGTTGTTCCTGTTATTTTAGTGCCTAAGAAAGCTGGTACATGGCGCATGTGTGTAGATTGTAGAGCGATTAATAACATCACTATTCGATATCGTCATCCTATTCCACGCTTAGAGGATATGCTAGATGAATTGAGTGGTGCCGCTATTTTCTCTAAAATTGATTTGCGTAGTGGTTATCATCAAATTTGGATGAAAGAAGGGGATGAGTGGAAAACTGCTTTCAAAACGAAATTTGGCTTGTATGAGTGGTTAGTCATGCCGTTTGGTCTTACTAATGCACCTAGTACATTCATGCGATTGATGAATCATGTTTTGAGAGATTTTATTGGTCGTTTTGTGGTTGTTTACTTTGATGATATACTTATATACAGCCACACCGAAACTGAACATTGCACTCATATTCGCCAAGTTTTGCAAGTGTTGCGTGATAATAAATTGTATGCTAATCTTGAGAAGTGCACATTTGCAAAAGATAAGGTCATATTCCTCAGATTTGTTGTATATAAGCATGGGGTAGAGGTAGATCAACCTAAAATTGAATCAATTCAGAATTGGCCTACTCCCATGAATGTAAGTCAAGTGCGTAGTTTCCACGGCTTAGCTGGTTTCTATAGGCGCTTTGTGAAAGATTTTAGCACCATTGCTGCATCTTTGAATGATTTGACAAAGTGATGGGGATATGCCAAAGGGGGTATGCCCAACAGGACGTTCCGATTGGGCCGAAAGGCCTGTGAGTGCGCCTGGAGGATGGCAACTGGACAACAACGGAAGGAGAAGCCTAGCGACTGGCGACTGGAGGCCTAGGAGCGTAATAGGGGCCCAGTCGGATTAGGTCAAAACCTCTGGATCCTTATCTTGTTTGGTGGTGACTTGTAAACCCTAGCGAGGTGCCTCATATATAAACCTCCCTAGGGTATCTTAGAGACTCACGTTCCATCATACACCCCCCTCAAGCGACTCGCAGCATAGTCGCCGAGATCGCCACCCCTGTAACTCGCTCTCCAATAATCTAATCTAGCAGGAGTAGGTCTTTTCCCTCCGGAGGGCCGAACCTGGGTAAACCCATGTGCATCCGCCCCTATCTCGCGCCGCAGATGGCCACCAACTCTTCCTCACGAAACACTCAATCGCTGCCAGTGGCAATGACTGCCGTGGCCATTTCCACGATAGTGGCGCCCACCATGGGGCATAGCGTGACTGGCCTGAGTTCTGCGGCGAGACCCTACTCGCCAATCGATCGGCCGCTCGCCACCGGCCGCATGATCGCCATCGGCGGGATCTTACAGATCCTGCCCAGCAGCTACATCCCGGCGTCACGCCCGGTCACTCACGGCGCGGTGATGCTGGTCGGCTCCATCAACCTCTTCGTCGGCTTCACCGGCACGGTCGACCCAGCTGCAACGGTGATAGTCGGCAGATCGCCGCCGCACCGCGATCTGCTTTCGAAGGAGCAGGTCCGCTCCATCAGGAGCCTCGTCACCGAGTACGACTTGGCCGCCAGCGACGCAATCGAGACCAATGCCGCCACCAACGACGACGCCCTAAACGACGACGCCGACTCCGCGACTCCTGCCTCGGTCAACGGATCCATCACCACCGCATCACGAGAGGACTCCATCACGCGAGTCTCCAACCCCGAGGACTTCGAGGACTCCTCCATCCTGGGGATCTTCGACTCCGATTCAAGCTTGGAGTCCCCTGAGGATTTTCGCGCCAGATCCAATCGCTTCAATGCGATCTACATGGCGGGCAGCACGGCCGCCCCGCCAGATCCGTTCGCCACGCTGATCCCGCCGACTGCGACGGCCACGCAGGTGGAGCAAGCCCGCCTGTGGCTCGCGGAGGCACAACGCAACGAACTCGCTGAGCGCGAGAAATACTGCCTCGAACGAGAGACGGCGTGAGAGCTGTCGCTCTATCAGCAGCGCCGCATCAGGACCTGCCTGAACTCCAACGTCCAGGGCCGCGTCCTGAACTTCAACGACGAGAGCGACCCCGCACGCGCCACCGAGCGCGAATACTGCGAGAACGCGCCGCCAGGCGGAAGCAACCCCGCGAGACCACCACCCGGTGCACCGGCAACCGGAGCCACTCCACCACCCATGGGCCGTGCGCCCCCGCCGGACCAACCGCGGATCATTATCTCGCCTCAAGCCCGCGACGCCAACGGGCTACCATTATACTCCACCCCGATGGACAACGTCGTCGCGGCCGATGCTGCAATCGCCAACCTCGACGTCCAAGGGGACGGCGCGCTACAGATCCAGTACGCCAAGGCCCTACTCATCAGGGCCATCGAGCAACAAGCTGCGGGACCCGACCCACAGGGACGAATGTACTCCTGCTCATCAGCAAGCAGGGCGACATCAAGCGGCCACCCCACCGTGGCCAATGCATTAACTTGCCCACCACCGCAGCCCCTGGCGAACCAACCACAGGCCGCCAATCCCGCGCTGTCCACCAACGAGCCACAACCAGCGAATAACACGGTCGCCGCCAACGCGTAGCCCATCGATGCCCGTACGAACATCATCAACAACCAGGCGTGGCGGTCGCGCCAGCCCAACGACCTGAGGCACACCCTCACCAACCACGGTGACCCGGAACCAAGAGGCTCACTCGGTCGAGTCGGGCCGCAATGCTTCGGGCCCATGATTCGCGGGGAAAAATACCCCGCCAACTTCAAGGCCCCCAAGGAGATCAAAAAGTATGACCTGACGTACGATCCCGCTGTCTGGTTGGACACATATCTCATGGCAATGGGAATCGCGGGCCACACCGACCTGCTCGCCGCTCGCTACCTCCCCCTGATGATGGAGGGTGCGACCCGGCAATGGATCAACACGCTCCCCGCCGACAACATCGATTCCGGGGAAGAAATGCGGGACGCGTTCATCAGGCACTTCGAGGGTTCCTACACCCGCGCCACCACCATAGAGGACCTGGAGCGATGCATCTAGGGACAACGCGAGTCGACTCGCCGCTGGATCCAAAGATGGCAAGAACTATGATAAACGCCTCCGGCATCCACCCAGACACAACGATACACTGCTTCAAGAACGTGTGCCGGTACGAACCCCTGGTCGCTAAGATCAAGAGGGTCTACCGGATGCTCGACAACATCCCCGACCTCCTCGAGATCGCCAAGCGCTATGCGGAGGAGGACCCCTACCAAGACTCCGACGACGAGTCAGGAGGAAGACGCCGCACCAGCATCCACGACAGCGGGCGCCTACGTGACATGCGCTACAGCAACACCCGCATCACCGGCAAGCGCTGCACGGACGGGCGAGTTGACTTCATCGGCAACGCCGGCTACGGCCAGTGCGACTCCAAGAACTACCGTCAGGACGGAGGAAACTGCCGCAACAGTGGGAACTATCACGCCAACAACGCGACGAGGCCGAAATTCGACCCCGCCGCCCTGCTCAATCAGCCCTGCATCTACCATAGCAGGGTGGGAAAACCCACCACCCACACCACCGCTGATTTCCACTCTCTCAAAGAGATCGAGAAGGCGAGACGAGAAAAGGGAGGACCCCAACAACAACCCACCCCGGGACAACGGGAACGACGACGGCTTCGGCACCGCCGTCGGCTCGCTACACACCTTCACCGGACTCAGCACCAAGCGCGAGAGAAAGGTGCTCGCCCGCGTGGCCGCCGTCAATGCGGTGACTCAGGTCGACATCCCGCGCTTCCTCAACTGGTCCAAACAGAGTATCACTTGGAGTCGCTAGGACCACGCCCCCAGAATCGAGTACCCAGGGCGAGTCGCCCTGGTAATCAGTCCCAAAGTGGCCGACTACTGGCTACCCAAGAAATTAATGGACGGCGGGAGCTCCATCAACATCATGTACCTGGACACGTTCAAGAGGCTACAGCTCCTAGAGTCGACAATCCAGCCGACCCTGACAACCTTCCACGGTATCGTCCCCGGTCGGAAGGCATACCCGATCGGAAAAGTGACGCTGCCAGTCACCTTCGGCACACCGGCAAACTACCGCACCGAGCGAATGGAATTCGAGCTGGTGAACTTCCGCAGCCCCTACCACTGCGTGCTGGGACGCCAGCCGTTTGCCAAATTCATGGCGACCCCCTACTACGCGTACAACATGATGAAGCTCCCCGGGCCAAGCGGCATCATCACTGTCCACGGCAACCCCGACATGGCCGTGGAATGGGAGGACAAAGGCACCGAGCTCGCCGACACCGTTATCGCCGTGGAGACCGACCACGCGGAGGAGCTCGTGAAATACGCGGGAAACATCAACAAGGATGACCCCACCATCCTGAAGAAACCAACCGCCGCGAACTCCACGTACGAGGCGACCACGCACACCCGCACCGTCGAGCTCGTCCCAGGCGACTCCAGCCAGACGGTCACCATTGGGGCGCACATGAGCCCCGCATAGGAAAGCGCGCTCATCGGGTTCCTCCGTGAGAACCGCAACATCTTCGCATGGAAACCATCTGACATGCCAGGTGTCCTGAGGGAACTCGCTGAGCACAAACTCAACGCCGACCCCAAAGTGCGACCAGTAAAGCAGTCGCTACGACCCTTCAATGAAGAGCGCCGCCGAGCAATCGCCGAGGAAGTTCAGCGCCTGCTAGCCGCAGGCTTCATCCGGCCAATCAAATACTCCAAGTGGCTGGCAAACCCAGTCCTATTTCTAAAAAAGAACAACACATGGAGAATGTGCATCGACTACACCAACCTCAACAGCGCCTGCCCGAAGGAGGAGTTCGTCCTACCGCGCATCGATCAGATCATCGACTCGACCGCGGGATCGGAGTCGCTGTGCTTCCTTGACGCTTAATCTGGTTATAACCAGATCAAGATGGCGGTCGAGGACGATGAGAAGACGGTGTTCATTACGCCATTCGGCGCCTTCTGCTACACGACAATGACGTTCGGCCTCAAGAACACAGGCGCCACATACCAGAGGTGCATGCAGGAGTGTCTAGCGAGCCAAATTGGCCGCAACATTCACATCTACATCGACGACGTGGTGGTAAAATCCACCCGCCAGGACGACCTGCTCGCCGACCTAGCCAAAACCTTCACGAATCTGCAGAGGTACAACATCAAGCTGAACCCCAGAAAATGCACCTTTGGCGTCCCCATCAGACAGCTCCTAGGATATGTAGTCTCCAAGCGAGGCATCGAAGCCAACCCCACCAAGATCGACACCATCGCGCGACTCAGGAAACCCGAGTGCCTGCGTGACGTCCAGAAGTTGGCAGGGCGAGTCGCAGCCCTTAGTCGCTTCAACCCCCGACTGGGCGAGAAGGCAATGCCCCTCTACCGCCTGATGCGCAAGAAGCCCACGTTCCAATGGGACGTGGAGGCCGACGACGCACTCAAAGCGCTCAAAGAAGTGCTACTCACGGCCCCACTACTCACTGCTCCACTCGACAAAGAGCCAATGCTCGTTTACGTCGCGGCCTCTACTCGAGTCGTCAGCGCCATGATGGTCGTCGAACGACCGGAAGAGGGCAAGGACCGCCCCATACAGCGCCCCGTCTACTACATCAGCGAAGTCCTAACGGACTCACGACAGCGCTACCCGCAATACCAAAAACTGGTGTACACGGTATTCCGAGCACAGCGGCGACTCCCACACTACTTCCAGGAGCACCCAATCACGGTGGTCTCCTCCGCGCCCCTGCAAGACATCATACGCAATCGCGAGGCGACCGGGCGAGTCACCAAGTGGGCCGTCGAAATCGGCGTCCACAACATCAAGTACGAGCCCCGCAAAGCAATCAAGTCACAAGCCCTGGCTGATTTCCTTGCAGACTGGGAAGAAGCACAGCAGCCAGAGAAGCTCCCGTACCTCCACTATTGGTCGCTCCATTTTGACGGCTCCAAGAACGCCGACGGTGCAGGGGCTAAGGTCATACTGACCTCTCCCAAAGGAGACAAGCTCCGCTACGTGCTCCACCACAACTTCAAGCCCTGCACCAACAACATGGCAGAATATGAGGCCCTCCTTCATGGCATGAGAGCCTCCAAGGAGATGAACGTCAACCGCCTAAGATGCTATGGCAACTCCGACCTGATCGCCGGCCAAGTCGCCGGGATGTACGACGTCGTCTCCCCAACAATGATCGCGTACCGCCAAGCTGTCGACCAGTTGGGAGGACACCTCGACGGCTACTCCGTCGAGTGGATCGACAGGCGCAAAAACGAGGAGGCAGACGCCCTCTCCCGCATCGGATCGACCCGACAAGCGCCACCAGTAGGCGTCTTCCTCGACATCATCCACAAACCGTCGGTCAGCCCACCAAAAGAGATCGACATCGGGATCCCACTGCAACCAGAACCGGCCTTAGTCGCCATGGTTGTGGAACCTAGCGATTGGACAACACCATACGTCGCCTTCTTGGAACACAAGCTCCTACCAAGCAATGAGACGGAGGCATGAATGATCGTGCGTCGCTGCAAATCCTTCGTCATAATCAACGGCGAGCTCCACAGACGCAACATGACCGGTGTGTTCCAGCACTGCGTACAGCCAGAAGAAGGCCGCAAGATTCTCCGGGATATTCACGCCAGCGACTGTGGCCATCACGCTAGCGCCAAGTCGCTAGTTGCCAAGGCCATGCGGCACGGTTTCTACTGGCTCACCGCACACGCCGACGCCACCAACATCATCCAATGATGCGTCGGGTGCCAGAAATACGCCCACCAGACGCACCTCCCCGGCTTGGCACTCAAGACCATCCCCATCACGTGGCCATTCGCCGTATGGGGCATGGACATGGTAGGCCCGTTCAAGAAGGCCCCGTCTAGCTTCACTCACCTCCTGGTCGCAGTCGAAAAGTTCACCAAATGGGTCGAGGCCAAGCAAATAAAAAAGTGCGACGGCAAGATAGCCACCAAGTTCCTATGCGAGCTCATCTATCGGTACGGCTACCTGCACAGCATCATAACAGACAATGGCACCAACTTCGCCAAGGGGGCCATGGCGGAATTCTGTGAAGAACATGGCATACGACTCGACCTCGCATCAGTCGCCCACCCGGAGTCAAATGGCCAAGCAGAACGCGCCAACCAGAGCGTCCTACACGGGCTTAAGCCGCGACTCTAGGTGCCCCTCGAGCGCACCCCAGGATGCTGGGTCGACGAGCTCCCCTCTATGATATGGGGGATCCGCACCTCCGTCAATCGCTCCACCGGGTTCACGCCCTTCTTCATGGTGTACGGCGCCGAGGCTGTTATGCCAACAGACCTGGAGCACGACTCACCTCGAGTCGCCAACTACGTCGAGGCGGCCAACAAGGTTGCCTGCCAAGACAGCATTGATCAACTGGACGAGGCACGCGACTTGGCTCGCTCCCGCACCACCATATACCAGCAAGGACTCCGCCGCTACCACAGCCACCGAGTGTGAACTCGCACCTTCCAGGAAGGCGACCTGGTCCTATGACTGGCCCAAGACAAGAAGGGCATGCACAAACTCTCCCCCCAAGGGAGGGGCCGTTCGCCATAGGCCGAGTCCTTGGCAATGATGCCTACTACGTCATCGACATACGGGGTGACAGCTAGCTGGAGGTCGGGAGGCCATGGAATGTAAACCTCCTGAGAAAGTTCTGTACTTAGAACCTCACATTGTACTCCACTGACATATATAATGAAATTCATCCGGATTGCACAAATGGTGTCCACTCGACATATCCTTGTACCACTCGCACTCGTACATATTAGCAATACACTACTTACAGAAGTCAACCTTTGGTCGAGCGACCGGCACGGCTAAGTAGTGCAGCACAAGGGCACCGGAAATATTCGGGCCTTGGGTCGTCCACGAAAACGCCAACCTAGAGCCGCCATTGGAGTCGCCTGGCCCGACTGGCCCACCGGGCCAAGACAACCGATACACGATTCTCACAGCGACCTGTCCCTCCCATCCTCGTGCAAAGCGACTCGAACGGTTAAGTACCACGCACGGGGACTCCGCAGAATGGGAACCACCACGCGACTCAGGAACACACCAAGTAAGAGAGCTGCCTAGTACTCGCCAAGCGACTAGCTCTCCGGGCCAGGGGAGGAGACGCGTTACAAACAACGCATCTACAACCTGCAACAGGAACATGACCAACGTGGTCGGGCACCATGCTCGGGGACTCGCTTACAAATCAGTCCTATTCACGCTCGGGGACTCGCTTACAAAGTCAGTCCTACCCGCGCTCGGGGACTCGCCACTCAGAAGACGCGAGAGATAAAAAACAATGCCTAAACCAAAACAATACATAAAAGTACACAATCGAGTTATACCCCATTAAAGGGCGGACGCGCTCGGGGACTCGTTCAACCAAAAACAAACACACCACACAATCCTAGTCGCAATACGAGTCGATTGACTACCCTTGGCATATATTGCAAAATATTTTACAGCATTCGCCACTTGGCATACTTCACAAATTGGACAACTACATTGTTTATCCCACAGGCCCTGATGAAGAAGCAGCACTACCTCCCTTGACACGAACAAAAGGCTGCCACGGGTTCGTCGGATACGTCGTCAGCGACTTCGACAACGACGACCGAAAGGGCTGCTCCGACTTCATATCGCGGTGCTCCGGCTCGAGGTCGCCAGGCGCCAACACCGTCTCCTGGTACGGCAGCAGATCCCCCATCGCCAAGACCCGATCGGCGTAAGGAGCGGCCTTCGCGGTCAGCTTCAGCACCTCCGACATCTCCACCGTGCCGGTCGCCGATGGGTAGCCACTCGTCACGTCGTCAAGGTCGAAGTCGTCAGGGAAGTGGGTGAGACCTAAGATCAACGCTGTGGTGGCCCCGCGCCTGAACGCTGAGCGCGTCATCCACTCCACGACGGCAGGCACCTCCTCTAGATAGCGCCACACATCCGTAAGCCCCCCAGGAATAACTTCGGTGGGGGACATGCCCTGAAGAGCTGCTTGGACGCACAACGCCGAAGCCGTGGCCGTGTTCACCAGGACAGTCACGCACTGCGAAGCATTGTAGGTCTGCACCACTGGATCGCTTTGGCCTATCACAGCTGCAAAATCAGGCATCAGTGAAACTATGAAAACCCCCAATCAGGGACTCGACAAACGAGTCAAGCAAAGACGGAGACTCACCAAGGGGTTTGCGGTAGTTCTCCGTGACGTGCTTCTCCAAGGTGGTTTGCTCGTTGTGCAGCCCCACGATGATGGAATCCGTGGCTTTGTGTTCTTCCTCAGACGCAGCAACAGCAGCCTTCACTCGTTCCTCCGAAGAAACCGAGGCCGCTCTCGCCTCCTCCAAGTCTTGGACCAGGTAGGCTATTCGTCCATTCGATGCGTCCAGATCGGTGACTAGGACTTACCCCTCACGGGCCTTGGAAATCGCAGTCAGGAAACCATCTGCAAGAGAAACCATCAGCATGTCGCACACCACTAGTTCACATCTGATAGAAGAAAAGAAAAACAAACAGATACTCACCAATAGTTTCCTGAAGCCGCTGGTTCGCATCTTGAGCTTAGCGCAAGTCATGCTCCAAGCACTCTCTCGCGGCCTGCCGATCGGTCGACTCCCTTTGCAATCCCTGCAAACAAACAACACACCTCAGCATTTGACAAAACAAAACCCAGTTCCCAGCCGCTGAAATTCAGCGACCAGGAACTCGGGGACTGGAGATGGAGAAAGAAACTCAATTCCTAGCCTCTGAAATTTAGCGACTAGGAATTCGGGGACTGGAGAGGAGCAAGAAGTTCAGTTCCCAGCCGCTGAAATTCAGCGACTAGGAACTCGGGGACTGGACATACCTGAATAGCTGCGCCGAGCATCCTGTGAAGTTCTCCGGCGTCAGTCGACGGGGTCGTGAAGGAAGTGCGCCTGCGACGGGACCCAATGTCTGCATCCACGATCTCTGGACTTTGCGGAGACTAGGTATCCACCACACCTAGAAACCCCCTTGCCATGAAGCGCGGGAACATCGCCGACGCTCTGGAGGGGGCACTGGTTGTCGGGGCCGGTGCTTCCGGCACGGACGCGGCCAGTACCGGTTCTGATTGCGCCGCCACCACCTCTTCAGCGACTGATGCAGCTTTGGGCTCCGCGGCGCTGTCCTTGACTATGGCGTCGTCGGCGCCCCCCTTCTACTTCTTCGCGCCTTCCGAGGTTGCCACATCTCCGGCGGCCTTTCTCTTCTTGGGGAGGTCGCCCTCTCCCGTAGGGGCGGCCGGTGGAATCTTATCCACCGAAGGACGACCAATCTTCTTGGCCCCCGACTTGCACGAGTTCCCATAGTCAACATAACGACAATACAAAAAGAGCGAGGCGAATCGGGATGAAGGAGCAGTACTCACTTAGCGACCCGGAGGACGCGAAGCCCGGTACTGATGTGGGCGGGCTTGTCCAACTCGGGGCCCAACTTGCGGGTGAGCCCCCTCTCGAAGACGTCTGAAGCCCATGAAACTGCGAGCTTCCTCGACGATGAAGCCGCAGTTGCCGGGATCTCCGGCTCCGACACGGCCTCCCTTGACGGCTACGGCGACTTGGATGTCATTGTCTCAACCACTTCTTGGCTTGGAACCCCCGAGAACGTCGGCGCAATCGCCGCCAGGGGAACCTCTACCACCACCTCAGTGTCCTCGCCCTCTAACCCCTTCGTCGGGATCGCGTCCTTTGGAGCCTTGTGCGAGACTTCAGGGGAATCTTCGTCATCGGAGTCGTCATCCGACTCGAACACCACCACCGATTTGGATGGTGACGTTGGCCCCTTCGCTGGTGACTTGGGCTTGCGTGCGGCCTTTGACGACGTAGCAATACGCCAGGGCGTGTGCTCCTGCGCGACCTCGTCGCCTCCGTCATGTTCGTCCAGGTTGTGGTTTGCCTCGAACTCACGTTGCTTCTGCATGCGGCTCTTGCGAGCCATAGGCGCTGGAGGAGGAACCTCCTCCTCCTCCCCGTCATGTCGGAAGAATCTCCCTCAGAGTCTTCCTCCAGCTCATGGGGAACCTCTTCATCGAGCGGAGGGAGCCAGCCCTCCAACACCTGAAAAAGCTGAGAACCACCGCGAGTGAAACACCAAACGCGGAGACTGAGGACTAAAATACGGACACAGTGACTGGGAAGAGAACTTACTATGGGGGCTTCGTTCTTCACAGGAGTGTACAGGGCGACCCCGACCGCCACACTGGTGAACTCTGCATCGGTGATCTTCTTCAGGGCGGCCTTGTAGTCCTCGACCTCCCATGATTCCTTGATGGTTCAGGATGGATCATGCTTCCCGCTGTACTCGTACATCCAGTGCGGCCGAGCCGCCAGCGGAACCAGGCGCCGCCCGAGCCAGCAGTTGTAGAGGTTGATCGGAATCAACCCCTGGTCCTTCAGCTTCTGGATCTGGTCCATCATTTCCGCGACGGCCATCCGCTGATCTTCGAGGAGCTTCTTTGGCGCCAACCGGCGAGGCTCGCTTCTCTCGACGATGAATTCGGGAAGAGCCACCTCGCCGGAGGGAGTGGCCTCTTTGACATAGAACCAACTCTTCTTCCACTCGTTGGCGGCCTTCTTCGGCAGGAGGAGCTTGACGAAATTGTCCTTCGGCTTCAGTTGGAATGTGACGCCACCTATGGCCAACATCAAGCCACCGGACGCCTCGCGCCTGATGCGGCCGTGGAAGAGTTCCAGCCACAGCGGGAAGTACGGCCTACAGCCGAGGTAGCATTCGCAGAAGGCGACGAAGATCGCCAGCTGCTCGATGCTATGCGGACCAAGATCCGATGGCTTGATCGCATAGTACTCGCAGAAGCGGCGGAAGAAGAGTGAAGTCACGGCTTTGGCTCGGTCTCGGAGGAGGGCGGAACCAGTTCCCCTTGCGGAGTACTCCGGCGTCCTCGAAAGATTTAAGCTGGGTTGTGGTACACTTGGATTTCCCCCATGAGCCTTTGGGAGGCGCCATCGGGTAGGATGTGGAATCGCACGATGCGGAAAGGACAAGTCGGAAGAATATAGGCAGAGAGATTAGAGACAGGAAGAACGAATGAGGAAGAATGAAGAATGCAGAGAAGGTCTGCAAAGCTGAACCATCACTCCCCTTATATGGGAGCGCCACCCGCCAAAATCGGGATAGCCGTTACTCACGGTAATTGTGCCAAAGTTACCGTTGGAAATTCCAACGGATAGTTTGACTAGATTTGACGGTCCAACTCCTTTATTTCACCCGCTACCCGCTAGTCGTTTCCACTCGCCGAAACGACGACTTGGTGGCAGTAATGCTCATTGGGGCAGCAAATGGAAACATGGGGAAATTCTCCTTGGTTCTGATGGAGTCCATCGCCGACTCGACTGGATGCCCAAATTAGGCCCGCCTACTCCGAACGCCAAAAGGACGCCTGCGCCTGCATCAACGATGGCCTCGGGGACTACTGATGGGGATATGCCAAAGGGGGTATGCCTAGCAGGACGTTCCGATTGGGCCGAAAGGCCTCTGAGTGCACCTGGAGGATGACAACTGGACAACACCGGAAGGAGAAGCCCGGTGACTGGCGACTGGAGGCCCAGGAGCGTAATAGAGGCCCAGTCGGATTAGGTCAAAACCTCCGGATCCTTATCTTGTTCGGTGGTGACTTGTAAACCCTAGCGAGGTGCCTCATATATAAACCTTCCTAGGGTATCTTAGAGACTCACGTTCCATCATACATCCCCCTCAAGCGACTCGCAGCATAGTCGCCGAGCTCGCCACCCCTGTAACTCGCTCTCCAATAATCTAATCTAGCAGGAGTATGTCTTTACCCTCCGGGGGCGAACCTGGGTAAACCCATGTGCATCCGCCCCCATCCTGCACCGCAGATGGCTGCCAACTCTTCCTCACGAAACACTCAATCGCTGCCAGTGGCAGCGACTGCCGTGGCCATTTCCACGACACAAAGAAAGGTGTTCCTTTTGTATGGGGCGCGGCCCAAGATGTTGCTTTTGATATATTGAAACGTTTGCTTACTTCTGCACCATTACTTGCATTACCTGGTTTTTTGAAGCAATTTGAAATTGAATGTTATGCTAGTGGTATAGGCATTGGTGGCATTTTGATGCAAGAGGGTCGGCCTATAGCTTATTTTTCTGAATAATTGACTGGTGCTCGTTTGAATTATTCTATCTATGATAAATAATTGTATGCACTTGTTAGAGTACTTGAGGTTTGGCAACATTATTTGTGGCCAAAGGAATTCATCATACATTCTGATCATGAAGCATTGAAGTACTTGAAAGCTCAATCAAACTTGCACAGAAGATTAGCTAAATGGGTTGAGTTCATTGAGTCTTTTCCTTACATCATTAATTATAAGAGGAGAAAAGAAAATGTTGTTGCTGATGCTTTATCTAGAAAGAACATGCTACTAACCAATCTTGATGTTAAAATTCCTGGATTAGAAGATATTTGTGCACTTTTTGCAACTGACCATGATTTTGCTGAACCATATCGTTTGTGTGCTCTTAGAAACGCATGGGATAAGTATCATATACATGATGACTATTTATTTCGAGCTAACAAACTATGTATTCTAGAATCATCGTTGCGTTTTTTTCAGTGCAGGAATCACATGCTGGTGGTTTGATGGGTCATTTTGGGCGTGAGAAGACGTTGCTCATGCTTGCTGGTCACTTTTATTGGCCCAAGATGAGGCGTGATGTGTACATATTTGTGAGCCGATGTATTACATGCCACAAGTTGAAATCTAAGCTGAAGCCTCACCGTTTGTATACACCTCTCTCTGCACCAACTACTCCATGGGAAGACATTAGTAATGGATTTTGTGCTAGGTCTACCTAATACTCAGAGAGGTCATGATTCTATATTTTGTGGTAGTGGATAGGTTCTCTAAGATGGCTCATTTTATTGCCTGCCACAAAAGCGACGATGCGTCGCATGTTGCTAACCTATTTTTCAGGGACATCGTGAGATTACATGGAGTACCTAAGACGATTGTTTCTGACCGTGATGTGAAGTTCATGAGCTACTTTTGGAAGACCTTATGGGGGAATCTAGGAATGAAGATGTTGTTCAGTACTACATGTCATCCCCAAACAGATGGTCAAACGGAGGTGGTGAATCGAACTTTGTCACAGCTGCTAAGGACTATGGTAAAGAAGAATCTGCGGGAGTGGCAAAAGTCTTTGCCCCATGTTGAGTTTGCATACAACAAGGTTGTGCATTCAACTACTCAGATTTCTCCTTTTTAGGTGGTGTATGGTTTCAAGCCATTGACGCCACTTGATATGTTGCCTCTGCCATTACATGAGAGAGTTGATATGGAGGCATCAAAACGTGCTGATTATATGAAGCAAATACATGAAAAGATTCAAGAGGTTATTGAGAAGAAAGGCAAGAACATTGTTGCTGCAAGGAATCAAGCAAGGAAGTGTTGTTCAAGCCTGGAGACATGGTTTGGGTGCATTTGCGCAAGGACAGATGATATGGGGTGGCCCGATCTTCTCAGTAAGCACTTGTCGATGGCGAGGGTGGATGATAGATAACTAGCCTGTAGCTATGAACTCTCCTGCTCGAGCCCTGATGTCAATGCAACAGCTCTCGAACCTTGTAGGATATTCACAACACCACGCTCTTGCGCACGCAGCCGTGACCACGAACTGTAGTATGCAATCTACTAATTCCCAATGGAACAACAGATCACACTCAATTATAGTTGGTAGATTCGAATACAGGGTAATTCCAGAGGTTCTATGAAAGAAACAACTCCAAAATATTTTAACGTGGTCTGAACCCTAAACTACGGCGCCCCCATCTATTTAAGGGATAAGGGCCGGCGGCTGCGACTAGGAATAACAGTTCAACTCAACCTAGACTAATATACAACCGACCCAAGGTGGGTCGGCTCAAGGCGCGCAGGCCTACTCTGCCGTGGCAGAGTCGGACCCGGTTTCTCTGTCGCGGCAGATAGCTGCGTGGTTTCTCTGCCGCGGCAGAGATCCCTCGACAATGTGTTGATCTTCTCATGGAGTGCTCCTTGCGCTTCCTCCCTCTCCTCCCTCGCGCATTCCTCATTGATCAACACGCCATGTTCCTTCAGCTCCTCACTCTGTGTTATGCCTTCTTCTCCTAAGTACCTGATCATACAATAATTCAAAGACTTAGGTAGTATAAAATTATCATTAATTAAAACACCAGGTTCATTAAGAAACAAGTTCACCTGTTGTTCTAGTAGCTTGGCACGAGCTCTAGTGATTGGCCCAATCCTTATCTCATTGGATTGATCCTTCTTTGCAATTGGAACATCTTTATTAGCAATTGGGGTAGGTGTAATTATAGGGATGTCCTCATCAACAGATTTACATTACTTCGCAAGTCCAAGTTGAAGCCACGTGGTGCTGGTCCTTACAAGGTGCTAGCCAAAACTAATGATAATGCCTACTCGGTTGACATACCTATTGAGGAGTTTGGTGGAGCTAGCAATAGCTTCAACGTTGCTGATTTGTCACCATATGCTACAGAAGACCTTGGAGCGTCGAGGTCGACGCCTTTTGAAGGGGGGAGATGATGAGGACATCCCTACAGTGACACCTACCCCAATTGCTAATGATGATGTTCCAATTGCAAAGAAAGATCAATCCAAAGAGATAAGGATTGGACCAATCACAAGAGCTCGTGCTAAGCTACTAGAACAACAGGTGAACTTGTTTCTTAATGAACCTGGTGTTTTAATTAATGAGAATTTTATACTACCTAAGTCTTTGAATTATTGCATGATCTGGTACTTAGGAGAAGAAGGCGTAGCACAGAGCGAGGAGCTAATGAAGAATGCGCGAGGGAGGAGAGGGAGGAAGCGCAAGGAGTTGTCCAAGATGAAGATCAACGAGAGAAGGGAATTCTCTGCCGCGGCAGAGAAAAGCCTCAGTTCTCTACCATGGCAAGCTACCGCGGCAGGAAAACCGAGTCCTTCTTTGCCACGGCAGGCTGCCGTGATAGAGAAAGTGACTAGAACTCTGCCACGGCAGAGACAATTGGCCGACCCCAAGTTGGGTCGGTTAGTACCTTAGTTGGGTGGGACCAACTCGGATCCCCACCTTGGCCGGTGCCCCCAGACTCTTAAATAGATGGGGCGCACCACTAGTTAGGGTTTATACCACGTTAAGATATTTTGGAGTTGTTTCTTTCATAGAACCTCTGGAATTACCCTATGTTCGAATTTACCAACTATAATTTAGTGTGATCTGTTGTTCCATTGGGAATTAGTAGATTGCATACTACCATTCATGGTCACGGCTACGTGCGCAAGAGTGTGGTGTTGTGAATATCCTACAAGGTTCGAGAGCTATTGCATTGGCATCAGGGAATGGTTAAAATAGTACGGTGGGGCCCAAATGCCACTCACAGGTAGACCTTTCGGCCGTCCTAACCATTTCCAAACATCGGGACAAGAACGGGCGGCGTAATCGGCAGGCGAAGGGATCAACTACATACACAAATGAGTATGTATGCAAGCCACCATACAACAGTACATCAGAGCCATTCCATCTAAAAAGAAAGGAAATATAGCAACGCCATACGGCAAGATCCAAATATCCTAGATAGATGTAATGGTTTAGGATATCTCCTCATACATCAAACATCAGAGTATCAAGCGGAAGCGGAAGACAAAATCCGAGTACGGATAAGAAGCAAATCGGCATAAGATGCCCCATAAATAAACACACCCTGCCCACAGATCTCACGGATCCCCGTTCCCGGAATCTCTACACCGAATGATCGTTGCCCACATCGTCCGTCTCCTCCACCCAGTATCCATCTTGCGGGTTTACCTGTACATCTGAATCAAACAATTTATCGTGTGAGACCCTAGGGGTACTCAGCAAGTCTTTATGCCTCTAAAGGGGACACAACCTGGGGTGACGCAATTGCAGCAAAAGATAAACCCTAACAATTCTATAGATACTCGCTAACCATCCGCCTAACCAGGGATAGACGGATGTCCGTGAATTAACAACAACAGTTATAAAGGTAATTTTAGCAGATCCATCCTCCTCCTCGCTTACCGACGAGGAAGCGGACGAACAACCCCCCCCCCATCCGTTGGCAGTTTTATTATCCATTCCATGAGTGTTGCACTATTTACTAGTCAGGTACTTAGTCAAATTAAAAGCGGTACTTTAGTTATGCTTGTCTATGATCGAGAAACTGTGCTCCAAGTCGTCCATAACCGCGGACACGGCTTTCAGAAAGTTTTACCCTGCAGGGGTGCACAAATAGCAACACACACTCGATCAACCTCGGAAAAACCAAATCAAAACCCAACGAGGCAGTCACGACAAAGCGATCACAGGATTCAGAAATATTCCAGGGGGCCACCCCATTAAGCTACCCGCAATGAAGCTGGCCGGCTACGAGACGGACTCAAGGTTTGTGGAGCCGGCTGTAAACGACTGGGAACCTGAAAGTGTGACTGGGCTTGTCGATACAGCGAAAACGGGTCACGGACCTAAACAGTACAGTGTGCAGTACCTCGCACAATTTAAATAAAGCAGTAAAGCATGGCATAAGTACAGGATAGTAAATAAAACCTCAAACTAGTTTGTGGCCCCAAGAAATAAGAATGAATCAAGCTCTGGCTCAGGGGGGTTCATAAGCCTCCCGGATGTGGATAGCGCGAATATTCAAGGAACAGGAATCAAGTACTCGGGGTCCTACGGGACACAAGTGAGCCTGAAAAACCAAATAGCGAATATGGCTCACCGATGCCACTTTCATTAGTTATCCCATTACTACTCAGATTAAGTTGTATAGGTACCTCGTTATCCATCAGACACTCACATACCCTACACATGCTGTTCTACGACTCGCATGGCTCAAACAACTCCTGTAGTAAGGGATCATGGGATGGAGGAACAAGCTTCGGTGGGGTTTAAAAGTAAAGGGTATGCAATACTTGGGATTCAAATTAATGCAATCGCGACTCCATGATGCAAGAATAAGATAGAGGCAATAGGTACTATATGTATGCAAGCATGTGGTAGTGCTTGCCTGGCAGCTCAGTTGAAGCAAGGGATGGATCTGGGTAGTGCTCCTGGTTCTCTTGGTATATCCCCTGCTCAGCGTCTATCCGAAGAAGAACCAAACAAACAAGGGCCAACATAAATAAAGTGCACAAGCATATGAATTAAATGCATCAAGCAACAATCATGCCATGATTAATTATGCACAATTTGCATGGCAATAAAGTAGCATGGCATGGGTGAGGTGTGAAGTACAAGATTAAATCATTTTATGGGGTTTTAATCATATTTTATACTCAAATTAGTTGTTGTATCCATTATATTTATATGATGCATGCTTCAAATCAAAACATGGAATGCATAAACCGAAAGGTCTCGTCGAGCTAAACATTTTAGACATATCATTTGTCAAATTTGGACTTATAAAACAAAAGTTATTAAATAATTAAGGTAAAAGGGCATTTTGTTGTAATTTTAAACAACTTGGAATTTAAAGTGTTCAAAATAGATTTTGAATGGCATATTTGAATTCCTCATATTTTTCTGATTTGAAAACATATATTATTTGTTTTATTTGGGATTATATTTCAAAAGTTATTATAAAACAAATTTGAATTTTTTGAATTTGAATTAATTTGAAAAGATTTGAATTAAAACAGATATCGAAAAATACTTTTGTTACCCAGCTCAAAGCTAGCCACAGTCAGTGACAAGTGGGCCATTGCTGACTGGGACACACGCGCACAGAAATTCTTCTGTCACCGCGAGCTAATCTAGCCACAGCAGATGACAGGTGGGGCCACGGCACACGCGGACCCACGTGTCAGTGAACGGGCGCGCGGGGCTGCCAGGCGGGGCCGATCTGGAGCGCGGGTTACGGCCGGAGAAACCAGGGGGCTTTTTTGCAAAACTTCACCGAGACAGACAGATGGGCCAGGCTGGACCACGGGTTGCGCACGCAAAACAGCAGGGGGTTATCAGCAAAAAGTGCGGCCATACTGTTCCTCTTCTCCGCGAGTAGAGGACAGATCGGTGCGCGTCCAACACAGGCGCGGCGCGGGGAATCGATCCTCGGACCTGGGGCTCGCGCGTGGAGGCGGCTACCGCTGCGGTGGCTTGGGGGTTGCTGGTAGGGGAGGACTGCACGACTAGATAGGGTTCTGCGACACGCTACGCGAGCAGACGCACGCGCTAGCCGGTGCACCGAGGGTGCTCGACGAGCGGTCCGACGCGAACAGGATGCAACGGCGAGGAAGGAGGTGTCAGGGGGCTCAGCAGCTCACCGGGAGGTTTCTGGTGCGGTTGGTTCGGGCAGAGGAGCCGGCGATCAGCGTCGTAGCAGGCGTCGGGTGGAGCTAGGGTTTCGTTGGTGTGGCGTCGGGCCGGGTGGCTCTGGTCCTCCTCCTCCTTCGCGACAGGTACCGGCGGCCTCCTGGGGATCTCCTCGATCTCCCTCGACACCCAGAGCGCCACGCCACCGGCTGGTTCGAGGATGCGACGGTGGACACCGACGGTGGTAGGGGTAGACGGAGAGGAAGGGGGCAGTCTGGGGAGATCTGGGGGATGCCGAGGTGTCGTGTGGGAGGAGGGAAAGGCGAGGGGGAGGCGTGGGTGCCGTGTGGGAGCAGGTTGGAGATAAAGGTGGCTTCGGCCACCTTTTCTCCTCTCCTTCACGTGCTCGGCTGGCTCGGCCAGGGCAGGGCAGGGCAGGGGCAGGGGCATGTGCAGGTGGGGCTCGGGCTGGATGGCAGGCAGGGGGAGGCTCGGCTGGTGGGACCCGCTTGGCAGAGAGTAAGAAAGGAGAGAGGAGAGGGGAGGCTCGGGCTCGGGCTAGGGTTTGGAGCTAGGCTCGGTTAGGGTTAGGTTTGGTAGCTAGGGTCGGGGTAGATGGGTCAGGTGGGGCCAGCTAGGTGGAAAGCGGAGAGAGGCCGAGAGAGAGGGGTGAGAGCTAGGGATGCTCGATTTAGGGTTTAGGAGAGGGGGTATGGTGATGATGGGGTAGATGATAGGGAGGATCTTAGCTAGAGGGTAAGAGAGAGAGATGAGTGGGATGCTTAGGGTTGCTACTTGCCTGCACCAAGCTAGATCAACAAGAATAGGTGGAAGAGGGTATGGATGGAGATAGATGTAGTTTTAGCATGACCCAAACAAAACAAGCATGAAGAGAGGTAGAGAGAGATGGGATAAAAGATCCACTCAAAATTACAATAAAATCCAAAGGACAAGCAAAAGGTGGTACTTGCATGGGCCATGCATAAATAATTAATACCATGCTTATTTTGTGAAAACAAGATTATTTACATGGCATTATTATTATGCATTCCAAAATGTGGAGTAAGGCCTAAGCAAAAGAATTTAAAAGTAAGTTCCAAGATGTAGTAGATGGAGATGATCACATTTGATTATAATTGGGACTTGCTAGTGTGTATGTGCCACTAGGTATTTATTAAGCCCAAAAATATCCCAACATGATAACATCCCCAAAACAACACATATGGAAGCTAGAAAAAGGGGTTCCACTCACAAGGCATGCAAAGGTGGCCATGTGGCTCTCATATATCAATAATGTGAAAATAACATGATGCTAAAATGAGAGCATGTGGAAAAATAATTGGATCCATCCCAACCCACATGAGCTAGAGGTAATACCAAATAAGTTGCAAAGCTCATATTTAGTTGGATGGTGGAAAGATGGGGTGATGACAAGAAAGGTGGTGGAGTTAAATAAAAGATATGCCCCCAACTCAACTTGGGCATGAAACAATATATCAATAACCAAATACAATATCAAGAGGCAAATACAATTTACAATGCATATGAGATAAGAACCAAATAGAAAAGGGTTTTATATGATGCTCAAATGCAAGGTGGCATGATGACATGAGCATGATATAATTATGATGCAACAATTATATGTTTGAAGTAGCCATTATATTACTAAACCAAGTAGCAATACAATTGTTAGACAATTGGGATGCTACAACTCTCCCCCACTAAACAGGAATCTCGCTCCGAGATTCTAGGAAGAAGAAGAAGACACAAAGAGGGTAGGATACTTGGCACGGAGCTCATCTTCACGTTCCCAAGTGGCTTCATCAACAGAATGATGCAACCACTGCACCTTGTAGAACTTGATGGACTTGTTGCGAGTCCTTCTTTCTACGACTTCAAGGATTTTTGTGGGGTGTTCTTGATAAGACAGGTCTTCTTGGAGATTGATAAGCTCATGGTCCACGGTCCTGCCGGGATCCTTGAAGCACTTATTGAGTTGAGAGATGTGGAAAACATCATGGACTTTGAGTTTTTCCGGGAGCTCAAGAGCATAAGCAACTTCTCCTCTTCTTCCACGAATTTTGAAAGGACCGATGTATCTAGGAGCCAGCTTTCCTTTGATACCAAAACGGTGCGTGCCTCTCATGGGAGTGACACGAAGGTAAACGAGATCACCAGGGACATACTCAATGTCCGTGTGCTTTCTGTCATAATTGCTCTTCTGGCGACTTTGAGCAATCTTCAGATTTTCAAGAATGATGTGAACTTTCTCCTCCGCTTGAGTCACATTGTCAGGGCCAAACAAAATTCTTTCTCCTGCACCTGACCAACCAATCGGAGTTCTGCATTTGCGACCATAGAGAACCTCAAATGGTGCCATCTTTAGACTTTTCTGGAAGCTATTGTTGTAAGAGAATTCAGCATAAGGAAGACATTCTTCCCACTTCATGCCAAAAGAGATGACGCAAGCACGGAGCATATCCTCCAGAATCTGATTGATCCTTTCAACTTGTCCTTGCGACTGAGGGTGGTAAGCTGTGCTGAAGTTCAACTTTGTTCCCAAAGCATTTTGGAAACTTTCCCAGAACTTGGAAGTGAAGATGCTTCCACGGTCTGAACTGATCTCGAGAGGAACCCCATACAGAGAGACAATTCTGTTGATATAGAGCTCCGCCAACTTAATTGCAGAAATGGTTTCCTTGACGGGGAAGAAGTGAGCCACTTTAGAAAGCCTGTCAATGACAACAAAGATTGCATTGTTGCCCTTCTGTGACCTTGGGAAACCAGTGATGAAGTCCATCTCTACTCTCTCCCATTTCCATTCCGGGGGTTTCAATGGCTGCAGAAGACCGGAAGGTTTCTGATGGACAGCTTTCACTCTGCGGCAGACATCACACTCCGAGACATACTTGGCACAATATCTTTTCAAACCCGGCCACCAATATTGTGTTTTCAAGTCCATGTACATCTTTGTGCTGCCAGGGTGGATAGAAAGAACAGAATCATGCGCCTCCTTGAGAACTTGCTCTCTCAAACCCGGGTAGTTCGGAACAAACATCCGGTGTTCAAAGAAAAGCGTGCCTTGATCATCGACGTGGAAGGACTCGTACTTCGGAAGCTGAAGCTTGGAGATGATCTTTCTGGTGTACGGATCACCAAGCTGGAAGGAGCGAGCCTTTTCTTCCAAGAGAGGAGTTGCTAGAAGGTTCAGGAGATACCCTTGTTCCACAATTTCAAGGTTGAGCTGACGGAATTCCTCGCACAAGAGAGGCTGTTGTTCTTCCATCATGAGGTTGTTGACATAAGCTTTGCGGTTGAGAGCATCGGCCATGACATTAGCTTTGCCCGGAGTGTAGTTGATGGTCAAATCAAAATCATTGATTGCTTCAATCCATCTCCTGTGCCGAAGGTTGAGATCAGGCTGAGTAAAGATATACTTCAGACTCTTGTGATCAGAAAAGATTTCACAACGGTTGCCAAGCAAGTAATGCCTCCATACTTTCAAAGCAAAGACAACTGCTGCGAGCTCGAGGTCATGTGTAGGATAGTTGATCTCATGCGTCTTCAACTGTCGAGAGGCATAAGCAACAACTTGTTTTTCTTGCATAAGGACCGCACCCAATCCTTGCAAAGAGGCATCACAGAAGATCTGGAACGGCTTGGATGTATCCGGAGGAACCAAGACTGGTGTGGAAGTGAGCTTCTCTTTGAGTGTCTCAAAGCTTGCTTGACATGCAGGAGTCCAAAGGTATTTCTTGCCTTTCTTGAGGAGATCGGTAAGAGGCTTCGCTATCTTCGAAAAGTTCTGAACGAAGCGACGGCAATAACTAGCCAAACCAAGGAAACTCCGCACTTCTTTGACATTAACAGGAGGAAGCCATTCAACAATTGTCTTCACAGTTTCCGGATTGACTGCAATGCCCTTGGCAGAGATGACGTGACCAAGATAGGTTACTTGAGGCAGCCAAAACTCACACTTGGAGAACTTTGCATACAAGCGGTTCTCACGAAGCTTGTTTAAGACACACCGAAGGTGTTCTTCATGTTCTTCCTGTGACTTAGAATAGACTAGGATGTCATCGAGGTAGACCACAACGAACTTATCAAGATACTCCATGAAAACCGAGTTCATGAGCCTCGAGAAGGTGGCAGGTGCATTGGTGAGACCGAAAGACATGACCGTGTACTCATACAGGCCATAGCGGGTGGTGAAAGATGTTTTAGGAACATCTTCCTTGCGAATCTTGATTTGGTGATAACCACTTCTCAAGTCAAGCTTAGAGAATACCACAGCTCCAGCTAGCTGATCGAAGAGATCATTAATCCGCGGAAGGGGATATTTATTCTTGATGGTTTTAGCATTGAGAGCCCGATAGTCGACACAAAGTATATCAGTCTTGTCTCGCTTCTTCACAAAGATAGTTGGGCTACCCCAAGAAGAAGTACTGTGTTGAATGAAACCCAACTTCTCTTGTTCATCAAGTTGACGTTTGAGTTCAGCCAACTCAGCAGGACCCATTTTATAAGGCCGCTTGGAGATAGGAGTCGTACCAGGTTCAAGCTCAATTACAAACTCAACCTCACGATCCGGAGGCATACCTGGCAACTCTTCAGGAAAGACATCTGGGAACTCACAGACCACCGGAACACTCTGAATAGCTTCCATAGCATCATCATTCAGAGCCGCCAAAGAGAAAAGCTAGATAGCAGGAGTCAGACTTGGAGAATAGACTATATGGCCTTCAGGAATCTTCAGAGAAACCGAGCGTTCAGCACAATCAATCATAGCTGCATTTGCTGTCAACCAATCCATGCCCAAGATGACATCAATGTCAGAATTGCCCAGAAAGATTAAGGACACCGAGAACGAAGAGCCACCAATCTCAATTTGATTGCCATGGCTGATATGAGCAGCCCTCATGTTTGAACCAGGAGATTGTACCACCAGACGATGTGATAAAGGAACCTTATCCAGATCATGCTCTTGCGCAAACTTATGCGAAACAAAAGAATGCGAAGCACCAGAATCAAACAAAACTCGTGCAGGGACTGAGTTAACGGGAAGCATACCCATCACAACTCCAAGTGCATGCTCAGCTTGAGCGGCGTTGACACAGTTGGCACGAGCAACAGTAGACCCGGTCTTGGTGTTGATGTTGAGAGCCCGAGGTGGTGGTGCACGAACCAAAGGAGAGCTTGCCGCAGATCTTGGAGGTGGTGGAGGAAGAGCCTTGTTCTTCAACGGACAGTTCCAGTATTGATGCCCAGTGTTTCCACACGTGTAACAAGCACCAGCTGGACGTGGAGCAACGTAGCCAGGGACTCCGCCAGGCGCTCCAGGGTAGTGGTGGTTGTAGCCCCTGGGAGCAGCAGTGATGAAGTTTGGTGGCCTTGCCGCGAAGCTTGAAGGTCTTGGTGAAGCCGGGAGCGACGGTGGGGTGTTAGGAACCCAGACACGACGCTTAGAAGGAGTTGACATAGCTGAAGAGCCTGCTGCATCACGGCTGTGTTTCTTTGACTCCTCAAACACTTGCCTACTTGCTTCTTCCTGCAGAGCTGTATGCTGAAGTTCCAGAAAAGACGTCGGCCTTGCATGTGTGATTGCATACTTAATCGATGCATTGAGCCCTTGCCTGAACCTCTTTTGCTTCTTCTTGTCATCAGAGATCTCATCGCCACCATAACGAGAAAGGTTCATGAAGTTCCTGATGTAAGTATTGACATTATCATTGCCCTGCTTGAGGTTGAGAAACACTTCCTTCATCCTCTCCATGACAATTTCTGACAGATACTGCTCTTTGAAAGCTCCAGTGAACTGTCCCCAAGTAGGCTGAAAACCAGTGCAGTTTGCCTTCAGGTAATTCTCCCACCACAGAGCTGCATCTCCCTTCAGAAAGTGAGTAGCACACTTTACCCATTCTTGCTCCGGAACATCAGCAGTCATCAGCAGCCTTGACATCTCACGCAACCAATCATCAGCATCAAGTGGTTGATCAGAAACATCAAACTGGCGCGGGTTGAACTTCAGGAAGCTTTTGATGTCTCCTCGCTTGGGAGGTGGAGGTAGCGGAACAAACTCATTCCTCCTGACACTTTCTTCAAAACGCTGCTGGTTCTGCTGCATTGCTGCCAAGGCATTGGCGATGCTTGACAACGCTGCCCCCAGCTCAGGTTGTATGTCCTCCTCAGAACAGCGTGGTGGTGCCATCCTGTGATTGATATAAAACACAAGTCAGTACTATGATGGAGAATAATAATAATCCACAATAGTACCAAGATGGAATTAATCAAGATTAAAGGATACAATTTACTAAGATGATATTAAAATATCAACAAAGTTCAAAGCACCTAGAAGATATTAAGCATATCGCACACGACCGAAAAGGAGTGTGGTACACAAATATATCAAAGAAAAATTTTCCGCAATTTTCAGCATTAAAATACCAATAGATGCGCAAAATCACTTAACGAATCGAGATTAGTGACTCTACCAATTCAATATACAAGAGCGAATGATAAGAGTAGTGGTATGGTCGCGACTCCATCCCGCACTCAAATCATTACTCCGCACATGAATAAGTAGAACACATATCCCAACACCTTCTTCTCACAATGAACCTAAAGATTAGTAACTACGGAAACGAACACCCCAAACAAGATAACGTCGGATAACAAAGGGTACGACAGATCGCGGCGGTGTACAACGAATCAGATAGATCGCGTCGGTTTGCAAAATCCTGTCGGTATGGAATGTACCAACAGTTGATAACCAGAGGCAGATTGTGATAACAACTTGGATGCAACAGATAGACAAGGAATTACACACAAACACACACAAACACACAACCTATGGTACTACGGAAACCCAGAACACGTGAATCCTAGTTTGAATTTTAAGAAGAGAATTGAAAACGTTACACTTCCTTACCAGAAAAAGGGTGGGTGGGTGGGTAAGAAGAAAAATGGAAGCAGTCCTACTCTCGCGTTTTGTTTTTCCCTAGTATACATAACTACCAAAAATATTTGCTAGATAGACAACGACCATTTGGCTGAGACCCTGAAGGGCGGGATGGCTCTGATACCAATTTTAACTACCTCGGTGAATTACGCTCCTAGTTACAAGCCTGGATGAGCGGAAATGGTTAAAATAGTACGGTGGGGCCCAAATGCCACTCACAGGTAGACCTTTCGGCCGTCCTAACCATTTCCAAACATCGGGACAAGAACGGGCGGCGTAATCGGCAGGCGAAGGGATCAACTACATACACAAATGAGTATGTATGCAAGCCACCATACAACAGTACATCAGAGCCATTCCATCTAAAAAGAAAGGAAATATAGCAACGCCATACGGCAAGATCCAAATATCCTAGATAGATGTAATGGTTTAGGATATCTCCTCATACATCAAACATCAGAGTATCAAGCGGAAGCGGAAGACAAAATCCGAGTACGGATAAGAAGCAAATCGGCATAAGATGCCCCATAAATAAACACACCCCGCCCACAGATCTCACGGATCCCCGTTCCCGGAATCTCTACACCGAATGATCGTTGCCCACATCGTCCGTCTCCTCCACCCAGTATCCATCTTGCGGGTTTACCTGTACATCTGAATCAAACAATTTATCGTGTGAGACCCTAGGGGTACTCAGCAAGTCTTTATGCCTCTAAAGGGGACACAACCTGGGGTGACGCAATTGCAGCAAAAGATAAACCCTAACAATTCTATAGATACTCGCTAACCATCCGGCTAACCAGGGATAGACGGATGTCCGTGAATTAACAACAACAGTTATAAAGGTAATTTGAGCAGATCCATCCTCCTCCTCGCTTACCGACGAGGAAGCGGACGAACAACCCCCCCATCCGTTGGCAGTTTTATGATCCATTCCATGAGTGTTGCACTATTTACTAGTCAGGTACTTAGTCAAATTAAAAGCGCTACTTTAGTTATGCTTGTCTATGATCGAGAAACTGTGCTCCAAGTCGTCCATAACCGCGGACACGGCTTTCAGAAAGTTTTACCCTGCAGGGGTGCACAAATAGCAACACACACTCGATCAACCTCGGAAAAACCAAATCAAAACCCAACGAGGCAGTCACGACAAAGCGATCACAGGATTCAGAAATATTCCAGGGGGCCACCCCATTAAGCTACCCGCAACGAAGCTGGCCGGCTACGAGACGGACTCAAGGTTTGTGGAGCCGGCTATAAACGACTGGGAACCCGAAAGTGTGACTGGGCTTGTCGATACAGCGAAAACGGGTCACGGACCTAAACAGTACAGTGTGTAGTACCTCGCACAATTTAAATAAAGCAGTAAAGCATGGCATAAGTACAGGATAGTAAATAAAACCTCAAACTAGTTTGTGGCCCCAAGAAATAAGAATGAATCAAGCTCTGGCTCAGGGGGTTCATAAGCCTCCCGGATGTGGATAGCGCGAATATTCAAGGAACAGGAATCAAGTACTCGGGGTCCTACGGGACACAAGTGAGCCTGAAAAACCAAATAGCGAATATGGCTCACCGATGCCACTTTCATTAGTTATACCATTACTACTCAGATTAAGTTGTATAGGTACTTCGTTATCCATCAGACACTCACATACCCTACACATGCTGTTCTACGACTCGCATGGCTCAAACAACTCCTGTAGTAAGAGCTCATGGGATGGAGGAACAAGCTTCGGTGGGGTTTAAAAGTAAAGGGTATGCAATACTTGGGATTCAAATTAATGCAATCGCGACTCCATGATGCAAGAATAAGATAGAGGCAATAGGTACTATATGTATGCAAGCATATGGTAGTGCTTGCCTGACAGCTCAGTTGAAGCAAGGGATGGATCTGGGTAGTGCTCCTGGTTCTCTTGGTATATCCCCTGCTCAGCGTCTATCCGAAGAAGAACCAAACAAACAAGGGCCAACATAAATAAAGTGCACAAGCATATGAATTAAATGCATCAAGCAACAATCATGCCATGATGAATGATGCACAATTTGCATGGCAATAAAGTAGCATGGCATGGGTGAGGTGTGAAGTACAAGATTAAATCATTTTATGGGGTTTTAATCATATTTTATACTCAAATTAGTTGCTGTATCCATTATATTTATATGATGCATGCTTCAGATCAAAACATGGAATGCATAAACCAAAAGGTCTCGTCGAGCTAAACATTTTAGACATATCATTTGTCAAATTTGGACTTATAAAATAAAAGTTATTAAATAATTAAGGTAAAAGGGCATTTTGTTGTAATTTTAAACAACTTGGAATTTAAAGTGTTCAAAATAGATTTCGAATGGCATATTTGAATTCCTCATATTTTTCTGATTTGAAAACATATATTATTTGTTTTATTTGGGATTATATTTCAAAAGTTATTATAAAACAGATTTGAATTTTTTGAATTTGAATTAATTTGAAAAGATTTGAATTAAAACAGATATCGAAAAATACTTTTGTTACCCAGCTCAAAGCTAGCCACAGTCAGTGACAAGTGGGCCATTGCTGACTGGGACACACGCGCACAGAAATTCTTCTGTCACCGCGAGCTAATCTAGCCACAGCAGATGACAGGTGGGGCCACGGCACACGCGGACCCACGTGTCAGTGAACGGGCGCGCGGGGCTGCCAGGCGGGGCCGATCTGGAGCGCGGGTTACGGCCGGAGAAACTAGGGGGCTTTTCTGCAAAACTTCACCGAGACAGACAGATGGGCCAGGCTGGACCGCGGGTTGCGCACGCAAAACAGCAGTGGGTTATCAGCAAAAAGTGCGGCCGTACTGTTCCTCTTCTCCGCGAGTAGAGGATAGATCGGTGCGCGTCCGACGCAGGCGCGACGCGGGGAATCGATCCTCGGACCTGGGGCTCGCGCGCGGAGGCGGCTACCGCTGCGGTGGCTTGGGGGTTGCTGGTAGGGGAGGACCGCACGGCTAGATAGGGTTCTGCGATGCGCTACGCGAGCAGACGCACGCGCTAGCCGGTGCCCCGAGGGTGCTCGACGAGCGGTCCGACGCGAACAGGATGCAACGGCGAGGAAGGAGGTGTCAGGGGGGCTCAGCAGCTCACCGGGAGGTTGCTGGTGCGGTTGGTTCGGGCAGAGGAGCCGGCGATCAGCGTCATAGCAGGCGCCGGGCGGAGCTAGGGTTTCGTCGGTGTGGCGTCGGGCCGGGTGGCTCTGGTCCTCCTCCTCCTTCGCGACAGGTACCGGCGGCCTCCTGGGGATCTCCTCGATCTCCCTCGACACCCAGAGCGCCACGCCACCGGCTGGTTCGAGGATGCGACGGTGGACACCGACGGTGGTAGGGGTAGACGGAGAGGAAGGGGGCGGTCTAGGGAGATCTGGGGGATGCCGAGGTGTCGTGTGGGAGGAGGGAAAGGCGAGGGGGAGGCGTGGGTGCCGTGTGGGAGCAGGTTGGAGATAAAGGTGGCTTCGGCCACCTTTTCTCCTCCTCTCCTTCACGTGCTCGGCTGGCTCGGCCAGGGCAGGGCAGGGCAGGGGCATGTGCAGGTGGGGCTCGGGCTGGATGGCAGGCAGGGGGAGGCTCGGCTGGTGGGACCCGCTTGGCAGAGAGTAAGAAAGGAGAGAGGAGAGGGGAGGCTTGGGCTCGAGCTAGGGTTTGGAGCTAGGCTCGGTTAGGGTTAGGTTTGGTAGCTATGGTCGGGGTAGATGGGTCAGGTGGGGCCAGCTAGGTGGAAAGCAGAGAGAGGCCGAGAGAGAGGGGTGAGAGCTAGGGATGCTCGATTTAGGGTTTAGGAGAGGGGGTATGGTGATGATGGGGTAGATGATAGGGAGGATCTTAGCTAGAGGGTAAGAGAGAGAGATGAGTGGGATGCTTAGGGTTGCTACTTGCCTGCACCAAGCTAGATCAACAAGAATAGGTGGAAGAGGGTATGGATGGAGATAGATGTAGTTTTTAGCATGACCCAAACAAAACAAGCATGAAGAGAGGTAGAGAGAGATGGGAGAAAAGATCCACTCAAAATTCCAATAAAATCCAAAGGACAAGCAAAAGGTGGTACTTGCATGGGCCATGCATAAATAATTAATACCATGCTTATTTTGTGAAAACAAGATTATTTACATGGCATTATTATTATGCATTCCAAAATGTGGAGTAAGGCCTAAGCAAAAGAATTTAAAAGGAAGTTCCAAGATGGAGTAGATGGAGATGATCACATTTGATTATAATTGGGACTTGCTAGTGTGTATGTGCCACTAGGTATTTATTAAGCCCAGAAATATCCCAACATGATAACATCCCCAAAACAACACATATGGAAGCTAGAAAAAGGGGTTCCACTCACAAGGCATGCAAAGGTGGCCATGTGGCTCTCATATATCAATAATGTGAAAACAACATGATGCTAAAATGAGAGCATGTGGAAAAAGAATTGGATCCATCCCAACCCACATGAGCTAGAGGTAATACCAAATAAGTTGCAAAGCTCATATTTAGTTGGATGGTGGAAAGATGGGGTGATGACAAGAAAGGTGGTGGAGTTAAATAAAAGATATGCCCCCAACTCAACTTGGGCATGAAACAATATATCAATAACCAAATACAATATCAAGAGGCAAATACAATTTACAATGCATATGAGATAAGAACCAAATAGAAAAGGGTTTTATATGATGCTCAAATGCAAGGTGGCATGATGACATGAGCATGATATAATTATGATGCAACAATTATATGTTTGAAGTAGCCATTATATTACTAAACCAAGTAGCAATACAATTGTTAGACAATTGGGATGCTACAGGGCGCCCTATTATGCTGTTATACGGTAGGGCAATGTCTGCAACATCAAAGGTGATGTTCTTAGTGCAGTAGTTGTCTTGAGTGCTGAATGTGACTGGCAGCTCGATCTTCCCCCACGGCTGGATAGCTCCCGGATTTATGACCAGAAAATACCCCGTAGGGGCTAATTGATCCTCAGTGATCTGGAGCTTATCCAGCAGCCTTACCGAGAGTATGTTGAGGCCGGCCCTCCATCCACTAGCATCTTGGTAACTCGGATGTTTGTCTATGATGGGGAGACCACCAGGGGTGGCGTGCCGACCCTGATGATGTGGTCTGGGTGATCTCCCGCATCAAAAGTAATCAGCATATGAGACCACCGAAGTGGCTGTTGCGCCTCTGAACTAGGCTGCACTGCGTAGAGTTCAAGGGAGAAACACTTAAACTCCCCATGGGAAGTCATGGTGTAGGCCCCTCCGTGTGCGCACACGCAGTCCTGTACTTGTGGGTACTGTCCGCACCCATCGCCGTCACCTTGGTTAATGGCAGGGCCGTTGCCGCGCGATTGAGGGGTTGTGTTGTCGTGGCCCCCTCCGCGCCCCGCTCTTGCTCCGTCTCCACCACCTCCGTTCCCTCCTCGTCCAGCGCCCACATTGCCCCTGTGACCTCCAACGGGGGCACCTGGGCCAGGTTGGACCGGACAGTCCTTCGTATGATGGCCAGCCTTGTTGTAGTGGTAACAGTTCCTGAAGGTACCATTAGTCCCTTGCTCAGCGATGCGCCTCTTCTGTCCCTCGGCATAACCGAAGATGGAGCGGTAGTTCTGAGCATCATGCTCGTTAGACTCGTGCATAGTGCACCACTTCCCTGTGGCATGCTTGGCAGCTGTCACTTCTTCCTCCGATTTGGTCTTCTTTTCAGCCCGGTGGGAGCACTAGGCTCCGCAGCCAAAGCCTTTCGAGGGCCCCGCTTACGCGAGACATTCTTCTTCACAACAGTGTTTCCTTGGTATACCGCTCTAGCGGCTTCCCGAGCAATGTCTTCGGGCGTGAAGCGTCCTTCCTATGCTAAGGAGCAGAGGTCAGCCAACGCCCACAACTTGTGGATGCTCTTGATAGGGTGCATGTTAAGATCTTGGCGCATCTTGCTGTCGCTCACATTCATGGTGAATGCGCCAATAACGGCGGTGTCCTCCGGCTCCGGGATAGTGTGTGCGATCAATGAAAATCGCAACATGAAGTCTCGTAGCCACTCACCACTCCACTAAACCACTGTGTGGAGATGAATGAGTGTTCTCGAGCGCTTGAAGACTCCCTAGAACGTGCTCACAAAGCGAGTACACAACTCGTCCCAGGAACGAATGGATTCCTTGGGTAGATGGATGAGCCAGGACAAGGCCATGCGCTTTAGGGTCATTGGAAACCAATTGGCCATGAACCTCTCATCAGCACCCGCGGCCACCATCGTGGTGGAGTAGATGGCCAGAAACTCCTTCGGGTTGGTGTTGCCTTCAAACTTGATGGGGACGATAGGATGGAACTTCGGCGGCCATGCCACCTGCCGTAAGGAAGGAGAGAAGGCGGGGCAGCCGCTTCCGTATCCCAAAGCCACGCTTCCTTCCTCAGATGCGCCCTGTGGGTTAGGGATAGCCGCACCCGCAGCTTGTTAACGCATCTGCAACAGGTAGTCTCGAACTAGCGCCTCATTTGCCGGGGTGGAATCACCCCGGCGTCCATCGGTGCGCCTATGCGCGGGATCAGTAGATGACCCCACAGAGATGTGGTCTTGTCCCGTAGGTCTTGGGGCGCCAGCCCCCAAGTGGCCCGTGGCATGGTTGTCGATTCTCCTTCCACCGTCACGGGGTCCAGCAGCCCCCAGCCCGGGGGCAACGTTCCGGGAACACGGCCTCAGGGCAGGGTTTTGCATGGGCCTTGTGGTGGTGGTGGGAGCGCGCTCCACCCCATGCCTCAGCCCCATGTTGGATTGGAAACTAGTGCAGGCTGACTCCTGATGCAGCCTGATGAACTCTAGTTGTCTGTCGAGGTCATCTCTCCACGCCGCGTACTCTACCATCCCAGGAGCTGGTGGGTGCCGAGCTATGGCACGGGCAACAGCGACTGCTTCCCCCAAAGTTCAGTTCCCGGAGCATTGAGATTATGGTTGGCGGTTAGTACTTGGCACGGCGAGGCGAGCCTCGGGGCGATCTGCTTCGTGCTGGGCTAGCGCTTGATGCTCCATCTCGGGGTCGGCTCCTCCGGCCCTGCCCGACCTGATTCCTTCTGGCAGATGGCCCCCTCCAGCGGCGTCTCCTACGCCACCAGAGAGAGACACTCAGCCGGTGGCGCCTCTTGCATTGTCGGCGAAAGGACTTCAAGCGCAACGCCTCCTGCATCGCCTGGTGGTGGTACTTCTTGCGCAGCAGTGCCTCCTCTAGCATGCTCGCTTGCCTCAACCATGGAGTGCGGTTGCGACGGCGGTGGCGGTGGTGTTGTTGCGCTTGGCCCTGGACGCGGCTCGGCACCTGCGACGGTAGTCGCGTGCCGTGCATGAGGCTCGGCATCCAAGCCCCTAGTCGTGGCAAGGGCGTGGGAGCAAGTTCGGGCAGTGGGGGAGTCTACCGCGGCAGGGCCAGTCCCGGCGCCAACACCTCTCTTGGGCGCCATAGCTGGTGATGGCGCGGTCGATGCGGATGTTGATCACGAAGAAGAAACGAAAGTCAGTGACGATGACGGTGATAACGATGAAGCTCACGAAGCTATTAACGATGAAGATGATTGCTGAAGCCGAATACGCGAGCGCCCCCTACCAGGTGCGCCAGATGTCGCATCTTGCCTACATAAACATCGGGGATGTTGGACACCCCATATTTGTTTGATGGTGGGAACCATGGCGTTTCGGCCTCAATGTCGGCGAACGAACCTGCTGATTCAAGCACATAGGACACACAGGGAACACACACATTTTTTACCCAGGTTCAGCACGCTCTTCGGCTAACAACCCTATGTCCTTCTTTGGTGGATTATTTGGGGTGGATCGAGGTACAAGAAGATGATCCCTCTGGTGTCGGGGAGACGCTTTCTCTCTAGCTTCTATAGTCCCCAGGATTCCTCTTTCTTCCTTCTCTCTCTCTTTTCTACTTCCCTCCAAGTTCTCCCAAACTCATCTCCAACACCCCTCCAGATCTCCCTCTGCTAAAACCCCCCTCTCTAACTCTCGGCCAAGTGCCTCCTTTTACACCAAGGGGTCAGTATAAGGGTCGGCGTGGAGCACTATCTGTGGTATTCCTGGGCTCAATCACCAGGTGCCACGCGGTCTTCAGGCAGACGGCCAGCGCCTGTGGCCAATGGATGGCCAGGGCGGCGCACAGGTTCACTTGATGGCTGAGTGACAGCTCATGCTCCGAGCTGTCACTCCTGTCGGTGGCGCGCTGCAGCGAACTGCAGCGCCATGATGATGCCTAGCAGCGCTGGCGCGTCACTAGTTCCCAAGGTTGGGCCTAACACACCTTGTTAGGCTCAATTGACTCCGGTTCCCGGGCCACGCCTGGCCCAGGAGAAGTGCTCCATGGTACTTCCGGGGCTCAGTCGAGGCTGCTCCTTAGCTTTGCTGTCCCCCAACCGCGTCCATACCCTCATCCCCGGGCAGCCCCCAGAAGGAGGGATCAGACCGCCTCACGCGTCGTTGTCTTTTACTCCTGTCCACACCTGGTTGGCGGATCGAGGCTTGTCTCGTGGTGTTCGTCTCGTCCATAGGCACCTACACCATAGCCGACAATTAGTCTCCATAGGCTTGATATGTTGCTAACGTATCCATAATTTTTGATGTTCCATGCTTGGTTTTATCTACTTTCTTATGTTTTTTCCACACTTTGTAGTACTTTTCATATGATTTCTTGGACTAACCTATTAACAAGAGCCACAGTGCCAGCTGCCTGTTTTCTACTGTTTTTGGTTCCTAGAAAGTCAGAAAATGAATATTCTCGGAATTGGACGGGACAAAAGCCAAAGTCAGTTTTTCACCGAGGGACACCCGGAGCCAGAATACGAGATGGAGAGGGGCTGGGGCCCAGCCACACCACCTGGCCGCACGGCTAGGCTTGGCCCGTGCCAGGGGGTGGTCTGGCCGCCCCAGGCACCCCCTCGGCCTCTCCTTCCGCCTATATATTGCCTCCGATATAGAAACCCCTATCAAAATTCCACGAAAGAGTCTGTAGTCGCCGTCATCTCCATCCCTAGATCGGGAGGGATCTGAAGCTCTTCCCAACACCTTGCCGAAGGGGAGAATTCACCCTGGAGGCCTTCTTCATCATCATGCAAGCCTCCGGTGTGATGCGTGAGTAGTTCATCTCTGGACTACGGGTCCATGTAGTAGCTAGATGGCTATTTCTTCTCCTTTGTGCTATCATGTTTAGATCTTGTGAGCTCCGTTCATGATCAAGATCATCTATTTGTAATTCCTACATGTTGTGTTTGCGAGGATCCGATGGATATTGAGATGCTATTTCTGATTGATTATTGATTCTATCATGTTTTTTATTTGTGATCTTGAATGCTTTCCGTTGTTAGTAGCTATCTTGGCCAAGTAGATGCTAGCAACTCCAAGAGTTAGTATTTATGCTCGATAGTGGGTTCATGCCTCTAGTAATCTAGGGAAGTGACAGAAATCTCTAAGGTACTAGATGTGCTGTTGCTACTAGGGAGAAAACAACATCCTTTGTTCATAGAACAATCCTATTGTTTACTTTACACGCAATTCGTAATGCAATTATCCGTTGCTTGCAACTTAATACTGGAGGGGGTTCGGATGATAACCTGAAGGTGGATTATTAGTCATAGATGCAGTTGGATGGCGGTCTATGTATAATGTTGTAATGCCCAATCAAGTCTCAAAGGAGTCAAGATGAGTAGTATATGCTTGTATGCTTTCTCGATGTTTGTCAATTGCCCCGCTGTAATTTGTTCACCCAACATGTCATCTATCTTAAGGAGATCCACCACTAGTGAACTATGGACCTCGGTCCTTTCTTTTATCACCAATCTACAATTGTTTACTGCTTTGTGTTTACTTTCTGCAAACTATTACTTTCTTCCATTTAATACGTTTAATCCTTTGTTTTCAGCAAAACCAGTGAGATTGACAACCTCATCGCAAGTTGGGGACAGAATTCTGTGGTTGTGTTATGCAGGTCTCCACGTTGCTGCTGACACTGGTAGTGCGCCCTGCCAAAGTCCAGCTAGCAACACCTTTGAGGTGTTTCCTTGCTCTACTGGATTGATTACCTTGGTTTCATAATTGAGGGAAACTTACTGCTGTGCTGATCATACCTTCCTGATCATACCTTCCTCTTGGGGTTCTCCAACGAGCTCGTTAGTACATGAGTCAGCAAGGCTCATCATGCCAAGGCCATACTTGCTTGGAGAACACGGTGCTCATATCCTTGCGACACCCTTGTCGGCCAGGCTACGCGTCCGCTGAGTCGCTAACTAGTGGGTCCTGGCCCACGCGCTTCAGCGCAATGTGAGGGACCCCCGATCTCATTACGCCGACATGATGAGCCGAAAAAGAGGCTAACCAAAGCACGTCTTCTCACGTTACCGGATTTCAGAAAAACTTTCAAGATAGAGTGTGACGCTAGTGGTGTTAGCATTGGAGGAGTCCTTATGCAAAATGGACGTCCTATTGCTTACCATAGCGAGAAACTTGATGGCGCACGCCTCAATTATCTGATTGATGACAAAGGGATTTTTGCCTTAGTTCGTGTTCTTCAAGTTTGGCAACATTACCTTTGGCCTAAGTAATTTACCATACATTCCTACCATGAGTCGTTGACATGTCTCAAAGGCCAAGACAACTTGAGTAAAAGACCTGCTAAGTGGGTTGAGTTCATGGAGTCTTTTCCTTACATTGTCAAGTATAAGAAGGGCAAAGATAATGTAGTTGCGGACACTTTATCTCGCAAGAATACAAGCCTTCTTAATCGACTCGAAGTAAACGTGTTGGGTCTTGATGAAATCAAAACTTTGTATGCTTCCAACCCATTCTTTGGACCAATTTTCACAAAGTGCTCCATTGACAAAGGAGTTGATGATTTCTATTTGCATAAAGGTTTTCTCTTGATACAAAACAAGCATTGCATTCTGAAATCATCTCTCCACCTTTTGCTTCTCCAAGAATCACATGGTGGAGCCCTCATGGGTCACTTTGGTCATGATAATACATTGGACATGCTTTCCACTAATTACTATTGGCCCAAGATGAAGCGATGCGTGGAGTGCTATGTTCAACGATGCACTACATGCATTCAAGCTAAGCGTAAGTCTAACCCATTTCGTTATGCCATTGCCTATACCTCATACACCTTGGTATGACATTAGCATGGATTTTGTTTTAGGATTGCCTAGGTCTAAGCATGGTCATGATTCTATATTTGTTGTCGTAGATCGCTTTTCCAAAATGGCGCACTTCATACCGTGCCATAAGACCGATGATGCTTCACATGTTGCCAATTTGTTTTTCAGGGAAATTGTCCGTCTTCATGGTGTGCCACGAACAATCGTCTCTGACCGCGACATCAATTTCATGAGCTACTTGTGGAAGACCCTCATGACCAAGCTCGGCGTCAAGCTGCTCTTCTCATCCACATCGCATCCGTAAACTGATAGCCAAACTAAGGTCGTCAACCGAAGCCGGAGCACTCTCCTTCGCATGTTGATCAAGATAAACCTCAAGGATTGGGAGGAATGCATTCAACACCCCAAGTTCGCCTACAATCGAGCCAGGCACTTAACAACCAAAATGATCCCATTCACCGTGGTCAACATCCTACCACTTCCTCTCCATGAGCGCACCAACATGGACGACAACAAGCGCGCGGAAGCTATGAAGAAGCTACACGAAGAAACAAGAGCTACTATCGAGCAACAAGCCCTTCGCCAAGCATCAAGGCTAAACAAGGACAAGAAAGAGATGGTCTTCAAAAATGTTGACATCGTGTGGATACCCTTGAGCAAGGACCGCTTTCCCAAGGAGCATTATTCCAAGCTAAAACCAAGAGGAGATGGTCCCTTCAAGGTCCTCAAGCGAATCAACAACGATGCCTACATCATCGACATACCAACCTCGAAGTATCTCATGAGCTCAACATTCAATATCAAGGACGTTTCACCCTACCATGGAGGTCATGCAGCTATTGATGAGCTCCAATTGGGCGTGCTCAGCGTGTTCTGCCCCAAATCCCTGAGGATGGTTTGGGTAAGCCTAAATTTTCAATTCCCAAGTTTGATGGTTCACTTGATCTTGATGATTACCTCACATGGGAGTTGAAGATAGAGAAGCTTTGGTGTTTGCATGAGTATACAGAAGATAAGAAAGTAAAGCTTGGAGCATCATAATTTGATGGATATGCCTTATGTTGGTGGGATGCAATTGTGCAAAATAAAAGAGATGAAAATGACCTTCATGTGCTCACATGGAGAGAGATGAAGCACATCATGAAGGATCGTTTTGTGCCCACTAACTATTTGCGTTCAGTTTTTGACAAGTTGACACAATTGAGGCAAGGAACCATGTCAGTTGATGAGTACTACATGGAGATGGAGATGCTTATGCAGCATACTAGAGTACGTGAATCTCTTGAGATGACTATGCAGCGATTTCTCAACAATCTGAAGCTACCCATAAAAATTATTGTTCGTCATCACAAGTACGAGACTATGAATAATTTGTTGCATCATGCAAGAGAGGCCGAATCCTGGCTCGCTGAAGAGTCCAAGGCATGTGCAAGGTACCCTTGTAACAGCCCTTTTTCAACAAGATCTACACTGCCACCTCCTAAGGCGCCAGCTGCAGCGGCTACTGGTCCTCCTTCCACATCGTCTGCTAAGCCTACACCTCAGCCATCCTATGGTTCCAATGCAAAGAAACCTGCTGCTAGCTCGGGTTCCAATATGTCAACTGCTCGTACTCGCGATGTGGAGTGCCATACTTGTGGAGGTAGAGGTCACTACAAGTGAGATTGACCAAACCGCAAGGTCATGTTTGTCAATCAACATGGTGAGTAGATAAAGTTGATCCTAATTGTGCTGATGACAATGGTTATGATAGCGAGGAAGGTATGGACGCTTTCCCTGAGCATGCGCCAACAATTGTGGTGTCTCCACGTATACTTAGTGTGCAGCCTACTGTCAATTCTCAGCGCTGCAATTTATTTCAAACAAAAGCTCTAGTTGGCTCAAACAAAGCTTGCAAAGTAATTATTAATGGAGGTAGCTGCACAAATCTTGCAAGCAAGGAGTTATGTGCCAAGCTGAATCTGACATTTACCTCATCCCAAACCATACTACATACAATGGTTGAGTGACAATGGTGAGATGAAGGTAAATCATATGGTACGTGTGAATTTTGAGATAGGGTCATACAAGGATTCTATTGATTTTGATGTGGTTCCTATGACTGTGTTCCATCTACTATTGGGTCGGCCTTGGCTTTATGATTACCATGTGCAACACAATGGCCGAGCTAATACGTATCACTTGGAGTTTAAGGGCAAGAAAATTAATTTGTAGCCTATGACACGACAGCAGATTGTCAATGAGTCTCACCAAAAGATTGAGGTGAGCTTGAAGGATGCACCTATAGATAAGCAAGATAGTGGTGCAGTTGTACATGATGTAATTGAGCCTAAATAGAGTAATATAACGAAAAGTAAGAGAGGCCTAATCTTTTGATATTAGCCACCAAGGAAGATATGAGAGAGTTTCGCGAGGATCCTATAGCCATGCCTCGTGTGCTCATGTATACGAGCGAGGTCTTGGTTTCTAACGACATGACCCCTATTTCTCTTGGTGTATCTACTATTTTGCAGGATTTTGGAGACATGTTTCCAGAAGATGTGCTCATAGGATTGCCTCCACTGCATGCCACTGAGCATCAAATAGACTTGATACCTGGTGCCACACTACCAAACCGTGCACCCTACAAAATCAACCCCGATGAAACAAAGGAGATACATAAACAAGTACAGGCGTTGCTAGATAAAGGGTACATTCATGTTTCTCTTAGCCCTTGTGTTGTTCCTGTTATTTTAGTACCTAAGAAAGATGGTACCTGGCGCATGTGTGTAGATTGTAGATGATGAGGAAATCCCTACAATTACACCTACCCCAATTGCTAATGAAGTTGTTCCAATTGCAAAGAAGGATCAATCCAATGAGATAAGGATTGGACCAATCACAAGAGCTCGTGCCAAGCTACTAGAACAACAGGTGAACTTGTTTCTTAATGAACCTGGTGTTTTAGTTAATGAGAATTTTATACTACCTAAGTCTTTGAATTATTGCATGATCAGGTACTTAGGAGAAGAAGGTGAAGCACGGAGCGAGGAGCTAATGGAACAAGGCATGTTGATCAATGAAGAATGCGCGAGGGAGGAGAGGGAGGAAGCGCAAGGAGCTGTCCAAGATGAAGATCAACAAGAGGAGGAAGTTCTCTGTCGCGGTAGAGAAAAGCCTCGTTTCTCTGCCACGGTAGGCTGCCACGGCAGGAAAACCGACTAGGACTCTGCCACGGTAGAGCCAGTCTTGGCCGAGCCACTTGTGGCCGGTTTGTATCCAGGTTGGGTGGAACCAACTCGGGTTCCACCATAGGCCACCGCCTCTTAGACCCATAAATAGATGGGGGCGTCGTAGATTAGGTTTTAGACCACGTTAAAATATTTTGGAGTTGTTTCTTTCATAGAACCTCTAAAATTACCCTGTGTTCGAATTTACCAACTATAATTGAGTGTGATATGTTGTTCCATTGGGAATTAGTAGATTGCATACTACCGTTCGTGGTCACGGCTGCATGCACAAGAGCGTGGTGTTGTGAATATCCTACAAGGTTTGAGAGCTGTTGCATTGGCATCAGGGATCGAGCGGGAGAGTTCATAGCTACAGGCTAGTTATCTATCATCCACCATCACCATCGACAAGTGCTTGCTGAGAAGATCGGGCCACCCCATATCATCTTGGTATTAGATTTCCTCGTTGCCTCGGTAAGCAATCCACAATCCATCCATAGATTAGAGAGTGTTTTAGTCCTATCCAGAAAAAGCCCCACAAAAAGAGTTGTCATAGACTAGATTGCATCGTAGACGAGTAATAGTTGCTGGTCGTGTTCATCCTTTAGTTTCGATCTAGATCTGTTCTTCGTACTTTTGTTCTCTTGTTTTTAGTCGTTTGCCACCATTGTTTTCCGCCACCATCCAATCAGATCCGATTTACTCTAAGAGTCCTAGTCTTCTACTCTTGGTTGAGTCGGAATTCACAAAAAAAAATACTTTCCAGGTTACCGAGTCTGCCACGGCAGGATTTCGGCATCTTTTTCTGCCACGACAGGACTTTCCTGGTTATCAAATCTGCCACGGCAGGATTTCTGTGTTTTTCTTTGCCACGGCAGGACTTTCTGAGTTACCAAGTTACAAATCTAACGCGGCACGTTTTCTGGCAGTTTTGCTGCCGCCGTTCTGCCACGACACCATAATTACAAAGTGTGACCAATTTGCACTTTTCCAAAACCCTTAGCCACAGCCAATCTACTACATAGGTGTAGGAACTTTCCTATTGAGACTAGTTTCCGCTCCGACAGGCTGCTCTTAGGACTTTTGGTGCCGTACTTTGTAGTTGGCCGTGTGTTATCTATCAAAAAAAAGCAAGATAGCAAAAGGAAAAGTATCAGGGAAAAGCTATCCAAAAGAAAAAGAAAAAGTTGTATAAAAAAGAGGAGAATTTGAGCAAGAGGCCTAGTGTTATCTTTGTGCACCGGTAGATTGAGCAATCTTGTGCCTGTTTACTTTGAGCTTTGCTAGTGTCTCTCGAGCGTAGTGCAACACCCTTTATAGTTGCATTACCACGTTTTTCCTCCACGTGTGTGTTTCCTTGGGTATTTGTACGATCAGCACTAGGACTTGTTTGCGGTGTAGTTAGGATACCTTACCTACAACTCCACCATAAATACCTTGTGTGCCTTGTGATCGTTCTCTATACCTTTGATATTCACTTCATCACATCAACTGCATCAGTCTTTGATTGCGTTGGTAGAGCATCTGTATTCAGTTTGGAACGGTAAGATCTCCTTTCTTATTAGTTGTGAGTGAGCTGTGAGAGTTCCACCATACAGATTTTTGATTTTGTGCACTAACCTACTAATCATGTCTTCTAGTGATGATGATGTTGTGATGCAGAAAAAGAAGGATGGGGAACTCGTCAATTGGGGTGAATATGAGGCTTTGAAGTCCCACTTGACACGTGTGTTTACTCACATGCCAGATGCCATTGACAAGAATCTCCAGGATATGAATGTGAGATTGGATCACCATGTTGGAACGATTGATACTATTCAAACACAAGTGGCTACGCTCAATGTCAATGTCACCGCTTTGCAGCAGTCCATTGAGGGTTTGACAGCCGCTTTGCATAGAAGGGAAGAGCCTCAACATGATGATGCCTTTGATGATTTTGATGAGGGTAGCGCTATGGATGCTGCTCCACATGTTGGCAGGGGACATGCTATTCCCCCTGCCCATGCACCTGCCCATGGCCATGGGTATGTTCCTCTTGGGCGTGCTCAACGTGTTCCCAACCACAATGCTGATGATGGTTTGGGAAAGCCAAAATTTTCAATTCCTAAGTTTGATGATTCCATTGATCCTGAAGACTACCTCACATGGGAGTTGAAGATTGAGAAACTCTGGCGCTTATTTGACTATCTAGAAGATAAGAAGGTCAAACTTGCAGCATCTGAATTTGATGGTTATGCTTTGCGTTGGTGGGATGCTCTTGTGCAACATAGGAGGGAGGACAATGAACTTCCTGTGATGGATTGGCGCGAGATGAAGCAAATCATGAAAGCTCGTTTCGTCCCAACCAACTATTTGCGTTCAGGTTTTGATAAATTGACGCAACTGAAGCAAGGAACAATGACAGTTGATGAGTACTACATGGAGATGGAGATGCTTATGCAGCATGCTAGAATCCGTGAGTCCATTGAGATGACCATGCAGCGATTCCTAAACAATTTGAAGTTACCAATCAAGAGTATTGTTCATCATCACAAGTATGAGACCATGAATGAGTTGTTGCATCATGCTAGAGAGGCCGAATCCCAGTTGGCAGAAGAGGCGAAGTTACGTACTCGTTTTTCATTCTCCAGCAGATTTTCGGCCAGACCTATTCCTCCTACAGCCGCGTCACCAGCTGCTGTTCCGTTTACACCATCGGCCAAACCAGCAAGTACACCTTCGTTTGGTTCTAATGCTCGGAAACCCGCTGCTCCTGCTGCTAGCTCGGGTTCCAACATGTCTACTGCACGTACTCGTGATGTGGTGTGCCACACTTGTGGTGGTAGAGATCACTACAAGAAGGATTGTCCAAACAACAAGGTTATGTTTGTTAATGAACAAGGTGAAGTAGAAAGTGGAGATGAAGCTTCTGATGTTGATATTGATGATGGCGAGGATGGTGCTGATGCATATGCTGAGCGTGCACCAACTATCGTCGTGTCTTCACGTGTCCTTAGTGTGCAACCGGTTGAGGAATCCCAGTTTTGCAACTTGTTCCAAACAAAAGCTCTAGTTGGACCAAATAAAGCTTGCAAGGTCATTATTGATGGAGGTAGCTGCAGAAATCTTGCAAGTAAGGAATTATGTGCCAAACTAAATTTGACATACTTACCTCATCCCAAGCCATACTACATACAATGGTTGAGCAACAATGGTGAGATGAAGTACATCATATGGTACGAGTGAACTTTCAAATAGGGCCATACAAAGATTCTATTGATTTTGATGTGGTTCCTATGACTATTTGTCACCTCCTATTGGGTCGGCCATGGCTCTATGATCGCCATGTGCAACACAATGGCCGAGCCAATACATATCACTTGGAATTCAAAGGAAGAAAGATTACTATGCAGCCAATGACACCACAAGAAATTGTGAATGATTCTCGCCAGAAGATAGAGGTGAATTTGAAGGAAGATGCTACCACTTGGAGAGATTGTGTGACAGCTGTTCCTGATGTAATTGAGCCTAAATTGAGTGATATAACTAAAAGTGAGAGAGTGTCTGGTTTATTGATATTAGCCACTAAGGAAGATATGAGAGAATTTTGTGAGGATCCTACAGCCATGCCACTTGTGCTCATGTATAAGGGCGAGGTATTGGTTTCTAACGACATGATCCCTATTTCTCTTGGTGTTTCATCTGTTTTGCAGGACTTTGGGGATGTGTTTCCAGAAGACGTACCACAGGTTTGCCTCCCTTGCGTGGTATAGAACATCAAGTGGACTTGATTCCTGGCGCCACACTTCCCAACTGTGCACCCTACAGGACTAATCCCGAAGAAACTAAAGAAATTCATAAGCAAGTACAAGCGTTGTTGGATAAAGGGTACATTCGTGTCTCTCTTAGCCCTTGTGTTGTTCCTGTTATTTTAGTTCCTAAGAAAGATGGTACTTGGCGCATGTGTGTTGATTGTAGAGCGATTAATAACATCACTATTCCATATCGTCATCCTATTCCACGCTTAGAGGATATGCTAGATGAATTGAGTGGTGCTACTGTTTTCTCTAAAATTGACTTGCGTAGTGGCTATCATCAAATTAGGATGAAAGAAGGGGATGAATGGAAAACTGCTTTCAAAACTAAATTCGGTTTGTATGAGTGGTTAGCTATGCCTTTTGGTCTTACTAATGCACCTAGTACTTTCATGCGCTTGATGAATCATGTTTTGAGAGAGTTTATTGGTCGTTTCGTGGTTGTTTACTTTGATGATATACTCATATACAGCCACACCGAATCTGAACATTGCACTCATATTAGACAAGTTTTGCAAGTGTTACGTGATAATAACTATATGCTAATCTTGAGAAGTGTACTTTTGCAAAAGATAAGGTCATATTCCTAGGATTTGTTGTTTCTAAACATGGAGTAGAGGTGGATCAATCTAAAATTGAATCAATTCAGAATTGGCCTACTCCAATGAATGTAAGTCAAGTGCGTAGTTTCCACGGTCTCGCTGGTTTCTATAGGCGCTTTGTGAAAGATTTTAGCACCATTGCTGCACCTTTGAATGATTTGACAAAGAAAGGTGTTCCTTTTATATGGGGCGTGGCCCAAGACATTGCTTTTGATACTTTGAAACGTTTGCTTACTTCTGCACCATTGCTTGCATTACCTGATTTTTTGAAGCAATTTGAAGTTGAATGTGATGCTAGTGGTATAGGCATAGGTGGCGTTTTGATGCAAGAGGGTCAGCCTATAGCTTATTTTTCTGAGAAATTGACTGGTGCTCGTTTGAATTATTCAATCTATGATAAAGAATTGTATGCACTTGTTAGAGTACTTGAGGTTTGGCAACATTATTTGTGGCCAAAGGAATTCATCATACATTTTGATCATGAAGCATTGAAATACTTGAAAGCTCAATCAAACTTGCATAGAAGATTAGCTAAATGGGTTGAGTTCATTGAGTCTTTTCCTTACATCATTAATTATAAGAAGGGAAAAGAGAACGTTGTTGTTGATGCTCTATCTAGGAAGAACATGCTATTAACCAATCTTGATGTTAAAATTCCTGGATTAGAAGCTATTTGTGCACTTTATGCAACTGACCATGATTTTGCTGAACCATATCGTTTGTGTGCTCTTAGAAACGCATGGGATAAGTATCATATACATGATGGATATTTGTTTCGAGCTAACAAACTATGTATTCCAGAATCGTCGTTGCGTTTGTTTTTAGTGCAGGAATCACATGCTGGTGGTTTGATGGGTCACTTTGGGCGTGAGAAGACGTTGCTCATGCTTGCTGATCACTTTTATTGGCCCAAGATGAGGCGTGATGTGTACAGATTTGTGAGCCGATGTATTACATGCCACAAGTCAAAATCTAAGCTGAAGCCTCATGGTTTGTATACACCTCTCTCTGCACCTACTATTCCATGGGAAGCCATTAGTATGGATTTTGTGCTAGGTCTACCTAAAACTCAGAGAGGTCATGATTCTATATTTGTGGTAGTAGATAGGTTCTCTAAGATGGCTCATTTTATTGCCTGCCACAAAAGCGACGATGCGTCGCATGTTGCTAACTTGTTTTTCAGGGACATCATGAGATTACATGGAGTACCAAAGACGATTGTTTCTGACCGTGATGTGAAGTTCATGAGCTACTTTTGGAAGACCTTATGGGGGAAGCTAGGAACGAAGTTGCTGTTCAGTACTACATGTCATCCCCAAACAGATGGTCAAACGGAGGTGGTGAATAGAACATTGTCACAGCTGCTAAGGACCATGATTAAAAAGAATTTGCGGGAGTGGGAAGAGTGTTTGCCACATGTTGAGTTTGCTTACAACAGGGCTGTGCATTCAACTACTCAGCTTTGTCCTTTTGAGGTGGTGTATGGTTTCAAGCCATTGACGCCACTTGATATGTTGCCTCTGCCATTACATGAGAGAGTTGATATGGAGGCATCAAAACGTGTTGATTATGTGAAGAAAATACATGAGAAGACTCGAGAGGCTATTGAGAAGAAAGGCAAGAACATTGCTGCTGCAAGGAATCAAGCAAGGAAAGAAGTGTTGTTCGAGCCTGGAGATATGGTTTGGGTGCATCTACGCAAGGATAGGTTCCCACTACTTCGAAAATCAAAATTGAAGCCACGTGGTGCTGGTCCTTACAAGGTGTTAGCCAAGATTAATGATAATGCCTACTCGGTTGATATACCTATTGAGGAGTTTGGTGCAGTTAGCAACAACTTCAACGTTGCTGATTTGTCACCATATGCTGGAGAAGACCTTGGAGCATCGAGGTCGACGCCTTTTGAAGGGGGGGGAGATGATGAGGACATCCCTACAATTACACCTACCCCAATTGCTAATGAAGTTGTTCCAATTGCAAAGAAGGATCAATCCAATGAGATAAGGATTGGACCAATCACAAGAGCTCGCGCCAAGCTACTAGAACAACAGGTGAACTTGTTTCTTAATGAACCTGGTGTTTTAGTTAATGAGAATTTTATACTACCTAAGTCTTTGAATTATTGCATGATCAGGTACTTAGGAGAAGAAGGTGAAGCACGGAGCGAGGAGCTAATGGAACAAGGCGTGTTGATCAATGAAGAATGCACGAGGGAGGAGAGGGAGGAAGCACAAGGAGCTGTCCAAGACGAAGATCAACAAGAGGAGGAAGTTCTCTGTCGCGGCAGAGAAAAGCCTCGTTTCTCTGCCACGGCAGGCTGCCGCGGCAGGAAAACCGACTAGGACTCTGCCATGGCAGAGCCAGTCTTGGCCGAGCCACTTGTGGCCGGTTTGTATCCAGGTTGGGTGGAACCAACTCGGGTTCCACCATAGGCCACCGCCTCTTAGACCCATAAATAGATGGGGGCATCGTAGATTAGGTTTTAGACCACGTTAAAATATTTTGGAGTTGTTTCTTTCATAGAACCTCTGAAATTACCCTGTGTTCGAATTTACCAACTATAATTGAGTGTGATCTGTTGTTCCATTGGGAATTAGCAGATTGCATACTACCGTTCGTGGTCAAGGCTGCGTGCGCAAGAGCATGGTGTTGTGAATATCCTACAAGGTTTGAGAGCTGTTGCATTGGCATCAGGGATCGAGCGGGAGAGTTCATAGCTACAGGCTAGTTATCTATCATCCACCATCACCATCGACAAGTGCTTGCCGAGAAGATCGGGCCACCCCATATCAGTAGAGCTATAAATAATATCACTATTTGATATCGTCATCCTATTCCATGCTTAGAGGATATGCTAGATGAATTGAGTGGTGATGCTATTTTCTCTAAGATTGATTTGCATAGTGGATACCATCAAATTAGAATGAAAGAAGGGGATGAATGGAAAACTACTTTCAAAACAAAATTTGGGTTGTATGAGTGGTTAGTTATGCCATTTGGTCTTACTAATGCACCTAGTACTTTCATGAGATTAATGAATCATGTTTTGAGAGAATTTATTGGTCGCTTTGTGGTTGTTTATTTTGATGATATACTAATATATACCCACAATGAAACTGAACATTGTAATCATATCTGACAATTTTTGCAAGTGTTGCATGATAAAAAATTATATGCTAATCTTGAGAAGTGCACATCTGAAAAATATAAGGTTATATTTCTGGGATATGTTGTATCTAAGCATGGGGTAGAAGTAGATCAATCTAAAATTGAATCAATTCAGAATTGGCCTATTCCCATGAATGTGAGTCATGTGCGTAGTTTCCATGGTTTAGCTGGTTTCTATAGGCGCTTTGTGAACGATTTTAGCACTATTGCTGCACCATTGAATGAATTGACTAAGAAAGGTGGTGCCATTTGTATGGGGCGCAGCCCAAGACATTGCATTTGATACTTTGAAACGTTTACTTACTGGTGCACCATTAGTTGCATTGCCTAATTTTTGAAAGCAATTTGAAGTTGAATGTGATGCTAGTGGTATAGGAATTAGTGGCGTTTTGATGCAAGAGGGTCGTCCTATAGTATATTTTTCTGAGAAACTTCCTAGTGCTAGACTGAATTGTCTTGTTTATGATAAAGAACTGTATGCACTTGTTAGAGTTCTTGAAGATTGGCAAGATTATTTGTGGCCAAAAGAGTTTATCATACATTCTGATCATGAAGCATTGAAGTACTTGAAAGCTCAATCAAACATTCATAGAAGATTAGCTAAATGGGTTGAGTTTATTGAATCATTTCCTTACATTATTAAATATTAGAAAGGAAAAGAGAATGTCGTTGCTGATGCTTTGTCTAGGAAGAACATGTTATTGCCACATCTAGATGTTAAAATTCCTGGTTTAGAAAGCATTTGTGCACTCTATGCAACTCATCATGAGTTTGCTGAACCATATCGTTTGTGTGATCTAAAAAATGCATGGGATAAGTGATACGGATCAAGCCGAGGATCCTAAGATTGTTGTCCCGATCATTCACAGCGAGTAACCTGGATATGAATCCTTCCAACAACGCCAATGAGTGTCACCTGAAGAAGAGGAATTAATCCAGCAAGCAACATGGAGAAGATCACCACGCCTCAAACCAAAACACGACAATCCTTGATGAACACAAGAACCTCCGCGACAATATCAATACAATAGATAACACGGCATCGCCGTCCCCAAAGGGATGCTCACCAAGCAACTCACGCAATAGTTTTAGACTAAACAACTCAATTTCAAGCTAACCCTAAAAACCATGATTTATAGGCCTATATAAAGGCTGTTGGACGTCCAACATAGAGTTGGGGTCAAAACCAAACATATCTCTAACTTTCCTAACGTAAAAGGACTCTATTTGTAAACTGACAGAAAACCTCCGTCAACTTGTTTCATTTGCCGTGCATAGCTCATAACGAACCGGGAGACGTGCGAGTACCCGTTGGAAAGATCTCGGAAATATATTTCCAGCAAGTACTTATTTTCTTAATTCTGAGTTGGTATGTGGAAACCACGTCCGTTTCAATTTCAGAGCTTCTGTCTGTCCGAACTAAACCTTCCTTCTTCGTCGCCTTCCATCTCTCGGTCGCTTTCGTATTGATGATCTTGTCTTGCGCCTTCCTCCCGCTCCTCCCTCACGCATATCGTGCCCATATCATCATCCCCCCTTCAAGAAGCGTTGTCCCCAACGCGTACGGGTCGGGTCGGAAAGGTGGCGTGATATGAACAATCGCTTCACGCGTCTTCGCCATCTTCAAGTCTTGCCGGCCTTCCACTCCGCAACCTCCCTCTCGGCTTCCTTGACTTGAAACATCCCTTGGCACTTGCACCTCCTTGCATCTCCATACGAGCTTGGACCTAGCCGCCACTGTCTTCTTCTTCTTCTTCTTCTCAACTCTTGTTGGAAACCGTGGTTGCTGAACATGGACCTCTTTGCATGACCTTGCATAAGACGAGTAATGCCTGGACCACACAACTGACGAACATGTCTATCCTTGCCTCTATGCATCCGCACAATTGTCCCAACAAAACGCCTCACAGGTGTTCTAACAAAACTGCTCTTGTTACCCTGCTGCACCGCATGCACTGGAACATCAGGAGCACAAATATCATCCATCTGAACACCTGTGTCAATACAAACAACCTTCTAAACACATGCTGCAACATCCTTCCTCTCAGCAATAAGAGGATGCACTTCAACTAGCTTGTCACTAACAAGTTCCACTGGCTTGTCATCTATAGGTATAGCTGAAGCAATATCAACATTATCGCACTGTGCATCATGTTGTCCATCCTGCACCTTAGCTAGCCCAGATTTTGGCTTAGCCTTGCGCACCTTCTCCTTATGTACCACCAGCTCTACATCAGACTTTATGTGATCATCCTGCATAGGCTTCAAAGTCTGATGTTTGCCACCATGCACAAAAGAATATGTATTTGCTCTTCTAGCATGTGTAGCGTTGCTATCATACTGCCATGGACGACCAAGTAATAGCCCACATACTTCCAATGGAAATACATCGCACTCCACCTCATCAACATAGTCACCAACTATAAATGGCACATGCACCTTGTGAGTAATCTTCACCATACCGCAACTATTCACCCACTCAACATGCCTCGGTTCTGGAATACGCCATTTGGATAAACCCAAAGCTTCCACAACTGCCTTGCTAATGCAATTACAGTAGCTACCACTGTCAATCATCAACTTTCATGCTTTGCCCTTGATCATGCACTACGCCCGAAATAAATTCCATTGCTGGCCTCTAATACATTGTAAATGTATCTATAATTTTTGATGTTCCATGCTTGGTTTTATCCACTTTCTTGTGTTTTGTCCACTTTGGAGTACTTTTCATATGATTTCTTGGACTAACCTATTAACAAGAGCCACAGTGCCAGCTGCCTGTTTTCTGTTGTTTTTGGTTCCAGGAAAGTCAGAAAAATGAATATTCTCGGAATTGGACGGGACAAAAGCCAAAGTGTCTATTTTTCCAGAAGTCATCAGATGCCAGAATACGAGACGGAGAGGGGCCAGAGGCCGGCCACACCACCTGGCCGCGCGGCCAGGCTTGACCCGCACCAGGGGGTGGTATGGTGGCCCCTGGCACCCCCTCGGCCTCCCCTTCCGCCTATAAGATGCCCTCGGGACGTAAACCCTAAGTACCCGATCAAAAATCCTTGAAAGAGTCTGTAGCCGCTGTCATCTCCATCCCTAGATTGGGAGGGATCTGAAGCTCTTCCCAACACCCTGCCGGAGAGGGGAATTCACCCTGGAGGCCTTCTTCATCACCATGCAATCCTCCGGTGTGATGCGTGAGTAGTTCATCCTTGGACTACGGATCCATGTAGTAGCTAGATTGCTGGTTCTCCTCCTTTGTGCTTTCATGTTTAGATCTTGTGAGCTTCGTTCATGATCAAGATCATCTATTTGTAATTCTGCATGTTGTGTTTGCGGGGATCCGATGGATATTGAGATGCTATTTCAGATTGAATATTGATTCTATCATGTCTTTATTATTTGTGATCTTGCATGCTTTCCGTTGTTAGTAGCTATCTTGGCCAAGTAGATGCTAGCAACTCCAAGAGTTAGTATTTATGCTCGATAGTGGGTTCATGCCTCTAGTAATCTGGGGAAGTGACAGAAATCTCTAAGGTACTAGATGTGTTGTTGCTACTAGGGAGAAAATAACAATCCTTTGTTCATAGAACAATCGTATTGTTTACTTTACACACAATTCGTAAAGCTATAATTTGTTGCTTGCAACTTAATACTAGAGGGGGTTCGGATGATAACCTGAAGGTGGATTATTAGTCATAGATGCAGTTGGATGGCGGTCTATGTATAATGTTGTAATGCCCAATCAAGTTCCAAAGGAGTTAAGATGATTAGTATATGCATGTATTGCTTTCTTGATGTTTGTCAATTGCCCCGCTGTAATTTGTTCACCCAGCATGTTATCTATCTTAAGGAGAGCCACCTCTAGTGAACTATGGATCTTGGTCCTTGTCTTTTACATACAATCTATAAACTATTTTCTGCTTTGTGTTTACTTTCCGCAAACTTTTACTTCTTTCCATTCGATACGTTTAATCCTTTGTTTTCTGCAAAACACGGTGAGATTGACAACCTCATCGCAAGTTGGGGACAAAGTTATGTGGTTGTGTTGTGCAGGTCTCCATGTTGCTACTAGCACCGGTAGTGCGCCCTGCCAAAGCTCAGCTAGTAACACCTTTGGGGTGTTTCCTTGCTCCTACTGGTTTGATGAAACCTTGGTTTCATACTGAGGGAAACTTGTTGCTGTGCTCATCATACCTTCCTCTTGGGGTTCCCAATGAGCTCTACATCAACACCGCACCAGCACTTTTCTGGGCGCCATACACAGAGCCATCAAGCATTTTTCTGGTGCCGTTGCCGGGGAGTCAAGGACATCTTCACAAGGGGAGTCCCTCATAACCAATCTCTTTACTTTGTTATTTTTGTTTTGCTTAGTTTCTTTTTACTTTGTTTGCTTGTTTCTTTATCAAAAAACACAAAAAAATAGTTTTACTAGTTTGCTTCCTTATTTCAAAAACACAAAAAAATTAGTTCCTATCTTAAGTTGCCATTATGTCTAGCCTTGCTCCAATCACTATGTCACCCGAGGAAATGATTTTCACTTTTAAATAAGGAATTGAGGAAAGTTTTAAGGAAGCTTGGTCTAGAATCTCTGATCTACATGAAAAAACTGAGCCTAAAATGACTCAAAGCTTGTTCCTTAGCAGTTTTTACCTTGGGATTGCTCTTTGTTATAGATATGCTTTAGATGCTGTTGTGGGAGGAGATTTACTCCAATGTAATGAGGATGATGCTATTAATGCTATAAAGAAATTGATCCTCACTTACAACTTGCCTAGCCAAACTGATATTTCTTTCGCAAGAATATTTGCTAGATTGAACACTCTTGAGACTAGCACTTCTAGCTTAAAAGATTGCTATAATACGCTTAGGGAGCATCACAATTATGTCCCAGTAAATTTTGAACCATCAAAGTGGCTCCCTACAGTAAAGATTGAGACAAACACTGAAACTTTTCAAGCTCGCTGTGATATCATGTCTGAATTTTGTCTTATGCCCAAAGATATTTATGAATCTTTGAATCTTTGGGGGCTTACTGAAGGAGGAAAAGAAATATCTCTTGCTAATAATGCTACCATATTACCTATTGGAATAGTTGAAGGAGTGTTTACAAAGATCCTTGGGAAAATGATTTCTGCTGATTATCTTGTTATTGAATGTGCAGGAAAAGGACAAATTACACTTGGAAGGTCCCTATTAGAACTCCTTGGAGCAATAATAGATGTGGGAAAGGGGACCATGCACCTTTCTTCTCCACCAAACAATCATATTTTCCCCAAGGTTAAGAATAAAAGTATGAGAGGTAAGGGCAAGAAATTTGGTTTTAATGCTTCTTCATTTGAGAACACTTGATTCTTTTTCTTGCTTCTTATGCCTAACTTAAAGGCGTTAAAGAAAAGTACTTATTGGGAGATAACCCAAAAGTTTTAGATGAGTCTTGGAAGTTATTACTTTAGTAATAACCGCTCCTTATCCTTTTTATTTGCTTTTTGTGCCAAGAGTAACCTCTAATGAGAGAGAAGTAATGATTGGGAAAGTTGCTGTCCCGAAACAGATTTCTGTGCTTCACCGTAAAAAATCGTGTAAAATCTCTGTACGACCTTTTGAGGTGTGAATTTTTGTGCTTCTGACCCAGGTTGTTATCTAACTTTAGTTAGTTCTGCACTTTTCGATTTGAGCAACAGAAGGTCTTCGAAAAAATTCGTCTTTACCTGCTGGTCTGTTTTGACAGATTTCTGCCTTTATTTGCATTTGCTTCTTGTTGGTTCATTTTTTAGTTCTTTTGGGGAATTGAGCTTTTTGAGGGAAGTGCTACAGTATCTAGTGTTTCAATGGAAGTTTTATTGGTATTGGAACTGAACCTTAAGACCTTTTATCTTGAGTGCACTAATGTTGCTAATAAAGATTGTGTGAAGTTTTATATGAAGAAAAATTTCAGGTGTATGGAAGGAATAAATAATGAGATGAAGGATGGACTAAAGCTCAAGCTTGGGGATGCCACGCGTGTCACCCCAAGAAATATCCAAGAAGTACAAGCGTCAAAGCTTGGGGATGCCCAAGGCATCCCCTTCTTCATCAATAAAAACCCCAGGTTCCTTCCAAACGCTTCATTTTTATTGTTTCTTGCACAGTTGTGTTGTTCTTGGAGCGTCTTCTTTTTCGTTTTCATTTTGGTTTTTTGTTTTATTTTGTTTGCTTAGTTTTCTGAATAAATTCGTTGGACCCCCTCTTTCATACTTTGGTTTGCAAATAGTTTGGTTTGGTTTGGAAAAGAGTAGGAAAGTTCATGCCTATATGGTAAAAAGAGCTCGTTTTTGACTGTGGCCTATGCTCTATCATGCCATGCTTGATATTGTTTTGGCTTTATGCTTAGTATTCTTTGCTGTAGCATGACTTGTTATAAACAATTGAGATTGCTTAATGTGCCTTGGATGAATCATGTGTTGTTTTAGCATATTAAAGCATAGTATAGTGGTATTCTCCTTTGATGCTTTATTTGGGTTGACTTGGTGCATGCTCACACCATGTTATAACTATCTCAAGTCACCATAGCCTTTTTGATCCTTTAGTTTTCAACTTGTAGTATCACTTTATGCTTTGATCAATGATGTTTTGTCGCTCTGCATGATTATGGCCATTATTGCTCTCTTAGTTTGTCGCTCCCAGTCTTTTGCTAGCCTCCACAACCAAGTATGAGTTCCACTCATGCATCCAACTCCTTAAACCAAGTTATTCCAAAGAGTCCACCATACCTACCTACTAGCTTATGCTATTCCAAGTATATTCATGCTTTTCTTTACCTTCCAAATTAAACTTGTTATGAGAAAACTAGTGATTAAAGCTCTCACAAACTTGATGGCACATTTTACTTTTCTTGCCCTTAATAAACTTGAACCATTGTATCGTCTATGTTGTATATGCTTGCACTTATTTGTTGGGGATTAGCAGAACCATGCTTTCATGGGGAACGCTTTCAACATTGCACTTGATACTTGTACCTAAGTTGATATCATGCTCTTTTGTATATGGATGTCGTCGGTGTGAAATGAAAGGGGAGCTTGTAAGTCCATGGAGTTATGTATATGTGTTAGAGAAACGCCTAGGCCGCTGGTCTAATCCATGCTGACATGGTGGAAACCTACAGCGTAACCATAATGAGCTATCTATGAAGCATTCTTCTTATAAAAAAAGAGTCCTATTGAGAAAAAAAAAGAAAAAAAGAAAAAAAAGATATTATGAAAAGAGGAAAGAGAGAAAAAGGCACCATATTCCCATGGTAAATAAGATGATTGTTGAGATGCTCGTTGTCTGCTTGCCATGTCATTTTGATATGGGGATTCTTCCGTATCATCGGGCAAGGGGTACCCCGTTGGAGGTTCTCTATGATACACATGTACTTACAATGACAAGAACTTACCGGTGACTAAACTTGAGTATGAGGAGCGGCCCTCGTATACAAGGGACATGAGATTTCTGACTTATACTTCATCAAGCATGTACACCATAGTTTGTTCACTTTAACCTTAATCACTTCAAGATGCTGATGATAGGGGCAATGAGAGCTGAAAGCTATAAGTACCATAATTTTTGGAAGCTCTTTATGAGACTTGAATCCCTGCTTCCTTCTATGAAGGCCTTTCTTCCACCCATTATATCGAGTCTCCACCTTCTATCTTTATGCACCTCCTTTGAGAGCATAGTGGCCATTCTTAATTCTATGTGCATTGTCCCAAGACTACTTGATTGATGCATAACTTGATATTGCTTGTTTTAAACTATTCGTATCTAGTCACTCTTATGAACTTTGAAGGTGTCCTATGCATTTATATTTGCTACTCTATTGAGGGACAAGCTGAATACTATTATGCTATGTTTTCTTTATGTGAAACAAACAAACGTCTTGCAAAGCATTATTATTCATGAATCTTTTGTTTGTGCCTTTTCATGTTGCATCATAGTTTCTTTGTCTTATTGCTAGAACTTTATCTTTCATGTTATGATTGAAGTACTATGATCCCAGCTTTGAATGCTTTACAAATACTTTGATCAAGTCTTTGATGGTGCATGTCACCTCAAAAATTATTCTTTCTTTTTATCACTTACCTACTCGAGGACGAGCAGGAGTTAAGCTTGGGGATGTTGACACATTGCAAATGTATCTATAATTTTTGATGTTCCATGCTTGGTTTTATCCACTTTGGAGTACTTTTCATATGATTTCTTGGACTAACCTATTAACAAGAGCCATAGTGCCAGCTGCCTGTTTTCTGCTGTTTTTGGTTCTAGGAAAGTCAGAAAATGAATATTCTCGGAATTGGACGGGACAAAAGCCAAAGTGCCTATTTTTCCGGAAGTCATTAGATGCCAGAGTACAAGACGGAGAGGGGCCAGAGGCCGGCCACACCACATGGCCATGTGGCTAGGCTTGGCCCACGCCAGGGGGTGGTGTGGTGGCCCCTAGCACCCCCTCGGCCTCCCCTTCCGCCTATAAGATGCCCTCAGGACGTAAACCCTAAGTACACGATCAAAAATCCACGAAAGAGTCTGTAGCCGCCGTCATCTCCATCCCTAGATCGGGAGGGATCTGAAGCTCTTCCCGGCACCCTGCCGAAGAGGGGAATTCACCTTGGAGGCCTTCTTCATCACCATGCAAGCCTCCAGTGTGATGCGTGAGTAGTTCATCCTTGGACTACGGATCGATGTAGTAGCTAGATGGCTGGTTCTCCTCCTTTGTGCTTTCATGTTTAGATCTTGTGAGCTCCGTTCATGATCAAGATTATCTATTTGTAATTCTGCATGTTGTGTTTACGGGGATCCGATGGATATTGAGATGCTATTTCAGATTGATTATTGATTCTATCATGTCTTTGTTATTTGTGATCTTGCATGCTTTTTGTTGTTAGTAGCTATCTTGGCCAAGTAGATGCTAGCAACTCCAAGAGTTAGTATTTATGCTCGATAGTGGGTTCATGCCTCTGGTAATCTGGGGAAGTGACAGAAATCTCTAAGGTACTAGATGTTTGTTGCTACTAGGGAGAAAACAACAATCCTTTGTTCATAGAACAATCATATTGTTTACTTTACACACAATTTGTAAAGCAATAATCTTTTGCTTGCAACTTAATACTAGAGGGGGTTCGGATGATAACCTAAAGGTGGATTATTAGTCATAGATGCAGTTGGATGGCGGTCTATGTATAATGTTGTAATGCCCAATCAAGTTCCAAAGGAGTCAAGATGATTAGTATATGCATGTATTGCTTTCTCGATGTTTGTCAATTGCCCCGCTGTAATTTGTTCACCCAGCATGTTATCTATCTTAAGGAGAGCCACCTCTAGTGAACTATGGATCCTGGTCCTTGTCTTTTACATACAATCTATATCTACTTTGTGTTTACTTTCTGCAAAATTTTACTTCTTTCCATTCGATACGTTTAAACCTTTGTTTTCCGCAAAACACAGTGAGATTGACACCCTCATCGCAAGTTGGGGACAAAGTTCTGTGGTTGTGTTGTGCAGGTCTCCACGTTGCTACTAGCACCGGTAGTGCGCCCTGCCAAAGCTCAGCTAGTAACACCTTTGGGGTGTTTCCTTGCTCCTACTGGTTCGATTAAACCTTGGTTTCATACTGAGGGAAACTTGCTGCTGTGCTCATCATACCTTCCTCTTGGGGTTCCCAACGAGCTCTACATCAACACCACACCAGCACTTTTCTGGGCGCCATACATAGAGCCATCAGCCTCTATCCGCTATCATACAAGTCTCAGCTTGTACTCTCTTGAGTTGCATATTCAGCCCACTCAATGGTACAACATCTTCCACTGCAGTTGTAGTGCACACAACAACCTTGTCAACATCAGGCTGCTTCTCTTCAGAAAATTTTGGCACCGCCATGCTGACCGGTTGCACTAAAACAACTGCTGGAGCCTCCTTTACATGAGATGGAATAGACATAACTGCAACGTTGGGCGACTGCTGGACTACCTTCACGGGCTTGGTACAAAATTCCTTACGACAAGGAGACATAAAATAGCCACGCAAAAAATTACTGAAGTACTTCCCAGTTGCATCAATAATATCCTTCTCACACATCTCCTTATTCCACCAACGAGCTATCTCCTCATCCACACGTCGTAATGCAAGAAGCATACGTGTAGGATTATCCAAATACTCGTATCTATCACATCTGTAAAAACCATCTTGCAAATGATGTTCCCACAACTCATATTCATCATATGTCACCATATGGACTAGTCTCCACCTAATTTGGGAATCATCACATACTACCCCGTCCAAGATGTCGAGATAATCATTGTACACATCACCAGATCTCCTCCCAGACGTGCACTGTTTGCCAAAAAAATCATCCTGAAATGACTGCATGCTTCCTAGCATGAACTGTAGAACAAAAACATTTCAGGGTCGGATTGTCCGGTGTTGGAGGGTCGGACTGTCCGGGTCGGACGGATACTCCGGGAGGAAACCGTCAGACACTCTAGTGCACGGATGGCGAGATCCAATTTGCTCCGCCTCAACTCTCTGATCTCCACCAAGAACACACTCAGCAGATAAATCAACACAATCTCGTCGTGAGCAACCTGGTGCTTTGATACCACCTGATACGGATCAATCCGAGGATCCTAAGATTGTTGTCCCGATCTTTCACAGCGAGTAACCTGGATAGGAATCCTTCCAACAACGCCAATGAACGTCACCTGAAGAATAGGAATCAATCCAACAAGCAACATGGAGAAGATCACCACGCCTCAAACCAAAACACGACAATTCTTGATGAACACAAAAACTTCTGCGACAATATCAATACGATAGATAACACGGCATCGCCGTCCCCGGAGGGATGCTCACCAAGCAACTCACACAATAGTTTTAGACTAAATAACTCAATTTCAAGCTAACCCTAAAAACCATGATTTACATGCCTATATAAAGGTTGTTGGACGTCCAACATAGAGTTGGGGTCAAAACCAAACATACCTCTAACTTTCCTAACTTAAAAGGACTCTATTTGTAAACTGACAAAAAACATCGGTCAACTTTTTTTAGTTGCCGCGCACAGCTCGTAATGAACCGGGAGACGTGCAAGTACCCGTTGGAAAGATCTCGTAAATATCTTTCCCACAAGTACTTATTTGCTTAATTTGGAGTTGGTATGTGGAAACCACGCCCGTTTCAATTTCAGAGCTTCTGTCTGTACGAACTAAACTTCCTTCTTGGTCGCCTTCCATCTCTCGGTAGCCTTCGTCTTGATGATCTTCTCTTGTGCCTTCCTCCCGCTCAGATGATATGGGCACGATATGTGCGAGGAAGGAGAGGGAGGAAGGCGCAAGAGAAGATCTTCTCTTGCGCCTTCCTCCTGCTCCTCCTTCGCACATATCGTGCCCATATGATCTAATACGGATCAAGCCGAGGATCCTAAGATTGTTGTCTCGATCTTTCACAGTGAGCAACCTGGATAGGAATCCTTCCAATAACGCCAATGAACGTCACCTGAAGAAGAGGAATTAATTCAGCAAGCAACATGGAGAAGATCATCACGCCTCAAACCAAAACATGACAATCCTTGATGAACATAAGAACCTCCGCGACAATATCAATACGATAGATAACACGGCGTCGCCGTCCCAGGGCGAATGCTCACCAAGCAACACACACAATACTTTTAGACTAAACAACTCAATTTCAAACTAACCCTAAAAACCATGATTTATAGGCCTATAAAAAGGCTGCTGGACGTCCAACATAGAGTTGGGGTCAAAACCAAACATATCTCTAACTTTCCTAACTTAAAAAATACTCTATTTGTAAACTGACAGAAAACGTCCGTCAACTTGTTTCGGTTGCCGCGCACAGCTCTTAACAAACTGGGAGACGTGCGACTACCCGTTGGAAAGATCTCCGAAATATCTTTCCAACAAGTACTTATTTGCTTAATTCGGAGTTGGTATGTGGAAACCACGTCCGTTTCAATTTCAGAGCTTCTGTTTATCCAAACTAAACCTTCCTTCTTGGTCGCCTTCGATCTCTTGGTCGCCTTCGTCTTCCACTCCTTTCTCCCGCTCCTCCCTCGTGCATATCATGCCAATATCAATAAGTATCATATACATGATGGCTATTTGTTTAGAGCTAACAGATTATGCATTCCAGAATCGTCGTTGCGTTTGTTCTTAGTGCAGGAATCACATGCTAGAGGTTTGATGGGTCACTTTGGGCGTGAGAAGAAATTGCTCATGCTTGCTGATCATTTTTATTGGCCAAAGATGAGGCATGATGTGTATAGATTTGTGAGCCGCTGGATTACATGCAACAAGTCCAAATCAAAGTTGAATCCTCATGGTTTGTATACACCTCTCTCTGCACCTACTACACCATGGGAAAACAATAGCATGGATTTTGTGCTAGGTTTACCTAAAACTCAGAGAGGTCATGATTCTATATTTTTGATAGTGGATAGGTTCTCTAAGATGGCTCATTTTATTGCCTACCATAAAAGCAATGATGTGTCGCATGTTAACCTGTTTTTCAGCGACATCGTGAGATTACATGGAGTACCCAAGACGATTATTTCTGACCGTGATGTGAAGTTTATGAGCTACTTTTGGAAGACCTTATGGGGGAAGGTTGGAACGAAGTTGTTGTTCAGTACTACATGCCATCCCCAAACAGATGGTCAAACGGAGGTGGTGAATAGAACATTGTCACAATTGTCGAGGACTATGATCAAGAAGAATCTACGGGAGTGGGAACGGTGTTTGCCACATGTTGAGTTTGCATACAACATGGTTGTGCATTTTACTTCTCAGCTTTGTCCTTTTGAGGTGGTGTACGGGTTCAAGCCATTGATGCCACTTGATTTGTTGCCTTTGCCATTACATGAGAGAGTTGATATGGAGGCATCAAAACGTGTTGAATATGTGAAGAATATTAATGAGAAGACTCGAGAGGCTATTGAGAAGAAAGGCAAGAACATTGCTGCTGCAAGAAATCAAGCAAGGAAGGAATTGTTGTTCAAGCCTGGCGACATGGTATGGGTGCATCTACGCAAGGATAGATTTCCACTACTTCAAAAGTCAAAATTGAAGCCACGTGGTGCTGGTCCTTATAAGGTGTTATCCAAGATTAATGATAATGCCTACTCGATTGATATTCCTATTGCTGAAGTTTCAAACAGTAGACTTTTCAACCATTTTTTCTTGTGCTAGTGCTCCCAGAAATGAATGAATAGAGCTCTTCTTCTTTAGTTAGGCCTAGCCCACCTAAGAACTGGTCGAATTGGATTAGTCACAATCAAGATCACAGGCTTTCTTTTCTTCTAAATCAATAAGGATTCGAGACCAGGACTCAAGTAGGAGAAATTCCCTCCTATGGGCACTAAAAGTAGAAAAAAGTAGAAAGAAAATCCATTCAAGTGGGGAGATTCCAGGAGCCGAAGGCGTCATATGAATTAGTTGACAATCGTATCAATACCCAAGGAAAGGCCCCATCTTCTTCATTCAAATGCTTTTATCATAATTCCCAATGGACATATCGGTATCTTCTGGAATGAAAGTATGATAAAGAGTTAGCAACAGCTTCAACGTTGCTGATTTATCACCATATGAGGGAGAATACCTTGGATCGTCGAGGTCGACGCCTTTTGAAGGTAGGAGATGATGAGGACATCCCTAGAATAACACCTTCCCCAATTGCTATTGATGATGTCTAGTTGCTGCTAAGAAGGATCAGTCCAATGAGATTAGAATTGGACCTATTATAAGAGCTCGTGCTAAGCTACTAGAACAACAGGTGAATTTGTTTCTTAATGAACCTAATGTTTTGCTTAATGAGAATTTTATACTGTCTAACTCTTTGTGTTATTGTATGATCAGGTACATGGGTAAAGAAGGCGTAGCACGGAGCGAGAAGCTGAAGCATATGGAGCATGGCGTGTTGATAAATGGAGAATGCGCGAGAGAGGAGAGGGAGGAAGGGCAAGGAGCTGCAAAGGAGGAGATCAAAACATGGCAGAAGGATCTCTGCCACGGCAGAGAAACAACGTTGTTTTCTGCCACGGCATAAAAACAGACTCCTTCCCTGCCACGGCAGGCTGCCGCGGCACAGAAATGGGCACCAACTCTTCCACGGCAGAGCAGGCCTGTGTGCCTTAGGCCGCACCCCCATGGGTCGGTTTGTATCTTAGTCTAAGTTGAACCAAAGCCTTTCCTACTATTTGCCACCGCCCCCTAGTCCTTAAATAGATGGGGTGCCACTTCCGTTAGGGTTTAGACCACGTTAAAATATTTTAGAGTTGATTCTTCATAGAACCTCTGGAATTACTTGTGATCCGATTACTTGCTGCAATTGAGTGTGATCTATTGTTCCACTGGGAATCAGTAGATTACAAACTACCGTTCGTGGTTGACAGCTACGTGCGCAAGAGCGTGGTGTTGTGAATGGGACTGCTACCCTGCGGTATCAAAGTTCCCGGGCGAGTGCACCGCGGTACCTAAGTTGCCTGAAATTGCCGCGTTTCGAAATGTTGGGCCGCCAACTACTAAGAGGGGCCATTTTGATGCAAACTCATCTCACCCCTACCAAATCCAAACATTCCGTGAAACTGCCCCGTGAAGTAGACGGTCGGGACCCTCATGTTAGTAATATTTCCGTGACGCAAGCGCCAACGCGACAACCATGTAGGCGGAATGAGAGACTAAAGGAGCATGGTGCGTTGACCAAATTCACAAATCCACTCCCTCCCTCCTTTCGCATGAACCCTAGCACCGGTGGCGTCGAAATTCCCTCTCCAACCAGAATGATCTCTTCGGGCATTTGACTTCTGGCGCCAAGTTGCTGCGACTACTCGCTGCTACCAAGCTCTAATGCCGAATGCCATGCCATCCATTGCGACGATCTAGCCCGCCTCTACCGCCGACAAACTGAGCAGCGCGAAGGATGGCAGATCAATTTGCCGAGGAAGAAGTACTTCTGGCTAATTGCGGGTGAGCTACTCTTCTCTTTGCTATTCGCACTACCTATAACTTCTAGATGGCTATTGGCATTACAGAGATATATCGAACATAGAATTGTTTGCTAGCACGACGCTGACAAACAATTCTTATCTTTTGTCTCCAATTTTTTGTCAAGTAGGATCTCCGCTGAACCCAAATACACGGTTCTGGTCACCATCTGCGGCTACCACATTAAATTAGCAGATGGGAAGAGCACGTGGAAACAAGCTTAGAATCTGAAGATGGAAGTAGCGCTTGTGCAGTTATGCACTATCCCTGGTTTGGTTGCTGCTGTGCGTGAACTTGCTGAAATGAGGCCAGAGCAGACTGCACGGTTCAGCATCGTTGATGAACGAGGCTTCAAGGTTCCTATAGCGTGTGATAGTCAGCTAATTGGGTTGATGAAACAACATGCTAGGCTTCGCGTGGTTATGCTGATGTGTAACATACTAGATGAGGAAGCTCCTGCTACTGGGAGTCGCCTAGCTATTATTGGACAGGGAGGTCTAACTCGAACCCCTACTGGTCCGGAGGCTGCCCCGCTGTTGTTGCCAAGACCGCCGCCTTGTGTGTTGCTTCTCCTCGAAACCGTCCTCAAGTTGTGCGAACCTGTGCTCTAGAATCTGCTGGTACTGGTCGTCCTCGTGTTGTTGTTGATCTGGCCGTTGTTGACCCAATCCCTGCTGTTGTTGAGCAAACTAAGGCTTCCGGAGGCTGCCCCACTGTTGTTGCAAAGACTGATGCCTTGTGTCCTCCTCAAACCCGTGCTTAGGTTCCACGAGCTGCTGGTCTGGAGCTAGCTCATGGTCTGGACTCTGCTAGCACTCGAAACACTGTTGTTGTGGGAACTGCTCCTGATCGTCGATGTGGCATGGCATCAACTGATCCTATTGTGGCTGCCGTTAGAAGGGGCCCTGCCTATCCACCATGTAATGTAGCTCCCGCTGCTAAGGGCCCTCGCCTTGCTCCTGGTCCTGGTACTTCCACCGAGGTTGATCCATCTAACGATGACGCTGGTGATGGCGATGGTGGCATTGGGGCTGGGTCTGATGGTGTCGCTCCACCTCTCGAACTTCTCGGAGGTTTCTATCCTGAAGAACCTGATGATGGCAAAGTAATCATTCGTATCGGTGTCATGGATTATACTACAAAATTAGATGATGGCACAGAAAAATTCTATGACGAGTTTGATGTAATCCTTGGCAGATACGATCCTGAAGTGGTAGAGTTATCTGACATGTTGGCATCGTTACGTGTGAAGGTGCTGTGGGGGTCCTCCCAGGAAGCACGTTTGTTATATTTTGGTTACAGGAGCAAAAAGGCTATCGAAGTGAAAGATACCAGGGATTTAGTCGTACCGTTTACAAGGAAACATTATAAAGGTGAAGTGTACTTCCACTTGATAGTGCAAATGGTTGGAGAGGAATTGGAACTCGACAATAGAGATGATGGACTTTTAGAAGGCATGCGTGACCTGATCCATGGCATCACTGGGGCTGGTGCGACTGAGGGTAGCTTCGAACAGAGGAGAGTCTTACAGAGGAGCGTCATAAAGAGGAGCAGGAAAAGCATCCCTAGAAAGGGCACCCCAAAGAAGAATGTCACCAAGGAGACCATGCCATAGAAGAGGATGCCCAAGAGTCGCACGAAAAAAGGCACCACGCCGCAGAGTACACCCCTGAGATCCAGTCAAAATGCCACACCGAACGGTAGCAGCAAAAATGCTAAGAGGGCTAGCACGATGGTGAACACTCCTAGGAGTGGTAGCAAAGAGGCGAAGATGGCCAGTACGGAGGCTACCACACCTAGTGGGAGCAGAAAAAATACTAATTTGGAGCGGAACATGCCGCTGTCAGGGAATAATGCCAGCACGAAGGAGAACACGCCCAATAGTAGCAGCAAAAGGGCTAATTTGGAGCGGAACACGCCGTTAAGGTCAGGCAATAATGCCAGCACGAAGGAGAACACGCCCAATAGTAGCAGCAAAAGGGCTAATTCAAAGAAGAACACGCCGCTAAGGTCAGGCAATAATGCTAGCACCCTGGAGCCAACATCCGTGAGGGGAGGCAGGAAGGAGATCACATCCAAGAGCGGCAGCAAAAAGCCTAGTTCGATGGGGAATGGAACGCAGATGTCAAGCCCTACTGATACCATCAGGAAAGATTACATCAGGAAGGAGGATGTACACAGGAAGAGCAAGAGGGTTCTGTACAGTCAAGATGAAATTGATTTTGACTGTTGTTTGTCCACTGAAGTACCTGGGATGTGTGCAAACGTAAGACCACCCCATGTGGTTGCAGCAGAACCAACCGAGTGTCTTGGAGAAAACAGAGTTGCTGGTGAGGTGGATTGGGGCAATGGTCCGGTCCATCCGGGTGGAGACGATGGTGCAACTTCACCCATGAGAGTCAATATGATGTGTGCAGTACTAGGCATTAGAGACAATGGCCAGGATTCTGAATAAGATGAAGAAGAAGGCACTGTAGAGGATCAAGAATCTGGAGATGATGAAATAGACGAGGAACTTAATGATGACTGGTATTCCAGTCGATGATTTGGGTGTTGAAGTAGAAGAAATGAAACATGATCACGAGTATCCTATAATTTCGGTCGGCACCAAGTTCAGTAGCATGCATGAGTTCAGGATGTTGTTCCGGCATTTTTGTATCAACGGGGAGTTCGAGTTTATCGACTGAAGAACACTGCCCAGAGGTATGAGGCCGTTTGCATGTTAACATGGATGAATGGACGGGCCGAGGTATATTGTCCATGGAGGATCACAGCAAGAGCCTTACCTGCGTCGAAGGCAATTAGGGTACTGGGGCAATGAATGCAGCAAACCATTAGAACTTTCTCTCTTTTCACTGTATAACTATAATTGATGTGCGATATATTTCTGGCAACTAGTCGACTCCCCTTATCTTTTAAATGAATTTGTGTTGCAGGTGAACAAAATGGCACATGTGTCCGACAGGCAGCAAACTGAAATCCTCAATGGTTGATACGGAGTGGGTGGCTATGCAATCTATGTCCATACTAAAGGATAACCCCAAGGAGACCGCGAAGAATATTCAGACTAGCCTCGGTTCTAAATACAACATTGTCCTATCGTATTACACTGTTTGGAAAGGTAAAGAGAAAACTCTGGGGGTCTTGCACGGGGATTGGACCAATAGCTTCAGGATGCTGTACAACTTCAAGGCGGAGGTACAAGCTAGGTGTCTGGGGAGTGTTGTGGAGATTGACACCGAATCAGTACAAGGTAAAATTTATTTCAAAAGATTTTTCATGGCGCTTAAACCTTGCATCTAGGGATTCAAGGGCGGATGTAGGCCGTATCTAAGTGTAGACAACACTGTCCTAACTGGCAAATGGAAAGGTTGTCTGCCATCTACCACAGCACTTGATGGTCACAACTGGATGTTCCCAGTGGCATTCGGGCTGTTTGAAATAGAAACGGAGGAAAACTGGGTCTGGTTTATGAGGCAGCTCAGGAGATCAATAGGCCACATGGATCCATTGGCTATATCCACGGATGCATGCAAAGGGTTGACGAATGTAGTGAAGGAGGTGTTCCCACGAGCTGAAGGTAGAGAATGTCATGCCCATATGATGCTCAACTTGTACTCACACTATGCAGGCAGCGTATTTCGTGACATGTTTCCTGCTGCTAGAGTTTACAAACCTAGTAGCAGCAAATATTTCATGAGCAAGATTTTTGCGGAAGCCCCTGAACTTCCAGAGTACTTAGCCATACATCATTCGCAGCTATGGAAGAGGAGTCAATTCAACCCTGACATCAAAGTTGATTACATAAACAACAACCTTGTAGAATGCCTGAATAACTGGGTGAAGGACATAAAAGTGCGTCCTCTTCATATCTTGATGGACAGCATACGTGGTATGATCATGAAGTTGTTAAACATAAGGAGAGAGATCGGTAGGAGACTTAGAGGACATATGCTACCGCTAGTTGTACATCAACTACATAAGAGAAGCCGAGGACTTGATCATCTTAAGGTTCTCCCATCAACCAGCAGCAGCTGTGAGGTGGTCGATATGTCCAAGAGTGGCAAAAGGGATGTTGTGAACATCCAGCTGCGAGAATGCACCTGCTTAGAGTGGCAGCATACCGGGTAACCTTGCGACCACGCCTTGGCCTTCTTGGTGAAGAAAAGAACTCTACCACATTTGGATCAGTATTTGTCAGACTACTACTCTATGGAAAAGTTCAGAGTTGCGTACGCTGGATCCGTCGAGCCATGTACAGACCCATCTTAGTGGCCTCAAGTACAACTGCCTTTCGAGCTTTGCCAGCCAGTTACAAAAAGGGGTAGAGGAAGACCTTAGGTGAATAGGTTTAAGAATTTTCTCGAGAAGAAGGGTTCGGCTTTCTGTGCAACCAAGAAGGGCAAAAACAAATGCAAGACCTGCCATCTTATAGGCCATAGAGCAGCGGGTTGTCCCCTTAATGCTCCCAAACCTAGGTATGAGATGGTACATTCACAAAAAAATTATTTATAGTCTGTAGATATAAGTAGTAATCCATGTACTTGTTTTTTTACAGGAAGCGCAAAGTAAGAAACAAGACAGCCGACTCAGTGATTTTGCTGCGAGAAGAAAACCAAAATGAGTGGAGTGATGATGCTGGACAAGATTCTAGTGCTGATTGGCCTGACTTCCCTTGACCCAGAGATGCAGTGTACGTGAAGGTAAGAAAATTGGCACCCATGAAGAGGAAGAAGGCAGGAGATGAAGAAGCCAGTGGACGTGAAGGCAAGAGGAAGAAAGTTGGCACCCAAGCAGAGAAAGAAGGCTAGCAGTGTAGAAGCCTAATGATGTATTGAACTTGAACCTATATATGTAGTTCAGTTAAACTCTAAGAGCTGTAAGCGTGGAACTTGCCGGGCGAAACAATCTGCCTCCTGTACTCGGAGTAAAATGTATCGCGACTTTAGGATTGGATACGGCCGAGGCCACTAGTTGAATCCGAAATTGTGACTGTGCCACTACTATCTGAACAATTGCGATAGCTGAGCGGTTAAGGGGTCTCCAAAATCGATGGGTGTTAGTGCCACAGACATGAATTATTTATAGGCGCTTAATAAATCCCTGCTATTGGCATTACACTTATGATAAGTTTCTGGGCTGAAAAACAAGTTCTAAGATGGCTGCTACACTCCACGAAGTAGCAACTTATTTCAGCTGCTGGACAACGACATGGCAACATAAACTGCAAATGCAACAGATAATGCCCAGATAATGAGGAAACTGTTTCCACTATCTGGCCTAATCTTGAGCCCGTCTGTCTCACCACCTCCCTGCCCATGCCTCCCCTGCACCTGGCGAAGCTCCCGGATCTCTCGCTCCATCACACGAATCTCCTCTTTCTTGTCCCACACAGCATCACGCAGATCCTGAACAAGCTCTCTGTGAAAACTTGTCAGTGGCTTTTCGATCCACGCAAAATTTTCACAGCCAGTCCCCCTCCCTTCCTGCGTAGTAGATCGAAGGAAACAAAAAAATTACATTACGCTTTTCGGATCCGGTTTACCATTGTACCTACAGTAGGAACTTACCGCTCTGATGCTGTAGTTGCTGAATTTTCATGTAGTATTTTCGTCGGTCCACGAAATCCATCTCGGCATCTTCTCACCGCACAAACACATCATATCGGGGTAGTAATCGTAGGACGCCCTCCGGTACCTAATGGGGGCACCCGCCTGACGGTGTTGAGCCAACCCTGATTCCGCCTGAGACGAACTGCATGAGCTACGAGCCATGAGCGAGGGGAGCGAGGGCAGAGGAAAGAGGAGCCTTTGGATGTCAGGGTAGTGGTGAAGCGTGATTTATCCCCACTTAATAACTCGGGCAGAATCCTACCGTCCACATTCGGCTGACAGGTGGGGGACCTAGCATGTGGACTTGTCAACCAAACCTCGGGCCTTCGTTGTTCAAAAGCCCTCTCACGCGCATTGGACGAAATTTTTTGGCACCTTGCCCGCGTACATATCACTGGGAGGCCTTGCTCAGGAACCAGACACGCCTGGCCCACAATCTTACTCCCTCCTAGGAACTTGTCATGGCTCGCGCCGGCAGATCCATTTGCTCCACCGCTTCCGGTAGGGCTCGCCACGGCGGATCCACCCCAAGATCCTACCGTCACAGTATCAAATGGCCATGGTGATGGGTTCGTAGCATGGAAAACAAAAAATTCTACCGCAAGAACGAACAAAACCCAGATCTAATCTAGATAAAAGCCAAGATCTAATCTATTAGATATGTGCAACGAGATAGATCTGTACTAACCCTCGTAGAACCAAAAGCGTTACGAGATCAGATCTCGGGGTTGATGTAGTCGATCACTTGCCGATCTCAAGATCGTGTGGACGATCCTTCCGGCGCCACGTTCCGGCAGCGCTTCCGCAGTCGGTCACACGTGCGGAGTCGAAGCAGACCTTCCTCTCCCCGTTCTAGCGAGCAGCGGAGGTAGTAGATCTTCTCCATGGAATCCCAGCAGCACGACGGTGTGGTGGTGGTGGTGGAGTAGAGAATTCTGCAGGGCTTCGCCTAAGCCAGAGCAGAGCGAAGGAGGAGGAGAGAGGCGGCGGCTAGGGTTTGTTATGGGAGAGGTCTAGGGGGTGGCGGCCCCTCCCCTCTATTTAAAGGAGGGAGGCGCCATGGGAGGGGGAGTCCTAGTAGGACTCCCCTCCCTCCTTGGCCGGCGGATTGGGAGGGGGGAGGAATCCTCCTCCCCCACGAATCCGTGTCTTGCCCCACAAAGACTCCTTGATCCTTTCTTGGTTTTCAAGCAAACTCCAAGAACCTTCTAGAACCTTCCAGAACATTCCGAAACCTTCTAGAATCTCCATACAAACACTCCGGAACATTTCCTAACTTAGAAAATGATCCCCAATATATGAATCTTATTCTCCGGACAATTCCGGATCTCCTCGTGATGTCCCGGATCCAATTCGAGACTCCGAACAACATTCGGTCTCCAACGCATATTCCATATCTACTTAAAACAATTTCGAACCTTAAGTGTGTCACCCTACGGTTCGTGAATATGCAAACATGATGGAGACACATCTCCGATCAATAACCATTAGCGGGATCTGGAGATCCATAACAGCTCCCACATACTCAACGATGACTTTGTGATCGATAGAACCATTAACATACGAAACCAATTCCCTTTGTCACGCGATACTCTACTTATCCGAGGTTTGATCGTCGGTATCTCCATACCTAGTTCTTCCTCGTTACTGATAAGTACTCTTTACTCGTTCTGTGATATGTCAGCCCTTGTGACCTAGTCACATGCTTGCAAGCTAACTAGATGACATTCCACCGAGAGGGCCTAGAGCATATCTATCTGTCATATGGATGGACAAATCCCAATCTTGGTCCATGCGCTTCAACACATACTTTCAGAATACCCAATGACACCTTTATAACCACCCAGTTACGAAGCGGCGGTTGATGTCATCAAAGTACCCATCCGGTGATGGTGATTAACATAACCTCATGGTCGAAGGATTAGGTTACTATGCATTTGAAAGCTTGTAGCAAAACGAACTTAATGACTTGATCTTATGCTATGCTTACTATGGGTGTGTGTCCATCACATCATTCTCCTAATGATATGATCTTGTTATTAACGACATCCAATGTCCATGATCAGGAAACCATGATCATCCATTAATCAACAGGCTAGTTTAACAAGAGGCTTACTAGGGACTCTTTTATGTTTACAAAACACACAAGTATTAATGTTTCCGGTTAATACAATTATAGCATGGGATGTAAACATTTATCATAAACATAAAGATATAATAATAACCACTTTATTATTGCCTCTTGGGCATATCTCCAACACATGGTTTCTTGAGAAGAGCAATGACGCTACGTATCCGAGCTCTTGAGCCATGAGCATTGTTGCTGCCTCCGGGACACTTACCGATGCTGCGCAACTCAGCACATATTAGCCAAGGTTCAACAACCTTGTCAAAGTTCTATTGTCCTCCCACTTAACTTTTCACCAAAAATTCCTTCTCAAGAAACTCGACATTCTAAGCGACAAACACTTTTGTCTTTGGTGTTATGGAGGAATACCCAATGGTTATTCGAAATAACCTACAAAGATATGCTCATCCGACTTTGGTTGTAAACATTTTACTTATGCCTAGCATACCAAAAAAATTAAGAAAGGACAACCTGGGTTTTATCCCAAACCATGACTTATATGGTGTCATTTCAACGGATCATGATGGAGCTCTTTTCAGTGTAAAAGCGGTAGTCACTAAAGCTTTAATCTTTAAAATATAATGGCAGTTTTATAAATGACACCTTTGATCTTACCATGTCAAACAAGGTTTTATTACATATCTTGAACACTCCATACTCCTATGGTGTTTTGGGAAATGCAAATCCATGGAACGATTCCGCAAATCTTAGGTGTTTTGCTAAACTTGTAACTCAAACATCTTTATGATCCAATCATAAACTTTTTATTTTCTTGTTACAATAATTTTCCACTTCATCTTGAATAGTCTTTGAACATTTTCAAATGTTTCATACTTCTTCCTTATTGAGTAAGTATATACATATACTCACTCAAATCTTCGGACAAAGCATATGAAGTTGAAATCCATCGCCCACGACTACACATAATGGACTATATACATTAATATGTACAAATTCCAATCAGTTAGTCGTCCGTTCCTCTTTTGGCCTACGGACGGAGTTTTAATTATCTCCAGGAAAGTATCACAAGCATCATTTGATCAAAATCAAAGACTCCAAAAATCCATCAACATGGAGTTTCTTCATGTATCCCTTTCAATATAATTTAAACGGTGATGTCACTTCGCAAGTGATCTTTCAATCATTTCTCTTGCGACATTTTAGCATTAGTTTTATGGTCGTTATTTCTCCAACCAGACTTGTATATCATCCATCTATTATGGAATACGGTAATTATTTGAACAACCTTTTGTCGTCATAATACCTGATCAAAATAACAATTATTGAAACAAATCTTGAAGGCAAGCTTTGATGTTAACGAGCAACACAACAACCCTTTGTTTGTTTTCGATGAACATCATCACATATTCTGTTGCTAGTTACTTAGGCCATTGTAGTTCATGAATTGTGTTGTCCTGTATGACACTTCATACCAACCAATTCGGTATCCAATACCGCAGAATCACATTGTTTAACAACCAAGGAATACAGCCATAACATGTATCTTCTATATACCTAAGTTGGATATCTCCAATCTTTTCTTTTCTGCCAAATATTTTATAGATTCTCTTTCAACAATTCCTTTTCTTTTAAAAGAATCTATCAACATCAATAGTGGTGTCATTCACATGACACATAGTACAAAGTGTGTATAGTCAAATACTAATACCTTTGGACTTGCACTTTGAAGTGGATCACCTTCATCAAATGTTTGGCATTCTTTCAAAATTCCATTCTTTAGTAATCTTTTAGTGTAGTAAACATTTTACTTACATCTTCTATTCATCCTTATCATGACAACTTTCATGATCAAGCTGCTATAGCTTATAAAGGTGAATTGCGAGTATAATGTTTCTTTTCCAAAACCTTTTGGAGGATTAGGACGACTAGCGTCTCCAACCTTCACAAATTCTCATCAAATATGAGGACATATACTCTATCATGTTGTAACCAATACATTGTTTTAGATATCGCAATACCTTTCACATATGATGGTTTCTAAAACATTGCTTTCAACTCTTAGATAAACTTGATATTAAAAACAAGCTTTTGAGTATCAAGAATCATGGAGGCAAACATGATACATTAGATACTAACACTGGAATTGTTACTCTTGATTTAATACTGTTTATTAAACTTCACAGAGTAAACGGAGTTTGCTGAAAGTTTGCAATATGACTTTTAAACTTTAGATTGACACTCAAAACAATACGATACCAGTTCGTAAAGCAAATATCCAGAATTTCTATAGTTCTACTATCTCAACTATAACTAAGCGTAAGGTGGTGAACGGATGCCAATGACTACAACAAACTATGCAAATTCACTTTGGTTGTGTTTATGATAAATTGAGTTTGACTAATCCAAATTACAAAAGAACTCCCACTCAAAACAACATCCCTCGAGTTGTTTTAGTGATTACACGAACCAAATCCACTACACCAAGTCTGATCATCACGTGAGATGATGTAGCTTTAAAGGCGAACAATCAACATGTTCATCATATCATGCATATGACTCATGCTTTACCTTTCGGTATTCCGTGTTTCGAGACCATGTCTATACATGGTAGGCTCGTCAAGGTTAACCTTCGTATCCGCATGTGCAAATTTGGCTTGCACCCGTCGTATGCACACGTAGAATCTATCACACCCGATCATCACGAGATGCTTCGAAACGGCAAGTCTTAGCAACGGTGCCTACTAAGGACGAACACTTTATTACTTGATATTTAGTGAGAGGGATCATCTTATAATGCTACCGTCGCGATCTAAGCAATACAAGATGCATAAAGGATTAACATCACAGGCGATTCATAATTAGTGTGATATGATATGGCCCTTTCTTCTTATGCCTTTGATCTCCATCTCCAAAGCACGGACATGATCTCCATCATCACCAGCATTGCGTCAAGGTCAGTGGCGCCGCTTCATGGTTGTCCATCATCACCAACAACTATTACAACTACTTGGAATAAAGCTATTACAAGATGAATAGACACGCAGGTCTTAACGGAATTAAAGACAACCATTAGGCTCCTACCGGTTGCCATATTACAACAAGGATCATTGCATACATCAAATATAATCACAATCACATGATGGCCATATCACATCACAAAACCCCTGCAAAAACAAGTTAGACGCCTCTAATTTTCTTTGCATGTTTTACGTGGTTTGGGGCTTTCGAATAAGAACGGATCTTACCTACGAAACTGAACCACAACATTGATACAAGTGCTATCGAGTGCAAAGTGTAGATTGGATCTATACTATGATGGGAGAGACAGACACCCGCAAAGCCACTTGTGCAAAGCAAGTTACACGTCAAGCGTGGAGCAAGTCTCATGTGCGATGACATGTAAGGTTAGCCCGAGCCGCTTCATCCCACCATACCGCAAGATGCAGAGTACACAAAGCAAAAGACGGCACGAGCACCAACGCCCACAAAACCATTGTGTTCTACTTGTGCAACAGATCTATGCATAGACACGGCTCTGATACCACTGATGGGTTCATAGCATGGAAAACAAAAAATCTCTATCGCGAGAACGAACAAAACCCAGATCTAATCTAGATAAAAGCCAAGATCTGATCTATTAGATATGTGCAACGAGATAGATCTGTACTAACCCTCGTAGAACCGAAAGCGTTACGAGATTAGATCTCGGGGTTGATGTAGTCGATCACTTGCCGATCTCAAGATCGTGTGGACGATTCTTCCAGCGCCACGTTCCGGCAGCACTTCCGCAGTCGGTCACACGTGCGGAGTCGAAGCAGACCTTCCTCTCCCCGTTCCACCGAGCAGCGGAGGTAGTAGATCTTCTCCACGGAATCCCAGCAGCACGATGGTGTGGTGGTGGTGGTGGAGTAGAGAATTCTGCAGGGCTTCGCCTAAGCCGGAGCAGAGCGAAGGAGGAGGAGAGAGGCAGCGGCTAGGGTTTTTTATGGGAGAGGTCTAGGGGGTGGCGCCCCCTCCCCTCTATTTAAAGGCGGACAATTCCGGATCTCCTCGTGATGTCCCGGATCCAATCCGAGACTCTGAACAATATTCGGTCTCCAACGCATATTCCATATCTACTTAAAACAACTTCGAACCTTAAGTGTGTCACCCTACGGTTTGTGAATATGCAGACATGATAGAGACACATCTCCGATCAATAACCATTAGCGGGATCTGGAGATCCATAACGGCTCCCACATACTCAACGATGACTTTGTGATCGATAGAACCATTAACATACGAAACCAATTCCCTTTGTCACGCGATACTCTACTTATCCGAGGTTTGATCGTCGGTATCTCCATACCTAGTTCTTCCTCGTTACTCATAAGTACTCTTTACTCGTTCCATGATATGTCATCTCTTGTGACCTAGTCACATGCTTGCAAGCTAACTAGATGACATTCCACCGAGAGGGCCCAGAGCATATCTATCCGTCATATGGATGGACAAATCCCAATCTTGGTCCATGCGCTTCAACACATACTTTTAGAATACCCAATGACACCTTTATAACCACCCAGTTACGAAGTGGCGTTTGATGTCATCAAAGTACCCATCCGGTGATGGTGATTAACATAACCTCATGGTTGAAGGATTAGGTTACTATGCATTTGAAAGCTTGTAGCAAAATGAACTTAATGACTTGATCTTATGCTATGCTTACTATGGGTGTGTGTCCATCACATCATTCTCCTAATGATATGATCTTGTTATTAACGACATCCAATGTCCATGATCAGGAAACCATGATCATCCATTAATCAACAAGCTAGTTTAACAAGAGGCTTACTAGGGACTCTTTTATGTTTACAAAACACACAAGTATTAATGTTTCCGGTTAATACAATTATAGCATGGGATGTAAACATTTATCATAAACATAAAGATATAATAATAACCACTTTATTATTGCCTCTTGGGCATATCTCCAACACATGGTTTCTTGAGAGGAGCAATGACGCTACGTATCCGAGCTTAGCCCCTCCTACCTATAGAAGGACTGATGCGGCGTCGAGCTCGAGCAGGAGCCGCTAGGCGCGACGGCACTCGGTCCACGCCAACCCCGTCACCTTCGTCATTGTCGATTCTGGTGTGGAGGACGACGGGGACAAAGCTGTGCAGAACGCCATTTTTGCCTCCTTGGCGAAGGGCAAGCCACGGGCGGGAGTGGATGTCGCTGGGAAGGGCATGGTGGTGTCACCAATCAAGGTGGACTCCGACGACAGTGGTGTGATGTGGGTTTAGATTTTGTTTAGGATGGTTGCAATTTCGGTTGTGTTTAGTGCGAGTACAATTATTGAAATGGATTTGTCGAGCTATATTGAGAAATATGTGCAATAGCAGCGTGTGAGTGCTTCCACTTCAGAAATTGTGTCTGTGCCATTTGCATGTTGCATTATCAACGTAGATTACATGTAAACAATCCAACGAAAATCAGATTACAACAATCAGACAGGAGTGGCAGGATTGAAGAGAAGTTGGGACAGTGGCTTCGAGGGGAAGGAAGAGAAGGGGGCGTGACACTAGCAGGTGGGACCTCGGAACACGTGACACTGACATGCGGGTGCGGGAGCACACGGTATTGCCAGTCTGTCCTGAGCAAGCGGACTTTGCAATGTGACAACAGCAAGCTGATTGGACCAATAACTCGTCGAATTATGAAGGAGTACTAAAAACTACAACTGGGGTACATTCGCACAATAGGTATGCTCTACGCACCTGAGAAGCATCGCTTAAGTCTAATAGTAACGACAGCACAAGTAATACATTTCCCTATCGGTCTTCTCGACAGAAATGTAGAAATGCATCTGCATGTTCGGTCCAGCACCGACAAGGTACTGAGATGGCACACATAGGATCGACCTTAGGTCCGCATACTCCACCTCCAGTGGCATCGGGCAGCTCGGCGCCTCGGCTAGCACAAGAATGCTATTGGACGACGGCGGCTGGGCGTTCGCCCACATGTGCACCGTGTATACGGGCCAGGCGCACGAGACCGACCTGACGCATACGGCACACACGACAGTGGGCCCGGCTCTGGTTCCCGGAACACCGGCGGTGATGGTCAGGACGAAAACAGAGCCGTCCCCCCCCCCTAGAAAATTAGTCAGCGGCGTGCCAAGTCAGTGAACGGCACCTGCTCTTGTAGAAGTTGGGCTTTCCCGTACGAGATCCTAATCACTTCGATCAAGTGCTCCTCTGCAAGGTGGACAACGAGCTCTGCCGGCGGGCTGGTGTAGTTGCAGCCCGGCTCCGTGCAGGAGCACGCGCCGTGCGGGCACACGAGCTCGTGGAGCGGGAGCTCGTGGTAGGAGTAACGGCGAAAGCATCCTGGGTGGGAGCACACGAGCGGGAACGTCGCTGTGAAGTTGCGCGCGAGGATCTCCAGATTCTTGCACTGCAGCATCTGCCACATCTGAAGTTCGTCGAGGAATCAGAAAAAAGATCAGCAGTTAGATTGGCGAATAGCAGGAATATGTAGGATAAGTTCAAAAGCTTGTAAAATGATTTCTTAGCATGAAGGTAGCAACCCGAGAATTGGCGGATGTCATCGGCTTGCGGCTACGGAAGGATGGGAGTGAAATGGGGAAAGTGGCTTCGAGGGGAAGGAAGAGAAGTACGGGGAGGAAGAGAAGTAATGGGGACGTGACACTGGGATATGGCCCATTGAACTCGTGAGTCGTGACACTCGCAACATGCCAGTTTATCCAGAGCAAGCGTGGCCAATCATGCCGCAGAACAGCCTACTCGCGGATCGCTCTCACGAAGACCATCCCAATCGTCCAAGCTCCCCGATCGAACGGTACGTAACAATCGTCAAGCAGAACAACTGTGTTATGGCGTGCCTTCTAGAAGACTCGGTCTAACGGTGGATCCATTGGGGGGCTAAGGTTAGGGCTCTCCTAAGGTTAGGATCCATATGTGGTTTATGAAAAGAACACACATCCAATGACACTAGTGGATCCATATGTGGTTTGTGGAAAAGAACACACATGCAATGAACACTAGTGGATCCATAAGTGGTTTGTGGAAAGAACACACATGCAGTGAACACTGGTGGATCCATATGTGAATTGTGAAAAGAACACACATGCAATGCCATTGGTTGATCCATATGTGGTTTGTGAAAAGAACACACATGCAATGACTCTAGTGAATCCATATGTGGTTTGTGAAGAAGAACACACATGCAATGAACATTGGTGGATCCATATGTGGTTTGTGGAAAAGAACACACATGCAATGAACATTGGTGGATCCATATGTGGTTTGTGGAAAGAACACACATGCAGTGAACACTGGTGGATCCATATGTGATTTGTGAACAGAACACACATGCAATGCCATTGGTTGATCCATATGTGGTTTGTGAAAAGAACACACATGCAATGCCATTTGTTAATCCATGTGTGGTTTGTGGAAAGAACACACATGCAATGACTCTAGTGGATCCATATGTGGTCTACGGAAAGAACACACATGCAATAACCACTGGTTGATCCATGTGTGGTTCATGGCAGGAACACACATGCAATGAACACTGATGGATCCATATGTGGTTCTTGACAGGAACACACATGCAATGACATTGGTTGATCCATGTGTGGTTCATGACAGGAACACACATGCAATGACATTGGTTGATCCATATGTGGTTTGTGGAAAGAACACAAATGCAATGACACTAGTTGATCCATATGTGGTTTGTGGAAAGAACACACATGCAATGACTCTGGTGGATCCATGTGTGGTTTATGGAAAGAACACACATGCAATGCCATTGGTTGATCCATGTGTGGTTTGTGAAAATAATACACATGCAATGCCATTGGTTGATCCATGTGTAGTTTGTGGAAAGAACACACATGCAATGACTCTAGTGGATCCATATGTGGTTTGTGGAAAAAAAACACATGCAATGACTTAGGTTGATCCATATGTGGTTTGTGAAAAGAACACACATGCAATTACACTGTTTGATCCATGTGTGGTTTGTGGAAAGAACACACATGCAATGACTCTGGTGGATCCATATGTGGTTTTTGGAAAGAACACACATGCAATGACACTGGTGGATCCATATGTGGTGTGTGAAAAGAACACACATGCAATGCCATTGGTTGATCCATGTGGTTTGTGGGAAAGAACACACATGCAATGACACTGGTTGATCCATGTGTGGTTTGTGGAAATAACACACATGCAATGACTCTAGTGTTGGTTTTAGTATAAGAACACACGTGCAATGACTCTAGTGGGTCCATATATGGTTTGTGAAAAGAACACACATGCAATGACTCTAGTGGATACACATGTGGTTTGTGGAAAAGAACACACATGCAATGACTCAGGGGGATCTATAAGTGGTTTGTGGAAAAGAACAAGCATGCAATGACATTGGTGGATCCATACGTCGTTTGTGGAAAGAACACACATGCAATGACTCTAGTGCTGGTTTTAGTATAAGAACACACATGCAATGACTCTAGTGGGTCCATATGTGGTTTGTGAAAAAACACTCATGCAATGACTCTAGTGGATCCATATGTGGTTTGTGGAAAAGAACACACATGCAATGAAGACTGGTGGAGCCATAAGTGGTTTGTGGAAAGAACACACATGCAGTGAACATTGGTTGATCCATATGTGATTTGTGGAAAGAACACACATGCAATGACACAAGTTGATCCATATGTGGTTTGTGAAAAGAACACACATGCAATGACTCTAGTGGATCCATATGTGGTTTGTGGAAAGAAAACACATGCAATGACCACCAATTGATCCATATGTGGTTCATGACAGGAACACACATGCAATGACATTGGTTGATCCATATGTGGTTTGTGACAATAACACACATGCAATAACTCAAGTGGGTCCATATGTGGTTTGTGAAAAGAACACACATGCAATGACTCAGGGGGATCCATGTGTGGTTTGTGGAAAGAACAGACATGCAATGAACACTGGTGGATCCATATGTGGTTTCTGGAAAGAACACACATGCAATGACACTGGTGGATCCATATGTCGTTTGTGAAAAGAACACACATGCAATGGCTCTAGTGCTGGTTTTAGTATAAGAACACACATGCAATGACTCTAGTGGGTCCATATATGGTTTGTGAAAAGAACACACATGCAATGACTCTAGTGGATACACATGTGGTTTGTGGAAAAGAACACACATGCAATGACTCAGGGGGATCTATAAGTGGTTTGTGGAAAAGAACAAGCATGCAATGACATTGGTGGATCCATACGTGGTTTGTGGAAAGAACACACATGCAATGACTCTAGTGCTGGTTTTAGTATAAGAACACACATGCAATGACTCTAGTGGGTCCATATGTGGTTTGTGAAAAAACACACATGCAATGACTCTAGTGGATCCATATGTGGTTTGTGGAAAAGAACACACATGCAATGAAGACTGGTGGATCCATAAGTGGTTTGTGGAAAGAACACACATGCAGTGAACATTGGTTGATCCATATGTGGTTTGTGGAAAGAACACACATGCAATGACACTGGTTGATCCATATGTGGTTTGTGAAAAGAACACACATGCAATGACTCTAGTGGATCCATATGTGGTTTGTGGAAAGAAAACACATGCAATGACCACTAGTTGATCCATGTGTGGTTCATGACAGGAACACACATGCAATGACATTGGTTGATCCATATGTGGTTTGTGACAATAACACACATGCAATAACTCAAGTGGGTCCATATGTGGTTTGTGAAAAGAACACACATGCAATGACTCAGGGGGATCCATGTGTGGTTTTTGGAAAGAACAGACATGCAATGAACACTGGTGGATCCATATGTGGTTTCTCGAAAGAACACACATGCAATGACACTGGTGGATCCATATGTCGTTTGTGAAAAGAACACACATGCAATGGCTCTAGTGCTGGTTTTAGTATAAGAACACACATGCAATGACTCTAGTGGGTCCATATGTGGTTTGTGAAAAGAACACACATGCAATGACTCTAGTGTATCCATATGTGGTTTGTCGAAAAGAACACACATGCAACGAACACTGGTGGATCCATAAGTGGTTTGTGGAAAGAACACACATGCAATGACTCTAGTGGATCCATATGTGATTTGTGAAAAGAACACACATGAATTCCATTGGTTGATCCATATGTAGTTTGTGAAAATAACACACATGCAATGACTCTAGTGGATCCATATGTGGTTTGTGGAAAGAACACACATGCAATGACTCTAGTGGGTCCATATGTGGTTCGTGTCAGGAACACACATGCAATGACATTGGTTGATCCATCTGTGGTTTGTGACAATAACACACAAGCAATGCCATTAGTTAATCCATGTGTGGTTTCGTATAAGAACACACATGTAATGACTCTAGTCGGTCCATATGTGGTTTGTGAAAATAACACACATGCAATGACTCTAGTGGATCCATATGTGGTTTGTGGAAAAGAACAAACATGCAATGAACACTGGTCGATCCATAAGTGGTTTGTGGAAAGAACAAACATGCACTTAACACTGGTGGATCCATATGTGATTTGTGAAAAGAACACACATGCAATACCATTGGTTGATCCATATGTGGTTTGTGAAAAGAACACACATGCAATGACTCTAGTGGATCCATATGTGGTTTGTGGAAAGAACACACATGCAATGACTCTAGTGGGTCCATATGTGGTTCATGTCAGGAAAACACACATGCAATGACATTGGTTGATCCATATGTGGTTTGTGACAATAACACACATGCAATGCCATTGGTTAATCCATGTGTGGTATGTTTAAAGAACACACATGCAATGACTCTAGTGAGTCCATATGTGGTTTGTGAAAAGAACACACATGCAATGACTCTAGTGGATCCATATGTGGTTTGTAGAAAAGAACACACATGCAATGAACACTGGTGGATCCATAAGTGGTTTGTGGAAAGAACACACATGCAATGACACTGGTGGATCCATATGTGGTTTGTGAAAAGAACACACATGCAATGACTCAAGTGCTCGTTTTAGTATAAGAAAACACATGCAATAACTCTAGTGGGTCCATATGTGGTTTGTGAAAAGAACACACGTGTAATGACTCTAGTGGATCCATATGTGGTCTGTGGAAAGAACACGCATGCAATAACCACCGGTTGATCCATGTGTGGTTCATGATAGGAACACACATGCAATGAACACTGGTGGATCCATATGTGGTTCTTGACAGGAACACACATGCAATGACATTGGTGGTTCCATGTGTGGTTCATGACAGGAACACACATGCAATGACACTAGTTGATCCATATGTGGTTTCTGGAGAGAACACACATGCAATGACACTAGTTGATCCATATGTGGTTTGTGGAAAGAACACACATGCAATGACTCTGGTGGATACATGTGTGGTTTGTGGAAAGAACACACATGCAATGCCAGTGGTTGATCCATGTGTGGTTTGTGGAAAGAACACACACGCAATGCCATTGGTTTATCCATATGTGGTTTGTGGAAATAACACACATGCAATGACACTGGTTGATCCATATGTGGTTTGTGGAAAGAACACACGTGCAATGACTCTGGTGGATCCATGTGTGGTTTGTGAAAAGAACACACATGCAATGACTCTCGTGGGTCCATATGTGGTTTGTGAAAAGAACACACATGCAATGACTCTAGTGGATCCATATGTGGTTTGTGGGAAAGAACACACATGCAATGACACTGGTTGATCCATGTGTGGTTTGTGGAAATAACACACATGCAATGACTCTAGTGTTGGTTTTAGTATAAGAACACACGTGCAATGACTCTAGTGGGTCCATATATGGTTTGTGAAAAGAACACACATGCAATGACTCTAGTGGATACACATGTGGTTTGTGGAAAAGAACACACATGCAATGACTCAGGGGGATCTATAAGTGGTTTCTGGAAAAGAACAAGCATGCAATGACATTGGTGGATCCATACGTCGTTTGTGGAAAGAACACACATGCAATGACTCTAGTGCTGGTTTTAGTATAAGAACACACATGCAATGACTCTAGTAGGTCCATATGTGGTTTGTGAAAAAACACTCATGCAATGACTCTAGTGGATCCATATGTGGTTTGTGGAAAAGAACACACATGCAATGAAGACTGGTGGAGCCATAAGTGGTTTGTGGAAAGAACACACATGCAGTGAACATTGGTTGATCCATATGTGATTTGTGGAAAGAACACACATGCAATGACACAAGTTGATCCATATGTGGTTTGTGAAAAGAACACACATGCAATGACTCTAGTGGATCCATATGTGGTTTGTGGAAAGAAAACACATGCAATGACCACCAATTGATCCATATGTGGTTCATGACAGGAACACACATGCAATGACATTGGTTGATCCATATGTGGTTTGTGACAATAACACACATGCAATAACTCAAGTGGGTCCATATGTGGTTTGTGAAAAGAACACATATGCAATGACTCAGGGGGATCCATGTGTGGTTTGTGGAAAGAACAGACATGCAATGAACACTGGTGGATCCATATGTGGTTTCTGGAAAGAACACACATGCAATGACACTGGTGGATCCATATGTCGTTTGTGAAAAGAACACACATGCAATGGCTCTAGTGCTGGTTTTAGTATAAGAACACACATGCAATGACTCTAGTGGGTCCATATATGGTTTGTGAAAAGAACACACATGCAATGACTCTAGTGGATACACATGTGGTTTGTGGAAAAGAACACACATGCAATGACTCAGGGGGATCTATAAGTGGTTTGTGGAAAAGAACAAGCATGCAATGACATTGGTGGATCCATACGTGGTTTGTGGAAAGAACACACATGCAATGACTCTAGTGCTGGTTTTAGTATAAGAACACACATGCAATGACTCTAGTGGGTCCATATGTGGTTTGTGAAAAAACACACATGCAATGACTCTAGTGGATCCATATGTGGTTTGTGGAAAAGAACACACATGCAATGAAGACTGGTGGATCCATAAGTGGTTTGTGGAAAGAACACACATGCAGTGAACATTGGTTGATCCATATGTGGTTTGTGGAAAGAACACACATGCAATGACACTGGTTGATCCATATGTGGTTTGTGAAAAGAACACACATGCAATGACTCTAGTGGATCCATATGTGGTTTGTGGAAAGAAAACACATGCAATGACCACTAGTTGATCCATGTGTGGTTCATGACAGGAACACACATGCAATGACATTGGTTGATCCATATGTGGTTTGTGACAATAACACACATGCAATAACTCAAGTGGGTCCATATGTGGTTTGTGAAAAGAACACACATGCAATGACTCAGGGGGATCCATGTGTGGTTTTTGGAAAGAACAGACATGCAATGAACACTGGTGGATCCATATGTGGTTTCTGGAAAGAACACACATGCAATGACACTGGTGGATCCATATGTCGTTTGTGAAAAGAACACACATGCAATGGCTCTAGTGCTGGTTTTAGTATAAGAACACACATGCAATGACTCTAGTGGGTCCATATGTGGTTTGTGAAAAGAACACACATGCAATGACTCTAGTGTATCCATATGTGGTTTGTCGAAAAGAACACACATGCAACGAACACTGGTGGATCCATAAGTGGTTTGTGGAAAGAACACACATGCAATGACTCTAGTGGATCCATATGTGATTTGTGAAAAGAACACACATGAATTCCATTGGTTGATCCATATGTAGTTTGTGAAAATAACACACATGCAATGACTCTAGTGGATCCATATGTGGTTTGTGGAAAGAACACACATGCAATGACTCTAGTGGGTCCATATGTGGTTCGTGTCAGGAACACACATGCAATGACATTGGTTGATCCATCTGTGGTTTGTGACAATAACACACAAGCAATGCCATTAGTTAATCCATGTGTGGTTTCGTATAAGAACACACATGTAATGACTCTAGTCGGTCCATATGTGGTTTGTGAAAATAACACACATGCAATGACTCTAGTGGATCCATATGTGGTTTGTGGAAAAGAACAAACATGCAATGAACACTGGTCGATCCATAAGTGGTTTGTGGAAAGAACAAACATGCACTTAACACTGGTGGATCCATATGTGATTTGTGAAAAGAACACACATGCAATACCATTGGTTGATCCATATGTGGTTTGTGAAAAGAACACACATGCAATGACTCTAGTGGATCCATATGTGGTTTGTGGAAAGAACACACATGCAATGACTCTAGTGGGTCCATATGTGGTTCATGTCAGGAAAACACACATGCAATGACATTGGTTGATCCATATGTGGTTTGTGACAATAACACACATGCAATGCCATTGGTTAATCCATGTGTGGTATGTTTAAAGAACACACATGCAATGACTCTAGTGAGTCCATATGTGGTTTGTGAAAAGAACACACATGCAATGACTCTAGTGGATCCATATGTGGTTTGTAGAAAAGAACACACATGCAATGAACACTGGTGGATCCATAAGTGGTTTGTGGAAAGAACACACATGCAATGACACTGGTGGATCCATATGTGGTTTGTGAAAAGAACACACATGCAATGACTCAAGTGCTCGTTTTAGTATAAGAAAACACATGCAATAACTCTAGTGGGTCCATATGTGGTTTGTGAAAAGAACACACGTGTAATGACTCTAGTGGATCCATATGTGGTCTGTGGAAAGAACACGCATGCAATAACCACCGGTTGATCCATGTGTGGTTCATGATAGGAACACACATGCAATGAACACTGGTGGATCCATATGTGGTTCTTGACAGGAACACACATGCAATGACATTGGTGGTTCCATGTGTGGTTCATGACAGGAACACACATGCAATGACACTAGTTGATCCATATGTGGTTTCTGGAGAGAACACACATGCAATGACACTAGTTGATCCATATGTGGTTTGTGGAAAGAACACACATGCAATGACTCTGGTGGATACATGTGTGGTTTGTGGAAAGAACACACATGCAATGCCAGTGGTTGATCCATGTGTGGTTTGTGGAAAGAACACACACGCAATGCCATTGGTTTATCCATATGTGGTTTGTGGAAATAACACACATGCAATGACACTGGTTGATCCATATGTGGTTTGTGGAAAGAACACACGTGCAATGACTCTGGTGGATCCATGTGTGGTTTGTGAAAAGAACACACATGCAATGACTCTCGTGGGTCCATATGTGGTTTGTGAAAAGAACACACATGCAATGACTCTAGTGGATCCATATGTGGTTTGTGGAAAGAACACACATGCAATGACTCTAGTGGATCCATATGTGGTTTGTGGAAAGAACACACATGCAATGGCACTGGTGGATCCATATGTGGTTTGTGAAAAGAACACACATGTTATAACTCTAGTGTTGGTTTTAGTATAAGAACACACATGCAATGATTCTAGTGGGTCCATATGTGGTTTGTGAAAAGAACACACGTGCAATGACTCTAGTGGATCCATATGTGGTATGCCGAAAGAACACACATGCAATAACCACTGGTTGATCCATGTGTGGTTCATGACAGGAACACACATGCAATGAACACTGGTGGATCCATATGTGGTTCTTGACAGGAACACACATGCAATGACATTGGTTGATCCATGTGTGGTTCATGACAGGAACACACATGCAATGACATTGGTTAATCCATATGTGGTTTGTGGAAAGAACACACATGCAGTGAACACTGGTGGATCCATATGTGATTTGTGAAAAGAACACACATGCAATGCCATTGGTTGATCCATATGTGGTTTGTGAAAATAACACACATGAAATGACTCTAGTGGATCCATATGTGGTTTGTGGAAAGAACACACATTCAATGACTCTAGTGGGTCCATATGTGGTTCATGTCAGGAACACACCTGCAATGACATTGGTTGATCCATATGTGGTTTGTGACAATAACACACATGCAATGCAATTGGTTAATCCATGTGTGCTTTGTGGAAAGAGCACACATGCAATGTCTCTAGTGGGTCCATATGTGGTTTTTGAAAAGAACACACATGCAATGACTCTAGTGGATCCATATGTGAGTTGTGGAAAAGAACACACATGCAATGAACACTGGTGGATCCATAAGTGGTTTGTGGAAAGAACACACATGCAATGACACTGGTGGATCCATATGTGGTTTGTGAAAAGAACACACATGCAATGACTCTAGTGCTGGTTTTAGTATAAGAACACACATGCAATGACTCTAGTGGGTCCATATGTGGTTTGTGAAAAGAACACACGTGTAATGACTCTAGTGGATCCATATGTGGTCTGTGGAAAGAACACACATGCAATAACCACCGGTTGATGTGTGGTTCATGACAGGAACACAAATGCAATGAACACTAGTGGATCCATATATGGTTCTTGACAGGAACACACATGCAATGACATTGGTTGATCCATGTGTGGTTCATGACAGGAACACACATGTAATGACATTGATTGATCCATATGTGGTTTTTGGAAAGAACACACATGCAATGACACTAGTTGATCCATATGTGGTTTGTGGAAAGAACACACATGCAATGACTCTGGTGGATCCATGTGTGGTTTGTTGAAAGAACACACATGCAATGCCATTGGTTGATCCATGTGTGGTTTGTGGAAAGAACACACATGCAATGCCATTGGTTTATCCATCTGTGGTTTGTGGAAAGAACACACATGCAATGACACTAGTTGATCCATATGTGGTTTGTGGAAAGAACACACATGCAATGACTCTGGTGGATCCATGTGTGGTTTGTGAAAAGAACACACATGCAATGACTCTCGTGGGTCCATATGTGGTTTGTGAAAAGAACACACATGCAATGACTATGTGGTTTGTGGAAAGAACACACTTGCAATGACTACTGGTTGATCCATATGTGGTTTGTGGAAAGAACACACATGCAATGACACTTGTGGATCCATATGTGGTTTGTGAAAAGAACACACATGCAATGACTCTAGTGCTGGTTTTAGTATAAGAACACACATGCAATGACTCTAGTGGGTCCATATGTGGTTTGTGAAAAGAATACACGTGCAATAACTCTAGTGGATCTATATGTGGTATGTGGAAAGAACACACATGCAATAACCACTGGTTGATCCATGTGTGGTTCATGACAGGAACACACATGCAATGAACACTAGTGGATCCATATGTGGTTCTTGACAGGAACACACATGCAATGACATTGGTTGGTCCATGTGTGGTTCATGACAGGAACACACATGCAATGACATTGGTTGATCCATATGTGGTTTGTGGAAAGAACACACATGCAATGACACTGGTTGATCCATATGTGGTTTGTGGAAAGAACACACATGCAATGACTCTGGTGGATCCATGTGTGGTTTGTGGAAAGAACACACATGCAATGCCATTGGTTGATCCATGTGTGGTTTTTGAAAAGAATACACATGCAATGCCATTAGTTGATCCATGTGTGGTTTGTGGAAAGAACACACATGCAATGCCATTGGTTTATCCATATGTGGTTTGTGGAAAGAACACACATGCAATGACACTGGTTGATCCATATGTGGTTTGTGGAAAGAACACACATGCAATGACTCTGGTGGATCCATGTGTGGTTTGTGAAAAGAACACACATGCAATGACTCTGGTGGATCCATGTGTGGTTTGTGAAAAGAACACACATGCAATGACTCTAGTGGGTCCACATGTGGTTTGTGAAAAGAACACACATGCAATGACTCTAGTGGATCCATATGTGGTTTGTGGAAAGAACACACATGCAATGACCACTGGTTGATCCATATGTTGTTTGTGGGAAGAACACACATGCAATGACACTGGTTGATCCATGTGTGGTTTGTGGAAAGAACACACATGCAATGACTCTAGTGTTGGTTTTAGTATAAGAACACAGGTGCAATGACTTTAGTGGGTCCATATGTGGTTTGTGAAAAGAACACACATGCAATGAATCTAGTGGATCCATATGTGGTTTGTGGAAAAGAACACACATGCAATGAACACTGGTGGATCCATAAGTGGTTTGTGGAAAGAACACACATGCAGTGAACACTGGTTGATCCATATGTGATTTGTGAAAAGAACACACATGCAATGCCATTGGTTGATCCATATGTGGTTTGTGAAAAGAACAAACATGCAATGACTCTAGTGGATCCATATGTGGTTTGTGGAAAGAACACACATGCAATGACCACTGGTTGATCCATGTGTGGTTCATGACAGGAACACAGATGCAATGACATTGGTTGATCCATATGTGGTTTGTGACAATAACACACATGCAATGTCATTGGTTAATCCATGTGTGGTTTGTGACAATAACACACATGCAATACCATTGGTTAATCCGTGTATGGTTTGTGACAATAACACACATGCAATGCCATTGGTTAATCCATGTGTTGAGTGGTCATGTCATGTTTAATCTAGTCTGCAAAGGCTACAAGTCTACTGCACGGCAATTGGTCATCCACGGCCCACGGGCTATACCATTTTTACTACGCAGCGCGCTGCACTCTGAATTCTGACAGGCCCCCACCACACGCACCTTCCACGCGGCAGCCGCAGTCGAAAGAGCTGCCTACCGGGGCCCTCGAGGAGGCCTAAACATCCCCGCATTAAAAACCCAGCCTATCGGGTCCTCCATTCGCACTCATCCACTACTCTCTCTTCCCTATCTAGCAAAACCCCACAATCTTGAACGTACTTGCACGAACCTTCTCCATGAAACCAGTGCGGGGGGTCACTACTAGGAAACAGCTCTTCTGTGGCGCACCTTTTTTCAACTTCAGTGGCGCATTTCCTAGTCGCCACTGATACCTCGCCACTTATAACTAACTTCAGTGGCGCATTTCAAAATGCGCCACAGAAGTCTCAAACTTCAGTGGCGCATATGGCCAATATGCGCCACAGAAGTTTTTTTCAAAATTCAAAAAAAAACTGGGCCAGATCTAGATCTGGCCGGAGTTGGTGGTGGGGGGTGGTGGTGGTGGTGGTGGCGTGCGGCGGCTAGGGCTAGGAGGAGTTTGACGGAGTTGGTGGTGGAGGAGGTTACCGGAGTTGGTGGTGGTGGAGGAGGAGGAGGAGCTCGCCGGAGTTGGTGGTGGAAGAGGAGGAGGAGGAGCAGCTCGCCCGAGTTGGTGGTGGAAGAGGAGGAGAAGGAGGAGGAGGAGGTCGCCGGAGTTGGTGGAGGAGGAGGAGGAGGTGGAGGTCGCCGGAGATGGTGGTGGAGGAGGAGGACGAAGAGGAGGTGGTCGCCGGAGTTGGTGGTGGTGGAGGAGGAGGAGGTCGCCGGAGAGTGGAGAAGGAGGAGGGAGGAGAAGGGGAGAAGTGTGGAGGGGAGGAGAAGTGGGGAGGGGAGAAGAAGTGGAGAGGGGGAGAAAAAGGAAAAAGGGAGGGAGAAGGGCGCTGGCGGGATTCAAATTTCGAATCCCGCCCAAGACTTCTGTGGCGCATATGGGGGAAATGCACCACAGAAGTTTCTCCCCCTTTTTATTTTTTTGCAGTAAAAAATCTTCTACCCTAAAAAACTTTTTATTCTTTTTGAATTTGGGGATTTTGTAAAATCCAGAACCACCGTAGGCGATCATTTTGATAGGTTAAAGATTTTTTCTAACATCATATGCAAAAGTTATAGCCGTTTTACCGTGCCATGACCTACTTTTGCAAAATACATCGAAATTCACGTTTTTCAATTTTGTCTAGATCTATACCCTAAAATGTAACTACAACTCAAAGGAATTATTTTTTTGAAGTTTCTATCATTTTTGTTTATTTTTTACAAAACTGAAAAAGCGATCCACAGGGGGGGTGGGATCTGTTTTTCCCCCATATATGCTTGTTCTATGGCGCATACACCTACATGCGCCACAAAAACATCACGTTCTGTGGCGCATATGGACATATGCGCCACAGAAGTTTCTCCCCCCTTTTTTTGCTGCTTGGTCCCATCAACCTTCTGTGGCGCATACGTCTATATGCGCTACAGAAGTTTGGAACTTCAGTGGCGCACACGAAAATATGCGCCACAGAGATATGGACTTCTATGGCGCATATTGGTTCCGTGCGCCACTGAAGTGCCAAACTTCTATGGCGCATGTTTTCTAGTGCGCCACTGATATATATCTATGGCGCATGGTTTTACATATGTGCCACTGAATATCTTGTCTAACTATATGCTGTTTCCTAGTAGTGGGTGAGTGTCCGGGCATCGCCGCCGGGGTGGTGCTTCACGCGGCAGATCTGGAGGAGCATCACGTAGCACAAGGAGAGGAGGACGTGCAGTTCAACCCCTTGGGGGACCATGTGCTCGCCGGTGCTGACGACTTTGGAGGCGCCGATGAGGGCGTGGAGTTCGACGAACATGCTCCGCTCGTGTACCCGGAGGTACATCTATTTCTACATGTTTCATATTTTCTGCTCGAGCTTAATCTATCCTGGCATCATAAAAAATTCTAGTCCTAATGATTAGATGCAACGTACAAACCGGTACATGGAGAGATCTAGTCTGTTCTGAATGAATCCACATTATTTATTATTAATAAGTTATCAAGAACACAAACCACATTAATTTAGGAGCGAGCTGGGGAGAGGGCCGTAATGAACTGCTGAACCTGTATAGACATGTTATTGCATCGAAAGTAACTCGGAATGGTGGAAGAAATATATATTTATTATTTTGCTCATTTCGGTTTGTATTCCATATATTACAGGTGGATTCAAGTGAGATGGACTCTGACAAGGAGACCAGGGACAACAAGAGCCGCCATGTCATGAAGAAGCTCAAGAGCGGGATAATCCCTTTCCGCACTCAACTTGGGGAGCTTAGGTGCCCTTTCGATAAGAAAGGAGTCAACCCGAGGATTGCCAGCTTGATTCCACATGCGGTTGGCATCGGTAAAAGCCCGACTAGTAAACGCAAGTCGGCGACCAAGGCTAAGCACGCTACTTATGGAAAATTCCTGAGGCAGTATGTCAAGACCGGCCTAGTGTCCCCTTACTTAGGAATCAACAACTTCTAGCTTACCAACCTGTCACTGTGCTGGCCTGGCCACTAATAATATTTAGTTCTCTTACCGTATCTAGACCCTTAAACTATGGGGATTTCTATTTTCGTACCCTTCAAAATATATTCAAGTTCATCTGTTTATGGAGTTAAAGTTCCGGTGGCATACTCTAGTTTTGCATGGATAGAGGGGTGCCCCCGACAGATATAAGGGTTATCCTATCCGCTAGATCATAGAGGATCAAATTTTTTGGTGGGCACGATCCGTGTGACAACTGTCTCGACCAATCAAAGCGTAGCAAAGAAGATGAGCACAGGTGCGAGAGATGGATACAAAGAGAGGGGAAAACCGAGTAGCACTTAAGAACCAAGGGCAAAACTGAGTAGAACTTAAAACCAAGGGCAAAACTGAGTAGAACTTAAAAACCAAGGGCAAAACTGAGTAGAACTTGAAAACCAAGGGCAAGAGTGACAAAGGGATTCAAATAGAAAATTGAAAATGATTTAAAAATGGAACCAAACCACTAGTGTTACGCTCGAGGGCAAACTAAGTACAACTGAATCGCCAGGGTTAGACAAGAGGGGAAAAACGTGACTCGTGGTACGCGTGTGCGGTGCATGGGGCAGTAGCGGACACGTGTGACCATGCACGGTGCATTAGCGTACGCGGTGCACGTAGTGCAACAAAATGTCGCTTCCCTTCTCCTTTAATAGAGGCCTCCCCACTCCCACTCATCACGCACTCGCTCACTCAACTGTCTCCACTGTCCCATCACCTTATGCAAACGCCCAACAAAACTCCAACCACGTCGGCGATGGAGAAGAACGGCGTGGTGGCCATTGGCGCCTCCAAGGCCGCCGGCGAGGAGCCCCCGTCCCTGTATAGACCCCCGTCCCCATCCCTGCATCCGCCAGAGCCGCCGACGAGGAGGCCCCCGCCGGTCTCGAACATATCCTGTTCGGCTGGGACCCCTACGAGGAGGTTGTCTACATAAGGCTGGAGAACCCCTACGACACTAGCATTGCCGACCCATGGTCGGAGGTAACCAGAGTTTTCTCCCCTTCCCTTGTTCTTCCCCCGTTCCCATCGTTGGATGCTAGATCGTATGTTATTAGGGCTCGGCTGTTCGTATTTTTATAGTAGCTAATCCTCTTGTGTTAGATCTCGATTTTCGGTGAATCCCCCTGTTCGTAGTTGGGATCAGTATTCAATTTGGTTTGAAATTTGGGGAATAATCGGGAGATCTCATTCGGTTATTTATGCAAAAAATCAATCCCGATAATCAAAGTATCTCAATCATGTCCTTATTTCACTCTACTGTTTTTTTGCAACAGGAGGATAGCAGCGACCTCCGCAGCGACGACGAGTCCAAGGACACCAAGACTCGTCATGTGCCGAGGAGGCTAAAGTCCGGCTAGTACAACAACTTCTTCACCGGCGACGTGTACAGGTGCCCCTTCTGCCCCACCAGGAGGCTCCGTGCCACGGACTTCAACTCCCTCTTGAAGCATGCTAAGGACGTGAGGACCTGCGGCGAGTCCGTAAACATCCACGGCTTCATGGACAAGCACCAGGCGCTCAGTCTTCACCTCCGTAACCTCCAGAAGGTGGCTATCGAGGAGGGTCGCATGCCCCCGATCAGACCCAAGGCGCCCTGATGCGGCCCGTCCTATGGACGCTCCTACATCTACACGAACAAGTCCCCCAAGTGGACCCATGACTCGTGCCCGAGCCAAATTCCTACAAGCTAAGGTAAACTCGCTCCTCTCCCCGTGCCAATTTGATACCTCCTTGGATGGCATGCTACTTCATGCAACTACCCTATGCATCATCAGGTACGAAGCTTCGACACGTCACTAAGCACCCAAGTATGGAGAACAAGGAGCAGAGCGTGAAGCAGGAGCCGCTGGAGCTGCTCATACCGGAGTCTCCGGTCTGCGCACACCGGAGTCTCCGGCCTACCAAAGTCTCCGGCCTGAAGACACCGGAGACTCTGGCCCTCCCTCTGGTCTAACCCCCTGCACCGGGCCCTGGGACAATCTGAAGGCCCCTCCAGAGGCTGGTCCGGAGGCTACACCGGATTCTCCGGCCTAGACCGGAGTCTCCGGCCTGCACACATGAGTCTTCGGTCCGACCGCCGCCAGGCATGAAAAGGCCTTTGGGCCTGCGGCCCATGTACCCCTTAGTCCGTCAAGAACTTGTATTTTACTCCTAAAGTACCCCTGTTTAAGTGGCTGGCCTATATATAGTCCCCCACCTCCATTGTAAACCCTAGGCATGATATTGGAATTAGTGGAAACCCCTTTGTGGATCTATCTAATTCTTGCCTCATGCTCCTAGACTAAGGAGCACCAATATCCCCAAACCTCGTTGGAGTTTGCATCGTGCCTCCGTGTTGTACAAGGCCTAGGCATCCGTGTCCCTTTGCCTAGACGTCAAGATCTCACCGAGTCTCCCATCTCGCCGTGCCGGTTCGAGAGAGAGTTCTCCGCCCAATCGATCCTAGGGATTGCGCCGAACCGGTCACCGCCGACGTGAGATATTGGTGTGTATCGTGGTTTTGTGTGTGTGTTCTTCGCGTTCTTCATGCGTGCGTTCGTCGTGTTCATCCTCCCCTCCTCTCCCCGCACTCCATCCTCGATTTGAAAGGGGATCGTGAAAGATCAGGCCACCCAAGAGGTTTCCCCTCAACATATTGGTATTAGAGCTTCGTTATGTTGAGGGCAAACCTCTAGGGTGGCCCGATCTTTCACGATCCCCTTTCAAATCGAGGATGGAGTGCAGGGAGAGGAGGGGAGGATGAACACGACGAACGCACACACGAAGAACGCGAAGAACGCGAAGAACACACACACAAAACCACGATACACACCAATAGCTCACGTCGGCGGTGACCGGTCCTGCGCAATCCCTAGGATCGGTTGGGCGAAGGACTCTCTCTCGAACCGGCATGGCGAGATGGGACACTCGGTGAGATCTTGACGTCTAGGCAAAGGGACACGGATGCCTAGGCCTTGTACAACGCGGAGGCACGATGCAAACTCCAATGAGGTTTGGGGATATTGGTGCTCCTTAGTCAAGGAGCATGAGGCAAGAATTAGATAGATCCACAAAGGGGTTTCCACTAATTCCAATATCATGCCTAGGGTTTACAATGGAGGTGGGGGACTATATATAGGCCAACCACTTAAACAGGGGTACTTTAGGAGTAAAAGACAAGTTCTGGACGGACTAAGGGGTACATGGGCCACAGCCCCAAAGGCCTTTTCATGCTTGGCAACGGTCGGACCGGAGACTCCGGTGTGCAGGCCGGAGACTCTGGTCTAGGCCGGAGAATCCGGTGTAGCCTCCGGAGGGGCCTTCAGATTGTCCCAGGGCCCGGTGCAAGGGGTCAGACCAGAGGGAGGGCCGGAGTCTCCGGTGTCTTCAGGCCGGAGACATTGGCAGGCCAGCGACTCCGGTGTGCGCAGACCAGAGACTCCGGTATGAGCAGCTCCAGCAGCTCCTGCTTCACGCTCTGCTCCTTGTTCTCCATACTTGGGTGCTTGGTGACGTGTCGAAGCTTCGTACCTGATGATGCATAGGGTAGTTGCATGAAGTAGCATGCCATCCAAGGAGGTATCAAATTGGCACGAGGAGAGGAGCGAGTTCACCTTAGCTTGTAGGAGTTTGGCTCGGGCACGAGTCATGGGTCCACTTGGGGGACTTGTTGGTGTAGAAGTAGGAGCGTCCGTAGGACGGGCCGCATCACGCCCAAGGTCAAGGGGTTGGGCAGCAAGAAGTGGAGGAGGCGCCAGAGGGAGGAGGCGGATGCCCTCCTGGCAGAGGCCACGAGGGGCCACTGATTAGCTGCTGCTGCTATAAAACAGCTTCTTTTGTCTTGTCTATGTTGAACCTGTCAGCTGCTGCTGCTGAGCAGCCTAATTGTCGAACCTCGTTAAGTACCGTATTATATAACCTATATTAGCTGCTTTATCTACATCTGCTCTGTTTACTGAATTTATTTATGTTGCTGGTTTGTTTTGCTGCTCTAGATTTGCTACCAGATTGGGGAAAAACGAGGGCAAAAGGAACAATGAATGAAGAGAGAAGCTGCTCTAGATTCCCTACCTTTTTGGGCAAAAAAACACAATTGTTAGCGAGAGAGGGGAAAAGGCGCTCTTAAAAAGGCCAAATAACAAAAAAATCCAATTTAGGCGTCTGGGCACACGTAACGGCCAAGCCTTTGACCAGACGGCACCCCCTCCGAGCGCACGTGAGGGCTTCGGAATATCGAGAGGGCAAAAGTGAGGACAAACGAGACACAATGTTGCTATAGCTAAATCTAACAAAAAGCTGAATTTGGCTTTACCATGCAATTTGGCTAGAGCTCCACAATGTAGCTATTCTAAATCCCTAAACTATGTGGTGCGTTGAAACCTAATGCTTTTCCACCGACACGTGTGTTGCAAAGTTGCTTGATCGTGCATGCTTACACAAGTGGCCTACAGAGAAACTTATAGAAGCATGGGAAAACGAGCTTCATTTTGGCAAATTCTGGACAAGCTTTGCATAATTTGCAGGCCTGATCGGCTGGGCGGCTGCCCCGGGGTGCAGGGATGCTAGGTCCATGTCTATGCTTACACTTCTTAAACTTGTTAGGAATAATGGCTGTACACTTCTTTCTGTCCTGTCATGTTACGTCGTGTTAGCACCGTGCACCCACTACGGATCGGCAACGGGACGGTGGTATACGTGACCGGTCTCTGCCACGCCAAAGCCACGTCGCACACCCGTCCCATCGCCTACCGGGATGGACGCCGAATTTAATCGCTAGGATTGGAAACCAACTGTGCTCGCCTAGTCAAACTTGCTTCCACATAGGTATGACCGAAATATTGCTAAACGCAATTTAAGCATCGTCTTCCGTCTCCTCAGCACATCACTTTGCAAAAATCCCCAACTCATTCCTTTCGCCGCCCTCCGCCGCCGCCGCATCCACCGCTAGAACCATCTATGCTGCCGCAGGCACCGCCTCTGCCGGGCCATACCACCGCAACAGATCACTCCACCGCCACGCCCAGTCCCAGCCACCGCTACCGACCCTAGGCCACCGCCACCGCATTAGTTGCTGCCATGGATGCAGAGTACGACGTGTTCGGCGACGGGAGCGACTTCACCGACGAGTAAACCGTCACTGCCCATGGCACCACCAAGCTGACGATCATCCACACAAATGCATCAGTGGAGGTCGCCAAGGTCATCACAATGTACGAGCGGTGGCTACAGGAGCCGATGGACAGGTACAAGATCGTAGGCCTCGACCTCGAGTATACTGGAGATAGGAAGAGGACGGCGCTTTTGCAGTTGTCCATGCGCAACCACTGCCTCCTATACCACGTATGTAGGGCCAAATCTGTATGCCCGGAGCTTCGCGAGTTTCTAAATAGGAGGGAGATCTACTTCGCCAGCGTCGACATCAAGAACGACACTCCAAAGCTAGAGCGGGATCTCCTCGTTCATGTCGTCTATCACGTCGATCTCCAACGTTTCTGGAGGTACCCGGATGGCCATATGGGGAAAGCCGGCATGGCTAAACTTGCTGCCGACATCATCGACCACGAGTACGTCGGCATGAAAGTCGAGTTCCCGAAGCACCTGCACGGGCGATGGGAGTGGAGGCACCTGGATTACGATGCGATCAAGTACGCAGCCAGGGACGCGTATGTCTGCTATGAGATGCTCAATAGGATCTGGCGGGTGGGTGAGTGTGCTGTTTACCACTACTAGTTTCGCATTTCGTTCCTAATTTTATCTCGCCTGTATTTTATCTCGCATGTATTTTCTAAGCATTCTGTGTGTAAGAACCAAGCTCGTATGATCCCTATGCTATTAGCTACTTAACCTGTATGAATTACATTCCTCCTTTTGTATGCTCAACATTCATTCTTACAAATTCTGTCTGTGCCATTTGCATGCGGCAGAATCTAGGACTGACATGCATAAGGTGTCATACAGTCATAAGTCATAACCAAACCCAGATTATAATTTGACAAAGGTAATACACAGCAGTTCGTAATTGCTCACGTAGTGTACTTCTGAAATAACATGTTTTCATAAACACAACAATCATGCACTAAAAGTCTACATCCTAGCCTGTTGGAGAAGGCAACCGATCCCAGGATGCCTTCGATCGCTTGCCCTAGCTTGTAGATTCATCTACACTCCGACATCTGGGGCAAACAACTTGCCTTGGTGGTGGTTCAATGATGCGATGCCTGAAACGAGATTTTACAATCTGGCGGCACAGCTCGTGGCTAACATACCCATCAATTGCAGCGTACTTCAGATTAGGTTCAGAAAGTGGCTTATCCTCCCAGTAATCGTGCCCTAAACGCCTCCACGAACATCTCGGCTATTTGCCCTTCATGTCAGCGTACCATGGGTCGATGTGTTCGGAGGCAAGAGCGGCCATCCGGGTCTTGCTGCCCTTCGTCCCTAGGATCCAGTAAATTTCCTAGATGTCCACTCTGCACTCCTTTGGGTTTCTAATGTTGACAGTCGGGCTTTCAAGCAGTTTAGTGTCATTCGTGATGTCAACACTAGTAAATGTTATGTGCTGGTTCACGAGAAAGTCATGAAACAGATCCCTAATGCTTTTGCCCCACCTGCATGAAAATGAATTCAGACAAATAATATAGCAATAACTTTTGCAAACCGACAGTTCAGGAACAAAAAGACAACAAAGTCTACCAGATCTCGTCAGCCCCCTCCCCGAAAAAGGCTGGTATACGAGGACGTGCCCGTCCAGGGAGAGTTGCACCACGGCGATCCTACGGTGATCGCGACTGTACTCGAGGTCGAGACCTACGAACCTGTTTTCTTTGAACTGCAACCAACTCGTGTAATTATTCAGAGTGTTCCTCACTGTCCGACGGTCGGTGGTGTAGACGACATCGATCTTCTTCCTGCCATGTACTTCTATGTTGAAGTGCGCAGTTTCTTGCCTGCCGTCGTTTTAGACGTCCGGAGAGTCCATGACTACAGGCAAGAGGGAAAGGATAAGAAGGAAGAGGGTGATGCGGTGGTGGAGGAAATGGATGAGGCCGTGGAGGAGAAAGACGATGAGGCCGTGGAGGAGGAAATGAGACGAAGAAGTGAAAGATTGGAACCGCCCTTATCAATATCTGGAATGGTGCACGACCGTTCGTAGTAGGGTGAAGGTGGAGAAAAACGACGGTTTTACACGTCGATGCTAGCGCTTCCTAAAATTTGTTCTGCGCCACTTGCATGCGGTGGAATCGAGGTCTGCCATGCATGATCCAAGTCAAACGTAGGCACGTTTGCACGTGCCGACCTTCAGTCAGTGACAGGCAGGCCGCACATTTCTCTCTCTTACGATTTATTATTTCACTTCCTCTAGATGGTTCCGGTGCCCTCCCTCAATAATTACGCCCCCTTCCTTGTCTTCCACATGGACGAGAACCAGCGGCGGCGGTGGTTCCTTGCAGATTCACTCCCCAATCGAACAACTGCCCCATCCCTGATTCCATCCCCTCTCGAATCCATCCACCTCCTTATCACAACACCTCCATTAATCTACCGGATTCTAGACTCCATTTGCCGCTATGGGTAGAGCTTGAGGGTAGCAGCAGGCTAAAGCAAAAGGCATACGACGACGACGCGGATGGCCAGGGCGACCGCCACCACGAAGATTGGGGATGGCCGAACCTCAGTGCCACGAACGTGCACAGGATCACCTCGGGGTTGGACATCATCTCTGCCGGCCGCCTCACTCGCTGCATCCCTGGCTACCGCTTCACGATGCGGGACATGGACGAACAACCGTTCGGCACGACAGGCCTTCTTTACCCCGATAACAGCAAATGGCCAAACGACCGCGATGGCCACGTAAGTTCCAGTATCTAGCTTATTCGTTCATTCATATCGTTGATTCATATGTGCTGAACTCTCATCGGAATCCTATGTTCCTTTCGTCGAACGTGTTGTGTGCACGCGCGGTTTGAACAAATCGAACCATTTAAGACTATTATGTACAGCGGAAGCTCTGCTCATACCTGATATTCTGGTATTTTCATAGTGACACAGTCTTACTTTAGGTGATAGACGAGTTCTGAATTTCGATTTGCAATGGAATGCCTGCTAGGTGATATTCTGTTTCCTAAAATAAAAACAAACAGATTAGACGATTTAAGGCTGTTATGCCCCGAGCTGTTTATGATCATCGTTAGGAGTTTGTTCTGGGGGCTCTGCTCCTACTCCATATATTGGGTATCTTCGTAGTGACATAGGCACAATTTAGGCGATATCTGAGGAGACACTCGTATTTAGGCGATATTTTGTGTACTTTAATCTGAAGGTCCAGCTGTCAAATTGTATTTGCAATGGAATCCATGCTAGGTGATTGTACCAACTGACAACAAACTCTGCAGAATATTCATGCAAAACCGATGCTACTGGATAAGTGGTCCGAATCAGTAGTGGTGAATATCAAGGAAGAAGAAGAGACGGAAATGGAAGATGACTAGAACTGGGTGGGTGGCAATAGCAAGTGGCTAGTCTGAGTACTTGGACTCTAAAAAATGGCTATAGATCGTTGAGACTTACATTGCTATCTTTGGAGGGTGTCGGCATTACTGCATTCAACAACGGGTGGCCGCTGCCCATTTCCAAATTCGCTTACAGGTTCAACATGGCAGAACTTGACCTCCTGAAGGTACAACTCCCACATAGACCGCGGGAGGGGGCGTGGAAGACCTGGGAGTATGACCTCTTAGCGGTGTTCGACAAGGCAATCACATTCATTAGATGCCTAGAAGACAAGGAATGGACAGTCTTGCGCGACGACTTCCTGCGGCCGGAGAAGTATGTCGACACCGTCTTCACCTACAACTACTCTTCGTACAAACCGCAACGCATTTATGCGGTCACTGAACCTAGCGGCGACGTGCGTGTTTGGGAGCCGTCCATTTGGGGTGAGTCATGGTGTCATATAGCATGTAAAATCCCATTCAAAATTCTGCTTACTGACTGTAGGTAACACGCAGGTACCCATGCAGCCCCGCGCATCATTCCAGCTCCGGTCATCGAAAATGCAGTAGCAGATGCTGAACTTGGGACACGTCGTTGGTTCTTGGCACCTCTCGGAGGCGACACGGAATAGGATGATGAACATATGGGGACACAACTTTCTTCATACCCATCGCTGCGGTGTCACGTTTTCTCGAGGTCCGCATGCCCATCCAAAGACCCAATAGAGCAAGTCTGGAGCAGAGTCGACAATCTGAAGGGACAATCTGTGTTTCTTGGGATCAACTACCCTTTCTTTGTCGGAGCCCCTGGAGCTGTTGAACCTGTAGTTGCTCAGGCAGCCCTGGCTCCTGATGATGCTGCTGCTGGTGGTGTTGGTGGTGGTGGAGCTGATGAAGAACTAGCTGCTGCTACTCCTGGTGAAGCTGACGAAATACTTGGTGATGCTGCTGCTGGTGAAGCTGACGAAATACTTGCTAATGCTGCTGCTGGTGAAGCTGACGAAATACCTGCTGAGGCTGCTGCTGGTGAAGCTGACGAAATACCTCCTGAGGTTGCTGCCGGAGTCCAAGAAGAACATGCTGGTGTTGTTGCTGAGGTGCCAGCACTTCCAGTGTTTATAGCAGACTGTGTGTTTGCTGCACACTCACGCGCCTATCATGTTGACACTCCAGATCCGACCTGGAGCCGAATCCAGGTCGGGGGAGGGGGCCTACAATTGGCTCATCAGTGGGGTCGTACGATTTGATGGAGAATGCCAGATGGCCAAACACCGCATTCTGGTTCATTCCGACGATACCACCAGCTCCAAGGACCTAGTGCTCATACTGGCAGATCCGATGAACCATTTGTCTTTATCTTTATCATTAGTTACGCTTATTTGTGTAAAGACTAAGCTGTGCTTATTTGTGTAAGACTAAGTTAGGCCTAACTGCGTAATATTCAGTGAAGCCCAGCTTTTCTTTCCACGCCCATAACAACAGAATTGCAGCATAGAACATACAAAGGTAATGTGCATACTAGACATTTTTGCTCAGGATAACATCCACTTCAAGCAAATGATACATGGTGTACGCATTTGAACGCATCACTAGAATGTGCCACCTATTGATGATTGATGACATGGATCTAGCTTTTCTGCGCGTATTTGCATTGAATCGCTCATTGATTTGTTCACATTTTTTTGGCAATGGCTGATGAACTCCACTCTCTTGGTAACTTGCTTCGTCAGCGAGCACTTGTTGATGCAATGCAAAGTACAGAACATGGTCGTCATCGTCATTTCATTTAGGTTCTCTATGTTTCGTCATCACGGAGCTACTAATTTCAAATGAAAATCTAGTAAACAACAAATGTGTACATTGTTAGAGTATGCTACGGCCATGGTGCATACATGTTTTTCTACAATCACAAGAAGAAAACTTGATGCATTTTCACCTTGTTGGCATTGTACCGAACTGGGTGGATGCGGCTTTGGGGTTTGGAGAGGAAGGCGCCGTGGTTGGTGCGTGTGCGACCACGGCGACAACGAGCTCGGATTCTAGAGGAGGCCAACAGGACCGAGCATGGTCGGTATGGTGACAGATCTCACCCGGGAATGAATTCCCGTCCCCGCGTCGTGCCATGGATGCATGGTGAGGGCGAGCTCTAATCCGGGATGGGGAGGGGAATGGGGCCGAGCAGGTTCGTCCAAGTCCTAGCTCCGTGCCATGGTCGTGACCACAGATTGCCGCCCCGGAGGAAGAAGAAGACACGTAAAGGACGCATGCGCCAACGCTGCAAGCCTACATGGCAGCCACGACGATAGCGACATAACGGCGAAAGCTAACAGGGGGCCCAACTTGACGGCCGTTAGCCTGATATTTTGTATTGAAACGTAAAGTTGAATTTGTGCCAAAAAAGACCCTCTGAGTATTTGGCACGCCAACTTTGGGCAACGCAGCTGATTGTAAGCAACTTGGGTACCGCACTGCCTGGGCGCCCCAATATATATAGAGGACTCAAACAGTTTCTGATGGGCTAAACCCACCAAAGCATTCGAGGATACTCTAAAAATACTAACATTACTATACATCAAAAGGCACTAGCAAGGACACAACATGGCCTACGCAGAGGCATTTGAAGGCTTCGCAGAACCCGCGGCGGCCCCAGACGCTATGGTTTCCATCGTAGACAGTTGTTTCTGTTGCGCGGAATACTTCGCCAGCATCTCAATGAGCCACAGACTATACTTTTTACAGCGAGACGCAGCAGAAGCAAAATCTATCTCTTTGCCTTCAGCTGTTAGGGGCGCCTTGGAGGTGACCTTGCTAATATCAAGCCCAGTGCCGCAAGCCTGCTGATGCGTTCGTAGCATGGAAAACAAAAAAATTCTACCGCAAGAACGAACAAAACCTAGATCTAATCTAGATAAAAGTTAAGATCTAATCTATTAGACATGTGCAACGAGATAGATCTGTACTAACCCTTGTAGATCCGAAAGCGTTACAAGATCAGATCTCGTGGTTGATGTAGTCGATCACTTGCCGATCTCAAGATCGAGTAGATGATCCTTCCGGCGCCGCGTTCCGGCAGCGCTACCACAGTCGGTCACACGTGCGGAGTCGAAGCAGACCTTCCTCTCCCCGTTCCAGCGAGCAGCGGAGGTAGTAGATCTCTCCACGGAATCCCAGCAGCACGATGGCGTGGTGGTGGTGGTGGAGTAGAGAATTCTGCAGGGCTTCGCCTAAGCCAGAGCAGAGGGAAGGAGGAGGAGAGAGGCGGCTAGGGTTTGGAGTGGAAGGGGTAAGGGGTGGCGCCTCCACCCCCTCTATTTATGGGAGGGAGGCGCCATGGGGAGGTGGAGTCCTTGTAGGACTCCCCTCTCCCTTGGCCGGCGGATCAAGGAGGTGGGGGAGAGTCCTACTCTCCCACGAATCCTTGTCTTACCCCACAAGGATTCCTTGATCCTTTCTTGGTTTTCAAGCAAACTCCAAGGAATCTTCTAGAACCTTCCGTAACATTCTGAAACCTTCTAGAATCCCCATACAAATACTCCGAAACATTTCCTAACTTAGAAAATGATCCCCAATATATGAATCTTATTCTCCGGACAATTCCGGATCTCCTCGTGATGTCCCGGATCCAATCTGAGACTCCGAACAACATTCGGTCTCCAACAAACATTCCATATCTACTTAAAACAACTTCGAACATTAAGTGTGTCACCCTACGGTTCATGAATATGCAGACATGATGGAGACATCTCTCCGATCAATAACCATCAGCGGGATCTGGAGATCCATAACGGCTCCCACATACTCAACGATGACTTCGTGATCGATAGAACCATTAACATACGAAACCAATTCCCTTTGTCACGCGATACTCTACTTATCCGAGGTTTGATCGTCGGTATCTCCATACCTAGTTCTACCTCGTTACTGATAAGTACTCTTTACTCGTTCCATGTTATGTCATCTCTTGTGACCTAGTCACATGCTTGCAAGCTAACTAGATGACATTCCACCGAGAGGGCCCAGAGCATATCTATCCGTCATTGGATGGACAAATCCCAATCTTGGTCCATGCGCTTCAACACATACTTTCAGAATACCCAATGCCACCTTTATAACCACCCAGTTACGAAGCGGTGTTTGATGTCATCAAAGTACCCATCCGGTGATGGTGATTAACATAATCTCATGGTCGAAGGATTAGGTTACTATGCATTTGAAAGCTTGTAGCAATACGAACTTAATGACTTGATCTTATGCTACGCTTACTATGGGTGTGTGTCCATCACATCATTCTCCTAATGATATAACCTTGTTATTAAGGACATCCAATGTCCATGATCAGGAAATCATGATCATCAATTAATCAACAAGCTAGTTCAACAAGAGGCTTACTAGGGACTCTTTTATGTTTACAAAACACACATGTATTAGTGTTTCCTTATAATACAATTATAGCATGGGATGCAAACATTCATCATAAACACAAAGATATAATAATAACACTTTTATTATTGCCTCTTGGGCATATCTCCAATAGTCTCCCACTTGCACTAGAGTCAATAATCTAGATTACATGGTAATATACCTAACACCCATGGTGTTCTGGTGTTGGTCATGCTTTGCTCTAGGGAGAGGTTTAGTCAACGGATCTTCCACATTCAGATCAGTGTGTACTTTGCAAATCTTTATGTCACCATCTCGGACATACTCGCGAATAGCATGGAAACGTAGCTTGATGTGCTTCAGCTTGCTATGTGACCTTGGCTCCTGTGCATTAGCTATGCCACCTGTGTTGTCACAGTAGATGGCCATCGGGTCCAACGCACTAGGAACCACGCCAAGTTCAGTAATGAACTCCTTCATCCATATGGCTTCTTGTGTAGCCTCCGAAGCAGCTATGTATTCCGATTTAGTTGAAGATTTCGCTACAACGCTTTGCTTGGCACTCCTCCAGCTCACTGCATCACCATTCAAAATAAATATGTATCCAGACTGTGACTTCGAGTCATCTGGATCGGTGTTACAACTAGCATCAGTGTAACTGTTTACAACAAGCTGTTCATCACCTCCATAAGAAAGAACCATATCCTTAGTCCTATTCAGGTACTTTAGGATATTCTTGACCACGTCCAGTGCTCCATTCCAGGATCACTTTGATATCTGCTAGTCAAACTAACAGCATGTGCTATATCCGGTCTTGTACACAGCATGGCATACATGATAGAACCTATGGCCGAGGCATAGGGAATTTTATTCATCTTCTCTCTATCTTCTGCTGTAGCTGGACTTTGAGTCTTACTCAAGGTCTTACCTGACAACATGGGCACGAACCCTTTCTTGCTCTCTTCCATTCTAAACTTCTTTAGAACTTTGTCCAAGTATGTACTTTGTGAAAGCGCTATTAGGCGTCTTGATCTATCTCTATAAATCTTGATGCCTAGAATATATGCCGCTTCGCCAAGATCCTTCATTGAAAAACTATTATTCAAATAGGCTTTGACGCTATTAAGAAGTTCTATATCATTCCCAATCAACAATATGTCATCTACATATAGTACTAGGAATGCTACAGAGCTCCCACTCACTTTCTTGTAAATACAAGCTTCTCCATAAGTTTGTATAAATCCAAAGTTTTTGATTACTTTATCAAAATGTTGATTCCAACTCCGGGATGCTTGCTTCAGTCCATAAATGGAGCGCTAAAGTTTGCATACCTTGTCGGCATCTTTAGGATTGACAAAACCCTTGGGTTGTACCATATACAACTCTTCCTCAATGTCACCATTAAGGAACGCCGTTTTGACATCATCTGCCAAATCTCATAATCAAAATATGCAGCAATTGCTAACAAAATCCTCACAGACTTTAGCTTCGCTACTGGTGAGAATGTCTCATCGTAGTCAACTCCTTGAATTTGTCGAAACCCTTTCGCGACAAGTCGAGCTTTATAGACGGTAACATTACCATCAACATCTGTTTTTCTTTTGAAAATCCATTTGTTCTCGACAGCCTTACGGCCATCCGGTAAGTCTACAAAGTCCATACTTGGTTTTCGTACATGGATCCCATTTAGGATTTCATGGCTTCTAGCCATTTGTCGGAATCTGGGCTCACCATAGCTTCTTCATACGTCGCAGGGTCATCAGTGTTGTCCACCAACATGACGTTCAAGGCAGGGTCATACCAATCAGGAGTGGTACGAACCCTCGTTGACCTACGAGGTTGAGCAGCAACTTCGTTCGAAGTTTCATGATCACCATCATTAGCATCCTCTCCAATTGGTGCAGGCGGCACAAAAACATCTTCCGGTGCTGCGCTACTCTCAACTCCGAGAGAAGGTTCAATAACCTCATCGAGTTCTACTTTCCTTCCAGTCACTTCCTTCGAGAGAAACTCCTCAAGAAAGGATCCATTCTTGGCAACGAAAACTTTGCCTTGGATCTATGATAGAAGGTATACCCAATTGTTTCTTTAGGGTATCCTATGAAGACGCATTTCTCCGCTTTGGGTTCAAGCTTATCGGGTTGTAACTTCTTTACATATGCTTCGCAACCCCAAACTTTATGGAACGACAACTTAGGTTTCTTTCCAAACCACAATTTGTACGGTGTCGTTTCAACGGATTTAGATGGTGCCCTATTTAAAGTGAATGCGGCTGTCTCTAATGCATAGCCCCAAAACGATAGCGGTAAATCTGTAAGAGACATCATAGACCGAACCATATCTAAGAGAGTTCGATTACGATGTTCGGACACACCATTACGTTGTGGTGTTCCCGGCGGTGTCAACTGCGAAAGTATTCCACATTTCTTTAAATGCATGCCAAACTCATAACTTAGATATTCACCTCCGCGGTTAGAACGTAGAAACTTAATCTTCTTGTTACGATGATTTTCCACTTCACTTTGAAATTCCTTAAACTTCTCGAAAGTTTCGGACTTATGTTTCATAAAGTAGACATACCCATATCTACTTAAGTCATCCGTGAAAGTAAGAATATAACGATATCCACCATGCGATGCTACACTCATTGGACCGCACACATCGGTATGTATTATTTCCAATAAGTCTGTAGCTCGCTCCATTATCCCAGAGAATGGAGCCTTAGTCATTTTTCCCATTAGACATGCTTCGCATCTTTCAAGTGATTCAAAATCAAGTGATTCAAGAAGTCCATCAGAATGGAGTTTCTTCATACGCTTCACTCCAATGTGACCAAGATGACAGTGCCACATGTATGTAGAATTATCATTCAATTTTGTTCGTTTAGCATCTATGTTGTGAACATGTGTATCACTACTATCGAGATTTAGTAAGAATAAACCATTCATCTCAGGTGCATTACCATAAAAGATATTACTCATATAAATCGAACAACCTTTATTCTCGGACTTAAAAGAGTAACCGTCTCGCAATAAACAAGATCCAGATATAATGTTCATGCTTAACGCAGGCACCAAATAACAATTATTCAAATTTAAAACTAATCCCGAAGGTAGATGCAGAGGGAGTGTGCCGACGGCGATCACATCAACCTTGGAGCCATTTCCAACGCGCATCGTCACCTCGTCTCTCGCCAGTCTTCGTTTATTTCGCAGCTCCTGTTTCGAGTTACAAATATGAGCAACCGAACCAGTATCAAATACCCAGGCACCACTACGATTACTAGTAAGATACACATCAATAACATGTATATCAAATATACCTTTCTTCTTGATGTTGCCGTTCTTCAGATCCGCCAGGTACTTGGGGCAGTTACGCTTCTAGTGACCAGCACCCTTGCAGTAGAAGCACTTAGTTTTAGGCTTAAGACCAGCCTTGGGCTTCTTAGCAGGTGCAGCAACTTTCTTGCCGTCCTTCTTGAAGTTGCCCTTGTTCTTAGGCTTGCCCTGTTTCTTGAAATTGGTGGTCTTATTGACCATCAACACTTAGTGCTCCTTCTTGATCTCCACTTCAGCAGTTTTCAGCATGGACGATAGTTCAGGCAACGTCTTGTTCATGCAGTGCATATTGTATTTCATCACAAAGTTCTTATAACTCGGTGGCAGTGATTGGAGGACAAGGTGAATCCCTAACTCATTAGGAATCATTATCCCCAACTCTTGGAGCTTGTTTGCGTGCCTAGACATGGTGAGCACGTGCTCGCTAACGGAGCTACCCTCTTCCATCTTACAGTTAAAGAACTTTTCAGAGGCCTCATAGCTCTCCACAGCCGCGTGAGTCTCAAAAATGAGCTTGAGCTCCTTAATGATCTCGAACGGGTCGTGGTGCTCAAAGCGCTTCTGAAGCTCTGTTTCTAAACCGTACAGGATGGCACACTGAACTGTGGAGTAATGATTTTTCCGAGTGGCGTAAACATTCTTTACGTCATCGGTGGCATCTTCTGCAGGTGGGTCACCTAGCGGTGCTTCGAGCACATAGGTCAACTGACCATCCCTGAGGATAATCTTCAGTCCACGGAGCCAGTCCGTGAAGTTGCTTCCATTGTTCTTAAGCTTTTCTTTCTCTAGGAACGCATTGAAATTGATGGAGAGGTTCGCCATAATCTACAACAAATTTGCAAGTAGTTTAGACTAAGTTTATGATAAATTGAGTTCAATTTTAATTCTTAAATTAACTAGGTGAACTCCCACTAAAAACAACATCCCTCACATTGTCTTAGTGATTACACGAACCAAGTCCACTACACCAAGTCCGACCTTCACGAGAGAAGATGTAGTTTCATCGGCGGACAATCTTCATGTTCATCATATCATTTATATGATTCATGCTCTACCTTTCGGTATTCCGTGTTCCGAGACCATGTATGTACATGCTAGGCTCGTCAAGATTAACCTTAGTTTCCGCATGTGCAAATCTGGCTTGCACCCATTGTATGCACACGTAGAATCTATCACATCCGATCATCACGTGATGCTTCGAAACGACGAGTCTTAGCAACAGTGCCAACTAAGGACGAACACTTTATTACTTGATATTTAGTGAGAGGGATCATCTTATAATGCTACCGTCGCGATCTAAGCAATACAAGATGCATAAAGGATTAACATCACAGGCAATTCATAATTAGTGTGATATGATATGGCCCTTTCTTCTTATGCCTTTGATCTCCATCTCTAAAGCACGGACATGATCTCCATCACCACCAGCATTGCGTCAAGGTCAGTGGCGCCGCTTCATGGTTGTCCATCATCACTAGCAACTATTACAACTACTTGGAATAAAGCTATTACAAGATGAATAGACACACAGGTCTTAACAGAATTAAAGACAACCATTAGGCTCCTGCCGGTTGCCATATTACAACAAGGATCATTGCATACATCAAATATAATCACAATCACATGATGGCCATATCACATCACAAAACCCCTGCAAAAACAAGTTAGACGCCTCTAATTTTCTTTGCATGTTTTACGTGGTTTGGGGCTTTCGAATAAGAACGGATCTTACCTACGAAACTGAACCACAACGTTGATACAAGTGCTATCAAGTGCAAAGTGTAGATTTGATCTATACTATGGTGGGAGAGACAGACACCCGCAAAGCCACTTGTGCAAAGCAAGTTACACGTCAAGCGTGGAGCAAGTCTCATGTGCGATGACATGTAAGGTTAGCCTGAGCCGCTTCATCCCACCATACCGCAAGATGCAAAGTACACAAAGCAAAAGACGGCACGAGCACCAACGCCCACAAAACCATTGTGTTCTACTCGTGCAACAGATCTACGCATAGACAAGGCTCTGATACCACTGATGGGGTCGTAGCATGCAAAACAAAAAATTTCTACCGCAAGAACGAACAAAACCCAGATCTAATCTAGATAAAAGCCAAGATCTAATCTATTAGACATGTGCAACGAGATAGATCTGTACTAACCCTTGTAGATCCGAAAGCGTTACGAGATCGGATCTCTAGGTTGATGTAGTCGATCACTTGCCGATCTCAAGATCGAGTAGACGATCCTTCCGGCGCCGCGTTCCGGCAGCACTACCGCAGTCGGTCACATGTGCGGAGTCAAAGCAGACCTTCCTCTCCCCGTTCTAGCGAGCAGCGGAGGTAGTAGATCTCTCCACGGAATCCCAGCAGCACGACGACGTGGTGGTGGTGGTGGAGTAGAGAATTCTGCAGGGCTTCGCCTAAGCCAGAGCAGAGGGAAGGAGGGGGAGAGAGGCGGCTAGGGTTTGGAGTGGAAGGGGGCAAGGGGGTGGCGCCTGCACCCCCTCTATTTATGGGAGGGAGGCGCCATGGGGAGGTGGAGTCCTTGTAGGACTCCCCTCTCCCTTGGCCGGCGGATCAAGGAGGTGGGGGAGAGTCCTACTCCCCCACGAATCCTTGTCTTACCCCACAAGGATTCCTTGATCCTTTCTTTGTTTTCAAGCAAACTCCAAGAAATCTTCTAGAACCTTCCGTAACATTCCGAAACCTTCTAGAATCCCCATACAAATACTCCGGAACATTTCCTAACTTAGAAAATGATCCCCAATATATGAATCTTATTCTCCGGACAATTCCGGATCTCGTCGTGATTTCCCGGATCCAATCCGAGACTCCGAACAACATTCGGTCTCCAACACACATTCCATATCTACTTAAAACAACTTCGAACCTTAAGTGTGTCACCCTGCGGTTCGTGAATATGCAGACATGATGGAGACACCTCTCCGATCAATAACCATCAGCGAGATCTGGAGATCCATAACGGCTCCCACATACTCAACGGTGACTTCGTGATCGATAGAACCATTAACATACGAAACCAATTCCCTTTGTCACAGGATACTCTACTTATCCGAGGTTTGATCGTCGGTATCTCCATACCTAGTTCTACCTCGTTACTGATAAGTACTCTTTACTCGTTCCATGTTATGTCATCCCTTGTGACCTAGTCACATGCTTGCAAGCTAACTAGATGACATTCCACCGAGAGGGCCCAGAGCATATCTATCCGTCATATGGATGGACAAATCCCAATCTTGGTCCATGCGCTTCAACACATACTTTCAGAATACCCAATGCCACCTTTATAACCACCCAGTTACAAAGCGGTGTTTGATGTCATCAAAGTACCCATCCGGTGATGGTGATTAACATAACCTCATGGTCGAAGGATTAGGTTACTATGCATTTGAAAGCTTGTAGCAATACGAACTTAATGACTTGATATTATGCTACGCTTACTATGGGTGTGTGTCCATCACATCATTCTCCTAATGATATAACCTTGTTATTAATGACATCCAATGTCCATGATCAGGAAATCATGATCATCAATTAATCAACAAGCTAGTTCAACAAGAGGCTTACTAGGGACTCTTTTATGTTTACAAAACACACATGTATTAGTGTTTCCTTATAATACAATTATAGCATGGGATGCAAACATTCATCATAAACACAAAGATATAATAATAACACTTTTATTATTGCCTCTTGGGCATATCTCCAACACCTGCGCCATCTCCAAACCGAGGGAGGAACCCGCTCCTTTATGATTCTGCTTGTATTCAGCAGGCACTCCCCCGGTAAAGGCCTCAACAAGACGACTGACGTCTTCAATGGCCTTGGCCTTCGGACACATCTCCTCACGAAGATGACCAAGTACAACCTTGGCCTTTTGGAGCGCATCCTTGGCGGGCACGCTGTGGTCTTCGACTGCAGCTATGGCATCACTCAAGAGGTCGTCACGAGTCAGCGCCTAATGGTCAAAATCAAGACTGGCTGCATCTGTAAAAAATAGCAGTCAATGGTTAAGCAGAAAGAGCCAAAAGGACGTAGAGCAATAGAAGCGAATCACACCAGGAAACCTACCGAAGAGAGCTTCGGCAGCTGCCAAGAGCTGATCCGTGAACCCCTTCCCTCTCTTAGTTGCGGACACCACCAGGCCCTCCTCGCGCTATTTTGACTCCATCTTATAGCACTCGAGGGCCTCAACTATGTCCTTTATCTTGGTCTCCACCATGCTCAGACTCTTTTCGAGAGAGCTTAGCTGACGGGGAACTTTAATTTTATCCTCTGGCACAAGGAGAGGTGCATCAATCAGAAGCCGACCACATATTCGATTGGATTATGCAATATAACAAAGATTTTAGCTTGAAGTTGCTGGAAGTCAGCATCCAGACGCACATGCTCTTGGCCCAGGTGAACCATGTCATGTAGGAAGGGTTGAGACAACATGAAAGTCAGAAGAAGCAAAGGACTCAGGGGCTCCCTCGAATGACTAAGCACACACTTACATGATCACCTAAGGACTCTGAAGGTTCTTTTTTGGTCGTCCAGAAGAGAACCATGGATGCCCTAGCTTGGAGGAGCTCAAAGAGCTATCGCTAGAGTTGGCCACTGACTTTGGGGAGGGCTTGGTTGTCCCCGTGCCCTTGCCCTTTGAGTCCAGGACTCCCTCAACTTCCACGTACTTGCCACTTGTGGACGAAGACGACGCAGTGACACTTCAGGAATTACAAAAACAATACTTCTAAGAAGAGCAATGAGAAGAACACTCTAAACATCGAAAAAAGTGTAGACGCTCACCCGTAAAATTTGTCAAGGTAAAAAATATCCTCCCGCTTCTACTTCTTCTGAGGCTGGGGAGGCATGCTACGGACAGGTACCGTAGGAATCGGATCAATGGCAAACTCTTCAAAAGCACAATCCTTCGATGTCTCTGGTGTGGAGGCATCTGAATCCTTGCTCCTCCCCCGCTTGTGAGTCCCATCCTTGCTGGACTCGTAGGATCCCTATACCTCTATAAAAGGCACAATCGAGTCCGACTCATCTTTCTCTCTAGGCTCAGGAGGGATTACGCCCTCGGGTTGGGGAGGCATTGAGCCTTCAACTTTCCACTCCTGCTGAAAAAAGATAACGTCATTAGGTCTCCACTAAAACTGTCCTACGGACAAAGGAAATATGAAATAGAAAATTACTGCCAACATAGGATTAGTGGCATGGAACGGCTTGGTGTTCGACTCCGCGGGAAGAGCTTCCTTCACGGTGAGCTTGGTCAACGACCTAATTTTCTTTTCGAGCTCCACCAACAATATGTATTTCGCGCAAATGCATGTCAGATCCAACACACTAGCCTAGAGGCACATTGGGTAAGCCCTGGCATGTAGTGATTGCACCCGACGTCGCAGCCAGGTTCGAATGAGGTCCACACTAGAGACCTCCTTGCCTCGGATGATCTTAAGGTCCTTGATAAGGGGTGGCCCGATCTTCTCAGTAAGCGAGGGTGGAAGATGATGATAGTCAATGGGGGATAACTTGTATGACACTCAAGAACCTCTCGATCGATCCCTGATGCCAATGCAAAAGCTCTCAACCCTTGTATATATTTGCAACTTCACAAACTTGCGCATGTAGCCGCTGACCACAAAGCGGTTTGCAACCTTCCCATTCCCAATGGAACAACAGATCACACAAAACTTACAATTGGCTCAATCCCAATGGATCAACTAATCACACTTGATTGATAGTAGCAAATACACCAGATCGATATGAAATGGTGGAGGGGTTGAATTGGATGCAAGTAGCAACTCAACAAATCTAGGGTTTACTTTAAACGTGGTCTAAGCTAAGCTAAGGGGGCATCCCAAGGCTTATAAGGGCGGCCATGACATCCAGAAACTAAAAACAAGACGTGTTCTGATATGGGTGACCCGATCTTCTCAGCAAGCGCTTGATGATGATTATGGTAGATGATAGATAACTAGCATGTAGCTATGAACTCTCTCGCTCGAACCCTGATGCCAATGCAATAGCTCTCGAACCCTGTAGGATATTCACAACAACACACTCTTGAGCACGTAGCCATCGACCACAAATGGTAGTTTGCAATCTACTAATTCCCAGTGGAACAACAGATCACACTCAATTATAATTGGTAAAATTGATCACAGGGTAATTTTAGAGGTTCTATGAAAGAAACAACTCCAAAATATTTTAACATGGTCCAAACCCTAACTAGGGGTCAAGAATATCATTTCGTGGCCCGAAAGTTGAGACGCTAGTGTGCTGCGGTACTCGAGTTAATTTTAATCACCGCGATTCGAAAAGTTGGAGCGCCAATTGCTGAGAGGGGTGTTTCGAGTGAATGATGGCCAAACCCAATATTTTCAAATCGCGCCCATTAAGTTAGGATATTCTGTTACACTAGTTACTGTTGTGCCCCTTCTTCATCGGTCACTCTTCTTAGCCACCCTGCACGTGTCGTAGGGGCAAATCCATTACTGTACTTTCCTAACTATCGACACTGAATCTGGCTGCAGCGGCGGTGGTCCCTTTTCTTCCCTTCCCCGACCCTTAATCTGCCGGCGGCGGAGGACCTGTTTTCTCCCTCCCCGACACTGAATCCGACGGCGGCGTCCTAACATGTCTTGCAAGGCGAAGGTTTTAGCTACGTCGCCGACTGATTTGGGTCTGTCGAGGCCAGGGTCTGGGGCTCAACACGAAGCAACGGCGAGGTCTTCAGCCCCGGTTAGCGAGGAGGTCAGCAAGGATTCTGCTCCCAAGGTACCTACGAGCAGCAGGTTGAAGAGAAAAACAAGGCCGGCGGTGGATTGTTCGGCTCTGGTGGGCGGATGCGGCACCCAGATCTCGAAGAAAAAAACCTGGGAGAAGAGCGAGAGGTGAATTTTTCTTATTTGTGCCTTATCTTACAAGTAGATTAGTTACGGCATAATAGAATCGAATGAACTGAAAAGTTCCCCTTTTTAATCAAATTAGGCACAACTTTGATACAAGGGACCTATATGAGTTCATAGTTCATGTTCACCAGTACACTGCAAAACTTGATTTTGGTTGCGAGAGGGTTGTGTTCGGGCAAGATGTGCATCTGCTTGTGAACTGCGAAGAGGTTGTGTCTGTTTCGCAGCTGGTAGATATGCTTGCCGCTAGGATTCCCTAGGGTTCTAGATAGAGGACAAAATTGGTGTGGCGCAACATGAATGATACATATCAGCAAACTGAGTACACCCATGAGCTTCAGATGGGTTGGGAGTGTTGTGCAGCTGATCGTAAGGTGAAAGTTGAAGCAATGATTGATGATATGTATGCAGATGCTGGAGAACTTGCTGCTAGAGCTTCGGCTCCTAGAGAATACAGACCAATAGATGCTGATCAAGATAAGTTCAGTATACGCATAGAGGTGGATTCATACATGGGAAAACTTGATGAGGGAGTTAATAAGCCAGTTTCGTCATGTACTGTGGAGATCACTGTTGATTTCAAAAACACAACTCTTGATGAAATGAGAGAGATGATCAGTAAGGAAATCAGTATTGGCCCTAAGCAGATGGCACAAATCCGGTGGTGGCATCATAAGAAGCAGCAAATCATAGATGTTTTGGATACTAAAGATCTTATGCAGATTATGCGACGAAAGAAGCGAACCAGGAAGGTGTTCTTCCTTGCTACCATTTCTGATGTTGTTGAACAGGTTATAGTGGATGTAGAGGCTCCTGTAGTGGCTGAACAGAATGAGGTGGTCGACGTTGATGAGATATGATGAGAGCTTCTATTGTCATATGGACCGTGGGGTTCCCCTGCCTGTATTTGTAACTTGACTGATGTTGCATTTAGAGCATGTTTCTGTGATTATGTTTGTTGAGAGATTGCGATATAATGTTGTGCGAGCTGTTGAGATTTTCGGACATGTCACTCACTGAAACCATCGTTGTTGTAATAAGACATAAGTACATTGTAGTTGACATGATTATGTTTCTTATTGAAATGTGTGTTCTTTCATTAACCACATCTAGAGTCATTTCATGTGTGTTCTTTTAACAGACCACATATGGAACCACCAGTGTCATTGCATGTGTGTTCTTTTCAAAAACCACATATGGATCCCCCAGTTTCATTGCATATGTGTTCTTTTCATTAACCACATATGGATCCACCACTGTCATTGCATGTGTGTTCTTTTCATTAACCAAAGCTAGAGTCATTGCATGTGTGTTCTTTTCACAAACCACATATGGATCCACTAGAGTTCATTGCATGTCTGTTATTTTCACAAACCACATATGGATCCACCAGAGTTCATTGCATGTCTGTTCTTTTCACAAATCACATATGGATCCACCAGAGTTCATTGCATTTCTGTTCTTTTCATTAACCACAGCTAGAGTCATTGCATGTGTGTTCTTTTCGCAAACCATATATGGATCCACCAGTGTCATTGCATGTGTGTTCCTTTCATTAGCCACAGCTAGAGTCATTGCATGTGTGTTCTTTTCACTAATCACATAGATCCACCAGTGTCATTGCATGTGTGTTATTTTCATTAACCAGAGCTAGAGTCACTCGTTGTATGTTCTTTTCACAAACCACATATGGATCCACCAGTGTCATTGAAATGTGCGTTCTTTTCACAGGCCACATATGGATCCACCAGTATCATTGCATATGGATCCACCAGTGTTCATTGCATGTGTGTTCTTGTCACAAACCACCTATGGATCCACCAGTGTCATTGCATGTGTGTTCTTTTCACAAACCACATGGATCCACCAGTTTCATTGCATGTGTGTTCTTTTCATAGACCACATATGGACCCACAGTGTCATTGTATGTGTGTTCTTTTCATTAACCACATGGATCCACTAGTGGTATTCCATGTGTATTCTTTCATTAACCACATCTAGAGTCATTTCATGTCTGTTCTTTTCACAGTCAACATATGGATCCACCAGTGTCATTGCATGTGTGTTCTTTTCACAAACCACGTGGATCCACCAGTTTCATTGCATGTGTGTTCTTTTCACAGACCACATATGGATCCACTAGTGTCATTGCATGTGTGTTCTTTTCATTAACCACATTTGGAGTCACCAGTGTCATTGAAATGTGTGTTCTTTTCACATGCCACATATTGATCCACCAGAGTTCATTACATGTCTATTCTTTTCACAAACCACATATGGATCCACCAGAGTTCATTGCATGTCTGTTCTTTTCATTAACCATAGCTAGAGTCATTGCATGTGTGTTCTTTTCACAAACCACATATGGATCCACCAGTGTCATTGCATGTGTGTTCTTTTCATTAACCACAGCTACATTCATTGCATGTGTGTTCTTTTCATTAACAACGTATGGATCCACCAGTGTCATTACATGTGTGATCTTTTCACTAACCACATATGGATCCACCAGTTTCATTGCATGTGTGTTCTTTTCATTAACCACATATGGATCCCCCAGTGTCATTGCATGTGTGTTCTTTTCACAAACCACATATGGATCCACCAGTATCATTGCATGTGTGTTATTTTCATTAACCACTGCTAGAGTCATTGCATGTGTGTTCTTTTCACAAACCACATATGGATCCACCAGAGTCATTTGCACGTGTGTTATTTTCAATGACAGCCGTTGGCCACAAACAATCGAGACGTAGAGCTAACCAGCAACCGCTCCGGGATTCTAGAAGACTCGATCCCTGATTGTTAGGCGCTGTTGGATCTGGGTGCATGGACAATCAGGATGTCCTTCGTGAGGGTGATCCGTGAGAAGTCTGTTCTGTGAACTAATTGGCAGTGGCTTCCACGACCAGGCCTACGTCCTTGCTCTTATCCCCTTAACCTCGGGGCCAAAGCTCAGATCATGTTCCTTCATCACCATGGAGTGGGCGTGGCCCAAACTCAGCTTGCACGAGGCTCAGATGTTCGCTCACTACGACATACTCGCGCCGCTGTTCGCGAGGCTTCCAGCCATCTTTGAGCTCAGCTACGCCGGGGTTCCTGTCACACCGCTCTTGCGTGACAACATGTTAGCGAGGCAGATCGAGGAGCGCCGCCGCTAGCTGCCAGAGCGGAAGAGGGCAATGGCACGGTACTCGCACACGAGAGCGTACTGGCGAAAGTTGTTCAAGGAGGAGCGGGTTGCATTGATTGAGGTGTGCGGAACCCACCGGCGGGAGATCCACCCGGGTCTGCGCAACCCCGAAGGGAGATAACACTTATGGGCAGTGCCTGGGCATACGACCTCCACCGTTATCGATGCGGAGCACCGTGAAGAATCCATGAGGAGGAGGAACACTGCCGGGAACATCGGCATCGATCCCGACACGGAGGAGGCTGACAGCGACGCAGACAACATCGTCGATGATGGAGACTACGGGAGCGTCATAGTCGATTAGGGCCACTTAAGCATAAATTAAATCTATGTACGATATCTTAATGCCCTCTTTGGATCTGGGTCACTTAAGTCATTGTCTATTATCGTCATAATCTATATATGTTGGCCATGTTTTAGGTGTCTTTGTCTTTGAAACTAGTCGAAACTCGTCCGATCCTGAAAATAAAGTTCACGCGTTCTTGGCATATCGGATGAGACAATACGCTGACTCTGCTCCCAGCACTTGATGGCACAGCCATAATTTGGAGTGCGCCAGAGGAGAAGGGGTCGAGCATGTTGTAATAGTGCACTACTCCTGTCCAGATATAACTAACTTAGCTTTTTTTAGATATTTAAATGTATCTATACCCAAAACATGTCTAGATACATAGGAATCTACACAAATTCAAGTCACTTAGTTCTAGACGGAGGGAGTAATAATATTTTTTGAGGAATAGTTTCTGATGGCATATATTGGCCATGTTTTAGGTTTCTCTTTCTTTCAAACTAATCAAAAGTCGTCAAATTATGAACAAACAAAGTCATTGCATTCACATCTGATGGAACAATACGCTGACTCTGCTACTTGATGGCACAACCATAATTCTGGAGTGCGCGAGAGGAGATGGGAATCCAAGGGAGATGGGAACTAGTAGCTGCGTCCATACGCAGGTAAAAAATTAATGTAATAATATTTAAAAAAATTGTAATATGGTCCACATGACCTCACACAGACATGTTGCACGCGCCAGATATAAATAAAAACGACACGACTAGTTTAGTTTCAATGATATATTCAACATACGACATTACTGTGCCGGCATCTTTCTGCTCCTCTTATTAGTCTGCTAGCCCACGCTGCATTAAGCAACAATTGATGAGGATGAAAAAATGATAAAATGGCAAATAAAACAATTTTTAAGCTTACCTTTCATCTGGAGAATCGTACAAAGATGAAATTGGCAGGGATTTATTATTTCTCATGTAGTTAGCCAAAAGATCCTCAAGAACATCCTCAGTCACCCCTGCAACTTCTTCATATTCTAATACACCTCCATTATTTGCCCTTTCCTCCCCGTTCTGCTTACCCTTTTGTTTCTTTTCACACCCTTTTCTCATCGGCACCTCAACTTCTTCATAAATTGGCTGCTTACCTACGTTTTCCTCCGAGTGCTCATCACCGTTTTCCTCCACCTGCTGCACTTCCTCAAGTTCTCCGTCTTCGCGCTGCTCTTCCTCCAGTTCTGGCCGAGAAGCCTCATTTTCTGCCACCGGGGTGTGAACGGGGACAAGATCATGTGTAACTGGGTTTTTGCACAATCTCTTGATATGGCCGAATCTGCCACAACGTTTGAGTTTCCCTTTTCCTAGCTCCCAGCCTTGAACCTTTATCGGTGGAGGCTTCGATCCTTAGCTTTCTAGGCCTCCCAGGTGGCCTCCTAAGAACTGGTGGTTGAAGTTTGAACCCTGGATCGACAATCTCCCAATCATTTTCATTAGCCATAGGTGGTACATTTTCTGCATAAGTTGCAACAAACTTGTCCACGGAGAAATAGTTGTCGACATAGTTCTCTATTTCAGCTTCGCTACCTCTAAGCTTTAAGATGAAGTACATTGCATGGTGACATGGCAGACTAGTAATCTGCCACTACCTGCATGAAAAAGTCTTGTTTCCAACGTCTACATTGTACCTCCATTCACTTCCATGCTTGTATTCTGCATAAACCTCAGCCAATGTTCTGGAACTTCTGACCATCCTCATCTTTATCATTCTCATTTCCCTGGTTCTTGCATTCAGTAACATAACCACCTTTGGAACTATTTTATGGCCTAAAAAATTTCTTGCACAAATTCTTTGCCATAAATCTATCTTCACCATTATGCGCTGTCTTATTGCATCCAACAAAACAACAATTCTAAGTGTCTTCATGCCCGAAATCTTATCATTGAAACTCTCTGCCAAATTATTGCAAACTTGCTTAACTCACCAAACTTGCTTCTGTCCCATAGCTTGGTGTGATGTTCTTCAAGGTATTTTTTTCACCTTTGGCACTACATACATGTTCTGCAAGTAAGTAGCATGCATGCTTGGGGTGTATGTGTATGCTGATCACCACAAGTCCTTATCAAAGATCTTTCCTTTGAAATTCTTCGTGAAGTTAGTAGCGAGGTGCCGCATGCATTCCCTATGCTCAACCACAGGAAATACATCATAAACAACATTCTCAAGACCCTTACATGCACCAGTGTGTATCACAAAGCCTTCAGGGTGACCAATTACTGCATGTAGTCTCTGCATGAACCATGTCCATCTTTCATTTGATTCACCCTCAAGAACAGCATAAGCTACGGGTAGAAGCCAATTATGCGCGTCCAAAGCACAAGCAGAAGCAACATGTCCCCTAAACTTCCTTGTTACAGAAGTTGCGCCTATTACCAAGTATGGCCTGCAGCCGTCTAGGAACCCCTTCCAGCATGCCTTCAGGCAGACAAAACATCTCCTAAAACATTTCTTATCTATCTGCTTATACCTGACCCCCCTCGAGACCTTTTCTCTTCCTTTCACAACCTCGTAATCGATGTCAACAACACTACTAGGTGATGTTTTCTCTACCTGAGCTTTGAAACTATACAACATGTGAAAACCGTCATTCCACTTGCCTTGAATGAAGTCTAGAGCCATCTCCTTCCCATCAAAGACTGTGGTAAGGAATCAGAACGTTAAACTTTTTGCTAATCTTTGCTCTGAGTTCAGCAGGTCCAATGTCATGATCCTGCCTCACCCAGTCAAGTACAGTAGCAGCAATCCACTTGGTAGTCGACAGTGTAATTTTATCACTTAAAGAAGTATTAGGGTAGTTGTGTTTCTTCGTGTTTACTTTGATCTGCATTCGATAAGAATCCAAATAATTCAGAGCTAATTATCAGGAGAATAAATATGAGAAAGACTGAAACTAAATGTAGCTATTGCAACCTAAAATGGGTGTCCACCCCGCATTGGAGATGCATATAATCACCATTTACACACATTACTTTCCCTACAATGCACCCTAAATCTCTTTTGGTCGCTCTTTTCAATGATAAATTCGAACCCAACTCTGATTGCATAGGTTGCAACTGCATATCTGTAGTCCTCCACATTATCAAAGACAGTCCCCTCATCAATTGTAGGATTGTCCCTGTCAAAGTGTATCACTAGCCTGTCCTCGTCTTCGTCATCGTATCTACATCCTATTTCCGCATCTTCACATTCCTCTTCCTCATCAGTCCCATAGTCAGGCTCAAATTTCGAATCAACCAAATATTCCCTACTCTCCATCCTATCAGGGTCAATAACCACGTCTGGATATGCTTTCTCATCATCATCCGCACCGCCACACATTTCAGTGTCTTCATGCTTGCTTGAAAAAGCATCATGCTCAAGGACAAGCTGTACAGACGTCCTGCGGTTACCAACACATATCCTTACCATCATCACGGGACTAGAAATGCTAATTGGGGTAAGCAGAAAAGGAATCACAGTTCTTACCCTTCAATGTGGACGCACGTCACCTTCTCTAGGCTTCATACCTCCAAAGCTCTACACCCCGCTTCCTCTTCCCCTGTTTTGTTCTCCTCTGTGCTCTCTAGACTTGAAGGAGATTCCATGCTCTCCAGCTGTGCAGGACTAATATCCATGTTCTCAAGCCTCGCAAGATCCATCTCCGAGCGGGATCCAGATCACCAGTGTCATTGGGCGCCTAACCCAACGGCCGACTCTCGGTTTTCATTTCTAGACGCGCCTGGGCGGTGGACGGTGGCAAGGAGACAGGGCAGGGAGGGGAGGGGAGGGGACGTGAGGGGATGGCAGGGAGGGGAGGGCGGGAGGACGACGACCCAAGGGAAGGACGAGAGTGGTGCATGACTGAATGGAGTGGCGGCGGTAGGAGCAGAGGAGCGGAGCTGGTTGCGACAAAACATGGAAAATTGCACAATAATGTGTTGGTGGGCGGCACTAGCCCTCAAACCTGGGATGCGCGCCATCGAAGGTGGAGGAGGTGGGCCCGCCGGTCAAAAAAAATGCCACGTCATCATCCCCTGTTTCTGATGCCCTTTAAAAAAAGAAAACACGCCATGTCGTCATCCCCTGTTTCTGATGGTGTTGCTACAATTCGACGGTACATAGTGGCATAGAAATAATATCGTATAAACATAAGGTCACGGTCTTCAACATTTCTAAAATGAAACCTGGTCTCCTACCTGTCCTAGTACATTGCCCGATGAGGTGGATAGCCAAGACCGATCTTTTTAATATGTTCGCACTCTTATGCTGAGAAGGGAAATAAAAATTGAGCGGTTAATGTAACGAGTGTCGAATTATTACCCTCTAAGGAAATGGGAGATGATTATTTTCACGTGTGATGTAGTCCAAACCTACTGTCAGTTTGTCACTCCCCTTCTCCGACAAACCACAATTCACCTTGTGCAGCTCCTCCACACTACACCACCTAGGGTAACATGGCCCCACCTAAGCAGCCGCCACCGCTGCCATGACAGCAGATGAAACTGGGGTATTTAGCCCCTCTAAGGCAGGCCTTGAAGCTCTACTTCAAGGCTGGTCTCCCATTGCCCTGTCAGGCGGATGATTTCGCCAAATGTGCCGAATCGGCCGCGGTGGCGGCGCCGGCATTGTTGGTGCTGGATGTGGCAAGCAGGGCCAAGAGAGTGATGTGGAGAAATCGCGTGGTGGCATTACGGCATGCTCTAGGCAGTGGGAACAAGGTACGTATCAAATCATTCATGAGAGCATGCCGCCAAGGGTACACACCCTCGAACAGGGCAGTGCCAAGGTCTAGGAACTCTCGCATCCATGATTTGGCGCGGGCTACCTTACCGCAGTGGGGGAGGCTGGGAACACGCCGTCTGCAGCAAAGACGCTCCATCCAATGCACTGTCGGAGGCCGTACCGCAGCGGCGACCAAGCGTCTACACTCAGCATGTTGGATTGTTCGATAGCTAGAGCCGGCGGCGGGCATCAGCTCAGCGCCGGAATTCAGGTTCCAGTTCACACGGACCTACAATCCCAAAAAGAAGATGCCAAATTTCAGTTTTGAAGAAATCGTTGCGGCGACGCGGATATTCCTACTGAACCGGCACCGGCGCACGCAAATCGGTCATGCATGAACGATGCAGATTTCTTGTAGTTTGGCGGGAAGGCAATAGATCAGTTTGGGTTAAATAATCAAAGAACTTACGTCCTCTCAAGGCAATTGGTCAGCCAACTTTTCTGGTGGAGATCTGCAGTTTCTTCAGTGTAGAATAGTTAAGTTTAGACTAAAGAATGGCTTTTGTAGATGAAATGCTGACGAATTGTTCTATAAACTAGTAGGAAGTTTAGCCCATTTTTGTGCAGGTATAAGACCCTTTTGTATGAAAGTACTACTGTTGTAAGAAAATACTATAAAGTATCTATTTCCTTCAATTACCAGTCGTGGTTAAATCCAGTTAACTGGCATTTTTTATCCTAGACAGATAAAATTCAGATGATAGTTTATGTACAGATTTGCGTCTGCTGTCTGTGCAGTAAACCATTTTTACTTTGTCTTGTGTTGTCTGCAAAATGGTCCTGCAGTTCAATGTGTTACAAATTTAGCGACCTTGTACTTGAAGAGGAGATGAACTACATTTTTATGGCATCCACAGAATTGACATTGCTCATTGCCAGACCACCCTCTTTTCATGAGGTTGTCCTTGGTTATTCACAGAAATTATAAAGCACGGTGTTCAACTACATCGATTCAAACTATTACACACACACTACATCAAATTCATTACCCACACATACTATATCTATTCAAACTATTACATACACATACTACTTCAAATTCATTATCCTCACATACTACATCGATTCAAACTATTACACATTTTTAGTCGATGCTAACTTCCTGCTACGCTCTCCATACTACAAATTCATTAGCCACACATACCACGACAATTCACTAGAGCTCTGTATTCACTCGAGAGAAATCAGAACCACCAGCTTGTCCAAGCCTAGTTGCCCCACCGAAACTATGTGCGTCGTCGCAAAACGGTGGTGGTCCTGTGCCATCGATCCTTCCAGGCCAACACTGCAGGCGACGAGGACGCTTTCTGGCAGCCTCTTTGGGGCCCTGAATGCCATGTACCGATTCCAGAACCTCTTCCAGGTGGATGATGACCGGGTGCTTCCAGCAAAGCTGTCACCCTACCTTGCTTGGAATCTGCACCTCGTACATCTTAGGAATAGCATCAGGACCTTTCAGCCACACCTTTACCTCGATGACCCATCTATCGCTTGATGGCACGATTTCCACCGGCTCGCCACCAAGGCTACTGACGACCTGCTTGAGGGCCTCCGGCTCCCAAGCATCTAATGGGAGGCCGTCAAAGCTGAGTTTGGAGAAGAAACGAAGCTGCCCCAAGCGATCATCCCACCCACAGGCGCGATGCCAACGCATGAAGCTCATTTTCTCCCCGTAGCACTTGAAAGAATAGGAAGAATGCAGAACACGCTCGGTGTCTGAGCTGTGCTCGAACCGGACGAAAAAATCGAATGGCGGTGCGCATACCTCAATCTTGACCTCATTTCGTCTGATTCCAAAACGAGACCTGAAAGCCGACAACAACTCTGCCGGTGACACGGCAGGACGGACGCCCAGCATGGTGGCCATGAGAGCGTGGTCATCGAACTAATGTGCTAGGGCTACCATGCCTAGGGTGCGCGGCACCATGCAAATGCCCGAGGCCGGTCACTGGCCAGGATCGCCATACGGGACGCACTCTGCCGTGCAAGAAGGACTAGCTAGAGGCGAGATATTAGTTTGGGGACGTGAAGCTCTGATATGGCGGACGATGCGACAGCGACGGTTGCGAGCTTTGATTAGAGGCATGGGAGGTTGACTGGACACGGCGGGGATGAAAATTAGAGAAAGTGCGAGCTCCAATCTGAGACGAGCAGCCGAAGCTAAGCAAAGGTTATGGGGAGGGGAGCAAGGGAGAAGAGCAGAGCAGAGCAAAGAAATAGATCTGGTCCACTTAGGGATCTCGTCCACGCATTGGTAAACTAGTCCACGACCGCAAAAGATAACAGTGAATATTGACAGGGCGGGCCAAGAAGAGTTGACCTAACGGCGGTATTTGAGTTCAACCGTTTTTCGTCTGGTTCAAATGACCATTTGGCTGTTAGATTTGTATTCACCCCCATTTGGCCCTTCTGGACAATTGGCGATTCTACTACGGCCCCTTCGCGAGATTGATGACAACTCAGGTACCGGGATCCACTCGCCTGGGAAGTTTGGTACCGTAAAGCAACAATCCCTAGGGGTCGTCCCAGGGATTATAAGGGCCGCTGGGCGGCCAGAAACCGAAACTAAACGCGTACGACTTAAACTGATATAAACCGACTCGGACTAGATTTCGGTTGGCAGGCGGACAGTCTGGTTGATATCGACCGGACAGTCCAGTGGGACGGACACTCCGGGTGAATATGGCCGGATAGTCCGGTCCGGCCAGAAACTTCAAAGCTTCCGGGTGGTGTCCGGGCAGTGTCCGGTCTGGCGTACTGATTGTCCGCGCCAAAGATTCTCTCGGGCAGGCCGGACAGTCCGGGTGGACTCGGCCGGACACTCCGGTCGATGCCGAGCTTTTGGCCTCCGTCTTGATGATCTTCTCTTGCGCCTTCCTCCCGCTCCTCCCTCGCGCATCCTTAGGCGATCATCATGATGGGCTCCTCTTGTAGCCCTTCTCCTTCTCGCGCTATACTTGTTTCTCCAATGAACCTGATCATACATAAATGCATAGACTTAGGCCGTATAAAGTTCTCATCAACTAAAGTACCAGATTCGTTTAGGAGTAAATTAACCTGTTGTTCAAGTAGCTTAGCACGATCTCTTGTAATGGGTCCAATTCTAATCTCATTGGACTGATCCTTGCAACAATTGGAGCATCTTCAATAGTCACTGGGGTAGGTGTTTGTAGGGATGTCCTCATCATCTCCCCCCCTTCAAAAGGCATCGACCTCGACGCTCCAAGATCTTCTCCTTCATATGGTGATAAATCAGCAACGTTGAAGCTATTGTTAACTCCACCAAACTCCTCAAGAGGTATATCAATCGAGTAGGCATTATCATTAATCTTGGCTAACACCTTGTAAGGACCAACACCACGTGGCTTTAATTTTGACTTCTGAAGTTGTGGAAACCTATCCTTGCGTAGATGCACCCATACCATGTCACCAGGATGGAACAACAATTCTTTCCTTGCTTGATTCCTTGCAGCAGCAATGTTCTTGCCTTTCTTCTCAATAGCCTCTCGCGTCTTCTCATGAATCTTCTTCACATATTCAGCATGTTTTGATGCCTCCATATCAAAACTCTCATGTAATGGTAAAGGCAACAAGTCAAGTGGCGTCAATGGCTTGAAGCCATACACCACCTCAAAAGGACAAAGCTGAGTAGTCTAATGCACAACCCTGTTGTATGCAAACTCAACATGTTGCAAACACTCTTCCCACTCCTGCAGATTCTTTTTTATCATAGTCTCAGCAGTTGTGACAATGTTCGATTCACCACCTCTGTTTGACCATCTGTTTGGGGATGACATGTAGTACTGAATAGTAGCTTCGTTCCTAGCTTCCCCCATAAGGTCTTCCAAAAGTAGCTCATGAACTTCACATCACGGTCAGAAACAATCGTCTTGAGTACTCCATGTAATCTCACAATGTCTCTGAAAAACAGGTTAGCAACATGCGATGCATCGTCGCTTTTCTGGCAGGCAATAAAATGAGCCATCTTAGAGAACCTATCCACTACCACAAATATAGAATCATGACCTCTCTATGTTTTAGGTAGACCTAGCACAAAATCCATACCAATGTCTTCCCATGGAGTAGTAGGTGCAGAGAGAGGTGTACACAAACCATGAGGCTGTAGCTTGGATTTCGACTTGTGGCATGTAATACAACGACTCACAAATCTGTAGACATCACGCCTCATCTTGGTCCAATAAAAATGATCAGCGAGCATGAGCAATGTCTTCTCACGCCCAAAGTGACCCATCAAACCACCAACATGTGATTCCTGCACTAAGAACAAATGCAACGACGATTCTAGAATGCATAGTTTGTTAGCTCTAAACAAATATCCATCATGTATATGATACTTATCCCATGCATTTTTGAGAGCACACAAACGATATGGTTTAGCAAAATCATGGTCAGTTGCATAAAATGCACAAATACTCTCTAATCCAGGAATTTTCTCATCAAGATTGGTTAATAGCATGTTCTTCCTAGATAAAGCATCAGCAACTACATTCTCCTTTCCCTTTTTATACTTAATGATGTAATGAAAAGATTCAATAAACTCAACCCATTGAGCTAATCTTCTATGCAAGTTTGATTGAGCTTTCAAATACTTCAATGCTTCATGATCAGAATGTATGATAAATTCTTTTGGCCACAAATAATGCTGCCAAACTTCAAGTACTCTAACAAGTGCATACAATTCTTTATCATAAATAGGATAGTTCAATCTAGCACTAGTAAGTGTCTCAGAAAAATATGCTATAGGGCGACCCTATTGCATCAAAACGCCACCAATACCAATGCCACTAGCATCACATTCAACTTCAAATTGCTTCGAAAAATCAGGCAATGCAAGTAATTGTGCAGAAGTAAGCAAACGTTTCAATGTATCAAAATAAATATCTTGGGTTATGCCCCACACAAATGGCACACCTTTCTTAGTCAAATCATTCAATGGTGCAACAATAGTGCTAAAATCCTTCACAAAGCGCCTATAGAAACCAGCTAATCCATGCAAACTACGCACTTGACTAACATTCATGGGAATAGGCAAATTCTGAATTGATTCAATTTTAGATTGATCTACCTCTACCCCATGCTTAGATACAACAAATCCCAGAAATATGACCTTATCTTTTGCAAATGTGCACTTCTCAAGATTAGCATACAATTTATTATCACGCAACACTTGCAAAACTGGTCGGATATGAGTACAATGTTCAGTTTCGTTGTGGCTATACATAAGTATATCATCAAAATAAACAATCATAAAACGATCAATAAATTCTCTCAAAACATGATTCATCAATCTCATGAAAGTACTAGGTGCATTAGTATGACCAAACGGCATAACTAACCACTCATACAAACCAAATTTTGTTTTGAAAGCAGTTTTCCATTCATCCCCTTCTTTCATCCTAATTTTACAATAACCATTACGCAAATCAATTTTAGAGAAAATAGCAACACCACTCAATTCATCTAGCATATCCTCTAAGCGTGGAATCGGATGACGATATCGAATAGTGATGTTATTAATAGCTCCACAATCTACGCACATGCGCCATGTACCATCTTTCTTAGGCACTAAAATAATAGGAACAACACAAGGACTAAGAGAAACACGAATGTACCATTTATCCAGCAACGCCTGTACTTGTTTCTGTATCTCCTTTGTTTCTTCGGGGTTGGTCCTGTAGGGTGCACGGTTTGGTAATGTGGCGCCAGGGATCAAGTCAATTTGATGCTCAATGCCACGCAATGGAGGCAATCCTGCGGGTACATCTTCTGGAAACACATCGCCAAAATCGTGCAAAACAGTAGATACACCAAGAGAAATAGGGGTCATGTCGTTAGAAACCAATACCTCGCCCTTATACATGAGTACAAGTGGCATGGTTGTAGGATCCTCACGAAACTATCTCATATCTTCCTTGGTGGCTAATATCACTAGACCAGGCACTCTCTCACTTTTTTATATCACTCTTTTAGGGATATTACATCATGTACAACTGCAACACTCTCTCGCCTATTTATAGATGCTTCCTTCAAGTTCACTTCTATCTTCTAACGAGACTCATTCACAATCTGCTGTGGTATCATTGGTTGCAAATTAATCTTCTTGCCCTTAAACTCCAGGTGATATGTTTTAGCACGGCCATTGTGTTGCACGTGGCGATCAAAAAGCCAAGGCTGACCCAATAATAGATGGCAAATAGTCATAGGAACCACATAAAAATCAATAGAATTCTTGTATGGTCCTATTTCAAAATTCACACGTACCATATGGTTTACCTTCATCTCACCATTGTCACTCAACCATTGTATGTAGTATGGCTTGGGATGAGGTAAATAAGTCAAATTCAGCTTGGCACATAACTCCTTACTTGCAAGATTTCTGCAGCTACCTCTATCAATGATTACCTTGTAAGCTAGCTTTATTAGGGCCAACGAGTGCTTTGGTTCGGAACAAGTTGCAGCGCCAAGAGTCAACAATAGGTTGCACACTAAGTGTACGTGGAGAGACCACTATGGTAGGTGCATGCTCAGGGAAGGCATCCATACCGTCCTTGCTATCATATCCATCATCGCCAGGAGTATCAACATTATCTCCACTCTCATACTCTCCTTGTTCATTGACAAACATCACCTTGCGGTTTGGACAATCTTTCTTGTAGTGTGCTATTCCTCCACAAGTATGACACTCTACATCGCGTGTTCGCGCAGTTGACATATTGGAACCCGAGCTAGCAGCAGGAACATCAGGCTTCCTAGCATTGGAACCATAAGAAGATGTGGGAGCAGGCTTGGCCAATGGTGAAGGGTGGCTAGCAGCCGCTGCAGGTGGCGCCGAAGGTGGCGCCGGTGTAGACCTGGCTGCAAAATGACTGGTAGACGGAAACCTCGTACGTGACTTAGCTTCTTCAGCTAACTGTGATTCGGCCTCTCTATCATGGTGCAATAGCTCATTCATAGTCTCATACTTGTGATGACGAACAATGCTCTTGATTGGTAACTTCAAATTATTGAGGAATCGTTGCATGGTCATCTCAAGGGATTCACGAACTCTAGCACGCTGCATAAGCATCTCCATCTCCATGTAGTACTCATCAACTGACATGGTTCCTTGCCTCAATTGTGTCAACTTATCAAAAACTCACCGCAAGTAGTTGGTGGGTACAAAACAAGCCTTCATAAGGCTCTTCATCTCGTGCCAATCCATCACAGGAAGTTGATTTTCGTCCCTTCTATTCTGCAATATAGAATCCCACTAGTCCAAAGCATATCCATCAAATTCTCACGCGGCAAGCTTAACCTTCTTGTCTTCTGGATAGTCAAACAAATGCTAGAGCTTCTTAATCTTCAACTCCCATGTGAGGTAATCTTCAGGATCAATTGAGCCATCAAACTTGGGAATTGAGAATTTTGGCTTGCCCAAACCATCATCAACAACTTGGTTCTTAACATGTTGATCACGCCCAATAGGAGCAAAACCGCGGCCATAAGCAGGTGCAGCAGCAGGGGCAGGTGCAGGGGGATTGGCTCGTCCCCTGCCAAGATGTGGGGCGCCATCAACTGCACTCCCCTCATCATAGTCATCAAAAGGATCATCATGTGGATGTTCCTGCCGTTACTATAATGCTACTATTAAGGCATCAATAGAACGCTGCAAAGTTGTGAAATTGACATTGATTGTTGTCACTTGAGTTTGAATAGTAGTGATTGTGCCAACATTCTGATCCAATGTCATTTGCATATCTTGGATATTCTTGTCAATGGCATCGGTTGAGTGGGTAAACACACGCATCAAGTGGGACTTCAACGCCTCATATTCATGCTAATTAACAAGTTCCTCATCCTTCTTTTTCTGCGACACAACATCATCATCACTAGAAGACATGATTAGTAGGTTAGTGCAAAAATCAAAATCTGTTTGGTGGAAACTCTCACAACTCACTCACAACTGACAAGAAATGAGATCTTACCGTTCCAAAGTGAATAGAGATGCTTTACCAAAATGAAATCAAAGACTGATGCACTGATGTGATGAAGTGAATATCGAGGATATAGGGAAAGATCACAGGACACACAGGTTATTTAAGGTGGAGCTATAGGTATGGTATCCTAACTACACCGCAAACAAGTCCTAGTGCTGATCGTATAAAACCCAAGAAACACACACGGTGGAAATAAATGTGGCAAAGCAACTTATGAAAAGGAATATTGCAATGCACAAGAGAGACGCTAGTAAAAGCTCAAAGTAAACAGGCACAAGATTGCTCAAACTACAAGTGCTATGATCAACTAGGCCTCCAATAATGCACACTTTGATATCTCTTTTTGTCACGCTTGTAGCTCTTTTCTTCTTTTTTTATACAGATTCTCTTTTCTTTTCTTTTTTTTTGATTTTTCAACTATATGTGACGAGGGTTTAACTCGTCAATGCCCATTGTTATGGACTTGGGTTTTGGAGAAGGACGGAGCGCTGGAGGCATCAATAGGCTAGCAAAAAAGCACACAGGGACGCAAGGTTTACCCAGGTTTAGGCCTCGTAGAGATCCCTACTCCTGCTTGTCTGCTCTTGCAATTATGTGCGCAGATGCAATCTAGCTATGGTGGCGGAAACTAGAGTTGTGATTGTCCTCCTCGCCGCCCCTCCTAGCCTTTATATAGACTAGCTAAATACCCATGCGTTGCAACGGGAAACAAATATTCCAATGGTTTCACACATATCATGTCAAATTACAAGGTACCTAGCTGAACATGGAATGATAAAAAGTAGATAGACATATCGACCAAACAATTGTACTAATTTAGCCTATAAAATATTTTGTTGGTACTTATGCAAGTGCAATGCACACATTAACTAATGCATACAGATTAACGTAGACAATTTTTTACAATAATTTAACTTTCATATATAAAAATAGCATTATTATGTCATTAAATCACACAAAAATACAAATCATTTATCCAACTTTACTGATACTCAACACAATAGGTGTGGTCTTTGTTTCAATCCACATCACTAATAGTTAATGCCAAATAGTTCCTGAGCGTTACAAAAAATGTCATCAAAGTTGGAATATCAACAAAATATAAAGTTCAGATTAATAATGAACACCTAGGGCAAGCAATATCGGTGAAGTATTGAGCCAAAAAAATCAAGCATTTGCACAATAATATACACATCACAAGCAAAAAAAATTGCAAAGCACATTCCTAGCTTAATCTTAAAATGCAGATAATAAAACATGACATAGGCACATCGCATTGGACCAGATAATAGTACCAGGCCAATGATTATTTCAAACGTTCCTCTTTACTATGTTATAATAGTAGTACATATTCATCAGGGGATCAGTAAACAAAAGAGCATCTTCAGTTGTATTATATCATGTGCTTATTGAGAACCATTATTCCGTTTTCAGAAAGGAAGGGAAAGTGGCACACATGGCTTTCAAATAATAACATGTTTTCCAGTTGCTTTCATCATCTGAAATTCCACATCTCAATTTAAAATAAGTTATTTATTGTATAGTTACCCAAATAACAGTTACAATACTGAATTTTGTATTGAGATTGATCAACAAAAGAAGTTCTTGATTTCTGACCTATTCGACAAACTATTGTTTCATAGAAATAACAGAAACATGTGTCCGTTGTTCTCCAAAGGTTCTTTGGCAAAGATCAGTTGATAGGTCTAAAGTTCTAAGTTAAACATGGAACAAATGCATGTGAACAGATCTGGATAATATAGCTCTGTTACACTAACAAATAAGTTCAATATTACCATTCACTATAACTGAATTGTGCAAAAAAAAAATTGGAAATGCAATACTCATGGTGAACTCAACATGAGTGTGGCCAAAATGATTTATCCATACATTGGTAAAAATATTAAAAAATTGAAATTGGTTCTGAATATGCAAATCATGGTTTCGAAATATAGAAGATATAATGTTAATCCATCAAGGAATTTGGATGCACCAAAATTCTTTTGACTAAAATTCATGAACATCCAAAAAAAAATCGAGTACTACCTATCCTTATCCCAATTCAGTTCACTTGAGAAAGAAGAATATCAAATTTGGGTGATTGATATCTATCCAACAATTTGGTGATTGTTATCACCTTGCAAGCTGAAAAACACAACGACTACACATAGTGGTCCAATTTTGAAAAAAGATGATACGTACCCAAGAGTAAAATACTTCTCCAACAAGAGAAGAGATAACACAATATTGTTTATGAGCCCAATATTTATATAATTTATCTAGTTCTAGAAATGATAACAAAATATTGGTTCTTGTTGATGTGAAATAATAAAATTGGCTCAATCAGACTAACTAAACCGTAGCTTAGTTATTGCACCTCCCGATGTGATATCAACATATATCTTAACTAAAAAGGTACCATGTCGTTCGTGAACTAAAAGCTTTGTCCACCCCTGCATGCAGAAAGGCAAATTATTTTTAGCTTATGTTTAAACAACATGATATTGTGACAAACCAAAGGGACATCGAACTAACTACAAATACATTACCTCTAGAAACACCTACCAAGAGACATCGGTCTTCTTTTCCACATTACATCTGTCATAAGATATTAATCGTAACATTGACCCCTTTAGTTATTCAGATGACATGATTAACTCCTTAGAACATCGTGTGGTTCTTATTTTAGTGCGAAAGATCTTCATTGATAATGATCAAGAATGTTAGGATGTACGATATAGCACACTGAGGTGATTTAGAAATAGGAACAAAAACTAAAAGGGTGCCATGTCATCTAAATTATTCACCATTCCCTAGCCGTGCACCAAAAGCTTTTTTCCACCCGTGCACGCAGAAACAAGCTAAGTAAGTCAACACCAAGATACAAATTATTTTAGTTTATATTTAAATAACATGGTACTATGATAAAGCAAAGATATAACAAACCAACTGTAAACACATTACCTCCAAAAACCCTACCAAGAGAGACACTGGTCTTCTTCCCCGCATTACATGTGCCAAAAGACACTAAACATAACATTGATCCTTGTCGGGCCTGTGGGAACCAGGGACCCCACGAACCTGTCAATCGCGGGCCACATCGACGCCTTCCTCGCCGAAAAGGGCGTGAAAACCTACAAGATTTACATATTCAAGTTGCTCACGCAAGAGCACCCCAACAATGAGAACGTCAAGGCCAAGATTTATCATGAACTCCTCCATCAACGACATCTTCAAGAAGCTACACGAACAACTATTGTTGGTCAACCCCCGGCGATGAGCGAGCCAAGACCTTGGTCGGGAGCCAACTCGATAGACAAGGTTGAGAGGTAGCTAGTCCATCGCACACACAGAGAGAGAAAGAGGGTCGTCGCCTCGGCGACGAGAGTTCATCCTTGTGTCACGGTGACTTGAACCTAGGTAAAAAGGCCCCATGTGTTCGTGTTCTTTGTAATGCGCCCCTTTGCCGACCTAAAAGGGGTGTCCTCGTACCAGCGTAGTGACCCGTGATAACCGCTGTAACTCTCCGGATGACATGATTAAATCCTTAAAACATCATGTGATTTTTTTTAGTGCGAAAGAGTTTCATTGATAATGATCACGAATGTTAGGATGTATGATATAACACACTGAGATAATTTAGAAATGTTAGATAAAGTAATAGATGTATCTATTTTCAGAGCCTGCAATTCATATTGAAATGCTAGACAAATGTGTTATACTACTAATCTTTGGCTGCAATGGTCCCAACTTCCCATTACCATGCCTATAATCTGCACCGAACATGTCATGCATTGGTCATGAGAGAGAGGGAGGCACTGGTCAGCAGGCTTCACGAAGACAAAAAAAGGGTGCAAATACTAATCTAATTTAATTGGAGTGAGGTTTTGAAGACGGACATCAGAACTAAGAAACCATGTAGTGTCGGTTCCATTAATCTTACCACCATGAATGGGTGACGTTCCTGCACTTCCTCATGTCGCTGGTCCATGCCTCACACACCGGATTCCAGCCAACAAGACGGAGTTTGAATCCTAGAAAAAGGAAGACGGCTAATCTTGGAAGAAGGACCATGCGTGCAGGTGGCGGAGCGTGGGGGAGTGACGACATGCTATAGGAGACGAACAACGGCACCCAATAATGGTGGTAGGGCTTCTGGCTCTTCTCTGCTCCTTGAGACGTGCCCTCTCAAAGTGCGGTGACCTAAGATGATGGCGGCGACATCCGAAGATCAGTGCGCAAGGTAGAGAAGCCCTTCGGGGCGACTGAGTCGATGATGTCTGAATCAACGGAGACTTCTGATTTCTCGATCAGCGGAGATTACGACGGGATGGAGAGTAAAGGATGTGGTCAAACGAAAACAGGACGAGGGGGTGCGGTTAAAAACAGGGGAGACGCAGTGGGCAAAACCTGTGATCGGACGAAGCGATGAACGTATCGGGGGAGACGGAACCGTTTGTCTTTTTTATAAGTATAGATATAGGCTAGGTTTCGGGTAGCAGGTCAAGTCTGTTACAGATTAGGGTTTGTTTTTTTAAACTTTCTATCTTAAGTTTCTTCTTGCGTTGCAAGCAATCGGAGAGTCCGTAGGTCACCCGAATTCTGCATTGGGTTTTGACAACGTCGTGAGCTTCTACCGTATCTAGACCGTATATACCAAACTCGAGTACCTGTAGGGTATACCAATGTCAGTAGCCCCCGAGTGTCTAGTGGAATCGCAGATTCGACTATAAACTTTATGAAGTCTTTCGAGTACATGACTGAGCATATTTTCGAGTGTTCTTGTCTGTGTCATAGGGATTGTTGATATACGTGCCAGATTTATCCGAGTATCGGTATCAGTTAACTGTCTTAGGGCAAAACAATACAATCTACTCAAACTCGAGTCCCTAGACTCGAATTCGGAAAAGTGCTGGCGTAATTCGACTCAGGCCGCGGAAGTCTTACAGAAGTCAAATTCCAGTGTATAAATGTGAGCACTCGACGTATTCGTCAAGGCATGTTCATTGTACCTGCACGTACGGATACATTTCTGGTAATGCGCAGCAGATGCGTTGCCAGGCCTTATTTAGGTCTTATCTTCACGCTGTAAACGCGGCATCCGAATTTTTGTCATCGCGGAGATGATTCGAGTGGCCCAAGAGACACAGTCTCTTTGTAGGGAAAACATGAGGCGGAGTCGCCATAGCATTCGAGTGTGGATGTTATCAACACATAGTACGATGTACAAGGAAAAATAATCATAGGGTGCGTGACCAACGCTCCCTATTGGAGTATCCCGAGTGCCTATTCGAGTCGTAGACTCGAGTGGGGACTAAAAACATTTGCGACTGTTGTCGTCTTTTGTTGCTTGTTTCAGTCGAAAGTGCTTCCAACGCTCTCTATGGGAGTAACCCGTAATTCACAATCGAAAGTGATGGGTTTTTGTGAATTTGTACACCTGCATAAAAATTCTTTCGGGTGCGCTGCCAGCACTCCTGTTAGGAATTTGGTTGAGTCAAAGACTCGAGCAAGAACTATAGTAGTCAAAATTTTCTTCTACCGGAATCGATGACGTCAGTGCTGATGATATGATGACTTCAGTTGCCCGCGTGAGCGGTTTTGACAGGACATGACGAGCAGTGGGTCCCACTTTCTGACTTTGATTTGACTGGGCGTGCGTAATCTTCTGTTTTAACTGCGTCTCCTCGATTTCCGCATGTAATGGGGGACGGTTCGTGGTTCACCTTCGCCACGTATCGATGGCGATGTGTGGCACGCGTTCAGTAGGGTTTTTGTTGGCTGTTGGATGACATCCGTGAGGAGGTTAAGTAGCAGCACAACTGCGATAATTTTTTCCTCATCCCTCTTCTTGCTCGTGCCTCCTTCGCCATTGTTGCTCTCTCTTCTTCTTTGCGCGCTTTCTCGTCTTGGCACTAGACCAGCTCCGTGTTTTCCTCAGTTACTTCCTCCGCTCGCATCGCCATCGAAAGATGGGCAAGAAGAAGGGAGGCACCGCCGCTGGATCTGCGGCCACCATTGGCGACGCCAGGAAGAAGGGCGGCCCAATGCCGTGGGCACCAGCGCCGCCGTCGCTGGGAAGAAGAAGGGCGGCACCCGTGTCACCAATGGCTCCTGGGGCACATCTATCATCAAGTCCTCTGAGTTGCACCTTCTGCGTCAAGATGGAGCTCTTCCGTCCGTGGAAGATGACTCGCGAGTGCATGGCGATGAGGTAATCCCTCGTCCTCCTCCGGGTTTCCGAGTGATGTTCCTTGCGTTTGTCATTCGAGGTCTCTCTCTTCCCCTGCATCATTTTGTCAGGGGTCTTCTTTGTTTCTATGGGCTCCAGCTATCCCCAAATTCCATTCTCCACATCTCTTGCTTCATCACACTTTGCGAGTGCTGGCTCGGAATCGAGCCACACTTTGGCCTCTTCAAGAGGCTTTTTAAGCTCAAACGTCAGTCGGCGTCTAGTTCGGTAGTCTACGACGTAGTTGGCTGCGGAATCCACGTCGACTCCTCCGCCGTCTACTTCGACATCAAGCTCACCATGTCTGTCCAAGGGTGGAGAGATAAGTGGTTATGCGTCCACGACCAGGGAGGCCGATGGAGAGCACTACGGACTTGTGCCCTTCGACTCCGTGGCAGCTTGTAAGAGGAGGCGTTCCTAGAAGAACGTCGTGATGCCTGGCGAGTCCGAGGAAACGAAGATGCTGTATCATTGCATCTACGACCTCGAAAGCCGCATATGCAAAGAAGAGGGTGGCGCCGCTCTCATTCGCACGTGGTTGCGCCGCCGCATTCAGCCACTTTAGGCTAGAGTCCACCCGATGTACCGTTGGACCGGTGCAGGCGATGTCACTCGCATATCTGCGGAGGGCATTTCTGCGGGTGAGGTAGATAGGAGGTTGCGATTGGTGACCAAGTACACTGCTAAGGAGGATCTCCTAGGCGAACTAGTCGTGCCTCCTTTCGACGCCTCTAACCTCCTCTTGAGGTAGAACTGTACTATGAAGTAGTTTTCTTTGTCGATTGCCACCAAGTACTTGATATATAATGATGTTTCTTCTAATTGCAGGACTAGAGCGTGGCTGCCAATTTGCCTCCTCAGCCTGAAGGGATTGTCCCTCCCGAAGCGGAGGAGGAGGACGAGTCAGGGTCTACAGTCCCCATGGAGGAAGAATAGGAAGCCCCCCGAGTCTGCTGATCGCAGGACTCACAAACATTCCCGAAGTGAGGATTCGGATGTGTCCTCTCCATCGACGCCGGAGAATTCTCCTGCTGCTGTTGCAGAGGGGACCATCCCCGTCGTTCCTGTCTGCGCCGTGGCTCCTCCCGCTCGGAAGAAGCTGCGGTTGCCGAAGGAGTCATGGATGACTCTTTTGACCTCGACAAATTCAATTGGTGAGCTTTAAATTCCACGAGTTCGTCTTGCTTTCTTTGGATTTGCTTTTCTGAATTGGTGTTGGATGTGTTTTGTAGTCAAGCGGCGTCGTCGTCTTCTGATGATGTCCAATTTGTGAAAGAGTCCGGAGTCGCAGACTCCAAGGCCAAGGAGGTGGTCGAACGGTCTCCTTCTCCTCCAGTGGCGGCCCACTCCGGCACCAATTCTTCGAGTTCCCCACATGCTAGGGAGCACCAGATGGTTGCACAGACGACTTCGCGACAATCATCTTCGGAGTCGCTGGAGGAACATGTGAGTGTTTTTTTATGTTTGGCAGTCAAATTTGTATATTGGGCTGCCACTGCGTCTTCGTTTCCCTTGGTTTACCTCATTGTAAAGGAAGCTGCTCGCCTGGTGGAGCAAGTCCTTGCTATGGGTTGACAGCACGCCCTGCTGGACAATCGCCACCGCGCAGTCGAAGGTTAGCTTTTGACTTTGTCTCTGTTTTCGTGGAAATTTGTCAACTCAATTGCTAGAATTCTCTGTCCTTTGTAGGTGAGCACAATGAACTTCTCCGTCGCGTTACGTCCCTCGAGAAGGGGCTTGCCACGGCAGAGAAAAAGCGCGATGAGGCAGTCGCGGCTCTGGAAGAGTCGCAGAAGCGTGAGGAAGACATGCGCTCTTCCAATGCTGAAACGGCGAAGTTGTTCGAAGAACAACTTTTTTCGATTGCCAAGGCTCTCTCATGTAATTTTCAGGTTGATTTGCATTGCTCCTTGTTTGTCGTCTTGTAGATGCGCTGACACTCTGTGTACGTAGATGCTGTTAGCCTGAGCTTTGACGCCCAGTCTCTTTGTCGCGCGGATGCTTTGGCTAGCACCGTTGCCGCAGTAGAGGACCGCAGCGTTTCCCTTCAGGAGATGTTGGGGAAGGCCAAAGGTGTGCTCAGTCGCATCCGTGAGGACCTGACTCCCAAGGCCGAGCTGATCGACAATCTTGATGACCTGGTGGAATCCCTCGCTGGAGGTATTTCCATGGAATTCAGGAACTTCCAGCGGTCTGTCGGTGCCACCATGGCACTCGTGATGGTGCAAGCCCATGGTGTGGAGTTGGATCCCGGTGCGATCTCCGAGGCGATGCATGTCGACGTTGGAGGCCAGCAGGTAGTGTTTGCTCCTTTCGCTAGTAGCTGCGGTAAATATGGGCCTCAGCTTATCGAGACAGTCACCAAATACTCTGAGGAGTGGCGGCGAGCGAAGGCGGCGAAGACTGCGGCATCTGGAGCTACCACCGGCAAGTCCGTGGCGTCGAAGACTGCCACAGATGCGATGAAGCCCCTGAAGTCGAAGTCGATGTCGAAGAAGCAGAATGCTCCTTAGTCGCCATGTGTAATAGCTGTAGCTAGCCTTTTGTCTGAACCGTGCTTTTGTGGGGGATGTTCCCTTGACATTTTATCAACTTTTGAATGCAGTCCTCCATTTATCGATGTGTGATTAGTCTCATTTTGCCTCTTGCTTGATTGTACCTATGGTCCTTCGAGTGGTCCCCATGATTCTCCTCCTACCAATGAAACCACGACGCAATCGCGTTCAAAGGTGGAGGAGTTGTCATTGCTTTCGCGACTGCGCGATCGCATTAAGCAGTTGGAGCGTGAGTTGCCCATCGTCAGCGGTAACGCGGATGTGTGGAAGTCGAAAGCAGAGAAGGCCACCGCCCACGAGAAGTATCTCTTGGAGGAAGTGGCCCAATTGAATGAGCAGTTTAAATGTTAGCCTTTCGTCTTCTCGTCTTGTCTTTTAGTCAGTCGCAGCGATGTCTTGTCCTTACACTTTGCTGCTTGCTTGGTGTAGTTGTTAGCGCTCATCATCCGCAAGATGAGAAGACCGGGTGGCCATTCGGATGAATAACTTGTCCCAGGAGCAACTGCAGGCCAGTGGATATTTTTGGGTGGATCATGACCGTGCAGTCGCATTAACGACTTTGCAGGACCATGCTTCTCGAGTTCTTCAATGCTTGAAGAAAGCATAGTCGTGTCTCAGGCACATTTATAAGACGATGTTTCCGCTGGACGCCGTCCCTTCAAGCCTGTTGGCCCTTCTAGCGAAGTTTCAAGATATAAGCGTGGTATGCGAGTGCGTGCGGCAGCAGCTGGTAGCTGGTGCCAAGGCTGCTCTGTCGATGGTGCGACTGCATCGGCCAGATGTGGATATAGCGGCTGTTTCCACTATACCGCCGTCGTTGCTAGAAGGGATGGTGCCAAACTACCAGGCAGTTGATCAGCCAGTAGAGGACATCGTCGACTTCTTTGAAGAGCAGACGAATGTGCATCTTTTGAAGTAGTAGCATAATTTTGTATCCTGCACATAGGTGTAAAAGTGTTATAAAGTTCGTATGATTGTGTTCGGTGTATTTAATATCCATTGATATGTGAAGAGCTTGCGAGCTTATATATTTTTTCGAGTGTAGTGTACTCTGCAGTTCCTTTTCGTTAGCCTGACGTGTGTTTATCTCAGCACATTGCCATCCTGTCAGGTGTGTTGCAACTAGATTGCTGTTTATCAAGGGTTTGATTGGTGGTGTGTCAGCTACTCAAGATACTGCGATTTGTTCATAGAACGGAAGTGTAAAGGGTGGCGCAGCCCCTGAGTGATGAAATTGCAAGAAAATAGGAAAAGACACAGAGTTTCAGGGCACTTAGCTTTATTTATTCGCAGAATAGTACGAGGTACAATGTGTGGCTAAGTAGCCAGGCTGAATAGCCTTATTTTTAATGTAAAAAACGACTAGGGGTAGAAACGACGCAACTGCGCGACGTGCCAGGGGTTGGAGTATGTGACTCCGCTCTCGAAATCTTTAAGGCAATAGGCGCCACCTGGGATTACTTCTGTAATCACATAAGGTCCTTCCCAAGGGGACTCGAGCTTGAGATGCCCTTGTTGCTTTAGTCGCAGGACCAGGTATCCTTCGACGAAGGATCTTGGGCGTAGCCTTCTGCTGTGGTAATTGCGGAGGCTGTGCTGGTATATCGTTGATCTCTCTGCTGCTATCTCGCATGCCTCGTCAAGGAGGTCGACAGAGTCTTTGAGTGCGAGAGTTGACTCCTTCTCGCTGTATGCAACCACCCGTGGGGCTTTGTAGCGTACTTCTATGGGTAGTACCACTTCAGCACCATGCACCATGAAGAACAGAGTGTATCCCGTGGCGCTGTTTAGAGTTGTGCGTACGCTCCAAAGTACGGATCGCAGCTCATCTGGCCAACATCCAGCGGCTTGTTCGAGTGGCCGGAGGAGTCGTTTCTTGATTCCACCACAGATGAGGCCGTTGGCCTTTTCGAATTGACCGTTGGTCTGTGGGTGAGCCAACGAGGCGTAGCTTATGTTGATTCCCAGGTTTTCGCAGAATTCCTGGAACTCCTTAGAGGTGAAGTTCGTCCCATTGTTCGTGATGATGCTATGTGGCACTCCAAAGCGGTAGACAATGGACTCGAAGAACTTGACAACGCTGGCTCCTGATTGATTCGTCACTGGCATGGCCTCGATCCACTTGGTGAAGTTGTCAACCGCGACTAAGAGGTAGACATAACCTCCTCGCGAGGACTTTGGGAGCTTGCCGACCATGTCGAGTCCCCATTGTGCGAAGGGTCAAGCCAATGGTATTGGCATGAGTTCTACGCCAGGTGCGTGAGGTTTGTCCACGAATCGCTAGCAAGCGTTGCAGCGCTGGACGATGTCCTTGGCATCGCGCATGGCCGTGGGCCAGTAGAATCCAGCTCGCAGCGCTTTGGCGACTAGGGCGCGACTACCAGCATGGTGTCCGCAGGTGCCTTCATGTATGTCGAGGAGGACGGCCCTTCCGTCCCCGTTGGAGACACACCATTGAAGTACCCCTGTAATTTTGCGCTTATATAGTTCGTCGTTGATGAGGGCAAATGCCTTGGATCATCGTGCGATGTGTCGCGCATCAGTCGGGTCATCTGTCAGCCTCTTGCTGAGTAGATATGTGATGTACGGTTGTGTCCAAGATGGCTCAATCATCATGACCTCCATTGGGCCTTCGAGTCCGGTACTAAGCTCCATGTCATCGAGTGTAATTGGCTTGTTGGGTGGCGTAGCCCCCGAGTCCGTTGTCATGCTTGCTTTCTTCTCTGGAGCTTTGGGCTTGATGGAGCGCTCGCAAATGCGCTCGAGGAATACCCCAGGTGGTATGGGGCGCAGGTGGAGCCGATGTTGGAGAGTGTATCCGCCTCTTCGTTGCTTTAGTGGCCTACATGCCGCAGCTCGCAGCCGTCGAAGTCTCCCTCGAGTGTGTCGTAGAGGTCGCGATAGGCGATCATGTTGTCGCTCAGTGCGTCACACTCGTGCATCGTTTAGTTGACCACCAGTTTGGAGTCACCATAGATGATGAGCCTCTTGGCGCCGTAGGCTTTCGCCATCCGCATCCCGTGGATTAAGGCCTCGTACTCGGCTTCGTTATTAGAGGCTGTGAACTGCATTTGCAGAACATATTTCATCTTGTCTCCTTGGGGCGATGTCAGTATGATACTTGTGCCAGCTCCGTCCTTTCGCTTGGATCCATCGAAGTGCATTGTCCAGAGATAGGACATATCTGGTTTGTCGGGGAGCTGATTCTCCATCCAGTGCACGAGGAAGTCTGGGAGAACCTGCGACTTGATCGCGTCGCGCTTCTCGTATGTGATGTCGCGTGACGACAGCTCTATGCCCCAGAGCATGACTCGTCCAGTGGCGTCAGGATTGTTGAGTATGTGCCTGAGTGGGGCATCGTTTACCACCACGATTGAGTGCTCCTGGAAGTAGTGGCGCAGTTGCCTGGCTGTCATGAAGACGCCATACGCCAGCTTCTAGTAGTGCAGGTACCGCTGCTTTGTTGGCGTGAGCACCTCGCTAAGGTAGTATACTGGGCGCTGGACCCCGTGGACTTTATTTCTTCGACTCGTTCCACCACGAGCACCGTGCTAACCACCTGGTTGGTGGCGGAGATGTAGAGCAGTAGTGGTTCCTTTTCGCGAGGCGTCACCAGTACTGGTGAGGTGGGTAGTAGACGCTTGAGGTCGTCGAATGCTTCTTGTGCCTCGTCTGTCCACTCGTACTTATCATCCTTGCGAAGGAGTTGGTAGAAGGGCAGTGCCTTTTCACCCATTTGACTGATGAATCGACTGAGCGCCGCAATTTGCCCAGCCAGCTGCTGGACGCCTTTTACGTTCTTCGGCTTCTCCATGGCTAGTATGGCCTTTATTTTCTTCGGGTTTGCCTCGATTCCCCTCGAAGAGATGAGGTACCCGAGTAGTTGCCCAGATGGCACGCCGAAGGCGCATTTGTCCGGATTGAGCTTGATCCAGTAGCGGTTGAGGTTAGCGAAGGTCTCCCGGATATCGTCGATTAATGTGGCCTCCTCCTTGGTTTTGATGACGATGTTGTCAATGTAGACTTGGATATTGCGACCAAGTTGGTTTTTGAGGCAAGCCTGCATGCACCGCTGATAGGTGGCTCCTGCATTTTTTAGCCCAAAAGGCATTGTGTTGTAGCAGAACACACCGAAGGGCATTGTAAACGCCGTTTTCTCCTGGTATTCCTCCTTCATTCCACTCTGATTATAGCCCAAGTAGGCGTTGAGGAAGCAGAGGCGCTCGCATCCCGCAGTGGAGTCGATTATTTGATCGATCCGTGGTAACGGGAAGTGATCCTTTGGGCAGTGCTTATTCAAGGAGGTGAAGTACATGCACATCCGCAGGATATCCGTGTCTTTTTTGGCACAACCACTGTGTTAGCGAGCTAGGTGCTTTCCTTGATCTCGCGTATAAATTTTGCATCGAGGAGTCTGTTGATCTCCATGCTGACTGTTGTTGCTCTTGGTTCAGACAGTTGCCGTATTGTCTGCTTGACTGGCCTTGCGTCTGGGTTCACGTTGAGTGATTGCTCGCTGTCACCACCCGCGCTCTCATGGTGAGCTCCCCATCCTCCTGGACCTCCTATTCGCCTCTCGCCCGCTCTGTAGCATCCTACCATCGAGCACCGCCTTCCGCCGCCGTCGGGCACGATCGCCGTTGGCGCTCCAGTGACCCAAAAAGGGTGACGCCACCACCAGAAGGACCGCCTCATTCCCCTCTCTCCAACGAGCCGAGCAGCGCATCCACGCGAGCTACCAGTCAGCAGATCGATCAACGATCTGAGGATCAGTTCCAACTGATGTCAGCAGTGCGTCATAATCCCCTTTTCTTTTTATTTAAAATCTTTTTGTAATTGTTTTAATAAATAAAAATGCTGACAGGTGGGCCTAGTCTATCAGGGTTTTATTCATTTTGGAATTAATTTCTGAAATTAATAAATGTCTGAAATGTGGGGCCAGCTGGAAAATAATTTTAATAATTCCAGAAATGTTTAATTTATTTAAAAAGGAATAAAACTGGGAAAAATCATAACTAATTCATTTTAAATCATAAAAATATGTGTAATATATCAAAATGTTCAGAAAAATGAGATCTACACAATAGACTCATAATCATGCATTGTTCAACAACTTAAATTGCAAGTTTAATTAGAAGAACATTTGAACCCACGTAGGTGATTTCAAGGTTCCCCTGTTCTAGGGTTTGCACCCTTCGAACCCTGTTTAAAATGACCAAGCATGCACTAGGGTTCATTACAACACACTTTAACTTGTCATATCATCATCCTTGCTTGAGCATTGCATCGATGCCATGTGTTGATTGCTGCTTTCCTTTCCGGTGTTTCTGCTTCTTCTCAGTAGACCTTGGAGTTGATGTGAGTAATGAGATTGAATTCAACATTGAAGATTGAGATCAACACCATCGAAGGTTATCGATGAACAATGCCAAGCAGATGAACCTGAAGTTCTATATCTGAGTATCAATAGGCAAAGGAAAGCATAACCCCACACATGATATAATCCTATGCTTTCGAAGTATTTCATTCTACCATGTGCATACGATTCTAAAGTCTTTTGTCAATAGATATATCAATCCTATCTGATGCATGTTCCCTTTTAAACCCATACTCCCTGGTCCATTGCTCGTAGCATAACTAGGGTTTGGCTTATGAGCTTTGCTAGAGCTGTTATATTCATTGTGCTTAGCCATGCTTAGCTATTACCGCTGGTCCATCCGGTTGATGAATCAGAGCTATGAATGAACCTAGTTGGACAGGATAACATGGTATGATCAGAGATGGAAGTTATACATGTTAAGGCCTGTATGGGAGGCCACGTTGGATTGTGGTTTTTGCACACCCATACTTGCCACTACCAGGACCTGAGTTCTTGCCTCTTGAACCAAGATAAGCGTATAGCCACAAGGGGGCCTAGAAACCCCCTCGACCAACTAACTTGCCTAGTAGATTCCATGAGTCACATAGTTCGGGTGTTCCATTCGACATATGCATTCTGGTTGTTCTCGAAGGCGGTGAAGGAGGTGCATTCATATAGGTAGGTAAGCGTGGCCGGGATAATGAGAGGCACGACCTCCGTAATCTTGTTCCTCACACACATCTCTAGGGACGGACTTTGGGACTTGACCCTTTATGGTGGCATCTCCTTAGGGCGTGACTCATGGTCTCGACGAAAGCATGGTAAAGGTCATGTCCAACCGCTCTTTGTCAGACTTCCAAGGAACAGGGCTAATCTTAAGTGGCATTAAGAGGAGGTTGGTACGTGTCGGTAAAGTTGTGCACCCCTGCAGGGTTAATAATCTTTTCAAAAATCTGTGTCCACGGTCATGGAGACTTGGGAACAGATTCTAAGATCATAGATAAGAATAACCTAATCGTAAAACTTGACAAGAGAAGTGAGGTGTGCTTAAGGATGCTTCCTCAGGGATCGAGGGGGTGATCCTAGTTGTTAGGATCAACTGATAAGATTTGGTGGATATCAAAAGAAGATCAAAGCTAGAGATAACATTTTCTTATCCCCTTTTAAAAGGTTCTGTTTAGTCGAGCTTCTTCTCCTGCCTCTTTCACAAAGAAATTTAGCTTTATGCAAAGTAACCCCACCAGCCATAAGTCTTGCGGAGTACACCCTGTACTCAGCCTTGCTTTGTTGATACTTTTGTAGCAGGTAAGTGTTACCATATTAGAAGAGTTCGTTATGGCATCAACATCTACGAGTAGCTTGGGGTTCCCAGTCGGCAGCGTGGAATCTATGGAATGGGATGTAATCATTATGCTTTAGGCCTCTTAGGCCATTTGTTAAGTTTGCTATACTTAATAGCATAATTTGCCTTCCGTTGATTGATGTTTGTGGTCACTGACATCTGCTTGTAATAATTTGGTTCTTTGCTCAGTTATGAGCTCGCTGTAGTAATTTTTGTGTCGTAGGGTCACTATAAGGTTACCGATTCTTTCTCTGTATGCTTCTGAGATTTAGGTTAGGCTTATATCAGACCGAGGTCTGGGATTTGTCTAGCCTTAATCCCGGGGGTGTCACAGGTAATTTATCCCATGCCTTCCCAATAGTACATAAATGATATGGTTTAGCAAAATCATGGTCAGTTGTATACAAATCACATAAATTCTCTAAAATAGGAACTTTGATATCAAGTTGTGTTAATAACATGTTCTTCCTAGATAGAGCATCAACAATAACATTATTTTTTCCCTTCTTATGTTTAATAATGTATGGAAAAGACTCAATGGACTCAACCCACTTAGCAAGACGCATATGCAAGTTAGATTGAGATTTCAGATATTTTAAAGCTTCATGATTAGAATGTATGACAAATTCCTTTGGCCACAAATAATGTTGCTAAACCTCAAGAACTCTATGCGCATACAATTCTTTATCATAGATAGGATAGTTTAACTTTGCACCAGAAAGCTTCTTAGAAAAATATGCAATAGGACAACCCTCTTGCATCAACACACCACCAATTCTGATGCCACTAGCATCACATTCAATTTCAAATTGCTTAGAAAAATCTGGTAGTGCAAGCAAAGGTGCAGAAGTTAACAATCATTTCAATTCATCAAAAGCATGATCTTGGGCTATGCCCCACACAAAAGGTACACCTTTCTTAGTTAGTTCATTCAAAGGTGCAACAATAGTACTAAAGTCTTTCACAAAACGTCTATAGAAACCTGCTAGACTGTGAAAACTTTGTACTTGACTCACATTCATTGGAGTATGCCAATTTTGAATAGCTTCAATTTTGGATTTATCTACTTCTACTCCATGTTTAGAGACAACATAACCCAGAAATATGACCTTATCTAAAATGTACACTTTTCTCATGGATTATCATATAGCTTAACATCTCGTAACACTTGCAAGACTTGTCTAATATGATCACTATGCTCATGTTCATTGCGGCTGTAGATTAATATATCATCAAAATACACAACCACAAACTTGCCAATAAAATTCCTTAAGACATGGTTCATTAATCTCATGAAAGTACTCGGTGCATTAGTTAAACCAAAAGGCATTACTAACCACTCATATAACCAAATTAGTCTTAAAGGCAGTTTTCCATTCATCCCCTTCCTTCATCCTAATTTGATGATAACCACTACACAAATCAATTTTAGAGAAAACAGCAGCACCACTCAATTCATCTAACATATCCTCTAAGCGTGGAATAGGATGACGATATGAAATAGTGGTGTTATTTATAGCTCTACAATCTACGCACATGCGTCAAGTACCATCTTTCTTAGGAACTAAAATAATAGGAACAACACAAGGACTTAAGCTCACATGAATATAATCTTTGTCGAGAAGCGCTCACACTTGTTTTTGAATTTCCTTTGTCTCTTCGAGGTTTGTGCGATATGGTGCACGGTTGGGTAACGACGCTCCAGGAATCAAGTCAATTTGATGCTCAATACCAGGTAATGGTGGCAAACCAGCAGGTACCTCCTCTAGAAACACGTCTCTGATTTCCTGTAACACATTAGAAACACCAAGAGAAAGAGGGGTCATATCATTAGAAACTAAAACCTTACCCTTGTACATGAGCACAAGAGGCACGGTTGTAGGATCCTCACTAAATTCTCTCATGTCTTCCTTGGTGGCTAATATAAGCAAATTGGACACTCTCTCACTTTTCGTTATATCACTTACAGCTATTACATTCTCAAGCCTATCAACTAATGAAGATGCATCCTCCAAATTGACCTCAGTTTTCTGACGAGATTCATTCACAATATCTTGTGGTGATATAGGTTGTAAATTAATTTTTCGGCCCTTGAACTCCAAATGATATGTATTGGCTCGGCCATTATGTTAAACTGAACGATCAAATATCCACGGTCAACCCAATAACAAATGACAAACCGTCATAGGAACCACATCAAAGTCAATGGAATCCTTGTATGGTCCTATCTCAAAATAAACATGCACCATGTGACTAACCTTCATCTCACCATTGTCACTTAAGCATTGAATATAATACGAATGAGGGTGTGGTAGGTACTTCAACTTCAGCTTGGCACATAACTCCTTGCTTGCTAAATTATGGCAACTTCCACCATTAATGATTACTTTGCAAGCTTTATTTGGACCAACAAGTGCCTTTGTTTCAAACAAATTTCATCGCTAACTTTGTGAACTAGAAGACACATTGAGTACTCATCGAGTGCAAACAATAGTAGTGGCAGTGGATGGAAAGGTATCAACACCATCACTCATGTAACCATCATCATCATCCGAAGCATTTAGATCAGCATCATCTCCCGTCTCATACTCATCGTCTTCATTAATAAGCATCACCTTTTTATTTGGCCCTCTTGAAGTGACCCTTGCCGCCACATGTATGACACTCCATGTCCCTATTACGTGTTGTAGACATATTAGAGCCTGAACCACTTGCTGCAGGAGTTGGTTTCTTTGTGTTGGACACATTGGAAGTCGATCTTGTGGATGTAGACGGACCATCAGCATGACTTGTACTAGATGTAGGTGCATATGAACTAGTCCGAGAGGAAAAATGTCCACCTGTTGTAGAACGAGCTTTGAAAAGAGCTTCTTCGGCAAACTGCGCTTCAACTTCATGTGCATGATGTAAGAACTCATTCATATCATTATATCTATGGTTCCGAACAACACTATTGATGTTATACTTAAGTCCATGAAGAAAATGCTGCATGGTCATCTCAATATACTCATGTACTCTTGCCAGTTGTAGAAGCATCTCCATCTCCATGTAATAAGCATCAACAGTCATGGAGCCTTGCTTTATTTGTTGCAACTTGTCAAAGAGAGAACACAAATAATTAGGAGGGACAAAATGAGCTTGCATACCCTCCTTGATGGTGCGCCAAGTAATGATAGGCAGATCACCATTTTCTTGCCTTGCTTGTACAATACCATCCAACCATCTCAATGCATACCCATCAAACTCTACACTAGCAAGCTTGATCTTTTTATGTTCAGTGTAGTCATGTAAGCGCCATAATTTCTCTATCTTCAGCTCCCAGGTGAGGTATTCTTCAATATTAGAACCTCCCTCAAATCTGGGTATGGAGAATTTGGGCTTACCCGATCCATCATCAGGTTGTGCAGCTGGTAGAGGAAAACACTGAGGACCAATGGGGGAAAATCCACGTCCACACCTCCATGATCACCACCACGACCATCACCACAACAAATGCCAATCATAGGGGCAGCAGCCATATTGCCATCATTAACACTGGCATTATCATCCTCAACATATGGCTGTTGTTGCTCTACTAGCAACCTCAAACCATTCACAGACTCTGCTAAAGCGCGAAGACTTGTTTGTGTATCAGTGACCTGTGTCTGGACAATGTTGACTGTTTTCTTAGTTGTTCCAACTGTAGCTATGTAATTTGACCATCACTCTCAATCTTATCCGTTGTGCGAGTAAAGATCCCTTGTAGGTGATCTCACAATGCTTCATATTCTCACCATGTAACTGTAGTACCTTCTTCCTTTTTATCATGCACATCAACATCACCAGAAGACATGATCAGTAGGTTAGTGCACAAAATCAAAAAACTTTTGGTGGCTCTCTCACAACACACTCACAACTGCAAGAAAAGGAAATCTTACTGTTCCAAAGTGAATTAGTAAAATCTTACCAACTTAGATAAACGACACATGCACGGATGTGATGAGGCGAATACTGCGGGTATAAGAACGATCACACGACAATGTAGGAGTATGTAGTGGAGCTGTATATATGGATACCTAACTACACCAAAGCAAATCCTAGTGTTGATCGTATGACAAACATCCAAGGAAACAACAATTTGTGAACAGGAATATTGCAATGCACAAGAGAGACACTAGTATTAGATCACAAAAACAGGGACAAGATTGCTCAATCTATGAGTGCTATTATGAAACTAGGCCTCCAAACCACTTTGATAGTTTTCTTTTGTCACTTTTCTATCTCTTTTCTTTTCTCCCTTTTTCATTCTTTTTCTCTTTTTTTGATTTTACAACTATCTGACACAATGCATTAAAAATGCAACACTTTCAAATAAACAAGGCTGGATACTCTGGTGTACGTCGGCTGGATATTCCAGGGCAACTGGAGAGTCCGGGGTAAATTCGCTGGATAGTCTGGGCTATTTTTGGCTGAAACTTTTGCAATTGAAAATCCTAATGAGCAGCCTATTCAGAACAAAGCAACTAGTGTCATAGGTACGTTCCTAAGCACAGATGATGTAGAAAGGTTGTAGCTGAGTTGACACAAAGGTACACTATGTGGTCTCGGATATGTAAAAGTTAACTAAGCGGAAAATGATGACGAACGACTCAAAAATGAAGAAGAAACAAAAATAACGACAAAAACCTAGACACTATGACTTGTACTGGAAGAGATCAGATCAAAGACACGACAACGACTAGTAACTAAGACCCAACTTTGATGCAATATAGGCTATGGCAAAGAAAAACCCTAACCCTAATATTTTTGTATGCCTTTTTTGTATAGGACAAAAACAACTACCTCCAGATGGACTTGTGGATGTTTGTCGAGGCAACGCTAAAATCTGATACCAAGATGATAAGTGGTGGTCTGATCTTCTCAGTAAGCAAGGATGGAAGATGATGATAGTCGGTGGGGATAACTTGTATGACGCTCATGAACCTCTCGATCGATCCTTGATGCCAATGCAATAGCTCTCAACCCTTGTAGATATTCAAAACTTCACACACTTGTGCATGTAGCCGCTGGCCACGAAGCGGTTTGCAATCTTCCAATTTCCAATGGAATATCAGATCACACGAAACGTGCAATTTGCTAATTCCCAATGGATCAACTAATCACACTTGATTAATAGTAGAAAATACACCAGATTGATACGAATCGGTGCAGGGGTTCAATTGGATGCAAGTAGCAACTCAAGGAATCTAGGGTTTACTTTAAACATGGTCTAAGATAAGCTAAGGGGGCGTCCTAGGGCTTATAAGGGCGGCCAGGACGTCCAAACACTGAAAACAAGACGTGTTCGACTCAAACTGATACAAGCCGACTTGGCCTAGATTCGGTTGGTGACCGGACATTCCGGGTGGAACGCGCCGGACATTCTGGGTGGAGTGCGCCGGACAGTCCAGTTGTGGCAAAAAGATCAGAGTTTCCGGTTTGCTTCCGGGTGCCTTCCGATTTGGTGTACTGAATGGACGCCACCTCGGTGCTTCTTATGGTAGGCCGGAGTGTCCGGGTGATGTAGGCCGGACATTCCGATTCTTCCAAGAAATGTTGCGCCATTCTTCTCGATGATCTCCTCCTTGTCTCGTGCGTCTGCCTCCCGCTCCTCCCTCGCGCATCCTTGGATGATCATCACGCCAGGCTCCTCTTGCACCATCCCTTCTCCTCCTCGCGCCATGCTTGTCTCTTCAACAAACATGTTCATACATAACTGCAAAGACTTAGGCAGTATAAAATTCTCATCAATAAAAATATCAGACTCGTTTAGAAATAAATTCACCCGTTGTTCAAGTAGCTTGACACGAGCTCTCATAATAGGTCCAATCCTAATTTCATTGGACATGGCCTTGGCAGCAACATCAACAACTTCATTAGGAGTTGGATATAGCAAATTAGTAGGGATGTCCTGATCAGTCCTCTACTCGCTTGTACAAGATCTCCACGTCGTCCACTTCACCTGGCATAACCACGTTCTTCTAGGATCTCTTCCTCTTCAGCTCCGCCTTAGGGTCAAAGGGGGCAAGACCGCACCTCTGCTCCCCCACCTTCTGGTCTCAGATGTAGAACCACTTGTCCCTCCATCCTTGGGTGGAATCGACGATGTTGAGGCTAAAGTACTAAACATGGGGACTCACAGATATACCGCATCCGCCAATGTCGTACACTATGGATTTCGGCCCTGATTGCCTCTTCACGCTAAAAAGCTTTTTGAAGAGGCCAAAGTGTGGCTCAATATCGAGCCAGCACTCACACGGGGTGATGAAGCAAGCGATGTGAAGAACGGAATTGGGAGTCAGCTGAGGAAGCTGAATCCCGTAGAAAAGTAATCCACGAACGACATAGTGGAGGGGAAGAGAAATACCTCGAAGGAGGAAGGCAAGGAATATAATGTGGAACTCGACAATTAGAGATTACCTTTGGTCCGGGAATTCCGCAATTATCCTCCTTGTCCGAAATAATGCCGGTCTGGTGATGAGGATGGAGCTCGTGGGCCCTCAATATGGAGCACCGCTAGGATCCGTTGGTAACACGAGTCCCGATGCCCTTCTTCTTGGGAGCAACAGCGGTGGCTCTAGATCTAGCGACAATAGACTTCTTCTTCCCCTTTTTTCTCCGGCAGAGAGATCGAAGGAAGTAAGTGGGGAATGCTTTAAGCATGCCCAGTGCAAAGAGCAGGCAATGAACAATGGAGAGAAGCAGAAAGAAAAGGGCAGCGGTGCGAGGAGGAAGAAGAGTACCAAAATTACTGATGCGGATTGTTACTTAAGCACCAAAGAGATGCCATCCGATGGCCAGAAATCTTAACCTCTAGCGCGTGGCACGCATCTGCGCAAACATGTGGTGGCATGTACACCGAACTTTCGTCACACGATCCCCACTCAGCATGGAAATTGAGGAGACGCAGTTAGAAAACCCCATTTATGCGTGACTCGTCAAATCCCAGTCAGACATTGGGACCCACATCTTCCTAGTCTCATCATCACTGCTCACGCATGCGGCTGAGCTCACCAGGTCGTCAGCACTGACGTCATCAATATTCACACTTCAGCAAAAGCTGGAAGTGAGCAACGGTAACTTTCCTCGACTCAATAAGTTTTTGCTCGGGTCTATGACTCGATCAAACACTCAAGGTCTACTCCTAATAGGAGCACTAGCCGCGCACCCAAAGATTTTCCAGGCCCATTGGCACAACCATACTACGCCTCGACTCCTTCTTTGAATCTACAATTCGATTATGGACTCGGGGGCTACTCCCATAGGGAGCACTAGAAGCACATTCGACAACATATGGCCATCGACAGCAGTCGCAAAAGGTCACAGTCCCCACTCGAGTCTGTGACTCGAATAGGCATTCGGGGGCTACTCCCATAGGGAGTGCTGGACGCACACCCTATGAAAAGATGAACAAAGTGTGTTGACTATGTCCGCATTATATCATCACAAGCCATCGATGCTTTCGATGACCTTGCCTCTTTTCCACTGCAATTGCCTTGTATAGAGACAACATCTCCTAGGCCACCCGAATCACCTCCTTGGTGACAAAACATTTGGATGCCGCGTTTACAATGTGAAGATAAGACCTGCGGATACAATCCAATGGCCTGACAACGTACCTACTGCGCTCTACCAGAAACATACCTTGTCTGCAGGCACGATGAAAATCCTCGACGAACGCGTCGACTGCACACTTAGAATACTAGAATTCGGTTCTGTAAGGCCTCCATGGCATGAGTCGAATTACACCAGCAATTTTCTGAATTTGAGTCCAGGGACTCGAGTTTGAGTAGCTATCATTGTTTGCCCAAAGGCAGTTAACTAACCTAGATCTTTCGAATAAATCAGGAACACATATCAACTATCCCTATGACATAAGTATAACACCTAGTAAAACTTTCGGATGATACATGAAACACTTGAGCACACTCGGAGACTTCATAGTCTCCCTGATACGGATCAACGTGATCCAAAAGGGTTTAGGCCCGATCTTTCACGACGATCGATAGAATTCAGCAAGATAGAAAGAGAACCCAATCTAAAATAGATCAAACTGACCTCTCTTCAATTCCCCACGTTGGAACTGACCAAAATCAACTCCCACGCATATCACAACATCAGACCTTGAAGATTAGCAAGCAAACACAACGATATGCACCTCCAAACATTGGGACTTTTCTGGTGTCTCTTTTATCTCGAAAATAACAAGTCTAAATTACAATGACGGCTGCCAGGAACCCTTTATAGGGTGACTCCAATGCTACTTTGGCTGGGCTAGGCCCCATGCCAAACTAAAAGCCCAAATGGCCAAACACACTTGATTTAGGACAGGCCCAAAAACCATCACACACAAATAAAACCAAAACTGAAAGTAGAAACCTGAACCAAACTTAATAAAAATAAAAAAACTAAATATCTTCGGACGCAACTCTTTGGCCAACATGAAACAACATTGGAGGTGTCCGAAAGTTGGGCTTCACCTCATCTTTAGGAGGCACTTCAAAGCAGAATTTTCCAAGCTTTAGAACATAAGGAGGTGGCAAAATATCAGGAGTAGTATCTATCATCCCCTCATCATCCCCCCAACTTGAATGGAAACCATCCTCGGTTTCGCCTTAATGTATTGGACTTTCTTCTTCCCAACAAGCACTTCCACTTTGATATCCTTGTCAAGCATAGGCTGCAACACATGACGCTTTCCTTCATGCCACAAGGAATAAACATTGGATCTTCCCTCATGAGTGGAACGTTTATCAAATTGCCATGGTCGTCCTAGCAGCACTTGACATGCTTCCATAGGCAACACATCACAGACCACCGTGTCTTCATAATTACCTATAGAAAATTTTAGGTGCACCTTATGTGTTACCTTTAGCTTCCTTGAATTATACAACCACTCAATACAATGTGGCTGTGGGTGTTTCCATGTAGGTAATGAAAGAGAATCCACCAAGCTCTTGCTAACAATATTGGTGTAGCTGCCACCATCAATAATCAGCTTGCAAGTGGTGTTCTTGACTATGCATTGAGTCTGAAAAATATTCCAGCGTTGTCCTTGCCCTTCTATGCAATCTTATGGCACACGTTCCACCATCAAGTTAGTGCAATTAGGAGCATCATCCTCAGGATACACATCAATGCTATCATGTTTCTCAGACTCATCACTAGATGGAGCAGCAACCTTGTCATCATCACTAGCAGAAACATAGCCATCTTGTGTGAGCAGCACCCTTTTTTTATTAGCGCAATCACGTCTCATATGTCCTCAGCCTCCACAAGTAAAACACTCAATGTGCACCGTGGACTCTGTACTAGATGCAGCTTTCGACACTCTAGATTTTGGCACCTCAGTATGGGAAACATGCTGGGAACATGTAGAAGGTGTCAGCTTTGCACTAGAACCACACCATGAATTTGCAGGGGCTGCGGCTTGGCATCATTTGAGCTATTGATCCGCACGCTCAGCCTGGTGCACAAGATCCTGAAGATCATAGTAGGTAACCATCTCTACATGATCCTGCAGCTCAAGATTCAGCCCATTAAAGAACTGGGACATTCTGGCCTCCAGGTCCTCCCTTGTTTCTGTACGTATCATCAACAACTCCATCTCTTTATAATACTCATCCACGGATTTAGTACCTTGAGTGAGCTGCTGCAATTTATTGTGCATGTCTCTCTTATAATGTTCAGGAACAAAGCGACGTCGCATGAGTTCTGTCATTCCCCTTCACGACATTGGGCAATTTGGCATACGCAAAATCTAGCTCCACCAAATCAATACATAACCAGAGAACTCGGTAGCAACAAGTTGAACCTTCTTCTCCTTGGTATAATGGTGGGCTGCAAAAATATGTATCACGTGCATCTCCCACTCTAAATAATTCTCAGGACTACCCGCGCCAGAGAACGGTGGTATGGAAATTTTAACACGTCCAAAACCATCATCCAATGGAACACGTGCGGCATGACCAATATGATCTCGGCCAGCAGGCAAAACATGACCAAAAGTGGCTGCAGGACGAACCTTAGCATGGCACTGTTGTGGTGCGTATGCAGCATCATCTTTGAGATCAGCATTGACACCTCCATGTGCTGGTGCCACGGGACGTCGAGCACGAGCATCAAAATATCCATCTCTTGGTGGTGGCGCATCCCGTAATGGAACAGCATGAGGGGGATCAGCTCGCATCGGCGGATTAATGAGGGTATTCGTCAACGCATCGAGCCTAGAAGTGATGGCCTCCAATTTGATGTTCAACCTCTCATCCAAAGCACCCGTACAGTCTTTGATATACACGCAGGTATTGTCAAAACCAGCACATACATTGTCAGGAAGATCATCTGCATAGACTGGAAGATCAACCTCCTTAGGTTTTGGGACTGTAACAACCGCAGCAGAATGTTCAGCAATCACTGAACTAGCCATCTTCAGCAATATTCAGCAATCAGAAAAATTACCGGCAGAAAAGATCACACGCTCGTATAGGAGCAGACTCGTCTAGTGTCTTGCAGGAAAGAGCGATTTTTTTTGGGCTCACGCTGAAGGGTTCACGTATAGGGACAGACTTATCTGCCCTCTTGCGAGAGTACCGATCGAGAGTTTCTTCTTCTTTTTCGCTTTTCCTGAAGGCTCGTATGAGCACAGACCAGGCTGAGGTCGTGCGAGCGGTAGCTAGCGACCGCTTTTTTTCCTGTGAGGAAGCTCACGTAAAGAGCTAGATCTGGTTTCTTTTTTCCTTTTTTTTTGAATTAGCGGCTGCCTTAGCGATGGGATCTAGAACTGGCAAACTAGCGATCGTGGATGCCCTAGAGTTCTGGGACTCAGCTCCACCTCGCAACGATCGTGAATACCCTGGACTTCTGGGAATCTCTCTGCCTCGCAACGTGGAGCGATCGAAGGCCACAGAAATCCGTAGACGTGAGCAACACCAATCTTCTAGTCTTCAAACAAAGAAAATCCACAGATCGACCTCAGCAGCAGATAAATTTTAGCAAGTAATCGTCGTGAGAAAACTTGATGAATCTGATACCAAGATGATACGGATCAACGTGATCCAAAAGGGTTTAGACCCGATCTTTCACGACGATCGATAGAATTCGGCAAGATAGAAAGAGAACCCAATCTGAAATGGATCAACCTGATCTCTCTTCAATTCCCCACGTTGGAACTGATCAACACGCATAGCACAACATCAGACCTTGAAGATCAGCAAGCAAACACAACGATATGCGCCCACAAACATTGGGACTTTTCTGGTGTCCCTTTTAGCTCGAAAATAATAAGTCTAAATTACAATGACGGCTGCCAGGAACCCTTCATAGGGTGACTCTAATGCTACATTGGCTGGGCTAGGCCCCATGCCAAACTAAAAGCCCAAATGGCCAAACACACTTGATTTTGGACATGCCCAAAACCATCACACACAGATAAAACCAAACTGAAAATAGAAAACTGAACCAAACTTAATGAAAATAAAACAACTAAATATCTTCGGATACATCTCTTTGGCCAACATTAAACATCATTGGAGGTGTCCGAAAGATGGGCTTCACCTCATCTTTAGGAGGCACTTCAAAGCAGAATTGTCCAAGCTTTAGAACATAAGGAGGTGGAAAAATATCAGTAGTAGTATCTATCCTCCCCTCATCACTCCCTCTGAATCTACAATTCGAACGGACACTCGGGGACTACTGACATGGGTATGCCCTACGTGTACCCGAGATTAGCCTATACGGTTCGGCCCAAGAGAAGCCCATGGTGAAAATGGAGCCCAGGAAGGTTTGGGTGGCCTAAGCCCAAGGAGACGTGACTCCTTGGAGGACAGGACAAAGTGTAGATATGAAACCTCAAAGAGGAAAACCCCAAATCTATAACCGACTCGTCCTTCTGTACCAAGACCTGGACTCCCTATAGAAAGGTCAGGAGGGGGCAGCGAGAAGGACATCGCATAACCTTGTTCACAAACCGCTAGATTGCATATGCGCACCCCTGTAAACCTTCGGTTCCTCCATTAATCAAGAACAGACAAGCATGAGTAGGGTTCCTTCCGAGGACCTAAACCTAGGTAACCCTCGTCTCCCCGATGTGCTTGTTTACTAGCCAATCGATGCCTCCAGCGCTCCCCACTTCCTCAAACCCAAGTCCATCATCCATGGGCATTAACGAGTTAACCCCTTGTCAATCACCATATTGCCACATGACCCTGTTGTCAGGTTCTTTAGAAAGCTAGTTCTCGGTACTACTCTTTTCTCCAAGGATCCATACTGGATACCCATGAACAAGTTGGGTGAGCTTAAACAATAACCTAGAGAGTTGTAAGAAAAAATTTCTATCCAACCTTGTTCATTGTTAGAGGGATGTCTAGTTTTGTTCGTGTTGAATAAAGATAGTATCTCCTTTTTGGACATGTTATCAACCCCACTTTTTGTTTTGAGTTCGGGCTATCGTCAAATCAAAATCAGTCACAAGGACTGTCTTGATGATGTTTCTACTTGTGATGTTTCACTTGAGTACATCTTTACGTCCTTTGGTCTAACCAATATTGTTGTCTTATTTATACAACATATGAGTCTGTCTTTTTGAGTATCTCAATAAGTTTGTTGTTGAGCCCATCGATGACATCCTTATCTCCTCCATGCTAGACATGATTCATATGAAACAATTGGCATTAATGTTGGAAAATTTTGAGAACCGTCTTCGAGTCATCATGAAGTATGTGTTCTAGTGTTAGAAGTAACCTTCTCCGATTCATTTGCAAATGTTGAAGGATGTCGCCATGGATTCAAGAAGAGTTATCTTTGTTTCCTTAAGAATCATTTCAAGCTAGTCAAGCATGTGTGAAGAAATTCTTGATATGGTAGGTTGATACCTTCACATCTCGAGAATATCCTCTAAGCACACTAAGCAACTAACTGATTTGTCATTGAAGAGAAGAAGTTCTAAAAACTTCAGTATCCTCCTAAATGTTTCCCAATAAGGATTTAGTTGTGTTCTGTTGCAAACAATTCATGTAGGTGCAATTATCCTTTGATAACTTTTTAATACGTGGGTTTCACAATCTAGCTCATGTTTTGGAGCTTGACACTGTAGTCCATGTCTTGAGAATCTAGTAACTTTACCTCTGTGGTAAATGTTGCACACTTTCAAATTGTACATGTTGATTCTAAATTATCTCTCCACCAAACCAAACCTGAATCTCACGCAAATGTAATGATATGGGGTGACCCGATCTTCTCAGTAAGAGAGGTGGATGGTGATGGATATTGGTGGAGATAACTTGTATGATGCTCACGAACCTCTCGATCGATCCCAAATGCACTGCAACAGCTCTCAATCCTTGTAGATATTCGCAACTTCACACACTTGCGCACGTAGCCACCGACCACGAAGCGGTTTGCAATCTTCTAATTCCCAATGAAACAGCAGATCATATGAAACTTGCAATTGGCTAGATCCCAATGGATCAACTAATCACACTTGATTGATAGTAGCAAATACAGCAGATCGATATGAATTGGTGTGGTAGGATTCAATGGTTTGCACTTAGAAACTCCAAGAACTTGGGTTTATCTTAAACGTGGTCTTGTCTAATCTAAAGGGACGGCCAGAGCTTATATGGCGGCTAGAACATCGAAACACAAAACGAAAATGTTTCTCATACAATTTGGTATGTCCGGATTAGACGAAAACTTGTAGGGCCGGATTATCCGGTTTAAGTAGGGCCAGATTATCCGGGGCCTGGATCTTCTGGCGGATTGTTCGGCAAAATATCCGCCCCCCATCTGCATGACGCGCTGAAAGTCCTTCGCCGATTTTCCTGAGGTGGGCCGGATTATCCCCGGTACAGGGGCTAAATAATCTTGGGGTCTTTGACTCCTCCTTGTTATTCTTGATGATATCCTCCTCGTCCAATGCGCCTGCCTCCCGCTCCTCCCTCGCGCATCCTATGATGATCATCACGTCGGGCTTCTCTTGTAGCAGCTCTTCTCCTCCTCGCGCCATGCTTGTTTCTTTAACAAACTTGATCATACACAAGTGCATAGATTTAGTCAGTATAAAATTCTCATTAACTAAAACACCAGATTCGTTTAGGAGTGAATTCACATGTTGTTCAAGTAGCTTGGCACGAGCTCGAGTAATGGGTCCAATCCTAATCTCATTGGACTTGGTCTTGGTAGCAACATCGACAACTTCATTAATAGGTTGGAGATAGGAAATCAGTAGGGATGTCCTCGTCATCTCCCTCCTTCAAATGGTGTCGACCTCTATGCTCCAAGGACTTCTCCATCATATAGTGTCAAATCAACAACATTGAAACTAGCACTGACACCTCCAAATAAATCTTGAGGAATATCTATCTTGTAGGCATTATCATTGATCTTGGCAAGCAGTTTATAAGGACCAGCACCACGCGGAAGTAACTTGGACTTACGTAGCTCTGGAAATCTATCCTTGTGAAAGTGTACCCAAACCATATCTCCAGGCTGAAACAACACCCTCTTGCGCTTCTTGTTAGCTCTCTCAACATTGTTCTTGACCTTCTTTCCAATAGCCTATTTCGTCTTCACATGTATCTTCCTCACAAAATCTGCTCTCTTCGATGCTTCCATGTTGACTCTCTCTTGGATAGGAAGAGGCAGCAAATCAAGTGGCGTAATGGGTTTGAAACCATAGAGCACCTCAAAAGGACAAAGTTGTGTGGTAGAGTGGACTGCCTAGATATATGCAAACTCCACATGCGGCAAACACTCCACCCATTCAGTAAGATTCTTCTTGATCATAGCTCGCAGCAATGTCGACAATGTACGGTTCACCACCTCCGTTTAACCATCAGTTTGGGGATGACAAGTAGTGCTAAATAGTAACTTTGTTCCTAGCTTTCCCCAAAGTGTCTTCTAGAAGTAGCTCATGAACTTCACATCACGGTCAGAAACAATTGTCTTTGGTACTCCATGTAAATGCACGATGTCCCTGAAAAATAGGTTAGCAATATGCGACGCATCGTCGCTCTTGTAGCAAGCAATAAAGTCTGACAACTTAGATAATTTATCCACTACCACAAAAATTGAATCATGGACTCTTTTAGTTCTAGGCAATCCTAATAAAAAATCCATGCTTATATCTTCCCATGGTGTAGTAGGTGCAGGTAAAGGCATATATAAATCGTGAGGCTTCAACTTGGACTTTGACTTGTTGCAAGTAATGCATCTATTGACAAACCTGTCCACATCACGCCTCATCTTAGGCTAGTAAAAATGATCAGCGAGCATGAGTAGCGTCTTCTCACGCCCAAAGTGACCATCAATCCTCCAGCATGTGATTCCTATAGCAACAACAAACGCACAGACGACTCCAGAACACATAGTTTGTTAGCACAAAATGCCCATTTTGAATGTGAAATTTATCCCATGCATTCCCAATAGTACATAAACAATATGATTCAGCAAAATCATGGTCAGTTGCATACAGGTCACATAAACTCTCTAAACCAGGAACTTTGATATCCAATTGTGTTAATAACATGTTCTTCCTAGATAGAGCATCAACAACAACATTGTCTTTTCCCTTCTTATGTTTAATAATGTATGGAAAAGACTCAATGAACTCAACCCACTTAGCAAGACGCCTATGCAAGTTAGATTAAGCTTTCAGATATTTTAAAGCTTCATGATCAGAATGTATGATAAATTCCATGGGCCACAAATAGTGTTGCCAAACCTCAAGAACTCTAACAAGCGCATAGAATCCTTTATCATGGATAGGATAGTTTAACTTTGCACCAGGAAGTTTCTTAGAAAAATATGCAATAGGACGACCCTCTTGAATCAACGCACCACCAGTACAAACAGACAATCAAACATTGCATCATCAAGCAAGAACATGTTTTTGTTCACCCTGATTTTTGCATTCTGGACAACTAAGTACGTTACTGAAATGGGATGTTATAGACCTTTCCCCCTTAAAAGAATCTCATCCCGAGATTCAGGAGAGATAGGGTTGGGGAAGTTGTGGCGAGGGTTTGTACTATGCAAGTGGTAACTCGGAGATACTAGGCTTACCACATGATTACTACGTTGTGCTCGGTTTTTCCTTCTCCCTAAAGGGTTGAGAATCCCGTTTAGAGGATGCTGGTGGAAACACTAGGGGGCTTCGTCTTGATCTTAGGTGATGTTGATGGTAGTTGATCTTCTTGTTTCTTCCTAGAGCTTGGAGATCTTGCCTGGACTGGATTGGAGGAGGTATCTTCGATTAAGCGCTTATTCTATTCAACCAGGAAGGACGCAGTCTTTCCCCCTTAGGGTTAAACTAGGTAGCATGAAGAGTTATAAGTCAAGGACATCCTTTTTACAAACATATGGATGTGGCAAAAGAAGATTCTTGAGAATAGCATAAGACAACATAGCTAAGGGTGACCCCACGGGTGTCACTCAAAATACAGGGAACTAGTTTACCACAAACTATAGTTCTTGACATCCATGGAGTTCTAGTTTAAGACTAGAGATCCTACCCCTGAATCTATTCCAATGGGGTATAGTAGGTTAACGATGCTGGTTGATTTTTGAATCTTGAGTTGCAGGGTGGCTAGGGTCCAGTTGGCCTTCTTCCTTCTAAAAGTTGGTGTTTGTTAAGGAGGGTGGACTGTCCTAGCTGATCAGGAGACCTTGACATTCTTGGGATGGCAGACTTTCTTCATCTGCCTAAGTTGGAGTAATGGTTTTTTGAGACGTGAATGGCGGGGTTGCAGATAATAGCTCTTTCTAGGGGGAGATGATCCTAGTCTAGTAACTTCTTGACTTCTTCAGTAATAATCTTCCAATGCTTCTTGTCCTTCCAAGGAGCGGGGGCATAGAGGGTTGTAGGAACTTTCGGTGTCAGGGCCGCCAGCTGCTTGGTGGGGCATTACCGAATGTAGTGACCCTGTTGATCGTAGGTGAAGCAAACACATTGCTCAGTATTGATTTCCCCTCAGGTTTGCTTCAGAATCTTGTTGATGGTAGCTGGTACATTGGGATTCATCTTTATAGAGGCGTTGACTTGGCCACGCTCGGGGCACTCTCGGCTGTATTGACCTGGTTGATCACATGAGAAACATGTACCTTGCTTGGGATATGCCTTTCCTTTTAACTCTCCAACTCTTATACATGGGAGTTGACGAGCCTTGCCAACCAGAAGGTATAAATGGCAGTCAGCGAAAACATGGTCTTGACCTTCACATAGGAAACATGTGACGAACTAGATTGGGAAATGCTCTAGATGATGGAGTGCCCCACAGTTTGGTCAGTTACCTAAGCACTGGGTGGCTTGATGTCTGATCGTTGTGATGTACAACACTTTTTAGCAATATAAATTGTGTCATTTGCCTATCATATAATGCTCCATCTAACTATTGCTATGCTTAATATGCATGATTACTTGTTTTTGTTAAATTCAATATGAGCCTTGCACATTTAGTAGTTTAGGTATAATTTTGTCCCTCTTCCTTGTCTTTGACATGTGTGTAGGTGTTGATGATGATTATGGACAAAACAAAGGCAAAAGGAACAAGGAAGCATAGTATGGAGGAGCTGTAGGGACTAGACTTAGCCATTTGAGAGGTTGGAAAAGTGAATTTTTCCAACTTCTCAAAATAAATATCCAAGACAACAAGGTTGTAGCCCTCGATGATACGAACTCAACGAGCTAAAGAACACCCAAAACGCAGTTCGTATGAAGAAATGGTGGCCAAAATAGCCGGAGCTATTTTTTTGGTCGTATTGTCGTCGGATTGATGACAAGTACGCCATGAGGGGGCCCTTGAGGCGTGCGGAAGAGAGGGATGTGAGACGTACGGTGTTCCGGGACGGTGAGCACACAAGTTTACCCAAGTTCGAATCTGCCGGCTTTGGACGGATCCTACTCCTGCTAGCAATCCAGTAATACGGCAGAGCCGGAATATGGGTTACAAGGGTTCGCCTGTGCGAGTTGAGATTGTGATTGTAAGGGGTGCCCTAAAGGCTCTCCCTAGGATGGCTTATATAGATATCTGGCCTAGGGTTTACAGGAGAGATCTATCCGGCTACGACTAAGAGTCGGTTACAGAGTACATCTTGAACTACAAGTAACACTATAGGCCTATGTCGGTAAGTCTTTTGGGCCTTCCCGTAGCCAGATTGGACTCTGTCTCTTCTCCCTGACTGGGCCGCCCGTGAAGCAAAGCTCTAACCCGAAGTGGGACACCCTGGTCAGTGAGGACTATGAGGATAACCGGAAAGTATATCCCCAACAGCAGCCCCCAGAAGTCTCCAAGATCCAAAGTCGGATTCATCATCATCTAGCTTAATCTTCGGCTTGCAGAATCTTGAAGGGTTCCTGAAACTTCAAAAGAAAAGATACGATCCAGGTCTCAAAAGTAAGTCGGACCTATCAGTACGTTACTCAGATTTCTAGCCTGATATTCAAACTAAGCCGGATCTTGGTCTCTGACATCATATAACACCGGTCACGGTCAAGTCACGTCACTGATAAACATCCTGTCAGCACGACCGTTTTAATGCGTGCGCGGAGATCGAGGCGACATAATCATCGTGTGGGAACTTCCCAGTCCTTTCCACGATGCGTGGCGTATTTACTGTGCCATTTGCACAAATCTTGGCACGGTTCGGTGGTTATAAGGGGTGAGGATTCCCTTTTCCTCATCTTCTTCACCTATTCCCTTTGTCGTTTCCTTCTCCTCCACTTCTCCCACGCGCACAGAGCTCCTCTACCTCAAAATTCCTAGCGCTGCCCACCTAAGGTCACCGGCGCATCGGAGGAATGGCTTCATCCTCATCATCCGGCTTGGCTGCAGCAGCAGTGGCAGCGACGACGGTGGCGGCGACAGAGAAAGAAGGCAACCGCGGGGTTTGGATCCCATGCGTCCTCGACGACACCAAGCTCACTGACGTGGAGAACGAAGCACTCCTCCGTGCCGGCGACTAGCGGAGCGGTTTCGGTGAAACCATCCCCAACCCACGCGCCAATGAGCGGGTGCACTTCGGCACCCACCTCGATAGAGGTTTATCTTTCCGTCCTTCAGAATTCTTTTCTGAGGTGATAGATCATTATGGTGTTCAGCTTCACCATCTCCGCCCAAACTCCCTTTTAGAGATGAGCGCATATGCGTCCTTGTGTGAGGGGTATCTCGGCATTAGGCCGAGTCTCATTATTTTTCGTTTTTATTTCCATGTCCGCAGAAACTCTATCACCATCGGTAATCCTTACATTACCGGCACAATTAGTCTTTCGGTTAGAGTGAGCGCGTCTATCCTAGGATTTTAGCAAGTGAGTCGGTCAAACAGTGGCCGGCCACCTTCTTTTATCATAAAGATATTCCTGCTCCCGGCAAAGCCTCTGCTTTGCCAACTTTTGTCGACAGAGCTGCCACGCCCCGAGCATCCTGGGACGAGGCTCCTCCGGCTCTCAGCAATGATCTAATTCTCGCCAAGAGATGGATCGAGTATCTGATGAAGCATAAGGGCCTGAGAGGGTCCGACTTGGTCCAATCTTGGGTAGCACACCGGATCCAGCCTCTCTAGCACCACGACGACCGTCTGATGCATTCCATCACGGCGTCCAAAAATGGCTCCCTCCGCATCAGCCCCAAGGCTTTAAAGCCACAGGACTACATAAGCTAGATCAAATGGCTGATAAAGGAGCGGATCGAGAGGAAGATCCCGGATCTGTCCTTGGACATGCATATAGCAGAAAACCCTGTAGTGCCGGTAAGCTTTAGCAGTAACCCCTTTTTATATGTTTCACCTTTAAGTTATTTTGCAACACTAAGATATTATCTTCTTTTAAGCTTGCCGACCTCCCCGAGTCGGAGTTTGCTCCGATCGAGGGATATCCTCCCGAGTTTTCTCATGAGGAGGAATTGGTCCCACTGCCGGACGTTGTGCCAGGAAGCGCAAAGCTCCGACAGTGGCCATCGGCACAAAGGACGTGCCAGTTGTGAAGAGGTAACTTTCCACACAACTTCCGCCTTTGTACTTTACTTCATGATTTCTTCCAAGATATAATGTTCTTAATTCTATTACTTTCTTAGAGCCAAGCAGCTCATCAAGGGCAAGGGGAAGGGGAACATCTCGAAGCCCCTGCGTCAGATGAAGCTAACTATGTCCTCTCCTGCCACAACTCCTCCGACTCCTGCCCCTCAACCTTCTTCAGCGCCAGTGATTACTCCATCCACGGTCGTCGCAGAAGATCTGGCTCCCTCAACAAAGCCAGCGACCCTTGAGTCACAGACTGATGTCACCGTAGGTGGCTCAGGTTTTGATAAGGGTGAACCCTCTTCAGGTAATGATCCCTCGGCAGAGACCTTCGCGGAAAACCTCCTGAACAATCCGGGACTTACCAAATTTGGCTTGTCTCGGAAATCTGCGGAGGAGATCTAGCGGCTAGCCCGCAATGCCTAGAGAGTCGAAATCTCTCTGCCGAAGAAGAAGCACAAGAAGCGGAGGACATTAAGTACTCCGATCTTCTCGAACAAGTACGCCTTCACGACGAGGGACTAAGAGCTGGTGTGCTTCCACCACCTCCGGTTATTCCACTCACCCTCGCCGAGAAGGTTACCACTGAGGTGAACATGTGATTGAGCAAGCTTACACATGAACATCATGTAAGTCGGAATTCCAACTCACGCTTTTCTTTTTTGTACTTTATATCATATCCTCTAGCCCCCAAGCATGAAGTTGGATAAACAATCCGGGTTTATGCTTCATTAGGATGCCAAAGAATGAACTAGTATAGCCCCCAAGGCTCTTGCTGATATTAGCTACAATATTAGCCCGAGTCTTTAGTAGACCTCTAACTCTAGGTATTCTGACTTAGAGAAAGTTAATTCATATAACCAGGAATTGTTGAAGAATGTCTGTAATAAGCGGAGAGAGATCAGAGCTCTCCGACTTAAAAATGCTGAGCTTAGAGTTCCAAGGATGAGGCCAAAGGTAAACATTCCGAGACTCAAACCTTGTCTTGTGTTTTCATAGTCGAATATTTTTTGCTGAATTGTTGTTCTTTTTGACTTATAGCACTGATAAAGCAGTCCTGTGCTATGATCGAAGAGGCCGAGAATCTGAAGACCCTGGTGGTGGAAAATAAAGATCTCCACCAAGAGCTAGACCATCTTAAGGCGAATCATGAGAAGAGCATTGCTCAAGTTCTCGAATCCTCCTCCATGGACACCATGGAGCGTGATCGCAAGATTACACTCCATGAGCAGAAAATCTCGGATCTCAATGATGAGCTTTGCAGAGAGAAGGACCTTTTCGAGGCGCTACGGTTGAACTCCGGAGTCTTCATGAAGAGAAAACCAAAGTTGACGACGTCATCTTTGGTATGTTTCCATCTTTCTAACTTGTTTACATTCTTCGACTCTTTTGATGTCGGAATTATTTAACCGTTTTGCGTTATATGCATAGGTCCTCTGAACTTGACGAACTCCAACTCTGCCGAGCCTCGCACCCACTGGCTTACCCAAGTCGGTGATTTGCTTCATGACTTCCGCCAATCCATCGAGGATATTGGTGAAGCTCTCAGGATTCCGGACATGCATAGCATGCCTGACTTTTAGGTGCGGGACAAGGCAAAGGAGATGCCGCAGCTTGTCCAGGACTGGAACATGTCCTACGCGCAATCTGCGGCGCAGAACGCTCTCACCATGGTCATGAGCCACCATGGAAGCACGGAAATCTGGCAAGTGACCAGAGGATACTCTACTGTGGACGAAGACGGCCAGAAGCAGAATATTAAAGCCATCATGGACTGTTGCGCCGGATATGGGTGCCACGTAGCTGACTTGACCAGCTACGACACTCCCTTCTTCAACCGCGTGGACACGCCGCCTCCGCCTCCAGAAGAAGCAGCTAAAGTTTCCGATGATGAACAAACCATATCGGATTTGGACATCTCGAATCGTTATCAGGCTGAGGCCGATGCATCCAGCGAGCCGGCAGCTTCTACCTCTTCTCCTGCATCATAGATTATCAGAAACAAATGTGTTATTCTGAAAACATTATGGGTCTGTAAATATGTAGTATGATACTTTTTGCTAGAGTTAAGGTTTAATCTATTCAGCACTTTTTGGCTTAAATTTTTGTGTGCCTGAAATGTTTACATAAGCACTTATACTTTTTTGTCTACACTTATCGTTTATCTGGCTTTCCGCCTCGTCCCTTTCGCGAGCCGGCTAAACTTTAAGCTCAGAAACTTTACCGAGCAACAGAGCTCAATTGCTAAACCAGTTTAAACTCAGAAACAAAGCCGGCTTCCAGTACCAACAATTCACTACTCGGAAAATACCCGCATCCGGCAATCAGACAAATAACCAAAGTATAGATTAGAAACTTTATAGTTATACCCGAGGGTAGCATATTTAGAATCAGAAATCTAAACTAGAACAAACATGAGCATAAAGTACTTTCAAGTATTCTGGGATTTTCAACTGTGACATGATCATTCAGAAATAAGATGGTAAAAACTTCTCAGAAAAACTTTGAGGCAACCAAAACTTTTATTTCTCTCAGAACATGTACATATATATGATTACAAAGAAGGATAAACTAAGAATAAAAGGGACGTAGCTGAGCAATATTCCATGGTCTATCTAACTTATCCGGATTTGTACTGCCTCCAGCTCTCTTTCTCTTCTTAGTAGCAGGTCTTTCTTTGACTGGCTTCATATCAGTTAGGTAGTATGAACCATTGTGCAATACTCGACTAACTAAAAATGGCCCTTCCCATACTGGATAAAGTTTGTGATTTCTTTGTTGCACAAGCCAAAGAACCAAATCACCCTTATTGAAAGATCTGTTTCTGACTCTCTGGCTATGATACTTGCGTAACTTCTGTTGATAGGATGTTATCTCATTTCAGCTACGACGCGAACTTCTTCGACTAAGTTGAGATCATTTTGTCGAGAAATCTCGGCATCTTCTTCGATATACGCGGCCACTCTAGGAGAAGTGTGAATCAAATCACTAGGAAGAACTGCTTCTGCGCCATAGACCAAGAAGAAAGGTGTGTATCCGGTTGACCTGTTTGGAGTTGTTCGTAAACTCCATATTACAGAAGGTAATTCCTCTGCCCAAGCCCCCGCAGCACATCGTAGTGGTGCTTCGAGTCTCGGTTTTAGGCCTTGTAGGATTAAACCATTTGCTTTTTCAACTTGTCCATTAGCCTGTGGATGTGCGACTGACGCAATGTCAAGCCGGATATTTTGTTCGTTGCAGAATTCGGCAAGTTCTCCCATAGATAAAATACTCCCGTTGTCTGTGATAATACTATGCGGATAACCATACCGGATTATAACATCCTCGACAAATATTTTGGCTGTTGCTCCATCACAACTAGTGACGGGTTTAGCCTCAATCCATTTGGTGAATTTATCCACCATCACTAAGAGGTGAGTAAATCCACTTGGAGCCCGTTTAAACAGTCCTACCATGTCAAGCCCCCAGACCGCGAAAGGCCATGTTATAGGTATTGTTCGCAGCTGATTAGCCGGAACGTGAGCTTGTTTGGCGTACTTTTGGCAGCCTTTGCACGTCTTGACCAGACGTTCGGCATCTGCCTGAGCTGTAAGCTAGAAAAAACCGTGTCGGAAAGCTTTTGCCACTAAAGATTTGGCTGCAGCATGGTGACCACACTCGCCTTCGTGGATTTCTCTTAAGATTTCCACTCCTTCTTCCGAAGATACGCAGCGCTGAAAGACCCCAGATACACTCCTCTTATAGAGATCACCACTAACTACAGTATAGGCTTTTGCTCGTCGAATGATCTGCCGGCTCAGAACTTCGTCTTAGGGTAATTTTCCATCTACCAAATAATCAAGGTAGGGTTGCGTCCAGCTGGGAATTATAGCCAGAACTGCTATCAAAGGTGAGTCAGATTGGTCGGATATTCCTCATCCACTCCCTTTATTGAGGGAACTTTGAGGTGCTCTAAAAAAGCGCCATTCGGGACTTCTTTCCGTGCAGAGCCTATCCTAGATAATGCATCTGCTTCCTCATTTTCTGCTCGAGGGATGTGTTGAACCTCAAACCCTTCGAACGATTTAGATAAATCATCCACGACAGCTTTATATGCTGCCATGTGTTTATTTGTGTTACAAATATCCGACACTTGTTGAGCAACAAGATCCGAATCTCCGTAACACATCAAACGTCGGATGCCGATATCCTTAGCAATCCGGATTCCATGCAGCAGTGCTTCATACTAGGCAATATTATTTGTCGCTGTGAAGTGGATCTGCAACACGTATAGAAGTTTGTCTCCTTGGGGTGATTTGAGTACCACGCCAGCCCCCGAGCCCTCGCAAGCCTTAGACCCATCAAAGTATAGGGTCCAATATTCCGACTCAGGGAGGGTCATATTCTTCTTCGTCTCTGTCCAATCGGTAACAAAGTCGGCAAGGATTTGGGATTTGATTGCTGTACGAGGTTTGTACTCAATATTGAAAGCTGAGAGCTCTATGCCCCATTTGGCGACGCGTCCTGTGGCGTCACTGTTGTTGATTATATCTCTCATGGGAGTTGTGCTCACCACGGTAATTAGATGCTCCTGAAAATAATGTCGAGGCTTACGAGATGCTAAGAACACACCATAAGCTAGCTTTTGATAGTGCGGATACCGCTGTTTCGATTCTGTCAAGACCACGCTGACAAAGTAAGTTGGACGCTGCACCAAGTGTTCCTGATTTTCCTCCGGTCTCTCCACTACCATAACGATACTGACGACTTTGTTTGTCGCAGCAAGATAGAGCAACATCGGTTCCTGTGGTTCCGGTGCAGCAAGGATGGGAGCAGATGAGAGTACTTTCTTCAGGTCTTGTAGTGCGGCTTCAGCTTCATCGGTCCACACAAAATCCTTGGTCTTTTTCAAGAGTTTGTATAATGGTGCGGCTCTCTCACCGAGCCGGCTTACAAACCGACTGACTGCAGCGATGCAACCAGTTAGTCTTTGTATGTCCTTCAGGCGAGTTGGCCTGGAAATATTGAGTATAGCCTTGATTTTGTCTCGGTTCACCTCTATGCCTCTTTGAGACACGATGAAACCTAACAATTTTTCGGCTGGGATTCCAAAGAAGCATTTCTTCGGATTAAGCATTATGTTGTATTTTCGTAGATTGGCGAATGTTTCCTCCAAGTCGGAAATCAATGTTTCCTTCTTTTTGGACATCACCGCAATATCATCCACATATGCATGCACATTGCGTCCGATTTGATTGTGGAGGCAACACTGGATTGTGCGCTGGTACGTAGCTCCTGCGTTCTTTAGCCCAAAGGGCATCGTAACAAAACAGAAGGTTCTGAAGGGGGTTATGAATGACGTTTTGACTTTGTCAGATTCCTTCATCCGGATTTGGTGATAACCGGAATATGCATCGAGAAAATAGAGGAGTTCCGAGCCTGCCTTAGAATCGATAACTTGATCAATCCTAGGCCGAGAGAACGGATCTTTAGGACAAGCCTTGTTCAAGGCAGTATAATCAACACACATCCTTAAATCAGTGGTGTCCTTTTTAGGGACCATTATAGGATTGGCCGACCACTCAGTGTGGATGACCTCTTCTATGAATCCGGCTAACTCGAGTCGTGCTAGTTCCTTAGCTATTGCCTTACGCTTTTCATCGCTGAAACGTCATAAGGACTGTTTGACGGGTTTAGCATTCGGGTTTACATTTAAAGAGAGCTCGACAAGTTCCCTAGGTACTCCGGTCATGTCAGATGGGTCATGTCTTCTTCGTCTCTTCTGATGCCTTGAACTCCGGATTCGGCTTTGTCACCTCCTTCTTCGTTGCGGGCATCTCGGATGGATCTATGCTCTTCTTGATCTCCCGGTACTCCTAGGCGTGCAGCACGGCTTCAGCAAAGGCGGCATTTCCATCCTCGTACTCTCGCGCTTTCTTCGGGTCTCCCCTGATGGTGATCACGCCGTTGGGACCTGGAATTTTCATCATATTCTAAATGTAACACGGACGAGCCATAAAAGCCCAGTAAGCCGGACGTCCGAATATAGCATGGTACGCGCTCTTGAACGGGACCACTTCGAAGGAAAGTGCCTCCGTCCGATAATTCTTTGGAGTTCCAAAGGTAACATCCAAAGTGATTTCTCCCAGGGAGTTTGCTTGTCTTCCTGGGACAACCCCCTGAAAGATCACAGAGCTGTGGTTCAGCTGGGTCTCCGAGTTCTTCATCCGGCGCAACGTTTCGACATACAGAATATTAATACTGCTGCCACCGTCCATGAGAGTCTTGGAGAAACCATAACCGGCAATAAGTGGATTGCCGATTAAGGCGTATTTTCCTCGCCTGTGCAACTTAGGCGGATGATCAGCGCGGTCAAATGTGATTGCCACTTCCGACCAGTCCAAGAATTGAGGGACAGCCGGAACTGTTGCATTGAGCTCATGTAGAACTGCCTTTTTGACCTTTGCTGGTTGAGATCCGAGGAAGGTGACATAAGTGTCTTTCTTGGTCAGAAAATTTTTCTTCCCTTCTGGCTTGGGATTTGAAGCGTCAGATTCCTCCATGTCGGAATATTCCTTGGTCTCCTTATCCTTTTCGGGATTCTTCTTTCCCTTCTTTCGCTTAGCTTTGTAGCCAGCGGTATCATCTCTTTTAATGTCGTCATTGAAACGACACTCGGCGTTTGTGTGGGACGAGCCCCCATTGACGTCTAAGTGATGCACACATGGGTTATTGGCACTGTCGGCCCAAGAGTAGGTTTTTTCGGGTTGCTGGTCTCCTCTACCTTGGACTCTCGATGTCCCACGACCGTGTCCGCGGCCACCGCCACGTCCTCCGCGTCCTCCAGACCTGAAAGTAGCAGTGACCACTGCCGTTTCCGTGTTGGGTTTTTGTTCCGAGGTATCCTTGCGCTTATGAGCTTGTTGCTTTGGTTGTTTTGCTGACTGTGGCACAGCCAAGGCGTTAAGTAATCCCTCCGCGTCGTCGTTAGCATCTGCATATTTGCTCGCTGTTTCAATCATCTCTCCCAAATCAGTGAATTTGTCACACTTCAAGCGATGACATAGTAAACCAATTGGGAGACCTGCAATGAAAGCTTCAACCATGGTTTGGTCATTTACTCCCTCGCAGGATTTCTTGGTGTCGATCCATCATCCGAGATAATCCCGGCAAGTTTCTCCGGCTTTCTGGGTGCAACGCTGTAGGTCTCCGACCGTACAGGGCCTCCGGTATGTTGCTTCGAAATTCCAAAAGAACACATTTTGCATGTCATACCAGTTGTGGATGGTGTTCTCCGGAAGTTCATTGAGCCATGATCGTGCCGTCTTCCACAACATAAGTGGGAGATATCGGGTTGCGACTAGGCTATTTCCGCCTTTAGCGATGCAGCAAGCTTGGAAGAAATCCTGTAGCCAAGTATCTGGCCTAGCTATGCCATCATAGGCTTGGATATGTCTTGAGATAGCAAAACCTTCCGAGAATCTTGTAGCTCTTATGCGTGGTCCGAAGCACTTTGGGCCCACGTATATGTCATCATTTTCATAGCGCCGTGCTTCTATATTGGAGTTAATCATGTGCCTTGCGTCATTTGGGGATAGAGATCGTCCTGAGTGACCGCTATGGCTGTGGTGCCTTGGAGCCGGACTTTGGCTTCTGCCACCACCTCCTCCACCACGACGCCCTCCTTGGCCTCCTTGGGAGCCGCTATGATGGCTACTTGGTGGAGAGGGTGGAGCAGCTGGGTTATTTCCGGCTGATCGCCGGCCTCCATCCGAAGCATCATTATTCCGGTTCTGGGGAGGGTCTTCATTGTGACGAGCCCCCTGCCGGCTTGTCTTGGCACGGTGTCCGTCGTTTCCTCGTCCATCATCCGGACGGCTTGCGTGTCTAGGAGGTGGCATTCTTTATCGGTCCTCCTCCCGATGTTTCTCTTTATCTTCTTCCCTGCGATCTTTCGAATCTCGCCGGGGAGGATTCCTCGGATTCAGTGCAGCGATTGCCTCTTGCTCCGCAACTGGGTTAACGTTACGCCAGTCACGCGCAACTTTGTGGTGCTGTCCTGAAGATCCGGTTCTTGAGTAGTTATCTTCTCGATGGTCGGAACGATGTTGCTGTTCCAGAACATGTTGGGGTCTTACGTCAGCCCATGCCGGATCTGTGCGACACTGGTCAGAATCGGAGACCATTTTTTGACTTCCGGACAGGGCGACCTTTTGCTGCTCCAGTCCCTTGTTGAGTAGTTTTATTCCCAACCGGATCTGCTCCAGGCCTGGATTAGCCGATAGGATTTCCCGAGCCGCAACGGTATTCTGTACTGGCGTTGGATACACCCAATCCCCATAGATGTCGCGTCGAGGCATCCCAAGTTCTCCTCCGAAAAGGACTTTGTGAATCTGCGGGAATTGGTCGTCATGAGTATGACGTTTCCTGGTCTTTTGATGTTGCCTGGAGTTGTACTTCTCCGCAGTTGCCATGCGTTTCTTTTCCTCAATGTTTTTGGCTTCATCGAGGAGTACTTGGCGATGCGCTTTTAGGGCCTAGGCCCTCTCGTCCAGCTCTTCAGCAGTAAGTTCTGCAGCTGTAGGAATAGGTGTGGTTAATGCAGCATCGATGAGTTTACGTGCACCTTCAGTGATCACGTGTACGTCCACCGATTCTTCTTTGGGCTTGTCTGGGATAAGTGCTCCATCCGAGTCCTCCTCGTATTCCTCGGCAATCACCTCCTCTGCTAGAGGGTCTTTTGCCGGGGTTTTGTTCTTCTTTGCCTTCTTGGCAGCGCCGGTAGCAAAGACGGCTTTGGGTCCGTTTCCTGGAGTTAAGCTCTGATCGGTACTTTCAGACATCTGGACCTCGGTATTATCTCCGATTTCCATATCATCCTGCATTTTGGGAGAGTTTTCCCCGGATCCTTCATCCATGGCTTCTTCTTCCTTTGCAGTTTTGGAGTTATACTCCTCTTCATATTCCGCAGAGAACTTTCGGAAATCTGCTGACGTCATCGACTCATCCGAGGATGCGGGTACGTCGGTGTTTGTTCCGATCGCCTCCAGCACAGAGTCGGCGTTGTCTCTAGCATTGGCAGAGCCGGATCCGGAGCCCACATATCCGACAAAGTGCGACGCGCCCCTCCTGAGATAGCTACGGTCTTCATAGTAGGCTTTCTCAAAACGTTTGATGGTCTCGAGGATTTTGTCTATGCCTGAGTTTTGCATTGTCATGCGTCTTAGTGTGTATCTCAGGAAAGGCATGTCCGTCCCGGCGTCATCAGAGCCGGAATCATCGTTGCTACTATGCTCCTCCTAGATTTCGACTTCAGCGGGTGGGTCGATCTGGGATTCAATTTCTCCAGGGAGATCCACTCCAGATTCAACTTGGACCGCCAGGTCTACTTCAGGCTCGAATTTCTCCACTATCTCCATAACTGGTGCGGGCTGGGTGGGTTTAGGGTTTTCTGAGATCCGGAACTCTGCCGCCTCTGTGGACAAAGGGGACCCTAAGTTTCTTCTGCCTCTATCATCACCGCTGGGGTGGGTGAGGCAGGTTCAGCGCACCGATGTAAACATCAATCTCACCAAAAGACATGATGGTGTAGGTGGTCATGGCCTCCCTAGCCGGAATCCAGGTCTCGTCGAGAACGATGAGAGGGACGTCGCTGGTGTAGAGGATGCGACCGACGGCGATAGTCTCGCCAATTCCGATTCTTCCAGATTCCGCTCGGAACGTAGATCCAAAGCTCACTTGCCCCACGGTGGGCGCCAACTGTCGTCGGATTGATGACAAGTACGCCATGAGGGGGTCCTCGAGGCGTGCAGAAGAGAGGGGTGTGAGACGTACAGTGTTCCGGGACGGTGAGCACACAAGTTTACCCAAGTTCGAATCCGGCGGCTTTGTCACGGATCCTACTCCTGCTAGCAATCCAGTAATACGGCAGAGCCGAAATATGGGTTACAAGGGTTCGCGTGTGTGAGTTGAGATTGTGATTGTAAGGGGTGCCCTAAAGGCTCTCCCTAGGACGGCTTATATAGATATCCGGCCTAGGGTTTACAGGAGAGATCTATCCGGCTACGACTAAGAGTCGGTTACAGAGTACATTTTGAACTACAAGTAACACTACGGGCCTATGTCGGTAAGTCTTCTAGGCCTTCCCGTAGCCGGATTAGACTCCGTCTCTTCTCCCTGACTGGGCCGCCCGTGAAGCAAAGCTGTAACTCGAAGTGGACCACCCTGGTCAGTGAGGGCTATGGGGATACCCGGAAAGTATATCCCCAACAGGTATAGCTACAGCCGTATAGTTGCCAAAAAGGTCGGAAACGACGGGATTTCGCCCTAGAAAAGCTCCAGAACCTTCCCTAATTCATATGACGGTATTGGGGGAACCCTAGGGCACCCCCAAGGCCTATATAAAGGAGGGAGGACCCAAGGAATCCACAATACACCAAATACAAGATCTAGATCCCATCTACCGCCTCCACAGCTATGCCCTGCCACCGTCCAGCCTCCATAGCCTCTACAACTCCACCAAGATCCAGATCTCCATCAACACCATCAAGCCATCCAAGCATGAAGAGGAGGAGAAGGAGGACGCTGCAATCACCACGCCGATGCTAGCATCACCGCGCCGTAATCACCATCTCCATCGCCGCTACTCCTTCATCGTTACCCATCATGATCTCCGTGATGGGTTGTAACATGGCTTGAACCCCCTTTTATTAATGTTATGATGATTTGAGTAATTGAAGTGTGGTGTGTTCTTGTTAATTAATATGTTTGTGCTTTCTCTTTACATTGTTCTATTCATGATATTATTCTAGTGATTGGAGACGTCCAATCCATTTTTGAGGAATTTACTAGGGATTCACGTAGTGTCACAAAACTTATCATTAGTCTCTACTCGTTCCATGGGCCTGACAAGTCCGTGGGTAGAACTAATAGGCTATTTGCTATAAGTGATTTGCGGAGGCAATAGCAGCTTAGGATGCACCGCCTATTAAGATTTAATTTCCTCAAGATCACTTATGATATAGATAAGTATAGTGTTGCGAATTTCTTGACCCCAAAGTGACATACGGGATATCTTGTGACTAGCACACTTACTTAGGAGTATGGTTGTCCATAGAACTTAATACCTTTGCTCTGGTTTACCTTGATTGGTCTTGTTACCTTAATACAATATTCTCTTAGGGATGACCCATGTCCGGAGAGGGTGTGGACAATTGAGTTATCTATTTTCCATTTACCAATGGTGGGAGACAATGGTATATGAGGGACTGCCAGAATTATAGTTAACAGCTATTCCAAAATTACTTATCATGCACACCGGTATACACAACATTACTTGAGGAATCATGGCATTAATATTTCAACTCATTGCATTCACCTCTTTTCAGTTTTACTTTGGTTCTAGTTTTCTTTCCAGTCTTAGTAGTAGTTATTACAAAACATCTTAAATTCATTTACCCTAGCAACTTATAGAATAGGCTATTTCCAAACCACGGTTTGGATGCGTACATGGTCAAACTCTTAAATATTTGCTGCTACAAGTACTGCAATAACCCTGTTTTGGTGCAGGAACTCAGCTCCATCAAATTGGCACCGTTGCCGGGGAGCAAAGCGTTCGGTTATTTACTCGCACATAGTTTATTTCCGTTTGTTGCTATTATCTTACTTCTTTCTTTTATATTGAAAACAATAAAAAATACAAAACCAAAAAATTATAAAAACTGTTGCTACTAATCATGTCTTCCGAGATAAATTTTGTTCAAGAGATAATACAAGCATTAGAGGAGATAAAGGATTCAAATTCATCAAGCCTGGTTGCTAGACATGAGCTGATAAAGAAATTGCTAGACCAATTGGAAAGGCATTCATTATGGTTGCGTGCTAATGATGGATCTTATTGCAAAATTTGTATAACAGATGACCACCTTAATTTTCAATGTAAGTATTCCAACAATCCTACTCTAGCAAATTATAATAGAGATAAATCCTATGCTAGTTTGGAAGTACTAGAATACGTTCTTTTCAAAGGTGCATCTGAAAAGGTATTTAGACTAGGAAGTATTGATGTTGAAAGTGAAGCACTTGATGGAGTTTTTAATTTAGTATACCTCATATTCCTCTTTTGCGAAAATAATTTAAGTGGAGAGGAAAAGGAGCACAAGGAAAAGGAGAAAGAATGGACTGGTCACCCGCTCACACCTTCGACTCCTACTTTTGATTCTATCATTGCTATTAAAACACTAGTCGATGAAAAGGAGGAACAAAAAGGTGAGGTTGACAAAGAGAGTCACACTACAACTTTTGTTTGCGATGCCTCTCACTCTAGTAGTGATTTTTATAATGCTAAAATTATTGATAATTGTTCTGCGGAGGCCTTGTGCCTAGACACTCATATGGAGAGCATTAATAACAATGAACTAGAGATAGAACCATGCTATACTAACATGCAGGGTCCTAAACTCCCTGCTATGAAAGAAGAATACTATGAAGTGTTCCCCTACACAGGTAACCAAGGTAAAGATTTAAGAATTTTATATGAATCTCAAATCCTCTCATTGTAGCTATACACGGAGGCATGTTCACCAAGCTTGGTGCATCAACACTCGCTTGAAAGCGAGAACTTGTTCATCTACATGATGCCGATGCACCATAAGCGGGTACGACTCTGACCAAACTCTACTTCAAGATGCTCCAAGTCGGTATGTACAACCTCACCTCGAGTCGATATCCTTGGGATCCAGGTGGGTAATGTATGGAGCATCCTAGCCTAGCTTTATGGCTTTAAAGAGAGCGCTTCCCGGGAGGCAACCCGGAAGTCATTAGGCGTCTTTCTTAGTTTTGTGTCTTGACTCTAGTTGCATTCATGTTGCATTGGCACTTTTATTCTTCGCATGTCTTGCTATTAGAGTAATCTTATGGTAGTTTTCAAAAGGTTGAATTTATTGTCACTATATTATGTGTTGCATAAACTCGGTAAAAAGGAAGAGAAAATCAGTTTCAGGTGAATCCTTCAATTATATGTATTTGTTGGTCGAAAATTTAATCTGTTATTTTTCTATCAAAACATGGTATTTCACTAAGTTACAAGATAACAAAGAATTCACGAAGAAATAGAAATTTTCTGATGTATACAGAAGGTTTAACGACCAACTATATGGCAGGAATAAAAATTCCAGCCGTATAGTTCAGGTCGTATAGATATCGGTGCCTCCGTACAAATTCTTTTCAGTATATAGAGAGTTTAATGACCAACCATATGGCGGGAATAAAAATTCCAGCCGTATAGTTCCGGTTGTATAGATATCGGTGCCTCCGTACAAATTCTTTTCTAATATATTGGGAGTTTAACGACCAACTATACGGCGGGAATAAAAAAAATTGGCCGTATAGTTCTGGTCATATAGATATCTATGCCTTTGTATATTTTGTTTCCCGGGGACAGACAGTTTGACGACCAACTATACGGCGGGAACATTTTGGTCCGGCCGTATAGTTGCACCCGTATAGTTGGGGAAACCCCTCAAACACCAACTGGAAGGTAACCATTGCTCAAAATTTCATTCATTCTTCTTCCTTATTCTTATAAAATCCTTGAAACACCACCTGGGAGCTTATCCCATGTTTTAGAGAAGCCAAGCATATGTAAACAATAAAGTTCTATCTCAGAAATCCCTTAAGTTGTAATTCTCTTTAGTAGTTCATGTTTTCTTTTCGTTTTCTTTCATTAGTTGGGTGAACGAACTTTGTTCGTACACCAAACTGTTGTCTTTTACTTTGTGTGTTATTTTCGCAGGGACTTGAACCTTGTGTGATGACATGTATGGTAGTGCCAACCGTGGAAACACTCGCATGAGCCACTTGGTTGCTTCAATTCAGCGTATTGAGGGCAAACCTCTAGGGTGGCCCGATATTTCACGAATCTCACTCAAAACGAGGGTGGAGTGCGGGGAAAGGAGGGAAGGATGAACATGACGAACACACGCACGAAGAACGCGATGAACACACACGCAAAACCACGATAAACACCAATAGCTCACGCCGGCGGTGACCGGTCCGGCGCAATCCCTAGGATCGGTGTCGGGCGGAGGACTCTCTCTCTCAAACCGGCACCGTGAGATGGGAGACTCGGTGAGATCTTGATGTCTTGGCAAAGGGACACCGATGCCAAGGCCTTGTACAACGCGGAGGCACGATGCAAACTCCAACGAGGTTTGGTGATATTGGTGCTCCTTGGTCAAGGAGCATGAGGCAAGAACTAGATAGATCCACAAAGGGGTTTCCACTAATTCCAATATCATGCCTAGGGTTTACAATGGAGGTGGGGGACTATATATAGGCCAACCACAAGTTTAGGGGTAATTCAGGCATTGAAGTAGAGTTCTGGGCGAAGTAGAGGGGTACATGGGCCACAAGGCCTAGCTAGGCTTGCAGGCGCATCTTCAGGACGGACAGTCCGGGTCGGAACGGCCGGAGAGTCCAGGGTGGCCGGACACTCTGGGTAGTGTCCGGGTGGTGTCCGAACTGGCCTTCTGAATGTCCACGCCAGGTTGGGGCTGGGGCAGGCCAGACACTCCGGCCGAGTCACGCGGACACTCCAGCTCAGTCAACTTCAGGGCAGGTGCAGCTTCAGGGCTCGTGGATCGACGCGGCGGGGGCTCGTACCTGATGATGCATAGAGTAGTGGTATGAAGTAGCAAGCCATCCAGGTGTATGTCAAAGTCACATGATGAGAGGAGCGAATTCACCCTATCTTGGAGGATCTTGGCTCGGTCACGGGTCATCGGTCCACTTGGGGGACTCGGTGGTGTAGATGTAGGAGCGTCCGTAGGACAGGCCGCATCAGCTCCCCCCCCCCTTGGGAAAGAGTCATCCTCGACTCTTCATGATTGTCATCTTGAACATCTCCATGGTAGGGTGAGAGATCCTTGACATTGAATGTATTGCTTGCAAGGTACTTGGAGGTCGGTATGTCGATTATGTAGGCGTTGTTGTTGATTCTTTTGATGACCTTGAAGGGACCATCTCCTCTTGGCTTGATCTTGGAGTCACGTTCCTTGGGGAAGCGGTCTTTGCTTAGGTGTATCCACACTAGGTCACCTTCTTCAAAGATCATCTCCTTCTTCTCCTTGTTTAACCTTGAAGCTTGGCGAAGGACTTGTTGTTCGATAGTAGCTCTTGTTTCTTCATGAAGCGTCTTCATAGCTTGTGCACGCTTCTCGACGTCCATATTCGTGTGCTCGCGGAGAGGTAGTGGTAGGATGTCGAGCACGGTGAGGGGCTCGAAACCATAGATGATCATGAATGGACGCATCTTGGTTGTTGAGTGCTTGGCTTGGTTGTAGGCGAACTCAGCATGGGGAATGCATTCCTCCCAATCCTTCAAGTTTTTCTTGAGCAACACACGTAGAAGAGTTCCGAGGCTTTGGTTGACAACCTCAGTTTGTCCATCGGTTTGAGGATGTGACACGGATGAAAAGAGGAGCTTGACGCCGAGCTTGGCCATGAGTGTCTTCCATAAGTAGCTCATGAATTTGACATCACGATCAGAGACGATTGTTCTTGGCACACCATGAAGACGGACGATTTCCCTGAAAAACAGATTTGCAACATGTGAAGCATCGTCGGTCTTATGGCACGATATGAAGTGTGCCATTTTGGAAAAGCGATCCACAACAACAAATATAGAATCATGACCATGCTTAGATCTAGGAAATCCTAACACAAAATCCATGCTAATGTCGGACCAAGGTGTATGAGGAATAGGAAATGGCATATAAAGACCATAGGGATTAGCTTTCGACTTAGCTTGGACACATGTCGTGCATCGTTGAATGTAGCGCTCCACGTCGCGCTTCATCTTGGGCCAAAAGTACTGAGTGGAGAGCATGTCCAATGTCTTGTTACGGCCAAAGTGACCCATGAGGCCTCCACCATGAGATTCTTGGAGAAGCAGAAGTTGGAGCGACGATTTCAGAATGCAAAGCTTGTTTTGTTTAAAAAGAAAGCCCTTATGCAAATAGAAATCATCAAATCCTTTGTCAATGGAGCACTTTGCGAAAATTGGTTCAAAGAACGGGTCGGAAGCATACAAAGTTTTTATTTCCTCAAGACCCAACACGTTGATTTCAAGTCTCGTAAGAAGGCTTGTGTGCTTGCGAGACAAATCGTCCGCAACTACATTATCTTTTCCCTTCTTATACTTCACTATGTACGGAAAAGACTCCATGAACTCAACCCACTTAGCGTGTCTCTTACTCAAGTTGTCTTGGCCTTTGAGATATTTCAACGACTCATGGTCGGACTGTATGATAAATTCTTTGGGCCATAGGTAGTGTTGCCACACTTGAAGGACACGAACTAAGGCAAAAAGCTCTTTGTCATAAATAGGATAATTAAGGCGAGCACCATCGAGTTTCTCGCTATGGTAGGCTATAGGACGTCTGTTTTGCATAATGACTCCTCCAATGCCAATACCACTAGCATCACACTCTATCTCAAAAGTTTTTGTGAAATCCGGTAACGCAAGGAGAGGTGCTTCGGTGAGCCTCTTTTTAAGTTCATCAAAAGCTTTTTGTTGTGCTTTGCCCCACACGAAGGTGACATTCTTTTTCGTCAACTCGTTGAGAGGACAAGCAATAGTGGAAAAGTCTTTCACAAAGCGACGATAGAAACCTGCCAACCCATGAAAACTTTGGAGTTCACTCACATTTGTTGGGATGGGCCAATCACGTATGTCCTTTACCTTGGAAACATCAACTTCAATTCCCTTCGAAGAAATGACAAATCCAAGAAAAATCAACTTGTCTTTAGCAAAGGTGCACTTGGGAAGATTAGCATAAAGCTTTTCATGTCTAAGTATTTGCAAGATTTCCTTGACATGTGTTATATGGTCCTCAAGTGATTTGCTATAAACAAGAATATCATCAAAATAGACAACAACACTTTTTTCCAATGAGAGAACACAAGATATGATTCATGAGACGCATAAAGGTGGATGGGGCATTAGATAAACCAAAGGGCATAACCAACCATTCATAGAGACCAAGTTTGGTCTTGAAGGCGGTTTTCCACTCATCACCTTCAGCCATGCGTATTTGATGGTAACCACTACGAAGATCAATTTTCAAAAAAATAGTGGCTCCACACAACTCATCAAGCATGTCATCGAGACGTGGTATGGGATGTCGATAATGCACGGTGATAGCATTGATTTGATGGCAGTCCATGCATAACCGTAACGTATCATCCGTTTTTGGAACAAGAATCACGGGTACGACACTTGGACTAGTGCTAACTTGGATCAAACTTTTGGAGACGAGTTGGTTGATTTGACGCTCAATCTCCTTTGTCTCCTCCGGGTTCGTGCGGTAAGCGGCACGGTTGGGAAGTGGTGCGCCGGGGATGAGGTCAATGTGATGTTCGATGCCGCGAAGAGGAGGTAGTCCATGTGGAAGCTCTTCGGGAAACACATCCTTGAATTCCTGCAAAACACTCATCAAAGATGGAGAAACATTGGTTAATTCAGTAGTTCCTTGCGCTAGTCCCTTGCAAAGGAGGACATAGTGCAAGATGGATGGGTTGTTCCGAACATCTCTCATCTCACTTTTGGTGGCAAGGAGAACACTCTTAGTTTTTCCACTCGAGTTTGGCTTGTGGCTCTCACTCACTATGAGGTGGTTCTCTGTCTCACCGCTCTTCTCACAAGTAGGTGTTGTGCTTTGCGCCCTCGCTAAAGCCTTTGCATTGTCCGCAATTATTTGGCTAGGAGTCATCGGTTGCAAAACACATGTTTTGTTGAGCCATTTGAAGGTGTATACATTGGTGCGACCATCATGTTGAGCAGCCTTGTCAAATTACCATGGTCGACCAAGAAGCATGTGGCAAACTGTCATAGGAACCACATCACACTCCACCGTATCTTTGTAAGGACCAATGGTGAAGGAGACCGATACGGTATGCTTGATCTTCACGGACCCTTGGTCACTTAGCCATTGCACGTGGTAGGGGTGCTTGTGCGGATGGAGCATGAGGTTGAGCTTCTCACACAACTTGGTGCTAGCTAGGTTGTGGCAACTCCCTCCGTCAATGATCACCTTGATAGATTTGCCATTGATACCGGCTCGTGTTTGGAAGATATTGGAGCGTTGGTCTTCATGCTCTTGTGCTTGAGTGGTCAAGATCCTTGTGACGACAAGCGATGGACTTGCGTCATGTTCACACATGAGAAGTTCTTGGTCATCTTCCACTCGTTGCCTTGCCATTGCTTCCTTGACTCGGGCATCAAATTCATCTTCACTCAAGTACTCTTCATCACCATTGTCATGGATGAACAAGACTTTCTTGTTTCCACATTCGGCCGACTTGTGTCCTTTACCTCCACACTTGTAGCATTCACCATTGAAAGGTGTAGCACTCTTTGCTTGTTTGCCACTTGGGGACGGTTTTCCTTGAGGAAGTGTGGGCTTGAAGGAAGGCTTGGGGGTATTTGAGGAGCTTCCATTGAAAGTTGTTGGTGTAGCGGTTGAAGCTTGCTTGTAGGTGAAGTACGTCTTGGGCTTGTTATACTTGATATCCTCCTACACTTGACGTTCAGCCTTTGTTGCTATGTGCACAAGCTCAACCATGGTGTTGTATGTTTGGAACTCGACGATGCGCTTGATTGGGTGATTCAAGCCAATAAGGAAACGTGCCATTGTTTCCTCCATGCGTTCATCAATGTTGGCGCGAATCAAGTTGAGTTCCATTTCCTTGAAGTACTCTTCCACGGTCTTTGTCCCTTGATGAAGCGCTTGAAGGTTGTTGAAGAGGTCACGTGTGTAATGCGCGGGGACGAACCGAGATCTCATGTGAGCCTTCATGTCATGCCAAGTTGTGATTGGTGGCTCTTGTCTTACATCACGAGCAACTTGAACTTGTTCCCACCAAAGTTTGGCGTAATCATCAAACTCAAGCGAAGCCATGGCGACCATCTTCTCATTGCTGTAGTTGTGCATGAGGAAGATCTTGTTAACCTTGAGTGCCCACGAGAGGTATTCTTCAGGGTCATTGGATCCGGTGAACTTGGGCATGGTGAACTTGAGCTTGCCAAATGTTTCTTCCTCATTGCGGTCACGGTAGCGATTGTTGCCATGTTGATGATGGTCTTCATCTTCCATGCGATCGTTGTGACGAGCTTGTTGATGATCTTGTGGTTGAGGAGGTGGAACTTGGTTCTCGTGACCTTGTTGTGGAGCTTGCTCTTGATATTGTTGTGGAGGAGCTTGCTCTTGTTCTTGGCGCGGTTGTTGACGGTGTTGAAGCGCTTGGGCCTCATGGTGGTGAGGTGGTGGAGCCTCTTGACGTGGTTGATGATGAAGGGGAGGCTCGTTCCTCGGTTGGTGACATTGGTTAGGCACATGGGCCTCACGGCGAAGATCATGGTTGTGAGCCTCTTGACGTGGTGGGCGTCGCTCAACTTGTATCACTTGACGCTCCAAGTTTTGTTGAGGTGGAGGAGGCGCCTCGTGATGACCATGGTGTCGGTGTGGACGTTCATGACGTTGATGACAAGGAGGAGGATCTTGGAGAGCTTCACGTCGATGACGAACTTGATTCTCCAAATTGGAGTCATCACTTGTTGTGTCAAGTATGTGTTAAGGTTGATGGTGGTAGACTTGCGGTTGCACTTGCTGGTGCACTTGCGGTTGCTCTTGTGGTTGCTCTTGTTGTAGCACTAATGCCCTTGCGTGATGACGGTGTGCTTCTTGCCTTGCTCTTGGCCTTGAAGAGAAATCACCATCATAGCTTGACGTTGCGGCGTGCCGTGGGGAAGGTACATAGTTCGAAGAACTTCCATCTTCAACCACGGGGGCATCATTGCGTCTTGGAGCACTTGGAGGTAGATCTTGTTGCGAATGTGCATGACAACGCGAAGAACTTGAAGAGCTTGAAGCACGTGAACGTGGTCTTGACATTCCGTCGATGAGGCGTCGAAGATTGTCATTTGTTTCGGCAACGGAGCGTTGGAGAGCTTCATTTTGGTGGTCGAAGTTGTGATGCATTGCATGCATTTATCGTTCGAGGCCGTCGAAGCGGTTGTCGATGTTCTTGAACTCGGCTTGCGTCTCGCCAAATTGTTCATCTTGTCTTGTCTCAAGAGCTTGGCAACGTTCACGGAACTGTTGTCGAATGATGAAGTGACTTGCGCGCGTCATGTGCGGACCTTGATCTTCTTCTTGGGGAGGTGGTTGGCTCGACTCATCGTGCCTATCCATCATGCAAGACACACAAGTATTGTATATGGAAGTGGAATATGGTGGTGTTAGCCTTGTACCTCACCTTGGGGATTGCACCAAACTAGAAACCACAAGTGAGAGCTATAAGCGTTCAAAGAGGAATTGCAAAGAAAACTCACACTAAAGAAAGAACTAACTCTCAAAAGCTTGTCGGTGGTAGGTTGGGATTGTGGAATGCCAAAGAACCAACCAAAAGAAAAGGATAGTCAAAAGTGGGTTCCAACAAAACTCAAGTCAAAGGCGAAGGTCAAAAACTCAAAGGGGTGACGGGAACCTACGACTATATACACACACGTGGAGATTGTTGGGATTGACACGACTATGAAAATGAGCAAACAAAATGTCCTAACAAAGACTAAGCTCGTTGTCGTGCCAATGCAAGGAGAGACCGTGGCTCGTTTGCAAAGAAGAAAAGTGAGCAACGGATTTGTGCACTTGCCTTGGGCGCTCTTATTTCTCTCTTGCTTACAAGCTTTGAGACTCTCTTTGGCAATGGGAGACTATTTTTCTTTTTCTTTTGCTTTGTATCTTTTTTTTGCTCTCCCTTGATGCTACCTAGTCACACTTGATATTGCTCTTGCACTCTCACTATACAAGGACAAATGCACAATGCTCAAGCAAACACAGATGAGCCGCTCTCATGGGATAGGTACACACAAAGGAAGATAGGGGTTAACAAGGTGACGCAAGTTATACCTTCGTTGGTGATGATGAATTTGGTGTCGGTGGTGCAGAGTGATGTTCGTCGACCATGGTGTCAATGAGCGCAGAAGTTGTTGATGCGGAAGCTTGCTGTTAGTTGCTAACACGCACATGGGACACGAACAAACAAAAGAAATTAGCCAATGCGAAAAATGAGGCAAAACTGCCAAAACTGGCGTTGCAGTCGGACACTTCGGTCTGTCTAGGCACGACACTCCGGTCAGGCCGGACACTCCGGTCGGATTCGGCCGGACACTTCGGTCGGGCCGGACACTCCGGTCGAATCTGTCCGGACACTCCGGCGCGGGTTTCCTGCTCGCGTTCTTGTGCAGAAATCCTCGCCTTAAGTCCTCAAATTCGTGAAAAATTGGCCAAATTAGGCTGGGAAAACGCAGGATAAAGCTGGACCAACTCCTTAGACAAGGTTTGGTCGGATCAAAACCACAAATAACACTCCAAATCAAGAGATCGATCCAAAGGAAAATATGGGGCTCTTTTTTTGGGGGGGGGATTTTCGAATTTTTGGTGGATAGAAGAAAATTTTGTGGGGGAATTCGTGAGCAACGAAGCTCTTGATACCAATATGTTGAGGGAAAACCACTAGGGTGGCCCGATCTTTCACGAATCCCACTCAAAACAAGGGTGGAGTGCGGGGAAAGGAGGGAAGGATGAACACGACGAACACACGCACGAAGAACGCGATGAACACACACGCAAAACCACGATAAACACCAATAGCTCACGCCGGCAGTGACCGGTCCGACGCAATCCCTAGGATCGGTGTCGGCGGAGGACTCTCTCTCAAACTGGCACGGTGAGATGGGAGACTCGGCGAGATCTTGACGTCTTGGCAAAGGGACACCGATGCCAAGGCCTTGTACAACACGGAGGCACGATGCAAACTCCAACGAGGTTTGGTGATATTGGTGCTCCTTGGTCAAGGAGAATGAGGCAAGAACTAGATAGATCCACAAAGGAGTTTCCACTAATTCCAATATCATGCCTAGGGTTTACAATGGAGATGGGGGACTATATATAGGCCAACCACAAGTTCAGGGGTAATTCAGGCATTAAAGTAGAGTTCTGGCGAAGTAGAGGGGTACATGGGCCACAAGGCCCAGCTAGGCTCGCAGGCCCATCTTCAGGCCGGACAGTCCGGGTCAGAACGGTCGGACAGTCCGGGATGGACGGACACTCTGAGTAGTGTCCGGGTGGTGTCCGAACTGGCCTTCTGAATGTCCATGCCAGGTTGGGGCTGGGGCAGGCCGGACACTCCGGCCGAGTCGCACCGGACACTCCGGCTGGGCCAGACACTCTGGCTGGTTCCGGGCGGACACTCCGGCCCAGTCAGCTTCAGGGCAGGTGCAGCTTCAGGGCTCATGGATCGACGCAGCGGGGGCTCGTACCTGATGATGCACAGAGTAGTGGTATGAAGTAGCAAGCCATCCAGGTGTATGTCAAAGTCACATGATGAGAGGAGCGAATTCACCTTATCTTGGAGGAGCTTGGCTCGGGCACGGTTCATCGGTCCACTTGGGGGACTCGGTGGTGTAGATGTAGGAGCGTCCGTAGGACGGGCCGCATCACAACATTTCAACAATCAGTGTCTGGTAAAACCTTCCAACTCAAACCTCTTTTAAATAAGCACATAGGGGCTGCACACTCGTGTCTCGTATCCTGCTTCACTTGCACCTCATCACAATCTAGGAGAGGCCACTTCTAGAACTAGTTTGACTTAGGTGCGGTGCTTAGGTTGATGAACTGACTCAGTGGGGCTTGTATTTTTTATCACTTGTGAGCTAAACTCGTGTCTTCAAAAACACAAAAATATTTTGTCTTCTTTCTAGTCTTGTTCCTACCAGGTTCTAAAGGAAGGCATACACCGGATCGTGAAGTATTCATTGAAGCAAAGGTTCTTTGTCCATCAAAGTAGAGGTTAAAAGCACCTCAACGGTAAAGTGTGTCACCCTTGCTTTAACTTAGCTTGGGGAGGTAACCACTTCCTATACTCTCTTTTGATAACTGCATTTCTCTTTTGTTTTCATGATCTTCTCAAGTTTAGCTTGGGGAGGTTATTTTGCATGCGTAGAGTCTTGTGCAAAGTTCTTTATCTTAAAAAGTTTTCATGCTATTGTGTATCTCTTTGTTTTTGAATGCTTGCTTAGGTGAGATTTTGTTCATATTTATATAAGGGATATACTTGCTCATGTTAGGCCCCATAGGAGACAAGCCATAGCTTTGATGCACCTTGTTCAACTTTTATCTAGCTTGTGAAAAATATTGTGATCCTCTAAATATACATTGCCATGTTTTTCTACATTTTGAAAAGAAAAAAATATATAATAAAAAAATTCTTCGAAACATGCTAGTTGTCACTATTCAGAATTGTCTTAAGTGAATAGTTATGGAGTAGCACGACTCCATAGTGCTAGAAATGATGGTCTTAATAGATGCTTACTGAGTGAGTTGTCAAATAAGAAATGATGTTTCAAAGTTTCGAGATTACATATGCTAAAATTTTGTCATGGAAATCAAAGTGAGATATTGCTTTATGCATGTCTTGCGCCACTATCGCACAACATGGGATGCTAACAACTCCACTGGCCTTTAAACAATCCAAAAAGAGGAAACTCTTGGAGTTTGGCTATGAGTTGCCCAACATATGTAGCAAAAATGCTATATTTGGGTATGCATTGGTATTCTCATGGGCCTGCGTTAAAAGCAAAAGTCGGAATACTCCTCTGACCGTTATGAGAAATCATTATACCGAAAAGGGAAAACTTGGTAATGGTCACGAGTGTCCTTCCTAGCCTGCACAGTCTTGATTGAACATATACCACTCTTTTGGCATGGTCTCGTTACTAAGAAAAATATTTTCTATGAGCTCAACAATCGAAGTTTGCACTTGAGAGACTTTAATAAATGGCATGAGTGGGTAGCATTGGAAAACTCCATTTCTATTTATAACTGACAACTAATCGTGTTCAGCTTTGCCCTATACAAATAAAATATAAAAATACAATAAAGTGCGTATAGAAGGATCACAAGTTTACTTGCAAGCTAGATTTAACTTTGACATGGGGCATAGAAGTTTTTGACTAATCTCTAGTGGTTTGGAATAATATAACTGAGCTTATATTGCCTTGTATGATTATGTGCTCTCTTACTTTGAGCTTGCAGAAAAACAAGGATACCATGCATTGATTTTCAATGATAAGACAGATCACATACATTAAGTTATCGATCCCTTTTGCTCGAGGACGAGCAAGATCTAGCTTGGGGAAGTTGATGGTTGTGATATACAACACTTTTTAGCAATATAAATTATGTCATTTGCCTATCATATCTAACTATTATTATGCTTAATATGCATCATTACTTCTTTTTGTTAAATTCAATACGAGCCTTGCACACTTATAGTTTAGGTATAATTTTATCCCTCTTCCTTGTCTTTGACATGTGTGTAGGTGTTGATGATGAAGATGTACAAAACAGAGGAAAAAGGAACAAAAAGAGCATAGTATGGAGGAGCTGCAGGGACCAGACTTAGCCATTTGAGAGGTTGGAAAAGTGAAATTTCCCAACTTCTCAAAATAAAGATACAAGACCATAGTGTTGTATCCCTTGACAATACGAACTCAACGAGCCCAAGAACACCCAAAACGGAGTTTGTATGAAGAAATAGTGACCAAAATACTAAAGGGGACAGACGGTTTGACGAGCAACTATACGACCGGAGATATTTTTTTGGTCGTATAGCTCCGCCGTTGCCAAAAAGGTCAGAAACGACGGGATTTCGCCCCAGAAAAGCTCCAGGACCTTCCCTAAGTCATATGATCATATAGGGGGAACCCTAGGGCACCCCATGGCCTATATAAAGGAGGAAGTATCCAAGGAAGCCACAATACATCATATACAAGATCTAGATCCCATCTACCGCCGCCACGGCGGCGCCCTGCCGCCGTGCTGCCTCCATAGCCTCTACAGCTCCACCAAGATCCAGATCTCCATCAACACCATCAAGCCATTCAAGCAAGAAGAGGAGGAGAAGGAGGACGCCACCATCACCACGCCGACGCCACCATTACCGTGCTGTCATCACCATCTCCATCACCGGTATTCCTTCATCGTTCCCCATCATGATCTTTGTGATGGGTTGTAACATGGCTTGAACCCCCCTTTTATTAATGTTATGATGATTTGAGTAATTGAAGTGTGGTGTGTTCTTGTTAATTAATATGTTTGTGCTTTCTCTTTACATTGTTCTATTGATGATATTATTCTAGTGATTGGAGACGTCCAATCCATTGTTGAGGAATTTACTAGGGATTCACGCAGTGTCATTAGTCTCTACTCGTTCCATGGGCCTGACAAGTCCGTGGGTAGAACTAATAGGCTATTTGCTATAAGTGATTTGCGGAGGCAATAGCAGCTTAGGATGCACCGCCCATTAAGATTTAATTTCCTGAAGATCACTTATGATATAGATAGGTATAGTGTTGCGAATTGCTTGACCCCAAAGTGACATACGGGATATCTTGTGACTAGCACACTTGCTTAGGAGTATGATTGTCCATAGAACTTAATGCCTTTGCTCTGGTTTACCTTGATTAGTCTTGTTACCTTAATACACTATTCTCTTACAGATGACCCATGTCCGGAGAGGGTGTGGACAATTGAGTTGTCTAGTTGCCACTTACCAACGGTGAGAGACAACGGTATATGAGGGACCGCCACAATTATAGTTAATAGCTATTCCATAATCACTTATCATGCACACCGGTATACGCATTAATATTTCATCTCATTGCATTCACCTCTTTTCAGTTTTACTCTCGTTCTAGTTTTCTTTCCAGCCTTAGTAGTAGTTATTACAAAACATCTTAAATTCATTTATCCTAGCAACTTATAGAATAGGCTATTTCCAAACCACGGTTTGGGTGCGTACGTGGTCGCATTGACAATGCGGCTGCGAGGGTCGTGTTCGCCGAGCTCCCATCGGGACAAACTCTTAAATATTTGCTGCTGCAAGTAATGCGATAACCCTGTTTTGGTGCAGGAACTCAGATCCATCAATGTCCTTCTTCTCCGCAATGGCTACATTCTTTCTTCGAGCTTCCGATCTTCATGGCCATCTTGAGGGAGTTCTTGTTGGTGGTAAGCTTTCTTGTTATGGACAGTTAGCTTTTGGAGTTCAACTCGGAGGGATTAGTGGGGTAAAAAGCTATAGGATAACGATTGTGGTCCAAACAAGCAGATCCAACCGAGGGTCTAGGCCTCACGAGGTGTATTTAGCAGGGTACCAGCAGTCATCCTGTGTTTGGGAGAAATACTAGACATCGGGAGATGCGCTTATTCGGGACGTTTTCGTTCCAAGTTGGGTCTGATGCAACGTCTTGGGTAACGCACGTAAGAGAGAAACATCAAAGCAACATAGCAATCCTAGACGGTTATTACAGAACAAGCCAGTTTGCACCCAAGGGTGTCAATCATACTTAAGCATTACAAAATGTGTTAAGGGATGATACATGACTCTACCCTATGCTAGACGGTCTAGTATGATAGTGCGAGTGACTACTTAGTGGGTGCATCTGCGGAGTCATCGTTGGCTTCTAGCAGAGCAGTGTAGGTTTCCTACACATCCTGGATGTGCTTGAACCTACGGATATTCTGACGGGCGGTGATGCACTTCCTGCCTCTCTTAGGAGCAGCTTCCCTCGAGGTTCCTTCAGTGGCGGGGGTTCGTACTTGATTCCTTTGCATGGCTTCTAGAGCTTCCTTACTAGTGAGAATGGCTTGTAAGTGACGGAGCTCCATCTAGGAGTGGTGTTATTTGTCGGCGACTGTAGTTAACACTTCGTTGCCAGAGTAGCTGAAGCGAGTCTGAAAAGAAAAAGTAGGGTATGCTAGGCTGGGGTCTTGAGATCCTCTGGTGTAGTCAATGTTTCCTTTCATTGGGAGATAAAAGGTTGTGGGATGCCTCATTTATGGAAGGAAATCACGGGTGCACATTAAAGCTTCTCTGGCTATCATGGCAATAGCAAGTACCGGACTGGGCATCTAGGGTCCACTGGAATAGATAGGGCTTCCATCGATTCCAGGCTTGGCTAGTATGACAATCTATCCAACATAATCTCCTGATTCCAGTCCCTTGTAAAGGTTGTAGATAAGTTTATGGTGGTAACTGCAAAGTTGCAGGGAGTCCTAGAGGAGTCAGGGAAATCTAGTATTCAGCCACTCTTCATCAACAAGTTCCATCTACAAAAGTTTTTAGGGTAGGATTGGGTTAATGAAAAGTGTGCAGAATTTTTAGGATTTAGAAATTTCTCTTAATGCAAGTAGTTTTCAAAACAAAAGGGGAACAGATGTAAGCACTTTTGAAATAGGCATCTCTTTTCCCTTGTATTTAAGAAGATAGGTTTTTTGCTCTTTGTCTGACATCCATGCTAACTAAGGTCTCCTATTGACGAGGGTTTAACTCGTTAATGCCCATTGTTATGGACTTCGGTTTTGGAGAAGGAGGGAGCGTTGGAGGCATCAGTCGGCTAGCAAACAAGCACACATGGACGCAAGGTTTACCCAGGTTCATTCCTCGTAGAGGTCCCTACTCCTGCTTGTCTGCTCTTGGAATTAACGAAGGAATCGAAGATTACAGGGGCGCGCAGATGCAATCTGGCGAGAGTTGTGGGAACTAGGGTTGTGATTGTCCTCCTTGCCACCCCCTCCTAGCCTTTATATAAATAGGCTAGGTCTCGGGTAGCAGGCCGAGTCGGTTACAGATTAGGGTTCGCCTTTTGAACTTTCTATCTTAAGCTTCTTCTTGTCTCGCAAGCAATCGAAGAGTCCGTGGGTCACGCGAATTCTACATTGGGCCTTTGCAACGCCGCGGGCTTCTGCCGTATCCGGGCCGTATATACCAAACTCGAGAACCTGTAGGGTATACCCATGTCAGTAGCCCCCGAGTGTCTAGTGGAATCGTAGATTCGACTGGAGAGTTTATGAAGCCTTTTGAGTGCATGACTGAACATATTTTCGAGTGTTCAGTTTGTGTCATAGGGATTGTTTATATACATGCCTGATTTATCCAATGTATCGGTATCAGTTAACTGGCTTAGGGCAAAACAACGCAATCTACTCGAACTCATGTCCCCGGACTGGAATTCGGAAAAGTGATTGCGTAATTTGACTCAGGCGGCGGAGTTCTTACAGGAGTCGAATTCCAGTGTATAAGTGTGAGCACTCGACGCGTCCGTCAAGGCATGTTCATCGTACCTGCAGGCACGGATATGTTTCTGGTACTGCGCAGCAGATGCGTTGCCAGGCCTTATACAGGTCTTATCTTCACGCTGTAAGCGCGGCATCCGAATTTTTTATCATCCTTCGGGTGGCCCAGGAGACGCAGTCTCTTTGTAGGGAAAGTATGAGGCGGAGTCGCCATAGCATTCGAGTGTGGATGTTATCAACACATGGTACAGTGTACAAATAATCATAGGGTGCGCGACCAGCGCTCCCTATGGGAGTAGCCCCCGAGTGCCTGGTTGAGTCGAAGACTCGAGCGGGGACTGAAGACCTTTTGCGACTGCTATCGTCTTTTGTTGCTTGTTTCAGTCGAATTTGCTTCCGGCGCTCCCTATGGGAGTAACCCATAATGCACAATCGAATCGTCGGTTCGAGTGATGGGTTTGTCTTGAATGTTCATATACTTGCATAAAAATAATCGTCGGGTGCGCGACTAGCGCTCCCTATGGGAGTAGCCCCCGAGTGCTTGGTTGAGTCGAAGACTCGAGCAAGGACTAAAGTAGTCAAAAAAAATTCTTCTGCTGGTATCGATGACATCAGTGCTGATGATGTGATGACCTCATTTGCCTGCTTGAGCGGTTTTGACAGGACGTGATGAGCGGTGGATCCCACTTTCTGACTTTAATTTGACTGGGCGTGCGTAATCTTCTATTTTAACTGTGTCTCCTCGATTTCCGCGTGTAATGGGAATAGTGGGGGACGGTTCGTGGTTCAGCTTCGCCACGTGGTGATGGCGATGTGTGCCACGCGTCTAGTAGGGTTTCTGCTGGCCGTTGGATGGCATCCGTGAAGGGGTTAAGTAGCAGCGTAGCTGCTAAATTTCCCCATCTCTTCTTGCGCGTGCCTCCTTCGCCATTACTGCTCTCTCTGCTTCCTTGCGCACTTTCTCTTCGTGGCACTGGACCATCTCCGTGTCTTCCCCAGTTACTTCCTTCGTTCGCATCACCATCGAAAGATGGGTAAGAAGAAGGGAGGCGTCGCCGCTGAATCTACGGCCACCATTGCTGCCGCCAAGAAGAAGGGCGGTACCACCACCATGGGCACCAGTGCCGTCGATGCTGGGAAGAAGAAGGGTGCGGGCACCCACATCACCAATGGCGCCTGGTGTGCGTCCATCATCAAGCCTGTCGAGTTGCATCTTCATTGTCAAGATGGAGTTCTTCCACCCGCGGAAGACGACTCGCGAGTGCCCGGTGACGAGGTAATCCCTTGTCCTCCTCCGGGTTTCTGGGTGATGTTCCTTGTGTTCATCATCCGAGGTCTTTCTCTCCCTGCATCCTTTCTTCAGGGGTCTCCTTTGTTTCTATGGGCTCCAGCTGCACCAGCTGTCCCCAAATTCTATTCTCCACATCTCTTGCTTCATCACTCTTTGCGAGTGCTGGCTCAGAATCGAGCCACACTTTGGCCTCTTCAAGAGGCTTTTTAAGCTGAAACGTCAGTTGGCGTCTGGCTCGGTAGTCTACGACGTAGGAGGCTGCGGGATCCACGTCGACTCCTATGTTACCTACTTTCACATCAAGCTCACAGCGTCCGTCCAAGGGTGGAGAGACAAGTGGTTCTACATCCATGACCAGAAGGCCGACAGAGAGCACTACAGACTCGTGCCCTTCGATCCCGCGACACCTTGCAAGAGGAGGCGCTCCTGGAAGGATGTCGTGATGCCTGGAGAGTCCGAGGAAACAGAGGTGCTGTATACGCGCGTCTGCAACCTCGAAAGTCGCATAGGCAAAGAAGAGGGAGGCGTCGCTCTCATTCACACGTGGTTGCACCGCCGCGTCCAACCTCTGTAGGCCAGAGTCCACCCAATGTACTGCTGGGCTGGTGCGAGCGATGTCACTCGCGTATTTGCCGATGGCATTTCTGCGGGTGAGGTAGACAAGAGGTTGCGATTGGTGACCAAATATACCGCCAAGGAGGATCTTCCGGGCGAACCAGTCATGCTTCCTTTTGATGCCTCTAACCCTCCTCCTAAGGTAGAATTGTACTACGAAGTAGTTTTCTTTGTCGATTGCCACCAAGTACTTGATATATAGTAATGTATCTTCTGAATGCAGGATTGGAAGGTGTCATCCAATTTGCCCCCTCGTCCTGAAGGAGTTATCCCTCACGAAGTGGAGGAAGAGGACGAGTCAGAGTCGACCATACCAATTGAAGAGGAGGTGGGAGCCCCCGAGTCCAGCGGCCATGATACTCGCAAGCGTTCTCGCAGCAAGGACTCGGATGCTTCATCACCGACGATGCTGGAGGGTCCTTCTGTTGTTGCAGAGGAGCCAATCCCCGCCGTTCCTGTGTGCTCCATGGCTCCTCCTGCTCGGAAGAAGCGGTGAATGCCGAAGGAGTCGTCGTCGGAGGAACTCTTCGACCTTGATAAATTTAACTGGTGAGTTCTGCATTCGCGAACTTGTCTTGGTTTCTTTTTGGAGTTGCTTTTTCTGAAGTTTTTGCTGGATGTGTTTTGTAGTCAAGCATCGTCATCGTCTTCTGACGACGTCCAATTTGTGAAGTCGCAGACTCCAAGGCCAAAGATGTGGCCGAGTGCTCTCCTTCTCCTCCAGTGGTGGCCCACTCCGGGCACAATTCTTCGAGTTCCCCTCATGCTGGGGAACACCAGATGGTTGCCTGGACGACTGCGCGATAGTCATCTTCGGAGTCCCTGGAGGATCACTTAAGCGTCCTTTTTGCTGTTTTGACAGTCGAATTTATACTTTGTGCTGCCGCTAAATCTTTGATTTTTTCTTAATGCAGCTTATTGTGAAGGAAGCTGCTCGCCTGGCGGAGCAAATCCTTGTCATGGGTCGATAGCACGCTATGCTGGACAATCGCCATCGTGTCGTCGAAGGTTAGTTCTGGCTTCGTCTTTTGTCTTCGTGAAATTTATAAACTCGATTGATGATACATCCTGTGCTTTGTAGTTGAGCATAATGAACTTCTTCATTGTGTTACTACCCTTGAGAAGGCGCTTGCCACAGCGACGAAGAATCGCGACAAAGCAATCGTAGCTCTGGAGGAGTCGCGAAAGCGCGAAGAGGATTTGCGCGCCTCCACTGCTGAGAGGGAAAAGTTGAAGAACAACTTTTCTCGATTGCCCAGTGTCTCGGGTATTTTTTCCAGCTGGATTTGCGTTGCTCCTTGTTTGATGTCGTATTGCTATGCTAACACCTTATGTATGCAGATGCCGGTGGCCTGAGCTTTGATGCCCAGTCCCTTCGCCGCGAAGATGCGTTGGCTGGCGCCTTGGCCACAGTCGAGGACCGCAGCACTTCCCTTTAGGGGACATTGACATAGGCCAAGGGTGTGCTTAGTCGCATCCGTGAGGATCTGACTCCCAAGGCTGAGCTGATTGATAACCTTGAGGACCTGGTGGAGTCCCTTGCTGGGGGTATTACCATGGACTTCAAGAACTCGCAACGGTCTGTTGGTGCTACCATGGCACTCGCGATGGCGTAGGCCCATGGCGTGGAGCTGGATCTCTCCGCGATCTCCAAGGCGATGCCCGTCGGCGCGGATGGCCAATAGGTAGTGTTTGCTCCCTTCGCTACTGGTTGTGGTAAGTATGGGCCGCTGCTCATCGACACAGTCGCAAAATATTCTGCGAAGCTGCAACGAGCGAAGAAGGCGGCGAAGACTGCGGCATCAGGGGCTACCACTAGGAAGTCTGTGGCATCAGAGGCTGTCACGGATTCGATGAGGCCTCCGAAGTAAAAGTCCAAGTCGAAGGAGCAGATTGCCCCTTAGTTGCCAATCTGTAATAGTTGTAGTTATCTTTTGTTGTAACTATGCTTTTTGTGGGAGTATGCTTGTCGAGACTTTGATGTGCTTGAATGCATTCATGTGTTTTTCAATGTATTCTTGGTCTCTTATTTGCTTCTTCCCTGATTGTGATAGGGTACTTCGAGTGGTCCTTCGAGTGATCCTCGTGACTCTCCTCCCACCAATGAAACCATGGCGTAGTCGCGTTCAAATGTGGAGGAACTGTCGTTGCTGTCGCGATTGCACAGCCGCATTAAGCAGTTGGAGCGCGAGTTGCCCATCATCCATGGTAGCGCGGATGTGTGGAAGTTGAAGGCGGAGAAGGCCACCGCCCGTGAGAAGTATCTCTTGGAGGAAGTGGCACAGCTGAATGAACAATTCAAATGTTAGCTTTCTGCCTTCTCATCTTTTCTTTTAGTTAGTCGCGGCGATGCCTTGTCTTCACACTTTGCCTTTTGCTTGGTGTAGTTGTCAGCGCTCGTCATCCACAGGATGAAAAGGACCATGTAGCTGTTCAAATGAACAACCTGACCCAGGAGCAGCTACAGGCGAGTGGGTATTTTTGGGTGGACCACGACCGTGCAGTTGCCTTGGCGACCCTGCATGATCGTTCTTCTCGAGTGCTCCAATGCCTGAAGAAGGCGCAGTCGTGCCTTAAGCACATTTATGAAGCCATGTTTCCTCTCGACGTGGTGCCTTCAAGCATGATGGCCCTTCTGGCAAGGTTCCAGGATATGAGGGCGGTCCGCGAGTGCGTGCGACAGCAGTTAGTAGCAGGTGCTAAAGCTGCATTGTCACTGGTGTGACAGCATAGGCCGGATGTAGATGGTGCGTCTATTTCCACTAGGCCGCCGCCTCCGCTAGAAGGTATGACCTGGGACATGGTTCCGCACTATCAAGCGGTTGACCGACCAGCAGAGGACATTGTCGATTTCTTCGAGGAGTAGACGAACGTTCTTCTTTTGCAGCAGTAGCATGATTTGTATCCTGCACATAATTGTATAAGTGTTGTAAAGTTCATATGATTGTATTGGGTGTATGTAAATACCCATTTATTTGTGAAGAGCTTGCTAGCTAATAGATTGTTCGAGTGTATTGTACTCTGTAGTTCCTTTTCGTTACCCTGACTTGTGTTTATCTCAGCATCTTGCCAACCTGTCAGGTGTGTTGCAGCTGGGTTGGTGTTTATCAAGGTTCGATTAGTATTGTGTCGGCTACTCAGGATACTGCGACTTGTTCATAGAACAAAGATGTGAAGGGTGGCGCAGCCCCCAAGTGATGAAATTGCAAGAAAGTAGAAAAATACATAGAGTTTCAGGGCACTTAGCTTTATTTATTCGCAGAATAGTACGAGCTACAATGTGTAGCTAAGTAGCCTGGCTGAATAGCCTTATTTGTAATGTAAAAACGACTAAGGGTAGAAACGACGCAGCTGCGCGACGTTCCAGGGGTTGGAGTATGCGACTCCTGTCTCGAAATCTTTAAGGCGATAGGCGCCACCTGGGATTACTTCTGTAATCGCGTATGGTCCCTCCCAAGGGGACTCGAGCTTGAGATACCCTTGTTGCTTCAGTCATAGGACCAGGTCTCCTTCGACGAAGGACCTGGGACATAGCCTTCTGTTGTGGTAATCGCGGAGACTCTGCTGGTAGATCGTTGATCTCTCCGCTGCTATCTTGCATGCTTCGTCAAGGAGGTCGACGGAATCTTCAAGTGCGAGTGTTGACTCCTTCTCACTGTATGCGACCACCCGCGGGGCTTTGTAGCGTACTTCTGCGGGTAGTACCGCTTCAGCACCGTGCACCATGAAGAACAGAGTGTACCCCGTGGTGCTGTTTGGAGTTGTGCGCAAACTCCAAAGAACTGATTGCAGTTCGTCTGGCCAGCATCCAGCGGCTTGTTCGAGTGGTCGGAGGAGTCGTTTCTTGATTCTGCCACAGACGAGGCCGTTGGCCTTTTCGACTTGACCGTTGTTTTGTGGGTGAGCCACCGAGGCGTAGCTTATGTTGATTCCTAGGTTTTCACAGAATTCCTGGAACTCCTTAGAGGTGAAGTTTGTCCCATTGTCCATGATAATGCCGTGTGGCACTCCGAAACGGTAGACAATGGACTCGAAGAACTTGACGGCGCTGGCCCCTGATTGATTTGTCACCGGCATGGCCTCCATCGACTTGGTGAATTTGTCGACTGCAACCAAGAGGTAGACGTAACCTCCTCGCGAGGATTTTGGGAGCTTGCCGACCATGTCGAGTCCCCATTGCACGAAGGGCCAAGCCAATGGTATTTGCCGAAGTTCCACGCCAGGTGCGTGAGGTTTGTCTGTGAATTGTTGGCAGGCATTGCAGCACTGGATGATGTCCTTGGCGTCGCGCATGGCCGTGGGCCAGTAGAATCTAGCCCGTAGAGCTTTGGCAACGAGGGCGCAACTGCTAGCATGGTGCTCGCAAGTGCCTTCGTGGATGTTGAGGAGGATGGCCCTTCTGTCCCCATTGGAGATGCACCGTTGTAGTACTCCTATGATGTTGTGCTTGTACAATTCCCCATTGATGAGGGCGAATGCCTTGGATCATCACGCCATGTGTCGCGTGTCAGTTGGATCATCTGGCAGTCTCTTGATGAGTAGATATGTGATGTAGGGTTGTGTCCAAGATGGATCGATCATCATGACACCCATTGGTCCTTCGAGTCCTGTATCAAGCTCCAGGTCGTCAAGTGCCATTGGCTCGTTAGGTGGCGTAGCCCCGAGTCCGTTGACGTGCCAGCTTTTGTTCTCTGGAGCCTTGGGCTTGATGGAGCGCTCGCAGATGCGCTCGAGAAATACCCCAGGTGGTATGGGGGCGTAGGTGGAGCCAATATTGGCGAGTAGGTCCGCCTCTTCATTGCTTTCGCGACCCACATGTCGCAGCTCACAGCCGTCAAAGTCTACTTCGAGTGTGTCGTATAGGTCGCGATAGGCGATCATGTTGTCGCTTAGTGCATCGTACTCGTGCATCGTTTTATTGACCACTAGTTTGGAGTCACCGTAGATGATGAGCCTTTTGGCGCCGCGGGCTTTCGCCAACCGCATCCCGTGGATTAGGGCTTCGTACTCAGCTTCATTATTGGCGGTGGTGAACTGCATTCGCAGAGTGTATTTCATATTGTCTCCCTGGGGCGATGTCAGTATGACACCTACGCCAGCTCCGTCCTTTCGCTTGGACCCATCGAAGTGCATTGTCTAGAGGTAGGACATATCTGGCTTGTTAGGGAGTTGGTTCTCCATCCAGTGTATGAGGAAGTCCGGGAGAACTTGCCACTTGATCGTGTCGCGCTTCTCGTATGTGATGTCCTGTGGAGACAATTCGATTCCTAGAGTGCGACTTGTCCGGTGGCATCAGGATTATTGAGTATATGCCTAAGCGGGGCGTTGTTTACCACCACGATTGGGTGCTCCTCGAAGTAGTGGCACAATCGCCTAGCTGTCATGAAGACGCCGTAGGCCAGCTTCTGATAGTGTGGGTACTGCTGCTTTGTTGGCGTGAGCACCTCGCTGAGGTAGTATACTGAGTGCTGGACCCCTTGGACTTTATTTTCTTCGGCTCGCTCCACCACGAGCACCATGCTGACCACCTGGTTGGTGGCGGAGATGTAGAGCAATAGTGGTTCCTTTTCACGAGGCGTCACCAGTACTGGCAAGGTGGATAGTAGGCGCTTGATGTCTTCGAATGCTTCTTGTGCTTCGTCTGTCCACTCGAACTTGTTAGCTTTACGGAGAAGTTGGTAGAAAGGCAGTGCTTTTTTGCCCATTTGACTGATGAATCTACTGAGCGCTGCGATTCGCCCAGCCAGCTGATGGACGCCTTTTATGTTCTTCGACTTCTCCATGGACAATATGGCCTTTATTTTCTTTGGGTTTGCTTCGATCCCTCTCACAGAGATGAGATACCCGAGTAACTGCCCAGATGGCACGCCGAAGGCGCATTTGTCTGGACTGAGCTTGATCCGGTAGCGGTCGAGGTTGGCGAAGGTCTTGTGGAGATCGTCGATTAGCGAGACTTCCTCCTTGGTTTTGATGACGATGTCGTCAACATAAACTTGGATGTTGCGACCAAGTTGATTCTTGAGGCAAGCCTGCATGCACCGCTGATAGGTAGTTCCTGCGTTTTTTAGCCCGAAGGGCATGGTGTTGTAGCAGAACACACCGAAGGGCATTGTAAACATCGTCTTCTCTTGGTCTTCCTCCTTCATTCGAATCTGATTGTAGCCTAAGTAGGCATCGAGGAAGAAGAGGCGCTCGCATCCTGTGGTGGAGTCGATGATTTGGTTGATTTGCGACAACGGGAAGTGATCCTTTGGGCAGTGCTTATTCAGGGAGGTGAAGTCCACGCACATCCGCAGGATATCCGTGTCTTTTTTGGGCACCAGCACTGTGTTAGCGAGCCAAGTGCTTTCCTTGATCTCGCGTATGAAGTTTGCGTCGAGGAGTCTGTTGATCTCCATTCCGACTGCTTTTGGCCTTGGTTCAGACAGTCGATGTATTGTCTACTTGACTGGCCTTGCGTCTGGATTTACGTTGAGTGAATGCTCGGCGAATTCCCTAGGAACCCCTGGCATGTGCGCTGGACACCAGGCAAAGATTTCCCAGTGCTCACGGAGGTATTCGACGAGCGGGAGTTCCTATGCGGAACTCAAGTTGTTGGCGATGAGGGTCGTCTTGGTCGGGTCCGTCAGATGGACTTGGACTTTCTTCATGTGCACCAACGATTCGAAGGACAGGTCGGGTGAACTTGGCCTGCTCAGGGGAGGCAGACTGTTGTCTGTTGACTCCTTCAATCTTGCGAGTTCCTCCTGCATGCCGAAGGACAGGGGATTCTGTTGAATTCCCTATCGCAGTTGTCAGACCTCTCAAAGTTTCCGTTGATTGCGATGACGCCGTTTGGACCTGGCATTTTCATCTGCAGGTAGGCATAGTGCGGCACCTCCATGAACCTAGTGAACGCGACGCATCCGAGGATACAGTGGTATTGTGAGGGCCAGTCGAAGACCTCAAAGTCGATGCGCTCTCGCCAAAAGTTTTGCGGCGTGCCGAGGATGACGTCGAGGTTGATTTTGCCCAGGGGATATATGCCCTTCCCTGGGACGATGCCGTGGAGCATTGTGTATGAAACTTCTAGGCAAGTTAGAGGGATCCTCATCGCACACAAGGTACTCGGAACATGAGGTTGATGCCGCTTCCGTCATCCATGAAGACGCGACTCATATCGAAGCCCCCGATCTGTGCCTCGAGTACGAGGGGACAGTGGCCTGGACGAGGAACTTGACGCGGATGATCGCGCATGTCAAAGGTGATGCAGGAGTCGCTTCCACTAAGGTACTCAGTGGTGGAGGGTGGAGAGTTTATCGGCAGATTGACTTGGCGAGTGATGGCCTTCTGCACTCGATTTGAGGGACGCCCCCTTTGGATCATCCCCATGTTGCCCACAGCTCGTGGGTATGTTTCGCCTCCGTGATGCTGGACCGGCACGGCCGCGGGTGCTGGTGGCCCAGGCGGTCGTGGAGGAGCTGGCTCGAATGAGGGCCTGGCTCGGATGAATCGCGACGCGATCAATAGGGGCTATGGAGCCGCCTCAGGCATTGTAGCACATGGAACTCCTCCACCACCACCCAGGCCACCACCACCCGCGGCCGCGCCGGTCAGCATCACAGACGGCGCCAATTGACGAGGGTTTAACTCGTCAATGCCCATTGTTATGGACTTGGGTATTGGAGAAGGATTGGGCCTTGGCAACGCCGCAGGATTCTGCCGTATCCAGGCCGTATATACCAAACTTGAGTACCTGTAGAGTATACCCATGTCACCTATAGTCATGATGGCTCTGATACCATGTTTGTGGGGTCCCCCGGATTTATCGTCCGAGAAATCCATGTTATGCATATATCCACATTCCCATGATCAGTGAGCCATGGAACATAACTGACAAGTATCATCACAACATCCAAAACTTAATGAATACAAGACTTACATAAATGCCATTATGGATACATAATCTTTCGTAGCGGATCTTCATCGAACAGAGAGCCTAATAATGCCTTAACCTACAGACAACTGACTGGGAAGATGTCCTAGCTCGCATAGATGTCACCTTATCCTTCCATCTTCTAGCTTCTGAAATTTTGGCCAAGTAAATAGCCAGACATAATACCAGTGGGTACTTTGAATGTACTTGCTGATGCCTGCAAGTGCACAGATCGTTTCTAGCTAGTTTCGAAATAAAGATATCGATCCCACAGGGAGCAGGAGTCTGAAGTCTAATAACTCTTTGAATTAAATACTGAAATAGTAATGCTAAATAATGTTCTAAGTAACAAGATAAAATGCGAGTTTTGTGTAAAAGATATTTTTGGGTTTTCAAATAAGAGAACAATAAGTAGACTAAAGTTGTAAGAAAACAAGAGCATGCAAGTATGATTACGAAAGTCCTACAAGATGATGGAAAGAGTTCTCAGGGAGTAGTGGATCCACCACTAGTAATTAGAAAGAGTGATCAAAATTATTATAATGAATAAGACCATTTATGATATGTGTGGGAGGAGCTCCATATATGGACGAATAGGCAGCAACCACTACACACATCATTCGTCATAACCACAACAGACAACAATCGACATCAATCGAATTACTGCGCTATTAAGGGACTTTACCCCATAGGATGTATCCCATGGCATGGACAATGTTCCGTGAGTTCTCCTCGGTTCCCAAGTTGACACGTTAGGAATGACAACAATTTTATAGTCACCATAAGTGATATCATCCCTCCGTCTACCAACTAGTAGTTCCCTCCATCGAGTCCTCAGTGAGGCAAATATTGAGTGGCGCGCTTCACCCAACATCAAGATGAAGGAAATCTAACACAGACACATAATGAACAATATCACATAATAATTTTATCTCAATTCAATCTCATAGTAGGGTTTCTCCATCTCCACAAGAACAAAGGAAACTACTCACACATGAAGGCAATCAACATCATGGATAGAATATGGATGAAGTATGATGATACAATTGAAGACAAGTGCAAATCCAAGATTCAATCTAGAATTACAACAAGTAACCAAAAGGGATCGGTGATGGAGACGTTGTTCATGAAGATGACGATGTAGATCGATCTGGAGGCCTTCAAGATCCTAGTCCCTTCTCCTCTTGTGTGATGGTGATGGTGTAGATATGATTGGAGGCAGCTATGGCGGTGGCACGACGGCAGGGCTCCGCCGTGGTGGAGGATATGGCTTGGTACCTCTCTCTTGGCTCCTCCCACCTTTATATAGGCATTGGGGGTGCCCTAGGATTCCCCCAATACCGTTATATGACTTAGGGAAGGTTTTGGAGCTTCTCTAGGGCGAAATCCCATTGTTTGCAACCTTTTTCGCAACTATATGGCCAGAAAAATGCTTTCCGCCGTATAGTTTCTCGTCAAACCTTTAGGTTCCGAAGTGTTTTGGCTGCTGTTTCTTTATACAAACTCTGATTTGGGTGTTCTTAGGCTCGTTGGATTCATATCGACGAGGGATACAATATAGTAGTCTTGGATATTTATTTTGAGAAGTTGGAAAACTCACTTTTTCCAACACCCAAATGGCTAAGTCTAGTCCTTGCACCTCCTCAATACTATGCTCTCTTTGTTCCTATTTCCTTTGTTTTATCCATAATCATCATCAACACCTACACACATGTCATAGACAAGGAAAGTCATAAAATTCTACCTAAACTAATAAATGTGCAAACCTCATATGAAAGTAAATGAGAACTAGAAGTCATGCATATAAGGCATAGCCATAGCTGGAAGAAACATGATATGAGAGATAAATTGATGAGGACATCCCTACAGTTACACCTACCCCAATTACTACTAATGATGTTCCAGCTTCTACAAAGAGAGATCAATCAAATGAGATAAGGATGGGACCAATTACAAGAGCTCGTGTTAAGCTACTAGAACAACGGGTGAACTTGTTTCTTAACGAACCTGATGTTTTAGTTAATGAGAATTTTATACTACCTAAGTCTTTGAATTATTGTATGATCAGGTACTTGGGAGAAGCAGGCGTAGCACGGAGCAAGGAGCTAATGGAACATGGCGTGTTGATCAATGAAGAATGCGCGAGGGAGGAGAGGGAGGAAGCGCAAGGAGAACACAAGGTTAAAGATCAACACTTGGTGGAAGATCTCTGTCGCGGCAGAGAAATGCCACTATTCTCTGCCACGACAGGCTACCGCGGCACAGAAACAGCAAGATTTGCTGCCACGAGAGAGTCCTGAGGCCGAACCCCTTATGGGTCGGTTTGTACCCTAGTTGGGTGGGACCAACTCGATCACCCCCTTAGACACCGCACCCCCCAGACTCTTAAATAGATGGGGCGCATTAGTTTTAGGGTTTTAGACCACGTTAAAATTATTTTGGAGTTGTTTCTTTCATAGAACCTCTAGAATTACTTGTGATTGATTTCTACCAACTGTAATTGAGTGTGATCTATTGTTCCACTGGGAATTAGTAGATTGCAAACTACCGTTCATGGTCAACGGCTACGTGCGCAAGAGTGTGGTGTTGTGAATATCCTACAAGGTTCGAGAGCTATTGCATTGGCATCAAGGTTCGAGCGGGAGAGATCATAGCTACACACTAGTTATCTATCATCCACCATCATCATCGACAGGTGCTTGCTGAGAAGATCAGGCCACCCCATATCATCTTGGTATCAGATTTCCTTGTTGCCTCGGTAAGCATCCACAAATCCATCCGTAGATTAGTTCGTGTTTTTCATCCTATACAGAAAAAGGCCCACAAAAAGAGTTCCCATAGCCTAGATTACATCGTATTCGAGTAACAGTTGCTGGTCGTGTTCCTATTTTAGTCTCGATCTAGATCTATTCATCATTTTTTCTTCGTGTTCTAGCCGAATCCACCTTAGTTTTTCGCCGCCTCTAGCAGATCCGATCTTAGCTAGGAGTCCTTGTGTTTTACTCTTGGTCGAGTCGGTTTTCATTATAAAAAGAAATTTGCTGCCGATTCTGCCGCGACACGAAAACGAGCCGTTTCCTGCCACGAAGTCTGCTGCGACACGAACTCCTGCCGCAGCACGTTTTCTCTGCCGTGTGACCGCTCGCTGCCGTCGCTCTGCCGCGACACAAATTCCGCATGTTTCTCTGTCGCGCGCCATCTGCTCTGCCACCGCTTCTGCCGCGACACAAGTTTGCACGCGTTCTCTGCCACGCATCGCTGCTCTGCCGCCGCTCTGCCATGACACAGTTTTGGCCCCTTTTTCCGCCGCGGTACAGAAGTTTCTGCCATGGCACGATTTTGATCAGTTTTTCTGCCATGACAGCCATACTACAAAGTGTGATGCACTTTTCCACAACCTTAGCCACAGCCTTTCCATTTCATACGTGTAGGAACTTTCCCATTAAGACTAGTTTCCGCTCTTACAGGCTGCTCGTAGGTTTTGGTGCTTTGCTTTGTGAATTGGCCATGATATATATATTCAAAAAAAGAGATATTGCAAAAGAAAAAGCAAAAAGTGAAAGAAGCTATGCAAACGAAAAAAGAAACAAAAAAAAGAAAAGGAGTTTTGAGAAAGAGGCCTAGTGATATCTTTGTGCACCGGTAGATTGAGCAATCTTGTGCCTGTTTACTTTGAGATTTGCTAGTGTCTCTCGAGAGTAGTGCAACACCCTTCATAGTTGCATTGCCACATTTTTCACCATGTGTGTGTTTCTTGGGTTTTTGTACGATCAGCACTAGGACTTGTTTGCGATGTACTTAGGATTCCATACCTAGAGCTCCACCATAAATAACATGTGTGCATGTCATCATTCTATATACCTTTGATATTCACTTAATCACATCAGTGCATAAGCCTTTGAGTAAGTTTGGTAAAGCATCTCTATTCACTTTGGAATGGTAAGATCTCCTTTCTTGTCTGTTGTGAGTGAGTTGTGAGAGTTTTCCACCAAACAGATTTTGATTTTTGCACTAACCTACTAATCATGTCTTTGAGTGATGATGAAGTTGTGTCACAGAGAAAGCAGGTTGAGGAGCTTGTTAATTGGCGTGAGTCTATTGATGGGAATATGAAGGACATGCAAGAGGCAGTGGATCAGAATACTGGCGCAGTCAATAATACTCAAACTCAAGTGACAATAATCAATGTCAATGTTGCCACCTTGCAGCATTTGATTGAGGCTCTTACAACAGCAATTCAGCAAAGACATGATTATCAACCCGATGATGTGTTTGAGGATCATGATGAGGGTAGTGCGGCTGATGCTTCTCCACATCGTGGCAGGGGACGTGCCAATCCCCCTGCACTTACTACTGCTCCTCTTTATGGACGTGGATATGCCCCTTTGGGACGTGCTCAGCGTGTTTTGAACCAAGCTAATGATGGTTTGGGCAAACCCAAGTTTTCAATTCCCTCCTTCAATGGTTCACTTGATCCTGAGGATTATCTTACTTGGGAATTGAAGATTGAGAAGCTCTGGTGTTTATTTGATTATCCAGAAGACAAGAAGGTCAAGGTTGCAGCGTCAGAGTTTGATGGATATGCTTTGCGGTGGTGGGATGCTATTGTGTAGAATAGAAGGGACGACAATCAACTTCCTATGATGGATTCGCGCGAGATGAAGAGAATCATGAAGGATCGTTTTGTACCCACCAATTACTTGCGATCAGTTTTTGATAAGTTAACATAGTTGAGGCAAGGAAACATGTCCGTTGAAGAGTACTACATGGAGATGGAGATGGAGATGCTTATGCAACGTGCTAAGGTTCATGAGTCCCTTGAGATGACTATGCAGGATTTTCTCAACAATTTGAAGCTTTAAATCAAGAGCATTGTTCGTCATCACAAGTACGACATTGTGAATGAGCTATTGCACCATGCTAGAGAGGTCGAGTCACGACTAGCTGAGGAGGCTAAGTCATGTGCCAGGTTTACTTCTACTAGCCATTTTGCGGCCAGATCTACACCGCCTACTATGGTGCCAGCTAGACCTGCTGCTAGCCATCCTACACCATCGGCCAAACCCACACCTACGTCTTTGTTTGGTTCCCATGCTCGGAAGCCCGCTACTTCTACTGCTAGTTTGGGTTCCAATATGTGAACTGCGCGTACTCGTGATGTGGTGTGCCATACTTGTGGAGGTAGAGGACACTACAAGAAAGATTGTACAAACAACAAGGTCATGTTTGTCAATGAACAAGGTGAGTATGAGAGTGGATATGAGATTGATGCCGATTCTGATTATAATGGCGAGGATGGTGCTGATGCTTATACTGAGCATGCACCAACTATTGTGGTATCTCCACGCATACTTAGTGTGCAACCTATTGATGAATCTCAGTGTTGCAACTTGTTTCAAACAAAAGCTCTAGTTGGCCCTAATAAATCTTGCAAGGTAATTATTGATGGAGGTAGCTGCAGAAACCTTGCAAGTAAGGAGTTATGTGCCAAGCTGAATTTGACTTATTTGCCTCATCCCAAGCCATACTACATACAATGGTTGAGCAACAATGGTGAGATGAAGGTAAATCATATGGTACGTGTGAATTTTCAAATAGGGCCATACAAGGATTCTATTGACTTTGATGTGGTTCCTATGACTGTTTGCCATCTTGATGTAGCCCGACCTTCGGTCGTTACCACATCATGGTCTCCAACTTATGTCAAGTCGTCATGGACTCCAAAGGTGAATCTGTTCCTCTATGCGAGCCCACTTCCTACCCTCTTGAATGGTATACTACTTCATACTCCGTCCCATATCCATGATAGGTTCATACTGACGAGTACGAAGGCAAGGGAGGAAGCCTGGAGCACCAAGCCCGACAAGACGTAGGCTTGGAAGAGAAGACGGAAGAAGCAGCAGCAGGAGCACCGGAGTCTCCGGCCTGCGCACACCAAAGTCTCCGGCCACACCGGAGTCTCTAGCCTGAAGACACCGGAGTCTCCGGCCTGCAGACCTCGGAGTCTCCGTCCTCATCTCCGGACTGACCCCTAGATCGAGCTCGAGGACAGCCAGAAGGCCCCTCCGGAGACGACACCGGAGACAGACCGAAGTCTCCGGCCGAGACTGGAGTCTCTGGACCCCACACCGGAGTCTTCGGCCTGACCGTATGGGCCTGCGCGCCACTAGCTGGGCCTTTGGCCCATGTACCCCTTAGTCCGCCCAAACTTTCCCCTTTTATTCCTAAAGTACCCTTGAACTAGTGGCTGGCCTATATATAGTTCCCCCACCCCCTCATGTAACCCGAGGCATAGATGATAGACTAAAGAAAACCCCCTTTGTGGAATCTCTAGTTTTGCCTCATCCCCTTCTACCAAAGGGGATCGACTATTGTCCCCACCTCGTTGGAGTTTGCATCGCGCCTCCCTTGTTGTACAAGGCCCTGGCATCGGTGTCCCTTTGCCAAGACGTTAAGACCCTCTCCAAGGTGTTCTTCCCTCTCCGCGTGGGATCGAGGGAGCACGTTGACCGATCTTTCCTTGCGAGGATTCTATCGGACCGGTGGCCACCGGTGAGAGAAATCGGCCTTGTATCGTGTGTGTTTTGCGTGTGTTCATCGTGTTCTTCGCGAGGTGTGCGTTCGCTTCTGCTGCCTTCTCCCTTTCCCCTCGCTTTCCCATCGATTTGACCACGAGATCCGTGAAGATCGGGCCACCCACGGGGTTACCCCATAACATCTGGTATCAGCAGCTTTTGGTTGCCACGGATTTCTCCTTGATTTGGTCTTTTTCCCCATAAATTCGAAATTTCCACCAAAAATAGTCCCAATTCGTGTTTTGGATCGATTTGTGATTTGAGTGCGTTTTGGTAGGTTTTGATCCATGGATTACTTGCTAAACTTGTTGATCTACCTTCCCCTGCGTTCCCATAGCCTAATTCCTTGATTTCCCCCACCAATTTGGTGTTTTGGTTCGAGTTTTTCCGCCAAAATCGCGTCCCAGACGAGTTCTGCATGTCCTGGAACCTCCGGACCGGAGATTCCGGTCCAGACCGGAGTTTCTAGCAAAGTCTCCGCCCCCACTGCTGACAGCAAATCTGTTTCACGGTTTTGAGCATAACTTTTGCATACGAACTCGGATTTTGGTGTTCTTTAGCTCGTTTCGAAGAGGAGAAGGAGCTCTACATCATCATATCTACGGTCCATGCTATATACTCCATCCAAATTCTGTGAGCAAGGCAGAATCCACCAATAAAGGTTGAAGATCGGCGAAGAAAGGTATAAACATTCCGCGACTTTCCCCACTTGCTTTCCTTTGTGAGCTACACTATCTTTGTGTTCAACAAACACCTATTGAGACTAGTTCCTCCTATGATTGCTTGGGCTATGCACATTTGATACCTTGTAGAATTCTGAGCAAAAGTTGTGAGCGCGCTATCTCATATAGTTATCTTGTATAGTTGTTGGCACAAAGAAGAGGCAAGTGAAAAAGAAAAGAAAAAGAGAAAAAAATTGAAAAAAGAAAAATAAGAAAAAGAAAGAAAGAAACAAGTGCCTCATAGAATAGGAAGCGCAAGCTTGATGAACATTAAATAGGTGGTACTTATTGTGCATATCTTGTAGCCCACCAATTTATTGCAATCGAACTAGCGGCTCTCCTTGCACTTGTGCGACACGAGCTTATAGTCTTCACTAGGTAATCATTTGGTTCTTAGCTCACTTTCTCCGTCGCACAAGTCCCATTTATCCCACCGTGTGTGTTTCCTTGTACATAATTCCTATCTTGTGGATTGACTTGTTTGCTTTGTGATCATCGTGGTTCTTTACTTGCCATTACAATATCTTGATTTCGGATTGTTCTTGGACAAGCCACCTTCCATACCTATCCACCATAAGCTTTGTGTGTGTGTGTTTTAGTGGTTAGTTGGTTTTGGTGTTCCGCGTGAACTTCACTTTGCTTGGTTTTTATTGCTCTCAAGTGTTGCCACTTGCACGATACTATCTTCCAAGGTAAAGTAAGGTTTGATGTTGCATCCCTAACCCCCCTACCACTTCCATATACACCACTTGGTCTTGTGAATCATGTCTAGGGACTCCGGAACCGAGGATGATTTATATGAAGAATCCATCATGAGCCACCATGACTACGACTACACAAGTATAGAGGACATGCCGGAGCACTACACCGACAATGGCTACGCATGCTTTTAGGACCCGGAGCATTGCACCTATGATGGCTCCACATGCATGGAAGACATGGAGCACGTCATCAACTATGGCTCCTCAAGCATGGAGGAATTGGAGCTCTACATGCTTGGGTGACATGGAGTACTACATCAACAACGACTCCCCAAGCATGGATGACTTCGAGTGCTCCAACGACGATGCCTCACCAAGCATGGAGGACATGGCGAGCTTCACCCACTTTGAGCGATGAAGAATACCTCCACCGCTTGGAGATGGAGGACTACTACGCCAAGCTAGCGGAGACGCATCATAAAGAAACCATGACCTTCAAGGCCAAGCGTGCCACACCAAAGGGCACCACCTACTTCGATGATCCACCTCTAAGGCGTCAAGCGCCACCACCTACATGGCGTCATGCACCACCATTTCCAAGGCGACGAGAGCCATCACCCCCAAGCCGTCAAGCGCCACCATCTCCAAGGTGCCAAGCACGACCATCTCCAAGGCGTCAAGTGCATCTACCTCCAAGGCATCAAGTGCCATCTACTCCAAGAACAATGGCGTCCAAACATCATCTTCCACACAAGGCGTCACGAAGCAAGAATCTTCATCAACATACATCCTCTCATGATCATCGCCAACATCAAGAGGATACAAGACATCGTTCAAGGCATCTTCGCCATGAAGATGGAGAATACATGTTGAGCACCATCCATGATGCTCAACCAAGCTCAAGAAGTCACCACCATCACAAGAAGAGTGCCAAGGACAAGGAGCATCGTCGAGAGCGTCATGTGGATGACCAAGTGCACCATCTACATCAACCTTTGGCAAGGCACGCCAATGACCTCCATCAACACCATCATAAGGCACCTTCTACTACTCGTGTCACCACCAAAATGGCAGCAAGAGCAAGCTCTCATCCACGCCATCAAGCTTCAACGCCAAGACTTGACGTCCTAGATGATGCATGCAACTTCATGAATGAGGAAGACAAAGACCTCTACTTCGCCAAGTTGGACGAATACGTCAAGTGGACTACACAAGCCAAGGTGCAAGACGCCGACGACAAGGTCAAGAATGGTGAGCATGGGACTTTCCCTTCGCCAAAGGAGGCGCATGGAGTTGAGAGAACCGAGCCTACCCCTACATGCTTGAGTGATGATGTGGTAACAATCCCATGTGAGTATGAGAGCCACTTAGCCCACTTGAGTGAAAGCAAGAGTGAGATGAGTGACTCCACCATATGTGAGATTGAGTGCTTCCACTTTGAGGGCATGAGTGATACACCTAGTGAGTTGACAGTGGTAGTTGATAGGTCATGTGAGACCACTTTGATTTCTCACAACTCACCCTCTACCTCTAGTGAGTTTTCTCATGATGTGCTAGGTTCCATGGATCAAGAAGCGCCAAGCTTGGAGATGATGATGCCTCCAACCAAGAAGATGAACATGGTGGATGAAGATGATGCCATCCCCATACATGATGAAGAAGTCGCCCACATGGAGGCCAATGCTACCACAACACCCACTTCATATGAGAGTTATGAACAAGGTAAGAATACGTGTTGATGATGCCATGATCCCACTAGTGTACATGATGATTCGTGATAACTTGCATGCTATGGATGATACTTGTGACATGACATATGTTCCACTCTTATTCCCATGTGTTAATCTTGCTATGCGTCATGATGACCATGTGGATTCCCTTTATTGCGATGATATTGCCATAGACATGATATGATCTAAACGTTACGTTGATGATATCATTGCTTGCACGTTGTTGAACAATTGCTCTTTCCACTGTTTTGCTTGTAATGATGTTACCAATGGTACCCCTCGGATAATGCTTTGTCATGAGTGTTTTACAATTTCTCCTGTTTCTTGCAATAAGATGAACAATTTCTCTTTCACTTGTTTTGCTTGCAACAATAATTCTCATATGCTTTCTATTGAGATGGCCCCCATAGCTTTCTCAAATTTTGGAGATTTTGGTAAATGCCATGATAAGCATGTTCCCACTTGCATACTCACCATGCATCTATTTCATACTTGATTGACGCTCATGGTGATGTGCACAAGAAGAGATACGTCATGATGGATGATGTGTTTCTCTACCATGCACACACGTTCTTCCTTTTGTGTTTGATGTGTGTAGGTACCCGCACAAGAATGTCAACCTCGGTTGAGCACGAGTTGACAAAAAGAGCTCTAGAGAGAATCCACCAAGTGAGTTCAAGATCGAACCCAGCTCTGATACCTTTTGCATGCTTTGCATCTTTCATGTTAACAAATTGCTCTTTCCTATGGTTTGATTGCAAGCATGTTGATGGCATTCTTTCTCCTTGTGACAATCATGTCTCGTTGCTATTGGATATTGATGCTTTGTGTGTTGCCACAAAAATGTTGAACAATTTCTCTTTCCGATGTTTTGTGTGCAGCCATAATGCCATTATGAGCATGTATTGTCATGAGAGCTTCCAAGTCTCTCGTATTGTTGTTGCAACAAACATAAGGACTACTTGCTCTTTCATATGGTTTGTTTGCAAACATGTTGTTTTTGCTTCCACTTGCGATACTCATATGCCCATGAACTTTGAGTTTGATTATTTATGTGTGAAATCCAACATATCGAACAATTTCTCTTTCCAATGGTTGGTTTGCACACATAATGATGTTGTTTTGAATAACCATCCTCATCTGTTTTTGCCGAATTCTCCTAGCTTTGCATCAAAGATGTTGATCAATGCTTTAGTCTATTGCTTTGAGTGCCACTCTAAGATGTTATATGGAGCTTTTTAGTTTCCACATTTGGATGATTTTCCAACGAGTTCAATGCAGTTGACCTTGCATATGCATCCCGTTTGCTATACTTGAGTTGTGCTAATAGTGTTGTGAATAAGAATTGACATGCCACAAATGACATGCTCCTCTATCACACACAAACATATGTTGCTGGTCTTTGTTGTGTGAAGGTACAATTGCTTCCGCGTCAACCTCTATGGAACATAAGTTGACAAGACGAATCGTAGAGAGTTACCTATGGTTGCCCTTCAACAAGCCATCTCTACATCCTAAGGTGACTTCACTCTACTTGAGGACTCATACTATAACCTTCATGAATTGGCTACGCTTTGAGTGTTGCTTCGCTTTTGTGGTGAGCTTTGTAGGCTTCATTGAAGGTGAAGGAACATTGAGGTGTTGTCAATTCAATCATTCCGAGGACGACTATATGGTGAACCCCAGGATCAAGAAGGTCTCTCGACATCTTCTACTTTGTGATGAGCGTGTAGAGTCGAGGACGACTCTTTTTGAAGGGAGGGGAGATGATGTAGTCCGACCTTCGGTCGTTACCACATCATGGTCTCCAACTTATGCCAAGTCGTCATGGACTCGAAAGGTGAATCTGTTCCTCTATGCGAGCCCACTTCCTACCCTCTTGAATGGTATACTACTTCATACTCCGTCCCATATCCATGATAGGTTCATACCGACGAGTACGAAGGCAAGGGAGGAAGCCTAGAGCACCAAGCCCGACAAGACGTAGGCTTGGAAGAGAAGATGGAAGAAGCAGCAGCTGGAGCACCGGAGTCTCCAGCCTGCGCACACCGGAGTCTCCAGCCACACCGGAGTCTCCGGCCTGAAGACACCGGAGTCTCCGGCCTGAAGACACCGGAGTCTCCGGCCTGCAGACCCCAGAGTCTCCAGACCCATCTCCAGACTGACCCCCAGATCGAGCTTGAGGACAGCCAGAAGGCCCCTCCGGAGACGACACCGGAGACAGACCGGAGTCTCCGGACCCCACACCAGAGTCTCCGGCCTGACCGTACGTGCCTGCACGCCGCCAGCTGGGCCTTTGGCTCATGTACCCCTTAGTCCGCCCAAACTTTCCCCTTTTATTCCTAAAGTACCCTTGAACTAGTGGCTGGCCTATATATAGTGCCCCACCCCCTCATGTAACCCGAGGCATAGATGATAGACTAAAGAAAACCCCCTTTGTGGAATCTCTAGTTTTGCCTCATCCCCTTCTACCAAAGGGGATCGACTATCGTCACCACCTCGTTGGAGTTTGCATCGCGCCTCCCTCGTTGTACAAGGCCTTGGCATCGGTGTCCCTTTGCCAAGACGTCAATACCCTCTCCAAGGTGTTCTTCCCTCTCCGCATGGGATCGAGGGAGCACGTTGACCGATCTTTCCTTGCGAGGATTCTATCGGACCGGTGGCCACCGGTGAGAGCAATTAGCCTTGTATCGTGTGTGTTTTGCGTGTGTTCATCGTGTTCTTCGCGAGGTGTGCATCCGCTTCTGCTACCTTCTCCCTTTCCCCTCGCTTTCCCATCGATTTGACCACGAGATCCGTGAAGATCGGGCCACCCACGGGGTTACCCCATAACACATCTTCTATTGGGTCGACCTTGGCTTTATGATCGCCATGTGCAACACAATGGCCGTGCCAATACATATCACTTGGAATTCAAAGTAAGAATATTACTATGCAGCCAATGACACCACAAGACATTGTGAATGATTCTCGCCAGAAGATAGAAGTAAATTTGAAGAATGATCCTATAGCTCGGCGAGATAATGTGACAGTTGTTCATTATGTAATTGAGCCTAAATCGAGTGATATAACGAAAAGTGAGAGAGTGCCTAATCTTCTAATATTAGCCACCAAGGAGGATATGAGAGAATTTCGTGAGGATCCTACAGCCATGCCGCTTGTGCTCATGTATAAGGGCAAGGTATTGGTTTCTAATGACATCACCACTATTTCTCTTGGTGTCTCTTCTGTTTTGCAGGATTTTGGGGATGTGTTTCCAGAAGATGTACCCACAGGCTTACCTCCATTGCGTGGTATTGAACACCAAATTGACTTGATCTCTGGTGCCACTCTTCCCAATCATGCACCCTATAGGACCAACCCCGAAGAAACAAAGGAGATACAGAAACAAGTACAGGCATTGTTGGATAAAGGGTACATTCGTGTCTTTCTTAGCCCTTGTGTTGTTCCTGTTATTTTAGTGCCTAATAAACATGGTACATGGCGCATGTGTGTAGATTGTAGAGCTATTAATAACATCACTATTCGATATCGTCATCCTATTCCACGCTTAGAGGATATGCTAGATGAATTGAGTGCTGCTGCTATTTTCTCTAAGATTGATCTGCATAGTGGTTATCATCAAATTAGGATGAAAGAAGGGGATGAGTGGAAAACTGCTTTCAAATTTTTTTTGGTTTGTATGAGTGGTTAGTTATGCCGTTTGGTCTTACTAATGCACCTAGTACATTCATGCGATTAATGAATCATGTTTTGAGAGATTTTATTGGTTGTTTTGTGGTTATTTACTCTGATGATATACTATCTATAGCCACAACGAAACTGAACATTGTAATCATATTCGACAAGTTTTGCAAGTGTGATAATAAACTGTATGCTAATCTTGAGAAGAGCACATTTGCAAAAGATAAGGTCATATTTCTGGGTTTTGTTGTATCTAAGAATGGGGTAGAGGTAGATCAATCTAAAATTGAATCAATTTAGAATTGGCCTACTCCCATGAATGTAAGTCAAGTGCATAGTTTGGACGGCTTAGCTGGTTTCTATAGGCGCTTTGTGAAAGATTTTAGCACCATTGAATGATTTGACAAAGAAAGGTGTTCCCTTTGTATGGGGCGCAGCCCAAGATATTGCTTTTGATACATTGAAATGTTTGCTTACTTCTACACCATTACTTGTATTACCTGATTGTTCGAAGCAATTTGAAGTTGAATGTGATGCTAGTGGTATAGGCATTGGTGGCATTTTGATGCAAGAGGGTCACCCTATAGCATATTTTGCTGAGAAACTTACTGGTGCTCGCTTGAATTATCCTATTTATGATAAGGAATTGTGTGCACTTGTTAGAGTACTTGAAGTTTGGCAACATTATTTGTGGCCAAAAGAATTTATCATACATTTTGATCATGAAGCATTGAAATATTTGAAAGCTCAATCAAACTTGCATAGACGATTAGCTAAATGGGTTGAGTTTATTGAGTCTTTTCCTTACATCATTAAGTATAAGAAGGGAAAAGAGAAAGTTGTTGCTGATGCTTTATCTAGGAAGAAAGTGCTATTAACCAATCTTGATGTTAAAATTCCTGGATTAGAAGCTATTTGTGCACTTTATGCAACTGACCATGATTTTGCTGAACCATATCGTTTGTGTGCTCTTAGAAACGCATGGGATAAGTATCATATACATGATGGATATTTGTTTCGAGCTAACAAACTATGTATTCCAGAATCGACTTTGCGTTTGTTCTTAGCGCAGGAATCACATGCTGGTGGTTTGATGGGTCACTTTGGGCGTGAGAAGGCGTTGCTCATGCTTGCTGATCATTTTTATTGTCCCAAGATGAGGCATGATGTGTACATATTTGTGAGCCGATGTATTACATGCCACAAGTCGAAATCCAAGCTGAAGCCTCATGGTTTGTATACACCTCTCTCTGCGCCTACTACTCCATGGGAAGACATTAGTATGGATTTTGTGCTAGGTCTACCTAAAACTCAGAGAGGTCATGATTCTATACTTGTGGTAGTGGATAGGTTCTCTAAGATGGCTCATTTTATTGCCTGCCACAAAAGCGACGATGTGTCGCATGTTGCTAACCTGTTTTTTAGGGACATCGTCAGATTACATGGAGTACCTAAGACGATTGTTTTTGACCGTGATGTCAAGTTCATGAGCTACTTTTGGAAGACCTTATGGGGGAAGCTGGGAATGAAGCTATTATTCAACACTACATGTCATCCCAAAACAGATGGTAAAACGGAGGTGGTGAATCGAACATTGTCACAACTTCTAAGGACTATGATAAAGAAGAATCTGCGGGAGTGGGAAGAGTGTTTTCCACATCGTGACTTTGCATATAACAGGGTTGTACATTCAACTACTCAGCTTTGTCCTTTTGAGGTGGTGTATGGCTTCAAGCCATTGACACCACTTGATTTGTTTCCTTTGCCATTACATGAGAGAGTTGATATGGAGGCATCCAAACGTGCTGAATATGTGAAGAAGATTCATGAGAAGACTCGAGAGGCTATTGAGAAGAAAGTCAAGAACATTGCTGCTGCAAGGAATCAAGCAAGGAAGGAATTGTTGTTCAAGCCTGGCGACATGATATGGGTGCATATACGCAAGGATAGATTTCCAGTACTTCGCAAGTCCAAGTTGAAGCCACGTGGTGCTGGTCCTTATAAGGTGTTAGCCAAAATTAATGATAATGCCTATTCGGTTGATATACCTATTGAGGAGTTTGGTGGAGCTAGCAACAGTTTCAACGTTGCTGATTTATCACCATATGCTAGAGAAGACCTTGGAGCGTCGAGGTTAACACCTTTTGAAGGGGGGGGTGATAATGAGGACATCCCTACAGTTACACCTACCCCAATTACTACTGATGATGTTCCAGCTGCTGCAAAGAGAGATCAATCCAATAAGATAAGGATGGGACCAATTATAAGAGCTCGTGCTATGCTACTAGAACAACATGTGAACTTGTTTCTTAACGAACCTGATGTTTTAGCTAATGAGAATTTTATACTACCTAAGTCTTTGAATTATGGTATGATCAGGTACTTGGGAGAAGAAGGCGTAGCACAGAGCGAGGAGCTAATGGAACAGGCGTGTTGATCAATGAAGAATGTGTGAGGGAGGAGAGGGAGGAAGCGCAAGGGGAACACAAGGTTGGAGCTCAACACTTGGTGGAAGATCTCTGTCGCGGCAGAGAAATGCCACTATTCTCTGCCATGGCAGGCTTCCACGGCACAGAAACAACAAGATTTGCTACCACGGCAGGCTGCCGCGATAGCAAAACCGAGCCAAACTCTGCCTCGACAGAGTCCTGAGGCTGAACCCCTTATGGGTGGGTTTGTACCCTAGTTGGGTGGGACCAACTCGGTCACCCCCTTATCCTTCGCACCCCAAGACTCTTAAATAGATGGGGCGCACTAGTTTTAGGCTTTTAGACCATGTTAAAATTATTTTGGAGTTGTTTATTTCATAGAACCTCTGAAATTACTTGTGATCGATTTCTACCAACTGCAATTGAGTGTGATCTGTTGTTCCACTAGGAATTAGTAGATTGCAAACTACCGTTCATGGTCAATGGCTACATGTGCAAGAGTTTGGTGTAGTGAATATCCTACAAGGTTCGAGAGTTGTTGCATTGGCATCAGGGTTTGAGCGGGAGAGATCATAGATACACACTAGTTATCTATCATCCACCATCATCACCGACAAGTGCTTGCTGAGAAGATCCGGCCACCCCATATCATAAATGGCACATTTTATATGGCTAAAAGAGTTGGTATTTCACAGCCATCAACTTCCCCAAGATAGACCATGCTCGTCCTCGAGCAGGAAGGGTCGATAATAAATTAATGGTTGTGAAATAGCCTATCAGTGGAAATCAATGCCTTGCATCCTTATTTCTTCTACAAGCTTGAAGAGAGAAAACATGTATTCATACAAGGCAACATAAGCTCAGTTATAAAGACCACTAAAGATTCATGAAAACTTATATGCTCCATGTCAACAGTGAATCTAGCTTGTAGACAAACTTGTGATCCTCTTATTGCACTTTTTGTATAACTTTTCATATCATTTTTCTATGAGGCAAAACTTAGTCACAAATAGATGTCAAGCATAAATAGGAATAAAGTTTATCGATTCTACCCAATCATGTCATCTAGTTAAGGATCTCAAGTGCAAACATCAGTTATTGAGTTTTAGAAAGTTTATCTCTTAGTAACAAGATTTATGCCGAAAGGAAATGCGAGAACATGTCAGAAGAAGCATGGCATTAGAGTGTCTCTTTTGGTCATCCACATCAATGAATCATGGCTATCAAACACTCTTTTTCTATTCTTTGTCTTTCTAAAACTTTAGTTCATCAGTAATGAGATCATGCCAAAACTTAGTGTGTTTAATCAGACTGTGCAGGCTAAGAATGGATACTCGTGATGGTCAAGGTTTCCCTTTTCAGTATAATGATTTCTCATAACGGTCATAGGAGTATTCCCTCTTTTGCTTTGGACGTAGGCCCATGAGAATACCAATGCATACCCAAATATAGCATTTCTGCTACATATGTTGGGCAAATCATAGCCAAACTCCAAGAGTTTCCTCTTTTTGGATTGTTCAAAGGCCAGCGGAGTTGTTAGCATCCCATGTTGTGCGATAGTGGTGCAGACACGCATAAAGCAGTATCATACTTTAATCAACAGGTCAAGATTTGGCATGCATCTCAATTACCGCTAAATATTAGTTTCTTCAAACAAATCCTTTCAAAGAGTACTATCAATTTGATCATCACATCTATGGTGTTGAGTATCTTTAAGGCTAAACTCTTAAGACAAATAAACACCACATTATTTAGCATAAACTCAAAAATTTTGAAATATCATTTCCAATTGACAAATCCTTCTGTAAGCAAAGTATCAAGTCTATTGTTTTGACACTATGGGGTCGAGCATAACTTATTTATTTAAGACAAAGCTATTAGTGAAAACCAACAAATTTCAAAAGATCTTGATCGAGTATTCATTCTTTCCAAGTGTAGAGATTGTGGCAATGTTTTCTAGAGGATCACAAATAGTGTCACAAGCTTGATATTTTTTTTGGCAAGATGCATACAAGCTCTAAGTCAACTCCTATGGTGCCTATCATGAGCAAGTGTATCCCCATATGAATACAGAACTAGACTCACTTAAACAAGCATTCAAAAACAGCGGGATACATGATTACATTAAACCTTCATCGAATATGAACATTGCACAAGACTCTACACATGCAGAAGTAACCTCCCCAAGCTTAAAACTTTGCAAGAACCAAACTTGAGTATATTACCAAAAAAGAGAAAATACAATTTCCAAAAGAGAGTGTGATAAGTGGTTACCTCCCCAAGCTTAGTTGAAAATAAGGGTGACACACTTTACCGTTGAGGTACAAGTAACCTATCTTTTGATGGACAAAGAACCTTTGCTTTAATGTATATTTCTTGATATAGCTTGGTGGCTGCCTTCCTTGAGAACCTGCTTGGAAACTAAGAAGAAAATAAAACACTGTGTTTTTGAAGGCATGGGGATTAGCTCAAAGTGATAAAAATACAAGTCCCACTGAGTCGGTTCATCATCCTAAGCACCACGCTTAAGTCAACAAACTAAGTCTAAGAGTTGTACATACTACCAGATTTTGATGAAGTGCAAGTGAGACAAAATATGAAACACGAGTGTGCAACCCCTTTGTGCTTAATTGGGAGAGGTTCGAGTTTGGAAGGTTTTACCAGCCATTAATATGTAAGCATGTTTATTTGAAGAAACCAAGTGGCTCATGTGAGGAGTTTTCCCAACTATACGGGCACAACTATATGACAGGACCAAAAAGATCCCACCGTATAGTTGGTCATTAAACTTACTATACCTTGGAAAAGAAATTTTACAAAGGCAATGATAACTATACGACCAGAACTATACAGATGGAATTTTTATTCCTGTCGTATAGTTGGTCGTTAAACCTTCTGTGCATAAGAAAGAAAATTTGTCGATGGCAAAGATATCTATACGGCCAAACTATATGGCTGGAATTTTTTAGTCCCGCCATATAGTTGGTCGTTAAACCTTCAGTAGACAAAAAAAATCTATTTCTTTGATAATTCTTTCTTATCCTGAAACTTAGAGAAATACCATGATTTGACAGTAAAATAACAACTTTAATTTTCGACCAACAATAGCATGTATAAAACGGGATTTAAGTACAACTGAGTTATGCAACACATAGTAACAATAAATTCTACCTTTTGAAAACTACAACAAGATAACTCTAATAGCAAATCATGCAAACAATAAAAATGCCAATGCAACATGAATGCATCAAGACTCAAGACAAAAAACTAAGAAAGACACCTAATGACTTCCGGGTTGCCTCCCGGGAAGCACTTTCTGATAACTAAGTAGCCAGGATTTTCTCCATTATTATTTCAATAGATAGAAGCCAGAGAATTATTTATTCTTACCTCCAAAAGAGGTTTGGAGCACTTACTATTATAGCCTGGTCGAAGTCTCACCCGCTTACGGTGCATCGGAGTCATCTAGATAAATGTGTTATTGCTCACAAATGATGATTGATGCGCCATGTGTCATGAGCATACCTCCCTAGATAGCTTCAACAAAAGGATTAGATATTTACATATAAATTCAAACCTTTTACCTTTAATAGCATCATCAGGATACAATTCATAGTACTCTTCGTGGGCTACACTATCACGAGGGAACACTTCATAATACTCATCTTTAGTAACAGGGAAAAATTCAAAAGTGTCTCTATTCTCTAGTTCATCACCCTTACTATCAAGTTCATCAGTTCTAGAGTTATCAATCCACTCACAAAAAGAAGCATCATCAACAAATATTTCATCAAAGATGTGCTCTCCCGAAACCTACTCATTAATACTACAAGGATTTATCTCCAGTTCATAATTATTAGTGTTCTCCAAATGAGTATCTAGGCATAAAGCCTCCGCAGATAAATTATCTTCAGTTTCAACACAATAAGAATCATTACTAGAGACTGAGGCATCATAAACAAACTTATTATTAGTAGAATGATGTTTGCCTTCAATCTCACCTTTTTGGTGTTCCTCCTCGTTATCAAGTGGTTCCTGCAAAATGTTAGTTTCAGGAACTATTGTTTTACATAGCTCCTTACTCTATCACAAGTGCATTCCCACTAAAATGTTCTTGACAATAATTGGCAATATAATCCATAATATTATGATACCTTGCTAAATCCTCATTATCGCTACTTTTCATAATAATACCGATTTTCCTAAGCAGCTCATGAGACCCTTCATAAACTATGTATTCCAAGAGTTTTACATTATTACCGTTTATGTGAGTATTGGTTGATAAAAATTCTTTAAAGAGAGGAATGCATTCATAATCATAAAGCTTGTTAGGCTTACCATTATATTGCCTCATCCCTTCGAATAAATTTGACAAATTACCAGAACAGTAATCCACCTGCTCCGACATGTCCAGTAGTTGCATATCCTCAAGGATTAGCAGTTCTTCTTTGTGTTCATCCTCTTCTTGGGAAGGAACTTCATCCTTCTCCAATGGGATTTCCTATAAACGACTAACATAGGGCACTATGGTTCTATGTCGTTCCTTCATAATAAGTGCATTCTCAATAAAATGTTCTTGACAATACCAAGAAATATGTTGCAGGATTTTATAAGCCATTTTTACGAGAACACTATCTTCACTATTAATACATGATATAACATGTATTATCAGCTCATGGGCACCTTCAAAGATAACATACTCTAATACTTCACGAATGGTATCACCATTATTATAAGACACTGAAGATTGATTAAAGGTATCAGAGCATTGAAAACAAAAGTAGTGCCCAAGTTTCATACATTGAGGACATATTATTGGATCATCTATCGTATCCGAAGAAATTAACTTTTTAGCATATTCCACTATTTGGGAATACAGTTCCCTTACCATCATATTGCTCATTTGTTCTTCAAAATACTCATCCTCCTATTCCAACAAGGATTCTTGTCCCATGTTAATAGCATCACAATATTCATAGAAAGATTCATTTTCTAGTTCCTCACCAAAGTCCCCAAAATCACTGTCTAGGCACAAATCCTCCTTAGGACAATCATCATAAGTTTGGAACTTATAGAAATCATTACTAGATAATGAGATATCGTTTGCATGCATACTACTTGTGTGTGGAAAGTTATTTTCAGAAGTAGGAGATTCAAGTGGTTGATCAAATTACTCCTCTTCATTCTTACTAAGATAATTTGTGAGTAGGTCAGCGATAGTCTTACCTTTGGGATTACCTTCCACTAGTTGAGAGGGTGCAACCTCAAGTGCCACCTCTTTATTAACAACATGTTCCGGTGGTTTAGGTGGAGGCTCTTTGAGTGGAGTTCCCTCCATATTATCTTTTGGAGCACCCTGCAAAAGGTTAGATTCTTCCATGGCAGCTTTAATCCTCCCAACAATAAATTCATTATCATGGAAGTTATCTTGGCAATAGCAGAATATAGGGTGAACTTCTTTATAGATCATATCGAGTGGTTTACTTTCTACCTGTATATCTCTTAAACTAAATAACAACTCGTTGCAACCAGTAAAAAGCACAAATTGTAATGTGTCCTCCCCAGCAAGGCATTTAAACTCATCTCTATTATAGTCTGCTAGTTTGGTATCAAAATTATACTTAAATTGATAATTGAGGTGATCTGGAGATTCACAACAATCACAACACAATTGATAAGAGGCACATAGTGTGGATGAATACTTGTCCACCCAAGTTAACCATTCTTTTAATATGCCTTGCCTCTTATGAATATCTCCCAAAGTCCTTTCCTTTGACTCCTCGATTATAGATTTCATTTGTTGGAAGGTAGTTATCTCGGAAGACATGATTAGTAACAAATATCTTTATGGGTTTTTGGTTTGAAAACAAAAGCAAAAATACAAATGCAGCAAATAAAGAAAGCTTAAAACAAAATCTAGCAAAACTAAAATAAATAAACAAAAGCTAAAATACCTATAGCGCTTAGCTCCCCGGCAATGGCACCAGAAAATAGCTTGATGACTGCACGTGCACAGATCGTTTGTAGCTAGTTTCAAAATAAACATATCAATCCCACATGGAGTAGGAGTTTGAAGTCTAATAACTCTTTGAACTAAATACTGAAATAGTAATGCTAAATAACATTCTAAGTAACAAGATAAATTGCGAGTTTTGTGTAAAAGATATTTTTGTGTTTTCAAATAAGAGAACAATAAATAGACTAAAGCTGTAAGTAAACAAGAGGATGCAAGTATGATTACGAAAGTCTGCAAGATGATGGAAAGAGTTCTTAGGGAGTAGTGGATCCACCGCTAGTAATTAGAAAGAGAGATCAAAATTATTATAATGAATAAGACCATTTATGATATGTGTGGGAGGAGCTCCATATATGGACGAATAGGCAGCAACCACTGCACAGATCATCCGTCATAACCACAACAGATAACAATCGACATTAATCGAATTACTGCGCCATTTCTTCATACAAACTCCGATTTGGGTGTTCTTGGGCTCGTTGGATTCGTATCGATGAGGGCTACACTCCAGTGGTCTTGGATATTTATTTTGAGAAGTTGGAAAAAAATCACTTTTTCCAACACCCAAATGGCTAAGTCTGATCCCTGTAGCTCCTCAATACTATGCTCTCTTTGTTCCTTTTGCCTTTGTTTTATCCATAATCATCATCGACACCTACACACATGTCATAGACAAGGAAAGTGATAAAATTCTATCTAAACTACTAAATGTGCAAAGCTCATATGAAAGTAAATGAGAACTAGAAGTCATGCATATAAGACATAGCTATAGCTGGAAGAAACATGATATGAGAGATAAATGGCACATTTTATATGGCTAAAAGATGTGGTATTTCACAGCCATCACTCGCAAACCATCAAGTTAAGTTAAACAAGATAATGAAGTTTGGCTGTGGCGTGATAACTCTATCTAGGGTTGTTTTTGAAAATCCTAGATTTGTCTTGTAGATATGCCATCTCTATATCTTTGTTGAAAAAGAGTTTTGTAAACATGTCTCCATTTTAGAATCTGGATATCTCCATATCCTTGTTGAAACCCTTTTTGAAAACAGTTTTGGAGAAAAAACCCTTTTGGATAACTTCGACCATCTCTGGTCAAAACAATGCCTTAATCTCAGGTCCTCTCAGGACCTCCATACTTTCATCCATCCTTTCCAGACCACCATTTGGGTACTCCTAGCAATCACCTTTCCAACCATCCTTGACCGTGGACACGGCTATTCGAATAGGTGATACTCTGCAGAGTTTATGCACTTTACCCACAAAAATCAATACATCCGTCGGGATTCAACCACGGCTCGCTACACACGGTAAACGGGGGTTCGAATAATCAAACATAAACTTTCATTTGTCGACCCTAGCAAAGGCACCATTCCCTTTTGGGTTTGTTCTCCCTGACAACGAATATGTGGCTCCCAGCGCCATAGTCTTCCCTCCCATACACGCGTATAGCCAAACCGCAGCTTGGGAAATACCTTAATTTGGTGACTCCACTTCCTTCCGTACGACTTAAGTCATATCATCCGCGGGAGACCCAATTGTTGCACCGGCCCTTGTCAGAGACATCCGCTAACCCCAGATCCGTAGACCTTTACAGGGGAGAGCCAAGAGTTTGGAGGATTTCTCCCCTATAGCACGTGTAGGGGCTTCCAATGCTAAGGAAAACAAACTATGAGCTATGCCCCAGCTACTAGGGTAATGTGGTTGCACGGATAAGTTGTTCCGGTAAAGGCGTAGAACATCCCTTCTCAATCTCAAGTTCATATTTCTCATTCTTCCTCATCACTTTTCTTTCTTTAAAACATCTACTTGGAAGCGGTGCCTCTTCCCAAGGGTTTTTCCAAAACATTTTCAAAGCATTTGTAGCGGGGTAAAACCCCAAAACAGTTTTGGCTTCTCAAATCCGAGGTTTCGAACGGGGTAGGATGCTAACCATCGTACTCTCGGTTAAAAGGGTAAAATGGTAGGTACATACAAAGGTGGGTGTCGTATAGGACACTGAGTCATAACTTGGAGGAGCCAAGTTATTAGTGCAATATTTATAAAACCAGACAAGCAGGTAATAATGCAATTTATAAATGAGATACAAAACTGGTAATAAAAGGAGTAGGACAAGTATCGGAATTCAAGAATGGTGGCTTGCCTGATTAGCAATATGTGCCTGGACTTCTTCTTAAAATACCAATAATGACAATAATAATCTGATCCCTTCTTCTCGACGTCACCACAATCGCAACTATCGTCGGCATCGAGCATACGTGCAAACAAGAAATATCACAATCAATACAAGCAGACAAGCACCAATACAATACAGCAAATAAACCACAAGGACACCACTAATCATTAGTAGGTTTGACTATTTTGAGTTCCAAGCAAGTGGGATAACATTATTTGGATTTGTGGAAAGTTCTCCTTATTTATTAGTCCATAATTACCTCAATAAGGGGCTTTTAACATAGGCCTTTCTCGGTAATATATCAATATGCAAAAATGATTTCATTAGATAGGCTTTGATAAAACAAGGCTACCCGAAGTGGTTTCATCATTTTATCAATTTTATTTAATTAGTTATAGGTTTTCTAGTGAAATAAACCTTCGTTTTAAGGAATAATTCTCCAGAAATGATCTGAATGCCCAAAAACAATTCCTTTGATAGTTAGGAGGGATTTGGAGTGCTACTTCCCTGAGAGTTGGAATAACTTAAAAATAATTACAGAATACCCTTGGGAAAATTCCAAAGTCAGTTCTGTAGTTATTTTGTCTTTTTACCCAGATTAAATCTACATGGTCTATGGATATGAATCCAAGGGAACGTGTTAGGTACATCAAATACCTTTCTATAGAAATTGGATTCACTAATTTAGGAGTTACATAACTCCTGAAATGATTTAATTGGTGTAATATACACCTGTAGAAGTATTTAAATCACCAAAATTCATAAGGGGCTCTATAATTATTGAGCTTCTGGATTTAGGTAGTCCTTGCATATCATGTGTTTTGAGAGTGTGAATTAGATCAATAAACCTTTTGGTTTGGCCTAGGGAAATTCCTAAAGACATAGAGGGATTTTTGTTATATTTGCTAGGGGCAAACCATTGGGATTTTAGGGTAGGGCCAATTAGTTAAACAAGGTATCTTAGATACCTTTGAGAACAAGGTGGATCTACTCAGTTTGGCTCTATTAAACTCTCTGGAGGATTTTATTGGTGAGAAGGACACATTTTAGTATTTAAATTACTAAAGTTATTCTAGACATTATTTAGGTCCATCTCTTGCATTGTATGTTGAAGAAGACATATATGTACCTACCAAAAATCAGATCTGGGCAAATTATGGTAGTTTCTATTTTCCTTTGGAATTAAACTACCCATCCAAAAACAGATTTTTATCTGAGGATAAAAAGAATTAAGAGGGAACATAGGGTAGTGGGCCGGAATTCCCCGCGCGAGACAGATCCAGGGCGGGCTGGCCCAACTCATCGCCAGGGACACATGCAGAGTGGTTTTTAAACCAGATAGGTCGGGCCCGCGTGGCAGTGGCGGAGGGCACCGAAGTGGTATTGGTAGATGCTGGCCGTCAGATCAAAAGGGGATCTACGACAATGCTTCTTTCTCCTACCTCGCGATGGGTGCGGTGGACAGAAACCCTAACAGCAACGACTATGGCTCGGGAAGCTCCCCTGTCGCCCGAGAGGCGACGGGGATGCGATGACGCGAGGCGGTAGTCAGTGGCGAGCAAGAAGAGGGGCAACACGGGTAGGTTCATCGTCGGGAAGGTCTCGCGCGATTCCTGCCAAGAAGAACTCATTGGATCTCTACAGCGGCAGTAATAGAGTGCATAACGAGTCATAGGATTAGATTCAGGGGGTAGAGGAGGGTTCCAGACGACCACATGTAGGGAGAGAGGAGTAGCAGAGAGGGCACCCGAGCAGATCCTTGAAAATGGCCGAGCAGCCTTCTCTTCCTTTTTTCAGCCACGTCAGAGCATAGGAGAGGGAGTGGTTCTAGGAAGCGTTGAGTGAGAGGGAGAGGGGGCAAATGAGGGTGGAGTGAGGAGCGAGGGTGGCCTCTGGCCTTAAAACCGAGGGGGTGATGTCCACGGTGCACCAAGTCCATTTTTGGATGGTGGAGATGGGTGGCGACAGGGGACTGGTCTGGAGTGTTGGTGGAGCTCGAAAAGAGGGAGTGGGGGATGTGTGAGAGGCACCTACCAGGCTTCAAGGAATAGAGGGAGTGAGTAGGCCACTCTCTCTTGCCTCGGGCATGGAGAGGGAATAGAGAGGGAGGGGCTTAGGGCTAGCTAGAGAAGCTGTCAGGTGGGGGAGGGGAAGGATGTGGGTTCAGGTACATGCCCACCTACTGGCTGGAGATGGAGGTGCTGTTGCTGCATTTATTCTACAAGATTTATCAAAGATATGGTATAACACTCTCTTTCTCTTTCTTCCAAGCATAAATGACAAAAGGAGGGTGGTGCTACAGTGAACTTCGACCAGGAGAGATGGGTGAGGGTGCTGGGTTATGTTGCATAAGCTTTGCTGAGGGTTTGTTGTAATTTAGTTAAGTGGGATTTTAATAGAAGCTTTGGTTTCTTATTTAATCTTTCCAACTTATGGGGTTTAAATGGTGAGGATGGCTAAGGGGTGAGGTTGGCATGATCTTGTAGGGTAGTGAGGTTAGTGTAGACCACTAGTTGGGGTTTAGAAGGAAAAAAATTGAGAGGATTTGATTTTGAGGGGGTTTTGGTATCTTGGGAAATATATTTTTTAGGCCTACTTTGATAAGTTGTAGGGGATGATCCATGAGTCCAAAAGATTTATGGGGAGTACGGTTTGATAGTACAAGTCATGTAGATCAACATGGCACAGAGAAACAGGCTGGATCATGATAGGGTTTTTACTTGGAGAGACCAAACTTTGTTGAAATTAAGGCTGCCAAAACATAATATCATCTTGCCTCCAAAGCAGGGTTGGTATGAGAAACACAAGGTTCCAATGGAAACAAGTGAAGCATGGTTTTATAGATCATTTTTGGTAGTTCCCAACCATGCCAAGCATTAGCCAAAGGAAAGTGTCATGGGGATGTGAGCTTCTGCCGAAGTTGGCATGCTGCTAAGATTGGTAGAAAAAGGTATTTTATTGCCTACAAAACCGTCAAGGATGAGTGGCTCCAAGAGGGGTTTAGCCAAGGGAAAGAGTGGTATTTAGTAGTACTCCTTATGGACTACAAGATGATTCAGATACATTTCCAAAAAGGCACATGGCTTTAGAGAGGTTGAGTCTCCAACATTGAATCTATATAAGAGTTTTAGTCTTAGTCAAATTTCGGCAGATTTGGGGTTTTTGACTAGGGTACAAGAGAGGATGTTTTTGAGGGGATACAAGGGTTCAAACACACCATACAGTGGATTATGTTGAAGAGTGGTTTATATAGAAAGGATCCAAGGCTTGAGTTGGTCTCAACTACCTTGGAAACTATAAGAAGAATGAGAGCCAGAACTGAATCTGATAAGGGAAAACAGATGGTCTGGTTAATCTCTAAGGATCAAACTACGCTTGGAGATGTAGGTGCATGAATCCATTGATCAAAGGATATTATAGGATATGGTAGTTTACATCTCAAGGATCATGGTAGAGGTGCCTCTAGGCCTTAGATTAAGGGTTAGGGATTTTTAGGTAGCTTAATCAGGATGATCCTGATAACAGAGGGATGGGTTATTCTTCCTACTAGGTTTTGATGCTTTCAACTCAAAGGAGTTGGGATTGCCTTGTTTGTGTGGTTGTTGCTAAAGGATGCTCCTAGGGTAGCTCACACTTCTTCCTAGTCAAACAAGTCAAACAGTAGATCAAGGCAATTCATCTTTAACCATATCTTAAGTCTACTACTAAGGATACCTTCAAGCTTAGCTTGAGGAAAAGGTTGGTATTTTGAAAAGGTTTTCTTTTGAAGTTGGTGAGAGTACTTGGTACTTCTACCAAGATTGGAATCCAAAAGTTTTATAAGAGTTTTTGGAAAACTAGAGGTAAGATCATTTGAAAGTACTATATTGGAAATATGGGGAGATGATATCTTATAGATCTTCCTAGTTTTGGTAAAATAGAAACTCCCAAAATATTTATTGCAGTAAGGGCATCTTGGCTCATGTTTTTCAAATGCCAGAGCATTTGAGAATATGTGCAAAATAAGCCAAGACACTTCCTTTGTTAAATAGTTTTTGTCAAATGAGGTTGAGATAAAGTGTACAACTTATATTACACAGTCAGATGTATAAGTACAAACAGACAAGCAAACACTGCATCATCAAGTAAGAAAAAAGTTTTTGTCCACCCTAATTTTTACATTCTGGACAACTAAGTACGGTTACTGAAATTGGGATGTTACAGGAAGGGGATCGAGAGGGGAAGGGAGGTGGTCGTTTGTGTCTTCCGTGTGCGTGTGTGTCTCTCGCGTGCGTGCAGGCTGGCCTGTCTCGATCTCGTGTGCATGCGTGTCTACTATTTTAGTGCCAGCGCGTGCGGCTATGGATGTGTTGGGATACTTTGTGTTTGTGGACCGGCGGGGTGCACGAGGCTAGCCTCGGCGTGTGTATGTGTGTGCACGCTCGGGGTACGCTGGTTAGCGCCGGCATGCGTGTCTCTGATGGACTGGGGGTAAGGGCAGGATGATGGGTGGGGCTGGTGGCTCTTTAGCGCAGACGCACGCGCCTATATGTGCACCCGGGCTAAGCATATAGCACCGGTCCATGGAACTTCGTGCGTCAGCGGTAAGTAGCATTGGCACAACGTGTTAAGGGGGCGCCATCGGTATAGAAATTTATATAAGCCTTTTCCTAGTAGTGCCTCTTGAAGGCACTTACCAATCCTTCACTTGGGCGGTTTTTGAAGTTTGTGATCACCCTCCTTACTTCTGCTATCTTTACTTTCAGAAAGAATCAAAATACAAATTCTCCTTTAAGCTTTTCCCAAGTATAAATTTTCTCTACAGGGCAAATTCTATACCAAGCTAAAGTAGTGTTGGTTAGAGATTGGCTAAACAATATAAGTTGAAGTTCATCATCAGAATAGCCTCTAAATTTAAGTGTCCAACATAACTCAGTAAAATGCATTACATGAGTGTAAGGATCCTCATCTGGATCATCTCCTGCAAAACTTTTCTCTTTAAGTAAAGTGATAAAGCGAGGATTAACCTCGAAATCTGGTTCACTCCCACTCTGGAATTTCTTAACAATTCCTCTATTGAACTTCCCAAAGTATTTAGTTGCATCAACCTGATTCATCAGCCCGAGTGCAGTCATGGTGCTTGCCAGAAACTAGTAAACAACTTTAGTAAAAAAATACAATTAGTAATTTAGAACAAAGACCAAAAGCGCTTAGCTCCCCGGCAACAGCGCTAGAAAATAGCTTGATGACTACAAGTGCATAGATCGAGTGTAGCTAGTTTCAAAATAAGAGTATCGAACCCACAGATAGCTATTTGGTTAAGGTCTTTTTGCCCCTCGTCACTATCAACCAAAGGATACTTATAAGCCATAATTAGGATAATCTATTTCTTTCGTCCTGATATGTGTGGAGAGAGCTTAGTAATAAGATGTTCACTACAAGACTCGTGGGCAGTCACTTTCTTGAGTCAAGCAATGAGGTCACCTCTAAGTAACCACTGCGATTCCTAAGAGAAGTCACTCATACTGACCACCACAATTAAGGGTTTTCCCATGGATATCATAATAAGCTTAGTGAGTCCCCCTTTATTCCCCCCTTTGATTGCATAGGTTATAAACCAATGCTTGTAGTCACAAAAGTAACACTTGACATACTCTCATACACGTCCTAAGGGTATCACCCTCTCTTTAGTCCTAGAGTCAAATGATATGTGGCCAACTACACATACCATCTAAAGAGAGAGATCAAACACAACATCATAGATCAATGGATCATGGACCGAAGTAATAGATCATCTTTATTTCATTTCATAGTAATGCTAGGGTTTCTCCATCTCCCAAAGAACAAAGGAAACTACTCACACATGGAAGCAATCAACAACATCATCATATTCAAATGGATGGGTAAAAGTATGAAGATAAATCTAGTGCAAACCATAATAGTATGGAATTACAACAAGATCTAAAGTATGGGAGAGGGGAATGGTGATGGTGATGTAGATGCAGCGATTGATGATGAAGGGTGTTATGGGGTAACCCTGTGGGTGGCCCGATCTTCACGGATGTGGTGGTCAAATCGATGGGAAAGCGAGGGGAAAGGGAGAAGGTAGCGGAAGCGGACGCACACCTCGCGAAGAACACGATGAACACACGCAAAACACACACGATACAAGACCGATTGCTCTCACCGGTGGCCACCGGTCCGATAGAATCCTCGCAAGGAAAGATTGGTCAACGTGCTCCCTCGATCCCACGCAGAGAGGGAAGAACACCTTGGAGAGGGTCTTGACGTCTTGGCAAAGGGACACCGATGCCAAGGCCTTGTACAACGAGGGAGGCGCAATGCAAACTCCAACGAGGTGGTGACGATAGTCGATCCCCTTTGGTAGAAGGGGATGAGGAAAAACTAGAGATTCCACAAAGGGGGTTTTCTTTAGTATATCATCTATGCCTAGGTTTACATGAGGGGGTGGGGGCACTATATATAGGCCAGCCACTATTTCAAGGGTACTTTAGGAATAAAAGGGGAAAGTCTGGGCGGACTAAGGGGTACATGGGCCAAGGGCCCAGCTGGTGGCGGGCAGGAGCATACGCTCAGAACGGGGACTCCGGTGTGGGGTCCAGAGACTTCGGTCTGTATCCGGTGTCGTCTCCGGAGGGGCCTTCTGGCTATCCTCGAGCTCGATCTGGGGGTCAGTCCGGAGATGGGTCCGGAGACTCCGGGGTCTGCAGGCCGGAGACTGGTGTCTTCAGGCCGGAGACTCTGGTGCTCCAGCTTCTGCTTCTTCCGTGTTCTCTTCCAAGCCTCCGTCTTGTCGGGCTTGGTGCTTCAGGCTTCATCCCATGCCTCCATACTTGTTGATATGAACCTATCATGAATACATGACGGAGTATGAAGTAGTATACCATTCAATGGGGGTAGGAAGTGGGCTTGCATAGAGGAACGGATTCACCTTTGGAGTCCATGACGACTTGGCATAAGTTGGAGACCATGATGTGGTAACGACCGAAGGTCAGGCTACATCATCTCCCCTCCCTTCAAAAAGAGTGGTCCTCGACTCTACACGCTCATCACAAAGTAGAAGATGTCGAGAGACCTTCTTGATCCTGGGGTTCACCATATAGTCGTCCTCGGGAAGATTGAATTGACAACACATCAATGTTCCTTCACCTTCAATGAAGCCTACAAAGCTCACCACAAAAGCGAAGCAACACTCAAAGCGTAGCCAATTCATGAAGATTATAGCATGAGTCCTCAAGTAGAATAAAGTCACCTTAGGATGTTGAGATGGCTCGTTGAAGGGCAGCCATAGGTAACTCTCTTCGATTCGACTTGTGAACTCTGTGTCCATAGAGGTTGACGCGTACGCAATTGTACTTTCACACAGCAAAGACCAAGCAAAATATGTTTGTGTGTGATAGAGGAGCATGCCATTTGTGGCATGTCCATTTTTGATCACAACACTATTAGCACAGCTCAAGTATAGCAAACGGGATGCATATGCAAGGTCAAAGTGCATGGAAATTGCTTGAACATCATCCAAATGTGGGAACTCAAAAACTACATATAACGTCTTAGTGTGGCACTCAAAGCAATTGACTATAATATTGATCAACATCTTTGATGCAGGGATAGGAGAATTCGGCAAAAACATAAGCGGAAGAATATCCAAAGCAACATCATTATGTGTGCAAACCAACCATTAGAAAGAACAATTGGTCAACATGTTGGATGCCACACACAAATCATCAAAAGCAAATATCATTGGGATATGAGTATCACGAGCGGAAGCAAAAGCAACGTGTTTGCAAACAAACCATATGAAAGAGCAAGTGGTCCTTATGTTTGTCGCAACAACAATACGAGAGACTTGGAAGCTCTCATGACAATACATGCTCAAAATGGCATTACGGTTGCACACAAAACATTGGAAAGAGAAATTGTTCAACATTTTTGTGGCAACACACAAAGCAACGAGACATGATTGTCACAAGGTGAAAGAATACCATCAACATGCTTGCAATCAAACCATAGGAAAGAGCAATTTGTCAACATGAAAGATGCAAAGCATGCAAAAGGTATCAGAGCTGGGTTCGATCTTGAACTCGCTTGGGGGATGCTCTCTAAAGCTCTTTTGTTAACTCGTGCTCAATCGAGGTTGACATGATTGTTCGGGTACCTACACACATCATAGATAAAAGGAAGAACATGTGTGCATGGTAGAGAAATACATCATCCATCATGACATATCTCTTCTTGTGCACATCACCATTAGTGTAAAGCAAGTGTAACATAGGTTCATGGTGAGTATGCAAGTGGGGAACATGCTTATCATGGAAATCATCAAAACTCCAAAATTTGAGAAAGCTATGGGGGCCATCTCAATATAAACCATATGAGAATTATTGTTGCAAGCAAAACAAGTGAAAGCGCAATTATTCAACTTATTGCAAGCAACGGGAGAGATTGTAAAACATTCATGACAAAGCATGGTTCGAGGGGTACCATTGGTAACATCATTGCAAGCAAAACATTGGAAAGAGCAATTGTTCAACAAAGTGCAAGCAATGATATCATCAACGTAACGTTTAGAGCATGGCATGTCTATGGTAACATCATCACAATCAAATAATTTCACATGCTCAACATTATGCAAAGGCAAAGTATCACATGGAAATATCAATGAAGCATATGTGATATCACAAACATCATCCTTAACATCCCAGTCATCACAAGTCATCATGTCCACTAGTGGGATCATGGCATCATCAACACCCGTATTCTTACCTTGTTCATACCTCTCATATGAAGTGGGTGTTGTGGTAGTATTGGCCTCCATGTGGGCGACTTCTTCATCATGTATGGGGATGGCATCATCTTCATCCACCATGTACATTATCTTGGTTGGAGGCATCATCATCTCCAAGCTTGGCGCTTCTTGCTACATGGAACCTAGCACATCATGAGGAAACACACTAGAGGTAGAGGGTAAGTCGTTAGAAATCAAAGTGGTCTCACATGACCTATCAACTACCACTCTCAACTCACTAGGTGTATCACTCATGCCCTCCAAGTGGAAGCACTCAATCTCACATATGGTGGAGTCACTCATCTCACTCTTGTTTTCACTCAAGTGGGCTAAGTGGCTCTCATACTCACATGGGATTGGTACCACATCATCACTCAAGCATGTAGGGGTAGGCTCGGTTCTCTCAACTCCATGTTCCTCCTTTGGGGATGGGGAAGTCCCATGCTCACCATTATTGACCTTGTCGTCGCCATCTTGCACCTTGGCTTGTGTAGACATCCTCTTGGCGTACTCGTCCAACTTGGCGAAGTAGAGGTCTTCGTCTTCCTCATCCATGAAGTTGCATGCGTCATCTAGGACGTCAAGTTTGGGCGTTGAAGCCTGATGGCGTGGAGGATAGCTTGCTCTTGGTGCCATTTTGGTGGTGGCACGAGTAGTTGAAGGTGCCTTCTGATTGTGTCGACGGAGGTCATTGGCGTGCCTTGCCAAAGGTTGATATAGATGGCGCGCTTGGTCATGCATATGACGCTCACGATGATGCTTCTTGTCCTTGGCACTCTTCTTGGTGAGGCATTGTAATGAGCGCAAAGCATCATTAGTCTTGGACATCATGCTCATGGTTTTGGCGAAGTCGTTATCCATGTCGCGCTTGAAGTTGTCCATTGGATGGTGGACCTTGGTGCTCTCGAGGTGGAGACTCCGGTGTCTTCAGGGCGGAGACTCCGGTGTGCGCAGGCCAGAGACTCCGGTGCTCCAACTGATGCTTCTTCCGTCTTCTCTTCCAAGCCTCCGTCTTGTTGGGCTTGGTGCTCCAAGCTTCCTCCCATGCCTTCGTACTTGTCGATATGAACCTATCATGAATACATGACGGAGTATGAAGTAGTATACCATTCAATGGGGTAGGAAGTGGGCTTGCATAGAGGAACGGATTCACCTTTGGAGTCCATGACGACTTGGCATAAGTTGGACACCATGATGTGGTAACGAACGATGGTCGGGCTACATCAAAGGGGATGATGTGATGTCCTATAATGATCCGTGAAACAGCAAGGATTTCCCTTTGTCTAGTTCCTCCTCTCTGTCGTGGTGTTTCGAGGCCGTAAGTTTCTTTGAATGTCAGATATGTGACTCGTCTTCGCGAGGTGAGGGTATTTGATGAGACATACGCTTTGACAGGTGGTACGAGCGAACAGTATGGGAAAGCTCCGCCCGTACCAGTGGTCGCTAAATGCTCTGTAGGCTTCCTCCATGTTTTCTATTATCCCATGTGCAAGGAAAATCAATTAAATGACATTTATCAGTTAGAAATATCATATTACTGCATAATATGATAGTCCCAATTGATATGCTCACAAAAGACTTAGAAATTCTACATCCTGTTGAAACAAAGAAAAAAGATGCGCGCGAGCGCAATAAAATAATAGAACTCCTAATCTACTTATGCAAAAAACAAGAGGTAAATATGCTTCAATTTTGGACTCATCATCTATCCACCAAAATTATTCGATATAATTGAATGTGATGCAGTAGTGTCAAAAACCAAGAGTTGCTGAAGAGTTGGTCAAAACTTATGATTTGCTACAGTTGGCTCTTCAAAGACCTCATCCACATCGACATGGTTGACATGTCCCTTCGGGGACGGATTTGGCTTCTTTCTCTTAGAGTTCTCGGAACCCTTATTATTTTCTAGACCGTCCCAAGAATAGTGTCCAAGATCATGGCACACATAACAGTCAACTTGGTTGATATTGGTATAGTCATAGTGGCGCCTAGAATTGTTCCTCCCTTCAGAGTAGTCCCATGAATAGTTCCCTAGCTCATGGCACCTAAATCACTCCACTTGGATGATGTCCCTCTTGTTAGAGTTCATATGGTGGTTCTGGCCATGGTGGTGACCATTTCTGTTGCTACTACCTATCCCATGGTTTATGTTCCTTTCATGCTAATTGTTCCCAGATCCCACATGCAGGTGATGGTTATGACCTTCATGCTCAACGTACCTTGAGTTATCTACATCCTGGTGGTTCTTCTTCTTGCGGCTCTCCATCTGATTTTGTTGGTTCTCCAGAATAATAGCCTTGTCCAGTAGTGCTTGATAGTTTGGAAGGTACACAATAGACAGCTAAAGTGCAAGCTCTTCATTCAGTTCGTCCATGAATCTTCTTTTGATATCAGTATCCAAATCATCCGGTGCATAACGATCCAGTTGGTTGAACTCGTCAATGTACTCAAAATAGTGTGGTGGTCTTGATGGAAGTTATGTAACTCCCTCTTCTTCATGCTCATAACTCTAGCTGAGATGTGAAATGAGAAGAATGCCTCCTTGAACATATCCTAGTTAACTTCTTCAATGGGGTGGGTTATCTAGTAGTTCTCCCACCATAATGTTGCAGGGCCTTCCAATAGATGAGCAGCAAACCTCACCTTCTCCGCATCAGTGTAGTCCACAGTCACTAAGTTCTTGCTGACAGAATGCAGCCAGTCGTTGGCCATAATTGGATCAACAACACTTGAGAAAGTTGGTGGTCGTAGCCCCAGAAACTTTGTGAATCTATCCACATGTTGATGAGGGTTGTTGTTACAGCCATTGACGTTGTTGTGGCCTCCATTATTATTGTTGTTTCCATTTTTATCTCCACCATTGTTGTTGTTATTGCCATTGTTTTTAACCAGATTCATCATCATCTTCATCATCTGAACTAGAGTCTCAAGGAACTACTGTAGTCCAGGGCATCTTGGGAGCACGTCTTGACGACATCTGTTTAGTCTAGCAGGGTTGAGTATAGATAAGAAAATCTAAGGAATAAGATACCCACTTTCCTAATCACAACAAGCAAACACCACATAAATAACAACAATTCAAACAATCACACAGTCAGACACACATCTACTATTTTGAAAATAGTTTTATTCATTATTGTCAAAAAATATGAAGGAGTCACTCATAAAACAAAACTAACACGTGTAGGTGCTAACTCATCTAATAACGAGCTCGTTGGGGAACCCCAAGAGGAAGGTATGATGAGCATAGTAGTAAGTTTCCCTCAGTTATGAAACCAAGCTTATCAATCCAGTAGGAGCAAGGAAACACCTCCAAGGTGTTGCTAGCTGGCCTTTGGCAGGGCGCACTACTGGTGCTAGCAGCAACATGGGAACCAACACAACACAACCACAGAACTTTGCCCCCAACTTATAGTGATGTTGTCAATCTCACCGGTTTTGCTGAAAACAAAGGATTAAACGTATTGTGTGGAAGAAAGTAATAGTTTGCAGAAAGTAAACAGAAAGCAGTAAATAGTTGTAGATTGATGGTAAAAGAATGGACCGGGGTCCATAGTTCACTAGTGGTGGTTCTCCTTAAGATAGATGACATGTTGGGTGAACAAATTACAGCGGGCCAATTGACAAACATCGAGAAAGCATACAAGCATATACTACTCATCTTGACTCCTTTGAGATTCGATTGGGCATTACAACATTGTACATAGACCGTAATCCAACTACATCTATGACTAATAATCCACCTTCAGGTTATCATCCGAACCCCCTCCAGTATTAAGTTGCAAGCAACAGATAATTGCATTATGCATTGCGTGTAAAGTAAACAATACGATTGTTCTATGAACAAAGGATTGTTGTTTTCTTCCTAGTAGCAACAACACATCTAGTACCTTAGAGATTTCTATCACTTCCCCAGATTACTAGAGGCATGAACCCACTATCGAGCATACATACTAACTCTTGGAGTTGCTAGCATCTACTTGGCCAAGACAGCTACTAACAACGGAAAGCATGCAAGATCACAAATAACAAAGACATGATAGAATCAATAATCAATCTGAAATAGCATCTCAATATCCATGGATCCCCGCAAACACAACATGTAAGAATTACAAATAGATGATCTTGATCATGAACGGAGCTCACAAGATCTAAACATGATAGCACAAGGGAGAAGAACCAGCTATCTAGTTACTACATGGACCCGTAGTCCAAGGATGAACTACTCACGCATCACACCGGAGGCTTGCATGGTAATGAAGAAGGCCTCCAGGATGAATTCTCCCCTCCGACAGGGTGCCGGGAAGAGCTTCAGATCCCTCCTGATCTAGGGATGGAGATGATGGCGGCTGTAGACTCTTTCATGGAATTTTGATCGGGTACTTAGGGTTTCTATATCGGAGGCATCTTATAGGCGAAAGGGGAGGTCGAGGGGGTGCCTGGGCTGGCCACACCACCCCCTGGCGCAAGCCAGGCCTAGCCGCGCGGCCAGGTGGTGTGGCCGCCCTCTGGCCCCTCTCCGTCTCGTATTCTGGCTCCTTGTGTCCCTCGGTGAAAAACTGACTTTAGCTTTTCTCCCGTCCAATTCCGAGAATATTCATTTTCTGACTTTCCTGGAACCAAAAACAGTAGAAAACAAGCAGCTGGCACTGTGGCTCTGGTTAATAGGTTAGTCCAAGAAAGTGTATAGAAAGTACTCCAAAGTGTGGACAAAACATAAGAAAATAGATAAAACCAAGCATGGAACATCAAAAATTATGGATACGTGTTGAGGGCAAACCTCTAGGGTGGCCCGATCTTTCACGATTCCCTTTCAAATCGAGGGTGGAGTGCGGGGGTAAGGAGGGAAGGATGAACATGACGAACACATGCACGAAGAATGAGATGAACACACACACGCAAAACCACGATAAACACCAATAGCTCACGCCGACGGTGACCGGTCCGGCGCAATCCCTAGGATCGGCGTCGGGCGGAGGACTCTCTCTCGAACCGGTACGATGAGATGGGCGACTTGGTGAGATCTTGATGTCTAGGCAAAGGGACACCGATGCCTAGGCCTTGTACAACGCAGAGGCACGATGCAAACTCCAACGAGGTTTGGGGATATTGGTGCTCCTTAGTCAAGGAGCATGAGGCAAGAATTAGATAGATCCACAAAGGGGTTTCCACTAATTCCAATATCAAGCCTAGGGTTTACAATGGAGGTGGGGGTCTATATATAGGCCATCGACAAGTTCAAGGGTAATTCAGGCATTAAAGTAGAGTTCTGGGCGAAGTAGAGGGGTACATGGGCCATAGGGCCTAGCTAGGCTCACAGGCCCATCGCTTCGGCCGGACAGTCCGGGTCGGCACGGCCGGACAGTCCTGGGTGACCGGACACTCCGGGTGGTGTCCGGGGAGTGTCCGATTTGACCTTCTGAATGTCCACACCAGGTCCGGGCTCGGGCAGGCCGGACACTCCGACTGAGTCGCGCCGGACACTCCGGTTGCGCTGGACACTCCGGCTTGATTCGGGCGGACACTCCGGCTCAGGTAGCTCCAGCTCAGGTGTAGCTTCAGGGCTCGTGGGTCGACGCGGCGGGGATTCGTACCTGATGATGCACAGAGTAGAGGTATGAAGTAGCACGCCATCCAAGGAGGTATCAAATTGGCATGAGGAGAGGAGTGAGTTCACCTTAGCTTGTAGGAGTTTGGCTTGGGCACGAGTCATGGGTCCACTTGGGGGACTTGTTGGTGTAGATGTAGAAGCGTCCGTATGACGGGCTGCATCAGCTCCCCCCCTTGGGAAAGAGTCGTCCTCGACTCTTCATGGATATCATCTTGAACATCTCCATGGTAGGGTGAGAGATCCTTGACATTGAATGTATTGCTTGCAAGGTACTTGGAGGTCGGGATGTCGATGATGTAGGCATTGTTGTTGATTCATTTGAGGACCTTGAAGGGACCATCTCCTCTTGGCTTGAGCTTGGAGTCATGTTCCTTAGGGAAGCGGTCCTTGCTTAGGTGTATCCACACAAGGTCACCTTCTTCAAATATCATCTCCTTCTTGTCCTTGTTTAACCTTGAAGCTTGGCGAAGGACTTGTTGTTCGATAGTTGCTCTTGTTTCTTCGTGAAGCTTCTTCATAGCTTGTGCGCGCTTCTCGACGTCCATGTTTGTGCGCTCATGGAGAGGTAGTGGTAGGATGTCGAGCGCGGTGAGGGGCTCGAAACCATAGACGATCATGAATGGACTCATCTTGGTTGTTGAGTGCTTGGCTCGATTGTAGGCGAACTCGGCGTGTGGAATGCATTCCTCCCAATCCTTCAGGTTTTTCTTGATCAACACATGAAGGAGAGTTCTGAGGCTTCGGTTGACAACTTCGGTTTGTCCATCAGTTTGAGGATGTGATGCGGATGAGAAGAGGAGCTTGACGATGAGCTTGGCCATGAGGGTCTTCCACAAGTATCTCATGAATTTGACGTCACGGTCGGAGACGATTGTCCTTGGCACACCGTGAAGACGGACGATATCCCTGAAAAACAAATTTGCAACATGTGAAGCATCGTCGGTCTTATGGCACGGTATGAGTGTGCCATTTTGGAAAAACGATCCACAACAACAAATATAGAATCATGACCATGCTTAGATCTAGGCAATCCTAACACGAAATCCATGCTAATGTCGGACCAAGGTGTATGTGGAATAGGCAATGGCATATAAAGACCATAGGGATTAGCTTGCGACTTAGCTTGAACACATGTCGTGCATCGTTGAACGTAGCGCTCCACGTAACGCTTCATCTTGGGCCAAAAGTAGTGATTGGAGAGCATGTCCAATGTCTTGTCGGGACCAAAGTGACCCATAAGGCCTCCACCATGAGATTCTTGGAGAAGCAAAAGTTGAAGCGACGACTTCGAATGCATAGCTTGTTTTGTTTAAAAAGAAAGCCCTTATGCAAATATAAATCATCAACTCCCTTGTCATTGGAGCACTTTGCGAAAATTGGTTCAAAGAACGGGTCGGAAGCATACAAAGATTTTATTTCCTCAAGACCCAACACGTTGATTTCAAGTCTCGTAAGAAGGCTTGTATGTTTGCGAGACAATGCGTCCGCAACTACATTATCTTTGCCCTTCTTATACTTGACAATGTACAGAAAAGACTCCATGAACTCAACCCACTTAGCGTGTCTCTTGCTCAAGTTAGCTTGGTCTTTGAGATATTTCAATGACTCGTGGTTGGAATGTATGATAAATTCCTTAGGCCAAAGGTAGTATTGCCAAAGTTGAAGGACACGAACTAAGGCAAAAATCTCTTTGTCATAAATCGGATAGTTAAGGCGAGCACCATCAAGTTTTTCGCTATGGTAGGCTATAGGACGTCCGTTTTGCATAAGGACTCCTCCAATGCCAATACCACTAGCATCACACTCTATCTAAAAAGTTTTTGTGAAATCCGGTAAAGCAAGAAGAGGTGCTTCGGTGAGCCTCTTTTTAAGTTCATCAAAAGCTTTTTGTTGTGCTTTGCCCCACAGGAAGGTGACATTCTTTTTGGTCAATTCATTAAGGGGACAAGCAATGGTTGAAAAGTCTTTCACAAAGCGACGATAGAAACCGGCCAACCCATGAAAACTTCGGAGTTCACTCACATTTGTTGGTATGGGCCAATCTCGTATGTCCTTTACCTTGCAAACATCAACTTCAATTCCCTTCGAAGAAACGGCAAATCCAAGAAAAATCAACTTGTCTTTAGCAAAAGTGCACTTGGGAAGATTAGCATAAAGCTTTTCATGTCGAAGGATTTGCAAAACTTCCTTGACATGTGTTATATGGTCCTCAAGTGATTTGCTATAAACAAGAATGTCATCGAAATAGACAACAACACTTTTTCCAATGAGAGAACGCAAGATGTGATTCATAAGGCGCAAGAAGGTGGATGGGGCATTTGATAAACCAAAGGGCATAACCAACCATTCATAGAGACCAAGTTTGGTCTTGAAGGCAGTTTTCCACTCATCACCTTCAGCCATGCGTATTTGATGGTAACCACTACGAAGATCAATTTTCGAAAAAATAGTGGCTCCACACAATTCATCAAGCATGTCATCGAGACGTCGTATGGGATGTCGATAACGCACGGTGATAGCATTGATTGGACGGCAGTCCATGCATAACCGTAACATATCATCCATCTTTGGAACAAGAATCACGGGTACGGCACTTGGACTAGTGCTAACTTGGATCAAACCTTTGGAGACGAGTTGGTTGATTTGATGTTCGATCTCCTTCGTCTCCTCCGGGTTCATGCGGTAAGCGGTGCGGTTTGGAAGTGGTGCACCGGGGATCAGGTCGATGCGATGTTCAATGCCGCGAAGAGGAGGTAGTCCATGTGGAAGCTCTTCGGGAAACACATCCTTGAATTCCTGCAAAACACTCATCAAAGATGGAGGAACATTGGTTAATTCGTTAGTTCCTTGCGCTAGTCCCTTGCAAAGGAGGACATAGTGCAAGATGGATGGGTTGTTCTGAACATCTCTCATCTCACTTTTGGTGGCAAGGAGAACACTCTTCGTTTTTCCACTTGAATTTGGCTTGTGGCTCTCACTCACTATGAGGTGGCTCTCTCTCTCACCGCTCTTCTCACAAGTATATGTTGTGCTTTGCGCCCTCGCTAAAGCCTTTGCATTGTCCGCAATTATTTGGCTAGGAGTCATCGGTTGCAAAACACATGTTTTGTTGAGCCATTTGAAGGTGTATATATTGGTGCGACCATCATGTTGAGCAGCCTTGTCAAATTGCCATGGTCGACCAAGAAGCATGTGGCAAACTGTCATAGGAACCACATCACACTCCACCGTATCTTTGTAAGGACCAATGGCGAAGGAGACCGATATGGTATGCTTAATCTTCACGGACCCTTGGTCACTTAGCCATTGCACGTGGTAGGGGTGCTTGTGTGGATGGAGGGTGAGGTTGAGCTTCTCACACAACTCGGTGCTAGCAAGGTTGTGACAACTCCCTCTGTCAATGATCACCTTGATAGATTTGCCATTGATGTCGGCTCGTGTTTGGAAGATATTGGAGCGTTGGTCTTCATGCTCTTGAGCTTGAGTGGTCAAGATCCTTGTGACTACAAGCGATGGACTTGCGTCATGTTCACACATGAGGAGTTCTTGATCATCTTCCACTCGTTGCCTTGCCATTGCTTCCTTGACACGGGCATCAAACTCATCTTCACTCAAGTACTCTTCACACCATTGTCATGGATGAACAAGACTTTCTTGTTTCCACATTCGGCCGACTTGTGTCCTTTATCTCCACACTTCTAGCATTCACCGTTGAAAGGTGTATCACTCTTTGCTTGCTTGCCACTTGGGGGCAGTTTTCCTTGAGGAAGTGTGGGCTTGAAGGAAGGCTTGGAGGTGCTTGATGAGCTACCATTGAAAGTTGTTGGTGTAGCGGTTGAAGCTTTCTTGTAGGTGAAGTACGTCTTGGGCTTGTTGTATTTGATATCCTCTTGCACTTGACGTTCAGCCTTTGTTGCGATGTAAACAAGCTCAACCATGTTGTAGGTTTGGAACTCGACGATGCACTTGATTGGGTGGTTCAACCCAATAAGGAAACGTGCCATTGTTTGCTCCGTGCGCTCATCAATGTTGGCGCGAATCAAGTTGAGTTCCATTTCCTTGAAGTACTCTTCCACGATCTTTGTCCCTTGACGAAGCGCTTGAAGGTTGTTGAAGAGGTCACGCATGTAGTGCGCGGGGACGAACCGGGATCTCATGTGAGCCTTCATGTCATGCCAAGTTGTGATTGGCGGTTCTTGTCTTGCATCACGAGCAACTTGAACTTGTTCCCACCAAAGGTTGGCGTAATCATCAAACTCTAGCGAAGCCATGGCGACCATCTTCTTGTTGCTATAGTTGTGCATGCGGAAGATCTTGTCGACTTTGAGTGCCCACGAGAGGTATTCTTCGGGGTCATTAGATCCGGTGAACTTGGGCATTATGAACTTGAGCTTGCTAAAAGTTTCTTCATCGTTGCGGTCATTGCGACGATCTTGGGGACCTTGTTGATGATCTTGTATTTGGGAAGGTGGAACTTGGTTCTCGCGTCCTTGTTGCGGAGCTTGCTCTTGATATTGTTGTTGAAGAGCTTGCTCTTGCTCTTGGCACGGTTGTTGACGTTGTTGAGGCGCTTGGGCCTCATGGTGGCGAAGGTGTGGAGCCTCTTGACGCGGTTGATGACGAAGACGAGGCTCGTTCCTTAGTTGGTGATGTTGGTTAGGCACCTAGGCCTCACAGCGAAGAACATGGTCATGAGCCTCTTGACGTGGTGGGCGTCGCTCAACTTGTATCACTTGACGCTCCAAGTTTTGTTGATGGGGAGGAGGCACCGCGTGATGACCATGGTGTCGTTGTTGACGTTAATGACGTTGATGACGAGGAGGAGGATCTTGGAGAGCTTGACGTCGATGACGAGTTTGATTCTCCAAATTGGAGTCATCACTTGTTGTGTCAAGTATGTGTCACGGTCGATGGTGGTAGACTTGTTGTTGTACTTGCGGTTGCGCTTGCGGTTCCTCTTGTGGTTGCTCTTGTTGGATCACTAGTGCCCTTGCGTGATGACGGTGTGCTTCTTTCCTTGCTCGTGGCCTTGAAGAGAGGTCACCATCATAGCTTGATGTTGCGGCGTGCCGTGGGGAAGGTACATAGTTTGAAGAGATTCCATCTTCGACCACGGGGGCATCATTGCGTCTTTGTGCACTTTGATGTAGATCTTGTGGAAGAGGTGCATGACGATGCGAAGAACTTGCCGAGCTTGATGCGCGCGAACGTGGTCTTGTCATGCCGCCGATGAGGCGTCGAAGATTGCCATTTGTTTCGGCGACGGAGCGTTGGAGCGCTTCATTTTGGTGGCCGAAGTTGTGATGCATTGCATGCATTTGTCGTTCGAGGCCATCGAAGCGGTTGTCGATGTTCTTGAACTCGGCTTGCGTCTCGCCAACTTGTTCATCTTGTCGCGTCTCAAGTGCTTGGCAACGTTCACGGAACTCTTGGCGGACGATGAAGTGACTTGCACGCGTCATGTATGGACCTTGATCTTCTTCTTGGGGGGGTGGTTGGCTCGTCTCACCATGCCTATCCATCATGCAAAACACACAAGTATTGTATATGGAAGTGGCATATGGTGGTGTTAGCCTTGTACCTCACCTTGGGGATTGCACCAAACTAGAAACCACAAGTGAGAGCTATTAGCGTGCAAAGTGGAATTGCAAAGAAAACTCACACTAAAGAAAGAACTAACTCTCAAAAGCTTGTTGGTGGTAGGTTAGGATTGTGGAAAACCAAAGAACCAACCAAAAGAAAAGGGATAGTCAAAAGTGGTAAAAATCCAACAAAACTCAAGTCAAAGGCGAAGGTCAACAACTCAAAAGGGTGATGGGAACCTATGACTATGTACACACACGTGGAGAAAGTTGGGATTGACACGACTATGAAATGAGCAAACCAAATGTCCTAACAAAGACTAAGCTCGTTGTCGTGCCAATGCAAGGAGAGACTGTGACTCGTTTGCAAAGAGGAAAAGTGAGCAATGGATTTGTGCACTTGCCTTGGGCGCTCTTCTTTCTCTCTTGCTTACAAGCTTTGAGACTCTCTTTGGCAATGGGAGACTATTTTTCTTTTGATTTTTTTTGCTCTCCCTTGGTGCTACCTAGTCAGACTTGCTATTTCTCTTGCACTCTCACTATCCAAGGGCAAATGCACAATGCTCAAGCAAACACAAGATGAGCCACTCTCATGGGGTAGGTACACACAAAGGAAGATAGGGGTTAACAAGGTGACGCAAGTTATACCTTCTTTGATGATGAACTTGGCGTCGGTGCTGCGGGATGGTGTTCGTGGTCTGTGGTGTCGATGAGCGCGGAAGTTGATGATGCGGAAGCTTGCTGGTAGTTACTGACACGCACACGGGACACGAGCAAACAAATGAGATTAGCCAATGCGAAACATGAGGCAAAACTGTCAAAACTGGCATTACAGTCAGACACTCCGGTCTGTCTGGGCTGGATACTCCGGTCTGGCCGGACACTCCGGTCTGTTTCGGCCGGACACTCCGGTCGGGCCGGACACTCCGGACGGTATGAGCCGGACACTCCGGTGAGGGTTTCCTGCTCGTGTTCTTGAGCGGAAATCCTCGCCTTCGGGCCTCAAATCCGCGAGAAACTGGCCAAATCAGGCTAGGGAAACGCAGGATAAAGCTGGACCAACTCCTTAGATAAGGTTTGGTTGGATCAAAACCACAAATAATACTCCAAATCAAGAGATCGATCCAAAGGCAAATATGGGCTGTTTTTTGTGGGGATTTTCGAATTTTTGGTGGATAGAAGAAAAATTTGTGGGGGAAATCATGAGCAACGAAGCTCTTGATACCAATATGTTGAGGGCAAACCTCTAGGGTGGCCCGATCTTTCACGATTCCCTTTCAAATCGAGGGTGGAGTGCGGGGGTAAGGAGGGAAGGATGAACACGACGAACACACGCACGAAGAACGCAATGAACACACACACACGCAAAACCACAATAAACACCAATAGCTCACGCCGGCGGTGACCGGTCCGGCGCAATCCCTAGGATCGGCCTCGGGCGGAGGACTCTCTCTCAAACCAGTACGGCGAGATGGGAGACTCGGTGAGATCTTGACGTCTAGGCAAAGGGACACCGATGCGTAGGCCTTGTACAACACGGAGGCACGATGCAAACTCCAACGAGGTTTGGAGATATTGGTGCTCCTTAGTCAAGGAGCATGAGGCAAGAATTAGATAGATCCACAAAGGGGTTTCCACTAATTCCAATATCAAGCCTAGGGTTTACAATGGAGGTGGGGGTCTGTATATAGGCCAGGCCATCCACAAGTTCAGGGGTAATTCAGGCATTAAAGTAGAGTTCTGGGCGAAGAAGAGGGGTACATGGGCCATAGGGCCCAGCTAGGCTCACAGGCCCATCGCTTCAGCCGGACAGTCCGGGTCGGCACGGCCGGACAGTCCGGGATGACCGGACACTCCGGGTGGTGTCCGGGGAGTGTCCGATTTGACCTTCTGAATGTCCACGCCAGGTCCGGGCTCGGGCAGGCCGGACACTCCGGCTGAGTCACGCCAGACACTCCGGTTGCGCCGGACACTCCGGCTTGATTCGGGCGGACACTCCGGCTCAGGTAGCTCCAGCTCAGGTGTATCTTCAGGGCTCGTGGGTCGACGCGGCGGGGATTCATACCTGATGATGCACAGAGTAGAGGTATGAAGTAGCATGCCATCCAAGGAGGTATCAAATTGGCACGAGGAGAGGAGTGAGTTCACCTTAGCTTGTAGGAGTTTGGCTCGGGCACGAGTCATGGGTCCACTTGGGGGACTTGTTGGTGTAGATGTAGAAGCGTCCGTATGACGGGTTGCATCAATACGTTAGCAACATATCAGTAGGTAGCTATGCGTGCACCATTTATCTTCATGATGGTCACTAGTGATCTCCTCCCAAGGAAGTTGATGAGGGTGGTCATCTAAAGTTTTGGGAATTGAGAAAAGTCATACGAGAATAAACGAAATGCAAAAAATATACATGATTTTGAAGAAAATATAATATTTTCATTTCCTAGGGTCTTTCCTAATTTCTAAACTAGTTCTAGGGTCACGAACCTACAGTCAACACAATGCCCTGATACCATCTAAAGTGACCCGACCCGGTAGCGGTCCAGGCCTCTATGCTATATAGTGTTAGTCCCTAGACCAACTCGCTAGCGCACACAATTCAGGAGTAATATCACGAAACAAAGTGCATAATTCTATTACATCGAATGATCTAGAATATATCATAGTATAAAACAAGTTGCATGGTAGAAGGGCTAGCTCCTCATAAACAAAGTTCAACAGCAGAAGAATAATAAAAGATAAGGAGCTCCATCCAAATGCCACATGCAAATCATGCTAAGTGGACACTCGCGACCCTAACATTGTACTTCAACCATCTTCAGGGTAACCTGCAACATGAAATTTGTATCCACAAAGGGTCAATACTTTGAATGTAATAGCAAGCGTCACTAAATGGGGATCTAATAATCCAATTAGGCAAAAATGAATAAGCTCTTCTTAATCTATTAGTCTGTGGGTCAATCCAAAGCCTTCTTCCAAATCATCCTTCACTCCAAATGCAAAGCATTCTTCCAAATCATCATTTGCTCTACTACTCCTTAAGGGAAAATCTCAACATCTCAGTAGTCAAACCGCAGCCCTACACCATGCTACCTGTCCAACCCCTCCTATTATCAAGACTCATCTCAACATGTCAAAAAGTCAGGCATAACCCTTCCATGCCACATAATCCAGCCTATTATCAGGACTAAGCTCAACATGTCAGATAGTCAGGATGTATCCCTTCCATGCCACCTAATCCTACAAAGTCTCCTCCTCCATTCTTCCAAATCCAATCACTCACTATGTCAATCTAATCTCATAGTATCACTAACTCAAAGTCTATTCCTAGGTTTTCAATTTACATCTCTAAGTTGGCATAGCCAAACAATTCCCAACACAAATGTTGGTCACACAAGAAACAATTTGAAAATCCATATGGCTATCCTATCCGGGTTTCAATAGTGTATCAGCATACAAACAAAGTTTACTTCTACGCTCACATAGTAAGTGTAAAAAAAGTCAAAGGTGTAGTTCAACTTGTGTAGTAGGCATAACATGGTCATTAGTAAAGATAGACTTGCCTTATTGGTGATGGTCATTCACACAATTCTTACAATCATAGGGCTTGCACACCTCACAATCTATAATACAAAGAATTCAAATGAATACCCATTCACACCACAAACATCATACACAAGTAAGGCATGCATGATGCAAAAAGATTTATTTGGAAATCATTTTTATTACTAAAGTTATGTTCAAAACAGTTATAAAAAGGGTTTAGATTCATATTTAGGAAAATCTGTTGTAGACATAATTTTAAATTGTATCCTCTGATGATGTTGGACAGGGACTAAACTATAAGCATTTTGCAAAAGGAATCACATGGAAACCATTTTTAGAATTAAAGTTATGCCCAGAATACCCTAATGGCAATCCTGCAATATTGTTCGATTTAAATTGTTCAGATTTGAAAACCAATAGTGGGAAAACATTCTACTTCTCACAAGGATTCCAGGGATATAATATTTTCATTATTTGGAGTTTTGGATAAAAAGTTATGATGATTCTAATTTTCAGGGGCTTTCTGCAAAATAGCCATCTATTTAGGAGGTGGGAGACACTGATGAGGACATCCCTACAATTACACCTACTGACAATGCACCAACTGTTGCAAGGAAGGATCAGTCCAATGAGATTAGAATTGGACCCATTACAAGAGCTCGTGCTAAGCTACTTGAACAATAGGTGAATTTGCTCCTAAACAAATCTGATACTTTAATTGATGAGAACTGTATACTGCCTAAGTCTATGCATTTATGTATGATCAGGTTAGTTAGAGAAACAAGCATGTCGCGAGGAGGAGAAGGGCTACAAGAGGATCCCAGCATGATGATCACCAAAGATGCACGAGGGAGGAGCGGGAGGAAGGCGCAAGAGAAGATCATCAAGACGGAGGCCAAAAGCTCTACATCGATCGGAATGTCCGGCCGAGTCCACTCGGACTGTCCGGCCTGCCCGAGAGAAGTTTTGGCATGGACAATCAGTACACCAAATTAGACACTGCCCGTGTACCACCCGGAAACTATGAAGTTTCCGACTGGACCGGACTGTCTGGCCGAATTCACCCAGAGTATCTGCCCCACTGGACTATCCGGCTGATATCAACCGGACTGTCCGCCCACTGACCGGAATCTAGTCCGAGTCGGTATGTATCAGTTTGAGTCGTACGTGTTTAGTTTCGGTTTCTGGCCGCCCCAGCCGCCCTTATAAGCACTAGGGCAACCCCTAGTTAGGGTTGAGACCATGTTAAAACTATTTTGGAGTTGATTCTTTTAAAGAACCTCTAGAATTACCTTGTGACCGAATTATACTACTGCAATTGTGTGTGATCTGTTGTTCTATTGGGAATTAGTAGATTGCAAACTACCATTCGTGGTCGACAGCTGCGTGCGCAAGAGCGTGGTGTTGTGAATATCCTACAGGGTTCGAGAGTTGTTGCATTGGCATCTGGGTTTGAGCGGGAGAGTTCATAGCTACAGGCTAGTTATCTATCCACCATTATCATCATAGACAAGTGCTTGCTGAGAAGAGCGGGCCACCCCATATCATCTTGGTATCAGATTTGCTCATTTACTCTGTGAGCATCCACAAATCCATCCATAGATTTGTTCGTGTTTTTTCGTCCTATACAGAAAAAGCCCTACAAAAAGAGTTGACATAGACTAGGTTGCATCGTTTTCGAGTTTTAGTTGTTGATTGTATCTTCTCGTAGATCCGATCTGCAGGTTTTCCTCGTAGGAGTCTAGTTTTCGTTTTTGTCTAGGTTTAGGGTTTGCTCTTGTTTTCCACCGTGTCCACCATCACCGTTTTCCGCAAGTTTTCATCATTTGTCCGAGCCCACATAGCGTACCTTTGTTTGCATACCATAGACACAGCCTATCTACAGTATCCGTTCCTAGGAACGTAACCACAAGACTAGTTTCTTTGCTCTGACAGGCTGCTCATTAGGTTTTCAAAGTGCAAAAATTTCCGACAAGCAAAAACCGGACTATCTGGCCGAACCGCACCAGACTATCCGACCCAACCGGAGTCTCCAGCGCATATTAACCAGACTATCCGGCCAAGTTCTGTTAAAAGTTGTTGTACCCGTTTGCATTGAGTCCCTGTAGTTGAAAATCAAAAAAATTAGAGAAAAGAAAAGAGAATCAGTATAAAAAAGAGAAAAGAGCTACAAGCGTGACAAAAGAAAAGATATCAAATTGTGCATTATTGGAGGCCTAGTTGATTATAGCACTTGTAGATTGAGCAATCGTGTGCCTGTTTACTTTGAGCTTTTACTAGCGTCTCTCTTGCGCATTGCAATTTTCCTTTCATAAGTTGCTTTGCCACGTTTATCTCCACAGTGTGTGTTTCTTGGGTTTTTATACGATCAACACTAGGACTTGTTTGTGGTGTAGTTAGGATACCATACCTACAGCTCCACCTTAAATCACCTGTGTGCCATGTGATCATTCTCTATACCCTCAATATTCACTTCATCACATCAGTGCATCAGTCTTTGATTTTGTTTTGGTAAAGCATCTCTATTCACTTTGGAATGGTAAGATCTCCTTTCTTGTCGGTTGTGAGTGAGTTGTGAGAGTTTCCACCAAACAGATTTTGATTTTTGCACTAACCTACTAATCATGTCTTCTAGTGATGATGATGTTGTGTCGCAGAAAAAGAAGGATGAGGAACTTGTTAATTGGCGCGAATATGAGGCTTTGAAATCCTACTTGATGCGTGTGTTTACTCACACGACAGATGCCATTAACAAGAATATCCAGTACGTGCAAATGACATTGGATCAGAATGTTGGCGCAGTCACTACTATTCAAACACAAGTGACAGCAATCAATGTCAATGTCGCAACTTTCCAGTGTTTCATTGAGGCCTTGACAGTAGCAATACAGTAACGGAAGGAACACCCACATGATGATGCTTTTGATGACTATGATGAGGGTAGTGCGGCTAATGCTGCCCCACATCTTGGCAGGGGACGTGCCAATCCCCCTGCACCTGCACCTGCTGCTGCAGCTGCTTATGGCCACGGGTTTGCTCCTATTGGGCGTGCTCAACGTGTTCAGAACCAAGCTGCTGATGATGGTTTGGGCACGCCAAAATTCTCAGTTCCCAAGTTTGATGGCTCAATTGATCCTGAAGATTACCTCACATGGGAGTTGAAGATTGAGAAGCTCTAGCGATTGTTTGACTATCCAGAAGACAAGAAGGTCAAGCTGGCAGCATCAGAATTAGATGGATATGCTTTGTGTTGGTGGGATGCTATTATGCAGAATAGAAGGGACGACAATCAACTTCCTGTGATGGATTGGCGCGAGATGATGAGCATTATGAAGGCTCGTTTTGTACCCACCAACTACTTGCGATCAGTTTTTGATAAGTTGACACAATTGAGGCAAGGAATCATGTCAGTTGATGAGTACTACATGGAGATGGAGATGCTTATGCAGCGTGCTAGAGTTCGTGAATCCCTTGAGATGACCATGCAGCGATTCCTTAACAATTTGAAGTTACCAATCAAGAGCATTGTTCGTCATCACAAGTATGAGACTATGAATGAGATATTGCACCATGCTAGAGAGGCCGAATCACAGTTGGCTGAAGAAGCTAATTCACGTGCGAGGTTTACGTCTACTAGTTGTTTTTTGGCGAGGTTTACACTGCCACCACCTACGGCTCCACCTGCAGCGACTGCTAGCTACCCTTCACCATCGGCCAAGCTGCTCTAATGTCTTCTTATGGTTCCAATGCTAGGAAGCCCGTTGCTCCTGCTGCTAGCTCGGGTTCCAATATGTCAACCGTGCGTACGCGCGATGTGGAGTGCCATACTTGTGGAGGTCGAAGACACTACAAGAGAGATTGTCCCAACCGCAAGGTGATGTTTGTAAATGAACAAGGAGAGTATGAGAGTGGAGATGATGTTGATATTCATGGCGATGATGGATATGACAACGAGGACAGTATGGATGCCTTCCCTGAGCATGCGCCTATGATAGTGTCCTCTCCACGTACCCTTAGTGTGCAGCCTATTGTTGTCTCTCAGCGCTGCAACTTGTTCCAAACCAAAGAACTCGTTGGCCCTAACAAAGCTTGCACGGTAATCATTGATGGAGGTAGCTGCAGAAATCTTGCAAGTAAGGAGTTATGTGCCAAGCTGAATTTGACTTATTTACTTCAGCCCAAGCCCTACTACATACAATGACTGAGTGACAATGGTGACATGAAGGTAAACCATATGGTACATGTGAATTTTGAAATAGGACCATACAAGGATTCTATTGACTTTGATGTGGTTCCTATGATTGCTTGCCATCTCTTAGTGGATCGGCCTTGGCTTTATGATCTCCATGTGCAAAACAATGGTCGTGCCAATACATATCACTTGGAGTTCAAGGGCAAGAAGATTAATTTGTAACCAATGACACCACAACAGATTGTGAATGAGTCTCGTCAGAAGATAGAAGTGAACTTGAAGGAATCATCTATAGATAGGCGAGAGAGTGTTGCAGAGCCCAAAAAGAGTGATATAACGAAAAGTGAGAGAGTGCCTGGTCTAGTGATATTAGCCACCAAGGAAGATATGAGAGAGTTTCATGAGGATCCTATAGCCATGCCACTTGTGCTCATGTATAAGGGCGAGGTATTGGTTTCTAACGACATGACCCCTATTTCTCTTGGTGCACTACTGTTTTGCAGGATTTTGGCGATGTGTTTCCAGAAGATGTACCCGCAGGATTGCCTCCATTGCGTGGATTTGAGCATCAAATTGACTTGATCCCTGGTGCCACATTACCAAACCGTGCACCCTACAGGACCAACCCCGAAGAAACAAAGGAGATACAGAAACAAGTACAGGCGTTGCTGAATAAAGGGTACATTCGTGTTTCTCTTAGCCCTTGTGATGTTCCTGTTATTTTAGTGCCTAACAAAGATGGTACATGGCGCATGTGCGTAGATTGTAGAGTTATTAATAACATCACTATTCAATATCGTCATCCTATTCCATGCTTAGAGGATATGCTAGATGAATTGAGTGGTGCTGCCATTTTCTCTAAAATTAGTTTGTGTAGTGGTTATCATCAAATTAGGATGAAAGAAGGGGATGAATGGAAAACTGCTTTCAAAACAAAATTTGGTTTGTATGAGTGGTTAGTTATGCCATTTGGTCTTACTAATGCACCTAGTACTTTCATGACATTGATGAATCATGTTTTGAGAGAATTTATTGGTCGTTTTGTGGTTGTTTATTTTGATGATATACTTATCTATAGCCACAACAAAGCTGAACATTGTAAACGTATCTGACAAGTTTTGTAAGTGTTGCGTGATAATAAATTGTATGCTAATCTTGAGAAGTGCACATTTGCAAAAGATAAGGTCATATTTATGGGATTTGTTGTGTCTAAGCATGGGGTAGAGGTAGATCAATCTAAAATTGAATCAATTCAGAGTTTCCTATTCCCATGAATGTTAGTCAAGTACGTAGTTTCCATGGATTAGCTGGTTTCTATAGGCGCTTTGTTAAGGATTTTAGCACTATTGTTGCACCATTGAATGATTTGACTAAGAAAGGTGTCCCATTTGTGTGGGGTGCAGCCCAAGATATTGCTTTTGATACATTGAAATGTTTGCTTACTTCTGCAGCATTACTTGCGTTACCTGATTTTCGAAGCAATTTGAAGTTGAATGTGATGCTAGTGGTATAGGTATTGGCAGCGTTTTGATGCAAGAGGGTCGCCCTATAGCATATTTTCTGAGAAACTTACCGGTGTTAGATTGAACTATCCTATTTATGATATAGAATTGTATGCACTTGTTAGAGTACTTGAAGTTTGGCAACATTATTTGTGGCCAAAAGAATTTATCATACATTCTGATCATGAAGCATTGAAGTATTTGAAAGCTCAATCAAACTTGCATAGAAGATTAGCTAAATGGGTTGAGTTTATTGAATCTTTTCTGTACATCATTAAGTATAAGAAGGGAAACGAGAATGTAGTTGCTGATGCTATGTCTAGTAAGAACATGCTATTAACCAATCTTGATGTTAAAATTCATGGATTAGAGAGTATTTGTGCACTTTATGCAACTGACCATGATTTTGCTGAATCATATCGTTTGTGTGCTCTTAAAAACGCATGGGATAAGTATCATAAACATGATGGATATTTGTTTAGAGCTAACAAACTATGCATTCTAGAATTGTCATTGCGTTTGTTCTTAGTGCAGGAATCACATGCTGGTGGTTTGATGGGTCACTTTGGGCGTGAGAAAACATTGCTCATGCTCGCTGATCATTTTTATTGGCCTAAGATGAGGCATGATGTATAAAGATTTGTGAGCCATTGTATTACATGTCGCAAGTCGAAATCCAAGCTGCAGCCTCATGGTTTGTATACACCTCTCTCTGCACCTACTACACCATGGGAAGACATTACTATGGATTTTGTGCTAGGTCTACCTAAAACACAGAGAGGTCATGATTCTATATGTGTGGTAGTGGATATGTTTTCTAAGATGGCTCATTTTATTGCCTATCACAAAAGCGATGATGCGTCGCATGTTGCTAACATGTTTTTCAGGGACATCGTGAGATTACATGGAGTTCCTAAGACGACTGTTTCTGACCGTGATGTGAAGTTCATGAGCTACTTTCGGAAGACCTTATGGGGGAAGCTGGGAACGATGCTGCTATTCAGTACTACATGTCATCCCCAAACATATGGTCAAATGGAGGTGGTGAATCGAACATTGTCACAATTGCTGAGGACTATGATAAAGAAGAATCTGCGGGAGTGGGAAGAGTGTTTACCACATGTTGAGTTTGCATACAACAGGGCTATGCATTCGACTACTCAGCTTTGTCCTTTTGAGGTGGTGTATGGCTTCAAGACATTGATGCCACTTGATTTGTTGCCTTTGCCATTACATGAGAGAGTTGATATGGAGGCATCAAAATGTGCTGAATATGTGAAGAAGATTCATGAGAAGACTCGAAAGGCTATTGAGAAGAAAGGCAAGAACATTGCTGCTGCAAGGAACCTAGCAAGGAAGGAAGTCGTGTTCAAGCCTGGTGACATGGTATGGGTGCATCTACGCAAGGATAGGTTCCCACAACTTCGGAAGTCAAAATTGAAGCCACATGGTGCTGGTCCTTACAAGGTGTTAGCCAAGATTAATGATAATGCCTACTCGATTGATATACCTATTGAGGATTTTGGTGGAGTTAGTAACAGCTTCAACATTGCTGATTTATCACCATATGATGGAGAAGACCTTGGAGCGTCAAGGTCGACGCCTTTTGAAGGGGGAGATGATGAGGACATACCTATAATTACGCCTAGAGCATATGGTGATAAATCATCATCTCCCTCCCCTTCAAAAGGTGTTGACCTCGACGCTCCAAGGTCTTCTCTAGCATATGGTGATAAATCAGCAACGTTGAAATTGTTGCTAGCTCCACCAAACTCCTCAATAGGTATATCAACCAAGTAGGCATTATCATTAATTTTGGCTAACACCTTGTAAGGACCAGCACCACGTGGCTTCAACTTGGACTTGCAAAGTAGTGGAAATCCATCCTTGCATAGATGCACCCAAACCATGTCGCCAGGCTTGAACAACAATTCCTTCCTTGCTTGATTCCTTGCAGCAGCAATGTTCTTGCCTTTCTTCTCAATAGCCTCTCGAGTCTTCTCATGAATTTTCTTCACATATTCAGCATGTTTTGATGCCTCCATATCAACTCTCTCATGCAATGGCAAAGGCAACAAATCAAGTGGTGCCAATGGCTTGAAGCCATACACCACCTCAAAAGGACAAAGCTGAGTAGTGGAATGCACAACCCTATTGTATGCAAACTCAAGATGGGGCAAACACTCTTCCCACCCCCGCAGATTTTTTTATCATAGTCCTTAGCAGCTATGACAATGTTCGATTCACCACTTCCATTTGATCATCTGTTTGGGGATGACATGTAGTACTGAATAGCAGCTTCGTTCCCAGCCTCCCCCATAAAGTCTTCCAAAAGTAGCTCATGAACTTCACATCACGGTCAGAAACAATCGTCTTAGGTACTCCATGTAATCTCACGATGTCCCTGAAAAACAGGTTAGCAACATGCGACGCATCATTGCTTTTGTGGAAGGCAATAAAATGAGCCATCTTAGAGAATCTATCCACTACCACAAATATAGAATCATGACCTCTCTGAGTTTTAGGTAGACCTAGCACAAAATCCATACTAATGTCTTCCCATGGAGTAGTAGGTGCAGAGAGAGGTGTATACAAACTGTGAGGCTTCAACTTGGATTTCGACTTGTGGCATGTAATACATCAGCTCACAAATCTGTACACATCACGCCTCATCTTGGGCCAAAAAATGATCAGCAAGCATGAGCAACATCTTCTCACGCCCAAAGTGACCCATCAAACCACTAGCATGTGATTCCAGCACTAAGAACAAACGAAACGACGATTCTGGAATAAATAGTTTGTTAGCTCGAAACAAATATCCATCATGCATATGATACTTATCCCATGCGTTTCTAAGAGCACACAAACGAAATGGTTCAGCAAAATCATGGTCAGTTGCATAAAGTGCACAAATACTCTCTAATCCAGGAATTTTAACATCAAGATTGGTTAATAGCATGTTCTTCCTAGATAAAGCATCAGCAACAACATTATCTTTTCCCTTCTTATACTTAATGATGTAAGGAAAAGACTCAATAAACTCAACCCATTTAGTTAATCGTCTATGCAAGTTTGATTGAGCTTTCAAATATTTCAATGCTTCATGATCAGAATGTATGATAAATTCTTTTGGCCACAAATAATGTTGCCAAACTTCACGTACTCTAACAAGTGCATACAATTCTTTATCATAAATAGGATAGTTCAAGCGAGCACCAGTAAGTTTATCAGAAAAATATGCTATAGGGAGACCCTCTTGCATCAAAACGCCACCAATGCCTATACCACTAGCATCACATTCAACTTCAAATTGCTTCGAGAAATCAGGTAATGCAAGTAATGGTGCAGAAGTAAGCAAACATTTCAATGTATCAAAAGCAATATCTTGGGCCGTGCCCCATACAAAAGGAACACCTTTCTTTGTCAAGTCATTCAATGGTGCTAAAATCCTTCACAAAGCGCCTATAGAAACCAGGTAAGCCATGGAAACTACGCACTTGACTTACATTCATGGGAGTAGGCCAATTCTGAATTGATTCAAGTTTAGATTGATCTACCTCTACCCTATTCTTAGATACAACAAATCCCAGAAATATGACCTTATCTTTTGCAAATGTGCACTTCTCAAGATTAGCATATAGTTTATTGTCACGCAACACTTGCAAAACTTGTCAGATATGATTACAATGTTCAGTTTTGTTGTGGTTATAGATTAGTATATCATCAAAGTAAACAACCACAAAACGACCAATAAAATCTCTCAAAATATGATTCATTAATTGCTTGAATATACTAAGTGCATTAGTAAGGCCAAACGGCATAACTAACCACTCATACAAACCAAATTTTGTTTTGAAAGCAGTTTTCCACTCATCCCCTTCTTTCATCTTAATTTGATGATAACCACTGCGCAAATCTTAGAGAAAATAGCAGCACCCCTCAATTCATCTAGCATATCCTCTAAGCGTGGAATAGGATGACGATATTGAATAGTGATGTTATTAATAGCTCTACAATCTACACACATGTGCCATGTACCATCTTTATTAGGCACTAAAATAACAGGAACAACACAAGGGCTAAGAGAGACACGAATGTACCCTTTATACTTGTTTCTGTATCTCCTTTGTTTCTTTGGGGTTGGTCCTGTAGGGTGCACGATTGGGAAGGGTGGCGCCAGGGATCAAGTCAATTTGGTGTTCAATACCATGCAATTGAGGCAAGCCTGTAGGTACATCTTCTAGAAACACATCCCCAAAATCCTGCAAAACAGAAGAGATACCAAGAGAAATAGGGGTCATGTCGTTAGAAACCAATACCTCGCCCTTATACATGAGCACAAGTGGCATGGTTGTAGGATCCTCACAAAATTCTCTCATATCCTCTTTGGTGGCTAATATCAGCAAATTAGGCACTCTCTCACTTTTCGTTATATCACTCGATTTAGGCTCAATTACATCATGAACAGCTTTCACATTATCTCGCCAAGCTATAGGATCATCCTTCAAATCTATCTTCTGGCAAGAATCATTCACAATGTCTTGTGGTTTCATTGGCTGCATAGTAATATTCTTTCCTTTGAATTCCAAGTGATATGTATTGGCTCGGCCATTGTGTTGCACATGGCTATCATAGAGCCAAGGCCGACCCAATAGAAGATGGCAAACAGTCTTAGGAACCACATCAAAGTCAATAGGATCCTTGTATGGCCCTATTTAAAAATTCACACGTACCATATGATTTACCTTCATCTCACCATTGTTGCTCAACCATTGTATGTAGTATGGCTTGGGATGAGGCAAATATGTCAAATTCAGCTTGGCACATAACTCCTTACTTGCAAGATTTCTGCAGCTACCTCCATCAATAATTACCTTGCAAGCTTTGTTAGGTCCAACGAGAGATTTTGTTTGGAACAAGTTGCAACGCTGAGATTCATCAATAGGTTGCACACTAAGTATGCGTGGAGATAGCATGCTCAGGATAAGCATCAGTACCATCCTCACCATCATAATCATCATCGTCATCAACTTCATCTCCACTCTCTAACTCACCATGTTCATTGACAAACATCACCTTGCTGTTGGGACAATCTTTCTTGTAGTGTCCTCTACCTCCACAAGTATGGCACAACACACCGCGAGTACGTGCAGTAGACATATTGGAACCCGAGCTAGTAGCAGGAGTAGCGGGCTTCCAAACATTGGACCCAAACAAATATGTAGGTGCAGGTTTGGCCGATGTTGGAGGATGGCTAGTAATAGGTGCAGGTGGCGCCATAGGTGGCGGTGTAGATCTGGCCACAAAACGGCTGGTAGATGGAAAACATGCACGTGACTTAGCCTCCTCAGCCAGATGTGACTCGGCCTCTCTAGCATGGTGCAACAACTCGTTCATCGTCTCGTACTTGTGATAACGAACAATGCTCTTGATTTGAAGCTTCAAATTGTTTAGAAAACGTTGCATTGTCATCTCAAGGGATTCATGAACTCTAGCACGTTGCATAAGTATCTCCATCTCCATGTAGTACCCATCAACTGACATGGTTCCTTGCCGCAACTGTGTGATCTTGTCAAAAACTGATCGCAAGTAATTGGAGGGTACAAACCGATCCTTCATGATGCGCTTCATCTCGCGCCAATGCATGAGAGGAAGCTCATTGTCATCCCTTCTATTCTGCACAATTGCATCCCACCAACGCAAAGCATATCCATCAAACTCTGACGCTGCAAGCTTGACCTTCTTGTCTTCTGGATAATCAAATAAACGCCAAAGCTTGTCAATCTTCAATTCCCAAGTAAGATAATCCTCAGGATCACCATTGAAGGAGGGAATTGAAAACTTGGGCTTGCCCAAACCATCATCAGCTTGGTTCGGAACACGCAGAGCATGTCCCAAAGGGGCATATCCACGTCCATAAAGAGGAGCAGCAATAGGTGCAGGGGGATTGGCACGTCCCCTGCCACGATGTGGAGCAGCATTAGCTGCACTACCCTCATCATGATCCTCAAACACATCATCGGGTTGGTAATCCTGTCTTTGCTGAATTGCCGTTGTAAGAGCCTCAATCGAACGGTACAAGGTGGCAACATTGACATTGATTGCTGTCACTTGAGTTTGAATATTATTGACTATGCCAGTATTCTGATCCACTGCCTCTTGCATGTCCTTGATATTCCCATCAATAGTCTCGTGCCAATTAACAAGCTCCTCAACCTGCTTTTTCTGTGACACAACTTCATCATCACTCAAAGACATGATTAGTAGGTTAGTGCAAAAATCAAAATCTGTTTGGTGGAAAACTCTCACAACTCACTCACAACTAACAAGAAAGGAGATCTTACCGTTCCAAAGTGAATAGAGATGCTTTACCAAACGTACTCAAAGACTTATGCACAGATGTGATGAAATCAATATCGAAGGTATAGAGAACGATCACATGCACATAGGTTATTTATGGTGGAGCTCTAGGTATGGTATCCTAAGTACACTGCAAACAAGTCCTACTTCTGATCGTACAAAAACCCAAGAAACACACACGTGGAGAAAAAAGTGGCAATGTAACTATGAAGGGTGTTGCACTACTCTCGAGACACACTAGCAAAGCTCAAAGTAAATAGGCACAAGATTTTTCAATCTACCGGTGCACAAAGATATCACTAGGCCTCTGTAACATCCCAAATTTTACGATTGCAGATGTTACTAGAAGCATGCATCATACCTTTTGCATCATGGCATCACACAATAAAAGCCGCATCAAATACTTTCCCTAAACCCTATAGTCATATAAAGACAAAAAGGGGTTAAAAAAAACTAACCTCCTAAACCCTTGCAAAAGTGTTATTTTATAACCCCATAGTAATCTCCTTCTTTTTACAAAATTTTAGAGACAAATTTCATTAAATTTGGAGTCTGTTTGCGAAAGTTATTGGTCAAATAGTGAAATAGAAAAATAAAAAGAATATTTACAAAAAAAAGAGGATCTAGCCTAACCGGGCCAGCCGAGCCGGCCCACCCCTATCTACCACGCGAGCTAGGCGCAGGCGGAGCGCAGCAGCCGCAGCCGCATGGGCCGGCCCAGCAAGCACGCGCAGCCCGCACCACGCCCCTGCAACCGCCGACAGGCAGGCCCCACCCCGTTGTCATCATTCCGACGAGTTCGGAACAAACTCACCGTTCACCGCCGCGTTTGGAAACAGTTCCCGGCCGATTCGGAGAGAAACTCCATGACCCTCGCCCCAAGTATCTGGCCCTTTTAATCCCCGCGACGAACCCCACCGAAACCCTAAACAAATTTCTCGAGACCCGCCACCAGGCTGCCGATTTCGAGATCAAATTGATCTCACCGGAGCTCCGCCGCCGGTGACGTCGGAAGGTGAGCCTTCCGTCGAAACCGAGGCCCCTTTCTTCCCTCTGTCTGTTCCTCGCTTCCCTCTCTAACGACCGTGCCGCCTGTGCCGTTTTCCCCTTGAACAGAAGCTCGTGCCACCCGCAATTGCTCGCCGGAGCTTCGCCAGAACCCGCGAAGACCAGTCGTCGTTCGCCGTCGTTTCGGGAGAAGGGAGCCGACGCCACCCCCAGGAATGGAACCACGAGGAGGAGGCCGACACCGTCAGCTGCTTCACCAAGCCGGGGGCCCTCCGCACCGCCGCCGCCGACCACCAGCGACGCGCCGCCACCGTCCGTAGTCGACCTCATCAGCTCTGCCACTGTTAAGTCACCGGCCACCCCCAGCCGTCCGATTCGTTTTTAACGCATAGGATTAGATGGCTGAGCCAAAGGGGTATCGGCCAATCCCCTCGCGCCTCGTGGCAGTGCCACGTCAGCGCGCTGAGTCAGCGCCACGTCGGCCGGCCGACCCAATCCTGAGTCGCCACTTGTCGCCGCGTAGCTGGTCGCCGTTTTGTTTTTTTAAATAGGCAGAAATCATTTTAATCTCGTTTAATTCATAGTAAATCGAGTATTTGTCCAAAAATTGCGTGTAATATACCGTTGGATTCGTAAAATTGAGTAGAACACAGATCTGTAATAATATTGCTGGTTTACTGCAGTAATCTTGTCGTAGGATTGAATGTCTAGATTGGAGTATTTTAATTCTAGAAAAATATCCTAACTCCGTTTTAGTTGATTCTTGTTGCGTTGGCTTTGTATCTACGAGATCTTCTGTGGAAAATTGAGATATCATGCTTAGGGTGTTTAGATCTGTTTCGAAGTAGATTGGAAGTGTAGATCTATTTATGAGCACATTTAATTAAGTATTTATCCAAAATACTTAAAATCTGTGGGAAGTCGATATTAATGACATCCCCAACTCAACAACACCCCTGAATAAAACCCTTGGTCGAAATTGAACCCATCCTTGCATATTACCATGTTGCATTCATGCATAATTACCTTCGTGGTATTGTTTTGTGCAAATTGTGATTGGATCTATGTTTGTGTTTTATTAGATTGTTCGTAGTGCGCTGAGGAGTACTGTTGTGTAGAGTGCTGCTCGGATCAAGGCAAGTTACACCACTTGTACATATTATGTCCTAGTTTTTGACTATGCATGTTTTACTCTTGAAATCTTGTAGTATGCATGTGTAGGTCTTTAGTAGATTTTCTTGGTTCTATTTTTGCAAGTGCGGTTTTGTAGTATGCCATGAGTAGCTTTATACTTAGGAATTTCCGTCCTAATAGGTTTCCCCTGTTTTGCTAAGTATTGCTTGCTATGCTATATATATACTAATTACCGTTGGGGGGTTCGAAAGACTCAAAAAATTTCTAAGTATGAAAGCACTCTCGAGCAAACTATTCTTCTCAAAACCCCCCTTCAAAATAAAACTAAGTTTTCTGCTGGGCGGAATGGTTGTCGGGTCAACGAGTGGATATTTGGTGGAGGACGGCCGCCTAGAAATCAAAGAATTCTGCCATGTTTCAGAATTCAGAAGCTTTCAGTGCAACCACAATACATATGGGCTCTGTCTTGGCTTAGTACTTAGTGGGAAACCTCATCGGGGTACCAACATTTGGAGGTTCTTGGCACGGTTGGATCCAGCTGGTAGAGGGGCTACTAAAGGAAGGCCTCGCCATGGTCTTGTCTGTAAAAGGACTTGATCATGGATTGTGGGGAAAGTGCACAACCTCTCGAGAGTATTGCAATCTGATCCATCAGCCGAGTTCCCGGAAAAGAACACTTTGAGCATCTGAAGGATGGATCCTCTTAAAGATCTTCCTCTCTCTCTTCCAAACTTAAAGTTTTATAAACCCCAAGGCGTGAGTAATATCGCCATCGGGTGGGATTTTGGGGACTTGGTGCGTAATATCCAAGTGCTAGGTTGATTGGACACTTGGTGAGTAATATCCACGTGTTCCATTCGACCCTATACTACTTATCAATGTTTACAAAGTTGGGTAAACTCTTCCTCTTTTCTTCTTACTTAGAGAAAGTTGGCCTTATGCAAATGAACCCCAAAGCCTACACTTAGCCTTGCATGTAGAGATAGTCTTATTCTTTGCTTGGTGTAATTTGCCAATACATTCAAAGTATTAACCCAACTTGTTGGTTGCACGTCTTATGTGCAGAATCCGAAGACTGAAAGGTGCGTAGGGATCGCAGGTCTTCACGTAACTAGCCTGAGGCGTTGATGGACTCAAGATTTACTTAGTTTCCGCTGTTCTATTTGAGCTAGCTATAAGCTATGCAAGTTGTAATAAATATACTCTGGGTTATTCATGTAATAATGACTTGTGTTTTACATGAAATTCATCGACTGTGAAGTGCTAGCTATTGATCCATGGACTAGCATGTTAATCACAGGGACTTAGGATCCTTAACGATCCGAGGTCACAACATATGGTATCAAGGCACAAAGTTGCCTGTAGGACGTGACCCCTAGGATTGGAAACCACCTTTACCATTGTGTGTTTTTGCTTTCTATATTCTTCTAAGTTATTTATGCTCTTCTAGTAACTCTTCTCCTTATCACTTTGTGTATAATCTTCATTCTCCTAACTTAAAGATGACGACCTTCTACTATGACACCGCCGCAGACATCAAGTACCTGCGCTTTGGGGAATGCCTCCTGGACATCATCAAGATGTTGGAGTTGCCCATGCCATCAATCAAGGGAAGCGAGTTGAGGAAGATGCACAAGGAAGGATGCTGGGCGATTGAAGTCATCCAACCGGGGCGAAGCGAGTCTGAACCCAAGACGGAGGCCATTGTACTCAACATCACCAACGACTCCAAGGAGAAAGGACTTAGCAGCATCATGCAGGAGCTCATTGGACGCCTATGTGGACGCCACCATGAAGAGGTTGAAGGCCACTACATCAAACTCTTTAGAAGACGTGATGAGAAGGGAGTTCCAATTGAGTTAACCTCGGAGGAAAGGGCGACATGCAAGCGTCGAAGGATCCAATACCAAGACTTGGAGTTCCACATCAACGATCTTGAGGAGGGAAGTTGCTTTGAGATCATAAGGAATGATGAGTTATGCGCTCTAGTTAAGGAGAAGGACGAGAAGATCGAAGAGCTAGAAGAGAAGATCAAGTCTCTAGGAGGGAAGCTCACCGCCCAAGACAAGAAGTTCGCTAATCAAGAGAAGAGGGTGCAGGATAAGAACAAGAGGATTAGGGAACAGAGTCTTGTACTCGCAAAAAATGAGATGGAGTTCAAGAACTTTGCTCTCAGTTGAAGGACCTGCAAGCAGCCAATAGGAGCTTGGAGGAGAAGATCGCGCCTATGGCTAAGGAGTCAAACTTGATCAAGGAGCTGCAAGAGGAGAAGAAGGAACTACAAGAGAAGCTCGAAGCTGCTACCCAGGAGCTGCAAGAGGTGAAGGAACTTCAAGAGAAGCTCAAAGCTGCTACACAGGAGCCGCATGAGGTGAAGGAACTTCAGGAGAAGACTGAAGCCACGACAAAGGGCATGGAGTTATACAAATTGATGCTTGAGAAGGAAGGCTTCACTATTGAGGATGAGGAAGTGGATGATGAGTAGAGTAGATAGTTGGACCACCTTTATTTCTATAGTCAAACGTTATTCGCGATTGTAATAAGTACCAAAACTATATTGGTTTAGTTAAACTTGGATGAGTTGTGTTAAACTTTGTGCTTTGTGTGCCTTTTGTTTTTCTCGTGTTTACATAAGGGTAGGAGTTTATTCCTTAGGCTTTCTATCTAGTTCTTAACTTGTTTCCCGAACCCCACAGATGGCAAGACGTGGGAACAACAATATGCCCCCAGAGATGGCACAACTTCTGAACTCCCAGAATCAGCTGATCCAACTCCTCACTCAAAACATGCAAAACAACAACAAAAACCCGCCGCCTCCACCACCTCCATCGCCTCAACAGGATCGCCTGACTCGGTTCTTGAGATTGAACCCTCCTACTTTCTCAAGTAGTTCTGAGCCAATTGTGGCAGATGACTGGCTCCGCACCACCAACAAGAAGTTAGACACCGTCCAAGTTGTTGGAGCTGATAGGGTGCGCTTTGCCGTGCACCAACTTGAGGGACCAGCTGGTGAATGGTGGGATAACTACCAAGTCACCCACCCTGATATTGAAGCTATCACCTGGAACCAGTTTGAGGTGGCTTTTCGTACTCATCACGTAGCTGCTGGTGTCATGCCACTGAAGAGACGTGAGTTCCGCGACTTGAAGCAACTACACCGCTCTGTCTCCGAGTATGGGGACCTTTTCAACAAGCTGGCACGTTATGCACCTGATGATGTTTCCACTGATGCCAAGAGGCAGGAAGAGTTCCTAAGGGGACTTAATGATGAGATATCCATTCAGCTTGTGGCTCTGAAGTTTGATAACTATCAGGAACTTCTGGACATGGCAGTTGTGGTTGAAGAAAAGCAAAGGAGTATAGAGAACCGCAAGAGAAAGTCCACCTCACACAAGCACAACTCAGCCCCATATCAGAAGCAACACACTTCGTCACCACCACCCCACAACCACAACGGCCACAACCACAATGGTCATCGTCATGGAGGACATAACCACAATGGCCATAAACACCGCAATGGAAATGGTAATGGGAAGGATCTGAGTGAAGTGACATGCTTCAAGTGTAACAATACAGGGCATTATGCAACTACTTGCCCCGAAAAGATGAAGAATGGGAATGGCAATGGGAACGGCAACGGACACAACCATGGTAATTGTAATGGAAATGGGAAGAAGCCGAATCCATTCGTCAAAGCCACGGTGAATCATGTCTCCATGGAGGATGCTCGTGAGGCACCTGACTCCGTGATTGGTAAGTTCAAGCTTAACTCCACCCCTATAGTTGTTCTTTTTGATACTGGTGCATCGCATTCATTCATATCAAGGGTATTTGTGGATAGAGACAAGATACCTACGGAGACTATTAGTACTCCCCTAAGGGTAAGTTCTCCTAGAGGAGAAATAGTGGCAAACTCTGGATGCCGTGGGTTAGAACTAAGGATTGGGGCACACATCTTTCCCACAAGTCTAATTGTTCTAGAGTCATAAGGCTTAGACATAATTTTGGGCATGAATTGGATGATCGAATATGAGGGAGTCATAGATTGTGCCAAAAGGACTATCGCACTCACGACTCCGGATAAGAAAAGGATTCGCTTTAAGTCAGCTTTCGCACTTAAAGGAAGTATGGTGAACTCTCTTAAGGGGGTTAGCTTGGAGGATGTGCCAATTGTGAAGGAGTATCCAGATGTATTTCTGGAAGAATTGCCAGGGATGCCTCCTGACCGAGACATCAAGTTTCTCATTGACTTGATGCCTGGGACTGGACCGATAGCAAAGAGACCGTACAAGATGGACGTTGATGAGTTGAAGGAACTTAAGAAACAACTTAGAGAGAAATTGGACAAAGGCTTCATTCAACCAAGTGCGTCGTCATGGGGAGCGCCTGTCTTATTCGTGGAGAAGAGGATAAAACCAAGAGGCTAGTCGTGGACTACCGATCGTTGAATGAAGTGAAAATTAAGAACAAGTATCCTCTACCCAATATCAACGACCTGTTCGATCAATTAAAGGGAGCTAGTGTGTTCTCTAAGATTGATCTCCGATCAGGTTATTTCCAGTTAAAGATCTGAGAACAGGATGTACCCAAGACAGCCTTCACCACAAGATACGGATTGTATGAGTACACCGTGATGTCTTTTGGACTAACCAATGCCCCAACATACTTCATGGCTATGATGAACAAGGTGTTCATGGAGTACTTGGATAAGTTTCTTGTGGTATTCATTGATGACACTCAAATATTCCAAGGATGAGAAGGAACATGAGAGGCATCTGCACCTAATTATGGAAAAGTTAAGGGAACACAAGTTGTATGCCAAGTTTAGCAAATGTGAGTTCTGGTTAAAAGAAGTGGGATTCCTTGGTCATATTGTTTCAGCTAAGGAGTTGCCGTGTACCCAAGTAAGGTAGCTTCCGTGACAGAATGGGAGTCACCTAAGAATGTGGGTGATATCAGGAGTTTCTTGGGCCTTGCAGGATATTACCGAAGGTTCATTGAAAACTTTTCCAAGATAGCAAAGCCTATGATAGAATTGCTGAAGAAAGAAAAGAAGTTCCAATGGACTGAGGCATGCGAAGCGAGTTTTCAAGAATTGAAGAAGCACCTAGTAACAGCACCAGTTTTGTGTCTCCCTGACATCCAAAAATATTTCCAAGTCTATTGCGATGCCTCTCAACAAGGACTTGGTAGTGTACTGATGCAAGATGGAAAAGTAGTGTCATATGCCTCTCGGCAACTTAAGAACCATGAGAATAACTACCCCACACACGATTTGGAACTAGCATGAGTTGTGCATGCGCTCAAGGTATGGATACATTACCTCATGGGCAAACATTGTGATGTGTTCACGGATCACAAGAGTCTTAAATATATCTTCACTCAAAAGGAGTTAAATATGAGGCAAAGGAGATGGCTAGAACTCATCAAGGACTATGACTTGGACCTGCAGTACCATCCTGGAAAGGCCAATGTTGTGGCTGACTCCTTAAGCCGGAAAGTCTACGTAAATGGACTTACCGTGGGAGAACTTCCAAAGGATTTGTGTGAACAGTTCAAGGATCTCAGGTTGGAAATAGTTCCGAAAGGATACTTAGCAACTATGGAGATAGTGCCAACGCTTCTGGACCAAATCAAAGAGGCCCAGAAGGGGGACAAAAAGTTGGAAGAAATAAAAGTTAATATAAGCAATGGTAAAGAAAAAGGGTTTCATACGGATGAACAAGGGACACTTTGGTATGAGAAGCGTTTGTGCGTTCCCGATGATCCCGATATCAGGAAGTTAATTCTTCAGGAAGCTCATGATTCCCCTTACTCAATTCATCCTGGTAATACAAAGATGTACATGGATGTGAAGGATAGATTCTGGTGGAATGATCTGAAAAGAGAGATTGCCGAGTACGTCTCCTTGTGTGACGTGTGCAACAGAGTCAAGGCCGAACAGCAAAAACCAACAGGGCTGCTGCAGCCATTACCTGTGCCCGATTGGAAGTGGGACAAGGTAGGCATGGATTTTATCACAGGACTACCCCAGACTCGTTCTGGGTATGATTCCATATGGGTTGTGGTCGATCACTTCACAAAGGTGTCCCACTTTATTCCCGTAAAGACCACCTATACGAGTGCTAAACTCGCCAAGATTTATATGTCAAGGATTGTAAGTCTGCATGGTGTGCCCAAGGGGATTGTCTCTGATAGAGGTACCCAATTCACCTCGAAGTTTTGGCGACAGCTACACGAGTCTCTAGGGACACGATTGGAGTTTAGTACTGCTTTCCACCCGCAAACAGATGGCCAAACAGAAAGAGTTAATCAGATCTTGGAGGACATGTTAAGAGCCTGTGCACTAGACTATGGGTCTAGTTGGGATGACAACTTGCCATATGCAGAATTCGCATACAATAACAGTTACCAAACTAGTATCAAGATGGCTCCATTTGAAGTTCTGTATGGCAGGAAGTGTAGAACTCAGCTGCTACGGAATGGGGTTAGAGAACGTAGTTTGTTTGGACCTGAGCTGATCAAGTATGCCGAAGAAAAGTAAGACAGATTCAAGACAGGTTAAAAGTAGCCCAATCCAGGCAAAAGAGTTATGCTAATTCCAAGCGCAGAGATGTAACTTATGAAGTGGGAGACCGTGCTTATCTCCGAGTTTCACCACTACGGGGAGTTAAGAGATTTGGAATCAAGGGTAAGTTGGCACCTCGATTTATAAGGCCCTATAAGATTTTGGCTCGTAGAGGGGAGGTTGCCTATCAGATGGAATTGCCCGAAGTGTTGACTGTTCATGATGTATTCCATGTGTCACAACTAAAGAAGTGTCACCCAGAAATGGCTGAAACACCGCTAAAGGATACAGTTCCTTTGGATGAGGTTCAACTAGAAAACGAGCTCACCTATGAGGAAAAACCCACCAGGATTCTGGAAACAGCTGAGAGGATTACTCGTACCAAGACTATCAGGTTTTGCAAAGTTCAATGGAATCACCATTCTGAGGAAGAGGCCATGTGGGAACATGAAGAAGACCTGAAGAAAGAACACCCACACCTATTTGCTACCCAACCTGAATCTCGGGGACGAGATTCTTCTTAAGGGGGGTAGGTTTGTAACATCCCAAATTTTACGATTGTAGATGTTACTAGAAGCATGCATCATACCTTTTGCATCATGGCATCACACAATAAAAGCCGCATCAAATACATTCCCTAAACCCTATAGTCATATAAAGACAAAAAGGGGTTAAACAAAAACTAACCTCCTAAACCCTTGCAAACGTGTTATTTTATAACCCCATAGTAATCTCCTTCTTTTTACAAAATTTTAGAGACAAATTTTATTAAATTCGGAGTCCGTTTGCAAAAGTTATTGGTCAAATAGTGAAACAGAAAAATAAAAAGAATATTTACAAAAAAAGAGGATCTAGCCTAACCGGGCCAGCCGAGCCGGCCCACCCCTATCTACCACGCGAGCCAGGCGCAGGCGGAGCGCAGCAGCGGCAACCGCATGGGCCGGCCCAGCAAGCACGCGCAGCCCGCACCGCCCCCGCAGCCACCGATAGGCGGGCCCCACCCCGTTGTCATTGTTCCACGAGTTCGGAACAAACTCACCGTTCGCCGCCGCGTCTAGAAACGGTTCCCGCCTGATTCAGAGAGAAACTCTGCGACCCTCGCCCCAAGTATCTGGCCCTTTTAATCCCCGCGACGAACCCCACCGAAACCCTAAACAAATTTCTCGAGAACCGCCACCGGGCTGCCGATTTCGAGATCAAAATGATCTCGCCGGAGCTCCGCCGCCGGTGACATCGGAAGGTGAGCTTTCTGTTGAAACTGAGGCCCCTTTCTTCCCTCTGTCTGTTCCTCGCTTCCCTCTCTAACGACCATGCTGCCTGTGCCGTTTTCCCCTTGAACAGAAGCTCGTGCCACCCGCAATTGCTCGCCGGAGCTTCACCGGAACCCGCGAAGACCAGCCGCCGTTCGCTGTTGTTTCCGGAGAAGGGAGGCGACGCCACCCCCAGGAATGGAACCACGAGGAGGAGGTCGACACCGTCAGCTGCTTCACCAAGCCGAGGGCCCTCCGCACCGCCACCACTAACCATCACCGACACGCCGCCACCGTCCGCCGTCGACCTCGTCAGCTCTGCCACCGGTAAGTCATCGGCCACCCCCCCAGCCGTCCGATTCGTTTTTAACGCATAGGATTAGATGGCCGAGCCGAAGGGGTATCGGCCAATCCCCTCGCTCCTCGTGGCAGTGCCATGTCAGCATGGTGAGTCAGCGCCGCGTCTGCCGGCCGACCCAATCCTGAGCCGCGACTTGTCGCCGCGTAGCTGGCCGCCGTTCTCTTTTTTTTAGATAGGTAGAAATCATTTTAATCTCGTTTAATTCATAGTAAATCGAGTATTTGTCAAAAAATTGCGTGTAATATACCGTTGGATTCGTAAAATTGAGTAGAACACAGATCTGCAATAATATTACTGGTTTACTGCAGTAATCTTGTGGTAGGATTTAAAGTCTAGATTGGAGTATTTAAATTCTAGAAAAATATCCGTAACTCTGTTTTAGTTGATTCTTGTGTGGAAAATTGAGATATCATGCTTAGGGTGTTTAGATGTGTTTCGAGGTAGATTGGAAGTGTAGATCTATTTATGAGCATATTTAATTAAGTATTAATCCAAAATACTTAAAATCTGCCGGAAGTCGATACTAATGACATCCCCAACTCAACAACACCCCTGAATAAAACCCTTGGTAGAAATTGAACCCATCCTTGCATATTACCATGTTGCATGCATGCATAATTACCTTCATGGTATTGTTTTGTGCAAATTGTGATTGGATCTATGTTTGTGTTTTGTTAGATTGTTCGGAGTGCGCTGGGGAGTACTGTCGTGTAGAGTGCTGCTCGGATCAAGGCAAGTTACACCACTTGTACATATTATGTCCCAGTTTTTGACTATGCATGTTTTACTCTTCAAATCTCGTAGTATGCATGCGTAGGTCTTTAGTAGATTTTCTTGGTACTATTTTTGCAAGTGCGGTTTTGTAGTATGCCATGAGTAGCTTTATACTTAGGAATTTCTGTCCTAATAGGTTTCCCCTGTTTTTGCTAAGTATTGCTTGCTATGCTAAATATATATACTAAGTACCATTGGGGGGTTCGAAAGACTCGAAATTTTTCTAAGTATGAAAGCACTCTCGAGCGAACTTTTCTTCTCAAAAACCCCCTTCAAAATAAAACTAAGTTTTCTTCTGGGCGGAATGGTTCTTGGGTCAACGAGTGGATATTTTGATATGGGGTGGCCCGATCTTCTCAGTAAGCGGATGGCGGTGATGATGGTGGATGATAGATAACTAGCCTGTAGCTATGCACTCTCCCGCTCGATCCCTGATGCCAATGCAACAGCTCTCGAACCTTGTAGGATATTCACAACACCACGCTCTTGCGCACGCAGCCGTGACCACGAACGGTAGTATGCAATCTACTAATTCCCAATGGAACAACAGATCACACTCAATTATAGTTGGTAAATTCGAACACAGGGTAATTCCAGAGGTTCTATGAAAGAAACAACTCCAAAATATTTTAACGTGGTCTAAACCCTAACTAGAGGTCGTCCCATAGCTTATAAGGGCGGCTGGAGCGACCAGAAACCGAAACTGAACACAAACGACTCAAACTGATACAAACCGACTCGGACCAGATTCGGTCGGCGGGCGGACACTCCGGTCGAAATCGGCCGGACAGTCCGGTCTGGCCGGACACTCCGGGTGAAGTGTGTCGGACAGTCCGGTCTGGCCGGAAACTTTGAAGTTTCCGGGTGGCCTCCGGGTAGTGTCCGAACTAGCATACTGAATGTCCACGCCAGTTCGCCTCTCGACCAGGCCGGACAGTCCTGGTGGATCTAGCCGGACATTCCGGTCGTGGCAGATCTTTTTGCCTTCGTCTTGATGATCTTCTCTTGCGCCTTCCTCCCGCTCCTCCCTCGCGCATCCTTGGGCGATCATCATGTTGGGCTTCTCTTGTAGCCCTTCTCCTCCTCGCGCCATGCTTGTTTCTCCAACGAACCTGATCATACATAAATGCATAGACTTAGGCAGTATAAAGTTCTCATCAATCAAAGTACCGGATTCGTTTAGGAGTAAATTCACCTGTTGTTCCAGTAGCTTAGCATGAGCTCTTGTAATAGGTCCAATTCTAATCTCATTGGACTGACCTTTCTTGCAACAGTTGTAGCATCTTCAGTAGTCATTGGGGTAGGTGTAATTGTAGGGATGTCCTCATCATCTCCCCCCTTCAAAAGGCGACGACCTCGACGCTCCAATGTCTTCTCCAGCATATGGTGACAAATCAGCAACGTTGAAGCTATTGCTAACTCCACCAAACTCCTCAATAGGTATATCAACCGAGTAGGCGTTATCATTAATCTTGGCTAACACCTTGTAAGGACCAGCACCACGTGGCTTGAATTTGGACTTTCGAAGTAGTGGAAACCTATCCTTGCGTAGATGCACCCAAACCATATCTCCAGGCTCGAACAACACTTCTTTCCTTGCTTGATTCCTTGCAGCAGCAATGTTCCTGCCTTTCTTCTCAATAGCCTCTCGAGTCTTCTCATGTATTTTCTTCACATAATCAGCATGTTTTGATGCCTCCATATCAACTCTCTCATGTAATGGCAGAGGCAACATATCAAGTGGCGTCAATGGCTTGAAACCATACACCACCTCAAAAGGACAAAGCTGAGTAGTTGAATGGATAGCCCTATTGTAAGCAAACTCAAAATGTGGCAAACACTCTTCCCACTCCCGTAGATTCTTTTTAATCATGGTCCTTAGTAGCTGTGACAATGTTCAATTCACCACCTCCATTTGACCATCTGTTTGGGGATGACATGTAGTACTGAACAGCAACTTCGTTCCTAGCTTTCCCCATAAGGTCTTCCAAAAGTAGCTCATGAACTTCACATCACGGTCAGAAACAATCGTCTTTGGTACTCCATGTAATCTCACGATGTCCCTGAAAAACAGGTTAGTAACATGCGACGCATCGTCGCTTTTGTGGCAGGCAATAAAATGAGCCATCTTAGAGAACCTATCCACTACCACAAATATAAAATCATGACCTCTCTGAGTTTTAGGTAGACCTAGCACAAAATCCATACTAATGTCTTCCCATGGAATAGTCGGTGCAGAGAGAGGTGTATACAAACCGTGAGGCTTCATCTTAGATTTCGACTTATGGCATGTAATACATCGGCTCACAAATCTGTACACATCACGCCTCATCTTGGGCCAATAAAAGTGATCGGCAAGCATGAGCAATGTCTTCTCACGCCCAAAGTGACCCATCAAACCACCAGCATGTGATTCCTGCACTAAGAACAAACGCAGCGACGATTCTGGAATACATAGTTTGTTAGCTCGAAACAAATATCCATCATGTATATGATACTTATCACATGCGTTTCTAAGAGCACACAAACGATATGGTTCAGCAAAATCATGGTCAGTTGCATAAAGTGCACAAATAGCTTCTAATCTAGGAATTTTAACATCAAGATTGGTTAATAGTATGTTCTTCCTAGATAGAGCATCAGCAACAACGTTTTCTTTTCCCTTCATATAGTTAATGGTGTAAGGAAAAGACTCAATAAACTCAACCCATTTATCTAATCTTCTATGCAAGTTTGATTGAGCTTTCAAGTATTTCAATGCTTCGTGATCAAAATGTATGATGAATTCTTTTGTCCACAAATAATGTTGCCAAACCTCAAGTACTCTAACAAGTGCATACAATTCTTTATCATAGATAGAATAATTCAAACGAGCACCAGTCAATTCATCGAGCATATCCTCTAAGCGTGGAATAGGATGACGATATCGAATAGTGATGTTATTAATCCCTCTACAATCAACACACATGCGCCATGTACCATCTTTCTTAGGAACTAAAATAACAGGAACAGCACAAGGGCTAAGAGAGACACGAATGTACCCTTTATCCAGCAACGCTTGTACTTGCTTCTGAATTTCCTTAGTTTCTTCGGGATTAGTCCTGTAAGGTGCACGGTTGGGAAGTGTGGTGCCAGGAATTAGGTCCACTTGATGTTCTATACCACGCAATGGGGGCAAACCTGCGGGTACGTCTTCTGGAAACACATCCCCAAAATCCTGCAAAACAGAAGAGACACCAAGAGAAATAGGGGTCATGTCGTTAGAAACCAATACCTCGCCCTTATACATGAGCACAAGTGGCATGGCTGTAGGATCGACACGAAACTCTCTCATATCCTCTTTGGTGGCTAGTATCAATAGACCAGGCACTCTCTCACTTTTCATTATATCACTCAATTTAGGCTCAATTACATCAGGAACAACTGTTACACAGTCTCGCCGAGTGGTAGTATCTTCCTTCAAGTTCACCTCTATCTTCTGGCGAGAATCATTCACAATTTCTTGTGGTGTCATTGGCTGCATAGTAATCTTCTTTCCTTTGAATTCCAAGTGATATGTATTGGCTTGGCCATTGTGTTGCACATGGCGATCATAGAGCCAAGACCGACCCAATAGTAGGTGACAAACAGTCATAGGAACCACATCAAAATCAATAGGATCTTTGTATGGCCCTATTTGAAAATTCACTCGTACCATATGATTTACCTTCATCTCACCATTGTTGCTCAACCATTGTATGTAGTATGGCTTGGGATGAGGTAAATATGGCAAATTCAGTTTGGCACATAGTTCCTTACTTGCAAGATTTCTGCAGCTACCTCCATCAATAATTACCTTGCAAGCTTTGTTTGGTCCAACTAGAGCTTTTGTTTGGAACAAGTTGCAACGCTGGGATTCCTCAACCGGTTGCACACTAAGTACACGTGAAGATACGACAATAGTGGGTGCACGCTCAGCATATGCATCAGTACCATCCTCGCCGTCATCAATATCATCATCAGAAGCTTCATCTCCACTTTCTACTTCACCTTGTTCATTACCAAACATAACCTTGCTGTTTGGACAATCCTTCTTGTAGTGACCCCTACCTCCACAAGTATGGCACACTACATCACGAGTACGTGCAGTAGACATGTTGGAACCCGAGCTAGCAGCAAGAACAGCGGGTTTCCGAATATTAGAACCAAACGAAGGTGTACTTGCTGGTTTGGCCGATGGTGTAAATGGAGCAGCAGCTGGTGGCGTGACTGTAGGAGGTGTAGATCTGGCCGAAATCTGCTGGAGGATGGAAAACGAGCGCATGACTTCGCCTCTTCTGCCAGCTGGGATTCGGCCTCTCTAGCATGATGCAACAACTCATTCATGGTCTCATACTTGTGATGACGAACAATGCTCTTGATTGGTAACTTCAGATTGTTTAGGAATCGCTGCATGGTCATCTCAATGGACTCACGAACTCGAGCGCGCTGCATAAGCATCTCCATCTCCATGTAGTACTCATCAACTATCATGGTGCCTTGATTCAGTTGCGTCAATTTATCAAAAACTGATCGCAAGTAGTTGGTTGGTACGAAAGGAGCCTTCATGATTTGCTTCATCTCGCGCCAATCCATCACAAGAAGTTCATTATCCTCCCTCCTATGTTGCACAAGAGCATCCCACCAACGCAAAGCATAACCATCAAATTCAGATGCTGCAAGCTTGACCTTCTTATCTTCTGGATAGTCAAATAATCGCCAGAGTTTCTCAATCTTCAATTCCCAGGTGAGGTAGTCTTCAGGATCAATGGAACCATCAAACCGAGGAATCGAGAATTTTGGCTTGCCCAAACCGTCATCAGCAGCTTGGTTGGGCACACGTGGACCACGCCCAAGTTGGGCAAAACCACGACCATGAGCAGGTGCATGGACAGGGGGAATGGCACGTCCCCTGCCAACATGTGGAGCAGCATCAACAGCGCTACCCTCATCGACATCATCAAAGGCATCATCATGTTGAGGATCTTCCCTTCTATGCAAGGCGGCTGTCAAACCCTCAATGGACTGCTGCAAAGTAGTGACATTGACATTGAGCGTAGCCACTTGCGTTTGGATAGTATCAACTGTCCCAACATGCTGATCCAATCTCATATTCATATCTTGTAGATTCTTGTCAATGGCATCTGTCGTGTTAGTAAACACACGTGTCAAGTGGGATTTCAAAGCCTCATATTCACGCCAATTGACGAGCTCCTCATCCTTCTTTTTCTGCAACACAACATCATCATCACTAGAAGACATGATTAGTAGGTTAGTGCAAAAGTCAAAATCTGTATGGTGGAAACTCTCACAACTCACTCACAACTAATAAGAAAGGAGATCTTACCGTTCCAAAGTGAATAGAGATGCTCTACCAAACGAAATCAAAGACTAATGCACTTGATGTGATGAAGTGAATATCAAAGGTATAGAGAACGATCGCAGGACACACAGGTTATTTAAGGTGGAGCTATAGGTATGGTATCCTATCTACACCGCAAACAAGTCGTAGTGCTGATTGTACAAATACCCAAGAAACACACACGATGGAGATAAGCGTGGCAAAGCAATTTATGAACAGGAATATTGCAATGCACAAGAGAGACGCTAGTAATAGCTCAAATAGAACAGGCACAAGATTGCTCAATCTACCAGTGCTATACAACAAGGCCTCCAATATTACACTTCTATATCTCTTTTTTTATACTGATTCTCTTTTCTTTTCTCTCTCTTTTTGATTTTTTTTCAACTATATTACTCAATGCAAACGAGCACAGCAACTTATAACAGAACTGGGCCGGAAAGTCCGGTTGATATGCGCCGGAGACTCCGGTTGGGCTGGATAGTCCGGTGTGATTTGGCCGGATAGTCCGGTTTTGCCTGTCGAAAATTTCTGCACTGCAAACCCTAATGAGCAGCCTGTCGGAGCAAAGCAACTAGTCTCGTGGGTACGTTCCTAGGCACAGATGCTGTAGATAGGCTATGTCTATGGTATGCAAACAAAGGTACGCTATGTGGACTCGGAAAAACGATAAATACTTGCGGAAACGATACGGTGGGAACAGCGGAAAACAAGATGAAACCTTAAACCTAGACACAAACGGAAACTAGACTCCTACGAGGAAAAACCTGCAGATCAGATCTACGAGAAGATACAATCAGCAACTAAAACTCGAAAACGATGCAATCTAGTCTATGGCAAATCTTTTTGTAAGGATTTTTCTATATAGGACAAAAACACTCTCTAAGCTATGGATGGATTTGTGGATGCTTACCGAGGCAACACTGGAAATCTAATACCAAGATGATATGGGGTGGCCCGATCTTCTCAGTAAGTGGATGGCGGTGATGATGGTGGATGATAGATAACTAGCCTGTAGCTATGAACTCTCCCGCTCGATCCCTGATGCCAATGCAACAGCTCTCGAACCTTGTAGGATATTCACAACACCACGCTCTTGCGCACGCACCGTGACCATGAACGGTAGTATGCAATCTACTAATTCCCAATGGAACAACAGATCACACTCAATTATAGTTGGTAAATTCGAACACAGGGTAATTCTAGAGGTTCTATGAAAGAAACAACTGCAAAATATTTTAACGTGGTCTAAACCCTAACTAGAGGTCGTCCCATAGCTTATAAGGGCGGCTGGAGCAACCAGAAACCAAAACTGAACGCAAACGACTCAAACTGATACAAACCGACTCGGACCAGATTTGGTCGGCGGGTGGACACTCCGGTCGAAATCGGCCGGACAGTCTGGTCAGGCCGGACACTCCGGGTGAAGTGTGCCGGACAGTCCGGTCTGGCCGGAAACTTTGAATGTCCACGCCAGTTCGCCTCTCGACCAGGCCGGTCAGTCCAGGTGGATCTGGCCGGACACTCCGGTCGTGGCAGATCTTTTTGCCTTCGTCTTGATGATCTTCTCTTGCGCCTTCCTCCCGCTCCTCCCTCGCGCATCCTTGGGCGATCATCATGTTGGGCTTCTCTTGTAGCCCTTCTCCTCCTCGCGCCATGCTTGTTTCTCCAACGAACCTGATCATACATAAATGCATAGACTTAGGCAGTATAAAGTTCTCATCAATCAAAGTACCGGATTCGTTTAGGAGTAAATTCACCTATTGTTCCAGTAGCTTAGCACGAGCTCTTGTAATAGGTCCAATTCTAATCTCATTGGACTGATCCTTTCTTGCAACAGTTGTAGCATCTTCAGTAGTCATTGGGATAGGTGTAGTTGTAGGGATGTCCTCATCATATTTGGTGGAGGACGGCCGCCCAGGAATCAAAATTTCTGCCATGTTTCAGAATTTAGAAGCTTCTAGTGCAACCAAAATACATATGGGCTCTATCTTGGCTTAGTACTTAGTGGGAAACCTCACCGAGGTACCAATATTTGGACGTTCTTAGCACGGTTGGATCCAGCTGGTAGAGGGGCTACTAAGGGAAGGCTTCGCCATGGTCTTGTTTGTAAAAGGACTTGATCATGGATTGTAGGGAAGTGCACAACCTCTCGAGAGTATTGCAATCTGATCGATCAGCCGAGTTCCCGGAAAATAACACTTTGAGCATCTGAAGGATGGAGCCTCTGAAAGATCTTCCTCTCTCTCTTCCAAACTTAAAGTTTTATAAACCCCAAGGCGTGAGTAATATCACCACTGGGTGGGATTTTGGGGACTTGGTGCATAATATCGAAGTGCTAGGTTGATTGGACACTTGGTGAGTAATATCCATGTGTTCCATTCGACCCTATACTACTTATCAATGTTTACAAAGTAGGGTAAAGTCTTCCTCTTTTCTTCTTACTTAGAGAAAGTTGGCCTTATGCAAAAGAACCCCAAAGCCTACACTTAGCCTTGCATGTAGAGATAGTCTTATTCTTTCCTTGGTGTAATTTGCCAATACATTCAAAGTATTGACCCAACTTGTTGGCTGCACATCTTATGTGCAGAATCCGAAGACTGAAAGGTGTGTAGGGATCGCGGGTCTTCACGCAAGTAGCCTGAGGCGTTGATGGACTCAAGATTTACTTAGTTTCCGATGTTCTATTTGAGCTAGCTATAAACTATGCAAGTTGTAATAAATATACTCTGGGTTATTCGTGTAATAATGACTTGTGTTTTACATGATATTCATCGACTGTGAAGTGATAGCTATTGATCCAGGGACTAGCATGTTAATCACAGGGACATAGGATCCTTAACGATCTGAGGTCACAACAGCCTCTTGCTCAATTCTCCTTTTCTTTTTCTTTTGTTTAACTTCTTTCTCTTTTTTCTTTTTTCCTTTTTCTATATCTTTTTTTGAATATATATCACAGCCAATTCACAAAGCAAAGCACCAAAACCTACGAGCAACCTGTAAGAGCGGAAACTAGTCTCAATGGGCAAGTTCCTACATGTATGAAATAGAAAGGTTGTGGCCAAAGTTCAGGGAAAAGTGCAATTTTCACACTTTGCAAGAATTGCTGCCGTGGCAGAAAACTGATGAAAATCGTGTCGTGGCAGAGATCCTGTACCGTGGCAGAAAAACTGGCCGAAAGTGTGCCATGGTAGAGCGGTGGCAAAGCAGTTGGCGCGTGGTAGAGAATCGTGCGGAAAGTGTGCCGCGGCAGACGCGGCAACAGAGCGGGTGGCGCGCGGTAGAGAAAACGTGTCACGGCAGGAGTCCGTGTCACGGAAGAACTCGCGCCAGGAAAACAACTCGTTTCCGTGCCGCAACAGAATCGGTAGCGACTTCTTTAATTAATGCAAACCGATTCGGCCAAGAGTAACACACTAGGAATCCTAGCTAGGATTGGATCTGCTAAAGGCGGCGGAAAACTAAGGTGGATTTGGCTAGAACAAGAAGAAAATGAAGAACATATCTAGATCTAAAACTAAAAGAGGAACACGACCGGCAACTATTACTCGAATACGATGTAATCTAGGCTATGGCAACTCTTTTTGTGGGGCTTTTTTCTGTATAGGACGAAACGCTTGAACTAATCTACGGATGGATTTGTAGATGCTTACCAAGGCAACGAGGAAATCTGATACGAAGATGATATGGGGTGGCCCGATCTTCTTAGCAAGCACTTGTCGATGATGATGGTGGATGATAGATAACTAGTGTGTAGATATGATCTCTCCTGCTCGAACCCGGATGCCAATGCAACAACTCTCGAACCTTGTAGGATATTCACAACACCACACTCTTGCACACGTAGCCGTCGACCACGAACGGTAGTTTGCAATCTACTAATTCCCAATGGAACAACAGATCTCACTCAATTTCAGTTGGTAGAAATCGATCACAAGTAATTCCAGAGGTTCTATGAAAGAAACAACTCCAAAATAATTTTAACATGGTCTAAACCTAACTATGTGTGGCGCCCCATCTATTTAAGAGTCTAGGGGAGGCGGCCAAGGTGGGATCCGAGTTGGTCCCACCCAACTAGGGTACAAACCGACCCATAAGGGGTTCGGCCTCAGGACTCTGCTGTGGCAGGCTTTGACTCAGTTTTACTGTCACGGCAGCCTGCCGTGGTAGCAAATCTGCTTGTTTCTATGCTGCGGTAGCCTGCCATGGCAAAGAAAAGTGGCGTTTCGCTGCCGCGGCAGAGATCTTCCGCCAAGTGTTGATCTTCAACCTTGTGTGCTCCTTGCGCTTCCTCCCTCTCCTCCCTCGCGCATTCTTCATTGATCAACATGCCATGTTCCATTAGCTCCTCGCTCCGTGCTACGCCTTCTTCTCCCAAGTACCTGATCATGCAATAATTCAATGACTTAGGTAGTATAAAATTCTCATTAACTAAAACATCGGGTTCATTAAGAAACAAGTTCAACTGTTATTCTAGTAGCTTAGCACGAGTTCTTGTGATTGGTCCAATCCTTATCTTATTGGATTGATCTTTCTTTGCAGTAGCTGGAACATCATCAGTAGAAATTGGGATAGGTGTAACTGTAGGGATGTCCTCATCAGACACTATTTCATCCTACAGAAGGCCCACCTTGGTCCAATACTGTGTGGCCCATTCCCTGCTTGGGCCAAGTATGTCTGTTACTATTAAGGCCTGTTGTCGGCCCGTCACGTTTCTCGCACCCATCGTGGGACCTTACGTCCATCTACCATTATGGCCTTTTATTGTTCTAGACATTCACTGTTTCGGCCTTCTACCTTTTAGTCCCATAAACGGGCTGCTAAGTTTCTAGCTTCCTAAAGTTCTGGCCTTGTTACTGTTTTCGGCCTGTTACTATTCTGGCATCCTACCATTTCCTATACCGGCCTTTTACTGTTCTGGCCTTTCATTGTTCTGGCCATTTACTGTTCTGGCCATTTACTATTCTGGCCTTTTACTATTCTGGCCTTTTGTGGTCAAATTCTATAGTATAATGGCGTTAGTGTAGGCCCGTCGTTGTTGATTGGCGGCCCATCAAGGACTGATACAACCATTGTGGGCCTGCTACTGTTTAAGCCTATCTAACTTAGATCCATTGCCAGGACATAAAAGTGGATAAATGAAGAACACGAGTTCTCTAGAATGCTAAATAAATTCTGGAACTATGGAAAAAATTTATAACTGGAAAATAGTAAATTATTACATCTCTTTCTTCTGGAATAACTAGAACAGTAGACTTCATAGAGGGATGAGATCGTGTGTAACTGTCACTTCTGCCCTGTGAAATGACTGCTCTACTTGATGAAGGCTGAGACTAAGATAAAAGAAGTTACAACATCATATAAAGGAACAAAACTACCATGTTCATTCTCAAAGATTTTCAAAATATTATTTGGTATGTTATGGCAATGTAAGCACTCAACACAAGGACCTCATGCAGACTGATCAAAGCAGAATGCGCGAATTATGAATTTAATGAATCCAGCAACTGAGAGAATAACTAGGCAGGAACAGGACAACAGAAATCTAGCAAATGTCGTCAAAAAGAAGTGCATGCCCTGCCTAAAGCTCCTTAAACTGATAGACAAGCATTTACCAAAAAACAAAATAAGCATTTAAATAGTGTAGCTGATATTAAATAGTATACTTAATGTGCAGTTGGATTAGAAACTTAGGTCGGTGGTATTGTTGTAATCATCGACAAACTCCTATAGTGCCTCAGTCAAAATAGAAATAGATGTGTGCCTCTAATAGACTAGCTAAATCATTTAGAGAAATGGTCAAACAATCTATCAAACAGTCAGATTGTTTAAATATTTTGATTGTCTACCTAATGACAAAGTGTATTATCATGTGCCTCGTATTAAAATAGCCATACACGTGGCAGATACTAGAGTGAGATTTGAGGTGCGCAGTTGCTTATGATCCTTCCGTTTCTGTTATATTGGATTTCGTTGCATGTCTGTCCTTGTTATAATCACCCTAGTGCCTTCGAAAAAATAGCAACTCAACGAGAGTATATTGTATGACACCAGGGGACTTAAACCTTAAAAAGGGGGCGTGCTTACAGTAGCTCTGTGTAGAGTCTCAGGGTTGCTGATCTGGTTATATGTATGTCCGTCGATGATGTCCGCTGCATCAAGTAATTGGACTGGTGGTCTCCATACTTCAGCGTTGGGCCTCTGCAGAATGGTGCAGTAAATAGTAAACACAAAAAGGTTCCAGTCTCACAGATGTTAGCATGAAGTAATACAAAAGCAATAGATACTTACGAGATTATAGGGGTCATTCATTCTACGATTTCTAATGTAAACTACACCTGTTCATTATGTAACACCAACAAACTACGATTATAGGAATCATGGGGTAAGCAGAAGTAAATAAAACAGACATCTTAGTGGAAGCAGTATAATGAATGTAAACGTGTACTGCATACATAGGAGAACAACATCAAGTAGGAAATAACAGTTAGTGCCATAGCCTATGCCAAGCCAGAGAGAAATTATAACCGCGTCATATATGGGCACTTAATAAAGTAGATAATGGAAACAAATGTGTTAGCCGTTGGCTGACTCATATTTCACCATGACATACAAAATCGCAATTGAATGCCTTACGGTTAAACCTGACAACAAAAAATTTATTTAGGAAGATATGGGTAACAAGTATAGTACTTGTAAGTTACTACAAAAGTAGCACCAATACAAAATACAGTTAACTGGTATGTATTTATCTTACCAAACTCCAAGGAGATATGGTTACCTCGGTTAGGACGGCGTTTAGGTATCCTACGAGTCATGGGTGCTGACGTCGAGGTTGTCGATGGTGCTATGATGCTTGTGAGCGAAGGTGAAGCAGAACATGGGTTCCTCTGAGCGCTGGACGATAGCGGCAAAGAGGCAGATTCCTGGCGGTGGGAATGTGTTCGGCGCGCCAGGAGAGTGGGTCGGTGAAGCAGATCTGGTGCAGTGCACGGCGACAATGGTGAGTCAGATCTAAGGTGGTGAAGGTAGATCTAGGGTTTTCTACAGGGCTTGTGCAGCTAGAGGAGAAGATTGTGTGTGTGTGTTTGGGTGGGGGTGAGGGGGGCAGTAGTAGGGGTGGGGCTATAGAGGTATTGAACAAAGAAATTACGATTGAAGCCCCAACAAACTGACTTCACTGGGGGTCGAAGGGGGATTCCAAGCTGTTTGAAACATTGGATAGCGGGAGATTTTCCTGCTCGACAAAATTCAGATTTATGTATAGTCCAAGTAGTAGTAAATTGGTAAGTCGTACTCCCTAGACTCAAAGGCCAACAGACACATCGGTGATCATCCATGGCCCATACTGCCTCAATTCAGAAATTAAGGCCCCATTTGGCCATTTGCTATATAAATATTGATCATCCATAGCCTAGATTGGCTCGGTTCAGATATTAAGGCCCAGTTTGGCATCAAAGTATTTTTTAAATTATTTAGAAAACATTTTGATTTCTGAATAAACTAAACTATTAAATACTTTCAATGTTTGGTTCCAATAAATAATACAAGTTTAAACTGAAGTATTCTCCGAAACTATATTTTTTAAAATAATTGAGAAAGAGGCCAGACCCCTTTTTGAAGAAACTGAGAAGAGAGAAAACTAAAGTATTGCTTTGTTAGGCACTAAAATACTATGGCGTTTATATATTTCTATATTATATCTATTCATCAATGATGATGCGTATGAAGATGTTGTCACAAGGACAGATAGTGAGCCCAAAATTTATGATTGAAGCCCCAACCAACTCGACTGAATTTGAATTTATCCATAGTCTAAGTAATAATAGTATAATGGTAGGCCGGTTGGATGACGAATCGAGTGTAATAATAAATTTCCCTGAGCTTTAAAAAAATAAAGTGCCCTTTATCAATAAATTTTAAATCACTATGGTTGGGAGTGTTCAGACTTATATTCTAAATAAAAATTTGGGAACCCACTATTTCTCTAACGTGAATAATCTAGCGCCTGAGCGACGACATCAAACCACTCATAAGGTAAGCAGCGATGGTGTTCTCATCGAAAAAATGTGAAAGTTGCTAGGCTGCACAAGTACTTTGTTCTCACAACTCTTATTGTCCCTTCATGCTAAGGATGTCAATTTTACCCATGAGTGCCTGTAGGTGCCTGTTGGTAGGGTATGGGCATACTTTTATACCCATGGGTAATACCCATACCCTAACCCGTTAAGTCATGGGTATGGGCACGGGTAGGTATAGCCATACCCTACCCATTTAAACTGACATGGTAGTAAAACTTACACGTAGAGTTTCAACCTACGGGGCCGAGCAACCTAGGGAAGAGTATGATACTGTGACTTTTAAACTTCGATAATTTTCATGTACTTGCCTACTTACTATTGAGTAGATATAGTTATCGTTTGTCAAATATGCTATCGGTGAACATAAAATTATGAATAACTTGTGTACTATTGAATCAACCTGCCTAGAACCTACCCAACGGGTATGGGTACTCGTCGGGTATGGGCATGGGTAAAGTTTTATACCCACGAGTACGGGTATGGGTAAAATTTTCTACCCATTGACTAAACGGGAGTGGGTATGATATTTCTCTACCCTACTCATACCCTACCCATTGCCATCCTTACTTCACGCTCATTGATTAATGCGGCCATGTTTTTCTTCAGGGTTTTTGAAAGTTGTTCGGTCATGCACACAAAGCATATTCTATGAAGTACAGTAGTACAACATACGTAGACCGCAATTAATTAGTCAAGCTAATCACTATTGTTCTTATTTAAAATGAAAAAATATTGAGTTTTAGAGCATGTCCAACAACCTTTTTGTATTGAACTGCTAAAATCTGACTATAGGAAGAGGAGCACGAAGGTTTATCAATGGAACACAATTTCCAGTTTCCTAGCCTTCCTATAAGCATCTATTAGTGTTTGCCCTTCCTAGCGAAAATCATGTCTACATGACAATGACATGTGGAGTCAACCACTCGGCCACCCAATAAATAAATCTCCCTTTATCGATAAATATTGAATCACTATGGCTGGGAGTGTCCAACCTTATGTTTAAAGGAAAATTTTGAGAACCCACTATTCCGCTAACGTGAATAATCTGGTGCGCTTGAGCAATGACATAAAGGCCACCCATAATGTCATGGGAATGACCACAGCAGTCGGTACCAGGCGTAGCGATTGATAGGATTGAGCGCAAGAGCGGGCGGCCATCTGCGGAGCGAGATGAGGGCCAAGACACATGAGTTTACCCAGGTTCGGCCCCCCGTAGGGTAAAGACCTACTCCTTCTAGATTGTATTATTGGCGAGCGAGTTACAGTGGTGGCGAGCTCGGCGGCTAGGCAGCGAGTCGCTTGGATGGGGTGTACGATGGAACGTGAGTACAAAGAGAACCCTAGGGAGGCTTATATAGGGGGTACCTCACTAGGGTTTACAGATATACAACCGAATCAGTCAAGGACTCGAAGGATTTGACCTAATCCGACTGGGCTTCAGCTACGCTTCTAGGCCTCCAGCTTCTAGTCGTCAGGCTTCCTTTCGGTCGCTGTCCTGCAGGCCCACTCGCAAGGCCCCTGGTCCATTCGAAACGTCCTGCTGGGCATACCCCATTCGGCATATCCCCATCAGTAGTCCCTGAGGCTAGTGCCGACTCGGCACAGGTGTTTATTTGGAAGTCAGAGTAGGTGAGTTCAATTAGGATGCCCAGTCAAATCGGCGATGGCCTCCCTCGAGGAAGGAGGAAATTTCTCCACCAGGTCTTTAGTTGAGCATTGGCGATAGGAATTATGCTCGAGTCGATGCCCTCGTCGAATGGACAAGGCGCTCCAACTGGTGAGTCGAGTGGAAGAAGTTGGACTGTCAGCTTGGTCTAACTAGCCATTGGGTAAACCAACGGTAACTTCGACGTAGTTACCGCGGGATTGCGGCTATCCCGAGATTGGCGGGTAGCACCTCTTTATAAGGAGAGCAGCGGGGAAGCCTGCAGATCTTCTTCTGCATTTCTCACCCCTACGCACTCCCAGTCTCTCTATCTCCTCGCGATCCAGAATTTCTGGACCAGTCGACCTTGTCTTCTCCTCGAATGGCGCCTCCGAAGGATTTGTGGGGGAAGTCCAAGTGCACCACCGCCCAACTCAAGTCGTTCCAGGACGCGGGGGTTCTCTGCAAGGTGAAATGGCGGATTCCCGCATCCACCGAGACCGAGCCGAAGCCCCGCGCCGGTGAGTTCATTTGTTTCCCGAGCCACCTCGAGAGGGGTTTGGGGTTCCCCACTTCAATCTTTTTTTGGCGGTTCTGCGTGTATTACGCAATCAAGACGTCAGATCTAGGTCCACACAGCATCGAGAAGTTGGCGATTTTCGTCGCCTTCTGTGGGTGCTATCTAGGATGCCGGCCTTACTTCCTGCTGTGGCTGGAACTGTTCCACGGCCGCCTCTGCCGCGATGGATCAGGCGGCCCCGTCTTGGTGGCGGGCGGTGTCACCTTTCAACTGAAGCCAAAGGTGAATTTCTTCAAGCTCCTGCTGCCGAAGAAAGCCGCGAGTGAGTGGAATAAAAGTTGGTTTTATGTGAAGGAGTCAACTCCTTCCGGTGAAGTGGCTCTCCTGATGTATGTTGCAGAGAGGAGCGAGCCCCGCCGGCTAATAGCGATGAAGCTCCCTGACAACCAGAGGATGGTCGTCACCAAAATGATGGAACAGATTCAGGAGTTGAAGAACAAAGGGCTCGAGATGATCAATCCCTACAATTGTTGGCTTGGGCGGCGCTTGGTCTCACTAGCGACCCGGCCCCACTAGATGTACGAGTACACCTGGAAAAATGAACCTTCCAGGATGAGCAAAGAGGCGTGGGAGGCTACAGACTACAAGGCCGCCTTGAAGAAGATCACAGACGCATAATTCACCGATGGGACAACCGGGCTTGCTCCGTACGTAGCCGTGAAGAATGAAGCTCCAACGGTAAGTTCTTCCCTGTCACTTTGTCTTTAGCCGCAATTCATGCGGGTGTAATTTGCACTCACAACTTGTAATGTCCAGTCGCGATTTTTAACCGAATCGATTCTCCTTGTCCACTCTCAGTTGTTCTAGATCCTCGAGGGTTGGCTTCCCTCGCTTGACGAGGAGATTCCCAAGGAGATCGAAGAAGGGACCGAAGGGGAGTCCTCTGAAAGCGAAGGAGAAGTGAGCGACATTCCTCCACCAGCACTCGCGGCTTGCAAGACCCGTATGCAGAAGCAGTGTGAGATCGAGGCGAGTCGCAGCCTTGACGAGCGCGACAGCGACGATGAGACTATGCAGGAGCACAACTCGTGGTGAAGGCCACACCGGCAAAGCCCGCACGGAAGCTGAAGTAACCTGCGAAGAAGCCGGCGCCGAAGCTGGCGTCGCCGCCCAGATCAGTGGTGGCCTTTAAATTGGACGAGGAATCCGGTCACGAGGCGGCTGACGTTTCAACAAAGATCCCTGAGGACCCAACTCCGATGAAGGGATCGAAGACCACGGCCATGATGGTGGAGTCAGAGTTTCCACTTGCCACGATTGCACCAACAACCTCGGCCGCCCTGGAGCCAGGGGCTGCTGAGGTCATGGGGTCGAAATCGCCGCCACCGGAGGAGGCGGCCGTGTCGCCCGGGCTAGAGGTTGCCGCAACTACATCCTCGACATCAAAGAAGCCGACAGTGTTGTGGGCCTCGAATGTGTTCAAGAAGGGGCTCTCGTGCCATTTGGGTCCGGAGCTGGAGAAGCCCGCGCATATTCGCAGTGGTTTGCGCACCCTCCCTGTCACCAAGGGAGTATGATTCTTTCTCGCATTTCAATATCCCTTGCATCGTCAGCTTCCTGATCATGGACATTTTCACAGGTCTGGTGCCAAGAAGATTGGTCGCCCTTCGATGGCCAAGGTTCTGCCGGTCGACGGGCAAGGGGAAGTCGACCCCTCCAAGAAGAGGAGGATTATCGCAGAGGATGCGCCAAGCGAAGGCGCAAAGAAGAAGAAGAAGGGGGGCAACCCTAACGTCGCGGCAGGAGGGAACGTGGAGGAGGATGAATCTGCTGCCCGCGTTGGAGAAATGGAAGCCGCCCACTCGGAGCCAATCAAGGAAGTCTCGCCAGGGGAGCCGCTGGCTTCAACAACCAGCGCCCCGGTGAGGATGGCCGCGTCGTTTCCGCGCTTTATGGCGAAGGCGTTCTCGATGATGGCTGAAACTCATTCGCCGCAAATTCTAGAGATCGTTGATGATGACATTGGGCAGCGGCGCGGGCACACGTCTTTTGTGGTCCCTTCGACGGACGCCGGCGAGCTTCACAACATGCTTGGTGCTGCTATTCAGGTATGTCCAGTCCCCGAGTATCTAGTCGCTGAATTTCAGTGGCTAAGCACTTAGAACTTTAGTCGTCTAGTCTCTCATTATTTTTCTGTTGTCAGGGCCTGTAGAGGGAATCATCCGATCGACAAGCCGAGAAAGAGCGCCTGGAGCACGATCTGTGGACAGCACAGGAGGCCAACCGGCGACTCAAGAATCTTCTGGTGAGTTGGTGTTTTCTTTAGCGAGCTCGAGCCGTCGTTGCTGTGTGAAACTGAACCATGATGCTTTTGCCTTGCAAATGAATTCCCTACTGCGGTTGCTAAGGCCCGTGAGGGGAATGTTCTAGTTGTTGATCTGGACACTGCGAAGGTGGCGTTGGCCATAGTATAGGAGCGAGTCGACTCGCTAGTGAAGGAGCTGGAAGCGGCGAAGGCGTCGATGATCTCTTCTAAAGAGAGGGCCAAGGTTGCAGTCGCCGCGGCAGAGGAGGAGCGAAAAGCCTCCGACTCTATCATCCTTGGGTTCCAGAGCAACCTTGGTGCACTTGAGAAACATGTGACGGAGAGCTGCCGCAAGCTTCTTGGTGAGTGTCCTTTCCTTCTGCTCCTTCTTTTCTTGTACGCGGCGAGTCCGCGAGCGGGTGAGTCCACTAGGCCTTAGTGATATTGATTTTCTGACGTTGCAGCCATGATAGGTCAAATCGACCCGGTGGTGCAGGCCTTTGATGCTTCGCAGTGCGTGACGGTGGTGGTGAACACGGCCACCGCTTCGGTGATGTGTGTCCAGGCTGTTCTTCAAGGAATCTCCCCCACCGAGGTTATTCCTGGGGGTTGACTGAGGTTTGGTGCTACCTTGAGGAGGCACCTGCCGTCGTCAAGTGGATGGCATGGTCGGCCTTCAGACGCGGGGCCACCACAGCTCTTAGGCTTGGGCTAGCTCACTTCCCCGAAAACTTCGACCTCGACGATGTCACCAGTGGGTATCCATTAGCGACTAGCTCGGTGGAGATCTTGGAGGTGCTTAGGTTGACCACCAAGGTTGCTCCATTCGCGGAGCGAGTACTGGCGCTGGGGGATTTGCTTCCATACCACGAGATGGTGGTAGCGTCGGGCGACCCTGAGCCGAAGCACTGTGATTTGAAGTCAGAGCAGCCCTTCCGGTCATTGCTGGCGAAGCAATTGACGACATATCCGGCAAACCCTTGGGAGCCATTCGTCCGGGTCAAGGGTGATGGCAGTGCCTCTTTGTTGGAACCTACAAAATGAATGACTGCCCTGAGGGGCTTTTTGTAAGTTATGGCGACTGGTAGCTTTTGTAATATAAACAATGTATTTTGTTGCTGAAATGAAAGGGGTCAATCGACTCGCAATGCATGGTGACTTATGTGTTATGTTGAGTATTTGTTTGTTCGAGTCCCTGAGCATGTCCGCCCTTTATTTGGGTTTAACTCATATGTATGTAAGTTTGGTTCTATTAAGTTTTTAATTTGGCTGGTGTCGACTCGCCATGGCTCGTGGAGCCAGTCGCTTGGCGACCCCAAGGGAGCTCTATACTTGGCTGTTTTCCCGAGCGCGAGCAGGGTTGGTTTAGGCAAGTCCCAGAGTGTGGTACTTAGCCGTTCTAGTCACATGCCCAAGGTAGGTGAGGACCTAGTGCGTTGTTCGTAACGCGTCTCTCCCCCGGCTCGGAAAGTCAGTCGCGGGGCGAGTCCAAGGCAGGCTCTCTTACTTGGTGTGTTCCCGAGACGCATGGGGGTTATTGTAGACAAGTCCCCGTGCGTGGTACTTAACAGTTCGAGTCGCTTTGCACGAGGATGGGGATGACGGGTTGCTGTGAGAAGTGTTATTGGTTGTCTTGGCCCGGCGGTCCAGTCGAGTGAGGTGACTCTAATGGTGGCTCCGGGGTGGCGTGTTCGTGGATGGCACAAGGCCCGAGTGTCTTCGGTGCCCTTGGGCCGCACTACTTAGCCGTGTTGGTCACTCAACTAAGGGTTGACTTCTATGGTTAGCGTATTGCTAGATGTACGAGTGTGATTGGCACAAGAGTATGGCAAGTAGACACAATTTGTGTGATCCGAATTGATTTCATTATATAGCAGCTGAGTACAAGTTTTAGTTCTATGTGTAGAACTTTCGAAGGAGGTTTACATTCCATGACCTCCCAACTTTGAGTTGGCCATTGGCTCTTACATCAATGAGGTAGTAGGCGTCAATGTCGAGGACTCTCCCTATGGTGAATGGCCCCTCCCATGGGGGGAAAGCTTGTGCATGCCCTTCTTGTCCTGGATCAGTAGTAGGACAGGTCTCCTTCCTGGAAGGTGCGAGTCCGGACTCGGCGGCTGTGGTAGCGGCAGAGTCCCTGCTGGTAGATGGTGGTGCAGGAGCGAGCTAGGTCGCGTGCTTCGTTGAGCTGGTCAATCCCGTCTTGGCGGGCGATCTTGTTTTCCGCCTCGACGTAATTGACGACCCGAGGCGAGTCATGTTCTAGGTCGGTTGGCATGACGGCTTCATCGTCGTACACCATGAAGAAGGGTGGGAACCCTGTGGAGCGGTTGACAGAGGTGCGGATGCCCCATATCATGGAGGGGAGCTCTTCTACCCAGCATCTAGGTGTTCGCTCGACGGGCACTTGAAGTCGCGGCTTGAGGTCGTGGAGGACGCTTTGGTTGGCGCACTCTGCTTGGCCATTTGACTCTAGGTGAGCGACTGAGGCAAGGTCGAGCCGTATGTCGTGCTCCTCGCAGAAATCTGCCATGGCACCTTTGGCAAAGTTGGTGCCGTTGTCCGTTATGATGCTATGCGGGTAGCCAAACCCGGTAGATGAGCTCATGGAGGAACTTGGTGGCGGTCTTGCCATCGCACATCTTGATCGGCTTGGCCTCGACCCACTTGGTAAATTTGTCGACTGCGATCAGGGGGTGGGTGAAGCCAGATGGCGCCTTCTTGAATGGGACGACCATGTCCATGCCCCATACGGCGAATGGCCAGATGATGGGGATGGTCTTGAGTGTCGAACCAGGGATGTGCGTCTAGTTGGCATACTTCTGGCACCCGACGCATCGTTGGACGATGTCAATGGCGTCGGCATGCACGGTGAGCTAGTAAAAGCCATGTTGCATGGCCTTAGCGACTAGCGATCTGGCGCCAGCGTGATGGCCGCAGTTGCCGTCGTGGATGTCTTGGAGTATCTTGTGACCTTCTTCTGGCTGTACGCAATACGCTAGTCACGCTGCGTTTGTGGAGCTTGATGTTGATGATGATGAAGGATTTGTAGTGGCGCACGATCATTCGCGCCTCTGTCTACAAGTGTTGCATAGTTTTGCTCATGTTTTTTTAACATTGGTAGCTCCACAATACGTCATTCCATCAAAATTTCCAAAAAATGATTCACGAAACACATTTTTGGGTGCACAAGGTGTTCTTATATGTGTCGTAGGGTCGGACCCTGATTGGTCACATGGATCGTGGCCACTCTACGATCGAGCAAGCTTGATATCTCCATGGTATCACCCTTTTTGTTCAAATTTGGCACCAGAGCACTAGTTTGACACCAAAGCCATAAAAAAGTTCTTCAAAAAACCCTAGGCTTTTTTTTGGTAATGTTTTTTTAGTTTGAAATTTGTGAAACTTTCTGGGAGTTGTTCCCTTTGTAATTTTAAATTTGTGAGGCTTTTTATGATGCTTTTTATAATTTTAAATCCGTTAGTCTTTTTGTGATGCTTTTTATAAGAAAAGATTTATGAGATGTTTACAAATATAGGATTCCTTTTATAATTTGAATTTTGTGAGGATTTTTATCCTTTTTATAAGTTGAAATTTGTGAGGATGTTTATAAATATATGACCCTTTTATATTTTGAAATTTGTGAGGCTCTTTGTGTTGCTTTTTATAATTTGAAATTTGTGAGGCTGTTTATGAATCTATGTTGCTTTCTATAATTGGAAACTTGTGAGGCTATTTCAAAATTTATGATGCTTTTTATAATTTGAAATATGTGGGGCGGTTTGTTAGACTGTTTACAAATATGCGATGCTTTTATAATTTGGAATTTGTTAAACTATTTACAAAATTTAGGATGCTCTTTATCATTTTAAATATGTGAGGCTTGAGTGGATCAAAGTCCTCTAGGATTTCGATGGGAATAATCCTTTGAACCAAAAAGAGCATTATGAAGCAAGGCACAATAGTAGGGTAAAGCTCCTTCCACTAAGCGATAGAGCCATTTGGTAAAGGAAGGAAGTGAAAATATAGAAACAGGAAAAGATAAACATTTGTATTGCTACTACTCCTTCCTATACACGCCAATGCATGTGGTGAACAAGCAAGATGGCTAGAGGCAAACACACAGAGTCGCCGACACAAGGGAGGTCAATCCAACATGCACATCGGCCCGTTGTGGATGAGGGAGAGATGAGTCGACCTGTGCAGGGCAGAGAATGAGAGAGCTAACCCAATTTGTTTTGTGTGCATATCTTATCTTATCTTACCTCTTACAAACTGCAAGAACCAAATATACTCCCATACTTTATAGATGTTGATCAAATTTGTAATTTTTTCTGCATATTCTCCTATTTGATTGTTTTCAAAACACGATCAAATATCCTATACTACTCCTTCCTATTTGATTGTTTTCAAAACATGATCAAATTTCCAGGCATGCATATTCTCAGCAACAAGTGTGAATCTTTCCAAACTATCACTCGTTCTCGATACATTGACTGCCTGGTGGGTCTGTTGAACAGATTGTCGCAAGCTGCCCGGCAACGGCACCAGAAAAGTACTTGCTAACTTGTGTAATAACGAGCTCGTTGGGGAACCCCAAGAGGAAGGTATGATGAGCACAGCAGTAAGTTTCCCTCAGTTATGAAACCAAGGTTATCGAACCAGTAGGAGCAAGGAAACACCTCCAAGGTGTTGCTAGCTGGACTTTGGCAGGGTGCACTACCGGTGCCAGCAGCAATGTGGAAACCTGCACAACACAACCATAAAACTTTGCCCCCAACTTACAGTGAGGTTGTCAATCTCACCGATTTTGCTAAAAACAAAGGATTAAACGTATTGTGTGGAAGAAAGTAATTGCTTGCAGAAAGTAAACAGAAAACAGTAAACAATTGTAGATTGATGGTAAAAGAAAGGACCGAGGTCCATAGTTCACTAGTGGTGGCTCTCCTTAAGATAGATGACATGTTAGGTGAACAAATTATAGCTGGGCAATTGACAAACATCGAGAAAGCATACATGCATATACTAATCATCTTGACTCATTTGAGATTAGATTAGGCATTACAACATTATACATAGACCGTAATCCAACTACATCTATGACTAATAATCCACCTTCAGGTTATCATCCGAACCCCCTCCAGTATTAAGTTGCAAGCATCAGATAATTGCATTACGCATTGCGTGTAAAGTAAATAATACAATTGTTCTATGAACAAAGGATTTTTGTTTTCTCCCTAGTAGCAACAGCACATCTAGTACCTTAGAGATTTCTGTGACTTCCCTAGATTACTAGAGGCATGAACCCACTATCGAGCATAAATACTAACTCTTGGAGTTTCTAGCATCTACTTGGCCAAGATAGCTACTAACAACGTAAAGCATGCAAGATCACAAATAACAAAGACATGATAGAATCAATAATCAATCTGAAATAGCATCTCAATATCCATCGGATCCCCGCAAACACAACATGTAGGATTACATATAGATGATCTTGATCATGCATGGAGCTCACAAGATCTAAACATGATAACACAAAGGAGAAGAACCAGCTATCTAGCTACTACATGGACCCATAGTCCAAGGATGAACTACTCACGCATCACACCGGAGGCTTGCATGGTGATGAAGAAGGCCTCCAGGGTGAATTCTCCCCTCCGGCAGGGTGCCGGGAAGAGCTTCAGATCCCTCCTGATCTAGGGATGGAGATGACAGTGGATACAGACTCTTTCGTGGAATTTTGATTGGGTCCTTAGGGTTTCTATATCGGAGGCATCTTATAGGCGAAAGGGGAGGCCGAGGGGGTGCCCTAGGCAGCCACACCACCCCCTGGCGTGGGCCAGGCCTGGCCGCGCGGCCAGGTGGTATGGCAGCCCTCTGGCCCCTCTCCGTCTCGTATTGTGGCTCCGTGTCCCCCTCGGTGAAAAACTGACTTTGGCTTTTGTCCTGTCCGATTCCGAGAATATTCATTTTCTTACTTTCCTGGAACCAGAAACAGCAGAAAACAGGCAACTGGCACAGTGGCATCTTGTTAATAGGTTAGTCCAAGAAAGTGTATAAAACGTACTCCAAAGTGTGGACAAAACATAAGAAAGTAGATAAAACCAAGCATGGAACATCAAAAATTATGGATACGTTAGCAACGTATCAACATCCCCAAGCTTAACTCCTGCCCGTCCTCGAGTAGGTAAGTGATAAAAAGAAAGAATAATTTTTGAGGTGACATGCACCATCATAAACTTGATCAAAGTATTTGTAAAACATTGATAGCTGGGATCATAGTACTTCAACATAGAATGAAAGACAAAGTTCTAACAATAAGACATAGCAACTATGTTGTAACATGAAAAGGCACAAACAAAAGATTCATGAATAACAATGCTTTGCAAGACGTTTGTTTATTTCACATAAAGAAAACATAGCATAGTATCATTCAGCTTGTCCCTCATAGAGTAGCAAACATAAATGCATAGGACACCTTCAAAGTTTATAAGGGTGACTAGATACAAATAGTTTAAGAACAAGAAATATCAAAGTTATGCATCAATCAACAAGTCTTGGGACAATGCACATAGAACTAAGAATGGCCACTATGCTCTCAAAATAGGTGTATAAAGATAGAAGGTGGAGACTCAATATAAAAGTAGAAGAAAGGCCCTTCATAGAAGGAAGTAGGGATTCAAGTTTCATAAAGAGCTTCCAAAAATTATGGTACTTATTAGCTTTCAGCTCTCATTGCCCCTATCATAAGCATCTTGAGTTGATGAAGGTTAAAGTGAAAAAACTATGTAGTATATGCTTGACAAAGTATAAGTTGGAAATCTCATGTCCCTTGAATACGAGGGCCGCTCCTCATGCTACTCAAGTTTAGTTACCGGTAAGTTCTTATCATAGTAAGTACATGTGTATCATAGAGAACCGCCAACGGGGTACCCCTTGCCCGATGATATGGAAGAATCCCCATATCAAAATGACAAGGCAAGCAGATAACGAGCATCTCAACAATCTTCTTATTTACCATGGGAAAATGGTGCTTTTTTCTCTCTTTCCTCTTTTCTCGTATCTCTTTTTTTCTTTTTCTTTTTTCTCAATATCTGACTCTTTTTTTATAAGAAGAATGCTTCATAGACAGCTCATTATGGTTACGCTGCAGGTTTCCACCATGACAACATGGATTAGACAGGCGGCCCAGGCGTTTCTCTAACACACATACATAACTCCATGGACTTACAAGCTCCCCTTTCATTTCACACCGAAGACATCCATAGACAAAAGAGCATGATATCAACTAGGTACAAAGTACAAGTGGAATGTTCAAAGCGTTCCCCATGATACATGGTACTGCTAATCCCCAACATATAAGTGCAAGCATATACAACATAGACGACACAATGGTTCAAGTTTATTAAGGGCAAGAAAAGTAAAGTGTGGCATCAAGTTCATGAGAGCTTTAATAACTAGTTTTCTCATAACAAGTTTAATTTGGAAGGTAGATAAAAACATGAATATACTTGGAATAGCAAATGCTAATAGGTAGGTATGGTGGACTCTTTGGAATAACTTGGTTTTAGGAGTTGGATGCATGAGTGGAACTCATACTTGGTTATGGAGGCTAGCAAAAGACTGGGAGCGACCAACTAAGAGAGCAATAATGGCCATAATCATGCAAAGCAACAAAACATCATTAATCAAATCATAAAGTGATATTACAAGTCGAAAACTAAAGGATCATAAAGGCTATGGTGACTTGGGATAGTCATAACATGGTGTGAGCATGCGCCAAGTCAACCTAAATAAAGCATCAAAGGAGAATACCACAGTACTATGCTTTAATATGCTAAAACAACGCATGATTCTTCCAAGGCACATTAAGCAATCTCAATTGTTTATAACATGTCATGATACAGCAAAGATCACTAAGCATAAAGCCAAAACAATATCAAGCATGGCATGACAAAGCATAGGCTACAGTCAAAAACAAGCTCCTTTTACCACTTAAGCATGAACTTTTCCTACTCTTTTCCAATCTAAACCAAACTATTTGAAAACCAATGCATGATAGAGGGGGTCCAACCAATTTATTCAAGCAAACTAAGAAAACCAATAAAACCAAAAACAAAAAACAAAAACGAAGACGCTCCAAGAACAACACAACTGTGCATGAAACAATAAAAATGAAGTGTTTGGAAGAAACCTGGGATTTTTATTGATGAAGAAGGGGATGCCTTGGGCATCCCCAAGCTTTGACGCTTGTACCTATTGAATATTTCTTGGGGTGACATGGGGTGGCATCCCCAAGCTTGAGATTTAGCCCATTATTCATCTCATTACATCATTCTCTCCATACACCTGAAATTTTTCCTTCATACAAAACTTCACACATTTTTTATTAGCAACATTAGTGCACTCAAGATAATAAGTCTTTAGGTTCAGTTTCAACACCAATAAAACTTCCATTAAAACACAAGATACTGTATCACTTCCCTCAAAAAGCTCAATTCCCCAAAAGAACTCAAAAAGGAACCAACAAGAAGCAAGTGCAAATAATGGCAGAAATCTGTCAAAACATACCAGCAGGTAAAAACCAATTTTTTCGAAGATCTTATGTTGCTCAAATCAAAAAGTATTGAACTAAAGAAAGTTAGATAACAACCTGGGGCATAAGCACAAAAATTTACGCCTCAAAACAACGTACAGACATTTTACACGAATTTTTATGGTGAAGCACAAAAATCTGTTTTGGGACAGCAACTTTCCCAATCATTACTTCTCTCTCATTAGAGGTTACTCTTGGCAAAAAAAAAAGCAAATAAAAAGGATAAGGAGAGGTTATTACTGAGGTAATAACTTCCAAGACTCATCTAAAACTTTTAGATTATTTCCCAATAAGTACTTTTCTTTAACGCCTTTAAGTTAGGCATGATAGTTTGAGAAGATGCTAACATAAGGAATATGAATTGAAGTAAAAGAGAGTATAAAGAAGCAAATTCAAAACACATTTAAGTCTAACCCACTTCCTATGCATAGGAATCTTGTATGCAAATAAATTTGCAAAGAACAAAGTGACAGGCATAGGAAGATAAAACAAGAGTAACTTCAAAACTTTCAGCACATAGAGAGGTGTTTCAATACCATGAAAATTTCTACAAACATATTTTCCTCTCTCATAATAATTTTCAGTAGCCTCATGAATAAACTCAACAATATAACTATCACATAAAGCATGCTTTCATGATCTACAAACACATAATTTTTATTAAGCTCAAAAATAGTGGGATTCAAACCTTCAAACCCACTTTTAACAATTTTATAACAAGATGACTGATCAATCTCATTTTCAATAGTTATACAATTAATATTATCAACCAATATAGGACCATCATCTAGAGCTTTATTATAAACATTTTCAAAAGAATCCACAGGAACATGACATTCGTCCTCCTTTGGTAAGCATGGGGGACAATCAAATAATGTAAGGGATAAAGAGTTACTCTCATTAGAAGGTAGGGATGGGTAGATCCATTCTTTCTCCTCCTGATCATCATTATCCTCCTCTTTTTCATCCAATGAGCTTCTAGTTTCAGCAATTTCTTCTTCCATAGGCTCCTGCAAGGCATTAGTCTCTTCCATTGGTGGAGAGCAACTATTAAAATATTCAACAATATAGCCATTTTCTACCTTGTAATTATCAAAGCAAAATTTAAGTATATCATAAACCTCATATTTATAAGGTGAATCATTAGTATTTTCAAGCAAACTAGCAAGTTCAAAGGCACCCTTCCAAGCAATAAATTCCTCAATTTGTTCCACATCATAAAAGTCATAATTCCCTTTAACATAAGAAGATATGGTAACATTATCATTATACTCACATTGAAAAGGGAGGTGTTTATACCTCCTATAGCAACAAGATTTATCAAAGAAATAAGTAACATTATAAGTAGAGCACACGTTTATAGCAATGGTATACAATTTATCAATTTGTTCCCATATGTGTTTCCCTTTTTGTGACAAGCAGTTTTCCTTATAATAATATTTTTGTTCTTCCGTGAACCCACCTTGCCAATAAGATTCAGTTTTAAAGAAACCAACCATTGATAGAAAGCATGATAAAGAAAGACAATAACAGACCAATCAAAATAACAACTATAGTAGGAACTAATTTTTTTGTATTTTTGATAAAGAAACAAGCAAACAAAGCAGAAATAAACTAAGCAAAACAAAAACTACAAAGTAAAGAGATTGGTTATGAGGGACTCCCCTTGTGAAGATGTCCTTGACTCCTCGGCAACGGTGCCAGAAAAGTACTTGCTGACTCGTGTAATAATGAGCTTGTTGGGGAACCCCAAGAGGAAGGTATGATGAGCACAATAGTAAGTTTCCCTCAGTTATGAAACCAAGGTTATCGAACTAGTAGGAGCAAGGAAACACCTGCAAGGTGTTGCTAGCTGGACTATGGCAGGGTGCACTACCGGTGTCAGCAGCAACGTGGAAACCTGCACAACACAACCACATAACTTTTCCCCCAACTTACAATGAGGTTATCAATCTCACCGGTTTTGCTAAAAACAAAGGATTAAACGTATTGTGTGGAAGAAAGTAATTACTTGCAGAAAGTAAACGGAAAACAGTAAACAATTTTAGATTGATGGTAAAAGAAAGGACTGGGATCCATAGTTCACCAGTGGTGGCTCTCCTTAAGATATATGACATGTTGGGTGAACAAATTACAGTAGGGAAATTGACAAACATCGAGAAAGCATACATGCATATACTAATCATCTTGACTCCTTTGAGATTTGATTGGGCATTACAACATTATACATAGACCGTAATCCAACTGCATCTATGACTAGTAATCCACCTTCAGGTTATCATCCGAACCCCCTCCAGTATTAAGTTGCAAGCAACAGATAATTGCATTACGCATTGCGTGTAAAGTAAACAATACGATTGTTCTATGAATAAAGGATTGTTGTTTTCTCCCTAGTAGCAACAGCACATCGAGTACCTTAGAGATTTTTGTCACTTCCCCAGATTACTAGAGGCATGAACCCACTATCGAGCATAAATACTAACTCTTGGAGTTGCTAGCATCGGCCAACATAGCTACTAACAACGGAAAGCATGCAAGATCACAAATAACAAAGACATGATAGAATCAATAATCAATTTGAAATAGCATCTCAATATCCATCGGATCCCCGCAAACACAACATGTAGGATTACAAATAGATGATCTTGATCATGAACGGAGCTCACAAGATCTAAACATGATAGCACAAAGGAGAAGAACCAGCCATCTAGCTATTACATGGACCCGTAGTCCAAGGATGAACTACTCACGCATCACACCGGAGGCTTGCATGGTGATGAAGAAAGCCTCCAGGGTGAATTCTCCCCTCCGGCAGGGTGCCAGGAAGAGCTTCAGATCCCTCCCGATCTAGGGATGGAGATGGCGGCGGCTACAGACTCTTTCGTGGAATTTTGATCGGGTCCTTAGGGTTCTGTATCAGAGGCATCTTATAAGCGAAAGGGGAGGCCGAGGGGGTGCCCTAGGCGGTAGCACCACCCCCTGGCACGGGTCAGGCTTGGCCGTACTGCCAGGTGGTGTGGCGGCCCTCTGGCCCCTCTCCGTCTCGTATTCTAGCTCTGTGTCCCCCTCGGTGAAAAACTGACTTTGGCTTTTGACCCGTCCAATTTCGAGAATATTCATTTTCTAACTTTCCTGGAACCAAAAACAGCAGAACACAGGCAATTGGCACTATGGCATCTTGTTAATAGGTTAGTCCAAGAAAGTGTATAAAAAGTACTCCAATGTGTGGACAAAACATAAGAAAGTAGATAAAACCAAGCATGGAACATCAAAAATTATGGATATGTTAGCAACGTATCAAGCATAGTCTCTTTGACTTTTTTAAAAACATGGTCAAATTTCTAGGCATGCATATTCTTAGCAAGAAATGTGAATCTTTCCAAACTACCACTTATTCTCACTACATTGACTACCTGGTGGGTCCATTGAACAGATTTTGTGAAGGTGTGAAGTTCATTTCAAAATAGAGCCAAAAATTGAAAACATGGTGAGTCATAGTCTCTTTGATTGTTTTCAAAAAACGGTCAAATTTCTAGGCATGCATATTCTTAGAAAGAAGTTGAATCTTTCCAAAGTCTCACTCTTTCTCGATATATTGACTTCCTGGTGGGTCCACTGAACAAATTATCCCAAGGTGTGAAGTTAATTTCAAAACACAGCCAAAATTTCAAAACATGGTGAGTCATAGCCTATTTGATAGTTTTCAAAACATGGTCATATTTCTACGCATGCATATTCTTAGCAAGAAGTTGAATCTTTCCAAACCCTTACTCGTTCTCGATACATTGACAGCCTGGTGGGTCCATTGAATAGATTTTTTGCAAGGTGTGAAGTTAATTTCAAAACACACACTACAAGAAAAGTTTCCTACCGCAACGACTTGGCCTGACGGTCATCCTAGAAGGTGCGTTTTCCGCGACAAAATTCTCGGCTCGGACGTGGCCGATGGAAAACTTTTTTTATGGTTTCGCGACCCTCTACTATGACGAATCCGCTAAAAACATGGAGGAAGCTCGGCCAGCGCGTGGCAGAAGCAAGATTTTCGTTTCCTCGCACGATGTTGACTCGTCGAAGTCTTTTGAGGCGTGTGGGTCCTGAACATCAGTGTCTTTAGCGGATCATACTTTTCGGTCGCGCCTCCCTGATTTGAACTTGATAACGTTGCTCAATGTGTCTGCCGTTTAGTCAGGCTGCTAGGTTCCACATGTCAGCCTCTCATTATAAGGATCATGTGTATGATGGAATTTTTTCCTTCGCTCGCGCTACCCTGTTTTGAAGTTGATAGCGCTGCTTGACGCATCTACCGTTTAACCAACCTCCTGAGCCCCACATGTCATCCTATCATTAGAAGAAACGTGTGTATGATGGATTTTTTCCTTCACTCGCGCTACCCTGTTCCGAACTTGTTAGCGTTGTTCGATGCATCTACCGTTTAATCATGCTGCTAAGCCCCACATGTCATCCTCTCATTAGAAGAAATGTGTGTATGATGGATTTTTACCCTATGTCGCGCCTTCGTGTTCCGAACTTGATAGCGTTACTCGCTGCATCAGCCGTTTATTCAGGCTGGTGGGTCCCTTATGTCAGCCTCACATTAGAAGAATCGTGGGTATGATGGAAATTTTTCTCTTCTCTAGCACTACCCTGTTCCGAACTAGATAGCGTTGCTCGACGAATCTGCCGTTTGCTCACGCTGCTGGGTCCCACATTTCAGCCTCTCAATACAAGAAACATGTACATGCTGAAATTTTTTCTCGCTCGCGCCTCCCTGTTTCGAACTGGCTACATTGTCGATGCAGCATCTGTATAAGGTCACGCTGTTGGGTCCCACATATCAGCCTCTCTGTAAATGAAACGTACGTATGATGGAATTTTTTTGGCCATGTCCGCTGTTTTGACCTTGGCAGCTTGCTGGGTCCCAGATGTTAACCACCTCTTTGTAGGAAACGTGTCTATGCTGGGTCCCAGCTGACAGCCTCTATTTGAAAGAAACGTGTGTATGTTGGACTGTTTTTCGTGTCCTAGATGTCAGCCTCAGAGTACAAAAAATGCTCATAAAGGCCGAATTAAAAAGATTTTGGGCTAACTCGAGGCGGATGCCCTATTCGTCATGGCTTATATTCCATGGGCTCACTCCTAAATTGAATGCGCTATGGTCGGTGGCCACAAGACCACGAAATGGCCTAACTAGAAGGTATTGGGCTATGCTTGGGGCTGATAGGCTATATTCATGGGCTATGCTTGGGCCTGCTGGGTCCGACATATCAGCTTCTCTATAGTGCAACGTGTGTACGATGGACTTTTTTTCGGCCACGTCCGCTGTTTTCACCGTGGCAGCCGTGTATGGTCTTACTGCTGGGGCCCTTATGTTAGCCTCTCTAGCATGTTCTGGCTTGTGGGTCCCTGATGTAGCCTTGTATGTTCTGTCTGGTGGGTCCCCAATGCAAGCCTCTCCATACAAGTATTTAAACTTTTTTTTCGAACCCACCCTCAAAATAAACTCTAGGGATGTTGCATGCTGGCGGGTTCGTGATGTCAGCCTCTCTGTAATGCGATATTGCTAGAAGAAAAAAAATGTAAACCCAGGATACGATTCGAACAAAAGACCTTCAAATCAAATAAACGTAAACTGAGTGCGTTGCCACTGCAACAAAGATATTTATAGAATAAATATCATTAAACTTTTATTAGTACTACAATTTATGTATTAGTCTTCTTAAAAATATTGTTTGTGTCTATGTTTATCTCTTTTAAAATATAAAAGAGCAGCGCTCCTAGCATCTCAATTTATAAAATGCCACATAATGGAGTATTTTATTAAAAACATGGGTAGGAAGATTTTTTTATTTTGAGAGGTGGGGGGCAATGCCCAAAAGGCCAAATTAAAAAGAGTTTGGCTATTCTACATAGGCTGCTCTACGTGGGTTGTACTCGGTAGGCTATACTCCATGGGCTTCATTATCAAATTTTAGTGGGATGTGCTCAGCAGTCCCCTGACCCCTAAAAGGCAGAATTAATATGTTCTCAGCTATGCTCCATTGGCTCCTTTCTCAAATTTCACTAGGTTGTGGTCAGTAGTCCCCTAACCCCGAAAAGACCGAATAAAAATGTTTTGGGCTAAAGAGGGGCCGAATGAGTTACTAGATTTCTTCTGCTGGTTAATAAATATTGCATTGTGATGTGCTCGGCCGGATTCGAAACAAAGACCTCAGAGAGGGAGGGGAAAGCGATAATTCTTTTTGGCAGTTATTCATGTCAAAATTCAGCAGTACAGAATAAGGTAGAAATAAACTTGGCGCATGATCAGTTTACCCTGTTCTCCGAAGAGACCATCGGAGCAAGCAAAACTGACGATCAAGTCGGCTTCTGTGTGAATACCTCCTCCTTACGTCAATGCCTGTGTGACCGCCCATATGCAACCCGAACTGCCCAAGACTAATGTAGATAATTGTGACAATGCTAAGTTTCAAAAGAAAAGCAAGACAATCTGATGCACTTCATCTAAACAAGTACTAGTACATCACAGTTCGTTCTAAAAAATATTGTACTAATAGTAACGATAGAGCATTTGAAAGATTTAGTAGCATTTGAAACATCCAGCATTACAGAATAAGACCGTGAAAATATCAGACAGATTCCCGGTTGATATTCAGCAGCACTTGACAGAGTCAGCACAACATTCAAAGTGACCGGTTGGCAGTACACAGACAATGACCAAAGGAATTGACAGATTCAGCAATGCGGACATTGAAATTCAATAGATGTAGCAAGGCCTGATTCAAAAGGAAAGTGAGACCATATTCTGCATTCAACCGGTCGATCTGAACAAGTACCGAACAAAACTTTTGACAGGTTCAGTAGCATTTGAAAGATTCAGCAGTACATAATAAGAAAGAAAAATATTGATAGATTCCTAGTTCACATTCAATGGCACTTGGACATATTCGGAAGCATTTCAAAGTGACCGATTCAGTTTGCCCTTTTCTCTGAACACTCGTCATTGGTATAAAAAACTGACCATCAAGTCTGCTTTTGTGTGCATGCCTCCCTCTCACATCAATGCCTGTGTGTGACCTCCATAGGCAACTCAAAATGCCCAAAGCCTTGTCTAGATTATGAGTTTATGACAAGGCCAAGTTACAAAAGAAAAGCAAGACCATCTACTTCACTTGATCTAAACTGAGCTATCCTATTACATAGTATTATGATTACTTATGGTAGTTTGGTTCCAATCGCGGGCATTGGCGAAGCTCGGGATGAACCATAATGGAGTCTCCGGAGATTTCCATGCAATGTTGGTTGAGAAACCAACAACTTCTTCGGTATTTATACTGAAGCAACATATTTCAGGAAACGACATATATCCAAGTCCTATTGAATGGTGGGACGTGTAGACATAGTTGCTTCTCGTCAGATATCCTGGGGCAACATCTGCACCGCCTACCGCAATATTAATCGAATAGTTCAATCCAAGGAAAAGGGAATATGCTCCCAGGTCAGTAATCTCTATCCATGGCTTAGGTGGATACAAGTAAGCAGTGTCCTTTGAGTACACCTTGCAGCCAAACCCGGTAGCATAGGTGCCACAAGTGCGACCGCAGTGATCAACACTATGATTAGCAACAGGATTGCCATGACCATAGTAAGTACCGCCATAAAACTCCTCATCAGTAACGCCCATGGTATGGATAAGAAGAAGGCAAGACTCATATATAGATATTGCTAAGAACCATAAACCAGGTCCGTGCACGTCATCATCTATGGCATCAAGGTTGCCCTCCTCAAGATGCGCGACAGGTGGTGACGGGAGCAGAATAGGACCTTCAAGAAGAAATGACGGCCAAATCAGCCAACACTAGTTTACATCCATTAAAACCGAAGCTTGTGTTTAGAACAGGAATGGATCAAACTTACCTAAATACAAATGATTCTAGACATAAACACTGCCACTCTTAGTGGCTGCAAAAACCAGACCCTTATGGATAAGTGCATTGTTGTATCTGAAATAGCACTGGAATTAGTTCTCAAGAACTGTCCATGCATACTCATCGCCATCAAGTGTAGCAATTGAGTAGTCAAAGATAGCGACAAGAGAGAAATCTAAATAATCTGCCATAGCTGTGGGATCTCGGCAAATAGCAATCTTCCCGAGGAGAATAGGGCGATCATTATGCATGAATGTAAACGGATCGTTGGTGGGTACAAACTCATTGACTTGTGGGAGAGGAACACATTCATGAGTGTACACATTGACAAGCTCCCACTTGCACTCAGAACCAATAGTGGCGATCCAATCTCCGTTGGCACTTACCCACTGCTTACCCATACAATTCAGGAACACATCGTTAGAGGAGAACCTGTCCATCGGCATCAGCTTGCATGTCGTTCCCTTGCCCTCGAAGTACTCGTTCCATTCCCATGGTTTCTTAGTCGGGTGAGAATGAAGAACACATGGGAGGCCAAATGGCTAAGAAGCATGTAAAGTTGCACTATATTTTTCCGAGTCAAGAAGATGTTTGGACGAACCGGCGAGGCTCACGGAGGTGATGACGTCGCATCTGGTTATGAGTTCTTCAAGCGGGCCTTCGGTAAAAACATCCTGGAATAGCTTAGAATCATCACTATCCTTGCTCGGTCCTGCCATCGCAAGGGAGCTGATGGAAGTTGGGACAGTGGCTTGATTTGGTTTTCTAGAAAAGAGGGAAGATCGATGGCGGCAGGCAGGATAGGGAGAAGAACAAACACTCTCATACTATGCGGTGAACAGGATCGGAAAGCGGCATTGTGAGGAGAAGAACGGCGGTGCTTGGCATAGAGGTAGGGTAATGGGGAAGTGGGGATAGAGCGTATAGGCAAGGTTGAATAAAATGAAAATGGAAGCATGTTCCTCTGCTCCAGTTCCCTTCAGAATAGTACTACTCTGCTCCAGTTCCCTCCATAATAAATCTTTCTTGTAAATCGAAGAGGAAGTAGTATGAAGAGTAGGGCCCGATCATCTACTCTCTCGAGGAGCCAAACCCAACTATTTTCTTTGCTAAATTTTATGGTCCTTTATGCTAAATGCATGGACCTTAGTGCAATTTTACCTTTTCTTAGGTCCTTGGTGTAAAATGTACCCCCACCATCTGTGTAAAATTCTAACCAAAAAGTGTAAGTGGTGAAATTTGAACAAATTTAAGCTTAGTTGTCAATGAGTATGAAAATTCTTGGATTTCAAGCCGAACGACCAAGGTCAAGGCCATATCAACATCATACTTTATGGTGATGATGCCATGTCCAAGAATTAGCATGCCGATAGATTTGGACATATTTTGAAAACAATCGAAGAGGAAGTAGTATGAAGAGTATGGCTCGATCAGCTGCTCTCTCGAGAAGGAGCGGTACATGACTGTTTTCCTTGCTTATTTTTACGAGGGTGCTAAATGTATGGACATCGATGTAATTTTCCCTTTTTGGGTACTTGATGTAAAATGTACTTCCACACACAGTGTAAAATTCTAACCTAAAAGTGCAAGTGGTGAAATTTAGACGATTTTAAGCATACTTTTCAACGAGTATGAACATTCTTGGATTTCAGTTGAACGACCAAGGTCAAGGCCATATAAACATCATACTTTATGCTGATGATCCCATATCAGAGAATCTGCATGGCAACAGATTTGGCCATATTTTGAAAATAATCGAAGAGGAAGTAGTACGAAGACTTTGGCTCAGATCAACTGGTCTCTCGATAAGGAGCCAAAACATAAAGTTTTCCTTTGTAGGGTCCTTTGTGCTAAATGTATGGACCTCTATGTAATTATCCCTTTTTAGGTCCATGATGTAAAATGTACTCCCAACGACCATGTAAAATTCTAACCTAAAAGTAAGTGGTGGAATTGAAACAAATTTAAGCTTAGTTGTCAACGAGTATGAACCATATTCTTGGATTTTCAAGACAAACGACCAAGGTCAAGGCCATATCTACATCATACTTTATGCATATGATCCTATATCCACGAATTTGCATGCCGACAAATTTGGCCATATTTTGAAAACAATCGAAGATGAAGTAGTGTGAAGAGTATGGCTCGATCAGCTGCTCTCTAAAGAAGGAGTCGAACCCGACTATTTTCCTTGCTTAATTTAGGGTCCTTTGTGCTAAATGTATGGACCTCGATGTAATTTTCACTTTTTTTAGGTCCTTGACGTAAAATGTACTTTTTTAGTTCCTCGTGTAAAATTCTAACCTAAAAGTGTAAGTGGTGAAATTTTGACGATTTTAAGCTTACTTGTGAATGAGTATGAGCATTATTGGATTTCAAGCCGAAGACCAAGGTCAAGGCCATATCCACATCATACTTTATGTTGATGATCCCATATGAGAATTTGCATGGCGACGAATTGCCCTATTTTGAAAACAATCGAAGAGGAAGTAGTGTGTAGAGTTTGGCCCAGATCACCTAATCTCTCGAGAAGGAGCCGAACCGGAAAATTTTCCTTTTAGGGAGCTTTATGATAAATGTATGGACCTCAATGTAATTATTGCTTTTTTTAGGTCCTTGATGTAAAATGTACTCCGACCAACCATGTAAAAGTCTAACCTAAAAGTAAGTGGTGAAATTTAAACGAATTTAAGCTTAGTTCTCAACAAGTATGAACCATTCTGGGATTTCAAGATGAACGACCAAGGTCAAGGACATATCTACATCATACTTTATGTTGATGATCCCATATTCAAGAATTTGCATACCGACAAATTTGGCCATATTTTGAAAACAATCGAAGATGAAATAGTATGAAGAGTGTGGCTCGATTAGCTACTCTCTCGAGAAGGAGCCGAACCCGACTGTTTTGCTTGCTTAATTATAGGGTCCTTTGTGCTAAATGTATGGACCTCGATGTAATTTTCCCTTTTTAGGTCCTTGTTGTAAAATGTACTCCCATCGACCGTGTAAAATTCTAACCTAAAAGTAAGTGGTGAAATTTAAACGAATTTTAGCTGATAGTTGTTAACGAGTATGAACATTCTTTGATTTCAAGCCGAACGACCACAAGGTCAAGGCCATATCTCTACATCATACTTTATTCTGATGATCGAGTATCCAAGAATTTGCATGGCGATAGATTTGGCCATATTGTGAAAACAATCGAAGAGAAAGTAGTATGAAGAGTATGGATCGATCAGCTTCTCTCTCAAGAAGGTGCCAAACCTGATTGTTTTCTTTGCTCAATTTTAGGGTCCTTTGTGCTAAATGTATGGACCTCAATGTAATTTTCCCTTTTTAGGTCCTTGATGTAGAATGTACTCCCACAGACCGTGTAAAATGCTAACCTAAAAGTTAGTGGTGAAATTTCAACGAATTTAAGCATAGTTATCAACGAGTATGAAAAAATCTTGGATTTAAGCCGAACGACCATGAGGTCAAGGCCATATCTCTACATCATACTTTATGTTGATGATCCCATATTCAAGAATTTGCATGGCGACAGATTTGGCCATATTTTGAAAACAATCAAAGAGGAAGTAGTATGAAGAGTATGGCTCGACTAGCTGCTCTCTCGAGAAGGAGCCGAACCCGACTATTTTCTTTGCTCAATTTTAGGGTCCTTTGTGCTAAATGTATGGACCTCGATGTAATTTTCCCCTTTTTAGGTCCTTTGTGTAGAATGTACTTTATGCTTATGATCCCATATCCAAGGATTTACGTGCCGAAAAATTTGGCCATCTTTTGAAAACAATCGAAGATATTAAAAACAAAAAATAATCAATTTCATTTTTCCAAGTGATAGGAGTTTATTTTATGAAAAGCAAGTAAGAAGAATTTATTTCCTTTTTTTGTTAAATAATAAAGAGTGAGAAGAGACTATATGAGCACAGAGGAGGCAGTGAGAGAGCTGCGAAGAGGAGGATTTGAAGGCGGAACGATGTCACAGCAAAGCTGGGATGGGTTCCTGACACGAGGTACAGGGTACAATGAGTAGAGTAAATTTCAGGACCACGATATATATGCACGCAAAACAAAATGTGTTTTCTCTCTCCTTCACTCCCTCAGTGGGAGTAACTTGGGTAGTAGTAACATAGTCCTACATGTATTGCCAACAGTAAACATTTAGATGACATGACATGCAATTAAATGATAAAAGAGAGCCTTGTGGTAACTAGCTATGTTAACATCACACATTTCAAGAAAAAATGAGTCTACATTGTAATAAATGAGGCTTTGCATGATACCACACCTATATTATTTTCCACTATGGAGGTAGTAACTTAGACTAGTAACATATGCATGTTACTACTATAAGTTACTCCCTACTATGACCAGCCTCGCCACCCGACACCCCGGCCGGCTGATCTCTCCCTCGTCCACAAAGTGGCGCTGCGCACGCGCATTGACCGACAACCTGCCTTGCATCGGCGGCTCCGTGTCTGTGTCTGGCATGTTCGTCAGCTGTGTTGGTGGGAACCATTTTGGTCCTTGGCGGCAAAAAGTATTACTACTACTACAATACAATAGAGTAGCAACTCAAACTTTCCCAGTTTCGAAATTTTCACTTCCTTCACAAACATCCGGAATACAATAGAGTAGCAACTCAAACTTTCCCAGTTTCGAAATTTTCACTTCCTTCACAAACATCCGGGGGAAGGATATTCAAACGATCTCCATTCGTAGTACTACTAGTACAAGTACGAGTACTACTTAAGTGCTGGACAAGGGATTGGTTGATCTGACCAGCAAAAAACAAAAATGTCCCATCACATTGGATGCTCACCATTATGATCTGGCTAGCCTTCCTACTCCGGACTACTCCACCTCCATACCCTAGGAAGAGGAAGCACCAAGAACACCCGCAGCAAGCTGGTTCGAAAGTGAGGAGCGCTCCTTTTTTTCCGTGAAGCAAGTAGTACTCCCTCCTTCCCAAATTATGACGCGAATTACTTCTGGTCAGAGTAAAATTTAATAAACTTTGACTAAATGTGAGACATCTACTCAACGTTATTAGAATCATCATGAACTATATTTTCATATTATATACATTTGTCATTAGAAAAGTCAATATGTTTTTACATATAGTTGTTCGAACTTTATAAAGATTGCCTTTGACCAAACCTAATATGCGTCCAAATTTGGGAAAGAGGAAGCAGTATGACGAGTATGGCTCGATCAACTGCTCTCTCGAGGACCCGAACCCGACTGTTTTCCTTGCTTGGTTTTAGGGTCCTTTGTGCTAAATGTATGGACCTCGATGTAATTTTCCCTTTTTTAGGTCCTTGATGTAAAATGTAATCCCACCATCCATGTAAAATTCTAACCAAAAAGTGTAAGTGGTGAAATTTAAACGAATTTAAGCTTACTTCTCAACGAGTATGAACATTCTTGGATTTCAAGCCGAATGACCAAGGTCAATGCCATATCAACATCATACTTTATGTTGATGGCCCCATACGAGAGAATTTGCACGGCAACAGATCGGGCCATATTTTGAAAACAATCGAAGAGGAAGTAGTATCAAGAGTTTGGCTCAGATCAGCTGATGTCTCGAGAAGGAGCCGAACCAAAAAGTTTTCCTTTTACGGTCCTTTGGGATAAATGTATGGACCTCCATGTAAATTTCCCTTTTTAGGTCTTTGATGTAAAATATGCTCCCACCGATAGTGTAAAATGCTAACCTAAAAGTAAGTGGTGAAATTTAAACGAATTTAAGCTTAGCTGTCAACGAGTAGGAACTTTCTTGGATTTCAAGCCGAACGACCACAAGGTCAAGGCCATATCTCTACATCATACTTTATGCTGATGATCCCATATCCAAGAATTTGCATGGCGACAAATTTGGCCATATTTGTAAAACAATCGAAGAGGAAGTAGTATGAAACGTATGGCTCGATTAGCTGCTCTCTCAAGGAGCCGAACCCAACTATTTTCTTTGCTCAATTTTAGGGTCATTTGTGCTAAATGTATGGACCTCAATGTAATTCTCGCTTTTTTAGGTCCTTGATGTAAAATGTACTCCCACCGCCCGTGTAAAATTCTAACCTAAAAGTAAGTGGTGAAATTGAAACAAATTTAAGCATGGTTGTTGATGAGTACGAAAAATTCTTGGATTTCAAGACGAATGACCAAGGTAGAGGCAATATCAACATCATACTTTATGTTGATGACCCCATATCAGAGAATTTGCATGGCAACAGATTTGGCCATATTTTGAAAATAATCAAAGAGGAAGTAGTATGAAGAGTTTGGCTCAGATCAACTAATCTCTCGAGAAGGAGCCGAACCAACAAAAGGTTTTCCTTTTAGGGTCATTGGTGCTAAATGTATGGACATCGATGCAATTTTCCCCTTTTTTAGGTCCTTGATGTAAAATATGCTCCCACCGACCGTGTAAAATGCTAACCTAAAAGTAAGTGGTGAAATTTAAATGAATTTAAGCTTAGTTGTCAACGAGTATGAACTTTCTTAGATTTCAAGCCAAACGACCACAAGGTCAAGGCCATATCTCTACATCATACTTTATGCTGATGATCCCATATCAAGGAATTTGCATGGCGACAGATTTGGCCATATTTTCAAAAAAATCAAAGAGGAAGTAGTATGAATAGTATGGCTCGATCAGCTACTCTCGTGAAAAGGAGCTAAACCCGACTATTTTCCTTGCTTGATTTTAGGGTCCTTTGTGCTAAATGTATGAACCTCGATGTAATTTCCCCCCTTTTTAGGTCTAGAAGTGTAAGTGGTGAAATTTATACGATTATTTTAAGCTTACTTGTCAATGAGTATGAACATTCTTGGATTTCAAGACGAACGACCAAGGTCGTCAAGGCCATATCAACATCATACTTTATGATCATGGTCCCATGTTAGAGAATGTGCATGGCAACAGATTTAGCCATGTTTTGGAAACAATCGAAGAGGAAGTAGTATTAAGAGTTTGGCTTAGATCAGCTGATCTCTCGAGAAGGAGTTAAACCAGAAAATTTTCCTTTTAGGATCATTTATGCTAAATTTATGGAGCTCGATGTATTTTTTGCTTTTTTGAGGTTCCTGATGTAAAATGTACTCCGATCGACCATGTAAAGTTCTAACCTAAAAGTAAGTGTTGAAATTTAAACGAATTTAAGCTTAGTTGTCAACGAGTATGAACCATTCTTCAATTTCAAGGCGAACCACCAAGGTCAAGGCCATATCTACATCATACTTTATGCTCATGATCCCTTATCCGATAATTTGCATGCCGACAAATTTGGCCATATTTTGAAAACAGTCGAAGATGAAGTAGTATAAAGAGTATGGCTCAATTAGCTATTCTTGTGAGAAGGAGCCAACACCGACTATTTTCCTTGCTTAATTTTAGGGTCCTTTGTGCTAAATGTATGGATCTCAATGTAATTTCCCCTTTTTAGGTATAAAAGTGTAAGTGGTGAAATTTAGACGATTTTAAGCTTACTTGTCAATGAGTATGAACATTCTTGGATTTCAAGCCGAATGACCAAGGTCGTCAAGGCCATATCAACATCATACTTTATATGCTGATGATCCCATGTCAGAGAATTTGCATGGCAATAGATTTGGCCATGTTTTGAAAACAATCGAAGAGGAAGTAGTATCAAGAGTTTGGCTCAGATCAGCTCACCTCTCGAGAAGGAGTCGAACCAGAATTTTTTCCTTTTAGAGTCCTTTATGCTAAATGTATGGACCTCGATGTATTTTTTGCTTTTTTGAGGTCCCTGATGTAAAATGTACTCTGATCGACTATGTAAAGTTCTAAACTAAAAGTAAGTGGTGAAATTTAAACGAATTTAAGCATATTTGTCAATGAGTATGAACCATTCTTGTATTTCAAGACGAACGACCAAGGTCAAGGCCATATCTACAACATACTTTATGCTGATGATCCCATATTCAAGAATTTGCATACCAACAAATTTGGCCATATTTTGAAAACAATCTAAGATGAAGTAGTATGAAGAATGTGGCTCGATCAGCTACTCTCTCGAGAAGGAGCCGAACCCGACTGTTTTTCTTGCTTAATTTTAGGGTCCTTTGTGCTAAATGTATGTACCTCAATGTAATTTTCCCTCTTTTTAGGTCCTTGTTGTAAAATGTACTCCCATCGATCATGTAAAATTCTAACCTAAAAGTAAGTGGTGAAATTTAAACGAATTTCATCTTATAGTTGTCAACGAGTATGAACATTCTTTGATTTCAAGCCGAACGACCACAAGGTTAAGGCCATATCTCTACATCATACTTTATTCTGATGATCGAGTATCCAAGAATTTGCATGGCGATATATTTGGCCATATTGTGAAAACAATCAAAGAGAAAGTAGTATGAAGAGTATGGCTCGATCAGCTGCTCTCTCGAGAAGGAGCTGAATCTGATTGTTTTCTTTTCTCAATTTTAGGGTCCTTTGTGCTAAATGTATGGACCTCGATGTAATTTTCCCCTTTTTTAGGTCCTTTATGTAGAATGTACTCCCACCAACCGTGTAAAATGCTAACCTAAAAGTAAGTGGTGATATTTCAACGAATTTAAGCATAGTTGTCAACGAGTATGAAAAATTCTTGGATTTCAAGCCGAATGAGCACGAGGTTAAGACCATATCTCTACATCATACTTTATGTTGATGATCCCATATTCAAGAATTTGCATGGCAACAACTTTGGCCATATTTTGAAAACAATCGAATTGGAAATAGTATGAAGAGTATGGATCGACCAGCTGCTCTCCCGAGAAAGAGCCAAACTTGATTATTTTCTTTGCTCAATTTTAGGGTCCTTTGTGCTAAATGTATGGACCTTGATTTAATTTTCCCTGTTTTAGGTCCTTAATGCAGAAAATACTTTATGCTTATGATCCCATATCCAAGAATTTGCATGCCGACAAATTTGGCCATCTTTTGAAAACAATCGAAGATATTAAAAACAAAAAATAATCAATTTCATTGTTCCAAGTGATAGGAATTTATTTTCTCAAAAGCAAGTAAGAAGATTTTGTCGATCAGCTACTCTCTCGAGGAGCCGTAGTCGACTGTTTTCAATTCCTTGATTAGTTTTAGGGTCCTTTGTGCTAAATGTATGGACCTCGATGTAATTTTCCCTTTTTATGTCCTTGATATAAAATGTAGTCCCACCATCCGTGTAAAATTCTAACCAAAAAGTGTAAGTGGTGAAATTTAAACGAATTTAAGCTTACTTGTCAATGAGTATGAACATTCTCGGATTTCAAGCCAAACGACCAAGGTCAAGGCCATAGCAACATCATACTTTATGCTGATGGCCCCATATGAGAGAATTTGCATGGCAACATGTTTGGCCATATTATGAAAACAATCGAAGAGGAAGTAGTATGAAGAGTTTGGCTCAGAACAGCTAATCTCTTGAGAAGGAGCCGAACGAGAAAGTTTTCCATTTACGATCCTTTGGGATAAATGTATGGACCTCCATGTAAGTTTCCCCTTTTTAGGTCTTTGATGTAAAATACGCTCCCACCAATCGTGTAAAATGCTAACCTAAAAGTAAGTGGTGAAATTTAAACGAATTTAAGCTTAGCTATCAATGAGTATGAACTTTCTTGGATTTCAAGCCAAACAACCACAAGGTCAAGGCCATATCTCTACATCATACTTTATTATCCCATATCCAAGAATTTGCATGGCGACATATTTGGTCATATTTATAAAACAATCGAAGAGGAAGTATTATGAAACATATGGCTCGATCAGCTGCTCTCTCGAGAAGGAGCCGAACCCGACTACTACTCCCTCCGGCCCAAATTAACTGACTTGCATTTATCAGGTCTGAATGCATCTAGCACTAGAACATGTTTATATACATCCGAATCTAGACAAATTCGAGTTAAGTAATTTGAGGGAGTATAATAGAGTAGCAATTCAAACTTTCCCAGTTTTGAAATTTCCACTTCCATCACAAACATCCGAGGGAAGGATATTCAATAGATCGCCATTCGCAGTACTACTAGTACTACAGGGTATACTGAGTAGTAACAAAAGAAACCTTTTTTTACGATAGTACCAAAAGAAAGGACATCCCAAAAGAAACTTCATTCAACCATTAACATAACAGCACGAGTTTACATATAAAGGACTCGTTGCTAAAATAGTGCAGGTTCGGTGCCTCCTAGCACCTAGTCCGTGCCGCCAGCGGCAGCTCGTGACATTGGCACCAACGCCAGCTCCAGCAACACAACCGGCTCCTGACTCATCGGAACCTTCGGATAACGCGAAGGCACCTCCGGTTAAGGCAGTGGCACTTCCTGAGCCATCGGCAGCACCTCTGGATAACACGGCGGCGGTACCTCCTGAGCCATCAGCGGCACCACCGGATATGGCGGTGGTACCTTTGGAGCCATTGGCGGCACCTCGGGAGCCATCGACAGCTCTAGGAGGACACTGTGGATGACGCTACCGTTGTTGGGGAACCGGTCCTAGTAGTTGGTGAAAATGTTGGAACCGGTGAACACCACCATCTCGTAGCCGCAGTGGAAGGCCTGGCCATATAGGAGATGGGCGTCCCTGAAGTTGACGAACTTGACCTTCAACATCCCGTCCGGATTGTCGTGGAGGCGATACATATGGTACTTGCAGCAAACGTACCCAGCATCGAGGAAGGCACACTCCAGCTGCCACTTTGTTCTCCGCAGGGAGAAGGCCCAAATGCGCAAGGCATTGTCCTTTTGTGCGGCGATTTCGGGTTCTTTGCGCTCCGGTACGGCGGGCGGCAGCCGGAAGGTGGCCATGGATGGCAGACGAGGATGGAGATGGTTGTTGGAAGCGAGGGATTAGAGATGGATTGGTGCAGGGAAGGGGAGAGGATAAATAGGAAGGAGATGATCCGAGATTAATGTGGCAGATTACCGAAGCGAGGGGACAATCAATGTCGCTGATGAAGCCGATGTGTGTGGTAAATATCGATGACGATGACTAGGGTAAGCGATTAGACGGAACGCTGACTCTGCTTCCCACACTCGATGGCCTAGTCATAATTTTGTGGTGCGCCCAAGGCGACCGCGACCTCCCCAATCTGTGGGCCCTACATAGATGATTGAGCTGATGGGTGAAAACAAATTGATAAAGTGAGCTCTTTCCTACTCCCTCCAGTCCTATTTTTTACTTTATTACTCAATATATCCCGCTTCATTAGAAGTTGATATGAATACCATCGAACTTGTATTCATCAATGCATTCGAGGAAGCAAGAAGGATCCTGACAAGCTACTGTACTTAGTACTACTAGCCACTATTGCTCCTGGATGGAACTATGGAACTTCTATAGCAATTAGAAGTACTAGTAGTAGTACTCAAGAATTAATCTTGTTTGTATTATTAGTACTCAACTTTTGGTGCCTAGTCAATCTCGTACTGCTGCTATTTTTTAAAAAATAATACGATTTATTTAACAAATTTCACGAATAATACATGAATTTGAGGAATTGCGAATCTAGCGCGGCATCGGTGTTTGAAACACCGACCAGTACCTATCGGCATTTGAAATACCGACTAGACCTATCAGAATTTGACCTACCGAATAGGCTCTCTTTCCTTTGTTAAGGACAAGATGATGACATGTGTGGTCGGTATTTCAAATGCTGATAGGTACTGGTCGGTATTTCAAATGCTGATAGGTACTGGTCATGGTGAGGACATCCCTACAGTTACACCTACCCCAATTGATAATGAAGATGTTCCATTACAAACAAGGATCAATCCAATGAGATAAGGATTGGACCAATCACAAGAGCTCGTGCTAATCTACTAGAACAACATGTGAACTTGTTTCTTAATGAACCTGGTGTTTTAATTAATGAGAACTTTATACTACCTAAGTCTTTGAATTATTGCATGATCAGGTACTTAGGAGAAGAAGGTGTAGCATGGAGCGAGGAGCTAATGGAACAAGGCATGTTGATCAATGAAGAATGCACGAGGGAGGAGAGGGAGGAAGCGCAAGAAGCTGTCCAAGATGAAGATCAACAAGAGGAGGAAGCTCTCTGCCGCGGTAGAGAAAAGCCCCAGTTCTCTGCCACGGCAGGCTGCCACGGCACAAAAATAGAGTCCAACTCTGCCATGACAGGCTGCCGCGGTAGAGAAAGTGACTAGAACTCTGCCACGGCAGAGCCAGTTGGCCGAGCCACTTTGTGGCCGGTTTATATCCAGGTTGGGTAAAACCAACTCGGGTTCCCCCTTAGGCCGCCACCCCCTAAATTTTTAAATAGATGGGGACGTCGTAGATTAAGATTTTAGACCACGTTAAAATATTTTGGAGTTGTTTCTTTCATAGAACCTTTGGAATTACCCTGTGTTCGAATCTACTAACTACAATTGAGTGCGATCTGTTGTTCCATTGGGAATTAGTAAATTGCATACTACCATTCGTGGTCACGACTGCGTGTGCAAGAGTGTGGTGTTGTGAATATCCTACAAGGTTCGAGAGCTGTTGCATTGGCATCAGGGATCGAGCGGGAGAGATCATAGCTACGCACTAGTTATCTATCATCCACCACCATCATCGATAAGAGCTTGCTAAGAAGATCGGGCCACCCCATATCATCTTGGTATCAGATTTCCTCGTTGCCTCGGTAAGCATTCCACAATCCATCCATAGATTAGAGAGTGTTTTCGTCCTATACAGAAAATAGCCCCAAAAAAAGATTTGCCATAGCCTAGATTACATCGTAAACGAGAAATAGTTGTTGGTCGTGTCTTCCTTTAGTCTAGATCTAGTTTTATTTTTCGTTGTTTTCATCTTATTCTAGTCCATCCATCACCTTGTTCTTCCGCCGCCACTAGCAGATCCGATCTACCAAAGAGTCCCTGTAGTTTACTCCTGGCCGAGTCGGTTTGCCATAATTAAAAAAAATTCCCTACCGATTCTGCCGTGGCATGGAAATAGTTGTTTTCTCTGCCGCAAAATCGAGTCTGACAGAGACTCTGCCACGGCACACTTTTTCTGCCGCGCGCTGACGCCGCTCTGCCACGACACGATTTCCACAAGTTTCTGCCACGCGCTGCCGCATCATAGTTTCCGCCGATTTTGCTGCCGCCACTCTGCCACGGCAGGAATTCTGCCCAGTTTTCTGCCATGACAGGATTTGTTTTGCCACGACAGGATTTTGAGCTGTTTTATCTGCCTCGACACCATAATTACAAAGTGTGATCAAATTTGCACTTTTCCATAAACCTTAGCCATAGCCAATCTACTACATGGGTGTAGGAACTTGCCCATTGAGACTAGTTTCCGCTCCTACAGGCTGCTCCTAGGATTTTGGTGTTGTACTTTGTAATTGGCCGTGTGTGATCTATAAAATCAAAAAAAAGCAATATAGCAAAAGAAAAAAAAAGAGCTATACAAAAGAAAAAGAAAAATTGTGGAAAAAGAGAATTTGAGCAAGAGGCCTAGTGATATCTTTGTGCACCGGTAGATTGAGTAATCTTGTGCCTATTTACTTTGAGCTTTGCTAGTGTTTCTTGAGAGTAGTGCAACACCCTTCATAGTTGCATTGCCACGTTTTTCTCCACGTGTGTGTTTCTTAGGTTTTTGTACGATCAACACTAGGACTTGTTTGTGGTGTAGATAGGATACCATACCTATAGCTCCACCATAAATAACTTGTGTGCCCTGCGATCGTTCTCTATACCTTTGATATTCACTTCGTCACTTTAGTGCATCAATCGTTGATTTTGTTTGGTAGAGTATCTCTATTCACTTTGGAACGGTAAGATCTCCTTTCTTATTAGTTGTGAGTGAGTTGTGACAGTTTCCACCATACAAATTTTGATTTTTGCACTAACCTACTAATCGTGTCTTCTAGTGATGATGATGTTGTGTCGCAGAAAAAGAAGGACGAGGAGCTTGTCAATGGGCGTGAATATGAGGCTTTCAAGTCCCACTTAACACGTGTGTTTACTAACACGACATATGGCATTGACAAGAATCTCTAGGATATGAATATGAGGTTGGATCAGAATGTTGGAGCAGTTGATACCATACAAATGCAAGTGGATGCACTTAATGTCAATGTTGCCACTTTGTAGTGTTGTATTGAGGACTTAACAGTCGCCATACATAGAAGGCAGGAACCTCAACATGATGATGCCTTTGATGATTTTTATGAGGGTAGCGCTATTGATGCTGGTCCACATGTTGGCAGGGGACATGCTATTCCCCCTGTACATGCACCTGCTCATGGCTGTGGGCCTTCCCCTCTTGGGAATGCTCAACGGGTGCCCAACCAAGCTGCTGATGATGGTTTGGGCAAGCCAAAATTCTCGATTCCCAAGTTTCATGGTTCCATTGATCCTAAAGATTACCTCACATGGGAATTGAAGATTGAGAAACTCTGGCGCTTATTTGACTATCCAGAAGACAAGAAGGTCAAGCTTGCAGCATCTGAATTTCATTGTTATTGTAACACCCTCAGAATCGGCCCTATGCAAGTTTCAGCGATTCCCGCCAAACCCGCATAGAAACGATTCAAAGGTGCCCACCAGGCACTTTCGTGCGGGTGGAAAACGAAGTAATACCATTACACAATAGTCCACGATGGAACCCACAGAACAGATATATACAACAACGACTCAAAGAGTCAAGAATACAGATATACAATACAAAGATCCAAATCACCTTTAAAACGATATAGCGTCCAAGTACGGACAAGATGCAAATTGAGCTAAGAGCCCTGAAGAATAACCAATGGCGTCCATAACCCTGCCCAGGCCAAGCCGGAAGGGTAACCCTGCTAACGACGTCGATCTCAAAACCTGCTTAAACAAAAGGGGTGCCGACAAAGGGCAAAGGAAAAAGAGAGAGCGGTCAGTACTGAGGCCAGTACACGGCGAGACTAGAATTCGGCGGTCCTCGCCTACATAGGTATGGTGGACTGAGCGGCAGCGCGGCATGCACTAAACAACCTATAGAGACTCGAGATAACTGTCGGCTATCAGAGAGGGATAAGAAAGACCTATTCGGAACCAACCTGATTCTACCACCAAACATACCCATCCTGGTATTTCCCCCTCGAGACCAAACGAGGAAGTCAACCGAGGAACTCACACAGTTGGCAGTTTTATTCATTCCGTTATAGTTGCGGCAATTACTAGTCAAATATAGATAGCATGAGTCATCCTGATATAATAAGCAGTGGGCAGTTTTAGTTAACCATTCCGTTGTAGTTGCAACACTTACTAGTCGGATACAATGAGCATGAGATATCCCAAACCCAGCAGTTGTTGGTACTTTTATTTAGCCATTCCGTTGCAGTGAAGCTGATTACTAGTCATATCGGATACAAGTCAAATTATAATAGTAAACTTTAGTTATAGTTGTCTATGATCGAGAACTGTGCTCCAAGTCGTCCATAACCGCGGACACGGCTTTTCGAAAAGATTTAACCCTGCAGGGGTGCACCAAAGTATCCACACGCACTTCAACCCTTTTTGCCAGATCAGTTAACATACACCCATCGGTATGTCGGCAGGGCCTAAGTCATGACGTTTCCCAGACCCAAAGCAAGTACATGGGGGCCACCCCACTAAGCTACCCGCAACAAAGTCGGCCGGTCTCCGAGACGGACTCAGGGTTTGCGTCAATGGCTGTAAACGACTGGGAACCCGAAAGTGTGACTGGGCTTGTCGATACCGCGAAAACACTCCGCAATCCTAAACAGTACAGGTGCTCCACGCACAATCTTAAATAAAGCAGTAAAGCATGGCATAAGTACAGGATAGTAATAAAGCCCCAAACTACTTTGTGGCCCCCAGTACAATACTTTGAAATCAGGTACTAATCGATGGGGGTGTCCACACACCCCACCTGTGGTTAGCACGCTCGATCTCGGAACAGGTGTCAAGAACTCGGGGTCCTACGGGACACAAGTGAGCAGTTAAAAACCAAATATTGTCTATTACCCACCGGTGCCTCTGCATTTACCTACTTTCAATTTTAGTTATTAAATAGCAATTAAAGCCATGATCATCTCCAACATTAAACATGCGGCATTATTCCAACAACTGTGGTACTTGACGACACGCCACAGCACTTGAGCAAGCGACTACGACGCGCAAGTCCAACTATCTACCAAACAACAGGTAATAGGATGTGTCCAAGGCAATATAAGGCTGCAAGGGATATCACGGGCACGAAAACTAGAGCATCGCAACACAGATAGCAATAGATCAACAGGAGGGAATAAATACTATAAAAGTAAGATAGGTAGAAAGGGGGAGATTGCTCGCCTGGAAAACATTGCCGAAGGTTCATCCGAAGATCGGATCGACACTCGCAACAACTCATCGGCCTAATCCGCGAAGAAGCAAAGCACTAGAAGAAACACCAGATGCAATATTTAATACTATGGCAAAAGATCCGGCATGATTATGATATGATGCAGATGCGGTGCAATTAGGCAATATTAAGCGGAACCGAGGTGCCGACAATTATTTAATAGGTTCGAGTTATCTACCTACCCCGCAAATTAAGTGTTGGGTTAACAGGGCGAAACATGGCATCGGTTCGCTACACCAATTTAAATGGAGTCCGGAATAAGACAACGATATCCCGCAGATGGACTCCATATTTAATTTAGGTGAATCGCCTAAATACCCCCAACAACCACAATATGTATGCGAGTATGAACAATTTAATATGCAACAAGTTTGTATTTCATTTATAAAATAGGGGCGCAGAAAGGGGTCACACATCTGGGTTCAGAAGATCTTGGGTTCCGGGGGTCCGGGTCTGGGTCTCAGGGTTTGACGCGATCGGCAAGGTTCGGATACAAGATGGAGAACTTGTCGTGTCGTGACGGAGAACTTGGGTTCCAAGCGGTCGACCTTGTCGTCGATGGCGAACTTGAATGGATCGGGTACCGGTGGTCCTCGGATCCGGGAAGTAGATCTTGTCGCACGGTGTCCGGGTAGGCTTGGCGGGTTGGGACGATCTTGTCGAAGTCCTCGGGTGACGGTGTCGGTCTTAGGTCTCGGCACCGGAAGATCTTGACGTTCTGGGAAGGAGATCTTGTCCGTGAAGGAGGTCTTCTCGTTCGGCCCGTCACGAAGAACTCGGATCATCGGGTTCGGCACCGGGGGTTTATCGAATTTGTGTCGATGATCTTGTCGGTTCCACCTCGAAGGACTTGGGGTCTTCTCATGTCGGAGGTCTTGTGTGGCACCATGTACATCCGTCGAAAACCGTCGGCATCGAGTCGGTCTTATCGGTGGACCCCCGTGTACATAGTCTTGACCAACATGACTACTCGAAAGATCTTGTCGCTGGCAACAACATACATCCAGGCAGAACACCTCAACACAAAGGGAGCCTGGAGGCAGACTTGGACCTCGGAATCCCCATGGCACCAGTGATTAAACATGTGCACCTACACTGATTGAGACCACACAAACAGAAGACAACACAGACGCGTCGAGGGCGAGGCAGACGCAGACTTGGTGTTGCAGGCAACCAAGAAGACGCGGCCGGAGCGGAAGGACGATGAGGACCTCCCGTGGTAGCGCGAGAACAGAGGGGAAAAGTGGCCTCCCGAGGTGGAGGACGCGGTGGCAGCCGGGCTGGCGGGGCCGAGACTTGTGGTAGGGGTGGTGATGAAGGCAGAGACGGCTTGGTGGCTCTGCGGACACAGGGATCGAGGGGAGGGCGACTTGGGGAAGCCCGGCGGTGCGGCTTTGCCGGTGCAAAGGGCAACCAAGGGAGGCGCGCGATTGCGGCCGGAGCAGGGCGGTGCAAGGGGAGGGGCCGCTGGCGGAGGAGACACGGAGCTTGAGGTGGCCCGAGGGAGGCCGGGGACGTGATGCAGAGGGCGGGGCGGAGCGGGGCGCTGATGCGCGGGCGAGGAGCTCGCTGCAGGGGTTGCGAGCGGGCGGAGGTGGTGGTGTCGCTTGCGGGCGGCGGCTCGACGGGGACGGGAAGGGCCGGCTAGCGGAGAAGGGCCTGCCGGCGCTGCAGGAAGAGGAGGGCACATAGGAGGCGCGGCCGGACGGGCTTGGCGTCGCGGAGCTGAGAGCGGCGGCGGTGATGCAGACACGACGGAGAGGAAGGGAGGCCCGGCGGCGGCCGGCGGTTGCTGAGGCGGGGACGAGAGGAAGCTGGCGGCGGGGCTCGGCCCAAGGAGACACGAGGGAAGGGGATGGGGACGAGAGAGAGAGGGTGACGTGGGGCGGTGGGTCGCAGGGCGAGCGGGGAGTTGGGGCAGGTGGCGTCAGGGGACGTGCAGGGTGGGGATCCCGATGGGGTTGGTGGCTGTACGATGTGGGGGATCGGGCAGGTAGGGTGGGGACGCGGCCAGGGGAGTGGCCAGATGGCTGTGAGTGAGTGGGTGGAAAAAGCTTCAGGGTGAGGTGGCGCGAGGTGATAGGGTGGGGTGAGGTGGCTGGGGATGGGTAGGATAGGGTGGGGTAGGAAAAGGTCTGGGTAGTCTGGCTTTTTGTACTGGAGGTGGCCGACTGGGTCGGAACGGCCCGGTATGGCTGCCCCCTAAAATAAAATATATATTTTAATATTTACAACGGGGCTGTTGAAAACCGTTGGAAGACGAAACAAAATAATCTGGAGACCTGGGTTTTGATTTGAAATTAAAGACGGGATATTTAGAAAACAAAAATAGGCTTTTCAAAAATAGTTTAGACAAAACACATGCATGATGATGACGATGCTCAAATGCAATGTGGCATGATGACATGAGCATGCGGTCATGATGATGCAATGCACAAAAATAACGCGATTTTCTAGTAGTGGTTTTTGCGGGGCGCCACAATTCGACACCACTAACAATGGATCTCGCCCTCGAGATCCGCCTCATGGTACCGGGAAGAAGGGCGGCGATCTGAATCTTCTCGCGTCGTGTAGATCCTCGCGACACCACTAACAAGAGGTCGTTATCCGTGATTGTCGGGAGAACACTCCGGAAGAAAAAAGGCGAAGGCAGAGGTATCAACAAATAAAGCCACCTCTAGCTTCGATAGAAAGAGGGAACCGATGCATTCTCATCCACTTCAATGTACAAAATCGAATAGAAGGGGTAGTCGGCATGGGGGTCAATCCATCACGCACCCAAACTATTACTCTGCACAATCAGTAGAAAAAGCGTGCAACCATTCTTGGAATTAGACTGAAGATCTCGACAATCGAGGTTCAGAAACAAAGGAGTGATGCAGACTCTGCATCGGATCTGGCGTAGATGATGTCGTCGCGTCGGAAAACACCGGAAGGCACGAGAAGGAACAAAGAGAAGTCCACCAGACGAAGGATTCCTCGGATAGCACGAAGACCGGATGTAGACACACCGTTACCAAAAGAGGAAGCGAAACCCTGAAGGCACAACGGAAATTACCACCCATGAGAAACCCTGGACTAGAAGAAGGTAAGAGAGCAGATTCAAAACACGCAGAGGTAAGGGGAGAACAGCAGAGGGGTAAGGAGTAAAACAGACCTAATCAGATCTATCCAACCGATTTTTCCAAAATAGTTTTTGACACTCTACTTCGGCCGTTAGCTAGGTTATCCTACAGGCTGGACTTGTGGGGTATCGCAACAGCTGGGCTCTGATACCACTCTGTAACACCCTCATAATCGGCCCTATGCAAGTTTCAGCGATTCCCGCCAAACCCGCATAGAAACGATTCAAAGGTGCCCACCAGGCACTTTCGTGCGGGTGGAAAACGAAGTAATACCATTACACAATAGTCCACGATGGAACCCACAGAACAGATATATACAACAACGACTCAAAGAGTCAAGAATACAGATATACAATACAAAGATCCAAATCACCTTTAAAACGATATAGCGTCCGAGTACGGACAAGATGCAAATTGAGCTAAGAGCCCTGAAGAATAACCAATGGCGTCCATAACCCTGCCCAGGCCAAGCCGGAAGGGTAACCCTGCTAACGACGTCGATCTCAAAACCTGCTTAAACAAAAGGGGTGCCGACAAAGGGCAAAGGAAAAAGAGAGAGCGGTCAGTACTGAGGCCAGTACACGGCGAGACTAGAATTCGGCGGTCCTCGCCTACATAGGTATGGTGGACTGAGCGGCAGCGCGGCATGCACTAAACAACCTATAGAGACTCGAGATAACTGTCGGCTATCAGAGAGGGATAAGAAAGACCTATTCGGAACCAACCTGATTCTACCACCAAACATACCCATCCTGGTATTTCCCCCTCGAGACCAAACGAGGAAGTCAACCGAGGAACTCACACAGTTGGCAGTTTTATTCATTCCGTTATAGTTGCGGCAATTACTAGTCAAATATAGATAGCATGAGTCATCCTGATATAATAAGCAGTGGGCAGTTTTAGTTAACCATTCCGTTGTAGTTGCAACACTTACTAGTCGGATACAATGAGCATGAGATATCCCAAACCCAGCAGTTGTTGGTACTTTTATTTAGCCATTCCGTTGCAGTGAAGCTGATTACTAGTCATATCGGATACAAGTCAAATTATAACAGTAAACTTTAGTTATAGTTGTCTATGATCGATAACTGTGCTCCAAGTCGTCCATAACCGCGGACACGGCTTTTCGAAAAGATTTAACCCTACAGGGGTGCACCAAAGTATCCACACGCACTTCGACCCTTTTTGCCAGATCAGTTAACATACACCCATCGGTATGTCGGCGGGGCCTAAGTCATGACGTTTCCCAGACCCAAAGCAAGTACATGGGGGCCACCCCACTAAGCTACCCGCAACAAAGTCGGCCGGTCTCCGAGACGGACTCAGGGTTTGCGTCAATGGCTGTAAACGACTGGGAACCCGAAAGTGTGACTGGGCTTGTCGATACCGCGAAAACACTCCACAATCCTAAACAGTACAGGTGCTCCACGCACAATCTTAAATAAAGCAGTAAAGCATGGCATAAGTACAGGATAGTAATAAAGCCCCAAACTACTTTGTGGCCCCCAGTACAATACTTTGAAATCAGGTACTAATCGATGGGGGTGCCCACACACCCCACCTGTGGTTAGCGCGCTCGATCTCGGAACAGGTGTCAAGAACTCGGGGTCCTACGGGACACCAGTGAGCGGTTAAAAACCAAATATTGTCTATTACCCACCGGTGCCTCTGCATTTACCTACTTTCAATTTTAGTTATTAAACAACAATTAAACCCATGATCATCTCCAACATTAAACATGCGGCATTACTCCAACAACTGTGGTACTTGACGACACGCCACAACACTTGAGCAAGCGACTACGACGCGCAAGTCCAACTATCTACCAAACAACAGGTAATAGGATGTGTCCAAGGCAATATAAGGCTGCAAGGGATATCACGGGGACGAAAACTAGAGCATCGCAACACAGATAGCAATAGATCAACAGGAGGGAATAAATACTATAAAAGTAAGATAGGTAGAAAGGGGGAGATTGCTCGCCTGGAAAACATTGCCGAAGGTTCATCCGAAGATCGGGTCGACACTCGCAACAACTCATCGGCCTAATCCGCGAAGAAGCAAAGCACTAGAAGAAACACCGGATGCAATATTTAATACTATGGCAAAAGATCCGGCATGATTATGATATGATGCAGATGCAGTGCAATTAGGCAATATTAAGCGGAACCGAGGTCCCGACAATTAATTAATAGGTTCGAGTTATCTACCTACCCCGCAAATTAAGTGTTGGGTTAACAGGGCGAAACATGGCATCGGTTCGCTACACCAATTTAAATGGAGTCCGGAATAAGACAACGATATCCCGCAGATGGACTCCATATTTAATTTAGGTGAATCGCCTAAATACCCCCAACAACCACAATATGTATGCGAGTATGAACAATTTAATATGCAACAAGTTTGTATTTCATTTATAAAATAGGGGCGCAGAAAGGGGTCACACATCTGGGTTCAGAAGATCTTGGGTTCCGGGGGTCCGGGTCTAGGTCTCAGGGTTCGACGCGATCGGCGAGGATACAAGATGGAGAACTTGTCGTGTCGTGACGGAGAACTTGGGTTCCAAGCGGTCGACCTTGTCGTCGATGGCGAACTTGAATGGATCGGGTACCAGTGGTCCTCGGATCCGGGAAGTAGATCTTGTCGCACGGTGTCCGGGTAGGCTTGGCGGGTTGGGACGATCTTGTCGAAGTCCTCGAGTGACGGTGTCGGTCTTAGGTCTCGGCACCGGAAGATCTTGACGTTCTGGGAAGGAGATCTTGTCCGTGAAGGAGGTCTTCTCGTTTGGCCCGTGACGAAGAACTCGGATCATCGGGTTCGGCACCGGGGGTTTATCGAATTCGTGTCGACGATCTTGTCGGTTCCACCTCGAAGGACTTGGGGTCTTCTCATGTCGGAGGTCTTGTGTGGCACCATGTACATCCGTTGAAAACCGTCGGCATCGAGCCGGTCTTATCAGTGGACCCCCGTGTACATAGTCTTGACCAACATGACTACTCGAAAGATCTTGTCGCTGGCAACAACATACATCCAGGCAGAACACCTCAACACAAAGGGAGCCTGGAGGCAGACTTGGACCTCGGAAGCCCCATGGCACCAGTGATTAAACATGTGCACCTACACTGATTGAGACCACACAAACAGAAGACAACACAGACGCGTTGAGGGCGATGCAGACGCAGACTTGGTGCTGCAGGCAACCAAGAAGACGCGGCCGGAGCAGAAGGACGATGAGGACCTCCCGTGGTGGCGCGAGAACAGAGGGGAAAAGTGGCCTCCCGAGGTGGAGGACGCGGTGGCAGCCGGGCTGGCGGGGCCGAGACTTGTGGCAGGGGTGGTGATGAAGGCAGAGACGGCTTGGTGGCTCTGCGGACACAGGGATCGAGGGGAGGGCGACTTGGGGAGGCCCGGCGGTGCGTCTTTGCCGGTGCGAAGGGCAACCAAGGGAGGCGCGCGATTGCGGCCGGAGCAGGGCGACGCGAGGGGAGGGGCCGCTGGCGGAGGCGACACGGAGCTTGAGGTGGCCCGAGGGAGGCCGGGGACGCGATGCAGAGGGCGGGGCGGAGCGGGGCGCTGATGCGCGGGCGAGGAGCTCGCTGCAGGGGTTGCGAGCGGGCGGAGGTGGTGGTGTCGCTTGCGGGCGGCGGCTCGACGGGGACGGGAAGGGCCGGCTAGCGGAGAAGGGCCTGCCGGCGCTGCAGGAAGAGGAGGGCACATAGGAGGCGCGGCCGGACGGGCTTGGCGTCGCGAAACTGAGAGCGGCGGCGGTGATGCAGACATGACGGAGAGGAAGGGAGGCCCGGCGGCGGCCGGCGGTTGCTGAGGCGGGGACGAGAGGAAGCTGGCGGCGGGGCTCGGCCCAAGGAGACACGAGGGAAGGGGATGGGGACGAGAGAGAGGGTGACGTGGGGCGGTGGGTCGCAGGGCGAGCGGGGAGTTTGGGCAGGTGGCGTCAGGGGACGTGCAGGGTGGGGATCCCGATGGGGTTGGTGGCTGTACGATGTGGGGGATCGGGCAGGTAGGGTGGGGACGCGGCCAGGGGAGTGGCCAGATGGCTGTGAGTGAGTGGGTGGAAAAAGTTTCAGGGTGAGGTGGCGCGAGGTGATAGGGTGGGGTGAGGTGGCTGGGGATGGGTAGGATAGGGTGGGGTAGGAAAAGGTCTGGGTAGTCTGGCTTTTTTACTGGAGGTGGCCGACTGGGTCGGAACGGCCCGGTATGGCTGCCCCCTAAAATAAAATATATATTTTAATATTTACAACGGGGCTGTTGAAAACCGTTGGAAGACGAAACAAAATAATCCGGAGACCCGGGTTTTGATTTGAAATTAAAGACGGGATATTTAGAAAACAAAAATAGGCTTTTCGAAAATAGTTTAGACAAAACACATGCATGATGATGACGATGCTCAAATGCAACGTGGCATGATGACATGAGCATGCGGTCGTGATGATGCAATGCACAAAAATAACGCGATTTTCTAGTAGTGGTTTTTGCGGGGCGCCACAGTTATGCTTTGCGTTGGTGGGATGCTCTTGTGCAACATAGAAGGGAGGACAATGAACTTCCTGTGATGGATTGGCGCAAGATGAAGCAAATCATGAAGGCTCATTTCATACCAACCAACTACTTGCGATCAGTTTTTGATAAAGTGACGCAATTGAATCAAGGCACAATGATAGTTTATGAGTACTACATGGAGATGGAGATGCTTATGCATCGTGCTAGAATTCATGAGTCCATTGAGATGACCATGCAGTGATTCCTAAACAATCTGAAGTTACCAATCAAGAGCATAGTTTGTCAGCAGAAGTATGAGACCATGAATGAGCTGTTACACCATGCTAGAGAGGCCGAATCCCAGTTGGCAGAAGAGGCGAAGTCACGTGCTCGTTTTCCATCCTCCAGCAGATTTTCGGCCAGATCTACCCCTCCTACAGTCATGCCACCAGCTGCTGCTCCTTTTACACCATCGGCCAAACCAGCAAGTACACCTTTGTTTGGTTCTAATGCAAGGAAACCCGCTGCTCCTGCTACTAGTTCGGGTTCCAACATGTCTAATGCACGTACTCGTGATGTGGTGTGCCATACTTGTGGAGGTAGAGGGCACTACAAGAAAGATTGTCCAAACAGCAAGGTTATGTTTGTTAACGAACAAGGCGAAGTAGAAAGTGGAGATGAAGCTTCTGATGAGGATGTTGATGATGGCGAGGATGGTGCTGATGCGTATCCTGAGCGTGTTCCAACTATTGTCGTATCTTCACGTATACTTAGTGTGCAACCGGTTGAGGAATCCCAGTGTTACAACTTGTTCCAAACAAAAGCTCTAGTTGGACCTAACAAGGCTTGCAAGGTCATTATTGATGGAGGTAGTTGCAGAAACCTTGCAAGTAAGAAACTATGTGCCAAACAGAATTTGACATACTTGCCTCATCCGAAGCCATACTACATATAATGGTTTAGCAACAATGGTGAGATGAAGGTAAATCATATGGTACGTGTGAATTTTCAAATAGGACCATACAAAGATTCTATTGACTTTGATGTGGTTCCTATGACTGTTTGTCATCTATTATTGGGTCGGCCTTGGCTTTATGATCATCATGTGCAACACAATGGCCGAGCCAATACATATCACTTGGAATTCAAAGGGAAGAAGATTACTATGCAGCCAATGACACCACAAGATATTGTGAATGATTCTCGCCAGAAAGTATAAGTGAATTTGAAGGAAGATCCTACAGTTCGGCGAGATTGTGTAACAGCTGTTCCTGATGTAATTGAGCCTAAATTGAGTGATATAACAAAAAGTGAGAGAGTGCCTGGTTTATTGATATTATCCACTAAGGAGGATATGAGATAATTTCGTGAGGATCCTACAGCCATGCCACTTGTGCTCATGTATAAGGGTGATGTATTGGTTTCTAACGACATGACCCCTGTTTCTCTTAGTGTCTCTTTTGTTTTGCAGGACTTTGGGGATGTGTTTCCAGAAGATGTACCCGCAGGCTTACCTCCATTGCATGGTATAGAACATAAAATGGACCTGATTCCTAGCGCCACACTTCCCAACCGTGCACCCTACAGGACTAATCCCAAAGAAAGTAAGGAAATTCAGAAGCAAGTACAAGTGTTGTTGGATAAAGGGTATATTCGTGTTTCTCTTACCCCTTGTGTTGTTCCTGTTATTTTAGTTCCTAATAAAGATGGTACATGGCGCATGTGTGTTGATTGTAGAGCAATTAATAACATCACTATTTGATATCGTCATCCTATTCCACGCTTAGAGGATATGCTAGATGAATTGAGTGGTGCTGCTATTTTCTCTAAAATTGACTTGCGTAGTGGTTATCATCAAATTAGGATGAAGGAAAGGGATGAGTGGAAAACTTCTTTCAAAACTAAATTCGGCTGGTATGAGTGGTTAGTCATGCCGTTTGGTCTTACTAATGCACCTAGTACTTTCATGCGTTTCATGAATCATGTTTTGAGAGAGTGTATTGGTCGTTTTGTGGTTGTTTAATTTGATGATATACTTATATACAGCCACACCGAATCTGAACATTGCACTCATATTCGACAAGTTTTGCAAGTGTTGCGTGATAATAAATTGTATGCTAATCTTGAGAAGTGCACATTTGCAAAAGATAAGGTCATATTCCTAGGATTTTTTGTATCTAAGCATGGAGTCGAGGTAGATCAATCTAAAATTGAATCAATTCACAATTGGCCTACTCCAATGAATGTAAGTCAAGTGCGTAGGTTCCACGGTTTAGCTGGTTTCTATAGGCGCTTTGTGAAAGATTTTAGCACCATTGCTGCACCTTTGACTGATTTGACAAAGAAAGGTATTCCTTTTGTATGGGGCGCGGCCCAAGACATTGCATTTGATACATTGAAACGTTTGCTTACTTCTACACCATTACTTGCATTACCTAATTTTTCGAAGCAATTTGAAGTTGAATGTGATGCTAGTCGTATAGGCATAGGTGGCGTTTTGATGCAAGAGGGTCGGCCTATAGCATATTTTTTTGCAAAATTGACTGGTGCTCGTTTGAATTATTCTATCTATGATAAAGAATTGTATGCACTTGTTAGAGTACTTGAGGTTTGGCAACATTATTTGTGGCCAAAGGAATTTATCATACATTATTATCATGAAGCATTGAAATACTTGAAAGCTCAATCAAACTTGCAAAGAAGATTAGCTAAGTGGGTTGAGTTCATTGAGTCCTTTCCTTACATCATTAGTTATAAGAAGGGAAAAGAGAATGTTGTTGCTGATGCTCTATCTAGGAAGAACATGCTATTAACCAATCTTGATGTTAAAATTCCTGGATTAGAAGCTATTTGTGCACTTTATGCAACTGACCATGATTTTGCTGAACCATATCGTTTGTGTGCTCTTAGAAACGCATGGGATAAGTATCATATACATGATGGCTATTCGTTTCGAGCTAACAAACTATGTATTCCAGAATCGTCGTTGCATTTGTTCTTAGTGCAGGAATCACATGCTGGTGGTTTGATGGGTCACTTTGGGCGTGAGAAGACGTTGCTCATGCTCGCTGATCATTTTTATTGGCCCTAGATGAGGCGTGATTTGTACGGATTCGTGAGCCGATGCATTACTTGCCACAAGTCGAAATCCAAGCTAAAGCCTCATGGTTTGTATACACCTCTCTCTGCACCTACTACTCCATGGGAAGACATTAGTATGGATTTTGTGCTAGGTCTACCTAAAACTCAGAGAGGTCATGATTCTGTATTTGTGGTAGTGGATAGGTTCTCTAAGATGGCTCATTTTATTGCCTGCCACAAAAGCGACGATGCGTCGCATGTTGCTAACCTGTTTTTCAGGGACATCATGAGATTACATGGAGTACCCAAGATGATTGTTTCTGACCGTGATGTGAATTTCGTGAGCTACTTTTGGAAGACTTTATGGGGGAAGCTAGGAACAAAGCTGCTGTTCAGTACTACATGTCATCCCCAAATAGATGGTCAAATGGAGGTGGTGAATCGAACATTGTCACAGCTGCTAAGGACCATGATTAAAAAGAATTTGTGGAAGTGAGAAGAGTGTTTGCCACATGTTGAGTTTGCTTGCAACAGGGTTGTGTATGCAACTACTCAGCTTTGTCCTTTTGAGGTGGTGTATGGCTTCAAGCCATTGACGCCACTTGATATGTTGCCTCTGCCGCTGCATGAGAGAGTTGATATGGAGGCATCAAAACGTGCTAATTAAGTGAAGAAGATACATGAGAAGACTAGAGAGGCAATTGAGAAGAAAGGCAAGAACATTGCTGCTGCAAGGAATCAAGCAAGGAAAGAAGTGTTGTTCGAGGCTGGAGATATGGTTTGGGTGCATCTACGCAAGGACAGATTTCCACTACTTCGCAAGTCCAAATTGAAGCCACGTGGTGCTGGTCCTTACAAGGTGCTAGCCAAAATTAATAATAATGCCTACTCATTCGATATACCTATTGAGGAATTTGATGGTGCTAGTAACAGCTTCAACGTTGCTGATTTGTCACCATATGCTAGAGAAGACCTTGGAGCGTCGAGGTCGACGCCGTTTGAAGGGGGAGATGATGAGGACATCCCTACAGTTACACCTACCCCAATTGATAATGAAGATGTTCCCATTACAAAGAAGGATCGATCCAATGAGAGAAGGATTGGACCAATCACAAGAGCTCGTGCTAAGCCACTAGAACAACAGGTGAACTTGTTTTTTAATGAACGTGGTGTTTTAATTAATGAGAACTTTATACTACCTAAGTCTTAGAATTATTGCATGATCAGGTACTTAGGAGAAGAAGGCGTAGCATGGAGCGAGGAGCTAATGGAACAAGGCATGTTGATCAATGAAGAATGCGTGAGGCAGGAGACGGAGGAAGCGCAAGAAGGTGTCCAAGACGAAGATCAACAAGAGGAGGAAGCTCTCTGCCACGGCAGAGAAAAGCCCCAGTTCTCTGCCACGGCAGGCTGCCGCGGCAGGAAAACAGAGTCCAACTCTGCCACGGCAGGCTGCCGCGGCAGAGAAAGCGACTAAAACTCTGCCAAGGCTGAGCTAGTTGGCCGAGCCACTTTGTGTCCGGTTTGTATCTAGGTTGGGTGGAACCAACTCGGGTTCCCCATAGGCCGCCACCCCCTGAACTCATAAATAGATGGGGACGCGGTAGATTAGGGTTTTAGACCATGTTAAAATATTTTGGAGTTGTTTCTTTCATAGAACCTCTATAATTACCATGTGTTCGAATCTACCAACTATAATTGAGTGTGATATGTTGTTAATTGAGTGTGATCTGTTGTTCCATTGGGAATTAGTAGATTGCATACTACCATTCATGGTCACGGCTGCGTGCGCAAGAGTGTGGTGTTGTGAATATCCTACAAGGTTCGAGAGCTGTTGCATTGGCATCAGGGATCGAGCGGGAGAGATCATAGCTATGCACTAGTTATCTATCATCCACCACCATCATCGACAAGAGCTTGCTGAGAAGATCGGGCCACCCCATATCAGGTCGGTATTTCAAATACTCATAGGTATTGGTCGGTATTTCAAATGTTGATAGGTACTGGTCGGTATTTCAAACACCGACACCGCGCTAGATTCGCAATTCCTCGAATTCGTGTATTATTCGTGAAATTTGTTACATAAATCGTATTATTTAAATAAGATTAGTCATACTGCTGGCAAGGCGAACAAGGGCTCCTTCCACCGCGAATATTTTGCCTTGTTTTTTAAATGCTCCTCCACCCAAAAAATTTGTCTCGTCGCCGCCTTTCATGAGAGAAAAGGCTCCTAGATGAAGGAGAATCATCCTCCCTCTCTCCTCCTCAATGCGGCATTGGCTGCTATGCTCTACTCAGGCATCTATGCCTGGCACTTGTTCAGGTGGGAAGCATCGCAGCAGTCACCTCTTCCTTCCCATGTAAGCTTCCACGCAATGGAGTACAACTGTGCAGGCGCTGATATGGGGTGGCCCGATCTTCTCAGCAAACACTTGTCGATGATGATGGTGGATAATAGATAACTAGTGTGTAGTTATGATCTCTCTCGCTCGAACCCTGATGCCAATGCAACAGCTCTTGAACCTTGTAGGATATTCACAACACCACACTCTTGCGCACGCAACCGTCGACCATGAACAGTAGTTTGGAATCTACTAATTCCCAGCGGAACAACAGATCACACTCAATTATAGTTGGTAAAATCGATCACAGGGTAATTCCAAAGGTTCTATGAAAGAAACAACTCCAGAATATTTTAACGTGGTCTTCCTAACTTTGTGTGGTGCCCCATCTATTTAGTAGTCTGGGGGCAGCGGCCTAGGTGGGATCCGAGTTGCTCCCACCCAACTAAAATATACAAACCGACCCAAAGTTGGGTTCGGCTCAGGGTTCTGCCGTGGCAGAGTTTGGGCCTGTTTCTCTGCCGCGACAGCCTGCCGTGGCAGAAAAGGACTTTGTTTTTGTGCCGCGGTAGCCTGTCGTGGCAGGAAAACGCGTCGTTTCTCTGCCGCAGTAGAGATCCTGCCATGTGCTGATCTTGTTCTTGGTAGCTCCTTGTGCTTCCTCCCTCTCCTCCCTCACACATTCTTCATTGATCAACACACCATGCTCCATATGCTTCAGCTCCTCTCTCCGTGCTACGCCTTCTTCTCCCATGTACCTGATCATACAATATCACAAAGACTTAGGCAATATAAAGTTCTTATAAATGAAAGCATCATGGTCAACTAGGAATGAATTCATCTGATAGTCATTATTGATTTGACTCAATATTTCCTTCCAGTTCAAGCAGTCAGAATCATCATAATCCCTATATATATCCTCATCATGCTCCCTTTCTTCATGAAAAGCCATCCACGGCTTTGGGTAAGCTGAAAGTGGAAGAAACAAAAAGAACAACATGTACGCAAAGTATATGTATATATAACATGTTGTATTATTGTTGTTCACGGGAAAAGTATGTCCAGTATACATCAAGCAACTTAAATTGCATGTATAAGTGAAGTACAAAGAATCATGATCATGGTGAAAAACAACTAAATAGATAGTCTTGTTCTTCAATATTAAATTCAGTTTTCTCAAAGAAGATCTATGATCAAATTTGTGAACAAGATCAAGCCAATTCAATATGTGTGAAAACCAAATTGATTCATGCCATGCTTCAACTGTGCTACTCTGATTATTATGAACATGATCATGTTGTCCAGTATGTAAGATGCAACTTAATTTGAAAATATCAGTGAAGTCTAAAGTAGTAACATAACTAGACAAAGACTTTTGGGACAAACATAATGAATATGAAAACTTGGGTTCTATCCTAGCAAGATTAAAACAATCCAACATAGGTAAAATTACTTGTGTTGGTTGCAATATGTCAGATAGACCAGAACGTATTTCCATAATATCTCAAACGTGAACTATTGTCCCATAGCAAACATTTTGTGACACATTGCATATATGGCTGAAAACAGCTTGTTTCAGTTCAGAGATTCTATCACAAGTAATGCATATGTGATCCACAAGAAAATTTTCATCCATGCTATATTCACCAATTAGATTGAAAGTGAAACAAGGAGAATATGTGCTACAATTTAGACCTGAAATTTCAGAAATCTTATCTATAGCACAACTCATACTCATAGGTTCATTTAGCATGATGGAATACACAATATCAATAGGTGGTATTCGAGCAAGTATTTCTTTATGTGTTAGCAGGACCACATGATCAAAATTTGAATTTGGTAAACTATCACATGGTGTTGAAACATTAGTGCAAGGTAAATCACAAGGAGGCTTCAACAAAGGAATAGACTCACAATATGTTGCACTTGTTGGCTGTAGCTCTAAATCAGTACCTATATCAATAGTGTTCTCTTCACATCTAGTAGACATTGGGACATCCTCCGCAAGTGACAATGCACAATCTGACATGTAGGTTGTAAAATAGATGGCTTCCTTTCTTCAAAAGCAACCTGCATAGCACAAGAAACAATACCAGGAGTAGAGATGATTACATTAGTAGGTTTGGCTGATGGTGGAGGGTGGTTAGCAGCCGCTGCAGGTGGCGCCATAGGAGGTGGTGTAGATCTGGCCGCAAAACGGATGGTTGATGGAAAACGTGCATGTGACTTAGCCTCCTCAGCTAGCTGTGACTCGGCCTCTCTAGCATGGTGCAATAGTTCGTTCATAATCTCATACTTGTGATGACGAACAATGCTCTTGATTTGAAGCTTCAAATTTTTGAGAAAACCCTGCATAGTCATCTCAAGGGATTCACGAACTCCAGCACGTTGCATAAGCATCTCCATCTCCATGTAGTACTCATCAACTGACATGTTACCTTGCCGCAAATGTGTGAGTTGTCAAAAACTGATCGTGGCTGAATCTCCATTGTAAGGGCCTCAATCGAACGCTGCAAGGTGGCCACATTTACATTGATTACTGTCACTTGAGTTTGAATATTAGTGACTGCACCAGCATTCTGATCCACTGCCTCTTGCATGTCCTTGATATTCCCATGAATAGACTCGCGCCAATTAACCAGCTCCTCAACCTGCTTTTTCTGTGACACAACTCCATCATCACTCAAAGACATGATTAGTAGGTTAGTGCAAAAATCAAAATCTGTTTGGTGGAAAACTCTCAAAACTCACTCACAACTGATAAGAAAGCAGATCTAACCGTTCCAAAGTGAATAGAGATGCTTTACTAAACGCAATCAAAGACTTATGCACTGATGTGATGAAGTGAATATCAAATGTATGGAGAACGATCACAGGGCACACAGGTTATTTATGGTGGAGCTCTAGGTATGGTATCCTATCTACACCGTAAATAAGTCCTAGTGCCGATTGTACAATAACCCAAGAAACACACACGTGGAGATAGTGTCAATGCAACAATGAAGGGTGTTGCACTACTCTCGAGAGACACTAGCAAAGCTCAAAGTAAACGGGCACAAGATTGCTCAATCTACCGGTGCACAAAGATATCACTAGGCTCTTGCTCAAGTTCTCTTTTTCTCTTTTTCTTTTGTATAGCTTCTTTCTCTTTTTCCTTTTTCTTTTTCTATTTTGCTTTTTCTCTTTTTTGAATATATATCACACACAGCCAATTTACAAAGCACAACACCAAAACCCTACGACTAGCTTGTAAGAGCGCAAACTAGTCTCAATGGGAAAGTTCCTACACTTATGAAATAGAATGGATATAGCTAAGGTTTGGAAAATTGCAAAATTTCACAATTTTTTTATATGGCCGCCGTGGCAGAAAAACGGGGCAAATCTGTGCCGTGGCAGAGAATATGTACCTCGCGGCAGAACACGTGCTGCGTCAGAAAAATAGCACGAAATCGTGTTGTGGCAGGAAATCGGATCCGTGGCAGACACGGACTCTCGACAGGAAAACGGGCGTTTTCTATGCCGCAGTAGAGTCGGTAGGATTTTTTTTTAATTCCTACTTGCCAAGTAGTAAACAATGAGGACTCTAGCTTGGATCGGATCTGGCTTGGTGGCGGTGGAAACAATGATGGGGAACTCGACTAGAACAAGAAGAAAACGAAGAACAGATCTAGATCTAAAACGAAAAGAGGAACACGACCAACAACTATTACTCGAATACGTATGTAATCTAGTCTATGGCAACTCTTTTTGTGGGGATTTTTCTGTATAGGAAGAAACACACGAACTAATCTATGGATGGATTTGTGGATGCTTACCGAGGCAACGAGGAAATCTGATACCAAGATGATATGGGGTGGCCCGATCTTCTCAGCACACACTTGTCGATGATGATGGTGGATGATAGATAACAAGTGTGTAGCTATGATCTCTCCCGCTCGAACCCTGATGCCAATGCAACAGCTCTCAAACCTTGTAGGATAACACCACTCTTGTGCACGCAGCCGTTGACCACGAATGGTAGTTTGCAATCTACTAATTCCCAGTGGAACAATAGATCACACTCAATTATAGTTGGTAAAATTGATCACAGGGTAATTCTAGAGGTTCTATGAAAGAAACAACTCCAAAATATTTTAACATGGTCTTCCTAACTTTGTGTGGCGCCCCATCGATTTAAGAGTCTGGGGATGGCGGCCTAGGTGGGATCTGAGTTGGTCCCACCCAACTAAAAGATACAAACTGACCCAAAGTTGGGTTCGGCTTAGGGTTCTGCCATGGCAGAGTTTGGGCATGTTTCTCTGCCGCGGAAGACGGCCGTGGCAGAAAAGGACTTTGTTTCTGTGCCGCGGTAGCCTGTCGTGGCAGGAAAATGCGTCGTTTCTCTACCGCGGCAGAGATCCTGCCATGTGTTGATCTTCTTCTTGGTAGCTCCATGTGCTTCATCCCTCTCCTCCCTCACGCATTCTTCATTGGTCAACATGCCATGCTCCATATGCTTTAGCTCCTCACTCCGTGCTACGCCTTCTTCTCCCATGTACCTGATCATACAATAACACAAAGACTTAGGCAATATAAAGTTCTTATAAATGAAAGCATCATGGTCAACTAGGAATGAATTCACCTGATATTCATTTTTGATTTGACTCAATATTTCCTTCTAGTTCAAGCAGTAAGAATCATCATAATCCCTGTATATATCCTTATCAGGCGCAACAGTAAAGAGAAAGTTGGGGCCCTTGGTGGTCCAGCCCAACTTTCCTTCTATTTGCCTCGTGCTTCCACCCAAAAATGAGCTCTGGCTGGATGTTTTCTTTCTCTTCCATATTAGGCTGCTCTCATAGTGCTAAATATCTTAGGCTAGTAAAACTTTCACATGTTACTATAGTACCTTCAAAGTGTATTGGGTGAAAACAAATATACATTGTTAGTTTTTATAGATATGGCTCTTTCATATTTTTTGAGTTTTACCTATTATAGAGCATAATTTTATATAGTGATGATATGTCATACTTTATTATTATGTGGGTCTCACGTGCCAACTTACTAAAAAAAGGATGGTACACAAATACAAAGAGGCTGCTAATCTTGTTCAATTAAACCAGAAGTTTGTAGATAATAGGCCTCAAAATATACAAAAAGGACCCTAGTACAGAAAGGAAAGGCGCAATCAGGTAGAGCTTCATTGATTATCAGCCGTGGTATATAAAAGAAGGGCACGGCTCGAGGCCGGATCAGAGAGTCCTCATTTCCCTCCACCCAAATCGCAATGCTTGGGATGGTCACTCTAAAGATGGAAGCCACCATTCTCAACTGTTCCTCTTGCTCCCTGCCAGAAGTGCGAGCACCCTAGCGGTGGATTCATCCACGAGCCCGCCATGGACACTGTCCTATCAGCTGCTAGGGTCAAGTGCGCCCACAAAGGCTATAGTAGTTTGCTTCCCTACTACGAACTCCACGAGCACGAAATCATGTGTCGGTATGCTCCTTGCACTTGCACAGAGACCGGCTGCGACTTTGCCGCCCCGCCACCAGCGCTTGTCGCCCACCTCGAAGCGGTCCACTCGATCCAAGTACATAAGATCTAGTATGCCACCACCAAAGCTTTCCAAGAGCTGGTGCCACTGTCGGGCGAGGCTTCCCGCCGGCTCATCCTCGTTGGGAAGCAGGATGGCACCGTGTTCGTCCTGACAATTGGCACGGTAAGCATGGTCCCCCTCGTGTATGTGGTCTGTGTTAGGGTCGCGATATGCGACTTGCTGGTGTACAAGGTGAGGATGTGGGCGGAATGCCCGCCGCTGGTCTCCTGGATGGATGGTAGAAGGAGGACCGGCACCGTGACGGTGGAGCTCGACGCGTCGAGCTCCGTTAAGCCGGGCGACATCACATTTGAGGACCTTACGTATTACCTGGCGGCGCCGCCTCATTACCTGGTCGGTCTTGCTACGTTGAAGGACCTGCGTTTCTTCTTTCGTGTCGAGTTTTAGTGGTGATGTAAGCTGCTGCTAATTGGTTTATTAGCAGAAAGATAGTTTGCATACCAGCAATGGTGGATTTTGTAGTAGTACTCTATCTCCGTCCCAAGAAATAAGGCTCCCTTATTTTTCTTGTTTTTTGTTTGACCAAGATTTACTCTAAATATATATAAAGAATGTTGGTACTGTACAAATTTAGCATCATTGGAAAGTGTGTTTCAATACGAATTCAACAAAACAAAATTTACACATTATAAGTAAATTTTAGTTGCTCCATTTTTCGGTCAAACTTTACTTTGGAGCGCGTGTGCACCCTATTCCTTGAAACGGAGGTAGATGAGTTCGGTGGATGTACTCTCCTGAGTATTTTTCATGAAGACTTAACTTCCGATGGGTTGGCTGGATGTACTCTACTGAGTAGTAAGTTGAATAGGATTAAGGCTCTCTGTTTAGGAAGGCCAAAGGTCTAATTCGCAATACTACCAAGTAGTATAATTATTCACTCTAATTAATTTATGCATGCACCACTAGTTTTACATGCATGAGACACTAGATAAAATAAGGGGACATGATGAGAGATGAAACAACATGCATTGGGAGATTGAGAGAAAATAGAGATATTGAAATTAATGATTCACGGGAATTAAGACAATAAAGAAGATAGGTCTTATAATTTCTAACAATTTTAAAAATCTCTCTGGCCTAATAATTCCAAACAGAGGTAGGAGTACTGGTCAACATACATTCGGGAGTACTAGTATGTACTACTCCGTAGTAGTAGTACCATAGTGGAGTACGGTAGCAGTAGTACTCCCCTCCGATTCATATTAATTGTCACTGGATTGGATGTACTCGTATCTAGCACTAAAACATGTTTAGATACATCCATTTTCGCGACAAGTAAATATAGCCATTTTTGGAGTAGTACTAGTTTGGTTGGAAGAAATCATATTTTTTTGTAGTAGGGACGGTGATTTTTTGCTAGTAGTAGTACTAGTAGTAATATATATGTTTATACTGTACTAACTCAACATACATTTGGGCAATCGACAAAAGTTCATCTTGCGGTTTTGCTGCTACAGTGCTACTAGCAGTTTTTAATGTGCCCATTCACCCTCTATCTTTTAGTAGTACTCCGCCGTTAAGTAGTATAAATGGAATTACTCAAAGAAAGTCTCTACCACTATAAAATTATAATCAGCCATGGCTGTTGATTGACAAGACAATTCACTGAGGTGGGGTGGGCTGTTGGCGTGCTACGATGCCTACTCCTACTATCACTCGGCAGTCAAAATAAAAGAAGCAGATGTGATTCCTTGCATTAATTCTTGCCCCTGCCCCTTGCATGCCTACAGTATATACATGCATTAACTTCTGCGAGTAGTAGTACAAGTAGGAGTAGTATCAAGCAAGGATATATTCAAACACAAAGATATACTCGTAGGTCACATGGTGTACCATTCTAAGTCTTCGCCTTCTTCTTCTTCTTTGGTCTGCTTGCCCTTGCCCTTGCCCTTCTTCCTTAGTTCTTTTTTTTGGTTGAACATTTCAAGAGTTTGTTGACCCCTCTCGAAGTTCACTATCCGCCTGTATACCTCGTAGGTCGCGTAGGCATCAAGGATTGCATACTTGATCTGCTCTTCGGTCAGGGGCATGTTCCCCCACTACTTGTGGTCCACATCCTTCTTATTCTTCATGACTTTGTAACGGATGTCTATGAGGGCCACCACGTAGTCAGCCAAAGAATCCTTCTCATTCGTGGAGCCGGCAGGCTTCCACCTCTTCTGGATGTCCATGAAGTTCGTCACTGGTACTAGAGAACACCTAAGCCTGATACCATTGTTGCCGATGTCAACGCCGGCAAAGGAAATGTTAGGGTTGGCAAGGAACTCTGCTAGCTTGGAGCATGGCTGGTCGGCTTGGCAGATCTGGTAAACCATGCAATCCATGCCCACACATAGCTGGTCGATAGCAGCCTTCTGCGTTGATGATTGCTCATTGGTGTACTCGACGTCGAGGCCAACAATCGTGTAGTCCGTTTCCTCCAAGAGCTTTTGGATTTTCTCGATGTAATCGTTCACCACCGATGCTCTGTTGGTATACGCCACATGTAGTGTGGTGTTGCCAAGGTCCAGGAAGTAGTACATCTTGTCCAACGGCGCCACCATGGACGGTGATTGGCGCCTTCTTTTGTTTTGCAGAGGTCCGGCCGGGTGATAGAAAAGGAATGGGATAGAGAAGAAAGAAACCGCTAGGAAGATCGGGAGATGCATGCATGAGCGGTTCTGGAGACGAAATGGCATGCAGTTTCCCCTGGCCCCGCCCACGTACTCCTATAAAATAGAATCTTTTTACGGATCAGTTTTATATACGCGGATTATTTAGGCTATAGGTTGATTTCTAGATAATACCAAAAGTACAAGAACCAAACACACGGGATACTTTATGAACGTGGCTCGAAAGTATAAATATTTTTTGAGTTTCACCTACTACTATAATTTTATATAAAAATGATATGTCATACTTATAATATCTGATTCTCATGTGCAAGGCACTTGCAACTCACTAGTTATTTCTTATCTTATCTTACCACTATATCTCTACTATTATAATGGAGCAGTTTTGAATTGGATCCTTAGCACCAATCATGACTGTTGGGCTATTAGATCCAATGGTTTAGAGCACCTGGATTCGTGTTGAATAGTACCTAGAGCAAACTCCACCATTTTCTAGAACCATCATGTCACCACCCCTAAAATTTCATAGCATAATAGGCTATATTCTCTCTACTACTACAATGGAGCAGTTTTGAATTGGATCCATAGCACCAATCCTGACCATTGGGCTGTTAGATCCAATGGTTCATAGCAGCTGGATTCATGTTGAATAGTACCTGGAGCAAACTCCAACATGTTCTAGAACCATCATGTCACCACCCCTAAAATTTCATAGCACGGTAGGATGTATTCTCAATATGGGTAGATAGTTATTACTAATAGACTTAATGTATGCATTTTTTCTAACAAGAATATTGGTTAATAACAACTTAACGTTTGTTAAATCACATTTCATACAGTATATACATGTGTGGCACGTCCCTTTTGATCAACACGTGAGACTCAGATAATAGACGTCTGACATACCACCACTATATATAATTTTAGTAGGTAAAGCATAAAAAAATATAAATTTGATCAACATCTATAAAGTATGGGTGTATATTTGGTTCTTGTACTTTGTATATCATTTAGAAGTCAACGATTATTAGTTATCTAAAACTTGAAAAATTGGGTAACATGGTCTATAGAAACAAGGGAGAAGATTCTAGAATGATGGAGAAGTGTGTTTTGAGTTTTGTGCATACCATTCATTGTGATGAAGACTATCAATAAAATCTTCTAGATGCTAGAATGGAAAAGAAGATCCAACAGTTGGAAATGTTGGGATTCGCGAGTCTTGATGCGACGGTCAATATTCCAAGTTATTCGTACACATTTCCAGCATTGGATCAAGACTCTTGAATCCCAACATTGCCAGCAGTTGGATCTTCTTTTCCATTTTAGCATCTAAAAAATACTACTCCCTCCGTCCATAAATAACTTACTTGGGTTTGTCTAGATTCGAATGTATCTATACACTAAAATGCATCTAAATACATTTGAATCTAGACAAAACCAACTCAGTTATTTCTGGATGAAGGGAGTACTTTTGATAGTCTTTAGCACAATGTATGCATATTACTACTCCAAGTAACTTACTGTTCATACCAGCCTTAGAGCATCTCTAGCATGGAAAAAATAGTGCACTATTTCACGCTATTTAGCATGATATAGCATATTTGGAGAGTCCACGATATTTTTTAAAAGATTTTGCTCGCTATGGCGCTATTTTTTAAATAGCTTGCTATATCGTTCTAAAACATCATAGCATTAGCGCTATTTCAAGTATAGGATGTTATTTTTTTGTTGGCGGGTGTGGAGTAAGATAACATATGATGAATGTGTCGAGTAAGAAAACATACAATGAAAATTGGATTGTTGAACTTAAGTGACCGTGTCAAGCCGTTGTCTCCTCCTGCAGTACCTGGCGTTGTACCTAGATTTAGCCCTGCCGGTTATCCTCCAACTTGGATAGCGCCGGAATCGATTATGAATGTACAAGTATTACTCTAGGCAATTCATTAGATGCTGAAATCATTTATATTCATGATATACCTGTTATATTTTTTAATTTTTATAACAAGATGTTTTGTAAAATAGCACATTATTAGCACGCTATAACATTCATATCGTCTAGAGAAAAGCCACACTAAATTAAATGGCACGCTAGTATTTTTGCCTTGATATCTAGTGGCTTGTCTAAATTTGGTAGTCTCTTAGAGCATCTCTAGTGGCTTGTCTAAATTTGGTAGTCTACATCTTCACTTTATAGATAATGGTGTAAAAAGATTCCTTTTTACACGACTTTAGTTTTCTAGTGGATATTCTAAATTTGATAGTCTATATGTCCATTTGCACACAAATAGTCAATATACATAGCAAATCAGTACAACAAATGCTCTGATTTGGTGTGGGAGAGAGCTCGTGAGCGACCAACTTTGCTTTAGACATGGTGGCTTGGTTGTCCAAATATGGACAACGAGTAGCCTATTTGGAGGATTTTTAAATTTTAGACCACCGGATACACATGCCACCGGAGGCATTTTTTGGTCCATGGTGGTCTATATTTGGCTTAGACTACCGGATACACTAGCCACTAGAGATGCTCTTAGGCTGGTCTTACGAGGAAACATACTAGTTCATGTTACTACCTTCATGTGTGTACGTAATTGAGCCGAAGGTAGAGACCTTATTTTTGCAGAAATGGCTCCAGAAATACTCCGTACCTAGAAAGGCTAGGACATTACAGTAAACTATTTTTTCTAGTCATTAGACTATAGCTACTCCTAGGATAGGATAGGATATTCTTATTCTATATCTTTTGAATTGTATAGCCAAATTCAAAATCCCAGAGTGGCAAATTCTCCCGCCTCACCTCCACCGAAATATTTCGAGTGGTCACACGCACCAAGTTGTAGTCGTACGAAATTCCTTTTCTACCCCTGACAATGGCCTATCTACTAATGTCGGGACGTGGGTATGGTTAGTAACCCCCCTCCCCCCGGGGGGCCGGGGGTCCCCACAGCTTTGAAGCTGGGTAGTCCACCTTCCACCGACACCATTTCGCCCATAGCACTCCAAAAAACCCTAACCCCTTTCTCACCTCCAGCTCCTGCACCACCGCACCGGAGCATCCTCATAGCGCTTTGCCGGCCTACACGCCACCCAACCCCCTCTCACCTCTAGCACCTGCACCACCACACCATAATCATCTCCGCAGCACTTCGCCCGCCTACACACCACCCAACCCCTATCTCACCTCTAGCTCCTGCACCACCACACCGGAGCATCACCGCCACACTTCGCCCGCCCACACGCCACCCCAAACCCCTTATCCCACCTTCGGCTCCTGCACCACCGCACTTCGCCGGCGTACACGCCATACCTCGATACCATATACTCCTGACCAGTCTACGGGATCAGCGGACGTCCACCTTACCGAACCTAGTTCGCTGACACCCTCTTCCATACAACCGTGTTAGTTTTGCCGACTCCCTAGTCCACAGCACCTGACCTGCTTCACCTACGCTGGTGTGCACTACATTAGATCTGCTTCACGGACTCAATAGCCCACTATACCAGATATGCTTCACCGTCACTCTTGTGCAGCGCCTCGAATCCATAATTGGTCGTAACAAATCTGCTTCACCGATGACATCATGCACTACACCAGATCTCCTTCACCGGCCATCTTGTCAAGCAAGCCAGACCCATCAACAACCTCCATAGATCTGCTTCACAGACGCCACCGAGATCTATCTGCTTCAGCTCGACTCACCACTACCGGGCACCCTCGGTGTCCTTGACGTCACCTGCAAAGATGTCGTGTATGCGTAAACGATGTCGTGTATGCGTAAACGATGTCGTTGCCTAGGTAAACCAGATCTGCTTGTTCGTTCATTTCAATATAGCAGGTCTAAGCCTGCAACAGTGAACTTCATTTCTGTATTGGTGGTAAATTCCTACCTCAATACTGGCTTAATTGATATCCCACTCTCCCGTGATAAATTCGATGTAGTCTATGTTAAATCCAGGAGTTAAACTACTCCTTCTGTTTCGAGTTATAAGGTGTCCTTGTTCTATGTGTTTTTTCTTTGACCAACAATTACTCCTAATATACATAAACAATTTTGGTAGTACAAAACAGACATCATTAGAGTTCATTGGTATTATGCAGTTCATGGCAAATGTTAATTCACTGAACATCTGAAGCTGCCTACCTATTCTACAAGTTCACAAGTTATGTCATCATAATGTGCATTTGCTTTGTCTGTTGCTACAATACTGACTGCATGTAATTTTGGAGTTCATTGGTAGTTTAAGCCATGACATAACTTGTGAACTTGTAGAACATGTAGGCAGCTTCAGATGTTTAGTGAATTAACATTTGCCATGAACTGCATAATACCAATGAACTCTAATGATGTCTGTTTTGTACTACCAAAATTGTTTATGTATATTAAGAGTAATTGTTGGTCAAAGAAAAACACACATAACAAGGACACCTTATAACTCGAAACAGGAGTTGTTTAACTCCTGGATTTAACATATACTACACCGAACTTATCACGAGAGAGTGGGATATCAATTAAGCCAGTATTGAGGTAGGAATTTACCACCAATACAGAAATGAAGTTCACTGTTGCAGGCTTAGACCTGCTATATTGAAACGAACAAACAAGCAGATCTAGTTTAACAGGCCACGATATCGTTTACGCATACACGACATCTTTGCGGGTGACGTCAAGGACACCGAGGGTGCCCGGTAGTGGTGAGTCAAGCTGAAGCAGATATATCTCGGTGGCGTCTGTGAAGCAGATCTGTGGAGGTTGTTGATGGGTCTGGCTTGCTTGACAAGATGGCTGGTGAATGAGATCCGGTGTAGTGCACGACGTCATCAGTGAAGCAGATCTGTTACGACCGATTATGGATTCGAGGCACTGCACAAGAGTGAAAGTGAAGCAGATCTGGTATAGTGGGCTATTGAGTCCGTGAAGCAGATCTAATGTAGCGCACACCAGCGTAGGTGAAGCAGTTCAGGTGCTGTGGACTAGGGAGTTGGCAAAACTAACACGGTTGTATGGAAGAGGGTGTCAGCGAACTAGGTTCGGTAAGGTGGACGTCGGCTGATCCCGTAGACTGGTCAGGAGTATATGGTATCGAGGTATGGCGTGTACGCCGGCAAGGTATAACAAGTTCACAAGTTATGTCATCATAATGTGCATTTTCTTTGTCTGTTGCTACAATACTGACTGCATGTAATTTTGGAGTTCATTGGTAGTTTAAGCCACTGAACATGTAGGTTAACATTCCCTGCTCTACAAGTTCAGAATTTATGCTATTTTAATTTCAATCTGGTTGTTCTAAGCAACCATAGTAATTGCCTTCTCTTATGTAATTCATCGCAAATTTTATGTCTTTGAACTTGTTGGTTTTGCATTCCCTCTAGAAGTTATGCCATTATTATTTGTTTCAATTAAGCTCCAAAAGTAGCTACCGCCTATTGTGTACTACTCCCTCTGTTTCAAAATATAAGATGTTTTAGCTTTGTGAAAGCAGTGTATCTAGACACCATTTAGTGTGTAGGTTTACTCCAAACCTACATGAACCTACACACTAAAAGTGGTTTAGATGATGACTTATACTTTTTGAAACGGAGGGAGTACATCCATTCCGTAAAATAAGGCATTTACTTTTTTAAAGTCAAACAATGATGACTTTTACCAAGCTCATAGAAAAATATATTAAGGGTTAATTTTGTGGCATTTGTGTCTATGAAAATATATGCCCCGATGTATCGAATGGCGTTGGTTTGGCATGGTAGATGTTCCAGGTATGTTCTACAAACTTGGTCCAATTTTGCATCGTTTGACATGCGAAAAATTTATACGCCTTATTTACTTTGGATTGGATGTAGTATTACATGGCATGTTTTAAGGCACATAACATGGTTATCTGCATGCCCTACTCTATAAATTCAAGTTTCTCAATTACAATTTTTGTAGCAGCAGTATATACCTTCTATTTTGGAGTTCATGGCATTTTAAGTCACTTCATAGATGGGTTAGGATTCCCTGCTCTATAAGTTCACGAGATATACCATTGTAATGTCTATCTTGTTCGTCCAAATGTTAGTACAGTAACTGCCTGCTCTATAGATGGTGACAAATTTTATGGCACTTCCCATATTTGTTTGCAATCCTATTTCACAAGTTAAATCATTGTAATTTCTCTCTCGTTCGTGCTAAGGAGTGACTATAACAACATTCTATTTTGTCACCATGGCAATCTTTATGTCATTTAAATGTTTGTTTATATTCCACCATTCCCTGCTCTACGTGTTCACAAGTGATTATACTATAATGTCTATCTAGTTCTTTGTAAACAACAACAGCCACTATCTGATATTATTTCCTCTCACAGGGAACACGGAGAATCGTAGACTGAATCGCCCCTACAATCTTGTAAGTACCTGTTGCTTTGTATTGCTGAATGAAAACCTGTTTTATGTGAATGAGTGGCCTGAACCTATATGCAGAGGAGAAACAATAAAGTAGATGGATCGTCTATCCAAGTACTGGATGCGGTGGATGTCTTCAAAGAACAAACTGACAACAGGATCTCCTCCAACGGGACTACACAAAAAGAAATAGTAAGTCTCTTGTTTTTATTGAGATGTGCTTAGTGTCAGATGCTTGTTTGTACGAGGTACCACATGATTCGGCTAATGATTAGAACAAGTTTAACCTTAAACAAGACTAGACAAAAACCAAACCTAAATCCCTCGATTTATAATTCAATGTGTTCACTTGATTTTGGTGATGATCTATTCTTTCTATATTTGACTTGTGTTCATGTATCTATCTATCTATCTATCTACCTATCTATATGTTAACTAGACCATGATTAGGTGGTGCTGATTTAAGTATATCCACTTTTATGCTATATGTTTCTACTATGTAACAAAGACCAATTGTAAATCTCTCGATGTATAATTCATTTTTCTCACAATCATCATGATGATCTATTCTTTGCTATATTTGACTCATCATCATATCTATCTATCTATCTATCTATCTACATATGCATCAACTAGACTATGATTATGTGGTGGTAATTTAAATATATCCACTTTTATGCTAATTTATAGTCTATTATTGTATTTTCTGCTATAATTAAGAGTTTGTATGCACTCTGGAGGTAGTCACATTCTCTAGTGTCGGCACCACATGAGTTGGCCAATGATTAGAACAAGATGACCTTTAACGGTACTATACAAAGACTAAACATAAATCCCTTGATTTATAATTCAATTTGCTCACTCAATCATGATGGAGATCTCTTTTTGCTATATTTGACTGATGATCTTCTATCTATATATATACGTTAACTAGGCCATGATTAGGTGGTGGTGATTGAAGTATATCCACTTTTATGCTAATCTATATTCTATTATAATATTAGAGATCGCCACCATGATTGAGCTTATATGCACTCTGGAGGTAGTAACATAGTCTAGTGTTATATGTATGAGACTAGTATAAATTACTTGGTCTTGGTGGGGAGTAACTTAGACTAGTAACAATGCATACAATACTAGTCCAAGTTACTCTACCAACACTAAAGGGTGTCTAGATACATTCGTTTCACAAAAGCCATAACATCTTATATTTTGAAACGGAGGGAGTTCTATCTAGACTACTCATAGTGAGATTGTCATAGCTATTATCATCTAATATGATCCCTAGTTACTATATATATGTACTATAACCATGTTAATATGATCTAGAAGTCTATCGTGCACCTATTGTTTGATTGCTTAATTCATTACCTCAATAGCTACTCTACATGATGCACATATAGAGTCCATTGCCAATTTTATTCTTTAGTTTGCTCATGATTAAAGCAATGTAATGATTTTCTTAACTTAAACGGTCGGAGCACCGCCCTGTCAAGGTGGAAGCTGCGAGTTTGAGCCCCATCAGTCCCAAACTAGGGATGGTAATTTCTATGAGAAATACAATGTTTGATTAATAATAAACAAGGGATTTTCATCTATACATGATCAGATGATCTTGCGAGTCTAATATTAGACACCATATGGTTCAATTGGTTATGGTTCCTGTGAATTTTTAGGCTACTTGTGATTGCATCAATGCTATATTCTTACGTGGTTCCCAAACATTCATTGTTTAAATACATCATTGACCTTGCAAGGTGCACAATGTGTCATTTGCTTGTTTGTCTACTGGATTTTCTTGCCTGGTTATATGTACGATGATACTGTCAGTAGTTGGGAATAAAATAGCTGTAGGCATTACAAAGAAGGTTTGTGCTACTTTTTGGATGCATCCGACTATTGTTTTGGCAGCAAATGACCCATCTCTTTGTTTCTCTTCTTTTTTATTTACTGGCCCGAAGATCAAAATATTTGAATGATATGGCTACTGAAAAGGAATGGTTGATATCTTGTTTGTCTAAAATGATTCTGGTAGTCTATTTAAGACACTTGATTTATTACTTGTTTTTCCAAGGTATTATCATAGTTCCCTGATGATTAAAGCAATGCCACATGTAGTTGGAGGTCACGTTTTTGGCTAGTTCAACTATAAAACATTTTTAAATGCTATTTTTATATTTAGGTTAATGCTTTCTTGTCCCAACCAGTTCTAAGAAGCTGAAGGAATCTCATGCACCTCTTTTTGTTATATTTTCTATATTTTTGTTATGAAGTGATATGATTAGTTTATGAGGGAAAGAGTCGAGTTGCTTGATTCCCTACATTCATTGCCACACTAGTTTAGTTAGTATGCATGATACACACATGTTGATGGCTTGATTTGTTATATTAGGACAATGCCAATTTTGAAATTCTTTGACAACACACATGGTGTTTTTTCGCCTGCTTTGCTGCTCTAACTTAATATGTCTTAGTTTCAGCATGCAAATAACCTGTAGTTCTTGTTCTAGAGTGGCTATGATACTAGCACATGTACGCATTGGTCCAGAACATCGACAGTTCCTATTATTCCAGAAAGAGATGTACGAGGCACATCATTGATTGTTCCTGGCCAATAATGAATTAGAATTATTTTACATATAAGATGGCCACCAGTTAGCTGGTACGCTGTGCTAACTTGTTTTCTTTGTTTCAGGCTTTACATGTAGCTATGGGGGCAAAGGGAGGAATCCTACGTTAAGTATTGAGGTCATTTCACAAAGCAGCAATGACAGTGATTATTGCTTGCATCGGCCCACGGTTTTAGTTTTTTCAGTAGAAAAAGGTGTTAGCTGCACTCCAAACAATTGATTTAATTGAACAAGGAACAGAGCAAATAGATGGAATAATCACGATTACACGTGAACAGATACAAGAACTGAAAGATCGACAAGATTTGACGGACAGTCTACTTGATAATCTCTTCTACAGCTATCATGGTATGCTAGTTGTTACTTGTAATGGGATGTGAGCTCCGTAGCAGAAACCCTATTCCAACCCATGTCTGGCGATGTTTCTGTAATGCTTCATCTTGTTTTTGTTGAAATTCTGGTCTGTAATAAATTTCAAAAAATATCTGTTGATGTAATAGGTTGATCCTAGCGCGGCCATTAGCAAGCCGAAATATTAATGAACTGTTTAAAACTAGAATTATGCCATAGTTATAGAATACGCAAATAAACAGTAAAAGGCCTTAAGTGGTGGGTCGGGATATTGGTGGGCCTCATAAGCGGCCAAGGCCCTGCAAACATACAGGGCTGAACAGCAACAGGCCAGAACAGTAAAAGGCTCAAACAGTAATGGGCCCGAATATTAATATACCTGAACAATAAAGAGCTGAAATAGTAAAAGGCCTGAATAGTAAAAAAAGCATAGTAAAAGGTCCACAGAGCAAAACGGACAAAAGAGTAAAAAGGCCTGAACAGTAAATGGCCGGAATAGTAGAAGGCCATAAGAGCAAAAGGCCTAAACAGTGAACGGCCGAAATAGTAGAAGGCCAGAACAGTAAAGGATCCTAACACTGGCAACCCAGAAATGTAAAAGGCCCTAACAGTAAATGGGTAGAATAGGAGCGGCCCCCATGGGCTGTAGGAACAGTAACGGGCCGCCTGCAGGCGTTAATAGTGCCTAACCTACTGGCGCAGGCCCCTAATGGGCCGCATATTATTCTACCAAAGTGGGCCTTCTATAGGCCGAAACTTTAACAAGTTTGAAATCGTATGGGCCCTGGATGGATTCATTAATGCGCCATGTCAAACAGTACATGACATGAGAGTAAAGGGCCGTAATTTTATTGGGCTCTCCTCGTGGGCCGGCCCACTTAACAATTAGCAGGCCTTGTCTAGGCCAGGCTTCTGCCATGGTTTCTATGACCCTTAACAGCGGTAACCGACCGTTAACGGTGGGTGCCACATGGCATTTAGCATGACGTCAGCAGTCAACGCGGCTGGTGAACAGATCTACGATGAAACAAGTTTTCGTGGCTGAAGGGTGCGATCCGCCATGGTTAGAAAAAACCGTGGTAGATTCTTTTGTGACGGGGCTTTTACCACGAAGGGCATCCGTTGTAGAAGACTTTTTAGCCACGAAAAACGGGCCTTCAACCACGAAAATCGTCCCTTGTAAAAGCCAACTTTTCTTGTAGTGACAGCCGGAATTTCAAAATGTAGTGAGTCAAAGCCTCTTTGATTGTTTTCAAAACACGGTCAAATTTATAGTCATGCATATTCTTAGCAAGAAGTTGAATCTTGCCAAACTCTCACTCATTCTCGATACATTGACTGCTTGGTGGGTCCACTAAACAGATTATCGCAAGGTGTGAAGTTAATTTCGAAACACAGCCAAAATTTCAAAACACGGCGAGTCATAGTCTCTTTGATTGTTTTCAAAACACGGTCAAAATTCTAGGCATCCATATTCTTAGCTAGAAGTGTGAATCTTTCCAAACTGCCACTTGTTCTCGATACATTGACTGCCTGGTGGGTCCATTGAACAGATAGTCGCAAGGTGTGAAGTTAATTTCAAAACACAGCCAAAATTTCAAAACAAGTTGAGTAATAGTCTCTTTGATTGTTTTCAAAACATGGTGATTCATAGTCTCTTTGATTGTTTTCAAAACATGGTCAAATTTTGAGGCATGCATATTCTTAGCAAGAAGTTGAATCATTAAAAAACTATCACTTGTTCTCGATACATTGACTGCCTGATAGGTCCATTGAACATATTGTTGCAAGGTGTGAAGTTAATTTGTAAACACAGGCAAAATTTCAAAACACGGTGAGTCATAGTCTCTTTGATTGTTTTCAAAACACGGTCAGATTTCTAGGCATGCATATTTTTAGCAACAAGTTAAATCTTTCCAAACTCTCACTCATTCTCAATATATTGACTGCCTGGTGGGTCCACTGAACAGATTATCGCAAGATGTGAAGTTAACTTTGAAACACAGCCAAAATTTCAAGACACGGTGAGTCATAGCCTCTTTGATTATTTTCAAAACACGGTCAAATTTCTAGGCATGCATATTCTTAGCAAGAAGTTGAATCTTTCCAAACTCTCACTCGTTCTCGATACATTCACTGCCTGGTGGGTCCATTGAATAGATTTTCCAAGGTGTGAAGTTAATTTGAAACATAGCCAAAATTTCAAAACACGGTGAGTCATAGTCTCTTCGATTGGTTTCAGAACACGGTCGAATTTCTAGGCAAGCATATTCTTAGCAAGAAGTTGAATCTTTCCAAACTCTCTCTTGTTTTTGATACATTGACTGCCTAGTGGGTCCACTGAACAAATTTTCACAAGGTGTGAAGTTAATTTCGAAACACGGCCAAAATTTAAAAATAGGGTGAGTCATAGCCTCTTTGATTGTTTTCAAAACACGGTCATGTTTCTGGCCATGCATATATTCTTAGCAAGAAGTTGATTATTGCCAAACTCTCACTTGTTCTCGATACAATGACTACCTGGTGGGTCCACTGAATAGATTATCGCAAGGTGTGAAGTTATTTTCGAAACACAGCTAGAATTTCAAAACACGGTGAGTCATAGCCTCTTTTAATGTTTACAAAACACGGTCAAATTTCTAGGTATCCATAATCTTAGCAAGAAGTTGAATCTTTCCAAACTCTCACTTGTCCTCGATACATTGACTGCCTGGTGGGTCCATTGAACAGATTGCTGCAAGGTGTGAAGTTAATTTCGAAACACAACCAAAATTTCAAAACACGGTGAGTTATACTCTCTTTGATTGTTTTCAAAACACGGTGATTCATAGTCTCTTTGATTGTTTTCAAAACACGGTCAAATTCCTAGGCATACATATTCTTAGAAAGAAGTTGAATCATTCGAAACTATCACTCGTTCTCGATACATTGACTGCCTGATGGGTCCACTGAATAGATTGTTTCAAGGTGTGAAGTTAATTTTAAAACATAGGGAAAATTTCACGGTGAGTCATAGTCTCTTTGATTGTTTTCAAAACACGGTCAGATTTCTAGGCATGCATATTTTTAGCAAGTTGAATCTTTCCAAACTCTCACTCGTCCTCAATACATTGAGTGCCTGGTGGGTCCACTGAAGAGATGGTTGCAAGGTGTGATGTTAATTTCGAAACACAACCAAAATTTCAAAACACGGTGAGTCATAGCCTCTTTGATTGTTTTCGAAACACAGTCAAATTTCTAGGCATGCATATTCTTAGAAAGAAGTTGAATCTTTCCAAACTCTCACTCGTTCTCGATACATTGACTGCCTGGTGGGTCCACTGAACAGATTATCGCAAGGTGCGAAGTTAATTTTTAAACACAACCAAAATTTCAAAACACGGTGAGTCATCTTTGATTGTTTTTAAAACCCGGTTAAATTTCTAGGCATGCATATTCTTAGCAAGAAGTTGAATATTTCCAAACTCTCACTCATTCTCGATACATCGACTTCCTAGTGGGTCCATTGAATAGATTTTCGCAAGGTGTGAAGTTAATTTTGAAACACAGCCAAAATTTCAAAACATGGCGAGTCATTGCCTCTTTGATCGTTTTCAAAGCACGATAAGGCATGCATATTCTTAGCAAGAAGTTAAATCTTTTCAAACTCTCACTCGTTCTCGATACATTGACTGCATGGTGTGTCCACTGAATAGATTATCGCAAGGTGTGAAGTTAATTTCATAACACAGCCAAAATTTCAAAACACGTCGAGTCATAGCCTCTTTGATTGTTTTCAACATCTGGTCAAATTTCTAGGCATGCATATTCTTAGCAAGAAGTTGAATCTTTCCAAACTCTCACTTGTTCTCGATACATTGAGTGCCTGGTGGGTCCATTGAACATATTTTCGCAAGGTGTGAAGTTAATTTCGAAACACAGCCGGAATTTCAAAACACAGTGAGTCATAGCCTCTTTGATTGTTTTCAAAACACAGTCAAATTTCTAGTCATGCATATTTTTAGCAAGAAGTTGAATGTTGCCAAACTCTCACTCGTTCTCGATAGATTGACTGCCTGGTGGGTTCACTGAATAGATTATCACAAGGTGTGAAGTTAATTTCGAAACACAGCCAAATTTTCAAAACACGATGAGTCATAGTCTCTTTGATTGTTTTCAAAACACAGTCAAATTTCTAGGCATGCATATTCTTAGCTAGAAGTGTGAATCTACTACCACTCGTTCTTGATACATTAACTGCCTGGTGGGTCCATTGAACATATAGTCACAAGGTGTGAAGTTAATTTCAATACACAGTCAAAATTTAAAAACACGGTGGGTCATAGTCTCTTTGATTGTTTTCAAAACATGGTGATTCATAGTCTCTTTGATTGTTTTCAAAACACGGTCAAATTTCTAGGCATGTATATCCTTAGGAAGAAGTTGAATCATTCCAAACTATCACTCATTCTCGATACATTAACTTCCTGATAGGTCCATTGAACAGATTATTGCAAGGTGTGAAGTTAATTTTGAAACATAGGCATAATTTTAAAACACGGTGAGTCATAGTCTCTTTGATTGGTTTCAAAACAAGGTCAAATTTATAGGCATGCATATTTTTAACAAGAAGTTGAATCTTTCCAAACTCTCAGTCGTTCTCGATATATTGACTGCCTGGTGGGTCCACTAAATAGATTACCGCAAGGTGTGAAGTTAATTTTGAAACATAGCCAAAATTTAAAAACACGGTGAGTCATAGCCTCCTTGATTAGTTTCAAAACACAGTCAAATTTCTAGGTATGCATATTCTTAGCCAGAAATTGAATCTTTCCAAACTCTCACTCATTCTCGATACATTGACTGCCTGCTGGGTCCATTGAACAGATTTTTGCAAGGTGTGAGGTTAATTTCGAAACACAGCCAAAATTTCAAAACACGGTGAGTCATAGTCTCTTTGATTGTTTTCAACACACGGTCAAATTTCTAGGCATGCATATTCTAAACAAGAAGTTGAATCTTTCAGAACTCTAACTTTTTCTCGATATATTGACTACCTGGTGGGTCCACTGAACAGATTATCCCAAGGTGTGAAGTTAATTTCAAAACACAGCAAAAATTTCAAAACACGGTGAGTCATAGCCTCTTTGATTGTTTTCAAAACATGGCCAAATTTCTAGGCATGCATATTCTTACCAAGAAGTTGAATCTTTCCAAACTCTCACTCGTTCTCGATACATTGACTACCTGGTGGGTCCACTGAACAGATTTTTGCAAGGTGTGAAGTTAATTTCGAAACACAGCCAGAATTTCAAAACACGGTGAGTCATAGCCTCTTTGATTGTTTTCAAAACATGGCCAGATTTCTAGTCATGCGTATCTTAGCAAGAAGGAGAATCTTACCAAACTCTCACTCGTTCTCGATACATTGATTGCCTGGTGGATCCACTGAACAGATTATCGCAAGGTGTGATGTTAATTTTGAAACTCAGCCAAAATTTCAAAACACGGTAAGTCGTAGTCTCTTTGATTGTTTTCAAATCACGGTCAAATTTCTAGGCATGCATATTCTTAGCAAGAAGTTGAATCTTTCCAAACTCTCATCGTTCTTGATACATTGACTGCTTGGAGTGTCCACTAAACAGATTATCGCAAGCTGTGAAGCTAATTTTGAAACACAACCAAAATTTCAAAACACGTTAAGTCATAGCCTATTTGATTGTTTTCAAAACCCGGTCAAATTTCTGGGCATGCACATTCTTAGCTAGAAGTTGAATCTTTCCAAATACTGACTCGTTCTCGATACATTGACTGCCTGGTGGGTTCATTGAACAGATTTTCTCAAGGTGTGAAGTTAATTTTGAAACACGACCAAAATTTCAAAACACGGTGAGTCATAGTCTCTCGGATTGTTTTCAAAATACGATCAAATTTCTAGGCATGCATATTCCTAGCAAGAAGTTGAATCTTACCAAACTCTCACTCGTTCTCGATATATTGACTACCTGGTGGGTCCACTGAACAGATTATTGCAAGGTGTGAAGTTAATTTCAAAACACAACCAAAATTTAAAAACACGGTGAGTTATAGCCTCTTTGATTGTTACAAAACACGGTCAAATTTCTAGGGATGCATATTCTTAGCAAGAAGTTGAATCTGGGAAAAATTTCACTCGTTCTCGATCATTGACTACCTAGTCGATCCACTGAACAGATTATCGCAGGGTGTGAAGTTAATTTTGAAACACAGCCAAAATTTGAAAACACGGTGAGTCAGTCTCTTTGATTTTTTTCAAAACGCGGTCAAATTTCTAGGCATGCATATTCTTAGCAAGAAGTTGAATCTTTCCAAACTCTCACTTGTTCTCGATACATTGACTACCTGATGGGTCCACTGAACATATTTTTGCAAGGTGTGAGGTTTATTTTGAAACATAGCCAAAATTTCAAAACACGGTGAGTCATAGCCCCTTTGATTGTTTTCAAAACATGGTCAAATTTCTAGGAATGCATATTCTTAGCAAGAAGTTGAATCTTGCCAAACTCACACTCATTCTCGATACATTGACTGCCTGGTGGGTCCAATGAACAGATTATCACAAAGTGTGAAGTTAATTTTGAAACACAGCCAAAATTTCAAAACACGATGAGTCATAGCCTCTTTGACTGCTTTCAAAACCCGGTTAAATTTCTAGGCATGCATATTCTTACCAAGAAGTTGAATATTTCCAAACTCTCACTCGTTCTCGATACATTGACTGCCTGGTGGGTCCACTGAATAAATTTTCGCAAGGTGTGAAGCTAATTTTGAAACACGGCCAAAATTTCAAAACATGGTGAGTCATAGCCTCTTTGATCGTTTTCAAAACACGGCCAAATTTCTGGGCATGCATATTCTTAGCAAGAAGTTGAATCTTGCCAAACTCTCACTCGTTCTCGATACATTGACTGACTGATGTGTCCAGTGAATAGATTATTGCAAGGTGTGATGTTAATTTCGAAACATCGCCAAAATTTCAAAACATGTTGAGTCATAGCCTCTTTGATTGTTTTCAACATCCGGTCAAATTTCTAGGCATGCATATTCTTTGCAAGAAGTTGAATCTCTCCAAACTTTACTTGTTCTCGATACATTTACTTCCTGGTGGGTCCACTGAACAGATTTTCGCAAGGTGTGAAGTTAATTTCAAAACACAACCCAAATTTCAAAACACGGTGAGTCATAGCCTCTTTGATTCTTTTCAAAACATGGTTAAAATTATAGGCATGCATATTCTTAGCGAGAAGTTGAATCTTGCCAAACCCTCACTCGTTCTCGATATATTGACTGCTTAGTGGGTCCACTGAACATATTATTGCAAGGTGTGAAGTTAATTTCGGCACGCAGCCAAAATTTCAAAACACGGTGAGTCATACTCTCTTTGATTGTTTTCAAAACACAGTCAAATTTCTAGGCATGCATATTCTTAGCAAGAAGTTGAATCGTTCCTAATTGTCACTCGTTCTCGATACATTGACTACCTGGTGGGTCCACATAACAGATTTTTGCAAGGTGTGAAGTTAATTTTGAAACACAGCCAAAATTTCAAAACACGGTGACTCATAGCCTCTTTGATTGTTTTCAACACACAGTCAAATTTCTAGGATGCATATTCTTAGCAAGAAACTGAATCTTGGTAAACTCACTTGTTCTCGATACATTGACTTCCTGGTGGGTCCACCGAATAGATTATCACAAGGTGTGAAGTTAATTTTGAAACACAGCCAAAATTTCAAAACATGGTTAGTCATAGTCTCTTTGATTGTTTTCAAAACACGATCAAATTTCTAGGCATGCATATTCTTAGCAAGAAGTTGAGTCTTTCCAATCTCTCACTCGTTCTTGATATAATGACTGCCTGGTGGGTCCCCTAAACAGATTTTCGCAATGTGTGAAATTAATTTCAAAACACAACCAAAATTTCAAAACTCTGTGAGTCATAGCCTCTTTGATTGTTTCCAAAACACGGTCAAATTTCTAGGCATGCATATTTTTAGCAAGAAGTTGAATCTTGCCAAACTCTCACTCGTTCTCGATACATTGACTGCCTAGTGGGTCCACTGAATAGATTTTCGCAAGGTGTGAAGTTAATTTCAAAACATAGGCAAAATTTCAAAACAAAGTGAGTCATAGCCTCTTTGATTGTTTTCAAAACATGGTCAAATTTCTAGGCATGCATATTCTTAGCAAGAAGTGGAATCTTTCCAAACTCTCATTCATCGTGGCCACCCACCATTGGATCCAGGATTCATATCCCCGCATTCTCTCCCTAGTTTTTTTTGTAGGTTTGCTCTATGCCTTACTTTGTTCAAGTTTGGCGGTCGAGCACCGGTTTGCCACAGAGGCCAACAAAAAATTACTCCCACAAGTTTGCCACCATGATCTTAAAAAAACTAGGCTTTTCTATGTTGTTTTTAGAATTTAAAATTTGTGGGGCTTTTCGTGATGCTCTCCCTCTATAATTTATATTTTGAGGCTTTTATGATGCTTTTTATAATCAGGAGGCTATGCGCCATGCCAAGAAATGAAGATCGAGCAGAGACGAGCAGAGAGAAGAAAATCACCGAGAAATAGTAGAGAGTAGCAAAATGAATTACCTTGTCTGTGTGGTCAGCTAGCAAGGCTTTATCCAATCGCTAGGCATTGGGGCCCACCTAGGACGTGCATTTGAGCACCTGTGTCTCTGGCGTCTCCCTAGGAACCGTGTGATGATAGCTGCATCTGAGCAGTATAGTACTGTAGTATACTGAAGGCTTACTTCATGAATCAGTGAGCAGGAGTACTCGAGTACTACTCCGTACTACTAGAACTCTACTGCCACCGCTGCCCGCCGCCCGCCACCCTAGGAGTAGTAAAAAGCTGAAAATAGCCACCGCCGCCTGCAACCTGCTACCTGCAGATGCCTACCTACTGGAGTATAGTAAAAAGAAGACATATGTATTACTATTAGAGTACTAGTAGTACTACTCGAGTATAAAAGGCATATACTCTGTATTACTGGAGTACTAGTAGTACTACTCGAGTATAAAAAGACATATACTCCGTATTACCGGAGTACTAGTTCAACAATCTTTTTACCGGAGTATAAAAAGATTCGTGCATCTTCTTCAACAAGATCTGCCGAAAGTGAGCAGTGCGCTATTTTCTTTTGTTAATCAAGTACTAGTCTTACCATTACCACTATCTTAACTCTATATGGTGTACGAATAACTTTGAATATTGATTGTTGGATTAAGATTCACGAATCCCAACATTTACAACCATTGGATATTATTTTCCATTCTAGCATCTAGAAGATTCTACTCATAGTCTTCATCACAATGAAATGCTATGCACAAACCTCAAAACACACTTCTCCATCATTCTAGAATTCCCCCTCGTTTCTATAGACCATGTTACCAAAATTTTCAAGTGTTAGATTTTAGGGTCTTTTGTGCTAAATGTATAGACTTGGATGTAATTTTCATTTTTTTGATGTCCTTGGTGTAACATGTACACATCACACTTACCGTGTTAATTAATTGAAGAATCTCGCTCCCTCGGGACATACCCTAGTTAAAAAAGGTACCACCGCCCGGTTGTCAGAAAAAGTGGGGACCATATGTTTTCTTACAGTTCCGTAGAATTAGCACATTTCAAGATTCCCTAGCGAACCGCGCCGAGTTAAATAAATTTATGTCGATTTAAAGAAATTAGATCAAATTTGAACTACAAGTAAGCGTGGTAGATTCCTCTTGAATTTTCCAAACATCGTCTGAAGGGACCCACGATGTCTATATATCAAGCCTTAAGTTCCGGGATAGAGTACAAAACGGTAGTAGCTCCGTCCAAGGCTTAAGGCCTAGTATTTTGTTGAAAAGTCAAACTATGCAAAGTTTGACCAAGTTTGTAGAAAAATATATTAATATTTACAATATGAAATACATACCCTTTGATACATCATGAAACACTAGTAAGTTACACATGCCCTGCACGTGAGACTCAGATAATACACGTCAGACATATCATCACTATATAAAATTATAATAGGTAAAGCAGAAAAAATTATAAATTTGATCAACATCTATAAAGTATAGGTATATTTGGTGCATGTACTTTGTATATCATGTAGAAGAAAATGATTATTAGCTATCTAAAACTTGAAAATTTTGGTAACATTGTCTAGAGAAACGAGGGAGAAGATTCTAAAATAATGGAGAAGTGTGTTTTGAGGTTTGTGCATAGCATTCATTGTGATGAAGACTATCAATAGAATCTTCTAGATGCTAGAATGGAAAAGAAGATCCAACGGCTGGAAATGTTGGGATTCGCGAGTCTTGATCCAACGGTCAATATTCAAAGTTATTTGTACACTATATAGTGGTAAGATATAGTGTACGAATAACTTTGAATATTGACCGTTGGATCAAGATTTACTAATCCCAACATTCCATCCATTGGATCTTCTTTTACATTCTAGCATCTAGTAGAAGAATCCATTGATAGTCTTCATCACAATGAATGCTATGCATAAACCTCAAAACACACTTCTCCATTATTCTAGAATCTTCTCCCTTGTTTCTCTAGACAATGTTACCAAAATTTTCAAATTTTATATAGCTAATAATCATTGACTTCTACATGATATACAAAGTACATAAAGAACCAAATATACACCCATACTTTATACATGTTGATCAATTTTATTTTTACTTTACATATTATAATTTTATATAGTGATGTTATCTAACTCTCATGTGCAGGGCACGTGCAACTTACTAGTAGTGGTAAAGTATATTCACATGATATCTACTAATATCATACAGTTTTTCTTGATAGTTTTTTCTGGAAGTTTGGTTAAACTTTTCGTAGCTTAACTTATCAAAAAAAGCCTTAAGCTCTGGGACGGAGGTACTACTGAGAATAAAAGAGAGGCAGGGCGGGAGGGCAGCGCGACAGGGCGGTTGAAGGCGGTACGATGTCAGAGCAAAATTATGATGGGTTCCTGACATGAGGTACTAAATCCTTTACAGCGTACACACTCTACGAGTAGTAGTAGTAAATTTCACGACATATGTCCATGCAAAACAAAAAAATTGTTTTCTCTCTCTCATTCGCTGCCTCACGATCCATCTCTCCTCGGCACTCTCTCGTCCATAGTGTTGCGCATGTGTGTCTTGGTATAGGTCTCAGCTATGTCTCTGGCGTGTGTGTTGGTGTACATAGGAACGAACCACTTAGGGCATTGGCGACAAAAATCAGTACAATTCAAACTTTAGAATTTTTCTCTTCTGTCCAAACATCAGGAATGAAGGTTATTTAAAGGATGACCATATTGGCATCATATCTCTACTACTATAATGGAGTAGTTTTGAATTGGATCCATAGCACCGATCCTGACCATTGGGATGTTAGATCCAATGGTTCAGAGCAGCTGGATTCATGTTGAAGGAGTAGTACCTAGAGCAAACTCCACCATGTTCTAGAACCATCATGCCACCACTCCCAAAATTTCATAGCACAGTAGGTTGTATTCTCAATGTGTAGATATTTATTATTAATAGACTTAATTTATGCATTTTTTTCTGTAACAAGACTATTGACTTAATGTTTGTTAAATAACATTTCATACGGTATATACGTGTGTGACACGTGCCTTTTACTAGTATAGTTTATGATACAGTTCCCACATCTAGTAGATTCGCGCATCTTCTTCAACAAGATCCGCCGAAAGTGAGTAGTGCGCTGTTTTCTTTTGTTAAGAAGGTGCTAGTCTTATCATCACCACTATATAGTGTGTACGGATAACCCTGAATATTGACCCTTGGCTGGATCAAGACTCGCAAATCCCTACATTGTCAACCGTAGGATCTTCTTTTCCATTCTAGCATCTACAAGATTCTGTTGATAGTCTTTAGATAATTAATATATATATAAAGAAACCTCAAAACACACTTATCCGTCATTCTAGAATATTCTCTATTATTTCTCTAGGCCATGGTACGAGAATTTTTCAAGAATTAGGCAGCTAATAAACGTTTATTTCTACATCTCTACCACTATAATGGAGCAGTTTAGAATAGGATCCATAGCACCAATCCTGACCATTGGCCTGTTAGATCCAATAGTTCAGAACAGCTAGATTCATGTTGAATAGTACCTAGAGCAAACTCCACCATGTTCTAGAACCCTCATGTCACCACCCCCAAAATTTCATAGCATAGTAGGTTGTATTCTCAATATGTGTAGATAGTTATTATTAATAGACTTAATGTGTGTTTTTTTTCTCTAACAAGACTATTGACTTAATGTTTGTTAAATCAAATTTCATATAGTATATACGTGTGTGACACATGCCTTTTACTAGTGATGATATAATGCACAAGAACCAAATATACACCATATAGACGTGGCCCGGTTTTATAATTATTTCGAGCTTTACCTATTATAATTTCATATAGTGATGATATGTCATACTTCTGTATATTACGTGAGTCTCACGTGCAAAGCACGCACAACTTAGTGTGTGGTACTACTAGGAAGAACATGGCTTATTAGCTCCAAGATGGAGAAGGAGAAGGACATGACTACTTCTCATTGCTTGATTTTAGGGTCCTTTGTGCTAAATGTATGGACTTGGATGTAATCTTCATTTTTTGAGGTCCTTGGTGTAACATGTACATATCCACTTACCATGTTAATTAATTGAAGAGAATCTCGCTCCCTCTGGTCATACCCTAGTAAAAAAGTGCCACCACCCGCCGACTTTCAGAAAAAGTGTGGACCATGTTTTGTTACAATTCCCTAGTCTTAGCACATTTCAAGATTCCCTAGTTAATTGCGCCCACTTAAATGACTTTATGTTGATTTAAAGAAATTAGGTCAAATTTGAACTTCAAGTAAGCGCGGTAGATTCCTCTTGAATTTTCCAAACATCGTCTAAACGGACCCACAATGTCTATATATCAAGCACCACAAAGATTTTTAAAAAATACAACTAACTTTGTGCTAAGAATTGGCATGCCGATGAATTTGACCTCGTTTTCCAAACCTTCAAATAAAACAAAGAAAAAATAAAATACTTTTCCATTACGTCGTCTTATGTGTAGTACTTGCCTTGAAAAATGGGAAGCAGGTACTAGTCTTACCATTACCACTATATAGTGTATGAGTTACTTTGAATATTGATCGTTTGATCAAGACTCGCAAATCCCAATATTGCCAACCGTTGGATATTCTTTTCCATTCTAGCACCTACAAGATTCTGTTGATAATCTTTAGCACAATGAATGTTATACATGTAGAAAAACCTCAAACCACACTTATCCATCATTGTCGAATCTTCTTGGTCATTTGTCTAGACCATGGTTCTAAAATTTTCAATTATTAGGTAGCTAATAAACATTTATTTCTACATGATATAAAGTGCAAGAACCAAATATACACTCATACTTTAGAGATGTTGGTCAAATTCATAAATGTTTGGAGCTTTACCTATTATAATGTTATATACTGATGACATGTCATGCTTCTGTATATGATGTGAGTTTCACGTGCAAGGCACATGTAGCTTACTGGTACTAATACTACGAAGAGCATGGCTCAGCTCCGTAGTGGAGGAGCATGACCCGACTACTAATTTTCATTGCTTGATTGTAGGGTTCTTTGTGTTAAATGTATGGACTTGGATGTAATTTTCACTTTTTAAGGTCCTTGGTGTAACATGTATAGATCTAATAACTATGTTAATTATTGAAGCATCTCACTCCTTCGGGACATACTCCAATCAAAAAATAAAGTGCCACCACCTAGTTTTTAGAAAAAGCGGACCATGTTTTGTTTCAATTTTCTAATCTTTGCACATTTCAAGCTTCCCTATATATTAGATAACTACTGATATGGGGTGGCCCAATCTTCTCAGCAAGCACTTGTCGATGATGATGGTGGATGATAGATAACTAGTGTATAGCTATGATCTCTCCTGCTCGAATCCTGATGCCAATGCAACAACTCTCGAACCTTGTAGAATATCCACAACACCATACTCTTGTACACGTAGCCGTCGACCACGAACGGTAGTTTGCAATCTACTAATTCGTAATGGAACAACAGATCACACTCAATTATAGTTGGTAAAATCGATCACAGGGTAATTCTAGAGGTTCTATGAAAGAAACAACTCCAAAATATTTTAACATGGTCTAAAACCTAACTTCTGTGGAGGCCCATCTATTTAAGAGGTTTGGGGGCGGTGGCCTAAGCTTGGGACGACTTGGTCCCACCTAACTAGGATACAAACCGACCCAAAGTTGGGTTCGGCTCAGGGTTCTGCCGTGGCAGACTTTGGGCCCTTTTCCATGCCGCGACAGCCTGTCGATGAGAAAGTTTGAATATTATTGACTGCGCCAGTATTCTGATCCACTCCCTCTTGCATGTCCTTGATATTCCCATCAATAGACTCGTGCCAATTAACAAGGTCCTCATCCTGCTTTTTCTGTGACACAACATCATCATCACTAGTAGACATGATTAGTAGGTTAGTGCAAAAATCAAAATCTGTTTGGTGGAAAAATCTCACAACTCACTCACAACTGACAAGAAAGTAGATCTTACCGTTCCAAAGTGAATAGAGATGCTTTACCAAACGCAATCAAGGACTTATGCACTGATGTGATGAAGTGAATATCAAAGGTATTGAGAACGATCGCAGGGCACACAGGTTATTTATGGTGGAACTATAGGTATGGTATCCTATCTACACCGCAAACAAGTCCTAGTGTTGATCGTACAAAACCGAAGAAACACACACGTGGAGATAAACGTGGCAATGCAACTATGAAGGGTGTTCCACTACTCTCGAGAGACACTGGCAAAGCTCAAAGTAAACACGCACAAGATTGTTGAATCTACCGGTGCACAAAGATATCACTAGGGCTCTTGCTCAAGTTCACCTTTTCTCTTTTTCTTTTGTATAGCTTCTTTCTCTTTTTCCTTTTTCTTTTGCTATTTTGCTTTTTTTTAATATATATCACACAGGGCCAAATTACAAAGCACAGTACCAAAATCCTAGGAGCAGCCTATAGGAGCGGAAACTAGTCTCAATGGGCAAGTTCCTATACCTTTGAAATAGAATGGTTGTGGCTAAAGTAAAGGAAAAGTGCAATTTTTTCACTTTGTAAGCCTCGCTGTCGTGGCAGAAAAACTGATCAAAATCGCGCCGTGGCAAAAAATTCCCTATCACGCCAGAAAAACAGTACAAAAACTGTGCTGCGGCAGAACTCGCGGCAGGACTCGGCCTCGCGGCAGAAAAAACGGCAGAAAATGTATCGTGGCAAGAAACCGAGTCATGGCAGAGAAACAGTCTGTTTCTGTGTCGCGGCAGAGACGGCAGATTTTTTTTAATTCCGACTTGCCAAGTAGTAAACAATGAGGATTCTTGTATGGATCGGATCTAGCTTTGTGGCGGCGGAAAAATAAAGGTGGAAAGAACTAGAAAGAACAAACTACGAAGAACAGATCTAGATCTAAGCTAAAAGATGAACACGACCAGCAACTATTACTCGAATACGATGTAATCTAGGCTATGGCAACTCTTTTTGTGGGGCTTTTTCTGTATAGGATGGAACAAATACTAATCTATGGAATGATTTGTGGATGCTTACCGAGGCAACGAGGAAATCTGATACCAAGATGATATGGGGTGGCCCGATCTTCTCAGCAAGCACTTGTCGATGATGATGGTGGATGATAGATAACTAGTGTGTAGCTATGATCTCTCCTACTCGAATCCTGATGCCAATGCAATAGCTCTCGAACCTTGTAGGATATTCACAACACCACACTCTTGCACACGTAGCCGTCGACCACGAACGGTAGAACATGGTGGAGTTTGCGCACGTAGCAGCTGGATTCGTGTCGAAGGAGTAGTACCTAGAGCAAACTCCACCATGTTCTAGAACCATCATGTCACCACCACCAAAATTTCATAGCATAGTAGGTTGTATTCTTAATATGTGTTGATAGTTATTATTAGTAGACTTAATGTATGCATTTTTTCTCTAACTAGATTATTGACTTAATGTTTGTTAAATCACATTTCATACAGTATATACGTGTGTGGCACCTGTCTTTTACTAGTACTAGTAGAAGTTAATGTAGAAGTAAATGTTTGTTAGCTATATCTAATACTTGAAAATTTTGGTAACATGGTCTAGGGAAATGTCTGAGAAGATTCTAGAATAATGATGGAGAAGTGCTTTGAGGCTTGTGCGCATAACATTCATTGTGCTAAAGACTATCAATAAAATCTTCTAGATGCTAGAATGGATAGAAGATCCAATGGTTTGCAATGTTGGGATTTGCTAGTCTTGATACAACAATCAATCTTCGAAGTTATCTGGACAATATATAGTTATAAGATTATATAATAGGTAAAGCTCAAAACATTATAAATTTGATCGATATCTATAAAGTATGGGCGTATATTTGCTTCTAATACTTTGGAAGTTTTGGTTCCTAGCTAGAATTTGCCAACCCAAAGTTTGGCAAATTGGTATGTGTTTGGTTTTTTTTGCCATAGTTTGGCTTGCCACACTTTATTAAACATATGGTCCATCGGTCATAGAGTGAATTTATTGCCAAGTTTTGCCACTCTTTATGGCTTTGATTTTCTAAGCCATACTTTTGTGGCTGCCACAATTGTCAAAGTTAGGCTTGGCAAAGTGTGTCAATGTAGAAGTCCAAGTTTATTAGCTTTGAATATTGCCCATTCGATCTTATTTTCCATTCTAGCATCTAGAAGATAAGTATTATTGATCGTCTTTAGCACATTGAATGATATGCTCAAAACACACTTCTCCATCATTTTAGAATCTTTTCAGTCATTTCTCTAGACTAGGTTACCAAAATTTACAAGTATTAGGTATAGCTAATAAACGCTGACTTCTATAGGATACAAAGTACAAGAATCAAATATACACCCACACTTGATTGATGTTGATCAAATTTATAATTTTATGAGCTTTAGCTATTATGTAATCTAAGCACTATATATTGTACGAATAACTTTGAACTTTGATTGTTGGATCAAGACTGGTAAATCCCAATACTGCTAACCGTTGGATCTTAATTCTATCCATTATAGCATAAAGAAGATACTATTCATAGTCTTTAGCATACTAAACGATATGTACAAACCTCAAAACACACTTCTCAATAATTCTAGAATGTTCTTCATCATTTCTCTAGAGCATGGCGAGTACTATTAGGTAGCTAAAAGGTTGATTACTACTACATGATACAAAGTACAAGAACAAAATATACATCGGATATTCTATGGACGTGGCTCAAAATTATAATTATTTTTTGAGTTTCACCTATTATAGTTTTATAGTGCTCGTATTTATCTAAGTTCGGCGAGCTGGCTTGAGGATTGACATCCTTTTATTTTGGCATGTGTTCAAATCCAGCGTGCGAGAAATGCGATTCTACCGTGCATGCTATCTAGCGAGGGAGAAATGTGGGTTCACGTCCTTTCATGTAACATAGTCTACGTGATGAGACGATACAATACTGAGCCAGACATGACAACTTGCTAGTCTAGCACTCTAGCTATAACTCCAACAGGCATCCTCGATCTAGTTGCGCACTGTAGAAGACCAACGAGGGAACATGCAAAATTAACACCCCTCATTCAAAGAGCCTCCCATCTTCCCCATCTCTACCGATCCCCATTCACCAACGCTGGCTAGCCGCATTTTGGATCCTCTCGAGCATGCACTTCCTAAATTTTCCTAGCCATTTCTCGCCTACTGCATCTATTCTTGCAGGCCTCCATCACTCTCCTCCAAGAAACCCCAACAATCATATTTGAATCCGCCCTCGTCCCTAGTCCATCTGGACGCAATGGCGGATTCGATGCACAACATTCAGTATGGTGGCTGGAGCAAGTTCAGCGACGATGCCTTCGAAGAAATCGCTATGCGTATGGACACTACCAGCGCCCTCCGGCTAGCCGCATGCTCCAAGGAGTTGTGCCGCCAAGTCGCCGACAGAAAAGGTAGCAGATGCCCCAACGACGGTTGCAGGACATTGGTCACCTTCCACGACTTCCTCAACCACAAGATGGCGTGCCCGCACGGCCCGTTCAACTGCACTGAGCTTGGCTGCGAGTTTTCCGCCCCGCCCACGGCGCTCCTCGCTCACCTCGAAAAAGCCCACTCAATGGAAGTGCAGAGTTTTCACTACGACGAGGAACACAAGTACATCTCCCAGCCTTTGCTGGCACCTGGCTCATGGAGAGTAGAGACCGTGGTATCCAGGGACGATTGTACATTGTTCGCCGTGCGATTTGACATGCTAGACTATGGCCTCGCCGTATTCGTCCAGTGCGTCAGGTCGGCGGTGTGCTTGTTTCCGTGGTACGTGGTGGAGTTGCACTTTTATAAACCTTCAATGATAGGAGAGGACCTGGAGGAGTTCACCGAAGATAGCATGTTTTTCGAGTCAAAGAGCAGCACGTCATCGGCCACCGTCAGGATTACTGAAGATTTTCAGAATTTCCTGATTAAGAAACATGATAGGTTCACAATGGATTACTCATTCTGCATCCACAATGTGGGAGATGGCAACTATGGCCATCTTGATTCTGATGATGATCTGCCATTCAAGTTTGTTTAGATCAAATGCTGGAGATGATCTAGCATTTCCTTTGAAACATGGCTCTGTATTTTTTCTTATTAGCTATTCAACACGAATCCAGCTGCTCCGAACCATTGGATCTAACAGCCCAACGGTCAGGATTGCTACTGTGGATCCAATTCAAAACTGCTCCATTATAGTGGTAGATCTTATGATAATTAGCATGCTGTAATTTAGTCCACCGATTATTACTTCCTTTAGAAATCCGAGGTACATATCTCAGCCGTTGTTGGCACCGCGCTCATCAAGACTAGAGAACATCGGATTTGGGGACGTTGGTACGGTGACGAGGGTCTAACTCGTCAATTCCCATTGTTATGGACTTGGGTTTTGGAGAATGAAGGACCACTGGAGGCATCAGTCAGCTAGCAAACAAGCACATAGGGACACAAGGTTTATCCAGGTTCAGGCCTCGTAGAGGTCCCTACTCCTGCTTGTCTGCTCTTGGAATTAACAAAGGAATCGAAGATTACAGGGGCGCGCAGATGCAATCTGGCGAGAGTTGTGGAAACTAGGGTTGCGTGTGTCCTCCTCGCCGTCCCCTCCTGGCCTTTATATAGATAGGATAGGTCTCGGGTAGCAGGTTGAGTCGGTTACAGATTAGGTATTCCCTTTAAACTTTCTATCTTAAGCTTCTTCTTGTCTCGCAAGCAATCGAGAGTCCGTGGGCTACTCAAATTCTTCATTTGGGCCTTGGCAACACCGTGGGCTTCTGCCGTATCTAGACCGTATATACCAAGATCGAGTACCTCAAGGGTATACCCATGTCAGTAGCGCCCGAGTGTCTAGTGGAATCGCAGATTTGACTAGGGACTTTATGAAGCCTTTCAAGTGCATGATTGAGTATTTTTCGAGTGTTCAGTTCATGTCATAGAGATTGTTGATATACGTGCGTGATTTAGCTAATGTATCGGTATCAGTTAACTGCCTTAGGGCAAAACAACGCAATCGACTCAAACTCGAGTCCCTAGACCCGAATTCAAAAAAGTGCTGGTGTAATTCGACTCAGGCCGCGGAGGTCTTACAGAAGTTGAATTCCAGTGTATGGGTGTGAGCACTCAACTCCGCAAGGCATGTTCATCGCACCTGCAGGCACGGATATGTTTTCTGGTAGTGCGCAATAGATGCGTTGCCAGGCCTTATCCAGGTCTTATCTTCATGCTGTAAGCATGGCATCTGAATTTTTGTCATCGCGGAGATGATTCGGGTGGCCTAGGAGACGTAGTCTCTTTGTAGGGATAGTATGAGGCGGTGTCGCCATAGCATTCAAGTGTGGATGTTATCAACACACAGTACGATGTACAAATAATCATAGGGTGCGCGACTAGCGCTCCCTATGGGAGTAGCTCTCGAGTGCCTGGTTGAGTCGAAGACACAGGCAGGGACTAAAAGCTTTTTGTGACTGCTGTTGGATTTTTACAGCTTGCTTCAGTCGAATTTGCTTCCAGCGCTCCCTATGGGAGTAACCCATAATCCTCAACCGAATCCTAGATTCGAGTGGTGGGTATATCCTGAATGTTCATATTCCTGCATAAGAGATAAATCGTAGGGTGCGCGACCAGTGCTCCCTATGGGAGTAGCCCCCGAGTGCTTGGTTGAGTCGAAGACTCGAGTAAGGACTAAAGTAGTCGAAGTCTTCTGCTGCTGAAATGACGTTAGTGCTGATGATGTGATGACCTTGGTTGCCCGCGTGAGCGGCTTTGACGGGATGTGACGAGTGGTGGGTCCCACTTTCTTACTTTGATTTGACCAGGCGTGCGTAATCTTCTGTTTTAACTGCATCTCCTTGATTTCCACGCGTAATGGAGATAGTGGGGGACGGTTCGTGTTTTGGCTTCTCCACGTGTTGATGGCGATGTGCACCACGCGTCTAGTAGGGTTTCTGCTGGCTGTTGGATGGCATCCGTGAGGAAGTTAAGTAGCAACGCAGCTGCGGTAATTTTCCCATCTACCTTTCTCTGCTCGTGCCTCCATTGCCATTGTTGCCGCTCTTTGCTTCCCTGCGCACATCCTCTTCGTGACACTGGACCAACTCCATGTATTTCCGAGCTACTTCCTCCGTTCTCACCGCCATCGCAAGATGGGCAAGAAGAAGGGAGGCGCCGCCGCTGAGTCTACCATCGCCATTGCCGCCGCCAAGAAGAAAGGCGGCTCCGCCACCATGGGCACCAGCGCCACCGGTGCTGGGAAGAAGAAGGGTGCGGGTACCTGTGTCACCAATGGTGCATGGCGTTCATCCATCATCAAGTCTTCCGAGCTTCATCTCCTGCGTCAAGATGGAGTTCTCTCCCCCATGGAGGACGACTCGCGAGTGCCCAGCGTGGAGGTAACTCCTTGCCCTCCTGCTGGTTTCCGGGTGATGTTCCTTGCGTTCATCATGTGAGGTCTTTCTCTGCCCCTGCATCCTTTCTTCAAGGGCCTCCTTTGCTTCTATGGGCTCTAGCTGCATCAGCTGTCCCCAAACTCTATTCTCCATATCTCCTGCTTCATTACCCTTTGCGAGTGCCGGCTCGGAGTCGAGCCACACTTTGGCCTCTTTAAGAGGATTTTTAAGCTGAAGCGCCAGTCAGCATCTGGTTCTGTAGTCTACGACGTAGGTGGCTGCGGAATCCATGTCGACTCCTCCGCCACTTATTTCGATATGAAACTCATGGCGTCCGTCCAAGGGTGGAGAGACAAGCGGTTCTACATCTTTGACCAGAAGGCTGACGGAGAGCACTACGGACTCATGCCCTTTGACCCCGCTACGCCGTGCAAGAGAAGGTGTTCTTGGAAGAATGTTGTGATCTCTGGCGAGTCCGAGGAGACAGAAGTGCTGTACAAGCGCGTCTACGACCTCGAGAGCCGCATGGGTAAAGAAGAGGGAGGCGCCACCCTCATTCGCACATGGTTGCGCCATCGTATCCAGCCTCTGCAAGCCAGAGTCCACCCCAGGTTCCAATGGGTTGGTGCGAACGATGCCACTCGCGTATCTGCCAATGGCATTTCTGCGGGTGAAGTAGATAAGTGGCTGCGACTGGTGACAAAGTATACCGCCAAGGAGGTTCTCCCAGGCAAACCAGTCGTTCCTCCCTTCGAAGCCTCAAACCCTCCTCCTGAGGTAGAATTGTGCTACGATGTAGCTTTCTTTGTCGATTGCCATTAAGTTCTTGATGTATAATGAATTATCTTCTGAATGCAGGATTGGAAGGTGTCTCCAATTTGCCCCCTCTTCCTGAAGGGGTTATTCCTCGCGAAGTAGATGAAGACAACAAGTCAGAATCGACCGTCCCACTTGAAGAGGAGGAAGGAGCCCTAGAGTCCAGTGATATGGACACTTACAAGCGTTCCCGCAGCGAGGACTCGGATGCTTCGTCTCCGTCGACTCCAGAAGGCCCTTTTGTTGGTGCAGATGAGCCGATTCTCGCCGTTCCTGTGTGCTCCATGGCTCCTCCTGTCTGGAAGAAGCTTCGACTGCCAAAGGAATCGTCGGAGTCGGAGGAGCGGTCCTTCGAACTTGATAGATTTGACTGGTAAGTTCTGTATTCGCGACCTTGTTTTTGTTTCTTCTTTGAGTTGCCATCTCTCCTAAAGCTTTTACTTGACTTGTGTTTCAGCCAAGCGGCATCGTCGTCTTCTGACGACGTCCAATTTGTGAAGAAGTCCGGAGTCACAGACTCCAAGGCTAAGAAGATGGCTTCGTGGTCTCCTTCTCCTCCATTGGCGGCCCACTCCGGGCATAATTCATCGAGTTCCCCGCATGCTGGGGAACACCAGATGGTTACCTGGATGACTGTGCAATAGCCTTCTTCGGAGTCTGTGGAGGATCATGTAGGTATCTTGTAGTTGACAATTAAATTTATTCTTGGCGCTATTTACTTGAACTTTTATTGTCTCCTGATGCAGCTCATTGTGAAGGAGGCTGCCCGCTTAGTGGAGCAAGTCCTTGACATGGGTCGACAGCATGCGTGACTGGACAATCTACATCGCATTATTGAAAGTAAGTCTTGACTTCGTCTTTGTCTTTGTGAATTTCATTGATTTGATTTGGTGATATTCCCTATATGTTGCAGCTGAGCATAATGAATTACTTCGCCATGCTGCTGCACTGGAGAAGACGCTGGCCGTGGCGACGAAGAATCGTGACGAGGCGGTCGCAGCTTTGGAGGAGTCGCGGAAGCGAGAGGAGGATCTCCGTGTCTCCACTATCGAGAGGGAGAAGTCATTCGAGGAGCAATTTTTTTCGCGATTGCCAAGTCCCTCTCAGGTCTTCTTTTTCATCTGGATGTGCCTTTCTCTTCTATGATTTGACGTATGGTTGTTATACTAACACTTTTGTGTATACAAATGCCAGTGGCTTGAGCTTTGACGCCCAATCTCTGTGCCGCGCGGATGCTTTGGCAGGTGTTGTCGTTGCAGTCGAAGACCGTAGTGTACCCCTCCAGGAGACGTTGGGGAAGGCCAAGGATGTACTCAGTCGTATCCGTGAGGACTTAACTCCCAAGGCCGGACTGATCGAAAACCTTGGAGACTTGGTGGAGTCCCTGGCTGGAGGAATCCATGTGGACTTCAAGAATTCACAGCGCTCCGTCGGTGCCACCATGGCATTCGCAATGGTGCAAGCCCATGGCATGGAGATGGATCCTGCCGCTATTTCTGAGGCGATGCCTGTCGACGCAGGAGGCCAGCAGGTAGTGTTTGCTCCCTTTGCTGATAAATGCAAAAATTATGGTCCTCGGCTTATCGAGACACTCGCCAAGTATTCTGAGGTGTGGCGTCAAGCGAAGGCTGCAAAGGCTACGGTATCTAGGGGTACTACCGGCAAGTCCATGGCGTCGGAGACCGCCACGGATGCGATGAAGCCCCCGAGGCCCAAATCCAAGTCGAAGAAAAATGCTCCGTAGTTTGTCTGTGTAATAGCTCTAGTGTTTGGCCTTTTTCTTGTGGAACAATACTTTTATGGGGGTGCCTCAGTCAGGACCTTGACATGTTTGAATGCATCTAAACCTTTTGTCAATGTATCCTCGGCCTCTTATTTTTGCTTTTGCTTGGTTTGTGATAGGGTACATAGAGTGGTCCTTCGAGTGATCCTCGTGATCTTCCATCAGCCGATGAAACCGTGGCGCAGTCGTGCTCAATGGGTGGATGAGTTGTCCCTGCTTTCGCGACTGCATGTAACATCCCAAAACTTTAATCCAAGTGATCAAGATCAAATCTACCCAATTTAGGGTTGACAAAAACTTTTCCATTTAAAAGTCTTTAAGCATTCATATGTGTGTGCATTTAAATAGGAGTTGTTTTGAATTGCCATGATTGAGTGATCTATTGATTGTAAAATAACTCTAAGGTGAATTACACATCATCTAGATCATCCCCAAGCAAATCCCAAAGAAAAATAAATCAAAAAGAATTAAATAAGCAAATGGTCACTTGTGCCATTTTAATCACCTAGCCTACTTTGGCTATTCCTAGCACTCAATATCAAACAGAAAAAATTGTGGTTCTTTGCACCCCTTGCTAGTACACGTAGCGATGTGCCAAGGCCCACTTTGTGATCTCCCAAAAACATTCAAACTCTAATTTTAAATGACATTTGAAAATTGAATCTAGTTCATATGTCTAGATAGCACTTTTTCAAAAACCACTCAAATGAACTCCATTTCAAAATCCCAAGCAAACCTAGATGCTTAAGCATAAGATGAATCACTCCACCAAAAATCTTTCGAAAATTCAAAAGTTTCTCTCATGCGGCCATTTGATCGAACATCTTGTTAGCAGAATCATTATGGCCTAACTAATACTGTTTTTGAGCAAATCTTGTCGAGCCAATTGATGCACATTGATCACCTTGGTCTCCCCAGGCCCAACCAGACCAAAACCACCCCATTCCCTAGCCCCTGGCACCAGTGCACCGCCACCCCGACGCCATGCTCACCGGCCAAATGTGCACAAACCACAGGCGACCACCAGCCCCTCTCCGCCGCTCCAGGGAGTGAGGCAAGACCTCACCGCCGCCCACGGTCCACCCCATGGCCCCTGCTAGCCCCTGGACCACCTCAGAGCCGCGTCGCCCTTTCTCTCTGCGTGCAGCCAGAGCGCGCCAGAGCGCGATCGCCGCCAGCACGCCACATACCACGCCTTGACACCAAATCGCGCATGCTGCTTCGCCTCGACACCCACACCCCGCCAGACACGGCCGTGCACCGCCGCGCGACCCACAGTCGCAGGGAGTCGCGTCGAGCACCGCCCCTGTCTCCCAGAGTGCGGGAAGCCCCCGACCAAATGCCACCGCCCCTAGCCGCGCCATGACGCCGGAGGACTGCCAGCAGACCGCCTACCTCGCCCACACCGGTAGCCCTCTGTATCGCCGTCACCGACGAGCTCCGCCCATACCCATCGGTCCACTCGTCGAGCCTATATAAGGAGGCCATCCCCAGCCTCATTCTGCACACCATCTCACTCCCCTCTCCCCATTGACCATTGCCCCTCTCTCGCTGGAGCCGCTTGAGCAGCACATCGCCGGAATTGCGCCGGAGGTAGCCGTTGCAGAGGAGGAGAAGTCCCTGTCGATTTCGTCCACCTCAGCCCTTGCCACGACCTCGCCTGAGTCCGCCGTCGCCGTCCAGTTCGTTTGCCCGCCTCGCCGCACTAGCTGGAGCCCTGGTACGTCCCAAGTAGACCCCCACCGACCGCTCTAGGGTTCAGTCACATCGGCGATGAGTCTGTCGTCGACGACGACCGTGGACCGTTGATCCTTGTTCTAATCGTAGCGCCCAGATTGCCCCGTACCGCTTCGGGTTTTAAGTGCCACTGACATGCGGGACCAGCCTATCAGTCGCCCTCTGCGCCACGGAGCGCCACTGGGCCGGCCCATTTAGTTTCCCGCGCTGACCCAGTAATTCAAATATAAGTTTTTCTCTTTTAGACTTAAATCAATTATGTCCCTTAGTTTAAAAATCAATTCAGGAAGATTTACTGAACCAAAATGAGTGATTCCAATTTTGCTGGAAAGCTACTGAAAATCTCTATCCAAGCCCGTTGGATTTAAACCATTTAGAGTTAGAGATCTCTCCTAGTTAAAATAACAAACAGAAGCTTTTGCACATTCAAACATTTTTTTAAAATCAACCATAATAGCTTTTGAGTTGATTCCAACTCTCAAAAATCACATTTAACCATACCTATCTGAATATGTAATAATATTAAGGTTTGCATGCAGTGACTTTGGACTAGTACCAAAATAATGCTATATAGGCATTTCTAGTCACTTTAAATAATTAATTATTAAACTTAAACTTATTAAAATGTGATCCAACCCTTAAATCACATTCCCATGTGTTAGAATATGTGGTGATGACATGTGTCCATATGATCCCATATTTTAATTGGAGAATATTAAATCTTAGTTAATTTCAATCAGTAGAAATTACTTTTCTCAAATAAAAAGAATGAAACTAGTTCATTAAACCTTGTGATGCTTGTGATGATAATAGATCATCAAATATGTGCCTTAGTGTGCTAAGTAGACTAGTTAAGTATTGTTTGGTGATTGTGTATTTTGTATGTATTTATAGACGATAGTACCAACCAAGTCTACGAGGAGGAGGAGTTCTACCAAGAGGATGAGGAAGAAAACTTCAACCACTACACTACCCAAGGCAAGCTAACACTTGCAAGTATTATACTTAGCAAGTCATCTTTAGCAATGCAAGCTAACCCTTGCAAACTAGATAACCTAAGAAAATGCATTAGGCATGCTTTGGTTATACCATTTTTGACTTATACCTACCCCAAGTTTTATTTACAAGATTTACTTTCTTTACTTTGCCAAAGTCCTTTACTTGTTTAAAGGTAGCATAAAGAGTATAAAACTTGACCTATCTAATCAGACTTAGATGTCATTCTATGGCATGAGATTGAGATTAGCATCCCACATTAGTGAACACTCTTAACTTAGTAGTTGGAATTAAATCAAAACTGGATTCACTTTAGATGGGAATACTTGGTGAAAAGGACTTGTGAAAATCTTGGAATGATGAGTCATTCTATTGAGATGTTTTGACATGTGTTGAGAAACACAAATGGTTTATGATGATGAAAATGTTGAGGCATGAGCCTTAGCCCTTTTATAAAACTGATGGTTGGGTTCGGATGCGATACCATTCCAATTTTACTGTATAACCACAATACCTGAATTGGGTAAGGCTTAGCCGGAAGTTTATATGCATTAGTATTAGTTCCCTCATGGGAGAGGTTTGAGATGAGGCTACCTCTCAAGGTTGTCCACCTATGTAGTGCCCAAAATGACATATGGTCATGGTTGGGAGGCCATGCTCATAAGAGAGGTGCTTATACTAGGGTGTGTAAAGGAAAGGTTATGTTTGATTATCTGCATACTAAGTATGATGATTCAGGGTTATCCCTGACAGATGTATCGAATCTTGTGGTGAAAGTGTACCACCTCTGCAGAGTGTCAAACTATTCGAATAGCCGCGTCCGTGGTTATGGACAGTTGGAGTGGCCATACTGTTCTGTTGTCAGATGTTTTCAAAACAACTTATGAAATGAATTGTGACATGACTTGACCACAACAGAGTTGTGACTATGATAACTAAGTTCCCACTTAGGTGTTTTCAAGCTTCTTTTATGTTTCTTTGTTTCTGAACTCAGCTTAGGTTTCAAACTGAACTTTACAAGTAAACTTAGAGTTAGCATTCCTACTAGAACTATCTTACCTGTTAGTGATAGTTTGCGAGTACTTAAAGAGTACTCATGGCTTTTGTCCCTGGCTATTCCTATGTCCAGACTATAAAGGAGATTACCAAGATGAAGGACAGCAGGACGGCTATGATAACTAGGACTATCTCCCATCGTCAGCATTGCCTGTGACTCTGAAGATGGACCCCACCGCTATGCTATTTATTCCGCTACTTGATTGTACTAAGACTGGATCATGAGATCCTTATTTGTGTAAGACCTTATTATGGTTTGTAATGGATGATGTACTGTGATACCCAATTTGTTATGTCTCGCAAAAATGGTAATCTTGGGATTGTGATGTATGGCATAACAGGCATCTGGGATTAAAAATCCGGGTGTTGACAAGTTGGTATCAGAGCCATCCTGACCATAGGAGACCCTAGTTAGAATGGACGTCCGAACAAAAACTTAGTTTCAAAAACCAAAGTGAGTACTTATGAAAACTATTTCCTCTCTTACCCTTGGGAATTCTTTCTTCCAAAAAAATTCATGTTCCTCCAAATTCTTACATTACTACATAAAAATTTGACACACTTGATCACTTCACTAACTTTCTCCTCCTAAAATTATTATAGATGGAAGCTCAATACAACAAGTTCTACTAGTTGGGCAACGGAGGCCAACTGATCTTCGAGAGGGATTTGGATGCACTGTCTGAGTTCTTGGAGCGTCCTCATCCAGAATTCCTTGGAGCTCAACTCCCGGGTCCACTAGGAGGAGATTTACAATGGCTAGTGACTGCTGATCTTCGAGGCAAGATAGAAGCACCCGTATCTAGGAGGATTCAGTTCTCGGTGAGAGAGAACAACTGGCTGGATGGATTAGCCAGGGCAATGCATGATGCTCTCGCACGTCTGTGTGCCCTGAGTGTCAACCTAATCCAAGGAACCCGCTTTGTTCACTATGCAAGGCGTGATTCCATGGGAATGCCGCTAGATATGCCAAGTCACCCAATACTGAAGCGTCAAGTGGAGAACCTTGACTTCCTATTGTACAACAGACAGAAGGAGTTGGACAATGCTAGAGAGCTCGCCAACAACAACCTCGCCATTGCAGCCCAGAAGGCCTAGACTTTCTCACTGCTCGTCCAGGATCGTTAGTCTCTTCGCCGTCAGCGCCCAAAGAAGGATCGCACCATCGATCGTCTTTGCAAGAAGGTGGCCGACCTCGAGAAGATCATCAACGAGCAAGAAGCTCAGCTTGCCGTAAAGGAAGAAGAAGAGGAAGCTGAAGATATCCAAGGGGATATTGACTCCTACGTCAGCAATGATGATGACTTTCTGGAGGAGGATGCCATGGACTTCTACACCGACGATGACGACTCCGATTTCATCGATGATGAGTAGATGCTCTAGAGCACTATCGTAGCATGAGGAGTATCGGTCCCATTGTATCGTAGCTTACAGAATGGTTCTTCATCTGTTTTCCTTTGATGTTGTGGTGTGTGTGTGTGTTTGTATCGTGCGCCTTGCTTGAATGAATGAAAAGAAGTTAGCTGCAAAAACCTGAGTCAAACTCAAAGTTTCAGCTTTGAAATCAAAACCATAAACCTTAGAACTTTCCCTCTTACCCCTTTATCTACCTCAATCTTCAGATGACTCGTGGAAACCAAGGAGGGAGCAGCTCATCGCAAGACCCAATGCTGCAGATTCTGCAGACTCTCATTGCAGACCGGGAAGCAAGAAGGGCAGAGTGCCAAGCAAATCTAGCAACACTGCAACAGATTGCCCAGATGGCTCACAACAACCAGAACCATGGAAATCAGGATCATCATGGATCCAAACTCAAAAACTTCCAGAATACAAATCCCCCAATCTTTAGTACTTCAGAGAACCCACTGGATGCTGATGACTGGTTGCAGACAATGGAGAACAACTTAGAAGTAGCAGGAGTGGATGCCAACGAGAAAGTTCTTTTCGCCACCCACTATTTGGCAGGAGATGCAAGAGCATGGTGGAACAGCACCCGCACAATGAACCATGGTAAGTGATGACATGGGAAGCCTTCAAAATCAAGTTCAGCCGCACCCACGTGTCGCAGGGTCTAGTCACCAGAATGAGGGATGAATTCAGAGAGTTGAAGCAAGGCAGAATGACTGTAGTGGAGCACCATGATAGATTCTTGTCCTTAGCCAGGTATGCACCTGATGAGATCAACACGGAGGCCAAGAAGAAGGAGAGATTCTTGAACGGACTGCATGATGAGATGCATACTGTCCTCGTCAACATCTGTTTCCAAGATCTCGAAGAGCTAGTCGACTCTGCCATTCAGATGGAAGGGAAGATAAATCAAGCAAACGACAACCGCAAACGTCGTATGATGCACCAAGCTGGATCCAACAGTCACCAGAAGTACCGTCCCAACCCTTCAACAGGATATGCACCGAGGAACAATCGACCTCCAATGTCTCGCCCAAGCTACCCCAACCGTAGCGGAGGAAATGTGAAGTCCAGAGGAAACAACAATCACCCCGGCAACACTAGCAATTTCAATCGTGCACCTCCCAAGAGCAACAACAACAACAACAATACTGCACCCAGAACTGGAAGCAATGTTGTGCCCGTGGCAGCGAAAGACAAGTCTCAGATCACTTGTTTCGAGTGTGGAGTGAAGGGTCACTATTCCATTGAGTGCCCCAAGAAGATTGCCGCCACTGCCAATGTGAAGGCCCCAGCTCAACAACAGCATCATGTTCAACCAGGAAGAAGATTTGCCCCAGGGAACCCTCACCACCGCAACGGCCGCCTCTTCCACATGAACGCCGAAGAAGCCCCAGAAGCGCCAGATGTAGTGCTGGGTATGTTTTCTGTCAACTCGGTTTTAGCAAGAGTGTTGTTTGATTCTGTAACATCGCACTCATTTGTCACCAAAGAATTTGCATGCACTAGTAAGATTCACCCAACCAACTTGAAGCATGTCATGATAGTTCAAATCCCTGGTTCAACTACAAAAGCTAGAAAAAATTGCAAAGTTGTGCCTATCAGAATACATGGGATAGATGTTTATGCTAATCTAATAGTACTTGGAACCAAAGGTTTGGAAGTAGTACTAGGAATGGATTGGATGTCAAAGCATAAAGGATTGATTGGCTGTGCCAAGAAAGCCATCACCATGACTAGTAGCTCTGGAGTCTCAATAGAGCATATATCTGAAACCTTGCCCCATCAATTCAATTGTAATAAGCGTCTAGCCCTGCCCACCATTGACCAAGTCAGAGTAGTCTGTGAATACCCCGACGTATTTCCAGATGAATTGCCCGGTATGAGCCCAGATAGGGATATTGAGTTCATTATTGAACTAATCCCCGGAACCGGACCCATAGCCCAGAGACCCTATAGTATGAACCTCTCAGAGTTAGTGGAATTGAAGAAGCAGTTGGATGCTATGTTGGCAACAAGCTTGATTCAACCAAGCGCATCGCCATGGAGATCGCCAGTGTTATTCATCGACAAGAAAGATGGAGCCAACCGTTTGTGCATAGATTACAGGAAGCTGAATGACGTCACAATCAAGAACAAGTACCCATTGCCAAAGATAGAGGATCTATTTGATCAGTTGACTGGAGCAAATGTGTTCTCTAAGATCGATCTTAGGACTGGTTATCACCAACTTAAGATTCATGCAACGGATATTCCTAAGACCGCCTTTACTACTCGTTATGGTTTATACGAGTATACGGTCATGTCTTTTGGATTAAACAATGACCTTGCTTATCTCATGAACCTCATGAATAAGATCTTCATGAATTTTCTAGATAAGTTTATCATTGTGTTTATCGACGATATCCTTATCTACTCCAAGTCAGGAGAGGAGCATGAGCAACATTTGAGAATCATCCTTGAAACCCTTAGAGAGCATCGGTTGTATGCCAAGTTCAGCAAATGTGAGTTTTGGCTGAAAGAAGTAGGATTCCTAGGACATATTGTGTCTGCTAGAGGAGTCGCTGTTGATCCCTCCAAGATCAAAGAGGTCGAAGAATGGGAAGCCCCAACCACTCAAACCCAAGTCCGTGCATTTCTCGGATTAGTGGGATATTACCGCAAGTTCGTCGAAGGATTCTCGAGCATCGCCAGACCCATGACCCAATTGTTGAAGAAGGAGAAGAAGTTTGAATGGACGACAAATGTGAAGCAAGTTTCCAGGAGCTGAAGAAGAGATTGATTTTAGCCCCAATATTGATCATGCTAGATATCAAGAAGCCATTTGATGTGTATTGTGATGCATCCAAGATTGGTCTCGGATGTGTATTGATGCAAGAAGGCAAAGTCATCGCATATCTGTCTCGACAATTGAAGCAGCATGAGCAGAATTACCCCACTCATGATCTTGAGTTAGCAGCCGTAGTTTTGGCATTGAAGACATGGCGTCACTATCTTATGGGTAATCGCTGTGAGATTTACTCAGCTCACAAAAGCTTGAAGTATATTTTCACTCAGAAGGAGCTGAATATGAGGCAAAGGAGATGGATAGAGTTAATCAAGGATTATGACCTTGACATTCACTATCACCCCAGCAAAGCCAATGTGGTAGCGGATGCTCTTAGCAGATTGTCGTGTAGGCTAAACACCATGATCAAGGAGAAACAACCAAGTTTGTATGAGGAGTTGGAGCAGTTTAGAACTGAGCTAGTTAGCAAAGGATTTTTAGCTAGCATTGAACTTCAACCCACTTTGATTAGCCAAATCAAGGAAGCCCAGAAGGAAAATGAAAGTATCGACGGAATCAAACGTCGTATTGGTACAGGAAAGGTACCTGGATTCACAAAAGACGAAGAAGGAGTTTTGTGGTACAAAGGCCATATCTGTGTGCCAGCAGATTCGGAGCTGAAGCAAGTTATCATGCAAGAAGCTCATGATACTCTTTATTCTATCCACCCCGGAGGAACAAAGATGTATCAGGATTTGAAAGAGCAATTTTGGTGGCACAAGATGAAGAGAGAAATCGGAAGCTACATCGCCAAGTGTGATATCTGTCAAAGAGTCAAAGCGGAACATCAGAGGCCCGCAGGACTATTGCAACCATTGCAGATTCCAGAATGGAAATGGGATTCCGTCGGAATGGACTTTATCACCGGTTTGCCTACTTCTAGTAGGGGAAATGACTCAATTTGGGTCATTGTTGATAGACTGTCTAAGGTAGCTCATTTTATACCTGTCAAGACAACCTACCAGAGTTCAAAGCTATCAGAGTTGTATATCGCCAGAATTTTCAGTCTGCATGGAACCCCCAAGACCATCGTATCAGATCGAGGAACCCAATTTACCTCGAGATTTTGGCAGAAAGTTCAAGAAGGATTAGGAACCAAGTTGAATTTCAACACAGCTTATCACCCGCAAACCGATGGACAGACTGGAAGAGTCAACCAAATCTTAGAAGATATGTTGAGAGCTTGTGTGTTGGAGTATGGATCAAAATGGGAAGATTGCCTGCCTTTCGCATAATTCTCATACAACAACAGTTATCAAGCCAGTTTGCAAATGGCACCATATTTGAGTTCCTATACGGAAGAAAGTGTCGCACCCCTTTGAATTGGTCGCAAGTAGGAGAGAGTCAGATTTTTGGACCCGACATTCTCCGAGAAGGCAAAGAGAAGGTTCACAAAGCTCGTGAGCACCTCAAGATCGCCCAGTCCAGACAAAAGAGTTATGCTGACAAGAGAAGGAGAGACCTGACTTTCAATGTCGGAGATTTTATGTATCTCAAGGTTTCGCCATTGAAGGAAACCCAGCGTTTTAGTCTGAAAGGAAAGTTAGCCCCCAGATATATCAGACCCTTCAAGATTCTAAACCGTCGAGGAGAAGTATCGTATCAACTGGAACTGCTAGAAGAGATGTCAGCCATCCATAATGTGTTCCATATCTCGTTACTTTGCAAATGCTTAGAAGTGCCGGAGAAGACCGAAGTTTTCAAGAACATCGATCACCGAGCTGTTGATATCAACAAGGACCCGACGTATCGCGAAGTGCCCATCTGTATCTTGGAGGAAGCCTATAGAACCACCAGGACCAGGAGTATCAAGTTTCTCAAGATCCAATGGAGCAATCATACCGAAGAGGAAGCCACTTGGGAGCGAGAAGATTACCTTAGGACTGAGTTCCCAGATCTCTTTAGTTCCTAGTTTTCTTTCTTAAATCTCGGGACGAGATTTTGTTTAAGGGGGGAAGGTTTGTAACATCACAAAACTTTAAATCCAAGTGATCAAGATCAAATCTACCCAATTTAGGGTTAACAAAAACTTTTCCATTTAAAAGTCTTTAAGCATTCATATGTGTGTGCATTTAAATAGGAGTTGTTTTGAATTGCCATGATTGAGTGATCTATTGATTGTAAAATGACTCTAAGGTGAATTACACATCATCTAGATCATCCCCAATCAAATCCCAAAGAAAAATAAATCAAAACGAATTAAATAAGCAAATGGTCACTTGTGCCATTTTAATCACCTAGCCTACTTTGGCTATTCCTAGCACTCAATATCAAACAGAAACAATTGTGGTTCTTTGCACCCCTTGCTAGTACAAGTAGTGATGTTGATGAGGATATATAAAGGGATTATGATGATTCTAACTGCCTGAACTGGAAGGAAATATTGAGTCAAATCAATAATACTATCAAGTGAATTCATTCCTAATTGAACCTGATGTTTTACTTAATGAGAACTTTATACTACCTAAGTCTATGCATATTTGTATGATCAGGTTTATTGATAACACAAGCGTTGCACGAGGAGGAGGATAGTTGCAGCAAGAAGGATAAACGCTGATTTCCAATATCAACAAGTGTGCGAGGGAGGAGCGGGAGGCATGCGCGCTAGGAGGCAATGAGGAAATCACGTATGAGCAAGAGAGGGAGATGGCACACCAAGAATTACATGTTTGAGGTGTTCCACGATGTTTGGACTGCGTGCCAATGAGGTCGAACCCATATATGGGTCGGTATGTATCAGTTTGAGTCGAACCAAGTCAGCTTGGGCCAAGATATGGCTGTTTTAGGCCCGTTTAGAGGGGAGGACGCCCCATCCCTCATATAAACCTCCGAAGCCGTCACAAGTTAGGGTTTAGACCACGTTAAAATATTTTGGAGTTTTCTTCTTTCATACAACCTCTGGAATTACCCTGTGTTCGAATCTACCAACTATAATTGAGTGTGTTCTGTTGTTCCATTGGGAATTAGTAGATTGCATACTACTGATAGGGCAAAGGTGTCCGATCTTTCGATGAGATGGCGATAATCGATTTGGAGGAGTTCGGGCTTGACGATCCGACTACACGTGCGAGCACGAGCGCCAATGCAATCGCTAGGCCAATCTCCTGGAGGTTACCGATCCTGCGTGAACACGATCAGCCTGACCAGCGAGGGTCTTAATTCCTACCTGAAATCGAGAACAAGTAAGAACCAATATTGCAATCAAGATATTGCGGATTAAGAGGAAAGCTTTATTGAAAGGGGTGGGATCCTGAATAGGTGCGAAGTACAAGAGGCCTCTGCGACGCTCGAGCCTTGGCGAAGTTGCGACTATGGCTAACTTAATGTCTAAACAAAATCCGAGTCTAGAGGTTCGGCTATGGGGCGTATTTAAGGGCGAAAAGGTGGGGTTTCGGCCAGCCAAGGAAGTGGTGGCCGAATCCAACCCTAAAAGTCCTTTTCCCCTCAAATACGGACTCTAAAAAGTGGCTAATTAAAATCCTGCGAAAATTACATGGGCCTGGCCCAAAATAAAGGTGTCGCAGCACCATATTATGCTATGGACGAATTCGTAAAGTATTGATCTTGAATATTCCGTCCAAGCCTTCTTTCTTTATTATGGTGGCCTCAAAGTTCTGAAATCTTCATCCGTGGCCTTCTCTTGGATCATCACATGCTTGCTGCCATCTCCATGCATGGCCATGCTCCAATGCTTGTCCCTCTCATCCATGCTTGGTCCATCATTCCTAAGAGTAAGAAATGTATCTGATTTAGGCAGCATCATATTCTCATGTATGTAAGGAATAGTTCCAAGAAACGAAAGTACCTGATAGTTAAGTTGTTTGGCACGAGATCTTGTGATGGGTCCTTGTATGTGTGTTGCTGTAGGTACAACGGTTGTATCAATAGTAGGGATGTCCACATCATGCTCCCCTTCTTGAATTGAAGTCGTCCTCGACGCAATCTCATCTTCCTCACCAAAGTAAGGCTTCAAATCTGCAATGTTAAATGTAGGACTAACCGTACCAAAGGCTGCAGGCAACTCAAGTTTATATGCATTATCATTGATTTTCTCTAACACCTTAAAGGGACCAGCAGCACGTGGCATTAACTTAGACTTGCGTAACTCAGGAAAACGATCTTTACGCAAATGTAACCAAACAAGATCGCCAACATCAAACACAACATGCTTTCTCCCTTTATCCCCAGCAAGTTTATACTTAGCATTCATGTGTTCAATGTTAGCTTTAGTAGTCTTATGCAAATTTAATATCATTTCAGCCCGTTGTGTAGCATCCAAATTATGTTGCACCGAAGAAGGTAAAGGCAATAAATCAATAGGTGCACGAGGAACAAAACCATACACAATCTCAAATGGGCACATCTTTGTGGTAGAATGCAATGAACGATTATAAGCAAATTCTATATGAGGTAAACACTCTTCCCACAATTTTAAGTTCTTCTTTAAAACAGCCCGTAACATAGTAGACAAAGTTCTATTTACTACTTCAGTTTGACCATCAGTTTGGGGATGACATGTAGTACTAAAGAGCAATTTAGTCCCCAACTTAGCCCATAAACATCTCCAAAAGTGGCTAAGAAATTTAGTATCACGATCAGAGACAATAGTATTTGGCACACCATGTAAACGAACAATTTCACGAAAGAACAAATCAGCAATATGCGCAGCATCATCCGTTTTATGACAAGGAATAAAGTGTGCCATCTTAGAAAACCGATCCACAACAACAAAAATACTATCCCTCCCCTTCTGTGTTCGTGGCAATCCCAAAACAAAGTCCATAGAAATATCCTCCCAAGGAACACTAGGAACAGGAAGAGGCACATATAAACCATGTGGATTAAGGCGAGACTTAGCTTTTTGACAAGTAGTGCAGCGTGCCACAAATCTCTCAACATCGCGACGCATACGTGGCCAAAAGAAGTGTGCAGCAAGAACATCCTCCGTCTTCTTGACACCAAAGTGTCCCATCAATCCTCCTCCATGCGCCTCCTGTAACAACAAAAGACGAACAGAGCTATCTGGAATGCATAGTTTGTTAGCACGGAACACAAATCCATCATTGAAGACGAACTTGTTCCAAGTTCTACCATCTCTACAATTCTGCAACACATCTTGAAATTCAGCATCATGCACATATTGTTCCTTAATAGTTTCCAATCCAAATATTTTGAAGTCAAGTTGAGATAACAAAGCATAACGGCGTGACAAAGCATCAGCAATAATATTATCTTTACCCTTTTTGTGTTTGATAACATAAGGAAAAGACTCAATAAATTCAACCCACTTTGCATGACGACGATTCAACTTAGCTTGACTACGAATATGCTTCAAAGATTCATGATCGGAATGAATAACAAATTCCTTAGGCCATAGATAATGTTGCCAAGTTTCTAATGTCCGAACCAACGCATATAATTCTTTATCATAAGTAGAATAGTTCAGACTAGCCCCACTCAATTTCTCACTAAAATATGCAACAGGTTTTCCCTCTTGTAATAACACCCCTCCCAAACCAATTCCACTAGCATCACATTCAAGCTCAAAAGTCTTAGTAAAATCAGGAAGTTGGAGTAAGGGAGCATGTGTTAGCTTATCTTTCAATATAACGAAGGCCTGTTGTTGTGCATCGCCCCAAACAAAGGGCACATCCTTCTTGGTAAGCTCATTCAGCGGCGCGGCAATTGATCCAAAGTCTTTGACAAAGCGCCTATAAAAACCAGCGAGGCCAAGAAAACTCCTCACTTGTGTGACCGTCTTGGGCTGCGGCCAATTCTCAATAGCTTCAATCTTGGCTGGATCCACTTCAATACCCTGTGATGTAACAACATAGCCAAGAAACGCAACTCGATTGGTGCAGAAGGTGCACTTCTCAAGGTTACCAAACAAACGTGCATCACGTAAAGCATTGAAAACAGCACGTAAATGGTCCAAATGTTCCTCTAAAGATTTGCTATAAATCAGAATATCATCAAAGTAGACTACCACAAAACGTCCAATGAAAGCACGTAAAACTTCGTTCATTAATCTCATGAAAGTGCTAGGTGCATTAGTTAAACCAAACGGCATTACTAACCACTCATATAAACCGAATTTAGTTTTAAATGCTGTTTTCCATTCATCGCCTAATTTCATACGAATCTGGTGGTAACCACTACGCAAATCAACTTTAGAAAACATGGTAGAGCCACTCAATTCATCAAGCATGTCATCTAAACGTGGAATAGGATGACGATATCGAATAGTAATATTATTGATAGCTCTACAATCAGTACACATGCGCGAAGAACCATCTTTCTTAGGTACCAAAATAATAGGAACAGCACAAGGGCTAAGGGACTCACGAATATGATCTCTGTCGAGGAGTTCCTGAATTTGGCGTTGTATCTCCTTTGTCTCCTCTGGATTGGTTCTATATGGCGCGCGGTTGGGCAACGTGGCACCAGGAAGTAGATCAATTTGATGCTCAATTCCTCTAATAGGAGGTAGTCCTGGTGGCAACTCAGCGGGAAAGACGTCCTCATATTCCTGCAAAAGGTTAGCAACAGCGGGTGGCAAAGAAGGAGGCATATCCTCAAATGAAAACAAAACCGCTTTGCAGACAATTGCATAACATTGAGTATTATGTACATCTAGTTCAGCAATATCAATTTTATTTGCAAGCATACATGGACTCTTCAAACGAATTTCAGTAGCATGTGTAGAATCAGATTTAGTGTTCTTTGGTGGTATAAAATCTGCAGCAACAATCTGATTCTCACTTTTATGTTTCTCCTCAGTTTTAGCTCTACTAGCTCTAGCAAGATCATCTTTTAAAATCTGTTCGGGAGTCATAGGTTTTAGACCAATTTTCTTTCCATCATGCATAAGAGAATAGTGATTAGTGTTGCCATTATGAACAGATTCTCTATCAAATTGCCATGGTCTACCAAGTAACAAAGAACAAGCTTGCATAGGTACAACATCACAATCAACAAAATCAGAATATGTACCAATAGTAAAATGCACGCGTACCGTTCTTGTTACCTTGATCTTGCGAGAACTCTCAAACCATTGGATGTAGTATGAATGTGGGCGTTGTCTTGTTGGAAGCGCAAGCTTCTCTACCATGTCAACACTGGCCAGATTATTACAACTCCCTCCATCAATGATGATCCGTATAGCTCTTTCCTTGACAACACCACGTGTTTGGAACAGGTTGTGGCGTTGATCTTGCTCAGATTTGCTCAATTGCACACTCAACACGCGTTGTGTAATTAAACTCTTGTATTGATCAGCAGCTTCAGCTCCCATTACCTCTGGCTCTACATCATCATCAGAATTGTCTCCATCTCGAGCAGAAATAAGGGCTAGTGTATCTTCATCGAAGTCACTCGCTGAATCGTATTCACCATCGTCTCGCACCATCATCACACGTTGTGTTGTGCACTGTCTCTCAATATGACCAAAACCCCAGCACTTGCGGCATTGTATATCCTTTGTCTTACCCGTGGAAGCCATAGAAGATGCACTACGAGCAGGAGCATTGGATGATGGTGGAGGAGCAGCGGGAAATCTTGTGGTGGCCTTGGATGTGGTAGTAGCTGGAGGCGAATCACGAGGAGGCGCTGATTGTCGGGATGTCCAAGTGGATGTACGACCTGCAGAATTATTAGTCCTCCTCCATGGTGTTTGGCGATCCTGCACTTCACGTTCAGCTTTGCAAGCAAGATGAAACAAACGAGTGATAGAATTATATTCCTTATAATCTAATATGTGCTGAATGTCCGTGTTTAATCCACCAAAGAAACGTGCAAGCATTTGTTCATTAGATTCAACAAGACCACACCTAACCATCCCCGTTTGCAATTCCTGATAATACTCTTCTACAGAATTTTTCCCTTGCTCTAAGCGTGTCAGATTCTTTAGTAAATCACGTTGATAAGTGGGAGGTACAAAACGAACACGCATAGCAGTTTTTAACGCAGTCCAAGTGCTAGGAATAGTAGTAGGATTTAAACGACAATACTCAGACCACCAAAGGGAAGCAAATTTAGTAAATTCACATGTAGCAGCACTAACACGCATATTCTCAGGATATTTTAAGCATGCAAAACGTTGTTCTACTTCCATCTCCCACGTAAGATATGCATCAGGATTATATTTACCCTCAAAAGATGGAATATTTAATTTAAGCTTTGCAACATGATCATCATCAGTACGTACCGGTGGGCGAGCGTTGCGGTAGTAATGTCGGGGACGACCAGCAGGTACCTGTGGAGGTTGTTCAACCTCCTCGTCAAACAGGTCGTCGTCGTCGGGGTCGTAGTAGTACCCGTCGTCTGTCCCCAATGTCGCAGCAGCAGCCGCGGCGGAAGTCTGAGGAACGTCAGTCGCAGCAGGAGCCGCCGGGGGTGCGGCGGCAGCCGTACCAGCAGTCCGAGCCGCGATCGGAATGCGCCGTGCGCCATGTGTGGGTGCCGGTGCGGGTGCGGGCAATCGGTTCAGAAGCTCCTTGAACCGAACGTCAAGCTTGGCGTTGAAGGATTTCTCGAGTCCATCGATCTTGTCCACGGCGTTGGTGAGCGTGGTGTCAAACTCCCCTAGGCGCGTATCCACGTCTTCAGCGCGACTGACCAAGAGCGCGGAGAAGTGGGCATGTAGTTCTTCGTTCGTCATGGTGGCAGGATTCCGCGAAGTATCTGTCATGGTTAGTCCTTAAAAGCACAGGTATATACTACAGGAATATGGTGGAAGTCACGCGTAATCCGTCAAGCAATATACGAAGCTCTTACAAGTTCTTACCAAACAGCAGGAAAAGGCGATGTGCAACCACGAGGATCAGTGGATCCAGAGATTGAACCAGGCGATTACCAGGAGTCGAAACACCGCACGTGGAGAGTATCTGTGGAGCTCTGGGAAGGCTTAGCAAAGGGGTTAGCAATTATCAAAACAGCAATGCAAAAGTTGAAAGAATGCTCAACGACGGTACTGTGCTGGTCCTAGGCTAGACCGTACTAGAGACGCGAGCCTAGATCACCAACGATGTCACGACGCGACACAACAAGCACTGTATGATGATATAGCACCCTGAAAAGCGATCCGAGATGCAGAAAATTACTAGGATGGCGAGTGTCTAGAACTGATCTACGGGGTCTAAAAAGAGGTTAGCCCCCAAAAATTTTTTTTCGAAATTTTTTATGTTGCTCCGGAAAGCGCGCAGGCGCCAAAAAAATATCGCTATAACGGCCGATGGAGAAAAGTGATCACCAAAGCCGAAAACTAGTATAGCCAGAAATTTTTTTCGGAGGCGGTTCCAGACTTTTTTTTTTTTTTTTTTTTTTTTTTTTTTTTTTTTTTTTTTTTTTTTTTTTTTTTTTGCTCTCCTTCTGGACTTACGACCGGACTCTTAGCTCGACACGGACTTTAGCGGAACACGGAAACAACAAAGAAGGAAAGTCAAAAGAAATAACTAGGAAATAATGACTCAACTCGGACTCGTGCCGCGGCAGGGAAGGTGATCGGATCCGTGTCGCGGTAGGGAGGCGGTGGCGGAGTTTTAGGGTTTATGGTGGCAGGGTATATGGAGGCGGAATATGGTGGTGGTGATTGGCGAGTGTGGCGGTGACTAGTATGATTAGAACTCGAAACTCTAAGGGACGAGACACTAAGACCAGCAACTCGACGCGACGATGTAGACACAAATTCAACAATGCAAAAACTGAAAAGATAATGCAAGGCGTAGATTGGGTATGGGATGGATCTAAACTCTAACTGTGTTTTTGGCTTTTTCGTGGGTTATAGGTAGAAACAGATCTAATCTATGAAAAACAGTAAAATCTCACCGAGCAACCTGAAATCTGATACCACTTGATAGGGCAAAGGTGTCCGATCTTTCGATGAGATGGCGATAATCGATTTGGAGGAGTTCGGGCTTGACGATCCGACTACACGTGCGAGCACGAGCGCCAATGCAATCGCTAGGCCAATCTCCTGGAGGTTACCGATCCTGCGTGAACACGATCAGCCTGACCAGCGAGGGTCTTAATTCCTACCTGAAATCGAGAACAAGTAAGAACCAATATTGCAATCAAGATATTGCGGATTAAGAGGAAAGCTTTATTGAAAGGGGTGGGATCCTGAATAGGTGCGAAGTACAAGAGGCCTCTGCGACGCTCGAGCCTTGGCGAAGTTGCGACTATGGCTAACTTAATGTCTAAACAAAATCCGAGTCTAGAGGTTCGGCTATGGGGCGTATTTAAGGGCGAAAAGGTGGGGTTTCGGCCAGCCAAGGAAGTGGTGGCCGAATCCAACCCTAAAAGTCCTTTTCCCCTCAAATACGGACTCTAAAAAGTGGCTAATTAAAATCCTGCGAAAATTACATGGGCCTGGCCCAAAATAAAGGTGTCGCAGCACCATATTATGCTATGGACGAATTCGTAAAGTATTGATCTTGAATATTCCGTCCAAGCCTTCTTTCTTTATTATGGTGGCCTCAAAGTTCTGAAATCTTCATCCGTGGCCTTCTCTTGGATCATCACATGCTTGCTGCCATCTCCATGCATGGCCATGCTCCAATGCTTGTCCCTCTCATCCATGCTTGGTCCATCATTCCTAAGAGTAAGAAATGTATCTGATTTAGGCAGCATCATATTCTCATGTATGTAAGGAATAGTTCCAAGAAACGAAAGTACCTGATAGTTAAGTTGTTTGGCACGAGATCTTGTGATGGGTCCTTGTATGTGTGTTGCTGTAGGTACAACGGTTGTATCAATAGTAGGGATGTCCACATCAACTACCATTCATGGTTACGGCTGCGTGCGCAAGAGCGTGGTGTTGTGAATATCCTACAAGGTTTGAGAGCTATTGATGAGGATATATACAGGGATTATGATTCTGACTGCCTGAACTGGAAGGAAATATTGAGTCAAATCAATAATGACTATCAGGTGAATTCATTCCTAATTGAACCTGATGTTTTACTTAATGAGAACTTTATACTACCTATGTCTATGCATCTTTGTATGATCAGGTTTATTGATAACACAAGCGTTGCACGAGGAAGAGAGTTGAAGTAAGAAGGATAAGCGTTGATTTCCAATATCAACAAGTGCGTGAGGGAGGAGCGGGAGGCATGCGCGCTAGGAGGCAATGAGGAAATCACGTATGAGAAAGAGAGAGAGATGGCGCACCAAGAATTACATGTTTGAGGTGTTCCACGATGTTTGGACTGCGTGCCAATAAGGCCGAACCCATATATGGGTCGGTATGTATCAGTTTGAGTTAAACCGAGTCAGTTTGGGCCAAGATATGGCTATTTTTAGGCCCGTTTAGGGGCCTGTTTGTCTGCGGTACCAAAGTTCGCAGGCCAGTGCATGGCGGTACCTAAGTTGCCTGAAATTACCGTGTTTCGAAAAGTTGGGCCGCCAACTACTGAGAGGGGCCATTTGGAGGCAAACTCATCTCACCCCTGCCAAATTCAAACATTCTGTTAAACCGCCCCGTGAAGTAGACGGTCAGGACCCACATGTCGGTCATCTGTCCATGACGCGGGGGCCAACGTGGCAACCTCTTAGGCAAATCGAGCAGCTGAGTGGATTGGATGCGTTGACCAATTTCACAAATCCATTCCCACCTTTTCCCTAGCACCGGCGGCATCGGAATCCACCCTCCAGGCAGGACGATCCCTTCGGACATTTGACTTCCGGGGCCAAGTTGCTGCACCCAGTCGCTGATACCGAGCTCCAATGGCGCATGCCATAGCCGCCGTTGCGAGGCTCTAGCCTGCCTCCGCCGCCGACGAGCCGAGCAGTTCGGAGGATGGCAGATCCTACTATCAAGGAAGAAGTTCTGGCTACAAGCGGGTGAGCTACCCTTCTCTTTGCTATTCGCACTAATTATAACTACTAGCTGGCTACTGAACCTCAAATTGTTTGTTAGCCCAACGCTGACAAACATATTTTGTCCACAGTTTTCTGTCAAGTGGGATCTGCGCGGACCCCCCCCCCTTACCTGGTTACGGTAGTCCTCTACAGGTACGACTCTAATGGCAAGTGGTATGGAAGCCATTGTTTCACGATGGAAGAAGCGCCTGCACAGATCTGCACTATATCTGGTATGGTTGCTGCTCTGTGTAATCATGTTGAATTATGGCCGAAGCAGACAGCAGAGTTTAGCTTCATGGATGAACGTGGCATCATGGTTCCTATAACGTGTGACAGTCAGCTAATTGGGTTGATGAAAAGGTATGATTCGGCTGCCATGTTTGACCTGAAATGTCATGTACTAGATGTGGAAGCTGTTGCAACTGGGAGTCGCCCTTCTATTCTTGGACAGGGTGGTTGCTCGAACCCAATTAGCTCCTGGTAAGCAAAGGTCGCTTGGGGTTCGCATGTTTGTGCTGAATTGTAATTTTTGTTTTACTTACTCTGTAGATATTGGGTAGTTATGCAATAGTCTTGTTTCTTTGACAAGAAGCGCCACAAGGTTAGAAACATGACTGCCGGGTCAGTCATTTTGCTGCCCAAAGAAATTAAAAACGAGTGGAAAGATGATGCTAGACACGATTATGGTGCCCATTGTCTCGGCGATGCAGAGTACGTGAAGCTAAGAAAATTGGCACCGAGGAAGAGGAAGAAGGAAGGAAATGAAGAAGCCAGTGGACGTAAAGGCTTGGCACCCAGGCTGCGGAAGAAGGCTGCTGGCAATGAAGATGCATAGTAATGTGTTGAACTTGAACCTATATATGTAATTCTGTTAAATTCTGATCGCTCTGTGTGTGGCACGTTGCTAGGCGAAACAATCTACCCACGTTCTCTGAGTAAAATGTACTGCAACTTAGGGTTTGGAAACGCCCGAGTCAGTAGTTGAATCCGAAATTGTGATTGTGCCACTGCTATCTGAAAACAAGGATCAACCGGTTCCACGATTGCTGAGGGGCAGGAGGTCTCCAAATACGACGGAATGTAAGTGGCACAGAAATAAATTATTTAAGCTGCCACACTCCATGAAGCATCAACTTATTTTAGATGCTGCACAACGACGTGGCAACATAAACAGCAATGTTCTCAACGATAATGCCCAGATGAGGAGGAAATCGATACCACTTTCTGGCCTAATCTTGAGCCCGTCTATCTCACCGCCTCTCTGCTCCTGCATCCCCTACATCTGGCGAAGCTCCCGGATCTCCAGTAACCAGGTGCACGTGCTTCCACTTTATAAATTGTGGTTGTGCCATTTGCATGCGGCACAATCCACGTAGATTACGTTTAAACAAACCACCAATGTCAGAATACACTAGTAGAAAAGGTGTCTTTGGTCCACGGTCACATTCCCAATCCGGGACAGAGATCTAAATCGAGGTAGAAATTGATCTAAATCACAAATTATTCCACAAATTAATCGAGACAGAGATCTAAATTGAGGCATTTCATTACTTCAACCACAAATTCTTCTAAACAAAGGTGCGATTTCACATCCTACATTAATTCAACCACTAGTCAACAATTTCACTTCCGCTGCCACTGTCCTCCGAGCTGCCGGCTTCCTCGTCGCTGTCGGACGGAACTTCCACGATGTCCGCATTGTTCACGAGACGGAGAACCTCTTCGCGTCGAGCGGCGGTGATGACGGTGTACTTGGTCCGTCCAGGGACGGACCAGAACCTCTCCCGCCCTTCTCGGTTGCGGAGATCCCGGTGCACCACGTGCCCATCAACGATGCGGTTGCCAATCTTGGCCTTCCGCTCCTTCTTGAACAGCGCCGGCTAGTACGGGTTGGCCGCCGCGTACCAGGGTAGCGCCCTCTTCCACCCGGGCATCTGGCGGCGGCGCGCCGCGATTTCGCTCTCCATCTCGGCTCGGCCAGGGAGCGGAGCCACGGCACCCCCGTAGAGCTGATGCGCCATCCGTGGGGCACCGTCGCGGCTGGCGGCACGAGGATTTCGAAGTTCACGAACATCACTGCCTCGTAGAAGTTCAGATCGGGCATCTCCATGGCAGCGCGGTGGAGATTGGAGAGGACGAGGGGGTGGACGACCAAGCGACGCACCATGGCGCCTCCTATTTGTACACGAGGACGACGAAGCGACGGGTGGAATATCCAAGGGGCATTGGTCAGACAAAAGAAGTAATGCAGGGTCAGACAAAAGAAGTAATGTGGGGTCATAGCAAATTTTTTCCTCCCTGGAATCCGGGACCAATAGTTCAGACCGCTAGGTCAACAAGTATAACTATTACAACTTAAAAAGGCACGGAGCTTAAGCTAAATAAAACTAGTTATCACACATCTCCTTGATCTTCCTAATCTTAGCCCGATGCGCATCTTCCTGCGAGAGCAAGGATCGAATCGTCTGCTCCTTCCTTTTAGCATCTTCCTTGCATAGCTTCAATTGTTTCTCTGCATTTTTCCTCATGCACTTGTCAATACTCGTAGTTGTCTACTGCAGGACTTTGGCCTGGTGGAGATCATTCCTTGCTTGAGTCAGTTCTTGCTCTGATTTAGCCTTCAGGGCCAACGCTGCGTCGCTCTCCTTCTCGACTTTGCTAACCTTGTCTTGCACCCACCTGAGATCTCGCTTATGCTTGGTCGTGTCAACTGGTTCCCATAGCTTCATCTCAATACTGTTAAGAAGTGAGCTGAATACGGATTCTTTCAACTCGACAGTCATTTCCCATAGTTTGTCCAGCGTTTTCTGCATCGATTTGGGCCACTCTGGATCTACCCATTTGACAACACCGCAACTTCCGCCTTGCATCATTGCACGATGTCCTTGACACCGTAGAAATCTCCTGCCTGCGTTTTGTCCTTCGAACTCTACAAATTTAGCGGACACATATCCATGTTTACATACCAGAGGACTGTCTTCATCCGCTAAACCGTGATAGTCAGAGTCATACATCGTCTGGTTGTCCTAACACATCATACGCGCATGAGTAAACAGATTAGATCTAGCTCAAAAAATAGATAACTGGCCACAGATGAGGGTAAGGAAGAGAAGTACGGGGAGGAAGAGAAGTAATGGGGACGTGACACTGGGATGTGGCCCACTGAACTCGTGAGACGTGACACTCGCAAAAAGGGAGCGCCCGGTGTTTCCAGTTTGTCTAGAGCAAGCGTGGCCAATCATGCCGCAGAACAGCCTACTCGCAGATCGCTCTCACGAAGACCATCCCAATCGTCCAAGCGCCCCAATCGAACGGTATGTAACAATCATCAAGCAGAACAACTGTGTTAGGGCGTGCCTTCTAGAAGACTCGGTCTAACGGCTACCCATGCAATGACACTTGTAGATCCTTATGTGGTTTGTTTAAAGGAACAGACATGCAATGACACTGGGTGAACCTTATGTGGTTTGTTTAGAGGAACATACATGCAATGACACCGGTGGATCCGTCGCGGGTTCATGAGAAGAACACACATCCAATGACACTGGTGGATCCTAATGTGGTTCATGAAAAGAACTGACATGCAGTGACACCGGTGGATCCTTATGTGGTCTGTCTAGAGGAACACACATGCAATGACACCGGGTGTGGTTCATGAAAAGAACAGACATGCAATGACTTATGTGGTTTGTTTAGAAGAACACACATGCAATGACACTAGGTGTGGTTCATGAAAAGAACAGACATGCAATGACACTGGTGGATCCTTATATGGTTTGTTTAGAGGAACAGACATGCACTGACACCGGTGGATCCATGTGTGGTTCATGAGAAGAACACACATCCAATGACACTGGTGGATCCTTATGTGGTTCATGAAAAGAACAGACATGCAGTGACCCCGGTGGATCCTTATATGGTCTGTCTAGAGGAACACACATGCAATGACACCGGGTGTGGTTCATGAAAAGAACATACATGCAATGACTTATGTAGTTTGTTTAGAAGAACACACATGCAATGAGACTGGGTGTGGTTCATGGAAAGAACAGACATGCAATGACACTGGTGGATCCTTATGTGGTTTGTTTAGAGGAACAGACATGCAATGACACCGGTGGATCCATGTGTGGTTCATGAGAAGAACACACATCCAATGACACTGGTGGATCCTTATGTGGTTCATGAAAAGAACTGACATGCAGTGACACTGGGTGTGGTTCATGAAAAGAATAGGCATGCAATGACACCGGTGGATCCATGTGTGGTTCATGAAAAGAACAGACATGCAGTGACACCGGTGGATCCTTATGTGGTTTGTTTAGAGGAACACACATGCAATATCACTGGGTGTGGTTCATTAAAAGAACAGCCATGCAATGACACTGGTGGATCCTCATGTGGTTTGTTTAGAGGAACAAATATGCAATGACACCGGTGGATCCATGTGTGGTTCATGAGAAGAACACACATCCAATGACACTGGTGGATCCTTATGTGGTTCGCGAAAAGAACTGGCATGCACTGACACTGGGTGTGGTTCATGAGAAGAACACACATCCAATGACACTGGTGGACTCTAGCTGTGGTTCATGAAAAGAACAGACATGCAGTGACACCGGTGGATCCTTATGTGGTTTTTCTAGAGGAACACACATGCAATGACACTGGGTGTGGTTCATGAAAAGAACACACATGCAATGACACTGGTGGATCCATGTGTGATTCATGAGAAGAACACACATCCAATGACACCGGTGGATCCTTATGTGGTTCATGAAAAGAACTGACATGCAATGACACCGGGTGTGGTTCATGAAAAGAACGGACATGCAATGACACTGGGTGTGGTTCATGAAAAGAACAGACATGCAATGACACCGGTGGATCCATGTGTGGTTTATGGAAGTAACAGACATGCAATGACTCTAGTTGTGGTTAATGAAAAGAACAGACATGCAATGACACCGGGTGTGGTTCATCAAAAGAACTGACATGTAGTGACCCTGGGTGTGGTTCATGAAAAGAACAGACATGCAATGACACTAGTGGATCCATGCGTGGTTCATGGAAAGAACAGACATGAAGTGACACTAGTGGGTCCTTATGCGGTTTGTCTAGAGGAACACACATGCAATGTCACTAGGTGTGGTTCATGAAAATAACAGACATGCAATGACACTGGTGGATCCTTATGTGGTTTGTGAGAACAACATACATGCAATGACACTCGTGGATCCTTATGTGGTTCATGAAAAGAACTGACATGCAATGACAGTGGGTGTGGTTAATGAAAAGGACTGACATGCAATGACACTTGGTGTGGTTCATGAAAAGAACAAACATGCAATGACACCGGTGGATCCATGTGTGGTTTATGGAAGTAACAGACATGCAATGACTCTAGCTGTGGTTCATGAAAAGAACAGACATGCAATGACACCGGGTTTGGTTCATGAAAAGAACACACATGCAATGACACTGGTGGATCCTTATGTGGTTTGTTTAGAAGAACACACATGCAATGACACTGGGTGTGGTTCATGAAAATAACAGACATGCGATGACACTGGGTGAACCTTATGTGGTTTGTTTAGAGGAACAAACATGCAATGACACCGGTGGATCCGTCGCGGGTTCATGAGAAGAACACACATCCAATGACACTGGTGGATCTTTATGTTGTTCATGAAAAGAACTGACATGCAGTGACACCGGGTGTGGTTCATGAAAAGAACAGACACGCAATGACACTGGGTGTGGTTCATGAAAAGAACAGACATGCAATGACTCTAGCTGTGGTTCATGAAAAGAACACACATGCAATGAAACTGGGTGTGGTTCATGAAAAGAACAGACATGCAATGACACTGGTGGATCCTTATGTGGTTCGTTTAGAGGAACAAACATGCAATGACACCGGTGGATCCATGTGTGGTTCATGAGAAGAACACACATCCAATGACACTGGTGGATCCTTATGTGGTTCATGAAAAGAACTGACATGAAGTGACACTGGGTGTGGTTCATGAAAAGCACAGACATGCAATGACACCGGTGGATCCATGTGTGGTTCATGAAAAGAACAGACATGCAGTGACACCGGTGGATCCTTATGTGGTTTGTTTAGAGGAACACACATGCAATGTCACTAGGTGTGGTTCATGAAAAGAACAGACATGCAATGACACTGGTGGATCCTTATGTGGTTTGTTTAGAGGAACAGACATGCAATGACACCGGTGGATTCATGTGTGGTTCATGAGAAGAACACACATCCAATGACACTGGTGGATCCTTATGTGATTCGTGAAAAGAACTGACATGGAGTGATACTGGGTGTGGTTCATGAGAAGAACACACATCCAATGACACTGGTGGACTCTAGCTGTGGTTCATGAAAAGAACAGACATGCAGTGACACCGGTGGATCCTTATGTGGTTTGTCTAGAGGAACACACATGCAATGACACTGGGTGTGATTTATGAAAAGAACACACATGCAATGACACTGGTGGATCCATGTGTGGTTCATGAGAAGAACACACATGATGAGGACATCCCTACAATTACGCCTACCCCAATTGCTAATAAAGATGTTCCAATTGCAAAGAAGGATCAATCCAATGAGATAAGGATTGGACCAATCACAAGAGCTCGTGCCAAGCTACTAGAACAACAGGTGAACTTGTTTCTTAATGAACCTGGTGTTTTAATTAATGAGAATTTTATACTACCTAAGTCTTTGAGTTATTGTATGATCAGGTACTTAGGAGAAGAAGGCATAGCACAGAGTGAGGAGCTGAAGGAACTAGGCGTGTTGATCAATAAAGAATGCGCGAGGGAGGAGAGGGAGGAAGCGCAAGGAGCTATCCAAGACGAAGATCAACAAGAGGAGGATGTTCTCCGCCCTGGCGGAGAAAAGCCTCGTTTCTCTGCCACAGCAGGCTGCCGCGGCAGGAAAACCGACTAGGACTCTGCCACGGCAGAGCCAGTCCTGGCCGAGCCACTTGTGGCCGGTTTGTATCCAGGTTGGGTGGAACCAACTCGGGTTTCACCATAGGCCGCCGCCTCTTGGACCCATAAATAGATGGGGGCGTCGTAGTTTAGGGGAGACCACGTTAAAATATTTTGGAGTTGTTTCTTTCATAGAACCTCTGGAATTACCCTGTGTTCGAATCTACCAACTATAATTGAGTGTGATCTGTTGTTCCATTGGGAATTAGTAGATTGCATACTACCGTTCGTGGTCACGGATGCGTGCGCAAGAGCGTGGTGTTGTGAATATCCTACAAGGTTCGAGAGCTGTTGCATTGGCATTAGGGATCGAGCGGGAGAGTTCATAGATAAAGGCTAGTTATCTATCATCCACTCTCACCATCGACAAGTGCTTACTGAGAAGATCGGGCCACCCCATATCATCTTGGTATCAGATTTCCTCGTTGCCTCGGTAAGCAATCCACAATCCATCCATAGATTAGAGAGTGTTTTTTAGTCCTATCCAGAAAAAGCCCCACAAAAAGATTTGTCATAGACTAGATTGCATCGTAGACGAGTAATAGTTGCTGGTCGTGTTCATCCTTTAGCTTAGATCTCGATCTGTTTCTTTGTAGTTTTGTTCTCTTGTTTTTAGTCATTTGCCACCATTGTTTTCCGCCACCATCAAGTCAGATCCGATCTACTCTAAGAGTCCTACTCTTCTACTCTTGGCTGAGTCGGACTTAAAAAAAATACTTTCCAGGTTACCGAGGCTGCCACGGCAGGCAATCGGTCTCTTTTTCTGCCACAGCAGGACTTTTTGGGTTACCAAGTCTGCCACGGCAGGATTTCTGTGTTTTCTCTGCCACGGCAGGATTTTGAGCTATTTTTTTGCCACGACACCATAATTACAAAGTGTGATCGATTTGCACTTTTCCAAAACCCTTTGCCACAGCCAATCTACTGCATAGGTGTAGGAACTTGCCTTTTGCGACTAGTTTCCGCTCCGACAGGCTGCTCTTACTACTTTTGGTGCCGTACTTTGTTTTTGGCCGTGTGTTATCTATCAAAAAAAAACAAGATAGCAAAAGGAAAAGTATCAAGAAAAGCTATACAAAAAGAAAAAGAAAAGTTGTGAAAAAAAGGAGAATTGGAGTAAGAGGCCTAGTATTATCTTTGTGCACCGGTAGATTGAGCAATCTTGTGCCTGTTTACTTTGAGCTTTGCTAGTGTCTCTCGAGCGTAGTGCAACACCCTTCATAGTTGCATTGCCATGTTTTTCTCCACGTGTGTGTTTCTTGGGTATTTGTACGATCAGCACTAGGACTTGTTTGCGGTGTAGTTAGGATACCATACCTACAGCTCCACCATAAATACCCTGTGTGCCCTGTGATCGTCCTCTATACCTTTGATATTCACTTCATCACATCAGTTGTGAGTGAGCTGTGAGAGTTCCACCATACAGATTTTTGATTTTTGTGCACTAACCTACTGATCATGTCTTCTAGTGATGATGATGTTGTGATGCAGAAAAAGAAGGATGAGGAGCTCGTCAATTGGCGTGAATATGAGGCTTTGAAGTCCCACTTGACACGTGTGTTTACTCACACGACAGATGCCATTGACAAGAATCTCCAGGATCTGAATGTGAGATTGGATCACCATGTTGGAACGGTGGATACTATTCAAACACAAGTGGCTACGCTCAATGTCAATGTCACCGCTTTGCAGCAGTCCATGGAGGGTTTGACAGCCGCTTTGCATAGAAGGGAAGAGCCTCAACATGATGATGCCTTTGATGATTTTGATGAGGGTAGCGCTGTGGATGCTGCTCCACATGTTGGCAGGGGACGTGCTATTCCCCCTGCCCATGCACCTCATGGTCGTGGGTATGCTCCTCTTGGGCGTGCTCAACGTGTTCCCAACCAAACTGCTGATGATGGTTTGGGCAAGCCAAAATTCTCCATCCCTAAGTTTGATGGTTCCATTGATCCTGAAGACTACCTCACATGGGAGTTGAAGATTGAGAAACTCTGGCGCTTATTTGACTATCCAGAAGATAAGAAGGTCAAGCTTGCAGCATCTGAATTTGATGGTTATGCTTTGCGTTGGTGGGATGCTCTTGTGCAACATAGGAGGGAGGACAATGAACTTCCTGTGATGGATTGGCGCGAGATGAAGCAAATCATGAAAGCTCGTTTTGTTCCAATCAACTACTTGCGTTCAGTTTTTGATAAATTGACGCAACTGAAGCAAGGAACAATGACAGTTGATGAGTACTACATGGAGATGGAGATGCTTATGCAGCGTGCTAGAATTCGTGAGTCCATTGAGATGACCATGCAGCGATTCCTAAACAATTTGAAGTTACCAATCAAGAGCATTGTTCGTCATCACAAGTATGAGACCATGAATGAGTTGTTGCATCATGCTAGAGAGGCCGAATCCCAGTTGGCAGAAGAGGCAAAGTCACGTCCTCGTTTCTCATCCTCCAGCAGATTTTCGGCCAGGCCTCTTCCTCCTACAGCTGCGTCACCAGCTGCTATTCCATTTACACCATCGACCAAACCAGCAAGTCCACCTTCGATTGGTTCTAATGCTCGGAAACCTGCTGCTCCTGCTGCTAGCTCGGGTTCCAATATGTCTACTGCACGTACTCGTGATGTGGTGTGCCACACTTGTGGTGGTAGAGGCCACTACAAGAAGGATTGTCCAAATAGCAAGGTTATGTTTGTTAATGAACAAGGTGAAGTAGAAAGTGGAGATGAAGCTTCTGATGTTGATATTGATGATGGCGAGGATGGTGGTGATGCATATGCTGAGCGTGCACCAACTATCATCGTGTTTTCACGTGTACTTAGTGTGCAACCGGTTGAGGAATCCCAGCGTTGCAACTTGTTCCAAACTAAAGCTCTAGTTGGACCAAATAAAGCTTGCAAGGTCATTATTGATGGAGGTAGCTGCAGAAATCTTGCAAGTAAGGAATTATGTGCCAAACTAAATTTGACATACTTACCTCATCCCAAGCCATACTACATACAATGGTTGAGCAACAATGGTGAGATGAAGGTAAATCATATGGTACGAGTGAACTTTCAAATAGGACCATACAAAGATTCTATTGATTTTGATGTGGTTCCTATGACTGTTTGTCACCTCCTATTGGGTCGGCCATGGCTCTATGATCGCCATGTGCAACACAATGGCCGAGCAAATACATATCACTTGGAATTCAAAGGAAGAAAGATTACTATGCAGCCAATGACACCACAAGAAATTGTGAATGATTCTCACCAGAAGATAGAGGTGAATTTGAAGGAAGATACTACCACTCGGCGAGATTGTGTGACAACTGTTCCTGATGTAATTGAGCCTAAATTGAGTGATATAACGACAAGTGAGAGAGTGCCTGGTTTATTGATATTAGCCACTAAGGAAGATATGAGAGAATTTCATGAGGATCCTACAGCCATGCCACTTGTGCTCATGTATAAGGGCGAGGTATTGGTTTCTAACGACATGACCCCTATTTCTCTTGGTGTTTCATCTGTTTTGCAGGACTTTGGGGATGTGTTTCCAGAAGACGTACCCGCAGGTTTGCCTCCCTTGCATGGTATAGATCATCAAGTGGACTTGATTCCTGGCGCCACACTTCCCAACCATGCACCCTACAGGACTAATCCCGAAGAAACTAAGGAAATTCAGAAGCAAGTACAAGCGTTGCTGGATAAAGGGTACATTCGTGTCTCTCTTAGCCCTTGTGTTGTTCCTGTTATTTTAGTTCCTAAGAAAGATGGTACATGGCGCATGTGTGTTGATTGTAGAGCGATTAATAACATCACTATTCGATATCGTCATCCTATTCCACGCTTAGAGGATATGCTAGATGAATTGAGTGGTGCTGCTGTTTTCTCTAAAATTGACATGCGTAGTGGTTATCATCAAATTAGGATGAAAGAAGGGGATGAATGGAAAACTGCTTTCAAAACTAAATTCGGTTTGTATGAGTGGTTAGTTATGCCATTTGGTCTTACTAATGCACCTAGTACTTTCATGCGTTTGATGAATCATGTTTTGAGAGAGTTTATTGGTCGTTTCGTGGTTGTTTACTTTGATGATATACTCATATACAGCCACACCGAATCTGAACATTGCACTCATATTAGACAAGTTTTCAAGTGTTACGTGATAATAAACTATATGCTAATCTTGAGAAGTGTACATTTGCAAAACATAAGGTCATATTCCTAGGATTTGTTGTTTCTAAGCATGGAGTAGAGGTGGATCAATTTAAAATTGAATCAGTTCAGAATTGGCCTACTCCAATGAATGTAAGTCAAGTGCGTAGTTTCCACGGTCTCGCTGGTTTCTATAGGCGCTTTGTGAAAGATTTTAGCACCATTGCTGCACCTTTGAATGATTTGACAAAGAAAGGTGTTCCTTTTGTATGGGGCGCGGCCCAAGACATTGCTTTTGATACATTGAAACGTTTGCTTACTTCTACACCATTGCTTGCATTACCTGATTTTTCGAAGCAATTTGAAGTTGAATGTGATGCTAGTGGTATAGGCATAGGTGGCGTTTTGATGCAAGAGGGTCGGCCTATAGCTTATTTTTCTGAGAAATTGACTGGTGCTCATTTGAATTATTCAATCTATGATAAAGAATTGTATGCACTTGTTAGAGTACTTGAGGTTTGGCAACATTATTTGGGGCCAAAGGAATTCATCATACATTCTGATCATGAAGCTTTGAAATACTTGAAAGCTCAATCAAACTTGCATAGAAGATTAGCTAAATGGGTTGAGTTCATTGAGTCTTTTACTTACATCATTAATTATAAGAAGGGAAAAGAAAATGTGGTTGCTGATGCTCTATCTAGGAAGAACATGCTATTAACCAATCTTGATGTTAAAATTCCTGGATTAGAAGCTATTTGTGCACTTTATGCAGCTGACCATGATTTTGCTGAACCACATCGTTTGTGTGCTCTTAGAAACGCATGGGATAAGTATCATATACATGATGGATATTTGTTTCGAGCTAACAAACTATGTATTCCAGAATCGTCGTTGCGTTTGTTTTTAGTGCAGGAATCACATGCTGGTGGTTTGATGGGTCACTTTGGGCGTGAGAAGACGTTGCTCATGCTTGCTGATCACTTTTATTGGCCCAAAATGAGGTGTGATGTGTACAGATTTGTGAGCCGATGTATTAAAGTCAAAACCTAAGCTGAAGCCTCACGGTTTGTATACACCTCTCTCTGCACCTACTATTCCATGGGAAGACATTAGTATGGATTTTGTGCTAGGTCTACCTAAAACTTAGAGAGGTCATGATTCTATATTTGTGGTAGTAGATAGGTTCTCTAAGATGGCTCATTTTATTGCCTGCCACAAAAGCGACGATGCGTCGCATGTTGCTAACTTGTTTTTCAGGGACATCGTGAGATTACATGGAGTACCAAAGACGATTGTTTCTGACCGTGATGTGAAGTTCATGCGCTACTTTTGGAAGACCTTATGGGGGAAGCTAGGAATGAAGTTGCCGTTCAGTACTACATGTATTCCCCTAACAGATGGTCAAACGGAGGTGGTGAATAGAACATTGTCACAGCTGCTAAGGACCATGATTAAAAAGAATCTGCGGGAGTGGGAAGAGTGTTTGCCACATGTTGAGTTTACTTACAACAGGGTTGTGCATTCAACTACTCAGCTTTGTCCTTTTGAGGTGGTGTATGGTTTCAAACCATTGACGCTACTTGATATGTTGCCTCTGCCATTACATGAGAGAGTTGATATGGAGGCATCAAAACGTGCTGATTATGTGAAGAAAATACATGAGAAGACTCGAGAGGCTATTGAGAAGAAAGGCAAGAACATTGCTGCTGCAAGGAATCAAACACGAAAAGAAGTGTTGTTCGAGCCCGGAGATATGGTTTGGGTGCATCTACGCAAGGATAGGTTTCCACTACTTCGAATGTCAAAATTGAAGCCACGTGGTGCTGGTCCTTACAAGGTGTTAGCCAAGATTAATAATAATGCCTACTCGGTTGATATACCTATTGAGCAGTTTGGTGGAGTTAGCAATAGTTTCAACGTTGCTGATTTGTCACCATATGCTGGAGAAGACCTTGGAGCATCGAGGACGACGCCTTTTGAAGGGGGGGAGATGATGAGGACATCCCTACAATTACACCTACCCCAATTGCTAATAAAGATGTTCCAATTGCAAAGAAGGATCAATCCAATGAGATAAGGATTAGACCAATCACAAGAGCTCGTGCCAAGCTACTAGAACAACAGGTGAACTTGTTTCTTAATAAACCTGGTGTTTTAATTAATGAGAATTTTATACTACCTAAGTCTTTGAATTATTGTATGATCAGGTACTTAGGAGAAGAAGGCATAACACAGAGTGAGGAGCTGAAGGAACAAGGCGTGTTGATCAATAAAGAATGCGCGAGGGAGGAGAGGGAGGAAGCGCAAGGAGCTATCCAAGACGAAGATCAACAAGAGGAGGAAGTTCTCTGCCCCAGCGGAGAAAAGCCTCGTTTCTCTGCCACGGCAGGCTGCCGCGGCAGGAAAACCGACTAGGACTCTGCCACGGCAGAGCCAGTCCTGGCCGAGCCACTTGTGGCCGGTTTGTATCCAGGTTGGGTGGAACCAACTCGGGTTCCACCATAGGCCGCCGCCTCTTGGACCCATAAATAGATGGGGGCGTCGTAGTTTAGGGGAGACCACGTTAAAATATTTTGGAGTTGTTTCTTTCATAGAACCTCTGGAATTACCCTGTGTTCGAATCTACCAACTATAATTGAGTGTGATCTGTTGTTCCATTGGGAATTAGTAGATTGCATACTACCATTCCTGGTCACGGCTGCGTGCGCAAGAGCGTGGTGTTGTGAATATCCTACAAGGTTCGAGAGCTGTTGCATTGGCATCAGGGATCGAGCGGGAGAGTTCATAGCTACAGGCTAGTTATCTATCATCCACTCTCACCATCGACAAGTGCTTACTGAGAAGATAGGGCCACCCCATATCAACACATCCAATGACACTGGTGGATCCTTATGTGGTTCATGAAAAGAACTGACATGCAATGACACTGGGTGTGGTTCATGAAAAATGAAATGACACTAGGTGTGGTTCATGAAAAGAACAGACATGCAATGACACCGGTGGATCCATGTGTGGTTTATGGAAGTAACAGACATGCAATGACTCTAGCTGTGGTTAATGAAAAGAACAGACATGTCACATCCCAAAAAATTTCCAAATTTTAAAATGTGAAAATTTTAAACAAAATGAAGAACCAAGTTCTTTGAAATTCAGAAGGAACAAAAACTTTTGGAACATTTAATATAATGCCTCCAAAACCCAAGCCAAATAAAATGGTTTTTGTTTGTGAAGTGGTGTGCATGTTTTAAAAATCCCAAATCATGGAGCATGCATGAGCATCTTGACTTGGTTGCATTTTAAAAACCTAAGAGAAGTGAAAATTATCTCAAACCCTTATTTGTTAACACTAAGAACAACAAAATACTATGGATATACTACATATTTAAATTATATAAAAGAACTCCTATGAGGGCTAAAAAGATAAAGGACAAAATAATGAAACAATAGAGGTTGGTTTCATCCAATTTGGAGCCATGGATAAAAAGATATGAATTATTTTGAGAATAGAATTAAGAAGGCATTATTAACTATTGAAGCCAAAGTGAATAAATTTGATTAGAAAAATTTGAGTTAGAAAGTAAATGTGTTCTATAGTGCCCTAAAAACCTAATTTGAGTTTTACAAATTTTTAGAAATTTGTTTGATTCAAATTGGTTCACTAAAACAAAAGTTTTTGAAGAAAACAGAAAAAAAGAAAAAGAAAAACTAAAAGAATAAGCAAAGGAAAAAAATAGCAGCAGCAGCACAGCCGGCCTGCTCGGCCCACACCCCCAGCCCAACAATAGCCCACCCGGCACTCCCCCTTCTCCCCCTCTCTTTCTTTCTCACCGACCCCTCCTCACACCCCCTCGCTGACACCGCGACCCCACTCCACGTAACTCGCCAGCTCACCTTCTTCCACCGCGGCGAACAGCCCCTCTCCCTCCCCGGTCGTTTCTGTGTCGATTCAATTCAAGCAAATTCGCGTAAATGCTGGAGTAATTCTCCACTCCGACCCCTGCCCCTTAAACCCCATTTCCTCCTCTCCGTTTCCCCTCAGACCCCACCACCTGAGAGCCCCTAGGCTGCTCGGAATCGAGCTCGAACCACCACGGCCACCGACGAGCTCCGGCGAAGATTCCGGCGAGCTCACTGCCCTGCACCCTCCCCTCTGTCCTGTTAGCTTCGCCATGCTCTGGCGCACCTACTGACAATTCCCGTGCTTTTTTTGTGCCCTAGGTCGTCGCCACGGTCATCACCGGCGTCACCCTCTGCCGCCGCCATTCACCGGCGATTTCCGGCGAGACGCGGGTTCCCGCCGCCCTCTTTTGGCCACAGCCAACTTCTACACGACCAGGCACACCTCGCTGACCTTTTGCCTTGACTGATCGAGCCCCAGGACGACGACACCATCTCGAAGACGCGAGCTCCGCCGTCGGCAGAACTCCGGCGAGGAATCCTCGACGAGGCCGAGCGCCCCTCCCTCTGTTGGGTCCGCAGCATAAAAAACAAAAAATTTCCTACGGTGTGAACTACATGCCAAGATCTATCTACTAGGTACAAAGCAACGGGTGGACATACATCCAACGAGAACTTACCCTCGTAGACAACGAGCTTTGTTAACGAGTAGGAACTCGTGGTTGATGTAGTCGTACACTTGCCGATCTCAAGATCGTGAGGAAGTCCGAGTGCCGCAACTCAGCAGCGCATCCGCACTCGCACACATGTTCAAGCCACCGGACAACCTCCACCTCCTCGCTCCAGTGATCCAGCGGAAGCAGTAACTCCTTCCAGACGAAATGCCACCAGGAACATGTATCTCGCTAATCCGAGACCATGGGGGAATAATTCTAGAGGGGGAGAGAGATCCTTCACAAGGAGGTGTGAGGATGAAGGAGGGAATGGGTGGCCTTTTATAGGAGGAGGGGGTGCCCCCTCTCTCCATGGCCGGCGCATGGGGGGGTGACCCCTCACCTCCCCCATTCATGTGGTGGTAACCCCTCCACATTAAAATGCCTCTTCACATTCCCTTTTAAAGTCTCCACTTTAAATGCATTAAATTTCTCCAAATTTAATGCTCTCTCATTTAATAAAACTCTTTTTATTAAATTTATTCGGAATTTTGTTAATTACTTTAATTAACAAACATTCACATATAGCCCCTTGCAATATTTCAATATCACATGCAGAACCACCTTCTGCAATTTCACCCGAAACAATTTCCGGTTTCTATTGAAACAATTCCTGGGCTTTGCAATTCTTTCGTCTGAAACATATGTGCTCCAAAATGGTGTCCAGTAACTCTTAAGTGTGCCACCCTGCGGTTCGCGAATAATGCAGACATGATCGAGACCCTTCTCCGATCAATAATCAGCAGCAGGACCTGGAGATCCGTACTGACTCCTACACATTCAACGATGACTTCTGTGATCGTGAGAACCTTTACGCTTGTAACTAAATCCCTTTGTCTCTCGATATATTATAGGTCCGAGATTCGATCATCGGTATCTCCATACCTAGTTTGATCTCGTTACCGACATGCACTCTTTTCTCGTTCCCGTGATATAACATTCTAGTGATCACATCACTTGCTTGCAAGCTATCCTATGTGATATCACCGAGAGGGCCCAGAGTATATCTATCTGTCATCTGGATTGACAAATTCCACTCTTGATCCATGAGCCTCAACATAACACCTTCGTAGTACTGAACCCATCTTTATAGTCACCCTGTTATGGTGTGACGTTTGATGTTATCAAGATACTCTTCCGGTGTCAGCAATTAACATGATCTCATGGTCTAAGGATAAAGATTACTTCGTATGATGTTATAGCAATATAAACATAATGACTTGATCGTAATGCTATACTTCGGATGAATGTTCATCACATCATTCCACCAATGGTGTGACCTTGTTATTAACAACATCCAATGTCCATGATCAGGAAACCTTGATCATCTTGTTAATCAACATGCTAGTCTATAAGAGAGGCATGACTAGGAACCCTTTTTGTTTATTAAACACACATGTATTGATGTTTCCGAATCAATACAATTCTAGCATGTAAAATAAACATCTATCATGTATAAGGAATATATAATAACAACTTTATTATTGCCTCTCAGGGCATATTTCCTTTAGTCTCCCACTTGCACTAGAGACAATAATCTAGTTCACATAGTGATAAATCTAACACCCATGGAGTTCTGGTGTTGATCATGTTTTTCCCTAGGGAGAACTTTAGTCAATAGATCTGCTACATTTAGGTCCGTGTGTACTTTACAAATCTTTTATATCTCCATCCTTGACATGCTCGCGGATGGAGTGAAAACGGCGCTTAATATGTTTGGAATTCTTGTGAGACCTCGGTTCCTTTGCGTTGGCTATGGCTCCATTGTTGTCACAATAGATCACCATCGGGTCCAACGCACTAGGAACCACACCCAGTTCCGTAATGAACTCTTTCATCCAAACTGCTTCCTGCGCCGCTTCTGAAGCAGCAACATATTCCGCCTCCGTCGTTGATCCAGCGACCGAACTCCTCCAACTAATTGCTGCTCCATTCAAGATAAATACGTATCCGGATTGAGACTTAGAGTCATCCAGATCGGTGTCAAAGCTAGCATCGACATAACACTTAGCGACTAGCTCTTCTTCACCTCCGTATATAAGAAACATATCCTTAGTTCTTCTCAAGTACTTGAGGATGGTCTTTACCGCTATCCAGTGTTCCGAACCTGGAACAGATTGGTACCTACTAGTCAAACTAATAGCATGTGCCACATCCGGTCTTGTACATAGCATGGCATACATAATAGAGCCTATGGCCGAGGCATAGGGGATCTTATCCATCATCTCTCTTTCTTCCGCCGTAGCCAGACTTTGAGTCTTACTCAATGTCTTGCCTTGCAACATAGGTAAGAACCCCTTCTTACTTTCGTCCATATTAAACTTCTTTAATATCTTATCAAGGTATGTACTCTGCGATAGCCCAATTAGGCACCTTGATTTATCTCTATAGATTTTAATGCTAATATATATGACGCTTCACCAAGGTCTTTCATTGAAAATTTGCTGTTTAGATAACTTTTAACACTGTTTAAAAGATCTATATCATTTCCAATCAATAATATGTCATCCACATGTAATATCAGAAATGCCACATTGCTCCCACTCACTTTCTTGTAAATACAAGCCTCTCCATAAGTTTGGACAAATCCAAATTCTTTGATCACCTCATCAAAGCAGAGATTCCAACTCTGTGATGCTTGCTTCAGTCCATAGATGGATTGCTGAAGTTTGCATACCTTCTTAGCATCCTTAGGATCGACAAAACCCTTAGGTTATATCATATACAACTCTTCTTCAATCTTACCATTGAGGAACGTAGTTTTGACATCCATCTGCCATATTTCATAATCGAAATATGCAGAAATTGCTAACATAATCCTAACCGACTTAAGCATCGCTACGGGAGACAATGTCTCATCATAGTCAACTCCTTGAATTTGTCGAAACCCCTTTGAGACAAGTCGAGCCTTATAGATGGTCACATTACCATCAACATCAGTTTTTCTTTTGAAAATCCATTTATTCTCAACGGCCTTTCGGTCATGAGGTAAGTCCACCAAGTTCCAAACTTGGTTCTCATACATGGATTCCATCTCGGATTTCATGGCTTCTATCCATTTGTTGGAATCCGGGCTCATCATCGCTTCTTCATACGTCGCAGGGTTATCCATTTCATCAACCATGAAATTCATAACAGGATTGCAGTACAGTTCAGGAGCTGCATGTGTCCTGCTTGACCTGCGAGGTTCGGTAGTGTCCTCTTTCGGAGTTTCACGATCATTATCATTAGCTCTCTCTTCATCAGGTGAAGTCAACTCCGAAACAACTTCCGGTGATGCGCCACTCGCCATTCCATGAAGAGAAGGTTCAATAACCTCTTCGAGTTCTACCTTCCGACTACTCACACCTTTCGCGAGAAACTCCTCAAGAAAGGATCCATTCTTGGCAACAAAAACCTTGCCCTCGGATCTGTGATAGAAGGTATACCCAATTGTTTCCTTAGGGTATCCTATGAAGATGCATTTTTCCGCTTTGGGTTCGAGTTTATCCGGTTGAAGTTTCTTCACATAAACATCGCATCCCCAAACCTTAAGAAATGACAGCTTAGGTTTGTTTCCAAACCATAATTCATATGGTGTCGTTTCAACGGATTTAGATGGTGCCCGATTTAAAGTGAATACAGCTGTTTCCAGTGCATAACCCCAAAATGACAGAGGTAAGTCAGTCAGAGACATCATAGATCGAACCATATCCAATAAGGTACAACTACGACGTTCCGACACACCATTACGTTGTGGTGTTCCGGCGGGCGTGAGTTGTGAAACTATTCCACACTCTTTCATGTGTGTGCTAAACTCGTAACTTAGATACTCTCCTCCACGGTCAGACCGTAGAAATTTGATCTTTCTATTACGATGATTTTCCATTTCATTCTGAAATTCCTTGAACTTTTCAAAAGTTTCAGACTTGTGTTTCATCAAATAGATATACCCGTATCTACTCAAATCATCCGTGAAAGTAACAAAATAACGATATCCACCTCGCGTCGACACACTCATTGGTCCACACACATCAGTATGTATGATTTCCAATAGATCTCTCGCCCGTTCCATTGAACCGGAAAACGGCGTTCTAGTCATCTTGCCCATAAGGCATGGCTCACATGTATCAAATGATTCAAAATCAAGTGATTCCAAAAGTCCATCAGAATGGAGTTTCTTCATGCGTTTAACGCCAATATGACCTAGACAGCAGTGCCACATATATGTAGACATATCATCATCAAGTTTAATATTTTTAGCATTAACATTATGAATGTGCGTAATATTACTATCGAGATCCAACACAAATAAACCATTCAACATAGGTGCATGACCATAAAAGATATCATTCTTATAAATCGAACAACCATTGTTTTCAGATTTAAAGGAATGACCACTTTGCATCAAACATGATCCAGATACAATGTTCATGCTCAGTGCAGGCACCAAATAACAATTATTTATGTTTATAACTAATCCCGATGAAAAATGGAGAGGTAGCGTCCCTACGGCGATCACATCAACTCTTGATCCATTGCTGACCCGCATCCTAACCTCATCCCTTGCTAGTTGTCGCTTGTTTTGTAGCCCCTGAACTGAGTTACATATATTAGCAACCGATCCGGTATCAAATTCCCAGATGCTACTACGAGTACTAGTCAAGTACACATCAATAACATGTATATCACATCTACCTTTGTTTGCCTTGCTGGACTTCTTGTCCGCCAAATACTTGGGGCAGTTGCGCTTCCAATGGTCATTCCCCTTGCAATAGTAGCACTCGGTGTCAGACTTAGGGCCAGCCCGGGGTTTCTTTTTAGGCGTGGCAACAGACTTGCCACCCTTCTTTCCCTTGTGCTTGCCTTTCTTGTCCTTCTTGAAACCGGTGGTCCTATTGATCATCAACACTTGATGTTCTTTCCTAATCTCCACTTCTGCAGTCTTAAGCGTTGACAGAAGCTCGAGAAGAGACTTCTTCATGCCCTGCATATTATAGTTCATCACGAAGATCTTTTAGCTAGGTGGCAGAGATTGGAGAACACGATGTATGCCTAAGTCAATGGGAATCATTATTCCCAAGGACACAAGCTTATCGGCGTACCCAGACATTTTGAGTACGTGCTCACTAACGGAGTTGTTTTCCTCCATCATGCAGCTAAAGAACTTTTCTGTAGCATTATAACTCTCTATGGCAGCATGGGTAGCGAAAATCATTTTCAATTCTCCCATGGTATCAAAGGCATTGCCATTTTCGAAACGCTTTCGAAGTTCTGGCTCTAGCCCATACAGTATGCCGCAATGAACTAAGTTGTGGTCCTCCTGACGAGTCACATAGACATTCTTTTCCTCGTTAGGGGCATCAGGAGCTGGTGGGGGGCCTAGCGGCGCATCTAGCACATATTGCTTTTGTGCAGCAGTGAGGAGAATCCTCAAATTCATAGCCCAGTTGGTGAAGTTGCTACCATTCGCAGCAAGTTTCTCTTTCTCCATGAACACAATGAAATTAAAAGCAGGTGGTGCCATCTACAACAGAATTTGTAAAGTTTATTTAGACTAAGTTTATGATAGATTGAGTTCAAATAATCCAAATTACTAATGAACTCCCACTCAAATACGACATCCCTCGTGTCCTTTTGGTGATTACATGAACCAAATCCACTACACCAAGTCCGATCATCACGTGAGTTGATATAGCTTCAAAGGCGAGCATCTATATGGGCATCATATCAACCATATGACTCATGCTTAACCTTTCGGTCCGTGTACTGAGGCCATGTCTATACATGCTAGGCTCGCCAAGTAAGAACCTTAGTATTCGCGTGTGTAAAACTGTCTTACACCCGTTCCTATGAAAGCATAGATTCGAGTACACCCGATCATCACGTGATGTCTCGAAACACGATTCATAGAACGGTGCATACTCAAGGAAGAGGGCCACAAGCTGCGATCATGGCAGCCACTGCGTATCTCGCGGCTCACCCACCTCCGGAGGGGGACCCGAAAAGGGCCATGCATAGGTCCGCACTCACCGGACTAGGACTAATCGGAGCTGCGCTCCACGACGATGCTCCTACGGAGCCGAAGAAGAAAGCTCCGGCCAGGCGCGACCGGAGCCCCACTCCCTCATCCGAAGATGAAGAGGAACACGATCTTCCTCGAAGGAAGAAGAGCTCGCACCGCCATAAACGCGACTACGACGCCAGAGACAAGCTTACACAGCGCAAAATCGACAAAGCACGCGCCAAACGCGCATGCTCGTCTGAATCTGAGATGGATGAAGACGAAGGAGAACTCTGCGGGGCTCGATGCTTTAGCAGATCCGTCCCGCGAACACAGATGCCACGCAACTTCAAGCTTCCTTCGGATACTCCGAAGTTCAACGGCACGCAAGATCCAAAGTCCTGGCTCAGTGACCATCTGTCATCCGTCAAGCTTCACGGAGGCAACAAAGAAACCGCCATGCAATGCCTTCAGCTGCAGCTGACAGGCGCGGCGCGGGTCTGGCTTAGCAGCCTATCATCAGGATCCATCCGAAGCTGGGAGGAGCTCGCTTATAGCTTCATCCGAAATTTCAAAGGCACCAGCAAGAGGCCCGCCTCAATCGAAGAGTTGCGAGCCTGCACTCAGAGAACGGGTGAATCTATTCGCTCGTACATACTATGCTGGTCTACAACCAAGAACTCCGCAGCACACATCTCCGAAGAAAGGGCCATCGACGCCTTCAGGGACGGTGTCAAGCGCCCAGACTTCAAGGAGGAACTTGGGCGTGTAAAGCCCAAGACACTCGACCACCTCATGGAAATCGCCAACAGTTGGGCAGACGGCGAAGATTGCATCCAGCGGGCGCAATCAGATGAAGAGGACGACTACGGCCGAAGACGCGAACGCCGCAGCAAGAGGAGATCGCGCGTCTACGAGGACCGTGACGGACCCGACATGGTCGCAGCCGGCTACGCCGACCGCCGTAACGACAACAGCCGCAACAGCGGAGGATACCGCAGTGGAAGCTTCCGCGACAACGGACGACCAACACAGTCGTGGCAACGCCGCGACCGCGACAATGGACCCTCAGCATTCGACAAACTTTCGGGTCCATGCACCATCCACTTCTACATCGACAAACAAGATGGCAAAAAGAAAGCTAGCCACATGCTCAAGGACTGCCGCGAGTTCCAGAAACTCAGCGAAAGCATGGTGCAAATGAGGCAACAAGCTCCAATTCCTGCATTCGGAAACGCACCTGCGCCAGGTGAAATAGCACACGGAGCTCCTCCACCGCCGCCTATTGGAGGCCCAAATCAACCAGTCGCACCAGCGCAAAACAACGCCGGGGTCGCATACCCCCCACCAAAGGGAGCGCTAAATATGATCCAGAAGGGACGCCCCACCAACAGGGTGCAGAAGAAGATCACCCGACAAATCAACTTGGCCGTGGCAACTCCGCCTGCAATCCCTGAGTACCTCAGCGGATCGGAGTCCTGCATCACATTCACTCGCGCGGATCACCCTTGCCAGATCCCTCGCCCAGGTCATGCTGCCCTGGTGCTGGAGGCGCAGATCGGAGGCTTCGAGATGAGTCGCGTCTTCATGGACGGCGGCAGTGGCATCAACCTAATGTTCGCAAGCACTCTAGCAGCTATGCGGATCCCGCAATGCAGCCTGGAACAATCAGACACAACGTTCCACGGCATTGTCCCAGGGAAGGGCATCTTCCCCTGGGCAAAATAGGGCTCGACGTCATCTTCGGGAAGCCGGACAACTTTCGACAGGAGCGCCTAGAACTCGAAGTGGTGGACTGGCCGTCGCAATACCATGCCATCCTGGGACGTGTAGCATTCGCAAGGTTCCTGGCCGTCCCACACTACGCATACCTACTACTCAAGATGCCTGGACCAAGGGGCGTCATCACAGTCCACGGGAGCTTCACCCGATCGGACCAATGCGACAGGGATTTCAACAAAATCTCCCAGTCTTTCGGCATGCAATACGAGCTTGTAAGGCTCCGCGAGGTGACGGACAATGGGCTACCCCCAGTCACAAAGCAGAACGCACCTGACATGTCTTTCGACTCCACCATCAACACCAAGAAAGTGCAGGTCCATCCAACGGATGCCTCCAAGACGGCGCTGATCGCCAACGACCTCAGCACCGCATAGGAAGGTGCGCTCGTCGAATTCCTCCATGAGCGCTGGGAAATCTTCGCCTGGTGTCCTGCGGACATGTCAGGAGTTCCCAGGGAATTCGCCGAGCACGCACTCAATGTCTTCCCAGACACCAAGCCAGTTAAGCAGTCCATCCGAAGACTGTCGGAGCCACGAGCCGAAGCTATCGGCAAGGAGATCAATAGATTACTCGCAGCAGACTTCATCCGGGAAATCAAGGAAAGCGAGTGGCTGGCAAATACGGTGATGGTCCCGAAGAAGGACACGGACATCCTGCGGATGTGCGTGGACTTCACATCACTAAATAAACACTGCCCAAAGGACCACTTCCCTCTACCTCGGATCGACCAGATCATCGATTCGACTGCAGGTTGTGAGAAGCTCTCCTTCCTCGACGCCTACTCAGGCTATAACCAGATTCGACTCAAGGTCGAAGATCAAGAGAAAACGGCGTTCATCACACCGTTCGGAGTACTCTGCTACAACACAATGCCTTTCGGGCTAAAGAACGCGGGTGCCACTTACCAGCGATGCATGCAGGCCTGCCTCAAAGACCAGATCGGTCGCAACGTCCAAGTCTATGTTGACGACATAGTCATAAAAAACAAGGAGGCAAGAACACTTATCGACGATCTCCGCGAGACGTTTGACAACCTTGATCGCTACAGGATCAAGCTCAATCCAGAAAAGTGCGCCTTCGGCGTCCCCTCAGGTCAGCTGCTCGGGTACTTCATCTCTCAACGAGGGATCGAAGCGAACCCGAAGAAAATCAAAGCTATCATGACAATGGAGAAGCCAAAAAACCTCAAGGGCGTTCAGCAGCTCGCAGGGCGAATAGCGGCACTAAGAAGGTTCATCAGCCGCATGGGCGAGAAGGCCCTACCATTTTACCAGCTGCTGCGCAAGGCAGACAAGTTCGAGTGGACACCAGAAGCCAACGACGCATTCGAAAGCCTCAAGCGGCTCCTCTCCACCTCGCCAATTTTGGTCACGCCAAAAGAGCACGAGCCCCTGTTGCTGTACATAGCAGCCACACACCAGGTGGTCAGCACAGTACTCGTGGTCGAACGACCCGAAGAAGGCAAGACCCACGGGGTACAACGCCCAATTTACTACCTCAGCGAGGTTCTCACTCCAACAAAACAGCGGTACCCGCACTACCAGAAGCTGGCCTACGACGTGTTCATGACGGCTCGACGACTGAGCCACTACTTCCAGGAGCATCAGGTGATGGTCGTCAACGAGGCACCCCTAAACAGCATCCTGAATAACCCAGAGGCCACAGGACGTGTGGCCCTATGGGGCATTGAACTATCACCCCTAGACATCATCTACGAGAAGCGACACGCAATCAAATCTCAAGTCCTTCCAGACTTCCTGGTACACTGGATGGAGCTGCAGCTGCCTAACACCCCAGATATGTCACAGTCCTGGACAATGCATTTCGACGGCTCCAAGCGCGAAGCAGGAGCAGGGCAGGAGTCATACTGACCTCCCCGCAAGGTGATAAGATGAAGTACGTTCTTCGGATGAAATTCAGAGCCTCCAACAACGAGGCCGAATACGATGCCCTCATCCATGGCATGAGGATGGCAAAGATATGCGGCGCAACGCGCCTGGTCATCTACGGTGACTCCAACCTCGTCATCCAACAGACGATGAATGAGTGTGACACACACGCCGAAAACATGATCGCGTACCGCGCGCTTTACAATTCACTCGAAGGAGAATTCGACGGCTGCGAGCTTCGGCACGTCGGAAGAGAAAGCAACGAGGAAGCCGATAGACTCGCCAACATCGGCTCCACTTGTGCAAAGGTACCACCAGGTGTGTTCCTCGAATAGATCTGCGTGCCATCCATCAAGCGGAAATTCCCCAAGGGATCACCCGAAGAAGCAGAACACTCGGGGGCTACGCTACCCGAAGGTCACGAAGGACCCGAAAAGCTGGATACCGAAGTTGCCATGGTCAACCTAATGCAGGTCATGGCAATCGAAGAAACTTGGACACGACCATACCTCCAGTTCCTGATAAACGGAGAACTACCTGACAGCCCAACAGATGCCCGGCGCATATCTCGTCGGTCAAAAGCCTTCACCATCATCAACGGCGAGCTGTACAAACGCAGCATTACGGGTGTGCTACAACGGTGCATCACTATCGACGACGGCAAGGCCATACTCCAAGACATCCACGAGGGCACCTGCGGCCACCACGCTGGCAACCGCTCCCTTGTCGCCAAAGCTCTACGAGCAGGATTCTACTGGCCAACGGCCATGAGCGACGCAAAGGACATCGTCCGAAGATGCAACGGGTGCCAACGGTTCGCCGATAAACCGCACGCACCAGGGTCCGAACTTCGACCCATACCCATAGCCTGGCCTTTTGCCCAATGGGGCCTCGACATGATCGGCAAACTGCCAAAATCTTCGAAAGGTGGACACGTCTTCCTCCTGGTCGCAGTCGACAAATTCACCAAGTGGATCGAGGCCATGCCAGTCACGAACCAGAAGGGCAAAACCGCCGTCAAGTTCTTCGAATCCATTGTCTACAGGTTTGGCGTACCGCACAGCATCATCACCGACAACGGATCGAACTTCATCTCCGAAGAATTCCAGGACTTCTGTGAAGGCCTCGGGATCAATATTACGTATGCCTCAGTGGCACACCCGCAAACAAACGGGCAAGTGGAAAAGGCCAACGGCCTAATCGGCGCTGGCATCAAGAAGCGCCTCATGAGCTCACTCGAGCACAAAGCTGGAAACTGGACGAAAGAGCTACCGTCTGTCCTGTGGAGCTTACGTACTACGCCAAACAGCTCCACCGGCTACACACCGTTCTTCATGGTGCACGGAGCTGAGGCCGTGCTACCAGCCGAAGTACGCCATCAGGCTCCACGAGTCGTCGCTTACAGCGAAGCCGAATCCACGGCTGCACTCGAAGATGCCGTCGACACACTCGACGAAGCACGGGATATAGCAGCAGCTAGATCAGCGGTGTACCAGCAAAGTCTCCGCAACTACCACAGCCGCCGGCTGCGCCCAAGGTCCTTCGTCGAAGGAGACCTCGTCTTGCGACTTAAGCAAAAGCGACCGAATAAACTCGAGTCACCATGGGAAGGACCCTATGCCATCACCGAGGTCATCCCAGGTGGCGCCTATCGCCTCAAGCACGTGGAGTCTGGAGTCGCATACTCCAACCCATGGAACATCTCGCACCTACGACGATTCTACCCATAGCAATGTCCCCCTTATTACTTTCAATAAGGCTTACAGCCAAGGCTACTCAGCCGAACCATGTACCTCCTCCATTACGATACAAATAAAGCTAAGTGTCTCGCCCCCAACCTTCGGTTGACTATTTCTCCGCAACTTTATTACATGCTACAAACGCACTCGGGGGCTCCCCCCACCTCACGATTTCATCGACTGAGGACAAAACGTGTACACCTGAGTAGCTGACCACGTCAGGCAAACGAAAAGGACACGTACTAAATCAAAGCACTACGTGCTCGCAAACAAGCAAACCTTTACAACAAAGGGCACATAAACGCCTAGCCGCAATATACAAATTTTACATCTGTCTGTTTATTTTCAGGTCCTACCTATTCTGAAGAATAACCTGAGCACGCTGCTCAAACAAATCTACAATCTATTCGGCATACTGCCTTATAGCCGCGTAATGCGGACGCATATTCCACTCGCCACCATATGGTCGAGGAGGTGGCCCAGTCGCCACAGCAGCCAAATCTACATCAGGGTGGTGCACCCTCACAAGAGACAAGGCAGCATTCACCCCTGCGACGAGCTGCTGCCGCACCAGCTCCTTGACATTGCTGGCACTCCGAAACTTCGTCAGAAGACCTGCAAGGGTCGTTGGCACGGCATCCAACGGAAACATGACGTGCAGCACCGAGGAAAGCGATGTCTGCACCTGGCGGAGCACCCGCGAAACCTGGTAGACACGATCCTGCACCGTCGCCAGAACTATGGCGCGATCACGATCCATCCAGAAGAAGCCGCCGGCCTCCATGTCCTGTTGAGTCAAGCAATTGACTCGAACGGCAATACGCTCCTTTTCTTCCCTCGGAGCAAGATTGGCACCTGCGACAACCGCACAAAACAAGAGTAAGGCCAGCAGGCTCACCCGAACAACTGAGCTACAGCCCGAAAGAAGGATCAACTTACATTGCAGCTGCTCGGACAGCCGACCCAGCTCCGCCATCAAATACTCCTCTCTGGCTGCACCACGGTCTGCCTTGGATCTCCAGACGTCAGCGCGACCGCGTAACCCAAGCAAATCTTTCTCCAAGCTGCGCACGCGATCTCAAAGAAAAGAAAGCTGCGAGGAATCATCCAACGATGGTCGCAAGGGCTTTGCGGATGAAGTGTCAACCGGGTCAGCACCCGAAGGAACCTATAGCAGCAGAAAAAAGAAGGCACACAGACATTCAGCCAAGGATAGAGCTCAACTCGGAGGAGTTCATTAAATAAGGCCACTGCGTGGCACAAGGATGGTGCTACAAAAGATATTTATAGCAAAAGTAAACTACATACTACCCTACATCTCCTATGCCTAAGACGCAGGACACTGAGTCGCCTCAGAGCCAGACTGCCTAGCTCTGGCCTCGCCCTGCTGCCGCAGCGCGTACTCAGACAGCAAGTCAATGAGCTTGGGCCCATATCGTCTGCAGCAAGCGGAGTAGGCAGCGAAGGCTACCTCTGATCCATCCGCAGCCGTCGGCATCTGAGAAGTGATCTGGGGCAAGTCCAGCTCCGCTCCAGCTGCCATGGCCATCGCCAGCCCGACGGACGCGCCGATGCCCTTCTGCTTGCGCTTGTAAGCCGCAGGCGCTTCGGCTGACAGAGCCTCTGCCAGGGCATCCACATCTTCAAGGGTTGTGCCCTTCGGGAAGAGCTCCTGGTAGAAGCGACCAAGGACCTCTTTCGCCTTGGCCAGGGAGTTGACGACGGTGCTGCAGCGGTCTTCGACCGCCACAGTGGCATCATCTAGAGCACTCCCGTGCTCCAGAGCACCGCGGTCAAACTCGATGCCTGCGGCATCTGAGACAAAAAAAAGAAGAAAACATGAAGAAAGGCAACATAGAAGAAGATCCGTAGAAAAAGAAGCAAGTACAAAAACTAGCGCTCACCTGAAATAGCCTTGGCAGCAGCCATGAGCTTCTCCGCCACCACTTTCTCACGAGCAGCCGCAACGGTGGCCAGCTTCTCCTCACGATCCGTGGCCTCCTGCTGCAGACGCTCTTTCGCTTCGGCTGCCTTCGACAGCTCTAGCTCAAGGCGCTCTCTCGCCACAGCGACAGCTTCGGCCTTCTGCTCTGATTGGCCAAGGCTCTTCTTCAGAGCATCGACCTCACGGAGAGAGTCGTTATGCTCCTCTGCATTTATAACAAGCAAGTGTCAAAGAGCAGGACCAGGATAAGCATGAGATGTACTACAAGGCAGACGAATACCTTGAAGCTACCGCAGTTTCGCCTCCAGCGTCAGGCGTTCCTCCACCAGCCGCTTGGCCTCTTGGACAAAAGGCTGCAGCAACAGGCAATAGTAGTAAGAGCAGGACTTGGGGTCTACGCCCAACACAAAGAAGCATAAACAACATCAGCATACGAAGACACTCGGGGGCTCCCCCCGTGACAGGAAGCAGAAAACTTACGTGCTCCGAAAGCGAGCCCGAAGGCCCGCCTGCGAAATTCTGAGGCGCAACCACCAGCCCCTCACGCACAGGAGGATCTGGAGCAGTGCCACCCGAAGTCGCCACCGTCTGAGGAGGAGGCGACGCAATGTTCGACTCCCCCATCATCTCCCCCGCACCATCACTAGATCCGTCGGAGGATTGCCTGCATACGAAGCCAATCAGCACAGGTGCAAACATCATAAAAAGAAAAGGACAACAGTACAACAAGAACAACTTACGAGCCCAGTGCGCTAAGGTCGAAGATAGGAGAAGCCCTTCGGGCCATCTTCTCCTCTTTCTTCTCTTCCTTCTTTTCTTCCTTCTTCCGTTTTGCTGGCGGGTGCGGTGCAACAGCCCGCACAGGAATGGCAGGAAGGGGAGAGGAAGAACCTCCATGACCATCATCATGACGCTCAAGGCCCAGAGGATTTCTGGGAGTCGGAGGAGTTGAAGCATCCGAAGACTCGCTCGAGCTCCGTGATCGCTTGCGCGTATGGTCCTCACTCGACTCGTCGGCATCCTCCACCGGAGATCGCGCTGACGGAAGCTCAGACGCGGAATCCACCACTTCATTATCCGGGGCATTCGGATACCTTTCGAGCAACGGTGGTGCCATGCCTGGCACTTTGAAGCTCTACAAAGATGAGAAGAAACTTTGTTAGCAAACAAAGGACACAAATAAACACCCAACAAAAAAGGGAAGCACTACGTGCATAACTCTACACCTTTGGCACGGCCAACGTCGAAGAAAAGGAAGGTGTCAGCGACTTCTCCGGGAGTCCCTCGTCGGCCTTGAACTTCAACAGCGCGCGAAGAGCCTTGCCAAGTTCCACCTCGGAGATTTTCTCACTCGAAACCCTCGTCGGATCACGGCGCCCAGAGTAAAGAAACATCGGATGTGCCCTCGCTTGGAGAGGCTGTACCCGACGCTCAATAAACGTCTGGATGATGTCGACACCGTTCACCTCCTTCTCAGGAATCAGTTGGAGATCCTCCACCCGACGGTACAGGGCCTCTATATCCGCCACCTCACCGTCTAAGATTTGGTTTTTCCAGGATCTTTTCTTCTCAATCAGTTGGGAGGGGTCAAAAGGAACGAGACCAAAATCTTGCCCAGGCAGTACGGAGTCACGGATGTAAAACCATTTCCTCCGCCAGTACTGGATAGATTCGGACATGGAAAAGGAAAAGAATTGCACATTTGGACTGAGGGAGATGATGAAACCCCCAATGGGATACACACCATCCGAACCAGACTGCCTCTTCATGGAATAAAGCTTCCGGAAGAGGCCAAAGTGCGGCTCAATGCCAAGCCAACACTCGCAAAGCGTGATAAAACACGCAATGTGGAGAAGGGAGTTGGGAGACAGATGATGGAGTTGAACCCCATAGAAAAAGAGCAGTCCACGAAGGAAGTCATGGACCGGAAAAGAAAACCCGCGAATCATGAAGGCAACAAACATAACCCGATACCCAGATGGGGGACGGGGGATTACCTCATTGCCGGGGAGTCTCACGGCCGTCGTGTCTTGCGGGATCAGGCTCCACTCGCGCAGTTTGCGGAGATCGCTCTCCCGCGTTTCTGATCGCCGCCAGCCACCGTCGGTGACGCGAGTAGTGACGGTGCCCTTCTTGCCTCCGGCGGTGCTGGTCCCGACCGCAGATGAAGATTTCTTCGCTTTCACCATGGCGCTACGGCGGTGATGGCGTTGCCAACGAAGAAAGAACGAAGGAAATGTGGAGAAAACTCTCAGCGCGCAGCAAGAATAGCTCACGAACAAGGAGGCAGTGAACAGACGAATTGGTGCGGTGAAAAACAAACCACGATTTCACCGAGGATTATAACAGTGAAGACGACGCACGCTGGCCGTCCATCGAGAAGACCTAACGCCAACGGTAGATCTGGCCGTACACGTGTCAGCATCACAGCGACACCGTCGTTACCACGTCGTCCACTACGCGCGGAAATCGAGGAGACACCGTAATCATCCCCACGCCGTGCGTGACCAGTCAATTCAAAGTCAGGAAGTGGGACCCACGCTGCATTCAGGCAAGTCATCTCTGGCGTAGCAGACGCTTGAGGTCATCGATCGTAAGCACTGACGTCATCAAAAGCTATACTAGCACCACTTCAGCTCCACAACTAAAAGTACTCACTCGAATCTACGATTCGACTAAATACTTGGGGGCTACTCCTATCAGGAGCGCTGGCCGCGCACCCGACAGACAAATGAGGACAAAATTACTTATCTGAGTCCTACGTCGAGTCTACGACTCCACTATGGACTCGGGGGCTACTCCCATAGGGAGGATGGATTTAAGCATCCGAAAATTTTCGGGTCCTGCGGACCTAATGATTGAAACAATGCTTGAACTGGAAGTCTCCGTTCGAGTCTACGACTCGAACAGACACTTGGGGGCTACTCCCATAGGGAGCGCTGGTCGCGCACCCTATGAAATCTTCAACTGCGATCTTTCGGATCAGCACGCAAAAACTTTTTGGCAACTCTGCCCCAACAAAACGCTGAGTGAGTGACAATCTCCTTGGCCACCCGAAGCACCTCCGAGGTGATAAATGTTCGGATGTTGCGTCTGCGACGCAAAGATAAGACCTACAGATATCATCTGATAGCCTGGCAACGCACCTGACTGCGCTCTGCTAGTATGAATCCGTACCAGCAGGTACGATGAAAAATCCCGACGGACGCGTTGGGTACACCAATTAAAATCACTGGAATTCCACTCCTATAAGTCCCCCGCGGCCTGAGTTGAATTACGCCAGCATATGTTCCAGGTCCGGGTTAAGGGACCCGAACCTGAAGAAGATCGTGTTGTTTCGTCCTAAGACAGTTAACTGACCCCGATCCATCGGGTGAGTCAGGCACATGCATCAACAATCCCTACACACATATACTATTAACATATAGCTGCTCCCGAAGGATGGAAGAGTCCTCAGCCGAATCTACGATTCGACTGATCACTCGGGGGCTACTGACATGGTTATACCCTATGGGTACGTAACTTCAGCATACCTAGTCCAGCCCAAGGAAGGCCCACGCCAGACATACGCTGGCCCATGAAGATTTTCGGGTGGCCAAGGCCCATGACGTCTTCGGATCCTTGGAGAGCAAGACTAGAGGAGATAGGAAATTCAAAGGGGTAAAACCCTAGAACTTGTAACCGACTAGGACTATACCCGGGACCTGCCTAAGTCTATATAAAGGCCAGGAGGGCACGTCCTAGAGGAACTTGACTCATACTTTCGCACACGCATCCATGCCAGATCGAATCTGCGCACCCTGTAACCTTCGGTTCCGCCGTAATCAAAGAGCAGACAAGCAGGAGTAGGGTTTTCCCTCCGGGGGCCTGAACCTGGGTAAATCTCGTGTCCCCTGGTTGCTTGTCTGTTAAGCGTGCCACGATCTCCAGCATCCCCATCTTCTCCAAAACCCAAGTCCATAACAATGGGCATTGACGAGATTAAACCTCGTCAAACACATTTTTATCTTGATATCTAAATGAGGGATCATCTTATAATGCTACCAAATGCGCCAAACTAGCAGTATAAGATGCTAACATCTAATGTGTAAAGTGAGATGATATGGTCCATGCATTTGATCTCTATCACTTGCATCGTGGTATGATCTCTATCATTCCTTTGTGTGTAAGGCCAAGGTCTATGGAACTTACACGTTGACTATGTTGTAAGAGTATCTACCATACATCTACTTACAACAATACCATATCAATACACTAGCCCAGCAACGATCTAAACTAGACGCCTCTAATTTATCAATTGCAAGTTTTACGTGGCTTAGGGCTTCCGGAGAGAGAACCGTTCTCACCTACGAACATGAACCACAACAAGGATAACTAAGTTATTAGCAACTCGTTGTAAATCAGATATTGACTATAGTAGGAGAGACAGACACACCCGCCATCCACTTATGCAAAACAAGTTGCATGTCAGTCGTGGAACCGGTCTCATGTACGATGACATGTAAGGTTGGTCCGGGCCGCTTCATCCCACTATGCCACCAATATCCAAAATACATAGAAGATGCAATAACATGATCATCATCGCCCACATATCAACATATGTGTACTACCCGTGCTAAGCACCTACGCATAGATCAGGCTCTAATATCACTGTTGGGTCCACAGCATAGAAAACAAAAAAATTCCTATGGTGTGAACTACACGCCAAGATCTATCTACTAGGTACAAAACAACAGGTGGACATAAATCCAACGAGAACTTACCCTCGTAGACAACGAGCTTTGTTAAGGAGTAGGAACTCGTGGTTGATGTAGTCATACACTTGCCGACCTCAAGATCGTGAGGAAGTCCGAGCGCCGCAACTCAGCAGCGCATCCGCACTCGCACACACGTTCAAGCCACCGGACAACCTCCACCTCCTCGCTCCAGCGATCCAGCGGAAGCAGTAACTCCTTCCAGACGAAATGCCACCAGGAACATGTATCTCCCAAATCCGAGACCATGGGGGAATAATTCTAGAGGGGGAGAGAGATCCTTCACAAGGAGGTGTGAGGATGAAGGAGGGGATGGGTGGCCTTTTATAGGAGGAGGGGGGTGCCCCCTCTCTCCATGGCCGGCGCATGGGGGGGTGACCCCTCACCTCCCCCATTCATGTGGTGGTAACCCCTCCACATTAAAATGCCTCTTCACATTCCCTTTTAAAGTCTCCACTTTAAATGCATTAAATTTCTCCAAATTTAATGCTCTCTCATTTAATAAAACTCTTTTTATTAAATTTATTCAGAATTTTGTTAATTACTTTAATTAACAAACATTCACATATAGCCCCTTGCAATATTTCAATATCACATGCAGAACCACCTTCTGCAATTTCACCCGAAACAATTTCCGGTTTCTATTGAAACAATTCCCGTGCTTTGCAATTCTTTCGTCTGAAACATATGTGCTCCAAAATGGTGTTCGGTAACTCTTAAGTGTGCCACCCTACGGTTCGCGAATAATGCAGACATGATCGAGACCCTTCTCCGATCAATAATCAGCAGCGGGACCTAGAGATCCATACTGACTCCTACACAACGATGACTTCTGTGATCGTGAGAACCTTTAATGCTTGTAACTAAATCCCTTTGTCTCTCGATATATTACATGTCTGAGATTCGATCATTGGTATCTCCATACCTAGTTTGATCTCGTTACCGACATGCACTCTTTTCTCGTTCTCGTGATATAACATTCTAGTGATCACATCACTTGCTTGCAAGCTATCCTAATGTGATACCACCGAGATGGGCCCAGAGTATATCTATCCGTCATCTGGATTGACAAATTTCACTCTTGATCCATGAGCCTCAACATAACACCTTCGTAGTACTGAACCCATCTTTATAGTCACCCTGTTACGGTGTGACGTTTGATGTTATCAAGATACTCTTCCGGTGTCAGCAATTAACTTGATCTCATGGTCTAAGGATAAAGATTACTTCGTATGATGTTATAGCAATATAAACATAATGACTTGATCGTAATGCTATACTTCGGATGAATGTTCATCACATCATTCCACCAATGGTGTGACCTTGTTATTAACAACATCCAATGTCCATGATCAGGAAACCTTGATCATCTTGTTAATCAACAAGCTAGTCTATAAGAGAGGCATGACTAGGAACCCTTTTTGTTTATTAAACACACATGTATTGATATTTCTGAATCAATACAATTCTAGCATGTAAAATAAACATCTATCATGTATAAGGAATATATATTAACAACTTTATTATTGCCTCTCAGTGCATATTTCCTTCACCCTCTACCACGACCATCATCGAGATCACCGAGACCGCCGCAACCCGTCGGTAAGATTGCTGGTTCCCCTACCCCTCTAGAACCACCGGAGCGCCACCCACCCGACGCACCGCCGCCGCGCACCGTCACCAGCGCCGCTAGTCCGTGGTCGACGCGCTAAGCGTCGTCCGATCCGTCACCAGCGGTTGAGATTAGACCACTTACCGAAGCAGTATCAGCCGATCTGATCCACTCGATTCCACTTAAAATCCAACGGCCCACGTTGTCGATCCGCCCGAACTGGTATGGGCCAATAGGATTGTGCCACGTCGACCTGAGCGTCTGTTTAAATTAGAAAATAGAAATAATAAATGTTAAACTTAGAAATTCAATAACTTTTGATCCACAAATCAGAAAAATGCAAATTTGGTGTCTATGGATTCAGAAAAATAAGAGCTTCACTGCTGAGGCCTTATTTCACCCTTTAGCTTCTGTACAATAGAAGTTTTAGGCAGAACCTTTTTAGGAGTATTTTAACCATAAAAATTGTTCTGTAAATTATTTTTGGGTGAACCTTTTTGCTATGGATTGCAAATTGAACCCTCTGTCCAGTGAGACAAAGATATAAATTTGGTTGACTATACCTAATAGTATGGAAATTATTTAGTGAGTTTGGACTTTCCAAATGCTAGAAAATATTGCTAATTGTTACAATTGCACAAATGGTTGCATTTGTAATCTTAAAATTATAAAATGTTCAGAAAGCACTTAGTAGTGTTCAAAACCTTTGTTATAACAATTTGTACAATAAAAATTGCCATCTTGCATGCTTGCATATTTTGCATGATTTTTGTATTGCCATTAGTATTGATCTTGTGCATGTTTTGTCTTGGTTGTTTTGTTTGATAGATTGTGTGGATTGTCAAGTGTGTTACTGCAAAGAGTGTACCAACACCACCAACTACTAAGGCAAGTGACACTATCATCCATGTCCTACTATTTTCATTACACTTAGTGAATTTTTGTAGTATGCATGATAGGACTACTATGATACTATGCTATGCTATGTCCTATTTAGGATATCCTTTATATATTCCTTAGTGGAAATACTATAGTGGTAGTATGCTTAGCCCTGCTATAGATTTAGGGTGCAATATACCATATTGTGATTATATGAAGTGTTGGAAAATATATGTTTTATATAATAAAACAAGGACTCAATGAATCACCTGGGTGGAGTGTGGATACTCAGTTGAGAATAAGGTGGCAATGAAGGGAACCATGTCTATGGCTATCTCTTTCGTGTGTGCACTAGGAGAATACCACCCAGGGACTTAGAGATTGAACATGTTTCTCGTATAGTGGCTTTCGTGTACAGCCACATACCAAATGGGCTCTGGCCTAGTCAATTACATAGTGGAAGACCCTTGCATTGGTACCTCTTCAGGTTAACTAGAATTATGTGTTGGAAGTATATCCTTGCATTGGTGCCTGGTAGACGTGCTGGCATTATGTATTGGGAGGACTCCTATGGAAAGACTTTGTCACATTCTCGATCTGTCGGTACTCCATCTTGGTGAGTACTAATCCAGCTGCCACTGGTGGCGTCAAGACGAGATTGTGTCTTGTGGGTAAAGTGTACAACTTTTGTAGAAGATCAAATTCTAAGTACTTAGCCATGTCCCCGGTTATGGACAACTCTGAGCAACTAAGGCTTGAAGCTATGGAAGATCTCGACATTCTAATTTCTCAAAGTAAAACTTGATGGTGACAACAAGGGAGTAGAAGCACTTGGAGTTTGCCAAGGAGTTCAGAAAGTTGTTGAAAGTTCAAAACTATTTTGCAAAGATAGGATAAGACCATATTGCTTTCTGCAAATAAGCCTAAGCTCTACTTAGCCAAATATGCATGTAGTGATAGTCCAACTTACATTCACAAACTTGTAACACTTGCCAATACATTCAAAGTATTGACCCTTTGTGGCTGCAACCTATCATGTTGAACGTTATTCTATTGATGAGTGAGGATTGATGATAGGGGTTATGAGTCTGCACCCAACATGTTTGCCTGTGGCACATGAAGATGAAGGACTCCATGCTTTACTTGTAATCTGCTGCTTTGTAATAAGATAGCCTATGGCTATGAGTATGTAATAAAGTATTCATATTCTGGATCATGCGATGTAATATGAACTTTGTATCTTGATATTACATCTTAAACTGTGGGTGCTAGCTATTCGATCCAGGGACTAGCACTGTAATCACAGGGATTTGAACCAAGCCAGGTTTGGGTCTTTACAGATGGTATCAGAGCACTGTGTTGCCTGTAGGTTCATAACCCTAGGAATTGGACAAACCCCTTGTTAGGAATGAACTTATATTTTTATACTTATTAGATTTTCTCGTATACCTTGATCATTCTTTACTGAATCTCTTCTCCTTCAAACCTGTAGAGGACCAGCCTTTGCTTTCTCCAAGGACCTTGAGGATGGATCATGCCAACAAGGAGATCAAGATACAAGTTGTGACAAGTCCTCGAGCTTGCAAAATATGTGGAGAAGTAGGCCACACCTCTAAGTAACATCAAGATCAATGTCCCTTTTGTGATCACAACCATCCAGTTGGAGAATGCCCCACATCTCAAGTCTCTTGTTACCTATGTGAAGGAACCAACCACATTCCTGCCAAGTGCCGTCTCGACTTCATAGTGCAACAAGTGAAAGAACAAGTCAAGGATGGAATGTATCAAGCTCTTAGGAAGAAAGAAGAAAACCTTAGCCATATCACCTGCTCCAAATGCAAGAAAGAAGGACACAATATCAATGAATGCCCAGAGAAGGAAGTTCAAGAAAACCGCAACAACACTTCAAGAAAAAGTACTCGAGACATGACAAAAGTGTTTTGCCATCACTATCGGAAGATAGGACACTTCACCGATGATTGTCCAACTCGAAAGAGAGCTCCCACTGATGTTATCATAGTGCGACCCATGAGACATTAGATTGCCTACCAATTATCATGTTTGAGTTATCGATATCGTGTTAGCGTATGGATCATGCCGACCTATGTGGTATGACTATACTAGGTTGCTTGTTTCAAGAAAACTTGTTGTTTTCTTCTATAATGAGTTAAAGTCAGAAGTTGCTAAGTGATTGGTTGCTTGATGAATGTTTGATTGAACTAGTTTGTTTCGGGTTGAGTGTGTTAGAACTCCCTTAGACCTATCTATCTCTCTATCTATCATTACTTATCCCTATTAAACCAACAGATGCCTCCAAGACGCGCCAACGACCATGATAACAATGGAGACAACAACAACAATGAAAATGAGATGCAACAGATGATGACTGCACAGACTCAGCTAATGCAGATGATGACACAAGTCATGGCAACCATCAACAATCAAAATCAGAACAACAACAATAATAACAATAATCCACCACCTCTGGATATGCTCACTAGATTTCTGAGGTTGAGACCTGCAAAGTTCTCTGGTACTTCTGATCCAATGGTAGCTGATGACTGGTTACGTTCAGTAAACAGGGATCTAGTGACAGTTGGATGCTCGGATGCTGAGAAAGTGAGATTTGCAGCACACTTGCTTGAAGGCCCTGCAGCTACATGGTGGGACAACTTTCAAGTCACTCACCCCATTGAAGAAGTGACTTGGGAAATTTTTGAAGATGGTTTTCGCACTAATCATATCTCTTCAGGCGTGATGAGCCTAAAGAAGGAGTTTCACAACCTTAAACAGCGTCACCGCAGCATTGCTGAATACATTGAGGAATTCAACAATCTATCATGTTATGCTCCAGACGATACTGATACTGATGCTAAGAGGAAGGAAAAGTTCCTAGATGGACTGAATGATGAACTTTCCATGTAATTATCAGTTGCTTATGTTCCAACTTATCAATCACTATGTGACAAAGCTAGAATTTTAGAGAGTAAGAAGGACAAGGTTGAGAACAGGAAGAGGAAGCATAGCTTTGACAAATATCACTTAGGATCATCACAGAAGATGCGTTCATTCAGAAAGGACAATGGGGATTCTGGATCACATCATCATGAAGGAAATGGACATAATCACCATCACCACAAGAATCACCACATCAACAATGGAAGTGGTAGTAACAATGTGAATGGTACTAACAATGGAGATAACCTTGGTCAGAACCAACATAATGATCCCAAGAAAGACATTAGCCTGTTGCAGTGTTACAATTGTAAGCAACTTGGACACTTTGCAGAGAATAATAAGAATATTGGAGACTCTAATGGGAGCAATTCCAATGTGACCCAGAAAGGACATGTGAACCACATCAACATATATGGAACCCTTGAAGAACTAGATGATGTGGATGGTAAGCTTTAGCTAACTCAATTCAGTGGTATAAGAATCTTAAGATGAAGAAATGTTAACAACTTTTGGATGTCAATCATTGGACCCTTAGCCAAGTGAATCATCAAATGCAACCCAACAAAGTTTCCTTTTAAGGGTGGTAGCACCCAAGTATCCTAAAGCCCAACCTATTCTTTCTAGCCTTATCAAATCTCGGGACGAGATTCCTTTTAAGGGTGGTACTCTATCACATCCCAAAAAATTTCCAAATTTTGAAATGTGAAAATTTTAAACAAAATGAAGAACCAAGTTCTTTGAAACTCAGAAGGAACAAAAACTTTTGGAACATTTAATATAATGCCTCCAAAACCCAAGACAAATAAAATGGTTTTTGTTTGTGAAGTGGTGTGCATGTTTTAAAAATCCCAAATCATGGAGCATGCATGAGCATCTTGACTTGGTTGCATTTTAAAAACCTAAGAGAAGTGAAAATTATCTCAAACCCCTTATTTGTTAACACTAAGAACAACAAAATACTATGGTTATACTCCATATTTAAATTATATAAAAGAACTCCTATGAAGGCTAGAAAGATAAAGGACAAAATAATAAAACAATAGAGATTGGTTTCATCCAATTTGGAGCCATGGATAAAAAGATATGAATTATTTTGAGAATAGAATTAAGAAGGCATTATTAACTATTAAAGCCAAAGTGAATAAATTTGATTAGAAAAATTTGAGTTAGCAAGTAAATGTGTTCTATAATGCCCTAAAAACCTAATTTGAGTTTTACAAATTTTTAGAAATTTGTTTGATTCAAATTGGTTCACTAAAACAAAAGTTTTTGAAGAAAACAGAAAAAAAAGAAAAATAAAAACTAAAAAGAATAAGCAAAGGAAAAAGATAGCAGCAGCAGCACAGCCGGCCTGCTCGGCCCACACCCCCAGCCCAACAACAGCCCACCCGGCACTCCCCCTTCTCCCCCTCTCTTTCTTTCTCACCGACCCCTCCTCACACCCCCTCGCTGACACCGCGACCCCACTCCACGTCACTCGCCAACTCACCTTCTTCCACCGCGACGAACAACCCCTCTCCCTCCCTGGCCGTTTCTGTGTCGATTCAGTTCGAGCAAATTCGCGTAAATGCTGGAGTAATTCTCCACTCCGACCCCTGCCCCTTAAACCCCATTCCCTCCTCTCCGTTTCCCCTCAGACCCCACCACCTGAGAGCCCCTAGGCTGCTCGGAATCGAGCTCGAACCACCGCGGCCACCGACGAGCTCCGGTGAAGATTCGGCGAGAAATCACTGCCCCGCACCCTCCCCTCTATCCTGTTAGTTTCGCCATGCTCTGGCGCACCTACTGACAATTCCCGTGCTTTTTTTTGTACCCTAGGTCATCGCCACGGTCATCACCGGCGTCACCCTCTGCCGCCGCCGTTCACTGGCGATTTTCGGCGAGACGCAGGTTCCCGCCGCCCTCTTTTGGCCACAGCCAACTTCTACATGACCAGGCACACCTCGCTGTCCTTTTGCCTTGTCTGATCGAGCCCCAGGACGACGACACCGTCTCGGAGACGCGAGCTCCGCTGTCGGCAGAACTCCGGCGAGGAATCCTCGATGAAGCCGAGCGCCCCTCCCTCCTCCACGACCACCATCGAGATCACCGAGACCGCCACAACCCGTCGGTAAGATCGCCGCTTCGCCTACCCCTCTAGAACCACCGGAGCGCCACCCATCCGACGCACCGCCGCCGCGCACCGTCACCAGCGCCGCCGGTCCGTGGTCGACGCGCTGAGCGCCATCCGATCCGTCACCAGCGGTTGAGATTAGACCACTTACTAAAGCTGTATCAGCCGATCTGATCCACTCGTTTCCACTTAAAATCCAACGGCCCACGTTGCCGATCCGCCCGAACCGGTACGGGCCAATAGGATTGTGCCACGTCGACCTAAGTGTCTGTTTAAATTAGAAAATAGACAGAATAAATGTTAAACTTAGAAATTCAATAACTTTTGATCCACAAATCAGAAAAATGCAAATTTGGTGTCTATGGATTCAGAAAAATAAGAGCTTCACTGTCGAGGCCTTATTTCACCCTTTAGCTTCTGTAAAATAGAAGTTTTAGGCAGAACCTTTTTAGGAGTATTTTAACCATAAAAATTGTTTTGTAAATTATTTTTAGGTGAATCTTTTTGCTATGGATTGAAAATTGAACCCTCTGTCCAGTGAGACCAAAATATAAATTTGGTTGACTATACCTAATAGTATGGAAATTATTTAGTGAGTTTGGCCTTTCCAAATGCTAGAAAATATTGCTAATTGTTAGAATTGCACAAATGGTTGCATTTGTAATCTTAGAATTATAAAATGTTCACAAAGCACTTAGTAGTGTTCAAAACCTTTGTTATAACAATTTGTACAATAAAAATTGCCATCTTGCATGCTTGCATATTTTGCATGATTTTTGTATTGCCATTAGTATTGATCTTGTGCATGTTTTGTCTTGGTTGTTTTGTTTGATAGATTGTGTGGATTGTCAAGTGTGTTACTGCAAAGAGTGTACCAACACCACCAACTACTAAGGCAAGTGACACTATCATCCATGTCCTACTATTTTCATTACACTTAGTGAATTTTTGTAGTATGCATGATAGGATTACTATGATACTATGCTATGCTGTGTCCTATTTAGGATATCCTTTATATATTCCTTAGTGGAAATACCATAGTGGTAGTATGCTTAGCCCTGCTATAGATTCAGGGTGGAATATACCATATTGTGATTATATGAAGTGTTGGAAAATATATGTTTTATATAATAAAACAAGGACTCAATGAATCACCTGGGTGGAGTGTGGATACTCAGTTGAGAATAAGGTGGCAACAAAGGGAACCATGTCTATGGCTATCTCTTTTGTGTGTGCACTAGGAGAATACCACTCAGGGACTTAGAGATTGAAGATGTTTCTCGTACAGTGGGTTTCGTGTACAGCCACATGCCAAATGGGCTCTGGCCTAGTCAATTACATAGTGGAAGACCCTTGCATTGGTACCTCTTCAGGTTAACTAGAATTATGTATTGGAAGTATATCCTTGCATTGGTGCCTGGTAGACATGCTGGCATTATGTATTGGGAGGACTCCTATGGAAAGACTTTGTCACATTCTCGATCTGCCGGTACTCCATCTTGGTGAGTACTAATCCAGCGGCCACTGGTGGCGTCAAGACGAGATTGTGTCTTATGGGTAAAGTGTACAACTTCTGCAGAAGATCAAATTCTAAGTCCTTAGTTGTGTCCCCGGTTATGGACAACTCTGAGCAATTAAGGCTTGAAGCTATGGAAGATCTCGACATTCCAATTTCTCAAAGTAAAACTTGATGGTGACAACAAGGGAATAGAAGCACTTGGAGTTTGCCAAGGAGTTCAGAAAGTTGTTGAAAGTTCAAAATTATTTTGCAAAGAAAGGATAAGACCATATTGCTTTCTGCAAATAAGCCTAAGCTCTACTTAGCCAAATATGCATGTAGTGATAGTCCAACTTACATTCACAAACTTGTGACATTTGCCAATACATTCAAAGTATTGACCCTTTGTGGCTGCAACCTATCATGTTGCAGGTTATTCTATTGATGAGTGAGGATTGATGATAGGGGTTATGAGTCTGCACCCAACATGGTTGCCTGTGGCACATGAAGATGAAGGACTCCATGCTTTACTTGTCATCTGCTGCTTTGTAATAAGATAGCCTATGGCTATGAGTATGTAATAAAGTATTCATATTCTGGATCATGCGATGTAATATGACCTTTGTATCTTGATATTACATCTTAAACTGTGGGTGCTAGCTATTCGATCCAGGGCCTAGCACTATAATCACAGGGATTCGAACCAAGCCAGGTTTGGGTCTTTACAAGACATGCAATGACACCGGGTGTGGTTCATGAAAAGAACTGACATGCAGTGACACTGGGTGTGGTTCATGAAAAGAACAGACATGCAATAACACCGGTGGATCCATGCGTGGTTCATGAAAAGAACAGACATGTAGTGACACCGGTGGATCCTTATGTGGTTTGTCTAGAGGAACACACATGCAATGTCACTGGGTGTGGTTCATGAAAAGAACAGACATGCAATGACACTGGTGGATCCTTATGTGGTTTGTGAGAAGAACAGACATGCAATGACACTGGTGGATCCTTATGTGGTTCATGAAAAGAACTGACATGCAATGACACTGGGTGTGGTTCATGAAAAGAACTGACATGAAATGACACTTGGTGTGGTTCATGAAAAGAACAAACATGCAATGACACTGATGGATCCATGTGTGGTTTATGGAAGTAACAGACATGCAATGACTCTAGCTGTGGTTCATGAAAAGAACAGACATGGAATGACACCGGGTGTGGTTCATGAAAATAACAGACATGCAATGACACTGGTGGATCCTTATGTGGTTTGTTTAGAAGAACACACATGCAATGACACTGGGTGTGGTTCATGAAAAGAATAGACATGCAATGACACTAGGTGAACCTTATGTGGTTTGTTTAGAGGAACAGACATGCAATGACACCGGTGGATCCATCGCAGGTTCATGAGAAGAACACACATCCAATGACACTGGTGGATCCTTATGTGGTTCATGAAAAGAACTGACATGCAGTGACACTGGGTGTGGTTCATGAAAAGAACAGACATGCAAGGACACTAGGTGTGGTTCATGAAAAGAATAGACATGCAATGAGTCTAGCTGTGGTTCATGAAAAGAACACACATGCAATGACACTGGGTGTGGTTCATGAAAAGAACAGACATGCAATGACACTGGTGGATCCTTATGTGGTTTGTTTAGAGGAACAGACATGCAATGACACCGGTGGATCCATTGGTGGTTCATGAGAAGAACACACATCCAATGACACTGGTGGATCCTTATGTGGTTCATGAAAAGAACTGACCTGCAGTGACACTAGGTGTGGTTCATGAAAAGAACAGACATGCAATGACACCGGTGGATCCATGTGTGGTTCATGAAAAGAACAGACATGCAGTGACACCGGTGGATCCTTATGTGGTTTGTTTAGAGGAACACACATGCAATGTCACTGGGTGTGGTTCATGAAAAGAACAGACATGCAATGACACTGGTGGATCCTTATGTGGTTTGTTTAGAGGAACAGACATGCAATAACACCGGTGGATCCATGTGTGGTTCATGAGAAGAACACACATCCAATGACACTGGTGGATCCTTATGTGGTTCGTGAAAAGAACTGACATGCAGTGACATTGGGTGTGGTTCATGAGAAGAACACACATCCAATGACACTGGTGGACTCTAGCTGTGGTTCATGAAAAGAACAGACATGCAGTGACACTGGTGGATTCTTATGTGGTTTATCTAGAGGAACAAACATGTAATGGCATTGGGTGCGGTTTATGAAAAGAACACACATGCAATGACTGTTGAGGGCAAACCTCTAGGGTGGCCCGATCTTTCACGATTCCCTTTCAAATGGAGGATGGAGTGCGAGGAGAGGAGGGGAGGATGAACACAACAAACGCACGCACGAAGAATGCGATGAACACACACACGCAAAACCACGATACACACCAATAGCTCACACCGGCGGTGAATGGTCCGACGCAATCCCTAGGATCGGTGTTGGGTGGAGGACTCTCTCTCGAACCGGCACAGTGAGATGGGAGACTCGGTGAGATCTTGACGTCTTGGCAAAGGGACACCGATGCCAAGGCCTTGTACAACGCGGAGGCACGATGCAAACTCCAACGAGGTTTGGGATATTGGTGCTCCTTGGTCAAGGAGCATGAGGCAAGAAGTAGATAGATCCACAAAGGGGTTTCCACTAATTCCAATATCATGCCTAGGGTTTACAATGGAGGTGGGGGTCTATATATAGGCCAGCCACTTAAACAGGGGTACTTTAGGAATAAAAGATAAGTTCTGGACGGACTAAGGGGTACATGGGTCGTAGGCCCAAAGGCCTTTTCATGCCTGGCGACGGTCGGACCGGAGACTCCGGTGTGGTGGACCGGAGACTGCGGTTTAGGCCGGAGATTCCGGTGTAGTCTCCGGACCAGCCTACGGAGGGGTCGTCAGACTGTCCCAGGGCCTGGTGCAGGGGGCCAGACCGGAGAGAGGACCGAAGACTCCGGTGTCTTCAGGCCGGAGACTTTGGTGGCCGGAGACTCCGGTGTGCGCAGACCGGAGACTCCGATCTGAGCAGCTCCAGCGTCTTCTGCTTCACGATCTGCTCCTTGTTCTCCATCCTGGGGTGGTTCGTGATGTGTCGAAGTTTCGTACCTGATGATACATAGTGTAGATGCATGAAGTAGCACACCATCCAAGGAGGTATCAAATTGGCACGAGAAAAGGAGCGAGTTCACCTTAGCTTGTAGGAGTTTGGCTCGGGCACGAGTCATGGGTCCACTTGGGGGACTTGTTGGTGTAGATGTAGGAGCGTCCGTAGGACGGGCCGCATTAGCTCCCCCCTTGGGAAAGAGTCGTCGTCGACTCTTCATGGTTATCATCTTGAACATCTCCATGGAAGGGTGAGACATCCTTGACATTGAATGTATTGCTTGCATGGTACTTGGAGGTCGGTATGTCGATGATGTAGGCGTTGTTGTTGATTCTTTTGAGGACCTTGAAGGGACCATCTCCTCTTGGCTTGAGCTTGGGGAAGCGGTCTTTGCTTAGGTGTATCCACACAAGGTCAGCTTCTTCAAAGATCATCTCCTTCTTGTCCTTGTTTAACCTTGAATCTTGGCAAAGGACTTGTTGTTCGATAGTAGCTCTTGTTTCTTCATGAAGTTTCTTCATATCTTGTGCGCGTTTCTCGACGTCCATGTTCGTTCGCTCATGTAGAGGTAGTGGTAGGATGTCGAGTGCGGTGAGGGGATCGAAACTGTAGACGATCATGAATGGACTCATCTTGGTTGTTGAGTGCTTGGCTCGATTGTAGGCGAACTCTGCGTGTGGGATGCATTCCTCCCAATCCTTCAGGTTTTTCTTGATCAACACACGAAGGAGAGTTCCGACGCTTCGGTTGACAATTTCGGTTTGGCCATCAGTTTGAGGATGTGATGCGGATGAGAAGAGGAGTTTGACGCCGAGCTTGGCCATGAGGGTCTTCCACAAGTAGCTCATGAATTTGACGTCGCGGTCGGAGACGATTGTCCTTGGCACACCGTGAAGACGGACGATTTCCCTAAAAAACAGATTTGCAACATGTGAAGCATCGTCAGTCTTATGGCACGGTATGAAGTGTGCCATTTTGGAAAAAGATCCACAACAACAAATATAGAATCATGACCATGCTTAGATCTAGGCAATCCTAACACGAAATCCATGCTAATGTCGGACCAAGGTGTATGAGGAATAGGCAATGGCATGTAAAGACCATAGGGATTAGCTTGCGACTTAGCTTGAACACATGTCGTGCATCGTTGAACGTAGCGCTCCACATCATGCTTCATCTTGGGCCAAAAGTAGTGATTGGAGAGCATGTCCAATGTCTTGTCGTGACCAAAGTGACCCATAAGGCCTCCACCACGAGATTCTTGGAGGAGCAAAAGTTGAAGCGACGACTTCGGAATGCATAGCTTGTTTTGTTTAAATAGAAAGCCCTTATGCAAATAGAAATCATCAACTCCTTTGTCATTGGAGCACTTTGCGAAAATTGGTTCAAATAACGGATCGAAAGCATACAAAGATTTTATTTCCTCAAGACCCAACAGGTTGATTTCAAGTCTCGTAAGAAGGCTTGTATGTTTGTGAGACAATGCGTCCGCAACTACATTATCTTTGCCCTTCTTATACTTGACAATGTACGGAAAATATTCCATGAACTCAACCCACTTAGCGTGTCTCTTGCTCAAGTTAGCTTGGCCTTTGAGATATTTCAACGACTCGTGGTCGGAATGTATGATAAATTCCTTGGGCCAAAGGTAGTGTTGCCAAACTTGAAGGACACGAACTAAGGCAAAAATCTCTTTGTCATAAATCGGATAGTTGAGGCGAGCACCATCAAGTTTCTCGCTATGGTAGGCTATAGGACGTCCGTTTTGCATAAGGACTCCTCCAATGCCAATACCACTAGCATCACACTCTATCTCAAATGTTTTTGTGAAATCCGGTAAAGCAAGGAGAGGTGCTTCGGTGAGCCTCTTTTTAAGTTCATCAAAAGCTTTTTGTTGTGCTTTGCCCCACACGAAGGTGACATTCTTCTTCGTCAACTCGTTGAGAGGACAAGCAATAGTGGAAAAGTCTTTCACAAAGCGACAATAGAAACCAGCCAACCCATGGAAACTTTGGAGTTCACTCACATTTGTTGGGATGGGCCAATCTCGTATGTCTTTTACCTTGGAAACATCAACTTCAATTCCCTTCGAAGAAACGACAAATCCAAGAAAAATCAACTTGTCTTTAGCAAAAGTGCACTTGGGAAGATTAGCATAAAGCTTTTCATGTCGAAGGATTTGCAAAACTTCCTTGACATGTGTTATATGGTCCTCAAGTGATTTGCTATAAACAAGAATATCATCGAAATAGACAACAACACTTTTTCCAATGAGAGAACGCAAGATATGATTCATTAGGCGCATGAAGGTTGATGGGGCATTAGACAAACCAAAGGGCATAACCAAGCATTCATAGAGACCAAGTTTAGTCTTGAAGGCGGTTTTCCACTCATCACCTTCAGCCATGCGTATTTGATGGTAACCACTACGAAGATCAATTTTCGAAAAAATAGTGGCTCCACACAACTCAACAAGCATGTCATCGAGACGTGGTATGGGATGTCGATAACGCATGGTGATAGCATTGATTGGACGGCAGTCCATGCATAACCGTAACGTATCATCCGTCTTTGGAACAAGAATCACGGGTACGGCACTTGGACTAGTGCTAACTTGGATCAAACCTTTGGAGACGAGTTGGTTGATTTGACGTTCAATCTCCTTTGTCTCCTCCGGGTTCGTGCGGTAGGCGGCGCGGTTGGGAAGTGGTGCACCGGGGATGAGGTCAATGCGATGTTCGATGCCACGAAGAGGAGGTAGTCCATGTGGAAGCTCTTCGGAGAACACATCCTTGAATTCCTGCAAAACACTCATCAAAGATGGAGGAACATTGGTTAACTCGTTAGTTCCTTGCGCTAGTCCCTTACAAAGGAAGACATAGTGCAAGATGGATGGGTTGTTCCGAACATCTCTCATCTCACTTTTGGTGGCAAGGAGAACACTCTTAGTTTTTCCACTCGAATTTGGCTTGTGGCTCTCACTCACTATGAGGTGGTTCTCTCTCTCACCGCTCTTCTCACTAGTAGGTGTTGTGCTTTGCGCCCTCGCTAAAGCCTTTGCATTGTCTGCAATTATTTGGCTAGGAGTCATTGGTTGCAAAACACATGTTTTGTTGAGCCATTTGAAGGTGTATACATTGGTGCGACCATCATGTTGAGCAGCCTTGTCAAATTGCCACGGTCTACCAAGAAGCATGTGGCAAACTGTCATAGGAACCACATCACACTCCACCGTATCTTTGTAAGGACCAATGGCGAAGGAGACCGATACGGTATGCTTGATCTTTACGGACCCTTGGTCACTTAGACATTACACGTGGTAGGGGTGCTTGTGCGGGTGGAGGGTGAGGTTGAGCTTCTCGCACCACTCGGTGCTAGCAAGGTTGTGATAACTCCCTCCATCAATGATCACCTTGATAGATTTGCCATTGATGCCGGCTCGTGTTTAGAAGATATTGGAGCGTTGGTCTTCATGCTCTTATGCTTGAGTGGTCAAGATCCTTGTGATGACAAGCGATGGACTTGCGTCATGCTCACACATGAGGAGTTCTTGATCATCTTCCACTCGTTGTCTTGCCATTGTTTTCTTGACACGGGCATCAAACTCATCTTCACTCAAGTACTCTTCATCACCATTGTCATGGATGAACAAGACTTTCTTGTTTCCACATTCAGCCGACTTGTGTCCTTTACCTCCACACTTGTAGCATTCACCGTTGAAAGGTGTATCACTTTTTGCTTGCTTGCCACCTGGGGGCAGTTTTCCTTGAGGAAGTGTGGGCTTGAAGGAAGGCTTGGAGGTACTTGAGGGGCTTCCATTGGAAGTTGTTGGTGTAGTGTTCGAAGCTTGCTTGTAGGTGAAGTACGTCTTGGGCTTGTTGTACTTTATATCCTCTTGCACTTGACGTTCAGCCTTTGTTGCTATGTGCACAAGCTCAACCATGGTGTTGTATGTTTGGAACTCGACGATGCGCTTGATTGGGTGATTCAAGCCAATAAGGAAACGTGCCATTGTTTGCTCCATTCGTTCATCAATGTTGGCGCGAATCAAATTGAGTTCCATTTCCTTGAACTACTCTTCCACGGTCTTTGTCCCTTGACGAAGCGCTTGGAGGTTGTTGAAGAGGTCACGCGTGTAGTGCACGGGGACGAACCGGGATCTCATGTGAGTCTTCATGTCATGCCAAGTTATGATTGGCGGCTCTTGTCATGCATCACGAGCAACTTGAACTTGTTCCCACCAAAGATTGGCGTAATCATCAAACTCAAGCGAAGCCATGGCGACCATCTTCTCATTGCTATAGTTGTGCATGCGGAAGATCTTGTCGACTTTGAGTGCCCACGAGAGGTATTCTTCGGGGTCATTGGATCCGGTGAACTTGGGCATTGTGAACTTGAGCTTGCCAAAAGTTTCTTCATCGTTGCGGTCATTGCGACGAGCTTGGTGACCTTGTTGATGATCTTGTAGTTGGGGAGGTGGAACTTGGTTCTCGCGTCCTTGTTGCGGAGCTTGCTCTTGGTATTGTTGTTGAGGAGCTTGCTCTTGCTCTTGGCGCGGTTGTTGACATGGTTGAGGCGCGTGGGCCTCATGGTGGTGAGGGCGTGGAGCCTCTTGACGTGGTTGATGACGAAGAGGAGGCTCATTCCTCGGTTGGTGATGTTGGTTAGGCACATGGGCCTCACGGCAAAGAACATGGTCATGAGCCTCTTGACGTGGTGGGTGTCGCTCAACTTGTATCACTTGACGCTCCAAGTTTTGTTGATGTGGAGGAGGCGCCTCGTGATGACCATGGTGTCGTTGTTGACGTTCATGACGGTGATGACGAGGAGGAGGATCTTGGAGAGCTTCACGTCGATGACGAGCTTGATTCTCCAAACTGGAGTCATCACTCGTTGTGTCAAGTATGTGTCGCGGTCGATGGTGGTAGACTTGCGGTTGCACTTGCGGTTGCGCTTGCAGTTCCTCTTGTGGTTGCTCTTGTTGGATCACTAGTGCCCTTGCGTGATGACGGTGTGCTTATTGCCTTGCTTGTGGCCTTGAAGAGAGGTCACCATCATAGCTTGATGTTGCGGCGTGCCGTGGGGAAGGTACATAGTTCGAAGAGGTTCCATCTTCAACCACGGGGGCATCATTGCGTCTTGGAGCACTTGGTTGAAGATCTTGTTGAGGAGGAGCATGAGGACGCGATGAGCCTGAAGAGCTTGAAGCACGTGAACGCAGTCTTGCCATTCCGTCGATGAGGCATTGAAGATTGTCATTTGTTTCGGCGACGGAGCGTTGAAGCGCTACTTTTTGGTGGCCGAAGTTTCGATGCATTGCATGCATTTGTCGTTCGAGGCCGTCAAAGCGGTTTTCGATGTTCTTGAACTCGGCTTGCGTCTCGCCATATTGTTCATCTTGTCGCGTCTCAAGAGCTTGGCAACATTCACGGAACTCTTGGCGGACGATGAAGTGACTTGCGCGCGTCATGTACGGTCCTTGATCTTCTTCTTGGGGAGGTGGTTGGCTCGGCTCACCGTGCCTATGCATCATGCAAGACACACAAGTATTGTATATGGAAGTGGAATATGGTGGTGTTAGCCTTGTACCTCACCTTGGGGATTGCACCAAACTAGAAACCACAAGTGAGAGCTATAAGCGTGCAAAGTGGAAATGCAAAGAGAACTCACACTAAAGAAAGAACTAACTCTCAAAAGCTTGTCGGTGGTAGGTTAGGATTGTGGAAAGCCAAAGAACCAACCAAAAGAAAAGGGATAGTCAAAAGTGGGTAAAATCCAACAAAACTCAAGTCAAAGGCAAAGGTCAACAACTCATAAGGGTGACGAGAACCTACGACTATATACACACACGTGGAGAAAGTTGGGATTGACACGACTATAAAAATGAGCAAACAAAACGTCCTAACAAAGACTAAGCTCGTTGTCGTGCTAATGCAAGGAGAGACCGTGGCTCATTTGCCAAGAAGAAAACTGAGCAACGGATTTGTGCACTTGCCTTGGGCGCTCTTCTTTCTCTCTTGCTTACAAGCTTTGAGACTCTCTTTGGCAATGGGAGACTATTTTTCTTTGTATCTTTTTCTTTCTTTTGTATTTTTTTTTGCTCTCCCTTCATGCTACCTAGTCACACTTGATATTGCTCTTGCACACTCACTATCCAAGGACAAATGCACAATGCTCAAGCAAACACAAGATGAGCCACTCTCATAGGATAGGTACACACAAAGGAAGATAGGGGTTAACAAGGTGACGCAACTTATACCTTCTTTGATGATGATGAACTTGGCATCGGTGGTGCGGGATGATGTTCGTGGGTCGTGGTGTCGATGAGCGTGGGGTTGTCGCTGCGGAAGCTTGTTGTTAGTTGACGACATGCACATGGGCACAAACAAACAAGAAGGAATTAGCCAATGCAAGATTAGAGGCAAAAACTGTCAAAATCAGGCGTCAGGCCGGAGACTCTGGGGTTTCAGGCCGGAAACTCCGGTGCAGACCAGAGACTCCGGTGTGGGTAGGCCGGAGACTCCAGTGTAGGCCGGAGACTCCGGTGTGCAGGCCGGAGACTCCGGTCTGGAGTCAGATCGTGAACTACTCGTGTTCTTGAGCGGAAATTCACGCCTTGGGTCCTCAAATCCGCAAAAAATTGGCCAAATTGGGCTGGGAAAACGCAGGGTAAAGCTGGACCAACACCTAAAACAAGGTTCGGTCGGATCAAAACCACAAATAACACTCCAAATCAAGAGATCGATCCAAAGGCAAATATGGGCTGTTTTTTGGGGATTTTCGAATTTTTGGTGGATAGAAGAAAAATTTGTGGGGGAAATTGTGAGCAACGAAGCTCTTGATACCAACATGTTGAGGGCAAACCTCTAGGGTGGCCCGATCTTTCACGATTCCCTTTCAAATCGAGGATGGAGTGCGGGGAGAGGAGGGGAGGATGAACACGACGAATGCACGCACGAAGAACGCGATGAACACACACACGCAAAACCATGATACACACCAATAGCTCACACCAGCGGTGACCGGTCCGGCGCAATCCCTAGGATCGGTGTCGGGCGGAGGACTCTCTCTCGAACCGGCATGGTGAGATGGGAGACTCGGTGAGATCTTGACGTCTTGGCAAAGGGACACCGATGCCAAGGCCTTGTACAATGTGGAGGCACGATGCAAACTCCAACTAGGTTTGGGATATTGGTGCTCCTTGGTCAAGGAGCATGAGGCAAGAATTAGATAGATCCACAAAGGGGTTTCCACTAATTCCAATATCATGCCTAGGGTTTACAATGGAGGTGGGGGTCTATATATAGGCCAGCCACTTAAACAGGGGTACTTTAGGAATAAAAGACAAGTTCTGGACGGACTAAGGGGTACATGGGCCGTAGGCCCAAAGGCCTTTTCATGCCTGGCGACAGTCTGACCGGAGACTCCGGTGTGGTGGACCGGAGACTCCGGTCTAGGCTCCCGACCAGCCTCCGGAGGGGTCGTCAGACTGTCCCAGGGCCTGGTGCAGGGGCCAGACCGGAGAGAGGACCGGATACTCCGGTGTCTTCAGGCCGGAGACTTTGGTGGCGGGAGACTCCGGTGTGCGCAGACCGGAGACTCTGGTCTGAGCAGCCCCAGCGTCTTCTGCTTCACGATCTGCTCCTTGTTCTCCATCCGGGGGTGCTTGGTGATGTGTCGAAGCTTCGTACCTGATGATACATAGTGTAGATGCATGAAGTAGCACACCACCCAAGGAGGTATCAAATTGGCACGAGAAAAGGAGCGAGTTCACCTTAGCTTGTAGGAGTTTGGCTCGGGCACGAGTCATGGGTCCACTTGGGGGACTTGTTGGTGTAGATGTAGGAGCGTCCGTAGGACAGGCCACATCAATGACACTGGTGGATCCATGTGTGGTTTATGAGAAGAACACACATCCAATGACACTGGTGGATCCTTATGTGGTTCATGAAAAAACTGACATGCAATGACACTTGGTTTGGTTCATGAAAAGAACGGACATGCAATGACACTAGGTGTGGTTCATGAAAAGAACATACATGCAATGACACCGGTGGATCCATGTGTGGTTTATGGAAGTAACAGACATGCAATGACTCTAGCTGTGGTTAATGAAAAGAACAGACATGCAATGACACCGGGTGTGGTTCATGAAAAGAACTGACATGCAGTGACACTGGGTGTGGTCATGAAAAGAACAGACATGCAATGACACCGATGGATCCATGCGTGGTTCATGAAAAGAACAGACATGCAGTGACACCGGTGGATCCTTATGTGGTTTGTCTAGAGGAACACACATGCAATGTCACTTGGTGTGGTTCATGAAAAGAACAGACATGCAATGACACTGGTGGATCCTTATGTGGTTTGTGAGAAGAACAGACATGCAATGACACTGGTGGATCCTTATGTGGTTCATGAAAAGAACTGACATGCAATGACATTGGGTGTGGTTCATGAAAAGAACTGACATGCAATGACACTTGGTGTGGTTAATGAAAAGAACTGACATGCAATGACACCGGTGGATCCATGTGTGGTTTATGGAAGGAACATACATGCAATGACTCTAGCTGTGGTTCATGAAAAGAACAGAAATGCAATGACACCGGGTGTGGTTCATGAAAAGAACAGACATGCAATGACACTGGTGGATCCTTATGTGGTTTGTTTAGAAGAACACACATGCAATGACACTGGGTGTGGTTCATGAAAAGAACAGATATGCAATGACACTGGGTGAACCTTATGTGGTTTGTTTATAGGAACAGACATACAATGACACCGGTGGATCCGTCGCGGGTTCATGAGAAGAACACACATCCAATGACACTGGTGGATCCTTATTTGGTTAATGAAAAGAACTGACATGCAGTGACACCGGGTGTGGTTCATGAAAAGAACAGACATGCAATGACACTAGGTGTGGTTCATGAAAAGAACAGACATGCAATGACTCTAGCTGTGGTTCATGACAAGAACACACATGCAATGACACTGGGTGTGGTTCATGAAAAGAACAGACATGCAATGACACTGGTGGATCCTTATGTGGTTCGTTTAGAGGAACAGACATGCAATGACACCGGTGGATCCACGTGTGGTTCATGATAAGAACACACATCTAGTGACACTGGTGGATCCTTTTGTGGTTCATGAAAAGAACTGACATGCAGTGACACTAGGTGTGGTTTATGAAAAGAACAGACATGCAATGACACCGGTGGATCCATGTGTGGTTCATGAAAAGAACAGACATGCAGTGACACTGGTGGATCCTTATGTGGTTTGTTTAGAGGAACACACATGCAATGTCACTGGGTGTGGTTCATGAAAAGAACAGACATGCAATGACACTGGTGGATCCTTATGTGGTTCGTTTAGAGGAACAGACATGCAATGACACCGGTGGATCCACGTGCGGTTCATGATAAGAACACACATCTAGTGACACTGGTGGATCCTTTTGTGGTTCATGAAAAGAACTGACATGCAGTGACACTAGGTGTGGTTTATGAAAAGAACAGACATGCAATGACACCGGTGGATCCATGTGTGGTTCATGAAAAGAACAGACATGCGGTGACACTGGTGGATCCTTATGTGGTTTGTTTAGAGGAACACACATGCAATGTCACTGGGTGTGGTTCATGAAAAGAACAGACATGCAATGACACTAGTAGATCCTTATGTGGTTTGTTTAGAGGAACAGACATGCAATGACATCAGTGGATCCATGTGTGGTTCATGAGAAGAACACACATCCAATGACACTCGTGGATCCTTATGTGGTTCATGAAAAAAACTGACATGCAGTGACACTGGGTGTGGTTCATGAAAAGAATAGACATGAAATGACACTGGTGGATCCATGTGTGGTTCATGAAAAGAACAGACATGCGGTGACAATGGTGGATCCTTATGTGGTTTGTTTAGAGGAACACACATGCAATGTCACTAGGTGTGGTTCGTGAAAAGAACAGACATGCAATGACACTTGTGGATCCTTATGTGGTTTGTTTAGAGGAACATCCATGCAATAACACCGGTGGATCCATGTGTGGTTCATGAAAAGAACAGACATGCAGTGACACCGGTGGATCCTTATGTGGTTTTTCTAGAGGAACATACATGCAATGACACTGGGTGTGGTTCATGAAAAGAACACAGATGCAATGACACTGGTGGATCCATGTGTGGTTCATGATAAGAACACACATCCAATGACACTGGTGGATCCTTATGTTGTTCATGAAAAGAACTGGCATGCAATGACACTGGGTGTGGTTCATGAAAAGAACGGACATGCAATGACACTGGGTGTGGTTCATGAAAAGAACAGACATGCAATGATACCGGTGGATCCATGTGTGGTTTATGGAAGTAACAGACATGCAATGACTCTAGCTGTGGTTAATGAAAAGAACAGACATGCAATGACACCGGGTGTGGTTCATGAAAAGAACTGACATGCAGTGACACTGGGTGTGGTTCATGAAAAGAACAGACATGCAATGACACCGGTGGATCCATGCGTGGTTCATGAAAAGAACAGACATGCAGTGACAACGGTGGATCCTTATGTGGTTTGTCTAAAGGAACACACATGCAATGTCACTGGGTGTGGTTCATGAAAAGAACAGACATGCAATGACACTAGTGGATCCTTATGTGGTTTGTGAGAAGAACAGACATGCAATGGCACTGGTGGATCCTTATGTGGTTCATGAAAAGAACTGACATGCAATGACACTAGGTGTGGTTCATGAAAAGAACTGACATGCAATGACACTTGGTGTGGTTCATGAAAATAACACACATGCAATGACACCGGTGGATCCATGTGTGGTTTATGGAAGTAAAGACATGCAATGACTCTAGCTATGGTTTATGAAAAGAACAGACATGCAATGACACCAGGTGTGGTTCATGAAAAGAACAGACATGCAATGACACTGGTGGATCCTTATGTAGTTTGTTTAGAAGAACACACATGCAATGACACTGGGTGTGGTTCATGAAAAGAATAGACATGTGATGACACTGGGTGAACCGTATGTGGTTTGTTTAGAGGAACAGACATGCAATGACACCGGTGGATCCGTCACGGGTTCATGAGAAGAACACACATCCAATGACACTGGTGGATTCTTATGTGGTTCATGAAAAGAACTGACATGCTGTGACACTGGATGTGGTTCATGAAAAGAACATACATGCAATGACACTTGGTGTGGTTCATGAAAAGAACAGACATGCAATGACTCTAGCTGTGGTTCTTGAAAAGAACACACATGCAATGACACTGGGTGTGGTTCATGCAAAGAACAAACATGCAATGACACTGGTGGATCCTTATGTGGTTTGTTTAGAGGAACAGACATGCAATGATACCGGTGGATCCATGTGTGGTTCATGAGAAGAACACACATCCAATGACACTGGTGGATCCTTATGTGGTTCATGAAAAGAACTGACATGCAGTGACACTGGGTGTGGTTCATGAAAAGAACAGACATGCAATGACACCGGTGGATCCATGTGTGGTTCATGAAAAGAACAGACATACAGTGACACCGGTGGATCCTTATGTGATTTGTTTAGTGGAACACACATGCAATGTCACTGGGTGTGGTTCATGAAAAGAACAGACATGCAATGACACCGATGGATCCTTGTGTGGTTCATGAGGAGAATACACATCCAATGACACTGGTGGATCCTTATGTGGTTCGTGAAAATAACTGACATGCAGTGACATTGGGTGTGGTTCATGAGAAGAACACACATCCAATGACACTGGTGGACTCTAGCTGTGGTTCATGAAGACAACAGACATGTAGTGACACCGGTGGATCCTTATGTGGTTTGTCTAGAGGAACACACAGGCATTGACACTGGGTGTGGTTCATGAAAAGAACACACATGCAATGACACTGGTGGGTGCATGTGTGGTTCATGAGAAGAACACACATCCAATGAAACTGGTGGATCCTTATGTGGTTCATGAAAAGAACTGACATGCAATGACACTGGGTGTGGTTCATGAAAAGAACGGACATGCAATGACACTGGGTGTGGTTCATGAAAAGAACAGACATGCAATGACACCGGTGGATCCATGTGTGGTTTATGGAAGTAATAGACATGCAATGACTCTAGCTATGGTTAATGAAAAGAACAGACATGCAATGACACCGGGTGTGGTTAATGAAAGAACTGACATGCAGTGACATTGGGTGTGGTTCATGAAAAGAACAGACATGCAATGACACCGGTGGATCCATGCGTGGTTCATGAAAAGAACAAACATGTAGTGACACCGGTGGATCCTTATGTGGTTTGTCTAGAGGAACACACATGCAATGTCACTGGGTGTGGTTCATGAAAAGAATAGACATGCAATGACACTGGTGGATCCCTATGTGGTTTGTGAGAAGAACAGACATGCAATGACACTGGTGGATCCTTATGTGGTTCATGAAAAGAACTGACATGCAATGACACTAGGTGTGGTTCATGAAAAGAACTGACATACAATGACACTTGGTGTGGTTCATGAAAAGAACAAACATGCAATGACACCGGTGGATCCATGTGTGGTTTATGGAAGTAACAGACATGCGTTGACTCTAGCTGTGGTTCATGAAAAGAACAGACATGCAATGACACCGGGTGTGGTTCATGAAAAGAATAGACATGCAATGACACTAGTGGTTTCTTATGTGGTTTGTTTAGAAGAACACACATGCAATGACACTGGGTGTGGTTCATGAAAAGAACAGACATGCAATGACACTGGGTGAACCTTATGTGGTTTGTTTAGAGGAACAGGCATGCAATGACACCGGTGGATCCGTCGCGGGTTCATGAGAAGAACACACATCCAATAACACTGGTGGATCCTTATGTGGTTCATGAAAAGAACTGACATGCAGTGAAACTGGGTGTGGTTCATGAAAAGAACAAACATGCAATGACACTGGGTGTGGTTCATGAAAAGAACAGACATGCAATGACTCTAGCTGAGGTTCATGAAAATAACACACATGCAATGACACTGGGTGTGGTTCATGAAAAGAACAGACATGCAATGACACTAGTGGATCCTTATGTGGTTTGTTTAGAAGAACACACATGCAATGACACTGGGTGTGGTTCATGAAAAGAATAGACATGGAATGACACTGGTGGATCCTTATGTGGTTTGTTTAGAGGAACAGACATGCAATGACACTGGTGGATCCATGTGTGGTTCATGAGAAGAACACACATCCAATGACACTGGTGGATCCTTATGTGGTTCATGAAAAGAACTGAAATGCAGTGACACTGGGTGTGGTTCATGAGAAGGACACACATCCAATGACACTAGTGGACTCTAGCTGTGGTTCATGAAAATAACAGACATGTAGTGACACTGGTGGATCTTTATGTGGTTTGTCTAGAGGAACACACATGCAATGACACTGGGTATGGTTCATGAAAAGAACACACATGCAATGACACTGGTCGATCCATGTGTGGTTCATGATAAGAACACACGTCCAATGACACTGGTGGATCCTTATGTGGTTCATGAAAGGAACTGACATGCAATGACACTGGTTGTGGTTCCTGAAAAGAACTGACATGCAATGACACTTGGTGTGGTTCATGACAAGAACAGACATGCAATGACACCGGTGGATCCATGTGTGGTTTATGGAAGTAACACACATGCAATGACTCTAGCTATGGTTAATGAAAAGAACATACATGCAATGACACCGGGTGTGGTTCATGAAAAGAACACACATGCACTGACACTGGTGGATCCTTATGTGGTTTGTTTAGAAGAACACATATGCAATGACACTGGGTGTGGTTCATGAAAAGAACATACATGCAATGACACTGGTGGATCCTTACGTGGTTTGTTTAGAGGAACATACATGCAATGACACCGGTGGATCCATGTGTGGTTCATGAGAAGAACAGACATCCAATGACACTGGTGGATCCTTATGTGGTTCATGAAAAGAACAGACATGCAGTGACACCGGTGGATCCTTATGTCGTCTGTCTAGTGGAACACACATGCAATGACACTGGGTGTGGTTCATGAAAAGAACAGACATGCAATAACTTATGTGGTTTGTTTAGAAGAGCACACATGCAATGACACTGGGTATGCTTCATGAAAAGAACAGACATGCAATGCCATTGGTGGATCCTTATGTGGTTTGTTTAGAGGAACAGACACGCAATGACACCGGTGGATCCATTTGTGGTTCATGATAAGAACACACATCCAATGACACTGGTGGATCCTTATGTGGTTTATGAAAAGAACAGTCATGCAGTGACAGTGGGTGTGGTTCATGAAAAGAACAGACATGCAATGACACCGGTAGATCCATGTGTGGTTCATCAAAAGAATAGACATGCAGTGACACTAGTGGATCCTTATGTGGTTTCTCTAGAGGAACACACATGCAATGACACTGGGTGTGGTTCATGAAAAGAACAGACATGCAATGACACTGGTGGATCGTTATGTGGTTCATGAGAACAGACATGCAATAACACCGGTGGATCCTTATGTGGTTCATGAAAAGAACTGACGTGCAATGACACTGGGTGTGGTTCATCAAAAGAACTGACATGCAATGATAGTGGGTGTGGTTCATGAAAAGAACATACATGCAATGACACCGGTGGATGCATGTGTGGTTTATGGAAGTAACAGACATGCAATGACTCTAGCTGTCGTTCATGAAAAGAACAGACATGCAATGACACCGGGTGTGGGTCATGAAAAGAACTGACATGCAGTGACACTAGGTGTGGTTCATGAAAAGAACAGACACGCAATGACACCGGTGGATCCATGTGTGGTTTATGGAAGTAACAGACATGCAATGACTCTAGCTGTGGTTCATGAAAAGAGACATGCAATGACACTGGTGGATCCTTATGTGGTTTGTTTAGAAGAACACACATGCAATGACACTAGGTGTGGTTCATGAATAGAATAGACATGCAATGACACTGGGTGAACCTTATGTGGTTTGTTTAGAGGAACAAACATGCAATGACACCGGTGGATCTGTCGCGGGTTCATGAGAAGAACACACATCCAATGACACTGGTGGATCCTTATGTGGTTCATGAAAAGAACTGACATGCAGTGACACCGGGTGTGGTTCATGAAAAGAACAGACATGCAATGACACTGGGTGTGGTTCATGAAAAGAACAGACATGCAATGACTCTAGCTGTGGTTCATGAAAAGAACACACATGCAATGACACTGGGTGTGGTTCATGAAAAGAACAGACATGGAATGACACTAGTGGATCCTTATGTGGTTTGTTCAAAAGAACACACATGCAATGACACTAGGTGTGGTTCATGAAAAGAACAGACATGCAATGACACTAGTGGGTCCTTATGTGGTTTGTTTAGAGGAACAGACATGCAATGACACCGGTGGATCCATCTGTGGTTCATGAGAAGAACACACATACAATGACACTGGTGGATCCTAATGTGGTTCATGAAAAGAACTGACATGTAGTGACACTGGGTGTGGTTCATGAGAAGAACACACATCCAATGACACTGGTGGACTCTAGCTGTTGTTCATGAAAAGAACAGACATGAAGTGGCACCGGTGGATCTTTATGTGGTTTGTCTAGAGGAACACACATGCAATGACACTGGGTGTGGTTCATGAAAAGAACACACATGCAATAACACTGGTGGATCCATGTGTGGTTCATGAGAAGAACACACATCCAATGACACTGGTGGATCCTTATGTGGTTCATGAAAAGAACTAACATGCAATGGCACTGGTTGTGGTTCATGAAAAGAACTGACATGCAATGACACTTGGTGTGGTTCATGAAAAGAACAGACGTGCAATGACACCGTTGGATCCATGTGTGGTTGATGGAAGTATCAGACATGCAATGACTATAGTTGTGGTTAATGAAAAGAACAGACATGCAATGACACCATGTGTGGTTCATGAAAACAACACACATGTAGTGACACTGGTGGATCCTTATGTGGTTTGTTTAGAAGAACACACATGGAATGACACTGGGTGTGGTTCATGAAAAGAACTGACATGCAGTGACACTAGGTGTGGTTCATGAAAAGAACAGACACGCAATGACATCGGTGGATCCATGTGTGGTTTATGGAAGTAACAGACATGCAATGACTCTAGCTGTGGTTCATGAAAAGAGACATGCAATGACACTGGTGGATCCTTATGTGGTTTGTTTAGAAGAACACACATGCAATGACACTAGGTGTGGTTCATGAAAAGAACAGACATGCAATGACACTGGGTGAACCTTATGTGGTTTGTTTAGAGGAACAAACATGCAATGACACCGGTGGATCTGTCGCGGGTTCATGAGAAGAACACACATCCAATGACACTGGTGGATCCTTATGTGGTTCATGAAATGAATTGACATGCAGTGACACCGGGTGTGGTTCATGAAAAGAACAGACATGCAATGACTCTAGCTATGGTTCATGAAAAGAACACACATGCAATGACACTGGGTGTGGTTCATGAAAAGAACAGACATGGAATGACACTAGTGGATCCTTATGTGGTTTGTTCAGAAGAACACACATGCAATGACACTAGGTGTGGTTCATGAAAAGAACAGACATGCAATGACACTGGTGGGTCCTTATGTGGTTTTTTTAGAGGAACAGACATGCAATGACACCGGTGGATCCATCTGTGGTTCATAAGAAGAACACACATCCAATGACACTAGTGGATCCTTATGTGGTTCATGAAAAGAACTGACATGCAGTGACACTTGGTGTGGTTCATGAGAAGAACACACATCCAATGACACTGGTGGACTCTAGCTGTGGTTCATGAAAAGAACAGACATGAAGTGACACCGGTGGATCTTTATGTGGTTTGTCTAGAGGAACACACATGCAATGACACTGGGTGTGGTTCATGAAAAGAACACACATGCAATAACACTGGTGGATCCATGTGTGGTTCATGAGAAGAACACACATCCAATGACACTGGTGGATCCTTATGTGGTTCATGAAAAGAACTAACATGCAATGGCACTGGTTGTGGTTCATGAAAAGAACTGACATGCAATGACACTTGGTGTGGTTCATGAAAAGAACAGACGTGCAATGACACCGTTGGATCCATGTGTGGTTTATGGAAGTATCAGACATGCAATGACTATAGCTGTGGTTAATGAAAAGAACAGACATGCAATGACACCATGTGTGGTTCATGAAAACAACACACATGTAGTGACACTGGTGGATTCTTATGTGGTTTGTTTAGAAGAACACACATGGAATGACACTGGGTGTGGTTCATGAAAAGAATAGACATGCAATGACACTTGTGGATCCTTATGTGGTTTGTTTAGAGGAACAGACATGCAATGACACCGGTGGATCCATGTGTGGTTCATGAGAAGAACACACATCCAATGACACTGGTGGATCCTTATGTGGTTCATGAAAAGAACGGACATGCAATGACTTATGTGGTTTGTTTAGAAGAACACACATGCAATGACACTGGGTGTGGTTCATGAAAAGAACAGACATGCAATGACACTGGTGGATCCTTATGTGGTTTGTTTAGAGGAACAGACATGCAATGACACCGGTGGATCCATGTGTGGTTCATGAGAAGAACACACATCAAATGACACTGGTGGATCCTTATGTGGTTCATGAAAAGAACTGACATGCAGTGACACTGGGTGTGGTTCATGAAGAGAACAGACATGCAATGACACCGGTGGATCCATGTGTGGTTCATGAAAAGAACAGACATGCAGTGACACTGGTGGATCCTTATGTGGTTTGTCTAGAGGAACACACATGCAATGTCACTGGGTGTGGTTCATGAAAAGAACAAACATGCAATGACACTGGTGGATCCTTATGTGGTTTGTTTACAGGAACAAACATGCAATGACACTGGTGGATCCATGTGTGGTTTATGAGAAGAACACACATCCAATGACACTAGTGGATCCTTATGTGGTTCGAGAAAAGAACTGACATGCAGTGACACTAGGTATGGTTCATGAGAAGAACACACATCCAATGACACTGGTGGACTCGAGCTATGGTTCATGAAAAGAACAGACATGCAGTGACACCGGTGGATCCTTATATGGTTTCTCTAGAGGAACACACATGCAGTGACACTGGGTGTGGTTCATGAAAGGAACACACATGCAATGACACTGGTGGATCCATGTGTGGTTCATGAGAAGAACACACATCCAATGATACTGGTGGATCCTTATGTGGATCATGAAAAGAACTGACATGCAATGACACTCGGTGTGGTTCATGAATAGAACGGACATGCAATGACACTGGGTGTGGTTCGCGAAAACAATAGACGTGCAATGACACCGGTGGATCCATGTGTGGTTTATGGAAGTAACAGAAATGCAATGACTCTAGCTATGGTTAATAAAAACAATAGACATGCAATGACACCGGGTGTGGTTCATGAAAATAACTGACATGTAGTGACACTGGGTGTGGTTCATGAAAAGAACAAACATGCAATGACACCGGTGGATCCATGCGTGGTTCATGAAAAGAACAGACATGTAATGACACCGGTGGATCCTTGTGTGGTTTGTCTAGAGGAACACACATGTAATGTCATTGGGTGTGGTTCATGAAAAGAACAGACATGCAATCACACTGGTGGATCCTTATGTGGTTTGTGAGAAGAACAGACATGCAATCACACTGGTGTATCCTTATGTGGTTCATGAAAAGAACTGACATGCAGTGACACTGGGTGTGGTTCATGAAAAGAATAGACATGCAATGACACTGGGTGTGGTTCATGAAAAGAACAGACATGGAATGACTCTAGTTGTGGTTCATGAAAAGAACACACATGCAATGAAACTGGGTGTCGTTCATGAAAAGAACAGACATGCAATGACACTAGTGGATCCTTATGTGGTTTGTTTAGAAGAACACACATGCAATGACACTGGGTGTGGTTCATGAAAAGAACAAACATGTAATGACACTGGTGGATCCTTATGTGGTTTGTTTAGAGGAGAAGACATGCAATGACACCGGTGGATCCATGTGTGGTTCATGAGAAGAACACACATCCAATGACACTGGTGGATCCTTATGTGGTTCATGAAAAGAACTGACATGCAGTGACACTGGGTGTGGTTCATGAGAAGGACACACATCCAATGACACTGGTGGACTCTAGCTGTGGTTCATGAAAAGAACAGACATGCAGTGACACCGGTGGATCCTTATGTGGTTTGTCTAGCAGAACACACATGCAATGACACTAGGTGTGCTTCATGAAAAGAACACACATGCAATGGCACTGGTTGATCCATGTGTGGTTCATGAGAAGAACACACATCCAATGACACTGGTGGATCCTTATGTGGTTCATGAAAAGAACTGACATGCAATGACACTAGTTGTGGTTCATGAAAAGAACTGACATGTAATGACACTTGGTGTGGTTCATGAAAAGAACAGACATGCAATGACAACGGTGGATCCATGTGTGGTTTATGGAAGTAACAGCCATGGAATGACTCTAGCTGTGGCTAATGAAAAGAACAGACATGCAATGGCACCGGGTGTGGTTCATGAAAAGAACACACATGCAGTGACACTAGTGGATCCTTATGTGGTTTGTTTAGAAGAACACATATGCAATGAAACTGGGTGTGGTTCATGAAAAGAACAGACATGCAATGACACTGGTGGATCCTTATGTGGTTTGTTCAGAGGAATAGACATGCAATGACACCGGTGGATCCATGTGTGGTTCATGAGAAGAACACACATCCAATGACACTGGTGGATACTTATGTGGTTCATGAAAAGAACTGACATGCAGTGACACTGGGTGTGGTTCATGAGAAGGACACACATCCAATGACACTGGTGGACTCTAGCTGTGGTTCATGAAAAGAACAGACATGCAGTGACACCGGTGGAAACATATGTGGTTTGTCTAGAGGAACACACATGCAATGACACTGGGTGTGGTTCATGAAAAGAACACACATGCAATGACACTGGTTAATCCATGTGTGGTTCATGAGAAGAACACACATCCAATGACACTGGTGGATCCTTATGTGGTTCATGAAAAGAACTGACATGCAACGACACTGGTTGTCTTTCATAAGAACTAACATGCAATGACACTTGGTGTGGTTCATGAAAAGAACAGACATGCAATGACATCGGTGGATTCATGTGTGGTTTATGGAACAGACATGCACTGACTCTAGCTGTGGTTAATGAAAAGAACAGACATGCAATGACACCGGGTGTGGTTCATGAAAAGAGCACACATGCAGTGACACTTGTGGATCCTTATGTGGTTTGTTTAGAAGAACACACATGCAATGACACTGGGTGTGGTTCATGAAAAGAACAGACATGCAATGACACTGGTGGATCCTTATGTGGTTTGTTTAGAGGAACAGACATGCAATGACACCGGTGGATCCATGTGTGGTTCATGAGAAGAACACACATCAAATGACACTGGTGGATCCTTATGTGGTTCATGAAAAGAACTGACATGCAGTGACACTGGGTGTGGTTCATGAAGAGAACAGACATGCAATGACACCGGTGGATCCATGTGTGGTTCATGAAAAGAACAGACATGCAGTGACACTGGTGGATCCTTATGTGGTTTGTCTAGAGGAACACACATGCAATGTCACTGGGTGTGGTTCATGAAAAGAACAAACATGCAATGACACTGGTGGATCCTTATGTGGTTTGTTTACAGGAACAAACATGCAATGACACTGGTGGATCCATGTGTGGTTTATGAGAAGAACACACATCCAATGACACTGGTGGATCCTTATGTGGTTCGTGAAAAGAACTGACATGCAGTGACACTAGGTATGGTTCATGAGAAGAACACACATCCAATGACACTGGTGGACTCGAGCTATGGTTCATGAAAAGAACAGACATGCAGTGACACCGGTGGATCCTTATATGGTTTCTCTAGAGGAACACACATGCAGTGACACTGGGTGTGGTTCATGAAAGGAACACACATGCAATGACACTGGTGGAAACATATGTGGTTCATGAAAAGAACAGACATGCAGTGACACCGGTGGAAACATATGTGGTTTGTCTAGAGGAACACACATGCAATGACACTGGGTGTGGTTCATGAAAAGAACACACATGCAATGACACTGGTTAATCCATGTGTGGTTCATGAGAAGAACACACATCCAATGATACTGGTGGATCCTTATGTGGATCATGAAAAGAACTGACATGCAATGACACTCGGTGTGGTTCATGAATAGAACGGACATGCAATGACACTGGGTGTGGTTCGCGAAAACAATAGACGTGCAATGACACCGGTGGATCCATGTGTGGTTTATGGAAGTAACAGAAATGCAATGACTCTAGCTATGGTTAATAAAAACAATAGACATGCAATGACACCGGGTGTGGTTCATGAAAATAACTGACATGTAGTGACACTGGGTGTGGTTCATGAAAAGAACAAACATGCAATGACACCGGTGGATCCATGCGTGGTTCATGAAAAGAACAGACATGTAATGACACCGGTGGATCCTTGTGTGGTTTGTCTAGAGGAACACACATGTAATGTCATTGGGTGTGGTTCATGAAAAGAACAGACATGCAATCACACTGGTGGATCCTTATGTGGTTTGTGAGAAGAACAGACATGCAATCACACTGGTGGATCCTTATGTCGTTCATGAAAAGAACTGACATGCAATGACACTGGGAGTGGTTCATGAAAAGAATTGACATGCAATGACACTTGGTGTTGTCCATGAAAAGAACAAACATGCAATGACACCGGTGGATCCATGTGTGGTTTATGGAAGTAACAGACATGCAATGACTCTAGATGTGGTCATGAAAAGAACAGACATGCAATGACACCGGGTGTGGGTCATGAAAAGAACAGACATGCAATGACACTGGTGGATCCTTATGTGGTTTGTTTAGAAGAACAAACATGCAATGACACTGGGTGTGGTTCATGAAAAGAACAGACATGCAATGACACTGGGTGAACCTTATGTAGTTTGTTTAGAGGAACAGACATGCAATGACACCGGTGGATCCGTCGCGGGTTCATGAGAAGAACACACATCCAATGACACTGGTGGATCCTTATGTGGTTCATGAAAAGAACTGACATGCAGTGACACTGGGTGTGGTTCATGAAAAGAATAGACATGCAATGACACTGGGTGTGGTTCATGAAAAGAACAGACATGGAATGACTCTAGTTGTGGTTCATGAAAAGAACACACATGCAATGAAACTGGGTGTCGTTCATGAAAAGAACAGACATGCAATGACACTAGTGGATCCTTATGTGGTTTGTTTAGAAGAACACACATGCAATGACACTGGGTGTGGTTCATGAAAAGAACAAACATGTAATGACACTGGTGGATCCTTATGTGGTTTGTTTAGAGGAGAAGACATGCAATGACACCGGTGGATCCATGTGTGGTTCATGAGAAGAACACACATCCAATGACACTGGTGGATCCTTATGTGGTTCATGAAAAGAACTGACATGCAGTGACACTGGGTGTGGTTCATGAGAAGGACACACATCCAATGACACTGGTGGACTCTAGCTGTGGTTCATGAAAAGAACAGACATGCAGTGACACCGGTGGATCCTTATGTGGTTTGTCTAGCGGAACACACATGCAATGACACTAGGTGTGCTTCATGAAAAGAACACACATGCAATGGCACTGGTTGATCCATGTGTGGTTCATGAGAAGAACACACATCCAATGACACTGGTGGATCCTTATGTGGTTCATGAAAAGAACTGACATGCAATGACACTAGTTGTGGTTCATGAAAAGAACTGACATGTAATGACACTTGGTGTGGTTCATGAAAAGAACAGACATGCAATGACAACGGTGGATCCATGTGTGGTTTATGGAAGTAACAGCCATGGAATGACTCTAGCTGTGGCTAATGAAAAGAACATACATGCAATGGCACCGGGTGTGGTTCATGAAAAGAACACACATGCAGTGACACTAGTGGATCCTTATGTGGTTTGTTTAGAAGAACACATATGCAATGAAACTGGGTGTGGTTCATGAAAAGAACAGACATGCAATGACACTGGTGGATCCTTATGTGGTTTGTTCAGAGTAATAGACATGCAATGACACCGGTGGATCCATGTGTGGTTCATGAGAAGAACACACATCCAATGACACTGGTGGATACTTATGTGGTTCATGAAAAGAACTGACATGCAGTGACACTGGGTGTGGTTCATGAGAAGGACACACATCCAATGACACTGGTGGACTCTAGCTGTGGTTCATGAAAAGAACAGACATGCAGTGACACCGGTGGAAACATATGTGGTTTGTCTAGAGGAACACACATGCAATGACACTGGGTGTGGTTCATGAAAAGAACACACATGCAATGACACTGGTTAATCCATGTGTGGTTCATGAGAAGAACACACATCCAATGACACTAGTGGATCCTTATGTGGTTCATGAAAAGAACTGACATGCAACGACACTGGTTGTCTTTCATAAGAACTAACATGCAATGACACTTGGTGTGGTTCATGAAAAGAACAGACATGCAATGACATCGGTGGATTCATGTGTGGTTTATGGAACAGACATGCACTGACTCTAGCTGTGGTTAATGAAAAGAACAGACATGCAATGACACCGGGTGTGGTTCATGAAAAGAGCACACATGCAGTGACACTTGTGGATCCTTATGTGGTTTGTTTAGAAGAACACATATGTAATGACACTAGGTGTGGTTCATGAAAAGAACAAACATGCAATGACACTGGTGGATCCTTATGTGGTTTGTTTAGAGGAACAAACATGCAATGACACCTGTGGATCAATGTGTGGTTCATGAGAAGAACACACATCCAATGACATTGGTGGATCCTTATGTGGTTCGTGAAAAGAACAGACATGCAGTGACACTGGTGGATCCTTATGTGGTCTGTCTAGAGGAACACACATGCAATGACACCGGGTGTGGTTCATGAAAAGAACAGACATGGAATGACTTATGTGGTTTGTTTAGAAGAACACACATGCATTGGCACTGGGTGTGGTTCATGAAAAGAACAGACATGCAATGACACTGGTGGATCCTTATGTGGTTTGTTTAGAGGAACATACATGCAGTGACACCGGTGGATCCATGTGTGGTTCATGAGAAGAACACACATCCGATGACACTGGTGGATCCTTATGTGGTTCATGAAAAGAACTGACATGTAGTGACAGTGTGTGTGGTTCATGAAAAGAACAGACATGCAATAACACCGATGGATCCATGTGTGGTTCATGAAAAGAACAGACATGCAGTGACACCGGTGGATCCTTATGTGGTTTTTCTAGAGGAACACACATGCAATGGCACTGGGTGTGGTTCATGAAAAGAACAGACATGCAATGACACTGGTGGATCCTTATGTGGTTCATGAGAAGATTAGACATGCAATGACACTGGTGGATCCTTATGTGTTTCATGAAAAGAACTGACATACAATGACACTGGGTGTGGTTCATGAAAAGAACTGACATGCAATGACACTGGGTGTGGTTCATGAAAAGAACAGACATGCAATGACACCGGTGGATCCATGTGTGGTTTATGGAAGTAATAGACATGCAATGACACTAGCTGTGGTTCATGAAAAGAACGGACATGTAATGACACCGGGTGTGGTTCATGAAAAGAACTGACATGCAGTGACACTGGGTGTGGTTCATGAAAAGAACAGACATGCAATGACACCGGTGGATACATGTGTGGTTTATGGAAGTAATAGACAGGAAATGACTCTAGTTGTGGTTCATGAAAAGAACATACATGCAATGACATCGGGTGTGGTTCATGAAAAGAACTGACATGCAGTGACACCGGATGGATCCTTATGTGGTCCAGTGGGTGTGGTTCTTGAAAAGAACATACATGCAATGACACTGGGTGAACCTTATGTGGTTTGTTTAGAGGAACAGACATGCAATGACACCGGTGGATTCGTCGTGGGTTCATGAGAAGAACACACATCCAATGACACTGGTTGATCCTTATGTGGTTCATGAAAAGAACTGACATGCAGTGACACCGGGTGTGGTTCATGAAAAGAAAGTACATGCAATGACACTGGGTGTGGTTCATGAAAAGAACAGACATGCAATGACTCTAGCTGTGGTTCATGAAAAAAACACACATGCAATGACACTGGGTGTGGTTCATGAAAAGAACATACATGCAATGACACTAGTGGATCCTTATGTGGTTTGTTTAGAAGAACACACATGCAATGACACTGGGTGTGGTTCATGGAAAGAACAGACATGCAATGACACTGGTGGATCCTTATGTGGTTTGTTTAGAGGAACAGACATGCAATGACACTGGTGGATCCATGTGTGGTTCATGAGAAGAACACACATCCAATGACACTGGTGGATCCTTATGTGGTTCATGAAAAGAACTGACATGCAGTGACACTGGGTGTGGTTCATGAGAAGAACACACGATGTATTTCATTGTACAAGACACTTTCCATTTTTATACTACTCAGTTTTGCCCTTGGTTTTATGTGGTGCTACTTAGTTTTGCCTCGTCTCTATCTTTCGTAGAAGCCCAAACCTATGCTCACCATGTCTTCTACTCCCTGATTGGTTGTCACAGTTGTCACGCAGATCGTGTGCACCAACCGTTGATTCTGTGTGGTCCAACGATGATCGTTGCACATGTCGTGCCCTTCACATCACAGCGTGAGACAGCACAGACGTCTCCCTCCGCGAGACTTCTACATGAAGGAACACGATGCCGTCCATGGAAAAAGTCGTCGAGCGGTCATGTCAACTTTAATCAAGTCTAAAAAGCCTACTACTGCTACTACAACTCATGCACAGGGCAACAGGGCCGTCGAGTGCACGGTTGTCGACGGGACGCTGCAATTTATTGCCACTTGATTTTAATAAGACATATCCCATTTTTACGTAGCGCTCTCAATCTCACTTCCAACTGGGCACTACCGCTAGTAACTTCCATGAGTCAAGGGCCCCCTCGAGTAGATCTAACGTTGCTAGAAATTAGTTCTGTGCCACTTGCATGTAGTGGAATCGAGGTCTGCCATGAGCGTGTTTTCAATGCAGCTCTAAAGTGGAGATCGTGGTTGTTTCAAAAAAAGGAACCGAAAAAAAGGGTGGAGATCGTGGTAGCCCCCTGCCCACCACACGTGTCCACTCGAGGACTACGAACGGTCTGGTGTTTATAACCCCCTTGACCTTCTTCTTCCATGAGCTCGTGTCATTTCCCCCAGTCTATCTAGTCCCAAGACCCCAATCTACACCTACCGTGCGCGCCAAAGCTTCCTCGTTTGCACTACCTCCTTCCCTTGGTGCGCCATGAAGCGTACGCGTGGAGACGATCCGGAGGTGAAGCCAGTTGAAGGTGCAGCAGCAGATGGCTCGGTCGTCACCAAGCAGGCGGAGGCGTCTTCTCTGGGCACGAACGCCGCTTGTCGCCATGCCGTCGAGGGTGCGAGCTCATCTGTCCAACCAGTAGCTATCGCCGCAGAGCAGCAGGTGGTAGCCATCGCCGCCGAGCAGCAGGTAGTAGCCGTCACCGCCGAGCCGCAGGTTGCCGACAACATCGTGGCCGACAACGTCGTGGTGCCAGCGGCAGATCTGGATGGGGGGCAGGCGGCAGGCGGAGGCGGAGGTAATCCGGTGATCTACATCGATGACCCCATCACCGTTCAAGAAATCTTTGACGCAATCGCGGAGAATGATGAGTTCGAGGAGGAGGTCCCTAATGAGGAGTCCGAGGTACTACATTGCTAGCTTCTCTAGTCGCATCCGCAGTTTTCACTATTCATACATAGGATTTGCTCAATCGTGAACAGATTCTTTTGCTCTTGAAGTAGGGTAGTATATATATATGATTCGATCGGTTGATTGATGCATCTGCCATCTAGTCACAAAACCCCAATCCGTCTAGTCACAAAACCCCAATCTGCTCATCTGCCATCTAGTTGAGTTTGCTAGTTGAGTGTTGATTTCGATACATAGCAGGCCTATAACATTACATTTCTATTCCTTACTAAGCCCAATGATTCAATTTTGCCGCAAAATAGTGCAAGGACATCTGATGGTGTAGTTTTCTTAGGGATGGTTAGTGAACACGAGGCAGCAATGCACATAAACAATATAGGTTGTGCTGTAGGTATTTTGGTTCTCCAATTCCATCGCTGAAAAAATGAGGCCCTAATTTTTCTCTCATATGGAACCTAAATATATAATCTTTGTATTGTTTCTGATCTATGAATGCGCTGTATGATGCATTTGTATATCCCTGAATATTGTTTTGTACGATTACATTTCAATTTCTTATTGTGGCCAATGATTCAAATTTGCCCCAAAGAGAGGCAGACACATTGGTGTCAAAAAAATTCAGGGATGAGTGAGCGAACCTAGGGCCATGTACAAGATCAACATAAGCTATGCAATTGTTACTTGGTTTGCTTACGCCATCTCTATAGAAACTTATGAGGTTGCAATCTTTATTCTACATTCATAGAAATATGATATTTGAATTATCTATTCCATGCATTCATAGTGTATAAGAATTACATTTTAGTTTGTCACCGAGGCCGATGATTGAAATTTGCCCCAAAAGGGTTCAAGGGGAGACATGTATGATGGTGTCGTGTTTTAGGGATGGGTTGGTAAACCTGAGGCAGCAATGCACACAAACAATATAGGTTGTGTTGTAGGTACTTTGGTTCTCCAACTCCATCTCTGAAACAAATTATGAGGCCCTTGATTTATTCTCATATGGAACTACATATATAATCCTTGAATTGTTTCTGATCTTTTAATGATTGGTATGATGCATATGTATATGAATGGTTTTGATCATAAGTATTTTTAACATGTACCTGAAGATTAATTGTTTGGTTTTTTATTTATAATTAAAATATTTAGGCTTGTTTTTGTACCTGACTATGTATATCCCTGAATATTGTTTTGTATGATTACATTTCAATTTCTTATTGTGTCCAGTGATTCAAATTTTCCCCAAAGATAGGCAGACACAATGGTGTCAGATTTTTTCAGCGATGAGTGAGCGAACATGGGACCATGTACAAGAACAATATAAGCTGTGCAATTGTTACTTGGTTCGCTCACGCCATCCCTAAATAAACTTATGAGGCTGCAATCTTTATTCTATATTCATAGAACTATGATATTCGAATTATCTATTCCATGCATTCATAGTGTATACGAATTACATTTTAGTTTGTCACCGAGGCCGATGATTGAAATTTTCCCCAAAAGAGTTCAAGGGGAGACACGTATGATGGTGTCGTGTTTTAGGGATGGGTTGGTGAACCTGAGGCAGTAATGCACACAAACAATATAGGTTGTGTTGTTGGTACTTTGGTTCTCCAACTCCATCTTTGAAACAAATTATGAGGCCCTTGATTTATTCTCATATGGAACTACATATATGATCCTTGAATTGTTTCTGATCTTTTAATGATTGGTATGATGCATATGTATATGAATGGTTTTGATCATAAGTATTTTTAACATGTACCTGAATATTAATTGTTTGGTTTTTATTTATAATTACAATATTTAGGCTTGTTTTTGTACCTGACTATGTATATCCCTGAATAATGTTTTGTACGATTATGATACATTGCAAATGTATCTATGATTTTTGATGTTCCATGCTTGGTTTTATCCACTTTCTTGTGTTTTGTTCCAACTTTGGAGTACTTTTCATATGATTTCTTGGACTAACCTATTAACAAGAGCCACAGTGCCAGCTGCCTGTTTTCTGCTGTTTTTGGTTCCAGGAAAGTCAGAAAATGAATATTCTCAGAATTGGACGGGACAAAAGCCAAAGTGCCTATTTTTCCGGAAGGGATCAAGTGCCAGAATACGAGACGGAGAGGGGCCAGGGGCCGTCCACACCACCTGGCCACGCGGCCAGGCCTGGCCCGCGCTAGGGGGTGGTGTGGTGGCTCCCGGCACCTCCTCGGCCTCTCCTTCCGCCTATATATTGCCCTCGGGACGAAAACCCTAAGTACCCAATCAAAAATCCACGAAAGAGTCTGTAGCCGCCGTCATCTCCATCCCTAGATCGGGAGGGATCTGAAGCTCTTCCCGGCACCCTGCCGGAGAGGGAATTCACCCTGGAGGCCTTCTTCATCACCATGCAAGCCTCCGGTGTGCTGCGTGAGTAGTTCATCCTTGGACTACAGATCCATGTAGTAGCTAGATGGATGGTTTCTCCTCCTTTGTGCTTTCATGTTTAGATCTTGTGAGCTCCGTTCATGATCAAGATCATCTATTTGTAATTCATACATGTTGTGTTTGCGGGGATCTGATGGATATTGAGATGCTATTTCAGATTGATTATTGATTCTATCATGTCTTTGTTATTTGTGATCTTGCATGCTTTCCATTGTTAGTAGCTATCTTGGCCATGTAGATGCTAGCAACTCCAAGAGTTAGTATTTATGCTCGATAGTGGGTTCATGCCTCTGGTAATCTAGGGAAGTGACAGAAATCTCTAAGGTACTAGATGTGCTGTTGCTACTAGGGAGAAAACAACAATCCTTTGTTCATAGAACAATCGTATTGTTTACTTTACACGCAGTTCGTAAAGCAATAATCTGTTGCTTGCAACTTAATACTGGAGGGGGTTCGGATGATAACCTGAAGGTGGATTATTAGTCATAGATGGAGTTGGATGGCGGTCTATGTATTATGTTGTAATGCCCAATCAAGTCTCAGAGGAGTCAAGATGATTAGTATATGCATGTATTGCTTTCTCGGTGTTTGTCAATTGCCCCGCTGTAATTTGTTCACCTAGCATGTTATCTATCTAAGGAGAGCCACCTCTAGTGAACTATGGATCCCGGTCCTTGTCTTTTACATACAATCTATAAACTGTTTACTGCTTTGTGTTTACTTTCTGCAAACTTTTACTCCTTTCCATTCGATACGTTTAATCCTTTGTTTTCCGCAAAACACGATGAGATTGACAACCTCATCGCAAGTTGGGGACAAAGTTTTGTGGTTGTGTTGTGCAGGTCTCCACGTTGCTACTAGCACCGGTAGTGCGCCCTGCCAAAGCTCAGCTAGTAACACCTTTGGGGTGTTTCCTTGCTTCTACTGGTTCGATTAAACCTTGGTTTCATAACTGAGGGAAACTTGTTGCTGTGCTCATCATACCTTCCTCTTGGGGTTCCCAACGAGCTGTACATCAACACCACCACCAAGCATTTTTCTGGGCGCCGTGCATTGAGCCATCAAATTACATTTCAATTTCTTATTGTGGACAATAATTCAAATTTGCCCCAAAAGAGAGGCAGACACATTGGTGTTAGATTTTTTCAGGGACGAGTTAGTGAACCTGGGGCGATGTACAAGAACAATATAGGCTGTGCAATTGTTACTTGGTTCACTTACGCCGTCCCTGTAGAAACTTATGAGGCCTTAATGTTTATTCTACATTCATAGAACTATGATATTCGAATTACCTATTCCATGCATTCAGTGTATAAGAATTACATTTTAGTTTGTCACCGAGGCCGATGATTGAAATTTGCCTCAAAAGAGTTCAAGGGGAGACACATATGACGGTGTCGTGTTTTAGGGATGGGTTGGTGAACCTGAGGCAGCAATGCACACAAACAATATAGGTTGTGCTGTTGGTACTTTGGTTCGCCAACTCCATCTCTAAAACAAATTATGAGGCCCTAGATTTATTCTCATATGGAACTACATATATGATCCCTTAATTGTTTCTGATCTTTTAATGATTGGTATGATGCATATGTATATGAATGGTTTTGATCATAAGTATTTTTAACATGCACCTGAAGATTAATTGTTTGGTTTTTTATTTATAATTACAATATTTAGGCTTGTTTTTGTACCTGACTATGTATATCCCTGAATAATGTTTTGTACGATTACATTTGAATTTCTTATTATGGCCAATGATTCAAATTTGTCCCAAAAGAGAGTCAGACACATTGGTGTCAGATTTTTTCAGGGATGAGTTAGTGAACCTGGGGCGATGTACAACAACATTACAGGTTGTGCAATTGTTACTTGGTTCACTGACTCCATCCCTGAAGAAACTTATGAGGCCCCTAGATTTATCCTACATTCACTCTGATGCAATTATTTGTCATTGTGTTGAGATGAAATGATATATGAACCGATCAAACTATTGCTGAGGTGCTTTATCTTTGATATCCATGGATATATTGTCTTACATATACATGTTATCAATTCTTGAGTTGTAATACAATTCAATCATATGTATAAGTTCTAAGTTATGTTCTTAAAAATCAACAGGAGGATGATGATGAAGTGGATGATAGCAAGGTATCCAGGGACAACATGAGCCGCTACGTGCTGAGGTGGTTACGGTGTGGGCTAATCCATTTCCACCGTAGGGGGAGACTGTTTTGTCCATTCTGTGGCAGAGCAATCAACATGGACCTCAACAGCATGATCCAGCACGCGGAGGGCGTTGGAAGAGGTGGAGGCAGAAGGCATAGGCCGATTACCTTGGCGCGTCACGCAGCCTACGGCAAATTCCTTCGGGAGTATGTCAGGACTGGCCTGTATCCCATCGACTAGGCTGTCGCTGCCTCCTGCTGATAAACCCCTGCCCTGCTAGGCGTCTCCGTGTCCCGGCCTCCTGCTGTAGCCCCTGCTTTTATTTTGTTCTAGTTAATTATTACCTGTGTGTGGCATGTAAGACAATATATCCGTGGTGTCTCTAGTGAACCTTTTATATTAATCTACTCCTTTATATGGAGTGCCTTAAAGTTTCTAGTGTTCAATTATATTTACTAATCATGCTCATGCACACTACAAAATATTTCTAGTGCTCGATTATATTATAATTGTCAAGAAATACATAATAAACTAGATGTATCACACACATAATAAACTAGAAACTAAAATCTAGTTCAAACACATAATGTATCACCACCACTTGTTGTTGTCCTTGACTTGCTTCCCCTTCAACCGCTTGATGTCACCACCGTCCCAAGATCCCTGCTTGTCCTGAAACCGCTTTCTGTCCTCCTCGCGCTTCTTCTCCTGGGCTAGCTTGCAACCAGGGCATAGCTCTCTCGCGAAAAACCCCACCTTAACCATCCCATCTTTCATGGTAATGAGCTTACTGTACAACTCGTACACCATGTAGGCGTCTCTGGCTGCATACTCGAGGCGCACCTGGCTCATTGGCTTCCACTCCCAGTAGTCGTGATCGAGTCGCTTCAATTTCTTCAGTTTTTCATAGGATTTATCGATGATTTCTGCTGCCAGATCACCCATGCCATCCTTTGCTGGGTATGATTTGATCTTGTACAGATTTTGGATGTCGATGTGGTGCCCCTCTGGGATTTTTATCAACGCACGAGAAAGCATAATTGTGTCATTTGTGATATCCATGCTAGTGAAAGTTATCCCTTTCCTACACAAGAACTCGACCAGAGCCGGACAATGCATCTCAGTTGGTTTACTCCTGCACTTAGATGGTTCTAGGGATGCAAGGGAACAAGGGATGCAGAAGTGGTGATCTCAAATTTAAATTTCACATACCTGCAGAAGTGGTAAACGAGGACCTCCTCATGTATGGCGATTTGCACGACATCGATCTCTTGTGGAGGATTTTTTCGCTTATTTGCACGGGTGTACTCCAAGTCTAGCCCCACAAACTTGTGCTTCTCGTTCTCAAGCAATTGCTCAAACCTGGCGAGAGTTGTCTCCACAGTCGCTTCATCATTTGTGTACACCACTGTCAAAGTCGTGGTGCCATGGGCAGGGACCAAGTGGGTCTCTGTTGTGAGTTTCCCATCGTCCATGCCTGCAAGGAAATGGGTGAAAGGAAATGCCTGCAAGGAACTGCCTGCGAGAGGAAGAAGAAGATGAACCGACGGTTCCAGAACAGAGGAAGAAGAAGCACCCAGGAAAAACTGCAAAGGAATGACAGAGGAAGAGGAATGACTGCAGAAGAAACGTGGTAACTGCAACTTTCGGTTTGAGAACTCACTGTGGTTATGTGGAGATCGTGGCAGTGCTATCGGTTCAACAAGTGGGGCCAGTTCCTGCGAGAATATGAAATTAGCTGTGCATTTTTCTATGCGAGAAATTGAGAGAAATCATTTATATTTTGTCTTTCATAATTAAACACAATGAAGTTGGTACAGCCCAAGAGATTTGAACAAAAGAGATTTGCTACTTTAACAAACAACAAGACTTACAGGCCCAACATGGCAGAACTTGGAGAGCCCCAGAACTTGAGCTACCACAAAGATCTCGGCAGAGGTGGCAGAATTGGTGCGGGTGCAACCACGGCGACGGCGAGCTCGGATTCTAGAGGAGGAAAACAGAACCGAGCATGGTCGACAAGGTGATAGAACTCACCGGGAACCAATTCTTGTCCCCGCACCGTGCCATGGGTGCGTCCACGATGAGGGCGAGCTCCGACTCGGGATGGGGAGGAGAGCGGGGCCGAGCAGCTTCGTCACGTCCCAGCTCTGCGCCATGGCCGCGACCACAGACTGCCGCTCCGGGGAAGACGACACGTAATGGATGCAGGCGCCAATGTTGCAAGCCTATAGGGAGGAGAGCTGGGCCGAGCAGGTTCGTCCACGTCCCAGCTTCGCGCCATGGTTGCGACGCCCCACAGATTGCCGCTCCAGGAAAGAAGAAGACGTGTAATGGATGCAGGCGCCAACGCTGCAAGCCTAATTGACACCTAAGCGACGGAAGTGATAGGAGCGCCTTAACGGCGAGAACTGACAGGGGGGCCCAACTTGACGGCCATTAGCCTGATTTTTTGTATTGAAACGTAAAGTTGAATTCGTGCCGAAAAAGTCCCTCGGAGTATTTGACACACCAACTGTAGTCATCGCGGATGATTTCAGGGAACTTGGGTACCGCGTTGCCTGGAAACCCCAACTTCCAGGCCGCAAAATGATATTCTTCCCGTTTAGAGGGGAGGACGCCCCAGCCCTCATATAAACCTCTGTAGCCATCACAAGTTATGGTGTAGACCACGTTAAAATATTTTGGAGTTGTTTCTTTCATAGAACCTCTAGAATTACCCTGTGTTCGAATCTACCAACTATAATTGAGTGTGATCTGTTGTTCTATTGGGAATTAGTAGATTGCATACTACCGTTCATGGTCACGGTTGCGTGCGCAAGAGCATGGTGTTGTGAATATCCTACAAGGTTCGAGAGTTGTTGCATTGGCATCAGGGATCGAGCAGGAGAGTTCATAGCTAGAGGCTAGTTATCTATCATCCACCATATCCACCGACAAGTGCTTGCTGAGAAGATCAGGTCACCCCATATCATCTTGGTATCAGATTTCTAGTGTTGCCTCGGTAAGCATCCACAAATCTATCCATAGATTAGTTGTTTTTGTCCTATACAGAAAAAGCCGCACAAAAATATTATGGTTCATAGTTCATTGCCATAGCCTAGATAACACTATTCGTGAGTTCTAGTTGCTGATCGTAATCCTTTTGTGTAGCCTTTCTTCTAAATAGAGTCGTAGTTTTCGGCTAGTTTTCGTCTGTTTTCGTTGCGTCGTCGGATTCCCTAGACTGTTTCTAGACTGGTTCTCGTATTTTTGAGACTATTCGTCGCGTTCTTGACTTTTAGATCTACTAGATCTATGTTCCTCATAAGTTGGAGTTGTAGAACCAATTTTAGAGTAAAAAAAGAGAAGAAGTCCTAATCAGATGCATACGTGAGTTCATTCACGGTAAAGAGAAAACAAAGGGGCAACCGATACGTGACGTACGTGAGGCGGATCCCTAACTGAGACATACATGGAAAAAAATTCTGATCGCTGCCTCACGCCTGACCCCAGACCCTTCTATGGTGGTACGTGAAAGAAAAAAAAATGGACCCCTCGCCTGACCACAGACAAGTTTGTCCTCCAGTGAGAGATTTTTTCCCCTGCCGACATCCTGCCGCGGCAGGATTTTAGGCCTTTTTCTGCTGTGGCAGAGACCAATTCTCAGGTCAATTTTTTTTCTTTTTTTGTTTATTTTTTTACTGATTCCACATAGCGTACCTATCCTTGTGAGTCTTAGTAAGCCTTTCTTTATGTCTAAACTATCCTACAAGACTAGCGTGCTTAGTGCTCTGCGGGCTGCTCAGTTTAGCAATCTTGTGCCTGTTTCGTTGAGACATTGCCAGCGTCTCTCCTTGTGCATTGCAACACGAGTGTTCCTCCGACATACCTCACTTTATTGAGCTCATTTTCATAGTTGCAATTGCCCCATTTATCTCCACCGTTCGTGTTTCTGTGGGTCTTTGTCATACGATCAGCACTAGGACTTGTTTGCGGTGTAGTTAGGATACCATACCTACAGCTCCACCATAAATAACCTGTGTGCCATGCGATTGTTCTCTATACCTTTGGTATTCACTTCACCACATCAGTGCATCAGTCTTTGATTTCGAATTGGTAAGCATCACTATTCACTTTGGAACGATAAGATCTGCTTTCTTGTCAGTTTTTGAGTGAGTTGTGAGTGTGTCACCAAAAATATTTTGTGTTTTTGCACTAATATACTAATCATGATTTCTACTAGTGTTGATGTGATGCAGAAATCAGATGATGTTTACCATGACTATTTAGCTATTGTGGTTGACATGGCATATGATCCAACTACAATCAAGTGGCGATTGGAAAGTTCTGCCACACCCGCAGAATATCAGATTTAGGAAATTGATATGGGATTTGGTTTTGCGAGATGTCGTACTTTCGATAGCAGGTTTAATGGCCATATAGAATACATTCTTGCTCATCGACGTGAGGATGAAGAGGTAGCTCGTTGGTGGAAGGACGCAAGGATTGTGTATGGTGTCCTGGGTAAAAAAATCCTTTGGGAAGATTTCAAGCAATTTCTACGTTCTATGTTTTTGAACAACTACGAATGGCCTATTCCAGAAATTTTGAGAGTGGACACTAATCAGACATGTGAGTTGTCTACTAACGTAATCATGTCTACTCTTAGTGTTGTATCTTGTGATGTGCAGGTTGCTTTTGAAGAAAGGGAGCCGCCTATTTTACAACCTGCATCACACGATCTAGTATTGTCACTTGAGGAGGATGTCGTAGTACCTACTAGATGACATTGGTACTGTTTTGGAGATTCAGTCAACATGTGCAACATATTGTGAGTTTATTCCTTTACTGAAGCCTCCTTGTGACTTGCCTTACACTAATATTACAACACCATGTGATAGTTTACCAAATTCGAATTTTGATCATGTGGTACTGATCACACATAAGGAAATACTTGCTCGAATATCTCCTACTGATATTGTGTATTCCATCATGCTAAATGAACCTATGAATACGAGTGGTGCTATGGACAAGATTTCTGAAATTTCATTTCTGAATTCTAGCACATATTCTCCTTGTTTCACTTTCAATCTAATTGGTGAATATAGCATGGATGAAAATTTTCTTGTGGATCACATATGCATTACTTATGATAGAATCGCTGAACTAAAACAAGCTGTTTTCAGCCATATATGAAATGTGTTACAAAATGTTTGCTATGGGACAATACTTCATGTTCGAGATATTATGGAAATACATTCTGGTCTAGTTGATATATTGCAACCAACACAAGTAATTTTACGTATGTTGGATTGTTCTAATCTTGCTAGGATAGAACCCAAGTTTTCATATTCATTGTGTTTATCCCAAAAGTCTTTGTCTAGTTATGTTACTACTTTAGACTTCCTTGATATTTGCAAATTGAGTTGCATCTTACATACTAGACAACATGATCATGTTAATAATAATCAGAGTAGCGCAGTTGAAGCATGGCATGAATCAATTTGGTTTTCACACATATTGAATTGGTTTGATCTTGTTCACAAATTTGATCACAGATCTTCTTTGAGAAAACTGAATTTAATATTGAAGAACAAGACTATCTATTTAGTTGTTTTTCACCATGATCATGATTCTTTGCACTTCACTTATACCTGCAATTTAAGTTGCTTGATGTATACTGGACATACTTTTCATGTGAACAACAATAATACAACATGTTATATATACATATACTTTGCGTACACGTTGTTCTTTTTGTTTCTCCCACTTTCAGCTTACCTAAAGCCGAGGACGGCTTTTCATGAAGAAAGGGAGGATGATGAGGATATATACAAGGTGTAGCATCCCAATTGTCTAACAATTGCAATGCTACTAGCCTAGCCTATATAATGGCTACTTCCTATATATAATTGTTGCATCATAATTATATCATGCTCATGTCATCATGCCACCTTGCATTTGAGCATCATATAAAACCCTTTTGATTTGGTTCTTCTCTCATATGCATTGTAAATTGTATCTGCCTCTTGATATTGTATTTGGATGTTGATATCTTGTTTAATGCCCAAGTTGAGTTGGGGGCATATCTTTTATTCCACTCCACCACCTTTCTTGTCATCACCCCATCATTCCACCATCCAACCAAATGTGAGCTTTGCACTTTATTTGGGTTTTACCTCTAGCTCATGTGGGTTGGGATGGATCCAATTCTTTCTCCACATGCTCTCATCTTAGCATCATGTTGTTTTCACATTATTGATATATGAGAGCCACATGGCCACCTTTGCATGCCTTGTGAGTGGTACCCTTATCCCTAGCTTCCATATGGATTATTATGGAATTATGCTCATGTTGGGATATTTTTGGGACTATTAAGCATCTAGTGGAATATACACACTAGCAAGTCCCAATTATAATCAAATGTGATCATCTCCATCTACTCCACTTGGAACTTTCTCTTAAATTCTTTTGCTTAGGCCTTACTCCACATTTTGGAATGCATAAGAATAATGCCATGTAAATAATCTTGTTTTCACAAAAATAAGCATGGTATTAATTATTTATGCATGGCCCATGCAAGAACCATCACATTCTAGTCTTTTGGGTTTTTATTTGAATCTTTGAGTGGAGCTTCCCATATCTCTCTCTCTCTACCCCTCTTATGCTTGATCTTGCTTGAAGCATGCAAGCATCCAAAACCCTAAAACCCCCTCCACCCATACCTCACCACCTTTTATCTCACCTTTCTTTTCTTGTCTAGATCTTGTTTGAGCTTGGCTTGATCTTGCTTGGTCTTGTCAATATAGAACATTCCACATCACATCTCACCTCTCTCTCTAAACCTCTCTCCTAATCTACACCTAATCTAACCCATACACCCCCATCTAATCTAACCCTAGTTCCTCCCTAGATCCCCCCTCTCTCTCGGCCGCTCTCTCTCTCACCTAGCTCGGCCCCACCTGGTCACCCTGGCCCCACCTAGCTACCCCATCCCTAGCAAAAACCCTAGCCCGAGCCTCCCACTACCCAACCCTAGCTCCAACCCGAGCTCCCTCTTCCCCTCTCCTCCTTTCTTCTTCTCTCTCTGCCATGAGGGCCCCTCCAGTCGAGCCTCCCCACCAACCAGCCGTCCCCACCTGCAGCCCCATGCACCTGCCCCTGCCCTAGTCCTGCCCGACCCTAGCACGTGAGAAGGAGGAGGAGAGAAAGGTGGCACCGAGGCCACCTTTTCCATCTACCCCGCTCCCCACACGGCACCTCCCTCTCCCTCTCTGCTTTTTCCTCCTCCCACACGCTCCTCTGCTTCTCCCAGATCCACCCAGAGTCCCTGCCCTCCTCCCCTTCTCCTGCACCGACGCCACCAACGGCAGACGCCGCCGCCGCCAGCACATCGTCGTCCACTCGCTCCTGTCGGCAGGCTCGACGTGGTGGTGAACGAGAAGACCGAGGGGACCTCTCTGCTTCGCCCGAGACACGCCGACAAGGAGGAGGAGCCCCAGGCTGCTGAACACCGTCATCGCCCGAGCGAAACCCTAGATCCTCTGGCCGTCTGCATCGCCGTCGATCGGCTGCCCCCCAGCCCGAACCACCTCCACCGACGCCGCCACGGTGAGCGTCCGACCCTCCCAGACATCTCCGATAGCCGATCCGTTGCTTGTTCTTGTGGTGCGTTTCGTCGAACGCTCTCGGCGCAGCGAGCTCCCGTCGCCGAGGACCGTCCTTACGTCGCCTCACACCTCACCTAGCCGCGCAGCTTTCCCCTAACACCTAGCCCACCTAGCCGCAGTGGCTGCCGCCTCCGCGCGCGCACGCTAGATCCCCGGTTCGAGCCCCGCGCGCCGCGCTCCGCGCGGGCAGACACCGATCTGTCGCTCGGCGCAGAGAAGAACAACAGTACGTGGCATCCCTTTTTGCAGATAACCCCCACCCTTTTTCCTCTGCTCAACCCGCGCTCCCCTCTGACCCCACATGTCAGTCTCTCTGGCATTTTTACAAAGAGGTACCTGCACTCTGTTTTCATCAACCCGCAGTCCCCCGCCGTGCCGCGTGGCAGCCCCGCACTCGCCCACTGGCGTATGGGCCCGCGGCGCCTCGGACCCCACCTGTCGGCCTCTGTGGCTGGCAGCAGCCGCGGTGAGGAATCCCTTTTCCGCGCGCGTGTCGCCCAGTCTGCCGCTGGTCCCACTCGTCCGTGGCTGTGGCTAGCTCTGGGTTGAGTAAGAAAAGTTTTTGTTTATTTCTGTTTTAATTCAAATCTTTTCAAATTTATTTTAAATTCAAATTTAAATCTGTTTTCAAATAACTTTTAAAATATAAACCCAAATAATACAAAGAATATATGTTTCAAAATCAGAAAAATGTGAGGAATTCAAATATGCCCTTCAAAATATATTTTGAACATTTAAAATTGCAAGTTGATTAAAATTACAATAAAATGCCCTTTTTCCTTAATTAATTAATAAATTTTGATTTATAACTCCAAATTTAACAAATGATATGTCTAAAATGATTAGCTCGACGAGACCTTTCTGTTTATGCATTCCTTATCTGTTTTGCAGCATGCATCGTATAAATATAAAGTATACAGCAACTAATATGAGATTAAAATGGGGCCAAAACTCAATAACATGATTTATTCTTGTATTCCACACCTCACCCATGCCATGCTACTTTATTGCCATGCAAATTGTGCATCATTCATCATGGCATGATTGTTTGCTTGATGCATTTGATTCATATGCTTGTGCACTTTATTTATGTTGGCCCTTGTTTGTTTGGTTCTTCTTTGAATAGACGCTGAGGAGGGGATATATCAAGAGACCCAGGAGCACTACCCAGATCCTTCTCTCGCTTCAACTGAGCTGCCAGGCAAGCACTACCACATGCTTGCATACATATAGTACCTATTGCCTCTATCTTATTCTTGCATCATTGAGTCGCGATTGCATTAAACTGAATCCCAAGTATTGCATAGCCTTTACTTTTTAACCCCACCGAAGCTTGTTCCTCCATCCCATGAGCCATTACTACAGGAGTTGTTTGAGCCATGCGAGTCGTAGAACAGCATGTGTAGGGTATGTGAGTGTCTGATGGATAACGAGGTACCTAAACAACTTAACCTGAGTAGTAATGGGATAACTAATGAAAGTGGCATCGGTGAGCCATATTTGCTATTTGGTTTTTCAGGCTCACTTGTGTCCCGTAGGACCCCGAGTACTTGATTCCTGTTCCTTGAATATTCACGCTATCCACATCCGGGAGGCTTATGAACCCCCCTGAGCCAGAGCTTGATTCATTCTTATTTCTTGGGGCCAAAAACTAGTTTGAGGTTTTATTTACTATCCTGTACTTATGCCATGCTTTACTGCTTTATTTAAATTGTGCGAGGTACTGCACCTGTACTGTTTAGGGCCGTGACACGTTTTCGCTGTATCGACAAGCCCAGTCACACTTTCGGGTTCCCAGTCGTTTACAGCCGTCCCCACAAACCTTGAGTCCGTCTCGTAGCCGGCCAGCTTCGTTGCGGGTAGCTTAATGGGGTGGCCCCCTGAAATATTTCTGAATCCTGTGATCGCTTTGTCGTGACTGCCTCGTTGGGTTTTGATTTGGTTTTTCCGAGGTTGATCGAGTGTGTGTTGCTATTTGTGCACCCCTGCAGGGTAAAACTTTCTGAAAGCCGTATCCGCGGTTATGGACGACTTGGAGCACAGTTTCTCGATCATAGACAAGAATAACTAAAGTACCGCTTTTAATTTGACTAAGTACCTGACTAGTAAATAGTGCAACACTCATGGAATGGATAATAAAACTGCCAACGGATGGGGGGGGGTTGTTCGTCCGCTTCCTCGTCGGTAAGCGGGGAGGAGGATGGATCTGTTAATATTACTGTTATAACTGTTGTTACCAATTCACGGTCATTCGTCTATCTCTGGTTAGGCGGATGGTTAGCGAGTATCTATAGAACTGTTAGGGTTTATCTTTTGCTGCAATTGCGTCACCCCAGGTTGTGTCCCCTTTAGAGGCATAAAGACTTGCTGAGTCCCCTAGGGTCTCACACGATAAATTGTTTGATTCAGATGAACAGGTAAGCTCGCAAGATGGATACTGGGTGGAGGAGACGGACGATGTGGGCAACGATCATTCGGTGTAGAGATTCCGGGAACGGGGATCCGTGAGATCTGTGGGCGGGATGTGCTTATTTATGGGGCATCTTATGCCGACTTGCTTCTTATCCGTACTCGGATTTTGTCTTCTGCTTCCCTGATACTCTGATGTTTGATGTATGAGGAGATATCCTAAACTATTATATCTATCTAGGATATTTGGATCTTGCCGTATGGCATTGCTATATTTCCTTTCTTTTTAGATGGAATGACTCTAAGAACCATTGTATGGTGGCTTGCATACATACTCATTTGTGTATGTAGTTGATCCCTTCGCCTGCCGATTACGCCGCCCGTTCTTGTCCCGATGTTTGGAAATGGTTAGGACGGCCGAAAGGTCTACCTGTGAGTGGCATTTGGGCCCCACCGTACTATTTTAACCATTTCCGCTCATCCAGGCTTGTAACTAGGAGCGTAATTCACCGAGGTAGTTACAATTGGTATCAGAGCCATCCCGCCCTTCAGGGTCTCAGCCAAATGGTCGTTGTCAGTCTAGCAAATATTTTGGTAGCTATGTATATTAGGGAAAAACAAAACGCGAGAGTAGGACTGCTTCCACTTTTCTTCTTACCCACCCACCACCCTTTTCTGGTAAGGAAGTGTAACGTTTTCAATCCTCTTCTTAAAATTCAAACTAGGATTCACGTGTTCTGGGTTTCCGTAGTACCATAGGAAGTGTGTGTGTGTGTGTGTGTAACTCCTTGTCTATCTGTTGCATCCAATCTGTTATCACAATCTGCCTTTGGTTATCAACTGTTGGTACATTCCATACTGACAGGCTTTTGAAAACCGGCGCGATCTATCTGACTCCTTGTGAACCGGTGTCATCTTCTTAAGGGTGCCCTTCCTTCTAGCAACTCCACATTCTGTGAAATCATCAGTTGCTAATCTCTACCTGATAAGTGTTTTTGCGCATCTATTGGTATTTTAATGCCGAAAATGCGGAAAAATTTTCTTTGATACATCTGTGCTTCCACACTCCTTTCCAGTCGTGTGTGAAACATTATCTATCTCCCTTTTATCAGCATGTCCACGCTAACTCATTCTTTTGTCACCGGCGCTTAATCTTGGAGTTTATTTCATCTCCAATTCTCTTGGGCTAATTACATAACATGTGTCGATCCGATGTTGGTGATTGTAATTTGGTTCTCGGCATAGCTATATGACACTTATCATGAGTGGAATATGGAAAATGCTATCAACTTTATCCTCCAAATGGTGACGGCTATCTCCTGTGATTTTGAGTACACCGTGATCATATCTATGCATATTCAAGCATCTTTGGCAATCCGAAGTTTTTCAGGCACTACGGCGGTCTATCTTCTGTCCATCATGCTGCACATCTTTTTGAACTCCATATCTGCAAAATTCTCTTTGATACGAGGGAATTGCATCTTTTCGTCTCTGATAGCTTTGCTTGAGGTATGAGCTATCGTCGGTTCTTTATCCAAGATCTCTTTATCTTTGTAACCGGCGATCCAATCGACAATGTGAACCAGGTGACATCTCTTTTTCTTTCGAATGACCAGATAATCTATTCTTCCTGTGCATCTTCTTCAACACGAACCCGTGCTCTTAATATTGACCTTTCTAAGAGCGTTGAGCTCAGAAAGTGTTTCGAGCATTCGTTCGTTTCTCCCGTCTCTTGAACTTGATATTCTGGGAATATCCTGTTAATCCATGGCGGTATATGTTGATAATATGCTTGCCTATTCGATATCAAAGGAAGGACATGGAAGATCATCTGTGTCTCTTTCTCTCAAGCTTCATGAGCACTGCCTGTGTGCAAAGTCTCAAAGTGAGAATTCTGACTTTTTAAAGTCAACTATCTCGACCACGTCCTTCTGCTAAATAGATTGCTTCAATTCTGGAATTAGCAAGTCCATTGTTAATTCCATCCTCCATCTTCAACCAACCCGGAGTTTCCTTGTTGGCGAGTTATCATCGTCGTTCCGCCGTAGTTTTCCTCAAGACTGCTAAATCTCTCTCAATCATTTCAAGAACAACATGGAGTTCTTTTCACCTCTATCTCGTTAAGCAATCTCTTGAAACCCTCTCGCTCTATCGTCTATGCTCAATCCATCGGAGTCCATGAAGACCTTCCAGATCTTGTTTTCCTTCTGTTCAAGTTGGTGCTATCTTTTCTGTAGCTGTTGAATCTTGCAGTTGTTCTCCGTAATCTTCCTTCATATCTTTCCGGTGGCTTGGTACATCCGACACGATGACAACATCATCATCTTTATCTATCTTGAAACCGGCGAATCGTTTGCATCAATCTTTGTTTTCTTACGGAGTTCCATGAGTTCTTGTCAATACCTTCAGTCTGTTTCGGTAGTTGGGTTGCATGGTTTTCTTATTCAGGTGCGGAGTAATGCTTTGAGTGCGGGATGGAGTAGCTACCATACCACTACTCTTATCATTCGCTCTTGTACATTGAATTGGTGAATTAATGTGATTTCACTCATTCCACGGAAGTTAGAAGTGGCCTTTATCCCTCGATACTTTTACTTCCGTCCTTGTTTTTCCGGAGTGCTCTCTCGAAGAAAGTAATCAATAATCACTTGTTGGTGGTCAGTCTATTCTAAATAGAGCAAAATCTTCAATGATCTGGTGGAAACAAACACAAACTCTTTTCGGTCCTCGTCTTTCTACCGATGCTCGTCATCCCCAAACAAGATGAAAGGAAACTATCCCTCTCTTTGTTTCATCAAGTCTTTCCGGTGGTAAAGCCAATTATGGTTGAGGCCATCAGCCGCAAATCTATTGCGTTAGCCTCAAGGCTAAAGGAAGCAATAAGTATCTCTACAATAAACTCCAGATCCACCATACTCCTTGCTTCTCGGGATTCCACCATGATCTGGCTTCACATCCATCTCTGGAAGTTATATCCGCGCACCTCAATTGCGTGATCCTTTGGGTCTTACCGGCACAAGAAGAATCTAATCCGATGATGTCTAACTAAATCTTTCTGTTGATATCAAGGGACTCTATTGTTTGAAGGCAATATTGTTTCCGTACTTCGTTTCTCAAATCTGAGGGAGGGTACAGTGCTATTGTCATAGTGGTTCAAACCTCTCCAATCTAGCTCTTTTTCTTCCGGCGACACAAAGATCCATCCTCTCTAGTATCGGTAAATCTTTAATCTTAATGGTGTGTCTTTCTTTATCCAGGATACATCATCTTGTCCTTTATTTTCACAAGTGGGTTATTATTTTATCATGTTTCTCGAGAAAAACCGGAGCTATGTTCATCCTATCCTTCTTGTCTCACGACTCAATCCTTCTAATCCGTTGTTCTCGAAGCAAAACGCAAGACTCGCAACAAGTCTAGCAAGTTTTGCAAGGTGTAGTGGTCGCACCATTCCGTTGTTCATCACCTTGGGAACGCGAGGGTCACCTTCGTTCAAACACCCGCCTCTCCTTGTGTTGTTTTTATTTTTCCTAGGAATCTCGGGGCGAGATTCTTGTTTAGTGGGGCAGAGTTGTAGCATCCCAATTGTCTAACAATTGCAATGCTACTAGCCTAGTCTATATAATGGCTACTTCCTATATATAATTGTTGCATCATAATTATATCATGCTCATGTCATCATGCCACCTTGCATTTGAGCATCATATAAAACCCTTTTGATTTGGTTCTTCTCTCATATGCATTGTAAATTGTATCTGCCTCTTGATATTGTATTTGGATGTTGATATCTTGTTTAATGCCCAAGTTGAGTTGGGGGCATATCTTTTATTCCACTCCACCACCTTTCTTGTCATCACCCCATCATTCCACCATCCAACCAAATGTGAGCTTTGCACTTTATTTGGGTTTTACCTCTAGCTCATGTGGGTTGGGATGGATCCAATTCTTTCTCCACATGCTCTCATCTTAGCATCATGTTGTTTTCACATTATTGATATATGAGAGCCACATGGCCACCTTTGCATGCCTTGTGAGTGGTACCCTTATCCCTAGCTTCCATATGGATTATTATGGAATTATGCTCATGTTGGGATATTTTTGGGACTATTAAGCATCTAGTGGAATATACACACTAGCAAGTCCCAATTATAATCAAATGTGATCATCTCCATCTACTCCACTTGGAACTTTCTCTTAAATTCTTTTGCTTAGGCCTTACTCCACATTTTGGAATGCATAAGAATAATGCCATGTAAATAATCTTGTTTTCACAAAAATAAGCATGGTATTAATTATTTATGCATGGCCCATGCAAGAACCACCACATTCTAGTCTTTTGGGTTTTTATTTGAATCTTTGAGTGGAGCTTCCCATATCTCTCTCTCTACCCCTCTTATGCTTGATCTTGCTTGAAGCATGCAAGCATCCAAAACCCTAAAACCCCCTCCACCCATACCTCACCACCTTTTATCTCACCTTTCTTTTCTTGTCTAGATCTTGTTTGAGCTTGGCTTGATCTTGCTTGGTCTTGTCAAGAAAGAACATTCCACATCACATCTCACCTCTCTCTCTAAACCTCTCTCCTAATCTACACCTAATCTAACCCATACACCCCCATCTAATCTAACCCTAGTTCCTCCCTAGCTCCCCCCCTCTCTCTTGGCCTCTCTCTCTCTCACCTAGCTCGGCCCCACCTGGTCACCCTGGCCCCACCTAGCTACCCCATCCCCAGCAAAAACCCTAGCCCGAGCCTCCCACTACCCAACCCTAGCTCCAACCCGAGCTCCCTCTTCCCCTCTCCTCCTTTCTTCTTCTCTCTCTGCCATGAGGGCCCCTCCAGTTGAGCCTCCCCACCAACCAGCCGTCCCCACCTGCAGCCCCATGCACCTGCCCCTGCCCTAGTCCTGCCCGACCTTAGCACGTGAGAAGGAGGAGGAGAGAAAGGTGGCACCGAGGCCACCTTTTCCATCTACCCCGCTCCCCACACGGCACCTCCCTCTCCCTTTCTGCTTTTTCCTCCTCCCACACGCTCCTCTGCTTCTCCCAGATCCACCCAGAGTCCCTGCCCTCCTCCCCTTCTCCTGCACCGACGCCACCAACGGCAGACGCCGCCGCCGCCAGCACATCGTCGTCCACTCGCTCCTGTCGGCAGGCTCGACGTGGTGGTGAACGAGAAGACCGAGGGGACCTCTCTGCTTCGCCCGAGACACGCCGACAAGGAGGAGGAGCCCCAGGCTGCTGAACACCGTCATCGCCCGAGCGAAACCCTAGATCCTCTGGCCGTCTGCATCGCCGTCGATCGGCTGCCCCCCAGCCCGAACCACCTCCACCGACGCCGCCACGGTGAGCGTCCGACCCTCCCAGACATCTCCGATAGCCGATCCGTTGCTTGTTCTTGTGGTGCGTTTCGTCGAACGCTCTCGGCGCGGCGAGCTCCCGTCGCCGAGGACCGTCCTTGCGTCGCCTCACATCTCACCTAGCCGCGCAGCTTTCCCCTAACACCTAGCCCACCTAGCCGCAGTGGCTGCCGCCTCCGCGCGCGCACGCCAGATCCCCGGTTCGAGCCCCGCGCGCCGCGCTCCGCGCGGGCAGACACCGATCTGTCGCTCGGCGCAGAGAAGAACAACAGTACGTGGCATCCCTTTTTGCAGATAACCCCCACCCTTTTTCCTCTGCTCAACCCGCGCTCCCCTCTGACCCCACATGTCAGTCTCTCTGGCATTTTTACAAAGAGGTACCTGCACTCTGTTTTCATCAACCCGCAGTCCCCCGCCGTGCCGCGTGGCAGCCCCGCACTCGCCCACTGGCGTATGGGCCCGCAGCGCCTCGGACCCCACCTGTCGGCCTCTGTGGCTGGCAGCAGCCGCGGTGAGGAATCCCTTTTCCGCGCGCGTGTCGCCCAGTCAGCCGCTGGCCCCACTCGTCCGTGGCTGTGGCTAGCTCTGGGTTGAGTAAGAAAAGTTTCTGTTTATTTCTGTTTTAATTCAAATCTTTTCCAATTTATTTTAAATTCAAATTTAAATCTATTTTCAAATAACTTTTAAAATATAAACCCAAATAATACAAATAATATATGTTTCGAAATCAGAAAAATGTGAGGAATTCAAATATGCTCTTCAAAATATATTTTGAACATTTAAAATTGCAAGTTGATTAAAATTACAATAAAATGCCCTTTTTCCTTAATTAATTAATAACTTTTGATTTATAACTCCAAATTTAACAAATGATATGTCTAAAATGATTAGCTCGACGAGACCTTTCTGTTTATGCATTCCTTATCTGTTTTGCAGCATGCATCATATAAATATAAAGTATACAACAACTAATATGAGATTAAAATGGGGCCAAAACTCAATAACATGATTTATTCTTGTATTCCACACCTCACCCATGCCATGCTACTTTATTGCCATGCAAATTGTGCATCATTCATCATGGCATGATTGTTTGCTTGATGCATTTGATTCATATGCTTGTGCACTTTATTTATGTTGGCCCTTGTTTGTTTGGTTCTTCTTTGAATAGACGCTGAGGAGGGGATATATCAAGAGACCCAGGAGCACTACCCAGATCCTTCTCTCGCTTCAACTGAGCTGCCAGGCAAGCACTACCACATGCTTGCATACATATAGTACCTATTGCCTCTATCTTATTCTTGCATCATTGAGTCGCGATTGCATTAAACTGAATCCCAAGTATTGCATAGCCTTTACTTTTTAACCCCACCGAAGCTTGTTCCTCCATCCCATGAGCCATTACTACAGGAGTTGTTTGAGCCATGCGAGTCGTAGAACAGCATGTGTAGGGTATGTGAGTGTCTGATGGATAACGAGGTACCTAAACAACTTAACCTGAGTAGTAATGGGATAACTAATGAAAGTGGCATCGGTGAGCCATATTTGCTATTTGGTTTTTCAGGCTCACTTGTCCCGTAGGACCCCGAGTACTTGATTCCTGTTCCTTGAATATTCGCGCTATCTACATCCGGGAGGCTTATGAACCCCCCTGAGCCAGAGCTTGATTCATTCTTATTTCTTGGGGCCACAAACTAGTTTGAGGTTTTATTTACTATCCTGTACTTATGCCATGCTTTACTGCTTTATTTAAATTGTGCGAGGTACTGCACCTGTACTGTTTAGGGCCGTGACACGTTTTCGCTGTATCGACAAGCCCAGTCACACTTTCGGGTTCCCAGTCGTTTACAGCCGTCCCCACAAACCTTGAGTCCGTCTCGTAGCCGGCCAGCTTCGTTGCGGGTAGCTTAATGGGGTGGCCCCCTGAAATATTTCTGAATCCTGTGATCGCTTTGTCGTGACTGCCTCGTTGGGTTTTGATTTGGTTTTTCCGAGGTTGATCGAGTGTGTGTTGCTATTTGTGCACCCCTGCAGGGTAAAACTTTCTGAAAGTCGTGTCCGCGGTTATGGACGACTTGGAGCACAATTTCTCGATCATAGACAAGAATAACTAAAGTACCGCTTTTAATTTGACTAAGTACCTGACTAGTAAATAGTGCAACACTCATGGAATGGATAATAAAACTGCCAACGGATGGGGGGGGGTTGTTCGTCCGCTTCCTCGTCGGTAAGCGGGGAGGAGGATGGATCTGTTAATATTACTGTTATAACTGTTGTTATCAATTCACGGACATCCGTCTATCTCTGGTTAGGCGGATGGTTAGCGAGTATCTATAGAACTGTTAGGGTTTATCTTTTGCTGCAATTGCGTCACCCCAGGTTTTGTCCCCTTTAGAGGCATAAAGACTTGCTGAGTCCCCTAGGGTCTCACACGATAAATTGTTTGATTCAGATGAACAGGTAAGCTCGCAAGATGGATACTGGGTGGAGGAGACGGACGATGTGGGCAACGATCATTCGGTGTAGAGATTCCGGGAACGGGGATCCGTGAGATCTGTGGGCGGGATTTGCTTATTTATGGGGCATCTTATGCCGACTTGCTTCTTATCCGTACTCGGATTTTGTCTTCCGCTTCCGCCTGATACTCTGATGTTTGATGTATGAGGAGATATCCTAAACTATTATATCTATCTAGGATATTTGGATCTTGCCGTATGGCGTTGCTATATTTCCTTTCTTTTTAGATGGAATGACTCTGAGAACCATTGTATGGTGGCTTGCATACATACTCATTTGTGTATGTAGTTGATCCCTTCGCCTGCCGATTACGCCGCCCGTTCTTGTCCCGATGTTTGGAAATGGTTAGGACGGCCAAAAGGTCTACCTGTGAGTGGCATTTGGGCCCCACCGTACTATTTTAACCATTTCCGCTCATCCAGGCTTGTAACTAGGAGCGTAATTCACCGAGGTAGTTACACAAGGATTATGATGATTCTGACTGCCTGAACTGGAAGGAAATATTGAGTCAAATCAATAATGACTATCATGTGAATTCATTCCTAATTGAACCTGATGTTTTACTTAATGAGAACTTTATACTACCTAAGTCTATGCATCTTTGTATGATCAGGTTTATTGATAACACAAGCGTTGCACGAGGAGGAGGAGAGTTGCAGCAAAAAGGATAAGCGCTGATTTCCAATATCAACAAGTGCGCGAGGGAGGAACGGGAGGCATGCGCGCTAGGAGGCAATGAGGAAATCACATATGAGTAAGAGAGAGAGATGGCGCACCAAGAATTACATGTTTGAAGTGTTCCACGACGCTTGGACTACGTGTCAATAAGGCCAAACCCATATATGGGTCGATATGTATCAGTTTGAGTCGAACCGAGTTAGTTTGGGCCAAGATATGGCTGTTTTTAGGCCCGTTTAGTGGGGAGGATGCCCCAGCCCTCATATAAACCTCCGTAGCCGTCACAAGTTAGGGTTTAGACCACGTTAAAATATTTTTGAGTTGTTTCTTTCATAGAACCTCTGGAATTACCCTGTGTTCGAATCTACCAACTATAATTGAGTGTGATCTGTTGTTTCATTGGGAATTAGTAGATTGCATACTACCGTTCGTGGTCATGGCTACGTGCGCAAGAGCATGGTGTTGTGAATATCCTACAAGGTTCGAGAGTTGTTGCATTGGCATCAGGGATCGAGCGGGAGAGTTCATAGCTACAGGCTAGTTATCTATCATCCACCATATCCACCGACAAGTGCTTGCTGAGAAGATCGGGCCACCCCATATTAGATGTGCCAAGGCCCACTTTGTGATCTCCCAAAAACATTCAAACTCTAATTTTAAATGACATTTGAAAATTGAATCTAGTTCATATGTCTAGATACCACTTTTTCAAAAACCACTCAAATGAAATCCATTTCAAAATCCCAAGCAAGCCTAGATGCTTAAGCATAAGATGAATCACTCCACCAAAAATCTTTCAAAAATTCAAAAGTTTCTCTCATGCGGCCATTTGATCGAACACCTTGTTAGAAGAATCATTATAGCCTAACTAATACTGTTTTGGAGCAAATCTTGTCGAGCCAATTGATGCACATTGATCACCTTGGTCTCCCCCAGGCCCAACCAGACCAAAACCACCCCATGCCCTAGCCCCTGGCACCAGTGCACCGCCACCTCGACGCCATGCTCACCGGCCAAACATGCACAAGCCACAGGCGACCACCAGCCCCTCTTCGCCGCTCTAGGGAGTGAGGCGTGACCTTACCGCCGCCCACGGTCCACCCCATGGCCCCTGATAGCCACTGGACCACCTAAGAGCCGTGCCGCCCTTTCTCTCTGCGTGCAGCCAGAGCGCGATCGCCGCTAGCACGCCACAAACCACGCCTCGACACCAAATCGCGCACGCCGCTCCGCCTCGACACCCACAGTCGTCGGGAGCCGCGTCGAGCATCGCCTCTGTCTCCCAGAGCACGGGAAGCCCCCGACCAAATGCCACCACCCCTAGCCGCGCCATGATGCTGTAGAGGACCGCCAGCAGATCGCCACTGTCCGCCTACCTCGCCCACGCCAGTAGCCCTTTGTATCGCCATCACCGACGAGCTCCGCCCACACCCATCAGTCCACTCGTCGAGCCTATATAAGGAGGCCACCCCCAACCTCATTCTACACAGCATCTCACTCCCCTCTCCCCACTTACCATTTCCCCTCTCTCGCCAGAGCCGCTCGAGTAGCACATCGCCGAAATTGCGTCAGAGGTAGCTGATGACCCACAAGTATAGGGGGTGTATCGCAGTATTTTCGATAAGTAAGAGTGTCGAACCCAACGAGGAGCAGAAGGTGCTGGCTAGTGGTATGGATCAGGAATTCTCTACAAATACTTAGCAAACGGATTTTTAGGGGTTTTCGATAAAGCAAGTAAACAAAGTACGAGTAAACAAAAGACAGTAGAAATAAATGCAGTAAGTGGCCCAATCCTTTATGCAGCAAAGGACAAGCCGGTTGTATTTCTATAGATGACCAAACATTCTCGAGGACACATGGGAAGACTGTCAAGTGTTTTCGCTTCATATAGTCGATTAATCTTCTCTAGCTTGCTAAGTGTTGTGTGGGTGAACCTGTGCTAATGTACCGTCCCATCCAAGACTTAATACATACTTGTGATTAAACCCCCTTGCAAATATCCGTAAGTACAAGAAAGTAATTAAGGTAAAACCTAACCATAGCTTTAAACTCTAAGACCCTTACGTCCCTTGTGCAATGGTTTCCTAACGGGGGTTCAGGTTTCTGTCACTCTGACAACCCCTATGATTAGTAGCCAAATACACAATGCATTCCCCTAGGCCCATATAGGTGAAGTGTCATGTAGTCGACGTTCACATGACACCACTAGAAGAACTACACCACAACTTAAATAACAATCTATTGAATCTTTCTCAACACAACTCCACTACTAACAACAAGACTTCTCCCATGTCCTCAAGAACAAAACGAACTACTCACAAGACATCATATGGATCATGATCAGAGATGGAATAATGATGTATAACAATCTGAACATAAACATTAATTGAATGGTTCACTCAAAAGCATCAACTACAAAGAGTAATCAACATCGGGAAAGTTTCCCCTATGAACTATGCAAGATTCAACCAATTGTTACAGCAATATGGAGATGGTGATGAGGGTGTTGATGGTGATGATGGTGGTGATTATGATGATGATCCCGATGAAGTCCAGCTTGATGGTGGTGTTGATGGCGACGATCTCCCCTCTCCGAGAAGGAATTCCCCTGGCAGAAATCTGTCTGCCGGAGAGATCTTTCTCTCTCGGTGTTTCAACCAATTGTTACAGCAATAATGCTACTAGGTAGGTATGGTGGACACAAATGGCAAAGGTTTTGGTTTAAAGGAGGTGGATGCACGAGAAGAAATCCCTCTCAGTACAGGTTTTTGGCTAGCAAGGCTGGGTAGCAACAGCAAGAGTTGAAGGAAACAAACAAACATACAAGTGATAAAGACAAACATGCAATCTTCCTTGGAAGCACAAAAGATCTTAACTAGAGAATACTAAACTTATGAGCAAATCAAGAAAGAAAGATGATGAAATTATTTTCCTTTAGAGTACTTCTATCTTTTTCTTTTCAACTCTCAAAAAGGTGTTGCTACTGACCGATCCAGGTTTGCCAAAACCAACTAAATTAACTCAAAGATCCCAAAGTGCTACCAATACTAACAACAAGATCAATCATATAACCGCAAATTGAAAACTAACATAAGCTATGCAAAAGAGTGAATGAAAGAACTTCTCATTAATATTCCATAACGGAAACTCACACCAAGGGATACATATCTAACAAGACAGGGGACACTTCCATAATGCAAACCATACTACAAAATAACTCCTCTATTCAAGATATGACTCTACTAATAAAGTAAAAAGATAGAAGATAGTGATGTGATACCGCGGCACTCCCCCAAGCTTGGAACAAACCAAGGGGATGCCAAACCTGATGACGAATTACTCCTTTGGTGGTGGTGGTATTATGCTCTTAGTTGACGTGAGTAAATCTTCCAGCATCTTGCGAAGCCTATTATTCTCCCATTGAAGCATGTCCACCTTCCTCTTCAAGTCCCGGTACTTATCGCAGAACTCCTTAGTGACTCGTAGGGCTTCCATTGATGCAGGGCAAGAGACTAAAGGTACCAGCCTCTGCTTGGGGTCTTGAAGATCCTCCTCCATGGGCTCCTTCCCTTTATCCTTGGTGGACACCATTGTGCTTTTAAGCTCTCAAAGAGTATGTCCTGATAGAAACAGATCGAAACAGAAATACGACGAAAACACGATATACGAACCTCGGGGGATCCGGGGGGTTATATATTACGAAGTTTCATATCAAAAGGAAGGTACTAGGAGAAAACGGGTCGGAGACGGAGTCCTGGGTGGCCTCACCACCTGGTGGCGCGGCCAGGGGTGGGCCCGCGCCATGGGGTGGTGTGGGCCACCATGGCTCCATTTCCGTCCCTTTTTTGCTTCGTAGCTTTCCTTATTGACTAAAAACTGCAAAAATATAGTTGGATTGTATTTTCGCGGAACTTTTCTTACCAGAACTGTTACCTATTTGAATACGGACTCTGCAGGTCTCTGGATTTGGTATCTAGTAGATCCTTCCGGAGTTATCACTTGAATATCATCGATATCTTCATCTTTATATACTTATTACTTGAGTCATAAAACCTTTCTCTTCCTTATTACACCATTGTCTCCACTTCGTGGAAATTTCTTCCACACAAAACTTCACACAGTTCTCATTAGCAACATTAGTATAAGTGAAGTGGTAAAACCTTTTGAGTCCAACTTCAACTGAAAAACCATCAAAACAAAAGCTACTGCAGCAACTCCTTCCGAAAACCCAAAAAGAATTTAAAAAGGAAATCGAATAAAGAAGCAAATGCAAGATTGGCAAAATCTGTCAAAACAGACCAGCAGGTAAAGATCAATTTTTTCTAAAATCTTCTGTTGCTCAAATCAAAAAGTGCAAAACTAACGAAAGTTAAATAACAACCTGGGGCAGAAGCACAACAAATTACAGCTCAATCCGACATACAGAGATCTCTCACGAATTTTTACGGTGAAGCACAAAAAATCTGTTTCGGGACAGCAACTTCCCCAAATATTACTTCTCTCTCATTAGAGGTTGATCTTGACACAAAAACCAAACAAAAGGGATAAGGAGCGGTTATTACCGAAGTAATAACTTCCAAGACTCAAAGTAACAAAAACAAACTGAAAGCATAAACAAATTGGGTTGTCTCCCATAAAGCTCTTTCTTTATAGCCATTAAGATGGGTATGATAATTTTGAAGAAGCTCTCATAGGGATATGATTTGAAGTGAAAGAGAGCATTAAGAAGCAAAAACACACACATTTAAGTCTAACCCACTTCCTATGCAAGGGGATTTTGTAAACAAACAAGTTGTTGAAACCATAGGAAACTTGCATAAGAAGGCAAAAGAAGTGCAGCATAAAAACTTTTAGCATAAAACGGGGAAACTTGATATAAATTAGATGCATAAGAACACTTTTCCCTCTCTCATAATAACTTTCAGTATCATGCAGAAACTCAACAATATAGCTATCACAAGGACTATCATAGCAATGATCACTTATTCTAATAGAAAACACGGGAATACTAGCTCTCATAACACTACTTTGTGAAACAATATTAGAGGTATCCTTACAAAGGATAGGGTATCCCTCTTTTTCATACTTACTGACAAAGTCTTTCACACTTGCTATTATAGGTTCATCAACCATTTGTTTATCAGGTTCAACAGCTTTATTCATACTTTCATCAACCATACTAGCTATCATAGAATGTTCCTTTACCTTAACTGGAAAAGGCATTTTCTCAATATAAGGTTCAGGTAAAACATGATTAGCAGTATAAACTTCAGTATTTTTGCAGGAACACTCTTAGCAATATCTTTATAAGGTTCATGATACTTATTCCACTTCTTTTTAGGCACTTCAATGTAAGAAGCAAAAGCCTTAAAATAAGAAGCAATAGCTTGAGAGTCTAGACCATAAGCATTTTTAATATTTTGAAAGTCATCAGTTCCCATAAAAGATTCAATGCATTCATAATCATAATTTATACCTGACTTTCTATCTTTGTCATTCTCCCAAGCTTCAGCATTGTCTTGAATACGATCTAGAAGGTCCCATTTAACTTCTTCTTCCATGCGAGTGAATGATCCAGCACAAGAAGCATCTAATAAATCCTTGTCATGTAGAGGGAGCCTTGCATAAAAGTTATTGATAATGATATTATTGGGGAGCTCATGAATGGGACATTTGAGCATTAGTAACTTCAATCTCCCCAAGCTTGAGCTGTACTCTCTCCATCAAGAGGCCAAAAGTTGTATATTTGATTCCGATCTTTATGAATCTCACTAGGAGGATAAAACTTTGAATAAAAGAGAGGCACTATTTCCTCCCATTCTAGAGCTTGACCATTCTTCAGCAGCTTATACCATTCCTCAGCTCTTCCTTTCAGTGATAATGAGAATAACTTCTTCTTAACTTGATCTGTAGTAATACCTGCACACTTGAACAACCCGCATAATTCGTGTATAAAGAGTAAATGATCACCGGGATGGACAGTTCCCTCCCCAACATAGTAGTTATCCATAACACGATCAATAATTCTTGTAGGTATTTTGAAAACATCTTTCTCAGCAGGTGGTGGCTTATCTACTACCTTAGCAGTGGTAGTAGCATTACCAAATAAGAAACTCAGCAAATTATCCATAACGGAAATAAAGCAACTAGCAGAAGTTTCCTTTACCAGTTCCACTCTCCAATAGCGCTTCACTCCCCCGCAACGACGCCAGAAAATAGTCTTGATGACCCAAAAGTATAGGGGGTGTATCGCAGTATTTTCGATAAGTAAGAGTGTCGAACCCAACGAGGAGCAGAAGGTGCTGGCTAGTGGTATGGATCAGGAATTCTCTGCAAATACTTAGCAAACGGATTTTTAGGGGTTTTCGATAAAGCAAGTAAACAAAGTACGAGTAAACAAAAGACAGTAGGAATAAATGCAGTAAGTGGCCCAATCCTTTATGCAACAAAGGACAAGCCGGTTGTATTTCTTTAGATGACCAAACATTCTCGAGGACACATGGGAAGACTATCAAGTGTTTTCGCTTCATATAGTCGATTAATATTCTCTAGCTTGCTGAGTGTTGTGTGGGTGAACCTGTGCTAATGTACCGTCCCATCCAAGACTTAATACATACTTGTGATTAAACCCCCTTGCAAACATCCGTAAGTATAAGAAAGTAATTAAGGTAAAACCTAACCACAGCTTTAAACTCCAAGACCCTTATGTCCCTTGTGCAATGGTTTCCTAACGGGGGTTCAGGTTTCTGTCACTCTAACAACCCCTATGATTAGTAGCCAAATACACAATGCATTCCCCTAGGCCCATATAGGTGAAGTGTCATGTAGTCGACGTTCACATGACACCACTAGAAGAACTACACCACAACTTAAATAACAATCTATTGAATCTTTCTCAACACAACTCCACTACTAACAACAAGACTTCTCCCATGTCCTCAAGAACAAAATGAACTACTCACAAGACATCATATGGATCATGATCAGAGATGGAATAATGATGTATAACAATCTGAACATAAACAATAATTGAATGGTTCACTCAAAAGCATCAACTACAAAGAGTAATCAACATCGGGAAAGTTTCCCCTATGAACTATGCAAGATTCAACCAATTGTTATAGCAATATGGAGATGGTGATGAGGGTGCTGATGGTGATGATGGTGGTGATGATGATGATCCCGATGAAGTCCAGCTTGATGGTGGTGTTCATGGCGACGATCTCCCCTCTCCGGGAAGGAAATCCCCAGGCAGAAATCTGTCTGCCGGAGAGATCTTTCTCTCTTGGTGTTTTCCGCCCCGCAGAGGCAGCGAAATCTTTCTGTGGTCGCTCCCTGAGTCTTAGGGTTTCGGGAGGAAGATATACACCAGAGGGGAGAGGCTGGAGTGGGCCAGGGTGGCCACACCACTCCCTGGCACGGCCTGGGCTTGCCCGCGCCATGGGGTGGTGTGGGCCCCCTGTGGCCCACCTCCACTCCATCTTCTGGCATCTTGAGTCTTCTGGAAAAATAGAATTTTCCGTATATTTTCCCGGATTTTCTGATCTTCGCGAATTTTGCCTCCAAACAGCACCTTTTCCATCAGAATCCTGACTGCAGCGGTCCATGCTCCAAAAGTCATCAACCATGCAAAAACAGATGAAATAACATAAGTATCACCTCTCAATACGAAATATATCAATGAATAATAGTGAATTAAGACATAGAATAGTGATGCAAAATGGACGTATCAGTAGCCGCTGCAGAGGAGGAGAAGTCCCCATCGATTTCATCCACCTCAGCCCCTGCCGCGACCATGCCTGAGTCAGTCGTCGCCGTCTAGTTCATTTGCCCGCCTCGCCGCACTAGCTGGAGCCCTGGTACGTCCCTAGTAGACCCCCACCGACCGCTATAGGGTTCAGTCTAGCCGACGACGAGTCTGTCATCGACGACGACCATGGACCGTTGATCCTTGTTCTAATCGTAGCGCCCAGATTGCCCGTACCGCTTCGGGTTTTAAGTGCCGCTGACATGCAGGACCAGCCTGTCAGTCGCCCTATGTGCCGCGGAGCACCACTGGGTCGGCCCATTTAGTTTCCCGCGCTGACCCAGTAATTCAAATATAAGTTTTTCTATTTTAGACTTAAATCAATTCTGTCCCTTAGTTCAAAAATCAATTCAGGAAGATTTACTGAACCAAATCGAGTGATTCCAATTTTGTTGGAAAGCTACTGAAAATCTCTATCCAAGCCGTGTTGGATTTAAATCATTTAGAGTTAGAGATCTCTCCTAGTTAAAATAACAAAATAGTAGCTTTTGCACATTCAAACATTTTTATAAAATCAACCATAATAGCTTTTGAGTTGATTCCAACTCTCAAAAATACATTTAACCATACCTATCTGAATATGTAATAATATTGAGGTTTGCATGCAGTGACTTTGGACTAGTACCAAAATAATGCTATATAGGCATTTCTAGTCACTTTAAATCATTAATTATTAAACTTAAACTTATTAAAATGTGATCCAACCCTTAATTCACATTCCCATGTGTTAGAATATGTGGTGATGACATGTGTCCATATGATCCCATATTTTAATTGGAGAATATTAAATCTTAGTTAATTTCAATCAGTAGAAATTACTTTTCTCAAATAAAAAGAATGAAACTAGTTCATTAAACCTTGTGATGCTTGTGATGATAATAGATCATCAAATATGTGCCTTAGTGTGCTAAGTAGACTAGTTAAGTATTGTTTGGTGATTGTGTATTCCGTATGTATTTATAGACGATAGTACCAACCAAGTCTACGAGGAGGAGGAGTTCTACCAAGAGGAGGAGGAAGAAAACTTCAACCACTACACTACCCAAGGCAAGCTAACACTTGCAAGTATTATACTTAGCAAGTCATCTTTAGCAATGCAAGCTAACCCTTGCAAACTAGATAACCTAAGCAAATGCATTAGGCATGCTTTGGTTATACCATTTTTGACTTATACCTACCCCAAGTTTTATTTACAAGCTTTACTTTCTTTACTTTGCCAAAGTCTTTTACTTGTTTAAAGGTAGCATAAAGAGTATAAAACTTGACCTATCTAGTTAGACTTAGATGTCATTCTATGGCATGAGATTGAGATTAGCATCCCACATTAGCTAACACTCTTAACTTAGTAGTTGGAACTAAATCAAAATTGGATTCACTTTAGATGGGAATACTTGGTGAAAAGGACTTGTGAAAACCTTGGAATGATGAGTCATTCTATTGAGATGTTTTGACATGTGTTGAGAAACACAAATGGTTTATGATGATGAAAATGTTGAGGCATGAGCCTTAGCCCTTTTATAAAACTGATGGTTGGGTTCGGATGGGATACCATTCCAATTTTACCGTACAACCACAATACCTGAATTGGGTAAGGCTTAGCCGGAAGTTTATATGCATTAGTATTAGTTCCCTCACGGGAGAGGTTTGAGCTGAGGCTACCTCTCAAGGTTGTCCACCTATGCAGTGCCCAAGATGACATATGGTCATGGTTGGGAGACCATGCTCATAGGAGAGGTGCTTATAGTAGGGTGTGTAAAGGAAAGGTTATGTTTGATTATCTGCATACTAAGTATGATGATTCAGGGTTATCCCTGACAGATGTATCGAATCTTGTGGTGAAAGTGTACCACCTCTGCAGAGTGTCAAACTATTCGAATAGCCGCGTCCACGGTTATGGACAGTTGGAGTGGCCATACTGTTCCGTTGTCAGATGTTTTCAAAACAACTTATGAAATGAATTGTGACATGACTTGACCACAACAGAGTTGTGACTATGATAACTAAGTTCCCACTTAGGTGTTTTCAAACTTCTTTTATCTTACTTTGTTTCTGAACTCAGCTTAGGTTTCAAACTGAACTTTACAAGTAAACTTAGAGTTAGCATTCCTACTAGAACTATCTTACCTGTTAGTGATAGTTTGCGAGTACTTAAAGAGTACTCATGGATTTTGTCCCTGGCTATTCCTATGGCCAGACTATGAAGGAGATTACCAAGATGAAGGATAGCAGGACGGCTATGATAACTAGGACTATCTCCCATCGTCAGCATTGCCTGTGACTCTGAAGATGGACCCCACCGCTACGCTATTTATTCCTCTACTTGATTGTACTAAGATTGGATCATGAGATCCTTATTTGTGTAAGACCTTATTATGGTTTGTAATGGATGATGTACTGTGATATCCAATCTGTTATGTCTCGCAAAAATGGTAATCCTGGCATCTGGGATTAAAAATCCGGGTGTTGACACTGCGCGATCGCGTTAAGCAGCTGGAATGTGAGTTGCCCATCCTCCGCGGTAATGCGGATGTATGGAAGTCAAGGGCGGAGAAGGCTACCGCCCGCGAGCAGTATTTATTGGAGGAGGTGACGCAGTTGGGCGATCAATTCAAGTGTTAGCTTTCTGCTCTCTTATCTTTTCTTTTAGTTAGTCGCGACACTTCTCTGTCTTCATACTTTGCCCCTTTTTGCTTAGTGTAGTTGTCAGTGCTCGTCATCCGTAGGATGAGAAATACCGAATCTCCATTCGAATGAATGACCTGGCCCAGGAGCAGCTTCAGGCGAGCGGGTATTTTTGGGTGGACCATGATCGTGCGATCGCACTTGCGACCCTGCAGGATCGTGCTTCGCGAGTACTTCACTTTTTGAAGAAGGCGCAGTAGTGCTTGAGGTATATCTACTAGACAATGTTTCCACTGGACGCTGTCCCCTCGAACATGTTGGCTCTCCTGGCTAAGTTCCAGGATTTGAGCGCAGTTCGTGAGTGCGTGCGTCAGCAGTTAGTGGCTGGTGCCAAGGATGATTTGTCGCTGGTGCAACTGCATTGGCCGTATGTAGACATTGCAGCTGTTGCTGCTGGACCACCGACCCTGCCGGAAGGTTCGACCTGGAACATGGTTCCACATTACCGGGTGGTGGATCGTCCAGCAGAAGAAATTGTCGACTTCTTTGAGGAATAAACAAACATTCTTCTGCTGCAGCAGTAGTTTAACTTGTATCTTGCATATAAGTGTACCAGTGTTGTAAAGTTCGTATGGATATATTGGATGTAATTAGTTTCTATTGATATGTAAAGAGTTTGCTAGCTTATATGTATTGCGAGTGTATTTGTACTCTACGGTTCCTTTTCGTTAGCCTGACTTATTTTATCTTAGCACCTTGCCAACCTGTCAGGTGCGTTGCAACTGGGTTAGTGTTTTATCAAGGGTCCGATTGATGTTGTGTCAGCTACTCGGGATACTATGACTTGTTCGTAGAACGAGGATGTAAAGGGTGGTGTAGCCCCCGAGTGATAAGATTGCCAGAAAAATGAGGGAATACACAGAGTTTCGGGGCACTTAGCTTTATTTATTTGCAAAACAGTACGATGTACAATGTGTGGCTAAGTAGCCTGGCTGAATAGCCTTATTTATAATGTAAAACTGACTAGGGGTAGAAGCGACGCAGTTGTGCGACGTTCCAGGGGTTGGAGTATGCGACTCCTGTCTCGAAATCTTTAAGGCGATAGGCGCCACCTGGGATTACTTCTGTAATCACGTCTGGTCCCTCCCAAGGGGACTCGAGCTTGAGGTACCCTTGTTGCTTTAGTCGCAGGACCAGGTCTCCTTTGGCAAAGGATCTGGGGTGTGGCCTTCTGTTGTGGTAGTTGCGCAGGTTCTGCTGGTAGATCATCGATCTTTCTGCTACGATGTCCCGTGCCTCGTCAAGGAGATCGATGGAGTCTTTGAGTGCAAGTGTTGGCTCCTGCTCGCTGTATGCGACTACCCGTGGGGCTTTAAAGCGTACTTCTGCGGGTAGCACCGCTTCAGCACCGTGCACCATGAAGAACAAACTACAACTCGTCTGGACAACATACAGCGGCTTGTTCGAGTGGCCGGAGGAGTCGCTTCTTGATTCTATCGCAGGCGAGGCTGTTGGCCTTTTTGACTTTATCGTTGGTCTATGGGTGAGCTACGGAGGCATAGCTTATGTTGATTCCCAGGTTCTCGCAGAAACCTTGGAACTCCTTAGAGGTGAAGTTCGTTCCATTGTCTGTGATGATGCTGTGTGGCACTCCGAAGCGATAGACAATGGACTCGAAGAACTTGACGGCGCTGGCTCCTGACTGGTTTGTCACCAGCATGGCCTCGATCCTCGTGAGGATTTCGGGAGTTTGCCGACCATGTCGAGTCCCCATTACGTAAAGGGCCAAGCCAATGGTATTGGCCAGAGTTCCGCACCAGGTGCGTGCGGTTTGTCCGCGAATCGCTGGCAAGCGTTGCAGCGCTGGACAATGTCCTTGGCGTTGCGCATGGCCGTGGGCCAGTAGAATCCAGCTCGTAGAGCTTTGGTAACGAGGGCGCGACTGCCAGCATGGTGCCCGTAAATCCCTTCATGGATGTCGAGGAGGACGGCCCTTCCGTCCGCGTTGGAGATGCACCGTTGGAGTACTCCTGATGTTGCACTTGTATAGTTCACCGTTCATGACGACAAATGCCTTGGATCGCCACGCAATGTGTCGCGCGTCAGTCGGGTCGTCAGGCAGCCTCTTTCTTAGAAGATATGTGATGTAGGGTTGAGTCCAAGATGGCTCGATCATCATGACACCCATTGGTCCTTCGAGTCCTGTGTCGAGCTCTGGGTCGTCGAGTGCCATTGGCTCATTGGGTGGCGTAGCCCCCGAGTCCGTTGTCGTGCTTGCTTTCTTCTCTGTGGCCTTTGGCTTGATGGAGCGTTCGCAGATACGCTCGAGAAATACCCCAGGTGGTATGGGGGCGCAGGTGGAACCAATATTGGCGAGTGTGTCCGCCTCTTCGTTGCTTTTGCGTCCTACGTGCCGCAGTTCACAGCCGTCGAAGTCCCCTTCGAGTGTGTCGTAGAGGTCGCGGTAGGCGATCATGTTGTCGTTCAGCGCATCACACTCCTGCATCGTTTGGTTGACTACCAGTTTGGAGTCGCCGTAGATGATGAGCATCTTGGCGCCGCAGGCTTTCGCCATCCGCATGGAGCAGGGCCTCGTATTCAGCTTCATTGTTGGAGGTAGTGAACTGCATTCGCAAAATGTATTTCAGCTTGTCTCCTTGGGGTGATGTCAGTATGACACCTGCGCCAGCCCTGTCCTTTCTTTTGGATCCATCGAAGTGCATTGTCTAGAGGTAAGACATATCTGGCTTTTCAAGGACCTGGTTCTCCATCCAGTGCACGAGGAAATCAGGGAGGACTTGCGACTTGATCGCGTCGCGCTTTTCATATGTAATGTCTCGTGGAGACATCTCGATTCCCTAAAGCGCGACTCGTCCGGTGGCATTGGGGTTGTTGAGGATATGCCCAAGCAGGGCATCGTTAACCACTACGATTGGGTGCTCCTAGAAGTAGTGGTGCAGTCGCCTGGCTATCATGAAGACATCGTACGCCAGCTTTTGGTAGTGTAGGTACCGCTGCTTTTTTGGCGTGAGAACCTCGCTGAGGTAGTAGACTGGGCGCTGCACCCTATGGACCTTGTTTTCCTCGGCTTGCTCCACCACGAGCACCGTGCTGACCACCTGGTTAGTGGCGGGGATGTAGAGCAACAACGGTTCTTTTTCATGTGGAGTCACCAGTACTGGTGAGGTGGATAGTAGACGCTTGAGGTCTTCGAATGCTTCTTGCGCCTCGTCTGTCCACTCGAACTTGTTAGTTTTGCGAAGAAGTTGGTAGAAGGGCAGTGGCTTTTCGCCTATTCGACTGATGAATCGACTAAGTGCCGCGATTTTCCCAGCCAGATACTGGACGCCTCTTACGTTCTTCGACTTCTCCATGGCCAGTATGGCTTTTATTTTCTTTGGGTTGGCCTCAATCCCTCTCGCGGAGATGGGGTACCCGAGTAGTTTCCCAGATGGTACGCCGAAGGCGCATTTGTACGGATTGAGCTTGATCTGGTAGCGATCGAGGTTGGCGAAGGTCTCGCGTAGATCGTCGATTAGCGATGCTTCCTCTTTGGTTTTGATGACGATGTCGTCAACATAGACTTGGATGTTGCAACCAAGTTGATTCTTGAGGCAAGCCTGCCTACACCGCTGATAGGTGGCTCCTGCGTTTTTAGCCTGAAGGGCATCGTGTTGTAGCAGAACACACCAAAAGGCATCGTAAACGCCATTTTATCTTGATCTTCCTCCTTCATCCGAATCTGATTATAGCCTGAGTAGGCGTCGAGGAAGGAGAGACGCTCACATCCCGCGGTGGAGTCGATGATTTGGTCGATTCGCGGCAACGGGAAGTGATCCTTTGGGCAGTGCTTATTCAGGGAGGTGAAGTCCATGCACATCCGCAAGATATCCGTGTCTTTTTTAGGTACAAGCACCGTGTTGGCGAGCCAAGTTCTTTCCTTGATCTCACGTATGAATTTGGCGTCGAGGACGATCTCCATTCCGACCGCCTTTGCTCTTGGTTCAGACAGTCGCCGAATTGTCTGCTTGACTGGCCTTGCGTCTGGATTGACATTGAGTGCATGCTCGGCGAATTCCCTGGGAACCCCTGGCATGTCCATTGGATAGCAGGCAAAGATTTCCCAGTGCTCATGGAGGAATTCGACGAGTGCGAGTTCCTATGCGGAACTCAAGTTGTTGGTGATGAGGGTTGTCTTGGTCGGGTCCGTTGGGTGGACCTGGACTTTCTTCGTATGCACCGACGAGTCGAAGGACATGTCGGGTGAACTTGGCCTGCTCAGGGGAGGCAGACTGTTGTCTGTCGACTCCTTTAGTCTTGCGAGTTCTTCCTGCATGCCGAAGGACTAGGAGATTCTGTTGAATTCCCTGTCGCAGCTGTCGGACCTTTCGAAGTTGCCGTTGGTTGTGATTACGCTGTTTGGGCCCGGCATCTTCATATGTAGGTAAGCATAGTGTGGCACTGCCATGAACCTTGTGAACGCGACATGTCCGAGGATGCAGTGATGTTGTGAAGGCCAGTCGATGACCTCAAAGTCGATGCGCTCTCGCCAAAAGTTTTGCGGCATGCCGAAGATGACATCGAGGTTGATTTTGCCCAGGGGATATACACCTTTCCCTGGGATGATGTCGTGGAACATCGTGTCTGAAACTTCGAGACACGTCAGAGGTATCCTCATCACACGCAAGGTACTTGCGAACATTAGGTTAATGTCGCTACCGCCATCCATGAAGACGCGACTCATGTCGAAACCTCCAATCTGCGCCTCAAGTACGAGGGGACAGTGGTCTAGACGAGGAACTTGGCGCGGGTGGTCACACCTATCGAAGGTGATGCAGGAGTCGCTTCCACTGAGGTATTCAGTGGTGGAAGGTGGAGATTTTATCGCCAGGTTGACTTGGCGAGTGATGGCCTTCTGCACTCAATTTGAGGGACGCCCTTTTTGGATCATCCCCATGTTGCCCATGGGTCATGGGTATGGTTCGCCTCCGTGATTCTGGACCGGTGCGGCCGCGGGTGGTGGTATTCCAGGCGGTGGTGGAGGAGCTCCATGTGCCATGGCGCTTGGGCGACTCCATAGCCCCTGTTGATAGCGTCGCGATTCATCCGGGCCGGACCCTCGTGGAGCATGAGATACTCACGGTAGTCCTTGAGAAGGTGGCTGGATTTTTTCTTGCCGTCGTGCTTGTTGATGTAGAAGTGCACATTGCATGATCCGGAAAGTTTGTCCTCGATGGTTGTTGCGGGTGCCTCTTCGCGAGTGCAGTGTTGCCACACCTGCGTGGTTTTCCCGGAGTCGCGGTATCCACCGCTGTGATAGCCGCTGTTGCGGTTGTCGTCGCGTTTGTCGGCGTAACCAGCCGCGACCATGTTGACATCATCACGGTCATCATAGACGCTCATTCGCCGCTTGCCTCGATGATCGCGCCTGCGTCCGAGGTCGTCGTCATCGCCTGAGTAGGTGCGGTTTTTCACGGAATCCTCTCCGTCGGCCCACCGATTCGCAATTTCCATCAGGTGGTCGATTGTTTTGGGCTTCGAGCGGCCCAGCTCCTCCCTGAGTTCTATGCGGCGAACGCCACCGTTGAACGCATCGATTGCACGGTCTTCCGAGATGTTTTCCGCGGAGTTTTTGATGACAGACCACCTCTAGATGTCTGAGCGTAGCGATTCGCTCGACCTTTGTTGGCAGCTCCTCAGCTCTTCAATTGATGCGGGCCTTTTATAAGTGCCCTTGAAGTTGCGTACAAAGCTGTAGACCAGCTCTTCCCAGCTGCGAATGGATCCGCGTGGGAGATCGTTGAGCCATGCGCGGGCGGCGCCCTGCTGCTGTAGCTGCAGGCGTTGCATGGCCGTGCTTCGACTCCCACCATGTAGCCGGACGGAGGAGATGTGGTCCTCCAACCAGATTTTCAGGTGTTGTAGGCCGTCGAACTTTGGGTTCTCCGATAGGAGTTTGAACCGTTTAGGCATTCGCTTCTGCCTGATGGCCCTGCTAAAGCATCTGACGCCGCAGAGTTTAGTCTCGTCCTCTTCTGAATCAGTTGAACGAGCGCGTCTTGCCCTTGATTTGTCGATTTTGCGATGCGTGAGGTCATCGCGCGCATCGTAGTCGCGATCGTGCCGCCGTGAGCGGCGACGCCGAGACAGGTCGTGACTGTTGTCGCTGGACGAGGGTGAGGAATAGCGTTTTGCAGAGCCTTTCCTTTCTTTGGCTCCGGCATAGGCTCTTTGTCGAGGGCGGCCTCGATTAGTCCCAAGCCCGCGATCGTAGATTGGTGCGTGGCAGCTCGTGGATCTCCAGCTAGCGGTTGGTTGCTGAGGAGGTACATGGTGGCCGCTGTCACCGCGGCTTGCGGTGTCTTTGGGACCACGTTGCCCCGCGTGTCGACTGTCATAGAGCTGAAGTCAAGGACTTTTGCAGCTTCTATGCGTTCTTGCTCGGTGAGATGGGCCATCCGAGATCGCCTCTTGTTGGCCACGTACTCGTTGCCTTTGGAGGAGGATCCTCCGTGAGAGGAGAGCCCAACATGTCGAAGACTCGACTCATCCGCCACCTTTTTACGCGCCTCGAGTTGCACGATCGCATGTAGGTGGCATCTGTACTCCCCCTTTAGTAGCCAATGGTAGCCCATCAGCATGTCCTGCAGCGTGCCAGGGGGTAGAGGATTGCCTCGCAGAGCTTCTCGGCAACGGGCCCACTCGTTGTCGTTGAGTTTAATCACGACACACTCTCCTGTGTGTTCATTCACCATGGTTGGCGGTTCGACTGCCGCTCCATTGTTGACGGGCGCGTTGTTGCCACCATTGGTGGGGCCGCCATTGGGCGTGCTGCCGTTGGGTGGTTCAGTGCCGTTGGGCGGTCCGGTGCCAGATCCGGGGCCAGCATTTTCACGATTGGCGGCGGTGTTGCCTGCGTTGATGACCGTGCACATGAAGTGGTTGGGGAAGCTGTTGCTCCTGCAACTTTTAGATCTAGAGCCGTAGGCTCCATATTTAGTGGCTAGGTCACCCAGATCGGATTCGCGACTGCTGTCGTTGTCCGTACTCTCGGCTGTTGTCGAGGTGTTGAGATCACTGAGGGTGCCGATTGGTTGCGAGAACCATGATGCTGGAGCAATCGCGGGTGCCGTTGGCTGGTCAGGCATGCAAAGCGTGCCCATCTGACCAACCTGGAAGCGGAAGCTCCCAATCACCAGACTGATTCCATCGCCCACGGACTCGAAAGCCGGGCGAGTGGCTGGCGTGTGGACGGTGAAGTCGAACGCGCCGAAGAGCTGGTGAATCTCCGCTATTGTGGAGTTGTAGATCGCGGTTGATGGGGCCAAATAAGCCATGACATCAGCACTCCCAATTCCCACAGACAACGCCAATTGACGAGGGTCTAACTCGTCAATGCCCATTGTTATGGACTTGGGTTTTGGGAAGGAAGGAGCGCTGGAGGCATCAGTCAACTAGCAAACAAGCACACAGGGACGCAAGGTTTACCTAGGTTCAGGCCTCGTAGAGGTCCCTACTCCTGCTTGTCTGCTCTTGGAATTAACAAAGGAATCGAAGATTATAGGGGCGCACAGATGCAATCTGGCTAGAGTTGTGGAAACTAGGGTTGCGTGTGTCCTCCTCACCGTCCCCTCCTGGCCTTTATATAGATAGGCTAGGTCTCAGGTAGCAGGTCAAGTCGGTTACAGATTAGGGTTTTCCCTTTAAACTTTCTATCTTAAGCTTCTTCTTGTCTCGCAAGCAATCGAGAGTCTGTGGGCCACTCGAATTCTTCATTTGGGTCTTGGCAACGCCGTGGGCTTCTGCCGTATCTGGACCGTATATACCAAGCTCGAGTACCTGTAGGGTATACCCATGTCATACGGTGTTCGCTCTGCTATTTGACATGCTTGAGTCAGGTGACATCATCGTATCCGTCGTGTGTGTCTGAACGGACGGGTTCTCGTCACCCTTGTACAATGTGAAGTTCACCGTTTATCACCCGTCAATAGAGGCTAGGTTTTGGGAGGGTGCAATGCGCAATTACTTCACTCCTAGGAGCAGGGCGGTGCCTGGCATCATGTAGAAGGAAAAGCATTCCATGGTGGTGTACCATCAAACGTTTCAGATTACTACCTGGGGCCTGCATTACTCAATATGCATCCATCGCGCGGGAGAATTCCCAATTAACCATTCTACTATCTCAGATTTTTTATCCCACGTTCACTAGATACAACGGGCGTACGTGTATTGGAGGTTGGATTTTGGATGCAGAGTAGTAATAGTATAGTACTAGTTCTTGTACTTCTGAGTATTTTGTACTACTATATACTGGTAGTACTTGTTTAGGTCAAGGATAGGAGATGGTCTTGCTTTGCCCTTATATTCTGTCATTGCTATTACTAAAGTATTTTGTTGAACTAATAGTGATGTACTGTTACTTGTTTAGATCAAGTGCAGCAGTTTCTCTTGCTTTTCTTTTCGAAGTTAGCATTGTCACAATTATCTAGATGAGTCTTCGGCATTTTGGGTTCCATATGGGGGGTCACATAGGCATTGACATTAGGAGGAGGTATTCACATAGAAGCAGACTTGATCGTCAGTTTTGCTTGCTCGAATGATCGAGTCTATTTTTTGAGCTAGAACAAGAACTGATTCTCTCTGTACTGCTATTGAGGAAAGCTACTGAATCTCTCAAATGTTCTATTGTTGCTATTACTAAAACATTTTGTGGAACTGATACTGTTGTATTGATACTTGTTTAAATCAAGGGTAGTAGATAGTCTTGCTTTTGATTTGAAACATGGCCTAGACGCAATCTAGATCAGACTTGGGCATTTTGGGTTCCATATGGGGGTTACACACGCATTAATTGTCAGTTTACCATGCTCCAATGGTCGAGCATTTCCTTTCAAACATGTCTCTCGGTACTGGGAGCTAGCACTACTTTCTTAGATAAAGTAGCTTCTCCTTTGAAACAATAGCCTTGCACATGTACTTTGTTGCTACTCCCTCCGTTTCAAAATATATAAAGATGTTTATCTTTTGTGAAATGAGTGTATCTAGACTCATTTTAGTGTGTAGTTCGGAGTGAACCCGTATACTAAAAGGGTCTAGATACACTCGTTTCACAAAATCTAAAACATCTTATATTTTGAAACGGAGAGAGTACTACATATGTTTTATCACAGTCAGGTTACTCATATGTACTTTATCATTTTTTTCTTATAATATTTAGCATGCTGCAATTTAGTCCGCTGAATGTTACTTCCTTTAGAAACTCCAGGTACATCTCTCAGCCGTTGTTGGCACCGCGCTCATTGAGAGTAGAGAAGATCAGATCAGGGAACGATGGTACGGTGTTTGTTGTGCTATTTGATGTGCGCGAGTCGAGCGACATTAGCATATCCGGCGTGTGTGTCAGGCCGGACGCGTGCTTGTCGCCCTTGTACAATGTGTTGATCACTGCCTATTACCCGACAATAGAGCTGGGGTTTTGGACCGGTGCAATCTGTAGTTCCTCCATGCCTGGGAGCTGGGCGGTGCCAGGCATCATTCAGAGTAAAAAAGCATTCCTTTTTGTTGTTCCATGAACCATCTCATATTACTGATACATTGCAAATGTATCTATAATTTTTGATGGTCCATGCTTGGTTTTATCTACTTTCTTATGTTTTGTCCACACTTTGGAGTATTTTTCATATGATTTCTTGGACTAACCTATTAACAAGAGCCACAGTGCCAGTTGCCTGTTTTCTGCTGTTTTTGGTTCCAGGAAAGTCAAAAAATGAATATTCTCGGAATTGGACGGGACAAAAGCCAAAGTTCCTATTTTCCCGGAAGACTCACGGAGCCAGAAGGAGAGTCGGAGAGGGGCCATAGGGTGGCCACACCCCCCCAGGCGCGGGTACCCCTTGGCCGCGCCAGGGCATGGTGTGGGCCCCCTGGCCGACCACCGACCTTGCCTCTTTCTCCTATAAGAGCCTCCCGATGCATAAACCCTAAATCGTCAATTAAAAATCCACGAAAAGTTCCATAGCGCCGTCGCCACCGAAGGGGAGATTCGGGGGACAGAAAGTCTCTATTCCGGCACCATGCCGAGACGGGGAAGTGCCCCTGGAGCCATCTCCATCGATCTCCACCACCATATCCATCACCGTTGCTGATTCCCATGATGATGAGGGAGTAGTTCTTGCTCGAGGCTAAGGGTTCTACCGGTAGCTATGTGTTCATCTCTCTCTCTCTATGCATGATCTTAATGAGATCATGAGCTTGTAATATATAGATCTACCTTGCTACTCAAGTGCTTTAATAGATCTCTGCTCTCCCCATGTGTGTGAAAGTGACAGCGTGCACACCATGGTGGCACTTAGGCTAGAGATTACAAATACTTGTTATGAGTTATATTTGGAGTTGGATCTCTCTATGAAATTGTGGTGTTTGTTGGAACCATCTAGTACTCAAGGTGATAGTGTGGGGTTTTCTAGATGGGAAAGGCTTACTTTGAGGTGTGCTGTTATAGCCCTACCATCGATTAGAGTGTTCAACCGGAGAGTAGTTAAGAGTAGTATCATAAAGAAGAATATATTTATATGAGAGTGTTCACTAGTGAAAGTTTGATCCCTAGGCCTTGTTTCTAAGCATTGATACACCGTTTGCAATTAGATCTATTACATGTTTGCTTGCTTCCTTCTTTATTTCAGTTTGCCTTTAGTCTCTTCCACACCATCAAGCTATTTTCTCGCACCGTTGTCTTATATCCATACCACTTGTATTTCACTATCTCTTCGCCAAACTAGTGCACCTATACACCTGATAAGTGTATTGGGTGTGTTGGGGACACAAGAGACTTCTTGTATCTTGATTGCAGGGTTGCTTGAGAGGGAATACCTTTGACCCCTTCCTCCCTGAGTTCGATAAACCTTGGGTGATCCACTTAAGGGAAAACTTGATACTGTTCTACAAACCGCTGCACTTGGAGGCCCGACAACTGTCTACAAGAATAGAAGTGCGTAAACATCAAGCTATTTTCTGGCGCCGTTGCCGGGGAGGTAAGGTAAAAGGTATTCACACCGGAGGATTAAAGAAGAAGAACCTCCCACGGCAAACGCCTATTTTCTGGCGCCGTTGCCGGGGAGGTAAGGTAAAAGGTACTCACATCCTCCGGTGTGAGTGCTCGAAGTTATTTCCTTTAAATTCTGCAATTTTGTCTTTTTGTTTCTTGTTTTCACTAGTTATGCTTAATGGAAAACAACAACAAAAATAGAGAGCTTTATAGTATTTATCTTGAGTTAGGACATGAAGTGTTTGAAGAGGAAATTAAAAAACCTATGGAACTTTATTTGCATGCTAATAGCAATGTTGTTAGTATGAATTATTTGGACACCATTATTGCTAATGCTATGGAAAATTCTAAGCTTGGGGAAGCTAGTTTTTATGAAAATGATCTTTTTAGTTCCCCAGCTTTGGAAGATAGCTATTTTATTGCTTATGATGATACCAAACCTCTAATATATGATGATTACAATGATGAATATGATATTTTCAGTCCACCTACTATTGAGGATGCAATTAATTATGGTTACAATATGCCTCCTATATTTGATGATTATGGTGATGAGAATAATAATGATAGCTATTTTGCTGAATTTTCTCCCACTACAATTAATAAGAATTACTACGCTTATATGGAGAGTAATAATTATTTTATGCATGTGGCTCACGAGAAGAATGTTTTATGTGATAGTTATATTGTTAATTTTATTCATGATGCTACTGAAAGTTATTATGAGAGAGGGAAACATGGTTTTATGCATCTCAATAATATTAAGTTTCCCCTCTTTATGTTGAAAGTCTTGAAGTTGCACTTGTTTTACTTTCCTATGCTTGTTGCTTTGTGCTTTAATGACTTGTTTCTTTACAATATTCATATGCATAGGAAGTGGGTTAGACTTAAATGTGCTTTGAATTTGCTTGTTGATGCTCTCTTTTACTTCAATTCATATTTCTTATGTGAGCATCTTCTCAAACTATCATGCCTAACTTAAAGGCGTTAAAGAAAAGTACTTATTGGGAGATAACCAAAAAAGTTTTAGGTAAGTCTTGGAAGTTATTACCTCTGTAATAACCGCTCCTTATCCTTTTTATTTGCTTTTTGTGCCAAGAGTAACCTCTAATGAGAGAGAAGTAATGATTGGGAAAGTTGTTGTCCCGAAACAGATTTCTGTGGTTCACCGTAAAAATTCGTATAAAATATCTGTACGTTATTTTGAGGCTTGAATTTTTGTGCTTCTGCCCCAGGTTGTTATCTAACTTTCATTAGTTCAACACTTTTTGATTTGAGCAACATAAGGTCTTCGAAAAAATTCGTCTTTACCTGCTGGTCTGTTTTGACAGATTTCTGCCATTTTCTGCATTTGCTTCTTGTTGGTTCCTTTTTGAGTTCTTTTGGGAAATTGAGCTTTTGAGGAAGTGCTACAGTAACTTGTGTTTTCTTGGAAGTTTTATTGGTGTTGAAACTGAACCTCAAGACTTATTATCTTGAGTGCACTAATGTTGTTAATAGAGATTGTGTGAAGTTTTGTATGAAGGAAAAATTTCAGGTGTATGGAAGCAATGAGTAATGAGATGAAGGATGGACTAAAGCTCAAGTTTGGGGATGCCATGCGTGTCACCCCAAGAAATATCCAAGAAGTACAAGCGTCAAATCTTGGGGATGCCCAAGGCATCCCCTTCTTCATCAATAAAAATCCTAGGTTTCTTCCAAACACTTCATTTTTATTGTTTCATGCACAGTTGTATTGTTCTTGGCGCGTATTCTTTTTTGTTTTCGTTTTGGTTTTTCGTTTGTTTTGTTTGCTTAGTTTTCTGAATAAATTGGTTAGACCCCCTCTTTCATACATTGGTTTTAAAATACTTTGGTTTGGATTGGAAAAGGGTAGGAAAGTTCATGCTTAAGTGGTAAAGAGAGTGTGTTTTTGACTGTGGCCTATGCTTTGTCATGCCATGCTTGATATTGTTTTGGCTTTATGCTTAGTATTCTTTGTTGTTGCATGACTTGTTATAAACAATTGAGATTGCTTAATGTTCTTTGGATGAATCATGCGTTGTTTTAGCATATTAAAGCATAGTATAGTGGTATTCTCCTTTGATGCTTTATTTGGGCTGACTTGGCGCATGCTCACACCATGTTATGACTATCCAAAGTCACCATAGCCTTTATGATCCTTTAGTTTTCAACTTGTAGTATCACTTTATGCTTTGATCAATGATGTTTTGTCGCTCTGCATGATTATGGCCATTATTGCTCTCTTAGTTTGTCGCTCCCAGTCTTTTGCTAGCCTCCACAACCAAGTATGAGTTCCACTCATGCATCCAACTCCGTAAACCAAGTTATTCCAAAGAGTCCACCATACCTACCTACTAGCTTATGCTATTCCAAGTATATTCATGCTTTTGTTTACCTTCCAAATTAAACTTGTTATGAGAAAACTAGTGACTAAAGCTCTCATGAACTTGATGGCACACTTTACTTTTCTTGCCCTTAATAAACTTGAACCATTGTGTCGTCTATGTTGTATATGCTTGCACTTATTTGTTGGGAATTAGCAGAACCATGCTTTCATGGGGAACGCTTTCAACATTGCACTTGGTACTTGTACCTAGTTGATATCATGCTCTTTTGTATATGGATGTCGTCGGTGTGAAATGGAAGGGGAGCTTGTAAGTCCATGGAGTTATGTATATGTGTTAGAGAAACGCCTGGGCCGATGGTCTAATCCATGCTGACATGGTGGAAACCTGCAGCGTAACCATAATGAGCTGTCTATGAAGTATTCTTCTTATAAAAAAAGAGTCCTATATTGAGAAAAAAGAGAAAAGGAGAAAAAAAGAGAGATATTATGAAAAGAGGAAAGAGAGAAAAAAGCACCATATTCCCATGGTAAATAAGAAGATTGCTGAGATGCTCGTTGTCTGCTTGCCATTTCGATATGGGGATTCTGCCGTATCATCGGGCAAGGGGTACCCCGTTGGCGGTTCTCTATGATACACATGTACTTACGATGACAAGAACTTACCGGTGACTAAACTTGAGTAGCATGAGGAGTGGCCCTCGTATTCAAGGGACATGAGATTTTTAACTTATACTTCGTCAAGCATGTACACCATAGTTTGTTCACTTTAACCTTAATCACTTCAAGATGCTTATCATAGGGGCAATGAGAGCTGAAAGCTATAAGTACCATAATTTTTGGAAGCTCTTTATGAAACTTGAATCTCTGCTTCCTTCTATGAAGGCTTTGCTTCCACCATTATATTGAGTCTCCACCTTCTATCTTTATGCACTTACTTTGAGAGCATAGTGGCCATTCTTAGTTCTATGTGCATTGTCCCAAGACTAGTTGATTGATGCCTAACTTGATATTGCTTGTTTTAAACTATTTGTATCTAGTCACTCTTATGAATTTTGAAGGTGTCCTATGCATTTATATTTGCTAATCTATGAGGGACAAGCTGAATGCCATTATGCTATGTTTTCTTTATGTGAAACAAACAAACGTCTTGCAAAGCATTGTTATTCATGAATCTTTTGTTTGTGCCTTTTCATGTTGCAACATAGTTACTATGTCTTACTGCTAGAACTTTTTCTTTCATGCTATGATTGAAGTACTATGATCCCAGCTTTGAATGTTTTACAAGTACTTTGATCAAGTCTTTCATGGTGCATGTCACCTCAAAAATTATTCTTTCTTTTTATCACTTACCAACTCGAGGACGAGCAGGAGTTAAGCTTGGGGATGTTGATACATTTCAAATGTATCTATAATTTATGATGTTCCATGCTTGGTTTTATCTACTTTCTTATGTTTTGTCCACACTTTGGAGTACTTTTCATATGATTTCTTGGACTAACCTATTAACAAGAGCCATAGTGCCAGTTGCCTGTTTTCTTCTGTTTTTGGTTCCAGGAAAGTCAAAAAATGAATATTCTCGGAATTGGACGGGACAAAAGCCAAAGTTCCTATTTTCCCAAAAGACTCATGGAGCCAGAAGGAGAGTCGGAGAGGGGCCACAGGGTGGCCACACCCTCCCAGGCGTGGGTACCCCTTAGCCGCGCCAGGGCATGGTGTGGGCCCCCTGTTCGACCACCGACCTTGCCTCTTTCGCCTATAAGAGCCTCCTGATGCATAAACCCTAAATCGTCAATCAAAAATCCACGAAAAGTTCCGCAGCACCGCCGCCACCGAAGGGGAGATTCGGGGGACAGAAAGTCTCTATTCCGGCACCCTGCCGGGATGGGGAAGTGCCCCCGGAGCCATCTCCATCGATCTCCACCACCATCTCCATCACCATTGCTGATTCCCATGATGATGAGGGAGTAGTTCTTCCTCGAGGCTAAGGGTTCTACCGGTAGCTATGTGTTCATCTCTCTCTCTATGCATGATCTTAATGAGATCACGAGCTTGTAATATATAGATCTACCTTGCTACTCAAGTGCTTTAATAGATCTCTGCTCTCCCCATGTGTGTGAAAGTGACAGCGTGCACACCATGGTGGCACTTAGGCTAGAGATTACAAATACTTGTTATGAGTTATATTTGGAGTTGGATCTCTCTATGAAATTGTGGTGTTTGTTGGAACCATCTAGTACTCAAGGTGATAGTGCGGGGTTTTCTAGATGGGAAAGGCTTACTTTGAGGTGTGTTGAAATAGCCCTACCATCGATTAGAGTGTTCAACCAGAGAGTAGTTAAGAGTAGTATCATAAAGAAGAATATATTTATATGAGAGTGTTCACTAGTGAAAGTTTGATCCCTAGGCCTTGTTTCTAAGCATTGATACACCGTTTGCAATTAGATCTATTACATGTTTGCTTGCTTCCTTCTTTATTTCAGTTTGCCTTTAGTCTCTTCCACACCATCAAGCTATTTTCTCGCACCGTTGTCTTATATCCATACCACTTGTATTTCACTATCTCTTCGCCAAACTAGTGCACCTATACACCTGATAAGTGTATTGGGTGTGTTGGGGACACAAGAGACTTCTTGTATCTTGATTGCAGGGTTGCTTGAGAGGGAATACCTTTGACCCCTTCCTTCCTGAGTTCGATAAACCTTGGGTGATCCACTTAAGGGAAAACTTGCTGCTGTTCTACAAACCGCTGCACTTGGAGGCCCGACAACTGTCTACAAGAATAGAAGTGCGTAGAGATCAATTACCCAGTGCCTGCATTACTCAATATGCATCAATCGCAGGGGAGAATACCCAATTGACACAAAATTTATTTAACCCACTTAGGGATCTCTATGTGTTGGAGGGTGGATTTTGTATGCATAGTAGTACTAGTATAGTACTAGTTCTTGTACTTCATAGTATTTTGTACTGTATACTAATAGTACTTGTTTAGTTCAAGGGCAGGAGATGGTCTTACTTTGCCTTTGTTCTATCGTTGCTATTACCAAAGTATTTTGTTGAACTAATAGTGATGTAATGTTACTTGTTTAGATCAAGTGTAGCAGATTGTCTTGCTTTTCTTTTGAAACCTAATATTGTCACAATTATCTAGATGAGTATTGGGCATTTTGGGGTGCATATGTGGGGTCACACAGGCATTGACAAAATGAGGTGGTATTCACATAAAAGCAGACTTGATCGTCATTTTTGCTTGTTCCAATAATCGAGCATGTTTGGAGAACACGGTAAACTGATCGTGCGCCAAGGTTTTTTGAGATGGAACAAGAACTTATTATCTCTGTACTTCTATTGAATTTCAAGCAAGAAAGCTACTGAATCTCTCAAATGTTCTATCGTTGCTATTAGTAAAGCATTTTATGGAAATACTATTGTACTAGTACTTCTTTAAATCAAGGGCAGTAGATAGTCTTGCTTTTCTTTTGGATCATGGCCTTGTCACAATCTAGATGAGACTTGGGCATTTTGGATTGCATGCGGGGGTGACACAGGCATTGATGTGAGAAGAAGGTACTCAAAGCTGACTTGATCGTCAGTTTTGCTTGCTCCAATGGTCGATTGTGTCTGGTGAAAAGGGCAAACTGATCGTGCGACAAGGTTTTTAGAGCTGAAATAAGAACTAGTTCTCTCTGTACTGCTAGTGTATTTTAGTGTCTATATTGCTGAATTGGTCAATTTTGAAATGTTGCTGAATTGGTCAATTTTGAAATGTTGCTGAATTGGTCAAGTGCTGCTGAATATGAACTTCGAATATGTTGATAATTTTTCTATCATATTATGTACTGCTTAATTTTGACATGAATATATGCCAAAAAGAATCATCGCTTTTCCCCCTCTCTCTCTCTGAGGTCTTTGTTTTGAATCTGGCCGAGCACATCACAATGCAATTTTTATTAACCAGGAGAAGAAATCTAGTAGCTCATTCGGCCCCTCTTTAGCCTAGAACATTTTAATTTGGTATTTTTGGGTCAAGGGACTGCTGATCATAGCCTAGTGAAATTTGAGAAAGGACCCCATGGATCATAGCCGAGAACATATTAACTTGGCCTTTTGGGGGGTCAGGGGACTGTTGAGAACATCCTAGTGAAATTTGAGAAAGAAGCCCATGGAGCATAGCCTATGGAGTATAACCCATGTAGAGCAGCCTATGTAGAATAGCCAAAGTCTTTTTAATTCGGCCTATGATATGTTTTTTTATAAATATATTTGTTGTAGTGGCAACACACTCAGTTTACGTTTATTTGATTTGAAGGTCTTTTGTTCGAATCGCTTGTGTGTGTGTTTCTTGGGTTCACTTAGCAATATTGAATTACGGAGAGGCTGATATCACGGACCCACCAGCCTGTAGCGTCTCCCGAGTTTATTTTTGAGGGTGGGTTTGAAAACTAAGTTTAAATATATGTGCAGAGAGGCTGATGATGACCCACAAGTATAGGGGGTGTATCGCAGTATTTTCGATAAGTAAGAGTGTCGAACCCAACGAGGAGCAGAAGGTGCTGGCTAGTGGTATGGACAGGAATTCTCTATAAATACTTAGCAAACAGATTTTTAGGGGTTTTTGATAATGCAATTAAATAAAGTAAGAGTAAATAAAAGACAATAAGAATAAATGCAGCAAGTGGCCCAATCCTTTATTCAGCAAACGACAAGCCGGTTGTATTACTTAAGATGACCAAATGTTCTCGAGGACACATGGGAATTCTGTCAAGTGCTTTCGCTTCATATAGTTGATTAATCTTCTTTAGCTTGCTAAGTGTTGTGTGGGTGAACCTGTGCTAATGTACCGACCTTCCTAGGACTAATACATACTTGTGATTATACCCCTTGCAAACATTTGTAAGTACAAGAAAGTAATTAAGGTAGAAACCTAACCACAGCTTTAAACTCTAAGACCCCGACGTCCCTTGTGCAATGGTTTCCTAACGGGGGTTCAGGTTTTTGTCACTCTGGCAACCCCTACGATTAGTAGCCAAATACACGATGCATTCCCCTAGGCCCATATAGGTGAAGTGTCATGTAGTCGATGTTCACATGACACCACTAGAAGAAGTACATCACAACTTAAATATCAAACTATTGAATCTTTCTCAACACAATTCCACTAGTAACAACATGACTTCTCCCATGTCCTCAAGAACAAAACGAACTACTCACAAGACATCATATGGATCATGATCAGAGATGGAATAATTATGTATAACAATCTGAACATAAACAATAATTCAATGGTTCACTCAATAGCATCAACTACAAAGAGTAATCAACACCGGGAAAGTTTCCCCTAAGAACTATGCAAGATTCAACCCAATTGTTACAGCGATATGGAGATGGTGATGAGGGTGCTGGTGGTGATGATGATGATGATGATCCCGATGAAGTCCAGCTTGATGGTGGTGTTGATGGCGACGATCTCCCCTCTTCGAGAAGGAATTCCCCCGGCAGAAATCTGTCGGCCGGAGAGATCTTTCTCTCGGTTTTTTCCGCCCCGCAGAGGCGGCGGAATCTTTCTGTGGTCACTATCTAGGTATTAGGGTTCCGTGGAGATAATATACGCCGGAGGTGGACCAGGGCGGCCACACCACCTGGTGGCGCGACCTAGGGTGGCCCGTGCCAGGGGGTAGTGTGGGGCCCCTGTGGCCCATCTCCACTCCTCCTTCTGGCAGTCTTCGTCTTCTAGAAAAATAGGATTTTCCATATATTTTCCCGGATTTTCTGATCTTCGTGAATTTTGCCTCCAAACAGCACCTTTTCCATCAGAATCCTGACTACAGCGGTCCATGCTCCAAAAGTCATCAACCATGCAAAAACAGATGAAATAACATAAGTATCATCTCTTAATATGAAATATATCAATGAATAACAGTAAATTATGATATATAATAGTGATGCAAAATGGACGTATCAACTCCCCCTAAGCTTAGACTTCGCTTGTCCCCAAGCAAAACTGAGCTCAATAAACATGGCCTCAGGTTTATGGAGTGAAGAGTCGATAAAAGAATACAGACAGGAAGCATCACATTCATCAATACATAGATCATAATAGAAGACAACTCACTATTATATAACTTAAGTTGCAGTAAGTAAAGGAAACACAATAGAGATACATGAAGTGAATTATAATTGGTAATGGCAAACTTAGCTCTTGGTCGAAGAATAGTTGACAATTTGCTAGAGTTCACAAATAACTGATTTTCAACGATAGCTTTCAAAGTAATAATCACCAAGATAAGAGCAATGTGCAAAACGAGGAACATAAGAGACATGATTGAATAAATCATCATATGAGTGAATGAAACACAACAACTCAAAATACTTGCTGAGATAGAAAGGAATAGGTTTACTGACTCAACTAAAAAGTAAAAGAAAGGCCCTTCACAGAGGGAAGCAGGGATTTGAAGTTTCATAAAAAGCTCCCAAAAATTATGGTACTTATTAGTTTTCAGCTCTCATTGCCCCTATCATAGGCATCTTTTGGTGATTAAGGTTAAAGTAATCAAATATGAGGATATGCTTGACCAGTTGTAAGTTGAAAATCTCATGTCCCTTGAATACGAGTGCCGCTCCTCTTGCTACTTAAGTTTAGTCACCGGTAAGTTCTTGTCATAGTAAGTACATGTGTATCATAGAGAACCGCCAACGGGGTACCCCTTGCCCGATGATACGGAAGAATCCCCAATCAAAATGACAAGGCAAGCAGACAACAAGCATCTCAGCAATCTTCTTATTTACCATGGGAATATGGTGCTTTTTCTCTCTTTCCTCTTTTCTCATTTCTTTTTTTCTTTTTCTCAATCTCTATCTCTTTTCTCTTTTTTTATAAGAAGAATGCTTCGTAGATGCTCGTTATGGTTACGCTGCAGGTTTCCACCATGATGACATGGATTAGACCGGCGGCCCAGGCGTTTCTCTAACACACATACATAACTCCATGGACTTACAAGCTCCCCTTTCATTTCACACCGACGACATCCATAGACAAAAGAACATGATATCAACTAGGTACAAAGTATCGGTGCAATGTTGAAAGCGTTCCCCATGACAGCATGGTTCTGCTAATTCTCAACTTACAAAGCGCAAGCATATACGCAACATAGATGGGCACAATGGTTCAAGTTTATTAAGTGCAAGAAAGTAAAGTGTGCCATCAAGTTCGTGAGAGCTTTAATCACTAATTTTCACATAACAAGTTTAATTTGGAAGGTAGATAAAAAACATGAATTTACTTGGAATAGCAATAGTGCTAATAGGTAGGTATGGTGGACACAAATGGCATAGGTTTGGTTTAAGGATTGGATGCACGAGAAGAAATTCCTCTCAGTACAGGTTTTTGGCTAGCAAGGCTGGGTAGCAAGTATAAGAGTTGAAGGAAACAAACAAAAATACAAGTGATAAAAACAAACATGCAATCTTCCTTGGAAGCACAAAAGATCTTAACTAGAGAATACTAAACTTATGAGTAAATCGAGAAAGAAAGATGATGAAATTATATTTCTTTAAGAGTACTTTTATCTTTTTCAATCAACTCTCACAAATAGTGTTGCTATTGACCGAGCCAGGTTTGCCAAAACCAACTAAATTAACTCAATGATCCCAAAGTGATACCAATACTAACAACAAGATCAATCATATAACCATGAACTGAAAACTAATATAAGATATGCAAAAGAGTAAATGATAGAACTTCTCATTAATATTCCATAACGGCTACTCACACCAAGGGATACATATCTAACGAGACAGGGGACACTTCCATAATGCAAACCATCCTACATGATAACTTCTCTATTCATGAGATTTCAAAAAAAAACTTCTCTATTCATGATATGACTCTACTAAAAAGGTAAAAAGATAGAAGATAGTGATGTGATACCGCGGCACTCCCCCAAGCTTGGAACAAACCAAGGGGATGCCAAACCTAATGACGAATTACTCCTTCGGTGGTGGTGGTATTCTCTCATCATCGTTCGACTTCCAGGGTAAGGGCTCCCCATCAACAAAGGACATCGTGGTCTCCAGCATCCTGAAACTTGCAGCAGCACTTATGCGTTTAAACCTAACCTCGTACTCACAGTTTTGATTTTGAACGTCGTAGAGCTGTGCTTGTAGTTGGTTGGTTGTTTGGCAGAGTGAGAGGACTTCATCCTTGAGCTCAATAGTCTCCTTTTGGTGCTCGGCGATGAGTTCGGAACAAATCTTATGGATGATATCCACTTCGCGCTCCGCCATCTTCTTGTACCTAAAGACTTCTTGCTCCATTGCTTCCATCCTGTCTTCCAGACTTCCTTCACCTTTAGGGCCTTGAACCTCCTTTATCTGTACCTCTCCATCTTCAAGCAACAACTCCTTGGGATAAATCTTCAACTCTCTCATGTATGGGTTGATGATATCCGTAGAGGAATCTTCCTTAGCTGATCCAAAGGAAGACATTGTGGCTCCAAATCTAGGACTCTACCTGTCAGAACAGATTGAAATGAAAACACGACAAGAACACGATATACGAACCTCGGGGGATCCGGGGGATTATATATTACGAAGTTTCACAACAAAAGGAAGGTACTGGGAGAAAACGGGTCGGAGACGGAGTCCGAGGTGGCCACACCACCTGGTGGCGCGGCCAGGGGTGGGCCCGTGCCACAGGGTGGTGTGAGCCACCCTGGCTCCGTTTCCATCCCTCTTTTGCTTCGTAGTTTTCCTTGTTGGCTAAAAACTGCAAAAATATAACTGGCCAGATCTTTCGTGGAACTTTCTTTACCAGAATTGTTACCTATTCGAAAACGGACCCTAGAGGTCTCTGAATTTGGTATTTAGTAGATTCTTCCGGAGTCACCGCTTGAATAACATCAATATCTTCATCTTCATACACTTATTGTGAGTCATGAAACCTTTCACTTCCTTATTACACCATTATCTCCACTAACCTGGAAATTTCTTTCACACAGTTCTCATTAGCAACATTAGTATAAGTGAAGGGATAAAACCTTTTTAGCCCAATTTCAACTAAAAACCATCAAAACATAAGCTACTGTAGCAACTTCTTCCGAAAACCCAAAAATAATTCAAAAAGGAAATCGATTAAAGAAGCAACTGCAAGAGTGGCAAAATCTGTCAAAACAGACCAGCGGGTAAAGATCAATTTTTTGGAAAATCTTCTGTTGCTCAAATCAAAAAGTGCAAAACTAACGAAAGTTAAATAACAACCTGGGGAAGAAGCACAAAAATTACAGCTCAATCCGACGTACAGAGATCTCTCACGAATTTTTACGGTAAAGCACAAAAATCTGTTTCGGGACAGCATCTTCCCCAAATCTTACTTCTCTCTCATTAGAGGTTGATCTTGACACAAAAACCAAACAAAAAGGATAAGGAGAGGTTATTACCGAGGTAATAACTTCCAAAACTCAAATAAACAAAAACAAACTAAAAGCAAAAAATAAATTGGGTTGTCTCCCAAAAAGCTCTTTCTTTATAGCCATTAAGATGGGCATGATAATTTCAAAGATGCTCACATAAGAATATTAATTGAAGTGAAAGAGAGCATTAAGAAGCAAAAATACACACGTTTAAGTCTAACCCACTTCCTATGCAAGGGAATTTTGTAAGCAAACAAGTTGTTGGAACCAGAGGCTACTAGCATAGGAAGGTAAAACAAGTGCAACATAAAAACTTTGAGCATAAAACGAGGAAACTTGATATTATTGAGATACATAAGAACACTTTTCCCTCTCTCATAGTAGCTTTCAGTATCATGCATAAACTTAACAATATAACTATCACAAGGGCCATCGTAACAATGATCACTTATCCTAACAGAAAACACAGGAATACTAGCCCTCATAACACTACTTTGTGAAACAATATTAGAGGTATCCTTACAAAAGATAGTGTGTCCCTCTTCTACATATTTAGTGACAAAGTCTTTCACAATATCTATTATAGGTTCATCATCCATTTGTTTATCAGGTTCAACAGCTTTATTTGTACTTTCATTAACCATACTGGCTATCATAGAATGTTCCTTTATCTTAACTGGGAAAGGCATTTTTCTCAATGTAAGGTTCGGATAAAACATGATTAGCAGTATAAACTTCAGTATTTCTTGCAGGAACACACTTAGCAACATCTTTATATGGTTCATGATACTTATTCCACTTCTTTTCAGGAACTTCAATGTAGGAAGCAAAAGCCTTAAAATAAGTTGCAATAGCTTGAGAGTCTAGACCATAAGCATTTTTAATATTTTGAAAACCATCAGTTCCCATAAAAGATTCAATGCATTCATAATCATAATTTATACCTGACTTTCTTCCTTTGTCCTTCTTGATCTTGAATTAGGTCCAGAAGATCCCATTTAGCTTCTTCTTCCATGCGAGTGAATGATCCAGCACAAGAAGCATCCAATAAATCCTTATCATGAAGAGAAAGCCTTGCATAAAAGTTATTGATAATAATATTGTTGGGGAGCTCATGAATGGGACATCTGAGCATTAGTAACTTCAATCTCCCCAAACTTGAGCTGTACTCTCTCCATCAAGAGGCCAAAAGTTGTATATTTGATTCCGATCTTTATGAATCTCACTAGGAGGATAAAACTTTGAATAAAAGAGAGGCACTATTTCCTCCCATTCAAGAGCTTGACCATTCTTCAGCAGTTTATACCATTCCTCAGCTCTTCCTTATAGTGATAATGAGAATAACTTCTCCTTAACTTGATCTGTAGTAATACCTGCACTCTTGAACAACCCACATAATTCGTGTATAAAGAGTAAATGATCACCGGGATGGACAGTTCCATCCCCAACATAGTAGTTATCCATAACACGATCAATAATTCTTGTAGGTATTTTAAAAGTATCATTCTCAGCAGGTGGTGGTTCATCTACTATCTTAGCAGTGGTAGTAGCATTACGAAATAAGAAACTCAGCGAATTATCCATATTGAAAATAAAGCAACTAACAAAAATAAACAATACTCACAGTAGAGGTTTCCTTTACCAGTTCCACTTTCCAATAGCGCTTCACTCCCCGGCAACGGCGCCAGAAAATAGTCTTGATGACCCACAAGTATAGGGGGTGTATCGCAGTATTTTCGATAAGTAAGAGTGTCGAACCCAACGAGGAGCAGAAGGTGCTGGCTAGTGGTATGGACAGGAATTCTCTATAAATACTTAGCAAACAGATTTTTAGGGGTTTTTGATAATGCAATTAAATAAAGTAAGAGTAAATAAAAGACAATAAGAATAAATGCAGCAAGTGGCCCAATCCTTTATTCAGCAAACGACAAGCCGGTTGTATTACTTAAGATGACCAAATGTTCTCGAGGACACATGGGAATTCTGTCAAGTGCTTTCGCTTCATATAGTTGATTAATCTTCTTTAGCTTGCTAAGTGTTGTGTGGGTGAACCTGTGCTAATGTACCGACCTTCCTAGGACTAATACATACTTGTGATTATACCCCTTGCAAACATTTGTAAGTACAAGAAAGTAATTAAGGTAGAAACCTAACCACAGCTTTAAACTCTAAGACCCCGACGTCCCTTGTGCAATGGTTTCCTAACGGGGGTTCAGGTTTTTGTCACTCTGGCAACCCCTACGATTAGTAGCCAAATACACGATGCATTCCCCTAGGCCCATATAGGTGAAGTGTCATGTAGTCGATGTTCACATGACACCACTAGAAGAAGTACATCACAACTTAAATATCAAACTATTGAATCTTTCTCAACACAATTCCACTAGTAACAACATGACTTCTCCCATGTCCTCAAGAACAAAACGAACTACTCACAAGACATCATATGGATCATGATCAGAGATGGAATAATTATGTATAACAATCTGAACATAAACAATAATTCAATGGTTCACTCAATAGCATCAACTACAAAGAGTAATCAACACCGGGAAAGTTTCCCCTAAGAACTATGCAAGATTCAACCCAATTGTTACAGCGATATGGAGATGGTGATGAGGGTGCTGGTGGTGATGATGATGATGATGATCCCGATGAAGTCCAGCTTGATGGTGGTGTTGATGGCGACGATCTCCCCTCTTCGAGAAGGAATTCCCCCGGCAGAAATCTGTCTGCCGGAGAGATCTTTCTCTCTCGGTTTTTTCCGCCCCACAGAGGCGGCGGAATATTTCTGTGGTCTCTCTCTAGGTATTAGGGTTTCGTGGAGATAATATACGCCAAAGGGGAGAGCTGGAGGTGGACCAGGGCGGCCACACCACCTGGTGGCGCAGCCTAGGGTGGCACGCGCTAGGGGGTGGTGTGGGCCCCCTGTGGCCCATCTCCACTCCTCCTTCTAGTAGTCTTCGTCTTCTGGAAAAATAGGATTTTCCATATATTTTCCTGGATGTTCTGATCTTCGCGAATTTTGCCTCCAAACAGCACCTTTTCCATCAGAATCCTGACTGCAGCGGTCCATGCTCCAAAAGTCATCAACCATGCAAAAATAGATGAAATAACATAAGTATCATCTCTTAATATGAAATATATCAATGAATAATAGTAAATTATGATATATAATAGTGATGCAAAATGGACGTATCAGCTGACATCGGGGACCCACCAGACAGAACTTACAAGGCTACATCAGGGACACACGAGCCAGAACATACCAGTGAGGATGACATAAGGGCCCCAGTAGTAAGACCATACACGGCTGCTATGGTGAAAACAGCGAACATGGCCGAAACAAAAGTCCATCATACACACGTTGCACTTACAGAGAAGCTGACATGTCAGACCCAGCAGGCCCAAGCATAGCCCATGAAATTAGCGTATCAACCACAATCATAGCCCAAATCATTCTAATTCGGCCTGTTCGTGGTCTTGTGGCCACCGACCATAGCCCATTCAATTTAGGAGTGAGCCCATGAAATATAAGCCATGACAAATAGGGTATTTTCCCCAAGTTAGCCTAGAATCCTTTTAATTCGGCCTTTATGAGCATTTTTTGTAATTTGAGGCTGACATCTGGGACCCGACAAAATAGTCCAACATGCACACATCTCTTTCAAATAGAGGTTGTCATCTGGGACCCAGCATAAACACGTTTCCTATACAGAGGAGGTTAACATCTAGGACCCAACAAGTTGCCATGGTCAAAATAGCGGACATGGCTAAAAAGGTCCATCATACGCACATTTCATTTATAGATAGGCTGATATGTGGGACCCAGCAGCGTGACCTTATACAAAGTCTCCATCGAGCAATGTTGCCAATTCAAAACAGGGAGTGCCAGCAAGAAAAAAGATCAGCATGCACATGTTTATTGTAATGAGAGGCTGAAATGAGGGACCCAGCAGCGTGAGCAAACGGCAGATTCATCGAGCAACGCTATCTAGTTTGGAATAGGGTAGCGCTAGAGAAGAAAAAAATTCCATCATACCCACGATTCTTCTAATGTGAGGCTGACATAGGGGACCCACCAGCCTGAATAAACGGCTGATGCAGCGGGCAACGCTATCAAGTTTGGAACACGAAGGCATGACCGAGGGCAAAAAATCCATCATACACATGTTTCTTCTAATGAGTGGATGACATGTGGGGCCTAGGAGGTTGATTAAAAGGTAGATGCATCGAGCAGCGCTATCAACTTCGGAACAGGGTAGCGCGAGCGAAGGAAACAATTCCATCATACACACATTTCTTCTAATGAGAGGATGACATGTGTTTCCCAGTAGCCTGATTAAATGGTAGATGCATCGAGTAACGCTATCAACTTCGGAAAATGGTAGTGCGAGCGAAGAAAAAAATTCCATCATACACACGATTCTTCTAATGAGAGGCTGACATGTGGGACCCAGCTGCCTGACTAAACGGCAGACGAATCGAGCAACGTTATCAAGTTCAAATAAGGGAGGCGTCACCGAAAAGTATGGTCCGCTAGAGACACTCATGTTTGGGACCCAAACGCCTAAAAAGACTTCGACGAGTCAACATCGCATGAGGAAACGATAATCTTGCTTCTGCCACGCACCAGCCTAGATTCCTCCAAGTTTTTAGTGGTTCCGTCATAGTAGAGAGCCGTGAAACCGGAAAAAAAGTTTTCCATCGGACACGGTCGATCCGAGAAATTTGTCGCGGAAGACGTACCTTCTACGACGACCGTCGAGCCAAGTCGTTGCGGAAGGAAACATTTCTTGTAGTGTATATCTTAGAGTTCTCGGCACCCTTATTCTTTTCTAGATAGTCCCAAGAATAGTGTCCAGGATCATGGCACACATAACACTCAACTTGGTTGATAGCCCTTTTCGTGTAGTCGTAGTGGCGCCTGACATTGTTCCTTCCTTCAGATCAGTCCCATGAATAGTGTCCTAGCTGATGGCACCTAAAGCACTTCACATCTCGGTCAGAAACAATTGTCTTGGGTACTCCATGCAAGCGTACATTGTCCCTGAAAAACAAATTAGCAATATGGGATGCATCATCGCTTTTGTGGCAGGCCATGAAGTGTGCCATCTTAGAAATATGATCCACTACCACAAATATAGAACCATGGCATCTTTTAGTTTTAGGCAAACCTAGTACAAAATCCATGCTTATATCTTCCCATGGTGTACTATGTGCATGTAATGGAGTGTAGAAACTATGAGGCTTCAACTAGGACTTGGACGTGTTGCATGTAAGGCATCATTTCACAAACCTGTCCACATCACGCCTCATCTTAGGCAAATAGAAGTGATCAGCGAGCATGAGTAGCGGCTTCTCATGCCCAAAGTGGCCGATCAAACTGGATGCATGTGATTCCTGCAACAATAACAAATGCATAGATGATTCTAGAACACATAGCTTGTGCATGAAACAAAAAACCATGATGGTTGTGCTATTTATTCCATGCCTTCCCATTGGTACACCTGCTATATGATGTTGTAAAATCATGATCAGTAGCATTACTTAACCCAAATGGCATGACTAACCACTCATATAAACCAAAAAAAATTAAAGGTTATTTTCCATTCATCCCCTTCATTCATCCTAATTTGATGATAACCACTACGCAAGTCTATCTTAGAGAAAACAGCAGCACCACTCAATCCATCTAGAATACCTTCCAAGTGTGGAATAGGACGACGATATCGAATGGTGATGTTATTTATCGCTCTACAATCTACGCACATGCACCATGTACCATCTTTCTTAGGAACTAAAATCACAGGAACGGCACAAGGACTTAAACTTCCACAAATATAAACTTTGTCGAGAAGCGCTTGCACTTGTTTCTATATTTCCTTTGTGCTTTGGGGTGTGTTCTGTAAGGGGCACGGTTGGGCAACATGGTGCTAGGGATCAAGTCAATCTAGTGCTCCATGCCATGAATGGGTGGCAAACTAGCAGGTACATCCTCCAGAAACACGTCGCTGAATTCCAGCAAAACATTAGAAACACCAAGAGAAAGAGGGGCCATGTCATTAGAAACTAAAACCTCACCCTTGTACATAAGCACAAGAGGCACGGTTGTAGGATCCTCTCTAAATTCTCTCATATCTTCTTTGGTGGCTAATATAACTAGTGAATGCACTCCCTCACTTTTCTTTTTACCACTCGATTTGGGTTGGTGGCTCTCACTCACAGAAGTAGTATTATCTCGCCTATCTACATGCTCTATATTCACTTTAGTTTTCTAACGAGATTCATTTACAATTTGTTGTGGTGACATATGTTGCAAATTTATTTTTCTGCCCTTGAACTCCAAGTGATAGGTATTGGCTCGGCCATTGTGTTGCACATGGCGATCATACTACCAAGGTCGACCCAACAGTAGGTGACACACCATCATTGGTACCACATCAAACTCGATGGAGTCCTTCTATGGTCAAATCTCAAAATCAACTCGCGCCACATGGTTGACTCTCATCTCTCCACTGTCACTGAGCCACTGAATATAGTATGGATTAGGGTGCGGTAGATACTTTAGATTCAACTTTGCATACAACTCCTTGCTAGCCAATATGCGACAACTACCACCATCAATGGTAACCTTGCATGCTTTGTAGGGACCAACAAGTGCTTTTGTATGGAACAAGTTGCATCACTGACTTTTAGAATTAGGAGACACATTGAGCACATGAGGAGTACAAACAATAATAGTGGTAGGTGAAGAAAAAGCATCAAGGCCATCATCCTCATAGCCCTCATCATCCGAAGCATTCGTATCAGCATCATCTCTTGTCTCATACTCATCGTGTTCATTAACAATCAACACCTGTCTATTCGGACACTCCCTCTTGAAGTGACCATTGTCGCCACATGTATGGCACTCCATGTCCATGTTACATGTTGTAGACATATTTGAACCTATACCACTAGCAGCGGGTGCAGATTTCTTTGCATGAGAAATGGACGAATCAGGTCGTGTCGAAGTAGTAGCCCATACATCTGAACGAGAACTTGGTGCAGGAGAAGTTGCAGCAGATCTGGATGGAAAACATCCAGCACTTGTAGAACAAGCCTTGAATTGAGCTTCCTCGGCAAATTGTACGTCAACTTCACGTGCATGATGTAACAGCTCATTCATATCATGATATTGATGGTACCGAACAATGCTCTTTATGTTATGCCTCAGTCCATGGAGAAAGCATTGCATGGTCATCTCAATAGACGCACGTACCCGTGCTCGTTGTAGAAGCATCTCCATCTCCATGTAATAGGATCAATAGTTCTAGTGCATTGCCTCAATTACTTCAACTTTTCAAAGATAGAATGCAAGTAATTGGTAGGAAGAAAGCGAGCTTGCATCACCTCCTTCGTGGTGCGCCAAGTAATAATGGGCAGCTCACCATCTTCTTGCCTTGCACGAACAATGCCATCCCACCATCGTAATGCATAACCATCAAACTCTGAACTAGCAAGCTTGATTTTTCTATCTTCGGTATAGTCATGTAAGCTCCATAACTTCTCTATCTTCAGCTCCCAGGTGAGGTACTCTTCAACATTAGGGCCTCCCTCAATTTTGTGTATGGAGAACTTGGGCTTACCCAAGCCATCATCTTGCGGTGCAGGTGCATGCATAGGAACACACTGACCACCTATGGGAAATTTATATGTTACCAATCTCCAGAATTTAATGGTGCCATCTTGTACTAGCTTTCAATTTTTATCATGTGAGTTCTCTTCAACAGATCCTCTAAGTAACTCCATATGTGGTTGTTCTTATCCATCAACGCCTATATATAATGAATACGATACACCAGTATTGAAAGATTACAAGTGTGATGTATGAATTAGCTGGGAACTTACTAATCACGAAGCCTAGCTTGTTAAATACTTTCTTGATGTTCACATGGTACTCTAAAGCTCCTTCTCTGGGTAGTTTTTGGCATATTGTCCCAACTCATTGCACTTGTAGCAGGTGATAGTACTGATATCCCTTATAGGCTTCATATTCTCAGCGTATATGTCTTTTCTTGTTTCCTTTGCCCTTCTTCTTTTCTAGACAATGTGACGCATAATGCCCTGCTCTTTACAATTGTAGAACAACAGTTGGGTAATATCCCTCGCATTGGAGGTGTGGCAGTTCTTCCTCTTCATAGGTCTCTCTAAGGCCAGGAGATCCCTTAGTTCTTCTTCCTCATATTTCACCACAAATTCAGGAAACCTTTCTTGTTTCTTGGAGCAGTCACTAGAGATATGACCTTCTTCTCCACATGAGTAACATCACTTTGTGGTCACATTGGATGCGGCCTTATGAGGCACGACTCTGACTTCGTCCTCCGCCATATAGCTTGATTCTTCGTGGGTCTGCTTGAGGGCTTGATACATTTCATCCTTCGCTCCTTTACTCACTTGTTGTACCATGGGGTAATGGTGACAACAAACAGGAACATGATCGTTCCCTTCACATAGAAAGCAAGTGACTTGGGATGTGGGGCACTCCCCAGCTGGATGACTTCCATCACAATAGGGGCACTAATCTTGATGCTCCTTGTATGTGTGTCCCAAGTCTCCATGGACTTTGCAAGCTCGAAGTTCCTTCAGAACATCCTCTTCAGTCGTTGATGCTTGGGGATAGGACAAGGTCGCAATATAACTTCATTGAACTCCTCCCAAGTTATTTTTCTATTCTAGATGGCTCCATGCATCCTCCACCAAGTTGTATGATCCAAATTCATATCATCTATCGCACGGCGGGATGCCTTGCTAAAAGCTTCAATGTACTCCACAATAGTATGCTTTCCTTGGTGTAGATTGTAGAATCTCTAGCGTGAATTCATGACTACAGATGAAACATGTGCATCTCGAAATGCTTTCTAAAACATGTTCCATGTTACATGTACTATGGGGTGAGTGACTTGATAGTTGTACCACCACTTTGCTACAGGTCCTTCTAGTAAGTGAGTGGCAAACCTCACATTCTCTACATCTGGGCAACCAATAGTCACAAGGCTCTTGTTCACTCTTTGCAACCAATTATCCGCCATAGTAGGATTGGAGAATCTTGAGTATGCGGGTGGTTCGAGCATCAGAAAATTGCTGAGTAGGTCCTGCTGAGGCGGTGGATTGTTGTTATTGTTCCGGGTGGCCATGAACTGCACCATCACTTGTGCTAGCTGTGCTTGTGCTTCCATGCGCTTCTCCATCTTAGTGGATTGATGACGGGATGGCATCTATTGGGACATCAAAGACGAGCTATAGATAGAAAGAATAGAGAAGTATTACTACCCATAACTATATGAAACAATCAATTGACACACAAGCAAGCAATCATTACAAACAACACTCAAACCAAAATAGTTTTTTATGTTCCAGAAGTTTTGTTTTAGTGGCATACCATCCACAAAATAGTTTACATTTGATTAAAATTCGTTTGGGGGTGAACCTACAATCTTTAAACCAGTAGACAACATCTGTCCTAAAACTACAGCAGTATTCACGAATTTTTATGGGCATATTATACACATTAGGAATTTTTGCTGATTTTTGTACTTATACTACAGAAAATTACGAACCAAATCATAAAATATGAGCTCAAACCGAGTTACCAATAAGACATGAAAAATCACGCAGTACAACAGGTCAGGCCGAAAACTGCAGCGAAATTATCACAAATTTCTAATCAAAACTTTCATTAACATGTTATGAAATCTCTCAAAAATATTCTAAAACTTTGGGGTATTAAATAGCACAACCTAAGCACAATAAACTAGCTATCACACAAGTTCTTGCAATGATCGATTGCTAGATCTAAACGAGCTCCTATAAAAACTATATGGTGGACATCATCTAGCTATTGTTCATCTTGCGCTTCCTCGCACAAGTGTTCATCCTCAAGTTTGAACAAGACGAGATTAGAAAAGAGAGGTCAAGAATTACAAGAATCTAATAGGTATAAAATTATGTCCTTCCTCTATATTTTAAAAGAGAAGAGTATGATAATTGAAGTGACAAGAAGATATTAGAAAGAAGTGTAAGATGAGAATAGATAGAATGAAATAGTCTTTATAACTAATATGGTTTTCCTATTCCAATCCTAGGTCACGATCCTATAGTCAACACACTGCTTTGATACCATCCTGTAACACCCTCGCCTGATAAGGCTGAGTTCCTGTGTATAGTGTCAATCCCTGGATCGGTTCACGGACACACATAGTACAGATGAATACCAAAGAATATAACTGTGCATCATTATTACATCGAATGATCCAGAACTTGCAATTATTACATAACACTTAGCTCAAAGCTAGCTCAAAACATCAAGTAGCATACGAAAGCATAAATATATAATAGGCTCCATCTTCAATTGTGCCACAGGCGAACAACTGTTGAGTGGAGGTTCGCAACCTATAAGATCACTCAGAACAATCGGAACAATAACCTACAACATGAAAGGTTGCAGCCAACGTGTGGTCAATACTTTGAATGTATTGGCAAGTGGAACTATGAGAGAAACAACAAGACTAATATCTACATGCATATCTGGCTTGTGGGGTTCAGGCTTAGTTGCAGCAGCAAAATAACTTTATCCTATCATTTGTAAATCATTTGTAAAGCATTTGATCATCAACACACAACCCAATTATGTTTCAACCACAAGTTTTATCAATTACAAGTTAGAATGAACGAGAACATGTCATAGCACCCATAATTCAGCAACTCAAACGTCCATTACCGGGGACACGGCTAAGCACTTAGTTTTACACCCTGCAGGGATTGTACACTTTATCCATATGACCTGGTCGACCCGCTCGTACCATGACACGCATATTGAGTCATGATAGGGAGAAGCCCATGAAGAGACAATTCGGGAAGTAGTTCCCCAAGCCCATCCATGCACCGTACCAACCTATCACATTCACTACATCTTTGGATACGAAGATCTCGGTTCACCACGACCTACTAGGTCCATCTAGCCACCCATAACTCACTGGCATATAGCTATGGATGTACATGTAAGCTACCAAACGAACACACTAATCATTTCTCTAGAACTTGGGTGGCCATCCACAAGTGAGATACTCGGGTAAACCATAGACATGGGCCCGGCATTCACGAACCAAGCAATTACCAATTCCACCCAGAGATTTCATTAATTAAGTTATTTTTCAAGTTTTCCAAACACAAACTTTCAAAACCATCTTTATCATGGTGTAACCCACCCTCGTCTACATAAGTAAACTAAGCACCACTACTTACGGTGGCTCACCTAACAAGGAAGGCTACGACCATAATAGGATATAGCATAGCAATAGATATAACTTGTAAAAAACAAAACAAAACTATAATACATATAGAAAGTAAATAGGACTTTTATAAAGCTCCACTTGCCTTGGTAGTTGTCGGAGTCAAACACACAATCCGGACAATCACACGGGTTACAATCCTCATAATCTACACGAAAGCAATTCAACCAAATAAACAATCCACATATAGAAATCAATAAATGCAACATAATGCATGCATGGTACTTTAATAGAAGTTTCAGTAGTTTATTTATGTTCTCTGATTAATATTACTAATGAATGAATGCATGGAAAAACCTTTAATGCATTGAAAACAATTTATGCAATTTAGAGCACTAGTTATTAGGCTTTTAATCAAAATATTGAGCCTCTGCCGTTATGTGTGTTATGAAATCTTGGAAAAACTCTACTAGATAGAAAATACGATTTAGAGCCTGGGGCAACAAGAATCACGCCAAAAGGACTTACAGATCATTTTAAATAATTAAAATACTACAGAATGCATTTTAATATACTTAAAATCAAATGTTCCGTAAACCTACAATTTTAATTCAGAATAATGTTCTACTCCTCTTTGTGATTCCAGGTATAGGTCATTTGCAGTTTTCTGATAAGCAGATTATTTACTATGAATTTATTGCTCCAAAAAGGGTATTAAATCATATACAAATAAACACGACAAATACTTGTAGTAATTGTCGGATCTAAAAACATATTAATATTCTACACAAAATTGTGAATCCAACGGTATATTATTTGCTATTTTTGGATATGTAGATCTTTTTATATAAATTTTCTAACATTTACATAATTTCTGCAATTTTAAAACAATTTCCAATTAAAAGGGAATATTCCCTGGGCATATTCCGCGCTGACTGGGCGGTCAGCGCTGACGCGGTGCTGACGTGGGCGCCACGTGGCGGAACAGGAGTGGGCGGTACCCCTTTGTGGGTTCCTTCTAATCTGGCGCTTTCAATGATGATCGAACGGCTCACCTTGTTTGTGGCGAGCTTGCCGGCGCTGAGGGCGGGGCGGCGGCGGTTGTCGATGGCGCAGCTCGGACTATGATGGTGGAGTGGCCTCCGGTGGTCTCTGGTGCAGGGGAACCCGACGACGATGTGCGGAGGAGTGTTGTAGCACCCCGATAAAACCACTACTAGAAAATCGATGTGTTTTTGTTTTGCGCATCATCATGCCACATTGCATCTGAGCATCGTCATGTCATCATGCATGGTTTGCCTAAAACTATTTTCTAAAAGCCTATCTTTGTTTTCTAGATATCCCTGTCTTTATTTCAAACCAAAATCCCGGTGTTCTGGATATCTCTATATGTCTAAAACTATTTGCTAAATGTTTTGTTTTATAAAAATATTGTTTGTACCGGGGAGGCAGTCCAACCAGTCAAACCAGAGACCCAACCGGCTAGACCGCCTACTACCCGGTTTGACCTAAACTAAACCTAACCTGTGCTGAACCTAACCCTAAAATCCCCAAGACCAAACCCTAGACGCCACACCTAACCTCCCAGCCTCCGCCACCATCCACGCAGAACCCTCCTCGTGCGCGCGCGTCACACCCATCCATCCCGCTACTGCTGCACACCGCACGCACACAACGCGTTGCCCTGCGCCGCCTGTCACGCCTCTTCTCACCGACATGACCTACCACCCCAAATCGTACCTAGCTACCCGACCACGCCCACCGCAGCCTCGCGAGTCGCGAGCCACCTATGCGTCGCCCGCTCCCCACTTGGTTTGGCCCCACCATGCAGCACATGCGTACCACGCGACCCGCTCGCTCCCATCTTCCCCGACGCAGCGCTCCACCTCTCGCCTCGCTCATCCCCGCCCACTTCCCAGATCCGCCCTCGCCCTTCCCGGTGTCACCACCCGCACACCGCCCTCGCCCTCTCCCGCAGGTCGCCGCCAGGAGCAGCGTCGTCACGTCCCCGTCGCCCTCCTTCCGGGTCGACCTCGTCGTCCCTGCAAGCTCCGAGCACCGCCTCTCGCTCGTGGTGCTGCCCGGAGTCCCGCCCGCTTCTTCGTCGACCGACCTTGAGGCCCCGCCGCCCTCGCTGCGCCTGAGCCGAGCCCTCCTCATGGCAAGGCCTCGCCGTTCCTATCCTCACCGTCAGCGCGCCGACAACTCCGACGCCTTCCTCGCGTCCCCTCGCCGCTGCCTCCTCTCTCCATGCAACGCTCGCCGTGAGCCCTCCTCTGGCAACGCCTCTGCTTCGCGTACGCGCGGATCGCTCTGGTTCCGACATCTCCGGCCATGTTGGTTCCTTCAAGGTACTCGGGTCGATGCCCGCACGGGACATTCCCTTTTGACCTTGTTTTGTCTTTTATCCTACCGCCTGGTGCTCGCATTGTTGTTGGTGTGTTGTACCGGTGGTGACACATTAGTTCTCTAGGATCTATTCTGATGATGTACGAGTGTGGTGTTATTGTTCTCAAGCCACAACCGATTTGTCTCTAGCGACAACAAGACGGAAGAATGTGACCGTGCCAGTGGTGTCAATTGGTTGAACAAGACATCTTTGTGGCGTTGACACAGAGAATATCATTTGGCGGCCCGAAAGTTGGGGTGTCCAGGCAACGCGGTACCCAAGTTCCCTGAAATCATCCGCGATGACTACAGTTGGTGTGCCAAATACTCAGAGAGTCTTTTTCATCATGAATTCAACTTTACGTTTCAATACAAAAAATCAGGCTAACGGCCGTCAAGTTGGGCCCCCTGTCAGTTCTCGCCGTTATGTCGCTCCTGTCGCTCCTGTTGCTTAGGTGTCAATTAGGCTTGCAGCGTTGGTGCCTGCATCCATTACGCGTCTTCTTCTTCCCCAGAGCGGCAATCTGTGGGGCGTCGCAGCCATGGCACGGAGCTGGGACGTGGACGAACCTGCTCGGCCCAGCTCTCCTCCCTGTAGGCTTACAGCGTTGGCACCTGCATCCATTACACGTCTTCTTCCCCGGAGCGGCAATCTGTGGTCGCGGCCATGGCGCAGAGCTGGGCCGTGATGAAGCTGCTCGGCACCGCTCTCCTCCCCATCCCGAGTCGGAGCTCGCCCTCACCATGGACGCACCCATGGCAAGGTGCGGGGACGAGAATTGGTTCCCGGTGAGATCTATCACCTTGTCGACCATGCTCGGTTCTGTTTTCCTCCTCTAGAATCCGAGCTCGTTGTCACCGTGGTTGCACCCGCACCAATTCTGCCACCACTGCCGAGGTCTTTGTGGTAGCTCAAGTTCTGGGGCTCTCCAAGTTCTACCATGTTGGGCCTGTAAGTGTTGTTGTATGTTAAACTAGCAAATATCTTTAGTTCAAATCTCTTGGGTTGTACCAACTTCATTGTGTTTAATTATGAAAGACAAAATATAAATGATTTCTCTCAATTTCTCGCATATAAAAATGCACAGCTAATTTCATATTCTCGTAGGAACTGGCCCCACTTGTTGAACCGGCAGCACTGCCACGATCTCCACGTAATCATGGTGAGTTCTCGAACCAAAAGTTGCAGTTACCACGTTTCTTCTGCAGTCATTCCTCTTCCTCAGTCATTCCTCTACAGTTTTTCCTAGGCACTTCTTCTTCCTCTGTTCTGGAATCATCGGTTCATCTTCTTCTTCCTCTCGCAGGTAGTTCCTTGCAGGCATTTCCTTTCACCCATTTCCTTGTAGGCATGGACGATGGGAAACGCACAATAGAGACCCACTTGGTCCCTGCCCATGGCACCACGACTTTGATAGTGGTGTACACAAATGATGAAGCGACTATGGAGACAACTCTCGCCAGGTTTGAGCAATTGCTTGATAAAGAGAAGCACAAGTTTGTGGGGCTAGACTTGGAATACACCCATGCAAATAAGCCAAAAAATCCTCCGCAAGAGATCATTGTCGTGCAAATCACCATACATGAGGAGGTCCTCGTTTACCACTTCTGCAGGTATGTGAAATTTAAATTTGAGATCACCACTTATGCATCCCTTGTTCCCTTACATCCCTAGAACCATCTAAGTGCAGGAGTAAACCAACTGAGATGCATTGTCCGGCTCTGGTCGAGTTCTTGTGTAGGAAAGGGATAACTTTCACTAACGTGGATATCACAAATGAAACAATTATGCTTTCTCGTGCGTTGATAAAAATCCCAGAGGGGCACCACATCGACATCCAAAATCTGTACAAGATCAAATCATACCCAGTGAAGGATGGCATGGGTGATCTGGCAGCGGAAATCATCGATAAATCCTATGAAAAACTAAAGAAATTGAAGCGACCCGATCACGACTACTGGGAGTGGAAGCCGACGAGCTAGGTGCGCATCGAGTATGCAGCCAGAGACGCCTACATGGCGTACGAGTTGTACAGTAAGCTCATTACCATGAAATATGGGATGGTTAAGGCGGGGTTTTTCGCGAGAGAGCTATGCCCTGGTTGCAAGCTAGCCCAGGAGAAGAAGCGCGAGGAGGACAGAAAGCGGTTTCAGGACGAGCAGGGATCTTGGGACGGTGGCGACATCAAGCGGTTGAAGGGGAAGCAAGTCAAGGACGACAACAAGTGGTGGTGATACATAATGTGTTTGAACTAGATTTTAGTTTCTAGTTTATTATGTGTGTGATACATTTAGTTACTTCAATACAAAATTTCGACCAATTTAATTTGTTGATGTATTTCTTGACAATTATAATATAATCAAGCACTAGAAATATTTTGTAGTGTGCATGAGCATGATCAGTAAATATAATTGAACACTAGAAACTTTAAGGCACTCCATATAAAGGAGTAGATTAACATAGAAGGCTCACTAGAGACACCACGGATATATTGTCTTACATGCCACACACAGGTAATAATTAACTAGAACAAAATATATTGTCTTGCAAGGGTTTATCAGCAGGAGGCAGCGATAGCCTAGTCGATGGGATACAGGCCAGTCCTGACATACTCCCGGAGGAATTTGCCGTAGGCTGTGTGCCATGCCAAGGTAATCGCCCTATGGCTTCTGCCTTCGCCTCTGCCAATGCTCTCCACGTACTGGATCATGCTGTTAAGGTCCATGTTGATTGCTCTGCCACAGAATGGGCAAAACAGTCTCCCCCTACGGTGGAAACGGATTAGCCTACACCATAACCATCTCAGCACGTAGCGGCTCTTGTTGTCCCTGGATACCTTGCTATCGTCCACTTCATCGTCATCCTCCTGTTGATTTTTAAGAACATAACTTAGAACTCATACATATGATTGAATTGTATTACAACTCAAGAATTGACAACATGTATATGTAATACAATATATCCGTGGATATCAAAGATAAAGCATCTCAGCAATAGTTTGATCGGTTCATATATCATTTCATCTCAACACAATGACAAATAATTGCATCAGAGTGAATGTAGGATAAATCTAGGGGCCTCATAAGTTTCTTCAGGGATGGAGTAGGTGAACCAAGTAACAATTGCACAACCTATAATGTTGTTGTACATCGCCCCAGGTTCACTAACTCATCCCTGAAAAATCTGACACCAATGTGTCTGCCTCTCTTTTGGGACAAATTTGAATCATTGGCCACAATAAGAAATTGAAATGTAATCATACAAAACATTATTTAGGGATATACATAGTCAGGTACAAAAACAAGCCTAAATATTGTAATTATAAATAAAAAACCAAACAATTAATCTTCAGGTGCATGTTAAAAATACTTATGATCAAAACCATTCATATACATATGCATCATACCAATCATTAAAAGATCAGAAACAATTCAAGGATCATATATGTAGTTCCATATGAGAATAAATCTAGGGCCTCATGATTTGTTTCAGAGATGGAGTTGGTGAACCAAAGTACCAACAGCACAACCTATATTGTTTGTGTGCATTGCTGCCTCAGGTTCACCAACCCATCCCTAAAACACGACACCGTCATATGTGTCTCCCCTTGAACTCTTTTGGGGCAAATTTCAATCATGGGCCTCGGTGACAAACTAAAATGTAATTCTTATACACTAAATGCATGGAATAGGTAATTCGAATATCATAGTTCTATGAATGTAGAATAAAGATTAAGGCCTCATAAGTTTCTACAGGGATGGCGTAAGTGAACCAAGTAACAATTGCATAGCCTATATTGTTCTTGTACATCGCCCCAGGTTCACTAACTCGTCCCTGAAAAAATCTAACACCAATGTGTCTGCCTCTCTTTTGGGGCAAATTTGAATCATTGGCCATAATAAGAAATTGAAATGTAATCGTACAAAACATTATTCAGGGATATACATAGTCAGGTTCAAAACCAAGCCTAAATATTGTAATTATAAATAAAAAACCAAACAATTAATCTTCAGGTACATGTTAAAAATATTTATGGTCAAAACCATTCATATACATATGCATCATACCAATCATTAAAAGATCAGAAACAATTCAAGGATCATATATGTAGTTCCATATGATAATAAATCAAGGGCATCATAATTTGTTTCAGAGATGGAGTTGGAGAACCAAAGTACCAACAACACAACCTATATTGTTTGTGTGCATTGCTGCCTCAGGTTCACCAACCTATCCCTAAAACACGACACCATCATACGTGTCTCCCTTGAACTCTTTTGGGGAAAATTTCAATCATCGGCCTTAGTTACAAACTAAAATGTAATTCTTATACACTATGAATGCATGGAATAGATAATTCGAATATCATAGTTCTATGAATGTAGAATAAAGATTGTGACCTCATAAGTTTCTTCAGGGATGGAGTCAGCAAACCAAGTAACAATTGCACAACCTATAATGTTTTTGTACATCGCCCCAGGTTCACTAACTCATCCCTGAAAAAATCTGACACCAATGTGTCTGCCTCTCTTTTGGGACAAATTTGAATCATTGGCCACAATAAGAAATTGAAATGTAATCGTATAAAACAATATTCAGGGATATACATAGTCAGGTAAAAAACAAGCCTAAATACTGTAATTATAAATAAAAAACCAAACAATTAATCTTCAGGTACATGTTAAAAATACTTATGATCAAAACCATTCATATACATATGCATCATACCAATCATTAAAAGATCAGAAACAATTCAAGGATTATATATGTAGTTCCATATGAGAATAAATCAAGGGCCTCATAATTTGTTTCAGAGATGGAGTTGGAGAACCAAAGTACCAACAACACAACCTATATTGTTTGTGTGCATTGCTGCCTCAGGTTCACCAACCCATCCCTAAAACACGACACCATCATACGTGTCTCCCCTTGAACTCTTTTGGGGAAATTTCAATCATCGGCCTCGGTGACAAACTAAAATGTAATTCTTATACACTGTGAATGCATGGAATAGATAATTCAAATATCATAGTTCTATGAATGTAGAATAAAGATTGCAGCCTCATAAGTTTCTATAGAGATGGCGTAAGCGAACCAAGTAACAATTGTACAGCTTATATTGATCTTGTACATGGCCCCAGGTTCGCTCACTCGTCCCTGAAAAAATCGGACACCAATGTGTCTGCCTCTCTTTGGGGCAAAATTTTGAATCATTGGCCACAATAAGAAATTGAAATGGAATCGTACAAAACAATATTCAGGGGTATACAAATGCATCATACAACGCATTCATAGTTCAGAAACAATACAAAGATTATATATTTAGGTTCCATATGAGAGAAAAATTAGGGCCTCATTTTTTCAGCGATGGAGTCAGAGAACCAAAATACCAACAGCACAACCTATATTGTTTATGTGCATTGCTGCCTCAGGTTCACTAACCATCCCTAAGAAAACGACACCATCAGATGCCCTTGCACTACTTTGGGGCAAAATTGAATCATTGGGCTCAGTAAGAAATAGAAATGTAATGTTATAGGCCTGCTATGTATCGAAATCAACACTCAACTAGCAAACTCAACTAGATGGCAGATGAGTAGATTGGGATTTTGTGACTAGACGGATTGGGGTTTTGTGACTAGATGGCAGATGCATCAATCAACCGATTGAATCATATATATACTACCCTACTTCAAGAGCAAAATAATCTGTACACAGTTGAGAAAATCCTATGTATGAATAGTGAAAACTGCGGCTGCGACTAGAGAAGCTAGCAATGTAGTACCTCGGACTCCTCATCAGGGACCTCCTCCTCGAACTCATCATTCTCCGCGATTGCGTCGAAGATTTCTTGTACGGTGATGGGGTGATGTAGATCACCGGATTGCCTCCGCCTGCCGCCTGCCCCCCATCTAGATCTGCCGCTGGCACCACGACGTTGTCGGCCACCTGCTGCTCGGCGGCGATGGCTACCACCTGCTGCTCGGCGGCAACGGCTACCACCTGCTGCTCGGCAGCGATGGCTACTGGCTGGACGGATGAGCTCGCAGCCTCGACGGCGCGGCGACGAGCGGCGTTCATGCCCGGAGAAGACGCCTCCGCCTGCTTGGCAATGACCGAGCCATCTGCTGCTACGCCTTCAACTGGCTTCACCTCCGGCTCGTCTCCACGTGTACGCTTCATGGTGCACCAAGGGAAGGAGGTAGTGCAAGCGAGGGAGCTTCGGTGCGCGTGGCAGGTGTAGATTGGGGTCTTGGGACTAGACAGACTAGAGGAAATGACACGAGCTCATGGAAGAAGAAGGTCGAGGGGGTTATAAACACCGGACCGTTTGTAGTCCTCGAGTGGACACGTGTGGTGGGCGTGGGGCGGGGGGCTACCACGATCTCCACCCTTTTTTCGGTTCCCTTTTTTTTGAAATAGCCACGATCTCCACTTTAGAGCTGCATTGAAAACACGCTCATGGTAGACCTCGATTCCACAGCATGCAAGTGGCGTGGAACTAATTTCTAGCAACGTTAGATCTACTCGAGGGGGCCCTTGACTCATGGAAGTCACTAGCGGTAGGGCCCAATTGGAAGTGAGATTGAGAGCGCTACGTAAAAATGGGATATGTCTTATTAAAATCAAGTGGCAATAAATTGCAGCGTCCCGTCGACAACCGTGCACTCGATGACCCCGTTGCCCTATGCATATGTTGTAGTAGCAGTAGTAGGCTTTTTAGACTTGATTAAACTTGACATGACCGCTCGATGGCTTTTTCCATGAATGGCATCGTGTTCCTTCCTATAGAAGTCTCGTAGAGGGAGACGTCCGTGTTGTCTCATGCTGTACTATGAGGGGCACGACGTGTGCAACGATCATCGTTGGATCGCACAGAATCAATGGTTGGTGCGCACGATCCGCGTGACAACTAATCAGGGAGTAGTAGACAGGGTGAGCACATGTTTGGGCTTCTACTAAAGATAGACAGAGGGGGGAAAACTAAGTAGTACCACATAAAACCAAGGGCAAAACTGAGTAGTATAAAAATGGAAAGTGTCTTGAACAATGAAATACATTGTGGAATACATCAAATTATGCCAAGATATATCCACTAGAGTTCATTGGATGTGTCTTCTTCTCATGAACCACACATGGATCCACCAGTGTCATTGCATGTTTGTTCCTCTAAACAAACCACATAAGGATCCGCCAGTGTCATTGCATGTTTGTTCTTTTCATGAACCACACCTAGTGTCATTGCACGTGTGTTCTTCTAAACAAACCACATAAGTCATTGCATGTCTGTTCTTTTCATGAACCACACCCGGTGTCATTGCATGTGTGTTCCTCTAGACAAACCACATAAGGAACCACCGGTGTCACTACATGTCTGTTCTTTTCATGAAACACATAAGGATCCACCAGTGTCATTGGATGTGTGTTCTTCTCATGAACCACACATGGATCCACCGGTGTCATTGCATGTTTGTTCCTCTAAACAAACCACATAACGATCCACCAGTGTCATTGAATGTGTGTTCCTCTAGATAAACCACATAAAGATCCACCGGTGTCACTACATGTATGTTCTTTTCATGAACCACACATGGATCCACCGGTGTCATTGCATGTCTGTTCTTTTCATGAACCACATAAGGATCCACCAGTGTCATTGCATGTCTGTTCTTCTCACAAACCACATACGGATCCACCTAGTGTGATTGCATGTCTGTTGTTTTCATGAACCACACCCAGTGTCATTGCATGTGTGTTCCTCTAGACAAACCACATAAGGATCCACCAGTGTCACTTCATGTCTGTTCTTTTCATGAACCACATAAGGATACACCGGTGTCATTGGATGTGTGTTCTTCTCATGAACCACACATGGATCCACCGGTGTCATTGCATGTTTGTTCCTCTAAACAAACCATATAAGGATCCACCAGTGTCATTGCATGTCTGTTCTTTTCATGAACCACACCCAGTCTCATTGCATGTGTGTTCTTCTAAACAAACCACATAAGTCATTGCATGTCTGTTCTTTTCATGAACCACACCCGGTGTCATTGCATGTGTGTTCCTCTAGACAGACCACATAAGGATCCACCGGTGTCACTGCATGTCTATTCTTTTCATGAACCACATAAGGATCCACTAGTGTCATTGGATGTGTGTTCTTCTCATGAACCACACATGGATCCACCGGTGTCATTACATGTCTGTTCCTCTAACCAAACCACATAAGGATCCACCAGTGTCATTGCATGTCTGTTCTTTTCATGAACCACACCCAGTGTCATTGCATGTGTGTTCTTCTAAACAAACCACATAAAGCATAGCATGTCTGTTCTTTTCATGAACCACACCTAGTGTCATTGCATGTGTGTTCCTCTAGACAAACCACATAAGGATCCACCAGTGTCACTGCATGTCTATTCTTTTCATGAACCACATAAGGATCCACCAGTGCCATTGGATGTGTGTTCTTCTCATGAACCACACATGGATCCACCAGTGTCATTGCATGTCTATTCTTTTCATGAACCACACCCAGTGTCATTGCATGTTAGTTCTTTTCATGAACCACATAAGGATCCACCAGTGTCATTGCATGTTTGTTCTTCTCACAAACCACATATGGATCCACCTAGTGTGATTGCATGTCTGTTCTTTTCATGAACCACACCCAGTGTCATTGCATGTGTGTTCCTCTAGAAAAACCACATAAGGATCCACCAGTGTCATTGCATGTCTGTTCTTTTCATGAACCACACCCGGTGTCATTGCATGTCTGTTCTTTTCATGAACCACAGCTAGAGTCATTGCATGTCTGTTACTTCCATAAACCACACATGGATCCACCGGTGTCATTGCATGTCTATTCTTTGCATGAACCACTCCCAGTGTCATTGCATGTTAGTTCTTTTCATGAACCACATAAGGATCCACCAGTGTCATTGCATGTTGGTTCTTCTCATAAACCACATATGGAACCACCTAGTGTGATTGCATGTCTGTTCTTTTCATGAACCACACCTAGTGTCATTGCATATGTGTTCCTCTAGACAACCCACACAAGGATCCACCAGTATCATTGCATGTCTATTCTTTTCATGAACCACATAAGGATCCACCGGTGTCATTGGATGTGTGTTCTTCTCATGAACCACACATGGATCCACCGGTGTCATTGCATGTCTATTCCTCTAAACAAACCACATAATGTTCCACCAGTGTCATTGCATGTCTGTTCTTTTCATGAACCACACCAAGTGTCATTGCATGTGTGTTCTTCTAAACAAACCACATAAGTCATTGCATGTGTGTTCCTCTAGACAGACCACATAAGGATCCATCGGTGTCAGTGCATGTCAGTTCTTTTCATGAACCACATAAGGATCCACCAGTGTTATTGCATGTCTGTTCTTCTCACAAACCACATATGGATCCACCTAGTGTGATTGCATGTCTGTTCTTTTCATGAACCACACCTAGTGTCATTGCATGTGTGTTCCTCTAGATAAACCACATAAGGATCCACCAGTGTCACTGCATGTCTGTTCTTTTCATGAACCACATAAGGATCTACCGGTGTCATTGGATGTGTGTTCTTCTCATGAACCACAGATGGATCCACCGGTGTCATTGCATGTCTGTTCCTCTAAACAAACCACATAAGGATCCACCAGTGTCATTGCATGTCTCCTCTTTTCATGAACCACACCAAGTGTCATTGCATGTGTGTTCTTCTAAATAAACCACATAAGTCATTGCATGTGTGTTCCTCTAGACAGACCACATAAGGATCCATCGGTGTCATTGCATGTCAGTTCTTTTCATGAACCACATAAGGATCCACCAGTGGCATTGCATGTCTGTTCTTCTCACAAACCACATATGGATCCACCTAGTGTGATTGCATGTCTGTTCTTTTCATGAACCACACCTAGTGTTATTGCATGTGTGTTCCTCTAGATAAACCACATAAGGATCCACCAGTGTCACTGCATGTCTGTTCTTTTCATGAACCACATAAGGATCTACCGGTGTCATTGGATGTGTGTTCTTCTCATGAACCACAGATGGATCCACCGGTGTCATTGCATGTCTGTTCCTCTAAACAAACCACATAAGGATCCACCAGTGTCATTGCATGTCTCCTCTTTTCATGAACCACACCAAGTGTCATTGCATGTGTGTTCTTCTAAACAAACCACATAAGTCATTGCATGTGTGTTCCTCTAGACAGACCACATAAGGATCCATCGGTGTCATTGCATGTCAGTTCTTTTCATGAACCACATAAGGATCCACCAGTGGCATTGCATGTCTGTTCTTCTCACAAACCACATATGGATCCACCTAGTGTGATTGCATGTCTGTTCTTTTCATGAACCACACCTAGTGTTATTGCATATGTGTTCCTCTAGACAAACCATATAAGGATCCACCAGTGTCACTGCATGTCTATTATTTTCATGAACCACATAAGGATCCACCGGTGTCATTGGATGTGTGTTCTTCTCATGAACCACACATGGATCCACCGGTGCCATTGCATGTCTGTTCCTCTAAACAAACCACATAAGGATCCACTAGTGTCATTGCATGTCTGTTCTTTTCATGAACCACACCAAGTGTCATTGCATGTGTGTTCTTCTAAACAAACCACATAAGTCATTGCATGTGTGTTCCTCTAGACAGACCACATAAGGATACATCGGTGTCAGTGCATGTCTTTTCTTTTCATGAACCACATAAGGATCCATCACTGTCATTGGATGTGTGTTCTTCTCATGAACCACACATGGATCCACCGGTGTCATTGCATGTCTGTTCCTCTAAACAAACCACATAAGGATCCACCATTGTCATTGCATTTCTGTTATTTTCATGAACCACACCTAGTGTCATTGCATGTGTGTTCTTCTAAACAAACCACATAAGGATCCACCAGTGTCATTGCATGTCTGTTCTTTTCATGAACCACACCCGGTGTCATTGCATGTCTGTTCTTTTCATGAACCACAGCTAGAGTCATTGCATGTCTGTTACTTCCATAAACCACACATGGATCCATCGGTGTTATTGCATGTCTGTTCTTTCCATGAACCACACCAAGTGTCATTGCATGTCATTACTTTTCATGAACCACACCCAGTGTCATTCAATGTCAATTCTTTTCATGAACCACATAAGGATCCACCAGTGTCATTGCATGTCTGTTCTTCTCACAAACCACATAAAGATCCACCAGTGTCATTGCATGTCTGTTCTTTTCACGAACCACACCCAGTGTCATTGCATGTGTGTTCCTCTAGACAAACCACATAAGGATCCACCGTGTCACTGCATGTCTGTTCTTTTCATGAACCACACATGGATCCACCGGTGTCATTGCATGTCTGTTCTTCTCATGAACCACACCCAGTGTCATTGCATGTCAGTTCTTCTCATGAAACACATAAGGATCCACCAGTGTCATTGCATTTCTGTTCTTCTCACAAAGCACATATGGATCCACCTAGTGTGATTCCATGTCTGTTCTTTTCATGAACCACACCCAGTGTCATTGCATGTGTGTTCCTCTAGACAAACCACATTAGGATCCACCAGTGTCAATGCATGTCTGTTCTTTTCATGAACCACATAAGGATCCACCGGTGTCATTGGATGTGTGTTCTTCTCATGAACCATACATGGATCCACCGGTGTCATTGCATGTCTGTTCTTTTCATGATCCACACCCAGTGTCATTGCATGTCAGTTCTTTTCATGAACCACATAAGGATCCACCAGTGTAATTGCATGTCTGTTCTTCTCACAAACCACATATGGATCCACCTAGTGTGATTGCATGTCAGTTCTTTTCATGAACCACACCCAGTGTCATTGCATGTGTGTTCCTCTAGACAAACCACATATGGATCCACCAGTGGCATTGCATGTCTGTTCTTTTCATGAACCACAGCTAGAGTCCACCAGTGTCATTGGATGTGTGTTCTTCTCATGAACCACACATGAATCCACCAGTGTCATTGCATGTCTGTTCTTTTCATGAATCACAGCTAGAGTCATTGCATGTCTATTACTTCCATAAACCACATATGAATCCACCTAGTGTGATTGCATGTATGTTCTTTTCACAAACCACACATGGATACATCAGTGTCATTGCATGGGTAGCCGTTAGACTGGGTCTTCTAGAAGGCACACCCCAACACAGTTGTTCTGCTTGACGATTGTTACATACCATTCGATTGGGGCGCTTGGACGATTGGGATGGTCTTCGTGAGAGCGATCCGCGAGTAGGCTGTTCTGCAGCATGATTGGCCACGCTTGCTCTGGAGAAACTGGCAACACCGGGCGCTCCCCTGTTGCGAGTGTCATGTCTCACGAGTTCAGTGGGCCACATCCCAGTGTCACGTCCCCATTATTACTTCTCTTCCTCCCCGTACTTCTCTTCCTTACCCTCGAAGCCACTTTCCCCACTTTACTCACATCCTGCCGTAGCCGCAAGCCGACGGCGCCTCCATCCTAATACCCTCTCCGGCAGCCACCCCCCTCCCCTCTCGCCATGGGTTCAAGGGGAGACGGCAAGGAAACGCGTCGTGACGACAGGGACGTTGATTTCGATGTGAGTCGTCTCATCTCTATTTCTATCATCTGTGGCTAGTTATCTATTTTTTGATCTAGATCTAATCTGTTTACTCATGCGCGTATGATGTGTTAGGCTAAACAGATGATGTATGACTCTGACTATCAAGGTTTAGCGGATGAAGACAGTCCTCTGGTATGTAAACATGGATATGTGCCCGCTAAATTTGTAGCGTTCGAAGGACGAAACGCAGGCAGGAGGTTTCTATGGTGTCAAGGACATCGTGCAATGATGCAAGGCGGAAGTTGCGGTGTTGTCAAATGGGTAGATCCAGAGTGGCCCAAATCGATGCAGAAAACGCTGGACAAACTATGGGAAATGACTGTCGAGTTGAAAGAATCCGTATTCAGCTCACTTCTTGACAGTGTTGAGGTGAAGCTATGGGAACCAGTTGACACGACCAAGCATAAGCGAGATCTCAGGTGGGTGCAAGACAAGGTTAGCAAAGTCGAGAAGGAGAGGGACGCGACATTGGCCCTGAAGGCTAAAGCAGAGAAAGAACTGACTCAAGTAAGGAATGATCTCCATCAGGCCAAAGTCCTGCAGTTCACAACTACGAGTACTAACAAGTGCATGAGGAAAAATGCAGAGAAACAATTGAAGCTGTGCAAGGAAGATGCTAAAAGGAAGGAGCAGACGATTCGATCCTTGCTCTCGCAGGAAGATGCGCATCGGGCTAAGATTAGGAAGATCAAGGAGATGTGTGATAACTAGTTCTATTTAGCTTAAGCTCCGTGCCTTTTTAAGTTGTAATAGTTGTACTTGTTGACCTAGCGGTCTAAACTATTGGTCCCGGATTCCAGGGAGAAAAAAATTGCTATGACCCCGCATTACTTCTTTTGTCTGACCCCGCATTACTTCTTTTGTCTGACCAATGCCCCTTGGATATTCCGCCTGTCGCTTCGTCGTCCTCGTGTACAAATAGGAGGCGCCACGATGCGTCGCTTGGTCGCCCATCCCCTCGTCCCCTCCAATCTCCACCGCGTCGTCGCTTCGTCATCCATCCCCTCGCTCCCTCTCCAACCTCCACCGTGCTGCCATGGAGATGCCCGATCTGAACTTCTACGAGGCTGTGATGTTCGCAAACTTCGACATCCTTGCGCCGCCAGCCGCGACGGTGCCCCACGGATGGCGCATCAGCTCTACGGGGGTGCCGGTGGCTCCGCTCCCTGGCCGAGCCGAGATGGAGAGCGAAATCACAGCGCACCGCCGCCAGATGCCCACGTGGAAGAGGGCGCTTCCCCAGTACGTGGCGGCCAGCCCATACTGGTCGGCGATGTTCAAGAAGGAGCGGAAGGCCAAGATTGGCAACCGCATCGTTGACGGGCGCATGGTGCACCAGGATCTCCGCAACCGAGAAGGGCGAGAGAGGTTCTGGTCCGTCCCTTGACGGACCAAGTACACCGTCATCGCCGCCGCTCGACGCGAAGAGGTGCTCCGTCTTGCGAACAATGCGGACATCGTGGAGGTTTCGTCCGACAGTGACGAGGAAGCCGGCGGCTAGGAGGATAGTGGCAGTGGAAGTGAAATTGTTGACTAGTGGTTGAATTAATGTAGGATGTGAAATCGCACCTTTGTTTAGAAGAATTTGTGGTTGAAGTAATGAAATTCCTCGATTTAGATCTCTGTCTCGATTAATTTGTGGAAGAAATTGTGATTTAGATCAATTTTTGCCTCGATTTAGATCTCTGTCCCGGATTGAGAACATGACCGTGGACCAAAGATACCTTTTCTACTAGTGTATTCTGACATTGGTGGTTTATTTAAACGTAATCTACGTGGATTGTGCTGCATGCAAATGGCACAACCACAATTTATAAAGTGGAAGCACGTACACCCGGTTACTAGAGATCCGGGAGCTTCGCCAGATGCAGGGGATGCAGGAGCAGAGAGGCGGTGAGATAGATGGGCTCAAGATTAGGCCAGAAAGTGGTACCAATTTCCTCCTCATCTGAGCATTATCGGTGAGAATATTGTTGTTTATGTTGGCACGTCGTTGTGCAGCATCTGAAATAAGTTGCTGCTTCGTGGAGTGTGGCAGCTTAAATAATTTATTTCTGCGCCACTTACATTTCGTCGTATTTGGAGACCTCCTGCCCCTCAGCAATCGTGGAACCGGTGGATCCTCGTTTTCAGATAGCAGTGGCACAATCACAATTTCGGATTCAACTACTGACTCAGGCGTTTCCAAACCCTAAGTCACGGTACATTTTACTCAGAGAACATGGGTAGATTTTTTCGCCCAGCAAAGTACCACACACAGAGCGATCAGAATTTAACAGAATTACATATATAGGTTCAAATTCCACACATTACTATGCATCTTCATTGCCAGCAGCCTTCTTCCGTGGCCTGGGTGCCAAGCCTTCACGTCCATTGGCTTCTTCATTTCCTGCCTTCTTCATCTTCCTCGGTGCCAATTTTCTTAGCTTCACGTACTCTGCATCGTCGGGACAATGGGCACCAGAATCGTGTCCAGCATCATCTTTCCACTCGTTTTTAATTTCTTCGGGCAGCAAAATGACATCTTTCCACTCGTTTTTAATTTCTTCGGGCAGCAAAATGACTGACCCGACAGTCATGTTTCTAACCTTGCGGCGCTTCCTGTCAAAGAAACAAGACTATTGCATAACTGCCCAATATCTACAGAGTAAATAAAACAAAAATTACAATTCAGCACAAACATGCGAACCCCAAGCGACCTTTGCTTACCAGGAGCTAATTGGGTTCGAGTAACCACCCTGTCCAAGAATAGAAGGGCGGCTCTCAGTTGCAGCAGCTTGCACATCCAGTACATGACATTTTAGGTCAAACATGGCAGCCGAAGCATACCTTTTCATCAACCCAATTAGCTGACTGTCACACGTTATAGGAACCATGATGCCACGTTCATCCATGAAGCTGAACTTTGTTGTCTGCTTCGGCTATAATTCAACATGATTACGCAGAGCAGCAACCATACTAGATATAGTGCAGATCTGCGCAGGCGCTTCTTCCATCGTGAAACAATGGTGTCCATACCTCTTGCCCTTAGAGTCGTACCTGTAGAGGACTACCGTAACCAGGTAAGGGGGGTCCGCGCAGATCCCACTTGACAGAAAACTATGGAAAAAATATGTTTGCCAGTGTTGGGATAACAAACAATTTGAGGTTCAGTAGCCAGCTAGTAGTTGTAATTAGTGCGAATAGCAAAGAGAATGGTAGCTCACCCGCTTGTAGACAGAACTTCTTCTTTCTTGATAGTAGGATCTACCATCCTCCGAGCTGCTCGGCTCGTCGGCGGCGGAGGCGGGCTAGAGCCTCACAACGGCGGCTACAGCATGCGCCATTGGAGCTCGGGATCAGCGGCTGGGCGCAACAACTTGGCACCGGAAGTCAAATGTCTGAAGGGATCGTCCTGCCTAGAGGGTGGATTCTAACGCCGCCGGTGCTAGGGGAAAGCTAGGAATGGATTTGTGAAATTGGTCAACGCATCCAATCCACTTAGCTGCTTGATTTGCCTAAGAGGTTGCCGCGTTGGCGCTCGTGTCACGGACAGATGACCGACATGAGGGTCCCGACCGTCTACTTCACGGGGCAGTTTAATGGAATGTTTGAATTTGGCAGGGGTGAGATGAGTTTGCCTCGAAATGGCCCCTCTCAGTAGTTGGTGGCCCAACTTTTCGAAACGCGGTAATTTCAAGCAACTTAGGTACCGCCATGCGCTGGCCTACGAACTCTGGTACCGCAGACGAACAGGCCCGTTGACACAAGGTTGCCACCGACAATCAAAGCCATGGCATTCTTTGCTCTCCTACATGGACCCAGCACGCCAAGTCCTCCCTCATGGATCTGAACACCTTGAGTTCCCCTTCACGGATCTGAGACTCCGACCCCCAAAGACCCTGATCCTGGAGTACGAAGATCGAGACCAAACCCCTTCGAGCCCCATGATCTTCGACCCTGAGATGTGCGACCCCTACCTATCCCGTCCTCTATTTTTATAATATATAACATATATCTTATTGCATATTAAATGGCTCATGCTCGCATACATATTCATTTGTTTGTGGGTGCTTTGTCGATTCATCTCATAATTAAATATGGAGACTATATGCGGACTAATCTAGTCTTATATTGGCTCCATTTAAATTTGTATAGCGAACCGATGCCATGTTTCACCTTGTTAAGTCAACATTTAAATTGCAGGGTATGTAAATAACATGAACCTTCTAATAAATTGTCAGGACCCTAGTTCCGCTTAATATTGCCTAATTGCACTGCATCTTTGCCATGTCATGCATCATACATACATCATGCCCGATCTTCTGCCATAGTGTTAAATAGTGCATCCGGTGTTTCTTTTAGTGATTTTCTTCTTCACAGATTAGGCCATTGAGTGGATGCGAGTATCGACAAGTTCTTCGGATAATGTATCTTCGGTAGTGTTTCCCAGGTGAGCATTCTCCCCCTTTCTACCTATTTTGCGTTTATAGTCTTTACTTCCTCCTGTTGATCTATTGCTATCCTTGTTGTGATGCTTTAGTTTCCGTGCACCATTTATATTCCATGCAGCCTCTATATTGTCTTGGACACATCCTATTGCCTGTTGTTTGATAGACAGTCGGCCTTGCGAGTCGTAGTTGCTTCCTCGGGTGTTGTTTCACGCCGTTGTCGTTCCATAGTTGTTGGAAGGTTGGCACATGTTTAATGCTGGAGATGATCATGGCATTAATTACAACTTGATAATCAAAATGCTGGAAATAGATATAACTAATGTAGAGGCATCGGTGGACAATAGCTAATATTTATTTTTTAACCGCCCACTTGTGTCCCGTAGGCCCCGAGTACTTGATACCTGTTCCTTGACTATCGCACTATCCGCACGTGGGACCATGAATCCCCTTAGCCAGAGCTTGATTCATTCCTTATTTCTTGGGGCCACAAACTAGTTTGGGGCTTTATTACTATCATGTACATATGCCATGCTTTACTGCTTTATTTACGATTATGCGTGGAGCACCTGTACTGTTTTGGAATGCGGAGTGTTTTCACGGTATCGACAAGCCCAGTCATACTTTCGGGTTCCCAGTCGTTTATAGCCATTGACGCAAACCCTGGGTCCGTCTCGGAGCCGCCTAACTTCGTTGCGGGTAGCTTAGTGGGGTGGCCCCCTGAAATATTTTATGAATCCTGTGATTGCTTTGTCGTGAAAGCCTCGTTGGATTTTATTTGGTTTTTCCGAGGTTGATCGTGCGTGTGTTGCTATTTGTGCACCCCTGCAGGTTAAATCTTTCTGAAAGTCATGTCCGCGGTTATGGACGACTTGGAGCACAGTATCTCGATCATACACAAGCATAACTAAAGTAGTACTATAAATTTGACTTCTACATGTCTAGTAATCAGTTTCACTATAACGGAATGAGTCAATAAAAGTGCCAACAACTGCTGGAGTTGGAATGTCTCATGCTAATTGTATATGACTAGTAAGTATTGCAACTACAATGGAATGGTTAACTAAAACTGCCCACTGCTTATGATATCAGGATAACTCGTGCTATCTATATCTGACTAGTAAGTGCTGCAACTATAATGGAATGAATAAAACTGCCAACTGTGTGAGTTCCTCGGTTTGACTTCCTCGTGTGGTCTCAAGGGAGAAATACCACATGGGTATGTTTTGGTGTTACTATCAGGTTGGATCTGAATAGGTCTTTCTTATCTCTCTCTAATAGCCGACAGTTTATCGAGTCTCTATAGGTTGTTTACTGCATGCTTTGCTGCCGCTTCAGTCCACCATACCTATGTAGGCGAGAGCTGCCGAATTCTAGACTCGTTGTGTACTGGCCTCAGTACTGACGCTCCTATTTTTCCTTTGCCCTTTGTCGGCACCCCTTTTGTTTTAGCAAGTTTGAGATTGATGTCGTTAGCAGGGTTACCCTTTCGGCTTGGCCTGGGCAGGGTTATGGATGCCATTAGTTATTCTTCAGGGCTCTTAGCCCAATTTGCTTCTTATCCGTACTCAGATGTTGTATCGTTTTCAAGGTGAATTGGATCTTCGTATTGTATATCTGTATTCTTGACTCAATGAGTCGTTGTTGTATATATATGTGTTGTTGGTTCCATCATGAATTATTGTGTAATGGTATTACTTCGTTTTCCACCCGCACGCAAGTGCCATGTGGGCGTCCTTGAATCGTTTCTATGCGGGTTTGGCGGGAAGCACTGAAATCTGCATAGGGCCAATTCGAGGGTGTTACAAGTGCGGTGGTCTCTGGTGTGGTCAAGGAAGGGGCTTTATCCTCCTCAGACAATGGTAAAGGCCAGCTGGTCTCCTCGGCCTCCGGTCGAGCTCCGACAGTCCTCTCCCGGGCTTCTTAGCGCTCTGCAAGAAAGGGAAAAGGGTCAAGGGGGAATCGGTGAGGGACGCAGCAAGGAAAAGAGGGCGCGGGGTGCTCGGGGTCGACGAATTGGACCTCCACCCGAGCTTCAATTGTGGCGGCAGTGCAGAGACTCCGGCAATAAATTATATCGGCCTGATGGCGTGCTTTAGGAATTGCGGAGAGGGGGAAAACGGCGGTAGCGAGGGTTATATAGAAGGGGCAGAGCGAGCACAAGGGGGAAACAGAATCGGGTGTATTCCACGGAAATCGGTGTCGGTAGTTCGTGTCGATGACGAACTCGTCGAGGGAGATGACAGGTGGGTCGGGGCTGTCAGCGGCTCAAGGGGAAGGGGGAAAGGTGGGGAGAGGGCTCTGTCCCGCGTGGGCCGCGGCGCTGCTGCTGGGCCGCTTGCTAGGGCTGCTACGCTGCTATGCGTCGCTCGCGCGAGCGGTAGGCTAGGACAGAGGCGAGGTGGGCTGGGCTGCGCGGCTGGGTAGGTTAGCTAGGTTTTTTTATTCTTTTGTTTTTCTGTTTTTACTGATTTCTTTTCAAGAATTTCTTTTTGAGTTCAGATTTGATGAATTTATTTGAGTATATAAAATTCAGTAGATTGTTTTAGAATGTTGATGAACATTATTCATGTCCAAATAAAATAGAGGATTCATAAATCCTTGTAAAATCTATATCTTCTATAACTTTTGCTTGTTTGTATTTATTCCATAACTTTTCATAATAGCTCCAAATGAGCTCAATTTTGTTTCTAAATTTTTCTATTATTTAGTAGGTCATTGTAGGATTAATTTGTAGTATTTTGTATTGATAGAGAATATTGGATTTATAAAATCCTTAGTTGATCTCTTGTAGGAGCCTTCCAACAAATCAAATTTGGGTTTTCAAAGTAGGGTTTTGGTGATCAATTTTTGCATGAATGCAAATAATTCCATGCCAATGCAATGCAAATGCAATTTTTTTCTAGTCCCAATTTCTAAAAACTTGGGATGTGACATACTAACCCCCTTAAGATGAATCTCGTCCCGAGATTCGAAATGGCTAGCAAGCTGTGGGTGGTGTATTCGAGGCTAATCCCCTTAAGATAAATGGACTTCGCACCTCTAAGGCTAATTTTTGGACTACATCTGATTCTTCTTCTTTCTGGGTGTGGTGTCATACCAATCTATCAAAACTTGATTATTAACCTTCCAATCCATGCTAGAGTTGCATCTAAGCCATGCGAATCAAATATACATAAGCTAGTGGGAAATTTATGTGCTACCAATCTCCAGAATTTAATGGTGCCATCTTGTACTAGCTTTCAATTTTTATCCTATGAGTTCTCTTCAACAGATCCTCTGAGTAACTCCATATGTGGTTGTTCTTATCCATGAACGCCTCTATATAGTGAATACGATACACCAGTATTGAAAGATTACAAGTGTGATGTATGAATTAGCTGGGAACTTACTAATCATGAAGCCTGGCTTGTTAAATACTTTTTTGATGTTCACATGGTACTCTAAAGCTCCTTCTCTGGGTAGTTTTTGGCATAATGTCCCAACTCGTTGCACTTGTAGTAGGTGATAGTACTGATATCCCTTATAGGCTTCATATTGTCAGCATATATGTCTTTTCTTGTTTCCTTTGCCCTTCTTCTTTTTTGGACAATGTGGCGCATAATGCCCTGGCTCTTTACAATTACGGCACAACAGTTGGGTAATATCCCTCACATTGGAGATGTGGCAGTTCTTCCTCTTCATAGGTCTCTCTAAGGCCAGGAGATCCCTTAGTTCTTCTTCCTCATATTTCACCACAAATTCAGGAAACCTTTCTCGTTTCTTGGAGCAGTCACTAGAGATATGACCTTCTTCTCCACATGAGTAACATCACTTTGTGGTCACATTGGATACAGCCTTATGAGGCACGACTTTGACTTCGGCCTCCGCCATATAGCTTGATTCTTCGTGGGTCTTCTTGAGGGCTTGATACATTTCATCCTTCGCTCCTTTACTCACATGTTGTACCATGGGGTAATGGTGACAACAAACAGGAACATGTTCGTTCCCTTCACATAGAAAGCAAGTGACTTGGGATGTGGGGCACTCCCCAGCTAGATGACTTCCATCACAATAGGGGCACTGATCATAATGCTCCTTGTATGTGTGTCCCAAGTCTCCACAGACTTTGCAAGCTTGAGGTTCCTTCAGAACATCCTCTTCAGTCGTTGATGCTTGGGGGATAGGACAAGGTCGCAATATAACTTCATCGAACTCCTCCCAAGTTATTTTTCTATTGTAGATGGCTCCATGCATCCTCCACCAAGTTGTATGATCCAAATTCATATCATCTATCGCACGGCGGGATGCCTTGCTAAAAGCTTCAATGTACTCCGCAATAGTATGCTTTCCTTGGTGTAGATTGTAGAATCTCTGGTGTGAATTCATGACTACAGATGAAACATGTGTATCTTGAAATGCTTTCTGAAACATGTTCCATGTTACATGTACTATGGGGTGAGTGACTTGATAGTTGTACCACCACTTTGCTACAGATCCTTCTAGTAAGTGAGTGGCAAACCTCACATTCTCTACATCTGGGCAACCAATAGTCACAAGGCTCTTGTTCACTCTGTGCAACCAATTATCCGCCATAGTAGGCTTGGAGAAGCTTGAGTATGCTGGTGGTCTGAGCATCAGAAAATTGCTGAGTAGGTCCTGCCGAGGCGATGGATTGTTGTTATTGTTCCGGGTGGCCATGAACTGCGCCATCACTTGTGCTAGTTGTGCTTGTGATTCCATGTGCTTCTCCATCTTAGTGGATTGATGACAGGATGGCATCTATTGGGACAGCAAAGACGAGCTATAGATAGAAAGAATAGAGAAGTATTACTACCCATAACTATATGAAATAATCAATTGACACACAAGCAAGCAATCATTACAAACAACACTCAAACCAAAATAGTTTTGTTTATGTTCCAGAAGTTTTGTTTTAGTGGCATACCATCCATAAAATAGTTTACATTTGATTAAAATTCATTTGGGGGTGAACCTACAATTTTTAAACCAATAGACAGAATCTGTCCTGAAACTACAGCAGTATTTACGAATTTTTCTGGGCATATTATACTCATCAGGAATTTTTGCTGATTTTTTTTCTTATGCTACAGCAAATTACGAACCAGATCCTAAAATATGAGCTCAAACCGAGTTACCGGTAAGACATGAAAAATCGCGCAGTACAACAGGTCAGGCAGAAAACTGCAGCGAAATTATCACAAAGTTCTAATCAAAACTTTCATTAACATGTTATGAAATATCTCAAAAATATTCTGAAACTTTGGGGTATTAAATAGCACAATCTAAGCACAATAAACTAGCTATCACATAAGTTCTTGCAATGATCGATTGCTAGCTCTAAACGAGCTCCTATAAAAACTATATGGTGGACATCATCTAGCTATTGTTCATCTTGCGCTTCCTCGCACAAGTGTTCATCCTCAAGTTTGAACAAGATGAGATTAGAAAAGAGAGGTCAAGAATTACAAGAATCTAATAAGTATAAAATTATGTCCTTCCTCTATGTTTTAAAAGAGAAGAGTATGAGAATTGAAGTGACAAGAAGATACTAGAAAGAAGTGTAAGATGAGAATAGATAGAATGAAATAGTCTTTATAATTAATATGGTTTTCCTATTCCAATCCTTGGTCACGATCCTACAGTCAACACACTACTCTGATACCATCCTGTAACACCCTCGCCTGATAAGGCTGAGTTCATGTATATAGTGCCAATCCCTGGATTGGTTCACTGACACACACAGTACAGATGAATACCAAAGAATATAACAGTGCATCATTATTACATCGAATGATCCAGAATTTGCAATTATTACATAACGCTTAGCTCAAAGCTAGCTCAAACCATCAAGTAGCATACGGAAGCATTAATATATAATAGGCTCCATCTTCAATTGTGCCACATGCGAACAACTGTTGAGTGGAGGTTCGCAACCTATAAGATCACTCAGAACAATCGGAACAATAACCTGCAACATAAAAGGTTGCAGCCAACGAGTGGTCAATACTTTGAATATATTGACAAGTGGAACTATGAGAGAAACAACAAGACTAATATCTACATGCATATCTGGCTTGTGAACTTTATCCTATCATTTGTAAAGCATTTGATCCTCAACACACAACCCAATTATGTTTCAACCACAAGTTTTATCAATTACAAGTTAGAATGAATGAGAACATGTCATAGCACCCATAATTCAGCAACTCAAACGTCTATTACCGGGGACATGGCTAAGAACTTAGTTTTACACCCTGCAGGGATTGTACACTTTACCCATATGACCTGGTCGACCCGCTCGTACCATGACACGTATATTGAGTCATGATAGGGAGAAGCCCAAGAAGAGACAATTCGGGAAGCAGTTCCCCAAGCCCATCCAGGCACTGTACCAACTTATCACATTCAATACATCTCTTGATACGAAGAGCTCGGTTCACCACGACCTACTAAGTCCATCCAGCCACCCATAACTCACTGGCATATGGCTGTACACGTAAGCTACCAAACAAAGACACTAATCATTTCTCTGGAACCTGGGTGGCCATCCACAAGTGAGATACTCGGGTAAACCAGAGACATGGGCCCGGCATTCACGAACCAAACAATTACCAATTCCACCCAGAGAGTTCATTAATTAAGTTATTTTTCAAGTTTTCCAAAACACAAACTTTCAAAACCATCTTTATCATGGTGTAACTCACCCTCGTCTACATAAGCAAACTAAGCACAACTACTTACGGTGGCTCATCTAACAAGGAAGGCTACGACCATAATAGGATATAACATAGAAATAGATATAACTTGTAAAAAACAAAACAAAGCTACAATGCATATAGAAAGTAAATAGGACTTTGATGAAGCTCCACTTGCCTTGGTAGTTGTCGGAGTCAAACACACAATCTGGACAATCACACGGGTTACAATCCTCACAATCTACACGGAAGCAATTCAACGAAATAAACAATCCACATATAGAAATCAATAAATGCAACACAATGCATGCATGGTACTTAAATAAAAGTTTCAGTAGTTTACTTATGTTCTCTGATTAATATTACTACTGAATGAATGCATGGAAAAACCTTTAATGCATTGAAAACAATTTATGCAATTTAGAGCACTAGTTATTAGGCTTTTAATCGAAGTATTGAGCCTCTACTTTTATGTGTGTTGTAAAATCTTGGAAAAACTCTACTGGATAGAAAATACGATTTAGAGCCTCGGGCAACAAGAATCACGCCAAAAGGACTTACAGATCGTTTTAAATAATTAAAATACTGCAGAATGCATTTTTATATACTTAAAATCAAATGTTCCGTAAACCTAAAATTTTAATTCAGAATAATGTTCTACTCCTCTTTGTGATTCCAGGTATAGGTCATTTGCAGTTTTCTGATAAGCAGATTATTTACTATGAATTTATTGCTCTAAAAAGGGTATTAAATCATTTAAAAATAAATACGACAAATACTTATAGTAATTGTCGGATCTAAAAACATATTAATATTCTACACAAAATTGTGAATCCAACGGTATATTATTTTCTATTTTTGGATATGTTGATCTTTTTATATGCATTTTCTAATATTTACATAATTTCTGCAAGTTTAAAACAATTTGCAATTAAAAGGGAATATTCCCTGGGCATATTCCGTGCTGACTGGGGGTCAGCGCTGACGCGGTGCTGACGTGGGCGCCATGCGGCGGAACGGGAGTGGGTGGTACCCCTTCGTGGGTTCCTTCTAATCTGGTGTGTTCAACGATGATCGGACGACTCACCTTGTCTGTGGCGAGCTTGCCGGTGCTGAGGGCGGGGCGGCGGCGGGTGGCTGTGGCGCAGCTCGGACTATGACGGTGGAGTGGCCTCCGGTGGTCTCTGGTGCTGGGGAACCCGACAACGATGTGCGGTGGAGTGCGGTGGTCTCTGGTGTGGTCACGGAAGGGGCTTTATCCTCCTTAGGCAACGGCAAAGGCCAGCTGGTCTCCTCGGCCTTCGGTCGAGCTCCGGTGGTCCTCTCCCGGGATTCTTGGCGCTCTGCGAGAAAGGGTCAAGGGGGAATCGGTGAGGGACGCAGCGAGGAAAAGAGGGCGTGGGGTGCTCGGGGTCGACGAATTGGACCTCCACCCGAGCTTCAATGGCGGCGGTGGTGCAGAGACTCCGGTGAGAAATTACGTCGTCCTAACGGCGTGCTTTAGGGATTGCGGAGAGGGGGAAAATGGCGGCGACGAGGGTTATATAAGAGGGACAGAGGGAGCACGAGGGGGAAACAGAATCGAGCGTATTCCACGGAAATCGACGGCGGTAGTTCGTGTCGATGACGAACTCGTCGAGGGAGATGACAGGTGGGTCGAGGTTGTCAGCGGCTCAGGGGGAGGGGAAAAGGTGGGGAGAGGGCTCTGTCCCGCGTGGGCCGCGGCGCTGCTGCTAGGCCGCTAGTTGGGGCTGCTGCGCTGCTATGCATCGCCTCGCACGCGCGGTAGGCTAGGACAGAGGCGAGGTGGGCTGGGCCGCGCGGCTAGGTAGGTTAGCTAGTTTTTTTTATTCTTTTGTTTTTTACTGATTTCTTTTCAAGAATTTCTTTTTGAGTTCAGATTTGATTCAAACGAATTTATTTGAATATATAAAATTCAGTACATTGTTTTAGAATGTTGATGAACATTATTCATGTCCAAATAAAATAGAGGATTCATAAATCCTTATAAAATCTATATCTTTTATAAATTTTTCTTGTTTGTATTTATTTCATAACTTTTTCATAATAGCTCCAAATGAGCTCAATTTTGTTTCTAAAATTTTCTATTACTCAGTAGGTCATTGTAGGATTAATTTGTAGTATTTTGTATTGATAGAGAATATTGGATTTATAAAATCCTTAGTTGATCTCTTGTAGGAGCCTTCTAACAAATCAAATTTGGGTTTTCAAAGTAGGGTTTTGGAGATCAATTTTTGCATGAATGCAAATAATGCAATGCAAATGCAATTTTTTTCTAGTCCCAATTTCTAAAAACTTGGGATGTGACAAGCGAATATCAAGGGTACAATAAACCCACGGAAACACACACGGCAGAAATAAATGGGGCAATTTCAACTATGGAAATGAGCTAAAAATTGAGGTATGTTCGATTAATGCTCATGTTGCAATACACAAGGAGAGATGCTAGCAATGACTCAACAAAACAGGCACAAGATTGCTAAATTGAGCAACCCACAAAGCACTAAGCATGTTAGTCTCGTAGGATAGTTCTAGACACCAAGAAAATTTTACTAAGGCATACAAAGATAGATATGATATATGGACTCAGTAAAAAAATTGATCTAAATATTTGGCCTCTGCCACGGCAGAAAAACACCCCAAAATCTTTTCACGGTCGAAACATCGCTGCTGCTATAGGACAGAGGGTGTCTGGGGTCGTGCGAGCAATACCCCGGGGGCTTTCCTTTTTTATGCTAGAGGACAGAGGTCATCTGTAGTTTTTTTTTATTTCACGCTAAAGCGCAGAGTTTGGCTGGGGTCCAGCGTGCGCTAGCGCGTGGTGCTTTTTTTCCCACGTGAGGAAGCTCACGTACGTGAGTAGGATCAGGATTCTCTTTCTTTCCTTTTGTGTTTGCCAAACGAATCTAGATCGTTTCCTTCTTGGACATGCACAAGTACAAATGGATCCAGAAACCGATCTAAAAAACAGATCTAGTAGATCTATATCTCAAGAACATGGACATACTCAAGACCATGAAGAATAGTCTAATACCATTCTATGGACTCCAATGCCGAAACAAAAACAGAATGAAACTAGACAAAAACTACGTGATGCAACCCAACATATGGCAATTACCATTGGTCCACATCATGCTACACCAACCACTCCTACAAAGGTGAATTCATTCCATCTCTTACCTTTCGATGGTTATCATGTGAATGGAATCCTACTTGAGACAAATCCTCATTACATGACTAGGTCCATGACCATGATGCCGAGAAAAGGATACAAGGATGAACCTAGAGCCAAGACCCCCAAGCAAGAGGCCTGGAAGAGAAGACGCAAGAAGAAGCTGAAGTAGCCCAGAGTCTCTGGCCACTCCAGCCCGGAGTCTCCGCCGAGACTGGAGTCTCCCCCCTGGAACCCGGAGTCTCCGACCCATACTCCAGGCAGGACTCTGGACCCGTGCCAGAAGCGGTCAGTACACCACCCCGGAGACTAGCCCGGAGACCCCAGCCGACCCCGGAATCTCCGGCCACCCCAGAATCTCTAGCCCCCAGACCCCGGAACCTCTGGTGTAAGTGATTCGGGCCTGCGTGCCTTGAGCTAGGCCTGGCCATGTAAGGCCCCCCAAACTTTCATTTATGCCTAGATTACCCCTAGCTCGTGGCTGGCCTATATATACCCCCCACTCCCTCCTTGAAACCCTAGAGTTGATGATGAATTGAGGCATGTTCCTAACCATAGATGGGAATCCCCTCTCAGTAGATTATCTATGAGATGTATAAGGCCTTAGAGTCGGTGCCCTTCTAAGTCGTCAAGACTCTCCTCAAGTGTTTGGTTCTCCCTATCAAGGATTCTAGTAGTGCTTGGTCTGTCCCTTTTGGGATTCTACTTGGTTGCTACTCTCTCCTTGGTTTGGATTCTATCATCCACTTGCCGATCTCTCCTTTGGTGATTCTACCGCAAGGTCTCTCGTCGAGGATTCTATTGGATTAGTTGTTTGAACCAATAGGAGCAAATCGAATCGGGTGTGATTTGGCGTGTGTTTGTATCTTTACCTTGCATTAGAGTTGCGTTCATCGTGTTCCTCGCGTGTTCTCTCACTCCCCGCCTCAAATCCGTGAATATCGAGCCACCTCAAGGCTAAATCCACAAGGCGACCCATATCACTACGACTCGGATTGGAAGAAAGGCTACACAAGAGAGACTATGATCAGTAACTAGAACTCATGAACAGTGTTATCTAGACTATGGCAATGAACTATTAACCCTAATTTTTTTGTGTGGCTTTTTCTGTATAGGACTAAAACAAGAACTAATGTACAGATGGATTTGTGGATGCTCAAGAGTAAATGCTGGAATCTGATACCAAGATGATATGGGGTGGTCTGATCTTCTTAGTGAGCTGGGGTTGATAGTAATGTAGATGATGAAGATAACTTGTATGAATCTGGGAACTCCCTGGCTAATTCCTGATGTCAGATGCAACAACTCTCAACCCTTCGGATATTCGCAACTCCACGCACTTACGCATGTAGTCACTGACCACAAAGTGGTATTGTAATCTACTAATTCCCAATGGAACAACAGATCACACTCAAACTTGCAATTGGATAATTCCCAATGGGATAACTAATAACACTCGATTATAGTAGCAACACACCAGATCGATACGAAGTGTTGCTGAGTAGTTCAGAGGTTCTCTTGTAGCAAAACAATCGGGAATCTAGGTTGTATTTTAATGTGGTCTAGTAATTGGGGACGCCTCAAACGACTTATATGGAGGGTGGGGCATCCTCCACACAAACCATGCCCAAAACCTACCATATCTTGGCTCAAACTGATCCGGTTCGACTCAAACTGATACATACCGACCCATAGATGGGTTCGGTCTACTTGGCGCGCAGGCCATATGCAAAGGTGCACCTCAAATGTGTCCCGGCGCGCCATCTGACTTCCTCAACATTTCTTGATCTCCTCTAGTGCGCATGCCTCCCTCGTGCATGCATTGGTGATCAACACATCCGGTTCCTCTTACTAGAGCTCTTCTCCTCGTGTAATGCTTGTGTTAACAATGAACCCGATCATACATAGATGCATAGATTTAGGTAGTATAAAGTTCTCATAAAGAAATACATCAGGTTCAGTTAGGAGTGAATTCACCTATTTTCCAAGTATCTTTGCACGAGCCCATGTAATGGGTCCAATCCTTATCTCATTTGACTTGTTATTTGCAGCAACATCTTCATTGTCAATAGGAATAGGAGATAGTGGAATAGTATGGATGTCCATATCAAACCCCCTATGGCGTACTCATCTGAAGGGTTCCGTAGTAGAAAACAAAAAATGTCTATCTACACGAACGCTAATACTAGGATCTATACTATGCAGACATAAGCAACGGAAGAGAAATATGGTACTCATACCTTCGAAGACCGAGGCACACCTTACGTAGGAAGGCGTATATTGATGAAGACGAACAACACCTCAAGTGTGGTGCCTCCGAAGTTCGACACACGTCCGGTGTAGGTGACGTCAACAGGACTCTGATCCAGTCGATTACCGGAAGAAGTAGATGTCGGATCATTGATCACATCAACCATGTGATGCATGCTCGACCTTTCGGTCTCTTGTATTCTGAAGCCATGTTTTTACATGCTAGGCTCGCCAGTTCTAACTTGTGTGTATTCGAAGTGCAACATGGCTTACACCCATTGTATGCGAACGTAGATATATCTGACACCTAATCATCATGAACTGCCTCATACCGAAGAACTTTCTTGGTGGTGCACACACAAGGGGAATACGATAACTGGAATATTGTGAGGGATTATCTTATTATCCTACCGTCGAATGTGTATATAAAGTTATACTAGCACAATAAGTAATACTTCATAAAGTAAAGTGTTATGACGTGGTTATAGCATCTTGATCATCATAAATAGCTTCAATGAAAGTTTCACAAACACGTCATTGCCATGTATTAACACATGCCCCTATGCAACAATAAAAATACAAGCCTCTATATTATCTATTGCAAGTTTTACGCGGCTTTAGGGCTTTCGTGGTAGAACCCCTTCCCACGTACGAATATGGAGCCACAACATGGATTCAATGGTTGATGTTCTTCTTCCCTTTTCAGGGCCCTCCAATGTTGATACCATATCAACTACTGTAGAGAGACAAACACCCCCCTAAGCCACTTTGATTTGTGGACCAATCTCATGAATGTGAGGTTGGTTGGGGGGCGCTTCATCAAACAGTGTCGCGATATGAACAAGAACATAAAAGAGGGTAGCAACTAGAGAATCAATGTCCACATATTGCTATGTGTTCTATCTGTACGACATGTCTACCCATAGACCCGCTCTGATACCACTAAGGGGTTCTGTAGTAGAAAACAAAAAAATTCTATCTACATGAACGCTAATACTAGGATCTATACTATGTAGACATAAGCAACAGAAGGGAAAGACGGTATTCATACCTTTGAAGACCGATGCACGCCTTACCCAGGAAGGCGTATATTGATGAAGACGAGCAGCACCTCAAGTGTGATGCCTCCGAAGTTTGTCACACGTCCGGCGTAGGTGACGTCAACCGGACTCCGATCCAGCCGAGCAGCGAAAGAAGTAGATGTCGGATCGCTGATCACACGACGGTAGTGTGAAGGTGGAGAACTCACGATCCATGAGGTCCTCTCCAATATTCCGGAGAAGTCCTCAATGGATGAGAGAGAGAGAGAGAATGAGAGGGAATGGGATGCTTCCAAAGGGGAGGGGAGGCCCCTATATATAGTGGGACGGGGCACATCACCCAGGGGCCAGTCGATGTGGGACTAATCCCCACACCCACCGGCCACCTAGGGGTAGCCGCCGACCCTAGGTGGGCCCCACTAGGGCGGGCCACTGAGCCCAGGCCGGCTGGCCCCCTCTCCCTAGGCGCCTTGCCTCTTGGGCCTCCCCTTCGGGTGAGGCCCATTAGCATTGGGCTGCCTTTAATAATAAAATAAAATATATATATTTAATATTAATTCTCCAATTAACATTCAAATACACATATTATCTTATTCCTTCACTCTGGAATAGCTTCCGGACCCCTTCCGATCTACATCGGATGTTACCCAGAACTATTCCGGTTTCTCTCTCTATTTCTCCTATGATACCTCATCTACCCTAAGCGTCCCCACCCTTAACCGTGACATCCTTCGGTTCGGAAACACTCCGGACATGATCGAGACTACTCTCACATCAATGATCAACAAAGGGACCTGGATGGCCATGTGACCCCCATGCTTATCATGAATATAATCGCTCGAACCGTGAGATAGTCGTTTCCCATTCCCTTTATCATTTGATACCTAATTCATCCGAGACTTGATCTTCGGTATCCCCATACCTTAGTTCGGTCTCGTTACCGATGAACTTGTTTACTCGTTCTTATGTCATTGCATTCCGTGACCAAGTCACATGCTTGCAAGCTTCATAAATGCAATGTCACCGAGATGGACACATGTATCTATCCATTACATGGATTAGACAAATCCTGCTCTTGATATGTACTCCTCTACGCGTCCCTTGGAAAACCTGAGTGGCACCTTTTTGATCACCCTTTTACGAGATGATACTTGATAACCATCTAAGCTTCCTCCAGAACGGTGATTTGCATTACCTCATACTCAGAGGATCAGGTTGCGAGGTTCTCTGTGTTTATCATCAATGTGAGATTTGTAACTAGATCACATTAAGATATAACTGTCGGATGTTTGTCTATCATGTCATTCAACTAATGGCATGACCACATTGACAATTGGCATAAATTCCCATGATCTTGAAACTCGGATCATCCTCATGACCAATGAACTAGTTTTCTAGAGATAACTAGAGACATGGTTTGTTTACATACCACACGTGTATTAACATTTCATATTAACACAGTTATAGCACGGTATGAAACGTATTATGAACATATAGGAGATATATCAATAAATACACTTTATTATTTGCCTCTAGGGCATAACTCCTTCAGTCTCCCATTTGCACTAGAGTACAAATAAAACTAGTTTACAATAGGCAGGAACCTAACACCAATCGAATCTCGGGGTTGTTCGTGCTTGTCTTATAGGGGAGCTTTGGTCAAAGGATCTACCATATTCAGTTCCGTATCTACTTTGCAAATCTTGACTTCACCTTTGTCAACATTCTGCCGGATGAAGTGAAATCTAAGCTTGATGTGTTTGCGCTATGGAATGAGTCCTCGGTTCCTTTGCGTTTGCAATAGCTCCCGTGTTGTCACAATAGATCATCACGGGGTCCTGCGCACTTTGAATGACTCCTAGTTCAATGATGAAATTCCTTAGCCAAACAGCTTCGTTCGCTGCATCGGCCGCAACAATGTATTCAGACTCCATTGAAGACTGCGCCACCATCGGCTGCTTCTTACTCTTCTAGCTTACCGCCCCACCATTTACTAGGAGCACAAATCCTGTTTGAGACTTCGAGTCATCATGATCTGAGTTCCAACTCGCATCCACGTAACCCGTTACGTTTAGAGCTTCATCACTTCCTCCATAGATTAGGAACATATCCTTTGTTCTTTTGAGATACTTTAGGATATTCTTCACAGTTGTCCAGTGATCCGGTCCTGGATTACTTTGGTATCAGCTCGTCAAACTAAGAGCCAATGCCACATCAGGTCACGTACTTAACATTGCATACATGATAGATCCTATGGCTGAGGCATAGGGGATGTAAGACATCTTTTCTCTATCATTATCCGTTACCGGACATTGAGTCACACTCATTTTGCAATTCTTCGTCATTAGCACAGAGCCGTTTTTGGCATTGTCAAGTTTGAACCTCTTCAAAATATTTTCGATGTAAGTACTCTGACTTAATGCAACTAGGTGTCTTGATCTATCTCTATAGATCTTGATTCCTAATATGTATGCAGTTTCACCTAGATCCTTCATGGAAAATTGACTACTCAAATATGCTTTCACGCTTCTCATTAGATCCACATCGTTTCCCATGAGCAATACGTCATCCACATATACTAGTAAGAAAACAACTGAGCTCCCACTCGCTTTCTTGTAAACACAGAACTCTTGTTGATTTTAGACAAATCCAAAACTCTTAATCACTTGATCAAAACGTTGGTTCCGGCTCTGAGATGCCTGCTTCAATCCATAAATGGACCGCTGAAGCTTGCACACCTTTCCAGCATCCTTAGGATCAACAAAACCTTCTGGTTGCATCATATACAACTCTTCATCAATGTGACCATTGAGGAATGCGGTCTTGACATCCATCTATCAAATTTCATAGCCGAAATGAGCAGCAATTGCTAGCAAAATCCAGACAGCCTTAAGCATCACTACGGGAGAATAAGTCTCATCGTAATCAACTCCTTGAATTTGTCGAAACCCCTTTGCAACAAGTCGAGCTTTGTGAATGGTCACATTACCATTCACATTTGTCTTTTTCTTAAAGATCCATTTATTCTCCACGGCCTTGCGGCCTTCCAGAAGATCTACCAAGGTCCAAACTTGATTTTCATACATGGATCCTATTTCGGATTTCATGGCTTCTAGCCATTTCTCGGAATCATCACTATCCATAGCTTCTTTGTAGTTTGCAGGTTCTTCATATTCATCTAGGATGACAGACATCACAAGGCTACTATACCAATCAGGAGTTGCACGAACTCTCGTAGACCTGCGTACGTCAGGAGTCTCGACATTGTTGTTTTGATTATCATCATTGGGCTCTTCCTCCATGTTGGAGAGTGGTTTCGGAACAGCTTTCGTTGCGCTACTCAGAATTTGGAGAGAAGGGTCAACAACTTCATCTAACTCAATTTTCCTTCCACTAACTCCTTTAGCAAGAAACTGTTTCTTGAGAAAGGTGCCAGCTTTTGCGACAAACTTTTTGCCTTTAGCCTGGTTGTAGAAGGTATAGCCAATTGTTTCCCTTGGGTATCCCACAAAGATACATTTTTCCGATTTGGGTTTGAGTTTGTCAGGCTGTAGTTTCTTAACATAAGCCTCACAACCACAAATTTTTAGAAATGACAACTTTGGTTTCTGGCCATACCATATCTCATATGGACTTGTCTCCACGGATTTGGATGGTGCTCAGTTTGAAATAAAAGCGGCGGTTTCCAACACGTATCCCTAAAAAGACACAGACAAATCAGTTAAAGACATCATGGACCGTACGCTATCCAATAGATTTCGGTTACGTCGTTCCGACACACCATTACGATGTGGTGTTCCGACTGGTGTAAAATGTGGGATGATCCCACAATTTTTTAAGTGCATGTTGAACTCATAACTCAAATACTTGTCTCCCCTATCCGATCGAAGATGCTTGATTCTCTACTTCTTTCTGAAATTCCTTGAACTTTTCAAAGGTTTCAGACTTGTTCTTCATTAAGTAGATATATCCATATCTACTTAAGTCGTCAGTAAAGGTAACAAAATAACGGTAACCATTGCGTGTTGAAATGCTCATTGGTCCACATACATCCGTATGTATGATTCCCAGTAGGTCCTCGGCTCTCTCCATTGTCCTGAAGAATTGTGTCCTAGTCATCTTGCCCATGAGGCATGGCTCACATGGATCAAGGGAATCAAAATCCAACGATCCAAGAAGCCCTTTTGAATGAAGCTTCTTCATGCGTTTTACGCCAATGTGACCAAGACGGCAATGCCACACAAACATGGAATTATCATCATTATGCTTACCACGTTTAGTATCAACACTATGGATGTGCGTTTCACAATCAAGATCAAGTAAGAATAAATCATTACACATAGGGGCATGAACATATAAAATCTCATTCATATAAATAGAACAACCATTTGTTTCGGATTTAAACGAATAATGATCTTGCAACAAGCAAGATCCACTCACAATATTAATACTTAGTGCGGGTACATAGTAGCATTTATTCAAAACCAAAAATAATCCTGACGGTAGATGAAGATGTAGGGTGCTGACGGCCATCACTTCGAATCTCGAACCATTGCCGACGCGCATCGTCACCTCGCCCTCCCTCAGGTGCCTCCTACTCTACAGTTCCTGTAGAAAGTTACAAATGTGAGCAACAGATCCGGTATCAAATACTCAGGTGTTACTCCTGGCGCTTGTAAGGAACACATCAATAACATGTATATGACATATACCTTTGTCCTTGGCGGCTATCTTGCCGGATTTCTTGTCTTCAAGGTATTTGGGGTAGTTGCATTTCTAGTGCCCATCCCCTTTGCAGTAGTAGCACATAGTGTCGGCTTAGGGCTAGGCTTGGCAGTCTTTGAGGTATTGGCAACGAACTTGCCATCCTTTTGGGGCTTCTTTCCCTTGCCTTTTCCCTTTTACCCCGGCTTCTTAAAGTTGGTGGTCTTATTGACCATCAACACAGTGTGCTCCTTCTTGATTTCTACCTCAGCAGTTTTGAGCATGGCCAACACCTCAGCAAGGGTCTTAGTCATCCCTTGCATGTTGTAGTTCCTCACAAAGCTCTTATAGCTAGGGGGCAGCGAGTGCAGCACCCTATCAATCGCGATCTCCTATGGGATTTTGCAATCCATGGCGTTCAAATGCTTAATGTAGCCAGACATTTTGACTATGTGCTCACTAATACTGTTGTGCTCTTCCATTTTAGCAGAGAAGAAGAGCTCAGAAGCATCATACCTCTCTGCGCGAGCCTGTGGAGCAAAGACAGCTTTGAGATCCTCAATGATCTCAAAAGCATTCATCTTCTCAAAACGCTTTTGAAGCTCCGGCTCCATGGCATAGAGCATTCCACTATGGATGAGGGAGAAATCATCCGCCTTGGACTTCCAGACATTCTTTTTGTCCTGGGAGGCAGAATCTGTAGGCTTAGCTGGAAGCTCATCCTCGATGACATAAGTTAACTTGTAGGGGACTAGGAGGATCCTAAGATTGCGGAACCATGCGGTGAAGTTGGTTCCATCAGTTTTTAGCTTGTCCTTCTCGGCGAAAGTGCTAAGGTTGAAAGTGGGTGGGAAAGACATCCATAATGGACTTGCAAATTGTTTAGACCATGTTCATAATAATGAGTTCAACTTTTAATTATACGGTCGTACTTAAAAAAAATAACTCCCACTCAAATGAACATCCCTCCACTCGTTTAGTGAACACATGATCCCAATCCCCTACACCTCCCCCGATCATCACGGACATCAGTGCAGTATCAAAGGTGGACATTCCCTAATGTTGATCACATCAACCATGTGATTCATGCTCGACCTTTCGGTCTCTTGTATTCCGACGCCATGTATGTACATGCTAGGCTCGCTAGTTCTAACTTGTGTGTATTCGCAGTGCAACATGTCTTACACCCACTGTATGCGAATGTAGATATGTCTCACACCCGATCATCATAGACTGCCTCATACCGAAGAACTTTCTTGGTGGTGCACACACAAGGGGAATACGATAACTGGAATACTATGAGGGATTATCTTATTATGCTACCGTCAAATGTGTATATAAAATTATACTAGCACAATAAGTAATACTTCATAAAGTAAAGTGTTATGACGTGGTTATAGCATCTTGATCATCATAAATAGCTTCAATGAAAGTTTCACAAACACGTCATTGCCATGTCTTAACACATGCCCCTATGCAACAATAAAAATACAAGCCTCTATATTATCTATTGCAAGTTTTACGCGGCTTTAGGGCTTTCGTGGTAGAACCCCTTCCCACGTACGAATATGGAGCCACAACATGGATTCAATGCTTGCCGTTCTTCTTCCCTTTTCAGGGCCCTCCAATGTTGATACCATATCAACTACTGTAGAGAGAGAGACACCCCCGTAAGCCACTTTGATTCGTGGATCAGTCTCGTGAATCACCATGTGAGGTTGGTTGGGGGTCGCTTCATCAAATAGTGTCGCGATATGGACAAGAACATAAAAGAGGGTAGCAACTAGAGAATCAATGCCCACATATTGCTATGTGTTCTATCCGTACGACATGTCTACCCATAGACCTGCTCTGATACAACTAAGGGGTTCTGTAGCAGAAAACAAAAAAATTCTATCTACACGAACGCTAATACTAGGATCTATACTATGTAGACATAAGCAACGGAAGAGAAAGATGGTATTCATACCTTTGAAGACCGAGGCATGCCTTACGTAGGAAGACATATATTGATGAAGACGAGCAGCACCTCAAGTGTGGTGCCTCCGAAGTTCGTCACACATCTGGTGTAGGTGACGTCAACCGGACTCCAATCCAACCGAGCAGCGAAAGAAGTAGATGTCGGATCGCTGATCACATGACGGTAGTGTGAAGGTGGAGAACTCACGATCCACGAGGTCCTCTCTAATATTCCGGAGAAGTCCTCAATGGATGACAGAGGGAGAATGAGATGGAATGGGATGCTTCCAAAGTAGGAGGGGAGACCCCTATATACAGTGGGAGGGGGCACACCACCCAGGGGCTAGGCGATGTGGAACTAATCCCCACACCCGCCGACCACCTAGGGGCAGCCGACGGCCCTAGGGTGGCCCCACTAGGGCGGCCCACTGAGCCCAGGCCGGCTGGCCCCCTCTCCCTAGGCGCCTTGCCTCTTGGGCCTCCCCTTCGGGTGAGGCCCATTAGCATTGAGTTGCCTTTAATAATAAAATAAAATATATATATTTAATATTAATTCTCCAATTAACATTCAAATACACATATTATATTATTCCTTCACTCCGGAACACCTTCCGGACCCCTTCCGATCTACATCGGATGTTACCCAGAACTATTCCGGTTTCTCTCTCTCGATTTCTCCTATAATACCTCATCCTTCGGTTCAGAAACACTCTGGACATGATCGAGACTACTCTCACATCAATGATCAACAAGGGACCTGGATGGCCATGTGACCCACGCGCGTTTCACGAATATAATCGCTCGAACCGTGAGATAGTTGTTTCCCGTTCCCTTTGTCATTTTATACCTAATTCATCCGAGACTTGATCTTCGGTATCCCCATACCTTAGTTCGGTCTCGTTACCGATGAACTTGTTTACTCGTTCTCATGTCGTTGCATTCCGTGACCAAGTCACATGCTTGCAAGCTTCATAAATGCAATGTCACCGAGATGGCCACATGTATCTATCCATTACATGGATTAGACAAATCCTGGTCCTGATATGTACTCCTCTACGCGTCCCTTTGGAAAACCTGAGTGGCACCTTTTTTATCACCCTTTTACGAGATGATACTTGATAACCATCTAAGATTCATCCAGAATAGTGATTTGCATTACCTCACAGTCAAAGTATCAGGTTGTGAGGTTCTGTGTGTTTATCATCAATGGTGAACTTTGTAACTAGATCTCATTAAGATATAACTGTCGGATGTTTGTCTATCATGTCATTCAACTAATGACATGACCTCATTGTCAATTGGCATAAATGCCCATGATCTTGAAACTCAGATCATCCTCATGACCAATGAACTAGTTTGCTAGAGATAACTAGAGACATGGTTTGTTTACATACCACACGTGTATTAATGTTTCATATTAACACAGTTATAGCACGGTATTAAACGTATTATGAACATATAGGAGATATATCAAATAATACACTTTATTATTTGCCTCTAGGGCATAACTCCTTAATCATCGACAATACCAGAACAAATACCTCATTGCTTTTGCTTTCATTTGTTTTTCTGAGGTTGAAACGAGCACGTACGGGTAATTTGGTGCATCCCTATGGGGTAAATATTTTCGAAAAGTCGTGTCTTTGGTTATGGACTACTTTTGATGCAGCACGTCCAATGGACATCCCTACATCTACACCACCAAGTCCCCCAAGTGGACCAATGACTTGTGCCAGAGTCAAACTCCTACAAGCTAAGGTTAACTCGCTCCTCTCCTCATGTGACTTTGATACATCCTTGGATGGCTTGCTACTTCATGCAACTACTCTATGCATTATTAGCTATGAAGGCCCAATGCATCGCCAACCCCCCACGGATGAAGTACAAGGAGAGGACGAAAAGAAGACGCTGCTGAGGCTGAAGCCCCGGAATATCCGGCCCTGAAGCCCAGAGTCTCCGGCACTGAAGCCCAGAATCTCCAGCCTCCCACCCCGGAGACTCCGGCCTGGACTCTGGACCAGTCTCCGAACCACCGCCTGGAGCGTTCAGTACACCCCCACGAAGTCTTCACCGGAGATCACCTTATGCCCTGGAGTCTCCGCGCACCCTGGAGTCTCCGTCTTACAACCCTGGAGTCTCAGCCCCTAGGACTCTAGGCAGGACTCCGGACCCCGCCTGGAAATCTCTGTATGCCGCCCTGGAGTCTGCCTCGGTGACCGCACTCCAACCCGGAGTCTCCGGCCACCCCAAAGTCTTCGGCCCTCACACCCCGGAGTCTCCAGTATAAGTGTGACAGACATGTTAAAGCCTTATGGGCCTTCGGCCCATGTAATCCCCAAAACCATCTAGACTTTACCCTTTTGATGCAGCCCATCCTACGGACGCTACTACATCTACATCAACAAGTCCCCCAAGTGGACCCATGACTCGTGCCCGAGCTAAACTCCTACAAGCTAAGGTGAACTCGATCCTTTCCTCTTGTGAGTTTGACACATCTTTGGATGGCTTGCTACTTCATGAGACTACACTATGTGTTATCAGATACGAACCCCCATCGGATGAAGTACAAAGAGCAGGACGTGAAGAAGAAGCTGCTGGAGCTGAAGCCCCGGAGTCTTCGGCCTTCATCCCCGGAGCCTCCGGCCAGGACTCCGGACCTGTCTCTAGACCCCCACCAGGAGCGCTCAGTACACCCCCACGGAGTCCTCACCGGAGAGCATTGTCATCCCCGGAGCCTCCACGCACCCCGGAGTCTCCGGCCAATCTACCTCAAAGTCTCCGGCCTACTCCCCAGGAGTCTATGCCCCAGGACTCCGGCCATGACTCCGGCCCCTTCACGAAAGTCTCTGTATGCTACCCCGGAAACTGCCTCGGAGTCCGAGTGCAGTCCCGGAGTATCCGGCCACCCCGGAGTCTCCGGCCCCTTGACCCCGGAGTCTCCGGTGTAAGTCAACCAGGCATGTCAAAAGCCTTTTGGGCATGTAGCCCATGTACCCTTTAGCCTGTCCAGACTTTACCCTTTATTGCCTAAACTACCCTTGAACTAGTGGCGGGCCTATATATATAGTCCCCCACATCTACTGTAAACGCTAGGCATGATATTTGGAATTAGTGGAAACCCCTTGTGGATCTATCTTGTTCTTGCCTCATGCTCCTTTGACAAAGGAGCACATAATATACCAAACCTCGTTGGAGTTTGCATCATGCCTCCGCATTGTACAAGGCCTAGGCATCGGAGTCCCTTTGCCTAGACGTCAAGGTCTCACCAAGTCTCCCATCTCGTTGTGCCGGTTCGCGAGAGAGTCCTCTGCCCAACGCCGATCCTAGGGATTGTGCCGAACCGGTCACCGCCAGCGTGAGCTATTGGTGTGTATCGTGGTTTTGTATATGTGTGTGTTCATCGCGTTCTTCGTGCGTAAGTTCATCGTGTTCATTCTCCCCTCCTCACCCCGCACTCCATCCTCGATTGGAGTGGGATTCGTGAAAGATCGGGCCACCCTAGAGGTTTTCCCTCAACATAGTGGTATCAAGAGCTTCATTGCTCACGAATTCCCCCACAAAATTTTCTTCTATCCACCCAAAATTCGAAAATCCCCAAAAAACAGCCCAAATTTTCCTTTGGATCGATCTCTTGATTTGGAGTGTTATTTGTGGTTTTGATCCAACCAAACCTTGTCTTAGGTGTTGGTCCAGCTCTATCCTGCGTTTTCCTAGCCCAATTTGGTCAAATTTTCGTGGATTTGAGGCCCCAAGGCGTGGATTTCTGCTCAAGAACACGAACAAGTGGAGCAGAGTTCCCGACCCTGGAGTCTCCGGCCTCAAACCCCGGAGTCTCTGGACCCCCCGGAGTCTCCGGCCTCAGACCATGGAGTCTCCGGCCCTGACGCCTGATTTTGACAGTTTTTGCCTCTTTTTCCGTTTTGGCTAATTCCTCTTGTTTGTTTGTGTCCCATGTGCGTGTTGTCAACTAACAACAAGCTTCTGCATCGACAACTCCAGCACTCATTGACACCAGCGGCCCACGAACATCATTCTGCACCGTCGACAGCAAGTTCATCATCACCAACAAAGGTATAACTTGTGTCACCTTGTTAACCCCTATCTTCCTTTGTGGGTACCTATCCCACGAGAGTGGCTCATCTTGTGTTTGCTTGAGCATTGTGAATTTGTACTTGGATAGTGAGAGTGCAAGAGCAATATCAAGTGTGACTAGGTAGCATCAAGGGAGAGCAAAAAAAAGATACAAAGCAAAACAAAAAGAAAAATAGTCTCTCATTGCAAAAGAGAGTCTCAAAGCGTGTAAGCAAGAGAGAAAGAAGAGCGCCCAAGGAAAGTGCACAAATGCGTTGCTCAATTTTCTTCTTTGCAAACGAGCCACGGTCTCTCCTTGCATTGGCACGACACCGAGCATAGTCTTCGTTAGGACATTTTGTTTGCTCATTTTCATAGTCGTGTTAATCCCAACAATCTCCACGTGTGTGTATATAGTCGTAGGTTCCCGTCACCCTTTTGAGTTGTTGACCTCCGCCTTTGACTTGAGTTTTGTTTGGATTTTACCCACTTTTGACCATTCCTTTTCTTTTGGTTGGTTCTTTGGCATTCCACAACCCTAACCTACCACCAACAAGCTTTTGAGAGTTAGTTCTTTCTTTAATGTGAGTTTTATTTGCAATTCCACTTTGCACGCTTATTGCTCTCACTTGTGGTTTCTAGTTTGGTGCAATCCCCAAGGTGAGGTACAAGGCTAACACCACCATATTCCACTTCCATATAGAATACTTGTGTGTTTTGCATGATGGATAGGCACGGTGAGTCGAGCCAACCACCTTCCCAAGAAGGAGAACATGGACCGTACATGACGCGTGCAAGTCGCTTCATCGTCCGACAAGAGTTCCGTGATCATTGCCAAGCCCTTGAGACACGACAAGATGAACAATTTGGCGAGACGCAAGCCGAGTTCAAGAACATCGACAACCGCTTCGATGGCCTCGAACAACAAATGCATGCATTGCATCACAACTTCGGCCACCAAAATGAAGCGCTTCAACGCTCCGTCGCCGAAACAAATGACAATCTTAGACGCCTCATCGACGGAATGGCAAGACCGCGTTCACGTGCCTCAAGATCTTCAAGTTCTTCGCGCCGTCATGCTCCTCCTCAACAAGATCTACATCCAAGTGCTCCAAGACGCAATGACACCCCCGTGGTTGAAGATGGAAGCTCTTCGAACTATGTACCTTCCCCACGGCACGCTGCAACGTCAAGCTATGATGGTGATTTCTCTTCAAGGCCACGAGCAAGGCAAGAAGCACACTGTCATCACGCAAGGGCACTAGTGATCCAAAAAGAGCAACCACAAGAAGAACCTCAAGTGCAACCGCAAGTCTACCACCATCACCCGCGACACATACTTGACACAACAACTGGTGACTCCAATTTGGATAATCAAGCTCGTCATCGACGTGAAGCTCTCCAAGATCCTCCTCCTCGTCATCATCGTCATGAACGTCCACACCGACACCATGGTCATCACGAGGCGCCTCCTCCACCAAACCAAAACATGGAGCATCAGAGTGGTACAAGTTGAGTGATGCCCACCATGTCAATAGACTCAAGACCATGCTCTTTGCTGTGAGGCCCATATGCCTAATCACCATCACCAACGGAGGAACAAGCCTCCTCTTCGTCATCAACCGCGTCATAAGGCTCCACATCCTCAACACCATCATGGGTCCCAAGTGCCTCAACATCGTCAACAACCGCGCCAAGAGAAAGAGCAAGCTCCGCAACAACAATATCAAGACAAACCTCCGCAACAAGGTCGCAAGAACCAAGTTCCACTGCATCAACAACAAGATCATCAACAAGGTCACCAAGCTCGTCACAATGACCGCAACGATGACGAAACTTTTGGCAAGCTCAAGTTCATAATGCCCAAGTTTACCGGATCCAATGACCCCGCAGAATACCTATCATGGGCACTCAAAGTCGACAAGATCTTCCGCATGCATAACTATAGCAATGAGAAGATGGTCGCCATGGCTTCACTTGAGTTTGATGATTATGCCAACCTTTGGTGGGAACACGTTCAAGTTGCTCGTGATGCAAGACAAGAGACGCCAATCACAACTTGGCATGACATGAAGGATCATATGAGATCCCGCTTTGTCCCCGCGCACTACAAGCGTGACCTCTTCAACAACCTTCAATCGCTTCATTAAGGGACAAAGACTATGGAAGATTACTTCAAGGAAATGGAACTCAACTTGATTCGCGCAAACATTGATGAGCGCATGGAGCAAACTATGGCACGCTTCCTTATTAGGTTGAACCACCCAATCAAGCGCATCGTCGAGTTCCAAACATACAACGACATGGTTGAGCTTGTGCACATCGCAACAAAGGCTGAACGTCAAGTGCAAGAGGACATCAAGTACAACAAGCTCAAGACATTTTTCACCTACAAGCAAGCTTCAACCGCTACGCCAACAACCTTCAATGGAAGCTCCTCAAGTACCTCCAAGCCTTCCTTCAAGCCCACACTTCCTCAAGGAAAACTGCCCCAAGTGGCAAACAAGCAAAGAGTGATACACCTTTCAATGGTGAATGCTACAAGTGTGGAGGCAAAGGACACAAGTCGGCCGAATGTGGAAACAAGAAGGTATTGTTCATCCATGACAATGGCGACGAAGAGTACTTGAGTGAAGATGAATTTGATGCCCGTGTCAAGGAAGAAATGACAAGGCAACAAGTAGAAGATGAACAAGAACTCCTCATGTGTGAACATGACGCAAGTCCATTGCTTGTCGTCACAAGGATCTTGACCGCTCAAGCACAAGAGCATGAAGACCAACGCTCAAATATCTTCCAAACATGAGCATGCATCAATGGCAAGTATATTAAAGTGATCATCGATGGAGGGAGTTGCCACAACCTTGCTAGCACCAAGTTGTGTGAGAAACTCAACCTCACCCTCCATCCGCACAAGCACCCCTACGACGTGCAATGGCTAAGTGACCAAGGGTCCATGAAGATCAAGCATACCGTATCAGTCTCCTTCGCCAGTGGCCACTACAAAGACATGGTGGAGTGTGATGTGGTTCCTATGACAGTTTGCCACATGCTTCTTGGTCGACCATGGAAATTTGACAAGGCTGCTCTACATGATGGTCACACCAATGTATACACCTTCAAATGGCTCAACAAAACATGTGTTTTGCAACCAATGACTCTTAGCCAAATAATTACGGATAATGCAAAGGCTTTAGCGAGGGAGCAAAGCACAACACCTCCTTGTGAGAAGAGCGGTGAGAGAGAGAACCACCTCATAGTGAGTGAGAGCCACAAGCCAAACTCGAGTGAAAAATATAAGAGTGTTCTCCTTGCCACCAAAAGTGAGATGAGAGATGTTCGGAACAACCCATCCATCTTGCACTATGTCCTCCTTTGTAAGGGACTAGTGCAAGGAACTAATGAATTAACCAATGTTCCTCCATCTTTCATGATTGTTTTGCAGGAATTAAGGATGTGTTCCCCGAAGAGATCCCACATGGACTACCTCCTCTTCGCGGCATCGAACATCGCATTGACCTCGTCCCCGGCGCACCCCTTCCAAACCGTGTCGCTTACCACATGAACCTGGAGGAGACAAATGAGATTGAACATCAAATCAACCAACTCGTCTCCAAAGGTTTGATCCAAGTTAGCACTAGTCCAAGTGTCGTACCCGTGATTCTTGTTCCAAAGACGGATGATACGTTACGGTTATGCATGGACTGTCGTCCAATCAATGCTATCACCGTGCGTTATCGACATCCCATACCACGTCTCGATGACATGCTTGATAAATTGTGTGGAGCCACTATTTTTCGAAAATTGATCTTCGTAGTGGTTACCATCAAATACGCATGGCTGAAGGTGATGAGTGGAAAACTGCCTTCAAGACCAAACTTGGTCTCTATGAATGGTTGGTTATGCCCTTTGGCTTATCTAATGCCCCATCCACCTTCATGCGCCTTATGAATCACATCTTGCGTTCTCTCATTGGAAAAAGTGGTGTTGTCTATTTCGATGATATTCTTGTTTATAGCAAATCACTTGAGGACCATATAACACATGTCAAGGAAGTTTTGCAAATCCTTCGACATGAAAATCTTTATGCTAATCTTCCCAAGTGCACTTTTGCTAAAGACATACGATGATTTTTCTTGGATTTGTCGTTTCTTCGAAAGGAATTGAAGTTGATGTTTCCAAGGTAAAGGACATACGAGATTGGCCCATCCCAACAAATGTGAGTGAACTCTGAAGTTTTCATGGTTTGGCCGGGTTCTATCGTCGCTTTGTGAAAGACTTTTCGACCATTGCTTGTCCCCTAAATGAATTGACCAAAAAGAATGTCACCTTCCTGTGGGGCAAGGCACAACAAAAAGCTTTTGATGAACTTAAAAAGAGGCTCACCGAAGCACCTCTTCTTGCGTTACCGGATTTCACTAAAACTTTTGAGATAGAGTGTGATGCTAGTGGTATTGGCATTGGAGGAGTCCTTATGCAAAATGGACGTCCTATAGCCTACCATAGCGAGAAACTTGATGGTGCTCGCCTTAATTACCCGATTTATGACAAAGAGCTTTTTGCTTTAGTTTGTGTCCTTCATGTTTGGCAACACTACCTATGGCCCAAGTAATTTATCATACATTTCGACCATGAGTCATTGAAATATCTCAAAGGCCAAGCTAAATTGAGCAAGAGACACGCTAAGTGGGTTGAATTTATGGAGTCTTTTTCGTACATTGTCAAGTATAAGAAGGGAAAAGATAATGTAGTTGCGGACGCTTTGTCTCGCAATCACACAAGCCTTCTTACGAGACTTGAAATCAACGTGTTGGGTCTTGAGGAAATAAAATCTGTGTATGCTTCCGACCCATTCTTTGAACCAATTTTCGCAAAGTGCTCCAATGACAAAGGAGTTGATGATTTCTATTTGTATAAGGGCTTTCTATTTAAACAAAACAAGCTATGCATTCCGAAGTCATCGCTTCAACTTTTGCTTCTCCAAGAATCTCATGGTGGAGGCCTTATGGGTCACTTTGGCCGTGACAATACATGGGACATGCTCTCCAATCACTACTTTTGGCCCAAGATGAAGCGTGACGTGGAGCTCTACGTTCAACGATGCACGACATGTGTTCAAGATAAGTCACAAGCTACCCCCTATGGTATTTATATGCCATTGCCTATTCCTCATACACCTTGGTCTGACATTAGCATGGATTTTGTGTTAGGATTGCCTAGATCTAAGCATGGTCATGATTCTATATTTGTTGTCGTGGATCGCTTTTCCAAAATGGCACACTTCATACCGTGCCATAAGACCGACGATGCTTCACATGTTGCAAATCTGTTTTTCAGGGAAATCATTCGTCTTCATGGTGTGCCAAGAACAATAGTCTCCGACCGTGACGTCAAGTTCATGAGCTACTTATGGAAGACCCTCATGGCCAAGCTCGGCGTCAAGCTCCTCTTTTCATCTGTGTCACATCCTCAAACAGATGGCCAAACCGAAGTTGTCAACCGCATCCTCGGGACTCTCCTTTGTGTGTTGATCAAGAAAAATCTCAAGGATTGGGATGAATGTATTCCACAAGTCCAGTTCGCCTACAACCATTGCAAGCACTCAACAACCAAGATGAGTCCATTCATGATCGTCTATGGCTTCGAGCCCCTCACCGCACTCGACATCCTACCACTACCTCTCCATGAGCACACCAACATGGACGTCGAGAAGCGCGCACAAGCTATGAAGAAGCTTCATGAAGAAATAAGAGCTACTATCGAGTAGCAAGTCCTTCGCCAAGCTTCAAGGTTAAAAAAGGACAAGAAGGATATGATCTTTGAATAAGGTGATCTTGTGTGGATACACCTAAGCAAAGACCGCTTCCCCAAGGAACGTGACTCCAAGCTCAAGCCAAGAGGAGATGGTCCCTTCAAGGTCCTCAAAAGAATCAACAACAACGCCTACATCATCGACATACCGACCTCCAAGTACCTTGCAAGCAATACATTCAATGTCAAGGACCTTGCAACCTACCATGGATTTGTTCAAGATGATATCCATGAAGAGTCGAGGACGACTCTTTCCCAAGGGGGGAGCTGATGCAGCCCGTCCTACGGACGCTACTACATCTACACCAACAAGTCCCCCAAGTGGACCCATGACTCGTGCCCAAGCTAAACTCCTACAAGCTAAGGTGAACTCGCTCCTTTCCTCTTGTGAGTTTGACACATCTTTGGATGGCTTACTACTTCATGCGACTACACTGTGTGTTATCAGATACGAACCCCCATCGGATGAAGTACAAAGAGCAGGACGTGAAGAAGAAGCTGCTAGAGTTGAAGCCCCGGAGTCTCCGGCCTTCATCCCCGGAGTCTCCGGCCAGGACTCCGGACCTGTCTGCGGACCCCCACTAGGAGCGCTCAGTACACTGATACATTGCAAATGTATCTATAATTTTTAATGTTCCATGCTTGGTTTTATCCACTTTCTTATGTTTTGTTCCAACTTTGGAGTACTTTTCATATGATTTCTTGGACTAACCTATTAACAAGAGCCACGGTGCCAGCTGCCTATTTTCTGCTGTTTTTGGTTCCAGAAAAGTCAGAAAATGAATATTCTCGGAATTGGACGGGACAAAAGCCAAAGTGCCTATTTTTCCGGAAGTCATCAGATGCCAGAGTACGAGACGGAGAGGGGCCAGGGGGCTACCACACCACCTGGCCATGCGGCCCAGCCTGGCCCACGCCAGGGGGTGGTGTGGCCAGCCCAGGCACCCCCTCGGCCTCTCCTTCCGCCTATAAGATGCCCTCGGGATGAAAACCCTAAGTACCCGATCAAAAATCCACGAAAGAGTCTGTAGCCACCGTAAACTCCATCCCTAGACCGGGAGGGATCTGAAGCTCTTCCCGGCACCCTGCCGAAGAGGGGAATTCACCCTGGAGACCTTCTTCATCACCATGCAAGCCTCCAGTGTGATGCGTGAGTAGTTCATCTCTGGACTACGGGTCCATGTACTAGCTAGATGGTTGTTCTCCTCCTTTGTGCTTTCATGTCTAGATCTTGTGAGCTCCGTTCATGATCAAGATCGTCTATTTGTAATTCTGCATGTTGTGTTTGCGGGGATCCGATGGATATTGAGATGGTATTTCAGATTTATTATTGATTCTATCATGTCTTTGTTATTTGTGATCTTGCATGCTTTCTGTTGTTAGTAGCCATCTTGGCCAAGTAGATGCTAGCAACTCCAAGAGTTAGTATTTATGCTCGATAGTGGGTTCATGCCTCTGGTAATCTGGGGAAGTGACATAAATCTCTAAGGTACTAGATGTGCTGTTGCTACTAGGGAGAAAACAACAATCCTTTGTTCATAGAACAATCGTATTGTTTACTTTACACGCAATTCGTAAAGCAATAATCTGTTGCTTGCAACTTAATACTGGAGGGGGTTCGGATGATAACCTAAAGGTGGATTATTAGTCATAGATGCAGTTGGATGGCGGTCTATGTATAATGTTGTAATGCCCAATCAAGTCTCAAAGGAGTCAAGATGATTAGTATATGCATGTATTGCTTTCTCGATGTTTGTCAATTGCCCCGCTGTAATTTGTTCACCCAGCATGTTATCTATCTTAAGGAGAGCCACTTCTAGTGAACTATGGATCCCGGTCCTTTCCTTTTACATACAATCTACAAATTGTTTACTGCTTTGTGTTTACTTTCTACAAACTATTACTTCTTTCCATTCGATACGTTTAATCCTTTGTTTTCAGCAAAACACGGTGAGATTAACAACCTCATCGCAAGTTGGGGACAAAGTTATGTGGTTGTGTTGTGCAGGTCTCCATGTTGCTACTAGCACCGACAGTGCGCCCTGCCAAGGCTCAGCTAGCAACACCTTTGGGTTGTTTCCGTGCTCCTACTGGTTCGATTAAACCTTGCTTTCATAACTGAGGGAAACTTGCTGCTGTGCTCATCATACCTTCCTCTTGGGGTTCCCAACGAGCTCTACATCAACCACGAGCCATCAAGCATCTTTCTGGCGCTGTTGCCGACATCTTCACAAGGGGAGTCCCTCATAGCCAATCTCTTTACTTTGTTATTTTTGTTTTGCTTAGTTTACTTTTTGTTTTGTTTGCTTGTTTCTTTATCAAAAACACAAATAAATTAGTTTTACTAGTTTGCTTTCTTATTTGAAAACCCAAAAAATGACTACTCTTGAAAACACTAAGTTGTGTGACTTCACTAGCACCAACAACAATGATTTTATGAGCACACCTATTGCTCCACCTGTGCCTGAAGGTACTTTCTTTGAGATAAAACCTGCTTTACTCAATCTTGTTATGAGAGAACAATTTTCTGGTATTGGTAATGAAGATGTTGCTGCCCATCTAAATAACTTTGTTGAACTTTGTGAGATGCAAAAGCATAGGGATATAGATGGTGATATTATTAAGCTGAAATTGTTTCCTTCCTCTTTGAGAGGAAAAGCTAAAGAATGGTTGAATTCCTTAACTAGGAATAGTATTGATTCTTGGACTAAGTGCAAAGACGCTTTCATTGGAAAATACTATCCTCCTACTAAGATTATATCTATGATAAGTGAGATAATGAAGTTTAAACAATCTGATAATGAACATGTTGCTCAAGCTTGGGAAAGAATGAAATCTTTGGTAAAGAATTGTCCCACTCATGGACTGACTACTTGGATGATCATCCAAACTTTTTATGCAGGATTGAACTATTTTTCAAGGAACCTATTGGACTCTGCTGCTGGAAGTACCTTTATGACCATCACTTTGGGTGCTGCAACAAAACTTCTGGACAATATGATGGTTAATTATTCTGAATGGCATACTGAGAGAGCTCCACAAGGTACGAAGGTAATTTTTGTTGAGGAAACTTCCTCCTTGAGTGATAAGATTGATATTATTATGTCTATGCTTGTTAATGGGAAAGCCCATATTGATCCAAATAATGTTCCTTTAGCTTCTTTGGTTGCTCAAGAAGAGCAAGTTGATGTAAACTTCATAAGAAATAATAATTTTGGCAATAATGCTTATAGGAGTAATTTTGGTAAAAACAATTATAAGCCATATCCTCCCAACAATGGTAATTCTTATGGAAGTTCCTACAACAATAATAGGAGTGCTCCCTCTGAACTTGAAGTTATGCTTAAGGACTTTATTAGTAAACAAACTGCTTTCAATAAAACTATTGAGGAAAAACTCTCTAATGCTGAAAGAAATATAGCATCTTTGGCTGAAGATCAATCTTCTTTGAATAAAATGGCTGCTAAACCTGAAACTAATGATAATCCCTTTGCAGCTACTAATGCTATATAAGTAAGAATTGATGAAAATGTTAGACTATTAGCTGAATTACATGCTAAGTGGGAAAGAGAAGATGAAATTGCTAGAAACATTAGTGTTTCTACTATTACCACCACTAGTGTTGAGGCTAGTAACAGTTCTACTACTTTAGATGATAAATTTGATTTTGATCTTGATGGTTGCAATATCTCTGAAGTTATTAAGTTCCTACAAAAGCTTGCTAAAAGTCGTAATGCTAGTGCTATGAACATGGCCTTTACAAAACACATTACTGATGCCCTCATAAAGATTAAAGAAGAAAAGATGAAACATAAAGCTTCTATTCCTATAAAACAAGAAGATGCTTGGGAACCCATCATTAATATGAAAGTGAATGACTTTGATTTCAAAGCCTTATGTGATCTTGATAGTAGTGTTTCTATTATGCCTAGAAGGATTTATGATATGCTTGATTTGCCTCCACTTGAAGATTGTTATTTGAATGTCCCACTTGATGATAATGCTAAAAAGAAACTCATGGGGAGTCTTAATGATGTTCTTATTATGGTTAACAATGCATATGTCCCTGTTGATTTCTATGTTTTGGATGTTAAATGCAATGCTTCTTGTCCTATTACTTTGGGAAGACCTTTTTCTCAGAACTGTTGGTGCCATCATTGATATAAAAGAAGGCACCATTAAATATCAACTCCCACTCAAGAAAGGTATAGAAAACTTCCCTAAAAAGATAGAAAATATTTCTTTTGCTTCTCCTATGAAAACAAAATTTGGTCTTAATGCTTCTTCATTTCAGAACACTTGATTCTTTCTTTGCTTCTTATGCCTAACTTAAAGGCGTTAAAGAAAAGTACTTGTTGGGAGATAACCCAAGAGTTTTAGATGAGTCTTGGAAGTTATTACCTCTGTAATAACCTCTCCTTATCCTTTTTATTTGCTTTTTGTGCCAAGAGTAACCTCTAATGAGAGTGAAGTAATGATTGGGAAAGTTGCTATCCCGAAACAGATTTTTGTGCTTCACCGTAAAAATTCCTGAGAGATCTCTGTATGTCGGATTGAGCCGTAAGTTTTTGTGCTTCTGACCCAGGTTGTTATCTAACTTTCGTTAGTTCAACACTTTTTGATTTGAGCAACAGAAGGTCTTCGAAAAAAATCGTCTTTACCTGCTGGTCTGTTTTGACAGATTTCTGCCATTTTCTGCATTTGCTTCTTGCTGGTTTCTTTTTGAGTTCTTTTGGGGAATCGAGCTTTTTGAGGGAAGTGATTCAGTAGCTAGTGTTCTAATGGAAGTTTATTTGGTGTTAGAACTGAACCTTAAGACTTATTTATCTTGAGTGCACTAATGTTGCTAATAAAGATTGTGTGAAGTTTTGTATGAAGGAAAAATTTCAGGTGTATGGAAAGAATGAATAATGATATGAAGGATGGACTAAAGCTCAAGCTTGGGGATGCCACGCGTGTCACCCCAAGAAATATTCAAGAAGTACAAGCGTCAAAGCTTGGGGATGCCCAAGGCATCCCCTTCTTCATCAATAAAAATCCCAGGTTTCTTCCAAACGCTTCATTTTTATTGTTTCATGCACAGTTGTGTTGTTCTTGGAGCGTCTTCTTTTTCGTTTTCGTTTTGGTTTTTCGTTTGCTTGGTTTTCTTAGTTTGCTGAATAAATTGGTTGGACCCCCTCTTTCATACATTGGTTTGCAAATAGTTTGGTTTGGATTGGAAAAGAGTAGGAAAGTTCATGCTTATGTGGTAAAAAGAGCTCGTTTTTGACTGTGGCGTATGCTCTATCATGCCATGCTTGATATTGTATTGGATTTATGCTTAGTATTCTTTGTTGTAGCATGACTTGTTATAAACAATTGAGATTGCTTAATGTGCCTTGGATGAATCATGCGTTGTTTTAGCATATTAAAGCATAGTATAGTGGTATTCTCCTTTGATGCTTTATTTGGGTTGACTTGGAGCATGCTCACACCATGTTATGACTATCTCAAGTCACCATAGCCTTTACGATCCTTTAGTTTTCAACTTGTAGTATCACTTTATGCTTTGATCAATGATGTTTTGTCGTTCTGCATGATTATGGCCATTATTGCTCTCTTAGTTTATCGCTCCTAGTCTTTTGCTAGCCTCCACAACCAAGTATGAGTTCCACTCATGAATCCAACTCCCTAAACCAAGTTATTCCAAAGAGTCCACCATACCTACCTACTAGCTTATGCTATTCCAAGTATATTCATGCTTTTGTTTACCTTCCAAATTAAACTTGTTATGAGAAAACTAGTGATTAAAGCTCTCACGAACTTGATGACACACTTTACTTTTCTTGCCCTTAATAAACTTAAACCATTGTGTCATCTATGTTGTATATTCTTGCACTTATTTGTTGGGGATTAGCAGAACCATGCTTTCATGGGGAACGCATTCAACATTGCACTTGGTACTTGTACCTAGTTGATATCATGCTCTTTTGTATATGGATGTCGTCGGTGTGAAATGAAAGGGGAGCTTGTAAGTCCATGGAGTTATGTATATGTGTTAGAGAAACGCCTAGGCCGCTAGTCTAATCCATGTTGACATGGTGGAAACCTGCAGCGTAACCATAATGAGCTGTCTATGAAGCATTCTTCTTATAAAAAAAGAGTCCTATATTGAGAAAAAAGAGAAAAGGAAAAAAAAGAGAATATGAAAAGAGGAAAGAGAGAAAAAAGCACCATATTCCCATGGTAAATAAGAAGATTGCTGAGATGCTCGTTGTCTGCTTGCCTTGTCATTTTGATATGGGGATTCTTCCGTATCGTCGGGCAAGGGGTACCCCGTTGGCGGTTCTCTATGATACACATGTACTTACGATGACAAGAACTTACCAGTGACTAAACTTGAGTAGCATGAGGAGCGGCCCTCATATACAAGGGACATAAGATTTCTGACTTATACTTCGTCAAGCATGTACAGCATAGTTTGTTCACTTTAACCTTAATCACTTCAAGATGCTTATGTTAGGGGCAATGAGAGCTGAAAGCCATAAGTACCATAATTTTTGGAAGCTCTTTATGAGACTTGAATCCCTACTTCCTTCTATGAAGGCCTTTCTTCCACCATTATATTGAGTCTCCACCTTCTACCTTTATGCACCTACTTTGAGAGAATAGTGGCCATTCTTAGTTCTATGTGCATTGTCCCAAGACTAGTTGATTGATGCATATCTTGATATTGCTTGTTTTAAACTATTTGTATCTAGTCACTCTTATAAACTTTGAAGGTGTCCTATGCATTTATATTTGCTACTCTATGAGGGACAAGCTAAATGCTATTATGCTATGTTTTCTTTATGTGAAAAAAGCATTGTTATTCATAAATCTTTTGTTTGTGCCTTTTCATGTTGCATCATAATTTCTTTGTCTTATTGCTAGAACTTTGTCTTTCATGTTTTGATTGAAGTACTATGATCCCAGCTTTGAATGTTTTACAAATACTTTGATCAAGTCTTTGATGGTGCATGTCACCTCAAAAATTATTCTTTCTTTTTCTCACTTACCTACTCGAGGACGAGCAGGAGTTAAGCTTGGGGATGTTGATACATTGCAAATGTATCTATAATTTTTGATGTTCCATGCTTGGTTTTATCCACTTTCTTATGTTTTGTTCCAACTTTGGAGTACTTTTCATATGATTTCTTGGACTAACCTATTAACAAGAGCCACAGTGCCAGTTGCCTATTTTCTGCTGTTTTTGGTTCCAGGAAAGTCAGAAAATGAATATTCTCATAATTGGACGGGACAAAAGCCAAAGTGCCTATTTTTCCGGAAGTCATCAGATGCCAGAGTACGAGACGGAGAGGGGCCAGGGGCAACCACACCACCTGGCCGCGCGGCCCAGCCTGGCATGCGCCGGGGGGTGGTGTGGCCAGCCCAGGCACCCCCTCGGCCTCTCCTTCCGCTTATAAGATGCCCTCGGGACGAAAACCCTAAGTACCCAATCAAAAATCCATGAAAGAGTTTGTAGCCGCCGTCATCTCCATCCCTAGATCGGGAGGGATCTGAAACTCTTCCCGGCACCCTGCCGGAGAGGGGAATTCACCCTGGAGGCCTCCTTCATCACCATGCAAGCCTCCGGTGTGATGCGTGAGTAGTTCATCTCTGGACTACGGGTCAATGTAGTAGCTAGATGGCTGGTTCTCCTCCTTTGTGCTTTCATGTCTAGATCTTGTGAGCTCCGTTCATGATCAAGATCATCTATTTGTAATTCTGCATGTTGTGTTTGCAGGGATCCGATGGATATTGAGATGCTATTTCAGATTGATTATTGATTCTATCATGTCTTTGTTATTTGTGATCTTGCATGCTTTCCGTTGTTAGTGGCTATCTTGGCCAAGTAGATGCTAGCAACTCCAAGAATTAGTATTTATGCTCGATAGTGGGTTCATGCCTCTGGTAATCTGGGGAAGTGACATAAATCTCTAAGGTACTAGATGTGCTGTTGCTACTAGGGAGAAAACAACAATCCTTTGTTCATAGAACAATCATATTGTTTACTTTACACGCAATTCGTAAAGCAATAATCTGTTGCTTGCAAGTTAATACTAGAGGGGGTTCGGATGATAACCTAAAGGTAGATTATTAGTCATAGATGCAGTTGGATGGCGGTCTATGTATAATGTTGTAATGCCCAATCAAGTCTCAAAGGAGTCAAGATGATTAGTATATACATGTATTGCTTTCTCGATGTTTGTCAATTTCCCCGCTGTAATTTGTTCACCCAGCATGTTATCTATCTTAAGGAGAGCCACCTCTAGTGAACTATGGATCCCGGTCCTTTCCTTTTACATACAATCTACAAATTGTTTACTGCTTTGTGTTTACTTTCTACAAACTATTACTTCTTTCCATTCGATACGTTTAATCCTTTGTTTTCAGCAAAACACGGTGAGATTGATAACCTCATCGCAAGTTGGGGACAAAGTTCTGTGGTTGTGTTGTGCAGGTCTCCACGTTGCTACTAGCACGGGTAGTGCGCCCTGCCAAGGCTCAGCTAGCAACACCTTTGGGGTGTTTCCTTGCTCCTACTGGTTCGATTAAACCTTGGTTTCATAACTGAGGGAAACTTGCTGTTGTGCTCATCATACCTTCCTCTTGGGGTTCCCAACGAGCTCTAAATCAACCACGAGCCATCATACACCCCCACGGAGTCCTCACCGGAGAGCATTGTCGTCCCCGGAGCCTCCGCGCACCCTGTAGTCTCCGGCCCATCTACCCCGGAGTCTCCGGCCTACTTCCCCGGAGTCTCCGCCCTAGGACTCCGACCATGACTCTGGCCCCTTCACGAAAGTCTTTGTATGCTACCCTGGAGATTGCCCCAGAGTCCGAGTGCAACCCCGGAGTTTCCGCCCCCCCCCCCTGGAGTCTCCGGCCCCTTGACCCCGGAGTCTCCGGTGTAAGTCAACCAGGCATGTCAAAAGCCTTTTGGGCTTGCGGCCCATGTACCCTTTAGCCCGTCCATACTTTACCCTTTATTGCCTAAACTACCCTTGAACTAGTGGCTGGCCTATATATAGTCCCCCACATCTATTGTAAACGCTAGGCATGATATTTGGAATTAGTGGAAACCCCTTGTGGATCTATCTAGTTCTTGCCTCATGCTCCTTTGGCAAAGGAGCACCAAATATCCCAAACCTCGTTGGAGTTTTGTAACACCCTCGAATCGGCCCTATGCAAGTTTTAACGCTTCCCGCCAAACCCGCATAGAAACGATTCAAGGACGCCCACCAGGCACTTGCGTGCGGGTGGAGAACGAAGTAATATCATTACACATTAGTCCACGATGGAACCCACAGAACATATATATACAACAACGACTCCATGAGTCAAGAATACAGATATACTATACAAAGATCCAATCACCTTGAAAACGATAGAGCGTCCGACTACGGACAAGATGCAAATAGGGCTAAGAGCCCTGAAGAATAACCAATGGCGTCCATAACCCTGCCCAGGCCAAGCCGGAAGGGTAACCCTGCTAACGACGTTGATATCAAACCTGCTAAAACAAAAGGGGTGCCAACAAAGGGCAAAGGAAAAAGAGGAGCGTCAGTACAGAGGCTAGTACACGGAAAGGCTAGAATTCGGCGGCTCTCGCCTACATAGGTATGGTGGACTGATGCGGCAGCACAACAGCACTAAACAACCTATAGAGACTCGGTAAAACTGGCGGCTATTAGAGAGGGATAAGAAAGACCTATTCGGATCCAACCTGATACTAACACCAAACATACCCATCCTGGCATTTCCCCTCGATACCAAATCGAGGAAGTCAAACCGAGGAACTCACACGGTTGGCAGTTTTATTCATTCCATTATAGTTGAAGCACTTACTAGTCAGATATAGATAGCATGAGTCATTCTGAAGCATAAGTAGTGGGCCGTTTTAATTACCATTACGTTGTAGTTGGAACATTTACTAGTCAGATATAATTGTCCTGAGGAATCCCAAAACCTAGCAGTTGTTGGCACTTTTATCACATTCCATTGGAGTTGCAATACTTACTAGGCAGGTATAGCATGACACGATGCATCCCGGTTCCACCAGTTGTTGGCACTTTTATTATCCATTCCATTGTAGTAAAGCTGATTACTAGTCACATATTAAGTCAAATTCATAGCACTACTTTAGTTATGCTTGTCTATGATCGAGATACTGTGCTCCAAGTCGTCCATAACCGCGGACACGGCTTTCAGAAAGATTTACCCTGCAGGGGTGCACAAATAGCAACACACACACGATCAACCTCGGAAAAACCAACTCAAAACCCAACGAGGCTTTCACGACAAAGCAATCACAGGATTCACAAATTATTTAAGGGGGCCACCCCATTAAGCTACCCGCAACGAAGTTGGCCGGCTCCGAGACGGACCCAAGGTTTGTGTGGACAGCTGTAAACGACTGGGAACCTGAAAGTGTGACTGGCCTTGTCGATACAGCAAAAACGTGTCACGATCCTAAATAGTACAGGTGCTCCACGCATAATCGTAAATAAAGTCGTAAAGCATGGCATAAGTACATGATAGTAATAAAGCCCCAAACTAGTTTGTGGCCCCAAGAAATAAGAAATGAATCAAGCTCTGGCTAAGGGGGATTCATAGACTCTCCCGGATGTGGATAGTGCGAATAGTCAAGGAACATGTATCAAGTACTCGGGGCCTACGGGACACAAGTGGGCATGAAAAAACAAATAACATATATTACCCACTGGTGCCTCTTTCATTAGTTATCACAACAATGTAATAGTTGTATTTAAAGTCATGATCATCTCCACCATAAACATCTGCCCGCATACCAACAACTGTGGTACTCGACAACACGAGATCGCACCTGAGCAAGCAACTACGACTCGCAAGGCCAGCTATCTACCAAACAACAGGTATTAGGAGGTGTCCATGGCAATATAGAGGCTGCACGGGATATAATTGGTGCACGGAAACTAAAGCATCACGACACGGATAGCAATAGATCAACAGGAGGAAATAAAGACTATAAATGCAAAATAGGTAGAAAGGGGGAGAATGCTCGCCTGGAAAACACTGCCGAAGGTACATATCCGGAGAACTTGTCGATAATCGCATCAACTCATCGGCCTAATCCGCGAAGAAGCAAACACTAGAAGAAACACCAGATGCAATATTTAATACTACGGCAGAAGATCCGGCATGATTATGATATGATGCAGATGCGGTGCAATTAGGCAGTATTAAGCGGAACCGGGGTCCCAACAATTAATTAATAGGTTCCAGTTATTTAGATACCCCGCAATTTAAATATTGTTTTAACAAGGCAAAACATGGCATCGGTTCGCTACACAAATTTAAATGGAGTCCGGAATAAGACAAAAATATCCCGCATAGACGCTCCATATTTAATTATGAGGTGAATCGGCATACTGCCCCCAAACCACAGACAGGTATGCATGCATGAACAATTAATATGCAACAAGTTTTATATATAGCATTTATAAAATAGGGGCTCGGTAAAAGGTTCACACATCTGGGTTCGGAAGATCTTGGGTTCCGGGGGTTCGGGTCCGGTCTCAGGGTTCGACGGGGATCGAGGTTCAGATACAAGATGGAGAACTTGTTGTGTCATGACGGAGAACTTGGGTTCCAAGCGATCGATCTTGCCATCGATGGCGAACTTGAGTGGATCGGGTACCAAGGGTCTTCGGATCCGTGAAGTAGATCTTGTCGCACGGTGTCCGGGTAGGCGAACTTGGCAGGTTGGGACGATCTTGTCGTAATCCTCGGGTGACGGTGTCGGTCTTGGGTCTCGACGCCGGAAGATCTTGATATTCCGGGAAGGAGATCTTGTCGGTTCCATGTCGAAGGCCTTGGCGCTACGGATCGGTCTTCGGACACCGGGGTCGGGGCTTCATATCCGGATCGACAAGGAGGCAGAAAAGCATTGAGGTTTGGTCTTCGGCTTCCAGGAGGGAGAGCTCGATGTTCCGGGATGAAGGCCTTCGGGTTCACAGCCCCTTGTTGACGGTCTTGTCATCCAGGACGAAGAACTTGGGTTACGGCACCGCTGGGCTTTGAGTTCACCACAGTCGCAAAATGACTACCAGTCTTGGCGAGGGTTTTGTCGGCGAGAAGATCTTGTAGGACCCCAAATGGATGTTGGTTCCTCTTCGGAAGTCCTCGGTGTTGTTGGTTATACTCGTGACAAGATTTAACACTGTGCCCTACGAGGCGACACTAACACTGACAAATGATTAACTCCAACTGGCCACCATCTCACAGAGACAGGCACCCACACCTGCACGCATAGACAACGGCAAGCATAAGAACATGGCCGGGAAGACGAGCGGTGGGGCCGAGGGCGACGGTGCCGGCCGGAGAGGGCGGCCTCGAGGCAGCGTCTGTGCGCGAGGTGGATGTGCTGCAGGGGCTCGCGACGGAAAAGCGGAGCGGCCCGGGGCGAGGAGGCCAGAGGCGGACGCGGGCGTGCACGAGAGAGGAGACACGGGGCCGGTGAGGCGTGCGGCCGGTCGCAGAGGGGGGGCAGAGCTGGGCGCATCCGAGTGGCGCCGGCTCGAGGAGGAGGAACTGGCGGCAGGAACCGGGCGCAGACGAGGAACTGCGCGGGGCGGCAGGCGACTCGGCCGCTAGCGGCGGCGCTCGCAGAGCGGTCATGGTGGGGCGAACTGGATGCGGGAGGAGGCCAGGCAGCGGCGGAGCTACTCGGCATGGTGGCCGCTGGTCTCCGGCGAGGTCGAGGCGGAGTAGCCGGGAGAGTCGAGGGCGACGAGGCGCTGGCGCCGGTGCACGGGGAAGCTCGCGAATGGAGGCGGCGGTGGGGAGCGAGGCAGAGAGCGACGCGGGGTTGGTGGCTTCGGTTGCGTGCGGGGCTGGGTCTTTGCGGGGCCAAGCAGGGGAAGAGAGAGAGGGTAGCGGGGCCAGGGGTGGGCCAGGGTGAGCGAGGGTTATCAGTAGCAGTTTGACCGCGGGGGAAGCTTCACGTCGATCGCGTGCGGGCAGTTGCACGCGCTGCAGCGGGTGGGTGGCGGCAGGGTGGAGCGATGTGGAGTGGGGGCAACGCGTCGGGTGGGGCTGGGGCGTTGGGTCGCGTGGTAGTTGGCGGCGGCAGGGAGTGGGATGGATGGGCTTGAGGGTAGGCGGCTAGGGTTTCTGGGGTAGTAGGCCAGCTGCTGGCTGGGCCCTTTGGGCCTGGCTGGTGGCCGCCTCCCCGGTTGGTAAAATATGTTTTATTTATTTATTTATTTATTTTCAAAACAAAATATTTTAGTAAATAGGTTTTAGACAAAACAAAATATCCGGACGGAACCAGTTCTACATTTGAAATAAAGAGGGAGGCAATTAGAAAACAAAGATAGGCTTTTAGAAAATAGTTTTAGGCAAACATATGCATGAAGACATGACGATGCTCAAATGCAATGTGGCATGATGACATGAGCATGCTATCATGGTGATGCACAAAAATAAAAACAACAAGCGATTTTCTAGTAGTGGTTTTACCGGGGTGCTACAAGTTTGCATCGTGCCTCCGCGTTGTACAAGGCCTAGGCATCAGAGTCCCTTTGCCTAGACGTTAAGATCTCACCGAGTCTCCCATCTCGCCGTGCCGATTCGAGAGAGAGTCCTCTGCCCGACGCCGATCCTAGGGATTGCGCCGGACCGGTCACCGCCGGCGTGAGCTATTGGTGTGTATCATGGTTTTGTGTGTGTGTTCATCGCGTTCTTCGTGCGTGAGTTCGTCGTGTTCATTCTCCCCTCCTCACCCCACACTCCATCCTCGATTGGAGTGGGATTCGTGAAAGATCAGGCCACCCTATGCCTAAAGTACCCTTGAACTAGTGGTTGGCCTATACATAGCCCCTCTCCTCTATTTTAAACCCTAGACTTGGATAATTGAATTAGAAGACACCCTTGTGTATCTCCCTAATTCTAGTCTGATGCTCCTTGTGAAAGGAGCACCAATTATCCCCCACCTCGTTGGAGTTTGCATCGTGCCTCCCTCGTTGTACAAGGCCTTAGCATCGGAGCCCCTTGCCAAGACGTCAAGATCCACCAAGACTCCCCACTCGTCGTGCCGGTTTGAGAGAGATCTTCACCCGATGCCGATCCTAGGGATTGCGCCGGACCCGTAGCCACCGGCGTGAGCTATTGGCTTGTATCGTGTCTTTGCATGTGTGTTTTCATCGAGTTCTTCATGCATGAGTTCATGGTTTTCATCCCCTCTCTTCCCCTCGCACCTCCCTCTCGATTTCCACGGGGATTTGTGAAATATTGGGCACCCATGAGGTTACCCCTCAACATATTGGTATCAAGAGCTTCGTTGCTCACAAATTTCCCCTCCATTTTTTCTTCTATCCACCATAAATTTGAAAACCCCAAAAAAGAGCCCTAAATTTTCCTTTAGATCGATCTCTTGATTTGGAGTGTTATTTGTGGTTTTGATCCGACCAAATCTTGTCTAAGGTGTTGGTCCAGCTTTACCCTGCATTTCCTAGCCCAATTTGGCCAAAATTTTCGCGGATTTGAGGCCCCAAGGCATGGAATTCCGCTCAATAACATGAGTTGTTCGAGCAGAAAATCCAACCCGGAGTCTCCGGCCTCACCCCATGGAGTGGCCCCCCGGAGCCTCCGGCTTCAGACCCCGGAGTCTCCGGCCCTAAACGCCAATTTTGATAGTTTTCGCCTCTTTTCTGTTTTGGATAATTTCCTCCTTGTTTGTTTGTGTCCCGTGTGCGTGTCATCAACTAACAACAGGATTCCGCATCAACTCCATCCGCGCTCATCGACACCACGGCACCCGAACATCCTCCCGCACCACCGACCTTAAGTTCATCATCACCAACAAAGGTATAACTTGCATCACCTTGTTAACCCATATTGATGAGGACATCCCTACTGATTTGCTATCTCCAACCCCTAATGAAGTTGTCGATGTGCTGCCAATACCAAGTCTAGTGAAATCAGGATTGGACCTATTACTAGAGCTCGTGCCAAGCTACTTGAACAACAGGTGAATTTATTCCTAAACGAGTCTGATGTTTTTATTGATGAGAATTTTATACTGCCTAAGTCTTTGCACTTATGTATGATCAGGTTCGTTCAAGAGACAAGCATGGTGCGAGGAGGAGAAGGGATGATGCAAGAGGAGCCTGACGTGATGATCATCTCAGGATGCGCGAGGGAGGAGCAGGAGGCAGGCGCACGAGACAAGGAGGAGATCATCGAGAAGAAAGGCGTAAAAGTTCCTGGAAGAACCGGAATGTCCGGCCTACACCACTCAGACACTTCGGCCTGCTCAAGAAGCATCGACGTTGTAGACATTCAGAAGGCAAAATCGGAAGCCTCCTGGACACTGGCCGGAAACTCCAACGTTTCTGCTAGACCGGACTGTCCGACGTACTTCACCCGGAGTGTCCGACCTAGCCTGAATATCCGGCGCATTCCAACCGAAATGTCTCGCCATCGACTAAATCTGGTTCGAGTCGGCTTGTATCAGTTTGAGTCGAACACGTCTTGTTTTTGTTTTCGGGACGTCCTGGCCGCCCTTATAAGCCCTGGGTCGCCCCTTAGCTTAGTTTAGACCATGTTTAAAGTAAACCCTAGATTCGTTGAGTTGCTACTTGCATCCAATTGAACCCCTGCACCAATTCATATTGATCTGGTGTATTTGATACTATCAATCAAGTGTGATTAGTTGATCCATTGGGATTTAGCCAATTGCAAGTTTCGTGTGATCTGTTGTTCCATTGGCAATTGGAAGATTACAAACCGCTTCATGGTTAGCGGCTACGTGCGTAAGTGTGTGAAGTTGCGAATATCTACAAGGGTTGAGAGCTGTTGCATTGGCATCAGGGATCAATCGAGAGGTTCGTGAGCGGCATACAAGTTATTTCCACCGATTATCACCATCTACCACCCTCGCTTACTGAGAAGATCAGGCCACCCCTTATCATCTTGGTATCAGATTTCCAGCATTGCCTCGGTAAGCATCCACAAATCCATCCATAGTTAGTTGTTTTTCATCCTATATAGAAAAATCCATACAAAAAGATTAGGGTTAGGGTTTGTCTTTGCCATAGCCTAGATTGCATCGAAGTTGAGTCTTAGTTGCTAGTCATTGTCGTGTCTTTGATCCGATCTCTTCCAGTACAAGTCGTAGTGTCTAGGTTTTCATTATTATTTTCGTCTGTCCTTTGTTTTTAAGTCGTTCATAATCGTTTTCCGCTTAGTTTACTTTTACATATTCTAAGTTCACATAGCGTACCTTTAAGACCCTCGAATCGGCCCTATGCAGATTTTAGCGCTTCCCGCCAAACCCACATAGAAACGATTCAAAGATGCCCACTAGGCACTTGCGTGTGGGTGGAAAACAAAGTAATACCATTACACATTAGTCCATGGTGGAACCCACAAGAACATATATATAAAACAACAACTCAATGAGTCAAGAATACAGATATACAATACAAAGATCCAAATCACCTTGAAAATAATACAACATCCGAGTATGGATAAGATGCAAATGGGGATAAGAGCCTTGAAGAATAACCTATAGCGTTCATAACCCTGCCTAGGCCAAGCTGGAAGGGTAACTCTGCTAAAGACGTCGAACTCGTACCTGTTAAACAAAAGGGGTGCCGACAAAGGGCAAAAGAAAAAGGGATCGGTCAGTACTGAGGCTAGTACACGGTGAGTCTAGAATTTAGCGGCTCTCGCCTACATAGGTATGATGGACTGAAGCGGCAGCGAAGCATGCACTAAACAACCTATAGAGACTTGATACAACTGTTGGCTATTAGAGAGGGATAAGAAAGACCTATTCGGATACAACCTGTTACTAACATTAAACAAACCCATCCTAGTATTTCCCCCTCGAGACCAAACGAGAAAGTCCTTCCGAGGAAACTCACTCAGTTGACAATTTTATTCATTCATTCTATGGTGGTTATCCAACTTACTAGTCATATCATATACAAGTCATATTACAACAGCAATTACTTAGTTATAGTTGTCTATGATCGAGAAACTGTGCTCCAAGTCCATAACCGCGGACACGGCTTTCCGAAAAGATTTAACCCTGTAGGGTGCACCAAAGTATCCACACGCACTCCAATCCTTGTTGTCAGATCTGATATGAGCAAGATCCTGAACATACACCCAACAGTATGCGACGGGGCTTCGGACACGACGTTTCCCAGACCCAAAGCAAGTACATGGGGCCACCCCACTAAGCTACCCATAACAAAGTCGGCCGGCTTCGAGACGGACCCAGGGTTTGCGTCAACGGCTGTAAACAACTGGGAACCCAAAAGTGTGACTGGGCTTGTCGATACCGCGAAAACACTCCGCAATCCTAAATAGTACAGGCGCTTCACGCGCAATCGTAAATAAAGCAGTAAAGCATGGTATAAGTACAGGATAGTAATAAAGCCCCAAACTAGTTTGTGACCCCCAGTACAGTACTTTAAAATCAGGTAGTAAGCCGATGGGTGCCCACAAACCCACTTGTGGTTAGCGCCCTCGATGTCGGAACAGGTGTCAAGAACGCGGGTCCTAGGTGGACACAAGTGGGCAATTAAAAACCAAATATTGACTATTATCTACAGGTGCCTCTGCATCATCTATTTCCAGCATTTAAATTGTCAAGTTATATTGAAAGCCATGATCACCTCCACCATTAAGCATGTGCCAACCTCCCAACAACTGTGGAACATCGACATGCGAAGAAGCGCCTGAGTAAGCAACTACGACTCGCAAGGCCGACTGTCTATCAAACAATAGGTAATAAGAGGTGTCCAAGGCAATATGGGCTGCAGGGGATATAACTGGTACAGAAAACTAAAGCAATGACAACATAGATAGCAATAGATCAATACGAGGGAGTAAAGACTATAAATACAAAATAGGTAGAAATGGGGAGAATTCTCGCCTAAGAAACATAGCCGAAGGTACACCGGAGGTCGGGTCAAAGCTCGCATCAACTCAACGACCTAATTCATGAAGAAGCAAAGCAAAGAAACACCGGATGCACTATTTAATACTACGACAGAAGATCGGGCATGATGCGTGGCGAAGATGCGATGCAACTAGATAATATTAAACGAAACCGGGGTCCCGACAATTAATTAGAAGGTACATGTTGTTTAGGTACCCCGCAATTTAAATGTTATATTATCAAGGCATAACATAGCATTGGTTCGCTACACAAATTTAAATGGAGGCGAGATAAGACAAATATAGCCCATATATACTCCATATTTAATTATGAGGGAATCGACAAAGTACTCCCAAACAAATAAATATGTATATAAAGTACTCCCAAACAAATAAATATGTATATGAGTATGGATAAATTAACGGGAAATCTAGCCTCAGAGTGGTCGGCAAATGTCAAAACTTGGCGGACGATTCAGAAGTACTGCATGCATGCACTAACTACTTACATTAGCATTTAATGCAAAAAAGCTGAATATTTAAAATGCTTTGTACCTCAAACTGTGTATCCAATTGAAAATCCGTTTTCACCGTTAGGCTAGTCGCGACGAGATCTTCGAAACTGGATCCCGTGTTGATATGTTTTGACGAAAAAAATTGGACCAAAAAATTATCCACCCCTAACACGTGAGTTATCCATGTCATAATAAGTAAGTTATCCACCATGTAACATATAAGTTATCCACGATATAAACAGGATGGGTCGAGGCATTCTTGCATTTCTCATATGAGTAATTTTCGTATTTTTCGTCTCATGGAATCTCGGTTGTCCCATATATTCTAGTTAAGTTATGAATGTGAGCTACGAGCTAATTTAATTGGGACGCGGTAGTCTAGGTGTTAGGTTACCGAGACTTCTTTACCTTCGATGTGTTAAGATCGACGAGCGATGAAAGCTCGGTATCCTAACATCCTTGAGACTTTGTCACCCATACGTCACGATAGCGGCGACGGACGATAAAGCCAGACCGCTAGACTAGTGATTGCGTGTTATGTTTATTCACTACAACTTAGGTGGTGGGTGAATAAGTTAGGGTGGTTAGTGGATGACTTAGCGGTGACGAATGATGTACCCGAGCCGCCAGAATAACTTGTATTCTATTTGTATATAAATTTTTATAGTGACGAATAACTTACATGTTATTGGGTGGGTAACTTATATGCTGAAGCATGGATAACCCTCATGTTACTAGTGGGTAATTATTATATAATATCATGGATATCTTTTATTTATCTCTGTGAATAATTTTGTACAATTTTCAGGATAATTTTAGTTCTCTTTATGATCATTATATTTTCCAGCTCTGATCATCTTTATTTTAGTTAATTAAATGTGTGATAGACTTACTTGATTTGGAAACGGTAGCCTAGGTGTTAGGATAACACTCGTCGCCGTTGATCTGGTGAAAACGGATTCTAAATCGAAGGAGTTCACATTTATATTTTTCGTACTCATAAAAAACTCAAACACATAGTTCGTAGGGTGGATAACTTATGTATAGTACAGCTGGATAACTTATGTGTTACGGGTGGATAACTTTTAGATAAAAACATATTGTCGAAACATATCAATATGGAATCTACTTTTAAAGAGCTCGTCGCGACTAGTCCAACGATAAAAACGGATCATAAATCGGATAAACGGTTCAATCTACAAATCATTTTGAATTTTTAAATTTCGTATTAATTATGATGACATCAACTATTTTGTCTGTTATATTAAGCACTAAACTTCTTTCTATTTTTGGCCATAAAACATACGAAAGGACCCTCAGCGCTTGCATGCGGCTGGTGCAAGTGTCGGCCAGGATTTGTAGTCGTCTAAATGTAGCAGAGTACTAAATTAATATGCAACAAGTGTGTGTCAATATATTATAAACCCATATGATATGCATCGCACAACTTCGTGTATCCGCGAATCCGATCGTTTCGGGCCACGCGATCAAAATCTAGGGAGCCAGCTTAGTCTGTACCTATTTTTGCATAAACACGCCCGCTCACCGTACCATAAAATTTGTTATTTTCGAAACCCCGTGGACTGGATCGTGCTAGGGACCATGTTGGTGCGATACAAGACGGCGGCGAGCGAACCTGGGCGAACGCCGCGAGCCTCTCTTCTCCGATGCGGTTTTCTTAGGGCGACGAGACCACAGACGTTCCTCCGCGCGGACGACGTGAAGACCAGCGCCGCCTCCAGCATGCTCCGCAAGAACCTCCGTTGGCGCAGGGAGGCGAGGCTCTACGGCCGCCGCCCCCGCCGCCGACGAGCTGCTATAGAAGAGGCGCTAAGGGGCGCCACCGACATGAAAGGCGGCAAGCGGCCGAGGTGTATCCGGTGGAGAGTGTGCAGCATGGTGACGGTCTCTATGCTTCTCCATGTGTGAGATTAACTGAATCTGTGTAGCAGTTCAACTGCAGATTCTTCAGTCTGATGTTGGCCAGCTGACTGTCTCTGGCTCTCTGCTAGTTGAGTTCTGCAAGATTATTCCCAGTAGAAGAAGTTGTAGCTGTTTGGATATCTATTTCGACATTGCAGGGTGGAAAGACCCAATTGGATCTGAGCTTATGTTTCGGAAGGAATTTCAACTCATATGATCTAGCAAAGCTTCTGAAACTAATTACAGCAAACAGAGCCGTGTGAGGCTCTGCTCTGCCAGAAATTTGAAACAAAGATCAAATGGTAGCAAGTAGCAATTGTGTCTTATTCATGGACAGCCTACCTTGAAATTTTGCGAGGATGAAATAATCAGTGCAGTATGAACTAACTACACAGACTTGCTCTGCAGTATTCATGGACATGCAGTGTAGTCTGTACATCCTTGCTGGATGGTTCTCAACTTGTTGTGGCTTAGCAAAATAATCTTGTGATTCTTCAGTCTGATTGTGGTTCGGTGGTTTCATCAATAAAAGGACGGTGATGTCTGCATATATGTTAGAAAAAGTGGTGTCTGTGATGTATACTGATGTAACTGATTATAACCAAATTCTTTCTGTTCAATATAAAGTTTTCTCTTTGAATTGAGAAATTCTGTACATAACTTTGTGAAAAGTTCTGATTTTTTATGCTACGGTGGTTATTGATTGTTCATGTAGCACTAAGAACAATAATATATTGACAAGCTGCAGTTCTTCTCCTAGTGCAGCTCTGAGTATAATATAGGCGCGTCAACAACATCAAACTTGGCAGAAATCAAGTGGAAATTAATTTAACACAACACATATTCTCATCCATTACACGACTTTATATATCAAAGTTCAGATCATAACATAGATAAAATCGCTCTTTCCTTGACAAATTTGGTATCAGATACCTCCAATTGGTTGCATATCTTGCACAATGTCTCCACTTTTTCCTTGACCTTTTTTCTTGGACAGTTGCTAGTATCATGAACACTATTTGCTTGCACGTCTTGCACAAGCGTGGGACCTTCTCCTTCTTTTTCTTCTCCTCCTTATTGGTCTTTTTTCCTCTCTTAATTCTTTTGCATCTTCCCACTGTACAAACATCAGTTAGCGGATGTATATGAACTTCAGTAGGAATATTGTAGCCAATAAATGCCCCGTATTCCTCATGTCTAGTGTGCTTGGTAGCTGTGGAAACTATTTGGTCCAGAGGTGCCTCAATGTACAACACACTTGATGACAAAAAGTCCATGCCTTCATCTGAGTGTTTTGCCTTTTGAATCAGATCTTCAATTTTATTGCGTATGGTTGGAATCTTCTTTCTCGTGGTCGCATCCGATGAATCATCGGGCTTCTCTTCTAATAGGTTCCCTTTATCATCGTAAACAATCTCCCTTAAATAAATATATACTGTTAGTCATATGATTTTCGAGCAAATAAGAAACAAACCGTAATGCATTCATTTTTTTACCTTTTGCACCTTTTTTGCCATCTTTTCATAATGTAGTAATCTGGAAGCTTGGTATGGTTTTCACTCCTCAATACTTGGATAATATTGCGTTTTTTCTAAATAATACACTTTTTTTAATTAATTTGATAAGTGTTGCGCGGATTCAGCATTTTACAGTTTTAGGTATTTGTCGGCTATGGCGTCGTCGAATGCAACGATTCGGCCTGGAGCTCGCCAAGTGAGCTCTCGGCTGATATGCTAGTGTCAGCCAGCTGTATTCTGTCATGGTGTCACCGATTGGCCTAGTCGATCACGGCCTAGCCGACTGGGGCAGGGCCAATCGGCCAGGACGAAGCCGATTGACCCTCTCGGTCAGGCGCAGGCCGAGTGACTAATTGATCAGGCCCTCACCGAGTGGACTAATCGGCCAGGCCCTGACCAAATCCTGCATGATCAATGCATAACCAAAACATGCATGATCACTGCAAGCCTTAAACGTCTAAATTAGTTTTCGGTTCCTGCCAGCCAATTCCCGCGTTCCCGCCTCCCGCCACGTTTTTCCGCCTATTCTTCCTATTGTCTCTATAAATTCAGTCACCGAGATGTTCTCTCTTTACACAGTTTAGATATTCCTCATTTTTCTCTCGCATTTCTTCTCCTCTACATCATGAGTGTGCCTTGTTCGGACCCAGAGTATAGGCCTAGAAAGATGAAAGATGCTAGGTTGCCACAAGAGGTGACACACAAGCGTTGTTGGTGTGGCCATCTCGCCAAGGTTAAGGAGTCGATCGATTTCTCCACCTGCATGGGCATGAAGTTTTTCATGTGTCCCAACTACGACGCAAGCCCGCCCCAACAAGCAAGTTCGTCGTACGAGAGGCCTCCGGTATGTTCCCGGAGCATGGTTAATATCAACCATTCATGTTATCATTGTTATTTTATTCATTCCATTGATTTGCTTGCAGTCTCCTCCTCCACTTTGCAAGTGGTACCATTGGATTGACACAGAGCAGCCATCTTGGGCCAAGGAAGAGTGTCATGACAGGAATCGAGCTGCGTGGGCTGCCTTTCACGAAGAGGAATGTGCTGAAAGAATGGCTAAAGAGGAGAAGAAGGAACGAGAGAGAGAAATGAAAGAATTCCGAGTAGAGCAAGCTCGAAACCGCGAGCTGAACAGGAAGATAAGAGAGGAAGAGGAGCGGCAGGAACAGATGCGCAAGGAGGCCCATGAGGCGGAAAGGAAGAGATTAAGGGAAAGGGTTACCGAGGCGCGGGCTGCACAGGAACGTGGGGACAAGACCGGGAAGTACCCGCGCTGGACTCAGGGCAGGTAGACGTATGTCTCAGTACCGATGTATCTTAATTTTGGTTGTAGTGTGTTGATGTAACTTCATTTCAGTTGTAGTGTTCCGATGTATCTTAATTCCAGTTGTAGTGTCTTGATGTATCTTAATTTTAGTTGTAGTGTCTTGATGTAACTTCATTTCAGTTATAGTGTCATGACGTATCTTTATTTCAGTTATAGTGTTGTGATGTATCTTAAATTCAACATGTCAGTTAATTTTGGAGACAATGTTTTTAAAATATTTCCCGCTGAAAAGCTTCCCGTCAAAAAACATTCCCGCCTAAATGTTTCTCGCCAAAATATCTCCTGCCAAAATGATTCCCGCCAAAATATCTCCCGCCAAAATGTTTCCCGCTATTTTTTGTTCGTTTACCTTATAAAACCCCCTCCTCGCGCAGTTGTTTAAGCAAACCCTTTTAGCCAGTATGTTTCCCGGTTTTCCCTACGATCGCAGTTTTGAGACAGACATGTCCGTCGACCTTTTTCATTTGGCTAGGAACTTTAGGATAGACAACAATCCAACCCCATTGGAGGAACTAATTGGTAGTGATTGTCTCCTCACTGAGCTGGGTGAGGGATTGCGTAGAAAAGGGTGGCCGAAGAGGACTCCAGAGGAGATACTGCAAGAGCTACTTCGGATCAATGCTAGGTGGAGCAAGAAAAGATTCTCTAATGAAGGGGCAAGGCAGCAGAACATCACGCTCCCTTGGATTTGGATAGAAGAGAGTGAAGACTCCGACGATCTCTTCATGCCACCGGTCGGTGGTACCAGGGATAGAGTAAAGCGTGACAAGGCCGAGACCTTGAAGAAGGCGCAGGCCAAGAAGAGCAATGACAAGCTAGAAGAGAGTGAAGATGAAGATGATATATTCATGACGCCTGCCGTTGGGACTAAGCGGAGAGCTGAGTGGGACGAAAGGCTGGCCAAGAAGAAGGGTAAAGGCGAGGCATCATCGAAGGGTAAGGGCAAGCCATCATCGGTCGAGGCATCGTCGAAGGGTAAGGGCAAGAAGAGCAGGCCATGAAGAAGGCATCGTCGAAGGGTAAGGGCATAGTCGTAGAGATAGAACAATTCTCCCTTGTAGCTCGTGTGTGTATCTTAATTATCTCGTTTGTATCCTAATTATCTGTTGTAGTCATTTGTTAGCGATCTCGACCAAGAAATGAATAACATTACGAAATGTCTCACACATAGAAAGGTGCATGTCTCACACATAGATAGACATATGTCTCATACATAGATAGATAGATAGAGAACTAGTACATATCTGGCTGAGAGAGGTATCAGCGTCGTCGTCTACCTTGACGCTCACGTGGTTGCTCTGGTTGCTCTGGTGGCGTCCAACCATACCTAATGGGGGACCGAACGTTTCGAGGAGGAATCACTGAGCCGTGCTCGTCGTACTGAGTCTCCTGTGTGGGGGTCTGAAAAATGTTGATCCAACTGCTCTATGTCAAGAAGTTCTGAGTGTTGTGCTCCACCTCATGATCACTCGTCCACGCGGATCCAGAAAAAGATCCCTTATAGTCAGGCATAGACCCATGCACTCCAAAGGCTCCTGCATATGAATACCGAAGTATATAAGAAATTGATATGAAGCTAGTCTAGGTATTGTGTAAGACGCATACCCTATGGCTGTGGCTGTGGACGAAAGCCATAGTTCGGCGCGGGAGAGTGGCCAAAAGGCTCCTACTACTGCTAAGGCTGCCACGACGAACCTCCACCCTGAAAAGGTGGCTACTGCTGCTGCTGCCACCAATCGAAAGAACTCTGCTGCTGCCACGATGAACCTCCAGGCTGGTCTGGAGGGGGAGGCCTCGGTGTTGCCTATGGTGTAATTCGTGGACGTGGAGACTATCGTACGAGCGAGGGTGGACATGGCTGCTGCTGGTGCTGCCTCTGGTGCGTCGAGTGACGCAGAGGCCGCTGTGGTCCCGGCTGGTGAGCAACGTCCGAAGAGCGGGTGCACGTGATAACTCTGTTGATACGTCGGAGCTTCTCCTCTAGGCGACTCAGCCAGGTCTGCTGCTCCTAACGTGGTATAAGCAGAGGTCCGGCCGAAAGGGACCGTCTGTAATCAGCACTCTCCGTCTCAAGATCGACTAGTAAATGTGCCTGCAATTTGAACCACTAGGGTGAAAAATGGAATAGAAACTAGGTAGCAAGTAGGTGCATTAAATGAAGACAATGTGTTACCGCGTGCTGTCTACTGTCCGTAGTAGACTGGCTCAGATAACTATCCCAAGTAGCCGCGCCCGGCATCGCCTCTAGGTCACTCTGCTGTGCGATGCATAGACGTGTGGCGCTCATGTAGCTTCGTAGATAGTGGTTGAACTCTTCCATATCAAACTGGGCATCTGAGTCCCAGACTCGTGTTGTTGCGATGTCCCACTCCTCTACGTATGTCCCAACTCTATGGAGCCAGCCTATGACGGTCTTATTGCTTCCCTTCCTTGACAACCTACAATTGGAGAGTGATTGCGATAAGTCAATAAACCAGATTAGTTAATAAACCAGATAAGTCAATAAACTTACGTGTGGACGACCGAAGGTACTGCACCCTTAGTAGGACGAGGGTCGGCCAACTGGCGAAGGCCGAACTGCCTCATTACTCTCTATAGGCTCATCTCCTCTACCTGCATGTCGAAGATGATCTTCAATTTTGTAAGCCAATACGCTGCGTCTTGGTACAGAGAATTGAAATCAGTGTGAGGGCTCCCACGTCGTCCCCATCCTTGCGGAATCTAGCACCAACGGTTGCATCCGTGTAGGGCTCCCACATCACCGAGCTCGCGAGCAACACGTCAAACTGCTCGGAGAAAGCAGGGTAGCAACCTCTCACCTAAGCATGAGAAAAGCGTCTCTGCCAAAGAACACATGTCATTTCCAGTCATATAGTACATGAACTAATTAAAACTTTGCACATACCTTGCGATGTGTCCAAACTGTACCGAAGTCGGTAAGTCGATGCGGTCTGCGTCGAACAGTCCTGTCGGAGGGTCACCCAATCATGCGATGGGTATGCCGTCTCAACAACTACGTCCGGTCGTCCAATAGGAAACCGCTCCCAGGGCCAAAGCTGCAACAGTAATGGGCATCCAAGCAAGCCTGACCTAGGAGCTTTACGCTGGCAACCGTTACACATACCTCTGTACGTAGCTGACAAGACCGCAGAACCCCAACTCCTTTGTGTAATCATGTCGGCGCTTGTTGCATTAGCAATCTCCAATGCAATAGGGATGTAGCGAGTGGTGATAGTGGTGACATGGTTCTCGGTGAACATCACCTTCCCGAGAAGCCAAAGTAAGTATACCTCCAAGCACCGAGTGATCTGTGGCTTAGTCAACTGGATCTCTAGATAGCCTAACCATTAGATCTGCATTAATACAAAGATAGCTTAGTACCAAAAAACATAGAATGGTGCGATGCGTAAAGACAATTGGACTAACAAGTTAGCGAACACACCTGAAATCCTAATAACCAGTCAAACTTGGGCCCGTGATCATCGTGGTCAAATGGACCAGATACAACACTAATACCCTCGTAACGTTGGGCCATATTGGCTTGCCAACTGGCTGGTGCATCCAGCGGCCCAATGAGCTGGCCTGCCAAAGGAAGTCCCAACAGATATGACACATCCTAGAGAGTAGGAGCCATTTCTCCCCAACGAAAGTGAAAAGTGTGTGTCTCGGGCCTCCAGCGGTCAACCAAGCAGCTGAGCAACGACTGATCATATAATAGACGTGTAGAGTCTTCAGTGTCTTCAACCAGATGAGCGAAAGGTAAAAGCTCGGCCCACTTCAACCTGCATATCGAAATGGAGTGACAAAAGACTTAGTGCCTCCAATCATAATTGTTGTAATGCATGATTACAATAAAATCGTACCTGGAAACCCAAGCCAGGTGTATCCTCCAATTTACGTTGGGAGTGCGAGTGACCAGGGGCTCGAGGGAGTTAGGTTCATCCTCCAAGATTCTAGCACGATGTTTCTTCTCAATATCTTCACTGAGCAAACTGTATCTTCTCGCCATTTCTGCATATATTACAAATTAAAACATAGTTCATCATATATTATAAATTAGAACTTAGTTCCTCACATATTACAAATTAAAACATAGTCTATCACATATTACAAATTAAAACATAGTCCATCACATATTACAAATTAAAACATAGTTCATCATATATTACAAATTAAAACATAGTCTATCACATATTACAAATTAAAATATAGTTCATCACATATTATAAATTAGAACTTAGTTCCTCAAAATTACAAATTAAAACATAGTCCATCACATATTACAAATTAAAACATAGTTCATCACATATTACACATGGAACATAGTTCATCGAAACCTAAGTTCGCCCGCGTCCTCTACCTCTTCTAGCCCGGGTACCACGGCCTCGCGTAGGTACTACGCCTGTACCGAACTTGGGACAACACCTTGCCCTATGGCCAAAATCATTGCATAGAAAACACTGTCACGTTGGGCCTCCAGCTTCTGATTCATCCATGTTATTCCGGATGCGCCTACACTGGCGTCTTTCTCTGCCTGTTTGCATTAGAGTAGGGTGGGGGATGTACTGCCTTTCACCAGGGTTTACCGTGTTGAAATTACCAACTACTCGAAATCCTGACATCTCACATGTCCAGGTATTAATCACAGATTCTTTTAGATAGTACGGAGACACGAACGAGATTGCGTCCAACCCCAGCTGCCCACATGCGGGCAAGGGAGATGAAGCAATTTTGGTTTGTTACACGTGCACTCACAGGTTGGCCATTGCTCATTTCCGATCTTCACCTCGTACGTCCTTAGCTCATTACCACACCCAAACTTATCTGTAAGTAACCGCACCTCAAACCTTCTCTCTACATTACCGATGGCCACGACAGTGTGTGTCCGAGCTTTTGCCATCTTTTTATCCATGTACTCCATAATTTTTTCACAGAAGCGTGTGTTCGGATTGTTTAATATATGCAATTGAGCTCTCTATCATCTGTCTCTGAAATATTTGATCGTGCCATACAAAATACCTCGACAATGGCTGTAAGTGGCAGAGCCCTGCCACCTCTGAGGACAAAGTTATATGACTCAGCTAGGTTTGTAGTCATGACACCATACCTAGCTTCATGGGTGTCGTGTAGCAAAGACCACCTCTCCAAAGGCTCGTGCTCTATCCACTGTTAAAAAAATTTAATCTGTCTCCCGAGCCTTCTCCTAGTACCAGGCGGATCAAATCCAGGCAAGTCACAAAGCCCTACAGGCTCTTCTTCCAGCTGCGCTTCTCCAGTAGCAGCATGGGCAGCAACTGTTGCTTGATGTGCAGCTATAGCTGCAGTTTGGGCCGCTTTCCTCGCTCTAACATGTTTCTGAGTGAAGTCATCGAGATGTGCACGTATGAAATCATACTTTCATTTTTGTTCTACTTGCACAGTTTTTTAAAAAGATTCATCAGATTCTTGTTCCTGAACTGTGAGAAAAAATTAGCTCCCAAATAGCGCATGCACCAACGGTTCTGCATGTCGAGCCAAGATGTTTGTTCTTCAGGCCCAGGCTATGTCAAACGTTTAACCTCATTTAGTATACCCGCATGCCTATCATGAATGATGCACACATTGGGTTTATCTTTCACAACTGCTATCTTGAGCTGCTTGAAGAATCATGTCTAGCTTTCAGTGTTTTCTCCCTCAACAAAAGCAAAGGCGAGTGGGATAATTCGATTGTTGCCGTCTTGACCAATGGCGGTAAGGATCTGTCCCTTATACTTGCCAGTGAGAAACGTGTCGTCCACACATATAATTGGTCGGCAATAAGTGCAAGCTTGGATGCACACAGAGAAAGAGAAGAACACTCGATGAAGCACCTTTACGGATGGATCCTCTGGTATCACATAGTGTTGGATGTCGACATAGGTGCCTAGGTTCCTTGCCTGCAGTGTAAGGAGTTGTCTCACTACAGAGTCATACGCGTCTCTGAAAGAACCAAACCTGTCCTCAAGAGCCCTTTGCTTTGCCCTCCAAGCCTTGCCATATGAAATGTTGTAATTAAACCTGACCCTTACTTTATTTATTATAGCATTTACTTTCACCGCTTTGCTCTCCACTATCTCCGTGTAAAACAACCGAGCCAGAAGCATGGACGAGAGGTTACGATGATCTGTAGGGATAGATGAAAGCTGACACGTGTGCATCACCATGTCACTCACCAACCAACTTGTGTCATATTTAGGAAGATATCCATGCACCCTAGCTGGACAATTCATATCCACGCATTCCATTGTCAAGTATCTCTTATTTGACACGGTTGTGCTGGGAACCCTCTGTGTAGACAATGCACAAGCAATGACTGCATCTTGCAAATGTTTCTTGTCTGGATATCTGGCGCCCTGCGCAATTTTATTTTTGTGATATTCCCAGGCAGAATCATGACAGTCGTTAACGATCATGACACCGGAGATGTCTTGATTCCAAGATGCAGGAATCGGCACGTCCTCTCCGTTGCCTTCTTCATCGGAACTATCTGAATCATTAGAATCACCACTTTCACCATCCATGTAATCCTCATCCTCCATCATGTCCTGCATGTGCCCACCTTCCTCGTCCCCATCTACCTCTCCACTTTCGTATCCTCCACCTACATCCTGACTGCTCTGCCTTGGTTCGTAACCACCACCAGCTCCTCCTATCTGACTGCTCTGCTCTGATTCATAACCACCACCTCCAGCATTGGACATAGAGTACGTCCCGCCACTAGGGGTGTGTTTGGTTCGTTGGTATGAAAAAGTGGTTATGTGTACTACTAACCACGTGGTTGTGGGTAACCAATTTTTTTGTTTGGTTGAGTGGGTTGGGAAGTGGTTAGTGATAGACATATTTGTGCTTGGTTTGGGGATGAAAGATGATTGTGATGATATGCCCACCTCTTTGTTATGATGGTGAGAATCAAGCTAGCTAGGTTCTTGTAATCTGTTGGCTAACATCGATCTAGGGATAAGATTGCATCCACGGAAAAGCACCATGCATCATGGACCACATTACGCCCCTGCAGCTCGCCGTCGTGCACGCTTTGTAGCCATGGACGAGCAAGCAGCCTTGTAGCCCACCGTTGTGCCCCTGTAGCCGGTCGTCGCAAGAACATCCATAGAGACAAGGAGACGGCAAAGGACAATGTTGCCCCTAGCACCCTCATGCTACTCGTTGTCTGGCCATGTAGCTCGCCGCCCACGCTTAACTATTGGCCCCGCATGCCGCCGCCAGTGAACTCCATAGTGTGCGAGAGAGAAACAAGATGGGGAATGACGAGGTGAGCAAGGAAAAAAGGATTCACGGGTGACGACATCAACTTTCCCTAGGCTGGTTGGCCTCAATCACCACTTTTTTGGTGGTTGAGCTCAACCAGTTTTTGAGTGAATATGCTTAGAATATGGCTAACCACAACCACCCATGACCGTAAACCAAACACAGGGTAACCACCTAAAAAGTGGCTACCCACAACCACTCGAGGGATAGCCACTAAACCAAACGCACCCTAGATTCAACACTATGGCTAGGACCGTGTCCACCTTCCGATGCTTGCGGATTGATCTCTTTCAAGACAGGAAGCACTAGTGCAACAGGGTGTATCTGCTTGTCCTGACAACCTTTTAACCATTTAAACCAATCTTTGTTATGATCTACATTCTTCAAAATTCAGAAAATATTCTTGGTAGACTTTGTCCACAATGCTTGGACACTGACGGTGTATGTTTCGAGATTATATCCTAAACAGTCCGTCAACCATTCATTCAACTGACTAACACTCTAGGTTTGAGGGGCAGTCAAATCCAACTCCGTAAAATGAAACTCACGCAAATCTGCTCTATATTCATAGTATTGGATATTACCAGGACCATAGTAAAACACGAACTTCACTACATTCGACATCTCTGCTGACATAAAAAAATCAATCTAAATAATTAATTATCGACAGTGCGTAAATACTCTAAATAATATACTAATAGTCTGGCTAATATTCCTACAAATCCACCTGTCAAATCGTTCTACAAATCCACCTATTCTAAATAAAACTATGTACAATTATCCGCAAATATTCTAAATAATAGTCTGACTAATATTCCTACAAATCCACCTACCAATTCTTTCTACAAATCCACCTATTCTAAATAAAACTATGTACAACTATCCGCAAATGTTCTAAATAATATACTAAAACCCTCCTAACTATTTTGATAGTCTCCTAACCATAGCCCGAGTAGCCGCATAACCTTATACAATAACTGTGATTAACGAGGGATTAGAGTTTACCCTTGAAGCGTGAGAAGCCACTCGGTACAGCAGCCTCGGTTCACCAAATAAGCAGTACAGTGCAGCTCACAAACGCCCCAGCTCCAAGCTCCACCGCAGCACCACCATTGCCATTGCTCCACCCCAGCACCACCACCATTCCTCCAAAAATCCACACCAAATCGAGGCCTGAGCTAACCCATCAGTAGATCAGGGTTCCCCTATCTCTATAGTGGTTTTAGACAGAATATTTAGTGGCTAATCTGGACTGAATCTGAGAAAAATGGTGCAAAAAATAGGGAGTTCGTCGGCTGGGAGAGAGGGGCAGGGAGCAAGAACGACGCGAGGAAGAAGAGGCGTCTGCGGGATGGGCTCACGCGGCGGCGTGGTCCTCTTTGGATGCATTCGGCCATGCTGTTGCCGAATGGCCCATTCGGCCAGGCTGTCACCGATTGCAGCACTCGGCCAAAGCGGGCCTACCACCGTATGCGTTCGGTCAGGCTATCGCCAAATCAATTTTTATTCGGCTAGGCCCACGCCGAATGGACCTCTCGGTCAGCCTGTCGTCGAATCGTTGCATTCGGCGTGACCGTCGCCGACAAATACCTAGAACTGTAAAATGCTAAATTCGCGCAACACTTGTCAAATTAATTTAAAAAAATATACTATTTTAAAAAATCGCGATGATATGGCAGCATGGAATTTCGATTGACTCAAATAACTTGCACGGACAATTTTCTAACTTGCACGGACAATTTTCTATCATGGTTGCCATGTCATAGCGGACCTCCCTAACCTTACCAGATGCACCTCTCATTGTCACGGTTTTTAGTCCTTCAGATTGTGTAATGCTCTGAACAAAACAATTGTCTCTAGCAGCCATAACCTATTACTGAAATTTCACAAAAAACTCATATGTGAATAAGTCGCTCCTTTGTTTCTCCATTAACCATGGTGTCAATAATTGTGGTGTGGCATGCAAGCTTTTGTTATCTGCCATCAACTCTTCCTCACGTTGACATTCTAAAGTTGTGGTCACGGTAGTAATTTTGCAAGTCTCTCTTCATGCAACCAACATTCAGAATCCCATTCATGCAACCAACATTCAGAATCCCACCCTCGCTGAGCTGGAGGAGCATTATGCCTGGGAAGTGCCAATGCTTGCCTTGTGGCATGTGTACAAAGTATTTTTTGCGCCCTCACTAACTCTGCGATTGATCTAATCAAATGACGCTTATCAGGAGAGACAAGACCATGGATGTGGTGCTCAACCCATGACTCAATCTTGTAGGAGTTGTCCCTACATAGTTTACCAAAAATATGTGCATCACAACCACACCTTGTGTCTGTTTTCTTACGCCTTTTATTGAAGGGACCGCTAATCACCTCACCATTTTTGGACTTGAATCCTTTCCTGTTACACACAAAACGTTTAGTTCGAACAAGCTGATCCTCTGTCTTCTTCCGTTAACTCCAAAACCCACATCATGTGCATATGACTTGTAGAGCTCCTCGATGGCCTCGAGTCCTTCAAATATTATTCCTATTTTAGGCTTTAAATTCTCATCACATTGAGGTGTAAAAGATGAATTCTGTGGCATCAAGATAAATATTGATAATTGGCTTCATGTACAGATCGCTAAAACTCATTGGTCGGTGAAAACTATAGAGTAATACGACTTACAACTTGCGGTAAATCTGCATTCTTTTTGGGTGTACTAGATACTGGCTCATTCATATGCATTTGCAAGTTGGTTATTGACTCCATATGACTGCACACGTTGCTACAAGGTTAAGATTTCACTCACATGTTAATAACACATGGAAGTACTGAATATTGCTTTTGTGTTACCTAAAACTTGGGGTGTCGCTGATTGTTGCTACTGGTTCCATGGCACTCGTTGCCCCCTCGTGATTGGTTGTCGTTGGAGCAAAGGTTGCCTGATGTTGCACCAGTGTTCAACAACACATTAGACAGGGAACAATGGAGCTTGACATAGATTAGAAAATTACATGTGAGACAGGAAAAAAGGATTAGCACATTACGTTCATGCATCAGACGCTTGCCCGCAGACGAGGGATCAGGTAGGCTTGCAACTGGACGATGACTCGCCTCAGCGTTCGAGCAGACATGCGGACGGCCTTCGCCTTTGTCTAGGGTTCACGATCGGCCGCCGTCGGGATCGGAGAATGTGGGCACGATGTAGTCTCGTGGCAGGGGGTTTTCTCAAAAATATAATTTCTTGTACGAGGTGGAGGGGGTGGTGTTGTGAAAAATAGCTATAGACTTGGTTAACCCACCAGATTATGATCGTGGGGCTGAAAAAGTCTCAGATACACGGATACACGAAGTTGTGGGATGCACACGATATGTTGCCATTATAAAAATAGGGATCTCAGGTAGGGGGCACACATTTAGGATCGAAGATCTGGATTCGGAGGAGATCTTCGGGTTCTGTGAAGGGGACATCCGTGTACCGTGTAGATGGCCTTCGGTCATCGGATCCAGGTAGGAGATCATCGCATCCCGTGATGGAGAACTTGATGTTCTGGGTCTGAGTCGCGCGTGTTAGGTTTATCTCACTTTTCGGCCCTGATGATCTTGTCGTCCGTGTGGCTTAACGTCTAGAGGTGTCCGATCTCGGCATCGGTTGAGCTTCCTTGGCACACACGGGTAGAACTTGACGACATTCCTTCCGAAGATCTTGCTGACGTGAAGAACAGAAGAAGCACCGGTAGTACAAGCAGCGTCAGGAACCAACGTCGCACCAAGGCAGAACACGACAAGGAAATAGCGTCATACTGGCCTTGTGGCGAGGAGCACAACCAGGCAGATGCGGAGAACAACTGGGGCAGCAGAGGCACTCACGATGGAGCTTGTTGCGGCTCGGTGCTGCATCACCTGGCAGCAAGCGAGGTGGCGGTCGCTCAGGGTCGAGGAGAAGCACGAATAGAGGCCTATGAGGAGGCGCACGGCGGACGTCGACGGGACGGTGCAGGGCTGGTAGCTGCAGCGGTGGGGGAGAGCACCGGGTCGTGGGAGGGGCGCTGGTGGCGAAAGGACGCACGCGCGGCAGATGCTGGTGGTGCCATGGCGACGGCGCTCGGCGAGGTGGTGGCGACAGCGGGGTAAGGCGAGGTGGCCGCGACGAGGTAAGGCGGCGCGGCCAGGGACGCTGCAGGTCTGGGGCGAGGGGCTCCACGAGCTTCTGCCGAGGTCGGCCGGCTCGAGGCGGCCAGAGGTCCGGGCGACAAGGGTTCGCGGCGGTTGCTTGCGAGGGAGTCGGGACAGGCGGCCGGCGGTGGATCTCGAGAGGAAGGCCGCAGGGGCCAAGGAGGCGAGCGGCGTCTGGGGACGGGGATCAAGCGGGGCACCAGGGTGGCGGCGCGGGGTTACGTGGTGGCGGGATTCGAGAGGAGGCGGCGCTCGTTTGTGAGGAAGGAACGGGGAAGGTGAGGAAGAGGACGACGACGCGGGGTGGGTCGCGGTTGCGTGCGGGGTGGGGGTTGGTGGAAAGCGATACGAGAGAGGGCGACAGATGCTGCAGGGTTCCCGTGTGTGGGGTAACGAGAGCAATCCTAGTCAGCTGGCTATAAGGATTAAAATACTATTTTTTTATCTAGTTAAAAGAGAGAAGAAGAGTAGGCTCTTATACAAGAGTCAGCTCTAGCACGTGCTCCTAGGTACTTTGAGAGAGTAAAAGGTGGGCCATGTAGTGCTAAAGTAGTACTCCCTCTGTTTCAAATTACTCCGCCGGCGCGCTTATTTAGGTGAACTAGTACTCTCTCATTTTTCATTCAAAAAAATCCTCGAATTTTTGAAATAGATAGTATGAAATATGTACTACGTATACCAAAAATTCTAAGAATTTTTTGATGAAAAATGAGAAAATACTAGGCCACCTAGGTAAGCGTGCGCGGGGAGTAATTTGAAACAGAGGGAGTATACTTTTGTAGCTTATTATTATACATGCTAGCTCTAAGTTGGCTATAGATGACATGGCACTTGGCTTATAGCCAGCCGCTGACTATACTATTGTCCTTGCTCTGACCGGGTCGGGATGAGCCTGTGTGCTGTGTGCGTGTTAGGCTAGGTGAGGATCGCGGGCAAGCGGCGGTCGCGAGCGTGTCACGCGCAGGGGTGGGGCCAAGGGCGAGCGGGGCGAGGCGGGTGCTGCGTGGTGTTGCGGCGGCGCGCAGGGGTGGATCGAGGTAGCTAGGGTTTGGGGTGGTAGGGATTAGGGTTCCGTTTGTTTTGGAGGTGGCCGGTTGGGCATTTGGGCCTAGCTGGCTGCCTTTAAAAAAAATTAAGTTTTATTTATTTAAAAGATTTTTATAGATAGTTTTTAGACAAATAAAAATATTTGACTTTGAATAAAAGAGGGGGATTACTGTAGAAAACAAACTAGAGCTTTAGTAAATAGTTTTAATCAAACAATATGCATGTAGATATGAAGATGCTCAAATGTAATGTGGCATGATGACATAAGTATGCGGTCATGATGATGTATAAAATAAAAATAACACGTAATTTTCTAGTAGTGGTTTTACTCGGGTGTTACAATACCTTTTTGTCAACTTAGCTACAGCCTTTCCATAGCATCTGTGCCTAGGAACGTACCTACGAGACTAGTTGCTTTGCTCTGAACATGCTGCTCATTAGGTTTTTCAAATTTTGGCCAAAAACAGCCCGGAATATCCGGCCCTTTTGCCCCGAACTATCCGGTTGTCCCGGAATATCCGGTCGACATATACCGGAGTATCCGGCCCAGTTTGTTCGAACATTTTTACTGCATTGTGTCAGATAGTTGAAAAATCAAAAAAAAATTAGAAAAAGAGAATAGACAAGAGATACAAAAGTGACAAAAGAGAAGTATCAAGTTGTTTGGAGACCTAGTTTCATAATAGCACTCATAGATTGAGCGATCTTGTGCCTATAATATTTGGAGTTATTACTAACGTCTCATTTGTGCATTGTAATAACAGTTTTCATAAATTGTTGTGCCACGTTTATCTCCGCGTGTGTGTTTCCTTGGGTGTTTGTCACAGCACTAGGATTTGTTTTGGTGTAGTTAGTTATCCATACCTACAGCTCCATTACATACACCTGCATTGTCGTGTGATCATTCTTCTACCCTCGGTATTTGCCTCATCACATTCATGCACGTGTCGTTTATCCAAGTTGGTAAGCTTTTACTAATTCACTTTGGAATGGTAAGATTTCCTTTTCTTGCAGTTATGAGAGAGCCACCAAAAGATTTTTGATTTTGTGCACTAACCTACTAATCATGTCTTCGGGTGATGTTGATGTGAATAAGAAAAAGGAAGCAGGTACTACAGTTACAAGCGAGAATATGAAGCATTGCGAGATCACCTGCTAGGGATTTTTACTTGCACCACAGACAAAATTGAGAGTGATGCTCAAATTACGCAGCTATGGTTGGAAACAACCGAGAAAACAGTCAGCACTATCCAAACACAGGTCACTGATATACAAACAAGTCTTCGTGCTTTAGCAGAGTCTATGAATGTGATAATTCCAGCGTTAATGATGGCAATATGGCCGCTACCCCTAGGGTTGGCATTAGTCGTGGTGATGGCCATGGAGGCCGTGGTGGTGCTCATGGAGGCTGCAGACGTGGATTTTCCCCCGTTGGCCCTCAATGTTTTCCTCTACCAGTTGCACAACCTGATGATTGATTGGGTAAGCCCAAATTCTCAATACCCAGATTTGAGGGAGGTCCTGATGTTGAAGAATACCTCACCTGGGAGCTGAAGATAGAGAAGTTATGGCGCTTACATGACTATACTGAAGATAAAAAGATCAAGCTTGCTGGTTCAGAGTTTGATGGGTATGCAGTGAGATGGTGGGATGGCATTGTACGAGAAAGGCAAGAAGATGGTGATCCTCCTATCATTACTTGGCGCACCATGAAGGAGGTTATGCGAGCTCGTTTTGTTTCTCCTAATTATTTGCGTTCTATCTTTGACAATTTTCAACAAATAAATCAAGGTTCCATGACTGTTGATGCTTATTACATGGAGAGGGAGATGCTTTTACAATGAGCAAGAGTACGTGAGTCTATTGAGATGACCATGCAATGTTTTCTTCATGGACTTAAGTGTAACATCAAGAGTGTTGTTCGGCACCATAGATATAATGATATGAATGAGTTGTTACATCATGCACGTGAAGCTGAAGCGCAGTTTGCCGAAGAAGCTCTATTCAAAGCTTGTTCTACAACAGGTGGACGTTTTCCTCTCGAACTAGTTCATATGCACCTACATCTAGTGCAAGTCAGGCTGATCATCTGCCTATATCCACAAGATCGACTTCCAATGTGTCCAACACAAAGAAACTAACTCCTGCAATGAGTGGTTTAGGCTCTAATATGTCTACAACACGTAATAGGAACATGGGGTGTCATACATGTGGCGAAAAGGGTCACTTCAAGTGGGATTGTCCAAATAAAAAGGTGATGCTTATTAATGAACACGGTGAGTATGAGACGGGAGATGATGCTGATCTGAATGCTTTGGATGATGATGATGGTTACATGAGTGATGGTGTTGATGCCTTTTCATCCACCGCCACTACTATTGTTTCCACTCGACGGGTACTCAATGTGTCTTCTAGTTTGCAAAGTCAGCGATGCAATTTGTTCCAATCAAAGGCACTTGTGAAAGGAATATTCTCGAGAGGCAATAATAAAGTGGTCATTATATATTCCATGTTTATAATAAATGTTTATTTCTCATGCTATAATTGTGTTAACTGGAAACGTTAATACATGTGTGTTTAATAAACAAATAGAAGGTTCCTAGTGATGCCTCTCATTACACTAGCTTGTTGATTAACAGATGATCAAGGTTTCCTGATCATGACATTAGATGTTGTTAATAACAAGGTCACGCCATTGATTGAATAATGTGATGAACATACTCCCAAAGTATAGTAACACGATCATGTCATTATGTTCACACTACTATAACACCATTAGAAAGTAACCCTAATCCTTAAACCATGAGATCACGTCAATCACTAACTCTGGAAGAGTATTTTGATTGCATTAAACGTCACACCGTAACAGGGTAATTATAAAGGTGTTGTCAGATACTTGGAAAGTGTTAGTTGAGGCTCATGGATCAAGAGTGGGATTTGTCCATCCTTATGACGGAGAGATATACTCAGGGCCCTCTCAGTGATATCACATTAACATAACTTGCAAGCAAGTAATAACGATCACTAAGAATGTTATATCACGGGAACAAGAAAAGAGTACTTGTCAGCAATGGGATCGAACTAGGTATGAATGATACCGAATGATCGAATCCCGGACAAGTAAAATATCGCGAGACAAAAGGAATTGGTTACTGTGAATAAAAGGTCACGCGATCACTAAGTCATAACTGGTGGGAATCATTATGGATCTCTAGGTCCCGCTAATGATTATTGATCGAAGAATGTCTCGATCATGTCCACACAGTTCGTGACCCGTATGGAGACATACTTAAGGGTAGTCGACACATTTGAGTGGATAGGGAACACCGGAGAAAATACTGGATAGTGCAGGGATTGTTATGATATAACTGTCGGAATAGTTTCGGTGTATCAGAATATTGTGAGGGGATCAAATGTTAATATGTTCATTAAATGAAGTACACTCATTAAATTAAGTGTTCATTAAATTGAGTTGCATTAAACCAAGTGAATTGAAGTGCTTTAATAGAAAGACCTTTGATTTTTGATTGGAAATTAAATGGAAGATGAGTGGAGCTATATTGATGTGAGTGGAGTGTCCACCCACATAATTGAAGGAGAGGTGGGGCAGCACCATGGCTGTGCGCCATGCCCCCTTGAGCTTCCCCCCTCACCTATAAAAGTCCCCCTCCTCCTTCTCTCATCTCACACCATTCACCCTTCCTCTCATATGCCCTTTGGTTAGTATCTTCCTCCCCTTCTAGCCTTGTCCATTTCCACAAGCAAGGTGCTTAGGAGAAGCCTTCTCAAGATCTTCTCCACCACCATCACCACCATGTCATAGTGTTGGCGGAGTTTCCGAGGATCCCCTACTTCCGCTGCCGAGCTGGAGCGAGGGACGGAAGTCATCGGCACACCGTATGTGTGACCGAGTATAGAGGTGACGCACTTGTGGTACTGTCATCGCATCCTTGAGGACGGTCGTGTACACTCTACAACATCCACGTTTGCTTGCGGGAACTTTATCCCGTGTTACGGTCTTGGAGGGTTAGTCAATCTGAAACCGTTACATGTATCTCCTAGATATGATCTTGGTGGTTGCAACCGTAGGAATTTTTTGTTTTCCATGCAACGAACCCCATCATTGGTATCAGAGCTATGTGATATGGGCATGACGGAGGAGGTGAAGTCCAACTTTACGACTCCACCAAGCTAGGTGATGCGGGCATCCCATTGAATATTGGCACACCAGGACGACCTACGACATGTAATGATTAAGTCTAATGTTGTGTCATCTATTTGTATTCGTGTCTATGTTATTTGTTAGCCAGGTCATGTTGTGGGCCACATAGGTTTTGTGTGTGTTTCGGTTTAGGCCTATCCAACCGACTAGTTGCAGGCCTCCTATATAAAGGAGCCATGCGACTAGGGTTTAGGGAGTTAAGTTGTTTTAGTCAAAAACTATCGCATGGTGTTCCACCGTGTATCATTCCTCCGGGGAAATGGCGTTGTCGTGTTATCCAATAAAGATTGCTGCGAGGGTTCTTGCGTCATCAAGGATTATCGAGCTATGGTTTGAGGCGTGGTGATCTTTATCATGTTGCTTGCTTGATTCATTCCTCTTCTTCAATTGACGTTTATCGCGTTATTGGAAGAATCATCGATTTGGTTGACTCGCTATGAAAGATCGTGACAAAACTCAAGGATCATCAGCGTGATCCTTATCATGTGGTATCAGATTACTGGTTTTATCACTGCGAGTATTTTTTTGTTGATTGATTTGCGGATTGTTTTCACTGGAAGTTTTCATATCAGATTGATTGGTGATTGTTCTTCAAGGTTGTTTCACATTTTTGCTCTAGATCCGATCAGGTGCTTACTAGATTTCGATTGGCAAAGAAAAGAAGGAGCAAGTCGATCGTACTCCGGATCGATTCAGAGCGGGATGGATCTTCTTGGTATGATCGGAGTGCAGCTTCTGTACGTGTTCTGGATCAGAAAGATCACGTTTGGAATTAGATCATTTTGAGTCAGTTCGAGGCTGGCAAGAAGAGATTAGCAGGTTTTGATTTGCTTCCGTAGGATCACTAATTTCTAGGGAAATTAATGGGAAGGCATCGCACACTAGAGAAAGTTTCTTAAAAAACAATAATCGTTGTCGGCCACCTCGTTTTGGATCCGGAAGGGATCGGGGATCGTTTTCCATTGCTAAGAGGGATCACATGTCTGTTTTTTTTGGTGGAGTACAGATCTGATCACGGGCTGTAAATAAGTGCAAAATCGCTCCCCCGCATGCCTAGGGACAAACTCCTCTGTCCTCGAGTGAGGCTTGTGGTGAAGCATTCCGCGCCTCGCCTAGTGTTCTCGCCTGGGCTCTGTCTTGGGCCGTTTTACTAAACTTCTCGTACGAGGATCTGAATTTCTGTCGTGTAGCTCTGCCATGCCGGATTTCTGCTGATTTTGGCTGTCCAAGATGTACGAGGACGCCGCCTTTACGATGGCACCTACGAAGACGGTCTCCTCTCGAGGAATGTGCTTTTTGTAGCAAGATTCTGCTGTGAGGCACAATCTCTATCAGAACATAGTTTTCTGTCGTGCCATGATATTGATGATGCTCCAAGTGATACTAAGACGCCAAGGCAGCCTGATGGGCATGGGTTTATGCCACTATGATGGTGTCCTCTTGTGGCATAGTCTGATTAGTTTGCGGAGGTGTGTTCACCATGGGTTGTTCCGCGAGCGGAACCTACGCTGACAGAGGTGAAGATTTCAGAGTACACGATATTTGTTCATGAGGTTGATGTCAACAAGCTAGCAACACCCATGACTCCTTCCGAGGAGAAGATAGCTGATGTTGACATGGATTTGGTGGATGAAGCTATACCATTTAGTGGGCTAAATATGCAACTAAAGAGAATTTATGGTGATGCTTGTATGACAGTGGATAGAGGCCAGCGTTGGAGTTTATTTCAAACGCAGTGCATGATCAAGGGTAAAGCATCCAAGCTCATGGTGGATGGTGGAAGCTACTGTAATGGCATCAGTAAGGCTATGGTGACGACTTTGGGTTTGTCGACATGGTGTATTCTTGAGCCTAAGCATGTTGTGTGGTTAAATAGCTGCAATATGCTGAAAGTTACTCATAAGGTACGTGTGCCATTTACAGTTGGTGATTATATTGATGAGGTAGAGTGTGATCTGTTGCCATTGGAGGTGCGTGGGTTGTTACTTGGACGTCCATGGAAGTATGATCGCAATGTTACTCATGTTGGGAGAGCAAATACATATTATTTTGTGCATGATGACAAAAAGCGGACTTTGAAACCTATGCAGGATGATCAAATAAAGTCTGATGTTGAGATGGTGGTACACAAGGAGAAGTTGCGCAAGGCTAAGCCAAAATCTGGGCTAGCTACGCCACAGCCTGAGGAGCATGATGCACGGAGCGTCAGTGTTGCCATTATTTCATCCATGCTTGTAGATGACAAGGCAGTTATACTTGTTAGTGACAAGCTGGTTGAAGTTTAGCATCTGATTGATGAGAAGAAGGATATTCCAGTTTGTGTTGACGCGGGTGTTCAGACCAATGATAGTTGTGTTGATCTAGTACTGGTGCATATGGTGCCACGGGTTTACGGTCGTCGCCGTTATGTCAGCGCACTTGTGAGGTGTTTTGTTGGAGCAGTAGTGCGGATGCACACATGCAATGATGGATGTGTTCGTTAGTTGTGTGGCCTGGGCATTACTCATCTTTTACTAGGTCATGCAAAGTAGGTTCATGTTAAGCAACGTAAGGTTCCAGCAAGAGTTGAGAAGAAGAAGGTGGAGGCGCCTACGTACAAGTTCATTTGGCGAAGAAAAGAGGTGCAGCCACCCAGGGTTGTATCAAGTCGAGCAGGCCAAGAGGGAGGACGTGGTGTGGAAGGCAGGCAAGACTTGAAGTCGGTGACGACGCGTGATGATTATATTGATATCACACCACCCTTTCGAGCAGACCCTCCCGCATTGGGGACAACGCTTTTTGAAGGGGGAGAATGATATGGGCATGACGGAGGAGGTGAAACCCAACTTCAGGACTCCACCAATCTAGGTGATGCGGGCATCCCATTGAAGATTAGCACGCCAGGACGACCTACGACATGTAATGATTAAGTCTAATGTTGTGTCATCTATTTGTATTTGTGTCAATGTTATTTGTTAGCCAGGTCATGTTGTGGGCCACATAGGTTTTGTGTGCGTTTCAGTTTGGGCCTGTCCAACTGACGAGGGTTTAACTCGTCAATGCCCATTGTTATGGACTTGGGTTTTGGAGAAGGAGGGAGCGCTGGAGGCATCAATCGGCTAGCAAACAAGCGCACAGGGATGCAAGATTTACCCAGGTTCAGGCCTCGTAGAGGTCCCTACTCATGCTTGTCTGCTCTTGGAATTATCGAGGGAGTCGAAAGTTACAGGGGGTGCGTAGATGCAATCTGGCGATGGTTGTGGAAACTAAGGTTGTGATTGTCCTCCTCGCTGCCCCCTCCTAGCCTTTATATAGATAGGCTAGGTCTCAGGTAGCAGGTCGAGTCGGTTACAGATTAGGGTTTGTCCCTTTAAACTTTCTATCTTAAGCTTCATCTTGCGCTGCAAGCAATCGAAGTCTCCGTGAGTCACCCGAATCCTGTATTGGGCCCTGATAACACCGTGGGCTTCCATCATATCTAGGCCGTATATACCAAGCCCGAGTACCTGTAGGGTATACCCACGTCAGTAGTTCCTGAGTGTCCAATGGAATCACAGATTCGAGTGGAGACTTTATGAAGTCTATCGAATGCATAGCTAAACATTTTTCGAGTGCTTTGATTGATGTCATAGGGATTGTTGATATACGTGCCTGATTCTTCTGATGTATCGGGATCAATTAACTGCCTTAGGGCAAAACAACATAATCTACTCATACTCGAGTCCCCGGACTCAAATTCGGAAAAGTGCTGGTGTAATTCGACTCAGGCCGAGGAGGTCTTACAGGAGTCAAATTCTAGTATGTAAATGTGAGCACTTGACGCGTCCGTCAAGGCATATTCGTCGCATCTGTAGGTACGGATATATTTTTGGTAGTGCGCAGCAGATGCGTTGCCATGCCTTATTCAGGTGTTATCTTCACACCGTAAGCGTGACATCCGAATTTTTGTCATCGCAGAGATGATTCGGATGGCCTAGGAGATGTAGTCTCTTCGTAGGGAAAATATGAGGCGGTGTCACCATAGTATTCGAGTGTGGATGTTATCGACACACTATGCATTGTTCAAGAAAAATAATCATAGGGTGCGCGGCCAGCGCTCCCTATGGGAGTAGCCCCCGAGTGCCTATTCGAGTCGTAGACTCGAGTGGGGACTAAAGACATTTTGCGACTATTGTCGTCTTTTGTTGCTTGTTTCAGTCGAATGTGCTTTTCAGTGCTCCCTATAGGAGTAACCCAGAGTTCATAATCGAATCGTTGATTCGAGTGAAGGGTTCTGATGATGCTTGATCACCTGTATAAAATTCTTCGGGTGCGGGGCCAGCGCTCCTGTTAGGAGTATCCCCCGAGTGCTTTGTGGAGTCGAAGACTCGAGTAAGTACTAAAGTAGTCAATTCTTCTGCTGGAATTGATGACGTCAGTGCTGACGACGAGATGACTTCAGTTGCCTGTGTGAGCAGCTTTGATGGGACGTGACGTGAAGTGGGTCCCACTTTCTGACTTTGATTTGACTGGCGTGCGTAATCTTCTATTTTAACTGCGTCTCCTTGATTTCCGCGCTTAATGGGAGTAGTGGGGTACGGTTCGTGATTCACCTTTGCCACGCGTCGATGGCGATGTGCACCATGCATCCAGTAGGGTTCCTGCTGGCTGTCGGATGACATCCGCTAGGAGGTTAAGTATGAGCACATATGCGGTAATTTTCCACATCTCTCTTCTTGCTCGCGCTTCCTTCGCCATTGTTGTTCTTCTCTGCTCCTTTGCGCACATCCTCTCCATGGCACTGGACTAGCTTCATGTCTTCCCTAGTTACTTCCTGCGCTCGCATCGCCACCGCAAGATGGGCAAGAAGAAAGGAGGCTCTGTCGCTAGATCTGCGGCCACCATTGTCGCCGCCAAGAAGAAGGGAGGCACCGCCACCGTGGGCGCCAACGCCGCCGGTGTTGGGAAGAAGAAGGGTGCGGGGACTCGCGTCACCAATGGGTCCTGGCGCCCATCCATCATCAAGTCCTCGGAGTTGTTTAATCTCCGTCAAGATGGAGTACTTCCTCCCGCAGAAGGCGACTCCCGCGTGCCTGGCGAGGAGGTAATTCCCGTTCCTCCTGCTGGTTTCCGGGTGATGTTCCTTGCATTCATCATACGCGGTCTCTCTCTTCCCCTGCATCCTTTTTTCAAGGGTCTTCTCTGTTTCTATGGGCTCCAGCTGCACCAGCTGTCCCCAAATTCAATTCTCAATATCACTTGTTTCATCACCCTTTGCGAATGCTAACTCGGAATCGAGCCACACTTTGGTCTCTTTAAGAAGCTTTTTAAGCTCAAATGTTAGTCGGCGTCTGGTTCGGTAGTCTATGACATAGGGGGATGTGGGATCCACGTCGACTCCTCCACCATTTACTTCGATATCAAGCTCACCGTGTCTATCCAAGGGTGGAGAGATAAGTGGTTCTACATCCGAGACCAGAAGGCCGACGGAGAGCACTAGGACTCGCGCCCTTCGATCCCGTGGCGGCTTGCAAGAGGAGGCGTTCCTAGAAGAACGTCGTGATGCCCGGCGAGTCCGAGGAGACAGAGATGCTGTATCAGTGTGTCTGCAACCTCGAAGGCCGTATAGGCAAAGAAGAAGGTGGCGCTGCACTCATTCACACGTGGTTGTGCCACCGTATCCAGCCTCTGCAGGCCAGAGTCCATTCGATGTACCGCTGCATCGGCGCTGGTGATGTCACTCGCATATCTACGGAGGGCATTTCTGCGGGTGAGGTAGACAGGAGGTTGCGGCTGGTGACCAAGTACACCGCCAAGGAGGATCTCCCAGGCGAATTAGTCGTGCCTCTTTTCGATGCCAACAACCATCCACCTGAGGTAGAGCTTTCCTGTGAAGTAGTTTGCATTTTTTCGATTGGTTGCCAAGTTCTTGAAATATACTAATGTTTCTTCTGATTGTAGGACTGGAATGTGGCTTCAAGCTTGCCTCCTCAGCATGAAGGGGTTATCCCGCGTGAAGCGATGGAAGAGGACGAGTCGGATTCGACCGTCCTGATTGAAGAAGAGGAGGAAGCCCCCGAGTCCAATGGCCACAGCACTCGCAAGCGCTCCCGCAGCAAGGATTCTGACGCTTCTTCGCCGACGACACCGGAGGGATCTCCTGCTGCTGTGGAGGATCCTATCCCTGCGGTGTCTGTATGCGCCATGTCTCCTTTTGCTCGAAAGAAGCTGAGGTTGCCGAAGGAGTCGTCGGAGGACTCCTTTGATCTCGAGAACTTTGACGGGTAAGTTGTTGATATCTGCGAGTGCATCTTGTTGTTCTTTGGAGTTTTTCTTCTAATAGTGGTGCTGGTCTTGTTTGTAGTCAAACGGCGTCGTCTTCCTCTCACGATTGCCAATTTGTGAAAGAATCTGGAGTCGCAGACTCCAAAAACAAGGAGGTGGCCGTACGGTCGCCTTCTCCTCCGGTGGCGGCCCACTACGGCGCCAACTCCTCGAGTTCCTCTCGTAACGGGGGGCACCAGATGGTTGCATGGATGCCCACTCGACAAGAATCTTCAGAGTTCCCTAGAGGAACACGTAAGTATCTTTTTGCCGCTGGCAGTCGAATTTGTGCTTTTGGCTGACGCTGAGTCTTCATTTCTCTTGGTGTAGCTCATCATGAAGGAATCTGCTTGCCTTGCGGAGCAAATCCTTGCTTTGGGTCGACAGCACGCCCTGCTGGACAATTGCCACCGCACAGTCGAAGGTTTGTAGTGATTTTCTCTCTTGGCTCTGCTTATGTAGGACTTTGTGAACTCAGTTTTGTCGGGCTCTGTCCTTTTGTAGGGGAGCATAATGAGCTTCTCCGCCGCGTCACTTCCCTCGAGAAGGGACTTGCCGCAGTGGAGAAAAGGCGCGATGAGGCAGTCGTGGGTCTGGAGGAGTCGCAAAAGCGTGAGGAGGACTTGCGAAAGCCGAGAGGGAGAAGTTGTTCAAAGAACAACTTTTCTCGATTGCGAAGGCTCTCTCAGGTATTGTTCAGCTGCACTTGTATTTTTCCCTATTTGATTTCATGTCGCTGTGCTGATACTCTATGTATGTAGATGCCGCCGGCGTAAGCTTTGACACCCAGGCCCTGCGCCGTGCGGATGCTTTGGCTAGCGCCGTGGCTGCAATCGAGGATCGCAGTGTGTCCCTCCAAGATACACTCGGGATGGCCAAGAACGTGTTGAGACGCCTCCGTGAGGATATGTCGGCTTTCGTGACTTCGCGACCATATTAAGTAGTTGGAGCATGAGTTGCCCATGATCCGCGATAAGGCGGATGTGTGGAAGTCGAAAGCTGAGAAGGCCGCCGCCCGCGAGAAGTATCTCTTGGATGAAGTGGCGCAGTTGAACGAGCAATTTCAATGTTAGCTCTCTGTCTTCTTATCTTGTCTTTTAGCCAGTCGCGGCGATGCCTTGTTGCTGGCCCAAAATATATCGAGCTCGTTGGGGAACCCTAAGAGGAAGGTATGACAAGCACAACAGTAAGTTTTCCCTTTGTACGAAACCAAGGTTATCAATCTAGTAGGAGCAAGGAAACACCCCAAAGGTGTTGCTAGCTGAGCCTTGGCAGGGAGCACTACCGGTGCTAGTAGCAACGTGGAGACCTGCACAACACAACCACAGAACTCTGTCCCCAACTTGCGATGAGGTTGTCAATCTCACCGGTTTTGCTGAAAACAAAGAATTAAACGTATCGAATGGAAGGAATTAATAGTTTACAGAAAGTAAACACAAAGCAGTATACAGTTTGTAGATTAAATGTAAAAGAAAGGACCGGGGTCCATAGTTCACTAGAGGTGGCTCTCCTTAAGATAGATAACATGCTGGGTGAACAAATTACAGCGGGGCAATTGACAAACATCGAGAAAGCATACAAACATATACTAATCATCTTGACTCCTTTGAGACTTGATTGGGCATTACAACATTATACATAGACCGCCATCCAACTGCATCTATGACTAATAATCCACCTTCAGGTTATCATCCGAACCCCCTCTAGTATTAAGTTGCAAGCAACATATTATTGCATTACAAATTGCGTGTAAAGTAAACAATACGATTGTTCTATGAACAAAGGATTGTTGTTTTCTCCCTAGTAGCAACAACACATCTAGTACCTTAGAGATTTCTGTCACTTCCCCAGATTACCAGAGGCATGAACCCATTATCGAGCATAAATACTAACTCTTGGAGTTGCTAGCATCTACTTGGCCAAGATAGCTACTAACAACGGAAAGCATGCAAGATCACAAATAAGAAAGACATGATAGAATCAATAATCAATCTGAAATATCATCTCAATATCCATCGAATCCCCGCAAACACAACGTGCAGAATTACAAATAGATGATCTTGATCATGAACGGAGCTCACAAGATCTAGACATGAAAGCACAAAGGAGGAGAACCAGCCATCTAGCTACTACATGGACCCGTAGTCCAGAGATGAACTACTCACGCATCACACAGGAGGCTTGCATGATGATGAAGAAGGCCTCCAGGGTGAATTCCCCTCTCCGACAGGGTGCCGGGAAGAGCTTCAGATCCCTCCCGATCTAGGGATGGAGATGACAGTGGCTACAGACTCTTTCGTGGAATTTTGATCGGGTACTTAGGGTTTCTGTATCAGAGGCAATATATAGGCGGAAGGAGAGGCCGAGGGGGTGCCTGGGGCAACCATACCACCCCCTGGCACGGGCCAGGCCTGGTCGCGCGGCCAGGTGGTGTGGCCAGGCCCCAGCCCTCTCCGTCTCGTATTCTGGCTCCAGATGTCTCCCGGTAAAATAGTGACTTTGGCTTTTGTCCCGTCCAATTCCGAGAATATTCATTTTCTGACTTCATGAAACCAAAAACAGCAAAAAACAGGCAGCTGGCACTTTGGCTCTTGTTAATAGGTTAGTCCAAGAAATCATATGAAAAGTACTCCAAAGTGTGGACAAAAGACAAGAAAGTAGATAAAACCAAGCATGGAACATCAAAAATTATAGATACATTTGCAATGTATCAACATCCCCAAGCTTAACTCCTGCTCGTCCTCGAGTAGGTAAGTGATAAAAAGAAAGAATAATTTTTGAGGTGACATGCACCATCATAAACTTGATCAAAGTATTTGTAAAACATTTGAAGCTGGGATCATAGTACTTCAATCATAACATGAAAGACAAATCTACATGTAGCGGGTATAGTTTAGTGGTAAAAGTGTGATTCGTTCTATTAATAACGGAATTTGAAATTCTAGCAATAAGACAAAGAAACTATGATGCAACATGAAAAGGCACAAACAAAAGATTCATTGAATAACAATGCTTTGCAAGACGTTTGTTTGTTTCACATAAAGAAAACATAGCATAGTAGTATTCAGCTTGTCCCTCATAGAGTAGCAAGTATAAATGCATAGGACACCTTCAAAGTTCATCAGAGTGACTAGATACAAATAGTTTAAAACAAGCAATATCAAGTTATGCATCAATCAACTAGTCTTAGGACAATGCACATAGAACTAAGAACGGCCACTATGCTCTCAAAGTAGGTGCATAAAGGTAGAAGGTGGAGACTCAATATAATGGTGGAAGAAAGGTCTTCATAGAAGGAAGTAGGGATTCAAGTCTCATAAAGAGCTTCCAAAAATTATGGTACTTATAGCTTTCATCTCTCATTGCCCCTATCATAAGCATCTTGAAGGTGATTAAGGTTAAAGTGACACATCTAAGAGGATATGCTTGACAAGTTATAAACCGAAATCTCATGCCCCTTACTCACGAAGACCGATCCTCATGCTACTCAACTCTAGTCACAAGTAAGCTCTTGTCGTTGTAAGTACATATGTATCATAAAGAACCGCCAACGGGGTACCCCTTGCACATGATACAGGAGCTATCCCATAATGACAAGGCAAGCAGACAATGAGCATCTTAGCGATCTTTTTATTTGCTATTTGCATAGATTTTTATTAAGGATGCTTCATAGAGTGCTCATTATGGTGATGCTGCAAGTTTCCACCATGATTAGGCATGGCTTAGGCTAGCGGCCCAGGCGTTTCTCTAACACACATACAAACTCCATATCTTACAAGTTCCACTTTTATTTCACACCGCCGGGATCCGTAAGCAAAAGAACATGATATCAACGGGGTACAAAGTACAAGTGCAATGTTGAAAGCGTTCCCCATGATACATGGTTCTGCTAATTTCAACTTATAAAGCGCAAGCATATGCGCAACAAAGAAGGACCCAATGGTTCAAGTTTATTAAGGGCAAGAAAAGTAAAGTGTGCCATCAAGTTCGTGAGAGCTTTAATCACTAGTTTTCTCATAACAAGTTTAATTTGGAAGGTAAAAAAAGCATGAATATACTTGGAATAGCATAAGCTAGTAGGTAGGTATGGTGGACTCTTTGGAATAACTTGGTTTAGGGAGTTGGATGCATGAGTGGAACTCATACTTGGTTGTGGAGGCTAGCAAAAGACTGGGAGCGACAAACTAAGAGAGCAATAATGGCCATAATCATGCAGAGCAACAAAACATCATTGATCAAAGCATAAAGTGATACTACAAGTTGAAAACTAAAGGATCATAAAGGCTATGGTGACTTGATATAGTCATAACATGGTGTGAGCATGTGCCAAGTCAACCCAAATAAAGCATCAAAGGAGAATACCACTATACTATGCTTTAATATGCTAAAACAACGCATGATTCATCCAAGGCACATTAAGAAATCTCAATTGTTTATAACAAGTAACACTACATCAAAGAATACTAAGCATAAAGCCAAAACAATATCAAGCATGGCATGACAAAGCATAGGCCACAGTCAAAAACGAGCTCTTTTTACCACATAAGCATGAACTTTCCTACTCTTTTCCAAACCAAACAAAACTATTTGCAAACCAATGTATGAAAGAGGGGGTCCAACCAATTTATTCAACAAACTAAGAAAACCAAGCAAACAAAAAACCAAAACAAAAATGAAAAAGAAGACGCTCCAAGAACAACACAATTGTGCATGAAACAATAAAAATGAAGCGTTTGGAAGAAACCTGGGATTTTTATTGATGAAGAAGGGGGATGCCTTGGGCATCCCCAAGCTTTGACGCTTGTACTTCTTGGATATTTCTTGGGGTGACACGCATAGCATCCCCAAGCTTGAGCTTTAGTCCATCCTTCATCTCATTACTCATTCCTTCCATACACCTGAATTTTTTCCTTCATACAAAACTTCACACAATCTTTATTAGCAACATTAGTGCACTCAATATAAATAAGTCTTAAGGTTTAGTTCTAACACCAAATAAACTTCCATTAGAACACTAGCTACTGTAGTACTTCTCTCAAAAAGTTCAATTCCCCAAAAGAACTCAAAAAGGAACCAACAAGAAGCAAATGCAGAAAATGGCGAAAATCTGTCAAAACAGACCAACAGGTAAAGTCGAATTTTTTCGAAGACCTTCTGTTGCTCAAATCAAAAAGTGTTGGACTAACGAAAGTTAGATAACAACCTGGGGCAGAAGCAAAAAAATTCACGCCTCAAAAAGACGTTCAGAGATTTTACACGAATTTTTACGGTGAAGCACATAAATCTGTTTCGGGACAACACCTTTCCAATCATTACTTCTCTCTCATTAGAGGTTACTCTTGGCACAAAAGGCCAATAAAAAGGATAAGGAGCGGTTATTACTGAAGTAATAACTTCCAAGACTCATCTAAAACTTTTGGGTTATCTCCCAATAAGTACTTTTCTTTAACACCTTTAAGTTAGGCATAAGAAGCAAAAAAAGAATCAAGTGTTCTCAAATGAAGAAGCATTAAGACCAAATTTCTTGCCCTTACCTCTCTTACTTTTATTCTTTAACTTGGGGAAAATATGACTGTTTGGTGGAGAAGAAAGGTGCATGGTCCCTTTTCCCACATCTATTATTGCTACAAGGAGTTCTAATAGGGACCTTCCAAGTGTAATTTGTCCTTTTCCTGCATATTCAATAACAAGATAATCAGTAGAAATCATTTTCCCAAGGATCTTTGTAAACACTCCTTCAGCTATTCCAATAGGTAATATGGTAGCATTATTAGCAAGAGATATTTCTTTTCCTCCTTCAGTAAGCCCCCAAGTATTCAAAGATTCATAAATATCTTTGGGCATAAGACAAAATTCATACATGATATCACAGCGAGCTTGAAAAGTTTCAGTGTTTATCTCAATCCTTACTGTAGGGAGCCACTTTGATGGTTCAGAATTTATTGGGACATAATTGTGATGCTCCCTAAGCGTATTATAGAAATCTTTTAAGCTAGTAGTGCTAGTCTCAAGAGTGTTTAATCTAGCAAATATTCTTGCGAAAGAAATATCAGTTTGGCTAGGCAAGTTGTAAGTGAGCACCAATTTCTTTATAGCATTTATAGCATCATCCTCATTACATTGGAGGAAATCTCCTCCCACAACAGCATCTAAAGCACATCTATAGCAAAGAGCAATTCCAAGGTAAAAACTGCCAAGGAACAAGCTTTGAGTCATTTTAGGCTCAGTTTTTTCATGTAGATCAGAGATTCTAGACCAAGCTTCCTTAAAATTTCCTCAATTCCTTGTTTAAAAGTGAAAATCATTTCCACAGGTGACATAGTGACTGGAGCAAGGTTATACATAATGGCAACTTAAGATATGAACTAATTTTTTTGTGTGTTTTCAAATAAGAAAGCAAACTCGTAAGACTATTTTTTGTGTGTTTTTGACAAAGAAACAAGCAAACAAAGCAAAAAGAAACTAAGCAAAACAAAAATAACAAAGTAAAGAGATTGGTTATGAGGGACTCCCCTTGTGAAGATGTCCTTGACTCCCCGGCAACGGCACCAAAAAAAAGCTTGATGGCTCAGTGTTGATGTAGAGCTCATTGGGAACCCCAAGAGGAAGGTATGATGAGCACATCAGCAAGTTTCCCTTAGTTATGAAACCAAGGTTTAATCGAACCAGTAGGAGCAAGGAAACACCCCAAAGGTGTTGCTAGCTGAGCCTTGGCAGGGCGCACTACCGGTGCTAGTAGCAATGTGGAGACCTGCACAACACAACCACAGAACTCTGTCCCCAACTTGCGATGAGGTTATCAATCTCACCGTGTTTTGCTGAAAACAAAGGATTAAACGTATCGAATGGAAAGAAGTAATAGTTTGCAGAAAGTAAACACAAAGAAGTAAACAGTTTATAGATTGTATGTAAAAGAAAAGGACCGGGATCCATAGTTCACTAGAGGTGGCTCTCCTTAGATAGATAACATGCTGGGTGAACAAATTACAGCGGGGCAATTGACAAACATCGAGAAAGCATACAAACATATACTAATCATCTTGACTCCTTTGAGACTTGATTGGGCATTACAACATTATACATAGACCGCCATCCAACTGCATCTATAACTAATAATCCACCTTCAGGTTACCATCTGAACCCCCTCCAGTATTAAGTTGCAAGCAACAAATTATTGCTTTACGAATCACGTGTAAAGTAAACAATACGATTGTTCTATGAACAAAGGATTGTTGTTTTCTCCCTAGTAGCAATAGCACATCTAGTACCTTAGAGATTTCTGTCACTTCCCCGGATTACCAGAGGCATGAGCCCACTATCGAGCATAAATACTAACTCTTGGAGTTGCTAGCATCCACTTGGCCAAGATATCTACTAACAACGGAAAGCATGCAAGATCACAAATAACAAAGACATGATAGAATCAATAATCAATCTGAAATAGCATCTCAATATCCATCGGATCCCCGCAAACACAACATGCAGAATTACAAATAGATGATCTTGATCATGAATGGAGCTCACAAGATCTAGACATGAAAGCACAAAGGAGGAGAACCAACCATCTAGCTACTACATGGACCCTAGTCCAGAGATGAACTACTCACGCATCACACTAGAGGCTTGCATGGTGATGAAGAAGGCCTCCAGGGTGAATTCCCCTCTCCGGCAGGGTGCCGGGAAGAGCTTCAGATCCCTCCCGATCTAGGGATGGAGATGACAGCGGCTACAAACTCTTTTGTGGATTTTTGATCGGGTACTTAGGGTTTTCGTCCCGAGGGCATCTTATAGGCGAAAGAAGAGGCCGAGGGGGTGCTGGGGTCGGCCAGACCACCCCCTGGCGCGGGCCAGGCCTGGCCACGCGGCCAGGTGGTGTGGCCGGCCCCCAGCTCTTCTCCGTCTCGTATTCTGGCATCTGATGACTTCCGGAAAAATAGGCACTTTGGCTTTTGTCCCGTCCAATTCCGAGAATATTCATTTTCTAACTTTCCTGGAACCAAAAACAACAGAAAACAGGCAGCTGGCACTGTGGCTCTTGTTAATAGGTTAGTCCAAGAAATCATATGAAAAGTACTCCAAAGTGTGGACAAAACACAAGAAAGTGGATAAAACCAAGCATGGAACATCAAAAATTTAGATACATTTGCAATGTATCACTTGTCCTTACACTTTCCTCCTGCTTGGTGTAGTTGTTAGCGCTCATCATCCACAGGATGAGAAGGAACGGGTGACCATTCGAATGAATGACCTGACCCAGGAGCAACTGCAGGCTAGTGGGTACTTTTGGGTGGACCACGACCGTGCAGTCGCATTGGCGACCCTGCAGGATCGTTCTTCACGAGTACTTCAATGCTTGAAGAAGGCGCAGTCGTGCCTTAGGCATATCTTCCAAGCAATGTTTCCTCTCGACGTGGTGCCTTCAAGCCTGTTGGCTCTTTTGGCGAAGTTTAAGGATATAAGCGCGGTCCGCGAGTGCGTGCGGCAGCAACTGGTTGCTGGTGCCAAAGCTGTGATGTCACTAGTGCGACTGCATAGGCCAGATGTGGACATCGCGTCTGTTGCTGCTGGACCGCCGCCTCCGCTAGAAGGGATGACTTGGGACATGGTTCCGCACTATCAGGTGGTTGATCGGCCAACGGAGGACATCATTGACTTCTTTGAAGAGCAGACGAGTGTCCTTCTTTTGCAGCAGTAGCATAATTTGTATCCTGCACATAGATGTATAAGTTTGTAAAGTTCATATGATTGTGGTGGGTGTATTTAATACCCATTAATATGTGAAGAGCTTTCTAGCTTGTATTATTTGCGAGTGTGTTGTACTCTACAGTTCCCTTTCGTTAGCCTGACGTGTATTTATCTCAGCACCTTGCCAATCTGTCAAGTGCGTTGCAGCTAGGTTGGTTTTTATCAAGGGTTCGATTGGTAATGTGTCAGCTACTCAGGATACTGTGATCTGTCCGTGGGACGAAGGTGTAAAGGGTGGTGCATCCCCCGAGTGATAAAATTGCGAGAAAAACAGAAAAGACACAGAGTTTTGGGGCACTTAGCTTTATTTATTCGCAGAATAGTACGAGGTACAATGTGTGGCTAACTAGCCTGGCTGAATAGCCTTATTTGTAAAGTAAAAAACATATAGGGGTAGAAACGGCGCAGCTATGCGATGTTCTAGGGGTTGGAGTATGTGACTCCTCTCTCGAAATCTTTAAGGCAATAGGCGCCACCTGGGATTACTTCTGTAATCACATAAGGTCCTTCCCAAGGGGACTCGAACTTGAGATGCCCTTGCTGCTTGAGTCGCAGGACCAGGTCTCCTTTGACGAAGGATCTAGAGTGTAGCCTTCTGCTGTGGTAGTTGCGGAGGCTCAGCTGGTAGATCGTGGATCCCTCTGTTGCGATCTCGCGTGCCTCGTCAAGGAGGTTGATGGAGTCTTCGAGTGCGAGAGTTGACTCCTTCTCGCTATATGCAACCACCCGCGGGGCTTTGTAGCACACTTCTGTGGGTAGCAGCGCTTCAGCACCGTGCACCATGAAGAACGGAGTGTATCCCGTGGCACTGTTTGGAGTTGTGCGTAGGCTCCAAAGTACGGGTCTGGCCAGCACCCAGCGGTTTGTTCGAGTGGACGAAGGAGTCGTTTCTTGATTCCACCGTAGACGAGGCCATTGGCCTTTTCGACTTGACCGTTGGTGTGAGGGTGAGCCACCGAGGCGTAGCTAATGTTTATTTCTAGGTATTCGCGGAATTCCTGGAACTCCTTGGAGGTGAAGTTTGTCCCATTGTCCATGATGATGCTATGTGGCACCCCAAAATGGTAGACGATGGGCTCGAAGAACTTGACGGCGTTGGCTCTTGACTGATTCGTCACCGGCATGGCCTCGATCCACTTGGTGAATTTGTCGACCGCGACTAAGAGGTAGACATAGCCTCTTCACAAGGACCTCGGGAGCTTGCCGACCATGTCGAGTCCCCATTGTGCAAAGGGCCAAGCCACTGGTATTGGCCTGAGCTCTGCGCCTAGTGCATGCGGTTTATCCGCGAATCGCTGGCAAGCGTTGCAGCGGTGGATGATATCTTTGGTGTCACGCATGGCTGTTGGCCAGTAGAATCCAGCTCGTAGAGCCTTGGCGACGAGGGCACGACTACCCGCATGGTGTCCGCAGGTGCCTTCGTGTATGTTGAGGAGGATGGCTCTTCTGTCTCTGTTGGAGACGCATGTCTGAAGAACTCCTGTGATGCTACGCTTGTATAGTTCGCCGTTGATAAGGGCGAATGCCTTGGATAGTCGCGCTACGTGTCTTGCATCAGTCGGCTCATCGGGCAGCCTTTTGCTGAGCAGGTATGTGATATACGGCTGCGTCCAAGATGGTTCGATCATCATGACCTCCATTCGGCCTTCGATTCCTGTATCAGGCTCCGTGTCCTCGAGTGCCATTAGCTTGTTGGGTGGCGTAGCCCCCCGAGTCTGTTGACGTGCTTGCCTTCTTCTCTGGAGCCTTGGGCTTGATGGAGCGTTCACAGATGTGCTCTAGAAATACACCAGGTGGTATTGGGGCACAGGTGGAGCTGATGTTGGCCAGTATGTCTGCTTCCTCATTGCTTTCATGGCCAACGTGTCGCAGCTCACAGACGTCGAAGTCTCGCTCGAGTGTGTCGTAGAGGTCGTGATAGGAGATTATGTTGTCGCTCAGTGCGTCGCACTCGTGCATCGTTTGGTTGACCACCATCTTAGAGTCGCTGTAGATGATGCGCCTCTTGGCGCCACAGGCTTTCGCCATGTGCATTCCATGGATCAAGGCTTTATACTCAGCTTCGTTATTGGAGGCTGTGAACTGCATTCACAGAACGTACTTCATCTTGTCTCCTTGGGGCGATGTTAGTATGACACCTGCGCCAACTCCGTCCTTTCGCTTGGACCCGTCGAAGTGCATTGTCCAGAGATAGGACATACCTGGTTTGTCGGGGAGCTAGTTCTCCATCCAATGCATGAGGAAGTCCGGGAGAACTTGCGACTTGATCGCGTCGCGCTTCTTGTATGTGATGTCGCGTGGCGACAACTCTATGCCCCAGAGCGCGACTCACCCAGTAGCGTCAGGATTATTGAGTATGTGTCCGAGTGGGGCGTTGTTCACCACCATGATTGGGTGCTCCTGGAAGTAGTGGCGCAGTCGCCTAGCTGTCATGAAGACACCATACACCAGCTTCTAGTAGTGCGGGTACTGTTGTTTTGTTGGCGTGAGCACCTCACTGAGGTAGTATACTGGGCGCTGAACCCCGTGGACCTTATTTTCTTCGGCTCGCTCCACCACGAGTATGGTGCTGACCACCTGGCTGGTGGTGGCAATGTATAGCAACAGCGGCTCCTTCTCACGAGGCGTGACCAATACTGGCGAGGTGGATAGTAGACGCTCGAGGTCCTCGAATGCTTCTTGCGCTTTGTCTGTCCACTCGAACTTGTCAGCTTTGCGGAGAAGCTGGTAGAAGGGCAGTGCCTTTTCGCCCATACGACTGATGAATCGACTGAGCACTGCGATTTGTCTAGCCAGCTGTTGGACGCCTTTTACGTTCTTTGGCTTCTCCATGGCCAGTATGGCTTTTATTTTCTTCGGGTTTTCTTTGATCCCTCTCGTAGAGATGAGATACCCAAGTAATTGCCCAGATGGTACGCCGAAGGCGCATTTGTCCGGATTGAGCTTGATCCGGTAGCGGTCGAGGTTATCGAATGTTTCGCGGAGATCATCGATTAACGTGGCTTCCTCTTTGGTTTTGATGACGATGTCGTTGATGTATACTTGGATATTGCGACCAATTTGGTTCTTGAGGTAGGCCTGCATGCACCGTTGGTAGGTGGCTCCGACGTTTTTTAGCCCGAAGGGCATCGTGTTGTAGCAGAACACACCAAAGGGTGTTGTCAATGATGTTTTCTCCTGGTCTTCCTCCTTCATTTGAATCTGGTTGTAGCCTGAGTAGGCATCAAGGAAGCAGAGGCGCTCGCATCCTGCAGTGGAGTCAATTATTTGATTGATCCGTGGCAATGGGAAGTGATCCTTCGGGCAGTGCTTATTCAAGGAAGTGAAGTCCACGCACATCCGCAGGATATCCGTGTCCTTTGTAGGCACAAGCACTGTATTTGCGAGCCAGGTGCTTTCCTTGATCTCGCGTATGAAATTTGCATCGAGGAGTCTGTTGATCTCCATACCGACCGCTTGTGCTCTTGGATCAGACAGTCGTCGTATTGTCTGCTTGACTGGCCTTGCGTCTGGATTCATGTTGAGTGAGTGCTTGGCGAATTCCCTAGGAACTCCTAGCATGTCCACTGGACACCAGGCGAAGATTTCACAGTGCTCATGGAGGAACTCGACGAGCGTGAGTTCCTATGCGGAACTCAAGTTGTTGGTGATGAGGGTCGTCTTGGCTGGGTCCGTTGGGTGGACCTGGACTTTCTTGGTGTGCACCATGAGTCGAAGGAGAGGTCAAGTGAGCTTGGCTTACTCAGGGGAGGCAGACTGTTGTCTGTTGACTCCTTCAACTTTGCGAGTTCCTCTTGTATGCCGAAAGACTGGGAGATTCTGTTGAATTCCCTATCGCAGCTATTAGACCTCTCGAAGCTTCCATTGATTATGATGATGTCGTTTGGTCCTGGCATCTTCATCTGCAGATAGGCGTAGTGTGGTACTGCCACAAACCTCGCGAATGCGACACGCCCGAGGATGTAATGGTACTATGAGGGCCAGTCGACAACTTCGAAGTCGATGCGTTCTCGTCGGAAATTCTGCAGTGTGCCGAAGATGATGTCGAGGTTGATTTTTCCTAGGGGGTACACTCCTTTCCCTGGGATGATGCTGTGGAACATCGTGTCTAAAACTTCCAAACACGTCAGAGGGATTCGCATCATGCGCAAGGTACTTGTGAACATGAGGTTGATGCCGCTTCTGCCGTCCATGAAGACGCAACTCATATCGAAGCCCCCGATCTGCGCCTCGAGTACGAGGGGACAGTGGCCTAGGCGAGGTACTTGGCGCGGGTGATCGCGCTTGTCGAAGGTGATGCAGGACTCGCTTCCACTGAGGTACTCAATGGTGGACGGTGGAGAGTTTATCGCCAAATTGACTTGGCGAGTGATTGCCTTCTACACTCGATTTGAGGGACGCCCCTTTTGGATCATCCCCATATTGCCCAACGCTCGTGGGTACTGCTCGCCCCCATGGTTCTGGACTGGTGCAGCCGCGGGTGGTGGTGGTCCAGGTGGTGGTGGTGGCGCTCCGTGAGCCACGACGCTCGGGGAAGCTCCATATCCCTGGTTGATCGTGTCGTGATTCTTCTGTGCCAGACCTTCATGGAGCTTGAGGAACTCGCGGCAATCCTTGAGAAGGTGGCTAGACTTTTTCTTGCCGTCGTGCTTGTCGATGTAGAAGTGTATGCAGCGTTGCCACACTTGCATGGTTTTTCCGCTGTCGCGGTATCCACCGCTGCGATATCCGCTGTTACGGTTGTCATCGTGTTTGTCGGCGTAGCCATCCACGACCATGTTAGGTTCTTTGCGGTCCTCGTAGACGCGCATTCGACGTTTCCCTCGGTGGTCGCGTCTGCGCCCAATGTCGTCGTCATCATTAGAGTAGGTACGTTTTTTCACCGAGTCTTCTCCGTCTGCCCACCGATTTGCGATCTCCATCAGGTGGTCGATTGTTTTGGGCTTCAAGCGGCCCAGCTCCTCCCTGAGCTCTATACGGCGAACACCACCGTCGATCGCGGTCCTCCGAGATATTTTCTGTGGAGTTCTTGATGATGGACCACCTCTGGATGTACGAGTGCAGCGACTCGCCGTACCTTTGATGGCAGCCTCTTAATTCTTCGATTGATGCGGGCCTTTTATAGATGCCCTTGAAGTTGCGCATGAAGCTGTAGACCAGCTCCTCCCAGCTGCGAGTTGATCCGCGCGGGAGATTATTGAGCCACGCGCGGACGGTGCCTTGCAGTTGTAGCTGTAGGCATTGCATTGCCGTGCTTGAGCTTCCGCCATGTAATCTAACGAAGGAGATGTGATCCTCTAGCTACATTTCCGGGTCCTGCAGGCTGTCAAATTTTGGGTTCTCCGATGGAAGTTTGAATCCCTTAGGCATTTGCTTCTGCCTGATGGCTCTACTGAAGCATCTGGCACCGCAGAGCTCTACCTCATCGTCTTCTGAATCAGTCGAATGAGCGCGCCTCGCCCGCATCTTGTCGACCTTGCGCTGCGTGATGTCATCACGCTCGTCATAGTCGCGGTCGTGCCGCCGTGAGCGGCGTCGCCGTGACAGGTTGTGGCTGTCATCGCTGGAGGAGTACGAGTAGTAGTATTTTTCCAGAGTTCTGTCTTTCTTCGGCTCCGGTGTCGACTCCTTGACGAGGGCAGCCTCGATTAGCCTCAGGCCTACGATCGTAGATCGATGCATGCAGCTCGCGGATCCCCAGCTAGCGGCTGGTTGTTGAGGAGGTACATGGTGGTCGTTGTCACCGCTGCTTGCGGTGTCTTCGGGAGCACGTTGCCCCGCGTATCCACCATCATAGACCCGAAGTCGAGGACTTTCGTGGCTTCTTCATGCTCCTTGTCGGTGAGGTGAGCCAGTCGAGATCGGCGTTTGGCAGCCATGTAGTCGTTGCCCTTGGAAGAGGATCCTCTCGTGGAGGAAAGCTGATCCTGTCAAAGGCTTGACTCGTCCGCTGCTTTTCTGCGCTCGTCGAGTTGCGCGACTACTTGCTACTGGCGCTTGTACTCCTCGTTGAGCAGCCAGTGGTAGCCCATCAACATCTGTTGCGATGCGCCTAGGGGAAGAGGATTACCCCGCAGAGCCTCGCGACAACGGGCCCACTCGTTGTCGTTGAGTTTGATCAGCATGCGCTCCTCGGCGTGCCCATTCGCCATGAGGTTCGGGTTCCCGTCCGTTCCGTTGTTGACGGGTGCACCGTTGACGGGCGCACCGTCGGTGGGCACGTCGTTGGTGGGGGCGCCGTTGGTGGGGCCACTGTTCCCGCCGTTGGATGGACCAACACCGTGTTGTCGTGATTGACATCGGTGTCGCCTGCGTTGATGACGGCTTACATGAAGTGATTAGGGAAGCTGTTGCTCCTACAACTCTCAGATCCGGAGCCGTAGGCTCCATCCTCTATGGCCAGGTCACCCAGATCGGATCCACGACTGCTCTCGCCATCCGTATCCCAACTATTTTCAGGGCGTTGAGCTCGGTCAGGGTGCTGATTGGTGACGGAAACCACAATGCTAGAGTAATCGCGGGAGCCGTCGGCTGATCAGGAAGGCGAAGTGTGCCCAGTTGACCAACTTGGAAGCGTAAGCTCCCGATCGCCAAGACGATTCCATCGCCGATGGACTCGAAAGCCGGACGAGTGGCTGGCGTGTGGACGATGAAGTCGAGAGCGCCGAAGAGCTGACGAATCTCCGTTGTTGCAGAGTTGTAGATCGTGGTTGATAGGGCCGAAGAAGCCGCGACATTAGCATTCCCAGTTCTCACAGACGACGCCAATTGACGCGGGTTTAACTCGTCAATGCCCATTGTTATGGCTTGGGTTTTGAAGAAGGAGGGAGCACTGGAGGCATCAATCGGCTAGCAAACAAGCACACAGGGACGCAAGATTTACCCAGGTTCAGGCCTCGTAGAGGTCCCTACTCCTACTTGTCTACTCTTGGAATTATCGAGGGAGTCGAAAGTTACAGGGGGTGCGCAGATGCAATCTGGTGATGGTTGTGGAAACTAAGGTTGTGATTGTCCTCCTCGCCGCCCCCTCCTATGTTGGGGATCGGCGTGGAAAACAAAAATTTCCTATGAAGGATCCTCGGAAACTTAACCTAGGATCTATCTATGTAGTAATGCAGTAACGGCCAATGCGTATAGAGTACATACCCTTGTAGACCGTACGCGGTTAACGTTCCGCGGGGAACGTGGTTGATGTAGTCGTATTCGAAGCCGACCTCAAGGTCGCGAAGCTCCTCGCAGGTCACCCCTTGCTCATTCTTGATCTTCATCATCTTCATCGTGCAACAGCTCCGGCTCACGACATTTAAGCGCCCCAAGTGTTGCGCCTCGTGTCTTCGTACACATCCGGTGCACGATGAGACCTCCGGGTCCCCGATCCCGCCGGGAGTGCGGAAGTTGATATCCGGCTAGGAATCCCTGCAGCGCAACGGCGTACTGTAGGTGTGTCTCGATCGCATAACCCAGACTTGGGGCCATGGTCACGAGGTATAGAGAGAGAGGGAGGAAGTCAACCAAAGGACTTCTCCAAAATTGAGTGTCTAATCCCACCCATGGGCATCCCTTTATATAGGCTAAGGGGGTGTTCACAAAGGCTAAGCCATGTGGGACTAATACTAAAGGAAAAAGTCAGCTGATTTTCGAACTGCCAGATGGGCCAAAATCACTCAGCCCAAATAGCAAACAGAAAATAAACTAATAAAAAAAAGAAACAACACAGCAGCCTGGGAGGAGCCGGTCGGGTGGGCCTAGGCGCGGCCCACTCCCGCGCCTGCTTCCTCCCGCCCAGCAGCAGCAAAGGGCGCCCCTGCCTGGGCCGGCGTGCGCCCACGTGGCCCGCTTGGCAGCCCGCGTGCAGGCGGTCGTAGCTGGCCCCGGGTGGGCCGGCTCCCGCCCCGCGAGGCCCACGACAGCGAGCGGCCTGTGCCCGCTTCCCGCGCCGCCCGGGTGGGCCGGCTGCCGCGGTGGCCCAGCTCGCGTCCGCCTGGCGTGGCCCGGCTGCGTGCTGCCCTGTGCGGCGGCATTTATCTGCCGCCCACAGGGCTGGCTTATTTTTCTTTTTCCAATTCTTTTTCTGCAGCTTTTTCTTCTAGACTATTTCCCTCCGGGATTTAGCCTAATAAAAAATTTGTCTTTATAAATCTTAATCTAAATATTATTTATAATATATTAATTCATAATTAACATATAATAAATATATATATTTAAATTCCCATTTATCCGAGAACACTTTTTAGGGCTTTTCCTTTATTCTTTCTCCGAATAACTTCGGATCTCTCCGCGGAATGATTCCGGCTTTATCTCTTTCTCTACCGTGATTCGGTCTTACGAATGATCACTCTCATCGTACCCTTAAGTGTATCCTCTCACGGCTCGGGAATGCTCTAGACATGATCTGTATCAATGATCAACAGAGGGACCAGGGATATCCATGTGACCCCTATGCATTCCTGATGACAATGTCGCTTGAACCGTCTAAATGTAGCATCCTCTTCCTTTGGTTTCTCGATACAACTTGTCCGAGATCCGATCACCGGTATCCCATACCTTTGTTCAATCTCGTTCACAACAAATTATGTTTACTTGTTATCGTGATATGACATCCCCATGACCTAGTCACATGTTGCAACATTTATAGATATAATCTCACCAAGTCGGCCGTATGTATCTTTACTCGTCATATGGGTGAACAAATCCCGGTCTTGCAGTCACATGTCATCTACTATTCCTTCGGAATACCCAACGTACACCTTTATAACCACCGTATTACCAGATGGCGTTTGATGCAGTCAAAGCAGCCTAGGGAAACAATGAGTAATATGAGCTCACGGTCTAAGGAGAAGGAGTCTAGGTATAGCCGTTGCAACAATGAACTATATGACTTGATCGTGTTGCAATGCTTCGAGGAATGTCCAACCACATCATTCTCCAATGATATGATCTCGTTGTCAGTCGGCATAAATGCCCATGATCTTGAAACCCAGATCATCTTCGTGACCAACGAACTAGTATGAATAGAGGCTACTAGGGACTTTGTTGTTTCATACCACACCTGTACCAATGTTTCTACTTGGCACAGTTCTAGCACAATATGAAACTATTATAAACTAATTGAGATATGATAATAAAAACCTATTTCTTATTTGCCTCTAGGGCATATCTCCTTCAGTCTCCCACTTGCACTAGAGTACAAATAATCTAGCTTGCATTTTACTCGTATAAACCATATGCCATATGCGTTTACAGATCATGCATGCTCATGGGAAACATCATGTCCATGTTTTGTTTTACCAGATCATTATATCTTTTGCAAATCGTTAATGTCTTCCTAATTTTGACATTCACTCCATTATCTTATAATGGGTCGAAGTATTTGTTTGGCAACAAAGCGAGACTTTCGTTTCTAGTGTTTATAATGATGGTCGTTATTCACTGTTGTCATCTAAACTTCAAAACACACTTTGCTATCCTTTGTGTATAAACTATAGTCATGGCAGCAGAACGAAGCCGGATTCCAGGAGCTTACAGTTACGTTAGATCAACCTCGAGGGCTTTCTCATGGGCACTGGGCCCTGGGACACATCATTCTATGTTAAAAGCGAACTAGCCCCGCCATAACATTATACATCACATCAGATGTAGCTTTTATACTTCTATATCTATGTAGATCCTAGTGCATGAAATGCATCTATGCCAGTTACATTGCTTCTTGCTACTTAAGTACAAACTCAATTCTAGTTTAGTGATCAACTCAGGAATCACTTAAAGACATGTTCTTATAGTTAAGACTTTGTCTTACCAACCAGAACTTCGGGTCACATTACGTCGAGTATACAACATGGTTATATGGAAGAACCTATGACTGGGGCATAGGAGATGTAATGCATCTCTTTCTTTCAACCATAGTTGCAATACTCAATGCTTCATATAGTAAGAACTTCTTTCTTACCTTGTTCCATTCTGTACTTCTTCAGAATCTTGCTTAGGACATTCTGAACATCTTTCAGAATCAAGTCCAGGAAGCATTTGACATTCAATGTTTATTAAACTCACCAATCTATCTCGATAGATCTTATTGTTTAATAACTTCAACTTCATCCTTAACTTAAATACTATTAACACCAATCACATCATTCACATATGTCGTTCACATATCCCAGAATGATTTCACGCTCCCACTCAAATATGACATTCATGTTTGAGATCCAGGGATTTCACTTAGCTCCCACTCAGAATATGTCAGCTACATATTATGAACTAGCCAAGCTGATTTGCTCTCACTCAAATCTTAGGTCCTCTCAGTAATCTTGGATATTCCAAAATTCTTTGATCACCATCAAACCGAGAGTTCCACTAATGAGATTTCAATGACAATTCATTTCTTATACTTAGGCCCATCATGCTTCTTTGTATTTCATAGGTATGTCTTGTTCAAAACAAGACAAGTGAATCAACAATATAATTCCACAATCTTGTATAATATATAGTTGAATCCTACTTTCTTTAGTAAAAGTATTCTCTGAAACTTTATGATCATTATCAATGGTTTCTCCTCTATTTGTAGAGTTTGGTTTCACGAAACAAATTCTGCTGCGCCTACTCAACAATTTTGAGGTAAGGTCAAAACCTTGTTTTGATCTTTTACTTTCTTCCACCTGTATCTTCATTAAGACACGTTAACTTTGGACAACAATAGTTTTGCCCCTTGTGGAAGATGCATTCATAGCTTCCTAAGAATGTCTACAAAGACTTGTTTATCGCCATGATTTTGACTTGTCGAAATCTCCAGAAACTCGAACTTGCCATAACACTTATGGTGTTGTTTCCACGAATCTTTTGATGTTCCTTTGTATTTCAAATGAGTGTTTACTTATTTTGGTCTTTAACTCCAAACGACAACTATAACCCTATAAGAGATAATATTATACCATATGTATCTAATACATAATGATTATGATGTTTGGATATTTCAACAAAGTTTAAATTTGTCCAATTATCATAATTTGTGAAACATCCTTCACAAGTTCCTTTTATGCTAAACTTAACTTGAATACCTTAGTCATGTCGATCAAATCGAAAAGACTTGTTAATTCAGTTAATTCAATATCCCATTTAGTTATGAACTCATTTGAACAATTCAAATCATTTCAAACTTCATGTTTCATTAAGTAAATACACTTATTCACTTAAGTCCACAATAAATGATTTCCACTACTTGTTGAAAATACGATACATCAATATGTATAAGATTCAACATTTCTTCGCATATCACCGTTTTACCAGAATGCGGAGTTTTAGTCATTCTACCCAAGAGGCATGGTTTTGCAAAGTCTCTAGATTAAGCATCTAGGACCCCGATCTTTCATAAAGAACCTGCAATAACCAAAATGACTTAAACTATAGTGTCTTTTCATTATTAAGCTTTGGATATCTTTTAGCATTCTAATCCTTTATAAATGTTTAAACTATTATCATTATCATAGTGATGAGAATAACTTGTTTGCAATCTTAATGTGATCATAATGGTATTGTTCATAAGAATTGTACAAACTGGTTTGCAACTTGTTCATATGAATAATAGTCTCGCCAAAAGCAAGACACACAAACTAGGATTACAAATCTATATTCAAGTCCACTAATCCAAATGATAGACTTTGAGGGAAGAAGTGATGTCGGCCATCAACTGTTTTGCTTGCCATCATCAAGTCACATTGCCTCAAGTCCAGCAATTCTCAAGCAGATCATCCTGTTTTCACAAAACGGGACAAGTATCAAATACTTTGCAAACTGCAACGAGTTTTGTAAGAACCACATTTATAATTTTGTATATCTAACATATACCTCTTTCATCCATGACCTCCTTTTGCAATCAAGACCTTCTAAGAGTTCTTAACTCTAATGCAAGATCGCTAAGTGTTTTTCCAAACATTCCGGAGTCATCGAATTATCTCCTAATGGTTATTGTATCAAGAAGAGAAGATCACCTTTTACGAGGATATCCCTCAGGCGTGGGTATTAATCTATAACATTGGACCCTTTTGCTAAGTTCCAAATTAAGCAATACATTCCCATGGTCGCAAAGGACCTCAATGGGATAGGCTAAAATCTAGTAAGATATTTGCAAACAGACATCTAGACTAAGTTTATAATAAGAGATCAATTTATAATTGGTCTCCACTAAAATTGTCATCCCCTGGACAATTTTAGCGATCACATGATCCCTATCCTCTGCACCTCCCCTGATCATCACGGCCATCAGTGCAGTATCAAAGGTAGACATTCACTAATGCCAATCACATCATCCATGTGACTCATGCTCGATCTTTCGATCTCTTGTGTTCCGAGGCCACGCTTCTATGGCGTGCTAGGCTCGCCAAATCTAACTTGTGTGTATTCGCTGTGCAACATGGCTTACACCCACTGTATGCGAATGTAGATATATCTGACCCCCGATCATCACGGCCGGCCTCATACCGAAGAACTTTCTTGGTGGTGCACACACAAGGGGAACACGGAACATTGGAATTAAATAGGGATTATCTTATTTGCTACCGTTGAGTATCTAAATACTAGCACACAATAAGATGTAAAACAGGTATCAACATCATATGTATAATGTGATATGATATGGTCTTTCTTCTTGTGCCTTGATCTCCATCGAGCGCTCCGACATGATCTCCATCGTGCCCTTGGTTTGACGCCAAGTCCACGATGCCTCCACCAGGTCGTCCATCGGAACGATGACTATTACTATACTACTTAGTAACAGAAAAGTAAACTACTTTACCTTCGTATCGACCAATGCCATATCATAATCACATGCCCCCCTGCAAAATAAAGTTAGACGCCTCTACTTTATCTATTGCAAGTTTTACGTGGTTGTTAGGGCTTTCGCACTAGAACCGTTTCTAAACTACGAACTTTCCAACCACAACATGGATCTGACAGTTGTCTCTATTACACCCCTTTCGGGGCCCTCCGTTGTAAATGCTATATCAACTATCGAATGAGAGACAGATACCCGCTAGCCACTTATACGGTACAAGCCGTATGTTGAGCGTGGAACTAGTCTCGCGTACGAATACGCGTAAGGTCAGTCCGGGCCGCTTCATCAAACAATACCACGATATAAACAAGTACACGTTAGAGGGTAACAACTAAGGGATCAATGCCCGCACAATACTTGTGCGTACTGGCCGTACAACACTCCTACACATAGATCGGCTCTGATACCACTGTTGGGGATCAGCGCAGAAAACAAAAAATTTCCTACGAAGGATCCCCAGAAACTTAGCCTAGGATCTATCTATGTAGTAATGCAGTAACGGCCAATGCGTATAGAGTACATACCCTTGTAGACCGTACGCGGTTAACGTTCCGCGGGGAATATGGTTGATGTAGTCGTACTCAAAGCCGACCTCAAGGTCACGAAGCTCCTCGCAGGTCACCCCTTGCTCATTCTTGATCTTCATCATCTTCATCGCGCAACAGCTCCGGCTCACGACATTTAAGCGCCCCAAGTGTTGCGCCTCGTGTCTTCGTACACATCCGGTGCATGATGAGACCTCCGGCTCCCCGATCCCGCCGGGAGTGCGGAAGTTGATATCCGGCTAGGAATCCCTGTAGCGCAACAGCGTACTGCAGGTGTGCCTCGATCGCACAACCCAGACTTGGGGCCATGGTCACGAGGTATAGAGAGAGAGAGAGAGGGAGGAAGTCAACCAAAGGACTTCTCCAAAATTGTGTATTTAATCCCACCCATGAGCATCCCTTTATATAGGCTAAGGGGGTGTACCTTTCACAAAGGCTAAGCCATGTGGGACTAATACTAAAGGAAAAAGTCAGCTGATTTTCGGACTGCCAGATGGGCCAAAATCACTCAGCACAAATAGCAAACAAAAAATAAACTAATAAAAAAAAAGAAACAACACAGCAGCCTGGGAGGAGCCGGCCGGGTGGGCCTAGGCGCGGCCCACTCCCGCGACTACTTCCTCCCGCCCAGCAGCAGCAAAGGACGCCCCCGCCTAGGCCGGCGTGCACCCACGTGGCCCGCTTGGCAGCCCGCGTGCAGGCGGTCGTAGCTGGCCCCGGGTGGGCTGACTCCCACCCCACGAGGCCCACGGCAGCGAGCGGTCTGTGCCCGCTTCCCGCGCCGCCCGGGTGGGCCGGCTACCACGGCGGCCCAGCTCGCGTCCTCCTGGCGTGGCCCGGCTGCGTGCTGTCCTGTGCGGCGACATTTATCTGCCGCCCACAGGGCTGGCTTATTTTTCTTTTTCTAATTCTTTTTCTGCAGCTTTTTCTTCTAGACTATTTCCCTCCGGGATTTAGCCTAATAAAAAAGTTGTCTTTATAAATCTTAATCTAAATATTATTTATAATATATTAATTCATAATTAACATATAATAAATATATATATTTAAATTCCCATTTATCCGAGAACACTTTTTGGGGCTTTTCCTTTATTCTTTCTCCGAATAACTTCGGATCTCTCCGCGGAACGATTTCGGCTTTATCTCTTTCTCTACCGTGATTCCGTCTTACGAATGATCGCTCTCATCGTACCCTTAAGTGTATCCTCTCACGGCTCGGGAATGCTCTAGACATGATCTGTATCAATGATCAACAGAGGGACCAGGGATATCCATGTGACCCCTATGCATTCCTGATGACAATGTCGTTTGAACCGTCTAAATGTAGCATCCTCTTCCTTTTGTTTCTCGATACAACTTGTCCGAGATCCGATCACCGGTATCCCATACCTTTGTTCAATCTCGTTCACAACAAATTATGTTTACTTGTTATCGTGATATTACATCCCCGTGACCTAGTCACATGTTGCAACATTTATAGATGTAATCTCACCAAGTCGGCCGTATGTATCTTTACTCGTCATATGGGTGAACAAATCCCGGTCTTGAAGTCACATGTCATCTACTGTTCCTTCGGAATACCCAACGTACACCTTTATAACCACCGTATTACCAGATGGCGTTTGATGCAGTCAAAGCAGCCTAGGGAAACAGTGAGTAATATAAGCTCACGGTCTAAGGAGGAGTCTAGGTATAGCCGTTGCAACAATGAACTATATGACTTGATCGTGTTGCAATCCTTCGAGAAATGTCCAACCACATCATTCTCCAATGATATGATCTCGTTGTCAGTCGGCATAAATGCCCATGATCTTGAAACCCAGATCATCTTCGTGACCAATGAACTAGTATGAATAGAGGCTACTAGGGACTTTGTTGTTTCATACCACACCTGTACCAATGTTTCTACTTGGCACTGTTCTAGCACAATATGAAACTATTATAAACTAATTGAGATATGATAATAAAAACCTATTTCTTATTTGCCTCTAGGGCATATCTCCTTCATCCTAGCCTTTATATAGATAGGCTAGGTCACAGGTAGCAGGCCGAGTAGGTTATAGATTAGGGTTTATCCCTTTAAACTTTCTATCTTAAGCTTCGTCTTGCGCTGCAAGCAATCGGAGTCTCCGTGAGTCACCCGAATCCTGTATTGGGCCCTGGTAACACCGTGGGCTTCCATCATATCTGGGTCGTATATACCAAGCTCGAGTACCTCTAGGGTATGCCCACGTCACCAACCGACCAGTTGCAGGCCTCCTATATAAAGGAGCCAAGCGGCTAGGGTTTAGGGAGTTCTATTGTTTTAGTCAGAAAAATATCGCGTGGTGTTCCACCATGTATCATCCCTCCGAGGAAACAATGCTGTCGTGTTATCCAATAAAGATTGTTGCGAGGTTTCTTGCGTCATCAAGGATTATCGAGCTGTGGTTTGAGGCATGGTGATCTTCATCATGTTGCTTGCTGGATTTGTTCCTCTTCTTTAGGTGACGTTTATCACGTCATTGGAAGAATCATCTATTTGGTTGACTCGCTGTGAAAGATTGGGACAAAACTCAAGGATCATCGGCGTGATCCTTATCACTATGTCTATGCATAGATGCTTTGAATGGTTTGAACACATATGAATATGTGAGCACTGATGATCATGCTATTACATCCTTCATGTATTTTTTATATTGGCGGCATAGTGGGACGAAGCGGCCCGGACAAATTTTATATGTCCTCGCACATGAGACATGTTCCACGCTTGACATGCAACTAGTTTTGCATAAGTGGCTAGCGGGTGTCTCTCTCTCTCACTATAGTTGATATCTTAATTACAACGGTTTGCTAATAATTTTATTATCATCATTGTGGTTCCTTGTTCATAGGTAAGATCGATTCTATCTTCAAAATCCCAAAGCCACGTAAAATATGCAAAAGATAAATTAGAAGCGTCTAGTTTTATTTTTGTTGGGCATGTGTCATGATATGGTAAATGTTATAATTTTAGTATGGTGGTAATTATAACAAAGTGGGAGTGACATAGACCTTGGCGCTACACAAATGGAATGATAGAGATCATACCATGATGCACAAGATAGTGATCAAGTGCAAGAACCATATCATATCACTTTATGCATATGATGTTTGTGTGCATCTTATTTTTCTTATGTCTAGCTTAGAACTTGGCGGCAGCATTATAAGATTATACCTCTCACTAATATCAAGATAATAATATGTTCTTCCTTAGTATGCACTGTTAAGAAAGTTCGTCGTTTTAAAGCACCACATGATGATCGGATGTGATAGAATCTATGTTCGCATACAATCTATTATGAGAACAATGGTTGTTCAAATAATTACCGTATTCCATTGAAGATGGATGAACTCTTACAAATCTTGTTGGATAAATCATGTCCATAAACACTAATGCTAGAGTGTCATAAGATGAATGATTAGAACATCACTTATGAGTAACACTGCAGTTTAAATCTTATTGGAAATAAAACATGAAGAAACTCCATGTTGATGGAATTTTGGAGTCCTTTTGATTTTTAATCAATTGACGCATGATACCTTCGATCCGGATTATGGATGTAGTATAGCTCTTTTTCCCTAGTAAACCTAGGTTATCGAATCCTCGGGAAGTAGAAATCGTAGTGAAGTTAGTTTTACGGACCTTTGGGAGTTTTAGAATTCTTTTTGTGTTTTAATGGACCAAGAGTTTGCTGCCTTTTGTTGTTATCGATGATGGAGAGAGAGGGCCTAGGGCTTTCGGTTTCACCTGTAGTTGTGCAAAACATCTGATGGGAATAAAAGATAATAATAAAGTATGCATGTAATTGTTAGAGCAAGATAATTATATGTGGGTAGTGCATCCATAATTGCTATTGCCTCCGGAACCGCTTATAGCAATAACCTACTAGTCTCATCCATAGAAGAAAGAGAACTAATGATATACATAGTGATGTCACCGTTAATGACAAGTAAATCCCTCACATACAGCCGTACTACCCCTTCTATCACTAGGGTTCCCAACCTGCAGATTAGTCATTACTCATACTCCCTATACCTGGCTCAATCCTCGGGGTCTTGGGTACCTGACAAGTCCTTGGATTGAGGCAAGAGAGGATACAATAATCATCATGTCATACAAACTAATACATGATCCCATCTATGATACATAACATGCACAAAAGCTACATGGCTAGGCCGAAGCCCTTAGCCCAAAGAGAATTACTCACACATAGAGATGAAATCAACGATCATAAACATTGCAATGGAAATCATGAGATTGATAGCAGTCTTACAATGTCACCAATCGAAGATGAGATCTACTATTACAAGTGGTGGAATATGGCTATGGTGGTGTAGAAGGGTTTGGAGATTAGATCTAAGTCTATTCCTCCGGCGGCTCTTCGGTGTTGTGGATGTAGGTTTCTGGGGTTCTGGGGGCGCTTTTTCTCGTCACACAAAGCCTCTTTATATAGGGATCCCTTCACGAAAGTTGTTCTGTTTGACCTAGCGGTGTCGATGGCATTATACCGCCGGAACTATATGGCCAGAATTTTATTCCCGCCGTATAGTTGGTCATTAAAGCTTCTGTCTCCACTTCACGACCCCTGGTTTCTTTGAGTTGTTGGAAATCTCGTATCTTTGACTTTAATGTTGTGATTCCCACCATCAAACGTCATTATCTGCGCATGGAAAAATAGAAAGAAAGGATTGCATACCCCTTTGATCATTAGGCATTAGTGGCAGGGTTCAGAGAGATATTTCATCAAAAATATGAATTAGTTTAAATGTAGATGTTGATGGCTATATTTCACATCCATCAACCTCCCCAAGCTTAAACTTGATTGTCCTCGAGCAAGAAAACCAGAATCAAAAAGGAACTCAGCATTTAAACTGAAATAATGAGATGATGATCTTACTCATGATTGGTAGTCACATGTTTCCTCCACTTTATTAATCTGAAAAACTTCAGCATTGATAGAGTAATGGCAAGCATATCATACGGGTTTTTATGCATCCTTATAGCGCAACAAAATTATTATTAACATGGATGATTCAAATGAGTAAACCTTATTCCATGTCATGTAATCAACTCATAGGCTTGACTTTGAACAATAAATTATAATCATGTAAAATTGAGAGTGTGAGAGTTTGTCATGAAAAACATATACACTAGAGTATCTCAATTCTCCCACATCGATAAATCAAGACTTTTCAAGCACTACTTTTATGTTCATTATCCTTCAAGAATTCCAGTTCTTAAGTAATTGAGAGCATGCCAAAATTTTAATTAGTTTATCAGGCTATGATCAACACTCGTGGCATCACCAAGGTTTTTGTTCCTTTTGCACAATGATTCCTCATATCAGCTAGAGTAGTGATTCTATCATGAACACAACTACCCGAGAATGCCAAAAATCTTACCCATTATAGCATTGCTCTACATATGTTTAATTAACTCATAGCCGAAATCTAGGAGTTTCCTCCATGAAGATCATTCGTAGGCTAGCGGAGTTGTTGGCATCCCATGAAGTTTGACATGCATAAAGCTATATCATTCTTATGATTCACAAGTCAAACTTTGGCATGCTCACAAAACCGCTAAACATTAATTTGATCGAACAAATCCTTTTAAAGAGATCTATCAAGTCAATCATTATTTTCTGTGGTGTTGAGTGTCTCTATAAATAATCCTTCAAGACTAAACACTACAACACCCAAGCCTTCAATTGTGAGATTTTTACTTATTACAATTGTTTAGCAAATTTTTAGGCAAGACTTGGTTAACTACAAGAGCTAGAACAAAATGTACCCAACTAAATACCCATGCAAACAAAATTTTACTATAATATAAAGACTCACTCCACCAATATAATATCTTAACATTTACTACTAACTAGCATGGGTTTCTCAAACTTCAAAACTGGGGTGTCTTAAGGCATACCTCTCATGATGGTTCCACTTCTCTCTTCCCTTTTGATTTGCTTCTTGGAAACTCGAAGTCGATCACTCTCCTACAAATATGTGAAAGCCACAAGGAGAATAGAAAGGAAGGAAGAGGGAAAATACAGATAAATGGAAAAATCTTTTTGTTGTTTTTAAGAGAGGGAATTAAAGAATAGAAAATTGGCGGCAAAGCTCGGCTAGAAAACCTCGAAAACAAATAGAAATAACTAAAGATAAATTGTTGGGGAAACCAACATGAGTGATTATAAACTCGAATTAAAAATATAACCTCGAAATAAATAAAAACAAATGAATGCCAAATAAAGATAATGAGGAAACTTACCCAAGCTTAGGATTTTGCAAGCCCTTCAAATCATTGTGGTGGCGGAAAAAAGTCGTAACTCCAGTTCGCAGATTGAGTTGATAAATTACTAGTTGTTTCTCGGAGGTTCAAGGAGAGGTTATGCATCCTCTCCACTGTTCCTCCAAGTTCTTGGAAGTCTTGGTATGTAGTGAACCGGGTTGGTGGCTTCTCCTCTTGATAAGGAACTTCTTGCTCCTCTTCTTGGTCCTCGTCCTCATCCAGAATCTCCTCCTTGGGTTGGTGTTGCTCAACCTACAAGTCATATAGCAAACATCCTTCCTCGATAGATAAAAGACCATTAGTCAAAGGAGCAGGGTAGAGACGCCCAACTCCAGCAATATGTAAATAATAAACACCACCTCTCCTAGTGAGCATTCCAAAAGCTTTTAAATTAGAGAAACCAACACGTCGCTCACCTAGCACTGGTTGCCACTCACCTAGGTTGATTCCTAAGGCAATGGCAAGCACGGTGATGACGCCTCCACCTGTGATTGGTCCTTGGCTTTGGGAGGATTGGTACTCCAGGTAGCACACAAGAATTGCACCCAAGTTGAGTGACAAGTTGATGTTGTTGAAAGCAGCTTTTGCAAGGACTAAGATGTCCTCCTCATTGAGTCTCGTGAACTCATTTCATGTCTGCAAGGTGTTAGCAATAACATAGAACAAATAGCGAATTGCAGGATGTTGAATATTCTTCCCCTTGCTTACTCTAGAAGTGAAACTCATTCCATTATAATAAAGTTCCAGGGAAGGGTCTATGCCAGTAAAGGATGCGCGTAAGGCATTAGCATTATTGTTTGGAAAATTAAAACATGTGCACCATTCATCTAGTGATAAAGCATAACTGTTGTTCATAAGTCGAAAAGAAATCATGTCCTCTCCATGCCATGCTTTAATGGTGCTTTGCAAAAAACTTAGAAATTCAAGAGTTAACCGACGATAAGTAGGCACATCATTGAATACAAAGTTTTGCAGGCTAACTCTATTGCAAAGGAAATTGAAGTCATTAGAAATACCGAGTTGATTCAATACAATGGGGCAAGCCCACTTTGTTGTCTTCACTTCTCGGTTCTTGATCTTGTTGAAGCGATCACGTTGGAGCTCATCCCTGAACCATATCCCCATGCGTTCTTGAGCGGCAGCTCGAGAAGAACTAGTAGCAGCACGAGCACGAGTTTGGCTCCTTGTTTTCATCATCTAAAATAATAAGAAAAGACAAAAAATAAAACTTTTTTATCCAACAATAATAAGCATAACATATTCCTCATCTTAGCACACTAAAGAGTCCCCTCAAAATAATAATCTAGGCAAGATAATCGTGGAAATTAGTTCATAGTAGGTCTCACCCTAGATTGATAATGATAACATATCAAGAATGAATTTGCAAAAATTAATTGGAGGATCGGAGGAGAAATATACCGTAGATCACCTATGTGTGAGGAAATCGAATAAAATTAAGTAGAGATGAAGATCTCTTGAGGTTTTGAGAGAGATTGGAGGTAGACAAGAGAAAAAGGATTGAAGTTTTGGTGTTGGGGGTACCTTCCCGTGGCGATTTTGTGGTTGGACGCAACTATACGACCAAACTATACGGTCAGAACAATTTGTTCCCGCCGTATAGTTGGTCTGATAACAAAAATTTAGGGTTTTCACCTGGCGGCGCAACTATACGGCCAGAACTATACGGCCGGGATTTTTATCCCCGACGTATAGTTGGTCGTCAAACCTTCTGTATCCTGGAAAATAAATTTTACAAAGGCTACGATAATTATACGGCCAAAACTATATGGCTGGAATTTTTATTCTTGCCGTATAGTTGGTCGTTAAACCTTTAGTACCTAAGAAAGAAAAAAAATCCGATGGCAAAGATATCTATACAGCCAAACTATATGGCTGGAATTTTTATTCCCGCCGTATAGTTGGTCGTTATACCTTCTGTAGTCATAAAAAATTTCTATTTCTTCGAGAATTCTTTCTTATCCTGAAACTTAGCGAAACACCTTGTTTTTGACAGAAAAATGACAGTAAAAATTGTCGACCAACATCAGCATGTATAAAGCAGGATTTTTAGTACTACCAAACGTCTTCTCCTCAACTGGAGCTTTCTAGCACTCTTTATTAAACATACAACTTAACTTAAAAACTTTACTCAAACCTTTATTTCACATGTGTTGCCTCCCATGAAGCGCTCTTTTATGGCCAATAGCTTGACCTCGATGTTTCTCACTTAGGCCAGATGAGTGGAACACCCACTCCAAAATAGTTGGCCTTTAAAGTGATGGCCTCCTTTTCATCATGCTTGGCTTTCTTCTTCCTGGGAAAATGAATAACAAAAGGATCCCACGAAGGTAACTGAAGCTTCATGTTCCCTTCATGTAGATTAATCAAAGCCTTAATAGTTCTTAAGAATGGACGGCCTAATATAATAGGAGCAGTAGCATCTTCAGGCATGCCAACAATAACAAAATCAATAAGAGCAGGACAACCTTTAATGTATACTAAAGTATTTTCTTTAATCCCTACAGCTTGTTTGTAGGTAGAATCTGCTAGATGTAATTTTAACTCGGTGATTTCAAAGGAGCCAAGATTTAACTTATTAAAAAGACTTTTTGGAATTGTTGAAACGCTTGCACCTAGATCACAAAGTGCAGCTATCTCATTGGTCCCAATTTTAATCTTAATACTAGGCTCAAATATATCATCAAGCTTCACAGGTAATTTTTTAGCAATTTTCTTATATTCTTCCTCAAGATCACGTAAATTTATTGCTACCTAATTAACGAAGTGTTGATACATAGCTTCCTTATTTCCTTCATTTACTGAAATCTTGATATTGATCCTTTTTACAAGATCTTCAACGGTGTAATTTGGTGAAGGAGCATTACTATAATCAAGTTCTTCAGGATCCATGATGCAATAGTATTTTTAGGCAAAGATAGCAACCATTCTTTTGCTCATCCACTAAGAGATAAAGGAAATAAGCGCAATTTGACCGCATCGGGGTCAACATCTTTTGTGCGCATCATATCACATATTTTAGTGAAAGTGTTCAAGTGCATACCTGCGTCCTCAACAGCAGAGCCTCCAAATTGATTCTGTTGAACCAAACTTAAATAGTGGGGCTTAGTTTCATAATCATCAGCAGTAATTGCTAGCTGCATAATAGGAGTATGCAAATAATCATTGTTGGGAGTTGCAAACTCCCCAAGCTTATTTTCAGCCATATTTCCTATGTTTTTGGGTTTTCTTAAATAAAGACTTATGATAGTAAAAACAAGTATTTAAAGACTAACTATTTTTTTTGGTTTTTCAAAGAAAGACTGAAAGCAAACTAACAAAATTAAAAACAAGAATTAAAACTAGCAAGGTTCCTACTAACATCACCAGGGTAGCTATTGCTTCCCCGACAATGGCGCCAGAAAAAGGGTTGATACCTTCGATCCGGATTACGGATGTAGTACAACTCTTTTTCCCTAGTAGACCTAGGTTATAGAATCCTCGGGAAGCAGAAAGTGTAATGAAGTTACCTTTACAGACCTTCGGGAGTTTTAGAATTCTTTTTGTGTTTTACCGGACCAAGAATTTGCTATCTTTTGTTGTTGTCGATGATGGAGAGAGAGGGCCTAGGGCTTTCGGTTTCACCTGTAGCTGTGCAAAACATCTAATGGGAATAAAAGATAATAATAAAGTATGCATGTAATTGTTACAACAAGATAATTATATGTGGGCAGTGCATCCATAATTGCTATTGCCTCCGCAACCTCTTATAGAAATAACCTACTAGTCTCATCCATAGAAGAAAGAGAACTAATGATATGCATAGTGATGTCACCATTAATCCTAAGTAAATCCCTCAAATACAACCGTACTACCCCTTCTGTCATTGGGGTTCCCAACCTATAGATTAGTCATTACTCATACTCCCTATACCTAGCTCAATCCTCGGGGTCTTAGGTACCTAACAAGTCCTTGGATTGAGGCAAGAGAGGATACAATAATCATCATGTCATACAAACTAATACATGATCCCATCTATGATACATAACATTCACAAAAGCTACATGGCTAGGCCAAAGCCCTTAGCCCAAAGAGAATTACTCACGCATAGAGATGAAATCAACAATCATAAACATTGCAATGGAAATCATGAGATTGATTGCAAATAGTCTTACAATGTCACCAATCAAAGATGAGATCTACTATTACAAGTGGTGGAATATGGCTATGGTGGTGGAGAAGGGTTTGGAGATTAGATCTAAGTGTATTCCTCCGGCGGCTCTTCGGTGTTGTGGATGCAAGTTTCTGAGATTCTGGGGGGCGCTTTTTCCCATCACCCGAAGCCTCTTTATATAGGGGTCCCTTCACGAAAGTTGTTCTGTTTGACCTAGCGGTGTCGATGGAAATATATGGCTGGAATTTTATTCCCGCTATATAGTTGGTCGCTAAAGCTTCTGTCTCCACTTCACAACCCCTGGTTTCTTTGAGTTGTTGGAAATCTCGTATCTTTGATTTTAATGTTGTGATTCCCACCATCAAACATCATTATCTACGCAAGAAAAAATAGAAAGAAAGGATTGCATACCCCTTTGATCATTAGGCATTAGTGGCAGGGTTTAGAGAGATATTTCATCAAAAATATGAATAATATCTAGTTTAAATGTGGATGTAGATGGCTATATTTCATAGCCATCAACACTTGTGAGAATTTCCAGGAAATGATTTAAATTTCATTCATAGGCCAAAGAGGAACGAACGAATAAATTATTGGACATTGTGCATATTGATGCATATAGTTCATTATGTGTAGCCATATGTCGTGGATCATTGAAACTTCATATACTTTAACCAAAGATTTGAGTGAATATATGTATATTTACTTAATCAGGGAGAAGTATGAAATGTTTGAAAATTTTCAAATGATTTTAAGATGAAGTGGAAAATCATTGTAACGAGAAAATAAAGAATTTATGATTGGATCATAAAGCAAAAAATATGTGAGTTACAAATTTAGCAAAAACACCTAAGATTCAAGGAATCATTTCATGGATTTATGTTTCCCAATAAACCATAGAAGTATGGAGTATTCGAGAGATATAATCAAACTTTGTTTGACATGATAGGATCAATGGTGTTATTTATAAAATTTCCATTATATTTTGGAAGATTAAGCTTTAGTGATAACCGCTTTTACACTGAAAAGAGCTCCATCATGATTCGTTGAAATGATACCATATGAGTTATGGATTGGCATAAAATCCAAAGTTGTCTTTTCTTAAATTTTGGTATACTAGGCATAAGTAAAATGTTTACAACTGAAATAGGATGAGCACGTCTTTGTAGGTTATCCCAAATAACCGTCGGGTATTTCTCCATAACACTGAAGACAAAAAGTGTTTGTCACTTAGAATGTCAAGTTTCTTGAGAAGGAATTTTTTGTGAAAAGTTAACTGGGAGAACAATAGAACTTTGATAACGTTATTGAACCTTAGCTATATGTGTTGAGTTGCGCAGCGCCGCAAAATGTCCCGGAGGCAGCCATAATGCTCGTAGCTCCCGTGCCTCAAAGGTTGTGGTCACGGAGATCTAAGTTCCTATTGAACCGCGTAGGTTGGGTAAACAATCAAATACTAGGATTTCTAATGAAATCATTTTTTTGACAATGATGAACCGACTACATGCAAAGAAGCGATGATGGTCCCTGAATCTATAAAATGGCTTGAAGCCATAAAATCCATGATAGTTCCATACATGAGAAACCAAGTTACTGAACTTGGAAAACCCTCTGAAAGGCATAAAGCCTATTAGTCATATTTGGATCTATAAAGAAAAAGATATGGATGTTTCACATATATGAAATAGTCGACATGTCGGTACAGAGTTTATGACAATGTTCAAAGAGTTGAATACGACTAGAGTCGATCTTTCGTAGCGATATTTAGTCTGGATGGATTAGTGTAGCAACCACAACATGTGTCAATTGTTGTATATGCTAGTTGAACAAATAAAATAATGTTCTTATAAAAGAATGGTTACCTAGGATGTGTATGTGACACGGTCCGAAGGGTTTAGTTAAATCAAAGGATGCTAAAATGGCATGCAAACTTCAATAGTTGAAGTGAGCATAGCGGAGTTGGAATCTTCATTGTGATGAAAATGTTAAAATGTTTAATTTCATCAGAGATGAGGAAGATGCTCACATTTGCAAGAAATTAAGTGGGAGCACTGAGACATATTTCTAATACATTGTGTATAAGACATATTGTTGATTGGAAATGATGTATCTTTTATTGACACAAGTTAAGGATTTCATTAAAATTAGATTTAAATGAAAGATTTGGGCAAAACCATAATATTTGGCATCAAAGTCTATTTGGATAGATTGAGATTGATATAGTTATGCCATATGTACATAGATGAAATATTGAATGAGTTCAATATGGAAACGACGAGAAAGGTTCTTGCCACATGGACAAGGTTGAATATTCAAGTATATTGATACTTGGTGAGTGAATCAAGATTCAAGTCTTTTGACACTTAGTGAGTAAAATTACATGAATATCTTGATAAACGAGATTCAAGTGTTTAGACACTTGGTGAGTAAAATCACATGAATATCTTAATCAATCATATTGTGATATGTGTATGTCCTATGCTCTAAATGTTATGAGCATATACCAGGGTGACTCATAAGATGATCATTGGACGATAGTAAGGATATTCTTATGATCTTTGGAAGAACTAAGAATATATTTTGTATGTAGAAGTGACAAGTAGTTCATTGTAAAGTGTTACATTGATGCTAGAAAGATAGTTAATTGTAAAATGTTACATTGGCACTATACAAATAATTCATTGTAAGTGTTACATTGGAACTAAACAGATAGTTCATTGTAAGTGTTACATTGATACTAGTTTTGTCACCAGATACAAAATAAGTTTATCTCAATTTAGGTTATAGGTTAAGGTGGCACAATGTAATGGAAGGAAGTTCCATGATGGATTTGGATAAGTTCCAAAAGGTTAAGGACATTGTGATGGATACTACAACGAAAGGCTAAGTATAAGACTGCTATAGTAGCAGCAAAGGAACTAGGTGTAGTTCCAAGCGAAATAATACTATGAAGATCTATTGTACGACAATAGTATCAACAGGTTTTAAACCTCAAGGAACTAAGGTCTCACCAAAGGACCAAATTTATACAAATGCCATCTCATTTGAGAATGAGTGATGCATAGAGACGCAAAGACATGCAAATACACACAGGACCTAAAAGCATCAGATCTGGAGATTATGTTTGTGTAACATCCCCTGCCTTTAATAAGGTAGGGTCCCCTGTGTTTACAATGCTAGTCCCTGGATCAATAGCTAGCATCCACAGTTTAGATGTAATATCAAGAGACAAAGGTCATAATATAACTTTATAACCAGGAATAACATAGTTTTATTACATCATACATAGCTCATTTGGCTATTACATTACATTGCAGCGGAATAACTATAGTCATGGGTCCTTCATATTCAAAGTGCCACAGGCAGATGTTGGTTGTAAACTTTGTAATCCTAATCAATCAATCTTCACTAAAATCAATCAATCCTGCAACATCATAAGTTACAACCACAAGGGTCAATACATTTGAATTGTATTGGCAAGTGATACTTTGGTAGTATAGTGGAGTCTATCATCTATATGCATTTGGCTAAGTGGAGTTGAGGTTTGCATTGCTCAAAATAGATTTTTCCTATCATTTTTTGAAAAATACTAAGTTTTTGTTTTGACAAAAACCACCAAGGCATCTACCAACCAAGACTGAAGATCCTCTCAAGGCATCTACCAATCAAAGATTGAAGATCCTTGCTTGGCAAAAATACCCAAGGCATCTACCAATCAAAGACTGAAGATCCACTCAGGGCATCTACCAATCCAAGACTGAAGATCCTTTTAACCCTTGTTCACCCACCAGTTTTATTTAGAAATTGGAGTGATGAGATTCTTGAAGTTTCCATGTCTTGATGCTCAAATTGTCCTTTACCAGGGACATGGCTAAGTACTTAGGTTTTACACTCTGCAGAGGTGGTGCACTTTCCCCACAAGACTTGGTTTCCCAAGACAAGATCCTTCAGAAGCCTTTCCTTAGTCAAATGGACGCGTTCCAACCTATCATTCCCTCTACCACCAACTGTCCAAGAGACTAAGTTCTAGCAACCTAAGATCATGGCAGAGCCCATATTGCCATGTGGCTGCACTTGAAGCTTCTCAACATTTGACATCTCAAATCTGTTTGTTCCTGGGTGGCCATCCACAAGTGAGATACACAAGCCAGGTCATGGCCTTGTGAACCACTCAACACAAACCATTCCTTCCATTCCACCCAGGTGATTCATTCACTTAGTTGTTTTATTAAACAAAACATAAGTCCACAGACTTAGTAATTTTTCATAGCATGAATATATATTCCACCCTTGTTTTCTATTAGCTAAGCTAAGCATGAAGGTAGTAGGAATCTTAACTTAGGAAATTTCTACTAAGGTTTCATCTATTAGGTTTTCCCATAGCAAGGTCTATACTTTAGCAAATAAAACCATGCAAGTTTTACTTAGCAAAAACACTAATGCATAGTGAAAATAATGGGACAAAAGATATGAAGCATCACTTGCCTTTTTGGTAGAGGGTATAGGTTCACTCCTTGTCCTTGCAACAATCACTCTTTTCAAGTCACTACAATTCAATCAAGCAAGGTACAACTTAATCTACCAATCAAGCAAATCAACACACATAAAATAACAAAGTCAAAGAAATGCATGCAAGCATGCCAAGCTTTGTTTTGTTTGACAAAGTGGTTCCTAGTGGGTCATAGACATTTGGGTACATCTAAGTCATGCATAAGCATGCAAAGGTTGGTTCTATTGTAAGGATGGTCTTCACTAGGTTTCTAAACTTTGTAAGTTCCAAATTGGTCATTTACCAAAATGGCAAAGTCATTTGCAAAAGGTTTCACTAAGGCATTAACCTATAGGGTTCACCAAGTATGTTTTCAATCACAAACTTGGGGTTTGGGGTTAGTGGGTTTAAAACAAATCAATTTCCAAAGGTTTTCTTCCAAAATCAATTTTGATAAAAACCACATTTCTATTTGACTAGAAATGGTTTTTAAATCAAAGATTCCTTATTTTGTTTCACCAAATGAGTTGCTATTGCAAAACTTGGTGTTTGGGTCAGTAGGTTTGGTCTAAACCATTTCCTCCAAAGTTTTTTTTTACTCAAAAACATTTTCATAAACAAAACTATAGTTTTTAGTTAGCTAGAAATGGAATAAACTAATTAATCCATTCTATTCTTTTCCAAAATCATTTTCCAAAACTTGGGTTGGTTCCTAGGGTCAGTAAGGTCACAACAAACCAATTTGCAAAGGTTTTAACCTTAAAAACATTTTTAAACAATTTTTCTAATGTTAGCAAGCACATAAAAGAATCTACAAAATCAAACAAGCTAACATATATTATTTACTAAACTAAGGGTAGGGTTGGTTAGGTCTTGCTCTCCTGAATCCAACGACATAAAATTTGAAATTTTTGGACGTGTGGATCCAAAGATACAAGGGTTTGAAGTTTGCAAAAGTTTCTGTTTTCTAATTCTGTTTTAAACCTAACAGGCGACACGCGGCGTGATATCATTGGTTGATACCGGTTCGTCTGGATCGGCAACGTGGAGCGTTGGATTAAGTTAGATCGCACGGTACAGGGTGCGTACCCATTCGCATTTAAGTGGTTCTATCGTACCCGCCCGATCTAGATCGAACGACTGCTACTGCCTGGTCACAGACGGGCGGCGCTGCGCGGTGGCTATCGGCGGCGGAGCGGTCGGTCGATGACGGAGCCGGCGATACAGGAAGCGAGAGAGGAAAAGGAGAGGCTCACCGAGTTCGCAAGAACATGGGGAAGCTCGAGGTAGTGATTTCTTATCGCGGGGCGTACTGGAGTGAGCTCGATTGCTCGCCGGAGTTGTTGCGGGCGGTGGTGCTCTCGGGTTGTCGTCGTTGGCGTCACTGTGGATCACCCCAAGGCATAACAAGGACGCTGTTAGATTCGCAGGACCAAGGCGAGGTTGTGTGCGTGAATGAGAGGGAAAGGGGCGGACGGAATCTACCTGTGGGCTTCGCCGGAGAGGAAGCAGACGGCGGCGGCGAGTCGAGCTTGTCCTTGCCGACGCTGTGAGGCTCGCGCGAGTGAACTGGATGCACTAGCAGGTGCGTCTGGAGGTGGAGAAGCTGCTGGGGTGCTTAGGGATGCAAGGGGCGGTGGGGTTTCGTCGGAATCGTCACCGGAACATCGTCGGACAGTGGGCGGTGTGCGGTGCAATTCGTCCAGCCTGGGGGCAGAGAGAGGGAGTGGTCTGGGGGAAATGGAAGAGGAGGAGCAGGCGGTTAAATGGGTGTTGTCACGGCGAGGTTTAAATCACGGCGTTACTGCGAATTGATCGCGGCTTGAATGGCAGCAACGGCAACGAGGTCTGGGGGAGACAGGGTCGCGCGGGTGAGGACGAAGCACAGTGGTGTGGGGTCGTCTCGTCAGCGATAGCAAAAGAAAGGGATTGGGTCCACCAGGCAGTCGCTTTGCGAGTTGTTTAAGCGGTGAGAAAAAAACGGTTCGGGGTGTGAGAGAGAGAGGTGGGGTCCTCTGGTCAGTGGGAAAGGAGAAGGGAACGGGGTCCACTTGCCATTGTCTGTGTGGGTAAGTTTCTGAGTGAGAAAATATTTCTTCGGGGGAGAGAACAGGTGGGCTAGGTGGGCTGCTGTTGGGCTAGTTGGGCCAAAAGGTGGGCTGCTCTATTTTTTTCTGTCCAAACTCTTTTTCCTTTTCTAATTCTTTTCTGTTTTGAATTTCCAAACAATTTATTCAAACATTCCATCAATAATCAAACAAATTCAAACAATTCAAACAATCACTCAACTTTGAACTTTGAATTTGGTTCTGTTTTTCAACATAATCCAAATCTCAAATAAAATAATATTTTTATTTATTTTAGGATCCATTTAAATAAAATGGATCTTTAGTTATTTAATAGTGTTTGATTTATTTAATAAAATTTCCATTTGAAATCCAATTATTTTCAAAACCAAACCAGAAGGTTTTATTTGAAAAATAAAAGATTACTTGGAAACTTATTTATAAAAATAAGTTTTGGTGTTTAATTAAAATGGGAAAGCTTTTACTTAAATAAAATTGGATATTTAAATCCTTATTATTTTATTTAAATAAACCTTTACTCATTTTATCAAAACAAAATATTTTATTACAAAAGCTTGGCCAAAATTAATTTGGCTCACCTTTTCATTTGAAAACAAAGTCTTTTATTAAAAGATCTAAATTAGTGTTTCCCAAAACAATTTATTTTCCTTTGAAAAATGTTTATCCTTATAAATCCCTTTAGGATTAAATTTGATCGCCAATTGGTATGGGTTTTTGGTAAGGGCTTTTGGTAAGGGCTTTATTAGCTTTGGAAATTCAATTTCCTTATCTTATTATATTCACAAGATTTTGTCTATGGTTCCAAACTAAGTGAAACCAATCTCTATGGTCTTTCTTGATCCTTTGTGATTATTTGTTGGTCAAAATTGGTATGGATCAAATCCATGGATTGGGAGATAACTTGGGAAATGATTTTCTTCCCTTAGGGTTTAGGGTTTTGGATTTATTTTCCAAGTGTTCAAATTTCCAGATACATTCATTGAGGAATGCATTTCCCTTGATTTGGATTTGTTGAATTCAAACTTTAGCCAAAGTTTGTTCAAGATGGGATTTTAAGTTTCCTTTTAGAAACAAAAGTTTCTTTTCACCCTGATTTTCAACAAAAATTTATTTTGTTTATTTATTTTTCACATTACAAGATTTGGAAAATCTTGGGATGTGACAGGCTACCACCCTTAAAATAAATCTCGTCCCGAGATTTGGGGAGGCTAGGGTTACAAGCAGGTTCAAAACAACTAGGGTACTACCACCCTTAAAAATTTTCCAACTAAACTAGATGTTGGCCTTCTTGGGATCCTGGGGAAACTTCTCTAAGCAAACTTTTGCATTGTGTCCTGGGTTTCCATTCTTGACTCATGGGCCAAGGTTGAGCTTTTCCATAGGCTTGTTCAACTTTTCTGGACAATTGTTTGCATAATGGCCTAGTTCCTTGCATTTGAAACAGGTTATAAGTTTGAGGTCTTGAGGTGGCTTCTCTGGGCAAACATCTGCGTAGTGTCCTTTGTTTCCACACTTGAAACATGTGACTTGGCTGATATCCCTCATAGGCTTGTTTATCTTGTGTTTCATCTTCTCTGGACAGTTTCTTGCATAATGTCCTAGCTCTTTGCAGTTGTTGCACCATACTTGGCTCATATCTTTCTTTTCCTTTGATATTATTGCCTTTTGTTTGTTTCTTTGGTCCTTCTTCTTTTTTGGACAATCACTGGCATAGTGTCCCTTCTCTTTGCATTTGCAACATTGCACTTGAGTAATATCCCTCTTCTTCTTCTTGGGTCTCTCTAAGGCTAGGTGTTCTTCTAGTTCATGTTCTTCATAGGTGGGAGATCTTTCTCTCTTCTTGGGGCATTGATCTTCATGCTCCTTGGCTACACAAGTATTGCTAACTTGGGTTCCTTCTAGAATAACATCTTTGTCATCCTTGTTGTCACAAACTCCTTGGGAAGAGTTTCCTCTCATGTTGATCATTTGAGTAACCAATCCTTGCATCAATTGGGATTGAAGCTTCAAAATCCTTTGTATGGCTGGGTCTAATCCATTGTTGTTGGCTAAAAGCTGAGTTGTCTCTTGGCTCAACTGATTTTGGGTTGCTATGAGCTCTTTCATGCTGTCAACTTGGTTGTTGTTGTTGTTGTCACCATCCTTGATGTTGGAGTTTCTTGGAGAAGTCATCTGTTTGGGTTGGATTGGGATTAGAATAGGCAAAAGGTTTCTAAGGAATCAATTCTAATCACACACATCACAATTCACACAAGCAATGTGCAAGCAATCACAAACAAACACTCCACTCAAACAACAAGTTTCAAGCACAAACTTAGGCAAACAAAAATAATTTTTGTTACACCAAATAAGTTGGTGAGTTTGACTTAACTAAAATATGGTGGTCCATCTACATGGTTCACTTGTGATCCTTCCATCCTTCTTGGTTGATTCTTCTTGAATGAGACCTTTCTATCCTTAGAGAATTCTTGTGTCTTGGTCACAAATCTTCAAAGGTGATGATGGCTCCTTCTAAGTTGTGTTTCCTTAGTCTTCAAGTCTTGATCAAGATTTCTTGTCTCACTTGTCCTTAGTGATATCCAAGTTGGAAGTCCTTGGTGAATATGTTGAAGATGTTGAAATCATTGGAGTTGAAGGAGTTGAAGTCATTAGAGTTGATGAAGTCCTTTGCACAAGGTGTAGTCTTGGGCCATGGGGTAGGTTTTTCCATCAAGTTGAGATAGAAGAGGAGTAGAGTTGAAATCAAAAATGATTGAGGAAAGAGTTTACAAGATTGTTTTTGTAAATAAGTTTTTGGAATAAGACAACTCCTATTTTTCTAAGGAGTTTTTGTCCAATCCTAGGGTTACAAATCCTATAGGCAACACAATGCTCTGATACCATGTAACATCCCCTGCCTTTAATAAGGTAGGGTCCCCTGTGTTTACAATGCTAGTCCCTGGATCAATAGCTAGCATCCACAGTTTAGATGTAATATCAAGAGACAAAGGTCATAATATAACTTTATAACCAGGAATAACATAGTTTTATTACATCATACATAGCTCGTTTGGCTATTACATTACATTGCAGCGAAATAACTATAGTCATGGGTCCTTCATCTTCAAAGTGCCACAGGCAGATGTTGGTTGTAGACTTTGTAATCCTAATCAATCAATCTTCACTAAAATCAATCAAACCTGCGACATCATAAGTTACAGCCACAAGGGTCAATACATTTGAATTGTATTGGCAAGTGATACTTTGGTAGTATAGTGGAGTCTATCATCTATATGCATTTGGCTAAGTGGAGTTGAGGTTTGCATTGCTCAAAATAGATTTTTCCTATCATTTTTGAAAAATACTAAGTTTTTGTTTTGACAAAAACCACCAAGGCATCTACCAACCAAGACTGAAGATCCTCTCAAGGCATCTACCAATCAAATATTGAAGATCCTTGCTTGGCAAAAATACCCAAGGCATCTACCAATCAAAGACTGAAGATCCACTCAGGGCATCTACCAATCCAAGACTGAAGATCCTTTTAACCCTTGTTCACCCACCAGTTTTATTTAGAAATTGGAGTGATGAGATTCTTGAAGTTTCCATGTCTTGATGCTCAAATTGTCCTTTACCAGGGACATGGCTAAGTACTTAGGTTTTACACTCTGCAGAGGTGGTGCACTTTCCCCACAAGACTTGGTTTCCCAACACAAGATCCTTCAGAAGCCTTTCCTTAGTCAAATGGACGCGTTCCAACCTATCATTACCTCTACCACCAACTGTCCAAGAGACTAAGTTCTAGCAACCTAAGATCATGGCAGAGCCCATATTGCCATGTGGCTGCACTTGAAGCTTCTCAACATTTGACATCTCAAATCTGTTTGTTCCTGGGTGGCCATCCACAAGTGAGATACACAAGCCAGGTCATGGCCTTGTGAACCACTCAACACAAACCATTCCTTCCATTCCACCCAGGTGATTCATTCACTTAGTTGTTTTATTAAACAAAACATAAGTCCACAGACTTAGTAATTTTTCATAGCATGAATATATATTCCACCCTTGTTTTCTATTAGCTAAGCTAAGCATGAATGTAGTAGGAATCTTAACTTAGGAAATTTCTACTAAGGTTTCATCTATTAGGTTTTCCCATAGCAAGTTCTATACTTTAGCAAATAAAACCATGCAAGTTTTACTTAGCAAAAACACTAATGCATAGTGAAAATAATGGGACAAAAGATATGAAGCATCACTTGCCTTTTTGGTAGAGGGTATAGGTTCACTCCTTGTCCTTGCAACAATCACTCTTTTCAAGTCACTACAATTCAATCAAGCAAGGTACAACTTAATCTACCAATCAAGCAAATCAACACACATAAAATAACAAAGTCAAAGAAATGCATGCAAGCATGCCAAGCTTTGTTTTGTTTGACAAAGTGGTTCCTAGTGGGTCATAGACATTTGGGTACATCTAAGTCATGCATAAGCATGCAAAGGTTGGTTCTATTGTAAGGATGGTCTTCAATAGGTTTCTAAACTTTGTAAGTTCCAAATTGGTCATTTACCAAAATGGCAAAGTCATTTGCAAAAGGTTTCACTAAGGCATTAACCTATAGGGTTCACCAAGTATGTTTTCAATCACAAACTTGGGGTTTGGGGTTAGTGGGTTTAAAACAAATCAATTTCCAAAGGTTTTCTTCCAAAATCAATTTTGATAAAAACCACATTTCTATTTGACTAGAAATGGTTTTTAAATCAAAGATTCCTTATTTTGTTTCACCAAATGAGTTGCTATTGCAAAACTTGGTGTTTGGGTCAGTAGGTTTGGTCTAAACCATTTCCTCCAAAGTTTTTTTTACTCAAAAACATTTTCATAAACAAAACTATAGTTTTTAGTTAGCTAGAAATGGACTAAACTAATTAATCCATTCTATTCTTTTCCAAAATCATTTTCCAAAACTTGGGTTGGTTCCTAGGGTCAGTAAGGTCACAACAAACCAATTTGCAAAGGTTTTAACCTTAAAAACATTTTTAAACAATTTTTCTAATGTTAGCAAGCACACAAAAGAATCTGCAAAATCAAACAAGCTATCATATATTATTTGCTAAACTAAGGGTAGGGTTGGTTAGGTCTTGCTCTCCTGAATCCAACGACATAAAATTTGAAATTTTTGGACGTGTGGATCCAAAGATACAAGGGTTTGAAGTTTGCAAAAGTTTCTGTTTTCTAATTCTGTTTTAAACCTAACAGGCGACACGCGGCGTGATATCATTGGTTGATACCGGTTCGTCTGGATCGGCAACGTGGAGCGTTGGATTAAGTTAGATCGCACGGTACAGGGTGCGTACCCATTCGCGTTTAAGTGGTTCTATCGTACCCGCCCGATCTAGATCGAACGGCTGCTACTGCCTGGTCACAGACGGGCGGCGCTGCGCGGTGGCTACCGGCGGCGGAGCGGTCGGTCGATGACGGAGCCGGCGATACAGGAAGCGAGAGAGGAAAAGGAGAGGCTCACCGAGTTCGCAAGAACGTGGGGAAGCTCGAGGTAGTGATTTCTTATCGCGGGGCGTACTGGAGTGAGCTCGATTGCTCGCCGGAGTTGTTGCGGGCGGTGGTGCTCTCGGGTTGTCGTCGTTGGCGTCGCTGTGGATCACCCCAAGGCATAACAAGGACGCTGTTAGATTCGCAGGACCAAGGCGAGGTTGTGTGCGTGAATGAGAGGGAAAGGGGCGGCCGGAATCTACCTGTGGGCTTCGCCGGAGAGGAAGCAGACGGCGGCGACGAGTCGAGCTTGTCCTTGCCGATGCTGTGAGGCTCGCGCGAGTGAACTGGATGCACTAGCAGGTGCGTCTGGAGGTGGAGAAGCTGCTGGGGTGCTTAGGGATGCAAGGGGCGGTGGGGTTTCGTCGGAATCGTCACCGGAACATCGTCGGACAGTGGGCGGTGTGCGGTGCAATTCGTCCAGCCTGGGGGCAGAGAGAGGGAGTGGTCTGGGGGAAATGGAAGAGGAGGAGCAGGCGGTTAAATGGGCGTTGTCATGGCGAGGTTTAAATCACGGCGTTACTGCGAATTGATCGCGGCTTGAATGGCAGCAACGGCAGCGAGGTCTGGGGGAGACAGGGTCGCGCGGGTGAGGACGAAGCACAGTTGTGTGGGGTCGTCTCGTCAGCGATAGCAAAAGAAAGGGATTGGGTCCACCAGTCAGTCGCTTTGCGAGTTGTTTAAGCGGTGAGAAAAAAACGGTTCGGGGTGTGAGAGAGAGAGGTGGGGTCCTCTGGTCAGTGGGAAAGGGGAAGGGAACGGGGTCCACTTGCCATTGTCTGTGTGGGTAAGTTTCTGAGTGAGAAAAGATTTCTTCGGGGGAGAGAACAGGTGGGCTAGGTGGGCTGCTGTTGGGCTAGTTGGGCCAAAAGGTGGGCTGCTCTATTTTTTTCTGTCCAAACTCTTTTTCCTTTTCTAATTCTTTTCTGTTTTGAATTTCCAAACAATTTATTCAAACATTCCATCAACAATCAAACAAATTCAAACAATTCAAACAATCACTCAACTTTGAACTTTGAATTTGGTTCTGTTTTTCAACATAATCCAAATCTCAAATAAAATAATATTTTTATTTATTTTAGGATCCATTTAAATAAAATGGATCTTTAGTTATTTAATAGTGTTTGATTTATTTAATAAAATTTCCATTTGAAATCCAATTATTTTCAAAACCAAACCAGAAGGTTTTATTTGAAAAATAAAAGATTACTTGGAAACTTATTTAAATAAATAAGTTTTGGTGTTTAATTAAAATGGGAAAGCTTTTACTTAAATAAAATTGGATATTTAAATCCTTATTATTTTATTTAAATAAACCTTTACTCATTTTATCAAAACAAAATATTTTATTACAAAAGCTTGGCCAAAATTAATTTGGCTCACCTTTTCATTTGAAAACAAAGTCTTTTATTAAAAGATCTAAATTAGTGTTTCCCAAAACAATTTATTTTCCTTTGAAAAATGTTTATCCTTATAAATCCCTTTAGGATTAAATTTGATCACCAATTGGTATGGGTTTTTGGTAAGGGCTTTATTAGCTTTGGAAATTCAATTTCCTTATCTTATTATATTCACAAGATTTTGTCTATGGTTCCAAACTAAGTGAAACCAATCTCTATGGTCTTTCTTGATCCTTTGTGATTATTTGTTGGTCAAAATTGGTATGGATCAAATCCATGGATTGGGAGATAACTTGGGAAATGATTTTCTTCCCTTAGGGTTTAGGGTTTTGGATTTATTTTCCAAGTGTTCAAATTTCCAGATACATTCATTGAGGAATGCATTTCCCTTGATTTGGATTTGTTGAATTCAAACTTTAGCCAAAGTTTGTTCAAGATGGGATTTTAAGTTTCCTTTTAGAAACAAAAGTTTCTTTTCACCCTGATTTTCAACAAACATTTATTTTGTTTATTTATTTTTCACATTACAAGATTTGGAAAATCTTGGGATGTGACAGTTTGCCACTAGCAAATGCGTATATACAACACCAGAAAGCCATAAGTGTTGAATGTGCAAGTTTTTCAAACTAGATTATTGACTCTAGTGCAAGTGGGAGACTGAAAGGAATATGCTCGAGAGGCAATAATAAAGTGGTTATTATATATTCCATGTTTATGATAATGTTTATTTCTCATGCTATAATTGTGTTAACCGAAAATGTTAATACATGTGTGTTTAATAAACAAATAGAAGGTGAAAGGATCGTATGGGCACCTAGAGGGGGTGAATAGGTGCTACTTCAAATTTTACTCCTTTTCAAGTTAGGGTTTGACACAAAAGGTAAATTCTCTAGATTATGCAACTATGGTGAATTTACCTATATGTCAATCTAGCACTACCACTAAGCAAGAACAAGATAAGTGCGGTAAAGGATAGAAGTAACCAAAGTGGAGCACATGGAGACACAAGGTTTTTTTTCCCGTAGTTCCTTCCTTTTTTAGGGGAAGTAAATCTACATTTGGAGAGGGGGTGGTTTCAAACCACCAAGGCCACGAGAGGCCTCCCTTGTTCTCCGATGAACCTCACCCCAACGGGTTCGATTCACCTCTTCCACTATATCGGCAACCTTCAAGGTGGAAGCCGACACCTTTACAAAAAGTTCGAGGCACACATCCACAGCCTAATTGGAGGCTCCCGAATACAAGCAAGCTGTCAAACAATCAAAGACAAGCTTGTAAGAACCAAATCACAAGCTAGGGTTTCCAATGAAACACTAGAGCAAGGGGCCCTCAAGTGAATGAGGGGGAAATGAAGATCTCTCTTGGTGAAGCTATAGATCAAGGCCTCCTCCTTCGATTCTCCAAAGATCAATGACTTTGGATGGTTGAGTGAAGAGATCTTGAGGATTTGGTGGCTCAAATGGTGCTGCTGTTCTTGAGGTGGACGAGCAGCTCCCAAGGTAGAAGAAGGGGCCTTTATATAGGGCCCCTGGAATTAGACCTGTTGGGAGCCACTTACCCCGGATAGTCCTGCGAAAACTAGTCGGATAGTCCGGCCCAGCTGGACACTCTAGGCGACAACCACCGGACACTCCAGCCTGGCATAGAGTCCGGCCAGAGTCCGGGTGGTGTCCGATTTGGCAGACAGAATGTCTGGGCAGGTCGACAAATCCCCAGGGCCGGTCATCCGATAGAAACCAGTCGGATAGTCCGGTGGGGGCCGGACACTCTGGCACGTATCAGCCGGACAGTCCGGCAGAGACTTTGTCCCAGCACATATATAATCCTAGTGAGTCCTTTTTCCTTAGGTATAGGTTATACAAATGTAGTTGATATCTCCTAAACCATTTAACAACAGATTAAACCTATCCAAGTGTTGTCAACAAACATCAAAACAATAGGAAGGGCAATAAATGCCCTTTCAGAAGGTTCCTAGTGATGCCTCTCATTACACTAGCTTGTTGATTAACAGATGATCAAGGTTGCTTGATCATGACATTGGATGTTGTTAATAACAAGGTCACACCATTGATTGAATGATGTGATGAACATACTCCCAAAGTATAGTAACACGACCATGCCATTATGTTTACACTACTATAACGTCATTCGAAGTAACCCTAATCCTTAAACCATGATATCACGTCAATCACTGACTCTGGAAGAGTATTTTGATTGCATCAAACGTCACACCATAACAGGGTGATTATAAAGGTGTCGTTAGATACTTGGAAAGTGTTAGTTGAGGCTCATGGATCAAGAGTGGGATTTGTCCATCCTGATGACGGAGAGATATACTTAGGGACCTCTCGGTGATATCACATTAACATAGCTTGCAAGCAAGTGATAACGATCACTAAGAATGTTATATCATGGGAACAAGAAAAGAGTAAATGTTAGTAATGGGGTCGAACTAGGTATGAATGATACCGAATGATCGTATCCTGGACAAGTAAAATATCGCGAGACAAAAGGAATTGGTTACTGCGAATAAAAGGTCATGTGATCACTAAGTCATCGCATGAACTGGTGGGAATCATTATGCATCTCTAGGTCCCACGAATGATTATTGATCGGAGAATGTCTCGATCATGTCCACACATTTCACGACCCATAGGGAGACACACTTAAGGTTAGTCGACGCATTTGAGTGGATAGGGAACACCGGAGAAAATACTGGACAACGCATGAATTGTTCTGATATAACTTTCGGAATAGTTTCGGTGTATCAGAAAATTGCAAGGGGATCAAATGTTATGTGTTCATTAAATGAAGTAGACTCATTAAATTAAGTTTTCATTAAATTGAGTTGCATTAAACCAAGTGAATTAAAGTGCTTTAATGGAAAGACCTTTGATTTTTGAGTGGAAATTAAATGAAGATGAGTGGAGCTATATTGATGTGAGTGGAGTGTCCACCCACATAACTGGGGGAGAGGTGGGGGCACAACCATGGTTGTGCGCCATGCCCCCTTGGTCTGCCCCCCTCACCTATAAAAGGCCCCCTCCTCTCATATCACACCATTGACCCTTCCTCTCATATGCCCTTTGGTTGGCATCTTCCTCCTCTTCTAGCTTTGTCCATTGACACGAGCGAGGTGCTTAGGAGAATCCCCGATCAAGATCTTGTCCACCACCATCACCACCATGTCATAGTGTTGGTGGAGTTCCCGAGGATCCCCTACTTCCGTTGCCGAGCTGGAGCGAGGGACGGAAGTCATTGGCACATCGTATGTGTGACCGATTACAGAGGTGCTACATTTGTGGTACTTTCATCGCGTCCTTGAGGACTGTTGTGTACACTCTACAACAACCACGTTTGTTTACGGGGACGTTATACCGTGTTACGGCCTTCGAGGGTTAGTCCATCTGAAACTGTGACATGTATCTTCTAGATATGATCTTGTTGGTTGCAACAGTAGGAAACAATTTGTTTTCCATGCAACGAACCCCATCAACTTGTTGGTCCAAACAAAGCTTGCAAGGTAATTACTGATGGTGGAAGTAGCCGCAATTTAGCAAGCAAGGATTTATGTGCAAAGTTGAAACTGAAGTATCTACCGCACCCTCATCTGTATTATATTCAATGGTTAAGTGACAATGGTGAGATGAAGGTTAGTCATATGGTGCGTGTTGAATTTGAGATAGGACCGTACAAGGATTCCATTGACTTTGATGTGGTTCCTATCATGGTTTATCATTTGTTATTGGGTCTACCATGGCGATTTGATCGTTCCGTATAACACAATGGCCGAGCCAATACATATCACTTGGAGTTCAAGGGCAAAAAAGCATTTTGCAACCTATGTCACCACAAGATATTATGCATGAATCTCGTCAGAAAACTAAAGTCAACTTGGAGGATGCACATACATAAGTTGATAGGCGAGAGAATGTAATAGTTGTGAATGATATAACAAAAAGTAAGAGAGTTCCCAATTTAATCATAGTAGCCACCAAAGAAGACATGAGAGAATTTAGTGAGGATCCTACAGTCGTGCCTCTTATGCTCATGTACAAGGGCGAGGTTTTGGTTTCTAATGATATGACCCCTCTTTCTCTTGGTGTTTCACATGTGTTATAGGAATTCAGCGGTGTGTTTCCGGAGGAGGTACCTGCAGGTTTGCCACCATTGCAAGGTATTGAGCATCAAATTGACTTGAATCCAGGAGCATCGTTGCCCAACCATGCACCATATCGCACAAATCTCGAAGAGACGAAGGAGATTCAGAAACAAGTGCAAGCGCTTCTCGATAAAGGTTATATTTGTGTGAGCTTTAGCCCTTGTGTTGTTCCTATTATTTTAGTTCCTAACAAAGATGGTACTTGGCACATGTGCATAGATTATAGAGCTATAACTAACATCACTATTCGATATCGTCGTCCTATTCCACGTTTAGAGGATATGTTAGATGCATTGAGTGGTGCTGCTATTTTCTCTAAAAATTGATTTGCATAGTGGTTATCATCAAATTAGGATGAAGGAAGGGGATGAATGGAAAACTGCATTTAAGACTAAGTTTAGTTTATATGAGTGGTTAGTCATGCCTTTTGGTTTAACTAATGCACCTAGTACTTTCATGAGATTAATGAACCATGTCTTAAGGAATTTTATTGGCAAGTTTGTGGTTGTGTATTTTGATGGCATATTAATCTACAGGCCGCAATGAACATGAACATAGTGATCATATTATACAAGTCTTGCAAGTGTTACGAGATACAAAGCTATATGTGATATGGGCATGAAGGAGGAGGTGAAGCCTAATTTTAGGACTCCACCAAGCTAGGTGATACGGACTCATCCCATTGATGATTGGCACGCCAGGACGACCTACGATATGTAATGATAAGTCTAAGGTTGTGTCAAATATTGTTGCTATCTTATTGAGTCCAAGTCTAGGTTAGGTTCGAGTCCATTGTGTGTTCGGTTTGGGTCTATCCAACTGACTAGTTGCAGGCCTCCTATATAAAGGAGCCAGTCGTCTAGGGTTTAGTGGAATTCTGTTGTTTAGTCTAAAAACTATATTGTGCTCCACCGTGTATCATCCTTTTAAGGATGGTGATACCGTTTATCGGATTATTGTTGCGGAAGTTCTTGTGTTCATCAAGGATTGTCGTGCTCAGGTTTGAGGCGTGGTGATCTTCATCATGTTATTTGCTGGATTGATTCCTCTTCTTTAGGTTGCGTTTATCGCGTGATTGGAAGGATTACTATCCGGGTTACTCACTGTGAAAGATCAGGACAAAACTCAAGGATCATCGGCTTGATCCGTATCAAGTGGTATCAGAGCTCTCGTTGATCACAGCGTGTTTTTGGATCATCTGTAGACTATTTTTCTATAAATAGTTTACAGATCAGTTTGTTTAGAGAAGAGATTGGGAGGCTAGTTCTTGAACATAGATCGGAATCGCAGATCCGATCCTGCAGCGATATCCGATCAAGCATTACGTGGAGTCCAGGAAAAGGAGTGAGGCAGGCATCGTCGCTTGGAATTATCGCCTGGCCACCTCGCAATCGCACGCATGAGTCCGCCTATTCACGTAACCGCTCACGTACGCTCCTATATGTGAGAAGGAAGGAGTCCCAGATCCGATCCGATCCTCATTAAAAAAAGAGCAGGAGGCCCGCCGCCATACGCCTCGCGCTCCACCTAGTGTCGCACGCGCTCGCGATTGAAGGAAGCGCCTCGCGCCTCGCCTGGCGTCGCCCGCGCGTGGCCGATCCCTCGCATGCCCGTATAAAAAAGGACACCAGCCACCGTACACCTAGCGACCTGAGTCCCATGGGCGATCACACGATCGATTTGTTCTGTTCAAGATCCGATTCGTGGGCAGCTTAAAGAAAAGAAAAAAAAGAGGGAAGGATCGTTTGGCAAAAGGAAAAGGAAAGTGTTGAATTGTTTAACTGGGATACGTGGAATCAAAGGAGTTGTCGCTGCGTGTCCGTGGAGTACAGAAAAGAAAATAGGAGAAGAATATGGGAATAGTAAAGGAAGTTCGTAAGATAGACAGAGCGGATGATGTGTACTTTGCCTACACTACTATTGTTGTGGGATCGTCACTTAATTATGCAGATATAAAATGGAAGTTGGATAGTTCTGCCACATATGCGGAGTTTAGATCTTGGAGGTGTGACATGGATGATGGTTTTGCCAAATGTCGTTCGATCGATTCCAAGTTTGCTTGTCGCACTGAATTTGTTCTTGCACACCGGCATGTGGATGAGACTGTGGCTAGTTGGTGGAAGGAAGAGAGGACCGCAAAGGGCATAACAATACCTAGTTGGGCAGATTTGAAGCAATTTCTGTGCACTAGATTTTGGGAGAAGTCCAAGGAGCTAGACAAGGTGGTTAGTTCTGAGGATGTTGTACCATTGAGTGGGCTGAATTTGCAACTCAAGAGAGTACAAGAAGATGCTTGCATGACAGTTGATAAGGGTCAGCGTTGGAATTTATTTCAGGCACAGTGTATGATCAAAGGCAAAGCATGCAAGTTGATTATTGATGGAGGAAGCTGTACTAATGGCATTAGCAAGGCAATTGTGGCAGCGTTGGGGTTGTCCACATGGCGTATTCCTGAACCTAAGCATCTACAGTGGTTCAATAGCTGCGGTATGGTGAAGGTAACTCATAAGGTGCATGTGCCATTTACAGTTGGTGATTATGTTGATGAGATTGAGTGCGATGTGTTGCCATTGGAGGTATGTGGGTTGTTACTTGGTCGTCCATGGCTGTATGATCGCAATGTTACGCATGCTGGAAGAGCAAATACATATTCTTTTGTGCATGGTGGCAAACAACATACTTTGAAGCCTATGCAGGATGATCACATAAAGTCTGATGTAGAGCTGGTGGTACATAAGGAGAAGGTGCGCATGGCTAAGCCAAAATCTGGGCTAGCTAAGGTGCAGGATGGAGAGCATGATGCACAGTGTGACAATGTTGATATTGCTTCAGCTACGCCCGTAGATGACAAGCCAGTTGAAGTGCATCCTCTTATTGCTGAGAGGAAGGATGTTGCAGCATGTGTTCAGAAGGTTGTTTGTGTTGACACAAGTGTTCAGACGGATGATAGTTGTGCTCCTGATGTTCCAGTGCATGTGGTGTAGCGGGGTAACAAGAGCAGTTTTGTTAGCACACCTGTGAGGCGTTTTGTTGGGACAGTTGTGCGGATGCATAGAGGCAAGGATGGACATGTTCCTCAGTTGTGTTGTCCAGGCATTACTCATCTTATGCCAGGTCGTGCAAAGAAGGTCCATGTTCAACAACCTCAGGTTCCAACAAGAGTTGAGAAGAAGAAGACGGTGGCACCTAGGTCCAAGCTCGTATGGAGACGCAAGGAGGTGCAGGTGCCAAGGGATGTTTCAAGTCAGATGATACGAATTGTTTGCCCGATCTTTCATGATGCACCTCCTAAACCAATGGATCTGATAGATCTCCCAATCACGCGAGTGGAACACGTAACCCGGAGATTGGGGAACGCTAATCCTGCGAGCAACTCGACGATGAACGACGAACCTCACGTCGGGATAGACACGCCAAAGCTCGACAACCCTCGATAATTCGAGGACCTTTGCGCCCACACGATTACTCTTGACAATTCAAGAACCCTCATGTCTTTATTATGGATAACTGGACGAACGTTCGAGACGCCGTCACACACGCGTGAAGCGATTGTTCATATCACACCACCTTTCCGACCTGGCCCGCAAGAGTTGGGGACAATGCTTCTTGAAGGGGGGGTGATGATATGGGCAGGAAGGAGGAGGTGAAGCCTAATTTCAGGACTCCACCAAGCTAGGTGATCGAGACGCATCCCATTGATGATTGGCACGCCAGGACGACCTACGATATGTAATGATAAGTCTAAGGTTGTGTCAAATATTGTTGCTATGTTATTGAGTCCGAGTCTAGGTTAGGTTCGAGTCCGTTGTGTGTTCGGTTTGGGTCTATCCAATCGACTAGTTGCAGGCCTACTATATAAAGGAGCCAGTCGCCTAGGGTTTAGTGGAGTTCAGTTGTTTAGTCTAAAAACTATATTGTGCTCCACCTTGTATCATCCCTTCGGGAACGGCGATACCGTTTATCAGATTATTGCTGCAGAGGTTCTTGTGTTTATCAAGGATTGTCGTGCTCAGGTTTGAGGCGTGGTGATCTTCGTCACGTTACTTGCTGGATTGATTCCTCTTCTTCAGGTTGCGTTCATCGTGTGATTGGAAGGATTACTATCCGGGTTACTCGCTGTGAAAGATCGGGACAAAACTCAAGGATCATCGGCTTGATCCGTATTAACCAGGTAGGTAATCTCCCAATTACATGATGAACGCAACCTAAAGAAGAGGAATCAATCCATCAAGTAACATGATGAAGATCACCACGCCTCAAACCTGAGCACGACAATCCTTGATGAAAACAAGAACCTCCGTAGCAATAATCTGATAAACGGTATCGCCATCCCCGAAGGGATGATACACGGTGGAGCACAATATAGTTTTTAGACTAAACAACTGAACTCCACTAAACCCTAGGCGGTTGGCTCCTTTATATAGGAGGCCTGCAACTAGTCAGTTGGATAGACCCAAACCGAACACACAACAGACTCGAACCTAACCTAGACTCGAACTCAATAACATAGCAACAATATTTGACACAACCTTAGACTTATCATTACATATCGTAGGTCGTCCTGGCGTGCCAATCATCGATGGGATGCGTCCGCATCACCTAGCTTGGTGGAGTCCTGAAATTAGGCTTCACCTCCTCCTTCATGCCCATATCAATATGGTAATCTTGAAAAGTGTACATTTTGCAAAGATAAGGTCATATTTTTGGGATATGTTGTCTCTAAACATGGAGTAAAAGTAGATAAATATAAAATTGAAGCCATTCAAAATTGGCCTACTCCCATGAACGTGAGTCAAGTACAAAGTTTTCATGGTTTAGCTGGTTTCTATAGACGTCTTGTGAAAGACTTCAGTACTATTGCTGCACCTTTGAATGACCTAACTAAGAAAGGTGTACCTTTTGTGTGGGGCATAGCCCAAGATCATACTTTTGATGAACTGAAACAATTGTTAACTTCTGCACCTTTGCTTGCACTACCAGATTTTTCTAAGCAATTTGAGATTGAATGTGATGCTAGTGGCATAGGAATTGGTGGTGTGTTGATGCAAGAGGGTCGTCCCATTGCATACTTTTCTAAAAAACTTTCTGGTGCAAAGTTAAACTATCCTATCTATGATAAAGAATTGCATGCGCTTGTTTGAGTTCCTGAGGTTTGGCAACATTTTTTGTGGCCAAAGGAATTTATCATACATTCTGATCATGAAGCTTCAAAATATATGAAATCTCAATCTAACTTGCATAGGCGTCTTGCTAAGTGGGTTGAGTTCATTGAGTATTTTCCATACATTATTAAACATAAGAAGGGAAAATATAATGTTGTTGCTGATGCTCTATCTTGAAAGAACATGTTACTAACACAATTGAATATCAAAGTTCTTGGTTTAGAGAGTTTATGTGATTTGTATGCAACTGACCATGATTTTTCCGAACCATATCATTTATGTACTATTGGGAAGGCATGGGATAAATTTCACATTCATAATGGGTATTTGCTTCGTGCTAACCAACTATGTGTTCTAGAGTCGTCTGTGCGTTTGTTGTTGCAACAGGAATCACATGCTGGAGGATTGATGGGTCACTTTGGGCATGATAAGACGCTACTCATGCTCGCTGATCATTGTTACTGGCCTAAGATGAGGCATGATGTGGACAGGTTTGTCAAGAGATGCATTACTTGCAACAAGTCAAAGTCCAAGTTGAAGCCTCGCGGTTTGTATACACCATTACTTGCACCTACTACACCATGGGAAGATATAAGCATGGATTTTGTATTAGGTTTGCCTAGAACTAAAAGAGGCCATGATTCAATTTTTGTGGTAGTGGATAGATTCTCTAAGATGTCACACTCTATTGCCTGCCACAAAAGCGACGATGTGTCGCATATTGCTAACCTGTTTTTCAGGGACATCGCGTGTTTACATGGAGTACCAAAGACGACTGTTTCTGACCATGACGTGAAGTTCATGAGCTACTTCTGGAAGACACATTAGGGAAAGCTGGGGATGAAGTTGCTGTTCGGCACAACTTGTCATCCCAAACGGATGGTCAAACGGAGGTGGTGAACCGAACACTTTCGACATTGCTGTGAGCCATGATCAAGAAGAATCTTACTGAATGGGAGGAGTGTTTGCCACATGTGGAGTTTGCATATAACCGGGCGGTTCACTCTACCACATAGATTTGTCCTTTTGAGGTGGTCTATGGTTTCAAACCCATTACACCACTTGATTTGGTGCCTCTTCCTATCCAAGAGAGATTCAACGTGGAAGCATCGAAGAGAGCAGATTTTGTGAGGAGGATAAATGTGAAGACTAAAGAGGCTATTGAAAAGAAGGGCAAGAACAATGCTGAAAGAGCTAACAAGAAGCGCAATGAGGTGTTGTTGCAGCCTGGAGATATGGTTTGGGTACACTTTCGCAAGGACATATTTCTGGAGTTACGTAAGTCCAGGTTACTTCTGCGTGGTGTTGGTCCTTACAAAGTGCTTGCCAAGATCAATGATAATGCCTACAAGATAGATATTCCTCAAGATGTATTTGGAGGTGTCAGTGCTAGTTTCAATGCTACTGATTTGACACCATATGATGGAGAAGACCGTGGAGCGTCGAGGTCGACGCCTTTTAAGGGGGAGATAATGAGGACATCCCTACTAATTTTCTATCTCCAACTCCTAATGAAGTTGTCGATGTTGCTACCAAGACCAAGTCCAATGAAATCAGAATTGGACCTATTACTAGAGCCCATGCCAAGCTACTTGAACAACATGTGTATTTATTCCTAAACGATTCTGATGTTTTTATTGATGAGAATTTTATATTTCCTAAGTCTTTGCACTTATGTATGATCAGGTTCGCTGAAGAGACAAGCATGGTGAGAGGAGGCTGGTACAAGAGGTGCCCGACGTGATGATCATCCCAGGATGCGTGAGAGAGGAGCAGGAGGCAGGCGCACGAGACAAGGAGGAGATCATCGATAAGAAAGACGCATAAGTTCTCGGAAGAACCGGAATGTCCGACCTACACCATCCGGACACTCTAGCCTGCTCGAGAAGCGTCGATGTGGCAGCCATTCAGAAGGCGAAATCAGAAGCCTCCCAGACACTAGCCAAAAACTCCAATGTTTCCGCCAGAACCAGACTATCCGGCGCACTCCACCCGGAGTGTCCGGCCTAGCCAGAATATTCAGCGCATTCCAACTGGAATGTATGGCCGCCGACCAAACCTGGTCTGAGTTGGCTTGTATCAGTTTGAGTCGAACACATCTTGTTTTTGTTTTCTAGACGTCCTGGCCACCCTTATAAGCCCTGGGTCACCCCTTAGATTAGTTTAGAACATGTTTAAAGTAAACCCTATATTCGTTGAGTTGCTACTTGCATCTAGCTAAACCCCTGCACCAATTCGTATCGATCTGGTGTATTTGCTACTATCAATCAAGTGTGATTAGTTGATCCATTGGGTATTTAGCCAATTGCAAGTTTCGTGTGATATGTTGTTCCATTGGGAATTGGAAGATTACAAAACGCTTCGTGGTCAGCAGCTATGTGCGCAAGTGTGTGAAGTTGCAAATATCTACAAGGGTTGAGAGTTGTTGATTGGCATCAAGGATCGATTGAGAGGTTCGTGAGCGTCATACAAGTTATCTCCACCAATTATCACCATCTACCACCCCCGCTTACTGAGAAGATCAGGCCACCCCTTATCACATATCTTCCTTTGTGTGTACCTATCCCACGAGAGTGGGTCATCTTTTGTTTGCTTGAGCATTGTGCATTTGTCCTTGGATAGTGAGAGTGCAAGAGAAATAGAAAGAGTGACTAGGTAGCATCAAGGGAGAGCAAAAAAAGGGAAAACGATACAAAGAAAAGAAAAATAGTCTCCCATAGCAAAAGAGAGTCTCAATCTTGTAAGCAAGAGAGAAAGAAGAGCGCCCAAGGCAAGTGCACAAATCCGCTGATCATTTTTCTATTTGTGAATGGGCCACCATCTCTCCTTGCATTGGCATGACAATTGAGCTTATTCTTTGTTAGGACATTTTGTTGCTCATTTTCATAGTCATGTCAATCCCAATAACCTCCACGTGTGTGTATAGTCGTAGGTTTCCGTCACCCTTTTGAGTTGTTGACCTTTTCCTTTGACGTGAGTTTGTTGGACCCACTTTTGACTATCCCTTTTCTTTTGATTGGTTCTTTGGAATTCCACAACCCTAACCTTCCACCAAAAGCTTTTGAGAGTTTTAGTTCTTTCTTTAGTGTGAGGTTTCTTTGTGATTTCACTTTGCAAGCTAATAGTTATCTCTTGTGGCTTTTAGTTAGGTGCAATCCCCAAGGTGAGGTAAAAAGCTAACACCTAGCATATATTATCTTCCATATACAATCCAATTTTGTCTTGCATGATGGATAGGCACGGTGAGTCAATCCAACCTCTGCCACAAGGTGAAGACGAAGGCCTATACAAGACGCGCGCAAGCCACTACATCATTCGTCATGAATTATGTGAATGTTGCAATGCTCTCGAGTCACTCCAAGACGAACAATCCCGTGAAACTCAAGCCGAGTTCAAGAGCATCGACAACCACTTCGATGGGCTACAACAACAAATGCATGATATGCGGCAAGGCTTCTCCAATCTTCATCAAGAGATGAGGTCCATGCACATCAACTTCACCAACCAAAACAAAGCACTACAAAGGTCGATGGTCGAGCTCGCGCGCAACACAAGACCGCGCTCACGCGCATCAAGCTCTTCAAGCTCATCGCGTCACCATTATCCTCTTTGTCAAGACCCTCGTGCAAGTGCTCCAAGATGCAATGATGCCCCCGTGGTTGAAGATGGAAGTTCTTCACACTATGTACCTTCCCCACGACATGCCGCAATCTCAAGTATGGTGGTGATTTCTCCTCAAGGCCCCAATCAAGGCGAGAAGGACACCGTCATCATGCAAGGGCACTAGTGATCCAACAACCGCAACCACAAGTGGAACCTCGAGTGCAACCTCAAGTACACCGTCACCGTATGTGAGACATTCTTGACATAACTCCTCATCACCATCATGAACGTCCACGCCAACACCATGGTCACCATGATGAGCCTCCTCTACAACATCAAGACATGGAGCGTCGCATGGTACATATGCCTAACCCACATCAAGAGGCTCGAGACCATGACCGTCACCAAGAGGCCCATATGCCTAACCCACTTCACCAACTGAGAAACGAGCCTCCTCATCCACAACTGTGTCAAGAGGCTCCACATCTTGAACACCCTCATGAGGCCCAAGCTCCTCAACCTCGTCATCCACCACTCCAAGAGAAAGAGCAAGCTCCACCACAACATCACGAGAACCAAGTTCCACCTTCCCAAAATGAGGCTCCTCAACTGCAAGGTCACCAAGATTGTCGAAATGATTGCATCAAAGATGAAGACCGTCACCATCATGGGAACCACCGCCACCATGACCGCAATGAGGAAGAAACCTTTGGCAATCTCAAGTTCACGATGCCCAAGTTCACCGGTTCAAATGAACCCGAAGAATACCTCTCATGGGCACTCAAAGTCGATAAGATCTTCCGCATGCACAACTATAGTGATGATAAGATGATCGCCATGGCTTCACTTGAGTTTGATGATTACGCCAACCTTTGGTGGGGACAAGTTCAAGTTGCTCGTGACGCAAGAGAAGAGCATCCAATCACAACTTGGCATGACATGAAGGCTAATATGAGATCTCACTTTGTTCCTACGCACTACACGCGTGACCTTGATTGCTCGGTGTTGATGTGGAGCTCGTTGGGGAACCCCAACAGGAAGGTATGATGAGCACAACAACAAGTTTCCCTCAGTTATGAAACCAAGGTTTAATCGAACCAGTAGGAGCAAGGAAACACCTCAAAGGTGTTGCTAGCTGAGCCTTGGCAGGGCGTGCTACCGATGCTAGTATCAACGTGGAGACCTGCACAACACAACCACAAAACTTTTCCCCCAACTTGCGATGAGGTTGTCAATCTCACCGGTTTTGCTGAAAACAAAGGATTAAACGTATCGAATGGAAGGAAGTAATAGTTTGCAGAAAGTAAACACAAAGCGGTAAACAGTTTGTAGAGTGTATGTAAAAGAAAGGACCGAGATCCATAGTTCACTAGAGGTGGCTCTCCTTAAGATAGATAACATGCTGGGTGAACAAATTACAGTGGGGAAATTCACAAACATCGAGAAAGCAACACAAGCATATACTAATCATCTTGACTCCTTTGGAACTTGATTGGGCATTACAACATTATACATAGACCGTCATCCAACTGCATCTATGACTAATAATCCACCTTCAGGTTATCATCCGAACCCCCTCCAGTATTAAGTTGCAAGCAACAGATTATTGCTTTACGAATTACGTGTAAAGTAAACAATACGATTGTTCTATGAACAAAGGATTGTTGTTTTCTCCCTAGTAGCAACAGCACATCTAGTACCTTAGAGATTTCTGTCACTTCCCCAGATTACCAGAGGCATGAACCCACTATCGAGCATAAATACTAACTCTTGGAGTTGCTAGCATCCACTTGGCCAAGATAGCTACTAACAACGGAAAGCATGCAAGATCACAAATAACAAAGACATGATAGAATCAATAATCAATCTGAAATAGCATCTCAATATCCATCGGATCCCCGCAAACACAACATGCAGAATTACAAATAGATGATCTTGATCATGAATGGAGCTCACAAGATCTAAACATGAAAGCACAAAGGAGGAGAACCAACCATCTAGCTACTACATGGACCCTAGTCCAGAGATGAACTACTCACGCATCACACTGGAGGCTTGCATGGTGATGAAGAAGGCCTCCAGGGTGAATTCCCCTCTCCGGCAGGGTGCCAGGAAGAGCTTCAGATCCCTCCCGATCTAGGGATGGAGATGACAGCGGCTACAGACTCTTTTGTGGATTTTTGATCGGGTACTTAGGGTTTTCGTCCCGAGGGCATCTTATAGGCGGAAGGAGAGGCCGAGGGGGTGCTGGGGTCGGCCAGACCACCCCCTGGCGCGGGCCAGGCCTAGCCGCGCGGCCAGGTGGTGTGGCCGGCCCCCGGCTCTTCTCTGTCTCGTATTCTAGCATCTGATGACTTTCGGAAAAATAGGCACTTTGGCTTTTGTCCCGTCCAATTCCGAGAATATTCATTTTCTGACTTTCCTGGAACCAAAAACAGCAGAAAACAGGCAGCTGGCACTGTGGCTCTTGTTAATAGGTTAGTCCAAGAAATCATATGAAAAGTACTCCAAAGTGTGGACAAAACACAAGAAAGTGGATAAAACCAAGCATGGAACATCAAAATTTATAGATACATTTGCAATGTATCAGACCTCATCAACAAGCTACAATCGCTTAGTCAAGGGACAAAGACCGTGGAAGAGTACTTCAAGCAAATGGAGCTGAACATGATCCGTGCCAACATTGACGAGCGTGAGGAGCAAACAATGGCATGTTTCCTCATCGCCTTGAACCATCCAATCAAGCGCATTGTCAAGTTCCAAAAGTACAACGACATGGTTGAGCTTGTGCACATTGCAACAAAACCTGAGCGTCAAGTACAATAGGACATCAAATACAACAAGCCAAAGACATACTTCACCTACAAGAAAGCTTCAACCGCTACACCAACAACCTTCAATGGAAGCTCCTCAAGTACCTCCAAGCCTTCCTTTAAGCCCACACTTTCTCAAGGAAAATCGCCATTCAACGACGAATGCTACAAGTGTGGAGGCAAAGGACACAAGTCGACCACGTGTGAAAATAAGAAAGTATTGTTCATCCATGACAATGGTGACAAGGAATACTTTAGTGAAGATGAATTTGATGCAAGAGTCAAAGAAGCAATGACAAGGCAACATGTGAAAGATGACCAAGGGCTCCTTATGTGTGAACATGACGCAAGTCCATCGCTTGTCATCACAAGGATCTTGACTACTCAATCCCAAGAACATGAAGATCAAAGATCCAACATCTTCCAAACCCGTGTCGGCATCAATGGGAAATCTATCAAAGTGATCATCGATGGAGGGAGTTGCCACAACCTTGCTAACATCAAGTTGTGTGAGAATCTCAAACTCACCATCCATCTGCACAAGCACCCCTACCATGTCCAATGGCTAAGTGACCAAGGGTCCATGAAGATCAAGCACACCGTCTCGGTAACATTCTCAATTGGACCATACAAAGACACGATGGAGTGTGATGTAGTCCCAATGACGGTTTGCGACATGTTGCTTGGTCGACTATGGCAATTTGACAAAGGTGCTCTACATGATGGTCGCACAAATGTATACACCTTAAAATGGCTTAACAAGACATGTGTTTTGCAACCGATGAATCCTAGCCAAATAATTGCGCATAATGCAAAGGCTTTAGCAAGGGTGCAAACCACAACACAAACTTGTGAGAAGAGTGGCGAGTGATACGTCCATTTTGCATCACTATTCTATGTCTTAATTCACTATTATTCATTGATATATTTTGTATTGAGAGGTGATACTTATGTTATTTCATCTGTTTTTGCATGTTGATGACTTTTGGAGCATGGACCGCTGCAGTCAGGAATCTGATCGAAAAGGTGCTTTTTGGAGGCAAAATTCGCGAAGATCAGAAAATCCGGGAAAATATATGGAAAATTCTATTTTTCCAGAAGACTCAAGATGCCAGAAGATGGAGTACAGGTGGGCCACAGGGGGCCCACACCACCCCATGGCGCGGGCAAGCCCAGGCCGCGCCAGGGAGTGGTGTGGCCACCCTGGCCCACTCCAGCCTCTCCCCTCTGGCGTATATCTTCCTCCCGAAACCCTAAGACTTGGGAGAGCGACCACAGAAAGATTCCGCCGCCTCTGCGGGGCGGAAAACACCGAGAGAGAAAGATCTCTCCGGCAGACAAATTTCTGCCGGGGGAATTCCTTCCCGGAGAGGGGAGATCATCGCCATCAACACCACCGTCAAGATGGACTTCATCGGGATCATCATCATCATCATCACCACCATCATCACCATCAGCACCCTCATCACCATCTCCATATTGCTGTAACAATTGGTTGAATCTTGCTATAGTTCATAGGGGAAACTTTGTAGTTGATGCTATTGAGTGAACCATTGAATTATTGTTTATGTTTAGATTGTTATACATCATTATTCCATCTCTGATCATGATCCATATGATGTCTTGTGAGTAGTTTGTTTTGTTCTTGAGGACATGGGAGAAGTCTTGTTGTTAGTAGTGGAGTTGTGTTGAGAAAGATTCAATAGATTGTTATTTAAGTTGTGGTGTACTTCTTCTAGTGGTGTCATGTGAACGTCGACTACATGACACTTCACCTATATGGGCCTAGGGGAATGCATTGTGTATTTGGCTACTAATCGTAGGGGTTGCCGGAGTGACAAAAACCTGAACCCCCGTTTGGAAACCATTGCACAAGGGACGTAATGGTCTTAGAGTTTAAAGCTATGGTTAGGTTTTACCTTAATTACTTTCTTGTACTTACGGATGTTTGCAAGGGGGTTTAATCACAAGTATGTATTAAGTCTTGGATGGGACGGTACATTAGCACAGGTTCACCCACACAACACTTAGCAAGCTAGAGAAGATTAATCGACTATATGAAGCGAAAACACTTGACAGTCTTCCCATGTGTCCTCGAGAACGTTTGGTCATCTATAGAAATACAACCGGCTTGTCCTTTGCTGCATAAAGGATTGGGCCACTTGCTGCATTTATTCCTACTGTCTTTCATTTACTCATACTTTGTTTACTTGCTTTATCGAAAACCCCTAAAAATCTGTTTGCTAAGTATTTGCAGAGAATTCCTGATCCATACCACTAGCCAGCACCTTCTGGTCCTCGTTGGGTTCGACACTCTTACTTATCGAAAATACTGCGATACACCCCCTATGCTTGTGGGTCATCAAGACTATTTTCTGGCGCCGTTGCCGGGGAGTGAAGCACTATTGGAGAGTGGAACTGGTAAAAGAAACTTCTACTGTGAGTATTGTTTACTTCTGCTAGTTGCTTTATTTTCGTTATGGATAATTCACTGAGTTTCTTATTTGGTAATACTACTACCACTGCTAAGGTAGTAGATAAGCCACCACCTGCTGAGAAAGATGTTTTCAAAATACCTACAAGAATTATTGATCGTGTTATGGATAACTACTATGTTGGGGATGGAACTGTCCATCCCGGTGATCATTTACTCTTTATACACGAATTATGCGGGTTGTTCAAGTGTGCAGGTATTACTACAGATCAAGTTAAGAAGAAGTTATTCTCATTATCACTGAAAGGAAGAGCTGAGGAATGGTATAAGCTACTGAAGAATGGTCAAGCTCTGGAATGGGAGGAAATAGTGCCTCTCTTTTACTCAAAGTTTTATCCTCCTAGTGAGATTCATAAAGATCGGAATCAAATATACAACTTTTGGCCTCTTGATGGAGAGAGTACAGCTCAAGCTTGGGGGAGATTGAAGTTATTAATGCTCAAATGTCTCATTCATGAGCTCCCCAATAATATCATTATCAATAACTTTTATGCAAGGCTCCCTCTACATGACAAGGATTTATTAGATGCTTCTTGTGCTGGATCATTCACTCGTATGGAAGAAGAAGTTAAATGGGACCTTCTAGATCGTATTCAAGACAATGCTGAAGCTTGGGAGAATGACAAAGGTAGAAAGTCAGGTATAAATCATGATTATGAATGCATTGAATCTTTTATGGGAACTGATGACTTTCAAAATATTAGTAATATTTATGGTCTTGATTTGCAAGTTATTACGAATTGCTTTAGAGCTTTTGCTTCCTATATCAAAATTCCAAAAAGGGGATGGAGCAAGTACCATGCACCTTACAAAGATATTGTTGACTATGCCCCTATTGGAAGTGCTGAGTATTGCATCATCGACCCTATCTTACCTGAACCTTATATCGAGAAGATTCCCTCCCCCTAAAAGGTAAAGGACCATCCAATGATAACTAATGTAATCACCAAAAGTGAAAAAAGAACTGTAAAACCTGATGAACAAATAAACATTGAACCTGTGGTAGCAATTGTGAAAGACCTTGTCACTAAAAGCGTAGAAGATGGGCACATAGTCTTTTGTGAGGATGCTTCTAATATTGTTTCACATCCTAATAGAACTAAAAAGGCTAGTGTTCCTATGCTTTCTGTTAGAATTGGTGATCATTGCTATTATGGTTTATGTGATATTGGTGCAAGTTCCAGTGCTATTCCTTATGAGCTTTACAGAGAAATTATGCATGAGATCAGTCTTTGCGAGTTGGAAGAGATTGATGTGGTTATTCACCTTGCTAATAGCGAGACCATCTCTCCAATTGGTATTGTGCGAGACGTGGAAGTTCTTTGCGGTAAGATTAAGTACCCTGCTGATTTTCTAGTACTTGGTTCAGCTGCTAGTAAAACTTATCCTATCATTTTTGGTAGACCTTTCTTGAGTACTTGTGGAGCTATTATTGATTGCAAGAGGGAGAAAATCTTGACTAAGTTTGATGGGGAATCTTATGAGTTTAATTTTTCGAAATTTGCTAAAGAACCTTGCGAAGAGGAAACCCATAATGAGGATTTTAGGGTTGAACAACTTGCTTCTATTTCTCTTCCTCCTAATAATGCTTTGCAGCAATTTATGGAAGAACATGAAAGTGAAATCTTCATGGAATAAAGGAACGAGATTGACATGATTCTCCGAGATCAACCTATGATGCTTAAGCACGACTTGCCTATAGAAGAGTTGGGTACCACGATGCCACCTAAAAAGGATCCGGTTTTCGATCTAAAACCTCTCCCTGATGATCTTAAATATGCTTTTATTGATGATAAAAAGATATATCCTGTTATTATTAGCGCTAAACTTTCAGGGGAGGAAGAAGAAAGATTATTGGAGGTTTTGAGGAAACACCGAGGAGCTATGGGCTATACTCTAGATGATTTGAAAGGAATTTCGCCTACTATATGTCAGCATTCTATCAACATAGAAACAGATGCGAAGCCAGTAGTGGAGCACCAACGACGTTTAAATCCTAAGATGAAGGAAGTGGTGAGGAATGAGGTATTGAAACTCCTTGATGCTGGTATTATTTACCCTATTGCTGATAGTGAATGGGTTAGTCCTGTTCATTGTGTTCCTAAAAAGGGAGGTATTACCGTTGTCCCTAATGATAATGATGAGCTTATTCCTCAAAGAATAGTGGTAGGCTATAGGATGTGCATCGATTTTAGGAAAGTCAATAAAGTTACTAAGAAAGATCACTACCCGCTTCCTTTTATTGATCAAATGTTGGAAAGGTTGTCTAAAAAGACCCATTTTTGTTTTCTTGATGGTTATTCTGGGTCTGTTAAATAACAAGATCAAGAAAAAACTACTTTTACTTGCTCTTATGGAACTTATGCTTATAGACGTATGCCTTTCGGTTTATGTAATGCTCCTGCTACTTTCCAAAGATGCATGTCTGCTATCTTTCATGGCTTTTGTGAGGAAATTGTAGAAGTGTTCATGGATGACTTTTCTGTCTATGGAACTTCTTTTGATAATTGTCTGCACAACCTTGATAAAGTTTTGCAGAGATGTGAAGAAACTAATCTTGTTCTTAATTAGGAGAAATGCCACTTCATGGTTAATGAAGGGATTGTTCTTGGTCATAAAGTTTCTGAAAGAGGCATAGAAGTTGATAGAGCTAAGGTTGAGGCGATTGAGAAGATGCCATGCCCAGGAGACATCAAAGGTATTCGTAGTATCCTTGGTCATGATGGTTTCTATAGAAGGTTTATTAAAGACTTTTCTAGGATATCAAAACCCCTTACTAATCTTCTTCAAAAAGATGTACCCTTCGTTTTTGATAATGATTGTAAGGAAGCTTTTGAAACTCTTAAGAAGGCTTTAACTACAGCCCCTTTTGTTCAACCACCTGATTGGAGTTTACCCTTTGAAATAATGTGTGATGCTAGTGATTTTGCTGTAGGGGCTGTCCTTGGGCAACATATTGATAAAAAGTTAAACATTATCCATTATGCTAGTAAGACTTTAGACGCTGCTCAAAGGAATTATGATACTACTGAAAAGGAATTTCTAGCTGTTGTTTTTGCTTGTGATAAGTTTAGGCCCTATATTGTGGACTCAAAAGTAACCATTCATACTGATCATGCTGCTATTAAATATCTTATGACAAAGAAGGACGCTAAGCCTAGGCTTATTAGATGGGTACTGCTTTTACAAGAGTTTGATCTTCATATAGTAGATAGAAAGGGTGCCGAAAATCCTGTAGCTGATAATTTATCTCGTTTAGAAAACATCTCTTTTGATCCTATGCCTGTTAACGATAGTTTCCCGAATGAACAGTTAGCTGCAGTGGGGGTGAGCTCGCGAGGAAGCCCTTGGTATGCTGATTATGCTAACTTTATTGTCTCCAAGTATTTGCCTCCAACTTTTACAGCTCAGCAAAGAAGAAAGTTCTTTTATGATTTGAGGCATTATTTTTGGGATGACCCACACTTATACAAAGAAGGGGTTGATGGTATTATGCGAAGATGTGTTCCAGAGTATGAACAAAAAGAGATATTGCGTAAATGTCACGGGAGCGCCTATGGAGGACATCATGCAGGCGATAGAACTACACAAAAGGTATTACAATCAGGTTTCTACTGGCCTACCCTTTTTAAAGATGCAAGAAAATTTGTTTTATCTTGCGATGAATGTCAACGTGTTGGTAATATTTCTAGACGCAATGAAATGCCTATGAACTACTCTCTAGTCATTGAACCTTTTGATTGTTGGGGATTCGAATTTATGGGCCCTTTCCCTCCTTCGAAGGGTTACACTCATATTCTTGTTGCCATTGATTATGTTACTAAGTGGGTAGAAGCTATTCCTACGAAAAGTGCTGACAGGGAAACCTCTCTAAAAATGCTTAAGGACGTTATCTTTCCTAGGTTTGGAGTGCCTAGGTATCTCATGACTGATGGGGGTTCTCATTTCATTCATGGCGGTTTTAGAAAGACCCTCGCTAAGTATGATGTTAATCATAGAATTGCTTCAGCTTATCACCCCCAAACTAGCGGGCAAGTAGAGTTATCAAATAGAGAAATTAAATCTATCTTGCAAAAGACTGTTAATAGGTCTAGAAAAAACTGGGCTAAGAAGTTGAGTGATGCTTTATGGGCTTATAGAACGGCTTACAAAAATCCTATGGGAATGTCTCCTTATAAAATGGTTTATGGGAAAGCTTGCCACTTACCCTTAGAATTAGAACACAAAGCTTACTGGGCAGTGAAAGAACTAAATAGAGATTGTAAGCTAGCTGGTGAGAAAAGACTTTTTGACTTAAGTTCTTTAGATGAATGGAGGAGTGAAGCCTACAAGAATTCTAGGCTCTTTAAAGAAAAAGTAAAAAAGATGGCATGACAAGCGAATACTTAAGAGAGAATTTCATGTTGGTGAGAAAGTTCTATTGTATAGGTCTCGTCTCAGATTTTTTGCAGGTAAGCTACTATCAAAATGGGAAGGACCTTTCATCATTGAAGAAGTATACCATTCAGGAGCAATAAAAATTTCTTCTCTAAAAGATAATACTACACAAGTAGTGAATGGACAACGACTCAAACACTATATTGCTGGAGATTCTTACAATGAAGATGTTGATGCCTTTCAAGTTATAACTCCCGAGAAATTCATTAAGGATCAAATTCAGAGACCTGCAGAGCCCGTTTCCAACTAGGTAACAGTTCTGGTAAGAAAAGTTCCACGAAAATACAATCCAACTATATTTTTGCAGTTTTCAGTCAATAAGGAAAGCTACAAAGCGAAAAAGGGACGGAAACGGAGCCAGGGTGGCCCACACCACCCCATGGCGCGGGCCCACCCCTGGCCGCGCCACCAGGTGGTGAGGCCACCCAGGACTTCGTCTCCGACCCATTTTCTCCCAGTACCTTCCTTTTGATATGAAACTTCGTAATATATAACCCCCGGATCCCCCGAGGTTCGTATATCGTGCTTTAGTTGTGTTTTTGTTTCGATCTGTTTCTGCCAGGAAGAAACCCAGATTTGGAGCCACAATGTCTTCCTCTGGAACATCCAAGGGAGATTCCTTAGAAGATATCATCAACCCATACATGAGAGAATTGAAGATTCATCGCAAGGAGTTGTTGCTCGAAGGTGGGGAGGTCCGGATTAAGGAGGTTCAAGGCCCTAAAGGTGAAGGAAGTCTGGAGGACAGGATGGAAGCATTGGAGCAAGAAGTCTTTAGGTACAGGAAGATGGTGGAGCACGAAGTGGACATCATCCACAAGATTTGTTCCGAACTCATCGCCGAGCACCAAAAGGAGACTGTTGAACTCAACGATGAAGTCTTTTCACTCCGCTAAACAACCAACAAACTGCAAGCACAGTTCTATGACGTTCAAAATCAAAACTGTGAGTATGAGGCTAGATTTAAATGCATAAGTGCTGCTGCAAGTTTCAGGATGTTGGAAACCACGATGTCCTTTGTTGATGGGAAGCCTTTACCCTGGAAGACGGACGAAGATGAGAGTATACCACCACCACCTAAGGAGTAATTCGTCATCAGGTTTGGCATCCCCTTGGTTTGTTCCAAGCTTGGGGGAGTGCCGCGGTATCACATCACTATCTTCTATCTTTTTACTTTATTAGTTGAGTCATATCATGAATAGAGGAGTTATTTTGTAGTATGGTTTGCATTATGGAAGTGTCCCCTCTCTCGTTAGATTTGTATCCCTTGGTGTGAGTTTCCGTTATGGAGTACTAATGAGAAGTTCTATCATTCACTCTTTTGCATAGCTTATATTAGTTTTCAATTCGTGGTTATATGATTGATCTTGTTGTTAGTATTGGTAGCACTTTGGGATCTTTGAGTTAATTTAGTTGGTTTTGGCAAACCTGGCTCGGTCAGTAGCAACACCCTTTTTGAGAGTTGAAAAGAAAAAGATAGAAGTACTCAAGAGAAAAATAATTTCATCATCTTTCTTTCTTGATTTGCTCATAAGTTTAGTATTCTCTAGTTAAGATCTTTTGTTCTTCCAAGGAAGATTGCATGTTTGTCTTTATCACTTGTATGTTTGGTTGTTTCCTTCAACTCTTGTACTTGCTACCCAGCCTTGCTAGCCAAAAACCTGTATTGAGAGGGAATTCTTCTCGTGCATCCACCTCCTTTAAACAAAAACCTTTGCCATTTGTGTCCACCATACCTAACTAGTAGCATTATTGCTATTCCAAGTAAATTCTTGTTTTATCTACCTCCCAAATTAAACTTGTTATGAGAAAGTTAGTGATTAAAGCTCTCACGAACTTGATGGCACACTTTATTTTCCGCACTTAATAAACCTGACCATTGTGAACTCTCCATGAAAGTTATATGCTTGCAAATTATAGGCTAGGGATTAGCAGAACCGTGCTGTCACGGGGAACGCTTTCAACACTTGTAAATATATACCCAGTTGATACCTTGCTCTTTTGTTTGCGGATGTCGTCGGTGTGAAATAAAAGGGGAGCTTGTAAGTCCATGGAGTTATGTATGTGTGTTAGAGAAACGTGTGGGCCGCTGGTCTAATCCATGCTGACATGGTGGAAACCTGCAGCGTAACCATAATGATATCTATGAAGCATTCTTATTATAAAAAAAGAGAGAGATAGCTATTGAGAAAAAAGAAAAGAAAAAAAGAGATACTATGAAAAGAGGAAAGATAGAAAAAAAAAGCACCATATTCCCATGGTAAATAAGAAGATTGCTGAGATACTCATTGTCTGCTTGCCTTGTCATTTTGATATGGGGTTCTTCCGTATCATCGGGCAAGGGGTACTCCGTTGGCGGTTCTCAATGATACGCACATACTTACGATGACAAGAACTTACCGGTAACTAAAGTTGAGTAGCATGAGGAGCGGCCCTCGTACTCAAGGGACTTGGGATTTTCAGTTTAAAGTCTGTCAAGCATATAACTTAGATTGGACCTCACTTTAACTTTAATCACCTAAGGATGCCTATGATAGGGTCAATGAGAGTTGAAAGCTAGTAAGTATCATAATTTTTGGGAGCTCTTTATGAGACTTGTAATCCCTGCTTCCCTCTTTAAAGGGCCTTTCTTTTACTTTGTAGTTGAGTCAGTAAACCTATTCCCTTCTATCTCAGCAAGTATTTTGAGTTGATGTGTTTCATTCATTCATATGATGATTTATTCAATCATGTTTCTTATGTTCCTTGTTTTGCACATTGCTATTATCTTGAAGTTTACTACTTTGAAAGCTTTCATTGAAAAACCAGCTATTTGTGAACTCCAGCAAATTATCAACTATTCTTCGACCAAGAGCTAAGTTTGCCATTACCAATGATGATTTACTCTATGTATCTTTATTGTGTTTCCTTTACTCATTGCAAGTTGAGTTGTATAATAGTGAGTTGTCTTCTATTATGATCTATGTATTTGATGAATGTGATGCTTCTTGTCCGTATTCTTTTATCAACTCTTCACTCCATAAACCTGAGGTCATGTTTATTGAGCTCAGTTTTGCTTGGGGACAAGCGAAGTCTAAGCTTGGGGGGAGTTGATACGTCCATTTTGCATCACTATTCTATGTCTTAATTCACTATTATTCATTGATATATTTCGTATTGAGAGGTGATACTTATGTTATTTCATCTGTTTTTGCATGGTTGATGACTTTTGGAGCATGGACCGTTGCAGTCAGGATTCTGATGGAAAAGGTGCTGTTTGGAGGCAAAATTCGCGAAGATCAGAAAATCTGGGAAAATATACGGAAAATCCTATTTTTCTAGAAGACTCAAGATGCCAGAAGATGGAGTGGAGGTGGGCCACAGGGGGCCCACACCATCCCATGGCGCGGGCAAGCCTAGGCCGCACCAGGGAGTGGTGTGGCCACCCTGGCCCACTCCAGCCTCTCCCCTCTGGCGTATATCTTCCTCCCGAAACCTTAAGACTCGAGAGAGCGACCACCGAAAGATTCCGCCGCCTCTGCGGGGTGGAAAACACCGAGAGAGAAAGATCTCTCCGGCAGACAGATTTCTGCCGGGGGAATTCCTTCCCGGAGAGGGGAGATCGTCGCCATCAACACCACCGTCAAGCTGGACTTCATCAGGATCATCATCATCATCACCACCATCATCACCATCAGCACCCTCATCACCATCTCCATATTGCTGTAACAATTGGTTGAATCTTGCTACAGTTCATAGGGGAAACTTTCCCGGTGTTGATTACTCTTTGTAGTTGATGCTATTGAGTGAACCATTGAATTATTGTTTATGTTCAGATTGTTATACATCATTATTCCATCTCTGATCATGATCCATATGATGTCTTGTGAGTAGTTTGTTTTGTTCTTGAGGACATGGGAGAAGTCTTGTTGTTAGTAGTGGAGTTGTGTTGAGAAAGATTCAATAGATTATTATTTAAGTTGTGGTGTACTTCTTCTAGTGGTGTCATGTGAACGTCGACTACATGACACTTCACCTATATGGGCCTAGGGGAATGCATTGTGTATTTGGCTACTAATCGTAGGGGTTTCCGGAGTGAAAGAAACCTGAACCCCCGTTAGGAAACCATTGCACAAGGGACGTAAGGGTCTTAGAGTTTAAAACTGTGGTTAGGTTTTACCTTAATTACTTTATTGTACTTACGGATGTTTGCAAGGGGGTTTAATCACAAGTATGTATTAAGTCTTGGATGGGACGGTACATTAGCACAGGTTCACCCACACAACACTTAGCAAGCTAGAGAAGATTAATCGACTATATGAAGCGAAAACACTTGACAGTCTTCCCATGTGTCCTCGAGAACGTTTGGTCATCTATAGAAATACAACCGGCTTGTCCTTTGCTGCATAAAGGATTGGGCCACTTGCTGCATTTATTCCTACTGTCTTTCATTTACTCGTACTTTGTTTACTTGCTTTATCGAAAACCCCTAAAAATCCGTTTGCTAAGTATTTGCAGAGAATTCCCGATCCATACCACTAGCCAGTACCTTCTGCTCCTCGTTGGGTTTGACACTCTTACTTATCAAAAATACTGCGATACACCCACTATACTTGTGGGTCATCAGCGAGCAAGAGAACCACCATATAGCGAGTGAGAGCCATAAGCCTAACTCGAGTGGAAAAACTAAGAGTGTTCTTGTTGCCACCAAAAGTGAGATGAGAGATGTTAGGAATAACCCATCCATCTTGCACGGTGTCCTCATTTGCAAGGGACTAGCGCAAGAAACTAATGACTTGACCAATATTCCTCCCTCTTTGATGGTTATTTTACAGGAATTCAAGGATGTGTTTCCCGAAGAGCTCCCTCATGGACTTCCTCCTCTTCGTGGAATCGAGCATCGCATTCACCTCATACCCGGCGCATCTCTTACAAACCATGCCGCCTACCACACGAATCCGGAGGATACGAAGGAGATAGAACGCCAAATCAACCAACTCGTATCCAAAGGTTTGATCCAAGTAAGCACTAGTCCAAGTGCGGTACTCGTGATTCTTGTTCCAAAAATAGATGATACGTTGTAGTTATGCATGGACTATTGTCCAATCAATGCTATCACCGTGTGTTATCGACATCCTATACCTCGTCTCGATGACATGCTTGATGAGTTGTGTGGAGCCACTATTTTCTCCAAAATCAATCTTCCATCAAATACGAATGGCGGAAGGCGATGAGTGGAAAACCACCTTCAAGACCAAACTTTGTCTCTATGAATGGTTGGTCATTCATTTTGGCTTATCTAATGCCCCATCCACCTTCATGCGCCTTATGAATCATATTTTGCGTTCTCTCATTGGAAAAAGTGTTGTTGTCTATTTTGATGATATACTTGTTTATAGAAAGTCACTTGAGGAAGATGTTACACATGTCAAGGAGGTCTTGCAAATCCGTCCACATGAAAAGCTATATGTTAATCTTCCCAAGTGTACATTCGCCAAAGACAAGTTCATTTTCCTTGGTTTTGTTGTTTCTGCCAATGGCATTAAAGTCGATGTTTCCAAAGTCAAATCCATTCGAGATTGGCCCATCCCCATAAATGTGAGTGAACTTCAAAGTTTTCATGGGTTGGCCGGTTTCTATCGTCGTTTTTTTAATGACTTCTCTAACATTGCTTGCCGTCTCAACGAGATGACCAAAAAGAATGTCACCTCCGTGTGGGGCAAAGCACAAAAAAAGCCTTTGATGAGCTTTAAAAGAGGCTAACCAAAGCACATCTTCTCGCGTTACTGGATTTCACAAAAAGTTTTGAGATAGAGTGTGACGCTAGTGGTATTGGTATTGGAGGAGTCCTTATGCAAAATGGACATCCTATTGCTTACCATAGCAAGAAACTTGATGGCGCTCGCCTTAACTATCCAATTTATGACAAAGAGCTTTTTGCCTTAGTTCGTGTTCTTCAAGTTTGGCAATACTATGGTAAGGCAAAGGTGTTTGATCTTTTGATGAGATGATGATAGTCTATTTGCGTGGAGTTCAGACTTGACGATCCGACACGTGCGAGCATGGGTGCCAATGCAATCGCTAGGCCAATCTCCTGGAGGTTACCGATCTTATAGAAGCACGATCAGACTGGCCAGCGAGGGTCTTAATTCCTACATGAAATCGAGAACAAGTAAGAACTAATATTGCAATCAAAATATTGCGGATAAAGATGAAAGGCTTATTGAAATCGGTAGGATCCTGAATAGGTGCGAAGTATAGGAGGTCTCTGCGACACTCAAGCCTTGGCGAAGTTGCAATGATGGCTAACTTTTAGTCTAAACAAAATCCAAGTTCTAATGATGGTTGGGAGGGGGTTCATATGGAGGAAGAGAGGGGATTTTCGTCCAACCCTAATGGGCCCTCCGAAAACACCTCTAGATGGGCCTTCCTCCACTCAAACAGCCTCCAGAAACTCCCTATATTATGTTTCTTGAAAATACGTGGGTCTGGCCTATCAAATAAGGTGACGCAGCACCAAATAAAGTCTTGGACGAATAATACGAGTAGGTATCTTGTGAAATTTGTCCAAGCATGCTTTACAACATTATAGTGGCTTCAAAGTCTTGAAATCTCCACTCACAGTGTCACCGGCAATCCTCACATGCTTGTGGCCTTCTCCATGCACGATCATGCTTCAATGATTGTCGCTTCCATCCTTGCTAGGTCCATCATTTCTAAGTAACATCAACACATCCGATTTAGACAACATCATATTCTCATTTATGTTAGGAAGAGTTCCTTGAAACAAAAGTACCTGATAATTGAGTAGTCATGCATGAGATCTTGTGAGAGGTCCCTTTAACATTGTCGTACGAGTAGCGGTTGTATCAGTAGTAGAGATGTCATCATCATCCTCCCCTTCTTGAATAAAAGTTGTCCTCGACGCAATCTTATCTTTCTCTTCAAAGTATGTCTCTCCCTATAATGCATGTGTATTGTATAGCTCCATTGGTAGAGTATGCTTCTCTCGTATCTTAACGCGTAGTTTGTATAACTCCATATTCTGCATGTAATAACAAGATGTGTTGTATCTCTGTCTTTAATATTAAAATAATATATAAAACTATTATTACTAGAATTCACCTGAAGAACATGGCCAAAAATAATAGTTTTGATTATATCTAGGCTATTCATGTCCGCATCATCCCCCTTTCTTGAAAGGAAAGCCGTCCTCGGCGATGTTTATTCTGTAAACACGGTAATAAAAGTGACAAGGTGTATGCATGGTATATGTACATGTCATCCATTTTAACTCCATGCCCACATTGCACAATTATCGTTACCCAGCAATAGCACACGTTGTATGCATGACGATGATTAATCACATTCCAACAATATATATCGCAACTTAATTTGCACATGTAAGTGAAGCATATAGTATTATCTTTTAAATTATAGTGTTTGTCGTTAAACCATCCCAACGCTGGGAAGAAAAGATTGCAAGACTTCAAATGCCTAGACACAACATACTTAGAAAAGTCATCATGTTCCAAGATATGCGGTGTACAATCAATACCAATATTGGAGGTCATATCAAAACGAGTAAGTACATGCATTATTTTATTATCTTTCAAACTAGCAAGTTCATCACACAGGATGCAAATCGCATGCACAAAAAATCATTGTCTACGTCATATTCTCAATCAAATTAAATTGAAAATTAGAGACATAAACACTCTTCAAACATGTGAGTTCAGCAATCTTATTTTTAGCATGTGACAAAGATAAAGGCATATCCAGTATAGTGGACCACAAAGAAGTGCCAGCAGAAATTTTAGCTAAAACTTCATCATGTCTAACCAATTTTATGTGATCCAAATCATATTCAGTAGGCATGTCTTTAAGTTCATTCTCAACATTTATTTCGGCTAGTGCATTCAAATCAATTGCAATAATAGAAGCACACATAGCACTAGAAGAATTAGTTTCAGCTATAGTTGCACGATAACATTTATCTCAGTTGTTTGATCGCATGGTATATGCAAATTAGTAGTAGTATCCTCTAATATAGACGGTGTGACCAAATCATCGATTATCTCAACACATGATATGTCTAAATCAACAACGTATTCATCACGTGAAAGGACAGAATAGTAGCCTTACTAATACCTTGCATATACGGCTTAGATGATGTGGGTACTATTGGTGAAGGTGCATCATAATCGTGAGAGGCTTCAATCACAGCTGGTGGGGAAGCATAACAATTCACCATCTTCTTACACTTGCTACTCCCGTGGACACATCTCTTAATTTTTCGTTCATCTTTGCAAGCAATATGAAACCTACAATTGATAGAATAATATTGTTCATGCATAAGTATGTCCTGAATATTATGGTTTAAGCCTCTCCAAAATCTATTCATAAATTCATCTTCACTTTCTTCTATTAAAGAATGCAACAAGGTAGTTTCCAAATCATCGTAATATTCTCTCACGGTGTCACTACCTTGATGTAAATGTTACAATTTCGTAGCCATATCACGAGTATAATATGATGAAACAAATTTATGTCGCATAGCAAGTTTCATATCAGGCCAAGTAGTAGGTATATAATCATGATATAATCAATAATATTTATTCCACCACATAGAAGCAAAATTAGTGAATGTACTAATTGCATCTTTTATTCTCTCACGCTTAGAAAAATTATGGGAAATAAATATATTATTTATCTCAAGCTTCCATTCAATATATAAATCAGATTTAGATTGACCATTAAACTGTGGTATAGAAACAATAACCTGATCATGTATTTTTACCTCTCGTGGTGGTCGTTGTGGTTTGCTAGGTGGTTACACATCTCCGACTATAGTCGAAGCCCAAGAAATTCGATCTCCAGAACCTGCCATAATTAGTAGAAAACAAGAAACAAATAACAAGTATATGTTAACTACTAGGATGTGGTGGTATGTCACTCACAAGTTACAAATATCAAATTTTTACAAATTCTTACCATGTAGGAAGTGGCAATCGGCAACCAGCAGTATCAAGTAACTCCAAGGATTGGACAAAGCGATTACCAGACGATCAATATTGCACGGTGTAGAAATATGTGGAGTTGTAGGTAGCCTTAATATACGTGGAGAAATATGTTGCATCCACGTTAGTCAATGTAAAGCTGAAAATACGCTCAAAGTTGTCAAGTGCTGGTCTTAGGTTAGACTATACTAGAGACGCGAGCCTAGAACACCAACGTACTCATGACGCCTTGCAAGGGAAACAATATGCAGCAGCAAAGGTATATGGTGAAGTTTGGATGGGATACCTAACAACACCAATTCACAAATCCTAGTACTGATCATGTGAGAATAGACCTCAGAAACACGCGGTGAAGATAAATGGGGCAATACAACTCTGAAAGAAGGTAAAAATTTGATGTATGTTGGAGTATTGCTCGTGTTGCAATGCACAAGGAGAGACGCTAGCAATGACTCAACAAAACAGGCACAAAATTGCTAAACTGAGCAGCCCACCGAGCACTAAGTAAGCTAGTCTCATAGGATAAAGGCTTACTAAGACTTATAAAGATAAATATGCTACATGGACTCAGTAGAAATAAAATAACCTGAAAATTGAGTCTCACGTACAAAAACAGACTGGTCTCGGATCGTGCGTAAACAAGGATTTTTTTTTTCTTTTTCGTGGGGAATCAAGAAATTTTTTTCTCAGGCTCGTGCGTATAAGGGCAGACACTTGCGGCAAGCTCCGAGCGGGAGGGTTTGTTTTTCTTAGATCACGTGAAGGAAGTCACATGCCTCATCAGGGCATGTGCACTCCTAGACATTTAGGCAGACGCTTACCTGCAAAATAATAACTTTTGAAAAAATGAATTATCAGCTAAGCGTCCTAGGCAGCAACGCAGGACGCTTCTTTGAGTCGCTACAGCGATAAAAAGGATAAAAGGTTGCGTCTAGATCTCTACCACCAGACTGCGTGGAAGTCACAGAGCCGGAAAAAATTTACTAAGGTTGGTCCTAGTATCATGCATGCCATGTTGACAAAAATCTGATATGACAAAACAATTAATGAAGAAATAGATGGTCAGAGTATCATAAGTAGATACCGTATCATAACACGTAAAACTGAAAAATCCGCATGCAAATAAACCTTGTACACAATTTTACATTAAATATAGTACTAGTATGGTATTACTATATGATACCATACACGGTAGAGATAGTATCTCATGTGTATGATACTAGTATATGATACTAGTAATATGATACTACTATGACCAGCCTAAGCGCTCAATGTTCTACTTTGCGTCGCAAACAAAGTTTCCGAGATCGACAGGGATTCTGGAAAAACGGTCGGGATGGAAATCCTAGCGTCGCTCCTAAGCTCCCGCGTTGTACTTACCCTCAAGCCAGCGATCGTTTCGATCGGTTGCTCTCTTTTTTTCCACGTAGATTGACTAAGTACGTTTGCTCTTTTGCAAAGGAATCTTAGGTTCTTACGTTTTTCTCTTCAGGAGGATGGAAGCTCACGTAAGTGAGCGGTTGCAATCCAGATCGGGATTCTCTATTCTTCTTTTTTTCACGTACACTGCCAAGAGAAGATCGATCCCGATCTATATGGTCGGATCCGTTTGCTTTTTCCTTTGTTTTTTCTATCTAAACAACAATACAACACGATCACGATCAGCTGGACTTGAAGATCTACTCGAATCACTAACAAAAATTGTAGACGAAACTACGAAGCAGAAGAAAGACTATACAAAAGAGACTACGATCAACAACTAGAACTCATGAATAGTATTATCTAGGCTACGGCAAACTATAAACCTTTATATTTTTGTATAGCTTTTTCTGTATAGGTCAAAAACACAAACAAATCTACATGATGGTTTAGGATGGCGAAAGCGGTGACGGTGGTAAAGTGGAGGCGATCTATAAGCGATAGTAGTGGGAACTGTGCTGCGACGACGGGACAATTATGAATAGAACTCGAAACTCTAAAGGACTAGACACTAAAACCAGCAACTCGACGAACAATGCAACAAAAATTTAACAAAACAAAAACAAAGTGACCAAAGCGAAAAGGCTGAGACTAGTTTTGGGACAAGGATTTTTTGTAAGCTTTTTCTGGACTCGTAAAAACAGATCTAGATCTAGACTAGGAAAACTGTAAATCTCACTGAGCAACCTGAAATCTGATACCACTTGATAGGGCAAATCTGTCTGATCTTTCGATGAGATGATGATAGTCGATTTGGGTGGAATTCGGGCTTGACGATCCGACTACGCATGCGAGCACGAGTCCCAATGCAATCGTTAGGCCAATCTCCTAAAGGTTACCGATCTTGCAGAAGCACGATCAGCCTGACCAGCGAGGGTCTTAATTTCTACCTGAAATCGAGAACAAGTAAGAACTAATATTACAATCAAGATATTGCGGATAAAGATGAAAGCTTTATTAAAATCGGTGGGATCCTGAATAGGTGTGAAGTACAGGAGGTCTCTGCGACACTCAAGGCTCGACGAAGTTGCAATGATGGCTAACTTTTAGTCTAAAAAAATCCAAGTTCTAATGATGGCTAGGAGGGGGTTTATATGGAGGAAGAGAGGGGATTTTTGTCCAACCCTAATGGGCCTCCGAAAACACCTCTAGATGGGCCTCCCTCCACTCAAACAGCCTCTAGAAACTTCCTATATTATGTATCTCGAAAATACATGGGTCTGGCCCATCAAATAAGGTGACACAACACCAAATAAAGCCTTGGATGAATAATACGAGTATGTATCTTGTGAAATTCGTCCAAGCATCCTTTACAACATTATGGTGGCTTCAAAGTCCTAAAATCTCTACTCGCAGCGTCACCGGCAATCCTCACACGATTGTGTCCTTCTCCATGCACGATCATGCTCCAATGATTGTCCCTTCCATCCTTGCTAGGTCCATCATTTCTAAGTAACAACCGATTTAGGCAGCATCATATTCTCATTTATATTAGGAATAGTTCCTTCAAACAAAAGTACCTGATAATTGAGTAGTCGTGCATGAGCTCTTGTGAGAGGTCCCTCTAACGTTGTCGTAGGAGTAGTGGTTGTATCAGTAGTAGGAATGTCCTCATCACACTACCTTTGGCCTAAGGAATTTATCATACATCCCGACCATGAGTCGTTGAAATATCTCAAAGGCCAAGCCAACTTGAGTAAAAGACATGCTAAGTGGGTTGAGTTTATGGAGTCTTTTCCTTACACTGTCAAGTATAAGAAGGGCAAAGATAATGTAGTTGCGGACGCTTCGTCTCGCAATAACACAAGACTTCTTACTCGAATCGAAGAAGACGTGTTGAGTCTTGATGAAATCAAAGCTTTGTATGCTTCTGACCCGTTCTTTGGACTAATTTTCACAAAGTGCTCCATTGACAAAGGAGTTGATGATTTCTATTTGTATAAGGGATTTATCTTTAGATAAAGCAAGCTTTGCATTCCAAAGTCATCTCTCCAACTTTTGCTTCTCCAAGAATCACATGGTGGAGGCCTCATGGGTCACTTTGGCCATGACAAGAAATTGGACATGCTCTTCACTAATTACTATTGGCCCAAGATGAAGCGAGACGTGGAGTGCTACGTTCAACGATGCACTACATGTGTTCAAGCTAAGTCTAAGTCTAACCCATTTGGTCTTTATATGCCATTGCATATACCTCATGCACCTTGGTCCGACATTAGCATGGACTTTGTGTGAGGATTGCATAGGTCTAAGAATGGTCATGATTCTATATTTGTTGTTGTGGATCGCTTTTCCAAAATGGCAGACTTCATACCGTGCCATAAGACCGACGATGCTTCACATGTTGCAAATTTGTTTTTTAGAGAAATCGTCTGTCTTCACGGTGTGCCAAGAACAATCGTCTCCGTCCATGACATCAAATTCATGAGCTACTTGTGGAATACCCTCATGGCCAAGCTCGGCGTCAAGCTCCTCTTCTCATTAGTGTCGCATCCGTAAACCGATAGCCAAACTGAGGTCGTCAACCAAAGCATCGGCACTCTCCTTCGTGTGTTGATCAAGAAAAACCTCAAGGATTGGGAGGAATGCATTCCCCACGCCGAGTTTGCCTACAATCATGCCAAGCACTCTACAACGAAGATGAGCCCGTTCATGATTGTCTATGGTTTTGAGCCCCTCATCGCGCTTGAGATCCTACCACTTCCTCTCCGAGGGCGCACCAACAAGGACATCGACAAGAGCGCATAAGCTATGAAGAAGCATCACGAAGAAACAAGAGCTACTATCGAACAACAAGTCCTTCGCCAAGCATCAAGGCTAAACAAGGACAAGAAGGAGAAGATCTTCAAGGAAGGCGACCTTGTGTGGATACACTTGAGCAAGGACCACTTCTCCAAGGAGCGCGATTCCAAGTTCAAACCAAGAGGAGATGGTCCCTTCAAGGTCCTCAAGCGAATCAACAACAACGCCTGCATCATTGACATACCAACCTCGAAGTATCTCGTGAGCTCAACATTCAATGTCAAGGACCTTTCACCCTACCATGGAGATGTTCAAGATGATAACCATGAAGAGTCTAGGACGACTCTTTCCCAAGGGGGGAGCTGATGTAGCCTATCCTACGGACATCCCTACATCTACACCACCAAGTCCGACAAGTGGACCAATGACTCGCGCCCGAGCCAAACTCCTACAAGCTAAGGTTAACTCGCTCCTCTCCTTGTGTGAATTTGATACATCCTTGGAGGGCATGCTACTTCATGCAACTACTCTATGCATTATCAGCTATGAAGACCCAACGCATGGCCAACCCCCCACGGATGAAGTACAAGGAGTTGGACGAGAAGAAGACGATGTTGATGCTGAAGCCCTGGAGTCTTAGTCCCTGAAGCCTAGAGTCTCCGGCCTCCCACCTCGGAGACTCCGGCTTGGACTCCGGACCAGTCTCCGGACCACAGCCTGGAGCGTTCAGTACACCCCCACTGAGTCTTCACCGAAGAGCACCTTCCGCCCCGGAGTCTCCGTGCACCCCGGAGTATCCAGCCCAGCTTCCCCGGAGTCGCTAGCCTACAACCCCGGAGTCTCTGCCCCCAGGACTCTGATGGCCCAAAATATCTCGATCTTGTTGGGGAACCCCAACAGGAAGGTATGATGAGCACAACAACAAGTTTTCCCTCAGTTATGAAACCAAGGTATATCGAACCAGTAGGAGCAAGGAAACACCTCCAAGGTGTTGCTAGCTGGACTTTGGCAGGGCGCACTACCGGCGCCAGCAGCAACGTGGAAACCTGCACAACACAACCACATAACTTTGCCCCCAACTTACAGTGAGGTTGTCAATCTCACCGGTTTTGCTGAAAAACAAAGGATTAAACGTATTGTGTGGAAGAAAGTAATTGCTTGCAGAAAGTAAACACAAAGCAGTAAACAGTTGTAGATTGATGGTAAAAGAAAGGACCAGGGTCCATAGTTCCCTAGTGGTGCTCTCCTTAAGATAGATGCCATGCTGGGTAAACAAATTATAGTGGGGCAATTGACAAACATCGAGAAAGCAATATGCATATACTACTCATCTTGACTCCTTTGAGATTTGATTGGGCATTACAATATTATACATAGACCATAATCCAATTGCATCTATGACTAATAATCCACCTTCAGGTTATCATCTGAACCCCCTCCAGTATTAAGTTGCAAGCAACAGATAATTGCATTACGCATTGCGTGTAAAGTAAACAATAAGATTGTTCTATGAACAAAGGATTGTTGTTTTCTCCCTAGTAGCAACAGCACATCTAGTACCTTAGAGATTTCTGTCACTTCCCCAGATTACTAGAGGCATGAACCCACTATCTAGCATAAATACTAACTCTTAGAGTTGCTAGCATCTACTTGGCCAAGATATCTACTAACAATGGAAAGCATGCAAGATCACAAATAACAAAGACATGATAGAATCAATAATCAATCTGAAATAGCATCTCAATATCCATCGGATCCCCGCAAACACAACATGTAGAATTACAAATAGATGATCTTGATCATGAATGGAGCTCACAAGATCTAAACATGATAGCACAAAGGAGAAGAACCAGCCATCTAGCTACTACATGGACCCGTAGTCTAGGGATGAACTACTCACGCATCACACCGGAGGATTGCATGGTGATGAAGAAGGCCTCCAGGGTGAATTCTTTCATCTGGCAGGGTGCCGGGAAGAGCTTCAGATCCCTCCCGATCTAGGGATGGAGATGACGGGGGCGATAGACTCTTTCCTGGAATTTTGATCGGGTACTTAGGGTTTCTGTATCGGAGGCATCTTATAGGCGAAAGGGGAGGCCGAGGGGGTGCCCAAGGCGGCCAGACCACCCCCTAGCGTGGGTCAGGATCGGCCGCGTGGCCAGGTGGTGTGGCAGCCCCCTGGCCCCTCTCCGTCTCGTACTCTGGCTCCGTGTCCCCCTCGGTGAAAAACTGACTTTGGCTTTTGTCCCGTCCAATTCCGAGAATATTCATTTTCTGACTTTCCTGGAACCAAAATCAGCAGAAAACAGGCAGCTGGCACCGTGGCATCTTGTTAATAGGTTAGTCCAAGAAAGTGTATAAAAAGTACTCCAAAGTGTGGACAAAACATAAGAAAGTAGATAAAACCAAGCATGGAACATAAAAAATTATGGATACGTTAGCAACGTATCAACACCCCCAAGCTTAACTCCTGCTCGTCCTCGAGTAGGTAAGTGATAAAAAGAAATAATAATTTTTGAGGTGACATGCACCATTATAAACTTGATCAAAGTATTTGTAAAACATTGATAGCTGGGATCATAGTACTTCAACAAAGCATGAAAGACAAAGTTCTAACAATAGGACATAACAACTATGTTGTAACATGAAAATGCACAAACAAAAGATTCATGAATAACATTACTTTGCAAGACGTTTGTTTGTTTCACACAAAGAAAACATAGCATAGTGGCATTCAGCTTGTCCCTCATAGAGTAGCAAACATAAATGCATAGGACACCTTCAAAGTTCATAAGAGTGACTAGATACAAATAGTTTAAGAACAAGCAATATCAAAATTATGGATCAATCAACAAGTCTTGGGACAATGCACATAGAACTAAGAATGGCCACTATGTTCTCAAAATAGGTGCATAAAGATAGAAGGTGGAGACTCAACATAAAAGTAAAAGAAAGGCCCTTCAAAGAAGGAAGTAGGGATTCAAGTTTCATAAAGAGCTTCCAAAAATTATGGTACTTATTAGCTTTCAGCTCTCATTGCCCCTATCATAAGCATCTTGAAGTGATTAAGGTTAAAGTGAACAAACTATGGAGTATATGCTTGACGAAGTATAAGTTGGAAATCTCATGTCCCTTGAATACGAGGGCCGCTCCTCATGCTACTCAAGTTTAGTTACCGGTAAGTTCTTGTCATAGTAAGTACATGTGTATCATAGAGAACCGCCAACGGGGTACCCCTTGCCCGATAATACGGAAGAATCCCCATATCAAAATGACAAGGTGATACATTGCAAATGTATCTATAATTTTTGATGTTCCATGCTTAGTTTTATCCACTTTCTTGTGTTTTGTTCCAACTTTGGAGTACTTTTCATATGATTTCTTAGACTAACCTATTAACAAGAGCCACAGTGCCAGCTGCCTGTTTTCTGCTATTTTTGGTTCCAGGAAAGTCAGAAAATGAATATTCTCGGAATTGGACGGGACAAAAGCCAAAGTGCCTATTTTTCCGGAAGGGATCAAGTGCCAGAATACGAGACGGAGAGGGGCCAGGGGCCGGCCACACCACCTGGCCGCGCGGCCAGGCCTGGCCCGCGCCAGGGGGTGGTGTGGTGGCTCCCGACACCACCTCGGCCTCTCCTTCCGCCTATAAGTTGCCCTTGGGACGAAAACCCTAAGTACCCGATCAAAAATCCACGAAAGAGTCTGTAGCCACTGTCATCTCCATCCCTAGATCGGGAGGGATCTGAAACTCTTCCCGGCACCCTGCCGGAGAGGGGAATTCACCCTAGAGGCCTTCTTCATCACCATGCAAGCCTCCGGTGTGATGCGTGAGTAGTTCATCCTTGGACTACGGATCCATGTAGTAGCTAGATGGCTGGTTTCTCCTCCTTTGTGCTTTCATGTTTAGATCTTGTGAGCTTCGTTCATGATCAAGATCATCTATTTGTAATCCATACATGTTGTGTTTGCGGGGATCCGATGGATATTGAGATGTTATTTCAGATTGATTATTGATTCTATCATGTCTTTGTTATTTGAGATCTTGCATGCTTTCCGTTGTTAGTAGCTATCTTGGCCAAGTAGATGCTAGCAACTCCAAGAGTTAGTATTTATGCTCGATAGTGGGTTCATACCTCTGGTAATCTAGGGAAGTGACAGAAATCTCTAAGATACTAGATGTGTTGTTGCTACTAGGGAGAAAACAACGATCCTTTGTTCATAGAACAATTGTATTGTTTACTTTACACGCAGTTCGTAAAGCAATAATCTGTTGCTTGCAACTTAATACTGGAGGGGGTTCAGATGATAACCTGAAGGTGGATTATTAGTCATAGATGCAGTTGGATGGCGGTCTATGTATTATGTTGTAATGCCCAATCAAGTCTCAGAGGAGTCAAGATGATTAGTATATGCATGTATTGCTTTCTCGGTGTTTGTCAATTGCCCCGCTGTAATTTGTTCACCCAGCATGTTATTTATCTAAGGAGAGCCACCTCTAGTGAACTATGGATTCCGGTCCTTTACTTTACATACAATCTACAATCTTTTACTGCTTTGTGTTTACTTTCTGCAAACTTTTACTTCTTTCCATTTGATACATTTAATCCTTTGTTTTTCCGCAAAACACGGTGAGATTGACAACGTCATCGCAAGTTGGGGACAAAGTTCTGTGGTTGTGTTGTGCAGGTCTCCACGTTGCTACTAGAACCGGTAGTGCGCCTTGCCAAAGCTCAGCTAGTAACACCTTTGGGGTGTTTCCTTGCTCCTACTGGTTCGATTAAACCTTGGTATCATAACTAAGGGAAAACTTGCTGCTGTGCTCATCATACCTTCCTCTTGGGGTTCCCAACGATCTCTACATCAACCACGAGCCAGCAAAGATTTTTCTGGCGTCGTTGCCGGGGAGTCAAGGACATCTTCACAAGGGGAGTCCCTCATAACCAATCTCTTTACTTTGTTGTTTTTGTTTTGCTTAGTTTCTTTTTGCTTTGTTTGCTTGTTTTGTTCTTCAAAAAACACAAAAAAATTAGTTTTACTAGTTTGCTTTCTTATTTGAAAACCCAAAAAAATGACTACTCTTGAGAACACTAAGTTGTGTGACTTCACTAGCACCAACAACAATGATTTTATGAGCACACCTATTGCTCCACCTGTGGCTGAAAATACTTTCTTTGAGATAAAACCTGCTTTGCTCAATCTTGTTATGAGAGAACAATTTTTTGGTATTGGTAATGAAGATGCTGCTTCCCATCTAAATAACTTTGTTGAACTTTGTGAGATGCAAAAGCATAGGGATATAGATGGTGATATTATTAAACTGAAATTGTTTCCTTTCTCTTTGAGAGGAAAATCTAAAGAATGGTTGAATTCCTTAACTAAGAATAGTATTGATTCTTGGACTAAGTGCAAAGATGCTTTTATTGGAAAATACTATCCTCCTGCTAAGATTATATCCATGAGAAGTGAAATAATGAAGTTTAAACAACTTGATAATGAGCATGTTGCTCAAGCTTGGGAAAGAATGAAGTCTTTAGTTAAGAATTGTCCCACTCATGGACTGACTGCTTGGATGATCATCCAAACTTTTTATGCAGGATTGAACTATTCTTCAAGGAACCTATTGGAATCAGCTGCTGGAGGTACCTTTATGACCATCACTTTGGGTGCCGCAACAAAACTTTTGGACAATATGATGGTTAATTATTCTGAATGGCATACTGAGAGAGCTCCACAAGGTAAGAAGGTAAATTCTGTTGAACCTCCTCCTTGAGTGATAAGATTGATATTATTATGTCCATGCTTGTTAATGGGAAAGCTCATATTGATCCAAATAATGTTCCTTTAGCCTCTTTGGTTGCTCAAGAAGAGCAAGTTGATGTGAACTTCATAAGAAATTATAATTATGGCAACAATGCTTATGGTAATAATGCTTATAGGAAAAATTTTGGTAACAACAATTATAAGCCATATCCTCCCAACAATGGTAATGCTTATGGAAATTCTTACAACAATAATAAGAGTGCTCCCTCTGAACTTGAAGTTATGCTTAAAGAGTTTATTAGTAAACAAACTGCTTTCAATAAAACTATTAAGGAAAAACTCTCTAATGCTGAAAGAAATATAGCATCTTTGGCTGAAGCTCAATATTCTTTGAATAAAATGGCTGCTAAACCTGAAACTAATGACAATCCTTTACAGCTACTAATGCCATACAAGTAAGAATTGATGAAAATGTTAGACTATTAGCTGAATTACATGCTAAGTGGGAAAGAGAAGATGAAATTGCTAGAAACATTAGTGTTTCTACTATCACCACCACTAGTGTTGAGGCTAGTAATAGTGCTACTACTTTAGATGACAAAGTTGATTTTGATCTTGATGGTTGCAACATCTCTGAAGTTATTAAGTTCCTACAAAAGCTTGCTAAAAGTCCTAATTCTAGTGCTATGAACATGGCTTTTACAAAACACAATACTGATGCTCTCATAAAGATTAAAGAAGAAAAGATGAAACATAAAGCTTCTATTCCTATAAAGCAAGAAGATGGTTGGGAACCCATCATTAATATGAAATTGAATGACTTTGATTTCAAAGCTTTGTGTGATCTTGATAGTAGTGTTTCTATTATGCCTAGAAGGATTTATGATATGCTTGATTTGCCTCCTCTTGAAGATTGCTATTTGAATGTCCCACTTGATGCTAATGCTAAAAAGAAACTCATGGGGAGTCTTAATGATATTCTTATTATGGTTAATGATTCCTATGTCCCCGTTGATTTCTATGTTTTGGATGTTGAATACAATGCTTCTTGTCCTATTACTTTGGGAAGACCTTTTCTTAGAACTGTTGGTGCCATCATTGATATGAAAGAAGGCACCATTAAATATCAACTCTCACTCAAGAAAGGTATAGAACACTTCCCTAAAAAGAGAGAAAAGGTTTCTTTTGCTTCTCCTATGAAAACAAAATTTGGTCTTAATGCTTCTTCATTTGAGAACACTTGATTCTTTCTTTGCTTCTTATGCCTAACTTAAAGGCGTTAAAGAAAAGTACTTGTTGGGAGATAACCCAAGAGTTTTATATAAGTCTTGGAAGTTATTACCTCTGTAATAACCTCTCCTTATCCTTTTTATTTGCTTTTTGTGCCAAGAGTAACCTCTAATGAGAGTGAAGTAATGATTGGGAAAGTTGCGGTCTCGAAACAGATTTCTGTGCTTCACCGTAAAACTTCCTGAGAGAGCTCTGTACGTCGGATTGAGCTGTAATGTTTTGTGCTTCTGCCCCAGGTTGTTATCTAACTTTCGTTAGTTCAATACTTTTTGATTTGAGCAACATAAGGTCTTTGAAAAAATTCGTCTTTACCTGCTGGTCTGTTTTGACAGATTTCTGCCATTTCTGCATTTGCTTCTTGTTGGTTCCTTCTTGAGTTCTTTTGGGGAATTGAGCTTTTTGAGGGAAGTGCTACAGTATATAGTGTTCTAATGGAAGTTTATTTGGTGTTAGAACTGAACCTTGAGACTTATTTATCTTAAGTGCACTAATGTTGCTAATGAGATTGTGTGAAGTTTTGTATGAAGGAAAAATTTCAGGTGTATGGAAGGAATGAGTAATGAGATGAAGGATGGACTAAAGCTCAAGCTTGGGGATGCCACGCGTGTCACCCCAAGAAATATCCAAGAAGTACAAGCGTCAAAGCTTGGGGAGGCCCAAGGCATTCCCCTTCTTCATCAATAAAAATTCTAGGTTTCTTCCAAACACTTCATTTTTATTGTTTCATGCACAGTTGTGTTTTTCTTGGAGCGTCTTCTTTTTCGTTTTTGTTTTGGTTTTTAGTTTTCTTTGGTTTGCTTAGTTTTCTGAATAAATTGGTTGGACCCCCTCTTTCACACTTTGGTTTGCATTTAGTTTGGTTTGGTTTGGAAAAGAGTAGGAAAGTTCATGCTTATGTGGTAAAAAGAGCTCGTTTTTGACTGTGGCCTATGCTTTGTCATGCCATGCTTGATATTGTTTTGGCTTTATGCTTAGTATTCTTTGCTGTAGCATGACTTGTTATAAACAATTGAGATTGCTTAATGTGCCTTGGATGAATCATGCGTTGTTTTAGCATATTAAAGCATAGTATAGTGGTATTCTCCTTTGATGCTTTATTTGGGTTGACTTGGCACATGCTCACACCATGTTATGACTATCTCAAATCACCATAGCCTTTATGATCCTTTAGTTTTCAACTTGTAGTATCACTTGATGCTTTGATCAATGATGTTTTGTCGCTCTGCATGATTATGGCCATTATTGCTCTCTTAGTTTGTCGCTCCCAGTCTTTTGCTAGCCTCCACCACCAAGTATGAGTTCCACTCATGCATCCAACTCCCTAAACCAAGTTATTTCAAAGAGTCCACCATACCTACCTACTAGCTTATGCTATTCCAAGTATATTCATGCTTTTGTTTACCTTCTACTTGTTATGAGAAAACTAGTGATTAAAGCTCTCACGAACTTGATGGCACACTTTACTTTACTTGCTCTTAATAAACTTGAACCATTGTGTCTTCTATGCTGTATATGCTTACACTTATTTGTTGGGAATTAGCAGAACCATGCTTTCATGGGGAACGCTTTCAACATTGCACTTGGTACTTGTACCTAGTTGATATCATGCTCTTTTGTATATGGATGTCGTCGGTGTGAAATGAAAGGGGAGCTTGTAAGTCCATGGAGTTATGTATATGTGTTAGAGAAACGTCTGGGCCGCTGGTCTAATCCATGTTGATATGGTGGAAACCTGCAGCGTAACCATAATGAGCTGTCTATGAAGCATTCTTCTTATAAAAAAGGAGTCCTATATTGAGAAAAGAGAAAAATAAAAAAAAGATACTATGAAAAGAGGAAAGAGAGAAAAAAGCACCATATTCCCATGGTAAATAAGAAGAATGCTGAGATGCTCGTTGTCTGCTTGCCTTGTCATTTTGATATGGGGATTCTTCCGTATCATCGGGCAAGGGGTACCCCGTTGACGGTTCTCAATGATACACATGTACTTACAATAACAAGAACTTACCGGTGACTAAACTTGAGTAGCATGAGGAGCGGCCCTCGTATACAAGGGACATGAGATTTCTGACTTATACTTCGTCAAGCATGTACACCATAGTTTGTTCACTTTAACGTTAATCACTTCAAGATGCTTATGATAGGGGCAATGAGAGCTGAAAGCTTTAAGTATCATAATTTTTGGAAGCTCTTTATGAGACTTGAATCCCTACTTCCTTTTACAAAAGGCCTTTCTTCCACCATTATATTGAGTCTCCACCTTCTATCTTTATGCACCTACTTTGAGAGCATAGTGGCCATTCTTAGTTCTATGTGCATTGTCCCAAGACTAGTTGATTGATGCATAACTTGTTATTGCTTGTTTGAAACTATTGTATCTAGTCACTCTTATGAACTTTGAAGGTGTCCTATGCATTTATATTTGCTACTCTATTGAGGGACAAGCTAAATACTTTTATGCTATGTTTTCTTTATGTGAAACAAACAAACGTCTTGCAAAGCATTGTTATTCATGAATCTTTTGTTTGTGCCTTTTCATGGCATCATAGTTTCTTTGCTTATTGCTAGAACTTTGTCTTTCATGTTATGATTGAAGTACTATGATCCCGGCTTTGAATGTTTTGCGAATACTTTGATCAAGTATTTGATGGTGCATGTCACCTCAAAAATTATTTCTTTTTATCACTTACCTACTCGAGGACGAGCAGGAGTTAAGCTTGGGGATGTTGGTACATTGCAAATGTATCTATAATTTTTGATGTTCCATGCTTAGTTTTATCCACTTTCTTGTGTTTTGTTCCAACTTTGGAGTACTTTTCATATGATTTCTTAGACTAACCTATTAACAAGAGCCACAGTGCCAGCTGCCTGTTTTCTGCTATTTTTGGTTCCAGGAAAGTCAGAAAATGAATATTCTCGGAATTGGACGGGACAAAAGCCAAAGTGCCTATTTTTCCGGAAGGGATCAAGTGCCAGAATACGAGACGGAGAGGGGCCAGGGGCCGGCCACACCACCTGGCCGTGCGGCCAGTCCTGGCCCGCGCTAGGGGGTGGTGTGGTGGCTCCCAGCACCCCTCGGCCTCTCCTTCCGCCTATAAGTTGCCCTCGGGACGAAAACCCTAAGTACCCGATCAAAAATCCACGAAAGAGTCTATAGCCGCCGTCATCTCCATCCCTAGATCGGGAGGGATCTGAAGCTCTTCCCGGCACCCTGCCGGAGAGGGGAATTCACCCTGGAGGCCTTCTTCATCACCATGCAAGCCTCCGGTGTGATGCGTGAGTAGTTCATCCTTGGACTACGGATCCATGTAGTAGCTAGATGGCTGGTTTCTCCTTCTTTGTGCTTTCATGTTTAGATCTTGTGAGCTCCGTTCATGATCAAGATCATCTATTTGTAATCCATACATGTTGTGTTTGCGGGGATCCGATGGATATTGAGATGCTATTTTAGATTGATTATTGATTCTATCATGTCTTTGTTATTTGAGATCTTGCATACTTTTCGTTGTTAGTAGCTATCTTGGCCAAGTAGATGCTAGTAACTCCAAGAGTTAGTATTTATGCTCGATAGTGGGTTCATGCCTCTGGTAATCTGGGGAAGTGACAGAAATCTCTAAGATACTAGATGTGATGTTGCTACTAGGGAGAAAACAACGATCCTTTGTTCATAGAACAATTGTATTGTTTACTTTACACGTAGTTCGTAAAGCAATAATCTGTTGCTTGCAACTTAATACTGGAGGGGGTTTAGATGATAACCTGAAGGTGGATTATTCGTCATAGATGCAGTTGGATGGCGGTTTATGTATTATGTTGTAATGCCCAATCAAGTCTCAGAGGAGTCAAGATGATTAGTATATGCATGTATTGCTTTCTCGGTGTTTGTCAATTGCCCCGCTGTAATTTGTTCACCCAGCATGTTATCTATCTAAGGAGAGCCACCTCTAGTGAACTATGGATCCCGGTCCTTTACTTTTCATACAATCTACAATCTTTTACTGCTTTGTGTTTACTTTTTGCAAACTTTTACTTCTTTCCATTCGATACATTTAATCCTTTGTTTTCTGCAAAACACGGTGAGATTGACAACCTCATCGCAAGTTGGGGACAAAGTTCTGTGGTTGTGTTGTGCAGGTCTCCACGTTGCTACTAGCACCGGTAGTGCGCCCTGCCAAAGCTCGGCTAGTAACACCTTTGGGGTGTTTCCTTGCTCCTACTGGTTCGATTAAACCTTGGTCTCATAACTGAGGGAAAACTTGCTGATGTGCTCATCATACCTTCCTCTTGGGGTTCCCAACGAGCTCTACATCAACCACGAGCCAGCACAAGGCAAGCAGACAACGAGCATCTCAGCAATCTTCTTATTTACTGTTATGTGGTAACCCCGTGGGTGGCCCGATCTTCATGGATCTCGTGGTCAAATCAATGGGAAAGCGAGGGGAAAGGGAGAAGGTAGTGGAAGCAGATGCACACCTCGCGAAGAACACGATGAACACACGCAAAACACACACGATACAAGGCCGATTGCTCTCACCGGTGGCCACCGGTCCAATAGAATCCTCGCAAGGAAAGATCGGTCCACGTGCTCCCTCGATCCCACGCGGAGAGGGAAGAACACCTTGGAGAGGGTCTTGACGTCTTGGCAAAGGGACACCGATGCCAAGGCCTTGTACAACGAGGAAGGCGCGATGCAAACTCCAACGAGGTGGTGACGATAGTCGATCCCCTTTGGTAGAAGGGGATGAGGGAAAACTAGAGATTCCACAAAGGGGGTTATCTTTAGTCTATCATCTATGCCTAAGAGATACATGAGGGGGTGGGGGCTCTATTTATAGGCCAGCCACAAGTTCAGGGGTAGTTTGGGCATAAAACTAGGGTTTGGTGCGGAATAGAGGGGTACATGGGCCAAGTGCCCAGATGTTGGCTCGCAGGCCCATCACTTAGGCCAGATAGTCTGGGTCGGGTGGACCGGACAGTCCGGTGTGGCCGGACACTCCGCGTAGTGTTCGGGTAGTGTCTGAACTGGCCTTCTGAATGTCCATGTCAGGTTGGGGTGGGGGCAGGCCAGACACTCTGGCTGAGTCGCGCCAGACACTCCGGCTGGCATCGGGCGGACTCTCCGGTTCTGGAGCTGGCTGCTCCTGGTCCATCTTCTTGGTTGACTTGGGGACGATCTTGGGGACTTGGTGTTGTAGGTGTAGTAGCGTCCACAGGACGGGCTGCATCAGCTCCCCCTTCAAAAAGAGTCGTCCTCGACTCTTCATGCTCATCACTAAGAAGATGATGTCGAGAGACCTTCTTGATCCTGGGGTTCACCATATAGTCGTCCTTGAGAAGCTTGATGTGGTAACTCTTCAATGTTCCTTCACCTTCCATGAAGCCTACAAATCTCACAACAAAAGCGAAGCAACACTCAAAGAGTAGCCAATTCATGAAGATTATAGCATGAGTCCTCAAGTAGAAGGAAGTCACCTTATAATGTAGAGATAGCTCATTGAAGGGTAGCCCTAGGTAACTCTCTTCGATTCGTCTTGTCAATTCTTTGTCCATAGAGGTTGACGCGTATGCAATTGTACCTTCACACAACAAAGACCAAGCAACATATGTTTGTGTGATAGAGGACCATATCATTGGTGGCATGTCCATTCTTGTTCACAACATGATTAGCACAACTCAAGTATAGCAAACGGAATGCATATGCAAGGTCAAAGTGCATGGAAATCGTTTGAACATCATCCAAATGTGGGAACACGAAAACTCCATATAATGTCTTAGTGTGGCACTCAAAGCAATGGACTAAAATATTGGTCAACATCTTTGATGCAAGGATAGGAGAATTTGGCAAAAACACATGTGGAAGAATATCCAAAACAACATCATTATGTGTGCAAACCAACCATTGGAAAGAACAATTGTTCAATATGTTGGATGCCATACACATATCATCAAAAGCCAAAATCATAGGGGTATGAGTATCGCAAGCGGAAGCAAGAACAACATGTTTGCAAACAAACCATATGAAAGAGCAAGTGGTCCTTATGTTTGTTGCAACAACAATACGAGAGACTTGGAAGCTCCCATGACAATACATTCTCAAAATGGCATTATGGTTGCACACAAAACATCGGAAAGAGAAATTGTTCAACATTTTTGTGGCAACACACAAAGCATCAATATCCAATAGCAATGAAACATGATTATCACAAGGTGAAAGAATACCATTAACATGCTTGCAATCAAACCATAGGAAAGAGCAATTTGTCAACATGAAAGATGCAAAGCATGCAAAAGGTATCAGAGCTGGGTTCGATCTTAAACACACTTGGGGATGCTCTCTAGAGCTCATTTTGTCAATTCGTGCTCCACCGAGGTTGACATGATCATGCGGGTACCTACACACATCAAACACAAAAGTAAGAACGTGTGTGCATGGTAGAGAAACACATCATCCATCATGACGTATCTCTTCTTGTGCACATCACCATTAGTGTCAATCAAGTTTTAAAAATATGCATGGTGAGTATGCAAGTGGGGAACATGCTTATCATGGCAATCATCAAAATCTCCAAAATTTGAGAAAGCTATGGGGGCCATCTCAATATAAACCATATGATAATTGTTGTTGCAAGGAAAACAAGTGAAAGAGCAATCATCCATATTGCAAGCAATGGGAGAAATTGTAAAACACTCATGACAAAACATGGTCCTAGGGGTACCGTTGTCATCATCATTGCAAGCAAAACATTGGAAAGAGCAATTGTTCAACAAGGTGCAAGCAATGATGTCATCGATGTAACATTTAGATCATATCATGTCTATGGCAATATCATGACAATAAAAGGAATCCACATGGTCATCATGATGCATAGCAAGATCAGCACATGGGAATAAGAATGGAACATATGTCATGTCACAAGTATCATCCATAGCATGCAAGTCATCACAAATCATCATGTCCACTAGTGGGATCATGGCATCATTAACACCCTTATTTTTACCTTGTTCATACCTCTCATATGAAGTGGGTGTTGTGGTAGTATTGGCCTCCATGTGGGCGACTTCTTCATCCAATATGGGGATGGTGTCAACTTCATCCACCATGTTCATCTTCTCGGTCGGAGGCATCATCATCTCCAAGCTTGGCACTTCTTGATCCATGGAACCTAGCACAACATGAGGAAACACACTAGAGGTAGAGGGTAAGTTGTTAGAAATCAAAGTGGTCTCACATGACCTATCAACTACCACTCTCAACTCACTAGGTGTATCACTCATGCCCTCCAAGTGGAAGCACTCAATTTCACATATGGTGGAGTCACTCATCTCACTCTTGTTTTCACTCAGGTGGGCTAAGTGGCTCTCATACTCACATGGGATTGGTACCACATCATCACTCAAGCATATGGGGATAGGCTCGGTGTGCTCAACTCCTTGTGATTCCTTTGGTGAAGGGAAAATCCCATGCTCACCATTCTTGACCTTGTCGCCGTTTTGTACATTGGGTGCCATTGTGGTGGTGGCACTCAAATTGGAAGTATTGGTCCTTGACGCCATCTTTTCTCTTGCATCCACTTGTTGGCAAAGCAACTTGTTTTCTTCTATCTCTTGGGGGGTCATGTTTTTGACGGCCTCGTCTAACTTGGCGAAGTAGAGGTCCATCTCTTGCTTGAATGAAATTCTTGGAGTGCTTGAAGAAGAAGTTGCATTGAAGCTCTTGTAGTTGGATGCTTCCTCTTGAACTTGGAGTCTTGGCGTTGAAGCTTGATGGCGTGGAAGAAGGCTTGACTTGGTGCCATTTTGGTGGTGGCACTAGTAGTTGAAGGTGCCTTATGATGGTGTCGACGGAGGTCATTGGCGTGCCTTGCCGAAGGTTTATGTTGGAGAAGCACTTGGTCATCCACATGACGCTCGCGACGATGATCCTTTTCCTTGGCACTCTTCTTTTGATGGTGGTGCCTTCTTAAGCTTGGTTGAGCATTATGGATGGTGCTCAACATGTATTCTCCATCTTCATGGCGAAGATGCTTTGAACGACGTCTTGTATCCTCTTCATGTTGGCGATGATCATGAGAGGATGTATGTCGATGAAGATTCTTGCTTTGTGGCGCCTCTTTTGGAAGATGATGTTTGGGCGCCACTCTTCTTGGAGTAGATGGCACTTGATGCCTTGGAGGTAGATGCACTTGACGCCTTGGAGATGGTCGTGCTTGGCGTCTTGGAGATGGTGGCGCTTGACGGATTGGAGGTGATGGCGCTCGTCGCCTTGTAGATGGTGGTGCATGACGCCATGTAGGTGGTGGCGCTTGACGCCTTGGAGGTGGATCATCGAAGTAGGTGGTGCCCTTTGGTGTGGCACGCTTGGCCTTGACGGTCATGGTTTCTTGATGATGCATTTCCGCTAGCTTGGCGTAGTAGTCCTCCATCTCCAAGCGGTGGAGGTATTCCTCATGGCTCATGGAAGAGCCCTCGAGGTGGGTGAAGCTCGCCATGTCCTCCATGCTTGGTGAGGTGTCATCGTTGTAGCACTCGGAGTCGTCCATGCTTGGGGAGTCGTTGTTGATGTAGTACTCCATATCACCCAAGCATGTGGAGCCATTGTCGGTGTAGTGATCCATGTACTCCATGCATGAGGAGCCATTGTCGATGTAGAGCTCCAAGTCCTCCATGCTTGAGGAGCCATAGATGACGTGCTCCATGTCTTCCATGCATGTGCAGCCGTCATAGGTGCAATGCTCCGGGTCCTCAAAGCATGCGGAGCCATTGTCGGTGTAGTGCTCCATCATGTCCTCTATACTTGTGGAGTCGTAGTCGTGGTGGATCATTATGGATTCTTCATAGATATCATCCTCGGTTCCGGAGTCCCTAGACATGATTCACAAGACCAAGTGGTGTATATGGAAGTGGTAGGGGGGTTAGGGATGCAACGTCAAACCTTACTTTACCTTGGAAGATAGTATCATGCAAGTGGGAACACTTGAGAGCAATCAAAACCAAGTAAAGTGAAGTTCACGCGGAACACCAAAACCAACTAACCACTAAAAAAACACACACACAAAGCTTATGGTGGATAGGTATGGAAGGTGGCGTGTCTAAGAACAATCCGAAATCAAGATGTTGTAATGGCAAGTAAAGAACCACGATGATCACAAAGCAAAACAATTCAATCCACAAGATAGGAATTATATACAAGGAAACACACACGGTGGGATAAATGGGACTTGTGCGACGGAGAAAGTGAGCTAAGAACCAAATGATTACCTAGCAAAGACTATAAGCTCGTGTCGCACAAGTGCAAGGAGAGACGCTAGTTCGATTGCAATAAATTGGTGGGCTACAAGATATGCACAATAAGTACCACCTATTTGATGTTCATCGAGCTTGCGCTTCCTATTCTATGAGGCACTTGTTTCTTTCTTTCTTTTTCTTCCTTTTCTTTTTTCTATATTTTTTCTCATTTTCTTTTCTTTTTCACTTGCCTCTTCCTTGTGCCAACAACTATACAAGATAAATATATGAGATAGCACGCTCACAACTTTTGCTCGGAATTCTACAAGGTATCAAATGTGCATAGCCCAAGCAATCATAGGAGGAACTAGTCTCAATAGGTGTTTGTTGAACGCAAAGATAGTGTAGCTCACAAAGGGATGCAAGTGGGGAGAAGTGGTGGAATGTTTATATCTTTCATCGCTGATCTTCACCCTTTATTGTTGGATTCCGCCTTGATCATGGAATTTGGATGGAGTAGATAGCATGAACCACGGATATGATGATGTAGAGCTCCTTCTCCTCTTCAAAACAAGCTAAAGAACACCAAACTCCGAGTTCGTATGCAAAAGTTATGCTTAAAACCGTGAAGCAGATTTTTCTGTCAGCAGAGGGGGCGGATAGTCCGGGGCGCGCAGGCCGAACAGTCCGGCCTGGGTGGAGATTCCGGTCAATTTATGCCGGATACTCCGGTGGGGCAGATACTCCAGTCCTTTTGGCCGGACAGTCCGGTCCAGTCGATCCAGAAGTTCCAGAACACGAACGGGACGAGTTTTGGTGGAAAAACTCGAACCAAAACCTCAAATTGATGGGGGAAAACAAGGAATTAAGCCATGAGAATGCATGGGAAGGTAGATCAACAAGTTTAGCAAGTAATCCATGGATCAAAACCTACCAAAACGCACTCAAATCATAGATCGATCCAAAACACGAAATTGGGGCTATTTTTTGGGGATTTTCGAATTGATGGGGGAAAAGACCAAATCGATGAGGAATCCGTGGCAACCAAAAGCTACTGATACCAGATGTTATGGGGTAACCCCGTGGGTGGCCCGATCTTCACAGATCTCGTGGTTAACTCGATGGGAAAGCGAGGGGAAAGGGAGAAGGTAGAGGAAGCAGACGCACACCTTGCGAAGAACACAATGAACACACGCAAAACACACATGATACAAGGCCGATTGCTATCACCGGTGGCCACCGGTCCGATAGAATCCTTGCAAGGAAAGATCGGTCAACATGCTCCCTCGATCCCACGTGGAGAGGGAAGAACACCTTGGAGAGGGTCTTGACGTCTTGGCAAAGGGACACTGATGCCAAGGCCTTATACAACGAGGGAGGCGCGATGCAAACTCCAACGAGGTGGTGACGATAGTCGATCCCCTTTGGTAGAAGGTGATGAGGAAAAACTAGAGATTCCACAAAGGGGGTTTGTCTTTAGTCTATCATCTATGCCTAAGGAATACATGAGGGGGTGGGGGCTCTATTTATAGGCTAGCCACAAGTTCAGGGGTAGTATGGGCATAAAACTAGGGTTTGGTGCGAAATCGAGGGGGTACATGGGCCAAGGGCCCAGATGTTGGCTCGCAGGCCCATCACTTAGGCCGGACAGTCCGGGTCGGGTGGACCGGACAGTCCGGGGTGGCCGGACACTCCGGGTAGTGTCCGAACTGGCCTTCTGAATGTCCACGCCAGGGTGGGGTGGGGTCAGGCCGGACACTCCGGTTGAGTCGCCTCGGACACTTCGGCTGCACCGGACACTCCGGCTGGCATCAGGCGGACTCTCCGGTTCTGGAGCTGGCTGCTCCTGGTCCATCTTCTTGGTTGACTTGGGGACAATCTTGGGGACTTGGTGTTGTAGGTGTAGTAGCGTCCGCAGGACGGGCTGCATCATTTACCATGGGAAAATGGTGCTTTTTTCTCTCTTTCCTCTTGTCTCCTATCTCTTTTTTTCTTTTTCTCTTTTTTCTCAATATCTGACTCTTTTTTTATAAGAAGAATGCTTCATAGACAGCTCATTATGGTTACGCTGCAGGTTTCCACCATGATGGCATGGATTAGACCGATGGCCCAGGCGTGTCTCTAACACACATACATAACTCCATGGACTTACAAGCTCTCCTTTCATTTCACACCGACGACATCCATAGACAAAAGAGCATGATATCAACTAGGTACAAAGTACAAGTGCAATGTTGAAAGTGTTCCCCATGACAGCATGGTTCTGCTAATCCCCAACATATAAGTGCAAGCATATACAACATAGACGACACAATGGTTCAAGTTTATTAAGGGCAAGAAAAGTAAAGTGTCCCATCAAGTTCGTGAGAGCTTTAATCACTAGTTTTCTCATAACAAGTTTAATTCAAAAGGTAGATAAAAACATGAATATACTTGGAATAGCAAATGCTAATAGGTAGGTATGGTGGACTCTTTGGAATAACTTAGTTTTAGGAGTTGGATGCATGAGTGGAACTCATACTTGGTTATGGAGGCTAACAAAAGACTGAGAGCGACCAACTAAGAGAGCAATAATAGCCATAATCATGCAGAGCGACAAAACATCATTAGTCAAAGCATAAAGTGATACTACATGATACAGATCAAGCCGATGATCCTTGAGTTTTGTCTCGATCTTTCACAGCGAGTCAACCTGATAGATGATTCTTCCAATCACGCGATGAACGTGACCTGAAGAAGAGGAACGAATCCAGCAAGTAACGTGATGAAGATCACCATGCCTCAAACCTAAGCACGAAAATCCTTGATGAACACAAGAACCTCCGCGGCAATAATATGATAAATGGTATCACCGTCCCCGGAGGGATGATACACGTGGAGCACAATATAGTTTGTAGACTAAACAACGGAACTCCCCAAAACCCTAGGCTACTGGCTCCTTTATATAGGAGGCCTATAACTAGTCGGTTGGATAGACCCAAACCGAACACACAACAGACTAGAACCTAACCTGGACTCGGACTCAACAACATAGCAACAATATTTGACACAACCTTAGACTTATCATTACATATCGTAGGTCGTCCTGGCGTGCCAATCATCAATGCGATGTGCCCGCATCACCTAGCTTGGTGGAGTCATAAAATTAGGCTTCACCTCCTCCTTCATGCCCATATCATCATCCCCTTGGAAGAAGCGTTGTCCCCAACGCTTGCGGGTCGGGTCGGAAAGGTGGCGTGATATAAACAATAGCTTCACGCGTCTTCGTCATCTTCAAGTCTTGCTTGCCTTCCTCGCCACATCCTCCCTCTTGGCCTGCTCGACTTGATACAGCCCTCGGCGCCTGCACCTCCTTGCGTCTCCATACGAGCTTGGACCTAGGCGCCACCGTCTTCTTCTTCTCAACTCTTGTTGGAACCCGTGGTTGCTGAACATGGACCTTCTTTGCACGACCTGGCATAAGATGAGTAATGCCTGGACCACACAACTAACGAACATATCCATCCTTGCCTCTATGCATCCGCACAACTGTCCCAACAAAACGCCTCACAGGTGTGCTAACAAAACTACTCTTGTTACCCCGCTGTACCACATGCACTGGAACATCATGAGCATAACTATCATCTGTCTGAACACTTGTGTCAACACAAACAACCTTCTGAACACATGCTGCAACATCCTTCCTCTCAGCAATAAGAGGATGCACTTCAACTGGCTTGTCACTAACAAGTTATGTCTTGTCATCTACAGGCATAACTGAAGCAATATCAACATTGTCGCACTGTGCATCATGCTCTCCATCCTGCACCTTAGCTAGCCCAGATTTTGGCTTAGCCTTGCGCACCTTCTCCTTATGTACCACCAGCTCTACATCAAACTTTATGTGATCATCCTGCATAGGCTTCAAAGTCTGTTGTTTGCCACCATGCACAAAAGAATATGTATTTGCTCTTCCAACATGTGTAACATTGCGATCATACTGCCATGGACGACCAAGTAACAGCCCACATACCTCCAATGGCAACACATCGCACTCAAATCTCATCAGCATAATCACCAACTGTAAATGGCACATGCACCTTATGAGTTACCTTCACCATACCGCATCTATTTAACCACCGTAGATGCTTAGGTTCAGGAATACGCCATGTGGACAATCCCAACGCTGCCACCATTGCCTTGCTAATACCATTAGTACAGCTTCCTCCATCAACAATCAAGTTGCATGCCTTGCCTTTGATCATACACTGCGCCTGAAATAAATTCCAACGCTGGCCCTTGTCAACTGTCATGCGAGCATCGCCTTGTACCTTGTTGAGTTACAAATTCAGCCCACTCAATGGTACAACATCCTCAGAACTAACCACCTTGTCCAGCTCCTTGGACTTCTCCCAAAATCTAGTGCGAAGAAATTGCTTCAAATCTGCCTAACTAGGTGTTGTTATGCCCTTTGTGGTCCTCTCTTCCTTCCACCAACTAGCCATAGTCTCATCCACACGCTGGTGTGCAACAACAAATTCAGTGCGACCACCAAACTTGGAATCGATCGAACGGCATTTGGCGAAACCATCATCCATGTTAGACCTCCAAGATCTAAACTCCGTATATGTGGCAGAGCTGTCCAACTTCCATTTTATATCTGCAGAATAAAGTGACGATCCCACAACAATAGTAGTGTAGTCAAAGTACACATCATCCGCTCTGTCTATCTTACGATCTTCCTTTGTTATTCCCATATTAATTCTGGACAAAATTCCAGTCGGGGTTTCGGTCTAAATCAGTGCAACAGTTAGGCGCCTAGACAAGCGATCGGACCAAACTGAAGCAAATCATGGCAGCAGAGAAGAAAAAATCCACGCGACCGAAACAGATTGCCGAAACAGCACTGTCCACCACGGAAACAAAACTCCCTTTTTTCACGTACGGGAGTTGTTGGTACTTGCTAAGTAGCCCAAATTAGCGATGGATTGCCTTTTTTCCAACACTCCTTGACACAAACGATTCCTTGGCTCCACGTACTAGAGCTAGTGATCGATTTCTATCGCTCACAGGCTGGAGAACTTCACGTAAATAGATGGAAATAAATCAAGACTGCTAGAAATCCGTGACCATTTAAAAGACCAAACGGATTTTACCAAACTTTCCTTTTTATTTGTGGAACCGATCCCACACAATCCGGAATTGATTGACTCACGTACGGTACCAACAAAATTACCGATCCAAAACTTGCCTTTAATTTTCTTTTCTTTCCGCTGGCAGAACATGGCGCGAGGCGCCCTAGCGAGGCCCACGCGGGAGCTAATTTTTTTTAAATAATACATTTTTTTTATTTATTTTCATAAATAATACGCAAATTTAGCAATTTTCATTTCTGTCCGTCCGTCGTCCGTTCAACGGACGACAGAGCTCCTTCGTTGGTTGCGCGGACGACAGATGGGTTCGTCCTTTGAGCAGACGATACAGGTCGGTCGTCAGGTTGTTGCTGCGCTGGGTAGCTCTTGGTGTGTCGTCCGTTGAACGGACGAAGGCACTGTTTCGTCCGTTGAACGGACGAAGGCTGCGTGTCGTCCGTTGAACGGACGAAACGTGTCTGTCGTCTGTCGAACGGACGACCGACTAACATATTTGCAATTTATCCGTTTTGTGTATTATTTGTGCAATTCAATAAAAAAAATGTATTATTTAAAAAAAATTAGCCACGCGGGATAGTGATCCCGCGATGCACGCGTGGCCGGACGCCGATCTAGCCAGATGTCCAACAAATCAGACTTTCCTTAACGTGAAAAAATCTCAATATTTTTAAACCTGCTCACAATCGGATCTGAATAGAAACCGATCTGATTGGATCGGAATCGGGGTCTCCCGCTAGCGATGGAACGGAAAGCAGCGATCGATCCCTTCGCGATTCCTTCTCCACGATCGGATCCACGTGTCTAGAAATCGATTCTTCCTCGCGGCGGCAGCACACAACACTCGCCTAAAACGATCTCCTTCTTTCTTCCTTCCAATCTCTTCTCCACAACTGATATGTAAACTGCTTGTAGAAAAACAGTCCATAGATAATTCAAAAACACATTGTGATCAACGAGAGCTCCGATACCAGTTGATACGGATCAAGCCGATGATCCTTAAGTTTTGACCCGATCTTTCACAGCGAGTCAACCCGATAGATGATTCTTCCAATCACGCGATGAACACAACCTGAAGAAGAGGAACGAATCCAGCAAGTAACGTGATGAAGATCACCACGCCTCAAACCTAAGCACGACAATCATTGATGAACACAAGAACCTCCGCGGCAATAATATGATAAACGGTATCGCCGTCCCCGGAGGGATGATACACGGTGGAGCACAATATAGTTTATAGACTAAACAACTGAACTCCCCTAAATCCTAGGCTACTGGCTCCTTTATATAGGAGGCCTACAACTAGTCGGTTGGATAGACCCAAACCGAACACACAACGGACTCGAACCTAACCTGGACTCGGACTCAATAACATAGCAACAATATGTGACACAACCTTAGACTTATCATTACATATCGTAGGTCGTCCTGGCGTGCTAATTATCAATGGGATGCGCCCGCATCACCTAGCTTGGTGGAGTCCTAAAATTAGGCTTCACCTCCTCCTTCATGCCCATATCACTACAAGTCGAAAACTAAAGGATCATGAAGGCTATGGTGACTTGGGATAGTCATAACATGGTGTGAGCATGCGCCAAGTCAACCCAAATAAAGCATCAAAGGAGAATACCCCAATATTATGCTTTAATATGCTAAAACAACGCATGATTCTTCTAAGGCACATTAAGCAATCTCAATTGTTTATAACATGTCATGCTACAACAAAGATCACTAAGCATAAAGCCAAAACAATATCAAGTATGGCATGACAAAGCATGGGCCACAGTAAAAACAAGCTCCTTTTACCACTTAAGCATGAATGTTTCCTACTCTTTTCCAATCCAAACCAAACTAATTGAAAACCAATGCATAAAAGAGGGGATCCAACCAATTTATTCAGCAAACTAAGAAAACCAAGCAAACGAAAACCAAAAAAGAAAACTAAAAATAAGACGCTCCAAGAACAACACAACTGTGCATGAAACAATAAAAATGAAGTGTTTAGAAGAAACCTGGGATTTTTATTGATGAAGAAGGGGATGCATTGGGCATCCCCAAGCTTTGACGCTTTTACCTCTTGAATATTTCTTGGGGTGACACGGGGTGGCATCCTCAAGCTTGAGCTTTAGTCCATTCTTCATCTCATTACATCATTCTCTCCATACACCTGAAATTTTTCCTTCATACAAAACTTCACACAATCTTTATTAGCAACATTAGAGCACTCAAGATAATAAGTCTTTAGGTTTAGTTTCAACACCAATAAAACTTCCATTAAAATACAAGCTACTGTAGCACTTCCCTCAAAAAGCTCAATTCCCCAAAATAACTCAAAAAGGAACCAACAAGAAGCAAATGCAAATAATGGTAGAAATCTATCAAAACAGACCAACAGGTAAAAACCAATTTTTTCGAAGACCTTCTATTGCTCAAATCAAAAAGTGTTGAACTAACTAAAGTTAGATAACAACCTGCGTCAGAAGCACAAAAATTTACGCCTAAAAACAACGTACAGAGATTTTACACGGATTTTTACGGTGAAGCATAGAAATCTGTTTTGGGACAGCAACTTTTCCAATCATTACTTCTCTCTCATTAGAGGTTACTCTTGGCACAAAAAGCAAATAAAAAGGATAAGGAGCGGTTATTATAGAAGTAATAACTTCCAAGACTCATCTAAAACTTTTGGGTTATCTCCCAATAAGTACTTTTCTTTAACGCCTTTAAGTTAGGCATACGAAGCAAGAAAAAGAATCAAGTATTCTCAGATGAAGAAGCATTAAAACCAAATTTCTTGCCCTTACCTCTCTTACTTTTATTCTTAACCTTGGGGAAAATATGATTGTTTGGTGGAGAAGCAAAGTGCATGGTGCCCTTTTCCACATCTAGTATTGCTCCGAGGAGTTTCAATAGGGATCTTCCAAGTGTAATTTGTCCTTTTCCTACATATTCAATAACAAGATAATCAATAGAAACCATTTTCCCTAGGATCTTTGTAAACACTCCTTCAGCTATTCCAATTGGTGATATTGTGGCATTATTAGCAAGAAATATTTCTTCGCCCCCTTCAGAAAGTCCCCAAAGATTCGAAGATTCATAGATATCTTTAGGCATAAGACAGAATTCAGACATGATATCACAGCGAGCATGAAAAGTTTCATTATTTATAGCAATCTTTACTGTGGGAAGACATTTTGAGGGTTCGGAATTTATTGGAACATAGTCATGATGCTCTCTAAGTGTATTATAGCAATCTTTCAAACTAGCAGCGCTGGTCTCAAGAGTATTCAATCTAGCAAATATGTTTATGAAGGAAGAATCAGATTTGCTAGGCAAGTTGTAAGTAAAGACCAACTTCTTTATGGCATTAAAAGCATCATCCTCATTGCATTGGAGGAAATCTCCTCCCACTACAGCATCCAAAGCATATCTATAGCAAATAGCAATTCCAAGGTAAAAACTACTAAGGAACAAGCTTTGAGTCATTTTAGGTTCAGTTTTTTCATGTAGATCAGAGATTCTAGAACAAGCTTCTTTGAAACTCTCTTCAATTCCTTGTTTAAAAGTGAAAATCATTTCCTCAGGTGACATAGTGATTGGATCAATGCTAGACATAATGGCAACTTAAGATAGGAACTAATTTTTTTGTGTGTTTTTAATAAAGAAAGTAAACTAGTAAAACTATTTTTTTGTGTTTTTGAATAAGAAACAAGCAAACAAAGCAAAAAGTAAACTAAGCAAAACAAATAAAACAAAGTAAGAGATTGGTTATGAGGGACTCCCCTTGTGAAGATGTCCTTGACTCCCCGGAAACGGCGCCAGAAAATGTCCTTGATGGCCCAAAATATCTCGAGCTCATTGGGGAACCCCAAGAGGAAGGTATGATGAGCACAATAGCAAGTTTTCCCTCAGTTATGAAACCAAGGTTTATCGAACTAGTAGGAGCAAGGAAACACCTCCAAGGTGTTGCTAGCTGGACTTTGGCAGGGCGCACTACCGGCGCCAGCAGCAACATGGAAACCTGCACAACATAACCACAGAACTTTGCCCCCAACTTACAGTGAGGTTATCAATCTCACCGGTTTTGCTAAAAACAAAGGATTAAATGTATTGTGTGGAAGAAAGTAATTGCTTGCAGAAAGTAAACAGAAAGTAGTAAACAGTTGTAGATTGATGGTAAAAGAAAGGACCGAGGTCCATAGTTCACTAGTGGTGGCTCTCCTTAAGATAGATGACATGCTGGGTGAACAAATTACAGCGGGGCAATTGACAAACATCGAGAAAGCAATATGCATATACTACTCATCTTGACTCCTTTGAGATTTGATTGGGCATTACAACATTATACATAAACCGTAATCCAACTGCATCTATGACTAATAATCCACCTTCAGGTTATCATCCGAACCCCCTCTAGTATTAAGTTGCAAGCAACGGATAATTGCATTACGCATTGCATGTAAAGTAAACAATACGATTGTTCTATGAACAAAGGATTGTTGTTTTCTCCCTAGTAGCAACAACACATCTAGTACCTTAGAGATTTCTGTCACTTCCCCATATTACTAGAGGCATGAACCCACTATCGAGCATAAATACTAACTCTTAGAGTTGCTAGCATCTACTTGGCCAAGATAGCTACTAACAACGGAAAGCATGCAAGATCAAAAATAACAAAGACATGATATAATCAGTAATCAATCTGAAATAGCATCTCAATATCCATCGGATCCCCGCAAACACAACATGTAGAATTACAAATAGATGATCTTGATCATGAACGGAGCTCACAAGATCTAAACATGATAGCACAAAGTAGAAGAACCAGCCATCTAGCTACTACATGGACCCATAGTCTAGGGATGAACTACTCACGCATCACACCGGAGGCTTGCATGGTGATGAAGAAGGCCTCGAGGGTGAATTCTTCCCTCCGACAGGGTGCTGGGAAGAGCTTCAGATCCCTCCCGATCTAGGGATGGAGATGACGGCGGCGACAGACTCTTTCGTGGAATTTTGATCAGGTACTTAGGGTTTCTGTATCAGAGGCATCTTATAGGCAAAAGGGGAGGCCGAGGGGGTGCCCGAGGTGGCCAGACCACCCCCTGGCGCGGACCAGGCTTGGCCACGCGGCCAGGTGGTGTGGTGGCCCCTGGCCCCTCTCCGTCTCGTACTCTGGCTCCGTGTCCCCCTTGGTGAAAAACTGACTTTGGCTTTTGTCCCGTCCAATTCCGAAAATATTCATTTTTTGACTTTCCTGGAACCAAAAACAACAGAAATCAGGCAGCTAGCACTGTGGCATCTTGTTAATAGGTTAGTCCAAGAAAGTGTATAAAAAGTACTCCAAAGTGTGGACAAAACATAAGAAAGTAGATAAAACTAAGCATGGAACATCAAAAATTATGGATACTTAGCAACGTATCAGCCTCCGGGCAAGACTCCGGACCCCGCCTGGAACTCTCTGTATGCCGCCCCGGAATCTGCACCGGAGACCGCTCTCCACCCCAGAGTCTATGGCCACCCCGTCTCCGATCCTCACACCCCGAAGTCTCCGGTGTAAGTGTGACAGGCATGTTAAAGTGTTTTGGGCCTTCGGCCCATGTAAACCCCAAATCCGTCCAGAATTTACCCTTTTATGCCTAAAGTACCCTTGAACTAGCGTCTGGCTTATAAATAGCCCCCACCTCTACTGTAAACCCTAGACTTGGATAATTGAATTAGAAGACACCCTTGTGGATCTCCCTAATTCTAGTCTCATGCTCCTTGTGAAAGGAGCACCAATTATCCCCCACCTCATTGGAGTTTGCATCGTGCCTCCCTCGTTGTACAAGGCCTTAGCATCGGAGCCCCTTGCCAAGACGTCAAGATCTCACCAAGACTCCCCACTCACCGTGCCAATTCGAGAGAGAGAGATCTTCGCCCACACCGATCCTAGGGATTGCGCCGGACCGGTAGCCGTCGACATGAGCTATTGGCTTGTATCGTGTCTTTGTGTGTGTGTGTGTTCATTGAGTTCTTCGTGCATGAGTTCGTGGTTTTCATCCCCTCTCTCTTCCCCTCGCACCGCCTTCTCGATTTCCACGGGGATTCGTGAAAGATCGGGCACCCTCGAGGTTAGCCCTCAACAACTTTGAGCATGGTTTCTCGACCATAGACAACTTGAAATAAAATACCATTATAAATTTTGACTAAACTTTACTAGTAAATAGTACAACTACAATAAAATGGTTAATTAAAGTGCCAGCGGTTGTTAATATTGGGATGTTGTTACTTATGTTATCTACATCCGTTGGTTTCCGTCTTATGCGCTCTCTCGTCTATATCTGTTAGACGCATGTTGTAGCGTGTCTCTATAGAACTATTATAGTTGTTATATCTTTTGGCGATATCGTGTCTAACCCCAAGTTATCCCTTTAGTTGCATAAATATTTGTTGAGTACCTTAGGGTCTTACACTCAAATTTGTTAGATTGTCAAGCCTTTGGAGGCAACCTCATGGATGAAACAGGTGAAGATATTGGCCCACTCGCATAGAGTCTATGGGGTAGAGATCTTGAGATCTTCTGGAAGGGTTATTTGCTTGTGTTCAGGGCATCTTATGCTAATTTGTTTCTTGATCCGAACTCGAATTCTAACTTATTCGCTTCCGCTTGATGATTGGTGTATGTGGACATTAGTCCTATGATATGATTATGTATTTTGGATCTTTCCTATCGTGTACGAGAGACGCATATCTTCAAGATATGTTTTCTCACTTGTTGTTGTAACTTCATGATCATGACCACCACTGGATTATACCAAACATGTTTAGAATATATTGGCTAGGATTTACACATCTACTCTTATTTTAATCGCCACCCGATATGGGCCACATTAGTCAGTGAAACACATGTCATGAATAAGCTAATTGTAGTATGGCTCTGTCTCCAGTACACTGCGATGCATTATACTGCCGTCCAAGGTACAATGTGGCTCACCTCGGTGGCGGTTAGCCTGAATACATGGCTTTTGTACTCAAAGTAGATAGAATAAGAGTTGGCTTAATTAGGTTGTTTCATTAATATGTTACAAACGTATGATCAGATGTTCCTTCCGAAAACTCTGCCTTGGGTTCACAATATTATTTGTCTATCCTCTATACACAAACACTTTGCCCATAGACGATCTACCTAACTCTTATAATAAACTTTCGATTTGTTTTCCGCACCCCGGGGGGCACAAAGAGGGATCTAGATACATGAGGAAGCAAAGTCAATGACTCCTGATCTGATATGGAGACAAGATACATCCACAGACACATAGATCGAGCAAACAACATAACGAGGGAATATAAGGTCTTTGATACAAACATGAGCTGAGGTAAACGAGTATACCAATTCACACAATATAGCAAGAAGGGGTTAACTAGAAGAAGCACAGAATAAATCCACACATGATAAAGCGGCAGCCAGACATGGACTGACAAGAACGGATAAAATGATAATAGTCAGAAAGAGAATTCACATAGATAGGCGTATTTGGAAACTTTTGTCCATCGTAAACACAATGCTATCTTTCATCGGTTCTGCTAATGAGAAGTGTCAATTAACCGAGATAAACATTTGCACTATCACCCACAATGTCAAGTTCAATCTTTTCTAAAAACATTATGTTCTTACAGTTCTCCTTTGCATCACTGAACCTGAAATGAGCAATTATGTGTGTGTATGCAGGGACCTTTCATTCAATAATGATCTTGGCGGTGTGCTCACTCCAACCATCGGTAACTTAAAGAAGCTCGCCACACTATGAGTTTCTAAATGTGATCTCAGTTAAGTTTCTCCCTCCAAAAATGTCACTATGCTCATGACAGGCACCACTTTCTTCGAAGGATTCTAGCCGGAAATCACCATTGGTCCACATCATGCTACACCAACCATTCCAACAAAGGTGACTTTGTTCCATATCTTGTCTTTCTTTGGTTATCATGTGAATGGGATGCTACTTGAGACAAGTGACAATGGTATGACCAGGCCCATGACCATGATTCCAAGAGGAAAAGAGAAGGATGCCCTAGAACTCAATGCCGACATCATAGAGGCATGGAAGAGAAGATAGAAGAAGGCTTTTGGCACCAGGACCGGTATCGTCGGATCCACCATCGGATCATCTCGGTGCCAAGCTCAGCTCACCGAATCCACCGCCGGAACCACTCCCGTCTCCGCCAAACATATTGGTGCCTCGTTGAAAGATGCTTCAGTACACCAATTCGGTGCCCCTGACCAATCCGGCCCCAGGTCCGACGCCGTCGAGCTTACCTCCAAAACTACCTGTTTGCACGCAGAATTGGGTTTGATACCCTAGAATATTCCCTCCACCTATCCCCTTCGCCCCTAGTACTATAAATATCCCATTGTGGCTTAGATCTAGGTAGAGATGATGATGAATTGAGTTGAGACTCATGGCATGGGCCAAACCCTGGATGGGATCCCCCTCTCTAGATTGAATCTACAAGTTGTATCAAGGCCCTCCTTAAGTACTTGGTCTCTCTAATTCAAATGATTCCAGTAGTTGCTTGGTCTCTCCCCTTTGGGATTCTACTTGGTTACTACTTTCTTCTTGATTTGGATTCTACCACTTGCTTGCCAATCTCTCCTCGGGTGATTCTACCACAAAGTCTCTCCCAAGGATTCTATTGGATTGGTTGTTTGAACCAACGGGAGCAAATTGGATAGTGTGTGTTTGGCATGTGTTTGTATCTTTACCTTACATTCGAGTGAGTTTATCGTGTTTCACGTGTTTTCCCTCACTACCCGCCTCAAATCTGTGAAGATTAGGCCATCCCAAGGGTCAATCCACAAGGGGACCCATACCTCAAATGGTCGGCTTAGATGATTCTACTGTGCATCTATGCCTCTGTAATATAGTGTATGGATAAATTATGGCAACATCGAACTCTTTTTTAGGGTTCTGAACTCAAATCAGTTCTCTGGGAAAATACCAGTTTCTTAGGGCAATCTCTCTAGTCTCTACGGGTTTGACCTTGCAGACAATCAACTGAACGGTTCCTTGCCAATCTCATCAAAATAGTGGAGTGGGTATTGACAAGCTTACTGTAACACCCTCGAATCGGCCCTATGCAAGTTTTAGCGCTTCCCGCCAAACCCGCATAGAAACGATTCAAGGACGCCCACCAGGCACTTGCATGCGGGTGGAGAACGAAGTAATACCATTACACATTAGTCCACGATGGAACCCACAAAACATATATATACAACAACGACTCCATGAGTCAAGAATACAGATATAATATACAAAGATCCAAATCACCTTGAAAACGATAGAGCGTCCGACTACGGACAAGATGCAAATGGGGCTAAGAGCCCTGAAGAATAACCAATGGCGTCCATAACCCTGCCCAGGCCAAGTCGGAAGGGTAACCCTGCTAACGACGTTGATCACAAACCTGCTAAAACAAAAGGGGGTGCTGACAAAGGGCAAAGGAAAAAGAGGAGCGTCAATACTGAGGCCAGTACACGGCGAGGCTAGAATTCGGCGGCTCTCGCCTACATAGGTATGGTGGACTGAAGCGGCAGCGCATCATGCACTAAACAACCTATAGAGACTCGATGCAACTGTCGGCTATTAGAGAGGGATAAGAAAGACCTATTCCGAACCAACCTGTTACTAACACCAATCATACCCATCCTGGTATTCCCCCTCGAGACCAAACGAGGAAGTCAACCGAGGAACTCACACAGTTGGCAGTTTTATTCATTCCATTATAGTTGAAGCACTTACTAGTCAGATATAGATAGCATGAGTCCTCCTAATAGCATAAGTAGTGGGCAGTTTTAGTTAACCATTCAGTTGTAGTTGCAGTACTTACTAGTCAGATACAATTAGCACGTGACATCCCAAAACCCAGCAGTTGTTTGCACTTTTATTTCATTCTATTAGAGTTCTGATACTTACTAGGTAGGTATAACATGACACGATACACCCCAGTTCCACCAGTTGTTGGCACTTTTATTATCCATTCCATTGTAGTGAAGTGGATTACTAGTCACATATTAAGTCAAATTTATAGCACTACTTTAGTTATGCTTGTCTATGATCGAGATACTATGCTCCAAGTCGTCCATAACCGTGGACACGGCTTTCAGAAAGATTTACCCTGCAGGGGTGCACAAATAGCAACACACACATGATCAACCTCGGAAAAACCAAATCAAAACCCAACGAGGCTTTCACGACAAAGCAATCACAGGATTCATAAAATATTTCAGGGGGTCACCCCACTAAGCTACCCGCAACAAAGTTGGCCGGCTCCGAGATGGACCCAGGGTTTGTGTCAATGGCTGTAAACGACTAGGAACCCGAAAGTGTGACGGGGCTTGTCGATACCACGAAAACATTCCACGTTCCAAAACAGTACAGGTGCTCCACGCACAATCGTAAATAAAGCAGTAAAACATGGCATAAGTACAGGATAGTAATAAAGCCCCAAACTACTTTGTGGCCCCAAGAAATAAGAAATGAATCAAGCTCTGGCTAAGGGGATTCATGGTCCCACATGCGGATAGTGCGATAGTCAAGGAACAGGTATCAAGTACTCGGGGCCTACGGGACACAAGTGAGCGGTTAAAAATCAAATATTTGCTATTGCCCACCGATGCCTCTGCATTAGTTATATCTATTCCCAGCATTTTTAATTATCAGTTGAAATTAAAGTCATGATCATCTCCACCATTAAACATGTGCCAACCTTCCAACAACGCGAAGCAGCACCTGAGCAAGCAACTACGACTCACAAGGCCGACTATCTATCAAACAACAGGCAATAGGATGTGTCCAAGGCAATATAGAGGCTGCAAGGAATATAAAGGGTGCACGGAAACTAAAGCATCGCAACACGGATAGCAATAGATCAACAGGAGGAAGTAAAGACTATAAATGCAAAATAGGTAGAAAGGGGGAGAATGCTCGCCTGGAAAACACTGTCGAAGATACATTATCCGAAGGACTTGTCGATACTCGCATCCACTCAATGGCCTAATCCGCGAAGAAGCAAATCACTAGAAGAACACCGGATGCACTATTTAATACTACGGCAGAAGATCGGGCATGATGCATGTATGATGCATGACATGGCAAAGATGCGATGCAATTGGGCAATATTAAGCGGAAACCGGGTCTCGACAATTGATTAATGGTTCAAGTTATTTAGATACCCCACAATTTAAATGTTGTATTAACAAAGCAAAACATGGCATAAGTTCGCTACGCAAATTAAATGGAGGCGTTAATAGACAGGAATAACCCGCATATGTGCTCCATATTTAATTATGAGTGAATCGGCATAATGCCCCCAAACCATCAAACATGTATGCAAGCATGAATAATTATATGCAACAAGATAGATGTCATATATTATAAAAATAGGGGTCTTGGAAAGGGAATCACATTGGTCCGAAGATCTTGGGGGTTCGGGGTTCGGTCTTGGCAGGATCGGTCTTCGAACTCTGGGAAGGAGCACTCGGTGTTCCGTGAAGAAGAGCTTTGGGTCATCGGCTCCCGTAGAAGTCCTTGTCATTCCATGTCGGATGCCTAGGGTTCCGGCTTTGGTGGTCGTTGAAGGACTTGGTTTGGCGTCGGTGGTTCATTGGATTCGCCCGGGTCCATGTCGATCTTGTCGTCACGAAGATCTTGACGGGTCCTTGGATACACAGTTTGCTTGCACCCAGCTCACTTGATGATGGCGGGGCGAAATAACCCAGGGAAGCCACATGACTTGGCCATAGAGAACACATGTAGGAGTCCGGCGAGATGCACCGTGCTACTAGCCTCAAACAAAAACGAAGGAACACTTGGCTTGCGGCGGAACACTGGCGTACCCACACGAGACAACAACCATAGAGCAAGGTTCCTGTACATTGAATCAAAACAGCAGGCGAGCACGGCCCAGGTGCTGGACGCGTGCACATGCGCGATGCGGGCAATCTTGAACGAGCACCTGGAGGACGATGCGACATGGCAGACGCCGATGCTTGGATAGATGCCGACAGCCGGTGGCGCTGCAGAGGAAGACAGAGGTAGGGCACCGGCGATGACGGCCAGGGGTCCCGCGCTGCAGAGGTCGACGAGGCACCGAGGGAGGGCCTGACGGCAAGGAGAGATGAGCGGTGAGCGGCGGCGGGTCTCCACGGCAGAGAGCGGTCGCGAGGTGATCAAGGCAGAGGGAGCCGTGGCCGTCACAGGGAAGCTCGGGCCATGGGGCTTGAGCGGCGGAGAGGGGGTAGAGAGCCGGAGGAGGGCGGGTCTGCTAGGTCGATGCCTTGCCTCAAGGGCGGACCTGCCCATGTCGGTGCCACAGTGGAGAAGGCGCGCGATGGCACTGGCCCGATGGGGGGCGGGTACTCGCAGAGGACACGGCGCGGGGCTCGAGGCGGAGATGCGCGGGCTCGTTCGTGTAGGGAGAGGCGGCCGGCGGCACAGGGGGTCGTGGCTCCGAGCAGAGGAGGCCACAGAGGTGGAAGGGCGAGGAAGGGGCACCAGGATGGAGAGGGAGGAGCCCCTGGTCGGCGGTGGCGTCGATCTGCAGGGAGAGAAGCGAGGCGAGGGTGTGGGGATTGGGGATCGCGAGAGAGGCGTGCAGGACGGGGTGGTGTCGGTGGGGTGGGGCCAGGGTGAGGGCGACGGAGAGATCGAGCGGGGTGGAACAGCTCACGTGTCGACCGCGTGCGGGATAGGGCGGTTCTGTACGCGGGGGTGGATCGTGTCGATGGTGGCAAGCTGTGTGTGGTCAGGTAGGTGGGGATGCGGGTTGCGGAAGCGTGTTGCGGGCCACGCGAGGCGGGGATCGAACATGGTGGGGAACTCGATCGATCGGGACGCGTCGCGTCCTGTGCACTCTGCAGGTAGGGTCGGGGTGAGAGCGATGTGCGCTCACATGGGGCTGGTCGCGGCTCGCGAGGTGGTGGGTTGGTGGCATGCGGTGCACCTGAGTGTGGTGTGCTGCGCGCGGGCGTGTGTAGGTGCACGTTGTTGTGTGTTAGTGGTAGGGAGTGACGGCGGGGCCGTGGACTAGTAGGTGGGGTGTGGGGTTAGGCAGGATTAGGTTTAGCGGGGTGGTAGGATGGCTGGCTGGGCCTTTGGGCCTAGCCGGCTGCCTCCCCTGTTTAATAAAATATTTTTATTTTATTCCGTTTATTTTTTATAGCCTTTTGCAAATAGTTTTTAGACAATTAAAAGGTCCGAAGAAGAACGAGGTTTTAATTTGAAATTAACGAACGGGACTAATTAGAAAACAAAATAGGCTTTTATCAAAAAAATACTTTTAGGCAAAACATATGCAAGATGATGATGATGCTCAAATGCAATGTGGCATGATTACATGAGCATGCGGTCATGATGATGCACAAAATAGAAACAACAAGCGATTTTCTAGTAGTGGTTTTACCGGGTGCTACACTTACCAAAACAAACCACTTGTAGGTTCTATAAAATGTATCCAATTGTCATTTCTGAAATAGGGATAAACAATCAACATGTATATGTAGCCATACTGTTTCTAGTTCTCTGCAGCCACTTCAACAAGAACCAGTTGTCTGGTCCAATCCTAGATGCTCTCTTCAACCTAAGACAACACTGATTCATTTGTGAGTTCTTCAAGCCCTGAGAAGAACAAGAAGAAGAAGCTCTTTGGCCTAGTTCCGGCTAACCTGAATAACCTCACTAATGTAAAAGAGTTGTAAGTTATTCAAGAGCAGTTGAATACACTCTACAAGTACAAAGCAATAGCCATCATAAGCACATTATTTTCATATGTTTCAGCAACTTAGCCAATGACCTTCAGTGTTGGATTTCCAAGTGATCTCTGGGATCATCGAGGACTTTTGACTAGCTTCTGGCCTTCGCACTAACTTCGACAAGTTCTCGGCCAACCAGATCAGGTGCTCTAATGAGGACAGGAACCTGGTAACCCAGGAGCTTCACTGCCCCATCACGCAGTCTCCGCTACGTTACCTGGGGTTGTTGTTGTCCCTATAGAAGCCATCTACAGCGCAGCTGCAATCGCTGGTTGATTTGGTGGCTACCAAATTGCCATCGTAGAAAGCATCCATGCTCAACAGAGGAGGGCGACTTGAGCTCGTAAAGACAACGCTATCGGCCATCCTAATATTTGCCATGATGTTCCTTGACATCCCCATAGAAAACATCATCGCCATTGAGAAGATCATACGCGGATTTCTCTGGAAGGGGAGCAAAGACGTGCATGGTGGACATTGCCTAGTGGCATGGGATAGGGTGTGCATGCCCAAGGATATGGGGGCTTGGCATCCCCAACATGCATCTCATGAACATTGCGCTAAGAGCTAGGTGGTTGTGTCTAAAGCGAGTGGAGGTGGACAAGCCATGGCACGATCTTGACATCCGAGTTCTAGATCTAACAAGGCAACTCTTTGATGCAACAACTATTTTGGTGCTTGGGATGGATCCAAGTGAGACCATGGTGCATGGCTTGATATGATTAATAGGATACACATACTAACAAGTTGCAACTTCTTTTCTGGAAGCTCATCCAAAAAGAACCTCCAGGTTAAGCGTGCTTGGTCTGGAGCAATTTGAGGATGGGTGACCACCCGGGAAGTGGGGTACCGGATGCGCACGAGTGAGGACAAAGTGCGTAGAAAAAGACTAGTGTTGGTTTGTGGGGCTAGTCTAGATATCCTATTAAGCTGCCAGGAGTAACAGCCCGGGCACAGAGAGTCCGGGGTATTACAAGTGGTATCAAAGCCGATCATCGCAATTACACGAGCGTGTGCGGATCAGTGGTGGGACATGTGAGGCATGGTGTGTGTGGCTCAGAGTGGACACGGTATGGCACATGTGTCAGCACTGGACGCACAGACGTGTGCCAAGAGGGGACATTCCTGGCTTATGGTTGATCGACGAGGGCGTCGATCTTCTAAGGGCGGGTGTATGTGAGACCCTGGCGCATGACTTAATAGGATTAATAGCATACCCATACCAACAAGTTGTAACTTCTTTTTCAGAAGCTCATCCAAAAAGAACCTTCAGGTTAAGCGTGCTTGGTCTGGAGCAATTTGAGGATGGGTGAACAACCGGAAAGTGGGTACCGGGTGCGCACGAGTGAAGACAAAGTGCGCAGAAAAGACTAGTGTTGGTCTGTGGGGCCAGTCTAGATATCCTATTAAGCTGCCAGGAGTAACAACCTGGGCACGGAGAGTCCAGGGTGTTACAAGCCACTACTTTCTTCTGGACAGACAAATGGTTACCATGTGGATGGCTCCAGGATGTCGCACCAAACCTATTTGTAGCGGTTCCAACAAGCGCAATATCCACACGACTAGTGAGCGAGGGCCTAGCAGGGGTTGGCTGCACAATGCCCCCCCCCCTCCCCCGCGCTCTAGGTGATGCGACCATCAGACAACTCCTTAAAGTGGCAGATCAACTGGAGGTGGTCACCTTGACAAAGGGGACAGGAGATGTCTTCAAGTGGAACTGGGACCCAAGTAGCTGCTACACCTCCCACTCCTGTTATCAGGCTCTGTTTGCTAGGCGGACCTCGATGGCAGTGGCCCTTCAGATCTAGCGCTCTCACGTCCCCGCGAGATGTAAGGTGGCGCTTTGGCTAGCCGTCAGAAACAGATATTGGACCGCTGACAGGCTGAGTCGACGCGGCCTGCAACACCCCACAACATGCCCCTTCTGTGACTAGTGTGGGGAGACCATCGACCATCTACAGATGGGATGCGTTCTAGCCCACGAAGTCTAGGCAATCTGCCTGGGATAATGGAACAAAAGCCATTGGATGCCGAACCACGACTCCAAACTCGTAGCATGGCTTCAAGACAGGCGGGGTGGCAATGGCCACGATTGCGACCTATGGACGGGTATAGCCTTAGTCTGTTGGAAGCTCTGGCGCCACAAAAACGACGTGGTTTTTGAAGGAGCCACCCCATCTCCTGGAGAGGTCATCCGAAAGATCTCCATTGAGGTAGGACTGTGGAGAACCGCGAGGCTCTTCCGTAACTGCCTGGGGTAGGGGGACAGATGGAGATGTCGCGAGTAGTTGGCTAGGTTGTGTGTGTTGTCCCTAGGACGGCATGGAGTTGCACTTGTGACGCATGTGTCGCTACCTGTTGTAAAATTTGGCCGCTTGGCCCTTCTTCTATGAAAAAGATACTGCTGTCTTCCAGAATGTATCCTTGAAAAAAAGAAATTTAGCCAACAACCATCTTACCGGACCTTTTCCCAATCTATCTGGGATGGCTTCTCAATTATATGTAAGCACTATCGCAGCGCACAAGATTTCTGCTGCTGATTTATCGGGACCACAAGTGGAATCTGAATCTAATAAATTCGATTTTCTGGTCTAATTACAGTGATCTGATCAACAACACGTTTGATCCTTCACCAAGCCCACAACGGTTTTGGAAGTTCATGCATGCATATATGGAAATTTTGTCCATTGTAAACACGAATGCTATCTTTCATCGGTTCCGCTAATGAGCAGTGTCAATTACCTAAAAATCACCTCCACGTTCTGGTACGGGGAGCCGGGCATCAAGGGGGAGCTCCGCCTGCGCTTGGGGAAGTCAAGTTGTGAGGTGGAGGTGGATCCAGTCGACGACGGGGGACCAGCGGACCCGAGCGCTGGCACGACGCCACTACGGTAGTAGATGCAGGGGAAGTGCGGCCGCCCGGGGCCGCTACAGGTGGCACCGATGGATGCCATGGAGGCAGCAAGCCACGACGCCACACGGATGCACCAGCTCAGGCCGCGGGAAAGAGGCTGCTCTCCCGGCCTGCTCACAGGATGGAGACGATGCTCTGGCCAGCACGGGGAAAGTGGATGAGGCTCCTGGTCAGCGCACGGGGAGGAGGCGGCACTCCCGTTCAGCACGCGGGATGGAGGCAGTGCATGGCCGGCGGCAGAGAAGGCGGTCGGGTGGGTTTCGGTCCGGCTAGGTGGTCATACGCATTCTCTACGTCGATCTTGTCCGTCCGCTTGCAATTTAACGGTTTGTGCGACGTCCTGTCTGTTCGGCTCGCGCATCAATCTCGTTTGTCTGCTTCCAATCGAATGGTTGCCGCGAGCCCACTAGCCAAGACAAACCTCAGGATGTTCTAAACATCTATGTATCGACCAGTTCGAGAAATACCAAATCCGGCGGACGCGCATCGAGTCACTACTGTCTAGCCGCGCGCCTTTGCCACTAAACGACAAAACTAATCAGAGCTAGCTAAGGATCAAATCAAAAATTTAAAATATGTTATAGATCAAACCATTCGTGCGATTTAGGATCCGTTTTTACTGTTGTGCTAGTCGTGACGAGATCTTCGAAACTAGCCATATTGATATATTTTGATTAAAAAAATTTGAATCAAAAAATTATCAGCCTTAACAAGTGAGTTATCCATGTTATAGTATGTATGTTATCCACCCCATAATATATAAGTTACCCACCATATAAATGGGTTGGATCGAGGCGTATTTCTCATGCGGGTGACTTTTTGTAATTTTTTGCATCATGAAACCTCGGTTGTCCCATGTATTTTAGTTTAGTTAATTAAATGTGATCTACGAGCTAATTTAATTGGGACACGGCAACCTAGGTGTTAGGGTACCGAGATTTTATCGTCGTGGATGCGTTAGCATCGATGAGCGATAAAGGATAGGTACCCTAACATCCTTCGAGGCTTCATCACCCGTACACCGTAATAGCGGCAACGGGCGATGCAACCGAACCGCTAGACTACTGGTAACGCGTTACGTGTGTTCACTAGAACTTAGAGTGTTTGGTGGGTGGGGCATAAGACCCTATTAATTATATTGTATGCAAAAGAAGCTTAGATTTAATTTCTTTAAAGAAATTATGCTTGATGTTTGATGCGATAGCCTTTCGAGGTTGAGTCGACGACGGGTGATGAAGCCGAGCCGCTAGAATAACTTTGTATTCTATCTGTGGGTAAAATTTTGTAGCAGTGAATAACTTACATGTTATTAGGTGGATGACTTAAATGCTAAAGCATGAATAACTCTCGTATTACTAGTGGATAATTATTATACAATATCATGGATAACATTTTATTTATCTCTATGGGTAACTTTGTACAATTTACGGAATAACTTTAGTTCTCTTTGTGACCACTATATTTTTTAAGCTCTGGTTATCTCCATTTTAGTTAATTACATGTGTGATAGACTTACTTGATTTGGACAAGGTAGCCTAGGTGTTATGATAGCGAGACTTCGTCGCCGTCGACTTGGTGAAAACAAATCCTAAATCAGAGGAGTTCACATTTATTTTTTTCACACGCATATAAAACTCAAACACACAACCCGTTCATAGGGTGGATAATTATGTGTTATCTGGTGGGTAGCTTACACAGTACATCCTCGATAACTTACATTTTAAGGATGAATAACTTTTTAATAAAAAAAATAGTCGAAACATATTAACATGGGATCTATTTTCAAAGATCTCTATCCCAACAATAAAAACAGATCATAAATCGGATAAACAGTTCAACATAAAAACTATTTTGAATTTTCAGATTTTGTATTTAATTTCAATGCATCATCTATTTTAACTTTTATGTTTGAGCACTAAACTCACTTACTATTTTTGGCACAACACAGGCGGGCAAGGACGCACAGCTCTTGCATGGGAGTGGTGTTTGCAATCTGCAGACCAGTCTAAACGTAGCATGGTCTAAGATATATGTTATTAATATATATATGCATTCCAATCCGTATGTACCCCCACACAGAAATATAAAACATCTTATAATTTACTCCCTCCATTTAAAATTATACGATGTTTTAATCTTTTTTCTGAAACACATGTATCTAAACGGCTTTTATTGTGTAGATTCACTTACTCCCTCCGACCCATATTACTTGACTTGAATTTGTCTAGTATCTAGACATGTTTTAGTACTAGATACTCTAGATAAATCCAAGTCAACTAATATGGGTCGGAGAGAGTATTTTATTCTGAACCTACGCAAAGAGAAGTCTAGATACATGTATTTCAAAAACAGACAAAGGCTAAAATATCTTATATTTTGTAACAGATGGAGTAGAAAGGAGGGTGTATTTAATATACAAGCTGGTCAATCCAGTTGCACAGCATAAGGAGAAAAAAACTTTAATGGAGCATTGTCAATGCGTACTCTTTCGTTTATAGTATGTGTGCCCTATAGATTTTCTATAGGCCAAAAAATCGGTAACAATTTCTTACCCTAATTCTGCTTCCAAAATCCTGACATCTACAAAGATCGGCGACGACCTGGTATTTACAGTCATCAGCTCATGATGCTTTCATGCAATGGTTATGTATCAACATAATTGAGCAAGGCAAACTTCACATGCAATCCAATCTTCCCTCCTTCCTTCACAAGTTTGGCAGCAGTCACCAGCCAGTGCCCAGGAACATCATGCGGCCCTTTAACCACCTCCGACATGTCGACGAACTTCAGGAGCTTTCTCGACTGAAGTGGGACAGGCGGGCCGTCAGGGTAAACACCTGAATTCAGCTGTGCCGGCACATGTTTCTGGGCAGGCTGCACATTGCGGTGCGTGAAAGGAGAGCTCAGGGTTGTACTTATTGTTGTAAGGAAGCTCCCCTTTTGAGATGCTGCTGGTGCTCGGGTCCACTCGGATTTGTGTATGGTGCAGTTTGGGATGTGCGTGTAGAGGAGCCGTAGATGGAGAACCTTCCTGGCCCAGGTTCCCTTCGTGAAGAGCTGGGCACCAGTGACAATGAAAACTCCACCAGAAACACTATTACTCCACTCGGGATTATACTTGACAGCAGATGTAGCAACACACGAGTAACTATTCCACTGGACGGCCTCAATGTACCCTGGGTCAGTGTCTTGTGACTCACGCCACTCCAACATCAAAGATGGCATCGAGTCTCCAAGCATGCTTGGGACACTAGAGAGGTGCTGGACATGGATGGCCAACCGATTGCACTTCTTGCCCTCAAGATACAACCGAACACCGACTACAGGCTTCTGCACGCTTGATACCTGGAAGAATAAAAAAATACATGTTGATTAATAGATGAGAGCCCGACATTAGCAAAAAGTAAAAACTCCTTCAATTCTCGACAGATTACTGGGATTTATTAAGACTCTTCATGAACAAACTTATGATGGGAAATAAGCAAGCTGGGTACCTGAGAAGTGCTAACTCGAAGTTTGGGTCCAAGGAATCTGAACTGCAATGAAGGGTAGGAGCCTTTTCTCTTTTGAGGTCCAAGGACAAGCTCATTGAACATAGGTGCCCATTGTAGAGGCACTTGAAACTCCAAGAAATGTTGTAATTCATGAAGTTCGGGTTTATCTGAGAGATAAATGAACTTCGTAAATATTAATTCGAGCAAATAGCATTCTGAGCTAAATCATTCATTGAAGCTAACAACGCATTACTATTAAAGCTGGTAAGGCAAAATGCAACATAAGTTTGAGGAAAAAATATTGACTCCAGGACTTACAGCGAAGATATAAATTGATAGCATGGCTGAGGTAACCACTGCCAGGAATGCCAGTAAGAAGAGAAGTGATAGGAATAAATTTGAACATTATAGCATCAGGATTCTTCGGAACTGTTTGTAGCCACTTGGAGTGACTGGGTATACGTACATCTCCACCCCTTTTCGAACATATAATTGCCAGGCCCTGTTTGGAGAATAAATTTATGTTTCAGCATGCAGATAACTTGAGAGCTGATTGGCACAGTAAGGTAAGAAAACTGTTGGAATCTGGGTTAGCATAGCAATGATGTTCTAAGAGAGTCTGGAATATTCTAGTGAGTGTTGGAGCCTGAGTTAGTCTAGTAGTAGTAATCTGGTAGAGTCTAGAGTATTCTAGAGAGCGTTAGTATAGTAGTAGTGTCCTACTAGAGTCTAGATCATTCCAGTGTATGAGTGAATATGTAAGGCTAAGTTGTGCTATATATAAGAGGGTGTGGAGGTCCATGGGACTATGCCCATCCAGAAATTTCCCTCGAAACCTACATGGTATCAGAGCTAGGCTCCTCCTCCAAACCCTAGCTGCCATTGTTCCACCACTGCAGCACCCATCCCGGCTCCTCTTGTTGTCAACAACACCGGGAGCATTGTAGTCACCCAAGCGGCGGGTGGCCAAACCCCGTTGCTCTCTGCAGGCAGTAGCCACCTCATGTTGCACGGTGCGTTGTGTGAGGCTTGGTTGCTGCTCTGCACGAGGGTTGCTCAGAAAGCTAGTTAGAATGGTGCAATTGAGGTGCTGATTGGAGGATAGTAAGGTGGCGAGGTTTGATTTGGGGACCAAGAGAAACTGAGGATGGAGGAGGACCTCTGATCTGGTCGGAGATGGGCAAATGTTGAGGCGATGCCGGCAGTAGTGAAGTAGTTGGGCATCTGTGTTATGGAGGTGATGGCTGTAGCGCAGTGGTGGAGCTTGAAGAGAAGATGTTGGTAGAGGTGTGGTAATGTAGATGGTAAGGGAGGAGCTTGATGGTGATGGCTGAAATTGTGTTGCTGGAGTTGTCCAAAAGAGATGGTAGACGCCGTGGTAACCGAGGTGAAGATGGTTGAGGCAAGATGGCCGGAGGGTTGATGGAGAGGAGGTAGAGGTCAAGCATGTGACCGTGTTGGAGAGGTGGAAGGCATGTGGAGGTCAGGAGAGTGGAACTGTGGATAGCTGACCAGTGAGGTGAGACGGCTGTGGCCCTGTAGGAGCTGTTGTTGAGGTGAAGCAGCCGTGGTTCTGCAGGAACCAGAGTTGATGAAGAGGCAATGGCGATGCTCAAGCTGATGATGGAAGGCGTGTGGTGCCGCTGTTGTAGGCGCCGGCGTGAGAAGGCGCATGGTTGGAGAGGCAACAGTGGACAAACACAAGAAGAATTAGAGGTGGCTAGCTTGATGCAAAGTTTGTGCATGGTGATGTTTATGGTGAGGCGGTTGTGGCTCTGTAGGAGCTGTTGTGAGGTGAGGCAGCCGTGGTTCTGCGGGAACCGGAGTTGATGAAGAGAGAATGACGATGCTCAAGCTGACGAGGGAAGGTGTGTGGTGCCGCCGTTGTTCGCGCCGGCGTGAGAAGGCGCATGGTTGGAGAGGCAACAGTGGACCAACGCAATAAGGATTGGAGGTGGCTACCTTGATGCAAAGTTTGTGCATGGTGATGGTGTTGTTGATGCGGCATGTGGCGTAGCTTGAACGGTCAGTGTTGGATGGGTGCTTGACCGCAAATGGTGAAAGACCAATGGAGCAAGAGCTAGAGTAAAATACTCTCATGTATCTGTGGGCGCTTGTAAGCTAGAAGTGTAGTGGTAGTAAGTGTCATGGAGTTGTGGCAAGATGGTCATGGTGACTGACCCATGCCCATCTTGAGGGGGAGTGTTGGAATCTAGGTTAGCATAGCAATGATGTCCTAGGAGAGTCTGGAATATTCTAGTGAGTGTTGGAGCCTGAGTTATTGTAGTAGTACTCTGGTAGAGTCTAGAGTATTCTAGAGAGCATTAGTATAGTAGTAGTGTCCTACTAGAGTCTAGATCATTCCAGTGTATGAGTGAATATGTAAGGCTAAGTTGTGCTATATATAAGAGGGTGTGGATATGGGACTATGCCCATCCAGAAATTTCCCCCCAAAACTTACATCCTTGGTTGATAATTCTGAGTAGCTGGAAAGATGCAAGCTATTAGGCTGCTGTACCATCCTGAGAAAAACATCAGGCACCTATAATGATATGAATCAGGTTAGTTAAATTTCATACAACATAAGGGAACATGGGGCTGACTGGCTCATGGTAAGAATATGTATACCTCGCTCTTGCCATCCTTGGTTTTACGATGTATAGGGGAGAGGTTCTTCCCATCAGAGAATAGAAAATCACCAAGATCTTCCAGATGTAGCTTTAGGTCAGCAGATGAAATACTTGAAGAATGACTTTGTTTAACACATATGACATCCTGACCTCCAACTGCCATTTCAACTATTATGTGCGTCCCATAAGTTTTTATAAACCTGAAAAAACCAAAAGATGAGAAATTATATCGTAGTATTATACTCCCTCCGTCCAGAGATAACTGACTTGGTTTTGTCTAAATTCGAATGTATCTATGCACTAAAATGCGTCTAGATACATTCAAATCTAGACAAACTCAAGTCAGTTATTTCTGGACGGAGGGAGTATTTATTTGGGTACATGTAAGTGTCGTCCGTATAATGCAAATCAAAGTAGTGGATGCGGTTCATAGAATTTCTTGATATACGAATATATCTAGTTAACTTAATGAATAAGACATAAAGCCCCAAAATATCCAACGAACTTCACCAAGAAGTCCGTGAGTATATGAGTCATGAACCGCGTAACCAAACTAAAAGTTTGGAATTCTTCTTTTTCTTGAACACGCATGGGACTGTGTATCATTTGTATTTGATGGGCAAAGTGTACAGCAAATGAGAGCAAAATTGCCAAAGAAAGAACCAAGACTGAAAAGAACTGTACAAAAATGTAGCAATTCATGATATGTTGTTGTAGGTAGCCCGAGAGACACACAAACACGGCATTTAATGAAGTCAATCCAATCTAAACATAGATAACTGGCTTATAGTTGCCGAAGTATCTTACCATGACAATGCTACAGGATCCCACTTGGATGGAACAGCCTTTTTGACTTCGGCGCGAAGAACCAATGGAGAAGCTTTTAGGTTCAGGTTGAACAACGAAATGAAATAGCCATCAAATGCAAGATGCTTAGTATCTTTGGCATCTGTCAGCCAAGCTCCCGTTAAATCAAAAAGTGCGTTGAAATACCCCGAAGGCACTTTCCCTTGGACTGAAGATTTCTGATTAAGCAATTCCGACATCTGTCAAGAAAACCAAAATGTGATTACTACAAGCCTATCCTGTTTAGAGATAGGGTGAAATAGCTGCATTCATCATGGTAATATAAGCTACCACAGTTTTTGACTAAACAAGTGAGAGGGCATATCAACAAACGCTCTGGCTATAGTTTTAAATCCAAAGGGAAAGAGGACCTGTTGGCATATCCCTAGTGGCTAGAGTACAATGTGAATTGACTAATGTCTGAAGTCTGGAGACATGCAGCTGCTGTGAGCTACTTGCAGCCTTCGTGAGGGCGCTCTGACGCTGTCGTGTGGGCCTTAGGTGGCGTTGCGTGGAGGGCAGCTAGCGTTGGAAAGGCAGATGTCGTGGGGGCGGATTATGTGGTCTTCTCCAGGTATCCGACTCCAAGTCTAAAAAAAAAGAAACGACCAATAATCACGCGTCTCTTTTCTCCACCACGCCTGACTCCCGTGGTGCTCACGGAGAGCTAGGGTTACGCCGCCGCTGCCCCAGCCCCTGCGGCTCGCCCTGCCGACGCTCACTGTGGCTCAAGTCACAGCCCGCCGCTCCACACGTAGCAGCAACCGGCACCGATGCCCGAGTCCACCTCTCCATGCGCAACTGCGACCAGTGCCGAAGACCGAGCTCGTCTCTCCACATGCAGCAACGACCAGCGCCAACGATCGAGCCCACCTCTCCATCGCAGCAGCCGCCAACCACCGAGTCCGCCTCTCCACGCACAGCAGCGACCGGCGCCAACCACCGAGGCCTCTCCACGAGCAGCAGCGACCAGCGGTGATCACCGGGCCCGCCTCTCCATGTGCAACAGCGATGATGAGGACATCCCATCTATTGATACAACCGATGTACCTACAGGTACACAAATATAAGGACCTATTACTCAAGCTCGTGCCAAACAACTTAACTATCAGGTACTTCCGTTTCTTGGAACTATTCCTCACATACATGAGAATATGATGTTGCCTAAATTAGATGTGTTTGTTACTCTTAGGAATGATGAACCTAGCATGGACGAGAGGGACAAACATTGGAGCATGATCCTGCATGGAGATGGCAGCAAGCATGTGAGGATTGAAGAGGACGCCGCAAGTGGAGATTTCAGAACTTTGAAGCCACTAGAATGATGATTGAAGACTTGGACAAAAAATTCAAGATTATACTTCATATTTTCGTCCATAGCTTAGTATGGTGATGTGTCACCTTTATTTTTGGGCCAGGCCCATGTCATTTTCGCGGCAATTAAGTCAACCACTTTTTAGAGTCCGTATTTGAGGAGAAAGGGCCTTCTAGGGTTTAGTTCGGCCAGCATACCTATGGCTGGCCGAAAACCCCACCTTTTCCTACTTAAATAACCCCATAGCCGTCACTTTTAGACTCGGATTTTGTTTAGAGTAAAAGTTAGCCATAGTTGCAACTACACCATAGGCTTGAGTGTCGCATAGGCCTCTTGTACTATGCACCTAATCAGAATCCCACCTTTTCAATCAAGCTTTCATCTTTATTCACAATATCTTGATTGCAATATTAGTTCTTACTTGCTCTCGATTTCAGGTAGAAATTAAGACCCTCGCTGGTCACGCTGATCGTGCTTTCGTAAGATCGGTAACCTCCAGGAGATTGGCCTAGCGATTACATTGGCGCTCATGCTCGCACATGTAGTCGGATCGTCAAGCCCAAACTCCACCCAAATCGACTTATCACCATCTCATCGAAAGATCTGACACCCTTACTCTATCAAGTGGTATCATATTTCAGGTTGCTCGGTGAGATTTACAGTTTTTCCTAGTGTAGATCTGTTTTTACCTATAAACCACGAAAAAGCCAAAATACAATTAGAGTTTCGATCTATCTATCCCATCACCAATCTCTGCCTTGCATTTTCTTTTTAGTTTTGCATCGTTGGATCTGTGTCTGCACCATCGCGTCGAGTTGCTGGTCTTAGTGTCGTCCCTTAGAGTTTCGAGTTTTGGTCACATTAGTCACCGTCGCCACGCTCGCAGATCCATACTTTCGCCAACACATCCACCACCATATTCCGCCGCCATATACTCCTGCCGCCATAAAACCCTAGACTCCGCCACCGTCTTCCTACCGTAACACGGATACGGTATGTTTTCCTAGCATGCAAGAGTCCAAGTAGAGTTGCTATTTCCTTGTTTTTTTTCTTGGACTTTACTACCCGGCGGCGCCGCATAATTACCCATCCGTGCGGCGGCAGGTCGGGCCACTGTTCTCGTGGGCCCAGACGTCCCCGCGTGCATCCATGAAAGCGCGCTGTATGCACGCAGCTGCCGACTAAGCTGACCAGTATTCTACTGGCCTCGAAATGTGTGGCTTGCGTGCAACATGTTGACCACCTAGCGTGCATTTGAGGAAAACTCCCCTGTGTATGTAGCTATCGGCTAGGGTACTAATGATAGAAAAAAAGGTGCACACAACTCTTGTAGTACTCATTTGAGGAAAACTCCCTTGTGTATGTAGCTATCGGCTAGGGTACTAATGATAGAAAAAAAAGGTGCACACAACTCTTGTAGTACTACCACTAGACTGTCACTTTTCTAAACTAGCCTTTTTCACATATTATTTAACAAGTACCAGATTAATTAGCAAAGATTTTAACTAGTCTCCAATTTTACAGTGCATGATTGCCAAGTTAAAATACATGTTGGTGGCCAGTCAAAATTAGTGCCTAAATTGTCAGGTTAGTTTTACTTTTACCTAGTTGCCAATTTTGTAGTGCATGATAACCAAGTTAATTACATTTGGTTGACGGTCGAATTAGTGCCTAATTGCCAGGTTAATTTCACTTAGTTGCCAGTATGATTTCACTTAGTTGCCAGTCATAGTAACTGCCAGTTTTTTTTGGAGCAAAGCCTAACTGACAGGTTAATTTCACCCTGCTGCCAGATTTGTGATTACCAAGTTAGTTGCATTATGGTTATCAGCCGAAGTTACTATCTAACTGCCAGGTTAATTTCGTCTAGATGCCAAATTTGCAACGCATAATTGCCAAGTTAAATTCGTAAAAAAGAGCGATGTATTGTCCTCCAAAAATCAAGTCACATAGAGGGAATCATGAACTATCAGGGGGAAGAGGAAAAACTCAGGCAAGTATCACCGCACACGGGCATGTGCTCCTCGATGGCGAACTCCCCCTCCGTGTGCTCGACGTCAGCCTCCCTGTAGCGTGCTTGTCGGCGGTGTGTTCCTGCTTCGTGCCCGTTGACGTCCTCCTCTCGTAGCCGGTGAATGCCTCATCCTCCCATGTCTCTATGCTTGGCGGTGGCAGCCTCTCTGATGTGTGCTCGACGGCGCGCATCAGCCTTCCTCGATGCGCGATCTATGGTGGCGGCCTCCCCGCTGCGGGCTGGTTGTCCGTGAAGTCCTCACGCTAGAGACGGAAAGCCCCCTCCTCGCTCTTCGTCGGTAGCCTGGCGGAGGCCCCTGCATCGCGCCTCCTCCTCGACGTTGCTCTCTCGCGGGGATTGAGAGAGAGAGCTCCCCGCGTCGCGACTCATCCTTGTGCTCGTCGACGGCATCCTGGCGGGGCTTGCATCGCGCCTCCTCTTCCCGCTCGTCGATGACGGCCTGGCGGAGCCCGCCCTGCTTCGCGCCTCTTGCTCACGTCCGTCGGCAACGGGGCGTTGTTCTTCCGTGGCGATTTGAGATAGAGAGAACGAGTGGAGAGGGAAAGCCCACGAGCAGATAAGAAGGGAAGGACCAGGGGATAAGAAGACCAAGAGGTACAACCGTGAAGATGTCCTTCCACGAATCGCGATGCACCACCGCACTGCTTGCTCTGCGTGCGGCGCCTACATGTATCATTTCCCTTTTTTCTTTCCTTCCATATTGTTCCGTGCTGTCAAATAATTCCGTGCTGAGTTAAAATTTCGGCCGCGAGTCAAGGAGAGCAAAAAAAAATCTCCATCGGCCTTCCGGAGTCAATTAACGCCTCCAAAAAAATCAGCCGCAAGTCAAGTCTGGAACGCCTCCAATTTTTTTTCTGGCTATACTAGTTTTCGGCCTTAGGGATCATTTTTCTCCATCGGCCGTTATGGCGACTTTTTTTGGGCGTTACGCGCTTTCCGGAGCACGGTAGAAAATTTTCAACAAAAAATTTCAGGGCTATACTGTTTTAAGACCCCGTGGATCAGTTTAAGACACTCGCCATCATAGTGATTTTGGATATCTCGGTTCGCTTTTCAGGACGCCATATCATCGCACCTTTGCTTGTTGTGCCGCGTCGTGACATCGTTAGTGCTCTAGGCTCGCGTCTCTAGTACGGTCTAGCCTAGGACCAGCATAGTACCATCATTGAGCATCTTTGCAACATTACATTGTTGTTTTGATAATTGCTAACCTCCCTTGCTAAGCCTTCCCAGAGCTCCACAGATTTCTCTACGTGTGTTGTGTCAACTCCTGGTAATCGCTCAGTTCAATCCTAGGAACTACTGATCTTTGCGGTTGCACATCACCTTCCTCCTGTTTGGTAAGAACTCGTAAGAGCTTTGTATACTGCTTGACGGATTACGCGTGCTTCCACCATATTTCCGTACTTCGTAGGCATATATACCTGTGTTTTTAAGGACCAACCATGGCAGGAATTGGAGATCAACCTGTTGACCCGGCAAACATGATGAATGAAGAGATGCATGCTCACTTTAGCTTTTGGTAGGGCGTGAGCAAGCTGTTGATTCAAGACTAGAGGATTTTGATCTCAAGCTCACCGACACCATTAACAAGATTGAAGGGGTAGAGAAATCCTCCAACGACAAACTCGACGCCAAGTTTCAGGAGGCCCTCGACAGGTTACCTGCACCCGCTGTTGCACCACGTCCTCAGCGGCATTTATCCAATCAGGTGGGACTTGCGCGACGCGTTCCACTTGCGAGCCACCATATTGAAGCTTTTGTGGAATATGAAGAGGATGGTGAGTACGAGTATGAAGACGAGAATGCGTTCGACAAGCATGTCGAACAACCTGCAGGCCGTCCTCGGCATTACTACCGCAACGCTCAACCACCGGTACATAATGATGATCATGTCGCAAAGCTTAAACTAAATATTCCACCATTTAAGGGTAGATATAATCCTGATTCATATCTTACATGGGAATGGAAGTAGAACATCGTTTTGCATGTTTAAGATATCCTAAGAACATGCATGTTAGTGCTGCTACTTGTGAGTTTACAGATTTATATCTTCCTGCAAAGTTGAGCATGATCAACGCCACAATCTTTTTCAAACAAGAGGCGCTGTCAAGGAACGAGCTATAAGGATAATTATTGATGGAGGAAGTTGTAATAATCTGGCTAGTATTGACATGGTGAAGAAGTTTGCTCTCCCAACAAGACAACGCACACATTCATATTACATCTAATGGTTTGAGAGTTCTCATAAAATCAAGGTAACAAGAACGGTACGCGTGCATTTTTCTATTGGTACATATTCTGATTTTATTGATTGTGATGTTGTGCCAATGCAAGCTTGTTCTTTGTTACTTGGTAGACCTTGGCAATTTGATAGAGAAACTGTTCATAATGGTAAAACTAATCACTGTTCTCTTATGCATGATGGAAAGAAAATTGGTCTCAAACCTATGACTCCTATACAAATTTTAAAAGATGATCTTGCTAGAGTTAGTAGAGCTAAAACTGAGGAGAAACAAAAAAGAGAGAATCAGATTGTTGCTGCAGATTTTGTACCACCAAAAACCACTAAATCTAATTCTAAACATTCTACTGAAATTCGTATGAAGGATCCATGCATGCTTGCAAATAAAATTGATATGGCTAAAATAGATGTGAACAATACTCGGTGTTATGCAATTGTCTGTAAAGAGGTTTTATTTTCATTTGAGGATATGCCTACCTCTTTGCCACCTACTGTTGCTAACCTTTTGCAAGAATATGCGGACGTTTTCCCACCTGAGATGCCACCAGGATTACCACCTATTAGAGGAATTGAGCACCAAATTGATCTACTTCCTGGTGCCACGCTGCTCAACCGCATGCCATTTAGAACCAAGCCAGAGGAGACAAAAGAGATACAACACCAAATTCAGGAACTACTCGACAAAGATCACATTCGTGCGTCTCTTAGCCCATGTATTGTCCCTATTATTTTGGTACCTAAGAAAGATGGTTCTTCGCGCATGTGTACTGATTGTAGGGTATCAACAATATTACTATTTGTTACCGTCATCCTATACCACGTTTAGATGATATGCTTGATGAGTTAAATGGCTCTACAATATTTTCTAAGGTTGATTTGCGTAGTGGTTACCACCAGATTCGTATGAAATTAGGCGATGAATGGAAAACAACATTTAAAACTAAGTTTGGTTTATATGAGTGGTTAGTAATGCCTTTTGGTTTAACTAATGCACCCAGCATATTCATGAGATTAATGAACTAAGTTTTACGTGCTTTCATTGGAAGTTTTGTGGTAGTCTATTTTGATGATATTCTGATTTATAGCAAATCTCTAGAGGATCATTTATGTGTTGTTTTCAATGCTTTACGCGATGCACGTTTGTTTGGTAATCTTACAAAACAACATGTTGAAATTGATCAAGAGCTTATAATGTGTGAACATGACGCAAGTCCTTCGCTTGTCACAAGAATCTTGACTACTCAAACCCAAGAGCATGAAGATCAAAGATCCAACATCTTCCAAACACGTGCTGCCATCAATGGGAAATTTATCAAAGTCATAATCGATGGAGGGAGCTGCCACAATCTAGTAAGCACCGAGCTATGTCAAAAGCTCAACCTCACCCTCCATCCACACAGGCACCCCTACCATGTGCAATGGCTAAGTGACCAAGGGTCTGTGAAGATCAAGCACACCGTCTCGGTAACATTCTCAATTAGAACATACAAAGACACGGTGGAGTGTGATATGGTTCCCATGACAGTATGCCATATATTGCTTGGTAGACCGTGGCAATACAACAAAAGTGCCCTACATGATGGCCGCACAAATGTGTATACCTCCAAGTGGCTTGACAAGTGTTTTGCAACCAATGAGTCCTAACCAAATAATTGCAAACAATGCAAAGGCTTTAGCGAGGGTGCAAGCCACAAAAACTTCTTGTGAGAAGAGTGGTGAGCGAGAGAACCACCATATAGCTAGTGAGAGCCAAAAGCCAAACTCAAGTGAAAAAACTAAGAGTGTTCTTCCCACCAAAAGTGAGATGAGAGAAGGACTAACCCATCTACCTTGCACTATGTCCTTGTTTGCAAAAAACTAGCGCAAGGAACTACCGACTTAACAAATGTTCCTCCCTCTTTGATGGCTATTTTGCAGGAATTCAAAGATGTGTTTTCCGAAGAACTACCTCATGGACTACCTCCTCTTCGCGGAATTGAGCATCGCATTGACCTTATTACCGGCGCACCGCTACCAAACCACGCCGCATACCGCACGAACCCAGAGGAGACAAAGGAGATCGAACGAAAAATTCACCACCCCATCTCCAAAGGTTTGATCCAAGAAAGCATGAGCCCTAGTGTTGTACCCGTGATTCTTGTCCCGAAAACGGATGATACATTACGGTTGTGCATGGACTGACGTCCAATCAATGCTATCACTGCGTGTTATCGACATCCAATACCACGTCTCAATGACATGCTTGGTGAATTGAGTGGAGCCACTATTTTCTCGAAAATTGATCTTCGTAGTGGTTACCATCAAATACGCATGGCGGAGTGATGAGTGGAAAATCGTATTCAAGACCATACTTGGTCTCTATGAATGGTTGGTTATGTAATGCCTCATGCACCTTCATGCGCCTTATGAATCATATTTTGGTTTCTCATTGGCACAAGTGTCATAGTTTACTTTGATGATATACTTGTCTATAGCAAGTCGTTTGAAGAGCATTTTATACATGTTAAGGAGGTTTTGCAAATCCTTCGAAATGAAAAGTTATATGCTAATCTTCCCAAGTGCACTTTTCCTAAAGACAAGTTGATTTTTCTTGGTTTTGTTGTCTCTTCAAATGGTATTGAAGTCGATACTTATAAGGTCAAAGACATACGACATTGGCCTATTCCCACAAATGTGAGTGAACTTCGAAGCTTTCATGGATTGGCCGGTTTCTATCGTCGATTTGTGAAAGATTTCTCTACTATTGCTTGTCCTTTGACCAAAAAGAATGTCACCTTCATTTGGGACAAAGCACAACAAAAGGCCTTTGATGAACTCAAAAAGGAGGCTAACCGAAGCACCTCTAATTGCTTTACCAAATTTCACGAAAAAAATTGAGATAGAGTGTGACGCTAGTGATATTGGCATTAGAGGAGTCCTCATGCAAAATGGACGTCTTATGGCGTACCATAGTGAGAAACTTGATGGCGCACGCCTTAATTATTCGATTTATGACAAAGAGCTTTTTGCCTTAGTTCGTGTTCTTCAAGTTTGGCAGCATTACCTTTAGTCTAAGGAATTTATCATACATTCCGACCATGAGCCATTGAAATACCTCAAAGGCCAAGCAAACTTGGGTAAAAGGCACACTAAGTGGGTTGAGTTCATGGAGTCCTTTCCCTATATTGTCAAGTACAAGAAAGGCAAAGATAGTATAGTTGTGAACGCTTTGTCTCGCAAGAACACAAGCCTTCTTACATGCCTCGAAGTAAATGTGTTAGGTCTTGATTATATCAAAACTTTGTACGCTTTCAACCCGTTCTTTGGACCAATATTTGCAAAGTGTTCAACTCAAAAAGGATTTGATGACTTCTATTTGTACAATGGTTTTCTCTTTAAACAAAATAAGCTTTGCATTCCGAAATCATCTCTCCAAATTTTGCTTCTCGGAGAGTCTCATGGTGGAGGCCTAATGGGTCACTTCGGTCGTGACATGACATATGACATGCTCTCCACGCACTACTATTGGCCAAAGATGAAGAGAGACGTGGAGCGCCACATCCAACGATGCACCACTTGGGTCCAAGCTAAGTCAAAGTCTAACCTATTTGGTCTTTACATGTCATTGCCTATTCCTCATGCACCTTGGTCAGATATTAGCATGGACTTTGTATTAGGATTGCCTAGATCTAAGCATGGTCATGATTTCATATTTGTGGTAGTGGATCACTTTTCGAAAATGGCACACTTCATTCCGTGCCATAAGACTACCATAAGACTGATGATGGTGGCTATCCCCTAGTGGCTCTCTTTCCAGCTTGGCAAAAAGCATCCGACCACGCCGCTTGTCCACGACGACGAAGCGTGGCTGGATACTTTTGGCGGGAGAGTGGAGGCTGCTCTTATCGGCATCCCATTTTCTCCATGAAGCCCTCCCGCTTGCTCCCCCAAAAGCATTGGTACTTTATTGAGTGACCTCACAAGATAGTTCATTCTATAATATATAATTTAGCTTACAAGGCTATGAACTAAAACTGTAGCACTTGAAAGCATAGCACACATTATAATTAGCAAATCGAACTTGCATTTCTTCAGAAAATACCCAAGAACAAAAGTTTGCCCTTTCTAGTTGATCCAGTGACATATTAAATACCCAAGAAACTCATTTTGAATCAGATAAGCTACACCTAAGTTGCAAAACCATCCCACTTGTAATTTAGAACAGAGTGAGGGCAAATGAGAACAAGCATCACATGGCAGCTAGTCACTCAAAAAGATCAAGATGAAGCAGTATGTGTTTGCTGCTGCGGCCGTATATCAGCTCCATGAGCTAGAAAAATGAGCCTATTCACTGCATGAACGGTGCTCGGTGCCTGCCTTATTGGATGAAGGTGCCTGAGCAAACGGAGCCTAACACTATGTTAAAAGGTGCCTGAACATCGACGCGTGGTCGGTTTGAAGTCCTGAAAGGATCAGTCGACAAGGCAAATCGAAACTAGATGAACTCAGATAAACACGAGAGAGAGAGAGACGGATATTTTGCGCTGTGCACACTTGCAGCTTTTCTGGCTTTTTCATTCACTATTTATTCAGTCTTACAAACGACTATGCTGAAAATAAGGATCGTGGACCGAGCCTACTGGAGAGCGCCATCCCACTCCCGATTGTGTCCAGCTCTCCTGCTAACGTGCAGTGACTAAGTCTAAAACTAAAACAAACCTAGCTACTCTCAGCTGTAACGTGCACATACACACGTCACACTCTGAATCCTTTATTCAGACTAAACGATCAATTAGGCTACGTGAGTGAACTGCATTGCTTTAAGCCAACAATCTCCCCCTAAGAGATGCAGTTTACTCACTTGATCTCGACGACCTTGATCTTCTCGCAAATCTTCTGGAACCTCACTCTGCCAAGAGCTTTGGTGAAGACATCTGCAAGCTGATCATCCGTGCCGACGAACTCGACAGATACAGTCCCATCCTCGATGTAGCCTCTGATGAAGTGGTACCGCACCTCGATGTGCTTGCTTCTGTCATGGAAAACTGGGTTCTTGCATAATTGAATCGCAGATGTGTTGTCCACAAACAGGTTGGCGACTAGAGGAGCTGTTCCCAGTAGGTCACCAAGTAGACGCCCAAGCCACACTCCTTGGCATGCTGCAGTTACTGCTGCTATGTATTCAGATTGACAGGAAGACAGCGACACCACCTTCTGTTTCTGACTTTGCCAAGATACTGGGCATTCAACCAAAAAAGAACAGTGTACCTGACGTGCTCTTCCTGTCATCTGGATCCCTAGCCATATCTGCATCGCTGAATCCCACCAATTTCACCCCATCAGGGCTGGAGGCATAACGGCAACCAACACTCAGAGTTCCAGCAATGAAACGCAGCAGATGTTTCACTGCGCTCATGTGCTCTGTGGTAGGTGCCTCCATGAACCTGCTCACCACTCCAACGCTGAAACTGATGTCGGGCCTTGTGTGGACAAGATAACGAAGGCTGCCAACTATGCTCCTGTACAGCGTGACATCAACCGGTGGATTCTTGCTGTCCTTGTTCAGCTTCAGGCGTGGCTCCATGGGCACCAGAGAACGGTTGCAGTCTGCCATGCCTGACTTCTCCAGCAGTTTCCTTGCGAACGCCGTTTGCTTCAGGGTGATCACTCCAGGCTCCTGGCTCACCTCAATGCCAAGGTACAGAGTGAGTAAGCCCAGGTCACTCATCTTGAAACGGCTGCTCATCTCCTGCTTGAACGCCGTGATCGCTGTGGCACACGCGCCCGTCACAATGAGGTCGTCGACGTAAACTCCAAGCAGCAGGCGCGCATCCCCTTCTCCACGAACGTACACCGCGTGCTCTGACTCGCTATGTGCGAACCCAAGTGACACCAGGACGGCGTCAAGCTTGATGTTCCACGCTCGAGGAGCTTGGCGCAGGCCATAGAGAGCTTTGTGGAGACGGAGTACCTTGCTGGAGTTGTTCTCGTCGATGAAGCCCGGTGGCTGACTGACATACACCTCCTCTCCAAGCTCGCCGTTGAGGAACGTCGTCTTCACGTCCATGTGGTGGACTTGCCATTTGAACTGAGCGGCGACAGCGAGCAACAGCCTGACGGAGTCCAGACGCACGACAAGGGCAAAAACTTCATCAAAGTCAATCCCAGATCGCTGAACAAATCCTTTGGCGACGAGCCTGGCCTTGTGCTTGAGGACGTTGCCGGCGGCGTCGTGCTTGAGCTTGTACACCCACTTGAGCCCAATCGGCTTGTGGCCAGCAGGGAGCTCCGTCAGCGTCCATGTCCCGTTCTCTTCTATCGAATCCAGCTCCGCTCGCATCGCCTTGCGCCATGCCTCGTCACCCTCAGCTTCTGTGAGCGTGGAAGGCTCGCCAGTGGGAGTGAGTAGGAGTCGCTCCGCCCTCCCTGGGTTCGTCTCGCCGGGATCGATTAGATCCAAGACGGGGCGGTAGCGGCGCGCGTCGCTCGGGTCAATGGCAGCGTCCAGGTGCTTTTCCCCTCCGCTTGGTGGTGTGACGAAGCGAATAGGCCGCGTAGAAGGAGGCGAGATGGACCGGCCCACTGGGGTTGGCCCACTGCTGCCCCGCGGTGGTGAAGACGCTACCACAGGTGCCCCTGGGCTTGATGGCGATGCCGGAGCAGAGTTGTGGTTGTGACAAAGTCCAGCTCTCCACCGTCAGAGGAGCGGAGCTACCGTCGAGCTCCCCCCAGTTCCAGCCTGCTCCTTCGTCAAAGATGACGTCGCGGGAGACGTGGATCCTCTTCTTCACGGGATCAAAGAGCCTGTACGCCTTGCTCCCAGGCTCGTAGCCCAGCATCACCATCGGACACGATCGGTCGTCAAGCTTTTTAGCCCCGGTCTCGTCTCCTTGGCGTACGCCTTGCAGCCAAACACACGGAGAAAATGGACGCTAGGCTTGCGGCCGTGCCATCCTTCAAACGGGGTCTTGCCCTCCAGGCTCCTCGTCATGGATCTGTTGAGGATGAAGACGGCGGTGAGCGCAGCCTCGCCCCAGAACTCCGCAGGTACGCCCATGGCCTTGAGCATGCTTCTCGTTGCTCCGACAACCGTCTGATTTCTCCTCTCTACCACCCCATTTTGCTGCGGGGAGTAGGGGGCAGACAGATGGCGCTGGATTCCGCGATCCGCGCACCATTCAGCGAAGTCCGCCGCGGTGAATTCACCACCACGGTCAGTGCGCAGGACCCGCAACGGCCGCCGTGACTCCAGCTCCGCCTCTGCCTGGAAACGGCGAATTGCTGCTGCTGCCTCGTCTTTAGTCTTGAGCAGCGTCAGCCACATGTACCTGCTGCAGTCATCGACAAGCAGCAGGAAGTAGCGCTTCCCACCATGTGTCGCCGGCGTGATGGGGCCACACAGATCGCCGTGAACCAGCTCCAGTGGCTCGGTGGCGCGGTACTTTGCTGCAGCAGAGAACGGCGCACGACGGTGCTTCCCCACGACGCACGCTTCGCACAGCTGCTCTGCGTGACTGATCGCAGGAAGGCCGCGCACCATCCCCTGTTTCTGCATCTTCTCCAGGCTGCTGAAACCTTGATGGGCAAACCTTGAGTGCCAGCGCCACGCATCCTCGCTCGCGTGCGCGGCGAGGCACACAGGCTGAACGATTTTCAGGTGCACAATGTATAGCCTGTTCTTTGTCCTTGGTACCTTGGCGATCAGGACCTTCTCGGACCGTCATGTGACCGTGCTCGATGTGGGTGGGGAAGCCGAGCTCGTCCAGCTGCCCGATGCTCACGATGCTAGACTTAAGCCTCGGTATCCAGTAGACACCAGCGAGCTCGCGATGCCGTTCGTCGTCGATGGCGAAGAGAACGGTGCCGCGTCCACGTATCTCGACGATAGAGCCATCGCCAAAGCGGACCTTGCCGGAGATGCTCTTGTCTAGCTCAGCGAAGACGTGCTCCTCACCGGTCATGTGATTCGACGCGCCGGTGTCAAGGTACCAGGCAGCATCGAGATCATCTGTCGTGCGCTTGAGTACGACACGGGCGCGCTCCTCGTTGAGGAACACCTGCTCCCCCGTCAGCAGGGCTGCGGAGTCTTGTGCAGCAGGTCGCGAGCACGGCATGGGCACCGTGTCCTCGAGCTCAATGACGGTGGCCATGTGCAGGCCCGGCACGTCTTCTTCCTGCTTTTCAGCCAGGTTTGCCGATGCCGCCGCGGCTTCGTCGCGCTGCTTCTTGCGGCACTCGCGCTCCCAGTGCCCCTTCTTCTTGCAGTAGCGGCATTGATCGCGGTTGACGTCACCGCCGGCATCAGCGGGTGAGGTGGATTTGAGTTGCGCCTTGGCACCCCTTCCACCGTTGTTGCCGCCGTCACCGCGATTGCAGCTGGCCGCTGGAGTCGGTGTTCTCCGCGGCAAGGCGTTCGTCGATGGCGCGCAGGTGACCAACGACCTCCTCGACTGTGAGGGTCGCTAGATCCATCAATGTCTCCATCGAGAAGGCGATCTGCATGAGCCGGCCCGGCACGACTGAGAGGAACTTCCTCACGATCTTCTCGTCGTTGCAGGTGTCGCCGAGGGAGCGGAGAGTCGCGGCAAGGTTTGTGATCCTCAGCCCAAACTCATCGACGCGGTCACCCTCCTTGAACGCAATCGACTTGAACTCTGTTCGCAGACGGCGAACGAGTGTCGCGCAGACGGCCATTTCCCTGATGCTGCAGCCTGATCGCCTCCCACGCCGCCTTGGCGCTCCCTTTGCCGATCAGCATCGGGTGCATCTCCGCCGGGGTGGACCGCAGCAACGCGGCGAGCGCCCGCTTGTCCTCGCGCCGGGGAACATCGTCGTCCTCGATCGCATCCCAGAGGGACGCGGCCTGCATGTTCACCTCCATCACCATGGCCCAGTTCGCGTACTCCCCGCGTTTCAGCATCGGGAAGACGAGACTGGCTCCTCCGCCGCGGCCTCCGGTCTCTCGCACGATCTCGCGCTGCACCACGATCTCCCCGCCACCACGCCGTCCTCTGGTACGCCCGCGACTTGGCGAGCGCCGTCGCTGGACGGGCACTGGTGTGACGGATTGGCGAGGTGGTGGGGTGTTCCCGGTGCGCTGGGCTGCAGGAGGGGTGTTGCCGGTGTGCTGGCCGCCGCCGTTCGACATTGCCTTGCCCCGTAGGCTCTGATACCAAATGAAGTCCTGAAAGGATCAGTCAACAAGGCAAATCGAAACTAGATGAACTCAGATAAACACGAGAGAGAGAGACGGATATTTTGCGCTGCGCACACTTGCAGCTTTTCTGGCTTTTTCATTCACTATTTATTCAGTCTTACAAACGACTATGCTGAAAATAAGGATCGTGGACCGAGCCTACTGGAGAGCGCCATCCCACTCCCGATCGTGTCCACCTCTCCTGCTAACGTGCAGTGACTAAGTCTAAAACTGAAACAAACCTAGCTACTCTCAGCTGTAACGTGCACATACACACGTCACACTCTGAATCCTTTATTCAGACTAAACGATCAATTAGGCTACGTGAGTGAACTGCATTGCTTTAAGCCAACACGGTTGACCAAAGACAGTGAATGGTTTGCTACCACTGAGCTTGACCAAAAATGCAGTAAATAATCCCGCATTTTAAAGGGGATTTGCCAAGGAGGATATCTGAAATCCATCGGGGCTAGGAGTATACCTATAGCATTTTAAAGGGGATTTGCATAAACCATGCAGAGCCCACGTATTGAGCATAATGTGCCCAATATATTTAAAATGGTGCCTGGAGGAATGCAACACATACACACATTATTTGGGACTGAATAATAGCAAATCTGTTATAAACAATTAGCAATTCAGCACACAATTATCAAAAAATAAAAAAGCAATTCAGTAGAAACCGAGATAACTGAAATTAAATGGGCTCTAAATCAATCATTCAGATTGTTCAAGCAAGAACCAGGGAGGATACATAGTATTTTTTTACAAGCAGAGCACAAGGAAAACCAACTTGGATGGAGAAGAAAATAAAGGAACCACCATTCTTCATGCTAATGGAGCTACACATGTGATAAATTAAATGAGGAAATCAAAAAAGTTTTCATGTGAAACCAGTGCCTAGTACTGCCTAGTACAATACCAAACGATGCATGAATGATGAGGAGGCAGTAGCTGAGAGTAGGGAGTGGGTTAGAGACCACAGAAGACGAAGCAACATGCGATAAAGAAATCTTGATCTTGAAAAAGCTACACCTAAATCACATATCTTGCACACATGGAACGAACAAAGCCCATCTGAAACATCTGATGCTGCCCAAAGATAGAGAACAGTGCCAGTACAAAAATGATGATACTACGGAAATCGGAATGCCTCCAATGCTGACACATCCTCTGAACTCAAATATGTCTCAGTAACACACTCATCAATCACATCAATGGTGAAACACTGGTCTGGGCAGTGAGGGCGCCCTTCGTTACGAGCTTGTACACAAGCTTCTAAAGCCACTCGATTAGCTGCTGCACCAGGTGCAGTTCCCCAAGGATGTCCTAAAATTTCTCCACCAAATTGTAATACAGAATCATCCCCAAAGATTTCAGTAAGAGCTAACATATGCCAAACATGAATACCACTTGAAGCTACCGGTATAATCAACATCAAACGGGGCATCAGCAAAATTTCAAGAACGGTTGAGAGGGTGGAGTACGGTGAGCTGCTCCTATCCTCCTCCATCCTCGTAGCAGGCCACGGCCGGAGCAGGCCTCCTTCCTCCTCGCCGCACGCCACAGCCGGAGCAGACTCGCCGCGATAGGAGCAGTCTTCCCTCCTCGCCGCACGCCACAGGCGGAGCAGACCTCCCTCCTCGCCGCACGCCATGGGTGGAGCAGGCGCGCCGCAACCCGAGCAGGCCTCCTCACCGCACGCCATGACAGATCAGGGCACCAGGCGTGTTACGTTACGCCCATGCCTGTACAATGCCCCCCTCGTTTGTGCTTGCCTCGCTCGGCGGCGGGGAACAAAGATGAGGGCGGTAGGCTGAGTAGGGATGCCGCCGGCCGGACTCAGTGGACGCGGTGGATGACGGTATTGCCTGAGCAAGATGATCGGTGTGTGTGGGTGTGGGGAATCTGCCGTGGGGGTCACGGGTAGAAAATTTAGGAGGGCATGAGACACAATTGTGGGTGGGTCTTGTGGTCACGAGAGTTGGCGTGCTCGTGTGCGGATTGAGAGAGACCTTTAATTATTGTTTGCTAGCAAAATCAAATTGCCATGGAACTTTTTTGTGGATACAAAAATTTGTGGTATGTTCTGTGGATGTTCGCTTTATGCGTACCCCAGTGGTATGGTTTGTGGCTGTAAAAAATGTGTGGTGTTTGCATATGGCAAAGCTAGATTTGTGGCTTGACGTGGTGGTGGTTTTGAATTGGAAAATTTGCACCCGATCTAACACCGTTAGTGGAGGTTGTGTTCGTGGGTTCATATCAAGTGATATGTGTAGTTGATCCAATGGTTGTATGGACGTGCGTAGCTAACTGCCTGAGTATCCCACTATTTCCGTTAGCATATATACACACGTGTGCAGGGTACGTACATCTTAGGTATGCATACCTGAAGGTATATGTAACTCTAGTATGCATATTTTAGTATGTGTACCTTAGATATGTGTAACGTACGTACCTTCAGGTATGTACATGTCATGACAAAAAATGTGCGTATCACGTATGGTGTCCGGGCACCATGGTGCCCCCGTTATTTTACCTATATATATATATATTCTACAACCTCTTGTAGAATAACTATTCTACAACCCTTTCTGAACTTCCACGGAACCCTCTCCGAACTTCAAGCGACTAGACAGTGAACTTCCTGGCGGACTACCAGATTCACGTGGGAAGAGAGATGTGGGTGGGAGGGGGGTCTTTCTGAACTTCCGCGGTGGACGATCTGAACTTCTCTGTAGCAGCAAGTGAACTTCCTGGCGGAGCACCAGATTCACGTGGGAAGAGAGGGGGAGGGTGCGGGGGATTGGGGGTCTTTCTGAACTTCCACGGTGGAAGATGTGAACTTTCCCAGTAGATGGCAAGTGAACTTCCTTTCGGAGCACCAGATGCACGTGGGAAAGAGGGGGGAGGGTGGGGACGAGGTTGGGGGGAGGGGCTTTCTGAACTTCCACAGTGAATCCGCGGAGGTCTGGGGCGGGCGCCGGAGTTCGGGCGGGGCGGCTCTGGAGGTGGGGCCGGGCGGCGCCGAAGGTGGGGCAAGGCGGCGCGACTAGAGGTGGGAAGAGGTGGCATGGGCCGGATGTGGGGCGGGGGCGGCGCGGGCCAGAGGTAGGGCGGGGGCGGCGCGCCGAAGGTGGGGCAGGGGCGGCGCTCGGGGAGGTGGGGCGTTAGGTCTTTTTGTTAGGGCAGAGGGTTGTAGAATAGGTATTCTACAATCTCTTAAGGGGTTGTAGATTAGTCTTGTTCTATTTGAGAGAGAGTGGCGCTATTTGACACTCACGGTGTAGACACCTACCCTCTATCTTTTGAACCGTATAATATTTTTACATCACGTAAATTTTGTCTTATTTCGTAAGTCGAGAAGAACATAAGAAAATAAAAAAATTTAGAAATGGCATATTTTTTTTACATGCTGTATAAAAATATGACATAAAATACGTATTTTTGATATTTTATACACTATAATGTCTCATAAACTCCATTTTTTTGACGATTTTTTTGATTGTGGTGAATATATGAACATAATTATTCGTATACAAAACATAATTTTTTCAATCTAACAACGTACAAATATGTTGGGTCTACACCCTGGATGCTGAATATATATATAGGGTTGCACTATTCTAAAACCAGTGAGTTTCGGTATATTTACAACTGTTCAAAATTGGTGTAGAATTTGAAAAAACTTAAAACATGAAAAACTAGTGAAATTTCATTATCTTTTTAACGCCATATCATCTATCTAATTTGGCCAAACGATTGAAAAAATATCATGCAAATATTGTCCGCACTTTTATGTATATGTACGAATTTCGGTATATTACAAATTAATCAAAATCGGTGCAGAATTTGAAAAAAGTTTAAACATTAAAAGAATATAAAATTTCATTATCTATCTAGCGGTATATTATTTGCCTTATTTGGACAAACGGTTGAAAAAATATCGCGCAAATACCGTCCATTCGTTTTTGAATACGTCCGAACTTCGGTATTTTCTAAATTATTCAAAATCGGTGCAGAATTTGGAAAAACTTTAAACATGAATAAGATGCGAAATTTCATTATCTATCCAACGGTATATCATTTGCATCATTTGGATAAGAGGTTAGAAAAATAGTGAAAATTCATTATATACCTATGTAGGAAAATTTTGTATTTTGAAAATTAAATTTAGACCGTTTAAATTTTGCGAAAAGTGTGAACATGAAAATGTTGCAGTTTTTTATTATTATTCAAACGGTATATATTATTTGCTTAATTACGATAAATAGTTGAGAAACTCGATATATAATACATATATTAAAACAAACGGGCAGTTCAAGTACTTCAGACAGAAAGTTCAACCATCGGTTCTATCTTGACAAACACGCAGGTCGAACCTTACGGTTCACGTAGTTTAATTATAACGGTGCATGCAGTTCAACCTTCACATAGCAGGCAGTTCAACCTCCACAGCACGGCAGTTCAACCTTCACAAGGCAGGCAATTTAACCTTTATAGGGCAGGCAGTTCAACCTTCTAGGTAGGCAGTGCAGGCTCATGTCCCGATCAGTTCAATACTTTGTTTTTTAAATATACATCCACGCAAATTTAAAAATATACTAAAAAAAGTTGCGAAATTTTTTTTTTTAGCGTTGTATTCCATCCCGATATATAATCTATACATTAGAACAAACAAACGGTTCATGTAGTTGAGATGGTAAGTTCAAGCCTTAGTTCAACCTTAACAAACACGTAGGTCAAACCTTATAAGTCAGTCAGTTCAACCTTCACAGCGCATGCAGTTCAACCTTCATAGGATAGGCAGTTCTACTTTCACAGGACAGGCAGTTCAATCTTAACAGGACAGATAGTTCAACTTTGCAATTAGGCAATGCAGTCTTATGTCCTGATTAGTTTAATACTTTGTTTTTTTAGTTAAATTCATACATAATTTTAAAAAACTTATGATATGAAAAAGTTGTGAAATTTTATTATCTTTTCAAGGCCGTATCATTTGTCTAATTTGGATAATGTTGAAAACATATCGTGCAAATACCGTCCGTCCTTTTATATATACATCCGAATTTTGGTACATTAAAAATTGTACAAAAGCAGTGCTGAATTTGAAAAACATTTAAACATAAAAAAGATGCAAAATTTTATTCTCTATCCAACGTTATATCATTTCCCTCATTTGAATAAACAATTAAAAAAATATCGTGCAAATACCGTCCGTCCGTGTCTAAATACGTTCGAATTTCGGTATTTTCAAAATTGTTCAAAATCGGTACAGAATTTGAAAAAACTTTAAACATGAGAAAGATGCAAAATTTCATTATCTATCCAACGGTATATCATATGTATCATTTGGACAAAGGGTTGAAAAAATATCGTGCAAATACCGTCCGCCCATGTTTTAATACGTCCGAATTTCAGTATTTTCAAAATTGTTCAAAATAGGTGCGAGATTTGAAAAAACTTTAAAGATGAAAAAAAATGCAAAATTTCATTATCTATCCAACGGTATATCATTTGCATTATTTGGATAAGCGGTTCAAAAACTAGATTGGAAGTTCGTTCTATAACTATTTAGGAAAAAATTATATTTTAGAAATTAAATTTATACCGTGTAAAATTTGCGAAAAGTGTGAACATAAAGAAGTTACGGTTTTTCATTATCTTTCCAACGGTATATTATTTGCTTAATTCTGACAAACCGTTAACAACTTAATGTATAATTTATACATTATAACAAAATGGACAGTTCAAATAGTTGAAATGGTAAGTTCAACCTTTTTTTCGGAAAATTCAACCTTTCCAAAGGATCTTGGTCTGTTGAGATCAGTCAAACTATATATTTAACCCCACATGTATAGACTTCGCTTTCTGTGCCTATGAGCGCCACATGCATTCCTAAGTGCCTCTTTCGAGAATGGCAGGATACGATACCTAGAATGGAATTGAAACTAGTACGTTTTGTTGCTCCCTAAGTGCCTCTTTCGAGAACATCATGAATGCTGCAAGATTTCATCTTGCATTTATGTTCGGATTAGCACACATAGATCCTTAGTTCCTTACCCCTAGCGCTCGCCATAGCTCACCAGAAAATCTAAGTGATTTAATCAGCGTAACTAATCTCCATAAGCATATAAGGAACATATGGAAACAGATAAAGAAATTACACAAAAGTAAGACACTTCTCATGATTTTCATCTTGCATTTATGTTCGGATTAGCTCGACACCCTACCACTTCCTCTCCGAGCATACCAACATGGACATCGACAAGCGCGCTCAAGCAATAAAAAAACTACATGAAGATACAAGAGCCACTATCGAGCAATAAGTTCTTCGCCAAGCATCAAGGCTAAGCAAGACCAATAGATGATCTTTGAAAAAGATAACCTCGTGTGGATACACCTAAGCAAGGACCGCTTCCCCAAGGAACGTGATTTCAAACTCAAGCCAAGAGGAGATGACCCTTTCAAGGTCCTCAAGAAGATCAACAACAATGCATATATCATCGACATCCCTACGTCCAAGTATCTCGCGAGCAATACATTCAATGTGAAAGATGTCAGCACTAGCACCTGAATCTCTCCTTTTCTCTGTAACTCACAATCGCTCTGGATCTGACGAAAAGAGATGAGCTCGAGAGAGGGTTTTGCGCAGCGTACGACTGTACTGCTTTTCTGTTTCCCTTCCTTTTATTCTGGCGAATACAAAGCCTGCCGAGGTATGCGCCACGTTCGAACTGAGTCGTGCCATCCCACAACTGAACGTGCAGCTCCTGGCGATCCTAAAAACCAGGTCGTGTGGACCCTGGATAAGCTGCCTAAACGACTAAGTCTAGGACTGTTAACTGAATAACTCTGAAACTAAGTCTAGGACTAAGCGTGGACCCTGGATAAGCTGCCTAAACGACTAAGTCTAGGACTGTTAACTGAATAACTCTGAAACTCTAACAGCTAACACTACTAACGGCAGGGTTTATTCAACAAAGGACCCATCGCCATTCCATGGAGATGATGAGGATGAAGAGTCAAGGACGACTCTTTCCCAAGGGGGGAGCTGATGCAGCCCATCCTATCGACGTCACTACATCTACTACGCCAAGTCCCCCAAGTGGCCCAATGACCCGCGCTCGAGCCAAACTCCTACATGAGAAGGTGAACTCGCACCTCTCCATGTGTGACTTTGACTCTCCTTTGAATGGCCTGCTACTTCATGCCAATACTTTATGCATCTTTGGATATAACCCCAAAGAAGGAACGCCAAGAGCACGTGAGAAGGAAGCTCCAGACGAATCTGGCAACAATTCTAGCGACACCGGAAATCTCACCAAAATCCCGCCTCCAATTCTAGCACCCCACCGGAATCTCCCACGGCACACCTTTACGAACCGGAACTTTCCGGCGATCGCCGGACTTCTGGCTAACCACCGAAACCGGCATCAGCACCCCGTTCTGGTGGAGACCGGAATATTCAAGCGTTCACAGGAAACTTTCGGCGACAAAACCGACGTCGCCGAACTTATCACCGAAAACGGCTGAAAAAATTCCTTTACCTACCCCTTTGCCCTAAGTACTCTAAATAGCCCATATGGCTCCTCCTTTATTCCTTAGACTTGGATAATTGAATTAGAAAAAACCCTTTGTGGATCTATCTAGTTTAAGTCTCATGCTCCTTGATAAGGAGCACCAATTATCCCCAACCTGTTGGATTTTGCCATAGTGCGTTCAAGTTGTACATGGCTTTGGAGTCGATGTTCCTTCTCCAAGTTGTCAAGATCTCACCAAGCCTCCCGCTCGCCGTGCCGGTTAGAGAGAATGTTCTTGCCCGCCATCGATCATAGGGCTTGTGTCGGGCCGGTAGCCACCGGCGTGAGCTATAGATTGTTTTGTGTATTGCGTGTGTGTTGTGTTCACCGTGTTCTTCGCGTGTGAGTCCGCTTGGATTTCATCCTCCCTCTCTCCCCCTCACGATTCCACCGCGATTCCCGGAGATTCGCGAAAGATCGGGCAACCCTAAGGGGTCACCCCTAACAGTTTCATATTTGGATTTCACCTCAGATAAATAACTTTGCTTTTGTATCCAGATTCTGTAAACAGTGTCATGGAGATATTATAGAGAACAACGCTTGCAAGAAGATGGTCACGAATCAGAAGAGGCCCTACAACAGCTCAATTGAGTAACGGTGGTTTGGCCACGCATTGTTGTGGACAGTGGGGCGTGGTCGTTTTCATCTGCTCCCTCTATTTGGTGGCTATTCTGAGCATGGGCCCTGTATGTCATCAGGCATGGAGTGGATTGCTGATCTGTCGTGCGGTTCTATCTGCCGGGGGATGGGGGTTGTCTTCTCTGGATTCCTCCGCGGCTCTGCCTTCTGGGTTTAGGATTAGATCTTGCCTCTGCCGATGAGGATCTTGGTCCATTCCTTGGGCTGTCGTTTTTCTTCTCGGCGTGGTGTCCTGCTCTCGTTTTTACCAGAGGTTGGGTGCTGCTCTAGAGTTTGGCAGCTAGGTCAGCCGGTTTCACTGTCGGGCGGCGCCGTTGCTGCTAGGGATTAGAGCTAAAGGTTTGTTTTTCATTTCCGTTCCATGTCGTTTTTGCTTTTTATTGAGCGTTCTTCTGTTTCTTCTTGGTATGTTGGCCCATCCTCTTGACTGCGTTGTTTGTTTGTGGTGCGCTTCTTCTGTCTGCAGACTAACGTGTGGAGCTGCTGGAGGCCGCTGGTTTTCTTCCGCTCTTGGTATTTCTGTTGTTTGTTTTCTTGCATCGCTAAGGGGCGATTTTCCCTGGTTCGGTTGCTAGGTTGCCCCGATGAAAGAAAGGTTGACGCAGAAGAAAACCTAGGGCAGACGATCATGGAGCTGATCAAGTCAGTCACAGGGTATGACTTCGATGAGGTGAGGTGCGGTTTTCCCCTACTCATCATGAAATTAGTAGGCTTATCTTTCTTGGCAGAGACGTGCCAGGAACTCTACAAAGACGCCTTGGAGGTGTCAAAAGACTGGCAACAGGCTGCGCGCCAGGTCTGCTATGCGCCCAGTATAGCCAGTTCTCGGTTCTGCCAGCTCATAAGTTGAAGGACCCAACTCTGCCATGCTCACTGGAGGCATTTGCTGCACACGAGAGGCTGCTTCAGAAGGTACAAACATATAGAATTGCAGCTGGCTTACAAATAGCGTTTTATTGGCGTATTGCATTTGGAACTAAATCTTGGTTTCGTAATTCTGATTACTAATCATCTGTTGTTTTTCCATGTAAAACGCAGACTTAGAACACACAACCAGCAGGCCAGACCATCAGCAGCCGCAGTGATAGAAAGTGGGCATAGAAATTCTCATGCAAAAGTGAACGGCCAGGCCACATGCGATCAAGTTTTGCAATGCACCTTCTGAGTGCCCCCAACAAACAATGAAGTATTTTGCTGTAAGATAACGAACCTAAGCATGCCATATGAGGCTTGTCGTACTATGTTTTACTAGAATAATAGATCAATTTTTGTACGTGTTCAGTGTAAATTCTGTTCCACGGGAATGCCCATTTATTCTAACGAGTGCGATGAACTCTCAGGAACTGGAGCGTAAGTTAGATTTGGTCTGGTCGTACTGCAATGTGTACTGGAACTATAGAAAATTAGCGATGCATGCTAATATATATATAGGTCCGCTATTCTAAACTTTCACGGAACCTTTTCTGAACTTCACGCGACAAGATAGTGAACTTCCTGACGGACTACCGAGAATCTACGTTTTGGCGGACAGTATTTTAAGCGCAGTTTTTGAACCACTTATCGGAACAATGCATATTATATCGTTGGAAAGATATGGAAATTAAGCAACTCTTATATTCACAAAGTTTTCCCGAATTTCATACGGTTTAGAAGTAATTTTAAATATACCAAACGCAATTTCTGTAAACTTTGTCGTTTTTATACATTGTTTTAGCCGCTATTTTCGAACCTACCGTTGGAAAGATATGGAAATTGCGCAACCTTTATGTTCACAAAGTTTTCCCAAATTATGCATGGTTTAAGAGTAGTTTTAAATATACTAAAATCTATTTTCATGAAATTTTCTGTTTTTTACTATTTTTTGGGTCTTATTTTCACACAGCTCATCGGATTGACGCGTGTGATATACCATTAGAACCACGGGGAAAATACACAACTTATTCATATTGAAACTTTTTTCAAATTACTTACGGAGTATATCTAAAATAATTTTAGATATACTGAAAAGAGAGATGGTTGACGTTATGTTAACGCTTTGAAATTGACGTGCCTTTGGTAGTCGGTTGGGGAGGAACGGTGCATTAATGTGAAATTAGACTTGTATTAGTGTTAATTAATCAAGGCGGGGGTCTATTGATGCAATGGAAGAGCGTAGAGATAATTTTAGTACGTAGGATTTCCGTTCGTGAAAAACAGAGTATCCGAACTGCTTTAGACATGCATGTGAACGTCCTGCTACGTGTTAGTGAACTTCCGATCACGATATAGACACTCTCCACTATGTCCGTTTTTTGCCGTAGTTTTCCAACCATTTATCAGAATAATACAAATAATATAAGGTTAGAAAATTATGCAAATTCCGCATCTTTTTCGTATAGACCACCTTTTAAAATTCTCGACAATTTAAGAGCAGATTTAATAATACAAAACTCTATTTTTTAGAACTTTCTTACTGTTTTCACACTGTTTTTTCAAAGTTAATTTTAAGGTTATATATAGTCAACTACTAATGTTCACTAAGTGAATTTCAAAAAAATTGTACAGTAAAATTTCTCCCTGTTTTCTTGAATTTTTTTATAGAGTGAACTTCGTAATTTTTGTATAGCAAACTTCTGTTTTATGTGTTTTTTGGTGTAATGCGCATGATAATGAACTCTGGGATAAAACAAGAATGAACTTCCTAAAACGTAATGGTTAACTCTTTGAATTTCTTAAATTGATGACCCTAGTAAATATAAAGTGAACTGGCCGGACACGAGATATGAACCGCCTAGCCTCGACATGTGAACTGCCCAGCATCGTTAGTGATTTTCTTGTCATGCTCAAAGTGAACCTTCACAAAAAGCGAATTTGAGAGTGAACTTCAAAAATTTATGTAGTGAACTTGAAATTTTTGAATAGTGAACTTTCGAAAAAAGTAAAATTAACTTCTGAAAAGAATAAAGTGAACTTCATTAAAATGAAGCGAACTTCTGAAAAATATAAAGCGAACTTCCAAAGGTGAAGACAGGACAGTGAACTTTCACGGAAACCTTTCTGAACTTTCATGGAACCCTTTCTGAAGTTCACGCGACAAGACAGTGAACTTCCTGACGGACTACCGAGAATCTACGTTTTGGCGAACAGTATTTTAAGCCCAGTTTTTCAACCACTTATCAGAACAATGCATATAATATATCGCTGGAAAGATATGAAAATTGCGCAACTTTTAAATTCACAAAGTTTTCTCAAATTTCATACAGTTTAAAAAAGTAATTTTAAATATACCAAACGCAATTTTTGCAAACTTTGTCGTTTCTATACATTGTTTTAGCCGTTATTTTTGAACCGCTTATCGGATTGATGCATGCTATATACCGTTGGAAAGATATGGAAATTGCGCAACCTTTATGTTCATGAAGTTTTCCCAAATTATGCACGGCTTAAGAGCAGTTTTAAATATACTAAAATCTATTTTCGTGAACTTTTCTGTTTTTCCTATTTTTTGGGTCTTATTTTGGGCGGGGGGCGGCGCGCCGGAGGTGAGGAGGGGGCGGCGCGCGGGAGGTAGGGAGGGGGCGGCGCACGGGAGGTGGGGATGGGTCGGCGCGCGGGAGGTGGGGTGGGGATGGCTCAGGTGTAGAAGGTCTTTATTAGGGGAGTGGGTTGTAGAATAGTTGTTCTACAACCATCTAACTTGGCGGCTACCTAGGCATGCGGTCACTACCGTTGGATATAGAGATCACAGCTACAGACGGGATCATGACGAAACGGGGTGGATCATTTTCCGTCAAATGCAAACGCGCGCGTTGCATTGGTGTGAGTTTGCGAAAAGCATTTAGCCATGACGTTCGACCACGGTCACGAACAAATGACTGATGCTCATGGTGTTTCTCTTTTGAACCATGGCAACAAATCGACCACGCTAGCTAAAGCATCCGTCCACGTTGCTCCTCCATGGCCCTGAACGATGGCTGGTTTTCCTGGTGTTCCGCTTTTCATCATGGCGAAAGCATCCGTCGACACCGCTCATCCACCTGGTGTTTCTCTCTCCGAACCATGGAAGAAAAACCCACGGTGGCACGTCCACGGTCGTGAAACATGGTGGTTATCCCCTAGTGGTTCTCTTTCCAGCTTGGCAAAAAGCATCCGACCACGCCGCTTGTCCACGACGGCGAAGCGTGGCTGAATTTTTTTGGCGGGAGAGTGGAAGCTGCTCTTATCGGCATCCCATTTTCTCCATGAAGCCCTCCCGCTTGCTCCCCCAAAAGCATTGGTACTTTATTGAGTGACCTCACAAGATAGTTCACTCTATAATATATATAGCTTACAAGGCTATGAACTTAATCTGTAGCACTTGAAAGCATAGCACACATTGTAATTAGCAAATCGAACTTGCATTTCTTCAGAAAATATCCAAGAACAAAAGACTTCGCCCTTTCTAGTTGATCCAGTGACATATTAAAGACCCAAAAAAACTCATTTTGAATCAGATAAGCTACACCTAAGTTGCAAAACTATCCCACTTGTAATTTAGAACAGAGTGAGGGCAAATGAGAACAAGCATCACATGGCAGCTAGTCACTCAAAAAGATCAAGATGAAGCAGTATGTGTTTGCTGCTGCAGCCATATATCAGCTCCATGAGCTAGATAAATGAGCTTATTCACTGCATGAACGGTGCTCGGTGCCTGCCTTATTGGATGAAGGTGTCTGAGCAAACAGTAAACGGAGCCTAACACTATGTTAAAAGGTGCCTGAACATCGACGCGTGGTCGGTTGACCAAAGACAGTGAATGGTTTGCTACCACTGAGCTTGACCAAAAATGCAGTAAATAATCCCGCATTTTAAAGGGGATTTGCCAAGGAAGATATCTGAAATCCATCGGGCTAGGGGTATACCTATAGCATTTTAAAGGGGATTTGCATAAACCATGCAGAGCCCACGTGTTGAGCATAATGTGCCCAATATATTTAAAACGGTGCCTGAAGGAATGCAACACATACACACATTATTTGGGACTGAATAATAGCAAATCTGTTATAAACAATTAGCAATTCAGCACACAATTATCAAAAAAGAAAAAAGCAATTTAGTAGAAACCGAGATAACTGAAATTAAATGGGCTCTAAATCAATCATTCAGATTGTTCAAGCAAGAACCAGGGAGGATACATAGTAATTTTTTACAAGCAGAGCACAAGGAAAACAAACTTGGATGGAGAAGAAAATAAAGGAATCACCATTCTCCATGCTAATGGAGCTACACATCTGATAAATTAAATGAGGAAATCAAAAAAGTTCTCATGTGAAACCAGTGCCTTGTACAATACCAAACGATGCATGAATGATGAGGAAGCGGTAGCTGAGAGTAGGGAGTGGGATAGAGACCACAGAAGACGAAGCAACATGCAACAAAGAAATCTTGATCTTGAAAAAGCTACAGCTAAATCACATATCTTGCACACATGGAACGAACAAAGCCCATCTGAAATCATCCGGTGCTGCCCAAAGATAGAGAACAGTGCCAGTACAACACCAAACGGGGCATCAACAAAATTTCAGGAACAGATGAGAGGGTGGAGTACAGTGAGCTGCTCCTATCCTCCTCCGTCCTCGTAGCACGCCACGGCCGGAGCAGGCCTCCTTCCTCCTCGCTACACGCCACGGCCGGAGCAGACTCGCCTCGACAGGAGCAGTGTTCCCTCCTCGCCGCACGCCATGGTTGGAGCAGGCGCGCCGCAACCCGAGCAGGCCTCCTCACCGCACCCCATGACGGATCAGGGCACCAGGCGTGTTACGTTACGCCCATGCCTGTGCAACGACCACCTCGTCTGTGCTTGCCTCGCTCGGTGACGGGGAACAAAGATGAGGGCGGTGGGCTGAGTAGGGATGCCGCCGGCCAGACTCAGTGGACGCGGTGGATGACGGTATTGCCTGAGCAAGAAGATCGATGTGGGGGGGTGGGGGGAATCTGTCGTGGGGGTCACGGCTAGAAAATTTAGGAGGGCACGAGACTCAATTGTGGGTGGGTCTTGTGGTCACGAGAGTTGGCGTGCTCGTGTGTGGATTGAGAGAGACCTTTAATTATTGTTTGCTAGCAAAATCAAATTGCCATGGAACTTTTTTGTTTTCTATGGATGTTCGCTTTATGCGTACCTCAGTGGTATGGTTTGTGGCTGTAAAAAATGTGTGGTGTTTGCATATGGCAAAGAGATTTGTGGCTTGACGTGGTGGTGGTTTTGAATTGGAAAATTTGCACCCGGTCTAACACCGTTAGTGGAGGTTGTGCTCCTGGGTTCATATCAAGTGATATGTGTAGTTGATCCAATGGTTGTATGGACGTGCGTAGGTAGCCGCCTGAGTATCCCACTATTTCCGATATATATATATTACTCCCTCTGCTTCAGGGAGTAGTGATAATGTAGCAGCGATTGCTTCGTTGTCCAAAGGATCTTGGTCTGTAGAGAATCAGTCAAACTCTATATTTAATCCCACATGTATAGACTTCGCTTTCTGTGCCTATGAGCGCCACATGCATTCCTAAGTGCCTCTTTCGAGGACATCATGAATGCTGCCAGATTTTCATCTTGCATTTATGTTCGGATTAGCACACATAGATCCTTAGTTCCTTACCCCTAGCGCTCGCCATAGCTCACCAGAAAATCTAAGTGATTTAATCAGCGTAACTAATCTCCATAAGCGTATGGAAACAGATAAAGAAATTACACAAAAGTAAGACGCTTCTCATGATCTCCACTGCCAGCTATCTGTAAATAGAAGTGGCTAAACAGATATTTCCATGACTACATTCGATGCAAGCGGTACAACAAGCCAAAAGAGGCTCATATATGCACCTCGTCAGCCACACTGTGCAACGACGTCAGGCAGGCGGCGTGGCGAAGCGTGCGTGTCCGTCTAGTACTCCCTCTGTTTCAAATTACTCCGCGCGCACGCTTACCTAGGTGGCCTAGTATTCTTTCATTTTTCATCAAAAAATTCTTAGAATTTTTGGTATACGTAGTACATATTTCATACTATCTATTTCAAAAATCCTAGGATTTTTTTGAATGAGAAATGAGGAAGTACTAGCCCACCTACATAAGCGCGCCGGCGGAGTAATTTGAAACAGAGGGAGTAGTATTTACATCGGTCATAAACTAAAGCTGCCATTCATCTTCAAAAGCAAGAAGATTCTACACATTTAAGAGGCCACATGGTCCAGTGAAACGCTGTGATCATGCATAACTAGTCTCGTCTGAAGACACATCCAAAAGGTCCACAATATTCTGTCACGGTACAAACACAGTACCAGCTTGACAGGGACTAGCTTTTCTTGTGTCACACTTGTCTTTAGGGGCTTGTTCAACACTCTCTCCCCTTAAGCACTTCGCATCCTAAATGCCCTTATATGTTGAATTGCATGATAGATGATCCTAGATTACACAAACAAAATCTTTGTGTATGTCATATCATTTTATATACACAAGTGGGGTCAATTAAATTTGTCACCTGAGTACTGTGGGAATTCAATTGAGTGATAATGAAGTATTTATGTTTTATATTTCACGTCTACATTGCACTGGATTTTTTTTGAAGGAATACATTGCACTTGATATTGTTCTTCTAGTACCAGCATATTGAGCATACATGCAAACCGAAAGCCCATTTTGAGTAAGGTAGCGCTAAGAATATGTTATTATGTTGAAGGTGAATGTATGTTTCAAGAGAATAAATTTATATATGCAGTCGATACTGTCAAGTTAGGTTCTAGGTTTCTTCAGGTCATGTATATCCTTAATTATATCTTTGATTGCATATACACGCTCTCTATGCTATCTACTGTATTAGCACAGTCCTTGGTTAGAAGTTTTTTATAGTGTCATAACCAATGGTTTTTAAGTACGTGGAATATTTTTTGTGATGGCTGATTAAATTATCAAGCCAACATGATTTGCAAGATTGCATCTGTGTAGTCATGAATATGGCATGTTGTAACTATAGTTATGTAACGTGGATTGGATGGAATGATGACATAGGGCTGGTTGGAGGCAGGGGCGAATCTCATGAACAAACAGTGGGTGCAGCACCAACGATGGCCACCGAAGCACTAAGGAGTTCACTTAATTTCTGTGCTGACCCCAGCCCAAAAATTAGAATGACCCCATCCCAAGTTACGACAAGGCAAAAGCATCGCTGCACCAGCCCATCTTCAGCTTTAACATTTCTGAGTATGAACTCTCAAAGCCAGCTGAATAAAGTAGCCTTGGAAAAGCACAAATCTAACATATGGCCCAGTCATTGCTCAGGTCCATACGTGAGGGAGTAGTTCCTAGACACGAAACGTAGCTAGCTTAGTCGCGTGCAGCCAGCATCCATCTCATTCCCTAGCGCGGCACAGTAAAAAAACCAATTCCTAGCGGCGGCGCTAGTGTGGCACCAACAACTTACGTGATCGCTGCAGGGCTGGTGGCCGGTGGTGAGTGGTGACACAACGATGGAGACAGAAACTGTATCTGCTTTGCAGAATTTAGGTAATGCACCACCAAATTCACTTCTAGGACATGTCCTCACCTATAAATTTTTGTTAGTCTAGCCATCATGCCCTATCATGGATACCAAGTCTAAGATCGCATCGTCTTTTCATTTATTTTTCCAGATTATGTTAAGAAAGAAAATATCAGATGGTGATGTGTGTATTTCTAGGCAACCTAAAATATCTACTAATCCTTCGGACAATTCATTGCCAAGAGAAATTAATTTGGAAGAACTTCCTTATGATCAGGCCACCAGAAAAGGATCCTAAAGTATTCCAAGAATCCTAGGAAGCAAGACGAGATGCTTCCGAACAATGAATATTGTCAAGAATGTGTTGGAAATAATATGGGGGAGTAATTCATGAGTGATGGTCTCATCTACTCTGTGGAGAAAGATATGTTTCCCACTATTTCTAAGGCCATCGTGATTAATCGCTTAAAGAAAGTGAAAAATCGAGAAGGGAAATTATAAAATGTGAGTGAGTCCACTCACATGTTTCTATTATAAATGTTTTCTCATGCCTTTAATTATTTACATGCAATTTTTGTGAGTATAACATATTTTTTCTTAGTGTCTCCACACTCCAGGATGCTACAAATGAGGCATTGGAATATTGTTTTCCGGAGTTACGACTTCAGTTTCTCATTAAAATTTGTCAAGAAGTGGATTTAGTACGTCATCTAAATGGTATGTCTTGCCTTTATTTATGTAATACTATTCTATCATTGTACACTTCGTCACTTGTATTGCCTTTTAAAGCTATATTATGGTACGCGAGATGGCCTGGTATAATACTTAAATATATTGGTCTGATGTGCATACCTCTATTGTAACCGACCCCATCACCATTTTTTTTCAAGATTCACCCCTGGATGGAGGGGGTGATTCAAGTTATTTTGTAGTTTTGTTTCGCTAAGGGTTGTACTATCAAACAATGATGTTCTTTTTTTTTGAGATCCAAACAATGATGTTGTTAGAGCAACTCCAACAGATGCTCTATATGCTGGTGCTGTAAAAAGGGTTTGCAGCGCGCGCTATGCGGATACAGCGGGCAGCGCCAGCGCATGCTTCACCAGATGCGCCAAAATGCAGCGCCGAAACTGCCCTTTTTCAGGCGCGCTATAATGCAGCGCCAAAAACCACATTTCACACAATTGCAAATCAAATAAAGATCTAGAAAATAGGCTAAAATATTTTACATGGAAATTAAACTGAAATTAAAACATAGTGTGAACATAACGAGTTCTAGTGCACAAACTGAAATTAAACTAAAATTTAAACCTAAATTCTACTCTTCGCCATCCGAGGTGGTGTCGTCGGATTTGGTCCACAGATCGTCCCACCTCGGGTCGTCGTCGGAGATGGTGCACGGGCCCTCCATTTGTGCTTTGATGAACGCCTTCCGTCGATGCCGGTCCGCCCTCTTTGCGCTCCTATTGGCCCTCTTCGCGGCGTAGAATTTGATCTCCGCCTGGACGTCATCCGAGAACTCCCTCTTCCAAGCCGCGATGGCGCGCTCATCCGCTTCGGCGATGGTGAGCCGCCGCTGCACCAGGCGATGGCGGCGACGGTCCTCGTCGGTGATGAGGCGTGGAGGGCCCGCGACGAACTCCGCCTCCTCCAGCGAGTTCACATCGTCAAAGTTCATGTCTCGCCGCGGGCAGCCGAGGCGCCACATCGTGGCGTCATAGACTGTGCGCGCTCTCATACATGCCGAGCGTGAGGCGAAACCCAGCGGCGCGCAGCTCGGCGTAGCACGTGTCGTTCAGCCGCGCGCGCGCCACAGAATCCCGACGAGCTCAACGGACCGCAGCGGCGCGGAGGCATCCCAGCGATGGACGGCAGGCTTCAGCGCGGCGCGGGGACGGGTGGTGGAGCGGCGGCAAGGCGCGGCGCGCAGGGCTGTCGGTGGGTGGGGGAATGTGGATAGGGGCGGAAGGTTCAAGTGGTTGAGCTGCGCGCGTGATAAGCGGCGCACCAAAATTTGGTGCATTGGATAGTGCCATATCCCGCGCGGGGCAAAAGATTTAGCGCGCACCCTTTTTTACCTCGCCCGCTAGAGGTACGCGCGCGCTCCCACGCGCTATATTGGAGGTTTTTACCGCGCGGCACCAATTTCCAGCGCTGTTGGAGTTGCTCTTATGTACATGACTTACTTTAGGTTTTTTCTTTGAGTAATGATTTACGTTACGCTTAGTAGTTTATTATATGAAGACCCGGTTTGTCTAAATGAAGTTATGTTTGCAGTACTCATGTTTTCTATGTATTTGCATTGCATAGTCCATTTTATCCATATTTTCTTAGATATTTCCATCTCAAAATAAATTCCGTCAGTTGAAATTCCGCCACAAACGAATCAAAATTCTGTAAGTTGTTAAACTGTGACTAAGCACAGCATACTGATGGAGGTTCCACCTAAAGCATTTTGTGACAAATTTGAAGCAACCATGATGAAGAACATGGTGGATTGGAATCCCAATTCAACTCAGAGGAGCCGAGGAGGAGCTAGTAACTGACTTTGGCACGATTGGTGCAGACTGCAGCCTCCGATCAGTGTTTTTCAGAGGAAACCCCACGGTCCAATAACACGAGAAGCGAAGACGCAAGGGGCCAGGACACCCAATCCCCCAGTTCCCCGAACCAACCATGGAGTGCACGGCCCGGCAACTCACAGCAAGCTGGAACGGATCAAAGGTAACAGACACCGATCGCGACAAGCACGCGCGGCGGGGGGGGGGGGGGGGGGGGGGGGGGACGCACCTGGTTGAACTCGAGCACGTCGGAGCGGAAGCGTATGCGGTCGCCCTTGTCGATGCCGACGCCGCGGGGCACACCGCGCAGCACCGCGCCGCCCCCTCCCGGTACGGAGACGTCCCTTGCCCCTGCCTCGTCGAGGTCGACGAGCAGGCGGCGGAGCTTGGCGAACCGCAGGCGGAAGTCAGACGTGAGGTCGAAGCCCGCGCCCAGCGCACGCGCCACCTCCTCCCCCACCTCCATCCCCCCCTCCCTCTCTCTTCTCTCCTTCCCTTCCCTCTCCCTCCACGCACGCACGCGCACTCAGCACACGGCTGGGAGACTGGACAGCTAGAGCCTCCTATCCTCCTCCCTGTGGCTCATGCGTTTGTCGTATCGTGATGCGGAGAAGAGGAGGAGGAGGAAGAAGAAGAATTGTTAGGAAGGTTTGACTACGGAAGAGTCGCACGAAGGAAGGAGGAAGGGGTTTGGTTGGTGAAAGCATGGGCCACACGACAGAGTAACTGAAGCGGGAACAGTGCAGAAAGGGAACGGAAGCTCAAGGACAAAGCAGGTTTTTTTTTAACGGGGAACATGCTGCATTAATTCTGGGTGGTGTCACAAATTACATCCAGGACCTCAAGAAACTAAAAAATTACAACCTGGTCTTGGAAACATGCAAAGATGGCCTCACAAAGTTTTTTGAGAAAGCAATCAAGTCCATCTTCCTCACCGCCGATGTCCAGAGATGGAATCCGTCGACGGCCACCGATTTCATCACTGGGGACGCTACCACTTGGGATGAAGAGGGTGACAAGCGTCGTCGCCGCACCATCGAAGAAGGGCCTCCATTGTTGGAGATTGAATAGACGATTCCATGGCGTCGTAAGGTGCATGCCTTTGGCACCAAAGATAGGTGGCCTGCAGAGGACCACCTTAATATAGCTCGAGGTCGCAACAGAATCTCCCCGCCTCAGTGAAGCTCCAGCTCCCAGAACGTCGTTAGAAGTACTTCTCTCCCCGCCTCCACGGCCGGCCAGAGAAGCAAGGAGAGACGTCTCCTGAAATCGAAACTCACCGAGGCCACAGACCTTATTCTTGGAGCAGCCAATGGAAGTGTTCATCGTCGCTTCCGTCTCCTCCCATCGGAGCACCGCAACGAGAAGCACCACCCCCAGCAAGCACCGGATCTGGCCTGAGAGATCCGGCACAACACTCCCGGCATAATGCCAACTACAGGCACATGGCCTCAACACAGAAACTAAGCTACTACTAGATCTACTATAGATCCTATCTATTCCGGCGCCTCCTCTTAGCCTAGCCCAGCCAGCGTCGCCGGCAGGGATGGCCTCGGGTTAGCCCTGTTCAGCCAAGCTGACTCTCAAGGCGCGGGTGTGCGATGGAGACGAGAGGAGGTGAAAGCGGTATCGAAAGAAGGACAAAGCAGGGTGAGAATACAGCTAGGGAAATAATAACCAACGTTTAGAGCATCTCTAGCGATAACTGTAAAGTTGTGAACTATAAAGGACGGATACAGGTCATGATAAACCTTGTTTACCGTTCGAAAATAGCCGGCGCAGAACGAAACCCGCAAACACGAATTGTGAAAAAAACTGTATCGCGTTTGCGGGCTTCGTTCTGCGCTGGCTATTTTCGAACGATAAACAGGGTTTTGCATCATCAACATTTCATAGTTTTGAAACATGCTTCATAGTTTTGAAATATGTTTTGCATCATCGATCAGCATTGTCACAATCAAAGCAACCCAAATACAGGCCAAGCAAAGTACAACCATATGACCCAAAATATAGCTCAAGCTAAATCGTCGGCGCCGCCCTCACCATCACCGCCATTAGCATCAGCACTCATAGGAGACTCATCTAGGGCCGATGACGATGGAGCACTACCTGATACAGCCCGTCCTACGAACGCCACTACATCTACACCACAAAGTCCCCCAATTGGACCGATGACTCGTGCCCGAGCCAAGCTCCTCCAAGTGAACTCGCTCCTATCTTCGTGTGACTTTGATACATCAATGGATGACATGCTACTTCATTCCCCGATGTTGTTCATCTCAAGTACCAATACATCAACCAGCAAAGCGGAGCAACTACGATTGAAGCACCCAGCAGCTGTCAGGCGCCACCGATACTACCGCTTGATAGTAGTTGAAAGGATCGTACGGGCACCTAGAGGGGGGTGAATAGGTGTTACTTCAAATTTTACTCTTTTTCAAGTTAGGGTTTGACACAAAAGGTAAATTCTCTAGATTATGCAACTATGGTGAATTTACCTATATGTCACTCTAGCACAAACAATAAGCAAGAACAAGATAAGTAAAGTACGGTAAAGGATAGAAGTAACCAAAGTGGAGCACGCGGAGACACAAGGGTTTGTTTCCCGTAGTTCTTTCCTTTTGAGGGGAAGTACGTCTACGTTTGGAGAGGGGGTGGTTCCAAACCACCAACGCCACGAGAGGCCTCCCTTGTTCTCCGATGAACCTCACCCCAAAAGGTTCGATTCACCTCTTCCACTATATCGGCAACCTTCGAGGTGGAAGCCGGCACCTTTACAACAAATTCGAGGCACACATCCACAACCTAATTGGAGGCACCCGGATACAAGCAAGCTGTCAAACAATCAAAGACAAGCTTGTAAGAATCAAATCAAAAGCTAGGGTTTTCAAAGAAACACTAGAGCAAGGGGCCCTCAAGTGAATGAGGGGAAATGAAGATCTCTTTTGGTGAAGCTATAGATCAAGGCCTCCTTCTTCGATTCTCCAAAGATCAATGACTTTGGATGGTTGAGCGAAGAGATCTTGAGGATTTGGTGACTCAAATGGTGATGATGTTCTTGAACTGGTCGAGAAGTTCCCAAGGTAGAAGAAGGGGCCTTTATATAGGGCCCCTGGAATTAGAGCCGTTGGGAGCCACTTACCCTAGACAATCCGGCAAAAAGCAGTCGGACAGTCCGGCCCAACCGGACACTCCGGGAGACTACCAGCGGACACTCCGGTCTGGCAGAGTTTCCAGCCAGTGTCTGGGTTGTGTCCGATGTGGCATACAGACTGTCCGCACCGGGCGAAGAAAATCTTGTGAATCCTCATGGTCGGACAGTCCGGTAGAAACCAGCCAGATAGACCGATGGGACCGAACACTTCGGCACACATCTGCCGGACAGTCCGGCAGGACTTTGTCTCTGCATTGATTTGTTCCTGGGGAGCCCTTTTTCCTTAGGTACAATTTACAATAATGTAGCTAATATCTCCTGAAACATTTAACAACAGATTAAACATATCCAAGTGTTGTCAACAAACATCAAAACAATATGAAGGGCATAAATGCTCTTTCAATCTCCCCATTTTTGGTGTTTGATGACACCCAAGGATTTGCATATAGGATAGGTAATAATTTTCACAATAGGAGATTTACAAAATCCAAAGGTATAATATGGACAGCCCCTGGATCTTACCACAACGATTAGTGCACTTCGGCCATCAAATCGAGCCATTACATTGCGTCTGCACCGTACGATCGTTCTTAGTCTCTTTTACCCTCGCAAACAGTGTTCCGTGCAATCTGTAGACACACACAAGTATGGTCTCTACTAGTGGGACCATCGTCCACAAGGCCCACTAATTAGGGTCATACCGATTATTTTTCCGGGGGAAGGCAAGTTTCCTCACGGGATTGAAGCAGCGAGACCGCCTATCGCTCGTTGGGTGAAAACCCTAGCTGCCACGCGACCTCCTTCTCTTCCTATCCTCTCGCGCGCCGCCTTCCCTCGCCTCCATCGTTTCCTCTCCCTGTGGGCTGTCGCCGCTACTCTTTGTGTGGGTCGACCGAGAGCAGTGTCGTCGCAGTTCGCGCGCCGTCGCGCACCTTGCCATGAGACGGCAGGGCTGGGCGGAGGGCGGAGATGGAGCTCGTGCTCGAGTCCACCCCGCCTCCGCTGCCGCCTCCTCCACCGCCGAACCTGCCACCGGCTCACCACTGCGATGTCGTCGTCCGCCGCCGGCCCAGCAGCCACCTCGTTCGCCGCCCGGCGCAGCCGCCCTAACGCCCGTGCCTGACGCCACCCACGACCGACGCCAAGGATAGATGCCGCCGCCCGCCGCCCCACACGTGCTTGTCCCCCCTCGCCCAACCGGCAAGCTCGACCTCGTCCTCCCCATGGCTTCCTCCCAGCCGCAGCAGGTTGATTCAATTTCATTTTTAGTGTATGCTAATTGTAGTAGGATGTTTTGCTAGGAATTCCTAATGGACCGGCAGCTGATACGTCCATTTTGCATCATTATTCTATGTCTTAATTCACTATTATTCATTGATATATTTCGTATTGAGAGGTGATACTTATGTTATTTCATCTGTTTTTGCATGGTTGATGACTTTTGGAGCATGGACCGCTGCAGTCAAGATTCTAATGGAAAAGGTGCTGTTTGGAGGCAAAATTCGCGAAGATCAGAAAATCGGGGAAAATATACGGAAAATCCTATTTTTCCAGAAGACTAAGGATGCCAGAAGACGGAGTGGAGATGGGCCACAGGGGGCCCATACCACCCCCTGGCGTGGGCAGCCCTAGGCCACGCCTGGAAGTGGTGTGGCCACCCTGGCCCACTCCAGCCTCTCCCCTCTGGCGTATATCAACCTCCCGAAACCCTAAGACTCAAGGAGTGACCACAGAAAGATTATGTCGCCTCTGTGGGGCAGAAAACACCGAGAGAGAAAGATCTCTCCGGCAGATAGATTTCTGCCGGGGGAATTCCTTCCCGGAGAGGGGAGATCGTCGCCATCAACACCACCATCAAGCTAGACTTCATCGGGATCATCATCATCATCACCACCATCATCATTGTAACACCCTCGAATCGGCCCTATGCAAGTTTTAGCCCTTTCCGCCAAACCCGCATAGAAACGATTCAAGGACGCCCACCAGGCACTTTCGTGCAGGTGGAAAACGAAGTAATACCATTAGACAACAGTCCTCGATGGGACCCACAAAACAGATATATACAACAACGACTCCATGAGTCAAGAATACAGATATACTATACAAAGATCCAAATCACCTTGAAGACGATAGAGCGTCCGACTACGGACAAGATGCAAATGGGGCTAAGAGCCCTGAAGAATAACCAATGGCGTCCATAACCCTACCCAGGCCAAGCCGGAAGGGTAACCCTGCTAACGATGTCGATCTCAAACCTGCTAAAACAAAAGGGGTACCGACAAAGGGCAAAGGAAAAAGAGGAGCGTCAGCACTGAGGCCAGTACATGGCGAGGCTAGAATTCGACGGTCCTCGCCTACACAGGTATGGTGGGCTGGAGCGGCAGCACAGCGGCACTAAACAACCTATAGAGACTCGAGACAACTAGCGGTTATTAGAGAGGGTAAGAAAGACCTATTCGGATCTAACCTGAAGCTAACACCAAACATACCCATCCTGGTATTTCCCCCTCGAGTCCAAACGAGGAAGTCGGGCCAAGGAAATTCACACAGTTGGCAGTTTTACTCATTCTATTTTAGTTGTAGCATTTACTAGTCAGATATATAGCATGAGTCATCCTAATAGCATAAGTAGTGGGCAGTTTTAATTACCATTCCGTGGTAGTTGGAACATTTACTAGTCAGATATAATTGTCCTGAGGAATCCCAAAACCCAACAGTTGTTGGCACTTTTATCTCATTCCATTGGAGTTGCAACACTTACTAGGCAGGTATAGCATGACACGATACGACCAAGATCCACCGGTTGTTGGCATTTTTAATATCCATTCCGTTATACTTGAGCTGATTACTAGTCACATATTAAGTCAAATTTATAGCACTACTTTAGTTATGCTTGTCTATGATCGAGATACTGTGCTCCAAGTCGTCCATAACCGCGGACACGGCTTTCAGAAAATTTTACCCTGCAGGGGTACACAAATAGCAACACACACTCGATCAACCTCAGAAAAACCAACTCAAAACCAAACGAGGCATTCACGACAAAGCGATCACAGGATTCATAAATATTTCAGGGGGCCACCCCATTAAGCTACCCGCAACGAAGTTGGCCGGCTCCGAGACGGACCCAAGGTTTGCGCCAATGGCTGTAAACGACTGGGAACCCGAAAGTGTGACTGGGCTAGTCAATACCACGAAAACACTCCGCAATCCTAAACAGTACAGGTGCTCCACGCACAATCTTAAATAAAGCAGTAAAACATGGCATAGGTACAGGATAGTAATAAAGCCCCAAACTACTTTGTGGCCCCAAGAAATAGAAATGAATCAAGCTCTGGCTCAGGGAGGGTCCATAAGGCCTCCCGGATGTGGATAGTGCGAAAAATCAAGGAACAGGTATCAAGTACTCGGGGTCCTACGGGACACAAGTGAGCGTGGAAGAACCAAATAACATCTATTACCCACTGATGCCTCTGTATTAGTTATATCTAGCATTTTAATAGTTGTATTTAAAGTCATGATCATAACACGAGATCGCACCTGAGCAAGCAACTACGACTCGCAAGGCCAGCTATCTATCAAACACATGTAATAGGAGGTGTCCAAGGCAATATAGAGGCTGCACGGGATATAACTGGTGTACGGAAACTAAAGCATCACGACACGGATAGCAATAGATCAACAGGAGGAAATAAAGACTATAAATGCAAAATAGGTAGAAGGGGAGAGATGCTCGCCTGGGAATCACTGCCGACGGATCATATCCGAAGAACTTGTCGATACTCGCATCAACTCATCGGCCTAATCCACGAAGAAGCAAACACTAGAAGAAACACCGGATGCAATATTTAATACTACGACAGAAGATCCGGCATGATTATGATATGATGCAGATGCAGTGCAATTAGGCCATTTTAAGCGGAACCGGGGTTCCGACAAATAATTAAATGATTCAAATTGTTTAGACCCCTGCAATTTAAATGTTGTTTTAACAATGCAAAACATGGCATCGGTTTGCTACACCAATTTAAATGGAATCCGGAGTAAGACAACAATATCCCGCATATTGACTCCATAATTTAATTATGAGGTGAATCGGCATAATGCCTCCAAACCACATGATATGCATGCGAGATGAACAATTAATATGCAACAAGTTTTCTATATAGCATTTATAAAATAGGGGCTCGGGAAAAGGTTCACACATCTGGGTTCGGAAGATCTTGGGTTCCGGGGGGTTCGGGGTCTAGGTCTCAGGGTCCAGGGTTCAACGAGGAACGGGATCAGGGAGGAAGAAGATAGATCCAGGGTTCGGTTGTGGCATTCCATGAAGAAGACCTTGTCGAACCGTGGGGACGATCTTGCCGTCGATGGTGAACTTGAATGGATCGGGTACCGGTGGTCTTCGGGTCCGTGTAGACAGTCATGGCGTCCGGGATGAAGAACTTGGCGTTCCGATGGATCGATCTCCGGATCTGGGAAGTCGATCGTGGTGGCCCATGTAGAAGGCCACGGGGTACGGCATCGGATCGGTCTTGGACTTTGGCGTCGGTGGTCGTTGGCGATCTTAGGTTGTATCCTTGTCTTCGGAAGATCTTGGCGAGGAATCGGATGACACCACGACATAGAGCAACTCATCCACCCAACCTCATCGGACCGCAGCAACATGGGCGCAGGCAACACGACACAAGGCGGAACATGGACACTTGAGTGTTTTCAGGAGGCCTTGTGATGTTCAAACATTAACATGGACGCCTTGCAGACAGGATACAACGGCTGACAGAGACTCGCTCATGTGGCCACCAGACGCTACCGGGAACAGTGTAGCCTAGTGCAGGCTTGGCCAACAACCATCGGCACAACGAGGCAGGGGTCGGTGGGGAGCAGAGGTAGGACGCGGGCGAGCTTGGGCACCTGCTGCCTGCTGCAGAACATGGAAGGGTGGGAAGCTCGAGTAGTGGCGGTGGCTGGGACCTGCGGGGTCGCGGTCAGAAGTAGGACAGGCACGGCGACCGGTGCGTGGTGGAGCTTGGCACGGCAAAGGCGACGGAAGAGGCTCGGGGTAGGGCAGCGCTCCCAGGTCAAGGAGGCGCCACGACGAGCTTGTAGGAAGGGCGACCTTGGCGGATGCCTGCGGGAGGAAGGCGAGGAAGCTCGCGAAGCCGCACCCTGGCGACGGGGTCGAGCGTGGTGGCGGAAGAAACTTGGCCGGAGGAGGAGGCGTGACGCTGATGCAGAGGAAGGCCGGCGCAAGGTTGGCGCAGAGGGCGGCGAGGCGATGGGCGACACGCGTAGAGGCGGCCAGGGCCGAGGCCAGGCGGATGGAGGCGGGATCTCGCGCCGGCGGCGGTGCAGAGGGAGACCGGGGCCGTAGGAGAGGGAGCCCGCGGGGCGACGGCACGGGCTGGGCCGGCTACGGCGAGATGGGGCGCAGGCGGCCGGGCGAGCGAAACGAGGCCGCGAAGGCGCCATGCTGCAGAGAGAGCAAGGAGCGGCGACGACGGTTGGTGGTGGAGAAGCGGGCGATGGGGATGAGGACAGAGGAACACGAGGAGGAGGCGATCGCGTGTGGAGGTGGGACCACGAGGTGGGGCCGGCTGCATGATGTGGGGGTGGGCATCGTGACGGAACGTGACGGCCTGGGTTTGGGGAGCATCTCGCGTGAGGTCGTGTGCGGGGATGGATCGGGTGAGTGAGAGGAGGAGCGGTGGTTGGTGGCCAGGGCGTCACGTCGGTTGTGGTGGGGCCACGCGGGTGGGGTCAGCTTGTAGCGTGCACGAGGCGTGGTTGTCTTGCGAGCCGCTGCAGAACGAGTCGGTTCCACGTGTTGTCGATGCGTCTGGTAGCCAGGTGCGCTGCGTGTGCTGCACTCGCGCGCTGTGTAGGGTGTGGCGGCGGGTAGGACTAGGATGGTTAGGGTTTGGAGCTAGGGTTACAGTTAGGAATAGAGGGGTGGTAGGTGGCTGCGGTTGGGCTTTTGGGCCTGGCCGGCGGCTGCCTCCCCACTGAAAATATGTTATTTTTATTTAAGTTTTAAAATATTTTATAAATAGTTTTTAGACAAATAAAATATCCAGGAAGACCTGGTTTTATGATTTGAAAATAAAGGAGGGCTAATTAGAAAACAAAATAGGGTTTTTGCAAAGATACTTTTATGAACAAACATGCATGATGATGCACAAAGTAGAAACAACGAGCGATTTTCTAGTAGTGATTTTAGCGGGGCGTCACAATTTGACACCACTAACAAGGGATCTCGCCCTCGAGATCCGCCTCATGGTACCGGAAGAAGGCCGACGATCAGAATCTTCTCGCTTCGGGTAGGTCCCCGCGACACCACTAACAAGATTGTTGCTCCATCTTGAAATCGGCGACACCACCAACAAGGGGTCGTTGTCCATGGTCGTCGAGAAATCACTCCGGGAACAAAGGACGAAGGTAAAGGTATCAAGAGATAAGGCCACCTTTAACTTTCGTGCATGGAGCGAAATTTCTTGATCCACCGATTCGATGTACAAAAGTGCATAGTGAGAGGCGGGTAGGGTGATCAGTCCATCCCGTACTCAAAGCATCCTTCTGTAATGAATCGCATAATCGTGCAACCAACTCTCGGGATTTGGACTGAAGATCTTCACAAGCGGTGTTCGGAACAAGAGGGGTGATGCAGGATCTTCATCGGATCTGGCGTAGATGATGTCGTCGCATTGGGGGACCATCGGTAGATACAAAGAAACATCGTACGAAAAGACACAATGATCAGGTTTTGCGATGGTTCCATTGGCATGAACAACACATGCTCAAGGTATACTCCAAATTCACCAATGCTCATCCTTCTCATATGCTTTTCAACGATACAAATATCTATCAAGGGCACATACGGATAAAGAGTTCAAGGACAAAAGATTGGATAGAGGTACGACAGAAACCCAACCACGGGAAATCCTGGACTCGAAGAAAAGATAAGAGAGTAGAATCAAAACACACAGAGGTAAGGGGAGAACAGCAGAGGGGTAAGGAGTAAAAATCAGACCTAATCAGATCTATCCAACCGATTTTGCAAAATAGTTTTGACACTCTACTTCGGCCGTTAGCTAGGTTATCCTACAGGCTGGACTTGTGGGGTATCGCAACTGCTGGGCTCTGATACCACTCTGTAACACCCTCGAATCGACCCTATGCAAGTTTTAGCCCTTTCCGCCAAACCCGCATAGAAACGATTCAAGGACACCCACCAGGCACTTTCGTGCGGGTGGAAAACGAAGTAATATGATGAGGACATCCCTACAATTACACCTACCCCAATGACTACTGAAGATGCTACAACTGTTGCAAGAAAGGATCAGTCCAATGAGATTAGAATTGGACCTATTACAAGAGCTCGTGCTAAGCTACTGGAACAACATGTGAATTTACTCCTAAACGAATCCGGTACTTTGATTGATGAGAACTTTATACTTCCTAAGTCTATGCATTTATGTATGATCAGGTTCGTTGGAGAAACAAGCATGGCACGAGGAGGAGAAGGGCTACAAGAGAAGCCCAACATGATGATCGCCCAAGGATGCGCGAGGGAGGAGCGGGAGGAAGGCGCAAGAGAAGATCATCAAGACGAAGGCAAAAAGATCTGCTATGACCGAAGTGTCCGGCCAGATCCACCCGGACTGTTCGGCCTGGTCGAGAGGCGAACTGGCGTGGACATTCAGTATGCCAGTTCGGACACTACCCGGACGCCACCCGGAAACTTCAGATTTTCCGGCCAGATCGGACTGTCCGGCACACTTCACCCGGAGTGTCCGGCCTGACCGGACTGTCCGGCCGATTTCGACCGGAGTGTCCGCCCGCCGACCGAATCTGGTCCGAGTCGGTTTGTATCAGTTTGAGTCGTTTGCGTTTAGTTTCGGTTTTTGGTCGCTCTAGCCGCCCTTATAAGCTATGGGACGACCTCTAGTTAGGGTTTAGACCACGTTAAAATATTTTGGAGTTGTTTCTTTCATAGAACCTCTGGAATTACCCTGTGTTCGAATCTACCAACTATAATTGAGTGTGATCTGTTGTTCCATTGGGAATTAGTAGATTGCATACTACCGTTCGTGGTCACGGCTGCGTGCGCAAGAGCGTGGTGTTGTGAATATCCTACAAGGTTCGAGAGCTGTTGCATTGGCATCAAGGATCGAGAGGGAGAGTTCATAGCTATAGGCTAGTTATCTATCATCCACCATTATCATTGCCATCCGCTTACTGAGAAGTTTGGGCCACCCCATATCATCTTGGTATCAGATTTCCAGTGTTGCCTCGGTAAGCATCCACAAATCCATCCATAGATTAGAGAGTGTTTTCGTCCTATACAGAAAAAGCCTTACAAAAAGATTTGCCATAGACTAGATTGCATCGTTTTTGAGTTTTAATTGCTAATAGTATCTTCTCGTAGATCCGATCTGCAGGTTTTTCCTCGTAGGAGTCTAGTTTCCGTTTGTGTCTAGGTTTAGGGTTTGATCTTGTTTTCCGCTGTTCCCATCGTTTCCGTTTCCGCAAGTGTTTTTTTGTTTTTCCGATTCCACATAGCATACCTTTGTTTGCATACCATAGACACAGCCTATCTACAGCATCTGTGCCTAAGAACGTACCCACGAGACTAGTTTCTTTGCTCCGACAGGCTGCTCATTAGGGTTTGTAGTGCAGAAATTTTTCGACAGGCAAAACCGGACTATCCGGCCGAATCACACCGGACTATCCGGCCCAGTTCTGTTATAAGTTGCTGTGCTCGTTTGCATTGAGTAATATAGTTGAAAAAAAGAGAATCAGTATAAAAAAAGATAAAAGAGCTACAAGCCTGACAAAAAAAAAGATATAGAAGTGTGCAATATTGGAGGCCTTGTTGTGTATAGCACTAGTAGTTTGAGCAATCTTGTGCCTGTTCTATTTAAGCTATTATTAGCGTCTCTCTTGTGCATTGCAATATTCCTTTTCATAAGTTGCTTTGCCACGTTTATCTCCACCGTGTGTGTTTCTTGGGTTTTTGTACGATCAGCACTAGGACTTGTTTGCGGTGTAGATAGGATACCATACCTATAGCTCCACCTTAAATAACCTGTGTGCCCTGCGATCGTTCTCTATACCTTTGATATTCACTTCATCACATCAAGTGCATCAGTCTTTGATTTCGTTTGGTAGAGCATCTCTATTCACTTTGGAACGATAAGATCTCCTTTCTTATTAGTTGTGAGTGAGTTGTGAGCGTTTCCACCATACAGATTTTGATTTTTGCACTAACCTACTAATCATGTCTTCTAGTGATGATGATGTTGTGTTGCAGAAAAAGAAGGATGAGGAGCTCGTCAATTGGCGTAAATATGAGGCTTTGAAATCCCACTTGACACGTGTGTTTACTAACACGACAGTTGCCATTGACAAGAATCTCCAAGATATGAATATGAGATTGGATCAGCATGTTGGGACAGTTGATACTATCCAAACGCAAGTGGCTACGCTCAATGTCAATGTCACTACTTTGCAGCAGTCCATTGAGGGTTTGACAGCCGCCTTGCATAGAAGGGAAGATCCTCAACATGATGATGCCTTTGATGATGTCGATGAGGGTAGCGCTGTTGATGCTGCTCCACATGTTGGCAGGGGACGTGTTATTCCCTCTGTTCATGCACCTGCTCATGGTCGTGGGTTTGCCCATCTTGGGCGTGGTCCACGTGTGCCCAACCAAGCTACTGATGACGGTTTGGGCAAGCCAAAATTCTTGATTCCTAAGTTTGATGGTTCCATTGATCCTGAAGACTACCTCACCTGGGAATTGAAGATTGAGAAACTCTGGCGATTATTTGACTATCCAGAAGATAAGAAGGTCAAGCTTGCCGCATCTGAATTTGATGGTTATGCTTTGCGTTGGTGGGATGCTCTTGTGAAACATAGGAGGGAGGATAATGAACTTCCTGTGATGGATTGGCGCGAGATGAAGCAAATCATGAAGGCTCGTTTCGTACCAACCAACTACTTGCGATCAGTTTTTGATAAATTGACGCAACTGAAGCAAGGCACCATGACAGTTGATGAGTACTACATGGAGATGGAGATGCTTATGCAGCGTGCTTGAGTTCGTGAGTCCATTGAGATGACCATGCAGCAATTCCTAAACAATCTGAAGTTATCAATCAAGAGCATTGTTCGTCATCACAAGTATGAGACCATGAATGAGCTGTTGCATCATGCTAGAGAGGCCGAATCCCAGTTGGCAGAAGAGGCGAAGTCACGCGCTCGTTTTCCATCCTCCAGCAGATTTTCGGCCAGATCTACACCTCCTACAGTCACGCCACCAGCTGCTGCTCCATTTACACTATCGGCCAAACCAGCAAGTACACCTTCGTTTGGTTCTAATACTCGGAAACCCGCTGTTCCTGCTGCTAGCTCGGGTTCCAACATGTCTACTGCGCGTACTCATGATGTAGTGTGCCATACTTGTGGAGGTAGAGGTCACTACAAGAATGATTGTCCAAACAGCAAGGTTATGTTTGTTAATGAACAAGGTGAAGTAGAAAGTGGAGACGAAGCTTCTGAGGATGATATTGATGACGGCGAGGATGGTGCTGATGCATATGCTGAGCGTGCACCCACTATTGTCGTATCTTCACGTGTACTTAGTGTGCAACCGGTTGAGGAATCCCAGCGTTGCAACTTGTTCCAAACAAAAGCTCTAGTTGGACCAAACAAAGCTTGCAAGGTAATTATTGATGGAGGTAGCTGTAGAAATCTTGCAAGTAAGGAACTATGTGCCAAACTGAATTTGACATGTTTACCTCATCCCAAGCCATACTACATACAATGGTTGAGCAACAATGGTGAGATGAAGGTAAATCATATGGTACGTGTGAATTTTCAAATAGAGCCATACAAAGATTCTATTGATTTTGATGTGGTTCCTATGACTGTTTGTCACCTACTATTGGGTCGGCCTTGGCTCTATGATCGCCATGTGCAACACAATGGCCGAGCCAATACATATCACTTGGAATTCAAAGGAAAGAAGATTACTATGCAGCCAATGACACCACAAGAAATTGTGAATGATTCTCGCCAGAAGATAGAGGTGAACTTGAAGGAAGATACTACCACTCGGCGAGACTGTGTAACAGATGTTCCTGATGTAATTGAGCCTAAATTGAGTGATATAACGAAAAGTGAGAGAGTGCCTGGTTTATTGATACTAGCCACCAAGGAGGATATGAGAGAGTTTCGTGAGGATCCTACAGCCATGCCACTTGTGCTCATGTATAAGGGTGAGGTATTGGTTTCTAACGACATGACCCCTATTTCTCTTGGTGTCTCTTCTGTTTTGCAGGATTTTGGGGATGTGTTTCCAGAAGATGTACCCGCAGGTTTGCCCCTATTGCGTGGTATAGAACATCAAGTGGACCTAATTCCTGGCGCCACACTTCCTAACCGTGCACCTTACAGGACTAATCCCGAAGAAACTAAGGAAATTCAGAAGCAAGTACAAGCGTTGCTGGATAAAGGATACATTCGTGTCTCTCTTAGCCCTCGTGTTGTTCCTGTTATTTTAGTTCCTAAGAAAGATGGTACATGGCGCATGTGTGTTGATTGTAGAGCGATTAATAACATCACTATTCGATATCGTCATCCTATTCCACGCTTAGAGGATATGCTCGATGAATTGAGTGGTGCTGTTGTTTTCTCTAAAATTGACTTGCGTAGTGGTTATCATCAAATTAGGATGAAAGAAGGGGATGAATGGAAAACTGCTTTCAAAACTAAATTTGGTTTGTATGAGTGGTTAGTTATGCCGTTTGGTCTTACTAATGCACCTAGTACTTTCATGCGTTTGATGAATCATGTTTTGAGAGAGTTTATTGGTCGTTTCGTGGTTGTTTACTTTGATGATATACTCATATATAGCCACACCGAATCTGAACATTGCACTCATATTAGACAAGTTTTGCAAGTGTTACGTGATAATAAACTGTATGCTAATCTTGAGAAGTGTACATTTGCAAAAGATAAGGTCACATTCCTAGGATTTGTTGTTTCTAAGCATGGAGTAGAGGTAGATCAATCTAAAATTGAATCAATTCAGAATTGGCCTACTCCGATGAATGTTAGTCAAGTGCGTAGTTTCCACGGTCTCGCTGGTTTCTATAGGCGCTTTGTGAAAGATTTTAGCACCATTGCTGCACCATTAAATGATTTGACAAAGAAAGGTGTTCCTTTTGTATGGGGCGCGGCTCAAGACATTGCATTTGATACATTAAAACGTTTGCTTACTTCTGCACCATTACTTGCATTACCTAATTTTTTGAAGCAATTTGAAGTTGAATGTGATGCTAGTGGTATAGGCATAGGTGGCGTTTTGATGCAAGAGGGTCGGCCTATAGCTTATTTTTCCGAGAAATTGACTGGTGCTCGTTTGAATTATTCTATCTATGATAAAGAATTGTATGCACTTGTTAGAGTACTTGAGGTTTGGCAACACTATTTGTGGCCAAAATAATTCATCATACATTCTGATCATGAAGCATTGAAATACTTGAAAGCTCAATCAAACTTGCATAGAAGATTAGCTAAATGGGTTGAGTTCATTGAGTCTTTTCCTTACATCATTAACTATAAGAAGGGAAAAGAAAACGTTGTTGCTGATGCTCTATCTAGGAAGAACATGCTATTAACCAATCTTGATGTTAAAATTCCTGGATTAGAAGCTATTTGTGCACTTTATGCAACCGACCATGATTTTGCTGAACCATATCGTTTGTGTGCTCTTAGAAACGCATGGGATAAGTATCATATACATGATGGATATTTGTTTCGAGCTAACAAACTATGTATTCCAGAATCATCGTTGCGTTTGTTCTTAGTGCAGGAATCACATGCTGGTGGTTTGATGGGTCACTTTGGGCGTGAGAAGACATTGCTCATGCTTGCTGATCACTTTTATTGGCCCAAGATGAGGCGTGATGTGTACATATTTGTGAGCCGATGTATTACATGCCACAAGTCAAAATCTAAGCTGAAGCCTCACGGTTTGTATACACCTCTCTCTGCACCGACTATTCCATGGGAAGACATTAGTATGGATTTTGTGCTAGGTCTACCTAAAACTCAAAGAGGTCATGATTCTATATTTGTGGTAGTGGATAGGTTCTCTAAGATGGCTCATTTTATTGCCTGCCACAAAAGCGACGATGCGTCGCATGTTGCTAACCTGTTTTTCAGGGACATCGTGAGATTACATGGAGTACCAAAGACGATTGTTTCTGACCGTGATGTGAAGTTCATGAGCTACTTTTGGAAGACCTTTTGGGGCAAGCTAGGAACGAAGTTGCTATTCAGTACTACATGTCATCCCCAAACAGATGGTCAAATGGAGGTGGTGAATCGAACATTGTCACAGCTACTAAGGACCATGATTAAAAAGAATCTGCGGGAGTGGGAAGAGTGTTTGCCACATGTTAAGTTTGCTTACAACAGGGCTATGCATTCAACTACTCAGCTTTGTCCTTTTGAGGTGGTGTATGGTTTCAAGCCATTGACGCCACTTGATATGTTGCCTCTGCCATTACATGAGAGAGTTGATATGGAGGCAACAAAACGTGCTGATTATGTGAAGAAAATACATGAGAAGACTCGAGAGGCTATTGAGAAGAAAGGCAAGAACATTGCTGCTGCAAGGAATCAAGCAAGGAAAGAAGTGTTGTTCGAGCCTGGAGATATGGTTTGGGTGCATCTACGCAAGGATAGGTTCCCACTACTTCGAAAGTCAAAATTGAAGCCACGTGGTGCTGGTCCTTACAAGGTGTTAGCCAAGATTAATGATAACGCCTACTCGGTTGATATACCTATTGAGGAGTTTGGTGGAGTTAGCAATAGCTTCAACGTTGCTGATTTGTCACCATATGCTGGAGAAGACCTTGGAGTGTCGAGGTCGACGCCTTTTGAAGGGGGGGGATGATGAGGACATCCCTACAATTACACCTACCCCAATGACTACTGAAGATGCTACAACTGTTGCAAGAAAGGATCAGTCCAATGAGATTAGAATTGGACCTATTACAAGAGCTCGTGCTAAGCTACTGGAACAACAGGTGAATTTACTCCTAAACGAATCCAGTACTTTGATTGATGAGAACTTTATACTGTCCAAGTCTATGCATTTATGTATGATCAGGTTCGTTGGAGAAACAAGCATGGCGCGAGGAGGAGAAGGGCTACAAGAGAAGCCCAACATGATGATCGCCCAAGGATGCGCGAGGGAGGAGCGGGAGGAAGGCGCAAGAGAAGATCATCAAGACGAAGGCAAAAAGATCTGCCACAACCGGAGTGTCCGGCCAGATCCACCCGGACTGTCCGGCCTGGTCGAGAGGCGAACTGGCGTGGACATTCAGTATGCCAGTTCGGACACTACCTGGACGCCACCTGGAAACTTCAGAATTTCCGGCCAGACCGGACTGTCCGGCACACTTCACCCGGAGTGTCCGGCCTGACCGGACTGTCCGGCCGATTTCGACCGGAGTGTCCGCCCGCCGACCGAATCTGGTCCGAGTCGGTTTGTATCATTTTGAGTCGTTTGCGTTTAGTTTCGGATTCTGGTCGCTCCAGCCGCCCTTATAAGCTATGGGACGACCTCTAGTTAGGGTTTAGACCACGTTAAAATATTTTGGAGTTGTTTCTTTCATAGAATCTCTGGAATTACCCTGTGTTCGAATCTACCAACTATAATTGAGTGTGATCTGTTGTTCCATTGGGAATTAGTAGATTGCATACTACCGTTCATGGTCACGGCTGCGTGCGCAAGAGCGTGGTGTTGTGAATATCCTACAAGGTTCGAGAGTGTTGCATTGGCATCAGGGATTGAGCGGGAGAGTTCATAGCTACAGGCTAGTTATCTATCATCCACCATTATCATTGCCATCCGCTTACTGAGAAGATCGGGCCACCCCATATCATAATACCATTACACAACAGTCCTCGATGGGACCCACAGAACGGATATATACAACAACGACTCCATGAGTCAAGAATACAGATATACTATACAAAGATCCAAATCACCTTGAAGACGATAGAGAGTCCGACTACGGACAAGATGCAAATGGGGCTAAGAGCCCTGAAGAATAACCAATGGCGTCCATAACCCTGCCCAGGCCAAGCCGGAAGGGTAACCCTGCTAACGACGTCGATCTCAAACCTGCTAAAACAAAAGGGGTGCCGACAAAGGGCAACGGAAAAAGAGGAGCGTCAGTACTGAGGCCAGTACATGGCGAGGCTAGAATTCGACGATCCTCGCCTACACAGGTATGGTGGGCTGGAGCGGCAGCACACCGGCACTAAACAACCTATAGAGACTCAAGAAAACTGGCGGTTATTAGAGGGGTAAGAAAGACCTATTCGGATCCAACGTGAAGCTAACACCAAACATACCCATCCTGGTATTTCCCCCTCGAGTCCAAACGAGGAAGTTGGGCGAAGGAAACTCACACAGTTGGCAGTTTTACTCATTTCATTTTAGTTGTAGCATTTACTAGTCAGTTATATAGCATGAGTCATCCTGATATCATAAGTAGTGGGCAGTTTTAATTACCATTTCGTGGTAGTTGGAACATTTACTAGTCAGATATAATTGTCCTGAGGAATCCCAAAACCCAACAGTTGTTGGCACTTTTATCTCATTCCATTGGAGTTGCAACACTTACTAGGCATGTATAGCATGACACGATACGACCAAGATCCACCAGTTGTTGGCATTTTTAATATCCATTCCGTTATACTTGAGCTGATTACTAGTCACATACTAAGTCAAATTTATAGCACTACTTTAGTTATGCTTGTCTATGATCGAGATACTGTGCTCTAAGTCGTCCGTAACCGCGGACACGACTTTCAGAAAGTTTTACCCTGCAGGGGTGCACAAATAGCAACACACACTCGATCAACCTCGGAAAAACCAACTCAAAACCCAACGAGACATTCACGACAAAGCGATCACAGGATTCATAAATATTTCAGGGGGCCACCCCATTAAGCTACCTGCAACGAAGTTGGCCGTCTCCGAGACGGACCCAAGGTTTGCGCCAATGGCTGTAAACGACTAGGAATCCGAAAGTGTGACTGGGCTTGTCGATACCGCAAAAACACTCCGCAATCCTAAACAGTACAGGTGCTCCACGCACAATCTTAAATAAAGCAGTAAAACATGGCATAGGTACAGGATAGTAATAAAGCCCTAAACTACTTTGTGGCCCCAAGAAATAGAAATGAATCAAGCTCTGGCTCAGGGGGTCCATAAGGCCTCCCAGATGTGGATAGTGCGAAAAATCAAGGAACAGGTATCAAGTACTCGAGGTCCTACGGGACACAAGTGAGCGTGGAAGAACCAAATAACATCTATTGTCCACCGATGCCTCTGCATTAGTTATATCTAGCATTTTAATAGTTGTATTTAAAGTCATGATCATCTCCACCATAAACATCTGCCAGCATTCCAACAACTATGGTACTTGACAACACGAGATCGCACCTGAGCAAGCAACTACGACTCGCAAGGCCAGCTATCTATCAAACACAGGTAATAGGAGGTGTCCAAGGCAATATAGAGGCTGCACGAGATATAACTGGTGTACGGAAACTAAAGCATCGCGACACAGATAGCAATAGATCAATAGGAGGAAATAAAGACTATAAATGCAAAATAGGTAGTAGGGGGAGAGATGCTCGCCTGGGAATCACTGCCGACGGATCATATCTGAAGAACTTGTCGATACTCGCATCAACTCATCGGTCTAATCCGCGAAGAAGCAAACACTAGAAGAAACACCGGATGCAATATTTAATACTACGACAAAAGATCCGGCATGATTATGATATGATGCAGATGCGGTGCAATTAGGCCATTTTAAGCGGAACCAGGGTTCCGACAAATAATTAAACGGTTCAAGTTGTTTAGACCCCTGCAATTTAAATGTTGTTTTAACAATGTAAAACATGGCATCGGTTCGCTACACCAATTTAAATGGAATCCAGAATAAGACAATAATATCCCGCATATTGACTCCATAATTTAATTATGAGATGAATCGACATAATGTCCCCAAACCACATGATATGCATGCGAGATGAACAATTAATATGCAACAAGTTTTATATATAGCATTTATAAAATAGGGGCTCGGGAAAAGGTTCACACATCTGGGTTCGGAAGATCTTGGGTTCCGGGCGGTTCGGGGTCTAGGTCTCAGGGTCTAGGGTTCGACGAGGAACGGGATCGGAGAGGAAGAAGATAGCTCCAGGGTTCGGTTGTGGCGTCCCGTGAAGAAGACCTTGTCGAACCGTGGAGACGATCTTGCCGTTGATGGCGAACTTGAATGGATCGGGTACCGGTGGTCTTCGGGTCCGTGTAGACGGTCATGGCGTCCGGGATGAAGAACTTGGCGTTCCGATGGATCGGTCTCCGGATCTGGGGAAGTCGATCGTGGCGGCCTCGGATCGGTCTTGGACTTTGGCGTCGGTGGTCATTGGCGGTCTTGGGTTGTATCCTTGTCTTCGGAAGATCTTGGCGAGGAATCAGATGACACCACGACGTGGAGCAACTCATCCACCCAACCTCATCGGACCGCAGCAACATGGGCGCAGGCAACACGACACAAGGCAGAACATGGACACTTGAGTGTTTTCAAGAGGCCTTGTGATGTTCAAACATTAACATGGACGCCTTGTAGACAGGATACAACGGCTGACAGAGACTCGCCCATGTGGCCACCAGACGCTACCGGGAACAGTGTAGCCTAGTGCAGGCTTGGCCAACAACCATCGGCACAATGAGGCAGGGGTCGGTGGGGAGCAGAGGTAGGACGCGGGCGAGCTTGGGCACCTACTGCCTGCTGCAGAACATGGAAGGGTGGGAAGCTCGAGTAGTGGCGGTGGCTGGGACCTGCGGGGTCGCGGTCAGAAGTAGGACAGGCACGGCGACCGGTGCGTGGTGGAGCTTGGCACGGCAGAGGCGACGGAAGAGGCTCGGGGCAGGGCAGCGCTCCCAGGTCAAGGAGGCGCCACGACGAGCTTGTAGGGAGGGCGGCCTTGGCGGATGCCTGCGGGAGGAAGGCGAGGAAGCTCGCAAAGCCGCGCCCTGGCGACAGGGTCGAGCGGGGTAGCGGAAGAAACTTGGCCAGAGGAGGAGGCGTGACGCCGATGCAAAGGAAGGCCGGCACGAGGTTGGCGCAGGGGGAGGCGAGGCGATGGGCGACACGCGTAGAGGCGGCCGGGGCCGAGGCCAGGCGGACGGAGGCGGGATCTCGCGCCGGCAGCGGTGCAGAGGGAGACCGGGGCCGCAGGAGAGGGAACCCGCGGGGCGGCGGCACGGGCCAGGCCGGCTACGATGAGATGGGGCGCATGCGGTCGGGCGAGGGAAACGAGGCCGCGGAGGCGCCATGCTGCAGAGAGAGCAAGGAGCGGCGGCGGCGGTTGGTGGTGGAGAAGCGGGCGATGGGGTTGAGGGCATAGGAACGCGAGGAGGAGGCGATCACGTGTGGAGGTGGGACCACGAGGTGGGGCCGGCTGCGTGATGTGGGGGTGGGCATCGTGACAGAATGTGACGACCTGGGTCTGGGGAGCATCTCGCGCGAGGTCGTGTGCGGGGATGGATCGGGTGAGTGAGAGGAGGAGCGGTGGTTGGTGGCCAGGGCGTCGCGTCGGTTGTGGTGGGGCGGCGCGGGTGGGGTCAGCTTGCAGCGTGCACGAGGCGTGGTTGTCTTGCGAGCCGCTGCAGAACGAGTCGGTTCCACGCGTTGTCGATGCGTCCGGTAGCCAGGTGCGCTGCGTGTGATGCACTCGCGCGCTGTGTAGAGTGCGGCGGCGGGTAGGACTAGGATGGTTAGGGTTTGGAGCTAGGGTTACAGTTAGGAATAGAGGGGTGGTAGGTGGCTGTGGCTGGGTTTTTGGGCCTGGCCGGCGGCCGCCTCCCACTGAAAATATGTTATTTTTATTTAAGTTTTAAAATATTTTATAAATAGTTTTTTAAAAAATAAAATATCCAGAAAGATCTGGTTTTATGATTTAAAAATAAAAGAGTGCTAATTAGAAAATAAAATATGGTTTTTGCAAAGATATTTTTATGAACAAACATGTATGATGATGTCATGATGATGCACAAAGTAGAAACAACAAGCGATTTTCTAGTAGTGATTTTAGCGGGGCGCCACAATCATCACCATCAGCACCCTCATCACCATCTCCATATTGCTGTAACAATTGAGTTGAATCTTGCATTATTTTATAGGGGAAACTTTCCTGGTGTTGATTACTCTTTGTAGTTGATGCTATTGAGTGAACCATTGAATTATTGTTTATGTTCAGATTGTTATACATCATTATTCCATCTCTGATCATTATCCATATGATGTCTTGTGAGTAGTTCGTTTGTTCTTGAGGACATGGGAGAAGTCATGTTGTTAGTAGTGGAGTTGTGTTGAGAGAGATTCAATAGATTGTTATTTAAATTGTGGTGTACTTCTTCTAGTGGTGTCATGTGAACGTCGACTACATGACACTTCACCTATATGGGCCTAGGGAAATGCATTGTGTATTTGGCTACTAATCGTAGGGGTTGCCGGAGTGACAGAAACCTAAACCCCGTTAGGAAACCATTGCACAAGGGACGTAAGGGTCTTAGAGTTTAAAGCTGTGGTTATGTCTCTACCTTAATTACTTTCTTGTACTTAAGGATGTTTGCAAGGGGTATAATCACAAGTATGTATTAGTCTTGGATGGGCGGTACATTAGCACATGTTCACCCACACAACACTTAGGAAGCTAAAGAATATTAATCAACTATATGAAGCGAAAGCACTTGAAAGTCTTCCCATGTGTCGTCGAGAACGTTTGGTCATCTTAAGTAATACAACCGACTTGTCCATTGCTGCATAAAGGATTGGGCCACTTGCTAAGGTAGTAGATAAGCCACCACCTACTGAGAATGATGTTTTCAAAATACCTACAAGAATTATTGATCGTGTTATGGATAACTACTATGCTAGGGATGGAACTGTCCATCCCGGTGATCATTTGCTCTTTATACACGAATTATGCGGGTTGTTCAAGTGTGCAGGTATTACTACAGATCAAGTTAAGAAGACGTTATTCTCATTATCACTGAAAGGAAGAGCTGAGGAATGGTATAAGCTGCTGAAGAATGGTCAAGCTCTGAAATGGGAGGAAATAATGCCTCTCTTTTATTCAAAATTTTATCCTCCAAGTGAGATTCATAAAGATCGGAATCAAATATACAATTTTTGGCCTCTTGATGGAGAAAGTACAGCTCAAGCTTGGAGGAGATTGAAGTTACTAATGCTCAAATGTCCCATTCATGAGCTCCCCAACAATATTATTATCAATAACTTTTATGCAAGGCTCCCTCTATATGATAAAGATTTATTGGATGCTTCTTGTGCTAGATCATTCACTCGCATGAAAGAAGAAGCTAAATGGGATCTTCTGGACCATATTCAAGATAATGCTGAAGCTTGGGAGAATGACAAAGGTAGAAAGTCAGGTATAAATTATGACTATGAATGCATTAAATCTTTTATGAGAACTGATGACTTTCAAAATATTAAAAATGCTTATGGTCTAGACTCTCAAGCTATTGCTTCTTATTTTAAGGCTTTTCCTTCCTATATAGAAGTGCCTAAAAAGAAGTGGAATAAGTATCATGAACCTTATAAAGATATTACTAAGAGTGTTCCTGCAAGAAATACTGAAGTTTATACTGCTAATCATGTCTTACCTGAACCTTATATTGAGAAAATGCCTTTTCCAGTTAAGATAAAGGAACATTCTATGATGGCTAGTATGGTAGATGAAAGTATGAATAAATCTGTTGAACCTGATAAACAAATGGTTGATGAACCTATAATAGCAAATGTGAAAGACTTTGTCACTAAGTATGAGAAAGAGGGACACCCTATCCTTTGTAAGGATACCTCTAATATTGTTTCACAAAGTAGTGTTATGAGAGCTAGTATTCATGTGTTTTCTGTTAGAATAAGTGATCATTACTATGATGGCCCTTGTGATAGTTATATTGTTAAGTTTATGCATGATACTGAAAGTTATTATGAGAGAGGGAAAAGTGTTCTTATGTATCTCAATAATATCAAGTTTCCTCGTTTTATGCTGAAAGTTTTTATGTTGCACTTCTTTTGCCTTCCTATGCTTGTAGCCTTTGGTTTCAACAACTTGTTTGTTTACAAAATTCCCTTGCATAGGAAGTGGGCTAGACTTAAATGTGTGTATTTTTACTTCTTAATGCTCTCTTTCACTTCAATTCATATTCCTATGTGAGCATCTTCAAAATTATAATGCCCATCCTAATGGCTATAAAGAAAGAGCTTTTTGGGAGACAACCCAATTTGTTTTTGCTTTCAGTTTGTTTTTGTTTTTTTGAGTCTTGGAATTTATTACTTTGGTAATAACCTCTCCTTATCTGTTTTGTTTGGTTTTTGCGTCAAGATCAACCTCTAATGAGAGAGAAGTAAGATTTGGGGAAGTTGCTATCCTGAAACAGATTTTTTGTGCTTCACCATAAAAATTCATGAGAGATCTCTGTCTGTCGGATTGAGTTGTAATTTTTTGTTCTTATGCCCCAGGTTGTTATTTAACTTTCGTTAGTTTTGCACTTTTTGATTTGAGCAACAAAAGATTTTCGAAAAAATTGATCTTTACCTGCTGGTCTGTTTTGACAGATTTTGCCACTCTTGCATTTGCTTCTTTATTCGATTTCCTTTTTGTGTTTTCCGAAGGAGTTGCTACAGTAGCTTATGTTTTGTTGGTTTTTAGTTGAAATTGAGCTCAAAAGGTTTTATCACTTCACTTATACTAATGTTGCTAATGAGAATTGTGTGAAGTTTTGTGTGAAAGAAATTTCCAGGAAGTGGAGACAATGGTGTAATAAGGAAGAGAAAGGTTTTATGACTCAAGTAATAAGAGTATGAAGATGAAGATATTGATGTTATTCAAGTGATGACTCCGGAAGAATCTACTAGATACCAAATTCAGAGACCTGTAGAGTCTGTTTTCAAATAGGTAACAGTTCTAGTAAGAAAAGTTCCGCGAAATTACAACACAACTATATTTTTGCAGTTTTCAGTCAATAAGAAAAGTTACGAAGCGAAAAAGGGACGGAAACGGAGCCAGGGTGGCTCACACCACCCTGTGGCGCGGGCCCTCCCCTGGCCGCGCCACCAGGTGGTGAGTCCACCCCGGACTCCGCCTCTGACTCGTTTTCTCCTAGTACCTTCCTTTTGATATGAAACTTCATAATATATAACCCCCCCAGATCCCCCGAGGTTCGTATATCGTTTTTTCGTCGTGTTTTTGTTTCGATGTGTTTCTGCCAGGACATACTCTTTGAAGGTTTAGAAGCACAATAGTGTCCGCCAAGGATAAAGGGAAGGAGCCTATGGAGGAAGACCTCCAAGACCCCGGGAAGGAGAAGGAGATCAAAAGTGAAGATGAAGAGGAGGCAAAGCACACCGGCACTACCATTGCAAGCATTGGAGTGGTGACGAAACCTGCCAGGGTTAGAAGGACTACGCGGATGCAGACTGGGGGGAAAGCTCCCCGTCACAGTTTGGCTCCACGGTCACTTCCTCCACACACCAAGAATCCCTTCCATACCTTTATCCACAACCATGCAGGAAAAGAAGACTCCAAGAGGGAAGAACGGAAAAAGAATCACAAGAGCTGGGATCCACAAACTAAAATGATCATGAGCCGTATTGAGCACAACTCGGAGTTGATTCGTACTCTCACCTTCGAGATTGAGGACTTGGGGAAACTGATCAGAGGGCTCATCGAGAGGATACCACCACCACCTAAGGAGTAATTCGTCATCAGGTTTGGCATCCCCTTGGTTTGTTCCAAGCTTGGGATAGTGCTGCGGTATCACATCACTATCTTCTATCTTTTTACCTTTTTAGTAGAGTCATATCATGAATAGAGGAGTTATTATGTAGTATGGTTTGCATTATGGAAGTGTCCCCTCTCTCGTTAGATGTGTATCCCTTGGTGTGAGTTATCGTTATGGATTATTAATGAGAAGTTCTATCATTTACTCTTTTGCATAGCTTATATTAGTTTTCAATTCGTGGGTATATGATTGATCTTGTTGTTAGTATTGGTATCACTTTGGGATCATTGAGTTAATTTAGTTGGTTTTGGAAAACCTGGCTCGGTCAGTAGCAACACTAGTTTTGAGAGTTGAAAGAAAAGATAAAAGGACCTTTAAAGAAAAATAATTTCATCATCTTTCTTTCTTGATTTGCTCATAAGTTTAGTATTCTCTAGTTAAGATCTTTTGTGCTTCCAAGGAAGATTGCATGTTTGCCTTTATCACTTATATGCTTGGTTGTTTCCTTAAACTCTTATACTTGCTACCCAGCCTTGCTAGCCAAAAACCTGTACTGAGAGGGTATTCTTCTCGTGCATCCACTTCCCTTAAACCAAAACCCACGCCATTTGTGTCCACCATACCTACCTAGTAGCATTATTGCTATTCCAAGTAAATTCTTGTTTTATCTACCTCCCAAATTAAACTTGTTATGTGAAAATTAGTGATTAAAGCTCTCACGAACTTGATGGCACACTTTACTTTCTTGCATTTAATAAACTTGAACCATTGTGCTCACCTATGTTGCGTATATGCTTGCGCTTTGTAAGTTGTGAATTAGCAGAACCATGCTGTCATGGGGAACGCTTTCAACATTGCACTGGTACTTTGTACCTAGTTGATATCATGTTCTTTTGTCTATGGATGTCGTCAGTGTGAAATGAAAGGGGAGCTTGTAAGTCCATGGAGTTATGCATGTGTGTTAGAGAAATGCCTGGGCCGCTGGTCTAATCCATGCTGACATGGTGGAAACCTGCAGCGTAACCATAACGAGTATCTATGAAGCATTCTTCTTATAAAAAAAAGAGATAGAGATTGAGAAAAAGAGAAAAGAAAAAAAAGAGATATTATGTAAAGAGGAAAGAGAGAGAAAAAGCACCATATTCCCATGGTAAATAAGAAGATTGCTGAGATACTTGTTGTCTGCTTGCCTTGTCATTTTGATATGGGGATTCTTCCGTATCATCGGGCAAGGGGTACCCCGTTGGCGGTTCTCAATGATACACATATGCTTACGATGACAAGAACTTACCGGTGACTAAACTTCAGTAGCATGAGGAGCGGCCCTCGTATTCAAGGGACATGAGATTCTCAACTTACAACTTGTCAATGCATATCCTCATATTTCATCACTTTAAACTTAATCACCTAAAGATGCCTATGATAGGGGCATTGAGAGCTGAAAGCTAGTAAGTATCATAATTTTTGGGAGCTCTTTATGAGACTTGCAATCCCTGCTTCCCTCTGCGAAGGGCCTTTCTTTTACTTTTTAGTTGAGTCAGTAAACCTATTCCCTTCTATCTCAACAAGTATTTTGAGTTGATGTGTTTCATTCATTCATATGATGATTTATTTAATCATGTTTCTTATGTTCGTTGTTTTGCACATTGCTCTTATCTTGATGTTTAGTACTTTGAAAGCTATCATTGAAAACCAGCTATTTGTGAACTCCAGCAATTTATCAACTATTCTTCGACCAAGAGCTAAGTTTGCCATTACCAATTATGATTCACTTTATGTATCTTTATTGTGTTTCCTTTACTCATTGCAAGTTGAGTTATATAATAGTGAGTTGTCTTCTATTATGATATATGCATTTGATGAATGTGATGCTTCTTGTCTGTATTCTTTTATCGACCCTTCACTCCATAAACCTGAGGCCATGTTTATTGAGCTCAGTTTCGCTTGAGGACAAGCGAAGTATAAGCTTGGGGGGAGTTGATACGTCCATTTTGCATCACTATTCTATGTCTTAATTCACTATTATTTATTGATATATTTCGTATTGAGAGGTGATACTTATGTTATTTCATCTGTTTTTGCATGGTTGATGACTTTTGGAGCATGGACCGCTGCAGTCAGGATTCTGATGGAAAATGTGTTGTTTGGAGGCAAAATTCGCGAAGATCAGAAAATCCGGAAAAATATACGGAAAATCCTATTTTTCCAGAAGACTAAGGATGCCAGAAGACGGAGTGGAGATGGGCCACAGGGGGCCCACACCACCCCCTGGCGCGGGCAGCCCTAGGCCGCGCCTGGAGGTGGTGTGGCCACCCTAGCCCACTCCAGCCTCTCCCCTTTGGCGTATATCAACCTCCCGAAACCCTAAGACTCAAGAAGCGACCACAGAAAGATTCCGCCGCCTCTGCGGGGCGGAAAACACCGAGAGAGAAAGATCTCTCCGGCAGACAGATTTCTACCAGGGGAATTCCTTCCCGAAGAGGGGAGATCGTCGCCATCAACACCACCATCAAGCTGGACTTCATCGGGATCATCATCATCATCACCACCATCATCAGCACCATCGGCACCCTCATCACCATCTCCATATTGCTATAACAATTGAGTTGAATCTTGCATTAGTTCATAGGGGAAACTTTCCCGGTGTTGATTACTCTTTGTAGTTGATGCTATTGAGTGAACCATTGAATTATTGTTTATGTTAAGATTGTTATACATCATTATTCCATCTCTGATCATGATCCATATGATGTCTTGTGAGTAGTTCGTTTGTTCTTGAGGACATGGGAGAAGTCATGTTGTTAGTAGTGGAGTTGTGTTGAGAGAGATTCAATAGATTGTTATTTAAGTTGTGGTGTACTTTTTCTAGTGGTGTCATGTGAACGTCGACTACATGAAACTTCACCTATATGGGCCTAGGGGAATGCATTGTGTATTTGACTACTAATCGTAGGGGTTGCCGGAGTGACAGAAACCTGAACCCCCGTTAGGAAACCATTGCACAAGAGACGTAAGGGTCTTAGAGTTTAAAGCTGTGGTTAGGTCTCTACCTTAATTACTTTCTTGTACTTACGGATGTTTGCAAGGGGTATAATCACAAGTATGTATTAGTCTTGGATGGGGCGGTACATTAGCATATGTTCACCCACACAACACTTAGCAAGCTAAAGAAGATTAATCAACTATATGAAGCGAAAGCACTTGAAAGTCTTCCCATGTGTCGTCGAGAACGTTTGGTCATCTTAAGTAATACAACCGGCTTGTCCTTTGCTGCATAAAGGATTATGCCACTTGCTGCATTTATTCCTACTGTCTTTTATTTGCTCGTACTTTATTTACTTGCTTTATCAAAAAACCCTAAAAATCTGTTTGCTAAGTATTTGCAGAGAATTCCTGATCCATACCACTAGCCAGCACATTCTGCTCCTCGTTGGGTTCGACACTCTTACTTATTGAAAATACTGTGATACACCCCCTATACTTGTGGGTTATCAGTAGCTGAGGCAGGAGAGAGGATGCAACATAGGGAGGATGAGAAGACAGAGGTAGAGGTGGAGGAGATGGAGCAGAAGTGGGAGCAATGCCGCCTTGCGCCCTCTCGTCGTCATTGACGGGAGTAGCGTCGTCGCATGAATATCCTTCTCTCCCTCGTTCCTTGCCATACTCTCTCTCACTTCCACAGATCTTTTCATCTTTGTTGTGCAGAATTTTGTGTGGAAGAAGCACTGCCTTGTCCAAGTTTAGGGCAAAGAGAAAATAGTGGTATTCATGAATATAAGACACCAACGACATGCTCAGGCTAACGTGGTGTACCACATCCTTCTCTGTGTATTAACCACTAAGGTATATATACCAGAATCGAAACGCCCCTCTTTTGTGAAGCAATGTATTCTACATCCTACCCTGTGTGTTACCAATAAGTTAAGTTAGATTTAGAAACTCCCCTGATTTGTTGTTTAGTGGAAAAAATAAAGAGAAACCCACTTTTTTGAGGTTGATTTGTAGGGAAATTTAGCGTCTCAGTATTGATCTGGACAAGGTTGCTTTGAATAAATGTAATGTTTGAATCTGCCTTTGGGCTTGTCCACCGGAAACTAGCTCTCTGGATCTCGTGCAATTTTTCATACAGAAACTAGCTTCTTAATTAATTTCCGTGGGTACATTTGAGGATAATATTGTGGTATGGCTAAAGGGGAATCAGATTGTGTCGACAAGTACTTTGATGAAAATCGTAGCAAGCTAAAGGGGAAAATTAATCAATGCAGGTAAATTTCAAGTCACATGTTTGAGTAAAGTAGTATATTTTATTTGCATATCAGGTTGCAGATAGAGTTACCGTGGAACATTTTAGGTTGATAAAACAAGGGCAAGGTCAACTTTGCTCTTTGTCTCATTACCCATTTATTTATTTCCATAGAAATAAGAAAGTCGTTTCTTACTCTTCTTCTAGCTAAAAAATTCTTAATCAAAGAAGTTGGTCTCCGAAGAAATTAGCATGTGACGTTTATAAAATTAAGCAAAATGATGGAGTAAATTTGGCTTAAAAAGAAGAACAGAGTGGTGACACTCGCAATTGCAAGTTGTGACTACTGAGTATCCTAATTTAATTTTGCGTTATTATTCGGGCTCTCAACAGAGGAGCCTAAGCATCAGCCACATGACATGAGGAGGTGTTGCCAATGTACTTTCCTTCGTCACGAACCAATGGCGATGAGCCAACGGAGCCTACGCATCCTAGATTCACTTTTCAGGGTGTCTCTTCAGCGTGTCACGGTGGATGTCTCCGACGTCGACGCACCGTTTCCAGGTAATAGCAATATGTACTTTGCTTGCCTCCTTGTCCTCAAACTTGAATCACATCTCTAGCAATCTCCTCCGCTGATTTGAACACCCTTTTGCTCCCCTATTATATGGTTGGAATTGTTGTGTATATGTATGAGAGAAAGACTCAGGGAAGACACCACTGTGTGCGTCTACTTATGTTTGAAAGGGGCCTTGCTTTTTCCTGCAATTTTACGGCAATTTGCATCTCTAAATATTTATGTTTTTGTATTTACTGGTCAGATTTAGTCTCACATGAGATGTTAGAATGTTGTTGATCCTGTAAAAGGAATTCTGTTAGGTTCTTACATTGATGATAAGACTTTTACATGTTTATTTATTTGTGTGGTTGGATATACTAAATGTGCCATTACCATTATTGTTTAACTAAAAAAATAGAAAGTTGTATTTAGTTTGGTCTTATGACCATGGCGAGTTATTCACGTGCCGCTTAGGAGCTAAAGCTATGCATAATCATTTGAATTGTTATGTACTTTCGTTTCATTAGTAGTATGATATATGCATGTTCTGTCAACTCCTAGAGATGCCGTTTTGATCTTTATGCTCGATTGACAAGAACTGCAAGCTGGATGGCCATATCTCCACCAAGCTGGATAGACGGTAGTTTGCATATTTATCCATATACTTCTGTGATTAGGTTCATCAGATTAAATTGTTCGTTTCATGTATTGTTCGGCAGATTACTTCTTGATGTATCATCACTTAGTGACATGCTCTATATGGCTCCTTATGCATTTTAGAATCATCTATCTGTTACGTTATGCGGACTAAAGAATATTTCCTTAACCATAGAATCACTCTCTTTCAGTTATAGGTATGAGAGAAATGAAGGTGTAGAATCAGTTTTTCTTCAACAGATGATTGTAAATTTCTCATCATTGGTTCATAACTGAAACCGTACTACTTGTGATTTAGATGGTAAAATATTTGCTTATGGATGACATGGAGGTACAGATTTCTTCATATAGCTGCAATATTTGCTTATCAGTGATATGATAAAGCATTTTTTTAGTTTTGATGTGCCATGAACTATGCGTTCCTAATTTCTCCCTTTTTATGAATAAAGGAAATTGTACTACTATGTGTTGGAGGCTCCACGGGTTTGACAAGTATGAATATTTCAGTAGAGCATCTTGAATTTGCTCGTTGTTCATTTATAGGAAGGCGTATCCCTTGAAATTGTAGAGGCTGTTATCAGTACATTGAAAGGTGAACTAGCTGATACCGCTATTAATGCCCCAATGGTTCTTGCCGAGGTACTTCCGTATAGACTCTATCCAAGTCCGTCAATCTAATATAGACTCTTACACTTATTGTCATGTTTTTATGTTGAGTGCTTTAAATTTGCTGCTTACTCATTTAATTTCCTCTTATGGCATTTGAATTTCAGCCTTCAAACAGTCGCAAAAAGATAAATTTAGTCTGGATATTTGAATGGATGCTAAACCGGAGACCCACTATTCTTAGTTGATTTGGTAACATGTTTCTCTTTAAGAGGTGACAACATAGATTCATTATACTTAGGGAAATATGTCATAACAATTCATTATATCAGCCATTGTATGATAGGTTTGAAAGTGAGCCTAAGAGCCGCTGCTCCTCCACTTCTCACGTTCCCTCAACAAGTTGTTCCAGTGTTCAAAGTTCCATCCACACAGCAAGTCTGCAGCAAGCCTAAAAAGGTCATGACGGATGGACGAAGAATGTTGAGTGTAGAAATCCTGCATAAGACGGTCCACGTAGAACAAACTGTCCGGAATGTAGTTTTTCTCATGACATGGCTAACAAAACAATAATGCCAACTCAACAACGATAACCATGTGAAATATTAATATGGGATTCTTGTGAAATAAAATCAACAAAATGATCTTGATAAGTGATTAAAGGAAGCGCATCTACCTTTTCCTTCTGAGGTAATGCCTTGGTGGCTCCCCACTCTCTTAAGTTTGCCTCCAACAGTAACTGTCCCTTCTCATACATGGTGCCCAATGTAATGTTTTATTTCATTGTGTATCTAAAATTTCTTCTCTTATTATGTAGTAATTACCAAACGATAGGAGACATATTTCACCATGAGATCATCTTTTAGTTATTTTATTATCATTGTGTATCTGAAATTTCTTCTCTTATTATATACTTACCAAAAGATAGGAGGCAGATTTCACCATGGAAACAAATGGTGTAGATCACCATGTGGTGGATGTCGGCATTCCTTCTCGCCGTCTCATGTCCGGTCATGTCATATTATTTCCGTGGGTCTGTTTCTCACACATGGGCAGGTGAGGTATTTGGGGAAGTAATCGTTATTTTGGTTAGCTTTTTATATTTTTCTTCCCCCTTTTTCTTGTTTCTCTTATCTTCAAAATAAGCACCTTATCTATTTTCCTATCTCATATAGTCATGTGTTCTTTCTCCATCTTGGTGCACATGCGTTGGTGCCACGTTGTTTCATGCTAGATTTGTTACAGATATCAATGTATTTTGGACAGTTTAGTAGGCTCCCTTTCCCTCACCAGATGATTCCACTGGGCTAGACATGAGTCTATCTATTAAAGAAACCACATCATGAGCTAACCAATTTTCATTGACATAAATAGTTTGAAAAATTTCTAATGGAAATAGTTCAGGTTAAGTTGTTCCTCTACTTCGAGAGCACGAGCTGGGCTATGGGTCTTGTGATCACCAGATAAGCCGGTGACGTTGTCGTCCTGGAGCTCGATTGTTGCATCCATCTTGCATTTGTATAGGTGCTTGGATCCCATGTGACCCCCTTCCCTCATTCATATCTCTTCGATCTTCTTTAGTAGAGACCCCATAGTCATCTTTTCTCACTCTACAAGTTTTCAATAGTTTCTCTGTTTGTGTTTTATTTTATTTCTTGCTGTTAGGTTGACATTAGGACAAGATTTCATAATTCATTTAGTTGCTTATGTACGCCAAGCCTAATTTTCATGGTTTGCATTTCAGAAATCATCTATTGCCATTTGTTTTATATGTCTATGATTGCTCTGTGCATTTAAATTATTCTCAAGATAGTTCAAGGTCTCTTCAGGTTGTAGGTCCTATTTTAGTTGGCATTTCCTTCAACTATTTTTAGTAGAGGTATATATTTCAGTCCTCTACTGCTTTGGTTTTTCCTACATATTACTCATAGAAGACATTAGCTAATTATGAGTAGGATGCAGTACTTGGATCTACTCTTAGAAGATATCAACTAATTATGAGTTTTGCTATAAGCATTTCAATACAAGATGCTTCGTTTCTCTATTTGCATTACCAAAATCATATCGCTGGGCCTTCTAGCAAATGAGAGAGATACTGTGATTACTCAGTTACCATAGTTACTATTTGAATGCCCCCATTTCAAATTACTTAAATAACATATTTAAGGATAAACTCTATTACTGCACCCTATACATGTACGAACTAATTATGAGTTTTATTCTTACAAGCTATCTAGCTATTCTTCTTAGAATATTATTCTTGTGTAATTTGCAACACATGATAGCTTGAAACAACAGATCACATGTTCCTTCATTGCCCTTTTGCTAAAGCATGTTGGAGATATCTCTGTCCTACTATTAATTTCCATGATACACACTATCATTTTGAGTGTATTGCAAGACTCAAGCATCACACCGAGAAGCTTTTTTAAGGAGATTATTATCTTAGCTTCCTAGGGGAATTGGATCACAAGGAATGCAAAGATTTTCAGAGGGACATGGCCTAATCTCTTTAGATGCAGGGAAATCTTTCAACTGGAACTCAATTGGTTAAATTTCATAGAAAAGAGAAAGGATGGTTGTGCACTCCTCTGGCTACCTACACTCGATGTTATTTTGGCTCCACCATCATCATGTCCTGTAGTTGTTGGGATGTACCTTCTTAGTGTCACCGAGACTGAGTGTCTTCGCGTTTTGTTACCACCTTATTTGTTACATGAATCTCCTTGGTCAACCATAGAGATCCGATCTTTTCTGTCCACAGCTTAATCAGTGGAATAAGCAGAACTTATGTATTATGCCTACTTATTTCATGTATGTGTGTCATGTAAACCTTGCTGTAATTGATTTCCAATAATTATATGCTTTGTTGCTATTGTCTAGATTTAAATCATTGCACTTGTGCCAAATAGATTGTTTGCTTCAACCAAAGTTTTTTTTGTGTGTTTCCATGTTCTCCCGAGTGTTTGTTTTCTTGGTCGGTTACTTTCATAGAAAGACTTCCATATTCTTCGTTCCACCATATGTCTATAATTATTGTAATATATTTCTCTATTTGCATTTTTCGTTTACTATTCCTGCTTATTGTAGCGTTGTACAATATTTTTTTGACACAGTTTGGAGCAATTCCCCTTTTAACTTTGAAGACTTGGGCTTTATAGACTTAAACATGCAGATGCCATCCTAGGAAAACAATTGGAGAAAATAATAAATAATTTCTTCTCTTAGATCTAGAACCAAGGTATGTCATCACAATTTTATTTTATTGGAACGTGATATAATATTCCACTCTTACCGTTTCTTTGATTTGCCTCATAGTTAAATTTTGTTTAATTTATCTTTTCATTTGCAACGGTGTCAACTTTTGCTGGTGCAAGTACCTATAGGTCTATATTTCCTATGTGTTATAAAGACTAGGTTGCGACAATGCCCATATGCATCTTATGTAGATGTTTCTTTTCCTGTTCCTTACTTCTGTAGGTATGTTGCTCTTGATGTAGTTATTGTGATATATTCCCCTATTTCCCTCATTTTATATAATAGTTTGCTATCATATTCATGATTTTGTGTGATTTTTATCCTAATTTCATCCACTTCATTTTGTAAAACCTAAAAAACATATTATCATTTTCTTAACGAATGGAGTACACCTAACGGGAAAAGCAGCGTTGTCTACCACGCTAGCCAGCCGCGCCGGAACTCTCCGCGACGGACCACCGTTTCGGCAATGAAGACGACATGGAGAAGCCGCCGCCGATCGCCGCCACGTCTTTGCTACCAAACTCTAAAACGATGAGGTCTGGTGAGGAGCCCTAAGCTGAGAATCGAGCATGCGTAAGTAGAACCTAGGCCCAATAACATGCTAGACCGCAAAGTTGAAAACACGCAATTTTGGGCCTCTGTATTTTCCATTGGGAAAGATGTCCTTTTATCTTTTTCAGCACCACCATACGATAGTATTAGTAAGTAACCGTGATATTTTTTGCCAAAAAAAGGCATTCATTCAGGATAAAAAGGTGGTAGATACTTTCCTTTTTTGGAGAAGAGACGAAATGAAAATACAAAATCGTAAATGGAACTATTCAAACGAAAGTAGGAACAAAAATGGCAAAGTGTTTTATTATAGAACCAAAACGACCCTGTGTCGCAACCTTTTTTGACACTAGAGGCCTAAAGCTCATGTTTACCATCGCAACATACGAGGTAAATTAAGATGGAGACTACGGGGTCGTGCGCCAAGGCGCACCCCTAAATCTAGTATAGTAAGGCTCCCCTTAGATGTGTGACCATTTTAGCTTTGCATTTGAATACAAGACCACTGATACGTCATAAACATATCTATAATTTTTGATGCTGCATGCTTGTTTTATATCAACTTTCTTATGTTTTGTTCACACTTTGAGGTATTTTTATACATTTTCTGGAGTTAACCTATTAACAAGATGCCACAGTGTTAGTTGCCTGTTTTTTGCTGTTTTTGGTTTCAAAAAAGCTAGAAAAGAAATATTCTCGGAACTGGACGAAACAAAAGCCGAAGTTCCTATTTTTCCCGACACGAGATGGAGCCCAAAGCAGAGACGGAGGAGGGCCAGGGGCTGGCCACACCATATGATGGCGCAGGTACACCCAGGCGCGCCACCAGGGGGTGTGGGCCCCTCAGGCCTCCATCGACCTTGCCCCTTCGCCTATATATTTCTCCGGAACAAAAACCCTAAGTACCAGATGAGAATTCCACGAAAAGTTCCGCAGCACCGCCGCCACTGAAGTGGAGATTCGGGGGACCGAAGTCTCTATCCCGGCACCCTGCCGGGATGGGGAAGTGCCCCCAGAGCCATATCCATCGACTCCACCGCCATCTCCATCGCCGTTGCTGACTCCCATGATGAGGAGAGAGTAGTTCTCTCTTGAGACTAAGGGCTCTACCGGTAGCTATGTGTTCATCTCTCTCTATGCGTGATCTTATTGAGATCATGAGCTTTGTAATCTATAGATCTATTCTACTACTCAAGTGCTTTAATTAATCTCTACTTATCCCCACGTGTGTGAAGTTGACAGTGTGCACACCGTGTGGCACTTTGGCTAAGGTTACAGAAATACTTATCATGAGTATAATTTGAGTCGAATGTCTCTATGAGATTGTGGTGTTTGTTGGAACCATTTAGCGCTCAAGGTGATAGTGAGGGGTTATCTAGATGGGGAATGCGAACTTTAAGGTATGTTGTTATAGCCCTACATCGTCCAACCGGAGAGTAGTTCAGGGTAGCATCATGAAGAGAAGATATTTATACGAGAGTGTCCACTAGTGAAAGTATGATTCCCAGGCCTTGTTTCTAAGCATTAAAACACCATTTACAATCAGTCCTGTTACATGTTTGCTTGCTGCCACTCTTATTTCAGATTGCAATTACCACTTATAATCATCCATATTACTTGTATTTCACTATCTTTTCGCCGAACTAGTGCACCTATACACCTGACAAGTGTATTGGGTGTGTTGGGGACACAAGAGACTTCTTGTATCTTGATTGCAGGGTTGCTTGAGAGGGATACCTTTGACTACTTTCTCCCTGAGTTCGATAAACCTTGGGTGATCCACTTAAGGGAAACTTGCTGCTATTCTACAAACCTCTGCACTTGGAGGCCCAACATTGTCTACAAGAATAGAAGCGTGCGTAGACATCAAGCTATTTTCTGGCGCCGTTGCCGGGGAGGTAAGGTAAAAGGTACTCATCCTCTGGTTACTAAGCTATCTTCTAGTACTGTTGCTGGTGTGTGAGTGCTCGAGGTTATTTCCTTTAGATTCTGCAATTATATCTTTTTGTTTCTTATTTTTATTTTCACTAGTTAGGCTTAATGGAAAACAACAACAAAATTAGAGAGCTTTATGATGTCTACGCACTTCTATTCTTGTAGACAGTTGTTGGGCCTCCAAGTGTAGAGGTTTGTAGAACAGCAGCAAGTTTTCCCTTAAGTGGATCACCCAAGGTTTATCGAACTCAGGGAGGAAGTGGTCAAAGGTATTCCCTCTCAAGCAACCCTGCAATCAAGATACAAGTCTCTTGTGTCCCCAACACACCCAATACACTTGTCAGGTGTATAGGTGCACTAGTTCGGCGAAGAGATAGTGAAATACAAGTGGTATAGATAATTATAAGTGGTAACAATGATAGAAAATAGCTTGACGGTGTGGAAAAGACTAAAGTAAAACTGAAATAAAGATAGAAGCAAGCAAACATATAATAGATCTAATAGCAAACGGTGTTTTAGTGCTTAGAAACAAGGCCTAGGGATCATACTTTCACTAGTGAACACTCTCATATAAATATCTTCTCTTTATGATACTACTCTTAACTACTCTCCGGTTGGACACTCTAATCCATGGTAGGGCTATAACAACACTCCTCAAAGTAAGCCTTTCCCATCTAGATAACCCCAATTTGTCACCTTGAGCTCTAGATAGGTCCAACAAACACCACAATTTCATAAAGACATCCAACTCCAAATATAACTCATAACAAGTATTTGTATTCTCTAGCCTAAGTGCCACCATGGTGTGCACGCTGTCACTTTCACACACATGGGGAGAGCAGAGATCTATTGAAGCACTTGAGTAGCAAGGTAGATCTACTTGATTACAAAGCTCATGATCACAATATGATCACGCATAGAGAGAGGGATGAACACATAGCTACCGGTAGAACCCTTAGCCTCGAGAGAGAACTACTCCCTCCTCATCATGGGAATCAGCAATGGTGATGGAGATCGATGGAGATGGCTCCGAGGGCATTTCCCCATCCCGGCAGGGTACCGGAACAGAGACTTTCTATCCCCCAAATCTCCCCTTCGATGGCGGCGGTGCTGCGGAACTTTTCGTGGCTGGATGATTGATGATTTAGGGTTTTTGCATAGGGAGGCATCTTATAGGCGAAGAGGCAAGGTCAATGGGCGGCCAGGGGGCCCACACCACCTGGTGGCGCGACCAGGGCTAGGCCGCACCACCACATGGTGTGGCCACCCTGTGGCCCCTCTCCGTCTCGTCTTCTGGCCCCGTGAGTCTTCCGGTAAAATATCGACTTTGGCTTTTGTCCGGTCCAATTCCGTGAATATTTATTTTCCGACTTTCCTGGAACAAAAAACAGCAGAAAACAGGCAACTGGCACTGTGGCATCTTGTTAATAGGTTAGTCCAAGAAATCATATGAAAAATACTTCAAAGTGTGGACAAAACGTAAGAAAGTAGATAAAACCAAGCATGGAACATCGAAAATTATGGATACGTTAGCAACATATCACTTTATAGTATTTATCTTGAGTTAGGACATAAAGTGTTTGAAGAGAAAATTAAAAAACCCCGGAACTTTATTTGCATGCTAATAGCAATGTTATTAGTATGAATTCTTTGAATACCATTATTGCTAATGCTATGGAAAAGTCTAAGCTTGGGGAAGCTGGTTTTGATGAGCATGATATTTTTAGTCCCCCAAGCACGGAGGAGAAAATTTACTTTGATGATATTATGCCTCCGATATATGATGATTACAATGATGTGTATGATATTTTCAGTCCACCTACTATTGAGGAGAAAATTGATTATGATTATAATATGCCTCCTATATTTGATGATTATGGTGATGAGAATAATAATGATAGCTATTTTGTTGAATTTGCTCCCACTATGATTAATAAGAATGACTATGCTTATAGGGAGAGTAATAATTATTTTATGCATGTGGCTCATGATAAGAATGTTTTATGTGATATTTATATTGTTAATTTTGTTCATGATGCTACTGAAAGTTATTATGATAGAGGGAAACATGGTTTTATTTATCTGAACAACATTAACTTCCCCTCTTTATGTTAAATTTTTTGAAGTTGCACTTGCTTTGCTTTCCTATGTTTGTTGCTTTGTGCTTTCATGACTTGTTTCTTTACAAGATTATTTTTCATAGGAAGTGGGTTAGACTTAAATTTGTTTCATATTTGCTTCTTGATGCTCTCTTTTACTTCAATTCATATTGCTTATGTGAGCATCATCGAAATCATCATGCCTATCTTAATGGCTATAAAGAAAGAGCTTTTGGGAGACAACCCATTATATTTTTACTTTCAGTTTATTTTTTTTTGTTGAGTCTTGGAAGTTATTGCTTTAGTAATAACCTCTCCTTATCCTTTTTGTGTGGTTTTTGTGCCAGGAATAACCTCTAATGATAGAGAAGTAAGACTTGGGAAAGTTGCTGTCCTAAAACAGATTTCTGTGCGTCATTGTAAAAAAATGTTAAAAATCTCAGTACGTCGGATTGAGCTGTAGTTTTTTTTGCTTATGACCCAGGTTATTACCCAACTTTTGTTAGTTTATCATTTTTCGATTTTAGCAACATAAGATTTTCAAAAAAATCGGTCTTTACCTGCTGGTCTGTTTTGATAGATTTCTGCCATTATTTGTATTTGCCTCTTAATCGGTTTCTTTTTGAGTTCTCTTTAATAACTTGAGCTTTTAGAAGGAATTTATACAGTAGCTTGTGTTTTAATGAAAGTTTTACTTGTGTTGAAACTTAACCCAAAGACTTATTATTTTGAATACACTAATGTTGCTAATGAAGATTATGTGAAGTTTTGTATGAAGGAAATTTTCAAGTGTAGGGAGAGAATGATGTGATGAGATGAAGTATGGACAAAAGCTCAAGCTTGGGGATGCCACCCATGTCACCCCAAGAAATAATCAAGAAGTACAAGCGTCAAAGCTTGGGGATGCCCAAGGCATCCCCTTCTTCATCAATAATCTCAGGTCTTCTTTCAAGACACTTTATTTTTATTACCTTATGCACTGTGTGTTGTTCTTGGAGCGTCTTCGTTTTTAGTTTTCTTTTGCTTTGTTTGCCGCAATAAGTTGGTTGGATCCCAACACACTTCTTTTGGAGAGAGACACACCCCGTTATTTATTGCCTAAAACACTCTAGTTTTCACTCTTATTGTTTTGTGAGTGTTCTCCTTTGCTAGCACTGCGTTTAGCTTTAGTTTCTTATTCTTTGGGCTTAGAACTTCTTAGTTCTTCTTTGTAGATGGATGAGACATGCTCTCTGGTCTTTATTGATTATTATCTTTGAGAGTTGTTTCAAATAAGTCGATTGGTGTTGGAAAAGAGGAGGAAGTTTCATGCTTATAAGTGGTACAAAAGGAGCTTGTTTTGACTATGCCTTAGACTTTATCATGTCATGCTAGATGTTGCTTTGACCATATGCTTAGTGATTATTGTTGTAGCATGAATTGTTTCAAACAATTGATATTGCTTAATGTGCCTTGAAAGAATCATGCGTTGTTTTAGCATACAAAAGCATAATATTGTGGTATTCTCCTTTGATGCTTTATTTGGTTTGACTTGGCACATGCTTACACCATGTTAAGACTATGAACCAGTCACTATAGCCTCTATGATCATTTAGTTTTTGACTTGCAATATCACTTTATGCTTTAATTAATAATGGTTTGTCGCTTTGCATGATTATGGCCATTATTGCTCTCTTAGTTGGTCGCTCCCAGACTTTTGCTAGCCTCCACCTGTACCAAGTATGAGTTCCACTTATGCATCCAACCTCCAAGAAAACCAAGTTATTCCAAAGATTCCACTATAAATTCCTATGCATGGTGTGTTACACCATTCCAAGTATATTCATGTTTTTATCTACCTTCCAAATTAAAATTTTGTTATGTGAAAATTAGTGATTAAAGCTCTCACAAACTTGATGGCACATTTTATTTTCTTGCACTTAATAAACTTGAACCATTGTGCCCATCTATGTTACCTATATGCTTGCATTTTATAAGTTGTGAGTTAACAGAACCATGTTACCATGGGGAACGCTTTCAACATTGCACTTATTATTCAGTTGATATCATGTTCTTTTGTTTATGGATCCCGGCGGTGTGAAATAAAAGGGGAGCTTGTAAGCTCATGGAGTTTGTATGTGTGTTAGAGAAACGCCTGGGCGGCTAGCCTAAGCCATGCCTAATCATGGTGGAAACTTGCAACATAACCATGGTGAGCATTCTATGAAGCATCCTCAATAAAAACCTATGCGAATAGCAAATAAAAAGACCGTTGAGATGCTCATTGTCTATTGCCTTGTCATTTTGATATGGCAAAGCTCCTGTGTCATGAGGCAAGGGGTATCCCGTTGGCGGTTCTCCATGATACACATGTACTTACAATGACAAGAACTTACTTGTGACTAAAGTTGAGTAGCATGAGGTTCGGTACTCGTAAGCAAGGGGCATGAGATTTTCAACTTATAACTTGTCAACCATATCCTCATATTTTTGTCATTTTAACCTTAATCACCTCAAGATGCTTATGATAGGGGTAATGAGAGCTGAAAGCTAATAAGTACCATAATTTTTGGAAGATCTTTATGAAACTTGAAATCCCTACTTCCCTCTGTGAAGGGACTTTCTTTTTATCTTTTTATGTTGAGTCTCCATATTCTATCTTTATGCACAAATTAAGAGAGCATAGTTGTAATTCTTAGTTCAATGTGCATTGTCCCAAAACTTATTGATTGATTCATAATTTTGGTATTGCTTGCTCTTAAATTATTTGTTGTTGGGGTTCCGTGTATGAAAACAATAAATTTTACCCTACGCCCCTGAACCCCTGAAGCTGCCAGGACCTATCTATTAGTAATACAGTAACGGGAGGGGCTTTTCGCGAACTTACCCTTGAAGACCGAAAAGCGTTGTCAACGCTCAGGAGAGCGTGGTTGATGTAGACAAGCCGAAGCCGACCTCAAGGTCGTGATGAAGTCCTCGCGCTCCTTTGGATCCAACGACTTGAGTGCCTCAAGTGCGACACCTCGCGGGGAGTTACACACGTCCGGTGCCTGACAATGACTCCCGCTTCCCTGATCCAGCAGCAGTTGCGGAAGTAGAGCTCCCGGATCCGAATCCCGCAGCGCGACGGCGCTCTGCGGTGAAGATGTCTCTCGTTCGCGCAGTCCAGACTTGGGACCACGGTCACGTGAGAGATAGGGGGAGAGAGAAATATCAATTAGAGGTCCTCCCAAAAGTGAGAAGACCTTTATTGATTATTGGTGTATTTTATTTGGCCAAATACCCCCACTATATATAGGGGAGGGGAGGTACTACCTCCCTCAAAGTCCCGGGGTGGGACTAAAGGAGAGGAGGGGGAGGGAGGCCACCGACCACCTACTGGGCCCCGCGTGGGGGGGGGGGCTAGGCCCAGCCGGCCACCCCTTGTCCCTTCTCCCTCTCTCCTTTCCCTAATGGGCCCTCTCCCCTCCGGGAATTGGCCCATTAAGCCTTTGACCATTTAAACTGATTTTTCTCTTTATTAAATAATTATGAATAAATGATTAAATCAATATTTAACATTCATTCATATATTATTCAACATCCGTGGCTATGGAACACCTTCCACCTCCACTTCGGACATCCTCCGAACTTACCGAAACCCTTCTGGTTTTCTCTCTACAAATCTTCGGCGATTCTACCGATCCTATAAACACTCTCTAAGCATCATCAAGCCCTTAAGCGTGATACCCCATGGTCCGGGAACACTCTAGACATGGTCGGGACACTCCCGCACCAATGATCGACAGAGGGACCTGGATGGCCGTGTGACCCCTGTGCGTTCCATGAAGATCTTTCGTTGTTTGAACCGGGACAGTTGTGTCTTATTCCCTTTGTCACTCGATACTTGCATTGCCTGAGATCTGATCAATGACATCACCATGTCATGTTCAATCTCGTTACTGAACAACGCTATTTGACTCGTTCCGACAAGTGATATCCCTGTGATCAAATCACACGCTATGCAACTATTGGATATAACTTCTCCGAGTGGGCCCTTTAAGTATCTTCCCGTCACATGGACGGACAAATCCCGCTCTTGACATATATTGCCTCTATGGTTTCCTCCGAGTACCTGAACACACCTTTATAACCACTATATTACCGAGTGGCGTTTGATGCTATCTAAGCACTCTCGGGAGACAGTGATTGATATAGCCTCACGGTCTAAGGAATAGTCTACGAGGATCCATTTCTAATCATCGTAACTTGAACTTCGTGACATGATCGGGTCACGATGTTTAGGTTGGGTATTGGTCCATCATCTCATTCTCGGAATGAGATGACTCCATTTCCAACTAGCATAAATGCCATATGATCAGGAAACATGATCATCTGTTGACCAATGAACTAGTGACTAGAGTTTCACTGGGAACCCCTAGCTGTTTGTATATCACACGTGTATTGATGTTTCCACTCAATACAGTTATAGCATGATATAAAATTTAATCATAAACTATATGAAATATGATAATAATCCTTATAACTATTTGTCTCTAGGGCATATTTCCAACAGTCTCCCACTTGCACTAGAGTACAAATACACTAGCTGCATTTGTTCTTTAATCATTGGCATATCCGATACCCTGAACATGCTTTCTCATAGAAGAGGTTGAGTCTTGGGCCTGTACTTTACAGTCCCAAATCCTTTGCAACTTACTAATGTCACCTTGATTGACATTAATACTTTATCATCACATGATAACATCGGTGTGTATGCATCGTCGCTATGGCCTAATTCTAGGAGCCTACAGTGACTTTAGATCAACCTCGAGGGCTTTCTCATGGGCACTATGCCCTGTGACACATCATTCTACGTTAAAAGCGAACTAGACCCGCCATAACATTATAAAACACTTTAGATGGTACCCTTATTTATTATTATAAATGTATTCATCGAAACACGAGTGCACTCTGTGCAACTTTCGATGTTTTTGTTCACCTCGCTTCCTACTTGACTTTAATCGGTATTTACAGGAGTTTCCAACATATTCCCTTATAACACAACCCTTTATGTTTTAAGATATGTCATCCTTTATGGATTTGGAAAACATGTCTACAGTTCTCTACTAGACACTGCAGACAAAACTCAGCTCAACGTTCTATGATTCGAACTCAATCACTTTTAAACGTTCCTTATTTGGATCACATATTATGCTAAGTTATCATCATGGTTTACTAAGGTAGAACCTATGTCTCAACATAGTGGATGATGATCATCCTTTTCTTTCTTTCAACCATTGATGTTCAACTTAATACTAGTTGTCGTCGGATTGATGACAAGTACGCCATGAGGGGGTCCTCGAGGTGTGCGAAAGAGAGGGGTGTGAGACGTACGGTGTTCTGGGACGGTGAGCACACAAGTTACCCAGGTTCGAATCCGCCGGCTTTGGACGGATCCTACTCCTGCTAGCAATCCAATAATACGGTAGAGCCGGAATATGGGTTACAAGGGTTCACCTGTGTGAGTTGAGATTGTGATTGTAAGGGGTTGCCCTAAAGGCTCTCCCTAGGATGGCTTATATAGATATCTGGCCTAGGGTTTACAGGAGAGATCTATACGGCTACGACTAAGAGTCGGTTACAGAGTACATCTTGAACTACAAGTAACACTATGGGCCTATGTCGGTAAGTCTTCTGGGCCTTCCCGTAGCCGGATTGGACTCCGTCTCTTCTCCCTGACTGGGCCGCCCATGAAGCAAAGATCTAACCCGAAGTGGGCCACCCTGGTCAGTGAGGACTGTGAGGATACCCGGAAAGTATATCCCCAACAGCAGCCCGCGGAAGTCTCCAAGATCCAAAGTCGGATTCATCATCGTCTAGCTTGATCTTTGGCTTGCAGAATCTTGAAGGGTTCCTGAAACTTCAAAACAAAAGATACGATCCGGGTCTCAAAAGTAAGTCGGACCTATCAGTAAGTTATTCGGATTTCCAGCCTGATATTCAAACTAAGCCGGATCTTGGTCTCTGACGTCATCTGACACTGGTCACGGTCAACTCACGTCACTGACAAACATCCTGTCAGCACGACCGTTCGTGGGTCCGCCGTTCGCAGAACCAAGGCCCCGTTTTAATGCATGCGCGGAGATCGAGGCGGCGTAATCATCGCGTGGGAACTTCCCAGTTCGTTCCACGACGCGTGGCGTATTTACTGTGCCATTTGCACGAATCTTGGCGCGGTTCGGTGGTTATAAGGGGTGAGGATTCCCTTTCCCTCATCTTCTTCACCTATTCCCTGTGCCGTTTCCTTCTCCACTTCTCCCACGCGCATAGAGCTCCCTTGCCTCCAGATTCCCAGCGCCGCCCACCCAAGGTCACCGGCGCACCGGAAGAATGGCTTCATCCTCATCATCCGGCTTGGCTGCTGATGAGGATATATACAGGGATTATGATGATTCTGACTGCCTGAACTGGAAGGAAATATTGAGTCAAATCAATAATGACTATCAGGTGAATTCATTCCTAATTGAACCTGATGTTTTACTTAATGAGAACTTTATACTACCTAAGTCTATGCATCTTTGTATGATCAGGTTTATTGATAACACAAGGATTGCACGAGGAGGAGGAGAGTTGCAGCAAGAAGGATAAGCGCTGATTTCCAATATCAACAAGTGCACGAGGGAGGAGCGGGAGGCATGCGCACTAGGGGGCAATGAGGAAATCACGTATGATCAAGAGAGAGAGATGGCACACCAAGAATTACATGTTTGAGGTGTTCCACGATGTTTGGACTGCGTGCCAATAAGGCCAAACCCATATATGGGTTGGTATGTATCAGTTTGAGTCGAACCGAGTCAGTTTGGGCCAAGATATGACTGTTTTTAGGCCCGTTTAGAGGGGAGGACGCCCCAGCCCTCATATAAACCTCCGTAGCTGTCACAAGTTAGGGTTTAGACCACGTTAAAATATTTTGGAGTTGATTCTTTCATAGAACCTCTGAAATTACCCTGTGTTCGAATTCTACAATTATAATTGAGTGTGATCTGTTGTTCCATTGGGAATTAGTAGATTGCATACTACCATTCATGGTCACAGCTGCATGCGCAAGAGCGTGGTGTTGTGAATATCCTACAAGATTCGAGAGTTGTTGCATTGGCATCAGGGATCGAACGGGAGAGTTCATGACTACAAGCTAGTTATCTATCATCCACCATCATCACCGCCATCCGCTTACTGAGAAGATCGGGCCACCCCATATCATCTTGGTATCAGAGCGCTGGGTTTACTCGGTGAGCAATATCATCTTGGTATCAGATTTCCAGTGTTGCCTCCATAAGCATCCACAATTCCATCCATAGATTAGTTGTTTTTGTCCTATATAGAAAAAGCCACACAAAAATATTACGGTTCATAGTTCATTGTCATAGCCTAGATAACACTGTTCGTGAGTTCTAGTTGTTGATCGTAATCCTTTTGTGTAGCCTTTCTTCTAAATCTGAGTCGTAGTTTTTGTCTAGTTTTTGTCTGTTTTTGATCCGTTGTTGGAGTCCCTAGACTATTTCTAGACTGTTCGTCGTGTTCTTGAGTCTTAGATCTATTAGATCTATTTTATTTTAGTCTGAGGTTGTAGATCTGTTTGAAAGAAGGAGAAAAAAAAGCAAACCAATCGGATCTGTAGTCTTGTACGTGAGTTTGCTTCACGTCGAAGTAAAAAGAAAAAAAAGAGCAACCCGATCGAGTCCCACCCGAGTCATTCGTGAGACAACAAAAAAAAAATCGGATCGCTGCCTCACGCCTGACCCCAGACCCCTCTGTGGTCGTACGAAAAAAAAACATCGCCTGACCACAGACAAGTCTGTCCTCCAGCGAGAGATTTTTTCCCCTGCCGACATCCTGCCGCGACAGGATTTTAGGCCGTTTTTCTGCCGTGGCAGAGACCAATTGTCAGGTCAATTTTTTTTCTTTTTTTGTTTATTTTTTTACTGAGTCCACATAGCGTACCTATCCTTGTGCGCCTTAGTAAGCCTTTCTTTGTGTCTAAAACTATCCTATGAGACTAGCGTGCTTAGTGCTCTGCGGGCTGCTTAGTTTAGCAATCTTGTGCCCGTTTCGTTGAGACATTGCTAGCGTCTCTCCTTGTGCATTGCAACACGAGTGTTCCTCCGACATACCTCACTTTATTGAGATCATTTTCATAGTTGCAATTTCCCCATTTATCTCCATCGTGTGTGTTTCTGTGGGTCTTTGTCATACGATCAGCACTAGGACTTGTTTGCGGTGTAGTTAGGATACCATACCTACAGCTCCACCATAAATAACCTGTGTGCCATGCGATCGTTCTCTATACCTTTGGTATTCACTTCATCACATCAGTGCATCAGTCTTTGATTTCGAATTGGTAAGCATCACTATTTACTTTGGAACGGTAAGATCTGCTTTCTTGTCAGTTTTTGAGTGAGTTGTGAGTGTGCCACCAAAAATATTTTGTGTTTTTGCACTAATATACTAATCATGATTTCTACTAGTGTTGATGTGATGCAGAAATCAGATGATGTTTACCATGACTATTTTGCTATTGTGGTTGGCATGGCATATGATCCAACTACAATCAAGTGGCGATTGGGAAGTTCTGCCACACCCGCAGAATATTAGATTTGGGAAATTGATATGGGATTTGGTTTTGCGAGATGTCGTACTTTCGATAGAAAGTTGAATGGCCATATAGAATACATTCTTGCTCACCGATGTGTGGATGAAGAGGTAGCTCGTTGGTGGAAGGACGCAAGGATTGTGTATGGTGTCATGGATAAAAAAATCCTTTGGGAAGATTTCAAGCAATTTCTACGTTCTATGTTTTTGAACAACTACAAATGGCCTATTCCAGAAATTTTGAGAGTGGACACTAATGAGACATGTGAGTTGTCTGCTAACGTAATCATGTCTACTCCTAGTGTTGTATCTTGTGATGTGCATGTTGCTTTTGAAGAAAGGGAGCCGCCTATTTTACAACCTGCATCACACGATCTAGTATTATCACTTGAGGAGGATGTCGTAGTATCTACTATAGCTAAGAAGATTGTTGATGACGTTGGTACTGTTTTGGAGATTCAGCCAACATGTGCGACATATTGTGAGTTTATTCCTTTACTGAAGCCTCCTTGTGACTTGCCTTGCACTAATGTTACAGCACCATGTGATAGTTTACTAAATTCGAATTTTGATCATATGGTACTGATTACACATAAGGAAATACTTGCTCGAATACCTCCTACTGATATTGTGTATTCCATCATGCTAAATGAACCTATGAATATGAGTAGTGTTGTGGATAAGATTTCTGAAATTTCATTTCTGAATTCTAGCACATATTCTCCTTGTTTCACTTTCAATCTGATTGGTGAATATAGCATGCATGAAATTTTTCTTGTGGATCACATATGCATTACTTGTGATAGAATCGCTGAACTGAAATATGCTGTTTTCAGCCATACATGTTGTGTGTCGACGACTTCGTGTTGTGGGATATATGCTACAATTTGTGATAATATGAAACTAAAGTCAGATCTAGTTGATATAATGCATCCAACACAAGTAATTTCACCTATTTTGGATCGTTGTAATCTTGCTAGAATAGAACCCAAGTTTTCATATTCGTTGTGTTTGTCCCAAAATTCATTGTCTAGTTGTGCTAATGCTTTATACTTCACTTATATTTGCAAATTGAGTTGCATTTTACATACTGGACAACATGATCATGTTGATAATAATCAGAGTAGCGCAGTTGAAGCATGGCATGATTCAATTTGGTTTCCAGACATATTGAAATTGTTTGATCTTGTCCTCAAATTTGATCATAGATCTTCTTTAAGAAAACTGAATTTAATATTGAAGAACAAGACTATCTATTTAGTTGTTTTTCACCATGATCATGATTCTTTGTACTTCACTTATACCTGCAATTTAAGTTGCTTGATGTATACTGGACATTCTTTTCATGTGAACAACAATAATACAACATGTTATATATACATATACTTTGTGTACACGTTGTTCTTCTTGTTTCTCCCACTTTCAGCTTACCTAAAGCCGAGGATGGCTTTTCATGAAGAAAGGGAGGATGATGAGGATATATACAGGGATTATGATGATTTTGACTGCCTGAACTGGAAGGAAATATTGAGTCAAATCAATAATAACTATTAGGTGAATTCATTCCTAATTGAACCTGATGTTTTACTTAATGAGAACTTTATACTACCTAAGTCTATGCATCTTTGTATGATCAGGTTTATTGATAACACAAGCGTTGCACGAGGAGGAGGAGAGTTGCAGCAAGAAGGATAAGTGCTGATTTCCAATATCAACAAGTGCGCGAGGAAGGAGCGGGAGGCATGTGCACTAGGGGCAATGAGGAAATCACGTATGAGCAAGAGAGAGAGATGGCACACCAAGAATTACATGTTTGAGGTGTTCCACGATGTTTGGAATGCGTGCCAATAAGGCCGAACCCATATATGGGTCGGTATGTATCAGTTTGAGTCGAACCGAGTCAGTGTGGGCCAAGATATGGCTGTTTTAGGCCCGTTTAGAGGGGAGGACGCCCCATCCCTCATATAAACCTCCGTAGCCGTCACAAGTTAGGGTTTAGACCACGTTAAAATATTTTGGAGTTGATTCTTTCATAGACCCTCTGAAATTACCCTGTGTTTGAATTCTACAACTATAATTGAGTGTGATCTGTTGTTCTATTAGGAATTAGTAGATTGCATACTACCGTTCGTGGTCACGGCTGCGTGCGCAAGAGCGTGGTGTTGTGAATATCCTACAAGGTTCGAGAGTTGTTGCATTGGCATCAGGGATCGAACGGGAGAGTTCATAGCTACAGGCTAGTTATCTATCATCCACCATCATCACCGCCATCCGCTTACTGAGAAGATCGGGCCACCCCATATCAGCTGCGGCAGCAGCGATGGCGGTAGCGGTAGAGAAAGAAAGCAATCGCGGGGTTTGGATCCTGTGCATCCTCGATGACGGCAAGCTCACCGGCGTGGAGAATGGACTCCTCCACGCCGACGACTGGCGGAGCGGTTTCGGCGAAACCATCCCCAACCCACACGCCGACAAGCAGGTGCACTTCGGCACCCACCTCGATAGAGGTTTGTCTTTCCCTCCCTCAGAATTCTTTTCCGAGGTGATAGATCACTATGGTGTTCAACTTTTAGAGATGAGCGCCTATGCGTCCTTGTGTGAGGGGTATCTCGGCATTAGGCCGAGTCTCATTCTCTTTCGGTTTTATTTCCATGTCCGGAGAAACTCTATGACCACCGGTAATCCTTACATTACCGGCACAATTAGTCTTTCGGTTAGACGTGAGCGCGTCTATCCTAGGATTTTAGCTAGTGAGTCGGTCAAACAGTGGCCGGCTACCTTCTTTTATCACAAGGATATTCCCGCTCCCGGCAAAGCTTCTGCTTTGCCGGCTTTCGTCGATGGAGCCGCCACGCCCTGAGCATCCTGGGACGAGGCTCCTCCGGCTCTCAGCGACGATCTGATTCTCGCCAAGAGGCGGATCGAGTATCTAATGAAGCATAAGGGCCTGAGAGGGTCCGACTTAGTCCAATCTTGGGTGGCACGCCGGATCCAGTCTCTCCAGCACCACGGCAACCGACTGATGCATTCCATTACGGCGTCCAAAAACGACTCCCTCCGCATCAGCCCCAAGGCTTTAAAGCCACAAGACTACACAAGCCAGATCAAATGGCTGATAAAGGAGCGGATCGAGAGAAAGATCCCGGATTTATCCCTGGACATGCATACAGCAGAAAACCTTGTAGTGCCGGTAAGCTTTAGCAGTAAAACCTTTTTATATGTTTCACCTTTAAGTTATTTCGCATCACTGAGATATTATCTTTTTTTAGCTTGCCGACCTCCCCGAGTCAGACTTTGCTCCTATCGAGGGATATCCTCCCGAGTTTTCGCAGGAGGAGGAATTGGTCCCACTGCCGAACGTTGTGCCCAGGAAGCACAAAGCTCCGACAGTGGCCATCGGCACAAAGGAAGTGCTAGTTGTAAAGAGGTAACTTTCCACACAACTTCCGCCTTTGTACTTTACTTCATGATTTCTTTCGAGATATAATGTTCTTCATTCTATTACTTTCTCAGAGCTAAGTAGCTCATCAAGGGCAAGGGGATGGGGAACATCTCGAAGGCCCTGCGTCAGACGAAGCTAACTATGGCTTCTCCTGCCGCAGCTCCTCCGACTCCTGCCCCTCAACCTTCCGCAACACCAATGATTACTCCATCCCCGGTCGTCGCAAAAGATCCGGCTCCCTCAACAGGGCCAGCGACCCTCGAGTCACAGACTGACATCACCATGGGTGGCTCAGGTTTTGATAAGGGTGAACCCTCTTCGGGTAATGACCCCTCGGCAGAGACTTTCGCCGAAAATCTCCTGAACAATCCGGGACTTGCCAAATTTGGCTTGTCTCAGAAATCTGTGAGGAAATCCAGCGGCTGGCCCGACAATGCCTGGAAAGCCGCAATCTCTCTGCCGAAGAAGAAGCACAAGAAGCGGAGGATATCAAGTACTCCGATCTTCTCGAACAAGTCCGCCTTCGCGACGAGGGACTAAGAGCTGGTGTGCTTCCACCACCTCCGGTTATTCCACTCACCCTCGCTGAGAAGGTTACCACTGAGGTGAACATGTGCTTGAGCAAGCTCACACATGAACATCATGTAAGTCGGAATTCCAACTCACGATTTTCTTTATTGTACTTTATATCATATCCTGTAGCTCCCAAGCATGAAGTTGGATAAACAATCCGGGTTTATGCTTCATTAGGATGCAAAAGAATGAACTAGTATAGCCCCCAAGGCTCGTGCTGATATTAGCTACCATATTAGCCCAAGTCTTTAGTAGACCTCTGACTCTGGGTATTCTGACTTACAGAAAGTTAATTCATATAACCAGGAATTGTTGAAGAATGTCCGCAATAAGCGGAGAGAGATCAAAGCTCTCTGACTTAAAAATGCCGAGCTTAAAGTTTCCAAGGATGAGGCTGAAGGTAAACATTCCGAGATTCAAACCTTGTCTTGTGTTTTCATAGTCGAATATTTTTGCTGAACTGTTGTTCTTTTTGACTTACAACACTGATAAAGCAGTCCTGTGCTATGATCGAAGAGGCCGAGAATCTGAAGACCTTGGTGGTGTAAAACAAGGATCTCCGCCGAGAGCTAGACCAGCTTAAGGCAGACCATGAGAAGAGCATTGCTCAAGTTCTCGAATCCTCCTCCATGGCCACCGTGGAGCGTGATCGCAAGATTACACTCCACGAACAGAAAATCTCGGATCTCAATGACGAGCTTTTCAGAGAGAAGGAACTTTCCGAGGCGCTCCGGGCTGAACTCCGGAGTCTTCGTGAAGAGAAAACCAAAGTTGACGACGTCATCTTTGGTATGTTTCCATCTTTCTGACTTGTTTACATTCTTCGACTCTTTCGATGTCGGATTTATTTACCCGTTTTGTGTTATATGCATAGGTCCTCTGAACTTGACGGACTCCACCTCTACCGAGCCTCGCACCCACCGGCTTACCCAAGTCGGTGATTTGCTTCATGACTTCCGCCAATCCATCGAGGATATTGGCGAAGCTCTCAGGGTTCCGAACATGCATATCATGTCCGACTTTCAGGTGCGAGACAAGGTAAAGGAGATGCTGTAGCTTGTCCAGGACTGGAACATGTCCTACGCGCGATCCGCAGCGCAGAACGCTCTCACCATGGTCATGAGCCACCATGGAAGCATGAAAATCTGGCAAGTGACCAGAGGGTACTCTACTGTGGATGAAGACGGCAGAAGCAAGATATCAAAGCCATCATAGACTCCTGCAGCGGATATGGGTGCCACATAGCTGACTTGACCAGCTACGACACTCCCTTCTTCAACCGCGTGGACATGCCACCTCCGCCTCCGGAAGAAGTGATGACCCACAAGTATAGGGGGTGTATCGCAGTATTTTTGATAAGTAAGAGTGTCGAACCCAACAAGGAGGGGAAGGTGCTAGCTAGTGGTATGGATCAGGAATTCTCTGCAGTTACTTAGCAAACGGATTTTTAGGGTTTTTTGATAAAGCAAGTAAACAAAGTACGAGTAAACAAAAGACAGTAGGAATAAATGCAGCAAGTGGCCCAATCCTTTATGCAGCAAAGGACAAGCCGGTTGTATTTCTTAAGATGACCAAACGTTCTTGAGGACACATGGGAAGACTGTCAAGTGCTTTCGCTTAATATAGTTGATAAATCTTCTCTAGCTTGCTAAGTGTTGTGTGGGTGAACCTATGCTAATGTATCGACCTTCCTAGGACTAATACATATTTGTGATTATACCCCTTGCAAACATCCGTAAGTACAAGAAAGTAATTAAGGTAGAAACCTAACCACAACTTTAAACTCTAAGACCCTTATGTCCCTTGTGCAATGGTTTCCTAATGGGGGTTTAGGTTTCTGTCACTCCGGCAACCCCTACGATTAGTAGCCAAATACATAATGCATTCCCCTAGGCCCATATAGGTGAAGTGTCCTGTAGTCAACATTCACATGACACCACTAGAAGAAGTACACCACAACTTAAATATCAAACTATTGAATCTTTCTCAACACAACTCCACTACTAACAACATGACTTCTCCCATGTCCTCAAGAACAAAACGAACTACTCACAAGACATCATATGGATCATGATCAGAGATGGAATAATGATGTATCACAATCTGAACATAAACAATAATTCAACGGTTCACTCAATAGCATCAACTACAAAGAGTAATCAACACCGGGAAAGTTTCCCCTATGAACTATGCAAGATTCAACGCAATTGTTACAGCAATATGGAGATGGTGATGAAGGTGCTGATGGTGATGATGGTGGTGGTGATGATGATGATGATCACGATGAAGTCCAGCTTGATGGTGGTGTTGATGGCGACGGTCTTCCCTCTCCGGGAAGGAATTCCCCTGGAAAAAATCTGTCTGCCGGAGAGATATTTCTTTCTCGGTGTTTTCCGCCCCACAGAGGCGGCGGAATCTTTCTGTGGTCGCTCCCCGAGTCTTAGGGTTTCGGGAGGATAATATACGCCAGAGGGGAGTGCCTAGAGTGGGCCAGGGTGGCCACACCACCTGCTGGCGCGACCTAGGGCTTCCCACGCCAAGGGGTGGTGTGGGCCCCCTGTGGCCCATCTCCAGCCCCCCTTCTGGCTTGCTTCGTCTTCTGGAAAAATAGGATTTTCCGTATATTTTCTCGGATTTTCTAAACTTCGTGAATTTTGCCTCCAAACAGCACCTTTTCCATCAGAATCCTGACTGCAGCGGTCCATGCTCCAAAAGTCATCAACCATGCAAAAACAGATGAAATAACATAAGTATCATTTCTTAATATGAAATATATCAATGAATAACAGTGAATTATGATATAGAATAGTGATGCAAAATGGACGTATCAACTCCCCCAAGCTTAGACTTCGCTTGTCCCCAAGCGAAACTGAGCTCAATAAACATGACCTCAGGTTTATAGAGTGAAGAGTCGATAAAAGAATACGGACAAGAAGCATCACATTCATCAATACATAAGTCATTATAGAAGACAACTCACTATTATATAACTTAACTTGCAATAAGTAAAGGAAACACAATAAAGATACATAAAGTGAATCATAATTGGTAATGGCAAACTTAGCTCTTGGTCGTAGAATAGTTGACAAATTGCTGGAGTTCACAAATAACTGGTTTTCAATGATAGCTTTCAAAGTAGTAGACACCAAGATAAGAGCAATGTGCAAAACAAGGAACATAAGAAACATGATTGAATAAATCATCATGTGAATGAATGAAACACAACAACTCAAAATACTTGCTGAGATAGAAGGGAATAGGTTTACTGACTCAACTAAAAAGTAAAAGAAGGGCCCTTCGCAGAGGGAAGCAGGGATTTCAAGTTTCATAAAGAGCTCCCAAAAATTATGATACTTATTAGCTTTCAGCTCTCATTGCCCCTATCATAGGCATCTTTAGGTGATTAAGGTTAAAGTGATAAAATATGAGGATATGCTTGACAAGTTGTAAATTGAAAATCTCATGTCCCTTGAATACGAGGGCCACTCCTCATGCTACTCAAGTTTAGTCACCGATAAGTTCTTGTCATAGTAAGCACATGTGTATCATGGAGAACTGCCAACGGGGTACCCCTTGCCCGATGATACGGAAGAATCCCCATATCAAAATGACAAGGCAAGCAGACAACAAGCATCTCAGCAATCTTCTTATTTACCATGGGAATATGGTGCTTTTTTCTCTCTTTCCTCTTTTCTCATCTCTTTTTTTTCTTTTTCTCTTTTTCTCAATCTCTATTTTTTATAAGAAGAATGCCTCATAGATGCTCATTATGGTTACGCTGCAGGTTTCCACCATGACATCATGGATTAGACCGGCGGCCCAGGTGTTTCTCTAACACACATGCATAGCTGCATGGACTTACAAGCTCCCCTTTCATTTCACACCTACGACATCCATAGACAAAAGAACATGATATCTACTAGGTACAAAGTACCAGTGCAATGTTTAAAGCGTTCCCCATGACAACATGGTTCTGCTAATTCACAACTTACAAAGCGCAAGCATATACGCAACATAGATGAGCACAATGGTTCAAGTTTATTAAGTGCAAGAAAGTAAAGTGTGCCATCAAGTTCGTGAGAGCTTTAATCACTAATTTTCACATAAAAGGTTTAATTTGGAAGGTAGATAAAAACAAGAATTTACTTGGAATAGCAATAGTGCTAATAGGTAGGTATGGTGGACACAAATGGCATGGGTTTGGTTTAAGGATTGGATGCATGAGAAGAATTCCCTCTCAGTATAGGTTTTTGGGTAGCAAGGCTGGGTAGAAAGTATAAGAGTTGAAGGAAACAAACAAACATACAAGTGATAAAGAAAGAGATGCAATCTTCCTTGGAAGCACAAAAGATCTTAACTAGAGAATACTAAACTTATGAGAAAATCAAGAAAGAAAGATGATGAAATTATATTTCTTTTAGAGTACTTTTATCTTTTCAATCAACTCTCAAAAATAGTGTTGCTACTGACCGAGCCAGGTTTGCCAAAACCAACTAAATTAACTCAATGATCCCAAAGTGATACCAATACTAACAACAAGATCAATCATATAACCACGAATGGAAAACTAATATAAGATCTGCAAAAGAGTAAATGATAGAACTTCTCATTAATATTCCATAATGGCAACTCACACCAAGGGATACATATCTAACGAGAGAGAGAGGACACTTCCATAATGCAAAACATCCTACATGATAACTTCTCTATTCATGATATGACTCTACTAAAAAGGTAAAAAGATAGAAGATAGTGATGTGATACCGCGGCACTCCCCCAAGCTTGAAACAAACCAAGGGGATGCCAAACCTGATGACGAATTACTCCTTCGGTGCTGGTGGTAATATTTTCTTAGTTGACGTGAGGAAATCTTCCACCATCTTGCGAAGCCTATTATTCTCCCATTGAAGCATGTCCACGTTCCTCCTCAAGTCTCGGTACTTATCGCAGAACTCATCAGTGACTCGTAGAGCTTCTGTTGATACAGGGCAAGAGACTAAAGGTACCAGCCCCTGCTTGGGGTCTTCCTCCATAGGCTCCTTCCCTTTATCCTTGGCGGACACCATCGTGCTTCTAAGCTTTCAAAGAGTATGTCCTGGCAGAAACATATCGAAACAAAAACACGAAGAAAACACGATATACGAACCTCGGGGGATCCGGGGGGTTATATATTATGAAGTTTCATATCAAAAGGAAGGTACTGGGAGAAAACGAATCGGAGGCGGAGTCCGGGGTGGACTCACCACCTGGTGGCGCGACCAGGGGTAGGCCCGCGCCACAGGGTGGTGTGAGCCACCCTGGCTCCGTTTCCGTCCCTTTTTCGCTTCGTAGCTTTCCTTATTGACTGAAAACTGCAAAAATATAGTTGAATAGTGTTTTCGCAGAACTTTTCTTACCAGAACTGTTACCTATTTGAAAACAGACTCTGCAGGTCTCTGAATTTGGTATCTAGTAGATTCTTCCAGAGTCATCACTTGAATATCATAGATATCTTCATCTTCATACACTTATTACTTGAGTCATAAAACCCTTCTCTTCCTTATTACACCATTATCTCCACTTCCTGGAAATTTCTTTCACACAAAACTTCACACAGTTCTTATTAGCAACATTAGTATAAGTGAAGTGATAAAACCTTTTGAGTACAACTTCAACTGAAAACCATCAAAACATAAGCTACTGTAACAACTCCTTCTGAAAACCCAAAAAGAATTCAAAAAGGAAATCGAATAAAGAAGCAAATGCAAGATTGGCAAAATCTGTCAAAACAGACCAGCTGGTAAAGATCAATTTTTTCGAAAATCTTCTGTTGCTCAAATCAAAAAGTGAAAAACTAACGGAAGTTAAATAACAACCTGGGGCAGAAGCACAAAAAATTACAGCTCAATCCGACAGACAGAGATCTCTCACGAATTTTTACGGTGAAGCACAAAAATCTGTTTCAGGACAGCAACTTCCCCAAATCTTACTTCTCTCTCATTAGAGGTTGATCTTGACACAAAAACCAAACAAAACAGATAAGGAGCGGTTACTACCGAAGTAATAACTTCCAAGACTCAAAGAAACAAAAACAAACTCAAAGCAAAAACAAATTGGTTGTCTCCCAAAAAGCTCTTTCTTTATAGCCATTAAGATGGGCATGATAATTTTGATGATGCTCACTTAGGAATATGAATTGAAGTGAAAGAGAGCATTACGAAGCAAAAATACACACGTTTAAGTCTAACCCACTTCCTATGAAAGGGAATTTTGTAAACAAACAAGTTGTTGAAACCAAAGGCTACTTGCATAAGAAGGCAAAACAAGTGCAACATAAAAACTTTCAGCATAAAACGAGGAAACTTGATATTATTGAGATACATAAGAACACTTTTCCCTCTCTCATAGTAACTTTCAGTATCATGCATAAACTTAACAATATAACTATCACAAGAACCATCGTAGCAATGATCGCTTATTCTAATAGAAAACACAGGAATACTAGCTCTCATAACACTACTTTGTGAAACAATATTAGATGTATCCTTACAAAGGATAGTGTGTCCCTCTTTTTCATATTTAGTAACAAAGTCTTTCACATTTGCTATTATAGGTTCATCAACCTTTTGTTTATCATGTTCAACAGCTTTATTTGTACTTTCATTAACCATACTAGCTATCATAGAATGTTCCTTAATCTTAACTGGGAAAGGCATTTTCTCAATATAAGGTTCAGGCAAAACATGATTAGCAGTATAAACTTCAGTATTTCTTGCAGGAACACACTTAGCAACATCTTTATAAGGTTCATGATACTTATTCCACTTCTTTTTAGGCACTTCAATATAGGAAGCAAAAGCCTTAAAATAAGAAGCAATAGCTTGAGAGTCTAGACCATAAGTATTTTTAATATTTTGAAAGTCATCAGTTCCCATAAAAGATTCAATGCATTCATAATCATAATTTATACCTAACTTTCTACCTTTGTCATTCTCCCAAGCTTCAACATTGTCTTGAATACGGTCCAGAAGATCCCATTTAGCTTCTTCTTCCATGCGAGTAAATGATCCAGCACAAGAAGCATCCAATAAATCCTTGTCATGAAGAGGGAGTATTGCATAAAAGTTATTGATAATAATATTGTTGGGGAGCTCATGAATGGGACATTTGAGCATTAGTAACTTCAATCTCCCCCAAGCTTGAGCTATACTCTCTCCATCAAGAGGCCAAAAGTTGTATATTTGATTCCAATCTTTATGAATCTCACTAGGAGGATAAAACTTTGAATAAAAGAGAGGCACTATTTCCTCCCATTCCAGAGCTTGACCATTCTTCAGCAGCTTATACCATTCCTCGGCTCTTCCTTTCAGTGATAATGAAAATGACTTCTTCTTAACTTGATCTGTAGTAATACCTGCACAACTGAACAACCCGCATAATTCGTGTATAAAGAGCAAATGATCACCGGGATGGATAGTTCCATCCCCAACATAGTAGTTATCCATAACACGATCAATAATTCTTGTAGGTATTTTAAAAACATCATTCTCAGCAGGTGGTGGCTTATCTAATAAGAAAACTCAGCGAATTATCCATAACGAAAATAAAGCAACTAGCAGAAGTAAACAATACTCACAGTAGAAGTTTCCTTTACCAGTTCCACTCTCCAATAGCGCTTCACTCCCTGGCAACGGCGCCAGAAAATAGTCTTGATGACCCACAAGTATAGGGGGCATATCACAGTATTTTCGATAAGTAAGAGTGTCGAACCCAACAAGGAGCAGAAGGTGGTGGCTAGTGGTATGGATCAGGAATTCTCTGCAAATACTTAGCAAACGGATTTTTAGGGTTTTTTGATAAAGCAAGTAAACAAAGTACGAGTAAACAAAAGACAGTAGGAATAAATGCAACAAGTGGCCCAATCCTTTATGAAGCAAAGGACAAGCCAGTTGTATTTCTTAAGATGACCAAATGTTCTCGAGGACACATGGGAAGACTGTCAAGTGCTTTCGCTTCATATAGTTGATAAATCTTCTCTAGCTTGCTAAGTGTTGTGTGGGTGAACCTGTGCTAATGTACTGACCTTCCTAGGACTAATACATACTTGTGATTATACCCCTTGCAAACATCCATAAGTACAATAAAGTAATTAAGGTAGAAACCTAACCACAACTTTAAACTCTAAGACCCTTACGTCCTTGTGCAATGGTTTCCTAACGGGGGTTCAGGTTTCTGTCACTCCGGCAACCCCTACGATTAGTATCCAAATACACAATGCATTCCTCTAGGCCCATATAGGTGAAGTGTCATGTAGTCGATGTTCACATGACACCACTAGAAGAAGTACACCACAACTTAAATATCAAACTATTGAATCTTTCTCAACACAACTCCACTACTAATAACATGACTTCTCCCATGTCCTCAAGAACAAAACGAACTACTCACAAGACATCATATGGATCATGATCAGAGATGGAATAATGATGTATAACAATCTGAACATAAACAATAATTCAATGGTTCACTCAATAGCATCAACTACAAAGAGTAATCAACACCGGGAAAGTTTCCCCTATGAACTATGCAAGATTCAACGCAATTGTTACAACAATATGGAGATGGTTATGAGGGTGCTGATGGTGATGATGGTGGTGATGATGATGATCCCGATGAAGTCCACCTTGATGGTGGTGTTGATGGCGATGATCTTCCCTCTCCGGGAAGGAATTCCCTCGGCAGAAATCTGTCTACCGGAGAGATCTTTCTTTCTCGGTGTTTTCCGCCCCGCAGAGGTGGTGGAATCTTTCTGTGGTCGCTCCCTGAGTCTTAGGGTTTCGGGAGGATAATATACGCCAGAGGGGAGTGCCTAGAGTGGGCCAGGGTGGCCACACCACCTGCTGGCGCGGCCTAGGGCTGCCCGCGCTAGGGGTGGTGTGGGCCCCCTGTGGCCCATCTCTAGCCCCCCTTCTGGCTTCCTTCGTCTTCTGGAAAAATAGGATTTTCCGTATATTTTCCCGGATTTTCTGAACTTCGCGAATTTTGCCTCCAAACAACACCTTTTCCATCAGAATCCTGACTGCAGCGGTCCATGCTCCAAAAGTCATCAACCATGCAAAATAGATGAAATAACATAAGTATCATCTCTTAATATAAAATATATTAATGAATAACAGTGAATTATGATATAGAATAGTGATGCAAAATGGACGTATCAAGAAGCAGCCAAAGTTTTCGATGATGAACAAACCATATCGGATTTGGACATCTCGGACCGTTATCAAGCCGAGGCCGATGCATCCAGCGAGCCGGCAGCTCCTACCTCTTCACCCGCATCATAGATTATCAGAAACAAATGTGTTATTCTGAAAACATTATGGGTCTGTAAATATGTAGTATGATATTTTTTGCTAGTGCTAAGTTTTAATCTATTCAGCACTTTTGGCTTTGATTTTTGTGTGCCTGAAATGTTTACATAAGCACTTATACTTTTTTGTCTACACTTATCGTTTATCTGGCTTTCCACCTCGTCCCTTTCGTGAGCCGGCTAAACTTTCAGCTCGAAAACTTTGCCGAGCAACGGAGCTCAATTGGTAAACCAGTTTAAACTTGGAAACAAAGCCGGCTTCTAGTACCAACAATTCACTACTCGGAAAATACCCGCATCTGGCAATCAGACAAATAACCAAAGTATAAACTAGAAACTTTAGAATTATACCCGAAGGTAGCATATTTTAGAATTGGAAATCTAAACCAGAACAATCATGAGCATAAAGTACTTTCAAGTATTCTAGGATTTTCGACTGTGACATGATCATTCAGAAATAAGATGGTAAAAACTTCTCAAAAAAAACTTTGAGGCAACCAAAACTTTTATTTCTCTCAGAACATGTACATATATATGATTACAAAGAAGGATAAACTAAGAATAAAAGGGACGTAGCTGAGCAATATTCCATGGTCTGTCTAAGTCATCCGGATTTGTACTGCCTCCAACTCTCTTTCTCTTCTTAGTAGCAGGTCTTTCTTTGACGGCCTCATATCAGTTAGGTAGTATGAAGCATTGTGCAATACTCGACTAACTAAAAATGGCCCTTCCCATACTGGGGAAAGTTTGTGCTTTCTTTGTTGCACAAGCCGGAGAACCAAATCACCCTTATTGAAAGATCTGTTTCTGACTCTCTGGCTATGATACTTGCGTAAATTCTGCTGATAGGCTGTTGATCTCATTTCAGCAACGACGCAAACTTCTTCGACTAAGTCGAGATCATTTTGTCGAGAAATCTCGGCATCCTCTTTGATATACGCGGCCACTCTAGGAGAAGTGTGAATCAAATCACTAGGAAGAACTGCTTCTGCGCCATAGACCAAGAAGAAAGGTGTGTATCCGGTTGACCTGTTCGGAGTTGTTCGTAAACTCCATATTACAGAAGGTAATTCCTCTGCCCAAGCCCCCGTAGCACGTCGTAGTGGTGCTTCGAGTCTCGGTTTTCGGCCTTGTAGGATTAAACCATTCGCTCTTTCGACTTGTCCATTAGCCTGCGGATGTGCGACTGACGCAATGTCAAGCCGGATATTTTGTTCATTGCAGAATTCGACAAGTTCTCCCATAGAGAAATTACTCCTGTTGTCCGTGATAATACTATGTGGATAACCATACCGGATTATAACATCCTCGACAAATCTTTTGGCTATTGCTCCATCACAACTAGTGACGGGTTTAGCCTCAATCCATTTGGTGAATTTATCCACCATCACTAAGAGGTGAGTAAATCCACTTGGAGCCCGTCTAAACGGTCCTACCATGTCAAGCCCCCAGACCGCAAAAGGTCATGTTATAGGTATTGTTCGCAGCTAATCAGCTGGAACGTGAGCTTGTTTGGCGTACTTTTGGCAGCCCTTGCACGTCTTGATCAGCCGTTCGGCATCTGCCTTGGCTGTAAGCTAGAAAAAACCGTGTCGGAAAGCTTTTGCCACTAAAGATTTGGCTACAGCATGGTGACCACACTCGCCTTCATGGATTTCTCTTAGGATTTCTACTCCTTCTTCCGGAGATACGCAGCGCTGAAAAACCCCAGATACACTCCGCTTATAGAGCTCACCACTAACTATAGTATAGGCTTTTGCTCGTCGGATGATCTGCCGGCTCAGAACTTCGTCTTCGGGTAATTTGCCATCTACCAAATAGTCAAGGTAGGGTTGAGTCCAACTGGGAATTACAGCCAGAACTGCTATCAAAGGTGAGTCAGATTTGGTCGGATATTCCTCATCCACTCCCTTTATTGAGGGAACTTTGAGGTGCTCTAAAAAAGCGCCATCCGAGACCTCTTTCCGTGCAGAGCCTATCCGAGATAATGCATCTGCTTCCTCATTTTCTGCTCGAGGGATGTGTTGAACTTCAAACCCTTCGAACGATTTTGATGGATCATCCACGACAGCTTTATATGCTACCATGTGTTTATTTGCGTTACAAATATCCGACACTTAATTGAGCAACAAGATCTGAATCTCCGTAACACATCAAACGTCGGATGCTGATATCCTTAGCAATCCAGATTCCATGCAACAATGCTTCATACTCGGCAATATTATTTGTCGCTGTGAAGTGGATCTACAACACGTATAGAAGTTTGTCTCCTTGGGGTGATTTGAGTACCACGTCAACCCCCGAGCCCCCGCGAGCCTTAGACCCATCAAAATATAGGGTCCAATATTCCGACTCAGGGAGGGTCATATTCTCCTTCGTCTCTGTCCAATCAGCAACAAAGTCGGCAAGGATTTGGGATTTGATTGCTGTCCGAGGTTTGTACTCAATATCGAAAGCTGAAAGCTCTATGCCCCATTTGGCGACGCGTCCTGTGGCATCACTGTTATTGATTATATCTCTCATGGGAGCTGTGCTCACCACGGTAATTGGATGTTCCTGAAAATAATGTCGTAGCTTACGAGATGCTAAGAACACACCATAAGCTAGCTTTTGATAGTGCGGATACCGCTGTTTCGATTCTGTCAAGACCTCGCTGACAAAGTAAGTTGGACGCTACACCAAGTTTTCCTGATTTTCCTCCGGTCTCTCCACTACCATAACGATACTGGCGACTTTGTTTGTCGCAGCAAGATAGAGCAACATCGGTTTCTATGGTTCCAGTGCAGCAAGGATAGGAGCAGATGAGAGTACTGTTTTCAGGTCTTGTAGTGCAGCTTCAGCTTCGTCGGTCCACACAAAATCCTTGGTCTTTTTCAGGAGTTTGTATAATGGTGCGGCTCTTTCACCGAGCCGGCTTACAAACCGACTGACTGCAGTGATGCAACCAGTTAGTCTTTGTACGTCCTTCAGGTGAGTTGGCCTGGAAATATTGAGTATAGCCTTGATTTTGTCTCGGTTCACCTCTATGCCTCTTTGAGACACGATGAAACCTAACAACTTTCCGGCTGGGATTCCAAAAAAGCATTTCTTCGGATTAAGCATTATGTTGTATTTTCGTAGATTGGCGAATGTTTCCTCCAGGTCGAAAATCAACGTTTCCTTCTTTTTGGACATCACCGCAATATCATCCACATATGCATGCACATTGCGTCCGATTGGATCATGGAGGCAATGCTGCATTGTGCGCTGGTACGTGGCTCCTGCGTTCTTCAGCCCAAAGGGCATCGTAACAGAACAGAAGGTTCTGAAGGGGGTTATGAATAAAGTTTTGACTTTGTCAGATTCCTTCATCCGGATTTGGTGATAACCGGAATATGCGTCGAGAAAACAGAGGAGTTCCGAGCCTGCCGTAGAATCGATAACTTGATCAATCCTAGGCAGAGCGAACGGATCTTTGGGACAAGCCTTGTTCAAGGCAGTATAATCAACACACATCCTTAAATCAGCGGTGTCCTTTTTGGGGACCATTACAGGATTGGCCGACCACTCAGTGTGGTTGACCTCTTCTATGAATCTGGCTAACTCGAGCCATGCTAGTTCCTTAGCTATTGCCTTACGCTTTTCATCGCTGAAACGTCATAAGGACTGTTTGACGGGTTTAGCGTTCGGGTTTACATTTAAAGAGTGCTCGGCAAGTTCCCTAGGTACTCCGGTCATGTCAGATGGCTGCCATGCGAAGATATCTTGATTTTCTTCGAGGAACTTGACGAGCACGCTTTCCTATGCGCTATCTAGGCCTACGCCTATCTGGGTCACCATGGAGGGGTCATCATCCTTCAACGACGTCTTCTTCGTCTCTTCTGATGCCTTGAACTCCGGATTCGGCTTTGTCACCTCCTTCTTTGTTGCGGGCATCTCGGACGGATCTATGCTCTTCTTGATCTCCTGGTACTCCTGGGCGTGCATCACGACTTCAGCAAAGGCGGCATTTCCATTCTCGCACTCTCGCGCTTTCTTCGGGTCTCCCCTTATGGTGATCACACCGTTGGGACCTGGAATTTTCATCATATTGTAAATGTAACATGGACGAGCCATAAAAGCCCAGTAAGCCGGACGTCCGAATATAGCGTGGTACGCGCTCTTGAACGGGACCACTTCGAAGGAAAGTGCCTCCGTCCGATAGTTCTTTGGAGTTCCAAAGGTAACATCTAAAGTGATTTCTCCCAGGGAATTTGCTTGTCTTCCTGGGACAAACCCGTGAAAGATCACAGAGCTGTGGTTCAGTTGGGTCTCCGAGATCTTCATCCGGCACAGCGTTTCAACATACAGAATATTAATACTGCTGCCACCGTCCATGAGAGTCTTGGAGAAACCATAACCTTCAATAAGTGGATTGACGATTAAGGCGTATTTTCCTCGCCTGTGCAACTTAGGCGGATGATCAGCGCGGTCAAAGGTGATTTCCACTTCCGACCAGTCCAAGAATTGAGGGACAGCCGGAACTGTTGCATTGAGCTCATGTAGAACTGCCTTTTTGACCTTTGCTGGTTGAGATCCGAGGAAGGTGACATAAGTGTCTTTCTTGGTCGGAAATTTTTTCTTCCCTTCCGGCTTGGGATTTGAAGCGTCAGCTTCCTCCATGTCGGAATCTTCCTTGGTCTCTTTATCCTTTTCGGGATTCTTCTTTCCTTCTTCCGCTTAGCTTTGTAGCTAGCGGTATCATATCTTTTGATGTCGTCATTGAAACAACACTCTGCGTTTGTGTGGGATGAGCCCCCATTGGCGTCTAAGTGATGGACACATGGGTTATTAGCAATGTCGGCCCAAGAGTAGGTTTTTCCGGGTTGCTGGTCTCCTCTACCTTGGACTCTTGACATCCCACGACCGCGTCCGCGGCCACCACCACGTCCTCCTCATCCTCTAGACCGAAAGTAGCCGTAACCACTGCCGTTTCCGTGTTGGGTTTTTCTTCCGAGGTATTATTGCGCTTCTGAGCTTGTTGCTTTGGTTGTTTTACCGACTGTGGCACAACAAAGGCGTTAAGTAATCCCTCTGCATCGTTGTCAGCATCTGCATACTTGCTCGCTGTTTCTATCATCTCTCCCAGATTAGTGACTTTGTCACACTTCAAGCGATGACGTAGTAAACCAATTGGGAGACCTGCAATGAAAGCTTCAATCGTAGTTTGGTCATTTACTCCTTCACAGGAGTTCTTGGTGTCGATCCATCATCCAAGATAATCTCGGCAAGTTTCTCCGGCTTTCTGGGTGCAATGCTGTAGGTCTCCGACCGTACAGGGCCTCCGGTATGTGCCTTCAAAATTCTGAAAGAATGCACTTTGCATGTCATACCAGTTGGTGTTCTCCGGAAGTTCATTGAGCCATGATCGTGCCGTCTTCCGCAACATAAGTGGGAGATATCGTGTTGTGACCAGGCTGTTTCTGCCTTTGGCGATGCAACAAGCTTGGAAGAAATCCTGTAGCCAAGTATCTGGCCGAGCTATGCCATCTTAGGCTTGAATATGTCTTGAGATAGCAAATCCTTTCGGGAATCTTCTAGCTCTTATGCGTGGTCCAAAGCACTTTGGGCCCACGTATATGTCATCATTTTCATAGCGTCACGCCTCTATATTGGAGTTGATCCTGTGCCTTACGTCATTTGGGGATAGAGATCGTCCTGAGTGACGGCTATGGCTGCGGTGCCTTGGAGCCGGACTTCGGCTTCTGCCGCCACCTCCTCCACCACGACGCCCTCCTTGGCCTCCTTGGGAGCCGTTGTGATGGCTACTTGGTGGAGAGGGTGGAGCAGCTGGGTTATTTCCGGCTGATCGCCGGCCTCCGTACGAAGCGTCATTATTCCAGTTCTGAGGAGGGTCTTCATTGTGATGACCCCCCTGCCAGCTTGACTCGGCGCAAGTGTCCATCGTTCCTTCGCCTGTCATCCGGACGGCTTGCATGTCTAGGAGGTGGCATTCTTTGTCGGTCCTCCTCCTGACGTTTCTCTTTATCTTCTTCCCTATGGTCCTTTGACTCTCGCCGGGGAGGATTCCTCGGATTCAGCATAGCAATTGCCTCTTGCTCTGCAACTGGGTTAACGTTACGCCAGTCACACGCGGCTTTGTGGTGCTATCCTGAAGATCCGGTTCTTGAGTAGTTGTCTTCCCGATGGTCGGAACGATGTTGTTGTTCCGGAACCCGTTGGGGTCTTACGTCAGCCCGTGCCGGATCTATGCGACATTGGTCAGAATCCGAGACCAGTTTTTGACTTCCGGACAGGGCGACTTTTTGCTACTCTAGTCCTTTGTTGAGTAGTTTAATTCCCAACCGGATCTGCTTCGGGCCTAGATTAGCCGATAGGATTTCTCGAGCCGCAATGGTGTTCTGTACTGGCGTTGGATACACCCAATCCCCATTGCTGTCGCGTCGAGGCATCCCAAGTTCTCGTCCGAAAAGGACTTTGTGAATCTGCAGGAATTGGTCGTCATGAGTATGACGTTTCCTTGTCTTCTGATGTTGCCTGGAGTTGTACTTCTCCACAATTGCCATGTGTTTCTTTTCCTCCTTAATGTTTTTGGCTTCATCGAGGAGTACTTGGCGACGCGCTTCTAGGGCCTGGGCCCTCTCGTCCAGCTCTTCAGCAGTAAGTTCTGCAGCTGTAGGAATAGGTGTGGTTAATGCAGCATCGATGAGTTTACGCACACCTTTAGTGGTCACGTGTCCGTCCACCAACTCTTCTTTGGGCTCGTCTGGGATAAGTGCTCCATCCGAGTGCTCCTCGTATTCCTCGGCAATCACCTCCTCTGCCAGAGGGTCTTTCGCCGGGGTTTTGTTCTTCTTGTTCTTCTTCTTTGCCTTCTTGGCAGCGGCGGTAGCAAAGACGGCTTTGGGTCCGTTTCCCGGAGTCAAGCTCTGATTGGTACTTGCGGACATCTGGACCTCGGTATTATCTCCGATTTCCATATCATCCTGCATTTTGGGAGAGTTTTCCCCGGATCCTTCATCCATGGCTTCTTCTTCCTTTGCAGCTTTGGAGTTATACTCCTCTTCATATTCCGCGAAGAACTTTCGGAAATCTGCTGACGTCATCGACTCATCCGAGGACGCAGGTATGTTAGCGTTTGTTCCGATTGCCTCCAGCACAGAGTCGGTGTTGTCTCCAGCATTGGCAGAGCCGGAGCTGGATCCCACGTATCCGATGAAGTGTGACGCGTGCCTCCTGAGATAGTTGCGGCTCTCGCGATCGGCTTCCTCGAAACGCCTGATGGTCTCGAGAATATCATCTATGCTTGGATCTTGCATCATCATGCGTCTTAGCGTGTATCTCAGGAAAGGCCTGTCTGTCCCAGCATCGTCAGAGCCGGAACTAGTGTCGTTGCTAAGCTCCTCCTGGATTTCGACTTCAGCGGGTGGGTCGATCTGGGATTCGGCCTCTCCAGGGAGATCAACTCCAGATTCAACTTGGACCGCCAGGTCTGCTTCAGGCTCGGATTTCTCCACTACCTCCGTGATTGGTGGGGGCTAGGTGGGATTAGGGTTTTCTGAGATCCGGAACTCTGCCGCCTCTACAGACAAAGGGGACCCCGAAGTTTCTTCTGCCTCTATCATCACCGCTGGGGTGGGTGGGGCAGGTTCAGCAAAACCGATGTAAACATCGATCTCGCCAAAAGACATGATGGTGTAGGCAGTCACAACCTCCCAATGATGAGAGGGACGTCGCTGGCGTAGAGGATGCGACCGACGACGATAGTCTCGCTGATTTCGATTCTTGTAGATTCCGCTCGGAACGCAGATCCGAAGCTCACTTGCCCCAAGGTGGGCGCCAACTGTCGTCAGATTGATGACAAGTACGCCATGAGGGGGTCCTCGAGGCGTGCGGAAGAGAGGGGTGCGAGACGTACGGTGTTTCGGGACGGTGAGCACACAAGTTTACCCAGGTGATGGCTCAGTGTTGATGTAGAGCTCATTGGGAACCCCAAGAGGAAGGTATGATGAGCACAACAACAAGTTTCCCTCAGTTATGAAACCAAGGTTTAATCGAACCAGTAGGAGCAAGGAAACACCCCAAAGGTGTTGCTAGCTGAGCCTTGGCAGGGCGCACTACCGGTGGTAGTAGCAACGTGGAGACCTGCACAACACAACCACAGAACTCTGTCCCCAACTTGCGATGAGGTTGTCAATCTCACCGTGTTTTGCTGAAAACAAAGGATTAAACGTATCGAATGGAAAGAAGTAATAGTTTGCAGAAAGTAAACACAAAGCAGTAAATAGTTTGTAGATTGTATGTAAAAGAAAAGGACCGGGATCCATAGTTCACTAGAGGTGGCTCTCCTTAGATAGATAACATGCTGGGTGAACAAATTACAGCGGGGCAATTGACAAACATCGAGAAAGCAATACATGCATATACTAATCATCTTGACTCCTTTGAGACTTGATTGGGCATTACAACATTATACATAGACCGCCATCCAACTGCATCTATGACTAATAATCCACCTTCAGGTTATCATCCGAACCCCCTCCAGTATTAAGTTGCAAGCAATAGATTATTGCTTTACGAATTGCGTGTAAAGTAAACAATACGATTGTTCTATGAACAAAGGATTGTTGTTTTCTCCCTAGTAGCAGCAACACATCTAGTACCTTAGAGATTGCTGTCACTTCCCCAGATTACCAGAGACATGAACCCACTATCGAGCATAAATACTAACTCTTGGAGTTGCTAGCATCTACTTGGCCAAGATAGCTACTAACAACGAAAAGCATGCAAGATCACAAATAATAAAGACATGATAGAATCAATAATCAATCTGAAATAGCATCTCAATATCCATCGGATCCCCGCAAACACAACATGCAGAATTACAAATAGATGATCTTGATCATGAACGGAGCTCACAAGATCTAGACATGAAAGCACAAAGGAGGAGAACCAGCCATCTAGCTACTACATGGATCCGTAGTCCAAGGATGAACTACTCACGCATCACACCGGAGGCTTGCATGGTGATGAAGAAGGCCTCCAGGGTGAATTCTCCTCTCCGGCAGGGTGCCAGGAAGAGCTTCAGATCCCTCCCGATCTAGGGATGGAGATGACGGCGGCTACAGACTCTTTCATGGATTTTTGATCGGGTACTTAGGGTTTTCGTCCCGAGGGCATCTTATAGGCGGAAGGAGAGTCCGAGGGGGTGCTGGGGTCGGCCAGGTGGTGGGGCTGGGGCCCAGCTCTTCTCTGTCTCGTACTCTGGCATCTGATGACTTCCGGAAAAATAGGCACTTTGGATTTTGTCCCGTCCAATTCCGAGAATATTCATTTTCTGACTTTCCTGGAACCAAAAACAGCAGAAAACAGCCAGCTGGCACTGTGGCTCTTGTTAATAGGTTAGTCCAAGAAATCATAGGAAAAGTACTCCAAAGTGTGTACAAAACACAACAAAGTGGATAAAACCAAGCATGGAACATTAAATATTATAGATACATTTGCAATGTATCACCAGGCTCGAATCCGCCGGCTTTGGACGGATCCTACTCTTGCTAGCAATCCAGTAATACGGTAGAGCCGGAATATGGGTTACAAGGGTTCACTTGTGTGATTTGAGATTGTGATTGTAAGGGGTTGCCCTAAAGGCTCTCCCTAGGACGGCTTATATAGATATCCGGCCTAGAGTTTACAGGAGAGATCTATCCGGCTATGACTAAGAGTCGGTTACAGAGTACATCTTGAACTACAAGTAACACTATGGGCCTATGTCGGTAAGTGTTCTGGGCCTTCCCGTAGCCGGATTGGACTCCGTCTCTTCTCCCTGACTGGGCCACCCGTGAAGCAAAGCTCTAACCCGAAGTGGGCCACCCTGGTCAGTGAGGACTGTGAGGATACCCGAAAAGTATATCCCCAACACTATTCCTAATTTGAGTTATTAAGGACCAGTTCCTTAATTAACTTCTTTTCTGAAACCCTTTTCAGAATCCCTTAAGGAATACTACATAATATCAAAATACACCTATTATCAACTTCTACACCTTATAAATCATTAGTCATAATTATTTGCGCTTTCATCCTTAACATACTTAAGAATTACTCCTATAAGCTCCAGTCAAAAATATGTAATTCACATATTGTTTTAGGAAGATTTTTATAGCTCCCACTCAATTTCATGCAAATTGCATATCTACTCACTATTTTGAACAACTTCAAAATCCTTTGATCAAATATCAAACTTGGAGTTTTACTATGAGATACTAGTACTTGTACTGGTTTTAAATCAACTAGACATTTAGCACACTTGAATCAAATTCATTTGAATTCGTCCAATACTTGACAAGTTTTTCTTTTGTCATTCACCCCCTTTTCCACTATGGCTTTGCAGTCATTTGGGAAAATTCCAAGTAACCCTTTTACTTGTGAGATTCAGCAATGAATTGCTTTCTAATCTCAAGGGAATTTTGCTATTAGGATTTCTCATAATTCCAGTTTACCATTATTTCCTTAGTAGTTCGTAGGTATGTCATATTCCGGTAACCATGACAAATGATTCACAAATGTCTCCATACAAGACATGAATTACATTTTGAATCCTACTTCATGTAGTGAAAACACTAGTGGGAAAAACACAATGATCATTATCATTGATTCTTTCCTTTTGTGAAGAGAATCATTCAGGAACATTGTCCATTGCGCTTCTCAATACTCTGATGCATGGATTTGAATCCTCATCATGTTTTTCACAATCTTCCATTTGCTCCATAATCGAGAAATATCACTAAAAGTGAGCTTTCTCAAGAATGCACCAAAATCCAAGCAATACCAGTTTTGCTTCTCTTTTGGTTTCAGCTATGGATTTCGTATTCAAAGTTTCCAATGAATACTCTACAAGGACTCATTCGATATTGTTTTGGTTATATCGAATAACCCCAAAACTTTCACGACGATCCATACTAGATATGGAGCCGTTCTCACGAATTCAAATGGTTCACTATATATTTTAATTGAGTGCTAACTATTTCTAACTAATGGTCTCTACATCTACACTACAACGATTTATTTGGTGCCTTCTATTCACCCACTTTGATATCTAATATCACATTGTGATGCTTTGCATTTTGACGTTTCAAAACGCTTTGCATTTCACAATTTCTTTTTATGCCATTCTTATAAAGTCGAATTTCATTACTATTGATCAAATCATAGTAATTAGATTCTCTTTTATATTTATACCCTTTGTTGATGAAACACTTTGATCAAATCAAAGAGTTTCATACTTATGTTTCCTTTGGTAAACTTATTTACACATTTAAACAATCATATAATGATAATTACCATTTTGTTAAAACACAATACATCGAATATGTATTTACTTTTAACAATTTATTAAACACTTTGTATTCAAGTAATACACAGTGTTTAACTTATTTTGCCGAACTTAGGCATGATTTATATGTGATAAGAAATCAAATGACTTTCACATATTATCAACATAACTTTTTGAATTTAAATAATGGTTTTCATTCAATAATGAATATCATTTAAGTTGGGTATTTTTAAGGCATTTCAATATTTTACAAATGTTCATGCATTATCAATTAGTTTCAAACAACAAGGATAATTCACATATAATCAAACAAGATATGAACATGAATAGAAATCATTCATAAAAGTTGAACAACTGCTTATTACAAACTCATATGAATAACCGTCTCACAAAGTGTGAGACACACTAAAGAAGTTCATAATATTTTGATTACAACAATCATCCTAAAACACAAACTAAATGATAAATGTTGAGGGAGAGTGTCGTCGGCCATCATCATCATGCTCGCCATCAGCACGCAACGCCACCTCCTCTCTAGCAAGCACCTCTCATGCAGAAGGACCTGTTTTTAGCAAAACAGAACAAGTATGAGATATACTTAACACTGCAAATGTGTTTGCAAGATTATAACATTTATAAAACTGTATATCAGATATATACCTTTGTCATTGACGACCTGAGCGACATCTGGTTCAACCAACACATTCCTGAGATGTGTCACGAACCGGTGGAACTCCATTGTTTCCGCGTCGCCCCTCATTACGCAAGTCCTCACTTGTGCTTGGTAGCTTGGTGGCAGCGACCGCAACACAACGCCGTTTGCAAAAGAGCCCGTCATCCAGCTATCCAGGAAGTATGCAGGCCTCATGTACACATCATGCATGTGCTCCAAGTGGTCGTCCAGTGATGAGTTCTCCTCCATCTTAATGGAGAGGAAGTCTCCCATCAACTCATGCTCCCATATGCGGACTTGTTCCACGAAATGTGTCCTAAGCTGTAGCATGACCGAACGAGGGTTGACATCACCCACGAAAGGCCATAGCTCATCCACCATTCTGAAACACATGGTAACTGAAATGAAGGAGGCCATCTCATGACGGAGATAACAGTCTTTTCGCTGCTCTAGGGTCTCTATGTCAGTGGGCTGATCCAAATCCATCCCGTCGAGTATGTAGTCGACCACGTCATTCTCGCTAAGGAGAACGTGGAGACGTGCAACCCATATGGAGAAGTTTGATCCATCTAATCTGAGCTTCTCTCCTTCTAACCAATCAATCGTCAACAGGAAAGGAGCCATCTACATTTATAATTGCAAAAGGAATTTAGACTACGTTTATAATTAAATGAGTTAATAATAACTCTACTCAGAAACACCTATCCCTAGTGATAACACGACCCCTATCAGCCACATCTCCCCCGATCGTCACGTCCATCAATGTGGGTTCAAGGGTGGATGCTAAACGTCGGTCACATCATTCATGTGACTCGTGCTCGATCTTTCGACCATCCATGTTCCGAGGCCATGTCTGCACATGCTAGGCTCGCCAACTCAACCTTAGTGTATTCGCTGCGCAACATGGCTTACACCCACTGTATGCGAACATAGATATGTCTGACACCCAGGCCTGTACCCTGGATCGCCTCATACCAAAGAACTTTCTTGGTGGTGCACACTAAGGGGGAACACAATCGTTGATAATTTTAATAGGGATCATCTTATTAGGCTACCGTCGAGTATCTAATACTAGCACACAATAAGACATACAAACAATAACATTGAATGTAAATGCTATGTGATATGGTCCTTCACGTCGTGATCTCCATCCGTCGTCACCGGATTCCAGCGCCAGGGTTCCGACGCCGTAGACACCAGGGTACCGGTGTCATTCCGGAGTGGTAGTTCGTCACCTCCGTGACTATCTACTACTACGTAACAAAAGGTAATCACTTTACCTTTGCCACAACCATATCACAAAGCAACGCCCCCTGCAAAACAAAGTTAGACGCCTCTACTTTCTCTTTGCATGTTTTACGTGGTTGAATGGGCTTTCGTACAAGAACCGTTCTTACCTATGAACTTTCAGCACAACGCTGATCAAGTAGTTGTCTCTACTACACCCCTTTCGGGGCCCTCCGTTGTAAATGGCATACCAACTAATGCGAGAGAGACAGACACCCCCCTAAGCCACTTTATACGGTACAAGCCGTATGTCAAGCGTGGACCAGTCTCGCGAATGAACGCGTAAAGTCGGTTGGGGGGCGCTTCATCAAGCATTACTGCGGTATACACAAGTACACGTGGGAGGGTAACAATTAAAAGATCAACGCCCACATGCTACATCTTGTGTGTTCTACCCGTACTAGCATTACTACGCATAGATCTAGCTCTGATACCACTGTAGGGGTTCCGTGTATGAAAACAATAAATTTTACCCTACGCCCCTGAACCCCTGAAGCTGCCAGGACCTATCTATTAGTAATACAGTAACGGGAGGGGCTTTTCGCGAACTTACCCTTGAAGACCGAAAAGCATTGTCAACGCTTAGGAGAGCGTGGTTGATGTAGACGAGCCGAAGCCAACCTCAAGGTTGTGATGAAGTCCTCGCGCTCCTTTGGCTCCAACGATTTGAGTGCCTCAAGTGTGACACCTCGTGGGGATTTACACACGTCCGGTGCCTGACGATGACTCCCGCTTCCCCGATCCAGCAGCAGTTGCGGAAGTAGAGCTCCCGGATCCGAATCCCGCAGCGCGACGGCGCTCCACGATGAAGATGTCTCTCGTTCGTGCAGTCCAGACTTGGGACCACGGTCACGTGAGAGAGAGGGGGAGAGAGAAATATCAATTAGAGGTCCTCCCAAAAGTGAGAAGACCTTTATTGATTATTGGTGTATTTGATTTGGCCAAATACCCCCACTATATATAGGGGGAGGAGAGGTACTACCTCCCTCAAAGTCCCGGGGTGGGACTAAAGGAGAGGAGGGGGAGGGGAGGCTGCCGGCCACCTAGTGGGACCTGCACGGGGGGGCTAGGCCCAGCCGGCCACCCCTTGCCCCTTCTCCCTCTCTCGTTTCCCTAATGGGCCCTCTCCCCTCCGGGAATTGGCCCATTAAGCCTTTGACCATTTAAATTGAATTTTCTCTTTATTAAATAATTATGAATAAATGATTAAATCAATATTTAACATTCATTCATATACTATTCAACCTCCGTGGCTATGGAACACCTTCCACCTCCACTCCGGACATCCTCCGAACTTACCGAAACCCTTCCGGGTTTCTCTCTACAAATCTTTGACGATTCTACCGATCCTATAAACACTCTCTAAGCATCATCAAGCCCTTAAGCGTGATACCCCATGGTTCGGGAACACTCCAGACATGGTCGGGACACTCCCGCACCAATGATCGGCAGAGGGACCTGGATGGCCATGTGACCCCTATGCGTTCCACGAAGATCTTCCGTTGTTTGAACCGGGACAGTCGTGTCTTATTACCTTTGTCACTCGATACTTGCATTGCCCGAGATCTGATCAATGACATCACCATGTCGTGTTCAATCTCGTTACTGAACAACTCTATTTGACTCGTTCCGACAAGTGATATCCCCGTGATCAAATCAGACTCTGCGTAGCTATTGGATATAACTTCTCCGAGTGGGCCCTTTAAGTATCTTCTCGTCACATGGACGGACAAATCCCGCTCTTGACATATATTGCCTCTACGGTTTCCTCCGAGTACCTGAACACACCTTTATAACCACTGTATTACCGAGTGGCGTTTGATGCTATCTAAGCACTCTCGGGAGACAGTGATTTATAAAGCCTCACGGTCTAAGGAATAGTCTACGAGGATCCATTTCTAATCATCGTAACTTGAACTTCGTGACATGATCGGGTCACGATGTTTAGGTTGGGTATTGGTTCATCATGTCATTCTCGGAATGAGATGACTCCATTTCCAACTGGCATAAATGCCACATGATCAGGAAACATGATCACCTGTTGACCAATGAACCAGTGACTAGAGTTTCACTGGGAACCCCTGGTTGTTTGTATATCACACGTGTATTGATATTTCCACTCAATACAGTTATAGCATGATATAAAACTTAATCATAAACTATATGATAATAGTCCTTATAACTATTTGTCTCTAGGGCATATTTCCAACATTTGTATCTAGTCACCCTTATGAACTTTGAAGGTGTCCTATGCATTTATGTTTTGCTATATCATGAGGGACAAGCTAAATACCACTCTCATTATGTTTTATATATGTGAAACAAACAAATGTCTTTAAATGCATTGTTATTCATGATCTTTTATTTGTACCTTTTCATGTTACAACATAGTTGCTATGTCTTATTGTTAGAACTCTATCTTTCGTGCTTATGTTTAGAGTACTTTGATCCCAGCTATCAATGTTTTACACTACCTTGATCAAGATTGTGATGGTGCATGTCACCTAAAAAATTATTCTTTTTATCACTTACCTACTCGAGGACGAGCAGGAGTTAAGCTTGGGGATGCTTGATACGTCATAAACGTATCTATAATTTTTGATGCTCCATGCTTGTTTTATATCAACTTTCTTATGTTTTGTTCACACTTTGAGGTATTTTTATACATTTTCTGGAACTAACCTATTAACAAGATGCCATAGTATCAGTTGCCTGTTTTCTGCTGTTTTTGGTTTCAAAAAAGCTAGAAAAGAAATATTCTCGGAATTGGATGAAAGAAAAGCCAAAGTTCCTATTTTTCCCGACACGAGACGGAGCCCAAAGCAGAGATAGCGGAGGGCCAGGGCTTGGGCACACCATATCGTGGCACGGGTACCCCCAGGCGTGCCACTAGGGGGTGTGGGCCCCTCAGGCCTCCACCGACCTTGCCCCTTCGCCTATATATTCCCCCCGGGATGAAAACCCTAAGTACCAGATCAGAATTCCACGAAAATTTCCGCAGCACCGCCGCCACCGAAGAGGAGTTTCGGGGGACAAAAGTCTCTGTCCTAGCACCCTGCCGGGACGGGGAAGTGCCCCCAGAGCCATCTCCATCGACTCCACCACCATCTCCATCGCCGTTGCTGACTCCCATGATAAGGAGGGAGTAGTTCTCTCTCGAGGCTAAGGGCTCTACTGGTAGCTATGTGTTCATATCTCTCTATGCGTGATCTTATTGAGATCATGAGCTTTGTAATCTATAGATCTATTCTGCTACTCAAGTGCTTTAATTAATCTCTGCTTATCCCCACGTGTGTGAAGTTGACAATGTGCACACCGTGTGGCACTTTGGCTAAGGTTACAGAAATACTTATCATGAGTATAATTTGAGTTGGATCTCTCTATGAGATTGTGGTGTTTGTTGGAACCATCTAGCGCTCAAGATGATAGTGAGGGGTTATATAGATGGGGAATGCAAACTTTAAGGTGTGTTGTTATAGCCCTACATCGTCCAAATGGAGAGTAGTTTAGGGTAGCATCATGAAGAGAAGATATTTATATGAGAGTGTCCACTAGTGAAAGTATGATCCCTAGGCCTTGTTTCTAAGCATTGAAACACTATTTACAATCAATCCTGTTACATGTTTGCTTGATGCCACTCTTATTTCAGATTGCAATTACCACTTATAATCATCCATATTACTTGTATTTCACTACCTCTTTGCCGAACTAGTGCACCTATACACCTGACAAGTGTATTGGGTGTGTTGGGGACACAAGAGACTTCTTGTATCTTGATTGCAGGGTTGCTTGAGAGGGATACCTTTGACCACTTCCTCCCTAAGTTCGATAAACCTTGGGTGATCCACTTAAGGGAAAATTGCTGTTGTTCTACAAACCTCTGCACTTGGAGGCCCAACACTGTCTACAAGAATAGAAGCGTGCGTAGACATAAACCACACACCCTAGGATCACATCCTTACTAGATTTTGTAGGTAACAGGTTATGACATGATATAATTAAGACTAGATAAATAAGCTAGGCATAACATAGTCTTTAACGTAACCAGGTAAGCATGTCTTAACACACATAACGGAGTTCAACACAACATAGTACTCATACAAATAAGATAAAGACATCAAGCTTCATAGATGCAAATCGAAATAACGTGAAGCTTGTGTACCCATGCAAATCCCCGGTAGCAACCTAATAAAAGGGCTACTTCCCCCCCTTTGGCATCGAGACTCCAAAAGGGGAAAAGAGCACACCAAAAGCGTCCCCAAGCCAACTCTAGCCACGGAAGTCGTCGTCATCGGCATCCTCATCCTCATCCTCATCATCATAATCATCCTGAGTCGAGCTCTGGCCGTGAGGGCGAGAAGAAGAAGTCACGTCCTCAAACATGGACCAGTCCACACATCCCTGACTCCAGTGACCATAGGAAAGAGTGCCATCTAATGCCTGCTATTGAGAAGGATCAACAATCCATGGGCTGGTTGATCCGCTTGAGTTCCTTCATGACATTCCAGTTAGCCTTGTATGCATCATACTGTCCATGGCGAATGTCAATGTTCTGGCATAGGAGAAGCTTCTTACACCAAGAGGCCTTCTTCACCTTCTTGTGCACTTCCTCCTTAGAGGTGTGGAAGCGATATGCGTTGCTAGCATGCTTCATACGAGGGCCATGGGTCACAACCTCCTACACCTCCTCAGACCCATCATCACTGTCAGAAGCATCTGCACCCATCACATCATCCTCAAATATGTCCTGAGCAGGGGGTAGCCTTGAGGAGCCTTGGTAGTAGGGGCACCCTTCCTCTATAGCTTGGCAGCAAGGTGTGGAACAAGATCATTCTAGAGCAAAGGAGTTGCTGGAGTGTGAGCAGCAATGAGCTTCATCACATAAGGAACAAACAGAGGACACTTCTTATCTGTGATGCACTTGTACAAGTCCTGATAGATGAAATCCATGACATCTATAGCACCACCAGGATGGTTTGGACCATGAGTATACACTAAGTGAGCATGGGCCATAAGGTTGATTTCTGCACCTCTCATCGCATCCTTGTTGCCCGCCTTAGGAGTGAGTGTGTGGCAAAACATGCGAAGCAGAATGTTGTAGATGAGCTTGATGTTGGTGGTTTCGCCAACCACACCATACTGAGAGTAAATCGGGGGTAACCTCTGCTTGTCATATGCCTGACGATGTACATGCATTCTGAGACCATGATGACCCACAAGTATAGGGGGTGTATCGCAGTATTTTCGAGGGAAGTGAAACCCAATTTATTGATTCGACACAAGGGGAGCCAAAGAATATTTATAAGCCTTAACAACTGAGTTGTCAATTCAGCTGCACCTGGAAACAATCTTGCTCACAGCAGGTTATCAGTAGCAATAGTTTTGTAGTAGGAATAGCAAAGTAACAACAGTAGTAAAGCAAAGATATCAGTTGCAATAGCAGTAAACAGTAAGATTCGAGTGCGGTAGGCATAGGGATGGATGGACGGGCGTTGCATGGACAAGACAATTCACATAGCAGTCAGAACATAGGGCAATTGCAAATAAATAAGATAAAGCATCCAAGTACTAGATAATCCTAGGCATGTGTTCCATATATAGTCATACGTGCTCGCAATGAGAACTTGCACAACATCTTTTGTCCTGCCAGCCCGTTTGCAGCGGGGCCTCAAGGGAACTACTGGCAATTAAGGTGCTCCTTTTAATAGAGCATCGGAGCAAAGCATTAACACTCCATGAACACATGTGATCCTCACATCAAAGCCATTCCCTCCGGTTATCCCGATTTCTGTCACTTCGGGGCCATTGGTTCCGGACAACAACGTGTGTATACAACTTGCAGATAAGACCATAAACAATACTATCATAATGAATCAATAACATGTTCAGATCTGAAATCATGGCACTCAGGTCCTAGTGACAAGCATTAAGCACAACAAGTCGCAACAAAGTCATAAAGCACTAATAAAAGATACTAGGCACCATGCCCTAACAATCTGATGCCATTACATGAACGATATCATCCAATCCCTACCATCCCCATAGCCTTCAGCGGGGGATTACTCACTCATAGATGGGGGAAACATGGATGGTCGATGGAGAAGCGATGGTGATGATGATGGCGATGATCTCCTCCAATTCCCCGTCCTGGCAGGGTGCCAGAACGAAGTTTCTGGTGCTGTTTCGAGGAATCTGATGGTGGCGGCGGAGCAGAACTCCTTTTGTAAAAACGTCAAACCCCCCGAAGTTTTTAGGTCAGAAGGCTCCTTATAGGCGAAGAGGAGACCGAGGGGGTGCCTGGGGGGCCCACACCACCCCCTGGCGCGGCCTGGCCTGGCCCGCGCCAGCAGGTGGTGTGGCCACCCCTGGCACTTCTTCGTCTCGTATTCTGGCTCCTGGAGTCTTCGGGTGAAATAGGATTTTTGGCATATTTTCCCGGATTTTTCCTGATAGTTGGTTTTCTGCACAAAAAGTAGACACCAAGGCAGTTCTGCTGAAAACAACGTCAGTCCGCGTTAATTGTATCCAAATCACACAAGTATAGAGGAGAAACAATAGCAAAAGTGTTCGGGAAAGTAGATACGTTTTGGACGTATCAACTCCCCCAAGCTTAGTTTATTGCTTGTCCTCAAGCAATTCGGTTGAAAACTGAGTGCGATAAAAGAACTTTCACGAACACATTTGCTTCATATGATGTAAATATTCTCAGCAATGTGATCAACTACTTAGACAATTCATAATAAAGAGTATGCAACTAAGCTTACTTAATAGGCATTGCAAGCTATGAAGAGATTCCAACTCAAAAATAATAAGTAGCATGAGCCATAAACATAAGAAACATTACAATGCTCATAGAAAGGTATGATAGAGTGGTATCCCGCTTGCCTTTGATTATGAATATCAAGGCACCTCTGAAGTTCAAGTGATGACTAGAAGTAAAGATATCAAGGATACAAGCATCAAAGTCATAACACAAATAATCAAGTAATGGGACAAGCACAAGGAATGACAACTATGCTCTCAAGAAGGTGCTCAAAGAATAAATGGAGACTCAACAAGTAAAGGAAAAGGTTTCGAATAATTTGAAAGGCTTCCAAATGCTGAAAGTATGGTACTCATTAGCTTTGAGCTCTCATTGCCCCTATCATAAGCATCTTTAATGTGGTTAAGGTGAAAGTGAGGTCCAATCTGAGTTATATGCTTGACAGACTATAAACTGAAAATCCCATGTCCCTTGAGTACGAGGGCCGCTCCTCATGCTACTCAACTTTAGTTATCGGTAAGTTCTTGTCATCGTAAATATGTGCGTATCATTGAGAACCGCCAACGGGGTACCCCTTGCCCGATGATACGGAAGAATCCCCATATCAAAATGACAAGGCAAGCAGACAATGAGTATCTAGCAATCTTCTTATTTACCATGGGAAAATGGTGCTTTTTTCTCTCTTTTCTCTTTTCATAAATCTCTTTTTTTTCTTTTTCTCAATAGCTATCTCTCTCTCTTTTTTATAAGAAGAATGCTTCATAGATATCATTATGGTTACACTACAGGTTTCCACCATGTCAGCATGGATTAGACCAGCGGCCCAGGCGTTTCTCTAACACACATACATAACTCCATGGACTTACAAGCTCCCCTTTTATTTCACACCGATGACATCCGCAAACAAAAGAGCAAGGTATCAACTGGGTATATATTTACAAGTGTTGAAAGCGTTCCCTGTGACAGCACGGTTCTGCTAATCCCTAGCCTATAATTTGCAAGCATATAACTTTCATGGAGAATCACAATGGTTCAGGTTTATTAAGTGCAGGAAATAAAGTGTGCCATCAAGTTCGTGAGAGCTTTACTAACTAACTTTCTCATAACAAGCAAACATTTTATTCGGAAGGAAACAAGGCATATTGAATATGCACGGAAGTAGCAAATGATGCTAATAGGTAGGTATGGTGGACACTTTGGCAATATTTGGTTTAAGGGAGTTGGAAACATGAGTAAAACACTTAGTGGAAGTGAAGGCTAGCAATAGTAAGGGAGCGACAAACGAGAGAGCAATAGCTGTCATTATCATGCTTGCAACAAAACATGACTACTCATGGCATGAAAGTGATTCAAGATCCTCAAGGCAAAATAATTCATTGAGGCTCAACTAATTATTACAGTCATGTGCATGCGTGAGCATGTGCCAAGTCAATTCAAATGAAACATTTAGAGGAGTATACCACGGTGTCATACCAATTTATGAATAGAGCAATGCAAGCAAACATTCATAAGACATGCTACAAACTATTAGCGACCTGGAGCTAATCATAAGAAAGCAAGAACTACTAAGCATCCAAAGAAAACATATACTCTACATGAACAGACTAAGCATGCCCACAGTGATGAGTATATGTACAAAAATGAAAACAAATAGAGTTCGTTACCAGCCTCTTAGCGTGCCTCAAGTTGTCATTAATCCTTATTATTGCTCTTCACTTGTGTGGCTTGAATAATAATATGAACCCAATATTCCACTGAGGACTGCTGAACCCTGTAGCAAACTCACAGAAACCAAAGAAGAACGACAAATATTTTTGTTGTTTTTGATTTTTTTAAAACAAGAACCAAAGGAAAAACAAGCAAAGAAAAATCTTTTTGGGTTTTTCAAATAGTTCAAACAAAGCAAAAAGGGAAAAACAAACCAAGGCAAAAAGAAGAAGCAAACCAAAGAGAAACAACAGAAATATTTTTGGTCTTTTTGTGTTTTAGAAATCAAAAGCAAAGAAGAACGAAAACTAAAAAGAGAACGAAAACATGAATATACAAAGTACTGACGCAACATGATATGAAGAAGAGTGCGGTGTCGGCGTACCTCCCCCAAGCTTAGGCTTTTGGCCTAAGTGGGTATCAATCCCAAGCCGGCCAGGATGATGTGTCACCATAGTATGACGAGGAGGTCCCCTCGTCCTGGTGCGAGCTCGAGTACGTCCCTCCGTAATGCGTGGAGTAATCATAGGAGGGCACATCCTCCTGGTGCTGCTCGTGGAAACCCAGCAAGCGAAGCTGCTCGTCCACCTCCTCCTTGGAGCGCGACCACGGTCTCCTGTGAACACTAAACAAAGAAGGCTATGGCAAAAGGATCTCCCTTTCATCCCCGTCAGTGAAAAGCATCCTATATAGTAGACTGTCCAAATCAGAAGTAATAGTGACAAAGTGATGAGTTTTCATAGCAACAAGGTCAAGCCTCTATGGTGCCAGCATAGTATCATTGGGATCCACTAAAATACCTAATGCATTGACTATATGTGTGGCAATGATGCCCCCATAGATAGCCCCCCTAGCAGCTAGGCGGCGAGCAATAAGCGAGCCAAGATTGTACCAAGTATCGTTGTTAAGCACAGCAGCAAGGAATGCTAAATGATAGTTGGAGATATTACTTGTGTTCTCCCTACCCAGTACACTAGTAGCAAGATAATATGCAAAATATCTAAGAGCGGGGAGTTGGATATTTCTTATCTTTCCGCGTTGCGCCACACGGTCATCATCATTGGTCACCCCTCGGAAAAGCTCCAACAAATCAGCGGGTCGCCCTTGAATTTTATTCACTGTCCCTGTCATGCGTACACCTACAATACTACAAAATCTCTCCAAAGGCATGGTGTAACACCCTCAGAATCGGCCCTATGCAAGTTTCAGCGCTTTCCGCCAAACCCGCATAGAAATGATTCAAAGGTGCCCACCAGGCACTTGCGTGCGGGTGGAAAACGAAGTAATATCATTACACAATAGTCCTCGATGGAACCCACAAAACATATATGTACAACAACGACTCAAAGAGTCAAGAATACAGATATAACATACAAAGATCCAAATCACCTTGAAAACGATACAGCGTCCGAGTACGGACAAGATGCAAATTGAGCTAAGAGCCCTGAAGAATAACCAATGGCGTCCATAACCCTGCCCAGGCCAAGCCGGAAGGGTAACCCTGCTAACGACGTCGATCTCAAAACCTGCTTAAACAAAAGGGGTGCCGACAAAGGGCAAAGGAAAAAGAGAGAGCGGTCAGTACTAAGGCCAGTACACGGCGAGACTAGAATTCGGCGGTCCTCGCCTACATAGGTATGGTGGACTGAGCGGCAGCGCGGCATGCACTAAACAACCTATAGAGACTCGAGATAACTGTCGGCTATCAGAGAGGGATAAGAAAGGCCTATTCGGAACCAACCTGATTCTACCACCAAACATACCCATCCTGGTATTTCCCCCTCGAGACCAAACGAGGAAGTCAACCGAGGAACTCACACAGTTGGCAGTTTTACTCATTCCGTTATAGTTGCGGCAATTACTAGTCAAATATAGATAGCATGAGTCATCCTGATATAATAAGCAGTGGGCAGTTTTAGTTAACCATTCCGTTGTAGTTGCAACACTTACTAGTCAGATACGATTAGCATGAGATATCCCAAACCCAGCAGTTGTTGGTACTTTTATTTAGCCATTCCGTTGTAGTGAAGCTGATTACTAGTCATATCGGATACACGTCAATTTATAACAGTAAACTTTAGTTATAGTTGTCTATGATCGAGAACTGTGCTCCAAGTCGTCCATAACCGCGGACACGGCTTCTCGAAAAGATTTAACCCTGCAGGGGTGCACCAAAGTTTCCACACGCACCTACACCCTTGTTGTCAGATCAGGTAGGTACAAGATCACAAAACATACACCCAACGGTATGTCGACGGGGTTTCGGACACGACGTTTCCCAGACCCAAAGCAAGCACGGGGGCCACCCCACTAAGCTACCCATAACGAAGTTGGCCGGCTCCGGAACGGACCCAGGGTTTGCGTCAGTGGCTGTAAACGACTGGGAACCCGAAAGTGTGACTGGGCTTGTCGATACCGCGAAAACACTCCGCAATACTAAACAGTACAGGTGCTCGACGCACAATCGTAAATAAAGCAGTAAAGCATGGCATAAGTACAGGATAGTAATAAAGCCCCCAACTACTTTGTGGCCCCCAGTACAGTACTTGGAATCAGGTACTAAATCGATGGGGGTGCCCACACACCCCACCTGTGGTTAGCGCGCTCGATCTCGGAACAGGTGTCAAGAACTCGGGGTCCTACGGGACACCAGTGAGCGGTTAAAAACCAAATATTGTCTATTACCCACCGGTACCTCTGCATTTACCTAATTTCAATTTTAGTTATTAAACAATAATTAAAGTCTTGATCATCTCCAACATTAAACATGCGGCAATACTCCAACAACTGTGGTACTTGACGACACGCAACAACACTTGAGCAAGCGACTACGACGCGCAAGTCCAACTATCTACCAATCAACAGGTAATAGGATGTGTCCAAGGCAATATAAGGCTGCAAGGGATATCACGGGCACGAAAACTAGAGCATCGCAACACAGATAGCAATAGATCAACAGGGGGGAATAAATACTATAAAAGTAAGATAGGTAGAAAGGGGGAGGTGCTCGCCTAAAAACATTGCCGAAGGTTCATCCGAAGATCGGGTCGACACTCGCATCAACTCATCGGCCTAATCCGTGAAGAAGCAAAGCACTAGAAGAAACACCGGATGGACTATTTAATACTACGGTAGAAAATCGGGCATGGTGCATGTATGATGTATGACATGGCAAAGGTGCGATGCATTTAGGCCATATTAAACGGAACCGGGGTCCCGACAATCAAATATATGGTTATAGTTGTTTAGCTACCCCGCAATTTAAATGTTGTCTTATCAAGGCAAAAATATGTCACCGGTTCGCTATACAAATTTAAATGGGACCAATATAAGACTAGAAAAGCCCGTATATGGATTCCATATTTAATTATGAGGTGAAACGACAAAGTATCCCCGAACAAATAAACATGTATGCAAGCATGACAATTTATATGCAACAAGTATATGTCATATATTATAAAAATAGGGGTCTCGGAAAGGGAATCACATTGGTCCGAAGATCTTGGGGTGCTCGGAGGGCTTCGGGTTCGGGGCTTCGGAATCCATGAAGAAGAACTTGGTGTTCCATCTTGACCGGTTCCAGGAAGGAAAGCTTGGCGGGGTTCAGTCTTCGGATCCTCGGGATTTAGGCCTTTGGATTCCATGAAAGAGATCATGGGGTTCCGGCTTCGGTTGTTAATGATGCACTTGGTTTGGTGTTGGTGCGTCTTCTAGTACCGCGGGTTCTCGGCGTGGTCGCTCTTGGCACGATACGAATCCTTCGTGCTCATGTTCAATCATCCACATTGAAACTTCTCTTAGCATCGGTCACGGTAGCACTTGGATCTTCACACACCGAGTTGGACCTTGCATGCCAACACGGGGGTGAGTTGCGGTGGACTGCTCTTAGAACACGGGTAGCCAAACACAAGACATGACCCGTTCAAGCATTTGACTGAGCAGCTACTGGTCGCGTGATGGAGGCCGAGAGCAGCGGCGCGTACTGGTACCGGGGCTGATGGCGGCCAACATGGCTCTAGGGTGGTGCAAGGGACGAGGCCGCAGGGTCGGGGTCGAGGCCGCTGCTGCACACGGCGAGCGGAGGGGCGAAGGAGGTAGGAGGCAGCAGGCGTCGCACGTGCGTGCACATGCGCGGGAAGGTGAGATGCGGCCGACAGAGCTCCGTATGCGGGAAGGTCGATGATGGCAACGGCAACCGAGGCCGGCGCATGGGCCGTGCTGCATCGGGTCGACGATGGCCCACAGAGGCTGGGGCGAAGGTTGGCGCGAGGTGGCGAGGTCGGCCGGCTTGGAGGAGATGCGGGCGGCGACATGATCCGAAGCGGCTGGCGAGGAGGGGCTTGGAGGTGGAGCAGGGCCCGATGGGGTCGAGGCAGAGGGCGACGGGGATGGCGAGGCCGACATGGGTCCTGTGAAGCGGGGCGACGACGGCCGCTGCAACGGCGCTCGGGTCGCGGGAAGATGGAAGCTCGAGGAAGGGGCCCCGCACAGTGGCGGTGCTGGGAGGAGCTCTGGATGGTGGCGACAGGGCAGGGCTCCATCTCTACATCGGGGCTCGGTCGCGTCGGGGAGGCAAGGTCGTCGGCGGCCATGGCGTGCTGGGCCAGAAAGAAGGCGACGCCTAGGGGTGCGGGCTTGATGCGGGAGGAGGCTAGGCGGAGGGGCACCTGCGGCGGCGGTTGCTGGCGGCGGGGATCGAGGCTCCTGCGGTGGCCTGATAGCAGGGCGAGGTAGGTGGTGATAGGATCAAGGATCGCGAGGAACGAGCGAGGTGGGAGAGTCGAACGCGGGGATCGGGGATGGGGATCGCGTGGGGCGTGACTGGGAGGTGGGGCCGGGTTGCGGGCGGAGATCCCGATGCAGGGAGGTTGTCGGCACGGGGCTGTGGTATCAATCAGGGAGGGTCTCGCGGGGTGTGCAGGCAAGGGCGCGCTAGCGGTCGCGCGTCCGTCGCATCTGTGCGTTGCACCAAGCGTGCGTGCATGCGTCGCGTGCGCTACGCGCTGCGTGAGCCAGGCAGGTGGTTCAGGGTGAGGAGCGACGCGGTGGCGGACCAGGTGTGGTTGACTGCGTGCGATCGACGCGGGATGGGTGCGGGTCGGAGTAGGTAGGTGGCTGGGTTGGGTTTAGGGCTAGGTGGGGTGCTAAGGTTTGGGGTAGATCTTTAGAGTTTTTATCTGGGCAGTAGGCTACTGCTCGGCCACCCCAGGTTTGTAAAACATTCTATTTATTGGTTTTGTTTTAAAAGCCTTTTGTAATTTATGTTTAGACAAAACAAAATATCCGGACAGGCTCGGTTTATAATTTGAAATTGAGACGGGGGATATTTAGAAAACAAACATAGGCTTTTGGAAAATAGTTTTAGACAAACAGATGCATGATGATGACGATGCTCAAATGCAATATGGCATGATGACATTAGCATGCGATCACGATGATGCACAAAAATAAAACAACACGCGATTTTCTAGTAGTGGTTTTATCGGGGTGCTACAATTCGACACCACTAACAATGGATCTCGCCCTCGAGATCCGCCTCAAGGTACCGGGAAGAAGGGCGGCGATCTGAATCTTCTAGCATCGTGTAGATCCTCGCGACACCACTAACAAGAGGTCGTTGTCCGTGATCGTCGAGAGAACACTCCGGGAACAAAAGGTCGAAGGTAGAGGTATCAACAAATAAAGCCACCTCTAGCTTCGATAGAAAGAGAGAATCAATGCATTCTCATCCACTTCAATGTACACGAGCAAATAGAGTGAGTAGTCGGCATGGGGGCCAATCCATCACGCACCCTAACTATTACTCCGCACAATCAGTAGAAAAGCGTGCAGCCATTCTCGGAATCAGACTGAAGATCTTGACAATCGAGGTTCAGAACAAAGGAGTGATGCAGGCTCTGCATCGGACCTGGCGTAGATGATGTCGTCGCGTCAGAAAACAACGGAAGGCACAAACAAGGAACAAAGAGTGGTACCACAGAAGACGGATTCCTCAGATATCATGAACACCGGATGGTAGAACACCGTTATCAAAGGAGGAAGCGAAACCCTGAAGGTACGACGGAACCCAACCACGAGAAATCCTGGACTTGAAGAAAGGTAAGAGAGTGGATTCAAAACATGCAGAGGTAAGAGGAGAATAGCAGAGGGGTAAGGAGTAAAAGCAGACCTAATCAGATCTATCCAACCGATTTTGCAAAAATAGTTTTGGACACTCTACTTCGGCCGTTAGCTAGGTTATCCTACAGGCTGGACTTGTGGGGTATCGCAACTGCTGAGCTCTGATACCACTCTGTAACACCCTCAGAATCGGCCCTATGCAAGTTTCAGCGCTTTCCGCCAAACCCGCATAGAAACGATTCAAAGGTGCCCACCAGGCACTTGCGTGCGGGTGGAAAATAAAGTAATATCATTACACAATAGTCCTCGATGGAACCCACAAAACATATATGTACAACAGCGACTCAAAGAGTCAAGAATACAGATATAACATACAAAGATCCAAATCACCTTGAAAACGATACAGCGTCCGAGTATGGACAAGATGCAAATTGAGCTAAGAGCCCTGAAGAATAACCAATGGCGTCCATAACCCTGCCCAGGCCAAGCCGGAAGGGTAACCCTGCTAATGACGTCGATCTCAAAACCTGCTTAAACAAAAGGGGTGCCGACAAAGGGCAAAGGAAAAAGAGAGAGCGGTCAGTACTGAGGCCAGTACACGGCGAGACTAGAATTCGGCGGTCCTCGCCTACATAGGTATGGTGGACTGAGCGGCAGCACGGCATGCACTAAACAACCTATAGAGACTCGAGATAACTGTCGGCTATGAGAGAGGGATAAGAAAGGCCTATTCGGAACCAACCTGATTCTACCACCAAACATACCCATCCTGGTATTTCCCCCTCGAGACCAAACGAGGAAGTCAACCGAGGAACTCACACAGTTGGCAGTTTTACTCATTCCGTTATAGTTGCGGCAATTACTAGTCAAATATAGATATCATGAGTCATCCTGATATAATAAGCAGTGGGCAGTTTTAGTTAACCATTCCGTTGTAGTTGCAACACTTACTAGTCAGATGCGATTAGCATGAGATATCCCAAACCCAGTAGTTGTTGGTACTTTTATTTAGCCATTCCGTTGTAGTGAAGCTGATTACTAGTCATATCGGATACAAGTCAATTTATAACAGTAAACTTTAGTTATAGTTGTCTATGATCGAGAACTGTGCTCTAAGTCGTCCATAACCGCGGACACGGCTTCTCGAAAAGATTTAACCCTGCAGGGGTGCACCAAAGTTTCCACACGCACCTACACCCTTGTTGTCAGATCAGGTAGGTACAAGATCACAAAACATACACCCAACGGTATGTCGACGGGGTTTCGGACACGACGTTTCCCAGACCCAAAGCAAGCACGGGGGGCCACCCCACTAAGCTACCCGTAACGAAGTTGGCCGGCTCCGGAACGGACCCAGGGTTTGCGTCAGTGGCTGTAAACGACTGGGAACCCGAAAGTGTGACTGGGCTTGTCGATACTACGAAAACACTCCGCAATCCTAAACAGTACAGGTGCTCCACGCACAATCGTAAATAAAGCAGTAAAGCATGGCATAAGTACAGGATAGTAATAAAGCCCCAAACTACTTTGTGGCCCCCAGTACAGTACTTGGAATCAGGTACTAAATCGATGGGGGTGCCCACACACCCCACCTGTGGTTAGCACGCTCGATCTCGGAACAGGTGTCAAGAACTCGGGGTCCTACGGGACACCAGTGAGCGGTTAAAAACCAAATATTGTCTATTACCCACCGGTGCCTCTGCATTTACCTAATTTCAATTTTAGTTATTAAACAATAATTAAAGTCTTGATCATCTCCAACATTAAACATGCGGCAATACTCCAACAACTGTGGTACTTGACGACACACAACAGCACTTGAGCAAGCGACTACGACGCGCAAGTCCAACTATCTACCAATCAACAGGTAATAGGATGTGTCCAAGGCAATATAAGGCTGCAAGGGATATCACGGGCACGAAAACTAGAGCATCGCAACACAGATAGCAATAGATCAACAGGGGGGAATAAATACTATAAAAGTAAGATAGGTAGAAAGGGGGAGGTGCTCGCCTGAAAAAATTGCCGAAGGTTCATCCGAAGATCGGGTCGACACTCGCATCAACTCATCGGCCTAATCCGTGAAGAAGCAAAGCACTAGAAGAAACACCGAATGGACTATTTAATACTACGGTAGAAAATCGGGCATGATGCATGTATGATGTATGACATGGCAAAGGTGCGATGCATTTAGGCCATATTAAACGGAACCGGGGTCCCGACAATCAAATATATGGTTATAGTTGTTTAGCTACCCCGCAATTTAAATGTTGTCTTATCAAGGCAAAAATATGTCACCGGTTCGCTATACAAATTTAAATGGGACCAATATAAGACTAGAAAAGCCCGTATATGGATTCCATATTTAATTATGAGGTGAAACGACAAAGTATCCCCGAACAAATAAACATGTATGAAAGCATGAACATTTATATGCAACAAGTATATGTCATATATTATAAAAATAGGGGTCTCGGAAAGGGAATCACATTGGTCCGAAGATCTTGGGGTGCTCGGAGGGCTTCGGGTTCGGGGCTTCGGAATCCATGAAGAAGAACTTGGTGTTCCATCTTGACCGGTTCCAGGAAGGAAAGCTTGGCGGGGTTCAGTCTTCGGATCCTCAGGATTTAGGCCTTTGGATTCCATGAAAGAGATCATGGGGTTCCGGCTTCGGTTGTTAATGATGCACTTGGTTTGGTGTTGGTGCGTCTTCTAGTACCGCGGGTTCTCGGCGTGGTCGCTCTTGGCACGATACGAATCCTTCGTGCTCATGTTCAATCATCCACATCGAAACTTCTCTTAGCATCGGTCACGGTAGCACTTGGATCTTCACACACCGAGTTGGACCTTGCATGCCAACATGGGGGTGAGTTGCGGTGGACTGCTGCCAGAACACGGGTAGCCAAACACAAGACATGACCCGTTCAAGCATTTGACTGAGCAGCTACTGGTCGCGTGACGGAGGCCGAGAGCAGCGGCGCGTACTGGTACCGGGGCTGATGGCGGCCAACATGGCTCTAGGGTGGTGCAAGGGACGAGGCCGCAGGGTCGGGGTCGAGGCCGCTGCTGCACACGGCGAGCGGAGGGGCGAAGGAGGCAGGAGGCGGCAGGCGGCGCACGTGCGTGCACATGCGCGGGAAGGTGAGATGCGGCCGACCGAGCTCCGTATGCGGGAAGGTCGATGATGGCAACGGCAACCGAGGCCGGCGCATGGGCCGTGCTGCATCGGGTCGACGATGGCCCACAGAGGCTGGGGCGAAGGTTGGCGCGAGGTGGCGAGGTCGGCCGGCTTGGAGGAGATGCGGGCGGCGACATGATCCGAAGAGGCTGGCGAGGAGGGGCTTGGAGGTGGAGCAGGGCCCGACGGGGTCGAGGCAGAGGGCGACGGGGATGGCGAGGCCGACATGGGTCCTGTGAAGCGGGGCGACGACGGCCGCTGCAACGGCGCTCGGGTCGCGGGAAGATGGAAGCTCGAGGAAGGGGCCCCGCACAGCGGCGGTGCTGGGAGGAGCTCTGGATGGTGGCGACAGGGCAGGGCTCCATCTCTACATCGGGGCTCGGTCGCGTTGGGGAGGCAAGGTCGTCGGCGGCCATGGTGTGCTAGGCCAGAAAGAAGGTGACGCCTAGGGGTGCGGGCTTGATGCGGGAGGAGGCTAGGCAGAGGGGCACCTGCGGCGGCGGTTGCTGGCAGCGGGGATCGAGGCTCCTGCGGTGGCCTGATAGCAGGGCGAGGTAGGTGGTGATAGGATCGAGGATCGCGAGGAACGAGCGAGGTGGGAGAGTCGAACGCAGGGATCGGGGATGGGGATCGCGTGGGGCGTGACTGGGAGGTGGGGCCGGGTTGCGGGCGGAGATCCCGATGCAGGGAGGTTGTCGGTACGGGGCTGTGGTATCAATCAGGGAGGGTCTTGCGGGGTGTGCAGGCAAGGGCGCGCTAGCGGTCGCGCGTCCGTCGCATCTGTGCGTTGCACCAAGCGTGCGTGCATGCGTCGCGTGCGCTACGCGCTGCGTCAGCCAGGCAGGTGGTTCAGGGTGAGGAGCGATGCGGTGGCGGACCAGGTGTGGTTGACTGCGTGCGATCGACGCGGGATGGGTGCGGGTCGGAGTAGGTAGGTGGCTGGGTCGGGTTTAGGGCTAGGTGGGGTGCTAAGGTTTGGGGTAGATCTTTAGAGTTTTTATCTGGGCAGTAGGCTACTGCTAGCTGGCGGCCACCCCAGGTTTGTAAAACATTTTATTTATTGGTTTTGTTTTAAAAGCCTTTTGTAATTTATGTTTAGACAAAACAAAATATCCGGACAGGCTCGGTTTATAATTTGAAATTGAGACGGGGGATATTTAGAAAACAAACATAGGCTTTTGGAAAATAGTTTTAGACAAACAGATGCATGATGATGACGATGCTCAAATGCAATGTGGCATGATGACATTAGCATGCGATCACGATGATGCACAAAAATAAAACAACACGCGATTTTCTAGTAGTGGTTTTACCGGGGTGCTACACATGGTGAAGGGCAGATTATAGATTTTAAAAGAGACAGTCGACTGATAGGGTGTGTTAGTAAACGTGAAGTTCTCAACAAAAGTTTTGGTGAGCATAGAGTATTGTGCACTCTCATCTTGCATATATGAGGTCAAACCAACCCTCTCAATCAGTAGCAAGAAATCATGAAGAATACATGCAGCTTGTAAGAAAGTAAAACAAGGAAAAGAGGATGGGTGAGCATCCCCATTATCCCTTTCACTACCAATACGAGTTGCAATGAGATCTTCGTTGTATGATGGCCTAGCCTGAGAGGATGATCTTGAGGGCCTCGACCTCCTAGGTGCATCACTCTCAAAAATCTCTCCAAAAGTATGGTTGTTCATGCTTGGTATTTTGAAATTTAAACACCTATTAAACAAGTGATTGCAAAGTAAATATAATGAAGGATTCTACTCATAGGGACTTGTAAGAGGCCTAAACATGCATCAAAACTATATCTCTAAGCATTAAACAAGCTTACAAGTTCTCACAACCAGTCACCTACAACAGCAAAATACTCAATATATAATCCACTAAACACAAATCTACTTGGACAAGGGGAGGAGTCACATACCAGGGAACAAATGCTCCAAATTTCAGCTCGAAAGATGGGCTGAGCAAGGAGATCAAAAAAATCGAGAGCAAGCACAGCAAGAACACGATTTTGAGCAATGAACTAGAGCTTACTCGGAGAGAGAAGAAAGTGGCAGGTGAGAGAGTTAATGGGGGGCCAGGGGTGGCCCACACTAGGGCATGGCGCCACCTAGGGCTGGCCGCGCCACCATGTGGTGTTCCTGCCTGGTGGGCCCCCTGGTTACCTCCCAGGTACTCCTCTGCCCCTTTTTTCATGTAGAAATTTAATATGAATTTTCTGGAATTTTTCGAGACACTTTATTTTTGGGCATTTTTCAGAAATAGAAGAATGATTTTTCTGACAGATAGAAATTTTTCTTTTCTTTTGGAAACATGATGCAAGGACAAAACAAGGCTAGAACTACAGAAGTTCTAAGACACTCTAACATGCAAGCAACTAACAACAAAAAGAAAACTAAACGAAAACAAAAATTAAAATGCAAAGGATAGAAATAAACGGAGATAATCATAATGAAACATTGTTTTGTTCAATGAAATCCTTTTGTTAACAAGGTTGATCAAGTCTTGCTACCAAAACAATTCCATATGAGACAAAACTTTGTATTCCACTAATTATTATGTTACCTCAACCTTGATAGCAATGGTCCCAATCATAATAGTTTCAAATTTTTCTCTTGGTATGGGACAATATATTTCTCCAACTTGAATGCCTTCAACATGTTCAATTGAATTCAAACCATAAGTCCTTTCAATCTTCTTGGGGAAATAGACAGTATGTTCCTTGTCATTAACATTGAAAGTCACCTTTCCTTGATTACAATTAATAACAGCTCCTGCAGTATTAAGAAAAAGTCTCCCAAGAATAATAGACATATTATCATCTTCAGGCATTTCAAGCACAACAAAATCAGTTAATATCAAGCAATTATGGGCCACCTGAATAGGTACATACTCACATATACCCACAGGAATAGTGGTAGATTTATCAGCCATTTGCAAATATATTTCAGTTGGTATTAATTTTTCAAGTTGAAGCCTCTTATAGAGAGAGAAAGGCATAACACTAACTCCAGCTCCCAAATCACACAAAGCAGTTCTAACATAACTGTTCTTAATAGAGCAAGGGATAGTTGGAATCCCTGGATCTCCAAGTTTCTTAGGAACCTTACCATTGAAGGAATAATTAGCAAGCAAAGTAGAAATTTCTTCATTAGGGATCTTACTTTTATTCGAGACAATATCCTTCATATACTTTGAGTAAGGAGGCAATTTAATAACATCAGTCAAAGGAATTTGCAAGAATAAAGGCTTCATCCACTCACATAACTTATTATAGTGTTCATCCTCCTTTGACTTGTGTTTCTTATCAGGGAAAGGCATAGGTTTTTGGACCCAAGGTTCTCTTTCACTACCATGTTTCTTCGCAATAAAATCCTCTTTAGTGTATTTAGTATTCTTAGTGTGGTTTTCAGGTTCTTCTTCAACTTTTTATTCATTAGGAACTTCATTTCCTTCATTACCACTTTCAGTTTCAACATCAGAGATAGATATACTATTAGGATCTATAGCAGGTTTAGAGGGTTCTACAATAGTTTTATGCTTCTTTTTCCTTTTCTTTCTAGTAGAACCACTATTTTCAGCTTGTTGAGAATCCTGCTCAATTCTTTTGGGATGCCCCTCAGGATATAGAGGATCCTGGGTAGCAGCTCCACTTCTAGTTCTAATTTCATAAGCATGTTTTTCTTTAGCAGCATTAACTAGCAAGTCGTTTTGCACTTTAACAAGTTGATCCATTTGAGTTTGAACCATTTGAAAGTGTTTAACAATCATTTTAACATCATTAGAGGTTCTTTCCACAATATCTTTCAACTCAACAATAGCTCTATTGTTTTCCATTAGATGATTTTGCACTCTTTTATTAAAGTTATCTTGCTTAACAATAAAGATATTGAATTCTTCTAAGCATTGATCAGGAGGTTTAGAGTAAGGGATATCACCTTCATCAAAGTGTTGGAGAGAGTGTACCTCAATAGTGGATGAGTAGGGAATAGGCTTACATAATTCTTCTATAGGAGGTAAATTCTTGACATCTGCAGCTTTAATTCCCTTCTCCTTAAGACATTTCTTAGCTTCCTTCATCACTTCATCATTTAATTCAATAACTCCCCTCTTCTTTGATGTTGGAATAGGCACATGAATAGATGGTTCAGGTACAGGTATAGCCGGTTTAGGAGGAGTCCAATCTTCATAATTCTTGCTTATTTTAGCCATTAATTCCTTAGCTTCCTTAGGAGTCCTATTCCTGAAAACACAATCAGCACAACTATCTAGGTATGTCCTAGATTCTTCAGTTAGTCCATTATAAAATATATCAAGAAGCTCATTCTTAGGTAATGGACTTCCAGCCTGTGCATGAATCAAAGCACAAAACCTTGCCCAAGATTCGGGCAATGCCTCCTTTTCTCCCTGTTTAAAATCAAAAAGTTCTTGCAAAATAGCATGTCTAGCACTAGGAGGAAAATATTTCTGCAGGAAAGTACTAATCAAGCACTCAGGGCTATCAATAAATCCAGGAGGTAAATTACTAAACCAAGTTTTAGCTTCTCCTTTCAGTGAAAAGGGGAAAATCTTGGCAACAAAGTAAGTACGCATCTTAATATCATCAGAAAAACAAGCCACTCATGGTAGAAAGTTCATTCATATGTGCTACCGCACTTTCATTCTTAGTCCCACGAAAAGGTTCTTTCTCGACAATAGCTATGTAAGATAGATCGAGAGAGAAATCATAATCTTCATCTATAATGTTTATGGGAGAAGCAGCAAACTTAGCAGTAGGAGCCAATTTCGGTCTAATAGTATGCCTCTCAAGGAGACTCTTAGCAGTGCTCCTATCATGGGTGTTTTTACATTCTTTAATAAATTCATCGGTCATCTCAACATAACCATCTTCAATATCATAACTCTCACTAGACTCAGGTGAACTAACAGGTGTAGTAGTGTCTTCATTAGGAGTTTCAGTATTTCCAGCTATAGTTCTAGCAATCGTAGCATCTAGGAAAGGACCTAATGAACCACTCTTATCAAGCATAGTAGAAACAGCATCATAAGCATCAGAAGTTTCAGATTCAGCAGTAGTAGCAGTGTGTGTAGCATGTGTATGTGGTGGTGTAATGAGCTTACTTATAAGAGATGGTGAATCAAGAGCAGCAGAGGTGTTCAGAACCGTAACTCTTCTTGTAGTGGATGGTAAAATAGGAAACTTGCCATCACGAGACTTACCCATGATGGATGGATAGCAGCGAACAATAGAGAATCCAAGTGAACTTGATAAATAAAGCTAAGCTCCCCGGCAACGGCGCCAGAAAATAGTCTTGATGATCCACAAGTATAGGGGGTGTATCGCAGTATTTTCGAGGGAAGTGAAACCCAATTTATTGATTCGACACAAGGGGAGCCAAAGAATATTTATAAGTCTTAACAACTGAGTTGTCAATTCAGCTGCACTTGGAACAATCTTGCTCACAGCAGTTTATCAGTAGCAACAGTTTTGTAGTAGGAATAGCAAAGTAATAGCAGTAGTAAAGAAAAGACAACAGTTGCAATAGCAGTAAACAGTAGGATTCGAGTGCGGTAGGCATAGGGATGGATGGACGGGCGTTGCATGGACAAGACAATTCAAGCAATCAGAACATAGGGCAATTGCAGATAAATAAGATAAAGCATCCAAGTACTAGATAATCCTAGGCATGTGTTTCATATATAGTCATACGTGTTTGCAATGAGAACTTGCACAGCATCTTTTGTCCTGCCAACCCGTTTGCAGCGGGGCCTCAAGGGAACTACTGGCAATTAAGGTGCTCCTTTTAATAGAGCATCGGAGCAAAGCATTAACACTCCGTGAACACATGTGATCCTCACATCAAAGCCATTCCCTCCGGTTATCCTGATTTCTGTTACTTCGGGGCCATTGGTTTCGGACAACAATGTGGGTATACAACTTGCAGATAAGACCATAAACAATACTATCATAATGAATCAATAACATGTTCAGATCTGAAATCATGGCACTCGGGCCCTAGTGACAAGCATTAAGCACAACAAGTCGCAACAAAGTCATAAAGCACTAATAAAAGATACTAGGCACCATGCCCTAACAATCTGATGCCATTACATGAACGATATCATCCAATCCCTGCCATCCCCATAGCCTACAGCGGGGAATTACTCACTCATAGATGGGGGAAACATGGATGGTCGATGGAGAAGCGATGGTGATGATGATGGTGATGATCTCCTCCAATTCCCCGTCCCGGCAGGGTGCCAGAACGGAGTTTCTGGTACTGTTTCGAGGAATCTGATGGTGGCGGCGGAGCGGAACTCCTTTTGGAAAAACGTCGAACCCCTCGAAGTTTTTAGGTCAGAAGGCTCCTTATAGGCGAAGAGGGAGACCGAGAGGTTGCCTGGGAGGCCCACACCACTCCCTGGCGCGGCCTGGCCTGTCCCGCGCCAGCAGGTGGTGTGGCCACCCCCTAGCTCTTCTCCGTCTCGTATTTTGGCTCCTGGAGTCTTCAGGTGAAATAGGATTTTTGGCATATTTTCCCGGATTTTTCGTGATAGTTGGTTTTCTGCACAAAAAGTAGACACCAAGGCAATTCTGCTGAAAACAACGTCAGTCCGTGTTAGTCACAATTATAGACGAGAAACAATAGCAAAAGTGTTCGGGAAAGTAGATACGTTTTGGACGTATCAGACCACTGGGAGCACCGGGATTAAATGTAATCCAAGAATGTGTGCGAGCTGAACTATGCTGGAATGACACCTAGTAGTGCTAGACATCCACTCAAGGGGAATATTCGTAGTGTCCCCAAAGACCACTGTGGCATAGAACTGCTGGACCAACTCAACATTGTAGTCTTCTTTTACTTGAAACATGGTGTGCAACCCCATCTTCTCAGTCACCCAAAGAGCATCCTCAAAATAGTTGTGAGCTTGGAGCTTCTCAAGATCCAACCACTACATGGGGCACATAGGAGTCCTAAACCCACAAAACAACTCAGAAAAGAGTAGGGCTTGTTCATTTCTCTAGAAGCGATCATCAGCCGAGGTGCGTGGCAGAGAATAGAACTGCTGGATTCTCATCTCCACAAACTCCTCGGTACCCAAATCTGCTAGAGTGGTCAATGCTTCAAACTTCATGCGCTTGGCTTCATCCCTTTTCAGTTATCTAATCTTTTCTTGCTTTGGTGCAGCACAGTCACGAGCAACCTGTATGACCATAGAATGATGTACATGAATGTCTCTCTCTTCATCATAACGGAACCTGTGAGGACGAGGCTTTTGAGTGGCCTTAGACCGACAAGGGCGAGAGCCACCTGTGAGATCAGAGTAGAAGGATAGCATATGGGGTAACCACATTTGTCCTGGAGATACAAACACATAGTAGTAGTCAAAGTAATACAAGAGCTGTTCTGGCTAAAAACACCCGGACTGTCCGGAAAAACCACCCCGGAGCCTCTGCCATGCCCGGACATTCTGGTGCGTACGAGCCGGACATTTCGACTGGACCGGAGTGTCCGACCCATACACGCCGGACATTCCTGCTGGAGCCTTTATGATTTTCGGGTAGTTCGTGAGTGTTCAACCGGAGCAGATCGGGATTGCTAGAACCACTACAAGGACGAGTATTACAAGCAAATATGATGTACCCATGGATCTAGGTAAGACATTGCCCTAAAAAATTCATCTAGAGCAAACCCTAGAGATGGAGAAGGGGAGGGGCACTATACCAGCATCCATGGAGACCTTCACTGGAGGTGAAAGGATCCCAGTGGCAAAGGGAAGGCAATGGCCGGTGGCAACGACATGATCTGGTGTGGAAGAGCGCTCCTGGTGGTGCTCTTGGTCGGGGGCAGCAGGCTGTGTGCAAGAGGGAGTAGGGGAGGAGAAGGAGGAGTGAACCGTCCACTTCTCCCTGACCCCTTTTACGAGTTCGAAACTGCTGGGGCCGGAGTGTCCGGGTGAAATGCACCAGGATGTCTGGCTCGGCTAGAATGTCCCGGTGAATCAAGCAGAGAGTCCGGTCTGGCCGGACACTCCGGTTGGTTCAGGGCGGACAATCAGGCCCCCTACGACCAGAAAGCCCAGTTTCAAGTAATGGACAAATGTGTGGCAAGAGCATGTTTAAAGGTGAGAATAGGCCTAGGATTCAGAAGATGTACTATGAAGAACCAAGAAAACGTAGATATACAAGAAGATTACTAATTAAGTTCCAAATCAAATGAACCAAGACCAACTCTTCAATAAGAAGAGGACGGTGGCCGAGGCCACCATGTAAGAGTTTGTGGCATGACACCGCGAAGAATTGTCCTTGGGTTCATAGCCACTACTCATCAATGACGCTCACATATCACAAAATGATATTAAGAGAATTGAATTTCTTAATGTTGGCATTATGGGGGAGGGATAGTCCAATGTATTAGGACCGCACTCCCCCTATCTCCATGCCTACACGTAAACAAAATAAGAGTCAAGACATAGGTGAGTATGCAAGGTGATCAATTAAAGCTCCTTGAATCTATGATATTTAGTTCATTCCTCAAATAACAAAACCTTGCTTCATCAAGTGGCTTCGTGAAAATGTCGGCAAGTTGGTCTTTGGTTGACACATAAGATAGCTCAATATCACCTCGAGCAACATGGTCTCTAATGAAGTGATGACGAATCTCAATATGCTTTGTCCTTGTATGATCCATTGGGTTGTAGGAAATCTTGATAGCACTTTCATTGTCACATAGAAGAGGCACTTTGTCACAATGGACACCATATTCCTTTAAAGTTTGCCTCATCCATAGCAATCGAGTACAAGCACTAGCGGCTGCCACATACTCGGCTTCAGCGGTGGAGAGAGATACATAATTTTTCTTCTTGGAAGACCAACACACCAAGGACCTTCCAAGGAATTGGCAAGCCCTGGAGGTTGATTTTCTATCATCCTTATCACCAGCCCAATCCACATTCGTGTATCCACAAAGAGAGAAAGTTGAGCCCCTAGGATACCAAATACCATAGTTTGGGGTATGAATCAAATATCGAAAGATTCTCTTAATCGCCATCAAATGGCTTACTTTAGGAGCCGCTTGATATCTTGCACACACTCCTACACTCAACACAATATCGGGTCTAGATGCACAAAGGTAAAGCAAAGAACCAATCATAGACCGGTATACCTTTTGATCCACATCTTTACCATTTGGGTTTAGTTCAAGATGAGTCTTTGTTGCCATGGGAGTAGGAGCTCCATTTAGATCTTTCATGTTGAATATCTTAAGCATATCTTGAGTATACTTGGCTTGGTTGAAGAATGTTCCTCCTCTTACTTGCTTGATCTCAAAACCAAGAAATACTCTCAATTCCCCCATCATAGACATCCAGAACCTATTAGTCATAAGCTTTGAGAATTCATCATTAAAAGCTTTGTTAGATGAGCCAAAGATAATATCATCAACATATATTTGGCATACAAACAACTCCCCATTGACCTTCTTAGCAAAAAGAGTGGGATCGATTTTCCCAACCTCAAACCCACGGTCTAACAACAACTCCCTAAGGTGCTCATACCACGTGCGTGGGGCTTGTTTGAGCCCATAGAGCACCTTATCAAGTTTGTAGACGTGGTTTGGGAAGTTGGGATCCTCAAACCCTGGGGGTTGCTTTACATATACCAACTCATGCAATGGACTATTAAGAAATGCACTTTCTACATCCATTTGTTGTAATTTAAAGTTATGATGTGCCACATAAGCAAGAAGGATACGGATGGAATCAAGGCGAGCAAGAAGTATAGAGATGGACTCAAGGTGCATATGTCTCTCCATAATCAATGCCTTCAATTTGAGAGAACCCTTGTGCAACCAATCTTGCCTTGTTCCTCACAACAATTCCATGCTCATCTTGCTTGTTCTTGAATATCCACTTGGTGCCTATAACATTGCGGCAATCTTTTGCCTTTTCAACTAACTTCCATACTTTGTTTCTCTCAAAGTTGTTGAGCTCTTTGTGCATTGCTTCCAACCAATCCGAATCTTCATGAGCTTCCCATACTTTCTTTGGTTCCACCATGGAAATGTGTGCTTGGTGTTCACCAAAACTCTTCAATTGAGCTCTAGTGGACATCCCTCTTCTTAGATCCCCTACCACATTCTCTAAAGTGTGGTCTCTTAATTCCAACATTCTATCCACTCTAGCTTGGCGACGAGTTTCGATCCTTGTTGTTTCTTGTGGGGATCTCTTCATCATTTTGGTCCTCGTCTTGACCATTAACTTGACCTTGATCATCATGAGAATCATTCTCTTCATCAAGAGGCACAAATTGACCTTGGTCTTGACCAGGCACACTTCTAGACAGGCGTTGAGCTGATCTTATGGCAGATTGTACATATCTTCCTTGTGCAATAGACTGAGCAGCACTAGACATTCTAAAAATGGAGACTCAAGTTCCTCCTGGCTAGAGGTTTCTCCCTGATCAACTTGTTGAGGGTCCATAGCTTGTCTTTGGCTTGGGTCATTGTCCTCCTCGATAGGAGCTTGTTGATGTTGTGAAGATGAGGGCCCCACTTGAGTAGAGCATTGGTTTTGTCGATCTGCCATAAGGGGTTCCTCAACGGGGCGGATGAATCTCCAACCCATTCTTCCTATGGCATCTTGAGGCATTTCATCATCTACATCACAGACATCAACACGCCCCCCTTGGGGACCATCATATTCTTCAAAAACCAACTACAAGATTCTATGACAGTTCCAGAGAGCTTGTCATAGATTCTATAAGTGTGGGATTCTACAAAATACCCTCTAATGCTTTGGAATCAAAATTGGATAAACGAACACCCTTTATGCGATAGAAACACTTACAACCAAACACCCAGAAGTATGAAACATTGGGCTTGTTACCGGTAAGAATTTCATATGGAGTCTTGATCAATTCCTTGCGGAGGTAGAGCCGGTTTGATGCATGGCATGCGGTGGAGATTGCTTCGGCCCAAAAATTGTATGGAGATTTAAACTCCGCCAACATGGTCCTTGCCATATCAATAAGAGTCCGGTTCTTCCTCTCAACTACACCATTTTGTTGAGGGGTATATGCAGCGGAATATTGGTGTTTTATCCCCTCATCACTAAGAAATCCATTCAAGGTGTAGTTCTTGAACTCGGTGCCGTTATCACTCCTTATTATCAACACAAGGACATTGTGTTGACGTTGAGCCACGTTGATGAAGTCAATGAAGTTTTCTTGGGTGTCACTTTTCAGCTTGAAGAAATATACCCATGTGTATCTTAAGTAGTCATCAACAATAACCAAACAATATTTCTTCCCACCAAGACTTGCATGAGATGGAGGACCAAAGATATCCACATAAAGGAGCTCCAAGATCCTCTTGGACTTGATGTAGTTCTTCGGCATGTGGGAGAATCATGCATCTTTCCTTCAACACAAGCCCTGCATACATGATCTTTGGAAAAACAAACATTTTCTTTTAGTCCAACAATATGGCCATCCTTGTGGAGACTTTGCAAAGTTCTCATGTTGACATGGGCTAGACGGCGATGCCATAACCAACCCACATCGGCCTTTCCAAATAAGCACATCGCACTTGTAGTGGTTTTCCCTGAAAAGTCCACCACATACAAGTCATTTTCGATGTACCCAACAAAAGCGACCTTTAGAGACTTGCTCCACATGAGGACCACAATATCATTATCAATAAAGATGGCAAAGTCCATCTTTCCAAGAGCACCTACCAAAAGTAAATTATATCCAAGGGTCTCAACAAGCATGACGTCCACGAGAGTAATATTGTGGGCAACCACAACCTTGGCAAAACCCATTACCTTAGAGTTTGACTTGTCGGCATATGTCGCAGATATTTGATCATCATTTGGTCTCAACTCCTTGACAATAGATGTGCTTCCAATCATATGACTTGTGCATCCACTATCAAGCACCCAATTTGACCCTCCGGAAGCATAGGTCTACAAAAGATCAAACTAGTTTTTAGGTACCCATTTTTCAATGGGTCCTCTTTTGTTAGCAACAAGGGTCTTGGGAACCCAAATACACCAAGCAATATAAACATCAAATGGGCCAACATATTGTGCATACACATCACCATAATAATCACGCATTAAAACATAGTGAGGGTTAGCACTTCCCGCAAAGTCATCATGAGACATAGTTTTGCCACTTGTGGTCTTACTACCCATAATAGACTTGTCTTTTTCTTGTGTGGGCTTGGACTTCTTCTTCTTCTTGTTCTTCTTCTTAGATTTGGAGACAAATCCAATGCCCCCTTTCTCACCATTTGGCCTCTACTTACTCAAGAGGTCATCAATTGACTTGTTTCCTTTGGTAAAGGTGGCCTTAGCTAGATCCCCCTTCAACCTAGCATTTTCTTCAAGTATATTTGTACAACTAGAAGGAATGAAAGTACTAGGTGAAGAAATATTGGTCAATTGAGTTTGAAGCTTTTCACGAGACTTTGTGAGTAACAAGAGTTCACTCTCCAAGGCCTTGTGAGCCTTGTCAAGCATCCTAAAGTCATCGGCAAGTTTTTCATGAACAACACCAGACTCAATCTTGTCATTTTTACCCTTTTATATTTAGCAATAGCATGGTCACGTTCCTTGATGAGTTTATTAATAATTAGGTCGTTTGCTTCATCAAGCCCTTCAAGTTTAGTTCCAAGAGACATCCTAGTCTCCTTTTCTTCTTCTAGAGCATATTTAGAGCTTCTACCTCAATCATGTGCTCTCTTCCTAATTTACATCTCTCATCAAGAAGCTCTTGTGTGTGATAAAGTTGATTTAAGAGGTCCACAAAATGTTTCTTATGCTCCCCTTGCAAGTTAGTCATAAACACATCAAAAGCAACTAATTCCTTTTTGACCTCAAGAGATATCTCATCATCAAATTCATCATCAACCAAGGAGGTGGAGTGTGATGATGATAATACCTCTGTTCCTCTTGCCATAAGGCAAGTGACGTTCTTGTTGGACATATTCTCATTTGGAGAGTTAAAGAGGGAGAAGGTATGTGTAGAAGTAGTGGCAAGAGCAGCCACACCACTTGATGTTTCCTCTTCTTCATCTTCATCATCATCATTGTCGGAGGAGAATTCTTCATGTGTTATCAAGATAATTTCACCCGAGTTCTTGTTAGTGGGATTCTTCTTGATGAAGGGTTTCTTGAAAGGAGCTTTAGAGGTTTTCTTCAACACAAGTTTACCCCCATGATCTTCTATTTTCTCATAGGGAAAACCAGCAACAAAGTGATAGCGGTCACCACAATTGAAGCAAGTTCTCAATTTAGACCCATTCTCTCTTCTCCCATTATGGTTGCTTCTTCGTTGCATCTCCATCTTGGCCTTGGCGGGGGTTTTCCAAAAGTTTCTTGCATAGAAGGTCATATATTCACCATGAGCAATCTTGACATCGTCGGGGTGGCCCATAGATAAACCTTCATCACTTTCATCTTCATCCACATACTCCACAACTTTGGCTTGTAAGGCAAGGTTGACACCATTGCTCATTCCAAGGGCTCAAGCACGAGCATCTTTGGCATTCTTGGCGGCAACCTTGAAAGAGGCCATCTCTTGCATAACTTCATTGGAGGCCATGAGATGGTAGTTGTGTCTTCCTTGTAGACTCTTCAAGTCGGTGGGCTCAAAGGGAATGAGTGCACTCACATATTTCCTTTTTATGCAAGCATCATCCACATGTGAGGCACCCATGTTCCTAAAGGCGGTGGTAGTGGACTTGAGCCTTCGATACATGTCTTCATGATCTTCACCATCCTTCACATAGAAGCCTTCGGCTTCATTGCTTAGTGCATCATACCGGTTCCTTCTCATGCTCTCATTTCCAACATATAACTCTGTGAGAGCATCCCAAGCTTACTTGGCGGTGTTGAGGTGTTCAGTGTGAGGGTAATTTTTTGTACCCAATCCTTGTTGAATCATGTGCAAAGTGATGGCATTGAGTGTACTATTGGCAACTTCTCTTCTTGGCAAGTTGGTTGGATCCACAATACGGAGTCCTTCTTCAATGATATTGCACAACTCAATACAAGAGCTGAGCACATGAGATTTCATTAGTGATTGCCGTTGAGCCAAATAACATGCAGCAAGCTTAGGTGGGTCTCCCCTATTGTTTATATGAGGGTGAGGAATTGGGGGGGGGGGTTGGGGGAGTACCATCCTTGAGCCTCATGGTTCTCTCCCTTCCTATCATCCTTCTTGGTGGAGGGATTAGTGTTTTAATTTTCCCCCACCACCACACCCGCAGGTGATGACGAGGCATTCACCTTTGGAGGTGGTGGCAGTCCCTCTTGAGGAGAGGGAGGAGGTGAGGCAAAATTCTCTTTAACAATTTTCTCGACTAGGTCGCGCAATTGTTTGATTTCGTTTCCCAAGGTGGAGCTCAAGCTTGTTTCCAAATTCTTGAGGTCCATCATGGACACCATGGTACTTGCATCATCCACTACCTCATCCCCTTTGTTACCCATTTACTCTTAGGCGGTAAAGCCCAAATAAAGAGTCGAGGCTCTAATACCAATTGAAAGGATCGTATGGGCACCTAAAGGGGGGGGGTGAATAGGTGCTACATCAAATTTTACTCTTTTTCAAATTAGGGTTTGACATAAAAGGTAAATTCTCTAGATTATGCAACTATGGTGAATTTACCTATATGTCACTCTAGCATAAACACTAAGCAAGAACAATATAAGTAAAGTGCGGTAAAGGATAGAAGTAACCAAAGTGGAGCACGTGGAGACACAAGGGTTTGTTTCCCGTAGTTCCTTCCTTTTGAGGGGAAGTACGTCTACATTTGGAGAGGGGTGGTTTCGAACCACCAATGCCACGAGAGGCCTCCCTTGTTCTCCGATGAACCTCACCCCAACGGGTTCGATTCACCTCTTCCACTATATCGGCAACCTTCGAGGTGGAAGCCGACACCTTTACAACAAGTTCGAGGCACACATCCACAACCTAATTGGAGGCACCCGAATACAAGCAAGCTGTCAAACAATCAAAGACAAGCATGTAAGAACCAAGTCAAAAGCTAGGGTTTCCAAAGAAACACTAGAGCAAGGGGCCCTCAAGTGAATGAGGGGAAAATGAAGATCTCTCTTGGTGAAACTATAGATCAAGGCCTCCTCCTTCGATTCTCCAAAGATCAATGACTTTGTATGGTTGAGTGAAGAGATCTTGAGGATTTGGTGGATCAAATGGTGATGTTGTTCTTGAACCGGTCGAGCAGCTCCCAAGGTACAAGAAGGGGCCTTTATATAGGCCCCCTGGAATTAGAACCGTTGGGAGCCACTTACCCTGGACAGTTCGGCAAAAAGCAACCGGACAGTCCAGACCAACCGGACAGTCCGGCCCAACCAGACACTCCGGGAGACTACCACCGGACACTCTGGTCTGGGAGAGTTTCCGGCCAGAGTCTGGCCAGTGTCCGGGTGGTGTCCAATGTGGCATACAGACTGTCCACACCGGGCAAAGAAAATCTTGCGAATCCTCAGGGCCGGACAGTCCGGCAGAAATCGGCTAGATAGACCAGTGGGACCAGACACTCCGACGCACCTCTGCCGGACAGTCCGGCAGGACTTTGTCTCTGCACTGATTTGTTCCTAGGGAGCCCTTTTTCCTTAGGTACAATTTACAATAATGTAGCTGAAATCTCATGAAACATTTAACAACAGATTAAACCTATCCAAGTGTCGTCAACAAACATTAAAACAATATGAAGGGCAAAAATTTCCTTTCAGCAGCGGTACTATCGCATGGGACATAGAGCAACCGTCCCTAGCGCCAGACCTCTCTGGAACCCGAAAGGCGGTACTACCTCTCCAACTGGTACTACCGGACCCTATGAGCGGTACTACCGAGCGCTACTGCAGACCATGTCGTCGTCTCTGGCCGCTCCAGTACCAGCTGGCGGTACTACCATACCCAAGCGGTACTACCGGTCCTCAGGTCCGTACTACCGGATGCAATAGTGCATGTGCGCATCAAATCTGGGCCTCAGTCCTTGTAATGCACCTAATACTTTCGGTTTGCCCAAACTACCCTCATATTAGTGGCTGGTATATACAACTCCACCCCTCCAATGTAAACCTCTGACTTGGATAATTGAAATTAGAAGACACCCTTGTGGATCTCCCTAATTTCTAGTCTCATGCTCCTTGATAAAGGAACAACAATTATCCCCCACCTCATTGGAGTTTGCATCGTGCCTCCCTCATTGTACATGGACTTGGCATCGGAGCCCCATGTCAAGACATCAAGATCTCACCAAGACTCCCCACTCGTCATGCCAGTTCGAGAGAGATATATTAGCACGACACCGATCCTAAGGATTGTGCCAGACCGGTAGCCGTCAGCGTGAGCTATAGGTGTGTATTGTGTCTTTGTATGCGTGTTTGTGTTCATCGTGTTCTACGTGCATGAGTTCGCGGATTTCATCCTCTCCCTCATTCCCCCACTCACTGTATCTCGATTTCCAAGGGATTCGTGAAAGATCGGGCCATCCACGAGGTTAGCCCTCAACATATTGGTATCAAGAGCTTCGTTGCTCACTAATTCCCCCACAAAATTTTCTTCTATCCACCAAAAATTCGAAAATCCCCAAAAAAGAGCCCCAAATTGCCTTCGGATTGATCTCTGGTTTGGGTGAGTTTTTTGTGGATTTGATCCGTAGATATATTGCTATTTGTGCCGATCTACCTTCTTTGTGTGTTTGCAACCCCATTTTTGGTCATATTTTTGCGAATTTGAGGATTTTCAGGCCGAATTTGTGCCCATTTTCGAGATCTAAGCACCTAGGGATCCCAGAAGCGGTACTACCATTGCTCCGAGCGGTACTACCGTTGCTCCAAGTGGTACTACCAGAGGCGCGCGGTACTACCGGCTGAGCCAAACGGTACTACCCCCCGAGCTTGAGAGCTCTACACTACCCTTTTTTTTGCCTCAAATTTGTTTTCTGACTTTCATCTTTTGTTTGTTCGTGCTTCATGTGTGTGTCGCCTTACTAGCAACAAGCTTCCGCAAATCATCACATCCCGCTCTCCTCGACACCGCAACACCCGAACATCATCCGCAACACCGGTTGCATGTCGTAATATCTATACCAAAGGTATAACCTGCTCCACCTTCTCAACTCTTCTTCCTTTGTGTGTATCTATCCTATGAGAGCAACTCATTGTGTGTTTGCCTAAGCCTTGTGCACTTGCCCTTGGAAAGTGAGAGTGTGTAAGCAAATACAAAAGTTGACATGGTAGTATAGAAAGGGAGAAAAAGAATCAAAAAAAGAGATAAAAAGAAAAAGCAAAAGAAATGTAGAAAGAACATAGTCTCCCAATACAAAGAGAGTATCAAGCTTGTAAGCAAAGAGAGAGAGAGAGAGAGAGAGAGAGAGAGAGAGAGAGAGAAAGAGTGCAACAAGGGCAGGTGCACAAATCCATTGCTTATCCTCTTTTGGTGAACGAGTTGTGGTCTCTCCTTGCGTTGGCACGACAACCGAGCTTAGTCTTCATTAGGACATTTTGTGCTCATTTTCATACTCGTGCTAACCACATCCGTCTCACGTGTGTGTATCTTTGTGTTTTTGTAGATCATCTCATTTTTTCTTTTGATCTTTGGTTCTTTTCCACCTTTAAGAATAACCTTTTCTTTGGATCATTTCATTTGGTTTTCCACCTTCCTAACCTTACACCAAAAGCTTTTGAGAGTTTTAGTTCCTTCTTTAGTGTGAGGTTTCTTTGCGTTTTCACCTTCCATATACAATTCATTGTTGTTTTGCATGATGGATAGGCACGGTGAGTCGAGGCAACCACCTCCCAAAGAAGAAGAACAAGGATCGTACATGACGCGTGCAAGACACTACATCATCTGACATGAGTTCCATGAATGTTGCAATGCTCTCGAGTCGCGCCAAGATGAACAATTCGGTGAAACTCAAGCCGAGTTCAAGAGCATTGACAACCGCTTTGATGGCCTCCAATAACAAATGCATGAAATGCTGCCAGGCTTCTCCAACCTTCATCAAGAGACGAGGGCCATGCACATCAACTTCGCCAACCAAAACAAAGCACTACAAAGGTCGATGGCCGAGCTCGCGCGCAACACAAGACCGCGTTCGCGCGCATCAAGCTCTTCAAGCTCGTCGCGTCATTGTTCTCCTCTTCATCAAGATCCCCATCCAAGTGCTCCAAGACGCAATGATGCCCCCGTGGTTGAAGATGGAAGTTCTTCGCATTATGTACCTTCCCCACGACACGCCGCAACATCAAGCTATGCTGATGATTTCTCCTCAAGGCCCCAAGCAAGGCGAGAAGCACACCGTCATCACGTAAGGTCACTAGTGATCCAACAAGCTCAACCACAAGTGGAACCTCGAGTACAACCTTAAATACACCGCCATCGTCCGCGAGACATTCTTGACTCATCAAGTGATGACTCCAATTTGGAGGATCAAGCTCATCATCGATGTGACGCTCTTCAAGACCCCCCTCTTCATCATCACCATCATGAACGTCAACACTGCCACCATGGTCACCACTCAATCCTCCTCCACCACATCAATACATGGAGCATCAAATGGTACACATTGAGCGACGCCCACCATGTAATGAGGCTCAAGACCATGATCATCATCGTGAGGCCCAAGTGCCTAACCCGCAACACCAACTGAGGAACGAGCCTCCCCTTCGTCAACAATCGCATCAAGAGGCTCCACATCCTCATCCTCGTGGGTCCCAAGCGCCTCCTCTTTATCACCAACCTTACCAAGAGCAAGAGAAAGCTTGATGACTGGGTTCCTGCACCAATAACAGGGTTATTGCAGTACTTGTAGCAGATAATATTTAAAGAGTTTGTCCCGATGGGAGCTCGACGAACATGACCCCGCAGCCATGTTGTCAATGCGACCACGTTCGCACCCAAACTATGGTTTGGAAATAGCCTATTCTATAAGTTGCTAGGATAAATGAATTTAAGATGTTTTGTAATAACTACTACTATGACTGGAAGAAAACTAGAACAAAAGTAAAACTGAAAAGAGGTGAATGCAATGAGATGAAATATTAATGCTATGATTCCTCAAGTAATGTTGTGTATACTGGTGTGCATGATAAGTGCTTATGGAATAGCTGTAAACTATAATTGTGGCGGTCCCTCATATACTGTTGTCTCCCACCGTTGGTAAGTGGCAACTAGACAACTCAATTGTCCACACTCTCTTCGGACATGGGTCATCTCATAAGAGAATAGTGTATTAAGGTAACAAGACCAATCAAGGTAAACCAGAGCAAAGGCATTAACTTGTATGGATAATCATACTACTAAGCAAGTGTGCTAGTCACAAGATATCCCGTCTATCACTTTGGGGTCAAGCAATTCGCAACACTATACCTATCTATATCATGAGTGATCTTGCTATTGCCTCTGCAAATCACTTATAGAAAATAGCCTATTAGTTCTACCCATGGAAGACTAGAGACTAATGATAAGTTTTGTGACACTCCATGAATCCATAGTAAATTCCTCAACAATGGATTGGACATCTCCAATCACTAGAATAATATCATGAATAGAACAATGTAAAGAGAAAGCACAAACATATTAATTAACAAGAACACACCACACTTCAATTACTCAAATCATCATAACATTAATAAAAGGGGGTTCAAGCCACGTTACAACCCATCACGGAGATCATGATGGGGAAGGATGAAGGAGTAGCGGCGATGGAGATGGTGATGATAGCACGGTGATGGTGGCGTCGGTGTGGTGATGGCGGCGTCCTCCTCCTCCTCTTCTTACTTAGATGACTTGACGGTGTTGATGGAGATCTGGATCTTGGTGGAGCTGTAGAGGCTATGGAGGCAGCACGACGGCAGGGGGCCACTGTGGAGGCAGTAGATGGGATCTAGATCTTGTATATGGTGTATGGTGGCTTCCTCCTTTCTTCTCTGACTCCTCCCTCCTTTATATAGGCCTTGGGGGTGCCCTAGGGTTCCCCCAATACCGTCATATGACTTAGGGAAGGTTCTAGAGCTTCCGGAGGGCGAAATCTTGTCGTTTGCGACCTTTTTAGCAACTATACGGCGGGAGCTATACGGCCAGAATTTTTGCTCCCGCCGTATAGTTGGTCATTAAACCTTCGGTACTCTTTAGTATTTTGGTCGCCATTTCTTCATACGAACTCTATTTTGGGTGTTCTTGGGCTCGTTGAATTCATCTCGTTGAGGGCTACAACCCTGTGGTCTTGGATCTTTATTTTGAGAAGTTGGAAAAATTCACTTTTCCAACACCTCAAATGGCTAAGTCTGGTCCCTGCAGCTCCTCCATACTATGCTCTCTTTGTTCCTTTTGCCTTTGTTTATCCATAATTATCATCAACACCTACACACATGTCAAATACAAGGAAGAGGGATAAAATTCTACCTAAACTACTAAATGTGCAAAGCTCATATTGAATTTAATAAAAACAAGTAATCATGCATATTAGGCATAGCAATAGTTAGATGGAGCATGATATGATAGGCAAATGACACAATTTATATTGCTAAAAAGTGTTGTATTATCACAGCCATCAACTTCCCAAATATAGCATTTTTTCTACATATGTTGGGCAACTCATAGCCAAACTCCAAGAGTTTCCTCTTTTTGGATTGTCCAAAGGCCAGCGGAGTTGTTATCATCCCATGTTGTGCGATAGTGGCGCAAGACACGCATAAAGCAATATCTCACTTTGATTTCCAAGACAAAATTTTGGCATATGTAATCTCGAAAATTTGAAACATCATTTCTTATTTGACAACTCACTTGGTAAGCATCTATTAAGACCATCATTTTCAACACTATGGGGTCATGCTACTCCATAACCATTCACTTAAGAAAATTCTGAATAGTGACAACTAGCAAGTTTCGAAGAACTTCTTTATTATATTTTTTCTTTTCAAAATGTAGAGAACATGGCAATGTATATTTAGAGGATCACAATATTTTTCACAAGCTAGATAAAAGTTAAACAAGGTGCATCAAAGCTATGGCTTGTCTCCTATGGGGCCTAACATGAGCAAGTATATCCCTTATATAAATATGAACAAAAACTCACCTAAGCAAGCATTCAAAAACAGAGGGATACACAATAGCATGAAAACTTTTTAAGATAAAGAACTTTGCACAAGGCTCTCCGCATGCAAAATAACCTCCCCAAGCTAATAATACCAACTTGAGAAGATCATGAAAACAAAAGACAAAATTCATTTATCAAAAGAGAGTATAATAAGTGGTTACCTCCCCAAGCTTAAGTTATAGCAAGGGTGACACACTTTACCGTTGCGGTGCTTTTAACCTCTACTTTGACGGACAAAGAACCTTTGCTTCAATGAATGCTTCACGATCCGATGTATGCCTTGCTTAAGAACCTGGTAGGAACAAGACTAGAAAGAGGACAAAATATTTTTTGTGTTTTTGAAGACACGGGTTTGGATCACAAGTGATAAAAATACAATTCCCACTAAGTCGATTCATCAACCTAAGCACCACACTTAAGTCAACAAACTAGTTCTAGAAGTGGTCTCTCCTAGATTGTGATGGGGTGCAAGTAAAACAGGATACAAGACACGAGTGTGCAACCCCTATGTGCGGTTTGAGTTGGAAGGTTTTACCAGACACTGATTGTTGAAACGTTGAATTGAAGCAACCAAGTGGCTCATGCGAGTGTTTACACGGTTGGCACTACCGTACATGTCGTCACACAAGGTTCAAGTCCCTGCAAAAATAACACACAAAATAAAAGACAACGGTTTGGTGTACGAACGAAGTTTGTTCACCCAACTAATGAAAGAAAACAAAAAGAAAACATGAACTACTAAAGAGAATTACAACTTAAGGAATTTCTGAGATAGAACTTTATTGTTTACATACGCTCGGCTTCTCTAAAACATGGGAGAAGCTCCTAGGTGGTGTTTCGAGGTTTTTAGAAGAAGAAGGAAGAAGAAAGAACGAAATTTTGAGCAATGGTTACCTTCCAGTTAGCGTTTGAGGGGTTTTCCTAACTATACGGGCACAATTATACGGCCGAACCAAAAAGGTCCCGCCGTATAGTTGGTTGTTAAACTTATAGTACCTTGAACATCGAAGGGTAGATGGCGTCGATATCTATACGGCTGCAACTATACGGCCGGACCAAAAAGGTCCCGCCGTATAGTTGGTCGTTAAACCTTCTAGAAACGCCAATCTTCACCTGTTTCTTCGAGGATTCGTTATTAACCTAAAACTCAATGAACACCATGTTTTGACGGTAAAATAACAACTTTAATTTTTGACCAACAATAATTGAAGGATTCACTTGAAACTGATTTTCTCTTCCTTTTTACCGAGTTTATGCAACACATAATATAGTGACAATAAATTCTACCTTTTGAAAACTACCACAAGATTACTCTAATAGCAAGACATGTGAAGAATAAAAGTGCCAATGCAACATGAATGCAACTAGACTCGAGACACAAAACTAAGAAAGACACCTAGTATCTTCTAGGTTGCCTCCCGGGAAGCGCTCTCTTTAAAACCATAAAGCCAGGCTAGGATGCTCCATACATTTCCAACCTGGATACCAAGGGATATCGACTCGAGGTGAGGCTGTACATACTAGCTTGGAGCATCTTGAAGTAGAGTTCGGTCGGATTCGTACCCTCTTACGGTGCATCGGCATCATGTAGATGAACAAGTTCTCGCTTTCAAGCGAGTGTTGATGCACCAAGCTTGGTGAACATGCCTCCATGTATAGCTGCAATGAGAGGATTTGAGATTCATATAAAATTCTTAAATCTTTACCTTGGTTACCTATGTAGGGGAACACTTCATAGTATTCTTCCTTCATAGCAGGGAGTTCAGGACCCTGCATGTTAGTATAGCAAGGTTCTATCTCTAGTTCATTATTATTAATGCTCTCCATATGAGTGTCTAGGCACAAGGACTCCATAGAACAATTATCAACAATTTTAGCATCATAAAAATCACTACTAGAGTGAGAGGCATCACAAACAAAAGTTTTAGTGTGACTCTCTTTGTCAACCTCACCTTTTTGTTCCTCCTTTTCATCGACTAGTGTTTTAATAGCAATGATAGAATCAAAAGTAGGAGTCGAAGGTGTGAGTGGGTGATCAATCTGTTCTTCCTCCTTATGCTCCTTTTCCTCTTCGCTCTTTAGTGAGTCCTACAAAAGGTTATCTTTCTCCATGGTGTTTTTAGACCACTTCAAATAATATAATACCAATGCATTATTACTTAAATTATTGTCACAAAAGAGGAATATGAGGTATACTAAATTAAAAACTCCATCAAGTGCTTCACTTTCAACATCAATACTTCCTAGTCTAAATACCATTTCAGATGCACCTTTGAAAAGAAAGTATTCTAGTACTTCCAAACTAACATAGGATTTATCTCTATTATAATTTGCTAGAGTAGGATTGTTGGAACACTTACATTTAAAATTAAGGTGGTTATCTGTTATACAAATTGTGCATTAAGATCCATCATTAGCACGCAACCATAATGAATGCCTTTCCAATTGGTCCAACAATTTCTTTATCAGCTCATGTCTAGCAACCAGGCTTGATGAACTTGAATCCTTTATCTCCTCCAATGCTTGTATTATCTCTTGAACAAAATTTATCTCGGAAGACATGATTAGTAGCAACGGTTTTTATAAATTTTTGGTTTTGTAATTTTTTATTGTTTTCAATATAAAAGAAAGCAGTAAGATAATAACAACAAACTGAAATAAACTATGCGTGAGTAGATAACTGAACGCTTTGCTCCCCGGCAACGACGCCAATTTGATGACTCGGTTCCTGCACCAATAACAGGGTTATTGCAGTACTTGTAGTAGCAAATATTTAAAGAGTTTGTCCCGATGGGAGCTCGACGAACATGACCCTGCAGCCATGTTGTCAATGCGACCATGTTCGCACCCAAACCGTGGTTTGGAAATAGCCTATTCTATAAGTTGCTAGGATAAATGAATTTAAGATGTTTTGTAATAACTACTACTATGACTGGAAGAAAACTAGAACAAAAGTAAAACTGAAAAGAGGTGAATGCAATAAGATGAAATATTAATGCTATGATTCCTCAAGTAATGTTATGTATACCGGTGTGCAAGATAAGTGCTTATGGAATAGCTGTTAACTATAATTGTGGTCGTCCCTCATATACCGTTGTCTCCCACCGTTGGTAAGTGGCAACTAGACAACTCAATTGTCCACACTCTCTTCGGACATGGGTCATCTCGTAAGAGAATGGTGTATTAAGGTAACAGGACCAATCAAGGTAAACCAGAGCAAAGGCATTAACTTTTATGGACAATCGTACTACTAAGCAAGTGTGCTAGTCACAAGATATCCCGTCTATCACTTTGGGGTCAAGCAATTCGCAACACTATACCTATCTATATCATGAGTGATCTTGAGGGAACTCTGGGCGGTGCATCCTAAGCTGCTATTGCCTCCACAAATCACTTATAGAAAATAGCCTATTAGTTCTACCCATGGAAGACCAGAGACTAATGATAAGTTTTGTGACACTCCGTGAATCCATAGTAAATTCCTCAACAATGGATTGGACGTCTCCAATCACTAGAATAATATCATGAATAGAACAATGGAAAGAGAAAGCAAAAACATATTAATTAACAAGAACACACCACACTTCAATTACTCAAATCATCATAACATTAATAAAAGGGGGTTCAAGTCACGTTACAACCCATCACGGAGATCATGATAGGGAAGGATGAAGGAGTAGCGGCGATGGAGATGGTGATGATAGCGAGGTGATGGTGGCGTTGGCGTGGTGATGGCGGCGTCCTCCTCCTCCTCTTCTTACTTAGATGGTTTGATGGTGTTGATGGAGATCTGGATCTTGGTGGAGCTGTAGAGGCTATGGAGGCGGCACGGCGGCAGGGCGCCGCTGTGGAGGCAGTAGATGGGATCTAGATCTTGTATATGGTGTATGGTGGCTTACTCCTTTCTTCTCTGACTCCTCCCTCCTTTATATAGGCCTTGGGAGTGCCCTAGGGTTCCCCCAATACCGTCATATGACTTAGGGAAGGTTCTGGAGCTTCCGGAGGGCGAAATCTCGTCGTTTGCGACCTTTTTGGCAACAATACGGCGGGAGCTATACGGCCGGAATTTTTGCTCCCGCCGTATAGTTGGTCGTTAAACCTTCGGTACTCTTTAGTATTTTGGTTGCTATTTCTTCATACGAACTCTATTTTGGGTGTTCTTGGGCTCGTTGAATTCATCTCGTTGAGGGCTACAACCCTGTGGTCTTGGATCTTTATTTTGAGAAGTTGGAAAAATTCACTTTTCCAACACCTCAAATGGCTAAGTCTGGTCCCTGCAGCTCCTCCATACTATGCTCTCTTTGTTCCTTTTGCCTTTGTTTATCCATAATTATCATCAATACCTACACACATGTCAAATACAAGGAAGTGGGATAAAATTCTACATAAACTACTAAATGTGCAAAGCTCATATTGAATTTAATAAAAACAAGTAATCATGCATATCAGGCATAGCAATAGTTAGATGGAGCATGATATGATAGGCAAATGACACAATTTATATTGCTAAAAAGTGTTGTATTATCACAGCCATCAAATCTCCACAACAATGTCGCGAGAATAAAGTTCTGCCCCTCCAAATGCGGCTCCTCAACCGCAAGTGCACCAACAAGGTCACCATGCTCATCGCAATGATTACATGGAAGATGAATCACGCCAGCATCATGACAACAACCGCTATTGTGACCGCAATGATGAAGAAACCTTTGGCAAGCTCAAGTTCACGATGCCCAAGTTCACTGGTTCAAACCGAAGAATACCTCTCATGGGCACTCAAGGTCAACAAGATCTTCCGGATGCACAACTATAGTGATGAGAAGATGGTTGCCATGGCTTCGCTTGAGTTTGATGATTACGCCAACCTTTGGTGGGAACAAGTTCAGGTTGCTTGTGACACAAGAGAAGAGCCTCCAATCACAACTTGGCATGACATGAAGGCTCATATGAGATCCCTCTGTCCCTACGCACTACACGCGTGCCCTCTTCAACAAGCTTCAATCGCTTAGTCAATGGACAAAGACCATGGAAGAGTACTTCAAGCAAATGGAGCTCAACATGATCCCTACCAACATTGAGGAGCGCGAGGAGAAAACAATGGCACGTTTTCTCATCAGCTTGAACCATCCAATCAAGGGCACCATCGAGTTTCAAAAATACAACAACATGGTTGAGCTTGTGCACATCGCAATACAACAAGTACAAGAGGACATCAAATACAACAAGCCCAAGACATACTTCACCTACAAGAAAGCTTCAACTGGTACACCAACAACCTTCAATGGAAGCTCCTCAAGTACCTCCAAGCCTTCTTTCAAGCCCACGCTTCCTCAAGGAAACCCACCCTAAGTGGCAAGCTTGTAAAGGATGACCTGCCATTCAACGGAGAATGCTACAAGTGTGGAGGCAAAGGACACAAGTCGGCCGATTGTGGAAACAAGAAAGTATTGTTCATCCATGACAATGGCGACGAAGAGTACTTGAGTGAGGAAGAATTTGATGCTAGAGTCAAAGAGGCAATGACAATGCAACATGTGGAAGATGACCAAGAACTCCTCATGTGTGAACATGGCGCAAGTCCATCGCTTGTTGTCACAAGAATCTTGACTACTCAAGCACAAGAGCATGAAGATCAACGATCCAACATCTTCCAAACACATGCCGGCATCAATGGAAAATCTATCAAAGTGATCATCGATGGAGGGAGTTGTCACAACCTTGCTAGCACCAAGTTGTGTGATAAGCTCAACCTCACCCTCCATCCACACAAGCACCTCTACCATGTCCAATGGCTAAGTGACCAAGCGTCCATGAAGACCATGCATACCGTCTTGGTAACATTCTCTATTGGACCCTACAAAGACACGGTAGAGTGTGATGTAGTCCCAACGATGGTTTTTCAAATGTTGCTTGGTCGACCATGGAAATTCGACAAAGGTTCTCTACATGATGGTCGTTCCAATGTTTACACCTTCAAATGGATTAACAAGACATGTGTGTTTGATATGTTTCTAACGTATCTATAATTTTTGATGTTACATGCTTGTTCTATATCTACTTTCTTATGTTTTGTCCACACTTTGGAGTATTTTTATACACTTTCTTAGACTAACCTATTAACAAGATGCCACAGTGTCAGTTGCCTGTATTCTTCTGTTTTTGGTTCCAGAAAAGTCAGAAAATGAATATTCTCGGAATTGGAGGGGACAAAAGCCAAAGTTGATATTTTACCGGAAGACTCATGGAGCTAGAAGACGAGACGGAGGGGGGCCACACCACCCCTTGTCGCGGGTAGCACTAGGTCATGCTAGGGCATGGTGTGGGCCCCCTGGCCGCCCACCGACCTTGCCTCTTCGCCTATAAGATGCCTCCCGATGCAAAAACCCTAAATCGAACAGCCTCCAGCCATGAAAAGTTCCGCAGCGCCGCCGCCACCGAAGGGGAGATTCGGGGGACAGAAAGTCTCTGTTCCGGCACCCTGCCGAGATGGGGAAGTGCCCCCGGAGCCATCTCCATCAATCTCCACCGCCATCTCCATCGCCGTTGCTGATTCCCATGATGATGAGGGAGTAGTTCTTCCTCGAGGCTAAGGGATCTACCGGTAGCTATGTGTTCATATCTCTCTCTATGCATGATCATATTGTGATCATGAGCTTTGTAATAAAGTAGATCTACCTTGCTACTCAAGTGCTTTAATAGATCTCTGCTCTCCCCATGTGTGTGAAAGTGACAGTGTGCACACCATGGTGGCACTTAGGCTAGAGATTACAAATACTTGCTATGAGTTATATTTGGAGTTGGATGTTTCTATGAAATTGTGGTGTTTGTTGGAACCATCTAGAGCTCAAGGTGATAGTGTGGGGTTATCTATATGGGGAAATCAAACTTTGAGGAGTGTTGTTAGAGCCCTACCATGGATTACAGTGTCCAACCGGAGAGTAGTTCAGAGTAGTATCATGAAGAGAAGATATTTATACGAGAGTGTTCACTAGTGAAAGTATGATCCCTAGGCCTTGTTTCTAAACATTGAAACACCGTTTGCAACTAGATCTATTACATGTTTGCTTGCTTCCATCTTTATTTCAGTCTGCCTTTAGTCTCTTCCATGCCATCAAGCTATTTTCTAGCACCGTTACCACTTATAATTATCCATACCACTTGTATTTCACTATCTCTTCGCCGAACTAGTGCACCTATACACCTGACAAGTGTATTGGGTGTGTTGGGGACACAAGAGACTTCTTGTATCTTGATTGCAGGGTTGCTTGAGAGGGATACCTTTGACCACTTCCTCCCTGAGTTTGATAAACCTTGGGTAATCCACTTAAGGGAAAACTTGCTGTTGTTCTACAAACCTCTGCACTTGGAGGCCCAACAACTGTCTACAAAAATAGAATTGCGTAGACATCAAGCTATTTTCTGGCGCCGTTGCCGGGAGGTAAGGTAAAAGGTACTCACATCCTCCGGTGTGAGTGCTCGAAGTTATTTCCTTTAGATTCTACAATTTTGTCTTTTTGTTTCTTGTTTTCACTAGTTAGGCTTAATGGAAAACAACAAAAAATTTAGAGAGCTTTATAGTATTTATCTTGAGTTAGGACATGAAGTGTTTGAAGAGAAAATTAAAAAACCTATGGAAATTTATTTGCATGCTAATAGCAATGTTGTTAGTATGAATTCTTTGGACACCATTATTGCTAATGCTATGGAAAAATCTTAGCTTGGGGAAACTTGTTTTTATGAAAATGATCTTTTTAATTCCCCAGCTTTAAAGAAGAAAATTTGCTCTGACGATACTTTATCTCCCATATGTGGTAATTCTAATGATACTTGTGATATTTTAAATCCACATACTGAAAGCATCTCTTTTAAAATACCTATAAAAATTGTTGAACGTGTTATGTACAACTGTTATTTGGGAGATGGAACTGTCCATCCTGGTGATCATTTACTCTTTATACACGAATTATGCGAGTTGTTCAAGTGTGCAGGTATTTCAATGAACCAAGTTAAGAGGAAGCTATTCCCTTTTTCACTCAAGGGCAAAGCAAGGGAGTGGTATGAGCTACTAGATGATCCTCATCATTTGGAGTGGAAGGAACTTGAATCTCTCTTTTACTCTAAATTTTATCCTCCTCATGAAATTCATAAAGATAGGAATTACATTTATAATTTTCATCCACATGATGGAGAAAGTCCCAAGCATGGGGAGATTGAAGTCACTAATGCTCAAATGTCCCATTCATGAGCTCTCCAATAATATTGTTATTAATAATTTCTATGCAAGGCTTTCAGGACATCACAAGGACTATCTAGATACTTGTTTAAAGGGATCCTTCACAAGTAAGGATGTCAAAGCTAAGTGGGATCTTCTTGAAACAATTCAAAGCAATACCGAAGATTGGGATAACAACAAAGGTAAAGAACCAGGTATAAACTATGAGTATGATTGCATTAATCTTTCGCTGAAACTGCTGATTTTCAAGAGCTTAGTGCTAAATATGGTCTTGATCCTCAAATTCTTATCGATTGTTTTAGATCCTTTTCTTCTCATATTAATGCTCCTAAAGAAAAATGGGACATGTATCACGAGCCTTTGAAAGACACTTGCATGGAAAAGTAAATTGTTATTAATGATAGCAATAAACATGCTCAAACCTCTGAAAGTACTATTTCTTATAAGCATGTTAATTTTTGTGGAATACATAGACCTTGTGAGAATAATCAAATTGAAGAAGAATATTGTATCACCCACAGGAATGAAAAAACTAGAACATGGTATAGGGCTCTAAATGATCTTGGTAAAAAAGTTTGTGCCCTCTATCCTTTTATTTGTGAACTTTGCTTTGAAGTGGGTCATTTCAATTTTCAATGCTCAGGCTATAATAATAGCCCTTCTAATCCAATGAGTACTACAAGTTTGTATTGTGATGACATGATTACTCCTAATCAGCATGATGAACTTACATTATTTTTGGGGTGTGAAGAGTTATCAAGAAAAACTTCTTTGGTAGATATGAGTGCTTTTGGTATGAATAGTGTCATGCATGGTTGTCATATTTATTGTGTTGATAATTGCCACACAAATACTTACATACAAAATATTGATATTTTACCAAAATATGATAGGACTAATATGTGTTTTGATCTTATTAATGAAAAGAAGGAATCCTCCAAAGTTTGTTCTATTGTCTCTAACAATAAACCATGGTATATGGAGAAGCTTCCTTTCAAGCCTCTCCCTCCTAAAGAGAAGAAGAAAAAGAAGAAGAGGAGGAGTAAAAGGATAGAGGAAATGGTATTTCCCCTAAGCATGTTGCTCCTATTATAGTTTTTGATGAGTCTGAACTCGATGATGTTCCTATGCCTATTACCTATAGTAGTGATCATGATTGGGAAAAGCACACTACTTTTGATATTGAAAATCTCTTCGGTACCAATTCTAAAAATGATGATATTAATAATTGTCGTACTATTAGTGCTATCCATGTTCCTTCCAATGATGATACGTTTACAAATGAACACACTTTGGAAGATAACTATTCTATTGCTTATACTGATACTATACCTCCAATATATGATGATTGCAATGATGAATATGATATTTTCAGTCCACCTACTATTGAGGAGGAAATTAATTATGATTACAATATGCCTCCTATATTTGATGATTATGTCGATGACAATAATAATGATCGCTATTTTGTTGAATTTGCTCCCACTATTAATAAGAATGACTATGTTTATGTGGGGAGTATTAATTCTTTTATGCATGTGGCTCATGATAAGAATGTTTCTTGTGATAGTTATATTGTTAATTTTATTCATGATTCTACTGAAAGTTATTATGAGAGAGGGAAACATGGTTTTATGTATCTCAACAATATTAAGTTTCCCCTCTTTATGTTGAAACTTTTGAAGTTGCACTTGTTTTGCTTTCCTATGCTTGTTGCTTTATGATTTCATGACTTGTTTATTTACAAGATTGCTATGTATAGGAAGTGGGTTAGACTTAAATGTGTTTTGAATTTGCTTCTTGATGCTCTCTTTTACTTCAATTCATATTTCTTATGTGAGCATCTTCTCAAACTATCATGCCTAACTCAAAGGCGTTAAAAAAAGTACTTATTGGGAGATAACCCAAAAGTTTTAGTTGAGTCTTGGAAGTTATTACTTCAGTAATAACCTCTCATTATCATTTTTGTGTGGTTTTTGTGCCAAGAATAACCTCTAATGAGAGGGAAGTAAGATTTGGGAAAGTGTTGTCCCGAAACAGATTTTTGTGCTTCACTGTAAAAATTCGTGTAAAATCTCTGTACGTCATTTTGAGGCGCAGATTTTTGTGCTTCTGACCCAGGTTGATATCTAACTTTCGTTAGCTCAACACTTTTTGATTTGAGTAACATAAGGTCTTCGAAAAATTTGGTTTTTACCTGCTGGTCTGTTTTGACAGATTTCTGCCATTATTTGCATTTGCTTCTTGTTGGTTCCTTTTTGAGATCTTTTTGGGGAATTGAGCTTTTTGAGGGAAGTGCTACAGTAGATTGTGTTTTAATGGAAGTTTTATTGGTATTGAAACTGAACCCAAAGACTTATTATCTTGAATACACTAATGTTGCTAATAAAGATTGTGTGAAGTTTTGTATGAAGGAAAAATTTCAGGTGTATGGAGAGAATGATGTAATGAGATGAAGAATGGACTAAAGCTCAAGCTTGGGAATGCCACCCGTGTCACCCCAAGAAATATCCAAGAAGTACAAGCGTCAAAGCTTCAAAGCTTGGGGATGCCCAAGGCATCCCCTTCTTCATCAATAAAAATCTCAGGTTTCTTCCAAACACTTCATTTTTATTGTTTCATGCACAGTTGTGTTGTTCTTGGAGCGTCTTCGTTTTGGTTTTGGTTTTCTTGGTTTGCTTGAATAAATTGGCCGGACCCCCTCTTTCATACATTAGTTTTCAAATAAGTTGGTTTGGATTGGAAAAGAGTAGGAAAGTTCATGCTTAAGTGGTAAAGAGAGCTTGTTTTTGACTATGGCCTATGCTTTGTCATGCCATGCTCGATATTGTTTTGGCTTTATGCTTAGTGATATTTGCTGTAGCATGACATGTTATAAACAATTGAGATTGCTTAATGTGCCTTGAAAGAATCATGCGTTGTTTTAGCATATTAAAGCATAGTATTGTGGTATTCTCCTTTGATGCTTTATTTGGGTTGACTTGGCACATGCCCACACCATGTTATGACTATCCCAAGTCACCATAAGCCTTTATGATCCTTTAGGTTTCGACTTGTAATATCACTTTATGCTTTGATTAATGATGTTTTGTTGCTTTGCATGATTATGGCCATTATTGCTCTCTTAGTTGGTCGCTCCCAGTCTTTTGCTAGCCCCCATAACCAAGTATGAGTTCCACTCATGCATCCAACTCCTAAAACCAAGTTATTCCAAAGAGTACACCATACCTACCTATTAGCATTTGCTATTCCAAGTATATTCATGTTTTTATCTACCTTCCGAATTAAACTTGTTATTATAAAATAGTGATTAAAGCTCTCACGAACTTGATGGCACACTTTACTTTTCTTGCCCTTAATAAATTTGAACCATTGTGTCATCTATGTTGTATATGCTTGCACTTATATGTTGGGGATTAGCATAACCATGATGTAACATCCCAAAACTCAAATCCAAGGTTATCAAGATAAAATCATCCAAAAATAGGGTTAACAAAAACTTTTTCAAACTTAAAATGAAAGCATTCATATATGTGTGCATTTAAAATAGGAGTTGTTTGAATTGCCATGATTGAATCATCCAATGCATGTAAAATGTTTCTTAGGTGATTTAAACATCATCTACATCATTCCCAAACTTTTCCTAAAGAAAATCAAATAAAAAAGAATTAAAAAGGAGGAATGGTCATTTTGGCAAATTTAACTCTCATCCCTACTTTGGCTATTCCTAGTACTCAAAACTTAATAGAAATAATTCTTGATCTTTGCACCCCTTGCTAGTACACATAATGAGGTACCAAGGCCCACCTTTTGATCTGCTAAAAACATTCTTTTACTTATTTTAATTGGCATTTGAAAATTGAATCTAATGCATATGCATAGATCACCCCTATTTCAAAACCCATCTTTTTGAGCTCCACTTTCAAAACCCTTGCAACCAGAGACTACCTAGCACTAGTGGAGATCACTCAAAATTTTTGAAACCAAAATTCAAAACTTTTTATCTTGCGGCCATTTCATCAAACACCTTGCTGGCAAGATCATTTTGGCCTAACTAATACTGTTTTGGGTTGATTTTGTCTAGCAATTGCAATGTGCTTTGATCATCTTTATCCCCCACAAGCCAGACCAGACCAACCCCAGCCTCTTCCCTAACCCCTAGCTGCACTGCACTGCCATGCCGAGCCCTCTCTCGCCGGCCGACCGTGCACTCGCAGCAGCCGCCCTCTCCAGCCTCTCTCACCATGTCTAGCAAGTTGCTTGTGGTCCACCTCCACCGCCCAACTAGCCCTAGGCCAGAGACAGAGGGCAGAGCGGCCAGGAACCGCCGCGCCCGGAGCCGGTCGAGCATGCCGACGCTGCCCCTAGAGCATGCCCTGTCCCCGCTCGCACAGACCGCCCCTTGGCCACAGCCCGCGCCCGCCGCTCCACCTCGACCTGGAGAACACCCCAGACACCCCCGCTGGCCGCCCAATGCCTCACAGCCACCGCTCGCCGTGGACACCGCCGCCTCTGCCTCTCAGAGCGCCACCTCACCCAGACCGTGTGCCACCGCCCCTACGCTCGCATTCAAGTTCTAGAGCACCGCCAGGGAACCACACATCGATCGCCACCCCCAACCATACCTCTACCCCGCCGTAGCCATGTCGCCACCGTCGACTGCGCATCCCGCTCGGTCTCACCGCTGGGCCTAGAAAAGGAGCCCTCCCCAGCCTCTTCTCTCCACACCATTCCACTCCCCTCACCTCTCTGAACCTCACCCACCTCTAGCCGGAGCAAGGTGAGCTCTGCGTCGCTGGAATTGGAGGAGCAGCCGCAGCAGGAGGAGAAGGGCGCCGTTGATTGCGACCACCCCAAGCTCCGTCGCAACCACGCCTCGCCTCGCTGTCGTCTTCCACATCGTTTGCCCACCTCGCCGACCCCGCTAGAGCCCTGGTACGCCCCTAGCAGACCCCCATCGAGCCGCTAGGGCTCGAGCTCGCCGGCGACCTATTCGTCGTCGACGACGACCCTCAGCCGTAGATTCCTATTCTAATCGCACGACCCACAACGCGCGTACCGTTTCGCGTTTTAAGTGTCGCTGACACACAGGACCCTCCTGTCAGCTGAGCCCCGCGCCGCGGAGCACCACTGGGCCGGCCCATTTCTTTTCCCGCGCTAGCCCACCCGTTCAAATCTGGATTTTTCTTTTTAGTTAAATCTAGCTTCTGTCCACTATTTGAAAATTCAATTCTGTGAGTTTAACAAATCCAAATAGCATGAAACAAATTTTGCCTGAAAGGTATTAAGATGATCTATCCAAGCCCGTTGGACTTAATTCAATTAGAGTTATAGATATCTCCTAATAAAAATAAGAAGACAGAAGCTTTTGCAACTTGCAACATTTTTATAAAATCAACCAAGTTAGCTTTTGAGTTGATTCTAACTCTCAAAAATCACATTTCATCATATCTATCTAAATATGTAATAATATTAAGGTTTACGTGCAGTGACTTTGGACTAGTACCAAAATAATGCTATATAGGCATTTCTAGTCACTTTAAATCATTAAATAATAAACTTAAACTAAAGTAATATTGATCCAACCTTTAAATCTCATTCCCACATGTTAGAATATGTGGTGAGGACATGTGTCCACATGATCCCATATTTTGGTGGGAACATTAAATTTTAGTTAATATTTCAATGAGTAGAAATTACTTTTCTAAAATAAAAAGGATGAAACTATTGAATTAAAACTTGTGATGTTTGTGATGATAATAGATCATCAAATGTGTGTTTTAGAATGCTACTTAGCCTAGTTAAGTCTTTTTTGGTGATTGTGCACTCCCTATGTATTTATAGATGCTAGTACCGACCAAGCTTTCGAGGAGGAGGAGTTCTACCAAGAAGAAGAAGAAGAAAACTTCAACCACTGCACCAACCAAGGCAAGCCACCATTAACAGTACAAGCTACCCTTAGCAAGCTAGCACTATCCAAGATTAACCCTTGCAAGTTAGTACTTACAAGTGTAGTACTTCGCAAACTAGAATCAAACTAGATGGTTTAGCAAAGATGCCTTAAGCATGCTTTGATCACACCCTTTTGACTATTAGTACCCCAAGTCTTACTCACAAGTTTTACTCCCCTTAGTACACAAAGATCTTTACTTGTGTTGAAGGTAGCATAAAAAGTATAAAACTTGACCTACTTAGAAACCTTTAGATGTCATTCTATGGCATGAGATTGATCCCATCCTTCCACTTTAGTGAACACTCTTAACTTAGTATTTTAGAGTAGATCAAAAACTTGAGTCACTTTAGATGGGAACACTTGGTGAAAATGAATTATGAAAACCTTGGAATGACGAGTCATTCTATTGAGATGTTTTGACATGTGTTGAGAAACACAAATGATTGAGGATGATGAAAATATTGAGGCATGAGCCTTAACCCGTTTATAAAACTGATGGTTGGATTCGGATGCGATACCATTCCAAATTTACCGTACAACCACACTACCTGAATTGGGTAAAGCTTAGCTAGAAATTTATATGCATTAGTATTAGTTCTCACGGGAGAGGTTTGAGCTGAGGCTACCTCTCAATGTTGTCCACCTATGCAGTGCCCAAGATGACTGATGGTCATGGTTGGGAGGCCATGCTCATAGGAGAGGTGCTTATACTAGGGTGTGTAAAGGGAAGGTTATGTTTGATTATCTGCATACTAAGTATGATGATTCAGGGTTACCCCTGACAGATGTATCGAATCTTATGGTGAAAGTGTACCACCTCTGCAGAGTGTCAAACTATTCGAATAGCCGCGTCCGTGGTTATGGACAGTTGGAATGGCCATACTGTTTCGTTGTCAGATGTTTTCTAAATACTTTGAAGTAATGATGAATCTTTGACTTGACCACAACAGGGTTGTGTTGATGATAATAGCTTCCCAACTTAAGTGATTCTAGAACTTTACTTTATCTTTCTTTGCTTCTGAACTCAGCTTAGGTTTCAAACTTAACTTGATAGTTAAACTTAGATTTAGCACTTTGACTTAGAACTATAGTACCTGTTAATAGTAGTTTGTGAGTACTTAAAGAGTACTCATGGCTTTTGTCCCTGGCTATTATCATGGCCAGACTATGAAGGAGATTATCAAGATGATGTTCAGCAGGACGGCTATGATAACTAGGACTATCTGCCTTCTTCAGCATTGCCTGTGCCCCTGAAGATGGACCCCACCGCTACGCTTATCTTTTATTTCCGCTGCTTGTTGTATTAACGATTGGATCATGAGATCCTTATTTGTGTAAAACCTTATGTATGGTATGTAATGGATGATGTACTGTGATATCCAATCCGTTATGTCTCGCAAAAATGGTAATCCTGGGATTGCGAGGTATGGCATAACGGGCATATGGGATTAAAAATCCGGGTGTTGACACATGCTGTCATGGGGAACGCCTTCAACATTGCACTTGTACTTTGTACCTAGTTGATATCATGCTCTTTTTTCTAAGGATGTCGTCGGTGTGAAATAATGGGGAGCTTGTAAGTCCATGGAGTTATGTATGTGTGTTAGAGAAACGCCTAGGCCACCGGTCTAATCCATGCTGTCATGGTGGAAACCTACAACGTAACCATAATGAGCTGTCTATGAAGCATTCTTCTTATAAAAAAATAGTTAGATATTGAGAAAAAGAAAAAAAAGAAAAAAAGAGATATGAGAAAAGAGGAAAGAGAGAAAAAAGCACCATTTGCCCATGGTGAATAAGAAGATTGCTGAGATGCTCGTTGTCTGCTTGCCTTGTCATTTTGATATGGGGATTCTTCCGTACCATCGGGCAAGGGGTACCCCGTTGGAGGTTCTCTATGATACACATGTACTTACTATGACAAAAACTTACTGGTAACTAAACTTGAGTAGCATGAGGAGCGGACCTCGTATTCAAGGGACATGAAATTTCCAACTTATACTTTGTCAAGCATATACTCCATAGTTTGTTCACTTTAACCTTAATCATTTACAGATGCTTATGATAGGGGCAATGCGAGCTGAAAGCTAATAAGTACCATAATTTTTGGAAGCTCTTTATGAGACTTGAATCCCTGCTTCCTTCTATGAAGGCCTTTCTTTACTTTTATGTTGAGTCTCCACCTTCTATCTTTATGCACCTATTGAGAGAGCATAATGGCCATTCTTTGTTTAATGTGCATTGTCCCAAGACTTGTTGATTGAGGCATAACTTTGATATTGCTTGTTCTTAAACTATTTGTATCTAGTCACCCTTATGAACTTTGAAGGTGTCCTATGCATTTATGTTCTGCTACTCCATGAGGGACAAGCTGAATGCCACTATGCTATGTTTTCTATATGTGAAACAAACAAACGTCTTTCAATGCATTGTTATTCATGATATTTGTTTGTATCCTTTCATGTTGCATGCATAGTTACTATGTATTATTGTTAGAACTTCATCTTTCATGCTATGTTGATGTACTATGATCCCAACTATCAATGTTTTACAAATACTTTGATCAAGTTTATGATGGTGCATGTCACCTCAAAAATTATTCTTTCTTTTTATCACTTACCTACTCGAGGACGAGCAGGGGTTAAGCTTGGGGATGTTGATACGTTGCTAAGTATCTATAATTTTTGATGTTACATGCTTGTTCTATATCTACTTTCTTATGTTTTGTCCACACTTTGGAGTATTTTTATACACTTTCTTAGACTAACCTATTAACAAGATGCCACAGTGTCAGTTGCCTGTTTTCTTCTGTTTTTGGTTCTAGAAAAGTCAGAAAATGAATATTCTCGGAATTAGATGGGCCAAAAGCTAAAGTTGATATTTTACCGAAAGACTCACGGAGCCAGAAGACGAGATGGAGGGGGGGACAGGGTGGCCACACCACCCCTTGGCGCGGGTAGCCCTAGGCCGCGCCAGGGCATGGTGTGGGCCCCCTAGCCGCCCACCGACCTTGCCTCTTCGCCTATAAGATGCCTCCCAATGCAAAAACCCTAAATCGAACAGCCTCCAGCCACGAAAAGTTCCGCAGCGCCGCCGCCACCGAAGGGGAGATTCGAGGGACAAAAAGTCTCTGTTCCAGCACCCTGCCGGAATGGGGAAGTGCCCCCGGAGCCATCTCCATCGATCTCCACCACCATCTCCATCACCGTTGTTGATTCCCATGATGATGAGGGAGTAGTTCTTCCTCGAGGCTAAGGGATCTACCGGTAGCTATGTGTTCATCTCTCTCTATGCATGATCATATTATGATCATGAGCTTTGTAATGAAGTAGATCTACCTTGCTACTCAAGTGATTTAATAGATCTCTGCTCTCCCCATGTGTGTGAAAGTGATAGCGTGCACACCATGGTGGCACTTAGGCTAGAGATTACAAATACTTGTTATGAGTTATATTTGGAGTTGGATGTTTCTATGAAATTGTGGTGTTTGTTGGAACCATCTAGATCTCAAGGTGACAGTGTGGGGTTATCTAGATGGGGAAATCAAACTTTGAGGAGTGTTGTTATAGCCCTACCATGGATTAGAGTGTCCAACCAGAGACTAGTTTAGAGTAGTATCATGAAGAGAAGATATTTATACGAGAGTGTTCACTAGTGAAAGTATTATCCCTAGGCCTTGTTTATAAGAATTGAAACACCATTTGCAACTAGATCTGTTACATGTTTGCTTGCTTCCATCTTTATTTTAGTCTGCCTTTAGTCTCTTCCACGCCATCAAGCTATTTTCTGGCACCGTTACCACTTATATTTATCCATACCACTTGTATTTCACTATATCTTCGCCAAACTAGTGCACCTATACACCTGACAAGTGTATTGGGTGTGAAGGGGACACAAGATACTTCTTGTATCTTGATTGCAGGGTTGCTTGAGAGGGATAACTTTGACCACTTCCTCCCTGAGTTCGATAAACCTTGGGTAATCCACTTAAGAGAAAACTTGCTGCTGTTCTACAAACCTCTGAACTTGGAGGCCCAACAACTGTCTACAAGAATAGAAGTTTGTAGACATCAGTGTTGCAACTGATAACTCCTAGCCAAATAATTTCGGATAATGCAAAGTCTTTAGCGAGGGTGCAAACCACAACACCATCTTGTGAGAAGAGTGGTGAGAGAGAGAACCACCATATAGTGAGTGGGAGCCACAAGCCTAACTCGAGTGGAAAAACTAAGAGTGTTCTTCTTGCCACCAAAAGTGAGATGAGAGATGTGAGGAAAAACCCATCCTTATTGCACCATGTCCTCATTTGCAAGGGCCTAGCGCAAGGAACTAATGATTTGGCAAATATTCCTCCCTCTTTGATGGCTATTTTGCTGGAATTCAAGGATGTGTTTCCCGAAGAGCTCCCTCATGGACTTCCTCCTCTTCGCGGAATCGAGCATCGCATTGACCTCATACCCGACGCACCTCTTCCAAACCGCGCCACCTACCGCATGAACCTGGAGGAGATGAAGGAGATAGAACACCAAATCAACCAACTCGTCTCCAAAGGTTTGATCCAAGTAAGCACTAGTGTTGGGGATATACTTTCTGGGTATCCTCAGAGTTCCTCACTGACCAGGGTGGCCCACTTCGGGTTAGAGCTTTGCTTCACGAGCGGCCCAGTCACGGAGAAGAGACTCAGTCCAGTCCGGCTACGGGAAGGCCCAGAAGACTTACCGACATAGGCCCATAGTGTTACTTGTAGTTCAAGATGTACTCTGTAACCGACTCTTAGTCGTAGCCAGATAGATCTCTCCTATAAACCCTAGGCCGGATATCTATATAAGCCGTCCTAGGGAGAGCCTTTAGGGCACCCAATAGTCTACAATCTCAACTCGCACAGGCGAACCCCTTGTAACCCATATTCTGGCTCTGCCGTATTACTAGATTGCTAGCAGGAGTAGGATCCGTCCAAAGCCGACAGATTCGAACCTGGGTAAACTTGTGTGCTCACCGTCCCGGAACACCATACATCTCACACCCCTCTCTTCTGCACGCCCCGAGGACCCCTCATGGCGTACTTGTCATCAATCCGACGACAGTTGGCGCCCACCGTGGGGCAAGTGAGTTTCAGATCTGTGTTCCGAGCGGAATCTGCAAGAATCTTAATCGGCGAGACTATCACCGTCGGTCGCATCCTCTACGCCAGCGACGTCCCTATCATCGTCCTCGACGAGACTTGGATTCCGGCTAGGGAAGTCGTGAACACCTACACCATCATGTCCTTTGGCGAGATCGATGTTTACATCGGCTTTGCTAGACCTGTCCACCCACCCCAACGGTGATGATATAGGCAGAAGAAATCTCTGGGTCCCCTATGTCCGTGGAGGCGGCAGAGTTCCGGATCTCAGAAAATCCTAATCCCACCCAGCCCGCACCAGTTGCGGAGATAGTGGAGAAAGATGAACCTAAGGTAGGTCTCGCGGTGCATGTCGGATCTGGAGTGTATCTCCCCAGCGAGCCCGAATCCCAGATCGATCCACCTGCGGAGGTCAAAATCCAGGAAGAGCAAGAAGATAACTCTGGTTCCGGCTCTGATGACGCCGGGACAGACATGCCCTTCCTGAGATACACACTAAGGCGCATGATGATGCAAAACTCAGGCGTAGATGCAATCCTCGAGACCATCAGGCGTTTCACCGAAGCCTACTATGAAGACCGTAGTTATCTCAGGAGGCGCACATCGCACTTTATCGGATATGTGGGATCCGGATCCCGCTCCGCCGATGCTAGAGACAACACCGACTCTGTGCTGGAGGCTATCGGGACAAGCGTCGAATTACCGGCGTCTTCGGATGATTCCATGATGTCGGTAGGTTTCCGGAAGTTCTCCGTGGAATATGAGGAGGAGATTAACTCCACAGCTGCTGCAAAAGGAGAAGACATGGACGAAGGATCCGGAGAAAACTCTCCCAAAGCACAGGACAACATGGATCTCAGAGATGATCCCGAGAACCAAATGGCCGAAAGTACCGATCAAAGTTTGACTCCGGGAAACGGGCCCAAAGCTGTCTTTGCTACCGGCGCTGCCAAGAAGGCAAAGAAGAAGAACAAGAAGAACAAGACCCCGACAAAAGACCCTCCGGAAGAGGAGGTGATTGCCGAGGAATATGAGGAAGACTCGGATGGAGCACTTATCCCAGACGAGCCCAAAGAAGAGTCGGTGGATGGACACGTGATCACTGAAGGTGCGCGTAAACTCATCGATGCTGCACTAACCACACCTATTCCTACAGCTGCAGAACTTACTACTGAAGAGCTAGACGAAAGGGCTCAGGCCCTAGAAGCGCGTCGCCAAGTACTCCTCGACGAAGCCAAAAACCTTGAGGAAGAAAAGAAGCGCATGGCAATTGCGGAGAAGTACAACTCTAGGCAACATCAGAAGACCAGGAAGCGTCATACTCACGACGACCACTTCCCGCAGATCCACAAAGTCCCCTTTGGAGGAGAACATGGGAGGCCTCAGCACGACAGCAACGGGGATTGGGTGTATCCAACACCAGTACAGAATACCGTTGCGGCTCGAGAGATCCTATCGGCTAATCCAGGCCTAGAGCAGATCCGGTTGGGCATTAAGCTACTCAACAAGGGTCTAGAACAGCAAAAGGTCGCCCTATCTGGAAGTCAAAAACTGGTCTCCCATTCTGATCAATGTTGCACGGATCCGGCCTAGGCTGACGTAAGACCCCAACGTGTTCCGGAACAACATCATCGTTCCGACCGTCGTGAAGACAACTCCTTAAGAACCGGATCTTCAGGACAACACCACAAAACTACACGTGACTGGCGCAACGTTACCCCAGTTGCGGAGCAAGAGGAAATTGCTGCACTGAATACGAAGAACCCTCCCCGGCGAGAGTCAAAGGATCGCAGGGAAGAAGATAAAGAGAAATGTTGGGAGGAGGACCGACAAAGAATGCCAGCTCCTAGACATGCAAGCCGTCCGGTTGACGGGCGAAGGAATGACGGACACCATGCGGAGTCAAACCGGCAGGGGGCTCGTCACAATGAAGACCCTCCCTGGAGCCAGAATAATGACGCTCCAGACGGAGGCCGGCGATCAGCCGGAAACAACCCAGCTGCTCCACCTTCCCCACCAAGTAGCCATCATAACGGCCCCCAAGGAGGCGAAGGAGGACGTTGTGGTGGAGGAGGTGGTGGCAGAAGCCGAAGTCCGGCTCCAAGGCACCACAGCCATAGCCGTCATTCGGGACGATCCTTATCCCCAAGTGACGCAAGGCACATGATTAATTCCAACATAGAGGTGCAGCACTACGAAAATGATGATATATACATGGGCCCAAAGTGCTTTAGACCACGCATAAGAGCTACAAAATTCCCAGAAGGATTTGCTATCTCAAGACACATTCAAGCCTACGACGGTATAGCTTGGCCAGATACCTGGCTCCAGGATTTTTTCCAAGCTTGCTGCATCGCCAAAGGCGGAAATAACCTGGTCACAACCCGATATCTCCCAGTCATGTTGCGGAAGACGGCGATATCATGGCTCAATGAACTTCCGGAGAACACCATCCACAACTGGTATGACATGCAAAGTGCGTTCATTCGGAATTTCGAAGGCACGTACCAGAGGCCCTGTACGGTAGGAGACCTACAGCGTTGCACCCAGAAAGCCGGAGAAACTTGCCGGGATTATCTCGGATGATGGATCGACACCAAGAACTCTTGTGAAGGAGTAAATGACCAAATTGCGATTGAAACTTTCATTGCAGGTCTCCCAATTGGTCTACTACGTCATCGCTTGAAGTGTGACAAGGTCACTGATCTGGGAGAGATGATAGAAACAGCGAGCAAGTATGCAGATGCTGACGACGATGCAGAGGGATTACTTAATGCCCTAGCTGTGCCACAGTCGGCAAAACAACCAAAGCAGCAAGCTCAGAAGTGCAAGAATACCTCAGAAGAAAAGCCCAATGCGGAAACGGCAGTAGTCACTGCTACTTTCGGGTCTGGAGGATGAGGAGGACATGGTGGTGGCCACAGACGCGGTCGTGGGACGTCAAGAGTTCAAGGTAGAGGAGACCAGCAACCTGGCAAAACCTACTCTTGGGCCGACATTGCCAATAACCCATGTGTGCATCACCTAGACGCCAATGGGGGCTCGTCCCACACAAACACCGAGTGTCGTTTTAATGACGACATTAAGAGAGATGATACCGCTGGCTATAGGGCTAAGCAGAAGAAGGGAAAGAAGAATCCTGAAAAGGATAAAGAGACCAAGGAAGATTCTGACATGGAGGAAGCTGATGCTTCAAATCCCAAGCCAGAAGGGAAGCAAAATTTTCCAACCAAGAAAGACACTTACGTCACCTTCCTCGGATCTCAACCAGCAAAGGTCAAGAAAGCAGTTCTACATGAGCTCAATGCAACAGTTCCGGCTGTCCCTCAATTCTTGGACTGGTCGGAAGTGGCAATCACATTTGACCATGCTGATCATCCGCCTAAATTGCACTGGCGAGAAAAATACGCCTTAGTCGTCAATCCACTTATTGGCGGTTATGGTTTCTCCAAGACTCTCATGGACGGCGGCAGCAGCATTAATATTCTGTATGTTGAAACACTACGCCGGATGAAGATCTCGGAGACCCAGCTGAACTACAGCTCTGTGATCTTTCACGGAGTTGTCCCAGGAAGACAAGCAAATTCCCTAGGGGAAATCACTTTCGATGTTACCTTTGGAACTCCAAAGAACTACCAGACAGAAGCACTTTCCCTCGAAGTGGTCCCGTTCAAGAGCGCGTACCATGCTATATTCGGACGTCCGGCTTACTGGGATTTTATGGCTCGTCCGTGTTACATTTACAATATGATGAAAATTCCAGGTCCCAATGGCGTGATCACCATCAGGGGAGACCCGAAGAAAGCGCGAGAGTGCGAGGATGGAAATGCCGCCTTTGCTGAAGCCGTGCTACACGCCTAGGAGTACCAGGAGATCAAGAAGAGCATAGATCAGTCTGAGATGCCCGCAACAAAGAAGGAGGTGACAAAGCCGAACCCAGAGTTCAAGGCATCAGAAGAGACGAAGAAGACGCCGTTGAAGGATGATGACCCCTCCAAGATGACCCAGATAGGTGTAGGCCTAGATAGCGCATAGGAAAGCGCACTCGTCAAGTTCCTCCAAGCAAATCAAGATATCTTCGCATGGCAGCCATCTGACATGACCGGAGTAACTAGGGAACTTGTTGAGCATTCTTTAAATGAAAACCCGAATGCTAAACCTGTCAAACATTCCCTTCGATGTTTTGGCAACGAAAAGCGTAAGGAAATAGCTAAGGAACTAGCACGGCTTGAGTTAGCCGGATTCATAGAAGAGGTCATCCACACTGGGTGGTCGGCCAATCCTGTAATGGTCCCTAAAAAGGACACCACTGATTTAAGGATGTGTGTTGATTATACTGCCTTGAACAAGGCTTGTCCCAAAGATCCATTCGCTCTGCCTAGGATTGATCAAGTTATTGATTCTACGGCAGGCTCAGAACTCCTATGTTTTCTCAACGCATATTCCGGTTATCACCAAATTCGGATGAAGGAATCTGACAAAGTCAAAACTTCATTCATAACCCCCTTCAGAACCTTCTGTTTTGTTACAATGCCCTTTGGGCTGAAAAACACAGGAGCTACATACCAGCGCACAATGCAGCGTTGCCTCCACGATCAAATCAGACGCAATGTACATGCATATGTGGATGATATTGTGGTGATGTCCAAAAAGAAGGAAACATTAATTTCCGACTTGGAGGAAACATTCGCCAATCTACGAAAATACAACATAATGCTTAACCCGAAGAAATGCTTCTTTGGAATCCCAGCCGGAAAATTGTTAGGTTTTATCGTGTCTCAAAGAGGCATAGAGGTGAACCAAGACAAAATTAAGGCTATACTCAATATTTCCAGGCTAACTCGCCTGAACGACGTACAAAGACTAACTGGTTGCATTGCCGCAGTCAGTCGGTTTGTAAGCCGGCTCGGTGAAAGAGCCGCACCATTATACAAAATCCTAAAAAAGACCAAGGATTTTGTATGGACCGATGAAGCTGAAGCTGCACTACAAGACCTGAAAACAGTACTCTCATCTGTTCCCATCCTTGCAACCCCGGAACCACAGGAACCGATGTTGCTCTATCTTGCAGCGACAAACAAAGTCGTTAGTATCGTCATGGTAGTGGAGAGACCGGACGAAAATCAGGAACACTTGGTGCAGCGTCCGACTTACTTTCTCAGCGAGGTCTTAACAGAATCGAAACAGCAGTATCCGCACTATCAAAAGTTGGTTTACAGTGTGTTCTTAGCATCTCGTAAGTTACGACATTATTTTCAGGAACATCCAATAACCGTGGTGAGCACAGCTCCCATGAGAGATATAATCAGCAACAGTGATGCCACTGGACGCGTCGCCAAATGGGGCATAGAGCTTTCAGCTTTCGATATTGAGTACAAACCTCGTACAACAATCAAATCCCAAATCCTTGCTGATTTTGTTGCTGATTGGACAGAGACAAAGGAAAATATGACCCTCCCTGAGTCGGAATATTGGACCCTATATTTTGATGGGTCTAAGGCTTGCGGGGGCTGGCGTGGTGCTCAAATCACCCCAAGGAGATAAAATTTTATACGTGTTGCAGATCCACTTCACAGCGACAAATAATATTGCCGAGTATGAAGCACTGCTGCATGGAATCCGGATTGCTAAGGATATCGACATCCGATGTTTGATGTGTTATGGAGATTCGGATCTTGTTGCTCAGCAAGTGTCAGATATTTTTAATGCAAATAAGCACATGGCAGCATATAAAGCTGTTGTGGATGATCTATCTAAATCGTTCGAAGGGTTTGAGGTTCAACACATCCCTCGAGCAGGAAATGAGGAAGCAGATGCATTATCTCAAATAGGCTCTGCACGGAAAGAGGTCCCGGGTGGCACTTTTTTAGAGCACCTCAAAGTTCCCTCAATAAAGGGAGTGGACGAGGAATATCTGGCCAAATCCGACTCACTTTGATAGCAGTTCTGGCTATCATTCCTAGCTGGACTCAACCCTACCTTGACTATTTGGTAGATGGCAAATTACCCGAAGACGAAGTTCTGAGCCGGCATATCATCCGACGAGCAAAAGCCTATACTATAGTTAGTGGTGAGCTCTATAAGCGGAGTGTGTCTGGGGTCTTTCAGTGCTGTGTATCTCCAGAAGAAGGAGTGGAAATCTTAAGAGAAATCCACGAAGGCGAGTGTGGTCACCATGCTGCAGCCAAATCTTTAGTGGAAAAAGCTTTCCAACACGGTTTTTTCTGGCTTACAGCCAAGGCAGATGCCGAACGGCTGGTCAAGACATGCAAAGGCTGCCAAAAGTACGCCAAACAAGCTAACGTTCCAGCTGATCAGCTGCGAACAATACGTATAACATGGCCTTTTGCGGTCTGGGGGCTTGACATGGTAGGACCATTCAAACGGGGCCCAAGTGGATTTACTCACCTCTTAGTAATGGTGGATAAATTCACCAAATGGATTGAGGCTAAACCCGTCACTAGTTGTGATGGAGCAATAGCCAAAAGATTTGTCGAGGGTGTTATAATCCGGTATGGTTATCTGCATAGTATTATCACGGACAATGGGAGAATTTCTCTATGGGAGAACTTGCCGAATTCTGCAACGAACAAAATATCCGACTTGACATTGCGTCAGTCGCACATCCGTAGGCTAATGGACAAGTCGAAAGAGCAAATGGTTTAATCATACATGGCCTAAAACCGAGACTCAAAGCACCAGTACGACGTGCTACGGGGGCTTGGGCAGAGGAATTACCTTCTGTAATATGGAGTTTACGAACAACTCCAAACAGGTCAACTAGATACACACCTTTCTTCTTGGTCTATGGCGCAGAAGCAGTTCTTCCTAGTGATTTGATTCACACTTCTCCTAGAGTGGCCACGTATATCAAAGAGGATGCCGAGGTTTCTCGATAAAATGATCTTGATTTAGTCGAAGAAGTTCGCGTCATTGCTGAAATGAGATCAACAGCCTGTTAGCAGAAGTTACGCAAGTATCATAGCCAGAGAGTCAGAAACCGATCTTTCAATAAAGGCGATTTGGTTCTCTAACTTGTGCAACAAAGAAAGCACAAACTTTCCCTAGTATGGGAAGGGCCCTTCTTGGTTAGTCGAGTATTGCACAATGGTTCATACTACTTAACTGATATGCGGCCAGTCAAAGAAAGACCTGCTACTAAGAAGAGAAAGAGAGTTGGAGGCAGTACAAATCCTGAAGAACTAGACAGACCATGGAATATTGCTCAGCTACGTCCCTTTTATTCTTAGTTATCCTTCTTTGTAATCATATATGTGTACATGTTCTGTGAGAAATAAAAGTTTTGGTTGCCTCAAGTTTTTCTGAGAAGTTTTTACCATCTTATTTCTGAATGATCGTGTCACAGTCGAAAATCCCAGAATACTTGAAAGTACTTTATGCTCATGTTTGTTCTGGTTTAGATTTCTGATTCTAAAATTGCTACCTTTGGGTATAACTGTAAATTTCCTAGTCTATACTTTGGTTATTTGTCTGATTGCCGGATGCGGGTATTTTCCGAGTAGTGAATTGTTGGTACTGGAAGCCGGTTTTGTTTCCGAGTTTAAACTGGTTTAGCAATTGAGCTCCGTTGCTCGGCAAAGTTTCAGTGCTGAAAGTTTAGCCGGCTCACGAAAGGGACGAGGCGGAAAGCCAGGTAAACGATAAGTATAGACAAAAAGTACAAGTCCTTATGTAAACATTTCAGGCACATAAAAATTTAAGTCAAAAGTGCTGAATAGATAAAAACTTAGCACTAGCAAAAGTATCATACTACTTATTTACAGACCCATAATGTTTTTCAAATAACACATTTGTTTCTTTCTGATGGTCTATGATGCAGGAGGAGAGGTAGGAGCTGCTGGCTCACTGGATACGTCGTCCTCGGCTTGATAACGTTCTGAGATGTTCAAATTCGATATGGTTTTATCATCGTCGGAAACTTTAGCTGTTTCTTCAGGAGGCGGAGGCGGCATGTCCACGCGGGTGAAGAAGGGAGTATCGTAGCTGGTCAAATCAGCTACGTGGCACCCATATCCGGCCTAGGAGTCCATGATGGCTTTGATATCTTGCTCCTGGCTGTCTTCGTGCACAGTAGAATACCCTCTGGTCACTTGCCAGATTTCCATGCTTCCATGGTGGCTCATGACCATTGTGAGAGCGTTCTGTGCTGCGGATCGCGCGTAGGACATGTTCCAGTCCTGGACAAGCTGCGGCATCTCCTTTGCCTTGTCTCACACCTGAAAGTCGGACATGCTATGCATATCCAGAACCTTGAGAGTTTCGCTAATATCCTCGAGGGATTGGCGGAAGTCATGCAGCAAATCACCGACCTAGGTAAGCCGGTGGGTGCGAGGCTCGGCAGAGGCGGAGTCTGTCAAGTTCAGAGGACCTATGCATGTAATGCAAAACGGTTAAATAAATCCGACGTCAAAAGAGTCGAAGAATGTAGACAAGTCAGAAAGATGGAAACATACCAAAGATGACATCATCGACTTTGGTTTTCTCCTCACAAAGACTCTAGAGTTCAGCCCGGAGTGCCTCAGAAATGTCCTTCTCTCTGAACAAGTCATTGGTAAGATCCAAGATTTTCTTCTCGTGGAGTGCAATCTTGCGATCACGCTCCACGGTGGCCATGGAGGAGGATTCGACAACTTGAGCAATGATCTTCTCATGATCTGTCTTGAGCTGGTCTAGCTCTCGGCGGAGATCTTTGTTTTCCACCACCAAGGTCTTCAGATTCTCGGCTTCTTCAATCATAGCGCAGGACTGCTTTACTAGTGCTCTAAGTCAAAAGAACAACAGTTCAACAAAAATATTCTACTATGAAAAACGCAATACAAGGTTTGAGTCTCGGAATGTTTACCTTCGGCCTCGTCCTTGGAAACTTTTAGTTCAGCATTTTCAAGTCGGAGAGCTTTTATCTCTCTCCGCTTATTGCAGATATTCTTCAACAATTCCTGGTTATATGAATTAACTTTTTGTAAGTCAGAATAACCAGAGTCAGAAGTCTACTAAAGACTCGGGCTAATATTGTAGCTAATATCAGCACGAGCCTTGGGGGCTACACTAGTTCATTCTTTGGCATCCAAAGGAAACATAAACCCAGACTGTCTATCCAACTTCATGCTTGGGTGCTAGAGGATATGATATAAAGTACAATAAAGGAAAACGTGAGTTGGAATTCCGACTTACATGATGTTCATGTGTGAGCTTGCTCAGACACATGTTCACTTCAGTGGTAACCTTCTCGGCAAGGGTGAGTGGGATCACTGGTGGAGGTGGTAACACACCAGCTCTCAGTCCCTCATCGCAAAGGCAGACTTGTTTGAGAAGTTCGGAGTACTTGACGTCCTCCGCTTCTTGTGCTTCTTCTTCAGCAGAAATGGTTCGGCTTTCAAGGCATTCCTTGGCCAACCGTTGGATCTCCTCTATAGATTTCCGAGCCAAATTTGGCAAGTCCCTGGTTGCTTAGGACGTTATCGATGAAAACTTCTGCTGAGGGATCATTACCCGAAGAGGGTTCACCCTTAGCAAAACCTGAGTCACCCATGGTGATGTCGGTCTGCGACTCAAGGATCACTGGCTCTACTGAGGGAGCCGGATCTTCTGCAACGATCGGAGATGGAGTAATCTCCGGCGCTGCAGAAGGTTCAGGGGCAAGAGTCGGAGGAGCCACGACAGGAGAAGCCAAAGTTAGCTTGGTCTGACGCAGGGGCTTTGAAGTAGTTCCCTTCCCCTTGCCCTTGATAAGCTGTTTAGCTCTGAGAAGGTAATAGAACAAAGAACATTACATCTCGGAAGAAATCACGAGTAAAGTACAAAGGTAGAAGTTGTGAGGAAAGTTACCTCTTTACAACTGGCACTTCCTTTGTGCCGATAGCCACTACCGGAGCTTTGCGCTTCCTAGGCACAACGTCCGGCAGTGGGACCAATTCCTCCTCCGGAGAAAACTCAGGAGGATATCCCTCGATAGGAGCTAATTCCGACTCGGGGAGGTCGGCAAGCTGAAAAGAAGATAGTATCTCAGTGCTGCGAAATAACTTAAAGGTGAAACACATAAAAGGGTTGCTAAAGCTTACCAACACAACGGGATCTTCCGCTGTATGCATGTCCATGGACAGATCCGGGATCTTCCTCTCAATCCACTCCCTTATCAGCCACTTGATTTGGCTTATATAATCTTGCGGCTTTAAAGCCTTGGAGCTGATGCGGAGGGAGTCCTTTTTCGACGTTGTGATGGAATGCATCAGTCGGTCGCCATGGTATTGGAGAGGTTGGATCCGGCGAGAAACCCAGCACTAGACCAAGTCGGACCCTCTCAGGCCCTTGTGCTTCATCAGATATTCAGTCCGCCTCTTGGCGAGAAGCATATCGTCACTAAGAGCCGGAGCGACCTCGTCCCAAGATGCTTGAGGTGTAGCGGCTCCATCGATGAAAGACGGCAATGCAGTGGCTTTGCCGGGAGCAGGAATATCCTTATGATAGAAAAAGGTAGCCGGCCATTGTTTGACCGACTCACTAGCTAAAATCCGAGGATAAACACGCTCACGCCTAACCGAAAAACTAATCGTACTGGTAATGTAAGAATTACCGGCGGTGATGGAGTTTCTCCGGACATGAAAATAGTACCAAAAAAGAGTGAGACTCGGCCTAATGCCGAGATACCCCTCGCACAAAGATGCATAAGCACTCATCTCTAAGATGGAGTTCAGGGGGAGATGGTGAAGTTGAACACTATAATGATCTATCACCTCAGAAAAGAAATCTGAGGGAGGAAAGGATAAACCTCTGTCCAGGTAAGTGCCGAAGTGCACCTGCTCGCTGTTGCGAGGGTTGGGGACGGCTTCGCTGAAGCCGCTCCGCCAGTCGCCGGCGTGGAGGAGCCCTTCTTCTTCTATGACGCAGAGTTTGTCGTCGTCGAGGACGCACGGGATCCAGACCCCGCGATTGCTCTCCTTTTCCGCCGCCGTTGCCGTCGTTGCCGTCGCTGCTGCACTGGAGGATGATGTGGAAGCCATTTTTCTGGTGCGCCGATGACCTTGGGTGGGCGGCGCTGGGAATTTTTGGAGGCAAGGGAGTTCTGTGCGCGTGGGAGAAGTAGGGGAGAAGGAAGCGGCGCTGGGAATAGGTGAAGAAGATGAGGAAAGGAAATCCTCACCCCTTATAACCACCAGCCGCGCCAAGATTCGTGCAAATTCCATAGTTCACATGCCACGCGTCCCGGAAAGAACTGGGAAGCCCCCCACGCGATAATTACGCCGCCTCGATCTCCACGCATGCATTGAAACGACGCCTCGGTTTCACGAAAGGCGGACCCACTAATGGTCGCGCTGATAGGAAATGTCTGTCAATGACGTGACTTGACCATGACTGGTGTCGGATGACGTCAGAGACCAAGTTCCGGCTTAGTTTGAATTTCGAGCTAGAAATCCGAATAACGTACTGATAGGTCCGACTTATTTTGAGACCCGGATCGTATCTTTTGTTTTGAAGTTTCAGGAACCCTTCAAGATTCTGCAAGCCGAAGATCAAGCTAGATGATGATGAATCCGACTTTGGATCTTGGAGACTTCCGGGGGCTGCTGTTGGGATATAATTTCCGGGTATCCTCACAGTTCCTCACTGACCAGGATGGACCACTTCGGGTTAGAGCTTTGTTTCACGGGCGGCCCAGTCAGGGAGAAGAGACGGATTCCAGTCCGGCTCCGGGAAGGCCCAGAAGACTTACCGACATAGGCCCATAGTGTTACTTGTAGTTCAAGATGTACTCTATAACCGACTCTTAGTCGTAGCCGAATAGATCTCTCCTGTAAACCCTAGGCCGGATATCTATATAAGCCGTCCTAGGGAGAGCCTTTAGGGCACCCAATAGTCTACAATCTCAACTCGCACAGGCGAACCCCTTATAACCCATATTCCGGCTCTGCCGTATTACTGGATTGCTAGCAGGAGTAGGATCCATCCAAAGCCGGCAGATTCGAACCTGGGTAAACTTGTGTGCTCACCGTCCTGGAACACCGTACGTCTCACACCCCTCTCTTCCGCACGCCCCGAGGACCCCCTCATGGCGTACTTGTCATTAATCCGACAACAACTAGTCCAAGTGCGGTACCCGTGATTCTCGTGCCCAAAACGGATGATACGTTGCGGTTATGCATGGACTATCGTCCAATCAATGCTATCACCGTATGTTATAGACATCCTATACCATGTCTCGATGACATGCTTGATGAGTTGTGTGGAGCCACTATTTTCTCTAAAATTGATCTCCGTAGTGGTTACCATCAAATATGTATGACGGAAGGTGATGAGTGGAAACCGCCTTCAAGACCAAAATTGGTCTCTATGAATGGTTGGTCATGTCTTTTGGCTTATCTAATGCCCCATCAACCTTCATGTGCCTTATGAATCATATCTTGCATTCTCTCATTGGAAAAAGTGTTGTTGTCTATTTCGATGATATACTTGTGTATAGCAAGTCACTTGAGGAACATGTTACACATGTCAAGGAGGTCTTGCAAATCCTTCGACATGAAAAGCTACATGCTAATCTTCCCAAGTGCACTTTTGCTAAAGACAAGTTGATTTTCCTTGGTTTTGTTGTTTCTTCCAATGGCATTGAACTCGATGTTTCTAAAGTCAAAGACATAAGATATTGGCCCATACCCACAAATGTGAGTGAACTTCAAAGTTTTCATAGGTTGGCTGGGTTTTATCGTTGCTTTGTGAAAGACTTCTCTACCATTGCTTGCCCTCTCAACGAGTTGGCCAAAAATAATGCCACCTTTGTGTGGGGAAAGGCATAACAAAAGGCATTTGATGAGCTCAAAAAGAGGCTTACCGAAGCACCTCTTCTCGCATTACCGGATTTCGCAAAAACTTCCGAGATAGAGTGTGATGCTAGTGGTATTGGTATTGGAGGAGTCCTTATGAAAAACGGGCGCCCTATTGCCTACCATAGCGAGAAACTTGATGGCGCAAGCCTTAATTACCCGATTTATGACAAAGAGATTTTTGCCTTAGTTTGTGTCCTTCAAGTATGGCAACACTACCTTTAGCCTAAGGAATTTATCATACATTACCACCATGAGTCGTTGAAATATCTCAAAGGTCAAGGCAACTTGAGTAAGAGACATGCTAAGTGGGTTGAGTTCATGGAGTCTTTTCCTTACATTGTCAAGTATAAGAAGGGCAAAGATAATGTAGTTGCGGATGCTTTGTCTCGCAAGCACACAAGCCTTCTTACTTGACTCGAAGTAAATGTGTTGGGTCTTGATGAAATCAAAACTTTGTATGTTTCTGACCTGTTCTTTGGACCAATTTTCGCAAAGTGCTCCAGTGATAAAGGAGTGGGTGATTTCTATTTGCATAAAGGCTTTCTCTTTAAACAAAACAAGCTTTGTATTCTGAAGTCATCTCTCTAACTTTTGCTTCTCTAAGAATCACATGGTGGAGGCCTCATGGGTCACTTTGACCGTGACAAGACATTGAACATGCTCTCCACTCATTACTATTTGCCCAAGATGAAGCGAGACGTGGAGCGCTATGTTCAACGATGCACTACATGTGTTCAAGCTAAGTCTAAGTCTAAACCATTTGGTCTTTATATGCCATTGCCTATACCTCATGCACCTTGGTCCTACATTGGCATGGACTTTGTATTAGGATTGCCTAGGTCTAAGCATGCTCATGATTCTATATTTGTTGCCGTGGATCGCTTTTCCAAAATGGCACACTTCATACCAAGACTGACGATGCTCCACATGCTGCCAATTTTTTTCTAGGGAAATCGTCCATCTTCACGGTGTGCCAAGAACAATCGTCTCCGACCGCGATGTCAAATTCATGAGCTACTTGTGGAAGATGTTAATGGCCAAGCTCGGCATCAAGTTACTCTTCTCATCCGCGTCACATCCACAAACCGATGGCTAAACCGAGGTCGTCAACCGAAGCCTCGGGACTCTCCTACATGTGTTGATCAAGAAGAATCTTAAGGATTGGGAGGAATGCATTCCCCATGCCGAGTTCGCCTACAATCGAGCCAAGCATTCAACAACCAAGATGAGTCCCTTCATGATCATCTATGGCTTCGAGCCCCTCACCGCGCTCGCCATCCTACCACTTCCTCTCCACGAGCGCACTAACATGGACGTTGACAAGCGCGCCCAAGCTATGAAGAAGCTTCACGAAGAAACAAGAGCTACTATCGAGTAACACGTCCTTCGCCAAGCATCAAGGTTGAAAAAGGACAGGAAGGAGCAGATCTTCGAAGAAGGTGACCTTGTGTGGATACACTTGAGCAAGGACCGCTTCCCAAAAGAGCATAATTCCAATCTCAAACCAAGAGGAGATGGTTGATACGTTGCTAACGTATCTATAATTTTTGATGTTCCATGTTTGGTTATATCCACTTTCTTATGTTTGTCCACACTTTGGAGTACTTTTTATACACTTTCTTGGACTAACCTATTAACAAGATGCCACAGTGCCAACTGCATGTTTTCTGCTGTTTTTGGTTCTAGGAAAGTCAGAAAATGAATATCCTTGGAATGACGGGACAAAAGCCAAAGTCAATATTTCACCGAGGGGGAGACGGAGCCAGATGAGATGGAGAGGGGCCAGAGGGCCGCCACACCACCTGGCCACGCGGGCCAGGCCTGGCCGTGCCAGGGGGTAATGTGGCTGCCCAGGGCACCCCTCGGCCTCCCCTTTCGCCTATAAGATGCCTCCAATACAGAAACCCTAAGTACCCGATCAAAATTCCACGAAATAGTCTGTAGCCGCCGTCATCTCCATCCCTAGATCGGGAGGGATCTGAAGCTCTTCCCGGCACCCTGCCGGAGGGGAGAATTCACCCCGGAGGCCTTCTTCATCACCATGCAAGCCTCCGGTGTGATGCGTGGGTAGTTCATCCTTGTACTACGGGTCCATGTAGTAGCTAGATGGTTGGTTCTTCTCCTTTGTGCTACCATGTTTAGATCTTGTGAGCTCCGTTCATGATCAAGATCATCTATTTGTAATCCTACATGTTGTGTTTGCAGGGATCCGATGGATATTGAGATGCTATTTCAGATTGATTATTGATTCTATCATGTCTTTGTTATTTGTGATCTTGCATGCTCTCCGTTGTTAGTAACTATCTTGGCCGAGTAGATGCTAGCAACTCCAAGAGGGAGTATTTATGCTCGATAGTGGGTTCATGCCTCTAGTAATCTGGGGAAGTGATAGAAATCTCTAAGGTACTAGATGTGCTGTTGCTACTAGGGAGAAAACAACAATCCTTTGTTCATAGAACAATCGTATTGTTTACTTTACACGTAATGCGTAATGCAATTATCTGTTGCATGCAACTTAATACTGGAGGGGGTTCAGATTGATAACCTGAAGGTGGATTATTAGTTATAGATGCAGTTGGATTACGGTCTATGTATAATGTTGTAATGCCCAATCAAATCTCATAGAAGTCAAGATGATTAGTATATGCATGTATGTTTTCTCGATGTTTGTCAATTGCCCCGCTGTAATTTGTTCACCCAACATGTCATCTATCTTAAGGAGAGCCACCACTAGTGAACTATGGACCCCGGTCCTTTCTTTTACCATCAATCTACAACTATTTACTATTTTCTGTTTACTTTCTGCAAGCTATTACTTTCTTCCACACAATACATTTAATCCTTTGTTTTTAGCAAAAGTAGTGAGATTGACAACCTCACTGTAAGTTGGGGGCAAAGTTCTGTGGTTGTGTTGTGCAGGATTCCAAGTTGGCAACAACACCTTGGAGGTATTTCCTTGCTCCTACTGGTTCGATAACCTTGGTTTCATAACTGAGGGAAAACTTGCTGCTGTGCTCATCATACCTCCTCTTGGGGTTCCCCAACGAAGCTCTAAAGTGATCTGAGCTGCATCAAGCCTTTTTCTGGCGCCGTTGCCGGGGAGTCAAGGACATCTTCACAAGGGGAGTCCCTCATAACCAATCTCTTTACTTTGTTGTTTTTGTTTTGCTTAGTTTATTTTTGCTTTGTTTGCTTATTTCTTTATCAAAAACACACAAAAATTAGTTGTACTACTTTTCTTTCTTTATTAAAAACACAAAAAATGACTACTCTTGAAAACACTAAGTTGTGTGACTTTACTAGCACCAACAACAATGATTTCATGTGCATACCTATTGCTCCACCTGTTCCTGAAGCTACTTTCTTTGAGATAAAACCTGCTTTACTCAATCTTGTTATGAGAGAACAATTTTCTGGTATTGGTACCAAAGATGTTGTTGCTCATCTTAATAACTTTGTTGAACTTTGTGAGATGCAAAAGCATAGGTATATAGATGGAGATATTATTAAGCTTAAATTGTTTCCTTCCTTTTTGAGAGGAAAAGCTAATGAATGGTTGAATTCCTTAACTAGAAATAGTATTGATTCTTGGACTAAATGCAAAGATGCTTTCATTGGAAAATACTATCCTCCTGCTAAGATTATATCTATAAGAAGTGAAATAATGAAATTTAAACAATCTGATAATGAACATGTTGCTCAAGATTGGGAAAGAATAAAATCATTGGTAAAGAATTGTCCCACTCATGGACTGACTGCTTGGATGATTATCCAAACCTTTTATGCAGGATTGAATTATTCTTCAAGAAATCTACTGGATTCTGCTGCTGGAGGTACCTTTATGACCATCACTTTGGGTGCTGCAACAAAGCTTCTGGGTAATATGATGGTTAAATATTCTGAATGGCACACTGAAAGAGCTCCACAAGGTAAGAAGGTAAATTCTGTTGAAGAGAGCTCTTCCTTGAGTGATAAAATTGATGTTATTATGTCTATGCTTGTTAATGGGAAAGCTCATATTGATCCAAATCATGTTCCCTTAGCCTCTTTAGTTGATCAAGAAGAGCAAGTTGATGTGAACTTTATAAGAAATAATAATTTTAGCAACAATGCCTACAGGAATAATTTTGGTAATAATAACTATAGGCCATATCCTCCCAATAATGGTAATGCTTATGGAAACTCCTACAACAATAATAGGAGTGCTCCCTTTGAACTTGAAGTTATGATTAAAGATTTTATTAGTAAACAAACTGCTTTCAATAAAACTATTGAGGAAAAACTCTCTAATGCTGAAAGAAATATAGCATCACTGGCTGAAGCACAATCTTCTTTGAATAAAATGGCTGCTAAACCTGAAACTATTGATAATCCCTTTGCTGCAACTAATGCCATACAAGTTAGAATTGATGAAAATGTTAGGCTATTAGCTGAATTGCATGCTAAGTGGGAAAGAGAAGATGAAATTGCTAGAAACATTAGTGTTTCTACTATCACTACCACTAGTGTTGAAGCTAGTAATAGCTCTACTACTTTAGATGCTAATTATGATTTTGATCTTGATGGTTGCAATATCTCTGAAGTAATTAAGTTCCTACAAAAGCTTGCTAAAAGTCCTAAAGCTAGTGCTATGAATATGGCCTTTACAAAACACATTACTGATGCTCTCATAAAAATTAAAGAAGAAACGATAAAACATAAAGCTTCTATTCCTATGAAACTAGAAGATGGTTGGGAACCCATCATTAATATGAAAGTAAATGATTTTGATTTCAAAGCTTCATGTGATCTTGATATTAGTGTTTCTATTATGCCTAGAAGGATGATGCAGCCCGTCATACGGACGCTTCTACATCTACACCAACAAGTCCCCCAAGTGGACCCATGACTCGTGCCCGAGCCAAACTCCTACAAGCTAAGGTGAACTCACTCCTCTCCTCGTGCCAATTTGATACCTCCTTGGATGGCGTGCTACTTCATACCTCTACTCTGTGCATCATCAGGTGTGAATCCCCGCCGCGTCGACCCACGAGCCCTGAAGCTGCACCTGAGCCGGAGTGTCCGCCCGAATCAAGCCGGAGTGTCCGACGCAACCGGAGTGTCCGGCGCGACTCAGCCGGAGTGTCCGGCCTGCCCAAGCCCGGACCTGGCGTGGACATTCAGAAGGTCAAATCGGACACACCCCGGACACCACCCGGAGTGTCCGGTCACCCCGGACTGTCCGGCCGTGCCGACCCGGACTGTCCGGCCCAAGCGATGGGCCTGCAAGCCTAGCTAGGCCCTATGGCCCATGTACCCCTCTACTTCGCCCAGAACTCTACTTTAATGCCTGAATTACCCCTGAACTTGTGGATGGCCTATATATAGACCCCCACCTCCATTTTAAACCCTAGGCTTGATATTGGAATTAGTGGAAACCCCTTTGTGGATCTATCTAATTCTTGCCTCATGCTGCTTGACTAAGGAGCACCAATATCCCCAAACCTCGTTGGAGTTTGCATCGTGCCTCCGCGTTGTACAAGGCCTAGGAATCGGTGTCCCTTTGCCTAGACGTCAAGATCTCACCGAGTCTCCCATCTCGCCGTGCCGGTTCGAGAGAGAGTCCTCCGCCCGACGCTGATCCTAGGGATTGCGCCGGACCGGTCACCACCGGTGTGAGCTATTGGTGTTTATCGTGGTCTTGCGTGTGTGTGTTCATCGCGTTCTTCGTGCGTGTGTTCATCGTGATCATCCTTCCCTCCTTCCCCCGCACTCCACCCTCGATTTGAAAGGGAATCGTGAAAGATCGGGCCACCCTAGAGGTTTGCCCCCCAACATATTGGTATCAAGAGCTTCGTTGCTCACGATTTCGCCCACAATTTTTTCTTCTATCCATCAAAAATTCGAAAATCCCCACAAAAAATAGCCCATATTTGCCTTGGGATCGATCTCTTGATTTGGAGTGTTATTTGTGGTTTTGATCCGACCAAACCTTATCTACGGAGTTGGTCCAGCTTTATCCTGCGTTTCCCTAGCCTGATTTGGCCAGTCTCTCGCGGATTTGAGGCCCGAAGGCGAGGATTTCCGCTCAAGAACATGAGCAGGAAACCCGCGCCGGAGTGTCCGGCTCATACCGACCGGAGTGTCCGGCCGAAACAGACCGGAGTGTCCGGCCTGACTGGAGTATCCAGCCCAGACAGACCGGAGTGTCCGGCTGTAACGCCAGTTTTGACAGTTTTGCCTCATGTTTCGCATTGGCTAATCTCATTTGTTTGCTCGTGTCCCGTGTGCGTGTCAGTAACTACCAGCAAGCTTCCGCATCATCAACTTCCACGCTCATCGACACCACGGACCACGAACATCATCCCGCACCACCGACGCCAAGTTCATCATCAAAGAAGGTATAACTTGCGTCACTTTGTTAACCCCCATCTTCCTTTGTGTGTACCTACCCCATGAGAGTGGCTCATCTTGTGTTTGCTTGAGCATTGTGCAGTTGTCCTTGGATAGTGAGAGTGCAAGAGCAATATCAAGTGTGACTAGGTAGCACCAAGGGAGAGCAAAAAAAAAGGAAAAAGATACAAAGTAAAAGCAAAAGAAAAATAGTCTCCCCTTGCAAAAGAGAGTCTCAAAGCTTGTAAGCAAGAGAGTAAGAAGAGCGCCCAAGGCAAGTGCACAAATCCATTGCTCACCTTTCCTCTTTGCAAACGAGCCACGGTCTCTCCTTGCATTGGCACGACAACGAGCTTAGTCTTCGTTAGGACATTTAGTTTGCTCATTTTCATAGTCGTGTCAATCCCAACTTTCTCCACGTGTGTGTACATAGTCGTAGGTTCCCGTCACCCTTTTGAGTTGTTGACCTTCGCCTTTGGCTTGAGTTTTGTTGGATATTTACCACTTTTGACTATCCCTTTTCTTTTGGTTGGTTCTTTGGCTTTCCACAATCCTAACCTACCACCAACAAGCTTTTGAGAGTTAGTTCTTTCTTTAGTGTGAGTTTTCTTTGCAATTCCACTTTGCACGCTAATAGCTCTCACTTGTGGTTTCTAGTTTGGTGCAATCCCCAAGGTGAGGTACAAGGCTAACACCACCATATTCCACTTCCATATACAATACTTGTGTGTTTTGCATGATGGATAGGCACGGTGAGACGAGCCAACCACCCCCCCAAGAAGAAGATCAAGGTCCATACATGACGCGTGCAAGTCTCTTCATCGTCCGCCAAGAGTTCCGTGAACATTGCCAAGCACTTGAGACGCGACAAGATGAACAATTTGGTGAGACGCAAGCCGAGTTCAAGAACATCGACAACCGCTTCGACGGCCTCGAACGACAAATGCATGCAATGCATCACAACTTCGGCCACCAAAATGAAGCGCTCCAACGCTCCGTTGCCGAAACAAATGACAATCTTAGACGCCTCATCGACGGCATGACAAGACCACGTTCACGCGCATCAAGCTCGGAAAGTTCTTCGCATCGTCATGCACCTCTTCCACAAGATCTACATCAAAGTGCTCAAAGACGCAATGATGCCCCCGTGGTTGAAGATGGAATCTCTTCGAACTATGTACCTTCCCCATGGCACGCCGCAGCGTCAAGCTATGATGGTGACCTCTCTTCAAGGCCATGAGCAAGGCAAGAAGCACACCGTCATCACGCAAGGGCACTAGTGATCCAACAAGAGCAACCACAAGAGGAACCGCAAGCGCAACCGCAAGTACAACCGCAAGTCTACCACCATCGACCGTGACACATACTTGACACAACAAGTGATGACTCCAATTGGGAGAATCAATCTCATCATCGACGTGAAGCTCTCCATGACCCTCCTCCTTGTCATCAACGTCATGAACGTCAACAACGACACCATGGTCATCACGCGGCGCCTCCTCCCCATCAACAAAACTTGGAGCGTCAAGTGATACAAGTTGAGCGATGCCCACCACGTCAAGAGGCTCATGACCATGTTCTTCGCCGTGAGGCCCAGGTGCCTAACCAACATCACCAACCAAGGAACAAGCCTCGTCTTCGTCATCAACCGTGTCAAGAGGCTCCACACCTTCGCCACCATGAGGCCCAAGCGCCTCAACCACGTCAACGACCGCGCCAAGAGCAAGAGCAAGCTCTTCAACAACAATATCAAGAGCAAGCTCAGCAACAAGGACGTGAGAACCAAGTTCCACCTCCCCAAATACAAGATCATCAACAAGGTCACCAAGCTCGTCGCAATGACCGCAACGATGAAGAACTTTTGGCAAGCTCAAGTTCACAATGCCCAAGTTCACCGGATCCAATGACCCCGAAGAATACCTCTCGTGGGCACTCAAAGTCGACAAGATCTTCCGCATGCACAACTATAGCAACGAGAAGATGGTCGCCATGGCTTCGCTAGAGTTTGATGATTACGCCAACCTTTGGTGGGAACAAGTTCAAGTTGCTCGTGATGCAAGACAAGAACCACCAATCACAACTTGGCATGACATGAAGGCTCACATGAGATCCCGGTTCGTCCCCGCACACTACACGCGTGACCTCTTCAACAACCTTCAAGCGCCTCGTCAAGGGACAAAGACCGTGGAAGAGTACTTCAAGGAAATGGAACTCAACTTGATTCGCGCCAACATTGATGAGCGCACGGAGCAAACAATGGCACGTTTCCTTATTGGGTTGAACCACCCAATCAAGCGCATCGTCGAGTTCCAAACCTACAACAACATGGTTGAGCTTGTGCACATCGCAACAAAGGCTGAACGTCAAGTGCAAGAGGATATCAAATACAACAAGCCCAAGACGTACTTCACCTACAAGCAAGCTTCAACCGCTACACCAACAACTTTCAATGGTAGCTCATCAAGCACCACCAAGCCTTCCTTCAAGCCCACACTTCCTCATGGAAAACTGCCCCCAAGTGGCAAGCAAGCAAAGAGTGATACACCTTTCAACGGTGAATGCTACAAGTGTGGAGGTAAAGGACACAAGTCGGCCGAATGTGGAAACAAGAAAGTCTTGTTCATCCACGACAATGGTGATGAAGAGTACTTGAGTGAAGATGAGTTTGATGCCCGTGTCAAGGAAGCAATGGCAAGGCAACGAGTGGAAGATGATCAAGAACTCCTCATGTGTGAACATGACGCAAGTCCATCGCTTGTAGTCACAAGGATCTTGACCACTCAAGCACAAGAGCATGAAGACCAACACTCCAATATCTTCCAAACACGAGCCGGCATCAGTGGCAAATCTACCAAGGTGATCATTGACGGAGGGAGTTGTCACAACCTTGCTAGCACCGAGTTGTGTGAGAAGCTTAACCTCACCGTCCATCCACACAAGCACCCCTACCACGTGCAATGGCTAAGTGACCAAGGGTCCGTGAAGATCAAGCATACCGTATCGGTCTCCTTCGCCATTGGTCCTTACAAAGATACGGTGGAGTGTGATGTGGTTCCTATGACAGTTTGCCACATGCTTCTTGGTCGACCGTGGCAATTTGACAAGGCTGCTCAACATGACGGTCGCACCAACATATGCACCTTCAAATGGCTCAACAAAACATGTGTTTTGCAACCGATGACTCCTAGCCAAATAATTGCGGACAATGCAAAGGATTTAGCGAGGGCGCAAAGCACAACACCTACTTGTGAGAAGAGCGGTGAGAGAGAGAACCACCTCATAGTGAATGAGAGCCACAAGCCAAATTCGAGTGGAAAAACTAAGAGTATTCTCCTTGCCACCAAAAGTGAGATGAGAGATGTTCGGAACAACCCATCCATCTTGCACTATGTCCTCCTTTGCAAAGTACTAGCGCAAGGAACTAACGAATTAACTAATGTTCCTCCATCTTTGATGAGTGTTTTGTAGGAATTCAAGGATGTGTTCCCCGACGAGCTTCCACATGGACTACCTCCTCTTCGCGGCATCGAACATCGCATTGACCTCATCCTCGGTGCACCACTTCCAAACCGCGCCGCTTACCGCACGAACCCAGAGGAGACAAAGGAGATTGAACGTCAAATCAACCAACTCGTCTCCAAAGGTTTGATCCAAGTTAGCACTAGTCCAAGTGGCGTACCCGTGATTCTTGTTCCAAAGACGGATGATACGTTACGGTTATGCATGGACTGCCGTCCAATCAATGCTATCACCGTGCGTTATCGACATCCCATACCACGTCTCGATGACATGCTTGATGAGTTGTGTGGAGCCACTATTTTTTCGAAGATTGATCTTCGTAGTGGTTACCATCAAATATGCATGGCTGAAGGTGATGAGTGGAAAACCGCCTTCAAGACCAAACTTGGTCTGTATGAATGGTTGGTTATGCCCTTTGGTTTATCAAATGCCCCATCCACCTTCATGCGCCTTATGAATCACATCTTGCATTCTCTCATTGGAAAAAGTGTTGTTGTCTATTTCGATGATATTCTTATTTATAGCAAATCACTTGAGGACCATATAACACATGTCAAGGAAGTTTTGCAAATCCTTCGACATGAAAAGCTTTATGCTAATCTTCCCAAGTGCACTTTTGCTAAAGACAAGTTGATTTTTCTTGGATTTGTCGTTTCTTCGAAGGGAATTGAAGTTGATGTTTCCAAGGTAAAGGACATACGAGATTGGCCCATAACAACAAATGTGAGTGAACTCCGAAGTTTTCATGGGTTGGCCGGTTTCTATCGTCGCTTTGTGAAAGACTTTTCAACCATTGCTTGTCCCCTTAATGAATTGACCAAAAAGAATGTCACCTTCGTGTGGGGCAAAGCACAACAAAAAGCTTTTGATGAACTTAAAAAGCGGCTCACCGAAGCACCTCTTCTTGCTTTACCGGATTTCACAAAAACTTTCAAGATAGAGTGTGGTGCTAGTGGTAATGGCATTGGAGGAGTCCTTATGCAAAACGGATGTCCTATAGCCTACCATAGCGAAAAACTTGATGGTGCTCGCCTTAACTATCCGATTTATGACAAAGAGCTTTTTGCCTTAGTTCGTGTCCTTCAAGTTTGGCAACACTACCTTTGGCCTAAGGAATTTATCATACATTCCGACCACGAGTCGTTGAAATATCTCAAAGTCCAAGCTAACTTGAGCAAGAGACACGCTAAGTGGGTTGAGTTCATGGAGTCTTTTCCGTACATTGTCAAGTATAAGAAGGGCAAAGATAATGTAGTTGCGGAGGCATTGTCTCGCAAACATACAAGCCTTCTTACGAGACTTGAAATCAACGTGTTGGGTCTTGAGGAAATAAAATCTTTGTATGCTTCCGACCCGTTCTTTGAACCAATTTTCGCAAAGTGCTCCAATGACAAGGGAGTTGATGATTTCTATTTGCATAAGGGCTTTCTTTTTAAACAAAACAAGCTATGCATTCTGAAGTCGTCGCTTCAACTTTTGTTTCTCCAAGAATCTCATGGTGGAGGCCTTATGGGTCACTTTGGTCGCGACAAGACATTGGACATGCTCTCCAATCACTACTTTTGGCCCAAGATGAAGCGTGACATGGAGCGCTACGTTCAACGATGCACGACATGTGTTCAAGCTAAGTCGCAAGCGAATCCCTATGGTCTTTATATGCCATTGCCTATTCCTCATACACCTTGGTCCGACATTAGCATGGATTTCGTGTTAGGATTGCCTAGATCTAAGCATGGTCATGATTCTATATTTGTTGTTGTGGATCGTTTTTCCAAAATGGCACACTTCATACCGTGCCATAAGACCGACGATGCTTCACATGTTGCAAATCTGTTTTTCAGGGAAATCGTTCTTCTTCACTGTGTGCCAAGGACAATCGTCTCCGACCGCGTCGTCAAATTCATGAGCTACTTGTGGAAGACCCTCATGGCCAAGCTCGGCGTCAAGCTCCTCTTCTCATCCGCATCACATCCTCAAACTGATGGACAAACCGAAGTTGTAAACCGAAGCCTCGGAACTCTCCTTCGTGTGTTGATCAAGAAAAACCTGAAGGATTGGGAGGAATGCATTCCACACGCCGAGTTCGCCTACAATCGAGCCAAGCACTCAACAACCAAGATGAGTCCATTCATGATCGTCTATGGTTTCGAGCCCCTCACTGCGCTCGACATCCTACCACTACCTCTCCATGAGCGCACAAACATGGACGTCGAGAAGCACACACAAGCTATGAAGGAACTTCATGAAGAAACAAGAGCTACTATCGAACAACAAGTCCTTCGCCAAGCTTCAAGGTTAAACAAGGACAAGAAGGAGATGATATTTGAAGAAGGTGACCTTGTGTGGATACACCTAAGCAAGGACCGCTTCCCCAAGGAACGTGACTCCAAGCTCAAGCCAAGAGGAGATGGTCCCTTCAAGGTCCTCAAACGAATCAACAACAACGCCTACATCATCGATATCCCGACCTCAAAGTACCTTGCAAGCAATACATTCAATGTCAAGGATCTCTCACCCTACCATGGAGATGTTCAAGATGATATCCATGAAGAGTCGAGGACGACTCTTTCCCAAGGGGGGGAGCTGATGCAGCCCGTCATACGGACGCTTCTACATCTACACCAACAAGTCCCCCAAGTGGACCCATGACTCGTGCCCGAGCCAAACTCCTACAAGCTAAGGTGAACTCACTCCTCTCCTCGTGCCAATTTGATACCTCCTTGGATGGCGTGCTACTTCATACCTCTACTTTGTGCATCATCAGGTATGAATCCCCGCCGCGTCGACCCACGAGCCCTGAAGCTGCACCGGAGCTGGAGTGTCCGCCCAAATCAAGCCGGAGTGTCCGGCGCAACCGGAGTGTCCGGCGCGACTTAGCCAGAGTGTCCGGCCTGCCCGAGCCCGGACCTGGCGTGGACATTCAGAAGGTCAATCGGACACTCCCCGGACACCACCCGGAGTGTCCGGTCACCCCGGACTATCCGGCCGTGCCGACCCGGACTGTCCGGCCCAAGCGATGGGCCTGCGAGCCTAGCTGGGCCCTATGGCCCATGTACCCCTCTACTTCGCCCAGAACTCTACTTTAATGCCTGAATTACCCCTGAACTTGTGGATGGCCTATATATAGACCCCCACCTCCATTGTAAACCCTAGGCTTGATACTGGAATTAGTGGAAACCCCTTTGTGGATCTATCTAATTCTTGCCTCATGCTCCTTGACTAAGGAGCACCAATATCCCGAAACCTCGTTGGAGTTTGCATCGTGCCTCCGTGTTGTACAAGGCCTAGGAATCGGTGTCCCTTTTCCTAGACGTCAAGATCTCACCGAGTCTCCCATCTCGCTGTGCCGGTTCGAGAGAGAGTCCTCCGCCCGACGCCGATCCTAGGGATTGCGCCGGACCAGTCACCGCCGACGTGAGCTATTAGTGTTTATCATGGTCTTGCGTGTGTGTGTGTTCATCGCGTTCTTCGTGCGTGTGTTCATCGTGATCATCCGTCCCTCCTTCCCCCGCACTCCACCCTCGATTTGAAAGGGAATCGTGAAAGATCGGGCCACCGTAGAGGTTTGCCCCCAACAAAGGATTTATGATATGCTTGATTTGCCACCATTAGAAGATTGCTATTTAAATGTCCCACTTGATGATAATGCTAAAAAGAAACTCATGGGGAGTATTAATGATGTTCTTATTATGGTTAACAATGCTTATGTCCCCGTTGATTTCTATGTTTTGGATGTTGAATGCAATGCTTGTTGTCCTATTATTTTGGGAAGACCTTTTCTTAGAAATGTTGGTGCCATTATTGATATGAAAGAAGGCACCATTAAATATCAACTCCCACTCAAGAAAGGTATAGAACACTTCCCCAAGAAGAAAGATAAGATCCCTTTTGCTTCTCCTATGAAAACAAAATTTTCTCTTAATGCTTCTTCATTTGAGAATACTTGATTCTTTTTCTTGCTTCTTATGCCTAACTTAAAGGCGTTAAAGAAAAGTACTTATTGGGAGATAACCCAAAAGTTTTAGATGAGTCTTGGAAGTTATTTCCTCTGTAATAACCGCTCCTTATCCTTTTTATTTGCTTTTTGTGCCAAGAGTAATCTCTAATGAGAGAGAAGTAATGCTTGGGAAAGTTGCTGTCCCAAAACATATTTTTGTGCTTCACTGTAAAAATTCGTGTAAAATCTCTGTACGTCTTTTTGAGGCGTGAATTTTTGTGCTTCTGCCCCAGTTTGTTATCAAACTTTTGTTAGTTCAACACTTTTCGATTTGAGCAACAGAAGGTCTTCGAAAAAATTGGTTTTTACCTGCTGGTCTGTTTTGACAGATTTCTGCCATTATTTGTATTTGCTTCTTGTTGGTTCCGTTTTGGGTTATCTTTAGAGAATTGAGCTTTTTAAGGGAAGTGCTACAATATCTTTTGTTTTAATGGAAGTTTTACTTGTGTTGGAACTGAACCAAAAGACTTATTATCTTGAGTACACTAATGTTGGTAATAAAGATTGTGTGAAGTTTTGTATGAAGGAAAATTTCAGGTGTATGGAGAGAATGATGTAATGAGGTGAAGAGCTCAAGCTTGGGGATGCCACGCGTGTCACCCCAAGAAATATCCAAGAAGTACAAGCGTCAAAGCTTGGGGATTCCCAAGGCATCCCCTTCTTCATCAATAAAAATCTCAGGTTTCTTCCAAACACTTCATTTTTATTGTTTCATGCACAGTTGTGTTGTTCTTGGAGCGTCTTCATTTTCATTTTTAGTTTTCGTTTTTGGTTTGCTTGGTTTTCTTAGTTTGCTTGAATAAATTGGTTGTACCCCCTCTTTCATACATTAGTTTTCAAATAGTTTGGTTTGGTTTGGAAAAGAGTAGGAAAGTTCATGCTTAAGTGGTAAAGGGAGCTTGTTTTTGACTGTGGCCTATGCTTTGTCATGTCATGCTTGATATTGTTTTGGCTTTATGCTTAGTGATTTTTGTTGTAGCATGACATGTTATAAACAATTGAGATTGCTTAATGTGCCTTGAAAGAATCATGCGTTGTTTTAGCATATTAAAGCATAGTATTGTGGTATTCTCCTTTGATGCTTTATTTGGGTTGACTTGGCGCATGCTCACACCATGTTATGACTATCCCAAGTCACCATAGCCGCTATGATCCTTTAGTTTTCGACTTGTAATATCATTTTATGCTTTAATTAATGATGTTTTTTCGCTTTGCATGATTATGGTCATTATTGTTCTCTTAGTTGGTCGCTCCCAGTCTTTTGCTAGCCTCCATAACCAAGTATGAGTTCCACTCATGCATCCAACTCCAAATAAAACCAAGTTATTCCAAAGAGTCCACCATACCTACCTATTAGCATATGCTATTCCAAGTATATTCATGTTTTTATCTACCCTTCGAATTAAACTTGTTATGAGAAAATTAGTGATTAAAGCTCTCACGAACTTGATGGCACACTTTACTTTTCTTGCCCTTAATAAACTTGAACCATTGTGTCGTCTATGTTGTATATGCTTGCACTTATATGTTGGGGATTAGCAGAACCATGATGTCATGGGGAACGCTTTCAACATTGCACTTGTACTTTGTACCTAGTTGATATCATGCTCTTTGGTCTATGGACGTCGTCAGTGTGAAATGAAAGGGGAGCTTGTAAGTCCATGGAGTTATTTATGTGTGTTAGAGAAATGCCTGGGACGCCGGTCTAATACATGCCTAATCATGGTGGAAACCTGCAGCGTAACGATTATGAGCTGTCTATGAAGCATTCTTCTTATAAAAAAGAGATCGATATTGAGAAAAAAAAGAGAAAGAAAAAAAGATGAGAAAAGAGGAAAGAGAGAAAAAAGCACCATTTTCCCATGGTAAATAAGAAGATTGCTGAGATGCTCGTTGTCTGCTTGCCTTGTCATCTCGATATGGGGATTCTTCCGTATCATCGGGCAAGGGGTACCCCGTTGGCGGTTATCTATGATACACATGTACTTACTATGACAAGAACTTACCGGTAACTAAACTTGAGTAGCATGAGGAGCGGCCCTTGTATTCAAGGGACATGAGATTTCCAACTTATACTTTGTCAAGCATATACTCCATAGTTTGTTCACTTTAACCTTAATCACTTCAAGATGCTTATGATAGGGGCAATGAGAGCTGAAAGCTAATAAGTACCATAATTTTTGGAAGCTCTTTATGAAACTTGAATCCCTGCTTCCTTCTATGAAGGCCTACTATGCTCTCTAGAACAAGTCTTCTATGAAGGCCTACTCACGTTGCACTATGGGACACTTGAGGGCGGTCACCGAACCCGTACAAGGCTTGGGGCAATCTCCACAACTCAATTGGAGGGCTCCCAAGAAATGCCACAAAGGCTCAACAATGCCACAAAAGGCCAACAAGCTTGGGGAACCTCCACAACTCAATTGGAGCCCCAAGAACAATGCCACAAAGGCTACAAAGCCACAAAAGGCAACAAGGCCACAAAAGGCTAGAACTATCCAACCACACAACCGTCTAGGGTTCCAAGAACCCAAGAGAAACAATCCCAAGGGATTGAACTCACCGAATCTCCGAGGAGAACTCAAACCTATGCACCAAATGCAAGAGGCAAGTCCTTCACTCTCAAATTCCACCAAAGCTACAAAAGCTATTGGGGGAATAAGGGAGGAAGAACACAAGAGGAGAACACAAAACTCTCCAAGATCTAGATCCCAAGGATTCCTTCACAAAGAAGGGATTTTGCTTGGTGGGGCTTATAGATCTAGATCTCCTCTCTCAAATACCTCAAAAAGATGCAAGAATCATAGGAGGGAAAGGGGAGAGAGCAAGCTCTTCAAGGTCAACAATGGAGGAGAGAGAAAGCCAAAACCGAGAAGAACAAGTATTGGGGGCGAAGGGGAAAGGGGAGCTCCTTTTAAAGAGCTCCCCGATCTGCCCGTTACCCATAGAATCGCGCACGGCCGGTAGTACCGGTGGGTGGCCGGTACTACCGGTGGCACCCAGCCAACGGTCAGAAAACTGCGAGAGAAAGAACAAAACGCGAGCCTGGCTGGTACTACCGCCGCTTCGCCAGAACTTCCGGCGGCAAGAATGTCCTAGCGGTACTACCACCTGAAATACCGACTGAAGTTCCGTCAAATAGCGCAGACCAGGCAGAGAGCATACTGAACCAAAAATGAGTTCACCAGAAGTTGGGCCGGTATTAACACCGGTACTACCGGCGGCATTTCTGCCCGAGCGGTACTTCCGGCGTCTGGTCGGTACTTCGGGTGAGAGAAACTTCAGAACCAGAAATGCCACAAATTTTGCATTCGAACTCCAAACGAGATGAAACCAATTTTGTTCGAAATATTGGATATCACCAAGGGAGAAAATACCATGAATATATCTGTGAGATACCTCCCAAGGTGTGGAGCTGGAAAACCCGCAAGATCAAAAACGCAATAAGATATGCAAGGGAAATCCGTTTTTGATGAACTAGAGCTTGTTATGAAGATAACCACAAGCTCTAGATCCTCACATGGACAAGAACCAACCAAGAAAGATGATGCTATGCATGCAAAGGTTTGAGCTCTCTCCGAAAGATACGAACGAGTCACCCACTCGAGATCCCCTCTTGATAGTACGGCTATCTATCCTAAACCCGGTCTCCCAACACTACAAGAACACTACAACAGACCGGTAAAATAGAAACCATATCAAGATCATACCTTTGCCTTGAGCATCCCACTTGAGCTTGATGTAGACGCTCTTGTCACCTTCAAGATGGAACACCTTTCTTGATTGCACTTGCTTGATGAAGTCTTGAGACATGCTCCCCCATACTCCATGGGGAAGCCTCTTTGATATGGGGTGGCCCGATCTTCTCAGTAAGCGGATGGCGGTGATGATGGTGGATGATAGATAACTAGTGCGTAGCTATGATCTCTCCCGCTCGATCCCTGATGCCAGTGCAACAGATCTCGAACCTTGTAGGATATTCACAACACCACACTCTTGTGCACGCAACTGTGACCATGGACGGTAGTATGCAATCTACTAATTCCCAATGGAGCAATAGATCACACTCAATTATAGTTGGTAGATTCGAACACAGGGTAATTCCAGAGGTTCTATGAAAGAAACAACTCCAAAATATTTTAACATGGTCTAAGACCTAAACTACGGCGCCCCATCTATTTAACGGCTAAGGGTGGGCGGCTACGACTAGGAATAACAGTTCGACTCAAACTAGACTAAGATACAACCGACCCAAAGTGGGGCGGCTCCAGGCGCGCAGGCCTACTCTGCCATGGCAGATTCGGACCCGGTTTCTCTGTCGCGGCAGAAAACTGCGTGGTTTCTCTGCTGCGGCAGAGGTCCCTCGATCATGTGTTGATCTTCTCGTGGAGTGCTCCTTGCGCTTCCTCCCTCTCCTCCCTCGCGCATTCCTCATTGATCAACACGCCATGTTCCTTCAGCTCCTCACTCTGTGCTATGCCTTCTTTTCCTAAGTACGTGATCATACAATAATTCAAAGACTTAGGTAGTATAAAATTCTCATTAATTGAAACATCAGGTTCATTAAGAAACAAGTTCACCTGTTGTTCTAGTAGCTTAGCACGAGCTCTTGTAATAGGTCCAATTCTAATCTCATTGGATTGATCCTTCTTTGCAATTGGAACATCTTCATTAGCAATTGGGGTAGGTGTAATTGTAGGGATGTCCTCATCATCTCCCCCCTTCAAAAGGCGTCGTCCTCGACGCTCCAAGGTCTTCGCCAGCATATGGTGACAAATCAGCAACGTTGAAGCTATTGCTAACTCCACCAAACTCCTCAATAGGTATATCAACCGAGTAGGCATTATCATTAATCTTGTCTAACACCTTGTAAGGACCAGCACCACGTGGGTTCAATTTTGACATTCGAAGTAGTGGGAACCTATCCTTGCATAGATGCACCCAAACCATGTCTCCAGGCTCGAACAACACTTCTTTCCTTGCTTGATTCCTTGCAGCAGCAATGTTCTTTCCTTTCTTCTCAATAGCCTCTCGAGTCTTCTCATGTAGTTTCTTCACATAATCAGCACGTTTTGATGCCTCCATATCAACTCTCTCATGTAATGGCAGAGGCAACATATCAAGTGGCGTCAATGGCTTGAAACCATACACCACCTCAAAAGGACAAAGCTGAGTAGTTGAATGCACAACCCTGTTGTAAGCCAACTCTACATGTGGCAAACACTCTTCTCACTCCCGCAGATTCTTTTTAATCATGGTCCTTAGCAGTTGTGACAATGTTCTATTTACCACCTCCGTTTGACCATCTGTTTGGGGATGACATGTAGTACGGAACAGCAACTTCGTTCCTAGCTTCCCCCATAAGGTCTTCCAAAAGTAGCTCATGAACTTTACATCAGGGTCAGAAACAATCGTCTTTGGTACGCCATGTAATCTCACGATGTCCCTGAAAAACAAGTTAGCAACATGCGACGCATTGTCACTTTTGTGGCAGGCAATAAAATGAGCCATCTTAGAGAACCTATCCACTACCACAAATATGGAATCATGACCTCTCTGAGTTTTAGGTAGACCTAGCACAAAATCCATACTAATGTCTTCCCATGGAGTAGTAGGTGCAGAGAGAGGTGTATACAAACCGTGAGGCTTCAGCTTAGATTTCGACTTGTGGCATGTAATACATCGGCTCACAAATCTGTACACATCACGCCTCATCTTGGGCCAATAAAAATGATCAGCAAGCATGAGTAACGTCTTCTCACGCCCAAAGTGACCCATCAAACCACCAGCATGTGATTCCTGCACTAAAAACAAACGCAACGACGATTCAGGAATACATAGTTTGTTAGCTCGAAACAAATATCCATCATGTATATGATACTTATCCCATGCGTTTCTAAGAGCACACAAACGATATGGTTCAGCAAAATCATGGTCAGTTGCATAAAGTGCAGAAAGAGCTTCTAATCCAGGAATTTTAATATCAAGATTGGTTAATAGCATGTTCTTCCTAGATAACGCATCAGTAACGACATTCTCTTTTCCCTTCTTATAATTAATGATGTAAGGAAAAGACTCAATGAACTCAACCCATTTAGCTAATCTTCTATGCAAGTTTGATTGAGCTTTCAAGTATTTCAATGCTTCATGATCAGAATGTATGATGAATTCCTTTGGCCATAAATAATGTTGCCAAACCTCAAGTACTCTAACAAGTGCATACAATTCTTTATCATAGATTGAATAATTCAAACGAGCACCAGTCAATTTCTCAGAAAAATAAGCTATAGGCCGACCCTCTTGCATCAAAACGCCACCTATGCCTATACCACTAGCATCACATTCAACTTCAAATTGCTTCGAAAAATCAGGTAATGCAAGCAATGGTGCAGAAGTAAGCAAACGTTTCAATGTATCAAATGCAATGTCTTGGGCCGCGCCCCATACAAAAGGAACACCTTTCTTTGTCAAATCATTCAAAGGTGCAGCAATGGTGCTAAAATCTGGCACAAAGCGCCTATAGAAACCAGCGAGACCGTGGAAACTACACACTTGACTAACATTCATTGGAGTAGGCCAATTCTGAATTGATTCAATTTTAGATTGATCTACCTCTACTCCATGCTTAGAAACAACAAATCCTAGGAATATGACCTTATCTTTTGCAAATGTACACTTCTCAAGATTAGCATACAGTTTATTATCACGTAACACTTGCAAAACTTGTCTAATATGAGTGCAATGTTCAGATTTGGTGTGGCTGTATATGAGTATATCATCAAAGTAAACCACCACAAAGCGACCAATAAACTCTCTCAAAACATGATTCATCAAACGCATGAAAGTACTAGGTGCATTAGTAAGGCCAAACGGCATGACTAATCACTCATACAACCCGAATTTAGTTTTGAAAGCAGTTTTCCATTCATCCCCCTCTTTCATCCTAATTTGATGATAACCACTACGCAAGTCAATTTTAGAGAAAACCACAGCACCACTCAATTCATCTAGCATATCCTCTAAGCGTGGAATAGGATGACGATATCGAATAGTGATGTTATTAATCGCTCTACAATCAACACACATGCGCCATGTACCATCTTTCTTAGGAACTAAAATAATAGGAACGGCACAAGGGCTAAGAGAAACACGAATGTACCCATTATCCAGCAACGCTTGTACTTGCTTCTGAATTTCCTTAGTTTCTTCGGGATTAGTCCTGTAGGGTGCACGGTTGGGAAGTGTGGCGCCAGGAATCAGGTCCACTTGATGTTCTATACCACGCAATGGATACAAACCTGCGGGTACGTCTTCTGGAAACACACCCCCAAAGTCCTGCAAAACAGAAGAGACACCAATAGAAATAGGGATCATGTCGTTAGAAACCAATACCTCGCCCTTATACATGAGCACAAGTGGCATGGCTGTGGGATCCTCACGAAACTCTCTCATATCCTCCTTGGTGGCTAGCATCAATAACCCAGGCACTCTCTCACTTTTCGTTATATCACTCAATTTAGGCTCAATTACATCAGGAACAGCTGTTACACAGTCTCGCCGAGTGGTAGTATCTTCCTTCAAGTTCACCTCTATCTTCTGGCGAGAATCATTCACAATTTCTTGTGGTGTCATTGGCTGCATAGTAATCTTCTTTCCTTTGAATTGTAAGTGATATGTGTTGGCTTAGCCATTGTGTTGCACATGGCGATCATAGAGCCAAGGCCGACCCAATAGTAGGTGACAAACAGTCATAGGAACCACATCAAAATCAATAGAATCTTTGTATGGCCCTATTTGAAAATTCACACGTACCATATGATTTACCTTCATCTCACCATTGTTGCTCAACCATTGTATATAGTATGGCTTGGAATGAGGTAAGTATGTCAAATTCAGTTTGGCACATAGTTCCTTACTTGCAAGATTTCTGCAGCCACCTCCATCAATAATTACCTTGCAAGCTTTATTGGGTCCAACTAGAGCTTTTGTTTGGAACAAGTTGCAATGCTGAGATTCTTCAACCGGTTGCACATTAAGTACACGTGAAGATACGACAATAGTGGGTGCACGCTCAGCATATGCATCAGCACCATCCTCGCCGTCATCAATTTCATCATCAGAAACTTCATCTCCACTTTCTACTTCACCTTGTTCATTAACAAACATAACCTTGCTGTTTGGACAATCTTTATTGTAGTGACCTCTACCTCCACAAGTATGGCACACCACATCACGAGTACGTGCCGTAGACATGTTGGAACCCGAGCTAGCAGCAGGAGCAGCGGGTTTCCGAGCATTAGAACTAAACAAAGGTGTACTTGCTGGTTTGATCGATGGTGTAAACGGAACATCAGCTGGTGGCGTGACTATAGGAGGTGTAGACCTGGCCGAAAATCTGCTGGAGGACGGAAAACGAGTACGTGACTTTGCCTCTTCTGCCAACTGGGATTCAGCCTCTCTAGCATGATGCAACAACTCATTCATGGTCTCATACTTGTGATGACGAACAATGCTCTTGATCGGTAACTTCAAATTGTTTAGGAATCGCTGCATGGTCATCTCAATGGACTCACGAATTCTAGCACGCTGCATAAGCATCTCCATCTCCATGTAGTACTCATCAACTGTCATGGTGCCTTGCTTCAGTTGCGTCAATTTATCAAAAACTGATCGCAAGTAGTTGGTTGGTACGAAACGAGCTTTCATGATTTGTTTCATCTCGCGCCAATCCATCACAGGAAGTTCATTGTCCTCCCTCCTATGTTGCACAAGAGCATCCCACCAACGCAAAGCATAACCATCAAATTCAGATGCTGCAAGCTTGACCTTCTTATCTTCTGGATAGTCAAATAAGCGCCAGAGTTTCTCAATCTTCAACTCCCATGTGAGGTAGTCTTCAGGATCAATGGAACCATCAAACTTAGGAATTGAAAATTTTGGCTTGCCCAAACCATCATCAGCAGCTTGGTTGGGAACACGTTGAGCACGCCCAAGAGGGGCAAACCCACGGCCATGAGCAGGTGCATGGACAGGGGGAATAGCACGTCCCCTGCCAACATGTGGAGCAACATCCACAGCGCTACCCTCATCAAAAGCATTAAAGGCATCATCATGTTGAGGATATTCCTGTCTATGTAAGGCGGCTGTCAAACCCTCAATGGACTGCTGCAAAGCGGTGACATTGACATTGAGCGTAGCCACTTGCGTTTGAATAGTATCAACCCTTCCAACATGCTGATCCAATCTCATATTTATATCCTGGAGATTCTTGTCAATGGCATCTGTTGTGTTAGTAAACACACGTGTCAAATGGGACTTCAAAGCCTCATATTCACGCCAATTAACAAGCTCCTCATCCTTCTTTTTCTGCATCACAACATCATCATCACTATAAGACATGATCAGTAGGTTAGTGCACAAAAATCAAAAATCTGTATGGTGGAACTCTCACAGCTCATGCACAACTAATAAGAAAGGAGATCTTACCGTTCCAAAGTGAATAGAGATGCTCTACCAAACGAAATCAACAACTGATGCACTGATGTGATGAAGTGAATATCAAAGGTATAGAGAACTATCACAGGGCACACAGGGTATTTATGGTGGAGCTGTAGGTATGGTATCCTAACTACACCGCAAACAAGTCCTAGTGTTGATCGTACAAATACCCAAGAAACACACACGTGGAGAAAAACGTGGCAATGCAACTATGAAGGGTGTTGCACTATGCTCTAGAGACACTAGCAAAGCTCAAAGTAAACATGCACAAGATTGCTCAATCTACTGGTGCAAAAAAGATATCACTAGGCCTCTTGCGCAAATTCTCTTTTTCCACAACGTTTTCTTTTTCTTTTGTATTGCTTTTTCTTGATACTTTTCCTTTTGCTATCTTGCTTTTTTCTTCTTTTTTTTTGATAGATAACACACGGCCAACTACAAAGTATGGCACCAAAAGTCCTAAGAGCAGCCTTTCGGAGCGGAAACTAGTCTCAATAGGCAAGTTCCTACACCTATGTAGTAGATTGGCTGTGGCTAAGGGTTTTGGAAAAGTGTAAATCGGTCACACTTTGTAATTATGGTGTCGTGGCAGAGCGGCGGCAACAAAACTACCAGAAATCATGCCACGGCAGAGTGGTAACTTGGTAACTCAGAAAGTCCTGCCGTGGCAGAGAAAACGCAGAAATCCTGCCGTGGCAGATTTGATAACCCGGAAAGTCCTGCCGTGGCAGAAAAAGATGCCGAAATCCTGCCGTGGCAGACTCGGTAACCTGGAAAGTATTATTTTTTTTAATTTTAATTCCGACTCAGCCAAGAGTAGAAGACTAGGACTCTTAGAGTAGATCGGATCTGATTGGATGGTGGCGGAAAACAAAGGTGGGACACGACTAAAACAAAGAGAAAACAAAACTACGACGAACAGATCTAGATCAAAACTAAAGGATGCACACGATCAACGACTATTACTCGTCTACGATGCAATCTAGTCTATGACAACTCTTTTTTTTGTGGGGCTTTTCTGGATAGGACTAAAAACACTCTCTAATCTATGGATGGATTGCGGATTGCTTACCGAGGCAACGAGGAAATCTGATACCAAGATGATATGGGGTGGCCCGATCTTCTCAGTAAGCGGATGGCGGTGATGATGGTGGATGATAGATAACTAGTGCGTAGCTATGATCTCTCCCACTCGATCCTGATGCCAGTGCAACAGATCTCGAACCTTGTAGGATATTCACAACACCACACTCTTGCGCACGCAGCTGTGACCACGAACGGTAGTATGCAATCTACTAATTCCCAATGGAACAACAGATCACACTCAATTATAGTTGGTAGATTCGAACACAGGGTAATTCCAGAGGTTCTATGAAAGAAACAACTCCAAAATATTTTAACGTGGTGTAAGACCTAAACTACGGCGCCCCCATCTATTTAACGACTAAGGGTCGGCGGCTACGACTAGGAATAACAGTTCGACTCAAACTAGACTAAGACACAACCGACCCAAAGTGGGGCGGCTCCAGGCGCGCAGGCCTACTCTGTCGTGGCAGAGTCAGACCCGGTTTCTCTGTCGCGGCAGGCTGCCGCGGCAGAAAACTGCGTGGTTTCTCTGCCGCGGCAGAGGTCCCTCGATCATGTGTTGATCTTCTCGTGGAGTGCTCCTTGCGCTTCCTCCCTCTCCTCCCTCGCGCATTCCTCATTGATCAACACGCCATGTTCCTTCAGCTCCTCACTCTATGTTATGCCTTCTTTTCCTAAGTACCTGATCATACAATAATTCAAAGACTTAGGTAGTATAAAATTCTCATTAATTGAAACATCAGGTTCATTAATAAACAAGTTCACATGTTGTTCTTGTAGCTTAGCACGAGCTCTTGTAATAGGTCCAATTCTAATCTCATTGGATTGATCCTTCTTTGCAATTGGAACATCTTCATTAGCAATTGGGGTAGGTGTAATTGTAGGGATGTCCTCATCACTCTTCTTTGAACTTGACTTCATCATTCCATGATTGCCGAGATGGCAAGCTTCAAGCATGAGATCTTCTATAGATGACGCATCTTGAGCTTGCACTTCAATTCTTGATGATGTCTTGAAGATAGCCATGAGGAACTCCATCTTCTTCTTCTTCAAGACAAACTTGATCTTCTTCTTCTTCTTCTACTTGATTCCAATAGGCACAAAGCCCTTGGACGATGCTTCTTCTTTTTCATCCTTGAAACCAACACATGGTCCAAGCGATGCCAATGGACAAACCTACAAGTGAAACTCAATTTGCACATTAGTCCATAGGGATTGTCATTAATTACCAAAACCACACATGGGGCATACATGCCCTTTCACCAGCTATCAATGTTTTACAAATACTTTGATCAAGTTTATGATGGTGCATGTCACCTCAAAAATTATTCTTTCTTTTTATCACTTACCTACTCGAGGACGAGCAGGAGTTAAGCTTGGGGATGTTGATATGTTGCTAACGTATCTATAATATTTGATGTTCCATGCTTGGATTATATCCACTTTCTTATGTTTTGTCCATACTTTGGAGTACTTTTTATACACTTTCTTGGACTAACCTATTAACAAGATGCCACAATGCCAACTGCCTGTTTTTTGTTGTTTTTCGTTCCAGGAAAGTTAGAAAATGAATATTCTCGGAATTGGACGGGACAAAAGCCAAAGTCAATATTTCACCGAGGGGGACACGGAGCCAGAATACGAGACGGAGAGGGGCCAGAGGGCCGCCACACCACCTGGCCGCGCGGGCCAGGCCTAGCCGCACAAGGGGGTGGTGTGGCCGCCCAGGGCACCCCCTCGGCCTCCCCTTTCGCCTATAAGATGCATCCGATACAGAAACCCTAAGTACCCGATCAAAATTCCATGAAAGAGTCTGTAGCCGCCGTCATCTCCATCCCTAGATCGGGAGGGATGTGAAGCTCTTCCCGGCACCCTGCCGGAGGGGAGTCACCCTGGAGGCCTTCTTCATCACCATGCAAGCCTCCGGTGTGATGCTTGAGTAGCTCATCCTTGGACTACAGGTCCATGTAGTAGCTAGATGGTTGGTTCTTCTCCTTTGTGCTACCATGTTTAGATCTTGTGAGCTCCGTTCATGATCAAGATCATCTATTTGTAATCCTACATGTTGTGTTTGCGGGGATCCGATGCATATTGAGATGCTATTTCAGATTGATTATTGATTCTATCATGTCTTTATTATTTGTGATCTTGCATGCTCTCCGTTGTTAGTAACTATCTTGGCCGAGTAGATGCTAGCAACTCCAGGAGGGAGTATTTATGCTCGATAGTGGGTTCATGCCTCTAGTAATCTGGGGAAGTGACAGAAATCTCTAAGGTACTAGATGTGTTGTTGCTACTAGGGAGAAAGCAACAATCCTTTGTTCATAGGACAATCGTATTGTTTACTTTACACGCAATGCATAATGCAATTATCTGTTGCTTGCAACTTAATACTGGAGGGGTTTTGGATTGATAACCTGAAGGTGGATTATTATTCATAGATGAAGTTGGATTACACTCTATGTATAATATTGTAATGCCCAATCAAATCTCATAGGATTCAAGATGATTAGTATATGCATGTATGCTTTCTCGATGTTTGTCAATTACCCCGCTGTAATTTGTTCACGCAACATGCCATCTATCTTAAGGAGAGCCACCACTAGTGAACTATGGACCTCGGTCCTTTAACTGTTTTCTATTTACTTTCTGCAAGCTATTACTTTCTTCCACACAATACGTTTAATCCTTTGTTTTTAGCAAAACCGGTGAGATTGACAACCTCACTGTAAGTTGGGGGCAAAGTTCTATGGTTGTGTTGTGCAGGATTTCAAGTTGGCAACAACACCTTGGAGGTGTTTCCTTGCTCCTACTGGTTCGATAACCTTGGGTTCATAACTAAGGGAAAACTTGCTGGTGTGCTCATCATACCTTCCTCTTGGGGTTCCCCAACGAAGCTCTACAGTGATCTGAGCCGCATCAATGGTCCCTTCAAGGTCCTCAAGCGAATCAACAACAACGCCTACATCATCAACATACCAACCTCGAAGTACCTCGTGAGCTCAACTTTCAATGTCAAGGACCTTTCACCCTACCATGGACATGATCAAGATGATAACCATGAAGAGTTGAGGATGACTCTTTCCTAAGGGGGAGCTGATGCAGTCCGTCCTACGGACACCACTACATCTACACCACCAAGTCCCCCAAATGGACCGATAACTTGTGCCCGAGCCAAGATCCTCCAAGCTAAGGTGAACTCGCTCCTATCTTCGTGTGACTTCGATACATCAATGGATGGCTCACTACTTCATTCCCGACATTTTGCATCCTCAGGTACCAAGACATGAGCTAGCAAAGCGGAGCAGCTACGACTAAAGCACCCAGTAGCTGCCCGGCACCACCGGTACTACCACTTGACAGTAGCGGTATTACCGCATGGGATAGAGACCAACCGCCCCAGCCCCAGACCTCTCGGGCAGCCGAAAGGCTGTACTATCGCTCCAACTGGTGCTACCGGATCCTACGAGCGGTACTACCGGGTGCTACTGAAGACCACGCCATTGCCTCTGGCCGCTCCGGTACTAGTTGGTGGTACTACTGAACCCAAGCGGTATTACTGGTCCTCAGGTCTGGTACTACCGAATGCAATAGTGCCTGTGCGCATCAAATCTGGGCCTCAGCCCTTGTAATGCACCTAATACTTTCAGCTTGCCCAAACTACCTTCATATTAGTGGCTGGCCTATATATAGCCCACCCCTCCAATGTAAACCTCAGACTTGGATAATTGAAATTAGAAGACACCCTTGTGGATGTCCCTAATTTCTAGTCTCATGCTCCTTGATAAAGGAGCACCAATTATCCCCTACCTCATTGGAGTTTGCATCGTGCCTCCCTCGTTGTACAAGGCCTTGGCATCAGAGCCCCTTGCCAAGACTTCAAGATCTCACCAAGACTCCCCACTCTCCGTGCCGGTTCGAGAGAGAGATCTTCGCCCGGCACCGATCCTAGGGATTACGCCGAACCGGTAGCCGCCCGTGTGAGCTATAGGTGTGTATCATGTCTTCGTGTGTGTGTGTGTGTGTTCATCATGTTCTTCATGCGTGAGTTCGCGGATTTCATCCTCTCCCTCATCCCCCACTCATTCCACCTCGATTTCCAAGGGATTCGTGAAAGATTGGGCCATCCACGAGGTTAGCCCTCAACACTGCCAAGGCGTGCTTGCCTCCTCCTCTCCAATATGTCCATGAGCATCATTGGATGCAACTCCATTTGGACGGGAGTCATCTTGGAGGTGTCCAACAACATGATCTCCTTTTCCTCGGCAAGGAGCTCCTTAATTGCTTTAGCAACCTTTATCTCGAGCCTCTTCTCCTCTAGCTCTGTCTTGTACTTGCCATCACTCCGGATTGCTTCCCACCTTGACTGCTTCATCATCATCTTCTTCTCGTTCATCATCATCTTGATCTCCGACATCTTGTTTATCAACACCTCCTTTGACTTCACCATGTCATCGATCTTATCCCTCAATGAGGATGATTTGGCCTCTAGCTTGGTCCTCTCCTTTGCCTTCTTGTTGCCTTTCGGCTTATGCTTGTTCCTTCCTCCATCTTCCTCATCGGTAGCATCATCCATCTCCTTCATATTGTCCTTCTTAGGAGCCACTTCTTGGTCTCGCAAAGTCCACTTTGGAATGTGATCTAGCAACTTCCAACAATGGTGAAGGGTGAAAGGTTTGTCCTTTGATCACGTCATTGCCTTGTACCTCTCCTCGGCATACCGTTCCTATAATCAATTGGGTGTTAATGGACTATAATCCATAGCTCTACAAGGGGACCAATGGAAATTTCAAAGATATGCATAATAATCTCACATATTCATCGACATTGACACCACTTGGAGGATTAAGATGCACTTGCACCATGCACAAGGACCAACGGCTACAAGCCAGTTTGATGACATCTTAGCAGCCTTGTAGAGACCTATATGACTAATACACCGGTTGTGCCACACGAGGCATAAGTTGGAAGAACTTATCTTCCATGTGCTTCCAATAGCACTTGCCAGTTTGGTCTGTGCCGGTCACGGCATAGATGGACACTTGCGACCATGCCCGCACCAAGCAAACGTCTTCGATCTCGATGTATTTCACCACGTGTTTGTTCTTGGCCCTCATCCCTTGGACGGTATCGAAGACTTCCTCCTCAATCTCCTCCAACTCAAGCTCCTCCTCTTCCTTGCCGCCCCTCTTCATTTCTGTATGGCAGCTGGTTGGCCATGATGTCAACCTCGGTCTCGTTCAGCATTTGCACGAACGAATTTGGCGTCACGTGAGGGTTGTAGCTGTGTAGTTTGCAAAAATCAACATCAGGCGGTAGATGGAGATGATGATGGCCTCGTGGAGTAAGACGATGGACATACCTTGGCGGCGCATTGGGTGAAACCTGGGACATGACGGGCGACGGCGGGAGGGGGGTTCACAGGCGGAACCTGCGATCCGATGGGCAGGGAATCTGCGGCTGAGCGGTGCACGACCTACTTCTACCGAATGCCCAACTTCCCGCCCCCTGCACTGGTGCCCTTCTTGGTGCGCGGGGGAGCGGCGGCCAGCGACGCACCGGTGTTGGCCAGTCTCTTCCTCTTTAGTGCTTTGTCAGTGCCGAGGTGGCTGGCTAGAGCGGCAACAGGGTGGCTGGCTAGAGTGGTGGCGACGGTGGGGGATGCATATCCAAATTGAGCGACGGGGGGTTGGCCTGCAGTGGTGCGGCGTCGGTAGTGGCTGGCGCAACCTCCGTGGGGTCCATCGGTTCAGTTCTAGTGGACTGCAGTGCCGGAGAGCGAGTCAGACGGGAGATCAATGGCAGCGGTGGCACGGAAGCGGGAAGGAGGGGAGATGAAATGTCCTATCCTGTGCGAACGACTCTCGCGATACAGGGCTCGTTCAGTTCGACCGTCTACACCGAACATCTAGGGTTTCGCCGCTCAGTTCCTACGCTGCAAGATGACTCCCATCCAAATGGAGTTGCATCAAATGATGCTCACGGACATACTGGAGAGGAGGAGGCAATCACGCCTTGGCAGTGCTCCATCATCATCTGCCATAGATGAGTCTCCTATACAAAGTTGTCAAAATCGTGATGTTGAATCGGATCGGAACCTCTATGATAGGAACGTAGATCGTAGGATCATAACTTTTAGAATCATGAAATCGTAGATTCTACTTAGTAGAATCGTAGAATCAATCCACTCAATTTGGGTCGTAAAGTCGTGGAATCACATGATAGAATCATGATTCAGACAACTTTGCCCTATGAGTGCTCCTGCTGATGGTGGTGATGGTGAGGGCGGCGCCGATGATTTAGCTTGAGCTATATTTTGGATCGTATGGTTGTACTTTGCCCCGCATGTATTTGGGTTGCTTTGATCATGACAGTGTTGATCGATGATGCAAAACATGTTTCAAAACTATGAAATGTTGATGATGCAAAACCCTGTTTACCATTCGAAAATAGCCCACGCAAAACGAAGCCCGCAAACACGAACTATGAAAGAATCTCTTTCACATTACGTGTTTGCGGGCTTCGTTTTGCGCCGGCTATTTTTGAACGGTAATTAGGGTTTACCATGGCCTATATCCGCCCTTTACAGTTCACGATTTATAGTAATCATTAGATATGCTCTTAGAGCATCTCCGGCGAGGAGTCCTGGGCGTGTTTGGTACTCCGCAGCCGATTCTCAGTTCAGCTCAGCAGTGTTAGCGGTGGCACTGCCAGTCTCATATAGCCTTTGGGCCAACTTCTGTAGCTTGTTTGGTAGCCTGGGTTGTATCTGTTGGAGTCGAATTGCGGCTTGTTTGGTTACTTGTTTTTCCAGCAGATGCAAAAAAAAGGTATTTGTGCCCAGCCAGGTTCCCTCTCTTTGCACACACAAACTGGTACACTCACCACATTCAAACATGGTGATCTTACCACAACACATCAAACACACCACATTCATATGAATAGAGCACAAATAAGAACATAGCATAAATAGTAGTTGGGGTAGTTTGATGAGTGCATATTCAAAAGCGGGACCTGGAGATCCATATTGACTCCTGCATATTCAACGATGAATTCTGTGATCGTGAGAACCTTTAACGCTTGTAATTTAATCATCGGTATCCAAATACCTAGTTTGATCTCGTTACCGACATGCACTCTTTTATCGTTCCCGTGATATAACATTCTAGTGATCACATCACTTGCTTGCAAGCTATCTCAATGTGATATCACCGAGAGGGCCCAGAGTATATCTATCCATCATCGGGATTGACAAATTCCACTCTTGATCCATGAGCCTCAACATAACACCTTCGTAGCACTGACCCATCTTTATAGTCACCCTGTTACGGTGTGATGTTTGATGTTATCAAGATACTCTTCAGGTGTTAGCAATTAACATGATCTCATGGTCTAAGGATAAAGATTACTTCGTATGATATTATAGCAATATAAACATAATGACTTGATCGTAATGCTATACTTCAGATGAATGTTCATCACATCATTTCACAAATCCCGTGACCTTGTTATTAACAACATCCAATCTCTATGATCAGGAAACCTTGATCATCTTGTTAATCAACATGCTAGTCTATAAGAGAGGCATAACTAGGAAACCTTTTTGTTTATTAAACACACATGTATTGATGTTTCCGATCAATAAAATTCTAGCATGCAAAATAAACATCTATCACATATATAAGGAATATATAATAACAACTTTATTATTGCCTCTCAGGGCACATTTCCTTCTGTCTCCCACTTGCACTAGAGACAATAATCTAGTTCACATAGTGATAAATCTAACACCCATGGAGTTCTGGTGTTGATCATGTTTTGCCCTAGGGAGAGCTTTAGTCAACAGATCTGCTACATTTAGGTCCGTGTGTACTTTACAAATCTTTATATCTCCATCCTTGACATGCTCGTGGATGGAGTGAAACCGGCGCTTAATATGCTTGGAATTCTTGTGAGACCTCGGTTCCTTTGTGTTGGCTATGGCTCCATTGTTGTCACAATAGATCACCATTGGGTCCAATGCACTAGGAACCACACCTAGTTCCGTAATGAACTCTTTCATCCAAACCGCTTCCTGTCGCTTCTGAAGCAGCAACATATTCTGCCTCCGTCGTTGATCCAGCCACCACAGGTTGTTTGGAACTCCTCCAACTAACTGCTGCTCCATTCAAGAGAAATACGTATCCGGAGTGTGACTTAGAGTCATCCGGATCGGTGTCAAAGCTAGCATCGACATAACACTTAGCGACTAGCTCTTCTTCACCTCCGTATATAAGAAACATATCCCTAGTTCTTCTCAAGTACTTGAGGATGTTCTTGACCGCTATCCAGTGTTCCGAACCTGGATCAGATTGGTACCTACTAGTCAAACTAATAGCATGTGCCACATCCGGTCTTGTACATAGCATGACATACATAATAGAGCCTATGGCCGAGGCATAGGGGATCTTATCCATCATCTCTCTTTCTTCCGCCGTAGCCGGACTTTGAGTCTTACTCAATGTCTTGCCTTGCAACATAGGTAAGAACCACTTCTTACTTCCGTCCATATTAAACTTCTTTAATATCTTATCAAGGTATGTACTCTGCGATAGCCCAATTAGGCGCCTTGATCTATCTCTATAGATTTTAATGCCTAACATATATGACGCTTCACCAAGGTCTTTCATCGAAAATTTGCTGTTTAGATAACTTTTATCACTGTTTAAAAGATCTATATCATTTCCAATCAATAATATGTCGTCCACATATAATATCAGAAATGCCACATTGCTCCCACTCACTTTCTTGTAAATACAAGCCTCTCCATAAGTTTGGACAAATCCAAACTCTTTGATCACCTCATCAAAGCGGAGATTCCAACTCCGAGATGCTTGCTTCAGTCCATAGATGGATCGTTGAAGTTTACATACCTTATTAGCATCCTTAGGATCGACAAAACCCTTAGGTTGTATCATATACAACTCTTCTTCAATATTACCATTGAGGAACGCAGTTTTGACATCCATGTGCCATATTTCATAATCGAAATATGCAGCAATTGCTAACATAATCCTAACCGACTTAAGCATCGCTACGGGAGAGAATGTCTCATCGTAGTCAACTCCTTGAATTTTTCGAAACCCCTTTGTGACAAGTCGAGCCTTATAGATGGTCACATTACCATCAGCATCGGTTTTTCTTTTGAAAATCCATTTATTCTCAACAGCCTTTCGGTCGTGAGGTAAGTCTACCAAGGTCCAAACTTGGTTCTCGTACATGGATTCCATCTCGGATTTCATGGCTTCTAGCCATTTGTTGGAATCCGGGCTCATCATCGCTTCTTCATACGTCGCAGGGTCATCCATTTCATCAACCATGAAATTCACAACAAGATTGCCGTACAGTCCAGGAGCTGCACATGTCCTACTTGACCTGCGAGGTTCGGAAGTGTCCTCTTTCAGAGTTTCATGATCAATATCATTAGCTCTCTCTTCATTAGGTGAAGTCAACTCCAAAACAACTTCTGGTGCTGCGCTACTCGCCATTTCATGAAGAGAAGGTTCAATAACCTCTTCGAGTTCTACCTCCCGACTACTCGCACCTTTCGTGAGAAACTCCTTCTCAAGAAAGGATCCATTCTTGGCAACAAAAACCTTGCCCTCGGATCTGTGATAGAAGGTATACCCAATCGTTTCCTTAGGGTATCCTATGAAGACGCATTTTTCCGCTTTGGATTTGAGTTTATCTGGCTGAAGTTTCTTCACATAAACATCGCATCCCCAAACTTTAAGAAATGACAGCTTAGGTTTGTTTCCAAACCATAATTCATACGATGTCGTTTCAACGGATTTAGATGGTGCCCGATTTAAAGTGAATGCAGCTGTTTCCAGTGCATAACCCCAAAATGACAGTGGCAAGTCAGTCAGAGACATCATAGATCGAACCATATCCAATAAGGTATGATTACGATGTTCCGGCACACCATTACGTTGTGGTGTTCCGGCAGGCGTGAGTTGTGAAACTATTCCACACTCTTTCATGTGTGTGCTAAACTCGTAACTTAGATACTCTCCTCCACGGTCAGACCGTAGAAATTTGATCTTTCTATTACGATGATTTTCCACTTCATTTTGAAATTCCTTGAACTTTTCAAAAGTTTCAGATTTGTGTTTCATCATATAGATATACCCGTATCTACTCAAATCATCCGTGAAAGTAACAAAATAACGATATCCACCTCGCGCCGACACACTCATTGGTCCACACACATCAGTATGTGTGATTTCCAATAAATCTGTCGCTCGTTCCATTGAACCAGAAAATGACGTTCTAGTCATCTTGCCCATAAGGCATGGCTCACATGTATCGAATGATTCAAAATCAAGTGATTCCAAAAGTCCATCAGAATGGAGTTTCTTCATGTGTTTAACGCCAATATGACCTAGACGGCAGTGCCACATATATGCAGATATATCATCATCAAGTTTAATCTTTTTAGCATTAACATTATGAATGTGTGTAATATTACTATCGAGATCCATCACAAATAAACCATTCAACACAGGTGCCTGACCATAAAAGGTATTATCCATATAAATCGAACAACCATTGTTTTCAGATTTAAACGAATAACCACTTTGCATCAAACACGATCCGGATACAATGTTCATGCTAAGTGCAGGCACCAAATAACAATTATTCAGGTTTATAACTAATCCTGATGGAATATGGAGAGGTAGCATTCCGATGGCGATCACATCAACTCTTGATCCATTGCCGACCCGCATTGTGACCTCATCCCTTGCTAGTTGTCGCTTGTTCCGCAACCCCTGAATCGATGATTGCTTGGGCTATGCACATTTGATACTCGTATAATACCGAGCAAAAGTTGTGAGCGCGCTATCTCATATAGTTATCGTGTATAGTTGTTGGAACAAGGAAGGGGCAAGTGAAAAGGAAAATAAAAAGAAAAAAAATAGAAAAAGAAAAAGAAGAAAAAGAGAAAGAACTAAACAAGTGCCTCATAGATAGGAAGCGCAAGCTCGATGAACATCAAATAGGTGGTACTTATTGTGCATATCTTGTAGCCCACCAATTTATTGCAATCGAACTAGCGTCTCTCGCACTTGTGCGACACGAGCTTATAGTCTTCGCTAGGTAATCATTTGGTTCTTAGCTCACTTTCTCCGTCGCACAAGTCCCATTTATCCCACTGTGTGTGTTTCCTTGTACATAATTCCTATCTTGTGGATTGACTTGTTTGCTTTGTGATCATCATGGTTCTTAACTTGCCATTACAATATCTTGATTTCGGATTGTTCTTGGACACGCCACCTTCCATACCTATCCACCATAAGCTTTGTGTGTTTTTTTAGTGGTTAGTTGGTTTGGGTGTTCCACGTGAACTTCACTTTGCTTGGTTTTGATTGCTCTCAAGTGTTGCCACTTGCACGATACTATCTTCCAAGGTAAAGTAAGGTTTGACGTTGCATCCCTAACCCCCTACCACTTCCATATACACCACTTGGTCTTGTGAATCATGTCTAGGGACTCCAGAACCGAGGATGATATATTTGAAGAATCCATGATGAGCCACCAAGACTACGACTCCACAAGTATAGAGGACATGCCGGAGCACTACACCGACAATGGCTCTACATGCTTTGAGGACCCGGAGCATTGCACCTATGATGGCTCCACATGCATGGAAGACATGGAGCACGTCATCAACTATGGCTCCTCAAGCATGGAGGAATTGGAGATCTACATCGACAATGGCTCCTCATGAATGGAGCACTACACCGACAATGGCTCCACATGCTTGGGTGACATGGAGTACTTCATCAACAACGATTCCCAAGCATGGATGACTTCGAGTGCTACAACGACGACGCCTCACCAAGCATGGAGGACATGGCGAGCTTCACCCACTTCGAGGGCTCTTCCATGAGCCATGAAGAATACCTCCACCGCTTGGAGATGGAGGACTACTATGCCAAGCTAGCGGAGACGCATCATCAAGAAACCATGACCTTCAAGGCCAAGCGTGCCACACCAAAGGGCACCACCTACTTCGATGATCCACCTCCAAGGCGTCAAGCGCCACCACCTACATGGCGTCATGCACCACCATCTCCAAGGCGACAAGAGCCATCACCTCCAAGCCGTCAAGCGCCACCATCTCCAAGGCGCCAAGCACGACCATCTCCAAGGCGTCAAGTGCATCTACCTTCAAGGCATCAAGTGTCATCTACTCCAAGAAGAGTGGCGCCCAAACATCATCTTCCACACAAGGCGCCATGAAGCAAGAATCCTCATCAACATACATCTTCTCGAGATCATCGCCAACATCAAGAGGATACAAGACATCGTTCAAGGAATCTTCACCATGAATACGAAGAATACATGTTGAGCACCATCCATAATGCTCAACCGAGCTCAAGAAGGCACCACCATCACAAGAAGAGTGCCAAGGACAAGGAGCATCGTCGCGAGCGTCATGTGGATGACCAAGTGCGCCATCTACATCAACCTTTGGCAAGGCACGCCAATGACCTCTGTCGACACCATCATAAGGCACCTTCTACTACTCGTGCCACCACCAAAATGGCACCAAGAGCAAGCTCTCCTCCACGCCATCAAGGTTCAACGCCCAAACTTGACGTCTTAGATGAAGCATGCAACTTCATGGATGAGGAGGACAAAGACCTCTACTTCGCCAAGTTGGACGAGTACGTCAAGAAGACTACACAAGCCAAGGTGCAAGAGGGCGATGACAAGGTCAAGATTGGCGAGCATGGGACTTTCCCTTCACCAAAGGAGGCTCATGGAGTTGAGAGAACCGAGCCTATCCCCATATGCTTGAGTGATGATGTGGTACCAATCCCATGTGAGTATGAGAGCCACTTAGCCCACTTGAGTGAGAACAAGAGTGAGATGAGTGACTCCACCATACGTGAGATTGAGTGCTTCCACTTGGAGGGCATGAGTGATACACCTAGTGAGTTGAGATTGGTAGTTGATAGGTCATGTGAGACCACTTTTATTTCTAATGACTACCCTCTACCTCTAGTGTGTTTTCTCATGATGTGCTAGGTTCCATGGATCAAGAAATGCCAAGCTTGGAGATGATGATGCCTCCAACCAAGAAGATGAACATGGTGGATGAAGATGATGACATCCCCATACAAGAAGAAGAAGTCACCCACATGGAGGCCAAGACTACCACAACACCCACATCATATGAGAGGTATGAACAAGGTAACAATATGGGTGTTGATGATGCCATGATCCCACTAGTGGACATGATGAATTGTGATGATTGGCATGCTATGGATGATGTTTGTGATATCACATATGCTTCATTGATTTTTCCATGTGATACTTTGCCTTTGCGTAATGTTGAGCATGTGAAATTATTTGATTGTGATGATGTTGCCATAGACATGCCATGCTCTAAACATTATATTGATGATATCATTGCTTGCACTTTGTAGAACAATTGCTCTTTCCTATGTTTTGCTCAATGATGTTACTAATAGTACCCCTCGAACCATGCTTTGTCATGAATGTTTTACAATCTCTCCCGTTGCTTGCAATAAGTTGAATAATTGCTCTTTCACTTGTTTTGCTTGCAATAATAATTCGCATATGGTTTATATTGAGATGGCCCCCATAGCTTTCTCAAATTTTGGAGATTTTGATGATTGCCATGATAAGCATGTTCCCCACTTGCATACTCACCATGCATATATTTCATCCTTGATTGACACTTATGGTGATGTGCACAAGAAGAGATACGTCATGATGGATGATGTGTTTCTCTACCATGCACACACGTTCTTCCTTTTATCTATGATGTGTGTAGGTAGCCGCACAAGAATGTCAACCCCGGTTGAGCACGAGTTGAAAAAAAGAGCTCTAGAGAGCATCCCCCAAGTGAGTTCAAGATCGAACCCAGCTCTGATACCTTTCGCATGCTTTGCATCTTTCATGTTGACAAATTGCTCTTTCCTATGGTTTGATTGCAAGCATGTTGATGGTATTCTTTCACCTTGTGACAATCATGTCTCGTTGTTATTGGATATTGATGCTTTGTGTGTTGCCACAAAAATGTTGAACAATTTCTCTTTCGGATGTTTTTGGTGCAACCATAATGCCATTATGAGCATGTATTGTCACGAGAGCTTCCAAGTCTCTCGTATTGTTGTTGCAACAAACATAAAGACCACTTGCTCTTTCATATGGTTTCTTTGCAAACATGTTGTTTTTGCTTCTGCTTGCGATACTCATACCCCCATGATATTGGCTTTTGATGATATGTGTATGGCATCCAACATATTGAACAATTGTTCTTTCCAATGGTTGGTTTGCACACATAATGATGTTGTTTTGGATGTTCTTCCGCATGTATTTTTGCAGAATTATCCTACTCTTGCATCAAAGATGTTGACCAATATTGTCCATTGCTTTGAGTGCCACACGAAGATGTTTTATGGAGTTTTTGAGTTCCCACATTAGGATGATGTTCAAACGATTTCCATGCACTTTGACCTTGCATATGCATCCGGTTTGCTATACTTGAGTTGTGCTAATAGTGTTGTGAACAAGAATGGACATGCCACAATTGACATGCTCCTCTATCCCACACAAACATATGTTGCTTGGTCTTTGCTATGTGAAGGTACAAGTGTTTACGCGTCAACCTCTATGGACCATAAGTTGACAAGACGAATCGAAGAGAGTTACCTATGGCTGCCCTTGAACGAGCTATCTCTACATCCTAAGGTGACTTCCTTCTACTCGAGGACTCATGCTATAATCTTCATGAATTGGCTACGCTTTGAGTGTTGCTTCGCTTTTGTAGTGAGCTTTGTAGGCTCCATGGAAGGTGAAGGAACATTGAGGTGTTGTCGATTCAATCTGCCTGAGGACAACTATATGGTGAACCCTAGGATCAAGAAGGTCTCTCGACATCTTCTACTTTGTGATGAGCGTGTAGATTCGAGGACGACTCTTTTTGAAGGGACGGGAGATGATGTAGCCCGACCTTCGGTCGTTACCACATCATGGTCTCCAACTTATGCCAAGTCGTCATGGACTCCAAAGGTGAATCCGTTCCTCTATGCGAGCCCACTTCCTACCCTCTTGAATGGTATACTACTTCATACTCCGTCCCATATCGATGATAGGTTCACACCAACAAGTACGGAGGCATGGGAGGAAGCCTGGTACACCAAGCACGACAAGACGGAGGCTTGCAAGAGAAGACGGAAGAAGCAGCAGCTGGAGCACCGGAGTCTCCCGCCTGCGCACACCGGAGTCTCCGGCCACACCGGAGTCTCCGGCCTGAAGACACCGGAGTCTCCGGCCTGCAGACCCCAGAGTCTCCGGACCCATCTCCGGACTGACCCCCAGATCAAGCTCGAGGACAACCAGAAGGCCCCTCCGGAGACGACACCGGAGATAGACCAGAGTCTCTAGCCTAGACCGGAGTCTCCGGACCACCACACCGGAGTCTCCGGCCTGAGCATATGGGCCTGCACACCGCCAGCTGGGCCCTTGGCCCATGTACCCCTTAGTCCGCCTAGACTTTCCCCTTTTATTCCTAAAGTACCCTTGAACTAGTGGCTGGCCTATATATAGTGCCCCCACCCCCTCATGTAACCCTAGGCATAGATGATAGACTAGAGAAAACCCCCTTTGTGGAATCTCTAGTTTTGCCTCATCCCCTTCTACCAAAGGGGATCGACTATCGTCACCACCTCGTTGGAGTTTGCATCACACCTCCCTCGTTGTACAAGGTCTTGGCATCGGTGTCCCTTTGCCAAGACGTCAAGACCCTCTCCAAGGTGTTCTTCCCTCTCCGTGTGGGATCGAGGGAGCACATTGACCGATCTTTCCATGCGAGGATTCTATCGGACCGGTGGCCACCAGTGAGAGCAATCGGCCTTGTATCATGCGTGTGTTGCGTGTGTTCATCGTGTTCTTCGCGAGGTGTGTGTCCGCTTCCGCTACCTTCTCCCTTTCCCCTCGCTTTCGCATCGATTTGGCCATGAGATCCGTGAAGATCGGGCCACCCACGGGGTTACCCCATAACATTACTTCTTCTCCATCTCATTGAGACGGTGACAGACTTCAACGTGATGGAGTATCTCCTGCTTCTGATATATCTCTAGTGCCCGCACGTGATCCTTGGTCTTGGGGATAGCTTCTTCTTACTCATCCATAATTGATGGATCGGGGAAGTGGAAACCGTACCTCCACTCTTCTTGAGGCTTAACCTTCATACGAGCACCAATGGTTGGCTTCGAGAGTGGTGCCTTCGCTCCCTCGCTAGAACCTGCACCAATATTAGATAATTCCTTACTCTTGTGTGGCCTTGGATCCGTGGTGATGAACTTGATTGTCTCCACATGCCCATTTCCATGTGGCTTGCAATCTTCTCTCTTTTTGTGTTTTCTTCATCGCCGCCCAATCGATCTCCGGCGGATCATAGACATCATAGTGGATGTAGACATTAACCACGTCATCATCGGAATCGTTGTTGAAGTAGCTTGGCTCGACGTACTCCTTGTACCTCGGGCTAAACCTCTCCACCTCCTCATAACTGTCCTCCATGGACGGGCTGCTACAGTGGTCCCTGGAAGGAGCAATGAGCCCCATGGGTTTTCCATGGCCTGGGGCGGGATAGCGCATTGCTAGATTGGTTCCTTTAGATTATGATTAGAGAGAGACAATGATAGTATACAAGGGGGGGTCAGAGGTCGGTAAAACTCATGAGAAACACTAAATTGTCGTCCAAGAAAAGAATCTTAACGAAACAAGGAAATAAATCACGGATTCGGAAGAGTTTTGCCGTGTAACGACCAACTATACGGGCGCAAACCGTATAGCTCCGGTCGTATAGTTGGTTCCGAGAAGATATTTCCAAATATCTCAAGTCCAGGTCGATTAAATCACGACTCGGAACCGACAATAACGTTTTTTTGATGAATAAACGAAAATACAAATGAAAGGTGTCTGAGAGTTTAACGACCAACTATATGGCCGGAATTTTTCCTTCGGTCGTATAGTTGCAACCGTATAGGCTTAGATATCGAAAAAAAATTCACAAAGATGATACAGAGAGTTTAACGACCAACTATACTGCGGGAGATCCATCTTTGGTCATATAGTTCCGCATGTATAGTTGGTAAAAACCCTCTAAAACTTCAGAAAAACACAAGGAGTTCAAAGGTAAAAAATTAGAAGTAAAATTTGTGAAAACAAATCACTTATTTGGGTAAGAACACTTAGCTTGTACTTACCATTTGCTTATTCGGGGATGAAAAGTTCCTCCAACAACAAAGACTTCTTCTCTCTTAGAGGAATTGACCTTAATTCATTGAATAATTCTCGTAAACGAAAATCACCAGGACTAAAGTTCCTATCAACAAGATTGGTGTCTTACTGGGCAATCATGGACACTGCATCTAACATTTTTATTTCTTGCCTCTGCATAATCTGCAACTCAAATTCTTGAAGTGATAGAATCCAACAGATCAGTCTTGGCTTATGATCTTTCCTCTCAAGGAGTTCTTTTAAACCGTCACGATCCGTATGAACTCTTACCTTTGAATGAACTATGTAAGAACGAAATTTATCACAAGAGAAAAATACAGCAAAAAGTTCCTTTTCTTCCTTAGGGTAATTCTTTTGAGCACCATTTAGAGTTCTACTAGCATGATGTATAATATTAAATCTGCGACCAATATGTTGTCCCAGAGTTACTCCTAGAACATCATCACTAGCTTCACATATTAAGTCAAAGGTTGTATCCCAGATAGGTGGTTTAATGATGGGAGCACGAGATAAAGCATTTTTGAGTTTATCAAAGGCTTAAAAACATTTATCATCAAAATTAAATCTTACTCCCTTTTGAAGGAGGTTAGTCAAAGGTTTAGATATTCCAGAAAAATTTCTAATGAACCTTCTATAAAAACCCACTTGACCAAGGAAACTTCTTATACCTTTAATATCCCTAGGTTGTGGCATTCTCTCTATTGCCTCAACCTTAGCTCTATCAACTTCAATTCCCTTACCTGATACCTTGTGTCCTAGGAGTATACCTTCTTTGACCATAAAATGGCACTTCTCCCAGTTTAGAACAAGATTGGTTTCTTTGCAATGTAGCAAAACTCTTTTGAGATTATCCAAGCAACTAGTAAATGAAGTTCCATAGACAGAAAAGTCATCCATAAATACTTCCATTATAAGTTCTATGAAATCCGTAAAAATAGTAGTCATGCATCTTTGAAAAGTAGTTGAAGCATTACATAAACCAAAAGGCATATGTCGGTAAGCATGTAAACCATAAGGACTAATGAAAGTTGTTTTAAGTTAGTCATCGGGATGAACAGCTATTTGAGAAAAACCAGAGTATCCATCCACGTAACAAAAATGAGTATGGTTTGCTAACCTTTCTAAAGTTTGATCTATGAACGGTAAAGGATAGTGATCTTTCCTAGTTTCTTTATTTAATTTTCTGAAGTCTATGCACATCCTATGCCCAACGATAGTTCTAGTAGGTATCAATTCATTATTTTCATTAGGAACAATAGTGAAACCTCCTGTCTTAGGGACACAATGAACAGGACTTACCCATTCACTTTCTTTAATAGGATAGATTATACCTGCATCCAGTAGGCGTAAAATTTCTTTTCTTACCACTTGTTTCATTTCAGGCTTCAATCTTCTATTAAATTCCGCAACTGGTTTAGCACCTTCCTCCATGAATATTCGATGGATGGCTATCATGGGACTGATGCCCTTCAATTCATCCATTGAGTACCCAAAATCCTTGCGATGCTCCTTAAGTATCTCCATAAGTTCTTCTTCTTCTTTTCCTGAAAGTTTAGCGCTGATAATAACATCAAATTTATTTGTATCATCTAGAAACCTGTATTTGAGATTATCTGGTAGAGTCTTCAACTCTGGGGGTGGTAGTTCCTCGGCCTCTCTCTTTTCTGGCTCTTCAAAAGCCTCATCAGTTGGAGGTCCTATGATGGGAAGTGAACTGAATTCATCTTCTAGTTCTTCCAAGTACTTGTCCTCCATAACTATTTCTTCATAATTTGGATCTTCATCTATTTCTTCTTCTTGATTACTAAAGAAAAGAGTTGTCATTTCCTCAATAGTTCTCTCTTCCTCTTCTTCTTGTATTTGTGGAGGCCTGTCTTTAAATTTGGAAAATGGAATTTATTTTCTGTTCCCCCAAGCTTAAGAGACACAATCTCCTTCTTGAAATTAACATACGCACCTATATCACCTAAAAAGTTTCTTCCAAATATAATTGGGCAAAGAGTGTCAGCTGGCATATCAACAACTACAAAATCGATAGGGAAGTTTTTATTGCCAATTGTGACAGTTGCATCTTCAACTAATCCCATTGGAATTCTAAGATTTTTATTGGCTAACATAATTTTCATATCAGTATTTTCAATTGTAGCTGGTTCTATTTCCTCTTTTATTTCTAAGTAGAAATCATAAGATATAACATTAACTTCAGTGCCAAGATCACATAAACCGTAATGTGAGGTTTCTTTAAATATGCAGGGAAGAATAGGCTTACCCACATCTTTTACCTTTGTTTTACCTTCAACCAATACGGAATTCTCTTCATCAAGTTCAACTATGTTTCAATGTGCGTACATAACCATAATTTCTTCCTTGGTTACCTCTTCATCTTTGGTTTCTTTTAGATGTTCCACGACTTCTAGCATACTTTCTTCTTCCTTCTTATCCTGTACTGCTTTGACGTATTCATATTTAAGAATATGATTTTGTGCAGTGTTAGGTAAAGGCATCTCATTCATTGGTTCTAAGGAGACCAATGTTGCTTTATCTTCTCTTTTCTTCTCAGGTTCGGGTGGTGGATCATACTTAACCGGGCCTTCTTTTGGAGCTTTGATATGTTCTGTAAAAGCTTTAACAACTTGCAACACAAAATTTGAATCCAAATAAAGTTCCTTAGATAATTCTTTAACAGGGCCCTTTTTATTATAGTCATGAATACAATCATGTTCTATTTCTATTCCTCCTTCACTTCCTAGACCAAAATTCCATGAAACTCTATGATCACGAATTCTACTAAGTAAAGCCCAAGCTTTAGGTATAGGAAGATTCATAAAGGCTCCTTCCGCGAAAGAGTTTAGTTAAATTTTATTAGGTTCAATTAAACCGCCATAAAAGGTATGCAATAAATACCATTCAGGTAAATCATGATGCGGACATAGACGTAGTAAATCTTTAAATCTGATACAAGCTCTTACTAGTCCTTTGTTAGAATGGTTTTCCAAGTCATTATAAGACGCCTGATTCCAAAAGATTTTGACAATGGATAATATTTTGCTAGAAATTCACGGGCTAGATTATCCCAAGTAGTACTGGCTTCAGGTGGTAGAGATCTATACCATGAGAGAGTTGTACTAGTCAAAGTCTGACTAAAAAGTTTAACCCTTACCTCATGTTGAGGGAAAACCTCGAGGGTGGCCTGATCTTTCACGATTCCTATCAAATCGAGAGTGGAGTGCGGGGGAAGGACAGGCGGATGAACACGATGCACGCATGCACAAAGAACACGATGAACACATAGACGCAAAACCACGATACACACCAATAGCTCACGCTGATGGTGACCGGTCCGGCGCAATCCCTAGGATCAACGTCGGGCGGAGGACTCTCTCTCGAACCGGCATGGTGAATAGGGAGACTCGGTGAGATCTTGACGTCTAGGCAAAGGGACTCTGATGCCTAGGCCTTGTACAACGAGGAGGCACGATGCAAACTCCAATGAGGTTTGGGATATTTGTTGCTCCTTTATCAAAGGAACATGAGGCAAGAACTAGATAGATCCACAAAGATGTTTCCACTAATTCCAAATATCATGCCTAGGGTTTACAATAGAGGTGGGGGCCTATATATAGGCCAGCCACAAAATCAGGGGTACTTTAGGGATAGTAGATAAGTTCTGGACGGACTAAGGGGTACATGGGCCGAAGTCCCAAAGGCCTTTTACATGCCTGGAGACGCTCGGTCCGGAGACTCCGTTGTGGTGGACTGGAGACTCCGGTCTGGGCCAGAGATTCTGGTCAGTCTCCGGTCCATCTCCGGAGTGACCATCTGGTTGTCCTTGAGCTTGATTTGGGGGTCAGACCGGAGGTGGGCCGGAGTCTCCGGGGTGTTTAGGCCAGAGACTTTGGTGGACCGGAGACTCCGGTGTGCGCAGACCGAAGACTCCGGTCTGAGCAGCTCCAGTGGATTTTGCTTCACGCCCTGCTCCTTGTTCTGCATCCTTGGGTTCTTGGTGCTATGTTGGAGCTTCATACCTGATGATCTATAGAGTAGTTGCATGAAGTAGCACACCATCCAAGGATGTATCAAATTGGCACAAGGAGAGGGGCGAGTTCACCTTAGCTTGAAGGAGTTTGGCTCAGGCACGAGTCATGGGTCCACTTGGGGAACTTGGTGGTGTAGATGTAGGAGCGTCCGTAGGACGGGCTGCATCAGCTCCCCCCCTTGGGAAAGAGTCGTCCTCGACTCTTCATGGGTATCATCAGGAACATCTCCATGGTAGGGTGAGAGGTCCTTGACATTGAATGTATTGCTTGAAAGGTACTTGGAGGTCGGTATGTCGATGATGTAGGTGTTGTTGATTCTTTTGAGGACCTTGAAGGGACCATCTCCTCTTGGTTTGAGCTTGGAATCACGTTCTTTGGGGAAATGGTCTTTGCTCAAGTGTATCCATACAAGATCACCTTCTTCAAAGATCATCTCCTTCTTTTCCTTGTTTAACCTTGAAGCTTGGCGAAGAACGTGTTTTTCGATAGTAGCTCTAGTTTATTCATGAAGCTTCTTCATAGCTTGTGCGCGCTTCTCAACGTCCATGTTGGTGCACTCATGGAGAGGTACTGGTAGGATGTCGAGCGCGGTGAGGGGCTCGAAACCATAAACAATCATGAAGGGACTCATCTTGGTTGTTGGGTGCTTGGCACGATTGTAGGCGAACTCGGCGTGTGGAATACATTCCTCCCAATCCTTGAGGTTTTTCTTGATCAACACATGAAGGAGAGTCCCGAGGCTTCTGTTGACAACTTTGGTTTGGCCATCGGTTTGGGGATGCGATGCAGATGAAAAGAGTAGCTTGACGCCGAGCTTGGCCATGAGGGTCTTCCATAAGTAGCTCATGAATTTGACGTCGCGGTCGGAGACAATTGTTCTTGGCACACCGAGAAGACGAACGATTTCCCTGAAAAAACAGATTTGCAACATGTGAAGCATCGTCGGTCTTATTGCACGGTATGAAGTGTGCCATTTTGGAAAAGCAATCCACGAGAACAAATATAGAATCATGCCCATGCTTAGACTTAGGTAATCCTAACAAAAAATCCATGCTAATGTCGGACCAAGGTGAATGAAGAATAGGCAATGGCATATAAAGACCATCAGGGTTAGCTTGCGACTTAGCTTGAACACATGTCGTGCATCGTTGAACGTAGTGCTCCACGTCGCGCTTCATCTTGGGACAAAAGTAGTGAGTGGAGAGCATGTCCAATGTCTTGTCACGGCCAAAGTGAGCCATGAGGCCTCCACCATGAGATTCTTGGAGAAGCAAAAGTTGCAGCGACGACTTTGGAATGCAAAGCTTGTTTTATTTAAATAGAAAGCCCTTATGCAAATAGAAATCATCAAATCCTTTGTCAATGGAGCACTTTGCGAAAATTGGTTCAAAGAACGGGTCGGAAGCATACAAAGTTTTTATTTCGTCAAGACCCAACACGTTGATTTCATGTCGAGTAAGAATGTTTATGTGCTTGCGGGACAAAGCGTCTGCAACTACATTATCTTTGCCCTTCTTATACTTGACAATGTACGGGAAAGACTCCATAAACTTAACCCACTTAGCGTGTCTCTTGCTCAAGTTGGCTTGCCCTTTGAGATATTTCAACGACTCATGGTCGGAATGTATGATAAATTATTTGGGACATAGGTAATGTTGCCAAACTTGAAGAACACAAACTAAGACAAAAAGCTCTTTGTCATAAATCGGATAATAAGGCGAGCACCATCAAGTTTCTCGCTATGGTAGGCTATAGGATGTCCGTTTTGCATAAGGACTCCTCCAATGCTAATACCACTAGCATCACACTCTATCTCAAAAGTTTTAGTGAAATTCGGTAACACAAGGAGAGGTGCTTCGATGAGCCTCTTTTTAAGTTCATCAAAAGCTTTTTGTTGAGCTTTGCCCCACATGAAGGTGACATTCTTTTTCGTCAACTCGTTGAGAGGACAAGCAATGGTTGAAAAGTCTTTCACAAAGCGATGATAGAAACCGGCCAACCCATGAAAACTTTGGAGTTCACTCACATTTGTTGGGATGGGCCAATCTCGTATGTCCTTTACCTTGGACACATCAACTTCAATGCCCTTCGAAGAAACGACAAATCCAAGAAAAATCAACTTGTCTTTAGCAAAAGTGCACTTCGGAAGATTAGCATATAGCTTTTCATGTCGAAGGATTTGCAAAACTTCTTTGACATGTGTAACATGGTCCTCAAGTGATTTGCTATAAACAAGTATATCATCGAAATAGACAACGACACTCTTACCAATGAGAGAACGCAAAATATGATTCATGAGGCGCATGAAAGTGGAAGGGGCATTAGATAAGCCAAAGGGCATAACCAACCATTCATAGAGATAAAGTTTGGTCTTGAAGGCGGTTTTCCACTCATCACATTCAGCCATACGTATTTGATGGTAACCACTATGAAGATCAATTTTCGAAAAAATAGTGGCTCCACATAACTCATCAAGCATGTCATCTAGACGTGGTATAGGAATTCGATAACGCACGGTGATAGCATTGATTGGACGGTAGTCCATGCATAACCGTAACGTATCATCCGTTTTTGGAACAAGAATCATGGGTACGTGATACGGAAAAGGCTGATGATCCTTGAGTTTTGTCCCGATCTTTCACAGCGAGTCAACCAGATAGACGATTCTTCCAATAACGCGATGAACGTCACCTAAAGAAGACGAACGAATCCAGCAAGTAATGTGATGAAGATCACCACACCTCAAACCTGAGCACGACAATCCTTGATGAACACAAGAATCTCCGCAGCAATAATCTGATAAATGGTATCGCCATCCCCGAAGGGATGATACACGATGGAGCACAATATAGTTTTTAGACTAAACAACTGAACTCCCCCTAAACCCTAGGTGGTTGGCTCCTTTATATAGGAGGCTTGCAACTAGTCGGTTGGATAGACCCAAACCGAACACACAAACGGACTCGAACCTAACATGGATTCGGACTCAATAACATAGCAACAATATTTGACACAACCTTAGACTTATCATTACATATCGTAGGTCGTCCTGGCGTGCCAATCATCAATAGGATGCGCCCCGCATCACCTAGCTTGGTGGAGTCCTGAAATTAGGCTTCACCTCCTCCTTCATGCCCATATCATCATCCCCCCTTCAAGAAGCGTTGTCCCCAACGTTTGCGGGTTGGGTCGGAAAGGTGGCGTGATATGAAAAATCGCTTCACGCGTCTTCGCCATCTTCAAGTCTTGCTTGCCTTCCTCACCACATCCTCCCTCTTGGCCTGCTCGACTTGATACAGCCCTCGACGCCTGCACCTCTTTGCATCTCCATACGAGCTTGGACCTAGGCGCCACCGTCTTCTTCTTCTCAACTCTTGTTGGAACCCGTGGTTGCTGAACATGGACCTTCTTTGCACGACCTGGCATAAGATGAGTAATGCCTGGACCACACAACTGACGAACATGTCCATCCTTGCCTCTATGCATCCGCACAACTGTCCCAACAAAATGCCTCATAGGTGTGCTAACAAAACTGCTATTGTTACCCCGCTGCACTACATGCACTGGAACATCAGGAGCACAACTATCATCTGTCTAAACACCTATGTCAACACAAACAACCTTCTGAACACATGATGCAACATCCTTCCTCACAACAATAAGAGGATGCACTTCAACTGGCTTGTCACTAACAAGTTCAACTGTCTTGTCATCTACAGGCATAGCTGAAGCAATATCAACATTGTCGCACTGCGCATCATGCTCTCCATCCTGCACCTTAGCTAGCCCAGATTTTGGCTTATCCTTGCGCACCTTCTCCTTATGTACCACCAGCTCTACATCAGACTTTATGTGATCATCCTTCATAGGCTTCAAAGTCTGCTGTTTGCCACCATGCACAAAAAAATATGTATTTGCTCTTCCAGCATGTGTAACGTTGCGATAATACTGCCATGGACGACCAAGTAACAGCCCACATACCTCCAGTGGCAACATATCGCACTCAATCTTATCAACATAATCACCAACTGTAAATGGCACACACACCTTATGAGTTACCTTCACCATACCGCAGCTATTGAACCACTGTAGATGCTTAGGTTCAGGAATACGCCATGTGGACAACTCCAAATCTTCGACCATTGCCTTGCTAATGCCATTAGTACAGCTTCCTCCATCAACAATCAACTTGCATGCTTTGCCTTTGTTCATACACTGTGCCTAAAATAAATTCCAACGCTGGCCCTTGTCAACTGTCATGCAAGCATCGTCTTGTACTTTGTTGAGTTGCAAATTCAGCCCACTCAATGGTACAACCTCATCCTTAGAACTAACCACCTTGTACAACTCCTTGGACTTCTCTCAAAATCTAGTGCGCAGAAATTGCTTCAAATCTGCCCAACTAGGTGTTGTTATTCCCTTTGCGGTCCTCTCTTCCTTCCACCAACTAGCCACGGTCTCATCCACTCGCCGATGTGTAAGCACAAATTCAGTGCGCCCACCAAACTTGGAATCGATCGAACGATATTTGGCGAAACCATCATCCATGTCAGACTCCAAGATCTAAACTCCGCATATGTGGCAGAACTGTCCAACTTCCAGTTTATATCTGCAGAATTAAGTGACGATCCCACAACAATAGTAGTATAGTCAAAGTACACATCATCCGCTCTGTCTATCTTACGAACTTCCTCTGCTATTTCCATATTAATCCTTTCGTAGAGTCCACGCAACAAACTTGGCAGCTGCAACTCGTGATATGGAAAGAAAAAAACAAACTGATCGATCTATAGCTTTTTTTCTGTCCACCACCGAAGCAAAACTTCCTTTTTTTTCCCTAAACTCCACCTGATCAAAGGAACCAAACCAATGAATTCCAACATGTTCTTGTACTCAGCCCGCTCACGAGGAAAACTTTCCACGGGAGTAGCGATCCCTTTTGATCCAAAACAAGTATATCTTTGGTCAAACGAGTAGCGATCTTTTTTTCTGTTGGGCACGTATGGAGGACGGTCACGCAGTGTAGAGTCCGATCCGGATTTGTTTTTCCTTCTTTTACGTGAAGGAAGCTCAAGTACGGGATCGCTAGGCACACGCGGTTTTCTCTTCGTTCGCCAGGCACGCGCACGGCTTCGATCGTCACGCACACGAGGGACTTTGTCGTGAGGTGGACGTAGACTGGATCGGTCGCTTGCCTTCTTTTTTATCACGTGAAGAAAAGTCTCGTACGCCTCACGCTGAACTAACAACGTAGCGATCAGCCTCTTTTTTTTTACCACACGTACCTTTCCTTGTGTACAAGAGGAAGTTGGAATTAATTCCAACGGGTAGCAATCTTTCACGATCAGATCTGAACTTGGCTAATCGATCCAAACGGATCGGACGAGATGGTAAGGCGCGGGCGGACGGCCTCTCTTTTTTTAACTGTAACCGATCGGTACGCCCAGGCACACAAGCACGTATGCACGAGGGAAATCTTCTCTCGCCAGGCTCGATCGTGAGCGCTCCAGGAGATCGTGAGGCGTACGACGGCTGGGCGAACAGGAAGAGCGGGCGGCCGACCCCTTTTCTTTCGATTGGATCGGATCGGATCTAGACTTGTGCAAATCGATCGAAAACTTCAAACTTCTCGCCTGATCTAAACTTGACTGCCAACGAAAAATAAAATCTAATCTATCAAATCGCTGTAGGATCAAATCTGTGATTCCGATCTAGCTCAAGAACTCGTCTCCCAATCTCTTCTCCAAACAAACTGATCTACAAACTTTTTGTAGAAAAGTAGTCCACAGATGATCCAAAAACACGCTGTGATCAACGAGAGTTCTGATACCACCTGATACGGATCACGCCGATGATCCTTTTGTTTTGTCCCGATCTTTCACAGCGAGTCAACCAGATAGACGATTCTTCCAATAACGCGATGAACTTCACCTGAGAAAGAGGAACGAATCCAGCAAGTAATATGATGAAGATCACCACACCTCAAACCTGAGCACGACAATCCTTGATGAACACAAGAACCTCCGCAGCAATAATCTGATAAATGGTATCGCCGTCCCCGGAGGGATGATACACGATGGAGCACAATATAGTTTTTAGACTAAACAACTGAACTCCCCCTAAACCCTGGGTGGCTGGCTCCTTTATATAGAGGCCTGCAACTAGTGGGTTGGATAGACCCAAACCGAACACACAAACGAACTCAAACCTAACATAGACTCGGACTCAATAACATAGCAAAAATATTTGACACAACTTTAGACTTATCATTACATATCGTAGGTCGTCCTGACGTGCCAATCATCAATGGGATGCGCCCCGCATCACCTAGCTTGGTGGAGTCCTGAAATTAGGCTTCACCTTCTCCTTCATGCCCATATCAGTACGACACTTGGACTAGTGCTAACTAGGATCAAACCTTTGGAGACGAGTTGGTTGATTTGACGTTCAATATCCTTTGTCTCCTCCGGGTTCATGCGGTAAGCGGCGTGGTTTGGAAGGGGTGCGTCGGGGATGAGGTCAATGCGATGCTCAATTCCGCGAAGAGGAGGTAGTCCATGTGGGAGTTCTTCGGGGAACACATCCTTAAATTCCTGCAAAACAATCATCAAAGATGGAGGAACATTGGTTAATTCATTAGTTCCTTGCGCTAGTCCCTTGCAAATGAGAACATAGTGCAAGATGGATGGGTTGTTCCGCACATCCCTCATATCACTTTTGGTGGCAAGGAGAACACTCTTAGTTTTTTCACTCAAGTTTGGCTTATGGCTCTCACTCACTATGAGGTGGTTCTCTCTCTCACCGCTCTTCTCACAAGTAGGTGTTGTGGTTTGCGCCCTCGCTAAAGCCTTTGCATTGTCCGCAATTATTTGGCTAGGAGTCATTGGTTGCAAAACACATGTTTTGTTTAGCCATTTGATGGTGTACACATTGGTGCGACCATCATGTAGAGCAGCCTTGTCGAATTGCCATGGTCGACCAAGTAGCATGTGGCAAACTGTCATAGGAACCACATTGCACGCTACCATGTCTTTGTAAGGACCAATGGCGAAGGTGACCGATACGGTATACTTGATCTTCACGGAACCTTGGTCACGTAGCCATTGCACGTGGTAGGGGTGCTTGTGCGGATGGAGGGTGAGGTTTAGCTTCTCACACAACTTGGTGCTAGCAAGGTTGTGGCAACTCCCTCCATCGATGATCACTTTGATAGATTTGCCATTGATGCCGGCTCGTGTTTGGAAGATATTTGAGCATTGGTCTTCATGTTGTTGTGCTTGAGTGGTCAAGATCCTTGTGACAACAAGCGATGGACTTGCGTTATGTTCACACAAAAGAAGTTCTTGGTCATCTTCCACTCGTTGCCTTGCCATTGCTTCCTTGACTCGGGCATCAAATTCATCTTCACTCAAGTACTCCTCATCGCCATTGTCATGGATGAACAAAACTTTCTTGTTTCCACACTAGCCGACTTGTGTCCTTTGCCTCCACACTTATAGCATTCACCGTTGAAAGGTGTATCACTCTTTGCTTGTTTGCCACTTGGCGGCAATTTTCCTTGAGGACGTGTGGGCTTGAAGGAAGGCTTAGAGGTACTTGAGGAGCTTCCATTGAAGGTTCTTGGCATAGCGGTTGAAGCTTGCTTGTAGGTGAAATACGTCTTGGGCTTGTTGTACTTGATGTCCTCTTGCACTTGACGTTCGGCCTTTGTGGCGATGTGCACAAGCTCAACCATGTTGTTGTATGTTTGGAACTCGACAATGCGCTTGATTGGGTGATTCAAGCCAATAAGGAAACATTCCATAGTTTGCTCTGTGCGCTCTTCAATGTTGGCGTGGATCAAGTTGAGCTACATTTCCTTGAAGTATTCTTCCACGGTCTTTGTCCCTTGATGAAGCGATTGAAGGTTGTTAAAGAGGTCATGCGTGTAGTGCGCGGGGACAAATCAGGATCTCATGTGAGCCTTCATGTCATGCCAAGTTGTAATTGGTGGCTCTTGCCTTGCGTCACGAGCAACTTGAACTTATTCCCACTAGAGGTTGGCATAATCATCAAACTCAAGCGAAGCCATGGCGACCATCTTCTCGTTGCTATAATTGTGCATCCGGAAGATCTTGTCGACTTTGAGTGCCCATGAGAGGTATTCTTCGGGGTCATTGGATCCGGTAAACTTGGGTATTGTGAACTTGAGCTTGCTGAAAGTTTCTTCATTGTTGCGGTCATTGCGACGAGCTTGGTGACCTTGTTGATGATCTTGTGGTTGGGGAGGTGGAACGTATCGCGACCTTGTTGAGGTGCTTGCTCTTGCTCTTGGCACGGTTGGTGATGATGTTGAGGCACTTGGGCCTCATGAGGGTGTTGAGGATGTGGAGCCTCATAATGCGGTTGATGACAAAGAGGAGGCTCATTCCTCGGTTGGTGATGTGGATTAGATGCATGGGCCTCACGGCGAAGATCATGGTCTTGAGCCTCTTAACATGGTGGGCGTCGCTCAAGTTGTACCACTTGGCGCTCCATGTTTTGTTGTGGTGGAGGAGGCGCCTCATGATGACCATGGTGTCAGTGCGGATGTTCAGGACGGTGATGATGAGGAGGAGGATCTTGGATAGCTTCACGTTGATGACGAGATTGATTCTCCAAATTGGAGGCATCACTTGTTGTGTCAAGTATGTGTCGCGGGCGATGGTGGTGGACTTGTGGTTGCACTCGCAGTTCTTCTTGTGGCTGTCCTTATTGGATCACTAGTGCTCTTGCGTGATGATGGTGTGCTTTTTGCCTTGCTTGTGGCCTTGAAGATAAATCACCATCATAGCTTGATGTTGCGGCGTGTCGTGGGGAAGGTACATAGTTCGAAGAGGTTCCATCTTCAACCACGGGGGCGTCATTGCGTCTTGGAGTACTCGGATGAAGGTCTTGCTGAAGAGGTGCATGACGACGCGAAGAACTTGAAGAGCTTGATGCGTGTGAACGAGGTCTTGCCATTCCGTCGATGAGGACACGGAGCTTGTCATTTGTTTCGGGGATGGAGTGTTGGAGCGCTTCATTTTGATGGCCAAAGTTGTGATGCATGGCGTGCATTTGCCTTTCAAGGCCATCGAAGCAGTTCTCGATGTTCTTGAACTCGGCTTGTGTCTCGCCAAATTGTTCGTCTTGATGTGTCTCGAGGGCTTAGCAACGATCATGGAACTCTTGTCAGAAGATGAAATGGCTTTCGTGCGTCATGTACGGTCCATGTTCTTCTTCTTGTGAAGTTGGTTGGCTTGACTCACCGTGCCTGTACACCATGCAAAGACAAAGGGTTGTATATGGAGAGCAATATGTGGTGGGGGTAACCTTGAACCTCAGCTTGGGGATTGCACCAAACTAGAAACCACAAGTGAGAGATATAAGCGTGCAAAGCGGAGTTGCAAAGAAAACTCAAACTAAAGAAAGAACTAACTCTCAAAAGTTTGTTGGTGGTAGGTTAGGATTGTGGAATGCCAAAGAACCAACCAAAATAAAATGGATAGTCAAAAGTGGGTAAACTCCAACAAAACTCAAGTCAAAAGCAAAGGTCAACAACTCAAAAGGGTGACGGGAACCTACGACTATATACACACACATGGAGATTGTTGGGATTGACACGACTATGAAAATGAGCAAACAAAATGTCCTAACAAAGACTACGCTTGTTGTCGTGCCAATGCAAGGAGAGACCATGGCTCGTTTGCAAAGAAGAAGAAAAAATGAGCAATTGGATTTGTGCACTTGCCTTGGGCGCTCTTCTTTCTCTCTTGCTTACAAGCTTTGAGACTCTCTTTTTGACATGGGTATACCCTACAGGTACTCGAGTTTGGTATATATGGTCCAGATATGGCAGAAGCCCACGGTGTTGTCAAAGCCCAATGCAGAATTCAGGTGACCCACGGACTCTCCGATTGCTTGCAACGCTAGAAGAAGCTTAAGATAGAAAGTTCAAAGGGACGAACCCTAATCTGTAACCGACTCGACCTGCTACCCGAGACCTAGCCTATCTATATAAAGGCTAGGAGGGGGCGGCGAGGCGGACAATCACAACTCTAGTTTCCGCCACCATCGCCAGATTGCATCTACGCACCCCTGTAATTTTCGATTCCTTCGATAATTCCAAGAGGAGACAAGCGGGAGTAGGGACCTCTACGAGGCCTGAACCTGGGTAAACCTTGCGTCCCTGTGTGCTTGTTTGCTAGCCGATTGATGCCTCCAGCGCTCCCTCCTTCTCCAAAACCCAAGTCCATAACAATGGGCATTGACGAGTTAAACCCTCGTCAATTGGTGTCGTCTGTGGGAATTGGGAGTGCTAATGTCGTGGCTTCTTCGGCCCCATTAACCGCGATCTACAACTCTGCAACAATGGAGATTCGCCAGATCTTCAGCACTTTCGACTTCACCGTCCACATGCCGGCCACTCGCCAGGCTTTCGAGTCCGTAGGCGATGGGATCAGCCTGGCAATCGGGAGCTTCCGCTTCCAGGTCGGTCAACTGGACACGCTTCGCATGCCCGACCAGCCGACGGCACCAGCGATTGCTCCAGCATCGTGGTTCCTGCCACCAATCGGCACCCTCAGCGAGCTCAACGCCCCCGCAACAGCTGGGAGCACGGACAGCGATAACAGTCGCGGATCCGATCTGGGTGACCTGGCCACAGAAGATGGAGCCTACGGCTCTGGATCTGAAAGTTGTGGGAGAAACAGCTTCCCCAATCACTTCATGTGCGCCGTCATCAACGCGGGCGACACCGGAGTCAATCACGAAAACGCCAGCTCTGGCACCGGACCGCCCAACGGCGGTATACCCAACAGCGGTATACCCAACGGCGGTACACCCAACGGTGGCCCCACTAACGGCGCGCCCACTAATAAAAGGACGGGAGGAGAACCATCGCTCACGGCAAATGAGAACACTGGAGAGCGCATGCTGATCAAGCTCAATGACAATGAGTGGGCCCGTTGTCGAGAAGCTCTACGGGGTAATCCTCTACCCCCCAACACCTCGCAGGACATGCTGATGGGCTACCATTGGCTGCTAAAGGAGGAATTCAAGCGCCAACAGCAAGTAATCGTGCAACTCGAAGCGCGTAGAAAGGCGGCGGACGAGTCGAGCCTTCGGCGGGCTGGGCTCTCCTCCCACGGAGGATCCTCCTCCAAGGGCAACGAGTACCTGGCCAACAAAAGGCGATCTCGACTGGACCACCTCACTGAACAAGAACGCGTAGAAGCCGCGAAATTCCTCGACTTCAGCTCTATGACGGTGGATATGCAAGGAAACATGCTCCCGAAGACGCCGCAAGCCGCGGTGACGGCGGCCACCACGTACCTCCTCAACAACCAGCCACCGGCTAGAGATCCACGAGCTGCCATGCACCAATCCACGATCGTGGGCCTGGGGCTAATCGATTCCGCCCTCGACAAGAGCCAATTCTAGACCCGAAGAAAAGCAAGGCTCTGGCCAAATGCTACTCCTCGCCCTCGTCTAGCGATGATCGCCACGACCTGTCTCTATGTCGCCGCTCACGGCGACACGATCACGACTATGACGCACGTGATGACATCACGCAGCGCAAGGTCGACAAAATACGTGCAAGACACGCTCGCTCGACTGACTCGGAAGACGACAAGGTGGAACTCTGCGGTGGTAGATGCTTCAGCAGAGCCATCAGGCAAAAGCGAATGCCTAAAGGGTTCAAACTCCCCTCGGAGAACCCAAAATTTGATGGCCTATAGGACCCGAAGATTTGGCTGGAGGATCACATCTCCTTCGTCAGGCTACACGGCGGGAGTCGAAGCACGGCCATGCAATGCCTGCAGCCTGCAGGGCGCCGCTCGCGCATGGATCAACAACCTCCCGCACTGATCCATTCGTAGCTGGGAAGAGCTAGTCTACAGCTTCGTGCACAACTTCAAGGGCACTTACAAAAGGCCCGCATCAATCGAAGAATTGAGAGGTTGCCAACAAAGGTCTGGCGAGTTGTTGCGCTCGTACATCCAGAGATGGTCCATCATCAAGAACACCGCAGAAAACATCTTGGAGGACCACGCAATCGACGCGTTCAACGGCGGCGTTCGTCGCATAGAGCTCATGGAGGAGCTGGGCCGCTCGAAGCCCAAAACGATCGACCACCTGATGGAAATCGCGAATCGGTGGGCGGGCGGAGAATACTCGGTGAAAAAACACACCTACTCCGATGATGACGATGATCTTGGGCGTAGACACGACCGCCGAGGAAAACATCGAATGCGCGTCTACGAGGACCACGATGAGGTCAACATGGTCACAGCCGGCTACACCGACAAACGCGACGACAACCGCAACAATGGATATCACAGCAGCGGATACCGCGACAGCAGGAAAACCACACAGGTGTGGCAGCACCGCACTCGCGAAGAGGCACCCGTAACATCTTTCCATGACAAACTATCCGGACCATGCAACGTGAATTTCTACATTGACAAGCACGACGGCAAGAAAAAGTCCAGCCACCTCCTAAAGAACTACCGCGATTTCCTCAAACTCCACGAAGGCCTGACTCATATGAATCGCGACATGATCAACCGGGGCTACGGAGCCGCCCCAGGCGCTGTGGCACATGGATCTCCTCCACCAACGCCTGGACCACCGCCACCCGCGGTTGCACCAGTCCAGCGTCATGGAGGCGAGTCGTACCCGCGAGCCGTGGGCAATATGGGGATGATCCAAAAAGGGCATCCCTCCAATAGAATGCAGAAGGCAATCACTCGCCAAGTCAATTTGGCGATAAACTCTCCACCTTCCACCACTGAGTACCTTAGTGGAAGCGAGTCCTGCATCACCTTCGACAAGCACGACCACCCGCACCAAGTTCCTCGTCCAGGCCACTGTCCCCTCGTACTCGAGCCGCAGATCGGAGGCTTCGACATGAGTCGCGTCTTCATGGACGGCGGGAGGGGCATCAACCTCATGTTCGCAAGTACGTTGCATGCGATGAGGATCCCTCTAACTTGCTTGGAGGTTTCAGACACAATGTTCCACGGCATCGTCCTAGGTAAGGGCATATACCCCCTAGGCAAAATCAACCTCGACATCACCTTCGGCACGCCGCAAAATTTTCGGCGAAAGCGCATTGACTTTGAAGTTGTCTACTGGCCCTCACAGTACCACTTCATCCTCGGATGTGTCGCGTTCGCGAGGTTCATGGCGGTGCCACACTACGCCTATTTGCAAATGAAGATGGCATGACCAAACGGCGTCATCACGATCAACGGAAACTTCGAGAGGTCCGACAGCTGCAACAGGGAATTAAACAGAATCTCCCAGTCCTTTGGCATGCAAGAGGAACTTGTAAGACTGAAGGAGTCGACAGACAACAGTCTGCCTCCCCTGAGAAGGCCAAGTTCACTCGACCTGTCCTTCGACTCGTCAGTGCACACAAAGAAAGTTCAGGTCCATCCAACGGACCCGACCAAGACGGCCCTCATCGCCAACAATCTGAGTTCCGCATAGGAACTTGCGCTCGTCGAATTCCTCGTGAGCACTGGGAAATCTTCGCCTGGTGTCCAGTGGACATGCCAGGGGTTCCCAAGGAATTCGCCGAGAACTCACTCAACGTGAACCTAGACGCAAGGCTAGTCAAGCAGATAATATGGCGACTGTCTGAACCAAGAGCAGAAGTAGTCGGCATGGAGATCAACAGACTCCTCGACGCAAATTTTATACGCGAGATCAAGGAAAGCACCTGGCTCGCTAACATAGTGCTTCTGCCTAAAAAAGACACGGATATCCTGCGGATGTTCGTGGACTTCACCTCCTTGAATAAGCACTACCCAAAGGATCACTTCCCGTTGCCACGGATCGATCAAATAATCGACTCCACTGCGGGATACAAGCACCTCTGCTTCCTCGACGCCTATTCGGGCTACAATCAGATTCAAATGAAGGAGGAAGACCAGGAGAAAACAACATTTACAACGCCCTTCAGTGTGTTCTGCTACAACACAATGCCTTTCGGGCTAAAAAACGCAGGAGCCACCTATCAGCGGTGCATGTAGGCTTGCCTCAAAAACCAACTTGGTCGCAATATCCAAGTCTACGTTGATGACATCGTCATCAAAACCAAGGAGGAGGCCACGTTAATCGATGATATCCATGAGACCTTTCGCTAACCTCAACCGCTACCGGATCAAGCTCAATCCAGACAAATGCACCTTCGGCGTGCCATCTAGGCAACTACTCGGGTACCTCATCTCTACGAGGGGAATCAAGGCAAACCCGAAGAAAATAAAGGCCATACTGGCCATGGAGAATCCGAAGAACGTAAAAGGCGTCTAGCAGCTGGTTGGGCGAATCGCGACACTCAGTAGATTCATCAGTCGAATGGGTGAAAAGGCACTGCCCTACTACCAACTCCTCCGCAAGGCTGACAAGTTCGAGTGGACAGACGAGGCACAAGAAGCATTCGACGACCTCAAGCGTCTACTATCCACCTCGCCAGTACTGGTGACGCCTCGCGAAAAGGAACCACTACTGCTCTACATCTCCGCCACCAACCAGGTGGTCAGCATAGTGCTCGTGGTGGAACGAGTCGAAGAAAATAAAGTCCACGGGGTCGAACGCCTAGTATACTACCTCAGCGAGGTGCTCACGCCAACAAAGCAACAGTACCCGCACTACCAGAAGCTGGCGTACGGCGTCTTCATGACAGCCAGGCGACTGTGCCACTACTTCCAGGAGCACTCAATCGTGGTGGTAAACGACGCCCCACTCGGGCACATACTCAACAATCCTGATGCCACTGGATGAGTCGCGCTCTGGGGCATAGAGCTATCGCCACGCGACATCACATACGAGAAGCGTGACGCGATCAAGTCGCAGGTTCTCCTAGACTTCCTCGTGCACTGGATGGAGAATCAGCTCCCCGACAAACTAGATATGTCCTATCTCTGGACAATGCACTTCGATGGATCCAAGCGAAAGGATGGAGCTGGCGCAGGTGTCATACTGACATCGCCCCAAGGAGATAAGATGAAATATGTTCTGTGAATGTAGTTCACAGCCTCCAATAATAAAGCCGAGTACGAGGCCTTAATCCACGGGATGCGGATGGAGAAAGCCTGCGGCTCCAAGAGGCTCATCATCTACGGCGACTCCAAATTGGTGGTCAACCAAACAATGCACGAGTGCGACACAATGAGCGACAACATGATCGCCTATCGTGACCTCTGCGACACACTCGAGGGAGACTTCGACGGCTGCGAGCTGCGACAAGTAGGCCACGAAAGCAACGAAGATGCGGATACACTCGCCAACATCGGCTCCACATGCGCCCCTATACCACCTGGGGTATTCCTCGAGCGCATCTGCGAGTGCTCCATCAAGCCCAAAGCTCCAGAGAAGAAAGAAAGCACGACAACAGACTCGAGGGTTACGCCACCCAACGAGCCAATGGCACTCGATGACATGGAGCTTAGTACGGGACTCAAAGGCCCAATGGAGGTCATGATGATCGAGCCATCTTGGACACAGCCGTACATCACATATCTACTCAGCAAGAGGCTGCCAGATGACCCGACTGATGCGCGACAAATCACACGACGATCCAAGGCATTCGACCTCATCAACAGCGAACTGTACAAGCACAGCATTACAGGGGTACTTCAATGGTGTGTGTCCAATGGGGACGGAAGGGCCGTCCTCCTCGACATACATGCGGACACCATGCTGGCAGTCGCGCCCTTGTCGCCAAAGTTCTGCAAGCTAGATTCTACTGGCCCACGGCCATGCACGATGCCAAGGACATCGTCCAGCGCCGCAACGCTTGCCAGCGATTCGTGAACAAACCTCATGCACCTGGCGTGGAACTCAGGCCAATACCATTGGTTTGGCCCTTCGCACAATAGGGACTCGACATGGTCGGCAAGGTCCCAAAGTCCTCGCGAGGAGGTTATGTCTACCTCAGTCACGGTCGACAAGTTCACCAAGTGGATCGAGGCCATGCTGGTGATGAATCAATCAGGAGCCAGCGCTGTCAAGTTCTTCGAGTCCATTGTCTACCGCTTTGGAGTGCCACATAGCATCATCACAAACAATGGAACGAACTTCACCTCTAAGGAGTTCCAGAAATTCTGCGAAAACCTGGGAATAAACATAAGCTATGCCTCAGTGGCTCACCCACAGACCAACAGTCAAGTCAAAAAGGCCAACGGCCTCGTCTGTGGTGGAATCAAGAAACGACTCCTTCAGCCACTCGAACAAGCCGCTGGACACTGGCCAGACGAGCTGCAATCCGTACTTTGGAGCCTACGCACAACTCCAAATAGCACCACGGGATACACTCCGCTCTTCATGGTGCACGGTGCTAAAGCTTTACTGCCCGCAGAAGTACGCTACAAAGCCCCGCGGGTGGTTGCATATAGCGAGAAGGAGTCAACTCTCGCACTCGAAGACTCCGTCGACCTCCTTGACAAGGCACGCGAGATATCAGCGGAGAGATCAATGATCTACCAGCAGAGCCTCCGCAACTACCACAGCAGAAAGCTACGCCCCAGATCATTCATCGAAGGAGACCTGGTTCTGCAACTAAAGCAACAAGGGCATCTCAAGCTCGAGTCCACTTGGGAAGGACCTTACTTGATTACAAAAGTAATCCCAGGTGGCACCTATCTCCTTAAAGATTTCGAGAGCGGAGTCGCATACTCCAACCCCTGGAACATCGTGCAGTTGCGTCGTTTCTACCCCTAGTCGTTTTTTACATTACAAATAAGGCTATTCAGCCAGGCTACTTAGTCACACATTGTACCTCATACTATTCTGCGAATAAATAAAGCTAAGTGCCCCAAAACTCTGTGTCTTTTCCTATTTTCTTGCAATTTCATCACTCGGGGGCTGTGCCACCCTTTACACTTCCATTCTACGAATAAATCACAGTATCCTGAGTAGATGACGCACTACCAATCGAACCCTTGATAAACACCAACCCAGTTGCAACGCACCTGACAGGTTGGCAAGGTGCTGAGATAAACACATGTCAGGCTAACGAAAAGGAATTGCAGAGTACACTACACTCGAAAAAATATACAAGCTCGCAAGATCTTCACATATCAATGGATATTAAATACACCCAACAAAATCATACGAACTTTACAACACTTTTACACCTATGTGCAGGATACAAAATTACGCTACTGTTGCAAAAGATGCACATTCATCTGCTCTTCAAAGAAGTCGACGATGTCCTCTGCTGACTGGTCAACTTCTTGGTAGTTCGGCACCATGTTCCAGGTCATCCCTTCTGGCGGCGGCGGTCCAGCGGCAATAGCCACTATGTCCACATCTGGCCGATGCAGTCGCACCATTGATAGAGCAGCCTTGGCAATTAGAAGATACATCATTATATATCAAGTACTTGGTGGCAATCGACAAAGAAAACTACTTCATAGTACAGTTCTACCTCAGGAGAAGAGTTAGAGGTGTCAAAAGGAGGCACGACTGGTTCGCCTAGGAGATCCTCCTTGGCAGTGTACGTGGTCACCAATCGCAACCTCCTGTCTACCTCACCCACAGAAATGCCCTCTGCAGATATGCGAGTGACATCGCCTACACCAGTCCAACGGTACATCGGGTGGACTCTATCCTGAAGTGGCTGAATGCGGTGGCGCAACCACGTGCTAATGAGTGTGGCGCCACCCTCTTCTTTGCCTATGCGGCCTTCGAGGTCACAGACACGCTGATATAGCATCTCCGTTTCGTCGGACTCGCCAGGCATCACAACGTTCTTCCAGGAACGCCTGCTCTTACAAGCTACCACGGAGTCGAAGGGCACGAGTCCGTAGTGCTCTCCATCGGCCTTATGGTCGCGGACGTAGAACCAGTTGTCTCTCCACACTTGGACAGACGCGGTGAGCTTGATGTCGAAGTAGACGGTGGAGGAGTCGACGTGGATTCTGTAGCCTCCTACGTTGTAGACTACCGAACCAGACGCTGACTGACGTTTGAGCTGGTAAAACCACTACTAGAAAATCGCGTGTTGTTTTTATTTTCTGCATCATCATGACTGCATGCTCATGTCATCATGCCACATTGCATTTGAGCATCGTCATGTCATCATGCATTTGTTTGCCTAAAACTATTTTCTAAATGCCTAGTTTTGTTTTTCTAAATATCCCCCATCTTTATTCAAATCAAAACCTCGGTCTCTCCCAGATATTTTGTTTGTCTAAACAAATTACAAACGTCTTAAAATAATAAACAAAATTTATATTATTTTTGGGAGGCAGCCAGCCAGGCCCAAAAGCCCAGTCGGCAACTCAAAACCCTAGCCTAAAACTAGTTCCTACCCAAACCCTAACCATCACCACTCACCTCACCCAGCCTGCCGACCCACCCTGTGCGCCGCAGCACACCCCTGCGGCACACACCCACCTAGCACCTACACGCGCACACCTGATCACAACATGACCCAACACGGTGCACCTACACCTAACCGGCACAGTCCCACTGCTCCACTACTCCCTAACCTGCCTCGATCCCCTGGCCCCACCCCGACGCGACCGACCACGTCGCGATTTCCCACCCCGATGAAATCGTCCCCAGACGCATCGCTCCTCTCTGTGTCTCACGCTCGCTCACCCGTCGCCGTCGCCCTACCCTTCGGCCCTGCTGCGTGCGCTGCCGTCCTCGGTGCCTCCCTGCCGCCACCATGCTCGGCGTTGTCCACCGCCAGGTGCTGCGTCGTCTCGCGACCGCGCGACCCCCTCCTCTGCAAGCTCCTCGCGACGCCACCGGATCCCCTCGTCGTGATACCCGCAGCACCACCAACCGCCGGACCCGCCTCTGAGCACGGCCCTGCCTCGCGCTCGCCCGCATAGCCGACCTCGCTCCTGTCCCGCGTCAAGCTCCACCTGGCCCCGCCACTGCGACGGGCGGCCCTCCTCTCCGCATCCTCCTGACCCGGATGAGCCCGGCCCAGCCTCACTCGGACCCCACGAGCGCCGCGGCCCCAGGACGCCGCCGTCGGCCTCCTCACCGGCACCGCCCTGCAAGCCCGGCCCCGTCGCTTCTCGCCTCCCTCTCCGGCCGCCTCCCTCATCCTCGACAGCCCTGTTCGCGCTCCTCGTTGCCACTGCTCTAGGACGTGAGCCCCGAGTCCCTCTGTTGCGAGGTGCCGCTGCATCGACCGCTTCGCGTGACGCCAGCGAGGTCCTGCCTCCTCGCCTCTGCGTTGTACGACGGCCTTCCTCTCGCCGACGCTTCGCTGCCCCGCGTGCGTACTTCGACGGCGCCCTCCCCTCGAGCATCTACGGCCCCCATTCTTCGTCTGTCCGCCGGTGCGTGTAAGCCAGGAGGTGCACACCCGTGTCCGTGCGTGTATGTGTTGGTGCTTGTGTGTTGCTTGTATTCAAGGCAGTGACCTCACTCCATATTCACAGTACCCGGACCTCTGCCTAGATCCCATCTATGCTATCAAGATCCCAACACCGTGTATGAGTGCATCTGAAGACCAAACCCCTGAGTCCGGAGATCAAGACCGATCCCGACATCTGAAGACCGAACCGAACCCTCGAAACCGCAAGATCTTCGGACCTTGATGTATGACCCTATCTGAGATCCCCTATTTTTATAATATATGATATCTCTCTTGTTGCATATTAAATCATTCATACTTGCATACATATTTTGTGGGTGTTTGAGGGTATTTCGACAATTCACCTAAATTAAATATGGAAACTATATGTGGACTATTATAGTCTTATATTGACTCCATTTAAATTTCTGTAGCGAACCGATGCCATGTTTTGACTTGTTAATCCAACATTTAAATTGCGGGGTATCTAAACAACTTGAATCATATAATTATTGTCGGGACCCCGGTTCAGCTTAATATTGTCTAGTCGCATCGCATCTTTGCCATGTCATGAATCATATCATAAACATGGTGATTTTTCTGTCGTAGTATTAAATAGTGCATCCGGTGTTTCTTTTAGTGCCTTGGTTCTTTGTAGATTAGGACGTTGAGTTGATGCGAGTATCGACAAGTTCTTCGGTTAATGTATCTTCAACTGTGTTTCCCAGGCAAGCAATCTCCCCCTTTCTACCTATTTTTGCATTTATCGTCTTTACTTCCTTCATGTTGATCTACTGCTATCCGTGTTGCGATGCTTTAGTTTCCGTACCATTTATATTCCTTACAGCCTCTATATTGCCTTGGACACATCCTATTGCCTGTTGTTTGATAGATAGTCGGCCTTGCGAGTCGTAGTTGCTTGCTCAGGTGCTGCTTCGTGTTGTTGTCGCTCCACCGTTGTTGGAAGGTTGGCACATGTTTAATGGTGGAGAGGATCATGACTTTAAATACAACTATTAAATTGCTGGGATAACTAATGAAAGAGGCACCGGTGGGCAATATATGCTATTTAGTTTTTCATGTCCACTTGTGTCCCGTAGGCCCCGAGTACTTGATACCTTTTCCTTGACTACTCGCACTATCCACATACGGGAGAGTCTATGAATCCCCCTTAGCCAGAGCTTGATTCATTTCTTATTTCTTGGGGCCACAAACTAGTTTGGGGCTTTATTACTATCCTGTACTTATGCCATGCTTTACTGCTTTATTTACGATTGTGCGTGGAGCACCTGTACTGTTTTGGATACGGAGTGTTTTTGCGGTATCGACAAGCCCAGTCACACTTTCGGGTTCCCAGTCGTTTACAGCCATTGACGCAAACCTTGGGTCCGTCTCGGAGCCGGCCAACTTTGTTGCGGGTAGCTTAATGGGGTGGCCCCCTGAAATATTTTATGAATCCTGTGATTGCTTTGTCATGAAAGCCTCGTTGGGTTTTGATTTGGTTTTTCCGAGGTTGATCGTGTGTGTGTTGCTATTTGTGCACCCCTGCAGGGTAAATCTTTCTGAAAGCCGTGTCCGCGGTTATGGACGACTTGGAGCACAGTATCTCAATTATAGACAAGCATAACTAAAGTAGTGCTATAAATTTGACTTAATATGTGACTAGTAATCAACTTCACTACAATGGAATGGATAATAAAAGTGCCAACAACTGGTGGAACTGGGGTGTACATGTAATGTTATACCTGCCTAGTAAGTATCGCAACTCCAATGGAATGAAATAAAATTGCCAACAACTGTTGGGTTTGGGATGACTCATGCTATCTATATATGACTAGTAATTGCTTCAACTATAATGGAATGAATAAAACTGCCAACTGTGTGAGTTTCTCGGTTTGACTTCCTCGTTTGGTCTCGAGGGGGGAATATCAGGATGGGTATGATTGGTGTTAGTATCAGGTTGGATTCGAATAGGTCTTTCTTACCCCTCTCTAATAGCCGACAGATGTATCGAGTCTCTATAGGTTGTTTAGTGCATGCTTCGCTGCAACTTCAGTCCACCATACCTATGTAGGCGAGAGCCGCCGAATTCTAGCCTCGCCGTGTACTGGCCTCAATACTGATCGCTCCCTTTTTTCTTTGCCCTTTGTCGGCACCCCTTTTGTTTTAATAGGTATAAGTTCGACGTCGTCAGCAGGGTTACCCTTCCGGCTTGGCCTGGGCAGGGTTATGGACGCCATTGGTTATTCTTCAGGGCTCTTAGCCCCATTTGCATCTTGTCCGTAGTCGGACGCTCTATCGTTTTCAAGGTGATTTAGATCTTTGTATATTATATCTGTATTCTTGACTCATGGAGTCGTTGTTGTATATATATGTTCTGTGGGTTCCATCATGGACTAATGTGTAATGGTATTACTTCATTCTCCACCCGCACGCAAGTGTCTGGTGGGTGTCCGTGAATCGTTTCTATGCGGGTTTTGGCGGGAAGCGCTAAAACTTGCATAGGGACGATTCGAGGGTGTTACAAAGTGGTATCAGAGCCCAGCAGTTACGATACCCCACTGGTCCAGCCTGTAGGATAACCTAGCTAACGGACGATGTAGAGTGTCAAAACTATTTTGCAAAATCGGTTGGATAGATCTGATTAGGTCTGCTTTTGCTTCTTACCCCTCTGCTATTCTCCTCTTACCTTCGCGTGTTTTGAATCTACTCTTATCTTTTCTACGAGTCCAAGATTTCTCGTGGTTAGGTTTTCTGTCGTACCTTCCGGGTTTAGGTTCCTTCCTCTTACAACGGTGTTTCTACATCCGGACTTCATGCTATCTAGGGAAGCTTTCATCTGGTGTGCCTTTCAGTGGGCCAAAATCTACTAAAATCTTTCTTGGTATCTTCCGCTGTTTCCAAGACGACGACATCATCTATGCCAGATCTGATGAAGAGCCTACATCACTCCTTTGTTTTCAGGACACCGCTTTTGAAGATCTTCAGTCTAAAATTCCGAGAGTTGGTTGCATAATTCTCCTATTCCTGTGTAGAGTAATGCTTTGGGTGCGCGATGGACTGATCACCATCCGATTACTCTTATCATTCGCTTTGTACATTGAATCGGTGGATCAATGCGATTTGACTCCTTCCATGGAAGTTAAAGGTGGCCATACCTTTTGAGACCTTTAGGTTCGTCCTTTGTTTATTCGGAGCGTTCCCCTCAACGAACGGGAACACTGACCTGTTGGTGGTGGTGTCGTTGATTTCGACATGAAGAAAGAATCCCTGTTAGTGGTGTTAGATCATCGGCCTTCTTCCCCGTACCATGAGGCGGATCTCGAGGGCGAGATCCCTTGTTAGTGGTGTCGAATTGTAGCACCCCAGTAAAACCACTACTAGAAAATCGCGTGTTGTTTTTATTTTCTGCATCATCATGACTGCATGCTCATGTCATCATGCCACATTGCATTTGAGCATCGTCATGTCATCATGCATTTGTTTGCCTAAAACTATTTTCTAAATGCCTAGTTTTGTTTTTTCTAAATATCCCCCGTCTTTATTCAAATCAAAACCCCTGTCTCTCCCGAATATTTTGTTTGTCTAAAAACAAATTACAAACGTCTTAAAATAATAACCAAAATTTATATTATTTTTGGGAGGCAGCCAGCTGATGACCCACAAGTATAGGGGGTGTATCGTAGTATTTTCGAGGGAAGTGAAACCCAATTTATTGATTCGACACAAGGGGAGCCAAAGAATATTTATAAGCCTTAACAACTGAGTTGTCAATTCAGCTGCACCTGGAAACAATCTTGCTCACAGCAGTTTATCAGTAGCAACAGTTTTGTAGTAGGAATAGTAAAGTAACAGCAGTAGTAAAGCAAAGACAGTAGTAACAAAAGCAGTAAACAGTGGGATTCGAGTGCGATAGGCATAGGGATGGATGGACGGGCGTTGCATGGACAAGATAATTCACATAGCAATCAGAACATAGGGCAATTGCAGATAAATAAGATAAAGCATCCAAGTACTAGACAATCCTAGGCATGTGTTCAATACATAGTCATACGTGCTCGCAATGAGAACTTGCACAACATCTTTTGTCCTGCCAGCCCGTTTGCAGCGGGGCCTCTAGGGAACTACTGGCAATTAAGGTGCTCCTTTTGATAGAGCACTGAAGAAAAACATTAACACTCCATGAACACATATGATCCTCACATCAAAGCCATTCCCTTCCGGTTATCCCGATTTCTGTCACTTCGGGGCCATAGGTTCCGAACAACAACGTGTGTATACAACTTGCAGATAAGACCAAAAACAATACTATCATAATGAATCAATAACATGTTCAGATCTGAAATCATGGCACTCGGGCCCTAGTGACAAGCATTAAGCACAACAAGTCACAACAAAGTCATAAAGCACTAATAAAAGATACTAGGCATCATGCCCTAACAATCTGATGCCATTACATGAATGATCTCATCCAATCCCTACCATCCCCATAGCCTACAGCGGGGGATTACTCACTCATAGATGGGGGAAACATGGATGGTTGATGGAGATGATGGTGGAGATTGATGGAGATGGCTCCGAGGGCACTTCCCCGTCCCGGCAGGCTGCCGGAACAGAGACTTTCTGTCCCCCGAATCTCCCCTTCGGTGGTGGCGGCGCTGCGGAACTTCTTCTGGAAAAACATCGACCCCCTGGAGTTTTTAGGTCAGAAGGCTTCTTATAGGCGAAGAGGGAGACCGAGGGGGTGCCTGGGGCCACCACACCATGCCCTGGCGCGGCCAGGCCCATCCCGCGCCTGGGGGGTGTGGCCAGCCCCTGGCCCTCCTCCGTCTCGTATTCTGGCTCCTGGAGTCTTCTAGAAAATAGGCACTTTGGCTTTTGTCCCGTCTAATTCTGAGAATATTCATTTTCTGACTTTCCTGGAACCAAAAACAGCAGAAAACAGGCAGCTGGCACTGTGGCTCTTGTTAATAGGCTAGTCTAAGAAATCATATGAAAAGTACTTCAAAGTGTGGACAAAACACAAGAAAGTGGATAAAACCAAGCATGGAGCTTCAAAAATTATAGATACATTTGCAATGTATCACCAGCCAGGCCCAAAAGCCCAGTCGGCCACCTCCAAACCCTAGCCTAAAACTAGTTCCTACCCAAACCCTAACCCTCACCACTCACCTCACCCAGCCTGCCGACCCACCCTGTGCGCCGCACCACACCCTAGTGGCACACACACACCTAGCACCTACATGCGCGCACACCTGATCACAACATGACCCAACACGGTGCACCTACACCTAACCGGTACAGTCCCACTACTCCACCACTCCCCAACCCGCCTCGATCCCGTGGCCCCACCCCGATGCGACCGACCACGTCGCGATTCCCCACCCGATGAAATCGTCCCCAGACGCGTCGCTCCTCTCTCTGTCTCACGCTTGCTCACCCGTCGCCGTCGACCTGCCCTTCGCCCCCGCTGCGTGCGCCATCGTCCATGGTGCCTTACCGCCGCTGCCAAGCTCGGTGTTGTCCATCGCCAGGTGCTGCGTCGTCTCGCGACCGTGCAACCCCCTCCTCTGCAAGCTCCTCGCGACGCCACCGGATCCCCTCGTCGTGATACCCGCAACACCACCAACCGCGGGCCCTGCCTCTGAGCACGGCCCTGCCTCGCGCTCGCCCGCATAGCCGGCCTCGCTCCTGTCCCACGTCAAGCTCCACCTGGCCCCACCACTGTGACGGGCGGTCCTCCTCTCCGCATCCTCCTAACCCGGACGAGCCCGGCCCAGCCTCGCTCGGACCCCGCGATCATCGCGGCCCCAGGATGCCGCCGCCGTTCTCCTCGCCAGCACCGCCCTGCAAGACCGGCCTCGTCGCTTCTCGCCTCCCTCTCTGGCCGCCTCCCTCATCCTCGATAGCCCCGTTCGTGCTCCTCGTTGTCGCTGCTCTAGGACCCGAGCCTCGAGTCCCTCTGTCGCGGCATGCCGCTGCATCGACGGCTTCGTGTGACGCCAGCGAGGTCCTGCCTCCTCGCCTCTGCGCTGTACCACGGCCTTCCTATCGCTGACGCTTCGCTGCCCCGCGCGCGTACTTTGATGACGCCCTCCCCCCGAGCATCTGCGCCCCCCGTTCTTCGTCTGTCCGCCGGTGCGTGTAAGCCAGGAGGTGCACACCCGTGTCCATGCGTGTATGTGTTCGTGCTTGTGTGTTGCTTGTATTCAAGGCAGTGACCTCGCTCCATATTCATAGTATCCGGAGCTCTGCCTAGACCCCATCTACGCTATCAAGATCCTAACACCGTGTATGAGTGCATCTGAAGACCAAACCCCGGAGTCCGGAGATCAAGACCGATCCCGGCATCCGAAGACCGAACCGAACCCTCGGAACCCCAAGATCTTCGGACCTTGATGTATGACCCTATCTGAGACCCCCTATTTTTATAATATATGATATATGTCTTGTTGCATATTAAATCATTCATACTTGCATACATATTTTGTGGGTGTTTGAGGGTATTTCGACAATTCACCTAAATTAAATATGGAAACTATATGTGGACTATTATAGTCTTATATTGACTCCATTTAAATTTCTGTAGCGAACCGATGCCATGTTTTGACTTGTTAATCCAACATTTAAATTGCGGGGTATCTAAACAACTTGAATCATATAATTATTGTCGGGACCCCGGTTCAGCTTAATATTGTCTAGTCGCATCGCATCTTTGCCATGTCATGAATCATATCATAAACATGGTGATTTTTCTGTCGTAGTATTAAATAGTGCATCCGGTGTTTCTTTTAGTGCCTTGGTTCTTTGTAGATTAGGACGTTGAGTTGATGCGAGTATCGACAAGTTCTTCGGTTAATGTATCTTCAACTGTGTTTCCCAGGCAAGCAATCTCCCCCTTTCTACCTATTTTTGCATTTATCGTCTTTACTTCCTTCATGTTGATCTACTGCTATCCGTGTTGCGATGCTTTAGTTTCCGTACCATTTATATTCCTTACAGCCTCTATATTGCCTTGGACACATCCTATTGCCTGTTGTTTGATAGATAGTCGGCCTTGCGAGTCGTAGTTGCTTGCTCAGGTGCTGCTTCGTGTTGTTGTCGCTCCACCGTTGTTGGAAGGTTGGCACATGTTTAATGGTGGAGAGGATCATGACTTTAAATACAACTATTAAATTGCTGGGATAACTAATGAAAGAGGCACCGGTGGGCAATATATGCTATTTAGTTTTTCATGTCCACTTGTGTCCCGTAGGCCCCGAGTACTTGATACCTTTTCCTTGACTACTCGCACTATCCACATACGGGAGAGTCTATGAATCCCCCTTAGCCAGAGCTTGATTCATTTCTTATTTCTTGGGGCCACAAACTAGTTTGGGGCTTTATTACTATCCTGTACTTATGCCATGCTTTACTGCTTTATTTACGATTGTGCGTGGAGCACCTGTACTGTTTTGGATACGGAGTGTTTTTGCGGTATCGACAAGCCCAGTCACACTTTCGGGTTCCCAGTCGTTTACAGCCATTGACGCAAACCTTGGGTCCGTCTCGGAGCCGGCCAACTTTGTTGCGGGTAGCTTAATGGGGTGGCCCCCTGAAATATTTTATGAATCCTGTGATTGCTTTGTCATGAAAGCCTCGTTGGGTTTTGATTTGGTTTTTCCGAGGTTGATCGTGTGTGTGTTGCTATTTGTGCACCCCTGCAGGGTAAATCTTTCTGAAAGCCATGTCCGCGGTTATGGACGACTTGGAGCACAGTATCTCGATCATAGACAAGCATAACTAAAGTAGTGCTATAAGTTTGACTTAATATGTGACTAGTAATCAGCTTCACTACAGTGGAATGGATAATAAAAGTGCCAACAACTAGTGGAACTGGGGTGTATCGTGTCATGTTATACCTGCTTAGTAAGTATCGCAACTCCAATGGAATGAAATAAAAGTGCCAACAACTACTGGGTTTGGGATGACTCATGCTATCTATATCTGACTAGTAATTGCTTCAACTATAATGGAATGAATAAAACTGCCAACTGTGTGAGTTCCTCGGTTTGACTTCCTCATTTGGTCTCGAGGGGGGAATATCAGGATGGGTATGATTGGTGTTAGTATCAGGTTGGATTCGAATAGGTCTTTCTTACCCCTCTCTAATAGCCGAAAGATGTATCGAGTCTCTATAGGTTGTTTAGTGCATGCTTCGCTGCCGCTTCAGTCCACCATACCTATGTAGGCGAGAGCCGCCGAATTCCAGCCTCGCCGTGTACTGGCCTCAGTACTGACCGCTTTTTTTCTTTGCCCTTTGTCGGCACCCCTTTTGTTTTAACAGGTATAAGTTCGACGTCGTTAGCAGGGTTACCCTTCCGGCTTGGCCTGGGCAGGGTTATGGACGCCATTGGTTATTCTTCAGGGCTCTTAGCCCCATTTGCATCTTGTCCGTAGTCGGACGCTTTATCGTTTTCAAGGTGATTTGGATCTTTGTATATTATATCTGTATTCTTGACTCATGGAGTCGTTGTTGTATATATATGTTCTGTGGGTTCCATCATGGACTAATGTGTAATGGTATTACTTCGTTCTCCACCCGCACGCAAGTGTCTAGTGGGCGTCCTTGAATCGTTTCTATGCGGGTTTGGCGGGAAGCGCTAAAATTTTCATAGGGCCGATTCGAGGGTGTTACAAAAGCCTCTTGAAGATGCCAAAGTGTGGCTCGATTCCGAGCTAGCACTCGCAAAGTGTGATGAAGCAAGAGATGTAGAGAATGGAATTTGGGGACAGCTAGTGCAGCTGGAGCCCATAGAAACAAAGAAGACCCCTGACAAAAGGATGCAGGGGAAGATAGAGACCTCGAATGACAAACACAAGGAACATCACTCAGAAACCCCGAGGAGGACGAGGGATTACCTCATCGCCGGGCACTCTCGAGTCATCTTCCGTAGATGGAAGAGCTCCATCTTGACGAAGAAGGTGCAGCTCAGGGACTTGATGATAGACGCGCGCCAGGAGCCGTTGGTGACACGGGTGTCGCCCTTCTTCTTCCCAGCGGCGGTGGCGCTAGTGCCCACGGCAGTGGTGCTGCCCTTCTTCTTGGCGGTGGCAATGGTGGCCGCAGATCCCGTGGCGGTGCCTCCCTTCTTCTGTCCCATCTTTCAATGGCGATGCAAGTGGAGGAAGTAACTGGGGAAAACATGGAGCTGGTCCAGTGCCACGACGAGAAAGTGTGCAAGGAAGCAGAGAGAGCAACAATGGCGAAGTAGGCACGACCAAGAAGAGAGATGAGGAAAAAATTACCATAGTTGCGCTGCTACTTAACCTCCTCGCGGATGTCATCCAACGGCCAACAAAAACCCTACTGAACGCGTGGCGCACATCGCCATCGACATGTGGCGAAGGTGAACCACGAACCGTCCCCCACTACTCCCATTACGCGCGGAAATCAAGGAGACGCAGTTAAAACAGAATACGCACGCGTAGTCAAACCAAAGTCAGAAAGTAGGACCCACTGCTCGTCATGTCCCATCAAAACCGCTCACGCGGGCAACTGAAGTCATCATATCATCAGCAATGATGTCATCGATTCCAGCAGAAGAAAATTTCGACTACTATCGTTCTTGCTCGAGTCTTCGACTCAACCAAGCACCCGGGGGCTACTCCTAACAGGAGCGCTGGCCATGCAACCGAAAGAAATTTTATGCAGGTGTACAAACTTCACAAAAACCCATCACTCGAATCAACGATATGGCAGAAGCCCATGGCGTTGTCAAAGCCCAATGCAGAATTCGGGTGACCCATGGACTCTCTGATTGCTTGCAACGAAAGAAGAAGCTTAAGATAGAAAGTTCAAAGGGACAAACCCTAATCTGTAACCGACTCGACCTGCTACCCGAGACCTAGCCTATCTATATAAAGGCTAGGAGCAGGCGGCGAGGAGGACAATCACAACTCTAGTTTCCGCCACCATCGCCAGATTGCATCTACGCACCCCTGTAATCTTCGATTCCTTCGATAATTCCAAGAGCAGACAAGCAGGATTAGGGACCTCTACGAGGCCTGAACCTGGGTAAACCTTGCGTCCCTATGTGCTTGTTTGCTAGCCGATTGATGCCTCTAGAGCTCCCTCCTTCTCCAAAACCCAAGTCCATAACAATGGGCATTGACGAGTTAAACCCTCGTCACTTTTCTTTTGCTTTGTATATTTTTCTTTCTCCTATTTTTTTGCTCTCCCTTGATGCTACCTAGTCACACTTGCTATTGATTTTTCCCTCTCACTATCCAAGGACAAATGCACAATGCTCAAGCAAACACAAAATGAGCCACTCTCGTGGGATAGGTACACACAAACGAAGATAGGGGTTAACAAGATGACGCAAGTTATACCTTCATTGGTGATGATGAACTTGCCGTCGGTGGTGCGGGATGATGTTCGTGGGTCGTGGTGTCGATGAGCGTGGAAGTTGTTGATGCGGAAGCTTTTTGTTAGTTGACGACACGCACACGGGCACAAGCAAACAAAAGTAAATTAGCCAATGCAAGATAAGAGGCAAAATTGTCAAAATCAGGCGCCAGGGCCGGAGACTCCGGGGTCTCGGGCCGGAAACTCTGGTCCAGGCAGGAAACTCTGGTGTGGACAGGCCGAAAACTCTGGTGTGGGCCAGAGACTCCGGTTTGCAGGCCAAAAACTCCGGTCTAGAGTCAGATCGCGAACTACTCGAGTTCTTGAGCGGAAATCCATGCCTTGGGTCCTCAAATCCGCGAAAAATTGGCCAAATTGGGCTGGGAAAACATAGGATAAAGCTGGACCAACACCTTAGACAAGATTTGGTTGGATCAAAACCACAAATAACACTCCAAATCAAGAGATCGATCCAAAGGAAAATTTGGGCTATTCTTGTGGGATTTTCGATTTTTTGGTGGATAGAAGAAAATTTTGTGGGGGAATTCGTGAGCAACGAAGCTCTTGATACCAATATGTTGAGGGCAAACCTCGAGGATGGCCCGATCTTTCATGATTCCTGTTCAAATCGAGGGTGGAGTGCGGGGGAAGGAGAGGCGGATGAACATGAAGCACGCACGCACGAAGAACACGATGAACACACACACGCAAAACCATGATACACACCAATAGCTCACGCCGGTGGTGACCGGTCCGGTGCAATCCCTAGGATCGGCATCAGGCGGAGGACTCTCTCTTGAACCGGCATTGTGAGTAGGGAGACTCGGTGAGATCTTGACGTCTAGGTAAAGGTACTCCGATGCCTAGGCCTTGTACAACGCGGAGGCACGATGCAAACTCCAACGAGGTTTGGGATACTTGGTGCTCCTTTATCAAAGGAGCATGAGGCAAGAACTAGATAGATCCACAAAGGGGTTTCCACTAATTCCAAATATCATGCCTAGGGTTTACAATAGAGGTGGGGGCTATATATAGGCCAGCCACAAAGTCAGGGATACTTTAGGGATAGTAGATAAGTTCTGGACGGACTAAGGGGTACATGGGCCGAAGGCCCAAAGGCCTTTTACATGCCTGGCGATGCTCGGTCCGGAGACTCCGGTGTGGTGGACCGGAGACTCTGGTCTGGGCTAGAGATTCTGGTCGGTCTCCGGTCCATCTCCGGAGTGACCATCTGGCTGTCCTTGAGCTCGATTTGAGGGTCAGACCGGAGGTGGGACGGAGTCTCCGGGGTCTTCAGGCCGGAGACTTTGGTGAACCAGAGACTCCATTGTGCGTAGACCAGAGACTCCAGTCTGAGCAGCTCTAGTGGCTTCTGCTTCATGCCCTGCTCCTTGTTCTCCATCCTTGGGTGGTTGGTGCTGTGTTGGAGCTTTGTACATGATGATGCATAGAGTAGCTGCATGAAGTAGCACAACATCCATGGATGTATCAAATTGGCACGAGGAGAGGAGCGAGTTCACCTTAGCTTGAAGGAGTTTAGCTCGGGCACGAGTCATGGGTCCACTTGGGGAACTTGGTGGTGTAGATGTAGGAGCGCCATAGGACGGGCTGCATCACCTCATCAGCGGTATATCCGGTCAATAGGAAAGTGCCACATATATCTTTGAAACATGCAATATGCTCATATGGATCAGGATCTTCTTCATCTGCAGTAAATTGCTTCTTGTGTAAAATACCAAGTAGTAGAGGATTTATTTCAAACCCCTTGTCTTCTTATTGGGGTTGTCTCTTTTGTAAATATCATATGGCTTCCCAAAGCAGTTGAGTGGGTTACCACTAGTCATATGCTCAAACTCCATCATGTTGGTGGAAACCTGTAACTCAAAACAAAATTTAGCAAGATAAAAATAAATAAGCAAAAACTAAAAGACCTATAGCGCTTAGCTCCCCGGCAATGGCACCAGAAAATAGCTTGATGACTGCAAGTGTATAGATCGTTTGTAGCTAGTTTTGAAATAAAGATATCGATCCCACAGGGAGTAGGAGTCTGAAGTCTAATAATTCTTGAAATAAATTTTATGATAGAAATGCTAGATAAAGTTCTAAGTGACAAGATAAAATGCGAGTATTGTGTAAAAAGGTGTTTTTGGGTTTTAGGTATAAGAGCAATAATAAAGTAAAGTAAAATAACTGAATACAGAAAGTAAGTATCGCGTATGTAAGAGAGATTGGAACTGCAATAGGGAAAAAGCATTCTCAGGGAGTAGCGGATACACCTCTAGCATTATAAGGATCTAAGATAAAGATTATCATCATGAACATTCTCAACTATGTATGTGTGGGAGGAACTCCGTATTTGGACAAATAGGCAGCAACTGTTGCTCACATCATCCTCATAACCACATCAGTCAGCAATCGACATCAATTGAATTACTGCGCTATTAAGGGACGTAATCCCGTAGGACGTATCCCATGGCATAGATAGTGTTCCGTGAGTTTCCTCGGTTTCCCAAGTTGATAGGTAAGGGGTGCCAACAACTTTATAGTCACTATAAGTGCTAGCACGCCTCCGTCTACTAACTACTAGTTCCCTCCATCAAGTCCCCATGAGAGGCAAATATTGAGAGGTCGACTTCTCTCAACATCAAGATGTAGAAAATCTAACACATGGTCACAGCGATGAATATCATAATAGATTTTATCTTATTTCAATCTCATACTAGGGTTTCTCCATCTCCCCAATAACTAGAGATCTACTCAGACATGGAGGCAATCAACCTCATGGCAATAGTAATGGTAATGGAAACAATCATAGATGAATAGTACTTGTATAAATCCACAAAGAGTACGGGAATTACAACAAGATCTAGACAAGATGTAGATGGGATGGATGGAGATGGTGGTGATGTAGCGGTGGATGATGAAGATCGATGCCTTAGCCTCCCGGATTTGCGCAGGGCGAAGATGGATCCCCGGTGGATGAGTTCCCCCTCCAGATGCCTTCCAAAGGTGAGGATTCTGCGATTTCTGGGTGTTCTGTATGTCGTCTCTCCGAACCAGTTGCACGGGGTGAAACTATTTGAGGAGACGGAGGCGGCGCCAACTATATGGCCAGAGCTATACGGCCAGAAAGTTTGCTCCGGACGTATAGTTGGTCATTGAACTCTCTGCCTCCTTTGTTCGCTTCTAGTTTTCTTATGGTATTATTAATATTTCCCAAATAAGAGATTTGCGTTGTTTTTGATTCATTTTATCCATAGTATAACTGCTCCAAGAATTGTATCCATTGGATCTATCATCTGTCGTGATCTTGGTGAAAACAGACATAAAATGTGCGCTCGAGCGCCGTAAAATACCAAGATCCTATATCTACAATACAAAATAATAATGTAAAACATGATGCACTATTGATCTGAGAGGAGTCTCAATCATGTCTACATTATTCGCGAACCGTAGGGTGACATACTTAAGAGTTACCGGACACCATTTTGGAGCACATATGTTTCAGACGAAAGAATTGCAAAGCGCAGGAATTGTTTCGATAGAAACCAGAAATTGTTTCGGGTGAAATTGCAGAAAGTGGTTCTGCATGTGATACTGAAATATTGCAAGGGGTTATATGTGAATGTTTGCTAATTAAAGTAATTAAAAAAATTCTGAATAAATTTAATAAAAGAGTTTTATTAAATGAGAGGGCATTAAACTTGAAGAATTTTAATGCATTTAAAGTGGGGACTTTAAAAGGGAATGTGAAGAGGCATTTTAATGTGGAGGGGTTACGACCACATGAATGGGGGAGGTGAGGAGTCACCCCCCATGTGCCGGCCATGGAGAGGAGGGGCACCCCCTCCTCCTCCTTCTTCCTTACACCTCCTTATGAAGGATCTCTATCCCCCTCTAGAATTATTCCCCCATGGTCTCGGATTAGCGAGATACATGTTCCCGGTGGCATTTCGTCTGGAAGGAGTTGCTGCTTCCGCTGGATCGCTGGAGCAAGGAGGTGGAGGTTATCCGGTGGCTTGAACGTGTATGCGAGTACGGATGCGCTGCTGAGTTGTGGCGCTCGGACTTCCTCACGATCTTGAGATTGGCAAGTGTACGACTACATCAACCACGAGTTCCTACTCGTTAACAAAACTCGTTGTCTTCGAGGGTAAGTTCTCGTTGGATGTATGTCTACTCGTTTCTTTGTACCTAGTAGATAGATCTTGGCTTGTAGATCTCATCGTAGGATTTTTTTTGTTTTCTATGCTCCGGACCCAACAGTAATTCCCGTACTCGTTGTGGATTTATACAAGTACTATTCATCTATGATTGCTTCCATTACCATTACTATTGCCATGATGTTGATTGTCTCCATGTCTGAGTAGATCTCTAGTTCTTGGGGAGATGGATAAACCCTAGTATGAGATTGAAATAAGTTAAAGTCTATTATGATATTCATCGCTGTGACCATGTGTTAGATTTTCTACATCTTGATGTTGAGAGAAGTCGACCTCTCAATATTTGCCTCTCATGGGGACTTGATGGAGGGAACTACTAGTTGGTAGACAGAGGCGTGCTAGCACTTACAGTGACTATAAAGCTGTTGGAACTCCTTACGTATCAACTTCGGAAACCGAGGAAACTCACGGAACACTACCCATGCCATGGGATACGTCCTACGGGATTACGTCCCTTAATAGCGCAATAATTCAATTGATGTCGATTGCTGACTGCTGTGGTTATGAGGATGATGTGAGTAGCGGTTGCTGCCTATTTGTCCAAATACGGAGTTCATCCCACACATACATAGTTGAGAATGTTCATGATGATAATCTTTATCTTAGATCCTTATAATGCTAGAGGTGTTTCCGCTACTCCCTAAGAACGCTTTTTCCCTATTGCAGTTCCAATCTCTCTTACATATGCGATACTTACTTTTTGTATTCAATTATTTTACTTTACTTTATTATTGCTCTTATACCTAAAACCCAAAAACACCTTTTTACACAATACTTTTATTTTATCTTGTCACTTAGAATTTTATCTAGCATTTCTATCGTAATATTTATTTCAAGAGTTATCAATATCTTTATTTCAAAACTAGCTACAAATGATCTGTGCACTTGCAGTCATCATAGTTCATAGTCAGGTGCATCCCATGCCACCTGATAAGTTGTTCACGCTAGTGGTATACACCCCTGAGACAAAAGACAATGGTTCTACATCCACCAAGCATAGAACGGATACTACTAATATGTACGACGAACAGTAGAGGGCCCTCAGATTACCATGTCGCAGGTGATGAGCTCCTCAGTACTGTTGGAAGCCCTGAAGAGAGTCACCTTGAAGCTCTTCTACTTGTTCATGTACTTGAAGGCGAGGATGTCACCAACTCATAGCTTGATCTTCAATGCAAACTCCCTCCAGCCCTTCATGAAGTACATCTGCCACTCGAACATCTGCAGCTGCACACCGTACTCATAGAAGGAGGAGGTCTTCGGGGTGAGAGTGAAGACCTGCTGCCTTATTTGCAGCTGCTTCAGCACTACCACCTGATGTCTGCAAGTGCACAATTGTTTGTAGCTAGTTTCAAACTATATATATCGATCCCACAGGGATCCTAAAGGTAAGTGTTTATGAGTGAAGTCTCTGTCACACTCAAAGTTGTCACAGGTCTTCGAGTGAATTGACTGCAAGTGTGGAAATAAGAATGAGATTTGGATTAAACTAGATGTATTTAAATAAAACTAAAATGTAAATTATGAGGATATATACATGGATTATGATGATTCTGACTACTTGAACTGAAAGGAAATATTGAGTCAAATCAATAATGACTATCAGGTGAATTCATTCCTAGTTGACCATGATGCTTTCATTTATAAGAACTTTATATTTCCTAAGTCTTTGTGCTATTGTATGATCAGGTAAATGGGAGAAGAAGGCGTAGCATGGAGCGAGGAGCTGAAGCATATGGAGCATGGCGTGTTGATCAATGAAGAATGCACGAGGGAGGAGAGGGAGGAGGCGTAAGGAGCTACCAAGAAGAAGATCAACACATGGCAGGATCTTTGTCGCGTCAGAGAAACGACGCGTTTTCCTGCCACGACACAAAAATAGAGTCCTTTTCTGCCACGACAGGCTACCGTGGCAGAGAAACATGCCCAATGTTTGCCACGATAGAACCCTGAGACGAACCCAACTTTGGGTCGGTTTGTATCCTAGTTAGGTGGGACCAAGTCATCCCAAGCTTAGGCCGCCGCCCCCCCAAACCTCTTAAATAGATGGGACGCCACAGAAGTTAGGTTTTAGACCACGTTAAAATATTTTGGAGTTGTTTCTTTCATAGAACCTCTAGAATTGCCCTGTGATCGATTCTACCAACTATAATTGAGTGTGATCTATTGTTCCACTAGGAATTAGTAGATTGCAATCTACCGTTTGTGGTCGACGGCTACATGCGCAAGAGCGTGGTGTTGTGAATATCCTACAGGGTTTGAGAGTTTTTGCATTGGCATCAGGGTTCGAGCGGGAGAGTTCATAGCTACATGATAGTTATCTATCATCCACCATCATCATCGACAAGTGCTTGCTAAGAAGATCGGGCCACCCCATATCATCTTGGTATCAGATTTGCTCGTTTACTAGGTGGGCAATCCATAATCCATCCATAGATTAGTTTGTGGTTTTCGTCCTATACAGAAAAAAGGCCCACAAAAAGAGTTGCCATAGCCTAGATTACATCATATTTGAGTAATAGTTGCTGGTCGTGTTCCTCTACTAGTCTAGATCTAGATCTGTTCTTCTTAGATTTCTTTTTGCTTTCTAGTTGTTCTAGTCGAGTTCCCCATCAATTGTTTCCGCCACCATCAAGTCAGATCCGATCCAAGCAAATAGTCCTAGTTGTTTACTACTTGGCAAGTCAGAATTGAAAAAATAAATCATGCCGACTCTGTCGTGGCACAAAAAACGCCCATTCTTTTGCCACGAGTCCGTGTCTGCCACGGATCCGTCTCCTGCCGCGGCACGATTTCGTGCTGTTTTTCTGCCGCAAGGTACAGATTCTCTACCACAGCATAGTTTTGCCCTGTTTTTCTACCACGGCAGCCATATAAAAAATTGTGAAATTTTGCAATTTTCCAAACCTTAGCTACAGCCATTCTATTTCATAAGTGTAGGAACTTTCCCATTGAGACTAGTTTCCGCTCTTACTGGCTGCTCGTAGGGTTTTGGTGCTGTGCTTTGTACTTTGGCCGTGTGTGATATTAAAAAAAGAGAAAGAGAATATAGCAAAAGAAAAAGCAAAAAAAAGAGAAAGAAGCTATACAAAAGAAAAAAAAGGAGAATTGAGCAAGAGGCCTAGTGATATCTTTGTGCACCAGTAGATTGAGAAATCTTGTGCCTGTTTTACTTTGAGCTTTACTAGTGTCTCTCTAGCATAGTGCAAAACCCTTCATAGTTGCATTGCCACGTTTATCTCCATGTGTGTGTTTCTTGGGTTTTGTACAATCAACACTAGTACTTGTTTGCGGTGTAGATAGGATACCATACCTACAGGTCCATCATAAATAACATGTGTGCCGTGTGATCGTTCTCCATACCCTTGATATTCACTTCATCACATCAGTGCATAAGTCTTTGATTTTGTTTGATAAAACATCTCTATTCACTTTGGAACGATAAGATCTACTTTCTTGTCAGTTGTGAGTGAGTTGTGAGTGTTCCACCAAGCAGATTTTGTTTTGTGCACTAACGTACTAATCATGTCTTCTAGTAGTGTTGATGTGATGCAGAAAAAGGATGCAGATGATTATCCCTTTTCATTATAATCCTATTGCAGCAACACATTTTGGGAAGAGGATTCAGGAGTGGTGCCTAATTCGGGTTTGTTCCACTTCATCACAGAAATTAGTGGTAGACAAGCTGCTACTACCATTGATACTTGTACTTCCATAAATTTGGTTAGTGTTGAGGTTGTTGAAAATCTACAATTATACACAAGTGAATTAAAAAACTCATTTATGTTAGCAACTTCTAATCATGCACTACAAGTTACTCAGATCGCATCTATTCCACTCACCATTTAGGGCCCTAGCAGGACGATTTCTTGTTTTGTCGTTCCTAGAGCGTTTAACTCTTGTCATATCATGTTGGCAACAAAGTGGTGTAATCAATTTCAGGTTGTTTTTGGTAGTGAGTGTTCTGATCCTTCGATTGTTTGGAATGATAAACACACTTAGTTATCACGTACACGTATTAAGCAATTTCAGCAGATTAGGCGTCAAAATCTATGTGCACCTATAACCACCAACATTAAACCACACGTTGATCCTGTCGTAGAAGAACCGAGAGTGAGAGTTGATGAGACAAATGAGGTTTCTACTAATGTAATCATCTCTACTCCTAGTGTTGTTTCTTGTGATATCCAGGTTGCTTTTGAAGAAAGGGAGCCGTCTTTTTTACAACCTGTATCACTGGACTGTGCATTGTCACTTGTGGAGGATGTGTTAGTACCTACTAAAACTGAGGAGATTGTTAATGACATTGGTACTTATTTGGAGCTTCATCCAACATGTGTGACATATTGTGTGTCTATTCCTTTACTGAAGCCTCCTTGTGACTTGCCTTGCACTACTATTTCAGCACCATGTGATAGTTTACCAAATTCTAATTTTGATCATGTGGTACTAGTTACACATAAAGAAATACTTGCTCGAATACCACCTGTTGGTATTATGTATTCCATCATGCTAAATGAACCTATGAGTATGAGTTGTGCTATGGATAAGATTTCTGAAATTTCATATCTAAATTCTAGCACATATTCTCCTTGTTTCACTTTCAATCTAATTGGTGAATATAGCATGCATGAAAATTTTCTTGTGGATCATATATGCATTACTTGTGATAGAATCGCTGAACTGAAACAAGCTGTTTTCAGCCATATATGCAATGTGTCACAAAAAGTTTGCTATGGGACAATAGTTCATGTTCGAGATATTATGGAAATACGTTCTGCTCTAGTTGATATATTGCAACCAACACAAGTAATTTTACCTATGTTGGATTGTTCTAATCTTTCTAGAATAGAAACCAAGTTTTCATATTTGTTGTGTTTGTCCCAAAAGTCTCTGTCTAGTTATGTTACTACTTTAGACTTCACTGATATTTGCAAATTGAGTTGCATCTTACATACTGGACAACATGATCATGTTCATAATAATCAGAGTAGCGCAGTTGAAGCATGGCATGAATCAATTTGGTTTTCACACATATTGAATTGGTTTGATCTTGTTCACAAATTTGATCATAGATCTTCTTTGAGAAAACTGAATTTAATATTGAAGAACAAGACTATCTATTTAGTTATTTTTCACCATGATCATGATTCCTTGTACTTCACTTATACCTGCAATTTAAGTTGCTTGATCTATACTGGACATACTTTTCATGTGAACAACAATAATACAACATGTTATATATACATATACTTTGCTTACATGTTCTTTTTGTTTCTTCCACTTTCAGCTTACCCAAAGCCGTGGACGGCTTTTCATGAAGAAAGGGAGGATGATGAGGATATATACAGGGATTATGATGATTTTGACTGCTTGAACTGGAAGGAAATATTGAGTCAAATCAATAACGACTATCAGGTGAATTCATTCCTAGTTGACCATGATGCTTTCATTTTTAAGAACTTTATATTCCCTAAGTCTTTGTGCTATTGTATGATCAGGTACATAGGAGAAGAAGACGTAGCATGGAGCGAGGAGCTGAAGCATATGGAGCATGGCATGTTGATCAATAAAGAATGCGCGAGGGAGGAGAGGGAGGAAGCGCAAGGAGCTACCAAGAAGAAGATCAACACATGGTAGGATCTCTGCTGCGGTAGAGAACCGATGTGTTTTCCTGCCACGGCACAAAAACAGAGTCCTTTTCTGCCACGGCAGGCTGCCGCGGCAGAGAAACATGCCCAATGTCTGCCACGGAAGAACCCTAAGCCGAACCCAACTTTGGGTCGGTTTGTATCCTAGTTAGGTGGGACCAAGTCATCCCAAGCTTAGGCCGCCGCTGTAACACCCTCAAATCGGCCCTATGCAAATTTTAGCGATTCCCGCCAAACCCGCATAGAAACGATTCAAAGATGCCCACCAGGCACTTGCGTGCGGGTGGAAAACGAAGTAATAACATTACACAATAGTCCATGATGGAACCCACAGAAACATATATATATACAACAACGACTCCATGAGTCAAAAATACAGATATACAATACAAAGATCCAAATCACCTTGAAAACGATACAACATCCGAGTATGGATAAGATGCAAATGGGGCTAAGAGCCCCGAAGTATAACCAATGACGTCCATAACCCTGCCCAGGCCAAGCCAGAAGGGTAACCCTGCTAACGACATCGATCTCAAACCTGCTAAAACAAAAGGGGTGCCGACAAAGGGCAAAGGAAAAAGAGGAGCGTTAGTACTGAGGCCAGTACACAACAAGGCTAGAATTCGGCGGCTCTCGCCTACAGGGGTATGGTGGACTGGAGCGGCACCGCAGCATGCACTAAACAACCTATAGAGACTCGATACATCTGTCGGCTATTAGAGAGGGGTAAGAAAGACCTATTCAAATCCAACCTGATACTAACACCAATCATACCCATCCTGGTAGTTCCCCTTGAGACCAAACGAGGAAGTCAAACCGAGGAACTCACACAGTTGCCAGTTTTATTCATTCCATTATAGTTGCATCACTTACTAGTCAGATATAATTAGCCATAGATATCCCAAATCCAATAGTGGTTGGCACTTTTATTTAGTCAATCCATTGTAGTGAAACTGATTACTAGACATGTCAAAGTCAAATTTATAGCACTACTTTAGTTATAGTTGTCTATGATCGAGATACTGTGCCCCAAGTCGTCCATAACCGTGGACACGGCTTTCAGAAAGATTTCCCCTGCAGGGGTGCACAAATAGCAACACACGCACGATCAACCTCGGAAAAACCAAATAAAAACCCAACGAGGCTTTCACGACAAAGCAATCACAGGATTCATAAATCATTTCAGGGGGCCACCCCACTAAGCTACCCGCAACGAAGTTGGCTGGCTCCAAGACGGACCCAGGGTTTGTGACAATGGCTGTAAACGACTAGGAACCCGAAAGTGTGACTGGGCTTGTCGATACCGCGAAAACATTCCACGTTCCAAACAATACAAGTGCTCCACGCACAATCGTAAATAAAGCAGTAAAGCATGGCATAAGTACAGGATAGTAATAAAGCCCCAAACTATTTTGTGGCCCCAAGAAATAAGAAATGAATCAAGCTCTGGCTAAGGGGATTCATGGTCCCACATGCGGATAGTGCGATAGTCAAGGAACAGGTATCAAGTACTCGGGGCCTACGGGACACAAGTGAGCGGTTAAAAACCAAATATTTGCTACTGCCCACCGATGCCTCTGCATTAGTTATAACTATTAATCAAGTTGTATTTAAAGTCATGATCATATCCACCATAAACATGTGCCTACCTTCCAACAACGGTGGAGCGACAACAACGCGAAGCAACACCTGAACAAGCAACTACGACTCGCAAGGCCGACTATCTATCAAACAACAGGCAATAGGATGTGTCCAATACATATAGAGGCTGCAAGGAATATAAAGGGTACACAAAAACTAAAGCATCGCAACACGGATAGCAATAGATCAACAGGAGGAAGTAAAGACTATAAATGCAAAATAGGTAGAAAGGGGGAGAATGCTCGCCTAAAAACATTGCCGAAGGTTCATTATCCGAAGAACTTGTCGATACTCGCATCAACTCAACGGCTTAATCCGCGAAGAACCAAATCACTAAAAAGAAACACCGGATGCACTATTTATTACTACGGCAAAAGATCCAGCATGATGTATGTATGATGCATGCCATGCAACGATGCAGTGCAATTAGGCAATGTTAAGCAGAATCAGGATCCCGACAGTTAATTAGAAGGTTCAAGTTATTTAGAAACCCCGCAATTTAAATGTTGTCTTAACAAGGCAAAACATGGCATTGGTTCGCTACACAAATTTAAATGGAGCGGAAAAACCCTAGTCGTAATCTAGAATACTCGAGGGTCCTATTAGGTGGAAAAATCAAGACTATCAATGTTCGATAAGATGGTAGATGCAAACAGGTATATGGATGATGTATTCGTGTTTCTCACTGTTTTTTGATAAACTTACATACATAAAACAGTTTACTTCGGAATACAGTTTAAAAGACATGGATTATGAAAGTTTATGTACTTATAAAGGAATTAAAGAAATTGGCAATTTTACTTATCCAGGAATCCAATCTGAGTGTATATGTATTCCTCTCCTTTTTCTAAACACATTTCATATATAAAACGTTTTATTTTGCATTACCATTTACAAAATATGGTTTGTGTAATTTACAAATGTTTACAAATGCATTTAAATAGTTGACACGATTTTGACTACTCAAAGAGGCAAACAGAGTTCAGATTTGAATTACATATTAGGAGATATGATTTAGGTAAGATTTGCATAATTTACGGAAACAAATATTTTAACCAGGGGTGGGAATCGAAATCATAACCTGTGAGTTAAATACACGGAGCTGACCAACTCAGTCTGCGGTTCAAAATGAAGACGATATTGAACATGTCATTCTAAAGATTGCAGTGTTGGATCTGATTATATAAAAAGAAAGAAAAAGATTATAACTGCTGGCTGGGGATGAAATCGGTTTTGATAGTGCAGTGTCAAGAAAACGAACCACGGTGCTGCACGACCAAAAATCGAACGAACTAGGCTACACTCCTAAAGTTTTGAGCAAGCCTCAGTTGCTGTAGGTGGCCGGCCGGCGAGCACGGACCTGGAGGTTCAGTGGGCGCGCGAGGGTGCAGGGGTACTCATCCGGACAGGAACGATGGCCCAGTTCGAACTGCGCAGCCGCAGAGACAAAGGGGCACCAGAAACACCGCTGGCGATGAGCACCTGCAGTAGAACATGGCCGTTGACAGCATGATTGGAAAAGGGAGGGAGACCATAGAGGGGTACTTGGGAACGTCGGGCTCACCAAGACCATTTAGATGTGGTCAAAGAGGACGGACGTGGCTAGGAACAACGGTCAACGGTGGGGCTCTGCCATGGGCTCCGGCAGGGTGACGATGAGGAAGCAGCTCCAGCACATCTGGCTTCTCCTGACAAGGCTTGTTCGATGCGGATGACGGCGGCGGTGCTCCTCATGCGACCAGCTGCTCCGGGCGATGACTAGAACGGCGGCAGGAAGCGGCGGCCATGGCAAGTGGAGGAAGGGGAAAAGATCTGGGGCTAGTGTTCATAGGAGGGGTGTGATGTGGATTAAGAGGGGGAAAAGGAGGCTCATCGCTGGGTTGTTGAACGCGCGGCTAATGTCGACCAAGAGGACGAGCTCACGCTGCGTGCGTGAAGGCAAGAAGACGACAAACAGGAGCTCTCCATCGATGGATCAAGTACATGGCTGCTGCTCTACCAAACTGAAGATTAACATTGTTGTTGTTGTTTCCTTGTAGCTTCCAGAACTGAACCAAACATGCACTGTTTTGCCTAGAATTTTAAAAGAAGCCCGAATTGAAAAGCAACTGAAACATATGGAACATGGAGAGATTTAGAAGGCCAGGAACTAGAAGATCAAGGTGGATCCGATATGGGGCAATGCAAGAGGAGAAGAAGGAACCGAGAAGAATTTGCGAAAAGACACAAATAGGATTTTTTATAGTTTTGATTTCTTTTAAATTCCTTTTCAGACTGCAATTTAAAGGGGACCATTTGAATCCTTTTCTAGAGGCGAGGTAGAATTTGAAATAGATTTTGAACACCTGCAGAAAGTTTTGTAGCAAAACAGAATACAATTTGATTACTTATATAAAATTGTTTGTAGGTACTATAATTGGGAGGATGAGACGTATAGAAAAATATTCGAACATGGATTATTTTAAGTCGCAACTTTAGTTAAACAAAATATTGCCATGCCGTTTACTAGAGATGGATGCAATTAAAGAAAGAAAGATAGATTGGTATGCAATATTTGCCAAGACAGTAAGATACATATGAATCGACAAAAGAAAGAGATATATATGGATAACAAGAATATGAAGATGAAAGATTAAGAGAGATAGATATAGATTAAATGTAAGATTATAAGAGATGACAACAAGCAATGTGTGCAAGCTTGCAAAGACAAAGGTGGCCATATTAAGAAAAAGGTAGGTACAAGTTACAAAATTATTATGATGAACATTATGCATGAGCAAGAATAACATGGTGCATGAACAAGATGATGTGATGCATGACATGATGATGCACAAAGTAAAATAACATGCAATTTCTAGTTTTGGGTTTTTCCGAGATGCTACAGCCGCCCCCCAAACCTCTTAAATAGATGGGGCGCCAACGAAGTTAGATTTTAGACCACGTTAAAATATTTAGGAGTTGTTTCTTTCATAGAACCTCTGGAATTACCCTGTGATCGATTTTACCAACTATAATTGAGTGTGATATGTTGTTCCACTAGGAATTAGTAGATTGCAAACTACCGTTCATGGTCGACGGCTACGTGCGCAAGAGCGCGGTGTTGTGAATATCCTACAGGGTCCGAGAGATGTTGCATTGGCATCAGGGTTTGAGCGGGAGAGTTCATAGCTACATGCTAGTTATGTATCATCCACCATCATCATCGACAAGTGCTTGCTGAGAAGATCGGGCCACCCCATATCGGTAAACTTCAGGAATAAAAAGCATAAAAGTAAAGAACGATTCGATTGTTTGTGGTTTTCTGCAGATGATGAAGAAGGCGCAGGGAGATAAAGTTTATGGTGATAGTGACTGTGCGAGGTGGGTGAATTATAAGTGTAACAATTATAATCTTATAAATATATGTGTAGGCGAAGAACCCATAATTAGCCGGAACTCCTCTTGGTAGATTTCATCCCAACTTCAATAATCCTACTAGCGTGTTACCGAAACCATGGTCAATCACTAGACGATTAAGATCCTTCAGGTTGCTTAGCAATTAAGCTCCTTGGATCAGACTAATGCAATAAGCGTAGTGGTTCCTCGAGTCAAACTAGTTTCCCATTGATATCCCCATGTCACTCGGGGGTCGCCGGTCTGCTAGTAAACAAGATCCTATCTATGTAGAACAAATCATCATGTTGTCTGAGCCCTTAATTGGACAACAAGCATTAGGCATCCCACAGATAGTTAAGCACACATAATATAATAATTTAAATCAACAAACTAATGGAAAATATATGGAGGCACATCACATCTCAACAATCCCTTACATCTCCCATGCCCAAGGAACTTTTTTTTGCAGGGCACGCCCAAGGAACTTACTCACACATGAGAAAAGAAAGCATCATCGATATAATTAAATAAAGGTAGTACTTATCAATATTACCGTGGAGATCCGCAATAAGAATAGAAAAGTAATCCAACACAATTAAAGATAGGAAGAAACAATCTCAAACCCTAATCTTGCAAGGTGAAGATCTCTCTCTCAAGTACAAGTAATGGCTATGAGGGTGTGATGGCTAGGAGGTCGAAGATCGTGGAGCGAGATGAAGAACGTCTTCCACTTCTTCTCCGGATCTCTTCTTTCTCCCTTCTGGATGGGATGGCGGCTACTGTGTTATGATTTCACGTTTGGCCTCTTCATGAAAGTTGTCCCTTTTAACAAGACGGAGGCGGCGGCAGCTATACGGCGGTAACTATATGGCCAGAAAATATTCCTGCCATATAGTTGCTTGTTAAAGCTTCTGTATGCTTCCCTTGATTGCTTCCAAAAAGAGACTTGCTTGTTTTTGCATGAATATTGTGTTTCTCTTGTTAAAACCTTTTGTTGATGTTCAGAACTTGAAACACACATTAAAAACCAAGTTTTCTTTGCTACCGAAGTATTAGCGTTAGGTAAAGCTAGAAAACAATCAAATCCAGAAGAAAACCATCAATAAAAACCATCAAAAATATGTCGAATCATAGCTATCAACTCCCCCAAGCTTAGATGTTGCTCGCCCTCGAGTGACAAGAAAATAAGTAAGAATAGCGGAGATTCGAGACTGAAATAAAAAAACTTACAAGCTCGAATTGGTGTCAAATTCTTTTCATCACAATTCCTGCAATCTTAAACATGATCATACAAGTATTCACAAGATTGCACTGAGTCCACTTCCTAGCCACGTATATCTTGCTAGAAAATAAATCATATGCCTGATCAAGTGTCAAAAGTTTAGCTAAGAAAGTGAAAAAAAATCTTTTGGTGTCTCTCTTTGTTGAGAGATGAAAACTTTTTGCTCTTGTTTCTTTAATCAATTAAGAGTACTCAAGTTGGCACCAAAAACATTCAATTTAAGAACAACTCATCTATTCCCATGTCAAAATTTCAAGACTCTCAATGCACCTTTTTCATTTCCTTGTTTTTCAAAAACTTCAGCCCTTTCATAGAGAAATCATGCCACTGTTTTTAACATATTAATTGGGACTGTGTTGCTCACTCGTGACCATGCCAATAGATAACAGTTGAGCAATAATGGGTCAGATCAGTACTACAACTTCACTTGGTACGTAAAACCACGAGGAGACTAAAATTTTACCTGCCATAGCATTGCAGCTACAGACACTTACATAACTCAATAGCTGAAATCAAGTGGTTTCCCACATTTAGATCGTTCATTGGCTAGCGGAGTTAATAGTTCTCCATGGAGCACAGCAGTGTTGTAATGACACAAGTAAAGCAATATCTTACTGTAATTATTAGAAAAAGCAGTGGCATAATCTCTTCTACTTCAAAGCATCCATTTTATCAGACAATTTCATTCAAGGGTGCTATGTAGTCTATTTACATTAATCTCAAATGGGGTTTTGTAGTTCTAAAATCAAATCCTTTGGGCTAAACATGGACTAAAGTCATCTTTTGGATGCTTTTTCTTGTTGTAAAATTGTCGGAAATATTTTTAACCGAGTTCATTGCTCATTTTTTCAAAGCTGAAAAGGAGACACTAGCAAAGGAATATAATTTATAGGATAACAAGCTAAGTGGGGAGTGGCTCAAGTGCAAGCAAGTAAATAATTGTAGGACCAATTTAAAGTTGCAGAAAAGGTGATGAAAGAAATGTGATACCTCCTCTTGCTTGCTTTGTTCTCGTACTTGAGTCGAACCCCCTCTATATTTCCCTATTGCCATGTCACTAGAAATTTGAGCAATCTCTGAGAGAAACAAAGAAACAAATTTGCAATAAAAGTTACAACTATTTTTTTTTGTATTTTTGGTTTAGGAATGCAAACTGAAAGTAGACATGCAATTTTGAAGAATTAAAATAAATCAAAAGAAGAAATACAAATATGAATGCAAGGTTTGGAGGTTTTCAACCCCCCCCCCCCCCCCAAGCTTAGGCTATTGCCAGGCTTAGTTGTTTCTATCATTCGGCGGCTAGCGCGGATACTGCTGGTAGTAGTCAGGGAAGTGGGTCATGAAGTGACCGAAGTTGTGAGTTAAGGCGCTCACATATTCATTCACTCCTTGTAGAGTGTGATCAATCTCCCTAACACATTGGTTGAGCTACTGAAGTTCTTGATAGGGGACGTAGTTGAACCCTTCCTGCGGCTGATTGGGCCATGGGTCCCAGGATCCCCCTTGTTGCTGCTGCTGTCCCTCCTAAGCAGGATTGTATTCCTGCTCCTGCTCATCCTCATCCTACTACTCTCCTTCTTCATCTTCTTCTTGATCAGGCTGGAATTCAACCATGATCTCCACCACTTGATCCTTGGTGAGGATCTAGTTGTCCTTCTCCACAATCGTGAAGGCTTATGGACAGGGAAACAAAACCTGCTCAATCTGTGCATCACCAAGATAACCAAACTGATATGCTCAGAGCCTCTTGTTAGCTCGGTAAACATCAAGGAAACCACAAGTAGTTAAATATTTGACATCCATAAGTTTGGAGCCGTCAACAGGTTGCATCACAGGTAATGTAATGTTCAATGCTAGGGCAAGGTGGGTTACCAATCCACCAATGCGAATGTCACCTTTCTTTTTATTGCTCTAGTGATGAAAGTGCTAGATGAGTAGAGCCGCGGGATTGGGGCTTTGCGGTGCATTGGGGAAGAGTGCCTGGGTGATCATGGTCATGTCCGCATTGGCCATGGAACTGGTATCTCCTCTTCCCAGCAGTGTATTGGCGAGGAACAAAGCGTAGTAGCGAATTGTTGGGTTCTGAATGGTGGACATCTTCTTCTAGTAGAAGTCCCTGCCAACGTTAACAAAAATAACCTCCCAAGTTTCTCCACTTGAGACGCTATATAAATTTGTAATAGTTTACTCCCCATCATGAGGGAAGCCAAAAACATCACAAAATTGTTCCACCGTTATTTCATAATGCTACTGGTTCATGGTGAAGCGTACCGTGCATGCATTACCTTTCTCCCTATGGTCATCGTATAAAGAGGCAAGGAACTCATAGGTGAGCTTGGTGTAGGTATTATGGCTTGCGTAGGCGAGTAGAGATAGCCTGCAATTTGCACACATGATGTCGAAGTCCACCCTCAACCCTGCCGTGGTGAGAAAGCTATCATTGGCCCAACGTGTGGGCATCACCCTCCTTGATGAAACCATGGCCAACTTGGTGTTGAGCTCATCCAGGTGCCCCGAACTCTCGCCATGTTGGCGCTATCTCTTGCGAAAATGCTACCAATTTTGTTCATCTTGATGCACTAAAAAATTTCACCATGAAACCTTAGGCATATTTTTTTCATGATATACGAACGATTCTACTGGAAAAATTTAATCCTAACATGAGAAATCAAAAGGGAAAAACAAAATAAGCTTGAGTTCATCCACTAGATCAATGTGAGAGTTTCAACCATGGATTTCTGAAAAAATAAAGCATGGATAGGGAGAGAAACATACCGATATGTTGATTCCCCAACTCAAACAAACAAAATCCACGAAAAATCAAGAATTCTAGATGGGTTTTGAGAGGTTTGGAGAGAGAATATGAGAGAAAAAGTGAGGAGGAAGAAGAGCCCTAGCCACCCCGGTGCGATTAAGTGGTCACGCCGAACTATACGGGTGCAATTATACGGGCGGGATATGTAGTTCCTGTTGGGTTCATATCATAGAAAACACAATTTTTTCTATGATGGGAACTATTATACGCCAAGATCTATCTACTAGATACAAGCAATGGGTGGATATACATCCATAAAGAACATACCCTCGAAGAACAACAAAGCTTTGTTAACAAGATGGAACTCGTGGATGGTGTAGTCGAACACTTGCTGATCTCAAGATCGTGTGGAAGTCCTAGCGCCGCAAATCAGCAGCGCATCCGTCCTCGCACACACGTTCAGGCCACTGAACAACCTCCACCTCCTCGCTCCAGCGATGCAGCAGAAGAAGCAACTCCTTCCAGACGAAATGCCACCGGGAACATGTATCTCGCTAATCCGAGACCATGGGGGAATAACTCAAGAGGGGGAGAGAGATCCTTCATGAGGAGGTGTGAGTGTGAAGGAGTGAGAGGGGGGGCTTTTATAGGAGGAGGGTGTGGGGGCCCCGGATTAATCCTCCGAGAATCCCTGTTATGCATACAACCACGATCCCATGATCAGTTAGTCATGGCACATAACCGACAAGTATCATTACAACATCCGAGACATACCGAATTTACAAGACTTACATAAATATCATTATGGATACATCAATAGTCATCAGCAGAACTTCATTAAGCGTAGAGCCCACTCCATGCCTTAACTTACAGGCAACTGACTGGGAGAACGTCCTACCTCGCATAGTCATCCACTTCACCTTCTTCTCGATATCTGACCAAGTTAATAGCCAGGGACAATGCCAGTGAGTACTTTGAATATACTCGCAAACCACCTTAAGATAACAATAATAACAAGAGGATATGCATCATGGCTGTGGTAATAGGAGGGCTCCAAGAGAGGTTCTTTTCTCAATTAGTTTCTCTTGTAGATATAGCATCTACATATCTTTGTTGAAAACCTTTTTGAAAAGTTTTGGAATACATCAGGACTAGGTCACCCATTTGTTCTCGTCTTCAGGTCGTCCCACGACCAAACTCCTTTCTCCTCCTTCCGACCATCCCATGGTCAAAACATTTCTCCTTTACGACCATCCCATGGTCAAAGAATTTCCAAAACCATTTACTTTCTGAAAAACCTTTTTAAAAGCAAAACCAGCACCGCTCTACAGCAACCTTCCCAACCGTCCATGACCGTGGACACGGCTATTCGAATAGATTTACACTCTGCAGAGGTTGTACACTTTACCCACACCATCCAGGTACACTACCCTGATCTTCACCGATCGTGGGTCGAGTAACTGATCAAGACTCTCCGGATGCCCACTCCAATATAAGTTCCTACCCTATGAGTGTTATTCCCCTCAACACCGGGACGTCAGGTACCTAGGACCAACCGGAGCGCATTTTGCACTTCCCAAGTGTGCGCTTTCAATGAGGGGCTCATAGTAACGCGTGGAGGCAAGTAGACCCTTCGTTCCTTCTCCAGGTCGATGTCCCACATGGACCTTTACCGGAGAAGGCCCACCCTCTAGGGATCACGATCCCCTGTAGTTGTTGCGAGGCAGCTTATACCAGAATAGGCAAACATCAAATCCAGCCTTGTCCCATTCCAGAGTAATGTGGTTGCACGGGTTAATTGTTCTAGCAAAACTGTAAAGAACCGGGTGCGTTTTTGTAAACCTTTTTCCTCCAGCTTTCCTTCATCATTTTGTAAAACAAACCTTTTTCTTTCTCAACATCTCTTGGGAGGTCCCACCTCACCAAGGTTTTATCATAAAACATTTGGTAAAAACTTTGTCGGGGGTCTTCCCATCCTCTAGTTTTGCTTCGGCTAAAACGGGTCTCCAAAGGGGTATGGTCTGTTACACCATCTATTCTACTAGGGACAAGTAGGTATCACCAAGGGGGTTGTACATAATAGTACAAAAGGGTAATAGTTCAGAGGATCCAAACCAATACTATATATACATCAACATATAGTAAACAATGCAGTTTTGATAAACAGTAGATAAAACATGCATAAGTAAAATAGTAGGATAAGGCTTATGAGCAAGAAGGTGGCTTGCCTGATGATCAGAAATATGGCAATGTCTCTGGACTTCTTCTTTAGGTAACCAAGAATACCAATAATAATAAGACCTCTTCTTCTCGGCGTCAATACAAGCGCAACTATCGTCGTCACCGAGTAAACATGCAAACAAACAAGACCACAATCAAACAAGGCATTCAAGCATCAAAACCATACACCAAGAAAGACATACCACACATTACTCAATTCAGTAGGTTTTGAGAGGATTGGATTTAGGGGATTGAGATGGCCTTGGAGAAGGGAATGAACACCCCTTAGGGTTTATTGTCGAGGAACTACCTAAGAGGGGGTTTTGGACCAAAGACTTATTCTATAAGATACCATTGTAAAAACATGATACCAGCAGATAGGTATTGATAAAATGAAACCAACCAAAAGTGGTTTCACTATTTTATCATTTACCAAGATTTATAGTGATTTTTATAGTGAACAAGACTCTAGTTTTAGGAAATAATTCACCAGAGGAGTTCTGGAGCTCCAAAAATTATTTCCTTAGATGGTTAGGTAGGGCTTGATGTACTTGTTCACTAAGAGTTGGAATCAAGTCAAGATAATTACCAGAATGCCCTCAGGAAATTCCCAAAAGCAGTTCTATAGACAACTTGTCTTTTTCACCAGATTAAATCTACAGAAGCTTTTGATTTGATTCCAAGGGAACATGGTAGGCATTTAGAATACATTTCTGTAGGAATTTGAATCACCCACTTTGGAGTTCTGAAACTCCAGTAGTGATTTTTCTACTAAAACCACCCTAGCCAGAGATGATTAATTCACCAAAGTGGGACAGAGCATCAATAAAATTTGATCTCCTGGGTTTTGATAGAACTTAGTGTACCACATCACAGGGGGTTGGAGGTCAATATATTTCATATATTGGCCTAGAGAATTTCCTAAATTCAGAGATGCCCTGTTTTTGTTATTTTTTACTAAAGCCAAAACAAGGTTCACTTTGTCATGAGGTAAATGGTAACTAGTAGCTATGGTGAAATCCTTTCAGAGAAACTTTGGTTCATCCCATTTGGAGATGTGTAGATCACTCAGGAATTTATTTAGTGTAAATGACACATTTTAGTATATTTAATTCCAGCAAAACCCTAAGATAGATATTGGTATGAGATTAGCTCTGGGTGGTAGGGAATACTCCATAGAACATGTAAAAATTTAGATCTGGTAATTTGAAGTTGATTTGCATTTTTGAAATGATTTAATCTAGAGACCAACTTCTGGATTTAAAGAACTACTAAAAAGAAAAGAGAAAAGAGAAAAGGGGGCAGTGCTGGGCCGGGATCTGAGAGGCAGCTGGGCCGAGCGGCGCAGGCCAGCCCAGCAAGGACCGCGGCCATGGCGGGAGCGGCATTCAAATCGCTGGCGGGAGGGGCCCGGTGGTCAGTGAGAGAGGGCGACCGAAGAGGTAAGAGGCAACGGTGGTCGCTCGATCAAATGACGATTGACGGCCCCAGGGCGTCGTCCTCCTCTCGACGCGCAGACAGGTAGGGGAAACCCTGGGCGGGCTCGGCGGCGGCGGAGGGCTCACCTAGGGCCACGGGGAGGCGACATGGAGCGGTAGAGAGGACGCGGCGGATGACGGCGACCTCAACGGTGGGCAGCAAGGAGCGGTTCTACGTCGAGAGACGACCCCCTGCTCACGGCCGAGAGGGAGCTCGCCGGAGCTTGCTGCCGACGATGGTAGAGGCATTCCTGGGCAAAAAGAAGACTAGGTCAGGTAGAGGAGGAGAAAGGGGTCACCGCAAGGTGACATGAAGAGGGAGAGAGCAAGAGGGGAGGGACCTTGCTTGATTTTTGGAGAAGAGCCGAGGCTTCTTCTCCTCCTTCTCTTGGGCAGCACCGAGCAGGGGAAAGGGAGTGGGGGTGCTGGGGTGGTAAGAGGGAGCAGAGGGGGAAAATGACGGGCAGGGGGAGGCACTGGGTGGCCTCTGGCCTTTTTAACCGAGATAGAGTAGTTCATCATGGACTTGGTCCATTGGGCATGGGAGAGAGGAGGGAAACCAGGGGCTCATTACTGTGGGCGTGGAGAGTGGTATCTGGTCTGGATGCAGGTCAGAGAGAGCAGCGTGCATCAGCTGCAAGAGGAGAAGAGGTTTGCAAAGCAAGACACCCATATGAGGTTAAGCTCTAGTGTCCAAGCACTAGAGGACAAGCTGCTACAATGATTTGCTATAGTGATCACGACCAGAGGAGATGGTGATTGCTGTGGTGAGTGGTGGTGAGCCTTGGTGGTGATTGATTCTTGGTTTGGCTCACTAGTTCCTTAATTTGCCCAATTTGATCAAATAGATGTTTATGAAGAGAGTCCAAAAACTTGCATTGGACCAGATGAGGAAATGGTACTGGGAGATAGATGAGTTCAAGGTAGATATCCAGGAATTATTTGGGATTTTTCAGAGTATTTTAAGTCCACTTAAAATCATTTATTCAAAAAGTACAGAAGTAGTTTCTAGAAGATCATTTGATAATTTTATTGGATAGGTGGAGTTTTTGATGTGAGATGGTCCCAGATGTGAATACACACTAGGGGGAGTTTCCCAAGATTTATTAAGGCTTAAAAGTATTTAAAACAATTATTATTCCAATTCAGCCATTTAAGAGAATGGGCAAAAAGAAATAATAAAACCCTTCAAAAATATTTATTTTTGAATTGGGAAGGTAGGGGATGATGTATGGATCTCAACTGAGCCAAAGGTTGGGGAAGTGTTTTGGCAAAAACCAAACTTTCCTTTGGAAAAGGAGTTTGGGAGATTTTGACTATTAATGAGATTTATTAGATTTGGAGCCATAATAATTATGCAAAATATTTGATAAATCTTGATGATCAAGGTACATGATGTAGACAAGGTGTAGCAAGCATTTGCAACCTTGGGATGGGAGAATCCCAGTTGATTTTGGTGAAAACTAGAGATTTAAGGATCTTGGGTAAGATTGTTTTCATGCCACCAAAACCTTGCTGGATCTTGGAGCTCAGGGCTCCCCTTGGGGAATGGAATATATGGATGGATAGACCAAGTTATGTATATCATCATGGTATATAAGTTTGGGCTTGATCATGTTTGAGCTCTCCAAGGATTGTTTCCAAACCTTGAATGAAATAAGCCTGTCAGAGGAGATTATCAACTGGCCTTCAAAACCTTGTGGGTTGAAGTAGCTCAAGGATCCAATTGGAACAAGTGAAGTGTGTAATGATAAACCTATATGAGTAGAACACAACCATTCAAAGAGTTGGTCCATAGAAGGTTAGATGATGGTGTGAGCTTCTGTCAAAGTAGGCATGTTGACTAGATTTGCAGGAAAAGTTATTTTCTTGCCTGCAAAACCATCAAGAACAAGTGGGTTGGAGGATGATATAACCAAGGGAAAGAGTGGGCCTTGGTAGTCCTTAGGATGGTTAACAATTTGGTTCAAGTGCATTACCAAAAATGCACAAGGGTTGAGAAAGGGAGACATTCAAAAAGGTGATGTTGAAACAGATTCCAAACTTAGCCAAATTTGGCAGATTTAGGGATTTTGACTAGAGTATGAGAGGAGATGCTTTTGATGGGGTGCAAGGTACCCAAGCATCATCAAGTGGATGATGTTGAAGTGTAGATTTAGTAGGAAGGATCCTTTCTTGATTTTGGTCTTCATTGACTTGGAAGCTTCTAGAAGGGATCACTTCAGAAGGGATCTGGTTAGGGTTTTAGAGGATCACCTAGTAGCTAGAGATCAGATCCAGGTTGGTACTCTGGCTTAGGGTGTGACGATTTGGAAGCATCTTGATCCTAGTGACGAGCTCCTAGAGTAGCTCATACTACCTCTAAGCAATCAGGTCAATCAGCAAATCAAGGCAACTCATCTTACAAACAAATCAACCATTACTAGGGTTACCATCAAGCTTAGCTTGAGGTGAGGATGGGTATTTTGAATAGGTTGTAGTTTGAACACGGTAAAGTCCTTGGTATCTCTACCAAGAGTAGAATTCAAAAGCTTACAAAAAGGTTTTGGAGATCCTAGAGGTAAGAGTAGTTGAAGGTCTGTCTTGAAAACATAAGGAGATTATATTATATATTTCTCCATAGTTTTGTCAGTAGAAGCTACTAGAATAGTTTTGGTTACATAAGCATCTTGGCTCATGTTTTGAAATGCCAGAACATTTGAGAATGAGCCAGGATAGTTTTGTTAGATAGCTTTTGTCAACTGATGTTCAGGTAAGGGGTATATCATAAGCTATACAATCTAAAGCATGAGCACAGATAATCAACAAGCAAACACTACAACACTTAACAAGAAAAAGTTTTTCCCCCCTGATTTTTGCATTCTAGACAACTAATCAGGGTTGCTGAAATTGGGATTACAGAGGGGGTGCCCCTCCCCATTACCGGGGCCCCATGGGGGGTGCCCCTTTGATACATTGCAAATGTATCTATAATTTTTGATGTTCCATGCTTGGTTTTATCCACTTTCTTGTGTTTTGTTCCAACTTTGAAGTACTTTTCATATGATTTCTTGGACTAACCTATTAACAAGAGCCACAGTGCCAGCTGCCTGTTTTTGGTTTCAGGAAAGTCAGAAAATGAATATTCTCAGAATTAGACGGGACAAAAGCCAAAGTGCCTATTTTTCTGGAAGGTATCAAGTGCCAGAATACGAGACGGAGAAGGGCCAGGGAGCCACCACACCACCTGGCCGTGCGGCCAGGCCTGGCCGCGCCTGGGGGTGGTGTGGCCGCTCCCGGCACCCACTCGGCCTCTCCTTCTGCCTATATATTGCCCTCGGGATGAAAACCCTAAGGACCCGATCAAAAATACACGAAAGAGTCTGTAGCCGCCGTCATCTCCATCCCTAGATCGGGAGGGATCTGAAGCTCTTCCCGGCACCCTGCCGGAGAGGGGAATTCACCCTGGAGGCCTTCTTCATCACCATGCAAGCCTCCGGTGTGATGCGTGAGTAGTTCATCCTTGGACTATGGATCCATGTAGTAGCTAGATGGCTGGTTCTCCTCCTTTGTGCTTTCATGTTTAGATCTTGTGAGCTCCGTTCATGATCAAAATCATCTATTTGTATTCATACATGTTGTGTTTGCGGGGATCCAATGGATATTGAGATGCTATTTCAGATTGATTATTGATTCTATCATGTCTTTGTTATTTGTGATCTTGCATGCTTTCCGTTGTTAGTAGCTATCTTGGCCAAGTAGATGCTAGCAACTCCAAGAGTTAGAATTTATGCTCGATAGTGGGTTCATGCCTCTGGTAATCTGGGGAAGTGACAGAAATCTCTAAGGTACTAGATGTGTTGTTGCTACTAGGGAGAAAAAACAATCCTTTATTCATAGAACAATCGTATTGTTTACTTTACACGCAGTTCTTAAAGCAATAATCTGTTGCTTGCAACTTAATACTGGAGGGGGTTCGGATGATAACCTGAAGGTGGATTATTAGTCATAGATGCAGTTGGATGGCGGTCTATGTATTATGTTGTAATGCCAAATCAAGTCTCAAAGGAGTCAAGATGATTAGTATATGCATGTATTGCTTTCTCGGTGTTTGTCAATTGCCCCGCTGTAATTTGTTCACCCAGCATGTTTTCTATCTAAGGAGAGCCACCTCTAGTGAACTATGGATCCCGGTCCTTGTCTTTTACATACAATCTATAAACTGTTTACTGCTTTGTGTTTACTTTCTGCAAACTATTACTTCTTTCCATTCGATACGTTTAATCCTTTGTTTTCAGCAAAACACGGTGAGATTGACAACCTCATCGCAAGTTGGGGACAAAGTTCTGTGGTTGTGTTGTGCAGGTCTCCATGTTGCTACTAGCGCTGGTAGTGCGTCCTGCCAAAGCTCAGCTAGTAACACCTTTGGGGTGTTTCCTTGCTCCTACTGGTTCGATTAAACCTTTGTTTCATAACTGAGGGAAACTTGCTGCTATGCTCATCATACCTTCCTCTTGGGGTTCCCAACGAGCTCTACATCAACCATGAGCCATCAAGCACTTTTCTGGGCGCCGTGCACTGAGGCATCAAGCATTTTTCTGGCGCCGTTGCCGGGGATTCAAGGACATCTTCACAAGGGGAGTCCCTCATAACCAATCTCTTTACTTTGTTGTTTTTGTTTTGCTTAGTTTTCTTTTTGCTTTGTTTGCTTGTTTTGTTCTTCAAAAACACAAAAAAATTAGTTTTACTAGTTTGCTTTCTTATTTGAAAAACACAAAAAAATTAGTTCCTATCTTAAGTTGCCTTCATGTCTAGCCTTGCTCCAATCACTATGTCACCCGGGGAAATGATTTTCACTTTTAAACAAGGAATTGAGGAAAGTTTTAAGGAAGCTTGGTTTAGAATCTCTGATCTACATGAAAAAACTGAGCCTAAAATGACTCAAAGCTTGTTCCTTAGCAGTTTTTACCTTGGGATTGCTCTTTGCTATAGATATGCTTTAGATGCTGTTGTGGGAGGAGATTTCCTCCAATGTAATGAGGATGATGCTATTAATGCTATAAAGAAATTGATCCTCACTTACAACATGCCTAGCCAAACTGATATTTCTCTCGCAAAAATATTTGCTAGGTTGAACACTCTTGAGACTAGTACTACTAGCTTAAAAGATTGCTATAATACGCTTAGGGAGCATCACAATTATGTTCCAATAAATTTTGAACCATCAAAGTGGCTCCCTATAGTAAAGATTGAGATAAACACTAAAACTTTTCAAGCCCGCTGCGATATCATGTCTGAATTTTGTCTTATGCCTAAAGATATTTATGAATCTTTGGATCTTTGGGGGCTTACTGAAGGAGGAAAAGAAATATCTCTTGCTAATAATGCTACCATATTACCTATTGGAATAGCTGAAGGAGTGTTTACAAAGATCCTTGGGAAAATGATTTCTACTAATTATCTTGTTATTGAATGTGTAGGGAAAGGACAAATTACACTTGGAAGGTCCCTATTAGAACTCCTTGGAGCAATAATAGATGTGGGAAAGGGGACCATCCACCCTTTTTCTCCACCAAACAATCACATTTTCCCAAAGGTTAAGAATGAAAATAAGAGAGGTAAGGGCAAGAAAGTTGGTTTTAATGCTTCTTTATTTGAGAACACTTGATTCTTTCTTTGCTTCTTATGCCTAACTTAAAGGCGTTAAAGAAAAGTACTTATTGGGAGATAGCACAAAAGTTTTAGATGAGTCTTGGAAGTTATTACCTCAGTAATAACCTCTCCTTATCCTTTTTATTTTTTTTTGTGCCAAGAGTAACCTCTAATGAGAGTGAAATAATGATTGGGAAAGTTGTTGTCCTGAAACAGATTTTTGTGCTTCACCGTAAAAATTCGTGAGAGATCTCTGTATGTCGGACTGAACTATAATTTTTTGTGCTTCTGCCCCAGGTTGTTATTTAACTTTCATTAGTTCAACACTTTTTGATTTGAGCAACAGAAGGTCTTCAACAAAATTCGTCTTTACCTGCTGGTCTGTTTTGACAGATTTCTGCCATTTTCTGTATTTGCTTTTTGTGGGTTCCTTTTTGAGTTCTTTTGGGGAATTGAGCTTTTTGAAGGAAGTGCTACAGTATCTAGTGTTCTAATGGAAGTTTATTTGGTGTTAGAACTGAATTCTAAGACTTATTTATCTTAAGTGCACTAATGTTGCTAATGAGATTGTGTGAAGTTTTGTATGAAGGAAAATTTTTAGGTGTATGGAAGGAATGAGTAATGAGATGAAGGATGGACTAAAGCTCAAGCTTGGGGATGCCAAGCGTGTCACCCCAAGAAATATCCAAGAAGTACAAGCGTCAAATCTTGGGGATGCCTAAGGCATCCCCTTCTTCATCAATAAAAATCCCAGGTTTCTTCCAAACGCTTCATTTTTATTGTTTCATGCACAGTTGTGTTGTTCTTGGAGCGTCTTCTTTTTGGTTTTCATTTTGGTTTTTCGATTGCTTGGTTTGCAAATAGTTTGGTTTGGTTTGGAAAAGAGTAGGAAAGTTCATACTTATGTGGTAAAAAGAGCTCGTTTTTGACTGTGGCCTATGCTTTGTCATGCCATGCTTGATATTGTAGTGGCTTTATGCTTAGTATTCTTTGCTGTAGCATGAATTGTTATAAACAATTGAGATTGCTTAATGTGCCTTGGATGAATCATGCGTTGTTTTAACATATTAAAGCATAGTATAGTGGTATTCTCCTTTGATGCTTTATTTGGGTTGACTTGGCGCATGCTCACACCATGTTATGACTATCACAAGTCACAATAGCCTTTATGATCCTTTAGTTTTCAACTTGTAGTATCACTTTATGCTTTGATCAATGATGTTTTGTCACTCTGCATGATTATGGCCATTATTGCTTTCTTAGTTTGTCGCTCCTAGTCTTTTGCTAGCCTCCACAACGAAGTATGAGTTCCACTCATGCATCCAACTCCCTAAACCAAGTTATTCCAAAGAGTCCACCATACCTACCTCCTAGCTTATGCTATTCCAAGTATATTCATGCTTTTGTTTACCTTCCAAATTAAACTTGTTATGAGAAAACTAGTGATTAAAGCTCTCACGAACTTGATGGCACACTTTACTTTACTTGCCCTTAATAAACTTGAACCATTGTGTCGTCTATGTTGTATATGCTTGCACTTATTTGTTGGGAATTAGCAGAACCATGCTGTCATGGGGAACGCTTTCAACGTTGCACTTGGTACTTGTACCTAGTTGATATCATGCTCTTTTGTATATGGATGTCGTCGGTGTGAAATGAAAGGGGAGCTTGTAAGTCCATGGAGTTATGTATATGTGTTAGAGAAACGCCTGGGCCGCTGGTCTAATCCATGCTGACATGGTGGAAACCTGCAGCGTAACCATAATGAGCTGTCTATGAAGCATTCTTCTTATAAAAAAAGAGTCCTACATTGAGAAAAAAGAGGAAAGAAAAAAAAAGATACTATGAAAAGAGGAAAGAGAGAAAAAAGCACCATATTCCCATGGTAAATAAGAAGAATGCTGAGATGCTCGTTGTCTGCTTGCCTTGTCATTTTGATATGGGGATTCTTCCCTATCATTTGGCAAGGGGTACCCTGTTGGCAGTTCTCTATGATAGACATGTACTTACGATGACAAGAACTTACCGGTGACTAAACTTGAGTAGCATGAGGAGCGGCCCTCGTATACAAGGGACATGAGATTTCTGACTTATACTTCGTCAAGCATCTATACCATAGTTTGTTCACTTTAACCTTAATCACTTCAAGATGCTTATGATAGGGGCAATGAGAGCAGAAAGCTATAAGTACCATAATTTTTGGAATCTCTTTATGAGACTTGAATCCCTACTTCCTTTTACAAAGGCATTTCTTCCACCATTATATTGAGTCTCCACCTTCTACCTTTATGCACCTACTTTGAGAGCATAGTGGCCATTCTTAGTTCTATGTGCATTGTACCAAGACTAGTTGATTGATGCATAACTTGATATTGCTTGTTTTAAACTATTGTATCTAGTCACTCTTATGAACTTTGAAGGTGTCCTATGCATTTATATTTGCTACTCTATTGAGGGACAAGCTGAATACTGTTATGCTATGTTTTCTTTATGTGAAACAAACAAAAGTCTTGCAAAGCATTGTTATTCATGAACCTTTTGTTTGTGCCTTTTCATGTTGCATCATAGTTTCTTTGCTTATTTCTAGAACTTTGTCTTTCATGTTATGATTGAAGTACTATGATCCTAGCTGTGAATGTTTTGCAAATACTTTGATCAAGTCTTTGATGGTGCATGTCACCTCAAAAATTATTCTTTCTTTTTATCACTTACCTACTCGAGGACGAGCAGGAGTTAAGCTTGGGGATGTTGATACATTGCAAATGTATCTATAATTTTTGATGTTCCATGCTTGGTTTTATCCACTTTCTTGTGTTTTGTTCCAACTTTGGAGTACTTTTCATATGATTTCTTGCACTAACCTATTAACAAGAGCCACAGTGCTAGCTGCCTATTTTCTGCTGTTTTTGGTTCCAGGAAAGTCAGGAAATGAATATTCTCGGAACTGGACGGGACAAAAGCCAAAGTGCCTATTTTTTCGAAAGGGATCAAGTGCCAGAATACGAGACGGAGAAGGGCCAGGGAGCCACCACACCACCTGGCCGCGCGGCCAGGCCTGGCCCGCGCCAGGGGGTGGTGTGGCCGCTCCCGGCATGCCCTCAGCCTCTCCTTCCGCCTATATATTGCCCTCGGGACGAAAACCCTAAGGACCTGATAAAAAAATCCACGAAAGAGTCTGTAGCCGCCGTCATCTCCATCCCTAGATTGGGCCGGATCTGAAGCTCTTCCCGGCACCATGCCAGAGAGGGGAATTCACCCTGGAGGCCTTCTTCATCACCATGAAAGCCTCCGGTGTGATGCGTGAGTAGTTCATCCTTGGACTATGGATCCATGTAGTAGCTAGATGGCTGGTTCTCCTCCTTTGTGCTTTCATGTTTAGATCTTGTGAGCTCCGTTCATGATCAAGATCATCTATTTGTATTCATACATGTTGTGTTTGCGGGGATCCGATGGATATTGAGATGCTATTTCAGATTGATTATTGACTCTATCATGTCTTTGTTATTTGTGATCTTGCATGCTTTCCGTTGTTAGTAGCTATCTTGGCCAAGTAGATGCTAGCAACTCTAAGAGTTAATATTTATGCTCGATAGTGGGTTCATGCCTCTGGTAATCTGGGGAAGTGACATAAATCTCTAAGGTACTAGATGTGCTGTTGCTACTAGGGAGAAAACAACAATCCTTTGTTCATAGAACAATCGTATTGTTTACTTTACACGCAGTTCATAAAGCAATAATCTGTTGCTTGTAACTTAATACTGGAGGGGGTTCGGATGATAACCTGAAGGTGGATTATTAGTCATAGATGCAGTTGGATGGCGGTCTATGTATTATGTTGTAATGCCAAATCAAGTCTCAAAGGAGTCAAGATGATTAGTATATGCATGTATTGCTTTCTCGGTGTTTGTCAATTGCCCCGCTGTAATTTGTTCACCCAGCATGTTTTCTATCTAAGGAGAGCCACCTCTAGTGAACTATGGATCCCGGTCCTTGTCTTTTACATACAATCTATAAACTGTTTACTGCTTTGTGTTTACTTTCTGCAAACTATTACTTCTTTCCATTCGATACGTTTAATCCTTTGTTTTCAGCAAAACACGGTGAGATTGACAACCTCATCGCAAGTTGGGGACAAAGTTCTGTGGTTGTGTTGTGCAGGTCTCCACGTTGCTACTAGCACCGGTAGTGCGCCCTGCCAAAGCTCAGCTAGTAACACCTTTGGGGTGTTTCCTTGCTCCTACTGGTTCGATTAAACCTTGGTTTCATAACTGAGGGAAACTTGCTGCTGTGCTCATCATACCTTCCTCTTGGGGTTCCCAATGAGCTCTACATCAACCACGAGCCATCAAGCACTTTTCTGGGCGTCGTGCACTGAGCCATCACCCTTCACCTCCCTCATTCATGTGGTGGTAACCCCTCCACATAAATATGCCCCTTCACATTCTCTATTAAAGTCTCCACTTTAAATGCATTAAATTTCTCCAAATTTAATGCTCTCTCATTTAATAAAAATCTTTTATTAATTTTATTCAGAATTTTTTTAATTACTTTAATTAACAAACATTCACATAAGACCCCTCTGCAACATTTCAATATCACATGTAGAACCAATTTTAGCAATTTCACCCGAAACAATTTCGGTGTCTATTGAAATAATTCCAGTGCTTTGCAATTCTTTCGTCTAGAACATATGTGCTCCAAATGGTGTTTGGTAACCCTTAAGTGTGTCACCCTACGGTTCACGAATAATGCAGACATGATCGAGACTCCTCTCAGATCAATAATCAGAAGCGCGACCTGGAGATCCATACTGACTCCCACACAGTCAACGATGACTTCTGTGATCGAGAGAACCTTTAACGATAGTAACTAAATCCCTTTGTCTTACAATATATTACATGTCCGAGATTCGATCATCAGTATCTCAATACTTAGTTTGATCTTGTTACCGACATGCACTCTTTTCTCGTTCCCGTGATATAACGTTCTAGTGATCACATCACTTGCTTGCAAGCTATCTTAATATGATATCACCGAGAGGGCCCAGAGTATCTATCCATCATCGGGATGGACAAATTCCACTCTTATTCCATGAGCCTCAACATAACACCTTCAGAATACCCGAATCCATCTTTACAGTCACCCTGTTACGGTGTGACGTTTGTTGTTATCAAAGTATTCTTCCAGTGTTAGCAATTAACATGATATCATGGTCTAAGGATAAAGATTACGTCGTATGATGCTATAGCAATATAAACATAATGACTTTGATCGTAATGCTATACTTTGGATGAATGTTCATCACGTCATTCAACAATGATGTGACCTCATTATTAACAACATCCAATGTCCATGATTAGGAAACCTTGATCATCTTGTTAATCAACGAGCTAGTTTATAAGAGAGGCATAACTAGGAACCCTTTATTTGTTTATTAAACACACATGTATTAACGTTTCCAATTAATACAATTATAGCATGTAAAATAAACTTTTATTATAAACATGGAATAAGATAATAACAACTTTATTATTGCCTCTCGGGCATATTCCCTTCAGTTCCTGCCGTATAGTTGCGGTGGCGTCGGCAATTAGGGTTTCTTTATGCCAGAACACAGCTATACGGGTGCAACTATATGGCCAGATCAAAATGGTCCCACCGTATAGTTGGTCGTCAAACCTTTTGTGTCCTCGAGATAAAATTTCTGAGATAGGCATCGATAACTATACGGCCGAAATTTATATTCCCGCCATATAGTTGGTAGTTAAACCATCAGTACTTTGGGAGAGAATTTTGATGAAGGCATCGATATCTATACGGCTGGAACTATACAGCCAGAATTTTTATTCCTGCCATATAGTTGGTCGTTAAATCTTCTGTACCTACGAAAGAAAATTTGTCGATGGCAAAGATATCTATACAGCCAAACTATACAGCCAGAATTTTTATTCCGCCGTATAGTTGGTGGTTAAACCTTCAGTAGCCATAAAAAAATTCTATTTCTTCAAGAATTCTTTCTTATCCTGAAACTTAGCGAAACACCTTGGTTTTGACAAAAAATGATAGCAAAAATTGTCGACCAATAACATCATGTATAGAGCAGGATTTTTAGTACTACCTATCTTTTTCTCCTCAACTGGAGATTCACTTTTTAATCTGGACAAAATGATTAAGCTAGTTTTTGTAGATAAAACTCAAACTTTTATTTTTATACTTATTCTACGCTTGTTCAAACAATATTTCTACTACTTTTTGACAACTGCATCTTCACGGGCGTGCTTCCGCAAGAATGTTTGTGAAAACGTTGTAGGAATGTGATGAACATTTTATTCTTTAGTTCATTTTATTAATGTGATGGGTTGACTCCCATTAAGCATTTTATTAAGAATGGTTGAATAACTCAACCCCTTCACTGTTCTTGAATTCTTACCTTGGGTTGCCCCTTATCAAAGGCACTTACCACATGAACTTGTTTTGTCGGTGGAATATATCTTTCTCCTGCTTCTAGCTTCTTTGGAAAATACCGGATGATTTCAGCATCATAAACATTGAAGATTATTTTCCCTCAGCACAATCAACTGATGCTCCTGCAGTACTAAGGAAAGGTCTTCTAAGTATTATGGATAATTTTTCATCCTCTGGCATTTCAAGAATAATAAAATTAGCAGGAATAACATGCTCATCTATTCTAAGTAGAACATCCTCAATCATACCAATGGTTGTTTAGTGGATTTGTCAGCCATCTGTAAAGTGATAGTAGTCGGGGAATACTCCCCTAATCCTAACCTTTTATAGAGGGAATATGGCATTACACTAACTCCTGCACCTAAATCACACAAGGCATTGTGAATATCTGGTTTTCCAATTGAGCATGAAATAGTTGGTATTCCAGGATCTCCCAATTTAGAAAATAGCTTCCCATTAGCAGGATAACTAGTCACCATGGCAACGGTTTCAGTTATTTCTTTTTTCTACTAAGAATATCACAGAGGAATTTAGAATAGGTGGGAACTTTTATTACATCCGCAAATGTAATTTCTAGACGAAGATCACCAGGTGCCTTTTTGAAAGAATCATAGATTACCTGATCCGGTGTTTTCTTTTTTCGATCTGGATAAGGGAGCTTTTTCTCACATTTCTTATTCTTGTCTTTTACCTCTTGTGGGGGATCGGGTTCTTTTGTTGCTTTCTTTTGTTGCTGCTTATCAGTCTTCTTATTTTCTACTATGACAACTTCATCTTCATTGATTGTCTCTTTCTCTTCTCTTGGATCAATTGTCTCTACATCAGAGTCATAATGGTCATCCTGTGCATCATTCGGTCCTCCTTGGTTTGATCTTATGTTTCTTGAGCAGTTTCATCTTGAGGATCCACCAGTGTATCATCTTCTTGGCTTTTTTTGAGCAAGGATTTTTCCTTTCGATCTTTTTCAGCTTCATATTTTGGTGGTCCTAATGGTCCTGTAACAACTACACCTCTTCTTGTAACAACATTAGTAGAAACAGGAATATCTATATCATCTTAAAGAAAAATTGGATAACCAGATGCTATTTGTTCACATTGGATTTCAATCATACTAAGATACTTTTGAAATAATTTTATTTCTTGGCCAATCTCATCATAATTTTCTGTGAGTTCTGCCAAAATCTTTTTATGTTTTTGAAAATGCTTATGCAGGTTATTATGAGATTTTGCTTGTCGATGTTTTAATTCTTGAAAAACTTTTCTAGTTTCATATTCTTCAGTAAAGACTTGTCACAAGTCTACTTTGTTTTCCTTAACAAGTTCAGAATGTATACCTTTTTCTTTCATTGATTTGCATACTTCAGGCATAAGATCTGGAGTTATACGAAGTATCCCTTTTTCCAGCTTAGTGCCAAAATCAGGATTATATAAAGAATCATTCTTAGCCCTAGTAGACATCATTTCCAAACATGCTTTAATAGTTAAACTATTTATCGATCCTCCTGCTGATAAGTCAAGCAACTCTCTGCATTGAGTATTAAGACCATGGTAAAATAAATGGCAAATAGTTGATTCAGAATAGCCATGATTAGGAATACTATTGATCATTCCAAAGAATCTATCTCGGGCTTGTGGGTAGTTTTCTCCAACGTTTTGACTAAACTTGCCTATATTCTTTCTAGTTTCAGTTATATTTTTAAAAGGATTAAGCCTGTTTATGAATTTAACAATACAGTTTTTCCAACATTTAATGTAATGATGAGGGAGAGAATATAACCAGTCTAGAGCCTTACCTTTAAGAGACCAACAGAAAAAAATTAGACGAGAGAAGTCTCTTGGCAAACCTTTTGGTCCAAGTGTTGTCATCACATTGTCAAACTCTCTAATATGTCTTCATGGGTCTTCATCTTCCCTTCCATTGAAAGCTTTTTCCTGCAAAATTTTAATAATTTCACCATCAAATCGATATTCTCTAACTCTAGGATTAGGAAATTCTATTTGTTGTATAAGGAAACCAAGTTTGGAGCACTATATTCTCTGAGAGTTTTCTTAGGTTTCTTGGGAGTTGTCCTGTAAATGGACAAGATTTCCATAAAATCACTTAGGTTTTCAACTTTAACCTTATTTGATCTTAAATTTTTTTCAATAATTTCCTCGCGCCTTTGAATAGGCACGCGCTCAAAATAATCTGGTAAATAGGTCCTATCAGAGTGTGTATACCCTTTGTCTCCTAGGGAGACCATTTTGTAATAGTAACACCTGAAATGTCAAGAGACAAAGACTTAGCGCTTAGCTCCCCGGCAACGGCGCCGGAAAATAGCTTGATGTCTGCAAGTTCATAGATTGTTTGTAGCTAGTTTCAAAGTATAGATATCAATCCCATAGGGAGCCCAAAGGTAAGTGTTTATGAGTGAAGTCTCTGTCACACTCAAAGTTGTCACGGGTCTTCGAGTGAATTGACTGCAAGTGTGGAAATAAGAATGAGATTTGGATTAAACTGGATGTATTTAAATAAAACTAAAATGTAAACTTTAGGAATAAAAAGCATAAAAGTAAAGAACAATACGATTGTTTGTGGTTTTTTCTGTAGATGACGAAGAAGGCATGGGGAGATACAGTTCATGGTGATAGTGACTCTGCTAGGTGGACGAATGATAAGTGTAACAATTATAATCTTATAAATATATGTGTAGGCGAGCAACCCATAATTAGCCAGAACTCCTCTTGGTAGATTTCATCCCAACTTCAATAATCCTACAAGCCTGTTACAAAAACCATGGCCAGTCACTAGACGATTAAGATGCTTCAGGTTTCTTAGCAATTAAGCTCCTAGGATCGGACTAATGCAATAACCATAGTGGTTCCTCGTGATCCTCGAGTCAAACTAGTTTCCCATTGATATCCCTGTGTCACTCGGGGGTCGCCGGTCTGCTATCGAAAAAGGTCCTATCTATGTAGAACAAAGCATCATGTTGTCTGGGCCTTTAATTGGACAACAAGCATTAGGCATCCCATAGATAGTCAAACACACATAATATAATAATTAAAATCAATCACAAACTAATGGAAAATATATGGAGGCACATCACATCTCACCAATCGCTTACATCTCCCACGCCCAAGGAACTTACTCACACATGAGAGAAGAAAGCATCATCGATATAATTAAATAAAGGGAGTTCTTCTCGATATTATCTCTCCATGATAAGATTATAAAAGTAATCCAACACAATTCAAGATAGGAAGAAACAATCTCAAACCCTAATCTTGCAAGGTGAAGGTCTCTCTCTCTCAAGTACAAGTAATGGCTATGAGGGTGTGATGGCTAGGAGGTCAAAGATCATGGAGCGAGATGAAGAACGGCTTCCCCTTCTTCTCCAGATCTCTTCTTTCTCCCTTCTGGATGGGATGGCGGCTGCTGTGTTATGATTTTGCGTCTAGCCTCTTCATGAAAGTTGTCCCTTTTGACAAGATGGAGGCGGCGATAACTATATGGTGGGAACTATACGACCCGAAAAATATTCCCGCCGTATAGTTGCTCGTTAAACTTATGTATGCTTCCCTTGACTGCTTCCAAAAAGACACTTGCTTGTTTTCGCCTGAATATTGTGTTTCTCTTGTTAAAACCTTATGTTGATGTTCAGAACCTAAAAAACACATTAAAAACCAAGTTTTCTTTGCTATCGAAGTATTAGTGTTAGGTAAAGCTAGAAAACGATCAAATCTAGCAGAAAACCATCAATAAAAACCATCAAAAATATGTTGAATCTCACAGCTATCACCGCCTTCATGCTGTCTGGGAACTGGAGTGTAGTCATGTTCGTGGCCTTGATCTGGACATAGAAACGACAAGGGAGGTCATCGTTGTTATTATTGAGGGTAACCTCGAGGGTGGACCGATCTTCACGGATCTCGTGGTTAAATCGATGGGAAAGCGAGGGGAAAGGGGAAAGGTAGCGGAAGCGGACGCACACCTCGCAAAGAACACGATGAACGCATGCAAAACTCACTTAATACAAGGCCAATTTCTCCTGCTGGTGGCCACCGGTCCGATAGAATCCTCGCAAGGAAAGATCGGTCAACGTGCTCCCTCGGTCCCAAGCGGAGTGGGAAGAACACCTTGGAGAGGGTCTTGACAACTACGCTCACGCCTCGCAAATGTAGGCCTTGTACAATGAGGGAGGCGCGATGCAAACTCCAACGAGGTGGTGACGATATTCGGTCCCCTTTGGTAAGGGGATGAGGCAAAACTAGAGATTCCATAAAGGGGGTTGTCTTTAGTCTATCATCTATGCCTCAGGGATACAATGAGGGGTGGGGGCTCTATTTATAGGTTAGCTACTATAATAGGGGTAGTTTGGGCATAAAACTAGGGTTTGGGGCAGAATAAGGGGTACATGGGCCAAGGGCCCAGTTGGAGGGCGTAGGCCCATTCACTTAGGCCGGAGATTCCGGGGTGCAGGGACCGGAGACTCTGGGGTAGCGGACCAGAGACTCCGGGGTCGGTGTCGATCTCCGACTTGTCTACAGAGGGGGGTACTGAACACTCCTGGTAGTGGTCTGGAGACTAGTCCGGAGTCCGGCCGGAGACTCTGGTGTTGGAGACAGGAGACTCTGGTCTTGAGGTTCGGAGACTCTAGTGCTTCTGCTGCAGCTTTATCCGTCTGCTCTTCCAAGCCTCTGTCTTGTCGGGCTTGGTGCTCCGGGCTTCCTCCCATCCCTCCATACTTCTCGGTATGAACCTATCATGAATATGGGACAGAGTATGAAGTAGTATACCATTCAATAGGGTATGAAGTGGCTCGCATAGAGGAACGGATTCACCTTTGGAGTCCATGATGAATTGGCATAAGTTGGAGACCTTGATGTGGTAACGACCGTAGGTCAGGCTACATCAGGTCCCCCACTTCGGAAAGAGTCATCCTTGACTTTCATTCTTATCACAAAGTAGAATTGGTCGAGAGACCTTCTCGGTCCTGGGGTTTACCATATATTCGTCCTCGGGAAGATTGGTTTCACAACACTTCAATGTTCCTTCACTTTCCATGAAGCTTACAAAGCTCACAACAAAAGCGAAGCAACACTCAGAGAGTAGCCAATTCATGATGATTATAGCATGAGTCCTCAAGTAGAAGGAAGTAACCTTATGATGTAGAGATAGCTTGTTGAAGGGCATCCATAAGTAACTTTCTACAGTTCGCCTTGTCAACTTATGGTCCATAGAGGTTGACACGTATGTAATTGTACCTTCACAGAACAAAGACCAAGCAAAATATGTGCGTGCGTGATAGAGGAGCATGTCATGTGTGGCATGTCCATTCTTGTTCACAACACTATTAACACAACTCAAGTATAGCAAATGAAATGCATATGTAAGGTCAAAGTGCATGGAAATCGTTTTAACATCATCCAAATGTGGGAACACAAAAACTGCATATAACATCTTAGTGTGGCACTCAAAGCAATTGACTATAATATTGATCAACATCTTTGATGCAAGAATAGGAGAATTAGGCAATAACACATGAGGAATAATATCCAAAACAACATCATTATGTGTGCAAACCGACCATTGGAAAGATAAATTCCTCGATATGTTGGATGAAATACACAAATCATCAAAAACAAGGATCATGGGCATAGGAGTATCGCAAGCGGAAGTAAAAGCAACATGTTACAAACAAACCAAATGAAAGAGCAAGTGGTCCTTATGTTTGTTGCAACAATAATACGAGATAGTTGGAAGTTCTCATGACAATACATCACTACAAGAATTTCGGTGTATTGCAACAAAAAAGTTTGTTGCAATAAGTACCAGATTGTTGCAATAGGTGCCTATTGCCACGACATGACATTCGTTGCCGGTCGTTGCGAGAGAACCCATGGTAATAGGCTATCGCCACAAAAAACCAAGTATGGCAATAAAGTATGCTATTGCAACAAGAGTGTGTCGGGTTGCCACATTTTTTCCCGTGGCGTCATTCTCTTTGTTGCCACAATTCAGTTTGTGGCGATAACCTGCTGCAACAAATGCCGAAACCGTGGCGTTTGCTCGTTCGTTGAGATAGGCATTCGTGGCAATAACATATCGCAACAACGCTTGTTTCATGGCATATACCTTTCCATGGCAATAGTAAATTGTGGCGTTAGCCTATGGTAACAACTCTTGGTTTTGTGGCACCAGTCTTTCGCCACGAAACACTATGTCTGTGGCATTAGCTTATGGCAACAACTCTTATTTTTGTGGCATTACCCTTTCGCCACGAACAACCATATTCATGGCATTAGCTTACCGCAACAATTCTTAATTTTGTGGCATCATCCTTTCACCACGAGCCAATGTTTTTGTGGCATTAGCTTATGGCAACAACTCTTCCTTTTTGTGGCACTAGCCTTTCGCCGCGAGCCTATCTATTTGTTGCATTAGGTTATGGCAACAACATGTTTAGTCTTGGTAACGAAACATTGCAACATACTCGTTTTGGTGGCGATAAATGGTTATCACAATAGACAAGAGGTTTGTGGCAAGAAGCTGTAGCGATAAAACAATTTTTTTGTGGAGACAGTCTATTTCAACAAATCTGAATTTGGTGGCGGGAAATAGCTATCTCAACGGGCAGGACAAATGTGGTCATAGGTTATTACTACACTGCAAAGTGTTCTCTGGCAATAGTCTAATGCAACAAAACAAGCAACTGTGGCGACTGAGACTTAGAACAACGATATATCTTCCATGGTACTACCCTATTGCAATCGAAAGTAGATCGTGGCAATAGACTATTGCAAGCAAAAAAAAATACTGACATTCAAATACATGATTCAAACCATACGTGATCCATACATAGTTGGCATAGCAGATATCCAACAAAAATAACTCTAATATAATTTAGCAATCATTCAACATACTAAATACGCCATCCTAATTAAAATTAAGACTAATATGTCCGTGGTATAGAGTCCAGTCCGGTTACTTATTTTGTTCCTGCAATCAAGAAACAAAAAATATTTAGCTCAAGTGTCTATAAGCTTTAGCAAAGGCAATACTTCAAAACTGGTAGCATAATAAGGAACAACGGACATTGCAAAAACATTTAAAAAATGGTGCGTACTACTGAAATGTATCCAGCAATTCAAAACCGGTAGTAGACATGAAGGTTGTAGCACGGACATGAATGTTTGAAACATTTAAATAGCATTTTTCAAACTTTTTAGATATCAGGGTGCATAGCACCCAGGTGCTCCACCGTATCCAGTATATTTCTATTAAAAGACTCAGCAATTTATTTTTATGATTAAAGCTGAACGCTAACTTAGCCTATACGAGCACCAGTGAAGCCTGGTAGCTGTAGCTATGGGTCGACCTCTGAAACAGGTCAGCTGTACGTCTCACACCCATGATCAATGTGTAACTGTAGCTGATCAAATTGGCCAAGACACAGGAGCTCCCAACAAGTGAGTGACTAGAAACTCTGCATGAAGTAAGCAAATGACGACGCTCGCATTATCCCTTTGCAACTATTTTCTTGAAAAATTATCCTATGGCATCAGGGTTGGGATGATGATGTGAATGGCCTACCTAAAAAAATTGATTGAACCTCCTGCCTGACCGCGACATTCGTTTCACTCAGTATACTTATGTTCTGGTGAGGGTATTCTCAAATGAACTCTCCTGTACAATTTACAACTCTAAAATGCAAACTGTAAAATCACCTGGTACTAGTACGACAAGATTTCTGTTGTTTGCCCTCAACCGGTTGGCTCGCTACCACCAAATATACACATGATTATTTTGTATATGAATGATGTTGGCTGCAAGCAATCAGCTATTCTCTGGTACATATTCAGCAAGCAAGCAAGCAAAGAAAAATCCCCCGTACATATTCAACAAGCAAAACACTAGATACTTTCTCACTTTAAGTAATGTGTCTGTTGTTAGTTCAAGTAAACCTGGCAATGGTCCTACAACTAAACCAAACCCAGATCATATCCAATCAAAGTAGAGTTGAGAACCATAACTAAACCACACTACAAATCCTCCCACAAAACCAAAACTAAACCAAACTGTAGTATGTGTCAACCAAAACTAAAACCAAACCACTAGTCGATTCTTAGTTTTGGGTTGGAACCAAATCAAACTGTTGTGCCTAGGCAAACTCAAGCTTCTATACAAGTATGGCTACATCATTTTAGACAAAGTCAACATGAAGATAGAGCAGGGCTGTGACTTACCAGTGCTCGAAAAATTCGGGAATTCTTTGTTGAAGCTTGTATGAGTGTATTTGGAGCAATTAAAACTTTGCCTTGTACCTAGAGTCCCAGATTTATTAGGGGTCCGTGAAGGAGTACTTTGCAAGCTCGGGTTACTATTTTCTTTACCATTCCTTTTATTAGTCATCTGCAAATAGAAGTGCACTTTTAGCTATGCAAGTAAACAAAATAAATCTTACAAGTTCACAAGCATATGACTATAATCACCTGTTGGGTTTCTAACATTTGGCTCATTTTTGCAAACTTTTCCATCATGTTTTTTTCAAACTCCTGTCTTGATCTTCGCTCCTCTTCCAACAATCTTTCCCTATCAGCACGCTCTTGTTCTAACCTCTCCTCAAGGTTTTCTCTCTCAGCACGCTCCAAGTTAATCCTCTCTTGTGTGCTTTCATGTTCAGCTTGTAATTGATCTTGTAATTTTGTGACATGTTGACAGAGCTCAACATTTTTCTTTTGGAATTCACGAGCTTGCTCTTCAAACTGGGACCGAAACCGTTCAGAACCACTTGATGGTTTGGCCATGTATCCATACCCACGAGGCTGTGAAGGCTTGCATTTTAAAGTTTCTTTGTATGCAGTCTGGAATATGTGGCTTCTCTGTTCACTTGAAACTGGACCTTGAGTTTCCTTTTCTTTGTTTTGAACCTCTTGACATGCTTTTTCCTACATACGAAAAGTACAATCCACCGCATGAATCCCAGCTGATGAAGAAGCGTGCAGAATCCACAACACAAAAGAAACAGGGGATAACCAAAAGTCCGTGTACTGATTAGATACACTCATGGATAGGCTAGGTACTACTATTTCTAATGAACACGGGCTGAAGTAAGACAACACATCTAGAGTTTATGGCTATATAACATACACATCAAGTTATATTCAAAATGTTATTATAATCAGCAGAAACAGGTCTTAAAGTTAAATAAGAATGTTCTTGAATGAGAAGATGAGCTACATTTTAGCAAGAATATATACACTTGTAGAAATTCTAGTGATATTTTCACAAGTAATCATCAAATTTGTAGCAACACGAAATATTTCATCACTATTATGTAGTGAATGGAGCATTGAACATACACTTGAAGTTTGCATTACTAAGAACTATGTTACTCATAATTAGAGATGAACACTAGCAGTGTTAATAGACAGGGTCAATGCATTCTAGAAAGTTCAAGGATATTATCCATGATGACATGTCCACTTGATCACATCACACCTTCAACATACTAAAATGGAGCATAAGAAATAATTTTCATGTGATCAGACTCTACGCTAGCAAACATGGAGCAGAACTGCTTGGTCGCAGTGGACAATTGTGTTGGGAAAAAACAAAGACTAATATGTCAGGCATCTGAACATCAGATCTAGACTGTAGAGTTGTACTACTTAGAGTTTCCTCTGTAATAACCAAACCATCATGTACCGCGTACTACGAAAATAACATGGAAATGAGAAAAGCATCATGGACTGTTTGGCAGAAGACATCTAGTGATACTCACATAAACATCCTGGAAATCTTTGTTAGACCATGCTCCATTCTTCGTGTGGGTCAGTTCCCAGAGAGCAACACAATCAGGCTCTTCTCCAGTTTCCAAGTCTCTCTACAATTTAATCGGTAGTGATGGTTGTAGTGCATACATCGTGATATTAAGAAGCGATGGTATTCAAATATACATGGCAACGCACTGGCATTTGCTGGTTTTACTGATACGTGTTCCTGCTAGATCATATAATTCATACGTAACTGACGGATAAAGTGCTGCATAGTTGTTTGATATTAATTTTACTGACATACTATCAGCGTTGTGGTACCATACTTTTGCAATTAGTCATTTGGATAGTAGATATGCGTAGGGCATGTGTATATGTCAAGTATATGGGACATTTGCAGCCACCGTCAACGGATATTTGAGTTAGAACTGTTAGATGCAATGGCAGCATTTTCACCCGTAGTACAGTCGGTATGACCTCCATGCCATAACTTTGCCAAGGTCTGATTTGGTGTCATCCGTGACTATATAGTGTGGTTTCACCAATACAAAGGGCCCCAATATATATATACTTAATTACTAGCACTGAGTTCAAGTTAAGGTTGCAGGACAAACCACTGATTTGAAGCTGATCAATTTCAGCAACCACACAAAACATACTGAACCATATTCAAATGTGCACTGGATAAGCTCCATCTCCCCGTTGTGATTCCGGTTGTCAAACCAAACAGATAAGCATCTTGTACAATGACATGAAAGGATAATCCTGATCAAAGTACTGTAAGATTGCACTGTCATTTATAAATTTAACTCAAACACGAACGTGCACATTTGGTTCAAGAAATTCAGAGACATGTAACATCCAGCAGGTTGAGCAATCTGTGCGGTAGATACAGTGGGTGCAGGGTTGTATCTGTATCTTCTTGTTGTCTGATGAAGATACCGAGGGTTCTCCACAATAATAGTGTATTTGTTTTAAGAAGAAATATGTAGCTGTATTGTTTGAGGTATAGCTCTCAGGCATAGGATTATCAGGTATCTTCACTATGTTAACATTTGGTATCCTTATTATCTTGGTCAAGGTACTCCAAATCACAGTATCTAAAAACCAAAACTGCAGATCTTGAATTAGAAAAAGAAAAGAGCAATGTACGAGATATATTACTTCTGGAAACCTTTCTAAATCAGAAAGCTAAGAGTTCACCAAAATTTTCCATGTTAATACAACTACATTTCTTTTCCAATCTATATATCCTAAATTTTCCATGATAATTGAATAGGGAATAAGGAAAGGGAGTGGAGCTCAAGCGAATAAAAGTCCACAGCCCACGTCAAACAAGGCTGAAAGTTAATTCGCTTTGGACCTGATGCACCGATGATGACAGAACCAGATGCACTTGCTATACACAAATGCTAATCACCCGTAAAATATAATTTTGACCCTGGTGCATGTGCATCAGGGTAGCACTCTGTAGATCCGTCCCTTACCTGACTATTGGTCAAGGCTTGACTGAAAAATCAAAGGAAGAGATAGTATTAACTCCGATATGATTGCTAGGATGAGCATGTGTGGTATCCTTGTTGTCTTGTCCTGTAATGCAGCTAGTGATCTATTGACTGTAGTGCAGCTAGTGATCTATTGACTGTAATGCAGGTACTAATGCAGCTGCTATGTTATTTTTAATAGGACTAGTTTTACGGAGATAAGGCCAAATGACACGAGATAAGAGCTGGATGGACAGGGATAGAGACTCTGTTGAGTGGCAATCTGGCATGAAGGATTTCCTGAATTTAGCTTTCGATGGTGCTCATCAAAACTCAACTGTCCCTTGCCCATGTAGGAAATGTCTCAATATTGTTCACAAAAAGAAAAGGGATGTTCATAGTGACTTGTTGTGCCATGGGATGGATCCGACATACATTCACTAGATATACCATGGTGAACAAACGGATGAGGGAAGCATGGATGAAGATTCTGATAATGAAGATGATGTAGATGATGGTGTTGGGGTATGTGACATGCTCACTACTCTCATAAGGGGCACGGACATGGGAAGTACTGCAGATCATGGTGAAGGTGCAGATCATGGTGAAGGTGCCGGAGGTGTTGATGTGGATGATTCCAGTGGTGATGGAAGGAACCAAGAGCCAAATGCAACAGCCAAGGTCTTCTTCAAACTATTGAAAGAGGCGAAAAAAGAGCTGTACCCGGGTTGCGAGGAGGTCACGAAGATATCTTTCATTGTGAAGCTTTACCAAATCAAGTGTGTCACTGGGATGAACAATAGAGCATGTGACTTAATTCTGCAGTTGTTCGTGCATGTGCTGCCAAAGGGGCACTGTATTCCTACTAACCTCGCCAAAGTAAGGAAGGTTATCCGAGATCTTGGGCTGGATTACAAGAAGATACACGCGTGCATTAATGACTGTGTGCTATTCCGTGATAAATATGCTGATGCTGAAGAATGCCCTGTCTATCGTGAGTCTCGATGGAAATCTACTCCTACCAGTGACGAAGACACTGCATCAAGCCATAAATCAAAGAAGCCATTGCCACAGAAAGTTCTATGGTATTTCCCACTCATTCCAAGGCTGCAAAGGCTATACATGACAAAGGCTATGTCATCAAATATGAAATGGCATAAGGAGGGTCGTGCGGATGATGGCATAATGAGGCATCCTGCTGATTCGAAGGCTTGGAAGCATGTTGATAAGAAATATGCTAAGAAGTTCACAAAAGATGCTCACAGTGTTCGGCTTGGCCTTGCTTCGGATGGATTCAATCCATTTGGGCTCATGAGTATATCACACACTACATGGCCTGTCTTTCTTATCCCATATAACTTGCCACCGTGGATGTGTATGAAACAACAAAATTGGATTATGTCAATGATTATTCCAGGGCCAAAGTCAGCAGGAAATAATATAGATGTGTATTTGCAACCTTTGGTTGATGAACTGAATGTTCTATGGGAGGATGGTGCTTACACGTACGATGCCGCAAGTAAACAAAATTTCCAGATGTATGCATGCTTGTTGTGGACCATCAATGACTTCCCAGCTTACGCAATGCTTTCTGGTTGGAGCACGAAAGGGAAGCTAGCATGTCCTTATTGCCACTGCAGAACAGATTATTTATGGCTCAAGTATGGTCGCAAACATTGCTACATGGGACACCGACGTTTTCTTCCAATGAGCCACAGATGGCATCGAAACAAGGTTTTGTTCAATAACAAAACAGACCATAGAGAAGCTCCAGAGCCACTTACAGGTGAACAAGTTGTACAACAACACAAAAGCATTGAGCATGCACCATTTGGGCGAACAAATAAGAGAAAGCGACCAGAAACTAATAGTTGGCATAACTGGCGGAAGAAAAGTGTATTTTTCCAACTCCCATATTGGAAGCACTTGCTCGTTAGGCACAATCTGGATGTTATGCACATCGAGAAGAACATTTGTGACAGCATTCTAGGCACTTTACTTGAGATGGATGGGAAATCAAAGGATAGTCTAAAGGCTCGTCTTGATTTGCAGGACCTGAAAATTAGGAAGGATCAGCATCCAAAGCCCGGTAAACATAAGTATGAAATAAAGAAAGGCTGCTATGCTTTAAAAAAGGAAGAGAAGATAATGCTCCTCAAGTTTCTACGGAGCATTAAGATGCCTGATGGCTATGCTTCACACATTAAGCGATGTGTGGTCCTCGAGCAGTGCAAGATTAGTGGACTGAAAACTCATGACTGCCATGTTATTTCAGAAAATTCTTCCTATTGCATTGCGCAAGCTTCTGCCAGAGAATGTTGTTAACCCATTGCTTCAGCTGAGTCAATTCTTTTCTGATTTATGCTCCAAGGAGTTAAGCGATGAAGATTTGGTGAAGTTGAGCAACACAATTCCAGAAATTCTATGTCAGCTCGAGATGATCTTTCCACCAGCATTCTTTGATATTATGATGCATCTTCCCGTTCATCTTGCCGAAGAGGCTCGGTTGGGAGGGCCCGTCTTGTATAGATGGATGTACCCAATTGAGCGATACTTGCATACACTGAAAGGATATGTGCGCAACAAAGCTCATCCAGAAGGTTCTATTGCAGAGGGGTACATCCTTGAAGAGTGCATGACTTTTTGCAGTCGATTTCTTGATGGCATGCCTACAAAGCAAAGTCAGTCTGAACGTCATGAAGATAAAGCTGTAGATCAACCACCAACAGGGATTAGTGTAATGAGTACAGTTGATTACTCCAAGAAAGGTTTTGTTTATGAACCACTCTCTTTGGCTGAGATTGATCAAATGAGGCATTTCATAATAACAAACTGTGAGGAAACCGCGCCATGGATTGAGTAAGGATGCCTATGTATTTTTTCACATCGTGATGTGCATTAATTCTTTCCGGTTCAACTAACAATCATTTATATCTTTGAAGTGAACATCTTGAGGAGCTCAAAAGGAACAATTCTCCAAATCCTCAAAAGCAACACACAGAAGAGTTTGTTGGCTGGTTTGAGAGACGGGTAAGTTCCTTTCACATTTTCACTAATGTTCCTCATAGTATGTTCATTATTCATACATATCCTGTTCCATGAAGCAGATCACGGAACTCTATAATGATGGGAATGTTAGCAGCCTTATTTATGCACTAGCTAAAGGACCTGATCACCGAGCTCGTGTTTTCAACCGTACAGTTCTGAATGGATATTTCTATCGGAATTCCTATATAGAGAAGGACTTGAGTACCCAAAATAGTGGCGTCATAGTCAAGGGCGATAACAACACCGGCAATATTGATTATTATGGGGTGATCAAGAAAATCATATTTCTTGACTATCCTCCTGATAAGGAGGTCGTTATATTCCAATGTGACTGGTTTGACGTGCCTCCGGCCAATAAAACTCAGAGTAGGGGGTATAAGAAGGACCAATATGGAATTATTGACCTTGGCACTACTCTATTCCGATTCATGGGAGATCCTTACATTCTAGGCCTCCAAGCTCAACAAGTTTTCTATGTGAGAGATGTGAAGAACCCTAATTGGGCAACTGTGATTAAAATGAATCCACGCAATTTGTTTGCTCCTTCTGCTATAAATGGTGTAGGACTTGATGAAGCTGCTAAAGCCGACGAAGGTGAGGCAGATGTGTTGGATGTCATCGACACAGAAATTACAGTGCCAAGCACACCTGAAGAGATCACTAGTTGGTGTAGAAATGATGTAGAAGGATCCAGCATTGATGTTTCGGTCATGGAAAATATAAGACCTGTTGAGTTTGAAGAAGTTCAGATTGAATATGATGATGATACGGATGACGACGAGGCTTACGTAAATGATGGCCATGTTGCTCCTTTGGGACAAGCGGGATTGGATGATGACCAGGGGTTCTTTGTTTAGGTTTTGATCTATTGGTAAGGCGCCTTCCACATGTTATGCAGATGAATATTGCTAAGTTGGATATTGCTGCTCATACCGTATTTTTGTAGTACATCACATGCTTGTCATCTTTGTTGATCTATTGTTTCAGAGCACTTGCCAATAGTTTCGACAATAACTTCTCCATGAACTGGATACTAACTTAATTCTTATCCTTAGTAAAGGCTGTTGTTTCCTTTGTCTTTACCAATAGTAGTTAGTGCTGACTGTTATTCATCAATTGCCACTCCTTATACTGAAACAACTAGATGTATACTTATACTAGTTTGGAGTAGTTTAATTCCAACTGTGGTTATTTACTTGATCTTGACCATAGCTAGTCTGCACTTGCTTATTTTATACTAGTTTCTAGCTGTATATTTGTACTAGTTTGGACTAGTTTATATGTGATGGTTTCCTGAATCTGTTTGCACCTGCACTTACTGTGGTTTTTGTACACTGTGCTAAAAAATTCAAATGTTCCAGAGTCTTTTTGCACATGTAGTTCGTGTGTAGTTTCTGAATCTACTGTACTCACATGCACGTCAACTTTGTTGATTCCTCTTGTTTCTGTAATTTAGAGCACTTGGCAATAGTTTTTTGACAGTAGCTTCTGCAAGAAATGGATACTCACTTAGTTCTTATCCAGCATTTTAGTTTTTTGAAGTTGTCTATACTGTTATACATCATCTCGCCTTAGTAAAGACCGTTATTTCCTTCCCTAGTCTTGAAAAATAGTGCTTAGTATTGTTATTCATCAATGTCCAGTCTTTATACTGAAACAGCTAGTTGTATATTTAGTATAAATATAAACCGGGGTTGTAAGATTAATAATGCTTGGACCTTATGGTTGCTAGTACGTACGTGACATGTTCTGTTTAGTCAACAAGTGCATATTTAATAGAAATTTTCAGATTAGTACTCGGTTATCTGCTCCATTGTATATTGACACACTAAGGTTGTCTTGCCATTGGTTTGGACGACTAGGGAATTAACTGGTTTTTTTTTTGGTTTTTCAGGTATTCAGCATGGTGACATGTATATGAAGGAGTAGTACACCATCACTTCGGTGCATAATTCTACACTATACATCACAGACATTTACTCACATAATTCTTAGTTTATCCTTGGTACTTCACCATAGTTCGTGGAGTTCTTTGCACTTTTTCTGTGAGACTTTAGTCACTCTAGTTTTATTACTCATGTTGTGGTTGGTTATGCAATATATGAATTGCATTTTTTTATATACATTACACTATTGTGTGCCTGTCATGGATGTCCTTTGAAACAAAGGAGGTGCTGTCGAAATTTTGAATTGTTGTTAGTTTTCATTGTAATTTCACAAGTGCGGTAACACTGACAGATAGATAGAAACTAGGGTGGTACGGTTCTAGAGTAGTAAAGACTATTGAGTATATTATACTTCCTATGTCCATAATATAAGATGCTTTAGCTTTTGCGAAATGAATGTATCTAGATGTCTAGATACATTTGTTTCACAAAACCTAAAACGTCTTATATTTTGAAACAGAGTGAGTATATAGCAATACATGTAGGGAGAGATACTACAATACAAATAGTCTAGAGTAATTCTACATATCAATCTGAGTAGGGATATCCTACATGCGTGCATGAGTAGTGCACTGTCCGAAGCTCCATGAGACCAGCTGAATTTGATTCACGTGCACTGACCGAAGCTACATGAGTCTAGCTGAATTAGATTCAGGTAGCAGAAACAAGTGATGTGGGCTGCTCGCTTTGATTCTAGCGGTGTGTTGTGGTTGACCGCAACTCGCACAATGTCCCACTCTCTATAGACCGGGCACCCGCTACCACCCATCGGCCACCCCTCCATGTCCCAGTCCAATCCCATCTATCGACCCCACCCGCCGCTCGACCGATTCAGTTTGGGACAGAGGAGATGAGAAAGAAGGAGAGAAGTTGTTCCTCTTAGTCGTTCTCCTTTTCTCTCGAGTTATTATGTCTTGTGGTCAACATACTGATGGCTATAGTTCATGGGCCGATGGGATCTATGATATGCTTGTATTAGGGGTACATATTAGAAAAAATACAATTTTGCATGGTGGGCACGGCCTAGGTGAGCCCGTGAAGGTCCGTCGTTGACTATAGAGAACATTGTTGTAATGTCGTGTTATTTTTCGCAACAATAGGGAATTGTTGCAATATATTCTACATATTACCATGGATAAACTACTTGTCGCAATATATAATAGCTATTGCAACAGAATGACATTGAGGCAAAAAGTGTGCGCTATTGCGACCAATTCGTGTTTTGTTGCAATAAGAAGCCATTTTTTTGCAACAATATGTGTGCCTAACACGACATGGCAGAGTTGTTGCAATATCTTGCTGAATATTACCACAAAGGTTTGTTTTGTTGCAATACCTATTATCTATTACGACAAAGTAACTAATTCGCGCAACAAATCATGAACGTTGCAATATCGCTACCTTATTACCACGGCGATGTAGTTCGTTGCAATATCTAGCCTTTATTGCAACAAATAGGAAACGTAGTGCGATGAAACTAAATTGTGGCAACAAGTAGGATCTATTCCAACGAATGGCAATTTTGTGGTAATATTGCATTCTATTGCAACAAAAGTTAGCCATGGCAATAAATTTTGTTGCAATAGACCAGATATCTTGTAGTGCATGCTCATAATGGCATTATGGTTGCACAAAAAACATCGGAAAGAGAAATTGTTCAACATTTTTGTTGCAACACACAAAGCATCAATATCCAATAGCAACGAAACATGATTGTCACAAGGTGAAAGAATACCATTAACATGCTTGCAATCAAACCATAGGAAAGAGCAGTTTGTCAACATGAAAGATGCAAAGCATGCAAAAGGTATCAGAGATGGGTTCGATCTTGAACTCACTTGGGGAATGCTCTCTAGAGCGCCTTTTGTCAATTTGTGCTCAACCGAGGTTGACATTCTGTTGCGGGTACCTACACACAACATAGATACAAGGAAGAACGTTTGTGCATGGTAGAGAAACACATCATCCATCATGACGTATATCTTCTTGTGCACATCACCATCAGTGTCAATCAAGTGTAAAATAGATGCATGGTGAGTATGCAAGTGGGGAACATGCTTATCATGGCAATCATCAAAATCTCCAAAAAATGAGAAAGCTATGGGGGCCATCTCAATAGAAAACATATGAGAATCATTGTTGCAAGAAAAGCAATGAAAGGGTCATTATCCATCTTATTTCTAGCAACGGGAGAAATTGTATAACATTCATGACAAATCATGGTCCAAGATATACCGTGGTTAACATCATTGCAAGCAAAACATTGGAAAGAGAAATTGGTCAACAAAGTGCAAGCAATGATATCATCAACGTAATGTTTAGAGCATGGCATGTCTATGGCAATATCATGACAATAGAAGGATTCCACATGGTCATCATGATGCATAGCAAAATCAACACATGGGAATAATAGTGGAACATATGTCATGCCACAAGTATCATCCATAGCATGCAAATGATCACAAGTCATCATGTCCACTAGTGGGATCATGGCATCACCAACACCCGTATTTTTACCTTGTTCATACCTCTCATATGAAGTGGGTGTTGTGGTAGTATTGGCCTCCATGTGGGCGACTTCTTCATCCAATATGGGGATGGCATAATCTTCATCCACCATGTAAATCTTCTCGGTCGGAGGCATCATCATCTCCAAGCTTGGTGCTTCTTGATCCATGGAACCTAGCACATCATGAGAAAACACACTAGAGGTAGAGGGTAAGTTGTTAGAAATCAAAATGGTCTCACATGATCTATCAACTACCACTCCCAACTCACTCGGTGTATCACCCATGCCCTTCAAATGGAAGCACTCAATCTCACGTATGGTGGAGTCACTCATCTCACTCTTGCTCTCACTCAAGTGGGCCAAGTGTCTCTCATACTCACTGGAATTGGTACCACATCATCACTCAAGCATATAGGGATAGGCTCGTTTTTCTCAACTCCATGCACCTCCTTTGGTAAAGGGAAAATCCCATGCTCACCATTCTCGAACTTGTTGTCCCCATCTTGCAAGGTAGGCTCTTGTCTTGGAGCTTGATCATCCTTCACCATGAACACCTTGGTTTGTGTAGCGGTGCACTACCAAAACATATCACCTTGGTGTTGATACATGTTGTATATGATGGTTGGACATGCCCATGGGTAGTGACCTTGGTCGTTGCACTTGTAGCATAGGGGTTTGCCCTTTTGTACTTGGGGTGCCATTGTGGTGGTGGCCCTAGAAGGATGTACCACATGTTGAGGAGTGTGGTTGTAGCTTGAGCTTGCTCTTGGGGTCATTGCGGTGGTGGCACAAGTCATCGAAGATGCCTTATGATTATTTTGTTGACGGAGGTGATTGGTGTGCCTTGCCAAAGATTGATATAGGTGGCGCACTTGGTCATCCATATGATGCTCGCGACGATGATCCTTGTCCATGGCACTCTTCTTGGGCTCGTGGTGCCATCTTGAGCTTGAATCATCAAATTTGGCGAGGTTGTCGTCCATGTCCTTCTTGAACTTGACGAGGTCGCCTTTCAACTTCTCCAATAGATCTTGGACCTTGGCTCTCTCGAGGTGGTGAAGATGCCTTGGACAACGTCTTGTATCCTCTTGATGTTGGCGATGATCTCTAGAGGATGTTTGTCGATGAAGATTCTTGCTTCATGGCGCCTCTTTTGGAAGATGATGTTGGGGAACCACTCTTCTTGTAGGCGGTGGCACTTGTTGCCTTGGAGGTTGTTGCACTTGATGCCTTCAAGGTTGTGGTGCTTGGCACCTTGGAGATGGTGGTGCTTGACGCCATGGAGATGGTTGCGCTTGACGCTTTGGAGGTGGATCATCAAAGTAGGTGGTGCCCTTTGGTGTGGCACGCGCCTTGAAGGTCATGGTTTCTGAATGTTGCGCCTCCTATTGCTTGTCGTAGTAGTCTTCCATCTCCAAGTGGTGGAGGAATTCTTCATGGCTCATGGAAGAGACCTCAAAGTTGGTAAAGTTCTCCATGTCCTCCATGCTTGGAGAGGCATCATCGATGTCGCACTCGAAGTCGTCCATGCTCGGGGAGTCATTGTCGATGTAGTACTCCATATCACCCAAGCATGTGGATCCATTGCCGGCGTAGTGCTCCATGCATGAGGAGCCATTGTCGATGTAGAGCTCCAATTCCTCCATGCTTGAGGAGTCATAGTTGATGACGTGCTCCATGTCTTCCATGCATGTGGAGTTGTCGTAGGTGTAGTTCTCCGGGTCATCAAAGCATGTGGAGCCATTGTCGGTGTAGTACTCCGTCATGTCCTCTATACTTGTAGAGTCGTAGTCATGGTGGCTCATCATGGATTCTTCATAGATATCATCCTCGGTTTCAGAGTCCCTAGACATAATTCACAATACCAAGTGGTGTATATGGAAGTGGTAGGGGGTTAGGGATGCAATGTCAAACATTACTTTACCTTGGAAGATAGTATCGTGCAAGTGTCCACACTTGAGAGCAATCAAAACCAAGTAAAGTGAAGTGCACGGGGAACACCAAGACCAACTAACCACTAAAAACACACACACCAAGCTTATGGTGGATAGGTATGGAAGGTGGCATGTCCAAGAACAATCTGAAATCAAGATATTGTAATAGCAAGTAAAGAACCACGATGATCACAAAGAAAAACAAGTAAATCCACAAGATATAGGTATAATGTACAAGGTAACACACATGGTGGGATAAATGGGACTTGTGCAACAGAGAAAGTGAGCTAAGAACCAAATGATTACCTAGCGAAGACTATAATCTCGTGTCGCACAAGTGCAAGGAGAGACGCTAGTTCGATTGCAATAAAACTGGTTGGCTAAAAGATATGCACAATAAGTACCACCTATATGATGTTCATCGAGCTTGCGCTTCCTTTTCTATGAGGCACTTGTTTCTTTCTTTTTCTTCTTTTTCTTTTTCTATTTTTTCTTTTCTTTTTCACTTGCCTCTTCCTTGTGCCAATAACTATACAAGATAACAATATGAGATAGCGCGCTCACAACTTTTGCTCGAAATTCTACAAGGTATCAAATGTGCATATCCCAAGCAATCATAGGAGGAACTAGTCTTAGGTGTTTGTTGATCGCAAAGCTAGTGTAGCTCACAAAGGTAAGCAAGTGGGGAGAAGTCGCAGAATTTTTATACCTTTCATTGCCGATCTTTACCCTTTATTGGTGGATTCCGCTTTGATCACAGAATTTGATGGAGTAGATAGCATTAACCACTTGGATGATGATGTAGAGCTCCTTCTCCATTTCTAAGCGAGCTAAATAACACCAAAATCTGAGTTCGAATGCAAAAGTTATGCTCAAAACTGTGAAACAAATTTGCTGTCTACAGGGGGCGGAGACTCTGGTCTAGGGGGTCCGAAGACTCCGGTCTAGAGTCACTAACTCCGGAAACTCTGGTCCTGCGCCGGAGACTCCAGTCTGTTCGATTCTAGGACGTAAATAACACATCCGGGACGCATTTTGGGCAGAAAAACTCGAACCAAAACCTCAAATTGATGGGAGAACACAAGGAATTAGGCTATGAAAACGCAGGGGAAGGTAGATCAACAAGTTTAACAAGTAATCCACGGATCAAAACCTACCAAAACTGACTCAAAGCACAGATCAATCCAAAACAAGAATTGGGGCTATTTTTGGTGGAATTTTCGAATTTATGGGGAAAAGACCAAATTGATGAGAAATCTATGGCAACCAAAGGCTGCTCATACCAGATATTGAGGGCTAACCTCGAGGGTGGCCCGATCTTCACGGATCTCGTGGTCAGGTCGATGGGAATGCGAGGGCAAAGGGGAAATGTAGTGGAAGCAGATGCACACCTCGCGAAGCACACGATGAACACACGCAAAACTCACACGATACAAGGCCAATTGCTCCCACCGGTGGCCACCGGTCCGATAGAATCCTCGCAAGGAAAGATCATTCAACGTGCTCCCTCGATCCCAAGCGGAGAGGGAAGAACACCTTGGAGAGTGTCTTGACAACTGCGCTCACGCACTCGCAAACGTAGTCCTTGTACAACGAGGGAGGCGTGATGCAAACTCCAACAAGGTGCTGACGATAGTCGGTTTACTTTGGTAAGGGGATGCGGCAAAACTAGAGATTCAACAAAGGGGGTTGTCTTTAGTCTATCATCTATACCTCAGGGATACAATGAGGGGTAGGGGCTCTATTTATAGGCCAGCCACTAGAATAGGGGTAGTTTGGGCATAAAACTAGGGTTTGGGGAGGAATAAGGGGTACATGGGACAAGGTCCCAGTTGGCAGTGTGCAGGCCCATTCACTTAGGTCAGATATTCCGGAGTGTAGGGATCGGAGACTCCGGGGTAGCAGACCAGAGACTCCGGGGTGGAGTGAACAGAGACTCCGGTGGTGCGGAGACTCCGGGTCGGTGTCAATCTCCGGCTTGTCTCCGGAGGGGGTACTAAATGCTCCTTGTAGTGGTCCGGAGACTAGTCCAGAGTCCGGCTAAATACTCCTGTGTTGGAGACCGGATACTTCGGTCTTGAGGGCCAGAGAGTCCGGTGCTTCTGCTGCAGCTTCTTCTGTCTCCTATTCCAAGCCTTCGTCTTGTCGGGCTTGGTGCTCCAGGCTTCCTCCCTTGCCTCCGTACTTGTCAGTATGAACCTATCATGAATATGGGACGGAGTATGAAGTAGTATACCATTCAATAGGGTAGGAAGTGGCTCGCATAGAGGAACGGATTCACCTTTGGAGTCCATGAAGACTTGGCATAAGTTGGAGACCTTGATGTGGTAACGACCGTAGGTTGGGCTACATCAGTTGTAGTGACCAATGCGAGGCGTGCGGCCTTGACAATCCTTCTTCTTCTTCGTCTGCACTTCCGCCAACAGCTGTTGAGGGCTGGTCTAGCCGTTGAGAGAGAGAGGTCTCGGATGAAGTCATCATACCCTGGCATAGGTGTTGAGGGCAAACCTTTAGGGTGGCCCGATCTTTCACGAATCCCACTCAAATCGAGGATGGAGTGCTGGGGAAGGAGGGGAGGATGAACACAATAAACTCACGCACGAAGAACGCGATGAACACACACATGCAAAACCACGATACACACCAATAGCTCACGTCGGCGGTGACCGGTCCGGCGCAATCCCTAGGATCGGCGTCGGGCAGAGGACTCTCACTCTAACTAGCACGGCGAGATGGGAGACTCGGTGAGATCTTGAGGTATTGGCACAGGGACACCGATGCCAAGGCCTTGTACAACACGGAGGCACGATGCAAACTCCAACGAGGTTTGGGATATTTGGTGCTCCTTTGTCAAAGGAGCATGAGGTAAGAACTAGATAGATCCACAAGGGGTTTCCACTAATTCCAAATATCATGTCTGGCGTCGGTCGGACCGGAGACTCCGGTGTGGTGGACCGGAGACTCCAATGTGGTGGACCGGAGACTCCGGTCTAGGCCAGAGATTTCGGTCAGTCTCCGGACCAGCCTCCGGAGGGGCCTTCAGATTGTCCCAGGGCCCGGTGCACGGGTCAGACCGGAGAGTGGGCCGGAGTCTCCGGGGTCTTCAGGCTGGAGACTTTGGTGGACCGGAGTCTCCGGTGTGCGCAGACTGGAGACTCCGGTCTGAGCAGCTCCAGCGGCTTCTGCTTCACGCTCTGCTCCTTGTTCTCCATCCTTGGGTGCTTGGGGATGTGTCGAGGCTTCATACCTGATGATGCATAGAGTAGTTGCATGAAGTAGCACACCATCCAAGGAGGTATCAAATTGGTACGAGGAGAGGAGCGAGTTCACCTTAGCTTGTAGGAGTTTGGCTCGGGCACGAGTCATGGGTCCACTTGGGGGACTTGTTGGTGTAGATGTAGGAGCGTCCGTAGGACGGGCTGCATCAGCTCCCCTCCTTGGGAAGGAGTCGTCCTCGACTCTTCAAGGTTATCATCTTGAACATCTCCATGGTAGGGTGAAAGATCCTTGACATTGTATGTATTGCTTGCAAGGTATTTGGAGGTCGGTATGTCGATGATGTAGGCATTGTTGTTGATTCTTTTGTGGACCTTGAAGGGACCATCTCCTCTTGGCTTGAGCTTGGAGTCGCATTCCTTGGGGAAGCCGTCTTTGCTTAGGTGTATCCACACAAGATCACCTTCTTCAAATATCATCTCCTTCTTGTGCTTGTTTAACCTTCAAGCTTGGCAAAGGACTTGTTGTTCGATAGTAGCTCTTGTTTCTTCATGGAGTTTCTTCATAGCTTGTGCGCGCTTCTCGACGGCCATGTTCATGCGCTCATGGAGAGGTAGTGGTAGGATGTCGAGTGCGGTGAGGGGCTCGAAACCATAGACGATCATGAAGGGACTCATCTTGGTTGTTGAGTGCTTGGCCCGGTTGTAGGCGAACTCGGCGTGAGGGATGCATTCCTCCCAATCCTTCAAGTTTTTCTTGATCAGCACACGTAGAAGAGTTCTGAGGCTTCAGTTGACAACTTCGGTTTGGCCATCAGTTTGAGGATGCGATGCGGATGAAAAGAGGAGCTTGACGCCGAGCTTGGCCATGAGTGTCTTCCATAAGTAGCTCAAGAATTTGACGTCGCGGTCGGAGACGATTGTTCTTGGCACACCGTGAAGACGGACGATTTCCTTGAAAAATAGATTTGCAACATGTGAAGCATTATCAGTCTTATGGCACTGTATGAAGTGTGCCATTTTGGAAAAGCGATCAACGATAACAAATATAGAGTCATGACCATGCTTAGATCTAGGAAATCCTAACACGAAATCCATGCTAATGTCGGACCAAGGTGTATGAGGAATAGGCAATGGCATATAAAGACCATAGGGATTAGCTTGCGACTTAGCTTGAACATATGTCATGCATCGTTGAACGTAGCGCTCGACGTCACGCTTCATCTTGGGCCAAAAGTAGTGATTGGAGAGCATGTCCAATGTCTTGTCGCGACCAAAGTGACCCATAAGGCCTCCACCATGAGATTCTTGGAGAAGCAAAAGTTGGAGCGATGATTTCAGAATGCAAAGTTTGTTTTGTTTAAAGAGAAAACCCTTATGCAAATAGAAATCATCAACTCCTTTGTCAATGGAGCACTTTGCGAAAATTGGTTCAAAGAACGGGTCGTAAGCATACAAAGTTTTTATTTCCTCAAGACCCAACATGTTGATTTCAAGTCTCGTAAGAAGGCTTGTGTTCTTGTGAGACAAAGCGTCCGCAACTACATTATCTTTGCCCTTCTTATACTTGACAATGTACGGAAAAGACTCCATGAACTCAACCCACTTAGCGTGTCTCTTGCTCAAGTTAGCTTGGCCTTTGATATATTTCAACGACTCATGGTCGGAATGTATGATAAATTCCTTGGGCCATAGGTAGTGTTGCCAAACTTGAAGGACAAGAACTAAGGTAAAAAGCTCTTTGTCATAAATTGGATAATTAAGGCGAGCACCATCAAGTTTCTCGCTATGGTAGGCTATAGGACGTCCATTTTGCATGAGGACTCGTCCAATGCCAATACCACTAGCATCACACTCTATCTCAAAAGTTTTTGTGAAATCCGGTAATGCAAGGAGAGGTGCTTCAGTGAGCCTCTTTTTAAGTTCATTAAAAGCTTTTTGTTGTGCTTTGCCCCACACAAAGGTGACATTCTTTTTTGTCAACTCGTTGAGAGGGCACGCAATGGTTGAAAAGTCTTTCACAAAGCAACGATAGAAACCGGCCAACCCACGAAAACTTCGGAGTTCACTCACATTTGTTGGGATGGGCCAATCTTGTATGTCCTTTACCTTGGAAACATCAAGTTCAATTCCCTTCGAAGAAACGACAAATCCAAGAAAAATCAACTTGTCTTTAGCAAAAGTGCACTTGGGAAGATTAGCATAAAGCTTTTCATGTCGAAGGATTTGCAAAACTTCCTTGACATGTGTTATATGGTCCTCAAGTGATTTGCTATAAACAAGAATAACATCGAAATAGAAAACAACACTTTTTCCAATGAGAGAACGCAAGATATGATTCATGAGGCGCATGAAGGTAGATGGGGCATTAGATAAACCAAAGGGCATAACCAACCATTCATAGAGACCAAGTTTGGTCTTGAAGGCAGTTTTCCACTCATCACCTTCAGCCATGCATATTTGATGGTAACCACTACGAAGATCAATTTTCGAAAAAATAGTGGCTCCACACAATTCATCAAGCATGTCATCAAGACGTGGTATGGGATGTCGATAACACACGGTGATAGCATTGATTGGACGGCAGTCCATGCATAACCGTAACGTATCATCCGTTTTTGGAACAAGTATCACGGGTACGGCACTTGGACTAGTGCTAACTTGGATCAAACCTTTGGAGACGAGTTGGTTGATTTGACGTTCAATCTCCTTTGTTTCCTCCGGTTTCGTGTGATAAGCGACGCGGTTGGGAAGTGGTGCACCGGGGATGAGGTCAATGCGATGTTCGATGCCGCGAAGAGGAGGTAGTCCATGTGGAAGCTCTTCGGGGAACACATCCTTGAATTCCTATAAAACACTCATCAAAGATGGAGGAACATTGGTTAATTCATTAGTTCCTTGCGCTAGTCCCTTGCAAAGGAGGACATAGTGCAAGATGGATGGGTTGTTCCGAACATCTCTCATCTCACTTTTGGTGGCAAGGAGAACACTCTTAGTTTTTCCACTCGAGTTTGGCTTGTGGCTCTCACTCACTATGAGGTGGTTCTCTCTCTCACCTCTCTTCTCACAAGTAGGTGCTATGCTTTGCGCCCTCGCTAAATCCTTTGCATTGTCCGCAATTATTTGGCTAGGAGTCATCGGTTGCAAAACACATGTTTTGTTGAGCCATTTGAAGGTGTATACATTGGTGCGACCATCATGTTGAGCAGCCTTGTCAAATTGCCATGGTCGACCAAGAAGCATGTGGCAAACTGTCATAGGAACCACATCACACTCCATTGTATCTTTGTAAGGACAAATGGCAAAGGAGACCGATACGGTATGCTTGATCTTCACGGACCCTTGGTCACTTAGCCATTGCACGTGGTAGGGGTGCTTGTGCGGATGGAGGGTGAGGTTGAGCTTCTCACACAACTCGGTGCTAGCAAGGTTGCGACAACTCCCTCCGTCTATGATCACCTTGATAGATTTACCATTGATGTCGGCTCGTGTTTGGAAGATATTAGAGCGTTGGTCTTCATGCTCTTGTGCTTGAGTGGTCAAGATCCTTGTGACAACAAGCGATGGACTTGCGTCATGTTCACACATGAGGAGTTCTTGGTCATCTTCCACTCGTTGCTTTGCCATTGCTTCCTTGATTCGGGCATCAAATTCATCTTCACTCAAGTACTCTTCATCACCATTGTCATGGATGAACAAGACTTTCTTGTTTCCACATTTGGCTAACTTGTGTCCTTTACCTCCACACTCGTAGCACTCACCATTGAAAGGTATGTCACTCTTTGCTTGTTTGCCACTTGGGGGCAGTTTTCCTTGAGGAAGTGTTGGCTTGAAGGAAGGCTTGGAGGTACTTGAGGAGCTTCCATTGAAAGTTGTTGGCAGAGCGATTGAAGCTTGCTTGTAGGTGAAATACGTCTTGGGCTTGTTGTACTTGATATCCTCTTGCACTTGACGTTTAGCCTTTGTTGCAATGTGCACAAGCTCAACCATGGTGTTGTATGTTTGGAACTCGGCGATGCGCTTGATTGGGTGATTCAAGGCAATAAGGAAACGTGCCATTGTTTGCTCCATGCGCTCATCAATGTTGGCGCGAATCAAGTTGAGTTCCATTTCCTTGAAGTACTCTTCCATGGTCTTTGTCCCTTGACGAAGCGATTGAAGGTTGTTGAAGAGGTCACGCGTGTAATGCGCGGGGACAAAGCGGGATCTCATATGAGCCTTCATGTCATGCCACGTTGTGATTGGTGGCTCTTGCCTTGCGTCATGAGCAACTTGAACTTGTTCCCACCAAAGGTTGGCGTAATCATCAAACTCAAGTGAAGCCATAGCGACCATCTTCTCGTTGCTATAGTTGTGCATGCGGAAGATCTTGTCGACTTTGAGTGCCCATGAGAGGTATTCTTCGGGGTCATTGGATCCGGTTAACTTGGGCATTGTGAACTTGAGCTTGCCAAAAGTTTCTTCATCATTGCGGTCATTGCGATGAGCTTGGTGACCTTGTTGATGATCTTGTGGTTGATGCGGTGGAACTTGGTTCTCGTGACCTTGTGGTGGAGCTTGCTCTTGATATTGTTGGTGAGGATCTTGCTCTTGCTCTTGGCGCAGTTGTTCACGGTGTTGAGGCACTTGAGCCCCATCACTACTAGGAAACAGCTTATAGATAGACAAGATATTCAGTGGTGCGTATGTAAAAATATGCGCCACAGATATATATCAGTGGTGCATATGTAAAAATATGCGCCACAGATATATATCAGTGGTGCACTAGAAACAATGCGCCACAGAAGTTTGGCACTTCAGTGGCGCACAGAACCAATATGCTCCACAGAAGTCCATATTTCTGTGGCGCATATTTTCGTGTGCGCCACTGAAGTGTCAAACTTCTGTGGCGCATATAGACGTATGCGCCACAGAAGGTTGATGGGACCAAGCAGCGAAAAAAGGGGGAGAAACTTATGTGGTGCATATGTCCATATGTGCCACAGAACAAGCATATAGGGGGGGAAACAGATCCCACCCCCTCCCCCCCGTGGATCGCCTTTTCAGTTTTGTAAAAAATAAACAAAAATGATAGAAACTTCAAAAAAAAATCCTTTAAGTTGTAGTTAGATTTTAGGGTATAGATCTAGACAAAATTGAAAAACATGAATTTCGATGTATTTTTCAAAAATAGGTCATGGCACGGTAAAACGCCTCTAACTTTTGCATACGATGTCCGAAAAAAATCTTTAACCTATCAAAATGATCGTCTCGAAATTTTCTACTCGATTTCAACGGCCATTGAAGATTTTGTAGATTACCCAAATTCCAAAAGAGTAAAATGTTATGGCAGACAGAAGATTTTTTTCCTGCAAAAAAAATAAAAAAGGGGGAGAAACTTCTGTGGCGCATTTCCCCCATATGCGCCACAGAAGTCTTGGGTGGGATTCGAATTTTGAATTCCGCCAGCGCCCTTTCTCCCTCCCTTTTTCCTTTTTCTCCCCTCCCCACTTCTTCTCCCCTCCCCACTTCTCCCCTCCTCTCCTCCACACTTCTCCCCTTCTCCTCCCTCCTCCTTCTCCACTCTCCGGCGACCTTCTCCTCCTCCATCATCACCAACTCCGGCGACCACATCCTCCTCCTCCTCCTCCCCCACCAACTCCGGCGACCTTCTCCTCCTCATCCACCACCAACTCCGGCGACCTCCTCCTCCTCCTCCACAAACTCCGGTGACCTCCTCCTCCTTCTCCTCCTCTTCCACCACCAACTCCGGCGAGCTCCTCCTCCTCCTCCTCCTCCACCACCAACTCCGGTAACCTCCTCCTCCTCCTCCACCACCAAATCCGGCAACCTCCTCCTAGCCCTAGCTGTCGCCCGCCGCCGCCACCACCACCACCATCACCAACTCCGGCCAGATCCGACCAGATCTAGATCTGGCCCGGTTTTATTTTTGAAATTTGAAAAAAACTTACGTGGCGCATATTTGCCATATGCGCCACAGAAGTTTGAGATCTGGCCTGCCTTTTTTTTGAATTTTGGAAAACAACTTCTGTGGCACATATTGGTCATATGCGCCACTGAAGTTTGAGACTTCTGTGGCGCATTTTGAAATGCGCCACTAAAGTTAGTTATCAGTGGCGAGGTATCAGTGGCGACTAACATATGCGCCACAGATGGTCAAAAAAGGTGCGCCACAGAAGAGTTGTTTCCTAGTAGTGCATGAGGTTGTTGAGGATGTGGAGCCTCATGACACGGTTGATGACGAAGAGGAGGCTCATTCCTCGGTTGGTGATGTTGATTAGGCACATGGGCCTCACGGCGAAGAACATGGTCATGAGCCTCTTGACGTGGTGGGCGTCGCTCAACTTGTATCACTTGACGCTCCAAGTTTTGTTGAGGTGGAGGAGGCGCCTCGTGATGACCATGGTGTCGGTGCGGACGTTCATGATGATGATGACGAGGGGGAGGATCTTGGAGAGCTTCACGTTGATGACGAGTTTGATTCTCCAAATTGAAGTCATCACTTGTTGTGTCAAGTATGTGTCGCGATCGATGGTGGTAGACTTGCGGTTGCACTTGTGGTTGCACTTGCGGTTCCTCTTGTGGTTGCTCTTGTTGGAGCACTAATGCCCTTGCGTGATGACGGTGTGCTTCTTGCCTTGCTCGTGGCCTTGAAGAGAAATCACCATCATAGCTTGACGTTGCAGCGTGCCGTGGGGAAGGTACATAGTTCAAAGAACTTCCATCTTCAACCACGGGGGCATCATTGCGTCTTGGAGCACTTGGATGTAGATTTTGTTGAAGAGGTGCATGACGACGCGAAGAACTTGAAGAGCTTGATGTGCGTGAACATGGTCTTGCCATACCGTCGATGAGGTGTCGAAGATTGTCATTTGTTTCGGCAACGGAGCATTGGAGGGCTTCATTTTGGTGGCCGAAGTTGTGATGCATTGCATGCATTTGTCGTTCGAGGTCGTCGAAGAGGTTGTCAATGTTCTTGAACTCGGCTTGCGTCTCGCCAAATTGTTCATCTTGTCACGTCTCAAGGGCTTGGCAACGTCCACGGAACTCTTGGCGAACGATGAAGTGACTTGCGCGTGTCATGTACGGTCCTTGATCTTCTCCTTGGGGAGGTGGTTGGCTCGACTCACCGTGCCTATCCATCATGCAAGACACACTAGTATTGTATATGGAAGTGGAATATGGTGGCGTTAGCCTTGTACCTCACCTTGGGGATTGCACCATACTAGAAACCACAAGTGAGAGCTATAAGTGTGCAAAGTGGAATTGCAAAGAAAACTCACACTAAAGAAAGAACTAACTCTCAAAAGCTTGTTGGTGGTAGGTTAGGATTGTGGAAATCCAAAGAACCAACCAAAAGAAAAGGGATAGTCAAAAGTGGGTGACGGGAACCTACGACTATATACACACACGTGGAGATAGTTGGGATTGACACGACTATGAAAATGAGCAAACAAAATGTCCTAACGAAGACTAAGCTCGTTGTCGTGCCAATGCAAGGAGAGACCGTGGCTCGTTTGCAAAGAGGAGAAATGAGCAACGGATTTGTGCACTTGCCTTGGGCGCTCTTCTTTCTCTCTTGCTTACAAGCTTTGAGACTCTCTTTTGCAAGGGAAGACTATTTCCTTTTTCTTTTGCTTTGTATCTTTTTCTTTCTTTTTTGTGCTCTCCCTTGATGCTACCTAGTCACACTTGATATTGCTCTTGCACTCTCACTATCCAAGGACAAATGCACAATGCTCAAGCAAACACAAGATGAGCCACTCTCATGGGATAGGTACACACAAAGGAAGATAGGGGTTAACAAGGTGACACAAGTTATACCTTCGCTGGTGATGATGAACTTGGCATCGGTGGTGCGGGATGATGTTCCTGGGCCGCGGTGTCGATGAGCGCGGGTGTTGTCGATGCGGAAGCTTGTTGTTAGTTGACGACACGCACACGTGCACAAACAAACAAGAGGAAATTAGCCAATGCAAGATTAGAGGCAAAACTGTCAAAATCAGGCATCAGGGCCGGAGACTCAGGGGTTTCAGGCTGGAAACTCCGGTTCAGGCCGGAGACTCCAGTGTGGGTAGGCCGGAGACTCCGGTGTAGGCCGGAGACTCCGGTGTGCAGGCCGGAGACTCCGGTCTGGAGTCAGATCGCGAACTGCTCGTGTTCTTGAACGGAAATCCACGCCTTGTGTCCTCAAATCCGTGAAAAATTGGCCAAATTGGGCTGGGAAAACGCAGGATAAAGCTGGACCTACTCCTAAGACAAGGTTTGGTCGGATCAAAACCACAAATAACACTCCAAATCAAGAGATCGATCCAAAGGCAAATATGGGGCTCTTTTTTGGGGGATTTTCGAATTTTTGGTGGATGGAAGAAAATTTTGTGCGGGAATTCGTGAGCAACAAAGCTCTTGATACCAATATGTTGAGGGCAAACCTCTAGGATGGCCCAATCTTTCACGAATCCCACTCAAATCGAGGATGTAGTGCGGGGGAAGGAGGGGAGGATGAACGCAACGAACTCACGCACGAAGAACGCGATGAACACACACACGCAAAACCACGATACACACTAATAGCTCACGCCGGCGGTGACCGGTCCGGCGCAATCCCTAGGATCGGCGTCGGGCGGAGGACTCTCACTCGAACCGACACGGCAAGATGGGAGACTCGGTGAGATCTTGACGTCTTGGCAAAGGGACACTGATGCCAAGGCCTTGTACGACGCGGAGGCACGATGCAAACTACAACGAGGTTTGGGATATTTGGTGCTCCTTTGTCAAAGGAGCATGAGGCAAGAACTAGATAGATCCATAAGGGGTTTCCACTAATTCCAAATATCATGCCTGACATCGGTTGGACCAGAGACTCCAGTCTAGGCCGAATATTCCGGCCAGTCTCCGGACCAGCCTCCGGAGGGGCCTTCAGATTGTCCCAGGGCCTGGTGCAGGGGTCAGACCGGAGAGTGGGTCGGATTCTCCGGGGTCTTCAGGCTGGAGACTTCGGTCTGATCAGCTCCAGCGGCTTCTGCTTCATGCTCTGCTCCTTGTTCTCCATCCTTGGGTGCTTGGGGATGTGTCGAGGCTTCGTACCCGATGATGCATAGAGTAGTTGCATGAAGTAGCACACCATCCAAGGAGGTATCAAATTGGCACAAGGAGAGGAGCGAGTTCACCTTAGCTTGTAGAAGTTTGGCTTGGGCACGAGTCATGGGTCCACTTGGGGGACTTGTTGGTGTAGATGTAGGAGCGTCCGTAGGATGGCCTGCATCAATAGGAGGAATAGTGTTCCTGCACAAGGTATCCCAGTCCGTCTTGGGTACCTTGCCGATCAGAACTAATCAGAATATAGTAGCAAATGCATTGTACAAAAGCAACTAGGTACGTTTCATACTAGCAAATGGCATTAAACAAGTAACATACAGATGGTGATGCTCTAGTGAACTAGCAAATGGCATTGAGGATGCAACATATAGATGGTGATGCTCTAGTGAAGTAGTAAATGACATTGATCAACCAACATATAGATGGTGATGCTAGTGATCAAGCAAATGGCATTGAGGATAGAACATACAAATGGTGATGTTCTAGCGAACTAGCAAATGACATTGATCAAGCAACATACAGATGGTGATGCTAGTGGTCAAGCAAATTCCATTGAGCAAGCAACATATAGATAGAAGCAAGCATGTGACATCGATCTACACATGCATAATGGACATGCCATTTGATCTACACATGCATACCCTTCCACAAGATGCTAATCTACAATTGTGCAACATTTGAAGCAACATATAGAAGCTAATCTACAAAGGTGCAACATATCAAGCGACAAACAGATGTTAACCAGGCAACAGGGCCAAGCATTGTGCAGCTAATCTATAGTGCAACACAAGAATAGATGGGGAAAATAGAACCCTCACCTACGGCGGAGCAATCGATGGCCTAATCGCCGAAGCTGTGGGCGAAGCTGAGGCAGATCGGGCCGTCACAGCGGTTGCTAAAGTGGTCGTCATGGCCATGAACTGTCCGAAGGGGCCACCACGCCCCAAATCCATTTGGTAAGGCCAAGGGCATGTCAGGAAACCCTACCAGGATTGGAGCGAACCCTGGCGGGAACAGCAGGTCCCGGCTCGGTGGCACTACCATGAAGGCCGACGGCCCCTCCATATCGCTTCTAGACCCCGGTGCCCCTGTGGTGATGGCAGCTGCCCTCAATGCGTCGGTAGAGGGGTCAGGGCTGAAGCGGGTCGGGATGGGAAAAACCTTGATGCAATCCCCATGGATCTCATTGCCCCGACCGTCGTAGCCCTAATGGGCGCATCATGCGGCGTCCTTGATATATGTGACAACCGTCGTAGAGAGGGGACAACGACGGGGTCGACTTGCGTAGCTGCGCTCCTCAAACCCCTCGCCTCGTATTCACCGACGGCACTCTCGACGGCATGGTGGACGGTGTGCCCGACTTGCTTGCGGGTTGTGTGCTTGATGCGGGGCACAACCTTGCCAGTGGGAAGGCTCGCCGGAGGCGGCGGTGGAGGAGGATAGGAGGAGGCCATGGGTCTCTCCGATGGGATGGGATGTTGGGGGATTGGCAGAGTGGGGGTGGTGACAGCAAGTGTGACAAAGTGGGGAGGGAGTTATTCGCATCTCCCGCGCTTCCCCATGCGTGCAACCATTGGGCGGTGATGACCCAATTTGTGCTAGCTAAGACTGGATCCACGAAAACGGCCGATTCGGCCGTTATCCCTGGGCCTGGCTCTAGGATGCTTTGAGACCCGTCCTGGACATAACGCGGGGGGAGTCCAGGTAATCAAACAAGCCGTTTTCTGCGCCAACAGGCCTTGCTCGACCTAATGTAGGCTACCAAGCGTGCCCCTAAAGATTTCATCTTGGTCGGTCTCTTCGAAGCTGATTTTTTTGAATTGGGTGAACTTTCAGTCGGCGAACCCAGACCAAACCCAGCACGTAGGGTGCTACTGAGGGTGCTGATGGAAGTAAAATGGTGAGTGGGCCAGCTCTGTCGGCGAACCAATGCATATTACCCATCGAGATCCGCTACTTGTCTCACCTCTCCTCCCTCTTCTTTCCTCGCTGCCATGCTGCTACCGGTACCACCCCTCCCTACTCCGCCCAAAACTCGCTGCTAGTAAGGGCTCCCTCTGCCGCACCAACCTCCATCTGCCTACTCCTCGAGATTTTGTGGTGATTTTACGCCATGGGAAGCTTTGTAGGAGCTTCTCGTCCAACAAGCCCGCGAAGAGTTCGGTGTTTTGCCTACTCGGTGATGGACTCTGACGATGAGGATATGTTTGCCATCCTAGTGGAGTAGGAAATCGCGGCAGCCACCAACGATGAGGAACACTTGAAGATCCTCGCCTGCTTTCCCGTCTTGTACGCGGGGAATGCAAAGTCATGGCATGGTGGCTCCACATCAGGTCGCCCCAAGAGCAAGTTAAGCCGGTGTTTAGGGCATTGCATGTTGTACGCCGACTACTTCATCGACGATCCACTGCACGACGAGATGGTATTGCGCCATTTCACAATAGGCTGGAAGCTCTTCATCAAGATTGTGCATGCCATACGGGAGTTCAGCACCTACTTCAAATGTAAGAAGGACTGCACCGGCATGATAGGATTTTCCTCAATCCAAAAGTGCACGGTCTCTTTGAGGATGCTTGCATATGGAGCTCCCGGTGATACACAAGATGACTATCTACGCATGGATGAGTTCATGGCCCTTGAGTGTGATAGGGGATGGCCTGATCTTCTCAGTGAACAGGTTGGATGGCGATGATGATAATGGTAGATATCTTGTATGACGCTCACGAATTCTCTGGCTAATCCCTGTTGCCAGATCCAACATCTCTCAACCTTTTGGATATTCGCAACTCCACACACTTATGCACATAGTTGCTAACCATGAAGCGGTATTGCAATCTGCTAATTCACAATGGAACAACAAATCACACTCAAACTTGCAATTGGCTAATTCCCAATGGAATAACTAATCACACTCGATTATAGTAGCAACACACCAGATCGATACGAATTGGTGCGGAGTAATTTAGAGGATTGCTTGTAGCAAAACTGTCTAGAACTAGAGTTTATCTTAAACATGGTCTGCCCCTATATTGTGGCGCCCCAAGTAACTTATATGGGAGGGGGCGTCTAGCTAACCATGGACTTGACTTAGTTTGACTTAGACTAGATACAAACTGACCCAAACATGGGTTCTGCCAAACGCATGCACAGACCCACTTGTGGTGGCACGCATTGGACTCATGTAGGTGTTTCATGTGTTTCCTTGTGAGCCACATGGCCATATCTTGAAGGCTATATCTCCTCCTGTTGTAGTGGACATGCCTCCCTCTCCTCCCTCGCACACGCATTGGTGATCCATGCTTGTGTCTCCTCTTGCTGTAGATCTTTTCCTCCTCGTGCAATGCTTGTGTTGTCAACGAACCTGATCATACATAGATGCATAGATTTAGGCAATATAAAGTTCTCATTAAGTAATATTGAAGGGGTTCCTTGGCAGAAAAAACAAAAAATCCTACGCGAACACCTTGATTGCCCAAGATCTATCTAGGAGTAATGCAGTAATGGCCAGAGGTTTCGAAAACATACCCTTGTAGTCTGAAAGCGGTTAACATTCCGAAGGGAACATGGATGATGTAGTCATACTCATAGCCGACCTCAAGGTTGCGAAGCTCCTCGCAAGTCACCCCTTTCTCCATCGTGCAACATCTTTGGCTCATGACATCCAAGGTGCCACAAGTGGAAGCACCCTCGTGGTTTCGCACACATACATTGTACGATGAAGACTCCTGATTCTCTAATCCTTGTCAAGAGTGTGGAAGTAGATCCTCTAGATGGAATCCCTGCACCGCAACGGCGTGCTGCAGGTATGTCATCTCTTGCAGGCGTAGTCCTTCTAGGGACCGCTCTATCACGAGAGAACAACGAGAGAGAGAGAGAGAGAGAGAGATTCCCTGAGGAAAGTTCCTCAAAGAATATTGGATTGGTTGTGTTGTGTGTTTAATCCCACCACTGGGCACCCCTTTATATAGGTGGAGGAGGGGTACTCCCCACCAAAGGTTTCCCATGTGGGACAAAATAATGTTGGGAATGTGCCCTAGAGGCAATCATGTATGATGTTATTCTCAATGTATTCATAAAGTTAATGTCCTTGTATGAACTACTAATATGTATCATTGAATATGTGATTCGATTGTGGAACTATATATTCATGTTGTTCATATTAAATGTCCTTGGTCATTGAGGTTGTACTGGACAAACAACTTCGACCAATGTGAAAGTCGGCTGATGACTCGGTTCCACTTGTCATGGGCATGGTGATGCTATTCCGGCTTACACGGATTCAGCTAAAGAGTTTAGCGAGTCGGATTGACCCATATTGAGATACAACGAACAAGTCATCATTTGTATGTCTCAATCAATGTAATCCTTAGACCTGAGCTTATTGCACAATCTGAGTTGAGGATCACCGACTTAGGTTTTGTCAAACATTGTTCCGTCACTGGGCAGTTATAAAGGCAGAGTTCGGGTCGATTCAGAATCAAGCTGCGTGATGTGGATGTCCAAGATGGGATTTTGCCCCTCCAACTGGAGAGATATTCTCTAGGCCATCTCAGAAGATATGATTCAGAAAGCATGGCCATGCACAACTCGGTTAAGTGTTAACTAAGGAGGCCGACTAAGAGTTAGTCGGATGAATCACTTAGCACAGATCGAGAAGAGAGTTGATCTATTTGAAGGATGACGTTTATTCACCGATAGCTTGATAAAATGTATCGTGAGGTAAAACGGACTCCAGTAAAAGTCGCATTGCAATGTATGTCATCATGACTCTTTGGTACTTGGGAGTCAGCATGTTCTGCTAGGAGCCGCTACTGACTGATCGATTATGAGTGAGACTCGGATCGTGTACGAGTCACCAGGAGCTTGTCAGGTCACACACTTAAGAGCGGGAGCAAGTTTGGGTTAGACCAGAACTGGAAATCAATTTGGGTTGGACCCTAATGGGACACAGACCGAGTCAGTGAGTTGGACTCACAGTGATTAAAATAGGCCTTTTAGTGAATGTGCCACAAGTGAGTGGAGCCCACTTTCACTCCCTATGATTCTGGTTTCTCTCTCATATGTGATTCCATCTTACAGAATGATCTCTAGCAACATCATACCCTTAAGTGTGTTACCCCAATGACTCGAGAATGGCACAAACATGATCTCTATCAATGATCAATAGCAGGACCAGGATGCCCATAATGATCCCTGTGCATTGCATGATGTAATGCCGTTTGAACCATAAACATCGAGTCCAATTCCCTTTGTTTCTTTGATACGGCTTGTCCAATATCTAATCATTGGTATCATATACCTTGTTCAGTCTCGTTATCGACAAGTTCAGTTTTACCTGTTCCCATGATATTCTATCCTCGTGACCTAGTCACATGTTGCAACATTATGGATATAATCTCACCAAGTCGGTCGTGTGTATCTTCCCATCACACGGGTGAACAAATTCTAATATTGATACATAGGCCTCAATTATTCCTCTGGAATGCCTGACACACACCTTTATGGCCACCTAGTTACGAACATGATGGTTGATGCGATCAAAGCAGCCTCGGGAGATAGTGATTAATATGATCTCACGGTCTAAGGAGAAGGATACTACGCTTCTAACTATTGCAACGATGAACCTTGTGACTTGATCGTGTCGCGATACCTATCTTTGGGTAATGTCCATCATATCATTATATAACTCCATTGTCAACTGGCATAAATGCTCCATGATCAGGAAACCTTGATCATCGGTTGCCCAACGAACTAGTATAAATAGAGGCTACTAGGGACTTGGTCTGTTTCATACCACACATGTATCAATGTTTCTGCTCGATATAGTTATAGTATAATATAAAACTATTACAAGCTAATTGATATATGATGATAAAATCCATTTATTATTTGCCTCTAGGGCATATCTCCTTCAGTCTCCCACTTGCACTAGAGTATAAATAATCTAGCATGCATTCACTGCTAGTCATAATATCATATGATGATATGAACACACATCCTTGCTCATGGGAAACTTTTTTTCCTTGATCTATTTTACCATATCCATATGTCTTTTGCAAATCATTAATGTCTTCCTAATTTTGACATTTACACCATTATCTCATAATGTGTCGAAGCATGTTTTAGCGATAGAGTGAGACTTTGTTTCTGGTGTTTACAATGGAGGTCGACCAGTCAATTTAACTTTCACTATTTTCATGTGAACTCTAGGAACCACTCAGCAGAAGTCGAACTTCTTTAGCCAAACTACTGTAATAGCCACTTTAGAAGTAGCCATATACTTCTATGTCTATGTAGATCCTAATCGATAGTGCATAGAATGCAACTATGATGTCTATTCTTGCTCCTTTTAATTTAAGGCTAAAATTAACTCTGGTTTCGTGATTAACTCTGGAATCATTTCAAGACATGTTCTTACAACTAAGAACTTGTTTTCCCAACCAGAAACTCTGGTCACATTATGCCAAGTATGCAATATGGTTTATATGAAAGAATCTATGACTGAGGCACAAGAGATGTAACACATCCCTTTTCTTTCATTTAACCACACTTGTAATATTGAGATTAACTCAATGCTTCATCTAGATATACAAGTAAGGACTTCTTTCTTACCTTGTTCCATTCTGAACTTCTTCAGATCTAGGATATTCTGAATATCTTCATAATCTAATCCAGGAAGCATTTCAAAATAATGTTTATTAAATGTATCGATCTATCTTGATAGATTAGAATGTTTAATACTTTGTTCAACTTCATCCATAGGATATTTACTAACTTAAATATCAATAAATACCAATTACTTCATTCATTATGTGTCATACACATATTTACGAATGTTGTCATGCTCCCACTCAAATATACCATCCATATATGAGATACAGGGATTTCACTTAGCTCTAGTCAAAATATGTCACTTACATATTAAGATTTAACGAAGCCAATTAGCTCCCACTCAAATGCAGGTCCTCTCAATAATCTTGGACATTCCAAAACTCTTTGATCATCATCAAATTCAGAATTCTAGCTACGAGACTCCAACATCCATATAATTTGACACAACCTGCTTTGTTGTACCAACTACAACCTTCTTCAATCTTGTCATTGAAGAACATGCAGTTTTTACAAACTTACTACCAATTACTAAATTGGAGTAATTGCTGGAGTAAATCTAATAGACTCAAGCATCGCTAAAATTTGTAGTCAATCCCTTTGAATTTGTCAAAATATACTTTGTGACAAATCAAGCTTTATGTATTTCATTAAGTTTCATTTCATTCTTATGACCTTGCAGTCATTTGGAAATATCATGTAAACATCTTTACTTAATAAGATAAAGTAACATATTACTTTTCAATCTTAAATGTAACTAAATATAGGATTTTATCACTTTTAATCATTTCTCGCACTTAGGTCCATAACGCTTCTTCGTAGTTCGTAGGTATGTCATGTTTCATCAACATGACAAGTGAATCAATAATAATTCTGCAAACTTGCTGAATATATTCTTAAATACTACTATCTTTTAGTAAAAGTATTTGTTGAAACTTTATGATCATTATCATTAGTTTCTCCTCATGCGGATTTTATACTTTGGAACAAATTCTAGTGCGCCACTTGACATTTCAGATATAATGTCAAATACCTTTTTTTGAACTTTCACTTTCTTCCACCAACATCTTCATCAAGGAAAATTTCTCGATAAGACAAAATTCCTTGGACAACAACATGTTTGTCCTTTTTGGAAAATGTATTCATAGTTTCCTAAGAATACACTACAAAGATTTTGTATATTTGCCACGACTTCGAACTATCGAAATTTCCAGAAAGTCGAACATGCCATAACTCTTATGGTGTTGTTTCCACGAATCTTTAGATGTCCCTCATTTTTCAAATGAGTGTTTGCTTATTTGATTCTAACTCTAAACGATAAATATAACCCTAATAAGAGATAATTTTAGACCATATGTATCCAATACAATATGATTATGATGTTCAGACATATCAACACACTTTGAAGTGTCCAATTATCATAATTTGTGAAAGATCTTTCACAATTCCTATTATGTTAAAACTTAACTTAAATACTTAGTCATGTCAATCAAATCAAAGAGATTTTGTATTCTTGTTAATATTAATATCCTCCTTCATTTTGAAATCATTTGAACAATTCAAATAGTTTCAAACTTGTGTTTCAAGTAAATACACATATTTAATTAAATCCACAATGAAGTTTATGAAATAATGATTTCCACTATCTATTGAAAATACAATACATCATATGTATAAATTTCAACAATTCTTCACATATCATTGTTTTACCAGAATGCGGAGTTTTAGTCATTTTTTCCAACGAGGCATGGTTTTGCAAAGTCTCTAGATCGAATATCTAAGACCCCGATTTTCATTAGAATGAAAAACATGCAACAACCACAATGACTTAAATGATAGTGTCAATATTTGAACTCGGATATCTTTTAGCAATTCTTAAGCAAACAGTCCTATTTTCACAAAACAGGGCAAGTATCAAATACTTCATAAACTGCAACAAGTTTTGAAACAATAGCATCTATAATTTGTATATCTAACATATACCCTTTTCTTCCATGACTCCCACTGCGATCAAGCCCTTTTGAGAGTTCTTAACTCTGTCACGAAGTCATGGAAGGTGTCTTTCATGATATAGCCCCTGATGACATCTTTGTAAATGGGAAGAAGCGAGTGCGACGCCCCATTTGTCACAAAGTTGTTCCTAGTCCACATCGTATGTGTGGAATTCATGACGCTAATGCAAGATCACTAAGTGATTCTCCAAGATCCGTTTTCTTCCAACTTGAAAGGAAAGTCATCCAACGGCTCATACTTTATGTGCCTGATCGATGTAAAAACACAATCATGGTCTAGCCTAGCATCCATCGAATGGGGCATGGCTTCATTAGACGATAATGGAGAAAAATAGAAAAATCACACTCGATTCGATTTGCTCCTGTTGGTTCGAACAACCAATCTAATAAAATCCTCGGTGAGAGACCTTGTAGTAGAATCACCAAAGGAGAGATCGGCAAGCGGATGATGGAATCCAAATCAAAGAGAGAGTAGCAACCAAGTAGAATCCCAAAGGGGAGTGACCAAGCACTACTAGAATCCTTGATTGGGAGAGACCAAACACTTGAGGAGGGTCTTGACGACTTGGAGAAGGGCACCGACTCCAAGGCCTTGTACAACTCATAGATAATCTATTGAGAGGGGGTTCCCATCTAGGGTTAGGAACATGCCTTAATTCATCATCATCTCTAGGGTTTCAAGGAGGGAGTAGGGGTATATATATATAGGACATGCACGAGCTAGGGGTAAAATAGGCATAAAGGGGAGTTTGGGGGGTGTTACATGTGCTAGGCCCAACTCAAAACACGCAGGACCGATTCCCTTACACCGAAGACTCCGGGGTCTACGGGCCAAAGACTCCAGGGCCAGCTGCAGTCTCCGGGCCAGTCTCCGTGGTGGTGTACTGAACGCTTCTGGAGCGGGTTAAGAGTCTTGCCCGGAGTCTGGGCCGGATACTCTGGGGTCGTAGACCAGAGACTCTGGGCTTGGTCCAGCAGCTTCTTGCATCTTCTTTTCTAGGCCTCTTGCTTGGGTGTCTTGGCTCTGGGTTTATCCTCGTCTCACCCTCTTGGCATCATGGTCATGGACCTAGTCATACAATAGGAATTCGTCTCAAGTAGGACCCATTCACATGATAACCGATGGAAGGCAAGAGATGGAAGGAGTTCACCTTGATAAGAATGGTCGGCATATCATGATGTGGACCAATGGTGGTTTCTGTATGTTGGGCTACATCAATAATTGTCCCTACTACACCTCTTTCGAGTCCCTCCACTGTAAATGCTATATCAACTATTGAATGAGAAACAGACACCTGCTAGCCACTTATACGGTACAAGCCTGATGAGGCACGAACCAGCTAGATACAAATTCGTGCCAGAAGACAACCCGATTTTTCACGGTACCAGTACGTAGCAGGAGAAATAACTTCCGATCAAACAAATATGTGAGATCTTAAGCACAAAAACTAGCATCGAATAGATTGGAATCAACTCTATGCACAACAGCAACAAATCCCTCATGGATCAATAATGAAACACACAGTATTTGGTGTCCCCTTACATGGGACATTTTCTATAGTTTATTCAACTCACGATAAAAGCCAGTCTAGGACATACAGCCGGAGCCTGCCTGTTATATAGGCAACACACACGAACAACTCAATGCCAAACCTACCAAACATAATCAAAAATAATTGACACAGACTCTCTCTCCTATGGACTCACTCTCTCCTATCTCTAATTAAACTTAGCTAATTAATTATCCGGCAAGGTTTGAACACAAAAGTCAAAAACCTATAAAGACACAACTCTTTCATGCACAAACAACTAGCTTAAAACAAGGAAAACTAATAAAATACTACTAGCTTAGGGGCGACGGAAAAGACCGATTTGGGACTTCAATCGATCCAACCATGATGGATGTACACGGTGTTCTGAACGTCGGTTTTACCTTTTCTAGTGGAACTAGCTGGACAGAAATATTGCCACCAAAATTAAGTTGCTTCTTGTTGCCGTGATGCATCGCCCTCATCTGATTATAACCATCTTTAACAACAATGACAAGTCTGGTGTTATTGCACCTAGCCAGAAGCAAATATTAAGTAGCGATGGCCACATCATCCCCTCCCCCTTGAAATGAAACCGTCCTCGGTTTTGGGGTAGCTTTCTCAACCTTCTTCTACAGAAAAATTGCATCCACCTTGATGTCTCTGTCGAACATGGTCGCAGCACGTGTCATATCCCGTCATCCCAAAAATAATAACTATTGGATTTTCCATCATGTGTAGAATAATGATCATATTTCCATGGTATTCCCAACAACAATTGACATGCATCCATAGGCAAGACATCATAGATCATCGTGTCATTATAGTCACCCACAGAAAAATTCAGTCGCACCTTGTGAGTAACGTTTAGCTTTCTAGACCCATATAAGGACTCAATGCAGTGTGGCTGCAGATGCTTCCATGTAGGCAATGCTAACGCATCCACCAAGCTTTTGCTGACCACATTGGTATAGCTTCCACTATCGATGATCAACTTGTAGTATGTGTTATTGACTTGGCATTGGGTGTGGAAAATATCCCACCGCTGCACTTTATCTTCTATGCGGTCTTCCTGCACACGTTTGACCATCAAATTTTTGCAATCAATAGTAAGTTCATAACCATCCAAAACCTGCTCAACTTTCTTGGACTTCACACTAGTCGGTTCTGCAATATTTTATTCATCACTAGCAAAAATATAGCCATCTTGTGTGAGCAAAATTTTCTTCATATTTGGGCACTCGTGCCTTATATGTACCCTGCCTCCACATGTAAAGCACTCAATTTGTGCGCTGGACTAGGTACTAGAAGCAACTCTGGACACTCCTAATTTTGGCGCCTCCTTTTGCCAAGAATTATTGGTACGTGTAGAGGATGATGGTCTCGAACTAGCACTAGCATCCTCCATGTGTGAACGCTGACCTCTGTTTGTAGATGTAAGATGATGTCTTTTTATCTATTGCTCTGCATGCTGAGCTTGGTGCACGAGATATTCTATGTTGAAGTAGACCACCATCTCAACTTGATCCTGCACCTCGAGGTTCTGCCTGTTAAAGAAACACGCCATCGTTGCTTCCGGGTCATCCATAGTCTCTATATGGATCATAAGCAATTCCATCTCCTTATAATATTCATCAACACTCAAATTACCTTGAGAATACGCTGGAGCTTGATATACAAATTTCTTTTGTAGTGTTCTGGAAAAAATCGTCACTGCATAAAATCCTTCATCCCTTGCCAACTCGTTGGACGATGACGCGAGCGGCAATTTTGATTTCACCACAACAATACATAACCAGTGAACTCAATGGCTACAAGTTGCATCTTCTTCTCCTTAGTGTAACAATGAGCATTGAAAATTTGGTCGACGCGCATCTCCTAGTCCAAGTAATCTTCAGGCTCACACTTTCTGGAGAATGACGGGATTGATATCTTCACGCATCCGATGCTGTCATCAATAGGAAATCGTGTAGCCTGACCGAAACAATCTCGATCGTTCACTCCACCACAGATGATAGCTTCATCTCGTGGGGCAAGGTGTCGTGGTCGTGGCGCATACCGGCGACAATATCAACATTGCCTGCATGGTCAACAACTCCTGCTGGTTGTTGCGCCAGATCGCCTACTCGGCCATCACGTGGAGGCGGTGCGACTGCTAGTGGAGCTTGCGCCGCTGGTTCTGGAGCTTGCAGATTATAAACAATAGTTTGTAGAGCGCCGATCTGAGTACCCAGATCATCAAATCTGCTGTCGATCTTTGTCTTCAGATTGGTGTGGCACCGCAGGACAAAGTCGCATGTGAGGTCGAATCCTTCGCACATGTTCCCGGCAAGATCTCCAGCATATATAGGGAACAAGACTGCATATAGATGAGTCGCATCATTCTTCGCCTTGATAGCTTCTGACATCTTGATCAAAATAGTACTGTGATCAACTTGGAAATCTGGTACCAGATGATGACGCACAAACCAGCTAGATGCAAGTTTGTGCAAGAAGATGGCCCAATTTTCCATGGTACTAGTATATAGCAGTAGAAATAACTTCCGATCAAACAAATATGTGAGATCTTAAGCATATTGGAATCAACTCTACACACAGCAACAACAAATCTCTCATAGATCAACAATAAAACACACGGTATTTGGTGTCCCCCGACATGAGATGTTTTCTGTAGTTTATTCAACTCACGATAAAAACCAATCTAGGATACATGGCCGGAGCCTTCCTATTATATAAATGACATACACGAATGACTCAATACTAAACCTACCAAACACAATCAAAAATAATTGACATGGACTCTCTCTCTCCTATGGACCCTCCCTCTCCTATCTCTAATCAAACTTGCCAAATTAATTATCCGACAAGGCTTGAACACAAAAGTCCAAAACCTACAAAGACACAACTCTTTCGTGCACATAAAAATAGCTTGAAACAAGGAAAACTAATAAAATACTACTAGCTTAGGAGCGATGGAAAAGACCGGATTAGGACTTCGATCAATCCAACCATGATGGACATATAGATGTCCTGAACATCGGTTTTACCTTTTCTGGTGGAACTAGCTGCAAAATAAATATTGCCACCAAAATTAAGCTGCTTCTTGTTGCCGTGATGCATCACTCCCATCTAATTAGAACCATCTTTAACAACATCAACAAGTCTAGTGTTGTTGCGCCTAGCCGGAATCAAATATGAAGTAGCGATGGCCACATCAAAGGCATATGTTGAGCATGGAACCAGTCTCGTGTAATATTACGCATAAGGTCGGTCCGGACCGCTTCATCAAACAATGTCACAATATTAGCAAGTACATGTTAGAGGGTAACAACTATAGGATCAATGCCCGCACAATTCACGTGCGTACAGGCCGTACAACATTACTACGCATAGATCTAGCTCTGATACCACTGAAGGGGTTCCTTGGAAGAAAATAAAAAATTCCTACGTGAATACCCTGATTGCCCAAGTTCTATCTAGGAGTAATGCAATAACGGCCAGAGATTTCGGAAACATACCCTTGTAGTCTGAATACGGTTAACTTTTCGAAGGAAACATGGATGATGTAGTTATACTCGTAGCTGGCCTCAAGGTCGCAAAGCTCCTCGCAGGTGGCTCCATCATGCAGCGGCTCTGGCTCATGACATCCAAGGTGGCACAAGTGGCAGCACCCTCATGGTTTCGCACACATACAATATACAATGATGACTCCCGGTTCTCTGATCCCTACCGAGAGCAGCGCAATGACGTGCTTCAGGTATGTCATCTCTTGTAGGCGTAGTCCTTCCAAGGACCGCTCCATCACGACAGAACAATGAGAGAGAGATTTCCTCAGGAAAGTGCCTCAGAGAATATTGGATTGGTTATGTTGTGTGTTTAATCCCACTCATGGGCACCCATTTATATAGGTGCAGGAGGGGTACTCCCCACCAAAAGTTTCCTATGTGGGACTAAATAAAAGGTAAAGGAAAATAGAGGAGGTGGGTCAGCGGCTGGGCCATCAGATGGCTGAGTGGGCCACCCGCCCAAGGCTAGCTTGCGGCACAAGGCAACAGCAGCAGCAGACGCGCGACCCGGGTGGGCCGGCCCTCTGCGCGCACGTGGCGCGCCCCATCTGCAAGGCGGCAGTAGCCGCACTCGGCCGGGTGGGACGAATGCGGCCCGACAGCGCCGAGCGCCCCCGACGCCTGCCTACACCTAGGTGGGCCATCTGGTCATGGCCTACAAGCGGTGGCTGGCTACCTGCTGCCCACGCGGCGCCTAACCCCGCCCGCCCACTCGCCTGTGTGGGCTATATGTCCCATACATCAGTGCGGTTGTGGTTGCTTCTCCTGGTGACTTCCTCCTAGGCCAATTCCCTCCGAGGTTTTGGCCCTTTGAGGAAGTTTCCCTAAATATTAATTTAAATATTTATTTAGTATATATTAATTCATAATTAACATATAATAAATGCATATTATAAATTTCCATTTATCTGAAGAACTTTTGGTCTTTTTCCTTTCTTTCTTCCTCTAAACAACTTTGGATTCTCTTCAGAACAATTTTGGTTTCTCTCTCACCTATGATTCCATCTTACAGAATGATATATAGCATCATCATACCCTTAAGTGTCTAACCCAAACGGCCCGGGAATGGCACAAACATGATCTCTATCAATGATCAATAGTGGGACAGGGATGCCCATAATGACCCATGTGCATGCCATGATGTAATGTCGTTTGAACCGTAAATGTCGAGTGCAATTCCCTTTGTTTCTTCGATACAACTTTTCCGATATCTGATCATTGGTACCATATACCTTGTTCAATCTCGTTACCGACAAGTTCTATTTTACTTGTTCCTATGATATTCCATCCCCGTGCCCTAGTCACATGTTGCAACATTATGGATGTAATCTCACCAAGTCGCCTGTGTGTATCTTCCCATCACACGGGTGAAAAATCCTGATATTGATACATAGGCCTCAACTATTCCTGTGGAATACCTAACACACACCTTTATGACCTCCTAGTTACGGACATGACGGTTAATGCGATCAAAGCAGCCTCGGGAGATAGTGATTAATATGATCTCACGGTCTAAGGAGAAGGATACTACGCTTCTAACTATTGCAACTATGAACCTTGTGACTTGATCGTGTCATAATACCTATCTTTGGGTAATGTCCATCATATCATTATATGACTCCATTGTCAACTGTCATATATACTCCATGATCAGGAAACCTTGATCATCGGTTGCCCAACGAACTAGTATAATGGAGGCTACTAGGCACTTGGTCAGTTTCATACCACACCTATATCAATGTTTTCGCTCGATATAGTTATTGCACAATATAAAACTATTATGAACTAACTGAGATATGATAATAAAATCCATTTATTATTTGCCTCTAGGTCTTATCTCCTTCAAATACATCAGGATTAACTAAGAGTGAGTTCACCTGTTGTCCAAGTAGCTTGGCACAAACCCTTGTAATGGGCCAATCCTTATCTCATTGGACTTGTTCTGCGCAACAACATCTTCATCTTCAATAGGAGTAGGAGATAGTGGAATAGTATGGATGTCCTCATCATCTCCCGCCTTCAAAACGCGTCGACCTAGATGCTCCAAAGTCTTCTCCATCATAAAGTGTCAAATCAGCATTACTAACACCAAACTTAATTGTAGAAAAATCTATGCATTATCATTTATCTTGGCACTTTGTAAGGACCAGCACCACGTGGAAGTAGCTTGGATTTATGTAGCTGTGGAAACCTGTCCTTGCAAAAATGTACCCAAACCATGTCACCTGGCTAAAAGAGCACCTCCTTGCGCTTCTTGTTAACTTTATCAGTAGTGCTCTTTGCCCTTCTTTTCAATAGCTTCTTTAGTCTTCACATGTATCTTCCTCACAAAATCGGCCCTCTTTGATGCCTCCATGTTTACTCTCTCTTGTATGGGTAGGAAACAAGTCAAGTGGAGTAATGGGTTAAAGCCATATACCACCTCGAAAGGACACAACTGCATAGTAGAGTGCATTGTCCTATTATATGAAAACTCAACATGCCGCAAACACTCCTCCCACACACACAAGTTCTTATTGATCATAGCACGCAGTAGGTGGATAGCGTGCGATTCACCGCCGCCGTCTGACTATCAGTTTGGAGATGACATGTTGTGTTGAATAGTAACTTCATCCCTAGCTTTCCCCATAATGTCTTCCAGAAGTAGCTCATAAACTTCACATCACGAACAGAAACAAATGTCTTGGGTACTCCATGCAAGCGTACAATGTCCCTGAAAAATAGATTAGCAATATGCGACGCATCGTCGCTTTTGTGGAAGGCAATAAAGTGTGCCATCTTAGAAAATCTATCCATACCATAAATATAGAATCATGGCCTCTTTTATTTTTAGGCAAACCTAGTACAAAATCCATGCTTATACCTTCCCATGGTGTAGTAGGTGTAGGTAATGGGGTGTACAAACCGTGAGGCATTAACTTGGACTTGTTGCATGTAATACATTGTTTCACAAATATGTCCACATCACGCCTCATCCTTGGCCAATAAAAGTGATCAGCGAGCATGAGTAGCATCTTCTTACACCCAAAGTACCCCATCAAACCGCCTACATGTGATTCTTGCAACAACAACAAACACACAAACAATTCTAGAACACATATCTAGCACGAAACAAAAACACATCATGGATGTGATATTCATCCCATGTTCTCCCATTAGTGCACAAGTTATATGGTGTTGCAAAATCATGATCAATAGCATACAACTCACGCAAACTCTCTAAACCAGGAACTTTAATATCCAATTGTGTTAACAACATGTTCTTCAGGATAAAGCATCAGCAACTACATTGTCTTTACCCTTCTTATGTTTAATTATGTATGGGAATGACACAATGAACTCAATCCACTTAGCAAGACGCCTACGCAAGTTAGATTGAGCTTTAAGATATTTCAAAGCTTCATGATCAGAATGTATGATTTTTTTGGCCACAAATAATGTTACCAAACCTCAAGAACTCTAACACGCGCATATAATTCTTTATCATAGACATGATAATTCAACCTTGCACCACATAGTTTCTCAGAAAAATATGCAATAGGATGACCCTCTTGCATCAACAAACCACAAATTCCTATGCCACTAGCATCGCATTCAATCTCAAATTGCGTATTAAAATCCGGTAGTGAAAGCAATGGTATAGAAGTTAACAAACGTTTCAGCTCATCAAATGCATGGTCTTGGTTGTGCCCCATGCAAATTCTACACCTTTCTTAGTTAGGTCATTTAAAGGTGCAACAATAGTACTAAAGTCCTTCACAAAATGTCTATAGAAACCGACAAGACCATGAAAACTTCATACTTGACTAACATTCATGGGAGTAGGCCAATTCTAAATAGCTTCAATTTTAGATGAATCTACTTCTACTCTATGCTTAGAAACAACATATCTTAGAAATATGACCTTGTCTTTGCAAAATTTTCAATTCTCAAGATTACCATAGAGTTTAACTGTCAACACCCGGATTTTTAATCCCAGATGCCCGGTATGCCATACCTCACAATCCTAGGATTACCATTTTTGCGAGACATAACGGATTGGATATCATAGTACATCATCCATTACAAACCATATATAAGGTCTTACACAAATAAGGATCTCATCATCCAGTCTTAATACAATAAGCAGCGGAAACCAAAGATAAGCGTAGCGGTGGGGTCCATCTTCAGGGGCACAGGCAATGTTGACGAAGGCAGATAGTCCTAGTTATCATAGCCGTCCTGCTGGCCATCATCTTGGTAGTCTCCTTCATAGTCTGGCCATGAGAATAGCCAGGGACAAAAGCCATGAGTACTCTTTAAGTACTCGCAAACTACCACTAACAAGTAGTATAGTTTTAAGTTAAAGTGCTAACTCTATGTTTAACTATGAAGTTAAGTTTGAAACCTAAGCTGAGTTCTGAAGCAAAGAAAGATAAAATAAAGTTCTAGAATCACTTAAGTTGGGAAGCTAGTGTCATAAACACAACCCTGTTGTGGTCAAGTCAAGATTCATCATTCATTTCATAAGTTAATTTGAAAACATCTGACAACGAAACAGTATGGCCATTCCAACTATCCATAACCGCGGACACGGCTATTCGAATAGTTTGACACTCTACAGAGGTGATACACTTTCACCACAAGATTCGATACATCTGTCAGAGATAACCCTGAATCATCATACTTAGTATGCAGATAATCAAACATAACCTTTCCTTTACACACCCTAGTATAAGCACCTCTCCTATGAGCATGGCCTCCGAACCATGACCATCTGTCATCTTGGGCACTGCATAGGTGGACAACATTGAGAGGTAGCCTCAGCTCAAACCTCTCCCGCGAGGGAACTAATACTAATGCATATAAACTTCCGGCTAAGCCTTACCCAATTCAGGTATTGTGGTTGTACGGTAAATTTGGAATGGTATAGCATCCGAATCCAACCATCAGTTTTATAAAAGGGCTAAGGCTCATGCCTCAACATTTCATCATCATAAACCATTTGTGTTTCTCAACACATGTCAAAACATCTCAATAGAATGACTCATCATTCCAAGGTTTTCATAATTCATTTTCACCAAGTGTTCCCATCTAAAGTGACTCAAGTTTTTATGTACTCTAAACTACTAAGTTAAGAGTGTTCACTAAGGTGGAAAGATGGGATCAATCTCACGCCATAGAATGACATCTAAAATTATCTAAAATAGGTCAAGTTTTATACTCTTTATGCTACCTTCAAAACAAGTAAGGGACTTTGTGTAAAGTAAAGGAAGTAAAGCTTGAAATTAGTACTTGGGGTAAAGAATAGTCAAAGTAGTTTAACCAAAGCATGCCTAAGGCACCTTTGCTAAACCATCTAGTTTAATCTTAGCTTGATAATAGTAGCTTGCTAGGTATAACACTTGCAAGTGTTAGCTTGCCTTGGTTGGTGAAGTGGTTGAAGTTGTGTTCCTCCTCTTGGTAGAACTCCTCCTCGTAAGCTTGGTCGGTACTATCTTCTATAAATACATACGGTATACATGATCACCAAACAATACTTAACTACTCTAATTAGCACTCTAAGGCATACATTTTATGATCTATTATCATCACAAGTTTTATTAACTAGTTTCATTCTTTTTATTTAAGAAAAGTAATTTCTACTCATTGAAAATTTAACTAAGATTTAATATTCACCACTTAAAATATGGATCATGTGGACACATGTCATCACCACATATCTTAACATGTGGGAAGGTAATTTAAGGGTTGGTTCATAATTACTTTGGTTTAAGTTCATTATTTAATGATTTAAAGTGACTAGAAATGCCTATATAGCATTATTTTGGTACTAGTCCAAAGCCACTGCATGTAAACCTTAATATTATTACGTATTCAGATAGATATGGTCAAATGTGATTTTTGAGAGTTGGAATCAACTCAAAATCTATCTTGGTTAATTTTATAAAAATGTTGCACGGTGCAAAAGCTTTTGTCTTATTATTTTTACTAGGAGAGATCTCTAACTCTAATTGAATTAAATCCAACGGTCTTGGGTAGATCTTTTTAGTAGCTTTCTAACAAAATTGGAATCACTTCATTTGGATTTGTAAATCTCTCTGAATTGAATTTCAAACTAGGGAATAGAACTAAGTTTAAACTAAAAAGAATAATCCTAATTCAAACTAACTAGGTCGCGCGGGAACGCTAACGGGCCGGCCTAGTGACACTACACGGCGCAGGGCTCAGCTGACAGGAGGGGTCCACCGGTCAGCGGCTCATAACACGCGAAGCGGTACGGGGCGATATGGGTCGTTGGATTAGAACGGGGATCAACGGCTAGGGATCATCGTCGACGACAAACTGGTCGCCCGCGAACTCTAACCCTAGCGGCTTGGTGGGGGTGCTTAGGGGGCGTACCAGGGCTCCAGCGATGACGGCGAGGCGGGCAAACGGACTGGTGGTCGACGACGAGCTCAGGGACGGCCGAGGCAGCTCCGGGGGTGGTCGCAATCAGCGGCGCCCTTCTCCTCTAGAGGGGGCCTGCTCCGGTGCAATTCCGGTGAACGGCTGCTTTCCTTGCTCCGGCTAGAGGTGGGGAATGGTCAGTGAGGTGAGGGGAGGTGAGTGTGTGATGTAAATGGCTGGGGGAGGCCTCTATTTATAGGGTGACGACGCGACCGAGAGGGATGGGCAGGTGACTCCGGCGAGGGTTGCACAGCGTGCTAGCGGCGTGGCGCGAGGTAGGGGCGATCGCTGGTCTCCTGGCGGTGCTCTACGTGATCAATGCGGGCCTAGGGGCGGTGGTATGCGGTCGGGCGGAGCTAGCGCTCTGAGCGGCAAAGACGGCGGCTTCCACGGCGAGCGGTGGCTGTGAGGCGTTGGACGGCGAATGGGCATGTCTGGCGTGCTCCTGGGGTCGTGGCGGAGCGCTGGGCGCGGGCTGCGGTCGAACGGCAGCTTGTGCACGTGTGTCGGGCGCGGTGCTCTGGCGCGTGCTTAGCATGGTGTAGACAGGCAGTGCGCGGCGGTTTGGCGGTGGTCCATGCTCTGGCTTGGCTCGGGGAGGGGACAGAGGGTGGCGGTGAGGTGAGAGCTAGCTAGTAGACATGGCGAGAGGGAGGGGGACGGTCTGCTGCGGCGATGCCATGATCGGCCGGCCAGCAGGTGCTCGGCTTGGCATGGCCATGCTGCTAGGGGGTAGGGGTTGGGTTGGTTAGGCCTTGGTTGCATCAAGGGGAGACAAAGGGATTAAATGGAGATCATTTGGGGGCAAAACCCTGTTGTAAACAGTGGGCTATCTATTAGTGTTTGATTCTGTCTGCCAAGTGTTTGATGAAATGGCCGCAAGAACTTTCTTTTTGAATTTTGAAAAGATTTTTGGTGGGTGTGCTAGGCATAAGCTTGAAACTCTGTGGGTGCTTGGGTTTTGAAATTTGAGCTTGTTTGAGTGGTTTTTGAAATAGTGGGATCTTCCTATATGAAATAGAATCAATTTTCAAATGTCAATTAAATTTAGTGTTTGAATGTTTTTGGCAGATCATAAAGTGGGCCTTGGTACCTCATTATGTGTACTATCAAGGGGTGCAAAGATCCACATTTGTTTCTGTTAAGTTCTGAGTACTAGGAATAGCCAAAGTAGGCATGATAGTTAATTTGGCAAAAATAACCATTCACTTCATTTATTCATTTTGAGTTGTTTTTCTTTGGATTTGTTTGGGGATGATCTAGATGATGTTTATTTCACCTAAGAATCATTTTATAATCAATGGATCACAGAACCATGGCAATTCAAACAACTCCTATTTTTAAATGCACACACATATGCTTGGATATTTTTAATGGGAAAAGTTTTTGTTAACCCTAATTTTGATGATTTGGATCTTAATAATCTTGGATTGAAGTTTTGGGATGTTACATTAACATCATGCAACACTTGCAAAACTTGTCTAATATGATCACTATGCTTAGGTTCATTGTGGTTGTAGATTAGTATGTCATCAAAATACACAACCACAAACTTGCCAATTAAAATTCGCAAAACATTGTTCATTAATCTCATGCAAGTACTAGGTGCGTTAGTTAACCCAAACGACATGACTAAGCACTCATATAAACTAAATTTCATTTTAAATATGTTTTCCATTTATCCCCTTCCTTCATCCTAATTTGATGATAACCACTACGCAAATCTATCTTAGAGAAAATAGCAACACCACTCAATTCATCTAGCATATCTTCCAAGAGTGAAATAGAATGACGACATCAAATAGTGATGTTATTTAGCGCTCTACAATATACACACATGCGTCATGTACCATCTTTCTTAGGAACTAAAATCACAGGAACAACACATGGACTTAAGCTCACATGAGTATAACCTTTGTCGAGAAGCGCTTGCACTTGTTTCTGTATTTTCTTTGTTTCTCCGGGGTTGGTACTATAAGGGGCACGGTTAGGCAACATGGCTCCGGGGATCAATTCAATCTAGTTCTCTATGCCACGCATGGGTGGAAAACCAACTGCTACCTCCTCCGAAAACACGCGCTGAATTCCTGTAAAACATTTGAAACACCAAGAGAAAGAGGGGTCATGTCGTTAGAAACCAAAACCTCACCCTTGTACATAAGCACAAGAGGCATGGTTGTAGGATCCTCTCTAAATTCTCTCATATCCTCTTTGGTGGCTAGTATAACTAGTGAATGCACTCCCTCGCTTTTATTTTTATCACTCGATTTGGGCTGGTGGCTCTCACTCACAAAAGTATTAGTCTCTCGCCTATTTACATGCTCTAGATTCACTTCAATTTTCTGATGAGATTCATTTACAATTTTCTCAGATGACTTTAGCATCCCAATTGTCTAACATTGTAATGCTACATAATAAATAAAGATCATGCTACTATATACTTGTCATTATTGTATCATTATAATATCATGCTCATGTCATCATGCCACATTGCATTTGAGCATCATATTAAAACACCTGTATTTGGTTCTTCTCCTCCTAATCGCATCTTGTTTTACATACTATTATTATTGTTGCTTCTTGATATATTGTATCCGCTTCTTGATATAATGTATAAAATGCCCAAATTGAGTTGGGGGCATCATCTCCTTTTTCTTTTCCATTCTACCTAGTTGGTATCATGTGGTCCATTTGACTCTCTCCAATTCTACCACATGGGTATGTATTCATGTGGATTCTTTTAAATCTTAATACCTTTTTGTTTCTCTACTTCATCTATTGGCAAGGAGATCACTATAGGGCAATAGATGGATAGTACCTCTTTTACACAATGATCTTCATGCTAGACATGCCACCATGTTAACCACTTATGCAATGTTCTACATACCACCATATACCACAACACTCCCCTTAACTCTACACCTTTTGCCTTGTTCTTTAATTCGTACAACATCAATCATGTCAAGCCCTTTTTCTTACATACATGAAATAATGCCCCATCTCATGCCTACACCATATTTTCTAAAACACCTAATCACCTTCCTTTACGCCTTTGTCCTAAACCCTCTAGCTAAAACATCTAAAAACCTTTTTGAGCAAGCCAGGCCGAGTCCCCTGTTTCTCTTCCCTCTTGGCCATCACGTGCCCGAGCCAGCTATAACCTACCCTCGCATGTCCCTCTCTCCACCATATCTCTTGGACATAAAGCAACAGCAGCAGAGTCTCGCAGTCCCAACCACTCCTCGCCATACAGATCAAGATCCACCCCTAGCTCCGTACTCTCCAAGCTAAACCCTAGTTCACCGTCAACATGGCCGCCGCCTCCGGTTACCGGCTATTCCGAAGTACCTCACTGTAGAAGGAGACACAGACGAGCGGAGGATCTAGGCGCCGTCTTCCTCTACCTGATGGAGCATCACGTAAGGAGGAGAAGGTCCCGGAGAACCTAGAGCGTCACCACGGTCACCATCGAGATCGCCCGCACGCCACGGCCTCGTCGGTTTTCCCTCACATCGCCATCATCTACGGCCGCCTCGGTCTCGACCAGCTCGTCCCCTAGACCCAAGGTGAGCACCATCTCCCCCTCTCGGTGCTCTACTCCTTTCCCTGGCCTAATATCCATCTGCACTCGCCGCAACACCGCATGCCCCGCGCACGCCGCAGTCGCTGCCACTCGCGCGCAGCGCCCGTGCGCATACTTCAGCACAGCAACAACAACTCGCCTCTCTGTTTCCTCTAGTTTTCTGGCTCCCTCCGACCACGTCCGGCGACGCCCTTCACATCCCTGCAAAGAGGGTGATGCCCTCCTTCTAATAAGCCCAACCACGTTCTACACGACGATCTACAGCGACCACAATCTTCAGTAGAAGTTCTTGGTTTATCTCGGAAAATCCTGATGAAATCCGACAGTTTAACCTCGACGTTCAGTCCCCTGAATCTCAACATTTTTTCTGAGCAACACAGCCTCTCTCCGACGACGCTTCCTTGACGAGAAATGTTCACCTAGGTCCCCTCTACGCACCGGTGAAAACGGTTCTCGAAAAGATGCAGAGACGAGCTCGTCACGGACGTGCAAAGTCGCCAGTAGCTGGTTGTTTCCGCGCATCGTCGTTTTCAGTTTCGTTAGAAGGAAGAATTTCCGTTCGTGAAAACAGGCGCAAATCCATGTCTTATTCCTACGAAATCGTTCTATGTCAACAACCACAGCTTATCCCAGCCATTTAACATTGCGAGTGCGAAAGATAAAGTCCCCTCGCCTTTATTTTTCTTGTGTTTTGCCTCGGGCTTTATTGTTCCGTTAACTGACGGCCAAAAAGAAAACAACAGCTGTAACAAAAATTCAATTTCGTGCATGCAAACCTCACCACCAAATTAGTTCAGAAAAGGCGTGTCTCCTTTCTGACATACACAGTGATCCAGCGAAGTGGTTTATGCCCTCCTCCTTGCCTTGAGTTCGAATCCTCGTAGAGGCATATTCACTTTGGCTCGCAGGATGCACCCATCGTTAGAAAACATATTTCAAAATATCAAAATATTTAAAAAAATACACCTATCATTAGAAAACATATTTCGAAATATCAAAATATTCAAAAAAAAAGCATATATTAGAACATTTTATGTTGGTTCACAAGTTTTCGGGATGAAATAACATTTTATGTGTTGTGAATAAAAAAGACAATTTTTTTCGAATTTTTTGATATTTCAAAATATATTTTCTCACAATAGGTACCTATGAGCCGAATTGCCGCCTCCCAAATGCCGCACCTTTTTGTTTTTTTTTCCTCCAACTGACAGCTGTGTCCCGCTTGCCAACCTCACTCCAACACCACCTCAGCTTCTATCCTAGTCAACAACTCTAGCCCCCACGCCCAGTCACACTGGCTATAATTCATTCGGTACAAAAAGTCTGCACCCATCGTTAGAAAACATATTTCAAAATATAAAATATTCAAAAAAATGCACCCATCATTAGAAAACATATTTTGAAATATCAAAATATTCAAAAAAAGGCATACATTAGAACATTTTATGTTGGTTCACAAGTTTTCGAGATGAAATAATATTTTATGTATTGTGAATAAAAAAGACAATTTTTTTTCGAATTTTTTGATATTTCAAAATATATTTTCTCACAATGGGTGCATTTGCACCTATGAGCCAAATTGTCGCCTCCCAAATGCCCCACCTTTTGTTTTGTTTTCCTCCAACTGACAGTTGTGCCCCGCTTGCCAACCTCACTCCAACACCACCTCAGCTTCTATCCTAGTCAGCAACTCAAGCCCCCACGCCCAGTCACACTGGCTATAATTCATTCGGTACAAAAAGTCTCCAACCTTTTTATATTAGTAAAATTCCAGAGAATGAATAAATCATATCTTTTTATTAGTAATTCAAAATATAATGTTTTATATATTTTTTGACTCAGAAAAATGCAGGGATGATGAATATGACATCTAAAAATAATTTTGGACAATACAAATTTCAAAATACTTTTTAAGGCAATAAAAGGGCTTTTAATGATTAACTCATAATTTTTAAAGCATAATTCTGAATTTGACAAATGATATGTCTAAATCGATCAGCGCGACGAGCCTTTTCAAAATATGCATTCCATGATATCTATTGAAGAATGCATCATATCAATACTAAATATTCAGAACTGTTTATGCAAGCAAAACTTGAATAATAAGTTATGAAAATGCTTTATTCTTGTTCCTACACCTCACCCATGCCATGGTATGTTATACCTAGAATTTTGTATCATTCCATCATGGCATACCATATTTTTATTGTTGCATATGAATCATGTGTTTGCTCACTTTATTTATTATGTTCCTTGTTTGTTTGACTTTTATTCCGGATAGACGCCGAGCAAGGAAGTTATCAGGAAGCAACATAGTATTATCCAGAACCCAGTTATCCCGCTGCTGAGCTAATTGGAAAGAAGTTCCCCATGTTTGTATTACATATAGCACCTATGTCTCTATTTTTGTTCTTGCATTATTGTGTCACGATTCGAATTAAATTGCAAACCCAAGTACTACACAACCTTTACTTTTCAACCCCACTGAAGCTTGTACCCTCCATCATATCAGACTTTACTACAGGAATTGTTTGAGCCATACGAGTCGTAGAATTGCATGTGTAGGGTTTGTGCGAGTCTGTTGTGGATAGCTAGGTACCTAAACAACCTAAACTGTGTAGTAATGGGATAACTAAAGAAAGAGGCACCGGTGGAAATATTTGAGATTTGGCTGTTATTTGCTCACTTGTGTCCACCTAGGACCCGAGTACTTGATGCCTGTTCCTTGACTATCGCACTATCCACATGCGGGAGACTTTATGGATCTCCCTTCGTGATAAGGATCAACCCAATGATCGTATTGAGTTTTGCCCGATCTTTCATAACGAGTCAACCATGTAGGTAATCTCCCAATTACATGATGAACACAACCTGAAGAAGAGGAACAGATCTAGAAAGCAACGTATTGATAAACAACACGCCTCAAACCACATCTTGATAATCCTTGATACATACAAGAACCTTCACAGCAATCACTCAATATGATAGATAACGGGCAACACCGTCCCCGGATGGATGATACACAACCCGTGTGACATAATGTCTAAATCTCAATTCTAAACTCCCAAAATTCTAGGCACCTGGCTCCTTTATATAGGAGGCCTACAACTAGTCAGTTTGATAGGCTCAAACCGAGACTTGGACTCTGATACGTCGTAAATGTATCTATAATTTTTGATATTCCATGCTTGTTTAGTATCTACTTTCTTATGTTTTATTCATACTTTGAGGTATTTTTATACATTTTCTAGAACTAACCTATTAACAAGATGCCACAATGCTAGTTGCCTATTTTTTGCTGTTTATGGTTTCAGAAAAGTTAGTAAGGAAATATTCTCGGAATTGGACCAGACAAAAGCCAAAATCAATATTTTATCCGAAGCAACACAGAGTCCGGAGGGGAGACGAAGTGGCGCACCAGGGCGGCCACACCTGGTGGTGACACGACATGGGGGGGAGCACACCACCAGGGGGTGTGGCCCCCCTAGTGCTCCACCGACCTAGACCTTCCGCCTATAAAAGCCTCCCGGGACAAAAACCCTAAGTACCATGATCAAAATTCCACGAAAGAGTCTGTAGCCACCACCATCTCCATCCATAGATCGGGAGGGATCTGAAGCTCTTCTCGGCACCTTGCTGGAGGGGAGAGATCACCCTGGAGGCCTTCTTCATCACCATGACTGCCTCCGGTGTGATGCGTGAGTAGTTCATCCCTGGACTACGGGTCCATGTAGTAGCTAGATGGTTGGTTCTCCTCCTTTATGCTACCATGTTTAGATCTTGGGAGCTCCGTTCATGATCAAGATCATCTATTTGTAATCCGACATGTTGTGTTTGTGGGGATCCGATGGATATTGAGATGCTATTTCAGGTTAATTATTGATTCTATCATTTCTTTGTTATTTGTGATCTTGCATGCTTTCTGTTGTTACTATCTTGGCCAAGTAGATGCTGGCAACTCCAAGAGGGAGTATTTATGCTCGATAGTGGGTTCATGCCTCTAATAATCTGGGGAAGTGACAGGAATCTCTCAGGTACTAGATGTGCTAATGCTACTAGGGAGAAAATAGCAATCCTTTGTCCATGGGACAATCGTATTGTTTACTTTACACACTTTGCTTAATGCAATTATCTGTTGCTTACAACTTAATACTAGAGGGGGTACAGATGATAACCTGAAGGTGGATTATTAGTCATAGATGCAGTTGGATTACGGTCTATGTATAATATTGTAATGCCCAATCAAATCTCATAGGAGTCAAGATGATTAGTATATGTATGGTATGCTTTCTCGAGCCTATCAATTGCCCCGCTGTAATTTGTTCACCCAACATGCTAATTATCTTAAGGAGAATCACCTCTAGTGAACTATGGACCCCAGTCCATTCTTTTATCTATTTACTATTTACTTTTTACTTTCTGCAAGCAATTACTATCTTCCACACAATACATTTAATCCTTTGTTTCAGCAAAACCGGTGAGATTGACAACCTCACTTTAAGTTGGGGCAAAGTTCTGTGGTTGTGTTGTACAGGATTCTAAGTTGGAAACAACACCTTGGGGTTGTTTCCTTGCTCCTACTAGTTCGATAACCTTGGTTTCATAACTGAGGGAAAACTTGCTGCTGTGCTCATCATACCATCCTATTGGGGTTCCCAACGAGCTCGACATATTTTGAGCCATCAAGCCTTTTTTCTGGCACCGTTGCCGGGGAGTCAAGGATAGCTTCACAATGGGAGTCCCTCACAACCAATCTCTTTACTTTGTTTTTTTGTTTTACTTAGTTTATTTCTGCTTTGTTTGCTTGTTTCTTTTATCAAAAACACACACAAAATTAGTTGTACTGGTTTGCTTCCTTTATTAAAAACACAGAAAAATGAATACTCCTGAAAATACTAAGTTGTGTGACTTCACTAGCATCAACAACAATGATTTCATGTGCACACCTATTGCTCCACCTGTTCCTGAAGCTACTTTCTTTAAAATTAAACCTGCTTTGCTCAATCTAGTTATGAAAGAACAATTTTCTGGTCTTGGTATTGAAGATGCTACTGCTCACCTTAATAACTTTGTTGAACTTTGTGAGATGCAAAAACATAGGGATATAGATGGAGATATTATTAAGCTTAAATTGTTTCCTTTCTCTTTGAGAGGAAAAGATCAATTCCCACTCAAAGAAAGGTATAGAACACTTCGCTAAGAAGAGAGAGAAGATTCCTTTTGCCTCTCCTATTAAAACAAAATTTGGTCTTAATGCTTCTTCATTTGAGAATACTTGAATCTTGCTTCTTATGCCTAGCCCAAAGGCGTTAAAGTAAATCACTTATTGGGAGATAACCTAATTTTTTTAGTCAATAAATTTTTCTTTTATTGAGTCTTGGAAGTTATTGCCTCAGTAATAACCTCTCCTGATCATTTTTGTGTGGTTTTTGTGCCAAGAATAGCCTCTAATGAGAGAGAAATAATGCTAGGGAAAGTTGTTGTCCCGAAACAGATTTTTGTGCTTCGCTGTAAAAATTCGTCAAAACATCTCTGTACGTCGGGTTGAGCTGTAATTTTTTGTGGTCTTGCCCCAGGTTGTTATCTAACTTTCGTTAGATTAACACTTTTCGATTTGAGCAACATAAGGTCTTCGTAAAAATCAGTTTTTACCTTCTGGTCTGTTTTGACAGATTTCTGCCATTATTTGCATTTGCCTCTTAATCTCTTTCTCTTTGAGTTGTCTTTGATCACTTGAACTTTTGAAAGGAATTGTGTGCTTTAATGGAAGTTTTACTTGTGTTAAAACTGAACCTAAATACTTATTATCTTAAGTACACAAATGTTGCTAATGAAGATTGTGTGAAGTTTTGTATGAAGGAAATTTTAAAGTGTAGGGAAGAACAATGTGATAAGATGAAGTATGGACAAAAGCTCAAGCTTGGGGATGCCACCCATGTCACCCCAAGAAATATTCAAGAAGTACAAGCATCAAAGCTTGGGGATTCCCAAGGCATCCCCTTCTTCATTAATAAAAATCTCAAGTTTTCTTCCAAACACTTCATTTTTATTGTTTCATGCACAATTGTGTTGTTCTTGGAGCGTCTTCATTTTTGTTTTTAGTTTTCTTTTGCTTAGTTTGCTTAAATAAATTGGCTGGACCCCCCGTATTCATACATAGTTTCAAATAAGTTGATTTGGATTGGAAAATAGTAGGAAAGTTCATGCTTATAAGTGGTATAAAAGGAGTCTTGTTTTTAACCATGGCCTAGACTTCATCATGTCATGTTTGATATTGCTATGACTTTATGCTTAGTGATTATTGATGTAGCATGACTTGTTACAAACAATTGAGATTGCTTAATGTGCCTTGAAAGAATCATGCGTTGTTTTAGCATATAAAAGCATAATATTGTGGTATTCTCCTTTGATGCTTTATTTGGGTTAACTTGGCACATGCTCACACCATGTTAAGACTATACCAAGTCACAATAGCCTCTATGATCATTTAGTTTTTGACTTGTAATATCACTTTATGCTTTAATTAATAATGTTTTGTCGCTTTGCATGATTATGGCCATTATTGCTCGCTTAGTTGGTCGCTCCCAGTCTTTTGCAAGCCTCCATATGTTCCAAGTATGAGTTCCACTCATGCATCCAACTCCAAATAAAACCAAGTTATTCCAAAGAGTCCACCATACCTACCTATTAGCATTATTGCTATTCCAAGTATATTCATGTTTTATCTACCTTCCGAATTAAACTTGTTATGTGAAAATTAGTGATTAAGGCTCTCACGAACTTGATGACACACTTTACTTTCTTACACTTAATAAACTTGAACCATTGTGCCCATATATGTTGCGTATATGCTTGCGTTTTGTAAGTTATGAATTAGCAAAACCATGTTATCATGGGTAACGCTTTCAACATTGCACTTTATTTAGTTGATATCATGTTCTTTTGCTTATGGATCCTGGCGGTGTGAAATGAAAGGGGAGCTTGTAAAGCTCATGGATTTCGTATATGTGTTAGAGAAACGCCTGGGCGGCTAGCCTAAGACATGCCTAATCATGGTGTAAACTTGCAGCATAACTATAGTGAGCAATTTGTGAAGCATCCTCAATAAAAAAAGAAAAAAAGGGAAAACCCTATGCAAATAGCAAATAAAAGGATCGCTGAGATGCTCATTGTTTGTTGCCTTGTCATTGTGATATGGGAAAGTTCCTGTATCGTGTGGAAAGGGGTACCTCGTTGGCGGTTCTCTATGATACACATGTACTTACAATGACAAGAACTTACTTGTGACTAAAGTTGAGTAACATGAGGTTTAGTACTCGTAAGCAAGGGGCATGAGATTTTCAGCTTATAACTTGTCAAGCATATCCTCATATTTGCTCACTTTAACCTTAATCACCTAAAGATGCTTATGATAGGGGTAATGAGAGCTGAAAGCTAATAAGTACCATAATTTTTGGAAGCTCTTTATGAGACTTGAATCCCTGCTTCCTTCTATGAAGGGCCTTTCTTTTACTTTTATGTTGAGTCTCCATCTTCTATCTTTATGCACCTATTGAGAGAGCATAGTGGTCATTCTTAGTTTAATGTGCATTGTCCCAAAACTTGTTGATTGATTCATAACTTTGATATTGCTTGTTCTTAACTATTTGTATCTAGTCACCCTTATGAACTTTGAAGGTCTCCTATGCATTTATGTTTTGCTACATCATGAGGGACAAGCTGAATACCATTCTCATTATGTTTTCTATATGTGAAACAAAAAAACGTCTTTCAAAGCATTGTTATTCATGAATCCTTTGTTTGTACCTTTTGATGCTAGAACATAGTTGCTATCTCTTACTGTTAGAACTATATCTTTCATGTCTATGTTAGAGTACTATGATCCCAGCTATCAATGTTTTACAAATACCTTGATCAAGATTGTGATGGTGCATGTCACCTCAAAAATTATTCTTTTTTATCACTTACCTACTCGAGGATGAGAAGGAGTTAAGCTTGGGGATGTTGATACGTCGTAACCATATCTATAATTTTTGATGTTCCATGCTTGTTTAGTATCTACTTTCTTATGTTTTGTTCATACTTTGAGGTATTTTTATACATTTTCTGGAACTAACCTATTAACAAGATGCCACAGTGCCAGTTGCCTGTTTTCTGTTGTTTTTGGTTTCAGAAAAGCTAGTAAGGAAATATTCTCGAAATTGGACCAGACAAAAGCCAAAGTCAATATTTTAGTCCGGAGGGAAGACGAAGTGGCACACCAGGGCGTCCACACCTGGTGGCGGCGTGGCCTGGGGGGTGCGCCACCAGGAGGTGTGGGCCCCTGGTGCTCCACCGACCTAGCCCTTCCGCCTATAAAAGCCTCCCGAGACAAAAACCCTAAGTACCCTGATCAAAATTCCACGGAAGAGTCTGTAGCCACCGCCATCTCCATTCCTAGATCAGGAGGGATCTAAAGCTCTTCTCGGCACCCTGCCGGAGGGGAGAGATCACCCTAGAGGCCTTCTTCATCACCATGACTGCCTCTAGTGCGATGCGCGAGTAGTTCATCCCTGGACTTCATGTCCATGTAGTAGCTAGATGGTTGGTTCTCCTCCTTTGTGCTATCATGTTTAGATCTTGTGAGCTCCGTTCATGATCAAGATCATCTATTTGTAATCCTACATGTTGTGTTTGCGGGGATCCGATGGATATTTAGATGCTATTTTAGATTGATTATTGATTCTATCATGTCTTTGTTATTTGTGATCTTGCATGCTTTCTGTTGTTAGTAGCTATCTTGGCCAAGTAGATGCTAGCAACTCCAAGAGGGAGTATTTATGCTCGATAGTGGGTTCATGCCTCTAGTAATCTGGGGAAGTGCTAGGAATCTCTAAGGTACTAGATGAGCTGTTGCTACTAGGGATAAAACAACAATCCTTTGTCCATGGGACAATCATATTGTTTACTTTACACACTTTGCTTAATGCAATTATCCGTTGCTTGCAACTTAATACTGGAGGGGGTTCGGATGATAACCTGAAGGTGGATTATTAGTCATAGATGCAGTTGGATTACGGTCTATGTATAATGTTGTAATGTTCAACCAAATCTCATAGGAGTCAAGATAATTAGTATATGCATGGTATGCTTTCTCGAGTCTATCAATTGCCCCGCTGTATTTTGTTCACCCAACATGCTATTTATCTTAAGGAGAATCACCTCTAGTGAACTATGGACCCTGGTCCATTCTTTTATCTTTGATAAACCATCTACTGTTTACTGTTTACTTTCTGCAAGAAATTACTATCTTCCACACAATACGTTTAATCCTTTGTTTTTAGCAAAACCGGTGAGATTGACAACCTCACTGTAAGTTGGGGCAAAGTTCTGTGGTTGTGTTGTGTGCAGGATTCCAAGTTGGAAACAACACCTTGGGGTTGTTTCCTTGCTCCTACTATTTAGATAACCTTGGTTTCATAACTGAGGGAAAACTTGCTGCTATGCTCATCATACCTTCCTCTTGGGGTTCCCAACGAGCTTGATATATTTTGAGCCATCAGACTCAATTGTGGGGTCCCCCAGATTTGTCGTCCGAGAATCCCTATTATGCATATATCCACGTTCCCATGATCAGTGAGCCATGGAACATAACTGACAAGTATCACAGTAAACATCCAATATACAGCGAGAACAAGACTTATATTATTGCCATTATGGCTACAACAACATCATCAATGGATCTTCATCGAACGCAGAGCCCAATCATGCCTTAACCTACAGGCAACTGGCCGGGAAGACGGCCTAGCTCGCATAGATGTCAATAACTCCATTATCCTATGTGCTTCTGAAAGTCTAGCCAAGTAAATTGCCATGGAAAATGCTAGTGAGTACTTTGAATGTACTCGCAAACCACCAAGATAAGGTAAACAAGATAATTCAATTTGGCTTTGGCGAGATAGCTCTAGCTATGTTTTTTTGAAAAGCCTAGTTTCTATTGTAGAGATGGCATCTCAATATCTTTGTTGAAAAAGATTTTTGAAAACATGTCTTCGTTTTAAAGTCTAGATATCTCCATATCCTTGTTAAAAACCTTTTTGAAAACAACTTTAGAGGAAAACCCTTTTTGAAGCATCATTGACCATCCATGGTCAAAACAAAATCTCAACCTCATGTTCTCTTGTGACCAAGTCACATCCTTTTTATTTTTAGCAAACCATCACTTGGGTACTCCTAGCAATCATCTTTCCAACCATCCTTGACCATGGACACGGCTATTCGAATAGATTATACTCTGTAGAGTTTGTGCACTTTACCCACAAGAATCAATACATCTGCTGGGATTCAACCATGACCCGTTACACATGGTACATGGGGGTTTGGATAATCAAACATAACGTTCCATTTGTCAACCCTAGCAAAGGAACCATTCCTTTTTGGGTTTAACCTCCCTGAAAATGTGTATGTGGCTCTCTGCACCATAATACTCCCTTCCATACAAGCCTATATCCAAACCTCCAGTTTGGGATATACCATAATTTAGGCGATTCCAATTCCTTCCGTACTCCTAAGTCATACCGTCTGTGAGAGACCCAATTATTGCATCGGCCCTTGTCCAAGACATCCGCAAACCCCATATCCATAGACCTTTATAGGGAGAGCCCAGAATTCAGAGGATTTCTCCCCTATATCACGTGTAGGGGATGCCCATGCTAAATAAGACAAACGACGAGTTAAGCCCCAACTCCTAGGGTAATGTAGTTACACAGATAAGTTGTTTCAGTAAAAGCGTAGAACATCCCTTCTCAAACTCAAGTCCATCATCCTCATTCTTCCTCATCACTTTTCCTTCTTTGAAACCTCCACTTGGAAACGATGCCTCTTTCCAAGGGTTTTACTGAAACACTTTTGATACCAGTTGTTGGGTAATCCCCAAAATAGTTTTGTTCATCAAATCCATGGTTTTCGAACGAGGTAGGATGCTAACCATCAAACTCTCAAAGTAAAGGGAGTATAGGTGTCAATAAGGGTAGTGTCTTTGGAGACACCAAGTCATAACTTGGAGGAGCCAAGTTACTAGCGCTGTTGTAGTAAAACAAACATGCATGTAATAATGCAATTTAGAGAGGAGATACAAAACAGGTAATTAAAAGGAGTAGGACATGTATCAGAATTCAGGAATGGTGGCTTGCCTGTGATTAGCAATATGTCCCTGGACTTCTTCTTAGATATCCAAATAATAATTATAATCATATGATCTCTTCTTCTCGATGTCAACACAATCACAACTATCATCGTCAAGGAGCATACATGCAAGCAAGCAATACCACAATCAATACAAGGCAGACAAGCACCAATGAAATATAGTATACTAACATAGAATACACCACTAGCTTCAGTAGGTTTGGTTAAGTTGAGTTCATAGCAAGTGGAGTTACTTTAATGATATTTGTGGAATTTGTTTTATGCTTTATTAGTCCAAAACTACTTAAATAAGGGGTTTCCAACCAAGGCTTGGTTATGTATGATATCAATGTACAAAAATGATATTAGTATATAGGTAGTGACATAACAAAGCCACCAAAAGTGGTTTCATTATTTTACCAATTTTCTTTAATTAGTTATGGATTTTCTAGTGAAATAAACCCTAGTTTAAGGGAATAAATCACCAAAAATGATCTGTAAGTCTACAAATTATTTCCTTGGATCGCTAATAATAGGTTTGAGTACTGGTTCACTGGGAGTTGGATTCACTTCAAAAAATCTACCAGAATGCCCTTGGGAAATTCACAAAGTCAGTTCTGTAAGCTATTTGTATTTTTCACCAGATTAAAACTACAGATCCTAATGATATGAATCCAATGACACATGGTAGGTATTTCAAATAACTTTCTGTAGAAATTTGATTCACCAAATTTGACGTTGTAGAACTTCTGGGATGATTTATCTAGTGAAATAAACACATATAGAAGGGTTTATTTCACCAAAAATCACCAAATGCTCAAAAATTCTTAGGCTCCTAGGTTTTGGAAGATTTTGTGAAGCATGTGTACTAGGAGTTGGTTTTAGGTGAAAACACTTTTTATTTTGACCTAGAGAATTTACCAAAGGCAGATATGGGATGATTTTGTTATTTTTGCTACATGTGAACCATAAGTATTCAGGAGCAGGGCCAGGGTGACAAACCATGGGTCACCAATATCTTGCAGCACAAAGTTATCTCAGGTCATTTGGTTTTGCCAAACTTCCTGAAGGATTTATTTAGCCAAAAGGGAACTTATTTGTATAATAATTATTAGAAAAGGTACAATTATTATTTTGGGTATCTTTTTGAGATGCATGTTGAAGAAAGTATGTAGGGACCTAATCAAATTTAGATCTAGGCATTTGGGGTGGCTTTGCATTTTTTAAAGATTTAAAGTAAATAATAGTAACAGATCTGGGGGAGAAAAGGTTAAAAGAAAAGAGAAATGGGGGCTGTCAGGTTGGGATCTATACAGCATTGGGCGGCATAGAGTCCAAACTCTACACAGCAGGGCGGAGGGGCGCGTGGGCGCAGGGAGTTCAAATCCCTAGGGCAGGTCCTAGGGGTCAGCTAGAGAGAGGGGGTGAAGGGGTATCCAGCGCGGTGGACCGAACGATTAGAAACAGATCAACGACCCTAAGGCTCACCGACGCTAGAACCCTAGTGCGCAGAGAGGAGTAGGGATCTCACCTTGGGTCACGCTGTCCTCGGGGATGCTGCGAGGGAGAAGCGGAGCACCGAGACGAGCCTAACGAGGGGCAACACAAGCTAGTTTGATGCTGGTTAGGGGTCTCGCGCGATAACATCCATGACTACCGTCGGAAAGCTTGTCGAAGACGATGTTAGGGTCCAACCTAAACAGAAAGAAGAGGCATGTGAGATAGAGCAGAGGAAGGAGATGACATGCATGATGAAAACAAGGAAGGGGTGCTCTGGTTGAGGGAAAAAGCTCACTTCAAGCTTGCATAACCGAAGTAAGTTTCTCCTCCGCCTAGGCTGTAGAGAGTGAGATAGATTCAGAGCTTCTAGGAGGCAAGAGTGGGAGGCTAGGGGAGTGGAATGAGGGGTAGGGAGGCTCTGGAGTGGTCTCTACCTTATATTTCTAGGAGGTGCCCACATTGGACCATGTCCATGAGGGCAAGATGAGGAGGTGAGAGCTCGAGATTGGTCGATAGGGGCGGTGTTGTGGTCGTGTTAGGGCCACATGAAAGCAGAGAGTGTGTGGGGGTAGTGGGTTGCAAGATATGGCTCTCTCCTTCTTTATTTTACCATGAAAAGAAATGGCGGAGGAGAGGGGGCTAGGGCAGCCATTGGGTGAGAGGGGTGGTGGAGGTAGTGCTATGGGTCCTATAGCTCGACCAGAGTGAGAAGTGGCCTGCTGCAGCTGAAATGAATTAAAAGAGCAATATTTGTTTGAGGTGCTTTGTCTCTCTCTCCAAGAACTAAGTACAAGGAGGAGGGTGTTGCTAATGTAGCCCACGACCAGAGATGGTGTAGGGCTGTTGTGGTGGCCAAGCAAGTGGTTTGAGGAAGAAAGAGAGGGGTTTAGCAAGTGCCACTAATAGAAATGGTGTGGTTTTTGATTATTACCTCTAGAACATGGTGATCAAGTGGTGATGGTTGGTGGGTGGGGGTTGTACCAGATTAGGGTAAGATGGTCCATGAGGTTTTTGGGGAAGGTTTTGAGGAGTTTTGCTAATTTATAGTATATAAGATCTTATTGTTTTTTATTAAAGCTTTCTCACAAATCCTCATGATCAAGGAGTGAGAATATGATTGATGGAGTAGGGCATGATCATATATGACAAAGAGTTCAATGTAGATCACTAGTAGTTTTTTGAGAAGTGTCCACTTTGAGCAAATTTTTAATTTAGGGGTTATTGATGATCTTAGGTGTTAATATTTTTATGCATGCTTGGACAAGCTATAGAAGATGGTCCAAGTGGCCAAATGGTTCATGGGGGATATGGTTGGATAGTTCAATTGATGTAGGTAAACATAGTTCAACATGTGAAGGTTGATCATACTAGGGATTTTCGTAGAATTTGAGCCAAAGTTTGGTAAAAATAAGGTGGTCAGAACAGAATATTAATTAGCCTCACAAACCTTGTGGGTGTAAGAAGCATGAAGCTCCAATTGAGGCAAGGAGTATATGGATGGGTATACACTCATGATTAGATCACACTCATGCAAAGAGTTGGCCAAAAGAAGATGGCATGAAGAGAGGAGGTTCTGCCAAAGTAGGCATGTTGATGAGATTTGCAGAAAAGATTTTTTCTTGCCTGCAAAACCATCAAGAACAAGTGGGTAAAATGATGATTTATCAAGGGCAAGAATGGTATTTGGAAGTATTTAGAATGGTCTATAAGATGGTTCAAGTTCATTTCCAAAAATACAAAAGGTTTGAAATGTGGGCCCCCCAGATTAATCCTCCGAAAATCCCTGTTATGCATACACCACAATCCCATGATCAGTCTGTCGTGGCACATAACCGACAAGTATCAAAGTAAAAATCCGTTACTTAAACTGATACAAGTCATACCTCAATTGCCATTATGGCTACATTAGTCAACATCAGCAGAACTTTATTGAAGCGTAGAGTCTAAGCCATGCCTTAACCTACAGGTAGTTGACCAGGAGAACTTCCTAGCTCGCATAGTTGTCAACATCACCTTCTTCTTCACTTCACTTCTCGAATATGACCAAGTTAAATCCAAGGACAATGCCAGTGAGTACTTTGAATGTATTCGCAAACCACCTTAAGAGAACAATAATAACAAGAGGATATGCAATATGGTTGTGGTAGTAGGAGGGCTACATTAGAGGTTCTTTTCTAAATAGTTTCTTTTGTAGATATAGCATCTACATATCTTTGTTGAAAACTTTTGTAAAGAATTTTGGAAGTCTTTTGAAAAGTTTTGGAAAACACTAGGATTGGGTCACCCATTTTCTCATCTCACAGTCATCACTCGACTGGCTTCCATTTTTCGTGATCCTTCAAGATCACCCCACTTCCTTCGTGATCACGCTGGACCACCCTCTTCAGAAATCTCTTTCTTTCCTGAAATCCTTTTGAAATCAAAACTAGCACCGCTCTACAGTAGCATTTCCAACCGTCCATAACCGTTGACACGACTATTCAAATAGATTTACACTCTGCAGAGGTTGTGCACTTTACCCACACCATCCGGTTACCCAGCCTTGATCCCGCACGGATCGTGGGTCGAGTAACCGATCAAGATTCTCTGGATGCCCACTCTAGCATAGGCTCTACCCTAAGAGTTGTTCTGCTCAACACCGGGATGCCGGGATCCACTGACCCACCGGAGCGCCCCACTCAGACTTGGAGTGTGCACTTTCAATGAGTGGCTCATAGTATCGCTCAGCCGCTCACATGGGCGGTCCTACCTCCCCCAGATCATTGTAGCCGCATATGAACCTTTTTGTAGAGGAAACCTGGAATTAGAGGGAGATGATCCCTTATAAGTAGTCGTGAGGACTCCCATACCAGAGTTAACAAACATCAAGCCCAGCCTCATCCCATTCCAGTGTAATGTGGTTGCATGGGTTAATTGTTCTAGCAAATTGCAAAGAACCGGGTGCGTTTTCGTAAACAATTTTCCTCCTCCTTCTTTCAGCATTTTGTAAAACAAAACCTTTTTCCTTTCTCAAACTTCTCTTGGTAGGTCAAAGCTCACCAAGATTTTACCATAAAACATTTTGTAAACTTTTCGGGTCTTCCGATCCTATAGCTTTGCTTTGGCTAAAATGGGGTCTCCAAGGGGGTACGGTGTTATAGACCATCTACCATACTAGGGACAAATATGTGTCATCAAGGGGGTTGTACTTAGTCATACATACGTGTAATGGTTTGGAGGATCCAAGCCACTACTAGGTATAGATCATCATATAATAAAACAATGCTGTTTTCATAAACAGTAGGTAAAACATGTATAGGTAAAACAATAGGACAAGGCTTATAAGCAAGAAGGTGGCTTGCCTATGATCAGCAATCTGGCAATATGTCCCTGGTCTTCTTCTTAGAATACCATAATAATAATCAGTATCCTCTTATGTTCGACTTTGATATAATCACATATATCGTCGTCGAGGATCACACATGCAAGCAAACAAAGGCACAATTAATCACCGGAATACCATTACCAATACAATACAACAAACAAACATGCAACACATTACTAACTTCAGTAGGTTTTGATAGACTCGGTTCATAGTATTTGGAATTACTTTAATTGTCTTTTTGGACTTTCTTTTATGATTTAATTGCCAAAACCACTTAATGTAGGGGTTTGGTACTAAGGCCTGGGTCTATATGATATCAATGTACAAAAATGATATCATCAGATAGGTATTGAAATAACAAGGCTACCAAAAGTGGTTTCATGATTTTATCAATTTTCCTTAATTAGTTATGATTATTTTAGTGGAAAATGCCCCTAGTTTGGTGAATAAATCACTAGAAAAGATCTAGAGATCCAATAAATTTGTACTCAGAGGGTTTTGTAGACCTTTGAGTTTGTCATTTTTGAGAGTTGGAATCACATCAAAATAAATAACAGAATGCCTTTAGGAAAATTCCAATGTCAGTTATGTTGGCTAGTTGTTCACTAGATTTATTCTACACAAGATTTTGAGGTGAATCTAAAGGCAGTGGATGGGCATTACAAATACCTTCCAGTAGAAATTGGAATCACTATTTTTGGAGTTGTAAATCCTATGAAATTATTTATCTAGTGAAATAACTATAGGTAGAGAGGTTTAATTCACTATAATTCATCAGAATCTCAAATAACTATGGGCTCCTGGTATATGATAAATCTTGTCATGCATGTTTCCTAAGAGTTGTAATTAGGTTAAAACAATATATATATTGACCTAGGGAATTTTGTAAAATCAAAAATGAATTGTTTTTATCATTTTTGTCATAGGGAAACCCTAGCTCAACTTGACATGAGGCCAAGGGTATTTGGTAGATATACTCAGTATCTACCAGGAGAAATTTGAATTACCATATTTGGAGGTGTGACACTCATTAGTAAAAATAAAGGCTGAAATAGATACATTCTACTAGATTAAATCCTAGAAAAATATTTAGAAATATATTTGACATAGGGTTTGCTCTGCATGTTAGATAAAACACCAGAGGATAGGCCAAAATTTAGGACTAGGCAGAACTTGAACTTTTCCATTTTTTTTGAATTAAACTAAAGGGTAATAATCAGATATGGAAATATTAGTAAAAGGAAAAAAGGGGAGGGTGGATGCTGGACTGGATCTGGCCAGATCTAGGGTGATCTGGGCTACCTGGGGTCGAATCGGCCCAGTCGGCGTCGCCTTGCGCGGGAACCATGTGGCTCAACTGCCCGAAGCAGGGCCTACAGGTTAGCGGCAGAGAGCTGCGGAAGGGGTGCGGGGAGAGAGGAGCCGTCCGATTAGAACATGATCAACATTGGGGGTATGTCTTCCTCCTCACGTCCGCTGCGGCCGGAACTAAACCCTAGCGGTGGTAGAATCAGGTGGGGGAGGGCTCACCTAGGGTGGAGCTCAATGGAGAGGTGTCGGAGGAGGAGAGGCGCTCCACAGCGATCTTAGAGAGGGGCGGCAAGGCATGGTTCACTTCCATTCGCGCTTCACGCGACGGTGCCCGAGCGGTGGCCACAGATGGTCACCATGGCTGACGTCTGGGGCGCTTCTGAAACAAATAGGGAGCAGGGTGAGATCTAGAACAATGAGGGATCTTGGTAGAGTGACATGTGGAGGACGAGGAGGGGAGAGGATAGTACACGGGTAGATTTTGAAAATGGCTGAAAAGGAGTTTCCTCCTTCTCCAGTGAGTTGTGGAGCTTGAGGAGGATCTGGGGCTCATGGGGATGTTCTTTGGTGGCCAGGAAAGGAAATGAGGGAGGGAAGGCGATCTAGGGTGGATCTGGCCTACTTAAACCGAGAGGGTTGGTGTATGTTGAGCTTAGACCATGGATAGGTTGGGGCTGGTCCATGGCCTCCTCATTGGGTGCTAAGGGCAGTGGAGAGAGGGGAGGATGGTTCCTGGTCGTGTAGAATGGCAAGGGACATGGAGGCTACTGCTGCAAGTTTTAAAAGCTATGCCATGTGGTGTTTCTCTCTCTCTCTCACTTCCTTCCAAACATCAAGGACAAGAGGCGAGCTAGTGCTACAGTGATAAACTATAGTGGGGGTCGACCAGAGTGTGTCCTGTGCTGAGGATAAGAGTGTGGCAAGTTTTGGTGAGAGTTTGAGGATTTTTGGTTCATAGTTTTGAATAAAAGTTATTTTGGCACATTATGATTACCATGAAGAATTTTTTGGTTTATAAACTTTGCAATATGGGGCATTAATACTTGTGGATAGATATGGTCAAGGTGCGTCTCTAAGAATTATTTGGCATTTGTTGGATCATTTTAGGTCATAATTATATCATCTATTCAAATAGTGTTGAATCTGTTTTATTGAATTCTTTTGATATTTTTGACTTGGACAAGATGAGTTTTTGGTTTGGGATGGTTCCAAATACCATTTCAAGCATTGGAGAATGTTCCCATGATTTATATGGCAGAAAAGTACTTAAAACAATTATTTTTCCATTTCTGCCATTTAAGAAAATAGGCAAAAAGAATATCAAAACTTTTCGAAATATTTATTTTGGAAGTGGGAAGATAGGGTATGATTTATAGGCCTCAAATGTGCTTAAAGTTGGACAAGTGGTTTGGAGAAATACAAACTTTCCTTTATGGAGGGAGTTTTGAGATTTTGTTAAAGAAAGGAATTAAATAGTTTTTGGGCCAAAATAATTATGGAACACATTTGATAAATTTTTATCTCCAATGTAGATGATGTCAACAAAGTGTATCTATCATTTGCAACTTTGGGTTTTGAAAATCAAACTTGATTTTGGGAGAAAACAAGAGATAGAGGATCTTAGGCATTATTATTTTTATATCAACAAAAGCTTGTTGGATAAAGGAGCTCAAAGATCCCCTTAGGTCATGGTCTAGATGGATAGATATACCAAGTTATGTACATCACCATGGCACAAAGTGTTTAGGTTGATCTTTATTGATCTTTCCTAGGATGGATGCCAAAGTTGGCTCAAAATAAGGGTGTCATAGCAGAATATTAATTAGCTTCACAAACCATGTGGGTTTTAGCAGCACAAATCTCCAATTGGAACAAGTGAAGCATGGATGGATATACCTTCATAAGTATATCACACTCATTCAAATATTTGGTCAAAATAAGTTAACATAGATATGTGAGCTTCTGCCAAAATAGGCATGTTGGGTATATTTGCAGGAAAGATTAATTTGTTGCCTGCCAAACCATCAAGAACAAGTGGGTTAAAGGATGATCTAGCCAAGGGAAATAGTGGCCCTTGGTAGTCTTTAAGATGGTTTACAAGATGGTTCAAGTGCATTTCCAAAAATGCACAAGGGTTGAGAAAGAGGGAGTCCCAAAGATGTGATATTTTTAACAGTTTTCCAGACTTTTTTGGTAGTTTTATAGTTTATGACTAGAGCATCAGAGGGGATGGTTTTGAGAGGATGCAACATTCCAAACCATCATCGAGTGGATGATGTTGAAGTGTAGATTGAGTAGAAAGGATCCATCCTTAGAGTTGGTCTTCCTTGACTTGGAAACTAGTAGAAGGGTTAGTCCTAGATTGGTTTGTTTAAGAGATTAGATAGTCATTTTAGTGGCTAGAGATTAGATCTGGCTTTGGAAACTTTCTTAGGGTTTGTAATCTTAATTTATCTTGATCCTAGAGGATGAGCTCCTATGGTAGCTCACTCTACTTCCTAAGAAAGCAAGTGAAACACGAGATCAAGGAAATTCATCTTGCAAACAAATCAACTACTACTATGATTATCATCAAGCCTAGCTTGAGGTAAAGATGGGTATTTTGAGAGGTTTGAGTTTGAATCAAGTAAGATTCCTTGGTATTTCTACCAAGATTAGAATTCAAATGCTTTATAAAAAGGTTTTTGGAAAACCTAGAGGAAGGAGTGGTTGGAAGTTCTGTCTTGAAAACATAAGAAGATTATATCATATAGATCTCCATAATTTTGTGAATAGAAGCTAAGATACTAGTTGTTGCTGCAAAGGCATCTTGGCTCAGGTTTTTGAAATGCCAGAACATTTGAGAATATGGAAAAAAAGCCAAGACATTTTTCTAAAATAGTTTTTGTCAACTGAGGGTGAGGTAAGGAGTATCTCATCTACTACACATTCAGAAGCATAAGCACAAACGAATAACAAGCAAACATTGCATCACTAAACAAGAAAAAGGTTTTGTTCCTCCTAATTTCTGCATTCTAGATAACTAATTAGGGTTGCTGAAAGTGGGATGTTATAGACCTTCACCCCTTAAAAGAATCTCGTCCCGAGATTCAGGAGGGTAAGGTTATAGTGGATTTTGTGTCAAGTTAGTACTATGTATCTCAAGCTTACTAACTTGAGGGCTTTGGGCTTTGATTATGGTTACTCTGTCGGTGAAGTTGAGCTTCAGCCTTCTTGGATGCACAGAGAGTGTAGCAGGCTTCTTTTCGGGTTGTTATGGATGATCTTGTTTTCCTTTCGGACTCGATATCTCGGGGGCTTGATATGTTGCTAATGTATCTATAATTTTTCATGTTCCATGCTTGGTTTTTATCTACTTTCTTATGTTTTGTTCACACTTTGGAGTACTTTTTATACACTTTCTTGGACTAACCTATTAACAAGATGCCACAGTGCCAGCTGTCTGTTTTCTGCTGTTTTTGGTTCCAAGAAAGTTAGGAAATGAATATTATCGGAATTGGACGAGACAAAAGCCAAAGTCAATATTTCATCGAGGGGGACACGGAGCCAGAACACAAGATAGAGAGGGGCCAGGGGCCACCCACACCACCTGGCCGCGCAGTCAGGCCTGTCCCGCTCCAGTGGGTGGTGTGGCCGCCTAGGGCACCCCCTCGGCCTCCCCTTTCGCCTATAAGATGCCTCCGATACAGAAACCCTAAGTACCCGATCAAAATTCTATGAAAGAGTCTATAGCCACCGTCATCTCCATCCCTAGATCAGGAGGGCTCTGAAGCTCTTCCCGGCACCCTGCCAGAGGGGGGAATTCACCCTGGAGGCCTTCTTCATCACCATGCAAGCCTCCGGTGTGATGCGTGAGTAGTTCATCCTTGGACTACGGGTCCATGTAGTAGCTAGATGGTTGGTTCTTCTCCTTTGTGCTACCATGTTTAGATCTTGTGAGCTCCGTTCATGATCAGGATCATCTATTTGTAATCCTACATGTTGTGTTTACGGGGATCCGATGGACATTGAGATGCTATTTCAGATTGATTATTGATTCTATCATGTCTTTGTTATTTGAGATCTTGCATGCTCTTCATTGTTAGTAGATATCTTGGCCGAGTAAATGCTAGCAACTCCAAGAGGGAGTATTTATGCTCGATGTGGGTTCATGCCTCTAGTAATCTGGGGAAGTGACAGAAATCTCTAAGGTACTAGATGTGTTGTTGCTACTAGGGAGAAAACAACAATCCTTTATTCATAGAACAATCTTATTGTTTACTTTACACGCAATGCGTAATGCAATTATCTGTTGCTTGTAACTTAATACTAGAGGGGGTTCAGATTGATAACCTGAAGGTGGATTATTAGTCATAGATGTAGTTGGATTACGGTATATGTATAATGTTGTAATGCCCAATCAAATCTCATAGGAGTCAAGATGATCAGTATATGCTTGTATGCTTTCTCGATGTTTGTCAATTTCCTCGCTATAATTTGTTCACCCAACATGTCATCTATCTTAAGGAGAATCACCACTAGTGAACTATGGACCCTGGTCCTTTCTTTTACCATCAATCTACAACTATTTACTATTTTCTATTTACTTTCTACAAACTATTACTTTCTTCCACACAATACGTGTAATCCTTTGTTTTCAGCAAAACCGGTGAGATTGACAACCTCACTGTAAGTTGGGGGCAAAGTTCTGTGGTTGTGTTGTGCAGGATTCCAAGTTCGAAACAACACCTTGGATGTGTTTCCTTGCTCCTACTGGTTCGATAACCTTGGTTTCATAACTGAGGGAAACTTACTGCTGTGCTCATCATACCTTCCTCTTGGGGTTCCCCAACAAGCTCGACATCAACCACGAGCCAGCAAGTATTTTTCTGGCGGCATTACGGGGGAGTCAAGGACATCTTCACAAGGGGAGTCCCTCACAACCAATCTCTTTACTTTGTTATTTTTGTTTTGCTTAGTTTATTTCTACTTTGTTTGCTTGTTTCTTTATCAAAAACACACAAAAAATTAGTTGGACTAGTTTGCTTTCTTTATTAAAAACACAAAAAAATATTATTAGTTCCTATCTTAAGTTGCCATTATGTCTAGCATTTCTCCAATCACTATGTCACCTAAGGAAATGATTTTCACTTTCAAACAAGGAATTGAAGAGAGTTTCAAAGAAGCTTGGTCTAGAATCTCTGATTTACATGAAAAAACTGAACCTAAAATAACTCAAAGCTTGTTTCTTAGCAGTTTTTACCTTGGAATTGCTCTTTGCTATAGATATGCTTTGGATGCTGTAGTGGGAGGAGATTTCCTCCAATGCAATGAGGATGATGCTTTTAATGCCATAAAGAAGTTGGTCTTTACTTACAACTTGCCTAGCAAATCTGATTCTTCCTTTATAAACATATTTGCTAGATTGAACACTCTTGAGACCCGCACTGCTAGTTTAAAAGATTGCTATAATACGCTTAGAAAACATCATGATTATGTTCCAATAAATTCTGAACCCTCAAAATGGCTTCCCACAGTAAAGGTTGTTATAAACAATGAAACTTTTCATGCTCGCTGTGATATCATGTCTGAATTCTGTCTTATGCCTAAATATATCTATGAATATTTGAATCTTTGGGGACTTTCTGAAGGAGGAGAAGAAATATTTCTTGCTAATAATGCCACAATATTACCGACTGGGATAGTTGAAGGAGTGTTTACAAAGATCCTAGGGAAAATGGTTTCCACTGATTATCTTGTTATTGAATGTGTAGGAAAAGGACAAATTATACTTGGAACATCCCTATTAAAACTCCTTGGAGCAATAATAGATGTGGAAAAGGGCACCATACACTTTGCTTCTCCACCAAACAATCATATCTTCCCCAAGATTAAGAATAAATGTAAGAGAGGTAAGGGCAAGAAATTTGGTTTTAATGCTTCTTCATTTGAGAACACTTGATTCCTTTCTTGCTTCTTATGTCTAACTTAAAGGCGTTAAAGAAAAGTACTTATTGGGAGATAACCCGAAAGTTTTAGATGAGTCTTGGAAGTTATTACTTCTGTAATAACCTCTGCTTCTCCTTTTTATTTGCTTTTTGTGTCAATGGTAACCTCTAATGAGAGAGAAGTAATGCTTGGGAAAGTTGCTGTCCCGATACAGAATTTTGTGCTTCACTGTAAAAATTCGTGTAAAATCTCTGTACGTTGTTTTTAGGCGTCAATTTTTGTGCTTTTGCCCTAGGTTGTTATCTAACTTTCGTTAGTTCAACACTTTTCGATTGGAGGAACAGAAGATCTTCGAAAAAATTGGTTTTTACTTGCTGGTCTGTTTTGACAGATTTCTGCCATTATTTGCATTTGCTTCTTGTTGATTCCTTTTTGAGTTCTTTTTGGGAAATTGAGCTTTTTAAGGGAAGTGCTACAGTAGCTTTTGTTTTAATGGAAGTTTTACTTGTGTTGGAAGTAAACCAAAAGACTTATTATCTTGAGTACACTAATGTTGCTAATAAAGATTGTGTGAAGTTTTGTATGAAGGAAAAATTTCAGGTGTATGGAAAGAATGATGTAATGAGATGAACAATGGACTAAAGCTCAAGCTTGGGGATGCCATGCGTGTCACCCCAAGAAATATCCAAGAAGTACAAGCATCAAATCTTGGCGATGCCCAAGGCATCCCCTTCATCAATAAAAATCTCAGGTTTCTTCCAAACACTTCATTTTTATTGTTTCATGCACAGTTGTGTTGTTCTTGGAGCGTCTTCGTTTTTGTTTTTGGTTTTTTGTTTGATTGGTTTTCTTAGTTTGCTTGAATAAATTGGTTGGACCCCCTCTTTCATACATTAGTTTTCAAATAGTTTGGTTTGGATCGGAAAAGAGTAGGAAAAGTTCATGCTTAAGTGGTAAAAGGAGCTTGTTTTTGACTGTGGCCTATGCTTTGTCATGTCATGCTTGGTATTGTTTTGGCTTTATGCTTAGTGATTTTTTCTGTAGCATGACATGTTATAAACAATTGATATTGCTTAATGTGCCTTGAAAGAATCATGCATTGTTTTTGCATATTAAAGCATAGTATTGTGGTATTCTCCTTTGATGCTTTATTTGGCTTGACTTGCGCATGCTCACACCATGTTATGACTATCCCAAGTTACCATAGACTTTATGATCCTTTAGTTTTCGACTTGTAATATCACTTTATGCTTTAATTAATGATGTTTTGTCACTTTGCATGATTATGGACATTATTGCTCTCTTAGTTGGTCGCTCCCAGTCTTTTGCTAGCCTCCATAACCAAGTATGAGTTCCACTCATGCATCCAACTCCAAATAAAACCAAGTTATTCCAAATATTCCACCACACCTACCTATTAGAATTTGCTATTCCAAGTATATTCATGTTTTTATCTACCATCCGAATTAAACTTGTTATGAGAAAACTAGTGATTAAAGCTCTCACGAACTTGATGGCACACTTTACTTTTCTTGAACTTAATAAACTTGAACCATTGTGTCATCTATGTTGTATATGCTTGCACTTATATGTTGGGGATTAGTAGAACCCATGCTGTCATGGGGAACGCTTTCAACATTGCACTTGTACATTGTACTTAGTTGATATCATGCTCTTTTGTCTATGGATGTCATCGGTGTGAAATGAAAGGGGAGCTTGTAAGTCCATGGAGTTATGCAAGTGTGCTAGAGAAACGCCTGGGCCGCCGGTCTAATCCTTGCCTAATCATGGTGGAAACCTGCGGCGTAACCATAATGAGCTGTCTATGAAGCATTCTTCTTATAAAAAAGATATAGAGATTGAGAAAAAGAAAAAAAGATGAGAAAAGAGGAAAGAGAGAAAAAAACACTATTTTCCCATGGTAAATAAGAAGATTGCTGAGATGCTCGTTGTCTGCTTGCCTTGTCATTTTGATATGGGGATTCTTCTCTATCATCGGGCAAGGGGTACCCCGTTGGCGGTTCTCTATGATACACATGTACTTACTATGACAAGAACTTACCGGTAACTAAACTTGAGTAGCATGAGGAGCGACCCTCGTATTTGTGGCATCCCGCTAAAACCACTACTAGAAAATCGCTGTGTTTTTGTGCATTGCATCATCATGACCCTATGCTCATGTCATCATGCCACATTGCATTTGAGCATCGTCATCATCATGCATGGTTTGTTTGAAAACTATTTTCAAAAAGTCTGCTTTTGTTTTCTAAACGCTCTGTCTTTATTTCAAATCAAAACTCTGGTCTCTTCCGGATATTTTGTTTGTCTAAAAGATATTTACAAAAGGCTTTTAAAAATAAAATAAAATAATAGTCTAATAAAATAAAAATGTTTTTATTAGGGGAGGCAGCTAGCCAGGCCCAAAGGCCCAGCCAGCCGGCCTACTACCCCGCAAAACCTAACCCTAATCTTCTCTAGATCTCAGCTAAACCCTAACCCTAACTCCACCCCCATCTATCCTATCCACCCCGTCGCCAACCAGCCCAGCCGTTGCCAACCATTGACCCGCTACACCTAATCCCACCTAATCAGGTCGCACCATACCTGGTGGACACACCCACCGGCCTGGCCCTGCTACACGCGTGCAGCAGCACACCGAATCACCCCGCACGCCCCGCAGTGCACCAACACGACCACCACGTAACAACCCTTCCCTGTCACGCACGCACGTGGGTCCCACCTAACATCTCTCTCGATCAACGCCACCTACCCCGCACGATCGATCGCCCTCTCAACCAACCACGCCCCTCTCGGCTCCACGATCCCCATATCCATCAACAACCGCCGCCAGGGAGAGCCGTCCTCGATCCCCATGGCACCGCTGCCCCGGCCGCTCGCCGCCCCGCCTCCTAAGATCCCCTCCGCCCCGCGTGCTCCAGGCGAGGCTCCTCCCGGCCGCCTCCAGCCACGACGGCCTCCACCGCCACCGCGTGCCCCATCATCCGCGACCCCGTGCTGGCCCTGTACGCCACCCCGGATCTCGTGCAGGTCACCGCCGAGCCGCCCTTCCCCACGCCGGCTGCCATCCTCTACGTCGCCCCTTGTCGGCGGCTCCATCGACTCTCCTCTGCGTCACCCGCGCCTGCTCCTCGATCTCCCTGTCACCTGCGTCCGGCCGCCGCACGGCCCCTCGTCCACCCTGACCCGACCCTGCAGAGGTCACCGCGTCGCCTCTCCACACCGATGAGCTTCCCCTCCCTGCCTCGTTCTCCTTCCTCTGTGCGTGGCCTCGCTGCCATGGTCGTCACGCCTTCTCCTCCTGGCTCTGCAGCGCTCCGCTGCCTTCCCCTCTGCTACAGGAGCTCGCCCAGCCGTCACCGGCTTCCTCCACCTCAAGGCCCGGCTTGTCCTCGACCGCCGTGCCTGTCGCTTGTGCCTGCCTCCGAGCGCGGCCCTGCCTCGGGCTCACCCTCGTCGCCGGCTTTGCCTCTGTCCGGCGCAATCGCCATCGTCCCCTTCTCTGACCGCCTCCCTCGCCTTCTCCACGCGTGAGTGATGCCGCGGTTCTCCTCCCTATGGCACCGTGCCTCGCTCAAGCTCTGCTCTCGAAGCGGCCTCCTCCAACAGTGTGGGTTAAGAGCATTGCCCACCGACTCGTGTACCAGTTCTCCATTGCATCAAGTTGTTGATGTACCTGTGTATGACTCGCGCCTGTTGGCCTCGTTTCCTTGTCTAAGACGTGGTGCTTCTCAAGACAGAAGCTGAGAACCCTTGCAGGATCAAGACCCTAACAAGATCCCAGCTCGTCCGTGTGTGCTGTATTATGCCAAGGTCTTCTCGTCCACAAGACTAAAGGGGTGCGGATCCAAGATCGACACCGACTCGGAAGAATCTGATGAACCATCGACAAGGGACCCGAGCCCGCTACAAACGCCTTGGTCTTCGACAAGGATCCGACAAGATCGCTTACATGGATGTCAAGTTCTCCTTCCCGGATCCGAAGCCCGAAGATTGATCCCGCCAAGACCCTGGTACGATAAGACCTTCTTCCCGCACTGATGCCCGAGGACCGGACGCCAAGGTCGCCTACACGGAACGCCAAGTTCTTCATCCCGGACACCATGACCGTCTACACGGACCCGAAGACCACCGGTACCCGATCCAGTCAAGTTCGCCATCGACGACAAGGTCGACCGCTTGGAACCCAAGTTCTCCGTCACGACACGACAAGTTCTCCATCTTGTATCCGAACCTCGCCATTCCCGTCAAACCCTGTCGAACCCCGAACCCCCGGAACCAAGATCTTCCGAACCCAGATGTGTGACCCTAAGCCTCTATTTTTATAATATGACATATACCTGTCGCATCATTAAATCATCATGCTTGCATACATGTCATCTGGTGGGTTGGGTTAAATAGTAGATTCACCTAAATTAAATATGGAGACCATGTGCGGACTTTTCTAGTCTTATATTGTTCCCATTTAAATTTGTGTAGCGAACCGATGCCATGATTTGTCTTGTTAATACAACATTTAATTTGCGGGGTAGATAAACAACATGAACCATCTAATTAATTGTCGGGACCCCAGTTCCGCTTAATATTGACTAATTGCACTGTATCTTTACCATGTCATGCATCATATCATAATCATGCTGGATCTTGTGTCGTAGTATTAAATATTACATCCGGTGTTTCTTTTAGTGTTTTGTTCTTCGTGGATTAGGCCGTTGAGTGGATGCGAGTATCGGCAAGTTCTCCGGATATGTACCTTCGGCTCTGTTTCCCAGGCGAGCATCTCCCCCTTTCTACCTATTTTGCTTTTATATTCTTTATTTCCTCCTGTTGATCTATTGCTATCCGTGTTGCGATGCTTTAGTTTCCGTGCCCCATTTATGCTCCTTGCAGCCCTAAATTGCCATGGACACATCCTATTGCCTGATGTTTGATAGATAGTCGGCCTTGCAAGTCGTAGTTGCTTGCTTATGTGTTGCTTCGCTTCGTTGTCATTCCACCGTTGACGGCAAGTTGGCACATGATAATGGTGGAGATGCTTATTGGTGGAGATGATCATGACTTTAAATACAACTATTAAATTGCTGGGATAACTGATGAAAGAGGCACCGGTGGGCAGTATATGCTATTTGGTTTTTCATGTCCACTTGTGTCCCGTAGGCCCCGAGTACTTGATACCTGTTCCTTGACTATTCGCACTATCCACATACGGGAGACTCTATGAATCCCCCTTAGCCAGAGCTTGATTCATTTCTTATTTCTTGGGGCCACAAACTAGTTTGGGCCTTTATTACTATCATGTACTTATGTCATGCTTTACTGCTTTATTTAAGATTGTGCGTGGAGCACCTGTACTATTTTGGATCGCGGCACGATTTCGCGGTATCGACAAGTCCAGTCACACTTTCGGGTTCCCAGTCGTTTACAGCCGTTCTCGTAAACCCTGGGTCCGTTCCGGAGCCGGCCAACTTTGTTGCGGGTAGCTTAGTGGGGTGGCCCCCTGAAATAGTTTATGAATCCTGTGATTGCTTTGTCGTGAAAGCCTCGTTGGGTTTTGATTTGATTTTTCCGAGGTTGATCGTGTGTGTGTTGCTATTTGTGCACCCCTGCAGGGTAAATATTTCTGAAAGCCGTGTCTGCGGTTATGGACGACTTGGAGCACAGTATCTCGATCATAGACAAGCATAACTAAAGTAGTGCTATAAATTAGACTTAATATGTGACTAGTAATCAGCTTCACTATAATGGAATGGATAATAAAAGTGCCAACAACTGGTGGAACTGGGGTGTATCGTGTCATGTATACCTGCCTAGTAAGTATTGCAACTCCAATGGAATGTAATAAAAGTGCCAACAATTGCTGGGTTTGGGATGTCATATGCTAATTGTATCTGACTAGTAAGTACTGCAACTACCACTGAATGGTTAACTAAAACTGCCCACTACTTATGCTATCAGGATGACTCATGCTATCTATATCTGACTAGTAAGTGCTTCAACTATAATGGAATGAATAAAACTGCCAACTGTGTGAGTTCCTCGGTTTGACTTCCTCGTTTGGTCTCGAGGGGGAAATGCCAGGATGGGTATGATTGGTGTTAGTATAAGGTTGGTTCCGGATAGGTCTTTCTTATCCCTCTCTAATAGCCGACAGTTGTATTGAGTCTCTATAGGTTGTTTAGTGCATGCTTTGCTGCCGCTTCAGTCCACCATACCTATGTAGGCGAGAGCCGCCAAATTCTAGCCTTGCCGTGTACTGGCCTCAGTACTGACGCTCCTCTTTTTCCTTTGCCCTTTGTCGGCACCCCTTTTGTATTAGCAGGTATGAGTTCGACGTCGTTAGCAGGGTTACCCTTCCGGTTTGGCCTGGGCAGGGTTATGGACGCCATTGGGTATTCTTCAGGGCTCTTAGCCCCATTTGCATCTTGTCCGTACTCGGATGTTCTATTGTTTTCAAGGTGATTTGGATCTTTGTATAGTATATTTGTATTCTTGACTCATGGAGTCATTTTTGTATATATATATATATGTTCTGTGGGTTCCATCGTGGACTAATGTGTAATGGTATTACTTCGTTCTCCACCCGCACGCAAGTGCCTGGTGGGCGTCCTTGAATCATTTCTATGCGGGTTTGGCGGGAAGCGCTAAATTTTGCATAGGGCCGATTCGAGGGTGTTACAGAATGGTATCAGAGCTCAGCAGTTGCGATACCCCACTGGTCCATCCTGTAGGATAACCTAGCTAACGGCCGATATAGAGTGTCAAAACTATTTTGCAAAATCGGTTAGATAGATCTGATTAGGTCTGCTTTTACTCCTTACGCCTATGCTATTCTCCTCTTACCTTAATGTGTTTTGAATCTTCTCTCTTATCTTTTCTTTGAGTCCAGGATTTCTCGTGGTTGGGTTTCTGTCGTACCTTTAGGGTTTCGCTTCCTTCTCCTTGTAACGGTGATTCTACATCCAGTCTTCATGCTGTCTGAGGAATCCTTCATCTGTTAGACTTATCTTTGTTCCTTTTGGTGCCTTCCGGTGTTTCCGACGCGACGACATCATCTACGCTAGATCCGATGCAGAGTCTGCATCACTCCTTGTTTCCGAACCTTGTTTGTCGAGATCTTCAGTCTAATTCCGAGAGTTGGTTGCGTATTTATGCTATTCAGGTACGGAGTAATGATATGAGTGCGGGATGGAGTCACGACCATACCACTACTCTTAGCATTCACTTTTGTATATCGAATCGGTGGATCCAGCAATTTTACTCCATCCACGGAAGCTAGAGGTGGCTTTATTTGTTGATACCTTTACTTTCGTCCTTTGTTTCCGGAGTGTTCTCTCGGCCATCACGGACAACGACCTCTTGTTAGTGGTGTCGCGAGGATCTACACGAAGCGAGAAGATTCAGATCGCCGACCTTCTTTCGGTACCATGAGGCGGATCTCGCGGGCGAGATCCCTTGTTAGTGGTGTCGAATTGTGGCATCCCACTAAAACCACAACTAGAAAATCGCTGTGTTTTTGTGCATTGCATGATCATGACCGCATGCTCATGTCATCATGCCACATTGCATTTGAACATCATCATCATCATGCATGGTTTGTTTGAAAACTATTTTCGAAAAGTCTGCTTTTGTTTTATAAACGCCCCGTCTTTATTTCAAATCAAAACTCCGGTCTCTTCCGGATATTTTGTTTGTCTAAAAGATATTTACAAAAGGCTTTTAAAAATAAAATAAAATAAAATAATAGTCTAATAAAATAAAAACGTTTTTATTAGGGGAGGCAGCCGGCCAGGCCCAAAGGCCTAGCCAGCCGGCCTACTACCCTGCAAAACCTAACCCTAATCTTCTCTAGATCTCAGCTAAACCCTAACCCTAACTCCACCCCCATCTATCCTATTCACCCCGTCACCAACCAGCCCAGCCGTTGCCAACCATTGACCCGCTACACCTAATCCCACCCGACCAGGTCGCACCATACCTGGTGGACACACCCATCGGCCTGGCCATGCTACACGCGTGTAGCAGCACACCGAATCACCCCACGCCCCGCAGTGCACCGACATGACCACCACGTAACAACCCTTCCCTGTCACGCACGCACGTGGGTCCCACCTACCATCTCTCTCGATCAATGCCACCTACCCCGCACGATCGATCGCCCTCTCAACCAACCACACCCCTCTCGGCCCCACGATCCCCATCTCCGTCAACAACCGCCGCCTGGGAGAGCCGTGCTCGATCCCCATGGCGCCGCTGCCCCGGCCACTCGCCGCCCTGCCTCCTCGGATCCCCTCAGCCCCGCGCGCTCCAGGCGAGGATCCTCCCGTCCGCCTCAAGCCACGACGACCTCCACCGCCACCGCGTGCCCCGTCATCCGCGACCCCCGCCGGCAATGTACGCCATCCCAGATCTCGTGCAGGTCACCGCCGAGCCACCCTTCCCCATGCCGGCCGCCGTCCTCTGCGTTGCCCCTCGTCGGCCGCTCTAGCGACTCTCCTCTGCGTCACCCGCGCCTGCTCCTCGATCTCCCCGTCACCTGTGTCTGGCCGCCGCACAGCCCCTCGTCCACCCCGACCCAACCCTGCAGAGGTCACCGCCCCGCCTCTCCACACCGACGAGCTTACCCGCCCTGCTTCGTTCTCCTTCCTCTGTGCGTGGCCTCGCTGCCATGGTCGTCACGCCTTCTCCTCCCGGCTCTGCAGCGCTCTGCTGCCTTCCCCTCTGCTGCAGGAGCTCGCCCAGCCGTCGTCGGCTTCCTCTACCTCAAGGCCTGACTCGTCCTCGCCCGCCGTGCCTCTCGCCTGTGCCCGCCTCCGAGCGCGGCCCTGCCTTGGGCTCACCCTCGTCGCCGGCTTTGCCTCTATCTGGTGTCGTTGCCATCGTCCCCTTCTCCGGCCGCCTCCCTCGCCTTCTCCCCGCATGAGTGATGCCGCGGTTCTCCTTCCTATGGCACCGTGCCTCGCTCATGCTCTGCTCTCGACGTGGCCTCCTCCAATAGTGTGGGTTAAGAGCGTTGCCCACCGACTCGTGTACCAGTTCTGCATTGCATCAAGTTGTTGATGTACTTGTGTATGACTCGCGCCTGCTGGCCTCGTTTCCTTGTCTAAGACGTGGTGCTGCTCAAGACAGAAGCTGAGAACCCTTGCAGGATCAAGACCCTAACAAGATCCCAGCTCGTCCGTGTGTGCCGTATTATGCCAAGGTCTTCTCGTCCACAAGACTAAAGGGGTGCAGATCCAAGATCGACACCGACTCGGAAGAATCCGATGAACCATCGACAAGGGACCCAAGCCCGTTACAAACGCCTTGGTCTTCGACAAGGATCCGAAAAGATCGCCTACATGGATGTCAAGTTCTCCTTCCCGGATCCGAAGCCCGAAGACTGATCCCGCCGAGACCCTAGTACGACAAGACCTTCTTCCCGCACCGATGCCCTAGGACCGGACGCCAAGGTCGCCTACACGAAACACCAAGTTCTTCATCGCGGACGCTATGACCGTCTACACGGACCCGAAGACCACCGGTACCCGATCCATTCAAGGCCATCGACGACAAGGTCGACCGCTTGGAACCCAAGTTCTCTGTCACGACACGACAAGTTCTCCATCTTGTATCCCAACCTCGCCGTTCCCGTCAAACCCTGTCGAACCCTGAACCCCCGGAACCAAGATCTTCCGAACCCAGATGTGTGACCCTAAGCCTCTATTTTTATAATATGACATATACCTGTCGCATCATTAAATCATCATGCTTGCATACATGTCATCTGGTGGGTTGGGTTAAATAATAGATTCACCTAAATTAAATATGGAGACCATATGCGGACTTTTCTAGTCTTATGTTGTTCCCATTTAAATTTGTGTAGCGAACCGATGCCATGTTTTGTCTTGTTAATACAACATTTAATTTGCAGGGTAGCTAAACAACATGAACCATCTAATTAATTGTCGGGACCCTGGTTCCGCTTAATATTGACTAATTGCACTGTATCTTTACCATATCATGCATCATATCATAATCATGCCGGATCTTCTACCGTAGTATTAAATATTGCATCCGGTGTTTCTTTTAGTGTTTTGTTCTTCGCGGATTAGGCCGTTGAGTGGATGCGAGTATCGGCAAGTTCTCCGGATATGTACCTTCGGCTCTGTTTCCCAGGCGAGCATCTCCCTCTTTCTACCTATTTTGCTTTTATAGTCTTTATTTTCTCATGTTGATATATTGCTATCCATGTTGCGATGCTTTAGTTTCCGTGCCCCATTTATGCTCCTTGCAGCCCTAAATTGCCATGGACACATCCTATTGCCTGATGTTTGATAGATAGTCGGCCTTGCGAGTCGTAGTTGCTTCCTTATGTGTTGCTTCGCTTCGTTGTCGTTCCACCGTTGACGGCAAGTTGGCACATGATAATGGTGGAGATGCTTATTGGTGGAGATGATCATGACTTTAAATACAACTATTAAATTGCTGGGATAACTGATGAAAGAGGCACCGGTGGGCAGTATATGCTATTTGGTTTTTCATGTCCACTTGTGTCCCGTAGGCCCCGAGTACTTGATACCTGTTCCTTGACTATTCGCACTATCCACATACGGGAGACTCTATGAATCCCCCTTAGCCAGAGCTTGATTCATTTCTTATTTCTTGGAGCCACAAACTAGTTTGGGGTTTTATTACTATCCTGTACTTATGCCATGCTTTACTTCTTTATTTAAGATTGTGCGTGGAGCACCTGTACTGTTTTGGATCGCGGCACGATTTCGCGGTATGAACAAGCCCATTCACACTTTCGGGTTCCTAGTCGTTTACAGCCATTCTCACAAACCCTGGGTCCGTTCCGGAGCCGGCCAACTTCGTTGCGGGTAGCTTAGTGGGGTGGCCCCCTGAAATATTTTATGAATCCGGTGATTGCTTTGTCGTGAAAGCCTCGTTGGGTTTTGATTTGGTTTTTCCGAGGTTGATCGTGTGTGTGTTGTTATTTGTGCACCCCCTGCAGGGTAAATGTTTCTAAAAGCCGTGTCCGCGGTTATGGACGACTTGGAGCACAATATCTCGATCATAGACAAGCATAACTAAAGTAGTGCTATAAATTTGACTTAATATGTGACTAGTAATCAGCTTCACTACAATGGAATGGATAATAAAAGTGCCAACAACTGGTGGAACTGGGGTGTATCGTGTCATGTATACCTGCCTAGTAAGTATTGCAACTCCAATGGAATGCAATAAAAGTGCCAACAACTGCTGGGTTTGGGATGTCATATGCTAATTGTATCTGACTAGTAAGTACTGCAACTACCACTGAATGGTTAACTAAAACTGCCCACTACTTATGCTATCAGGATGACTCATGCTCTCTATATCTGACTAGTAAGTTCTTCAACTATAATGGTATGAATAAAACTGCCAACTGTGTGAGTTCCTCGGTTTGACTTCCTCGTTTGGTCTCGAGGGGGAAATGCCAGGATGGGTATAATTGGTGTTAATATAAGGTTGGTTCCGGATAGGTCTTTCTTATCCCTCTCTAATAGCCGACAGTTGTATTGAGTCTATATAGGTTGTTTAGTGCATGCTTCGCTGCCGCTTCAGTCCACCATACCTATGTAGGCGAGAGCCGCCAAATTCTAGCCTCGCTGTGTACTGGCCTCAGTACTGACGCTCCTCTTTTTCCTTTGCCCTTTGTCGGCACCCCTTTTGTTTTAGCAGGTATGAGTTCAATGTCGTTAGCAGTGTTACCCTTCCGGTTTGGCCTAGGCAGGGTTATGGACGCCATTGGTTATTCTTCAGGGCTCTTAAACCCATTTGCATCTTGTCCGTACTCGGATGTTCTATTGTTTTCAAGGTGATTTGGATCTTTGTATAGTATATCTGTATTCTTGACTCATGGAGTCATTGTTATATATATATGTTCTGTGGGTTCCATCATGGACTAATGTTTAATGGTATTACTTCATTCTCCACCCGCACGTAAGTGCCTGGTGGGCGTCCTTGAATCGTTTCTATGCGGGTTTGGCGGGAAGCACTAAAATTTGCATAGGGTCGATTCGAGGGTGTTACAGTATTCAAGGGAGATGAGATTTCCAACTTATACTTTGTCAATCATATACTCCATAGTTTGTTCACTTTAACCTTAATCACTTCAAGATGCTTATGATAGGGACAATGAGAGCTGAAAGCTAATAAGTACCATAATTTTTGGAAGCTCTTTATGAGACTTGAATCCCTGCTTCCTTCTATGAAGGCCTTTCTTTTACTTTTATGTTGAGTCTCCATCTTCTATCTTTATGCACCTATTGAGAGATCATAGTGTCCATTCTTAGTTTAATGTGCATTGTCCCAAGACTTGTTGATTGATGCATAACTTTGATATTGCTTGTTCTTAAACTATTTGTATCTAGTCACCCTTATGAACTTTGAAGGTGTCCTATGCATTTATGTTTTGCTACTCTATGAGGGACAAGATGAATGCCACTATGCTATGTTTTCTTTATGTGAAACAAACAAACGTCTTGCAAAGCATTGTTATTCATGAATCTTTTGTTTGTGCCTTTTCATGTTACAACATAGTTGCTATGTCTTATTGCTAGAACTTTATCTTTCATGCTATGTTGAAGTACTATGATCCCATCTATCAATGTTTTACAAATACTTTGATCAAGTTTATGATGGTGCATGTCACCTCAAAAATTATTCTTTCTTTTTTATCACTTACCTACTCGAGGATGAGCAGGAGTTAAGCTTGGGGATGTTGATATGTTGCTAACGTATCTATAATTTTTGATGTTCCATCCTTGGTTTTTATCTACTTTCTTATGTTTTGTCCACACTTTGGAGTACTTTTTATACACTTTCTTGGACTAACCTATTAACAAGATGCCACAGTGCTAGCTGCCTGTTTTTTGCTGTTTTTGGTTCCAGGAAAGTCAGAAAATGAATATTCTCGGAATTGGACAGGACAAAAGCCAATGTCAATATTTCACCGAGGGGGGACACGGAGCCAGAATAGGAGACGGAGAGGGGCCAGGGGCCGCCCACACCACCTGGCCACGCGGCCAGGCCTGGCTCGCGCCAGGGGGTGGTGTGGCCGCCTAGGGCACCCCCTCGGCCTCCCCTTTCGCCTATAAGATGCCTCCGATACAGAAACCCTAAGTACCCGATCAAAATTCCACGAAAGAGTCTGTAGCCACCGTCATCTCCATCGCTAGACCGGGAGGGATCTGAAGCTCTTCTCGGCACCCTGTCGGAGGGGAGATTTCACCCTAGAGGCCTTCTTCATCACCATGCAAGCCTCCGGTGTGATGCGTGAGTAGTTCATACTTGGACTACGGGTCCATGTAGTAGCTAGATGGTTGGTTCTTCTCCTTTGTGCTACCATGTTTAGATCTTGTGAGCTCCGTTCATGATCAAGTTCATCTACATGTTGTGTTTGCAGGGATCCGATGTATATTGAGATGCTATTTCAGATTGATTATTGATTCTATCATGTCTTTGTTATTTTTGATCTTGCATGGTCTCTGTTGTTAGTAGATATCTTGGCCGAGTAGATGCTAGCAACTCCAAGAGGGAGTATTTATGCTCGATAGTGGGTTCATGCCTCTAGTAATATGGGGAAGTGACGGAAATCTCTAAGGTACTAGATGTGCTGTTGCTACTAGGGAGAAAACAGCAATCCTTTGTTCATAGAACAATCGTATTGTTTACTTTACACGCAATGCGTAATGCAATTATCTGTTGCTTGCAACTTAATACTGGAGGGGGTTCGGATTGATAACCTGAAGGTGGATTATTAGTCATAGATGCAGTTGGATTACGGTCGATGTATAATGTTGTAATGCCCAATCAAATCTCATAGGAGTCAAGATGATTAGTATATGCTTGTATGCTTTCTCGATGTTTGTCAATTGCCCCGTTGTAATTTGTTCACCCAACATGTCATCTATCTTAAGGAGAATCACCACTAGTGAACTATGGACCCCGGTCCTTTCTTTTACCATCAATCTACAACTATTTACTGTTTTCTGTTTACTTTCTGCAAACTATTACTTTCTTCCACACAATACGTTTAATCCTTTGTTTTTAGCAAAACCGGTGAGATTGACAACCTCACTGTAAGTTAGGGGCAAAGTTCTGTGGTTGTGTTGTGCAGGAATCCAAGTTGGAAACAACACCTTGGAGGTGTTTCCTTGCTCCTATTGGTTCAATAACCTTGGTTTCATAACTGACGGAAACTTACTACTGTGCTCATCATACCTTCCTCTTGGGGTTCCCCAACGAGCTCGACATCAACCACGAGCCAGCAGGGCTTATGTTAGACAAACTACCTCCAATTAAAACTTCGTGACGTACCCTTCTGAGGATAGAAGCTATAGCTTGATGTCTTTTCTATAAGGATCCACGATGTTTCCTTAGAGGCTAATCGTATCCTATTTAATGACTTAGGGTTAGAACTCTTGGGATTGTTTCTGGCGGATGGGTACTCTATTTTTGTGGGAAATACTATGTCTTTCCCCCTTAGGGTTAAACTAAGGTAGCTCGAAGATAACATAGTCTTTCCTTCTTGGAGTAATGGGATGGTGCCTTGAAGACTATCGCCAACCTTTCGTCTAGAATTGAAACCTTGAGATGACGTTCACAAACTAAGTCCTACGAGGTTCACATACTACTTTTATTTGTTCTTAGTCTATCAGAGCAGCTGGGTTTGCAGATCTTCTAGAAGAGTTAGAAATGATGGTGTTAGCGAATAGGAGGTCCTTCAGGTGGGTCTTCATCTAAAGTAGCAGAGGAGCTTCATAATGAAAGGATCATATGGGCACCTAGAGGGGGGGTGAATAGGTGATACTTCAAATTTTACTCTTTTTCAAGTTAGGGTTTGACACAAAAGGTAAATTCTCTAGATCATGCAACTATAGTGAATTTACCTATATGTTAATCTAGCACAAACACTAAGCAAGAACTAGATAAGTAAAGTGCAGTAAAGGATATAAGTAACCAAAGTGGAGCACACGGAGACACAAGGATTTGTTTCCCGTAGTTCCTTCCTTTTGAGGGGAAGTACGTCTATGTTTGGAGAGGGGGTGGTTTCAAACCACCAACGCCACGAGAGGCCTCCCTTGTTCTTCGATGAACCTCACCCCAACGGGTTCGATTCACCTCTTCCACTATACGGCAACCTTCGAGGTGGAAGCCGACACCTTTACAACAAGTTCGAGGCACACATCCACAACCTAATTTGAGGCTCCCGAATACAAGCTAGCTGCCAAGCAATCAAAGACAAGCTAGTAAGAATCAAATCAACCAAAACAAGGCTTAGGGTTTCCAAAGAAACCCTAGAGCAAGGGGCCCTCAAGTGAATGAGGGGGAAATGAAGATCTCTCTTAGTGAAGCTGTAGATCGATGCCTCCTCCTCCAATTCCCCAAAGATCAATGACTTTGGGTGGTTGGATGAAGAGATCTTGGAGTTTTGGTGGCTCTAATGGTGTGGTCTTGCTTTTCTGGAATGAGCAGCTGGAGGAAGGGGATGAGGTCCCCTATTTATAGGCCACACACTTGTGAAACGTTTTCTGACCGTTGGGGACCAATCACACCGGAGACTCTGGTCTGGCAGACTGGAGACTCTGGTCCAGGCCGGAAACTCCGCCCCACCTCCGGTCCATCTCTGGACCGCATCTTTGGCTAACTTGGGCAGGTGCTTGGCATCCACTCCGGAGACTCTTTTGGTAACTCCGGACCAGAGACACCGGAGACTCCGGTTGAGATTCGGTCCATCTCCGGACCACCACACAGTTTGTCCCTGGGCCAAGTACAGGCCACACACCGGGAATTCCTGGGGAAACTCCAGACCACATCGGAGACTCCGGTCAGAAATCTTTAGGTGATCATGAATTTGGCCATGAGATTTCCCATAACATTCTGACTTTTCCATTTTCAATGTATTTACATGTAGACATTAACACATAGTAAAATGTACCTTATGTTGTTAAAGAACACCAAAACAGATTAGGATAGCAAATGTCCTTTCAATCTCCCCCTTTTTGGTGTTTGATGACAACACTAGGTTTTGCATGGAATTTGTGATAAAACAGTTATGCTCCCCCTGGTGTTGTGAAGCAAGATAAACAAATGATACAAGCATAGATATGTCAGGAAATGGATAGATATTACAATAAGCAACGGGCATAGATATGTCCACACACAACAATAGCTCACATACGCCAAATAAGTCTCACAAGAACCAAATGAAAGCAAATGTTCAAAAATAAAGATATAAAGATGACAGCCGAACCCATGCAAATCCTGATGCTCCTAATGGACAACTTCTCCCCCTTTGGCATCGAAACACTAAAAAGGAAAAGTGTTAGTTATCGTCCCAAAGATGATCACTCAGACTCATCATCCTCGTCCTCATCCTGATCATAATCATCATCAGCAACAGAAGTCTGTGGCCCTTTGCCGTGAGGGCGAGAAGAGGAGGTGCCCTAAGGTGCAACGCCAGAAGTAACCTCAGAGAAGGTCTACCAGTCAACTAGGCTTGCATTCATGGCATTCCAAGCCCCAAAGGAAAGTTTGTGATCAGACTCTATAGATGGTTCAGCTCCATGTTCATCATTGTACTCTGACTCACCTTCCCCTTCTTCCTCACCTTGAGCCTTGATTTCTTTGAGAAGTTTCCCAATCCTGCAGGTTCTCTTGTAATCATCATGTTGTCCCTTATGAATGTCAACATTCATGCAACAAAGGGTCTTCTCCCAAAAGGATGCCTTCTTGATTTTCTCCTTGACAACCTCACGTGTGACTGGAGGTATGGGAACATTGGAGGCATTCTTCCTCCTGGAGCCCCTAGGAGGGGTAGGAGCATGCTCAGCCTCAGAGATCTCCTCATCCTCACTCTCAAACGGTTGTCTAGTCACCATCTTCCCTTTCTTCTTAAGAGACACCAAGGCATGTTCTGTAAGGTTGGGAGGTAGAGAAAGTGAGTGTTGATAAGACTCATCACAAGAGGAGAATACGGAGGAGATTTCCTATAGAGAATAGCATGGTGCATCTCCTTAAAAATGTAATCCATCACATCAATAGCAAACCCATCAGAATCAGGACCGACAAGATATATCTTGTGAGCATGGTGAAGTAGGTTGACAAGCCCACATCTAATGGCATCATCATTGCTAGCACTAGGAGAGATACTGTGGTGGAATATTCTGAACAGTAGGTTGTATAGAGGTTTGAGGCCCTTACCCTCACCGACAATATCATCCTTGTCATAGAGAGGAGCCAACTTGGTCTTGCTCTCTCCAAGAGCAGCATCATGCATACGATGTCCCGTACGAACAGCCACACCCTGAAAGGTCTCATTGATGACCCCAACAAAGTCAAAGAAAGTAGTTGTGCAGCGAACATCGCCTGACATCCAGGTCATGGTCTTTGCTTGATCATTCCCAAACACCACAGTGTCATAGAATTGTTGGACAAGGGGAATGCTGTAATCTTCTCGGATCTCCATGATCTTATGCAGCCCAAGCTTTTCTGTGATCCACACAGCATCTGCAAAGTAATTGTTGGCACGCATGTACTCAAGCTCCATGTACCTCTGAGGACAAATTGGGGACTTGGTGAGCTTGCGGTAGACATCAGTCATAAATACCTTCTGTTCCCTCATCCAATAACAAGGATCCTCAATAGTTCTTGGCATCTCATAGAAATTGGTCTTCCGAAGCTCTCGGAACTCCTTCTTGGACATGTGAGCAAGAGACTACAAATTTTCATACTTAGCCCTCTTGGCCTGGTTCTCCTCCTCAATCTGTTCTCGGTTCTTTCTCATATACTTAGCATCTCTGATCTGCTCCCTGCGGTTGGATGGTGGAATAATATACTGCCCAGCTTCTTCATCAAATTGAGGATACGCTCTTTTGGACTTGGCCTTGGTGCGACCATGACGAGAACTAGAGCCACCTGTGAACAGAGAGAGATGGGGTAGCATGGGGTAAGCATATATGTCCAGGAGATAGGCACAAGACCCTCATAGCTATGCCGGATATGCTAGAGGCAATCTACACCAGAGTCTCCGGAGTGCAACACCGGAATCTCCGGAGTGCAACACCGGAATCTCCGGCCTAGACCGGAGTTTTCGGTCAGACAGACCGAAGTCTCCGGCCTGGATCAGAGTCTCTGGACTGACCAACTAGAATCTCCGGTCTTGAGATTTTGATTTGCATAGGAGACTGCCGATGAGAGTGATTCCAGCAGATCGGGTAGAGGTACGAGACTAGTGTGAAGTACTGCACGCAGGCATGCTGTTCCAAGAGACAAACTAGTATAAAACTCAAAACAAACAAAGGGGATGAACCCTAGGTTCATGGTGAGAGGAAACTGTACCAGATCTATCCATTGGGACGATTCCACCGGAGGGGTAGGTCCTAAGGGTGGAGAGGGTGGAGTTGGTCGGCGGCACGGCGGATCCCGGCAGCAAATCGGCCTCCGGGCAGTAGTTTTGGAGGAGGGGGAGGAGGAGGTTTGTGATGGTGGGGGTCGGGGGTGGAAGAAAGAGTTTGAGTGACTCTCTCACCCTGCCCCCCTTAAGTCACAACCCGAATACCCCCAGACCGGAGACTCCGGTCTGCACCGGAGACTCCGATGTATGCACACCGAAGACTCCGGTCCTCTTCGACCAAAAGCAGCTAGGTATAATTATTGGGGACATATATGTTGGAAGGAATGTTTTCAGGGAATGGAGACAGGCTTAGGTTAAGATTTCAAACTGTGAAGAATAGAGAGGCAATGAACATCCATACAAATGGCAATGTGAAACTTAGATTAATCAATAGCCCAACACAAGAACTAATCCTTCGTAGAGAAGGAGCGGTGGTCGTGGCCACCATGTAAGAGTTTGTGGCATCACACCACGAAGTGTTATCCTTGGGTTCATATCCACTACTCATCAATGAAGCTCACATATCACAAAATGATATTAAGAGAATTGAATTTCTTAATGTTCGCATTATGGGGGGAGGGATAGTCCAATGTATTAGGACCACACTCCCCCTATCTGCATGCCTGCACCTAAACCAAATAAGAGTCAAGACATAGGTGAGTATGAAAGGTGATCAAGTCAAGCTCCTAGAATCTATGATATTTAGTTCATTCCTCAAATAACAAAACCTTGCTTTATCCAGTGGCTTCGTGAAAATGTCGGCAAGTTTGTCTTTGGTTGACACATAGGATAGCTCAATATCACCTCGAGCAACATGATCTCTAATGAAGTGATGACGAATCTCAATATACTTTGTCCTTGTATGATCCACTAGGTTATAGGCAATCTTGATAGCACTTTCATTGTCACATAGAAGAGGCACTTTGTCACAAAGGGCACCGTATTCCTTTAAAGTTTGCCTCATCCATAGCAATTGAGTACAAGCACTAGCAGCTGCCACATACTCGGCTTCGGCGGTGGAGAGAGATATACAATTTTGCTTCTTAGAAGACCAACACACCAAAGACCTCCCAAGGAATTGGCAAGCCCCGGAGGTTGATTTTCTATCATCCTTGTCACTAGCCCAATCCGAATCCGTGTATCCACAAAGGGAGAAAGTTGAGCCCCTAGGATACCAAATACCATAGTTTGGGGTATGAACCAAATATCGAAAGATTCTCTTGACCGCCATCAAATGGCTTTCTTGAGGAGCCGCTTGATATCTTGCACACACTCCTACACTCAACACAATATCGGGTCTAGATGCACAAAGGTAAAGCAAAGAACCAATCATGGACCGGTATACCTTTTGATCCACATCTTTAGCATTAGGGTTTAGTTCAAGATGGGTCTTTGTTGCCATGGGAGTGGGGGCTCCATTTAGATCTTTCATGTTGAATCTCTTGAGCATATCTTGAGTATACTTGGCTTGGTTGAAGAATGTCCCTCCTCTTACTTGCTTGATCTCAAAGCCAAGAAATACCCTCAATTCTCCCATCATAGACATTCGGAACCTATTAGTCATAAGCTTTGAGAAATCATTATTAAAATCTTTGTTAGATGAGCCAAAGATAATATCATCAACATATATTTGGCATACAAAAAGGTCCCCATTAACCTTCTTAGTAAAAAGAGTGGGATTGATTTTCCCAACCTCAAACCCACGGTCTAACAACAACTCTCTAAGGTGCTCATACCACGTGCATGGGGCTTGTATAGGGGGTGTATCGCAGTATTTTCAAGGGAAGTGAAACCCAATTTATTGATTCGACACAAGGGGAGCCAAAGAATATTTATAATCCTTAACAACTGAGTTGTCAATTCAGCTGCACCTGGAAACAATCTTGCTCACAACAGTTTATCAGTAGCAACAGTTTTGTAGTAGGAATAGTAAAGTAGCAGCAGTAGTAAAGCAAAGACAGCAGTAACAAAAGCAGTAACAGTAGGATTCGAGTGCGGTAGGCATAGAGATGGATGGACGGGCGTTGCATGGACAAGACAATTCACATAGAAATCAGAACATAGGGCAATTGTAGATAAATAAGATAAAGCATCCAAGTACTAGACAATCCTAGGCATGTGTTCCATATATAGTCATACGTGCTCGCAATGAGAACTTGCACAACATCTTTTGTCCTACCAGCCCGTTTGCAGCGGGGCCTCTAGGGAACTACTGGCAATTAAGGTGCTCCTTTTAATAGAGCACCGGAGCAAGGCATTAACACTCCGTGAACACATGTGATCCTCACATCAAAGCCATTCCCTTCCGGTTATCCCGATTTCTATCACTTCGGGGCCATAGGTTCCGGACAACAACGTGTGTATACAACTTGCAGATAAGACCAGAAACAATACTATCATAATGAATCAATAACATGTTCAGATCTGAAATCATGGCACTCGGGCCCTAGTGACAAGCATTAAGCACAACAAGTCTCAACAAAGTCATAAAACACTAATAAAAGATACTAGGCATCATGCCCTAACAATCTGATGCCATTACATGAACGATCTCATCCAATCCCTACCATCCCCATAGCCTACAGCGGGGGATTACTCACTCATAGATGGGGGAAACATGGATGGTCGATGGAGAAGCGATGGTGATGATGATGGCGATGATCTCCTCCAATTCCCCGTCCCGACAGGGTGCCAGAACGGAGTTTCTGGTACTGTTTCGTGTAATCTGGTGGTGGTGGTGGAGCGGAACTCCTTCTGGAAAAACGTCGAACCCCTCGAAGTTTTTAGATCAGAAGGCTCCTTATAGGCAAAGAGAGAGGCCGAGGGGGTGCCTAGGGGGCCCACACCACCCCCTGGCGCGGACTGGCCTGGCCCGCGCCACTAGGTGGTGTGGCCACCCCTGGCTCTTCTCCGTCTCGTATTCTAGCTCCTGGAGTCTTCGGGTGAAATAGGATTTTTGGCATATTTTCCGGGATTTTTCCTGATAGTTGGTTTTCTGCACAAAAAGTAGACACCAAGGCAATTCTGCTGAAAACAACGTCAGTCCACATTAGTTGCATCCAAATCACACAAGTTTAGAGGAAAAACAATAGCAAAAGTGTTCGGGAAAGTAGATACGTTTTGGACGTATCAACTCCCCCCAAGCTTAGCTTATTGCTTGTCCTCAAGCAATTCAGTTGAAAACTGAGTGCGATAAAAGAACTTTCACGAACACATTTGCTTCATATGATGTAAATATTCTCAGCAATGTGATCAACTACTTAGACAGTTCATAATAAAGAGTATGCAACTGAGTCTACTTAATAGTCATTACAAGCTATGAAGATATTCCAACTCAAGAATAATAAGTAGCATGAAGCACAAACATAAGCAACATTACAATGCTCATAAAAAGGTATGATAGAGTGGTAACTCGCTTGCCTTCTGATTATGAATATTAAGGCACCTCTGAAGTTCAAGTGATGACTAGAAGTAAAGATATCAAGGATACAAGCATCAAAGTCATAACACAAATAATCAAGTAATGGAGCAAACACAAAGAATGACAACTATGCTCTCAAGAAGGTGCTCAAAGAATATGTGGAGACTCAACAAGTAGAAGAAAAGGTTTTGAATAATTTGAAAGGCTTCCAAATGCTGAAAGTATGGTACCCGTTAGCTTTGAGCTCTCATTGCCCCTGTCATAAGCATCTTTAATGTGGTTAAGGTGAAAGTGAGGTCCAATCTAAGTTATATGCTTGACAGACTATAAACTGAAAATCCCAAGTCCCTTGTGTACGAGGGTCGCTCCTCATGCTACTCAACTTTAGTTACCGGTAAGTTCTTGTCATCGTAAGTATGTGCGTATCATTGAGAACCGCCAACGGGGTACCCCTTGCCCGATGATACGGAAGAATCCCCATATCAAAATAACAAGGCAAGCAGACAATGAGTATCTCAGCAATCTTCTTATTTACCATGGAAAAATGGTGCTTTTTTCTCTCTTTCCTCTTTTCATAAATCTCTTTTTTCTCTTTTCTTTTTCTCAATAGCTATCTCTCTCTTTTTTTATAAGAAGAATGCTTCATAGATATCATTATGGTTACGCTGCAGGTTTCCACCATGTTAGCATGGATTAGACCAGCGGCCCAGGTGTTTCTCTAACACCCATACATAAGTCCATGGACTTACAAGCTCCCCTTTTATTTCACACCGACGACATCCGCAAACAAAAGAGCAAGGTATCAACTAGGTATATATTCACAAATGTTGAAAGTGTTCCCCGTGATAGCACGGTTCTGCTAATCCCCAGCCTATAATTTGCAAGCATATAACTTTCATGGAGAGTTCACAATGGTTCAAGTTTATTAAGTGCAGGAAATAAGTGTGCCATCAAGTTCGTGAGAGCTTTACTAACTAACTTTCCCATAACAAGCAAACATTTTATTCGGAAGAAAACAAGGCATATTGAATATGCACGGGAGTAGCAAATGATGCTAATAGGTAGGTATGGCGGACACTTTGGAAATATTTGGTTTAGGGAGTTGGAAACATGAGTAAACACTCAGTGGAAGTGAAGGCTAGCAATAGTAAGGGAGCGACAAACGAGAGAGCAATAGCTGTCATTATCATGCTTACAACAAAACAGGACTAATAATGGCATGAAAGTGATTCAAGATCCTCAAGGCAAAATAATTCATCGAGGCTTAACTGATTATTACAGTCATGTGCATGCGTCAGCATGTGCCAAGTCAATTCAAATGAAACATTCAGAGGAGGATACCACGGTGTCATACCAATTTATGAATAGAGCAATGCAAGCAAACATTCATAAGACATGCTACAAACTATTAGCGAGCTGGAGCTAATCATAAGAAAGCAAGAACTACTAAGCATCCAAAGATAACATACACCCTACTTGAACGGACTAAGCAAACCCATAGTGATGAGTATATGTACAAAAATGAAAACAAATAGAGTTCGTTACTAGCCTTTTACCACGCCTCAAGTAGTCATTGATCCTCATTATTGCTCTTCACTTGTGTGGGTTGAATAATAATATGAAACCAATATCCACTGAGGACTGCCGAACCTTGTAGCAAACTCGCAAAAACCAAAGAAGAACGACAAATATTTTTGGTGTTTTCGATTTTTAAACAAGAACCAAAGAGAAAAACAAGCAAAGCAAAATCTTTTTGGGTTTTTCAAATAGTTCAAACAAAGCAAAAAGGGAAAAGCAAACCAAGGCAAAAAGAAGAAGCAAACCAAAGAGAAGCAACAGAAATATTTTTGGTCTTTTTGTGTTTTTAGAAGGAAAAAGCAAAGAAGAACGAAAACTAAAAAGAGAACGAAAACATGAATATACAGTACCGACGCAACATGATATGGAGATGAGTGCGGTGTCGGCGTACCTCCCCTCAAGCTTAGGCTTTTGGCCTAAGTGGGTATCAATCCCAAGCTGTCCAGGATGAAGTGTCACCCTGGTACGCCGAAGAGGTCCCCTCATCCTGGTGCGAACTCGAGTACGTCCCTCCATAATGCGCGGAGTAATCATAGGAGGGCACATCCTCCTGGTGCTGCTCGTGGAAACCCAGCAAGCGAAGCTGCTCGTCCACCTCCTCCTTGGAGCGCGACCATGGTCTCCCGTGAACACTAAACAAAGAAGGTTGTGGCAAAAGGATCTCCCTTTCATCCCCGTCAGTGAAAAGCATCCTATATACTAGACTGGCCAAATTAGAAGTAGCAGTGACAAAGTGATGAGCTTTCATAGCAACAAGGTCAAGCCTCTATGGTGCCAGCATAGCATCATAGGGATCCACTGAAAGACCTAATGCATTGACTATACACGAGGCAATGTTGCCCCCATAGATAGGCCCCCTAGCAGCTAGGCGGCGAGCAATAAGCGAGCCAAGATTGTACCGAGTGTCATTGTTAAGCGCAGCAGGAAGGAATGCTAAATGATAGTTGGAGATATTACTTGTGTTCTCCCTACCAAGTACACTAGTAGCGAGATAATATGCAAAGTATCTAAGAGCAGGGAGTTGGATATTTCTTATCTTTCCGCGCTGCGCCACACGGTCATCATCATTGGTCACCCCTCGGTAAAGCTCCAACAAATCAGCGGGTCGCCCTTGAATTTTCTTCACGGTCCCTGTCATACACACACCGACAATACTGCAAAATCTCTCCAAAGGCATGGTGAAGGGCAGATCATAGATTTTAAAAGAGACAGTAGACTGATAGGGTATGTTAGTAAACGTGAAGCTCTCAACAAAAGTTTTGGTGAGCATAGCGTATTGCGCACTCTCATCTTGCATATATGAGGTCAAACCAACCCTCTCAATCAGTAGCAAGAAATCATCAAGAATACCTGCAGCTTGTAAGAAGGTAAAACAAGGAAAAGAGGATGGGTGAGCATCCCCATCATCCCTTTCACTACCAATACGAGTTGCAATGAGATCTTCATTTTATGATGGCCTAGCTTGAGAGGCTGTCCTTGAGGGCCTCGACCTCCTAGGTGCATCACTCTCAAATATCTCTCCAAAAGTATGGTTGTTCATGCTTGGTATTCTGAAATTTAAACACCTATTAAACAAGTGATTGCAAAGTAAATATAATGAAGGATTCTACTCAAAGGGACTTGCAAGAGGCCTAAACATGCATCAAAACTATATCTCTAAGCATCAAACAAGCTTACAAGCTCTCATAACCAGTCACCTATAGCAGCAAAATACTCAACATATAATCCACTAAACACAAATCTACTTGGACAAGGGGAGGAGTCACATACCAGGGAACAATTGCTCCAAATTTCAGCAAGAAAGATGGGCTGATCAAGGAGATCAAAAAAATCGAGAGCAAGCACAGCAAGAACGTGATTTTGAGCTATGAACTAGAGCTTACTCGGGAGAGAGAAGAAAGTGGCAGGTGAGAGAGTTAGTGGGCCTAGGGGTGGCCCACACTAGGGCATGGCGCCACCCAAGGCTGGTCGCGCCACCATGTGGTGTGCCTGCCTGGTGGGCCCCCCTGGTACCTCCCAGGTACTCCTCTTCCCCTTTTTTCACGTAAAAATTTAATATGACATTTCTAGAATTTTTCGAGACACTTTATTTTTGGGCATTTTTCAGAAATAGAAGAATGATTTTTCTGACAGACAGATTTTTTCTTTTGGAAACATGATGCAAGGACAAAACAAGTCTAGAACTACAGAAGTTCTAACATGCAAGCAACTAACAACAAAAAGAAAACTAAACGAAGGCAAACACTAAAATGCAAAGGATAGAAATAAACAGAGATAATCATAATGAAAACATTGTTTTGTTCAATGGAATCCTTTTGTTAACAAGGTTAATCAAGTCTTGCTACCAAAACAATTGCATATGATACAAAACTTTGTCCTCCACTAATGATTATGTTACCTCAACCTTGATAGCAATGGTCCCAATCATAATAGTTTCAAATTTTTCTCTTGGTATGGGACAATATATTTCTCCAACTTGAATCCCTTCAACATTTTCAATTGAATTCAAACCATAAGTCCTTTCAATCTTCTTGGGGAAATAGACAGTATGTTCCTTGTCATTAACATTGAAGGTCACCTTTCCTTGATTACAATTAATAGCAGCTCCTGCAGTATTAAGAAAAGGTCTCCCAAGAATAATAGACATATTATCGTCTTCAGGCATTTCAAGCACAACAAAATCAGTTAATATCAAGCAATTGTGAGCCACCTGAATAGGTACATCCTCACATATACCCACATGAATGGTGGTAGATTTATCAGCCATTTGCAAAGATATATCAGTTGGTATTAATTTTTCAAGTTGAAGCCTCTTATAGAGAGAGAAAGGCATAACACTAACTCCAGCTCCCAAATCACACAAAGCAGTTCTAACATAACTGTTCTTAATAGAGCAAGGGATAGTTGGAATCCCTAGGTCTCCAAGTTTCTTAGGAACCTTACCATTGAAGGAATAATTAGCAAGCAAAGTAGAAATTTCTTCATTAGGGATCTTCCTTTTATTCGAGACAATGTCCTTCATATACTTTGAGTAAGGAGGCAATTTAATAGCATCAGTCAAAGGAATTTGCAAGAATAAAGGCTTCATCCACTCACAAAACTTATTATAGTGTTCATCTTCCTTTGCCTTGTGTTTCTTATCAGGGAATGGCATAGGTTTTTGGACCTAAGGCTCTCTTTCACTACCATGTTTCTTAGCAATAAAATCTTCTTTGGTGTATTTAGTATTCTTAGTGTGGTTTTCAGGTTCTTCTGCAACTTTTTCTTCATTAGGAACTTCATTTTCTTCATTACCACTTTCAGTTTCAGCATTAGAGATAGATATACTATTAAGATCTATAGCAGGTTCAGAGGGTTCTACAACAGTTTTATGTTTCTTTTTCCTTTTCTTACGAGTAGAACCACTATTTTTAGCTTGTTGAGAATCCTGCTTAATTCTTTTGGGATGCCCCTCAGGATATAGAGGATCCTGGGTAGCAGCACCACTTCTAGTTCTAATTTCATAAGCATGTTTTTCTTTAGCAGCATTAACTAACAAGTCGTTTTGCACTTTAACGAGTTGATCTATTTGAGTTTGAACCATTTGAAAGTGTGTAACAATCATTTTAACATCATTAGAGGTTCTTTCCACAATATCTTTCAACTCAACAATAGCTCTAGTGTTTTCTATTAGATGATTTTGCACCCTTTTATTAAAGTTATCTTGCTTAACAATAAAGATATCGAATTCTTCTAAGCATTTATTAGGAGGTTTAGAGTAAGGGTTATCACCTTCATCAAAGTGTTGGAGAGAGTGTACCTCAATAGTGGATGAGTAGGGAATAGGCTTACATAATTCTTCTATAGGAGGTAAATTCTTGACATATGCAGCTTTAGTTCCCTTCTCCTTAAGACATTTCTTAGCTTCCTTCATCACTTCATCATTTAATTCAATAACTCCCCTCTTCTTTGATGTTGGAATAGGCACAAGAATAGATGGTTCAGGTACAATTACTTCAGGTATAGCTTGTTTAGGAGGATTCCAATCTTCATAATTCTTGCTTATTTTAGCCATTAATTCCCCAACTTCCTTAGGAGTCCTATTCCTGAAAACACAATCAGCACAACTATCTAGGTATGTCCTAGATTCCTCGGTTAGTCCATTATAAAATATATCAAGAAGCTCATTCTTAGGTAATGGACTTCCAGCCTGTGCATGAATCAAAGCACAAAACCTTGCCCAAGATTCGGGCAATACCTCTTTTTCTCCCTGTTTAAAATCAAAAAGTTCCTGCAAAATAGCATGTCTAGCACTAGGAGGAAAATATTTCTGCATGAAAGTACTAATCAAGCACTCAGGGCTATCAATAGATCCAGGAGGTAAATTACTAAACCAAGTTTTAGCTTCTCCTTCCAGTGAAAAAGGGAAAATCTTAGCAACAAAGTAAGTACGCATCTTAATATCATCAGAAAACAAGCCACTCATGGTAGAAAGTTCATTCATATGTGCTACCGCACTTTCATTCTTAGTCCCACAAAAAGGTTCTTTCTTGACAATAGCTATGTAAGATAGATCGAGAGAGAAATCATAATCTTCATCTATAATGTTTATGGGAGAAGCAGCAAACTTAGCAGCAGGATATAATTTGGGTCTAATAGTACGCCTCTCAAGGAGACTCTTAGCAGCGCTCCTATCATGGGTGTTTTTACATTCTTTAATAAACTCATCGGTCATCTCAACATAACCATCTTCAATATCATAACTCTCACTAGACTAAGGTGAGCTAACAAGTGTGGTAGTGTCTTCATTAGGAGTTTTGGTATTTCCAGCTATAGTTCTAGCAATCGTAGCATCTAGGAAAGGACCTAATGAACCACTCTTATCAAGCACAGTAGAAGCAGCATCATAAGCATCAGAAGTTTCAGATTCAGCGGTAGTAGCAGTGTGTGTAGCATGTGTATGTGGTGGTGTAAGGAACTTACTCAAAACAGACGGTGAATCAAGAGCAACAGAGGTGTTCAGAACCGTACCTCTTCTTGGAGTGGATGGTAAAATATGAACCTTGCCATCACGAGACTTACCCATGATGGATGGATAACAGCGAACAATAGAGAATCCAAGTGAACTTAATAAATAAAGCTATGCTCCCCGACAATGGCGCCAGAAAATAGTCTTGATGACCCACAAGTATAGGGGGTGTATCACAGTATTTTCGAGGGAAGTGAAACCCAATTTATTGATTCGACACAAGGGGAGCCAAAGAATATTTATAAGCCTTAACAACTGAGTTGTCAATTCAGCTGCACCTGGAAACAATCTTGCTCACAGCAGTTTATCAGTAGCAACCGTTTTGTAGTAGGAATAGTAAAGTAGCAGCAGTAGTAAAGCAAAGACAGCAGTAACAAAAGCAGTAACAGTAGGATTCGAGTGCGGTAGGCATAGGGATGGATGGACGGGCGTTGCATGGACAAGACAATTCACATAGCAATCAGAACATAGGGCAATTGCATATAATAAGATAAAGCATCCAAGTACTAGACAATCCTAGGCATGTGTTCCATATATAGTCATACGTGCTCGCAATGAGAACTTGCACAACATCTTTTGTCCTGCCAACCCGTTTGTAGCAGGGCCTCTAGGGAACTACTGGCAATTAAGGTGCTCCTTTTAATAGAGCACCGGAGCAAAGCATTAACACTCCGTGAACACATGTGATCCTCACATCAAAGCCATTCCCTTCCGGTTATCCCGATTTCTGTCACTTTGGGGCCATAGGTTCCGGACAACAACGTGTGCATACAACTTGCATATAAGACCAGAAACATTACTATCATAATGAATCAATAACATGTTCAAATCTGAATTCATGGCACTCGGGCCCTAGTGACAAGCATTAAGCACAACAAGTCGCAACAAAGTCATAAAGCACTAATAAAAGATACTAGGCACCATGCCCTAACAATCTGATGCCATTACATGAACGATCTCATCCAATCCCAACCATACCCATAGCCTACAGCGGGGGATTACTCACTCATAGATGGGGGAAACATGGATGGTTGATGGAGAAGCGATGGTGATGATGATGGCGATGATCTCCTCCAATTCCTCATCCCGGCAGGGTGCCAGAACGGAGTTTCTGCTGCTGTTTCGTGGAATCTGGTGGTGGCGGTGGAGCGGAACTCCTTCTGGAAAAACGTCGAACCCCTCGAAGTTTTTAGGTCAGAAGGCTCCTTATAGGCGAAGAGAGAGGCCGAGGGGGTGCCTGGGGGCCCACACCACCCCCTGGCGCGGCCTGGCCTGGCCCGCGCCACCAGGTGGTGTGGCCACCCCCTGGCTCTTCTCCGTCTCGTATTCTGGCTCTTGGAGTCTTTGGGTGAAATAAGATTTTTGACATATTTTCCGGGATTTTTCCTGATAGTTGGTTTTCTGCACAAAAAGTAGACACCAAGGCAATTCTGCTGAAAACAGCGTCAGCCCGCATTAGGTGCATCCAAATCACACAAGTTTAGAGGAGAAACAATAGCAAAAGTGTTCAGGAAAGTAGATACGTTTTGGACGTATCAGTACCCATTTTTCAATGGGTCCTCTTTTGTTAGCAACAAGGGTCTTGGGAACCCAAATAGACCAAGCAATATAACCATCAAATGGGCCAACATATTGTGCATATACATCACCATAATAATCACGCATCAATACATAGTGAGGGTTAGCACTTCCCGCAAAGTCATCATGAGACATAGTTTTGCCATTCGTGGTCTTACTACCCACAATGACCTTGTCTTTTTCTTATGCAGGCTTGGCCTTCTTCTTGTTGTTGTTCTTCTTCTTGCCTTTAGAGACAAAGCCAATGCCCCCTTTCTCACTATTTGACCTCTGCTTACTCAAGAGGTCATCAATTGACTTGTTTCCTTTGGGAAAGGTGGCCTTAGCTAGCTCCCCCTTCAACCTAGCATTTTATTCAAGTATATTTGTACAACTAGAAGGAATGAAAGTACTAGTTGAAGGAATATTGGTCAATTGAGTTTGAGGCTTTTCACGAGACTTTGTGAGTAACAAGAGTTCACTCTCCAAGGCCTTGTGAGCCTTGTCAAGCATCCTAAAGTCCTCGACAAGTTTTTCATGGACAACACCAAACTCAATCTTGTAATTTTTAGCCTTTTATATTTAGCAATAGCATGGTCACATTCCTTGATGAGTTTATTAATAATGTGATCATTTTCTTCACCAAGCCCTTCAAGTTTAGTTTCAAGAGACATCATAGTCTCTTGTTCTTCTTCTAGAGCATTATTTAGAGCTTCTACCTCAATCATGTGCTCTCTTCCTAATTTACATCTCTCATCTAGGAGCTCTTGTGTGTGTGCAAGTTGATTTCAGAGGTCCACAAAATGTTTTTTGTGATCCCCTTGCAAGTTGTTCATAAACACATCAAAAGCAACTAATTCCTTTTTGACCTCAAGGGATAACTCATCATCAAATTCATCAACAACTAAGGAGGTGGGGTGTGATGATGATAATACCTCCATTCCTCTTGTCATAAGGCAAGTGACGTTCTTGTTGGAGATATTCCAATTTGGAGAGTCGAAGAGTGAGAATGTATGTTATGGGGTAACCCCGTGGGTGGCCCGATCTTCACGGATCTCGTGGTCAAATCGATGGGAAAGCGAGGGGAAAGGGAGTAGGTAGCGGAAGCGGACTGACACCTCGCGATGAACACGATGAACACATGCAAAACTCACACGATACAAGGCCAATTTCTCTCACCGGTGGCCACCGGTCTGATAGAATCCTCGCAAGGAAAGATCGGTCAACATGCTCCCTCAATCCCAAGCGGAGGGGGAAGAACACCTTGGAGAGGGTCTTGACGTCTTGGCAAAGGAACACCGATGTCAAGGCCTTGTACAACGAGGGAGGCGCGATGCAAACTCCAACGAGGTGGTGACGATAGTCGATCCCCTTTGGTAGAAGAGGATGAGGCAAAACTAGAGATTCCACAAAGGGGGTTGTCTTTAGTCTATCATCTATGCCTAAGGTATACAATGAGGGGTGGGGCTCTATTTATAGGCCAGCCACAAGTTCAGGGGTACTTTGGGCATAAAACTAGGGTTTGGTGCAGAATAGAGGGGTACATGGGCCAAGGGCCCAGATGTTGGCTCGCAGGCCCATCACTTAGGCCGGACAGTCCGGGTCAGGTGAACCGGATAGTCCGGGGTGGCCGGACACTCCGAGTAGTGTCCGGGTAGAGTCCGATGTGGCACATAGAATGTCCGCGCCAGGATGGGGCTGGGGTAGGCCAGACACTCCAGCGTGGTTGGGCCGGACACTCCGGTAGCGCTAGACATTCCGGCTGGCATCGGGCGGACTCTCCGGGGCGAAGACCGTGGAGACTCTGGTTCTTGAGCTGGATGCTCCAGGTCCATCTTCTTGGGTGACTCGAGGACAATCTTGGGGACTTGGCTGACTTGGGGACGATCTTGGGGACTTGGCTGACTTGGGGACGATCTTGGGGACTTGGCGTTGTAGATGTAGTAGCATCCGCAGGACGGGCTGCATCAATGTAGGTGTAGAAGTAGTGGCAAGAGCCGCCACACCACTTGATGTTTCCTCTTCTTCATCTTCCTCATCATCATTGTCGGAGGAGAATTCTTCATGTGTTATCAAGACAATTTCACCCGACTTCTTGTTGGTGGAATTCCTTTTGATGAAAGGTTTCTTGTAAGGAGCTTTGGAGGTCTTCTTCAACACAAGTTTACCCCATGATCTTCTCTCTTCTCATAGGGACAACCGGCAACAAAGTGATAGCGGTCACCACAATTTAATAAAGTTCTCAACTTAGACCCATTGTCTCTTCTCCCATTGGGGTTGCTTCTTTGTTGCATCTCCATCTTGGCCTTGGCGGGGTCTTTCCAAAAGTTTCTTGCATAGAAGGCCATGTATTCACCATGAGCAACCTTGACATCTTCGGGGTGGCTAACTGAAAGTCCCTCATCACTCCCTTCATCTTCATCATACTCCACAACCTTGGCCTTCAAGGCAAGATTGACACCACTACTCATTCCAATGGCACGAGCACAGGCGTCTTTGGCATTCTTGGAAGCAACCTTGAAAGCGGCCATCTCTTGCATAACTTCATTGGAGGTCATGAGATGGTAGTTGTGTCTTCCTTGGAGACTCTTCAAGTAAGTGGGCTCAAAAGGCATGAGAGCACTCACATACTTCCTCTTGATCCAAGCATCATCAATGTGAGAGGCACCAACATTCCTGAAGGCGGTGGCTATGGATTTGAGTCTTCGATACATGTCTTCATGATCATCACCATCCTTCATAAAGAATCCTTCAGCCTCATTGCTTAAGGCATCATACCTATTTCTTCTCATGCTCTCATTGCCAACAAACAATTCAATGAGAGCATCCCAAGCTTCCTTGGCGGTATTGTAGTGCTCAATGTGGGGAAAATCCTTTGGTCCCACTCCAAGTTGGATCATGTGCAAGGTAGTCGCATTGAGTTGGCTATTGACCACTTCTATTCTAGTCAAGTTGGTTGGATCCTCAATCTTGAGTCCTTCTTCAATAATATTTATTAAAACTTGCCATTGAGAAAAGGTATGTGCAGCTAACTTAGGTGGGTTACCTCTATTATTTATATGTGGATGAGGGATTGGAGGGTCGGGAGAGTACCATCCGGGATCCACATGGTGCTCTTCCTTCCCATCACCCCTTTTGGTGGTGGAGTCAGTGGAATTATGTTCATCCCTCACCACTTCACCTATAGGCTTAGCCGGAGCATTTGCTTTTGGGTTGGGTGGTGTTTCCTCTTGAGAGGGAGGAGGTGAGGCTGGCTTATTCATAACAAGTTGCTCAACAAGTTGACGCAACTATTGGATTTTGTTGCTCAAGGTAGAGCTCAAGCTTGTTTCCAAATTCTTGAGATCTACCTTGGTCACCGAGTTGCTAGCCTCCCTCCCTCCCTCATCTCCTGAGTTTCCCATAATCTCTTAGGCGGTTAAGCCCGAAAAAAGAGCTAAGGCTCTGATACCAATTGAAAGGATCGTATGGGAACCTAGAGCGGGGGTGAATAGGTGCTACTTCAAATTTTACTCTTTTTCAAGTTAGGGTTTGACACAAAAGGTAAATTCTCTAGATCATGCAACTATGGTGAATTTACCTATATGTCAATCTAGCACAAACACTAAGCAAGAACTAGATAAGTAAAGTGCGGTAAAGGATAGAAGTAACCAAAGTGGAGCACGTGAAGACACAGGGATTTGTTTCCCGTAGTTCCTTCCTTTTGAGGGGAAGTACGTCTACATTTGGAGAGGGGGTGGTTTCAAACCACCAACTCCACGAGAGGCCTCCCTTGTTCTACGATGAACCTCACCCAAACGGGTTCGATTCACCTCTTCCACTATACGGCAACCTTCGAGGTGGAAGCCGACACCTTTACAACAAGTTGAGGCACACATCCACAACCTAATTGGAGGCTCCCGAATACAAGCTAGATATCAAGCAATCAAAGACAAGCTAGTAAGAATCAAATCAACCAAAACAAGGCTTAGGGTTTCCAAAGAAACCATAGAGCAAGGGGCCCTCAAGTGAATGAGGGGGAAATGAAGATCTCTCTTGGTGAAGTTGTAGATCGATGCCTCCTCCTCTGATTCCCCAAAGATCAATGACTTTAGGTGGTTGGACGAAGAGATCTTGGAGTTTTGGTGGCTCTAATGGTGTGGTCTTGCTTTTTTGGAACGAGCAGCTGGAGGAAGGGGAAGAGGTCCCCTATTTATAGGCCACACACTTGTGAAACATTTTCTGACCGTTGGGGACCAATCACACCGGAGACTCTGGTCTGGCAGACCGGAGACTTCGGTCAAGGCCGAAAACTCCGCCCCACCTCCGGTCCATCTCCGGACCGCATCTCTGGCTGGCTTGGGCATGTGCTTGGCGTCCACTTCGGAGACTCTGGCCGTAACTCCAGAATAGAGACACCGGAGACTCCAGTTGAGATCCGGTCCATCTCCGGACCACCACATAGTTTGTCCCTAGGCCAAGTATAGGCCACACATCGGGAATTCCTGGGGAAACTCTGGACCACACCGGAGACTCCGGTGTTTGCACACCGGAGACTCCGGTCAGAAATCTTCAGGTGATCATGAATTTGGCCATGAGATTTCCCATAACATTCTGAATTTTTCCCTTTTCAATGCATTGACCTATAGACATTAACACACAGTAAAATGTACCTTATGTTGTTAACGAACACCAAAATAGACTAGGATAGTAAATGTCCTTTCACATAACATTTGTGGTCAATGTTATTTCCTTATGTTGCTTCCTACTTGAGGGAGGATAGTCTTGTCTAATTCAGGGATTTTTGCTGCCTTGAGTCTGAGCTTCTTCGGTGCTGAGAAGGTTGAGTAGACTTATGATATTGTTGCTGGGTTCTATCTTTGGTTATTTTAATGGCTCTTGAGTTGCTTCTTGGAGAAGGGGGGTCAGATTGAAAATCTTCTTGAAGGATCTTCTAGGAGGCGGTCTTCTGGAATTGTGTAGAAAGACGTAGTCTTTCCACCTTAGAGCTTTACTAAGGTACTTCGAGAAGGGTGCAGATCTTCTGTCTTGGAGTGCTGGTGGAATTCTAGAGAAAGAATGTATTTTCCCTAGGTCTTGAGTGGAGGTCTTTAGGTGACGTCCTATTTCGCAAACCCTGTCGTTGGTGGTTTCCTAACAAAGTTTTAAGGAGTTAGATCAAGTCAAGTTAGAAGTTAACGAGTCTTCTTGCTAGTCTTCCGTTGAGGTAGGGCAGCTAGATTTGGAGAAAATGTCTTCACTTGAACTCTTTGCATTGCTTCTGCTCGATGGCGGAGTAGACTCGGTGTCTTCGTGCATCCTTGTCTTCTGGGCTTTGGAGTATTCTAGCTTTCTGGTGATGAATTTTCCATCAGTTTGGGGGTAGGGTCGACTAGAATAGTTAGTCTTTTTGGGGCTGTCGGAAGTTTTAATATGCCGAAGGTTAGTGGAGTCAGGTCTTCACTTCTTGTCTTAGTTAGCAAGTCTTGTAGTTTCTTGTGGATAGTGAAGATCTTCGGTGGCAGACTTCCAGCTTGAATGGGACTCTTGTTACTGTCGGCAAATAAATAGTGGCATACAACATTGGTAACGAGTCTCGAGAAGTGAGTTCGACAAAGTATGCCATCCTGCTAACGAAAAGTCTTCAAATGGTTTTATCTTGACGATGTCGAAGTCCTGGTTCTTGGGGCACTCTTCCTCTCATAACTCCCGAGGTTCGTATGATCTTGTTAGTGACAACTACCAGGCAAACAAGCCAGAACATACATACAAGGTGAACAAAGAAAGAAGGGTTGCAATGTCCTTCCTAACATAGATGCACAAACAACACATATCAGGTAACGTAATATGCACTTAGGCAAGCAAATACGACCTACTTGGGAGACCAAAGAGTTAACTAATCGCTGTATAGGGGAATCCTATATTAAGACTATTTCTCCTAGGTATCACACTATTGTGGTCTGGGTCACTATCTTGCATATGAAGACGTTGTCGTAGGTTGGATGCTTCTCGGTGGGTAGCACTTGATTTATTTGGATTATGAGGATTCCGTTGGTTGGGCGATCTTGTAGTCTCCTTGTGTTTACTGGTAGTTGCCTCTCTTTATATTGTTATCCTTGTATTCACCTGGTTCTAGGTCCTACTTGTTTCAAATTCGCATGTTTGAAATTTAGACGAGAGATAGAAGAAATCATTTAAATTAGAATGGGATAAGAAGTAGAATCTTTCAAAATGCTTTGAGGAATTAGTTTTGGAAAGCCGGTGTTTCCAAAGTAGTTTCATGTCTAACGACCATGCTAAATAAGGTTCTCTTATAGTCAGGATGGCTCTGATACCAAGTCTGTGGGGCCCCTGGATTAATCCTCCGAGAATCCCTATTATGCATACACCATGATCCCATGATCAGCCTGTCGTGGCACATAACTATGAGATCCAGACACATGGGTTAACAGGATTGATAGGATACCCAAATCAACAAGTTGCAACTTATTTTCTAGAAGCTCATTCGAAAAGAACTCTAAGGTTAAGCGTGCTTGGCCTAGAGAAATTCTAGGATGGGTGACTGACCAGGAAGTGGGTACCGGGTGCGCACGAGTGAGTACAAAGTGCGTAGAAAATACTAGTGTTGGTCTGTGGGGCCAGTTTAGATATCCTATTAAGCTGCCAGGAGTGACACCCCTAGGACCTAGTGGACGGGGTGTTACAAGTGGTATCAGAGCCGATCCTCGTGGTTAAACGGGTGTGTGCTAGTCAGTGGCGGGACATCACTACAAGAAATGTTTCCTTTCACAACAACTTGGCCCGACGGTCATCGTAGAAGGCACGTCTTCTGCGACGAATTTCTTGGCTTGGCCGTGGCTGATGGAAAACTTGTTTTTCTGGTTTCACGGCCCTCTACTACGATGGAACCACTAAAAACATGGAGGAAGCTCGGCTGACGCGTGGCAGAAGCAAGATTTTCGGTTCCTCACGCGATGTTGACTCGCCGAAGTATTTTGAGGCGTGTGGGTCCCGGACGTTAATGTCTCTAGCAGACCATACTTTTTGGTCGCACCTCCCTGATTTGAACTCGATAACATTGCTCGATGCGTCTGCTGTTTAGTCAGGCTGCTGGGTCCCACATGTTACCTCTCATTAGAAGAATCGTGTGTATGATGGAATTTTTTCCTTTGCTCGCGCTACCTTGTTCCAAACTTGATAGCGTTACTCGATGCATCTATCGTTTAATCAGGCTGCTAGGACCCACATGTCATCCTCTCATTAGAAGAACGTGTTTATGCTGGAGTTTTTTCCTTCGCTCGCACTACCCTGTTCCAAATTTGATAGCGCTGCTCGATGCATCTATCGTTTAATCATGTTGTTGGGCCCCACATGTCATCCTCTCATTAGAAGAAACATGTGTATGATGGAATTTTCCCCTCGGTCACGCCTCCGTGTTCTGAATTTGATAGCATTTCGCGCTGCATCAGCCGTGCTGGTGGGTTCCTTATGTCAGCCTCACATTAGAAGAATCGTAGGTATGATGGATTTTTTTCTTCTCTAGTGCTACCCTGTTCCTAACTAGATAGCATTGCTCGACGAATCTGCCATTTGGTCACGCAGCTAGGTCCCACATGACAGCCTCTCATTAGAAGGATTGGTTGTATGATTGACATTTTTCTCTGCTCGCGCCTCCGTGTTTTGAACTTGATAACGTTGCTCGCTGCATCAGCCATTTTTCAGGCTGCTAGGTCCCCCATACCAGCCTCTCATTAGAAGAAACGTGTGCATGATGGACTTTTTTCTCGCTCACGCCTCCCTGTTTCGAACTTGACAACGTTGCTCGATACAACACCTGTATAAGGTCGCACTAGTGGGTCCCACATGTCGGTTTATCTTTAAATGAAATGTGTGTATGATAGACCTTTTTTCGGCCACATCCGCTGTTTTGAGCTTTGCAAAGTTGCTCGATGTGGCAGCCGTGTATGTACTTGCTGATGGGGCCCCCATGTCAGCTTTCTGGTATGTTCTAGCTTGTGGGTCCCCAATGCAGCCTTGTATGTTCTGGCGGGTAGGTCCCCGATGCCAGCCTCTCTCTACAAGTATTTAAATTTTTTTCAAACCCGACCAATAAACTCGAGGGATGCTGCAAGTTGGTGGGTCCATGATGTTAGCCTCTCCGTGATGCAATATTACTATAGTAGAAGAAAAAAACTCAAGACTTCCAATAGATTTAAACTGTGTGTGTTGCCACTACGCCAAAGATATTTATAGAAAATATATTATTAAACATTCCTTAGTACCTTCAAGTTATGTGTTAATGTTTTAAAAAATATGTTGCGTGTCCGTGTTTATATTTTAAAAAAAGTGCAGCTGCCTGGCATTTCAATTTACAGAATGCCACATATATAATTGACTAGTTTCTTAAAAATATGGGTAGGTGGAGTTTTTTAAGAGGTGGAGGCGGAGTTTTTTAAGAGGCAGGGGCAATACTCAAAAGGCCGAATTAAAAATATTTTGGGCTATTCTACATGGTCCATCTACATGTGATATACTCCATGCGATCCTTTCTTAAATTTCACTGCGATATGCTAAGCAGTCCCTTGGCCCTGACAAGGCCGACTTAAAATGTTCTTGCCTATGCTCCATGGGATCCTTTCTCAAATTTCACTGGCATGTGCTCACCAGTTCCCTGACCCTATGCTAAAAAAAGCAGTTCCTTGACCCTAAAAAGACATGTGTATGTTGGACTATTTTTTCGGGTCAAACTTGATAACGCTGCTCGCTACATTAGCCATTTATTCAGGCTACTGGATCCTCCATGTTAGCCTCTCACCATACTGGACTTTTTTCTCGCACGCGCCTAATTGTTTCGAACTTGCAATGTTGCTCGATGCAGCATCTCCATAAGGTCACGCTGCTAGGTCCCATGTGTCAGCCTCTCTATAAATGAAACGTGCGCATGATGGATATTTTCCAGTCCCGTCTGCTGTTTTGACATTGGTCTGTTGTTGGGTCCAAATATACATGGTACAAAGTAAAGGACCAAATATACACCCATACTATATAGATGTCGATCAAATTATATTTTTTTGAGCATTATCTATTATAATTTCATATAGTGATGATATGTCATATGTCTATTATCTGGGTCTGACGTGCAGGGTATGCGGAACTTACTAGTAATGCAATAGTTTCTTCAAAAAAACATAGGTAGGCGGAGCTTTTTGGGGGGGGGTTGGGGAAGGGGATGACCATAAAGGCCGAATTAAAAAGATTCCAGGCTAACTGGGGGCGGCTGCCCTATTCTTCATGGACTCACTCCGAAACTGAATGCGCTATGATCGGCGGCCACAAGACAATGAAAAGGCAGAATTGGAAGGTTTTGGGCTATGCTTGGCCCTGATAGGCTAATTTCATGGGCTCAGTAATAAAAATTCCAGACCTCAACAAGGAAGAAAAAATGAGGGAGAAAATTTTGGCTCATATTTCGCGTAAAATTTGTTGACAATCAGGACACATACCCAGTGCGCGCCAAAACATTCCTACTCGTGCCTTCCAACTCGCGCCTTCACTCTAGAAACCAGCTACTGTCTCTTTGCACCATTATTCTGGAGACGCGTAGGCGGTCAAAACCACAAGCCGCACACCAAAACATTCACACTCCATCTATCAGCCGGGGCGGCCTGACACCATTGCTGGTGGCGCCGTCCTTTTTGAGTCGCACATAGACCGGTGGTAGCTGGTCGATCCCCACGGTATGCTTATAATATCCTTAGTTCACTCAAATCATTCCCTATAAGTCGTTTCGTATTCGATCTGTTCGTTTGACATTGTTCTTCACTTGATCTGTTTGTTCGAATTGGTTGGCATTTTGCGCTTGGTCGATCTGTCCTCTCAAATATGTAACATAGTTCTGCACTCAATTTCTAAAATAAGCTAAAATTACGTGGCATTTATGGTTCTATATTCAATCAGGTTGCTTAGATATATTGGCTTAATTAGATCTATAATCAACCTATTCGGTGAAATATCTTGAAAGCTTCTGACCATCTCTATCCTCAACAGATGGACATATATTGGATACTGAATGGAAAAAAGCAACACCTTCATATTAGGAAGCTATTAATGACTTCATGAAGTTTGTTAGACAACATAACAGTGAATCAGATGTGTTTTGCCCATGCCAACAATGCCTTAATTATAAAAAGCTGAGTCAGAGCACAGTCGCAGACCATATATTCGTTAATGGGATGCAACACACATATATTAAGTGGACTAAACATGGTGAACCATATGATCAGCCTGTTCTTGATCCTCTAGCTAATTCTGATCTGCCTGAATCTCATCAAATCGAGGATGAGGACCATTCTGGTTTGTTAAGGGACATGTACCCTATTGCAACAAAAAAGGCGTTCCTTCTCTTAAAAGATCACTTTTCTCTGACCTGATAGAAGATGCCAAGTGTTCAGTGGACCCTGATTCTAGTATCTCACGATTTGGATTGGTAATGAAATTATTAAAGTAGAAGTCATTCAACAAGATTACCAACAAAGCTTTCGATTCAATGATTAAGGTGTATAGTGACTCAATCCCTAGGGAAGGACTGCCAAAATCCTTTTATGAGCTGAAACAGTACATCAAGGTACTTGGACTATCATATGAGAAGATTCATTTTTGTCCAAATAACTGTGTACTGTTCTAGGAAGATTATGAAAACCTCGATGAATGCCCAGTATGTAACGAATCAAGATGGAAAATGGTGATAAAACAAAGAAAGATCCTTGTAACGTTTTGAGATATTTTTAAATTATAGATAAATTGAAGAGGTTTTTTTAGTCAGAACAAACATCTAAGGAAACAAGATGGCACAAAGAGATTCTCAAGCTAGATGATTACTTTCTGAGACATCCAGCTGATGGCGATGAATGGAAGAACTTTGACAAGGCTCATCCAGGATTTGCAGTGGATCCAAGGAACCTGAGACTTGGCCAAGCTACAGATGGATTTAACCCATTTGGCAACATGAGTAACTCGTATAGCATGTGGCCAGTGCTTGTTACAATTTACAACCTACCTCCCTAGGCATGCACTGATCAGTCGAACTACTTGCTGGCTTTCCTTATCCCAGGTCCCAAATCACCTGGGAAGGATTTTGATCTGTTCCTGCAGCCTCTTATACGAGACTTGCGGGAACTACGGAAGGGTGTCATGACTCATAATATCCTTGCCAGCAAACCTGAAGATGCCATGTTCCCTAGGCGTGATGTTGTGTTATTTTGCACCCATGATTTTCCAGCTCTTGGCACTATATCAGGCAGAGTGACAGCAGGTTATAACGCATGTGTTCGTTGTGAGACAAAACAGGTCACAATGAGGCTACAAAATAAGACTGGTTTCCTGGGCCACTGGGTTTTTCTTCCTGAAGGCCACAAATTCCCAAAAAACTTAAAAAAATTGCAGTTCTATGGAAAGAGGACTAAATAAGGCACTACACCACAAAAGTTCACTGCAGCTGAGTTGCAGGCGCATCTACAAAAGGTTAGAAATGTCAAACCAGGAAAAGAACCAGCTGCCAAACAAGGTAAAAGAAGGAATACAGAAGATGCACCGACAGCAGGAGAAGCATCCAAAAGGAAGAGAGCGAAAGAAGTAGCAGCAGATGCCCAAGGGAAGGAAAAGGAACCGAGAATATTTTATAAGCACAAATCCACTCAATGGGACTTAACGTATTGGGCTGGTAAGATGCTTCGACATAATATTGATGTCATGCACATGGAGAAAAATATATGTGACAGTATTGTAGGCACATTACTCAACATTCCATGCAAGACAAAAGATAGCTATAATGCTAGGCTTGACTGCGAAAAACTCAACGTTAACGACAACTTGAAGCTGCATCCTGAAGATACGGTTGATAAGGGCGGTGAAAAACATTACAAATTTCAAGGTGCAGAATTTACCTTGTCGATGAATAAAAGGGTACTATTTTGTGACTTCCTCCGAGGTGTGAAATTCCCATCTGGATTTGCTTCCAACATTGCAAATTGTATCAATGCAGAGGGGAACAAGCTCCAAGGGTTGAAAACTCACGATTGCCACATCCTACTACAAAGGCTTTTAGCTCTTGGCATTAAAGGTTTAGTGAACAAGGATTTGTACAACATGCTTGCAGAGTTGGGAAAGTTGTTTAGGGAAATCTGTAGCAAAACTCTAGACATAAGAGTTGTACCGCGTCTTCAGACGGACATAGCAGAAATCCTGTGCAAGCTTGAGCTGATATATCCACCAGCCGTCTTTGATGTGATGGTCGATTTGGCTGTTTATGTGACTAAAGATGCACTTTATAGAGGTCCCGTACAATATGGATGGATGTACCCTATAGAACGTCGACTTGCACTTTCAAGGGTACTATTAGGAATAAGGCTAGAGCAGAGGCTTGCATTGCAGAGGCATACATTGCTGCTGAAGCATTTGCATTTTTCTCAAGATACATTCCTGATCGTAAAATGAGATCCAATCTGGGTGGCAGAATTGAAGAAGTTGAAAAATCCTTTTTAACCATGGTGTTCACCTAGTAGGAAAGAAGGAACATAGAACATTAATGCAGCACGAATATGACCAACTTACTTGGTATGTGCTGAATAACGCTAATGAGGCTGAAAACTTTGTTGCGTGAGTACTATGCATACATATCCTCACATATATGAAATCAAACTTGTAACAAGATATGTTCAGATGTCTTACTTGAGTATCATTTTTATAGGTTATTTAAAGCAACCAAAGGAAAAGATTATGCTGCACCAGTATGTGGGGGTGGGTTTCAGGAATGGTTTAGAAATCATGTAAGATGTTTAATTGAACTTTGAATTGCATACGAATTGTGCACATGAGATGACCTCTTGATTATTTTGTATAACTACAGATCACGAAGCTACGTGAAGAGAATCCGGGCAATGTTAGTGATGGTCTCTATGCCCAATCACGTGGTCTGGCAAAGTGGTGCAGATAGCTTTAGCTTGCAATGACGATGGTATCCACTACATCACTTATGAGCGTGAGAAACATGTGAAGACACAAAACAGTGGCATCACAACCATTGGAGAGCAATTGACAGCCAAAATGAAGAAGTCAGATGACTATGATCATTATGGTTGCATAAAATAGGTTACTGAGTTGAACTATAATGACAAGACTGGTGGTCGATATGTGGTTTTATTCAAGTGTTATTGGTATGACCAAGATATGAACAAGAAAAGAGGCCCCAGAAATGATGGGAAATTCATATAGATCAATACTACTGCTGAGTGGTACAAGGAGGAACCTTATATTTTGGTAACTCAAGCTTCCAAGGTAATATTCTTAGATGACAGAGATAAAAACGGCTGGCAATATGTGCAAAATTTTGAGGCAGGGAGCACCTATGATGTGAATGAGTATGACGAGCCAGCCACCATAGATGTTGTCCACAAAGTTGATCCCAATGGTTGTATGGTAACTGAACTAGATGACGTTGATGAAAATTTGATTGCCAGAGGTGGATCTATGCATGATGGACAAGTAGATTTCACTGTCAAGGTTAGTGTAGTCGACAAAGACATGAATAAACTGGTTCTACCTAATGAATCTTAGGACATGTATGATGAATGGCAAGGGGAAGAAGATCCAACCCAATCGAAATATGTGGATCTAGAACGCGGCGGTGTTGAAAGTGATGATGGTGATGATGACTAGACTATTGTTTCATATAATGCAGTGAGATGATAAATAGTGATTTGTATTGGTTTTCTCTTTGTAAAAAATGTATGAGACATGATGCAAATTCCTATTGGATTGTAATCCTAGACTAATTGTTTTCCCTATCTAAATTTGATTAAGCTTAATTAGACAAGTGCAAACATATGTAGAACATGTTCACTTGGCGTGCAGCAGGTACATCGGTTCAGTACATTAATTAATTATCAACCACATGACTAGGTTTCATACAGAAGGGGGCATATGCACCTCGTGTCAGTAGAGATGGGCGAGCACATTGTCTCGGCAGATAGGGAAGCTGGCGTAGGTCCCAAACCAAGTAAATATGCACTTGCGGTGGTACAGATGGTTGCATCCCCGGACACGCATCGTTGTGTGCTTCGACAGCGCTTGCATGCATATGCTGTAGAGGCCATCCTCCTGCTCAACTAGGTACCAACTGTCTTGAAGCGCCGGCAGGTTGACGATGAGCTGGAGATCCATGCTGAGGGTTAGGTCAAAGTGGAACCCGTTGACCCACATACACGCCTCAAGCCAGAGCCGGTGCAGAATGTCATACGACATGATGATGTCCCACTCCTCCGCCATGAGTTGCAGGTTCTTCAGCAGCCATACATGACCAAGAACCTTGTGCATAGTTCCCACGACCGTGCTCGCTCTTTGTAGCTTGTTGGGAGGCAGGATGAGATTCAACACCTCCCCTTCGCAGGGTGTGGTTGCGATATCCTCCTCCTCCAGAGGGGCTAGGATTAAGCCAGGCATCCTCCTGAGATCGTATGTCCTCGAGAAGAAGATATCCAGTGTCATTATGTATGCACCGCCTCGTCAACTAACTATGGCTCAATGACGGAGAAGTTGGTTGTGGCTGCAGAGACATGGTAGGCACGAAAGACATGGGAGGCAGACTCGATGATGCGCTCATGTGAGGAGCGCTCCAGTTCTGGTGCCGCCGCCATTTGGGGATTTTTTTGGGGGGTGGGGAGGGGAAGGGAGGGGCTGGGGGCGGGGGCTAGTCGATGGTGCTGGCCTGGATGAGGGGAAGAGGCCAGGGGAAATGTGTGAGAGTGGACTGCTCGAAGGCGGGGCCGTGCTAGCTCGTCACTCCCCAATGTCAGCCCTGGCTCGTCCTCTCTTCATGGTTCTATTTAGGCTGGTCATAGAGGAAGGGTTGTTGAGCTGGACAGGGAAGACCAATATTTTAACATATGCTGATTTTGGGCATCGGAGCAAGTAGCTACTCAGGTTCCTTGAATTTTTGTGTGGCATCGGTTGTGCAGCGTAGGCACCGGTGCCAGATGGATGAGAAGTGATTTGGATTCTACGGATTTTCAAGCTTTTTAGCTAAAAGAGAGCAACTATGTTGATGCACATGCTATTGGTACTTCCCCTTGTTATCGGTAAAAGAGAGAAACTATGTGGATGCGATGATGATTCAATTTATTTATATAACATAACTCGTATAGGTAGAACACAACCATAGTAGAAACTAAACCATATTCTAGACGGAATCGGCACACATATACAGTAGACACCCGAATATCATACGGTTCTTTTTTGTCAAGAACCTATGTCGCCCTCTGCCCGTGCGAGCACGCCGTCTGGTGTTCGATGAACTCCAAGAAGCTACCAGCCATGTCGCACCCTTTGTTGCTGCACTTGAGCCTCATTCCCGATGGCATCCGATCCACGGTAGTGGTTGGTTTGAACATGCCTCCGTACTCACATCCCGGGCACCGGCCATCGGACAATTTTCTCTGCGCATGCAATGTGCACCGTGGCCTTGCCAAAGCACTGCTCGTGCAAGGAAAATAGATTTAGCCCAAAAACAAGAGTTGTATCGAACCAGTGTGAAAAACATCCTAAAGAAAGAAGTAATAACCATGTACGCGGGATGATGAACAATTTGAGAACACAGCCTGCAGCTGAAGACCTGCCTCATTGCACTCAGGTCAATCGTAGCTTCAAACCACTCGTCCGCCATAGAGCCACCTTCTTCAATTGCGGAGGATTTGAGAGGGATTTTGAGACCGAGCGAGAGAGAAGAGGGTGGAGCGTAGATCTGAGAGGGTTGATGAGAGCAAGCGAGAGAGACTTGTACTATAGTTAAATACTAGGAGTACTAGACTCCTCATCTCACTCTAGGCAATATCGTCCGTCCATCCAAATTCAACGGTCATGAGCCGATACCTTATCTCTTTGGCAAGAGACTAGCATGGAGAAAACTAGGGGAGCGTGTTCCCCGAGTAATTATCACCCGGTATACACGTCGCTTTGACGACCTAGGGCTACGTGGAAGACTAAATATTGTACTCTAGTACTACTCCAGGATGGAGGTACTAGTACTACTCTACCTTTGTTTGGGATGAGACTAGCCCCAATGGGGGTATCAGGTGGTATGTATCATGCATTATTATATGCATGGAAAATGCTTATGTGTCACAACAATTAATGATGAAAGAGATTGTGTTGGTATCATAGGTAGATACGATATCATAGAAAAATAATCTCAAATAAATCTTGTACACAATTTTAACTTGAGGTTACAAAACAATAAATACACTAAGACTATGATACTACTAGTACTAAGTACTGTACAGTACATGATAGTAGTACTGCGCATTATGGAGATGGTATCACATACTAATATCATAATATACTCCCTCCATCTAGAAATAACTGACTTGGATTTTTCTAGATTTGAATGTATCTACACACTAAAACATGTTTAGATACATTTGAATCTAGACAAATGTAATAGAGTTATTTCTGTACGGAGGAAGTAGTATTCCTAGCAAGAAGTTGAATGGGGCCATACTTTGAAGCATGTTTTTTCAAAAACAATACAAAATTTGTGTCTAGAATTTTTCATGGTACCGATACATGTAAGATAACACCACATGCTAGTTTTCCCCCAAAAATGTTTGGTTTAGTTAGTTTTATTTACTTTTCTAAAACAAGGACAAATTTGCAAGCATGAAAATTTCTAGCAAGAAGTTGAATTCTATAAAACTTTAGAGGTTCTAGATAGAGTGACTGCTCGGGTAAATAAAAATGGTTTTAGAAAAAGTTAGCAGGAAGATATCACACTTGTAGATCAAGATTTGTTAAATTAACATAAAGTCTTTTAAGAGGATGAAATTAAAAAGTCTTATGTTCATAAAAATTGGAAACTACCAGAACCAAAATTGTTTAGTTAACATACCAAGATGCGCCATCATCTACTAGCTAGATATAGGAACAACATCAGCGGGTGTACACCTATCATGAATAAAATTTTCACCTATATGCTACTCCACCAGAAATTAGTTATCTACTCTAGCATTTAGCCTAGTCACTAGATATAACAAGATGTTGGCCCTGGTTTGGTGGGATTACTTGTAGATCCACAAACTATGATGATGTGAATATATGGGCATACCCTTGGTCATTTGGCTTGAAACACAAGAATGTTTGCGCATGCTAAGAAAAACTATTAAACTAGTTATTTCAAATGTTGTCCAAATTAACGTTTAGCATTTTTTGTGGAAATTATTTTTCGTTGAATTTTTTCAAAGGTGATCAAATTTTCGGTGTGGATATTCCTAGTAAGAAGTTGAATTGGTATGCCATACTTTTAAGCATGTGGTTTCTATTGAATTTTTCTAGAAGGGGACACGAGAGATGACTTTTCATGTTTTTCATCTACGTTAAATGCCAGTAGTGTGTACTAGTAGTAAGTTGCATCTGCCTTTCTTGTGAGACTAAGATAATAGGAGTATGACATATCATAAACATGTAATAGGTAAAGGTCGAAAAATAATTATGTCGTGGTATTGCTGACGAGTACGCCATGGAGGGGTCCTCATAATGCGTGTTTAGAGACATGGGGTAAGGCGGAGAGTTGGCGGGTACGAGGTAACATAGCTTACCTAGGTTCAAGTCCCACAACGGTGGCGGAACTCTACTCCTATAAATAACTATAATCGCAATACGCCGAGTTATAGAGATAGGTTCGTTGTGCGAGGTGATGTGTGTTGTATGCAGCAATCAGAGAAGTTGTGCCCTAAAGGCTCCCACAGGCCGGCTTATAAAGGCGTCAAGACCTAGGGTTTACAGGGAAAGGTCCTTGCCGGACAAGGTAAAGAGTGCTACACCTACATGAACTAGTCTTCCGTGTCTTGTACTCCAAGCCTCCGAGTATGTCGGTGACTCCTGCGTAGCCTTCCTTTATCTGGCATGGGCCTCCCTTTAGGATCCGTCTAACTGGGCCGCCCAGCAGGACATAGGCCTTGCTACCAACTATGGGCCACCTGGGTTAGGCAGATTGGTGACATGCTATGAGGATACCCATATAGCATATCCCTAACAAATTATAATTTTGAGCCACAACATATCCATAAAGTATCGGGTGTATATTTGGTTCTTGTACTTTATATCATGTAGAAATCAACCTTTACTAGCTACCTCATACTTTGTTTTTTATAACATGCTATAGAGAAATTATGGATAAGTGTGTTTTGAGGTATGTGCATAGCGTTCATTGTGCTAAGACTACCAATAGAATCTTCTAAATACTATAATGGCCAAGAAGATCGAACGATTAACAATGTTGGGATTTGCTAGTATTGATCTGCTAGCGGTCAACGTTCAAGGGTTATCGCACACTACAATGGTAAGACTAGTATGTATATATGTGAAATGCATGTATTAACATTTGAAGGCCATCTGCAATTTGCTTTAGCAAAAAACAAAGGTAATGTAGGCATGTTATTTTTTCAATATGGAAGATAGGATGGTTCTAGAACATAGTGCAAGTGGCTCAGTGATTCATCGTGAGCCACTATTCTGACCACTTAACAATTATCAAGATTGGATAGTGACATGGGTATACCCTACAGGTACTCGAGCTTGGTATATACGGTCCAAATACGTACAGGCCCACGGTGTCGCCAAGGCCCAGATGAAAGGACTCGAGTAACCTGTGGACTCTCGATTGCTTGAAGGACAAGAAGAAGCTAAAGATAGAAAGTTTGAAGGGGAAAACCCTAACTTGTAACCGACTTGACCTGCTACCCGAGACCTAGCCTATCTATATAAGGGCTAGGAGGGGGCGGCGAGGAGGACACACGCAACCCTAGCTTCCACAAACCCTCGCCAGATTGCATCTGTGCACCGTTGTAACTTTCGACTCCCTCAATAATTCCACGAGCAGACAAGCAGGAGTAGGGACCTCTACGAGGCCTGAACCTGGGTAAATCCTTTGTCCCCTGTGTGCTTGTTTGCTAGCCGATAAATGTCTCCAGCGCTCCCTCCTTCTCCAAAACCCAAGTCTATAACAATGGGCATTGACGAGTTAAACCCTCGTCAATTGGCGCCGTCTGTGGGAATTGGGAGTGCTGATGTTGCGGCTTCTTCGGCCCCATCAAACACGATCTACAACTCTGCAACAGCAGAGATTCGCCAGCTTTTTGGTGCCTTCGACTTCACCGTCCACACGCCGGCTACTCGCCCGGCCTTCGAGTCCGTGGGCGACGGAATCAGCCTGGCGATTGGGAGCTTCCACTTCCAAGTTGGTCAGATGGGCACGCTTCGCATGCCCGATCAGCCGACGGCACCGGAGATTGCCCCAGCATCATGGTTCCCTCCATCGATCGGCACCCTCAGTGAGCTCAATGCTCCGGCGGTAGTTGGGAACATGGTCAGCGACAGCAGTCGCGACTCCGATCTAAGCGATCTGGCCACTGAAAATGGAACCTACGGTTCCGAATCTGAAAGTTGTGGAAGCAACAGCTTCCCAAATCACTTCATGTGCGCCGTCATCAATGCGGGCGACACCTCCGCCAACCGCGGTAACGGTGGCAACACCGGCAACGGCACCGATCCACCCAATCGCGGCAACGGTGGTAACACCGGCAACGGCACCGACCCGCCCAACACCGGCAACAGTGGTAACGGTGGCAACGGAGGAACAGTCGAACCTCCTAGCATAACAACGAGCAAACTGGCGAACGCGTCGTGATCAGGCTCAACGAGCAAGAGTGGGAACGCTGCCGCGAAGCCCTACGAGGTGCACCTCTACCCTTCGGGTCCCCGCAGGAGCTACTGATGGGCTACCACTGGCTCCTAAAGAGAAATTCAAGTGCCAAAAACAAGGAATCGTGCAACTTGAGGCGCGTAAAAAGGCGGCGGACGAGTCAAGCCTTCGTCGCGCTGGGCTCTCCTCCTACGGAGGATCCTCCTCAAGAGGCAACGAGCACCTCGCCAGGAAAAGGCAATCACGGATGGCTCACCTCACCGAACAAGAACGCATAGACGCCGTGAAAGTCCTCAACTTCGGTTCTATGACAGTCGACACGAGAGGCAACGTGGTTCCCAGGACACCACAGGCCGCGGTGATAGCGGCCACCATGTACCTTCTCAATAACCAGCCACCAGCTGGAGATCCCCGAATGGCCATGCATCGATCTACGATCGCGGGCCTGGGGCTAATCGAGGCCGCCCTCGACAAGGAACCGGTACCAGACCCAAAAAAGGGCAAAGCGTTAGCAAAGCGCTACTCCTCTCCCTCGTCTAGCGATGACAGTCACGACCTGTCTCGGCGCCGCCGCTCACGGCGACACGATCGCGACTACGATGCACGCGATGAACTCACGCAGCGCAAGATCGAAAAGTCAAGGGCACGACGTGCTCGGTCGACTGACTCAAAAGAAGATGGGGAGCTCTGCGGTGCTAGATGCTTCAGCAGATCCATCAGGCAAAAGCGAATGCCTAAAGGGTTCAAACTCCCATCGGAGAACCCGAAATTTGACGGTCTGCAGGACCCCAAGATCTGGCTGGAGGATCACATCTCCTTCGTCAGGCTACATGGAGGTAGTCGAAGGACTGCCATGCAATGCTTGCAGCTATAGCTGCAGGGCGCCGCTCGGGCATGGCTCAATAACCTCCCACGCGGATCCATTTGCAGCTGGGATGAGCTGGTCTACAGCTTCGTGCGCAACTTTAAGGGCACGTACAAACGCCCCGCCTCAATCGAAGAACTGAGATGCTGCCAGCAAAGATCTGGCGAATCGCTGCACTCTTACATCCAAAGGTGGTCCATCATCAAGAACTCCGCGGAGAACATCTCGGAAGACCGTGCGATTGATGCATTCAACGGTGGTGTCCACCGCATGGAACTCAGGGAGGATCTAGGCCGCTCAAAGCCCCAGCCCATCGACCACCTGATGGAGATCACGAATCGGTGGGCTGATGGAGAAGATTCGGTGAAGAATCACGTTCACTCTGACGAGGAGGCAGAACTCGAACGAAGACGCGACCGCCGGGGTAAGCGTCGCATGCGCGTATACGACGATCGCGATGACGTTAACATGGTCGCAGCCGGCTACGCCGATAGACGTGACGATAACCGCAACAGCGGATACCGCAGCGGCGGATACTGCGACTCCGGGAAAACCACGCAAGTGTGGCAACGCCGCACTCGCGATGAAGCACCCGCGACCTCCATCGAGGACAAACTGTCCAGGCCATGCACGATACACTTCTACATCGACAAGCATGATGGCAAGAGAAAGTCCAACCACCTCCTGAAGGACTGTCGCGAGTTCCTCAAGCTACATGAGGGATTGGTTCGGATGAACCGCAATGCAGTCGAAAGAGGCTACGGAGCCGCTCCAGGCGCCGTGGCACATGACGCACCACCACCACCACCTGGGCCGCCCCCGAACGGAGCTGCACCGGACCAACACCACGGAGGCAAACCGTACCCACGGGCCATGGGTACCATGATGATCCAAAAGGGGCGCCCCTCCAATAGGGTGCAGAAGGCCATCACTCGCCAAGTCAACTTGGCCACGCACTCGCCACCATCCACCACTAAGTACCTCAGTGGCAGTGAGTCGTGCATTACTTTCGACAAACGCGACCACCCGCCTCAAGTACCTCGCCCAGGTCATTGCCCCCTCGTACTCGAGGCGCAAATTGGAGGCTTCGACATGAGTCGCGTCTTCATGGATGGCGGAAGCGGTATCAACCTCATATTCGCGAGTACCTTGCGAGCAATGAGGATCCCTTTAACCTGCTTGGAGGCATCGGACACAACGTTCCACGGCATCATCCCAGGGAAAGGCGTATACCCCCTGGGCAAAATCAACCTCGACATCATATTCGGCATGCCGAAGAACTTCTGGCACAAGCGCATCGACTTTGAAGTTGTCGACTGGCCCTCACAATACCACTGCATCCTCGGACGCGTCACATTCGCTAGGTTCATGGCGGTACCCCACTATGCCTACCTGCAGATGAAGATGCCAGGTCCCAACGGCGTCATCACGATCAACGGGAGCTTTGAGCGATCTGACAGTTGCGACAGGGAATTCAACAGAATCTCCCAGTCCTTCGGCATGCAGGAGGAGCTCACGCGATTGAAGGAAACGACAGACAACAGTCTGCCACCCCTGAGTAGGCCAAGCTCACCTGACCTCTCCTTCGACTCATCTGTGCACACAAAGAAGGTGCAGGTCCATCCATCAGATTCCTCTGTGAGCACTGGGAAATTTTTGCCTGGTGTCCTGCGGACATGCCAGGAGTTCCCAGGGAATTCGCCGAGCACGCACTCAACGTCAACCCCGACGCAAGGCCAGTCAAGCAAACAATCAGGCGACTGTCTGAACCATGAGCGCAGGCAGTCGGAATGGAGATCAACAGACTCCTCGAGGCCAAATTCATACGCGAGATCAAGGAAAGCACTTGGCTCGCCAATACGGTGCTGGTGCCAAAAAAGGACACGGATATCCTACGGATGTGCGTGGACTTCACTTCTTTAAACAAGCACTGCCCAAAAGATCACTTCCCGCTACCACGGATCGACCAAATCATCGACTCCACCGCTGGATGCGAGCGCCTCTGCTTCCTCGACGCCTACTCAGTCTACAACCAAATTCGAATGAAGGAGGAATACCAGGAGAAGACCGCGTTTACAATGCCCTTCGGTGTGTTCTGCTACAACACAATGCCCTTCGGGCTAAAAAACGCGGGAGCTACCTACCAACGGTGCATGCAGGCTTGCCTCAAGGAGCAGTTGGGTCGCAACATCCAAGTCTATGTCGACGACATAGTAATCAAAACCAAAAAGGAAGCCTCTCTAATCGATGACTTGCGTGAAACATTTGCCAATCTCGACCATTACCGGATCAAGCTCAATCCGGACAAATGCGCCTTCGGCGTACCATCTAGGCAGCTGCTCGGGTATCTCATCTCCGCGAGAGGGATTGAGGCAAACCCGAAAAAGATAAAGGCCATACTAGCCATGGAGAAGCCAAAGAACATAAGAGGCATCCAGCAACTAGCCGGACGAATCGCGGCCCTCAGTCGATTCATCAGTAGAATGGGAGAAAAGGCACTGCCCTTCTATCAACTCCTCCACAAAGCTGATAAATTCGAATGGACCAATGAAGCGCAAGAAGCATTCGAAGATCTCAAGCGCCTGTTATCCACATTGCCAATACTGGTGACTCCACGGGAAAGGGAACCACTACTGCTATACATCTCCGCTACCAACCAAGTGGTCAGTACAGTGCTCGTCGTCGAACGGGCATAGGAAAACAAGGTCCATGGCGTACAACGCGTGGTATACTACCTCAGCGAGGTCCTCACGCCAACAAAACAGCGGTACCCGCACTACCAGAAGCTGGCGTACGACGTCTTCATGACCGCCCGGCGACTGTGCCATTACTTCCATGAACACCCAATTATGGTAGTCAACGACGCCCCATTGGGACATATCCTCAATAACCTCGACGCCACGGGACGAGTCGCGCTTTGGAGAATCGAACTATCTCCACGAGACATCACATACGAAAAGCGCAACGCAATCAAGTCGCAAATTCTCCCTGACTTCCTCGTGCATTGGATGGAAAATCAACTCCCAGACAAGCCAGATATGTCCTACCTCTGGACCATGCACTTGGATGGATCCAAACGGAAAGATGGAGCAGGAGCAGGTGTCATACTGACATCACCTCAAGGAGACAAGCTGAAATACATCATGCGAATGCAGTTCATAGCCTCAAACAACAAAGCTGAATACGAGGCCCTGTTGCACGGGATGAGGATGGCAAAAGCCTGCGGCGCAAAAAGGCTCATCATATACGGCGACTCCAAGCTGGTCGTCAACCAAACAATGCACGAGTGCGACGCACTGAACAACAACATGATCGCGTACCGCGACCTCTACGATACACTCGAAGGGGACTTCAATGGTTGCGAGCTGCGACACGTAGGTCGCGAAAGCAACGAGGAGGCGGATGCACTCGCAAACATAGGCTCTACCTGCGCCCCCATACCACCTGGTGTATTTCTCGAGCGCATATGTGAACGCTCCATCAAGCCAAAGGCCCCAGAGAAGAAAACAAGCGCAACAATGGACTCGGGGGCTATGCCACCCAATGAGCCAATGGCACTCGACGACTTGGAGCTAGACACAGGACTCGAAGGGCCAATGAGCGTCATGATGATCGAACAATCCTGGACGCAGCCGTACATTACGTACCTCCTCAGTAAGCGCCTACCGGACGACCCGACAGACGCACGGCACATCGCGTGACGCTCCAAGGCATTCGCCGTTATCAACGACGAACTATACAAACACAGCATCATAGGAGTGCTACAGCGATGTGTCTCCATGGCTGATGGAAGAGCAATTATCCTCGACATCCATGAAGGGACCTGCGGGCACCACGCAGGCAGTCGCGCCCTCGTCGCCAAAGCTCTACGAGCTGGATTTTACTGGCCCACGTCCATGCGCGATGCCAAGGACATTGTCCAAAAATGCAATGCTTGCCAACGATTCGCGGACAAGCCACACGCACCAGGCGCAGAACTACGGCCTATTCCATTGGCCTGGCCCTTTGCCCAGTGGGGACTCGACATGGTTGGCAAATTTCCAAGGTCCTCGCAAGGAGGCTACGTCTACCTCTTGGTCGCAATTGACAAATTCAGCAAGTGGATTGAGGCCATGCTAGTGACCAAGCAATCAGGGCACAGCGCAGTCAAGTTCTTCGAGTCCATTGTCTACCACTTTGGCGTGCCGCACAGCATCATCACCGACAACGGAACAAACTTCACATCCAAGGAGTTCCAAGAATTCTGCGAGAACCTGGGGATCAACATCAGCTACGCCTCAGTAGCACACCCACAGACCAACGGTCAGGTGGAAAAGGCAAACAGGCTCGTCTGCAGCGGCATCAAGAAGCGACTCCTCCGACCACTCGAACAAGCCGCGGGCTGCTGGCCAGACAAACTGCAATCCGTACTCTGGAGCCTGCGTACAACTCCAAACAGCGCCACCGGCTACACGCCATTCTTTATGGTACACGGAGCAGAGGCAGTACTACCCGCCGAGGTACGGTACAAAGCGCCACACGTAGTCGCCTACAGCGAGCAGGAGTCATCCCTCGCACTCGAAGACTCCGTCGACCTCCTTGACGAAGCAAGAGAAATCGCCGCAGAAAGATCCACGATCTACCAGTAGAACATGCGCAACTACCATAGCAGAAGGCTTCGCCCCAGATCCTTCGTCAAAGGTGACTTGGTCCTGCGACTGAAGCAGCAAGGGCATCTCAAGCTCGAGTCCCCTTGGGAAGGACCGTACGTGATTACAAAAGTAATCACAGGGGGCGCCTATCGCCTTAAAGATCTAGAGACAGGAGTCGCATACTCCAAACCTTGGAACGTTGCACAACTGCGATGCTTCTACCCCTAGTAGTTTTACTTTTTACATCGCAAATAAGGCTACTCAGCCGAGGCTACTTAGCCGCACATTGTACTTCGCACTGTTCTTCGAATAAATAAAAGCTAAGTGCCCCCAAACTCCGTGTTCTCCTTTACTTTGTCAATTTTCATACTCGGGGGCTACACCACCCTATAGACATATGTTCTTCGAACAATAACACGACATCCTGAGTAGCTGGCACATCAATCGAACCCCTTAACATAAACTCAACCCAGCTGCAACGCACCTGACAGGTTGACAAGGGAACGATACAAAGATGGCCAGGCTAACGAAAAGGACTCGCATAAGTGCAACGCACCCCACGCTTAAAGCTATTTGTACACATTCAACAGTATATTATCTACAAATGTATATGAGCTTTACAACACTAGTACACTTATGTGCAGGATACATATTTGGCTACCCTTGCAACAGAAGAACATTAGTCTGTTCCTCGAAGAAGTCGATGACCTCCTCGGCTAGACGGTCCACCGCCTGATAGTGCGGCACCATGTTCCAGGAAGATCCTGCTGGTGGCACCGGTGGCCCAGAGGCAATGGCGGCGACATCCACGTCAGGCCTGTGCAAACGCACCATGGAAAGGGCAGCCTTGGCACCAGCCACCAACTGCTGCCTCACGCACTCGCGAACCGCGGACATATCTCGAAATTTGGTCAGGAGAGCCAGCAGGCTTGATGGTGTATCATCCAGCGGGAACATCGCCCGATAGATGTTCTTCAAACACGACTGCGACTTCTTCAGAAAGAGCAGCACTCGCGTGGCACGATCCTGCAGGGTCGCCAACGTAGTTGCACGATCATGATCTACCCAGAAGTATCCACTCTCCTGAAGTTGCTCCTGGGTGAGATCATGAAGGCGGATGGCAATCCTATCCCTCTCCTCCTGCGGATGGCGTGCGCTAACAACTACACGAAGCAGCATCAACAGCATGAGTACAACGTACCATTGCGATTAACTACAAAGGAAAAGATGAGGATGAGCAAACTAACACTTAAACTGGTCGCCCAGCTGTGTCACCTCGCCAAGCAGATATTGCTCGCGGGCGGCGGCTTTTTCAGCCTTTGACTTCCACACGTCCGCGCTACCGCGGATCACGGGCAACTCACGCTCCAGTTGCTTAACGCGATCACGAAGTCGTGAAAGCAAGGACAGCTCCTCTACCCTGGAGCGTGGTGGTGCCATTGTATCCTCAAGAGATGGCTTGTCCGGGGTTCCCCCCACAGGACCACTTGATGTACCCTACAAAAAATCAAGCCAGAGGCAAATAAGGCGACCAACTCAAAAGTCAAAAGTAACAGATGCATTCAGGATCAGCATAAAAGTATCTACAAACACATTCGCCAACAGGCATGTTCTCCAATCAAAAGAGCAATTCATCAACTATTACAAGAAACTAACTACGAAGCAGCTGGCTTCTTCGACTTCGATAACCTCGGGGGCTTCATCAAGTCCGTGGCAGTATCAGATGCCACTGACTTTCCGCTGGCCCCTGAGGCCGAAGTTTTTGCCGCCTTCTTCGCATGATTGAGCTCCTCCGAATACTTGGCAACAGTGTTTATCAAGGAATGGCCATATTTGGCACAGGCAGTCGCAAAGGGAGCGAATACTACCTGCTGACCATCCGCGCCAACAGGCATCGTCTTCGACACCGCAGAAGGATCTACTTCGACTCCGTGGGCTTGCACCATGGCAAGTGACATGGTCGCGCCAGCTGCGCGGAGGGAGTTCTTGTACGTGGCAGGCGCACCCCCAGCGAGCGACTCCACCAGCTCTTCCACATTGTCGACCAGCTCTGCCTTCAGCACCAACTCCTCTCGGAGGTGACTCAGGGTGGCCTTGACCTTGGACAGCGTATTTTGGACAGCGGCGCTACGATCCTCGACCGTAGATACCGCGCCCGCTAGAGCGTCATCGCGACAAAGGGCTTGTGGATCAAAACTCAAGCCGCCAGCATCTACACCAAAAATACACACAAGGATCAAACTTCTAGTGCCACCGACACTACAGATGCAGAGAAGAACATCAATAAAATATCTACCAGTAAAGGTACCTGAGAGGGCCTTGGCGACTGAGAACAGTTGCTCTTCGAACAACTTCTCCCTGGCCGCAAAGGAGGCGCGCAGATCCTCTTCACGCTTATGGGCATCATCATGAGCCGCGATTGCCTCGTCGCGCCCCTTCATAGCTGTGGCTAGTGTCTTCTCCAACGTGGCAACATCGCGCAGTAAAGCGTTATGCTCGGCTACATGGCAGTCAATAATTGGCTGTCAGTCGATTATACGAAAACAGAGAAAAGACGAAAAGAATAAGTATATAACACTCACTCTCGACCACGCAGTGGCGCGTCTCCAGCATCGCATGCTGGCGACCCATCGCCATCACCTGCTCCGCCACCTGCGTGGCTTCCTTTACAAGGAGTTGTCGCACAAAACAAGGAGTCAGCAGAGGGCAGAAGAAGGCGTTGACTACCACATTAAAAAAGAAGGAAAGCTATACTTACATGGTCCTCCAGCGACTCCGAAGAAGTTTGCTGAACCGTCATCCGAGCAAATACTCGATGCTCCCCTACGTGAGGAGAGCTCGAAGAATTATGGCCGGAGTGGGCCGCCGCCAGATAAGGAGCGCGCTCGACCTCTACCTTGGCCCTTGAAGTCGCGACTCCCGATTCCTTCAAAATTCAACGTCGCCAGAAGATGACGACGCCTCTTGACTGCAAGACAAAATCCACATTGAGAAAAGGGCAAACTCCAGGGCAAAAACCAACAAGAAGAAAACAGAAAAGAATGAATAACCCAGCAAACTTACCAGTTAAAGTTGTCAAGATCAAACGTGGCAGCCGTCGATTCTGACGAAGACTCCTTGGGCAATCGCATCTTCTTGCGAGAAGACGGTGCCACAGCCCTCACAGGAATAGCTGGAATTGGCGATTCCGCGCCAACAGCCGCGCCTCCTGGAGTTGAAGGAGTCGACGCGTCGGAATCCCCGCTACGCGAACGCTTGCGAGTATCCGGGCTCTCGGACTCGGGGGTTTCCTCTTCCACATCAGAAGGGACAGTCGACTCAGACTCGTCCTCTTCCAAAGCTTCACGAGGAATAATCCCCTCAGGAAGGGGAGGCATACAAGGTGACACCGCCCACTCCTGCATACAAACAGTAAAGATCAGCAAACATAACAGGTAAGCAACAGAAAACGCAATCGAGAAAATAAGCTACTACGTAGCACAACTGTACCTCAGGAGGAGGATTCGAAGCATCGAAAGGAGGAACGACTGGCTCGTTCGGAAGCACATCCTTGAGGGTGTACTTCGTGACCAGTCGCACCCTCTTATCTACCTCACTCGCGGACATGCCATCAGCAGACGCGCGAGTGGCATCATCAGTGCCACCCCATTGAAACATGGGATGGACCCTGGCCTGGAGAGGCTGGACGCGACGACGCAGCCAAGTCCTGTCAAGGGCGCAGCCTCCCTCTTCTGCGCCTATGCGACTCTCGAGGTCGCAGACACGCTGATATAGCATGTCTGTCTCCGCGAGTTCGGAAGGCATGATCACGTTCTTCCAAGAATGCATCTTCTTGCAGGGAGTCGCGGGATCGAAAGGCGCGAGTCCAAAGTGCTCGTCCTTGGCCTTCTGGTCGCGAACATAGAACCATTTGTCCCTCCATCCCTGGACGGACTTAGGAAGCTTGATGTCGAAGTAGGTGGCGGATGGGTCGACGTGGATTCCGCAACCACCTACGTCATAAACTAAAGAGCAAGATGCGGACTAACGCTTCAATTTAAAGATGCGCTTGAAAAGACCAAAGTGTGGCTCGATTCCGAGCCAGCACTCGTAGAGAGTGATGAAACAAGTGATGTGGAGGAGAGAATTTGGGGACAGCTGATGGAGCTGGAGCCCATAGAAATAAAGAAGACCCCTAAGAAAGGGGTGAAGAGGCAAGGAAAGACCGCGAATGATGAATGCAAGAAACATCACTCGAAAACCAGCAGGAGGAGCAGGAATGGTCTCACCGCTAGGGACGTGCGCATCGGCGACTGCCGCAGAGATAACTCCATCTTGGCGAAGAAGACGGGGATCCGACGCCTTGATGACAGAGGGGTGCCATGCGACATTGGTCACGCGGGTGCCCGCGACCTTCTTCTTCCCGCCGGCGGTGGTGCTGGTGCCCGCAGCAGCGGAGCCACCTTTCTTCTTCGCCGCAGCGACGGTGGCCGCGGAATCAGCGGCAGCGCCTCCCTTCTTCCCCATTGCGCGGCGGCGATGTGAGCGAAGGAAGTAGCTCGGGAACAAATGGAGCTGGTCCAGCGTCGTGGAGAAGATGGGCGCAGGGGAAAGCAGAAAAGCAGCAGCAATGGCGATGGCAGCAAGGAAGAAAGAGCGCAGATGGGAAATTACCGCCGCAGCACCGCTACTTAACCCCTGGGAGATGCAATCCAACGGCTGACAAAAACCCTATTGGACGCGTGGCACGCATCGCGTTGGACGCGTGGAGAAGCGGAAGCGCGAACCGTCCCCCCCACTTCTACCATTACGCGCGGAAATCGAGGAGGCGCAGTTAAAAATAAGATTACGCACGCCCAGTCAAATCAAAGTCAGAAAGTGGGACCCACCGCTCGTCACGTCCCGTCAAAATCGCTCACGCGGGGAACTAAGGTCATACAAGCGTCAGCACTGACGTCACCAAGGCTACGCAGTGGAAAACTTCGACTATTTTTAGTCCTTGCTGGAGTCTTCGACTCCACCAAGCACTCGGGGGCTACTCCCATAGGGAGCGCTAGCCGCGCACCCTACGACTTTTCTTTTTCTTGTTGCAGGAACATGGACAATCACAAAAGCAAACCCAACCACTCGAAACACAGTTCGATTATGGACATGGGTTACTCCCATAGGGAGCGCCGGAAACAAATTCGACTGAAACAATAGCAAAAGACGATAGCAGTCGCAAAAGTGTTTTAGTACCTGCCTGAGTCATCAACTGAAACAAGCAAGCAAAAGACGACAGCAGTCGCAAAAGTTCTTTAGTCCCTGCCTGAGTCTTCGACTCAACCAGGCACTCGGGGGCTACTCCCATAGGGAGCGCTAGTCGCGCACCCTATGATTATTTGTACAAAAAAACGGTGTGTTGATAACATCCCCCTACAAAGAGACTGCATCTCCTGGGTCACCCGAATCGTCTCCGCGATGATAAAATTTGGATGCCGCGCCTACGGCGTGAAGGTAAGACCTGAATAAGGTCTGGCAACGCATTTAACTACGCACTACCAGAAACATATCCATGCCTATAGGCACGATGAACATGCCTTGACGGACGCGTCAAGTGCTCAGACCCATATAACTAGAATTCGACTCCTGTAAGACCTCCGCGGCCTGAGTCGAATTACACCAGCACTTTTCCGGATTCGAGTCCGGGGACTCGAATTTGAGTAGATTGCGTTGTTTCACCCTAAGATGGTTAACTGATACTGATACTCCGGTTATATCAGGCACGTATATCAACAATCCCTATGACACAAATAAAAGCAATCAAAATATACTCATTTAGGCATTCGAAGGCTTCAAAAGTCCCTAGTCGAATCTGCGGTTCCACTGGACACTCGGGGGCTACTGACATGGATATACCCTACAGGTACTCGAGCTTGGTATATACTGTCCAAATACGTACAGGCCCACGGTGTCGCCAAGGCCCAGATGAAAGGACTCGAGTAACCTGTGGACTCTCGATTGCTTGAAGGACAAGAAGAAGCTAAAGATAGAAAGTTTGAAGGGGAAAACCCTAACTTGTAACCGACTCGACCTGCTACCCGAGACCTAGCCTATCTTTATAAGGGCTAGGAGGGGGCGGCGAGGAGGACACACGCAACCCTAGCTTCCACAAACCCTCGCCAGATTGCATTTGCGCACCGTTGTAACTTTCGACTCCCTCAATAATTCCACGAGCAGACAAACAGGAGTAGGGACCTCTACGAGGCCTGAACCTGGGTAAATCCTTTGATCCCTGTGTGCTTGTTTGCTAGCCGATAGATGTCTCCAGTGCTCCCTCCTTCTCCAAAACCCAAGTCCATAACAATGGGCATTGACGAGTTAAACCCTCGTCAGATAGTGTTATCTCCTATCTTATCTTATCATATCTTACCACTATATAGTGTGCGAATAACTTTAAACATTCACAGTTGGATCAAGAACGGCAAATCCCAACATTGTTAACCGTTGGATCTTCTTTTCTATTTCAGCATCTTGAAGATTGTATTGATAGTATTTAGCGCAATGAGTGCCATGCACAAACCTCAAAACACACTTATCCACCACTCTAGAACCTTCAGTCATTTCTATAGAGCATGTTAGAAAAAATTGAGTATTAGGTAGCTATAGTAAAGGCTGATTTGTTAATGATATAAAGTACAAGAATCAAATATACACCAGATAGTTTAAGGATACGAGATGGACCTCTAACAATAGCAAACCTATATTTTTTGGGCACAAAGTTATAATTGTTTTTTGGGCAATTTTTTTATATAGTGACAATATGACATACTTCTATAGTTCTATTATTTGAGTCTCACGTGCGGGAGTACTAAGGCATGTGCAACTTATTCCTACTAGTAAGTATACTAGTAATCTACACTGGAGTACATACTACAAGAATTTACCAGACTCATTGCGCGAGCTGCCAGCTGCTCGCCACCTCTGTTTCGAGAGTGTATAGTAGTCCTACTATCCGATAGACTATGCCCAGCTGAAAGTATGGCTGCTACAAGTACCAATATGGCATTTCTCTTCTGAGTGTTAATGCCCTGGACCACCACTGACTACGAAAAAACTCAGGTGCCGACAAGCGATCATAGTGATTGTTGCCCTTGTACTAAATACTCCTTAGAGCATCTAAAAAAAGTACTCCATGGAGAAATGCTTGGTCAAAGAAAAAACACCGAAAATAAGGTCCCGTTATTGTTTATTCATTATAGAGGTGGCAGTAAAGCTGAGTAGCACCGCTAGTAGTACTACTAGTATACTATTCCTTCGAAAAAGCAATTCAACTTCTCCTTCATTCTACTCTCCGGCGAAATTTCTTTCTTCCATGAAAGGCATGTTACCCTCACAAATACTTGAAGGAATCCCGGTGGATTGGCTGCGTTGTCCTCGGAGGTCTACTTCGACTCGAGGCCAGGCCCGGGAACTGTTCATCCGGCGGGAACATGCTGCTGTTGGAACCGCCTCTGTAGAGCGCCTGGTTGCCCGTGGTAAACGTTTGTTGGCCCTGCAGGCCAACAACGCAATTTTGGGCCCCCTCGATTCTACCGATCCTGCGCTGGCCACGTCACGAAGGCATCAACATAATAGTCAAAGAAAAGTGGACCTCTACAACAAAGCGCTGGTCCCGGTGTGCCTCCCTTTCGACTGTGACGGAGCTGCGTCCAGGGGCGCTCTGGCTAGAAATCAACCGTGGCCAAGTTAAGCCCGTGCGAGACAGCGGCCAATCCTTCTGCCGGGAACCTGCAGCCAGCGAACATGCGACCAGGGCAGATAACTCAGGTGGGCGCCAGGTCGCCGTGGCCATGGTAGACGACACCATCCTAGGGCCCCTCGAGCCTATAGATCATATGCTGACCCTTGCTTACCATCAGGACATGCTCGAGTTCGAGCTCGAGCACAAGGAACCTGCGGCCGCCCAAGGTGTGACTAGGGGAATCGACTCGATAGGGGGGCAGGTCGACCTCTTCGGACCATCGCTTGACGTTAACCACGTACAACAGTGACTTCAGTCCTTGAATCGGTTTTACCAGATTCTTGGGTGTGCTCCTCTACTCATTCCGAGCAATCTCGTCCCTTCGACCATGATCAACACACAAGAGCACACTATGTTGTGTGTGAAGCAAATAATAGTAGGAAGAGTATGGCTCAGCTACTCGGTTGAAATTGAGCCGGACCAGACTGCCTTTCCAAGCTAAATTTTATGGGCCTTTATGCCAATAGTATGGACTTGGATGTAATTTTCTATTTTTTGATGTCCTTGATGTAACCTTTAATTCCACCGACCGTGTTGATTGAAGCATGATGCACTTTCGGGTGAAATTAGCTACTCCATGTAGTACTATTTGCTTGAAAAATTAAGCTTGAAAAATATAACATGTAATTTATCCAACCAGCCATTTAATACTATATTAAACTAGTAAGTTGCACATGCCCTGCACGTGAGACTCAGATAATAGACGTCTGACATATCATCACTATATAAAATAATAATAGGTAAAGCAGAAAAAATATAAATTTGATCAACATCTATAAAGTATGGGTGTATATTTGGTTCTTGTACTTTGTATATCATGTAGAAGTGAACGATTATTAGCTATCTAAAACATAACATGGTCTAGAAAAACGAGGGAGAAGATTCTAGAATGATAGAGAAGTGTTTTGAGTTTGTGCATAACATTCATTATGATGAAGACTATCAATAGAATCTTCTAGATGCTAGAATGGAAAAAATATCCAACGGCTGGAAATGTTGGGATTCGCGATTCTTGATCCAACAGTCAATATTCAAAGTTATTCATACACTATATAGTGGTAAGAGGTAAGATAAGATAAATGGCACATGCTATGAACTCTAAGCCATATTAATCGTTTTTCCTTCTGAAAATAATTTTACTTCTTTACCATGCTAACATGCACCAACCTGTACCAAAATATGGGCACACCATCATTATCTTTATAATGACAGAGTATGTCCATGACCTTGGTCATTTGGCTTGATACCCATGAAAGTTAATACTTCCAAGCTAAAGCTCCACGCACTTAAATGCATGACTCTATGTCGATAAAATGAAATTAGGTCAAACTTGAATACATGTGAGCATGATAGACTATTACTCTTGAAAATTTCCAAAATTATTTTGAAGGTACCCAGGTAGCCAATATATCAAGGGCCAACAATAGTTTTAAAAACTGCCATTACTGATTAGGATTTTGCATATCGACAAATTTTAGATACGGTTCTCACATAGGGTAGATATGGGTGCGTCTTGGCCTAGTAAATAATGTTTCCCATGTGAGTTTTGAACAATTAGAAAAAAACATTTTTCACTTTTCCAAGTGATTACGGGGATGTTTTGTACTAGCAGTAAAGAAAATCAGAAGAAATGTGGCTTGGAATGTGACAAGCGCGCCATGTTTCCAGACATTGAGGACCATGCATATTTTACTTGCGATTCCAAGGTTCTTTGAGTTTACAAGGTTCGTAGATAAATTAATAAAATTACACTAGTGTCTCTGATTCAAATTAATGTTCTCAGATTTGTCTATATTCGGATATATATATATATCTAGCACAGAAACATGACTAGATACATTTGAATCTAGACGAATCTATAAACATTAATATGGATCAGAGGGAGTCTGTCAAAATTAGGTCAAATTAATTCAAACCACATATGAGTTGCCGATTGCTCTTAAAATTTTAGAAAAATCTTTTGAAGTTGCCCAGCAGACAGCCAATATATCGAGAACACGACTAAGAGTTTTGAAAGATGATTCAACTTCTTCCTAAAATTTGCATGCCGACAAAGTTGACCCTGCTTTGAAAAAAGAGAGAGAAATATGCAAAAAAAACAAACAAACAGGGGGACTCATGCATGGCGTCCTTTTTCTTGTATTACCTGCCATGAAAAATAATAAACATGACTTTTCAGAACTTTTGAAAAAACCCGCTTCACAAAAATGGCCTACCATGTATAAGTATGAACATGTTTCAGGCCAAGCGACCAAGGAAGGTCATGGACATATCCACATCATAGTTTATGGTAATTTGGTAGTACTACAAGAAAGTAGATGTGTGCATCTTGGCATTGGTAAATAGCTTTGCCAATGGGAGTTTCCAAATACTAGGAAAAGTAACAACTCCAATTTATTCTAAGCGATGGAAATACTTTTTATGTAAAGCAAAGTACTCCACTTCCGTACTACTACTCCAAAAGGGAGGAAACTCCTTTCAAAAAAAGGAGGTAGCACGAGAGCATCTAGAGGAGGAGTCGAAGGCGGTGCGATGTCGGAGCAAAGCTATGATGGGCTGCTGACACGAGATACATGGTACACTCCACTAGTAGTAAATGTATGGACCTACTACTAGTAATATGCATGCAAAACAAGTTGTGTTTTCTTTCTCCTTCGCTGCCTCTCACCATCAATCCTCCATCGATCTCTTCTCTGCAGCCGCGGGTGCACAGTCCGACTTCTCTCTTCCTCGTCCACAGCGCGGTGCTGCGCACGTGTGCCTTGGTACAGTACATCGATCTACTTCTAGCAACCCCCCCACCCAAATTCAAACAATCTAGTACTGGATTCATAATCGTCTACACCAATACAAAAAGTTTCAAAAGTAATAATAATAATTACAAAAATGTCCTTAGACCACCTTGAGATGACTACAAACCCTAGTGCGCTAACTGGAGTGTCTCGCTCCTTTAGGACCTACAGTACCCCGATTCCAAAAAATCAATAAAGAATGCCACCGCCCCAATTTTCAGACAAAGTGTACCATGCTTTCGTACAATTCCCAAGTTTTAGGATTTTTCAAGCGGGCATAGAAATGTTTTTCATTTTATTCATGTTTAATCTTCTTGCTTTTTGATGAGGTCACTGCATGTAATTTTAGTTGTTCTATAGTTCAATTGTTGGGTATTGTACATGCTAGTATAAGGCCAGCAATAGATGACATGTCACTTTGTTATACCTGACACTCGATTATAGTATTGAGCTAGCTCTTACGCACTTGTAGAATATTAATTTAGACCTAATTCGATAGATCAACGGAAAGTTGTCTGAGTGGGTGAAATTAGCTAGAAAATTAAGCTTGAAAAATATAACATGTAATTTATCCAACCACTTTATGTACTATAGTAAATAAATGGCACATGCTATGAACTCTAAGCCATATTAATCGCACTTCCTTCCAAAAATACTTTTATTTCTCTACCATGCTAACATGCACCGACCTATACCAAAATATGGGCACAATGTCATTATCTTGATGAAGACAGAGTATGTCCATGACCTTGGTCATTTGGATTGAAACCCAAGAAAGTTCATACATAGTACTCCCTCCGTGGAGAAATAACCGACTTGGATTTGTCTAGGTTCAAATGTATCTACACACTAAAACATGTCTAGATACATTTGAATCTAGATAAACCTAAGTAAGTTATTTCTAGATGGAGGGATTACATGATATAGTAGGCCATACCAGAAGTGTGAGTTTTGCAAGTACTTTTACTGGCAGCAAAAAGAAGAAAGAATGCCCCAACCAAATTTTCGTACAAAGTGGAAAATTCTTTCTTACAGTTCCCAAGTTTAAGTATTTTTCAAACTTCCAAGTTAAAGCTCCACGCACTTACATGCATGACTCTATGTCGATTAAACGAAATTAGGTCAAACTTGAATACATGTGAGTGCGATAGACTATTACTCTTGAAAATATCCGAAATTCTTCTGAAGGTACCCAAGCAGCCAATATATCATGGACCAACAATAGTTTTGAAAAATGCCATTACTGATTAGTATTTGCATACCAACAAATTTGACCGTGTATGGAAAAGATTCAAACAAAATAAAGCATAAAAGAAAAACATGAGATTTCATTACAATTGGGGTTCTTTTGCTAGTATTATTAATTGCCAAGAAAAATGATAAATATGAGATTCGACAACTTTAGGAAAAACAGATTCACATTATAGCCCACCATGATGTAACATTATTCTTGGTTTTTAGCACGAAGGACCAATAAGGTCATGGCCTTCTATATCGATATATACCCTAGCTACACTTTTAGATAAGGTTTTGACATCGGGTAGATGGGTGCGTCTTGGCCTAGTAAACAATGTTCCCGTGGGAGTTTTGAACATTTAGGAAAAAATATTTTTCACTTTTCCAAGTGATTACGAGGATGTTTTGTACTAGCAGTAAAGAAAATCAGAAGAATGTGGCTCAGAATGTGAGAAGCGCTCCATGTTTCCGAACATAGCAAACCATGCATGTTTTACTAGTGATTACTAGGTTCTCTGAGTTTTCAAGGTTTATAGATAAATTAACACTCTTAAATTACACTACTGTCTCCGATTCAAATTAATGTTCTTAGATTTGTCTAGATTTGGGTATATGTATCTAGCACAAAAACATGCCTAGATACATTTGAATCTAGATGAATCTATGAACTTCAATATGGATCAAAGGGAGTCTGTCGAAATTAGGTCAAATTAATTCAAACCACACGTGAGCTACCGATTGCTCTTAAAATTTTAAAATCTTTTGAAGTTGCCCACCAGACAGCCAATATATCGAGAACACGACCGAGAGTTTTGAAAGATTCAACTTCTTTCTAAAAAATTTATGCCGACAAAGTTGACCCTGCTTTGAGAAAAGAAAGAGAAATAGGCAAAAAACAAACAAACAGGGGGGCTCATGCATGGCGTCCTTTTGCGTGTATTACCTACCATAAAAAATAATAAACGTGAATTTTCACAACTTTTGAAAAAGCCCGCTTCACAAAAATGGCCTACCATGTATAAGTATGAACAGGTTTCAGGCCAAGCAACCAAGCAAGGTCATGGACATATCCACATCATAGTTTATGGTAATTTGGTAGTACTACAAGAAAGTAGATGCGCATCTTGGCATTGGTAAATAGCTTTGCCAATGGGAGTTTCCAAATACTAGGAGAAGTAATAACTCTAATTTTCTAAGCGATGGAAATATTTTTTCTATAAAGCAAAGTACTCCACTTCCATACTACTACTCCAAAAGGGAGGCAGCTCCTTTAAAAAAAAGAGGCAGTGTGAGAGCAGCGAGAGGAGGAGTCGAAGGCAGTGCGATGTCAGAGCAAAGCTATGATGGGCTACTGACACGAGGTACATGGTACACTCCACTAGAAGTAAATGTATGGACCTACTACTAGTAATATGCACGCAAAACAAGTTGTGTTTTCTCTCTCCTTTGCTGCCTCTCACCATCCATCCTCCATCGATTGCTTCTCTGCAGCTGCGGGTGCATAGTCTGGCTTGACTCTTCCTCGTCCACAGCGTGGCGCTGTGCACATGTGCCTTGGTACGACACACCGATCTACTTCCAGCAACCCCCCCCCCCCCCCCCGTGAAATTCAAGCGATCTAGTACTGGATAAATAATCATCTACACCAATACAAAAAGTTTCAAAAGAAATAATAATAATTATAAAAGGTCCCTAGACCACCTTGCAACGACTACAAACCCTTGTGCGCTAATTGGAATGTCTCGCTCCTTCGGGACCTACGGTACCCTAGTCCCAAAAAATAAATAAAGAATGTCACCGCCCCAATTTTTAGACAAGTGTACCATGCTTTCTTACAATTCCCAAGTTTTAGGATTTTTCAAGCGGGCATACAAATGTTTTTCATTTTATTCCTATTTAATCATCTTGCTTTTTGATGAGGTTTCTACATCTTTAGTTCCAGTATTCACTTGAACTTTAGAGGTGCCTCGACATTTATTTGCTCTACAATCAAAGGCAAGCGAGATACAACTCTATCATACCTTTTTATGAGCATTGCAATGTTGCTTATGTTTATGTTACATGCTACTTATTATTTTTAAGTTGAAATCTCTTCATAAGCATGCAATGACTATTGGGTAACCTTATTTGCATACTCCTTATTATGAATTGTCTAAGTACTTGATCATATGCTGAGAATATATACATCTTATGAAGCAAATGCGTTCGTGAAAGTTTCTTTTATCGCACTCAGTTTTCAACTGAATTGCTTGAGGACAAGACATAAGCTAAGCTTGGGGGGAGTTGATACGTCCAAAATGTATCTACTTTCCCGAACACTTTTGCTATTGTTTCTCCTCTAAACTTGTGTGATTTGGATACAACTAACACGGACTGACGCTGTTTTCAGCAGAATTACCTTGGTGTCTAGTTTTTGTGCAGAAAATAAACTATCAGGAAAAATCCTGAAAAATATGCCAAAAATCCTATTTCACCAGAAGATTCACAGAGCCAGAAGACGAGACGGAGGAGGTCCATGAGGGGCCCACACCACCTGGCCAAGCGGGCTAAGCCTAGCTATGCCAGGGGCTGGGGTGGCCGCCTTGGTCACCCCCTCGGCCTCCCTCTTCGCCTATAAGATGCCACCTGCCATAAAAACCCTGGGGGGTTCGATGTTTTTCTAGAAAGAGTTCCGCTATGCCGCCACCACCAGTTTCCACAAATCAGAACTAGAAACTCTGTCCTGGCACCCTGCCGGGACCGGGAATTGGAGGAGATCATCGCCATCATCGCCACCATCGCTTCTCCATCGACCATCCATGATTCCCCCATCTATGAGTGAGTAATCCCCCGCTGTAGGCTATGGGGATGGTAGGGATTGGATGAGATCATTCATGTAATGGCATCAGATTGTTAGGGCATGGTGCCTAGCATCTATTATTAGTGTTTTTGACTGTGTTGCAACTTGTTATGCTTAATGCTTGTCACTAGGGCCCGAGTGCCATGATTTCAGATATGAACATGTTATTGATTCATGATGATAGTATTGTTTATGGTCTTACCTGCAAGTTGTATACACATATTGTTGTCCGGAACCAAAGGCCCCGAAGTGACAATAATAGGGATAACCGGAGGGAATGGCTTTGATGTGAGGATCACATGTGTTCATGGAGTATTAATGCTTTGCTCCGGTGCTCTATTAAAAGGAGCACCTTAATTGCCAGTAGTTCCCTTGAGGCCCCGCTGCAAATGGGCTGGCAGGACAAAACATGTTATGCAAGTTCTCATTGCGAGCACGTATGACTATATATGGAACACATGCCTATGATTACTTAGTACTTGGATGCTTTATATTATTTATCTACAAATGCCCTATGTCTTGATTTCTATGTGAATTATCTTGTCCATGCAACGCCCGTCCATCCATCCCTATGCCTACCGTTCTTTAATCCTACTGTTTACTGCAATTGTTACTACTGTCTTTACTTTACTACTGCTTTTACTTTGCTATTGCTACTACAAAACTATTGCTACTGATAAACTGCTGTGAGCAAGATTGTTTCCAGGTGCAGCTGAATTGACAACTCAGTTGTTAAGGCTTATAAATATTCTTTAGCTCCCCTTGTGTCGAATCGATAAATTGGGTTTCACTTCCCTCGAAAATACTGCGATACACCCCCTATAGTTGTGGGTCATCAAGACTATTTTCTGGCACCGTTGCCGGGGAGCATGGCTCTATTTATCAAGTTCACTTGGAATCACTATTGTTCGCTACCATCCATCCATCATGGGTAAGTCTCGTGATGGCAAGGTTCCTATTTTACCATCCACTACAAGGAGAGGTACGGTTTTGAACACCTCTGTTGCTCTTGATTCACCATCTATGATGAGTAAGCTCCTTACACCACCACATACACATGCTACACATACTGCTACTACTGTTGAATATGAAACTTCTGATACTTATGATGTTGCTTGTACTGTGCTTGATAAGAGTGGTTCATTAGGTCCTTTCCTAGATGCTACGATTGCTAGAACTATAGCTGGAAATACTAAAACTCCTAATGAAGATACTACTACACCTGTCAGTTCACTTGAGTCTGGAGAGAGCTATGATATTGAAGACGGTTATATAGAGATGACTGATGAATTTATTAAAGAATGTCAAAACACTCATGATAAAAGTGCTATTAAGAGTCTTCTTGAGAAACATAATGTTAGACCTAAATTATCTCCTAATGCTAAGTTTGCTACATCTCCCATCAATATTAAAGATAATGATTATGATTTCTCTCTCGATTTATCTTACATAACTATTGCTGAGAAAGAACCTTTTTGTGGGACTAAGAATGAAAGCGCTGTAGCACATATTACTAAGCTTTCTACCATGAGTGGTCTATTTTCTGATGATATTAAGATGCACACCTACTTTGTTGCTAGATTTTTCCCTTTTTCACTAAAAGGAGAAGCTAAAACTTGGTTTAATAATTTACCTCCTGGATCTATTGATAGCCCTAATTGCTTGATTAGTACTTTCCTTTAGAAATATTTCCCTCCTAGTGCTAGACATGCCATTTTGCAGGAACTTTTTTATTTTAAACAGGGAGAAAAAGAGATATTGCCTGAATCATGGGCAAGGTTTTGTGCTTTGATTCATGCACAGGTTGGATGTCCATTACCTAAAAATGAGCTTCTTGATATATATTATAATGGACTAACTGAAGAATCTAGGACATACCTGGATAGTTGTGCTGATTGTGTTTTTAGGAATAGAACTCCTAACGAAGCTGAGGAATTAATGGCTAGAATAAGCAAGAATTATGATGATTGGACTTCACCTGAGCCAACTACACCTGAGTTAACTGTGCCTGCGCCTACACCAACATCAAAGAAGAGGGGAGTTATTGAACTAAATGATGAAGGAAGCTAAGAAATGTCTTAAGGAGAAGGGGATTAAAGCTGAAGACGTGAAGAATTTACCTCCTATATAAGAATTATGTAAGCCAATCCCCCACTCATCCACTATTGAGGTACACTCTCTCCAACATTTTGATGAAGGTGATATTCCCTACTCTAACCCTCATGATCAATGCTTGGAAGAATTTGATGTTTTTATTGTTAAGCAAGATAATTTTAATAAAAGGGTGCAAAATCATTTAATGGAAAACTCTAGAGCTATTATTAAGTTGAAGGATATTGTGGAAAGAACCTCTAATGATGTTAAAATGCTTGTTAAACATTTCCAAATGGTTCAAACTGAAATCGATCAGCTTATTAAAGTACAAAAAGATTCGCTAGTTTATGCTGCTAAAGAAAAACACGCTTATGAAATTAGAACTAGAGGTGGTGCTGCCACCCAGGATCCTCAATATCCTGAGGGGCATCCTAAAAGAATTTAGCAAGATTCTCAACAAACTAAAAATAGTGGTACTACTCCTAAGAAAAGGAAAAAAGAAACATAAAACTATTGTAGAACCTTCTGAACTTGCTAAAGATCCTAATAGTATATCTGTCTCTAATGCTGAAACTGAAAGTGGTAATGAGGAAAATCATGCTCCTGATAAAGAAAAAGTTGAAGAGGAACCTGAAAGACACACTAAGAATACTAAATACACTAAAGAAGATTTTGTTGCTAAGAAACATGGTAATGAAAGAGAGCCTTGGGTCCAAAAACCTATGCCTTTCCCTGATAAGAAACACAAGTCAAAGGAAGATGAACACTACAAAAAGTTTTGTGAGTGGATGAAACCTTTATTTTTGCAAATTCCTTTAACTGATGCTATTAAATTGCCTCCTTATTCAAAGTATATGAAGGATATTGTCTCTAATAAAAGGAAGATCCCTAATGAGGAAATTTCTACTTTGCTTGCTAATTATTCTTTTAATGGTAAAGTTCCAAAGAAACTTGGAGACCCTGGGATTCCAAATATTCCATGCTCCATTAAAAAAAATTATGTTAGAACTGCTTTGTGTGATTTGGGAGTAGGAGTTAGTGTTATGCCTTTTTCTCTCTATAAGAGACTTCAATTGGAAAAATTAATACCAACTGATATATCTTTGCAAATGGCCGATAAATCTACTACTATTCCTGTTGGTATATGTGAGGATGTACCTATTCAAGTGTCTCATAATTGCTTGATATTAACTGATTTTATTGTGCTTGAAATGCCTGAAGATGATAATATGTCTATTATTCTTGGGAGACCTTTTCTTAATACTGCAGGAGCTGTTATCAATTGCTATCAAGGAAAGGTAACTTTTAATGTTAATGACAAAGAGCATATTGTCTATTTCCCCAAGAAGATTGATAGGAATTATGGCTTAAATTCAATTGAAAATATTAGGGGCATTCAAGTTGGAGAAATATATTATCCCATACCAAGAGAAATATATGAAACTATTATGATTGGGACCATTGCTATCAAGGTTGAGGTAACATAATCATTAGTGGAATACAAAGTTTTGTTTTATATAAAATTATTTTGGTAACAAGACCTGATCAACCTTGTTAACAAAGGGATTTTGGTGAACAAAACAATGTTTCCACCATGATTATCTTCGCTTACTTTTATTTTATCCATTTTAGTTTTTGCTTTCACTTAGTTTACTTTTCTATTGCTTGTTGCTTGCATATTAGTGTGTTTAGAACTTTTGAACTTTTAGTTTTTTTTTTGTTATTGCGTCATTCCAAAGTCATTTTTCTGTCAAGAAAATCATTCATCAATACCTAAAAATTGCTCAAAAATGAAGTGTCTCGAAAAATTCCAGAAATTTCATATTAAATTTTTACGTGAAAAAGGGGCAAAGAAGTGCCTGGAGAGTACCAGGGGGGCCCACCAGGCAGGCACACCACCTGGTGGCACGGCCACACCAGGGGTGCGCCTAGCCATGGTGTGAGCCACCCCTGGCCCTCCACTCACTCTCTCACTTGCCACTTCTTTCTCTCTCCCGAGAAAACACCAGTTCATTGCTCAAACTCGTGTTCTTGCTGTTCTTGCTTGCGATTTTTCGATCTCCTTGCTTAGCCCATCTTTGCTGCTAAAATTTGGAGCATTTGTTCTTCGGTATGTGACTCCTCCGCTTGTCCAAGTAGATTTGTGTTTAGTGGAATATATCTTGAGTATTTTGCTACTATAGGTGACAGGTTTTGTGAGTTTGTAAGCTTGTTCAATGCTTAGAGAAATTTTTTTGATGCATGTTTAGGCTTCTTACAAGTCCCTATGAGTAGTTCCCTTCATTATGTATTCACTTTGCAATCACTTGTATAATGGATGTTTAAATTTCAGAATATCAAAGATGAACAACCACACTTTTGGAGAAATATTTGAGAGGAACACACCTAGGATGGCAAGGCCTTCAAGATTAGCCTCTCAGTTTAGGCCATCATATAATGAAGATCTTATTGCACCACGCTCTGGAAATGAAGGAGATGAGGGAGATGCTCACCCATCTACCTTCCCTTGTTTTACCTTTTTGCAAGCTGCAGAGATCCTTGATGATTTCTTACTTCTTGTTCAGAGGGTTGGCTTGACCACTTACATGCAGGATGAGAGTGAGAAATATATCGTGCTCACCAAAACTTTTGTTGAGAGTTTCGTTTTCACTAACACCCCTTATCAGTCAACTGTTTCGTTCTCTTTTTAGTTTTCGTTCTTTCTTTACTTTTGCTTTCTAAAACACACAAAGACCAAAAAATATTTTCGTTGTTTCTCTTTGTTTGCTTCTTTGTCTTCTTTGTCTTTGTTTTCCTCTTCCTTTTTGCTTTGTTTTGATTATTCGAAAAACCCAAAAAGATTTCGCTTTGCTTGTTCTTCCTTTTGGTTCTTTCCTTTAAAAATCAAAAACACCAAAAATATTTTATGTTCTTCTTTGGTTTTGTGAAGTTCGTTGCAGGGTTCAGCAGTCCTCAGTGGAGTTTGGTTTCATGTTATTATTCAAGCCACACAAGTGAAGGGCAATAATGAGGATTAATGACGACTTGAGGTGTGGTAAGAGGCTGGTAACGAACTCTATTTGTTTTCATTTTTGTACATATACTCATCATTGTGGAGATGCTTAGTCTGTTCATGTAAGGTGTATGTTATTTATGAATGCTTAGTAGTTTTTGCTTTCCTATGGTTAGCTCCAGCTTGCTAATGGTTTGTAGCATGTCATATGAATGTTTGCTTGCATTGTTCTATTCATAACCTGGTATGACACTGTGGTATCCTCCTCTGAATGTTTCACTTGAATTGACTTGGCACATGCTCACGCATGCATATGACTGAAACAATCAGTTAAGACTCGATGAATTATTTTGCCTCAGGGGTCTTGAATCACTTTCATGCCATACTTAGTCATGTTTTGTTGCAAGCATGATTATGACAGTTATTGCTCTCTCGTTTGTCGCTCCCTTACTATTGCTAGCCTTCACTTGCACTGAGTAAGAGCTCTACTCATGTTTCCAACTCCCCAAAACCAATATTGCCAAAAGTGTCCACCATACCTACCTATTAGCATCATTTGCTAGTCCATGCATATTCAGTATGCCTTGTTTTCTTCCGAATAAAATATTTGCTTGTTATGAGAAAGTTAGTTAGTAAAGCTCTCACGAACTTGATGGCACACCTTACTTTCTTGCACTTAATAATCTTGAACCATTGTGTCCATCTTTGTTGCGTATATGCTTACGCTTTATAAGTTGAAGTTAGTAGAACCATCTATCATGGGAAACGCTTTCAACATTGCACTTATTATTCCGTTGATATCATGATTCGTTTGCTTATGGATCCCGGTGGTGTGAAATAAAAGGGGAACTTGTAAGATCATGGAGTTTGTATGTGTGTTAGAGAAACGCCTGGGCCGCTAGCCTAAGCCATGCCTAATCATGGTGGAAACTTGCAGCATAACCATAATGAGCACTCTATGAAGCATCCTCAATAAAAACCTATACAAATAGCAAATAAAAAGATCGCTGAGATGCTCATTGTCTGCTTGCCATGTCATTTTGATTATGGGACAGCTCCTGTATCATGTGCAAGGGGTATCCCGTTGGCGGTTCTCTATGATACATATGTACTTACAATGACAAGAGCTTACTTGTGACTGAAGTTGAGTAGCATGAGGTTCGGTACTCGTAAGCAAGGGCTATGAGATTTCAACTTATAACTTGTCAAGCATATCCTCTTAGTTGAGTCACTTTAACCTTAACCATTTAAAGATGCTTATGATAGGGGCAACGAGAGCTCAAAGCTAACGAGTACCATACTTTTAGCATTTGGAAGCCTTTCAAACTGTTCAAAACCTTTTCACTTCCTTATTGAGTCACCACTTATTCTATGAGCACTTTCTTGAGAGCATAGTTGTCATTCTTAGTGTAATGTGCTTGTCTCAAAATTTGGTTAATTGTGTCATGACTTTCATGTTTGTATCTTTGATATCTTTACTTCTAGTCTTCACTTGAACTTCAGAGGTGCCTCGGCATTTATTTGCTCTATAATCAAAGGAAAGCGAGATACCACTCTATCATACCTTTTTATGAGCATTGTAATGTTGATTATGTTTATGTTACATGCTACTTATTATTTTTAAGTTGGAATCTCTTCATAAGCTTGCAATGACTATTGGGTAACCTTATTTGCATACTCCTTATTATGAATTGTCTAAGTACTTGATCATATGCTGAGAATATATACATCTTATGAAGCAAATTTGTTCGTGAAAGTTTCTTTTATCGCACTCAGTTTTCAACTGAATTGCTTGAGGACAAGCAATAAGCTCAACTTGGGGGGAGTTGATACGTCCAAAACAAATCTACTTTCCCGAACACTTTTGCTATTATTTCTCCTCTAAACTTGTGTGATTTGGATACAACTAACACGGACCAACGCTGTTTTCAGCAGAATTACCTTGATGTCTAGTTTTTGTGCAGAAAATCAACTATCAGGAAAAATCCCGGAAAATATGCCAAAAATCCTATTTCACCAGAAGATTCACAGAGCCAGAAGACGAGACGGAGGAAGGCCACAAGGGGCCCACACCACCTGGCCGCGCTAGGGGGTGATGTGGCCGCCTCGGTCACCCCCTCGGCCTCCCTCTTCGCCTATAAGATGCCACCTGACCTAAAAACCCTGGGGCGCTCGACATTTTTCTAGAAAGAGTTCCGCTATGCCGCCACCACCATATTCTGCAAATCAGAACTAGAAACTCCGTTCTGGCACCCTGCCGGGACGGGGAATTGGAGGAGATCATCGCCATCATCACCACCATCGCTTCTCCATCGACCATCCATGATTCCCCCATCTATGAGTGAGTAATCCCCCGTTGTAGGCTATGGGGATGGTAGGGTTTAGATGAGATCGTTCATGTAATGGCATCAGATTGTTAGGGCATGGTGCCTAGTATATATTATTAGTGCTTTTGAATTTTTGCAACTTTTTATGCTTAATGCTTGTCACTAGGGCCCGAGTGCCATGATTTTAGATCTGAACATGTTATTGATTCATGATGATAGTATTGTTTATGGTCTTACCTACAAGTTGTATACACATATTGTTGTCCGGAACCAAAGGCCCCGAAGTGACAATAATCGGGATAACCGGAGGGAATGGCTTTGATGTGAGGATCACATGTGTTCACAGAGTGTTAATGCTTTGCTCCGGTGCTCTATTAAAAGGAGCACCTTAATTGCCAGTAGTTCCCTTGAGGCCCCGCTGCAAACGGGCTGGCAGGACAAAACATGTTATGCAAGTTCTCATTGCGAGCACGTATGACTATATATGGAACACATGCCTATGATTACTTAGTACTTGGATGCTTTATCTTATTTATATGCAAATGCCCTATGTCTTGATTGCTATGTGAATTGTCTTATCCATGCAACACCCGTCCATCCATCCCTATGCCTACTGTGCTTTAATCCTACTGTTTACTGCAATTGTTACTACTGAATTACTTTACTACTGCTTTTACTTTGCTATTGCTACTACAAAATTGTTGCTACTGATAAACTGCTATGAGCAAGATTGTTTCCAGGTGCAGCTGAATTGACAACTCAGTTGTTAAGGCTTATAAATATTCTTTGGCTCCCCTTGTGTCGAATCAATAAATTTGGTTTTACTTCCCTCGAAAATACTGCGATACACCCCCTATACTTGTGGGTCATCAAAAGTCATCTAAGTAGGTGAAATTAGCTAGAAAATTGAGCTTGAAAAAATACAACATGTAATTTATCCAACCACTTTATATACTAGTAAATAAATGGCACATGATATGAACTCTAAGCCATATTAATCGTACTTCCTTCCAAAAAATACTTTAACTTCTTTACCATGCTAACATGCACTTATATATACCAAAATATGGGAACACATAGTCATTATCTTGATGAAGATAGAGTATGTCCATGACCTTGATCATTTGGCTTCAAACCCAAGAAAGTACATACAAAGTACATGGTATAGTAGGCCATACCGTGAAGTGAGTTTTTCAAGTATTTTTATTGCTAGAATAAAGAAGAAAAAAGGCCCTTACCAAATTTGCGTACAAAGTGGACAATTTTTTCTTACAGTTCCCAAGTTTAATTAAGGATTTTTCAAACTTACAAGCTAAATCTCCACGCACTTTACTATATGACTCTATGTTGATAAAACGAAATTAGGTCAAACTTGAATACATTTGAACACGATAGACTATTACTCTTGAAAATTTCTAGAATTCTTCTAAAGGTACCCATGCAGCTAATATATCATGGGCCAACAATAGTTTTGAAAAATTCCATTACTAATTAGTATTTGCATACCGATAAATTTTTAGTGTATGCAAAACATTCTAACAAAATTAAGCATAAAACAAAAATGTGAGACTTCATTACGCTTGGGGGTCTTTTGCTAGTATTATTAATTGCTAAGAAAAATGATAAACATGAGTTTCGACAACTTCAGAAAAAACATATTCACATTATCTTACCACTATATAGTACTAGTAAGTTGCACGTGCCCTATAAGAGAGACTCAGATAATAGACGTCTGACATATCATCACTATATAAAAGTATAATAGGTAAAGCAGAAAAAATATAAATTTGATCAACATCTATAAAGTATGGGTGTATATTTGGTTATTGTACTTTGTATATCATGTAGAAGTGAATGATTATTAGCTATATAAAACTTGAAAATTTTGGTAACATGGTCTAGAGAAACGAGGGAGAAGATTCTAGAATGATGGAGAAGTGTTTTGAGTTTTGTGCATAGCATTCATTGTGATGAAGACTATCAATAGAATCTTCTAGATGCTAGAATGGAAAAGAAGATCCAACAGCTGGAAATGTTAGGATTCACGAGTCTTGATCCAACGGTCAATATTCAAAGTTATTCATACACTATATAGTGGTAAGAGGTAAGATAAGATAAATGCCACATGCTATATACTCTAAGCCATATTAATCGTTCTTCCTTCTGAAAATAATTTTACTTCTTTACCATGCTAACATGCACCAACCTATACCAAAATATGCGCACACCATCATTATCTTGATGATGATAGAGTATACCCATGACCTTGGTCATTTGGCTTGAATCCTATGAATAAAGTTCATACTGTACTTTCAACCTAAAGCTCCACGCACTTAAATGCATGACTCTATGTCGATAAAATGAAATTAGGTTAAACTTGATTACATGTGAGCGCGATAGACTATTACTCTTGAAAATTTCCAAAATTCTTTTGAAGGTACCCAGGCAACCAATTTATCAAGGGCCAACAATAATTTTGAAAAATGCCATTACAGATTAGGATATGTCAGACATCTACATGATATACAAAGTACAAGAACCAAATATACTTCCATACTTTATAGATGTTGATCAAATTTATAATTTTTATTCTTTACCTATTATAATTTTATATAGTGATGATTTTGGGGCCCTCGGATTAATCCTCCGAGAATCCCTATTATGCATACACCACGATCCCATGATCAGTTTGTTGTGGCACATAACTGACAAGTATCAAAGTAAACATCCATTACTTAAGCGGATCATGTCATACCTTATTTGCCATTATGGCTACATCAAGCATCATCAGCGGAACTTCATCAAGCGTAGAGCCCGAGCCATGCCTTAACCTACAGGCAGCTGACTGGGAGAATTTCCTAGCTCGCATAGACGTCAACATCACCTTCTCCTCCATGTACTTCTCGAAACTGACCAAGTTAATAGCCAGGGACAATGCCAGTGAGTACACTGAATGTACTCACAAACCACCTTATGAGAATAATAATAACAAGAGGATATGCAATATGGCTGGGATAGTAGGAGTGCTCCAAGAGAGATTCTTTTCCAAAATAGTTTCTCTTGTAGATATAACATCCACATATCATTGTTGAAAACTTTTGTAAAACATTTTGGAAACCCTTTTGAAAAGATTTGGAAAGCACTAGGATTGGGTCACCCATTCGTTTCTTCCTTTCGGTCATCCCATGACCAACATTTCTCCTTCTTTTCCGACCATCCCATGGTCAAAACATTTCCAAAGCCTTTGCTTTTCCGAAGTTCTTTTAAAATTTAAACCAGCACCGCTCTACAGCAACCTTCCCAACCATCCATGACCGTGGATACGGCTATTCGAATAGATTTACACTCTGCAGAGGTTGTACACTTTGCCCACACCATCCGAGTACCCTGCCCTGATCCCCTACAGATCGTGGGTCGAGTAACTGGTCAAGACCTTCAGAATGCCCACTCCAGTATAAGCGCCTACCCTATGAGTCGTTCCCCTCAACATCGGGACATCGGGTACCGTGGACCAAACATAGCGCCTTTTCACTGCACAAAGTGTGCGCTTTCAATGATAGGCTCATAGTAACACCTGGCGACTTGTAGTCGTTCATTTATTCACCTGGTCGACGCTTTGTGGACCATTACAGGAGAAGACCCAGCCTCCAGAGATCGACATCCCTTGTATTAGTTGTGAGGCAACTCATACCAGAGTAGACAAACTTCGAGTCTAGCCCCTTCCCATCTAGGAGTAATGTGGTTGCACGGGTTAATTGTTCTGGCAAAACTGCAAAGAACCAGGTGCGTTTTTGTAAAACTTTTTCCACCATCTTTCCTTCAGCATTTTGTAAAACAAACTTTTTTCGTTTCTCAAACTTCTCTTGGTAGGTCAAACCTCACCAAGGTTTTATCATAAAACATTTTGTAAGACTTTTCCAGGGTCTTCCCATCCTATAGCTTTGGTTTGGCTAAATCGGGGTGTCCAAAGGGGTATGGTGTTATACACCAACTATCATACTAGGGACATATAGGTGTCACCAAGGGGGGAGGGGTGTACTTAGTAGTAGAAATGTGTAATGGTTTGGATGATCCAAGCCACTACCAAGTATAGATCACCATATAATAAAACAATGCAGATTTCATAAAACAGTAGGTAAGACATGCATAAGTAAAATAGTAGGACAAGGTGATGTCTGCAAGTGCATAGATCGTTTGTATCTAGTTTCGAAGTATAGATATTGATCTCACACGGAGCCCAAAGGTAAGTGTTTATGAGTGAAGTCTCTGTCACACTCAAAGTTGTCACGGATCTTCGAGTGAATTAACTACAATTGTGGAAATAAGAATGAAATTTGGATTAAACTAGATGTATTTAAATAAAACCAAAATGTAAACTTCAGAAATAAAAAGCATAAAAGTAAAGAACGATTCGATTGTTTGTGGTTTTCTGCAGATGACAAAGAAGGCGCGGGGAGATACAGTTCATGGTGATAGTGACTGTGCCTGGTGGACGAATGATAAGTGTAACAATTATAATCTTATAAATATATGTGTAGGCGAGCAACCAATAATTAGCTGGAACTCCTCTTGGTAGATTTCATCCCAACTTCAATAATCCTACTAGCCTGTTACCAAAACCATGGTCAGTCACTAGATGATTAAGATCCTTCCGGTTGCTTAGCAATTAAGCTCCTTGGATCGGACTAATGCAATAAGCACAGTGGTTCCTCGTTATCCTCGAGTCAAACTAGTTTCCCATTGATATCCCCGTGTAACTCGGGGGTCGCCGGTCTGCTAGCGAACAAGACCCTATCTATGTAGAACAAAGCATCATGCTTTCTGGGCCCTTAATTGGACAACAAGCATTAGGCAACCCATAGATAGTCAAGCACATATAATATAGTAATTAAAATCAATTACAAACTAATGGAAAATATATGGAGGCACATCACATCTCACCAATCCCTTACATCTCCCACGCCCAAGGAACTTACGCACACATGAGAGAAGAAAGCATCATCGATATAATTAAATAAAGGGAGTTCTTCTCAATATTACCATGGAGATCCACAATAAGAATAGAAAACTAATCCAACACAATTCAATATAGGAAGAAACAATCTCAAACCCTAATCTTGCAAGGTGAAGATCTCTCTATCAAGTACAAGTAATGGCTATGAGGGTGTGATGGTTGGGAGGTCAAAGATCATGGAGCGAGATGAAGAACGTCTTCCCCTTCTTCTCCGGATCTCTTCTTTCCCCTTTCTGGATGGGATAGTGGTTGTTGTGTTATGATTTTGCCTCTAGCCTCTTCACGAAAGTTGTCCCTTTTGACAAGACGAAGGTGGCGATAGCTATACGGAGGGAACTAGATGGCCGGAAAAACATTCCCTCCGTATAGTTGCTCGTTAAAGCGTTTGTATGCCTCCCTCGATTGCTTCCAAAAAGAGACTTGCTTTTTTGCCTAAATATTGTGTTTCTCTTGTTAAAACCTTCTGTTGACGTTCAGAACCTGAAACACACATTAAAAACCAAGTTTTCTTTGCTACCTAAGTATTAGTGTTAGGTAAAGCTAGAAACAATCAAATCCAGAAAAAAACTATCAATAAAAACCATCAAAAATATGTCGAATCTCACAGCTATCAACTTTTTAAAGCTTAGATGTTGCTCGCCCTCGAGTGACAAGAAAATAAGAAAGAATAGTGGAGATTCGAGACTGAAATAAAAGAACTTACAAGCTCGAATTGGTGTCAAATTCTTTTCTTCACAATTCCTGCATTCTTAAACATGATCATACAAGTATTCACAAGATTGTCCTGAGTCCACTTCCTAACCACATATATCTTGCTAGCAAATAAATCATATGCCCAAGCAAGTGCAAAATTTTAGCTAGGAAAGTGAGACAAATTCTTTTGGTGTCTCTCTTTGTTGAGAGATAAAAACTTTGTGCTCTTTTTTCTTTAATCAATTAAGAGTACTCAAGTTGGCATCAAAAACATTCAATTTAAGAACAAATCATCTATTCCCACGTCAAAATTTCAAGACTCTCAAAGCACTTTTTCATTTCCTTACTTTTCAAAAACTTCAGCTCTTTCATAGAGAAATCATGCCACTATTTTTAACATATTAACTGGGACTGTGTTGTGCACTCATGACCATGCCAATAAATAATTGTTTAGAAATAGTGGGTCATAGGAGTACTACAACTTCACTAGGAATGTGGAACCACGAGGAGACTAAAATTTTACCCATCATAGCATTGCTGCTACAGACGTTTACATAACTCAATAGCCAAAATCAAGTGGTTTCCCACATTTACATTGTTTGTTGGCTAGCAGAGTTAATAGTTCCCCATGAAGCACGATAGTGTTATAATGACACGCGTAAAGCAATATCTTACGGTAATTATTAGAAAAAGCAGTGGCATAATCTCTACTACTTCGAAGCATCCATTTTATCAGACAAATTCATTCAATGGTGCTATCGAGTCTATTTTCATTAAGCTCAAATGGGATCTAGTAGTTCTAAAATCAAATCCTTTGGGCTAAACATGGACTCAAGTCATCTTTTGGATGCCTTTTCTTGTTGTAAAAATGTAGGAAATATTTTTAACCAAGTTCATTGCTCATTGTTTTAAAGCTAAAACGGAGACACTGGCAAAGGAATAGAATTTATAGGTTCACAAGCTAAGTGGGGAGTGACTCCAGTGCAAGCGAGTAAATAATTGTAGGATCAATTTAAAGTTGCAGAAAATGTGATGAAAGGAATGTGATACCTCCTCTTGCTTGCTTCGTTCTTGTACTTGAGTCGAACCCCCTCTATATTTCCCTATTGCCAAGTCACCTGAAATTGACCAATCTCCGAGAGAAATAAAGAAACGAATTTGCAATAAAAGTTACAAATAATTTTTATTATTTTTGGATTAGGAATGCAAACTGAAAGTAAACATGCAATTTTGAAGAAGTAAAATAAATCAAAAGAAGAAATAAAAATATGAATGCAAGGTTTGGAGGTTTTCAAACCTCCCCAAGCTTAGGCTATTGCCAGGCTCAGTTGTTGCTGTCATTCGGCGGCTAGTGCGGATACTGCTGGTAGTAGTCGGGGAAGTTGGTCATGAAGTGACTAAAGTTTTGAGTTAAGGCACTCACATCTTCATTAACTTCTTGTAGAGTGTGGTCAATCTCCCCAACGCGTTGGTTGAGCTGCTGAAATTCTTGATAGGGGACGTAGTTGAACGCCTACTGCGACTGATTGGGCCATGGGTCCCAGGACCCCCCTTGTTGCTACTGTTGTCCCTCCTAAGCAGGTTGTATTCCTTCTCCTACTCCTGCTCATCCTCATCCTGCTGCTCTCGTTCTTCATCATCTTCTTGATCAGGCTGGAATTCAGCCATGATCTCCACCACTTGATCCTTGGTGAGGATCCAGTTGTCCTTCTCCACAATCGTGAAGGCTGGTGGACAGGGCAATGGAACCTGCTCAACTTGTGCATCACCAAGATAACCAAACTGATATGCTTAGAGCCTCTTGTTAGCTCGGTAAACACTGAGGAAACCACAAGTAGTCAAATATTTGACATCCATAAGTTTGGATCCATCAATAGGTTGCATCACAGGTCATATAATGTTTAGTGCATGGGCAAGGTGGGTTACCAATCCACCAATGCGAATGTCACCTTTCATCTTGTTGCTCTGGTGAAGAAAGTGCTAGATGAGTAGAGCTGCGGGATTGGGGCTTTGCGGTGCATTTGGGAAGAGTGTCTTGGTGATCATGCCCATCTCCGCATTGGCCAACTCTTCCAAGTAGTGTATTGGAGAGGAACAAGGCGTAGTAGCGAATTGTTGGGTTCTGAATGGTGGACATCTTCTTCTGGTAGAAGTCCCTGCCACCGTTAATAGAAACAACCTCCCAAGTTTCTCCACTTGCGACGCTATATAAATTTGTAACAGTTGACTCCCCATCGCGAGGGAAGCCAAAAGCATCACAAAATTGTTCGAAAGTTATTTCATAATGCTGCTGGTTCATGGTGAAGCTTACCGTGCACGCATTACCTTTCTCCCTGTGGTCATCATAGAAGGAGGCAAGGAACTCATAGGTGAGCTCGGCGTAGGTATTGTGGCTTTCATAGGCGAGTAGTGCTAGCCTTGAACTTGCAGACATGAGGTCGAAGTCCGCCCTCAACCCTACTGCGGTGAGAAAGTTATCATCGGCCCAACGTGTGGGCATCATCCTCATTGATGAAACTATGGCCAACTTGGGGTTGATCTCGGCCCGGTGCCCCGAACTCTCTCCACGTTGGCGCTTGCTCTTGCAAAAAATGCTACCAATTTTGTTCATCTTGATGCACTGAAAAATTTCACCATGAAACCTTAGGCATATAGTTTCTACATGATATACGAATGATTCTACGTGGAAAATTTTAATCCTAACATGGGAAATCAAAAGGAAAAAACAGAATAAGCTTGAGTTCATCCACTAGATCAATGTGAGAGTTTCAACCGTGGAAATATGAAAATAAAGCATGGATAGGGAGAGAAACATACCGATCTGTTGATTCCCCAACTCAAACGAATGAAATCCACGAAGAATCAAGAATTCTAGGTGGGTTTTGAGAAGTTTGGAGAGAGAATATGAGATAAAAAAGTGAGGAGGAAGAAGAGCCCTAGCCGCCCCGGTGTGATTAAGTGGTCGCGCCAAACTATATGGGCGCAACTATATGGGCGAGATATGTAGTTCCCGCCGTATAGTTGCGACGGCGCCGCCAATTAGGGTTTCTTTATGCCAGAACACAGCTATATGGGCGCAACTATACGGCCGGATCATAATGGTCTCGTCGTATAGTTGGTCGTCAAAACGTCTGTGTCCTCAATATAAATTTTCTTAGACAGGCCTCGATAACTATACGACCAAACTATACAGCTGGAATTTTTATTCCCACCGTATAGTTGGTCGTCAAACCATCAGTACCTTTGAGAATAAATTAGACGGAGGCATCGATATCTATAAGGCCGGAACTATACAGCCAGAATTTTTATTCCCGCCGTATAGTTGGTCGTTAAATCCTCTATGCCTACGAAAGAAAATTTGTTAATGGCAAAGATATCTATACGGCCAAACTATACGGCCAGAATTTTATTCATGCCATATAGTTGGTCGTTAAACCTTTAGTACTCATCAAAAAAATTCTATTTCTTCGAGAATACCTTCTTATCCTGAAACTTAGCAAAACACCTTGTTTTTTGACCGAAAAATGACAGTAAAAATTGTCGACCAATAACAACATGTATAGAGCAGGATTTCTAGTACTACCTAACTTCTTCTCCTTAACTCAGGATTTACTTTTTAATCTAAACTAAATGATTAAGCTTGTTTTTGTAGATAAAACTCAAACTTTTATTTTTATTTTTATTTTACACTTGTTCAATCGAGGTTTCTACTACTTTTTGACAGTTACATCTTCATGGGCGCGCTTTCGCAAGAATGTCTGTGAAAAAGTTGTAGGAATGCGATGAAAATATTATTCTTTAATTTATTTTATCAATGTGATGGGTTAACTCCCATTAAGCATTTTATTAAGAACGGTTGAATAACTCGACCCTTCTTTGTTCTCGAATTCTTACCTTGGGTTGCCCCTTATCAAAGGCACTTACCACATGAACTCGTTTTGCCGGTGGAATATATCTTTCTCCTGCTTCTAGCTTCTTTGGAAAGTACCAGATGATTTCAGCATCATAAACGTTAAAGATTATTTTTCCATCAGCACAATCAACTGATGCTCCTGCAGTACTAAGGAAAGGCCTTCCAAGTATTATGGATAATTTTTCATCCTCTAGCATTTCAAGAATAATAAAATCATTGGGAATAACATGCTCATCTATTCTAAGTAGAACATCCTCAATCATACCAATGGGTTGTTTAGTGGACTTGTCAGCCATCTATAACGTGATAGTAGTAGGGGAATACTCCCCTAATCCTAACCTTTTATAGAGGGAATATGGCATTACACTAACTCCTGCACCTAAATCACACAAGGTATTGTGAATATCAGTTTTGCCAATTGAACATGAAATAGTTGGTATTCTGGGATCTTCTGATTCAGACAATAGCTTCCCATTAGCAGGATAACTAGTCACAATGGAAAAGGTTTCAATTATTTCTTTCTTTCTACTAAGAATATCATCGAGGAATTTAGAATAGGTGGGAACTTTATTGCATCCACAAATGGAATTTCTAGACGAAGATCACCGAGTGCCTTTTTGAAAGAATCATAGGTTACCTGATCCGGTGCTTTCTTTTTTCGATCTGGATAAGGAAGCTTTTTCTCACCTTTCTTATTCTTGTCTTTTACCTTTTGTGGGGGATCAGGATCTTTTGTTGCTTTCTTTTGTTGCTGCTTATCGCTTTTCTTCTTTTCTACTACAACAACTTCATCTTCATTGCTTGTCTCTTTTTCTTCTCTTGGATCAACTGTCTCTGCATCAGAGTCATAACGGTCATCTTGTGCATCATTTTGGTCCTCCTTGGTTTGATCTTGTTATTCTTGAGCAGTTTCATCTTGAGGATCCACCAGTGTATCATCTTCTTGGCTTGCTTTGAGCAAGGTTTTTTCCTTTCGCTCTTTTTCAGCTTCATTTTCTGGTGGTCCTAATGGTCCTGTAACAACTGCATCTCTTCTTGTAACAACATTAGTAGAAACAGAAATATCTATATCATCTTGAAGAAAAATTTGATAACCAGATGCTATTTGTTCACATTGGGTTTCAATCATACTAAGATACTTGTGAAATAATTTTATTTCTTAGCCAATCTCATCATAATTTTTCGTAAGTTCCGCCAAAATCTTTTTATGTTTTCGAAAATGCTTATGCGGGTTATTATGAGATTTTGCTTGTCGATGTTTTAATTCTTGAAAACTTTTCTAGTTTCATCTTCTTCAGTAAAAACTTGTAACAATTCTACTTTGTTTTCCTTAACAAGTTCAGAAGGTATACCTTTTTCTTTGATTGTTTTGCATACTTCAGGCATAAGATTAGGATTTATACGAAGCATCACTTTTTCCAGCTTAGTGTCAAAATCAGGATTGTATAAAGAATCATTCTTAGCCCTAGTACACATCAATTCCAAACATGCTTTAACAGTTAAAGTATTAATCGATCCTCCTGCTGATAAGTCAAGAAATTCTCTGCTTTGAGTATTAAGACCATGGTAAAATAAATGGCAAATAGTTGATTCAGAATAGCCATGATTAGGAGTTCTATTGATCATTCCAAAGAATCTATCCTAGACATCTGGGTAGTTTTCTCCCACGTTCTACCTAAAGTTGCCTATATTCTTTCTAGTTTTTGTTACCTTTTAAAAGGATTAAACCTGTTTATGAATTTGACAATATAGTTTTCCCAACATTTAATGTAATGACGAGGGAGAGAATATAACCAATCTAGAGCTTTACCTTTAAGAGACCAACGAAAAAAATTAGACGAGAGAAGTCTCTTGGAAACCTTTTGGTCCAAGTGTTGTCATCAAATCATCAAACTCTCTAATATGTCTTCCTAGGTCTTCATCTTCCCTTCCACTAAGCTTTTTCCTGCAAATTTTTAATAATTCCACCATCAAATCGATATTCTCTAACTCTAGAGTTAGGAAATTCTATTGGTTGTTTAAGGAAAGCAGAGTTTGGAGCACTGTATTCTCTGAGAGTTTTCTCAGTTTCTTGGGAGTTATCCTATAAATGGACATTATTTCCATAAAATCACTCAGGTTTTCAACTTCAACCTTGTCCGATCTTAAAAGAATTTCAATAATTTGTTCGCTCCTTTGAATAGGCACGCGCTCAAAATAATCTGGTAAATAGGTCCTACCAGAGCGTGTAGACCCTTTGTCTCCTAGGGAGGCCATTTTGTAGTAGTAACACCTGAAATGTCAAGAGACAAACACTTAACGCTTAGCTCCCTGGCAACGGCGCTAGAAAATAATTGATGTCTACAAGTGCACAGATTGTTTGTAGATAGTTTCGATGTATAGATATCGACCCCACAGGGAGCCCAAACGTAAGTGTTTATGAGTGAAGTCTCTGTCACACTCAAAGTTGTCACGGGTCTTCGAGTGAATTGACTACAAGTGTGGAAATAAGAATGAAATTAGGATTAAACTGGATGTATTTAAATAAAACTAAAATATAAACTTTATAAATAAAAAGCATAAAAGTAAAGAATGATTCGATTGTTTGTGGTTTACTGCAGATGACAAAGAAGGCGCGGTGAGATACAGTTCATGGTGATAGTGACTATGCTAGGTGGACATGATAAGTGTAACAATTATAATATTATAAATATATGTGTAGGCGAGCAACCCATAATTAGCCGGAACTCCTCTTGGTAGATTTCATCCCAACTTCAATAATCCTACTAGCCTGTTACCAAAACCATGGTCAGTCACTAGACGATTAAGATCCTTCAGGTTGCTTAGCAATTAAGCTCCTTGGATTGGACTAATGCAATAAGAACTGTGGTTCCTCATTATTCTCGAGTCAAACTAGTTTCCCATAGATATCCCCGTGTCACTCGGGGGTTGCCGGTCTGCTAGTGAACAAGATCCTATCTATGTAGAAAAAAGTATCATGTTGTCTGGGCCCTTAATTGGATACCAAGCATTAGGCATCCCACAAATAGTCAAGCACACATAATATAGTAATTAAAATCAATCACAAACTAATGGAAAATATATGGAGGCACATCACATCTCACCAATCCCTTACATCTCCCACGCCCAAGGAACTTACTCACACATGAGAGAACAAAGCATCATCGATATAATTAAATAAAGGGAGTTCTTCTCTATATTACCGTGGAGATCCACAATAAGAATAGAAAAGCAATTCAAGATAGGAAGAAACAATCTCAAACCTTATACATGCAAGGTGAATCTCTCTCTCTCTCAAGTACAAGTAATAGCTATGAGGGTGTGATGGTTGGGAGGTCGAAGATCATGGAGAGAGATGAAGAACATCTTCCCCTTCTTCTCCGGGTCTCTTCTTTCCCCTTTCTATATGGGATGGCGGTTGTTGTGTTATGATTTCGCATCTGGCCTCTTCATGAAAGTTGTCCCTTTTGACAAGATGGAGGAGGTGGCAACTATACGACCGGAAAAATATCCCTGATGTATATTTGCTCGTTAAAGCTTCTGTATGCCTCCCTCGATTGCTTCCAAAAAGAGACTTGCTTGTTTTCACCTAAATATTGTGTTTATCTTGTTAAAACCTTCTATTGATGCTCAGAACCTTAAACGTACATTAAAAACCAAGTTTTCTTTGCTACCGAAGTATTAGCGTTAGGTAAAGCTAGAAAACGATCAAATCCAGAAGAAAACTATCAATAAAAACCATCAAAAATATGTTGAATCTCACAGCTATCACAAGGCTTATGAGCAAGAAGGTTGCTTGCCTCAGATCAACAATCTGGAAAAATATGTCCCTGGACTTCTTCTTAGAATACCATAATAATCCAATAATAACCACTTTCTCCTGGTCTCCGATATAATCGCAACTATCATCGGCAGGGAGCATACATGAAAGCAAATAAGAGCATAATCAACACAAGGCATGCACGCACTAGTATGATGTAGCAATCAAGCATACAAGACAATAATAACTTCAGTAGGTTTTGGAAATAATGGGTTTGTTGCAATAGGAAATAATGGAAAAACACTTGTGGAATTTCCTTTAGGATTTATTTGCCAAAACCACTTAATAAAGGGGTTTGGAACTAGGGATTTGGTCTGTATGATACCAATGTACAAAAAGGATACCATCATATAGGTATTGAAAATACAAGGCAAACAAAAGTGGTTTTACTAATTTGGCTCTTTTCTTTAATTAGTTATGATTTTTCTAGTGAAAATAACCCTAGTTTAGGTGATAAATTCACTAGAAAAGATCTTTAAGACAAATAAATTTGTACTCAGGGTATATTATATATAATTGAGTTCTGTAAGCAATTTTTCTTTTTCACTACATTTAAACTACATGATCTTTTGATATGAATCCAAATTCACATGGTAGGTATTTTGAATACCTTTCTATAGAAATTGGAATCACTAATTTTAGAGTTACAAAGCTTCTAGAAGGATTTATTTAGTGAACAGACAACATACATAAGTTTTTAATTCATTAAAATTTAATAGGCGCTCAATAATTCTCGGGCTCCTGAGATTTGGTAGATCATTGTGTATCACATCGCTGAGAGTTGTAATAAACCCAATATATGGTGTGTATTTACCTAGAGAAATTCTATAAGGCTTTTCTAAATTGATTTTGTTATTTTTAGTGTAGTATATCTATAGTGAGTTTTTGCATGGGACTGATGTGAATGGATAGGCATACGGAATACCTACCCGAGGTAACTTGTTTCACCCCAGTTGGATATGTGTAGCTCGATGGTGAAAATATTTACTGAAAAAGATATTGTTTAGTGCATTAATTCCCAGAATTTAAGTATTATCATTTTTGTCCAAGTTTTGGTACTACATGTTATATAAAACATGTAGGTGCATAGGAAAATATAGATCTGGGCATTTGGATGTACTTTTCATTTTTGTTAGGAATTAATCCAAACAGTGAAATTAGTAGATCTAGGTAAAAGAAAAAGAAATAGGGGCACTTGGGCCTGATCTGGAAGGGAGTGGGCCGTTGCAGGCAGGACCGGCCCGCTCGGGCAGATCCAAGCGTGGGAGAGGCGGCTTGAAATCTGGAGCGTGGGCCCTGCAGGTAAGTGGGTTGGCGGCGCGAAGGGGTAAGGGAGATCTGGGGCCGTTTGATCCAATTAGCATCGACGGCCCTTGTCGCTTCTTCTTCCTCTGGATGGGAGAGACAAGGGCTAACCCTAGGTTGCATCGGCGGTTATCGGGGGATCACATGAGGGCGGTCTTCAGCGAAGGGGTGGCTGTAGGGCAACACGGTCCAGGACGGCGACCACGGAGAGGTGCGGCAACATGGGTTTGACGCTGGGAGCTGTCTTGCACGAAGATGGCTGCGGAAGGCGCTCAAGAGCTCGCCGGAGTAGGTTAGGGGGGCTGCATGTCGGCATAGAGGGTGCAGGTAGGATGAGGAGGCCCAGGGGAGCTCAAGTAGGGACGGCAATGAAGGTTTTGTCCTCGTGAAGGAGCTCGTGCGAAGTCTTCTGATAGCCCTCATCAGAGCTTGCTGTCAGCACAGATGTAGGTGGTCCTGAGCAGAGGAGATGACATGGTTAGATAGGGATGGGGATGAGGGTTTCCATGTAGTAGGGAGGAGGAAGAAAGGTGTAGTAACTTAGCTCTAGGGGATTGTTTTCCTCAAAGATCCGAGATACAAACTTCTCTCTACCCCAAGCTAGGAGGAGCAGGGAGATGGCGGGGAGCTTCGGGAGGGGGAGTGATGTGGTTGGGGTGGGAATGAGGTATGAGAGAGAGGTTGCAGCTGCCTCTGCCTATTTATTTGGAAGGGTGGAGGTCCATGATGGACTATGCTCATGAATGATCTAGGGTTGGGGTAGGGCATGGTCATTGGCCACAGGGGCGATGGAGAGGTCGTGTGGGGCCTGTTGCACGACTATAAGTGAGGGGATAGGTGATGTAGCTGTTGCTGCTTTGAAGGAAGGAGATCTTGTAAGATATGGGTGTTTCTCTCCCTTGCTTTGCTTTAAAACACAAAACGACAAGGATCAAGATTTTGCTACAATACTTGGTCGACCAGAGGGGTGTGTGGGTGCTAGAGGGAGTTGATGGAAGTGCTTTGATGAGGTTTTGATTAGATTTATCTCAAGGATTTGATTAATGTCAAATTTTGATCATGATGGAGCTCCTGAAAGAAGTCTAATAATTTGACTTTGGGTGAGATATGGCAAGGGCCTTGGTGGATATATGTGGTTAGGTTACCTCTCTAGGAATTATTTGAGATTTTTCCAAGGACTTTTAGTCCACTTAAAATGATTTATACAAATAGTGCTAAAATGATCTTTAGAAGTTTATTTGATATTTTTGAATGGGACAAGGGAGGTTTTTCTGGTGATATGGTTCTAAATACCATATCACTAATTGGAGAATTTACTTGGAATTTAATGGGATGGAAAAGTATTTTTAAGCAATTGTTCCTTGTTTCTACCATTTAAGAAAAAGGGAAAAAATAAATAATAAAACTCTTCAAAATAATTATTTTTTAAGTGGGGAGATAAGCTATGATGTATAGGCCTCAAGTGAGCCCATGTTTGGGGATGTGATTTGAAGAAAAACAAACTTGCCTTTATAGAGTGAGTTTTGGAGTTTTTGTCCATTAAAGGAATTAAATAGGTTTTGGGACATGATAAATATGGATAAAATTCGATAAATTTATATATCCATGGTATATGATGTCCGCCATATGTATCCACCATGTGATACCTTAGGTTTTGAGAATTTGACTTGATTTGGGTGGAAACAAAGGGACAGAGAATCTTAGGCATTGTTAATTTTATCCTTTCAAAACCTTGTTGGATCTTGGAGCTCATAGCTCTCCTTGATACATGGGTTATATGGATGGATATACCAAGTGATGTATATCACCATGGAGCAGGGAGTTGAGGTTGATCCTGATTGAGCTCTCCAAGAAATTATGCTTAGAATTGGATAAAATAAGGGTGCCAAAACATATTATAAAATAGCCATCAAAACCATGTGAGTTTTAGAGGCAAAGAAGGCTAGTTGATCAAAAAGAAGATATTATGTATATTTGAACTTCTTCCAAAGAAGGCTAGTGGATAATATTTGCATAAATTATTATCTTCTTGCCTGAAAAACCATCAAGAACAAGTGGGTTGGAGGATGATCTATCCAAGGGATAAAGTGGGTATTGGTAGTCCTTATGATGGTCTACAAGATGGTTCAAGCGCATTTCCAAAAATGCACAAGGGTTGAGAAAGAGGGAGTCCCAAAGATGTGATATTATTAACAGTTTTCCAGACTTGGCCATTTTGGCAGATTTGGGGTTTTTGACTAGAGGGTAAGAGGGGAGGGGTTGGAAGGGATGCAAGGTACCAAATAATCATCAAGTGGATGGTGTTTAAGTGTAGATTTATTATGAAGGATCCATGCTTGATATTGGTCTTCATTGACTTGGAAGCTTCTAGAATGAATAAACCTCAGAAGGGACCTGGTTAAGGGATTTAGATGATCACCTAGTGGCTATAGATCAAATCCAACTTGGTTAACTTTCTTGGGGTTGATATTCTTGGATTCGCTATGAGCTAGATGATGAGCTACTAGGGTAGCTCATACTACTTCCTAAGAAGCAAGTCAAACAGCAGATCAAGGCAATTCATCTTAGTAGATCAAGGCAACTCATCTTACAAGCAGAACAAATCTACTACCAAGGATACCTCCAAGCCTAGCTTGGGGTAAGGATGGGTATTTTGAAAAGGTTGTATCTTGAAGTAGACGAGGGCCCCTTGATATTTCAACCAAAAGTGGAGTTTAAAAGTTTATGAAAGGTTTTGGAAAAACCTAGGGGTAAGAGTACTTGAAGGTTCTGTCTTTGAGACATAAGGAGATTATATTTTATAGATCTCCATAATTTTGTCAATAAGAGCTACTAAAATAGTTAGGGTTGCAAAGGAATCTTGGCTCAGGTTTTTGAAATGCCAAAACATTTGAGAATATGTAAAATAAGCCAAGACACTTCTTTTGTTAAGTCGCTTTTGTCACCGAGGGTGTGGTCAGGAGTATATCATCTGCTACTTACTCAGATGTATAAGCACAAACAAACAACAAGCAAACACTGCATCACTAAGCAGGAAACGTTCTTGTTCCCTCTAATTTTTGCATTCTGGACAACTAGTCAGGGTTGTTGAAACTGGGATGTTACAAACCTTCCCCCCTTAAAAGAATCTCATCCCAAGATTCGGGAGAGTGAGGTTAGGGGATTTTGAGCTGGGTTAGTGCTAAGTGCCTCAAGCGTACTATCTTACGGACTCCGTCTTTGGAAGTGATTTCTACATCGGTGAGGTTTTGACTTCAGTCTTCTTGGATGTACGGAGAGTTGAGTGGATGTTTCTTAATCACGAGGGATGATCTTATGTTCCTCCCGGACTCGATATCTCGTGGGCTTAGGCTGGGCGGACTACCTCAAACCTGAACTTCACGGAGTACCCTTCAAGGGATAGAATCTATAGCTTGGTGTACGTTTCTCTAAGTATCCACGGATCTTCCTTAGAGGCGCAGCGTATCCTATTTAATGACTTTAGGGTTGAAACTCCTGAGTTTGCTTCTGGCGAAAGGTTACTCTATTTTTGTGGGAAAGACATGGTCTTTCCCCCTTAGGATTAGACTAGGTTAGCTCGACGGTAACACATTCCTTCTTTCTTGAAGTCATTGGATGATGTTCTGAAGACTGTCATCCGCAAGCGGGGTCCTACGAGGCTCATATACTACTTTATCGCACTTAGCCTATTCGAAACTGACTCATGGGGATTAGCAAATCTGCGGTCCTTCACGTAGGTCTTTAGCTGAAGTAGCGGAGGGACTCCGTAAAATCTTCAGTTACTTTCTCCTCTAATGACGCGTGAGCTATTGTTTGGAGAAAAGACGTCGGATCTAGGGCTCTTTTCTGAAGTATCTTTTGGTGGATAGTCTTTTGGAGATTGAGTGCAGAGACGCAGTCTTTCCACCTTAGAGCTTTACTAAGGTTCTTCGAGAAGGGTGTGGATCTTTTGCCTTGGAGTCCTAGCGTGAGGCTAGAGGAAGGCTGTATTTTCCCTAGGTCTTGGGTTAAGGTCTTCAAGTGACTCCCTATTTTGCAAACCTTGGTAGGGTGATTTCCTAACAAAACCTTAAGGAGTTAGTTCAGGGAAAGTTAGCGGTTAACGACACTTCTTGCTAGTTTCAATCGGAGTAGGGGCATCCAGCTTTGGAGGAGTTGTCTTCTCTTGAATTCCTTGCGTTGTTTCTGCTCGATGGTGGGGTAGACTCGTTGCCTTCATGCATCCTGATCTTCAAGATTTTTGGAGTATTCTGGCCTTCTAATGAGGAACTTCCCGTTGGTTTGGGTAGGGTCAGCTAAGATAGTTAGTCTCTCGAGGTGGTCGGAAGCTCTAATATACCAAAAGTTAGTTTAGTTGGGTCCTCACATCTATCTTGGTTAGTAAGTCTTGTGGTTTCTTGCAGATAGTGAGGATCCTTCGGTGGTCGACTTCTGGCTTCACGGGATTCTTGCTATGGTTGGCAAATGAATGTTGACATGCAGTATTTATGACGAGTTTTAGAGAAGGGAGTTTGACAAAGTATGCCATCCTGCTGAGGAGTAGTCCTCCAATGATTTCTAGCTTGATGATGTCGAACTCCTGGTTCTTGCGATTCCTTTCCTCTCATCAGTCCCGAGGTTAGTATGGGTCTTGTTGGCGACGACTCACATGGGGTGCCTGAGTTACTAGGTGGTGTATCGATCCTCAAAAGACTCTTGACAAGCGGAAAACAAGCCAGATCATACATACAAGGTGAATAGAGCGAAGGGGTCGCAAAGTCCTTCGCAATGAGCACACATCAAGCAATATGAGGCACTTAGGCAAACAAACACGGCCTACTGTCAGGACCAAGGAGTTGACTACTCGCGGTATAGGGAAATCCTATCTTAGGACCAATGATCCTAGTTGTCATGTTACTATGGTCTGGGTCACTATCTTTCGATGGAAGCCCTTGCCGTATCTTTGGACGCTTCTTGATAGTGTAGCACTTGATTTCTTCGGATTATGAGGATTCTGCTCGTAGGGAGATATTGTAGTCTCCTGGTGTTTACTAGTAGTTGCTTCTCTTCATCTCATTATCATCGTCTTCTCCTAGTTCTAGGTCCTATTTGTTTGAAATTCATAGGTTTGAATTTTGAATGGGAGTTAGAGGAAACCAGTTTCCAAATCATTTAACTTAGGGTAAGAGAAGAAGTAGAACTTCTCGAAGATCATTGAGAACTAGTTTTTGACAGTCGGTGTTTTCAAAGTATTGCTCCTGTCTAACAACCATGCTAACTAAGGTTCTCCTACAGTCAGGATGGCTCTGATACCAAGTATGTGGGGCCCTCAGATTAATCCTCCGAGAATCCCTGTTATGCATACACCACGATCCCATGATCAGTGTGTCGTGGAACATAACCGACAAGTATCAAAGTAAACATCCATTACTTAAGCGGATACATGTCATACCTTATTTGCCATTATGGCTACATCAAGCATCATCAGCGGAACTTTAGCAAGCGTAGAGCCCAAGCCATGCCTTAACCCTACAGGCAGCTGACTAGGAGAACGTCCTAGCTCGCATAGACGTCAAGGTCACCTTCTCCTCCATGTACTTCTCAAAACTGACCAAGTTAATAGCTAGGGACAATGCCAGTGAGTACGTTGAATGGACTCGCAAACCTTCTTATGAGAATAATAATAACAAGAGGATATGCAATATGGCTAGGGTAGTAGGAGTGCTCCAAGAGAGGTTCTTTTCTAAAGTAGTTTCTCTTATAGATATAGCATCCACATATCTTTGTTGAAAACTTTTGTAAAACATTTTGGAAACCCTTTTGAAAAGATTTGGAAAACACTAGGATTGGGTCACCCATTCATTTCTTCCTTCCCGTCATCCCATGACCAACATTTCTCCTTCTTTTCCGACCATCCCATGGTCAAAACATTTCCAAAGCCATTGCTTTTTCGAAGTTCTTTTTGAAATTAAAACCAGCACCGCTCTATAGCAACCTTCCCAACCGTCCATGATCGTGGACACGGCTATTCGAATAGATTTACACTCTGCAGAGGTTGTACACTTTGCCCACATCATCCGAGTACCCTGCCCTGATCCCCTACGGACCGTGGGTCGAGTAACAGGTCAAGTCCTTCAAAATGCCCACTCCAGTATAAGCGCCTACCCTATGAGTCGTTCCCCTCAACATCGGGACATCGGGTACCATGGACCAACCGGAGCGCCTTTTTCACTACACAAAGTGTGCGCTTTCAATGAGAGGCTCATAGTAACGCCTGGCGGCTTGCAGTCGTTCATTTCTTCACCTGGTCGACGCTTTGTGGACCATTACAGGAGAAGACCCAACCTCCAGAGATCGACATCCCTTGTAGTAGTTGTGAGGCAACTCATACCAGAGTAGACGAACTTCGAGTCTAGCCCTTTCCCATCTAGGAGTAATGTGGTTGCACGGGTTAATTGTTCTGGCAAAACTGCAAAGAACTGGGTGCATTTTTGTAAACCCTTTTCCTCCATCTTTCCTTCAGCATTTTATAAACAAACTTTTTTCTTTTCTCAAACTTCTCTTGGTAGGTCAAACCTCACCAAGGTTTTATCATAAAACATTTTGTAAGACTTTTCCGGGGTCTTCCCATCCTATAGCTTTGGTTCAGCTAAATCGGGGTGTCCAAAGGGGCATGGTGTTATACACCAACTATCATACTAGGGACAAATAGGTGTCACCAAGGGGGGAGGGGTGTACTTAGTAGTACAAATGTGTAATGGTTTGGATGAGCCAAGCCACTACCAAGTATAGATTACCATATAATAAAACAATGCAGATTTCATAAAATAGTAGGTAAGACATGCATAAGTAAAATAGTAGGACAAGGCTTATGACCAAGAATGTGGCTCACCTGAGATCAGCAATATGGAAAAATATATCCCTGGACTTCTTCTTAGAATACCATAATAATCCAATAATAACTACTTCTCCTGGTCTCCGATATAATCGCAACTAATGTCGGTAGGGAGCATACATGAAAGCAAACAAGACCACAATCAACACAAGACATGCAAGCACTAGTACAATGCAGGAATCAAGCATACAAGACAATAATAACTTTAGTAGGTTTTGGATATAATGGGTTTGGTGCTATAGGAAATAATGGAAAAACACTTGTGGAATTTCCTCTAGGATTTATTTGCGAAGACCACTTAATAAAGGGGTTTGGAACTAGGGTTTTGGTCTGTATGATACGAATGTGCAAAAAGGATACCATCAGACATGTATTGAAAATACAAGTCAAACAAAAGTGGTTTTACTAATTTGGCTCTTTTCTTTAATTAGTTATGATTTTTCTAGTGAAAATAACCCTAGTTTAGGTGAAAAATTCACCAGAAAAGATCTCTAAGCCAAATAAATTTGTACTCAAGGTATATTATATATAATTGAGTTTGCGATTTTTGAGAGTTGGAATCACCTCAAAATAATTAGCAGAATTCCCTTGGGAAAATCCCAAAGTCAGTTATGTAAGCAATTTGTCTTTTTCACTACATTTAAACTGCATGATCTTTTGATATTAATCGAAATTCACGTGGTAGGTATTTTGAATACCTCTCTTTAGAAATTGGAATCGCTAATTTTAGAGTTACAAAGCTTCTAGAAGGATTTATTTAGTGAACAAACCACATACAAAAGTTTTTAATTCATTAAAATTTAACAGGGGCTCAATAATTCTTGGGCTCCTGTGATTTGGTATATCTTTGTGTATCACATTTCTGAGAGTTGGAATAAACCTAATATATGGTGTGTATTGACCTAGAGAAATTCTATAAGTCTTTTCTAAATTGATTTTGTTATTTTTAGTGTAGTATATCTATAGTGAGTTTTTGCATGGGACTGATGTGAATGGATAGGCATAGGGAATACCTACCCGAGGGAACTTGTTTCACCCCAGTTGGATATGTGTTGCTCGATGGAGAAAATATTTACTGAAAAAGATACTGTTTAGTGGATTAATTCCCAGAATTTAAGTATTATCATTTTTGTCCAAGTTTTGGTACTGCATGTTATAGAAAACATGTAGGTGCATAGTAATATTTAGATATGGGAATTTTGATGTACTTTTCATTTTTGTTAGGAATTAATCCAAACAGTCAAATTAGTAGATCTAGGTAAAAGAAAAAGAAATAGGGGCGCTTGGGCCTGATCTGGAAGGGACTGGGCTATAGGAGGCAGGACCGGCACGCTCGGGCGGATCCAGACACGGGAGAGGAGGCTCTAAATCCGGAGCGTGGGTCCCGAGAGTCAGTGGGTTGCCAGCGCGAAGGGGTAAGGGAGACCTGGGGTCGTTTGATCCAGTTAGCATTGACGGCCCTCGTTGCCTCTTGTTCCTCCAGACAGGAGAGATAGGGGCTAACCCTAGGTCGCGTCGGAGGTTGTCCGGGGCTCACCTCAGGGTGGTCTTCGGCGAAGGAGGGGTTGCAGGGCGACACGATGCAGGCCGGCGACCGCGGAGAGGTGCAGCAGCACGGGTTTGATGCTAGGAGCTGTCTCATGCGAAGATGGCCGTGGAAGGCGCTCAGGAGCTCGCCGAAGTAGGTCGGGGGCTGCATGTCGATGTAGAGGGTGCATGTAGGATGAGGAGGCCTAGGCGAGCTCGAGTAGAGATGGCATCAATGGTTTTGTCCTTAGGAAGGAGCTCGCGCGAAGCCGTCCGATAGCTCTCGCCGGAGCTTACTATCGATGCGGATCTAGGTGGTCCTGAGCAAAAGAGTGGACATGGTTAGATAGGGATGGGGATGAGTGATTCCATGTAGCAGGGAGGAGGTAGAAAGGAGTAGTAACTTAGCTCCAGGGGTTGTTTTCCTCAAAGATCCGTTATCCAAACTTCTCTCTGTCCCGAGCTTGGAGGAGCAGGGGAGATGGCGGGGAGCTTCGGGAGGGGGAGTGATGTGGTTGGGGTGGGAATGAGGTATGAGAGAGAGGCTACAGCTGCCTCTGCCTATTTATTTGGAAGGGTGGAGGTCCATGATGGACTATGCTCATGAATGAGCTAGGGTTGGGGCAGGGCATGGTCATTGGCCATAGGGGCGATGGAGAGGTTGTGTGGGTCCTGTTGCACGACTATATAGGGAGGGGATAGGTGATGTAGTTGTTGCTGCTTTGAAGGAAGGAGATCTTGTAAGACATGTTATTTCTCTCCCTTGCTTTGCTTTCAAACACAAAAGGACAAGGATCAAGGTTTTTCTATAGTACCTGGTCGACCAGAGGGGTGTGTGGGTGCTGGAGGGAGTTGATGGAAGTGCTTTGATGAGGTTTCTATTTGATTTATCTCAAGGATTTGATTAATGTCAAATTTTGATCATGATGGAGCTCCTGAGGGAAGTCCAATAATTTGAATTTGGTGAGAGATAGCAAGGGCTTGGTGGATATATGTGGTTAGGATACCTCTCTAGGAATTATTTGAGATTTTTCCAAGGATTTTTAATTAACTTAAAATCATTTATTCAAATAGTGCTAAAATGATTTTTAGAAGTTGATTTGATATTTTTGAATGGTACAAGGGTGGTTTTTGTGGTGATATGGTTCTAAATATTATATCACTCATTGGAGAATTTTCCTAGAATATAATGGGATGGAAAAGTATTTTTAAGCAACTATTCCCTTTTTCTGCCATTTAAGAAAAAGGGCAAAAATAAATAATAAAACTCTTCAAAAATAATTAATTTTGAAGTGGGGATATAATCTATGATTTATCGGCCTCAAGTGATCCCAAGGTTGGGGATGCGATTTGGAGAAAAACAAACTTGCATTTATAGAGTGAGTTTTGGAGTTTTTGTCCATTAAAGGAATTAAATAGGTTTTTGGTCATGATAAATATGGATAAAATTTGATAAATTTATATATCCATGGTATATGATGTACACCGTATGTATCCACCATGTGATACCTTGGGTTTTGAGAATTTGACTTGATTTGGGTGGAAACAAAGGGAAAGAGAATCTTAGGCATTGTTAATTTTATCCTTTCAAAACCTTATTGGGTTTTGGAGCTAAGAGCACCCCTTGGTACATGGGCTATATGGATGGATATACCAAGTGATGTAGATCACCATGGAGCAAGGATTTGAGGATGATCCTGATTGAGCTCTCCAAGAAATTATGCTTAGAATTGAATAAAATAAGGGTGCCAAAACATATTATAAAATAGCCTTCAAAACCATGTGGGTTTTAGAGGCACAAGGATCCAATTGGAACAAGTGAAGTAGGGATTGATAGAACTTTATGAGTATAACAAAATCATGCAAAGAGTTGGTCAAAAGAAGATAGTAGATGTGAGCTTCTTCCAAAGTAGGCTAGTTGATAATATTTGCAGAAATTATTATCTTCTTGCCTGAAAAAACATCAAGAACAAGTGGGTTGGAGGATGATCTAGCCAAGGTAGAAAGTGGGTATTGGTAGTCCTTATGATGGTCTAGAATATGGTTCAAGTGCATTTCCAAAAATGCGCAAGGGTTGAGAAAGAGGGAGTCCCAAAGATGTGATATTGTTAACAGTTTTCCTGACTTGGCCATTTTGGCAGATTTGGGGTTTTTTACTAGAGGGTAAGAGGGGAGGGGTTGGAAGGGATGCAAGGTACCAAATAATCATCAAGTGTATGGTGTTGAAGTGTAGTGTGAGTATGAAGGATCCATGCTTGATATTGGTCTTCATTGACTTGGAAGCTTCTAGAATGAATAAACTTTAGAAGTGACCTGGTGAAGGGCTTTAGATGATCACCTAGTGGCTATAGATCAGATCCAACTTGGTTAACTTTCTTGGGGTTGATATTCTTGGATTAGCTATGAGCTAGATGATGAGCTTCTAGGGTAGCTCATACTACTTCCTAAGCAAGCAAGTCAAATAGTAGATCAAGGCAATTCATCTTAGCAGATCAAGGCAACTCATCTTACAAGTAGAACAAATCTACTACCAAGGATACCTCCAAGCCTAGCTTGGGGTAAGGATGGGTATTTTGAAAAGGATGTATCTTGAAGTAGACGAGGGGCCCTTGATATTTCAACCAAAAGTGGAGTTCAAAAGTTTATGGAAGGTTTTGGAAAAACCTAGGGGTAAGAGTAGTTGAGGTTCTGTCTTGGAGACATAAGGAGATTATATGTTATAGATCTCCATAATTTTGTCAATAAGAGCTACTAAAGTGTTACGGTTGCAAAGGAATCTTGGCTCAGGTTTTTGAAATGCCAAAACATTTGAGAATATGTAAAATAAGCCAAGACACTTCTTTTGTTAAGTCGCTTTTGTCACCGAGGGTGTGGTCAGGAGTATATCATGTGATACGTACTCAGATGTATAAGAACAAACAAACAAACAACAAGCAAACACTGCATCACTAAGCAGGAAAAGTTTTTGTTCCCCCTAATTTTTGCATTCTAGACAACTAGTTAGGGTTGCTGAAAGTGGGATGTTACAATATATGTCAAACATCTATTATTTGAGTCTCACGTGCAGGGCACGTGCAACTTACTAGTCTTACCACTATATAGTGTATGAATAACTTTAAATATTGACTGTTGGATCAAGACTCACGGATCCCAACATTTCCAGCCGTTGGATCTTCTTTTCCATTCTACCATCTAGAAGATTCTAGGGATTTCTATTTTCCTACGCTCGATTCATTAGTTGTACTCAGTTTTCTCCAGCCGCTTAGTTTTTCCTCACTTTTGCCCATCTCCTTGTACAAAACTCTCACGTGGTCTGAAACTCACCGTCTGTCAGCCTTGCCATTATGTGCTAACAAGTGGGGCCACATTTAGTCGGGTCCTGTAGTGGACCCTCGTCGTTACATGCTGACAGGTAGGGCTGCGTTCTGTGGGGTCCCATGGTGTACCCTTACCGTTGCATGCTGACAAGTGGGGCCACGTTCATTCGGTTCCCGTAGTGGACACCTCTCTCAACTTATCCATATTAGATTATCCACGTGAACGCCAGACCCACAGCTTATCCACGTGAGCACCGGACCCACAGCTTACCCAGGTTGGCGTTGCAAGATGGGACCTCGAGCCAGCCCCGCGCCCGCACCCTTTTGTCTAGCTTCATTTTCATATAGTGAAATGTAATGCATATACGAAAGTTATACACTTTTGAACTCTTTTAAATTGCACTTAGGACATGATAATGTTGTTCTAATAAAATCCTGATCATTTATCATTTCCGTGGAGTGAAATATAATGCATAAACTTGTGTATACGAAAATTATACACCTTTGAACTCTTTGAAATCGCACTTAATACGTGATAATGTCATGCTAAGAAAATCTTGAGAGGTTATCATTTTCATAGAGTGGAATGTAATGCACAAACTTGCATATGCGAAAACTATAAACCTTTGAACACTTCTAAATCGCACTTAATACGTGATAATGATGTGCTAACAAAATTTTGAGAGATTATTATTTTCTCCCTCATTTTCATAGAGTGGAATGTAATGCATAAACTTGCATATATGAAGTTTATACACCTTTGAACTCTTTGAAATTGCACTTAATACCTGATAATGTTATGCTAAGAAAATCTTGAGAGATTATTATTTTCATAGAGTGGAATGTAATGCATAAATTTGCATATACAAAAACTATACACCTTTGAACTATTTGAAATCACACTTAATACATGATAATGTTATACTAATAAAATCTTGAGAGATTATCATTTTCATATAGTGGAATGTAATGCATAAACTGGCATATACGGAAGTTATACACCTTTGGACTCTTTGAAATCGCACTTAGGTCATGATAATATTGTGCTAATAAAATCCTGATCATTTATCATTTCCATGGAGTGAAATATAATGCATAAGCTTGCGTATACGAAAATTTTAAACCTTTGAACACTGTGAAATCACACTTAATAACGAGATAATGATGTGCTAGCAAAATTTTGAGAGATTGTCATTTTCTCCCCCCATTTTCATAGAGTGGAACGTAATGTATAAACTTGCATATACGAAAATTATACACATTTGAACTCTTTGAAATTTCACTTAATACGTGATAATATTGAGCTGAGAAAATCATGAGAGATTATCGTTTTCATAGTGGGAATGCACAAATTATACACCTTTGAACATGTTCCCTTCAAATTATATTCAAGTTCATTTGTTTATGGAGTTAAAGTATCGGTGGCATACTCATTATTTTGCATGGATAGAGGTGTGCCCCCAATAGATATAGGGGTTATCCTGTCCGCTAGATCATAGAGGATCAACGGTTGGTGGGCACGATCCGCGTGACAACTGTCTCAACCAATCAGAGCGTAGCAGCGAAGATGAGCACATGTGCGAGAGATTGATACTAAGAGAGGGGAAAACTGAGTAGAACTTAAGAACCAAGGGCAAAACTGAGTAGAACTTAAAAACCAAGGGCAAGACTAACAAAGGGATTCAAATAGAAAATATAAAAAGATTTAAAAATGGAAAATGCGTATTTTATACAATAAAATACATCTTGTCATACATCAAACTATTTCAATTCAAATATACACCAGTTTGACAATTATTGCCTCATTCAGACAAACTATGTTTTGGGGAGGGATGTTTTGGGAAGAGGCTTGAGTACAAAGCCATGAACCTTCATAGATAGTAGGTGATTTGAGAAGTGGTGATTTAGGTTAAAACTTAATTTATATACATTTCTTATGGTGCCAAGTCACATTATAAGACTCCCTGGGTAGATGCCACTATGTTTTGCTCTTTTTGAATTTGTTGTGCATAAAATGACTCAATTAGCTAGCTAAAACCTATTCGTTGACTCCCTATTGACCAGCCACCGGAGGGTAAAACTGAGTATATTGCACGCAGCAGTGTTAGTACTAGAGGGCAAAACTGAGTACAACCAAAGTGCCAGTGTTACACTCGAGGGCAAAACTGAGCACAACTAAGTCACCAGGGTTAGACACAAGGGAAAAAACGTGACGCACAGTACGCGTGTGCGGTGCACGGGCAGTAGAGGACACGTGTGGCCATGCACGGTGCAGTAGCGTACGCGGTTACACGGTGCACGGTGGTGCAATGAAACGTCGCTTCCCTTCTCCTTTAATAGAGGCCTCCTCGCTCTCACTCACCACTCACTCACTCACTCAACCGTCTCCACTGTCCCATCACCTTCTGTAAACCCCCAAGAAAACCCCAACCATGCCGGCGATGGAGAAGAATGGCGCGGTGGCCATCGGAGCCTCTAAGGCCACCGGCGAGGAGGCCCCCGTCCAGGCATCGAAGGCAGCCGCCATCCCCGTCCCCGCATCCGCTGTAGCCACCGGCGAGGAGGCCCCTGCCGGTCTCGGGCAGATCTTGCTCGACTGGGACCCCTACGAGGAGGTTGATTACATAAGGCCGGAGAACCCCTACGACACCAGCATCGCTGACCTTGGTTTTTCTCCCATTCCCTTGTTCTTCTCCCATTCCCATCGTTGGATACTATATCGTATGTTATTAGGGTTCGACTGTTCGTATTTTAACAGTACCTAATCCTCTTGTGTTAGATCTCGTATTTCGATGAATCCCCTTATTCATATTTAAACCCCACTATTCATAGTTGGGATTAGTATTCGATTTGGTTTGAGATTTGGGAAATAATCAGGAGATCTCAATCGGTTAATTTATGCAAATAATCAATCCCGATGATCAAAGTATCTCAATCATGTCCTTATTGCACTCTACTTTTTTTTCCAACAGGAGGATAGCAGCGATGTCTGTAGCGACGATGAGTCCAAGGACACCAAGACTCGTCATGTACTGAGGAGGCTAAAGTCCGGCCAGTACAACAACTTCTTTGATGGCTACGTCTACAGGTGCCCCTTCTGCCCCACCAGGAGGCTCCGCACCACGGACTTCAACTCCCTCATGAAGCATGTCGAGGACGTGAGGACCTGCGGCGAGTCTGTGAACATCCATGGCTTCAGAGCCAAGCACCAGGCACTCGGCCTTCACCTCCGCAACCTCTAGAAGGTGGCTATCGAGGAGGGTCGCATGCCCCTGATCAAGCCCAAGGCGCCCAAGGTCAAGGGACTGGGTAGCAAGAAGTGGAGGAGGCACTAGAGGAAGGAGGTGGAGGCCATGAGGGGCCACTGATCTTATGTTGTTGCTGCTGCTGTAAAGCAGCTTCTTTTGTCTGCTGCTGCTGAGCAGCCTAATTGTCGAACCTCATTAAGTATCGTATTATATAACATATATTAGCTACTTTATCTATATTTGCTTAGTTTACTGAATTTATTTATGGTGCTAGTTAGATTTGCTGCTCTAGATTTTCTACCAGATTAGGGAAGACGAGGGCCAAAAGAAACAATGAATGAAGAGTAAAGCTGCTCTAGATTCGCTACCTTTTTAGGCAAAAAACACAAATGTTAACGAGAGAGAGGGGAAAAAGGCGCTCTTAAAAAGACCAATCATAAAAATAACAAAAAAAAACTTCCAATTTAGGCGATAGGGCGCACGTAACCACCAAACGCACCCCACATGGTCCCACACCACGTCCCACATAATCAGCGAGAGATGGATGGCTGGTCCGCTATGTATCCTGGCCCCACCTGCCATCATGTAACAGTCGAAGTGATGTAATGTAATGCTCAATGCATGACCCGCCCCAACACGGTCCCACCGGTCAGCATGTAACGGTCAAGCCTTTGACCTGAAAGCATCCTCCCGTCCGAGCGCATGTGAGGGTTTCAGAATAGAGGGAGGGGAAAAGTAAGGAAAAACTAAGCAGCTGGGGAAAACTGAGTACAACTAACGAACCGAGGGCATGAAAATAGAAAACCCAAGATTCTATAGTCTTCATCACAATGAATGCTATGCACAAAAATCAAAACACACTTCTCCATCATTCTAGAATCTTCTCCCTAATTTCTCTAGACCATGTTACCAAAATTATTCAAGTTTTAAATAGCTAATAATCATTGACTTCTACATGATATACGAAGTACAAGAATGAAATATATACCCATAGTTTATAGATGTTGATTAATTTTATATTTTTTCTGCTTTACCTATTATAATTTTATATAGTGATGATATGTCAGACATCTATTATCTCTGTCTCACGTACAGGACACGTGCAACTTACTAGTAGTGGTAAGATACGAATAACTTTGAATGTGGACCCTTGGATAAAGACTCGCGAATCCCAATATTTCCAACCGTTGGATCTTCTTTTCCATTCTACCATCTATAAGATTCTATAGATAGTCTTCAGCATAATGAATGCTATGCACAAACCTTAAAACACACTTCTCCATCATACTTCTAGAATCTTCTCCCTCGTTTCTCTAGACCATGTTACCGAAAATTTCAAGTGTTAGGTAGCTAATAATATTTGACGTCTACATAATGATACAAAGTACAAGAACCAAATATACACCCATATTTTATATATGTTGATCAAATTTATAATTTTTTGTGTTTCACCTATTATAATTTTATGTAATGATGATATATCATACATCTATCATCTGAGTCTCACGTGCAGGGCATGTGCAATTTACCAGTAGCCTACAATGTAAGAAAATTCTTGGGTTTCAGTCTGAACGACCAATAAGGTCGTGCCATATATATCGATACCCTAGATACACTTTATGATAGGGTTCTCACATCGGGTAGATGGGTGCTTCTTGGTGTAGAAAACAATGTTGACCGTGGGAGTTTCGAACAGTTATGAAAAAACATTTTTCACTTTTCCAAGTGATTATGTTTTGTACTCCTAGTAAAGAAAATCAGAAGAATTTGGCTCGGAATGCGACAAGCGCGCCATGTTACCGAACATTGCAGAGCATGCATGTTTTCCTTGTGATTCCTAGGTTCTATGAGTTTTTAAGGTTTGTAGCTAAATTAACCCACTTAAATTACAGTACTGTCTGCCAAAATTAGGTAAAATGAGTTGGCATATGCATATATCATGCGCACCGTTTAGTCAAGTTCACTCAGTCGTTTAGCCCACTATAGTATATGGGTCCCATTCATACTTCCTCATTTAGCACTAGCACTAGACATGCGTACACCTCCACTCGGGGGGCGGGGCCCCTAAAGGGCTATCTAGGGTGGTCGCCATGGCCATCCACATATCCATACCGCCCCCACCATAGCTCACTTCTAGGTCCTTCCCAGCTACAGTATATCCACGACAGCCGGAGGTGCTATTTTCGCTAGGAGGAGCGTCGCCATGCCTGGGTGCCATCTTCCACCACCACCCGGCCCAAATGGCCCAAACCACACGGACTCCGAAGATGAGGAATGGGTCGCCTCCGACGATCCCGGCAATGCCGACAGCGAGGAGTTGGTCGTGATCGCCTCCGACGGCTTCGAGGAGTCGTTGGAGCCGCAGTCGCCAGTGCCGCGGGGGCCAGCATACCTATCGAACGGCGAGCCTTACGGGTGGGATGTCTTTGCCTATGTTTTCTGGCTGGAGTACGTCTTGCTACAAGAACTCCGTGACCTCTATGCATGTCACGTCCTTGTGGCACGAAGATACCATGGTGATGCCTCCGTGCGCGCCAGACGTGCCCGAGCTATGGAGGAGTTCGACACGCAGATGGTGATCTACAACTCCCTGTTCGAGTTCTGGGGTGTCGCCAGAGAACCACCACCGTGGGATGCCACACCCACACCCTCCTAGCAAGAGCAGCACCTCCCGCCACCATAGGATGTCGCGCTGTCCAGGAGAGGACATCGCCTCCCACCGCCGTGGGCTATAGTTAGTTTAGTTATTTGATGTATTTACACAAATTTGAAATATTTAATTATTTTTTATGAGGGACAGGGCTGGCAGCCAGCACCACCCCAATTGGTTTTTCATCTATCCACAACCGTACTAGACTCCCACCTTTCTTCACAAGCTGCACACGCCACCGTCCCATCGCATTCGATGCCTGCTGCTTTTCGAACATTCCTTTTAATACTACTCGGGAGGTGAGCCAAGCGCGATTCAGCACTAAATTTTCGGGTGATATTGGTGAGATCTTCTAGTTCAAATTTTACAGGATTATTGGCGGGATCCTCCCTTCTACCCTTCCCAAAATTTAACCCTTCCTTCACTTCTCCGCAAACGCTAGATACCTCCATACTGACAGGGCCTCTTGATGACTGCAAGCGCACGGATTGTTTGTAGCTAGTTTCGAAATAAAGATATCGATCCCACACGAAGCAGGAGTCTGAAGTCTAATAACTCTTTGAACTAAATACTAAAATAGTAATACTAAATAACGTTCTAAGTAATAAGATAAAATGCGAGTTTTGTGTAAAAAATATTTTTGGGTTTTCAAATAAGAGAAAAATAAGTAAACTAAAGATGTAAGTAAACAAGAGCATGCAAGTATGATTACGAAAGTCTGCAAGATGATGGAAAGAATTCTCACGGAGTAGTGGATCCACCGCTAGTAATTAGAAAGAGTGATCAAAATTATTATAATGAATAAGACCATTTATGATATGTGTGGGAGGAGCTCCATATATGGACGAATAGGCAGCAACCACTACACACATCATTCATCATAACCACAATAGACAGCAATCGACATCAATCGAATAACTGTGCTATTAAGGGACTTTACCCCATAGGATGTATCCCATGGCATGGACAATGTTCCGTGAGTTCTCCTCGGTTCCCAAGTTAATACGTAAGGAATGACAACAACTTTATAGTCATCGTAAGTGTTATCATCCCTCCGTCTATCAACAAGTAGTTCCCTCCATCTAGTCCTCACTGAGGCAAATATTGAGTAGCGCGCTCCAACCAAGATCAAGATGAAGGAAATCTAACACAGACATATAATGAACAATATCACATAATAATCATACTAGGGTTTCTCCATCTCCCCAAGAACAAAGGAAACTACTCACACATGAAGGCAATCAACATCATGGACTGAATATGGATGAAGTATGATGATACAACTGAAGACAACTCCAAATCCAAGATTCAATCTAGAATTACAACAAGTAACCAAAGGGGATTGGTGACGGAGACGTTGTTGATGAAGATGGCGATGTAGATCGATGTGGAGGCCTTCAAGATCCTAGTCCCTTCTCCTCTTGTGTGATGGTGATGGTGTAGATCTGATTGGAGGCGGCTATGGCGGTGGCACGGTGGCACGACTCCTCCGTGGTGGATGATATGGCTTGGTGGCTCTCTCTTGGGTCCTCCCTCCTTTATATAGGCCTTGGGGGTGCCCTAGGGTTCTCCCAATACCGTCATATGACTTAGGGAAGGTTCTAGGGCTTCTTTGGGGCGAAATCTCTTTGTTTGTGACCTTTTTTTGCAACTATATGGGCGCAACTATACGGCTGGAAAAATATTGCCAGTCGTATAGTTGCTCGTCAAACCTTCGGTGTTCCGCAGTGTTTTGGCCACCATTTCTTCATACGAACTCCGTTTTGGGTGTTCTTGGGCTCGTTGAGTTCGTGTCATCAAGGTCTACAACCCCACGGTCTTGTATATTTATTTTGAGAAGTTGGAAAAAATCACTTTTCCAACCTCTCAAATGGCTAAGTCTGGTCCCTGTAACTCCTCCATACTATCTTTGTTCCTTTTGTCTTTGTTTTATCCATAATCATCATCAACACCTACACACATGTCATAGACAAGGAAAGTGATAAAATTCTACCTAAACTACTAAATGTGCAAAGCTCATATGAAAGTAAATGAGAACTAGAAGTTATGCATATAAGGCATAGCTATAGCTGGAAGAAACATGATATGAGAGATAAATGGCTCATTTTATATGGCTAAAAGAGGTGGTATTTCACATACATCAACTTCCCCAAGCTAGATCTTGCTTGTCCTCGAGCAGGAAGGGTCGATAATAAATTAATAGTTGTGAAATAGCTTATCATTGGAAATCAATGCCTTGCATCCTTATTTCTTCGACAAGCTCGAAGAGATAAAACATGTATTCATACAAGGCAACACAAGCTCGGTTATAAAGACCACTAAAGATTCATCAAAACTTATATGCTCCATGTCAACAGTGAATCTACTTGCAGACAAACTTGTGATCCTCTCATTGCACCTTTTGTATAACTTTTCATATCATTATTTTTTATGAGGCAAAACTTGGTTACAAATAGATGTCAAGCATAAATAGGAATAAAGCCTACCCAATCATGTCATCTAGTTAAGGCTCTCAAGTGCAAACATCAGTTACTGGGCTTTCAGAAAGTTTATCTCTTAGTAACGAGATTTATGCCAAAAGGAAATGCGAGAAGATCTCAAGAGAAGCATAGCATTAGAGTGTCTCTTTTGGTCATCCACATCAATGAATCATGGCTATCAAGCACTCATTTTCTATTCTTTGTCTTTCTAAAACTTTAGTTCATCTGTAATGAGATCATGCCAAAACTTAGTGTTTTTAATCAAACTGTGCAGGCTAAGAATGGATACTCGTGACCATTACCAAGGTTTCCCTTTTTAGTATAATGATTTCTCATAATGGTCAGAGAAGTATTCCCTCTTTTGCTTTGAATACAGGCCCATGAGAATACCAATGCATACCCAAATATAACATTTCTGCTACATATGTTGGGCAAATCATAGCCAAACTACAAGAGTTTCCTCTTTTTAGACTATTCTAATGCCAACGGAGTTGTTAGCATCCCATGTTGTGCTACAGTGGTGCAGACACGCATAAAGCAATATCATACTTTAATCAACAGGTCAAGATTTGGTATGCATCTCAATTACCTCTAAATATTAGTTTCTTCAAACAAATCCTTTCAAAGAGTACTTTCAAGTCGATCATCACATCTATGGTGTTGAGTATCTTTAAGGCTAAACTCTTAAGACAATTAAACAACACCTTATTTAGCATAGAACTCAAAACTTCGAAATACATTTCCAATTGACAACTCCTTCTATAAGCAAACTGTAATACTGCAAATTTATAGATGATAGAATGCTATGATTTATGATAAAAACAACTATTAATCCTAGGTAGTGGGTTGAGAGTAACTTTTAGATTCCATGTCAAAGGCCTATGCAAAATCGATAGTCATGACTTCGTTGGCAAGTGTTATATGTTGGGTTATGGAGTGCTCATGAGTTTTATTTGAAAAATAAAATATAAGAGAAAACGAATTTCCAGGCTGATGCTTTAACCTCAAACCTCATGTCCTAACCTGTAGCTATAACATGTAGCTATAACCTATTTGAACTGGAGCGCTTCTTTCATAATGGACAGTGGTGGCTTTTTTTGGATTTTAGTATTTGAAAAAAGAAAGAGAAATATAAATAATGCGTTGGGATGGACTGGGCTTCATCTACCCAAGCCAATTTATCTTGGCCGTATACTAGAGCCGATTTAGACATGGTCGTCGTCACCCATCTGCCCTAAAGAATTCCTGAGCGTTAGTTCCCTTAGGCCGCCGCCGTCGTGGTCCTCTCATTCTGCAAGTTCACCATCGTCACCGTCGCTGATTCGTGACCTGCCTCTGCAAGCCATGAACTGCTGGCACTCCACCGCCACTACGACCACATACGTTGATTGAGTCTGGAGCTCGATGCCTATGGCTACCATCTCGTCGGGTTCAACACCGCTGATTCTCCTTTTGCTTGAAGAGGTACTCCAAGCCATCCGTTAATTATATTTACTCCATGTGATTTGGGTAGTTTCCAGTTCAGTGCGTCTTTAGCAAGCCTAGCAGTAGATTAAGTCTAGTTTTATATTCTCCTAGGCAGTAGTCAACCGGAAGTACTTTTAGTAGTATCTTTGATAGTACCTTTGATATTGGTTAAGTGAATAATTGCTCTGGCGAGTAGCGTTATTGTAGCACAGAAACGAATGATGCTCTAGCTCATTTTAAGTTATTTTTTGACTCCATGATAGGATCTGTATCATAGTCGACCAGCTGAGTTATGCTCTCTAGTTTATATGTTTACAAGAGGAAACCCAGGTTCACATATACATGATGTTGTTATTGCTGCTAGAAATTTTAGTTCAAAGAAATTATGCTTGTACTGATTTGGTGATAACCAGGAGCTAGCTAGCCCTATCTCGTCGGTTTATGATTGAAGCTCAGATTTATTAGTTGTGGTAGTTAAATTATTTGGAGTGTTCCGTGAGTATACGCATGAAGGATAGAGATAGATTCTTCATCGTAGGAACGTTTCTACTTTTCTTGTATACTTCTAAAGTGATGTGTTTTGAGTGTGGTATATGTTTTAATAACAGGCATTTGTACTTCCGGCTCGAAAACCTACAATTCATAGTTTCATGCCAACGGTTAAGGCAAGTTCATAAAGGGATAATACTTTGCATGATCCCCTCACTTAACCTTTATTTTCTAGCAATTGTTATTTATTTAGTTGTTATATATTGGTTATATGTGTGGACATGAAGTGGATATAGCAAATGAGACAGTTGCACTTGCATTTTTCCATAGCAGTTAAAGACAGTACATAGTGTTGTGACCTACTAAGGTAGCCACATTGAGTCTGTTGATGTTGGGACGAGTCCCACATTGTCGGCAACCTACGAGTTAGAGTGAGTGGATGACGACGGGTGTTCACTCAGCAATACCGGTATACACAAAAGAAAAGTGAAATCAAAGAGTGATGGCTCGTGTATTAACAAGCTCGTTGGGGAACCCCAAGAGGAAGGTATGATGAGCACATCAGCAAGTTTCCCTCAGTTATGAAACCAAGGTTTAATCGAACCAGTAGGAGCAAGGAAACACCCCAAAGGTGTTGCTAGCTGAGCCTTGGCAGGGCGCACTACCGGTGCTAGTAGCAACGTGGAGACCTGCACAACACAACCACAGAACTTTGTCCCCAACTTGTGATGAGGTTGTCAATCTCACCGGTTTTGCTGAAAACAAAGGATTAAACGTATCGAATGGAAGGAAGTAAAAGTTTGCAGAAAGTAAACACAAAGCAGTAAACTTGTATGTAAAAGAAAGGGTCGGGATCTATAGTTCACTAGAGGTGGCTCTCCTTAAGATAGGTAACATGCTGGGCGAACAAATTACAGCGGGGCAATTGACAAACATCGAGAAAGCAATACATGCATATACTAATCATCTTGACACCTTTGGAACTTGATTGGGCATTACAACATTATACATAGACCGCCATCCAACTACATCTATGACTAATAATCCACCTTCAGGTTATCATCCGAACCCCCTCCAGTATTAAGTTGCAAGCAACAGATTATTGCTTTACGAATTGCGTGTAAAGTAAACAATACGATTGTTCTATGAACAAAGGATTGTTGTTTTCTCCCTAGTAGCAACAGCACATCTAGTACCTTAGAGATTTCTGTCACTTCCCCAGATTACCAGAGGCATGAACCCACTATCAAGCATAAATACTAACTCTTGGAGTTGCTAGCATCTACTTGGCCAGGATAGCTACTAACAACGGAAAGCATGCAAGATCACAAATAACAAAGACATGATAGAATCAATAATCAATCTGAAATAGCATCTCAATATCCATCGGATCCCCGCAAACACAACATGCAGAATTACAAATAGATGATCTTGATCATGAACGGAGCTCACAAGATCTAGACATGAAAGCACAAAGGAGGAGAACCAGCCATCTAGCTACTACATGGATCTGTAGTCCAGAGATGAACTACTCACGCATCACACCGGAGGCTTGCATGATGATGAAGAAGGCCTCCAGGGTGAATTCCCCTCTCCAGCAGGGTGCCGGGAAGAGCTTCAGATCCCTCCCGATCTAGGGATGGAGATGACGGCGGCTACAAACTCTTTTGTGGATTTTTTGATCGGGTCCTTAGGGTTTTCGTCCCAAGGGCATCTTATAGGCGGAAGGAGAGGCCGAGAGGGTGCTAGGGTCGGCCAGACCACCCCCTGGCGCGTTCTAGGCCTGGCCACACGACCAGGTGGTGTGGCCGGCCCCCAGCCTTCTCTGTCTCGTATTCTAGCATCTGATGACTTCCGGAAAAATAGGCACTTTGGCTTTTGTCCCGTCCAATTCCGAAAATATTCATTTTCTGACTTTCCTGGAACCAAAAATAGCAGAAAACAGGCAGTTGGCATTGTGGCTCTTGTTAATAGGTTAGTCCAAGAAATCATATGAAAAGTACTCCAAAGTGTGGACAAAACACAAGAAAGTGGATAAAACCAAGCACGAAACATCAAAAATTATAGATACATTTGCAATGTATCAACATCCCCAAGCTTAACTCCTGCTCGTCCTCGACTAGGTAAGTGATAAAAAGAAAGAATGATTTTTGAGGTGACATGAACCATCAAAGACTTGATCAAAGTATTTGTAAAACATTCAAAGCTGGGATCATAGTACTTCAATCATAACATGAAAGACAAAGTTCTAGCAATAAGACAAAGAAACTATGATGCAACATGAAAAGGCACAAACAAAAGATTCATGAATAACAATGCTTTGCAAGACGTTTGTTTGTTTCACATAAAGAAAACATAGCATAATAGTATTCAGCTTGTCCCTCATAGAGTAGCAAAAAAAATGCAAAGGACACCTTCAAAGTTCATAAGAGTGACTAGATACAAATAGTTTAAAACAAGCAATATCAAGTTATGCATCAGTCAACTAGTCTTGGGACAATGCTCTCAAAGTAGGTGCATAAAGGTAGAAGGTGGAGACTCAATATAATGGTGGAAGAAAGGCCTTCATAAAAGGAAGCAGAGATTCAAGTTTCATAAAGAGCTTCCAAAAATTATGGTACTTATAGCTTTCAGCTCTCATTGCCCCTATCATAAGCATCTTGAAGTGATTAAGGTTAAAGTGAACAAACTATGGTGTACATGCTTGACGAAGTATAAGTTAGAAATCTCATGTCCCTTGTATACGAGGGCCGCTCCTCATGCTACTCAAGTTTAGTCACCGGTAAGTTCTTGTCATCGTAAGTACATGTGTATCATAGAGAACCGCCAACGGGGTACCCCTTTCCCGATGATACGGAAGAATCCCCATATCAAAATGACAAGGCAAGCAGACAACGACCATCTCAGAAATCTTCTTAATTACCATGGGAATATGGTGTTTTTTCTCTCTTTCCTCTTTTCATAATCTCATTTTTTTTCTTTTCTCTTTTTTTCTCAATATAGGACTCTCTTTTTTTTATAAGAAGAATGCTTCATAGACAGCTCATTATGGTTACGCTACAGGTTTCCACCATGTCAGCATGGATTAGACCGGCGGCCCAGGCGTTTCTCTAACACACATACATAACTCCATGGACTTACAAGCTCCCCTTTCATTTCACACCGATGACATCCATATACAAAAGAGCATGATATCAACTAGGTACAAGCACCATGTGCAATGTTGAAAGCGTTGCCCATGACAGCATGGTTCTGCTAATTCCCAACAAATAAGTGCAAGCATATACAACATAGATGACACAATGGTTCAAGTTTATTAAGGGCAAGAAAAGTAAAGTGTGCCATCAAGTTCGTGAGAGCTTTAATCACTAGTTTTTTCATAACAAGTTTAATTCGGAAGGTAAACAAAAACATGAATATACTTGTAATAGCATAAGCTAGTAGGTAGGTATGGTGGACTCTTTGGAATAACTTGGTTTAAGGAGTTGAATGCATGAGTGGAACTCATACTTGGTTGTGAAGGCTAGCAAAAGACTGGGAGCGACAAACTAAGAGAGCAATAATGGCCATAATCATGCAGAGCGACAAAACATCATTGATCAAAGCATAAAGTGATACTACAAGTTGAAAACTAAAGGATCATAAAGGCTATGGTGACTTGAGATAGTCATAACATGGTGTGAGCATGCACCAAGTCAACCCAAATAAAGCATCAAAGGAGAATACCACTATACTATGCTTTAATATGCTAAAACAACGGATGATTCATCCAAGACACATTAAGCAATCTCAATTGTTTATAACAAGTCATGCTATAGCAAATAATACTAAGCATAAAGACAAAACAATATCAAGCATGGCATTACAAAGCATAGGCCACAGTCAAAAACAAGTTCTTTTTACCACATAAGCATGAACTTTCCTACTCTTTTCCAAACCAAACCAAACTATTTGCAAACCAATCTATGAAAAAGGGGGTCCAACCAATTTATTCAGAAAACTAAGCAAACCAAAGCAAATGAAAAACCAAAACAAAAACGAAAAAGAAGACGCTCCAAAAAAACACAATTGTGCATGAAACAATAAAAATGAAGCGTTTGGAACAAACCTGGGATTTTTATTAATGAAGAAGGGGATGCCTTGGGCATCCCCAAGCTTTTACGCTTGTACTTCTTGGATATTTCTTGGGGTGCCACGCATGGCATCCCCAAGCTTGAGCTATAGTCCATCCTTCATCTCATTACTCATTCCTTCCATACACCTGAAATTTTTCCTTCATACAAAACTTCACACAATCTCATTAGCAACATTAGTGCACTTAAGATAAATAAGTCTCAAGGTTCAGTTATAACACCAAATAAACTTCCATTAGAACACTAGATACTGTAGCACTTCCCTCAAAAAGCTCAATTCCCCAAAAGAACTCAAGAAGGAACCAACAAGAAGCAAATGCAGAAAATGGCAGAAATCTGTCAAAACAGACCAGCAGGTAAAGACGAATTTTTTCGAAAACCTTCTGTTGCTCAAATCAAAAAGTCTTGAACTAACAAAAGTTAGATAACAACATGGGGCAGAAGCACAAAAATTCACGCCTCAAAAAGACATTCAGAGATTTTACACGAATTTTTATGATGAAGCACAGAAATCTGTTTCGGGACAGCAACTTTCCCAATCATTACTTCTCTCTCATTAGAGGTTACTCTTGGCACAAAAAGCAAATAAAAAGGATAAGGAGCGGTTATTAATGAAGTAATAACTTCCAAGACTCATCTAAAACTTTTGGGTTATCTCCCAATAAGTACTTTTCTATAGCGCCTTGATACATTGCAAATGTATCTATAATTTTTGATGTTCCATGCTTAGTTTTATCCACTTTCTTGTGTTTTCTTCCAACTTTGGAGTACTTTTCATATGATTTCTTGGACTAATCTATTAACAAGAGCCACAGTGTCAGCTGCCTGTTTTCTGCTGTTTTTGGTTCCAGGAAAGTCAGAAAATGAATATTCTCGGAATTGGACGGGACAAAAGTCAAAGTGCCTATTTTTCCAGAAGGGATCAAGTGCCAGAATACGAGACGGAGAAGGGCCAGGGAGCCACCACACCACCTAGCCGCGCGGCCAGGCCTGGCCCGCGCCAAGGGGTGGTGTGGCCGCTCCCGACACCCCCTCGGCCTCTTCTTCCGCCTATAAGTTGCCCTCGGTATGAAAACCCTAAGTACCCAATCAAAAATCCACAAAAGAGTTTGTAGCCGCCGTCATCTCCATCCCTAGATCGGGAGGAATCTGAAGCTCTTCCTGGCACCCTGCTGGAGAGGGGAATTCACCCTGGAGGCCTTCTTCATCATCATGCAAGCCTCCGGTGTGATGCGTGAATAGTTCATCTCTGGACTACAGATCCATGTAGTAGCTAGATGGCTGGTTCTCCTCCTTTGTGCTTTCATGTCTAGATCTTGTGAGCTCCGTTCATGATCAAGATCATCTATTTGTAATTCTGCATGTTGTGTTTGCGGGGATCCGATGGATATTGAGATGCTATTTCAGATTGATTATTGATTCTATCATGTCTTTGTTATTTGAGATATTGCATGCTTTCCGTTGTTAGTAGCTATCTTGGCCAAGTAGATGCTAGCAACTCCAAGAGTTAGTATTTATGCTCGATAGTGGGTCCATGCCTCTGGTAATCTGGGGAAGTGACATAAATCTCTAAGGTACTAGATGTGTTGTTGCTACTAGGGAGAAAACAACGATCCTTTGTTCATAGAACAATTGTATTGTTTACTTTACACGCAGTTCGTAAAGCAATAATCTGTTGCTTGCAACTTAATACTGGAGGGGGTTCGGATGATAACCTGAAGGTGGATTATTAGTCATAGATGCAGTTGGATGGCGGTCTATATATTATGTTGTAATGCCCAATCAAGTCTTAGAGGAGTCAAGATGATTAGTATATGCATGTATTGCTTTCTCGGTGTTTGTCAATTGACCCGCTGTAATTTGTTCACCCAGCATGTTATCTATCTAAGGAGAGACACCTCTAGTGAACTATGGATCCCGGTCCTTTACTTTACATACAATCTACAATCTTTTACTACTTTGTGGTTACTTTCTGCAAACTTTTACTTCTTTCCATTCGATACGTTTAATCCTTTGTTTTCCGCAAAACACGGTGAGATTGACAACCTCATTGCAAGTTGGGGACAAAGTTCTATGGTTGTGTTGTGCAGGTCTCCACGTTGCTACTAGCACCGGTAGTGCGCCCTGCCAAAGCTCAGCTAGTAACACCTTTGGGGTGTTTCCTTGCTCCTACTGGTTCAATTAAACCTTGGTCTCATAACTGAGGGAAAACTTGCTGCTGTGCTCATCATACCTTCCTCTTGGGGTTCCCAACGAGCTCTACATCAACCACGAGCCAGCAAAGATTTTTCTGGCGCTATTGCCGGGGAGTCAAGGACATCTTCACAAGGGGAGTCCCTCATAACCAATCTCTTTACTTTGTTGTTTTTTGTTTTGCTTAGTTTCTTTTTGCTTTGTTTGCTTGTTTTGTTCTTCAAAAAACACAAAAAAATAGTTTTTCTTGTTTGCTTTCTTATTTCAAAAACACAAAAAAAGAATAGTTCCTATCTCATTATGTCTAGCCTTGCTCCTGTCACTATGTCACCCAAGGAAATGATTTTCACTTTTAAACAAGGAATTGAGGAAAGTTTTGAGGAAGCTTGGTCTAGAATCTCTGATCTACATGAAAAAACATAGCCTAAAATGACTCAAAGCTTGTTCCTTAGCAGTTTTTACCTTGGGATTGCTCTTTGCTATAGATATGCCCTAGATTCTATTGTGGGAGGAGACTTCCTCCAATGTAATGAGGATGATGCTATTAATGCTATAAAGAAATTGATCCTCACTTACAACATGCCTAGCCAAACTGATATTTCCTTCGCAAAAATATTTGCTAGGTTGGACACTCTTGAGGCTAGCACTACTAGATTAGAAGGGTGCTATAATACGCTTAGGGAGCATCATGATTATGTCCCAATAAACTCTAAACCATCAAAGTGGTTCCCTACAGTAAAGATTGAGATGAACGCTAAAACTTTTCAAGCTCGCTGTGATATCATGTCTGAATTTTGCCTTATGCTCAAAGATATTTATAAATCTCTGAATACTTGGGGGCTCGTTGAGGGAGGAAAAGAAATATATCTTACTAATAATACTACCATATTACCTCTTGGAATAGCTGAAGGAGTGTTTACAAAGATCCTTGGGAAAACGATTTCTATTGATTATCTTGTTATTGAATGTGCAGGAAAAGGACAAATTACACTTGGAAGGTCCCTATTGGAACTTCTTGGAGCAATAATAGATGTGGGAAAGGGGACCATGCACCTTTCTTCTCCACCAAACAATCATATTTTCCCCAAGGCTAAGAATAAAAGTAAGAGAGGTAAGGACAAGAAAGTTGGTTTTAATGCTTCTTTATTTGAGAACACTTGATTCTTTCTTTGCTTCTTATGCCTAACTTAAAGGCGTTAAAGAAAAGTACTTGTTGGGAGATAACCCAAGAGTTTTAGATGAGTCTTGGAAGTTATTACCTCTGTAATAACCTCCCCTTATCCTTTTTTTTTGTGCCAAGAGTAACCTCTAATGAGAGAGAAGTAATGATTGGGAAAGTTGTTGTCCCAAAACAGATTTTTGTGCTTGACCGTAAAAATTCCTGAGAGGGCTCTGTACGTCAGATTGAGCTGTCATTTTTTGTGCTTCTGCCCCAGGTTGTTATCTAACTTTCGTTAGTTCAATACTTTTTGATTTGAGCAACAGAAGGTTTTCGAAAAATTCGTCTTTACCTGCTGGTCTGTTTTGAAAGATTTCTGCCATTTTCTGCATTTGCTTCTTGTTGGTTCCTTCTTGAGTTCTTTTGGGGAATTGAGCTTTTTGAGGGAAGTGCTACAGTATCTAGTGTTCTAATGGAAGTTTATTTGGTGTTAGAACTGAACCTTGAGACTTATTTATCTTAAGTGCACTAATGTTGCTAATGAGATTGTGTGAAGTTTTGTATGAAGGAAAAAAATTCAGGTGTATGGAAGGAATGAGTATTGAGATGAAGGATGGACTAAAGCTCAAGCTTTGGGATGCCACGCGTGTCACCCCAATAAATATCCAAGAAGTACAAGCGTCAAAGCTTGGGGATGCCCAAGGCATTCCCCTTCTTCATCAATAAAAATCCCAGGTTTCTTCCAAACGCTTCATTTTTATTGTTTCATGCACAGTTGTGTTTTTCTTGGAGCGTCTTATTTTTCATTTTCGTTTTGGTTTTGGTTTGCTTAGTTTTCTAAATAAGTTGGTTGGACTCCCTCTTTCACACTTTGGTTTGCATTTAGTTTGGTTTGGTTTGGAAAAGAGTAGGAAAGTTCATGCTTATGTGGTAAAAAGAGCTCGTTTTTGACTGTGGCCTATGCTTTGTCATGCCATGCTTGATATTGTTTTGGCTTTATGCTTAGTATTCTTTGATGTAGCATGACTTTTTATAAACAATTGAGATTGCTTAATGTGCCTTGGATGAATCATGCGTTGTTTTAGCATATTAAAGCATAGTATAGTGGTATTCTCCTTTGATGCTTTATTTGGGTTGACTTGGCACATGCTCACACCATGTTATGACTATCTCAAGTCACCATAGCCTTTATGATCCTTTAGTTTTCAACTTGTAGTATCACTTTATGCTTTGATCAATGATGTCTTATCGCTCTGCGTGATTATGGCCATTATTGCTCTCTTAGTTTGTCGCTACCAGTCTTTTGCTAGCCTCCACCACCAAGTATGAGTTCCACTCATGCATCCAACTCCCTAAACCAAGTTATTCCAAAGAGTCCACCATACCTACCTACTAGCTTATGCTATTCCAAGTATATTCATGTTTTTGTTTACCTTCTACTTGTTATGAGAAAACTAGTGATTAAAGCTCTCACGAACTTGATGGCACACTTTACTTTACTTGCCCTTAATAAACTTGAACCATTGTGTCTTCTATGTTGTATATGCTTGCACTTATTTGTTGGGAATTAGCAGAACCATGCTTTCATGGGGAACACTTTCAACATTGCACTTGGTACTTGTACCTAGTTGATATCATGCTCTTTTGTATATGGATGTCGTCGGTGTGAAATGAAAGGGGAGCTTGTAAGTCCATGGAATTATGTATATGTGTTAGAGAAACGCCTGGGCCGCTGGTCTAATCCATGCTGACATGGTGGAAACCTACAGCGTAACCATAATGAGCTATCTATGAAGCATTCTTCTTATAACAAAAGGAGTCCTATATTGAGAAAAGAGAAAAAGAAAAAAAAGATACTATGAAAAGAGGAAAGAGAGAAAAAAACACCATATTCCCATGGTAAATAAGAAGAATGCTGAGATGCTCGTTGTCTGCTTGCCTTGTCATTTTGATATGGGGATTCTTCCGTATCATCGGGCAAGGGGTACCCCGTTGGCGGTTCCCAATGATACACATGTACTTACGATGACAAGAACTTACCGGTGACTAAACTTGAGTAGCATGAGGAGCGGCCCTCGTATACAAGGGACATGAGATTTCTGACTTATACTTCGTCAAGCATGTACACCATAGTTTGTTCACTTTAACTTTAATCACTTCAAGATGCTTATGATAGGGGCAATGAGAGCTGAAAGCTTTAAGTATCATAATTTTTGGAAGCTCTTTATGAGACTTGAATCCCTAATTCCTTTTTACAAAAGGCCTTTCTTCCACCATTATATTGAGTCTCCACCTTCTATCTTTATGCACCTACTTTGAGAGCATAGTGGCCATTCTTAGTTCTATGTGCATTGTCCCAAGACTAGTTGATTGATGCATAACTTGTTATTGCTTGTTTCAAACTATTGTATCTAGTCACTCTTGTGAACTTTGAAGGTGTCCTATGCATTTATATTTGTTACTCTATTGAGGGACAAGCTGAATACTTTTATGCTATGCTTTCTTTATGTGAAACAAACAAACGTCTTGCAAAGCATTGTTATTCATGAATCTTTTGTTTGTGCCTTTTCATGTTGCATCATAGTTTCTTTGCTTATTGCTAGAACTTTGTCTTTCATGTTATGATTGAAGTACTATGATCCTGATTGAAGTACTATGATCCCAGCTTTGAATGTTTTGCAAATACTTTGATCAAGTCTTTGATGGTGCATGTCACCTCAAAAATTATTTCTTTTTATCACTTACCTACTCGAGGACGAGCAGGAGTTAAGCTTGGGGATGTTGATACATTGCAAATGTATCTATAATTTTTGATGTTCCATGCTTAGTTTTATCCACTTTCTTGTGTTTTGTTCCAACTTTGGAGTACTTTTCATATGATTTCTTGGACTAACCTATTAACAAGAGCCAGAGTGCCAGCTGCCTGTTTTCTGCTGTTTTTGGTTCCAAGAAAGTCAGAAAATGAATATTCTCGGAATTGGACGGGACAAAAGCCAAAGTGCCTATTTTTCCGGAAGGGATCAAGTGCCAGAATACGAGACGGAGAAGGGCCAGGGAGACACCACACCACCTTGCCGCGCGGCCAGGCCTAGCCCATGCTAGGGGGTGGTGTGGCCGCTCCCGGCACCCCCTCGGCCTCTCCTTCCGCCTATAAGTTTCCCTCGAGACGAAAACCCTAAGTACCCGATCAAAAATCCACGAAAGAGTCTGTAGCCACCGTCATCTCCATCCCTAGATCGGGAGGGATCTGAAGCTCTTCCCGGCACCCTGCCGGAGAGGGGAATTCACCCTGGAGGCCTTCTTCATCACCATGCAAGCCTCCGGTGTGATGCGTGAGTAGTTCATCCTTGGACTATGGATCCATGTAGTAGCTAGATGGCTGGTTTCTCCTCCTTTGTGCTTTCATGTTTAGATCTTGTGAGCTCCGTTCATGATCAAGATCATCTATTTGTAATCCATACATGTTGTGTTTGCGGGGATCCGATGGATATTGAGATGCTATTTCAGATTGATTATTGATTCTATCATGTCTTTGTTATTTGAGATATTGCATGCTTTCCGTTTTTAGTAGCTATCTTGGCCAAGTAGATGCTAGCAACTCCAAGAGTTAGTATTTATGCTCGATAGTGGGTTCATGCCTCTGGTAATCTGGGGAAGTGACAGAAATCTCTAAGGTACTAGATGTGTTGTTGCTACTAGGGAGAAAACAACGATCCTTTGTTCATAGAACAATTGTATTGTTTACTTTACACGCAGTTCGTAAAGCAATAATCTGTTGCTTGCAACTTAATACTGGAGGGGGTTCGGATGATAACCTGAAGGTGGATTATTAGTCATAGATGCAGTTGGATGGTAGTCTATGTATTATGTTGTAATGCCCAATCAAGTCTCAGAGGAGTCAAGATGATTAGTATATGCATGTATTGCTTTCTCGGTGTTTGTCAATTGACCTGCTGTAATTTGTTCACCCAGCATGTTATCTATCTAAGGAGAGCCACCTCTAGTGAACTATGGATCCCGGTCCTTTACTTTACATACAATCTACAATCTTTTACTGCTTTGTGTTTACTTTCTGCAAACTTTTACTTCTTTCCATTCGATACGTTTAATCCTTTGTTTTCTGCAAAACACGGTGAGATTGACAACCTCATCGCAAGTTGGGGACAAAGTTCTGTGGTTGTGTTGTGCAGGTCTCCACGTTGCTACTAGCACCGGTAGTGCACCCTGCCAAAGCTCAGCTAGTAACACCTTTGGGGTGTTTCCTTGCTCCTACTGGTTCGATTAAACCTTGGTTTCATAACTGAGGGAAAACTTGCTGTTGTGCTCACCATACCTTCCTCTTGGGGTTCCCAACGAGCTCTACATCAACCACAAGCCAGCACGCCTTTAAGTTAGGCATAAGAAGCAAGAAAAAGGATCAAGTGTTCTCAAATGAAGAAGCATTAAGATTAATACCAGAAATATCTTCAATAAGGCAAGGTATATCATCCAAATAAGTTCTAGAAGATCCTCTCTCAGTGCTCTTAGGTTCACTACTTTCATCAAACGGGTTTTCAGGAACGATCCAATCAAGATTCTTTTCTATGGCTTCATGCATTGCTACTAGTTTAAAGGGTATTGGTATCTTCGGTTCCTCCCCATTAGGTTCGGTTTTGTTCATATTTTCTCTAGTACCAACAACATCTACACACGAGCCTAGCATATTGAAACATTCAAAGACTTTTCTAGCTTCTTTGGCAACATCATAGAATTCCTTAAACAAAGTTTCTAGAATAAAATCCCTCTTTTCAGGGTCCTCGATTTCTTTAAGCTTAAGAAACATTACTTGCATTAAGGGGTTGAGGTTAACAAACCTAGCTTCTAACATGTGAATTAAAGAAGCTGCAGCAATCTCATAGTTTGGAGCAAGTTCTGCAAGGGATCTATCCTCAGTATCCTCATGTTTACTAACATGATTAAAGAATTCTTCAATATTATCTTTCCCAATTATAGAACCACTACCAATTGAAAGGTCTTTCAGGGTGAATTTAGGGATCAACATGGTGAGCTAAGGAAGAGGTGACAATTAAAGGAGACTTAATTTTTTGTGTTTTCAAATAAGAAAGCAAACTAGTAAAACTAATTTGTGTTTTTATAACAAAACAAGCAAACAAAGCAAAAAGAAACTAAGCAAAACAAAAATAACAAAGTAAAGAGATTGGTTATGAGGGACTCCCCTTGTGAAGATGTCCTTGACTCCCCGGCAACGGCGCCAGAAAAGTGCTTGATGACTCGTGTATTAACAAGCTCGTTGGGGAACCCCAAGAGGAAGGTATGATGAGCACAGCAGCAAGTTTCCCTCAGTTATGAAACCAAGGTTTAATCGAACCAGTAGGAGCAAGGAAACACCCTAAAGGTGTTGCTAGCTGAGCCTTGGCAGGCGCACTACCGGTGCTACTAGCAACATGGAGACCTGCACAACACAACCACATAACTTTGTCCCCAACTTGCGATGAGGTTGTCAATCTCACCGGTTTTGCTGAAAACAAAGGATTAAACATATCAAACGGAAGGACGTAAAAGTTTGCAGAAAGTAAACACAAAGCAGTAAACAGTTTGTAGATTGTATGTAAAGAAAGGACCGGGATCCATAGTTCACTAGAGGTGGCTCTCCTTAAGATAGATAACATGCTGGGTGAACAAATTACAGCGGGGCAATTGACAAACATCGAGAAAGCAATACATGCATATACTAATCATCTTGACTCCTTTGGAACTTGATTGGGCATTACAACATTATACATAGACCGCCATCCAACTGCATCTATGACTAATAATCCACCTTCAGGTTATCATCCGAACACCCTCTAGTATTAAGTTGCAAGCAACAGATTATTGCTTTACGAATTGCGTGTAAAGTAAACAATAAAATTGTTCTATGAACAAAGGATTTTTTTTCTCCCTAGTAGCAATAGCACATCCAGTACCTTACAGATTTTTGTCACTTCCCCAGATTACCAGAGGCATGAACCCACTATCGAGCATAAATACTAACTCTTGGAGTTGCTAACATCTACTTGGCCAGGATAGCTACTAACAACGGAAAGCATGCAAGATCACAAATAACAAAGACATGATAGAATCAATAATCAATCTGAAATAGCATCTCAATATCCATCGGATCCCTGCAAACACAACATGTAGAATTACAAATAGATGATCTTGATCATGAATGGAGCTCACAAGATCTAGACATGAAAGCACAAAGGAGGAGAACCAGCCATCTAGCTACTACATGGATCTGTAGCCGAGAGATGAACTACTCACGCATCACACCGGAGGCTTGCATGATGATGAAGAAGGCCTCTAGGGTGAATTCCTCTCTCCGGTAGGGTGCCGGGAAGAGCTTCAGATCCCTCCCGATCTAGGGATGGAGATGACGGCGGCTACAAACTCTTTTGTGGATTTTTTGATCAGGTCCTTAGGGTTTTCGTCCCAAGGGCATCTTACAGGAAGAAGGAGAGGCCGAGGGGGTGCTGGGGTCGGCCAGACCACCCCCTGGCGCGGGCCAGGCCTGGCCACGCAGCCACGTGGTGTGTCTGGCCCTCAGCCCTTCTTCGTCTCGTATTCTGGCATCTGATGACTTCCGGAAAAATAGGCACTTTGGCTTTTGTCCCATCCAATTCCGAGAATATTCATTTTCTGACTTTCCTGGAACCAAAAACAGCAAAAAATAGGCAACTGGCACTGTGGCTCTTGTTAATAGGTTAGTCCAAGAAATCATATGAAAAGTACTCCAAAGTGTGGACAAAACACAAGAAAGTGGATAAAACCAAGCATGGAACATCAAAAATTATAGATACATTTGCAATGTATCAAAGAGCATGTAGGCATACAGGATCATCATCGTGACATGACTAGTGTTACAAGATAATTGTTGGTGGCATGTTTTATGCAATGCTTATCATTTCTTTATGTACTTGTTGAGTACTTTGTACTCACCCTTGTGCCTTCTATGTTTTTAGGTACCATTTGAGGACGGTATGCATGGGATGGGAGTAGCACCTCTACATTTTACACATGCTACTTTTCGCACATTACAATACTCTATAGATAGAAGAGTTTAACTACACTCTAGATTGCTCTTGCCTTATCTTTACTATACGATTTGGTTTATATTGTGGCTATGAGACATCATGGATCTAAAGTTTTAACTTGTTCTTGTTGAACCATGTGACTGTTTCTAAGGATAAAATTGGATGAGTATTATTATTTTGTTGCCATGGATGTCCCCATAAACAAAGGAGACTCTGCTGGAATTTATAGTTTTGTACCAATATGAGAAGTGCTTAAAGTATGTGTAGCATTGCCAGATAGGGTAGATATCTGGGGTGTTACAGTTGGTATCAGAGTGAGGTTTTAGGTCTCTGGAGTAGAATAATAGTAAATATTATTTTTTGCCAATATCTTGAACAACTAAAACTTGTTTTTATTTAACCTAACCAACCAAAAAAAATACTTTATTTAAAATTTCAACACTTAAAACTTGACACACTGGTGCACAATAGGATGGGTTTGGGTCATACATTTCACTTATGCTTTTGTTGTATTTTACTATTGATCTCTTGTATTGGTATACTGTTGCCGTGAGAGGCTCGCAGACTTTGCTTTAGGTACCACCATCCCTTTATTGGTGGTAGTTGACTATTGAGAGAGGGAGAGAATCTTCATGGTTGACGAATTCATCACTAGAAGTAGAATATTTGATATTGTAGGATAGTTCATTAAACACGTGAATTATGTGATAAAGGTACTAGATTGATAGATTTAGATATTTATGTTACATCATTGGACTCATGCCGATATAGTTGACGAGATTCGTTTTGACATGAAAGTTTGAGTTTAATATAATGTTAGCATGGAAGATTAAAGTTTTATTACCTGGATTATTTGAAGATTTGATATCAAAGGAATTTGAGAGAATAGTTTGCTAATCTTGAAGAGGCGGTGGATAAGGTGATTGGTTTTCAAAAGAATAAAGATTGATTGGATAACCTAGCAGGTGTAGTAGATAATATAATGCTATGAATACGTATCTTGATCCAAATCAACATGAGAAGTGCTTCCCTCTATCAATGTCTCCTAAACCATCTAAAAAAATGTCTCGTAAACCGCACGGTTCCTTTGTCTTCCCTATTCCCATTCACCTATCCTTTATAGTGCATTACATGCACTTGCCTTGATTTGAGGATCGCCATCTAGTACTCAAAGATCAGTATTGATTTCTAGAATAAGGATGGTGAAGTTTGTCAATCACTTACTTCAGATGTCCTCGTTGAACATTAGTCTTCCAGAATTACCTCCTATTTGTCTTATTCTCTGTATGTTGTTTTCTTGTATGACTTTTGTTGGTGCCTATTTTCTCACCTTGTAATATAAGTAATGGTGAATGCACTATTCTACTTGAGGCAACCTAGATGTGCTTTAAAAAGATGTATTGTTTCTTAAAGTCTTTTCCTTTTTGTTATTCCATGTGCGAAGCTCTTAGCCTTCCTATATACTTTGTAAGTGTTAGTTTTTTTAGATCAAGTAGGTAATCCATGAAGTGACTCTTTTGTTCTTTTAAAAGTATGTTTAGAACAAGCATCCCCTGAGTGTTCTTGAAAGATCAATAGGTTAGACTTTTGTAGTGGCTTTGCAAGAAATATCTATGGGAGTCGACCTCAAACCTTTGGTTTGTGCCCATGAAATCTATTTGCAATGCGAGTGAGGATGCCCGAGTGTTAGTGTTGTAGTTCACTACTTCAATTACAGAGTTAATAGTTTGGGTGCGGGATGGATTGGCCCCCATACCAATTACTCTTATTATTCACTCTTGTAGGTTGAAGTGGTGAATCAATGTGTGCATTCTCCTTTAATTCCTTGAGATACGATGGTGTACAACCTGAAACACAGAATGCGTATTGTTCCAGATGTAGAGAGGCAACGTCTACCAAGCATAGGAGATACGGTGAGGCTAAACCTTTATCATTTCATGGTATCACATCAGAGATAGGCCACCATGACAGATTTTGATAGGTTATGTAGTGTTATCTAGTTGTGTTGCAAAGTTTAAGAGTGAGAGTGATGAACATTTAATGGTCATGAAACATCTACATTCTTCATAGTGATTTTATGTTTTAGCGAGAGAATAGTTGTTTATGACCAGAATACTGTAACATCCCAAATCTTTAAGAAATGTTATCAAGATCCAAAGCACCCAATTTAGGGTTAACAAAAAACTCTTTATTATTACAAACAATTATGAATGCATGTGTGTTTGCATTAATATAGAATTGTTTGAAAATGTCGTGTTTGATTGTTCTAATGGTTGTAAAATGATTCAAAGATGAATGCCACATCATCTAGATCATTCAAAAACAAAATCCAAAGAAAAAGAAATCAAATAAGAATAAAAAGACCAAATGATCACTTTGGCCATTTTAATCCACTAGGCCACTTTAGGTGTTCCTAGAAGTAAATTTTAAACAGAAACATTCTCAACTCTTTTCACCCCTTGCTAGTACAAGTAAAGATCTACCAAGGCCCATTTTAAAATCTTACGGAAACCTTTAGCAAGACAATTTAAATGACATTGGAAAATTGAATCCATTACATATGCATAGATCCCACTTTTTCAAAAACCACTCAAATGAACTCCACTTAACAATCCCAAGCAACCATAGACTACCAAGCATAAGATCAAAGCACCCACCAAAAATCTTCTCAAAATTCAAATAAAATTCTCTTGCGGCCATTGTGTCGAACACTTAGTGAGCACTGAATTAACTGCCTAACTATTACTGTTCTAGAGCAGTGATCAAGTGCCACCAAGGCCTCAATCCACTCCCCTTGTCTCCCATAGTTCCAACCATGCCATCAAGGAGCTACCTCTTAGCCTCTAGCAGCAGTGTCGAGCCACCCCGAGGCCATGCTCGCCGGTCGAGCATGGACAACTCCAAGCCGATCACCCCGCCCTCTTCTGTCATGCCTAGGAGGTAGGCGAGACCACACCGTCGCCCCTGTCCCTTCCCCGAGCCCTGCCAAGCCCTGGACCACCCACAGAGCGCCGCGTCCACCGTGTCTACGCCATGCCGAGCACGCGCCAGAGCGCCGCGCCTGAAAAGCATGCACACGCCGCCCCTCGATCGCAGCCCGCGCGCGTCGCTCCGCCTTGACCCCAGCAACCGCCTGGACATGCCCTTTTGCCGCCGATTGACCCGCTGCCACCATGAGCCGCGTCGAACACCGCCTCTGCCGCTCAGAGCACGAGCCGTGCCCGACCAATTGCCACCGCCCCTAGCCGCGCCATTACGCCATAGAGGACCGCCAGTAGACCACGCACCGTCCCCTACCATCAACCACGACGATAGCGCGATATACCGCCCTCGCCGGAGACGCCCGCCCATCCCGTTCGGTCGCTTCGTCGGACTATAAGTAGAGGCCACTCCCAGCCTCATTCTGCACACCACTCACCTCCCCTCTCGCCACTGACCATCCCACACTTCTCCCCGGAGCCACTCGAGCCGTCAGTCACCGGAATTTTGCCGAAGCTCGCCGCAACAGAGGAGAAAGGGGTTCGTTGATTGCGACTGCCCCAGGAGCCGCCGCGACCATGCCTAGCACCACCGTTGTCCACCAGTTTGATCGCCCCCACCGCCGAGCCTAGCTGGAGCCCTGGTAAGCCCCAATGCACCCCCACCGAGCCGCTAGGGCTCGTTCTCGCCGGCGACCTGTTCGTCATCGACGATGAACCACAGCCGTTGATCCCTGTTCTAATCGCACGACTGATATTGCCCCGTACCGCTTCGCGTTAGATGCGCCGCTGACATGCGGGACCCCCTTGTTAGTTGCCCTCTGCGCCGTGGAGCGCCACTGGGCTGGCCCGTTTAGTTTCCCGCGCTAGCCCACAAATTCAAATAAATGTTTTTTTAGAGTTAAACCATATTCTGTCCACTTGTTTAAAAATCATTTCAGAGAGATCCACTTAACCAAAATGCATGATTCAAATTTTGCTAGAAAGATAATTAAAATATCTATCCAGGCCCGTTGGATTTAAATCGATTGGAGTTAGAGATCACTTATAGCAAAAATAACAAGACAAAGACTTTTCTACTTTCAAACATTTTTCAAAAATCAACCATAATAGCTTTTGAGTTGATTCCAACTCTCAAAAATCACATTTGACAATACCTATCTGAATATGTAATAATAATTTTAGGTTTGCATGCAGTGACTTTGGACTAGTACCAAAATAATGATATATAGGCATTTCTAGTCACTTTAAATCATTTAAATAATAAACTTAAACTTATTGAAATATGAGCCAACATTTAAATCACATTCCCATGCATTAGAATATGTGGTGATGACATGTGTCCACATGATCCCATATTTTAATTGGAGAATATTAAATCTTAATTAATTTCAATGAGTAGAAATTACTTTTCTCAAATAAAATAAATGAAACTAGTTCATTAAATCTTGTGATGAATGTGATGATACTAGATCATCAAGTGTGTGTGCCTTAGTGTGCTAAATAGACTAGTTAAGTATTGTTTGGTGATTGTGTATCCCGTATGTATTTATAGACGATAGTACCGACCAAGTCTACGAAGAGGAGGAGTTTTACCCCGAAGAAGACGAAGAGAACTTTAATCACTGCACCAATCAAGGCAAGCTATTGTTAGCAAGCTAGAATTATACAAGATAACCTAAGCAAGATGCATTAGGCATGCTTTGGTTATACCTCTTGATTTATACCCATCCCAAGTTTTACTTACAAGTTTTAATTTTGCTTTATCAAAGTTTCTTTACTTCTAGTAATGCTTTGTGAGATTTTAGAAAGTAGTTTAGATAGCATAAATAGTATAAAACTTGGCCTATACTAGATGTCATTCTATGGCATGAGATTGAGATTAGCATCCCACCTTAGTGAACACTCTTAACTTGTGGTTAGAGCTAAACTCAAAACTTGATCACTCTAGATGGGAATACTTGGTGAAAATGATTATGAAAACCTTGGAATGGTGAGTCATTCTATTGAGATGTTTTGACATGTGTTGAGAAACACAAATGGTTTATGATGATGAAAATGTTGAGGCATGAGCCTTAGCCCTTTATAAAAACTGATGGTTGAGTTCGGATGCGATACCATTCCAATTATACCGTACAACCACAATACCTCAATTGGGTAAGGCTTAGCCGGAAGTTTATATGCATTAGTATGGGTTCCCTCACGGGAGAGGTTTGAGCTGAGGCTACCTCTCGATGTTGTCCACCTATGCAGTGCTCAGGATGGCAGATGGTCATGGCTGGGAGGCCAAGCTCATAGGAGAGGTGCTTATACTAGGGTGTGTAAAGGAAAGGTTATGATTGATTATCCGCATACTAAGTATGATGATTCAGGGTTATCCCTGACAGATGTATCGAATTTTGTGGTGAAAGTGTACCACCTCTGCAGAGTGTCAAACTATTTGAATAGCGACGTCCGCGGTCATGGACAGTTGGAGTGGCCATACTGTTCCGTCGTCAGATGTTTTCAAAATAACTTATGAAATGATTTGTGACTTGACTTGACCACAACAGGGTTGTGACTATGAAAACTAAGTTCCCACTTAGATGATTTAGAACTTTATTCTATCTTTCTTTGTTTCTGAACTCAGCTTAGGTTTCAAACTTAAACTTGCAAATAAACTTAGAGTTTAGCATTCCTACTAGAACTACCTTACTTGTTAGTGATAGTTTGCGAGTACTTAAAGAGTACTCGTGGCTTTGTCCCTGGCTATTCCCGTGGCCAGACTATGAGGAGGACTATCCGGAAGAAGGACCGCAGGACGGCTACGACAACTAGGATCATCTACCATCGTCAGCATTTCCTGTGACACTAAAGATGGAGCCCACCGCTACGCTTATTATTCCGCTACTTGTTTGTATTAAGACTGGATCATGAGATCCTTTATTTGTGTAAAACCTTATTATGGTTTGTAATAAATGATGTACTGTGATATCCAATTTGTTATGTCTCGCAAAAATGGTAATCCTGGGATTGCGATGTATGGCATAACAGGCATCTGGGATTAAAAACCCGGGTGTTGACAGATACCATCCTTGTTTCCAATTTCTCCAAGAAAAGGCGTGTAGTTTCACTTTGATCTTATTCATGGTTCTACACCACATTTGTGTCTCCTTACCATTTGTTATAACCATTCAAGAAGAATTGAAGAAGTTGTTGGCCGATAGGTTAATCAAAGTTTTTATTGATTGTGTCTCACCTAGGGGATCGCATGGTAGTAAAAAAATTGTGGATTCCCATACTCTTAGCATGGTAACCATCGAGAACAAATACCTTTTGCGCTACATAAAGGACTTGTTTGAAGATTAATATACAACTTATCTATAGTCAGATTCATGTCCGTCTTCTCTAATTATGGGCATTGTGAATATAAAATTATGTCTTTTGGACTAAGCAGTGCCAAAACAATGAATAACATGCTATGGAGGTTCCTTGATTACTTTGAGTTAGTGTTCACTGATGATGTCCTCGTAAATTCCAAGACAGGGAAGTGTCTGAGCGGCATTTGAGGCTTGTTCTTGAGAATCTTAGAAAGAAAGAGAAGAATGTAAATCTAGACAAATGTGAGTTTGGTTTTCAAAAGTGGATTCTCTAGGATATGTGTGTTCTCACGCAACATAGAAGGGTTATTTCTTACGCTCTTAGGCAATTAAATAAAAGCATGAGTGCAACTATCCTACTCATGATCTAGAACTTGCACTTGTGATAGTTAAAATCATCAGTGGACACATTATCTTTATGGACAATCTTGTGATAGTTTCACTTATCATAAGAGTTTTAAATTCCTCTCCACAGAAGGAGTTAAACTTGAGGCAAAGACGATGGCTAGAATTTATAAAGGATATGACTTCTCTATCCAGTACAACCTAGGCAAGGCTAATTTATTTTTAAACGCTCTTAGTTAAAAGTCTATTCCTCCCAACACTGATTGTCTTATTGCTGAATTTGGACGGATAGGCATCTTATCTTCTTTTGTTGGTGTAGCACACGAGGGACACAGTTTAGCCTTTAGAGAGATGCAACATTGTAATATCCCGAATTTTTCTAAATGTTAATTTTGGAGTTATTTTAGTCGCCAAAATTTGACTTGTTGAACCATAAGCCTTATGAAAAAAATTCAAGACCATGATTGGGTTCGTCTCGTCAAGCTGATAAAAAAAGAGTACTCCCTCCGTCCCAGAAAAGATGTCGCCACGTCTATTTTGCAAAAAGGCCTTTGACTAAATTCCGACCAAACCCACGGTCCTCCTTTCCGTCTTATCTTCCTCGTCCGGCTCACTCGCTCTCCGGTCTCCCCACGCGGCCACGCCGCCCCTCGCCACCCCAGTCCGCCTTGCTCCCCCAACCCCCACACCCACCCCAGGACGCCGCCTTGCTTCCACCACGCTGCACGGCCGCCGCCTTGCTCGCCGCACCTCGTTTTCCCTCTCCTCGTTCGAAGAGAATCCAATCCTACGCCTCCGGTGCTCAAGGTTGGATTTTCCGTCCAAGACGCCACCGCCGTGGCGCTTCTCCACGCTGCCGGGACGGATTTGCTAGCAGCTGCTCGATCTTCTCTCTGACGGCGGGAGAAGCTTCGCGAGCCCCTGGAGAAGGTTGGATCCTTCGCCTGGGCTTGCTAGCTCCGCGAGCTCTAGGAGATTCAAGGTGGGATTTTTTTGTGTGTCATGAACCCCGTTAATTTCGTCTTGATGAACTGATTTTGTGGGAAAATTGGTCGTGAACTGAGTTGATTTCAACTTGATGAATTGATTTGGTGACCAAATTGTGTTAATTTTCCTTTTGAAACCTAGAAGATTTGGGCCTCTTTCCCTGGACCCTGCTCAATGGCGAGGCTATACGGCCTGCACTGCAAACCGAGCGAGCTCTGAGCTGCTACTAACGAACAAGAACTAATCCAGGATTCCAGGTCCACGTCAGGATCTCCATAGGTACCCCCTGCTATTCCAGGTCCATGGCAGGATTTTTGCTTATTCGGTGTAATTATGCTTTTCCTTCTACTCCAAGGGATGGTTCTAGTGGTGAAACACAAGCCATGTACTTGTGCTGAACCAGCCGCGTCCTAGTCCTGAAGCTAGGTATGGTTCCTGTATCCTTCTGCAATAAACTGAAGTTCCACTTTTGTTTGCTTTGCAATCAACTGTCTTTCAGACAAGATCTTGTCATGCTAATCTACAACAAGTACCCAACCATTTTTTAACGCCTCCTGAGGAGAATGTAAATCTCTTAATTTGTAGTACATCATTGATGTTTAATCTGTCCTGACATGAGGATCCAGATGCATAAAAAATGTAAGGAAACAGTGAAATAATCCTGTCATGTGTAAGTACTGCCTGCCTGCCTGATTGCAATATTGTAATTCATGAGTAGTGTAGCCTCGCAGTCCCTGACAGCTTGCCGGAGGCGCTGTGAACAACTGTTACTCGATGGGCATCAGGGTCTTAGATATTTTTTGGGATGAACAGGGTTAAATATATTAAAGATCGTGTTCACTGTTTTTGGTGGTTTTAACTTTTCACTAAGCAGAAGTTCTTTCTCCAGATTAAAAGTGAGATACTCGTTCTTAAGGAAAACAATATATATTTAAGCTAAAAATAGAGCAAGCTAATTAGACCAATCACTTACTGGTTAGTAACTTTTACTACTAGCTAACTAGGTTGCTCCAAGGCTAATCAAGCTCTTTATTATTTTTTAAGATTGTGATTGATGGCTAGCTAGAAAAAGACCAAAGAAGTTATCCCAACACCACATTGTCACTCAGCCGTAATAAAGTAGAAGACACGCATTGACATTACTACTGATTTTTGGGACTAACCCCATGAGGCCATGAAATACAATTCCCCACGCATGTGCCAAAATGAAAATTCTTGTATATGATGTTACATCTTGTATGACAAGATGAAACCATACCACATCATGTTGGAAAACACGAGCTGATTTGATCAGCTGGCAAAAAAGCTCAAATTTAATAATGTTTACAAATTAGAAAAACAATGATGTGCATATTTTGCTGACTACTACTCCCTCCGTCCGAGAATAAGTAACTTGGATTTGTTTAGATTTGGAAGTATCTATACACTAAAACACGTCTAGATTCATACGAATCTAAACAAACTCAAGTCACTTATTTCCGGACGGAGGGAGTACTACTTATAGAAGAAATGGAGTTTCAGTTGTTAGAAGTTGGTGAGTGTTGTATGTTGTAATTCATCTTTTGTTATTTTTCCTCGGTTGCTAATTTTGAATTAACTCGATTTGTTGTCAGGTGCAATGGGGATGAACCTTCATCCATTCTTGTTCCTCGGTTGTTCACCATCCATGTATCCACATCCCTACTGTAACATGATATCAGTACTGCAGTTAACAATCTGTCGGCAGCTAATATTGTAGGTATACTATGTAGCTCTGCTCTATTTATCATTTGTTACAGCTATGCACTTATTTTCTCCTTTTGCAAGACCGTAGTTTTGTTTCGATACTGATGTTTAGATAGTGAAGTCCCAGGAAGTATCTGGCTTTTTTACTTGCTTTGATAGAAGTAGTTCTACTCCATGGAGTATTAGGTACAAGTTTGTTAGAGTAAATTATTGGAATCGTAAATTGTTGGAGTAAATTCCTGAAATTGTTTCTTGGAGTAAACCTTTTTCCAGGTTCATGCTTCTTCCACTCTACATAAGTAATAGAATCATAACTGCACATAAGTACTCTTTTACAGCACATCTTCTACTGCATTACTCCTGGAATTTTCTCAATGAACTTGACAGTGCACTGAAACTTTGCAAATACTCCTAGTAACAGCAGTGCACTGTGTTGTTTGAATTAGAACCTGTTGAATATTATTGACCGTGCACTGAAATTTTCTCAATGAACTTGACAGTCATTAAATCTCCGTTGTGCATCAATTTGATGCCGGCTTTTCAGTTTTCCTTGCATGTTCAGTATCAAAAGAACTTTGGAGGTATAACAGAGAGGTACATGCAAGACTGGACACATACTGTAAGTTTCTGAACTTGCAGTCGAAATTCATCAAGATTTTGATTCTTAGACTCGAACTCATACTACTGTAAAAATTCATCTAGATTTTGATTCTTTGACTCGACGCTTTGACAGACTCAGTACAACTGAACCTATACAATACATTTCAGTACAACTCAAGACACAGCCGGGAGATCATGGGCAGGAGCTGGATGCGGCAAGGCAGGGCGCAACTTCCTCCTAGCCGCGGCGGCTAGGCAAGGTGCAGCTTCCTATGGCCACGATGGCAATGGAGATGAGCGCCACATCATCCTCATCCTCAAGAAGAAGGCGGCAACCTCCTCGTCGACGACCTCCTTCCATGGCGGAGTGGTGGCGGAAGGCGAGGGAGCTGCGGAGGCGGGAGGAACGACGATGGGAGCAGCGCGCCCGTAGGACAGAGCGCGGCTGATGGCAATGGTGATGAGCGCCACATCATCCTTGTCCTCAAGAAGAAGGCGGCAACCTCCTCGTCGACGACCTCCTTCCATGGCGGAGTGGCGGCGGAAGGCGAGGGAGCTGCGGAGGTGGAGGGAATGGCAATGGGAGCAGCGCGCCCGTAGGACAGAGCGCGGCTGCGTCCGCAAGCTCCTGCACGCCGAGATCGATCTCTTGTGCTTCCGCGATTTTGGACTCCCGGCTCCGGCGGGAGGCCGGTGGGATCTTTGCCGCCTCCGGTGGCGCGAGGGCAGCGGGACGACAACCGACTGATCGATCGACGGAGGCAGCATGACGGAAAGATTTCAGTTTGGATTTCGATTTTGAAGCCTAAATTTCAAACGTTCTGCATGTATTAGGGATATTTTTGCAAAAAGTAAAATGAACTAGAGGCTTAGAGGGCTGCGACATCTTTTCTGGGACGGAGGGAGTATAAGTTTATGCGCATTTGAGTTCGGATGAATATTTGGAGATTAGGAAATTTCAGGATACGTTTAGAAAAAAATTGAAATAAAAGAAAAAGGAATCCACGGACTAGACCCAGACTTCAACCTGAACCAAACATACCTGGACGCCTCGACGCCACCGCCACATCGCCTAGGGTTCCGCAGTTGTGCGCCGCCGGTAGCTGCTCCGGTGCGAGCGTGCCTGGTCATCGTCGCCTGCATCAGCTCGACTCCCTCTTCCATCGTTGTTCATTGCCAGGTGCCTGAGTCTTTCCGCCGGTCACCACCTGTTAATTTTTGTTCGAATTGGAGACTTGTCCGCACCTAGTTCAATCACCTGGTAAATTGTGGTACGAGTCCTGCAGTCAGCTACACTGGATTTGGAAACCAAGCTGCTATTCATCCTATTTCCAATCTGTAGCCAATTTTAGTGTGTGCGGCTCTTATCTGGATTTGATGGTTGGCCCGTTGTTCTGCTAAAATAGAATTTGCCTATTTCATGGAAGGATTCAGGTGTGCACGTGCTACTGCTGTGTTGTAGTTTGATACACGAAGGACATTTTTATTAGTTGAAGAATGCTAGGAAATTAAGTGATCAATTTCAGAACGATCTGCTGATAGTTTTCTGATAGTTACTACGGATGGGCTCGGTGAAGTATGTTTGGGTTCAGCTCCCTGGACATAATTAGAATTAAGACTACCACTGTAATTTAGGTTGTTTCATTCCAGAACAGTTTCTAAAACTGTTTTACCTTCAGGTTTTGAAGGCACGGGTGCTGGAGGTTGTTCTTCAGTCTGCACGTCTGTTCTAAGGCAAGTGCATGACAGAGCCCTGTGTGTTATGGTTGCCATCTTTGGATTGTTGGCTGTGTGATGTTGGTTCTTCCTTTGGTGAATAAGTTACAAGTGAAATGTTGTCGAAAAGTTTATTTTAAGCTAGGGCGGTGAATAAGTTACAAGTGACTATTCCGGAGCGGACGATGATTTAAGTTATTATATAACTACTCCCGTGAGCTTGAGCTAGGTCGGTGACAATTCACTTGATTAACTATTCCGCAAGGTCGGTGAGGAAGTTAACAGTGAATATTCCGGAATGCTCGTATCATAAAGTATAATATGCATAACAGTGTTTCTAGTTATCCTTCGAAATGAGTATTGGATTTTGTATGTTGTTGATTCGGTTCTGAATTTGTACTTGCTGAGTATATATTTTTACTCACTCTTGCCTTTTCTTTGGTTTTATTTGGGTTTCAGGTACTCAGTGTAGCGACATGCATGGGAGGGAGTAGTTCGCCACCACTTTGGCACACACATCAATACTACATATCATAGAACATCTACCACACATAATTCTTAGTTTACTATTATTACTTTATCATAATTCGTGGAGTCGTTTGCATGTTCTTGTGAGCCTTTGGTCGCTCTAGCTTTAGTATTCTGGCCATGGAATGGTTATTCACTATATGAACTGTGTGGTTGCTTGTCTATAAGGGTGTTACTGGCTATATCTCTTATACTGTGTTTTGCCTGACGTGGATGTTCTTTGAAACAAAGGAGGTGTTGCTAAAATTTTGGATTATCGTTTGTTTTTCGTAGAAGTTTAAGATGTGTCGTAGCACTACCAGATAGATAGAAATCTGGGGTGTTACAGTTGGTATCTGAGCCTAGGTTGTAGGTCTCTGGTATAGTTGGTTAATGAGTTAGGATAAAAAAATTATTTTCTTAGGATTGATAAACAACTAAAATTTTATAACCTAACATTACTAAAACTAGATTTATAACCAATTAAAACTTGACACACGATGCACATTATGATGGGCTTTGGGAATGCATTGCATTTACGCTTTCTGTATTTTTATTGCTAACTCTGTCTTGTAGATGTTGTTGCACCTATTGGCAATAGTTTATCATGAATTATTTTTGGCGTCTAGCCTCTTGTGTGAGTATGTTTTACATTGTTTATTTCTCTCGTTGGTCTTGTTCTTTGATTATTTGATCTTATCTTATTAATGTTGTGATACAGATTGGATCGAGATTCTCTTAAGTATTAACGTTGTAGTAATGTGAGAAAAAACTTACTTATTAATGAATGAATTGAAGTTTGATTCATTGGTTTAGTGATGTTGATGCTTTGTCTTGCTGGATTGGATTTCGTGATTAGCATACAATAATATATGATGAGGAATAGTGACCAATCTTGATGTTTTAGAGCCAAGGTTGAGATATCCCGATGATGTTGTAGACTTGCACGAGAGTAGAAAGGGTCGTGAATATTTTTGTGGTAAGATAATTGAACCGTTGGATTGTAAAAAAAAAAAATTAGCCTATGAAAGGATTTTGATGACTGATATAGTTTTATACAAGGTTTTGGGTTTGTCAATTCAATTTGGTAGAAAAGGATAATTTTTTTTGGATTGTTAATCTAGGTCAAGAAGATATTCTATTTGTATGATTTTATAGCATAGATACTTGTTAGCTTACTTGGAAGATATTTGATTAATTGTTGGATTTAAGTAATATATGATATAATACATGTCAAGTGTCTATGGAATTAGATAAGATAAGATCAGATGTCTTGTATTCTGAGAGAGGCTGATTGTTGGAGGATCATTATCTTTATTAAGTTATAGGTTTCTTGTGGTGATAATCTCATGGAAAGGATGAGTAAATTAATTTGGTCATTTCATTACTAGGTGGCACCAATTCTTTTGTTTTTGTGTGAGCACATATGGTATAAGTTAAATATTTAGATAAATCTGATAGGCTAGGCCATTGAGGAGAAAGTGTTGGAGATCTAAGGTAGATTTTGATTTATAAGGATTGGTTATGGTGATTCTAGTAGTAGGATTATATCGAAACATGAAGTTGAGCGGGCATGTTTACATTCGAATTTGTAACATTGAGGTGATGATTTAATAGTGTATGATAATGATCTGATATGATGAAATTGAGTATTACTAGTGGAATATACAGAGTCTAGTTTTGAGTAATTTTTGGAGATAGGTCCAACTATACAAAATGTTAGAAAGGTTTATTAGTAGTTGTTGGTACATTAATGCATTGAGAAAAGTTGTATTTTCAATTAACCTTGGATATATGATTCTCACTGGTGTCTTGACCATGTATCGCATTTTTTCTCAATACTTGCAAAATTTTAAAACACAATCACAAGGCCTTACATGGACTTTGATCTTCATTCTTGTGACTATTGTCATGTTACTAAGTATCAATAATGTTGTAGCTCGTATTGGAGTGCATTTTTATTTTCAAAATGTCTCCATCCGTTAGGTCAATCCTTTATTTGATTTTGAAGCATGATCAATATTTGCTACTTGCCTTGTTAGCTTACTGGCGTAGTTCTTAGTTGATTTTCATGGAATTGGACTAATTGATCTTTTCGTGGTCATGACTACTTGGTTCTTGGACGGTTTATTCTTAATTTTTCCGTGCTTATTGAGGAGTGGGTTTTCTGAAGTGTGATTTCACGTGGTGTTTCATAGAGTAGAACCTCAGCTAACGAGTGTCGGTAGTTGGGGTACCGTGTGTTCGTTAGTGAACCTACTTTGGAGTGTAAATAGTCCAATGTTCTTGGGTTGTCATGTAATTCTTTTAAGAACTTAAGTGCTTTCTGGGAAGAAAGAATATACCCCTGGATTATTTTATGCCCTGGATTTCTATGATCAACCAATTCAGTGAGGATGGGAGAAACAACTCCTAGCTTTGACAACCACGTAGCCAGACCAAAGTAATGTTTTGTTTGTTAGCCCCCTTTAAGGTCTGGGAAGCATAGTTGAATATTTTCTTTCTAGTTTGGTACCTCTCTTGGACCAAAATAGTGTTTCTTCTTTCTAGACAGAGGGAGAGTTCTCATCACATATCCCATAAGTTTGACCAATCCTTATGTTCGTCTTTTCAGTAGTGTGGTGAAATTCTTCGCTTAACCTTTTCTTGGAGGAACGGTGGATTAGTTCTGGTAGTGGCCTTGTGGATTGATCAAATGGGGCCTTAACTCGGACTTATGTTCGTGCCCATAAAATCTTTTTGCAATGACAAGTGAGGATGCCCGAGTGTTAGGTTGCGTGATTCATCTTTCCACATACAAGTTTAATGGTTCGAGTGCGGGATGGATTGGCTCCCATGCCTCTTACTCTTACTATTTTCTTTGTTACGTTGGACGGGTGAATCAATGTGTGCCTTTCTCTTACTTGAGACTTGAGAGTGTCGTCGTGCTTTAGCCCAAAACATATACTGGATCAATGTCCCTATAGTGGAAACGACACTTGCTTGCCAAGCGTAGGAGGAACGGTGAGAATGAGTTTTAGTGTGTTCTTCAATATCTAAATTTTAGGAGTCCTAACATCGTAGACTTGTGAGTTTTTTTTCTCGCTAGACCGAGTGGTGCATTGTGTGTAGTGTTTGAAGCTCACCTATGGAGGTTTGGTTGAGAAGCTTTGAGTGTTGATTGCGAGTGATCTATGTGCTAGAAAATCTCGCCAGGTTGAACGGCCATTGGTTCAGCTGAGATGCTAAAACTTTTGAGTTTTGAGGAAGGTTGCCGTCGTGTAAAGGGTGCACCACTGAGGTCAAAGCATAATGTTTTACCGGCATGCATATGGACAGTCTGAAGACACAAATAAGAATTTGAAATACTTGTTGATGTCGTATATCATTCTTTTGAAAGGGGTTGGGAGGGGGATCGGACGCCTGATCTGCAGAACGGTTGCCCTAGTTCACACAGTCAAACCAACACACTACAGGACATCTGCAGAACGCCTGACCTACATTCTTTTGAAAGGCCGTTGGGAGGATCATTTGCCACAATAATTTTTTTCTATAATAAGCTTGGCAACATCGCCTTTTTAGGCCTTGTATGGAATAATATTAAAGATATGTTCATGGTTTAGATGTGGACGAGAAATTAGTGGTGCCACCAAATTTTGTTCAGCAAAGCACAAGGAGGATTTCCGAGAGTAGGCAACATATGCTACCAGCGATAGTAGGAAAAAAAACTATGCCCATCCCAAGAGCCGAAATTAGACGGTCATATATGTGATGTTGTGCTTCTTATAATCGCCTACGAAAGGGTGCTGTAAGATTTAGTGTCAACGGAAAGCTTAGTCCATGGTACGTTGAACCCTTCAAGACAGTGACACAACTTGGAAAGTTAGCATATAGTTGGAGTTACCCGAGTCAGTTAAGGGTGTGCGTAATGTACTCTACGTCTCGATGTCGAGAAAGTACTTTCGAGATCCGGAACGACAGATGACATCGGAACCGATTACGATTGAGCAAGATTTGGCTTTTGAGGCTCGTTCGGTAAGGATTTTGAAAGAGGCTGGTGGAGTAATGAGGCGACGTGCACTCAAGTTTGTCAAGGTCCTTTGGACAAATCAGACGGAACGAGAAGCAACGTGGGAAAATGAGTCAAGGATGCGAGAGAAATATCCTGACCTATTTACACCTGGTGACAATTTTTCTTTTAACTTCGGTTATTCTTGGATCGAGCATGGAGTAAGAATTCGGGGGCGAATTTTTCTAAACGGGTGGAGAATGTAATATCCCGAATTTTTCTAAATGTTAATTTTGGGGTTATTTTAGTTGCCAAAATTTGAATTGTTGAACCATAAGCCTTATGAAAAAAATCCAAGACCACGATTGGGTTCGTCTCGTCGAGCTGATCAAAAAGGAGTATAAGTTTATGCGCATTTGAGTTCGGATGAATATTTGGAGATTAGGAAATTTCAGGATACGTTTAGAAAAAAATTGAAATAAAAGAAAAAGGAATCCACGGACTAGACCCAGACTTCAACCTGAACCAAACATACCTGGACGCCTCGACGCCGCCGCCACATCGCCTAGGTTTCTGCAGTTGTGCGCCGCCGGTAGCTGCTCCGGTGCGAGCGTGCCTGGTCATCGTCGCCTGCATCAGCTCGACTCCCTCTTCCATCGATGTTCATTGCCAGGTGCCTGAGTCTTTCCGCCGGTCACGACCTGTTAATTTTTGCTCGAATTGGAGACTTGTCCGCACCTAGTTCAATCGCCTGGTAAATTGTGGTACGAGTCCTGCAGTCAGCTACACTGGATTTGAAAACCAAGCTGCTATTCATCCTATTTCCAATCTGTAGCCAATTTTAGTATGTGCGGCTCTTATCTGGATTTGATGGTTGGCCCGTTGTTCTGCTGAAATAGAATTTGCCTATTTCATGGAAGGATTCAGGTGTGCACATGCTACTGCTGTGTTGTAGTTTGATACACGAAGGATATTTTTATTAGTTGAAGAATGCTAGGAAATTAAGTGATCAATTTCAGAACGAGCTGCTGATAGTTACTACGGATGGGCTCGGTGAAGTATGTTTGGGTTCAGCTCCCTGGACATAATTAGAATTAAGACTACCACCGTAATTTAGGTTGTTTCATTCCAGAACAGTTTCTAAAACTGTTTTACCTTCAGGTTTTGAAGGCACGGGTGCTGGAGGTTGTTCTTCAGTCTGCACGTCCGTTCTAAGGCAAGTCCATGACAGAGCCCTTTGTGTTATGGTTGTCATCTTTGGATTGTTGGCTGTGTGATGTTGGTTCTTCCTTTGGTGTTCATGCCTTGAAATGTTACGAAAAGTTTATTTTAAGCCAGGACGGTGAATAAGTTACAAGTAACTATTCCGGAGCAGATGGTGATTAAAGTTATTATGTAACTACTCCGGTGAGATTGAGCTAGGTCGGTGACAATTCACTTGATTAACTATTCCGCAAGGTCGGTGAGGAACTTAACAGTTAATATTCGGGAATGCTCGTATCATAAAGTATAATATGCATAACAGTGTTTCTAGTTATCCTTCGAAATGAGTATTGGATTTTGTAAGTTGTTGATTCGGTTCTGAATTTGTACTTGCTGAGTATATATTTTTACTCACTCTTGCCTTTTCTTTGGTTTTATTTGGATTTCAGGTACTCAGTGTAGCGACATGCATGGGAGGGAGTAGTTCGCCACCACTTTGGTACACACATCAATACTACATATCATAGAACATCTACCACACATAATTCTTAGTTTACCATTATTACTTTATCATAATTCGTGGAGTCGTTTGCATGTTCTTGTGAGCCTTTGGTCGCTCTAGCTTTAGTATTCTGGCCATGGAATGATTATTCACTATATGAACTGTGTGGTTGCTTGTCTATAAGGGTGTTACTGGCTATATCTCTTATACTATGTTTTGCCTGACGTGGATGTTCTTTGAAACAAAGGAGGTGTTGCTGAAATTTTAGATTATCGTTTGTTTTTCGTAGAAGTTTAAGATGTGTCGTAGCACTACCAGATAGATAGAAATCTGGGGTGTTACAAACATGATGATTGTTTATTAAACCAATTGCGAGCATGGCGTAGGTGGAACTAGAGAGTCCACTTTAGAAACCCGGGTTTCTTGGTTTTCTACCCATTTTTGTGTGCCACAGAAGTATCAGCTGAAGGAGGTCACTCCGAGTCACCTCGTATCCCATACTCTGTTCATGACCTGATCATGGGAAAATAATCGAAGTTGGTGTGGTGAAGTAGGGGTCCTCTTCTGGGTTTTGTCAACATGTAAAGGCTAAGCATAAGAGACCAGCGGCGCCGTTGGTTGTCATCACCATGGATTTGGTGGTTGGTGACGTTGTACAAGAAGAGGATATATGACGTAATTAGGATAGTCTTGTACCAATAGGAGGTTCACTCATTTTATTCCTATCTGCACCTAATACTTTGGAAATGACTTCACACCGATATATGAGGGTGATAGAGTAAGGTTATCTAGGTGCCTAAAATCATTACTTCTAGTAGGAATGCTACCTTTATAACAAAGTTTTGGGTGCGATTACGGGAGTGCCTTAGGTATATATTGGGGATTAGTATTATGTTTCATCCATGTACAAATGGTACAATCCAAACTCTAGAAGATATGTTGAGGTGTTGTGTGTTGTCTTGGCAAGGGAGCTAACATGATCACTGACGAGTTTTCTTTTATTAGCAACTTGATATCATCGTACATGGCTATGTACGGAAGGAAGTGTAGATCTCGATGTTCCTGGAGTTCCCTAGGCAAGAAGGTAGTCTTGGGATCAAACTGGGTTTAGCAAACTACATAAGATTTGTTAACACAAATCAGCGATACAGAGAATGCAAAAGAGTTATGTTGATCCTTTAAGAGGTTGGGTATGGAAATCAAGTAGTTGAGGAGATATTCTTAAGTGTGTCACCCACAAAAGATCTTATAGAGTTTAATACCAAAAGAAAGCTTAGACCGTAGTATGTTGGGCCTTTCATCATAGTGGCACGAGTCGGGGATCTAGTCTACCATCTCGAGTTGACCGAGTCGAGAATTGGTGGCCATAATGTGTCTCATGCCTCTTGTTTTCCGAAGCATTTTCATGATTTAGAATGGAAAATAACCATGGAGCCAATTAGGATTGAGCAAAGATTTAACCTTTGAGGTTCATCTTGTCCACGACATTGGAAGAATCAGACAGTGCGATGAGGCATGGACACTAAAGTTAGTGAAGGTTCTCAGGTTGCAACAGTCCGATCGTGAGGAGACTTGGGAAGTTGAGTGTCACATCCACGTAAAATATCCAAAATTTCTCATGGCTGGTATGTGATCTAGCATTATGGTTGTACTCTGTGTGTTTAGTTTTGCGAGTAGTAAAGCGAGAAAGAATTCGGGAACGAATTCTGCTTAAGGGGGTGAGAATGTAATACCCCAAATTTATAGATGATAGAATGCTATGATTTATGATAAAAACAACTATTAATCCTGGGTAGTGGGTTGAGAGTAACTTTTAGATTCCATGGTCAAAGGCCTATGCAAAATCGATAGTCATGACTTTGTTGGCAAGTGTTATATGTTGGGTTATGGAGTGCTCATGAGTTTTATTTTTAAAATAAAATATAAAAGAAAACGAATTTCAAGGCTGATGCTTTAACCTCAAACGTCATGTCCTAACCTGTAGCTATAACCTATTTGAACTGGAACACTTCTTTCGTAATGGACAGTGGTGGCTTTTCCTGGATTTTAGTATTTGAAAAAAGAAAGAGAAATATAAATAACAGGTTGGGCTGGACTGGGCTTCTTGTACCCAAGCCAATTTATCCTGGCCGTATACTAGAGCCAATTTAGACATGGTCGTCGTCACCATCTGCCCTAAAGAATTCCTGAGCATTAGTTCCCTTAGGCCGCCGCCGCCGCGGTCCTCTCATTCTGCAAGTTTGTCGCCATCACCATCACTGATTCGTGACCTGCGATATTGCCGCCTTGTTACTGCGCGCGTCCGCCTCCGCAAGCCATGAACTGCCGGCACTCCGCCGCCACTACGACCACATACGTTGATTGAGTCTGGAGCTCGGCGCCTGTGGCTACCATCTTGTCGGGTTCAACACGACTGATTCTCCTTTTGCTTGAAGAAGTACTCCAAGCTATCCGTTAATTATATTCACTCCATGTGATTTGGACAGTTTCCAGTCCGGTGCGTCTTTAGCAAGCCTAGCAGCAGATTAAGTCTAGTTTTATATTCTCCTAGGCAGTAGTCAACCGGAAGTACTTTTAGTAGTATCTTTGATAGTACCTTTGATATTGGTTAAGTGAATAATTGCTCTGGCGAGTAGCGTTATTGTAACACAGAAACGAATGATGCTCTAGCTCATTTTAAGTTATTTTTTGACTCCATGATAGGATCTGTATCATAGCCGACCAGCTGAGTTGTGCTCTATGGTTTATATGTTTACAAGAGAAAACCCAGGTTCACGTATACATGATGTTGTTATTGCTGCTAGAAATTTCAGTTCAAAGAAATTATGCTTGTACTGATTTGGTGATAACCAGGAGCTAGCTAGCCCTATCTCATAGGTTTATGATTGAAGCTCAGATTTACTAGTTGTGGTAGTTAAATTATTTGGAGTGTTCCGTGAGTATACGCATGAAGGATAGAGACAGATTCTTCATCATAGGAACGTTTCTACTTTTCTTGTATGCTTCTAAAGTGATGTGTTTTGAGTGTGGTATATGTTTCAATAACAGGCATTTGTACTTCCGGCTTGAAAACCTACAATTCACAGTTTCGTGCCAATGGTTAAGGCAAGTTCGTTAAGGGTAATACTTTGCATGATCTCCTCACTTAACCTTTATTTTCTAGCACTTGTTATTTATTTAATTGTTATATATATTTTTTGAGGTGAAACATTAGGGAAAAAATCCCCACTGCAATTTTTTTTATTATATATGAGTATGTTACAATGAGAAAATGATCTAAGGTAGATCATAAACAGTTACATCTAATTCTTAGACAATCTATTTTATCCCTGATCTAATTGCTGATTGAGCCAGACTTTGAATTTCTTCTTGTATTTTCTTTTGATTCTGAATTGTATCCATCTCATTTCCTGGTAGAAAATTGCTTTCCATCTATCAAAAGTGGGTCTTTTGTCATTAAAAATCTTCTCATTTCTGCATATCTAGATACCCCAGGAAGTCATGATAATGATCTCCATTGCAAATGGTAGATGTAACTTTTCTTTGATGTTTGAAATAGCTTCTAATCCTGTTAGATTTGCAGTTCTGTTTCTGAAAATATGGTCCCAACATTTTTTTGCAAATGGACAATCCTAGAAAAGATGATTTGCCGATTCTTCTGTGATGTAGTTGGATGTAACACAATTGTAATCAGGAAGGTTGAAATTCTTTCTCATCAGTAGGTTTCTTGTATTCAATCCGTCTAGTAGCAAAAGCCAGAAAAAGAACTTGTGTTTATTTTGACAGGAGGTTGCCAAAACCCAGGAAAAGTGAGGTGGTGATGGTGAGTATCCAATCATTGCTGAGTAGGCCTTTTTAACTTCAAATTTATCTGATCCCCAAATATAGTTCCAATTATCATGCGTGTCCTCCTGAGTGTCATGCCTGAATTCCTGACATCTTTCTTCCATGACTAAAAACTCAGAGAAAGCTTGATGAGAGAGAGGTAGGTGGAAGTTATCTTCAAGAAATTCAGCATGAAGAAAATCATGAACACTGATGTTTGTGGACTTAGCATAGGACAGAAGGTGAGGGAATTTATTCATCAAGCACTCATCTTGCCAAAGGTCAGTCCAGAAATAAGCAGATCTGCCTGATTTCAGATTGCATTTAGCCATGCCTTTAAAGTTATCAATTAATTTGATATGTGACTTCCACCAGAAAGATCCCTCCATGCTTCTTCCAGGTAATTTTCCATTTTTGTAATAAGTCTCCCATATGAGATGAACCCAAAGTATGTCCTGGTGGTTGTAGAATTTGTCCAAATTTTTCAGAAGGAGGGCATTATTTTGAATCTGTAGGTTTATTATCCCTAAACCCCCTTGATTTTTAGGACGGCAGATTTTGTCCCATGATACAAGAGCTTGTCCTTTTGCTTGCACATCTTCAGTCTTCTTTCTCCACAGACAATATCTCATATATTTAATAATTTGATCCTTGATGGCTATTGGCACCTCCAAACAGCTCATATAAAATAGAGGAAGTGAGGAGAGAACAGATTTGACCAGCTCCAGTTTTTCTCCATAATTTAAGAAATCAACAATTCCACATAATCTTCTTTCCACTCTCTGAACAATGGGAAGAAAGTGCTCCATAGATGGCTTTGTAATGCTTAATGGAATCCCAAGGTAAGTAAAAGGGAGGCATCCAGTTTGACAGTTGATTGTCATAGCAAAATGCATAAGTCTATCATTACATGTGTTTATTGGCATCATGCTAGATTTTAGGTAGTTGACTTTGAGTCTAGTGGAAATTGCAAAAGTTTGAAGAAGTGCTTTCAAGCATAATAATTGAGATGCATCAGCTTTAAGTATCACCAATGTGTCATCAGCATATTGAATAACTGGGAAATCACTATTGGGTGGTCCCACAATAGGTGGAGTTAGAAGATTCATATGCATGGCCTTGTTTAGAACTGATTGTAGGAGGTCAGCAGTAAGGACAAAAAGTAATGGTGAAAGTGGGTCTCCTTGTCTAACACCTCTCCTGCAGTAGAACTTTTTACCAGGCACACCATTAAGAAGAATTTCAGAAGTTCCAGATTCAAAGATCATTTCAATCCACCTAATCCATTTTCTCCCAAATCCTCTAGCTTTAAGGATATTTATGATGCCAGAGTGGTCTACTGTATCAAATGCCTTCTCGAAATCAAGTTTGAGAATTAAAATTTCCTCCTTTGACTTGTGGCATTGGAATAAGTATTCAAATGCCCAACCAATGCAATCTTGAATAGATCTGTTGTTGAGAAATCCATATTGGTTTTTATGTACCAATTTCAGAATAATAGATTGCAGTCTATTTGCAAGAAGTTTGGTAATTATTTTGAAAATACAGTTCAATAAGGAGATTGGTCTGAAATCAGCCGATGTAGATGTACAAGTGATTTTAGGTATGAGTGTAATGTAAGAAGAGTTGATGCTCTCAAGGGACACTTTCTCATTGAAGAAATCATGAATCAGTAATTTGATATCATATCCAATGATAGACCAGCAACTTTTGATAAATTCATTATTAAAACCATCAGGTCCAGGTGATTTGTCATTTGGTAGATCAGTGATAACCTCCTCAATTTCCTTGTCAAGAAAAGGTTTTTCAAGTGAATCCTTCATCTCATCAGTCATTCCATTTTCATAGAAGTCTGCAAGGTTATTGTGCATCTCAGTTTTGACTGAACCCATTCTTGCCTTGAAGTCATTCCAAATGATATTAACCTTGTCATAGTGATTTGTAAATTCCTGACCAGATTCATTCTTGATCATTGATATATAGTTGTGTCTGTAACTAATGGTAGCTTTGGAATGGAAAAACTTAGTGTTTTCATCCCCAAGTATTACCCATTTAATTTTCCCTCTTTGTTTCCAATAGGTGTTTTGGTTCTGAAGAAGAGAGATAATATGGGATTTCAGGATATCTCTGAGGTGCCACTCATTGATGGTTAATGTTCTAGATTCTTCAAGTAGGTCCAGGAGATCAATGGTGTCATTCACCTTAGCAATCTGGTCTTTTAAGCAAGGTAACTGTTTTGCCCAAATCTTGATGCCTCTCCTCACATTTTTCAACTTGGCACAAATTCTTTTTGCCATGTCTTGATAATTCACAGGTATATTCCAAGCATTTTGTACAATCATCTTAAAATCAGAATGATGAAGCCAGTAATTTTCAAATCTAAAGATTTGAGCCTTGGGGATGTTAGTTCCAATGGATATGACACAGGGAAGATGATCAGAAGTAGGTTTGGATAGTGGAGTAACCATAGTGTATGGGTATTTGGTTGTCCAAGAACTAGATGTAAAAAACCAGTCCAGTCTTTCCAGGAGTGGATCTTTTTGCATGTTACTCCATGTGAATTTTCTACCCTTTAGTGGCAACTCAATAAGACCCAGGTTGCAGATAGCATCATTGAAGAGCATAGTTTCATTAACATCTCCCCCACTTTATTTTCTATCAGTGAGACTTCTGATAAGGTTAAAATCACCTAACACTAGCCAATCCATACTATCAGGCATAGTGATGTTTGAAAACTAGTCTAAGAAATCCATCTTTCTATCATTTTGACATGGACCATACATATTAGTAAGAGTCCATGAATCATTTGATAATTGAGAGGTGAAGGTGACAGAAATTGAGAAATCATTTTGGAAAGCCCTGGTACCATTAAATAAAGTACTGTCCAGATGGTAATAATTCCTCCAGAAGCACCAATTGATGGTAAGAAATCAAAGCTGTCAAACTTGTTTGGACATAATTTTTTTAAATAATTGATATCAAAGTTTTCTCTCTTGGTTTCTTGGAGACAAATAATGTCACATTCAGATTCCATGATCTTGCTTTTTAGTGCTAACCATTTTTTCTCAGAGTTAATTCCCCTAAGGTTCCAGTTCAGAATCTTCCAGTTTCTGTTGTTACTCATTTATAAACCAATTGGGTGAGCATTGGGGTGACACAAAATTTGTAGTCACACAAATAAGATTGAACATATCATAGGATACTGAATTCATGAACATGTCCAACAGCAAATAGGTCTGCAACAACTCATAACAGACATGAAAGGTAACTGGTCCAGTCACAAAAGGAAAGATTTTTGTAAACATTAACCACATTATTTAGGTGCTTTCTTCTTAGACTGCTGTCCACAAGATTCAGCAGCACCTCCCTTCTTCTTGCTTGTAAGGTATGGTTCTGGACCAGTCTTCTTAGGTCCAGGCTTTCCAGGTGGCTTGATGATCAATTCATTGATCCTGCCCTTCTTCAGCAACCTTTTCTCAAGTTCCCCCTCCTTAACCTTGCAAAATGAATTAGCAAGATTCTTAACAACCTTATTACTGAGACAAGGTGGAGCAGCATTGCAAGAGAGGCAATTATGATCAGAGCAATTCATATGGCTTTTAAAACCCCCATTAAGTTCCACAATTCTGGGGCTCCTTCTCACCTCAAATTCCACCAATGGTTCTTTACCCCTCCTCCTCTTTGCAGGAGCATTTGGCACCATCATGCTTGATAGGGAATCATTGAGGCAATGAGGAGGAATCTGTCCAACACATTCATCAGGTATAATGAAGGTGAAAGTAGTTTCTTCAGTAATTGGCTCTTTAATAATCTCCCAAAGGGGAGATGTGAGAAAATGTCTAGTCCAACTAAATTTCTCAGGAGTGATGAGCATTAGAGTGATAAAATTAAACCAACTTACAGGAATGTCACATTGCAGTTTGCCTTTGTCAGTGAGGGATTCATGTGTGGAGCAAAGAATCTGTCCCATAGTTCAAGGCCTTGCTTTGAGAAAGAATTCCTATCAGAAAGCATCTCAGATGAATTGACAAAAGGAATAATGGCCATTCCAACTTGAAGGTGTGCCTCATTTGGAGAGAGGAGGTTAGTGTCCTCCATCATCCAGTCATCTTGCATGTTACCCTCATTAGCTTGGATGGTGTCCTCCTCCTCATCTTGGTAATTCTGCAGAATGTTAAGCAATCCTTCTCCCATGCCCACATCCTGATTAGCATTAGCAATATTTTGCTCCACCTCAATATCCTCAGCTCCATGGACAGATGCCTTGTCACTGTCAGATGAAACATTTGCAACAGGTATAGATCCAGTAACACCACTGTCAGCCTCCTGAGGTGGCAAATTCTAGTTGTCAATGGGCATGTCAACTCCTTCAGCAAATACAGGTCCTTGGACAACATTCTAGTTGCCCCAGCCAACATTATTATTCTGAGGGGCAGGTTCAATCCATTGGTCCCATCCACCAATGTCCCCTTCAGGTTGTGGAGGAGGAGGTGGAGAAGGGGGTCCAAAAATGGGTCCCACCACAGGTAGAGGGTGAGGGTCAGCACCATCATCAGGTAGTGGCTCCTCATCAGGTGCCCCCCAGGAGATTGCTGTTCAATATTTCCACAGAAAAGGTCCATGATTCAGTGTCCACCAGGTCCCCAATGGTGAATCTAACACTTTTAGGAACATCTAAGAGGTCAGTGACTCTGAGCTTTGCAATGATCCTGCCCTTGTGCTCAGGGTCCCTCTCCTAGAGCAGAACTTTACCAATATCAGAGAATACAACATTCATGTCGTCATGATGCTAGTGATCAAGTGGAGGACCCAGAAGCATAACCCAACATTCATTGTTAAACTGAGTCCTACGCCAGTTAATTCCTTCATTATGCCTATCAAAAGAAATAGCAACATCTTGGAAGGGAATATGACCCGCAGCAATTAACCGGTCACGGTCACTGACATTTGCAAATTGAACATATGCAGAACCAAATGGACAATCTTGAATATCACGAAATTCGACATGTGCATCATTGATAAAGAAATCTTGCAGCACATCCCTGATATTACCAAAAGGGACTAGACCAGGAGGAAGGGGATGGATGTGCGCAATGGCATACTGTTCATGTGCCCTTGGTCGACGAGGAACCACCACCCTTTTGACCCGATTCCTGCCAGCCACCTGCATAATCTTGAAGCCATGGGGAAGAAATGGTTGAGGGTCAAGTGGAATATTGGCCATTGCGTCGGTGGTTGTCGCCGGCGACGAGCAGAGCAAGGCAGTTGGGGTTTCTCCAAGCGAGGGAGTTGAGGAGACAGGGGTTTCTGCCGAATTAATTTTTTGGGCAAGAACAAAATCCTTAAGACAATCGTACACCCTGGGCCGCGATACTTGCGGCGTGACATGGGCCTTGAACCAATGCAGGTAAGATTTGTCGGGCCAGGGACAAGAAGGGAAAGTAGGGAATTTCAAATATGGTAAAAGACCAGGAAAATTAATTGTAGAAGATTTGTTGACTGCAGTTGATTTCGCCTCTTTAATACCTTTACCATTAATCACAATTTCTGCAAATGATGCACCCGGTACTACACGAGTAATGTCACCTTTATTTTGACCGTTATTGCATGGGACTGGTGACGTCAATGAACCAATACGATCAAAAATAGAGGATTTATTTTTCTTCTTGTATGAAACAATTGTCCAATCCTTGTCCAATTCTTTGTAATATTCTTTCTCTTCGAATTTCCAATTTGGGCCTCCATCACCCCAAAGTTTGATCTTCAATATGAACGACTCATCAGAGAAAGAACCGGAATTATATATTTCAAAACCCACAGCTCTTGATGCCACCGAGAATCTAAAGGTTCTGTCTTGGAGGATTTTGACTTGGAATTTTGATGCATGACCCCCAAAGCAAGCTTGAAGAACAATGCCAATAGTATGAATATCAATCTTAAAATTTGCATGACCAAATGAACCAACAAGGAAGAAAGGTCTTCTGCGAAATCCTCCTGAGAAATTAATGTGGTGACCAATTTTTTTGAACATATTATCCTCAAACTTCAGCCCTTTAGAGAAATCCACAGAAATGTTGTTGTGTTTGGTTGATGAAGTGGGCACATCGAAGATTTGATCACCCACCACCACTCTTTTGACGACAAGATCCAAGATAACACCAGAGGAAACTTTCTCATCTTGCAGAAGGAATCTAGCATCAATAACCACCTTGTCACGATTTAGTAACACAACCCGCTTAGCAAGAGTATACAGGACCAGAAAACCAGGAGCATTGTCCAAAACATCAGAAGGCAAGGTAGAGCTAGTAACGTGCCACACAAGTTTCAGATCATCACTCTTGCACTCATGAACATGAGAAGTCCCAAGAAAATCAGAAGTTGGTGGCAAAATATCATTGATCCTAGCAAGATGAGAGGGGAACCTCACCACAGAACCAATCAAGAGAACCTCCCCATTTTCCAAACTTCTACCTTCCAGTGGTGAACCATTGGCATTGAGAATGACCAGCCAGCGCTTATCCGATAGAATAAGAGATCCAACAAGGAACTTACCATCGGTGGAGCTCCCAGAATAGGTGATTTTCCAGCCACCACCAGATGAATCCAGTGAACGAGAGTCTATGAGTATGTGTGCGATGGCGCCAGAGTGGCGCCGACGAGTGCCGGTGGGATGGGCCTTAGAGAGGCATGCCTCAGAAATCGTGCGGTTTTTTTACTTTACCAGCCAATCATCCCCTCACTCCTAATTGTTATATATTGGTTATATGTGTGGAGATGAAGTGGATATAGCAAATGATATAGTTGCACTTGCATTTTTGCATAGCGGTTAAAGACAGTGCATAGTGTTGTGACCTACTGAGGTAGCCACATTGAGTCCGTTGATGTTGGGACGAGTCCCACATTGTCGGCAACCTCCACGAGTTAGAGTGAGTGGATGACGACGGGTGTTCACTCACTGATACCGGTATACGCAAAAGAAAAGTGAAATCAAAGAGTATGTAGGCATACAGGATCATCATCGTACATGACTAGTGTTACAAGATAATTGTTGGTGTCGTGTTTTATGCAATGCTTATCATTTCTTTATGTACTTTTGAGTACTTTGTACTCACCCTTGTGCCTTCTATGTTTTTAGGTACCATTTTAGGACGGTATGCATGGGATGGGAGTAGCACCTCTACATTTACACACACTACTTTTCACACATTACAATACTCTATAGATAGAAGAGTTTAACTACACTCTAGATTGCTCTTGCCTTATCTTTACTATACGATTTGGTTTATATTATGGCTACGACTTGGTGGATATGAGACATCATGGATCTAAAGTTTTAACTTGGTCTTGTTGAACCGTGTGACTGTTTCTAAGGATAAAATTGGATGAGTATTATTATTTTGTTGCCATGGATGTCCCCATAAACAAAGGAGACTCTGCTAAAATTTATAGTTTTGTACCAATATGAGAAGTGCTTAAAGTATTTGTAGCATTGCCAGATAGGGTGGATATCTGGGGTGTTACACAAACTATCAAGTCTATTGTTTTGATATTATGGGGTCGAGCATAACCTATTCATTTAAGACAAAGCTATTTAGTGACAACCAACAAATTTCAAAAGATCTTGATCGAGTATTCATTCTTTCCAAGTGTAGAGATTGTGGCAATGTTTTCTAGAGGATCACAAATAGTGTCACAAGCTTGATAAACAATTTGGCAAGATGCATACAAGCACTAAGTCAACTCCTATGGTGCCTATCATGACAAAGTGTATCCCCATATGAATACAGAACCAGACTCACTTAAACAAGCATTCAAAAACAACGAGATACATGATTGCATTAAACCTTCATCGAATACGAACATCGCACAAGACTCTACACATGCAAAAGTAACCTCCCCAAGCTTAGAACTTTGCAAAAACCAAACTTGAGTACATCACCAAAAGAAAAGAGAAAATACAGTTTCCAAAAGAGAGTGTGATAAGTGGTTACCTCCCCAAGCTTATTTGAAAACAAGGGTGACACACTTTACCGTTGAGGTACAAGTAACCTCTCTTTTGATGGACAAAGAACCTTTTCTTTAACGTATACTTCTTGATATAGCCTGGTGGCTGTCTTCCTTGTGAACCTGCTTGGAAACTAAGAAGAAAATAAAACACTTTGTGTTTTTGAAGGCACGGGGATTAGCTCAAAGTGATAAAAAATACAAGTCCCACTGAGTCGGTTCATCAACCTAAGCACCATTCTTAAATCAACAAACTAGTTCTAGAAGATGCCTCTCCTAGATAGTGATGAGGTGCAAGCGAAACAGGATACGAGACACGAGTGAGCTGCCCCTATGTGCTTATTAAAAGAGGTTCGAGTTGGAAGGTTTTACCAGACACTGATTGTCGAAGCATTGAATTGAAGCAACCAAGTGGCTCATGCAAGTGTTTGCACGGTTGGCACTACCGTACACGTCGTCACACAAGATTCAAGTCCCTGTGAAAATAACACACAAAATAAAATGCATCGGTTTGGTATACGAACATAGTTCGTTTACCCACCGATAAAAGGAAAGTAAAAAAGAAAACATGAACTTCTATAGAGAATTACAGTCTAGGAGGTTTCTGAGGTAGAATTTTATTGCTTACATATGCTCAGCTTCTCTAGATCATGGCAAAAGCTCCTAGGTGGTGTTTCGAGGTTTTTAGAAGAAGAAAGAATAAATTTTTGAGCAATGATTATGATACGGACCATGCCGATGATCCTATAGTTTTGTCCCTATTTTTCATAGTGCGTCAACCAAATAGATGATTTGTCCAATAACGCGATGAACGTCACCTGAAGAAGAGGAATGAATCCAGCAAGTAACATGATGAAGATCACCACGCCTCAAACCTGAGCACGACAATCCTTGATGAATACAAGAACCTCTGCAGCAATAATCCGATAAACAGTATCATCGTCTCAGGAGGGATGATACACGGTGGAGCACAATATAGTTTTTAGGCTAAACAACTGAACTCCCCTAAACCCTAGGCGGCTGGCTCCTTTATATAGGAGGCCTGTAACTAGTTGGTTGGATAGACCCAAACCGAATACACAAACGCACTCGAACCTAACCTGGACTCGTACTCAATAACGCAGCAAAATATTTGACACAACCTTAGACTTATCATTACATATCGTAGGTCGTCGTGGCATGCCAATCATCAATGGGATGCGCCCGCATCACCTAGCTTGGTGGAGTCCTGAAATTAGGCTTCACCTCCTCCTTCGTGCCCATATCAGGTTACCTTCCAGTTGGTGTTTAAGGGGTTTTCCCATCTATATGGACGCAACTATACGGCCGTACCAAAAAGGTCCCACCGTATAGTTGGTTGTTAAACTTACAGTGCCTTGGAAAAGAAATTTGACGAAGGCATCGATATCTATACGGTCAGAACTATACGGCCGAAATTTATTACCGCCATATAGTTGGTCGTTAAACCTTCTATACCTAAGAAAGAAAATTTGTCGATGGCCAAGATATCTATATGGCCAAACTATACGGTGGGAATACCGTATAGTTGGTCGTTAAACCTTCAGTAGACATCAAAAAAATTCTATTTCTTCGAGAATTCTTTCTTATCCCGAAACTTAGCGAAACACCTTGTTTTGACAGTAAAATAACAACTTTAATTTTTGACCAACAACAACATGTATAAAACGGGATTTAAGTATAACCGAGTTATGCAACACATAGTAATAATAAATTCTACCTTTTGAAAATTACAACAAGATAACTCTAATAGAAAATCATGCAAAGAATAAAAATGCCAATGCAACATGAATGCATCAAGACTCAAGACACAAAACTAAGAAAGACACCTAATGACTTCCGGGCTGCCTCCTGGGAAGCACTTTCTTATAACCAAGTAGCCAGGCTTTTCTCCATTATTATTTCAATAGATAGGAGCCAGAGAATTATTTATTCTTACATTTAAAAGAGGTTTGGAGCACTTACTATTATAGCCTGGTCAAAGTCTCACCCGCTTGCGGTGCATCGGAGTCTTGTAGTTAAATGTGTTATTGCTCACAAATGATGATTGATGCGCCATGTGTGGTGAGCATACCTCCCTAGATAGCTTCAACAAAAGGATTATATATTTACATGTAAAGTCAAACATTTTACCTTTGATAGCATCATCAGGATACAATTCATAGTACTCTTCTTGGGCTACACTATCACGAGGAAACACTTCATAATACTCATCTTTAGCAGTAGGGAAAAATTCAAAAGTGTCTATATTCTCTAGTTCATCACCCTTGCTAACAAGTTCCTCAGTTCTAGAGTTATCAATCCAATCACAAAAAGAAGCATCATCAACAAATGTTTCATCAAAGATGCGCTCTCCCAAAACCTACTCATTAATACTACACGGATTTATCTCCAGTCCATCATTATTAGTGTTCTCCAAATAAGTATCTAGGCATAAAGCCTCCGCAGATAAATTATCTTCAGTTTCAACACAATATGAATCATTACTAGAGACTAAGGCATCATAAACAAACTTATTATTAGTAGAATGATGTTTGTCTTCAACCTCACCTTTTTGGTGTTCCTCCTCGTTATCCAGTGGTTCCTGCAAAATGTTAGTTTTAGGAACTATTGTTTTACATAGTTCCTTACTCTTTATCACAAGTGCATTCCCACTAAAATGTTCTTGACAATAATTGACAATATAATCCATAATATTACGATACCTTGCTAAATCCTCATTATCGCTACTTTTCATAATAATACAATTTCCTTAAGCAGCTTATGAGACCCTTCATAAACTATGCATTCCAAGAGTTTTACATTATTACCGTTTATGTGAGTATTGGTTGATAAAAATTCTTTAAAGAGAAGAATGAATTCATAATCATAAAGCTCCCACATGTCCAGTAGTTGCATATCCTCAAGGATTAGCAGTTCTTCTTCGTGTTCATCCTCTTCTTGGGAAGGAACTTCATCCTTCTCCAATAAGATTTCCTGCAAACAAGTAACTTTGTGCGCTACGGGTTTTCTCCGTGCCTTACTCCTCATAATAAGTGTATTCTCACTAAAACGTTCATGAGAATACTAAGAAATATGTTGCAGGATTTCATAAGCTATTTTTATGAGAACACTATCTTCACTATTAGTACGTGATATGACATGTATTATCAACTCATGGGCACCTTCAAAGATAATATACTCTAATACTTCACTAGTAACATCACCATTATTATAAGACACTGAAGATTGATTCAAAGTATCAGAGCATTGAAAACGAAAGTAGTGCCCAAGTTTCATACATTGAGGACATATTATTGGATCGTCTATCGTATCCGAAGAAATTAACTTTTTAGCATGTTCCACTATTTGGGAATACATTTCTCTTACCATCATATTGCTCACTTATTCTTCAAAATACTCATCCTCCTCTTCCAATGAGGATTGATGTCCCATGTTAATAGCATCACAATATTCATAGAAAGATTCATATTTTTGTCCCTCACCAAAGTCCGCAAAATCACTATCTAGGCATGAATCTTCCTCAAACAATCATTATAAGTTTGGGACTTAAAGAAATCATTACTAGATAATGAGATATCGTTTGCATGCATACTATTTGTGTGTGGAAAGTTATTTTTAGAAGTACGAGATTCAAGTGGTTGATCAAGTTGCTCCTCTTCTTTCTTACTAAGATAATTTGCGAGTAGCTCAGCGATAGTCTTACCTTTGAGATTACCTTCCACTAGTTGAGAGGGTGCAACATCAAGTGCCACCTCTTTATTAACAACATATTCTGGTGGTTTAGGTGGAGGCTCTTTGAGTGGAGTTCCCTCCAATTATCTTTTGGAGCACCCTGCAAAAGGTAAGATTCTTCCATGGCAGCTTTCCGCCCAACAATAAATTCATTATCATGGAAGTTATCTTGGAAAAAGCAGAATATAGGGTGAACTTTTTTATAGATCATATCAAGTGGTTTACTTTCTACCTGTATATCTCTTAAACAAAATAACAACTCTTTGCAACCAGTAAAAAGTACAAATTGTAATGTGTCCTCCCTAGTAAGGCATTTAAACTCATTATAGTCTGCTAGTTTGGTATCAAAATAATTATACTTACATTGATAATTGAGGTGATCTAGAGATCCGCAATAATCACAACATAATTTATAAGAGGCACATAGTGTGGATGAATACTTGTCCACCCAAGTCAACCATTCTTTTAATATGCCTTGCCTCTTATGAATATCTCCCAAAGTTCTTCCCTTTGACTCCTCCATTATAGATTTCATCTATTGGAAGGTAGTTATCTCGGAATACATGATTAGTAACAAATATTTTTATGGGTTTTTAGTTTGTAAACAAAAGCAAATATACAAATGCAGCAAATAAAGAAGGCTTAAAACAAAATCTAGCAAAACTAAAATAAATAAACAAAAGCTAAAAGACCTACAACGCTTAGCTCCTCGGCAATGGCGCCAAAAAATAGTTTGATGAGTGCAAGTGTACAAATTGTTTGTAGCTAGTTTCGAAATAAAGACATCGATCCCAAAGGGAGAAGGAGTCTGAAGCCTAATAACTCTTTGAACTAAATACTGAAATAGTAATACTAGATAACGTTCTAAGTAACAAGATAAAATGCGAGTTTATGTAATAGATATTTTTGGGTTTTCAAATAAGAGAAGCATAAGTAAACTAAAGTAGTAAGTAAATAAGAGCATGCAAGTATGATTACGAAAGTCTGCAAGATGATGGAAAGAGTTCTTAGGGAGTAGTGGATCTATCGCTAGTAATTAGAAAGAGTGATCAAGATTATTATAGTGAATAAGACCATTTATGATATGTGTGGGAGGAGCTCCATATATGGACGAATAGGCAGCAACCACTGCACACATCAGCCGTCATAACCATAGCAGACAGAAATCGACATCAATCGAATTACTGCGCTATTAAGGGACTTTACCCCATAGGATGTACCATGGCATGGACAATGTTCTGTGAGTTCTTCTCGGTTCCCAAGTTGATACGTAAGGAATGACAACAACTTTATAGTCACCGTAAGTGCTATCATCCCTCTGTCTACCAACAAGTAGTTCCCTCCATCTAGTCCTCAGTGAGGCAAATATTGAGCGGCGCGCTTCACCCAACATCAAGATGAAGGAAATCTAACACAGACACATAATGAACAATATCACATAATAATCTTTATCTCAATTCAATCTCATACTAGGGTTTCTCCATCTCCCCAAGAACAAAGGAAACTACTCACACATGAAAGCAATCAACATCATGGATAGAATATGGATGAAGTATGATGATACAATTGAAGAGAAATGCAAATCCAAGATTCAATCTAGAATTATAACAAGTAACCAAAGGGGGTCGGTGATGGAGGCGTTGTTGATGAAGATGGCGATGTAGATCGATGTGGAGGCCTTAAAGATCCTAATCCTGATATGGGGTGGCCCGATCTTCTCAGTAAGCGGATGGCGGTGATGATGGTGGATGATAGATAACTAGCCTGTAGCTATGAACTCTCCTGCTCGATCCCTGATGCCAATGCAATAGCTCTTGAACCTTGTAGGATATTCACAACACCACGCTCTTGCGCACGCAACCGTGACCACGAATGGTAGTATGCAATCTACTAATTCCCAATGGAACAACAGATGACACTCAATTATAGTTGTAGAATTCGAACACAGGATAATTTTAGAGGTTCTATGAAAGAATCAACTCCAAAATGTTTTAACGTGGTCTAAACCCTAACTTGTGACGGCTACGGAGGTTTATATGAGGGCTGGGGAGTCCTCCCCTCTAAACGGGCCTAAAAACAGCCATATCTTGGCCCAAACAGACTCGGTTTGACTCAAACTGATACATACCGACCCAAATATGGTTCGGTCTTATTGGCACGCAGTCCAAACGTCGTGGAACACCTCAAACATGTAATTCTTGGTGCGCCATATCTATCTCTTGCTCATACGTGATTTCCTCATTGCCTCCTAGTGCGCATGCCTCCTCGCTCCTCCCTCGTGCACTTGTTGATATTGGAAATCAGTGCTTGTCCTTCTTGCTGCAACTCTCCTCCTCCTCGCGCAACGCTTATGTTATCAATAAACCTGATCATACAAAAATGCATAGACTTAGGTAGTATAAAGTTCTCATTAAGTAAAACATCAGGTTCAATTAAGAGTGAATTCACCTGTTGCTCAATCAGCTTTGCACGAGCTCTTGTAATGGGTCCAATCCTGATTTCATTGGACTTGTTCTTTACAGCAACATCTTCATTGTGAATAGGAGTAGGAGATAGTGGAATAGTATGGATGTCCTCATCATCTCCCTCCTTCAAAAGGCGTCGACCTCGACGCTCCAAGGTCTTCTCCAGCATATGGTGATAAATCAGCAACGTTGAAGCTGTTGTTAGCACCACCAAACTCCTCAATAGGTATATCAACTGAGTAGGCGTTATCATTAATTTTGGCTAGCACTTTGTAAGGACCAGCACCACGTGGTTTCAACTTGGACTTGCGAAGTAGTGGAAATCTGTCCTTGCGTAGATGCACCCAAACCATATCTCCAGGCTCGAACAACACTTCTTTTCTTGCTTGATTCCTTGTAGCAGCAATGTTCTTGCCTTTCTTCTCAATAGCCTCTCGAGTCTTCTCATGTATTTTCTTCACATAATCCGCACGTTTGGATGCCTCCATATCAACTCTCTCATGTAATGGCAGAGGAAACATATCAAGTGGCGTCAATGGCTTGAAGCCATACACCACCTCAAAAGGACAAAGCTGAGTAGTTGAATGCACAACCCTGTTGTAAGCGAACTCAACATGTGGCAAACACTCTTCCCACTCCCGTAGATTCTTTTTAATCATGGTCCTTAGCAGCTATGACAATGTTCTATGCACCACCTCCGTTTGACCACCTGTTTGGGGATGACATGTAGTACTGAACAGCAGCTTTGTTCCTAGCTTCCCCATAAGGTCTTCCAAAAGTAGCTCATGAACTTCACATCACGGTCAGAAACAATCGTCTTAGGTACTCCATGTAATTGCACGATGTCCCTGAAAAACAGGTTAGCAACATGCGACGCATCGTCGCTTTTGTGGCAGGCAATAAAATGAGCCATTTTAGAGAACCTATCCACTACCACAAATATTGAATCATGACCTCTCTGAGTTTTAGGTAGACCTAGCACAAAATCCATACTAATGTCTTCCCATGGAGTATTCGGTGCAGAGAGAGGTGTATACAAATCGTGAGGCTTCAGCTTGGATTTCGACTTGTGGCAAGTAATGCATCCGCTCACAAATCTGTACACATCACGCCTCATCTTGGGCCAATAAAAGTGACCAGCGAGCATGAGCAATGTCTTCTCACGCCCAAAGTGACCCATCAAACCACCAGCATGTGATTCCTGCACTAAGAACAAACACAACGACGATTCTGGAATACATAGTTTGTTAGCTCGAAACAAATAGCCATCATGGATATGATACTTATCCCATGCGTTTCTAATAGCACACAAACGATATGGTTCAGCAAAATCATGGTCAGTTACATAAAGTGCACAAATAGCTTCTAATCCAGGAATTTTAACCTCAAGATTGGTTAAGAGCATATTCTTCCTAGATAGAGCATCAACAACAACATTCTCTTTTCCCTTTTTATAGTTAATGATGTAAGGAAAAGACTCAATGAACTCAACCCATTTAGCTAATCTTCTATGCAAGTTTGATTGAGCTTTCAAGTATTTAAATGCTTCATGATCAGAATGTATGATGAATTCCTTTGGCCACAAATAATGTTGCCAAACCTCAATTATCTAACAAGTGCATACAATTCTTTATCATAGATTGAATAATTCAAACGAGCACCAGTCAATTTCTCAGAAAAATAAGCTATAGTCCGACCCTCTTGCATCAAAACGCCACATATGCCTATACCACTAGCATCACATTCAACTTCAAATTGCTTCGAAAAATCAGGTAATGCAAGCAATGGTGCAGAAGTAATCAAAAGTTTCAATGTATCAAATGCAATATGTTGGGTCGTGCCCCATACAAAAGGAACGCCTTTCTTTGTCAAATCATTTAATGGTGCAACAATGGTTCTAAAATCTTTCACAAAGCGCCTATAGAAACCAGCGAGACCGTGGAAACTACGCACTTGACTTACATTCATTGGAGTAGGCCAATTCTGAATTGATTCAATTTTAGATTGATCTACCTCTACTCCATTCTTAGAAACAACAAATCTAAGGAATATGACCTTATCTTTTGCAAATGTACACTTCTCAAGATTAGCATACAGTTTATTATCATGTAAAACTTATAAAACTTGTCTAATATGAGTGCAATGTTCAGATTCAGTGTGGCTGTATATGAGTATATCATCAAAGTAAACAACCACAAAACGACCAATAAACTCTCTCAAAACATGATTCATCAAACGCATGAAAGTACTAGGTGCATTAGTAAGACCAAACGGCATGACTAACCACTCATTCAAGCCGAATTTAGTTTTGAAAACAGTTTTCTATTCATCCCCTTCTTTCATCCTAATTTGATGATAACCACTACGCAAGTCAATTTTAGAGAAAACAGCAGCACTACTCAATTCATCTAGCATATCCTCTAAGCGTGGAATAGGATGACAATATCGAATAGTGATGTTATTAATCGCTCTACAGTCAACACACATGCGCCATGTACCATCTTTCTTAGGAACTAAAATAACAGGAACAACACAAGGGCTAAGAGAAACACGAATGTACCCTTTATCCAGCAACGCTTGTACTTGCTTCTGAATTTCCTTAGTTTCTTCAGGATTAGTCATGTAGGGTGCACGGTTGGGAAGTGTGGCACCAGGAATCAAGTCCACTTGATGTTCTATACCATGCAATGGAGGTAAGCCTGTGGGTACATCTTCTAGAAACACATCCCCAAAGTCCTACAAAACAGAAGAGACACCAAGAGAAATAGGGGTCATGTCGTTAGAAACCAATACCTCGCCCTTATACATGAGCACAAGTGGCATGGCTGTAGGATCCTCACGGAATTCTCTCATATCTTCCTTAGTGGCTAATATCAATAAACCAGGCACTCTCTCACTTTTCGTTATGTCACTCAATTTAGGCTCAATTACATCAGGAACAACTGTCATGCAATCTCGCCGAGTGGTAGTATCTTCCTTCAAGTTCACCTCTATCTTCTAGCGAGAATCATTCACAATTTCTTGTGGTGTCATTGGCTGCATAGTAATCTTCTTTCCTTTGAATTCCAAGTGATATGTATTGGCTCGGCCATTGTGTTGCACATGGTGATCATAGAGCCAAGGCCGGCCCAATAGTAGGTGACAAACAGTCATAGGAACCACATCAAAATCAATAGAATCTTTGTATGGCCCTATTTGAAAATTCACACGTCCCATATGATTTACCTTCATCTCACCATTGTTGCTCAACCATTATATGTAGTATGGCTTGGGATGAGGTAAGTATGTCAAATTTAGTTTGGCACATAGTTCCTTACTTGCAAGATTTCTGCAGCTACCTCCATCAATAATTACCTTGCAAGCTTTGTTAGGTCCAACTAGTGCTTTTGTTTGGAATAAGTTGCAACGCTGGGATTCCTCAACCGGTTGCACACTAAGTACACGTGAAGACACGACAATAGTTGGTGCACGCTCAGCATATGCATCAGCACCATCCTCGCCATCATCAATATCATCGTCAGAAGCTTCATCTCCACTCTCTACTTCTCCTTATTTGTTGACAAACATAACCTTGCTGTTTGGACAATCCTTCTTGTAGTGACCTCTACCTCCACAAGTATGGCACACCACATCACGAGTACGTGTAGTAGACATGTTGGAACCCGAGCTAGCAGCAGGAGCAGCGGGTTTTCGAGCATTAGAACCAAATGAAGGTGTACTTGCTGGTTTGGCCGATGGTGTAAACGGAACAGCAACTGGTGGTGTGACTGTAGGAGGAATAGATCTGGCCAAAAATCTACTAGAGGATGGAAAACGAGCATGTGACTTCGCCTCTCCTGCCAACTGGGATTCGGCCTCTCTAGCATGGTGCAATAGCTCATTCATGGTCTCATACTTGTGATGATGAACTATGCTCTTGATTGGTAACTTCAGATTGTTGAGGAATCGCTGCATGGTCATCTCAATAGACTCACGAATTCGAGCACGCTGCATAAGCAGCTCCATCTCCATGTAGTACTCATCTACTGTCATTGTGCAGTTGCATCAATTTATCAAAAACTGATCGCAAGTAGTTGGTTGGTACGAAACGAGCCTTCATAATTTGCTTCATCTCGCGCCAATCCATCACAGGAAGTTCATTGTCCTCCCTCCTATGTTGCACAAGAGCATCCCACCAACGCAAAGCATAACCATCAAATTCAGATGCTGCAAGCTTGACCTTCTTATCTTCTGGATAGTCAAATAAGCGCTAGAGTTTCTCAATCTTCAACTCCCATGTGAGGTAATCTTCAGGATCAATGGAACCATCAAACTTGGGAATTAAATTTTTTGGCTTGCCCAAACCATCATCAGCAGCTTGGTTGGGCACACGTTGAGCACGCCCAAGAGGGGCAAACCCACGGCCATGAGCAGGTGCATGGGCAAGGGGAATAACACGTCCCCTGCCAACATGTGGAGCAGCATCCGCAGCGCTACCCTCATCGAAATCATCAAAGCCATCATCATGTTGATGATCTTCCCTTCTATATAAAGCGGCTGTCAAACACTCAATGGAATGCTGCAAAGTGGTGACATTGACATTGAGCGTAGCCACTTGAGTTTGAATAGTATCAACCGTTCCAACATGCTGATCCAATCTCATATTCATATCCTGGAGATTCTTGTCAATGGCATCTATCATGTTAGTAAACACACGTGTCAAGTGGGACTTCAAAGCCTCATATTCACGCCAATTAACAAGATCCTCATTGATGAGGACATCCCTACAATTACACCTACCCCAATGACTACTGAAGATGCTACAACTGTTGCAAGAAAGGATCAGTCCAATGAGATTAGAATTGGACCTATTACAAGAGCTCGTGCTAAGCTACTTGAACAACAGGTGAATTTACTCCTAAAAGAATCTGGTACTTTGATTGAGGAGAACTTTATACTGCCTAAGTCTATGCATTTATGTATGATCAGGTTCGTTAGAGAAACAAGCATGGCGCAAGGAGGAGAAGGGCTACAAGAGAAGCCCAACATGATGATCGCCCAAGGATGTGCGAGGGAGGAGCGGGAGGAAGGCACAATACAAGCAAGGGAGATCATCGAAGAGAAAGAACGTTCAATTCGGACAGACAGAAGTCCTGAAATTCAAACGGACATGGATTGCTCATACGAACTCCAAATCAAGCAAATAAGCACTTGTTGGATATATAATTCCAAGATCTTTCCAATGAGTACTTCCACGCCTAAAAGACCCTGGATAATCCGGCCCCCACACCCTGGATAATCTGGCCCTGCTTTGGAGATTCCGCAAAGGACTTCGTGCGCGACGTTCAGTACCGGGGCGGATATTTGACCGGATTTCCCCCCCGGAAAATCCGGCCCCCGGATAATCCGGCCCTCTTAGACCGGATAATCTGGCCCAAAAAGTTCTCATCAGATCCGGACGGATCTGACTGTATCAGACACATTTTTGTTTCGCGTTTTTCGGACGTTCCGACGGCCATATAAGCCTGGAAACGCCCTCTAGTTTAGGTTAGACCACGTTAAAACTATTTTGGAGTTGTTTCTTTCATAGAACCTCTGGAATTACCCTGTGTTCGAATCTACCAACTATAATTGAGTGTGATCTGTTGTTCCATTGGGAATTAGTAGATTGCATACTACCGTTCGTGGTCACGGCTACATGCGCAAGAGCGTGGTGTTGTGAATATCCTATAAGGTTCGAGAGCTGTTGCATTGGCATCAGGGATCGAGCGGGAGAGTTCATAGCTACAGGCTAGTTATCTATCATCCACCATCATCACCGCCATCCGCTTACTGAGAAGTTCAGGCCACCCCATATCATCTTGGTATCATATTTCCAGTGTTGCCTCATTAAGCATCCACAAATCCATCCATAGATTACAGAGTGTTTTTCGTCCTATACAGAAAAAACCTTACAAAAAGATTTGCCATAGACTAGATTGCATCCTTTTCGAGTTTTAGTTGCTGATTGTATCTTCTCGTAGATCCGATCTGCAGGTTTTTCCTTGTAGGAGTCTAGTTTTTTCGTTTGTGTCTAGGTTTAGGGTTTGATCTTGTTTTCCGCCATGTCAACCATCACCGTGTTCCGCAAGTTTTCCTCGTTTGTCTGAGTCCACATAGCGTACCTTTGTTTGTATACCATAGACATAGCCTATCTACAGCATTCGTGCCTAGGAACGTACCCATGAGACTAGTTGCTTTGCTCCGACAGGCTACTCATTAGGGTTTGAAGTGCAATTTTTTTTCGTCCAGGTAGACCGGATTATTCGGCCCCTAATTGCTCAGAATTGTTGCATCACGTATTGCATTGTGTCAGATAGTTGAAAAATCAAAAAAAGAGAAACAAGAGAAAAAAGTTTTCAAAAAAAGAGAAAAGAAAAGAGATACAAAAGTAAACAACAAAAGGGAGATATCAAGGTTGATTGGAGGACTAGTTTTATAATAGCACTAGTAGATTGAGCAATCTCGTGCCTGTTCTATTTGAGCTATTACTAGCGTCTCTCTTGTGTATTGCAATATTCCTTTTCATAAGTTGCTTTGCCACGTTTATCTCCACCGTGTGTGTTGCTTGGGTTTTTGTACGATCAGCACTAGGACTTATTTGCGGTGTAGATAGGATACCATACCTATAGCTCCACCATAAATAACCTGTGTGCCATGTGATCATTCTCTATACCTTTTATATTCACTTCATCACATCAGTGCATCTATCTTTGATTTCATTTGGTAGAGCATCTCTATTCACTTTGGAACGGTAAGATCTCATTTCTTATTAGTTGCGAGTGAGTTGTGAGAGTTTCCACCATATAGATTTTGATTTTTGCACTAACCTACTAATCATGTCTTCTAGTGATGATGATGTTGTGTTGCAGAAAAAGAAGGATGAGGAGCTTGTTAATTGGCGTGAATATGAGGCTTTAAAGTCCCACTTGACACATGTGTTAACACGACAGATGTCATTGACAAGAATCTCCAGGATATGAATATGAGATTGGATCAGCATGTTGGAACGGTTGATACTATCCAGATGCAAGTGGCTACGCTCAATGTCAATGTCACCATGTTGCAACGTTCCATTGAGGGTTTAACAGCCGCCTTACATACAAGGGAAGATCCTCAACATGATGATGCCTTTGATGATTTCGATGAGGGTAGCGATGTGGATGCTGCTCCACATGTTGGCAGGGGACGTGCTATTCCCCCTGCCCATGCACCTGCTCATGGCTGTGGGTTTGCTCCTCTTGGGCGTGCTCAACGTGTTCCCAACCAAGCTGCTGCTGATGGTTTGGGCAAGCCAAAATTCTCGATTCCCAAGTTTGATGGTTTTATTGACCCTGAAGATTACCTCACATGGGAGTTGAAGATTGAGAAGCTCTGGCGTTTATTTGACTATCCTGAAGACAAGAAGGTCAAGCTTGCAGCATCTGAATTTGATGGTTATGCTTTGCGTTGGTGGGATGCTCTTGTGCAGCATAGAAGGGAGGACAATGAACTTCCTGTGATGGATTGGCGCGAGATGAAGCAAATCATGAAAGCTCGTTTCGTACCAACCAACTACTTGCGATCAATTTTTGATAAATTGACGCAATTGAAGTAAGGCACCATGACAGTTGATGAGTACTACATGGAGATGGAGATGCTTATGCAGCGTGCTAGAATTCGTGAGTCCATTGAGATGACCATGCAACGATTCCTAAACAATTTGAAGTTACCGATCAAGAGCATTGTTCGTCATCACAAGTATGAGACCATGAATGAGTTGTTGCATCATGCTAGAGAGGACGAATCCCAGTTGGCAGAAGAGGTGAAGTCACGTGCTCGTTTTCCGTCCTCCAGCAGATTTTCGGCCAGGTCTACACCTCCTACAGTCACGCCACCAGCTGCTGCTCCTTTTACACCATCGGCCAAGCCAGCAAGTACACCTTTGTTTGGTTCTAATGCTCGAAAACCCGCTGCTCATGCTGCTAGCTCGGGTTCCAACATGTCTACTACACGTACTCGTGATGTGGTGTGCCATACTTGTGGAGGTAGAGGACACTACAAGAAGGATTTTCAAAACAGCAAGGTTATGTTTGTTAACGAACAAGGCGAAGTAGAGAGTGGAGATGAAGCTTCTGATGATGATGTTGATGATGCCGAGGATGGTGCTGATGCGTATCCTGAGCGTGCTCCAACTATTGTCGTATCTTCACATATACTTAGTGTGCAACAGGTTGAGGAATCCCAGCGTTGCAACTTGTTCCAAACAAAAGCTCTAGTTGGACCAACAAGGCTTGCAAGGTCATTATTGATGGAGGTAGCTGCAGAAATCTTGCAAGTAAGGAACTATGTGCCAAACTGAATTTGATATACTTACCTCATCCCAAGCCATACTACATACAATGGTTGAGCAACAATGGTGAGATGAAGGTAAATCATATGGTACGGGTGAATTTTCAAATAGGGCCACACAAAGATTCTATTGATTTTGATGTGGTTCCTATGACTGTTTGTCACCTACTATTGGGTCGGCCTTGGCTCTATGATCGTCATGTGCAACACAATGGCCGAGCCAATACATATCACTTGGAATTCAAAGGGAAGAAGCTTACTATGCAGCCAATGACACCACAAGATATTGTGAATGATTCTCGCCAGAAAATAGAGTTGAATTTGAAGGAAGATCCTACAACTCGGCGAGATTGTGTGACAAATGTAATTGAGCCTAAATTGAGTGATATAACGAAAAGTGAGAGAGTGCCTGGTTTATTGATATTAGCCACTAAGGAAGATATGAGAGAATTTTGTGAGGATCCTACAGCCATGCCACTTGTGCTCATGTATAAGGGCAAGGTATTGATTTCTAACGACATGACCCCTGTTTCTCTTGGTGTCTCTTCTGTTTTGCAGGACTTTGGGGATGTATTTCCAGAAGATATACCCACAGGCTTACCTCCATTGCGTGGTATAGAACATCAAGTGGACCTGATTCCTGGCGCCACACTTCCCAACCGTGCACCCTACAGGACTAACCCCGAAGAAACTAAGGAAATTCAGAAGCAAGTACAAGCGTTGCTGGATAAAGGGTACATTCGTGTTTCTCTTAGCCCTTGTTCTGTTCCTGTTATTTTAGTTCCTAAGAAATATGGTACATGGCGCATGTGTGTAGATTGTAGAGCGATTAATAACATCACTATTCGATATCGTCATCCTATTCCACGCTTAGAGGATATGCTAGATGAATTGAGTGGTGCTGCTGTTTTCTCTAAAATTGACTTGCGTAGTGGTTATCATCAAATTAGGATGAAAGAAGGGGATGAGTGGAAAACTGCTTTCAAAACAAAATTTGGCTTGTATGAGTGGTTAATCATGCCGTTTGGTCTTACTAATGCACCTAGTACATTTATGCGATTAATGAATCATGTTTTGAGAAATTTTATTGGTCATTTTGTGGTTGTTTACTTTGATGATATACTTATATATAGCCAGAATGAAACTGAACATTGCACTCATATTCGACAAGTTTTGCAAGTGTTGCGTGATAATAAATTGTATGCTAATCTTGAGAAGTGCACATTTGCAAAAGATAAGGTCATATTCCTAGGATTTGTTGTATCTAAGAATGGGGTAGAGGTAGATCAATCTAAAATTGAATCAATTCAGAATTGGCCTACTCCCCTGAATGTAAGTCAAGTTCGTAGTTTCCACGGATTAGCTGGTTTCTATAGGCGCTTTGTGAAAGATTTTAGCACCATTGCTGCACCTTTGAATGATTTGACAAAGAAAGGTGTTCCTTTTGTATGGGGCATGGCCCAAGACATTGCATTTGATACATTAAAACGTTTGCTTACTTCTGCACCATTACTTGCATTACCTGATTTTTCGAAGCAATTTGAAGTTGAATGTGATGCTAGTGGTATAGGCATAGGTGGCGTTTTGATGCAAGAGGGTCGGCCTATAGATTATTTTTCTGAGAATTATTCTATCTATGATAAAGAATTGTATACACTTGTTAGAGTACTTGAGGTTTGGCAACATTATTTGTGGCCAAAGGAATTCATCATACATTCTGATCATGAAGCATTGAAATACTTGAAAGTTCAATCAAACTTGCATAGAAGATTAGCTAAATGGGTTGAGTTCATTGAGTATTTCCTTACATCATTAATTATAAGAAGGGTAAAGAGAATGTTGTTGCTGATGCTCTGTCTAGGAAGAACATGATATTAACCAATCTTGATGTTAAAATTCCTGGATTAGAAGCTATTTGTGCACTTTATGCAACTGACCATGATTTTGCGGAACCATATCATTTGTGTGCTCTTAGAAACGCATGGGATAAGTATCATATACATGATGGATATTTGTTTCGAGCTAACAAACTATGTATTCTAGAATTGTCGCTGCGTTTGTTCTTAGTGCAGGAATCACATGCTGGTGGTTTGATGGGTCACTTTAGGCGTGAGAAGACATTGCTCATGCTTGCTGATCACTTTTATTATAGATTTGTGAGCTGATGTATTACATGCCACAAGTCGAAATCTAAGCTAAAGCCTCACGGTTTGTATACACCTCTCTCTGCACCTACTACTTCATGGGAAGACATTAGTATGGATTTTGTGATAGGTCTACCTAAATCTCAGAGAGGTCATGATTCTATATTTGTGGTAGTGGATAGGTTCTCTAAGATGGCTCATTTTATTGCCCGCCACAAAAGCGACGATGCGTCGCATGTTGCTAACCTGTTTTTCAGGGACATCATGAGATTACATGGAGTACCAAAAATGATTGTTTTTGACCGTGATGTGAAGTTCATGAGCTACTTTTGGAAGACCTTATGGGGGAAGCTAGGAACAAAGCTGCTGTTCAGTACTACATGTCACCCCCAAACAGATGGTCAAACGGAGGTGGTGAATCGAACATTGTCACAGCTGCTAAGGACCATGATTAAAAAGAATCTACGGGAGTGGGAAGAGTGATTGCCACATGTTGAGTTTGCTTACAATAGGGTGGTGCATTCAACTACTCAGCTTTGTCCTTTTGAGGTGGTGTATGGTTTCAAGCCATTGACGCCACTTGATATGTTGCCTCTGCCATTACATGAGAGAGTTGATATGGAGGCATCAAAACGTGCTGATTATGTGAAGAAAATACATGACAAGACTCGAGAGGCTATCGAGAAGAAAGGCAAAAACATTGCTGCTGCAAGGAATCAAGCAAGGAAAGAAGTGTTGTTCGAGCCTGGAGATATGGTTCGGGTGCATCTACGCAAGGATAGGTTCCCACTACTTCGAAAGTCAAAATTGGAGCCACGTGGTGATGGTCCTTACAAGGTGTTAGCCAAGATTAATGATAATGCTTACTCGGTTGATATAACTATTGAGAAGTTTGGTGGAGTTAGCAACAGCTTCAACGTTGCTGATTTGTCACCATATGCTGGAGAAGACCTTGGAGCGTCGAGGTCGACGCCTTTTGAAGGGGGGGGGAGATGATGAGGACATCCCTACAATTACACCTACCCCAATGACTACTGAAGATGCTACAACTGTTGCAAGAAAGGATCAGTCCAATGAGATTAGAATTGGACCTATTACAAGAGATCGTGCTAAGCTACTTGAACAACAGGTGAATTTACTCCTAAACAAATCTGGTACTTTGATTGATGAGAACTTTATACTGCCTAAGTCTATGCATTTATGTATGATCAGGTTCGTTGGAGAAACAAGCATGGAGCAAGGAGGAGAAGGGCTACAAGAGAAGCCCAACATGATGATCGCCCAAGGATGCGCGAGGGAGGAGCAGGAGGAAGGCGCAATACAAGCAAGGGAGATCATCGAAGAGAAGGAACGTTCAATTCGGACAGACAGAAGTCCTGAAATTCAAATGGACGTGGATTCCTCATACGAACTCCAAATCAAGCAAATAAGCACTTGTTGGATAGATAATTCCAAGATCTTTCTAATGAGTACTTCCACGCCTAAAATACCCTGGATAATCCGGCCCCCACACCCCGGATAATCCGGCCCTGCTTTGGAGATTCTGCAAAGGACTTCGTGCGCGACGTTCAGTACCGGGGCGGATATTTGACCGGATTTTCCCCCGGAAATCCGGCCCCCGGATAATCCGGCCCTCTTAGACCGGATAATCCGGCCCAAAAAGTTCCCATCAGATCCGGACGGATCTGACTGTATCAGACACGTTTTCGTTTCGCGTTTTTCGGACGTTCCGGCGGCCATATAAGCCTGGGAACACCCTCTAGTTTAGGTTAGACCAAGTTAAAACTATTTTGGAGTTGTTTCTTTCATAGAACCTGTGGAATTACCCTGTGTTCGAATCTACCAACTATAATTAAGTGTGATCTGTTGTTCTATTGGGAATTAGTAGATTGCATACTACCATTCGTGGTCACGGCTATGTGCGCAAGAGCGTGGTGTAGTGAATATCCTACAAGGTTCGAGAGCTGTTGCATTAGCATCAGGGATTGAGCGAGAGAGTTCATAGCTATAGGCTAGTTATCTATCATCCACCATCATCACCGCCATCCGCTTACTGAGAAGATCGGGCCACCCCATATCACTCATCCTTCTTTTTCTGCATCACAACATCATCATCACTAGAAGACATGATTAGTAGGTTAGTGCAAAAACCAAAATCAGTATGGTGGAACTCTCACAGCTCACTCACAACTAATAAGAAAGGAGATCTTACCGTTCCAAAGTGAATAGAGATGCTTTACCAAACGAAATCAAAAACTGATGCACTGATGTGATGAAGTGAATATCAAAGGTATAGAGAACGATCACAGGACACACAGGTCATTTATGGTGGAGCTGTAGGTATGGTATCCTAACTACACCACAAACAAGTCCTAGTGCTGATCGTATGACAAAGACCCACGGAAACACACACGGTGGAGATAAATGGGGGCAATTGCAACTATGAAAATGAGCTTAATAAAGTGATGTATGTCGGAGGAACGCTCGTGTTGCAATGCATAAGGAGAGACGCTAGCAATATCTCAACGAAACGGGCACAAAATTGCTAAACTGAGCAGCCCGCAGAGCACTAAGCACGCTAGTCTCGTAGGATAGTTTTAGACATAAAGAAAGGCTTACTAAGGCTCACAAGGATAGGTACGCTATGTGGACTCAGTAAAAAAATAAACAAAAAAAGAAAAAAATTGACCTGAGAATTGGTCTCTGGCAGAAAAAGGGTCAAAATCCTGCCGCGGCAGGATGTCGACAGGGAAAAAACTCTCGCTGGAGGACAGACTTGTCTATGGTCAGGCGGGAGCAAAGCGATCCGTTTTTTTGCCTCCCTGAGGTTTCACGTACGAGCACATAACTGTCTGTGGTCCAACGTGAGGTAGCGATCCGATCTTTTTTTCCTTTCACGTGGGGAAACTCACGTACAACAAGCCTAACATGATCGCGACTTCTTTTTTTTCTTGCTTTCCGTCTCCCTCACGTTCATGCACGTACACGAACAGACTCTGTTTTTTTTTCTTTCAAAAGGATCTACAACCCAGACTAAAAGAAAACAGATCTAATAGATCGAAGACTCAAGAACACAACGAACAGTCTAGAAATAGTCTAGGGACTCCGACACGGATCAAAAACAGACGAAAACTAGACAAAAACTACGACTCAGATTTAAAAAAAGGCTACACAAAAGGATTATGATCAACTACTAGAACTCACGAACAATGTTATCTAGGCTATGTCAATGAACTATGAACCCTAATATTTTTGTGTGGCTTTTTTTGTATAGGACAAAAACAACTAATCTATGGATGGAATTCTGGATGCTTACCGAGACAACACTGGAAATCTGATACCAAGATGATATGGGGTAGCCCGATCTTCTCAGTAAGCGGATGGCGATGATGATGGTGGATGATAGATAACTAGCCTGTAGCTATGAACTCTCCCGCTCGATCCATGATGCCAATGCAACAGCTCTCGAACCTTGTAGGACATACACAACACCACGCTCTTGCGCACGCAGCCGTGACCATGAATGGTAGTATACAATCTACAAATTTCTAATGGAACAACAGATCACACTCAATTATAGTTGTAGAATTCGAACACAGGATAATTTCAGAGGTTCTATGAAAGAATCAACTCCAAAATATTTTAACATGGTCTAAACCCTAACTTGTGACGGCTACGGAGGTTTATATGAGGGCTGGGGCGTCCTCCCCTCTAAACGGGCCTAAAAACAGCCATATCTTGGCCCAAACTGACTTGGTTTGACTCAAAATGATACATACCGACCCATATATGGGTTCGACCTTATTGGCACGTAGTCCAAACGTCGTGGAACACGTCAAACATGTAATTCTTGGTGCATCATCTCTCTCTGTTGCTCATACGTGATTTCCTCATTGCCTCCTAGTGCGCATGCCTCCCGCTCCTCCCTCGTGCACTTGTTGATATTGGAAATCAGCGCTTGTCCTTCTTGCTGCAACTCTCCTCCTCCTCGCGCAACGCTTGTGTTATCAATAAACCTGATCATACAAAGATGCATAGACTTAGGTAGTATAAAGCTCTCATTAAGTAAAACATCAGGTTCAATTCAGAGTGAATTCACCTGTTGCTCAATCAGCTTTGCACGAGCTCTTGTAATGGGTCCAATCCTGATTTCATTGGACTTGTTCTTTGCAGCAACATCTTCATTGTGAATAGGAGTAGGAGATAGTGGAATAGTATGGATGTCCTCATCAAATCCCTTCTCCTCTTGTGTGATGGTGATGGTGTAGATTTGATTGGACGCGGCTATGGTGGTGGCACGGCGGCACGACTCCGCTGTGGTGGAGGATATGGCTTGGCGGCTCTCACTTGGGTCCCCCTCCTTTATATAGGCCTTGTGGGTGCCCTAGGGTTCCCCCAATACCGTCATATGACTTAGGGAAGGTTCTGGGGCTTCTCTGGGGCGAAATCCCGTCATATGCAACCTTTTTCGCAACTATACAGGCGCAACTATATGGCCAGAAAAATGCTTCTGGTCGTATAGTTGCTCGTCAAACCTTCGGTGTTCCGTAGTGTTTTGGCCACCATTTCTTCATACGAACTGTGTTTTGGGGTCTTCTTGGGCTCGTTGAGTTCGTATCATCGAGGGCTACAACCCCATGGTCTTAGATATTTATTTTGAGAAGTTGGAAAAATTCACTTTTCCAACCTCTCAAATGGCTAAGTCTGGTCCCTACAGCTCCTCCATACTATGCTCTCTTTGTTCCTTTTGCCTTTGTTTTATCCATAATCATCATCAACACCTACACACATGTCATAGACAAGGAAAGTGATAAAATTCTACCTAAACTACTAAATGTGCAAAGCTCATATGAAAGTAAATGAGAACTAGAAGTCATGCATATAAGACATAGCTATAGCTGAGAGAAACATGATATGAGAGATAAATGGCTCATTTTATATCGCTAAAAGAGGTGTTATTTCACAGCCATCACCTCTCGCTCGCTCGCCCGCTGACTCCACAATCCATCTCACATCATCCTCTATCCCATCCCTCCTTAGCCGACTTTTAGGTCGTCGGAGTCCGCTCAGCGACGCCGTCATCCATGCTACCATAGTTGCTTTGTCGCATCTGCTTCGCCCACTCCACGATAGAGTGTCAGCTTCCCCACCACCGCAACCGAGAGATGCGTACGCCACGCGGATCCCTCACCAGGGCAATGGTTAAAACTCCATACAACCAAGACGAAGGTTGCTGAACACTTCCTATGCCCGCTTTCCTTGCATTTTACTACTTCCGAATGTAGTTCATCGCTTTCGTGCTGTGCCTTCTCTTTATCAATTATTTCTAATGCATGCTAGTTGCAGTACTGTGGGATTGGTTCAAAGAGAAAAGAAGGCAACTACTAGTCACCAAGTCAAATTGGTTATCTTGCACTAGTACGAAGCGTCGCTAGCCCAATGATAACCCCCAACAATCCTCCCCGGACAATGGTTTACCTCCATTTTGCATATATGCACGTTGTCGTTATGCATTTTATTTCCGAGAGTAGTTCATCCTTTGCTTGCCCTGTCTTGTCATACTAGTATATATTTTTTAAGGCATGGAAGATGATGTACTGCCGAATGAGTACGCAGAGAATCGATGCCAACGAATCCTGAAGAGTTTTGGACATGCAGATCTAGCCCTGCTCGGCACATCACAACTAGTACAGAAACATGGCCTGGTCGAGTATCCTAAACATGGCTATTTGTTGCATCTTTCTTGTGTTATTTACTAATTGATTTGCTGCATTGCAATTTGTGGAAGCAAGTGCATGATCATGTCCCTACCAAGGAGGTTCGTAGCATAGATATTCAGCGTGCCAGCGATACAGCCATTTCTAGGAACCAAACTGAAGTATGGTGCATGGCCGAAGCTAAGATTAGGCCTCTCCAAAAGGATTTGTACATGGCCACTCCGCGGATCAAATAATTGAACCAAGGATGGATTTCTACTATTGAATATGGCCTTGATACTACCGCTGATCTTCAGAAGTTAGTCGCTGAAAATCGTGTTCCCAATTCGGCTGATGCAGATGTCAATGAGATCAATGTGATGGTTTTGGAACAGGTGAACACACGAGTAGAGATTCTCCGCGCATATTTGCAGGCCGATGATTTTCGAAGGGTGATGCAAGAGCCGCCATGCAAATAGATTGTTATTTCGAATCATGAGGATGACTTTCCTTGTGTTGTCAGCTTGATATTTTCTTTTCTTATGTGATGGCATTACTTTACTATAACTACCTATTTGGCACGTTGTATGGAGCGGTACTGTACCTACTTGCTGCATCTGGACAATGTATCTCGGTCTTGTTCTAGCCATTTGGAAAATGGAAAAACAACATTTTCCCGCGATAAACTTGAAATCTTATTTTGCACTTTCGTTTAGATCTATAGACCCATGTTTTGCCGAAAATTAACACATTACCATGAAAGGTAGTTCGAGAATGACCATGTCCATGTGCCCATTATCGTGAATAAATTCGTGCAACTATATACTTGTGTGGCCCTAAAGTCAAGCTTTTAGACTACAGTAGTAGATCGAGTACAAAAAAATCAATTAGCGACAAAACACAAGCCGAAATCACCTCTTCCACCAAGTAGTGTGCCAGAAACACCCGCTGCAATGGCTCCTGCGTCCAAAATTCAAGCACTACGAAATTACCATCTCACCCTTGGGTCTAGAAACAACACGCCAAAGGCCATTTCTCAAAATGGTTTGTCTTGTAAATTCCCACTCGCCACACAATTCAAAGTTTCAAACATACCAGTACCCTTCACAGCCTCTCCACTGGCATGCCACCGTAGAGACCAAAGATGCTTTATCAGCTCCTGACGCTGGCCTGCACTAGATCAGCTCCTCTCTACACGAGGTCCATGGCGCCGAAGACGGCTCAGCAACACCGTCGCAGCTTCATTGGATCCACTTCCCCAACTCCATGGCACCGGATGTGCTTCCTCGACCTTGTCCATGGCGCTGGAGAGATGGGAAGGCAAATCCGCTCAAGAACAAACGGCGAGGTCATAGCTCGCCATAAGTCTGACAAAAGGCACGAGAAGGAAATCATGTAATCACGGTCACAAAGGTTGCCGATGTACACTTCATATGATCTTTATGCATTTGATGTCTAAAAGTTGTTCATCGCTTGTTTCACTGCATTCTCGCACTAAGTTTTTTATCTTGTACTCCGACATTTCTTGTCGAGCCATCGTATATGCATATGTATATCATTGTTCCTTTAGAGCTTTCAACTGCTTGCTAGCACTGTACTAACTTTCTCTTCTACACACACCTCACTCTTAAATCTTATAAGATATATTTTTTGCTGATGCATGTAAGCTGATTTGCGGCCGACTGATGAGGGAGAACGGAAGATGATACGGATCAAGAAGACGATCCTTAGTTTTGTCCCGATCTTTCACAGCGAGTCAACCCGGATGGTAATCTTCCAATAATGCCAATGAACGTCACCTGAAGAAGAGGAACGAATCCAGCAAGTAACGTGATGAAGATCACGTTACTTGCTGCGGAGGTTCTTGTGTTCATCAAGGATTGTCGTGCTCAGGTTTGAGGCGTGGTGATCTTCATCACGTTACTTGCTGGATTCGTTCCTCTTCTTCAGGTGATGTTCATCGGCGTTATTGGAAGATTACCATCCAGGTTGACTCGCTGTGAAAGATCGGGACAAAACTAAGGATCATCGGCTTGATCCGTATCAGGTGGTATCAGAGCTCTCGTTGATCACAGCTTGTTTTTGGATCATCTGTGGACTGTTTTTCTACAAGCAGTTTACATATCGGTTATGGAGAAGAGATTGGGAGGCGAGTTCTTGAGCTAGATCGGAATCGATCGGAAGCAGATCCGATTGTGCAGCGCGTGGTGGTGATCGATCGGATCAAGGCAGTTGGAGTAAAAAAAGGAAGAAGGCCGGCCGCGCGCCTCAAGATCGAGTTTTTTCTGGACGCATGGTGTTGATCGATCGGTGAAGACCCGATCGCTCCAAGTTGCCAGATCGCTCGATACCAGATCCGATCGTGGACTATAGAAAAAAAGGGGGGAAGGAGGCCAGCCGTCGTATGCTCACGAGACCGAGTCTCCTGGGGCAGCCGCCGTATGCTCACGAGACCGAGTCTCCTGGGCGATCGCGCCTGTGTTCCTTGGCCCGATCGGTGTTCTGTTCAGATTCCGTACGTGAGCAGCTCACGTTCCATAAAAAAGTGCAACCGATTGGATCCTAGGAGTCCCACCTGCCTACGTGATAAAAAAAAGGAAAAAAAGGGCCGTCCGCCCGTGCCTTTTGATTAGGTACCACGCGTGCGTGGCGATCTGCGCGCTTGGCGCTCTGGCCGCTGGGTAGATTTGATCGTCAGAAGTTTTAAATCCTAGTGCGTGAGCTTCACGTTGGAAAAAAAAGGAAGGAAAGCAGCAGCAGGAAACGAGATGTGATCCACTAGGTTTCAGGTTTTCTGTGATCAAATTTTTGATTCAGGGCGCCGACCCGTACGCAGGCTGGAATTCGTCTGTTTTTGTCTAGAATTTTTGCGATGCAGTGTCGTTTTATTCCAAACTTTCTGAAATAGTGCACGGATATCACCAAATAGTCTACTGAGAAAGTTTTGCCTGTGAGGATGGATTCTTTTCCAGGAGATACTTTGGGCTTAAGGTGTACACGTGGCAAAAAGTCTAGTGTTGTTTTCAATGACTATCTCAATCTCCTGGATGGAGTGGCATGTGACGCATCCGAGCTTAGATGGTGCCTACATAGACTTGCGACAGTTGAGGGGTACCAAGATTGGGAAAGGCACATGGAACGGGGTTTCCATCGATGTCGCAAATACAATGGCAAGTTTACTGGGTATTATGGGTATGTTCTTGCTCACCAGCGTGTGGATAAGGAGTTAGACAGTTGGTGGTCTGAGGCGGTTGAAATAGATGAGTTTTCTCATACTTGGTGATATGGGGTGGCCCGATCTTCTCAGCAAGCACTTTGTCGATGGTGATGGTGGATGATAGATAACTAGCCTGTAGCTATGAACTCTCCCGCTCGATCCCTGATGCCAATGCAACAGCTCTCGAACCTTGTAGGATATTCACAACACCACGCTCTTGCGCACGCAGCCTTGACCACGAACGGTAGTCTGCAATCTACTAATTCCCAATGGAACAACAGATCACACTCAATTATAGTTGGTAGATTCGAACACAGGGTAATTCCAGAGGTTCTATGAAAGAAACAACTCCAAAATATTTTAACGTGGTCTTAAAACCTAACTTGTGACGGCTACGGAGGTTTATATGAGGGCTGGGGCGTCCTCCCCTCTAAACGGGCCTAAAAACAGCCATAACTTGGCCCAAACTGACTCGGTTTGACTCAAACTGATACATACCGACCCATACATGGGTTCGGCCTTATTGGCACGCAGTCCAAACGTCGTGGAACACCTCAAACATGTAATTCTTGGTGCGCCATCTCTCTCTCTCTTGCTCATACGTGATTTCCTTATTGCCTCCTAGTGCGCATGCCTCCCGCTCCTCCCTCGCGCACTTGTTGATATTGGAAATCAGCGCTTGTCCTTCTTGCTGCAACTCTCCTCCTCCTCGCGCAACGCTTGTGTTATCAATAAACCTGATCATACAAAGATGCATAGACTTAGGTAGTATAAAGTTCTCATTAAGTAAAACATCAGGTTCAATTAAGAATGAATTCACCTGATAGTCATTATTGATTTGACTCAATATTTCCTTCCAGTTCAGGCAGTCAGAATCATCATAATCCCTATATATATCCTCATCATCCTCCCTTTCTTCATGAAAAGCCGTCCTCGGCTTTAGGTAAGCTGAAAGTGGGAGAAACAAAAAGAACAACGTGTACGCAAAGTATATGTATATATAACATGTTGTATTATTGTTGTTCACATGAAAAGTATGTCCAGTATACATCAAGCAACTTAAATTGCAGGTATAAGTGAAGTACAAAGAATCATGATCATGGTGAAAAACAACTAAATAGATAGTCTTATTCTTCAATATTAAATTCAGTTTTCTTAAAGAAGATCTATGATCAAATTTGTGGACAAGATCTAACCAAGTCAATATGTGTGAAAACCAAATTGATTCACACCATGCTTCAACTGCGCTACTCTGATTAATATGAACATGATCATGTTGTCCAGTATGGAAGATGCAACTCAATTTGCAAATATAAGTGAAGTATAGAGCAGTAGCACAGCTAGACAAAGACTTTTGGGACAAACACAAAGGATATGAAAACTTGGGTTCTATTCTAGCAAGATTACAACGATCCAACATAGGTAAAATTACTTGTGTTGGCTGCATTATATCAACTAGATCTGACTTTAGTTTCATACTATCACAAATTTCAGCATATGTCCCACAACAAGTCATCGACACACAACAAGTATGGCTAAAAACAACATGTTTCAGTTCAGCGATTCTATCACAAGTAATGCATATGTGATCCACAAGAAAAATTTCATGCATGCTATATTCACCAATTAGATTGAAAGTGAAACAAGGAGAATATGTGCTAGAATTTAGACATAAAATATCAGAAATCTTGTCCATAGCACAACTCATACTCATAGGTTCATTTAGCATGATGGAAAACACAATATCAGCAGGTGGTATTCGAGCAAGTATTTCTTTATGTGTAATCAGTACCACATGATCAAAATTGGAATTTGGTAAACTATCACATGGTGCTGAAACAATAGTGTAAGGCAAATCACAAGAAGGCTTCGGTAAAGGAATAGACTCACAATATGTGGCACATGTTGGCTGAAGCTCCAAATTAGTACCAATGTCATCAACAATCTTCTCAGCTGTAGTAGGTACTACGACATCCTCCTCAAGTGACAATACCAGATCGTGTGATGCAGGTTGTAAAATCGGCGGCTCCCTTTCTTCAAAAGCAACCTGTACATCACAAGATACAACACTAGGAGTAGACATGATTACGTTAGTAGACAACTCACATGTCTCATTAGTGTCCACTCTCAAAATTTCTGGAATAGGCCATTTGTAGTTGTTCAAAAACATAGAACGTAGAAATTGCTTGAAATCTTCCCAAAGGATTCTTTTACCCATGACACCATACACAATCCTTGCGTCCTTCCACCAACGAGCTACCTCTTCATCCACACGTCGGTGAGCAAGAATGTATTCTATATGACTATTAAACTTGCTATCGAAAGTACGACATCTCGCAAAACCAAATCCAATATCAATTTCCCAAATCTGATATTCTGTGGGTGTGGCGGAACTTTCCAATCGCCACTTGATTGTAGTTGGATCATATGCCATGCCAACCACAATAGCTAAATAGTCATGGTAGACATCATCTGATTTCTGCATCACATCAACATTAGTAGAAGTCATGATTAGTACATTAGTGCAAAAACACAAAATTGTTAGTGCAAAAACACAAAATTGTTTTGGTGGCACACTCACAACTCACTCAAAAACTGACAAGAAAGCAGATCTTACCGTTCCAAAGTGAATAGTGATGCTTACCAATTCGAAATCAAAGACTGATGCACTGATGTGATGAAGTGAATACCAAAGGTATAGAGAATGATCGCAGGGCACACAGGTTATTTATGGTGGAGCTGTAGGTATGGTATCCTAACTACACCGCAAACAAGTCCTAGTGCTGATCGTATGACAAAGACCCATGGAAACACACACGGTGGAGATAAATGGGGCAATTGCAACTATGAAAATGAGCTCAGTAAAGTGAGGTATGTCGGAGGAATGCTCGTGTTGCAATTCACAAGGAGAGACGCTAGCAATGTCTCAACGAAACGGGCACAAGATTGCTAAACTGAGCAGCCCGCAGAGCACTAAGCACGCTAGTCTCGTAGGATAGTTTTAGACACAAAGAAAGACTTACTAAGGCTCACAAGGATAGGTACGCTATGTGGACTCAGTAAAAAAAATAAACAAAAAAGAAAAAAATTTGACCTGAGAATTGGTCTCTGCCACGGCAGAAAAACGGCCTAAAATCCTGCCGCGGCAGGATGTCGGCAGAATTTTTTTTTTCTCGTATGAGGGCAGACCGGTCTGTGGTGAGGCGACGGTCCAATTTTTTTTTCACGCTGGAGCACAGACCTGTCTGCGGTCAGGCGTGAGGCAGCGAGCCAACTTTTTTTTATTCCGACTTGCCAAGCAGTACGCAACTAGGACTCTTTACTTGGTCAGATCTGACTTGATGGTAGCGGAAAAAGATGGTGGAAAACAACTAGAACAACTAGAAAACAAATCTACGAAGAACAGATCTAAATCTAATCGAATAGAGGAGCTCGACCAGCAACTATTACTCGATTACGATGTAATCTAGGCTATGGCAACTCGTTTTGTGGGGCTTTTTCTGTATAGGATGAAAAACACTCTCTAATCTATGGATGGATTGTGGATTGCTTACCGAGGCAACAAGGAGCTCTGATACCAAGATGATATTGCTCACCGAGTAAACCCAGCGCTCTGATACCAAGATGATATGGGGTGGCCCAATCTTCTCAGCAAGCACTTTGTCGATGGTGATGGTGGATGATAGATAACTGGCCTGTAGCTATGAACTCTCCCGCTCGATCACTGATGCCAATGCAACAGCTCTCGAACCTTGTAGGATATTCACAACACCACGCTCTTGCGCACGTAGCCTTGACCATGAACGGTAGTCTGCAATCTACTAATTCCCAATGGAACAACAGATCACACTCAATTATAGTTGGTAGATTCGAACACAGGGTTATTCCAGAGGTTCTATGAAAGAAACAACTCCAAAATATTTTAACGTGGTCTTAAAACCTAACTTGTGACGGCTACGGAGGTTTATATGAGGGCTGGGGCGTCCTCTCCTCTAAACGGGCCTAAAAACAGCCATAACTTGGCCCAAACTGACTCGGTTCGACTCAAACTGATACATACCGACCCATGCATGGGTTCGGCCTTATTGGCATGCAGTCCAAACGTCGTGGAACACCTCAAACATGTAATTCTTGGTGCGCCATCTCTCTCTCTTGCTCATACGTGATTTCCTTATTGCCTCCTAGTGCGCATGCCTCCCGCTCCTCCCTCGCGCACTTGTTGATATTGGAAATCAGCGCTTGTCCTTCTTGCTGCAACTCTCCTCCTCCTCGCGCAACGCTTGTGTTATCAATAAACCTGATCATACAAAGATACATAGACTTAGGTAGTATAAAGTTCTCATTAAGTAAAACATCAGGTTCAATTAAGAATGAATTCACCTGATAGTCATTATTGATTTGACTCAATATTTTCTTCCAGTTCAGGCAGTCAGAATCATCATAATCCCTGTATATATCCTCATCACTTGGGAGGACTACAAAAGTTTTCTTCATCATGGCTTCGACCGTATACGAAGGAAATCGAGCAGCCGGCCAAGGTTGTGAATGGGATAGTGGATGTTGGCAAGAGTAGAGCTCTTATATCAAAGGTCACGACTGCTGTGACTACTCATGAGAAGTTGACAGTTTTTCCATTGCCAACAGTTAGCAAGGTGGCATCCATGATTTCCGAAGCATTAGCGGTTGATGTTGTTAAGACTGATGTTGTTAAGGATGTCGTGGAGGATGTTGTACCATTGAGTGGGTTGAATTTGCAACTCAACAAGGTACAAGGCGATACTTGCATGACAGTTGACAAGGGCCAGCATTGGAATTTATTTTAGGCGCAGTGTATGATCAAAGGCAAAGCATGCAAGTTGATTGTTGATAGAATAAGCTGTACTAATGGCATTAGCAAGTCAATGGTGGCAGCGTTGGGGTTGTCCACATGGCGCATTCCTGAACCTAAGCATCTACAGTGGTTAAATAGCTGCAGTATGCTGAAGGTAACTCATAAGGTGCGTGTGCCATTTACAGTTGGTGATTATATTGATGATATTGAGTGCGATGTGTTGCCATTGGAGGTATGTGGGTTGTTACTTGGTCATCCATGGCAGTATGATCGCAACGTTACACATGCTGGAAGAGCAAACATATTCTTTTGTGCATGGTGGCAAACAATAGACTTTGAAGCCTATGCAAGATGATCACATAAAGTCTGATGTAGAGCTGGTGGTACATAAGGAGAAGGTGCACAAGGCTAAGCCAAAATCTGGGCTAGCTAAGGTGCAGGATAGAGAGCATGATGCACAGTGCAACAATGTTGATATTACTTCAGTTATGCCTGTAGATGACAAGCTAGTGGAACTTGTTAGTGACAAGCCAGTTGAAGTGCATCCTCTTATTGCTGAGAGGAAGGATGTTGCAGCATGTGTTCAGAAGGTTGTTTGTGTTGACATAGGTGTTCAGACGGATGATAGTTGTGCTCCAGATGTTCCAGTGCATGTGGTGCAGCGGGGTAACAAGAGCAGTTTTGTTAGCACACCTGTGAGGCGTTTTGTTGGGACAGTTGTACGGATGCATAGAGGCAAGGATGGACGTGTTCGTCAGTTGTGTGGTCCAGGCATTACTCATATTATGTCAGGTCGTGCAAAGAAGGTCCATGTTCAGCAACCACGGGTTCCAACAAGAGTTGAGAAGAAGAAGACGGTGGCGCCTAGGTCCAAGCTCGTATGGAGACGCAAAGAGGTGCAGGCACCAAGGGATGTTTCAAGTCAAGCCGAGAGGGAGGTTGTGGAGTGGAAGGCAAGCAAGACTTGAAGATGGCGAAGATGCTTGAAGTGATTGTTCATATCACGCCACCTTTCCGACCCGACCCGCAAGTGTTGGGGACAACGCTTCTTGAAGGGGGGTGATGATATGGGCATGAAGGAGGAGGTGAAGCCTAATTTCAGGACTCCACCAAGCTAGGTGATGTGGGCGCATCCCATTGATGATTGGCATGCCAGGACGACCTACGACATGTAATGATAAGTCTAAGGTTGTGTCAAATATTGTTGCTATGTTATTGAGTCCGAGTCCATGTTAGGTTTGAGTCTGTTGCGTGTTCGGTTTGGGTCTATCCAACCGACTAGTTGCAGACCTCCTATATAAAGGAGCCAGTTGCCTAGGGTTTAGGGTAGTTCAGTTGTTTAGTCTAAAAACTATATTGTGCTCCACCGTGTATCATCCCTCCGGGGACGGCGATACCGTTTATCATATTATTGCTGCGGAGGTTCTTGTGTTCATCAAGGATTGTCGTGCTCAGGTTTGAGGAGTGGTGATCTTCATCACGTTACTTGCTGGATTTGTTCCTCTTCTTTAGGTGACGTTCATTGGCATTATTGGAAGGATTATCATCCGGGTTACTCGCTATGAAAGATCGGGACAAAACTATAGGATCATCTGCATGATCTGTATCATTAGGGAAGATAGATTATTAAAGAATTCCAAATATGCAAGGTCGCTCGGCCTGTAGAGAGTTAGATCTTTTGTAGCTACCACCACCAATCATGAAGTCCAAGATTCTAATGTAGAATTTGATCCTCAAGATCAACAAACCCTGAGGGATACCTGACTCAGGAAGATGGACCGATCGAGAACCCCCTCCCTAATCCGCCTGCTTGTCCACTGCCCAAGGTGCTTGCTCTGTCTTGTCATTGCAATATTTGTTTCATCTTCCATGTTTCGTACCTCAATTCCCACCAAATGTGGTGCAATGCCATCTGCTTAGGTCATGCATCATATATGTTCAGCATATCTTGCCTTACTATTCTTATGTTCTATCCACGTCTCATTTTACATAGGACTTTGATAGATTAATGTATCGCTTATGTGTGTCAGGAATCAGCTGGTTCACCTAAGACCCTTCCAGATACCAACAGGGAGAAAAACTATGATCGGCAAGTGTCTGATTCAGCATTGGTTTTTGTTGATGAACAATATTTTGCGGGAGACCTGACTCAGGAAGTTGGACTCGTCGAGGACCTCCCTGCTAGTCCGGCCGCTTGTCCACCCCCAAGGTGCTTGCTCTATTTTTTAATTGTGATATTTGTTGCATCTTCCATGTTTTGTATCTCAATCCCACCAAATATTTTGCAATGCCCTCTTACAAGTTCGTGCATCATATATATTCAGCACATATTGCCTTACTATTCTTTTGTTCCATCTGCGTCTCATTACATATAGAACTATAATAGATTGAAGTATTGTTTATGTGTGTCAGGAATCATCTGGTTCATGTAAGACACGTTCAGGTACCAAACACGCAGCGTCGACAAGTGGTCTTGCTAATGCTACCGGTGGAACACAAACACACGCCGGGAAATACAATAAATGAAAATCAGGAAACTCGCATACGACTAAAAAGTGTCGTCTTGGCAGCACACCACAGGTTCCAACAGAAGTAGATGCAACAAATACCATACCACACATTCCACAATCACCAATTGCCAATCCAGATACCCAGCAACAATTTATATCCGAACCAGTTTTGGCCTCTACTTGCCTAACACTGCTGGCACAACACCAACAAGCTAGCGATGATCACCAACCTGTTGATCAGCCCGACGCCAAACAAGGTATGTGTTCCAAGGATTATCAATGCATGCTTCCTTATATATACTATGCAAGCTTGATGTAACGGTTGAATTGGTAGCTACATGAAGATTTAAGAAAAGGGGGCCAACGGTAGGAAGAAAGCTTGAAGCTAAAATTTCCAGAACGCAATCTAGATATTGCATCAATTCTATTGCGCCTAGCAAGCGAAGGCCAAAAGATCCATAAGAATCTTCTTTTCTAGCATCTGAAATAGGCGTTTTTGTCAGGAATGATATTCCCATATTTGCATCATTCAAGCTCCACCAACATACCCCTGACCATTACAATTCATTACTGTAGAAGTTACATGTAAGCCATGGTGCTCTATCCCATGCATTCAAGCTTGCTATTGGTTCTATTCTAAGTCACATAACACATCAAATGTTCCATTCTTGCCAATAGAAAAATTCTACTTCGATCAGGATAATGAGGATGTAGAGTATGTTCTCATGGACATGTTCTCCTGTTCTTTGCGCCAGTAGCGCCATAGGCTAAAGAGTAAATATTTTGATGGTAAGGCAAGCAAGGATATTCAAAGAACGACTCCTATGGAACACACTATGACTAACCAACACTGGATAGATCTTCTCGACCACTGGTTTGATCCAAAGTGAACGGTATGGTTTGTGAAGACTGATACCATATCACATTCGAAATTCCTATTTGAACATCTGTATCACTAGTCTCCTTTTGCAGATGAACGCTAAAAAAACAAGAGAAACCGTGTCGCACAACGCTTAACAAGCCGAATTGGATCTCGTGCATTGGTTGGGCACCTGAGCGCAATAGTAAGAATAATTAGTTTTTAATCTTGTATAGACTTTGTGCTTCTTATATTTTGATCATGTGTTCCGCCCATGTTGCAGAAAGGTGCAGTAAGTCTACAGCAAAAGTTCTAGGCATGCCCAATGAGCAAAAAAGAAGGGCTCAATCCCTTCGGTGAGAGTGTTATTGTAAGTCTTCTGTTTGATTGATATTTTGTTATGACACACCCTCAGTAATTTATATGTATAGTTAGATGTGCACCACTACATGAACTGTTGCCTAGTTTTCTTTTCAATTTAAGTACATGATTTCCAACTAGTGTGAGTTTCAGTTTTTAGCTGTATAAAGAGTTGTCTTGTGTATATCATGCACCCGATGATGAAGAAACAGACATATGCCATGTTGGCATAGTCCGGTTATTGAGTGCTAGTGATAAAATTCTTATCAGTATGATTAGATAGCTATGCTTTTAGTACAATATATATGATGCGTAATCAGCCATGCCAACTTGTAATATTTGTTCATTGACAGGTTAAATGTGTTGTCTGCATGTTTCTCTGTATTAGCTTTTCTTTTCTCACCCATGTCTACCAACTAATAACCTTACAGATTAAATTGAATGAGGAGATGGCAAAACCTGGGAAAGATGGTCTAGAACAAACCCAAGAAGAATGTCTAGAAACATTTAAAATGGTACTAAAAGGCGAAGGTCATTGTAAAAGCACGTTCCTGCATAATGCTAGGTTGTCGCAATGCAAGTCCAAGTTGGCATATTTGTCTAGTCAGGAAGAAATTGTAGCACTACGGGCTAAACAGGAAGTGTATAGACGAGCAATCGATGATATGAGATAGAAAGCATTAGAAAGTGATGCAAAGTTGAAGATGTTACGAGATCAGCAGAATTCTCGAGAGCCCATAGATGAAGATACTCTTCTAAATTGAAGATGAACCCTGACAGTGATAGGTGAGTATAATGGTCATGTGAAATGGTTCCTACTACAGAGCTCGGGTTGTGTTTGGGGCCATGTAACAAAAACAGAGGGAGTATTTGTTTCGCATCATGCTTTTATCTGTTTACCGTATGCTCGATGCACAAAATTTTTGTGCCCGAACCTCACCCTCTCACCTTGGATTCATGAACCTCACAAAGGTTTTTTCTTCTTTGGACAACCGCCAAATTCAAAATCTTAGTCCATCGACAAATCGTACCGCCTACCCCATTTGAATCAGAGATTATGTATCCAATTTCTTTGCCAATATGGTCAGTATTTTGATGATCAGTTGATGTGACTCTCAGCCTTAAATTCGTACCGAAGGAGTACCATTAACGAAATTAAAAAATCTCAATCGAGCGGCAAAACCTATAGCCAACCCTGTTTGAATTGGAGTTATCCAATTTTCATTATGGATGATAAGTTAATGTCACTCTCGGCCTTCAATTCCTGAATAGGGAGTACACCTTTTATCCAAATATTGCTTGGACGCTAGCCAAATTCAAAATATCAGTCTATGCAATTATTATGCTCATGGATGATTAGTTGATGTGACTCTCGGACTTGAATTCCTGGACACATAGCGTACGGTCTACTAGCTTTTTTCTATTATTATTTGGCCGGTAGGCAAATTCAAAATCTCAATCGAGCGGCAAAATCACACAACGACCTTGAAGCATTTCCCGCCCCACCGTTTCAAAAACTTTTTGGCAAAATCTCCCACGGAGGCGTACTATTTTCTGTTATTATTATTTGGTCGGTATCCAAATTCAAAATGTTATGGGGTAACCCCGTGGGTGGCCCGATATTCACGGATCTCGTGGTCAAATCGATGGGAAAGCGAGGGGAAAGGGAGAATATAGCGGAAGCGGACGCATACCTCGCGAAGAACACGATGAACACACGCAAAACTCAAATGATACAAGGCCGATTGCTCCCGCTGGTAGCCACCGGTCCGATAGAATCCTCACAAGGAAAGATCGGTCAACATGCTCCCTCGATCCCACGTGGAGAGGGAAGAACACCTTGGAGAGGGTCTTGACATCTTGGCAAAGAGACACCGATGCCAAGGCCTTGTACAACAAGGGAGGCACGATGCAAACTTCAATGAGGTGGTGACGATAGTCGATCCCCTTTGGTAGAAGGGGATGAGGCAAAACTAGAGATTCCACAAAAGGGATTTTCTTTAGTCTATCATCTCTGCCTAGGGTTACATGAGGGGGTGGGGGCACTATATATAGGCCAACCACTAGTTCAAGGGTACTTTAGGAATAAAAGGGGAAAGTCTGGGCGGACTAAGGGGTACATGGGCCAAAGGCCCAGCTGGAGGCACGCAGGCCCATACGCTTAGGCTGGAGACTCCGGTGTGGGGTCTGGAGACTCTGGTGTGGGCCGGAGACTCCGGTCTATCTTCGGTGTCGTCTTCGGAGGGGCCTTCTGGCTATCCTCGAGCTCGATCTAAGGGTCGGTCTGGAGATGGGTCCGGAGACTCCGGGGTTTACAGGCCGGAGACTCTGGGGTCTACAGGCCGAAGACTCCGGTGTCTTTAAGCCGGAGACTCCGATGTGTGCAGGCCAGAGACTCCGGTGCACCAGCTGCTGCTTCTCTCGTCTTCTCTTCCAATCCTCCGTCTTGTCGGGCTTGGTGCTCCAGGCTTCCGTCCATGCCTCCATACTTGTCGATATGAACCTATCATGAATACATGACGGAGTATGAAGTAGTATACCATTCAATGGGATAGGAAGTGGGCTTGCATAGAGGAATGGATTCACCTTTGGAGTCCGTGACGACTTGGCATAAGTTGGAGACCATGATGTGGTAACGATCGAAGGTCGGGCTACATCATCTCCCCTCCCTTCAAAAAGAGTCGTCCTCGACTCTACACTCTTATCACAAAGTAGAAGAGGTCGAGAGACATTCTTGATCCTGGGGTTCATCATATAGTCGTCCTTGGGAAGATTGAATTGACAACACTTCAATGTTCCTTCACCTTCTATGAAGCCTACAAAGTTCACAACAAAATCGAAGCAACACTCAAAGCGTAGCCAATTCATGAAGATAATAGCATGAGTCCTCAAGTAGAGTGAAGTCACCTTATGGTGTAGAGATAACTCGTTGAAGGGCAGCCATAGGTAACTCTCTACGATTCGTCTTGTCAACTCTTTGTCCATAGAGGTTGACGCGGAAGCAATTGTACCTACATACAACAAAGACCAAGCAAAATATGTTCGTGTGTGATAGAGGAGATGTCATTTGTGGCATGTCCATTCTTGTTCACAACACACTTAGCACAACTCAAGTATAGCAAACAGAATGCATATGCAAGGTAAACGTGCATGGGAATCATTTGAACATCATCAAAATGTGGGAACTCAAAAACTCCATATAACATCTTAGTGTGGCACGCAAAGCAATTGTGTAAAATATTTATTAACATCTTTGATGCAAGAATAGGAGAATTCGGCAAAAACACATGCGGAAGAATATCCAAAGCAACATCATTATGTGTGCAAGCCAACCTTTGGAAAGAACAATTGTTCAATATGTTGGATGCCATACACATATCATCAAAAATAAAGATCATAAGTGTATGCATGTCGCAAGCGGAAGTAAAAGCAACAAGTTTGCAAACAAACCAAATGAAAGAGAAAGTGGTCCTTATGTTTGTTGCAACAACTATACAAGAGACTTGGAAGCTCTCATGACAATACATGCTCATGATGGCAATATGGTTGCACACAAAACATCGGAAAGAGAAAATTTTCAACCTTTCTGTTGCAACACACAAAGCATCAATATCCAATAGCATGTAAACATGATTGTCACAAGGTGAAAGAATACCATCAACATGCTTGCAAGCTAACCATAGGAAAGAGAAATTTTTCAACATGAAAGATGCAAAGCATGCAAAAGGTATCAGAGCTGGTTTCGATCTTGAACTCACTTGGGGGATGCTCTCTAGAGCTCTTTTTGTCAACTCGTGCTCAACCGAGGTTGACATGATCATGCGGGTACCTACACACATCAAACACAAAAGGAAGAACGTGTGTGCATGGTAGAGAAACACATCATCCATCATGACGTATCTCTTCTTGTGCACATCACCATGAGTGTCAATCAAGTATGAAATAGATGCATGGTGAGTATGCAAGTGGTGAACATGCTTATCATGGCATTTACCAAAATCTCCAAAATTTGAGAAAGCTATGGGGGCCATCTCAATATAAACCATATGAAAATTATTGTTGCAAGCAAAACAAGTGAGAGAGCAATTATTCGACTTATTGCAAGCAACGGGAGAGATTGTAAAACATTCATGACAAAGCATGGTCCGAGGGGTACCATTGGTGACATCATTGCAAGCAAAACATTGGAAGGAGCAATTGTTCAACAAAGTGCAAGCAATGATATCATCAACATAACGTTTAGAGCACGGCATGTCTATGGCAACATCATCACAATCAAATAATTTCACATGCTCAACATTATGCAAAGGCAAAGTATCACATGGAAATACCAATGAGTCATATGTGATATCACAAACATCATCGATAGCATGCCAATTGATGACCCACAAGTATAGGGGGTGTACCGCAGTATTTTCGAGGGAAGTGAAACCCAATTTATTGATTAAACACAAGGGGAGCCAAAGAATATTTATAAGCCTTAACAACTGAGTTGTCAATTCAGCTACACCCGGAAACAATCTTGCTCACAACAGTTTATCAGTAGCAACAGTTTTGTAGTAGGAATAGCAAAGTAACAACAGTAGTAAAGTAAAGACAGCAGTGACAATAGCAGTAAACAGTAGGATTCGAGTGCGGTAGGCATAGGGATGGATGGATGGGCGTTGCATGAACAAGACAATTCACATAGCAATCAGAGCATAGGGCAATTGCAGATAAATAAGATAAAGCATCCAAGTACTAGATAATCCTAGGCATGTGTTCCATATATAGTCATACGTGCTCGCAATGAGAACTTGCACAACATCTTTTGTCCTGCCAGCCCGTTTGCAGCGGGGCCTCAAGGGAACTACTAGCAATTAAGGTGCTCCTTTTAATAGAGCACCGGAGCAAAGCATTAACACTCCATGAACACATGTGATCCTCACATCAAAGCCATTCCCTCCGGTTATCCTGATTTCTGTCACTTTGGGGCCATTGGTTCCGGACAACAACGTGTGTATACAACTTGCAGATAAGACCATAAACAATACTATCATAATGAATCAATAACATGTTCAGATCTGAAATCATGGCACTCGGGCCCTAGTGACAAGCATTAAGCACAACAAGTCGCAACAAAGTCATAAAGCACTAATAAAAGATACTAGGCACCATGCCCTAACAATCTGATGCCATTACATGAACGATCTCATCCAATCCCTACCATCCCCATAGCCTACAATGGGGGATTACTCACTCATAGATGGGGGAACACATGGATGGTCGATGGAGAAGCGATGGTGATGATGATGGCGATGATCTCCTCCAACTCCCTGTCCCAGCAGGGTGCCAGAACGGAGTTTCTGGTGCTGTTTCGTGGAATCTGGTGGTGGCGGCGGAGCGGAACTCCTTCTGGAAAAACGTCAAACCCCCCAGAGTTTTTAGGTCAGAAGACTTCTTATAGGTGGAGAGGGAGACCGAGGGGGTGCCTGGGGGGCCCACACCATGCCCTGGGCGCGGCTAGGCCTAGCCCGCACCTGGGGGTGGTGTGGCCAGCCCTGGCCCTCCTCCGTCTCATATTCTGGCTCCGCGAGTCTTCCGGAAAAATAGGCACTTTGGCTTTTGTCCCGTCCAATTCCGAGAATATTCATTTTCTGACTTTCCTGGAACCAAAAACAGCAGAAAACAGGCAGCTGGCACTCTGGCTCTTGTTAATAGGTTAGTCTAAGAAATCATATGAAAAGTACTCCAAAGTGTGGACAAAACACAAGAAAGGAGATACAACCAAGCATGGAACATCAAAAATTATAGATACATTTGCACTGTATCACCAATCATCACAAGTCAGCATGTCCACTAGTGGGATCATGGCATCATCAACACTCGTATTCTTACCTTGTTCATACCTCTCATATGAAGTGGATGTTGTGGTAGTATTGGCCTCCATGTGGACGACTTCTTCATCATGTATGGGGATGGCATCATCTTCATCCACCATGTACATCTTCTCGGTCGGAGGCATCATCATCTCCAAGCTTGGCACTTCTTGATCCATGGAACCTAGCACAACATGAGGAAACACACTAGAGGTAGAGGGTAAGTCGTTAGAAATCAAAGTGGTCTCACATGACCTATCAACTACCACTCTCAGCTCACTCGGTGTATCACTCATGCCCTCCAAGTGGAAGCACTCAATCTCACGTATGGTGGAGTCACTCATCTCACTCTTGTTCTCACTCAAGTGGGCTAAGTGGCTCTCATACTCACATAGGATTGGTACCACATTATCACTCAAGCATGTAGGGGTAGGCTCGGTTCTCTCAACTCCATGCGCCTCCTTTGGTGAAGGGAAAGTCCCATGCTCACCATTATTGACCTTGTCGTCGCCATCTTGCACCTTGGCTTGTGTAGTCCTTGTGACGTACTCGTCCAACTTGGCGAAGTAGAGGTATTCGTCTTCTGTAGCATCCCAATTGTCTAACAATTGCAATGCTACTAGCCTAGTCTAGGTATAATGCTACTTCCTACATATAATTGTTGCATCATAAATATATCATGCTCATGTCATCATGCCACCTTGCATTTGAGCATCATATAAAACCCTTTTCCATTTGGTTCTTATCTCATATGCATTATTAATTGTATTTGCTTCTTGATATTGTATTTGGTTCTTGATATATTGTAAAATGCCCAAGTTGAGTTGGGGGCATATATTTTGTTAACTCCACCACCTTTTCTTTCACCACCTTATAATCCCACCATCCAACTAAATATGAGCTTTGCACTTTATTTGGGTTTTACTTCTAGCTCCTGTGGGTTGGGATGGATCCAAGTCTTTTTCCCCATGCTCTCATCTTAGCATCATGTTGTTTTCACACCATGGATATATGAGAGCCACATGGCCACCTTTGCATGCCTTGTGAGTGGGACCCTTTCTCCTAGCTTCCATATGGATTATTATGGGTTTATGCTCATGTTGGGATAATTTGGGGACTACTAAGCATCTAGTGGTATATACACACTAGCAAGTCCCAATTCTACCCAAACATGGCCATCTCCAACTACTCCACATGGGGCCTCCTTTCATTTCTTTTGCTTGGCTTTATTCCACCTTTGGAAATGCAAATGAACAATGCCATGTTTAATATTATTGTCTTCACAAGAATCCTCATGGCAATAAATATTTTGCATGGGCCATGCAAGTACCACCTTTTGCTTGTCATTTGGATTTTTATTTGTTCTTGGAGTGGATCATCTCTATCTCTATCTTTTCTTTTGGCTTGATCTATTTTGATCTTGCTTAAAACCCTAGCATCACATCCCTCTCTTTTCCTTGTCTAGATCTTGTGGGTGCTTGAGCTTGTCTTAATCATGCTTGATCTAGTCACAAGGAACCACTCCATCCATCTCTTCTCTCTCTCTTTTTCCACATGTTCTTGCTTGATCTAAGCTTGGAGCATGCAAGCTCCTAAAAAGCCTAAGTCATCACCCTATCCTCTACCTAAATCCCACTCTAATCATCCACATGCCCCTCCCTTGCATGGTCATGGGGATCATGTCTAAGATCATCACCATACCCCCCTCTCTCCTAAACCCTATCTATACCTAATCCAAACCAAACCCTAAACCTACCTCTCTCTCTCGGCCTCTCTCTCTCTCATCTAGCTGGCCCCACCGGCCACCCTCCCTCCCTGGTTCCTCACCCTGGCCCACCTAGCTACCTCCCCTCCCTAACCGAGCCATACCTAACCCTAACCGAGGCTCCCCAAACCCTAGCCCGAGCCTCCCCCTCCTCTCTCTAGCTCTCTCTCTGCCAAGGTGGCCCCAGCCCGAGCCTGGCCTGCCCTGCCCCACCTGCCAGCTCCCTACCCTTTAACCACCTCGCCCTGCCCCTGCCCTGCCCGACCGAGCACGTGAGAGGAGGAAGGAAAGGTGGCCGAGCCACCTTTTCTCTGCCCCACTCCCCCACGGCACCCCTCTCCCTCCCTCTGCTTTATCTCCTACCTCTCTGCATCGCCCAGACCATCTCCAGATCTCCCCAGGGCGCCTGCCCTCTCCCCTCTTCCCCACTGTCTCTGGCTACCCCATAGCCGCCCACCGTCGGCCTCTACTCCGTCCAATCGATCCAGCCATACCGCGCGTCCGAGAAGAGGCCTGGGAGACCGAGGACGCTCCGCTGCGTCACCCTGTACATGGAGCCGAGCAGGAGGAGCCCCAGGAGCGCTGGACCACCGCCGACCCGACGCGAAACCCTAGTCTGCTTGGCCTCTGCATCGCCGTCGCCCTGCTGCGCCTCGACCCGATCCACCTACACCGACGCACTCTCGGTGAGCCTCTGACCACCCTGGACAAGTCCCTGTCCAGCGTTGCTTCCTGTGTGCACCGATCGTTTCGTCGAACGCCCTCTGCTCGCCGCCGCTCTTTTCTGTCTGCTCGCACTAGCATCGCTTAGCCCTCATCTAGCCGCGCAGCCGTACCCTAGCAGCAACGCCAAGCCACCGCAGTGGTTCCGCCTCTGCGCGCGCGCCCTAGGTCACGTGTTCGAGCCCGCGCGCCGCGCTCTGCCGTGTTGCGCACCGATCTGTCGAGGCAGAGAAGAAGCACAGTACGGCTGTGGTCGTTTTCCACTTAACCCCCTGCTAGTTTTTATGCTTAACCCGCGGTCCCCTTTTGGCCCACCCGTCAGCCTCGCGTTTGTTTTTGCAGTTAGCACCCCCAGCTTCCCAGGCTCCCAACCCGCGATCCCCAGCTGGGCCACGTGGTTGTGCAAGGTTCGCCCGCTGGCAGCTGGGCCCGCGAAGCCTCCAGGCCCACCTGTCTGTCTCTGAGTCTGGGCAGGCCCGCGGTGTAAAAACCTTTCTGCGCGCGTGTGTTGCCCAGTCAGCGCATGGCCCCACCTGTAAGCGTCTGTGGCTGGATCTGAGTGGGTGAGAAAAGTTTCTGTTTAAATCTGTTTTAATTCAAATCTTTTTCAAATTAATTCAAATTCAAATTTAATTCTGTTGTTAAATAACTTTTAATTTATAAACCCAAATAATGCAAATAATATATGTTTTCAAATCAGAAAAATGTGAGGAATTCAAATCCTTCATCCAAAATATATTTTGAACATTTAAAATTGCAAGTTGATTAAAATTACAATAAAATGCCCTTTTTCCTTAATTAATTAATAACTTTTGATTCATAACTCCAAATTTAACAAATGATATGTCTAAAATGATTAGCTCGACGAGACCTTACTGTTTATGCATTCCATGTTTTGTTTTGAAGCATGCATCATATAAATATAATGTATACAGCAACTTAATTGAGGTTAAAATGGGCCCAAAACTCAATAAAGTGGTTTATTCTTGTATTCCACACCTCACCCATGCCATGCTACCTTTATACCATGCAAATTGTGCATCATTCATCATGGCATGATTGTTGCTTGTCGCATTTTATTCATATGCTTGTGCACTTTATTTATGTTGGCCCTTGTTTGTTTGGTTCTTCTTCAAATAGACGCTGAGCAGGGGATATACCAAGAGAACCAGGAGCACTACCCAGATCCATCCCTTGCTTCAACTGAGCCGCCAGGCAAGCACTACCACATGCTTGCATACATATAGTACCTATTGCCTCTATCTTATTCTTGCATCATTGAGTCGCGATTGCATTAATCTGAATCCCAAGTATTGCATAGCCTTTACTTTTAAACCCCACCGAAGCTTGTTCCTCCATCCCATGAGCCATTACTACAGGAGTTGTTTGAGCCATGCGAGTTGTAGAACAGCATGTGTAGGGTATGTGAGTGTCTGATGGATAACAAGGTACCTAAACAACTTAACCTGAGTAGTAATGGGATAACTAATGAAAGTGGCATCGGTGAGCCATATTCGCTATTTGGTTTTTCAGGCTCACTTGTGTCCCGTAAGACCCCGAGTACTTGATTCCTGTTCCAAGAATATTCGCGCTATCCACATCCGGGAGGCCTATGGACCCCCCTGAGCCAGAGCTTGATTCATTCTTATTTCTTGGGGCCACAAACTAGTTTGAGGTTTTATTTACTATCCTGTACTTATGCCATGCTTTACTGCTTTATTTAAAATTGTGCGAGGTACTGCACACTGTACTTTTTAGGTAAGCGGAGTGTTTTCGCGGTGTCGACAAGCCCAGTCACATTTTCGGGTTCCCAGTCGTTCACAGCCATTGACGCAAACCTTGAGTCCGTCTCGGAGTCAGCTAACTTTGTTGCGGGTAGCTCAATGGGGTGGCCCCCTGAAATATTTCTGAATCCTGTGATCGCTTTGTCGTGACTGCCTCGTTGGGTTTTGATTTGGTTTTTCCGAGGCATATCGAGTGTGTGTTGCTATTTGTGCACCCCTGCAGGGTAAAACTTTCTGAAAGCCGTGTCCGCGGTTATGGACGACTTGGAGCACAGTTTCTCGATCATAGACAAGCATAACTACAGTACCGCTTTTAATTTGACTAGACTAGGTACCTGAATAGTAAATAGTGCAATACTCATGGAATGGATAATAAAACTGCCAACGGATGGGGGGTTGTTCGTCCGCTTCCTCGTCGGTAAGCGAGGAGGAGGATGGATATGTTAAGATTACCGTTATAACTTTTATAACTGTTGTTATTAAATCACGGACATCCGTCTATCTCTGGTTAGGCGGATGGTTAGCGAGTATCTATAGAATTGCTAGGGTTTATCTTTTGCTGCAATTGCGTCACCCCAGGTTGTGTCCCCTTTAGAGGCATAAAGACTTGCTGAGTACCCCTAGGGTCTCACACGATAAATTATTGGTTCAGATGAACAGGTACACTCGCAAGATGGATACTGGGTGGAAGAGGCGGACGATGTGGGCAACGATCATTCGGTGTAGAGATTCCGGGAACGGGGATCCGTGAGATCTGTGGGCGGGATCTGCTTATTTATGGGGCATCTTATGCCGATTTGCTTCTTATCCGTACTCGGATTTTGTCTTCCGCTTGATACTCTGTTGATTGATGTATGAGGAGATATCCTAAACTATTATATCTATCTAGGATATTTGGATCTTGCCGTATGGCGTTGCTATATTTCCTTTCTTTTTAGATGGAATGGCTCTGATGTACTGTTGTATGGTGGCTTGCATACATACTCATTTGTGTATGTAGTTGATCCCTTCGCCTGCCGATTACGCCGCCCGTTCTTGTCCCGATGTTTGGAAATGGTTGGGACGGCCGAAAGGTCTACCTGTGAGTGGCATTTGGGCCCCACCGTACTATTTCAACCATTTCCGTTCATCCAGGCTTGTAACTAGGAGCGTAATTCACCGAGGTAGTTACAATTGGTATCAGAGCCATCCCGCCCTTCAGGGTCTCAGCCAAATGGTCGTTGTCAGTCTAGCAAATATTTTGGTAGCTATGTATACTAGGGAAAAACAAAACGTGAGAGTAGGACTGCTTCCACTTTTCTTCTTAACCACCCACCCACCCTTTTCTGGTAAGGAAGTGTAACATTTTCAATCCTCTTCTTAAAATTCAAACTAGGATTCACGTGTTCTGGGTTTCCGTAGTATCATAGAAAGTGTGTGTGTGTGTAATTCCTTGTCTATCTGTTGCATCCAAGTTGTTATCTTAATCTGCCTTTGGTTATCAACTGTTGGTATATTCCATACCGACAGGCTTTTGAAAACCGGCGCGATCTATCTGACTCCTTGTTAACCGGTGCCATCTTCTTAAGGGTGTCTTTCCTTCTAGCAACTCCACTTTCCGTGAAAGCATCTGTTGCTAATCTCTACCTGATAAGTGATTTTGCGCATCTATTGGTATTTTAATGCCGAAAAATGCGGAAATTTTTTCTTTGATACATCTGTGTTTCCACACTCCTTTCCAGTCGTGTGTGAAACATTATCTATCTCCCTTTTATCAGCATGTCCATGCTAACTCATTCTTTTGTCACCGGCGCTTTATCCTGGAGTTTCATTTCATCTCCTTTTCTCTTGGGCTAATTACATAACATGTGTCGATCCGATGCTGGTGATTGTAATTTGGTTCTCAGCATAGCTATATGACACTTATAATGAGTGAAATATGGACAATGCTATCAACGCAGGTACACCGTGATCATATCTATGCACATTCAAGCATCTTTGGCAATCCGGAGTTTCTCAAGCACTACGGCGGTCTATCCTCTGTCCATCTTGCTGCACATCGTTTTCAACTCCATATCTGCAAAATTCTCGTTGAGACGAGGGAATTGCATCTTTTTGTCTCTGATAGCTTTGCTTAAGGTACAATCTATCATCTTTTCTTTATCCAAGATCTCTTTATCTTTGTAACCGGTGTTCCGATCGACAATGTGAACCAGGTGACATCTCTTCTTCTTCCGAAGGACCAGATAATCTATTCTGCCAGTGCATCTTCTTCAACACGAACACGTGCTCTTAAAATTGATCTTTCAAAGGGCGTTGAGCTCAGGAAGTGTTTCGAGCATTCGTTCGTGTCTCCCGTCTCTTGAACTTGATATTCTGGGAATATCCTGTTAATCCATGGTGGTATATGTTGATAATATGCTTGCCTATTCGATATCAATGGAAGGACATGGAAGATCATCTGTGCCTTTTCCTTTCAATCTTCTTGAGCACTGCCTGTGTGCAAGGTTCCCAAAGCGTGAATTCTGGCTTCTTGAAGTCACCTATCTCGACCACGTCCTTCTGCTAAATACATCGCTTCAATTCTGGAATTAGCAAGTTCATTGTTAATTCCATCCTCCATTTTCAACCAATCCGGAGTTGTTCCTTGTTGGCAAGTCATCATCGTCGTTCCGCTAAAGTTTTTCCTCAAGACCGCTAAATCTCTCTCAATCATTTCAAGAAGAACATGGAGTTCCTTTCACCTCAGTCTCGTCAAGTGATCTCTGGAAACCCTCTCGCTATATCGTCTATGCTCAATCCACCGGAGGCCATGAAGACTTTTCAGATCTTTCGTAATCCTTAGGTGCAAGTGGTGCTATCTTTTTCTTTAACTGTGGAACCTTGCAGTTGTCTCCGTGATCTTCCTTCATATCTTTCCGGTGGCTTGGTACTTCCGACATGACGACAACATCGTCACCCTTATCTATCTTGAATCCGGCGAACCGTTTGCATCTATCCTTGTTTTCTTACGGAGTTCCATGAGCTCTTCGTGTCAATATCTTCAGTCTGTTTTGGTAGTTGGGTTGCTTAGTTTTCCTATTCATGTGCGGAGTAATGCTTTGAGTGCGGGATGGAGTAGCTACCATACCACTAGTCTTATCATTCGCTCTTGTACATTGAATTGGGGGATTATTATGATTCACTCATTCCACGAAAGTTAGAAGTGGCCTTTATCCCTCGATACTTTGACTTCCGTCCTTGTTTTTCCGGAGTGCTCTCGAAGAAAGTAATCAATAATCTCTTGTTGGTGGTCTGTCTATTCTAGATGAAGCAAAATCTTCAATTATCTGGTGGAAACAAACGCAAACTCTTTTCTGTCCTCGTCTTTCTACCGGTGCTCTACATCCCCAAACAAGATGAAAGGAAACTATCTCTCTTTGTTTCATCAATTCTTTTTCTGTGGTAAAGCCAATTATGGTCGATGCCATCAGCCGCAAATCTATTGCGTTAGCCTCAGGGCTAAAGAAAGCAATAAGTATCTCTGCAATAAACTCCAGATCCTCCATATTCTTTGCTTCTAGGGATTCCACCATGATCTAGCTTCACATCCGTCTCTAGAAGTTATATCCGCGCACCTCAATTGCGTGATCCTTTGGAGTCTTACCGGCGCAAGAAGAACCTAATGCGAAGATGTCAAACTAAATCTTTCTGTTCATATCAAGGAACTCTATTGTTTGAAGGCAATATTGTTTCTGAACTTCATTTCTCAAATCCGAGAGAAGATACGATGCTATTGTCATAGTGGTTCAAAACTCTCCAATCTAGCTCTTTTCTTCCGGCGAGATAAAGATCCATCCTCTCTAGTATCGAAAAATCTTTAATCTTAACGGTGTGCCTTTCTATATCCATGATGCATCATCTTGTCCTTTCTTTCACAAGTGGTTCTATTCTTTTATCATGTTCTTGAGAAAACCGGAGCTATGTCCATCCTATCCTTCTTGTCTCACGGCAATCCTTCAACTCTTCTAACCCGTTGTTCTCAAGCAAAACGCAGGACTCGCAACAAGTCCATCAAGTTTTGCAAGGGGTAGTGGTCGCACCATTCCGTTCGTCATCATCTTGGGAACGTGAGGGTCATCTTCGTTCCGAACACCCGCCTCTTCTTGTGTTGTTTCTTTTCCTAGGAATCTCGGGGCGAGATTCTTGTTTAGTGGGGGAGAGTTGTAGCATCCCAATTGTCTAACAATTGCAATGCTACTAGCCTAGTCTAGGTATAATGCTACTTCCTATATATAATTGTTGCATCATAAATATATCATGCTCATGTCATCATGCCACCTTGCATTTGAGCATCATATAAAACCCTTTTCCATTTGGTTCTTATCTCATATGCATTATTAATTGTATTTGCTTCTTGATATTGTATTTGGTTCTTGATATATTGTAAAATGCCCAAGTTGAGTTGGGGGCATATCTTTTGTTAACTCCACCACCTTTTCTTTCACCACCTTATAATCCCACCATCCAACTAAATATGAGCTTTGCACTTTATTTGGGTTTTACTTCTAGCTCATGTGGGTTGGGATGGATCCAAGTCTTTTTCCCCATGCTCTCATCTTAGCATCATGTTGTTTTCACACCATGGATATATGAGAGCCACATGGCCACCTTTGCATGCCTTGTGAGTGGGACCCTTTCTCCTAGCTTCCATATGGATTATTATGGGTTTATGCTCATGTTGGGATAATTTGGGGACTACTAAGCATCTAGTGGTATATACACACTAGCAAGTCCCAATTCTACCCAAACATGGCCATCTCCAACTACTCCACATGGGGCCTCCTTTCATTTCTTTTGCTTGGCTTTATTCCACCTTTGGAAATGCAAATGAACAATGCCATGTTTAATATTATTGTCTTCACAAGAATCCTCATGGCAATAAATATTTTGCATGGGCCATGAAAGTACCACCTTTTGCTTGTCATTTGGATTTTTATTTGTTCTTGGAGTGGATCATCTCTATCTCTATCTTTTATTTTGGCTTGCTCTATTTTGATCTTGCTTAAAACCCTAGCATCACATCCCTCTCTTTTCCTTGTCTAGATCTTGTGGGTGCTTGAGCTTGTCTTAATCATGCTTGATCTAGTCACAAGGAACCACTCCATCCATCTCTTCTCTCTCTCTTTTTCCAAATGTTCTTGCTTGATCTAAGCTTGGAGAATGCAAGCTCCTAAAAAGCCTAAGTCATCACCCTATCCTCTACCTAAATCCCACTCTAATCATCCACATGCCCCTCCCTTGCATGGTCATGGGGATCATGTCTAAGATCATCACCATACCCCCCTCTCTCCTAAACCCTATCTATACCTAATCCAAACCAAACCCTAAACCTACCTCTCTCTCTCGGCCTCTCTCTCTCTCATCTAGCTGGCCCCACCGGCCACCCTCCCTCCCTGGTTCCTCACCCTGGCCCACCTAGCTACCTCTCCTCCCTAACCGAGCCATACCTAACCCTAACCGAGGCTCCCCAAACCCTAGCCCGAGCCTCCCCCTCCTCTCTCTAGCTCTCTCTCTGCCAAGGTGGCCCCAGCCCGAGCCTGGCCTGCCCTGCCCCACCTGCCAGCTCCCTACCCTTTAACCACCTCGCCCTGCCCCTGCCCTGCCCGACCGAGCACGTGAGAGGAGGAAGGAAAGGTGGCCGAGCCACCTTTTCTCTGCCCCACTCCCCCACGGCACCCCTCTCCCTCCCTCTGCTTTATCTCCTACCTCTCTGCCTCGCCCAGACCATCTCCAGATCTCCCCAGGGCGCCTGCCCTCTCCCCTCTTCCCCACCGTCTCTGGCTACCCCATAGCCTCCCACCGTCGGCCTCTACTCCGTCCAGTCGATCCAGCCGTACCGCGCGTCCGGGAAGAGGCCTGGGAGATCAAGGACGCTCCGCTGCGTCGCCCTGTACACGGAGCCGAGCAGGAGGAGCCCCAGGAGCGCTGGACCACCGCCGACCCGACGCGAAACCCTAGTCTGCTCGGCCTCTGCATCGCCGTCGCCCTGCTGCGCCTCGACCCGATCCACCTACACCGACGCACTCTCGGTGAGCCTCTGACCACCCTGGACAAGTCCCTGTCCAGCGTCGCTTCCTGTGTGCACCGATCGTTTCGTCGAACGCCCTCTGCTCGCCGCCGCTCTTTTCTGTCTGCTCGCGCTAGCATCGCTTAGCCCTCATCTAGCCGCGCAGCCGTACCCCAGCAGCAACGCCAAGCCACCGCAGTGGTTCCGCCTCTGCGCGCGCGCCCTAGGTCACGTGTTTGAGCCCGCGCGCCACGCTCTGCCGCGCTGCGCACCGATCTGTCGAGGCAGAGAAGAAGCACAGTACGGCTGTGGTCGTTTTCCGCTTAACCCCATGCTAGTTTTTATGCTTAACCCGCGGTCCCCTTTTGGCCCACCCGTCAGCCTCGCGTTTGTTTTTGCAGTTAGCACCCCCAGCTTCCCAGGCTCCCAACCCGCGATCCCCAGCTGGGCCACGTGGTTGTGCAAGGTTCGCCCGCTGGCAGCTGGGCCCGCGAAGCCTCCAGGCCCACCTGTCTGTCTCTGAGTCTGGGCAGGCCCGCGGTGTAAAAACCTTTCTGCGCGCGTGTGTTGCCCAGTCAGCGCATGGCCCCACCTGTAAGCGTCTGTGGCTGGATCTGAGTGGGTGAGAAAAGTTTCTGTTTAAATCTGTTTTAATTCAAATCTTTTTCAAATTAATTCAAATTCAAATTTAATTCTGTTGTTAAATAACTTTTAATTTATAAACCCAAATAATGCAAATAATATATGTTTTCAAATCAGAAAAATGTGAGGAATTCAAATCCTTCATCCAAAATATATTTTGAACATTTAAAATTGCAAGTTGATTAAAATTACAATAAAATGCCCTTTTTCCTTAATTAATTAATAACTTTTGATTCATAACTCCAAATTTAACAAATGATATGTCTAAAATGATTAGCTCGACGAGACCTTACTGTTTATGCATTCCATGTTTTGTTTTGAAGCATGCATCATATAAATATAATGTATACAGCAACTTAATTGAGGTTAAAATGGGCCCAAAACTCAATAAAGTGGTTTATTCTTGTATTCCACACCTCACCCATGCCATGCTACCTTTATACCATGCAAATTGTGCATCATTCATCATGGCATGATTGTTGCTTGTCGCATTTTATTCATATGCTTGTGCACTTTATTTATGTTGGCCCTTGTTTGTTTGGTTCTTCTTCAAATAGACGCTGAGCAGGGGATATACCAAGAGAACCAGGAGCACTACCCAGATCCATCCCTTGCTTCAACTGAGCCGCCAGGCAAGCACTACCACATGCTTGCATACATATAGTACCTATTGCCTCTATCTTATTCTTGCATCATTGAGTCGCGATTGCATTAATCTGAATCCCAAGTATTGCATAGCCTTTACTTTTAAACCCCACCGAAGCTTGTTCCTCCATCCCATGAGCCATTACTACAGGAGTTGTTTGAGCCATGCGAGTTGTAGAACAGCATGTGTAGGGTATGTGAGTGTCTGATGGATAACAAGGTACCTAAACAACTTAACCTGAGTAGTAATGGGATAACTAATGAAAGTGGCATCGGTGAGCCATATTCGCTATTTGGTTTTTCAGGCTCACTTGTGTCCCGTAAGACCCCGAGTACTTGATTCCTGTTCCAAGAATATTCGCGCTATCCACATCCGGGAGGCCTATGGACCCCCCTGAGCCAGAGCTTGATTCATTCTTATTTCTTGGGGCCACAAACTAGTTTGAGGTTTTATTTACTATCCTGTACTTATGCCATGCTTTACTGCTTTATTTAAAATTGTGCGAGGTACTGCACACTGTACTTTTTAGGTAAGCGGAGTGTTTTCGCGGTGTCGACAAGCCCAGTCACATTTTCGGGTTCCCAGTCGTTCACAGCCATTGACGCAAACCTTGAGTCCGTCTCGGAGTCAGCTAACTTTGTTGCGGGTAGCTCAATGGGGTGGCCCCCTGAAATATTTCTGAATCCTGTGATCGCTTTGTCGTGACTGCCTCGTTGGGTTTTGATTTGGTTTTTCCGAGGCATATCGAGTGTGTGTTGCTATTTGTGCACCCCTGCAGGGTAAAACTTTCTGAAAGCCGTGTCCGCGGTTATGGACGACTTGGAGCACAGTTTCTCGATCATAGACAAGCATAACTACAGTACCGCTTTTAATTTGACTAGACTAGGTACCTGAATAGTAAATAGTGCAATACTCATGGAATGGATAATAAAACTGCCAACGGATGGGGGGTTGTTCGTCCGCTTCCTCGTCGGTAAGCGAGGAGGAGGATGGATATGTTAAGATTACCGTTATAACTTTTATAACTGTTGTTATTAAATCACGGACATCCGTCTATCTCTGGTTAGGCGGATGGTTAGCGAGTATCTATAGAATTGCTAGGGTTTATCTTTTGCTGCAATTGCGTCACCCCAGGTTGTGTCCCCTTTAGAGGCATAAAGACTTGCTGAGTACCCCTAGGGTCTCACACGATAAATTATTGGTTCAGATGAACAGGTACACTCGCAAGATGGATACTGGGTGGAAGAGGCGGACGATGTGGGCAACGATCATTCGGTGTAGAGATTCCGGGAACGGGGATCCGTGAGATCTGTGGGCGGGATCTGCTTATTTATGGGGCATCTTATGCCGATTTGCTTCTTATCCGTACTCGGATTTTGTCTTCCGCTTGATACTCTGTTGATTGATGTATGAGGAGATATCCTAAACTATTATATCTATCTAGGATATTTGGATCTTGCCGTATGGCGTTGCTATATTTCCTTTCTTTTTAGATGGAATGGCTCTGATGTACTGTTGTATGGTGGCTTGCATACATACTCATTTGTGTATGTAGTTGATCCCTTCGCCTGCCGATTACGCCGCCCGTTCTTGTCCCGATGTTTGGAAATGGTTGGGACGGCCGAAAGGTCTACCTGTGAGTGGCATTTGGCCCCCACCGTACTATTTCAACCATTTCCGTTCATCCAGGCTTGTAACTAGGAGCGTAATTCACCGAGGTAGTTACATCTTCCTCATCCATGAAGTTGCATGCGTCATCTAGGACGTCAAGTCTTAGTGTTGAAGCTTGACGGCATGGAGGAGAGCTTGCTCTTGGTGCCATTTTAATGGTGGCACGAGTAGTTAAAGGTGCCTTATGATGGTGTCGACGGAGGTCATTGGCGTGCCTTACCAAAGGTTGATGTAGATGGCGCACTTGGTCATCCACATGACTCTCGCGACGATACTGCTTGTCCTTGGCACTCTTCTTGTGATGGTGGTGCCTTCTTGAGCTTGGTTGAGCATTATGGATGGTGCTCAACATGTATTCTCCGTCTTCATGGAGAAGATGCCTTGAACGACATCTTGTATCCTCTTGATGTTGGCGATGATCACGAGGAGATGTATGTTGATGAAGATTCTTGCTTCGTGGCGCCTTGTGTGGAAGATGATGTTTGGCCACCACTCTTCTTGGAGTAGATGGCACTTGATGCCTTGGAGGTATATGCACTTGACGCCTTGGAAATGGTCATGCTTGGCTCCTTGGAGATGGTGGCGCTTGGCGGCTTAGAGGTGATGGCGCTCGTCGCCTTGGAGATGGTGGTGCATGACGCCATGTAGGTGGTGGCGCTTGACGCCTTGGAGGTGGATCATCAAAGTAGGTTGTGCCCTTTGGTGTGGCACACTTGGCCTTGAAGGTTATGGTTTCTTGATGATGCGTCTTCGCTAGCTTGGTGTAGTACTCCTCCATCTCCAAGCGGTGGATGTATTCTTCATGGCTCATGGAAGAGCCCTCGAAGTGGGTGAAGCTCTCCATGTCCTCCATGCTTGGTGAGGCGTCGTCGTTGTAGCACTCGAAGTCATCCATGCTTGGGGAGTCGTTGTTGATGTAGTACTCCATGTCACCCAAGCATGTGGCGCCATTGTCGGTGTAGTGCTCCATGCATGAGGAGCCATTGTCGATGTAGAGCTCCAATTCCTCCATGCTTGAGGAGCCATAGTTGTTGACGTGTTCCATGTCTTCCATGCATGTGGAGCCATCATAGGTGCAATGCTCCGGGTCCTCAAAGCATGCGGAGCCATTGTCGGTGTAGTTCTCCGTCATGTCCTTTATACTTGTGGAGTCGTAGTCGTGGTGGCTCATCATGGATTATTCATATATATCATCCTCGGTTCCGGAGTCCCTAGACATGATTCACAAGACCAAGTGGTGCATATGGAAGTGGTAGGGGGTTAGGGATGCAACGTCAAACCTTACTTTACCTTGGAACATAGTATCGTGCAAGTGGCAACACTTGAGAGCAATCAAAACCAAGCAAAGTGAAGTTCACGTGGAACACCAAAACCAACTAACCACTAAAAAACACACACACAAAGATTATGGTGGATAGGTATGTAAGGTGGCATGTCCAAGAACAATTCGAAATCAAGATATTGTAAAGGCAAGTAAAGAACCACGATGATCACAAAGCAAAACAAGTCAATCAAGAAGATAGGAATATATACAAGAAAACACACACGCTGGGATAAATGGAACTTGTGCGACGTAGAAAGTGAGCTAAGAACCAAATGATTACCTAGCAAAGACTATAAGCTCGTGTCGCACAAGTGCAAGGAGAGATGCTAGTTCAATTGCAATAAAATTGGTGGGCTACAAGATATGCACAATAAGTACCACCTATTTGATGTTCATCGAGCTTGCGCTTCCTATTCTATGAGGCACTTGTTTCTTTCTTTCTTTTTCTTCTTTTTCTTTTTTCTATATTTTTTTCACTTTTCTTTTCTTTTTCACTTGCCCTTCCTTGCGCCAACAACTATACAAGATAACTATATGAGATAGAGCGCTCACAACTTTTGCTCAGAATTCTACAAGGTATCAAATGTGCATAGCCCAAGCAATCATAGGAGGACTAGTCTCAATAGGTATTTGTTGAATGCAAAGATAGTGTAGCTCACAAAGGAAAGCAAGTGGGGAGAAGTCGCGGAATTTTATACCTTTCTTCGCCGATCTTCACCCGTTATTGGTGGATTCCGCCTTGCTCACGGAATTTGGATGGATTAGATAGCATGAACCACGGATATGATGATGTAGCTCTCCTTCTCCTCTTTGAAATGAGCTAAAGAACACCAAAATCCGAGTTTGTATGCAAAAGTTATACTCAAAACCGTGAAACAGATTTGCTGTCACCTGGGGGCGGAGACTTTGCCAGAAACTCCGGTCTGGACCGGAATCTCTGGTCTGGGGGCCGGAATCTCCGGTCCGGGGGTTCCAAGACATGCAGAACTCGTCCGGGACACGATTTTGGCGGAAAAACTCAAACCAAAACACCAAATTAGTGGGGGAAATCAAGGAATTAAGCCATGGGAACGCAGGGGAAGGTAGATCAAAAAGTTTAGTAAGTAATCCACGGATCAAAACCTACCAAAACGCACTCAAATCACAGATCGATCCAAAACACGAATTGGGGCTGTTTTTGGTGGAATTTTTGAATTTATGGGGAAAAGACCAAATCGAGGAGAAATCAGTAGCAACCAAAAGCTGTTGATACCAGATGTTATGGGGTAACCCTGTGGGTGGCCCGATCTTCACGGATCTCGTGGTCAAATCAATGGTAAAGCGAGGGGAAAGGTAGAATGTAGCGGAAGCGGACGCACACCTCGCGAAGAACACGATGAACACACGCAAAACTCACACGATACAAGGCCGATTGCTCCCGCCGGTGGCCACCGGTCCGATAGAATCCTCGCAAGGAAAGATCGGTCAACGTGCTCCCTCGATCCCACGCGGAGAGGGAAGAACACCTTGGAGAGGGTCTTGACGTCTTGGCAAAGATACACCAATGCCAAGTCCTTGTACAACGAGGGAGGCATGATGCAAACTCCAACGAGGTGGTGACGATAGTCGACCCCCTTTGGTAGAAGGGGATGAGGCAAAACTAGAGATTCCACAAAGGGGGTTTTCTTTAGTCTATCATCTATATCTAGGGTTACATGAGGGGGTAGGGGAAGTATATATAGGCCAACCACTAGTTCAAGGGTACTTTAGGAATAAAAGGGGAAAGTCTGGGCGGACTAAGGGGTACATGGACCAAAGGCCTAGCTGGCGGCGCGCAGGCCCATACGCTTAGGCCGGAGACTCCGGTGTGGGGTCCGGAGACTTCGGTGTGGGCCGGAGACTCAGGTCTATCTCCGGTGTCGTCTTTGGAGGGGTCTTCTGGCTGTCCTCGAGCTCGATCTGAGGGTCGGTCCGGAGACTCCAGGGTCTATAGGCCGGAGACTCCGGTGTCTTCAGGACAGAGACTCCGGTGTGGCCGGAGACTCCGGTGCTCCAGTTGCTGCTTCTTCCATCTTCTCTTCCAAGCCTCCGTCTTGTCGGGCTTGGTGCTCCAGGCTTCCTCCCATGCCTCCGTACTTGTCGATATGAACCTATCATGAATACATGACGGAGTATGAAGTAGTATACCATTCAATGGGGTTGGAAGTGGGCTTGCATAGAGGAACAGATTCACCTTTGGAGTCCGTGAAGACTTGGCATAAGTTGGTAACGACCGAAGGTCGGGCTACATCACAAAATCTCTGTCGAGCGGCAAAATCAAACACCGACTTTGAAGAATTTCCCGCCCCACCGTTTTAAAAACTTTGAGGCCAAAATCTCCCACCGGGGAGTACCATTTTTCTATTATTATTATTTGGCTGGTAGCCAAATTCAAAATCTATGCCGAGCGGCAAAATCAAACACCGACTTTGAAGCATTTCTCGCCCCACCGTTTCAAAAACTTTGAAGCCAAATCTCCCATCGGGGAGTACCACTTTTTTATTAATTATTATTTGGTCGGTAGCCAAATTCAAAATCTCTGTCGAGCAGCAAAATCACACACCGACTGACATGGGTATACCCTGCAGGTACTCGAGCTTAGTATATACGGTCCAGATACGGTGGAATCCCACGGTGTTGCCACGGCCCGATGAAGACTTCGAGTGGCCCACGGACTCTCGATTACTTGCGGGACAAGAAGAAGCTTAAAGATAGAAAGTTTAAAGGGAAAACCCTAATCTGTAACCGACTCGACCTGCTACCCGGGACCTAGCCTATCTATATAAAGAACAGGAGGGGGCGGCGAGGAGGACACACGCAATCCTAGTTTCCACAACCCTCGCTAGATTGCATCTGCGCGCCCTTGTAATCTTCGATTCCTCCATTAATTCCAAGAGCAGACAAGCAGAAGTAGGGACCTCTACGAGGCCTGAACCTGGGTAAACCTTGCGTCCCTGTGTGCTTGTTTGCTAGCCGACTGATGCCTCCAGCACTCCCTCCTTCTCCAAAACCCAAGTCCGTAACAATGGGCATTGACGAGTTAAACCTTCGTCAATTGGCGTCGTCTGTGGGAATTGGGAGTGCTGATGTTGCGGCTTCTTCGTCCCCATCAACCGCGATCTAAAACTCCGCAATAGTGGAAATTCGCCAGCTCTTCGGCATGTTCAACTTTGCCGTCCACACGCCGGCCACTCGCCCGGCTTTCGAGTCCGTGGGCAATGGAATCAACCTGGCTATTGGGAGCTTCCGCTTCCAAGTTGGTCAGATGGGCATGCTATGCATGCCTGATCATCCAACAGCATCCCGCGATTGCTCTAGCATCGTGGTTCCCGCCACCAATCGGCACCCTTAGCGAGCTCAACGCCTTAGTAGCAGCTGAGAGCACGGACAGCGACAATAGCCATGGATCTGATCTGGGTGACCTAGCAACGGAAGATGGAGCCTACAGCTCCGGATCCGAAAGTTGTGGAAGCAACAGCTTCCCCAGCCACTTCATGTGCGTCGTCATCAACGCCACCAAAACCCGTGCCAATCGCGAAAATGGTGGCAACGGTCCTGATCCACCCAACGGTGGCATACCTAACGGTGGCCCCACCAACGGTGGCAATGGCGTGCCCGTCAACAATGGAGGGGCAGTCGAACCTCCAACCATGGTGAACGAACACACTGGTGAACGTGTCGTGATCAGACTCAATGATCTCGAGTGGGCCCGTTGTCGAGAAGCTCTGCAAGGCAATCCTCTGCCCCTCGGTATGCTGCAAGACCTATTGATGGGCTATCATTGGCTACTAAAGGAGAAGTATAGACGCCAGTTACAAACGATCGCGCAACTCGAAGCACGTAAAAAGGCAGCGGACGAGTCAAGTCTTTGATGGGCCGGGCTCTCCTCCCACGAAGGATCCTCCTCCAAGGGCAACGAGTACGTGGCCAACAAGAGGTGATCTCGAATGGCCCACCTCACCGAGCAGGAGCGCATAGAAGCTGCGAAAGTCCTCGACTTCAATTCTAGGACAGTCGACACACGGGGCAACATGGTCCCAAAGACACCACAAGCTGCGGTAACGGCGGCCACCATGTACCTCCTCAACAATCAGCCGCTGGCCGGACATCCTCGAGCCGCCATGCACCGATCTACGATCGCGGGCTTGGGGTTAATCGAAGCCGCTCTCGACAAAGAGCCGACGCCGGAGCCGAAAAAGGTAAGGCCTAGCAAAACGCTATTCTTCACCCTCGTCTGGCGACGACAGTCACGATCTGTCTCGACATCGCTGCTCACGGCGTCACGATCATGATTACGATGCACGCGATGGCCTCATGTAGCGCAAAATCGATAAATCAAGGGCACGACGTGCCCGTTTGACTGATTCAGAGGACGAAGACATGGAGCTCTGTGGCACCAGATGCTTTAGCAGAGCTATCAGGAAGAAGTGAATGCCCAAGGGGTTCAAGCTCCCATCAGAGAACCCAAAATTTGACAGCCTGCAGGACCCGAAAATCTGGTTGGAGGACCACATCTCCTCCATCAGGATCCATGGCGGGAGTCGAAGCCCGGCCATGCAATGCCTGTAGCTACAGCTGCAGGGCGTCGCCCGAGCATGGCTCAACAATCTCCCGTGCAGATCCATTCGCAGCTGGGAAGAGCTGGTCTACAGCTTTGTGTGCAACTTCAAGGGCAACTACAAAAGGCCCACATCAATCGAAGAACTAAGGTGCTGCTAGCAAAGGTCAGGCGAATCGCTACGCTCGTACATCCAGAGGTGGTCCATCATCAAGAACTCTGCAGAAAACATCTCGGAAGATCATGCAATCGACGCATTCAATGGCGGCGTTCGCCACACAGAGCTCAGGGAAGAGCTGGGCCACTCGAAGCCGAAAACAATTGACCACCTGATGGAAATCGCGAATCGGTCGGCAAATGGAGAAGACTCGTGAAAAACTGCGTTCACTCCGACGAGAAAGCGGAACTCGAGTGTAGACGCGATCGCCGAAGCAGGCGTCAAATGCACATCTATGATGATCACGACGACGTCAACATGGTCGCAGCCGGTTACGCCGGCAGGCGCGACGACAACCGCAGCAGCGGCTATCACAGCGGTGGACACCGCGACTCCGGGAAAACCACGCAGGTATGGCAGCGCCGCACTCACGAAGAGGCACCCAACAACTATTGAGGACAAACTGTCCGGGCCGTGCAACATGCACTTCTACATCGACAAGCACGACGGCAAGAAAAAATCCAGCCACCTTCTCAAGGACTGCCGCAAGTTCCTCAAGCTCCACGAGGGCCTGGATAGGATGAATCACGACGCGATCAACAGGGGCTACGGAATCGCCCCAGGCGCCGTGGCACATGGAGCTCCTCCACCACCGCCTGGACCACCACCGCCCAGACCACCACCGCCCGCGACTGCGCCAGATCAGCACCACGGAGGCGAACCATACCCACGGGACGTAGGCAACATGATGATCCAAAAAGGGCGCCCCTCAAATCGGGTGCAGAAAGCCATCACTCGCCAAGTCAACTTGGCGATGAACTCCCTGCCCTCCACCACTGAGTACCTTAGTGGAAGCGACTCCTGCATCACCTTCGACAAACACGACCATCTGCGCCAAGTCCTCATCTAGGCCACTGTCCCCTCGTACTTGAGACACAGATCGGAGGCTTCAACATGAGTCGCGTCTTCATGGATGGAGGAAGCAGCATTAACCTCATGTTCGCAAGTACCTTGCAAGCAATGAGGATCCCTCTGACGTGTCTAGAGGTCTCGGACATGACGTTCCACGGCATCGTCCTAGGGAAGGGCATATACCCCTGGGCAAAATCAACCTCGACATCATCTTCAGCACGTCGAAAAACTTTCGACGCGAACACATAGACTTCGAAGTCGTCGACTGTCCCTCACAGTACCACTGCATCCTCGGACGCGTCGCGTTCGCTAGGTTCATGGCAGTACCGCACTACGCCTACTTGCAGATGAAAATGCCAGGTCCAAACGGCATCATCACAATCAACGGGAGCTTCAAGAGGTCCGACAGTTGTGATAGGGAATTCAACAGAATCTCCCAGTCCTTCGGCATGCAGGAGGAGCTCGCAAGATTGAAGGAGTCGACAGACAACAGTCTGCCTTCCCTGAGTTGGCCAAGTTCACCCGACATGTCCTTCGATTCGTTGGTGCACACGAAGAAAGTCCAGGTCCACCCAACGGACCCGACCAAGACGGCCCTCATCGCCAACAACTTGAGTTCTGGCATAGGAACTCGCGCTTGTCGAATTCCTCCGTGAGCACTGGGAAATCTTTGTCTGGTGTCCAGCGGACATGCCAGGGGTTCCTAGGGAATTCATCGAGCATGCACTCAACGTAAATCTAGACGCAAGGCCAGTCAAGCAGACAATCCGACGACTGTCTGAACCAAGAGAAAAGGCAGTCGGAATGGAGATCAACGGACTCCTCGACGCAAAATTCATACGTGGGATCAAGGAAAGCACTTGGCTCGCCAATATGGTGCTGGCACCCAAAAAGACACGGATATCCTGCAGATGTGCATGGACTTTGTAACTACCTCGGTGAATTACGCTCCTAGATACAAGCCTGGATGAGTGGTAGTGGTTGAAATAGTACGGTGGGGCCCCAAAAGCCACTCACTGGTAGTCCTTTCAGACGTCCCAACCACTACCCTCTCAACGGGACCTGTACGGGCGGCGTAATCGGCAGGCGAAGGGATCAACTACGTACACAAGTGGGTATGTACGCAAGCCACCATACAAGAGTACATCAGAGCCATACCATCTAAAAAGAAAGGAAATATAGCAACGCCATACGGCAAGATTCAAATATCCTGAATAAATCTATAGTTTAGGATACTTCCTCATACAACACACATCAGAGTATCAAGCGGAAGCGGCAAACAAGTCCGAGTACGGATAAGAAGCAAATCGGCATAAGATGCCATAGAAATAAGCACATCCCAACTACAGGTCTCACGGATCCCCGTTCCCGGAATCTCTACACCGAACGATCGTTGCCCACATCTTCGGCTTCTTCCACCCAGTATCCGTCCTGTGGGGGTACCTGTCCAACTGAACCAAGAATTTATCGTGTGAGACCCTAAGGGTACTCAGCAAGTCTTAATGCCTCTAAAGGGGACACAACCTGGGGTGACGCAATTGCAGCGAAAGATAAACCCTAGCAGTTCTACAGATAAACGCTACCCATCCGCCTAACCAATGATAGACGGATGTCCGTGAATTAAGTACAACAGTTATAATGGTAATCTCATCCGATCCATCCTCCTCCCTGCTTACCAACAAGGAAGCGGACGAACACCCCCCCCTTCCGTTGGCAATTTTATTAACCATTCCATGAGTATTGCATTATTTACTAGTCAAGTTACTTAGTCAAATTAAGGCGGTACTTTAGTTATGCTTGTCTATGATCGAGAAACTGTGCTCCAAGTCGTCCATATCCGCGGACACGGCTTTCAGAAAGTTTTACCCGGCCGGGGTGCACCAATAGCAACACACGCTCGATCAACCTCGGAAAAACCAAATCAAAACCCAACGAGGCTTTCACGACTGAACAATCACAGAATTCAGAAATATTTCAGGGGGCCACCCCATCGAGTAGATCCCGCAACGGAGTAAGCAAGCTCCAAGACGGACTCAAGGTTTGCGACAATGGCTGTAAGCGACTGGGAACCCGAAAGTGTGGCTGGGCTTGTCGATACCGCGTAATCAATCCGCTTACCTAAACAGTACAGTGTGCTCCTCGCACAATCGTAAATAAAGCGGTAAAACATGGCATAAATACAGGATCGTAAATAAAACCTCAAACTAGTTTGTGGCCCCAAGAAATAAGACGGAATCAAGCTCTGGCTCAGGGGGGTCCCATATACCTCCCGGATGTGGATAGCGCGATAAATCAAGGAACAGGAATCAAGTACTCGGGGTCTTACGGGACACAAGTGAGCAGGAAAAACCAAATAGCAGATATTGCTCACCGGTGCCACTTTCTTTAGTTATCCCAGAACTACTCAGGTTAAGTTGTTTAGGTACCTCATTATCCATCAGACTCTCACATACCCTACACATGCTGTTCTACGACTCGCATGGCTCAAACAACTCCTATAGTAGTGGCTCATGGGATGGAGGAACAAGCTTGGTGGGGTTTAAAAGTAAAGGCTATGCATACTTGGGATTCAATTTAATGCAATCGCGACTCAATGATGCAAGAATAAGATAGAGGCAATAGGTACTGTATGTATGCAAGCATGTGGAAGTGCTTGCCTGGCAGCTCGGTGGAAGCGAGAGACGGATCTGGGTAGTGCTCCTGGTTCTCTTGATATAACCCCTGCTCAGTGTCTATCCGAGCAAAACCAAACAAACAAGGCCAACATGAATATAGAGCACAAGCATATGAATTAAATGCGCCAAGCAAACAATCATGCCATGATGAATGATGCACAAGTTGCATGGCAATAGTGTAGCATGGCATGGGTGAGGTATAGAATACAAGAAATAACATTTTTATGGAGTTTTATTCACATTTTATTGTTAAATAAGTTGCTGTATACTTTATATTTATATGATGCATGCTGCAATTCAAGTCATGGATAGCATAAACAGAAAGGTCTCATCGAGCTAATCATTTTAGACATATCATTTGTTAAATTCGGAGTTATAAATCATAAGTTATTAATTATTTAAGTTATAGTGGCAATTGGTGTAATTTAATTAACTTGGAATTTTAAATGTGCAAAAAGCAATTTGAAGGGCATTTTTGGATTCCTCTCATTTTTCTGATATCCAAACATATATCATTTGCATTATTTGGATTTGTAGTTTAAAAGATATTTTAAAACAGAGTTAAATTTGAATTTGAATTCATTTAAACAAAGTTTGATTTTAAACAGACACAGAAAACCTGATCTACTCAGACCAACACACCCACAGGCGCTTACAGGTGGGGCCCCAGGGCTTGCGGTCCCACGCGTCAGCGGCTGAGGGAAAGATGGACCGCGGGTTGATTCACAGAAAGGCGGGGAGCCTTTTTGCAAAACTTCATAGACACAGACAAGTGGGCTCCCTAGGGACCGCGGGTTGGCAAAAGCAAAAGAGGGGGGGGTTTCCGCAAAACTGCGCCGCGTACTGTTTTTCTTCCACGGGGTCGCGCAGAGCGTGTGCGCCAGACGCGCGCGCGTCGCACGCGTCGCAGAGGGGGTTCGAACCCGCGCCCTCTGGCGTGCTAGCGGGGCGGCTACCGCTGCGGCGGTGCGTGGTTGTTGACAGGGAACGCGCAGGGGGCTAGGTAGGGTTTACGCGAGCGGCAGAGCAGACGACGACGACGTTTACACCGTGCACCGAGGGTGCTCGACAAAAAGATCGGCGACGCCAGGAAGCAACGGTGCCGGAGAGGATGTCTGGCAGGGTGAGGCGCTTACCGCGAGCTCGACGGTGGGCTCGGATCTGGTCGGGGCGCAGCAGGGCGACGGGGAGGCAGAGGCCCAGCTTGCTAGGGTTTTCGGTGGCGGAGCGGCGTCGGTCCTGGCGAGCTGGTCCTTCTCCTCCTTGCTCCGTGTACCGTGGCGACGCCGGGAACCTCCTGAGCCGCCTAGACGACCTCGGCTCAGCGCTTGCCTCCTGGATCGAGCACGCTAGCGAGAGGCCGACGTTCGCCGGCGTCGGGGCACTGCGGTGGAGAAGGGGCAGAGGAGAGCGAGGCAGGCCTCTGGGGTGGGATCTGGGGAGGCCAGAGAGGTGAGGAAGAGGATAAGAACGAGGGGCGAGGAGGGGCTAGCGTGGGAAAGGGGTAGATGGCCAGGGTGGCGTCGGTGTCACCCTTCCCCTTCACGTGCTCGGCTCGGTCAGGCCAGGGTAAGGCAGGGCACTAGAGGGGGGTCTGGCAGGTGGGGTAGGCGGAGCCAGGGAGGCAGACAGGTGGGCCTGGGGGCGTGGGCAGGTGAGGCAGAGAGGGGGAGAAAAAGAGGGGAGGGGAGAGGGGCATGCTCGGGCTAGGGTTTAGATAGCTAGGGGAGGGGGTCCTAGGTCGTGTGGGGGGCAGGTTAGCTGGTAGAGGGTGCTGGGGTGGGGCCTGCATGGAAGAGAGAGGGGAGAGATGGAGAGGGGTAGATAGATGGAGGTGGGGTAACTTGATCATGCCTCACAAAGCACACAAGATCAAGAAAAAGAGAAAAGAGGGAAGATAGGGAGAGATGATTAAGATGATGGGATGGTTTCTTTGGTCCATGCATGATCCAACAATGACCAAGCAAGATCCAAGGAAGGGGTGGTTTGGTTGGTGCATGCCTCATGAGCACTTGTATGTGCATGGGGCATGGGGACTGGGGTTTAGCTAAGGAAGCTAGAGATAGAGGGGTGAGCTAGGGTTTTACACTACCAAAACAAGATCAAGCAAGGAAGGAGTGATCCACTTAGAATTCAAGCAAAAACCAAAACTAGAAAAGGTGGCACTTGCATGGCCCATGCAAGATAATTAATGCCACATTTATCCTTGTGAAAACAATAATATTAATATGGCATTATTCATATGCATTCCCAAAAGGTGGGCAAGGCCAAGCATAGATTATGGGTGGAATCCAACCAACAACATGAGCTAGAGATAAACTCAATTAAACTGCCAAGCTCATATTAATTGGATGGTGGAATTAAAAGGTGGTGAAAGAAAGGTGGTGGAGTTAATAAGAGATATGCCCCCAACTCCACTTGGGCATTTAACAATATATCAAGAACCAAATACAATATCAAGAGGCAAAAGCAGATATTAATGCATGTGAGATAAGAACCAAAGCAAAAGGGTTTTTGTATGATGCTCACAATGCAAGGTGGCATGATGACATGAGCATGATATGAAGATGATGCAACAATTATTTGTAGGAAGTGGCCCTTTTATTACTAAACCAAGTAGCATTACAGGTGTTAGACAACTGGGATGCTACAACTCTCCCCCACTAAACAGGAATCTCGCCCCGAGATTCTAGGAAGAAGAAGAAGACACAAAGAGGGTAGGATAGTTGGCACGGAGTTCATCTTCACGCTCCCAAGTGGCTTCCTCAACAGAATGGTGTGACCACTGCACCTTGCAGAACTTGATGGACTTGTTGCGAGTCCTTCTTTCTGCGGTCTCAAGGATTTTGGTGGGGTGTTCTTGATAAGACAGGTCTTCTTGGAGATCGATTAGCTCATGATCCACGGTCCTGCCGGGATCTTTGAAGCACTTCTTGAGCTGAGAGATGTGGAAAACATCATGGACTTTGAGTTTTTCCGGAAGCTCCAGTGCATAAGCAACTTCTCCTCTTCTACCACGTATCTTGAAAGGACCGATGTATCTAGGAGCCAACTTTCCTTTGATACCGAAGCGATGTGTACCTCTCATGGGAGTGACACGAAGGTACACGAGATCACCAGGGGCATACACCATGTCCGTGTGCTTCCTGTCATAGTTGCTCTTCTGACGACTTTGAGCAATCTTCAGGTTCTCAAGAATGATATGCACCTTCTCCTCTGCTTGAGTTACGATATCAGGGCCAAACCAGATTCTTTCTCCTGCACCTGACCAACCAATCGGAGTTCTGCACTTGCGTCCATAGAGAGCCTCGAATGGTGCCATCTTCAGACTCTTCTGGAAGCTGTTGTTGTAGGAGAATTCAGCATATGGAAGGCATTCCTCCCACTTCATGCCAAACGAGATGACGCAAGCTCGAAGCATATCCTCCAGAATCTGATTGATTCTTTCCACTTGTCCTTGCGACTGAGGGTGGTAAGCAGTGCTGAAGTTCAACTTTGTTCCCAAAGCTTTTTGGAAACTCTCCCAGAACTTTGAGGTGAAGATGCTCCCACGGTCTGAACTGATTTCAAGCGGAACCCCATACAGAGAGACAATTCTATCGATATAGAGCTCAGCCAACTGAATTCCAGAAATTGTTTCTTTGACTGGGAAGAAATGAGCCACCTTAGAAAGCCTGTCGATGACAACAAAAATTGCATTGTTGCCCTTCTGCGACCTTGGAAAGCCAGTGATGAAGTCCATCTCTACTTTCTCCCATTTCCATTCCGGAGGTCTCAATGGCTGTAGAAGACCAAAAGGTTTCTGATGGACAGCCTTGACTCTGCGGCAGACATCACATTCTGAGACATACTTGGCGCAATACCGTTTCAACCCAGGCCACCAGTATTGTGTTTTCAAGTCCATGTACATCTTTGTGCTGCCAGGATGTATAGAAAGAACCGAATCATGTGCCTCCTTGAGAACTTGGTCTCTCAGACCCGGGTAGTTTGGAACAAACATCCGGTGGTCGAAGAAAAGCGTGCCTTGATCATCAACGTGGAAGGACTCATACTTCGGGAGCCCAATTTTAGAGATGAGCTTTCTGGTGTGCGGATCACCAAGCTGACGAGAGCGAATCTGTTCTTCCAGGAGAGGAGTAGCCAGAAGATTCAGGAGATGCCCTTGTTCCACAACTTCAAGGTTGAGCTGACGGAATTCCTTGCACAAAAGAGGTTGCTGTTCTTCCATCATGAGGTTGTTGACATAAGCTTTACGGCTGAGAGCATCTGCCATGACATTAGCTTTGCCCGGTGTGTAGTTGATTGTCACATCGAAGTCATTGATTGCTTCAATCCATCTCCTCTGCCGAAGGTTGAGATCCGGTTGAGTGAAGATATACTTCAAACTCTTGTGGTCCGAGAAGATCTCACAACGGTTACCAAGCAAGTAGTGCCTCCAAAGCTTCAAAGCAAAGACAACTGCTGCTAGCTCAAGGTCATGTGTGGGATAGTTGATCTCATGCGTCTTCAACTGACGAGAGGCATAAGCAACCACCTGTTTTTCTTGCATAAGGACCGCACCCAATCCTTGCAAAGAGGCGTCGCAGAATATCTGGAAAGGCTTAGATGTATCCGGAGGAACTAAGACTGGTGTGGAAGTGAGCTTCTCTTTGAGTGTCTCAAAGCTTGTTTGACACGCAGGAGTCCACAGGTATTTCTTGCCTTTCTTGAGAAGATCGGTGAGAGGCTTCGCTATCTTCGAGAAGTTCTGCACAAAGCGACGGCAATAGCTAGCCAAGCCGAGAAAACTCCGCACTTCCTTGACATTAGCAGGAGGAAGCCATTCAACAATTGTCTTCACGGTTTCCGGGTTGACTGCAATGCCCTTGGCAGAGATGACATGACCAAGATAGGTTACTTCAGGCAGCCAAAACTCACACTTTGAGAACTTTGCATACAAGCGGTTCTCGCGCAGCTTGTTCAGGACACACCGCAGGTGTTCTTCATGCTCTTCCTTAGACTTGGAATAGACCAGAATGTCATCCAGATATACCACAACAAACTTGTCAAGGTACTCCATGAAAACGGAGTTCATCAGCCTCGAGAAGGTAGCAGGTGCGTTGGTGAGACCGAAAGACATCACCGTGTACTCATACAGGCCATAGCGGGTGGTGAAAGCTGTCTTGGGCACATCTTCTTTGCGAATTTTGATTTGGTGATAACCACTTCTCAAGTCCAGCTTAGAGAACACCACAGCTCCTGCTAGCTGATCAAATAGATCATTTATCCGTGGAAGAGGATATTTGTTCTTGATGGTTTTAGCATTGAGAGCCCGGTAGTCAACGCAGAGTCTATCGGTTCTGTCACGCTTCTTCACAAAGATTGTTGGACTACCCCAAGAAGAAGTGCTATGTTGAATGAAACCCAACTTCTCTTGTTCATCAAGTTGTCGTTTGAGTTCAGCCAACTCAGAAGGACCCATTTTATATGGCCGCTTGGAGATAGGAGCCGTTCCAGGTTCAAGTTCAATCACGAATTCAACCTCGCGATCCGGAGGCATACCCGGCAACTCTTCAGGAAAGACATCTGGGAACTCACAGACCACTGGTACCTTCTGAATAGCTTCCATAGCATCATCATTCAGAGCCGCCAAGGAATAGAGCTGGACAGCAGGAGTCAGACTTGGAGAAAAGACTATATGGCCTTCAGGAATCTTCAGAGACACTGAGCGTTCAGCACAATCAATCACAGCTGCATTTGCTGTCAACCAATCCATGCCCAAGATGACATCAATGTCAGAGTTGCCCAGAACAATCAGAGAAGCCAAGAATGAAGAACCACCAATCTCAATCTGATTGCCATGACTGATTTTAGAAGCTGCCATTGTTGCTCCAGGGGAAAGAACCATTAACCGCTTGGGAAGAGGATCTGACGCTAACCCATTCTCACTTGCAAACTTCATCGAAACAAAAGAATGCGAAGCACCAGGATCAAAGAGAACTCGTGCAGGAACTGAGTTAACGGAAAGCATACCCATCACAACTCCAGGTGCGAGCTCAGCTTGAGAGGCGTTGACGCAGTTGGCGCGAACAACCGCAGACCCGGGCTTGGTGTTGATGTTGAGAGCCCGAGGCGGTGGTGCACGAACCGAAGGAGAGCTTGTTGCAGATCTTGGCGGGGGTGGAGGAAGAGCTTTGTTCTTCATTGGGCAGTTCCAGTTGGGATGTCCATGATCTCCACATGTGAAACAAGCACCATGAGGACGTGGAGCAGAGTAGCCAGGGACTCCGCCAGGCGCTCCAGGGTAGTGGTGGTTGTAGCCCCTGGGAGCCGCAGTGGTGAAGTTTGGTGGCCTTGACGCGTAACTTGCAGGTCTTGGTGGAGCCGGGAGCGACGGTGGGGTGTTAGGAACCCAGACACGTCGCTTAGAAGGAGCTGCCATTGTTGCCGAGCTTGATGCATCCCTGTTGTGTTTCTTGGACTCCTCAAACATCTGCCTGCTTGCCTCCTCTTGCAGTGCCATATGCTGCAGTTCCAGGAAGGTTGCCGGTCTTGCATGCGTGATTGCATACTTGATCGACGCATTGAGCCCTTGCCTGAACCTTTTCTGCTTCTTCTTGTCATCAGATACCTCATCACCACCATAACGAGACAGATTCATGAAGTTCCTGATGTAGGTGTTGACGTTATCATTTCCCTGCTTCAGGTTGAGGAAAGCCTCCCTCATCCTTTCCATCACAATCTCTGAGAGAAATTGCTCTTTGAACGCTCCAGTGAACCTTTCCCAAGTTGGCTGGAACCCAGTGCAGCTTGCCTTCAAGTAGTTCTCCCACCAAAGAGCTGCATCTCCCTTGAGAAGGTGAGTAGCACACTTGACCCACTCCTGTTCTGGAACATCAGCAGTCTCGAGCAACCTTGAGATCTCGCACAGCCAATCATCCGCGTCAAGAGGGCGGTCAGACACATCAAACTGACGAGGGTTGAACTTGAGGAAGCTCTTGATGTCTCCACGCTTGGGAGGTGGAGGAAGTGGAGCAAACTCGTTCCTTCTGACGCTCTCCTCAAAGCGCTGCTGGTTCTCTTGCATTGCCGCCAAAGCATTAGCTATGTTTGACAGCGCGGAGCCCAGTTCCGGAGGTATGTCCTCATCAGTCCGGCGTGGTGGAGCCATCCTGTCATTGATATAAAACTCAAGTCAGTACTATAATGGAGAATGATGATAATCCAAAATAGTACCAAGATGGAATTAACCAAGATTAAAGGATACAATTTACTGAGATGATATTAAAATATCAACAAAGTTCATAGCACCTCAAAGATATTAAGCATATCGCACACGACTGAAAAGGAGTGTGGTACACAAATATATCAAAGAAAAATTTTCCACAAATTTCGGCATTAAAATACCAATATATGCGCAAAATTACTGAACGAATCAAGATTAGTGACACTACCGATTCAATATACAAAAGCGAATGATAAAAGTAGTGGTATGGTCGCGACTCCATCCCGCACTCAAATCATTACTCCGCACATGAACAAGTGGAACACATATCCCAACCCCTTCTTCTCAAGACGAAACCTAAAGATTGGTAACTACGGAAACGAACACCCCAAACAAGATAGCGTCGGATACAAAGAGGAAGATAGATTGCGTCGGTTTACAAAAGCCTGTCGGTATGGAATGTACCAACAGTTGATAACCAAAGACAGATAGATAACAACTTGGATGCAACAGATAGACAAGGGATTACACACACATACACACACACACAACCTATGGTACTACGGAAACCCAGAACACGTGAATCCTAGTTTGAACTTTGAGAAGAGGATTGAAAACGTTGCACTTCCTTACCAGAAAAGGGTGGGTGGGTGGGTAAGAAGAAAAGTGGAAGCAGTCCTACTCTCGCGTTTTGTTTTTCCCTAATATACATAACTACCAAAATATTTGCTAGACTGACAACGACCGTTTGGCTGAAACCCTGAAGGTCGGGATAGCTCTGATACCAATTGTAACTACCTCGGTGAATTACGCTCCTAGATACAAGCCTGGATGAGTGGTAGTGGTTGAAATAGTACGGTGGGGCCCCAAAAGCCACTCACTGGTAGTCCTTTCAGACGTCCCAACCACTACCCTCTCAACGGGACCTGTACGGGCGGCGTAATCGGCAGGCGAAGGGATCAACTACGTACACAAGTGGGTATGTACGCAAGCCACCATACAAGAGTACATCAGAGCCATACCATCTAAAAAGAAAGGAAATATAGCAACGCCATACGGCAAGATTCAAATATCCTGAATAAATCTATAGTTTAGGATACTTCCTCATACAACACACATCAGAGTATCAAGCGGAAGCGGCAAACAAGTCCGAGTACGGATAAGAAGCAAATCGGCATAAGATGCCATAGAAATAAGCACATCCCAACTACAGGTCTCACGGATCCCCGTTCCCGGAATCTCTACACCGAACGATCGTTGCCCACATCTTCGGCTTCTTCCACCCAGTATCCGTCCTGTGGGGGTACCTGTCCATCTGAACCAAGAATTTATCGTGTGAGACCCTAAGGGTACTCAGCAAGTCTTAATGCCTCTAAAGGGGACACAACCTGGGGTGACGCAATTGCAGCGAAAGATAAACCCTAGCAGTTCTACAGATAAACGCTACCCATCCGCCTAACCAATGATAGACGGATGTCCGTGAATTAAGTACAACAGTTATAATGGTAATCTCATCCGATCCATCCTCCTCCCTGCTTACCAACAAGGAAGCGGACGAACACCCCCCCTTCCGTTGGCAATTTTATTAACCATTCCATGAGTATTGCATTATTTACTAGTCAAGTTACTTAGTCAAATTAAGGCGGTACTTTAGTTATGCTTGTCTATGATCGAGAAACTGTGCTCCAAGTCGTCCATATCCGCGGACACGGCTTTCAGAAAGTTTTACCCGGCCGGGGTGCACCAATAGCAACACACGCTCGATCAACCTCGGAAAAACCAAATCAAAACCCAACGAGGCTTTCACGACTGAACAATCACAGAATTCAGAAATATTTCAGGGGGCCACCCCATCGAGTAGATCCCGCAACGGAGTAAGCAAGCTCCGAGACGGACTCAAGGTTTGCGACAATGGCTGTAAGCGACTGGGAACCCGAAAGTGTGGCTGGGCTTGTCGATACCGCGTAATCAATCCGCTTACCTAAACAGTACAGTGTGCTCCTCGCACAATCGTAAATAAAGCGGTAAAACATGGCATAAATACAGGATCGTAAATAAAACCTCAAACTAGTTTGTGGCCCCAAGAAATAAGACGGAATCAAGCTCTGGCTCAGGGGGGTCCCATATACCTCCCGGATGTGGATAGCGCGATAAATCAAGGAACAGGAATCAAGTACTCGGGGTCTTACGGGACACAAGTGAGCAGGAAAAACCAAATAGCAGATATTGCTCACCGGTGCCACTTTCTTTAGTTATCCCAGAACTACTCAGGTTAAGTTGTTTAGGTACCTCATTATCCATCAGACTCTCACATACCCTACACATGCTGTTCTACGACTCGCATGGCTCAAACAACTCCTATAGTAGTGGCTCATGGGATGGAGGAACAAGCTTGGTGGGGTTTAAAAGTAAAGGCTATGCATACTTGGGATTCAATTTAATGCAATCGCGACTCAATGATGCAAGAATAAGATAGAGGCAATAGGTACTGTATGTATGCAAGCATGTGGAAGTGCTTGCCTGGCAGCTCGGTGGAAGCGAGAGACGGATCTGGGTAGTGCTCCTGGTTCTCTTGATATAACCCCTGCTCAGTGTCTATCCGAGCAAAACCAAACAAACAAGGCCAACATGAATATAGAGCACAAGCATATGAATTAAATGCGCCAAGCAAACAATCATGCCATGATGAATGATGCACAAGTTGCATGGCAATAGTGTAGCATGGCATGGGTGAGGTATAGAATACAAGAAATAACATTTTTATGGAGTTTTATTCACATTTTATTGTTAAATAAGTTGCTGTATACTTTATATTTATATGATGCATGCTGCAATTCAAGTCATGGATAGCATAAACAGAAAGGTCTCATCGAGCTAATCATTTTAGACATATCATTTGTTAAATTCGGAGTTATAAATCATAAGTTATTAATTATTTAAGTTATAGTGGCAATTGGTGTAATTTAATTAACTTGGAATTTTAAATGTGCAAAAAGCAATTTGAAGGGCATTTTTGGATTCCTCTCATTTTTCTGATATCCAAACATATATCATTTGCATTATTTGGATTTGTAGTTTAAAAGATATTTTAAAACAGAGTTAAATTTGAATTTGAATTCATTTAAACAAAGTTTGATTTTAAACAGACACAGAAAACCTGATCTACTCAGACCAACACACCCACAGGCGCTTACAGGTGGGGCCCCAGGGCTTGCGGTCCCACGCGTCAGCGGCTGAGGGAAAGATGGACCGCGGGTTGATTCACAGAAAGGCGGGGAGCCTTTTTGCAAAACTTCATAGACACAGACAAGTGGGCTCCCTAGGGACCGCGGGTTGGCAAAAGCAAAAGAGGGGGGGGTTTCCGCAAAACTGCGCCGCGTACTGTTTTTCTTCCACGGGGTCGCGCAGAGCGTGTGCGCCAGACGCGCGCGCGTCGCACGCGTCGCAGAGGGGGTTCGAACCCGCGCCCTCTGGCGTGCTAGCGGGGCGGCTACCGCTGCGGCGGTGCGTGGTTGTTGACAGGGAACGCGCAGGGGGCTAGGTAGGGTTTACGCGAGCGGCAGAGCAGACGACGACGACGTTTACACCGTGCACCGAGGGTGCTCGACAAAAAGATCGGCGACGCCAGGAAGCAACGGTGCCGGAGAGGATGTCTGGCAGGGTGAGGCGCTTACCGCGAGCTCGACGGTGGGCTCGGATCTGGTCGGGGCGCAGCAGGGCGACGGGGAGGCAGAGGCCCAGCTTGCTAGGGTTTTCGGTGGCGGAGCGGCGTCGGTCCTGGCGAGCTGGTCCTTCTCCTCCTTGCTCCGTGTACCGTGGCGACGCCGGGAACCTCCTGAGCCGCCTAGACGACCTCGGCTCAGCGCTTGCCTCCTGGATCGAGCACGCTAGCGAGAGGCCGACGTTCGCCGGCGTCGGGGCACTGCGGTGGAGAAGGGGCAGAGGAGAGCGAGGCAGGCCTCTGGGGTGGGATCTGGGGAGGCCAGAGAGGTGAGGAAGAGGATAAGAACGAGGGGCGAGGAGGGGCTAGCGTGGGAAAGGGGTAGATGGCCAGGGTGGCGTCGGTGTCACCCTTCCCCTTCACGTGCTCGGCTCGGTCAGGCCAGGGTAAGGCAGGGCACTAGAGGGGGGTCTGGCAGGTGGGGTAGGCGGAGCCAGGGAGGCAGACAGGTGGGCCTGGGGGCGTGGGCAGGTGAGGCAGAGAGGGGGAGAAAAAGAGGGGAGGGGAGAGGGGCATGCTCGGGCTAGGGTTTAGATAGCTAGGGGAGGGGGTCCTAGGTCGTGTGGGGGGCAGGTTAGCTGGTAGAGGGTGCTGGGGTGGGGCCTGCATGGAAGAGAGAGGGGAGAGATGGAGAGGGGTAGATAGATGGAGGTGGGGTAACTTGATCATGCCTCACAAAGCACACAAGATCAAGAAAAAGAGAAAAGAGGGAAGATAGGGAGAGATGATTAAGATGATGGGATGGTTTCTTTGGTCCATGCATGATCCAACAATGACCAAGCAAGATCCAAGGAAGGGGTGGTTTGGTTGGTGCATGCCTCATGAGCACTTGTATGTGCATGGGGCATGGGGACTGGGGTTTAGCTAAGGAAGCTAGAGATAGAGGGGTGAGCTAGGGTTTTACACTACCAAAACAAGATCAAGCAAGGAAGGAGTGATCCACTTAGAATTCAAGCAAAAACCAAAACTAGAAAAGGTGGCACTTGCATGGCCCATGCAAGATAATTAATGCCACATTTATCCTTGTGAAAACAATAATATTAATATGGCATTATTCATATGCATTCCCAAAAGGTGGGCAAGGCCAAGCATAGATTATGGGTGGAATCCAACCAACAACATGAGCTAGAGATAAACTCAATTAAACTGCCAAGCTCATATTAATTGGATGGTGGAATTAAAAGGTGGTGAAAGAAAGGTGGTGGAGTTAATAAGAGATATGCCCCCAACTCCACTTGGGCATTTAACAATATATCAAGAACCAAATACAATATCAAGAGGCAAAAGCAGATATTAATGCATGTGAGATAAGAACCAAAGCAAAAGGGTTTTTGTATGATGCTCACAATGCAAGGTGGCATGATGACATGAGCATGATATGAAGATGATGCAACAATTATTTGTAGGAAGTGGCCCTTTTATTACTAAACCAAGTAGCATTACAGGTGTTAGACAACTGGGATGCTACAGACTTCACCTCCCTAAATAAGCACTGCCCAAAGGATCACTTCCCGTTGCCGTGAATCGACCAAATCATCGACTCCACGGCGGGATGTGAGCGCCTCTGCTTCCTCGACGCCTACTCAGGCTATAATCACATTCAAATGAAGGAGGAGGACCAAGACAAAATGGCGTTTACAACGCCTTTTGGTGTGTTCTGGTACAACACAATGCCCTTCGGGCTCAAAAATGCAGGAGCCACCTATCAGCGGTGCATGCAGGCCTGCCTTAAGAATCAACTTGGTCGCAACATCCAAGTCTATGTTGACGACATCGTCATCAAAACCAAAGAGGAAGCCTCGCTAATCGACGATTTACGCGAAACCTTTGCCAACCTCGACCGCTATCGTATCAAGCTCAATCCGGACAAATGCGCCTTCGGCGTACCATCTGGGCAACTACTCGGGTATCTCATCTCCGCGAGAGGGATTGAGGCGAACCCGAAGAAAATAAAAGCCATACTGGCCATGGAGAAGCCAAAGAATGTAAGAGGCATCCAGTAGCTGGCTGGGCGAATTGCGGTGCTCAGTCGATTCATTAGTTGAATGGGCGAAAAGGCACTGCCTTTCTACCAACTTCTCCGCAAAACTGACAAGTTCAAGTGGACCGACAAGGCGCAGGAAGCATTCGAAGACCTCAAGCGTCTACTGTCTACCTCGCTAGTACTAGTGACTCCACGCGAAAAAGAACCACTACTGCTTTACATCGCCGCCACCAACCAGGTGGTCAGCACGGTGCTCGTGGTGGAACGTGCGGAGGAAAACAAGGTCCATGGAGTGCAGCGCCCAGTCTACTATCTCAGCGAGGTGCTCACGCCAACAAATCAGCGATACCCACACTACGGCGTCTTCATGACAGCCAGGCGACTGTGCCACTACTTCTAGGAGCACCCAATCATGGTGGTCAATGATGCCCCACTTGGGCATATTCTCAACAACCCCGATGCCACCGGACGAGTCGCGCTCTGGGGAATCGAGCTGTCTCCACGAGACATTACATACGAGAAGCGCGACGCGATCAAGTCGCAAGTCCTCCCTGATTTCCTTGTACACTAGATGGAGAACTAGCTCCCCGGAAAGCCAGATATGTCTTACCTCTGGACGATGCACTTCGATGGATCCAAGCGCAAGGACGGGGCTGGCGCAGGTGTCATACTGACATCGCCCCAAGGAGACAAGCTGAAATACATTCTGTGAATGCAGTTCACTACCTCTAACAACGAAGCTGAATACGAGGCCATATTGCACGGGATGCGGATGGAAAAAGCCTGCGGCGCCAAGAGACTCATCATCTACGGCGACTCCAAGCTGGCCGTCAACCAGACAATACACGAATGCGACACGCTGAACGACAATATGATCGCTTATCGTGACCTCTGCGACAGACTCGAAGAGGACTTTGACGGCTGCGAGCTGCAGCACGTAGGCCGTGAAAGCATTGAAGAGGCGGAGGCACTCGCCAACATTGGCTCCACCTGCGCCCCCATACCGCCTAGGGTATTTCTCGAGCGTATTTGCGAATGCTCCATCAATCCAAAGGCTGCAGAGAAGAAAACAAGCGCAACAATGGACCCGGGGGCTATGCCTCCCAATGAGCCAATGGCACTCGACGACCTGGAGCTTGACACAGGACTCGAGGGACCAACGGGGGTCATGATGATCGAGCCATCTTGGACTCAACCCTACATCACATATCTTCTTAGCAAGAGGCTACCGGACGACCCGACTGACGCGCGACACGTCGCACGGCGATCCAATGCATTCGCCGTCATCAACAGCGGACTATACAAGTGCAGCATCACAGGAGTACTCCAACGGTGCGTCACCAACGCGGACGGAAGGGCCGTCCTCCTCGACATCCATGAAGGGACTTATGGGAACCATGCCGGCAGTCGCGCCCTCGTTGCCAAAGCTCTATGAGCTGGATTCTACTGGCCCATGGCCATGCGCGACGCCAAGGACATAGTCCAGAGATGCAACGCTTGTCAACGATTTGCGGACAAACCGCACGCACCTGGCGCAGAACTCCGGCCAATACCATTGGCTTGGCCCTTTGCGCAATGGGGACTCGACATGGTCGGCAAACTCCCAAAGTCCTCACGAGGAGGCTACGTCTACCTCTTGGTCGCAGTTGACAGATTCACCAAGTGGATAGAGGCCATGCCGGTGACAAACCAGTTAGGAGCCAGTGCCGTCAAGTTCTTCGAGTCCATTGTTTATCGCTTCGGAGTGCCACACAACATCATCACGGACAATGGAACGATCTTCACCTCTAAGGAGTTCCAGGGTTTCTGCGAAAACCTGGGAATCAACGTAAGCTATGCCTCAGTAGCTCATCCATAGACCAACGGTCAAGTCAAAAAGGCCAACGGCCTCGTCTGCGGTGGAATCAAGAAGCGACTCCTCCAACCACTCGAGCAAGCTGCCGGATGCTGGCCAGACGAGCTACAGTCCATACTGTGGAGCCTGTGCACAACCCCAAATAGCGCCACGGGATATTCACCGACGTTCATGGTGCACGGTGCCGAAGCAGTGCTACCCGCAGAAGTACGCTTTAAAGCCTCATGGGTACTCGCGTACAGCGAGCTGGAGTCAACACTTGCACTCGAAGACTCCATCGATCTCCTTGACGAGGCACGGGACATCACAGCAGAAATATCGACGATCTACCAGTAGAACCTGCACAACTACCACAGCAGAAGGCTACGCCCCAGATCCTTCGTCGAAGGAGACCTTGTCCTGCGACTGAAGCAGCAAGGGCACCTTAAGCTCGAGTCCCCTTGGGAAGGACCATACGTGATTACAGAAGTAATCCCAGGTGGCGCCTATCGCCTCAAAGATTTCGAGACAGGAGTCGCATACTCCAACCCCTGGAACATCGCGTAGCTGTGGCGCTTCTACCCTTAGTCGTCCTTTTTTTTCTTACATTGCAAATAAGGCTATTCAGCCAGGCTACTTAGCCACATATTGTACCTCGTACTGATTCTGCGAATAAATAAAGCTAAGTGCCCCGAAACTCTATGTTTTCCTCATTTTTCTAGCAATTTTATCACTCGGGGGCTACGCCACCCTTTACAGCCTCGTTCTACAAACAATACGCAGTATCCTGAGTAGCTGACACAACAATAATCGAACCCTTGATACACCAACCTAGTTGCAACGCACCTGGCAGGTTGGCAAGGCGCTGAGATAAAATAAGTCAGGCTAACGAAAAGGAACTGCAGAGTACAAAATACACTCACAAAACATATGAGCTAGCAAGCTCTTTACATATCAATATCAATCTATTACATACATCATACACATACGAACTTTACAACACTGGTATACCTATGTGCAGGATACAAATCAAAACTACTACTAGAGCAGAAGAACGTTTGTCTGTTCCTCAAAGAAGTCGACAATTTCCTCTACTGGGCGGTCCACCGCCTGGTAATGTGGAACCATGTTCCAGGTCGAACCTAGCGGTGGAGTCGGCGGCCCAGCAGCAACATCCGCAATGTCCACATCAGGCCTATGCAGTTGCACCAGCGAGAGGGCAGCCTTGGCACTAGCCACTAACTGCTGCCGCACGCACTCACGATCTGCACTCAAATCCTGGAATCTCGCCAGAAGGGCCAACAGGCTTGAAGGAACAGCGTCTAGTGGAAACATCGTCTAGTAAATGTGCCTGAGGCACGACTGCGCTTTTTTCAGAAAATGAAGCACTCGAGAAGCACGATCCTACAGGGTCGCAAGTGTAATTGCACGGTCATGATCCACCCAGAAGTACCCACTCGCCTGCAGTTGCTCCTGGATCAAATCATTCATTCGAACAGCGATCCGATCTTTTTCATCCTGCGGATGGCGAGCACTGACAACTGCACCACACAAAAGCAAAGTGTGAAAGATAGGAATCGATGCGACTGACTAAAGGAAAAGATAAGACGATAGAAGGCTAACACTTGAACTTCTCACTCAGCTGGGCCACCTCCTCCAATAGGTACTTCTCGCGAGCAGAGGCTTTCTCCGCCTTCGACTTCCATACATCGGCGCTACCATGGAGGATGGGCAACTCATGCTCCAGTTGTTTAATACGATCGCACATCGCGAGAGCAACGACAACTCCTCCACCTTCGAACGAGGCTGCACCAAGTTCTCATCGGCAGAAGGAGGATCACTCAAAGGAGCACTCGATGTACCCTAACACGAATCAAGTAAAAAGCAAATAAGAGACCAAGAATACATTTGGCAAAGGGCATATATGCATTCAGACACAGGAAAAGTTTCGATTGGGACACCCCCACAAAATCATTGTTCCATAAAGCAAAAGGTAAGCAACTACAGCTATTATAGAAGGAGACTAAGGCGCAGCATGTTTCTTCGACTTGGACTTAGGCCTCGGGGGCTTCATCGCATTTGTGGCTGTCTCCGATGCCACAGACTTGCCGGTAGTACCCCCAAAAGCCACAGCCTTCGCCTGACGCCGCTCTTCGGAGTACTTGGCGAGTGTCTCGATAAGCTGGGGACCGTAATTTTTGCATTTACCAGCATAGGGAGCAAAAACTACCTACTGGCCTCTAACGTCGACAGGCATCACCTTAGAGATATCTGCGGGATCCATCTCCATGCCATGGGCCTGCACCATTGCGAGTGCCATGGTGGCGCCGATGGAGCACTGCGAATTTTGAAGTCCGCAGGGATTCCCCCAGCCTGGGATTCCACCAGGTCGCTGATGTTGTCGATCATCCCAGCCTTCGGAGTCATGTCCTCACGGATGCGACTGAGCACATCCTTGGCCTTCCCCAGCGTCTCCTGGAGGGAAACACTGCGGTCCTCGATGGCAGCGATGGCACCAGCCAAAGCATCCGCATGACGCAGAGATTGGGCATCGAAACTCAAGCCGCTGGCATCTGCGTACATAAAGCATCAATACAGCAATCATACGTTAAAGCACAGAAGAGCAAGACATATCCAGGTGAAAAAGGTCATACCTGAGAGGGACATGGGAATCAAGAGAAGCTGCTCCTCGAACATCTTCTCCCTCTCAGCAGTGGAGGCAAGGAGATCCTGCTCTCGCTTTAGCGACTCCTCCAAGGCTGCGACTGCCTCGTCATGATTCTTCGTCGCTGCGGCCAATGTCTTCTCCAATGCAGCAGCATGGCAAAGTAATTCATTGTGCTCAGCTACAACAAACAGAGAATGTTACCAAATCGAATCAATAATATTTGCAAAAGACAAGGACGAAGTCAAAACTTACTTTCGACAACACGATGGCGATTGTCCAGTCGCGCATGCTGTCGACCCATGTTAAGAACCTGCTCCGCCAAGCGGGCGGCTTCCTTAACGATGAGCTGCATCAGAGACATTCCAAGTTCAAGTAAAAGCACGCCAAGAATAAATTTTACTACCAACTACAAGATACTTACATGATCCTCCACAGACTCCGAAGAAGGTTGTTGCACAGTCATCCGGGTAACCATCTGATGCTCCCCAGCATGCGGAGAACTCAATGAGTTATGCCCGGAGTGGGCCGCCAATGGAGGAGAAGGAGACCGCGAGGCCACCTTCTTGGACTTGAAGTCCGCGACTCCGGACTCCTTCAAAAATTGGACGTCATCAGAAGACGACGTCGCCACTTGACTGAAATACACAATCAAACAAGAGCTTCAAGACAGATGATAACTCAAAGAAGAAACCAAAATGAATTCACAAATACAGGACTTACCAGTCAAATCTATCAAGATTGAAGGACTGCTCCTCCGACTCCGACGATTCCTTTGGCAGTCGAAGCTTCTTCCGGGCAGGAGGAGCCATAGAGTGCACAGGAACGGAGGGTATCGGCTCCTCCGCACCGATAGATGGGCCCTCTAGAGTTGAAGGAGACGAAGCATCCGAATCCTTGCTGCGCGAATGCTTGCGATTGTCTTGACCGCTGGACTCGGGGGCTTCCTCCTCCTCTTCAAGTGGGACGGTCGATTCTGACTCGTCCTCTTCATCTACTTCAGGAGGAATAACCCCCTCAAGAAGAGGGGGAAAACTGGGAGACACCTTCCAATCCTGCATACAGAAAACAATTCAGTATATGTCAAGAAATCGGAAGCAATCGACAAATAAAGCTACTTCGTAGCACAATCATACCTCAGGAGGAGGGTTAGAGGCATCAAAGGGAGGCACGACTAGTTCGTTAGGGAGAACATCCTTGATGGTGTACTTGGTCACCAGTCGCACCCTCTTATCTACTTCACCCGCGGACATGCCATCGGCAAATACGCGAGTGACATCGTTTGCACCAGCCCATTGGAACATGGGGTGGACTCTGGCCTGCAGAGGTTGGATGAGACGGCGCAACCATGTGCGAATGAGGGCGGCGCCGCCCTCTTCTTTACCCATGCGACTCTCGAGGTCACATACGCGCTCGTATAGCACTTCTGTCTCCTTGGACTCGCCAGGCATAACCACGTTCTTCCAAGAACGCCTCCTCCTGCATGGTGTCGCGGGGTCGAAGGGCGCGAGTCTGTAGTGCTCTCCGTCAGCCTTCTGGTACCGGATATAGAACCACTTGTCTCTCCACCCTTGGATGGACGTCGTGAGCTTGATGTCGAAGTAGGTAGCGGAGGAGTCGACTGAACCCCGCAGCTGCCTACGTCGTAGACTAACGAGCCAGAAGCTGACTGACGCTTTAGCTTGAAAAGCCGCTTGAAGAGACCAAACTGTGGCTCGACTCCGAGCAAGCACTCGCAAAGCGTGATATAGCACGCAATGTGAAGAAGAGAGTTTGGGGATAGCTGGTGCAGCTGGAGCCCATAGAAACAAAGAAGGCCCCTAACAAAGGGATGCAGGGGCAGAGATAGACTACGAATGATGAACGCGAGGAACATCACCCAAAAATCTGATGGAGGACAGGGGGTTACCTCGTCACCAGGTACTCACGAATCGTCTTCGACGAGCGGAAGAACTCCGTCTTGGCGCAGAAGACGGAGTTCAGAGGCCTTGATGGTGGATGCGCGCCACGCGCCATTGGTGACACGAGTGCCCGCACCTTTCTTCTTGTCGGCGCCGGCAGCACTGGTGCCCACTGCGGCGGAGCCACCCTTCTTCTTGGCGATGGCGGTGGCGGCAGCAGACCCAGTGGTGATGCCTCCCTTCTTTTTTCCCATCTTGCGATGGCGGTGCGAGCGGAGGAAGTAGCTTGGGAACATGCGGAGTTGGTCTAGCGCCGCGAAGAGGACAAGCTCTAGGAAGCAGAGAGCAGCGACAATGGCGATGGAAGCACAAGCAGAGAAAAGAGCAGATGGGAAAATTACCGCAACTGCGGTGCTACTTAACCCCCTTGCGGATGCAATCCAACGGCCAGCAGAAACCCTATTGGACGTGTGGCGCACATCGCGGTCGATACGTGGAGAAGCCAAAGCACGAACCGTCCCCCACTATCTCCATTACGTGCGGAAATCAAGGAGGCGCAGTTAAAACGAAAGATTACGCACGCCCGGTCAAATCAAAGTCAGAAAATGGGACCCACCGCTCGTCACGTCCCGTCAAAGCCGCTCACGCGGGCAACTGAGGTCATCACATCGTCAGCACTGATGTCATCAAGTTGAGCACTAGAAGACTTCGACTATTTTAGTCCTTGCTCGAGTCTTCGACTCCACCAAGCACTCGGGGGCTACTCCCATAGGGAGGCGCTGGTCGCGCACCCTACGATTTTCTTTTTTATGCAGGAATATGGACATTCAAAGCATACCCAACCACTCGAATCTACGATTCGACTATGGATCATGGGTTACTCCCATAGGGAGCACAGGTGAAAAATTCGACTGAAACAAGCAAACAAAAGACGACAGCAGTCGCAAAAGTTCTTTAGTCCCTGCCTGAGTCTTCGACTCAACCAGGCGCTCGGGGGCTACTCCCATAGGGAGGGCGCTGGTCGCGCACCCTATGATTATTTGTACGTTGTACTATGTGTTGATAACATCCACACTCGAAGTCTATGGCGACACCGCCTCATATTTTTTCCTACAAAGAGATTGCCTCTCCTGGGCCACCTCAATCATATCTGTGATGACAAAAATTCGGATGCCGCACTTACAGCGTGAAGATAAGACCTGAGTAAGGCCTGGCAACACATTTTCTATGCACTACCAGAAATATATCCGTGCCTACAGGTACGATGAACATGCCTTGACGGACGCGTCGAGTGCTCACACCCATATACTGGAATTCGACTCCTGTAAGACCTCCGCGGCTTGAGTCGAAATACACCAGCACTTTTCCGAATTCGAGTCCGGGGACTCGAGTTCGAGTAGATTGCGTTGTTTTTCCCTAAGGCAGTTAACTGATACCGATACATCGGTTAAATCAGGCACGCATATCAACAATCCCTATGACATAAACAGAACACTCGAAAGAATACTCACTCATGCACTCGAAAGGCTTCATAAAGTCCCTAGCCGAATCTACGATTCTACTGGACACTCAGGGGCTACTGACATGGGTATACCCTGCAGGTAATCGAGCTTAGTATATACGGTCTAGATACGGTGGAAGCCCACGGCGTTGCCACGGCCGGATGAAGACTTCGAGTGGCCCACGGACTCTTGATTACTTGCGAGACAAGAAGAAGCTTAAAGATAGAAATTTTAAAGGGAAAACCCTAATCTGTAACCGACTCGACCTGCTACCCAAGACCGAGCCTATCTATATAAAGGCCGGGAGGGGGCGGCGAGGAGGACACACGCAACCCTAGTTTCCATAACTCTTGCCAGATTGCATCTATACGCCCCTGTAATCTTCGATTCCTCCATTAATTCCAAGAGCAGACAAGCAGGAGTAGGGACCTCTACGAGGCCTGAACCTGGGTAAACCTTGCGTCCCTGTGTGCTTGTTTGCTAGCCGACTGATGCCTCCAGCGCTCCCTCCTTCTCCAAAACCCAAGGCCATAACAATGGGCATTGACGAGTTAAACCCTCGTCACCGACCTTGAAGCATTTCCCACCCCACGGGTTCAAAAACTTTGAGGCCAAATCTCCCACCGGGGAGTACCACTTTTCTATTAATTATTATTTGGTTGGTAGCCAAATTCAAAATCTCTATCGAGCGGCAAAATAAAACACCAACTTTGAAGCATCTCCTGCCCCACCGTTTTAAAAACTTTGAGGCCAAATCTCCCACCGAGGAGTACCATTTTTCTATTATAATTATTTGGTGGTAACCAAATTCAAAATCTCTGTCGAGCGGCAAAATCAAACACCGACTTTGAAGCATCTCCCGCCCCACCGTTTCAAAAAATTTAAGGCCAAATCTCCCACCAGGGAGTACCACTTTTCTATTAATTATTATTTGTTCGGTAGCCAAATTCAAAATATTTGTCGAGCGGCAAAATCAGACACCCACCTTGAAGCATTTCTCTACCCACAGTTTCAAAAACTTTGAGGCTAAATCTCCCATCGGGGCGTACCACTTTTCTATTAATTATTATTTGGCCGGTAGCCAAATTCAAAATCTCTGTCGAGCAGCAAAATCAAACACCGACTGACATGGGTATACCCTGCAGGTATTCGAGTTTGGTATATACGGTCCAGATACAGTGGAAGCCCATGGCGTTGCCATGGCCCAATGAAGACTTCGAAAAGCCCACGGACTCTCGATGACCCTAAAGATAGAAAGTTTAAAGGGAAAACCCTAATCTATAACCGACTCGAACTGCTACCCGAGACCTGGCCTATCTATATAAAGGCTAGGAGGGGGCAGCGAGGAGGACACACGCAACCCTAGTTTCCACAACTCTCGCCATATTGCATCTGCGCGCCCCTGTAATCTTCGATTCCTCCAATAATTCCAAGAGCATACAAGCAGGAGTAGGGACCTCTATGAGGCCTGAACCTAGGTAAATCTTGCGTCCTTGTGTACTTGTTTGCTAGCCGATTTTTGCTTCCAGTGCTCCCTCCTTCTCCAAAACCCAAGTCCATAACCATGGGCATTGATGAGTTAAACCCTCGTCAATTGGCGCCGTCTGTGGGAATTGGGAGTGCTGATGTTGCGGCTTCTTCGGCCCCATCAACCGCGAGCTACAACTCCGCAACAACGGAGATTCTCCAGCTCTTCGGCGCATTCGACTTCACCGTCCACATGCCGGCCACTCGCCCGGCTTTCGAGTCCATGGGCGATGGAATCATCCTGGCGATCGGGAGCTTCCACTTCCAAGTTGGTCAGATGGGCATGCTTCGCATGCCTGACCAGCCAACAACATCCACAATTGCTCCAACATCGTGGTTCCCGCCACCAATCGGTGCCCTCAGCGAGCTTAACACCTTAGCAGCAGCCGAGAGTACGGACAACGACAGCAGTCGCGGATCCGATCTGGGTGGCCTAGCAACGGAAGATGGGGTCTATGGCTCTAGATCCGAAAGTTGCAGAAGCAACAGCTTCCCCAACCACTTCATGTGCACCGCCATCAACGTCGGTGAAACCAGCGCCAATCACGAAAACGGTGGCAACGGTCCTGATCCACCCAACGGTGGCATACCTAACGGCGGACCACCCAATGGTGGGCCTACCAATGGTGGAAATGGCATGCCCATCAACAATGGAGGGGCAGTCGAACCTCCAACCACGGTGAACGAACACACTGGTGAACGTGTCGTGATCAGGCTCAACGATCTCGAGTGGGGCCCATTGCCGAGAAGCTCTGCGAGGCAATCCTCTGCCCCCCGGCACACCGCAAGATCTGCTGATGGGCTATCATTGGCTACTAGAGGAGGAGTACAGATGCCAGTTACAAATGATCGTGCAACTAGAAGCACGTAAACAGGCGGCGAACGAGTCAAGTCTTCGACGGGATGGGCTCTCCTCCCACGGAGGATCCTCCTCCAAGGGTAACGAGTACGTGGCCAACAAGAGGCGATCTCGAATGGCCCACCTCACCGAGAAGGAGCACATAGAAGCTGCAAAAGTCCTCGATTTCAACTCTATGATAGTCGACACATGCGGCAACGTGGTCCCAAGGACGCCGCAAGCTGCGGTGACAGCGGCCACTATGTACCTCCTCAACAACCAGCCACCGGCTGGGGACCCCCCGAGCCACCATGCACCGATCTATGATCGCGGGCTTGGGACTAATCGAGGCCACTCTCGATAAAGAGCCGATGCCGGAGCCAAAGAAAGGCAAAGCTCTGGCAGAACACTATTCTTCACCCTCGTCTAGTGACGACAGTCACGATCTGTCTCGACGTTGCTGCTCACGACGACACGACCACGACTATGATGCGCGTGATGACCTCACGCAGCGCAAAATCGACAAGTCAAGGGCACGACGCGCCCGTTCGACTGACTTAGAGGACGCAGACGTGGAGCTCTGTGGCGCCAGATGCTTCAGCAGGGCTATCAGGCAGAAGCTAATGCCCAAGGGGTTCAAGCTCCCATCAGAGAACCCAAAATTTGACGGTCTGTAGGACCCAAAAATCTGGTTGGAGGACCACATCTCCTCCATCAGGCTCCACGGTGGGAGTCAAAGCACGGCCATGCAGTGCCTGCAGCTACAGCTGCAGGGCACCGCCCGAGCATGGCTCAACAATCTCCCGCGTGGATCCATTCACAGCTGGGAAGAGCTGGTCTACAGCTTTGTGCGCAACTTCAAGGGCACCTACAAAAGGCCTGCATCAATCGAAGAACTGAGGTGCTGCCAGCAAAGGTCGGGTGAATCGCTACGCTCGTACATCCAGAGGTGGTCCATCATCAAGAACTCCGCGGAAAACATCTCGGAAGATCACACAATCGATGCATTCAATGGCGGCGTTCGCTGCATAGATCTCAGGGAAGAGCTGGGCCACTCGAAGCCCAAAACAATTGACCACCTGATGGAAATCACGGATCGATGGGCAGATGGAGAAGACTCGGTGAAAAACTGCGTTCCCTTCGACGACAAAGCGGAACTCGAGTGCGCATCTACAATGATCGCGACGACGTCAACATGGTTGCAGCCGGCTACGGCGACAGGCGCGACGACAACCACAACAACGGCTATCGTAGCGGTGGACACCACGACTCTAGGAAAACCATGCAGGTATAGAAGCGCCGCACTCGCGAAGAGGCACCCGCAACAACAATTGAGGACAAACTGTCCTGATATGGGGTGGCCCGATCTTCTCAGCAAGCACTTGTCGATGGTGATGGTGGATGATAGATAACTAGCCTGTAGCTATGAACTCTCCTGCTCGATCCTTGATGCCAATGCAACAGCTCTCGAACCTTGTAGGATATTCACAACACCACGCTCTTGCGCACGCAGCCATGACCACGAACGGTAGTATGCAATCTACTAATTCCCAATGGAACAACAGATCAGACTCAATTATAGTTGGTAGATTCGAACACAGGGTAATTCCAGAGGTTCTATGAAAGAAACAACTCCAAAATATTTTAACGTGGTCTAAAACCCTATCTTGTGACGGTTACGGAGGTTTATATGAGGGCTGGGGCGTCCTCCCCTCTAAACGGGCCTAAAAACAACCATATCTTGGCCCAAACTGACTCGGTCGACTCAAACTGATACATACCGACCTATATATGGGTTCGGCCTTATTGGCACGTAGTCCAAACGTCGTGGAACACCTCAAACATGCAATTCTTGGTGTGCCATCTCTCTCTTGCTCATACGTGATTTCCTCATTGCCTCCTAGTGCGCATGCCTCCCGCTCCTCCCTCGCGCACTTGTTGATATTAGAAATCAGCGCTTATCCTTCTTGCTGCAACACTCCTCCTCCTCATGCAACGCTTGTGTTATCAATAAACCTGATCATACAAAGATGCATAGACTTAGGTAGTATAAAGTTCTCATCAAGTAGAACATCAGGTTCAATTAGGAATGAATTCACTTGATAGTTATTATTGATTTGACTCAATATTTCCTTCTAGTTCAGGCAGTCAGAATCATCATAATCCCTGTATATATCCTCATCTTGTCCGGTCTGTGCAACATGCACTTCTACATCGACAAGCACGACGGCAGGAAAAAATCCAGCCACCTTCTCAAGGACTGCCGCGAGTTCCTCAAACTCCACGAGGGTTTGGCTCAGATGAATCGCGACACAATCAATAGGTCCTACGGAGTCGCCCCAGGCGCTGTAGCACATGGAGCTCCTCCACCACCACCTGGAGTACCACCACCCGCGGCCGCACCGGTCCATAATCAAGGCGATGAGCCATACCCACTGGCTGTGGGCAACATGATGATCCAAAAGGGGCGCCTCTCAAATCGGGTGCAGAAGGCCATCACTCGCCAAGTCGACTTGGCGAGAAACTCTCCACCATCCACCACTGAGTACCTTAGTGGAAGTGACTCCCGCATCACCTTTGACAAGCACGACCATCCGCGCCAAGTACCTCGTCCAGGCCACTGTCCCCATGTACTCGAGGCGCAGATCGGAGGCTTCGACATGAGTCGCGTCTTCATGGATGGTGGAAGCGGCATTAACCTCATGTTCGCAAGTACCTTGCGAGCAATGAGGATCCCTCTGACCTGTCTAGAGGTCTCGGACACGATGTTCCACGGCATCGTCCCAGGAAAGGGCATATATCCCCTAGGCAAAATCAACCTCGACGTCATCTTCGGCATGCCGCAAAACTTTTGACGCGAACACATAGACTTTGAAGTCGTCGACTGGCCCTCATAGTACCACTGCATCCTCGGACGCGTCGCATTCGCTAGGTTCATGGCAGTGCCGCACTACGCCTACCTGCAGATGAAAATGCCAGGTCCAAATAGCGTCATCAAAATCAACGGAAGCTTCAAGAGGTCCGACATCTGCGACAGGGAATTCAATAGAATCTCCTAGTCCTTCGGCATGCAGGAGGAACTCGCAAGATTGAAGGAGTCGACAGACAATAGTCTGCCTCCCCTGAGCCGGCCAAGTTCGCCCGACCTATCCTTTGACTCGTCGGTGGACACGAAGAAAGTCCAGGTCCACCCATCGGACCCGACCAAGACGGCCCTCATCGCAAACAACTTGAGTCGCGCATAAGAACTCGCGCTCGTCGAATTCCTCTGTGAGCACTGGGTAATCTTTGCCTGGTGTCCAGCGGACATGCCAGGGGTTCCTAGGGAATTCGCCGAGCACGCACTCAACCTCAACCCAGACGCAAGGCCAGTCAAACAGACAATTCGGCGACTGTACGAACCAAGCGAAAAGGCGGTCGGAATGGAGATCAACAGACTCCTCGACGCCAAGTTCATACGCGAGATCAAGGAAAGCACTTGGCTTGCCAACACGATGCTGGTACCTAAAAAATACACGGATATCCTGCGGATGTGCGTGGACTTTACCTCCCTGAACAAGCACTACCCAAAGGATCATTTCCCGCTACCACGAATCGACCAACTCATCGACTCCACCGCGGGATGTGAGCGCCTCTGCTTCCTCGACGCCTACTCGGGCTATAATCAGATTCGAATGAAGGAGGAAGATCAAGAGAAAACAGCGTTTACAACGCCTTTTGGTGTGTTCTGCTACAACACAATGCCCTTCGGGCTCAAAAACGTAGGAGCCACCTATCAATGATGCATGCAGGCTTGCCTCAACGATCAACTTGGTCACAACATCCAAGTCTACGTCGACGACATCGTCATCAAAACAAAGGAGGAAGCCTCGCTAATCGACGATTTACGCGAAACCTTCGCCAACCTCGACCGCTACCGGATCAAGCTCAATCCGGACAAGTGCGCCTTCGGCATACCATCTGGGCAGTTACTCGGGTATCTCATCTCCACGAGGGGAATTGAGGCGAACCCAAAGAAAATAAAAGCCATACTGGCCAAGGAGAAGCCGAAGAATATAAGAGGCATCCAACAACTGGCTGGACGAATCACGGCGCTCAGTCGATTCATCAGTCGTATGGGCGAAAAGGCACTGCCCTTCTACCAACTTCTCCGCAAAACTGACAAGTTCGAGTGGACCGACGAGGCGCAAGAAGCATTCGAAGACCTCAAGCGCCTACTATCTACCTCACCAGTACCGGTGACTCCACACGAAAGGGTACCATTGCTTCTATACATCTCTGCCACCAACCAGGTGGTCAGCACAGTACTCGTGGTGGAACGAGCCGAAGAAAACAAAATCCACAGGGTGCAGCGCCTAGTCTACTACCTCAGCGAGGTGCTCATGCCAACAAAGCAGCGGTAACCGCACTACCAGAAGCTGGCATACCGCGTCTTCATGACAGCCAGGCGACTGCGCCACTACTTCCAGGAGCACCCAATCGTAGTGGTCAATGACGCCCCACTTGGGCATATTCTCAACAACCCCGACGCCATCGGACGAGTCGCGCTCTGCGAATAGAGATGTCTCCATGAGACAATACATACGAGAAGCTGTCCTCCCTGATTTCCTCGTACACTGGATGGAGAACCAGCTCCCCGAAAAACCAGATATGTCGTACCTCTAGACGATGCACTTTGACGGATCCAAGCATAAGGACGGGGCTGGCGTACGTGTCATACTGACATCGCCCCAAGGAGACAAGCTGAAATACATTCTGCGAATGTAGTTCACCGCCTCTAACAACGAAGCTGAATACGAGGCCCTATTGCACGGGATGCGAATGGCAAAAGCCGGCGGTGCCAAGACGCATATCAACAATCCCTATGATATAAACAGAACACTCGAAAAAAATACTCAGTCATGCACTCGAAAAGGCTTCATAAAGTCCCTAGTCGAAGCTACTGACATGGGTATACCCTGCAGGTACTCGAGTTTGGTATATACAGTCCAGATATGGTGGAATCCCACGGTGTTGCCATGGCCCAATGAAGACTTCGAGTGGCCCACGGACTCTCGATGACTTGCGAGATAAGAAGTCTAAAGATAGAAAGTTTAAAGGTAAAACCCTATTCTATAACCGACTCGACCTGCTACCCGAGACCTGGCCTAGCTATATAAAGGCTAGGAGGGGGCGGCAAGGAGGACACACTCAACCCTAGTTTCCACAACTCTCGCCAGATTGCATCTACGCGCCCCTGTAATCTTCGATTCCTCCGATAATTCCAAGAGCAGACAAGCAGGAGTAGGGACCTCTACGAGGCCTGGACCTGGGTAAACATTGCGTCCCTGTGTGCTTGTTTGCTAGCTGATTGATGCTTTTAGCGCTCCTATTATGGGGTAACCCCGTGGGTGGCCCGATCTTCGCGGATCTCGTGGTCAAATCGATGGGAAAGCGAGGGGAAAGGGAGAAGATAGCAGAAGCAGACGCACACCTTGCGAAGAACACGATGAACACACAAAGCAATTGAGTAAAATATTGATTAACATCTTTGATGCAAGAATAGGAGAATTTGGCAAAAACACATGCGGAAGAATATCCAAAGCAACATCATTATGTGTGCAAGCCAACCATTGGAAAGAACGATTGTTCAATATGTTGGATGCCATACACATATCATCAAAAACAAAGATCATGGGAGTATGCATATCGCAAGTGGAAACACAAGCAACATGTTTGCAAACAAACCAAATGAAAGAGCAAGTGGTCCTTATGTTTTTTGCAACAACAATACGAGAGATTTGGAAGCTCTCGTGACAATACATGCTCATAATGGCATTATGGTTGCACACAAAACATCGGAAAGAGAAATTGTTCAACATTTTGGTGGCAACACACAAAGCATCAATATCCAATAGCAACGAGACATGATTGTCACAAGGTGAAAGAATACCATCAAGATGCTTGCAATCAGACCATAGGAAAGAGCAATCTGTCAACATGAAATATGCAAAGCATGCAAAAGGTATCAGAGCTGGGTTCGATCTTAAACTCAGTTGGGGATGCTCTCTAGAGCTCTTTTTGTCAACTCATGCTCAACTGAGGTTGACATTCTTGTGCGGGTACCTACACACATCAAACACAAAAGGAAGAATGTGTGTGCATGGTAGAGAAACACATCATCCATCATGACGTATCTCTTCTTGTGCACATCACCATGAGTATCAATCAAGTATGAAATAGATGCATGGTGAGTATGCAAGTGGTGAACATGCTTATCATGGCATTTACCAAAATCTCCAAAATTTGAGAAAGCTATGGGGGCCATCTCAATAGAATACATATGAGAATTATTATTGCAAGCAAAACAAGTGAAAGAGCAATTATTCAACTTATTACAAGCAACGAGAGAAATTGTAAAACATTCATGACAAAGCATGGATCGAGGGATACCATTGGTAACATCATTGCAAGCAAAACATTGGAAAGAGAAATTGTTCAACAAAGTGCAAGCAATGATATCATCAATGTAACGTCTAGAGCATATCATGTCTATGGCAATATCATGACAATAAAGGGAATCCACATGGTCATCATGATGCATAGCAATATTAACACATGGGAATAAGAGTGGAACATATGTCATGTCACAAGTATCATCCATAGCATGCAAGTCATCACAAATCATCATGTCCACTAGTAGGATCATGGCATCATCAACACCCGTATTCTTACCTTGTTCATACCTCTCATATGAAGTGGGTGTTGTGGTAGAATTGGCCTCCATGTGGGCGACTTCTTCATCATGTATGGGGATGGCATCATCTTCATCCACCATGTACATCTTCTTGGTTGGAGGCATCATCATCTCCAAGGTTGGAGCTTCTTGCTCCATGGAACCTAGCACATCATGAGCAAACACACTAGAGGTAGAGGGTAAGTTGTTAGAAATCAAAGTGGTCTCACATGACCTATCAACTACCACTCTCAACTCACTAGGTGTATCACTCATGCCCTCCAAATGGAAGCACTCAATCTCATGTTTGGTGGAGTCACTCATCTCACTCTTATTTTCACTCAAGTGGGCTAAGTGGCTCTCATACTCACATGGGATTGGTACCACATCATCACTCAAGCACATAGGGATAGGCTTGGTTCTCTCAACTTCATGCGCCTCCTTTGGTGAAGAGAAAGTCCCATGATCACCATTCTTGACCTTGTCGTCACCATCTTGTGGTGTAGGCCCTTGTCTTGGAGCTTGCTCATCCTTTGCCATGGCCTCCTTGGCTTGGGTAGACATCCTCTTGACGTACTCGTCAAACTTGGTGAAGTAGTGGTCTTCGTTTTCCTCATCCATGAAGTTGCATGCGTCATCTAGGACATGAAGTTTTGGCGTTGAAGCTTGATGGTGTGGAGGAGAGCTTGCTCTTGGTGCCATTTTGGTGGTGGCACGAGTAGTAGAAGGTGCCTTATGATGGTGTCGACGGAGGTCATTGGCATGCCTTGCCAAAGGTTGATGTAGATGGCGCACTTGGTCATCCACCTGACGCTCGCGACGATGCTCCTTGTCCTTGGCACTCTTCTTGTGATGGTGGTGCCTTCTTGAGCTTGGTTGAGCATTATGGATGGTGCTCAACATGTATTCTCCGTCTTCATGGCGAAGATGCCTTGAACGACGTCTTGTATCCTCTTTATGTTGGTGATGATCTCGAGAGGATGTTTGTCAATGAAGATTCTTGCTTCGTGGTGCCTCTTTTGGAAGATGATGTTTGGGCGCCACCCTTCTTGGAGTAGATGGCACTTGATGCCTTGTAGGTAGATGCACTTGACGCCTTCGAGATGGTCGTGCTTGGCGCCTTGGAGATGGTGGCGCTTGACGGCTTGGAGGTGATGGCACTCGTTGCCTTAGAGATGGTGGTGCATGACGCCATGTATGTGGTGGCGCTTGACGCCTTGGAGGTAGATCATCGAAGTAGGTGGTGCCCTTTGGTGTGGCACGGTTAGCCTTGAAGGTCATGGTTTCTTGATGATGCGTCTCCACTAGCTTGGCGTAGTAGTCCTCCATCTCCAAGCGGTGGAGGTATTCTTCATGGCTCATGGAAGATCCCTTGAAGTGGGTGAAGCCCACCATGTCCTCTGTAACTACCTCGGTGAATTACGCTCTTAGTTACAAGCCTGGATGAGCGGAAATGGTTAAAATAGTACGGTGGGGCCAAATGCCACTCACAGGTAGACCTTTCGGCCGTCCTAACCATTTCCAAACATCGGGACAAGAACGAGCGGCGTAATCGGCAGGCGAAAGGATCAACTACATACACAAATGAGTATGTATGCAAGCCACATACAACAGTCCTCAGAGCCATTCCATCTAAAAGAAATAGAAATATTGCAACGCCATACGGCAAGATCCAAATATCCTAGATAGATATAATAGTTTAGGATATCTCCTCATACATCAAACATCAGAGTATCAGGCGGAAGCGGAAAACAAGATCCGAGTACGGATAAGAAGCAAATCGGCATAAGATGCCCCATAAATAAACACATCCCGCCCACAGATCTCACGGATCCCCGTTCCCGGAATCTCTACACCGAGTGATCATTGCCAACATCGTCTGTCTCCTCCACCCAGTATCCATCTTGCGAGTATACCTGTTCATCTGAATCAAACAATTTATCGTGTGAGACCCTAAGGGTACTCAGCAAGTCTTTATGCCTCTAAAGGGGACACAACCTGGGGTGACGCAATTGCAGCAAAAGATAACACCTAACAATTCTATAGATACTCGCTAACCATCCGCCTAACCAAAGATAGACGGATGTCCGTTAGTTAAGACAACAGTTATAACAGTAATATTAACAGATCCATCCTCCTCCTCGCTTACCAACGAGGAAGCGGACAAACAACCCCCCATCCGTTGGCAGTTTTATTAACCATTCCATGAGTGTTGCACTATTTACTAGTCAGGTACTTAGTCAAATTAAAAGCGGTACTTTAGTTATACTTGTCTATGATCGAGAAATTGTGCTCCAAGTCGTCCATAACCGCGGACACGGCTTTCAGAAAGATTTACCCTGCAGGGGTGCACAAATAGCAACACACACTCAATCAACCTCGGAAAAACCAAATCAAAACCCAACGAGGCATTCACGACAAAGCGATCACAGGATTCAGAAATGTTTCAGGGGGCCACCCCATTAAGCTACCCGCAACGAAGTTGGCCGGCTCTGAGACGGACCCAAGGTTTGCGTCAATGGCTGTAAACGACTGGGAACCCGAAAGTGTGACTGGGCTTGTCGATACCGCGAAAACACTCCGCATCCAAAATAGTACAGGTGCTCCTCGCACAATCTTAATAAAGCAGTAAAGCATGGCATAAGTACAGGATAGTAATAAAGCCCCAAACTACTTTGTGGCCCCAAGAAATAAGAATGAATCAAGCTCTGGCTCAGGGGGGGTCCATAAGGCCTCTCGGATGTGGATAGGGCGAATAGTCAAGGAACAGGAATCAAGTACTCAGGGTCCTACGGGACACAAGTGAGCATGAAGAACCAAATAGCAGATATTGCTCACCGGTGCCACTTTCATTAGTTATCCCATTACTACTCAGATTAAGTTGTTTAGGTACCTCGTTATCCATTAGACTCTCACCAACCCTACACATGTTGTTCTACGACCCGCATGGCTCAAACAAGTCCTGTAGTAATGGCTCATGGGATGGAGGAACAAGCTTCGGTGGGGTTTAAAAGTAAAGGCTATGCAGTACTTGGGATTCAGTTTAATGCAATCGTGACTCAATGATGCAAGAATAAGATAGAGGCAATAGATACTATATGTATGCAAGCATGTGGTAGTGCTTGCCTGGCAGCTCAGTTGAAGCGAGAAAAGGATCTGGGTAGTGCTCCTGGGATTCCTGATATATCCCCTGCTCAGCGTCTATTCGAAGAAGAACCAAACAAACAAGGACCAACATAAATAGAGTGCACAAGCATATGAATTATAATGCGACAAGCGAACAATCATGCCATGATGAATGATGCACAATTTGCATGGCAATAATGTAGCATGGCATGGGTGAGGTGTGGAGTACAAGAATAAAGCATTTTATTGAGTTTTAGTCACATTTTATACTCAAATAAGTTGCTGTATACTTTATATTTATATGATGCATGCTGCAATTCAAAACATGGAATGCATAGAAAGAACGGGCTCGTCGTGCTGATCGATTTAGACATATTATTTGTCAAATTTGGAGTTATAAAACTAAAGTTATTAATTAATTAAGATAAAGGGCATTTTATTGTAATTTTAATTATCTCGAAATTTTGAAGTGCTCAAACAATATTTTGAATGGTATATTTGAATTCCTCACATTTTTCTGATTCAAAACATATATCATTTGTATTATTTGAATTTATAATTTAAAAGTTATTTAAAAACAGATTTGAATTTGAATTTAAATAATTTTGAAAAAGGTTAGATAAAACAGATACACGGAAAACATTTGTTACTCGGCCTTAGTCTAACCACAGACACTGCCAGGTGGGTCCAGGCTGACTTGGCCGACACGCGCACAGAAAGAATTTCCTGTTGGAGATATGCCCAAGAGGCAATAATAAAAGTGGTTATTATCATATCTTCATACTTATGATAAATGTTTACATACCATGCTATAATTGTATTAACCGGAAACATTAATACTTGTGTGATTTGTAAACATAAAAGAGTCCCTAGTAAAGCCTCTTATTAAACTAGCTTGTTGGTTAATATATGATCATGGTTTCCTGATCATGAACATAGAGATGTTATTAACAGCAGGGTCATATCATTAGGAGAATGATGTGATGGACATACTCCTATAGTTAAGCGTAGCATAAAGATCAAGTCATTTAATATAGTTCATTTTCTATCAGCTTTCTGATACATAGTAACCTAATTCCTTCGACCATGAGATCATGCATATCACCTTTACCGGAAGGATGCTTTGATGACATCAAACACCACACCGTAACAGGGTGGCTAAAAAGGTGGCATTGAGTGTTCGGAAAGTATTGGTTGAGACACATGGATCAAGAGTGGGATTTGTCCATCCATATGACAGATAGATATACTCTGGGCCCTCTCGGTGGAATGTCATCCAATTAGCTTGCAAGCATGTGACTGGCTCACAAGGGATCACATACCACGGGAATGAGAAAAGAGTACTTATCAGTAACGAGGTTGAACTAGGTATGCAGAGATACCGACGATCATAACCTCGGATAAGTAAAATATCGTGAGACAAAGGGAAATTGGTATCGTATGTAAGTGGTTCATTCGATCGCAAAGTAATCGTAGAAATATGTGGGAGCCATATGAATTTCCAGATTCCTCTATTGGTTATTGTTCGGAGAAGTGTCTCGATCATGTCCGCATAATTCACGAACCGTAGGGAGACACACTTAAGGATTCGATGTTGTTGAGTAGTTATGGAATGATGAGTAAGAGACCGAATGTTGTTCGGAGTCTCGGATGGGATCCGGGATATCACGAGGAGATCCGAAATGGTCCGGAGAATAAGATTCATATAAGGAAAGTCCCGTTTTGGAGTTGGGGAATGATTCCGGTGTTTTCATCGGAAATGTTCTAGAATGTTCCGGAATGTCCGGCACTCCAAAAGGGGGGAGGGTACATGAATGTGTCATTGTAAAGTTGGAATGATTGCATCATGTACTAGGTGTCTTTGCTGTCCAAAATAAAGGGTTTATTCAAATCCTAATTTGAAAAGTCAAACGGCTAGTTTGAAAGTCAAACGGCAAGTTTTGGAAAGAGGAGAAGAGTAGGAAACCGAGTTGGGGAGGGAGTCAATCCTCCCCAAGCCGGCGCACCACCCAAGCCGAGTTGGGGAGGGACTCCACTCCCTCCCCTTGGCCGGCCAGCCCCTCCACCTATATAAGGAGGGGCAGGGCTCCCTCCTAGCACACAAGTCCCTCTCCTCTAAAACCTAAACCCTAGCCACAGCCTAGGGATTTCTCCCAAGCCGTCAAGTTAGAGCTTCTAATTGCCCTAGCCTCCGGTTTAGAGCCTTCTAATTGGTGTGTCTAAACCCTAGATCACCAAAGCTCTCTCATACTCCACTATACTCACTCCGGCTTAAGGCGAAGCCCTGCGAGATCTCCCCTCTACTTCCGGTACCACGCCGTTGTGCTGCCGGAATCGCGAGGAAAGTAATACAACCTCCGCTGCCTACTGGAACAAGGGAGAGGAAGGTCTTCATCGAGTACCGAACGTGTGACCGACTGCGGGAGCGCTGCCAGAACGCAGCGCCGGATGGATCGTCTACGCGATCTTGAGATCGGCAAGTGTACGACTACATCACCCACGAGAATCTGCTCTCGTTAACCGCTTTGGAATCTTCGAGGGTGAGTTCCTCTATCGAATCGTTGCTACAATCTAGTAGATAGATCTTGGCTTGATCATAGATTAGATCTGGATTGTGTGTTCATGCGGTAGAAAGTTTTTGTTTTCCATGCTACGAACCCCTACAGTGGTATCAGAGCCGTGTCTATATGTAGATCTGTTGCACGAGTAGAACACAATGGTCATTGTGGGCATTGATGCTTTTATTGTCGATTGCTTCTTATGTACTTTGCATCTTGCGGTATGTTGGGATGAAGCGGCCCGGGCTAACCTTACATGACATCGTTCATGAGACTTGCTCCACGCTTGACATGCAACTTGTATTGCATAAGTGGCTTTGCGGGTGCCTGTTTCTCCTAGCATAGTTAAGATCCAATTTACAACGGGTGATTAACAATACTAGTATCAATGTTGTGGTTCATGTTCGTAAGTTAGAATGACACTTATTGAAAGCCCCAAACCACATAAAACATGCAAAGAAAATTAGAGGCGTCTAACTTTGTTTTGCAGGGGTGTGCTGTGATGTGATATGGCCATGATTGTGATTATATATGATGTATGCAATGTTCCTTATTGTAAGTTGGCAACCGGCAGGATCCATATGGTTGTCTTTAAATTCTGTTAAGACCCGCTTGTCTGTTCAAAGTAGTTGTAATAGTTGAAGCTGGTGGACGACAACCATGGAGCGGCGTCATTGACCTTGATGCAATGCCGGTGATGATGGAGATCATGTTCGTGCTTGAAGATGGAGATTGGAAGCACAAAGAAGAAAGGCCATATCATATCACATATTATGAATTGCATGTGATGTTAATCCTTTATGCATCTTGTATTGCTTAGTAGACGACGGTAGCATTATAAGATGATCCCTCATGCACATAAATTTCAAGTTCTAAAGTGTTCACCCTTTCTATGCACCGTTGCTAAAGCTTGTTGTTTTGAAGCACCACGTGATGATCGGGTGTGTTAGATTCCGCAAGTGTATACAACGTAAGCAAGCCAGATTTGCTTATGCGGAAGCTAAGGTTTGATCTTGACGAGCCTAGCATGTACAGACATGGTCTCAGGAACACGGATCACCGAAAGGTAAAGCATGAGTCATATAGTAGATATGATGAACATGTTGATTGTTCGCCATTGAAGCTACATCAACTCTCGTGATGATCGGTTTTGATGTGGTGGATTTGGTTCGTGTGATCACTAAAACAATGTGAGGGATGTTGTTTTGAGTGGGAGTTCACCTAGATTAATTTAATTATTAATTAGAACTCAATTTATCATAAATTAAATCAAAGTGAATTTGCATAGTTGTTGTAGTCATTGGCATCCGTTTACCACCTTGCGCTTAGTTTTAATTGAGATGATAGAACTATAGAATTCTTGTTAGTTACTTTACGAACTGGTATCGTATTGTTTTGAAGTGTTAATCTAAAGTTTAAAAGTCCTATTGCAAACTTTCAGTAAGTTACGGTTACTCCATGAAGTTTAATAATTGGTATTAAATCAAGAGTGACAATTCCAAGTGTTAGTGTATGAGTATCGTGTTTGTCTCCATGATTCTTGATATTCAAAGGATTGTCTTAATATCAAGGTTATCTAGGATCTGAAAGAGTTGTTTCAGAAACCATGATGTGTGGAAGATATTGTGATATCTGAAATGAAGTTTTGGTTGCAACATGATAGAGTATAATATGGCAAAAGTCATGTTCTCGTTTTTAATGAGAATTTGCAAAAGGTTAAAGACACTAGTTATCCTAATCCTCCAAAATGTTTTGGAGGACAACATTATACTCACAGTTCACCGTTATAAGCTAAAAGTAGCTTGATCATGGATAATTCCATGATAAGGGTGAATATTTGATGTAGGTAAAGTGTTTACTACACCAATAGATTACTAAAGAAAGGAATTTGAAAGAACACCAAACATTTGATGATGGTGATCTACTTCAAAGTGCAAGTCCAAAGACATTGGTATTTAATTATACACGCTTTGGACTATGTGTCATATGTATGACTCCACTGTTGATGTTGATAAATTCTTTCAAACAGAAAATAAATACTGAAAGAGAATCTCATAAATATATGGCAGAAAAGAAAAGACTAGAATTGTTCAGTTTAAGTATATAGATGATATACTTGTTATGGCTATATTCTTTGCTTATTAAACAATGTGGTTCTTAAGTATTTGATACTGAATTTGTTGGTGTGAATCGTCATACGAAACAACACAATTCATGAACTACAATGGCCTAAGTAACTAGCAAAAGAATATGTGATGATGTTCATCGAGAACAAAATAAAGGGTTATTGTGTTGCTCGTTAAACATCAAAGCTTGCCTTCAAGATTTGTTTTATCAGGTATTATGAGAACAAAAGGGTTGTTCAAATAATTGCCGTAATCCATAAAAGATGGATGATTCACAAATCTCATTGGAGAAATCACATCCATAAAACTAGTGCTAAAAATGTCGAAAGACAAATTGATTAAAAGATCACTTAGGAAGTGACATCGCCGTTTAAATTATATTGGAAAGAAAACATGAAGAAACTCCATGTGGATGGAATTTTGGAGTCTTTTGATTTTTGATCACATGACGTTTGTGAAACTTTCCTAGAGATAATTAGAACTTCGTTCATAGGCCAAAAGGGAACGAATGACTAGATTATTGGAACTTGTACATATTGTTGTATGAAATCCATTATATGTAGTCAAGAGCGATGGATTTCAACTTCATATGCTTTCTCCGAAAATTTGAGTGAATATATGAATATTTACTTAATAAGGATGAAGTATGAAACATTTGAAAAAGTTCAAAGTCTTTCAAGATGAAGTGCAAAATCATTGTAATAAGAATATAAATAGTTTATGATAAAGATCATAAAGGAAGATATTTGAGTTACAAGTTTAGCATAATACCTAATATTTAAGGAATCGTTCTGTGGATTTGCATTTCCCGAAACACCATAAGAGTATGGAGCGTTCGAGATATGTAATTAAAACCTTGTTTGACATGGTAAGATCAAAGGTGTAATTCATAAAACTGCCATTATATTTTAAAGATTAAAAGCTTTAGAGACTACCGTTTTCCACTGAAAAGAGCTCCATCATAATCCGTTGAAATGACACCATATAAAGTTATGGTTTGGGATAAAATCCAAGTAGTCCTTTTAAACATTGGTATGCTATGCATAAGAAAGATGTTTGCAACCAAAGTCGGATAAACCTGTCTTTGTATTACTATTAAGTATTCCTCCATAAACACCGGAGACAAAAGTGTTTGTTGCTTGGAACGTCAAGTTTCTTTAAGAAGGAATTTTTCGTGAAAAGTTAAGTGGGAGGACAATAGAACTTTGATAAGGTTAAAAGAACCTTAGCTATATGATCAAAGTTGCGCAGCGCCGAGAAGTGTTCCGGAGGCAGCAACAATGCTCATGGCTCACGTGCCTCAAAGGTTGCGGTCACAGAGGTCTAAAGTTTCTATTGAACCAAGTAGGTCGAGTAAACAATCAAATACCAAGATTTGAGGGTTGAATTATTATTTGAGAATAATGAACGGACTACATGCAAAGAAGTGATGATGGGCCCTGACTCCGTCAAATGGCTTGAAGCCATAAAATCCGTGATAGTTCCATACATGAGAAATCAAGTTTTGAACTTGAAGGACCCTCGAGAAAGGTGTAAGACCTTACAGTTGTGTTTGGATCTATAAAGAAATAGACATGGATGTTTTCACATTTATGAAATAGTCGACATGTTGGGAAAGAGTTCACAACAATGTTCAAAGATTGACTATGACAAGATTTGATCTTTCATAGTGATATTTAGTCTAAACGGATTAATGTAGCAACCACTACATATAATTTTGTTATGTGTTAGTAGAATATACAAAACAAGTTCTTATAATAGAATGGTTACCTAGGACGTGTGCATGACACGGTTCAAAGGGTTTTGCTAATTCAAAGGATGCTAAAAGCATATGCAAACTTCAATGGTTGAAGTAAGCATAGCGGAGTTGGAATCTTCACTATGATGAAACTATTAAAAGAGTTTAATTTCATCGGAGACAATGAAGATGCTTGCATTTGCAAGAAATTAAGTGGGAGCGCTAAGACATATTCCTAATACATTATGTGGAGGACATATTGTTGATTAGAAATGATGTATCTTTTATTAACACATATTAAGAATTTCATCCTGATGAAATACTTAGGCAAAACCCAAATATTTGGCATCAATAGACGCTAATATGGTTGTGCCAAAAGTACATAGATGATGTATTGAATGAGTTCAATATAGAAAATACAAGAAAGGTTCTTGTCACACAGAAAGGATTGAATGAGTTCAATATTGATGATATATTCAAGTGTATTGACACTTGGTAAGTGAAACAAAGATTCAAGTATAGATCGATACTTGATGTATGAAATCACAAAGCGTATTTATATCAATCATACTGTGATATGTACAAATCCAGATATGTCCTATGCTCTAAATGTTATGAGCATATACCAGAATGATTCATAAGATGATCATTGGACGATAGTAATGATATTCTTATGATCTTTTGGAAGAACTAAGAGTATATTATTTGTAGAAGTGACAAATAGATGGTTAGTTCATTGTAAAAGTACTACATTGATACTAGTTTTGTCACAAAGTACAAATTAAGTTTATCTCAATCTAAACTAAGGGTGGCACAATATAATGGAAAGTAAGTTCCATAATGGATTTGGATGAGTTCCAAAGTTAAGACATTGTGACAGATACTACAACAAAAGGCTAAGTATATGACTGCTATAATAGCAGCTAAAGAGGGCATTTGTGTCAAGTAGTTTGTTATCAAACTAGGTGTAGTTCACAGCGGGATAATACTATGAAGATATATTGTACGATAATATTATCAACATGTTTTAACCCCAAAGAACTAAAGGTCTCACCAAAGGACCAAAATTATACAAAGCCATCTCATTAGAGAATGAGTGATGCGTAGAGACGCAAAGACATGCAATTACACACGGACCTGGCAGTGTCAGATCCGGAGATCAGTTGACCACTAGCAATCGTGTACATACAACACCGGAAAGCCATAGGTGTTGGATACACAAAGGTTTGAAACTAGATTATTGACTCTAGTGCAAGTGGGAGACTGTTGGAGATATGCCCAAGAGGCAATAATAAAAGTGGTTATTATCATATCTTCATACTTATGATAAATGTTTACATACCATGCTATAATTGTATTAACCGGAAACATTAATACTTGTGTGATTTGTAAACATAAAAGAGTCCCTAGTAAAGCCTCTTGTTAAACTAGCTTGTTGGTTAATATATGATCATGGTTTCCTGATCATGAACATAGAGATGTTATTAACAGCAGGGTCATATCATTAGGAGAATGATGTGATGTACATACTCCTATAGTTAAGCGTAGCATAAAGATCAAGTCATTTAATATAGTTCATTTGCTATAAGCTTTCTGATACATAGTAACCTAATTCCTTCGACCATGAGATCATGCATATCACCTTTACCGGAAGGATGCTTTGATGACATCAAACACCACACCATAACAGGGTGGCTAAAAAGGTGGCATTGAGTGTTCGGAAAGTATTGGTTGAGACACATGGATCAAGAGTGGGATTTGTCCATCCATATGACAGATAGATATACTCTGGGCCCTCTCGGTGGAATGTCATCCAATTAGCTTGCAAGCATGTGACTGGCTCACAAGGGATCACATACCACGGGAACGAGAAAAGAGTACTTATCAGTAACGAGGTTGAACTAGGTATGCAGAGATACCGACGATCATAACCTCGGATAAGTAAAATATCGTGAGACAAAGGGAAATTGGTATCGTATATAAGTGGTTCATTCGATCGCAAAGTAATCGTAGAAATATGTGGGAGCCATATGAATTTCCAGATTCCTCTATTGGTTATTGTTCGGAGAAGTGTCTCGATCATGTCCGCATAATTCACGAACCGTAGGGAGACACACTTAAGGATTCGATGTTGTTGAGTAGTTATGGAATGATGAGTAAGAGACCGAATGTTGTTCGGAGTCTCGAATGGGATCCGGGATATCACGAGGAGATCCGGAATGGTCCGGAGAATAAGATTCATATAAGGAAAGTCCCGTTTCGGAGTTGGGGAATGATTCCGGTGTTTTCATCGGGAATGTTCTAGAATGTTCCGGAATGTTCGGCACTCCGAAAGGGGGGGAGGGTACATGAATGTGTCATTGTAAAGTTGGAATGATTGCATCATGTACTAGGTGTCTTTGCTGTCCAAAATAAAGGGTTTATTCAAATCCTAATTTGAAAAGTCAAACGGCTAGTTTGAAAGTCAAACGACAAGTTTTGGAAAGAGGAGAAGAGTAGGAAACCGAGTTGGGGAGGGAGTCACTCCTCCCCAAGCCGGCGCACCACCCAAGCCGAGTTGGGGAGGGACTCCACTCCCTCCCCTTGACCGGCCAGCCCCTCCACCTATATAAGGAGGGGCAGGGCTCCCTCCTAGCACACAAGTCCCTCTCCTCTAAAACCTAAACCCTAGCCACAGCCTAGGGATTTCTCCCAAGCCGTCAAGTTAGAGCTTCTAATTGCCCTAGCCTCCGGTTTAGAGCCTTCTAATTGGTGTGTCTAAACCCTAGATCACCAAAGCTCTCTCATACTCCACTATACTCACTCCGGCTTAAGGCGAAGCCCTGCGAGATCTCCCCTCTACTTCCGGTACCACGCCGTTGTGCTGCCGGAATCGCGAGGAGAGTGCTACAACCTCCGCTGCCTGCTGGAACAAGGGAGAGGAAGGTCTTCATCAAGTACCGAACGTGTGACCGACTGCGGGAGCGCTGCCAGAACGCAGCGCCGGAAGGATCGTCTACGCGATCTTGAGATCGGCAAGTGTACGACTACATCACCCACGAGAATATGCTCTCGTTAACCGCTTTGGAATCTTCGAGGGTGAGTTCCTCTATCGACTCGTTGCTACAATCTAGTAGATAGATCTTGGCTTGATCATAGATTAGATCTTGATTGTGTGTTCATGCGGTAGAAAATTTTTGTTTTCCATGCTACGAACCCCTACATTTCCTCACCGCGGCTTTAGCTAGCCCAGGCGGCTGACATGCGGGCCCGACGGAGAAGTAGGTCCCACGTGACAGCGGGGGGGCATGGGTGGACCACGTGGCGCAGCGGGGGAGCGCGGGTTGAGGGTTCAAAACTGCGGGGGTTTTCTGCAAGTTTGCCAGGAAGGCTGACAGGTGGGGTCCTGGGACTGCGGGTTTAGGCGGGAAAAAGGCAGGGGGTCATGTGCAAAAAGGCATCGGCTCACTGTTGATCTTCTCAGCATTTACTGAAGACAGATCGGTGTCTGATCGTGCGGAGCGCGGCGCGCGGGGTTCGAACCCGGGTCGCGGGCATGCTCGCTGAGGGGGCTAGCCAGTGCGGTGGTTTACGGGATAGTGCCAGAGGAGCGGCGCGCGGCTAGATGTGGTTCTGTGCGACACGGGAGCGAGCCAACGAAGTGGACGACGGCGCGCGCAGCGTGTTCGACGAAAAGAACGACGGATCTAGATGGCGACAGCGAGGCGGAGGTTGTCAGGGAGGGAGAGGGTCGTACCGCGGAGAGATCGGTGCGGTCGGATCGTGTAGGGGGGCGACGGAGGGGCGAGGACGCAGACGGCCGGCGTAGCTAGGGTTTGCGTCGGGCGGCGCTGGTGCTGGCGGCTGTGGTGCTCCTCCTCCGCGATGACGCGTCCAGGGCGAAGCAGAGAGGTCCCCTTGGTCTTCCAGGCCACCTCCACGACGCGCACGCCGGCCGGAGCGACGAGACGCAGGGGTAGACGTCGGTGACTGGCGGCGAGATCTAGCGACGGTGGAGAGAGAGGGGAGGCGCAGCAGGGCTTGGGGTGGATCTAGGAGAGGCGGGGGAGCCGTGAAGAAGGAGGAAAACGAGGGAGAGGGAAGAGGGGCGTGCGGGAGATGCCGTGGGGAGACGGTGGTGTAAAGGTGGCCTCGGCCACCTTTTTGGCCACCTCCCTCACGTGCTCGCAGGGGTGGTGAGGGACTGCCGGTGGGGTCTGCTGAGGGGAGAGGCAGCAGGAGAGAGGCTGGGGCTGGAGGGGGCCCTCATGGCAGGGAGAGAGAAGACAGGGAGAGAGAGAGGGTAGAGCTTGGTTAGGAGCTAGGTTTGGCATGGGCTCGGTTAGGGTTCTGTTTAGGGCTAGGTAGGGTTAGGGCTGGTGGGGTCTTGCTGGCCGAGAGAGAGGAGAGGAAGGGAGAGGGAAAAACTTCGGCATGGGGGTTTGTATGAGGTTAGGGTTTTAGAGATGAAAGTGGAGAGAGGGTGGTGTGGTGTTAGAGTGTTAGGGGTAGGGGATTAGGGTTAATCCCTAAGGCATAGCATGAGGTAGCAAGGTGGTGATGGAGAGAGGGGGGGTAGGGGTTTAGGTTCTTGCATGCATCAAGCTAGATCAAACAAGAATGGGTGGAAGTGGTGTTGGGTTATAGCATGGCCCAAACTAAGATCAAGGTGGTGAGGATTGAGAGAGAAAAAGAGAGCTCACAAGAAGGATCCACTCAAAACCAAGGAAAAACCAAAGAAAAGAAATGGTGTTGATGGTGGTTGCATGGCCCATGCAAAATATTAAATGCCATGTGTTATTCTTGTGAAAACAAAATAAATAACCTGGCATTATTCTTATGCATTCCAAAATATGGAATAAGGCCAAGCAAAAGAAAATAGAATTGGATCCGTCCCATCTCCCATGAGCTAGATTAAATACCAAAAGAAATAAAAGCCCAGGGGTAAGTAGAATGGTGGAATTATAAGGTGGTGAAAAGAAAAGGTGATGGAGGTGAATAAAAGATATGCCCCCAACTCAACTTGACCATTAAACAATGTATCAACAACCAAATACAATATCAAGAGGCAAATACAATTAATAATGCATATGAGAGAAGAACCAAATGAAAAAGGGTTTTGTATGATGCTCAAATGCAAGGTGGCATGATGACATGAGCATGATATAATTATGATGCAACAATTGTATATAGGAAGTAGCCATTATATTATTAAACCATGTAGCATTACCATTGTTAGACAATTGGGATGCTACAACTCTCCCCCACTAAACAGGAATCTCGCCCCGAGATTCTAGGAAGAAGAAGAAGACTCGAAGAGGGTAGGATATTTGACACGGAGCTCATCTTCACGTTCCCAAGTGGCTTCATCAACTGAATGGTGCGACCACTGCACCTTGCAGAACTTGATGGACTTGTTGCGACTCCTCCTTTCTGTAACTTCTAGAATTTTTATGGGGTGTTCTTGATCTTCTTGGAGATTGATAAGCTCATGATCCACGGTCCTGCCGGGATCCTTAAAGCACTTCTTGAGTTGAGAGATGTGGAAAACATCATGGACCTTGAGTTTTTCAGGAAGCTCAAGAGAATAAGCAACTTCTCCTCTTCTTCCACGAATTTTGAATGGACCGATGTATCTAGGAGCCAACTTTCCTTTGATACCAAAACGGTGCGTGCCTCTCATGGGAGTGACACGAAGGTAAACGAGATCACCAGGGACATACTCCATGTCCATGTGCTTTCTGTCATAATTGCTCTTCTGGCGACTTTGAGCAATCTTCAGATTTTCAAGAATGATGTGAACCTTCTCCTCCGCTTGAGTTACAATGTTGGGGCCAAACAATGTTCTTTCTCCTGCGCCCGACCAACCAATCGAAGTTCTGCATTTGCGACCATAGAGAGCCTCAAATGGTGCCATCTTTAGACTTTTCTGGAAGCTGTTGTTGTAAGAGAATTCAGCATAAGGAAGACATTCTTCCCACTTCATGCCGAAAGAGATGACGCAAGCACGGAGCATATCCTCCAGAATCTGATTGATCCTTTCAACTTGTCCTTGTGACTGAGGGTGGTAAGCTGTGCTGAAGTTCCATTTTGTTCCCAAAGCATTTTGGAAACTTCCCCAGAACTTGGAAGTGAAGATGCTTCCACGGTCTGAACTGATCTCAAGAGGAACTCCATGCAGAGAGACAATTCTGTTGATATAGAGCTCAGCCAACTGAAGTGCAGAAATTGTTTCCTTGACGGGAAAGAAGTGAGTCACTTTAGAAAGCCTGTCAATGACAACAAAGATTGCATTGTTGCCCTTCTGCGACCTTGGAAAACCAGTGATGAAGTCCATCTCTACTTTCTCCCATTTCCATTCCGGGGGTTTCAATGGCTGTAGAAGACCGGAAGGTTTTTGATGGACAGCTTTAACTCTGCGGCAGACATCACACTCCGAGACATACTTGGCACAATATCGTTTCAATCCAGGTCACCAATATTGTGTTTTCAAGTCCATGTACATCTTAGTGCTGCCAGGGTGGATAGAAAGAACAGAATCATGCGCCTCCTTGAGAACTTGCTCTCTCAAACCTGGGTAGTTCAGAACAAACATCTGGTGTTCAAAGAAAAGAGAGCCTTGGTCGTCGACGTGGAAGGACTCATACTTTGGAAGCTGAATGTTGGAGATGATATTTTTAGTGTAAGGATCACCAAGTTGAATGGAGCGAACCTTTTCCTCCAAGAGAGGGGTTGCCAGAAGGTTCAGAAGATACCCTTGATCCACAATTTCAAGGTTGAGCTGACGGAATTCCTCGCACAAGAGAGGCTGTTGTTCTTCCACCATGAGGTTGCTGACATAAGCTTTGCGGCTGAGAGCATCGGCCATGACATTAGCTTTGCCCGGAGTGTAGTTGATGGTCAAATCGAAATCATTGATTGCTTCAATCCACCTCCTCTGACGAAGGTTGAGATCAGGCTGTGTGAAGATATACTTCAGACTCTTGTGATCAGAAAAGATTTCACAACGGTTGCCAAGCAAGTAGTGCCTCCATACTTTCAAAGCAAAGACAACTGCTGCGAGCTCGAGGTCATGTGTAGGATAGTTGATCTCATGCGTCTTCAACTGTCGAGAGGCATAAGCAACAACTTGTTTTTCTTGCATAAGGACCGCACCCAATCCTTGCAATGAGGCGTCACAGAATATCTGGAAAGGCTTTGATGTATCTGGAGGAATCAAAACTGGTGTGGAAGTGAGCTTCTCTTTGAGTGTTTTGAAGCTTGCTTGACATGCAGGAGTCCAAAGGTATTTCTTGCCTTTCTTGAGGAGATCGGTAAGAGGCTTCGCAATCTTTGAGAAGTTCTGCACGAAGCGACGGCAGTAACTAGCCAAACCAAGGAAGCTCCAGACTTCTTTGACATTTACAGGAGGAAGCCAGTTAACAATTGTTTTAATAGTTTCTGGGTTGACGGCAATGCCCTTGGCAGAGATGACGTGACCAAGATAGGTGACTTGAGGGAGCCAAAACTCACATTTGGAGAACTTTGCATACAGGCGGTTCTCACGAAGCTTGTTTAGGACACACCGAAGGTGTTCTTCATGTTCTTCCTTTGACTTAGAATAGACTAGGATGTCATCCAGATAGACCACAACGAACTTATCAAGATACTCCATGAAAACCGAGTTCATAAGCCTCGAGAAGGTGGCAGGTGCGTTGGTGAGACCGAAAGACATGACCGTGTACTCATACAGGCCATAGCGGGTGGTGAAAGCTGTTTTAGGAACATCTTCCTTGCGAATCTTGATTTGATGATATCCACTTCTCAAGTCAAGTTTAGAGAATACCACAGCTCTAGCTAGCTGATCGAAGAGATCATTAATCCGCGGAAGGGGATATTTATTCTTGATGGTTTTAGCATTGAGAGCTCGATAGTCAACACAAAGTCTATTAGTCTTGTCTCGCTTCTTCACAAAGATGGTTGGGCTACCCCAAGAAGAAGTACTGTGCTGAATGAACCCCAACTTCTCTTGTTCATCAAGCTGACGTTTGAGTTCAGCCAACTCAGCAGGACCCATTTTATAAGGCCGCTTGGAGATAGGAGCGGTACCAGGTTCAAGCTCAATCACAAACTCAACCTCACGATCCGGAGGCATACCTGGCAACTCTTCAGGAAAGACATCTGGGAACTCACAGACCACCAGAACACTCTGAATAGCTTCCATAGCATCATCATTCAAAGCCGCCAAAGAGAAAAGCTGAATAGTAGGAGTCAGACTTGGAGAATAGACTATATGGCCTTCAGGAATTTTTGAGAAACCGAGCGTTCAGCACAATCAATCACAGCTGCATTTGCTGTCAACCAATCCATGCCCAAGATAACATCAATGTCAGAATTGCCCAGAATAATTAAGGAAGCCTGGAACGAATAACCACCAATCTCAATTTGATTGCCATGGCTGATTTTAGAAGCTGCCATTATTGCTCCAGGAGAAAGGACCATTAACCGCTTAAGGAGAGGATCCATAGCTAACTCATTCTCATTTGCAAGTTTGTGAGAAACAAAAGAATGCGATGCACCAGAATCAAACAAAACTCGTGCAGGGACTGATTTAACGGAAAGCATACCCATCACAACTCCAGGTGCATGCTCAACTTGAGCGGCGTTGACACAGTTGGCACGAGCAACAGTAGACCCAGGCTTGGTGTTGATGTTGAGAGCCCGAGGTGGTGGTGCACGAACCAGAGGAGAGCTTGCCGCAGGTCTTGGAGGTGGTGGAGGAAGAGCTTTGTTATTCATTGGATAGTTCCAGTGTTGATGCCCAGTGTTTCCACAAGTGTAACAAGCACCAGGTGGACGTGGAGCAACGTAGCTAGGGACTCCGCCAGGCACTCTAGGGTAGTTGTGGTTGTAGCCCCTGGGAGCAGCAGTGAGGAAGTTTGGTGGCCTTGTTGCGTAGCTTGAAGGTCTTGGTGGAGCCGGGAGCGACGGTGGGGTGTTAGGAACCCAGACACGACGCTTAGAAGGAGTTGACATAGCTGAAGAGCTTGCTGCATCACAGTTGTGTTTCTTTGACTCCTCAAACACTTGCCTACTTGCTTCTTCCTGCAGAGCTGTATGTTGGAGTTCCAGAAAAGACGCCGGCCTTGCATGTGTGATTGCATATTTAATCGATGCATTGAGCCCTTGTCTGAACCTCTTTTGCTTCTTCTTGTCATCAGAGATCTCATCGCCACCATAACGAGAAAGGTTCATGAAGTTTCTGATGTAGGTATTGACATTGTCATTGCCCTGCTTGAGGTTGAGAAACACTTCCTTCATCCTCTCCATGACAATTTTTGACAGATATTGCTCTTTAAAAGCTCCAGTGAACTGTTCCCAAGTAGGCTGAAAACCAGTGTAGTTTGCCTTGAGGTAATTCTCCCACCACAGAGCTGCATCTCCCTTCAGAAGGTGAGTGGCACATTTTACCCATTCTTGCTCAGGAACATCAGCAGTCACCAGTAACCTTGACATCTCATGCAACCAATCATCAGCATCAAGTGGTTGATCAGAAACATCAAATTGGCGTGGGTTGAACTTCAGGAAGCTTTTGATAGCTCCTCGCTTGGGAGGTGGAGGTAGCGGAACAAACTCATTCCTCCTGACACTTTCTTCAAATCGCTGCTGGTTCTGCTGCATTGTGGCCAAGGCATTGGCGATGCTTGACAATGCAGCCCCCAGTTCAGGTTGTATGTCCTCCTCAGAACGGCGTGGTGGTGCCATCCTGTGATTGATATAAAACACAAGTCAGTACCATAATGGAGAATAATAATAATCCAAAATAGTACCAAAATGGAATTAACCAAGATTAAAGGATACAAATTACTAAGATGATATTAAAATATCAACAAAGTTCGAAGCACCTAGAAGATATTAAGCATATCGCACATGACTGAACAAGGAGTGTGGTACACAAAGTAACAAAGAAAAAATTTCCGCAAATTTCGGCATTAAAATACCACTATATGCGCAAAACCACTTAATGAATCAAGATTAGTAACTCTACCAATTCAATATACAAGAGCGAATGAGAAAAGTAGTGGTACGGTCGCGACTCCATCCCGCACTTAAATCATTACTCCGCACATGAATAAGTAAAACACATATCCCAACACCTTCTTTCTAAGATGAACCTAAAGATTAGTAACTACGGAAAAGAACACCCCAAACAAGATAACGTCGGATAACAAAGAGTAAGACAGATCGCGTCGGTATACAACGAATCGGATAGACCGCGTTGGTTTGCAAAAGCCTGTCGGTATGGAATGTACCAACAGATGATGACCAAAGGCAGATAGCGATAACATGTTGGATGCAACAGATAGACAAGGAATTCACACACACACACAACCTATGGTACTACGGAACCCAGAACACGTGAATCCTAGTTTGAATTTTAGAAGAGGATTGAAAACGTTACACTTCCTTACCAGAAAAGGGTGGGTGGATGGGTAAGAAGAAAAATGGAAGCAGTCCTACACTCACGTTTTGTTTTTCCCTAGTATACATAGCTACCAAAAATATTTGCTAGACTGACAACGACCATTTTGGCTGAGACCCTGAAGGGCGGGATGGCTCTGATACCAATTGTAACTACCTCGGTGAATTACGCTCTTAGTTACAAGCTTGGATGAGCGGAAATGGTTAAAATAGTACGGTGGGGCCAAATGCCACTCACAGGTAGACCTTTCGGCCGTCCTAACCATTTCCAAACATCGGGACAAGAACGAGCGGCGTAATCGGCAGGCGAAGGGATCAACTACATACACAAATGAGTATGTATGCAAGCCACATACAACGGTCCTCAGAGCCATTCCATCTAAAGAAATAGAAATATTGCAACGCCATACGGCAAGATCCAAATATCCTAGATAGATATAATAGTTTAGGATATCTCCTCATACATCAAACATCAGAGTATCAGGCGGAAGCGGAAAACAAGATCCGAGTACGGATAAGAAGCAAATCGGCATAAGATGCCCCATAAATAAACACATCCCGCCCACAGATCTCACGGATCCCCGTTCCCGGAATCTCTACACCGAGTGATCATTGCCAACATCGTCCGTCTCCTCCACCCAGTATCCATCTTGCGAGTATACCTGTTCATCTGAATCAAACAATTTATCGTGTGAGACCCTAAGGGTACTCAGCAAGTCTTTATGCCTCTAAAGGGGACATAACCTGGGGTGACGCAATTGCAGCAAAAGATAACACCTAACAATTCTATAGATATCGCTAACCATCCGCCTAACCAAAGATAGACGGATATCCGTTAGTTAAGACAACAGTTATAACAGTAATATTAACAGATCCATCCTCCTCCTCGCTTACCAACGAGGAAGCGGACGAACAACCCCCCATCCGTTGGCAGTTTTATTAACCATTCCATGAGTGTTGCACTATTTACTAGTCAGGTACTTAGTCAAATTAAAAGCGGTACTTTAGTTATACTTGTCTATGATCGAGAAATTGTGCTCCAAGTTGTCCATAACCGCGGACACGGCTTTCAGAAAGATTTACCCTGCAGGTGTGCACAAATAGCAACACACACTCGATCAACCTCGGAAAAACCAAATCAAAACCCAACGAGGCATTCACGACAAAGCGATCACAGGATTCAGAAATGTTTCAGGGGGCCACCCCATTAAGCTACCCGCAACGAAGTTGGCCGGCTCTGAGACGGACCCAAGGTTTGCGTCAATGGCTGTAAACGACTGGGAACCCGAAAGTGTGACTGGACTTGTCGATACCGTGAAAACACTCCGCATCCAAAATAGTACAGGTGCTCCTCGCACAATCTTAATAAAGCAGTGAAGCATGGCATAAGTATAGGATAGTAATAAAGCCCCAAACTACTTTGTGGCCCCAAGAAATAAGAATGAATCAAGCTCTGGCTCAGGGGGGTCCATAAGGCCTCCCGAATGTGGATAGTGCGAATAGTCAAGGAACAGGAATCAAGTACTCAGGGTCCTACGGGACACAAGTGAGCATGAAGAACCAAATAGCAGATATTGCTCACCGGTGCCACTTTCATTAGTTATCCCATTACTACTCAGATTAAGTTGTTTAGGTACCTCGTTATCCATTAGACTCTCACCAACCCTACACATGCTGTTCTACGACCCGCATGGCTCAAACAACTCCTGTAGTAATGGCTCATGGGATGGAGGAACAAGCTTCGGTGGGGTTTAAAAGTAAAGGCTATGCAGTACTTGGGATTCAGTTTAATGCAATCGCGACTCAATGATGCAAGAATAAGATAGAGGCAATAGGTACTATATGTATGCAAGCATGTGGTAGTGCTTGCCTGGCAGCTTAGTTGAAGCGAGAGAAGGATCTGGGTAGTGCTCCTGGGATTCCTGATATATCCCCTGCTCAGCGTCTATTCGAAGAAGAACCAAACAAATAAGGGCCAACATAAATAGAGTGCACAAGCATATGAATTATAATGCGACAAGCGAACAATCATGCCATGATGAATGATGCACGATTTGCATGGCAATAATGTAGCATGGCATGGGTGAGGTGTGGAGTACAAGAATAAAGCATTTTATTGAGTTTTAGTCACATTTTATACTCAAATAAGTTGCTGTATACTTTATATTTATATGATGCATGCTGCAATTCAAAACTTGGAATGCATAGAAAGAACGGGCTCGTCGCGCTGATCGATTTAGACATATTATTTGTCAAATTTGGAGTTATAAAACAAAAGTTATTAACTAATTAAGATAAAGGGCATTTTATTGTAATTTTAATTATCTCGAAATTTTGAAGTGCTCAAACAATATTTTGAATGGCATATTTGAATTCCTCACATTTTTCTGATTCAAAAACATATATCATTTGTATTATTTGGATTTATAATTTAAAAGTTATTTAAAAACAGATTTGAATTTGAATTTAAATAATTTTGAAAAAGGTTAGATAAAACAGATACACGGAAAACATTTGTTACTCGGCCTTAGTCTAACCGCAGACACTGCCAGGTGGGTCCAGGCTGACTAGGCCGACACGCGCACAGAAAGGATTTCCTCACCGTGGCTTTAGCTAGCCCAGGCGGTTGACATGCGGGCCCGACGGAGAAGTAGGTCCCACGTGACAGCGAGGGGGCATGGGTGGACCACGTGGCGCAGCGGGAGAGCGCGGGTTGAGGGTTCAAAACTGCGGGGGTTTTCTGAAAGTTTGCCAGGAAGGCTGACAGGTGGGGTCCTGGGACTACGGGTTTAGGCGGGAAAAAGGCAGGGGGTCATGTGCAAAAAGGCATCGGCTCATTGTTGATCTTCTCAGCGTTTACTGAAGACAGATCGGTGTCCGACCGCGCGGAGCGCGGCGCGCGGGGTTCGAACCCGGTCGCGGCCGTGCGCACTGAGGGGGCTAGCCAGTGCGGTGGTTTACGAGATAGTGCCAGAGGAGCGGTGGGCGGCTAGATGTGGTTCTGCGCGACGCGGGAGCGAGCCAACAAAGTGGACGACGGCACGCGCAGCATGTTCGACAAAAAGAACGACAGATCTAGACGGCGACAGCGAGGCGGAGGTTGTCAGGGAGGGAGAGGGTCGTACAGCGGAGAGATCGGTGCGGTCGGATCGTGTAGGGGGGCGACGGAGGGGCGAGGACGCAGACGGGCCGGCGCAGCTAGGGTGTGCGTCGGGCGGCGCTGGTGCTGGCGGCTGTGGCGCTCCTCCTCCGCGATGACGCGTCCAGGGCGAAGCAGAGAGGTCGCCTTGGTCTTCCAGGCCACCTCCACGACGCGCACGCCGGCCGGAGCGACGAGACGCAGGGGTAGACGTCGGTGACTAGCGGCGAGATCCAGCGACGGTGGAGAGAGAGCGGAGGCACGGCAGGGCTTGGGGTGGATCTAGGAGAGGCGGGGGAGCCGTGAAGAAGGAGGAAAACGAGGGAGAGGGAAGAGGGGCGTGCGGGAGATGCCGTGGGGCGACGGTGGTGTAAAGGTGGCCTCGGCCACCTTTTTGGCCACCTCCCTCACGTGCTCGCAGGGGTGGTGAGGGACTGCCGGTGGGGTCTGCTGAGGGGAGAGGCAGCAGGAGAGAGGCTCGGGCTGGAGGGGGCCCTCATGGCAGGGAGAGAGAAGACAGGGAGAGAGAGAGGGTAGAGCTTGGTTAGGAGCTAGGTTTGGCATGGGCTCGGTTAGGGTTCTGTTTAGGGCTAGGTAGGGTTAGGGCTGGTGGGGTCTTGCTGGCCGAGAGAGAGAGAGGAGAGGAAGGGAGAGGGAAAAACTTCGGCATGGGGGTTTGTATGAGGTTAGGGTTTTAGAGATGAAAGTGGAGAGAGGGTGGTGTGGTGTTAGAGTGTTAGGGGTAGGGGATTAGGGTTAATCCCTAAGGCATAGCATGAGGTAGCAAGGTGGTGATGGAGAGAGGGGGGTAGGGGTTTAGGTTCTTGCATGCATCAAGCTAGATCAAACAAGAATGGGTGGAAGTGGTGTTGGGTTATAGCATGGCCCAAACTAAGATCAAGGTGGTGAGGATTGAGAGAGAAAAAGAGAGCTCAAAAGAAGGATCCACTCAAAACCAAGGAAAAACCAAAGAAAAGAAATGGTGTTGATGGTGGTTGCATGGCCCATGCAAAATATTAAATGCCATGTGTTATTCTTGTGAAAACAAAATAAATAACCTGGCATTATTCTTATGCATTCCAAAATATGGAATAAGGCCAAGCAAAAGAAAATAGAATTGGATCCGTCCCATCTCCCATAAGCTAGATTAAATACCAAAAGAAATAAAAGCCCAGGGGTAAGTAGAATGGTGGAATTATAAGGTGGTGAAAAGAAAAGGTGATGGAGGTGAATAAAGATATGCCCCCAACTCAACTGGGCCATTAAACAATGTATCAACAACCAAATACAATATCAAGAGGCAAATACAATTAATAATGCATATGAGAGAAGAACCAAATGAAAAAGGGTTTTGTATGATGCTCAAATGCAAGGTGGCATGATGACATGAGCATGATATAATTATGATGCAACAATTGTATATAGGAAGTAGCCATTATATTATTAAACCATGTAGCATTACCATTGTTAGACAATTGGGATGCTACATCCTCCATGCTTGGTGAGGCGTCGTCGTTGTAGCACTCGAAGTCATCCATACTTGGGGAGTCGTTGTTGATGTAGTACTCCATATCACCCAAGCATGTGGAGCCATTGTCGGTGTAGTGCTCCATGTACTCCATGCATGAGGAGCCATTGTCGATGTAGAGCTCCAAGTCCTCCATGCTTGAGGAGCCATATTTGATGACATGCTCCATGTCTTCCATGCATGTGGAGCCATCATAGGTGCAATGCTCCGGGTCCTCAAAGCATGCGGAGCCATTGTCGGTGTGGTGCTCCATCATGTCCTCTATACTTGTGGAGTCGTAGTCGTGGTGGCTCATCATGGATTCTTCATATATATCATCCTTAGTTCCAGAGTCCCTAGACATGATTCACAAGACCAAGTGGTGTATATGGAAGTGGTTGGGGGTTAGGGATGCAACGTCAAACCTTACTTTACCTTGGAAGATAGTATCGTGCAAGTGGCAACACCTGAGTGAAGTTCACGCGGAACACCAAAACCAACTAACCACTAAAACACACACACACAAATCTTATGGTGGATAGGTATGGAAGGCGGCGTGTCCAAGAACAATCTAAAATCAAGATATTGTAATGGCAAGTAAAGAACCACAATGATCACAAAAACAAAACAAGTCAATCCACAAGAGGAAATATGTACAAGGAAACACACACGGTGGGATAAATGGGACTTGCGCGACGGGGAAAGTGAGCTAAGAACCAAATGATTACCTAGCGAAGACTATAAGCTCGTGTCGCACAAGTGCTAGGAGAGATGCTAGTTCGATTGCAATAAATTGGTGGGCTACAAAATATGCACAATAAGTACCACCTATTTGATGTTCATCGAGCTTGCGCTTCCTATTCTATGAGGCACTTGTTTGTTTCTTTCTCTTTTTCTTCTTTTACTTTTTCTATTTTTTTCTTTCTTTTCTTTTCTTGCCCCTTCCTTGTGCCAACAACTATACAAGATAACTATATGAGATAGCGTGCTCACAACTTTTGCTCGGAATTCTACAAGGTATCAAATGTGCATATCCCAAGCAATCATAGGAGGAACTAGTCTCAATACGTGTTTGTTGAACGCAAAGATAGTGTAGCTCACAAAGTAAAGCAAGTGGGGAGAAGTCGCAGAATTTTTATACCTTTCGTCGCTGATCTTCACTCTTTATTGTTGGATTCCGCCTTGCTCACAGAATTTGGATGAAGTAGATAGCATGAACCACAGATATGGTTATTTATAACTCCTTCTCCTCTTCAAAACGAGCTAAAGAACACCAAAATCCGAGTTCGTATGCGAAAGTTATGCTCAAAACCGTGAAACGGATTTGCTGTCAGCAGTGGGGGCGGAGACTTTGCCAGAAACTCCGGTCTGGACCGGAATCTCCGGTCTGGGGGGCGGAATCTCCGGTCCGGGGGCCGAAATCTCCGGTCTGGAGGTTCTAGGACATGCAGAACTCATTTGGGACGCGATTTTGGCGGAAAAACTCGAACCAAAACACCAAATTAGTGGGGGAAATCAAGGAATTAGGCCATGGGAACACAGAGGAAGGTTGATCAACAAGTTTAGCAAGTAATCCATGGATCAAAACCTACCAAAACACACTCAAATCACAAATCGATCCAAAACACGAATTGGGGCTGTTTTGGTGGAATTTTCGAATTTATGGGGAAAAAGACCAAATCGAGGAGAAATCCATGGCAACCAAAAGCTGCTAATACCAGATGTTATGGGGTAACCCCGTGGGTGGCCCGATCTTCACGGATCTCATGGTCAAATAGATGGGAAAGAGAGGGGAAAGGGAGAAGGTAGCGGAAGCGGACGCACACCTCGCGAAGAACACGATGAACACACGCAAAACTCACACGATACAAGGCTGATTTTTCTCGCCGGTGGCCACCGGTCCGATAGAATCCTCGCAAGGAAAGATTGTTCAACGTGCTCCCTCGATCCCACGCGGAGAGGGAAGAACATCTTGGAGAGGGTCTTGACGTCTTGGCAAAGGGACACCGATGCCAAGGCCTTGTACAACGAGGGAGGCGCGATGAAAACTCCAATGAGGTGGTGACGATAGTCGATCCCCTTTGGTAGAAGGGGATGAGGCAACACTAGAGATTCCACACAGGGGGTTGTCTTTAGTCTATCATCTATGCATGGGGTTACATGAGGGGGTGGGGGCACTATATATAGGCCAACCACTAGTTCAAGGGTACTTTAGAAATAAAAGGGGAAAGTCTGGGCGGACTAAGGGGTACATGGGCCAAGGGCCCAGCTGGCGGCGCTCAGGCCGGAGACTCCGGTGTGGGGTTCGGAGACTCCGGTGTCATCTTCGGAGGGGCCTTCTGGCTGTCCTCGAGCTCGATCTGGGGGTCAGTTCGGAGATGGGTCCGGAGACTCCAGGGTCTGCAGGCTAGAGACTCCGGTGTCTTCAGGCCAGAGACTCCGGTGTGGCCGGAGACTCCGGTGTGCACAGGCCAGAGACTCCGGTGCTCCAGGTGCTGCTTCTTCTATCTTCTCTTCCAAGCCTCCGTATTGTCGGGCTTGGTGCTCCAGGCTTCCTCCCTTGCCTATGTACTCGTCGGTATGAACCTATCATGGATATGGGACGAAGTATGAAGTAGTATACCATTCAAGAGGGTAGGAAGTGGGCTCGCATAGAGGAACGGATTCACCTTTGGAGTCCATGATAACTTGGCATAAGTTGGAGACCATGATGTGGTAGCGACCGAAGGTCGGGCTACATCAGCTCCCTCCTTCTCCAAAACCCAAGTTCATAACCATGGGCATTGACGAGTTAAACCCTCGTCACCGACTTTGAAGCATTTCCTGCCCCAACGTTTCAAAAACTTTGAGGCCAAATCTCCCACTAGGGAGTACCACTTTTCTATTATTATTATTTGGTCGATAGCCAAATTCAAAATCTCTGTCGAGCGGCAAAATCACACACCGACTTTGAAGCATTTCGCGCCCCTTCATTTCAAAAACTTTTGACTTTAAAATTCCCATTCTACCCATTGTTCAGACACCCTATGGGCACTCTAAAGTCGGTAGCGTGGGGGCACGATCGTAATTATTTTTCTGTTCACCTACATAGTCCTGATTCGCGTAGTTTTTCCTGCTGGCTCTCCCAAAATCCCAGGATTCTCTCCCACGCCCTCACCTCCACGACCACCGCGCACACCGCCTGATGGAAATTCCACAGTGGCCGGAGCCGCTTCATCGATGCCCACCCCATCGGATCTAGTTCACTGGGTCTCTCTGCCACTCCACCAGAGTTGTGGTCTCGCTGACCGGGCCTATGGCGTCGTCGACCACCCACGCTTTGCTTCCACATTGCTGAAAGCTACCCAACCGTACCGGAGCAGCTTCACCGTTGTCCACCAGAAGGGATCTAGTTCAACAAGTTCCATGTCCACCGCTCCAGACCAGCTGCACGGGCGCCGTTGTTGACTGCACCAGCATCGATGGCCTAAGATCTGCTTCCCTGACGCCAACAGCCACCACAACTGCAGCACACTCGTTGACTTGGACGTCACTCGCACGTTACCGACGATGCTTAGATGCCTCTCCGACCAAGGTAACCAAATCTCCAACCTATTTTTGTTTTGTCAGCGATATAGCAGGTCCAAGCCTGTCGCACTGAACTAAATTTTTGTAATCGTGCTAGTACATACAAGTCACTGGGCACGCCTGTTCTTCATGCTAGTACATACAAGGTCATTAGACATGTTGGTTTGCATTCGCTGCTCTACAAATTTCAAGTCATGCACATCTCTGTTATTTTTTCATGCACATGTTCTTATCTTAGCTGCTCCGTACACCAGTAATTGCCTGATATTGTGTAGTTCTTGCAAAATATAATGTCAGGGGAAAATATTAGTGTGGATTCTTGCTCCACGGTTACTGAATCTATCTGGTTATTCCTGAGCTAAGTTCCTGCTATTAATTCCTCCCTGGCATCATTCTGCTATCCTGTAGTACCTGTTCAAACTCTTAGTACTAGTTCGATTATATTTTTTTATTTCCATCTGGTTCTTCAAAAGCTGCACACTGACTATTTTCTTTTTCTTTGTGTAGAGCTAAAAAAGGGAACACTGAACATGTTGGTTTGCAAAGCCTACAGGTCCACCAGCGATGCCATTATATATGTTTTGTATCTAGTGTTGGTTCATCCTAATCAACGGCATAATTATTCTTTACTATGTAGTTCATTCGTGTTTTCCCTTTCTGCTCGACAAGTTCTGGTATGATGCGTTTATAATTTCTATGTGGTTCATTCTTATATACGACTGTAACTACATGCCATTGTGTAGCTCACCGCAAATTCCGAGTCACCCAACATCTCTTGAATTCCAGGAGATACCACTGCTTCCTTATATACTTATTAAAATGACCTGGTTAGTTTATAATTGCTGAAATTCTAAGAAACACTTTGTTTGATTGCTCATTTCATTGTAGGCACACTTGTCTAATGCTTGTTTGTCCCGTTCTACAGGTTCACAAGCCACGCCATCATATCTCGTGTCTGGTTCTGGTTCATCCTAGGCAACGACATAACTATCCTCTACTATATAGTTCAATCATGGTTTGCAATCCTGCTCTGCAAGTTCGTATTATGCAGTTATAATTCATATTTGGTTCATTTTTAGCTATGAGTAGTTTGTCTTGTTTGCTGTATTAACTTGTTATTACTTAGTTTTAGACTGCAATTATTGCTATCGCCACCAAAGAGGGGACTGCAAGATCATGTCTCAAGGTGGTTTTCCAATGTAGTTGTCACACTCAAAGGGAGATGCAGTTGATGTATTGAGAAAGAAAATTGATGACTCTCCTATCAACTTGATTGGCAACTAAAATGCTGAATTTTATTTCCCTTTTGTTCATATTATGTAATATTTTTCAGAAGTTTGCAGCAGAAGTAATATGTAGATAACTCGCATAGGCCATGTAGGCATTTAGTTGACATCGTCCACGCATGGCGGTACCATAACTGCTCCAGCCAGGTCGATCAGGTAATAGTATAGAGCTTTGTTATTTGCCCTTCTTGTATTGGGCCTACCATGAACAGTAAAAGATGCTCGCTAATTATATTCCTTTTATGATATTTGCATGGGCTTCAAAAAGGTCGAAACTGTAGGTGTCCGTGAACGTAATGGGCCTACCCTCAGGTGGCAACTAGTAACAGTAACATGCTAGAACAGTAACAGGCCAAAACTGTAACATGCCAAAACTATAACAGGATAGAACACTAGCATGCCAGAATAGCGGCAACCTAGCATAGTTTCGGGCCAAAGTAGTAATGGTCCAGAACAGTAAAAAACTAGAAAAGTGGTAGGCCAGAACAGTAAAGGACCTGAATAGTAGATAGTTAGAATAGTAACGAGCTAGAACAGTAGTAGGCTGAAAATTTTACCAGACGTGAACAGTAACAGGCCAAACATATTGCCAGGCCAGAACAGTACCAGATCAGAACAGTTGCAGGCCGCCTTTGGGCCTAAAAATATGATGGGCGATACAGTAAAAGGCCAGAATAGTATCAGACCTTCTCAAAGGTGGGCCATTAGTAAGCGACCCAGGACGAGCTATGAGAATAGTGACGGGCCGACCATAGGCCTTAACAGTATCAGACCGACTTGCCGCAGGCTGTTAACGGACCACATAGTATTCGAACAATGTGGGCTTCTATAGGCCGAAACAGCAACGGGCCTGAAATTCATGGGCCGCTGTTGGCTGCATCTTTTGGGCCCATTTCAAACAGTGCCGAATGAAACAGTAATGGGCCATCTTCTTATTGGGCTCACTTCATGGGCCAAACCACCTAATATTTAGTAGGCCTTTGTTGGGCCTGGCTTCTGCCATGGTTTCTGTGACTATTAACGGTGGTAACCAGCCGTTAATGGCGGTTGCCATGTGGTGGTTTGCATGATGTCAGCAGTCAATGTAGCTGGCGAACAGATCAATGACGGAACAAGTTTTCATGGCTAAAGGGTGCGATCTGCCACGGTCCAAAAAAATCTGTGTTAGATTCTTTTGTGACGGGGCTTTTACCACAAAGGCTATCCGTCATAGAAGGCTTTTTAACCACGAAAAACGGGCCTTCAGCCATGAAAATCATCCGTTGTAAAAGCCAACTTTTCTTGTAGTGCATGTGGAGCATAGCGCGTGTGCCCGGAGTGGACACGGCATGGCACATGTGCAGACACTGGACACACAGACGTGTGCCAAGAGGGGATGTTCCTGGCCTGTGCTTGATCGATGAGGGCATTGATCTTCTAAGGGTAGGTGTATGTGAGATCCAAGCACATGGCTTAACAGGATTGATAGGATACCCATATCAACAAGTTGCAACTTCTTTTCCAGAAGCTCATTCGAAAAGAACTCTAAGGTTAAGTGTGTTTGGCCTAGAGAAATTCTAGGATGGGTGTACAACTGGGAAGTGGGTACAGGGTGCGCACGAGTGAGGACAAAGTGCACAGAAAAGAGTAGTGTTGGTTTGTGTGGCCAGTCTAGATATCCTATTAAGCTGCTAGGAGTGACACCCCCAGGGCCTAGTGGACGGAGTGTTACAATAACCGACAAGTATCAAAGTAAACAATAATGAGGACATCCCTACTGATTTTCTATCTCCAACTCCTAATGACGTTGTCGATGTGGCTGCCAAGACCAAGTCCAATGAAATCAGGATTGGACCTATTACGAGAGCTCGTGCCAAGATACTTGAACAACGGGTGAATTTATTCCTAAAGAGTCTGATGTTTTTATTGATGAGAATTTTTATACTACCTAAGTCTTTGCACTTATGTATGATCATGTTCGTTGAAGAGACAAGCATGGTGCAAGGAGGAGAAGGGTTGATGCAAGAAGAGCCCGACGTGATGATCATCTAAGGATGCGCGAGGGAGGAGTGGGAGGCAGGTGCACGAGACAAGGAGGAGATCATCGAGAAGAAAGACACAAAAGTTCCTGGAAGAACCGGAATGTTCGGCCTACATCACCCGGACAATCTGGCCTACCCAAAGAAGTGTCAAGGTGGCGTCCATTTAGTACACCAAATCGGAACCCACCAGGTGTTGGGTCCGCAGCATAGAAAACAAAAAATTTCCTACGGTGTGAACTACACGCCAAGATCTATCTACTAGGTACAAAGCAACGGGTGGACATACATCCAACGAGAACTTACCCTCGTAGACAACGAGCTTTGTTAATGAGTAGGAACTCGTGGTTGATGTAGTCGTACACTTGCCGATCTCAAGATCGTGAGGAAGTCCGAGCGCCGCAACTCAGCAGCGCATCCGCACTCGCACACACGTTAAAGCCACCGGACAACCTCCACATCCTCGCTCCAGCGATCCAGCGGAAGCAGCAACTCCTTCCAGACGAAATGCCACCGGGAACATGTATCTCGCTCATCCGAGACCATGGGGGAATAATTCTAGAGGGGGAGAGAGATCCTTCACAAGGAGGTGTGAGGATGAAGGAGGGAATGGGTGGCCTTTTATAGGAGGAGGGGGGTGCCCCCTCTCTCCATGGCCGGCGCATGGGGGGTGACCCCTCACCGCCCCCATTCATGTGGTGGTAACCCCTCCGCATTAAAATGCCTCTTCACATTCCCTTTTAAAGTCTCCACTTCAAATGCATTAAATTTCTCCAAATTTAATGCTCTCTCATTTAATAAAACTCTTTTTATTAAATTTATTCAGAATTTTGTTAATTACTTTAATTAACAAACATTCACATATAGCCCCTTGCAATATTTCAATATCACATGCAGAACCACCTTCTGCAATTTCACCCAAAACAATTTTCAGTTTCTATTGAAACAATTCCTGCGCTTTGCAATTCTTTCGTCTAAAACATATGTGCTCCAAAATGGTGTCTGCTAACTCTTAAGTGTGCCACCCTACGGTTCGCGAATAATGCAGACATGATCGAGACCCTTCTCCGATCAATAATCAGCAACGGGACCTGGAGATCCGTACTGACTCCTACACATTCAACGATGACTTCTATGATCGTGAGAACCTTTAACGCTTGTAACTAAATCCCTTTGTCTCTCGATATATTACATGTCCGAGATTCGATCATCGGTATCTCCATACCTAGTTTGATCTCGTTACCAACATGCACTCTTTTCTCGTTCCCGTGATATAACATTCTAGTGATCACATCACTTGCTTGCAAGCTATCCTAATCTCATATCATCGAGAGGGCCCAGAGTATATCTATCTGTCATCTGGATTGACAAATTCCACTCTTGATCCACGAGCCTCAACATAACACCTTCGTAGTACTGAACCCATCTTTATAGTCACCCTGTTACGGTGTGACATTTGATGTTATCAAGATACTCTTCCGGTGTCAGCAATTAACATGATCTCATGGTCTAAGGATAAAGATTACTTCGTATGATGTTATAGCAATATAAACATAATGACTTGATCGTAGTGCTATACTTCGGATGAATGTTCATCACATCATTCCACCAATGGTGTAACCTTATTATTAACAACATCCAGTGTCCATGATCAGGAAACCTTGATCATCTTGTTAATCAACAAGCTAGTCTATAAGAGAGGCATGACTAGGAACCCTTTTTGTTTATTAAACACACATGTAATGATGTTTCCGAATCAATACAATTCTAGCATGTAAAATAAACATCTATCATGTATAAGGAATATATAATAACAACTTTATTATTGCCTCTCAGGGCATATTTCCTTCAGTCTCCCACTTGCACTAGAGACAATAATCTAGTTCACATAGTGATAAATCTAACACCCATGGAGTTCTGGTGTTGATCATGTTTTGCCCTAGGGAGAACTTTAGTCAACGGATCTGCTACATTTAGGTCCGTGTGTATTTTACAAATCTTTATATCTCCATCCTTGACATGCTCGCGGATGGAGTGAAACCGGCGCTTAATATGTTTGGAATTCTTGTGAGACCTCGGTTCCTTTGCGTTGGCTATGGCTCCATTTTTGTCACAATAGATCACCATCGGGTCCAACGCACTGGGAACCACACCCAGTTCCGTAATGAACTCTTTCATCCAAACTGCTCCCTGCGCCGCTTCTGAAGCAGCAACATATTCCGCCTCCGTCGTTGATCCAGCCACCACAGGTTGTTTGGAACTCCTCCAACTAACTGCTGCTCCGTTCAAGAGAAATACGTATCTGGATTGAGACTTAGAGTCATCCGGATCGGTGTCAAAGCTAGCATCGACATAACACTTAGCGACTAGCTCTTCTTCACCTCTGTATATAAGAAACATATCCTTAGTTCTTCTCAAGTACTTGAGGGTGTTCTTTACCGCTATCCAGTGTTCCGAACCTGGATCAGATTGGTACCTACTAGTCAAACTAATAGCATGTGCCACATCCGTTCTTGTACATAGCATGGCATACATAATAGAGCCTATGGCCGAGGCATAGGGATCTTATCCATCATCTCTCTTTCTTCCGCCGTAGCCGGACTTTGAGTCTTACTCAATGTCTTGCCTTGCAACATAGGTAAGAACCCCTTCTTACTTTCGTCCATATTAAACTTCTTTAATATCTTATCAAGGTATGTACTCTGCGATAGCCCAATTAGGCGCCTTGATCTATCTCTATAGATTTTAATGCCTAATATATATGACGCTTCACCAAGGTCTTTCATTGAAAATTTGCTGTTTAGATAACTTTTAACACTGTTTAAAAGATCTATATCATTTCCAATCAATAATATTTCATCCACATATAATATCAGAAATGCCACATTGCTCCCACTCACTTTCTTGTAAATACAAGCCTCTCCATAAGTTTGGACAAATCCAAACTCTTTGATCACCTCACCAAAGCGGAGATTCCAACTCCGTGATGCTCGCTTCAGTCCATAGATGGATCGCTGAAGTTTGCATACCTTATTAGCATCCTTAGGATCGACAAAACCCTTAGGTTGTATCATATACAACTCTTCTTCAATCTTACCATTGAGGAACGCAGTTTTGACATCCATCTGCCATATTTCATAATCGAAATATGCAGCAATTGCTAACATAATCCTAACCGACTTAAGCATCGCTACGGGAGAGAATGTCTCATCGTAGTCAACTCCTTGAATTTGTCAAACCCCTTTGCGAAAAGCCGAGCCTTATAGATGGTCACATTACCATCAGAATCAGTTTTTCTTTTGAAAATCCATTTATTCTCAACGGCCATTCGGTCGTGAGGTAAGTCCACCAAGTTCCAAATTTGGTTCTCGTACGTGGATTCCATCTCGAATTTCATGGCTTCTAGCCATTTGTTGGAATCCGGGATCATCATCGCTTCTTCATACGTCGCAGGGTCATCCATTTCATCAACCATGAAATTCACAACAGGATTGCCATACAGTTCAGGAGCTGCACGTGTCCTGCTTGACCTGCGAGGTACGGTAGTGTCCTCTTTCGGAGTTTCATGATCATTATCATTATCTCTCTCTTCATCAGGTGAAGTCAACTCCGAAACAACTTCCGGTGCTGCGACACTCGCCATTCCATGAAGAGAAGGTTCAATAACCTCTTCAAGTTCTACCTTCCGACTACTCACACCTTTCGCGAGAAACTCCTTCTCAAGAAAGGATCCATTCTTGGCAACAAAAACCTTGCCCTCGGATCTGTGATAGAAGGTATACCCAATTGTTTCCTTAGGGTATCCTATGAAGACGCATTTTCCACTTTGGGTTCGAGTTTATCTGGTTGAAGTTTCTTCACATAAACATCGCATCCCCAAACCTTAAGAAATGACAGCTTAGGTTTGTTTCCAAACCATAGTTCATACGGTGTCATTTCAACGGATTTAGATGGTGCTCGATTTAAAGTGAATGTAGTTGTTTCCAGTGCATAACCCCAAAATGACAGAGGTAAGTCAGTCAGAGACATCATAGATCGAACCATGTCCAGTAAGGTACGATTACGACGTTCCGACACACCATTACGTTGTGGTGTTCCAGCAGGCGTGAGTTGTGAAACTATTCCACACTCTTTCATGTGTGTGCTAAACTCGTAACTTAGATACTCTCCTCCACGGTCAGACCGTAGAAATTTGATCTTTCTATTATGATGATTTTCCACTTCATTCTGAAATTCCTTGAACTTTTCAAAAGTTTTAGACTTGTGTTTCATCAAATAGATATACCCGTATCTACTCAAATCATCCGTGAAAGTAACAAAATAATGATATCCACCTCACGCCGACACACTCATTGGTCCACACACATCAGTATGTATGATTTCTAGTAGATCTGTCGCCCGTTCCATTGAACCAGAAAACGGCGTTCTAGTCATCTTGCCCATAAGGCATGGCTCACATGTATCAAATGATTCAAAATCAAGTGATTCCAAAAGTCCATCAGAATGGAGTTTCTTCATGCGTTTAACGCCAATATGACCTAGACGGCAGTGCCACAAATATGTAGACATATCATCATCAAGTTTAATCTTTTTAGCATGAGCATTATGAATGTGCGTAATATTACTATCGAGATCCAACAGAAATAAACCATTCAACATAGGTGCATGACCATAAAAGATATCATTCTTATAAATCGAACAACCATTGTTTTCAGATTTAAAGGAATGACCACTTTGCATCAAACACGATCCAGATACAATGTTCATGCTCAGTGCAGGCACCAAATAACAATTATTTAGGTTTATAACTAATCCCGATGGCAAATGGAGAGGTAGCGTCCCGACGGCGATCACATCAACTCTTGATCCATTGCCGACCCGCATCCTGACCTCATCCCTTGCTAGTTGTCGCTTGTTCCGTAGCCCCTGAACCGAGTTACATATATTAGCAACCGATCCGGTATCAAATACCTAGGTGCTACTGCGAGTACTAGTCAAGTACACATCAATAACATGTATATCACGTATACCTTTGTTTGCCTTGCTGGACTTCTTGTCCGCCAAATACTTGGGGCAGTTGCGCTTCCAATGGCCATTCCCCTTGCAATAGTAGCACTCGGTGTCAGACTTAGGGCCAGCCTGGGGTTTCTTTTCAGGTGTGGCAACAGACTTGCCACCCTTCTTTCCCTTGTGCTTGCCTTTCTTGTCCTTCTTGAAACCGGTGGTCCTATTGATCATCAACACTTGATGTTCTTTCCTAATCTCCACTTCTGCAGTCTTAAGCATTGATAGAAGCTCGGGAAGAGACTTCTTCATGCCCTGCATATTATAGTTCATCACGAAGCTCTTGTAGCTAGGTGGCAGAGATTGGAGAACACGATGTATGCCTAAGTCAATGGGAATCATTATTCCCAAGTACACAAGCTTATCGGCGTACCCAGACATTTTGAGTACGTGCTCACTAACGGAGCTGTTTTCCTCCATCATGCAGCTAAAGAACTTTTCTGTAGCATTATAACTCTCTACGGCAGCATGGGTATCAAAAATCATTTTCAATTCTCCCATGGTATCAAAGGCATTGCCATTTTCAAAACGCTTTCGAAGTTCTGGCTCTAGCCCATACAGTATGCCGCAATGAACTAAGTTGTGGTCCTCCTGACGAGTCACATAGACATTCTTTTCCTCGTCAGGGGCATCAAGAGCTGGTGGGGGGCCTAGCGGCGCATCTAGCACATATTGCTTTTGTGCAGCAGTGAGGAGAATCCTCAAATTCATAGCCCAGTTGGTGAAGTTGCTACCATTCGCAGCAAGTTTTTCTTTCTCCATGAACACATTGAAATTAAAAGCAGGTGGTGCCATCTACAACAGAATTTGTAAAGTTTATTTAGACTAAGTTTATGATAGATTGAGTTCAACTAATCCAAATTACTAATAAACTCCCACTCAAAAACGACATCCCTCGTGTCCTTTTGGTGATTACATGAACCAAATCCACTACACCAAGTCCGATCATCACGTGAGTTGATATAGCTTCAAAGGCGAGCATCTATATGGGCATCATATCAACCATATGACTCATGCTTAACCTTTCAGTCCGTGTTCTGAGGCCATGTCTGTACATGCTAGGCTCGCCAAGTAAGAACCTTAGTATTCGTGTGTGTAAAATTGTCTTACACCCGTTCCTATGAAAGCGTAGATTCGAGTACACCCGATCATCACATGATGTCTTGAAACACGATCCATAGAACAGTGCATACTCAAGGAAGAACACATTTTTATCTTGATATCTAAATGAGGGATCATCTTATAATGCTACCAAACACGCCAAACTAGCAGTATAAGATGCTAACATCTAATGTGTAAAGTGAGATGATATGGTCCATGCATTTGATCTCTATCACTTGCATCGTGGTATGATCTCTATCATTCCTTTGTGTGTAAGGCCAAGGTCTATGGAACTTACACGTTGACTGTGTTGTAAGAGTATCTACCATACATCTACTTACAACAATACCATATCAATACACTAGCCCAGCAACGATCTAAACTAGACGCCTCTAATTTATCAATTGCAAGTTTTACGTGGCTTAGGGCTTTCGGAGATAAAACCGTTCTCACCTACGAACATGAACCACAACAAGGATAACTAAGTTATTAGCAACTCGTTGTAAATCAGATATTGACTATAGTAGGAGAGACAGACACCCGCCAGCCACTTATGCAAAACAAGTTGCATGTCAGTCGTGGAACCGGTCTCATGTACGATGACATGTAAGGTTCGTCCGGGCCGCTTCATCCCACTATGCCACCAATATCCAAAATACATAGAAGATGCAATAACATGATCATCATCGCCCACATATCAACATATGTGTACTACCCGTGCTAAGCACCTACGCATAGATCAGGCTCTGATACCACTGTTGGGTCCGCAGCATAGAAAACAAAAAATTTCCTACGGTGTGAACTACACGCCAAGATCTATCTACTAGGTACAAAGCAACGGGTGGACATACATCCAACGAGAACTTACCCTCATAGACAATGAGCTTTGTTAACGAGTAGGAACTCGTGGTTGATGTAGTCGTACACTTGCCGATCTCAAGATCGTGAGGAAGTCCGAGCGCCGCAACTCAGCAGCGCATCCGCACTCGCACACACGTTCAAGCCACCGGACAACCTCCACCTCCTCGCTCCAGCGATCCAGCAGAAGCAGCAACTCCTTCCAGACGAAATGCCACCGGGAACATGTATCTCGCTAATCCGAGACCATGGGAGAATAATTCTAGAGGGGGAGAGAGATCCTTCACAAGGAGGTGTGAGGATGAAGGATGGAATGGGTGGCCTTTTATAGGAGGAGGGTGGTGCCCCCTCTCTCCATGGCCGGCGCATGGGGGGGTGACCCCTCACCGCCCCCATTCATGTGGTGGTAACCCCTCCACATTAAAATGCCTCTTCACATTCCCTTTTAAAGTCTCCACTTTAAATGCATTAAATTTCTCCAAATTTAATGCTCTCTCATTTAATAAAACTTTTTTTATTAAATTTATTCAGAATTTTGTTAATTACTTTAATTAACAAACATTCACATATAGCCCCTTGCAATATTTCAATATCACATGCAGAACCACCTTCTGCAATTTCACCTGAAACAATTTTCGGTTTCTATTGAAACAATTCCTGCGCTTTGCAATTCTTTCGTCTAAAACATATGTGCTCCAAAATGGTGTCTGCTAACTCTTAAGTGTGCCACCCTACGGTTCGCGAATAATGCAGACATGATCGAGACCCTTCTCCGATCAATAATCAGCAGCGGGACCTGGAGATCCGTACTGACTCCTACACATTCAACGATGACTTCTGTGATCGTGAGAACCTTTAACGCTTGTAACTAAATCCCTTTGTCTCTCGATATATTACATGTCCGAGATTCGATCATCAGTATCTCCATACCTAGTTTGATCTCGTTACCAACATGCACTCTTTTCTCGTTCCCGTGATATAACATTCTAGTGATCACATCACTTGCTTGCAAGCTATCCTAATCTGATATCACCGAGAGGGCCCAGAGTATATCTATCCGTCATCTGGATTGACAAATTCCACTCTTGATCCACGAGCCTCAACATAACACCTTCGTAGTACTGAACCCATCTTTATAGTTACCCTGTTACGGTGTGACGTTTGATGTTATCAAGATACTCTTCCGGTGTCAGCAATTAACATGATCTCATGGTCTAAGGATAAAGATTACTTCGTATGATGTTATAGCAATATAAACATAATGACTTGATCGTAATGCTATACTTTGGATGAATGTTCATCACATCATTCCACCAATGGTGTGACCTTGTTATTAACAACATCCAATGTCCATGATCAGGAAACCTTGATCATCTTGTTAATCAACAAGCTAGTCTATAAGAGAGGCATGACTAGGAACCCTTTTTGTTTATTAAACACACATGTATTGATGTTTCCGAATCAATACAATTCTAGCATGTAAAATAAACATCTATCATGTATAAGGAATATATAATAACAACTTTATTGTTGCCTCTTAGAGCATATTTCCTTCACCAGGAATCCAACCGGAAATTCTGAAGTTTGCGCCACAACCGGACTGTCCAGCGCACTCCACCCGGAGTGTTCGGTCCACCCGGAATTTCCAATGCGTTCTACCCAGAATGTCCGGCCGCTGACCCAATCTGGTCTGAGTCGGCTTGTATCAGTTTGAGTCGAACACGTCTTGCTTTGGTTTCTAGACGTCCTGGCCACCCTTATAAGCCCTGGTACACCCCCATAGCTAGGTTTATACCATGTTTAAAGTAAACCCTAGATTCTTTGAGTTTCTACTTGCATCCAATTGAACCCCTGCACCTATTCGTATCGGTCTGGTGTATTTGCTACTATCAATCAAGTGTGGTTAGTTGATCCATTGGGATTTGGCCAACTGCAATTTTCGTGTGATTTGTTGTTCCATTGGGAATTGCAAGATTGCAAACCGCTTTGTGGTCAGCGGCTACGTGCGCAAGTGTGTGAAGTTGCGAATATCTACCAGGATTGAGAGTTGTTGCATTTGCATTAGGGATCGATCGAGAGGTTCATGAGCGTCATACAAGTTATCTCTACCGATTATCACCATCTACCACCCCCTCTTACTAAGAAGATCAGGCCACCCCTTATCGTGTTGGTATCAGATTTCCAGCATTTTCTCGGTAAGCATCCACAAATCCATCCATAGTTTAGTGTTTTTCATCCTATACAGAAAACACCATACAAAAATATTAGGGTTAGGGTTTGTCTTTGCCATAGCCTAGATTGCATTGAAGTTGAGTATTAGTTGTTGGTTGTTGTCGTGTCATTGATCTGATCTCTTCCAGTACGAGTCGTAGTGTCAAGGTTTTTCCTTATTATTTTCGTTTGTTCTTCATTTTTTGAGTCGTTTATCATCATTTTCCGCTTCGTTTACTTTTACTTATTTGAGTCCACATAGCGTACCTTTGGTTCAACTTAGCTACAGCCTTTCTACAACATTTGTGCCTAGGAACGTACCTACGATACTAGTTGCTTTGCTCTGAAAAGGCTACTCATTAGGGTTTTGAAGTGCACAAGTTTTGGCCAAAATAAACCGGAATATCCAGCCCATTTGCCCAGACTATCTGGCTACCTCGAAATATCCGGCCGATGTACACCGGAGTATCCGACCTAGTTTGTTCGAAAGTGTTATATTTTTACTGCATTGTGTCAGATAGTTGAAAAATCACAAAAAGGAGAAAAAGAATCAAAAAATAGAAATGAAACGAGATGCAAAAGTGACAAAAGAGAAATATCAAGTTGATTGGAGGCCTAGTTTCATAATAGCACTTGTAGATAGAGCAATCTTGTGCCCGTTTTATTGTGAGCTATCACTAGCGTCTCCCTTGTGCATTGCAATATTACTGTTCATAAATTGTTGTGCCACATTTATCTCCACATGTGTGTTTCCTTGGGTGTTTGTCACACGATCAGCACTAGGATTTTCTTTGGGTAGTTAGGTATCCATACCTATAGCTCCACTATATACTCCTGCATTGTCGTGTGATCATTCTTCTACCCTTGGTATTCGCTTAATCACATCCGTGCACATATCGTTTATCCAAGTTGGTAAGCTTTTACTAGTTCACTTTGGAACGGTAAGATTTCCTTTTCTTGCAGTTGTGAGTGAGTTGTGAGAGAGCCATAAAAGGATTTTTGATTTTGTGCACTAACCTACTGATGCAGCCCGTCCTACGAACGTCCCTACATCTACACCACCAAGTCCCCCAAGTGGACCAATGACTCGCACCCAAGCCAAGTTACTTCATGACAAGGTTAACTCGCTCCTAGCTTTGTGTGATTTCGATACACCTATGAATGGCCTGCTACCTCATGCCCATACACCATGCATCCTTAGGTACAAAGCCCCGACATGTTGCCCGCCAAGCCATGAATGATGCAGCCTGTCCTACAGACGATCCTACATCTACACCAACAAGTCCCCCAAGTGGACCCATGACTCGTGCCCGAGCCAAACTCCTGCAAGCTAAGGTGAACTCTCTCCTCTCCTCGTGCCAATTTGATACCTCCTTGGATGGTGTGCTACTTCATGCAACTACTCTTTGCATCATCAGGTACGGAGCCTCGACACATCCCCAAGTACCCAAGGATGGAGAACAAGGAGCAGAGCATGAAGCAGAAGCCGCTGGAGCTGCTCAGACCGGAGTCTCCGATCTGCGCACACCGGAGTCTCCGGTCCACCAAAGTCTCCGGCCTGAAGACCCCGGTGACTCCGGCCCACCTCCGGTCTGACCCCCTGAACCAGGCCCCGGGACAGCCAGATGGCCCCTCCAGAGGTTAGTCCGGAGGCTACACCAGATTCTCCGGCCTAGACCGGAGTCTATGGCCTGCACACTGGAGTCTCTGGTCCGACCGACGCCAGGCATGAAAAGGCCTTTGGGCCTGCGGCCCATGTACCCTTAGTCCGTCCAGAACTTGTCTTTTATTCCTAAAGTACCCCTGTTAAAGTGGCTGGCCTATATGTAGTCCCCCACCTCCATTGTAAACCCGAGGCATGATATTTGGAATTAGTGGAAACCCCTTGTGGATCTATCTAGTTCTTGCCTCATGCTCCTTTGATAAAGGAGCACCAAATATCCCAAACCTCGTTGGAGTTTGCATTGTGCCTCCGTATTGTACAAGGCCTTGTCATTGGTGTCCCTTTGCCAAGACGTCAATATCTCACCGAGTCTCCCATCTCGCCATGTCGGTTCGAGAGAGAGTCCTCCGCCCGACGCCGATCCTAGGGATTGTGCCGGACCGGTCACCACCAGCGTGAGCTGTTGGTGTGTATCATGGTTTTGTATGTGTGTGTTCATCGCGTTCTTCGTGCGTGAGTTTGTCGTTTTTCATCCTCCCCTCCTCTCCCCTGCACTCCATCCTTGATTTGAGTGGGATTCGTGAAAGATCGGGCCACCCTAGAGGTATGCCCTTAACAAGGAAGATGAAGCTGCAAGTCACCATCTGGACCGGAGTGTCCAATCGGCAAGACCCAGAGTGTCCGGCGCAGCCGGACTATCTTACCGCATCGCCCTGGAGTATCTGGCCCCGATGGCACCCGCACCCGGTGCGTCCATCAAAAGACCGAATTGTAGGCTACTCGGACTCCCTCTAAAATGTCTGGCCCCACCGGACTATCTAGCTAACAACACCCGGAATGTCCGGCCTGATCGGAATGTCCAGCCCACTCTCACCAGAGTGTCCGGCTCAAGTGATGGGCCTGCGAGCCACAGCTGGGCCCTTGGCCCTTGTACCCCTTTATTCCATCCATAACTCTACTTTTTATTCCCAAACTACCCATGTTTAGTTGTTGGCCTATATATAGACCACAACCTCCATCTTGTAACTCTAGACTGGATATTGGAATTAGAAGACACCGTTGTGGATCTCTCTAGTTCTTATCTCATGCTCCTTTTCTAAAGGAGCACCAAATATCCTGCCGCCTCGTTGGAGTTTGCATTGTGCCTCCCTCATTGTACAAGGACTTGGCATTGGAGCCCTTTGCCAAGACGTGAAGATCTCACCGAGACTCCCACTCACCGTGCCGGTTCAAGAGAGAGAGAGAGATCTTCGCCCAATGCCAATCCTAGGGATTGCGCTAGACTGGTCACCGTCGACGTGAGCTATTGGCATGTATCGTGTCTTTGCGTGAGTGTGTTCATCGAGTTCTTCATGCGTGAGTTCATGTTTTTCATCCCCTTCCTCTTTCACTCGCACTTCCCCTTGATTTCCACGAGAATTCATTAAAGACCGGGCACCCACGAGGTTAGCCATCAATATATTGGTATCAAGAGCTTCGTTGCTCACGAATTTTCCCTCCAATGTTTCTTCTATCCACCATAAATTCGAAAATCCCCAAAAAAGAGCCCCAAATTTGCCTTTGGATCGATTTATTGATTTGGAGTGTTATTTGTGGTTTTGATCCGACCAAATCTTGTCTTAGGTGTTGGTCCAGCTTTATCCTGCATTTTCCCAGCCCAATTTGGCCAATTTTTTCGCGGATTTGAGGCCCAAGGCGTGGATCCCCGCTCAAGAACACAAGCAGATTTCATGAGGTTCCCAATACCAGACTGTCCAGCGCACACCTAGCAGAGTGTCCGCCTGAGCCGGAGTGTCCGGCACGCACTCGCTGGAGTGTCTGCCCGGTCCAGACTGTCTAGCCTGTAAACACCGGAGTGTCCGGCCCTGACGCCTAATTTTTCCACTTTTGCCTCTTCTCCGTTTTGGTAAATTTTCTTGTTGTTGTTTGTGTCCCGTGTGCATGTCAGCAACTAACAACAAGCTTCCACAACACCAACCGCGCTCATCTACACCATGGCACCCGAACATCCTCCCGCACCACCGACCACAAGTTCATCATCACCAACGAAGGTATAACTTGCATCACCTTGTTAACCCCTATCTTCCTTTGTGTGTACCTATCCCACGAGAGTGGCTCATCTTGTGTTTGCTTTAGCATTGTGCATTTGTCCTTGGATAAAGTGAGTGCAAAAGCAATAGCAAGAGTGACTTGGTAGCATCAAGGGAGAGGAAAAAAGGAGAAAAAGATACAAAGAGAAGAAAAATAGTCTCCCATAGCAAAAGAGAGTCTCAAGCTTGTAAGCAAGAGAGAAAGAGAGTGCCCAAGGCAAATGCACAAATATGTTGCTCTTTTTTATGTGCAAACGAGCTACTGTCTCTCCTTGCATTGGCATGACAACCGAGCTTAGTCTTTGTTAGGACATTTTTGTTGCTCATATTCATAGTCGTGTCAATCCCAATAATCTCCATGTGTGTGTATATAGTCGTAGGTTCCCGTCACCCTTTTGAGTTATTGACTTTTACCTTTGACTTGAGTTTGTTGGAATTTACCCACTTTTGACTATCCCTTTTATTTTGATTGGTTCTTTGGCATTCCACCACCCCAACCTTCCACCAAAAGCTTTTGAGAGTTTTAGTCCTTTCTTTAGTGTGAGGTTTCTTTGCGATTTCACTTTGCAAGCTAATAGTTCTCTCCTTTGGCTTCTAGTTTGGTGCAATCCCCAAGGTGAGGTAAAAGACTAAAACCACAACATATTACCTTCCATATACAATCCATTTGTGTCTTGCATGATGGATAAACGCGGTGAGTTGAGCCAACCTCCACCCCAAGGTGAAGAGGAAGTCCCTACATGACACGCGCAAGCCACTACATCATTCGACATTAGTTCGGTGAATGTTGCAATGCTCTCGAGTCACGCCAAGATGAACAATTCGATGAAACTGAAGCCGAATTTAAGAGCATCGACAACCGCTTTGATGGCCTACAACAACAAATGCATGAAATGCGGCAAGGCTTCTACAACCTTCATCAAGAGACGAGGGCCATGCACATCAACTTCGCCAACCAAAACGAAGCACTACAAAGGATGATGGCCGAGCTTGCGTGCAACACAAGACCACTTTCATGCTCATCAAGATCTTGAAGCTCGTTGAGTCACCGTTCTCCTCTTCGTCAAGACCCTCATGCAAGTGATCCAAGATGCAATGACACCCCCGTGGTTGAAGATCGAAGTTCTTTGCACTATGTACCTTCCCCACGGCATGCCGTAATGTCAAGCTATGATGTTGATTTCTCATCAAGGCCCCCAAGCAAGGCGAGATGGACATCGTCATCACGCAAGGGCACTAGTGATCCAACAAGCGCAACCACAAGTGGAACCTCGAGTACAACCTCAACTACACCGCCCTCGTCAGCATGAAATTCTTTACACAACAAGTGATGACTCCTACTTGGAGGAGAAAGCTCATCGTATACATGAAGCTCTCCAAGATCCTCCTCTTCATCATCACCATCATGAATTCCCATGCCCACACCATGGGAACCATGATGAGCCTCCACCACAACATCAAGACATGGTGCGTCGTATGGTATATGTGGAGCATCGCCACCCACGTCAAGAGGCTCGAGACCATGACCATCACCAAGAGGCCCATGTGCCTAACCCACGTCACCACCCGATAAACGAGCCTCCTCCTCATCCATAACCACGTCAAGAGGCTCCACATCCTCAACACCCTCGTGAGACCCAAGTGCCTCAATATTGTAATCAACCGTGCCAAGAGCAAGAGCAAGATCCCCCAAAATGTCGCGAGAACCAAGATCCACCACCCCAAAATGAGGCTCCTCAGCCGCAAGGTCACCAAGCTCATTGCAATGATTGCATGGAAGATGAAGACCATCACCATCATGGCAACCACCGCCCATGTGACCGCAATGAGGAAGTGATGAGGACATATCTACCATTCTTCCATTATTCAATGAGGATAATGATACAAAGATTCAAGATACTAATGAAATCAGAATTGGACCTATTACAAGAGCTAGAGCCAAATTGTTAAAGCAACAGGTGAATTCCTTCTTAGTTGGTTCTGACATATTGTCTAATGAGAATTTTATACTACCTAAATCTTTGCATCTATGTTTGATCAGGTATGAGGAAGGCCAAGGAGCTAAATAAGAAGTAATCGAGCTGCAGCAGAGGAAAGAGGAAGAGGATCTCTGCCGCGGCAGGATTTTGGTCGGTTCTCTGTCGCGGCAGGATATTGGCGCCAGGGAAGGAGAGGGAGGCGTGCGCCAGAGGGAGAGCCAGAAGGGGCCGTACTGCACCTAGCTAGTGCACCCGCGCGTGTGACCTGTGCGCCAATTGGCCGAGCCCTAGTGGCCGGTCTGTATCCGACTCGGACCCCCCTTGGGTCGAGTCTTAGATGTGTGCGGCTGGGACGCCCATATAGCCAGCCGCCACCCCCTCGTTTATTCTTCAGACTTGTTTTAGACTAAAAACCCTAGATCGGATTGCTACAAGCATCCCTCTTGAATCCTCCGATATTGTGATTGTGTTTCGCTAGACAATATCAAATCAGCTCTAATTAAGTGTTATCTGTCATTCCACTAGGAATTGGTAGATTGCAACGTTCGTGATCCGGGATCAGCGCAAGTGTGTGGTGTTGCGAATATCCATAGGGCCGAAGATCTGTTGCATTGGCAATGGGGGAGCAGCCGAGAGGTAGTTCGTCGGCGTCTCACAAGTTATCTCCAACATCATCGCCATCATCTACGCTGCACACTGAGAAGATCGGGCCACCACATATCATCTTGGTATCAGATTTCCAGCGTTTACTCGATGAGCAATTCATATTCCATCCATAGTTTAGTTTCGTTTTGTTTCCTATACCAGAAAAAGCCCCACAAAAAGAGTCGTAGTTTCTGCCTGAGATCTAGATCGCCACGGTACTCTAGTTCTTGTGATGGTCGTGTTCTTCGTTTGTGTCACTTTTTCTCATTTTTAGTAGTACTTGTTTAGGTTTCCAATCCGAGTTCCTGTCGTAAGTGTCAGTTTTGGTTGGAGTGTAGATTGGTTTGGAGTGCAGATCACCAAGAGCGCCTGGCCCATCCCTGCCGCGCGCCACACAGCCCCTGCCGCCCACGCGCCAAGCTCTGCCGTGCCACTGCCAAGCCGCTGCCGCAGCAGCAAATCGCTCCATCTTCTCTGCCGCGCCCCTGCCGCGACACGCTTTTGGGTTGTTTTTCTCTGCCGCACCTCTGTTGCACCCCGTTTTTGGTCTATTTTTCTGCCGCGGCACAACCCTGCCGTTTCGCCCTGCCGCGGCATAGTTTTGGGCATTTTTTCTGTCGTGGGCTATTGCTTCAGCTGTTGCATGTCTTTTCTTTTTGTGTCCATATAGCGTACCTTTTTGTGAACCTTAGTAAGCCTTTTGTCGTGCCTAGCACTATCCTATGAGACTAGTTGTTCTTTTGCACTATGGGCTGCTCACTAGATTGTTGGTGCTCTGTGTTTTTGTTGCTGTCGTGCTTCAGTTTCCTTACGTGTTTGTGGGCTGCAAGAAAATATTCAAAAAAAACAAGCAAAAGAAAAGAAACAAAAATATAGAAAAGAGATATAAAAAAACAAAAAAAAATAGAGAGCGGAAAAGAAACCCCAAGAGAGTAAAGTTTCCTATCAGGCTTGAGTTTTGCTATCTACTGCACATCCTGGCAGTGTTGTTCTTTTGGTTTGCACCTGTAGATTGAGCAATCTTGTGCCTGTATACACTAAGCTTTTTGCTAGCGTCTCTCCTTGTGCATTGCAACACGCGTGTTACTCTGACAAACATCTTTTGTGCTCTTGTTTATAGTTGCTTTGCCCCATTTATCTCCACTGTGTGTGTTTCCGTGGGTCTTGTGTCATACGTCCAGCACTAGGATTTGGTACTTTGGCGTGTAGGTATCCTCATCTAGAGTCCCACCATATACCCTGGTTGCCGTGTGATAGTTTTTCCCCTCAGTATTCGCATCATCATATCCGTGCACTTGTTTCTGATCATCAATTGGTAAGCATTGCTAATTCACTTTGGAACGGTAAGATTTCCTTTCTTTGAGTTGCTTAGTGATCTTGAGCTCCACCATACACAGATTTTGTTTTGTGCACTAACATACTAATCATGTCTGCTGGTGATGAGTTTGATGTGATGCAGAAAAAGGACGCTAATGCCCCATCTTTATGGAGTGACTTTGAAGGATTACGTGACCACTTGCAGAGTACGATTCAGCTGACAGCCGATGCCCTTGATGGAGAAGTTCAGGTCGTACAAACCAAGCTGCAAGGGACAGATACAACAGTCAACACCATTCAAACACAAGTGACTGCTCTTCAGACTTTGGTTGATACCTTGACACAATCCATGGAGGCAATCCGTGGGTTGTTGCAGCGTAATGAAGGACAACACCATGAGCAGCAGTTTGATGATGCTAGTATTGGTGATAATGGAGAGAATGCAAACCCATTTGCATTTGGTCGTGATGCTTATGCTTAGGGCTACCATGGCCATGGGAACGACCCTCCAGCGGCTCAGCGTGTTCCATTGTTCCCGGCTGCAGGGGTTGCGCCACGTCCTGATGAGAGACCAGCCAGGTCGAAATTTTCAATTCCCCAGTTCCATGGCAATGATGTTGAAGAATACCTCAACTGGGAGCTGAAATTGGAAAAGCTATGGCGTTTGCACGAGTACACTGAGGATAAGAAAGTGAAGTTGGCATCTTCTGAGTTTGAGGGTCTCGCGTTGATATGGTGGGATCATATTTGCACCTCTCGTGCTGAGGACAGAGCTCCTCCTATTGCTACTTGGCGTGCTATGAAGGAAGAGATGCGGCATCATTTTGTCCCAGCCAATTATGTTCGTTCCCTGTATGATAAGCTCACAAATTTGAAGCAAGGACTGAAGACAGTGGATGAATATTTCTGTGAGATGGAGATGATAATGCAGCTTGCTAAACTTCACGATCCAGAAGACCAAACGATGTAATGTTTCCTTGCTGGATTATCTTTCCATATTCGACGCATTGTTCGGCATCACCCTTATGTAGATATGTCTGAGCTCTTGCATCAGTCTAGAGAGGCTGAAGCCACTATGGCCGAGGAGGCCAGATTTGCAGCATGTTCTCCATCGGCTAGGGGACATTTTCCATCACGTTCCCCCTCTACTGGTCAAAATTCTGGTGGTGTTCGTGAGGCTAGTTCTGTTGGCGATCGTGGGAGTACCCGGCAAAACCTGCTGCATCCAACAACAAGCCTACACCTGCTATGAGTGGTTCAGGTTCTACTACTTCGACCGCCGGGAATAGAGATATGAGTTGTCACACATGTGGTGGCAAAGGACACTTCAAGCATGATTGCCCCAATAAGAAGACTATGATCGTTGATGCGTCTGGTGGATATGAGACTTGGGATGATGCTGATCCGTTTGATGAGGAGCATGATGATGGTCCTGAGGATGTTTCCTATTGTGATGCTTCTCCAAATAATGTGTTTGTGTGTTCTCTAAGAGTCTTGCAAGTTAGCCCAAGTCCAGTTGATCAAAGATGCAATTTATTTCAAACACGGGATGATGTGAGTGAAGGTAGAGCATGTAGAGTCATTATTGATGGGGGAAGTTGCAGAAATTTGGCTAGTAAGGAGCTTTGTACCAAGCTGAAATTGAAATACTATCCACACCACAGCCCATATTTTATTCAGTGGTTGAGTGATGCTGGTTAGATGAAAGTTAATCATATGGTATGTGTGGAGTTTCAGATTGGGGCCTACAAAGATGTGGTCGAATGTGACGTAGTTCCGATGACAGTTTGTCATCTTTTGTTGGGTTGACCATGGCAATATGATCGTGATGTTCATCACAATGGGAAAGCCAACACATATCAGTTTAATTGGCAAGTCAAGGATGTGATTCTAAGACCCATGTCTCCATAGGGAATTGTTAATGAATCCCGTCAGAAAACTGAAGTCAATCTTGAGCATGAGCATGCGAGAACACAAAGACAAGACCCTACTTTGACAATGCATGATCACACTTCTTCTGCCGTGGCACATTTTACAGCATGTTTTGCTGCCGCGGCACAGCTTTCTAGCTATTTTGCTACCACGACAGAACATACCGACCAGTTTTCTACCACGGCAGAAATTGACACCGTTTCTCTGTCGTGGCACAGCAGTACGGTCCAGATCCCTGCTGCGGCACAGAAACATCCCAGTTTTCTGCCGCGGCACAAGTCGAGCAATTTTCTGCCACGCCACAGTCCACGGAAAGTTTGCCTGCTCCACCAGTTCTGTCTGCACATCTTGATGGTGGGGATGATTCTTTTATCCTAATGGCAACAAAGGAAGATTTGAGAGAAGGCTGTGCCACTAGTGCTGGTCTACAAGGGTGAAATTTTGGTTTCTAACGACATTACCCCTCTCTCTATTGGTGTTTCTACTATTTTGCAGGAATTCAGTGATGTATTTCCAGAAGAAGTACCGGATGGGTTGCCACCATTACGCGGTATTGAGCATCAAATTTATTTGATTCCTGGAGCATCGTTGCCTAATCGAGCACCTTACCGAACAAACCTCGAAGAAACTAAAGAGATTCAGAAACAAGTACAAGCGCTTCTTGGTAAAGGGTATATTCGTGTGAGCCTTAGTCCTTGTGTTGTTCCTATTATTTTACTACCTAAGAAAGATGGTACATGGCGCATGTGCGTAGATTGCAGAACTATTAATAACATCACTATTCGATATCATCATCCTATTCCCCGTTTAGAGGATATGGTAGATGTATTGAGTGGTGCTGCTGTTTTCTCTAAAATTGATTTGCGTAGTGGTTATCATCAGATTAGGATGAAGGAAGGGGATGAGTGGAAAACTTCCTTTAAAACAAAATTTGGTTTGTATGAGTGGTTAGTCATGCCGTTTGGTTTAACTAATGCACCTACTACGTTCATGAGATTAATGAACCATGTTTTGAGAAATTTTATAGGGAAATTTGTGGTTATGTATTTTGATGATATACTCATTTATAGCCACAATGAAACATAACATATTGATCATATTCGACAAGTCTTGCTTGTGCTACGTGATGCTAAATTGTGTGGTAATCTTGAGAAGTGCACTTTTTGCAAAGACAAGGTCATCTTTCTAAGATACGTTGTTTCTAAGAATGGAGTTGAGGTAGATAATTCTAAAATTGTAGCAATACAAAATTGGCCTACTCCAATGAATGTTAGTCAAGTTAGAAGTTTTCATGGGCTTGCTGGTTTCTATAGATGATTTGTGGAGGATTTTAGTACTATTGTTGCACCTTTGAATGAATTAACTAAGAAAGGTATTGAATTTGTTTGGGGACCAGCCCAAGATAATGCTTCTGATGAATTAAAAATATTGCTTACTTCTGCAGCTTTGCTTGCACTACCTGATTTTCATAAGTAATTTGAGATTGAGTGTGATGCTAGTGGCATCGGTATTGGTGGTGTGTTGATGCAAGAGGGGCGACCTATAGCTTATTTTTCTGAGAAACTTAGTGGTGCTCGTTTGAACTATCCTATTTATGATAAGGAATTATATGCTCTTGTGCGTGTACTTGAGGTTTGGCAACATTACTTGTGGCCGAAAGAGTTCATTATACATTCTGATCATGAAGCTTTGAAATATTTGAAAGCACAATCAAACTTGCATAGGCGTATAGCAAAGTGGGTTGAATTTATTGAGTCTTTTCCGTATATTATTAAACATAAGAAGGGAAAGACAATATTGTAGTTGATGCTCTCTCTAGGAAAAGTATGTTGCTAACACAATTGGATGTGAGAGTTCCTAGTTTGGAGAGTTTGTGTGACTTATATGCTACTGATCATGATTTTGCTGCTCCATATAAGTTGTGTGTTAAAAGGAAAGCTTGGGGAAAATATCATATGCATGATGGGTACTTGTTTCGAGCTAACAAACTATGTGTGCCCGAGTCCTCTTTGCGTTTGCTCTTATTACAGGAATCCCATGCTGGTGGATTGATGGGCCACTTTGGGCGTGAGAAAACACTACTCATGCTCGCTGATCATTTTTATTGGCCTAGGATGAGGCGTGATGTGGACAGGTTTGCCAAACATTGCATTACTTACTACACTTCCAAGTCGAAGTTGAAGCCTTATGGTTTACTCCTCTACCTGCACCTACTACTCCATGGGAAGATATTAGCATGGATTTTGTATTAGGATTGCCTAGAACTAGGAGAGGACATGATTCTATATTTGTGGTAGTGGATCGTTTTTCTAAGATGGCACATTTTATTGCCTGCCACAAGAGCGACGATGCGTCGCATGTTGCTAATCTGTTTTTCAGGGACATTGTACGCTTACATGGAGTACCAAGGACAATACTTTCTGATCGTGATGTGAAGTTTATGAGCTATTTTTGGAAGACGCTTTGGGGGAACTGGGAACAAAATTATTATTCAGCACTACTTGTCATCCCCAAACTGATGGACAAACAGAGGTGGTGAATCACACATTATCATAGTTGTTGTGATCTATGATCAAGAAGAACCTACGTGTTTGGGAGGATTGCTTGCCCCATGTCGAGTTTGCATACAATAGGGATGTACACTCTACCACGCAGTTGTGTCCTTTTGAGGTGGTGTATGGTTTCAAACCCATCACACCACTAGATTTGTTGCCTCTTCCTATTCAAGAACGAGAAAATATGGAGGCTACCAAGAGGGCAGATTTTGTGAAGAAGATACATGTGAAGACAAAATAAGCTATTGAGAAGAAGGGCAAGGACAATGCTAGCCGTGTCAACAAGAAGCGAAAGGAGGTCTTATTTCAGCCAGGGGACATGGTCTGGGTTCATTTTCGCAAGGACAGATTTCTAGAGAAGCGTAAGTCAAAGCTCCTTCCTCGGGGTGTTGGTCCTTACAAGGTTCTTGCCAAGATAAATGACAATGCCTACAAGATAGATTTACCTATTGAGGAGTTTGGTGTCAGTAATTCTTTCAGTGTGTCCGATTTGACACCCTATGAAGAAGATGATGTTGACACGTCGGGGTCGATGCCTTTTGAAGGGGGGAGGATGATGATGACATCTCTACCATTCTTCCATTATTCAATGAAGATAATTATACAAAGATTCAAGATACTACTGAAATCAGAATTGGACCTATTACAAGAGCTAGAGCCAAGTTGTTAAAGCAACAGGTGAATTCCTTCTTAGTTGGTTCTGACATATTGTCTAATGAGAATTTTATACTACCTAAATCTTTGCATCTATGTTTGATAAGGTATGAGGAAGGCCAAGGAGCTGAGGAAGAAGTAATCGAGCTGCAGCAGAGGAAAGAGGAAGAGGATCTCTTTCACAGCAGGATTTTGTCCGGTTCTCTGTCGCGGCACGATATTGGCGCCAGGGGAGGAGAGGGAGGCGTGCGCCAGTGGGAGAGCCAGAAGGGGTCGGGATGCACCTAGCTGGTGCACCCGTGTGTGTGGCATGTGCGCCAATTGGCCGATCCCTAGTGGTCGGTCTGTATCTGACTCGGACCCCCCTTGGGTCGAGTCTTAGATGTGTGCAGCTGGGACTCCCATATAACCAGCCGCCACCCCCTCATTTATTCTTCAGACTTGTTTTAGACTAAAAACCCTAGATCAGATTGCTACAAGCATCCCTCTTGAATCCTCCGATATTGTGATTGTGTTTCGCTAGACAATATCAAATCGGCTCTAATTAAGTGTTATATGTCGTTCCACTAGGAATTGGTAGATTGCAAACCGTTCGTGATCCGGGATCACGTGCACAAGTGTGTGGTGTTGGGAATATCCATAGGGCCAAAGATCTGTTGCATTGGCAACGGGGGAGCAGCCGAGAGGTTGTTCGTCAATGTCTCACAAGTTATCTCCAACATCATCGCCATGATCTACGCCGCTCACTGAGAAGATCGGGCCACCCCATATCAGGAAGAAACCTTTCGCAAGCTCAAGTTCACGATGCCCAAGTTCATCGGTTCAAATGATCTCGAATAATACCTCTCATGGGCACTCAAGGTCGACAAGATCTCCGTATGCACAACTATAGTTATGAGAAGATGGTCGCCATAGCTTCGCTTGAGTTTGATGATTACTCCAACCTTTGGTGGGAACAAGTTCAAGTTACTCGTGACGCAAGAGAAGATCCCCCATTCATAACTTGGCATGACATGAAGGCTCATATGAGATCCCGCTTTGTTCCTTCGCACTACGCGTGTGACCTATTCAACAAGCTACAATCGCTTAGTCAAGGGACAAAGAACATGTAATCTCCGGCCTGTGCACCCCAGAATCTCTGCAAATGGTCTCCGGTTAGGACTCCAGCCAAACTGACAGAAGCTCCAGGAGTCCACCTCGGAGTCTCCTCTGATCACCACACCCTGGAGTCTCTGGCCTAAGTAATGGGCATGTGCGCCTTGAGCTGGTCCTTTGGCCCATGTACCCCTCTAGTCCGTTCCAAACCCTAGATTTATCCCCAAACTACCCCTTGTTATGTGGCTGGCCTATATATAGTGCCCCCACCCCCTCATCTATTCAGGAGGCATAGATGATAGACTAAAGCCACCCCCTTTGTGGAATCTCTAGTTTTTCCTCATCCCCTTACCAAAGGGGACCGACTATCGTCACCACCTCGTTGGAGTTTACATCGCGCCTCCCTAGTTGTACAAGGCCTACGTTTGCGAGTGCGTGAGCATAGTTGTCAAGACCCTCTCTAAGGTGTTCTTCCCTCTCCACTTGGGATCGAGGGAGCACGTTGACCGATCTTTCCTTGCGGGCATTCTATTAGACCGGTGGCCACCGACGGGAGAAATCGACCTTGTATCGTGTGAGTTTTGTGTGTGTTCATCGTGTTCTTCGCAAGGTGTGCATCCACTTCTGCTACCTTTCCCCTTTCCCCTTGCTTTCCCATCGATTTGACTACGAGGTCCGTTAATATCGGGCCACCCATGAGGTTAGCCCTCAATATCTGGTATTAGCAGCTTTTGGTTGCCATGGATTTCTTCCCAATTTGGTCTTTTCCCCATGAATTCGAAAATTCCACAAAAAATAGCCCTAATTCGTGTTTTCGATCAATCTTTGATTTGAGTGAGTTTTGGTAGGTTTTGATATGTGGATGACTTGTTAAACTTATTGATCTACCTTCCCCTCGTTCCCATAGCCTAATTCCTTGATTTCCCCCATCAATTTGAGATTTTGGTTCGACTTTTTCCGCCCAAAACGCGCCCGGACGAGTTCTTGACATTCTGGAATTGCCTAGGCCGGAGTCTCTAGCCCAAGAACAGAGTTTTTGGTGTTAGTGAGTCCAGGCTGGAGTCTCTGGTGTACGCACCCCGGAGTCTCCTCCCCCCTCTAGAACAGAAATGTTTTTCACGGTTTTGAACATAACTTTTGCATTCAAACTCGGATTTTGGTGTTCTTTAGCTCGTTTCGAAGAGGAGAAGGATCTCTACATCATAATACACGTGGTTCATGCTATATACTCCATCCAAATTCCGTTAGGAAGGTGGAATCCACCAATAAAAGGTGAAGATTGGCGATGAAAGGTATAAACATTTCGCGACTTCTCCCCACTTGCTTTCCTTTGTGAGCTACACTATCTTTGCAATCAACAAACACCTATTGAGACTAGTTCGTCCTATGATTGCTTCGGCTATGCACATTTGATACCTTATAGAATTCCAAGCAAAAGTCGTGAGTGCGTTATCTCATATAGTTATCTTGTATAGTTGTTGGCACAAGGAAGAGGCAAGTGAAAAAGAAAAGAAAATGGAAAAAAATAGAAAAAGAAAAAGAATAAAAATAAAGAAAGAAACAAGTGCCTCATAGAAAAGGAAGCGCAAGCTCGATGAACGTCAGGTGGTACTTATTGTGCATATCTTGTAGCCCACCAATTTATTGCAATCGAACTAGCGTCTCTCCTTGCACTTGTGCGACATGAGCTTATAGTCTTCGCTAGGTAATCATTTGGTTCTTAGCTCACTTTCTCCATCGCATAAATCCCATTTATCCCACTGTATGGCTTTCCTTGTATATAATTCATATCTTGTTGATTGACTTGTTTTGCTTTGTGATCATCGTGGTTCTTTACTTGCCATTACAACATCTTGATTTCGGATTGTTTCTTGACATGCCACTTTCCATACCTACCCACCATAAGCTTTGTGTTTTTAGTGGTTAGCTGGTTTTGGTGTTCCACGTGAACTTCACTTTACTTGGTTTTGATTGCTCTCAAGTGTGGCCACTTGCACGATACTATCTTCCAAGGTAAAGAAAGGTTTGATGTTGCATCCCTAACCCCCTACCACTTCCATATACACCACTTGGTCATCCATTTGGTGTGGCCACTTGCACGATACTATCTTCCAAGGTAAAGAAAGGTTTGATGTTGCATCCCTAACCCCCTACCACTTCCATATACACCACTTGTTCATGTGAAGCATGTCTAGGGACTCCTGAACCGGGGATGATTTCTATGAAGAATCCACGATGAGCCACCATGCCTACGCCTCCACAAGCATGGATGACATGATGGAGCACTACACCGACAATGGCTCCACATGCTTGGGTGATATGGAGTTCTATAACAATAATAACTCCCCAATCATGGACAACTTCAAGAACAACAACGACAAGCTCCTCAAGTCGCGTTGACCAAGACGGGGCCTCCACCTCGAGAGCACCAAGGTCCACCATCAAATGGACAACTTCAAGGGCGACATGGACAACTTCAAGCGTGACATGGACGACAACTTTGCCAAGAACATGACCATGCTTGCCAAACTTAATGAGTCAACCTCAAGAAGGCGTCACAAGCATACGAAGAGTGCCAAGGAAAAGGAGCATCGTCGCAAACATCATATGGATGACCAAGTGTGCCACCTACGTCAACCTTCGGCAAGGCACGCCAACAACCTCCATCGACAACATCATCATAGGGCACCTTCTACTACTTGTGCCACCACCGCAATGGCCCCAAGAGTAAGCTCTAGCTACAACCACCCTCCTGAACATGTGGTATCTCCTTCTAGGGCCACCACCACAATGGCACCCAAAGTACAAAAATGCACACTCCTATGCTACAAGTGCAATGACCAAGGTCACTACCCATGGGCATGCCTGATGGCTGTGATAATACAACACTTTTTAGAAATATAAATTGTATCATTTGCCTATCATATCATGCTCCATCTAACTATTGATATGCCTGATATGCATGATTACTAGTTTTTATTAAATTCAATATGAGCTTTGCACATTTAGTAGTTTAGGTAGAATTTTATCCCTCTTCCTTATCTTTTACATGTTTGTAGGTGTTGATGATGATTATGGGTAAAACAAAGGCAAAAGGAACAAAGAGAGCATAGTATGGAGGAGCTGCAGGGACCAGACTTAGCCATTTGAGGTGTTGGAAAAGTGAATTTTTCCAACTTCTCAAAATAAATACCCAAGCCTACAGGGTTGTAGCCCTCGACAATACAAATTCAACGAGCCCAAGAACACCCAAAACGGAGTTTGTATGAAGAAATGGCGACCAAAATACTAAAGAGTACTGAAGATTTAACGACCAACTATACGGCGGGAGCAAAAATTCTGGCCATATAGCTCCCGCCTTATAGTTGCCAAAAAGGTCGCAAACGACAGGATTTTGCCCTCCAGAAGCTCCAGAACCTTCCCTAAGTCATATGACGGTATTGGGGGAACCCTAGGGCACCCCCAGGGCCTATATAAAGGAGGGAGGAGTCAAAGAAGAGAGGAGGAAGCCACCATACACCATATACAAGATCTAGATCCCATCTACCGCCTCCACGGTGGCGCACTGCTGCCGTGTCGCCTCCATAGACTCTACGGCTCCACCAAGATCCAGATCTCCATCAACACCATCAAGCCATCCAAGCAAGAAGAGGAGGAGAAGGAGGACGCCGCCATCACTGCGCTGTCATCACCATCTCCATCGCCGCTACTCCTTCATCCTTCCCCATCATGATCTCCGTGATGGGTTATAACATGGCTTGAACCACTTTTATTAATGTTATGATGATTTGAGTAATTGAAGTGTGGTGTGTTCTTGTTAATTAATATCTTTGTGCTATCTCTTTACATTGTTCTATTCATGATATTATTCTAGTGATTGGATACGTCCAATCCATTGTTGAGGAATTTACTAGGGATTCACGGAGTGTCACAAGACTTATCATTAGTCTCTGCTCTTCCATGGGTAGAACTAATAGGTTATTTGCTATAAGTGATTTGCGGAGGCAATAGCAGCTTAGTATGCACTGCCCAGAATTCCCTCAAGATCACTCATGATATAGATAGGTATAGTGTTGCGAATTGCTTGACCCCAAAGTGACAGACGGAATATCTTGTGACTAGCACACTTGCTTAGGAGTACGGTTGTCCATAGAACTTAATGCCTTTGCTCTGGTTTACCTTGATTGGTCTTGTTACCTTAATACACTATTCTCTTACGAGATGACCCATGTCCGAAGAGGGTGTGGACAATTGAGTTGTCTAGTTACCACTTACCAATGGTGGGAGACAACAGTATATGAAGGACCGCCACAATTATAGTTAACAGCTATTCCATAAGCACTTATCATGCACACCGGTATACACAACATTACTTGAGGAATCATAGCATTAATATTTCATCTCATTGCATTCACCTCTTCTTAGTTTTACTTTTGTTCTAGTTTTCTTCTAGTCCTAGTAGTAGTTATTACAAAATATCTTAAATCCATTTATCCTAGCAACTTATAGAATAGGCTATTTCCAAACCACGGTTTGGGTGCGAACATGGTCGCATTGACAACGTGGTTGCGGGGTCGTGTTCGCCGAGCTCCCATCGGGACAAACTCTTTAAATATTTGCTGCTACAAGTACTGCAATAACCCTGTTATTGGTGCAGGAACCTAGTCATCAATGCCCAACCATCATATGCAGCAAGTGCCAATACCAAGGTCATACGTTTTGGGAGTGCACCACTACACAAGCCAAGGTGGTTACCGAAAAGGACAAGCAAGATCCAAGCCAAGATTCTATAATTCAATATGGCACAAGACAAGGCCACATATGTGATGAAGTCGATCCGAGCACCGCTCTCGACAACAACATGAGCCTACTTCCACCACTACTACAAGATGGCGACATGACAGTCAAGCATGGGATTTTCCCTTCGACCATGGAGGCGAGCAATGACCATCTTATGGCATCCAACCTTTAAGGCAGTAGAGTCGAGAATGGTGAGCATGCGACTTTCCCTTCACCAAAGGAGGTGCATGGAGTTGAGCACACCGAGCCTATCCCTATATGCTTGAGTGATGATGTGGTACCAATCCCATGTGAGTATGGGAGCCACTTAGCCCACTTGAGTGAAAACAAGAGTGAGATGAGCAACTCCACCATATGCGAGATTGAGTGCTTCCACTTTAAGGGCATGAGTAATACACTAAGTGAATTGAGAGTGGTAGTTGATAGGTCATGTGAGGCCACTTTGATTTCTAACGACTTACCCTCTACCTCTAGTGTGTTTTCTCATGATGTGCTAGGTTCCATGGATCAAGAAGTGTCAAACTTGGAGATGATGATGCCTCTGATAGATAAGATGTACATGGTGGATGAATATGATGCCATCCCCATACATGATGAAGAAGTCTCCCACATGGAGGCCATGACACCCACTTCATATGAGAGGTATGAACAAGGTAAACATAAGGGTGTTGATGATGCCATGATCCCACTAGTGGACATGATGATTTGTGATGATATAAAGGCTATGGATGATGTTTGTGATATTACATATGATTCATTCATATTTCCAAGTGATACTTTGCCTTTGCATAATGTTGATCATGTGAAATTAATTGATTGTGATGATGTTGCCATAGACATGCCATGCTATGAACGTTTCATTTTTCCCATTGTTGCTTGCAATATGTTGAACAATTGCTCTTTCCAATCCTTTGCTTGCAATGATGTTAAGAATGATCCTTATGTTGCGACAAAATTGACGAACAATTTCTCTTTCCATATGTTTGTTGGCAGCCATGATATTGCTTCGGACATGCTTTCTCATGATAGTTATTCAATTTCTCCCGTTTCTTGCACAACATTATGGTTGAGAACACAAACTTTCTAGAGAATGCACCAAAATTTAAGCAACACTAGTTTTGCCTTTCTTTTGGTTCTAGCCATGGACTTCGTATTCAAAGTTTCTAATGAATACTCTGCAAGGACTTGTTCGCTATAGTTTTGGTGATACCAAATAACTCCAAAACTTCCATGATAATCCATACAAGATATGGTGCTGATCTCACGAATTCAGATGGTTCACTTTATATTCTAAATGAGTGTTTACTATTTCTAACTAATGGTCTTTACATTTACACTAGAACGACTTATTCGGCACCATCTATTCACCCACTTGATAACTAATATCACATTGCGAGGCTTTGCATTTTGACGTATCAAATGCATTGCATTTCACAATTTCTTATGCTAATCTTATAACGTCAAATTTCATTATTATTGATCAAATCATAGTAATTGGATTCTCTTTTGTCTTTTAATACCCTTGGATGATGAAATATTTTGATCATATCAAATAGTTTCATGCTCATGCTTCCTTTGGTAAACCCTTTTTACAAAATTCAAACAATCACAAAATGATAATCACCATTTTGTTGAAATATGATACATCGAGTATGTATTCTTTCAACAATTCATCAAACACTTTGCATTCATGGAGACGCGCAACCCACATAGAAAAGTTGGATCCATCTAGTTTGAGCTTCTCTCCTTCTAACCAATCAACAACCTGGAAGGTAGCATCAGGGAGAACCATTTTCTACATTTATAATTGCAAAAAGGAATTTATACTAAGTCTATAATTATATGAGATAAAACAAGAACTCCATTAAAAACTCCTATCCCCAAAAAGTGATGAGGATATATACAAGGATTATGATGATTATGACTGCTTGAACTTGAAGGAAATATTGAGTCAAATCAATAATGACTATTAGGTGAATTCATTCCTAGTTAACCATGATGCTTTCATTTATAAGAATTTTATATTGCCTAAGTCTTTGTGCTATTGTATGATCAGGTACATGGGAGAAGAAGGCGTAGCACGGAGCGAGGAGCTGAGGCATATGGAGCATGGCATGTTGATCAATGAAGAATGCACGAGGGAGGAGAGGGAGGAAGCGCAAGGAGCTACCAAGAAGAAGATCAACACATGGCAGGATCTCTGCCGCGGCAGAGAAACAACGCGTTTTCCTACCACGGCAGGCTGCCGCGGCACAAAAACAGAGTCCTTTTCTGCCACGGCAGGCTATCGCGGCAAAAAAAACAGAGTCCTTTTCTACCACGGCAAAACCCTAAGCCGAACCCAACTTTGGGTCGGTTTGTATCCTAGTCAGGTGGCACCAGGTCGTCCCAAGCTTAGGCCGCCGCCCCCCAAACCTCTTAAATAGATGGGGCGCCACACAAGTTAGGTTAGACCATGTTAAAATATTTTGGAGTTGTTTCTTTCATAGAACCTCTAGAATTACCCTGTGATCAATTTTACCAACTATAATTGAGTGTGATCTGTTGTTCCATTGGGAATTAGTAGATTGCAAACTACCGTTCATGGTCGACGGCTGCGTGCGCAAGAGTGTGGTGTTGTGAATCTCCTACAAGGTTCAAGAGTTGTTGCATTGGCATCAGGGTTCGAGCGGGAGAGATCATAGCTACACACTAGTTATCTAGCATCCACCATCATCATCAACAAGAGCTTGCTGAGAAGATTTGGGCCACCCCTTATCATCTTGGTATTAGATTTCCTCGTTGCCTCGGTAAGCATCCACAATCCATCCATAGATTAGTTCGTGTTTTTTGTCCTATACAGAAAAAGGCCCACAAAAAGAGTTGCCATAGCCTAGATTACATTGTATTCGAGTAATAGTTGTTGGTCGTGTTCCTCTTTTAGTTTAGATCTTGAGTTGTTCATCATTTTTCTTCTAGATCTAGTCGAATCCACCATCTATTTTTGCCGCCATAGCCAGATCCGATCTTAGCTAGGAGTCCTAGTCCTTTACTCTTGGCCGAGTCGGTTTGCAATTAAAAAAATCTTACCGACTCTGACGTGGCACAGAAACGCCTCGTTTCTCTGACGCGACACCGATTCAGCCACGGATCGGACTCCTACCGCGGCACGGTTTTTGCCTGATGCGCGCCTGCTCGCTATCGCCGCTCTGCCGTGGCACAATTCCTGCGTGTTTCTATGCCACGCGCGCGCCACTCTGCCACGGCATGTTTTTGGCGTGTTTCTCTACCGCGACAGGAATTTTTCTGCCACGGCACGATTTTGATCACTTTTTCTACCACGACAGCCAGACATACAAAGTGTGAAAAAAATTGCACTTTCCAAAACTTTAGCCACAGCCATTCTATTTCTTAGGTGTAGGAACTTGCCCATTGAGACTAGTTTCCGCTCCTATAGGTTGCTCCTAGGATTTTGGTGTTGTGCTTTGTATTTTGGCCGTGTGTGATATATATTCCAAAAAAAGAGAAAAAGCAAAATAGCAAAAGAAAAGGCAAAAAGAGAAAGAAGCTATACAAAAGAAAAAGAGAAAAGGAGAATTTGAGCAAGAGGCCTAGTGATATCTTTGTGCACTGGTAGATTGAGCAATCTTGTGTCTATTTACTTTGAGCTTTGCTAGTGTCTCTCGAGAGTAGTGCAACACCCTTCATAGTTGCATTGCCATGTTTTTCTCCACGTGTGTGTTTCTTGGGTTTTTGTACGATCAGCACTAGGACTTGTTTGCGGTGTACTTAGGATACCATACATATAGCTCCAGCATAAATAACCTGTGTGCCATGTGATCGTTCTCTATACCTTTGATATTAACTTCATCATATCAGTGCATAAGTCTTTGATTACGTTTGGTAAAGCATCTCTATTCACTTTGGAACGATAAGATCTACTTTCTTGTCAGTTGTGAGTGAGTTGTGAGAGCTTTCCACCAAACAGATTTTGATTTTTGCACTAACCTACTAATCATGTCTACTAGTGATGATGAGGTTGTGTCACAGAAAAAGCAGGTTGAGGAGCTTGTTAATTGGCGTGAGTCTATTGATGGGAATATCAAGGACATGCAAGAGGTAGTGGATCAGAATACTGGCACAATCAATAATATTCAAACTCAAGTGACAACAATCAATGTAAATGCGGCCACCTTGCAGCGTTCGATTAAGGCCCTTACAGTGGCGATTCAGCCAAGGTACTTGCGATCAGTTTTTCACAAGCTTACATAGTTGCAGCAAGGTAACATGTCAGTTGATGAGTATTACATGGAGATGGAGATGGTTATGCAACGTGCTAGAGTTCGTGAATCCCTTGAGATGACTATGCAATGTTTTCTCAACAATTTGAATCTTCAAATCAAGAGCATTGTTCGTCATCACAAGTATGAGACTATGAATGAACTGTTGCACCATGCTAGAGAGGCCGAGTCATAGCTATCTGAGGAGGCTAAGTCACATGCACGTTTTCCATCAACCAACCGTTATGCGGCCAGATCTACACTGCCTCCTATGGCGCCACCTGCCGCGGCTGCTAGCCACCCTCCACCATCAGCCAAACCTACTAATGTAATCATCTCTACTCCTAGTATTGTTTCTTGTGCTATGTAGGTTGCTTTCGAAGAAAGGGAGCCATCTATTTTACAACCTGCATTGTCGGATTGTGCATTGTCACTTGCGGAGGATGTAATAGTATCTACTAGATGTGAAGAGAACACTATTGATATAGGTACTGATTTGGAGCTACAGTCAACAAGCACAACATATTGTGAGTCTATTCCTTTGTTGATGTCTCCTTGTGATTTGCCTGGCACTAATGTTTCAACACCATGTGATAGTTTACCCAATTTTAATTTTGATCATGTGGTACTGATTACACATAAAGAAATACTTGCTCGAATACCACATGATGATATTGTGTATTCCATCATGTTAAATGAACCTATGAGTATGAGTTGTGCTATGGATAAGATTTCTAAAATTTCAGGTCTAAATTCTAGCACATATTCTCCTTGTTTCACTTTCAATCTAATTGGTGAATATAGCATGGATGAAAAAATTCTTGTGGATCACATATGCATTACTTGTGATAGAATCGCTGAACTGAAACAAGATGTTTTCAGCCGCATATGCAATGTGTCACAAAATGTTTGCTATGGGACAATAGTTCATGTTCGAGATATTATGGAAATACATTCTGCTCTAGTTGATATATTGCAACCAACACAAGTAATTTTACCTATGTTGGATTGTTCTAATCTTACTAGAATAGAACCCAAGTTTTCATATTCATTGTGTTTGTCCCAAAAGTCTTTGTCTACTTATGTCACTACTTTAGACTTCCTTGATATTTGCAAATTGAGTTGCATCTTACATACTGGACAACATTATCATGTTCATAGTAATCAGAGTAGCGCAGTTGAAGCATGGCATGAATCAATTTGGTTTTCACACATATTGAATTGGTTTGATCTATTTCACAAATTTGATCATAGATCTTCTTTGAGAAAACTAAATTTCACCATGATCATGATACTTTTTACTTCACTTATACCTGCAATTTATGTTGCTAGATGTATACTAGACATATTTTTCATGTGAACAACAATACTACAACATGTTATATATATACATATACTTTGCATACACATTGTACTTTTTGTTTCTTCCACTTTTAGCTTACCCAAAGCCGTGGACGGCTTTTCATGAAGAAAGGGAGGATGATGAGGATATATACAAGGATTATGATGATTCTGACTGCTTGAACTGGAAAGAAATATTGAGTCAAATCAATAATGACTATCAGGTGAATTCATTCCTAGTTGACCATGATGCTTTCATTTATAAGAACTTTATATTGCCTAACTCTATGCTATTGTATGATCAGGTTCATGGGAGAAGAAGGCGTAGCACGGAGCGAGGAGCTGAAGCATATGGAGCATGGCGTGTTGATCAATGAAGAATGTGCGAGGGAGGAGAGGGAGGAAGCGCAAGGAGCTACTAAGAAGAAGATCAACACATGGCTGGATCTCTGCTGCGGTAGAGAAACGACGGGTTTTCCTGCCACGGCAGGCTGCCGCGGCAAAGAAACTGGCCCAAACTCTGCCACGGCAGAACCCTGAGCCGAACCCAACTTTGGGTCAATTTGTATCCTAGTTAGGTGGGACCAAGTCGTCCCAAGCTTAGGCCGCCGCCGCCCAAACCTCTTAAATAGATGGGACGCCACACAAGTTAGGTTAGACCACGTTAAAATATTTTGGAGTTGTTTCTTTCATAGAACCTCTGTAATTACCCTGTGGTCGATTTTACCAACTATAATTGAGTGTGATCTGTTGTTCCATTGGGAATTAGTAGATTGCAAACTACCGTTCATGGTCGACGGTGCATGCGCAAGAGTGTGGTGTTATGAATATCCTACAAGGTTCGAGAGTTGTTGCATTGGCATCAGGGTTCGAGCAGGAGAGATCATAGCTACACACTAGTTATCTATCATCCACCATCATCATCGATAAGAGCTTGCTGAGAAGATCGGGCCAGCCCATATCAAAAAGGGTTTTAGTGATTACACAATCCCTATTCGCTACACCTCCCTCGATCGTCACGTCTGGTGATATAGTTGCAAAGGTGGACGCCGAAACATTGATCACATCATTCATGCGACTCGTGCTTGATCTTTCGACCATCTGTGTTCCGAGGCCATGCCTACACATGCTAGGCTCGCCAACTCAACCTTAGCATATCCGATGTGCAACATGGCTTGCACCCACCATTTGCGAACGCAGATATGTCTGACACCCGATCGTCACGGCCTACCTCATAATGGAGAACTTTCTTGGTGGTGCACACTAAGGGAGAACACTTTCATTGGTATTTTGATTAGGAATCATATTATTAGGCTACCGTCGAGTATCTAATACTAGCACACAATAAGATGCACAGACAATAAATATTGAATGTAAGTTCAATGCGATATGGTCCTTCACGCTATGATCTCCATCCCGCGTCTCTGGATCCGGCACCAGGGTTCTGGCGTCGTAGGCACTAGGGTACCGGTGCCTCCGGCATGGTAGTCCAACATCATCATGACCATTACTACTTAGAAACATAAAGTAAACTACTTTACCTTGACTACTACCATATCACATCACAACGCCCCCTGCAAAATAAAGCTAAATGCCTCTACTTTATCTTTGCTTGTTTTACGTGGTTGTTAGGGATTTCGTACAAGAACCGTTCTTACCTACGAATTTCCACCACAACGCTGATCAAGTAGTTGTCTATACTACACCCCTTTCAGGGCCCTCCATTGCAAATGGCATACCAACTAATGCAAGAGAGACAGACACCCCCCCCCAAAGCCACTTTATATGGTACAAGCCTTATGTCAAGCATGGACCAGTCTCGCGAATGAATGCGTAAAGTCAATTGGGGGCCGCTTCATCAAGCATTACTGCGGTATACACAAGTACGCGTGGGAGGGTAACAACTAAAAGATCAATGCCCACAACCTACAACTCGTGTGTTCTACTTGTACTAGCAATAGTATGCATAGATCTAGCTCTGATACCACTGTAGGGGTTCGCGCATAAGAACAATAAATTTTCCCTACGCCAATAACCCTAATGCTAGTACTTATCTATTAGTAATGTAGTAACAGGAGGGGATTTTCACGAACTTACCCTTGAAGACCGAAAAGCATTGTCAATGCTTGGGAGAGCATGGTTGATGTAGTCGTACCGAAGCCGACCTCGAGGTCATGTTGAAGTCCTAGCGTCTCCTGTGGCTCCAATGACTTATAGTGCCCCAAGTGTTGCACCTCCGAGGGAGTTACACACATTTGGTGTCTGGCGATGACTCCCGCTCCTCCGATCCAGCAACAGTTGCAGAAGTAGAGCGTCTGGATCCGAATCCCGCAGTGTGACGGTGCTCCATGGTGATCAAGACTCATGCTCGCGTGATCCGGACTTGGGACCATGGTCACGGGAGAGAGAGAATCAACTGGAGGTCTCCCCAAAAGAGAGGAAACCTTTTATTGATTATTGTGTACTTAATTTGTCAAAATACCTCTCTTTATATAGGGGAAAAACACATAGGCAATTGCCTTAGCCATGTGGGACTAAACAAAGGAGACGGGAGAGGGATGATACGTCGTAAACGTATCTATAATTTTTGATGCTCCATGCTTGTTTATATCAACTTTCTTTTGTTTTGTTCACATTTTGAGGTATTTTTATACATTTTCTGGAACTAACCTATTAACAAGATGCCATAGTGCCAGTTGCCTGTTTTCTGCTGTTTTTTGTTTCAGAAAAGCTAGTAAGGAAATATTCTCGGAATTGTACGGGACAAAAGCCAAAGTCAATATTTTACTAGAAGGAACACGGAGTCCGGAGGGCAGCCGAAGTGGGGCCACGAGGTGGCCACACCTAGGGCTCGCGTGACCACCCCCTAGGCGTGCCGCCCTATGGTGTGGGCCCCTCGGGCCACCACCGACCTCGCCTCTTCGCCTATAAAAGCAGCCCGATGTAGAAACCCTAAGTACTCAATTAGAAATCCATGAAAGAGTTTGTAGCCGCCGCCATCTCCATCCCTAGATCGGGGGGGATCCGAAGCTCTTCCCGGCATCCTACCAGAGGGGAGATATCATCCTGGAGGCCTTCTTCATCACCATGCCTGCCTCCGGAGTGATGCGTGAGTAGTTCACCCTTGGACTATGGGTCCATATAGTAGCTAGATGGTTGGTTCTCCTCCTTTGTGCTATCATGTTTAGATCTTGTGAGCTCCGTTCATAATCAAGATCATCTATTTGTAATCCTATATGTTGTGTTTGCGGGGATCCGATGGATATTGAGATACTATGTCAGATTAATTATTGATTCTATCATGTCTATGTTATTTGTGATCTTTCATGCTCTCTGTTGCTAGTAACTATCTTGGCCAAGTAGATGCTTGTAACTCCAAGAGGGAGTATTTATGCTTGATAGTAGGTTCATGCCTCTAGTAATCTGGGGAAGTGACAGAAATTTCTAAGGTTGTAGATGTGCTATTCCTACTAGGGAGAAAACAAAAATTCTTTGTCCATGGGGAAATTGTATTGTTTACTTTACACACTTTGCTTAAAGCAATTATCTGTTGCTTGCAACTTAATACTAGAAGGGGTTCGGATGATAACCTGAAGGTGGATTATTAGTCATAGATGCAGTTGGATTACGGTCTATGTATTATGTTGTAACGCCCAATCAAATCTCACAGGAGTCAAGATGTCTAGTATATGCATTGTTATACTTTCTCAATCTATCAATTGTCCCGCTGTAATTTGTTCACCCAACATGCTATTTATCTTAAGGAGAAACACCTCTAGTGAACTGTGGACCCCAGTCCATTCCTATACCATTGATATACCATCTACTGTTTACCGTTTACTGTTACTTTCTGCAAGCAATTACTATCTTCCACACTATACGTTTAATCCTTTGTTTTCAGCAAAACCAGTGAGATTGACAACCTCACTGTAAGTTGGGGCAAAGTTCTGTGGTTGTGTTGTGCATTATTCCAAGTTGTTAGCAACACCTTGGATTCTTTCCTTGCTTCTACTGGTTTGATAACCTTGGTTTTATAACTGAGGGAAAACTTGCTAATTTTCTCATCATACCGTTCTCTTGGGGTTCCCAACAAGCTCTACATTTTGAGCCATCAACCACTTTTTCTGGCGTCGTTGCTGGGGAGTTAATGACAGCTTCAATCTCTTCCTCCTCGCCAGTCACTTTTCAGGGAGAAAGGAGATTCTTGCAAGGGGAGTCCCTCACAACCAATCTCTTTACTTTGTTTTTGTTTTGCTTAGTTTATTTTGTCTGGTTTGGTTTTATTTTATCAAACACACAAAAAACAATAGTTGTACTGGTTTGCTTCTTTTTATCAAAAACACAAAAAAATTAGTTCTTTCTGTAGTTGTCACCTCGTTCTTAGCTCACCATGTTGATCCCTAAGTTCACCCTGAAAGACCTTTCAATAGGTAGTGGCTCTATAATTGGGAAAGATAATATTGAAGAATTCTTTAATCATGTTAGCAAGCATGAGGATATTGAGGAAAGATCCTTAGCAGAACTTGCTCCAAATTATGAAACTGATGCAGCTTCTTTAGTTCACATGTTGGAGGCTAGGTTTGTTACCCTTAACCCCATGATGCAAGTAATGTTTCTTAAACTTAAAGATATTGAAGATACTGAAAAGAGAGATTTTATTCTACAAACTTTGCTTAAAGAATTCAATGATGTTGTTAAGGAAGCTAGAAAGGACTTTGATCGTTTTAATATGCTAGGCTCATGTGTAGATGTTATTGGTACACTATAAAAGTCGGACAAAACCAAACCCAAAAATGGAGAGGAAATTAAAATACCAATAATTTAAACTTGTAGGAATGCATGAAGCCTTAGAAAAGAATTTTGATTGGATTGTTCCTGAAAACCCGTTTGATGAAAATAGTGAACCCAAGACTATCGAGAGAGGATCCTCTAGAACTTACTTGGATGAGATACCTTTCCTCGTTGAAGATATTTCTGGTATTGATCTTAATGCTTCTTCATTCCAAAATACTTGAATCTTGCTCCTATGCCTAGCTGAAAGGCATTAAAGAAAAGCACTATTGGGAGATAACCCAAATTATTTTTACTTTCAGTAAGTTTTTCTTTTGTTGAGTCTTGGAAGTTATTGCCTCAGTAATAACCTCTCCTTATCCTTTTTGTGTGGTTTTTGTGCCAAGAATAACCTCTAATGAGAGAGAAGTAAGACTTGGGAAAGTTGCTGTCCCAAAACAGATATTTGTGCTTCACTATAAAAAATCGTGAAAAATCCCTATACGTCGGATTGAGCTGAAATTTTTGTGCTTAAGCCCTAGGTTATTATATAACTTTCATTAGTTTAGCACTTTTGGATTTGAGCAACAGAAGGTCTTCGAAAAAATCGGTTTTTACCTGCTGGTCTGTTTTGAAAGATTTCTGCCATTATTTGCATTTGCCTCTTAATCTCTTTCTCTTTGAGTTCTCTTTGATCACTTGAGCTTTTAGAAGGAATTGCCATAGTAGCTTCTGTTTTAATGGAAGTTTTACTTGTGTTGAAACTAAACCCCAAAACTTATTATCTTGAATACACTAATGTTGCTAATGAAGATTGTGTGAAGTTCTGTATGAAGGAAATTTTCAAGTGTAGGGAAGAATAATGTGATGAGATGAAGTATGGACAAAATCTCAAGCTTGGGGATGCCACCCGTGTCACCCCAGGAAATATTCAAGAAGTACAAGCGTCAAAGCTTGGGGATGCCCAAGGCATCCCCTTCTTCATCAATAAAAATCTCAGGTTTTCTTCCAAAACACTTCATTTTTATTGTTTCATGCACAATTGTGTTGTTCTTGGAGCGTCTTTGTTTTTGTTTTTAGTTTTCTTTTGTTTGGTTTGCTTAAATAAATTGGCTGGACCCCCGCATTCATATGTTGTTTCAAATAAGTTGATTGGTGTTGGAAAAGAGTAGGAAGTTTCATGCTTATAAGTGGTACAAAAGGAGCTTGTTTTGACGGTGGCCTAGACTTTATCATGTCATGTTTGTTGTTGCTTTGACTTTATGCTTAGTGATTATTGTTGTAGCATGACTTGTTCCAAACAATTGAGATTGCCTAATGTGCCTTGAAAGAATCATGCATTGTTTTAGCATACAAAAGCATAATATTGTAGTATTCTCCTTTGATGCTTTATTTGGGTTGACTTGGCACATGCTTACGCCATGTTAAGACTATGAACCAGTCACGTTAGCCTCTATGATCATTTAGTTTTTGACTTGTAATATCACTTTATGCTTTAATTAATAATGTTTTGTCGCTTTGCATGATTATGGCCATTATTGCTCTCTTAGTTGGTCGCTCCTAGTCTTTTGCTAGCCTCCACCTGTACCAAGTGTGAGTTCCTCTCATGCATCCAACCCCCAAGAAAACCAAGTTATTTCAAAGAGTCCACTATAAATTCATATGCATGGTGTGTTACACCATTCCAAGTATATTCATGCTTTTATCTACCTTCCAAATTAAACTTGTTATGTGAAAATTAGTGATTAATAAAGCTCTCACGAACTTGATGGCACACTTTACTTTCTTGCATTTAATAAACTTGAAACATTGTGTCCATCTATGTTGCTTATATGCTTGCACTTTATAAGTTGTGAATTAGTAGAACCATGTACCATGGGGAACGCTTTCAACATTGCACTTATTATTCAGTTGATATCATGTTCTTTTGTTTATGAATCTTGGCGGTGTGAAATAAAAGGGGAGCCTGTAAGCTCATGGAGTTTGTATGTCTGTTAGAGAAACGCCTGGGCGGCTAGCCTAAGCCATGCCTAATCATGGTGGAAACTTGCAGCATAACCATAGTAAGCATTCTGTGAAGCATCCTCAATAAAAACCTATGCAAATAGCAAATAAAAAGATCACTGAGATGCTCATTGTCTGTTGCCTTGTCATTTTGATATGGGATAGCTCCTATTTCATGTGGCAAGGGGTGCCCTGTTGGCGGTTATCCATGATACACATCTAGTTATAGTGACAAGAACTTACTTGTGACTAAAGTTGAGTAGCATGAGGTTCGGTACTCATAAGCAAGGGGCGTGAGATTTTCAACTTATAACTTGTCAAGCATATCCTCATATTTGTGTCACTTTAACCTTAATCACCTCAAGATGCTTATGATAGGGGCAATGAGAACTGAAAGCTAATAAGTACCATAATTTTTGGAAGCTCTTTATGAAACTTGAAATCCCTGCTTCCCTCTATGAAGGGCCTTTCTTTTTTACTTTTATGTTGACTCTCCATCTTCTATCTTTATGCACCAATTGAGAGAGCATAGTGGTCATTCTTAGTTTAATGTGCATTGTCCCCAAACTTGTTGATTGATTCATAACTTTGATATTGCTTGTTCTTAAATTATTTGTATCTAGTCACCCTTATGAACTTTGAAGGTGTCCTATGCATTTATGTTTTGCTATACCATGAGGGACAAGCTGAATACCACTCTTATTATGTTTTCTATGTGTGAAACAAACAAACGTCTTTCAACGTATTGTTATTCATGATCTTTTGTTTGTATATTTTCATGTTACAACATAGTTGCTATGTCTTATTGTTAGAACTCTATCTTTCATGTTCATGTTTAGAGTACTTTGATCCCAGCTATCAATGCTTTACAAATACCTTGATCAAGATTGTGATGGTGCATGTCACCTCAAAATCATTCTTTTTATCACTTACCTATTCGAGGATGAGCAGGAGTTAAGCTTGGGGATGCTTGATACGTCGTAAAAGTATCTATAACTTTTGATGCTCCATGCTTGTTTTATATCAACTTTCTTATGTTTTGTTCACACTTTGAGGTATTTTTATACATTTTCTGGAACAAACCTATTAACAAGATGCCACAGTGCCATGTCTATTTTATGTTGTTTTTTGTTCTAAAAAGCTAGTAAGGAAATATTCTCGGAATTGGACAGGACAAAAGCCAAAGTCAATGTTTTACCAGAAGGAACACGGAGTCCGGAGGGCAACCGAAGTGGGGCCACGAGGTGGCCACACCTAGGGCTCGCACGGCCACCCCCTAGGCGCGCTGCCCTATGGTGTGGGCCCCTCAGGATGCCACCGACCTCGCCTCTTCGCCTATAAAATCACCCCGATGCAAAAACCCTAAGTACCCGATCAGAAATCCATGAAAGAGTTTGTAGCCGCCGCCATCTCCATCCCTAGATCGGGGGATCCAAAGCTCTTCCCGGCATCATTCCAGAGGGGAGAGATCATCCTGGAGGCCTTCTTCATCACCATGCCTGCCTACGGAGTGATGCGTGAGTAGTTCACCCTTGGACTATGGGTCCATATAGTAGCTAGATGGTTGGTTCTCCTCCTTTGTGCTATCATGTTTAGATCTTATGAGCTCCATTCATGATCAAGATCATCTATTTGTAATCCTATATGTTGTGTTTGCGGGGATCTGATGGATATTGAGATACTATGTCAGATTGATTATTGATTCTATCATGTCCATGTTATTTGTGATCTTGCATGCTCTCGGTTGTTAGTAACTATCTTGGCCAAGTAGATGCTTGCAACTCCAAGAGGGAGTATCTATGCTCGATAGTAGGTTCATGCCTCTAGTAATCTGGGGAAGTGACAGAAATTTCTAAGGTTGTAGATGTGCTATTCCTACTAGGGAGAAAACAAAAATTCTTTGTCCATGGGGAAATTGTATTGTTTACTTTACACACTTTGCTTAAAGCAATTATCTGTTGCTTGCAACTTAATACTAGAAGGGGTTCGGATGATAACCTGAAGGTGGATTATTAGTCATAGATGCAGTTGGATTACGGTCTATGTATTATGTTGTAACGCCCAATCAAATCTCATAGGAGTCAAGATGTCTAGTATATGCATTGTTATACTTTCTCAATCTATCAATTGCCCCGCTATAATTTGTTTACCCAACATGCTATTTATCTTAAGGAGAAACACCTCTAGTGAACTGTGGACCCCAGTCCATTCCTATACCATTGATATACCATCTACTGTTTACCGTTTACTGTTACTTTCTACAAGCAATTACTATCTTCAACACTATATGTTTAATCCTTTGTTTTCAGCAAAACCAGTGAGATTGACAACCTCACTGTAAGTTGGGGCAAAGTTCTGTGGTTGTGTTGTGCATTATTCCAAGGTGTTAGCAACACCTTGGATTCTTTCCTTACTTCTACTGGTTTGATAACCTTGGTTTTATATCTGAGGGAAAACTTGCTAATTTGCTCATCATACCGTTCTCTTGGGGTTCCCAACAAGCTCTACATTTTGAGCCATCAACCACTTTTTCTGGCGCTGTTGCCGGGGAGTTAATGACAGCTTCAATCTCTTCCTCCTCGCCAGTCACTTTTCAGCAAAACCAGTGAGATTGACAACATCACTATAAGTTGGGGAAAAGTTATGTGGTTGTGTTGTGCAGGATTCCAAGTTGTTAGCAACACCTTGGAGTTGTTTCCTTGCTCCTACTGGTTCGATAACCTTGGTTTCATAACTGAGGGAAAACTTGCTACTGTGCTCATCATACCTACCTCTTGGGGTTCCCAACGAGCTCTACATTTTGAGCCATCAAGGGAGGGGTTCCTCATGGGGTTCATCATACATTCGTTGAACCATGAACATCGTGTCATATTCCTTTTGTGTCTCGATACTTGCATTGTCCAAGATCTGATCATTGACATAACCATGTCGTGTTCAATATCGTCATTAACAAATGCTATTTGACTCGTTCTGACAAGTGATGTCCCCGTGATCAAATCACACGCTGCACAGCTATTGGATATAACTTCTCCGAGTGGGCCCTCGAGTATCTTTTCTATCACGCGGATGAACAAATACCACTCTTGACGCATAATGCCTCTACATGTTCCTCCAAATACCTGAACACACCTTTATGATCACCGTATCACCAGGTGACGTTTGATGCTATCTAAGTATCCTTGGGTAACAGTGATTGATATGGTCTAATGGTCTAAGAAATAGGACACTAGGTCTTTTCCAATCATCGTAACTTGAACTTTGTGACATGATTGGGTCACGATGCTTAGGTTGGGTATAACTCATCATCTCATTCTTGCAATGAGGTGACTCCATTGTCAACTGGCATAAATGCCACATGATCAGGAAACCTTGATCATCTGTTTACCAATGAACTAGTGACTAGAGCTTCACCGGGAACCCCTGGTTGTTTATATATCACACGTGTATTGACATTTCCTTTTAATATAGTTATAGCATGATACAAAACTTAATCATAAACTTTATGAAATATGATAATAATCCATATTATAATTTGTCTCTAGGCCATATTTCCAACACATCCAGTGTTTCTTTTAGTGCTTTTCTTCTTCATAGATTTGACCGTTGAGTTTGTGCGAGTCTCAATAAGTCCTTTGGATAATGAATCTTCGGCTATGTTTCCAGGCAAGCATTCTCCCTCTTTCTGTCTATTTTGCATTTTTAGTCTTTACTTCCTCCTATTGATCTATTGCTATCCTTGTCATCAATGCTTTAGTTTTCGTACCATTTATATTCCCTACAGCCTATATTGCCTTGGACACCACCTATTGCCCTTTTTTGGTAGATAGTTGGCCTTGAGAGTCATAGTTGCTTGCTTAGGTTTTGCTTCGCGTCATCGGGTTCCACCATTGTTGGGACATGGGCACATGCTTAATGGTGGAGATAATCATGGTTCTACTTACAACTTGATAATTAAACGTTAAAAGTAGATATATTTAATGAAGAGGCACCGATGGGTAATAGATGAGATCTGGCTCTTATCCCGCCCACTTGTGTCCACCTAGGACCCGATTTCTTGACACATGTTCCGAGACCAAGCATGCTAACCACATGTGGGGTGTATGGGCACCCCTATTGGCTTATTTCAAAGTACTATACTAGGGGCCACAAACTAGTTTGAGGTTTTAATGCCATGTTTATTATATGTCGCTCAATGGGCGTTTACTACTATACTATTTAGGACGTGGGTCGTTATGTTGAGGATTATACCAATGTCGCATGATCTCTCGACCGATCTCGCGACCTCTAGGTCTGTCCTCGGAGCTAGCCGACTTTGTTACGGGTAGCTTAGTGGGATGGCCCCCATGTACTTGCTTTGGGTCTGGGAACACGTCGTGTCCGAAGCCCGCCGACATACTGATGGGTGTATGTTAATTGATCTGGCAAACAGGGTGGAAGTGTGTGTGGATACTTTGGTGCACCCCTACATGGTTAAATCTTTTTGAAAAGCCATGTCCGCGGTTATGGACGATGATATGGGGTGGCCCGATCTTCTCAGCAAGCACTTGTCGATGATGATGGTGGATGATAGATAACTAGTGTGTAGCTATGATCTCTCTAGCTCAACCCTGATGCCAATGCAACAGCTCTCGAACCTTGTAGGATCTTCACAACACCACACTCTTGCGCATGCAGTCGTCGACCACGAACGGTAGTTTGCAATCTACTAATTCCAAATGGAACAACAGATCACACTCAATTGTAGTTGGTAGAAAATCGATCACAAGTAATTCTAGAGGTTCTATGAAAGAAACAACTCCAAAATAATTTTAACGTGGTCTAAACCTAACTTGTGTGGCGTCCCATCTATTTAAGAGGTTTGGGGGGTGGCCTAAGCTTGGGACGACTTGGTCCCACCTAACTAGGATACAAACCGACCCAAAGTTGGGTTCGGCTCAGGGTTCTGCCGTGGCAGAGTTTGGGCATGTTTCTCTGCCGCGGCAGCCTGTCGTGGCAAAAAAGGACTGTTTTTGTGTCGTGGCAGGAAAACGCGTCGTTTCTCTATCACGGCAGAGATCCTGCCATGTGTTGATCTTCTTCTTGGTAGCCCCTTGCGCTTCCTCCCTCTCCTCCCTCGCGCATTCTTCATTAATCAACACGCCATGCTCCATATGCTTCAACTCCTCACTCCGTGCTACGCCTACTTCTCCCATGTACCTGATCATACAGTAGCACAAAGACTTAGGTAGTATAAAGTTCTTATAAATGAAAGCATCATGTTCAACTAGGAATGAATTCACCTGATGGTCATCATTGATTTGACTCAATATTTCCTTCTAGTTCAAGCAGTTTGAATCATCATAATCCCTGTATATATCCTCATCAGACGACTTGGAGCATAGTTTCTTGATCATAGACAACTTACACTAAAGAATTACTTTTATAATTTTACTTGGATCTGACATGACTAGTAAGTTGGATAACCACCACAGAATGAATGTATAAAACTGTGAATTGTGTGAGTTTCCTCAGAATGACTTCCTCGTTTGGTCTCGAGGGGGAAATACCAGGATGGGTATGTTTGGTGTTAGTATCAGGTTTGATCCGAGTAGGGTTTTCTTATCTCTCTCTAATAGCCGATAGTTGTATCGAGTCTCTATAGGTTGTTTAGTGCAGGCTTTGCTACCACTTCAGTCCACCATATCTATGTAGGCAAGAGCCGTCGAATTCTAAGACTCCCCGTGTACTGGCCTCAGTACTGACCGCTCCCTTTTTTCTTTGCCCTTTACCGGCACCCCTTTTGCTTTAACAGGTATGAGTTCAGTGATGTTAGCAAGGTTACCCTTCTGGCTTGGCCTGGGCAGGGTTATGGACGCCATTGGTTATTCTTCAGGACTCTTAGTCCAATTTTCATCTTGTCCATACTCGGATGTTGTATCATTTCAAAATGATTTGAATCTTTATACTGTATATCTGTATTCTTGACTCTTTGAGTCATTGTTGTATATATATGGTATTGTGGATTCCATTGTGAACTATTGTGTAATGATATTACTTTGTTTTCCACCCACACACAAGTGCCTGGTGGGCATCCTTAAACCATTTCTATGCAGGTTTGAAGGGGATCGCTAAAATCTGCGTAGGGCCGACATGAGGGTGTTACACATCACCACATCCATTGTAGTGGGTGTACTCATGTGGATCAAGGTGGTTTGGAAAAGAACATATGCAATGACTCTACGTACTCCATGTGTCAAACCATGGTCAGAAAGCTCAAAAAGCTCCTGGAATGCAACTGCCACATTAAATGATGCACCAGTGTGTCAGAAGTTGCATCACCTCATGCATTGGAGTAGGTGTGCTCATGTGGCTCAGGGTGGTTTGGAAAAGAACACATGCAATGACTCTATGGACTCCATGTCTCAAACCATGGTCAGAAAGCCTAAAATGGCCCTGGAATGCAATTGCCACATGGAATGATGCACTAGTGTCACAGAAGTTGCATCCCCACATCCATTGGAGTGTGTGTTCTCATATGGATCAAGGTGGTTTTGAAAAGAACACATGCAATGACTCTTGCGACTCCATGTATCAAACCATGGTCAGAAAGCCCTAAGATCCCCTGGAATGCAACTACCACATGTAATGATGCACCAGTGTGATAGAAGTTGCATCACCACATCCGATGGAGTTTGTGTTCTCATGTGGATAAAGGTTGTTTGGAAAAGAACACATGCAATCACTCTAGGGACTCCATGTGTCAAACCATGGTCAAAAAGCCCAAAAATCCCCTAGAATGCAACTGCCACATGGAATGATGAACTAGTGTAACATAAGTTGCATCACCACGTACATTGGAGTATGTGTTCTCATGTGGATCAATGTGGTTTGGAAAAGAACACATGCAATGACTCTAGGGACTCCATGTGTCAAACCATGTTCATAAAGCCCAAATATCCCTTGGAATGCAACTGCCACATGGAATGATGCACCAGTGTGACAGAAGTTGCATCACCACATCCGATGGAGTTTATGTTCTCATGTGGATAAAGGTTGTTTGAAAAAGAACACATGAAATGACTCTAGGGACTCCATGTGTCAAACCATGGTCAGAAAGCCCAAAAAGTCCCTAGAATGCAACTGTCACATGGAATAATGCACCAGTGTGATAGAAGTTGCATCACCACATCCATTGGAGTATGTGCTCTATTGTGGATAAAGGTGGTTTGGAAAAGAACACATGCAATGACTCTAGGGATTCCATGTGTCAAACCATGGCCAGAAAGCCAAAAAAGCCCCTGGAATGCCACAACCACATGAAATGATGCACCAAAAGTTGCATCACCAGACCCATTGGGGTGTGTGTGGTCATGTGAATCAAGGTGGTTTTGAAAATAACACATGCAATGACTCTACGGACTCCATGTGTCAAACCATGGTTAGAAATCCCAACAAGGCCCTGGAATGCAACTGCCACATGGAATGATGCACCAGTGTGACATAAGTTGCATCACCTCATCCATTGGAGTGTGTTTGTGGTCATGTGGATAAAGGTGGTCTTGAAAAGAATACATGGAATAACTCTAGGGACTCCATGTGTAAAACCATGGTCAAAAATCTCCAAGATCCCCTAGAATGCAACTACCACATGGAATCATGCACTAGTGTGACAGAAGTTGCATCACCACATCCATTGGAGTGTGTGTCATCATGTCGATCAAGGTGGTTTGGAAAATAAAACATGCAATGACTCAAGGGACTCCATGTGTCAAACCATGGTCAGAAAGCCCAAAAAGCCCGTGGAATGCAATTGCCATAATAAATGATGCACCAATGTGACAGAAGTTGCACCACCACATCCATTGGAGTGAGTGTTCTCATGTGGATCAAGTTGGTTTGAAAAAATAACACATGCAATGACTCTAGGGACTCTATTGGAGATATGCTAAATGGGTATCACCATAGCACGTCCTTATTCCGGCTAACCCGGGTGGCCCCATAGTTGGTAGCAAGGCCTATGGCCTACTGGGCGGCCTAGTTAGATGGATCCAGAAGGGAGGCCCATGCCGGATAAAGGAAGGCTACGCAGGATTCACTGACGTACTCGGATCCTTGGAGTGCAAGACACGAAAGACTAGTTCATATTAGTGTAGGACTCTTTACCTTGTCCAGCAAGGACCTTTCCCTGTAAACCCTAGGCTCTGGCGCCTTTATAAGCCGGACATGTGGGAGCCTTTAGGGTACAACCTAGATTGCTACGTACAACGTGCAACATCTTGCATAGCGAACCTATCTCTGTAACTCAGTGTATTGCCATTATAGCGATTTATAGCAGGAGTAGAGTTCCGCCACCGTTGTGGGACTTGAACCTAGGTAAGCTATGTTACTGCGTACCTGCCAACTCTCCACCTTACCCCATGTCTCTAAACATGCACTATGAGGACCCCTCCATGGCGTACTCATCGGCAATACCACGACAGTTGGCGCCCACCATGGGGCAAGAGGCGCTTCGAGCTCTACACCAGGCGAGGTCGAATCTCTTCACGGGAATCAGAGACACCGTAGCCATCAGACGTGTTCTCTTCTCTAGCAACGTCCCGTCATCCCTCCAGATGAGTTCTGGGTGCCGGCGAAGAAGAACCCTACACGCTGCTCCGTCATCCCCTTCAGAGACATCCACATCTTCATCAGCGAAACCGACTCGGGTCCTAGCTCCCAATAAGTCGAAAACTCGTCAAGCCCCGCACGGACTGCCTATGAGCAGGACACGTTCGCGGAAGGATCTGGGCCGTATCTCTCCTTGGAGTATGGGGGCTCATATCAGGAAAATTCAAGGCCCACCCAAACCGCCCCTGTGCAGGATATAAAGGTGGAAGGACCCCGCAAATCCGCTTGGTTCCCCGAGCATTAGAGATGCGCAGGTCACACTTTGTCGGTGTAGTCACCATCTTCGATCTGGCCACATGCGTTCAAAGGGACGGAGAACCTCCCCGCGAATACCTCGCCAGATGGATGAGGGTGAGGGAAATCCTAGAAGGAGACCATGCCGACGAGCTCGTGTACCACTTCATGGAAGGGCTCACACCCGGAACACTCCTCCGGCATACCCTCCGAAGGCGGCAGGCCGCGGGTCCTCTCACCCTTGGTGAGATGCTCACAATCGTCAACGAATATGCGGACGCCAATGAGGAGGCCGAGGCTGTGATCGCCGTCATAGCCGGAGGAGGAAAACAACAACAACGGTCCGCCTCCATCACCCTCTACATCCACCATCACCAACACCGAAGCCAACTCCGACTCCGTCCTTGACGCGCTATACGCCGACATCAATATGAATGGCAGCGGCTCAGATGCTAACTCGGAGGAATACGATGTTGTAATGAGGGAGATCGAGTAGGAGATCGAGGAGGAGCGCGTCGAGAAGACCAACGCTTCCCACTAGGTGCCAGTCGCCATTGGGAGCGTGATGGAAGAAGACGGACAGGAACCGGAACGTGAGAGCTCCACCCATGCCAGCAGTTACCAGAGCAGCAGCCGCCAAGAAAGCCGCCGAGCCTCCGGCTCTGGCCAAGGCCTTGCCTCCTCCGGTTATCCGCCCACAATCAGCACAGGAACTCACCACGGTCCCCAGTACTGCCAGGCAATCAAACCAGCCATCAATGCCACCATCAACATCTGTAGCTAGCAACCCATTGGTTACTCCCGCCAACAAGGCAATCTACGGCGCACTCCTTGTTGAGCCTATTACCATCGCCCATATCCGAAGCGTTACGGAGCTTGATGAGAAGCGTGCGGCAATCCTAGCGGAGGCCAAGTGCATTGCGGAGTAGGGCGCTAAGCTAGACGAAGACATGGCCAAGGCGCAACAATCCATTAAGGCGGCAAGAGCTATGGAGGCTGAGTACAAGCAATTGATGTTGAAGCAAAGGCAAAGAAAGCACCAGCTCACATCGTCGAAGATCCCGGCGTTCGGCGCAGGTTGGGTTATGAGGGTTCCAAGCTGGCAAAAGCCACCCCATACATTGATTAAGAGGGGAGGCAAGTCATGCCAACTCCCGCCCTCAACATCACCGTCGCCAAGACCCTCCTAGAACAGGACAGGTCGCCAGAAGCAGTTGCTCAGGTGTACGACCTCGTCGCTAAGGCATGCAAGCAACAGGATAAGGCTACCTCACAGAGTCTTGAGTCCAACCCGGAGCTTTGCTAGTTAACCCTGAACAGCCGCAGAAGGCCAAAATCTCCCCGTGATGAGGGATCCCATACAGGCTCCACAAAGCTAAGACGAAGGGAGGCACGCAACCGGACTGACGCCATACCAATATCCTCCGATCATGGAGAAAAGGCTCATCCTCGCTGGTCACCACCTCCACCACCATATTGATGTCACGAGGAACCACAATCACGCCACCGTACAAGCATGCCACCACCTAGGCAGGCAGCCGACATGGTTGCCTCAGTGTTCACCGGCAGAGGCGGAGGCGGACAGCGTGGGCGTGGTCGGGGGACTAGCAATGGCCAGCAGAGGAGTGATTCTACACCCTCAGTGCCCCGCATTCCCCAAATGTATGAAGAGTGCTATGATATGTCATGTTTCGTCCACCTGGATGCAAATGGCAAAGCCACCCACACCAACCGCCAATGCAAAATTGTCAACGACCTCAAGGAAGACCCTGAGTCTGTCTACAAGCGAAGTAGGAAGAACAGACCCGCGGAAAGGGCAAAGGGAAGAAGAAGGAGGAGGAGTCCAAGGAATCAAGCGATATGGATGAAGACATGGAACCCAAATCTTCCGACAAGGGAGAGGGTAAAGGGAAAAATCCCTTCAAAAAGAAGGCTCCAGTCTACCACACCTTCCTTGGCACTCCCACCGCCCGAGCCCAGGAAACCTCTCTGAGGATACTGATGGCTGCCCTCCCTCCGGTTCCCTAGTACATCAGGAGGTCGGAGATTCCAATTACTTGGGATAGGAAGGACCATATAGACCTTATCCCAACAGAGAACCAGTATGCCATGGTCATCAACCCCTTGATTGACGGCATAGAGTTCACCAAGTGCCTCATGGACAGTGGAAACAGCATCAACATCATGTACCTAGATACACTGCACAAGATGAACTTGACGGAGACCGAGCTAAGGAAGAGCAACACCATGTTCCATGGAGTTGTCCCTGGCTGACAAGCAAATTCCCTAGGTTGCATCACCCTTCCGGTCGCTTTTGTTGATGTTAACAATTACCGCCAAGAGCGCATGACCTTTGAAGTGGTGCCTTTCAAGAGCGTGTACCACGTCAGTTTTGGACGCGACATCTTCCACTCCTTCCTCGCAAGGCCATGCTTTGTCTATAACAAGATCAAGATATCCGGACCAAACGGCATCATCACCGTTGACGGAAGCTTCACCAAGGCATAGGAGTGTGAGCTCAGTGAAGCCGCCTTTGCCGAAACAGTTCTCTACGGTGAGGAGTTTAAGGAGATCCAGAACCAGGTTGATGCCTCGGAGATGCCGGCTTCGAAGAAGCAGATCACTGCTGCCGAACCCGCATTCAAGGCCGCCATCAAGACCAAGAAGGTGGAACTTGTTAAAGGAGATTCCTCCAAGACCACTGTGGCGCCCCGCAAAACCACTTCTAGAAAATCGCGTTGTTTTTGTGCATTGCATCATCATGACTGCATGCTCATGTCATCATGCCACCTTGCATTTGAGCATCGTCATCATCTTGCATGGTTTGTTTAAAAACTATTTTCGAAAAAATCTGTTTTTGTTTTCTAAACGCCCTGTCTTTATTCAAACACAAAACCTGGGTCTCCGGAATGTTTTGTTTTGTCTACCCACGGGTTGCAAAAGCCCCGTTTTAAATAAATAAAAATTTTAAATTGTTTTTAGGAGGCAGCCCGCCAGGCCCGAAAGGCCAGCTGGCCACCTCCAGATAAAATCCTAGCTACCCCCAAATCTTTTCCTACCTAATCCTAATCTACCCATCCTCAGCCACATCACCCCGGCCAATCACCACCCGCCACCTCACCACTTCCTCCACCCCATCCACTCCTAACCTTCCACCTCACCCCAAGCCCCATCCTACCACGCCTACCTTTTTCCCTAGCCCCACCACGTCGCCCCACCGACCCTGGCCACTCCCGTGCCCACCTACCCGCGCGGGCCCCACCTCCCGGGATGGACAGACGCGTCCGTCCTCTCCCCCGGTCGCTCGCTCGCAATCCCCACCTACCTCGCCGTCACCCTCTCCCTTCCCTTCCTCTCCACGCTCGCCTTCCTCCTCTGGTGCCTCGACCGCCGCGAGTTAGACCCCCTCCCGCCGCCGGCGAGAGACCCTCCCCACCGTCCGCGATCCCTACCTCACGCGCCTCTCTCGCCCGGTTCCTCCCTCAACCCCCGTCGCCTCCCTCCTCTGTTTTCCCCACCCCGAACTGCTCTCTCCTCCTCCCATGCTCGAGCTGCCTCCCTCCCGCAGACCCCGCTCCATCCTCGCGCGATCCCCTCGTCTCTTGTCGCGTCGCCCACCTTCTTCTCTCCCCGTAATCCCCCCCTCGCCGAGCTACTCTCCTCCAGAGGCTGTGCTCGCCGCGCGCGTCCTCTCAGTCTCCCGGCCACCGCCTGCTACCGGACCTCACCCCCCGCTGTTCGCCCGTCCGCCGCCCTCTGGCGGGGATCACTCACCGAGCATGCGTCCCGCCGCCGCCTGCGAGCTCGGCCTCGCCGGTGATCTCCTTCACCCCGTCAGGAGAACCTCGCCTCCAGGCCGCCATCTCGCCGCGCCGGCCTCCGCCCCGCCTCCTCTGCGTCCTCCCCCCCGACCGCTTCCAGCCGCCGCCGTGACGTCGTTCTTCGCGTGTCGCGCCTGCAAGGTCGCCAGGCGCCGGCCGCCGTCGTTCCTCCCGGCGTCGCCTCGGTCACCATCTCGCATCGCTGTCCGCGCCCCTGTCAAGCTCCTCTCGCCCCAACTGCCTCCCGCCTCCCTTCCTAGTGACATCGTTGCCCCGAGGAAGTCCACCGTCTCCCTGCCTTCTCTGTCATTGACTCTGCTTGACACCCGCAGCAGCGCTGCTGGCCTCCCTAGTGCCTCCTTGCGAGACCCTGTGCCACCGCCACCGAGTCTGCGTCGCCCTGCCGGCCCTAGCCTCCGGTGCAGCGCCTCCTCGTCACCCGCGCGTCGGTGCGTCCCCAGCGACCACCCTGTGCATGCAAGGTCACTGTCGACTCGTTCCCTGAAGCCAAGGGACATGAGGCCCTGCGCCTTGCCACGCCATTCGTCTTTGGCAACCACCCCATTTTTGGCTTTCACGCGTGAACGTGTGTGCTTGTATGTGTGTATCACGTGGTCTCCCGAGCATGCTTCGGGTATCATGACCATCCGAAGATCCGTGTTGCATATCTTCCTGATCGTGTTATGCATTATCAAGAGCTTCTTCTACTCCACTCGCCAAGTTCGTCGATGCATCACACCGCTCTAGCCGTCAACAAGATCTTCGACAAGGATACCGAGTTCTCCTTCACGGAACCAAAGGTCCCGTTCCGGAACCCCGAAGACCGATCCATTGGCACGTCATGATCTCTGACACGATCGCCGGGACCCCGTTCACGGAGGCGAAGCCCGAACCAAGATCGCCGAGCCCCCCCCTATGTGTGACCCCTATCTTATCCGTCCCTATTTTTGTAATATAACATTTATCTTGTTGCATAATTAAATTGTCATGCTTGCATACATATTGTGGGTGTTTGAGGGTGTTTCGACGATTCATCTAAATTAAATATGGGATCCATATGCGGGCAAATCTAGTCTTATATTGGTCCCATTTAAATTGGTGTAGCGAACCAGTGCTATCTTTTGCCATGTTAAGACAACATTTAAATTGTGGGGTATCTAAACAACTTGAACCACTTAAATTTTTGCCGGGACCCCGGTTCCGTTAATATGGCCTAAATGCATCGCACCTTTGCCATGTCATACATCATACATGCATCATGCCCGATTTTCTACCGTAGTATTAAATAGTCCATCCGGTGTTTCTTCTAGTGCTTTGCTTCTTCACGGATTAGGCCGATGAGTTGATGCGAGTGTCGACCCGATCTTCGGATGAACCTTCGGCAAAGATTTCAGGCGAGCATCTCCCCCTTTCTACCTATCTTACTTTTATAGTCTTTATTCCATCCTGTTGATCTATTGCTATCTGTGTTGCGATGCTCTAGTTCTCGTGCCCGTGATATCCCTTGCAGCCTTATATTGCCTTGGACACATCCTATTACCTGTTGTTTGGTAGATAGTTGGACTGGCGCGTCGTAGTCGCTTGCTCAAGTGCTGTTGCGTGTCGTCCAGTACCACAGCTGTTGGAAGGTTGCCGCATGTTTAATGTTGGAGATGATCATGGCTTTAATTACTGTTTAATAACTAAAATTGAAGTAGGTAAATAATGCAGAGGCACCGGTGGGTAATAGAAAATATTTGGTTTTTAACCGCTCACTGGTGTCCCGTAGGACCCCGAGTTCTTGACACCTGTTCCGAGATCGAGCGCGCTAACCACAGGTGGGGTGTGTGGGCACCCCCATCAATTAGTACCTGATTTCAAAGTACTGTACCGGGGGCCACAAAGTAGTTTGGGGCTTTATTACTATCCTGTACTTATGCCATGCTTTACTGCTTTATTTACGATTGCGCGTGGAGCGCGTGTACTGTTTAGGTAAGCGGAGTGTTTTCGCGGTATCGACAAGCCCAGTCACACTTTCGGGTTCCCAGTAGTTTACAGCTATTGACGCAAACCCTGGGTCCGTCTCGGAGACCGGCCGACTTTGTTACGGGTAGCTTAGTGGGGTGGCCCCCCATGCTTGCTTTGGGTCTGGGAAACGTCGTGTCCGAAACCCCGTCGACATACCGTTGGGTGTATGTTTTGTGATCTTGTACCTACCTGATCTGACAACAAGGGTGTAGGTGCGTGTGGAAACTTTGGTGCACCCCTGCAGGGTTAAATCTTTTCAAGAAGCCGTGTTCGCGGTTATGGACGACTTGGAGCACAGTTCTCGATCATAGACAACTATAACTAAAGTTTACTGTTATAATTTGACTTGTATCCGATATGACTAGTAATCAGCTTCACTGCAACGGAATGGCTAAATAAAAGTACCAACAACTGCTGGGTTTGGGATATCTCATGCTAATTGTATCTGACTAGTAAGTGTTGCAACTACAATGGAATGGTTAACTAAAAGTCCCCACTGCTTATTATATCAGGATGACTATCTATATCTGACTAGTAATTGCTGCAACGATAACTGAATAAATAAAACTGCCAACGGTGTGAGTTCCTCGGTTGACTTCCTCGTTTGGTCTCGAGGGGGAAACACCAGGATGGGTATGTTTGGTGGTAGTATCAGGTTGGTTCCGAATAGGTATTTCTTACCCCTCTCTGATAGCCGCTATTTGTATCGAGTCTCTATAGGTTGTTTAGTGCATGTCGCGCTGCCGCTTCAGTCCACCATACCTATGTAGGCGAGGACCGCCGAATTCTAGTCTCGCCGTGTACTGGCCTCAGTACTGACCGCTCTCTTTTTCCTTTGCCCTTTGTCGGCACCCCTTTTGTTTTTAGCAGATTTTGAGATCGACGTCGTTAGCAGGGTTACTCTTCCGGCTTGGCCTGGGCAGGGTTATGGACGCCATTGGTTATTCTTCAGGGCTCTTAGCTCGATTTGCTTCTTGTCCGTAGTCGGATGATGTATCGTTTTCAAGGTGATTTGGATCTTTGTATTGTATATCTGTATTCTTGACTCTTGGAGTCGTTGTTGTATATATCTGTTTTGTGGGTTCCATCGTGGACTATTGTGTAATGATATTACTTTGTTTTCCACCCGCACGAAAGTGCCTGGTGGGCACCTTTGAATCGTTTCTATGCGGGTTTGGCGGGATTCGCTAAAACTTGCATAGGGCCGATTCCGAGGGTGTTACAACCACCGCCGTTGGCATGGACCTGGATCCCAAATAGGAAAGCGTGCTCGTCAAGTTCCTCCGTGAAAATGGGGACATCTTTGCCTGGCAACCTGCCGACATGAAAGGTGTACCTAGGGAACTTGCCGAGCATAGCTTGAATATTGATCCTAATGCCAAACCGGTGAAACAACCTCTGCGACACTTTGGTGATGAAAGGAGAAGGGCTATAGGGAAAGAAATAGCTAGGTTACTTAAGGTTGGCTTAATCCGAGAAGTTATTCACACCCGATGGGTGAAAAAATCCTATACTTGTCCCCGAAAAGGGAACCAATGAATTAAGAATGTGCGTTGATTACACCGGCTTGAACAAAGCGTGTCCGAAGGATCCATTTTCTTTGCCTCGCATTGACCAAGTAATTGACTCAACAGCTGGCTCAGAACTTCTGTGTTTTCTCGATGCCTACTTAGGTTACCACCAAATCCGGATGCAAAAGTCGGACCAACTAGCCACTTCGTTCACCACACCCTACGACACGTATTGCTACGTCACGATGCCCTTTGGGCTAAAAAAAAGTTGGTGCTACTTACCAGCGGACAATGCAACGTTGTCTACACGACCAAATAGGTTGCAACATACACGCTTACGTGGATGACATCGTGGTAATGTCAAAGAAATCAAATGATCTTATCGCTGACTTGCAGGAAACCTTCGACAATCTTTGGAAATACAACATGATGCTGAACCCCAAGAAGTGCGTCTTCGGGGTACCTTCCAGAAAGCTATTGGGTTTCATTGTTTTGCATCGTGGAATCAAGGTGAACCCGGGGAAATCAAGGCCATCATCGACATTAAACGTCCAACATGCCTGAAGGACATATAAAGGCTCACAGGCTGCGTAGAGGCAATAAGCCGGTTCATCAGCCGACTTGGTGAGAAAGCTATGCCGCTCTACAAGTTGCTCAAGAAGGCGGACAAATTCATATGGACGGACGAGGCTGACGCAGCACTTCAGGAGTTGAAGAGAATACTCTCCTCCCCACCAATACTTGTAGCACCGGTGTCAAGGGAGCCTATGTTAGTTTACATGGCGGCAACCAACGAGTCATCAGTCGTCATCGTGGTGGAGCGCAAGGAACCAATGCATGAATATGGAGTTCAGCGACCCGTTTACTTCGTAAGCGAGGTCTTGACGGAATCCAAACAACGTTACCCACACTACCAAAAGATAGCTTACGGAGTTTTCCTTGCTTCACGCAAGCTAAGGCATCTATACTACTTATAAATGAGCAAACATGAATTTCTCTAAACGCACCCCAGGAATCCTACACCGACCAATTACCACCGCACGATCAGCCCAATAAACGCTATCTAACAGGTATCACTAACCTTATCCACTGTATGGTGTACGCTTAGAAATTTAGAATGACGGACACGCACTTATCCCGCACGAAATTTTTTTCCACGGCTGCAGCCCCCGCGATCCTCCCCTCGCATCGCCGAAATCATCGCAGATCACAGGCTTTACTAACCTGCAACCCGACATCTCCCTGCCTTGCGCCGCCAGCAGCAGCACCGGCAAGAACTCCCCGCTGACGCCCCTCTCCACGCTCATCTCACCAGCGACGTCACAGCCTTCTCCGCGACACCGAAGTCCCTCAAGCCCCTCACCCTTAACCCCGATGTGTCGCTCCTGTCGCCGTCTACAGCGTCGATTCCCCACCATGCCCCACCCACTCCTGGGACACCGCTGTCCCGCGACGGCACAGACCCTGCTCTCCAGGCGACATCGCCGTTCCCCGCGCTCCTGCTCTCTAGGAGACACGTTTTGCATAGTTTATTGTACACCGACTCCACCTACCATTTTGATCTGGAGCTCCTCTTTCCTAAGGTCACCCGTGGAATTTCCTGGCCCTCCTATGCGTGTTAATCTAACGATGTACTGTACTTTTTTCTTTGGTAGTTGTGTGCTTGCTACGTGCTTGATGAAATTCCCACATGAGGCATGCGTTTATGGAGGAGATCAGGTGCACATTAAATTTCTGTTTGCTGCAGTAGACCTTTCACGTGTATTTTTCTCTTTACTACTGTATGCTAATCTAGCACTTGGGGAACTCACATCTTCGATTTTTTATGGATAACTATAGCATGAAGGCAACATCCCTCTAGAAAATATCTCCTTTATATTACAGGTGATGTTTTTATACGTATCTTCAGTTCTTCACACGGAACACCAGAAAGCATAATACAGTAATCTGATTTATTTATCTTTCCAAGATGTAGTCGTTTGTTCTATAATCTGGCCTCCAGGTCTCATCTTAATGACTAATTTATTTCATGTATGTATATATGTAGTGTCTTTGCAAAACTGAGATATCTACTTGACTTCGTCCTAATTTGGAGAAGATCGAATATCCTATGGTTATCCATCAGAAGAAATAAGAAAGTCAAGGAATATATTACACATTAACTTGGCCAACAGTATTTCCCCGCGAGTGCGACAAAAGACCTACTCCATGTGGCTATACAAAGGCATTATTGCTTGATCTTTATTTGTAATTAAACTCTTCCAGAATACCATTTTTCAAGGTAGGATCTCATCTTTTTTGTTTGAACTTTGCATCCAGCAATTGTATTTATACTGTCATATAATAAGCTTCAGCTAATTCTAATGATTTGTGGATGAAAGACCAATGTGTTCAAAGAATACAAACTATCTGGAATTCTGAATGCGTTAATGGCTTCAAGCAGCATTTGGTGTACTCTGGATTCTAATCATGACTTAACTTCGTTCCTTGCAGTTCTGAGATATCATTGTCAAATCTATCACCTGAATGATGTTCTGACAGTGTAAATGTTCTGGCTCATGCTGCCCCTTCTGTCTTCTTTGTGCTCTCTTATTTACATGTTCCTTTTGATGGAAGTTTGTCATATATGACTTGAACTCTAAACCTGATCACCTGTAGTTGTAGACATCTGTGTCTGCACTTTAACGTGCATTTGGCTTATCATGTTAACTGTGGTGAATTATTTACTAAGTCAGTATGTGTGTTCGCGTGCTTATAAATTTCTAGATATTCCATTTAGCCAGCTGCTTGATTCCAACACTCTAAAATGATTGCCCTGAGATTGTATCTGCTTTCTTACCATGAATCTTATCTTTTGCAGGCAGAGTGTAGTCATAGTAATTTATCTAATTAACTAAACAAGGTATAATGTACAGTAACAAAAAAGCTTTCATACATATATATGCCACTTGCCACCTCATGTTTAATTTAATGGAGATGGTAAATGGTGGAGTTTGTACCAAAATCAGTGCACGATTCTTTTATTCCAGATCGTCCTTGCAAGACCAATCATGTCAGATGCGACCAAATTGATTAAGAATTTTTGATATAGGTTTATCATGGGTGACCTGTTTATTTTTATATGAAGCCCCTGGCAGTAATTTCGAGAATATCCATTTTTCTATCCAAGTTTTTATTTGCAAGCATATAGGCCATCACCTTGATGCCATTTTAATGAAAAATCAGAAACCAAACCTATGACAGTGTTTATCATGTTTTGAATGTGTTTATCCAAGTGACAAATGCATACATGCTTAGATACACTCTGACTATGTTCCGATGGAGATGCAACTAACTGATCTGATGATTTGATTTGGAGTTCGGTCAGATGGTGGTCTCATAATAGTGATTGGCGGGTATGGGTGGTATCGGCTTCCGTTAGGCGTTAGGCAGGAACCAATGTCCTGGCAAGCAGATGAGCATGGGGGGAAAGTGACCTGGCTGAGTGGAGAGGAGGTTGGGGAACGCTATTGGGCACATGCCAGGCGGGAACCAATGTCCTGGCAGTTGGATATGCATGCGGAGGAGAGTGACCTAGCCGTGCGGAGTGGAGGTCGGGGAACGACACCGGTAGCATCACCATGTGGGACGTTGATGTGTGTGTTGGGGGGGAGGGGGAGCGGTGTGTTTTGAAGCATCAGTTGTAGTCTCGACGCATACATAGAAGGGGGAAGGGGATGCGATGCGGCACATAGGATAAAACATGCAAGAAAAATCTTATTGCGTAATTGTATAGTCATGTTATTACATAATTATATATGTGATTGTATAGACGTGCATTGCACGTGCACGCCTACTAGTTATTTCTAGGAGCACCCTATCACAGTGGTGAGCAAAGCTCCACTGTCCGACATCATCAACAACAACGACGCTACAGGAAGAGTGGCAAAGTGGGGCATTGAACTTGCCACCTTTGAAATCACCTATAAGAGGCGCGACGCTATCAAATCACAAGCATTGGCGGATTTTATCGCAGATTGGACAGAACTGCCAAAAGACACTCCTATGCTAGAGCTAGAATATTGGGTCAAGCACTTTGACGGATCAAAGCTACTCAACATCTCGTGGGCTGGTGTATTATTGCAATCACCAATAGGAGAAAAGTTGCAATACATCCTTCAGATCCACTTCAATGTTGCCAACAACATGGCGGAGTATGAGGCCCTCATTCACGGACTTCGTGTGGCCAAGGATATTGGCATCAGGCACATAGTTTGCTGTGGAGATTCCAACTTGGTTGCCCAGCAAATAGCTGTCACCTGGAACGCGCGGAACCCTATGATGGCGGCATATCGAGACGAAGTAGACGAAATAGCCAAGTGCTTCGAGCTATGAAGTCAAGTACGTCAAAAGGGAGGAGAATGAGGCGGTAGATCTGATGTCAAAGATTGGATCAGCTCGCCGACCAATTCCGCTAGGCGTTTTCCTGGACCATTTATGGACCCCATCCGTGAAGGGAGCGGACCCCGACAACCCGGATAGAGTGGACTCATTTGTTGCTACACTAATAGTGACCTCTCCGGCTTGGACGAGACCGTTCATGGACTATCTACAAGACAGAACTTTGCCCATCGACGAAGTTGAAAGCCGGCAAATAGTACGCAGAGCAAAAGGCTACATCATCATTTATGGCCAGCTATACAAAAGAAGTACCACAGGAGTTTTCCTTTGATGCGTCTCCCAGCAGCAAGGTATTGAAATCCTTAGAGAAATACATCTCGGAGTCGGGCATCACGTTGCTCCCCGATCGTTGCTGGCGAAGGCCTTCCGGCAAGGATTCTATTGGCTAACTGCCAAGGTAGACGCCGAGAAGTTGGTACAAATATGCCTTGGGTGTCAGTTCTATGCAAGACAGCCAAGTGTTCCAGCCGAAGAATTGCGAACCATACTGATAACTTGGTTGTTTGTAGTCTGGGGGCTGGACATGGTGGGGCCTTTACAGACAGCACCCTGTGTATTTACACACTTGCTAGTAGCAGTGGATAAGTTCACAAAATGGATTGAAGCTAAACCCATTAGAAAGCTTGATGGGGCAACAGCCCTAAAATTTGTCTGGGATCTAGTGGTAAGATTTGGTCTCCCACACAACATCATCACCGACAATGGTAGAAATTTGTCTCTTAGAGAAGTTGAGGAGTATTGTCATAAAAAAGGCATCCGCCTTGACCTAGCATCTGTGGCACACCCACAGTCAAATGGGCAAGTTGAAAGGGCCAATGGACTAATTCTGCATGGAATCAAGCCACGCTTAGAAGCACCACTACGTAGAGCAGCTGGGGCTTGGGCGGAGGAATTACCATATGTCTTGTGGATTTTACGAACAACACCCAACAGATCCACCGGCTTGACTCCTTTCTTCATGGTTTATGGAGCAGAAGTCGTCCTTCCATCCGACATCCTCCACGATGCACCAAGAGTCACCACCTATAAGGAGGATGACGCTGAAGAATCTAGACGCCTATATGTGGACCTACTTGAGGAAGAGCACGTCTTGGCATGCCAGAGATCTTCCATCTACTAGCAGAAGCTGCGTGTCTACCATAGTCGCCATGTAAAGCATCGCTCGTTTAAAGAGGGGGATTTGGTGCTTAGACTCAAGCAGGATAAATCACACAAACTATCCCTACCTTGGAAAGGACCGTTCATCATAAGCAAAGCATTGCTAAATGGTTCCTATTACCTCGTTGATATTCGCGAGTTGAAAGATAGGCCAAAAAATCGCAAGCGCAAGCAACGTGACTCCGATGATAATTACCCAGAGACAGATCGGCCATGGAACATAGCACAGCTACGTCCCTTTTACACTTAGCACATTTATATTATGTAATGAGTTTCTTATATGATCAATGAAATAAAGCATTTGGTTCACTCATATTCTTTGAGTCTTTTACCTCCTTTAGTTGTTCATTTTTGGAACATATAAACCCTTTATGCACAAGTTTCCATTTGCACTTGTGAAAGTTCCGCCTACGGGTGTTAGCTTAAGTTTTCTGGTCTACACGTTTTCTGAAGTTTTTATGTGGATTCCAGAGTAGTGACTTCTCAGCACTCAAAGCCGGCGATTTTGCTCTTAGGTTCTTGATGGTGCTATTAAGCATCATCACCTGAGGGCATAGCTCTGTGCTGCGAGTCTTCCGTCTCACGAAAGGTCAAGCATACAAACCAGAATAATGGATAAGCCAGCACTTGCTTCAAAAATATAGACATGCTGGAAACAGATAAGTAGCAGGAAACTTGAGTACAAGTTTTTCTGCCTTAACAACACATAAGTTTTTCCGCATACACTTCGCAGAGACATATTTAATACAAAACATTGTTTTTCATGGCTCTGCTGCAGGGGACTTTGTGGTGGCATCATCAGGAGAGCCAGGCCGGGAGAGCTCATCAAACTCGAAAGGAGATGGGCTAGACTCAGACGAAGCCATGTCTTCATCAAGGATCTCGGTAGGCACGAAGACATCTGCATTGACCATTCTGGCAATCCTGGTGTCATAGCTGGAGAGGGGATTCCAAATAGCATCACTATCAATTTCCTTCCCTTCCTCATCCAGTTTGGGAAAGCCGGAGGTCACCAGATCGATGTCGGAGTTGTCGTAGTGTGCCTTGACCAAGGACAGGGTCATCCTTGCACCAGCCCGGACACAAGAGGCTTTCCAATCCTTGACTTTCTTGGGGGCTCGGCGCAGGATTTCCGCGTACTTGGCCGCTGAGTCTGCCGCCTTGATGTTTATTCCTAGAGGCTGGGTTATCTCCTTGGCCTGCGCAATGGCGGTGTTGACGAAGTTGCCGGCAAGAATCATGCATTCCTTGGGATCTGGAACACCTTCACCCAAGTTGGCCAAGCCAATGGGAGTTGTGGTTTGCATAAGATACAAGGACCATGAGTACAAACAAATCAAATGATTATCCAAAGTACAGAATTGACCAAGATGGGGAAAAGTTACCGAAGATGCTCGTCTCCGCCTGCTTGCATGTCTCCGCCAAGATGTCCCGCTCCTTCTAAACTGTCTTGTACACCTCAAGGTTCCTTGCATTCTGCTCTTTGGCAGCTTGGTTCTATTCCTTGAGTTGTGCAAGTTCGTTCTTCAAGCGCCGCATCTCGCCATTAGCAGACTCTTGCAGTGCCTTCATCGCCTCATCATGGCCCTTGACAGCATCAGCCAGGTCTTTCCTCAAGATTTTGTTCTCATCATCGAGCTCTTGGATATGCTTGGATTGCTCGACGATGCTCTTGGCCTTGGCAATGGCTTCTATAAGACGGAAATCAGAAAGCGCTATGAGAAGACGGCAGAAATGAATTCATGAGGAAAAGTAAGGAGCTGTTAAAAGAAATAGACTCTGGCTATTTTTGATTTGTTGCTTCATGAAGGCTATTTTACCCTATTCAAGGTCCAGTTCCTTCCGCAAAGCGCCAAACCTCTCATTGGCGGTGATCCTCCGTCTATTCTCGTTCTGCAAACAAGCAAGCATGCTTAGTTTATCTAGAGCATCTAGTCGGAACTATCTGGTTTCAACTACACGCTCGGGGGCTACAACACAAGATTTTAATCAGCAAGTATGCTACTCTTAGAGCATCTAGCCGGAATTCTTCTAAGTTTCCACCTAGTCGTTCGGGGGCTACACTATCAATTTCTACTCTTAGTTCTTTGGAGCACTTAGGCCAATAACTTCTGTTTATCCGCCTAAGAGCTCGGCGCCTACAGAGGGATATACTACACAAAATAAAAGAAGTGAAGTTAAAAAGACTTACAATGGCAATAAGCTTGAGATTGTTGGCCAGATTGGCATATGCAGTATGGAAGATACCAGCATTGTTATACATGGCATCCGCCTGCGCAATGAGATCATCTAGGCACAACATCGGAGGAGTCGCAGCCAAAGGAGATGTTGAAGCCGGAGGCATGGATGATGCCCTAGCCACCTGTTGCATTTTCAGAACAGTTGATGGCTTAAAGGATCCCGCCTTGTCCATTGCCACAACCACCTCCGCCTCCATCTCTTCCATTACTTGTTTCCTTTTCTCGGTGGCATCCTTAGTCGGAGCTTCAGCCACTTTAGAAGAAGTGCTCTCCGGCGTCGCTTGACCGCTGGGAGCAACGTTCAATTCGATAGAGCCTAAGACATCAAGGATTGGATTGACATCTGTCTCCATGACGGAGATCTTAGGGATGATGGGGAACGAAGGCCCAGCGGGTCCAGCAGAAGGCTTAGCGGCAGGAGTTGGGGGAGCACTAGCAGGAGAGGGCTTGGCAGCCACATCTCTGGTCAGCATGTCACGAATGTTTTTTGACCCTCCAGCATCTCTGGAGGATCGCTTCAAACTAGTAACGGTTTTCCTCCTAAAATGTACAAAGTATAAGCACAAGAGTTGAAAAAAGGTATGAGCTAAAAGTACAATCCAGAGAATGAATATACTTACTCCACGGCAGGAGCCTTGGTGAGGGGAATGCTAGTGGATTTCTTCTTCTCGGCCTCTAAGGCGGCGGTGGATCGTCTGGAGACTCCACTCTTCGATTTCTTCTTCTTTTTGGCCTTGGCAGCAGCGTAAGAGGTGGAGCTCTTCCGCTTTCACGCTGTCGGGGCTGGCTGATCCTTGGGGCATCACCATCGGACACCACCTGGATATCCTTCAGCTTGGGATCATAGACCTGGAAGGCCATCTGATCTGCCGCCAAGGTCGCCAGCTGGGATACATAGGAGTGTTCGACTGACAACTTCAAGTCGGAAAAACCTTAGAGTATATAACGAGCAACAAAGGAAACAAAAGCTACCTCTAGGCATTTGTCGCAATCAAACATGTCATAGGTGATCTTGAAGCCGCGCTTCTTGTCCTTCACCTTGACGATGTCCTTTAGCCAGAGTTTGACAGAGTCAGTGGAGAAGTTATCCCATGAAATTTGCATGGGATCCCTCCTGTCTTGAGTGTATTTGCACATCAACTCGGCACGGTGCTGCAGAGGCTGGATCCGCCTAACAAACCAGCACATGGCTAGATCCAAGCCTGTCAGACCTCCATCCACGAGCCATTCAATCCGCCTTACAGTGCGGTTGGCCTCGTCGTCGGACGGAAGGGAGGCTGGGGTCTACCATGCGGGCACCTCGGCGGTGGCTCTGTCAACAAAATCGTGATATGTCTCAAGGTGGTCAGGCAGGGGAATATCTGGGCCATAAAAGTATGTGCGCTTCTAGTTCTTGCATGACTCATGCCCTATGATGTCGGGGAAGCGCCGGCTAGGCCAGATCTTAAAGCTAATGGTTCCACAAATCCGCAACTCGTCCTTGGACTCTACAGACTCTCTTGACGATAAAAAGTACACAAACAGATCTAACCTAGGTTTGATGCCCAGGAATCCTTTGCACAGAGCTACGAAGTTGCTAAGGACTAAGATGTTGTTGGGAGAGAGGTTGTGGGGAAGTACCCCCGAAGTGTCGGAGGATGTCCAGGAAGAAGTTGGAGACTAGCAGGCTTACGCCTCGTACCAGCTAAGCTTTGAGGTATACCTTCTCTCCATCTTGGGGAGAAGGGACCACGTCGCCGGCTGGCGCCGGCCGCCAGACCAAATCCTTCACCACGGGGAGATACCCCTCGGTGACCAGTTCTTGCAAATCTTCGGCGGAGAGGTCAGAGCCCCTCCACACTTCCTTGTGGGAGTCATTATGTTCTTCAGGGGCATCTGGCGCCGCTCTTTCTTGGTTGTCACCGGTGGTTTCCACCACGGCGGTGACAGGGATAACCACCCCCTCTAGCGGGATAGTTACTCCCTGAGATGGCTTTGGAATAGCCTCGGGGGTCATCGTCGTTGAAGGAATGGAGCTGCTGGAGGCCATTGTGATGATGGAGTAGGTGGATAAGAAGAGGTCTCTGGCTAGGGTTTTCCGAGGAGGAGCTTGAACGGGCGCGCGGCTGGAGGAAGACGAAGATGAGGAAGCAAATCTGGGTAAAAAGAAAATAACCTGGCCGCGGTGAAAATATATAGACCCCGCGTCAAGATTTGTGCTAAGGGATCTGATGGACGGAGCGTTGCCGACGTGGAGACGAGCGTGGGCGGTAATTTCGCCATGTCCTCCATCTTTGCCGCTTTACCGTTTCGGATTTCGCGCATGTTAAAATAGTTGATGATTAAATTCCATGACTTCTATGAGTTTCGAGGTAGCGTAGGTTGCACCCTATGTCATCCTCCTGACAGTTGCAGTGAGGTGTCACATCTGAAGATTCCATCGAAGGCGGAGATTGTGCGGCTCAAGAAACGAAGACTTAAGGAATCTCCTGCTACATTGCGAAGGCGAAGAGGATTGCAGGGTTCTTTGGGAGACCTTTGAGATATTGCTCGACAAATTGCCAACATCACCTAGACGGAGCATTCAAAGATCAATGGGCAAGACGGCGCAAGATTTCAAAGTCCTCCCCGGGCTACTGTTGGGGATATGATAAATGGGTATCACCATAGCACGTCCTTATTCCGGCTAACCCGGGTGGCCCATAGTTGGTAGCAAGGCCTATGGCCTGCTGGATAGTTAGACGGATCCAGAAGGGAGGCCCATGTCGGATAAAGGAAGGCTACGCAGGAGTCACCGACGTACTCGGGGCCTTGGAGTGCAAGACACGAAAGGCTAGTTTGTATTAGTGTAGGACTCTTTACCTTGTCCGGCAATAACCTTTCCCTGTAAACCCTAGGCTCTGGCGCCTTTATAAGCCGGACCTGTGGGAGCCTTTAGGGCACAACCTAGATTGCTACGTAAAATGTGCAACATCTCGCATAACGAACCTATCTCTGTAACTCGGTGTATTGCCATTATAGTGATTTATAGCAGGAGTAGAGTTCCGCCACCGTTGTGGGACTTGAACCTGGGTAAGCTGTGTTACCTCGTACCCGCCAACTCTTCGCCTTACCCCACGTCTCTAAACACGCACTGTGAGGACCCCTCCATGGCGTACTCGTCGGCAATACCACGACAGACTCCATGTGTCAAACCATGGTCAGAAACACCAAAAAGGCCCTATAATGCAATTACCACATGGAATGATGTACCAGTGTGACAAAAGTTGCATCACCACATCCATTGGAGTGTGTATTCTCATGTGGATCAAAGTGTCTTGGAAAAGAAGGCATGCAATGACTCTAGGGATTCCATATGTCAAACCATGGTCAGAAAGCCCAAAAATCCTCTAGAATGCAACTACCACATGGAATGATGCACCAATGTGACAGAAGTTGCATCAACATATCCATTGGAGTGTGTTTTCTCATGTGGATCAAGGTGGTTTGGAAAACAACACATAAAGTGACTCTAGGGACTCCATGTGTAAACCCATGGTCAGAAAGCCCAAAGAGCCCCTAGAATGCCACTTCCACATGGAATGATGCAACAACGTGACAAATGTTGCATCACCACATCCATTGGAGTGTGTGGGATCATGTGGATCAAGGTGGTTTTGATAAGAAAACATGCAATGACTCTAGAGACTCCATGTATCAAACCATGGTTAGAAATCCCAAAAATCCACTGGAATGCAACTGCCACATGGAATGATGCACCAGTGTGACAGAATGTGCATCACCACATCCATTGTAGTGTGTCTGGTCATGTGGATGAAGGTGGTTTTGAAAATAACACATGCAATGACTCTAGGGACTCCATGTGTCAAACCATGGTCAAAAATCACAAAAGGCCTCTGGAATGCAACTACCACATGGAATTATGCACTAGTGCGTCAGAATTTGAATTACCACATCCATTGGAGTGTGTGTTCTCATGTGGATGAAGGTGGTTTTGAAAAAAACACATGCAATGACTCTAGGGACTCCATTTGTCAAACCATGGTTAAAAGGCCCCAAAAGCCTCTGAAATGCAACTACCACATGGAATGATGCACCAGTGTGACATAAGTTGTATCACCACATCCATTGGAGTGTTTGTTATCATGTGGATCAAGGTGGTTTTGAAAATAACACATGCAATGACTCTAGGGACTCCATGTGTTAAATCATGGTTAGAAATTCCAAAACGCCCCTAGAACTCAACTCCAACATGGGATAATGCACCAGTGTGATAGAAGTTGCATCACCACATCCATTGGAGTGTGTGTGGTCATGTGGATCAAGGTGGTTTGGAAAAGAACACATGCAATGACTCGAGGGACTCCATGTGTCAAACCATGGTCAAAAAAACCCAAAAGGCCCCTGGAATTCAACTACCACATGGAATAGTGAACTAGTGTGACAGAAGTTGCATCACCACATCCATTGGAGTGTGTGTTCTCATGTGGATCAAGGTGGCTTGGAAAAGAACACATGCAATGACTCTAGGGATTCCATGTGTCAAACCATGGTCAGAAAGCCCAAAAATCCCCTGGAATGTAATTGCCACATGGAACGATGCACCAATGTGACAGAAGTTGCATCACCACATCCACTGGAGTGGGTGTGCTCATCTGGATCAAGGTGGTTTTGAAAATAACACATGCAATGACTCTAGGGACTCCATGTGTCAAATCATGGTCAGAAACTTCAAAAAGCCTCTGGAATGCAACTGCCACATGGAATGATGCACCAGTGTGACATAGTTTGCATCACCACATCCATTGGAGTCTATGTGGTCATGTGGATCAAGGTGGTTTTGAAAAGAACACATTCAATGACTCTGGGGACTCGATGTGTCAAACCATGGTTAGAAATCCCGACAAGCCACTGGAATAATGCAACTGCCACATGGAATGATGCACCAGTGTGACGGAAGTTGCATGACCACATCCATTGGAGTGTGTGTGTGGTCATGTGGATCAAGGTGGTTTGGAAAAGAACACATGCAATGACTCGAGGGACTCCATGTGTCAAACCATGGTCAAAACAACCCAAAAGGCCCCTGGAATTCAACTACCACATGAAATGGTGAACTAGTGTGACAGAAGTTGCATCACCACATCCATTGGAGTGTGTGTTCTCATGTGGATCAAGGTGGCTTGGAAAAGAACACATGCAATGACTCTAGGGATTCCATGTGTCAAACCATGGTCAGAAAGCCCAAAAATCCCCTGGAATGTAATTGCCACATGGAACGATGCACCAATGTGATAGAAGTTGCATCACCACATCCACTGGAGTGGGTGTGCTCATCTGGATCAAGGTGGTTTTGAAAATAACACATGCAATGACTCTAGGGACTCCATGTGTCAAACCATGGTCAGAAACTTCAAAAAGCCTCTGGAATGCAACTGCCACATGGAATGATGCATCAGTGTGACATAGTTTGCATCACCACATCCATTGGAGTCTGTGTGGTCATGTGGATCAAGGTGGTTTTGAAAAGAACACATGCAATGACTCTGGGGACTCGATGTGTCAAACCATGGTTAGAAATCCCGATAAGCCACTGGAATAATGCAACTGCCACATGGAATGATGCACCAGTGTGACGGAAGTTGCATGACCACATCCATTGGAGTGTGTGTGTGGTCATGTGGATCAAGGTGGTTTGGAAAAGAACACATGCAATGACTCGAGGGACTCCATGTGTCAAACCATGGTCAAAAAAAACCAAAAGGCCCCTAGAATTCAACTACCACATGGAATGGTGAACTAGTGTGACAGAAGTTGCATCACCACATCCATTGGAGTGTGTGTTCTCATGTGGATCAAGGTGGCTTGGAAAACAACACATGCAATGACTCTAGGGATTCCATGTGTCAAACCATGGTCAGAAAGCCCAAAAATCCCCTGGAATGTAATTGCCACATGGAACGATGCACCAATGTGACAGAAGTTGCATCACCACATCCACTGGAGTGGGTGTGCTCATCTGGATCAAGGTGGTTTTGAAAATAACACATGCAATGACTCTAGGGACTCCATGTGTCAAACCATGGTCAGAAACTTCAAAAAGCCTCTGGAATGCAACTGCCACATGGAATGATGCATCAGTGTGACATAGTTTGCATCACCACATCCATTGGAGTCTGTGTGGTCATGTGGATCAAGGTGGTTTTGAAAAGAACACATGCAATGACTCTGGGGACTCGATGTGTCAAACCATGGTTAGAAATCCCGACAAGCCACTGGAATAATGCAACTGCCACATGGAATGATGCACCAGTGTGACGGAAGTTGCATGACCACATCCATTGGAGTGTGTGTGTGGTCATGTGGATCAAGGTGGTTTGGAAAAGAACACATGCAATGACTCGAGGGACTCCATGTGTCAAACCATGGTCAAAAAAACCCAAAAGGCCCCTGGAATTCAACTACCACATGGAATAGTGAACTAGTGTGACAGAAGTTGCATCACCACATCCATTGGAGTGTGTGTTCTCATGTGGATCAAGGTGGCTTGGAAAAGAACACATGCAATGACTCTAGGGATTCCATGTGTCAAACCATGGTCAGAAAGCCCAAAAATCCCCTGGAATGTAATTGCCACATGGAACGATGCACCAATGTGACAGAAGTTGCATCACCACATCCACTGGAGTGGGTGTGCTCATCTGGATCAAGGTGGTTTTGAAAATAACACATGCAATGACTCTAGGGACTCCATGTGTCAAATCATGGTCAGAAACTTCAAAAAGCCTCTGGAATGCAACTGCCACATGGAATGATGCACCAGTGTGACATAGTTTGCATCACCACATCCATTGGAGTCTATGTGGTCATGTGGATCAAGGTGGTTTTGAAAAGAACACATTCAATGACTCTGGGGACTCGATGTGTCAAACCATGGTTAGAAATCCCGACAAGCCACTGGAATAATGCAACTGCCACATGGAATGATGCACCAGTGTGACGGAAGTTGCATGACCACATCCATTGGAGTGTGTGTGTGGTCATGTGGATCAAGGTGGTTTGGAAAAGAACACATGCAATGACTCGAGGGACTCCATGTGTCAAACCATGGTCAAAACAACCCAAAAGGCCCCTGGAATTCAACTACCACATGAAATGGTGAACTAGTGTGACAGAAGTTGCATCACCACATCCATTGGAGTGTGTGTTCTCATGTGGATCAAGGTGGCTTGGAAAAGAACACATGCAATGACTCTAGGGATTCCATGTGTCAAACCATGGTCAGAAAGCCCAAAAATCCCCTGGAATGTAATTGCCACATGGAACGATGCACCAATGTGATAGAAGTTGCATCACCACATCCACTGGAGTGGGTGTGCTCATCTGGATCAAGGTGGTTTTGAAAATAACACATGCAATGACTCTAGGGACTCCATGTGTCAAACCATGGTCAGAAACTTCAAAAAGCCTCTGGAATGCAACTGCCACATGGAATGATGCATCAGTGTGACATAGTTTGCATCACCACATCCATTGGAGTCTGTGTGGTCATGTGGATCAAGGTGGTTTTGAAAAGAACACATGCAATGACTCTGGGGACTCGATGTGTCAAACCATGGTTAGAAATCCCGATAAGCCACTGGAATAATGCAACTGCCACATGGAATGATGCACCAGTGTGACGGAAGTTGCATGACCACATCCATTGGAGTGTGTGTGTGGTCATGTGGATCAAGGTGGTTTGGAAAAGAACACATGCAATGACTCGAGGGACTCCATGTGTCAAACCATGGTCAAAAAAAACCAAAAGGCCCCTAGAATTCAACTACCACATGGAATGGTGAACTAGTGTGACAGAAGTTGCATCACCACATCCATTGGAGTGTGTGTTCTCATGTGGATCAAGGTGGCTTGGAAAACAACACATGCAATGACTCTAGGGATTCCATGTGTCAAACCATGGTCAGAAAGCCCAAAAATCCCCTGGAATGTAATTGCCACATGGAACGATGCACCAATGTGACAGAAGTTGCATCACCACATCCACTGGAGTGGGTGTGCTCATCTGGATCAAGGTGGTTTTGAAAATAACACATGCAATGACTCTAGGGACTCCATGTGTCAAACCATGGTCAGAAACTTCAAAAAGCCTCTGGAATGCAACTGCCACATGGAATGATGCACCAGTGTGACATAGTTTGCATCACCACATCCATTGGAGTCTGTGTGGTCATGTGGATCAAGGTGGTTTTGAAAAGAACACATGCAATGACTCTGGGGACTCGATGTGTCAAACCATGGTTAGAAATCCCGACAAGCCACTGGAATAATGCAACTGCCACATGGAATGATGCACCAGTGTGACGGAAGTTGCATGACCACATCCATTGGAGTGTGTGTGTGGTCATGTGGATCAAGGTGGTTTGGAAAAGAACACATGCAATGACTCGAGGGACTCCATGTGTCAAACCATGGTCAAAACAACCCAAAAGGCCCCTGGAATTCAACTACCATATGAAATGGTGAACTAGTGTGACAGAAGTTGCATCACCACATCCATTGGAGTGTGTGTTCTCATGTGGATCAAGGTGGCTTGGAAAAGAACACATGCAATGACTCTAGGGATTCCATGTGTCAAACCATGGTCAGAAAGCCCAAAAATCCCCTGGAATGTAATTGCCACATGGAACGATGCACCAATGTGATAGAAGTTGCATCACCACATCCACTGGAGTGGGTGTGCTCATCTGGATCAAGGTGGTTTTGAAAATAACACATGCAATGACTCTAGGGACTCCATGTGTCAAACCATGGTCAGAAACTTCAAAAAGCCTCTGGAATGCAACTGCCACATGGAATGATGCATCAGTGTGACATAGTTTGCATCACCACATCCATTGGAGTCTATGTGGTCATGTGGATCAAGGTGGTTTTGAAAAGAACACATGCAATGACTCTGGGGACTCGATGTGTCAAACCATGGTTAGAAATCCCGATAAGCCACTGGAATAATGCAACTGCCACATGGAATGATGCACCAGTGTGACGGAAGTTGCATGACCACATCCATTGGAGTGTGTGTGTGGTCATGTGGATCAAGGTGGTTTGGAAAAGAACACATGCAATGACTCGAGGGACTCCATGTGTCAAACCATGGTCAAAAAAACCCAAAAGGCCCCTGGAATTCAACTACCACATGGAATGGTGAACTAGTGTGACAGAAGTTGCATCACCACATCCATTGGAGTGTGTGTTCTCATGTGGATCAAGGTGGCTTGGAAAACAACACATGCAATGACTCTAGGAATTCCATGTGTCAAACCATGGTCAGAAAGCCCAAAAATCCCCTGGAATGTAATTGCCACATGGAACGATGCACCAATGTGACAGAAGTTGCATCACCACATCCACTGGAGTGGGTGTGCTCATCTGGATCAAGGTGGTTTTGAAAATAACACATGCAATGACTCTAGGGACTCCATGTGTCAAACCATGGTCAGAAACTTCAAAAAGCCTCTGGAATGCAACTGCCACATGGAATGATGCACCAGTGTGACATAGTTTGCATCACCACATCCATTGGAGTCTGTGTGGTCATGTGGATCAAGGTGGTTTTGAAAAGAACACATGCAATGACTCTGGGGACTCGATGTGTCAAACCATGGTTAGAAATCCCGACAAGCCACTGGAATAATGCAACTGCCACATGGAATGATGCACCAGTGTGACGGAAGTTGCATGACCACATCCATTGGAGTGTGTGTGTGGTCATGTGGATCAAGGTGGTTTGGAAAAGAACACATGCAATGACTCGAGGGACTCCATGTGTCAAACCATGGTCAAAACAACCCAAAAGGCCCCTGGAATTCAACTACCATATGAAATGGTGAACTAGTGTGACAGAAGTTGCATCACCACATCCATTGGAGTGTGTGTTCTCATGTGGATCAAGGTGGCTTGGAAAAGAACACATGCAATGACTCTAGGGATTCCATGTGTCAAACCATGGTCAGAAAGCCCAAAAATCCCCTGGAATGTAATTGCCACATGGAACGATGCACCAATGTGATAGAAGTTGCATCACCACATCCACTGGAGTGGGTGTGCTCATCTGGATCAAGGTGGTTTTGAAAATAACACATGCAATGACTCTAGGGACTCCATGTGTCAAACCATGGTCAGAAACTTCAAAAAGCCTCTGGAATGCAACTGCCACATGGAATGATGCATCAGTGTGACATAGTTTGCATCACCACATCCATTGGAGTCTATGTGGTCATGTGGATCAAGGTGGTTTTGAAAAGAACACATGCAATGACTCTGGGGACTCGATGTGTCAAACCATGGTTAGAAATCCCGATAAGCCACTGGAATAATGCAACTGCCACATGGAATGATGCACCAGTGTGACGGAAGTTGCATGACCACATCCATTGGAGTGTGTGTGTGGTCATGTGGATCAAGGTGGTTTGGAAAAGAACACATGCAATGACTCGAGGGACTCCATGTGTCAAACCATGGTCAAAAAAACCCAAAAGGCCCCTGGAATTCAACTACCACATGGAATGGTGAACTAGTGTGACAGAAGTTGCATCACCACATCCATTGGAGTGTGTGTTCTCATGTGGATCAAGGTGGCTTGGAAAACAACACATGCAATGACTCTAGGAATTCCATGTGTCAAACCATGGTCAGAAAGCCCAAAAATCCCCTGGAATGTAATTGCCACATGGAACGATGCACCAATGTGACAGAAGTTGCATCACCACATCCACTGGAGTGGGTGTGCTCATCTGGATCAAGGTGGTTTTGAAAATAACACATGCAATGACTCTAGGGACTGTGTCAAACCATGGTCAGAAACTTCAAAAAGCCTCTGGAATGCAACTGCCACATGGAATGATGCACCAGTGTGACATAGTTTGCATCACCACATCCATTGGAGTCTGTGTGGTCATGTGGATCAAGGTGGTTTTGAAAAGAACACATGCAATGACTCTGGGGACTCGATGTGTCAAACCATGGTTAGAAATCCCGACAAGCCACTGGAATAATGCAACTGCCACATGGAATGATGCACCAGTGTGACGGAAGTTGCATGACCACATCCATTGGAGTGTGTGTGGTCATGTGGATCAAGGTGGTTTGGAAAAGAACACAGGGAATGACTTTAGGGACTCCATGTGTCAAACCATGGTCAGAAATCCCCAAGGTCCGCTGGAATGGAACTACCACATGGAATGATGCACTAGTGTGATAGAAGTTGAATCACCACATCCATTGGAGTGTGTGTTCTCATGTGGATCAAAGTGGTTTGGAAAAGAACACATACAATGACTCTAGGGACTCCATGTGTCAACCATGGCCAAAAAGCCCAAAAAGCCCCTGAAATGCCACAGCCACATGAAATGATGCACTAGTGTGACAAAAATTGCATCACCACATCCATTGGAGTCTGTGTGCTCATGTGGATCAAGGTGGTTTTGAAAAGAACACATGCAATGACTCTAGGGACTGCATGTTTCAAACCATGCTCAAAAATCACAAAAAGCCCTTGGAATGCAACTGCCACATGGAATGATGCACCAGTGTGACAGAATTTGCGTCACTGCATCCACTTGAGTGTGTGTGGTCATCTGGATCAAGGTGGTTTTTTAAAATAACACATGCAATGACTCTAGGGACTCCATGTGTCAAACCATGGTTAGAAATCCCATCAAGGCCCTGGAATGCAACTGCCACATGGAATGATGCACCAGTGTGACAGAAGTTGCATCACCACATCCATTTGAGTGTGTGTATGGTCATGTGGATAATGGTGATTTTGAAAAGAACACATGGAATGACTCTAGGGACTCCATGTGACGAGGGGTGATCTCGGCAATGTCCATGAAGAAGGACTTAGAGTTTTGCGGAAAAGAGAACGTTGGGGATTTCGTCGGATGTCAGGAGAACAATGGAGTCAAAGTTGCCTGAATATTTAGGGAATCGCACTATTACAAATTGTTTGGGGATTATTCGGTGATTTTTCCTAGGCTTCTCCTATCCTATATATAATAGGGTCTCAAATATGTATGCATATAGGTTACATATACATAATTACAATACCAACACGATGTCGGTCCTTGCTTCTTCTTTTCTAATACAACTTTAGCCTTTGTTGGTTGCTCCATTTGGGTCATCATCTTTACTCTTCATGGGCCGTAAGCCTTTCTGCAAGCCTGGGTAGCGAATCATAGATATCCGAGTAAGGTATCCCCTGAGACTCTACCTGAACCGTAGATTCGGGTCAAGTCTCATAGATATCCTTAGTTCTTTTCCTTTGTTTTTACTATTTTTTATTTTATAGGGATTTGGTACAATGAGCCTGATGCATCCAATGGATCGGGAATCAGTTAATTGCTCGTAGGCAAAAGCAAGGTTGTCCTACATTAAATTCAAGTCCCTAGGCATGAACTCGGAATTTATTACTAGCGTAACTCAGTTTGAGCTGCTAAGGTCTTATCGAATACTGAATTCCAGATCTATTTTATCTGGTACCCAACACGTCCATCGGGATTTTTCATCGTATCATAGATACAGATATATTACTGGCACAGCGCATTCCTGTGTGATTACCAGGCCACAGGATGAATCCTGGGGTCTTACCTTCATGTTTTTGAACATGGCATTCGGATTTTTATCGCGTTTAGATGTGATCCGAGATTTTGTTTTTGACTTTTGTCGGATGCCTAATATATTTTTTGCGCTGTCTCCGGATAGGAGTTTTTGTTTTTTCTTTATTAGGCGCATGTCAGCGCTCCTGATAGGAGTAACCCCCGAGGCTATGTTCGGATGTATGCATTAGGACATAGGCTCGAAAATGATGTCAATGTTTCCTCAAATATTTGTCGGGTGCACGACCAGCGCTCCCGATAGGAGTAGACCCCGAGGCTATTTACTTCAACTCTCTATTTTTCCTTCGGGTTCGTATCCTTTCCCCTGAGCCGCACTTTTATGAATTTTCTTGCTATGACGTCACTGATGACGAATTTTATGCTGTTAATTTCTAAAAGATATGTCTTGACGAGACATTTTGAACGTGGGACAATGCAGCAGTAATGATGACGCATGGTGGCATGTTCAGCAGAGTTTTTTGATTGCATGTCCCCTTTTCCACGCGAAGATCGAGGCGTCGTGCGAGGTTCTCCTATTTTTACCGCAGTAATAACTGCTGAAGATATTTTCCTTTTATAGGAACCATGGACACATGTCACCATCTCGTGTGCTTGCGATGGTTCAATTTTACATCGAATAGTTTTAACTGTGTACCGTAGCTCTTTATAAAGGGGAGGAATCCCTTTTACTGATTTTTACCTCTCCTTCGCTGACTTCATCTTCTTCCTCGTTCTTTCCTTCGCCTATCCTTCTCGCAAACTCCTGCTTCGTGCTAGTGTCGCTCCTTCATCACCATGGGAAAAAGCAAGGTGGGAACTTCCTCCACGGCTGCCAACTCCACCATGAAGAGGGCCATCGGATGGGCCCCTTCCAAGTGCACAACGCGGGAGCTGCGTGAGGCGCGGAACTCCGACCATCTGGCGGAGGGTACCTTCAAGCTTCCTAGGGACGAAGCTGCTCCAATCCCCAAATCGGGCTAGAGGGTAATGTTTTTCTCCTTTCTTTTCCATGGCCTTTCTCTCCCTATACACGAATTTCTTCGTGGTCTCCTTTTTGTCTATGGTGTGTAGCTATATCAGCTCAAGCCGAACTCTATCCTCCATGTTGCTTGTTCTGTCACTCTCTATGAATGCTTTCTCGGGATTCATCCCCATTGGGTCCTTTGGAAGTATTTCTTTTATGTTCGTCGGAATACCACCGATACCATCGTCCATGACGTTCGTGGCTCCATTTTCTTAGTTTGCTTCGATGTAGATTACTTTGATTTTAAACCTGCTGATTCTATCCAAGGGTGGAAAACCAAGTGGTTTTACATCAAAGACCAATCAGTCGAGGGTCAGTCTTTCGGGTTAGCCCTCTTTGACCCTAAGAAAATTTGCCGCAAACTTGACTCCGGGATCAGCATCCCACTCCCGAAGAAATGACAGAGATCCAACCCCTCATTGTTCGTATTTCAAAACTACGACATGAGGTTGGCAAGGAATCGTCGAGTCTTCAAATTCTGGCGAATTTCTTATGGATCCGCGTGCAGCCTCTGCAGGCCCGGCTTTCTGGTATGTGGGCATATACCTGAAAAAAGGACCCGACAAGGATTTCTTGGGACAATCTGACCCTCAAGGTTTATTAAAAAAGGTTTCGTAATTTCACAACCCATATAGCGAAGAGTGTGGTTCCTTCTAATTGTCATGTAGAGCCTTTTGGCAAGAAGAACCGCCTTCATGAGGTGAATTCCTTTCTCTTTTGCTCTTTGTTCATCTCTATTTTTTGTTCTTTTGCAATTGTTCTGTTTTGTGATTGCTAGTCTTCTATTTATGCAGGATCATGATCATCTATCCTGCCTTCCTCCTCTTCCTGAGAGAGGTGAGCTTCCCGCCAATCCTTCTGCTTCCGACGATCTCCCTATGACTAGGATAGCCGCTGATGAGGAGATGGAGACATTTGTCGTAGAATCTTCATCAAGGACGGTGTCGCTTCCATTGGCTCACTTTGAAGATTCGCGTCACGCCTGCTGGCGAAAAAAGGAAACGTCCTTACGCCGCGGAGACGATCGAAGACTCAGATGATTCTACAGCCTCAAAACCTTTGGGTGCCGCTCCATTGTTGTTGTCCCCTCCTCGGATCAATCTATTCCACTTTGCGCAGGACGTATCTTCGTAAGTACTTATTGCCTTTTTACTATTTTGTCGGATGATTCAGTTGCTGATGCTTCCCTAATTTTTGTCCTTTCTCTTGCAGTGGTGATGATGCGGAAGACCCGCCCTTGTCTCCTCTTGGCACTTCTTTTGCTCCTTATGCCAAGGACTCGAAGGATTTGCTCGTGTCTTCTGTGCATCCACTTATCCAGAAGGATGTTGCCGCTTTGCCGAAACCACCGCCGTCGAAGAAAATAAAATCGGCTGGCAAAGGCGTGATGATATCTGAGAGCCCTGTCGAGGTGGATATGCATGACGTAAGTACATCCGTGATTTTTAATTTCACCATGGATCCTCCTTTACTTGTCTTTCCTAATGTCCTTCTTCGCAACCTATGATGCGTGAGATGGTTGATATGGCCTCTCACTTCATCAAGATCCTTAATGAAGCCAAAGGTCTGAAAGGTATATTTTCATCTTTTTACGATTTTTGCGCTTCCTCCCATTTTTCTAACTTTTTGTATTACTTTCTGATTTCTTCAGCCGCTGCCAAGGAGTTTGAGGTCATCCGGGACGAGGCGTTGAAGAGTGCCGACGATCTAGAGGCCAAACTTTGGATCGCTAAAAAAGCTTTGGAAGAGGCCAAATAGAAAGCCAGCGCTGATGCCGAAGAAAGAGCCAAATAAGCCACCACCCGAGATGAAAATCTTCGGAGGCGCTTGGAGACCCTCAACGCTTCCTTGACTCGCAAGTTTTTTTTGTTTGGCAAGGGAGAATTTTTGTTTCAGTTCTCATTGCTTCCGTGTTATTACTGCCCCCCTTTTTGGTATGTGTAGAGCTTCCAGGCCAAAATTTGCTGCTTGATGAAGATAAAAAGGTTGATCCTTTATCGGATGCTGTTAGCACTTTGGAGGCTAACAGTGTTTGTGTGCGCAACCTTCTTGTCCACTCACGCCGCACCTTCAAGAGCCTTCATGCCGAAGTCTTTCTGTTGAAGGAAGTGCCTGCTGATTTGAATGACCTCGTCGCTACTTTTGGTGCCGATCCAAGCCCTCTGGTTGGCTATAGTGTGACGCAATCGAAGAGCGGCGTCGAAACTTCAATGGCATTGGCGATGGCACACAGCGAGCAAGTCAACTGGGAGAAGGTTAGCTCCTCTGTCCCAGTCAAGTCTAAAGGCCAAGCAGTTGATTTGAAGCCTATCATTAAGAGAGCCAAGAAATATTCTCGGCTACTTCTGGGCATAAGCTCCGGTACAGAGAGATCAACTGCTCCTTCCTCGACAGGTGCTCATTGATACATCCATTTTGCATCACTATTCTATGTCTTAATTCACTATTATTCATTGATATATTTCATATTGAGAGGTGATACTTATGTTATTTCACCTGTTTTTGCATGGTTGATGACTTTTGGAGCATGGACCGCTGCAGTCAGGATTCTGATGGAAAAGGTGCTGTTTGGAGGCAAAATTCGCGAAGATCAGAAAATCCGGGAAAATATAGGGAAAATCCTATTTTTTCAGAAGACTTAGGATGCCAGAATATGGAGTGGAGGTGGGCCACAGGGGGCCCACACCACCCCATGGCGCGGGCAGGCCTAGGTCGCGCCAGGGAGTGGTGTGTTCGCCCTGGCCCACTCCAGCCTCTCCCATCTGGCGTATATCATCCCCACGAAACCCTAAGACTCGGAGAGCGACCACAGAAAGATTCCGCCGCCTCTGCGGGGCGGAAAACACCGAGAGAGAAAGATCTCTCCGGTAGACAGATTTCTGCCGGGGGAATTCCTTCCCGAAGAGGGGAGATCATCACCATCAACACCACCATCAAGCTGGACTTCATCGGGATCATCATCATCATCACCACCACCATCATCACCATCAGCACCCTCATCACCATCTCCATATTGCTGTAAAAATTGCGTTGAATCTTGCATAGTTCATAGGGGAAACTTTCCCGGTGTTGATTACTCTTTGTAGTTTATGCTATTGAGTGAACCATTGAATTATTGTTTATGTTCAGATTGTTATACATCATTGTTCCATCTCTGATCATGATCCATGTGATGTCTTGTGAGTAGTTCGTTTTGTTCTTGAGGACATGGGAGAAGTCTTGTTGTTAGTAGTGGAGTTGTGTTGAGAAAGATTCAATAGATTGTTATTTAAGTTGTGGTGTACTTCTTCTAGTGGTGTCATGTGAACGTCGACTACATGACACTTCACCTATATGGGCCTAGGGGAATGCATTGTGTATTTGGCTACTAATCGTAGGGGTTGCCGGAGTGATAGAAACCTGAATCCCCGTTAGGAAACCATTGCACAAGGGACATAAGGGTCTTAGAGTTTAAAGCTATGGTTAGGTTTCTATCTTAATTACTTTCTTGTACTTACGGATGTTTGCAAGGGGTATAATCACAAGTATGTATTAGTCTTGGATGGGCCGGTACATTAGCACGGGTTCACCCACACAACACTTAGCAAGCTAAAGAAGATTAATCAGCTATATGAAGCGAAAGCACTTGACAGTCTTCCCATGTGTCCTCGAGAACGTTTGGTCATCTATAGAAATACAATCGGCTTGTCCTTTGCTGCATAAAGGATTGGGCCACTTGCTGCATTTATTCCTAATGTCTTTTATTTACTCGTACTTTGTTTACTTGCTTTATCGAAAACCCCTAAAAATCCGTTTGCTAAGTATTTGTAGAGAATTCCTGATCCATACCACTAGCCAGCACCTTCTGCTCCTCGTTGGGTTTGACACTCTTACTTATCAAAAATACTACGATACACCCCCTATACTTGTGGGTCATCACTCATTCATCGGCTGCTACCCCTACTGTAGGTAGTGCTCCTTCTGCTAGCGTGACTTTATCCTTGAAAAAATGAGCTCCGTAGCGACCCCTATTGTAATGACTATTGAACTTATCCTGTTGCTGAAATGCTTCCTTATGAAAAGAAGATTTTTGTACATATGCCTCTGAATGGCTCTTTGTTTGCTGAAGGTTTTCTATCTTTCGTGTTCCTTGCCAGATTTTGAGTGATTATGTGGTTCCTCCTGCGCCTGCTCAGATGTCAGATGCAACCCCGTCCTCGCCAGGGATGGGTGCAACCAAGACTACTATTGTACGTACGGTAGATCCACCGTTATATGTTGAAAAAATTGAGCAATTGAGGAAGCTTGAGAGGAAACTTCAGGTTGTTCAATCAATGGTGGATGTTGCCCAGTCGAAGACGCACCAGGCTTTTGATCGTGAGCCATACTTCTTGGACGAGATTTCCAGGGTGAGGGAAAAGATGCTATGTAAGTCCTTTTTACTTTTGCTTCCTGCTTCTCCCCTTTTTGTGGGATGCCAATGTTTTCTCCTTTTTGTTTTGTAGGCATTCGATTGTGCGAGGGGGAAGAAACCCAACGTCTGTGCAACCAAATTCAAGCTCTCGTGTCTTCTTCTCAAAATTCCGAGACGGACTTCTGGATTGATCACCGTTGTGCTTATGCAGTTGCTCTGCTTTAGGACCGCGTATCTGAGGTGGAGCATTTTGTTGAGTGCTATCGTAGATTGTTGGCCATTGTTTACAATGCCATGTTTCCTCGGGATCCTCAGCCTCAGACTTTAGCTAATTTGATGGCGAAGTTTCGACAGGGTGAGCGGATTCATCATTTTGTAAAGCTTCAACTTATGGAGGGTGCCAAGCTTGCGCTGTCTTGGGTGCATGCACATCATCTGACGCTGGATTTGGACGTCATATCGTCGGAGCTGCCCCTTCCTTCTGATGGTGGTTTTTTTAGTATGGTGCCTCACTATGCCGCCACTCGTAGACCTGCGATTAGGATTGTCCGGAGGTGCCTAGAGGCAGACTAGGAGTTTTTTATGATTTTGCTATCTAACTGTTTCTGCTTCTTATTAGGTACCTTTGTACTTTTTTGAGAAATATTGTATAGAGCTGTTGTATACTTGTCAAAAAGGTCATATGTTTATACGAGATTTTGATTGTATGTTGTATCTTTTTCTGTGGGTCCCGACGAATTGATGCCCTTTGCACGATTGCCTTCATGTGCCTTAGGAATTTTATGTCGAGAAGTATTTTCTTTATTTATTGATATTTATAAAGGGATACATTGTGTCGGCGTGTTCGCCTAGCCGTTGGCCTTATTGAATATAGAAATATATAAGAGTAAAGAATTTTCCTAAAAATTGCGGCTTCTGTCTTGAGATGCTCCATCACGCCCCTTGTTGACTTTGAGGAGGGCGTCATCTTTTTCGACTACAGGCGTCGTGTCTGCACAGCGGACCAGAGAGAAAAGTAGTTGGTTTACTAGGTCGCTTGTACTTGGGAAAGCCGATGAGTGTGCCCTCTTATGTGGGACCGGAAGTGGATGCCGAATAAGTAGCTTTTGCGGGTGCACGGTTCTCATGATTTTATGGGGTTCGCTCGCTGCGTCCTTCGTGTAGTAGTTCTTCATCCACTATTTTTAGCTGGCCAAATTGCGTCTCCATCCTGAAGGATTCTGATATTTTGTTGAACTCTTGATCGTAGCTATCTGAACGGTTGAAACTTCCTTTTACTATTATGACCCCATTGGGGGCTGGCATTTTTAGCACCAGGTATGCATACTGTGGTAATGCCATGACTCTAGCGAAAGCTGGTCGTCCCAGGATCGTGTGATATTGTGATGGCCAGTCCATGACTTCGAACTCAAGTTTTTCGCGCTTGAAGTTGCTTCTCGATCTGAAGACTACGTCAAGGTGCACTTACCCAGAGGAGTTTCGGCTTTGGCTAGAACTATTCTATGGAACATTGTATCTGTTGGTGCTAAATTTGTCAGAGACCAATTCATTGCCCATAGAGTTTTAGCATAGATGAGGTTGATGCTGCTCCCTTCATCCAAGAAAACCTTGCTCATGTTGAACCCACCAATTTGTGCCTCCACAATTAGTGTTGATTGACTAGGTTATGGGACCCGAAGTGGATGGTCAGCTCTGTTGAAGGTTATTTCTTGTTCTGACTAATGAAGATACTCCGGTGTAGGGGGTGTTGTTGTTTCCGCCATGTTCACTTGTCTGGTGATCAGCTTCTGTGTTCTATTAGAGGTTCGTCCCTTCTGGATCATCGACATTGCTCCCTTTGATCTAGGGTACTCATCTTCTTGGTTTGTTGTGTTTTGCGGTTGTCTTGTTGGTGGATGCCCCGGTGATGGTGTTGGTGCACCGATAGCAAAATCGCCAGGTGTAGTAACGTAGCCTTGGTTTGCTGCTTCAGTTGTCCTTGCATTGCATAGCTCTTGCATTTTTAAGAATGTTTGGCAATCCTTTAGGAGGTGATTGGATCGCCTTTTCCTGTTGAGTCGACGTAGAAGTGCATGTTACATGGCCCTTCCAACATTTGTCATGCCAACATACGTGGGTCTCGATTTGTTGGCTGGTACCGTTGCTGCGGCTAGATTCCACCGACGCCGTCCTTGCTGCTGCGGTACCCATTGTTGTAATCATCACTTTGTTTCTTGTCCCCTCCAGAGAAACCGGCTGCGACTTAACTTGGTGTGCTATACCCATCATTTTTTCGTCGCCTTCTATCATTATTGCACCTGTCCTTGTCTTCTTCGGGTGAGCGGGCTCTTTTGTTGTGTAATGTGTCTTCTCCATCGGCCCAGGGGTTGGCTATCTCCATCAACTGCGAAATTATCCTTGGTTTGATTCTTCCTAGATCTTCAATGAATTCTTGTCGTGGAAGTCCATCATTGAAAGCATCAATTGCTCTTTCATCGGATATGGTTTCAGCCAAGTTTTTGATAATGTTCCATCGCTGAACGAAAGCTCGTATTGACTCTCCTGGTGTTTGTTTACAAGCTCACAATTGTTCTAGAGACACGGGTCGCTTGAAAGTGGACTAGAAATTTCGGATCAACTTGTCCTCCAGGTCGTTCCATCTGCTGATAGAATCTTCAGGTAGTTGTCTTAACCAAGAGCGAGTTGCGTCGGTTAAGTGCAGCTGCAAACTTTGCATTGCGGTAGTCGTGGAGCCACCTTGTAGATTAACTGTGGCCAGATAATCTGTCAACCAAGCTTCCGGCTCTTGGAGGCCATCGTATTTCCAATGATCGTGAGGTAATTTGAAGTCTTTTGGTACCAGAGTGTTGCGAACCCGTCGAGTAAAGCAACTGGCTCCACATGGTTCTTGCTCTTCCTCGCTTTCATCGTCATAGTATCTTTGGCTTCTACGCTTGTCCCTGGATCGATCGATCATTCGTTGTGTAATATCGTTTCTTGCGTCATTCTGTAGCTCTGAACCCGAGAAGTGAACCCGATATGGCGATCGTGATTGTCGGGTGTGACCTGCTTGCTAGGGGCTGGTGCGACGGCGTGGGGATCTATCGGGTTGCCGCGTGGTTCCCTGCTCTGCCTACACAAGGGATGCTCCTACCATGCCGAGGTTCATCAGGGTGGAGCGGTGGAGAGCTGCACGAGGATCGTTGGGTGCAGATTGAGTTGTGATCAGGTATGTTTATGCGGCCACAATTGCTGCTTGAGCCGTTTTTGCCTTGATATTTATTGCTTGATCTATTGACATAAACGATAGATCTAAGTCTCAGATCAGTTTGCTTCTTTCTATTTTGGGGATGTTCTGTAGTCAAGATGTTCCCCTTCTTGGCGATGCTCCTCCTGTCACGCTCCCTGATCCTCGGGTAGAGCTTAGATGTGCCTGTCGTAGGCTGGATTCGTCGGCAAGCATTTTTCTTTTATAGAGCTACCTCTGCCTCCTTAGCAGGTCTCTTTTTATGATGAAGCAAATATTGGTATGCTAGTAGATCTTCACGCGTGGCATCAACTGTCACGGGGACTGCACCCAAAATTGCCACTCTTGCTTTTTGCCATGCTTCGGCCAGTAGCCGGATGATACCTTCGATTTGGATTACGTATGTAGTATACCTTCTTTTTCCCTAGTATACATAGGTTATGGAATCCTCGTGAAGCGAATACGTAGTGAAGTTACTTTAACGGACCTTCAGAAGTTTTAGATTTCCTTTTGTGTTTTTACCGGACCAATAGCTTGCGTCTTTTTGTTGTTGTCGATGATGGAGAGAGAGGGCCTAGGGCGTTCGGTTTCACCTGTAGCTGTGCAAAACATCTAATGGGAATAAAAGATAGAAATAAAGTATGCATGTACTTGTTAGAGCAAGATAAATTATATGGGGGTAGTGCATCCATAATTGCTATTGCCTCCGCAACCGCTTATAGCAATAACCTACTAGTCTCATCCATAGAAGAAAGAGAACTAATGACATGCATAGTGATGTCACCGTTAATCCCAAGTAAATCCCTCACATACAGCCGTACTACCCCTTCTATCACTAGGGTTCCCAACCTGCAGATCAGACATTACTCATACTCCCTATACCTGGACCAACCCTCGTGGTCTTGGGTACCTGACAAGTCCTTGGATTGAGGCAACAGAAGATACAATAATCATCATGTCATACAAACTAATACACGATCCCATCTATGATAAATAACATGCACAATCGCTACATGGCTAGGCCGAAGCCCTTAGCCCAAGGAGAATTACTCACACATAGAGATGAGATCAACAATCACAAACATTGTAACGAAAATCATAAGATTGATAGCAATAGTCTTACAATGTCGCCAATCAAAGAAGAGATCTACTATTACAAGCGGTGGAATATGGCTATGGAGATGGAGAAGGGTTTTGAGATCTGGAGGTGGCTGGTGATCTGTGGTAGAGACTTTTTGGCGAGGTCTGGCATGTTCTCTCATCGCCCGAGGCTTCTTTATATAGGGGTCCCTTCACGAAAGTTTTTCTGTTTGACCTAACGGTGGCGGTGCCAACTATACGACCGAAGCTATACGGCCGGAATTTTTGCTCCGGTCGTATAGTTGGTCGTTAAAGCGTTTGCCTCCAATTTACGGCTCCTGGTTTCTTCTGACTGTTGGAAATCTTGTATCTTTGACTTTAATGTAGTGATTCCCATCTTCAAATGACATTATCTGCGCAAGAAAAAAATAAAAGAAAGGATTGCATACCCCTCTGAATATTAGGCATTAGTGGCAGGGTTTAGAGAGATATTTCATCAAAATTATGAATAATATCAAGTTTAAATGTGGATGTAGATGGCTATATTTCAGAGCCATCAACCTCCCCAAGCTTAAACTTGATCGTCCCCGAGCAAGAAAACCAAAATCAAAAAGGAACTCAGCATTTAAACTGAAATAACGAGATGGTGATCTTACTCATGATTGGTAGACTCATGTTTCCTCCACTTCATAAATCTGAAAAACTTCAGCATAGATAGATGATGATCCACAAGTATAGGGGGTGTATCGCAGTATTTTCGATAAGTAAGAGTGTCGAACCCAACGAGGAGCAGAAGGTGCTGGCTAGTGGTATGGATCAGGAATTCTCTGCAAATACTTAGCAAACAGATTTTTAGGGGGTTTTGATAAAGCAAGTAAACAAAGTACGAGCAAATAAAAGACAGTAGGAATAAATGCAGCAAGTGGCCAATCCTTTTTGCAGCAAAGGACAAGCCGGTTGTATTACTTAAGATGACCAAATGTTCTCGAGGACACATGGGAAGACTGTCAAGTGCTTTCGCTTCATATAGTTGATTAATCTTCTTTAGCTTGCTAAGTGTTGTGTGGGTGAACCTGTGCTAATGTACCACCCCATCCAAGACTAATACATACTTGTGATTATACCCCTTGCAAACATCCGTAAGTACAAGAAAGTAATTAAGGTAGAGACCTAACCACAGCTTTAAACAAAGAGTAATCAACACTGGGAAAGTTTCCCCTATGAACTAATGCAAGATTCAACTAAATTGTTACAGCAATATGGATATGGTGATCAGGGTGCTGATGGTGATGATGATGGTGGTGATGATGATGATGATCCCGATGAAGTCCAGCTTGATGGTGGTGTTGATGGTGACGATCTCCCCTCTCCGGGAAGGAATTCCCCCGGCAGAAATCTGTCTACCGGAGAGATCTTTCTCTCTCGGTGTTTTCTGCCCCGCAGAGGCGGCGGAATCTTTCTGTGGTCGCCCCTCCAGTCTTAGGGTTTCGTAGGTTGATATACGCCAGAGGGGAGAGGCTGGAGTGGGCCAGGGTGGCCACACCACCTCCAGGCGCGGCCTAGGGCTGCCCGCACCAGGGGGCGGTGTGGGCCCCCTGTGGCCCATCTCCACTCCGTCTTCTGGCATCCTTAGTCTTCTAGAAAAATAGGATTTTCCCTATATTTTCCCAGATTTTATGATCTTCGCGAATTTTGCCTCCAAACAGCACCTTTTCCATCAGAATCCTGACTGCAGCGGTCCATGCTCCAAAAGTCATCAACCATGCAAAAACAGATGAAATAACATAAGTATCACCTCTCAATACGAAATATATCAATGAATAATAGTGAATTAAGACATAGAATAGTGATGCAAAATGGATGTATCAACTCCCCCCAAGCTTAGACTTCGCTTGTCCTCAAGTGAAACTGAGCTCAATAAACATGGCCTCGGGTTTATGGAGTGAAGGGTCGATAAAAGAATACGGACAAGAAGCATCACATCCATCAAGTGCATAGATCATAATAGAAGACAACTCACTATTATATAACTCGACTTGCAATAAGTAAAGGAAACACAATAAAGATACATAAAGTGAATCATAATTGGCAATGGCAAACTTAGCTCTTGGTCGAAGAATAGTTGATAATTTGCTGGAGTTCACAAATAACTGTTTTTCAATGATAGCTTTCAAAGTAGTAAACATCAAGATAAGAGCAATGTGCTAAACAAGGAACATAAGAAACATGATTGAATAAATCATCATATGAATGAATGAATGAAACACAACAACTCAAAATACTTGCTGAGATAGAAGGGAATAGGTTTACTGACTCAACTACAAAGTAAAAGAAAGGCCCTTCGCAGAGGGAAACAGGGATTGCAAGTCTCATAAAGAGCTCCCAAAAATTATGATACTTACTAGCTTTCAGCTCTCATTGCCCCTATCATAGGCATCTTTAGGTGATTAAGGTTAAAGTGATCAAATATGAGGATATGCATTGACAAGTTGTAAGTTGAGAATCTCATGTCCCTTGAATACGAGGGTCGCTCCTCATGCTACTCAAGTTTAGTCACCGGTAAGTTCTTGTCATCGTAAGCATATGTGTATCATTGAGAACCGCCAACGGGGTACCCCTTGCCCAATGATACGGAAGAATCCCCATATCAAAATGACAAGGCAAGCAGACAACAAGTATCTCAGCAATCTTCTTATTTACCATGGGAATATGGTGCTTTTTTTCTCTCTTTCCTCTTTTCATAATATCTCTTTTTTTTCAATCTCTATCTCTTTTTTTATAAGAAGAATGCTTCATAGATACTCGTTATGGTTATGCTGCAGGTTTCCACCATGTCATCATGGATTAGACCAGCGGCCCAGGCGTTTCTCTAACACACATGCATAACTCCATGGACTTACAAGCTCCCCTTTCATTTCACACCGACAACATCCATAGACAAAAGAACATGATATCAACTTGGTACAAAGTACCAGTGCAATGTTGAAAGCGTTCCCCATGACAGCATGGTTCTGCTAATTCACAACTTACAAAGCGCAAGCATATACACAACATAGGTGAGCACAATGGTTCAAGTTTATTAAGTGCAAGAAAGTAAAGTGTGCCATCAAGTTCGTGAGAGCTTTAATCACTAATTTTCACATAACAAGTTTAATTTGGGAGGTAGATAAAACAAGAATTTACTTGGAATAGCAATAATGCTACTAGGTAGGTATGGTGGACACAAATCGCGAGGGTTTTGGTTTAAAGGAGTTGGACGCACGAGAAGAATACCCTCTCAGTACAGGTTTTTGGCTAGCAAGGCTGGGTAGCAAGTGTAAGAGTTGAAGGAAACAAACAAACATACAAGTGATAAAGACAAACATGCAATCTTCCTTGGAAGCACAAAAGATCTTAACTAGAAAATACTAAACTTATGAGCAAATCAAGAAAGAAAGATGATGAAATTATTTTTCTTTAAAGGTCCTTTTATCTTTTCTTTCAACTCTCAAAAATAGTGTTGCTACTGACCGAGCCAGGTTTGCAAAAACCAACTAAATTAACTCAATGATCCCAAAGTGATACCAATACTAACAACAAGATCAATCATATAACCACGAATTGAAAACTAATATAAGCCATGCAAAAGAGTAAATGATAGAACTTCTCATTAACAATCCATAACAGCAACTCACACCAAGGGATACATATCTAACGAGAGAAGGGACACTTCCATAATGCAAACCATCCTACATAATAACTCCTCTATTCATGATATGACTCTACTAACAAGGTAAAAAGAAAGAAGATAGTGATGTGATACCGCGGCACTCCCCCAAGCTTGGAACAAACCAAGGGGATGCCAAACCTGATGACGAATTACTCCTTTGGTGGTGGTGGTATCCTCTCGATGAGCGTCTTGACCAATTTCCCCAAGTCCTCAATCTCGAAGGTGAGATTACGAATCAGTTGTGAGTTTTGCTCAATGCGGCTCATGATCACGTCATGTTGAGAATTCTAGCTCTTGCTATTCTTTTTCTGTTCTTCCCTCTTGGAGTCTTCTTTTCCTGCATGGTTATGGATAAAGGTATGGAAGGGATTTTTGGTGTGTGGAGGAAGTGACCGTGGAGCCAAACTGTGACGGGGAGCTTTCCCCCCAGTCTGCATCCGCGCAGTCCTTCTAACCCTGGCAGGTTTCATCACCACTCCAATGCTTTCAATGGTAGTGCCGGTGTGCTTTGCCTCCTCTTCATCTTCACTTTTGATCTCCTTCTCCTTCCCGGGGTCTTGAAGGTCTTCCTCCATAGGCTCCTTCCCTTTATCCTTGGCGGACACCATTGTGCTTCTAAATCTTCAAAGAGTATGTCCTGGCAGAAATAGATCGAAACAAAAACACGAGGAAAACACGATATATGAACCTCGGGGGATCCGGGGGTTATATATTACGAAGTTTCATATCAAAAGGAAGGTACTGAGAGAAAACGAGTCGGAGGCGGAGTCCGGGGTGGACTCACCACCTGATGGCACGGCCAGGGGAGGGCCCATGCCACATGGTGGTATGAACCACCCTAGCTCCATTTCCGTCCCTTTTTCACTTCGTAACTTTCCTTATTGACTGAAAACTGCAAAAATATAGTTGGATTGTATTTTCACGGAACTTTTGTTACCAGAACTGTTACCTATTTGAAAACAGACTCTGCAGGTCTCTGAATTTGGTATCTAGTAGATTCTTCCGGAGTCATCACTTGAATAACATCAATATATTCATCTTCATACTCTTATTACTTGAGTCATAAAACCTTTCTCTTCCTTATTACACCATTATCTCCACTACCTGGAAATTTCTTTCACACAAAACTTCACACGGTTCTCATTAGCAACATTAGTATAAGTGAAGTGATAAAACCTTTTGAGTCCAACTTCAACTGAAAACCATCAAAACATAAGCTGTAGCAACTCCTTCCGAAAACCCAAAAAGAATTCAAAAAGGAAATCGAATAAAGAAGCAAATGCAAGAGTGGCAAAATCTGTCAAAACAGACCAGCAGGTAAAGATCAATTTTTTTGGAAATCTTCTGTTGCTCAAATCAAAAAGTGCAAAACTAACAAAAGTTAAATAATAACCTGGGGCAGAAGCACAAACAATTACAGCTCAATCCGACATACAGAGATCTCTCACGAATTTTTACGGTGAAGCACAAAAAATCTGTTTCAGGACAGCAACTTCCCCAAATATTACTTCTCTCTCATTAGAGGTTGATCTTGACACAAAAACCAAACAAAACGGATAAGGAGAGGTTATTACCGAAGTAATAACTTCCAAGACTCAAAGAAACAAAAACAAACTGAAAGCAAAACCAAATTGGGTTGTCTCCCATAAAGCTCTTTCTTTATAGCCATTAAGATGGGCATGATAATCTTGAAGAAGCTCACTCAGGAATATGAATTGAAGTGAAAGAGAGCATTAAGAAGCAAAAACGCACACACATTTAAGTCTAACCCACTTCCTATGCAAGGGGATTTTGTAAACAAACAAGTTGTTGAAACCAGAGGCTACTTGCATAAGAAGGCAAAACAAGTGCAACATAAAAACTTTCAGCATAAAACGAGGAAACTTGAGATTATTGAGATGCATAAGAACACTTTTCCCTCTCTCATAATAACTTTCAGTATCATGCATAAACTTAACAATATAGCTATCACAAGGACCATCATAGCAATGATCACTTATTCTAACAGAAAACACAGGAATACTAGCTCTCATAACACTACTATGTGAAACAATATTAGAGGTATCCTTACAAAGGATAGTGTGTCCCTCTCTTTCATACTTAGTGACAAAGTCTTTCACATTTGCTATTATAGGTTCATCAACCATTTGTTTATCAGGTTCAACAGATTTATTCATACTTTCATCTACCATACTAGCCATCATAGAATGTTCCTTTATCTTAACTGGGAAAGGCATTTTCTCAATATAAGGTTCAGGTAAGACATGATTAGCAGTATAAACTTCAGTATTTCTTGCAGGAACACTCTTAGTAATATCTTTATAAGGTTCATGATACTTATTCCACTTCTTTTTAGGCACTTCTATATAGGAAGGAAAAGCCTTAAAATAAGAAGCAATAGCTTGAGAGTCTAGACCATAAGCATTTTTAATATTTTGAAAGTCATCAGTTCTCATAAAAGATTTAATGCATTCATAGTCATAATTTATACCTGACTTTCTACCTTTGTCATTCTCCCAAGCTTCAGCATTATCTTGAATATGGTCCAGAAGATCCCATTTAGCTTCTTCTTTCATGCGAGTGAATGATCTAGCACAAGAAGCATCCAATAAATCTTTATCATATAGAGGGAGCCTTGCATAAAAGTTATTGATAATAATATTGTTGGGGAGCTCATGAATGGGACATTTGAGCATTAGTAACTTCAATCTCCTCCAAGCTTGAGCTGTACTTTCTCCATCAAGAGGCCAAAAATTGTATATTTGATTCCGATCTTTATGAATCTCACTTGGAGGATAAAATTTTGAATAAAAGAGAGGCATTATTTCCTCCCATTTCAGAGCTTGACCATTCTTCAGCAGCTTATACCATTCCTCAGCTCTTCCTTTCAGTGATAATGAGAATAACGTCTTCTTAACTTGATCTGTAGTAATACCTGCACACTTGAACAACCCGCATAATTCGTGTATAAAGAGCAAATGATCACCGGGATGGACAGTTCCATCCCCAGCATAGTAGTTATCCATAACACGAGCAATAATTCTTGTACATATTTTGAAAACATCATTCTCAGCAGGTGGTGGCTTATCTACTACCTTAGCAATGGTAGTAGCATTACCAAATAAGAAACTCAGCGAATTATCCATAACGAAAATAAAGCAACTAGCAGAAGTAAACAATACTCATGGTAGAAGTTTCCTTTACCAGTTCCACTCTCCAATAGTGCTTCACTCCCCGGCAACGGCGCCAGAAAATAGTCTTGATGACCCACAAGTATAGGGGGTGTATCACAGTATTTTTGATAAGTAAGAGTGTCGAACCCAACGAGGAGCACAAGGTGCTGGCTAGTGGTATGGATCAGGAATTCTCTGCAAATACTTAGCAAACGGATTTTTAGGGGTTTTTGATAAAGCAAGTAAACAAAGTACGAGCAAATAAAAGATAGTAGGAATAAATGCAGCAAGTGGCCCAATCCTTTTTGCAGTAAAGGACAAGCTGATTGTATTACTTAAGATGACCAAACGTTCTCGAGGACACATGGGAAGACTGTTAAGTGCTTTTGCTTCATATAGTTGATTAATCTTCTTTAGCCTGCTAAGTGTTGTGTGGGTGAACTTGTGCTAATGTACCGCCCCATCCAAGACTAATACATACTTGTGATTATACCCCTTGCAAACATCTGTAAGTACAAGAAAGTAATGAAGGTAGAGACCTAACCACAACTTTAAACTCTAAGACCCTTACGTCCCTTGTGCAATGGTTTCCTAACGGGGGTTCAGGTTTCTGTCACTCCGACAACCCCTATGATTAGTAGCCAAATACACAATGCATTCCCCAAGGCCCATATAGGTGAAGTGTCATGTAGTCAACGTTCACATGACACCACTAGAAGAAGTACACCACAACATAAATAACAATCTATTGAATCTCTCTCAACACAACTCCACTACTAACAACATGACTTCTCCCATGTCCTCAAGAACAAAACGAACTACTCACAAGACATCATATGGATCATGATCAGAGATGGAATAATGATGTATAACAATCTGAACATAAACAATAATTCAACGGTTCACTCAATAGCATCAACTACAAAGAGTAATCAACACCGGGAAATTTTCCGCTATGAACTAATGCAAGATTCAACTCAATTCTTACAGCAATATGGAGATGGTGATGAGGGTGCTGATGGTGATGATGATGGTGGTGATGATGATGATGATCCCGATGAAGTCCAGCTTGATGATGGTGTTGATGGCGATGATCTCCCCTCTCCGGGAAGGAATTCCCTCGGTAGAAATCTGTCTGCCGGAGAGATCTTTCTCTCTCGGTGTTTTCCGCCCCGAAGAGGCGGCAGAATATTTCTGTGGTCGCCCCTCCAGTCTTAGGGTTTCGGGAGGTTGATATACGCCAGAAGGGAGAGGCTGGAGTGGGCCAGGGTCGCCACACCACCTCCAGGCGCGGCCTAGGGCTGCCCGCGCCAGGGGGTGGTGTGGGCCCCCTGTGGCCCATCTCCACTCCATCTTCTGGCATCCTTATTCTTATAGAAAAATAGGATTTTCCGTATATTTTCTCGGATTTTCTGATCTTCGTGAATTTTGCCTCCAAACAGCACCTTTTCCATCAGAATCCTGACTACAGCGGTCCATGCTCCAAAAGTCATCAACCATGCAAAAACAGATGAAATAACATAAGTATCACCTCTCAATACGAAATATATCAATGAATAATAGTGAATTAAGACATAGAATAGTGATGCAAAATGGACATATCAATAGAGTAATGGCAAGCATATCATACGGGTTTTATGCATCCTTATTGTGCAGCAAAATTATTGTTAGCATGGATGATTCAAATGAGTAAACTTTATTCCATGTCATGTAATCAACTTATAGGCTTGGCTTTGAACAATAAAGTATAATCATGTAAATTAAGAGTGTGAGAGTTGTCATGAAAATCATATACACTAGAGTATCTCAATTCTCCCACGTCTATAAATCAAGACTTTTCAAGCACTGATTTTCTATTCATTGTCCTTCAAGAATTTCAGTTTTTAAGTAACTGAGAGCATGCTAATTATTTTTATTAGTTTGTCGGGCTGTGATGGACACTCGTGGCATCACTAAGGTTTTTGTTCCTTTTGCATAATGATTACTCATAATAGCCAGAGGAGTGATTCCATCATGATTATAGCTACCTGGGAGTGCCAAGAATCTTACCCACTATAGCATTGCTGCTACAAGTGTTTAATCAACTCATAGCCGAAATCTAGGAGTTGCCTCTATGAAGATCGTTCATAGGCCAGTGGAGTTGTTGGCATCCCATGAAGTTTGACACGCATAAAGCTATATCATTCTTATGATTAACAAGTCAAACTTTGGCATGCTCACAAAAACCGCTAAACATTAATTCGATCGAACAAATCCTTTCAAAGAGAGCTATCAAGTCGATCAACATTTTCAGTGGTGTTGAGTGTCTCTAGAAATAAACCTTCAATACTAAGAACTACAACACCCAAGTCTTCAATTGTGAGACTTTTTCTTATTACAATTGTTTAGCAATTTTTAGGCAAGACTTGGTTAATTACGAGAGTTGGAACAAAATGTACCCAATTAAATACCCATGCAAATGAAAAATCTTACTACAATACAAAGACTCACTCCACCAATATAATATCTCAACATTTACTATTAACTAGCATGGGTTTCTCAAACTTCAAAAGTGGGGAGTCATATGGCATACCTCTCATGTTTGGTTCCACTTGTCTCTTCCTTTTTTATTTGTTTCTTGGAAACTCTAAGCCGATCACTCTCTTGCAAACATATGAAGACCTCGAGGCGGAAATAAAATAAAGAGGGAAAATAAGGAAAATGGAGAAATCCTTTTGTGATTTTTAAGAGAGGGAATTTAAAGAATAGAAAATTGGCGGCAAAGCTCGGCTAGAAAATCTCGAAAGCAAAATAGAAAGAACTAGAAAATAAAGTGTTGGGGAAACCAACACGAGTGCTTATAAACTAAAAAACACAACCTCGAAATAAATAAACGCCAAATAAAGATACATGAGGAAACTTCCCCAAGCTTAGGATTTTGCAAGCCCTTCAAATCATTGTGGTGGTGGGAAAAAGTCATTACTCTAGTTCGCAAATTGAGTTGAGAGGTTACTAGTTGATTCTCGGAGGTTCAAAGAGAGGCTATGCATCCTCTCCACAGTCCCTCCAAGTCCTTGGAAATCTTGGTATGTGGCAAACCGGGTTTGTGGCTGCTCCTCTTAGTAAGGAACTTCTTGCTCCTCCTCTTGGTCCTCATCCTATTCCAGAATCTCCTCCTCGGGTTGGTGTTGCTCAACCTGCAAGTCATATAGCAAATGTCCTTCCTTGATAGAGAAAATACCATTAGACAAAGGAGCGGGGTAGAGACGTCTAGCTCCAGCAATATGCAGATAATAAACACCACATCTCCCAGTGATCATTCCACAGGCTCTCAGGGTGGAGAAACCAACACGTGTCTCACCTAGCACGGGTTGCAACTCACCTAGGTTGATGTCTAGGGCAGTGGCAAGCACGGTGATGATGCCTCCACCTGTGATTGGTCCTTGGCTTTGGGAGGCTTGGTGCTCCAGGTAGCGCACAAGGATGGCGCCCAAGTTGAGTGACAGGTCATAGTTGATGTAAGCAGCCTTTGCAAGGACTAGGATGTCCTCCTCGTTGAGTCTCGTGAACTCATTACGTGCCTGCAAGGTGTTAGCAATAACATAGAACAAATAGCGAATTGTAGGATGTTGAATATTCTTCCCCTTGTTCACTCTAGTAGTGAAACTCATTCCATTATAATATTGTTCAGGGGAAGGATTTAAACTAGTAAAGGATGCGCGTAAGGCATGAACATCATTGTTTGGCAAATTAAAACATGCGTACCATTCATCTCATGTTAAAGTGTAGTTGTTGTTCAACAGTCGGAAAGAACTAGTGTCCTCTCCTTGCCATTGTTTAACGATGCTTTGCAATGAACTTAAAAATTCAATGGTTAAGCAGCGATAAGTAGGTACATCATTGTACACAAAGTTTTGTAGGCCATCTTTATTGCAAAGTAAATTGAAGTCATCAGAAATACCGAGTTGGTTCAATATAATGGGGAAAGCCCACTTGGTGGCCTTCACTTCACGGTTCTTGATCCTATTGAAGTGACCACGTTGGGGCTCATCCTTGAACTTGATCCCCATGCGTTCTTAAGCGATAGTCCGAGAAGCGCTAGCGGTGGCACGAGCATGAGTTTGGCTCCTTGTGTTCATCATCTAAAACATTTAAGAAAGACAAAAATAAAACTTTTTGATCGAACAACAGTAAGTACAATATATTCCTCATCATAGCAAACTAAAGAATCTCCTCAAAAATAATAATCTAGGCAAGAAAATCATGGCAATTGGTTAATAGTAGGTCTCACCCTAGATTGATAATGAAAATAGATCGAAGATGAATTTGCAAAAATTAATTGGAGGATCGGAGGAGAAACATACCATAGATCACTCGTGTGCAAGGAAATCGAACGTAATTGAGTAGAGATGAAGATCTCCTAAGGTTTTGAGAGAGTTTGGAGGTAGAAGAGAGAAAAAGGATTGAAGTTTTGGAGTTGAAAGTACCTTCCCGTGCGATTTTATGGTCGGACGCAACTATACAGGCGCAACTATATGGCCGGAACATTGTGTTCCCGGTGTATAGTTGGCCTTCTGTCAAAAAATTAGGGTTTCCTCCTAGCGGCGCAGCTATACGGACACAACTATACGGCCGGAACAAAATGTTCCTGCTGTATAGTTGGTCGTTAAATTGTCTGTCCTTGGGAAAGAAAATATACAAAGGCATCGATATCTATACGACCAGAACTATACGGCCGGAATTTTTATTTCCGCCGTATAGTTGGTCGTTAAACTCTCAGTACATTAGAAAAGAATTTGTCTAGAGACACTGATATCTATACGACCAGAACTATACGGCCGGAATTTTTATTCCCGCCGTATAGTTGGTCGTTAAACTCTCAGTACATATTAAAGAAAAATTGTCGATGGCAAAGATATCTATACGACCGGAACTATACGGCCAGAATTTTTATTCCCGTCGTATAGTTGATTGTTAAACTCTCTGTGTGCATCAAAAGAATTCTATTTCTTCAAGAATTGCTTCTTTTCCTGTAACTTAGTGATATACCTTGTTTACGGTAGAAAATTGATAGTAAATATTATCGACCAACAACACCATGTATGTAGCAGAATTTTAAGTACTATCGAACTTCTTCTCCTCACATGGAGTTTTCTAGCACTCTTATTAAACATAAACTTAAACTAAAAACTAAAATCTTAACTCAAACCTTTATTTAACATGGGTTTCCTCCCATGGAGCGCTCTTTTATGGTCAATAGCTTGACCTTGATGGTACTCACTTGGGCCACATGAGTGGAACACCCACTCCAAAGTAATTGGCCTTCAAAGTGATGGCCTCCTTTTCGTCATGTTTGGCTTTCTTTTTCCTGGGGAAATGGATAACAAAAGGATCCCGTGAAGGCAATTGTAGCTTCACGTTCCCTTCCTGGAGGTTAATTAAAGCCTTTATAGTTATCAAGAAAGGACGGCCTAGTATTATAGGAGCAATAGTTGGTTTAGGCATGTCAATAATAACAAAGTCAATTAGAGCAGGACAGCCTTTAATGTAAACTAAGGTGTTCTCCTTAATTCCTACAGCTTGTTTGTAGGTAGAATCTGCTAGATGCAATTTTAATTCAGTGATTTCAAAGGAGCCAAGATTTAACTTGTTAAAAAGACTCTTTGGAATTGTTGAGACGCTTGCACCTAAATCATAAAGTGCAGCTATCTCATTGGTTCCAATTTTTATCTTAATAGTAGACTCAAATATATCATCTAGTTTAACAGGTAACTTTTTAGTGATTTCTTGTATTCCTCTTCAAGCTCGCATACCTTAATTGCTACTTGATCAACAAAGTGTTGATACATGGCTTCATCGTTACCTTCACTTACCGGAATTTTTACGTTGATCCTCTTTACGAGGTCTTCGATGGTGTAGCTTGGTGAAGGGGCATTACTATAATCAAGTTCTTCAGGCTCCTCCCTTTGGATCCTCATCATTTTGAGTTCTTCAACAGGATTGGGCTCAGCTTTACCTACAAATTTAGCTAGAATGAGAGTTTGACTCTCGGTTATCTTACCTAGCTGTGCCTCAATGATCCTTGTTCTTTCTTGGAGGGCCTGCAAATCATTTCTCAAACTAATAGCTTGGTTAGATAATTTACCAAGCATGGCATCATGGTTCTCTGTTATTTTAACAAGAATATTATTTTGTTCATTTTGTGAGTATATAAAAGACTTAAATGTTTCTTGGAGACTACCATTACTAGTTCCCATATTATTATTAGAATTACCTGCATTACTAGAATAATGTTTCTGAAAGTTAGGATTATAACTCTTCTTCCAAGCAGGGTTATAATCATTACGAGCTATAAAATCTATTTCTTCAATATTTGTTTCAGGGGTGGCTCTTACCTGGGTTTCCTTACCTTCTACGGCTAATATGAGCTCATCCAACTTAACATTGAGTTCTTCATTTTCTTGTGGTGAGATGGAGTTCACCTTCTTCGTGTTTGATCTTTCCACATGCCATTGAGCATGGTTGTCCTGCATATTGTCTAACAACTGCTTTGCTTTGGTAATATGTTTTCCCATAAACGTTCCTCCAACTGCAGTATCAAGCATGGACTTAGACATAGGATTAAGAGCATTATAAAATAAATGGAGGATTAACCAATCTTCCATCCCATGACTAGGACAATTTCTTAAGCATTTTTTTCATCCTCTCCCATGCAACCTCACAAGGGTAGCTATTGCTTCCCTGGAAACGACACCAGAAAAAGGGTTGATACCTTCGATCCGGATTACGGATGTAGTATAGTTTCTTTTTCCCTAGTAGACCTAGGTTATCGAATCCTCAGGAAGCGAATGCATAGTAAATTTACTTTAATGGACCTTCAGAAGTTTTAGAATTCCTTTTGTGTTTTTACCAGACCAATAGCTTGCATCTTTTTGCTGTTGTCGATGATGGAGAGAGGGCCTAGGGCATTTGGTTTCACTTGTAGATGTGCAAAACAACTGATGGGAATAAAAGATAGAAATAAAGTATGCATGTACTTGTTAGAGCAAGATAAATTATATGTGGGTAGTGCATCCATAATTTCTATTGTCTCTGTGACCGCTTATAGCAATAACCTACTAGTATCATTCATAGAAGAAAGAGAACTAATGATATGCATAGTGATGTCACCGTTAATCCCAAGTAAATCCCTCACATACAGTCGTACTACCCCTTCTGTCACTAGGGTTCCCAACCTGCAGATCAGTCATTACTCATACTCCCTATACCTGGATCAACCCTCGGGTCTTGGGTACCTGACAAGTCCTTGGATTGAGGCAAGAGAAGATACAATAATCATCATGCCATACAAACTAATACACGATCCCATCTATGATAAATAGCATGCACAATCGCTACATGGCTAGGTTGAAGCCCTTAGCCTAAGGAGAATTACTCACACATAGATATGAGATCAACAATCACAAACATTGTAATGAAAATCATAAGATTGATAGCAATAGTCTTACAATGTCGCCAATCGAAGAAGAGATCTACTATTACAAGTGGTGGAATATGGCTATGGAGATGGAGAAGGGTTTTGAGATCTGGAGGCGGCTGGTGATCTGTGGCAGAGACTTTTTGGCGAGGTCTGGCATGTTCTCTCGTCGCCCGAGGCTTCTTTATATAGGGGTCCCTAAAGGGAATATGACTGAGAGGCAATAATAAAGTGGTTATTATCTTATTCCTTGTTTATGATAAATGTTTATTTTGCATGCTATAATTGTATTAATTTGGAAACATTAATACATGTGTGTTTAATAAACAAAAGGAAAGTTCCTAGTTATGCCTCTCTTATAAACTAGCTCGTTGTTTAACAAGATGATCAAGGTTTCCTGATCATGGACATTGGATGTTGTTAATAACGAGGTCACAACATTAGTGGAATGATGTGATGAACATTCATCCGAAGTATAGCATTACGATCAAAGTCATTGTGTTTATATTGCTATAACATCATACGAAGTAATCCTAGTCCTTAGACCATGAGATCATATCAATCACTAACACTAGAAGAGTATCTTGATAACATCAAACATCACACTGTGAAAGGGTGATTATAAAGGTGGGTTCAGTGCTACGAAAGTGTTATGTAGAGGCTCATGGATCAAGAGTGGGATTTGTCCATCCCGATGATGGATAGATATACTCTGGGCCCTCTCGGTGATATCACATTAAGAATAGCTTGCAAGCAAGTGATGTGATCACTAGAATGTTATATCACGGGAACGAGAAAAGAGTACATGTCGGTAACGAGATCAAACTAGGTATGGAGATACCAATGATTGAATCTTGGACATGTAATATATCGTGAGACAAAGGGATTTAGTTACGACGTTAAAGGTTCACACGATCACAAGAGTCATCGTTGAATATGTGAGAGTTAGTACGGATCTCTAGGTCCCGCTACTGATTATTGATCGGAGAGGGGTCTCGATCATGTCTGCATTATTCGCGAACCGTAGGGTGACACACTTAAGGGATACCGACACCATTTGGGGCAAATATGTTTCAGATAAAGATTTAATAAAGCGCTGGAATTATTTCAATAGACATCAAAACTGTTTCGGGTGAAATTGCTGAAATTGGTTCTACATGTAATATTGAAATGTTGCAGGGGATTTTATATGAATGTTTGTAAATTAAAGTAATTAACAAAATTCTGAATAAAATTAATAAAGAGTTTTATTAAATGAGAGATCATTAAATTTAGAGAAATTTATTGCATTTAAAGTGGAGAGTTTAATAGAGAATGTGAAGGGGCATATTTATGTGGAGGGGGTTACCACCACATGAATGAGGGAGGTGAAGGGGCACCCTCCATGGGTGCCGGCCATGGGAAGGGGATGCCCCCTCCTCCTATAAAAGTCCCTCCTCTCCTCACTTCTCACACACACCTCCTCATGAAGGATCTCTCTCCCCCTCTAGTATTTTTCCCCCATGGTCTCGGATTAGCGAGATACATGTTCCCGGTGGCTTTATCTAGAAAGGAGTTGCTGCTTCCGCTGCTTTGCTGGAGCAACGGACGGAGGTTGTCGGGGTACCGGACATGTGTGCGTTCACAGATGCACCGCTACATTGCAGTGCTGGACTTGCTGGAGCTGGATCTGATGGACGTGCTAGAGATGGACCTACTGGACCTGCTGGACTTCATCATGATCTTGAGATCGGCAAGTGTATGACTACATCATCCACGAGTTCCATCTCGTTAACAAAGCTTTGTTGTCTTCGAGGATATGTTCTCTATGGATGTATATCCACCCATTGCTTGTATCTAATAGATAGATCTTGGCGTATAATAGTTCTCATCGTAGGAAAAAAAATCTATGCTGCGAACCCAATAGTGGTATCAGAGCCTGATCTATGCGTAGGTGCTTTGCACGGGTAGAATACATAAGAGTATGTGGGCGATGATGATCATGTTATTGCTTCTTTCATGTATTTTGTATATTGGTGGCATAGTGGGATGAAGCGGCCCGGATCAACTTTACATGTCATCGCACATGAGAGTGGTTCCACGACTGACATGCAACTAGTTTTGCATAAGTGGTTGGCGGGTGTTTGTCTCTCCTACTATAGTCAATATCTGATTTACAACGAGTTGCTAATAACTTAGTTATCATCGTTGTGGTTCCATGTTTGTAGGTAATACCGGTTCTATCTTTGAAAGCCCTAAGCCACGTAAAAACTTGCAATTGATAAATTAGAGGCGTCTACTTTAGATCGTTGTTGGACTAGTGTCATGATATGGAAATGTTGTAAGTTGATGTATAGTTGATACCCTTACAACACACCTAACGTGTAAGTTCCATAGACCTTGGCCTTACACACAAAGGAATGATAGAGATGATACCACAATGCACATGATAGTGATCAAATGCATGGACCATATCATTCCACTTTACACATATGATGTTTGCATCTTATGTTGCTAGTTTGGCGTTTTAGTAGCGTTATAAGATGACCCTCATTTAAATATCAAGATAAAATGTGTTCTTCCTTAAGTATGCACCATTCTATGGATCGTGTTTCGAGACATCACGTGATGACTGGGTGTACTCGAATCTGTGCTTTCATACAACGGGTGTAAGATAGTTTTACACACGCGAGTACTAAGGTTCTTACTTGGCGAGCCTAGCATGTACAGACATGGCTTCGGAACATGGACCGAAAGGTTAAGCATGAGTCATATAATTTATGTGATGCCCATATTGATGCTCGCCTTTGAAGCTACATCGACTCACGTGACGATCGGACTTGGTGTAGTGGATTTGGTTCATGTAGTCACCAAAAAGGCACCAGTATTGGATACTAACATTGGATACCGAATTGGTTGGTGTGAAGTGTCATACAGAACAACACAATTCATGAACTTCAACGACCTAAGTAACTAGCAAGAGAATAAGTGATGATGTTCATCGAAAACAAATAAAGTGTTATTGTGTTTTTCGTTGTCATTAAACCTAGCCTTCAAGATTTGTTTTAATAATTGTTATTTTGTTCCGGTATTACGAGAACAATGGTTGTTCAAATAATTACCGTATTCCATAAAGGATGGATGAGCTTTTACAAGTCTAGTTGGAGAAATCACATCCATAAACATTATTGCTAAAATGTCGTAAGACAACTGATTGGAAGATCACTTATGAAGTGACATCGCTGTTTGAATTATATTGGAAAGGAAACATGAAGAAACTCCATGTTGATGGATTTTTGGAGTCTTTTGGTTTTGATCAATTGACGCTTGTGAAACTTTCCTCGAGATAATTGAAACTCCGTTCATAGGCCAAAGAGGAACAGATGACTAGCTTATTGGAAATTGTGCATGCTGATGTGCATAGTCCATTATGTGTAGCCATATGCGATGGATCTTTTTTGCTTCATATGCTTTCTCCAAAAATTTGAGTGAATATATCTATATATTTACTTAATAAAGAAGAAGTATGAAACATTTGAAAATTGTTCAAAGACTTTCAAGATGAAGTGAAAAACCATTATAACAAGAAAATAAAAGAGTTTATGATTTGATCATAAAGGAAGATATTCGAGTTACAGGTTTAGCAAAACACCTAAGATTTCAGGAATTGTTCCATGAATTTGCACTTCCTGATATACCACAGGAGTATGGTATGTCCGAGAGATCAAATCAAACCTTGTTTGACATGGTAAGATCAAAGGTGTCATTTATAAAACTGCCATTATGTTTTAAGGATTAAAGCTTTAGAGACTACCGCTTTTACACTGAAAAGAGCACCATCATGATCCATTGAAATGACACCATATGAGTTATGGTTTGGGATAAAACCCGAATTGTCTTTTCTTAAATTTTGGTATGCTATGCATAAGTAAAATGTTTACAACCAAAGTCGGATAAGCACGTCTTTGTAGGTTATCCCAAAGAATTTGTTGGGAATTCCTCCATAACACCGAGGACAAAAGAGTTTGTCGCTTGGAACATCAAGTTTCTTGAGAAGGAATTTTTCGTGAAAAGCTAAGTGGGAGGACAATAGAACTTTGATAAGGTTGTTGAACCTTAGCTATATGTGCTAAGTAGCATAGTGCCAGAAAGTGTCTCGATGGCGGCGACAATGCTCATGGCTCTCGTGATTACAAAGGGTGTGATCTTGGAGATTAGAGTTCCTATTTGAACCGTATGCATCAGGTAAGAATCAAATAGTGAGATTTGATAAACAAGTTGTTATTGTTTTGACAATGATGAATCAACTACATGCAAAGAAGCGATGATGGGCCCTGACTCCATAAATGACTAGAAGTCATAGAATCCGTGATAGTATCCATACATGAGAAATCAAGCTTCTGAACTTGGAAGACCCTCCAGAAAGGCGTGAAGCCTATCAGTCGTGTTTTTATCTGTAAAGAAATAGACATGGATGTTTAACATCTATGAAATAGTTGATACATTGCAAATGTATCTATAATTTTTGATGCTCCATGCTTGGTTTTATCTACTTTCTTGTGTTTTGTTCCAACTTTGGAGTACTTTTCATATGATTTCTTGGACTAACCTATTAACAAGAGCCACAGTGCCAGCTGCCTGTTTTCTGCTGTTTTTGGTTCCAGGAAAGTCAGAAAAAAATATTCTCGGAATTGGATGGTACAAAAGCCAAAGTGCCTATTTTTCCGGAAGGGATCAAGTGCCAGAATACGAGATGGAGAAGGGTCAGGGAGCCAACACACCACCTGGCCGCGCGGCCAGGCCTGGCCCGCGCCAGGGGGTGGTGTGGCCGCTCCCGTCATCCCCTCGGCCTCTCCTTCCGCCTATATATTGCCCTCGGGACGAAAACCCTAAGGAATCAATCAGAAATCCACGAAAAGTTCCGTAGCACCGCCGCCACCAAAGGGGAGATTCGGGAGACAGAAAGTCTCTGTTCCGGCACCCTGCCGGGACGAGGAAGTGCCCCCGGAGCCATCTCCATCGATCTCCACCGCCATCTCCATCACCGTTGTTGATTCCCATGATGAGGAGGGAGTAGTTCTCTCTCGAGGCTAAGGGTTCTACCGGTAGCTATGTGTTCATATCTCTCTCTATGCATGGTCATATTGTGATCATGAGCTTTGTAATCAAGTAGATCTACCTTGCTACTCAAGTGCTTTAATAGATCTCTGCTCTCCCCATGTGTGTGAAAGTGACAGCGTGCACACCATGGTGGCACTTAGGCTAGAGTTCTCAAATACTTGTTATGAGTTATATTTGGAGTTGGATGTCTTTATGAAATTGTGGTGTTTGTTGGAACCATCTAGTGCTCAAGGTGACAGTGTGGGGTTTTCTATATGGGAAAGGCTTACTTTGAGGTGTGTTGTTATAGCCCTACCATCGATTAGAGTGTTCAACCGGAGAGTAGTTAAGAGTAGTATCATAAAGAGAAGATATTTATATGAGAGTGTTCACTAGTGAAAGTATGATCCCTAGGCCTTGTTTCTAAGCACTGAAGCACCGATTGCTACTCGATCTGTTACATGTTTGCTTGCTTCCATCTTTATTTCAGTTTGCCTTTAGTATCTTCCACGCCATCAAAGTATTTTCTAGCACCGTTATCTTATATCCATACCACTTGTATTTCACTATCTCTTCGCCGAACTAGTGCACCTATACACCTGACAAGTGTATTTGGTGTGATGGGACACAAGAGACTTCTTGTATCTTGATTGCAGGATTGCTTGAGAGGGAATACCTTTGACCACTTCCTCCCTGAGTTCGATAAACCTTGGGTGATCCACTTAAGGGAAAACTTGCTGCTGTTCTACAAACCTCTGCACTTGGAGGCCCAACAACTGTCTACAAGAATAGAAGTGCGTAGACATCAAGCTATTTTATGGCGCCGTTGCCGGGGAATATACAGGACAGCTTCAACCAGTTTCCTCCCCGTCAAAAGCTATTTTCTGGCGCCGTTGCTGGGGAGGTAAGGTAAAAGGTATTCACACCGGTGGATTAAAGAAGAAGAACCTCCCACGGCAAACGCCTATTTTCTGGTGTGAGTACTCGAAGTTAATTCTTTTAGATTCTGCAATTTTGTCTTTTTGTTTCTTGTTTTCACTAGTTAGGCTTAATGGAAAACAACAACAAAATTAGAGAGCTTTATAGTATTTATCTTGAGTTAGGACATGAAGTGTTTGAAGAGAAAATTAAAAAACCTATGGAACTTTACTTGCATGCTAATAGCAATGTTGTTAGTATGAATTCTTTGGACACCATTATTGCTAATGCTATGGAAAAGTCTAAGCTTGGGGAAGCTAGTTTTTATGAAAATGATCTTTTTAGTTCCCTAGCTTTGGAAGATAGCTATTCTATTGCTTATGATGATACCAAACCTCCAATATATGATGATTACAATGATGAATATCATATTTTCAGTCCACCTACTATTGAGGAGGAAGTTAATTATGACTACAATATGCCTCCTTTATTTGATGATTATGGTGATGAGAATAATAATGGTAGCTATTTTGTTGAATTTGCTCCCACTACAATTAATAAGAATGACTATGCTTATGTGGAGAGTAATAATTATTATATGCATGTGGCTCATGATAAGAATGTTTTATGTGATAGTTATATTGTTAATTTCATTCATGATGCTACTGAAAGTTATTATGAGAGAGGGAAACATGGTTTTATGCATCTCAATAATATTAAGTTTCCCCTCTTTATGTTGAAAGTCTTGAAGTTGCACTTCTTTTGCTTTACTATGCTTGTTGCTTTTCGCTTTCATGACTTCTTTCTTTACAAGATTCCTATGCATAGGAAGTGGGTTAGACTTAAATATGCTTTGAATTTGCTTCTTGATGCTCTCTTTTACTTCAATTCATATTTCTTATGTGAGCATCTTCTCAAACTATCATGCCTAACTTAAAGGCGTTAAAGAAATACTTATTGGGAGATAACCCAAAAGTTTTAGATGAGTCTTGGAAGTTATTACTTCAGTAATAACCGCTCCTTATCCTTTTTATTTGCTTTTTGTGCCAAGAGTAACCTCTAACGAGAGAGAAGTAATGATTGGGAAAGTTGCTGTCCCGAAACAGATTTCTGTGCTTCACCGTAAAAATTCGTGTAAAATCTTTGTACGTCCTTTTGAGGCATGAATTTTTGTGCTTCTGCCCCAGGTTGTTATCTAACTTTCGTTAGTTCAACACTTTTTGATTTGACCAATAGAAGGTCTTCGAAAAAATTCGTATTTACCTGCTAGTCTGTTTTGACAGATTTCTGCCATCTTCTGCATTTGCTTCTTGTTGGTTCCTTTTTGAGTTCTTTCGGGGAATTGAGCTTTTTGAGGAAAGTGCTACAGTAGCTTTGTTTTAATGGAAGTTTTATTGATGTTAGAACTGAACCTTAAGACTTATTATCTTGAGTGCACTAATGTTGTTGATGGCTCTGTGTATGGCGCCTAGAAAAGTGCTGGTGCGTGGTTGATGTAGAGCTCGTTGGGAACCCCAAGAGGAAGGTATGATGAGCACAGTAGCAAGTTTCCCTCAGTTACGAAACCAAGGTTTAATCAAACCAGTAGGAGCAAGGAAACACCCCAAAGGTGTTACTAGCTGAGCTTTGGCAGGGCGCACTACCGGTGCTAGTAGCAACGTGGAGACCTGCACAACACAACCACAGAACTTTGTCCCCAACTTGCTATGAGGTTGTCAATCTCACCGTGTTTTGCGGAAAACAAAGGATTAAACGTATCGAATGGAAAGAAGTAAAAGTTTGCAGAAAATAAACACAAAGCAGAAACAATTTATAGATTGTATGTAAAAGACAAGGACTAGGATCCATAGTTCACTAGAGGTGGCTCTCCTTAGATAGAAAACATGCCGGGTGAACAAATTACAGCGGGGCAATTGACAAACACCGAGAAAGCAATACATGCATATACTAATCATCTTGACTCCTTTGAGATTCGATTGGGCATTACAACATAATACATAGACCGCCATCCAACTGCATCTATGACTAATAATCCACCTTCAGGTTATCATCCGAACCCCCTCCAGTATTAAGTTGCAAGCAACAGATTATTGCTTTACGAACTGCGTGTAAAGTAAACAATACGATTGTTCTATGAACAAAGGATTGTTGTTTTCTCCCTAGTAGCAACAGCACATCTAGTACCTTAGAGATTTCTGTCACTTCCCCAGATTACCAGAGGCATGAACCCACTATCGAGCATAAATACTAACTCTTGGAGTTGCTAGCATCTACTTGGCCAAGATAGCTACTAACAACGGAAAGCATGCAAGATCACAAATAACAAAGACATGATAGAATCAATAATCAATCTGAAATAGCATCTCAATATCCATCGGATCCCCGCAAACACAACATGTATGGACACAAATAGATGATCTTGATCATGAACGGAGCTCACAAGATCTAAACATGAAAGCACAAAGGAGGAGAACCAGCCATCTAGCTACTACATGGATCCGTAGTCCAAGGATGAACTACTCACGCATCACACCGGAGGCTTGCATGGTGATGAAGAAGGCCTCCAGGGTGAATTCCCCTCTCCGGCAGGGTGTCGGGAAGAGCCTCAGATCCCTCCCGATCTAGGGATGGAGATGACGGCGGCTACAGACTCTTTCGTGGATTTTTGATCAGGTACTTAGGGTTTTCGTCCCGAGGGCAATATATAGGCGGAAGGAGAGGCAAAGGGGGTGCCGGGAGCATTCACACCACCCCCTGGCGCGGGCCAGGCCTGGTCGCGCAGCCAGGTGGTGTGGTGGCTCCCTGGCCCTTCTCCGTCTCGTATTCTGGAAAAATAGGCACTTTGGCTTTTGTCCCGTCCAATTCCGAGAATATTCATTTTCTGACTTTCCTGGAACCAAAAATAGCAGAAAACAGGCAGCTGGCACTATGGCTCTTGTTAACAGGTTAGTCCAAGAAATCATATGAAAAGTACTCCAAAGTTGGAACAAAACATAAGAAAGTGGATAAAACCAAGCATGGAACATCAAAAATTATAGATACATTTGTAATGTATCAACATCCCCAAGCTTAACTCCTGCTCGTCCTCGAGTAGGTAAGTCATAAAAAGAAAGAATAATTTTTGAGGTGACATGCACCATCAAAGACTTGATCAAAGTATTTGCAAAACATTCACAGCTGGGATCATAGTACTTCAATCATAACATGAAAGACAAAGTTCTAGCAATAAGCAAAGAAACTAAGATGCAACATGAAAACGCACAAACAAAAGGTTCATGAATAACAATGCTTTGCAAGACGTTTGTTTGTTTCACATAAAGAAAACATAGCATAAAAGTATTCAGCTTGCCCCTCAATAGAGTAGCAAATATAAATGCATAGGACACCTTCAAAGTTCATAAGAGTGACTAGATACAATAGTTCAAAACAAGCAATATCAAGTTATGCATCAATCAACTAGTCTTGGGACAATGCACATAGAACTAAGAATGGCCACTATGCTCTCAAAGTAGGTGCATAAAGGTAGAAGGTGGAGACTCAATATAATGGTGAAAGAAAGGCCTTTGTAAAAGGAAGTAGGGATTCAAGTCTCATAAAGAGCTTCCAAAAATTATGGTACTTATAGCTTTCAGCTCTCATTGCCCCTATCATAAGCATCTTGAAGTGATTAAGGTTAAAGTGAACAAACTATGGTGTACATGCTTGACGAAGTATAAGTCAGAAATCTCATGTCCCTTGTATACGAGGGCCGCTCCTCATGCTACTCAAGTTTAGTCACCGGTAAGTTCTTGTCATCGTAAGTACATGTGTATCATAGAGAACCGCCAACGGGGTACCCCTTGCCCGATGATACAGAAGAATCCCCATATCAAAATGACAAGGCAAGCAGACAACGAGCATCTCAGCATTCTTCTTATTTACCATGGGAATATGGTGCTTTTTTCTCTCTTTCCTCTTTTCATAGTATCTCTTTTTTTTCTCTTTTTTCTCAATATAGGACTCTTTTTTTTATAAGAAGAATGCTTCATAGACAGCTCATTAAGGTTACGCTGCAGGTTTCCACCATGTCAGCATGGATTAGACCAGCGGCCCAGGCGTTTCTCTAACACATATACATAACTTCATGGACTTACAAGCTTCCCTTTCATTTCACACCGACGACATCCATATACAAAAGAGCATGATATCAACTAGGTACAAGTACCAAGTGCAATGTTGAAAGCGTTCCCCATGAAAGCATGGTTCTGCTAATTCCCAACAAATAAGTGCAAGCATATACAACATAGATGACACAATGGTTCAAGTTTATTAAGGGCAAGTAAAGTAAAGTGTGCCATCAAGTTCGTGAGAGCTTTAATCACTAGTTTTCTCATAACAAGTTTAATTTGGAAGGTAAACAAAAGCATGAATATACTTGGAATAGCATAAGCTAGTAGGTAGGTATGGTGGACTCTTTGGAATAACTTGGTTTAGGGAGTTGGATGCATGAGTGTAACTACCTAGGTGAATTACGCTCCTAGTTACAAGCCTGGACGAGCGGAAATGGTTAAAATAGTACGGTGGGGCCCAGATGCCACTCACAGGTAGACCTTTCGGCCGTCCTAACCATTTCCAAACATCGGGACAAGAACGGGCGGCGTAATCGGCAGGCGAAGGGATCAACTACATACACAAATGAGTATGTATGCAAGCCACCATACAATAGTTCTCAGAGCCATTCCATCTAAAAGAAATAGAAATATTGCAACGCCATACGGCAAGATCCAAATATCCTAGATAGATATAATAGTTTAGGATATCTCCTCATACATCAAACATCAGAGTATCAGGCGGAAGCGGAAAACAAGATCCGAGTACGGATAAGAAGCGAATCGGCATAAGATGCCCCATAAATAAACACATCCCGCCCACAGATCTCACGGATCCCCGTTCCCGGAATCTCTACACCGAATGATCGTTGCCCACATCGTCCGTCTCCTCCACCCAGTATCCATCTTGCGAGCTTACCTGTTCGTCTGAATCAAACAATATATCGTGTGAGACCCTAGGGGTACTCAGCAAGTCTTTATGCCGCTAAAGGGGACACAACCTGGGGTGACGCAATTGCAGCAAAAGATAAACCCTAACAATTCTATAGATACTCGCTAACCATCCGCCTAACCAAAGATAGACGGATGTCCGTGAATTAATAACAACAGTTATAACAGTAATATTAACAGATCCATCCTCCTCCTCGCTTACCGACGAGAAAGCGGACGAACAACCCCCCATCCGTTGGCAGTTTTATTATCCATTCCATGAGAGTTGCACTATTTACTAGTCAGGTACTTAGTCAAATTAATAGCGGTACTTTAGTTATATTTGTCTATGATCGAGAAACTGTGCTCCAAGTCGTCCATAACCGCGGACACGGCTTTCAGAAAGTTTTACCCTGCAGGGGTGCACAAATATCAACACACACTCGATCAACCTCGGAAAAACCAAATCAAAACCCAACGAGGCAGTCACGACAAAGCGATCACAGGATTCAGAATTATTTCAGGGGGCCACCCCATTAAGCTACCCGCAACGAAGTTAGCCGACTCCGAGACGGACTCAAGGTTTGCGTCAGTGGCTGTAAACGACTGGGAACCCGAAAGTGTGACTGGGCTTGTCGATACCGCGAAAACACTCCGCTTCCCTAAACAGTACAGGTGCATCCTCGCACAATCTTAAATAAAGCAGTAAAGCATGGCATAAGTACAGAATAGTAATAAAGCCCCAAACTACTTTGTGGCCCTAAGAAATAAGAATGAATCAAGCTCTGGCTCAGGGGGGTTCATAAGCCTCCCGGATGTGGATAGCGCGAATATTCAAGGAACAGGAATCAAGTACTCGGGGTCCTACGGGACACAAGTGAGCATGAAAAACCAAATAACAAATATTGCTCACCGGTGCCACTTTCATTAGTTATCCCATTACTACTCAGGTTAAGTTGTTTCGGTACCTCGTTATCCATCAGACACTCACATACCCTACACATGCTGTTCTACGACTCGCATGGCTCAAACAACTCCTGTAGTAATGGCTCATGGGATGGAGGAACAAGCTTCGGTGGGGCTTAAAAGTAAAGGCTATGCAATACTTGGGATTCAGTTTAATGCAATCGTGACTCAATGATGCAAGAATAAGATAGAGGCAATAGGTACTATATGTATGCAAGCATGTGGTAGTGCTTGCCTGGCAGCTCAGTTGAAGCGAGAGAAGGATCTGGGTAGTGCTCCTGGGTTTCTTGATATATCCCCTGCTCAGCGTCTATTCGAAGAAGAACCAAACAAACAAGGGACAACATGAATAAAGTGCACAAGCATATGAATAAAATGCGACAAGCAAACAATCATGCCATGATGAATGATGCACAATTTGCATGGCAATAAAGTAGCATGGCATGGGTGAGGTGTGGAATACAAGAAATAAACATTTTATGGGGTTTTAATCATATTTTATACTCAATTAAGTTTCTGTATACTTTATATTTATATGATGCATGCTGCAATTCAGAACATGGAATGCATAAACAGAAAGATCTCGTCGAGCTAATCATTTTAGACATATTATTTGTCAAATTCGGAGTTATGAAACAAAAGTTATTAATTAATTAAGGAAAAAGGGCACTTTATTATAGTTTTAATCAACTTAAAAATTAAAGTGTCCAAAATATATTTTGAAGGCCATATTTGAAATCCTCACATTTTTCTGATTTCAAAACATATATTATTTGTATTATTTGGATTAATATTTGAAAAGTTATTTAAAAACAGATTTGAATTTGAATTTACCCATTTACTAAAATTTGTTTTTATTAAACAGAGAAACAGGAAAACTTTTTACACCCCGCGAAACTTAGCCAAAGCCACTGACGGTGGGGCCGAGGCTGACTTGGGCAAAACGGCGCACAACGGACTTTTCTCACCGCAACCGAAGCGAGCCGCGGTGACTGACTGGTGGACCTGGCGCGGACACAGGCCCACATGCCAGCGGGTGAACTGGCGGTTGCCGCGCGGTACGGACAGGGACCGCCGGTTGAGGGCAGGGTTTTTCGGGTGTCCTTTTGTAAAAACCACCGCGGATGACAGGTGGGACCGGCTGGACCGCGGGTTGAGCTCGCAAAAAGGCAGGGGGGTATGCGCAAAAGGGCCATGGCCACTGTGGATCTTCTCTGAATCTTCTGTCGAGAGATCGATGCGCGACAGCGGCAGGGCGCGATGCGGGGGGGGGGACTCGAGCCCGCGACCTGGGCGTGCGCGCAGAGGGCGGAGCCACTGCGGTAGGCCTGGGTTGGTGCTAGAAGGGTGTAGGGGGTTTAGGTGAGGCATGGCGCGGCACAGAGACGGGCAGCCGCCAGTGCCTGCCGCTGCACCGAGGGTGCTCGGCGCATCGTCCGGCGAGGCTTGACTGCGACGGAGCGGGAGAGGGTGTCAGAGAGGGAGGCTAGCTCACCGCGGGGCTGGTGGTGGAGGCGGATCGGGACATGGCGCAGTGGGGCGACGGCGAAGCAGACGGACGGCGTAGCTAGGGTTTGCGTCGGGCGACGCTGGTGCTGGCGGATCGGGTTCTCCTCCTCCTCGCTGGTGTGTCCAGGGCGCAGCAGGGGATCCTCACCGAGCTTCCTCGACACCTGAGCACCGCGCCCGCCTGCTGGTTCGAGGGATCGGTGGTGGACACCGACGGTGGGCGCCGGCAAACAGAGAGGGAGGGTGCCGTCGGTGGAGAAGGAGAGGGGAAGGCAGGGCCTGGGGGATGGATCTGGGCATCGCTAGGACGCGTGGGGAAAAAGATAAAGGGCGAGGGAGAGAGGAGGATGCCGTGCGGGAGTGGGTAGGGTTAAGGTTGCTTCGGCACCTTTTCTCCACTCCCTCCTCGATCACGTGCACGGCTGGGCAGGTAGGCACGGCAGGGACTGCAGGTGGGCCAGGTGGGGCCGGCGAGAGGAGCAGCTGGGTGGGGCTAGCACGGCGGTGGAGAGAAAAGAGAGAGGGGAGGGGCTAGCTCGGGTTAGGTTTAGCTAGAGTTGGGGTTAGATGGGTTAGAGAGAGGGATGGCTGGGTGTGGGCTGGGGAGAGAGGGTGGCCAGGTGGGGCCAGGGGGAAAGGGAGGGAGCTAGGTGCTCGGCATGGGGAGAGGAGGTGGTGAGGTGAGAGGGGGAGATGGTGTAACTAGGGTTAGATTAGATGAGGTGTTAGGTTTAGGGTTTTTGGGTTAGCTAGGATAGATAGAGGAGAGGGGGTGAGGTAGAGTGTTTTTGACAAGATCAAGCAAGATCAAGCAAAGATCAAACAAGTCCTAGTCAAAGGAGTAGAAGAGATAAAAAGATGGTGAGGTTTGTTGGAGTAGATCATGGTGGTGGTAGGGTTTAGAGATAGAAAAGGAGAGAGGGGTTTAGGGTAGGGCTAAAAGCAAGATCAATAAGATCAAGCAAAAGGAGGGAGAGAGAGATAGAGGATGATCCACTCAAAAATTCAAATAAAAACCAAAAGACTAGAATGTGGTGGTACTTGCATGGGCCATGCATAAATAGTAAATGCCTCCTCTAGTAGTGAAAACCACTAGATTATCCCATGGCATTTGTATAAGCAAGCTTCCCCAAATTTTGGAATAAGGCCCAACAAAAGAAAAGAGAGCTTGTTTACCACATGGATTAAATAAAATATCATGCATGAATATAAGGTGGCCAAGCTTGTGTGTATGTGCCACTAGCCAACATGAACCACAATGGTATCCCTACATGAGCTTATATTCATATTTAAACCATATGAAAGCTTGACAAGGGGTTCCACTCACATAGCATGCAAAGGTGGCCATGTGGCTCTCATATACCCATAATGTGAAAACAACATGGTGCATATATGGGAGAATGTGGAATTGTAAGTGGATCCATCCCAACCCACATGAGCTAGAGGTAAAACCCAAGTAAATGCAAAGCTCACATATAGGGGAATGGTGGAATAATAAGGTGGTGAAAGAAAGGGTGGTGGAGTGGAATAAAAGATATGCCCCCATCTCCACTTGGGCATTTAAAAAAATATCAATAACCAAATACAATATCAAGAGGCAAATACAATTTACAATGCATATGAGAGAAGAACCAAAACAAAAAGGGTTTTATATGATGCTCAAATGCAAGGTGGCATGATGACATGAGCATGATATAATTATGATGCAACAATTATATATAGGAGGTAGCATATATATAGACTAGGCTAGTAGCATTGCAATTGTTAGACAATTGGGATGCTACAATGAGTGGAACTCATACTTGGTTGTGGAGGCTAGCAAAAGACTAGGAGCGACAAACTAAGAGAGCAATAATGGCCATAATCATGCAGAGCGACAAAACATCATTGATCAAAGCATAAAGTGATACTACAAGTTGAAAACTAAAGGATCATAAAGGCTATTGTGACTTGTGATAGTCATAACATGGTGTGAGCATGCGCCAAGTCAACCCAAATAAAGCATCAAAGGAGAATACCACTATACTATGCTTTAATATGCTAAAACAATGCATGATTCATCCAAGGCACATTAAGCAATCTCAATTGTTTATAACAATTCATGATACAACAAAGCATACTAAGCATAAAGCCAAAACAATATCAAGCATGGCATGACAAAGCATATGCCACAGTCAAAAACAAGCTATTTTTACCACATAAGTATGAACTTTCCTACTCTTTTCCAAACCAAACCAAACGATTTGCAAACCAATGTATGAAAGAGGGGGTCCAACAAATTTATTCAGAAAACTAAGCAAACGAAAAACCAAAACGAAAAACGAAAAACGAAAAAGAAGACGCTCCAAGAACAACACAATTGTGCATGAAACAATAAAAATAAAGCGTTTGGAAAAAACCTGGGATTTTTATTGATGAAGAAGGGGATTCCTTGGGCATCCCCAAGCTTTGACGCTTGTACTTCTTGGATATTTCTTGGGGTGACACGCGTGGCATCCCCAAGCTTAAGCTTTAGTCCATCCTTCATCTTATTACTCATTCCTTCCATACACCTAAAAAATTTCCTTCATACAAAACTTCACACAATCTCATTAGCAACATTAGTGCACTTAAGATAAATAAGTCTTAAGGTTCAGTTCTAACATCAAATAAACTTCCATTAGAATACTAGCTACTGTAGCACTTCCTTAAAAAAGCTCAATTCCCCAAAAGAACTCAAAAAGGAACCCACAAAAAGCAAATGCAGAAAATGGCAGAAATCTGTCAAAACAGACCAGCAGGTAAAGACTAATTTTTTTGAAGACCTTATGTTGCTCAAAACAAAAAGTGTTAAACTAACGAACGTTATATAACAACCTGAGGCAGAAGCACAAAAAATTATAGCTCAATCCGACATACAGAGCGCTCTCACGAATTTTTACGGTGAAGCACAAAAATCTGTTTCGGGATAGCAACTTTCTCAATCATTACTTCACTCTCATTAGAGGTTACTCTTGGCACAAAAAGCAAATAAAAAGGATAAGGAGAGGTTGTTACTGAGGTAATAACTTCCAAGACTCATCTAAAACTTTTGGGTAATCTCCCATAAAGTACTTTTCTTTAACGCCTTTAAGTTAGGCATAAGAAGCAAAGAAAGAATCAAGTGTTCTCAAATGAAGAAGCATTAAGATCAATACCAGAAATATTTTCAACAAGGCAAGGCATATCATACAAATAAGTTATAAAGGATCCTCTCTCAATGCTCTTAGGTTCACTATTCTCATCAAAAGGCACTTTGGCATTTGTCCCGTCCAATTCCGAGAATATTCATTTTCTGACTTTCCTGGAACCAAAAACAGCAGAAAACAGGCAGCTGGCACTGTGGCTCTTGTTAATAGGTTAGTCCAAGAAATCATATGAAAAGTACTCCAAAGTTGGAACAAAATACAAGAAAGTGGATAAAACCAAGCATGGAACATCAAAAATTATAGATATATTTGTAATGTATCAGTTGCTAATAAAGATTGTGTGAAGTTTTGTATGAAGGAAAAATTTCAGGTGTATGGAAGGAATGAGTAATGAGATGAAGGATGGACTCAAGCTTAAGCTTGTGGATGCCACGCGTGTCACCCCAAGAAATATCCAAGAAGTACACGCGTCAAAGCTTGGGGATGCCCAAGGCATCCCCTTCTTCATCAATAAAAATCCCAGGTTTCTTCCAAACGCTTCATTTTTATTGTTTCATGCACAGTTGTGTTGTTCTTGGAGCGTCTTCTTTTTCGTTTTCTTTTTGGTTTTTCGTTTGCTTGGTTTTCTTAGTTTGCTAAATAAATTGGTTGGACCCCCTCTTTCATACATTGGTTTTCAAATAGTTTGGTTTGGATTGGAAAAGAGTAGGAAAGTTCATGCTTAAGTGGTAAAGATAGCTTGTTTTTGACTGTAGCCTATGCTTTGTCATGCCATGCTTGATATTGTTTTGGCTTTATGCTTAGTATTCTTTACTGTAGCATAACTTGTTATAAACAATTGAGATTGCTTAATGTGCCTTGGATGAATCATGCATTGTTTTAGCATATTAAAGCATAATATTGTGGTATTCTCCTTTAATGCTTTATTTGGGTTGACTTGGCGCATGCTCACACCATGTTATGACTATCTCAAGTCACCATAGCCTTTATGATCCTTTAGTTTTCAACTTGTAGTATCACTTTATGTTTTGATCAATGATGTTTTATCGCTCTGCATGATTATGGCCATTATTGCTCTCTTAGTTTGTCGCTCCTAGTCTTTTGCTAGCCTCCACAACAAAGTATGAGTTCCACTCATGCATCCAACTCCCTAAACCAAGTTATTCCAAAGAGTCCACCATACCTACCTACTAGCTTATGCTATTCCAAGTATATTCATGCTTTTGTTTACCTTCCAAATTAAACTTGTTATGAGAAAACTAGTGATTAAAGCTCTCACGAACTTGATGGCACACTTTACTTTTCTTGCCCTTAATAAACTTGAACCATTGTGTCTTCTATGTTGTATATGCTTGCACTTATTTGTTGGGGATTAGCAGATCCATGCTTTCATGGGGAACGCTTTCAACATTACACTTGGTACTTGTACCTAGTTGATATCATGCTCTTTTGTATATGGATGTCATCGGTGTGAAATGAAAGGGGAGCTTGTAAGTCCATGGAGTTATGTATATGTGTTAGAGAAACGCCTGGGCCGCTGGTCTAATCCATGCTGACATGGTGGAAACCTGCAGCGTAACCATAATGAGCTGTCTATGAAGCATTCTTCTTATAAAAAAAGAGTCCTATATTGAGAAAAAAGAGAAAATAGAAAAAAAGGATATACTATGAAAAGAGGAAAGAGAGAAAAAAGCACCATATTCCCATGGTAAATAAGAAGATTGCTGAGATGCTCGTTGTCTGCTTGCCTTGTCATTTTGATATGGGGATTCTTCTGTATCATCGGGCAAGGGGTACCCCGTTGGCGGTTCTCTATGATACACATGTACTTACGATGACAAGAACTTACCAGTGACTAAACTTGAGTAGCATGAGGAGCGGCCCTCGTATTCAAGGGACATGAGATTCCTAACTTATACTTCGTCAAGCATGTATACCATAGTTTGTTCACTTTAACCTTAATCACTTCAAGATGCTTATGATAGGGGCAATGAGAGCTGAAAGCTATAAGTACCATAATTTTTGGAAGCTCCTTATGAGACTTGAATCCCTACTTCCTTTTATAAAGGCCTTTCTTCCACCATTATATTGAGTCTCCACCTTCTACCTTTATGCACCTACTTTGAGAGCATAGTGGTCATTCTTAGTTCTATGTGCATCGTCCCAAGACTAGTTGATTGATGCATAACTTGATATTGCTTGTTTTAAACTATTTGTATCTAGTCACTCTTATGAACTTTGAAGGTGTCCTATGCATTTATATTTGCTACTCTATGAGGGACAAGCTGAATACTATTATGCTATGTTTTCTTTATGTGAAACAAACAAACGTCTTGCACATCATTATTATTCATGAATCTTTTGTTTATGCCTTTTCATGTTGCATCATAGTTTCTTTGTCTTATTGCTAGAACTTTGTCTTTCATGTTATTATTGAAGTACTATGATCCCAGCTTTGAATGTTTTACAAATACTTTGATCAAGTTTATGATGGTGCATGTCACCTAAAAAATTATTCTTTCTTTTTATCACTTACCTACTCGAGGACGAGCAGGAGTTAAGCTTGGGGATGTTGATACATTGCAAATGTATCTATAATTTTTGATGCTCCATGCTTGGTTTTATCTACTTTCTTGTGTTTTGTTCCAACTTTGGAGTACTTTTCATATGATTTCTTGGACTAACCTATTAACAAGAGCCATAGTGCTAGCTGCCTGTTTTCTGCTATTTTTGGTTCCAGGAAAGTCAGAAAATGAATATTCTCGGAATTGGACGGGACAAAAGCCAAAGTGCCTATTTTTCTGGAAGGGATCAAGTGCCAGAATACGAGACGGAGAAGGGCCAGGGAGCCACCACACCACCTGGCCGTGCGGCCAGGCCTAGCCCGCGCCAGGGGGTGGTGTGGCCGCTCTCGGCACCCCCTCGGCCTCTCCTTCCGCCTATATATTGCCCTCGGGACGAAAACCCTAAGGAATCAATCAGAAATCCACGAAAATTTATGCAGCACCACCGCCACCGAAGGGGAGATTCGGGGGACAGAAAGTCTCTGTTCCGGCACCCTGCCGGGACTGGGAAGTGCCCCCGGAGCCATCTCCATCGATCTCCACTGCCATCTCCATCACCTTTGCTGATTCCCATGATGAGGAGGGAGTAGTTCTTTCTCAAGGCTAAGGGTTCTACCGGTAGCTATGTGTTCATCTCTCTCTATGCATGATCATATTGTGATCATGAGCTTTGTAATCAAGTAGATCTACCTTGCTACTCAAGTGTTTTAATAGATCTCTGCTCTCCCCATGTGTGTGAAAGTGACAGCGTGCACACCATGGTGGCACTTAGGCTAGAGTTCTCAAATACTTGTTATAAGTTATATTTGGAGTTGGATGTCTTTATGAAATTGTGGTGTTTGTTGGAACCATCTAGTGCTCAAGGTGACAGTGTGGGGTTTTCTAGATGGGAAAGGCTTACTTTGAGGTGTGTTGTTATAGCCCTACCATCGATTAGAGTGTTCAACCAGAGAGTAGTTAAGAGTAGTATCATAAAGAGAAGATATTTATATGAGAGTGTTCACTAGTGAAAGTATGACCCCTAGGCCTTGTTTCTAAACACCGAAGCACCGTTTGCTACTAGATCTGTTACATGTTTGCTTGCTTCCATCTTTATTTCAGTTTGCCTTTAGTATCTTCCACGCCATCAAAGTATTTTCTAGCACCGTTATCTTATATCCATACCACTTGTATTTCACTATCTCTTCGCCGAACTAGTGCACCTATACACTTGACAAGTGTATTTGGTGTGTTGGGGACACAAGAGACTTCTTGTATCTTGATTGCAGGATTGCTTGAGAGGGAATACCTTTGACCACTTCCTCCTTGAGTTCGATAAACCTTGGGTGATCCACTTAAGGGAAAACTTGCTGCTGTTCTACAAACCTCTGCACTTGGAGGCCCAACAACTGTCTACAAGAATAGAAGTGCGTAGACATCAATAGTCGACATGCCAGAAAGAAATTTACAGCAATGTTCAAGGAGTTGACTATGACAATATTTGATCTTTCATAGTGATATTTAGTCTTGACGGATTAATGTAGCAACCACTACATATAATTTGGTGTATGATAGTTGAATAAACAAAACAATATTCTTCTAATATAATGGTTACCTAGGACGTATACAAGGCACGGTCCAAAGGGTTTTGTTAATTCAAAGGGTGCTAAAAGGGCATGACAACTTCAATAGTTGAAGTGAGCATAGCAGAGTTGGAATCTTCACCATGATGAAAATGTTAAAGGAGTTTAATTTCATCGGAGACGATGAATATGCTTGCATTTGCAAGAAATTAAGTGGGAGCGCTGAGACAAATTTCCAATACATTATGCAGAGTACATATTGTTGATTGGAAATGATGTATCTTTTATTGACACAAATTAATAATTTCAATAAAATAGGATTTCGATGAAAGACTTGGGCAAAATCGGAATATTTGGCATCAATATCTATATGGATAGATTGAGGCGCTAATATGGTTGTGCCAGACGTACATATATGAGATATTGAAAGGGTTCAATATGGAAACAACAAGAAAGGTTCTTGCTGTATGGAAAGGATTGTATCAAGATTCAAGTGTTTCAACACTTGGTGAATAAAATCACATGAAGATTTTGATTGATTATACCGTGATATGTACATATCCAGATATGTCCTATGCTCTAAATGTTATGAGCACATACCATAATGATTCATAAGATGATCATTGGACGATAGTAAAGATATTCTTATGAGCTTTGGAAGAACTAAGAATATATCATGTATAAGTGACAAATAGTTAAAGGTAGTTCATTGTAAAGTGTTACATTGATACTAGTTTTGTCACAAGATACAAATTAAATTTATCTCAATTTATACTATGGGTGGCACAATGTAATGGAAAAGATGTTCCATGATGGATTTGGATGAGTTCCAAAGTTGAGACATTGTGACGGATACTACAACAAAATGTTAAGTATGTGACTGCTATAGTAGCATCAAAGGAGGGCATTTGTGTTAAGTAGTTTGTTATCAAACTAGGTGTGGTTCAAAGTGGGCTAATACTATGAAGATATATTGTATGGCAATAATATCAACATATTTTAACCCGAACGAACTAAAGGTATCACCAAAGGACCAAATTTATACAATGCCATCTCATTTGAGAATGAGTGATGCGTAGATACGCAAAGACATGCAAATACACTGAAACTACCAGATCCGGAGATTATGTTAACCACTAGCAATCGCGTATATGCAACATCAGAAAGCCATAGGTGTTCAATACACAAAGTTTTTCAAACTAGATTATTGACTCTAGTGCAAGTGGGAGACTGAAGGGAATATGCCCGAGAGGCAATAATAAAGTGGTTATTATCTTATTCCTTATTTATGATAAATGTTTATTTTGCATGCTATAATTGTATTAATTTGGAAATGTTAATACATGTGTGTTTAATAAACAAAAGGAAAGTTCCTAGTTATGCCTCTCTTATAAACTAGCTCATTGATTAACAAGATGATCAAGGTTTCCTAATCATGGACATTGGATGTTGTTAATAACGAGGTCACAACATTAGTGGAATGATGTGATGAACATTCATCCGAAGTATAGCATTACGAACAAAGTCATTATGTTTATATTGCTATAACATCATATGAAGTAATCCTAGTCCTTAGACCATGAGATCATGTCAATCACTAACACTAGAAGAGTATCTTGATAACAGCAAACATCACACCGTGAAAGGGTTATTATAAAGGTCGGTTCAGTGCTACGAAAGTGTTATGTAGAGGCTCATGGATCAAGAGAGGGATTTTTCCATCTCGATAACGAATAGATATACTCTGGGCCCTCTCGGTGATATCACATTGAGAATAGCTTGTAAGCAAGTGATGTGATCACTATAATGTTATATCATGGGAACGAGAAAAGAGTACATGTCGGTAACGAGATCAAACTAGGTATGGAGATACCAATGATCGAATCTCGGACATGTAATATATCGCGAGACATAGCGATTTACTTATGACGTTAAAGGTTCACACGATCACAAGAGAATATGTGGGAGTCAGTACGGATCTCCAGGTCCCGCCGCTGATTATTGATCGGAGAGGGGTCTTGATAATGTCTGCATTATTCGCGAACCGTAGGGTGACACACTTAAGGGATACTGACACCATTTGGAGAAAATATGGTTCAAATAAAGATTTAAGAAAGCGCTGGAATTATTTCAATAGACACTGAAACGGTTTCGGGTGAAATTGGTTCTACATGTAATATTGAAATGTTGCAGGGGGTTTTATATGAATGTTTGTAAATTAAAGTAATTAACAAAATTCTGAATAAAATTAATAAAAGAGTTTTATTAAATGAGAGAGCATTAAATTTGGAGAAATTTAATGCATTTAAAGTGGAGACTTTAATAGAGAATGTGAAGGGGCATATATATGTGGAAGGGGTTACCACCACATGAATGAGGGAGGTGAAGGGGCACCCTCCATGGGCACCGACCACGGGGAAGGGCTGCCCTCCTCCTCCTATAAAAGGCCCCCCTCTCCTCACTTCTCACACACACCTCCTCGTGAATGATCTCTCTGCCCCTCTAGTATTTTCCCCCATGGTCTCGGATTAGCGAGATACATGTTCCCGGTGGCTTTATCTGGAAAGGAGTTGCTGCTTTCGCTGCTTTGCTGGAGCAAGGGACGGAGGTTGTCGGGGTACCGGGCATGTGTGCGATCACGAATGCACTGCTGCTTTGCGGTGCTGGACTTGGTGGTGTTGGACTTGCTGGAGCTGGATCTGATGGACGTGCTGGAGCTAGACCTGCTGGACCTGCTGGACTTCATCACGATCTTGAGATCGGCAAGTGTACGACTACATCATCCACGAGTTCCATCTTGTTAACAAAGCTTTGTTGTCTTTGAGGGTATGTTCTCTATGGATGTATATCCACCCGTTGCTTGTATCCAATAGATAAATCTTGGCGTATAATAGTTCCCATCGTAGAAAATTTTTGTTTTTTATGCTGCGAACCCAATAGTCCCTTCACGAAAGTTGTTCTGTTTGACCTAACAGTGGCGGCGCCAACTATATGACCGGAGCTATATGGCCGTAATTTTTGCTCCGATCGTATAGTTGGTCGTTAAAGCGTCTACCTCCGCTTTACGGCTCCTGGTTTCTTCTGATTGTTGGAAATCTCGTATCTTTGACTTTAATGTAGTGATTCCCATCTTCAAACGACATTATCTGCGCAAGAAAAATATAAAAGAAATGATTGCATACCCCTTTGAATATTAGGCATTAGTGGCAGGGTTTACAGAGACATTTCATCAAAATTATGAATAATATCCAGTTTAAATATGGATGTAGATGGCTATATTTCAGAGCCATCACCGGAGAGTTTGCATCTCGCCTCCGCGTGGCTCTCCCCCTCCTGGGGTTACGTGGTTGTTTGCTGGGTCTTCCCTGTTTCCATGATTTCCTTCATTTCCGTGGTTTCCTACATTGTCGCTTGATAGGATATCGTCAGGGTTAAAAATAGGATTACCGTTGGAGTCTTGCTGAGTCGATGCGTCTCCAATGATCATGCATACTTGGTGCTGGGTAGTGTATGAACTGGTAACGTCGTCATCTGAATTGGGGGAGACATTGTTGGGTGGATCAGTGAAGTCCATTAGCTTCTATTTTGGGTAGATTTCTGCCATCCTTGTCCCAAAGTCGATGCTTCACTGCTTTCCTCGGGTTCAGAGTTTGCTGGGCTTATTCCACGTAGTGGAGTTAGCGGGGACTTTGATCCGAAGGAGAGATTGTCGTAAAGACCATCAAGGTCCCCCAGATCCGTCTTGTCTTGCTTGTTTTCTTCTGGTGCTTCAATTTGTGTTGTGACCTCCATGGAGGATCTGACAGATGATGCTGGTATCGCCGTAAGTGTAGTCTTTTCCACCGACGGTTCTGATATAATCAGGGCTGAAGGATGTGATTCTTGGGGGTCTTCTACTTGGAAGTGGAAGCTTCTGATGATTAGATCGGTTCCACCATTGAATTTGGTGGGTACTATCATAGGGGTAGGCGAGTACTATCACCAATTGACGACGGGTGATATCGGCAATGTCCATGAAGAAGGACTTAGGGTTTTGCGGAAAAGAGAGTTCCACCGAATCCATAGTTCCAGCGTTCAAGTTTCCCACAGACGACGCCAATTGACGAGGGGTAAACTCGGCAATGTCCATGAGGACTTAGGGTTTTGCGGAAAAGAGAACGCTGGGGATTTCATCGGATGTCAAGAGAACAATGGAGTCAAAGTCGCCTGGATATTTGGTGAGTCACACTATTACAAATCGCTTGGGGATTATTCTGTGATTTTGCCTAGGCTTCTCCCGTCCTATATATAATAGGACGGGTCTCAAAGCTGTATGCAGATAGGTTACATATACGTAATTACAATACCAAAATAATGTCGGTCCTTTCTTCTTCTTTCCTAATACAACTTCATCCTTTGTTGGTTGCTCCTTTTAGGCCATCATCTTGACTCTTTATGGGCCGTAAGCCTTTCTGCAAGCCTGGGTAGCGAATCATAGGTATCCGAGTAATCATACCTATGTTACCATGTGTAAAACCATGGTCAGAAAGCCCCAAGAACCCCTAGAATGCAACTACCATGGAATGTTGCACCAGTATGATAGAAGTTGCATCACCACATCCATTGGAGCGTGTGTTCTCATGTGGATCAAGGTGGTTTGGAAAAGAACACATGCAATAACTTTAGAGATTCCATGTGTCAAACCATGGTCCCCAAAAAAGCCCTAGAATGCAACTTCCACATGGAATAATACAGTGTGATAAAAGTTGCATCACCACATCCATTAGAGTGTGTGTTCTCATGTGGATTAAAGTGGGTTGGAAAATAAAAATACACTGACTCTAGGGACTCCATGTGTTAAACCATGGTGAGAAAGCCCCAAAAGCCCCTAGAATGCAACTGTAACATGAAATGATGCACCAGTGTGATAGAAGTTGCATCACCATATCTATTAAAGTGGGTGTTCTCATGTGGATCAAAGTGGTTTGAAAAAGAACACATGCAATAACTTTAGGGGTTCCATTTGTCAAACCATGGTCAGAAAGATCAAAAAGCCCTATAATGCAACTGTCACATGAAATGATGCACCGGTGTAACAAAATTTGACCCACATCAATTGGAGTGTGTGTTCTCATGTGGATGAAGGTGGTTAACACATGCAATGATTTGAGAGACTTCATGTCAAACCATTGTCAGAAAGTCAAAAAAAAAACCTGAAATACAACTGCTATATGGAATGATGCATCATTGTGACATGAGTCTCCGTAGAAGTCCTGCGCGAAATAGAAGATGGCAGTTGACGCGATAAGAACGCGCGAGACTTTCATTTCGCAAAGGTCGGCCTTTTTAGATTTCCGCCGGAATCTGCGGTAGAAAATTTCCATTTGGTTGGTTTTCGACTTCGTGACAGCAGATTACAAAAGTTTAGGCCCATTTAATTAACTCCTTGCCAAAAGCCTGACCCAGTTAATCCTGTAGCCCTATTTCCTCGACTCTTCGTCCTGACCAAACCCCGGAAGACACACATCCTTACCGCACACCATTCTTCCTTTTCCCTATCATCAAGAACCCCCAAATCAGCACCCCGACGATTCCCCATCCCCTCCGTTCCTTTGAAGAGAGAACTGCAGCGGCGACATGGGTGGCAGCGGCGCAGCAGGGGACGGCGACGGGTGGGCGGATCAAGAGCAGGGCAACGGCGGGAGCCGCGGCGGCGGGGAGGCGAAGCGGTCGGAGATCTACACCTACGAGGCCGCGTGGCACATCTACGGCATGAACTGGAGCGTGCGGCGCGACAAGAAGTACCGCCTCGCCATCGCCAGCCTGCTCGAGCAGCTCATCAACCGCGTCGAGGTGGTCCAGCTCGATGAGTCTTCCGGTGACATCGCCCCCGTGCTCTCCTTCGACCACGCTTTCCCTCCCACCAAGACTATGTTCGTACCGGACCCCCAAGGCCTCCGCCCCGATCTGCTCGCCACGTCCGCCGACATCCTCCGCATCTGGCGCATCACGGACGACGACGACGCTGCTACCGCCGCCGACTCCAACAACGGCTCTGTACGCTGCAACGGCGTAGGCACCCCTGCTGGCCAGCAGCCGGTCGCCAAGCTGTGCTGCGAGCTCAACGGCAACCGCAACAGCGACTTCTGCGGTCCGCTCACCTCCTTTGACTGGAACGACGCCGACCCACGCCGTATTGGAACATCATCCATCGATACGACATGCACCATCTGGGATGTTGAGCGTGAGGCCGTCGACACCCAGCTCATTGCCCATGACAAGGAGGTCTATGACATTGCTTGGGGCGGCGCTGGTGTCTTTGCATCTGTCTCTGCTGATGGCTCGGTCCGCGTGTTTGATCTTCGGGATAAGGAGCATTCAACAATCATCTATGAGAGTAGTTCAGGCGGTGGCTCCAATTCTGCTGCACCAGATGGTGGGGCTGTGTCGCCCACACCATTGGTTAGGCTGGGGTGGAACAAGCAGGACCCGAGGTACATGGCGACCATCATCATGGATAGCCCCAAGGTCGTTGTGCTTGACATTCGCTACCCAACACTACCTGTCGTCGAGCTCCACCGCCACCATGCTCCTGTCAATGCTATCGCATGGGCGCCTCACTCTTCTTGCCACATTTGCACAGCTGGAGATGACTCACAGGCCCTGATATGGGACCTGTCCTCCATGGGCACTGGGAACAATAGCGGTGGCAATGGAAATGGCAATGCTGCTGCAGCTGCAGCAGCAGAGGGTGGTCTTGACCCTATACTGGCTTACACGGCAGGGGCGGAGGTTGAACAGCTGCAGTGGTCAGCAACCCAACCGGACTGGGTTGCCATTGCATTCGCCAATAAACTGCAGATTCTCAGGGTCTGATTTCTTCATTCTAGCTTTGTGGTGGTGGGGCAGAAAGATGTGAACAGGCCCAACAGGGATGATGAATGATGCAATGGGACGACGGTATTTTTTTTATTCCTTCAGTGTTATGTATGTTGCACACAGCTGATATGCGTGCTGAGTTGGTTCAACTGATAGAAATGATGATTACCTGGTTAGAAGCTGGAATTGACAATGAACTGAATTGTTAGTAATTAGCTGCTATATGATTAGTGCTGGTGATAACAAACAAAATCACTGTTTGTTAGACTGCTTGACTCTAGTACTGCTGTTAACTTGCTTGCTGTGGTTGTCTCAAGATTGTATGTGTGTGCTGATGTTGTTTCAGTTCTGTGATATCTCTTCTGATTTTCCCTTTTGGTATATAGGGAAAGCATGAATGAACTTGTGGTTAAATTCTTCGTTTAGTGTGCTAACACTATCTGTGTCCTGTTCCTCATTGTTTGATATTGGTAGGTACACTTTTAGCCTTTTCCTTTCTTTCTTGTGTCCTATTTGCTTGTGTGGGTGATTTGATCTATTGTCATGGTTTGAGCGATAATCATTCTTTACCTTTTGGGGTTGATAAGAAATGGCTTTTGCTGGTTTGCCAAATGCTGTTGACCCAGTGAAGTGGAAACCATTTGTTTTCCAGGGAATGTACTACATAATGCAACTTCCAAATTTCCTCTTTGGGTCTTTTTCAGTTTCTCTCTGTAGCATTTTTGCTGTACATCAGTGTTCTTTACTGACAAATTATTTATTACGGCTGGACAATTGGAACTCAGCTTAATGGGGTTCTGTTTACATCTCAATCTTGTTGATTTCAGCATTCAGATAATGGCATATTGTTCATCGTGATCTGAAGTACAACTCCTGTCTGCCTGGTCTGTAGTATAAGCATTCAAAAAAATCGATTTGCTATTGCATAATTCTCCAGGATAAATATTTTTCCGATGTGATCAATAATGCCAATTCTGCTTTTCATGGGTGTTAGCCAGAGGACTGTTGGGAAACCTCCCGCACGTGTGGGCTCAACCCTTTCTTGGGTCTGGGTTCTCCCTCTAAGGGGCTAATTTGGTTACTCTGGGAGAGTATCCCAGTCCCAGGGAACTAATCCCCTTGGGGGCGATTTCCATGAGCACAGCGGATCCCTTACCCCACAGGGGAGATCCCCACCTCACCTGAGTTTGGACATCACGGGGGATCAAGGGGAGAAGAAATTATCTCAGTTTGGACAGTACGGTGAGCATGATCACAAAACTAACAACGGATCTAAAATTCTTAGCATGATCAGAAAATTCCCAGCAAACCCTACATAGTAATCTTAGAAAAATTGTATTACTCCCTGTGGCCCAAAATAACTGACCTGGGGGAGATTTTTTTTGAACTGTACACCATTTTACATTTAAACCCTTATCATTTTGATTTGAAGCGACTCTAGTCCCACAATCCGCCCACAATAAGCAAGCCGCCAGCGATCAGCTCCCAATCCCGCTATTAGCACTTGGCCCTGCTCGTCGGCGCCCCTGCACGCCTTTCGCCAAGTAGAGCACCCGTTGGCTTCTAGGCCCTGTCGATTTCGAGCGTCCGCGTCGTCCGCCGCTCCACTCGCCTCTTGCGGGGGTCGCCCACCTGATTCTACCCGCTCGAATGGCCATGTCGCTGCTCCGCTGAGGAAGGAGGTCGTCGACAAGATCGCCATCGTCCGCCGCTCCTTCAAGGAATGACGTCGTCTTCTGAACTCCTAGTTCATCAATCAAACTGTAAAAATTGAAATCAAACTTGATGTAGCCCGATCTACGGACATCAAGGTCTCCAACTTATGCCAAGTCGTCATGGACTCCAAAGGTGAATCCTATCCTCTATGCGAGCTCACTTCCTATCAAATGGTATACTAATTCATACTCCGTCCTATGACCATGATAGGTTCATACCGACAAGTACGGAGACAAGGGAGGAAGCCCAGAGCATCAATCCCGACAAGATGGAGGCTTGGAAGAGGAGACGGAAGAAGTAGCAGCAGAAGCACCGGAGTCTCTGGCCCTGACGCCCGGAGTCTCCGCCCAGGACTCCGGACCGTACTCTAGACCCTTGCCTGGAGCTCCCTGTCCACCACCCTGGAGTCTACCCCGGAGAGCGACGCCCTACACAGAGTCTTTGTCCACTTTCGTGGTATTGCTGACGAGTACGTCATGGAGGGGTCCTCACAAAGTGTGTTTAGAGAGGTGGAGGAGGGCGGTGAGTTGACGGGTACAAGGTAACACATCTTACCCAGGTTTAAGTTCCACGATGGTGGCGGAACCCTACTCCTGCTATAAATCACTATAATGGCAATATGCCGAGTTACAGGGATCGGTTCGCTGCGCGAGGTGTTACTACGTTGTGCCCTAAAAGCCCCCACATGTCCGGTTTATGAAGGCATCAGAACCTAGGGTTATAAAAAAAGGACCTTGCTGGACAGGTTATAGTCCTACATTAATACTAACTAGTCTTGTACTCCAAGGCTCCGGGTTGGTCGGTAACTGTACCGTAGCCTTTCTTATTCCGGCATGGGCCTTCCTTCTAGATCCGTCTAACTGGGCCGCCTAGTGGGCCATAGGCCTCGCTACCAACTGTGGGCCACTCGGGTTAGCCGGATTAGAGACATGTTATGGTGATACCTATTTAGCATATCCCCAACAGTAGCTCCGGAGGACTTTCAGATTTTGTGCCGTCTTGCCCTTTAGTATTGAATGCTCCATCTAGGTGATATCGGCAATTTGTCAAACAATATCCCAAGTCTTCCCAAAGAACCCTGCAATTTTCTCCGTCTTCAACATGTAAACCAGAGATTCTCTAAGTTTTCGTTTCCAGAGTCGGACAGTATCCGCCCTTAATGGAATCTTCGGGCGTGACTACTCTACTGGAACGGTCAGTAGGGTGACGTATGCTGCAGCCTACGTTTCCTCGAAACTCACATATGGCGATGGTTTAATCATTAGTGTTTTTCCCATGCGTGAAATCCGAAACGTTAAGCGGCAAAACAGGGGACGTGGTGAAATTACCGTGCATGTTCGCACACACGTTGTCAACACTGTGACCGTTAGATCTCCTCGCGCATGAATCTTGATGCCAAGGGTTATAAATTGTTACTTCGGCCACAGATGAATCTTTTACTAGCATTCTCCCTCGCATCATCTTCTTCCTCTTGCCGCGCGACCCTCCGAGCTCCTCAGTGAGAAAACTCTAGCCGAGAATTCCCATCTCTACCTCTCTTCCAATCTACTCCAATGGCGAGCAGCAGCAACACCCCATCGACGGTGGCGGTTCCCAAGGCATCCAAGGAGCCATCCAAGGGTGTCTCCGTCCCACTAGAGGGGGTGGTGGTTCCCGTCACTACCGCAGTGGAACTCACCGGCGACGACCAGAAAAGAGCGGCACCCGAAGCCATGGAGGAGTATGAATCCCACAAGGGAGTTTGAAGGGGCTCTAACATTCTCACGGAGCATCTGAAGGAGCTTATCATAGAAGGATACCTCCCTTCAGCGGAGGGACTGGTCTGGCGGCCGTCGTCGGCTAGGGAGGTCGTACCTTCTCCCCAAGTTAGAGAGAAGGTCTACCTCAAAGCGCAGCTGGTACGTGGTGTTTCCCTCCTAGTTTCCGACTTCTTCCTCCAAGTCTTGAATCACTTCCGGGTTCTCCCTCACAACCTCTCTCCCAACAACATCCTAGTACTCAGTAATAATGTAGCCTTGTGCGAAGGATACCTAGGAATTAGGCCTAGGTTAGATCTTTTCTTTATTTCTTCACTATGAAGAGAGATTCCGGAGATTCCAAGGAGAAACTTCAGAACTGCGGAACTATTAGACTCAAGATCCGTCCTAACCAGTGGTTCCCTGACATTGTCGGCTACGAATCTTGTAAGAACTGGCAAAGGTCATAATTCTATGGCCCGGATATCCCCTGGCCTGCAGACAAGAAACGTACCTTAACTTCGTCGATGGAGCCGCCGCTGAGGCCACCACTTGGAGATCCCCCGCCATTCCCCCCTCTAATGCCGAGGACTCTCGCACTATTAGGCGGATAGAGTGGCTGATAGACGGAGGGTTGAGTGGCTTGGACCTATGATGAGGATACAATCATAGGGTATGATGATTCTGCTAGTCTAAGCTGGAAGGAAATATTAACCCTCATTAAGAAATGTCACAAGGTGAATTCATTCCTAGTTGGATATGATACTGTGATTTTTAAGAACTTTATACTACCTAAATCATGGTGTTATTATTTGACTAGATTTAATACCCATCGAATTAGCGCCAGCGAGAGGAGAGGGATGAAGGCGAGCAAGAGATGGAAGGCGAGCAAGAAGGAAGGTTCAATTCGGACAGACAGAAGTCCTGAAATTGAAACGGACGTGGATTCCTCATATGAACTCCGAATCAAGCAAATAAGCACTTGTTGGAAAGATAATTCCAATGCGTACTCCTACATCTCAAGAACCCGGATAATCCGGCCCCCGCACCTCGGATAATCCTGCGCCATTTCGGAAATTCTACTAAGGACTTCGGGCGCGTCGTTCTGTATGGGGGGCGGATAATCCGGCCTTCTAGGGGCGGATAATCTGGCCCTAAAAGTTTCCATCAGATCCGAATAGATCTGACTATATCAGACACGTTTTTGTTTCGCATTTTTCCATGTTCCGGCTGTCATATAAGCCCTGGAACGCCCTCTAGATTAGATTAGACCACGTTTAAAGTAAACCTAGTTCTTGGAGTTGCTAAGTGCAAACCATTGAATCCTACTACACCAATTCGTATCGATCTGGTGTATTTGCTACTATCAATCAAGTGTGATTAGTTGACCTATAGGGATCTAGTCAATTACAAGTTCTGCGTGATCTGCTGTTCCATTGGGAATTAGACAATTGCAAACCGCTTTGTGGTCAGCGGCTACGTACACAAGTGTGTGGAGTTGCGAATATCTACAAGGGGTGAGAGCTATTGCATTGGCATCAGGGATTGATCGAGAGGTTCGTGAGCGTCATACAATTTATCTACCCCGACTATCATCATCTACCACCCTCGCTTACTGAGAAGATCAGGCCACCCCTTATCATCTTGGTATCAGATTTCAGCGTTTTCCTCGGTAAGCATCCACAAATCCATCCATAGTTTAGTTGTTTTTTGTTCTATATAGAAAAAGGCATACAAAAAGATTAGGGTTAGTCTTTGCCATAGCCTAGATTGCATCGGAGTTGAGTCTTAGTTGCTGGTCGTTGTCATGTCTTTGATCCGATCTCTACCAGTTTAAGTCGTAGTGTCTAGGTTTTCGTTGCTTTTCTTCATTAATTCCGTGTTTTTGAGTCGTTCGTCATCGTCTTCTGCTAGTTTACATATATTTTTCTGAGTCCACATAGCGTACCTTTGTGTTAACTTAGCTACAACCTTTTTACAGCATTTGTGCCTAGAAACGTACCTACGAGACTAGTTGTTTTGCTCTGAACAAGCTGCTCATTAGGGTTTTGAAGTGCAAATTTCCGTCCAGGTAAACCGGATTATTCGGCCCCTGAAAAACCAGAATATCCAGCCCCTCAATTGCCCAGCATTGTTGCATCCGTATTGCATTGTGTCAGATAGTTGAAAAATCAAAAAAAAAGGAGAAAAGAGAAAAAGTAGTTAAACAAAGAGAAAAGAAAAGAGATACAAAAGTGAAAAAAAAGATATATCAAAGTTGCTTGGAGGCCTAGTTTCTTAATAGCACTAGTAGATTGAGCAATCTTGTGCCTGTTCTGTTTTGAGCTATTACTAATGTCTCTCTTGTGCATTGTAATTTTCCCGTCCATACATTGTTGTGCCACGTTTATCTCCACGTGTGTGTTTCCTTGGATGTTTGTCACACGATCAGCACTAGGATTTGCTTTGGTGTAGTTAGATATCCATACCTACAGCTCCACTACATACTCCTGCATTGTCATGTGATCGTTCTTGTACCCTCGGTATTCGCTTCATCACATCCGTGCACGTGTCATTTATCCAAGTTGGTAAGTTTTTACTAATTCACTTTGGAACGGTAAGATTTCCTTTTCTTGTAGTTGTGAGTGAGTTGTGAGAGCCACCAAAAGATTTTTGATTTAGTGCACTAACCTACTAATCATGTCTTCTAGTGATGTTGACGTGATGCAGAAAACGGAGGCAGACGATGTTATAGATAATGTGGAGACCTACGGTTACAAATTCCTCCACAATAGGCATTGTAGTGGAACTTTTTGGAAGGAAGAACACGGTATTTTTGATGGTAACAGTCTTTTCCACCATAGTGTGATGATTGGTGATCGATGTGCTGCCATTACCATTGATAGCAACTCTACTCTTAATTTGATCAGCGTTGAAGTTGTACAAAAGCTGCAACTACCCACATGTGCCCGTGCGGTGCCATATCTCTTGCATTCATCATATGGCACATTGCTGATTTCACACGTTCCTATGACTTTTAAAGAGCATATTGAGATTATGCGTTGTGATGTATCTCCTATACCACGTGATTCTTGTCACATACTATTGGGAGAACCTTGGCGCAGAAGGTTTCAAGCTCAAACGTGTCATGATGTTGGAAGGATTTCTTTGAAAGAACATGAAGAGGCGTGCTTTGCTCAGGGTTTCAGCCGACAAATTGCATGAGTATCATCTTCTTCGCAAGGAGAGGACAAAAGATTTCAGTTTGCCTGCTAAGTACAAGGTCATGATGAATGGTGACATTTCTATTATTTGTCATCTTGAACACGGTGTGCATCACAATCCATGTGAGAATGAGAGCCACATAGCCAAACTAAGTGAGAGTGTTATCAAAAGTGAACTGTGTGATTCCACTAAACATGAGGTTAAGAGCATCCATTCTAAGAGTATGAGAGAAAAAGAAAACATCAGTGTAGTAGATGCTAATACATGAGAGCATATTTCTACTAATCTAATCATCTCTATACTGTCATCGGATTGATGACAAGTACGCCATGAGGGGGTCCTCGAGGTGTGCAGAAGAGAGGGGTGTGAGACGTACGGTGTTCCGGGACGGTGAGCACACAAGTTTACCCAGGTTCGAATCCGCCGGCTTTGGATGGATTCTACTCCTGCTAGCAATCCAGTAATACGGCAGAGCCGGAATATGGGTTACAAGGGTTCGCCTGTGCGAGTTGAGATTGTAGACTATTGAGTGTGCCCTAAAGTCTCTCACTAGGACGGCTTATATAGATATCTAGCCTAGGGTTCACAGGAGAGATCTATCCGGCTACGACTGAGAGTCGGTTACAGAGTATATCTTGAACTACAAGTAACACTATGGGCCTAAGTCGGTAAGTCTTTTGGGCCTTCCCATAGCCGGATTGGACTCCGCCTCTTCTCCCTGACTGGGCCACCCGTGAAGCAAAGCTCTAACCCGAAGTGGGCCACCCTGGTTAGTGAGGACTATGAGGACACCCGGAAAGTATATCCCCAACAACAGCCCCCGGAAGTCTCCAAGATCCAAAGTCGGATTCTTCATCATCTAGCTTGATCTTTGGCTGGCAGAATCTTGAAGGGTTCCTGAAACTTCAAAACAAAAGATACGATCCGGGTCTCAAAATAGGTTGGACATATCAGTACTTTATTTGGATTTTCCAACTTGATATTCATACTAAGTCGGAACTTGGTCTCTAACGTCACCTGACACTGGTCATGGTCAAGTCACATCATCTAACAAACATCCTGTCAGCACGACCGTTGGTGGGTCCGCTGTTCGCGGTACCGAAGCACCGTTTCAATGCGTACGCGGAGATCGAGGCGACGTAATCATCTCGTGGGTCCTTCCCAGTTCCTTCCACGACGCGTGGCGTTTACACAGTGCCGTTTGCACGAATCTTGGCGCAGTTAGGTGGTTATAAGGGGTGAGGATTCTCTTTCTCCCATCTTCACCTGTTCCCTTGCCGTTCCTTCTCCTCCACTTCTCCCCCGCGCACAGAGCTTTTCTACCTCCTAGATTCCCCGTGCCGCCCATCCAAGGTCACCGGCGCACCGGAGAAATGGCTTCTTCTTCATCGTCCGGCTTGGCTGGCTTCGCAGCGGCGACCGCGGCAGCGGCGGCGGAGAAAGAGAGCAACCGTGGGGTTTGGATCTCGTGTCTCCTCGACGACGAGAAGCTCCACGGCGTGGAGAATGAAGGGCTCCTCCGCGCCGACAACTGGCGGAGTGGTTTCAGCGAAACCATCCCCAACCCGCACGCCAACAAGCGGGTACACTTCGGCACCCACCTCGACAGAGGTTTGTCTTTCCCTCTCTCGGATTTCTTTTCTGAGGTGATAAACCATTATGGCGTTCAGCTTCACCATCTTCCTCCCAACTCCATCTTAGAGATGAGCTCTTACGCAGCGTTGTGTGAGGGATACCTCGGCATTAGGCCGAGTCTCACTTTGTTCCGCTTCTACTTTCATGTCCGTAGAAACTCCATCACTGCCGGTAATCCTTATATTACTGGCACTATTAGCCTTTCAGTTAGACGCGAGCGTAGTTATCCTCGCATTTCTGCCAGTGAGTCGGTCAAACAATGGTCGGCCACTTTCTTTTACCATAAGGATATTCTTGCTCCCAGCAAAGCTACTGCTTTGCCGGCTTTCATCAACGGAGCTGCCACGGCCCTTCCATCTTGGGACGAGGCTCCTCTGGCTCTCAGTGACGATCTGATCCTCGCTAAGAGGCAGATCGAATACCTGATAAAACATAAGGGCTTGAAAGGATCCGACCTGGTCCAGTGTTGGGTCGCACGCCGGATCCAACCTCTCCAATACCACGGCGACCGTCTGATGCACTCCATCACGGCATCGAAGAATGATTCCCTCCGCATCAATCCTAAGGCTTTAAAGCCACAGGATTACATAAGCCAGATCAAATGGCTGATCAAGGAGCGGATTGAGAGAAAGATTCTGGACTTGTCTCTGGACATGCACACAGCGGAAGACCCTGTAGTTCCGTTAAGCTTCAATAATAGACCCTTTTATGTGTTTCACCTTTTAAGCTATTTTGCAATACTGAGATATTTTCTTCTTTTCAGCTTGCCGACCTCCCCGAGTCGGAGCTGGCTCCTATCGAGGGATATCCTCCGGAGTTTTCTCAAGAGGGGGAACTGGTCCCACTGCCGGACATTGTGCCTAGGAAGCGCAAAGCTCCGACAGTGGCCGTCGGCACAAAGGAGGTGCCAGTCGTGAAGAGGTAACTTTCAACACAACTTCCGCCTTTGTACCTTACTCGAATTTCTTCCGAGATGTAATGTTTTCCATTCTATTACACTCTCAGAGCTAAGCAGCTCATCAAGGGCAAGGGGAAGGGAACTTCTTCGAAGCCCCTGCGACAGACGAAGCTGACTATGGCTTCGCCTGCTGAGGCTCCTCCGACTCCTGCCCCTCAATCTTCCGCAACACCGGTGATTACTCCATCGCTGGTTGTCGCAGAAGATCTGGCTCCTTCAACGGGGCTAGCGATCCTTGAATCGCAGACTGACGCCACCATGGGTGGCTCAAGTTTAGATAAGGGTGAACCCTCTTCGGGTAATAATCCCTCGGCAGAGACCTTTGCCGAAAACCTCCTGAACAATCCGGGACTTGCCAAATTTGGCTTGTCTCAGAAATCTGCATAAGAAATCTAGCTTCTGGCCCGGCAATGCCTGGAGAGCCGAAATCTCTCTGCCGAAGAAGAAGCACAAGAAGCGGAGGACATCAAGTACTCCGACCTTCTTGAACAAGTCCGCCTTCGCGACGAGGGGCTGAGAGCTGGTGTGCTTCCACCACCTCCGATTATTCCACTCACCCTCGCCGAGAAGGTTACCACCGAGGTGAACATGTGCCTGAGCAAGCTCACACATGAACATCATGTAAGTCGGAATTCCAACTCACGTTTTTCTTTATTGTACTTTATATCATATCCTCTAGCCCCCAAGCATGAAGTAGGATATACAATCCGGGTTTATGCTTCCTTAGGATGCCAAAGAATGAACTAGTGTAGCCCCCAAGGCTCATGCTGATATTAGTAACAATATTAGCCCGAGTCTTCAATAGACTTCTGACTCTGGGTATTTTGACTTACAGAAAGTTAATTCATATAACCAGGATTTGTTGAAGAATGTTTGCAACAAGCGGAGAGAGATTAGAGCTCTCCGACTTAAGAATGCCGAGCTGAAGGTTTCCAAGGATGAGGCCGAAGGTAAACATTCGGAGACTTAAACCTTGTCTTGTGTTTTCATAGTCGATTTTTTTTGCTGAACTGTTGTTCTTTTTGACTTACAACACTGGTAAAACAGTCATGCACTATGATTGAAGAGGCTGAGAACCTCAAAACCCTGGTGGTGGAGAATAAAGAACTTCGCCAAGAGCTGGATAAGCTTAAGGCAGATCATGAGAAGATCATCGCTCAAATTCTCGAATCCTCCTCCATGGCTACTGATGAACGTGATCGTAAGATTGCGGTTCAAGATCAAAGAATCTTGGATCTCAACAATGAGTTTTGCAGAGAGAAGGATCTTTCCGAGGCGCTCCAGGCTAAACTCTAGAGTCTTCGAGAAGAGAAGACCAAAGTTGATGACGTCATCTTCGATATGTTTCCATCTTTCTGACTAGTCTACATTCTTCGACTCTTTCGATGTCGGATTTACTTAACTGTTTTGTGTTATATGTATAGGTCCTCTGAACTTGACGGACTCCACCTCTGCCGAGCCTCGCACCCATCGGCTTACCCAAGCCGGTGATCTGCTTCATGACTTTCGCCAATCCATTAAGGATATTGGTGAAGCTCTCAAGGTTCCGGACATGCATCGCATGTCCGACTTTCAGGTGCGAGACCAGGCGAAAGAGATGCTGCAGCTCGTCTGGGACTGGAACATGTCCTACGCACGATCCGCGGCGCAGAATGCTCTCACCATGGTCATGAGCGACCATGGAAACATGGAGATATGGCAAGTGACCAGAGGGTACTGCAAGGTGGATGAAGACGGACATGAGCAAGATATCAAGGCCATCATGGACTCCTGCGCCGGATATGGGTGTCACATAGCTGACTTAACCAGCTACGACACTCCCTTCTTCACCCGCGTGGACACACCGCCTCCGCCTCCGGAAGAAGCAGCTGAAGTTTTCGACGATGAACAGACCGTATCAGATCTGAACATCTCGGAACATTATCAAATCGAGGCCGATGCATCCAGTGAGCCGGCAGCGCCTACCTCTTCTCCTGCATCATAGATCATCAGAAAACAAATGTGTTATTCTGAAAAACATTATGGATATGTAAATATGCAGTACTATATTTTTGCTAGTGCTAAGCTTTAATCTATTCAGCACTTTTGGCTTTAAATTTTTATGTGCCTGAAATGTTTACATAAGCACTAGTAATTTTTTGCCTATACTTATCGTTTATCTGGCTTTCCGCCTCGTCCCTTTCGTGAGCTGGCTAAACCTTCTGCACGGAAACTTTGCCGAGCAACGGAGCTCAATTGCTAAACCAGTTTAAACTCGGAAACAAAGCCGGCTTCTAGTACCAACAATTCACTACTCGAACCCGCATCCGGCAATCAGACAAATAACCAGAGTATAGACTAGAAACTTTATAGTTATACTCGAAGGTAGCATTTTTAGAATCGGAAATCTAAACCAGAACAAACATGAGCATAAAGTACTTTCAAGTATTCTGGAATATTCGACTATGACATGATCATTAGGAAATAAGATGGTAAAAACTTCTCAGAAAAAACTTGAGGCAACCAAAACTTTTATTTCTCATAGAACATGTACATATGTATGATTACAAAGAAAGATAAACTAAGAATAAAGGGACGTAGCTGAGCAATATTCCATGGTCTGTCTAACGCATCCGGATTTGTACTGCCTCCATCTCTCTTTCTCTTCTTAGTAGCATGTCTTTCTTTGACTGGCTTCATATCAGTTAAGTAGTACGAACCATTGTGCAATACTCGACTAACTAAAAAGGGCCCTTCCCATACTGGGGAAAGTTTGTGCTTTCTTTGTTGCACAAGCCGGAGAACCAAATCGCCTTTATTGAAAGATCTGTTTCTGACTCTCTGGCTATGATACTTGTGTAACTTCTGCTGATAGGCAGTTGATCTCATTTCAGCAACAACACGAACTTCTTCGACTAAGTCGAGATCATTTTGTCAAGAAATCTCGGCATCCTCTTCGATATATGTGGCCACTCTAGGAGAAGTGTGAATCAAATCACTAGGAAGAACTGCTTCTGCGCCATAGACCAAGAAGAAAGGTGTGTATCCGGTTGACCTGTTTGGAGTTGTTCGTAAACTCCATATTACAGAGGGTAATTCCTCTGCCCAAGCCCCCGCAGCACGTCATAGTGGTGCTTCGAGTCTCGGTTTTAGGCCTTGTAGGATTAAACCATTTTCCCTTTTGACTTGTCCGTTAGCCTGTGGATGTGCGACTGACGCAATGTCAAGCCGGATATTTTGTTCGTTGCAGAATTCGGCCAATTCTCCCATAGAGAAATTACTCCCGTTGTCCGTGATAATACTATGTGGATAACCATACCGGATTATAACATCCTCGACAAATCTTTTGGCTGTTGCTCCATCACAACTAGTGACGGGTTTAACCTCAATCTATTTGGTGAATTTGTCCACCATCACTAAGAGGTGAGTAAATCCACTTGGAGCTCGTCTAAACGGTCCTACCATGTCAAGCCCCCAGACCGTGAAAGGCCATGTTATAGGTATTGTTCGCAGCTGATCAGCTGGAACGTGAGCTTGTTTGGCGTACTTTTGGCAGCCTTTGCACGTCTTGACTAGCCGTTCGGCATCTGCCTGAGCTGTAAGCCAGAAAAAACGTGTCTAAAAGCTTTTGCCACTAAAGATTTGGCTGCAGCGTGGTGACCACACTCGCCTTCATGGATATCTCTTAAGATTTCCACTCCTTCTTTCGGAGATACGCAGTGCTGAAAACCCCCAGACACACACCGCTTATAGAGCTCCCCTTTAACTATAGTATAGGCTTTCGCTCGTCGGATAATCTGCCGGCTCAGAACCTCATCTTCGGGTAATTTGCCATCTACCAGATAATCAAGGTAGGGTTGGGTCCAGCTAGGAATTACAGCCAGAACTTCTATTAGAGGTGAATCGGATTTGGTCGGATAGTCCTCATCCACTCCCTTTATTGAGGGAACTTTGAGGTGCTCTAAAAAAGCGCCATCCGGGACCTCTTTCCGTGCAGAGCCTATTCGAGATAGCGCATCTGCTTCCTCATTTTCTGCTCGAGGGATGTGTTGAACCTCAAACCCTTCGAACGATTTAGATAAATCATCCACGACAGCTTTATATGCTGCCATGTGTTTATTTGCATTACAAATATCCGACACTTGCTGAGCAACAAGATCTGAATCTCCGTAACACATCAAACATCGGATGCCGATATCCTTAGCAATCCGGATTCCGTGTAGCAGTGCTTCATACTCAGCAATATTGTTTGTCGCTGTGAAGTGGATCTGCAACACGTATAGAAGTTTATCTCCTTGGGGTGATTTAAGCACCACGCCAGTCCCCGAGCCCTCGCGAGCCTTAGATCCATCAAAATATAGGGTCCAATATTCCGACTCAGGGAGGGCCATATTATCCTTCGGCTCTGTCCAACCAGCAACAAAGTCGGCAAGGATTTGGGATTTAATTGCTGTCCGAGGTTTGTACTCAATATCGAAAGCCGAGAGCTCTATGCCCCATTTGGTGATGCGTCCTGTGGCGTCACTGTTGTTGATTATATCTCTCATGGGAGCTGTGCTTACCACGGTAATTGGATGCTCCTGAAAATAGTGTCGTAGCTTACGAGATGCTAGGAAAACACCGTAAGCCAGCTTTTGATAGTGCGGATACCGCTGTTTTGATTCTGTCAGAACCTCGCTGACAAAGTAAGTCGGACGCTGCACCAAGTGTTCCTGATTTTCCTCTGATCTCTCCACCACCATGACGATACTGACGACTTTATTTGTCGCAGCAAGATAAAGCAACATCGGTTCCTGTGGTTCCGGTGTAGCAATGATAGGAGTAGATGAGAGTATTTTCTTCAGGTCTTGTAATGCAACTTCAGCTTCATCGATCCACACAAAATCCTTGGTATTTTTCAGGAGTTTGTAGAATGGTGCGGCTCTTTCACCGAGCCGGCTTACGAACCGACTGACTGCAGCGATGCAACCAGTTAGCCTTTGTACGTCCTTCGGGCGAGTTGGCCTGGAAATATTGAGTATAGCCTTGATTTTGTCTCGGTTCACCTCTATGCCTCTTTGAGACACGATGAAACCTAACAATTTTCCGGCTGGAATTCCAAAGAAGCATTTCTTCGGATTAAGCATTATGTTGTATTTTCGTAGATTGGGGAACGTTTCCTCCAAGTCGGAAATCATTGTTTCGTTCTTTTTGGACATCACCGCAATATCATCCACATATGCATGTACATTGCGTCCGAGTTGGTCATTGAGGCAACGCTGCATCGTGCGCTGGTACGTAGCTCCTGCGTTCTTCAGCCCAAAGGGCATCGTAACAAAACAGAAGGTTCTGAAGGGGGTTATGAATAAAGTTTTGACTTTGTCAGATTCGTTCATCCGGATTTTGTGATAACTGATGACCCACAAGTATAGGGGGTGTATCGCAGTATTTTCGATAAGTAAGAGTGTCGAACCCAACGAGGAGCAAAAGGTGCTGGCTAGTGGTATGGATCGGGAATTCTCTGCAAATACTTAGCAAACGGATTTTAGGTTTTTTTTGATAAAGCAAGTAAACAAAGTACGAGTAAATAAAAGACAGTAGGAATAAATGCAGCAAGTGGCCCAATCCTTTATGCAGCAAAGGACAAGACGGTTGTATTACTTAAGATGACCAAACGTTCTCGAGGACACATGGGAAGACTGTCAAGTGCTTTTGCTTCATATAGTTGATTAATCTTCTTTAGCTTGCTAAGTGTTGTGTGGGTGAACCTGTGCTAATGTACCGCCCCATCCAAGACTAATACATACTTGTGATTATACCCCTTGCAAACATCCGTAAGTACAAGAAAGTAATTAAGGTCGAAACCTAACCACAGCTTTAAACTCTAAGACCCTTACGTCCCTTGTGCAATGGTTTCCTAACGGGGGTTTAGGTTTCTGTCACTCCGGCAACCCCTACGATTAGTAGCCAAATACACAATGCATTCCCCTAGGCCCATATAGGTGAAGTGTCATGTAGTCGACGTTCACATGACACCACTAGAAGAAGTACACCACAACTTAAATAACAATCTATTGAATCTCTCTCAACACAACTCCACTATTAACAACATGACTTCTCCCATGTCCTCAAGAACAAAATGAACTACTCACAAGACATCATATGGATCATGATCAGAGATGGAATAATGATGTATAACAATCTAAACATAAACAATAATTCAACGGTTCACTCAATAGCATCAACTACAAAGAGTAATCAACACCGGGAAAGTTTCCCCTATGAACTAATGCAAGATTCAACTCAATTGTTACAACACTGTAGAGATGGTGATGAGGGTGCTGATGGTGATGATGGTGGTGGTGATGATGATGATCTCGATGAAGTCCAGCTTGATGGTGGTGTTGATGGCGATGATCTCCCCTCTCCGGGAAGGAATTCCCCCGGCAGAAATCTGTCTGCCGGAGAGATCTTTCTCTCTCGGTGTTTTCCGCCCCACAGAGGTGGCGGAATCTTTCTGTGGTCGCTCCTCTAGTCTTAGGGTTTCGGGAGGTTGATATACGCCAGAGGGGAGAAGCTGGAGTGGGCCAGGGTGGCCACACCACCTCCTGGCGCGGCCTAGGGCTACCCGCGCCAGGGGGTGGTGTGGGCTCCCTGTGGCCCATCTCCACTCCGTCTTCTGGCATCCTTAGTCTTCTAGAAAAATAGGATTTTCCGTATATTTTCCCGGATTTTCTGATCTTTGCGAATTTTGCCTCCAAACAACACCTTTTCCATCAGAATCCTGACTGCAGCGGTCCATGCTCCAAAAGTCATCAACCATGCAAAAACAGATGAAATAACATAAGTATCACCTCTCAATACGAAATATATCAATGAATAATAGTGAATTAAGACATATAATAGTGATGCAAAATGGACGTATCAACTCCTCCCAAGCTTAGACTTCGCTTGACCCCAAGCAAAACTGAGCTCAATAAACATGGCCTCAGGTTTATGGAGTGAAGAGTCGATAAAAGAATACGGACAAGAAGCATCACATTCATCAAATGCATAGATCATAATAGAAGGCAATTCACTATTATATCACTCAACTTGCAATGAGTAAAGGAAACACAATTAAGATACATAAAGTGAATCATAATTGGTAATGGCAAACTTAGCTCTTGGTCGAAGAATAGTTGATAATTTGCTGGAGTTCACAAATAGCTGGTTTTTCAATGATAGCTTTCAAAGTAGTAAACATCAAGATAAGAGCAATGTGCTAAACGAGGAACATAAGAAACATGATTGAATAAATCATCATATGAATGAATGAAACACATCAACTCAAAATACTTGCTGAGATAGAAGGGAATAGGTTTACTGACTCAATTAAAAAGTAAAAGGAAGGCCCTTCGTAGAGGGAAGCAGGGATTGCAAGTCTCATAAAGAGCTCCCAAAAATTATGATACTTACTAGCTTTCAGCTCTCATTGCCCCTATCATAGGCATCTTTAGGTGATTAAGGTTAAAGTGATCAAATATGAGGATATGCATTGACAAGTTGTAAGTTGAGAATCTCATGTCCCTTGAATACGAGGGTCGCTCCTCATGCTACTCAAGTTTAGTCACCGGTAAGTTCTTGTCATCGTAAGCATATGTGTATCATTGAGAACCGCCAACGGGGTACCCCTTGCCCGATGATACGGAAGAATCCCCATATCAAAATGACAAGGCAAGCAGATAACAAGTATCTCAGCAATCTTCTTATTTACCATGGGAATATGGTGCTTTTTTCTCTCTTTCCTCTTTTCATAATATCTTTTTTTTGTTTTCTCTTTTTCTCAATCTCTATCTCTTTTTTTATAAGAAGAATGCTTCATAGATACTCGTTATGGTTATGCTGCAGGTTTCCACCATGTCAGCATGGATTAGACCTGCGGCCCAGGCGTTTCTCTAACACACATGCATAACTCCATGGACTTACAAGCTCCCCTTTCATTTCACACCGACGACATCCATAGACAAAAGAACATGATATCAACTTGGTACAAAGTACCAGTGCAATGTTGAAAGCGTTCCCCATGACAACATGGTTCTGCTAATTCACAACTTACAAAGCGCAAGCATATACGCAACATAGGTGAGCACAATGGTTCAAGTTTATTAAGTGCAAGAAAGTAAAGTGTGCCATCAAGTTCGTGAGAGCTTTAATCACTAATTTTCACATAACAAGTTTAATTTGGGAGGTAGATAAAACAAGAATTTACTTGGAATAGCAATAGTGCTAATAGGTAGGTATGGTGGACACAAATGGTAAAGGTTTTGGTTTAAAGGAGTGGATGCACGAGAAGAATTCCCTCTCAGTACAGGTTTTTGGCTAGCAAGGCTGGATAGCAAGTATAAGAGTTGAAGGAAACAAACAAACATACAAGTGATAAAGATAAACATGCAATCTTCCTTGGAAGCACAAAAGATCTTAACTAGAGAATACTAAACTTATGAGCAAATCAAGAAAGAAAGATGATGAAATTATTTTTCTTTAGAGTACTTCTATCTTTTTCATTCAACTCTCAAAAATAGTGTTGCTACTGACCAAGACAGGTTTGCCAAAACCAACTAAATTAACTCAATGATCCCAAAGTGATACCAATACTAACAACAAGATCAATCATATAACCACGAATTGAAAACTAATATAACCTATGCAAAAGAGTAAATGATAGAACTTCTCATTAATATTCCATAACGACAACTCACACCAAGGGATACATATCTAACGAGAGAGGGGACACTTCCATAATGCAAACCATACTACATAATAACTCCTCTATTCATGATATGACTCTACTAATAAGGTAAAAAGATAGAAGATAGTGATGTGATACCGCGGCACTCCCCCAAGCTTAGAACAAACCAAGGGGATGCCAAACCTGATGACGAATTACTCCTTAGGTGGTGGTGGTATCCTCTCATCTTCGTCCGACTTCCAGGGTAAGGGATTCCCATCAACAAAGGACATCGTGGTTTCCAACATCCTGAAACTTCCAGCAGCACTTATGCGTTTAAACCTAGCCTCATACTCACAGTTTTGATTTTGAACGTCATAGAACTGTGCTTGCAGTTTGTTGGTTGTTTGGCGGAGTGAGAGGACTTCGTCTTTGAGCTCAGTAGTCTCCTTTTGGTGCTCGGTGATGAGTTCGGAACAAATCTTATGGATGACATCCACTTCGCGCTCCGCCATCTTCTTGTACCTAACGACTTCTTGCTCCAGTGCTCCCATCCTATCCTCCAGACTTCCTTCATGTTTAGGGCCTTGAACTTATTTAATCCGAACCTCCCCATCTTCGAGCAACAACTCCTTGGGATGAATCTTCAACTCTCTCATGTATGGATTGATGATATCTTCTAAGGAGTCTGCCCCGACTGATCCAGTGGAAGACATTGTGGCTCCAAATCTGGGATTCTACCTGGCAGAAACAGATCGAAACAAAAACACGACGAAAACACGATATACGAACCTCGGAAGATCCGGGGGGTTATATATTACGAAGTTTCATAACAAGAGGAAGGTACTGGGTGAAAATGGGTCGGAGGCGGAGTCTGGGGTGGCCTCACCACCTGGTGGCGCGACCAGGGGTGGGCCCGTGCCACAGGGTGGTGTGGGCCACCCTGGCTCCGGTTCCGTCCCTTTTTTGCTTCGTAACTTTCCTTATTGACTAAAAACTGCAAAAATATAGCTGGATTGTATTTTCGCGGAACTTTTCTTACCAGAACTGTTACCTATTCGAAAACAGACTCTGCAGGTCTCTGAATTTGGTCCTTGCTGAATTTCTCCGGAGTTATAACTTGAAAGACATCAACATCTTCATTGTAAGAATCTCCAGCAATATAGTGTTTGAGTCGCTGTCCATTCAGTACTTGTGTAGTATTATCTTTTAAAGAAGAAATTTTTATTGCTCCTGAATGGTATACTTCTTCTATAATGAAAGGCCCTTCCCATTTTGACAGTAGCTTTCCTACAAAAAATCTGAGACGAGACCTATACAATAGAACTTTCTCACCAACATGAAATTCTCTCTTAAGTATTCGCTTGTCATGCCATCTTTTAACTTTTTCCTTAAAGAGCCTAGCATTTTCATAGGCTTCACTCCTCCATTCACCTAAAGAACTTAAGTCCAATAATCTTTTCTCACCAGCGAGCTTACAATCTCTATTTAGTTCTTTAACTGCCCAGTAAGCTTTGTGTTCTAATTCTAAGGGTAGGTGACAAGCTTTCCCATAAACCATTTTATAAGGAGACATCCCCATAGGATTTTTGTAAGCAGTTCTATAAGCCCATAAAGCATCATTCAACTTTTTAGCCAAGTTTTTTCTAGATCTATTAACAGTCTTTTGCAAGATGGATTTAATTTCTCTATTTGATAACTCTACTTGCCTGCTAGTTTGGGGGTGATAAGCTAAAGCAACTCTATGATTAACATCATATTTAGCAAGGGTCTTTCTAAAACCACCATGAATGAAATGAGAACCCCCATCAGTCATGAGATACCTAGGCACTCCAAACCTAGGAAAGATAACATCCTTAAGCATTTTTAGAGAGGTTTCCCCGTCAGCACTCTTCATAGGAATGGCTTCTACCCACTTAGTAACATAATCAACGACAACAAGAATATGAGTATAACCTTTCGAGGGAGGGAAAGGACCCATAAAGTCAAATCCCCAGCAATCAAAAGGTTCAATAACTAGAGAGTAGTTCATAGGCATTTCATTGCGTCTAGAAATATTACCAACACGCTGACATTCATCACAAGATAAAACAAATTTTCTTGCATCTTTAAAAAGGGCATGCCAGTAGAAACCTGATTGTAGCACCTTTTGTGCAGTTCTATCTCCTGCATGATGTCCTCCATAAGCACTACCATGACATTTACGCAATATCTCCTTTTGTTCATATTCTAGAACACATCTTCGCATAATACCATCCACTCCCTCTTTGTATAAGTGTGGGTCATCCCAAAAATAATGCCTCAAATCATAGAAGAACTTCCTTCTTTGCTGAGCTGTAAAAGTTGGAGGCAAATACTTGGAGACAATAAAGTTAGCATAATCAGTGTACCAAGGTCTCCCCCGCGAGCTTACCCCTACTGCAGCTAACTGTTCATTTGGGAAACTATCATTAACGGGCATAGGGTCAAAAGAGATGTTTTCCAATCGAGATAAATTATCAGCTACAGGGTTTTCAGCGCCCTTCCTGTCTACTATATGTAGATCAAACTCTTGTAAAAGCAGCACCCATCTAATAAGCCTAGGCTTAGCATCCTTCTTCGTCATAAGATATTTAATAGCAGCATGATCAGTATGAATGGTGACTTTTGAGTCTACAATGTAGGGCCTAAACTTATCACAAGCAAAAACAACAGCTAGAAATTCCTTTTCAGTAGTGGCATAATTCCTTTGAGCAGCGTCTAGAGTCTTACTAGCATAATGGATAACGTTTAACTTTTTATCGATACGTTACCCAAGGACAACACCTACAGCAAAATCACTAGCATCAGACATTATTTCAAAGGGCAAACTCCAATTAGGTGGTGAACAATAGGGGCTATAGTTAAAACCTTCTTAAGAGTTTCAAAAGCTTCCTTACAGTCATCATCAAAAACGAAGGGTACATATTTTTGAAGAAGATTAGTAAGGGGTTTTGATATCCTAGAAAAGTCTTTAATAAACCTTCTAAAGAAACCAACATGACCAAGGATACAACGAATACCTTTGATGTCTCTTGGGCATGGCATCTTCTCAATTACCTCAACCTTAGCTCTATCAACTTCTATGCCTCTTTCAAAAACTTTATGCCCAAGAACAATCCCTTCATTAACCATGAAGTGGAATTTTTCCCAATTAAGAACAAGATTAGTTTCTTCACATCTCTGCAAAACTTTATCAAGGTTGTGCAGACAATTATCAAAAGAAGTTCCATAGACAGAAAAGTCATCCATGAACACTTCTACAATTTCATCACAAAAACCATGAAAGATAGCAGATATGCACCTTTGAAAAGTAGCAGGAGCATTACATAAACCAAAAGGCATACGTCTATAAGCATAAGTTCCATAAGGGCAAGTAAAAGTAGTTTTTCCTTGATCTTGTTGTTTAACAGCAATTTGAGAGAAACCAGAATAACCATCAAGAAAACAAAAATGGGTCTTTTTAGACAACCTTTCCAACATTTGATCAATAAAAGGAAGCGGGTAATGATCTTTCTTAGTAACTTTATTGACTTTTCTAAAATCAATGCACATCCTATAGCCTACTACTATTCTTTGAGGAATAAGCTCATCATTATCATTAGGAACAACGGTAATACCTCCTTTTTAGGAACACAATGAACAGGACTAACCCATTCACTGTCAGCAATAGGGCAAATAATACCAGCATCATGGAGTTTCAATACCTCATTCCTTACCACTTCCTTCATCCTAGGATTTAAACGTCGTTGGTGCTCTACAAATGGCTTTGCATCTGGTTCTATGTTGATAGAATGCTGACATATAGTAGGTGAAATCCCTTTTAAATCATCCAGAGTATAGCCCATAGCTCCTCAGAATCTCCAATAACCTTTCTTCTTCCTTCCCTGAAAGTTTAGCGCTAATAATAACAGGATATATCTTTTTATCATCAATATAAGCATATTTAAGATCATCAGGGAGAGGTTTTAGATCGAAAACCGGATCCTTTTTAGGTGGCATCGTGGTACCCAAGTCTTCTACAGGCAAGTTATGCTTAAGCATCTTAGGTTGATCACGGAGAATCCTGTCAATCTCATTCCTTTCTTCCATGAAGATTTCACTTTCATGATCTTCCATAAATTGCTGCAAAGCATTGTTAGGAGCAAGAGAGATAGAAGCAAGTTGTTCAACTCTAAAATCCTCATTATGAGTTTCCTCTTCGCAAGGTTCTTTAGCAAATTTCGAAAAATTAAACTCATAAGATTCCCCATCAAACTTAGTCAAGATTTTCTCCCTCTTGCAATCAATAATAGCACCACAAGTACTCAAGAAAGGTCTACCAAAAATGATAGGATACGTTTTACTAGCAGCTGAACCAAGTACTAGAAAATCAGCAGGATACTTAATCTTACCACAAAGAACTTCCACGTCTCGTACAATGCCAATTGGAGAGATGGTCTCTCTATTAGCAAGGTTAATAACCACATCAATCTCTTCCAATTCGCAAGGACTGATTTCATGCATAATTTCTCTGTAAAGCTCATAAGGAATAGCACTAGAACTTGCACCAATATCACATAAACCATAATAGAAATGATCACCAATTCTAACAGAAAGCACATGAACACTAGCTTTTTTAGTTCTATTAGGATGTGAAACAATATTAGAAGCATCCTCACAAAAGACTATGTGTCCATCTTCTATGCTTTTAGTGACAAGGTCTTTCACAATTGCTACCACAGGTTCAACGTTTATTTGTTCATCAGGTTTTACAGTTCTCTTTTCACTTTTGGTGATTACATTAGTTATCATAGGATGGTCCTTTACCTTATCTGGGAAGGGAATCTTCTCGATATAAGGTTCAGGTAAGATATGATCAGTAATGTAACACTCAGTGATCCCAACAGGAACACAGTCAATAATATCTTTATAAGGTGCATGGTATTTATTCCATCCCCTTTTTGGAATTTCAATATAAGAAGCAAAAGCTCTAAAGCAATTCGTAATAACTTGCAAATCAAGACCATAAGCATTACTAATATTTTGAAAGTCATCAGTTCCCATAAAAGATTCAATGCATTCATAATCATAATTTATACCTGACTTTCTACCTTTGTCATTCTCCCAAGCTTCAACATTGTCTTGAATACGGTCCAGAAGATCCCATTTAGCTTCTTCTTTCATGCGAGTGAATGATCCAGCACAAGAAGCATCCAATAAATCTTTATCATGTAGAGGGAGTCTTGCATAAAAGTTATTGATAATAATATTGTTGGGGAGCTCATGAATGGGACTTTTGAGCATTAGTAACTTCAATCTCCCCCAAGCTTGAGCTGTACTCTCTCCATCAAGAGGCCAAAAAGTTGTATATTTGATTCCGATCTTTATGAATCTCACTAGGAGGATAAAACTTTGAATAAAAGAGAGGCACTATTTCCTCCCATTCCAGAGCTTGACCATTCTTCAGCAGCTTATACCATTCCTCAGCTCTTCCTTTCAGCGATAATGAGAATAACTTCTTCTTAACTTGATCTGTAGTAATACCTGCACACTTGAACAACCCACATAATTCGTGTATAAAGAGTAAATGATCACCAGGATGGACATTTCCATCCCCAACATAGTAGTTATCCATAACACGATCAATAATTCTTGTAGGTATTTTGAAAACATCATTCTCGGCAGGTGGTGGCTTATCTACTACCTTAGCAGTGGTAGTAGCATTACCAAATAAGAAACTCAGCGAATTATCCATAACGAAAATAAAACAACTAACAGGAGTAAACAATACTCACAGTAGAAGTTTCCTTTACTAGTTCCACTCTCCAATAGCGCTTCACTCCCCGGCAACGGCGCCAGAAAATAGTCTTGATGACCCACAAGTATAGGGGGTGTATCGTAGTATTTTCGATAAGTAAGAGTGTCGAACCCAACGAGGAGCAGAAGGTGCTGGCTAGTGGTACGAAACATGAATTCTCTGCAAATACTTAGCAAACAGATTTTTAGGTTTTTTTTGATAAAGCAAGTAAACAAAGTACAAGTAAATAAAAGACAGTAGGAATAAATGCAGCAAGTGGCCCAATCCTTTATGAAGCAAAGGACAAGCCGGTTGTATTACTTAAGATGACCAAACGTTCTCGAGGACACATGGGAAGACTGTCAAGTGCTTTTGCTTCATATATTTGATTAATCTTCTTTAGCTTGCTAAGTGTTGTGTGGGTGAACCTGTGCTAATGTACCGCCCCATCCAAGACTAATACATACTTGTGATTATACCCCTTGCAAGCATCCGTAAGTACAAGAAAGTAATTAAGGTAGAAACCTAACCATAGCTTTAAACTTTTAGACCCTTACGTCCCTTGTGCAATGGTTTTCTAACAGGGGTTCAGGTTTCTGTCACTCCGGCAACCCCTACGATTAGTAGCCAAATACACAATGCATTCCCCTAGGCCCATATAGGTGAAGTGTCATGTAGTCGACATTCACATGACACCACTATAAGAAGTACACCACAACTTAAATAACAATCTATTGAATCTCTCTCAACACAACTCCACTACTAACAACATGACTTCTCCCATGTCCTCAAGAACAAAACGAACTACTCACAAGACATCATATGGATCATGATCAGAGATGGAATAATGATGTATAACAATCTGAACATAAACAATAATTCAATGGTTCACTCAATAGCATCAACTACAAAGAGTAATCAACACCGGGAAAGTTTCCCTTATGAACTAATGCAAGATTCAACTCAATTGTTACAGCAATATGGAGATGGTGATGAGGGTGCTGATGGTGATGATGGTGGTGGTGATGATGATGATGATCCCGATGAAGTCCAGCTTGATGGTGGTGTTGATGGCGATGATCTCCCCTCTCTGGGAAGGAATTCCCCCGGCAGAAATCTGTCTGCCGGAGAGATCTTTCTCTCTCGGTGTTTTCCGCCCCACAGAGGCGGCGGAATCTTTCTGTGGTTGCTCCTCCAGTCTTAGGGTTTCAGGAGGTTGATATACGCCAGAGGGGAGAGGCTGGAGTGGGCCAGGGTGGCCACACCACCTCCTGGAGCGGCCTAGGGCTACCCGCGCCAAGGGGTGGTGTGGGCCCCTTGTGGCCCATCTCCACTCCGTCTTGTGGCATCCTTAGTCTTCTGGAAAAATAGGATTTTCCATATATTTTCCCGGAATTTCTGATCTTCGCGAATTTTGCCTCCAAACAACACCTTTTCCATCAGAATCCTGACTAAAGCGGTCCATGCTCCAAAAGTCATCAACCATGCAAAAACAGATGAAATAACATAAGTATCACCTCTCAATATGAAATATATCAATGAATAATAGTGAATTAAGACATAGAATAGTGATGCAAAATGGACGTATCAATAACCAGAATATGCGTCGAGAAAACAGAGGAGTTCCAAGCCTGCCGTAGAATCGATAACTTGATCAATCCTAGGCAGAGCGAACGGATCTTTTGGACAAGCCTTGTTCAAGGCAGTATAATCAACACACATCCTTAAATCAGTGGTGTCCTTTTTAGGGACCATTACAGGATTGGCCGACCACTCAGTGTGGATGACCTCTTCTATGAATTCGGCTAACTCGAGACGTGCTAGTTCCTTAGCTATTGCCTTACGCTTTTCATTGCTAAAACGTCGTAAGGACTGTTTGACGGGTTTAGCGTTCGGCTTTACATTTAAAGAGTGCTCGGCAGGTTCCCTAGGTACTCCGGTCATGTCAGATGGTTGCCATGCAAAGATATCTTGATTTGCTTTGAGGAACTTGACGAGCGCGCTTTCCTATGCGCTATCTAGGCCTACGCCTATCTGGGTCACCTTGGAGGGGTCATCATCCTTCAACGGCGTCTTCTTCATCTGTTCTGATGCCTTGAACTCCGGATTCGGCTTTGTCACCTCCTTCTTCATTGCGGGCATCTCGGACGGATCCATGCTCTTCTTGATCTCCTGGTACTCCTGGGCATGCAGCACGGCTTCAACAAAGGCGGCATTTCCATCTTCGCACTCTCGCGTTTTCTTCGGGTCTCCCCTGATGGTGATCACGCTGTTGGGACCTGGAATTTTCATCATATTGTAAATGTAACACGGATAAGCCATAAAAGCCCAATAAGCCGGACGTCCGAATATAGCGTGGTACACGCTCTTGAACGGGACCACTTCGAAGGAAAGTGCCTCCGTCCGATAGTTCTTTGGAGTTCCAAAGGTAACATCCAAAGTGATTTCTCCCAGGGAATTTGCTTGTCTTCCTGGGACAACCCCGTGAAAGATCACAGAGCTGTGGTTCAGCTGGGTCTCCGAGATCTTCATCCGGCGTAGAGTTTCAACATACAGAATATTAATACTGCTGCCACCGTCCATGAGAGTCTCAGAGAAACCATAACCGTCAATATGTGGATTGACGATTAAGGCGTATTTTCCTTGCATGTGCAACTTAGGCGGATGATCAGCACGGTAAAATGTGATTGCCACTTCCGACCAGTCCAAGAATTGGGGGACAGACGGAACTGTTGCATTGAGTTCATGTAGCACTGCCTTTTTGACCTTTGCTGGTTGAGATCCGAGGAAGGTGACATAAGTGTCTTTCTTGGTCGGAATTTTTTTCTTCCCTTCAGGCTTGGGATTTGAAGCATCAGCTTCCTCCATGTCAGAATCTTCCTTGGTCTCTTTATCTTTTTTGGGATTCTTCTTTCCCTTCTTCCGCTTAGCTTTGTAGCCAGCGGTATCATCTCTCTTAATGTCGTCGTTGAAACGACACTCGGCGTTTGTGTGGGATGAGCCCCCATTGGCGTCTAAGTGATGCACACATGGGTTATTGGCAATGTCGGCCCAAGAGTAGGTTTTTCCGGGTTGTTGGTCTCCTCTACCTTGAACTCTCGAAGTCCCACGGCCGCGTCCGCGGCCTCCGCCGCGTCCTCCTCGTCCTCCAGACCCGAAAGTACCAGTAACCACTGCCGTTTCTGCGTTGGTTTCTCTTCCGAGGTATTCTTGCGCTTCTGAGCTTGTTGCTTTGGTTGTTTTGCCGACTGTGGCACAGCCAGGGCGTTGAGTAACCCCTCTGCATCATCGTTAGCATCTGCATATTTGCTCGCTGTTTCTATCATCTCTCCCAAATCAGTGACTTTGTCACACTTCAAGCGATGACGTAGTAAACCAATTGGGAGACCTGCAATGGAAGCTTCAATCGTAGTTTGGTCATTTACTCCTTCACAGGAATTTTTGGTGTCGATCCATCATCCGAGATAATCCCGAGGTCCAGATGTCTGAAAGTACTGATCATGGTGTTATTATTTGACTAGATTTAATATCCATCAGATTAGAGCCAGTGGGAGGAGAGGGAGGAAGGCGAGGAAGAGATGGAAGGCGAGCAAGAAGGAAGGTTCAATTCAGACAGATAGAAGTCCTGAAATTGAAACGGACGTGGATTCCTCATACGAACTCTGAATCAAGCAAATAAACACTTGTTGGAAAGATAATTCCAAGATCTTTCCAATGAGTACCCCCACAACTCAAGAACCCGGATAATCCAGCCCCCACACCCCGGATAATCCGGCCATGTTTCGGAAATTCTACTAAAGACTTTGGGCGCGTCGTTTGGTATGGGGGCGGATAATCCGTCCCTAAAAGTTTCCATCAGATCCGGACGGATCTGACTGTATTAGACACGTTTTCGTTTCGTGTTTTTCCGATGTTTCGGCTGCCATATAAGACCTGGAACACCCTCTAGATTAGATTAGACCACATTTAAAGTAAAACCTAGTTCTTGGAGTTGCTAAGTGCAAACCATTGAATCCTACTACACCAATTCGTATCGATCTGGTGTATTTGCTACTATCAATCAACTGCGATTAGTTGATCCATTGGGATCTAGCCAATTGCAAGTTCTGTGTGATTTGCTGTTCCATTGGGAATTAGACGAGTGCAAACCACTTCGTGGTGAGCGGATACGTGCGCAAGTGTGTGGAGTTGCGAATATCTACAAGGGTCGTGAGCCGTTGCATTGGCATCAGGGATTGATCGAGAGGTTCGTGAGTGTCATACTATTTATCTACCTTGACTGTCATCATCTACCATCCTCGCTTACTGACAAGATCGGGCCACCCCTTATCAACCTAGCCATGTGCTAGTTTGTAAGGCAGATCCAACCTCTGTAGCACCGCTCCAAGCTGATGCATGAGTACACCAAGGAGAGGAAGGATCCAATTCGGATTTCCAAGGACAACTTCTGTAGTGACTCGATCAAACTCCATCTTAAGGATCTTATCAAAGTGAAGGACAAGAAGCATGGCTTCGTCATCGCCTATGACATGTACGAATGCCCAGAGGTAACTATGCTTCCTTCATTGCTGTTGTATATACTCTAAGTTCTCTGTCCTAAAAGTGTTGCTTGTCTAACATGTTTTAATTCCATCAGCTAGCGACCTTGGCTGAGGAATATATGGCCGCTCAGGTCTATGCTCAAAGGTTGAAGGATGTATAGGTTTTACCAATGAGGAGACGTCCAAGGACCAGCCAGCTCCGATAGCGTGAAAGCGGAAGAGCTCCACCTCTCACGCTGCTGCTAAGGGCAAGAAGAAGAAGAAATCGGAGAGTGGAGTCTCCAAGAAATCCATTGCCGCCTTAGAGGCAGAGAAGAAGAAATCCACCGGCATCCCATTAGCCAAAGCATCTGCTATGGTGTAAGTACTTTTCTTCTCCAGCTTTATTTTATACCTACTCAATTCATGTACTTATACTTCGTACATTTCAGGAAGAGATCTGGTGTTAGTTTGAAGCGCACCTCCAAAGATGTTGGAGGTTCAAACAATATTCGTGATATGTTTACCAAGTCCTCCCTTACCGTTGCTCCTCCGACTTATGTTGCCAAACCTGCATTAGGCTCCACCAGAACTCTATCCCCCGCTGCACCTGAGGCCTCCATCAAGGAGATAAACATCATTCCAATTATAGATGTCTCAGGTTCAACCAACATGGACATTGTTCCCAGTGTCCAGGTGACGCAGGAAAACACTTCTTCCCAGATGGCCGAAGCTCCTGCTAAGGATTCCATCGAAGAAGGGAAGCAATTCACGGAGGGAGCAGAAGCAGCAACAACAACAGTAGACAAACTAGGAACTTCTATGCTGTCAACTGCTATTGTAGCACAGAGGACGACTTGAGCTTCATCCATGCCCTTGGCTGGCGTGCCAACTACGCCTATGACTCCTCCGACACTGAGTCTAGAGAATCTCATCCGGCAAGCAGATGTTATTCATAACGATGCCAGGACCTTCCATGACCGCATATGCCACTGCAGCAAACAACCTCAGGGTCATTTGCATTGTGAGTATTAGATCTTTACATTTCACTTTATAATATATCCCACTATAGCCCCCGAGCTCTTAGGCGAAGAACATTAGTTATTGGCCTGAGTGCTCCAAAAAGAAGTGTAGAACTTGATTGTGTAGCCCTCGAGTTGCTAGGTAAAATGAATAATTTTGGCTAGATACTCTAAGAGAAAGCATACATAAGTTAAAATCTGATATTGTAGCCCCCGAGCCTCTAGGTGAAACTGAAAAAGTTCCGGCTAGATGCTCTAGAGAAACTAAGCATGTTCATTATGCAGAATGAGAATAATCGGAGGAAGGGCGCCAATGAGAGGGTTGACAAGCTAAAAAAGGAGATGGATCTTGAAAAGGGTAAAACAATCTTTCTGAAGGAACAAATCAAAAGAACAAGCGTCTGTTCTCGTCTGACATGTCATTGATCCATTATTTGTAGCTATTTCTTCTGACTACTCAAACTTCATTACTGTTCCGACTTGCAGAAGTTGTTGCCAAGGCCAAGAGCATCGTTGAGCAATCCAAGCACATCTAAGAACTTTACGATGAGAATAAGATCCTGAAGAAAGACCTGGCTGCTGCTGTTAAAGGTCATGAAGAGGCAATGAAGGTTCTGCAAGAATCTGCTGACGCTAAGATGGAGCGCCTGAAGAAGGAAATTGAACACCTCAAGGAACAGAACCAAGCTGCCGCACAACAGAATTCTCAAAGCCTTGAAGCGTACAAGAAACTTGTAGCATCCCAATTGTCTAACAATTGTAATGCTACTTGCCTAGTCTATATATTGCTACTTCCTACTTGTTATTATGGCATCATCATAATATCATGCTCATGTCACCATGCCACGTTGCATTTGAGCATCATATTAAAACCTGTAACACCCTCAAATTGGCCCTATCCAGATTTCAGCGATTCCCGCCAAACCCTCCAAACCCGCATAAAAACGATTCAAAGATGCCCACCAGGCACTTGCGTGCAGGTGGAAAACGAAGTAATACCATTACACAATAGTTCACGATGGAACCCACAGAAACATATATATATATATACACAACAATGACACAATGAGTCAAGAATACAAATATACAGTACAAAGATCCAAATCACCTTGAAAACGATACAACATCTGAGTACGGATAAGATGCAAATGGGGCTAAGAGCCCTGAAGAATAACCAATGGCATCCATAACCCTTCCCAAGCCAAGACGGAAGGGTAACCCTGCTAACGATGTCGAACTTATACCCGTCAAAACAAAAGGGGTGCCCACAAAGCAAAGGAATAAGGGTGCGGTCAGTACTGAGGCCAGTACACGGCGAGTCTAAAATTCGGCGGCTCTCGCCTACAAAGGTATGGTGGACTGAAGCGGCAGCGAAGCATGCACTAAAATACCCGTAGAGACTCGATACAACTGTCGGCTATTAGAGAGGGATAAGAAAGACCTATTCGGAACCAACCTGATACTAACACCAAACATACCTGAAATGGATCGTATGGGCACCTAGAGGGGGGGGGTGAATAGGTGCTACTTCAATTTTTAATGATTTTTCAATTTTAGGCTTGACACAAAAGGTAAATTCTCTAGATATACTACTGTGGAGAATTTCCCTATATGCAAACCTAACTACTAGCGAGTAAAGGCGAGTGAGATAGAGGAACGAATAAACCGTAGTGGAGCATGAGGAGACACAGGATTTGTTTTACCGCGGTTCCTTCCTTGTTAAGGGAAGTACATCTGCGTTGGAGGGGTGGGTGGTACTAAGGGGAATGTTCGTTTGCGGTACCAAACTTGGTGGGTGAGCGCACCGCGGTACCCGAGTTGTCATCAATCGCGCGGAGGGGCCATAGTAGATTCACCAATTGTCCAGAAGGGCCAAATAGGGGTCAATACAAATCTAACGGCCAAACGGTCGTTTGAACCAGACAAAAAACGGTTGAACTCAAATACCGTCGTTAGATCAACTCTTCTTGGCTCGCCATGTCAGTATTCCCCGTTATCTTTTGCGGTCGTGGACTAGCTTACCCCTACGTGGACCAGATCCCTGAGTGGACCAGATCTATTTCTTTGCTCTGCTCTGGTCTTCTCCCCTGCTCCCCTCCCCATAACATTTGCTCAGCTCCGGCTGCTCGTCTCAGATCGGAGCTCGCACCTGCTCTAATTTGCGTCCCCGCCATGTCTCTAATCGAAGCTCGCAGCCGTCGCTGTTGCATCGTCCGCCGTATTGGAGCTTCGTGTCTCTGGACTAATATCTCGCCTCTGGCTAGTCCTTCTCACACGGTGGAGCGCGTCCCGTCGGGCGATCCAGGCCGGCGACCGTCCTCGGGAAGTTGCGTGCTGCCGCGCACCCCAGGCATGGTAGCACTGGCACAACAGTTCGACGACCACACTCTCATGGCCACCGTGCTGGGCGTCCGTCCTGCCGTGTCGCTAGCAGAGTTGCTGTCGGCTTTCAGGTCTCTTTTTGGAATCACACGAAATGAGGTCAACATTGAGGTATGCGCGCCGCCATTCGATTTTTTCGTCCGGTTCGAGCATAGCTCAGACACCGAGCGTGTTCTACATTCTTCTTGTTCTTTCGAGTGCTGCGGGGAGAAAATGAGCTTCATGCGTTGGCATCGCGCCTGTGGGTGGGACGATCGCTTGGGGCAGCTTCGTTTCTTCTCCAAACTCGGCTTTGATGGCCTCCCATTGGATGCTTGGGAGCCGGAGGCCCTCAAGCAGGTCATCAGTAGGCTTGGCGGCGAGCTGGTGGAAATCGTGCCACCGAGCGACAAATGGGTCATCGAGGTAAAGGCGTGGCTAAAAGATCCTGACGCCGTTCCTAAGATGTACGAGGTGAAGATTCCAAGCAGAGCAGGGCGACAACTTTGCTAGAAGCACCCGGTCATCATCCACCTAGAGGAGGTTCTGGAATTGGTACATGGCATTCAGGGCCCCGAAGAGGCTGCCAGAAAGCGTCCTTGTTGCCTGCAGTGTTGGCCTGGAAGGATCGATGGCACAGGACCACCACCGTTTCGCGACGACGCACACAGTTTTGGTGGGGGGACCGGGCTTGGACGAGCTGGTGGTTCTGATTTCCCTCGAGTGAAGACAGAGGTCTAGTGAATTGCTGTGGTATGTGTGGCTAATGAATTTGTAGTATGGAGAGCGTAGCAGAAAGTTAGCCTCGACTAAAAATGTGTAATAGTTTGAATCGATGTAGTACGTGTGTGTAATAGTTTGAAGTAGTATGTGTGTGTAATAGTTTGAATCGATGTAGTATGTGTGGGTAATGAATTTGATGTAGTGTGTGTGTGTGTGTAATAGTTTGAATGGATGTAGTTGAACACCGCGCTTTATAATTTCTGTGAATAACCAAGGACAACCTCATGAAAAGAGGGTGGTCTAGCAATGAGCAATGTCAATTATGTGGATGCCAGGAAAATATAGTCCATCTCCTCTTCAAGTACAAGGTAGCTACATTTGTAACACGTTGAACTGCAGGACCATTTCGCAGGCAACACAAGACAAAGGAAAAATGGTTTACAGCACAGACAGCAGACACAAAATCTGTAGTCTGGGATAAAAAGATGCCAGTTAACTGGATTGAACCATGACTAGTAATTGAAGGAAATAGATACTTGATTATATTTGCTTACAACAATAGTACTCCCATACAAAAGGGTCTTATACCTGCACAAAAGTGGGCTAAACTTCCTACTAGTTTATAGAACAATTCATCAGCATTTCATCTACAAAAGCCATTCTTCAGTCTGAACTTAACTATTCTACACTGAAGAAACTACAAATCTCCACCAGAAAAGTTGGCTGGCCAATTGCCTTGAGAGGACATAAGTTCTTTGATCATTTAACCCAAACTGATCTATTGCCTTCCCGCCAAACTACAAGAAATCTGCATCGTTCATGCACGAGCGATTTGCGTGCGCCAGTCCCGGTTCAGTTGGACCATCCGCGCCGCCGCAACAATTTCTTGGAAACTGAAATTCGACATCTCCTTCTCGGGATCGTAGGTCTGTGTGAACTCGAACCTGAATTCCGGGGCTGAGCTGATGCCCGCCGCCGGCTCCGGCTGTCGAACAATCCAGCATGTTGAGTGTAGTCGCTTGGTCGCCGCCACGGTTCGGCCTTCGACGGTGCGTAGGATGGAGAGTCTTTGCCGCAGACGGCGTGCTCCTAGCCTCTCCCACTGAGGTAAGGTAGTCCGCGCCGAAGCATGGACACGAGAGTTCCTAGACCTTGGCGCTGCCCTGTTCGAGGGTGTGTACCCTCGGCGGCGGCATGCTCTCATGAACGATTTGATACGTACCTTGTTCCCACTGCCTAGAGCATGCCGTAATGCCACCGCACGATTTCTCCACATCGCTCTCTTGGCCCTGCTTGCTGCATCTGGCGCCGACGACGGCGCAGTCGCCGTCGCGGCCGATTCGGCACATTCTGTGAAATCATCCGCCTAGTAGGGCAATGGGAGAGCGGCCTTGAAGTAGAGCTTCATGGACTGCCTTAGAGGGGCTAAATACCCCAGTTTCGGCGGCTGTCGCGGCGGCGGTGGCGGCTTAGGCGGGGCGATGTTACCCTAGTTGGTGCGACGCGGAGGAGCTGCGCAAGATAAACTGTGGTTAGTCAGAGAAGGGGAGTGAAAGACTGACAGTAGGTTTGGACTACGGGCACGCGTGAAAATAACCATTTCCCATTTCCTTAGAGGGTAATAATCCGACACTCGTTGCATTAACAGCTCAATCTTTATTTCCCTTCTCAGCATAAGAGTGTGAACATATTAAAAAGATCGGTCGTGGCTATCCACCTCATCGGGCAATGTACCAGGATAGGTAGGAGACGGGACCGGGTTTCATTTTAGAAATATTGACGACTGTGCCCTTATGTTTATACGATATTATTTATATGCCACCATGTACCGTCGAGTGTAGCAACACCATCAGAAACAGGGGATAACGACGTGGCGTGTTTTATTTTTTTAAAGGGCATCAGAAATAGGGGATGCCGATGTGGCATGTTTTCTGACTGGCGGGCCCGCCCCCTCCACCTTCGACGACGCGCATCCCAGGTTGGAGGGGTGGTGCCACCCACCAACACATTATCGTGCAATTTTCCATGTGGGACCTGAATTCCGGTACTGAGCTGATGCCCATATCGAACACAAAGAATTCTGAAAGAAGCTACTAAAAATAAATACTTTGAATTCTGAAAGTACTAAATTTAAGTACATTACAATTTTGTCTGAAAGTTAATACGCATACTGCTCATTGAAATAATATAAATACAGTACAAATTTCTACTTCGAAAAATAGACCTAAAAATGCTAGCAAATAACCTAGGATGAATATAGGATTCATTCTCCCCTATATATTTCGTCATTATCGGCTTCCGCGTGCTGCAACACACATTCAGAGAACTCTCTCCGTCTGCAATGTGCTGCCAGTATCTCGTCCAGAGGGTAAGGCCTCGGTGTATGTTCCAGACTTAGCCATACGTCATTGTTGGTTCCTCTTCCCAGGCTTGAACCTCATGATCGTACAGTCTGATATATTTCCTGTAGTATATACAACCGGGTTTGACTGTGGGGTGTAACCTGGTGTCAATGGAGATAGACCGATTGTAATCAACAAAGAGGGCATGACTTCCAATGTTACTGACGGCCTCGAGAGAGCGGTTCTCCGTGTCCACCCGGTACAACACCGCTTGCCCTTTGGCGAAATCCCCGTTCAACACAAGAAGCAGATCACCATCTGACTCCACAAGGTAAAATTTGTAACTTCCGAGTACCTCTTCAAAGACTGGGGCCGAAATTATTTTGGCCATCGTGACAGTGCTCGCGCGCTGCTCTAACTTGATGTTGGTCGACAAGATGTCTCCATTCTCAAGTAATGCATATACTTCCCCTTGGAATGTCGTCATGCAGTCCAGAAGCATAGCAGGAGGTGCTGAATACAATCCTTCTCCAAATGATTCATTAATTTGCCCCATTGGGGATGCTCTCATCGGCCCATGCAATACGATCTGGATAATTAGTGCAAACGAACACCATCGTCGGGGACTTCGTCACGACGACAGATTGCAGAGGATCAGATGGTATGTGTGCTTGCAACTCAGTGTTAGACTTATGAGTGATTGGGTTCAGAAGCCGAATCTGGTATGGCTCCACCCTCTGAGAAAGCACGATGACGCCACGAGAAACACCGATGAAGTAGAATCTTTTGGAAGAAGAGGGCATCCGTTAGCACTAAGATGTTTACAATGGAAAATACCAATAAATATCTGATGTGAATGTGAACCTGCGATGGACGTCCATTAGATTTGTCCTAAAGCAACGACCAGTGGCGAGGTTGAGGAAGGTGAAGTCGCCAATGTCTGGAAGTGTGTGATATATCATGATCCAATTGTTGAGATGGAATTCGAGCACCTTTAAAGTGCGGCGCCAATCGGTGCAGACTTCCCGACAAGCAGCATAGGTGTTGACGTACTCCTCTTTCTCCAGCAAATAGTTGGCGATCTTGCGAAGTGGGTCGAACGGGAGATCGGCCCAGTTCCTCTTCATCCAGCTACTGGCCATGGCTTACGTGCGGGAATGTTCGAGGAAGAAAGAAGAACTACCACTGCGAGGAGAAGAAGAAGAGGATAATAGACGAGGGAGACGAAGCAGAACTGCCACTGCGAGGAGACGAGGAGACGGGGGAGAAGAAGCAGAACTGCCAATTCAAGTTCGGATCAACGGGCTTTTTTTTGGAACTAGCGTGTGAACCAGCCATGCACTGCATGCAAGTTTTGATCAAACAGACTGACATGTGGGACCTGCTAAAAAATTCCATGAAGTGCTCCCCATGCATAGTGCGCTGACAGGTGGCATGTTTTCTGACAGGCGGGCCCGCCTCCTCCACCTTCGACGGCGCGCGTCCCAGGTTCGAGGGCTGGTGCCGCCCACCAACACATTATTGTGAAATTTTCCATGCTTTGTCGCAACCAGCTCCGCTCCTCTCCTCTGCTCCTGCCGCCGCCACTCCGCTCAGTCGTGCACCTCTCTCATCGTCCCCTTGGGCCGTCGTCCTCCCGCCCTCCCCTCCCTGCCATCCCCTCACGTCCCCTCCCCTCCCCTCCCTGTCTTGTCTCCTTGCCGCCGCCCACCGCCCAAGCGCGTCTGGAAACGAAAACCGAGAGTCGGTTGTTGGGTTAGGGGCCCAACGACGTTGGTGATCTGGATCCCGCTCGGAGATGGATCCTGCGAGGCTTGAGAGCACGGATATGGGTCTTGCGTGGCTAGAGAGCACGGAATCTCCTTCAAGTCTGGAGAGCACAGAGGACAACGAAACAGGGGGAGAGGAAGCGGAGTGTAGAGCTTTGGAGGTATGGAGCCCGGAGAAGGTGCCATGCGTCCACATTGAAGGGTAAGAACTATGATTCCTTATCTGCATACCCCAATTAGCGTTTCTAGTCCCATGGTGATGGCAAGGATATGTGTTGGTAACCGCAGGACGTCTGTACAGCTTGTCCTTGAGCATGATGCTTTGTCAAGGGAGCATGAAGGCACTGAAACGTGTGGCGGTGCAGATGATGATGAGAAAGCATATCCAGACGTGGCTGCTGACCTTGATAGGATGGAGAGTAGGGAATATTTGGTTGATTCGGACTTTGAGCCTGACTATGGGACGAATGAGGAAGAGGAATGTGAAGATGTGGAAATGGGATGTAGATACGACGACGAAGATGTGGATAGGCTAGTGATACACTTTGATAGGGACAATCCTACAATTGATGAGGGGACTGTATTTGATAATGTGGAGGACTGCAGATATGCAGTTGCAACAAATGCAATTAGAGTTGGGTTCGAATTTATCATTGAAAAGAGCGACCAAAAGAGATTTAGGGTGCACTGTAGGGAAAGTAATGTGTGTAAATGGAGATTACATGCATCTCCAATGCACATGCAATGACACTGGTGGATCCATAGGTGGATTGTGAAAAGAGCACACATGCAATGACACTGGTGGATCCATATGTGGTATGTGAAAAGAACACACATGCAATGACTCCAGTCGTTGTTAGTGAAAAGAACATACATGCAATGACACTGGTGGATCCATGTGTGGTCTCTGAAGAGAACACACATGCAATGACTCTGGTTGTTGTTACTAAAAAGAACACACATGCAATGACACTGGTGTATCCATAGGTGGTATTTGAAAATAACTCACATTTCAATGACTCTGGTTTTTGTTACTAAAAAGAACACACATGCAATGACACTGGTGGATCCATATGTGGATTGTGAAAAGAGCACACATGCAATGACACTGGTGGATCCATATGTGGTATGTGAAAAGAACACACATGCAATGACTCCAGTTGTTGCTAGTGAAAAGAACATACATGCAATGACACTGGTGGATCCATGTGTGGTCTCTGAAGAGAACACACATTTCAATGACACTGGTGGATCCATATGTGGTATGTGAAAAGAACACACATGTAATGACTCTGGTTGTTGTTACTAAAAAGAACACACATGCAATGACACTGGTGGATCCATACGGGGTATGTGAAAAGAACACACATTTCAATGACTCTGGTTGTTGTTTCTAAAAAGAACACACATGCAATGACACTGGTGGATCCATAGGTGGTATGTGAAAAGAACACACATGCAATGACTCTGGTTGTTGTTAGTGAAAAGAACATACAAGAAATGATATTGGTGGATCCATAGGTGGATTGAGAAAATAACACACATGCAATGACACTGGTGGATCCATATGTGGTATGTGAAAAGCACACACATGCAATGATTCTGGTTGTTGTTAGTGAAAAGAACACACATGCAATGTCACTAGTGGATCCATGTGTGGTCTCTAAAAAGTACACACATTTCAATGACACTAGTGGATCCATATGTGGTATCTGAAAAGAACACACATTTCAATGACTCAGTTGTTGTTAGTAAAAAGAACACACATGCAATGCCTGGTGGATCCAAAGGTGGATTGTGAAAAGAGCACACATTTCAATGACTCTGGTTTTTGTTAGTAAAAAGAACACACATGCAATGACACTGGTGGATCCATGTGTGGTCTCTGAAGAGAACACACATGCAATAACTCTGGTTGTTGTTAGCAAAAAGAGCACACATGCAATGACACTAGTGGATCCATGTGTGGATTGTGAAGAGAACACACATGCAATGACACTGGTGGATCCATATGTGGTATATGAGAAGAACAGTCATGAAATGACTCCATTTGTTATTAGTAAAAAGAACACACATGCAATGACATTGGTGGATCCATAGGTGGATTGTGAAAAGAGCACACATGCAATGACACTGGTGGATCCATATGTGGTATGTGAAAAGAACAGGCATGCAATGACTCTAGTTGTTGTTAGTGAAATGAACATACATGCAATGACACTGGTGGATCCATGTGTGGTCTCTGAAGAGAACACACATTTCAATGACACTGGTGGATCCATATGTGGTATGTGAAAAGAGCACACATGCAATGACTCTGGTTGTTGTTACTAAAAAGAACACACATGCAATGACACTTGTGGATCCATAGGTGGTATGTGAAAAGAACACACATTTCAATGACTCCGGTTGTTGTTACTAAAAAGAACACACATGCAATGACACTGGTGGATCCATATGTGGATTGTGAAAAGAGCACACATGCAATGACACTGGTGGATCCATATGTGGTATGTGAAAAGAACAAACATGCAATGACTCTAGTTGTTGCTAGTGAAAAGAATATACATGCAATGACACTGGTGGATCCATGTGTGGTCTCTGAAGAGAACACACATTTCAATGACACTGGTGGATCCATATGTGGTATGTGAAAAGAGCACACATGCAATGACTCTGGTTATTGTTATTAAAAAGAACACACATGCAATGACACTTGTGGATCCATAGGTGGTATGTGAAAAGAACACACATTTCAATGACTCTGGTTGTTGTTACTAAAAAGAACACACATGCAATGACACTTGTGGATCCATAGGTGGTCTCTAAAGAGAACACACATTTCAATGACACTGGTGGATCCATATGTGGTATGTGAAAAGAAGACACATGCAATGACTCTGGTTGTTGTTACTAAAAAGAACACACATGCAATGACACTAGTGGATCCATAGGTGGTATGTGAAAAGAACACACATTTCAATGACTCTAGTTGTTGTTACTAAAAAGAACACACATCCAATGACACCGGTGCATCCATAGGTGGTATGTGAAAAGAACAAACATTTCCATGACTCTGGTTGTTGTTACTAAAAAGAACACACATGCAATGACACTAGTGGATCCATATGTAGATGTAACATCCCAAATTTTGCAATTACAGATGTTACTAGAAGCATGCATCATATCATTGCATCATGGCATCACATATCAAAAACTGCAAGAGGTATTTTCTTAAACCCCATAGTTGAATTATAGACAAAAGGGGGTAAAACCTTTTGAACCACCAAAACCTTTGAAAATGGGTTATTTTATAATCCTATCTTAATCCTCTTCTTTTTATAAAATTTTAGAAACGAATTTCGTCTAATTTGGAGTCTGTTTGCAAAAGTTATTAAACAAATAGCAAATTAGAAAATAATAAAAAAATATATATATATATGAAAAAAAAGATCGAAATCTAACCTAACCGGGCCGGCCGAGCCAGCCCGGGGCCTATCTACCGTGCGCGCTAGCCAGCAAGCAGCGCGTAGCGCGTGGGCCGGCCCAGCAGCCGCGCCAGCAGCCACGCCAGCCCGCTCCCGCGCCGCAGCCGCCGAAAGGCGGGCCCCACCCGTCAGCTGCCCACCCCGAGTCCGGCTCGAGCACGGCCGCCGCTGCGCCAGCTCCAACCGCCGCCGGCGATTCCGGGGCGGACTCCGTGACCCCCGCGCCAAGTTTTCGCCCCTATATAAGCCCGGGCACGCCTCTCCAAAACCCTAGATCCTTTTTCCGCCCGCCGCCGCCGCCGAGCCACTGCCAATTGCTCGCCGGAGCGCCGCCGCCCTTCGCCGCCTCCAGCCGTCGCCGCCTCGGGAAAGAGCAGCCGCAGTCGCCCCGGGAACACGACCACGGCAAGGAGCCGGTCGCCGTCGACTTCTGTGTCAGGCCGGAGGACCACCGCCACGCCGCCGTACCTCGCCGCCGACGCACCGCCACCAGCCGCCGCCCGCCGCCGCTGGTAAGTCCCCCAGCCATCAGATCTAGATCCAACGGCCCCGATCGACCGAAGCGGCGGCGAATCAGAATGCGCCACGTGGCAGCCGCCGCGTCATTGCCGCATCAGCAGCGCGTCGACGTCACGTGCGCCTCGCGGACCAATCGCGTTGCGCCACATGTCGCCGCATCTGGCCCTTTTGTTTTTATTTTAAATAGCCTGATTTTGTTCCAAACTTGAAAAATCCATAGAAATTCGAATATTAGTCCAAATATTGCATATAATATACCCTTGGATTCGTAATTTCGAGTAGAACACAGATCTACAATAATATTGCTGTTTTGCCACAACAATCTTGTAGTAGGATTTAAAGTTTAGATTAGAGTATTTTAATTCTAGAAATTTATCCGTAGCTCCGTTTTAGTTGATTCTTGTTGCGTTGGCTTTGTATCGGCGAGACCTTCTATAGAAAATTGTCTATTCATGCTTAGGGTGTTCAGATCTGTCTCGGGATAGATTGGAGTTGTAGATCTAGTTTTGAGCTTGGATAATTAGGGTTTAACCCAAAATACTTCAAATCTGTGGGGAATCGATTCTAATGACATCCCCAACTCAGCAACACCCCTGAATAAAATCCTTGGTCAAATTTGAATCCATCCTTGCATATTACCATGTTGCATGCATGCATATTCGTCTTCGTGACTTTGTTTTGTGCAAATTGAGATTGGATCCATGTTTGTTTTGTTAGATTGCTTGGAGTGCGCTGAGGAGTACTGTTGTGTAGATTGATGCTCGGATCAAGGCAAGTTACACCACTTGTTCATGTTTATGTCCCAGTTTTGACTATGCATGTTTTACTCTTCAAATTCCATAGTATGCATGTGTAGGATTTTTGTAGAATTTCTTAGTACTATTTTGCAAGTGCGGTTTTGTAGTATGCCATGAGTAGTTCTATGCTTAGGATTTTCCATCCTATTAGGTTCCCCTGTTTTGCTAAGTATTGCTTGCTATGCTATATATATACTAAGTACCGTTGGGGGGTTCGAAAGACTCAAAATTTTCTAAGTATGAGAGCTCTCTCGAGCGAACTTTTCTTGTCAAAACCCCCTTCAAAATAAAACTAAGTTTTCTTCTGGGCGGAACGGTTGTCGGGTCAACGAGTGGATATTTGGTGGAGGATGGCCGCCCAGGAATCAAAGAAGTCTGCCATGTTTCAGAATTCGGAAGCTTCCAGTGCAACCACAATACATATGGGCTCTGTCTTGGCTTAGTACCTAGTGGGAAACCTCACCGGGGTACCAACATTTGGAGGTTCTTGGCACGGTTGGATCCAGCTGGTAGAGGGGATACTAAGGGAAGGCTTCGCCATGGTCTGGTCTGTAAAAGGACTTGATCGTGGATTGTGGGGAAAGTGCACAACCTCTTGAGAGTATTGCAATCTGATCGATCAGCCGTGTTCACGGAAACAGAACAACTTTGAGCATCTGAAGGATGGAGCCTCTGAAAGATCTTCCTCTCTCTTTTCCGAACTTAACGTTTTACAAACCCCAAGGCATGAGTAATATCGCCATTGGGTGGGTTTTCGGGAACTTGGTGCGTAATATCCAAGTGCTAGGTTGTTTGGGCACTTGGTGAGTAATATCCACGTGTTCCATTCGACCCTATACTATATATCAAAGTTTGCAAAGTAGGGAAAACTTTCTTCCTCTTTTCTTATTACACTGATAAAATTGGCTTTATGCAAATGAACCCTAGAGCCTACTCTTAGCCTTGCATGTAGAGATAGTCTTACTCTTTCCTTGGTGTAATTTGCCAATACATTCAAAGTATTGACCCAACTTGTTGGCTGCACGTCTTATGTGCAGAATCCGAAGATTGATAGGTGCGTAGGGATCGCGGGTCTTCGCGCAGCTAGCCTGAGGCGTTGATGGACTCAAGTTTTAATTAGTTTCCGCTGTTTCATTTGAGCTAGCTAAAAGCTATGCAAGTTGTAATAATTATACTCTGGATTATTCGTGTAATAATGACTTGTGTTTTACATGATATTCATCGACTGTGAAGTGCTAGCTATTGATCCAGGGACTAGCATGTTAATCACAGGGACTTAGGATCCTTATTGATCTGAGGTCACAACAGATGGTATCAGAGCACAAAGTTGCCTGTAGGACGTGACCCCTAGGATTGAAACCACCTTTACCATGTGTGTTTTTGCTTTCTATATTCTTCAAGTTATTTGTTCTCTTCTAGTATTTCTCTTCCTTATCACCTTGTGCCTAATTTTCTTTCTCCTAACCTAAAGATGACGGCCTTCTACTACGACACCGCCGAAGACATCAAGTGCCTGCGCTTCGGGGAATGCCTTCTGGACATCATCAAGACGTTGCAGCTACCTACGCCGTCAATCAAGGGAGGCGAGTTGAGGAGGATGCACAAGGAAGGATGCTGGGCAATTGAAGTCATCCAACCAGGGCGCAGTCAGATAGAACCCAAGATAGAGGCCATTGTACTCAACGTCACCAGCGACTGAGAAAGGACTTAGCATCAGCTTGCAGGAACTCATTGGACGCCTTTGCGGACGCCACCATGAAGAGGTTGAAGGCCACTACATCAAACTCTTTGGAAGACGTGATGAGAAGGGAGTTCCAATCGAGTTAACCCTAGAGGAAAGGAAGACATGCAAGCGTCAAAGGATCCAATATCAAGACTTGGAGTTCCATATCAATGACCTTCAGAAGGGGAGCTGCCTTGAGATCGTGAGGAATGACGAGCTTTGTGCCCTAGTCAAGGAGAAGGACGAGAAGATCGAGAGCTGGAAGAGAAGATCAAGTCCCTAGGAGGGGAACTCACCGCCCAAGACAAGAGGTTCGCTTTTCAAGAGAAGAGAGTGCAAGATAAGAATAAGAGGATTAGGGAGCAAAGTCTAGTGCTCGCAAAGAACGAGATGGAGTTCAAGAACCTTGCCACCATGTTGAAGGACCTGCGAGCAGCCAAGAGGAGCTTGGAGGAGAAGATCACGCCCGTGACTATGGGGTCAAGTTTGATCAAGAAGCTACAGAAGGAGAAGAAGGAACTCCGAGCGAAGCTGGAAGCTGCTACCCAGGAGCTGCAAGAGGTGAAGGAACTTCAAGGAAGGCTCGAAGCTGCAACACTGGAGCCACAGGAGATGAAGGAACTTCAAGAGAAGCTTGAAGCCACGACGAGGGACATGGAGCTATACAAGTCACTGTTGGAAAAGGAAGGCTTCATCATTGAGGATGAGGAAGTGGATGATGAGTAGAGTAGTTGGACCACCTTTAGTTCTATAGTCGAACGTTATTCGCGATTGTAATGAGTACCAATTTTTTTATATTGGTTAGTTAAACTTGGTTGAGTGTGTGGTTTTTGTGCCATGTGTGCCTTGCTTTTCTCGTGTGTTTTTCTTGTTTTCATAAGGGTAGGAGTTTATTCCTTAGGCTTTCTATCTTTTCTTAACTTGCCTCTCAAACCCTCCAGATGGCGAGACGTGGAAACAACAATAACAACATGCCCCCAGAGATAGCACAACTTCTGAACTCCCAGAATCAGCTGATCCAACTCCTCACTCAAAACATGCAAAACAACAACAACAACAAGCCGCCGCCTCCGCCACCCCCACCGCCCCAACATGATCGCTTGACTCGGTTCTTGAGGTTGAACCCTCCAACTTTCTCAAGTAGTTCTGAGCCAATTGTGGCAGATGACTGGCTCCGCACCACCAACAAGAAGTTAGACACCGTCCAAGTTGTTGGAGCTGATAGGGTGTGTTTTGCCGCGCACCAACTTGAGGGACCAGCCGCTGAATGGTGGGATAATTACCAGGTCACCCACCCTGACATTGAAGCTATCACCTGGAACCAGTTTGAGGCAGCCTTTCGTACTCATCACGTAGCCGCGGGAGTCATGTCACTCAAGAGACGTGAGTTCCGCGACTTGAAACAGCTGCACCGCTCTGTCTCCGAGTATGGGGACCTTTTCAAAAAGCTGGCATGTTATGCACCTGATGATGTATCCACTGATGCCAAGAGACAGGAGGAGTTCTTGAGGGGACTTAATGATGAAATATCTATTCAGCTTGTGGCTCTGAAGTTTGATAACTACCAGGAACTCCTGGACATGGCAGTGGTAGTTGAAGCAAAGCAAAGGAGTATAGAGAACCGAAAGAGAAAGTCCACCTCACACAAGCATAACTCTGCCCCATATCAAAAGCAACGCACTTCGTCACCACCACCCCACAACCACAATGGCCACAACCACAATGGTCATCGCCATGGAGGACATAACCACAATGGTCATAAACACCGCAATGGAAACGGTAATGGGAAGGATCTGAGTGAAGTGACATGCTTCAAGTGTAACAAGACAGGGCATTATGCAACTACCTGCCCCGAAAAGATGAAGAACGGGAATGGTAATGGAAACGACAACAGACACAACCATGGCAATGGTAATGGAAATGGGAAGAAGCCGAATCCGTTCGTCAAAGCCACAGTGAATCATGTCTTCGTGGAGGATGCTCGTGAAGCACCCGACTCCGTGATTGGTAAGTTCAAGCTTAACTCCAACATTTGGAGGTTCTTGGCACGGTTGGATCCAGCTGGTAGAGGGGCTACAAAGGGAAGGCTTCGCCATGGTCTGGTCTGTAAAAGGACTTGATCGTAGATTGTGGGGAAAGTGCACAACCTCTCGAGAGTATTGCAATCTGATCGATCAGCCGTGTTCACGGAAACATAACAACTTTGAGCATCTGAAGGATGGAGCCTCTGAAAGATCTTCCTCTCTCTTTTCCAAACTTAACGTTTTACAAACCCCAAGGCGTGAGTAATATCGCCATTGGGTGGGTTTTCGGGAACTTGGTGCGTAATATCCAAGTGCTAGGTTGTTTGGGAACTTGGTGAGTAATATCCACGTGTTCCATTCGACCCTATACTATATATCAAAGTTTGCAAAGTAGGGAAAACTTTCTTCCTCTTTTCTTATTACACTAATAAAATTGGCTTTACGCAAATGAACCCTAGAGCCTACTCTTAGCCTTGCATGTAGAGATAGTCTTACTCTTTCCTTGGTGTAATTTGCCAATACATTCAAAGTATTGACCCAACTTGTTGGATGCACGTCTTATGTGCAGAATCCGAAGATTGAAAGGTGCGTAGGGATCGCGGGTCTTCACGCAGCTAGCTTGAGGCGTTGATGGACTCAAGTTTTAATTAGTTTCCGCTGTTTCATTTGAGCTAGCTAAAAGCTATACAAGTTGTAATAATTATACTCTGGATTATTCGTGTAATAATGACTTGTATTTTACATGATATTCATCGACTGTGAAGTGCTAGCTATTGATCCAGGGACTAGCATGTTAATCACAGGGACTTAGGATCCTGATTGATCCGAGGTCACAACAGTAGATTGTGAAAAAAGCACACATGCAATGACACTGGTGGATCCATATGTGGTATGTGAAAAGAACACACATGCTATGACTCTGGTTGTTGTTAGTGAAAAGATCACACATGCAATGACACTTGTGGATCCATGTGTGGTCTCTGAAGAGAACACACATTTCAATGACACTGGTGGATCCATATGTGGTATGTGAAAAACACACACATGCAATGACTCTGGTTGTTGTTACTAAAAAGAACACACATGCAATGACACTGGTGGATCCATAGGTGGTATGTGAAAATAACACACATTTCAATGACTCTGGTTGTTGTTAGTAAAAATAACACACATGTAATGACACTGGTGGATCCATAGGTGGATTGTGAAAAGAGCACACATGCAATGACACTGGTGGATCCATATGTGGTATGTGAAAAGAACACACATGCAATGACTCCAGTTGTTGTTAGTGAAAAGAACATACATGCAATGACACTGGTGGATCCATGTGTGGTCTCTGAAGAGAACACACGTTTCAATGACACTGGTGGATCCATATGTGGTATGTGAAAACAACACACATGCAATGACTCTGGTTGTTGTTAGTAAAAAGAACACACATGCAATGACACTGGTGGATTCATAGGTGGTATGTGAAAAGAACACACATTTCAATGACTCTGGTTGTTGTTACTAAAAATAACACACATGCAATGACACTGGTGGATCCATATGTGGTATGTGAGAAGAACAGTCCTGAAATGACTCCAGTTGTTGTTGGTAAAAAGAACACACATGCAATGACACTAGTGGATCCATAGGTGGAATGTGAAAAGAGCACACATGCAATGACACTGGTGGATCCATATGTGGTATGTGAAAAGAACACACATGCAATGACTCTGGTTGTTGTTACTAAAAATAACACACATGCAATGACACTGGTGGATCCATAGGTGGATTGTGAAAAGAGCACACATGCAATGACACTGGTGGATCCATATGTGGTATGTGAAAAGAACACACATGCAATGACTCTAGTTGTTGTTAGTGAAAAGAACATACATGCAATGACACTGGTGGATCCATGTGTGGTCTCTAAAGAAAACACACATTTCAATGACACTGGTGGATCCATATGTGGTATGTGAAAAAAACACACATGCAATGACTCTGGTTGTTGATAGTAAAAAGAACACACATGCAATGACACTGGTGGATCCATAGGTGGTATGTGAAAAGAACACACATTTCAATGACTCTGGTTGTTGTTACTAAAAAGAACACACATGCAATGACACTGGTGGATCCATATGTGGTATGTGAGAAGAACAGTCATGAAATGACTCCAGTTGTTGTTGGTAAAAAGAACACACATGCAATGACACTAGTGGATCCACAGGTGGAATGTGAAAAGAGCACATATGCAATGACACTGGTGGATCCATATGTGGTATGTGAAAAGAATACACATGCAATGCCTCTGGTTGTTGTTACTGAAAAGAACACACTTGCAATGACACTGGTGGATCCATAGCTGGTATGTGAAAAGAACACACATTTCAATGACTCTGGTTGTTGTTACTAAAAAGAACACACATGCAATGACACTGGTGGATCCATAGGTGGATTGTGAAAAGAAAACACATGCAATGACACTGGTGGATCTATATGTGGTATGTGAAAAGAACACACATGCAATGACTCCAGTTGTTGTTAGTGAAAAGAACATCCATGCAATGACACTGGTGGATCCATGTCTGGTCTCTGAAGAGAACACACATTTCAATGACACTGGTGGATCCATATGTGGTATGTGAAAAGAACACACATGCAATGACTCTGGTTGTTGTTACTAAAAAGAACACACATGCAATGACACTGGTGGATCCATAGGTGGTATGTGAAAAGAACACACATGCAATGACACTGGTGGATCCATATGTGGTATGTGAAAAGAACACACATTTCAATGACTCTAGTTGTTGTTACTAAAAAGAACACACATGCAATGACACTAGTGGATCCATATGTGGATTGTGAAAAAAGCACACATGCAATGACACTGGTGGATCCATATGTGATATGTGAAAACAACACACATGCAATGACTCTGGTTGTTGTTAGAGAAAAGAGCACACATGCAATGACACTGGTGGATCCATGTGTGGTCTCTGAAGAGAACACACATTTCAATGACACTGGTGGATCCATATGTGGTATGTGAAAAGAACACACATGCAATGACTCTGGTTGTTGTTACTAAAAAGAACACACATGCAATGACACTGGTGGATCCATAGGTGGTATGTGAAAAGAACACACATTTCAATGACTGACACTGGTGGATCCATATGTGGTATGTGAAAAGAACACAGATGCAATGACTCCAGTTGTTCTTATTGAAAAGAACATACATGCAATGACACTGGTGGATCCATGTGTGGTCTCTGAAGAGAACACACATTTCAATGACACTGGTGGATCCATATGTGGTATGTGAAAAGAACACACATGCAATGACTCTGGTTGTTGTTAGTAAAAAGAACACACATGCAATGACACTAGTGGATCCATAGGCGGTATGTGAAATGAACACACATTTCAATGGCTCTGGTTGTTCTTACTAAAAAGAACACACATGCAATGACACTGGTGGTTCCATAGGTGGATTGTGAAAAGAGCACACATGCAATGACACTGGTGGATCCATATGTGGTATGTGAAAAGAACACACATGCAATGACTCTAGTTGTTGTTAGTGAAAAGAACACACATGCAATGAAACTGGTGGATCCATAGGTGGATTGTGAAAAGAACACACATGCAATGACACTGGTGGATCCATATGTGGTATGTGAAAAGAACACACATGCAATGACTCTAGTTGTTTTTAGTGAAAAGAATAGACATGCAATGACACTGGTGGATCCATGTGTGGTCTCTAAAAAGAACACACATTTCAATGACACTAGTGGATCCATATGTGGTATGTGAAAAGAACACACATTTCAATGACTCAGTTGTTGTTAGTAAAAAGAACACACATGCAATGACACTGGTGGATCCAATGGTGAATTGTGAAAAGAGCACACATTTCAATGACTCTAGTTGTTGTTAGTAAAAAGAACACACATGCAATGACACTGGTGGATCCATGTGTGGTCTCTGAAGAGAACACACATGCAATGACTCTGGTTGTTGCTAGTAAAAAGGGCACACATTTGAATGGTACTGGTGGATCCATAGGCGGACTGTGAAAAGAGATTTTCCCTCTCTCTCGGTCACAAATCTCATAAAAGCCCAAACATGTGGAGATCCCAAACATGTGCTCACTCTGGGTGCTATGCCCTGATTGGCTAACACAGATGTCATGCGGATCGTCTCCACCAACCGTTGATCCCATGTGATCCAACGGGTAGGATAACCCCTCCCTTCTCCACTTTTTTTATGCATGGTCAATTCGTGCCACCTCTCTATCCATGCCACCGATAATTTACCTCCATAAACAAGTGAAAATCCATCTATATAACTAAAATAAATAAAATAAATGATCATATTTCAAAGAAGCCATCGTCTTCATCTTCCGGTTCGTCCTCGTCTTCATCTTCCGGTTCGTCCTCGTCTTCGTCAACGCCATGGTCCCTGCCATCGCCGTCGTCGGTGTCCTCCTCTGACGACTCGACACCGCCCCCTTCCTCGAATAAGTGCGCTATCTCCTCGTCGGAGTCCTCCTCCTCCTCCTCTTCGTAGTCCCATGGGTCCACGTCACTCTCCTCCGCTTCTGCCTCCAACTGATCGATGAACGCCTCCTCGTTGGCCGAGTCGGACTCGTCCAAATAGCTATCTCCTCTCTTCTTCCTGGTCTTCTTCTCATTCCTCTTCTTGTCCGTACTCGCCGGTGCAACACGCGCCCCCGTCCTGGCTGCTGCTTTGCGCTCGTCCGACGCTGCAGGTACCCCACGCTCCTCCTGCGCGGCCGGTACGAGCTTCGACGTCGCGGTGTCCTCGAGTGCCGATGTCGATGGATCCTAGCACGGTCAGACATGACATGCTGCCTCAGCAGGCGACTCGCGAGCGCGCACGATGCAGCGACGAGCCGGGGATGTAGGACAGTCAGTGGACGGCTTGGACCTGTCATTTCCACGGGGAGGGAGCATCGTGCTCGAGGTAGTTGCTCTGAATGGTCAATGGCGGGTACACAGAGTGGGGTGCCGATCTGATCAAGGACGAGCAGCGGTTTCGTGCGTCGTGTCCATGCATGCATTTGTTGATTATCAAAAAAAAGAAGAAAGAAGTAATATCTCGTGTACTAAACATAATTTGATCACAACAAAAGTGGCACAGCGTATTCTAGACTCTTAAATATCCCGTGCGTGCCTGTCACGTGGAGTTCGACGGAGTTGGACGTGCCGACGTGATCGTGCAGCAGTTGCGTGTGTCATTGCCCCATCAACACGTGACACACGCACGCGGGATGTGCGCGCCGATTCCCGTGACGACCACCCGGCTCACACTCCCCTTATTATATACTGGATTTTGGGCTGCGCCAAAGACCATTGAAGTGTCCATCGCAATAAAGACAAGTCCCATCGATTCCCTACCCCTGCCTCCCTGGCTTCTTTGAGAAGGTAGACCGTACACGGTGGTCTTGTATAATAGTACTAGTACTACTGGACCACGGCCTGTACTCTTTACTCTTCTCCCACACTAATAATCACAATCTCCTTCCTCCTGCCGCCGCCACACTCACCCTGCAAGCCATGGCTCCACTGAGGAGGGGGAGAGGCCCGTCGACGATCCTCACGGAGAAAAGGGAGAGAAATCGTCGCGAGGCACTTCTTGCTCTACCAGCCTCTCAAGCCCACCCTCTCATCGAGGCCCAATCTCCCCTGACAATGGCGTCGAATGTTCTAGCAGGCGAGGGATCCTCCCGGTACGGTCTCCTTATTCTTCTTCTTCTCCATCTCCCTCTCCATCATGATCTTAATCAGCTTCTTCTTGTTTTTCTTCTTCTTCTGGCTCTTCCTCTTCTACGTATTACAAGTCGTCCGTGGAGCCCGAATCCACCATGACGGAGGCGTTGCAGGACCCGTTTGGCCCTGTTCCATGTCTCAGCGAGGTAGCAAATCTCCACGCTGTTATTTCTCTGAGTTATGATGTGGATTTCTTAGATGTTGTCCGCCCCGCATTGGTTTTTCTTCTTCTTTTGCGAGTTGTATTAGTTTTCATGAATATGACTGGATCTCTTGGTCTTTCCTTAATACCGCTGTTCATAGATTCACTATGGATTTTTTGTGATTAGGATTAGTTTATCGTGGTCATGAATAGATCTCCAGGTCCATTTTTTAACACTGCGGCCAATAGATTCAACGGTTTTTTTATCTTTATTAGTATTCACCTGGGACCTGGAGTGTAATTGTAGAATTCGTATTTCAATTAACATGAAGGATGCAGTGATCGAAGGCCGAGTACTGTCGTCGGATTAATGACAAGTACGCCATGAGGGGGTCCTCGAGGCTTGCGGAAGAGAGGGGGGGGGGTGAGAGGTACGGTATTCCGGGACGGTGAGCACACAAGTTTACCCAGGTTCAAATCCGCCGGCTTTGGACGGATCCTACTCCTGCTAGCAATCCAGTAATACGGCAGAGCCGGAATATGGGTTACAAGGGTTTCGCCTGTGCGAGTTGAGATTGTAGACTATTGAGGTTATAAGGTGTTGACCTAAAGGCTCTCCCTAGGACGGCTTATATAGATATCCGACCTAGGGTTTACAGGAGAGATCTATCCGGCTACGACTAAGAGTCTGTTACAGAGCACATCTTGAACTACAAGTTACATCATGGCCTAAGTCGGTAAGTCTTCTGGGCCTTCCCGTAGCCGGATTGGACTCCGTCTTCTCTCCCTGACTAGGCCGCCCGTGAAGCAATGCTCTAACCCGAAGTGGGCCACCCTGGTCAGTGAGGAACTATGAGGATACCCGAAAAGTATATCCCCAACAGCAGCCCCCGGAGGCCTCCAAGATCCAAAGTCGGATTTATCATCGTCTAGCTTGATCTTCGGCTTGTAGAATCTTGAAGGGTTCCTAAAACTTCACAACAAAAGATACGATCTGGGTGTTAAAAAATAAGTCAGACCTTTCAGTTGGTAACTCGGATTTCCCAGCTCATTTGCAAACTAAGCCGGAACTTGGTCTCTAATGCCACTTGACACAAGCATGGTCAAGTCACGTCATCTGACAGGCGTTTTGTCAGCACGACCGTTGGTAGGTCCGCGGTTCGCGGAACCGAGGCGCCGTCTCAATGCGTGCGTGGAGATCGAGGCAACGCAATCATCGCGCGGGCCCTTCCCAGTTCTTTCCACGACGCGTGGCGGTTACACTGTAGCGTTTGCACGAATCTTGGCGCTGGTAGGTGGATATAAGGGGTTTAGATTTCTTCTTCTCATCCCCACCAGTCCTTTGCCGTTCCTTCCTTCCCAATCTTCCCACGCGCACAGAGCTTCCTCGTCCTCCTCCCACAGAGCTCCTAGCGCCGCCACCTTAAGGTCACTTTTTCCACCGGAGAAAAATGGCTTCATCTTCGTCTTCCTCTGGTCTGGCGGCAGCGGCGGCGGCGGCGAAGGCGGAAGCTGCAGCGGAGAAGGAAAGCTACAGGGGAATCTGGATCCCCTGCGCCCTCAACGAGGCAGGCCTCAAGAATGTGGAGAAGGAGGGGCTGCTCGTCGCCGGCGACTGGCGGAGCGGCTCCGGTGAAACCGTCCCCAACCCACTCGAGGGTGAGCGAGTTCACTTTGGTACTCATCTGGACCGAGGTTTGTCCTTTCCTCCCTCGGAATTCTTCTCCGAGGTGATAGATCACTATGGAGTTCAACTCCACAATCTTCCTCCCAATTCTCTTCTAGAAATGAGCGCATATGCTGCGCTTTGTGAGGGCTTTCTCGGCATTAGGCCGAGTTTGCTTCTCTTCCGGTACTATTTCCATGTCCAGAGAAATTCTATTACTGCCGGTGTTCCTTACATCACCGGTACCATTAGTTTTTCTGTTAGACGAGACCGGGCATATCCCAAAATTTCTGCCAGGGACTCGGTCAAGAAATGGCCAGCCACTTTTTTCTACCATAGGGATATTCCGGCTCTCGGCAAAGCTACTGCTTTGCCAGCTTTTGTCGAAGGAGCTGCCACGGCCTAGCCTTCCTAGGACAAGGCTGCTCCGACTCTCACCGACGATCTGATCCTCGCTAAGAGGCGGATCGAATACCTTATCAAGCACAAGGGTCTGAAAGGATCCGACTTAGTCCAATGCTGGGTCTCACGTCGGATCCAGCCACTTCAGTACCACGGGGATAGACTGATGCAATCCATCACGTCTTCCAATAAAGACTCTCTGCATCAGCCCCAAAGCCTACTCCACTCAAGGCTACATCAGCTAGATCAAGTGGCTGATCAAGGAGCGGATCGAGAGGAGGATTCCGGAGATTTCTCTGGATATGCACACGGCGGAAAACCCCGTGGTGCCGGTAAGCTTTTATCATCACATCTTTTATGTGTTTCTATCTTTGAGTTATATTGCAATACTGATATGTTTTCTTGTTTTCAGCTTGCTGACATCCCCGAGTCAGAACTTGCTCCACTCGAAGGATACCCTCTAGAGTTCTCTCAGGAGGTGGAAGTAGTTCCACTGCCGGATCTTGCGCTCAAGAAGTGCAAAGCTCCGACAGTAGCGGTTGGCACAAAGAAGGTGCCAGTCGTGAAGAGGTAACCTTCCGTCACAACTTTTCCGCCTTTGTTCTTTACTCAAGTTTCTTTCCTAGATGTAATGTTTCCGACTTTACTACTTTCTCAGAGCAAAATCAATCATCAAGGGCAAGGGGAAGGGGACTTCTTCGAAGCCCTTGCGCCAGCCGAAGCTTACAATAGCTTCCCCTGCCATGGCTCCTCTGACTCCGGTCCCTCAACCTTCTGTAACTCCGGCGATCATCCCTTCTCCGTTGATTGGAGAAGATCCGGCTCCTCAAGCGGAGCCCACGATCCTTGGGTCGCATACTGACGTCACCGCGAGTGCGTCAGGTCAAGATAAGGGTGAACCTTCTTCAGGTAATGATCCCTCGGCTGAAGTCTTCGCCGAAAACTTCCTCAACAATCCGGGTCTTGCCAAATTTGGCCTAACCCGGAAATCTTCAGAGGAGATCTAGCGGCTAGCCAAGCAAGTCCTGGACAAAAGCCATCTATCCCCCGAAGAGGAGGCGCAAGAAGCAGAGGACGTCAAGTTCTCCGACCTTCTCACTCAAGTCCGCCTTCGCGACGAGAGGATCAGGACTAGCGAGCTTCTAACAGCTCCAGTGATCCCTCTTACTCTCGCCGAGAAGGTGACAGCTGAAGTGAACGCGGGTTTAGACAAACTCACCCACGAGCAATATGTAAGTCAGAATTCCAACTCTTGTTTTTACATTATGTTATATCATATCCTCTAGCCCCCAAGCATGAAGTAGGATATAGAAATCCGGGTTTATGCTTTCATTAGGATGCCAAAGAACGAACTAGTGTAGCCCCCAAGGCTCGTGCTGATATTTAGTAGAAAATATTAGCCCGAGTCTTAAGTAGCTTTCTGACCTTGGGTATTCTGACTTACAGAAAGTGTGTTCCTATAACCAAGAATTATTATCCAATGTCTATAATAAGCAGAGAGAGATCAAAACTCTCCGGCTTAAAAATGCTGAGCTCAAGGTAGCCAAGGACGAAGCCGAAGGTAAACATTTCGAGATTCAAACCTTGCCTTTTGCTTTTTAATGTCTTAATTTTCTGAACTGTTGTTCTTTTTTTACTTACAGCATTGGTGAAACAATCCATCGCTATGATTGAAGAGGCCGAGAACCTCAAGACCTTGGTGGTGGGGAATAAAGGACTTCGCCAAGAGCTGGAAAAGCTCAAGGTGGATCATGAAACGAGCATAGCTCAAGTCCTGGAATCCTCCTCCATGGCCACTGAAGAGTGCGATCGCAAGATTTCCCCTCAAGATAAAGTTATCTCAGACCTCAAGAATGAGGTTGGCAGAGAGAAGGATATCTCCCAAGCACTCCGGGCTGAACTCTAGAGTCTCCGGGAAGAGGAAACCAAGATTGACGATGTCATTCTTGGTAAGTTCCATCTATCTGACTTATCATTTCCTCGACTTTCATCAATGTCGGTTTTTCCTTATCTTCATTTTATGTATAGGTCCTCTGAACTTGACGGACTCCTCGTCCGAGCCCCGCACTCACCGGCTTACCCAAGTTGGTGATCTTCTTCATGACTACCGCCAATCTCTTGAGGACATTGGCGAATCTCTCAGGATTCTGGACATGCCAAGCATGTCGGACTTTCAGGTGCGGGAGAAGGCCAAGGAGATGTCGCAGCTCATTCGGGACTGGAATATGTCCTACGCGCGGACTGCCGCGCAGAATGCCCTCTCCATGGTCATGAGCCACCATGGAAACATGGAAATATGGCAAGTGACTAAAGGGTACTGCAAGGTAGACGAAGACAGCCAGGAGCAGGACCTTCAAGCCATCATGCACTCCTGGGCTGGATATGGGTGTCACGTAGCTGATCTGACCAGCTACGAGATCCCCTTCTTCACCCGCGTGGATACTCCGCCTCCTCCTGCAGAAGAAGCCGAAGAAGTTTTCGACGACGAATGCACCAACTCGGATGCGGATATCTCGGAACGATATCAAGGCGGAGTGACCAGCGAGCCAGTAGATCCTTCATCTCCTCCTGCATCATAGACCACAAACTTATGTATTATTCTGTGAAAAAACATGATGCATTTTGTAAATATTAAGTACTATGACTTTTTGTTAGTGCTAAGTTTTTTATCTATTCAGCACTTTTGTCCTTACACTTTTTTTCTGTGTGCCTGAAATGTTTTCACAAGCACTTATATTTTTCGCCTCGACTTATCGTTTATCTGGCTTTCCGCCTCGTCCCTTTTGTGAGCCGGCTAAACCTTCAGCCGGAAACTTTGCCGAGCAACGGAGCTCAATTGCTAAACCAGTTTAAACTCAGAAACAAAGCCGGCTTCCAGTACCAACAATTTACTACTCGGAAAATGCCCGCATCCGGTAATCAGATAAATAACCAAAGTAAAGACTAGAAATTTTTAGAGTTATACCCGAAGGTAGCAGTTTTTAGAAATCGGAAATCTAGACCAGAATGAACATGAGCATAAAGTACTTTCAAGCATTCTGGGATTTTCGACTATGACATGATCATTCGGAAATAAGATGGTTTAAGAACTTCTTAGAAAAACTTGAGGCAACCAAAACTTTTATTTCTCATAGAACATGTACATATGTATGATTACAAAGAAAGATAAACTAAGAATAAAAGGGACATAGCTGAGCAATATTCCATGGTCTGTCTAACTCATCCGGATTTGTACTGCCTCCATCTCTCTTTCTCTTCTTAGTAGCATGTCTTTCTTTGACTAGCCTCATGTCAGTTAAGTAGTACGATCCATTGTGCAATACTCGACTAACTAAAAAGGGCCCTTCCCATACTGGGAAAAGTTTATGCTTTCTTTGTTGCACAAGCCGGAGAACCAAATCACCTTTATTGAAAGATCTAGTTTGGACTCTCTGGCTATGATACTTGCGTAACTTCTGTTGATAGGCTGTAGATCTCATTTCAGCAACGACGCGAACTGATTCGACTAATTCGAGATCATTTTGTCGAGAAATCTCGGCATCCTCTTCAATATATGCGGCCACTCTAGGAGAAGTATGAATTAAATCACTAGGAAGAACTGCTTCTGCGCCATAGACCAAGAAGAAAGGTGTATATCCTATTGACCTGTTCGGAGTTGTTCGCAAACTCCAAATTACAGAGGGTAGTTCCTCTGCCCAAGCCCCCGTAGCACGTCTCAGTGGTGCTTCGAGTCTTGGTTTCAAGCCTTGTAAAATTAAACCATTTGCTCTTTCGACTTGTCCGTTAGCCTGTGGATGTGCGACTGACGCAATGTCAAGCCGGATATTTTGCTCGTCGCAGAATTCAGCCAATTCTCCCATGAAAAAATTACTCCCGTTGTCCGTGATAATGCTATGCGGATAACCATACCGGATTATAACATCCTCGACAAATCTTTTGGCTGTTGCTCCATCACAACTAGTGAAAGGTTTAGCCTCGATCCATTTCGTGAATTTATCCACCATCACTAAGAGGTGAGTGAATCCACTTGGAGCTCGTTTAAAAGGTCCTACCATATCAAGCCCCCAGACCGCAAAAGGCCATGTTATAGGTATTGTTCGCAGCTGATCAGCCGGAACATGAGCTTGCTTGGCGTACTTTTGGCAGCCTTTGCATGCCTTGACTAATCGTTCAGCATCTGCCTGAGCTGTAAGCCAAAAAAATCCATGTCTAAAAGCTTTTGCCACTAAAGACTTGGCTGCAGCGTGGTGACCACACTCGCCTTCGTGGATTCCTCTTAAGATTTCCACTCCTTCTTCCGGAGATACACAACACTGAAAAACCCCAGGAACACTCCGTTTATGGAGCTCACCTTTAACAATAGTATAGGATTTTGCTCGTCGGATAATCTGCCGGCTCAGCACCTCGTCTTCGGGTAATTTGCCATCTACCAAATAATCGAGGTAGGGTTGAGTCAAGCTAGGAATGACAGCCAGAACTGCTATTAAAGGTGAGTCGGATTTGGTCGGATATTCCTCATCTACTCCCTTTATCGACTTGAGGTGCTCTAAAAATGCGCCATCCGGGACCTCTTTCCGCGCAGAGCCTATTCGAGATAGTGCATCTGCTTCCTCATTTTCTACTCGAGGGATGTGTTGAACTTCAAACCCTTCGAACGATTTAGATAGATCATCCACGACGGCTTTATATGCTGCCATGTGCTTATTTGCATTACAAATATCCGAGACTTGCTGAGCAACAAGATCCGAATCTCTGTAACACATCAAACGTCGGATGCCAATATCCTTGGAAATCCGGATTCCATGCCGCAGTGCTTCATACTCGGCAATATTGTTTGTCGCTGTGAAGTGAATCTGCAACACGTATAATAGTTTATCTCCTTGGGGTGATTTGAGCACCACGCCAGCCCCCGAGCCCCCTCGAGCCTTAGACCCATCAAAAAAGAGGGTCCAGTATTCCGACTCAGGGAGGACCATGTTCTCCTTCGTCTCTGTCCAATCAGCAACAAAGTCAGCAAGGATCTGGGATTTGATTGCTGTCCGAGGTTTATACTCAATATCGAAAGCTGAGAGCTCTATGCCCCATTTGGCGACACGTCCTGTGGCGTCGCTGTTGTTGATTATGTCTCTCATGGGAGCTTTGCTCACCATGGTAATTGGGTGCTCTTGAAAATAGTGTCGTAACTTACAAGATGCTAGGAAAACACCGTAAGCCAACTTTTGATAGTGCGGATATCGCTGTTTTGATTCTGTCAAGACCTCGCTGGCGAAGTACGTCGGACGCTGCACCAAATGTTCCTGATTTTCCTCTGGTCTCTCCACCACCATGACGATACTAACGACCTTATTTGTCGCAGCAATATAAAGCAACATTGGTTCCTGAGGTTCCGGCGTTGCAAGGATAGGAGCAGATGAGAGTACTTTCTTCAGGTCTTGTAGTGCAGCTTCGGCTTTGTCAGTCCAGACAAAATCCTTGGTCTTCTTCAGGAGTTTGTATAATGGTGCGGCTCTTTCACCAAGCCGGCTTACAAATCGACTGACCGCAGCAATGCAACCAGTTAATCTTTGTACGTCCTTCAGGCGAGTTGGCCTGGAAATATTGAGTATAGCCTTGATTTTGTCACGGTTCACCTCTATGCCTCTTTGAGACACGATGAAACCTAACAATTTCCCGGCTGGTATTCCAAAGAAGCATTTCTTTGGGTTAAGCATGATGTTGTATTTTCGTAGATTGGCGAACGTTTCCTCCAAGTCGGAAATGAGTGTTTCCTTTTTTTTGGACATCACCGCGATATCATCCACGTATGCATGTACATTGCGTCCGAGTTGGTCGTGGAGGCAACGTTGCATCGTGCGCTGGTACGTAGCTCCTGCGTTCTTCAGCCCAAAGGGCATTGTAACAAAACAGAAGGTTCCGAAGGGGGTTATGAATGAAGTTTTGACTTTGTCAGATTCCTTCATCCAGATTTGGTGATAATCGAAATATGCGTCGAGAAAACAGAGGAGTTCCGAGCCTACCGTAGAATCGATAACTTGATCAATTCTAGGCAGAGCGAATGGATCTTTTGGACAAGCCTTGTTCAAGGCAGTATAATCAACACACATCCTTAAATCAGTGGTGTCCTTTTTAGGGACCATTACAGGATTGGCCGACCAATCAGTATGGATGACCTCTTCTATGAATCTGGCTAACTCGAGCCGCGCTAGTTCTTTAGCTATTGCCTTACGCTTTTCGTTGCCAAACCGTCGTAAGGACTGTTTGACGGGTTTAGCATTCGGGTTTACATTTAGAGAGTGCTCGGCAAGTTCCCTAGGTACTCCGATCATGTCAGATGGCTGCCATGCGAAGATATCTTGATTTGCTTGGAGGAACTTGACGAGCGCGCTTTCCTATGCGCTATCTAGGCCTACGCCTATCTGGGTCACCTTGGAGGGGTCATCTTCCTTCAACGGCGCTTTCTTCGTCTCTTCTGATGCCTTGAACTCCGGATTTGGCTTGGTAACCTCCTTCTTCGTTGCGGGCATCTCGGACGGATCTATGCTCTTCTTGATCTCCTGGTACTCCTGGGCGTGCAGTACAGCTTCAGCAAAGGCGGCATTTCCATCCTCGCACTCTCGCGCTTTCTTCGGGTCTCCCCTGATGGTGATCACGTCGTTCGGACCTTGAATTTTCATCATATTGTAAATGTAACATGGACGAGCCATAAAAGCCCAGTAAGCCGGATGTTCGAATATAGCGTGGTATGCGCTCTTGAACGGGACCACTTCGAAGGAAAGTGCCTCCGTTCGATAATTCTTTGGAGTTCCAAAGGTAACATCCAAAGTGATCTCTCCCAGGGAATTAGCTTGTCTTCCTGGGACAACTCCGTGAAAAATCACAGAGCTATGGTTCAGCTGTGTCTCCGAGATCTTCATCCGGCGTAGCGTTTCGACATAGAGAATATTGATGCCGCTACCACCGTCCATGAGGGTCTTGGAGAAACCATAACCGTCAATAAGTGGGTTGACGATTAAGGCGTATTTTCCTCGCCTGTGTAGCTTAGGCGGATGATCATCGCGGTCAAACGTGATTACCACTTCCGACCAGTCCAAATACTGGGGGACAGCCGGAACTGTTGCGTTGAGCTCGTGTAGAACTGCTTTCTTGACCTTTGCTGGTTGAGATCCGAGGAAGGTGACATAAGTGTCCTTCTTGGTGGGAAAAGTCTTCTTCCCTTCCGACTTGGGATTTGAAGCATCAGCTTCCTCCATGTCGGAATCTTCCTTGGTCTCTTTGTCTTTTTCGGGATTTTTCTTTCCCTTCTTCCGCTTAGCTTTGTAGCCCGCGGTGTCATCTCTTTTGATGTCGTCGTTGAAACGACATTCAGCGTTAGTGTGGGACGAGCCCCCACTGGCATCTAGGTGATGCACACATGGGTTATTAGCAATGTCGGCCCAAGAGTAGGTTTTGCCTGGTTGTTGTTCTCCTCTACCTTGGACCCTTGATGTCCCACGACCACGCCCGCAGCCTCCGCCACGTCCTCCTCGTCCTCCAGACCCAGAAACAGTAGTGACTACTGCTGTTTCCGCGTTGGGTTTTTCTTCCGAGGTGTTTTTGCGCTTCTGAGCTTGTTGCTTTGGTTGTTTTGCCGACTGAGGCACAACTAGGGCATTGAGTAGTCCTTCTGCATCATCGTCAGCGTCTGCATACTTGCTCGCTGTTTCTATCATCTCTCCCAAATCGGTAACCTTGTCACACTTCAAGCGATGGCGTAGTAAACCAATAGGGAGACCTGCGATGAAAGCTTCAATCGCAGTTTGATCATTTACTCCTTCGGAGGAGTTCTTGGTGTCGATCCATCGTCCGAGGTAATCCCGGCAAGTTTCTCCAGCTTTCTGGGTGCAACGTTGTAGGTCTCCAACCGTATAGGGCCTCCGATATGTGCCTTCGAAATTCCGAAAGAACGCGCTTTGTAAATCATACCAGTTATGGATGGTGTTTGCTGGAAGTTCATTGAGCCATGATCGTGCCGTCTTCCGCAACATAAGTGGGAGATATCGGGTTGCGACTAGGCTATTTCCGCCTTTGGCGATGCAGCAAGCTTGGAAGAAATCCTGTAACCAGGTGTCTGGCCGAGCAATGACGTCGTAGGCTTGGATATGTCTTGAGATAGCAAATCCTTCCGGGAATTTTATAGCTCTGATGCGTGGACCGAAGCACTTTGGGCCCATGTACATGTCATCGTTTTCATAGCGCTGAGCCTATATGTTGGAGTTAATCCTATGTCTTGCGTCATTCGGGGATAGAGATCGTCCCGAATGCCGGCTGTGGCTGCGGTGCCGTGGAGCCGGACTTCGGCTTCTGCCACCACCTCCTCCGCCATGTCGTCCTCCTTGCCCTCCATGGGAGCCGTTGTGATGACTGTGTGGTGGAGAAGGTGGAGCAGCTGGATAGTTTCCGGCTGATCACTGGCCTCCGTCCGGAATGTCATTATTCCGATTCCGGGGAGGGCCTTGACTACGACGAGCCCCCTACCGGCTTGTACCTGCATGGTTTCCATCGTTCCTTCATCCGTCGTTCCCACCATAGTGAGGCTCAGCCGGACGGTTCTCATGTCTAGGAGGCGGCATTCTCTGACGATCCTCCTCCCGACGTTTCTCTTTATCTTCTCCCCTTCGAGCCTTAGATTCTCGTCGGGGAGGATTCGTCGGATTTAGGGCAGCGATGGCGTCTTTCTCGGCCGCTGGTGCGACATTGCCCCAACCGCGTGTGGTTTTGCGATGCTGTCCTAATGATCCGGTTCTCGAATAATTGTCTTCCTGTCGTTCGGGGCGATAATACTGCTCCAGAATGTAATGGGGTCTTACGTCAGCCCATGCCGGATCTGTGCGACATTGGTCAGCATCTAAGACCAGTTTTTGACTTCCGGACATGGCAACCTTTTGCTGCTCCAGTCCCTTGTTGAGTAGCTTGATACCCAAACGGATCTCCTCTTGTCCTGGATTAGCCGATAGAATTTCTCGGGCTGCCACGGTATTTTGTACTGGTGTTGGGTATACCCAATATCCGTTGCTATCTTTCCGTGTCTTCCCCATCTCATCTCCAAAAAGGACGGCACGGACACGTGGGAATTGGTTGTCATCTATGTGACGCTTCCGTTTCTTCTGATGCAGACGAGACATGTACTCCTTGTTCAACATGTGTTTCTTCTCCACCTCGATGTTTTTGGCTTCATCGAGGAGTTGTTGATGACGCGCTTCTAGGGCTTGCGCCCTTTCATCCAGCTCATCTGCAGTAAGTTCTGCAGCTGTAGGGATAGGTGTGGTTAATGCGGCATCGATGAGTTTACACGCACCTTCAGTGATCACGTGTCCATCCGTTGCTTCTTTTTTCAGCTCGTCTGGGATAAGTGCTCCATCCGAGTCTTCTTCGTATTCCTCGGCAATCACCTCCTCTGTCAGAGGGTCTTTTGCCAGGGTCTTGTTTTTCTTGTTCTTCTTCTTTGCCTTCTTGGCAGCGCCGGTAGCAAAGACGGCTTTGGGTCCGTTTCCCGGAGTCAAGCTCTGATCGGTACTTTCGGACATCTGGACCTCGGGATTATCTCCGACGTCCATGTCATCCTGCGTTTTGGGAGAGTGTTCCCCGGATCCTTCATCCATGGCTTCTCCTTCTTCTGCAGCTTTGGAGTTGTACTCCTCTTCATATTCCACGGAGAACTTTCGGAAATCTGCTGACGTCATCGACTCATCCGAGGATGCGGGTACGTCGGCGTTTGTTCCGATTGCCTCCAGCACCGAGTCGGTGTTTTCTCCAGCATCGGCAGAGCCGGATCTGGATCCCACGTATCCGACAAAGTGTGACGCGTGCTTCCTGAGGTACCTGCGGCTTTCGCGATCAACCATATCGAAACTTTTGACGGTCTCGAGGATTGCATCTACGCTTTCACCATGCAGTATCATACGTCGTAGTGTGTACCTTAGGAAAGGCCTGTCTGTTCCAGCATCATCAGAGCTGGAATCAGTGTCGTTGATATGCTCCTCCTGGATTTCGACTTCCACGGGTGGGTCGATCTAGGATTCGGCTCCTCCGGGGAGATCCACTCCAGATTCGACGTTGACCGCTAGGTCTTCTTCAGGTTCGGATTTCTCCACTGTCTCCGCAACTGGTGCGGGCTAGGTGGGATTAGGGTTTTCTGAGATCCGGAACTCTGCCGCCTCCACGGACAAAGGGGACCCCAGAAAATTCTTCTGCCTCTATCATCACAGCTGGGGTGGGTTGGGCAGGTTCAGCAAAACCGATGTAAACATCGATCTCTCCAAAAGACATGATTGTGTAGGCAGTCACGACCTCCTTTGCCGGAATCCAAGTCTCATCGAGAACGATGAGAGGGACGTCGCTGGCGTAGAGGATGCGACCGACGGCGATAGTCTCGCCGATTCCGATTCTTGCAGATTCCGCTCGGAACGCAGATCCGTAGCTCACTGGCCCCACGGTGGGCGCCAACTGTCATCGGATTGATGACAAGTACGCCATGAGGGGGTCCTCGAGGCGTGCGGAAGAGTGGGGGGTGAGACGTACGGTATTCCGGGACATTGAGCACACAAGTTTACCCAGGTTCGAATCCGCCGGCTTTGGACGGATCCTACTCCTGCTAGCAATCCAGTAATACGGCAGAGCCGGAATATGGGTTACAAGGGTTTCGCCTATGCGAGTTGAGATTGTAGACTATTGATGTTATAAGGTGTTGCCCTAAAGGCTCTCCCTAGGACGGCTTATTTAGATATCCGGCCTAGGGTTTACAAGAGAGATCTATCTGGCTACGACTAAGAGTCTGTTACAGAGTACATCTTGAACTACAAGTAACATCATGGCCTAAGTCGGTAAGTCTTCTGGGCCTTCCCGTAGCCGGATTGGACTCCGTCTTCTCTCCCTGACTGGGCCGCCCGTGAAGCAATGCTCTAACCCGAAGTGGGCCACCCTAGTCAGTGAGGAACTGTGAGGATACCCGGAAAGTATATCCCCAACAAGTACCATGACAAGGTGGCCGCAATCAGTTCCAAGATTGCCGACCAACATGAGCTTGCACGCTCCCTCACCCAAGCTAATGAGAGCCTACGCAAGCAATTATCTGTGCAGAAGGAGATCTCGCTAGATTTTGCACGTGACGTCGTTAGGCTGCAGAAAGTGCTCGACCGTAACTTGAATAGGCAAGAATAGGCCATCAATATAATCAACGAGCTCACGGAGGAGAAGAAGAATCTCATGGAAAGGTGCATTCTCCTACAGGACGAAGTCAGAGAGGCACTCAGAGGACGCGTCGAGGAAACCAAGGCTACCATCCGAGCCTACCATGATAGGAACCGTTGCCTGGATGTAGTCAAGGAGATGAAGGCGGACATGAGCAGAGGGATCACCGTACTCGAGGGTGTTCGGAAAGAGAACGAGGAGCTAAGGGCATGTCTGGAGGCGTATCGGAGCAATGCCCAAGTCTGATTCCCGTTAGCGGGAACATGAATATCAGTTCGTCCTCCTCTCCTTCTCTAATGTTTAGGGTTCAGGGAGCAATGCCCATGCCTGCTTCCCATTATAGGGTGCAATAAGAATCCTAGGGCAACTCCTTATCTATCTGGACATGTGTTGGTGTTCATGTTCATGAATGGACACCATGTTCTCTTTCCATTATGTATCTGGACATGGGTTTCTGCATTATGAGTTTGCCACTCTCCCACTACTATTTGGTGATATTGGGAAAAACCCACAGCACACTAAACTGCTGATAAATCTTATTTGTCTTCGGAATTGAAATTATGACAGTGCCACTAGTCGATTCATAAAATGTTGATTAGTCCTAGATTGCTTCTTCCTTTAAATTATGACAGTGCCACTAGTCGATTCAGTTAATTATGGAAACTAACCAGCTTGTCCTGGTGATCTGAACAAACCATACTATGTATTTTTGTTGCAGGGAAAGAGGCGAAAGATCGACCAGGACCTGGCGACCTGGCTAAATGACAAGATAGCAATCCAAAGGGAGAAGCAGAATTCCTAGAAACTGGCCTTTGACGAACTGCACGCTGAAGTCGCGGTCCTTTCTGACAAGTGCCAGAAACTGAAGGAGTTAAACACCGACTGGGCGAAGCTACACAGTGAAGGTCGCGCCTCGGCTAGGAAGTAGACGAAGATCATGAAAGGGATCTTGAAGGAAAATCGTATGGCTACAGACAAAATTCTCCAATCCGTGACGGAGCGCTAGAACCTACAGCTGAAGCACGACATAGTACTGAAGGAGCTGGCCAATCTTAGGAAGGAAAACAGGTAGCTCCAGGCCAGGCTCGCTTGAACACAACATATGTCTATTTAGTACTGAACTGTCTGGTTTATCCTCTGAAGTGGTGATTTTGTAAGGTGAACTTAACTCTATGCACGATATGTGTGTTCGTCTGAAATTAGTTTGCTCGAGGATTGAGTTTGGCTTAGTTCGGAAAGCGCAACATAAATTATTCATCTCGAATTTCCTTTATCCTCTATAGTTTGTCCTTGTTCACCCTCGCGCGCCTTCTTCAGTTCCTTCAACAGATCCGCAATGCAGTACTCTAGCTTCTTCTTGTCTTCCCTGAGCTGATCCCTCTCCTTTTTTGCATTATGAATCAGCAACCTGTGACTATCCTGAAGCTTCTTTGCAGTTCCAACAACCAAGATCTCATCGATTCCGTCAGTTAGCTCTGACTGCAAATTCTCGATTTCTTGTTCCAGCTCCTTATTTCATACCGACAGCTTGTAATTTTTTCAGCTGCATCACTTACATCAGTAAATCTCCCCGACCTTTCCAACTCATACATCTCCCATAACTATGCCAAACATTTCTTAAGTGCATCTGGCCACTCAAGATCCACCCACTCTACTGCTTTACACACCAGGCCAACCTAAAAACACACACACTATAGTGTTATGAACATGCACGATACATTTTACTTCATGTCACTGTTGCACATAATGTAAACAAACCTGATTTGTACAGCTCAAAAACCTTCTCCCAGTGTTACTGCCTTCGAATGCGACATATCTCCTTAGTTTTAGCCCATGGTCACATGACACTTCTCCATCGAGATCTAGGCCCTCCCATTCAGAGTCGTAGATCGTCCTTGGTACCTATAGGTAAAAGCAAAGCTGAAATCGAACACAACTGCATGCACATATGGAGCTCAGATCGAGATATTTACCATTGCCTAACCCTAGCCCGAGAAAACAGAGGAACTCACATCCTGGAAGGAATACTCAATGTCAGAGAGAAGGCTGTCGTTGCTCGACTGGTCGTCCTCGCCGTTCAAGGACAGCATGGCGAATGCATCATCGCAGGCGACGACGACGGCGACGGCGACGGCGTCGGCGTCGGCGAGAGAGAGAGAGAGAGAGAGAGAGAGAGAGAGAGAGAGAGAGAGAGAGAGAGAGAGAGAGAGAGAGAGAGAGAGAGAGAGAGAGAGAGAGAGAGAGAGAGAGAGAGAGAGAGAGAGAGAGAGAGAGAGAGAGGAGAGAGCAGCCCTTCTACCGCTGCAACAATGACTAAATTGGCATGTTACAATAGTTTAATGGATACCATGCCCTTTCCCTAGATTACTGTCTCCTGCCTGATATGGATTCTCTTCACACATTCTCATTTCAAATAAACCTGCACTCCCTCCATCCCAATTTCATTGCCTAACGAAAACATACCAGTATATTACATCATCCAAAGAAACAAAACCATGTCAACTACAAGGTACTTATGCATCACTTCTTCAGTCATGGTTTCACAAAACATTACATTATAATCTCTCAACAAACATAACCACAACATGGTTTCACAAAACATCACATTACAATTTCTCAACAAACGTAATCACAGAAACAAGTATATTACATCAACTCAAGAAACAAAATCATGTCGACTACAAGGTACTTACACATCACTTGTCCTGTCATGGTTTCGCAAAACATTACATTACAGTCTCTCAACAAACAAAATAACAGAAACAAGTACAGTACATCATCTCAAGAAACATAATCATGTCAACTACAATGCATTTATGCATCACTAGTCTAGTCATGGTTTCACAAAACATTACAATGTCCCAACAAACATAATAACAGAAACAAGTACGGTACGTCATCTTAATAAACATAATCATGTCAACTACAATGTACTTATGTCTTATTACAATAACGATGGTTTCAGTAGTGACATGTCCGAAAATCTCAACAGCTCTCACATCATTATATCGCAATCTCTTAACAAACATAATCACAGAAGCACACTCTAAATGCAACAACAATCAATATTACAAATACAGGCAGGGGAACCCCGTGGTACATATGACAAGCCCAAGGTAGCAGCTCTCATCAGATCTCATCAACGTCGACCACCTCATTCTGTTCAACCACTACAGGGGCATCTACATCCACTATAACCTGTTCAACAACATCAGAAATTGTACCAAGGAAGAACACCTTCCTGGTTCGCATCTTTCGCCGCATAATCTACATAAGATCTTCAGTATCCAAAACATCTATGAACTGCTGCTTCTTATGATGCCACCACCGGATTTTTGCATCTGCTTAGGGCAATACTGATTTCCTTACCGATCATCTCTCTCATTTCATCAAGAGTTATGTTTTTGTAATCGACAGTGATCTCCACAGTACATGACGAAACTGGCTTATTAACTCCCTCATCAAGTTTTGCCATGTATGAATCCACCTCTATGCGTATACTAAACTTATCTAGATCAACATCTATTGGTCTGTATTCTCTAGGAGCAGAAGCTCTGGCAGCAAGATCTCCAGCATCTGCATACATATCATCAATCATCGCTTCAACTTTCACCTTACGATCAGCTACACAACACTCCCAAACCATCTGAAGCTCATGGGAGTGCTCAATTTGCTGATAGGTATCATTCATGTTGCGCCACACCAATTTTATCCTCTGTCTAGAACCCTAGGGAATTCTAGCGGCAAGCATATCTACCAGCTGCGAAACAGACACAACCTCTTTGCAATTCACAAGCAGATGCACATCTTGCCCGAACACAACCCTCTCGCAACCAAAATCAAGCTTTGCAGTGTACTGCCGAACATGAACTGTGAACTCATATAGGTCCCTTGTATCAAAGCTGTGCCTAATTTGATTAAAAAGGGGAACATTTCATTTCATTTGATTCTATTATGCCGTAACTAATCTACTTGCAAGATAAGGCACAGATAAGAAAAATTCACCTCTCGCTCTTCTCCCGGTTTTTTTTCTTCAAGATCTGAGTGCTGCATCCGCCCACCGGAGCCGAACAATCCGCCGCCGGCCTTGCTTTTCTTTTCAACCCGCTGCTCATAGGTACCTTGGGAGCAGAATCCTTGCTAGCCTCCTCGCTAATCGGGGCTGAAGACCTCGCCGCTGCTACGCGTTGAGCCCTAGACTTGGGCCCCTACGGACCCTTTTCAGTCGGCGACGTAGCTACAACCTTCGCCTTGCAAGACATGCTGGGCCGCCGCCGCCGGATTCAGTGTCGGGGGAGGGAGAAAAAAGGTCTTCTGTCGCCAGCAGATTTAGGGCCAGGGAAGGGAAGAAAAGGGACCGCCGACGCCGCCGTAGCAAGATTCAGTGTCGAGTGTTAGGAAAGTACAGTAATGGATTTGCCCCTACGACACGTACAGGGTGGCTAAGAAGAGTGACCGGCGAAGGAGGGGCACAACAGGAACTAGTGTAACAGAATATCCTGACTTAACGAGCGCGATTTGAAAATATTGGGTTTGGCCATCATTCACTCGAAAGACCCCTCTCAGCAATTGGCGCCCCAACTTTTCGAATCACGGTGGTAAAAATCAACTTGGGTACCGTGTTGCCTGGCCACCCCAACTTTCGGGCCGCAAAATGATATTCTCGGTACTAAGACCACCACGCCACAATAGGCCTCACCCTGTTCTCCGATGGATCCCGCCACCAAAGGCCTGATCCACCTCTCCACTATAGGAACCCTTCGAGGCGGGAACCCGTGCCTTTACACAACTAGCGGAGAACAATTCCACAACCAAATTGGAGGCACCCGTAATGACAACAAGCTGCCACAAGAACAATAGTTATCAATAACAAAACACAAGATCTAGATATTAATGAGAATACTAGATCGGGGATTCTCCAAGTGAATGGAGAGGAGTTGATGCGCTTGATTCGTGATGACGATGTATGATGTCTCCTCCTTCAAATCCCCCAAAGATCGAAGCCTTCGGGTGGTTGAAGTGGGAGATCTAGAGAGAGAGCTTTTGCAACAGGTTTGATCTTTTCCGAATGAACCAAGAGATCTGACAAGAGGGGAGACAAGGATTTTATACCCCTATCCAGATGGAGCTGTTGGAGCTTTTTGGGGCTGGATTATCCGGCGTAAGTGAGGGCCAGATTATCCGACCCAGGGAAAACTCCGCCCTAACCTCGGACTATCCGGGGGATAATCCGCCCCCAGACAGAGCGACGCGCCGAGCCAGCCTTTGCATGTCTCCTAGGGTTCGGATTATCCGGACCAAGGTAAGGGCCGGATTATCCGGTCGGGGGAAGAAAGTCCGCCCCACTTTGGATTGTCTGGGGGAAAATCCGCCCCAGTCAGAGCATCGTGCCATGCCAGCCCTTTCTCGTCTCCTAGGGGGCGGATTATCCGGCCCAAGGTGAGGGCCGGATTATCCGGTCAGGGGAAGAAAATCCGCCCCACTTCGGATTGTCCAGGGGAACATCTGCCCCCAGTCTGAGACTCGCGCCATGCCAGCCTTTGCCAAGAGGGTCAGGCCGGATTATCCAGCCCTTGATGGGGGCGGATAATCTACCCCCAAACACAACAAACACTTCCCTGCACACTTAGCACACATGAGAAAACTCCACGGTATTGTTATCTAACACGCAAAACACAGGGAACCATGAAATGTTGTTTCAATCTCCCACTTTTTGGTGTTAGATGACAATGCTAGGATTTGCAAGATAGTTCTCAAGACAACAATATTTAATGAATGAAAATGACTCCCCCTCAATGTGTGCATAATAAAATTTGCATTTGGTTACAAATGCACACAAGAAGGTACAAGTCTATTTCATTGGAACATAGGAAAATATTCATACCACCGAGAGAGAGATAAAGGCGTCCTCAATATATAATAAGAATATCCAACGTTAGCCATAATGAGCGCCTCCCTTGATATAGATATCCAAGATAGTCAATATGATAGATGAATCCATAAGGATAATCCACAAGATAAATCCAGAACCACACATAATTTTTTTTCATAGTATCATACAGAACAAATCACAAATAGAAGTTCAACGCTGAATGGCACAAGTGAGAGAAAGACCGAAAAGATAAAGTGCAAATGCTTGTGCCTGACCCATGCAAATCCACGAAGACCTAATAGAACTACTTCTCCCCCTTTGGCATCGAAACACCAAAAAGGAAGAAGAGCGATGCTGGCGCCCCAAGGGATCACTCGTAGTCATCATCGTCGTCCTCGTCCCTGTCCTCGTCCTCATCCTCAAGCTCCTCGGTGTCATCCTCTTCATCATCAACAGTGGCCACGGAAGGAAACATGTGACGCTCAATCTCTCCATAGTTGAGCCCAGAAGAAGAATTCCACCAAGCATATGGTGTGGGAGTAGTAAGAGTAGGGGGATCTCCTGATGCTCCGGACACATGGTGGAGAATGAGCTGTTGAGTGTGAGCCATCTCGTGGCGCTGCTTGTACGCCTCATACTGTCCCTTGCGAGTGTCCACCCCCATGCAAAGAATGTTCCGCTGGAACCAATTCAGATGCTTGATCTCATGAGCAATAGGAGGCACTGGGGGCCTACGAGCACTGGCACGAGCATCCCTCATGAGACCCTCAGGAGCAGAAGATGGGTGTGAGGTCTTCCTAACCTTGTTGTAGATCTTCTTCGCCTTGTGTTCCACATCGATGTTAAACTCTTCAGTGGGAAGCAGGTGCTTGATCAGCATCATAATGTATGGTGCATATGGGATGGATAGCCTATTGAACATGGCATCAATCAACTCATGGTAAATAAAGTCCATCACATCTAGCTTGTAATTAATGGACTCATCCTTACTAGATGCAACCTCATGAGAGAAGGCAAGAAGCTGAACCAGGTGATCATGAATGCTGTCATTGTTCCCTTCACTCGGGGTGATAGAATCACGGAAGAGTCCCACCAAGCTAGCATACAAAGGAGAAAGACTAGCAAAGGTGCCCACAATACCAGTCAACTGTGCACGGAGAGAGAACTGCATCTTTATTGGGCTTGAGTTGGGTGATGATACGGTGGCCACTCACATGATCCCTGTTGCGGAAGGAATATCCAAGCACCCCAGTAAAAACACGAAAATAAGCTTGCATAGGTCTGTCACGAGTCATCCACTTCATGGTGCAGTGCTCACCACCACAAATAACCAAGGTGGAGAAGAACTGCTTCACAATCTCAGAATCATAGGAGCATTGAAGGGCCATGAGATGGTGCAGCCCCATCCTCTCAGTCACATACATGGCATCAACAAGTTGAGGCTTGTCCATGGCCTCAACAATAATCAGAGGATGCATAGGACAAATCTTCTACCGAGCATAAACACTTCAAAGATACCCTTTTGGTCAGTACACCAAAAACGAGAGTCACCAGCTCAGTATCGTGCGCTAACTCATCAAATAGATCACGATGACGAATGGAAAATTAACAGGATCCATCTTCTTATAGTCAATCTTGGGCTCTTTGCCCTTCCTCTTGGACACACCCTTTCTGGTCCTATCCCTCTTTGCTTGTTCAGCCATGCGAGCAGCCTCGTTCTTCCTTCTCCTCAGCTCAACCTCGTCCACTAAGTTACCCTCACCATCGTCCCGTAAGTATTTAGCACGAGGATGACGCTTGTAGGTCTTGGGAGCATCGGAACCACCTGTGAAACGAACAAGATGGATAACATGGGGATAAGCACACACACAAGCCCAAGAGAGAACGTAGAAATAGTAGGCAAACAGTCCATAATCCAATCATACACAATGCACAAAATCCATATGAAACTAAAGCAGTTTTGACTCTGTCAGGCTGGATTATCCGGCCTGGCCAGGGGCGGATAATCCGGCCCTGACAGAATTTTTAGATCCGCCCAGATTGAGTGCAGAACCATAGATCATACCGAGGAACCGCAAGACTACAATCTTTACATGAAATAGCAACCTTCTAGGACACGTTCCACCAACAAGTGACGCATCAACTTAAAGGATGGGGAGAGAGGGAGTTACCCTCCCACATTGGAGGAAGAACGCAGAGAGGAAGGTATCCGAAGGCTTGGAGAAGAAGATCCAGGGAGGCTCGGAGAATCCAGCGACCGGGGAGGCTCTGGGGAGGGTGGGGGCGGCAGGCGGTGGATGGGAGAGGGAGGGGGTCGGGGGAGAAGTGCTGCTCGTTTTGAGCCCTTCCCCCCAATGCCTAGACCTTAATAGACTGCAGCCGCCAGGGCCGGATTATCCAGCATACACTTGGGCCGGATTATCTGGCCTCAAATCTGAATTTCTGTTACACACAGATTCAGGCCCGCGCGTCCCCAAACAAAACCCTCACAAGTGTGAACAAAAGAGTTGTGTGCTAGAGTAGATGGTTTAGGGGTAAAGATAGGCTTGGGACGAGAGAACCAAACTGAGATGGTACTACACACTCAAGATTGCAAGAATCAAATCAACTAAAAGCCAAAATTGAGTGTGATTTCCATAAGAACATGAGATGAGCAAAAAAACAACCAAAAAGATCCACATAAATCCAACTCTTCTCATGGAAGAGGGCGGTGGCCGAGGCCACCTTGTTGGAGTGCATGGTTTGACACCGCGAAGATATATCTTGGGTTCATGACCAATACTCATCAATAAGCTCACATATCACAAAATGATATCAAGATAAATGATTTGACTTGCTTTTGGCATTATGGGGGAGGGTTAGGCCAATCAATTAGGACCACACTCCTCCTATATCCATGCCCACACCTAGACCAAATAAGGATGAGATGTAAGGATGAGTGCATGGGTAATCAAGACAAGCTCCTTGAATCAACGATATTTAGCTCATTCCTCAAGTAACAAAACCTTGCTTCATCAAGTGGCTTCGTGAAAATATCAGCAAGTTGGTTCTTCGTGCTCACAAAAGATAGATCAATATCGCCTCGAGCTACATGGTCCCGAATAAAATGATTCCGAATCTCAATATGCTTCGTCCTTGTGTGCTGTACCGGATTATACAATTTTGATTGCACTTTCATTATCGCATAAAAGAGGCACTCTGTCACAATTGACACCGTATTCCTTTAAAGTTTGCCTCATCCATAATAATTGAGTATATGCACTAGCAGCAGCCACATATTCAGCTTCGGCGGTGGAGAGAGATATACAATTCTGCTTTTTAGAAGACCAACATACTAGAGACCTTCCCAAGAATTGACAAGCTCCATAAGTTGATTTCCGATCATCCTTATCACCAACCCAATCTGAATCAGTATAGCCACATAGAGAGAAATTGGAGCCCTTGGGATACCATAGACGTAAGGGGAATGAACCAAATATCAGAAGATCCTCTTGACTGCCACTATGTGGCTTTCTTTAGGAGCTGCTTGATACCTTGCACACACCCCTACACTCAACACAATATCGGGTGTAGATGCGTAGAGGTAAAGAAGAGAGCTGATCATGGACCGGTATACCTTTTGGTCCACATCTTTACCATGGGGATTAAGTTCAAGGTTACATTTTGTTTGCATCGGAGTGGCGACGCCATTAAGATCCATCATCTTGAATATCTTGAGCATGTCTTGGATGTATTTTGCTTGATTTATGAAGGTTCCTTCTCTAAGTTGTTTGATCTCAAATCCAAGAAAGAACCGTAACTCCCCCATCATAGACATCTCAAACCTGTCAGTCATAAGCTTTGAAAATTCATCATTAAAAGCTTTATTAGTAGACCCAAAGATAATGTTGTCTACATATAGTTGGCATATGAAGAGCTCCCCCTTAACCTTCTTAGTAAAAAGAGTGGGATCGATTTGCCCAACTTCAAATCCACGGTCTAGCAAAAGCTCTTTAAGGTGCTCATACCACGCACGTGGGGCTTGTTTAAGGCCATAGAGTGCCTTATCGAGTTTGTAGACATGGTTCGGGAAGTTAGGATCCTCAAATCCCGGTGGTTTCTTTACATATACCAACTCATGTAGAGGACCATTAATAAAAGCACTCTTAACGTCCATTTACTGTAATTTAAAATTATTATGAGCATCATAAGAAAGAAGGATACGAATGGACTCAAGACGAGACACTAGAGCATAAGTCTCGCCGAAGTCAATACCCTCAACTTGGGAATAGCCTTGTGCCATGAGTCTGGCCTTGTTCCTTACAACAATACCATTTTCATCTTGCTTATTTTTAAATATCCACTTTGTGCCAATAACATTGCGACAATCCTTGGGCTTCTCTACTAATTTCCAAACCTTGTTGTGTTCAAAGTTATTCAACTCTTCATGCATAGCAACAACCTAGTACGGATCTTCAACAGCTTCAAACACCCTCTTGGGTTCCACCATTGAGATGTGAGCTTGATGCTCACCGAAACTTGCCAACTCCCTTCTTGTGGATACTCTTTGTCAGAGATCACCTACAACTTTGTCAAGAGTGTGACCCCTTAATTCAAGATTTCTATCGGCACGAGCTTTGCGATGAAGTTTGATTAGCTTGTTGTCTCTTGGGGGAATAACTTCATCATTTGAGTTTTCATTGGAATCATTGGCTTGGCCTTGATCTTCAGCTTGATTAGGAGGAATAGGAGATGAAGAATCTTGCCCTTGATGTTGATCCACAGCCATAACAGGAGGCTGCTGCTGTTCAGGATTTTCAGGGCCGGATAACCCGACCGAGGGTGGGGCTGGATAATTCGGCCTGGGAGAACCTGTAGCATCTTCACAGACTTGACTGGAACTTGCTCGACTAGAGAGTGGACGGATAATCCGGGGTCAGCCGGAAAATCTGGCCTGGGACTTGCTGCAGATTCTTCGACATGTTGATCATTTCTGCCAGTTGAGGAGGGTTGGCCGGATAATCCGGTGTCCACCGGATAATCCGGCCTAGAGCTTTCAGGAGCATTTTGATCTTCAGCATTTTGTGGGGTTGGTGTAGAAGTTTCTCCGATGGTTGGAGCATGTTGAGCTTGTGTTGACGAGGGCTCTACTTGAGTAGAGCATTGTCCTTCCCGATCCGCCACAAGGGGTTCCTCAATGGGGCGGAAAAATCCCACGCCCATTCTTCTTATGGCATCTTGGGGTATTTCAACATCTGCATCACAAACATCTACTTGCCCCGCACGGGAGCCATCATTTTCCTCGAACACCACACTACAAGATTCTACAACAGTTCCGGAGAGCTTATTGTAGACTCTATAAGTGTGGGATTCGGCACCAAAACCAACAAAAATGCCTTCTAAAGCCTTAGACTCAAATTTAGATAAACAAACTCCTTTAATGAGAAAGAAACACTTACAACCAAATACCCGAAAGTAGGAGATGTTTGGCTTGTTACCAGTAAGAATTTCATATGGAGTCTTGTCCAAGATTTTGCGGAGGTAGAGCCGGTTGGATGAGTGGCAAGCGGTAGAGATTGCTTCAACCCAGAAGTTATAAGGAGACTTAAATTCAGCTTGCATATATCTGGCCATATCCATTAAGGTTCGGTTCTTCCTCTTGGAAACACCATTTTGTTGACGGGTGTACGCAATGGATTATTGATGTCTTATCCCCTCTTCACTTAGAAATTCATTTAAGGTGTAGTTCTTGAACTCAGAGCCGTTATCACTTATAATTGCTAATATAGGGACATTGTGTTGACGTTGAACCTCGTTGGCAAAATCGATGACCGTTTGTTAAGTTTTGCTCTTCAACTTGAAGAAATAGACCCAAGTGTATCTTGAGTAATCATCAACAATCATGAGGAAATATTTCTTCCCACCGAGACTTGCATGAGATGGAGGACCAAAGAGATCCACATGGAGGAGCTCCAAAATTCTCTTTGATGAAATAATGGTCTTCCTTCGATGGGGAAAGTCATGCATTTTCCCTTCAACACAAGCCCTGCAAACACGATCTTTGGCAAAGGAAACATTTTCTTTTAGTCCAAGGATGTGGCCACCCTTGTGGAGACTTTGCAAAGTTCTCATATTGACGTGGGCTAGTCGGCGATGCCATAACCAACCCACGTCGGCCTTTCCGAAAAGACACATCGGGCCTATAGTGGTTTTCCCCGAGAAGTCCACCATGTATAGGTCATTTTCGACATATCCCACGAAAGCGACCTTTAGAGACTTGCTCCACAAGAGTACCACAAATCAGCATCAATGAAAACTGCAAAGCCCATCTTACCAAGGGCACGAACTGAAAGTAAATTGTAACCGAGGGTCTCAACAAGCATGACATCCACGAGAGAGATATCGTGAGCAACCACAACTTTGCCAAGACCCAATACCTCAGATTTTGACTTGTCACCATAGGAGACGGTTATGTGATCATGGTTTGGCCGCATCTCCGAGATGATCTCCTTGCTTCCAATCATATGACTAGTGCACCTGCTATCGAGTACCCATTTAGACCCACCGGAAGCATAGCCCTGCAAGAAAGTTACTTCTTGGTTTTAGGTACCCATTTTCAATGGGTCCTCTCATGTTAGTGACAAGGGTTTTGGGAACCCAAATAGACCAAGATATGTAACTATCAAATGGACCTACATAGCTAGCATAGACATCAGCATAATAATCACAAAATAATTCATAGTTAGGATTATTAGCCCCTGCAAAACCATCATAGTTAGTCTTGTCATTAGTGGTGGTGCTTGTCTTTAGTTGAGTAGTTTTGCTCTTCTTCTTCTTCTTCTTCTTTGTCTTGGGAACATAACCAAGACCTTCTTTTCCATTATTTGTCCTTTGCTTGCTAAGCACCTCATCTAGAACTTCTTTACCTTTATGTTGAGATCCCTTTACAACTTCTTATTGTCCACAAGATGGAGTGCAGGTGCTGGGCATATCATACTTGTCCAATTGGGTTTGGAGCTGATCACGAGACTCATTTAGAGTAGAATGTTCACTCTCCAATGCCTTGTGAGCAATGTCAAGTTTCTCAAACTTCTCCGAGAGTCTAGCATGAGCAGCCCCAAACTCAATCTTTTCTTTCTTTAGTTTCTTCACCTTAGCAAGAGCATTGACATGTTCCTTCATGAGCTGGGCAACAACCTCTTCATGGGACTCCTTGATACGTCCATAACGCATCTATAATTTTTGATGGTTTTATGCTAATAATATGCTTTTGACACTCCTTTTTGTATAAAGTTTATGATTTATTTGGACTAACCTACTAATAGTTGCAAAAGTGCACAATGTTCTTGTTTTGCACTTTGATGTGTAGGAATTACCAAGAATACAAGTGGAAACCTTGTTGGAGTCAAATTGGGATATTTCCAGAAATCCGTCTCAGAACTCTTTTTGAAGATGGTCACGTTTCGGATCGAAGACGGTGTCAAACGGAACTCTTCATCTACAAAGTTGTTGGAAATTTCGTGACAAACGTTCTGGACATAAAATTTAGCTGATTCCGAGTCCAGATGGGCCTTTTAGGCCCGATTTACTGCAGCCCAAGATGGGGTGACGGGAATCCGAGAAGCTATATAAAGGGAGGAAACCTAATTCTCCCAGGGCATCTCCACCCACGAATTTGCAGCCACCAAAGCCACATTTTTGCCTCCCCCATGGATCCCATCTCCATGGGGGAGGGCTCCCAAGAAGCCATGAAGGAAGGGGGCTAAGGGGCGGTGCCCCCCCATGATACCGGTGGCAGGGAAGGAGTCCCCCGCGCCGCCACCGCCCTCTTCACCATCTTCACCGCCATCTCCATCACCTAATCCTCCTAGTATGCAGTGATTCATCCTCCCACACACCTCTGTACCGTCCTATGTAAACATGGTGTTTGATGCTATAAGTTATAATCCTATGATCTATGTCATGTTTGCGTAGTTTCTTTGTTCTTAGATTGAATGGCTGAATGTCTTTGGTTCATTAGAGTTGTATGTTGATATGGTATAGTCCTTTGGTGTCCATTATATTTGTGCGCACATTGATTAAACATCATAGGGTTTGTAGTATGTGTAAGAGGAAGGGGGAAGTTCTGCCGGAGTGACAGAAACCTGAGGACGCGAACCGGAACGTTGCACGTATGGGAGTAAGAGGACCATTAAACTTAAGGATATGGTTGGGGAAACCTTAATGCATTGATTAGTACTTACGGATGTTTGCTAACAATCCAATCATATAGTACATGTAATTCCAAGTAGTGAAGCGCATGTATATTTAGCCTCTCCCACATAGAAAACTGCATCGAAGACAATGGACCCGATCTATTCGCTATTTAAACTTGGACAAAGCCACCACAATTACCACCACTGTTCCACACTCATGGTTCTATTAGTTTAGTTTATTTTAGTGCTGCAGCAACTAGCTTTACTTTCTTGTTATTTATTATCATGCAAAGTTATCTCTATTACTCGTATTGTTGCTCTAGTTTTATTTCCTAGATAATGCAAATGTTTAGTGTGCATAGAGTTATATCAGTGGTTGATAGAACTTGAGAGAATATTTATCCTACCTTTAGCTCCTCGTTGAGTTCGATACTCTTACTTATCGAAAAGGCTACACACGATCCCATATACTTGTGGGTTAACAAGACCTTTTCTGGCGCCGTTGCCGGGGAGCAATAGTGTGTGGGTGAATATTCTTGTGTGCACTTGTTTGCTTTATCTCTAAGTAGGTTTTACTTTCAGTTTTAAGTTGTTCTCTACCTTAGTATGGATAGGGAATGCGAATTACAAAAAAAATTAGTTGTACTTGTTACCTAAAAACGTTTTAAAAAAGTAAAGTGATTGGAGAGATGAGTAATGGTTAAGTGGGGGTCGGCCTTGAACACTTATGTTCATGCCTATGAAACCAAAACAAATATTTCCATGGAAGCTTTTCAGTTAAAAACTTGTAGGAATGCATGAAGCCTTGAAAAAGAAAGATATTTCTGGTATCGATCTTAATGCTTATTCATTCGAAAATACTTGAATCTTGATCCTATGCCTAACTTAAAGGCATTAAAGAAAAGTACTTATTGGGAGATAACCCAAAAGTTTTGGTTGAGTCTTGGAAGTTATTGCTTCAGTAATAACCTCTCCTTACCCTTTTTATTTGCTTTTTGTGCCAAGAGTAACCTCTAATGAGAGAGAAGTAATGCTTGGGAAAGTTGCTGTCCCGAAACAGATTTTTGTGCTTCGCTATAAAAAATCGTGTAAAATCTCTGTATGTCGGTTTGAGCTATAATTTTTGTACTTCTGCCCCAGGTTGTTATACAACTTTCGTTAGTTCAACACTTTTCGATTTGAGCAACAGAAGGTCTTCGAAAAAATTGGATTCTATCTTCTGGTCTGTTTTGACAGATTTCTGCCATTATTTGCATTTGCTTCTTTTTGATTCCTTTTTGGGTTCTCTTTGGGGAATTGAGCTTTTTAAGGGAAGTGTTACATTATCTTGTGTTTTAATGGAAGTTTTATTGGTGTTGAAACTAAACCCAAAGACTTATTATCTTGAGTACACTAATGTTGCTAATGAAGATTATGTGAAGTTTTGTATGAAGGAAAATTTTCAGGTGTTAAGGAAAGAATGATGTAATGAGATGAAGAATGGACTAGAGCTCAAGCTTGGGGATGCCACCCCGTGTCACCCCAATAAATATCCAAAAAGTACAAGCGTCAAAGCTTGGGGATGCCCAAGGCATCCCCTTCTTCATCAATAAAAATCTCAGGTTCGTCCAAACACTTCATTTTTATTGTTTCATGCACAATTGTGTTGTTCTTGGAGCGTCTTCATTTTCGTTTTTGGTTTTAGTTTGCTTGGTTTGCTTAGTTTGCTTGAATAAATTGGTTGGACCCCCTCTTTCATACATTAGTTTTCAAATAAGTGTGGTTTGGATTGGAAAAGAGTAGGAAAAGTTCATGCTTAAGTGGTAAAAGGAGCTTGTTTTTTACGGTGGCATATGCTTTGTCATGTCATGCTTGATATTGTTTTGGATTTATGCTTAGTGATTTTTTGCTGTAGCATGAAATGTTATCAACAATTGAGATTACTTATGTGCCTTGAAAGAATCATGCGTTTTTTAGCATATTAAAGCATAGTATTGTGGTATTCTCTTTTGATGCTTTATTTGGGTTGACTTGGCGCATGCTCACACCATGTTATGACTATCCCAAGTCACCATAGCCTTTATGATCCTTTAGTTTTTGACTTGTAATATCACTTTATGCTTTAATTAATGATTTTTGTCGCTTTGCATGATTATGGCCATTATTGCTCTTTTAGTTGGTTGCTCCTAGTCTTTTGCTAGCCTCCATAACCAAGTATGAGTTCCACTTATGCATCCAACTCCAAATAAAACCAAGTTATCCCAAAGAGTCCACCATACCTACCTATTAGCATTTTCTATTCCAAGTATATTCATGCTTTTATCTACCTTCCGAATTAAACTTGTTATGAGAAAACTAGTGATTAAAGATCTCACGAACTTGATGGCACACTTTACTTTTCTTGCCCCTAATAAACTTGAACCATTGTGTCATCTATATTGTATATGCTTGCACTTATATGTTGGGGATTAGCAGAACCATGTTGTCATGGGGAACGCTTTCAACATTGCACTTGTACATTGTACCTAGTTGATATCATGCTCTTTTGTCTATGGATGTCGTCGGTGTGAAATAAAAGGGGAGCTTGTAAGTCCATGGAGTTATGTATGTGTGTTAGAGAAACGCCTGGACCGCCGGTCTAATCCATGCCTAATCATGGTGGAAACCTGCAGCGTAACCATAATGAGCAATCTATGAAGCATTCTTCTCAGAAAAAAAGAGATAGAGATTGAGAAAAAAGAAAAAAAGAGATGAGAAAAGAGGAAAGAGAGAAAGAGAGAAAAAAGCACCATTTTCCCATGGTAAATAAGAAGATTGTTGAGATGCTCGTTGTCTGCTTTCCTTGTCATTTTGATATGGGGATTCTTCCGTATCATCGGACAAGGGGTACCCTATTGGCGGTTCTCTATGATACACATGTACTTATGTTGGGTCCGCAGCATAGAAAACAAAAAATTTCCTACGATGAGAACTACACGCCAAGATCTATCTACTAGGTACAAAGCAACGGGTGGACATACATCCAACAAGAACTTACCCTCAAAGACAACGAGTTTTGTTAACGAGTAGGAACTCGTGGTTGATGTAGTCGTACACTTGTCGATCTCAAGATTGTGAGGAAGTTCGAGCGCCACAACTCAGCGGCGCATCCGTACTTGCACACACGTTCAAGCCACCGGACAACCTCCACCTCCTCGCTCTAGCGATCCAGCGGAAGCAGAAACTCCTTCCAGACGAAATGCCACCGGGAACATGTATCTCGCTAATCCGAGACCATGGGGGAATAATTCTAGAGGGGAGAGAGATCCTTCACAAGGAGGTGTGAGGAAGAAGGAGGAAGAGGGTGGCCTTTTATAGGAGGAGGGGGTGACCCTCCTTCATGGCCGGCGCATGGGGGGGGTGACTCCTCACCTCCCCCATTCATGTGGTGGTAACCCCTCCACATTAAAATTCCTCTTCACATTCCCCTTTAAAGTCCCTACTTTAAATGCATTAAAATTCTCCAAGTTTTAATGCTCTCTCATTTAATAAAACTCTTTTATTAAATTTATTCAGAATTTTGTTAATTACTTTAATTAACAAACATTCACATATAACCCCTTGCAATATTTCAATATCACATGCAGAACCACTTTCTGCAATTTCACCCGAAACAATTTCCGGTTTCTATTGAAACAATTCCCGCGCTTTGCAATTATTTTGTCTGAAACATATGTGCTCCAAAATGGTGTTCGGTGACTCTTAAATGTGTCACCCTATGGTTCACGAATAATGCAGACATGATTGAGACTCCTCTCAGATCAATAATCCGAAGCGGGACCTGGAGATCCATACTGACTCCTGCATATTCAACGATGACTTCTATGACCGTGAGAACCTTTAACGCTTGTAACTAAATCCCTTTGTCTCGCGATATATTACATGTCCGAGATTCGATCATCGGTATCTCCATACCTAGTTTGATCTCGTTGCCGACATGCACTCTTTTCTCGTTCCCGTGATATAACATTCTAGTGATCACATCACTTGCTTGCAAGGTATCTTAATGTGATATCACCGAGAGGGCCCAGAGTATATCTATCCATCATCGGGATTGACAAATTCCACTCTTGATCCATGAGCCTCAACATAACACCTTCGTATCACTAAACCCATCTTTATAGTCACCCTATTATGGTGTGACATTTGATGTTATCAAGATACTCTTCCCGTGTTAGCAATTAACATGATCTCATGGTCTAAGGATAAAGATTACTTCGTATGATGTTATAGCAATATAAACATAATGACTTGATCGTAATGCTATACTTCGGATGAATGTTCATCACATCATTCCACCAATGTTGTGACCTTGTTATTAACAACATCCAATGTCCATGATCAGGAAACCTTGATCATCTTGTCAATCAACGAGCTAGTCTATAAGAGAGACATAACTAGGAACCCTTTTTGTTTATTAAACACACATGTATTGATGTTTCCAATCAATACAATTATAGCAGGCAAAATAAACATTTATCATAAACATGGAATAAGATAATAACCACTTTATTATTGCCTCTCGGGCATATTCCCTTCAGTCTCCCACTTGCACTAGAGTCAATAATCTAGTTTGAAAAACTATGCGTATTGAACACCTATGGCTTTCTGGTGTTGCATATACGCTACTGCTAGTGGTTAACATAATCTTCGGATCTGACAGTTCCAGGTCCGTGTGTATTTGCATGTCTTTGCGTCTCTACGCATCACTCATTCTCAAATGAGATGGCTTTGTATAAATTTGGTCCTTTGGTGAGACCTTTAGTTCGTTCCGGTTAAAATATGTTGATATTATTGTCACACAATATATCTTCATAGTATTATCCCACCTTGAACCACACCTAGTTTGATAACAAACTACTTAACACAAATGCCCTCCTATGCTGCTACTATAGCAGTCATATACTTAGCCCTTTTGTTGTAGTATCCGTCACAATGTCTCAACTTTGGAACGCATCCAAATCCATCATGGAACATCCTTTCCATTATGTTGTGCCACCCATAGTCTAAATTGAGATAAATTTAATTTGTATCTTGTGACAAAACTAGTATCCATGTAACACTTTATAATGAACTACCTTCAACTATATGTCACTTATACATGATATATTCTTAGTTCTTCCAAAGCTCATAAGAATATCTTTACTATTGTCCAATGATCATCTTATGGATCATTCTGGTATGTGCTCATAACATTTAGAGCATAGGACATTCTGGATATATACATATCACGGTATAATCGATCAAAATCTTCATGTGATTTTACTCACCAAGTGTTGGAACACTTGAATCTTGATACAATCATTTCCATGCACCAAGAACCTTTCTTGTTATTTCCATATTGAACCCTTTCAATATCTCATATATGTATGTCTGGCACAACCTGTTGGGTCCGCAGCATAGAAAACAAAAAATTTCCTACGGTGTGAACTACACGCCAAGATTTATCTACTAGGTACAAAGCAACGGGTAGACACACATCCAACGAGAACTTACCCTCGTAGACAACGAGCTTTGTTAACGAGTAGGAACTCGTGGTTGATGTAGTCGTACACTTGCCAATCTCAAGATCGTGATGAAGTCCAGCAGGTCCGGCTCTAGCACGTCCATTAGATCCAGCTCCAGCACCACCAAGTCCAGCACCGCAAAGCAGCGGTGCATCCATGATCGCACACACGTCCGGTACCCCAACAACCTCCGTCCCTTGCTCCAGCAAAGCAGCAGAAGTAGCAACTCCTTTCCAGATAAAGCCACCGGAACATGTATCTCGCTAATCCGAGACCATGGGGGAATAATAGTAGAGGGGGAGAGAGATCCTTCACAAGGAGGTGTGAGTGAGAAGTGAGGAGGGGGTGCCCCTCCTTCATGGCCGGCGCATGGAGGAGGTGACCCTTCACCTCCTCCATTCATGTGGTGGTAACTCCCTCCACATAAATTTGCCCCTTCACATTCTCTTTTAAAGTCTCCACTTTAAATGCATTAAATTTCTCCAAATTTAATGCTCTCTCATTTAATAAAACTCTTTTATTAATTTTATTCAGAATTTTGTTAATTACTTTAATTAACAAACATTCACATAAAACCCCCTGCAACATTTCAATATTACATGCAGAACCAATTTCAGCAATTTCACCCGAAACAGTTTCGGTGTCTATTGAAATAATTCCAGCGCTTTCTTAAATCTTTATCTGAAACATATTTGCTCCAAATGGTGTCGGTATCCCTTAAGTGTGTCACCCTAAGGTTCGCGAATAATGCAGACATGATCGAGACCCCTCTCAGATCAATAATCAGAAGCGGGACCTGGAGATCCATACTGACTCCTACACATTCAACGATGACTCTTGTGATCGTGTGAACCTTTAACGTTGTAACTAAATCCCTTTGTCTCGCGATATATTACATGTCCGAGATTCGATCATCGGTATCCAAATACCTAGTTTGATCTCGTTGCCGACATGCACTCTTTTCTCGTTCCCGTGATATAACATTCTAGTGATCACATCACTTGCTTGCAAGCTATTTCAATGTGATATCACCGAGAGGGCCCAGAGTATATCTATCCATCATCGGGATGGACAAATCCCACTCTTGATCCATGAGCCTCAACATAACACCTTCGTAGCACTGAACCCACCTTTATAGTCACCTTGTTATGGTGTGACGTTTGATGTTATCAAGATACTCTTCTGGTGTTAGCAATTAACATGATCTCATGGTCTAAGGACTAAGATTACTTCGTATGATGTTATAGCAATATAAACATAATGACTCTGATCGTAATGCTATACTTCGGATGAATGTTCATCACATCATTCCACCAATGTTGTGACCTCGTTATTAACAACATCCAATGTCCATGATCAGGAAACCTTGATCATCTTGTTAATCAACGAGCTAGCCTATAAGAGAGGCATGACTAGGAACCTTTTATTTGTTTATTAAACACACATGTATTGACGTTTCCTATCAATACAATTATAGCATGCAAAATAAACATTTATCATAAACAAGGAATAAGATAATAACCACTTTATTATTGCCTCTCGGGCATATTCCCTTCAGTCTCCCACTTGAACTAGAGTCAATAATCTAGTTTGAAAAACTTTGCGTATTGAACACCTATGGCTTTCTGGTGTTGCATATACGCGATTGCTAGTGGTTAACATAATCTCTAGATCTGATAGTTTCAGGTCCGTGTGTATTTGCATGTGTTTGCGTCTCTACGCATCACTCATTCTCAAATGAGATGGCATTGTATAAATTTGGTCCTTTGGTGAGACCTTCGGTTCGTTCGGGTTTAAAATATGTTGATATTATTGTCACACAATATATCTTCATAGTATTAGCCCACTTTGAACCACACCTAGTTTGATAACAAACTACTTAACACAAATGCCCTCCTTTGCTGCTACTATAGCAGTTATATACTTAGCCTTTTGTTGTAGTATCCGTCACAATATCTCAACTTTGGAACTCATCCAAATCCATCATGGAACATCCTTTCCATTATATTGTGCCACCCATAGTCTAAATTGAGATAAATTTAATTTGTATCTTGTGACAAAATTAGTATCAATGTAACACTTTACAATGAACTACCTTTAACTATTTGTCACTTATACATGATATATTCTTAGTTCTTCGAAAGCTCATAAGAATATCTTTACTATTGTCCAATGATCATCTCATGAATCATTCTGGTATATGCTCATAACATTTAGAGCATAGGACATTCTGGATATATACATATCATGGTATAATCGATCAAAATCTTCATGTGATTTTACTCACCAAGTGTTGAAACACTTGAATCTTGATACAATTCTTTCCATGCAGCAAGAACCTTTCTTGTTGTTTCTATATTGAACCATTTCAATATCTCATATATGTATGTCTGGCACAACCATATTTGCACCTTAATCTATCCATATAGATATTGATGCCAAATATTCCTGGTTTGCCCAAGTCTTTCATCGAAATCTTATTTTAATGAAATCCTTAACTTGTGTCAATTCAAGATACATCATTTCCAATCAACAGTATGTCCTCTACATAATGTATTAGAAATATGTCTCAGCGCTCCCACTTAATTTTTTGCAAATGCAAGCATCTTCATCATCTTCGATGAATTTAAACTCTTTTAACAGTTTCATCATGGTGAAGATTCCAACTCCGCTATGCTTACTTCAACTATTGAAGTTTACATGCCCTTTTAGCACCCTTTGAATTAACAAAACCCTTCGGACCATGTCATGTACATGTCCTAGGTTATCGTTCTATTAGAAGAACCTTGTTTTGTTTATTCAACTACCATATACCAAATTATATGTAGTGGTTGCTACATTAATCCGTCAAGACTATATATCGCTATGAAAGATCATATCTTGTCATAGTCAACTCCTTGAACATTGCCGTAAACTTCTTTCCGACATGTCGACTATTTCATAGATGTCAAACATCCATGTCTATTTCTTTATAGATCCAAACACGACCGATAGGCTTCATGCCTTTTTGGAGGGTTTTCCAAGTTCAGAAACTTGATTTCTCGTGTATGGATACTATCACGGATGACTTCTAGTCATTTTATGGAGTCAGGGCCCATCATCGCTTCTTTGCATGCAGTCGGTTCATCATTGTCAAAACAATAACGACTTCTGTTTCAAATCTTACTATTTGATTCTTACCGACCCACATGGTTCAATAGGAACTCTAATCTCCAAGATCACACCCTTTGTAATCACGAGAGCCATGAGCATTGTGGCCACCACCAGGACACTTTCCGGCGCTGCGCTACTTAGCACATATAGCTAAGGTTCAATAACCTTATCAAAGTTCTATTGTCCTCCCACTTAACTTTTCGCGAAAAATTTCTTCTCAAGAAACTTGACATTCTAAGCAACAAACTCTTTTGTCCTCGGTGTTATGGAGGAATTCCCAACAAATTCTTTGGGATAACCTACAAAGACGTGCTTATCCGACTTAGGTTGTAAACATTTTACTTATGCATAGCATACCAAAATTTAAGAAAAGACAATTCGGGTTTTATCCCAAACCATAACTCATATGGTGTCATTTCAACGGATCATGATGGTGCTCTTTTCAGTGAAAAAGCGGTAGTCTCTAAAGCTTTAATCCTTAAAAACATAATGGTAGTGTTATAAATGACACCCTTGATCTTACCATGTCAAACATGGTTTGATGTCATCTCTCGAATATGCCATACTCCTATGGTTTATTGGGAAACACAAATCATGGAACAATTCCTCAAGTCTTAGGTGTTTTTGCTAAACATGTAACTCAAATATCTTCCTTTATAATCGAATCATAAACTCTTTATTTTCTTGTTACAATGATTTTCCACTTCATCTTGAAAGTCTTTGAACAACTTTCAAATGTTTCATACTTCTTCCTTATTAAGTAAATATACATATATATTCACTCAAATTCTTGAAAAAGCATATGAAGCAAAAAGATCCATCGCATATGGCTACACATAATGGACTTATGCACATCAGCATGCACAATTTCCAATAAGCTAGTCATCCGTTCCTCTTTGGCCTATGAACGGAGTTTCAATTATCTCGAGGAAAGTCTCACATGCGTCAATTGATCAAAATCCAGGACTCCAAAATTCCATCAACATGGAGTTTCTTCATGTTTTCTTTCAAATATAATTCAAATAGCGATGTCACTTCATAAGTGATCTTTCAATCATTTGTCTTGCGACATTTTAGCAATAGTGTTTATGGATGTGATTTCTCCAACTAGACTTGTAAAAGTTCATCCATCCTTTATGGAATACGGTAATTATTTGAACAACCATTGTTCTCATAATACCGGAACAAAATAACAATTATTTAAACAAATCTTGAAGGCTTGGTTTGATGACAATGAAAAACACAATAACACTTTATTTGTTTTCGATGAACATCATCACTCATTCTCTTGGTAGTTACTTAGGCCATTGTAGTTCATGAATTGCGTTGTCCTGTAGGACACTTCATACCAACCAATTCGGTATCCAATACCGGTATCCAATACCTAAGAACCACATTGTTTAACAAGCAAGGAATATAGCCATAACATGTATATCTTCTATATACCTAAGTTGGACATCTCCAACCTTTTATTTTCTGCCAAATATTTTATAGATTCTCTTTCAGCAATTCCTTTTTCTTTTAAAAGAATCTATCAACATCAATAGTGGTGTCATCAACATGACACATGGTACAAAGCGTATATAGTCAAATACTAATACCTTTGGACTTGCACTTTGAAGTGGATCACCATCATCAAATGTTTGGTGTTCTTTCAAAAATCCATTCTTTAGTAATCTATTAGTGTAGTAAACATTTTACTTGCATCTTCTATTCATCCTTATCATGACAACTTTCATGATCAAGCTACTATAGCTTACAAGGAAGAATCACGAGTATAATATCAGTTCCCAAAACCTTTTTGGTAGATTCGGATGCCTAACATCTCCATCCTTCACAAATTCTCATACAATATGAGAACATGTATTTTGCTAAATTATACTCTATCATAATGCAACCAAACACACTGTTTCAGATATCACAATATCTTTCACACATGATGGTTTCTGAAACAATTTCCAGCTCCAATATAATCTTGATATTAAAACAACTTTTTGGATATCAATAATCATGGAGGCAAACATGATACTTTAGATACTAACATTGGAATTATTACTCTTGATTTAATACTACTTATTAAATTTCATGGAGTAAATAGAGTTTGCTGAAAGTTTGCAATAGGACTTATAAACTTTAAATTGACATTCAAAACAATACGATACCAGTTCGTAAAGTAAATATCCAGAATTCTATAGTTCTATTATCTCAAATAAAAACTAAGCATAAGGTAGTGAACAAATGCGAATAACTACAACAAATTATGGAAATTCACTTAGATTTAGTTTATGACAAATTGAGTTCGACTAATCCAAATTAGAAATGAACTCCTACTGAAAAATGACATCCCTCGTGCCTTTTTGGTGATTACATGAACCAAATCCACTACACCAAGTCCGATCATCATGTGAGTCGGTGTAGCTTCAAAGGCGAGCATCAATATGGTCATCACATCAACTATATGACTCATGCTTAACCTTTCGGTCCGTGTTCCAAGGCCATGTCTGTACATGCTAGGCTCGCCAAGTAAGAACCTTAGTATTCGCGTGTGTAAAACTGTCTTACACCCGTTGCATGAAAGCGTAGAGTTGACAACACCCGATCATCACGTGATGTCTCGAAACACGATCCATAGAACGGTGCATACTTAAGGAAGAACACATTTGATCTTGATATTTAAATGAGGGATCATCTTACAATGCTACTAAAAGCGCCAAACTAGCAATATAAGATGCAAACATCTAATGAGTAAAGTGAGATGATATGGTCCATGCATTTGATCACCATCATATGCATCGTGGTATGATCTCTATCATTCCTTTGTGTGTAAGGCCAAGGTCTATGGAACTTACACGTTAAGTGAGTTGTAAGAGTATCTATCATACATCTACTTACAACAATACCATATCAAGACACTAGCCCAGCAACGATCTAAACTAGACGCCTCTAATTTATCAATTGCAAGTTTTACGTGGCTTAGGGCTTTCGGAGATAGAACCGTTCTTACCTACGAACATGAACCACAACGAGGATAACTAAGTTATTAGCAACTCGTTGTAAATCAGATATTGACTATAGTAGGAGAGACAGACACCCGCCAACCACTTATGCAAAACAAGTTGCATGTCAGCCGTGGAACCGGTCTCATGTACGATGACATGTAAGGTTGGTCCGGGCCGCTTCATCCCACTATGCCACCAATATCCAAAGTACATAGAAGATGCAATAACATGATCATCATCGCCCATATATAAACATATGTGTACTACCCGTGCAAAGCACCTACGCATAGATCAGGCTCTGATACCACTGTTGGGTCCGCAGCATAGAAAACAAAAAATTTCCTACGGTGTGAACTACACGCCAAGATCGATCTACTAGGTACAAAGCAACGGGTGGACATACATCCAACGAGAACTTACCCTCGTAGACAACAAGCTTTGTTAACGAGTAGGAACTCGTGGTTGATGTAGTCGTACACTTGCCAATCTCAAGATCGTGATGAAGTCCAGCAGGTCCGGCTCCAGCACGTCCATCAGATCCATCTCCAGCACCACCAAGTCCAGCACCGCAAAGCAGCGATGCATCCGTGATCGCACACATGTCCGGTACCCCGACAACCTCCGTCCCTCGCTCCAGCAAAGCAGCGGAAGCAGCAACTCCTTTCCAGATAAAGCCACCGGGAACATGTATCTTGCTAATCCGAGACCATGGGAGAATAATACTAGAGGGGGAGAGAGATCCTTCACAAGGAGGTGTGAGTGAGAAGTGAGGAGGGGTGGCCTTTTATAGGAGGGGGGGGGTGCCCCTCCTTCATGGCCGGCGCATGGAGGAGGTGACCCTTCACCTCCTCCATTCATGTGGTGGTAACTCCCTCCACATAAATTTGCCCCTTCACATTCTCTTTTAAAGTCTCCACTTTAAATGCATTAAATTTCTCCAAATTTAATGCTCTCTCATTTAATAAAAATCTTTTATTAATTTTATTCAGAATTTTGTTAATTACTTTAATTAAGAAACATTCACATAAAACCCCTGCAACATTTCAATATTACATGCAGAACCAATTTCAGCAATTTCACCCGAAACAGTTTCGGTGTCTATTGAAATAATTCCAGCGCTTTCTTAAATCTTTATCTAAAACATATTTGCTCCAAATGGTGTCGGTATCCCTTAAGTGTGTCACCCTACGGTTCGTGAATAATGCAGACATGATCGAGACCCATCTCAGATCAATAATCAGAAGCGGGACCTGGAGATCCATACTGACTCCTACACATTCAACGATGACTCTTGTGATCATGTGAACCTTTAACATCGTAACTAAATCCCTTTGTCTCGCGATATATTACATGTCCGAGATTTGATCATCGGTATCCAAATACCTAGTTTGATCTCGTTACCGACATGCACTCTTTTCTCGTTCCCGTGATATAACATTCTAGTGATCACATCACTTGCTTGCAAGCTATTTCAATGTGATATCACCGAGAGGGCCTAGAGTATATCTATCCGTCATCGGGATGGACAAATCCCACTCTTGATCCATGAGCCTCCACATAACACCTTTGTAGCACTGAACCCACCTTTATAGTCACCATGTTACGGTGTAACATTTGATGTTATCAAGATACTCTTCCGGTGTTAGCAATTAACATGATCTCATGGTCTAAGGACTAAGATTACTTCTGTTATAGCAATATAAACATAATGACTCTGATCGTAATGCTATACTTCGGATGAATGTTCATCACATCATTCCACCAATGTTGTGACCTCGTTATTAACAACATCCAATGTCCATGATCAGGAAACCTTGATCATCTTGTTAATCAACGAGCTAGTCTATAAGAGAGGCATGACTAGGAACCTTTTATTTGTTTATTAAACACACATGTATTGACGTTTCCTATCAATACAATTATAGCATGCAAAATAAGCATTTATCATAAACAAGGAATAAGATAATAACCACTTTATTATTGCCTCTCGGGCATATTCCCTTCACAACCATATTAGCGCCTCAATCTATCCATATATATATTGATGCCTAATATTACGGTTTTGCCCAAGTCTTTCATCGAAATCTTATTTTGATGAAATTCTTAACTTGTGTCAATACAAGATACATCATTTCCAATCAACAATATGTCCTCTACAGAATGTATTAGAAATATGTCTCAGCGCTCCCACTTAATTTCTTGCAAATGCAAGCATCTTCATCATCTCCGATGAATTTAAACTATTTTAACAGTTTCATCATGGTGAAGATTCCAACTATGCTATGCTTACTTCAACTATTGAAGTTTGCATGCCCTTTTAGCACCCTTTGAATTAACAAAAACCCTTCAGACCGTGTCTTGTACACGTCCTAGGTAACCATTCTATTAGAAGAACGTTCTTTTGTTTGTTCAACTACCATACATCAAATTATATGTAGTGGTTGCTACATTAATCCGTCAAGACTAAATATCACTATGAAAGATCAAATCTTGTCATAGTCAACTCCTTGAACATTGTCGTAAACTTCTTTCCAACATGTCGACTATTTCATAGATGTTAAACATCCATGTCTATTTCTTTATAGATCCAAACACAACCGATAGGCTTCATGCCTTTCCGGAGGGTCTTTCAAGTTCAGAAATTTGATTTCTCGTGTATGGATACTATCACGGATTCTATGACTTATAGTCATTTTATGGAGTCAGGGCCCATCATCGCTTCTTTGCATGTAGTCAGTTCATCATTGTCAAAACAATAACGACTTGCTTATCAAATCTTACTATTTGATTCTTACCGACTCACACGATTCAATAGAAACTCTAATCTCGGAGATCACACCTTTTGTAATCACGGGAGCCATGAGCATTGTGGCCGCCACCGGGACACTTTCCGGCGCTACGCTACTTAGCATATATAGCTAAGGTTCAACAACCTTATCAAAGTTCTATTGTCCTCCCACTTAACTTTTTGTGAAAAATTCCTTCTCAAGAAACTTGACATTCCAAGTAACAAACTCTTTTGTCCTCGGTGTTATGGAGAAATTCCCAACATATTCTTTGGGATAACCTACAAAGACGTGCTTATCTGACTTTGGTTGTAAACATTTTACTTATGCATAGCATACCAAAATTTAAGAAAAGACAATTCGGGTTTTATCCCAAACCATAACTCATATGGTGTCATTTCAAACAGATCACGATGGTTCTCTTTTCAGTGTAAAAGCGGTAGTCTCTAAAGCTTCAATCCTTAAAACATAATGGCAGTTTTATAAATGACACCTTTGATCTTACCATGTCAAACATGATTTGATTTCATCTCTCGAATATGCCATACTCCTATGGTTTATCGGGAAACACAAATCATGGAACAATTCCTCAAATCTTAAGTGTTTTGCTAAACATGTAACTCAAATATCTTCCTTTATGATCGAATCATACTCTTTATTTTCTTGTTACAGTGATTTTCCACTTCATCTTGAAAGTCTTTGAACAATTTTCAAATGTTCCATACTTCTTCCTTATTAAGTAAATATACAGATATATTCACTCAAATTTTTGGAGAAAGCATATGAAGCAAAAAGATCCATCGCATATGGCTACACATAATGGACTATGCACATCAGCATGCACAATTTCCAATAAGCTAGTCACATTCCTCGCTGGCCTATGGACGGAGTTTCAATTATCTCGAGGAAAGTCTCACATGTGTCAATTGATCAAAATCAAAGACTCCAAAAATCCATCAACATGGGGTTTCTTCATGTTTTCTTTCCAATATAATTTAAAACAGCGATGTCACTTCATAAGTGATATTTTAATCATTTGTCTTGCGACATTTTAGCAATAGTGTTTATGGATGTGATTTCTCCCATTAGACTTGTAAAAAGTTCATCCATCCTTTATGGAATACGGTAATTTATTTGAACAACCATTGTTCTCGTAATACCGGAACAAAATAACAATTATTAAAACAAATCTTGAAGGCTAGGTTTGACGTCAACGAAAAACACAATAACACTTTATTTGTTTTCGATGAACATCATCACTTATTCTTTTGCTAGTTACTTAGGCCATTGTAGTTCATGAATTGCATTGTCATGTATGACACTTCATACCAACCAATTCGGTATCCAATACCGGTATCCAATACCTCAGAACCACATTGTTTAACAAGCAAGGAATACATCCATAACATGTATATCTTCTATATACCTAAGTTGGACATCTCCAACCTTTTCTTTTCTTCCAAATATTTTATAGATTCTCTTTCAACAATTCCTTTTCTTTTAAAAGAATCTATCAACATCAATAGTGGTGTCATTCACATGACACATAGTACAAAGCTTGTATATAGTCAAATACTAATACCTTTAGACTTGCACTTTGAAGTGGATCACCATCATCAAATGTTTGGAATTCTTTCAAAAATCCATTCTTTAGTAATCTCTTAGTGTAGTAAACATTTTACTTACATCTTCTATTCATCCTTATCATGACAACTTTCATGATCAAGCTACTATAGCTTATAAGGAAGAATGACGAGTATAATTTTAGTTCCCAAAACCTTTTGGGAGATCCGGATGCTTAGCATCTCCATCCTTCACAAATTCTCATACAGTATGAGAACATGTATTTTGCTAAATTATACTCTATCATAATGCAACCAAAAACATTGTTTCAGATATCACAATATCTTTCACACATGATGGTTTCTGAAACAATTTTCAGTTCCAATATAATCTTGATATTAAAACAAGTTTTGAATATCAATAATCATGGAGGCAAACATGATACTTTAGATGCTAACAATGGAATTCTGACTCTTGATTTAATACTACTTATTAAACTTCATGGAGTAAATAGAGTTTGCTGAAAGTTTTGCAATAGGACTTATAAACTTTAAATTGACATTCAAAACAATACGACACCAGTTCATAAAGTAAATATCTAGAATTCTATAGTTCTATTATCTCAATTAAAACTAAACATAAGGTAGTAAACAGATGCCAATGACTACAACAAATTATGCAAATTCACATCGATTTAGTCTATGAAAAATTGAGTTTGACTAATTCAAATTAGAAATGAACTCCCACTCAAAAACGACATCCCTCGTGCCTTTTTGGTGATTACATGAACCAAATCCACTACACCAAGTCCGATCATCACGTGAGTCGGTGTAGCTTCAAAGGCGAGCATCTATATGGGCATCATATCAACTATATGACTCACGCTTAACCTTTCGGTCCGTGTTCCGAGGCCATGTCTGTACATGCTAGGCTCGCCAAGTAAGAACCTTAGTACTCGCATGTGTAAAACTGTCTTACACCCGTTGTATGAAAGCGTAGAGTCGAGTACACCCGATCATGACGTGATGTCTCGAAACACGATCCATAGAATGGTGCATACTTAAGGAAGAACACATTTTATCTTGATATCTAAATGAGGGATCATCTTACAATGCTACCAAAAGCGCAAAACTAGCAGTATAAGATGCTAACATCTAATGTGTAAAGTGAGATGATATGGTCCATGCATTTGATCTCTATCATTTGCATCGTGGTATGATCTCTATCATTCCTTTGTGTGTAAGGCCAAGGTCTATGGAACTTACACATTGAGTGTGTCGTAAGAGTATCTATCATACATCTACTTACAATAATACCATATCAAGACACTAGCCCAGCAACAATCTAAACTAGATGCCTCTAATTTATCCATTGCAAGTTTTACGTGGCTTAGGGCTTTCGAAGATAGAACCAGTCTTACCTACGAACATGGAACCACAACGAGGATAACCAAGTTATTAGCAACTCGTTGTAAATCAGATATGGACTATATAGTAGGAGAGACAGACACCCGCCAGCTACTTATGCAAAACTAGTTGCATGTCAGTCGTGGAACTGGTCTCATGTACGATGACATGTAAGGTTGGTCCAGGCCGCTTCATCCCACTATGCCACCAATATCCAAAATACATAGAAGATGCAATAACATAATCATCATCGCCCACATATAAACATATGTGTACTACCCGTGCAAAGCACCTACACATAGATCAGGCTCTGATACCACTATTGGGTCCGCAACATAGAAAACAAAAAAATTCCTACGATGAGAACTACACGCCAAGATCTATCTACTAGGTACAAAGCAACGGGTGGACATACATCCAACAAGAACTTACCCTCGAAGACAATGAGTTTTGTTAACGAGTAGGAACTCGTGGTTGATGTAGTCGTACACTTGCCGATCTCAAGATCGTGAGGAAGTCACGGTGCCGCAACTCAGCAGCGCATCCGTACTCGCACACACGTTCAAGCCACCGGACAACCTCCACCTCCTCGCTCCAGCGATCCAGCGGAAGCAGCAACTCCTTCTAGACGAAATGCCACCGGGAACATGTATCTCGCTAATCTGAGACCATGGGGGAATAATTCTAGAGGGGAAAGTGATCCTTCACAAGGAGGTGTGAGGAAGAAGGAGGAAGAGGGTGGCCTTTTATAGGAGGAGGGGGTGCCCCTCCTTCATGGCCGGCGCATGGGGGTGACTCCTCACCTCCCCCATTCATGCGCGAGGGAGGAGCAGGAGGAAGGCTCAAGAGAAGATCATCAAGACGAAGGCAAAAAGATCTGCCACGACCGGAGTGTCCGGCCAGATCCACTCGGACTTTCCGGCCTGGTCGAGAGGCGAACTGGTGAGGACATTCAGTATGCCAGTCCGGACACTACCCGGACGCCATCGGGAAACTTCAGAGTTTCCGGCCAGACCGGACCGTCCGGCACACTTCACCCGGAGTGTCCGGCCTGACCGGACTGTCCGGCCGATTTCGACCGGAGTGTCCGCCCGCCGACCGAATCTGGTCCGAGTCGGTTTGTATCAGTTTGAGTCGTTTGCGTTTAGTTTTGGTTTCTGGTCGCTCCAGCCGCCCTTATAAGCTATGGGACGACCTCTAGTTAGGGTTTAGACCATGTTAAAATATTTTGGAGTTGTTTCTTTCATAGAACCTCTGGAATTACCCTGTGTTCGAATCTACGAACTATAATTGAGTGTGATCTGTTGTTCCATTGGGAATTAGTAGATTGCATACTACTGTTTGTGGTCACGGCTGCGTGCGCAAGAGCGTGGTGTTGTGAATATCCTACAAGGTTCGAGAGCTGTTGCATTGGCATCGGGATCGAGCGGGAGAGTTCATAGCTACAGGCTAGTTATCTATCATCCACCATTATCATTGCCATCCGCTTATTGAGAAGATCGGGCCACCCCATATCATCTTGGTATCATATTTCCAGTGTTGCCTCGGTAAGCATCCACAAATCCATCCATAGATCAGAGAGTGTTTTCGCCCTATACAGAAAAAGCCTTACAAAAAGATTTGCCATAGACTAGATTGCATCGTTTTCGAGTTTTAGTTGCTGATTGTATCTTCTCGTAGATCCGATCTGCAGGTTTTTCCTCGTAGGAGTCTAGTTTTCGTTTGTGTCTAGGTTTAGGGTTTGATCTTCTTTTCCGCTGTTCCCATCGTTTCCGTTTCCGCAAGTGTTTTTTCGTTTTTCCGAGTCTACATAGCGTACCTTTGTTTGCATACCATAGACACAGCCTATCTATAGCATCTGTGCCTAGGAACGTACCCACGAGACTAGTTGCTTTGCTCCGACAGGCTGCTCATTAGGGTTTGCAGTGCAGAAATTTTTCGATAGGCAAAACCGGACTATCCGGCCGAATCACACTGGACTATCCGGCCCATTTCTGTTATAAGTTGTTGTGCTCATTTGCATTGAGTAATATAGTTAAAAAAAGAGAATAAGTATAAAAAAAAGATAAAAGAGCTACAAGCCTGAGAAAAAAAAAGAGATATAGAAGTGTGCAATATTGGAGGCCTTGTTGTGTATAGCACTAGTAGTTTGAGCAATCTTGTGCCTGTTCTATTTGAGCTCTTACTAGCGTCTCTCTTGTGCATTGCAATATTCCTTTTCATAAGTTGCTTTGCCACGTTTATCTCCACTGTGTGTGTTTCTTGGGTTTTTGTACGATCAACACTAGGACTTGTTTGCGGTGTAGATAGGATACCATACCTATAGCTCCACCTTAAATAACCCGTGTGCCCTGCGATCGTTCTCTATACCTTTGATATTCACTTCATCACATCAAGTGCATCAATCTTTGATTTTGTTTTGTAGAGCATCTCTATTCACTTTGGAACGGTAGGATCTCCTTTCTTATTAGTTGTGAGTGAGTTGTGAGAGTTTCCACCATACAGATTTTGATTTTTGCACTAACCTACTAATCATGTCTTCTAGTGATGATGATGTTGTGTTGCAGAAAAAGAAGGATGAGGAGCTCGTCAATTGGCGTGAATATGAGGCTTTGAAATCCCACTTGACACGTGTGTTTACTAACATGACAGATGCCATTGACAAGAATCTCCAAGATATGAATATGAGATTGGATCAGCATGTTGTGACAGTTGATACTATCCAAACGCAAGTGGCTACGCTCAATGTCAATGTCACTACTTTGCAGCAGTCCATTGAGGGTTTGACAGCCGCCTTGCATAGAAGGGAAGATCCTCAACATGATGATGCCTTTGATGATGTCGATGAGGGTAGCGGTGTTGATGTTGCTCCACATGTTGGCAGGGGACGTGCTATTCCCCTTGTCCATGCACCTGCTCATGGTTGTGGGTTTGCCCATCTTGTGCGTGGTCCACGTGTGCCCAACCAAGCTACTGATGACGATTTGGGCAAGCCAAAATTCTTGATTCCTAAGTTTGATGGTTCCATTGATCCTGAAGACTACCTCACCTAGGAATTGAAGATTGAGAAACTCTGGAGATTATTTGACTATCCAGAAGATAAGAAGGTCAAGCTTGCCGCATCTGAATTTGATGGTTATGCTTTGCATTGGTGGGATGCTCTTGTGCAACATAGGAGGGAGGATAATGAACTTCCTGTGATGGATTGGCGCGAGATGAAGCAAATCATGAAGGCTCGTTTCGTACCAACCAACTACTTGCGATCAGTTTTTGATAAATTGACGCAACTGAAGCAAGGCACCATGGCAGTTGATGAGTACTACATGGAGATGGAGATGCTTATGCAGCGTGCTCGAGTTCGTGAGTCCATTGAGATGACCATGCAGCGATTCCTAAACAATCTGAAGTTACCAATCAAGAGCATTGTTCGTCATCACAAGTATGAGACCATGAATGAGTTATTGCATCATGCTAGAGAGGCCGAATCCCAGTTGGCAGAAGAGGCGAAGTCACGCGCTCGTTTTCCATCCTCCAGCAGATTTTCGGCCAGATCTACACCTCCTACAGTCACGCCACCAGCTGCTGCTCCATTTACACCATTGGCCAAACCAGCAAGTACACATTCGTTTGGTTCTAATGCTTGGGAACCCGCTGTTCCTGCTGCTAGCTCGGGTTCCAACATGTCTACTGCACGTACTCGTGATGTAGTGTGCCATACTTGTGGAGGTAGAGGTCACTACAAGAAGTATTGTCCAAACATCAAGGTTATGTTTGTTAATGAACAAGGTGAAGTAGAAAGTGGAGATGAAGCTTCTGAGGATGATATTGATGACGGCGAGGATGGTGCTGATGCATATGCTGAGCGTGCACCCACTATTGTCGTATCTTCACGTGTACTTAGTGTGCAACCGGTTGAGGAATCCCAGCATTGCAACTTGTTCCAAACAAAAGCTCTAGTTGGACCAAAGAAAGCTTGCAAGGTAATTATTGATGGAGGTAGTTGCAGAAATCTTGCAAGTAAGGAACTATGTGCCAAACTGAATTTGACATATTTACCTCATCCCAAGCCATACTACATACAATGGTTGAGCAACAATGGTGAGATGAAGGTAAATCATATGGTACGTGTGAATTTTCAAATAGGGCCATACAAAGATTCTATTGATTTTGATGTGGTTCCTATGACTGTTTGTCACCTACTATTGGGTCGGCCTTGGCTCTATGATCGCCATGTGCAACACAATGGCTGAGCCAATACATATCACTTGGAATTCAAAGGAAAGAAGATTACTATGCAGCCAATGACACCACAAGAAATTGTGAATGATTCTCGCCAGAAGATAGAGGTGAACTTCAAGGAAGATACTACCACTCGGCGAGACTGTGTAACAGCTGCTCCTGATGTAATTGAGCCTAAATTGAGTGATATAACGAAAAGTGAGAGAGTGTCTGGTTTATTGATACTATCCACCAAGGAGGATATGAGAGAGTTTCATGAGATCCTACAGCCATGCCACTTGTGCTCATGTATAAGGGCGAGGTATTGGTTTCTAACGACATGATCCCTATTTCTCTTGGTGTCTCTTCTGTTTTGCAGGATTTTGGGGATGTGTTTTCAGAAGATGTACCTGCAGGTTTGCCCCCATTGCGTGGTATAGAACATCAAGTGGACCTAGTTCCTGGCGCCACACTTCCCAACCGTGCACCTTACAGGACTAATCCCGAAGAAACTAAGGAAATTCAGAAGCAAGTACAAGCGTTGCTGGATAAAGGGTACATTCGTCTCTCTCTTAGCCCTTGTGCTGTTCCTGTTATTTTAGTTCCTAAGAAAGATGGTACATGGCGCATGTGTGTTGATTGTAGAGCGATTAATAACATCACTATTCGATATCGTCATCCTATTCCACGCTTAGAGGATATGCTCGATGAATTGAGTGGTGCTGCTGTTTTCTCTAAAATTGACTTGCGTAGTGGTTATCATCAAATTAGGATGAAAGAAGGGGATGAATGGAAAACTGCTTTCAAAACTAAATTCGGTTTGTATGAGTGGTTAGTTATGTCGTTTGGTCTTACTAATGCACCTAGTACTTTCATGCGTTTGATGAATCATGTTTTGAGAGAGTTTATTGGTCGCTTCGTGGCTGTTTACTTTGATGATATACTCATATATAGCCACACCGAATCTGAACATTGCACTCATATTAGACAAGTTTTGCAAGTGTTACGTGATAATAAACTGTATGCTAATCTTGAGAAGTGTACATTTGCAAAAGATAAGGTCATATTCCTAGGATTTGTTGTTTCTAAGCATGGAGTAGAGGTAGATCAATCTAAAATTGAATCAATTCAGAATTGGCCTACTCGGATGAATGTTAGTCAAGTGCGTAGTTTCCACGGTCTCGCTGGTTTCTATAGGCGCTTTGTGAAAGATTTTAGCACCATTCCTGCACCATTAAATGATTTGACAAAGAAAGGTGTTCCTTTTGTATGGGACGCGGCTCAAGACATTGCATTTGATACGTTAAAACGTTTGCTTACTTCTGCACCATTACTTGCATTACCTGATTTTTTGAAGCAATTTGAAGTTGAATGTGATGCTAGTGGTATAGGCATAGGTGGTGTTTTGATGCAAGAGGGTCGGCCTATAGCTTATTTTACTGAGAAATTGACTGGTGCTCGTTTGAACTATTCTATCTATGATAAAGAATTGTATGCACTTGTTATAGTACTTGAGGTTTGGCAACATTATTTGTGGCCAAAAGAATTCATCATACATTCTGATCATGAAGCATTGAAATACTTGAAAGCTCAATCAAACTTGCATAGAATATTAGCTAAATGGGTTGAGTTCACTGAGTCTTTTTCTTACATCATTAACTATAAGAAGGGAAAACAAAACGTTGTTGCTGATGCTCTATCTAGGAAGAACATGCTATTAACCAATCTTGATGTTAAAATTCCTGGATTAGAAGCTATTTGTGCACTTTATGCAACCGACCATGATTTTGCTGAACCATATCGTTTGTGTGCTCTTAGAAACGCATGGGATAAGTATCATATACATGATGGATATTTGTTTCGAGCTAACAAACTATGTATTCTAGAATCGTTGTTGCGTTTGTTCTTAGTGCAGGAATCACATGCTGGTGGTTTGATGCGTCACTTTGGGCGTAAGAAGACATTGCTCATGCTTGATGATCACTTTTATTGGCCCAAGATGAGGCGTGATGTGTACCGATTTGTGAGCCAATGTATTACATGCCACAAGTCGAAAAGCTGAAGCCTCACGGTTTGTATACACCTCTCTCTGCACCGACTATTCCATGGGAAGACATTAGTATGGATTTTGTGCTAGGTCTACCTAAAACTCAGAGAGGTCATGATTCTATATTTGTGGTAGTGGATAGGTTCTCTAAGATGGCTCATTTTATTGCCTTCCACAAAAGCGACGATGCGTCGCATGTTGCTAACCTGTTTTTCAGGGACATCGTGAGATTACATGGAGTACCAAAGACGATTGTTTCTGACCGTGATGTGAAGTTCATGAGCTACTTTTGGAAGACCTTATGGGGCAAGCTAGGAACGAAGTTGTTGTTCAGTACTACATGTCATCCCCAAACAGATGGTCAAACGGAGGTGGTGAATCAAACATTGTCACAGCTACTAAGGACCATGATTAAAAAGAATCTACGGGAGTAGGAAGAGTGTTTGCCACATGTTGAGTTTGCTTACAACAGGGCTGTGCATTCAACTACTCAGCTTTGTCCTTTTGAGGTGGTGTATGGTTTCAAGCCATTGACGCCACTTGATATGTTTCCTCTGCCATTACATGAGAGAGTTGATATGGAGGCATCAAAACGTGCTGATTATGTGAAGAAAATACATGAGAAGACTCGAGAGGCTATTGAGAAGAAAGGCAAGAACATTGCTGCTGCAAGGAATCAAGCAAGGAAAGAAGTGTTGTTCGAGCCTGGAGATATGGTTTGGGTGCATCTACGCAAGGATAGGTTCCCACTACTTCGAAAGTCAAAATTGAAGCCACGTGGTGCCGGTCCTTACAAGGTGTTAGCCAAGATTAATGATAACTCCTACTCGGTTGATATACCTATTGAGGAGTTTGGTGGAGTTAGCAATAGCTTCAACGTTGCTGATTTGTCACCATATGCTGGAGAAGACCTTGGAGCATCGAGGTCGACGCCTTTTGAAGGGGGGGAGATGATGAGGACATCCCTACAATTACACCTACCCCAATGACTACTGAAGATGCTACAACTGTTGCAAGAAAGGATCAGTCCAATGAGATTAGAATTGGACCTATTACAAGAGCTCGTGCTAAGCTACTGGAACAACAAGTGAATTTACTCCTAAACGAATCCGGTACTTTGATTGATGAGAACTTTATACTGCCTAAGTCTATGCATTTATGTATGATCACGTTCGTTGGAGAAACAAGCATGGCGCGAGGAGGAGAAGGGCTACAAGAGAAGACCAACATGATGATCGCCCAAGGATGCGCGAGGGAGGAGCGGGAGGAAGGCGCAAGAGAAGATCATCAAGATGAAGGCAAAAAGATCTGCCACGACCGGAGTGTCCGGCCAGATCCACCCGGACTGTCCGGCCTGGTCGAGAGGCGAACTGGCGTGGACATTCAGTATGCTAGTTCGGACACTACCCGGACGCCACCTGGAAACTTTAGAGTTTCCGGCTAGACCGGACTGTCCGGCACACTTCACCCGGAGTGTCCGGCCTGACCGGACTGTCCGGCCGATTTCAACCGGAGTGTCCGCCCGCCGACCGAATCTGGTCCGAGTCGGTTTGTATCAGTTTGAGTCGTTTGCGTTTAGTTTCGGTTTCTAGTCGCTCCAGCCGCCCTTATAAGCTATGGGACGACCTCTAGTTAGGGTTTAGACCACGTTAAAATATTTTGGAGTTGTTTCTTTCATAGAACCTCTAGAATTACCCTGTGTTCGAATCTACCAACTATAATTGAGTGTGATCTGTTGTTCCATTGGGAATTAGTAGATTGCATACTACCGTTCATGGTCACGGCTGCGTGCGCAAGAGCATGGTGTTGTGAATATCCTACAAGGTTCGAGAGCTGTTGCATTGGCATCAGGGATCGAGCGGGAGAGTTCATAGCTACAGGCTAGTTTTCTATCATCCACCATTATCATTGCCATCCGCTTACTGAGAAGATCGGGCCACCCCATATCATAAGTACCATAATTTTTCAAAGCTCTTTATGAGACTTGGATCCCTGCTTCCTTCTATGAAGGCCTTTCTTCCACTTTTATATTGAGTCTCCACCTTCTATCTTTATGCACCAATTAAGAGAGCATAGTTGTCATTTTTAGTTCTATGTGCATTGTCCCAAGACTTGTTGATTGATGCATAACTTTGATATTGCTTGTTCCTAAACTATTTGTATCTAGTCACCCTTATGAACTTTGAAGGTGTCCTATGCATTTATGTTTTGCTACTCTATGAGGGACAAGCTGAATAACATTCTCATTATGCTTTCTTTATGTAAAACAAACAAACGTCTTGCAAAGCATTGTTATTCATGAATCTTTTGTTTGTGCCTTTTCATGTTACAACATAGTTGCTATGTCTTATTGTTAGAACTCTATCTTTCATGATTCATGTTTAGAGTACCTTAAGCCCAGCTATCAATACTTCTACAATAATGATGATCAAGATTGTGTTGTCTGCATGTCACCTCTTAAATTATATTTATTTCGATCGTTTACCTACTCGAGGACGAGCAGGAACTAAGCTTGGGGATGTTGATACGTCCATAACGTATCTATAATTTTTGATGGTTTTATGCTAATAATATGCTTTTGACACTCCTTTTTTAATAAAGTTTATGATTTATTTGGACTAACCTACTAATAGTTCCAAAAGTGCACAGTGTTCTTGTTTCACACTTTGATGTGTAGGAATTACCAAGAATACAAGTGGATACCTTGTTGGAGTCAAATTGGGATTTTTCCAGAAATCTGTCTCAGAACTCTTTTTGAAGATGGTCACGTTTCGGATCAAAGACGGCGTCAACCGTAAAACTCTTCAACTACAAAGTTGTTGGAAATTTCGCGACAAACATTCTGAAAATAAAATTTAGCTGATTCCAAGTCAGGACGGGCCTTTTAGATCCGATTTACTACAGCCCAAGATGGGGTGACGGGAATCCGAGAAGCTATATAAAGGGAGGAAACCTAATTCGCCCAGGGCATCTCCACCAACGAATTTGCAGCCACCAAAGCCATGTTTTGCCTCCCTGATGGATCCCATCTCCATGGGGGAGGAATCCCAAGAAGCCATGAAGGAAGGGGGCTAAGGGGCGGTGCTCCCCCATGATACCGGCGGCGGGGAAGGAGTCCCCCGCGCCACCGCCGGTGCCACCGCCGCCCTCTTCACCATCTTCACCGTCATCTCCATCACCTAATCCTCCTAGTATGCAGTGATTCATCCTCCCACATACCTCTATACCGTCCTATGTAAACATGGTGTTTGATGCTATAAGTTATAATCATATGATCTATGTAATGTTTGCGTAGTTTGTTTGTTCTTAGATTGAATGGTTGAACGTCTTTGGTTCATTAGAGTTGTTGATATGGTACAGTCCTTTGGTGTCCATTATATTTGTGCACGCATGGATTAAACATCATAGGGTTTGTAGTATGAGTAAGAGGAAGGGGGTAGTTCTGTTGGAGTGACAGAAACCTGAGGACGCGAACCGGAACGTTGCACGTATGGGAATAAGAGGACCATTAAACATAAGGCTATGGTTGGGGAAACCTTAATGCATTGATTAGTACTTACGGATGTTTGCTAACAATCCAATCATATAGTACATGTAATTCCAAGTAGTGAAGAGCATGTATATTTAGCCTCTCTCACATAGAAAACTGCATCGAAGACAATGAACCCAATCTATTCGCTATTTAAACTTGGACAAAGCCACAACAATTATCACCACTATTCCACACTCATGGTTCTGTTAGTTTAGTGTATTTTATTGCTGCAGCAACTAGCTTTACTTTCTTGTTATTTATTATCATGCAAAGCTATCTCTATTACTTGTATTGTTGCTCTAGTTTTATTTCCTAGATAATGCAAACGTTTAGTGTGCGTAGAGTTGTATCAGTGGTTGATAGAACTTGAGAGAATATTTATCCTACCTTTAGCTCCTCGTTGGGTTCGACACTCTTACTTATCGAAAAGGCAACACACAATCCCTTATACTTGTGGGTTATCACTCCTCAATTGACTCGAGTTTCTCCTCTAAGGATGCTCGAGCTTCCTCTTCTTCCTCTAAGGCATTCTTCAAAGAGGCTATTTCCAATGCATCTTCTCTTTCAATTCTACCTTTTTCTTCGAGAAGTTCTTCAGAATGAGCAAGTTGACTCATAAGAGCATCAAAGTGGAGTTTGTGCTCACCTTGCAAGTTAGTGAAAAAATTGTCCAAAGCAATAACTTCTTCTTTTATCTTAAGACTAGTATGATCATCCATATCCATATTTATATTAGTCTTAGGAAACAAAAAAATAGAAGATGATACATCGGACCCTCTTACCAAAAGGCAAGTGACATTGTTGTTGATGAAATTTTCATTTGGAGAGTCGAAGAGTGATGAGGGAGTAGATGTGGTGGCTATAGCAGCCACCTCTCGAGAACTATCTTCATCCTCTTCATCTTCACTTATAGAGGAATATTCTTCTTGTGCCACCAAGACAATCTTGGGTTGCTTCTTGTAAGGACCATTCTTTTTGATAAATGGCTTCTTCTGAGGTGCCTTGGACTTTTCTTTGAGGATGAGCCTGCCCCCATTGTCTTCTCTACTTTGATATGGACATTCAGCCACAAAGTGCAGCCTATCTCCAGAATTGTAGCATGTTCTCAGTTTTGGGTCATTCTCTCTTCTTCCACTTGACCCATTCTTGCGCTCGAGTTCAGACTTGGCCTTGGCTGGATCCTTCCAAAAATTCCTTGCATAGAAAGCCATGTACTCACCATGAGCACACTTGACTTCCTCGGGATAGCCCATGGAGACAACATCATATCCTCTTTCATCCTCATCTTGCTCAACAACATTTGATTTAAGATCCACATTGACTCCTTTTTGCATCCCAATAGCCCGAGCACGGGCTTTTTCGGCGTTCTTGGCTGCAACTTTGAAGGATGCCATTTCTTGAATGACTTCATTGGAAGTCATTTGGTGGTAGTTGTGTCTACCTTGCAAACTCTTCAAGTCCGTTGGCTCAAATAGCATGAGGGCACTCAGATATTTCCTTTTGATCCAGGCATCGTCAATGTGAGTGGCTCCATGCTTTCTAAATGTTGTTGCAATGCTCTTGACCCTTCTATACATGTCTTCATGGTCCTCACCATCCAACATGTAGAAACCTTCAGCTTCATTACTAGGAGCATCGTACCTATTCCTTCTCATTCTTTCATTTCCAATGAATAGGTCGGTGAGAGCATCCCAAGCTTCTTTGGCGGTGTTGAAATGCTCAATGTGGGGCATGTCCTTGGGACCCACTCAGAGCTGAATCATGTGGAGCACCGTTGCATTCAATTGACTATCCATAACTTCTCTTCTAGTCAAGTTGGTGGGGTCTCCAATATGAAGACCATCTTCGATAATCCTCCAAAGTTGAATTGACGAACTGCATACATGAGATTTCATTAAGAATTTCCATTGATTAAATGTAGATGCAGTAAGCTTGGGTGGATCACCCCTATTGTTTATATGAGGATGAGGAATGGGTGGGTCGGGAGAATATAGATGAGGAACCTCACTATAGTCCTCCTTACCACTTCCCTTCTTGGAGGCGGAACCATTATGTTTTCACCTACCACTTCATCTTCCTTAGATCCGGTGTGAGCCTTATCCTTGGATAGAGGAGTGGTGGCCTCAGAGGAAGATGGAGATGGGGATGTAGATGATGTGATGCGAGCAATCATTTGCTGCATCTCCTCCATCTTGGTCTCAAAGGATTTCAACAAGGTTGTTTCCAACTTCTTGAGGTCATCCATTGTGACCTTGTCCACAACCTCATTCCCATTTTCCTTAGTACCCATACTTCTCTTAGGCGGTTAAGCCCGAATAAAGAGACGGGGCTCTGATACCAATTGAAATGGATCGTATGGGCACCTAGAGGGGGGTGAATAGGTGCTACTTCATATTTTAATGCTTTTTCAATTTTAGGCTTGACACAAAAGGTAAATTTTCTAGATATACTACTATGGAGAATTTCCCTATATACAAACATAACTACTAGCGAATAAAGGCGAGTGAGATAGAGGAACGAGTAAACCATAGTGGAGCACGCGGAGACACAAGATTTGTTTTACCGCAGTTCCTTCCTTGTTAAGGGAAGTACATCTGCGTTGGAGGGGTGGGTGGTACTAAGACCACCACGCCACAATAGGCCTCACCCTATTCTCCGATGGATCCTATAACACCCCAAAAAATATTAATCAAGATTATCAGGTTCTAATCACCTAAGTTTAGGGTTAAAAAACTTTTATTATTAAATTGAATATGAGTGTATGTGTGATTTGCATTAGTGTAAGAATGAGTACAATTGCCATGTTTGATTTCTACAATTGATAAGGAATGGTTTAAACACGAATACTACATCGTCTAGGCCAATTACAAACAAAATCAAAAGCAAGGAAATTCAAATATGAATCATATGATCAGATGGTCATTTTGACCAAAATGATCCACTAGACCACTTTGAATGTTCCTAGTAAAAGATTTCTAACAGAAACATTTCCAATTCTTTTCACCCCTTGCTAGACCAAGTCAAAGTGAACCCAAGCCCACTTTACAAACTCACAGAAACTATTTTCAAATCTATTTAAAGGACAATTCAAAATTGAATCAAGTGTATGTACTAAGATCACCATTTTGCAAAAACCACTCAAATTAATTCACCTTGACTTTTCCAAGCAACCATAGAAACTCAAGCAAGTACTCAGAACACTCACCAAATTTCATTCAAAAATTTCAAATTTGAATTCATGCGGCCATTTGGTCGAACACATTGCAGACACAGAAATCCACTGCCTAACTTCCACTGTTTTGAGCAGTGATCACTCACCCATTTGTCCCCTCTGCACTCCCCTGGTCTCCCCCAACAGCCAGCAGCGCAAGACACGCATCCCCCGTGTTGCGCCAGTGCAGCGCTGCCCGAAGCTCGCCGCGCCAGCTGACCAAGGATCACTCACAGCAGCTAGCGCCGCCCTCTACCATGATGACCAGGAGACAGGCGACCGTCCACCGCTACCCTCTGTCCACCCCTCGACCACAGGAAAGCCATGGACCACCCGAAAACCACTGCGCCCATTTCTTTGCTGCCATGCCGAGAGCGCGCCAGAGCGCCACAGCCGACACGCGCACACACACCGCACCTCGCCCTCTCCGCGTGTGCACACACTCACCATGAACCTAGCTACCTCCCAGACATGCCCGTACGCCGCTGCATGGACCGTAGCCACTGTACGCCGTATCGAACGCCGCCGCTCCTGCGCAGAGCATCGACCGTTCCCGACAAATCTCGATCGCCCCTTGCCGCGCCATTAAGCGTGTGATGACTGCCCTGAAGTACCGCATCGAACCCTACCCTCAGCCACACCGATAGCTCGTTGTACGCCGTCGCCGGAGGAGCCAGCCGATGCCGCAGTGTCCCCATCGCCGGTGTATAAATAGAGGCCACCCCAGCCTCAATTCTCCACACCACCTCACTCCCCAATCCTCATAGAACATCCCACACCCTTCCCCGGAGCAAGGCGAGAACCAGCCCGCCGGAATTTAGCCGGAGTCTGCCTCTGCAGAGGAAGAAGGAAGCCGTCAATTGGAGCCACCCTAGGAGCTACCGTGATCGCGCCTCGAACCGCCGTCGATGACAACCCCATTCGCCCCCATCACCGACCCTAGTTGGAGCCCTGGTGAGCCTCACATGACCCCCACCGCCGCGTTAGGGTTCAGTTCTCGTCGGAGCTGTTCGACGTAGAAGATGAACCTCAGTCGTTAGATCGTGTTCTAATCATAGGGCTCAGGTTGAAACATACCGTTTCGGGTTAGATGAGCCACTCACTAGTGGGACCCCCTGTCAGCAGCCCGCTGCGCCAGCGCAGTGCAGTTGGGCCAGCCCGTTTACTTTCTCGTGCAGAGCCTGTTGATTTAAATAGGATTTTTCTAATTTAGTAAAAACCAGATTCTGTCAGTAGATTTAAAAATCAATTCAAAGAGATTCACATAACGAATTGCATGATTCCAATTTTGTTAGAAAGATATTCAAATTATCTATCCAAGCCTATTGGATTCAAACCATTTGAAATTATAGATCACCTATAGTAAAAATAACAAGACAGAGACTTTTCCAACTTCAAACATTTTCCAAAAATCACCCATAAATGCTTTTGAGTTGATTCCAACTGTCAGAAATCACATTTGACAAGATCTATCTGAATATGTAAAAATATTTAGGTTTACATGCAGTGATCTTGGACTAGTACTAAAGGAATGCTATATAGGCATTTCTAGTCACTTTAATTGTATTAAAAAGTAATTTTAAACCTTATAAAATATGACCACCACTTTAAATCACATTCCCAAGTATTAGAATATGTGGTGATGACATGTGTCAACATGATCCCATATTTTTAATTGGAGAATATTAAATCTGAAGTATTTTCAATGAGTATAAATTACTTTTCTAAAATAAGATAAATAAGACTAGGTCTTTATTTCATGTGATGATTGTGATGATGCTAGATCATCATGAACCTTAGTTTTCTAAATAGAAATAGTTAAATATTGTTTGGTGATTGTGTACCCCGTATTCATTAATAGACGCTAGTACTGACCCGGGATACGAGGAGGAGGAGTATGAAGAAGAAGAAGAAGAAGAAGAGAACTTCAACCACTGCACTACACAAGGCAAGCTAACATTTGCAAGTTTCCTAACTATGCAAGCCAGCACTACAAGTTAACTATGCAAGTTAACACTTGCCAACTTCATAACCTATGCAAGATGCATTAGGCATGCTTTGGTCATGCAATCTTGATTATACCAATCCCAAGTTTTACTAGCAAGATTTAGTCTTTTACTTTTACCAAAGTTCTTTACTTTTAGTTAGTAATTTGTGAGTATTGGAAAAATAGGATAGATACCATAAAGAGTATAAAACTAGGCCTAAGTAGTTATAATTAGATGTCATCAAAAGGCATAAACTAGAGTTGGATAGTTACACTTGATTAGCACCCCTCATTAGTGAATACCCTCAACTTTAGTGGCTAGTGCTAAGCATAAAAGTTGATCACTTTAGATGGGAATACTTGGTGAAAATGAATATGAAAACCTTGGAATGATGATTAATTCTATTGAAATGTTTTGACATGTGTTGAGAAACACAATGGGTGATGATAAAAATGTTGAGGCATGAGCCTTGGCCCTTTATAAAAACTTATGGTTGGGTTCGGATGCGATACCATTCCAATTTTACCGTATAACCACAATACCTTAATTGGGTAGGGCTTAACTGGAAGTTTATATGCTTTAGTATGGGTTCCCTTGCGGCCATACTAGAGTGTGTAATTGAAAGGTTATGATTGATTATCCGCATACTAAGTATGATGATTCAGGGTTATCCCTGACGGATGTATCAAATTTTGTGGTGAAAGTGTACCACCTCTGCAGAGTGTCAAACTATTCGAATAGCCGCGCTCGCGGTCATGGACAATTGGAGTGGCCATACTGTTCCGTTGTTAGATGTTTTCAAAAATGACTTGTGAATTGAACTATGACTTTGACTTGACCACAACAGGATTGTGGACATGAAAACTAGGTTCCCACTTAAGTGATGTAGAGCATTAAATTAGTTTTCTTTACTTCTAAACTCAGTATGAGATAAACCTGGCTTTTTGAAAATAAACCTAGAGCTTAAGATTCCTACTAGAACTACCTTACTTGTTAGTGATAGTTTGCAAGTACTTAAAGAGTACTCATGGCTTTGTCGCTGGCTATTCCCGTGGCCAGACTATGAGGAGGACTACCAAGAAGATGGACAGCAGGAGGTCTATGACAACTAGGATCATCTCCCATCGTCAGCATTGCCTGTGACCCTGAAGATGGAGCCCTTACTACGTTTACTTTCCACTGCTTGATTTGTATTAAGACTGGATCATGAGATACTTTATTTGTAAGACCTTATTATGGTTTGTAATGGATGCTGTACTGTGGTACCAATTCTATTATGTCTCGCAAAAATGGTAATCCTGGGATTGTGATGTATGGCATAACAGGCATCTGGGATTAAAAAAATCCGGGTGTTGACAAGTTGGTATTAGAGCCATCCTAACCATAGGAGAACCTAGTTAGAATGGATGTCCGAACAAAAACTTAGTTTCAAAACAAAAGAAGTGAGTATTTATGAAAACCTATTCCCACTCTTATCCTTGAGATTCTTTCAAAAAAATCATGTTACTAAAAAATTCTTGCAATTCCACATAAAATTTGACACACTTGACCACCTCACTAACTTGCTCACCCTAAATGCTTATAGATGGAGGTCCAGTATTGCAAGTTCTACTAGCTAGGCAACGTAGGCCACCTGATCTTTGAGAAGGATCTAGATGCACTGGCAGAGTATCTGGAGCGCCTGCACCCGGAATTCTTCGGGGCATAACTCAACGATCACATAGGAGGAGATCTACAATGGCTGATAGTTGTAGATATCCGAGGCAAGATGGAAGCACCCACTTCGGAGAAGATACAATTCAGCTTGAGGGAGAACAACTGGCTAGATGGATTAGCCAGGGCTATGCATGAAGCTCTTGCCCGTCTATGTGGGCAAAACATCAACCAGATCTAGGGAACTCGCTTTGCGCACTACGCAAGGCGTGATTCTATGGGAATGCCGCTGGAGATGCCAGGACACCCGGAGCTGAAGCACCAGGTGGACAATCTTGACTTCATGTTGTATGATAGACAGAAGGAGTTGGACAACGCTCGCGCGTACGCCAACCACAACCATGCCATTGTAGTCAAGAAGGACCAGACTCTCGCCATCCTCGCTAAGGAGCGCCAATCACTTCGTCGTCAGCGTGACAAGAAGTATCGCATCATCGATCATCTTTGCAAGAAGGTGGCCACTCTCGAGAAGACCATCCGTGAACATGAGATCTAGCTTGAAGCGAAGGAGGAGGAAGGTGAAGATATCCAGGGAGATCTCTATTGTTACCTCAGTGATGATAACGACTACCTGGAGGATGATGCCATGGAGTTCCACACTGATGATGATGATTCCGACTTCATTGATGATGATTAGATGCACTTGAGCACTACCGTAGGCATGAGTTGTACTGGTCCCACTGTATCGTAGTTTCACAGAATGGTTCTTAAAACCATCTGTTTTCTCTTTGTGTTGTGGTGTGTGTTTGTATTGTGTGCTTTGAATGAATGAATGAGAGGAAGTTGTTAGTTTGCAAAACCTGAGTCAAACTCAAAGTTTAAAGTTTTTGAAACAAAACCATGAACCTTAGAGATTTCCCTCTTATCTCATTATCTATCTAAATCTTCACATGACTCGCGGAAATCCTGGAGGAAGCAGTTCATCTCAGGACCCAATGCTGCAGATTCTGCAAATGTTAGTTTCTGACCGTGAAGCTAGTAGGGCCGAACGTCAAGCCAACCTAACCACTCTTCAACAGATAGCTTAGATGGCCCACAATAATCAAGGTCATGGAAACCAAGATCACCATGGATCCAAGCTCAAGAACTTTCAGAATACCAACCCACCTATATTTAGTAAGTCTGAGGATCCCCTAGATGCTGATGACTGGCTGCAAACAATGAAGAACAATTTAGAGGTCATAGGAGTTGAGGCCAATGAAAAAGTACTGTTTGCCACCCATTATCTGGCAGGAGATGCAAGAGCCTGGTGGAATAGTACTCGTACCATGAACGAAGGTCAAATGATGACTTGGGAAGCATTCAAGATCAAGTTCAGCCGCACCCATGTGCCCCAAGGTTTGGTCACCAGGATGAGGGATGAGTTCAGGGAACTGAAGCAAGGAAGGATGACGGTAGTTGAATACCGTGACAAATTCTTATCTTTGGCTAGGTATGCCCCTGATGATATTAACACCGAAGCAAACAAGAAGGAAAGGTTCCTAAATGGATTACATGATGAGATGCAGATTGTGTTAGTCAACATCCATTTTGTAGATCTAGAAGAAATAGTAGACTCTGCTATCCAGATGGAAGGGAAGATCAACCAAGACAATGACAACCGTAAGCGTTGCATGATGCACCAGCCTGGATCCCACCATACCCAGAAGTATCGCACCAACCAATCTGCAGGATATGGCCCCAGAAACAACAAACCCCCTATGTCCCATCCAAACTATCCCAGTCGTAGCGGAGGAAACTTGAAGTCTGGAGGAAACCACAACAACAACCCCGGCAACTCCAATAACTTCAACCGTGCACTGCCCAAGTCCAACAACAACAACAATAACAACAATACTGCTCCAAGGACTAGAAGCAATGTTGTGCCTATCGCAGGAAAAGACAAGTCCCAGATTACTTGCTTTGAATGCGGAGTCAAGGGTTACTACTCCAACGAGTGCCCCAAGAAGCTTGTAGTAGCCACCAATGTGAATGCACCTGCTCAGCAGCAGCGCCGTGTTCAGCCTGGAAGGAGATTTTCCCAGGGAACTCGCTCAACCGCAACGGCCGTCTATTCCACATGAATGCCGAGGAAGCTTAGGAAGCGCCAGATGCCGTGCTAGGTATGTTTTCTGTTAACTCAGTACTTGCAAGAGTATTTTTTGATTCTGGAGCATTGCACTCGTTTGTTACAGAAGAATTTGCATGCACTAGTAAGATTCAACCAACAAAATTGAAGCATGTTATGATAGTTCAAATACCTGGTTCAACCACCAAAGCTAGAAAAATTTGCAAGGCTGTACCTATCAGAATCCATGGAATAGATTTTTATACTAATCTAATAGTACTTGGAACCAAAGGTTTGGAAGTAGTACTAGGAATGGATTGGATGTCGAAACATAAAGGATTGATCGACTGTGCCAAGAAAGCCATAACCATGACCAGTAGCACCGGAGTAGAGCATGTATCTGAGACACGGCCCTGTCAATTCAAATGCAACAAGAGTCTATCCCAACCAACCCTAGACCAAGTCAGAGTAGTCTATGAATACCCCGACATGTTCCTAGATGAATTGCCTGGTATGCCCCCAGATCAGGATATCGAGTTCATCATTGAACTAATTCCTGGAAGTGGACCCATAGCTCAGAGACATTATAGTATGAACCCATCTGAATTAGTGGAGCTAAAGAAGCAACTTGATGCTTCTAACATCCCAAAATCTTCTAATCAGGATTATGAAGTTCTAATCACCCAATTTAGGGTTAACAAAAACTTTTATTAAGCAAATGAATATGAATGCATGTGTGTTGGCATTAGTATAGAATTGAGTGTATATGCCATGCTTGATTGTGCTAAATGAGGTGAAATGGTTTAAAAGTAAATACTACATAATCTAGACCATTTACTAACAAAATCAAAAGAAAAAATCAAATATGAATAAATAAAGCAAATGGTCATTTTCACAAAAATAAACCACTAGGCCACTTTGTGTGCTCCTAGAAGAGAAATCTTAACAGAAACAATTCTATTTCTTTTCACCCCTTGCTAGACCAAGTAAAAGTGTATCAAGGCCCACTTTACAAACTTACAAAAACACCTAGCAAATCAATTTTAAGAACATTTGAAAATTGAATCAAGTGTATGTGTTAAGATCCCACTTTTTCAAAAAACCTACCAAATCAATTCCCCTTGACCTCTCTAAGCAAACATAATCTCTCAAGCTTAATTTAAGTTCACCCAATAAATTTGAATCAAAAATTCCAAAGTATCTTTCATGCGGCCATTTCATCAAACACCTGGTTAGCACAGATTAAGCTTATGCCTAACTTCACTGTTTGCCATAGTAATAGTCGACCATTTGGTCCCTCTCAACCCTCTGGTCCCCTCTGAGTCTAACCAGCACCCAGACCAATCCCCCCTTCGCCGTGTAGCATAGTGGGGCGCCGCCCATTTGTGGTCGTCGCTGGCCGACCACGGCCAGCTCTTAGCAGACCGCCCTGTGCCCATCCAGGATGTCTAGGAGCTACGCTGCACTCTACCGCCACTCCCTATCCAGGCCACGACCCCAGCTGACCCATGGACCACCCTAGCTACGTCGTGCCCTGCCTCTCTGCACCATGTCTAGAGCGTGCTAGAGCGCCGTGCCCGACCAGCCCCGCCAGCTCGCGCCTTGCCCTCATCGCGCACGCGCAGCCTCGCCATGATCACGCCACCGCGGCAGACACCCCTGTTCGCCACCGCATGACCCGCAGCTGCCGCACGCCGCCGCAAACACTTCTGCCGCCGCTCAGAACACCGCACTCTCCCGACCGAACCGTGTCGCCCCATGCCGTGCCTTTAAGTCCGTGAGAACCGCCAGGGAGCACCGCACCATCCTACGCCCTCGCCCATGCCGTTAGCCGCCTGTAGCGACGCCACCGTCGAGCTCACCGTCGCACCGCTCTGTCCCCTCGCCGCGCTATAAAAGGAGGCCACCCCGTCTCCATTCTTCACACCAATCCACTCACCACCTCTCACTGACCTTTCCCAATTCTCCCCGGAGCAAGGCAAGCACCACCGTGCCGGAATTGCACCGGAGTCCGCCGCTGCTGGAGGAGACGAGCGCTAGCGATTCCGACCACCCCATGCCCTGCCGTGACCGCGCCTCACCTCGCCATCGTCTACCATGTCGATTGCCCCCATCGCCGACCCTAGCTAGAGCCCAGGTGAGCCCCGCGAGACCCCCACCGCCGCGATAGTTCTGATTCCTCGCTGGACCAGTTCGTCGTCGATGACGACTCCCTGCCGTTGGATTAGAATTAGATCACACGGTCCAGATGCTTAGATACCGTTTCGGTTAAAGTAAGTCGCTGGGTTGAGGGCAAACCTCTAGGGTGGCCTGATCTTTCACGATTCCCTTTCAATCGAGGATGGAGTGCGGGGAGAGGAGGGGGAGGATGAACACGACGAATGCACGCAAGAAGAAACGATGAACACACACACAAAACCATGATACACACCAATAGCTCACGTCGGCGGTGACCGGTCCGGCGCAATCCCTAGGATCAGCGTCGGGCGGAGGACTCTCTCTCGAACCGACACGGCGAGATGGGAGACTCAGTGAGATCTTGACATCTTGGCAAAGGGACACCGATGCCAAGGCCTTGTACAACACGGAGGCATGATGCAAACTCCAACGAGGTTTGGTGATATTGGTGCTCCTTGGTCAAGGAGCATGAGGCAAGAATTAGATAGATCCACAAAGGGGTTTCCACGAATTTCAATATCAAGCCTAGGGTTTACAATGGAGGTGGGGGACTATATATAGGCCAGCCACTTCAACAGGGGTACTTTAGGAATAAAAGACAAGTTCTGGACGGACTAAGGGGTACATGGGCCGCAGGCCCAAAGGCCTTTTCATGCCTGGCGACGGTCGGACCGGAGACTCCGGTGTGGTGGTCCGGAGACTCCGGTCTAGGCCGGAGATTTCGGTCGGTCACCGGACCAGCCTTCGGAGGGGCCTTCAGATTGTCCCAGGGCCCTGTTCTGGGGGCATACCGGAGGTAGGGCCAGAGACTCCGGTGTCTTCAGGCTGGAGACTTTGGTGGACCGGAGACTCCGGTGTGCACAGACCGGAGACTCCAGTCTGAGCAGCTCCAGTGTCTTCTGCTTCATGCTCTGCTCCTTGTTCTCCATCCTTGGGTGCTTGGTGATGTGTCGAAGCTTCGTACCTGATGATGCATAGGGTAGTTGCATGAAGTAGCATACCATCCAAGGAGGTGTCAAATTGGCATGAGGAGAGGAGCGAGTTCACCTTAGCTTGTAGGAGTTTGGCTCGGGCACAAGTCATGGGTCCACTTGGGGGGCTTGTTAGTGTAGGTGTAGGAGCGTCCGTAGGACGGGCCGCATTAGCTCCCCCCCTTGGGAAAGAGTCATCCTCGACTCTTCATGGTTATCATCTTGAACATCTCCATGGTAGGGTGAAAGATCCTTGACATTGAATGTATTGCTTGCAAGGTACTTGGAGGTCGGTATGTCGATGATGTAGGCGTTGTTGTTGATTTGTTTTAGGACCTTGAAGGGACCATCTCCTCTTGGCTTGAGCTTGGAGTCACATTCCTTGGGGAAGCGGTCTTTGCTTAGGTGTATCCACACAAGGTCACCTTCTTCAAAGATCATCTCCTTCTTGTCCTTGTTTAACCTTGAAGCTTGGCGAAGGACTTGTTGTTCGATAGTAGTTCTTGTTTCTTCATGAAGCGTCTTCATAGCTTGTGCACGCTTCTCGACGTCCATGTTCGTGCGCTCATGGAGAGGTAGTGGTAGGATGTCAAGCGCGGTGAGGGGCTCGAAACCATAGACGATCATGAATGGACTCATCTTGGTTGTTGAGTGCTTTGCTCGGTTGTACGCGAACTCGGCGTGGGGAACGCATTCCTCCCAATCCTTCAAGATTTCTTGATCAACACATGGAGGAGAGTTCCACGTCGCGCTTCATCTTGGGCCAAAAGTAGTGAGTGGAGAGCATGTCCAATGTCTTGTTACGGCCAAAGTGACCCATGAGACCTCCACCATGAGATTCTTGGAGAAGCAAAAGTTGAAGCGACGACTTCAGAATGCATAGCTTGTTTTGTTTAAATATAAATCCCTCATGCAAATAGAAATCATCAACTCCTTTGTCATTGGAGCACTTTGCGAAAATTGGTTCAAAGAACGGATCAGAAGCATACAAAGATTTTATTTCCTCAAGACCCAACACGTTGATTTCAAGTCTCATAAGAAGGCTTGTTTGTTTGCGAGACAATGCGTCCGCAACTACATTATCTTTGCCCTTCTTATACTTGACAATGTATGGAAAAGACTCCATGAACTCAACCCACTTGGCGTGTCTGTTGCTCAAGTTAGCTTGGCCTTTGAGATATTTCAACGACTCGTGGTCGGAATGTATGATAAATTCCTTGTGCCAAAGGTAGTGTTGCCAAACTTGTATGACACGAACTAAGGCAAAAAGCTCTTTGTCATAAATTGGATAGTTGAGGCGAGCACCATCAAGTTTCTCTCTATGGTAGGCTATAGGACGTCCGTTTTGCATAAAGACTCCTCCAATGACAATACCACTAGCATCACACTCTATCTCAAAAGTTTTTGTGAAATCCGGTAACGCAAGGAGAGGTGCTTCGGTGAGCCTCTTTTTAAGTTCATCAAAAGCTTTTTGTTGAGCTTTTCCCCACACGAAGGTGACATTCTTTTTGGTCAATTCATTAAGGGGACAAGCAATGGCTGAAAAGTCTTTCACAAAGCGATGATAGAAACCGGCCAACCCATGAAAACTTCGGAGTTCACTCACATTTGTTGGGATGGGCCAATCTCGTAAGTCCTTTACCTTGGAAACATCAACTTCAATTCCCTTCGAAGAAACGACAAATCCAAGAAAAATCAACTTGTCTTTAGCAAAAGTGCACTTGGGAAGATTAGCATAAAGCTTTTCATGTCGAAGGATTTGCAAAACTTCCTTGACATGTGTTATATGGTCCTCAAGTGATTTGCTATAAAAAAGGAATATCATCGAAATAGACAACAACACTTTTTCTAATGAGAGAACGCAAGATATGATTCATTAGGCGCATGAAGGTGGATGGGGCATTAGATAAACCAAAGGGCATAACCAACCATTCATAGAGACCAAGTTTGGTCTTGAAGGCGGTTTTCCACTCATCACCTTCAGCCATGCGTATTTGATGGTAACCACTACGAAGATCAATTTTCGAAAAAATAGTGGCTCCACACAACTCATCAAGCATGTCAATGAGACGTGGTATGGGATGTCGATAACGCATGGTGATAGCATTAATTGGATGGCAGTCCATGCATAATCGTAACGTATCATCCGTCTTTGGAACAAGAATCACGGGTACGGCACTTGGACTAGTGCTAACTTGGATCAAACCTTTGGAGACGAGTTGGTTGATTTGACGTTCGGTCTCCTTCGTCTCCTCTAGGTTCGTGCGGTAGGCGGAGCGGTTTGGAAGAGGTGCGTCGGGGATGAGGTCAACGCGATGTTCGATGCCGCGAAGAGGAGGTAGTCCATGTGGGAGCTCTTCGGGGAACACATCCTTGAATTCCTGCAAAACACTCATCAAAGATGGAGGAACATTGGTTAATTCATTAGTTCCTTGCGCTAGTCCCTTGTAAAGGAGGACATAGTACAAGATGGATGGGTTGTTCCGAACATCTCTCATCTCACTTTTGGTGGCAAGGAGAACACTCTTAGTTTTTCCACTCGAGTTTGGCTTGTGGCTCTCACTCACTATGAGGTGGTTCTCTCTCTCACCGCTCTTCTCACAAGTAGGTGTTGTGCTTTGCACCCTCTCTAAAGCCTTTGCATTGTCTGCAATTATTTGGCTAGGAGTCATCGGTTGCAAAACACATGTTTTGTTGAGCCATTTGAAGGTGTATACATTGGTGCGACCATCATGTTGAGCAGCCTTGTCAAATTGCCACGGTCGATCAAGAAGCATGTGGCAAACTGTCATAGGAACCACATCACACTCCACGGTATCTTTGTAAGGACCAATGGCGAAGTAGACCGATACGGTATGCTTGATCTTCACGGACCCTTGGTCACTTAGCCATTGCACGTGGTAGGGGTGCTTGTGCTGATGGAGGGTGAGGTTGAGCTTCTCACACAACTCGGTGCTAGCAAGGTTGTGGCAACTCCCTCCGTCAATGATCACCTTGATAGATTTGCCATTGATGCCGGCTCGTGTTTGGAAGATATTGGAGCATTGGTATTCATGCTCTTGTGCTTGAGTGGTCAAGATCCTAGTGACGACAAGCGATGGACTTGCGTCATGTGCACACATGAGGAGTTCTTGATCATCTTCCACTCGTTGCCTTGCCATTGCTTCCTTCACACGGGCATCAAACTCATCTTCACTCAAGTACTCTTCATCACCGTTGTCATGGATGAACAAGACTTTGTTGTTTCCACATTCGGACGACTTGTGTCCTTTACCTCCACACTTGTAGCATTCACCGTTGAAAGGTGTATCACTCTTTGCTTGCTTGCCACTTGGGGGCAGTTTTCCTTGAGGAAGTGTGGGCTTGAAGGAAGGCTTGGAGGTACTTGAGGAGCTTCCATTGAAAGTTGTTGGTGTAGCGGTTGAAGCTTGCTTGTAGGTGAAGTACGTCTTGGGCTTATTATACTTGATATCCTCTTGCACTTGACGTTCAGCCTTTGTTGCGATGTGCACAAGCTCAACCATGGTGTTGTATGTTTGGAACTCGACAATGCGCTTGATTGAGTGATTCAAGCCAATAAGGAAATGTGCCATTGTTTGCTCCATGCGCTCATCAATGTTGGCGTGAATCAAGTTGAGTTCCATTTCCTTGAAGTACTCTTCCATGGTCTTTGTCCCTTGATGAAGCGCTTGAAGGTTGTTGAAGAGGTCACGCGTGTAGTGCGCGGGGACGAACCGAGATCTCATGTGAGCCTTCATGTCATGCCAAGTTGTGATTGGCGGTTCTTGTCTTGCATCACGAGCAACTTGAACTTGTTCCCACCAAAGGTTGGCGTAATCATCAAACTCAAGCGAAGCCATGGTGACCATCTTCTCGTTGCTATAGTTGTGCATGTGAAAGATCTTGTCGACTTTGAGTGCCCACGAGAGGTATTCTTCGGGGTCATCGGATCCGGTGAACTTGGGCATTGTGAACTTGATCTTTCCAAAAGTTTCTTCATCATTGCGGTCATTGCGACGAGCTTGGTGACCTTGTTGATGATCTTGTAGTTGGGGAGCTGGAACTTGGTTCTTGCGTCCTTGTTGCGGAGCTTGCTCTTGATATTTTTGTTGAGGAGCTTTCTCTTGCTCTTGGCGCGGTTGTTGGCGTGGTTGAGGTGCTTGGGACTCATGGTGGCGAGGGTGTGGATCCTCTTGACGCGGTTGATGATGAAGAGGAGGCTCGTTCCTCGGTTGGTGATGTTGGTTAGGCACATGGGCCTCACGGCGAAGAACATGGTCATGAGCCTCTTGACATGGTAGGCGTCGCTCAACTTGTATCACTTGACACTCCAAGTTTTGTTGAGGTGGAGGAGGCGCCTCGTGATGACCATGGTGTTGGTGTGGATGTTCATGACTTTGATGATGAGGAGGAGGATCTTGGAGAGCTTCACGTCAATGATGATCTTGATTCTCCAAATTGGAGTCATCACTTGTTGTGTCAAGTATGTGTCGTGGTCGATGGTGGTAGACTTGCGGTTGCACTTGCGGTTCCTCTTGTAGTTGCTCTTGTTGGATCACTAGTGCCCTTGTGTGATGACGGTGTGCTTGTTGCCTTGATCGTGGCCTTGAAGAGAGGTCACCATCATAGCTTGACGTTGCGGCATGCCGTGGGGAAGGTACATAGTTCGAAGAGGTTCCATCTTCAACCACGGGGGCATCATTGTGTCTTGGAGAACTTGGATGTAGATCTTGTTGAAGGGGTGCATGACGACTCGAAGAACTTGAAGAGCTTGAAGCACGTGAATGCGTTCTTGCCATTCCGTCGATGAGGCGTCGAAGATTGTCATTTGTTTCGGCTACGGAGCATTGAAGCGCTTCATTTTGGTGGCCAAAGTTGTGATGCATTGCTTGCATTTGCCTTTCGAGGCCATCGAAGCGGTTGTCGATGTTCTTGAACTTGGCTTGCGTCTCGCCAAATTGTTCATCTTGTCACGTCTCAAGGGCTTGGCAACATTCACGGAACTCTTGGCGGACAATGAAGTGACTTGCACGCGTCATGTACGGTCCTTGATCTTCTCCTTGGGGAGGTGGTTGGCTCGACTGACCGTGCCTATCCATCATGCAAGACACACAAGTATTGTATATGGAAGTGGAATATGGTGGTGTTAGCCTTGTACCTCACCTTGGGGATTGCACAAAACTAGAAACCACAAGTGAGAGCTATAAGCGTGCAAAGTGGAAATGCAAAGAAAACTCACACTAAAGAAAAAACTAACTCTCAAAAGCTTGTTGGTGGTAGGTTAGGATTGTGGATTGCCAAAGAACCAACCAAAAGAAAAGGGATAGTCAAAAGTGGGTAAAATCCAACAAAACTCAAGTCAAAGGCGAAGGTCAACAACTCAAAAGGGTGACGGGAACCTACGACTATATACACACACGTGGAGAAAGTTGGGATTGACACGACTATGAAAATGAGCAAACAAAAAGTCCTAACGAAGACTTAGCTCGTTGTCGTGCCAATGCAAGGAGAGACCATGGCTCGTTTGCAAAGAGGGAAAATGAGCAACGGATTTGTGCACTTGCCTTGGGCGCTCTTCTTTCTCTCTTGCTTACAAGCTTTGAGACTCTCTTTGGAAATGGGAGACTATTTTTCTTTGTATCTTTTTCTTTCTTTTTTTTGCTCTCCCTTGATGCTACCTAGTCACACTTGATATTGCTCTTGCACTCTCACTATCCAAGGATAAATGCACAATGCTCAAGCAAACACAAGATGAGCCACTCTCATAGGATAGGTACACACAAAGGAAGATAGGGGTTAACAAGGTGACGCAAGTTATACCTTCGTTGGTGATGATGAACTTGGTGTCGGTGGTGCGGGATGATGTTCGTGGGCCATGGCGTCGGTGAGCGCGGGGGTTGTCGATGCGGAAGCTTGTTGTTAGTTGATGGCACGCACATGGGCACAAACAAACAAGAGGAAATTAGCCAATGCAAGATTAGAGGCAAAACTATCAAAATCAAGTGTCAGACCGGAGATTCCGGTGTAGGCCGGAGACTACGGTGTGGGTAGGCCAGAGACTCCGGTGTGTAGGCCGGAGACTCCGGTCTGGAGTCAGATCGCGAACTGCTCGTGTTCTTGAGCGGAAATCCACGCCTTGGGTCCTCAAATCCGTGAAAAATTGGCCAAATTGGGCTGGGAAAACGCAGGATAAAGTTAGACCAACACCTAAGACAAGGTTTGGTCGAATCAAAACCACAATTTGAAGGGAATATGCCCGAGAGGAAATAATGAAGTGGTTATTATCTTAGTCCATGTTTATGATAAATGTTTATTTTGCATGCTATAATTGTATTGATCGGAAACATCAATACATGTGTGTTTAATAAACAAAAAGGGTTCCTAGTTATGCCTCTCTTATAGACTAGCTCGTTGTTTGACAAGATGATCAAGGTTTCCTGATCATGGACATTGGATGTTGTTAATAACAAGGTCACAACATTGGGGGAATGATGTGATGAACATTCATCCGAAGTATAGCATTACGATCAAGTCATTATGTTTATATTGCTATAACATCATACGAAGTAATCTTTATCCTTAGACCATGAGATCATGTTAATTGCTAACACCAGAAGAGTATCTTGATAACATCAAACGTCACAGCGTAACAGGGTGACTATAAAGATTGGTTCAGTGCAACGAAGGTGTTATGTTGAGGCTCATGGATCAAGAGTGGAATTTGTCAATCCGATGACGGATAGATATACTCTGGGCCCTCTCGGTGATATCACATTAAGATAGCTTGCAAGCAAGTGATGTGATCACTAGAATGTTATATCACGGGAACGAGAAAAGAGTGCATGTCGGCAACGAGATCAAACTAGGTATGGAGATACCGATGATCGAATCTCGGACATGTAATATATCGCGAGACAAAGGGATTTAGTTACAAGCGTTAAAGATTCTCATGATCACAGAAGTCATCGTTGAATATGCAGGAGTCAGTATGGATCTCCAGGTCCCGCTTCTGATTATTGATCTGAGAGGAGTCTCAATCATGTCTGCATTATTCGCGAACCGTAGGGTGACACACTTAAGAGTTACCGGACACCATTTTGGAGCACATATGTTTCAGACGAAAGAATTGCAAAGCGCAGGAATTATTTCAATAGAAACCGGAAATTGTTTCGGGTGAAATTGCAGAAAGTGGTTCTGCATGTGTATTGAAATATTGCAAGGGGTTATATGTGAATGTTTGTTAATTAAAGTAATTAACAAAATTCTGAATAAATTTAATAAAAGAGTTTTATTAAATGAGAGAGCATTAAACTTGGAGAATTTTAATGCATTTAAAGTAGGGACTTTAAAGGGGAATGTGAAGAGGCATTTTAATGTGGAGGGGTTACCACCACATGAATGGGGGAGGTGAGGAGTCACCCCCATGCGCCGGCCATGAAGGAGGGGCACCCCCTCCTCCTATAAAAGGCCACCCTCTTCCTCCTTCCTCACACCTCCTTGTGAAGGATCTCTCTCCCCCTCTAGAATTATTCCCCCATGGTCTCGGATTAGCGAGATATATGTTCCCGGTGGCATTTCATCTGGAAGGAGTTGCTGCTTCCGCTGGATCGCTGGAGTGAGGAGGTGGAGGTTGTTCGGTGGCTTGAACGTGTGTGCGAGTACGGATGCGCTGCTGAGTTGCGGCGCTCGGACTTCCTCACGATCTTGAGATCGGCAAGTGTACGACTACATCAACCACGAGTTCCTACTTGTTAACAAAACTCATTGTCTTCGAGGGTAAGTTCTCGTTGGATGTATGTCCACCCGTTGCTTTGTACCTAGTAGATAGATCTTGGCGTGTAGTTCTCATCGTAGGAAATTTTTTGTTTTCTATGCTGCAGACCCAACAGTGGTATCAGAGCCTGATCTATGTGTAGGTGCTTTGCACGGGTAGTACACATATGTTTATATGTGGGCGATGATGATCATGTTATTGCATCTTCTATGTATTTTGGATATTGGTGGCATAGTGGGATGAAGTGGCCCAGACCAACCTTACATGTCATCGTACATGAGACCAGTTCCACGACTGACATGCAACTAGTTTTGCATAAGTGGCTGGCGGGTGTCTGTCTCTCCTACTATAGTCAATATCTGATTTACAACGAGTTGCTAATAACTTGGTTATCCTCGTTGTGGTTCCATGTTCGTAGATAAGAACGGTTCTATCTCTGAAAGCCCTAAGGCACGTAAAACTTGCAATTGATAAATTAGAGGCGTCTAGTTTAGATTGTTGCTGGGCTAGTGTCTTGATATGGTATTGTTGTAAGTAGATGTATGATAGATACTCTTACAACACACTCAACGTGTAAGTTCCATAGACCTTGGCCTTACATATAAAGAAATGATAGAGATCATACCACGATGCAAATGATAGAGATCAAATGCATGGACCATATCATCTCACTTTACACATATGATGTTTGCATCTTATATTGGTAGTTTGGCGTTTTAGTAGCATTTTAAGACGATCCCTCATTTAGATATCAAGATAAAAATGTGTTCTTCCTTAAGTATGCACCGTTCTATGGATCGTGTTTCGAGACATCACATGATGATCCGGTGTACCCGACTCTACGCTTTCATACAACGGGTGTAAGCATGTACTAAGGTTCTTCCTTAAGTACACACGCGAGTACTAAGGTTCTTACTTGGCGAGCCTAGCATGTACAGACATGGCCTTGGAACACGGACCGAAAGGTTAAGCATGAGTCATATAGTTGATATGATGCCCATATTGATGCTCGCCTTTGAAGCTACACCGACTCACGTGATGATCGGACATGGTGTAGTGGATTTGGTTCATGTAATCACCAAAAAGGCACGAGGGATGTCGTTTTTGAGTGGGAGTTCGTTTCTAATTTGGATTAGTCGAACTCAATTCGTCATAAACTAAATCAAAGTGAATTTGCATAATTTGTTGTAGTCATTGGCGTCTGTTCACTACCTTATGCTTAGTTTTAATTGAGATAATAGAACTATATAATTCTGGAATTTACTTTACAAACTGGTATCGTATTGTTTTGAATGTCAATTTAAAGTTTAAAAGTCCTATTGCAAACTTTCAGCAAACTCTATTTACTCCGTGAAGTTTAATAAGTAGTATTAAATCAAGAGTAAGAATTCCAATGTTAGTATCTAAAGTATCATGTTTGCCTCCATGATTCTTGATATTCAAAAGTTGTTTTAATATCGAGGTTATCTAGGAGCTGAAAGAATTGTTTCAGAAACCATCATGTGTGAAAGATATTATGATATCTGAAACAAAGTTTTTGGTTGCATTATGATAGAGTGTAATTTAGCAAAATACATGTTCTCATATTGTATGAGAATTTGTGAAGGATGGAGATGCTAAGCATCCGAATCTCCCAAAAAGGTTTCGGGAACTAAAATTATACTCGTCATTCTTCCTTATAGGCTATAGTAGCTTGATCATGAAAGTTGTCATGATAAGGATGAATAGAAGATGTAAGTAAAATGTTTACTACACTAATAGATTACTACAGAATGGTTTTTTTGAAAGAATACCAAACATTTGATGATGGTGATCCACTTCAAAGTGCAAGTCCAAAGGTATTAGTATTTGACTATATACGCTTTGTACTATGTGTCATGTGGATGACACCACTATTGATGTTGATAGATTCTTTTAAAAGGAAAAGGAATTGCTGAAAGAGAATCTATAAAATATTTGGCAGAAAAGAAAAAGTTGGAAATGTCCAGATTAGGTATATAGAAGATATACATGTTATGGTTGTATTCCTTGCTTGTTAAACAATGTGGTTCTTAGGTATTGGATACCGAATTGGTTGGTATGAAGTGTCATACAGGATAACGCAATTCATGAACTGCAATGGCCTAAGTAACTAGCAAGAGAATAAGTGATGATGTTCATCCAAAACAAATAAAGTGTTATTGTGTTTTTTTGTTGTCATCAAACCTAGCCTTCAAGATTTGTTTAAATAATTGTTATTTTGTTCCGGTATTATGAGAACAATGGTTGTTCAAATAATTACCATATTCCATAAAGGATGGATGAAATTTTGCAAGTCTAGTGGGAGAAATCACATCCATAAACATTATTGCTAAAATGCCGCAAGACAAATGATTAAAAGATCACTTATGAAGTGACATCGCTGTTTTAAATTATATTGGAAAGAAAACATGAAGAAACTCCATGTTGATGGATTTTTGGAATCTTTGATTTTGATCAATTGACGCATGTGAGACTTTCCTCGAGATAATTGAAACTCCGTCCATAGGCCAGAGAGGAACGAATGACTAGCTTATTGGAAATTGTGCATGATGATGTGCATAGTCCATTATGTGTAGCCATATGTGATGGATCTTTTTGCTTCATATGCTTTCTCCAAAAATTTGAGTGAATATAGCTGTATATTTACTTAATAAGGAAGAAGTATGAAACATTTGAAAATTGTTCAAATACTTTCAAGATGAAGTGGAAAATCATTGTAACAAGAAAATAAAGAGTTTATGGTTCGATCATGAAGGAAGATATTTGAGTTACATGTTTAGCAAAACACTTAAGATTTGAGGAATTGTTCCATGATTTGTGTTTCTCGATAAACCATAGGAGTATGGCATATTGGAGAGAAGAAATCAAACCATGTCTGACATGGTAAGATCAAATGTGTCATCTATAAAACTGCCATTATGTTTTAAGGATTGAAGCTTTAGAGACTACCGCTTTTACACTGAAAAGAGCACCATCGTGATCCGTTTGAAATGACACCATATGAGTTATGGTTTGGAATAAAACCCGAATTGTCTTTTCTTAAATTTTGGTATGCTATGCATAAGTAAAATGTTTACAACCAAAGTCGGATAAGCACGTCTTTGTAGGTTATCCCAAAGAATTTGTTGGGAAAATTTCTCCATAACACCGAGGACAAAAGAGTTTGTTACTTGGAATGTCAAGTTTCTTGAGAAGGAATTTTTCACAAAAAGTTAACTGGGAGGACAATAGAACTTTGATAAGGTTGTTGAACCTTAGCTATATATGCTAAGTAGCATAGCGCCGGAAAGTGTCCCGGTGACGGCCACAATGCTCATGGCTCCCGTGATTACAAAAGGTGTGATCTCCGAGATTAGAGTTCCTATCAAACCGTGTGAGTCGGTAAGAATCAAATATTAAGATTTGATAAGAAAGTCGTTATTGTTTTGACAATGATGAACCGACTACATGCAAAGAAGCGATGATGGGCCCTGACTCCATAAAATGACTAGAAGTCATAGAATCCGTGATAGTATCCATACACGAGAATTCAAGTTTCTGAACTTGGAAGACCCTCCGGAAAGGCGTGAAGCCTATCGGTCGTGTTTGGATCTATAAAGAAATAGACATGGATGTTTAACATCTATGAAATAGTCGACATGTCGGAAAGAAGTTTACGACAATGTTCAAGGAGTTGACTATGACAAGATTTGATCTTTCATAGCGATATTTAGTCTTGACGGATTAATGTAGCAACCACTACATATAATTTGATGTATGGTAGTTGAACAAACAAAACAATGTTCTTCTAATAGAATGGTTACCTAGGACGTCTACAAGACACGGTCCGAAGGGTTTTTGTTAATTCAAAGGGTGCTAAAATGACATGCAAACTTCAATAGTTGAAGTAAGAATAGCGGAGTTGGAATCTTCACCATGATGAAACTGTTAAAAGAGTTTAAATTCATCGGAAATGATGAAGATGCTTGCATTTGCAAGAAATTAAGTGGGAGCGCTGAGACATATTTCTAATACATTATGTAGAGGACATATTGTTGATTGGAAATGATGTATCTTTTATTGACATAAGTTAAGAATTTCATTAAAATAGGATTTCGATGAAATACTTGGGCAAAACAGGAATATTTGGCATCAATATCTATATGGATAGATTGAGGTGCTAATATGGTTGTGCCAGACATACATATATGATATATTGAAAGGGTTCAATATGGAAACAACAAGAAAGGTTCTTGCTGCATGGAAAGGATTGTATCAAGATTGAAGTGTTCCAACACTTGGTGAGTAAAATCACATGAAGATTTTGATCGATTATACCGTGATATGTATATATCCAGAATGTCCTATGCTCTAAATGTTATGAGCACATACCAGAATGATCCATAAGATGATCATTGGACAATAGTAAAGATATTCTTATGAGCTTTGGAAGAACTAAGAATATATCATGTATAAGTGACAAATAGTTAAAGGTAGTTCATTGTAAAGTGTTACATTGATACTAGTTTTGTCATAAGATACAAATTAAAATTTATCTCAATTTAGACGATGGGTGGAACAATGTAATGGAAAGGATGTTCCATGATGGATTTGGATGAGTTCCAAAGTTGAGACATTGTGATGGATACTACAACGAAAGGCTAAGTATATGACTGCTATAGTAGCAGCAAAGGAGGGCATTTGTGTTAAGTAGTTTGTTATCAAACTAGGTGTGGTTCAAAGTGGGCTAATACTATGAAGATATATTGTGTGACAATAATATCAACATATTTTAACCGGAACGAACTAAAGGTCTCACCAAAGGACCAAATTTATACAAAGCCATCTCATTTGAGAATGAGTGATGCGTAGAGACGCAAAGACATGCAAATACACACGGACCTGAAACTGTCAGATCCGGAGATTATGTTAACCACTCGCAATAGCGTATATGCAACACCAGAAAGCCATAGGTGTTCAATACGCAAAGTTTTTCAAACAAGATTATTGACCACTTTGCAAGTGGGAGACTAAAGGGAATATGCCCGAGAGGCAATAATAAAGTGGTTATTATCTTATTCCATGTTATTATAAATGTTTATTTTGCATTCTATAATTGTATTGATCGGAAATATCAATACATGTGTGTTTAATAAACAAAAAGGGTTCCTAGTTATGCCTCTCTTATAGACTAGCTCGTTGATTGACAATATGATCAAGGTTTCCTGATCATGGACATTGGATGTTGTTAATAACGAGGTCACAACATTGGTGGAATGATGTGATGAATATTCATCCGAAGTATAGCATTACGATCAAGTCATTATGTTTTTATTGCTATAACATCATATGAAGTAATCTTTATCCTTAGACCATGAGATCATGTTAATTGCTAACACCGGAAGAGTATCTTGATGACATCAAACGTCACACCATAACAGGGTGACTATAAAGATGGGTTTAGTGCTACGAAGGTATTATGTTGAGGCTCATGGATCAAGAGTGGAATTTGTCAATCCTGATGATGGATAGATATACTCTGGGCCCTCTCGGTGATATCACATTAAGATAGCTTGCAAGCAAGTGATGTGATCACTAGAATGTTATATCACGGGAACGAGAAAAGAGTGCATGTCGGCAACGAGATCAAACTAGGTATGGAGATACCGATGATCGAATCTCGGACATGTAATATTTCGCGAGACAAAGGGATTTAGTTACAAGCGTTAAAGGTTCTCACGATCACAGAAGTCATCGTTGAATATGTAGGAGTCAGTATGGATCTCCAGGTCCCGCTTCTGATTATTGATCTGAGAGGAGTCTCAATCATGTCTGCATTATTCGCCAACCGTAGGGTGACACACTTAAGAGTTACCGGACACCATTTTGGAGCACATATGTTTCAGACGAAAGAATTGCAAAGCGCAGGAATTGTTTCGATAGAAACCGGAAATTGTTTCGGGTGAAATTGCAGAAAGTGGTTCTACATGTGATATTGAAATATTGCAAGGGGCTATATGTGAATGTTTGTTAATTAAAGTAATTAACAAAATTCTGAATAAATTTAATAAAAGAGTTTTATTAAATGAGAGAGCATTAAACTTGGAGAATTTTAATGCATTTAAAGTAGGGACTTTAAAGGGGAATGTGAAGAGGCATTTTAATGTGGAGGGGTTACCACCACATGAATGGGGGAGGTGAGGAGTCACCCCCATGCGCCGGCCATGAAGGAGGGGCACCCCCTCCTCCTATAAAAGGCCACCCTCTTCCTCCTTCCTCACACCTCCTTGTGAAGGATCTCTCTCCCCCTCTAGAATTATTCCCCCATGGTCTCGGATTAGCGAGATATATGTTCCCGGTGGCATTTCATCTGGAAGGAGTTGCTGCTTCCGCTGGATCGCTGGAGTGAGGAGGTGGAGGTTGTTCGGTGGCTTGAACGTGTGTGCGAGTACGGATGCGTTGCTGAGTTGCGGCGCTCGAACTTCCTCACGATCTTGAGATCGGCAAGTGTACGACTACATCAACCACGAGTTCCTACTTGTTAACAAAACTCATTGTCTTCGAGGGTAAGTTCTCGTTGGATGTATGTCCACCCGTTGCTTTGTACCTAGTAGATAGATCTTGGCGTGTAGTTCTCATCGTAGGAAATTTTTTGTTTTCTATGCTGTAGACCCAACACAATTAACACTCTATATCAAGAGATCGATCCAAAGGCAAATTTGGGCTGTTTTTTTGGGGATTTTCGAATTTTTTGGTGGGTAGAAGAAAAAATTGTGGGGGAAATCGTGAGCAACGAAGCTCTTAATACCAATATGTTGAGGGCAAACCTCTAGGGTGGCCCGATCTTTCACGATTCCCTTTCAAATCGAGGATGGGGTGCATGGAGAGGAGGGGGAGGATGAACACGACGAACGCATGCAAGAAGAAACGATGAACACACACACACAAAACCACGATACACAGCAATAGCTCACGTCGGCGGTGACCTGTCCGGCACAATCCCTAGGATCGACGTCGGGTGGAGGACTCTCTCTTGAACCGGCACGGCGAGATGGGAGACTCGGTGAGATCTTGACGTCTTGGCAAAGGGACACCGATGCCAAGGCCTTGTACAACGTGGAGGCACGATGCAAACTCCAACGAGGTTTGGTGATATTGGTGCTCCTTGGTCAAGGAGCATGAGGCAAGAATTAGATAGATCCACAAAGGGGTTTCCACTAATTCCAATATCAAGACTAGGGTTTACAATGGAGGTGGGGTACTATATATAGGCCAACCACTTAAACAGGGGTACTTTAGGAATAAAAGACAACTTCTGGACGGACTAAGGGGTACATGGGCCGCAGGCCCAAAGGCCTTTTCATGCCTGGTGACGGTCGGACCGGAGACTCCGGTGTGGTGGGCCAGAGACTACGGTCTAGGCCGGAGATTCCGGTCGGTCTCCGGACCAGCCTCCGGAGGGGCCTTCAGATTGTCCCAGGGCCCTGTTCTGGGGGCAGACCAGAGGTGGGGCCGGAGACTCTGGTGTCTTCAGGCCGGAGACTTTGGTGGACCAGAGACTCTGGTGTGCGCAGACCGGAGACTCCGGTATGAGTAGCTCCAGCGTCTTCTGGTTCATGCTCTGCTCCTTGTTCTCCATCCTTGGGTGCTTGGTGATGTGTCGAAGCTTCATACCTGATGATGCATAGGGTAGTTGCATGAAGTAGCATACCATCCAAGGAGGTGTCAAATTGGCACGAGGAGAGGAGCGCGTTCACCTTAGCTTGTAGGAGTTTGGCTCGGGCACGAGTCATGGGTCCACTTGGGGGACTTGTTGGTGTTGATGTAGGAGCGTCCGTAGGACGGGCCGCATTACGCTGACTGGTGGCCCCCATCTGTCAGCAGCCCGCTGCACTATGTAGTGCAGCTGGGCTGCCCGTTTAGTTTTCCGGTGCAGCCTAGGAAATTCAAATATGGATTTTCCTTTTTAGTTTAAACTAGTTTCTATCCACAGATTCTAAAATCAATTCAGAGAGTTTCACTTAACCAAAATGCATGATTCAAATTTTTCTAGAAAGGTAATTAAAATATCTATCCAAGCCCATTGGATTTAAATCATTTGGAGTTAGAGATAATCTTTAGCAAAAATAATAAGACAGAGACTTTGCAACTTCAAACATTTTTCAAAAATCAACCATAATAGCTTTTGAGTTGTTTCCAACTCTCAAAAATCACATTTGACAATATCCATCTAAATATGTAAAAATATTTAGGTTTGCATGCAGTGACATTGGACTAGTACCAAAAGAATGCTATTAGGGCATTTCTAGTCACTTTAAATCTATTAAATGATAATCTTAAACTTTATAAAATGTGACCAACACTTTAAATCACATTCCCATGTATTAGAATATGTGGTGATGACATGTGTCCACATGATCCCATATTTTAATTGGAGAATATTAAGTCTTAATTAATTTCAGTGAATAGAAATTACTTTTCTCAAATAAGATAACTAAAACTAGTTCTTTAATGTATGTGATGATTGTGATGATGCTAGATCATCAAGTGTGAACCCTAGTTTGCTAAATAGAAGTAATTAAGTATTGTTCGGTGATTGTGTACCCCGTATTCATTTATAGATGATAGTACCAACCAAGGATCCGAGGAGGAGGAGTTCTACCCCGAAGAAGACGAAGAAAACTTCAATCACTGCACCAATCAAGGCAAGATATTATGAGCAAGCTAGAACCTTGCAAGTCATTCTTGCAAGATAACCTAAGCAAGATGCATTAGGCATGCTTTGGTTATATACCTTTGATTTATACCAATCCCAAGTTTTACTTGCAAGCTTATTTCTTTTATTTTACCAAAGTTCTTTACTTTTAGTATAGGTAGCATAAAGAGTATAAAACTAGGCCTATCTAGTTATACTTAGATGTCATTCTATGGCATGAGATTGAAAATTAGCACCCCTTGTTAGTGAACATTCTTAACTTAGTGGCTAGTGCTAAGCATAAAAACTTGATCACTTTAGATGGGAATACTTGGTGAAAATGATTATGAAAACCTTAGAATGATGCTTCATTCTATTGAGATGTTTTGACATGTTGAGAAACACCATGGTTTGATGATGAAAATGTTGAGGCATGAGCTTTACCCCTTTATAAAAACTGATGGTTAGGTTCGGATGCGATACCATTCCAATTTTACCATACAACCACAATACCTGAATTGGGTAGGGCTTAGCCGGAAGTTTATATGCATTAGTCTGGGTCCCCTCGCGAAAGAGGTTTGAGCTGAGGCTACCTCTTGATGATGTCCACCTATGAAGTGCCCAGGATGGCAGATGGCCATGGCTGGGAGGCCAAGCTCATAGGGGAGGTGCCTATACTAGAGTGTGTAATTGAAAGGTTATGATTGATTATCCGCATACTAAGTATGATGATTCAGGGTTATCCCTGACGGATGTATCGAATTTTGTGGAGAAAGTGTGCCACCTCTGCAGAGTATCAAACTATTCGAATAGCCGCGTCCGCGGTCATGGATAGTTGGAGTGGCCATACTGTTCCGTCGTTAGATGTTTTCAAAATGACTTATGAAGTGAACTATGATTTTTGACTTGACCACAACAGGGTTGTGAACATGAAAACTAGTTTCCCACTTAAGTGATTTAGAACATTAAATTAGCTTTCTTTACTTCTAAACTCCGTTTAGATAAATCTGGATTTTTGCAAATAAACCTAGAGCTTAAGATTCCTACTAGAACTACCTTACCTGTTAGTGATAGTTTGCGAGTACTTAAAGAGTACTCATGGCTTTGTCCCTGACTATTCTTGTGGCCAGACTATGAGGAGGACTATCAGGAAGATGGATAGCAGGACAACTATGACAACTAGGATCGTCTCCCATCGTCAGCATTGCCTGTGACACTGAAGATGGAGCCCACTACTACGCTTATTATTTTGTTGCTTGTTTGTATTAAGACTGGATCATGAGATCCTTTATTTGTGTAAGACCTTATTATGGTTTGTAATGGATGATGTACTGTGATATCCAATATGTTATGTCTCACAAAAATGGTAATCCTGGGATTGCGATGTATGGCATAACATGCATCTAGGATTAAAAATCCGGGTGTTGACAAGTTGGTATCAGAGCCATCCTGACCATAGGAGACCCTACTTAGAATGGACGTCCGAACAAACACTTAGTTTCAAAACAAAAGAAGTGAGTATTTATGAAAACCTATTCCCACTCTTATCATTGATTCTTTCAACAAATTCATGTTCCTCAAAAATTCTTACATACTTACATAAAATTTGACACACTTGATCACCTCACTAACTTACTCATCCTAAATTCTTATAAATGGAAGTTCAGTATTGCAAGTTCTACCAGTTGGGCAAAGGAGGCCAGGTAATCTTTGAGAGGGATCTTGATGCACTATCAGAGTATCTAGAGCGCCCGCATCCGGAATTCTTTGGAGCTCAACTCAAGGATTACCCAGGAGGAGATCTACAATGGCTGATAGTTGCAGATCTCAGAGGAAAGATGGAAGCACCCCTTTCTGAGAAGATTCAATTCACCGTGAGAGAGAACAACTGGCTAGATGGATTAGCCAGGGCCATGCATGAAGCTCTTGCCCGTCAGCGCGGACAAACATCAACTTGATCCAAGGAACCCGCTTTGCTCACTTCACAAGGCGTGATTCTATGGGGATGCCTTTAGAGATGCCAGGACATCTAGAATTGAAGCACCGGGTGGACAATCTTGACTTCATGCTGTATGATAGGCAGAAGGAATTGGACAATGCTCGAGCCTACGCCAACCACAACCTTGCCATTGCCGCCAAGAAGGACCAGACTCTCGCCATGCTCGTCAAGGATCGCCAATCACTTCGTCATCAACGCGAGAAGAAGGATCGCACCATAGCTCGTCTTCGCAAGAAGGTGGCTGACCTCGAGAAGACCATCCGTGAGAAAGAAGTCCAGCTTGAAGCAAAGGAAGAGGAAGAAGGTGAAGACATTCAGGGAGATCTCCACTCGTACCTTAGTGATGACAACGACTACCTGGAGGATGATGCCATGGATTTCTACACCTATGATGATGATTCCGACTTCATTGATGATGAGTAGATGCACTTGATCACTATCGTAGGAGTGAGTTGTATCGGTCCCACTGTATCGTAGTTTCATAGAATGGTTCTTAAAACCATCTGTTTTCTATTTGTGTGTGGTGTGTGTTTGTATTATGTGCTTTGAATGAATGAATGAATGAGAGGAAGTTGTTAGTTTACAAAACCTGAGTCAAACTCAAATTTTAAAGCTTTTGAAAACAAAACCCATGAACCTGAGAAATTTCCCTCTTATCTCATTATCTATCTCAATCTTCAGATGACTCATGGAAACCCCAGAGGAAGCAGTTCATTTCAGGACCCGATGCTGCAGATTCTTCAGATGCTAGTTTCCGACCGTGAAGCTAGTAGAGCAGAATGCCAAGCCAACCTAGCCACTCTACAACAGATAGCTCAGATGGCCCACAATAATCAAGGCCATGGAAATCAGGATCATCATGGATCCAAGCTTAAGAACTTTCAGAATACCAATCCCCCTATCTTTAGCAAATCCGAGGATCCCTTAGATGCTGATGACTGGTTGCAAACCATGGAGAACAATCTGGAAGTCGCAGGAGTTGAAGCCAATGAGAAGGTACTGTTTGCCACCCACTATCTAGCAGGAGATGCAAGAGCCTGGTGGAATAGCACCCGTACCATGAACCACGGTCAGGTGATGATGTGGGAAGCATTCAAGATCAAGTTTAGCTGCACCCAGGTGCCCGAAGGTTTAGTCACCAGAATGAGAGATGAGTTCAAAGAACTGAAGCAAGGCAGAATGACGGTATTTGAATACCGTGACAAATTTTTGTCGCTAGCTAGATATGCCCCTGATGAGATTAACACTAAAGCCAAGAAGAAGGAGAGGTTCCTGAACGGATTGCATGATGAAATGCATACTGTCCTTGTCAACATCCGTTTTAAGGATCTAGAAGAGCTTGTAGACTCTGCCATCCAGATGGAAGGAAAGATCAATCAAGCCAATGACAACCGCAAGCGCAGGATGATGCACCAGACTGGGTCCCATAATACCCAGAAGTATCGTCCCAACCTGTCTGCAGGATATGCCCCAAGAAACAACAAACCCTCGATGAACCATCCAAGCTGCCCTAATCGTAGCGGAGGAAACTTGAAGACTGGAGGAAACCACAACAACAACCCCGGCAACTCCAACAATTTCAACCGTGCACCGTCCAAGCCCAACAACAACAACAACAACAACAACAACAATACTACCGCAAGGACTGGAAGCAATGTCGTGCTTGTTGGAGCGAAAGACAAGTCCCAGATTACTTGCTTTGAATGTGGAGTCAAGGGTCACTACTCCAATGAGTGTCCCAAGAAGCTTGCAGCCACAACCAATGTGAATGCCCCAGCTCAGCAGCAACACCGTGTTCAACCTGGAATAAGATTCGCCCTAGGGAATTCGCTCAACCACAATGGCCGTTTGTTCCACATGAATGCTGAAGAAGCCCAGGAAGCGCCAGATGTCGTGCTGGGTATGTTTTCTGTTAACTCAGTACTAGCAAGAGTGTTGTTTGATTCTGGAGCATCACACTCGTTTTTTACAGAAGAATTTGCATGCACTAGTAAGATTCAACCAACAAAATTAAAGCATGTCATGATAGTTCAAATACCTGGTTCAACCACCAAAGCTAGAAAAATTTGCAAGGCTGTACCTATCAGAATCCATGGGATAGATTTTTATGCCAATCTAATAGTACTTGGAACCAAAGGTTTGGAAATAGTACTAGGAATGGATTGGATGTCGAAACATAAAGGATTGATCGACTGTGCCAAGAAAGCCATAACCATGACCAGTAGCTCTGGAGTATCAGTAAAGCATGTATCTGAAACCTTGCCCCGTCAGTTCAAATGCAACAAGAGTCTAGCCCAACCAACCCTAGAACAAGTCAGAGTACTCTGTGAATACCCCGACGCCCAGAGGAATTACCCGATAGGCCCTCGGATCGGGATATCGAGTTCATTATTGAACTAATTCCTGGAACTGGACCCATAGCTCAGAGACCTTATAGTATGAACCCATCTGAATTAGTGGAGCCGAAGAAGCAACTTGATGCTATGCTGGCGAAAGGTTTGATTCAACCAAGCGCATCGCCATGGAGATCGCCTGTTTTGTTTGTGGATAAGAAAGATGGAGGTAACCGTTTGTGCACGTATTACCGGAAGCTGAATGATGTCACCATCTAAAACAAGTAACCCGCTGCCGAAGATAGAGGATCTGTTTGATCGGTTGACTGGTGCCAGAGTGTTTTCTACGATTGATCTTAGAACTGGTTATCACCAACTCAAGATTCGTGCAACGGATATTCCAAAGACCACCTTTACCACCAGATATGGATTGTATGAGTATACGGTCATGTCTTTTGGATTAACCAATGCCCCCGCTTACTTCATGAATCTCATGAATAAGATTTTTATGAACTTCCTGGATAAGTTTGTCGTTGTTTTTATCGATGATATTTTTATCTATTCCAAGACAGAAGAAGACCATGAGCTACATCTGAGAACCATCCTTGAAATCCTGAGAGAGCATCAGTTGTATGCCAAGTTTAGCAAATATGAGTTCTGGTTGAAGGAAGTAGGATTCCTCGGACATATTGTGTCGGCAGGAGGAGTCGCTGTCGATCCCGCCAAGATCAAAGATGTTGAAGAATGGGAAACCCCAACCACTCAAACCCAAGTCCGTGCATTTCTCAGATTAGCGGGATATTACCGCAAGTTTGTTGAAGGATTTTCGAGCATCGTAAGACCGATGACCCAATTGTTGAAGAAAGATAAGAAATTTGAATGGACGGACAAATGTGAAGCAAGTTTTCAAGAGCTCAAGAAGAGATTGATTTCAGCCCCAATATTGATTATGCTAGATATCAAGAAGCCTTTTGATGTGTATTGTGATGCATCCAAGATTGGTCTCGGATGTGTGTTGATGCAAGAAGGCAAAGTCATAGCATATTTGTCAAGACAACTGAAGCAACATGAGCAAAACTATCCTACCCATGATCTTGAACTAGTAGCCGTAGTTTTAGCCTTGACGACATGTCGTCATTACCTTATGGGTAACCTTTGTGAGATTTATTTAGATCACAAGAGCTTGAAGTATATTTTCACTCAAAAGGAGCTGAATATGAGGCAAAGGAGATGGATAGAGTTAATCAAGGATTATGACCTTGACATTCACTATCACCCCCGCAAAGCCAATGTGGTAGCGGATACTCTTAGCAGATTGCTGTGTAGATTAAACACCATGATCAAAGAAGCCCAGCCAAGTTTGCATGAAGAGTTGGAGCAGTTTAGAACGGAGCTTGTTAGCAAAGGAATTTTAGCTAGCATTGAACTACAACTCATGTTGATCAGTCAGAATAAGGAGGCGCAGAAAGGAAATGCAAGTATCGACAGAATCAAACATCGTATTGGTATAGGAAAGGTACCTGGAATTACCGAAGACGAAGAAGGAGTTTTGTGGTACAAAGGACGTATCTGTGTGCCAGCAGATTCGGAGCTGAAGCAAGTTATCATGCATGAAACTCATGATACTCTTTATTCTATCCACCCCAGAGGAATGAAGATGTATCAGGATTTGAAGGAGCAATTTTGGTGGCACAAGATGAAGAGAGAAATCGGAAGCTACATAGCCAAGTGTGATATGTGTCAGAGAGTTAAAGCGGAACATCAGAGACCCGCATGACTGTTGCAACCATTGCAGATTCCAGAATGGAAATGGGATTCCGTTGGAATGGACTTTATCACCGGTATGCCTACTTCTAGTAGGGGAAATGACTCTATCTGGGTCATAGTTGATAGATTGTCCAAGGTAGCCCATTTTATACCTGTCGAGACAACCTACCAGAGTTCGAAGCTAGCAGAGCTGTACATTGCTAGAATCGTAAGTTTGCATGGAACCCCCAAGACCATAGTGTCGGATCGAGGAACCCAATTTACCTCAAGATTTTGGCAGAAAGTCCAAGAAGGATTAGGAACCAAGTTGAATTTCAGCACAGCTTATCACCCGCAGACTGATGGACAAACTGAAAGAGTAACCCAAATCTTAGGATATGTTGAGAGCTTGTGTTCTAGAATATGGATCAAAATGGGAAGATTGTGTGCCTTTCGCAGAATTCTCATACAACAATAGTTATCAAGCCAGTTTGCAAATGGCCCCATTTGAATTTCTGTATGGAAGGAAGTGTCGTATCCCCTTGAATTGGTTGCAAGTAGGAGAGAGTCAGATTTGCGGACCCAACATCCTACGAGAAGCCGAAGAGAAGGTTCACAAAGTCCGTGAGCACCTCAAGACCACCCAATCTAGACAGAAGAGTTATGCTGACAAGAGACGTGGAGACCTGACCTTCAATGTCGGAGATTTTGTGTATCTCAAAGTGTCGCCTTTGAAAGGAATGCAGCATTTTCAGCTGAAAGGAAAGTTAGCCCCCAAATATATTGGACCCTTCAAGATTCTGAATTGCCGAGGAGAAGTATCTTATCAACTAGAACTGCCAGAGGAGATGTTAGCCATCCATTATGTGTTCCATATCTCGTTACTTCGCAACTGCTTAGAAGTGCCGGAGAAGACCGAAGTTTTCAAGAACATCGATCACCGAGCCATTGATATCAACAAGGCTCTGACGTATCGTGAAGTGCCCATCCGAATTTTGGAGGAAGCCTTCAGAACCACCAGAACCCGGAGTATCAAGTTTGTCAAGATCCAATGGAGCAACCATACCGAAGAAGAAGCTACTTGGGAGCGAGAAGATTACATTAGGACTAAGTTTCCATATCTCTTTAGTTCCTAGTTTTTCTTAAATCTCAGGATGAGATTTTGTTTATCGAGGGAAGGTTTGTAACATCCCAAAATCTTCTAATCAAGATTATCAAGTTCTAATCAACCAATTTAGGGTTAACAAAAACTTTTATTAAGCAAATGAATATGAATGCATGTGTGTTGGAATTAGTATAGAATTGAGTGTATATGCCATGCTTGGTTGTGCTAAATGAGGTGAAATGGTTTAAAAGTAAATACTACATCATCTAGACCATTTACAAACAAAACCAAAAGAAAAATAAATCAAATATGAATAAATAAAGCAAATGGTCATTTTGACAAAAATAAACCACTACGCCACTTTGTGTGCTCCTAGAAGAGAAATCTTAACAGAAACAATTCTATTTCTTTTTACCCCTTGCTAGACCAAGTAAAATTTTATCAAGGCCCACTTTACAAACTTACAAAAACATCTAGCAAATCAATTTAAAGGACATTTGAAAATTGAATCAAGTGTATGTGTTAAGATCCCGCTTTTTCAAAAAACCTACCAAATCAATTCCCCTTGACCTCTCCAAGCAAACATAACCTCTCAAGCTTAATTTAAGTTCACCCAAAAAAATTGAATAAAAAATTCCAAAGTATCTTTCATGCGGCCATTTTATCAAACACCTGGTTAGCACAGATTAAGCTTCTGCCTAACTTCACTGTTTGCCACAGTAATAGTCGACCATTTGGTCCCTTCTCAACCCACTGGTCCCCTCTAAGTCTAACCAGCACCCAGAACAATCCCCCCTTCATCATGGAGCACAGTGGGGTGCCACCCATTTGTGGTCGTCGCGGCCGACCACGGCCAGTTCGCAGCAGACCGCCCCGCACCCATCCAGGATATCCAGGAGCTACGCCGCACTCTACCGCCACATCCTGTCTAGGCCATGACCCTAGCCGAGCCATGGACCACCCTAGCTACGCCGCACCCCGCCTCTCTACGCCATGCCAGAGCGCGCTAGAGCTCCGTGCCCGACCAGCCCCGCCAGCTCGCGCCTTGCCCTCATCGCGCACGCGCAGCCTCGCTAGATCACGCCACCTCGTCAGAAACCCCTGTTCGCTGCCGCATGACCCGCGGCTGCCGCCTCAAAACACCGCATGCTCCCGACCGAACCGAACCGCGCCGCCCCACGCCGCGCCTTTAAGTTCGTGAGAACCGCTAGGGAGCACCGCACCGTCCTACGCCCTCGCCCATGCCGTTAGCCGCCTGTAGCGATGCCACCGTCGAGCTCACCGCCGCACCGCTCGGTCCCCTCGCTGCGCTATAAAAGAAAGCCACCCCCGCCTCCATTCTTCACACCAATCCACTCACCACCTCTCACTGACCTTCCCCACTTCTCCCCGGAGCAAGGCGAGCACCACCGTGCCGGAATTGCACCGAAGTCCGCCGCTGCTGGAGGAGAAGGGCGCCAGTGATTCCGACCACCCCACGCCCTACCATGACCGCGCCTCACCTCGCCGTTGTCTACCACGTCGATTGCCTCCATCACCGACCCTAGTTGGAGCCCAGGTGAGCCCCGCGAGACCCCCACCATCGCGCTAGGTCTGATTCCTCACCAGAGCAGTTCGTCGTCGACGACGACTCCCCGCTGTTGGATTAGAATTAGATCACACGGTCCAGATGCTTAGATACCGTTTCAGTTAAACTGAGTCGCTGACTGGTGGCCCCCATCTATCAGCAGCCCGCTGCGTTGTGCAGTGCAGTTGGGCCGGCCTGTTTAGTTTTCCCGCGCAGCCCAGGAAATTCATATATGGATTTTCCTTTTTAGTTTAAACTAGTTTTTATCCACATATTCAAAAATCAATTCAGAGAGTTTCACTTAACCAAAATGCATGATTCAAATTTTGCTAGAAAGGTAATTAAAATATCTATCCAAGCCCGTCAGATTTAAATCATTTGGAGTTAGAGATAATCTTTAGCAAAAATAACAAGATAGAGACTTTTGCAACTTTTTTCAAAAATCAACCATAATAGCTTTTGAGTTGTTTCCAACTCTCAAAAAATCACATTTGTCAATATCTATCTGAATATGTAAAAATATTTAGGTTTGCATGCAGTGACATTGGACTAGTACCAAAAGAATGCTATTAGGGCATTTCTAGTCACTTTAAATCTATTAAATGATAAGCTTAAACTTTATAAAATGTGACCAACACTTTAAATCACATTCCCATGTATTAGAATATGTGGTGATGACATGTGTCCACATGATCCCATATTTTAATTGGAGAATATTAAGTCTTAATTAATTTCAATGTGTAGAAATTACTTTTCTCAAATAAGATAATTAAAACTAGTTCTTTAATGTATGTGATGATTGTGATGATGATAGATTATCAACTGTGAACCCTAGTTTGCTAAATAGAAGTAATTCAGTATTGTTTGGTGATTGTGTACCCCGTATTCATTTATAGACGATAGTACCGACCAAGGATCCGAGGAGGAGTTCTACCCCGAAGAAGACAAAGAAAACATCAATCACTGCACCAATCAAGGCAAGCTATTATGAGCAAGCTAGAACCTTGCAAGTCATTCTTGCAAGATAACCTAAGCAAGATGCATTAGGAATGCTTTGGTTATATACCTTTGATTTATACCAATCCCAAGTTTTACTTGCAAGCTTATTTCTTTTACTTTACCAAAGTTCTTTACTTTTAGTATAGGTAGCATAAAGAGTATAAAACAAGGCCTATCTAGTTATACTTAGATGTCATTCTATGGCATGAGATTGAAAATTAGCACCCCTCATTAGTGAACACTCTTAACTTAGTGGCTAATGCGAAGCATAAACACTTGATCACTTTAGATGGGAATACTTGGTGAAAATGATTATGAAAACCTTAGAATGATGTGTCATTCTATTGAGATGTTTTGACATGTGTTGAGAAATACCATGGTTTGATAATGAAATTGTTGAGGCATGAGCCTTACCCCTTTATAAAAACTCATGGTTGGGTTCCGATGCGATACCATTCCAATTTTACCGTACAACCACAATACCTGAATTGGGTAGGGCTTAGCCGGAAGTTTATATGCATTAGACTGGGTTCCCTCGCGGAAGTGGTTTGAGCTAAGGCTACCCCTTGATGATGTCCACCTATGCAGTGCCCAGGATGGCAGATGGCCATGGCTGGGAGGCCAAGCTCATAGGGGCGGTTCCTATACTAGAGTGTGTAATTGAATGGTTATGATTGATTATCCGCATACTAAGTATGATGATTCAGGGTTATCCCTGATGGATGTATCGAATTTTGTGGTGAAAGTGTACCACCTCTGCAGAGTGTCAAACTATTTGAATAGCCACGTCCACGGTCATGGACAGTTGGAGTGGCCATACTGTTCCGTCATCAGATGTTTTTAAAATGACTTATGAAGTGAACTATGATTTTTGACTTGACCACAACAGGGTTGTGAACATGAAAACTAGTTTCCCACTTAAGTGATTTAGAACATTAAATTAGCTTTCTTTACTTCTGAACTCCGTTTAGATAAATCTAGCTTTTTGCAAATAAACCTAGAGCTTAAGATTCCTACTAGAACTACCTTACTTGTTAGTGATAGTTTGCGAGTACTTAAAGAGTACTCATGGCTTTGTCCGTGTCTATTACCGTGGCCAGACTATGAGGAGGACTATCAGGAAGATGGACAGCAGGACGGCTACGACAACTAGGATCATCTCCCATCGTCAGCATTGCCTGTGACACTGAAGATGGAGCCTACTACTACACTTATTATTCCGCTGCTTGTTTGTATTAAGGATGGATCATGAGATCCTTTATTTCTGTAAGACCTTATTATGGTTTGTATGGATGATGTACTGTGATATCCAATTTGTTATGTCTCGCAAAAATGGTAATCCTGGGATTGCGATGTATGGCATAACAGGCATCTAGGATTAAAAATCTGGGTGTTGACAATGCTATGCTGGAGAAAGGTCTGATTGAACCAATCGCATCGCCATGGAGATCGCCTGTTTTGTTTGTGGATAAGAAAGATGGAGGTAACCGTTTGTGCACGGATTACCGGAAGCTGAATGATGTCACCATCAAGAACAAGTACCCACTGCCGAAGATAAAAGATCTGTTTTTCCAGTTGACTGGTGACAGAGTGTTTTGTAAGATTGATCTTAGAACTGGTTATCGTCAACTCAAGATTCGTGCAACGGATATCCCAAAGACCACCTTTACCACCAGATATGGATTATATGAGTACACTGTCATGTCTTTTGGATTAACCAATGCCCCCGCTTATTTCATGAATCTCATGAATAAGATTTTTATGAACTTCCTGGATAAGTTTGTCGTTGTTTTTATCGACGATATTCTGATCTACTCCAAGTCAGAAGAAGACCATGAGCTACACCTGAGAACCATCCTTGAAACCCTTAGAGAACATTAGTTGTATGCCAAGTTTAGCAAATGTGAGTTCTGGTTAAAGGAAGTAGGATTCCTAGGACATATTGTGTCGGTAGGGGAGTCGCTGTCGATCCCGACAAGATTAAGGATGTTGAAGAATGGAAAGCCCCAACCACGCAAACCCATGTCTGCACATTTCTCGGATTAGCGGGATATTACTGCAAGTTTGTTGAAGGATTTGTTAGCATCACAAGACCGATGACCCAATTGTTGAAGAAAGATCAGAAGTTTGAATGGACGGACAAATGTGAAGCAAGTTTTCAAGAGCTCAAGAAGAGATTGATTTCAGCCCCAATTCTGATTATGCCGAATATCAAGAAGCCTTTTGATGTGTATTGTGACGCATCCAAAATTGGTCTCAGATGTGTGTTGATGCAAGAAGGCAAAGTCATATCATATTTGTCTAGACAACTGATGCAACATGAGAAAAACTACCCTACCCATGACCTTGAACTAGTAGTCGTAGTTTTAGCCTTGAAGACATGGCGTCATTACCTTATGAGTAACCGCTGTGAGATTTATTCGGATCACAGGAGTCTGAAGTATATCTTCACGCAGAAGGAGCTGAATATGAGGCAAAGGAGATGGATAGAGTTAATCAAGGATTATGACCTTGACATTTACTATCACCCCGACAAATCTAATGTGGTAGCGGATGCTCTTAGCAGATTGCCGTGTAGATTGAACACCATGATTAAGGAAGCCCAGCCAAGTTTGCATGAAGAGTTGGAGTAGTTTAGAACAGAGCTAGTTAGCAAAGGATTTTTAGCTACCATAGGACTTCAACCCACTTTGATCAGTCAGATCAAGGAAGCCTAGAAAGGAAATGCAAGTATCGACGGAATCAAGCGTCGTATCGGTGCAGGGAAGGTACCTGGATTCACCAAAGATGAAGAAGGAGATTTGTGGTACAAAGGACGTATCTGTGTACCAGCAGATTCTGAGCTGAAGCAAGTCATCATGCAGGAAGCTCATGATACTCTTTATTCTATCCATCCTAGAGGAACAGAGATATATCAGGATTTGAAGGAGCAATTTTTGTGGCACAAGATGAAGAGAGAAATCGGAAGCTACAAAGCCAAGTGTGATATTTGTCAGAGAGTCAAAGCGGAACATTATTGACCCGCAGGACTTTTGTAACCATTGCAGATTCCAGAATGGAAATGGGATTCTGTCAGAATGGATTTCATCACCGGTTTGCCTACATCTGATAGAGGAAATGACTCTATTTGGGTCATAGTTGATAGACTGTCCAAGGTAGCCCATTTTATACCTGTTAAGACCACCTACCAGAGTTCAAAGCTAGCAGAGCTGTACATTGCTAGAATCGTCAGTTTGCATGGAACCTCTAAGACCATAGTATTAGATCGAGGAACCCAGTTTACCTCAAGATTTTCACAGAAAATCCAAGAAGGATTAGGAACCAAGCTAAACTTCAGCACAGCTTATCACCCGCAGACCGATGGACAAACTAAAAGAGTCAACCAAATCTTAGAAGATATGTTGAGAGCTTGTGTTCTAGAGTATGGATCAAAATGGGAAGATTGTCTGCCTTTCGCAGAATTCTCATACAACAATAGTTATCAAGCTAGTTTGCAAATGGCCCCCTTTGAATTTTTGTATGGAAGGAAGTGCCGAACCCCCTTGAATTGGTCGCAAGTAGGAAAGAGTCAGATTTTCGGACCCGACATCCTACGAGAAGCCAAAGAGAATGTTCACAAAGTCCATGAACACCTCAAGACCGCCCAATCCAGACAGAAGAGTTATGCTGACAAGAGACGTCGAGACCTGACCCTTCAATGTCGGAGATTTTGTGTATCTCAAAGTATCACCCTTGAAAGGAATGCAACGTTTTCGTCTGAAAGGAAAGTTAGCCCCCAGATATATTGGACCCTTCAAGATTTTGAATCGCCGAGGAGAAGTATCATATCAATTGGAACTTCTAGAGGAGGTGTCATCCATACATAATGTGTTCCATATGTCGTTACTTCGCAAATGCCATATCAATTGGAACTTCTAGAGGAGAAGACCGAATTGTTTAAGAACATCGATCACCGAGCCATAGATATCAACAAGGATCTGAATTATCGTGAAGTACCCATTCGTATTTTGGAAGAAGTCTTCAGAACCACCAGGACCCGGAGTATCAAGTTTCTCAAGATCTAGTGGAGCAACCATACTGAAGAAGAAGCTACTTAGGAGCGAGAAGATTACATTAGGACTAAGTTTCCAAATCTCTTTAGTTCCTAGTTTTTCTTAAATCTCAGGACGAGATTTTTTTAAGGAGGGAAGGTTTGTAACACCCCAAAAAATATTAATCAAGATTATCAAGTTCTAATCACCTAAGTTTAGGGTTAACAAAAACTTTTATTATTAAATTGAATATGAGTGTATGTGTGATTTGCATTAGTGTAAGAATGAGTACAATTGCCATGTTTGATTGCTACAATTGAGAAGGAATGGTTTAAAGATGAATACTACATCATATAAGCCAATTACAAACAAAATCAAAAGCAAGGAAATTCAAATATGAATCATATGATCAAATGGTCATTTTGACCAAAATGATCCACTAGACCACTTTGAGTGTTCCTAGTAAAAGATTTCTAACAGAAACATTTCCAATTCTTTTCACCCCTTGCTAGACCAAGTCAAAGTGAACCCAAGCCCACTTTACAAACTCACAGAAACTATTTTCAAATCTATTTAATGGACAATTCAAAATTGAATCAAGTGTATGTACTAAGATCACCATTTTGCAAAAACCACTCAAATCAATTCACCTTGACTTTTCCATCCAACCATAGACACTCAAGCAAGTACACAGAACACTCACCAAATTTCATTCAAAAATTTCAAATTTTAATTCATGCGGCCATTTGGTCGACATAACTGTAGACACAGAAAACCACTGTCTAACTTCCACTATTTTGTCCCCTCTACACTCCCCTGGTCTCCCCCAACAACCGGCAGTGCAAGGCACGCATCCCCCTTTGCCGTTGCGCTAGTGCAGCGCCGCCCGAAGCTCGCCGCACCGGCCGACCAAGGATCACTCGCAGCAGCTAGCGCCGCCCTCTCCCACGACGACCAGGAGACAGGTGACCGTCCACCGCCACCCTCTGTCCACCCCTCGACCGCAGGCAAGCCATGGACCACCCGAAAACCGCCGCGCCCATTTCTCTGCTGCCATGCCGATAGCGCGCCAGAGCGCCATAGCCGACACGCGTACACACGCCGCGCCTTGCCCTCTCCGCGCGTGCGCACACTCACCGTGACCCTAGCTACCTCCTAGACATGCATGTTCGCCGCAGCGTGGACCATAGCCACTATACGCCGTATCGAACACCGTCGCTCCCGCGCAGAGCATCGACCATTCCCGACCAATCTCGACCGCCCCTTGCCGTGCCATTAAGCATGTGACGACCGCCCTGAACACCGCGTCGAACCCTACCCCCAGCCACGCCGATAGCTTGTTATACCACCATCGCCGGAGGAGCCAACCCATGCCGCAATGTCCCCATCGCTGGTGTATAAATAGAGGGCACCACAGCCTCAATTCTCCACACCATCTCACTCCCCACTCCTCACAGAACCTCCCACACCCTTCCACAGAGCAAGGTGAGCACCAGCCCGCCAGAATTTAGCTGGAGTCCACCACTATAGAGGAAGAAGGAAGTCGTCGATTGGAGCCACCCAAGGAGCTGCCGTGACCGCGCCTCGAACCGCCATCGACAACAACCCCATTCGTCCCCATCGCTGACCCTAGCTAGAGCCCTAGTGAGCCTCACACGACCCCCACCGCCACGTTAGGGTTCAGTTCTCGCCGGAGCTGTTCGAAGTAGAAGATGAACCTCAGCCGTTAGATCGTGTTCTAATCGTAGGGCTCAGGTTGAAACATACCGTTTCGGGTTAGATGAGCCACTAACTAGTGGGACCCCCTGTCAGCAGCCTGCTGCACCAGCACAGTGCAGTTGGGCCAGCCCATTTACTTTCTCGCATAGAGCCCGTTGACTTAAATAGGATTTTTCTAATTTAGTTAAAACTAGATTCTGTCAGTAGATTCAAAAATCAATTCAAAGAGATTCACATAACCAAATTGCATGATTCCAATTTTGTTAGAAAGATATTCAAATTATCTATCCAAGCCGTTGGATTCAAACCATTTGACATTATAGATCACCTATAGTAAAAATAACAAGATAGAGACTTTTCCAACTTCAAACATTTTTCAAAAAATCACCCATAAATGCTTTTGAGTTGATTCCAACTCTAAAAAAATCACATTTCACAAGATCTATCTGAATATGTAAAAATATTTAGGTTTACATGCAGTGATCTTGGACTAGTACTAAAGGAATGCTATATAGGCATTTCTAGTCACTTTAATTGTATTAAAAAGTAATTTTAAACCTTATAAAATATGCCACCACTTTAAATCACATTCCCAAGTATTAGAATATGTGGTGATGACATGTGTCAACATGATCCCATATTTTTAATTGGAGAATATTAAATCTTAAGTATTTTTAATGAGTAGAAATTACTTTTCTAAAATAAGATAAATAAGACTAGGTCTTTATTTCATGTAATGATTGTGATGATGCTAGATCATCTAATGTGAACCTTAGTTTGCTAAATATAAATAGTTAAGTATTGTTTGGTGATTGTGTACCCCGTATTCATTTATAGACGCTAGTACCAACCCGGGATACGAGGAGGAGGAGTACTACGAAGAAGAAGAAGAAGAAGAAGAAGAGAACTTCAACCACTGCACTACTCAAGGCAAGCTAACACTTGCAAGTTTCCTAACTATGCAAGCCTAGCACTACAAGTTAACTATGCAAGTTAACACTTGCCAACTTCATAACCTATGCAAGATGCATTAGGCATGCTTTGGTTATGCAACCTTGATTATACCAATCTCAAGTTTTACTTGCAGGCTTTATTCTTTTACTTTTACCAAAGTTCTTTACTTTTAGTTAGTAATTTGTGAGTATTGGAAAAATAGGATAGATACCATAAATAGTATAAAACTAGGCCTAAGTAGTTATAATTAGATGTCATCAAAAGGCATAAACTAGAGTTGGATAGTTACACTTGATTAGCACCCCTCATTAGTGAATACCCTCAACTTTAGTGGCTAGTGCTAAGCATAAAAGTTGATCACGTTAGATGGGAATACTTGGTGAAAATGATTATGAAAACCTTGGAATGATGATTCATTCTATTGAAATGTTTTGACATGTGTTGAGAAACACAATGGGTGATGATAAAAATGTTGAGGCATGAGCCTTGGCCCTTTATAAAAACTGATGGTTGGGTTCGGATGCGATACCATTCCAATTTTACCGTACAACCACAATACCTGAACTGGGAAGGGCTTAACTGAAAGTTTATATGCTTTAGTATGGGTTCCCTTGCGGAAGAACTTGAGCTGAGGCTACCTCGTGATGAATGTCCACCTATGCAGTGCCCAGGATGGCAGATGGCCATGGCTGGGAGGCCAAGCTCATAGGGGAGGTGCCCATACTAGAGTGTGTAATTGAAAGGTTATGATTGATTATCCGCATACTAAGTATGATGATTCAGGGTTATCCCTGACGGATGTATCAAATTTTGTGGTGAAAGTGTACCGCCTCTAGAGAGTGTCAAACTATTTGGATAGCCGTGTCTGTGGTCATGGACAGTTGGAGTGGCCATACTGCTCCGTTGTCAGATGTTTTCAAAAATGACTTGTGAATTGAACTATGACTTTGACTTGACCACAAAGGATTGTGGACATGAAAACTAGGTTCCCACTTAAGTGATGTAGAACATTAAATTAGTTTTCTTTACTTCTAAACTCAGTATGAGATAAACCTGGCTTTTTGAAAATAAACCTAGAGCTTAAGATTCCTACTAGAACTACCTTACTTGTTAGTGATAGTTTCCGAGTACTTAAAGAGTACTCATGGCTTTGTCCCTGGCTATTCCCGTGGCCAGACTATGAGGAGGACTACCAGGAAGATGGACAGCAGGAGGTCTATGACAACTAGGATCATCTCCCATCGCCAGCATTGCCTGTGACCCTGAAGATGGAGCCCCTACTCCATTTACTTTCCGCTGCTTGATTTGTATTAAGACTGGATCATGAGATCCTTTATTTGTAAGACCTTATTATGGTTTGTAATGGATGATGTAATGTGGTACCAATTCTATTATGTCTCGCAAAAATGGTAATCCTGGGATTGCGATGTATGGCATAACAGGCATCTGGGATTAAAAAATCTAGGTGTTGACAGATCCCGTTACCAAAGGCCTGATCCACCTTTCCACTATAGGAACCCTTCGAGGCAGGAACCGACGCCTTTACACAACTAGCGAGGCACAACTCCACAACCAAATTGGAGGCCCCCGTAATGACAACAAGCTGCCACAAGAACAATAGTTACAAATAACAAAACACAAGATCTAGATATTAACGAGAATACTAGATCGGGGATTTTCCAAGTGAATGGAGAGGAGTTGATGCACGTGATTCGTGATGACGATGTATGATGTCTCCTTATTCAATTCCCCCAAAGATCGAAGCCTTCAGGTGGTTGAAGTGGGAGATCTAGAGAGAGAGCTATTGCAACAGGTTTGATCTTTTTTGAATGAACTAAGGGATCTGATAGGAGGGGGAGACGAGGCTTTTATACCCCCTGTCCAGATGGAGCCATTGGAGCTTTTTGGGGCTGGATTATCCGGCCTAAGTGAGGGTCAGATTATCCGACCCGTGGAAAACCCCGCCCATCCTCGGACTATCCGGGGGATAATCCCCCCAGACAGAGCGACGCGCCGAGCCAGCCTTTGCTTGTCTCCTGGGGGCCGGATTATGCGGCCCAAGGTCAGGGCCGGATTATCCGGTCGGGGGAAGAAAGTCCGCCCCACTTCGGATTGTCCAGGGGAAAATCCGCCCCCAGTCAGAGCATTGCGCCATGCCAGCCCTTGCTCTTCTCTTGGGGGCCAGATTATCCGGCCCAAGGTGAGGGCCCCGATTATCCGGTCAGGGGAAGAAAATCCGCCCCACTTCGGATTGTTCGGGGGAACATCTGCCCCTAGTCTGAGACTCGCGCCATGGCAGCCTTTGCCAAGAGGGTCGGGCCAGATTATTCGGCCCTTGATAGGGGCAGATAATCCGACCCCCAAACACAACAAACACTTCCCTACACACTTAGCACACATGAGAAAACTCCACGGTATTGTTATCTAACACGCAAAACACAGGGAACCATGAAATGTTCTTTCAATACCCATCCTGGTATTTCCCCCTCGAGACCAAACGAGGAAGTCCTTTCGAGGAAACTCACACAGTTAGCAGTTTTCTTCATTCATTCCATGGTTGTTATCCAACTTACTAGTCATATCAGATCCAAGTAAAATTATAACAGTAATTCTTTAGTTATAGTTGTATATGATCGAGAAACTGTGCTCCAAGTCATCCATAACCGTGGACACGGCTTTTTGAAAAGATTTAACCCTGTATGGGTGCACCAAAGTATCCACATGCACTTCAACCCTTGTTGTCAGATCTGATATGTGCAAGATCATGAAACATACACCCAATGGTATGTCGACGGGGCCCCGGACATGACGTTTCCCAGACCCAAAGTAAGTATATAGGGGCCACCCCACTAAGCTACCCGCAACGAAGTCGGCCGTCTCTAATACGGACCCAGGGTCTGTGACCACGACTGTAAACGACTAGGAACCCGAAAGTGTGATTAGGCTTGTCGATACAGCAAAAACGTGGCACGGGGTTCCTAAATAGTACAGGTGCTTCACGCGCAATAGTAAATAAAACAGTAAAGCATGGCATAAGTACATGATAGTAATAAAGCCCCAAACAAGTTCGTGGCCCCCAGCATAGTACTTTGAAATCAGGTAGTATGGGGGTGCCCACACACCCCACCCGTGGTTAGCATGCTCAATCTTAGAATTGGTGTCAAGAACTCGGGGTCTTAGGTGGACACAAGTGGGCAGATAAAAACCAAATAACATCTATTACCCACTAGTGCCTCTGCATTATATCTATTTTTAGCATTTTAATTGACAAGTTATAATGAAAGCCATGATCATCTCCACCATTAAGTATGTGCCAACCTCCCATCAACGATGGAACATCGACGACTCACAACAGCACCTGAGCAAGCAACTACGACTCACAAGGCCAACTGTCTAACAAACAACATGCAATATGATATGTCCAAGGTAATATAGAGGCTGCAAGGAATATAAATTGTCGAAAAACTAAAGCATCGTGACACGAATAGCAATAGATCAACAAGAGGAAGTAAAGACTATAAACGCAAAATAGGTAGAAAGGGGAGGATGCTCGCCTGGAAAACATTGCCGAAGGTTCATCCGAAGATCGGGTCGAAGCTCGCATCAACTCAACGGCCTAATCCGTGAAGAAGCAAAGCAGTAACAGAAACATCGAATGCACTATTTAATACTACGACAGAATATCGGGCATGATGCTTGTATGATGCTTGACATGTCAAAGATGCGATGCAACTAGGCAATATTAAGCGGAATCGGGGTCTCAACAATTAATTAATAGGTTCATGTTGTTTAGTTACCCCGCAATTTAAATGTTGTCTCAACTAGGCAAAACATGATATTGGTTCACTACACAAATTTAAATTGAGTCAAGATAAGACAAATATAGCCCGCATATGTACTCCATATTTAATTATGAGGTGAATCGACAAAGTACCCCAAACAAATGAATATGTATGCGAGCATGAACAATTGATATGCAACAAGTATATATTATTTACAAAAATAGGGACGGGATATGTAGGGGTCGCACTTCTCGTATCGAAGATCTTGGGGTTCCGAGGATTCGACGGGGTTCAGTCTCGGCTTTGGATCGAGGATTCGGGGTTCCGAGGGAGGTCTTGGGGATTCCACATCGAAGGAGGACCCTGGAATCGGGCTTCAGACTCCATATAGGAGATCTCGGGGTCTTCCGGTCCGGGGTCTCGGTGCTCCGTGAGGCAGATCTTGAGATTTCGGCTTTGGAGGTCTTCCGGATCCGTCGTGGAGGTCTTGATGTTCCATGTAGGCGGTTTTGTCATCCGTATTTCCATGAAGTAGGACTTGCATCTACGGCCTTCGGTGACGATGCCTATCGAAGATCTTGCGGCAGCGACACTTGACGAAGCCGATCCTGTCGACTCGGATATCCTAACAAAGCTCCACAACGGCAAACGACCTAGTTCTCTGTTGTCCTTGATGAACCATCCGGGCACTGGCACGGACATGATACCATCTTGGCGCTAAACGAAAGGGAGGAAGAACCCCTACCGACAACAGCGACCACCACGGCACGCGCTGGAGGTCGGGCTCGAACTTTGGCAGCGCGGCGCAGGTAGGTCGGGATCTGTGGTGGCGGTTGCTGAACAAGGCGATAGCACCAGAAGATGGGCGGGGATGGGCTCGTGCGTGTGACGACTTGCAGGGGCGACGAAGGTCAGGCAGGCGCTGGCGAGGTTGGGCAAGAAGGGGCTTGCGGGTGACGGCGGAGATCCAGGGGCACGGCCACGGAAGAGGGCGAGGTAGTGGCGCCTGGCGGCGCGGCTCGGGGATCTGGCGAGGCGAGGAACGAGGGCACCAGGGCCCCGGCGGTGCTGAATCTTGATGGGGAGGCGGGACGGCTCAAGAAGGAGATGGGGCAGCTAGGGATTACGACAGCAGACATGGAAGGTGGGGAGAGGATCACGCAGGGAGATGTGTTGCACCGGGGTGAGGGCAGGAGAGAGGCGAGGCGGACGTGGTTTGGGGATCGCGAGGCGATTGAGGAGCTGCTCGGGCATGGAGCGTGCGTGGGGCCCGGGGCTAGGGGAACGAGGGGTTCGCGTGCGGGACTGAGATCCAGTGACTTGCTAGTCACAAGTCACAGATTGCCTCGTCCCCCTCTATCTACCGTCCATCTGTCATCTAAGGGACCAAAACGTCCCAAGGCAAAAACCACCCAGGCGATGGGATCCACCGAGTCAACCGCCCCGTCGTTCTCCTCGTCCCAGACCGAACGTTGTCCTCCGCGCACGCAGAGCACGGCCTCCGCGGCATCGAGGAGGAGCTACCGCCCATGCAGACTACGGCCGCCGGCATCCTCCGCCCCGCCTCGCCGGAGCTCTGACGACCCGCGGCTTCTCCGCCCCGCCCCGTCCCGACCCACGCTGGCCTGGCTCCTCCGCCCCGGACCAGACCCGCACCACGCCGGCCGGACCAGACCCGCGCCTCCTCCAGTGCTCCCCCTCCGACGGCCCTCGACGGGACAGCCTCCCCCGACGCCCTCCACCCACTTGATAGCCTCCCAGGACGCCCTCCCCGACATGACGCACTCCAAAATCGGCACCTGAACCTGACGTTGTTTCTTCAGAACACCTGAAAATAGAACAGTAGACAGAAAACTGGTTGCAGTTCAGCTAAACAATACCATAAAAGAGAGAAAATTCTGGCCACAAAAGACATCCAGATTTTTTAGTACATATAACATTGAAATTCTGGAACAATTTGTCTCACAGAAACCTCCAATACATCAATTTGGCCAATCTACTTGTACAATTAGGCCACAAAAAGCTATAGTTAGCCCCAAAATCCAAAATACTATAGTCTCCTTTGTCCAAAATATTAGCCAACCATAGAACTATCTAACAAGCTTGGACATGCTAGAACATATGTCCATCATAAACACCACCAAGTGGAGCTGTCAAGAGCTCTGTGAAACTAATGATCGTGTTGCAATCTTGATGCTCCATATTTTCTCCTTCATTGACATCATCTTTCTCCACTCTTACTTGAGGCTCCACACCATCATTCTTCTTGTGTTGCTGCAATAGATGTTCTAGTAAGTAGTTTATCTCATGTATAGTAACAACACATCATGAATAGATTGCAACATACCTTTCCTCCATTCTTTTTTGGTGCGGCAAACTTTGTTGGCTTGCGCTTCCCCTTGAGTAACTTATCAAGACAAGTTTTCTTTCTCCTCAAATTCTTCGAGTGAACCTCCTTCTTCTTGAGCTTTGCACTAAGATACTCATTTGTTTGTTGCATGTTAGGCACATTAGGGTCAATATTTTCTTGATCATTACATGGCATATTTGTAGCATTGGTAGATTCATTGAGTTTATCCTCTACTTGTGTACCAACACTATCAAGTGCATTTTCCAACATCAAACAACACTCTGGAGAGTTGGCTACCTTATGTGCCAAACTATGGAATTTGTGAGACAAAGTCTTGTACCGAAGTTGAGCTTCCAACTTTGGATTTTCCACCACTTTCCTTCCATGTCTATCTTGTATGCTTCCATTGCGTGCTTCTCTAGTCCATCTCTTCAAAATATAATGTGGTGACAATGTCTTTATATTCATCAAGTCAAGAACTTTGATGCCATGTCCACATAATATTCCCGTCCTATTGAACATTTCACAACTACAAGAAGCTGTTTTGGCCAAAGGATCTCCAATCACTATGCGCTCTTCCTCAAATTTTAATTCACCATGCAAGCTTCCAATAGAAACCGCAAATTTGTTATCCTCATCCAATACTCTAGTGCATGCAGCCATGGATCTTTCATATTCATTTTGGAAAGCTTCAAAGATAATTGGAGTGTACTCTTTGCTTGCTAGCACCAACATAGGTGTGTGCATCTTGATTCTTGGTAATTTTTTCCTTGCTTCAAACTCCAATTGCAATTCTTTGGCTCTTTTTACCTCCAATGTCCTCTCAAAATGTATCAAGAACCGAACAATATGAAAATCTGATTTCAAGTGGTTTTTCAATGAATTGTTGAAGCTTTCACTTAGTTGTGGACTTCTAACTCCCAAACTGAGCACATCTCTCATATAACATTCAGCCCACTTCTCTTTCAGCTTGTAGATACTATCTAACCAAGTTTTCTTATGCACTTTAAGTCTCATATTGTCAAATGCTTCTTGAAATTCTAGTTTGTCCTCATAGCCATACATGCACTCACTAAAATCCTTTAGAATATGAGACTCTTCATCTTCACCTTTCCCTTCTTTTTCTTCACCTTTTTCCTCACCCTTCAATGGACATAAATGTTTGATAGCATTTTGCATTATATGGAAGGTGCACAATCCATGATATGATTCCGGGAAGACTTTCTCTATAGCTTTCCCCATTGCCGCATCTTGATCCATGTAAATAGTTCTAGGTTGCCTCCCGTTATGTGTAGCTAGAAAAGTCTCAAATACCCATTTAAATGAGTCACATGTTTCATCAAATAGTAATGCAGCCCCAAAAATGGTGGTTTCTCTAAACTGATTGAGCCCAAGAAAAACACCAAATGGTCTATATTCTTTGTTTGTGCCAAAAGTAGTATCAAATGTGACAACATCGCCAAAGTGTGCATAGTCAAGAACCATTTTTGCATCAACCCAAAATATGTTGGCTATATGTTCCTCACAATCTAGTTGCAAAGCATGTTGAAAAGATTGGTTCTCAATGATTTTGTCATGAAAATACTTCAACATACTACCGGCTTGTCCATAACCCAACTCTCTTTGCCGCTTGGTTCGCAAATGATTCTTTTGATCACGACAAGTGTAGCCAAGATTCTTTTGCGCAGGCGGCAACTCCTCCCCCGACGCCGGAGCCAGGCGGGACGGAGCGGCTTGGCGCGGGTCTAGTCCGGCCGATGTGGGTCGGGGCGGGGCGGAGAAGCCATGGGTCGGCGGAGCTCGGGCAAGGGCGGCAGCTCCTCCCCTGACGCCGGCGGAGGGGGGCGTGCTCTACGTGCGCGAGCGCGCGGGAGCTTTCCCGCGTCCCTTTTTTTAGCTCGTTCGTTCGGTCTGGGACAAGGAGAACAACGGGGCGGTTGAATCGGTGGATCCCATCGCCTGGGTGGTTTTTGCCTTGGGGTGTTTTGGTCCCTTAGATGACAGATGGATGGTAGATAGAGGGGGGCAAGGCAAGCTATAACTGGTGACTAGCAGCAAGTCACTGGATTTCAGTCCTCGCGTGCGGGGGAGGAGAGAGGCGAGCGGGACCCGCAGGGTGGGGCCAGGGGCACATGCAGGGATGGTTGCAACCAGGAGAGGTCAGGATCACGCGGGGTGGGAAGGTGGATGCGGTGTCGTTTACCGCGAGGGTGGGTGCATCGCACGCGGGTGGTGTACGCTGGGGAGTGAGCCAGGGTAGAGCGGGGCGTGTGGGGCAGGGTCACGATGGGAGTGTGGCGTGAGGAGCGGGGAGAGAGGGGGTGTGCAACGTGAGCGAGGGAGGGTCGACATGTCTCTGCCGTGCGTGCAGGGCGATCGGGTCGGGTGGGGCTAGGTGCTTTGGTGAAGGTGGTTGGGATGGTAGAGGAGTGGAGTGGCGGCTAGGGTTATTTTATGTAGGGATTAGGGTTTGATCATGTAGGGTTTGGGCTAGGCCGATCGGGTGGTAGCTGGCTACAGGCTGGGCCTTTAGGCCTGGTCCGCGGCTGCCTTCCCTGAAAACAAAACATTTTTATTACTTTAAAATACACTATTTTGCAAAATATGTTTTAGACAAGTAGAAGATCCAAGCGGATCTTGGGTTTTGATTTGAAATAGAGAGGGGTTATTTAGCAAACAAAGGTAGGCTTTTATAAAAGGGATTTATATTTTTGTGCCCCTAGTTTGTTAGTTGTACTCAGTTTTCCCCAGTTGCTTAGCTTTTCCTCACTTTTTCCCTCCCTCTATTCTAAAACTCTCATAGGCGTTCGGACGGGGGATGCTGTCAGGTCAAAGGCTTGACCGTTACATGCTGACCAGTGGGACCGCATTGGGGCGGGTCATGCGTTGAGCGTTACGTTACGTCGCCTCGATCGTTACAAGATGATGGGTGGGGCCAGGATACACGACTGACCAGCCATCCATCTCTCTCTAACTTGTGGGCCCCATTTTTCCTGATTGTGTGGCGATGAAAAATGGGGCGGGCCTGTGGAGCCGTCGAAGCCAATGAACGATGGGGCCGCTATGTGGGGCCGTTCTGTGGGGCCATCGTAGCCAATGACTGGTGGGGCCATCATGTGGGGCTGGAGGGGGTTGCATATTTGCCACGTTTTACTTTGCAACTTGCGTATTTGCCATTTTATGTGTCACTGACATATGGTGGTCATGTGGTAAATATGCAAATTTCAAAGAAAAAGTTTCGCAGATATGCAAAATTGGAAAATATGCAAAACTTTATAGGTGGGGTCATGTATGACACATCGTCTCTCTCTGTCTCTCTCTCTCTCATCCGCTCCCAGCCCCAGCCTTGAGTAGCTCATATCCCACCAGCGGACAGAGCAGCCATCGTCGGTGCATCGGCGCGTCGCCGGATCCGTCCTATGGCGGTATCAAACGGACTGCCGCGTTGCACCTCAACCACGACTCTAGCATCGGTTTCATCCGCACGCATTGTACGTTGAGGCAGTACCGACCGCAGGCAGGTCCACCGGCCACGATGACCAGGATATGGTTCCGCCGCCATATCTCGACGAATAGTCGCAGCAGTTGCTAGTAGTGCTTGGTAAGACCTTCGCTCCTGCTTTGCCCACCCTAATTGATTTGGTTCCCGTAATTTCCTCGATATTGCAGGTGCAATTATTCCTCAATGTCTGGTCGTAGAGGGTACACCGGTGAGGGTGGGGAATCGATCATGTCGTGGCCACATTCTCCTTCTCCTACCATGTCAGAAGTGCATGTAGCTCCTTCTCTTTGTACTATCGTTGAATTTGAAGTGCTTCCATGGCCTATCGAACTGATTTCAATTGGGCTTGTTTTGGGATTGTTACAATGTGCTATGCATGCCGATGATCCATGGTACATTGCATACCAAGATGAATCAACCCAGTGGTCTAGCCAGAGGATGGATTTGGAGGAGATGGTTGCCAAGTTAGGTGATGAATTGGCCCATAAAAACCTATTGATATTCGAGCTGAAGCGTACTAAGGAAGAATTCAGAGCTTATTCGCAAAGAAAAGTTAACACTTGAGGCTAATCTTGCCGTATCTGATCAAGTGGTATAAAATCTAAAACATGAACTCCAAGTGAAGGGGGGAGAATAGTAGATTCATGTGGGCAGTTTTAGTAGTTTTCATCCGCGTCCTAGTAGTTATAGTATGCGGTTGTGGTGAAGGATGGTTGTGAGTTCCTGCTAATTTAGTCACTTTGCGGTCCCAAAGTTGTCGAGAGAATGCATTGCAGGGTCTGAGTTGCTTGCCATTGGATCTAGCGGTCCCAAAGTGGTCGAGAGAATGCATTGTGGTGCCCGAGTTGCTTGCCATTGGATCTAGCGGTCCCAAAGTTGTAGAGAGAATGCATTGCGGGGCCCGAGTTGCTTGCCATTGGATCTTGCTGCCATAGTTGGCATGCCAAATGCTTAGAGGGTCAAGTTGGGGCATATCAGTTTTGACTGTTCTGTCGCTACCATCGTGGCTACCATGTACACTTGCAGCATTGGCGGCAACATCCATTCCCCGTTCCAAATTAGTGGCTGAGATTGTCAATTCAAGTTAGTTGACTCAAATTCATCAAGATACAATTGAATCTAGAGAAATCTAAATCAACTAATTTGGGTCAGAGGGAGTACTACTTATGAATCAGCTTTAGATCATATCCACCGTCCTCATAGCTCAAATACATATCAATTCTGATTCAAATCATACATATTTCGATCAAATTTATACAAGCCCACCAGAGATTGTCAAAGCAAGTACTACTACTTATGAATCAGCTTTAGAGCATATCCACCCGTCTCACGACTTAAATACATATCAAATTTATTCAAATCATACATATATTTTAAGTCACCGAATTTTGGTTCAAATTGGGCTCAAATTTGTCCTAATTTTAAGTGGACGATGAGCTAGCCACCCTCCCTGCCATATGTGTACTCCAAGAAGTACGGGCAAAGTTCTCCCATCCGGCCATGAGGTACATCCAACTTTCACCGTCGAAGTGCACCTCGACGTGCTAGCCGCGGCCTGCCTCCCACAACTTTGGTTCACGAGGGCTTGATCTGTGCCATTGCAGTGATGTTGCTAATGATGGCTTTAATCATCTTCGCATCGATGACCACTGTCGGCACAACTATCGTTGCACTGATGTTGTGGATGATGGCTTCCATCAGTGTCTTTCATCGATGAACACTGTCGGCACCACCGCCGTCGCACTGATGTTGCGGATGATGGCTTCCATTAGTGTCTTTCATGAGCAATGGATCGAGGATGTGAACGGAACTGGATAGACAGAAATTTCAGACGGTTAGATCCTCACCACCACACGCCATTCTAGCCGCTACGCTTAGATCCGCACCGCCGCAAGCCGTTCTGAGCCCCACACGTAGGTTCGCGCCGCCGCATGCCATTCCGACCGCCACGCTTAGGTCCACACCGCCGCACATCGTTTGGACCACCACGCTTAGATCTGCGTCGTCACACGCCATTCAGACCGCCACACTTAGATCCGCGCCTCCATACGTCGATAGGAGGGGAGGAAGATGCGGTTGGTATACGTGCGATAGGGAAAGGGAGGGAGAGACATCCAGCCCGTCGGGCTCTCCTCTCTGTAGCCCAACGGGAGAGAGATCTCCAACCCGTCGGATCATGATGTATCCAATGGTGGTTGGCCAAAATCCGTGTGACACACATCTCGACCAATCAGAGCACAACCAAACTGAGCGCTAGTTGATGCAGCCGGTATACGTGTGATAGGGAAAGGAAGAGAGAGACATCCAGCCTGTTGGGCTCTCCTCGCCGTACAAGGTTAGGTGCGCCCATCAGGAGAGAGAGACCTCTAGCCCGTCAGGTCTTGATGTATCCAATGGTGGTTGGCCAAGATCCGTGTGACATACATCTCGACCAATCAGAGCGCAGCCAAACTAAGACATGAGAGAGGGGAAAAGTGAGGAAAACTTTAGCAGGAGGGGAAAAGTGAGGAAAACTTTAGCGGGAGGGGAAAACTGAGTAGAGCTAAGGAAAACAAGGGCACTCGGATAAAAAAATGACTAAGAGAAATTCAAGATTTTTGCATAACAAATGGAAAATGTGTTATTTTAAAAAATAATCCATCTTGGCCGACATTATATGGTTTGCAACTCAAAGATACACAAGTGTTCCAAATTTGGCCTCATTTAGACAAAGTATGTTTTGGGATGGGTTATTTTGGAGGTTGATTGAGTAGAAAGCCATACATCTTCATAGCTAGTAGCTCATTCCAAGAAGGGTTTAAGAAGTGGTTTAGGGGATAAGTCCATTTCTCTTTATTTTCTTTTCCTTTATTATTCATGCTAGGTTGTAGGTAACATAACAAGACTCCGTACGAAGGTTGCACTATGTTTTGACTTTTTTGAATTAAACTAATCCTAAAACCATTTTTTTGAATTTAATCACTTAGAAAAATAAAAATGTGGCTGATTACAAGTAAATCCAAAATTTCCAATTTTATATGGTAAATCAATCCAAGATACACAAGTGTGCCAAATTTTGGATCAATTGGTCAACTTTTCCTATGGTTTAAGCCATGAACTAGCTAAGCCCCATGTGTTGACCACATGTCGAGGGCAAAACTAAGTAGTGCTAAGCAACTAGGTGGATGACCATAAAAACTTGCAATAACACATACATTATGGGATTATCCAACATACAAACTTATGAGCGTCACACTAGTTCGAATTCAATACAAACATTGATGGTAGTTCCAATTCATCATACAAATTCAAATTAATAATTAAAATTCATTTTTTTCTTGCTCCTAGTGTTTTCACCGGGTTCACCACCTTGCTCCGGGTGATCCTAGCTAGAATATTCGTGGAGTCCACCATCAACTTCTTCCATTTGTTCCCTTTGTTTTTTTTCTCTACATCCAATGAATCAAGTGCTTCATTTTATCGTACAATTGGTTTAATCACGTTTCGATCCATTGGTTCATATGGTTCAAAATGCATTGGCATCATTTCTTCAATATCCTCTTGTGCAATTCCTTTACTTTTGAACTTTGCTTCCAATGAATAAATTGCTTTATTATCCTCTTGATCCATTGGTTCAATCTCCCCTCGATTCATTGGTTCAAACTCCTCTCGATCCATTGGTTCAATCTCCCCTGCATTTGGTTCAATATCCTCTTGATCCATTGGTTCAATCTCCCCTACATTTGGTTCAATCTCCTCTAGATCCATTGGTTCAATCTCCCCTGCATTTGGTTCAATCTCATCTGCATTTGGTTCAATCTCCTCTCGGTCCGTTGGTTTAGTCTGCAATGTATCCATTGCTTCATTCTCCTCTTGTTCAAATACTTCATTCTCATCTGCATTTGCTACTCCTGCCTGATCATCTATTCCATAAGCTGGGTCTACTACATTTTTAGAAAGCCTAGCAATGTGCCCTAGGATCCCACAATGTTTGCACTTACGTCGTCAAGGAGGTGCACCACCCTCTGCACTAGCTCTCATCCTATTTTTTCTTGGCCTACCTGATGGTTTAGTAAAAACTGGAGGGTATAGCTTGAAGCCTGGATCCACTTCCATCCATTGGTCTTTTCCCAACAAGGCTGGAACATTCTGAGCATATGCTGCCCTAAATTTTGCAACATATAAATACTTCGACACGTACTAATAACTTCACCCTCTTCACCTCCTAGAACACCCATGAAAAACAATGCACGTATGCAGGGTTTCCCACAAAGCTGCCATTGCCTGCAATGGCATGTCCTATCAACCAAACTCACTATATACCTCCATTGCCTATCTTTACTGTCAGTGTACGTTACCTCAGCCTCCATTCCTCTTCTAATGCATTTCATCTTTAATTGTTTTGCCCTAACATGCAAAGCCTTAATCAAAGATGGGAGTATGAGATGGCCATCATATACTGTTGGTGCAATTCTTTGACGCAAATCGATCTTTATCATGATCACTTGCCTAATCTTATCAAATATTTGCCACAACATAAGCCCTTTCAATGACTTGACTTTTGCATTGAAACTCTCTGCAAGGTTACTTGTTACATAGTCTACCTTGCAAATTTCATTGAATTGGCTTCTTGACCACACCATTCCATGATGTGCATCCAAGTAATCCTTCACTGCAGGGGTTTTTATACAACACTTCCAAATGATACAAATGCTTCCTCAAACTGCATGTGTATGAAGCTGGCCATAGGTTGTCAGTATAAACTTTACCCTTAAATTTCTTTGTAAAATTATGCACTAAGGGTCGCATACATTCCCTATGCTCCACTCCAGGGAATACTACTTCTTCAGATTTCTCCAAACCTTTGCAAGCGTCCATGTGGATAGTAAGTCCTGGTGGATGACCAATAAGGTCGCGCAAATTCTCCAGAAACCAAGTCCAACTTTCCTCTGACTCAATCTCCAAAACTCCAAAAGCGACAGGGAACATCCAATTGTTTCCATCAACTGCAGTAGTAGCTACTAGCTATCCTTTAAATCTGCCATGAAGAGTTGTTGCATCCACGGCCAAATAAGGCCTGCAACCATCCAGAAACCCTTGCCTGCAAGCTTTGAAACAAACAAAACCCCTTCTAAAGCACTCCTTCTCCTTTGTCTTCCCTCTTATTTATACTAAACTTTATGCCTGTCTATCTATACAACACTACCTAAACTAGCCATCTCCACTTGAGCTTTGAAGTTGTAAAGCAACAAAAAACTTTCATTCCATGGACCATTGATCCGATCAAGAGCCATTTCCTTTGCATAGAACATCTTCATGTAAGGTACTGTAATGTTAAACTTTTGAGAAACTTATTTTATGTGCGTTGTTGCACCAAGTGATGGGTTCACTCTCATCCAATCCATGATTGCATCTGCCAACCACCTAGTGTTATAGGGTAACCCCGTGGGTGGCTCGATCTTCACAGATATACTGGTCAAATCGATGGGAAAGCGAAGAGAAAGGGAGAAGGTAGCGAAAGCGGATGCACACCTCACGAAGAACACGATGAACACACACAAAACTCACACGATACAAGTACGATTGCTCCCGCTGGTGGCCACCGGTCCGATAGAATCCTCGCAAGGAAAGATCGGTCAACGTTCTCCCTCGATCCCACGCGGAGAGGGAAGACCACCTTGGAGAGGGTCTTGACGTCTTAGCAAAGGGACACCGATGCCAAGGCCTTGTACAACGAGGGAGGCGCGATGCAAACTCCAACAAGGTGGTGACGATAGTCGATCCCCTTTGGTAGAAGGGGATGAGAAAAAACTAGAGATTCCATAAAGGGGGTTGTCTTTAGTCTATCATCTATGCCTAGGGTTACATGAGGGGGTGGGGGCACTATATATAGGCCAGCCACTAGTTGAAGGGTACTTTAGGAATAAAAGGGGAAAGTCTGGGCGGACTAAGGGGTACATGGGCCAAAGGCCCAGCTGGCAGCGTGCAGGCCCATACGCTCAGGCCGGAGACTCCGGTGTGGGGGTCCGGAAACTCCGGTCTGGGCTAGATATTCCGATCGGTCTCTGGTTCGTCTACGGAGTGGCCTTCTGTCTTTTGTAACATCCCAAAACTTCAATCCAAGCTTATCAAGATCAAATCAACCAAAAATGGGGTTAACAAAAACTTTTCCAAATTTAAAATGAAAGCATTCATATATGTGTGTGCATTTAAAATAGGAGTTGTTTGAATTGCCATGATTAAGTGATCAAATGCTTGTAAAATGTTTCTTAGGTGATTTAAACATCATCTACATCATTCCCAAACTTTTCCTAAAGAAAATCAAATAAAAAAGAATTAAAAAGGAGGAATGGTCATTTTGGCCATTTTAATCCACTACACTACTTTGGCTATTCCTAGTACTCAATTCTTAACAGAAACAATTCTTGATCTTTGTACCCCTTGCTAGTACACATAATGAGGTACCAAGGCCCACTTTTGGATCTGCTAAAAACATTCTTTTACTTATTTTAATTGGCATTTGAAAATTGAATCTAATGCATATGCATAGATCACCCCTATTTCAAAACCCATCTATTTGAGCTCCACTTTCAAAACCCTTGCAACCAGAGACTATCTAGCACTAGTGGAGATCACTCAAAAAGTTTGAAACCAAAATTCAAAGCGAAACCTCATGCGGCCATTTCATCAAACAGCTTGTGTGCACAAATCTGGCCAAATTCAAAACACTGTTTTGAGCAGTGATCTTGGTCACCATTCGTGCCTAACCTTGTCCCCTTTTTCCCTCAGTACCAGCCCTACCCTTTGCTAGCCCGGCCACACCCTGTGCACACGACCAAATGGTCATGGCCATTAAGGTCGAGCACCTTGAGCACCCCCACCGGCGACATCGCGCCATAGTAGCCGCCAACTTCTCTCTCCATGTCTAGCACACTGCTAGTGGTCCACCTCCACCGTCCAACCAGCCCTAGGCCAGAGACAGAGGGCAGAGCGGCCAGGAACCGCCGCGCCCGGAGCTGGTCGAGCATGCCGGTGCCACTCCCAGAGCGCGCTCTGTCCCCGCTCGCACAGACCACCCCTTGGTCGCAGCCCACGCCCGCCGCTCCGCCACGAACTGGAGAACCCCCCAGACACCCCCGTTCATCGCCCAACGCCTCACAACCACCGCTCGCCGTGGACACCGCCGCCTCTGTCGCTCAGAGTGCCACCTCGCCTAGACCGCATGCCACTGCCCCTACAGCCGCATTCAATCCCTAGAGCACCGCCAGGGGACCGCCCATCGATCGCCACCCTTAGCCATGCCTCTACCCCGCTGTAGCCATGTCGCCACCGTCGCCTGCCCATCCCGCTCGGTCTCACCGTCGGGCCTATATAAGGAGTCGTCCCTAGCCTCTTCTCTCCACACCACTCCACTCCCATCACCTCTCTGAAGCTCACCCACCTCTAGCCAGAGCAAAGGGAGCAGCAGCTCCCCGGAATTGGAGCCGGAGCAGCCGCCTCTGGAGGAGAAGGGCGCCGCTGATTGCGACCACCCCAAGCTCCGCCGCAACCGCGCCTCACCTCGCCGTCGTCTTCCAGTTTGTTTGCCCGCCTCGCTGACCCCGCTGGAGCCCTGGTACGTCCCCAGCAGACCCCCACCGAGCCGCTAGGGTTCGAGCTCGCCGGCGACCTGTTCGTCGTCGACGACGACCCTTAGTCGTAGATTCCTCTTCTAATCCTACGGCCCACAGCGCGCGTACCGTTTCGCGTGTTAAGTGCCGCTGACAAGCGGGACCCTCCAGTCAGCTGAGCCCCGCGCCGCGGAGCGCCACTGGGCCGGCCCAAGTCTTTTCCCGCGTTAGCCCAGCCATTCAAATCTGTATTTTTCTTTTTAGTTAAATCTAGTTTCTGTCCACTAGTTTAAAAATTCAATTCAAAGAGTTTTATAAATCCAAATTGCATGAAACCAATTTTGTCTGAAAGGTATTAAAATGATCTATCCAAGGCATTGGATTTAATTCAATTAGAGTTATAGATCTCTCCTAATAAAAATAACAAAACAGAAGCTTTTGGAACTTGCAACATTTTTATAAAATCAACCAAGTTAGATTTTGAGTTGATTCCAACTCTCAAAAATCACATTTCATCATATATTTCCAAATATGTAATAATATTAAGGTTTACATGCAGTGACTTTGGACTAGTACCAAATTAATGCTATATAGGCATTTCTAGTCACTTTAAATCATTAAATAATGAACTTAAACCAAAGTAATATTGATCCAACCTTTAAATCTCATTCCCACAGCTTAGAATATGTGGTGATGACATGTGTCAACATGATCCCATATTTTAAGTGGTGAATATTAAATGTTAGTTAATTTTTCAATGAGTAGAAATTACTTTTCTAAAATAAAAAGAAAGAAACTATTGAATTAAACTTATGATGCTTGTGAGGATAATAGATCATCAATGGTGTGTCTTAGAATGCTATCTAGCCTAGTTAAGTATTGTTTGGTGATTGTCTACTCCATTTGTATTGTTATAGTAGATAGTACCGACCAAGCTTACGAGGAGGAGGAGTGCTATCAAGACGAAGACGAAGAAAACTTGAACCACTACACCAACCAAGGCAAGCCATCATTAACAGTGCAAGCTAGCAATACCCAAGATTAACCCTTGCAAGTTTAGTGCTTAGCAAACTAGAAACAAACTAGATGGTTTAGCAAAGATGCCTTAAGCATGCTTTGATCACACCCCTTTAACTATTAGTACCTCAAGTCTTATTGACAAGTTTTACCTCCCTTAGTTTACACAAAGTTCTTTACTTGTTTTGAAGGTAGCATAAAAAGTATAAAACTTGACCTACTTAGAAACCTTTAGATGTCATTCTATGGCATGAGATTGAACCCATCACTTCCACCTTAGTGAACACTCTTAACTTAGTAGTTAGGGTAGATCAAAAACTTGAGTCACTTTAGATGGGAACAAGTGGTGAAAATGAATTGTGAAAACCTTGGAATGATGAGTCATTCTATTGAGATGTTTTGACATGTGTTGAGAAACACAACTGGTTTATGATGATGAAAATGATGAGGCATGAGCCTTAACCCTTTTATAAAACAGAAGGTTGGATTCGGATGCGATACCAATCCAAATTTACCGTACAACCACATTACCTGAATTGGGTAAGGCTTAGCTGGAAATTTATATGCATTAGTATTAGTTCCCTCACGGGAGAGGTCTGAGCCGAGGCTACCTCTCAGTGATGTCCACCTATGCAGTGCCCAAGATGACTGATGGTCATGGTTGGGAGGCCATGTTCATAGGAGAGGTGCTTATTCTAGGGTGTGTAAAGGGAAGGTTATGTTTGATTATCTGCATACTAAGTATGATGATTCAGGGTTATCCCTGACAGATGTATCGAATCTTGTGGTGAAAGTGTACCACCTCTATAGAGTGTCAAACTATTTGAATAGCCGCGTCCGCGGTTATGGACAGTTGGAATGGCCATACTGTTTCGTTGTCAGATGATTTCCAAATAACTTGAAATGAATGATAAACTTTGACTTGACCACAACAGGGTTGTGTTTATGACAATAGCTTCCCAACTTAAGTGATTCTAGAACTTTACTTTATCTTTCTTTGCTTCTGAACTCAGCTTAGGTTTCAAACTTAACTTTGGAGTTAAACTTAGATTTAGCACTTTAACTTAGAACTATAGTACTTGTTAATAGTAGTTTGCGAGTACTTAAAAAGTACTCATGGCTTTTGTCCCTGGCTATTCTCATGGCCAGACTATGAAGGAGACTATCAGGAGGATGGTCATGAGGACGGCTATGATAACTAGGACTATCTGCCTTCGTCAGCATTGCTTGTGCCCCTGAAGATGGACCCCACCGCTACGCTTATCTTTTATTTCCGCTGCTTGTTGTATTAAAGACTGGATCATGAGATCCTTATTTGTGTAAGACCTTATCTATGGTTTGTAATGGATGATGTACTGTGATATCCAATCCGTTATGTCTCGCAAAAATGGTAATCCTAGCATTGCGAGGTATGGCATAACGGGCATCTGGGATTAAAAATCCGGGTGTTGACAAGTTGGTATCAGAGCCATCCTGACCATAGGAGACCCTAGTTAGAATGGACGTCAAAACCAAAAACTTAGCTTCAAAACCAAAGTGAGTATTTATGAAAAACTATTTCCTCTCTTACCCTTGTGAAATCATTCTTTCTCAAAAATTCATGTTCCTCAAAATTCTTACATTATGACTTAAAACTTGATACACTTGATCACTTCACTAACTTCCTCATCCTTAATTCTTGTAGATGGAGACTCAGTTCAGCAAGTTTTACCAGTTGGGAAACGGAGGTTAGTTGATCTTCGAGAGGGATCTTGATTCACTGTCGGAGTTACTGGGACGCCCACATCCGGAGTTTCTTGGAGCTCAACTTCCAAGACCCCCAGGAGGAGACCTATAGTGGCTAGTCACCGCATATCTTAGAGGAAGCATCGAAGCACCAACTTCTAGAAGAATTCAGTTCTCCATGAGAGAGAACAACTAGCTAGATGGATTAGCTAGGGCAATGCATGAAGCTCTCGCACGTCTATGTGCCCTCAGCATCAACAAGATCCAAGGAACCCGTTTTGCCCACTATGCAAGACGTGACTTCATGGGAATGCCGATGGAGATGCCAAGTCACCCAGAATTGAGGAGTCAAGTGGAGAACCTTGACTTCTTGCTTCATGACAGACAGCAGGAACTGGACAATGCCAGGGAGTTAGCCAACCAGAACCGTGCCATTGCCGACCAGAAGGCCTAGACTTTCGCACTGCTTGTCCAAGATCGCCAGTCTCTTCGCCGCCAGCATGCAAAGAAGGATCGCACCATCGCCCGTCTTCGCAAGAAGGTGGCCGACTTCGAGAAGACCATCAAGGAGCAGGAAGCTCAGCTTGCCACCAAGGAAGAAGATGATGAGGGTGAAGACATCCAGGGAGATATGGATTCTTACCTCAGCAACAATGATGACTTTCTGGAGGAGGATGCTGTGGACTTCTACACTGATGATGAAGACTCCGACTTCATCGACGATGAGTAGATGCACTAGAGCACTGTCGTAGCATGAGATTTATCATCTCATTGTATCGTAGCTTACAGAATGGTTCATCAAACCATCTGTTTTCCCCTTTGATTGTTGTGGTGAGTGTTGTATCGGGTGCTTGCTTGCATGAATGAAAATGAAGTTAGTTGAAAAACCTGAGTCTAACTCAAAGTTTTAGCTTTGAAAACCCAAAACCATGAACCTTAGAATTTCCCTCTTACCCCTATATCTATCTCAATCTTCAGATGACTCGTGGAAACCAAGGAGGGAGCAGCTCCTCACAGGACCCAATGCTGCAGATCTTGCAGAATCTCATCACGGACCGTGAAGCAAGCAGGGCCGAGCGTCAAGCCAACTTAGCAACATTGCAGCAGTTTGCCCAAATGGCTCTCAACAACCAAGGACATGGAAATCAGGATCACCATGGGTCCAAACTCAAAAAAATTCAGAACACCAATCCCTCAATCTTCAACCAATCTGAGAACCCATTAGATGCTGATGACTGGTTACAGACCATGGAAAACAACCTTGAAGTTGCAGGAGTTTATGAAAATGAGAAAGTTCTCTTCACCACCCACTATCTGGCGGGAGATGCAAGAGCTTGGTGGAATAGCATCTGCAATATGAACCATGGCCAGGTGATGACCTGGGAAGCATTCAAAGTCAAGTTCAGCCGGACCCACCTGCCGCAAGGTCTCGTCAACAGGATGAGAGATGAATTCCGTGAATTGAAGCAAGGAAGAATGACTGTGGTGGAGTACCGTGACAGATTCCTATCACTTGCCAGATATGCACCGGATGAGATCAACACGGAGGCCAAGAAGAAAAAGAGATTCTTGAATGGACTACATGATGAGATGCAGATTGTCCTCGTTAACATCCGTTTTCAGGATCTCGAAGAACTAGTCGACTCTGCCATTCAGATGGAAGGGAAGATTAACCAGGCAAACGACAACCGCAAGCATCATATGATGCAGCAGTCTGGATCCAGTAGTCACCAGAAGTACCGTCCCAACCCCTCACCAGGATATGCACCAAGGAACAACCGACCCCCAAATACTCGCCCAAGCTACCCCAACCGTAGCGGAGGCAATATGAAGTCCGGAGGAAACAATCACAACTTCGGCAATGCCAATCATTTCAACCGTGCCCCTCCCAAGAGCAACAACAACAACACTGCACCCAGAACTGGCAGCAATGCTGTGCCTGTCGCAGTCAGGGACAAGTCCCAGATCACTTGTTTCGAGTGTGGAGTGAAGGGTCACTACTCCAATGAGTGTCCCAAGAAGACTGCCGCCAATGCCCCTATGAATGCCCCAGCTCAGCAGCAGCGTCGTGTTCAACCAGGAAGGAGATTTGCCTCAGGGAACCCTCACAACCGCAACGGCCGTCTCTTCCACATGAACGCAGAAGAAGCCCAGGAAGCGCCAGATGTAGTGCTGGGTATGTTTTCTGTCAACTCAGTTTTAGCAAGAGTATTGTTTGATTCTGGAGCATCGCATTCATTTGTCACCGAAGAATTTGTATGCACTAGTAAGATTCACCCAACCAACCTAAAGCATGTCATGATAGTTCAAATCCCCGGTTCAACTACAAAAGCTAGAAAAATTTGCAAAGTTGTGCCTATCAGAATACATGGGATAGATTTTTATGCCAACCTAATTGTACTTGGAACCAAAGGATTGGAAGTAGTACTAGGTATGGACTGGATGTCAAGGCATAAAGGATTGATAGACTGTGCTAAAAAGCCATCACCATGACCAGTAGTTCTGGAGTAACAGTAGAGCATATCTCTGAAACCTTACCCCGTCAATTCAAGTTCAACAAGAGTGTAGCCCTGCCCACCATAGACCAAGTCAGAATAGTCTGTGAATACCCCGACGTATTCCCAAATGAATTGCCAGGTATGCCCCCAGATAGGGATATTGAGTTCATTATCGAACTAATCCCCGGAACCGGACCTATAGCCTAGAGACCCTATAACATGAACCCCTCAGAGTTAGTGGAACTGAAGAAGCAGTTGGATGCCATGTTAGCAACAGGCTTGATTCAGCCAAGCGCATCGCCATGGAGATCACCAGTGTTATTCGTCGACAAGAAAGATGCAGACAATCGTCTGTGTACAGATTACAGAAAGTTGAATGACGTCACCATCAAGAACAAGTACCCCTTGCCAAAGATAGAGGATCTATTTGATCAGTTGAATGGAGCCCAGGTATTCTCAAAGATTGATCTTAGGACTGGTTATCACCAACTTAAGATTCGTGCAACGGATATTCTGAAGACTGCCTTTACTAATCGCTATGGTTTATACGAGTATACGGTTATGTCTTTTGGATTAACCAATGCCCCTGCTTATTTCATGAATCTCATGAATAAGATCTTTATGAATTTCCTAAATAAGTTTGTACTTGTGTTTATCCACGACATCCTTATCTACTCCAAGTCGGAAGAAGAGCATGAGCAACATCTAAGAATTATCCTAGAAACCCTGAGAGAGCATCAGTTATATGCCAAGTTCAGCAAGTGTGAGTTTTGGCTGAAAGAAGTAGGATTCCTAGGACATATTGTGTCTGCCGGAGGAGTCTCTGTTGATCCCACCAAGATCAAAGATGTTGAAGAATGGGAAGCCCCAACCACTCAAACCCAAGTCTGTTCATTTCTCGGATTAGCGGGCTATTACCGCAAGTTCGTAGAAGGATTCTCGAGCATAGCCCGACCAATGACCCAATTGTTGAAGAAGGACAAGAAGTTTGAATGGACAGACAAATGTGAAGCCAGTTTCTAGGAGCAGAAGAAGAGATTGATATCTGCCCCAATTTTGATCATGCCAGACATCAAGAAGCCGTTTGATGTATATTGTGATGCATCCAAGATTGGTCTAGGATGTGTATTGATGCAAGAAGGCAAAGTCATCGCGTATCTGTCTCGACAACTGAAGCAGCATGAGCAGAACTAATCTGACCCATGATCTTGAGCTAGCAGCTATGGTTCTAGCATTGAAGACATGGCATCATTATTTGATGGGTAATCGCTGTGAGATTTACTCGGATCATAAGAGCTTGAAGTATATCTTCACTCAGAAGGAGCTAAATATGAGGCAAAGAAGATGGATAGAGTTAATCAAGGATTATGACCTTGACATTCACTATCACCCCGGCAAAGCCAATGTGGTAGCAGATGTTCTTAGCAGATTGCCGTGTAGGCTTAACACCATGATCAAGGAGAAGCAACCAAGTTTGTATGAGGAGTTGGAGCAGTTCAGGACTGAGTTAGTTAGCAAAGGATTCCTAGCTAGCATTGAACTTCAACCCACATTGATTAGCCAAATCAAGAAAGCCTAGAAGGGGAATGAAAGTATCGACAGAATCAAACGTCGTATTGGTACAGGCAAGGTACCTGGATTCACCGAAGACGAAGAAGCAGTACTGTGGTACAAAGGACGTATCTGTGTGCCAGCAGATTCGGATCTGAAGGAAGTTATCATGAGGGAAGCTCATGATACTCTTTATTCTATCCACCCCGGAGGAACGAAGATGTATCAGGATTTGAAAGAGCAATTTTGGTGGCACAAGATGAAGAGAGACATCGGAAGCTACATCGCCAAATGTGACATCTGTCAAAGAGTCAAAGCAGAGCATCAGAGACCTGCAGGATTGTTGCAACCATTGCAGATTCCGGAATGGAAATGGGATTCCGTCGGAATGGACTTTATCACTGGTTTACCTACTTCTAGTAGAGGAAATGACTCAATTTGGTCATCGTTGATAGATTGTCCAAGGTATCCCACTTCATACCTGTCAAGACTACCTACCGGAGTGCAAAGTTAGCAGAGCTGTACATTGCTAGGATTGTTAGTCTGCATGGAACCCCCAAGACCATCGTCTCAGATCGAGGAACCCAGTTTACTTCAAGATTTTGGCAGAAAGTTCAGGAAGGTTTAGGAACCAAGTTGAACTTCAGCACCGCGTATCACCCGCAAACAGATGGACAAACTGAGAGAGTCAACCAGATCTTGGAGGATATGCTTAGAGCTTGTGTGTTGGAATATGGATCAAAATGGGAAGACTGCCTGCCTTTCGTAGAATTCTCATATAACAACAGTTATCAAGCTAGTTGCAGATGGCACCATTTGAATTCCTATACGGAAGAAAGTGTCGTACCCCTTTGAATTGGTCGCAAGTAGGAGAGAGTCAGATCTTTGGACCCGACATTCTCCAAGAAGCAGAAGAGAAAGTTCACAAAGTCCATGAACACCTCAAGACCGCCCAATCCAGACAAAAGAGTTATGCTGACAAGAGAAGGAGAGACCTGACTTTCAATGTCGGAGATTTTGTATACCTCAAAGTTTCACCATTGAAGGGAACTCAACGCTTTAGTCTGAAGGGAAAGTTAGCCCCCAGATATATCAGACCTTTCAAGATTCTAAACCGCCGAGGAGAAGTATCATATTAGCTGGAACTGCCTGAAGAGATGTCAGCCATCCACAATGTGTTCCATATCTCGTTACTTCGCAAATGCTTGGAAGTGCCTGAGAAGACTGAAGTTTTCAAGAATATCGATCACAGAGCTGTGGAAATCATCAATGACCTGACCTATCGGGAAGTACCCATCCGTATCTTAGAAGAAGCCTATAGAACCACCAGGACCAGGAGCATGGTGTTTCTCAAGATTCAGTGGAGCAACCATACCGAGGAAGAAGCAACTTGGGAGCGAGAAGATTACATTAGGACAGAGTTCCCAGATCTCTTTAGTTCCTAGTTTTCTTTGTAAATCTCGGGACGAGATTTTGTTTGAGGGGGAAAGGTTTGTAACATCCCAAAACTTCAATCCAAGCTTATCAAGATCAAATCAACCAAAAATGGGGTTAACAAAAACTTTTCCAAATTTAAAATGAAAGCATTCATATATGTGTGTGCATTTAAAATAGGAGTTGCTTGAATTGCCATGATTAAGTGATCCAATGCTTGTAAAATGTTTCTTAGGTGATTTAAACATCATCTACATCATTCCCAAACTTTTCCTAAAGAAAATAAAATCAAAAAGAATTAAAAAGGAGGAATGGTCATTTTGGCCATTTTAATCCACTACACTACTTTGGTTATTCCTAGTACTCAATTCTTAACAGGAACAATTCTTGATCTTTGTAGCCCTTGCTAGTACACATAATGAGGTACCAAGGCCCACTTTTGGATCTGCTAAAAACATTCTTTTACTTATTTTAATTGGCATTTGAAAATTGAATCTAATGCATATGCATAGATCAGCCCTATTTCAAAACCCATCTATTTGAGCTCCACTTTCAAAACCCTTGCAACCAGAGACTACCTAGCACTAGTGGAGATCACTCAAAAAGTTTGAAACCAAAATTCAAAACTAAACCTCATGTGGCCATTTCATCAAATAGCTTATGTGCACAAATCTGGCCAAATTCAAAACACTGTTTTGAGCAGTGATCTTGGTCACCATTTGTGCCTAACCTTGTCCCCTTGTTCCCTCAGTACCAGCCCTACCCTTTGCTAGCCCGGCCACACCCTGTGCACACGACCAAATGGTCATGGCCACTAAGGCCAAGCACCTTGAGCACCCCCACCGGCGACATCGCGCCACATCAGCCGCCAACCTCTCTCGCCATGTCTAGAACACCGCCAGTGGTCCACCTCCACCGTCCAACCAGCCCCAGGCCAGAGACAGAGGGCAGAGCGGCCAGGAACCGCCGCGCCTGGAGCTGGTCGAGCATGCTGGTGCCGCCCCGAGAGCGCGCTCTGTCCCCGCTCGCACAGTCCCCCCCTTGGCCGCAACCCGCGCCCGCCGCTCCGCCACGACCTGGAGAACCCCCCAGACACCCCCGTTCACCGCCCAACGCCTCACAGCCACCGCTCGCCGTGGACACCGCCGCCTCTGCCGCTCAGAGCGCCACATCACCCAGACCACATGCCACCGCCTCTACGGCCGCATTCAATCCCTAGAGCACCGCCAGGGGACCGCCCATCGATCGCCACCCTCAGCCATGCCTCTACCCCGCCGTAGCCATGTCGCCACCATCGCCTGCCCATCCCGCTCGGTCTCACCGTCGGGCCTATAAAAGGAGCCCTCCCCATCCTTTTCTCTCCACACCACTCCACTCCCCTCACCTCTCTGAACCTCACCCACCTCTAGCCGGAGCAAAGGGAGCAGCAGCTCGCCGAAATTTGAGCCGGAGGAGCCGCCTCTGGAGGAGAAGGGCGCCGCTGATTGCGACCACCCCAAGCTCCGCTGCAACCGCGCATCGCCTCGCCGTCGTCTTCCAGTTCATTTGCCCGCCTCGCTGCCCTGCTGGAGCCCTGGTACGTCCCCAGCAGACCCCCACCAAGCCTCTAGGGTTCGAGCTCGCCGGCGACCTGTTCGTCGTCAACGACGACCCTCAGCCGTAGATTCCTCTTCTAATCCTACGGCCCACAGCGCGCGTACCGTTTCGTGTGTTAAGTGCCGCTGACAAGCGGGACCCTCCTGTCAGCTGAGCCCCGCGCTGTGGAGCGCCACTGGGCCGGCCCAAGTCTTTTCCCGCGCTAGCCCAGCCATTCAAATCTGGATTTTTCTTTTTAGTTAAATCTAGTTTCTGTCCACTAGTTTAAAAATTCAATTCAGAGAGTTTTATAAATCTAAATTGCATGAAACCAATTTTTTCTGAAAGGTATTGAAATGATCTATCCAAGCCCGTTGGATTTAATTCAATTAGAGTTATAGATCTCTCCTAATAAAAATAACAAACAGAAGCTTTTGCAACTTGCAACATTTTTATAAAATCAACCAAGTTAGCTTTTGAGTTGATTCCAACTCTCAAAAATCACATTTCATCATATCTATCCAAATATGTAATAATATTAAGGTTTACATGCAGTGACTTTGGACTAGTACCAAATTAATGCTATATAGGCATTTCTATTCACTTTAAATCATTAAATAATGAACTTAAACCAAAGTAATATTGATCCAACCTTTAAATCGCATTCCCACAGGTTAGAATACGTGGTGATGACATGTGTCAACATGATCCCATATTTTAAGTGGTGAATATTAAATGTTAGTTAATTTTTCAATGAGTAGAAATTACTTTTCTAAAATAAAAAGAAAGAAACTATTGAAGTAAACTTATGATGCTTGTGAGGATAATAGATCATCAATGGTGTGTCTTAGAATGCTATCTAGCCTAGTTAAGTATTGTTTGGTGATTGTCTACTCTGTTTGTATTGTTATAGAAGATAGTACCGACCAAGCTTACGAGGAGGAGGAGTGCTACCAAGACGAAGACGAAGAAAACTTGAACCACTGCACCAACCAAGGTAAGCCATCATTAACAGTGCAAGATATCCTTAGCAAGCTAGCAATACCCAAGATTAACCCTTGCAAGTTTAGTGCTTAGCAAACTAGAAACAAACTAGATGGTTTAGCAAAGATGCCTTAAGCATGCTTTGATCACACCCCTTTAACTATTAGTACCTCAAGTCTTATTGACAAGTTTTACCTCCCTTAGTTTACACAAAGTTCTTTACTTGTTTTGAAGGTAGCATAAAAAGTATAAAACTTGACCTACTTAGAAACCTTTAGATGTCATTCTATGGCATGAGATTGAACCCATCACTTCCACCTTAGTGAACACTCTTAACTTAGTAGTTAGAGTAGATAAAAAACTTGAGTCACTTTAGATGGGAACAAGTGGTGAAAATGAATTGTGAAAACCTTGGAATGATGAGTCATTCTATTGAGATGTTTTGACATGTGTTCAGAAACACAACTGGTTTATGATGATGAAAATGATGAGGCATGAGCCTTAACCCTTTTATAAAACTGATGGTTGGATTTGGATGCGATACCATTACAAATTTACCGTACAACCACATTACCTGAATTGGGTAAGGCTTAGCTAGAAATTTATATGCATTAGTATTAGTTCCCTCACGGGAGAGGTCTGAGATGAGGCTACCTCTCAATGATGTCCACCTATGCAGTGCCCAAGATGACTGATGGTCATGGTTGGGAGGCCATGATCATAGGAGAGGTGTTTATACTAGGGTGTGTAAAGGGAAGGTTATGTTTGATTATCTGCATACTAAGTATGATGATTCAGGGTTATCCTTGACAGATGTATCGAATCTTGTGGTGAAAGTGTACCACCTCTACAGAGTGTCAAACTATTCGAATAGCCGCGTCCGCGGTTATGGACAGTTGGAATGGCCATACTATTTCGTTGTCAGATGTTTTCCAAATAACTTGAAGTGAATGATGAACTTTGACTTGACCACAACAGGGTTGTGTTTATGGCAATAGCTTCCCAACTTAAGTGATTCTAGAACTTTACTTTATCTTTCTTTGCTTCTGAACTCAGCTTAGGTTTCAAACTTAACTTTGGAGTTAAACTTAGATTTAGTACTTTAACTTAGAACTATAGTACCTGTTAATAGTAGTTTGTGAGTACTTAAAGAGTACTCATGGCTTTGTCCCTGTTTATTCTCATGGCCAGACTATGAAGGAGACTATCAGGAGGATGGTCATGAGGACGGCTATGATAACTAGGACTATCTGCCTTCATTAGCATTGCATGTGCCCCTGAAGATGGACCCCACCGCTACGCTTATCTTTTATTTCCGCTGCTTGTTGTATTAAAGACTAGATCATGAGATCCTTATTTGTGTAAGACCTTATGTATGGTTTGTAATGGATGATGTACTATGATATCCAATCCGTTATGTCTCGCAAAAATGGTAATCCTGGGATTGCAAGGTATGGCATAACGGGCATCTGGGATTAAAAATCCTGGTGTTGACATCTGTCCTCGAGCTCGATCTGGGGGTTGGTCCGGAGATGGGCCGGAGAATCTAGGGTATGCAGGTTGGAGACTCCGGTGTCTTCAGGACGGGGACTCTGGTGTGCGCAGGCCGGAGACTTCGGTGCTCCAGTTGCTGCTTCTTCCGTCTTCTCTTCCAAGCCTCCGTCTTGTCGGCCTGGTGCTCCAGGCTTCCTCCCATGCCTCCGTACTTATTCGTGTGAACCTATCATGGATATGGGACGGAGTATGAAGTAGTATACCATTCAAGAGGGTAGGAAGTGGGTTCGCATAGAGGAACAGATTCACCTTTGGAGTCCATGACGACTTGGCATAAGTTGGAGACCATGATGTGGTAACAACCGAAGGTCGGGATACATCATCTCCCCCCTTCAAAAAGAGTCATCCTCGACTCTACATGCTTATCACAAAGTAGAAGATGTCGAGAGACCTTCTTGATCCTGGGGTTCATCATACAGTCGTCCTCGAGAAGATTGAATTGGCAACACTTCAATTTTCCTTCGCCTTTCATGAAGCCTACAAAGCTCACCACAAAAGCAAAACAACACTCAAAGCATAGACAATTCATGAATATTATAGCATGAGTCCTCAAGTAGAAGGAAGTCACCTTAGGATGTAGAGATGGCTCGTTGAAGGGCAACCATAGGTAACTCTCTTTGATTCGTCTTGTCAACTTATGGTCCATATAGGTTGACGCGTAAGCAATTGTACCTTCACACAACAAAGACCAAGCAACATATGTTTGTGTGTGATAGAGGAGCATGCCATTTGTGGCATGTCCATTATTGTTCACAACACTATTAGCACAACTCAAGTATAGCAAACAAGATGCATATGCAAGGTCAAAGTGCATGGAAATCGTTTGAACATCATCCAAATGTGGGAACTCAAAAACTCCATATAACATCTTAGAGTGGCACTCAAAGCAATTGACTAAAGTATTGATCAACATCTTTGATGCAAAGCTAGGAGAATTCGGCAAAAACACATGAGGAAGAATATCCAAAACACCATCATTATTTTGGCCAACCAACCATTGGAAAGAGAAATTGTTCGACGTGTTGGATGCCACACACAAATCATCAAACTCAAAGCTCATGGGCATATGAGTATCGCAAGCGAAAGCAAAAACAACTTGTTTGCAAACAAACCATATGAAAGAGCAAGTGGTCCTTATGTTTGTTGCAACAACTATACGAGAGACTTGGAAGCTCTCATGACAATACATGCTCATAATGGCAATATGGTTGCACACAAAACATTGGAAAGAGAAATTGTTCAACATTTTTGTTGCAGCACACAAAGCATCAATATCCAAGAGCAATGAAACATGATTGTCACAAGGTGAAAGAATAGCATTAACATGATTGCAAGCGAACCATAGGAAAGGGCAATTTCTCAACATGAAAGATGCAAAGCATGCAAAAGGTATCAGAGCTGGGTTTGATCTTGAACTCACTTGGGGGATGCTCTCTAGAGCTCCTTTTGTCAACTCGTGCTCAACCGATGTTGACATTCTTGTGCGGGTACCTACACACATCATAGATAAAAGGAAGAATGTGTGTGCATGGTAGAGAAATGCATCATCCATCATGACATATCTCTTTTTGTGCACATCACCATGAGTGTCAATCAAGTGTAATTTATGTGCATGGTGAGTATGCAAGTGGTGGACATGCTTATCATGGCATTTACCAAAATCTCCAAAATTTGAGAAAGCTATGGGGGCCATCTCAATAGAAAGCATATGAGAATTATCGTTACAAGCAAAACAAGTGAAAGAGCAATTATTCAACTTATTACAAGCAACGGGAGAAATTGTAAAACATTCATGACAAAGCATGGTTTCAGGGGTACCATTTGGTAACATCATTGCAAGCAAAACATTGGAAAGAGCAATTGTTCAACAAACTGCAAGCAATGATATCATCAACGTAACGCTTAGAGCATGGCATGTCTATGGCAACATCATCACAATCAAATAATTTCACATGATCAACATTATGCAAAGGAAAAGTATCACATGGAAATACCAATGAGTCATATGTGATATCACAAACATCATCCATAGCATGCCAATCATCACAAGTCATCATGTCCACTAGTGGGATCATGGCATCATCAACACCCTTATTTTTACCTTGTTCATACCTCTCATATGAAGTGGGTGTTGTGGTAGTGTTGGCCTCCATGTGGGCGACTTCTTCATCATGTATGGGGATGGCATCATCTTCATCCACCCTGTACATCTTCTTGGTCGGAGGCATCATCATCTCCAAACTTGACGCTTCTTGATCCATGGAACCTAGCATATCATGATAAAACACACTAGAGGTGGAGGGTAAGTCGTTAGAAGTCAAAGTGGTCTCACATGACCTATCAACTACCACTATCAACTCACTCGGTGTATCACTCATGCCCTCAAAGTGGAAGCACTCAATCTCACATATAGTGGAGTCGCTCATCTCACTCTTGTTTTCACTCAAGTGGGCTAAGTGGCTCTCATACTCACATGGGATTAGTGCCACATCATCACTCAAGCATATGGGGATAGGCTCGGTGTGCTCAACTCCATGCACGTCCTTTGGTGAAGGGAAAATCCCATGCTCACCATTCTTGACTTTGTCGTCGTCTTGTACATTGGGTACCATTGTGGTGGTGGCACTCAAATTGGAAGTATTGGTCCTTGACGCCATTTTCGCTCTTGCATCCACTTGTTGGCAAAGCAACTTGTTTCTTCTATCTCTTGGGGGTCATGTTTTTGATGACCTCGTCTAACTTGGTGAAGTAGAGGTCCATCTCTTGCTCGAGTGACATTCTTGGAGTGCTTGAAGAAGTAGGTGCATTGAAGCTCTTGTAGTTGGATGCTTCATCTTGAACTTGGAGTCTTGGCGTTGAAGCTTGATGGCGTGGAAGAAGGCTTTCTCTTGGTGCCATGTTGGTGGTGGCACTAGTAGTTGAAGCTGCCTTATGATGGTGTCAACGGAGGTCATTGGCATGCCTTGCCGAAGGTTTATGTTGGGGAAACACTTGGACATCCACATGACGCTCACGACGATGATCCTTTTCCTTGGCACTCTTCTTTTGATGGTGGTGCCTTCTTGAGCTTGGTTGAGTATTATTGATGGTGATCAACATGTATTCTCCGTCTTCATGGCGAAGATTCCTTGTATGACGTCTTGTATCCTCTTGATGTTGGCGATGATCTCTAGAGGATGTATGTCAACGAAGATTCTTGCTTCATGGCGCATTGTGTGGAAGATGATGTTTGGGCGCCACTCTTCTTGGAGTATATGGCACTTGATGCCTTGGAGGTAGATGCACTTGACACCTTGGAGATGGTCGTTCTTGGCACTTGATGCCTTGGAGGTAGATGCACTTGACACCTTGGAGATGGTCATGCTTGGCTCCTTGGAGATGGTGGCGCTTGACGGCTTGGAGGTGATGGCTCTCGTTGCCTTGGAGATGGTGTTGCATGACTCCATGTAGGTGGTGGTGCTTGACGCCTTGGAGGTGGATCATCGAAGTAGGTGGTGCCATTTGGTGTGGCATGCTTGGCCTTGAAGGTCATGGTTTCTTGATGATGCGTCTCCGCTAGCTTGGCGTAGTAGTCCTCCATCTCCAAGCGGTGGAGGTATTCTTCATGGCTCATGGAAGAGCCCTCTAAGTGGGTGAAGTTCGCCATCTCCTCCATGCTTGGTGAGGCGTCGTCATTGTAGCACTCGAAGTCATCCATTCGTGGGGAGTCGTTGTTGATGTAGTACTCCATATCACCCAAGCATGTGGAGCCATTATCGGTTTAGAGCTCCAATTCCTCCATGCTTGAGGAGCCATAGTTGATGATGGGCTCCATGTCTCCCATGCATGTGGAGTCATCATAGGTGCAATGCTCCGGGTCCTCAAAGCATGCAGAGCCATTGTCGGTGTAGTGCTCCATCATGTCCTCTATACTTGTGGAGTCGTAGTCGTGGTGGCTCATCATGGATTCTTCATAGATATCATCCTCGATTCCAGAGTCCCTAGACATGATTCACAAGACCAAGTGGTGTATATGAAAGTGGTAGGGGGTTAGGGATGCAACGTCAAACCTTACTTTACCTTGGAAGATAGTATCGTGCAAGTGGCAACACTTGAGAGCAATCAAAACCAAGCAAAGTGAAGTTCACATGGAACACCAAAACAGACTAACCACTAAAAAACACACACACACATACAAAGCTTATGGTGGATAGGTATGGAAGGTGGCGTGTCCAAGAACAATCTGATGGGGATATGACGAATGGGGTATGCCTAGCAGGACGTTCTGATTGGGTCAAAGGCTTGGCGAGTGGTCCTGCAGGACAGAGACAGGAATGCGACTAAGGAGAAGGCCTGACGATTGGAGACTGGAGGCCCAGAAGCATCCTCGAAGCCTAGTCGGATTAGGTCAAAGCCTCCGAATCTATATCTTGTTCGGTTGTAAACTGTAAACCCTAGCAAGGTGCCTCATATATAAACCTCCCTAGGGTACTCCGAGGGCTTACGTTCCATCATACACCCCTTCAAGCGACTCGCTGCGTAGACGCCGAGCTCGCCACCCCTGTAACTCGCTCTCCATCAATCTAATCTAGCAGGAGTAGGCCTTTACCCTCCGAGGGGCCGAACCTGGGTAAACCCATGTGCATCCGCCCCCATCTCGCACTGCAGATGGCCATCAGATCTCACCCCCGATTCTATCAATCGCTACCTGTAGCAGCGACTACAGTGGCCATTTCCACGACAATGGCGCCCACCGTGGGGCCTAGCCGGACTGGCCTGAGTTCTGCGGCGAGACCCTACTCGCCGATCGACCGGCCGATCGCCATCGGCTGCATGATCACCATCGGAGGGATCTTACAGATCCTGCCCAGCAGCTACATCCCGGCGTCATGCCCGGTCACCCACTGCGTGATAATGCCGGTCGGCTCCATCAACATGTTCGTCGGCTTCACCGCCGCAGTCGACCCGGCGGCGATGGTGATCGTCGGCGGATCGCCCCCATGCCGCGATCTTCTCTCGGAGGAGCAGGTCCGCTCCATCAGCAGCCTCGTCACTGAGTACGACTCGATTGCCAGCAACGTGGCCGAGACCAACACCGCGGTGGACGACGAGGCCCTACACGACGACGCCGACTCCGCGACCCCTCCCTCGGTCGATGGATCCATCACCGCAGCATGACGAGAGGACTCCATCACACGGGTCTCCAACCCTGAGACTTCGAGGACTCCTCCATCCTTGGGATGTTCGATTCCGACTCCGGCTCGGAGTCTCCCGAGGACTTCCGCGCCAGATCCAATCGCTTCAACGCGATCTACATGGCAGGCAGCATGGTCGCCCCGCCGAATCCATTCTCCACACCGATCCCTCCAACTGCGACGGCCACGGAGGTGGAGGAAGCCCGCTTGTGACTGGAGGAGGCACAGTGCAAGGAGCTAGCCGAGTGCGAGAAATTCTGCCTCGAGCGGGCAACGGCGCAGGAGCTGTCGCTCTACCACTAGCGCCGCATCAGGACCTGCCTGAACTCCAATGTCTAGGGCCGCGTCCTAAACTTCAACGACGAGTGTGACCCCGCACGCGTGGCTGAGCGCGAGTACTGCGAGAACGCTCCACCAGGTGCCAGCAATCGGCCACCACCCGGCGCACCGGCGACTGGGGCCCCACCACCACCCATTGGTCGCGTGCCCCCACCGGACCAGCCGCGGATCATAATCTCGCCACAGGCCCACGACGCCAACGGACTCCCACTGTACTCCACCCCAATGGACAATGTTGTTGCGGCCGACGCCGTAGTCGCCAACCTCGACGTCCAGGGAGAAGGCGCGCTGCAGATCCAGTATGCCAAGGCCCTACTCGCCAGGGCCGTCGAGCAGCAAGCCGCGGGAGTCGACCCGCTGGGGCGGATGTATTCCCGCTCTTCGGCAAGCAGGGCGGCCTCAAGCGGCCAACCAACCGTCGCCAATGCCATGACCTGCCCACCACCGCAGCCCCTGCCGAACCCACCACGGGCCGCCAACCCCGCGCTCTCCACCAATGAGCCGCGACCGGTGAACAACACGGTAGCCGCCAATGGGCAACCCATCGACGCCCGAACGCACATCGTCAACAACCAGGCTTGGCGGGCGCGCTAGCCCAACAACTTGAGGCACACCCTCAACAACCGCAGCGACCCTGAACCCAGGGGCTCGCTCAGCCGAGTCGGTCCCCAATGCTTCGGACCTATGATCCGGGGCGAGAAGTACCCTGCCAACTTCAAGGCGCCCAAGGAGATTGAAAGTACGATCCAACGTACAATCCAGCGGTTTGGCTGGACACATGCCTCATTGCGATAGGAATCACCGGCCACACCGACCTGCTAGCCGCTCGCTACCTACCCCTGATGATGGAGGGTGCGACCCGCCAATGGATCAACACCCTCCCTATCGATAGCATCGACTCGTGGGAGGAAATGCGGGACGCCTTCGTTATGCACTTTGAGGGCTCCCACACCCGTGCCACCACCATCGAGGACCTGGAATGATGCATCCAGGGACAACGCGAGTCGACCCACCACTGGATCCAAAGGTGGCAGGAACTATGGATCAACACCTCTGGGATCCACCCGGACACGGCGATACACTGCTTCAAGAACGCGTGCCGGTACGAACCCCTGGTCGCCAAGATCAAGAGGGTCTACCAGACGCTCGACAACATCCTCGACCTCCTCGAGATCGCCAAGCGCTACGTGGAAGAGGACCCCAACCAGGACTCCGCGATGAGTCTGGAGGAACACGCTGCATCAACGCCCACGACAGCGGGCGACAGCGCGACATGCGCTACAGCAACACTCGCATCACCGGCAAGCGCCACGGTGATGGGAGAGTGACTTTGTCGCCAATGCCGGCTACGGCCAATGCGACCCGAAGAACTTCCGTTGCGACGGAGGAAACTACCGCGCCAACAACGCGGCGACGCCGAAATTCGACCCCACCGCCCTGCTCAACCAGCCCTGCATCTACCATAGCAGGGAGGGAAAACCCGCCACCCACACCACCGCGGACTGGAACTCCCTAAAGGAGATCAAAAAGGCAAGGTGAGCAAGGGAGGACCCCAACAACAACCCGCCAAGGGACAATGGCAACGCTGGCGGGTTCGGACACGCCGTTGGCTCGCTACATACCTTCACCGGACTCGGCACCAAACGTGAGAAGAAGGTGCTCGCCCGCGCGTCACCGTCAATGCGGTGACCCAAGTTGACATCCCCCGCTTCCTCAACTGGTCCGAGCAAAGCATCACCTGGAGTCGCCAGGATCACGGCCCAGGATCAAATACTCAGGGTGAGTCGCCCTGGTGGTCAGGCCCAAAGTGGCCGACTACTGGCTGCCCAAGACGCCGATGGACGGCTGAGGCTCCATCAACATCATGTACCCGGGCACGTTCAAGAGGATCCAGCTCCTAGAATCAGCAATCGAGCCGACCCTAACAACCTTCAACGGCATCGTCCCTGGTCGGAAGGCGTACCCGATTGGAAAAGTGACACTACCAGTCACCTTCGGCACACCAACGAACTATCGCACCGAGCGGATCGTGTTCAAGCTGGTGAACTTATGCAGCCCCTACCACTACATCCTGGGGCGCCAAACATTCGCCAAATTCATGGCGACCCCCCACTACGCCTACAACATGATGAAGCTTCCAGGGCCAAGCGGCATCATCACCGTCCATGGCGACCCCGACATGGCCATGGAATGCAAAGACAAAGGCGCCAAACTCGCTGACGTCGTCATCGCCGTGGAGACTGACCACGCAGAGGAACTCGCGAAATACGCAGCTAACATCAACAAGGACGATCCCACCATCCTGAAGAAGCCAACCGCCGCGAGCTCCATGTTCGAGGCGACCACGCACACCCACACCATCGAGCTCGTCCCGGGCGACTCCAGCCAGACGTTCACCATTGGGGCGCACATGAGCCCCGCATAGGAAAGCGTGCTCATCGGGTTCCTCCATGAGAATCACGACATCTTCGCATGGAAACCATCTGACATGCCCGGTGTCCCGAGGGAACTCGCTGAGCACAAACTCAACGCCGACCCCAAAGTGCGACCAGTAAAGCAGTCGCTGTGGCCCTTCAATGAAGAGCACCGTCGAGTAATCGCCGAAGAAGTACAACGCCTGCTAGCCGCAGGCTTCATTCGGCCAATCAAATATTCCAAGTGGCTGGCAAACCCAGTCCTGGTCCTGAAAAATAACAACACGTGGAGAATGTGTATCAACTACACCAACCTCAACAGCGCATGCCCGAAGGATGAGTTCGTCCTACCGCGCATCAACCAGATCATCGACTCGGCCGCGGGATCGGAGTCGCTGTGCTTCCTCGATGCGTATTCTGGCTACAAGCAAATCAAAATGGTGGTCGAGGATGAGGAGAAGACGGCATTCATCATGCCATTCGGCGCCTTCTGCTACACATCCATGACGTTCGGCCTCAAGAACACCGGCGCCACCTACCAAAGGTGCATGCAGGAGTGCCTCGCGAGCCAAATTGGCCACAACATACACGTCTACATCGATGACGCGGTGGTAAAATCCACCCGCCAGGACGACCTGCTTGCCGACCTGGCCGAAACCTTCACAAACCTACGAAGGTACAACATCAAGCTCAACCCAGGAAAATTCACCTTCGGCGTCCCCACCGTACAGCTCCTGGGATACGTGGTCTCCAAGCGAGGCATCGAGGCCAACCCCACCAAGATCGACACCATCGTGCGACTTAGGAAACCCGAGTGACTGCGTGACGTCCAGAAGTTGGCCGGGCGAGTCGCGGCTCTTAGTCGCTTCATTCCTCGGCTCGAAGAAGGCAATGCCGCTCTACCGCCTAATGCGCAAGAACCCCACATTCCAATGGAACGCGGAGGCGGACAACGCACTCAAAGAGCTCAAAGAAGTGCTACTCACGGCTCCACTCCTTGCTGCCCCCATTGACAAAGAGCCAATGCTCGTCTATGTGGCAGCCTCCACTCGAGCCTTCAGCGCCGTGATGGTCGTCGAACGACCAGAGGAGGGAAAGGAGCTCCCCGTGCAGCACCCCGTCTACTACATCAGCGATGTCCTGACGGACTCAAGACATCGCTACCCTCAGTACCAGAAACTGGTATACGTGGTATTCCAAGCTCAGCGGCGACTCCCTCACTACTTCTAGGAGCACCCAATCACGATTGTCTCCTCCGCGCCACTACAGGACATAATACGCAATCACGAGGCAACTGGGCGAGTCGCCAAGTGGGCCATCGAAATTGGCGTCCAGAACATCAAGTACGAGCCCTGCAAAACGATCAAGCGCAAGCCCTAGCTGATTTCCTTGCAGACTGGGAAGAAGCACAATAGCCGGAGAAGCTCCCATACCTCCACTACTGGTCGCTCCACTTCGACGGGTCCAAGAACGCCGACAACGCTAGAGTCGGGGTCACACTAACCTCCCCCAAGGGAGACAAGCTCCCCTACGTGGTCCACCTCAACTTCAAGCCCTGCACCAACAACATGGCAGAGTACGAGGCCCTCCTTCATGGGATGCGGGCCGCCAAGGAGATGAACATCAACCGCCTACGATGCTACGGCGACTCCGACCTAGTCGTCGGGACCTGTAACGCCGTCTCCCCGACAATGATAGCGTACCGCCAAGCGGTAGACCAGCTAGGAGGACACTTCGACAGTTACTCTGTCGAGTGGATCGACAGGCGAAAGAACGAGGAGGCAGACGCCCTCTCCTGCATCGGGTCGGCTCGGCAAACGCCACCCGCAGGCGTCTTCCTCGACATCATCCACAAGCCTTCGGTCTCCACGCCGAAGGAGATCTACGTTGGGATACCACTACAACCTAAGTCGGCCCTAGTCGCCATGATCGTGGAGCCCAGCAACTGGACGGCACCATATGTCTCCTTCCTCGAGCACAAGATCCTCCCAAGCAACGAGATGGAAGCGCGAACGATTGTGCGCCGATGCAAGTATTTCGTCATCATCAACGGCGAGCTCCACAAATGCAGCGTGACCGACGTGTTCCAGCGCTGCATACATCCATAAGAAGGATGCAAGATCCTCCAGGAAATCCACACCGGCGACTGCGGCCATCACGCCGGTGCCAAGTCGCTGGTCGCCAAGGCCATGCGGCACGGTTTCTACTGGCTCACCACACATGCCGACGCCACCGACATCGTCCAATGATGCGTCGGGTGCCAGAAGTACGCCATCCCCATCATCTGGCCATTTGCCGTATGGGGCATGGACATGGTCGACCCGTTCAAGAAGGCCCCATCCGGCTTCACCCACCTCCTGGCCGCGGTCGACAAATTCACCAAATGGGTCGAAGCCAAGCCGATCAAAAAGTGTGATGGCAAGACGGCCACCAAGTTCCTCCGCGAGCTCATCTACCGGTACGGCTACCCGCAGAGCATCATAACAGACAACAGCACCAACTTCGTTAAGGGCGCCATGGCAGAATTCTGTGAAGAGCATAGCATACGACTCGACCTCGCCTTAGTCGCCCACCCGGAGTCGAACGGGCAAGCAGAACGCGCCAATCAGAGCGTCCTCCACGGACTCAAGCCACGACTCCAAGTGCCCCTCGAGCGGACCCCAGGATGCTGGGTCGAAGAGCTCCCCTCCATAATATGGGGGATCCACACCTCCGTCAACCACTCCTCGGGGTTCACGTCCTTCTTTATGGTATACGGTGCCGAAGCTGTAATGCCAACCGACCTGGAGCACGACTCACCTCGAGTCGCCAACTACGTCGAGGCGACAAACGAGATCTCCTGCCAAGATAGCATCGACCAGCTCGACGAGGCACGTGACCTGGCTCGCTCCCGCACCGCCATCTACCAGCAGGGACTCCACCGCTACCACAGCCGCCGAGTCCGGACCCGCACCTTCCAGGAGGGCAACTTGGTCCTACGATTGGCCCAGGACAAGAAAGGCATGCACAAGCTCTCCCCCCATGGGAGGGGCCATTCGCCATAGGACGCGTCCTCGGCAACGACGCCTATTACCTCATCGACATACGAGGCGATGGCCCGCTTGAGGTCGGGAGGCCATGGAATGTAAACCTCCTCTGAAAGTTCTATACATAGAACTCAAACTTGTACCCAGATGATATATAATGAAATTCATTCAGATTGCACAAATAGCATCTACTTGCCATACTCGTGTGCCACTTGCACTCGTACATTCAACAATACGCTACCTACAGAAGTTAACCCCCTTGGTCGAGCGACCGGCACGGCTAAGTAGTGCGACCCAAGGGCACCAAAAATATTCGGGCTTTGTGTCATCCATGAACACGCCAACCTGGAGCCACCATCGGAGTCGCCCCGCTCGACTGGCCCACCGGGCCAAGACGACCGACATACGCTTCTCACAGCGACCTGTCCTCCCCATCCTCGCGCAAAGCGACTCGAATGGTTAAGTACCACGCACGGGGACTTCGCAAAGAGAAACCCTCACACGGCTCACGAACACACCAAGTAAGAGAGCTATCTTGGACTCGCCACACGACTGGCTCTCCGAGCCAAGGGAAGAGACGCGTTACAAACAACGCACCAATAACCCATAATAGGCACACGCTCGGGGACTCGCCTAAAAACAACTCTACTCGCACTCGAGGACTCGCCCCTTCGGAGTTGCGAGGGACAACCAACACAAAAATCCAAAGCAAACACATATGTACACAAACGAGTTATACCCCACTAAAGGGCAGACGCACTCGAGGACTCGCTCAAACAAAAGTTAAACACACCACACAATTAAACTTGCATCGCGAGTCGATTGACTCCTCTTACTCCCATGCAAAAATATTGTTCATATTACAAAAGTTGCCACTTGGCATATCTTACAAATTGCCTAGAGAAGCTATCTATTTCGCAGGCCCCGATGAAGAAGCATCGCCACCACTCTTGACACGGACGAATGGCTACCATAGGTTCATCGGGTAGGTCCACAGCGACTTCGACAGCACCGAGCAGAAGGGTTGCTCCGACTTTAGGTCGCGATGTTCCGGCTCGGGGTCACCCGACGCCACCACCGTCTCCTGGTACAGCAGCAGGTCCCCCATTGCCAACACCCATCAGCAAAGGGGCAGCCTTGGCGGTTAGCCTCAACACCTCCAACATCTCCACCGTGCTAGTCACCAAAGGGTAGCTGCTGGTGACGTCGTCGAGGTTGAAGTTGTCAGGGAAGTGCGCGAGCCCCAGGCTCAACGCCGTGGTGGCCCCGCACCTGAAAGCCGAACGCGCCATCCATTCTACAACACCGGGTACATCCTCCAGATAGCGCCATACTTCGGTCAGTCCCCCAGGTATAACCTCGGTGGGGGACATTCCCTGAAGAATGGCCTGGACGCACAACACCGAGGCAGTGGCCGCGTTCACCACCACGGTCACACACTGCGAGGCGTTGAAGGTTTCCACCACCGGATCGCTTTGACCTATCACAGCTGCAAACGTCAGACATTAATGCTACTACGGATTCACCCACTCGGGGACTCACTGCACATATCAAAGAGAAGAGCAACGACTTACCGAGGAGCTTCCGGCAGTTCTCAGTGGCATGCTTCTCCAAGGCAGCAAGATCGCTCTGCAACCCAAGGATGATGGAGTCCACAGCCTTCCGCTCCTCTTTAGCCGCAGCGACCGCAACCTTTGCCCTATCCTTAGAAGAGATCATGGCCGCTTTCGCCTCCTCCAATTCCTTCACAAGTGAATCGACACGCCCCTTCGCCACGTCCAGCTCGGTAGCTAGAACATACCCTTCTCGGGCTTTGGCAATGGCAGCCGGAAGACCATCTGAATGAAGCAGAAACAACTGTCAGCTTCCGTAGACACCAGCAGCTTGCAGTCGCCAAATAAAACAAGTACTCACCAACAGCCTCCTGGAGTCGCTGGTTAGCCTCCTGCGCCACGCGCAGATCACGCTCTAGACGCTCCTTTGCGGCCTGCCGATCTGTCGATTCCCTCTACAACCCCTACAAGCAGAATGAACAATTAGCAACTGCAAAAACACAAATTCAGTTTCTAGCCACTGAAATTCAGTGACTAGACACTAGGGGACTGGCGACTAGAAGAAATTCAGTGTCTAGCCGCTGAAATTCAGCGACTAGACACTCAGGGACTGGCGACTAGAAGAAATTCAGTGTCTAGCCGCTAAAATTCAGCGACTAGACACTCGGGGACTGGGCGTACCTGAATGGCGGCACCAAGCATACTGTGAAGTCCACTGGCATCCGTAGAAGGGACCATGAAGGAGGTACGCCCGTGATGAGGTCCAACATCCTCATCGACGATCTCCGGCATCTACGGAGACTGGTTTTCCACCACGATCGGAAAACCCCTCGCCATGAAGCGCGGGAACAATGCAGACGTCCTCGCCGGGGCACTGGTTGCTAGAGCCGGTGGCACTGTCATTGGAGCCCCTTCAGCTGGCTCCGATTGAGTGGCCCCCACCTCCTCGTCGGTGGTGGCAGGGTCACTCCCCTTGGTGTTGTCTTTCACTGCAGCCTCATCGGGGTCACCCTTCTGCCTCTTCGCGTCCTCAGCAGGCGCAACGTCCACATCAGGCTTCCTCTTCCTGGGGGGATCACCTTCCCCCATGGTGACGGCCGACGGAATTTTAGCCACTGAAGGGCGACCTATCTTCTTAGCGCCGGACCTGCAAAACCTCCAAAGTCAGCAAAGAAATCATACAAAAATCGATCAAGAATTGGAAAGGAAAACTCGAGACTTACTTGGCAACCAGAAGAACACGTAACCCCGTGCTGATGTGGGCGGGCTTATCTAGCTTTGGGCCTAGCTTGCACGTGAGGCCTTTCTCGAAGACATCCGAAGCCCACGACACCGTGGGCTTCTTTGATGATGAAGTCGCGGTAGCCGAAATCTCTGGCACAGACGACGCGGCCATTCCCGAAGGTTGCGACGACTTCGACGCCGCAGCTTCAGCTGCCTTCTGCTCTGACGCCATCAAGGTTGCCGGCGCGATCACTACGAGTGGAACTTCCACCGCCGCTTCGGTGTCTTCAGTTTCCAATCCCATCATCAGAGTCGCGCCCTCCAGGATCTTGCGTGAAGTTTTGGTCACGTCGTTGTCGGATTCGCCATCCTACTCAAACACCACTGCCGATCTGGACGGTGACGCTGGCTTCGAAGCCGGCTTATTCGCTGGCGACTTCGGTTTACATGCGGGCTTTGCTGGCATGGCTCTTCACCGAGAACTATGCTCTTGCAAGATCTCGTCGTCTTCCTCGCGCTCTTCAAGACTACGGCTCGCCTCGAACTCGCGCTGCTTATGCATACGAGTCTTGCGGGCCACGGGAGTTGGGGGAGGAACCTCCATTTCTTCCTCTTCGTCTTCAGAGGATTCTCCTTCAGCACCCTCCTCGAGCTCCCGGGGGACCTCTTCATCGAGTGGGGGGAGCCAGCCCTCCAAAACCTGGAACAACTGAGAATGGACATGAATAAATATCAGATGATGTGGCTACACATTGCACTGCAGGAATCATAACTGAAGATAAATTTGGAGAAAGAGACTTACTGTGGGAACTTCGTTCTTCATAGGCACGTACGGGGCGAGCCCGGCCAACGTGGTTGTAAATTCCGCGTCGGTAATCTTCCTCAGGGCGGCCTTATAGTCTTTAGCATCCCACGACTCCTTGCTGGTCCGGGAAGGATAGTTCTTCCCGTTGTACTCGTACATCCAGTGCGGACGGGCTGCCAATGGAACCAGGTGCCGCCCGAGCCAGCAGTTGTACAAGTTGATCGAGGACAAACCTTGGTCCTTCAGCTTCTGGATCTGGTCCATCATCTCCGTGACGGCCATCCTCTAATTGTCGGGGAGCCTGTCCGTTGCCAGCCGACAGGGCTCGCTCCTCTCCGCGACGAATTCCGGCAATGCCACTTCGCCGGAGGGGGTATACTCCTTCACGTAGAACCAGCTTTTCTTCCATTCGCTCGCGACCTTCTTCGGCAACATGAGCTTGACGAAATTGACCTTTGGCTTCAGCTGAAAGGTGATGCCTCCGGCCGCCAGGATTGGGCCGTCGGACCCTTCGCACCCGATGCAGCCATGGAACAGCTCCAACCACAGCGGGAAGTATGGCCTGTAGCTGAGGTAGGATTCATAGAAGGCGATGAAGATCGCCAGCTGCTCGATGCTATGCGGGCCAAGATTCGATGGTTTGATCGCATAATATGCAAAGAACCGCCAGAAGAACAACGAAGTGGGGAACCGCAAGCCCCTCTCCAAATGGCTTTGGAAGCAGATGAACTCGCCAACACGTGGCTTCAGCTCGATCTCGGAAGATGCGGGGATCCGCCAATTCCCCTTACAGAGGACCCTGGCGTCCTCAAAGGACCTGAGCTGCGCCAAAGTGCATTTGGATTTCCCCCATGGACCTTTCGGAGGCGCCATCTGGAAGGGAGCGAGGTCGCTTGGTCCGAGGAGTCTAGGTCGAGGGAAGACAGGGGAATGGATGATCAAGGGAGAAGAATGCGAGGAAGGATCTACAGGACTGATTCGTCACTTCCCTTATAAAGAAGTGCTGCCCGCCAATCTCGGGGTAGTCGTTACCCGCGGTAATTGTGCTGAAGTTACCGTTGGACTATCCAACGGATAGTTTTGACCAAGTTGACAGTCCAACTCCTTCACTCAACTCACCTACAACTGTGCCCTATCCAGTCAGCAGGGCAATGTCTTGGTAGTGATTGCACTCGCCAAAGCAGAGACTGGAAACCTAGTGGAAAATTTCCTCGGTTCAGAGTCCATCACCGATTCGACTGAGCGTCCAAATTGGACTCGCCTACTCCGACTGCCAAATGGACACCTGCGACTGAATCAACGATGGCCTCGGGGACTACTGATGGGGATATGCCGAATGGGGTATGCCTAGCAGGACGTTCTGATTGGGTCAAAGGCTTAGCGAGTGGGCCTGCAGGACGACGACTGGAATGCGACTGAGGAGAAGGCCTGATGATTGGAGACTGGAGGCCTAGAAGCATGCTCGAAGCCCAATCAGATTAGGTCAAAGCCTCCGAATCCATATCTTGTTCGGTTGTAAACTGTAAACCCTAGCGAGGTGCCTCCTATATAAACCTCCCTAGGGTACTCCGAGGACTTACGTTCCATCATACACCCCTTCAAGCGACTCGCTGCGGAGACACCGAGCTCGCCACCCCTGTAACTCGCTCTCCATCAATCTTATCTATCAGGAGTAGGTCTTTACCCTCTGGGGGCGAACCTGGGTAAACCCATGTGCATCCGCCCCCATCTCGCACCGCAGATGGCCACCAACTCTCGCCCCCGATTCTATCAATCGCTGCTTGTAGCAGTGACTACCGTGGCCATTTCCACGACACAATGTGAAATCAAGATATTGTAATGGCAAGTAAAGAACCACGATGATCACAAAGCAAAACAAGTCAATCCACAAGATAGGAATTATGTACAAGGAAACACACACGGTGGGATAAATGGGACTTGTGCGATGGTGAAAGTGAGCTAAGAACCAAATGATTACCTAGCGAAGACTATAAGCTCGTGTCGCACAAGTGCAAGGAGAGACTCTAGTTCGATTGCAATAAAATTGGTGGGCTACAAAATATGCATAATAAGTACCACCTATATGATGTTCATCGAGCTTGCGCTTCCTATACTATGAGGCACTTGTTTCTTTCTTCTTTTTCTTTTTCTCTTATTTTTCACTTGCCTCTTTCTTGTGCCAACAACTATACAAGATAACTATATGAGGTAGCGTGCTCACAACTTTTGCTCGGAATTCTACAAGTATCAAATGTGCATAGCCCAAACAATCATAGGAGGAACTAGTCTCAATAGGTGTTTGTTGAACGCAAAGATAGTGTAGCTCACAAAGGAAAGCAAGTGGGGACAAGTGGCGGAATGTTTATACCTTTCGTCGCTGATCTTCACCCTTTATTGGTGGATTCTTCCTTGCTCACGGAATTTAGATGGAGTAGATAGAATGAACCACGAAGATGATGATGTAGATCTCTTTCTCCTCTTCAAAACGAGCTAAAGAACACCAAAATCCGAGTTCGTATGCAAACATTATGCTCAAAACCGTGATGGAGATTTTTCTGTCAGCAGAGGGGCGGAAACTCCGGTCTGGGAGTCCGGAAACTCCGGTCTAGGGACCAAATCTTCAGTTCGGAGGTTCCAGGACGTGTAGAACTCGACCGAGATGCGATTTTGGCGGAAAAAGTCAAACCAAAACACCAAATTGGTGGGGAAAATAAAAGAATTAAGCCATGGGAATGCACGGGAAGGTAGATCAAAAAGTTTAGCAAGTAATCCACGGATCAAAACCTACCAAAACACACTCAAATCACAGATCGATCCAAAACATGAATTGGGGCTGTTTTTGGTGAAATTTTTGAATTTCTGGGGAAAAGACCAAATCGATGAGAAATCCGTGGCAACCAAAATCTGCTCATACCAGATGTTATGGGGTAACCCCGTGGGTGGCCCGATCTTCACGGATCTCATGGTCAAATCGATGGAAAAGCGAGGGGAAAGGGAGAAGGTAGTGGAAGCGGACGCACACCTCACGAAGAACACGATGAACACACGCAAAACGCACATGATACAAGGCCGGTTGCTCCCCCTGTGGCCACCAGTCCGATAGAATCCTCGCAAGGAAAGATCGATCAACGTGCTCCCTCGACCCCATGCGGAGAGGGAAGAACACCTTGAAGAGGGTATTGACATCTTGGCAAAGGGACACCAATGCCAAGGCCTTGTATAATGAGTGAGGCGTGATGCAAACTCCAACGAGGTGGTGATGATAGTCGATCCCCTTTAGTAGAAGGGGATGAGGCAAAACTAGAGATTCCACAAAGGGGGTTGTCTTTAGTCTATCATCTATGCCTAGGGTTACATGAGGGGGTGGGGGCACTATATATAGGCCAACCACTAGTTCAAGGGTACTTTAGGAATAAAAGGGGAAAGTCTGGGCAGACTAAGGGGTACATGGGCCAAAGGCCCAGGTAGCGACGCGTAGGCCCATACACTCAGGCCAAAGACTCCGGTGTGGGGGTCCGGAAGCTCCGGTCTGGGCCGGATATTCCGGTCGGTCTCCGGTCCGTCTCCGGAGTGGCCTTCTATCTGTCCTCGAGCTCGATCTGGGGGTCGGTCCAGAGATGGGCCGGAGACTCCTGGGTATGCAGGCTGGAGAGTCCAGTCTCTTCAGGCCGGGGACTCTGGTGTGGCCAGAGACTCCGGTGCTCCAGCTGCTGCTTCTTCCGTCTTCTCTTCCAAGCCTCCATCTTGTCGGGTTGGTGCTCCAGGCTTCCTCCCATGCCTCCTTACTTGTTGGTGTGAACCTATCATGGATATGGGACGGAGTATGAAGTAGTATACCATTCAAGAGGGTAGGAAGTGGGTTCGCATAGAGGAACGGATTCACCTTTGGAGTCCATGATGACTTGGCATAAGTTGGAGACCATGATGTGGTAACGACCGAAGGTCGGGCTACATCACCTAGTCTTTGCTTGTTTTGTTTTGTCCTTTAGCTATCCCCCTTGAGGTGGAAAATAATGTTCGAACTAGTTACTTTTTATCAGAAACATAATGAAAATGTTAGGTATAGTTAACAAACTCTACACAATGATCTAAAATACACAACTGGTTGTAATACCTGAACAAAAATGCTCCTAGGTATAGTGGATGCATGCATCCTCCACCTACACCTCTTGTATGGGCACTTCACTTTGAACCTTGCTTGCTCACTCTTAATAACATCATAATCATTATTGGTATGGATGCAATATGTAGTAAGGGCATTACGACAGTCCCGCATTGTTTCAAATACGGTGCCTTCTAAATCTTAGGATTGTTTCTGTCCCACTCAATTACTGGAAAGTCCTCACCATCGTATTCGTCTAAAATGAGACTGTCATTGTTCTCCTCGTTCTCTTCGTCATGAGTGTCATCAAATCTGGCACTGTGGGCCATTTCCTCCGTGTATTGATCCTCTAGTGCCTGTTTACTGAATCTATCTACCAATTCAGGAAACATCAACTCATCCTCATCATCTAGTGGAGGCGCTCCCTCGTCAGGCTCTGCTTCCTCCTCCACATCGGCCGCACGAGCAATTTGGCTTACACTCGTAGTGCGAACAGATGGTACTGATGTGGACCTACAAGGACCACGGGACACACACTCACACTATTAGCAGAGACAGCAGAGACACATGATGCCCGACCACTTGATGATGCCTGACCACCAGATGATGCTTTAATCATCTTTACTGTATGTTCAACTTTAGGTTGCACATGGAGACGAATTCGACCAAAAACGTTCAGCAGCATTCAAAGAGAAAAGCATTACCAGATGAGCTTCGCTAGTTAGTGGGAGCAATCTTTGCTCGCTAATGTTGAAATATTGCAAATCAACTGAATCGCCATTGCTCCAGGGGAATTTAGAATAGATTTTATCTTTCCAATCTATAAGAGTTATGGAGGTTGCAACCACCGCTAGGAAGTAAAATCCAGAGAGATACTGTTCACAACCACGAATTATGCTAGTATCTAGTCTAACCACCAGCCAAAATGCCAGGGCTAGATCAATCCAGTCTAACCGCTAGCCGAGATACTGATCACACACACTAGTTTGTCCACTTTATATTCATGCATTTTTCCAATTCATCTATTCCATATGGGAGATAAAGTTTACATTTCTTTTGTAAGTCCTTAATTCAAATGTTTGAAGCATGTCTAAATAAATGACCATGAAGTATTCTAGTTGTTTTCACCACTAGTAGTGGCATTTAATATACATGCATGGCCCATGCAAAGCTTGCCACCATCTTCCTTCTATTGGTTTTCTTTTAATTTTTGAGAGAAGCTTGAAGGTTTGAATTCTAGTTGATCAATTCAAACAAGCCTTAATTAGATCATCTACTTTCTCATCTTTGTTTCTTCTTGGTTTTATTTGATCTTGTTATTTTGAGAAGCTTATACAAAGAGCTTGTTTTAAATAAACAAACACAAATAAAGAATCTATCTAGCCTAAAACCTAACCCTAACCTAGCTAATCCCTCTCTAGCTAAACCCAAGCACCTACACACACACACACTCCTTTGTACCTCTCAAACCGTGTGCACCACACCTTCCTTGTCTTGCCTTGCAAGAAGCTCAAGACCAGCCCCACACCCAGCACGCTACCCCTCCTCTAGTCCCTCCCTTTATTATCTAAGCAAAGGCCAAGGGAGAGAGCGAATAAAACTACCTGATGCCATCCACCCTTGACTCAACTTTTGCAAAGCAAAACTCAACCCATGTGCCTCTCCCCCTCTCTCCCTTATCAATCCAACCACCCCAGGAGAGCTCTAGATGGATATCTGGAAGCCCAGGCAACCCCCTCTTCCCCTCCTTCCTTCCCAAGATATCTGGAAGCTTCGGCTAGTTCCTCTTCCTCATCGCCCTGGTGATCTCCATCATGTTCTAGCTACTCTAGGAGTGTGGCCTGCTTCCTCTACTTACCCCAGTACCTTCCACCACCGCCGGAGCCGCCGGTGTTGGAGAAAAAGAGGTTGCACCCGAAGCTCACTGAGCTCCCTGGCCGCCACCCTCCTCCACAATCGCGTCGTCAGAAAGCTACAGCTTCTGCACATGCGTGCCGCTGGTGAGCTTATGTACCTCGGAGACATGGCCTTCCATCGGCCCCTGCTCTGTAGCTTCACCACCATCTATCGAACGCCCTTTGTGCGCCGCCGCATGCACCAGCAACCTCGCAGATACCTCCCCGCTGGCCTTTCCGTGTGCTCGCACGAGCCCGTGGAGCAGCGCCACGCTACCCTACATCTCCCAAATCACTCGACTGTCACCATCGTGCCCTAGCTCGTTGTCCTTGACGCCGACCGCCACAGATCACCACTAGCAACTGTTTCTGCTGCGCCTGTTCTCGCTATCCTAGCCCACTCCACAGACGATCTCTGACCAAACCACGAGCACCCAACTGTAGATCTTCATCCCCTCTTTCCAACAAGCCGTCGATGGGTCGAAACGGTGCAGTATCCTGTCCAGAATCATCGCCCGAAGTCACGCCACCGCGCTGTTTTTGCTGACGAGTTTCGGCAGCGCGACTTGAAGTTTCTTCAGAGAAAACATGGCAGTAGTAAGGCTAAGTTGGCATGAACCAATGTTCCAACACCAACCGCTACCTAGCCTAGTTGTTCACAAGGCCAATCTGAGCTGTGCCGAAGCAGCAGGTCGCGGGTTTGAGTCCCTGCGGCCGGCCCTTTTTCCTTTTTTTTCGCGGTCCAGCGTCGGCCCACCTGACCCCACAACGCAGTGACCATGGCTAGATGGACCTGAGTAACAAAATGTTTTAACCTTTTTGCTATTTAACACAAATACTTTTAATAGATATAAAAGAGATAATTTATATCTTTTAAATGGTATTTTCAAATAATACAAATGATATATGTTTTCTAATCATAAAAAATGCTAGGAATTCAAATATGCCATCCAAAGTAATTTTTGAGTAAGTTAAAGTTTCGAAATTATTTAAATGCCAATAATTGCCTTATTCTTAATAAATTCATAACTTTAATTCCGTAATTCCAAATTCGATAAATAATATGTCTAAATTGATCATCACGACGAGCCCTTTTCAACTATGCATTCCATGATATGAACTTAAGCATGCATCATATAAATATTAAAGGGGCAGCAAGGTTTATGGGAGCAAAATATTAATAAACAACTAATAAAAATGATTATTTCTTGTTTCCACACCTCACGCATGCCATGCTATGTTATACCATGCAATTGTGCATCATTCCATCAGGGCATACCTTGTTTGCTTGTTGCATATATTCATATGATTGCACACTTTATTTATTATGGCCCTTTGTGTGTTTGGCTTTTATTTCGGACAGACGCTGAGAAAGGGAATTACCAAGAGAACCAAGAGTACTACTGATGACCCACAAGTATAGGGGGTGTATCGCTGTATTTTCAAGGCAAGTGAAACCCAATTTATTGATTCGACATAAGGGGAGCCAAAGAATATTTATAAGCCTTAACAACTGAGTTGTCAATTCAGCTGCACCTAGAAACAATCTTGCTCATAGCAGTTTATCAGTAGCAACAGTTTTGTAGTAGAAATAGTAAAGTAGCAGCAATAGTAAAGTAAAGGAAGTAGTAACAACAGCAGTAAACAGTAGGATTCGAGTGCGGTAGGCATAGGGATGGATGGACGGGCGTTGCATGGACAAGACAATTCACACAGCAATCAGAACATAGGGTAATTGCAGATAAATAAGATAAAGCATCTAAGTACTAGATAATCCTAGGCATGTGTCCCATATATAGTCATACGTGCTCGCAATGAGAACTTGCACAACAAGTTTTGTCCTGCCAGCCTGTTTGCAGCGGGGCCTCAAAGGAACTACTGGCAATTAAGGTGCTCCTTTTAATAGAGCATCGGAGCAAAGCATTAACACTCCGTGAACACATGTGATCCTCACATCAAAGCCATTTCCTCCGGTTATCCCGATTTCTGTCACTTCGGGGCCATTGGTTCCGGACAACAACGTGTGTATTCAACTTGCAGGTAAGACTATAAACAATACTATCATAATGAATCAATAACATGTTCAGATCTGAAATCATGGCACTCGGGCCCTAGTGACAAGCATTAAGCATAACAAGTCACAACAAAGTCAAAAATCACTAATAGTAGATACTAGGCACCATGCCCTAACAATTTGATGCCATTACATGAATGATCTCATCCAATCCCTACCATCCCCATAGCATACAGCGGGGGATTACTCACTCATAGATGGGGGAAACATGGATGGTCGATGGAGAAGCGATGGTGATGATGATGGCGATGATCTCCTCCAATTCCCCGTCTCGGTAGGGTGCCGGAACGGAGTTTCTGGTGCTATTTCGTGGAAACTGGTGGTGGCGGCGGAGCGGAACTCTTTCTGGAAAAATGTCGAACCCCCCTGAGTTTTTAGGTCAGAAGGCATCTTATAGACGAAGAGGGAGACCGAGGGGGTGTCTGGGGCAGCCAGACCACCCCCTGGCATGGCCAGGCCTAGACCACGCGGCCAGGTGGTGTGGCCTGGGCCTAGCCCCCCTCCGTCTCGTATTCTGGCTCCGGGAGTCTTCTGGTGAAATAGGATTTTTGGCATATTTTCCGGGATTTTTCCTGATAGTTGATTTTCTGCATAAAAACTAAACACCAAGGCAATTTTGCTGAAAACAACATCAGTCCGTGTTAGTTGCATCCAAATCACACAAGTTTAGAGGAGAAACAATAGCAAAAGTTTTCAGGAAAGTCGATACGTTTTGGACGTATCAACTCCCCCAAGCTTAGCTTATTGCTTGTCCTCAAGCAATTCAGTTGAAAACTGAGTGCGATAAAAGAACTTTCATGAACACATTTGCTTCATATGATGTAAATATTCTCAGCATGTGATCAACTACTCAGACAGTTCATACTAAGGAGTATGCAACTAAGTTTACTTAATAGGCATTGCAAGCTATGAAGAGATTCCAACTCAAAAAATAATTAGTAGCATGAAACATAAACATAAGCAACATTACAATGCTCATAACAAGGTATGATAGAGTGGTATCTCGCTTGCCTTTGATTATGAATGCCAAGTCACCTCTGAAGTTCAGGTGAAGACTAGAAGTAAAGATATCAAAGATACAAGCATCAGAGTCATAACACAAATAATCAAGTTTTGAGACAAGCACATTACACTAAGAATGACAACTATGCTCTCAAGAAGGTGCTCATAGAATAGGTGGAGACTCAACAAGGAAATGAAAAGGTTTTGAATAGTTTGAAAGGCTTCCAAATGCTGAAAGTATGGTACTCATTAGCTTTGAGCTCTCATTGCCCCTATCATAAGAATCTTTAATATGGTTAAGGTGAAAGTGAGGACCAATCTGAGTTATATGCTTGACAGACTATAAACTGGAAATCCCATGTCCCTTGAGTACGAGGGCCGCTCCTCATGCTACTCAACTTTAGTTACCGGTAAGTTCTTGTCATCGTAAATACGTGCGTATCATAGAGAACCGCCAACGGGGTACCCCTTGCCCGATGATACGGAAGATTCCCCATATCAAAATGACAAGGCAAGCAGGGTATCTCAGCAATCTTCTTATTTACCATGGGAAAATGGTGCTTTTTTCTCTCTTTCCTCTTTTCACAAATCTGTTTTTTTCCTTTTTCTCAATAGCTATCTCTCTCTCTTTTTTATAAGAAGAATGCTTCATAGATACTTATTATGGTTACGCTGCAGGTTTCCACCATGACAACATGGATTAGACCGGCGGCCCATGCGTTTCTCTAACACACATACATAACTCCATGGACTTACAAGCTCCCCTTTTATTTCACATCGACGACATCCACAAACAAAAGAGCATGGTATCAACTGGGTATATATTTACAATTGTTTGAAAGCGTTCCCCGTGACAGCATGGTTCTGCTAATCCCCAGCCTATAATTTGCAAGCATATAACTTTCATGGACAGTCACAATGGTTCCGGTTTATTAAGTGCAGGAAATAAAGTGTGCCATCAAGTTCGTGAGAGCTTTACTAACTAACTTTCTCATAACAAGCAAACATTTTATTCAAAAGAAAACAAGGCATATTAAATATGCACGGAAATAGCAAATGATGCTAATAGGTAGGTATGGTGGACACTTTTGGCAATATTTGGTTTTTGGGGAGTTGGAAACACGAGTAAAGCATACTCATTGTAAGTGAAGGCTAGCAATAGTAAGGAAGCGACAAACGAGAGAGCAATAGCTGTCATAATCATGCTTGCAACAAAACAGGACTAATCATGACATGAAAGTGATTCAAGACCCTCAAGGCAAAATAATTCATCGAGGCTCAACTGATTATTTCAGTCATATGTATGCGTGAGCATGTGCCAAGTCAATTCAAATGAAACATTCAGAGGAGGATACCACGGTGTCATACCAAGTTATGAATAGAGTAATGCAAGCAAACATTCATATGACATGCTACAAACTATTAGCAAGCTGGAACTAATCATATGAAAGCAAGAACTACTAAGCACCCATAAATAACATACACCCTACATGAACAGACTAAGCATGCCCACAATGACGAGTATATGTACAAAAATGAAAACAAATAGAGTTTGTCACCAGCCTCTTACCACACCTCGAGTTGTCATTAATTCTCATTATTGCCCTTCACTTGTGTGGCTTGAATACTAACATGAAACCAAATTCCACTGAGGACTGCTGAACCCTGCAACAAAACTCACAAAACCAAAGAAGAACAACAAATATTTTTGGTGTTTTCGATTTTTAAAACAAGAACCAAAAAGAGAAGAACAAGCAAAGCAAAATCTTTTTGGGTTTTTCGAATAGTTCAAACAAAGCAAAAAAGGAAAAAGCAAATCAAGGCAAAAAGAAAGAAGCAAACCAAAGAGAAACAACAGAAATATTTTTGGTCTTTTGTGATTTTGAAAGCAAAAACAAAGAAAGAACGAAAACTAAAAAGAGAACAAAGCATGAATATACAAAGTACCGACGCAAAATGATATGGAGATGAGTGCGATGTCGGCGTACCTCCCCCCAAGCTTAGGCTTTTGGCCTAAGTGGGTGTCAATCCCAGGCTGGCCAAGATGAAGTGTCTCCGTGGTACGATGAGGAGGTACCCTCGTCCTGGTGCGAGCTCGAGTACGTCCCTCCGTAGTGTGTGGAGTAATCGTAGGAGGGCACATCCTCCTGGTGCTGCCCGTGGAACCCCAGCAAGCAGAGCTGCTCGTCCACCTCCTCCTTGGAGCACGACCACGGTCTGTTGTGAACACTAAACAAAGTAGATTGCGGCAAAGGGATCTCCCTCTCATCCCCGTTAGTAAACATCATCCTATATACTAGACTGTCCAAATCAGAATCAGCAGTGACAAAGTGATGTGTTTTCTTAGCAGGAAGGTCAAGCCTTTGTGGTGCCAATATAGTATCATTGGGATCCATAGAAAGCTCTAATGCATTGACCATACGTGAAGCGATTATGCCCCCATAGATAGGCCCCCTAGCATCTAGGAGGCAAGCAATAAGCGAGCCAAGGTTGTACCGAGTATCATTGCTAAGCGCAGTAGCAAGGAAGGCTAAATGATAGTTGGAGATATTACTCGTATTCTCCCTACCCAGAACGCTAGCAGCAAGATAATATGCAATGTATCTAAGAGCGGGGAGTTGGATGTTTCTTATCTTTCCGCGCTGGGCTACGCGGTCATCATCATTGGTCACCCCTCGGTAGAGCTCCAGCAAATCAGCGGGTCGCCCTTGAATCTTCTTCACGGTTCCCGTCATGCCCACACCTACAATACTGCAAAATCTTTCCAATGGCATGGTAAAGGGTAGATTATAAATTCTGAAAGAGAAAGTTGACTGATAGGGCGTGTTAGTAAACACAAAGCTCTCAACAAAAGTCTTGGTAAGCATAGCGTATTGCTCACTCTCATCTTGCATGTATGAGGTCAAACCAACCCTCTGAATCAGTAGCAAGAAATCATCAAGAATCCCTGCAGCTTGTAAGAAAGTAAAACAAGGGAAAGTAGATGGGTGAGCATCCCCATCGTCTCCTTCATTACCAATACGAGGTGCAATGAGATCTTCATTGTATGATGGCCTAAACCGAGAGGCTGATCTTGAGGGCCTTGACCTCCTAGTTGCATCCCTCTCAAATATTTCTCCAAAGGTACGGTTGTTCATGCTTGATATTCTGAAATTTAAACATCCATTAAACAAGTGATTGCAAAGTGAATATATAATGAAGGGCACTACTCATAGGGACTTGTATGAGGCCTAAACATGCATCAAAACTATATCTCTAAGCATCAAACAATCTTACAAGCTCTCATTGTTGGAATTATGCCCTAGAGGCAATAATAAAGATGTTATTATTATAATTCTTGTTCATGATAAAGTTTATATTCCATGCTAGAATTGTATTAAGCGGAAACATTAATACTTGTGTGGTTTGTGAACAACACGTGTCCCTAGTACGCCTCTATGGACTAGCTCATTGATCAATGATGGTTAAGGTTTCCTAACCATAGACATGAGTTGTCAATTGATAATGAGATCATATCATTGGGAGAATGATATGGTGGACAGACCCAAACTAAGCGAAGCAATTAGATCGTGTCATTGTGTTCATCTTTGCGAAGCTTTTCCTATGTCAAATATTGTATTCCTTAGACCATGAGATAATACAACTCCCTGGTATCGGAAGAAAGCTTTGAGGTCATCAAACGTCATCCTATGAGAGGGTGATCATAAAGGTGTCTCTCAGGTGATCGGAAAGTATCTGTTGGGTTGTATGTATCGAGATGGGATTTGTCCCTCCCAAGTCGGAGAGATATACTTCGGGCCCACTCGGTAATCGATATCAACACCGCTTGCAAGCATGTGGTTAAGGAGTTAATCACAAAGTGATATTGGATTACGGAACGAGTAAAGTACTTGATGTGAACGAGATTGAACTAGGTATGACGATACCGACGATCGAATCTCGGGCAAGTAAAATATCGCGAGACGAAGGGAATATGTATATGGGATTGATTGAATCCTGGCATCGTGGTTCATCCGATATGATCATCGATGAATGTGTGGGAGTCAATATGGGTGCCCAGACCCCGCTGTTGATTATTGATAGAAGATCATGTCTGCATATTCTCGAACCCGCAGGGTCACACACTTAACGTGTCTCGACGCTAGGATAGATTGGATACTTGGTTTATGAATTTTTGTTCGGAGTCTCGGATGGGATCCAGGACATCACGAGAGGTTCCGGAATGGTCCGGAGAATAAGATTCATATAAGGCAGTGCAGTTTTTTGGAGTTCGGAATTGTTCCGGATTAATCGGTATTGTACCGGAAGCTTCTAGAACCTTCCGGAAGGGGGCCAACGTGGTCCCACCTTCCGGGAGGGGGCATGGGCCTATGAGGGAGTGTCCTGGCCGCATTGGGCCAGGGGCACAAGGCCCCATAGGGCCCAGCCGATTCTAGATAAGTTTAAACTCGTTTAAACTAGAGATAGAATTTCTGGATAAGGGATAAGTTTAAATCGTTTAAACTAGAGATTGGGCTTGGAGGAGGGGCTAGGGCTGCGCCCCCCTCTATATAAGGAGGGGTGGGGGCGCACCAACCCCACACACCTTCCCCTCCAACCCTAGCCGCCCTGCTGCCCTTCCTCTCTCCCTCCCGACTGCTTGTAGGCGAAGCCCTGCTGCAGAAATTCTCCACCATATACACCACGCCGTCGTGTTGTAGATCCAATCCATCTCTCCACCATACTTGCTGGTCCAAGGAAGGAGGAGACGTCCAGGTGCTGCACGTGTGCATCTCACGGAGGCACCGCCACTTGTGGTGCTAGATCGGATCGGATCGCGAGGAGGAGAAGCGAGTACGACTACATCACCCACGTTCCGACGAACGTTCCGCTGTGCGAATCTTCAAGGGTATGAAGATCTAATCCAATCTCTCTCGTTGTTTGCATCTCCTAGATTAGATCTTGGCTTTCCCTCTGTTCGCTTCCGTAGAAAATTTTGATTTACTATGCTGCGAAACCCTTCACTCATAACCTATCACCTACAGTAGCAAAATACTCAAGATAAAAACCACTAACACAAATCTACTTGGACAAGCAGAGGAGTCACATACCGGAGAACAAATGCTCCAAATTTTAGCAGCAAAGATGGGCTGAGCAAGGAGATCGAAAAATCGAGGGCAAGCACAGGAAGAACGTGATTTCGAGCAATGAACTGGCGTTTGCTCGGGAGAGAGAAGAAAGTGGCAAGTCAGAGAGTGAGTGGAGGGCCAGGGTTGGCCCACACCATAGGCAGGCGCGCCCTAGGGCTGGCCGCGCCACCAGGTGGTGTGCCTGCCTAGTGGGCCCCCCTGGTACCTTCCAGGCACTCCTCTGCCCCTTTTTTCACGTAAAAAATTAATATGAATTTTCTATTATTTTTCGAGACACTTTATTTTTGGGCAATTTTCAGGTATAGATGAATGATTTTCTGACAGAAATATTTTTTTGGAATGATGCAAAGACAAAACAAGGCTAGGACTTCAGAAGTTCCAAGACACTCTAACATGCAAGCAACTAACAACATAAAACAAAACTAAAGGAAAGCAAAAACTAAAAATGGATAGAATAGAAGTAAGCAGGGATAATCATGGTGAAAACATTGTTTTGTTCAATGAAATCCTTTTGTTAACAAGGTTGATCAGGTCTTGTTACCAAAACAATTTAATATGAGAAAACTTTGTATTCCACTAATGATTATGTTACCTCAACTTTGATAGCAATGGTCCCAATCATAATAGTTTCAATTTTTTCTCTTGGTATGGGACAATATATCTCTCCAACTTGAATGCCCTCAACATGTTCAATTGAATTCGAACCATAAGTCCTATCAATCTTCTTGGGGAAATAGACAGTATGTTCCTTGTCATTAACATTAAAAGTCACCTTTCCTTGATTACAATTAATAACAGCTCCTGCGGTATTAAGAAAAGGTCTCCCAAGAATAATAGACATATTATCATCTTCAGGCATTTCAAGCACAACAAAATCAGTTAATATCAAGCAATTATGAGCCACTTGAACAGGTACATCCTCACATATACCAACAGGAATAGTGGTAGATTTATCAGCCATTTGCAAAGATATATCAGTTGGTATTAATTTTTCTAGTTGAAGTCTCTTGTAAAGAGAGAAAGGCATAACACTAACTCCAGCTCCCAAATCACACAAAACAGTTCTAACATAACTATTTTTAATAGAGCAAGGGATAGTTGGAATCCCTGGGTCTCCAAGTTTCTTTGGAACCTTACCATTAAAGGAATAATTAGCAAGCAAAGTAGAGATTTCTTCATTAGGGATCTTCCTTTTATTCGAGACAATTTCCTTCATATACTTTGAGTAAGGAGGCAATTTAATAGCATCAGTCAAAGGAATTTGCAAGAGTAAAGGTTTCATCCACTCACAAAACTTGTTATAGTGTTCATCTTCCTTTGACATGTGTTTCTTACCAGGGAAAGGCATAGGTTTTTGGACCCAAGGCTCTCTTTCACTACCATGTTTCTTAGCAATAAAATCTTCTTTAGTGTATTTAGTATTCTTAGTGTGCTTTTTAGGTTCTTCTTCAACTTTTTCTTTATCAGGCACATCATTTTCTTCATTACCACTTTCAGTTTCAGCATCAGAGACAGGTATACTATTAGGATCTTTAGCAGGTTCAGAGGGTTCTACAATAGTTTTATGTTTCTTTTTCCTTTTCTTACGAGTATCACTATTTTCAGCTTGTTGAGAATCCTGCTCAATTCTTTTGGGATGCCCCTCAGGATAAAGAGGATCCTAGGTAGCAGCACCACTTCTAGTTCTAATTTCATAAGCATGTTTTTCTTTGACAGCATTAACTAGCAAGTCTTTTTGCACTTTAATAAGTTGATCTATTTGAGTTTGAACCATTTGAAAATGTTTAACAATCATTTTAACATCATTAGAGGTTCTTTTCACAATATCCTTCAACTCAACAATAGCTCTAGTGTTTTCCATTAGATAGTTTTGCACCCTTTTATTAAAATTATCTTGCTTAACAATAAAAATATCGAATTCTTCTAAGCATTGATCAGGAGGTTTAGAGTAAGGGATATCACCTTCATTAAAGTGTTGGAGAGAGTGTACCTCAATAGTGGATGAATGGGGGATAGGCTTACATAATTCCTCTATAGGAGGTAAATTCTTGACATCTGCAGCTTTAATTCCCTTCTCCTTAAGACTTTTCTTAGCTTCCTTCATCACTTCATCATTCAATTCAATAACTCCCCTCTTCTTAGATAATGGCATAGGTGTCGGTATAGCTGGTTTAGGTATAATTACTTCAGGTATAGATGGTTCAGGAGGAGTCCAATCTTCATAGTTCTTGCTTATTTTAGCCATTAATTCCTCAGCTTTCTTGGGAGTCCTATTCCTGAAAAAACAATTAGCACAACTATCTAGGTATGTCCTAGATTCTTCAGTTAGTCCATTATAAAATATATCAAGAAGCTCATTCTTAGGTAATGGACTTCCAGCCTGTGCATGAATCAAAGCACAAAACCTTGCCCAAGATTCAGGCAATATCTCTTTTTCTCCCTGTTTAAAATAAAAAAGTTCCTGTAAAATAGCATGTCTAGCACTAGGAGGAAAATATTTCTACAGGAAAGTACTAATCAAGCAATCAAAGCTATCAATAGATCCAGGAGGTAAATTACTAAACCAAGCTTTAGCTTCCCCTTTTAGTGAAAAGGGAAAAAATCTTAGCAACAAAGTAAGTACGCATCTTAATATCATCAGAAAACAAGCCACTCATGGTAGAAAGCTCAATCATATGTGCTACCGCACTTTCATTCGTAGTCCCACAAAAAGTTTCTTTCTCAACAATAGCTATGTAAGATAGATCAAGAGAGAAATCATAATCTTTATCTTTAATGTTTATGGGAGAAGCAGCAAACTTAGCAATAGGAGACAATTTGGGTCTAATAGTACGCCTCTCAAGGAGACTCTTAGCAACGCTCCTATCATGGGTGTTTTTACATTCTTTAATAAATTCATCGGTCATCTCAACATAACCGTCTTCAATATCATAACTCTCACTAGACTCAGGTGAACTAATAGGTGTAGTAGTGTCTTCATTAGGAGTTTTAGTATTTCCAGCTATAGTTCTAGCAATCGTAGCATCTAGGAAAGGACCTAATGAACCACTCTTATCAAGCACAGTAGAAGCAGCATCATAAGTATCAGAAGTTTTAGATTCAGCAGTAGTAGCAGTGTGTGTAGCATGTGTATGTGGTGGTGTAACGAGCTTACTCATAACAGATGGTGAATCAAGAGCAACAGAGGTGTTCAGAACCGTACCTCTTCTTGTAGTGCATGGTAAAATAGGAACCATGCCATCACGAGGCTTACCCATGATGGATGGATAGCAGCGAACAATAGAGAATCCAAGTGAACTTGATAAATAAAGCTATGCTCCCCGGCAATGGCGCCAGAAAATAGTCTTGATGACCCACAAGTATAGGGGGTGTATCCAAGTATTTTCGAGGGAAGTGAAACCAAATTTATTGATTCAACACAAGGGGAGCCAAAGAATATTTATAAGCCTTAACAACTGAGTTGTCAATTCAGTTGCACCTAGAAACAATCTTACTCACAGCAGTTTATCAGTAACAACAATTTTATAGTAGGAATAGTAAAGTAGCAGCAATAGTAAAGTAAAGGCAGTAGTAACAACATCAGTAAACAGTAGGATTCGAGTGCGGTAGGCATAGGGATGGATGGATAGGCGTTGCATGGACAAGACAATTCACATAGCAATCAGAACATAGGGCAATTGCAGATAAATAAGATAAAGCATCCAAGTACTAGATAATCCTAGGCATGTGTCCCATATATAGTCATACGTGCTCGCAATGAGAACTTGCACAACATCTTTTGTCCTGCCAGCCCGTTTGCAGCGGGGCCTCAAGGGAACTACTGGAAATTAATGTACTCCTTTTAATAGAGCACTGAAGCAAAGCATTAACACTCCGTGAACATATGTGATCCTCACATCAAAGCCATTCCCTCCAGTTATCCCGATTTCTATCACTTCGGGGCCATTGGTTCCGGACAACAACGTGTGTATACAACTTGCAGGTAAGACCATAAACAATACTATCATAATGAATCAATAACATGTTCAGATCTAAAATCATGGCACTCGGGCCCTAGTGACAAGCATTAAGCATAACAAGTCGCAACAAAGTCAAAAAGCACTAATAGTAGATACTAGGCACCATGCCCTAACAATCTGATGCCATTACATGAACGATCTCATCCAATCCCTACCATCCCCATAGCCTACAGCGGCGAATTACTCACTCATAGATGGGGAAACATGGATGGTCGATGGAGAAGCGATGGTGATGATGATGGCGATGATCTCCTCCAATTCCCCGTCTCGATAGGGTGCCAGAACGGAGTTTCTGGTGCTGTTTCGTGGAATCTGGTGGTGGTAGCGGAGCGGAACTCTTTCTGGAAAAACGTCGAACCCCCCTGAGTTTTTAGGTCAGAAGGCATCTTATAGGCAAAGAGGGAGACCAAGGGGGTGTCTGGGGCGGCCAGACCACCCCCTGGCGTGGCCAGGCCTAGCCTGCGCGGCCAGGTGGTGTGGCCTGGGCCCAGCCCCCCTCCGTCTCGTATTTTGGCTCCGGGAGTCTTCTGGTGAAATAGGATTTTTGGCATATTTTCCAGGATTTTTCCTGATAGTTGATTTTCTGCACAAAAACTAAACACCAAGGCAATTCTGCTGAAAACAGCGTCAGTCCGTGTTAGTTGCATCCAAATCACACAAGTTTAGAGGAGAAACAATAGCAAAAGTGTTCGGGAAAGTAGATACATTTTGGACGTATCAACTACCTGGATCCCGGTTACCCTACTACTGATTCGACAAGCAAGAAATTCCCCAATGCTTGCATAAATATAGCACATATGCTTCTATCTTATTCTTGCATCATTGAGTCACGGTTGCATTAATTAGAATCCCAAGTATTGCATAGCCTTTACTTTTAAACCCCACTGAAACTTTTACCCTCAATCCTATGAGCCATTACTATAGGAGTTGTTTGAGCCATGTGAGTCGTAGAATTTCATGTGTAGGATTTGTGCGAGTCTTTGGAGAACGAGGTACCCAAACAACATAAACTGAGTAGTAATGGGATAACTAAAGAAAGAGGCACCGGTGGTAATAGCTATTATTTGGTTCTTCCACGCTCACTTGTGTCTCGTAGGATCCGAGTACTTGATACATGTTGAAAGGGCATGTATGCCCCCATGTGTGGTTTTGGTAATTAATGACAATCCCTATGGACTAATGTGCAAATTGAGTTTCACTTGTAGGTTTGTCTGTTGGCATCGCTTGGACCATGTGTTGGTTTCAAGGATGAAAAAGAAGAAGCATCATCCAAGGGCTTTGTGCCTATTGGAATCTAGTAGATGAAGAAGATCAAGTGTGTCTTGAAGAAGAACAAGAAGAAGAAGATGGAGTACCTCATGTCTATCTTCAAGACATCATCAAGAATTGAAGTGCAAGCTCAAGATGCGTCCTCTCTAGAAGATCTCATGCTTGGAGCTTGCCATCCTCGGCGTTCATGGAGTGATGAAGACAAGGTCAAAGAAGTGGTTTCCCCATGGAGTATGGGGGAGCCATTCGCAAGTCTTCATCAAGCAAGAGCAAGCAAGTGCAATCAAGAAAGGTGTTCCATCTTGAAGGTGTCAAGATCGTCTACATCAAGCTCAAGTGGGATGCTCAAGGCAAAGGTATGATCTTGATAGGGTTTCTACTTTACCGGTCTCTTGTAGTGTTGGGAGACTGGGTTTAGGATAGATAGCCATACTATCAAGAGGGGCTCTCGAGTGGGTGACTCGTTCGTATCTTTTGGAGAGAGCTCAAACCTTTGCATACAGCATCATCTTCCTTGGTTGTTGTTTGGTTCTTGTCCATATGAGGATCTAGAGCTTGTGGTTATCTTCATAACAAGCTCTAGTTCATCAAAAACGGATTTCCCTTGCATATCCTATTGCGTTTTTGACCTTGCGGGTTTTCCGGCTCCACACCTTGGGAGATATCTCACATATATATTCATGATATTTTCTCTCTTGGTGATACCCAATATTTCACCTTTTGTTGGATTCTACTCTTTATTATCTTTCCAACAAAATTGGTTTCATCCCAATTGGAGTTTCCAAGCTCAACTTCTTGCGTTTTGGGTTTTGGAGGTTTTACCGGTTCATCGCTTTTGAGAGGTTCTACCTTTCTCCATTTTATTTTTATCCTCCCTTGTTGGACTATGATGTTTATTCGCATAATCTTGTAGATATTTTTGTTCTCTTCAAAACAAGCCCAAGATCATCAAAATCGGAGTCCGGAGTCAAAAGTTATTAAAGTTTTCGTGCAATGTTGTCCAACGTTTTTGCTTGAGCGGTAGTACCGGCCCAAGTTCCGCCCGAAGTTCCGGTAAATCTCGTTTTTGTTCAGTAACTTGTGTTTCTATTTACCGGTAGTTCCGGTGGAGCACCGGTAGTTCTGGTGGGGCGCGAATCTGGCCCAAACGGGCAAACTTTTCTTGCCCTATTTAAGGGTCCCCTCTTCCCCAAAGTTTTCCCAACTTTGGAGGTCATTTTTGCTACCTCTTCCACTCTCTCTCCTCCATTGTTGACCTTCAAAAGCTTGCCCTCTTTCCTTCTCCCTCCTATTATTCTTGCATCTTTTTGAGGGATTTGAGAGAGGAGATCTAGATCTACAAGCCCCACCAAACCAAATCCCTTCTTTGTGAAGGAATCCTTGGGATCTAGATCTTGGAGAGTTTTGTGTTCTCCTCTTGTGTTCTTCCTCCCTTATTCCCCCAATAGCTTTTGTATCTTTTGTGGAATTTGAGAGTGAAGGACTTGCCTCTTGCATTTGGTGCATAGGTTTGAGTTCTCCTCAGAGATTCGGCGAGTTCAAGCCCTTGGGCTTGTTTCTCTTGGGTTCTTGGAACCCTAGACGGTTGTGTGGTTGGATTGTTGAACTTTTGTGGTCTTGTAGCCTTTTGTGGCCTTGTTGCCTTTTGTGGCTTTGTAGCCTTTGTGGCATTGTTTTTGGGAGACTCCAATTGAGTTGTGCAGATTGCCCCAATCTTGTACGGGTTCGGTGACCGCCCTCAAGTGTCCCATAGTGGAACGTGAGTAGGCCTTTGTGGCGAGCTCACGGAACAATAGGGTGAGCCTTTTGTGGCGTCGGTAGATTGCGTGCCTTCGCATCTTGGGGTGAGGCCTTGTGTGGCGTTGGGTGAGCATCGAGCCACCACACCTCGAGGTGAGCCATTTGTGGCGTTCGAAGTACATTGCACCCCCGCACCTCTCCAACGAAGACGTAGCTTCTTTGGAAGTGAACTTCGGGAAACAAATCATCGTCTCCGCGTCCATCGGTTATTTCTCAATCGAACCCCTTTACTTATGCAATTTACATTGTGATAGCCATCGTGCTTGAAGTACTATATCTTGCTATCACCTTGTTGCTTGTCATAGGTTGTTGGTGCACTTAGTGAAACTAGTGGATATAGGTTTTGGCTTGATAAATTAAACGTTAAGTTTTATTCCGCATTTATTAGAGCCTAGACCGTAATAATTTTAAAACGCCTATTCACCCCCCTCTAGGCGACGTCCATTTCCCTTTCACATGTTCCTTGCTTATTCGCACTATCCACATGTGGGAGACTCTATGGATCCCCCTTCGCCTGAGCTTGATTCACACTTTATTTCTTGGAGCCACAAACTAGTTTGGGGTGTTATTACTATCATGTACTTATGCCATTTTCTTGATCGAGAAACTGTGCTCCAAGTCGTCCATAATCTCGGACATGGCTTTCAGAAAGATTTACCCTGCAGGGGTGCACAAATAGCAACACACACACAATCAACCTCAGGAAGAACCAAATAAAAAGCAATGAGGCCTCACGACAATGCATTCACATGATTCATAAAATATTCAGGGGCCACCCTAATAAGCTACCCGCAACGAAGTTGGCCGGCTCCGAGACGGATCTAGGGTTTGAGACAATGGTTGTAAACGACTGGGAACATGAAAGTGTGACTAGGCTTGTCGATACCGTGAACACATTCCACATTCCTAAATAGTACAGGCGCTCCACGCGCAATAGTAAATAAAGCAGTAAAGCATGGAATAAGTACATGATAGTAATAAATCCCCAAACTAGTTTGTAGCCCCAAGAAATAAAGTTCGAGTCAATCTCAGACGAAGGAGGATTCGTAGAGTCTCCTGAATGTGGATAGTTCGAATAGTCAAGGAACATGAATCAAGTACTCGGTGTCCTACGGGACACAAGTGAGCTTGGAAGAACCAAATAACAGCTACTGCCCACCGGTGCCTCTTTCTTTAGTTATCCTATTATCCAAGACTCGCACAAACCCTACACATGCAATTATATGACTCATATGGCTCAAAAATTCATGTAGTGAGGGCTCATGGGATTGAGGATACAAGCTTCAGTGGGGTTTAAAAGTAAAGGCTATGCAATACTTGGGATTCAATTTAATGCAACCATGACTCAATGATGCAAGAATAAGATAGAAGCATAGGTACTATATGTATGCAAGCATAGGGAATTGCTTGCCTGGCAGTTCAGTTGCAAAGTAGGAAGGATCTAGGTAATACTCCTGAGGCTCCTGATATTCTCCTTGCTCAGCGTCTATCCGGATAAAAACCAAACACACAAGGGACAAAATAAATACATTGCACAATCATATAAATCATATGCAACAAGCAAACAAGGTATTCCATGATGGAATGATGCAAAATTGCATGGTATAAGATATCCTGGCATGGTGAGGTGTGGAAACAATAATAAATCAATTTATTTATTTATTTATTTAGGCATGTTTTTCTCCCATAAACAATTCTGATTATTTAATATTTATATGATGAATGCTTCAATTCAAATCGTGGAATGCATAATCAGAACAGACTCGTTGCGCTGATCGATTTAGGTATATAATTTGTCGAATTTGGAATTACGGAATTAAAGTTATGAATTTATTAAGAAAAGGCATTTACGGGCATTTAAATAATTTCGAAATTTTAAATTTCTTAAAAATTATTTTGGATGGCATATTTGAATTCCTGGCATTTTTCTGATTAGAAAATATAAAAAAGGGGTCAAAAGTCAAGGGTTTGACTGGTTAGAGTTGACTCTGATCAAATTTGTAAATTTGTTTGAATTCACAATTAAATTTTAATCATATTCCATTTTGGAAATTTTGTCAAATTCGAAATATTTAAAAAGATATGAATTATATTAGATATATCAATATTCTGAATTTTTATTTAATTAGAAAAAGGTTATGGAACTTTTTATACTAAGGCCAATCTAGCCACAGTTGCCGACGAGCGGGGCCAGACTTGACTTGGCACTACACTGAGACAAAAAAAACTACGCGTGGGACTTTGTTACATGGGGGTTGCCTACCCTCAGCTGCCGACAAGTGGGACCACGGGTTGTAGGGCCTCATCGCGCGCGCGGCCAGTGGGGTGGCAACAAGTGGCCGAGCCAGTGGCACATTTGTAAAATTTGAGAACCCCTGGTTCCTTTTTAGAAAAAGCCCGGCCGGACTCAGCGGTGGGACAAACAGGTGGGCCTACTGGTACCACGGTGTAGATAGGAAAGGCCCGAGGGGCTAAAATGCAAAACCTTCCGTGCCAACACTGAACTGACAAAGTGTCTTGTTTAACTGAATTCAAACACGCGTTCTGCACGGCGGAGCAACTTGCGAAGAAGATTCCGGCCGCCGTACTGCTTCGTTTGGGGTGAGGCTAGGTGCGATGGAGAGCTGGGAGTACCATCTTTACAAACGTACCCTTCGCGACGGCTGGTGCGAGGTGTGGTCGACCCAGGTTTGCACGAAACAGGCAAGGAAAACACAGAGTAACAGCGGGCGACGCGGCGGTGCAGTCGTCGCCGACGACACTCTGGTAGGTTTCAGGGAAGCGGCCTACGTGGAGGTTGAGCGGAAGTTCACGGGAAGCTCCAAGCACATTTACACACACGAGGGGAGGTCGACGGAGATGGTTACTGCAGGAGAGGAGGGTTCGTGGCGATGCACGCACAGAGGGCTCTTCATAGGACGGCGGCGCTACAGGGCTTGAGAGGGAGTGAGGCCATGTCTAAGAGAACCCTGATGCTCACCTGGATGCATCAGGGTGCTGGAGCGAGGAGCGGAGTAGATTGGAGAGGAGGCAGAGGTCCTAGCGTTGCAGCGGTTCTCGGGCATGGCAGCGGCGAGGCGAGTCCGACGAGCTCCCGTGAACACCACTGGTCCTCGGCGTCGTGGTTGAGGAAGAGGGAGCCCCTGGTACTTCTGGTTGGCCTTGAGGATCTCCAGGTCGTAGAGGAGGAGTGGATGGCCGGGGGTGTCTAGGGTTTTGGCTCCATGTCCATGGCGGCTTGGTGAGGAAGAAGAGAGGGGACCTAGGGTGTGGGATCTCGGTCCAGGGTCTGGTAGCTGGGGTAGATATGGAGGGGGTCGAAGGTCATGTTGCTGCTGGCTGCTTTGCAAAAGAGAGAGAGGGGTGCGCTCGAGAGTAGCTAGGGTTTTCTCTCTCTTCTTGATCTTGTCTAGATGCCGAGAGAGGGAGGAGGGGACCCAGGGGTGGCCAGCTCGTGCGGTGCTGGGCTCCTTCTTGCAAAGCAAGGAAAAGGTGGGAGGTAGGAAGCTTGGTGGTGGGTGGGGTGGCACATGGCCTAGCTCACACGCCATGGTCACCACCAAGGGGCCTCAGGTTGGGCTTGGTTAGGAATGGGGTTTTAGATGGGGTAGATTAGATTAGCTAGTTAGATTAGTTAGATAGGTAACTCCTCTTATCCTCTCTTTCTCTCATAGTTTAGGTTTATTTTTAAGACAAGATTTTAAATGAGCTTTCAAGTGAGATCACAAAACCAAACAAACCAAGAGAAAAAGTAGAAGAGAAGAAAGGTCATCATGGGGGTGTTTAGAAGGAGACTAGCTCACATGAATTAACATCATATAAGCTTCCTCCAAAAATCTCAAAGAATTCAAATGAAAGAATATGAGTGGAAGGTTTGCATGGGCCATGCAAGTGAAATAAATGCCACATGTATAATTCTAAAAACAACTATAGTTTCATATGGTCACATATCCATGCATGCATTCAAAGTATTTGAAGTTTGGTCCCACAAAACAACAAGCTTGCATTCATATGAATATAGATAACATATAGACACATGTGAAGCTAAATGGCCATTATAGTGTGTATTTCCCACTAGATCATCTTGTAGCCAATTATAGCATCACACATGAGCATATAGTAAGTAAAATCCATATGGAAGATAAATAGAAGCATTTCTACTCACATGACATGAAAAGGTGGTCATATATGGGAGCAAGTAGATTTAGAAGTCACTACAATAAAAGTTGGCTTTTACAATGGATGATTTTCGTAGTTGAAGGCCCATTTTTGTGGCTAAAAAGTCTTCCGTGACGGATGGGCTTCGTGGTAAAAGCCTCATCACAAATGAATCAACCACGATTTTTTTCCAACAATGGCGGGTCGCACCATTCAGCCAGAAAAACTTCTTTTGTCGTAGATCTGCTTGCAAGCCACGTTGACTGGTGACGTCATGCAGACTGCCACGTGGCAGTCACCGTTAACGGCCGGTTACCTCCGTTAATGGTCAGAGAAACAGTGGTAGAAGACTGTCCTAGCTAAGGCCTGCTAATTATTAAGTGGGCCGGCCTATGAGGAGAGCCCAGTAAGTTGTCAGCCATTACTATTTCGCCCTGCAATGTTTGAAGTGGGCCCAGTAATGCAGCCAGCTTTGGCCCAGGAAATTTTAGGCCCGATACTATTTCAGCCTATAGGAGGCCCACATTGGTCCAACACTGCTCGACCCATTAGCAGCCTGCGCCAAGTCGCTCATGTACAGTTAAGGCCTGCGGTCTGCCCATCACTGTTCACGCAGCCCATCGTGGCCCGCCTACTACCGGTCCTTCTTTAAAATGGTTCGTTACTGTTCTGGCCTTTTATTGTCTTGGCCTTCAACTGTTCAGGCCCACATGCGGCATGTTACTATTCTGGACTGGTAAATTCATCGGCCTGTTACTGTTCTTGACAGGAATTTTCTTGGGCCATTACTGTTCTGGCCTTTAACTATTTTGGCCCTTTGCTGTTGTGGCCGTTTACTGTTGTGGCCTGTTACTATTATGGCCAGTTAATCCTCTAGCCTATTACTGTTCTATCCTTTTAAAGTTTCTTGCCTTTTAGTGTTGTGGCCTGTTACTGTTATGATATGTTTCTGTTCTAGCATGCTATTGTTCTAGCCTATTACTATTACAGCATGTTACTGTTACGGCCTGTTACTGTTACATGTTCCCACATGTGGGCCATCCCATTACATTTATGGTCTTACAGTTTCAGCCTTTCTAAAGCCCATGCCAATATCATAAAATGTGTGTAATTAGCGATCATCTTTTACTGTTCACCATTTGCCGAAAACAAGACGGGCCAATAACAAAGCACGGTACCGTTCCCTAATCGACCTGGCTGGTGTAGTTACGGTAACGACTACCGCCATGTGTGGACAGCATCAACTAAATTCCTACATGGCCTATGCGAGTTATCTAGATATTACATCAGCTACAAACTTCTTAAAATTACACATTATCAACGCAAGGGAAAGAAATTTCGGCATTTTAGTTGACAATCGAGTTGATATCTGAGTCCTCAATTTGCTTTCTCAATCGATCACCTGCATCTTGCTTTGAGTGTGACAACTGCATTGGAGGAGACATGATCTTGAAGCCCCCTCTTTGGTGGCGATAGCAATAATTGCAGTCTGAAACTATGTAATAACAAGTTAATACATCAAACAAGACAAACTACTTATTTGACTGACATGATAGGAGCTATGAACTGGAGTTTACAACTGGTCAATGGTTCAATTATTGACCAACACATCAAACAAACAGGACAAGCAAGCACCACATTAAACAAGTCTGCCTACCATGAAATGAGCAATCAAAAAATGTGTGTGTGTGGCTTAGAATTTTAGCAAATATAAACTATCCAGGTCATTTCAACAAATATATATGGAAGGAGTTGTAGACCCTAAAATGCATGAGACGTTGGGCAACTCGGAATTTGCGTTGAGCCACAAAATGACATGCAGCAACTGTCATAGCGAAGAATGAACCAGATAGAAATTATAACCGCATCATACAAGAACTTGTAGAGCAGGAATGCAAACCACGAATGAACTATATATAGTAGAGGATAGTTATGTCATTGCTTAGGACAAACTAGAACCAAATGCGAGATATAATGGCGTCGCTCGTGAACCTGTAGAATAGGAAAAACAAGCATTAGACAAGTGTGCCTAGAATGAAATGAGCAATCAAACAAAGTGTTTCTTAGAATTTCAGAAAATATAAACTAGCCAGGTCATTTCTACAAATATATATGGAAGGAGTGGTATCTCCTGGAATGCAAGAGTCGTTGGGTTACTCAGAATTTGCGGTGAGCTACACAATGGCATGCAGTTACTGTCATATCTAAGAATCAACCAGATAGAAAATATAATGGCATCATAAGAGAACTTCTAGAGCAGGAATGCAAACCACGAATGAACTAGATAGTAGAGGACAGTAATGTCGTTGCTCAGGACGAACCAGCACCAGATAAGGAAGTAATGGCATTCCTTCTGAACCTATAGAATAGGCTATGCAAACCAACATGTTCATTGTTCCATTTTGAGATCTATACAAGAAAAAGGAAATAGTTAGTGATGCATCTTTTGAAGAACCAGATGGCAACAACAAAATTATAATCGAATTAGTACGAAGAGTCTAAACGGCTACTACATGATAGCAGAACGATGCCAAGGAGGAAATAATAGCAGGAACTGATCTCGGGACGAACCAGATAGATTTAGTAACTATGGAGCAGGGAATCCACACTAATATTTTCCACTAATTTTACATTTTGCATGAACTACACGATAGCAAGCAATTACCGTTGTTCGGAGTAGCTAAGAACATGTGCATGACTTTAAAAGTTATAGAGAAGCGAATGCAAACCAACATGTCTAGTGACCTACTCCGTAGTATGTAGCACAAAGAACATGCGTGCTTTGACTTGGTGTACAACATGATTACAAAAATGCGGTTCACTGTGACAGGCTTGAACCTGCTGTACTGCTTACAAAACAAAAAATAGTTTGATATTTGGTTACCATGGTCGGATAGGCTTCTAAGCATCATCCGTACTGGCGCGGGTGACATCCTTGTCATCGAGGGTGCTCCGGTTGCGCCGGCTGTTTGTGTCGGGGAAGTAGATCTTGGGCGCTCAATGCCGGCTTGAGCGTGGTGGACGAGGGAGAATCGATGCACTGCAAAGCAGCTCTAGTACGGTACAAGTGGGGAGGATGTCGGCAGCGTTGAAGCAGATCTTGGGCAGTCGTTGACGGATTTGGCACCGTGGACGAGAAAGTGGGAAAAGGAAATCAGGTGTGGTGGAGGACGACGGACTCGGTGACCTGGATCGGGTGCGCTAGACATCGGTGAAGCGACAATGGTGCTTTGGATGAGACCGCAGCTGGTGCAGCTCTGGTATACTGTTGGGTGAGGAGTGCATGGTGTCGAGTTCCGGCGGGCAAAGCCAGCCTGAGAAGTGATGCGGGAGGTTCTGGGCGCGAGAAATTTCGCGGTGTTTGAAATGGAGGGGCGCGACGGAGTGTGGACCACGTGATTTTGGTATTGTTTGAAATGGAGGGGCGCGAGAAATTTTGCAGTATTTGAAATGGAGGGGCGCGAGGGAGTGGGGACCATGTGATTTTGGCCGTCTAGCAATCTTGTCCGTCCATCCCAAATCAACGGGCTAGAGGGGATACCTTCCCTTCGAAGGCTCTGGCGCAGACGCCTATGCAAGCAATCACTGGGTGTCCTAGAGTAGACTATAGGGGTAGATGTGTAGGTTACTGTAGTAGCAGACCATTAATCGGGCTAGCTGGGGCGCATGTGATTTTGGCGCTCCATGAGTTCAAACTTTTACTTATGGTGTTCAGGAGTGAAAGCATGCAGATCAAAAAAGTACTCCTACTTACGTGATTACGTGCATGATATTATTAGGATACTAAGTTGCATGCATCGTGTAGTAATGAGTGGATTCTATTGGGTTGATCATATTAGTTGTATTCTCTCTCTGTATATGCGTTGATCGCAATCTAGTTACTGAGTTGCATGCATGTTCACACAAGCTCCATCTATTTTATTGAGTGACAAACTTTTTTGTGTGGTTGAGGCCCCCGTCTGCTGATGACTCTCACTAATCAACGTAGCTCACACATACTATAGTTTATAGTCATAACCAGAATTCTAATAAAATCAGACTAGTAACTCATAAGCATAGTTACATTGTTGTTTAGAAGTGTATTTTAAATAGTAATAGTAGGATCATCATCTAGGGAGACAGAGTTCAGCGTCTAGCAATCTTGTCCGTCCAATCCAAAATCAACGGGTCAAAGTGGATACCTTCCCTGTGAAGGCTCTGGCTCGAATGCCTATGCAAGGAATCGGTGGGTGTCCCTAGGTAGGGGTAGCTGTGATTGTGACCCAAAGTACTCCAGACAGCAGCTGGGTGTCCCTGACGCTGTCTGTGCATTTTCTTTTCTACTATAGTACTACATAGACACCGCCTCCTGATACTAGTATAGGTATAAACGATGGAGCAGTTGAGTAAGAAAAAGATTCCCTGAGGTGAGTCTAGTACTACTATACACAATGTCTAGTGCAATAAAGAAATGAAAAAGGAACCAGAGAAGAGAACAAGGTTGAACAAAACTTGTAAGTTAAGAGAAAGTCCAGCAGCACACCTACATTTTCTCCCCTATGTGTGTATATGTAGGGGCCTCCCCTAAAGGCTGGTCATAGTGGAGAGTAACATAGACTATAACATGCATAAGTTATTAGTCTATGTTAATAGAGGAGTAGTTCATTTATTAGGTAATAGACTCATTTCGCCTTGGTATGTGTGATGAACTCACTGCCACATAAGCAATTTTACTAAGTTGGACCCTTCATTACTCATGAAGTTATTTGCACTATGACTAGGATAAGAAGATTCTTCCCCTAATTTTTTCTTATCTCCAGCAACAACCCTATATCATCTCCCCTACATCATAACCACAAGTTTTAATAGGGAAGAGCAAAAACAATCATCCAATGACTCACTCATCGACGTAGGGGCCACATATAGGGGAGGCAGAACAGTTGATAGTATTACTAGACACTGGATCCCTACACATCTGGCAAAGTAGAAAGTATGACCAAATTTAAAGATCACTCATTGATGATTTAATTATTTTGATTTATCACACATGCTCTCCCTCCATCCTAATTTTTCTGAAAATGCCCTCCAACCTAATTAAAAAGGATGTCACATATTTGACTAAATTTGAATGTATATGTAGACTAAACAGCGGCTACTATACAACAAGTACATTGTTACAAAAGCTCCATAGAGCGCATTCGATTGTTAAGAGTGCAACATAATTATACAAAGACCGATGAGAAAAAACGATCCATGCACCCAAAAGAAAAAAAAGAGGGCCACGGGAAGTCTTCTCCCATCCTAGTTCCTACTCCAATGCAAAATATTTCCTTGTCTCAGATTCGGCGATTGCAATACTTTGGCCGCCCTACGGAGGCACGACCTCGACGACCTCCGCAATGGTCATGATCTCGATGGCCAACATGAGATGGATTCTCTCTTCCTACTTAGCGGTGTGTGACCTGGACGATCTCCGCAATGGTAGCTGCTAGCTGCAGAGCTCCGTGACTTCCTTCTTCAAATTTTCGCACACAACGCAAAGCATCGAGGAGTCACACTCGTAAGATCATGCGAGATGCATTTGACAAGCCAAATCGGCTCGGAGGCGATCACACTCTAGGTTGAGCTCGAAGTTTTTCTGTAGAATGTTGATGTTATGGCTGTTGATTTCATCTATTTTGGCTGAGATTCTCGAGCTAACTTCCTGCTTGGAAAATGCATCATTAGTAAGCGAGCATGGAGTGCATTTAGAGAAGAACATAAAATGCCAATACATGTATAGGGACTATAGTGCATCTCTTCTTCGACCGAGAGAGGGCATGATGGCATCGTATGCATCAGAGGTATCCGGCATGCTATCGACCCGTGGGGTGGAAAATTCGACGCTCGAGTCGCCTGCCCTGGAAGATGTATAGAGACGGTTCAATAGTAGGAGCAGACAACCCAAGAATGAATGGAGGTACAAACCTACCTAGACTCTTGGTCCCCATGATACCCGCTCTTCGGATACATGCGCGAAGACGAGCCCTCGCCCCATGGCTGGTCTCCTTTCTTGGTCCGAGCCTGCAGGTTACCATGCTGACAGGATTTCTCCATGGCTCTAACCACCGCCATCTTGCTGTTCTTACTATGAGACAGGTTATTTTGTGGCATCACGGGATGAAGAAGTAAAGAAGCAAGGGAGGAGTAATGGAAGAAAATTGTTTCTGCGAAGGCGGAGCGAGGTAGTACTGGTAGGAGGGGAGAGGAGAGTGAATAGTGGAAGCAAAATGTCAAGGTCTAGGTCTCGTCACCGGCCTTTGAGTAATCTCGTTGGTCCATCCAAGACCCAGCGGGCATGATCATGGCTCTGCTGCAGTAGCAAGGAAAACCTATAGGTGTACATGAGGTTACGAGAAAATATCTAGTGATACTATCCTCTATATAACACCTGTTATGGGTAACCCCGTGGGTGGCCCGATCTTCACGGATCTCGTGGTCAAATCGATGGGAAAGCGAAGAAAGGGAGAAGGTAGCAGAAGCGGACGCACACCTCGCGAAGAACATGACGAACACACGCAAAACACACATGATACAAGGCCGATTGCTCTCACCGGTGGCCACCGGTCCGATAGAATCCTCGCAAGGAAAGATCGGTCAACGTGCTCCCTCGATCCCACGCGGAGAGGGAAGAACGCCTTGGAGAGGGTTTTGACGTCTTGGCAAACGAACACCGATGCCAAGGCCTTGTACAACGAGGGAGGCCCGATGCAAACTCCAATGAGGTGGTGGCGATAGTCGATCCCCTTTGGTAGAAGGGGATGAGGCAAAACTAGAGATTCCACAAAGGGGGTTTTCTTAAGTCTATCATCTATGCCTAGGGTTACATGAGGGGGTAGGGGCACTATATATAGGCCAGCCACTAGTTCAAGGATTCTTTGGGAATAAAAGGGGAAAGTCTGGGCGGACTAAGGGGTACATGGGCCAAGGGCCCAGCTGGCAGCGCGCAGGCCGATATGCTTAGGCCGGAGACTCCGGTCTAGGCCGGAGACTCCGGTCTGTCTCCGGTGTCGTCTCCGGAGGGGCCTTCGCCGGAGACTCCGGGGTCTGCAGGCCGGAGACTCCGGTGTCTTCAGGCCGGAGACTCCAGTGTGCCCGGAGACTCCAGTGTGTGCAGGCCAGAGACTCCGGTGCTCCAGTTGCGGCTTCTTCCGTCTTATCTTCCAAGCCTTTGTCTTGTCGGGCTTGGTGCTCCAGGCTTCCTCCCTTGCCTCCAAACTCGTTGGTATGAACCTATCATGGATATGGGACGGAGTATGAAGTAGTATACCATTCAAGAGGGTAGAAAGTGGGCTCGCATAGAGGAACAGATTCACCTTTGGAGTCCATGATGACTTGGCATAAGTTGGAGACCATGATGTGGTAATGACCGAAGGTCAGGCTACATCATCTCCCCTCCCTTCAAAAATAGTCGTCCTCGACTCTACACGCTCATCACAAAGTAGAAGATGTCGAGAGACCTTCTTGATCCTGGGGTTCATCATATAGTCGTCCTCGAAAAGATTGACTTGACAACACTTCAATGTTATGGGGTAACCCTGTGGGTGGCCCGATCTTCACGGATCTCGTGGTCAAATCGATGGGAAAGTGAGGGGAAAGGGAGAAGGTAGCGGAAGCGAACGCACACCTCGTGAAGAACACGATGAACACACGCAAAACACACACGATACAAGGCCGATTGCTCTCACCGGTGGCCACCGGTCCGATAGAATCCTCACAAGGAAAGATCGGTCAACGTGCTCCCTCAATCCCACACGGAGAGGTAAGAACACCTTGGAGAGGGTCTTGACGTCTTGGCAAAGGGACACCGATGCCAAGGCCTTGTACAACAAGGGAGGCCTGATGCAAACTCCAACGAGGTGGTGACGATAGTCGATCCCCTTTGGTAGAAGGGGATGAGGCAAAACTAGAGATTCCACAAAGGGGGTTTTCTTTAGTCTATCATCTATGCCTAGGGTTACATGAGGGGGTGGAGGCACTATATATAGGCCAGCCACTATTTCAAGGGTTCTTTAGGAATAAAAGGGGAAAGTCTGGGCGGACTAAGGGGTACATGGGCCAAGGGCCCAGCTGGCAGCACGCAGGCCCATACGCTTAGGCCGGAAACTCCGGTGTGGGGTCCAGAGACTCCGGTCTAGGCCGGAGACTCAGGTCTGTCTCCGGTGTCGTCTCCGGAGGGGCCTTCTGGCTATCCTCGAGCTCGATCTGGGGGTCAATCCGGAGGTGGGTCCGGATTCTCCGGTGTCTTCAGGCCAGAGACTCCGGTGTGGCTGGAGACTCCGGTGTGTGCAGGCCGGAGACTCCGGTGCTCCAGCTGCAGCTTCTTCCGTCTTCTCTTCCAAGCCTTCGTCTTGTCGGGCTTGGTGCTCCAGGCTTCCTCCCTTGCCTCCAAACTCGTTGGTATGAACCTATCATGGATATGGTACGGAGTATGAAGTAGTATACCATTCAAGAGGGTAGAAAGTGGGCTCGCATAGAGGAACGGATTCACCTTTGGAGTCCATGATGACTTGGCATAAGTTGGAGACCATGATGTCGTAACGACCGAAGGTCGGGCTACATCATCTCCCCTCCCTTTAAAAATAGTCGTCCTCGACTCTACACGCTCATCACAAAGTAGAAGATGTCGAGAGACCTTCTTGATCCTGGGGTTCATCATATAGTCGTCCTCGAAAAGATTGACTTGACAACACTTCAATGTTATGGGGTAACCCCGTGGGTGGCCCGATCTTCACGGATCTCGTGGTCAAATCGATGGGAAAGCGAGGGGAAAGGGAGAAGGTAGCGGAAGCAAACGCACACCTCGTGAAGAACACGATGAACACATGCAAAACACACACGATACAGGGCCGATTGCTCTCACCGGTGGCCACTGGTCCGATAGAATCCTCGCAAGGAAAGATCGGTCAACGTGCTCCCTCAATCCCACACGGAGAGGTAAGAACACCTTGGAGAGGGTCTTGACGTCATGGCAAAGGGACACCGATCCCAAGGCCTTGTACAACGAGGGAGGCGCGATGCAAACTCCAATGAGGTGGTGACGATAGTCGATCCCCTTTGGTAGAAGGGGATGAGGCAAAACTAGAGATTCCACAAAGAGGGTTTTATTTAGTCTATCATCTATGCCTAGGGTTACATGAGGGGGTGGGGCCACTATATATAGGCCAACCACTAGTTCAAGGGTACTTTAGGAATAAAAGGGGACTCCGGTGTGGCCGGAGACTCCGGTGTGTGCAGGCCGGAGACTCCGGTGCTCTAGTGGCTACTTCTTCCGTCTTCTCTTCCAATCCTCCGTCTTGTCGGGCTTGGTGCACCAGGCTTCCTCCCATGCCACCGTACTTGTTGGTGTGAACCTATCATGGATATGGGATGGAGTATGAAGTAGTATACCTTTCAAGAGGGTAGGAAGTGGGTTCACATAGAGGAATGGATTCACCTTTGGAGTCCATGACAACTTGGCATAAGTTGGAGACCATGATGTGGTAACAACCGAAGGTCGGGCTACATCATCTCACCTCCCTTCAAAAAGAGTCGTCCTTGACTCTACACGCTCATCAGAAAGTAGAAGATGTCGAGAGACTTTCTTGATCCTGGGGTTCACCATATAGTCGTCCTCGGGAAGATTGAATTGACAACACCTCAATGTTCCTTCACCTTCAATGAAGCCTGCAAAGCTCACCACAAAAGCAAAGCAACACTCAAAGCGTAGCCAATTCATGAAGATTATAGCATGAGTCCTCAAGTAGAGTGAAGTCACCTTAGGATGTAGAGATGGCTCGTTGAAGGGCAGCCATAGCTAACTTTCTATGGTTCGTCTTGTCAACCTATGTTCCATACAGGTTGACGCGGAAGCAATTGTACCTTCACACAACAAAGACCAAGCAACATATGTTTGTGTGTGATAGAGGAGCATGTCATTTGTGGCATGTCCATTCTTCTTCACAACACTATTAGCACAACTCAAGTATCGCAAATGAAATGCGTATGCAAGGTCAAAGTGCATGGGAATTATTTGAACATCATCCAAATGTGGGAACTCAAAAACTCCATAAAACATCTTAGTGTGGCACTCAAAGCAATGGAAAATATTGGTCAACATCTTTGATGCAAGGATAGGAGAATTTGGCAAAAACACATGAGGAAAGATATCCGAAACAACATAATTATGTGTGCAAGCCAACCATTGGAAAGAACAATTGTTTAATATGTTGGATGCCATACACATATCATCAAAAGTCAAGATCATGGGGGTATGAGTATCACAAGCGGAAGCAAGAACAACATGTTTGCAAACAAACCATATGAAAGAGCAAGTGGTCATTATGTTTGTTGCACCAACAATACGAGAGACTTGGAAGCTCTCGTGACAATACATGCTCATAATGGCATTATGGTTGCACACGAAACATCGAAAAGAGAAATTGTTCAACATTTTTGTGGCAACACACAAAGCATCAATATCCAATAGCAACGAAACATGATTGTCACAAGGTGAAAGAATACCATTAACATGCTTGCAAGCAAACCATAGGAAAGAGCAATTTGTCAACATGAAAGATGCAAAGCATGCAAAAGGTATCAGAGCTGAGTTCGATCTTGAACTCACTTGGGGGATGCTCTCTAGAGCTCTTTTTGTCAACTCGTGCTCAACCGATGTTGACATTCTTGTGCGGGTACCTACACACATGAAACACAAAAGGAAGAGTGTGTGTGCATGGTAGAGAAACACATCATCCATCATGACGTATCTCTTCTTGTGCACATCACCCTTAGTGTCAATCAAGTATGAAAAATATGCATGGTGAGTATGCAAGTGGGGAACATGCTTATCATGGCAATCATCAAAATCTCCATAATTTGAGAAAGCTATGGGGCCATCTCAATATAAACCATATGAGAATAATTTTGTAAGCAAAACAAGTGAAAGAGCAATTATTCAACTTATTTCAAGCAACGGGAGAGATTGTAAAACATTCATGACAAAGCATGGTTCGAGGGGTACCATTGGTAACATCATTGCAAGCAAAACATTGGAAAGAGCAATTGTTCAACGAAGTGCAAGCAATGATATCATCAACGTAACGTTTAGAGCATGGCATGTCTATGGCAACATCATCACAATCAAATAATTTCACATGCTCAACATTGTGCAAAGGCAAAGTATCACATGGAAATATCAATGAAGCATATGTGATATCACAAACATCATCCATAGCATGCCAATCATCACAAGTCATCATGTCCACTAGTGGGATCATGGCATCATCAACACCCGTATTCTTACCTTGTTCATACCTCTCATATGAAGTGGGTGTTGTGGTAGTATTGGCCTCCATGTGGGTGACTTCTTCATCATGTATGGGGATGTCATCATCTTCATCCAAGCTTGTCGCTTCTTGATCCATGGAACCTAGCACATCACGAGAAAACACACTAGAGGTAGAGGGTAAGTCGTTAGTCTCACATGACCTATCAACTACCACTCTCAACTCACTAGGTGTATCACTCATGCCCTCCAAGTGGAAGCACTCAATCTCACATATGGTGGAGTCACACATCTCACTCTTGTTTTCACTCAAGTGGGCTAAGTGGCTCTCATACTCACATGGGATTGGTACCACATCATCACTAAAGCATATGGGGATAGGCTCGGTGTGCTTAACTCCTTGCGCTTCCTTTGGTGAAGGGAAAGTCCCATGCTCACCATTCTCGACCTTGTCGTCGCCCTCTTGCATCTTGGCTTGTGTAGTCCTCTTGACATACTCGTCCAACTTGGCGAAGTAGAGGTCTTCGTCCTCCTCATCCATGAGGTTGCATGCGTCATCTAGGATGTCAAGTCGTGGCATTGAAGCTTGATGGCGTGGAGGGGAGCTTGCTCTTGGTGCCATTTTGGTGGTGGCACGAATAGTGGAAGGTGCCCTTTGATGGTGTCGATGGAGGTCATTGGCGTGCCTTGCTAAAGGTTGATGTAGATGGCGCACTTGGTCATCCACATGATGCTCGCGACGATGCTTCTTGTCCTTGGCACTCTTCTTGGTGAGGCGTTGTAATGAGCGCAAAGCATCATTAGTCTTGGCCATCATGCTCATGGTTTTGGCGAAGTTGTTGTCCATGTCGCGCTTGAAGTTGTCCATTTGATGGTGGACCTTGATGCTCTCGAGGTGGAGGCTCCGTCTTGGTCGAATCGACTTGAGGATCTTGTTGTTGTCGTTCATGAAGTCGTCCATGCTTGGGGAGTTATTGTTGTTGTAGAACTCCATATCACCCAAGCATGTGGAGCCATTGTCGGTGTAGTGCTCCATCATCCATGCTTGTGGAGGCGTAGGCATGGTGCCTCATCGTGGATTCTTCATAGATATCATCCTCGGGTCCGGAGTTCCTAGACATGCTTCACAATACCAAGTGGTGTATATGGAAGTGGTAGGGGGTTAGGGATGCAACATCAAACCTTACTTTACCTTGGAAGATAGTATCGTGCAAGTGGCAACACTTGAGAGCAATCAAAACCAAGCAAAGTGAAGTTCACGCGGAACACCAAAACCGACTAACCGCTAAAACACACACACACAAAGCTTATGGTGGATGGGTATCGAAGGTGGCGTGTCTAAGAACAATCCGAAATCAAGATATTGTAATGGCAAGTAAAGAACCACGATGATCACAAAGCAAAACAAGTCAATCCACAAGATAGGAATTATGTACAAGGAAACACACACGGTCGGATAAATCGGACTTCTGCGACGGAGAAAGTGAGCTAAGAACCAAATGATTACCTAGCGAAGACTATAAGCTCGTGTCGCACAAGTGCAAGGAGAGACGCTAGTTCGATTGCAATAAATTGGTGGGCTACAAGATATGCACAATAAGTACCACCTATTTGATGTTCATTGAGCTTGTGCTTCCTATTCTATGAGGCACGTGTTTCTTTCTTTCTTTTTCTTCTTTTTCTTTTTCTATTTTTTTCACTTTTCTTTTCTTTTTCACTTGCCTCTTCCTTGTGCCAACAACTATACAAGATAACTATATGAGATAGCACGCTCACAACTTTTGCTCGGAATTCTACAAGGTATCAAATGTGCATAGCCCAAGCAATCATAGGAGGAACTAGTCTCACTAGGTGTTTGTTGAACGCAAAGATAGTGTAGCTCACAAGGTAAAGCAAGTGGGGAGAAGTCGTGGAATTTTTATACCTTTCCTCGCCGATCTTCACCCTTTATTGGTGGATTCCGCCTTGCTCACTGTAGCATCCCAATTGTCTAACAATTGCAATGCTACTAGCCTAGTCTAGATAGATGCTACCTTCCTATATATAATTGTTGCATCATCATCATATCATGCTCATGTCATCATGCCACCTTGCATTTGAGCATCATACAAAACCCTTTTGATTTGGTTCTTCTCTCATATGCATTGTTAATTGTATTTGCCTCTTGATATTGTATTTGGTTCTTGATATATTGTTTAATGCCCAAGTTGAGTTGGGGGCATATCTCTTAGTAACTCCACCACCTTTCTTTCACCACCTTATAATTCCACCATCCAACTAAATATGAGCTTGGCACTTATTGGTTTACCTCTAGCTCATGTGGGTTGGGATGGATCCAATTCTATTCCACATGCTCTCATCTTGGCATCATGTTGTTTTCACATTACTGATATATGAGAGCCACATGGCCACCTTTGCATGCCTTGTGAGTGGAATCTTTTCCTAACTTCCATATGTGTGGTTTTGGGGTTATCATCATGTTGGGTTATTTTTGTGGGCTTATTAAATACCTAGTGGCATATACACACTAGCAAGTTCCAAATATAATCCAATATGATCATCTCCATATACTCCACTAGGAATTCTTTCTAAATTCTTTTGCTTGGGCCTTACTCCAATTTTGGGTTGCATAATAATAATGCCATGAAATAATATTGTTTTCACAAGAATTATCATGGCATTAAATATTTTGCATGGGCCATGCAAGTACCCTTTAAGCTTGTCATTTGGATTTTAGTTGGTTTTTGGGAATCCTCTCACTCTCTCATCTCTCTCTTTTAGCTTGATCTTATTTGATCATGCTTACACCACCTCCCCCTCTTTTCTTTTTTTGTTTTGGTTTGATCTTAGTTGTTCTTGGCTTGACCTTGTCCTAGCAAAACCACTCCATCTCTCTCTCTTTAGTCCCTAGACCATCATCTACCCTTCATCACCATACCCATACCCCCTCTCCTAAACCCTAATCTACACCTAAGCTAAACCAAACACTAAGTACCCCCCTCTTTCCCTCCTTCCTCTAGCCGAGCCACCCCACCATGACCTACCCGTGTTGGCCCCACTTGGCCACCCTGCCACCTAGCTACCCCCCCAAACCCTAGTCCAGCCCTAGCCCGAGCCATACCCCTCCTACCCTAGCTCCAACCCTAGCTAACCCGAGGCTATCTCCCCCTCCCTTCTCTCCCTGCCTAGTGGCCCTAGCCCGAGCCTACCACCTCCCTGGCCGCACCCTACCCCACCTGGTAGCCACACCCCCGCCTGCCCTGCCCTGCCGACCCCAACACGTGAGCGACGAGGAGGAGAAAGGTGGCAACCGAGCCACCTTTTACACCCACCTGCTCCCCACGCTCCTCTCCTTTCCCCCTCTGCTTTACCCCCGCCACACGCCTCCTCTGGTTCCCCAGATCCACCCCGAAGGCGCCCTGCCTCTTCCCCCTCTCTTCTCCATCGCCACCGGCTTCACCATCGTCTGCACCGTCGGCCTCCTCCGCGTCCGGTTGATCCTGTCGAGCCGCGCATCCGTGGAGTGGTTGGAGAGCACCAGGAGGCTCCCCTGCGTCGCCTGGAACACGCCATCGTCGAAGAGGAGCACCGGAGCCACTAGTACCAGCACGAGCCGACGCAAACCCTAGACCGCCCGGCCTCTGCCTCGACGTCGATCGCTTGCGCCTCGAGCCGCACCACCACCACCGACAGCCTCGCGGTGAGCCCCTCTCCCTCCCTGACACGGTCCGCCTCGTCGCCACTGTCTAGATCAGCCGGCTCTTTCGTCGAGCACTCTCGGTGCGCCGTCGTTCGCTGGCGTCTGCTCGCTCCCGCCCGCACAGAAACCCTAGCTAGGCCACGCGCGCCTCCCTGACACCGAGCCCAGGCCAGCGCAGCGGTAGCCGCTTCCGCGCGCGAGCCCCAGGTCGAGAGATCGATCCCCGCCCGCGCCGCGCTGCGCCTGTCGTGCACCATCGCGTCGTCAGAGATTCAGAGAGAGAAGAAGTACAGTAGCGCTGCCGCTTTTGCCGATAACCCCCTGTTGTTTTGCGTGTGCAACCCGCGGTCCCCTTTTGGCCCACCCGTCAGCCTCGCGTTCGTTTTTGCAGATAGCCCCCCAGTTTCCCAGGCTCCCAACCCGCAGTCCCCAGCTGGGCCCCGTGGTTGCGCCAGGTTCGCCCGCTGGCAGCTGGGCCCGCGAAGCCTCCTGGCCCATCCGTCTGTCTCTAGGGCTAGATCCAGCTGCGGTGTAAAAAGTTCTTCTGCGCGCGTGTGTCCCAGTGAGCAGCCGACCCCACCTGTCAGCGACAGAGGCTGAATCTGGCTGGGTATAAAAAGGATTTCTGAAATCCGTTTAAATTCAAATCTTTTCCAAATTAAATCAAATTCAAATTTAAATTCTGTTTTTAAATAACTTTTAAAATACAAATCCAAATAAAGCAAATAATATATGTTTTCAAATCAGAAAAATGTGAGGATTTCAAATATGCCATCTAAAATATATTTTGAACACTTTATTTTCCAAGTTAAATAAAATTACAATAAATGCCCCTTTTCTTTAATAAATTAATAACTTTTGTTTTATAACTCCAAATTCAACAAATGATATGTCTAAAATGATCAGCTCGACGAGACCTTTCTGTTTATGCATTCCATGGCTTGTTTTGGAGCATGCATCATATAAATATATTGTGGATAACAACTTAATTGTGAATAAAATGGGGCCAAAACTAAATAAAATGCTTTATTATTGTTTTCCACACCTCCCCCATGCCATGCTACTTTATCGCCATGCAAATTGTGCATCATTCATCATGGCATGATTGTTTGCTTGATGCACTTATTCATATGCTTGTGCACTTTATTTATGTTGGCCCTTGTTTGTTTGGTTCTTCTCCGAATAGACGCTGAGCAGGTGATATACCAAGAGAACCAGGAGCACTACCCAGATCCATCCCTTGCTTCAACTGAGCTGCTAGGCAAGCACTACCACATGCTTGCATACATATAGTACCTCTTGCCTCTATCTTATTCTTGCACCATTGAGTCGCGAGTGCATTAATCTGAATCCCAAGTATTGCATAGCCTTTACTTTTAAACCCCACCGAAGCTTGTTCCTCCATCCCATGAGCCATTACTACAGGAGTTGTTTGAGCCATGCGAGTCGTAGAACAGCATGTGTAGGGTATGTGAGTGTCTGATGGATAACGAGGTACCTAAACAACTTAACCTGAGTAGTAATGGGATAACTAATGAAAGTGGCATCGGTGAGCCATATTCGCTATTTGGTTTTTCAGGCTCACTTGTGTCCCGTAAGACCCCGAGTACTTGATTCCTGTTCCAAGAATATTCGCGCTATCCACATCCGGGAGGCCTTATGGACCCCCCTGAGCTAGAGCTTGATTCATTCTTATTTCTTGGGGCCACAAACTAGTTTGAGGTTTTATTTACTATCCTGTACTTATGCCATGCTTTACTGCTTTATTTAAGATTGTGCGAGGAGCACACTGTACTGTTTAGGAAAGCGGAGTGTTTTCGCGGTGTCGACAAGCCCAGTCACATTTTCGGGTTCCCAGACGTTCACAGCCACTGACGCAAACCTTGAGGCCGTCTCGGAGTCAGCTAACTTCGTTGCGGGTAGCTCAATGGGGTGGCCCCCTGAAATATTTCTGAATCCTGTAATTGCTTTGTCGTGACTGCCTCGTTGGGTTTTGATTTGGTTTTTCCGAGGCATATCGAGTGTGTGTTGCTATTTGTGCACCCCTGCAGGGTAAAACTTTCGGAAAGCCGTGTCCGCGGTTATGGACGACTTGGAGCACAGTTTCTCGATCATAGACAAGAATAACTAAAGTACCGCTTTTAATTTGACTAGACTAGGTACCAGACTAGTAAATAGTGCAACACTCATGGAATGGATAATAAAACTGCCAACGGATGGGGGGTTGTTCGTCCGCTTCCTCGTCGGTAAGCGAGGAGGAGGATGGATCTGTGGATATTACCATTATAACTGTTATAACTGTTGTTAATAATTCACGGACATCCGTCTATCTCTGGTTAGGAGGATGGTTAGCGAGTATCTATAGAATTGTTAGGGTTTATCTTTTGCTGCAATTGCGTCACCCCAGGTTGTGTCCCCTTTAGAGGCATAAAGACTTGCTGAGTACCCCTAGGGTCTCACACGATAAATTATTGGTTCAGATGAACAGGTACCCTCGCAAGATGGATACTGGGTGGAAGAGACGGACGATGTGGGCAACGATCAGAGATTCCGGGAACGGGGATCCGTGAGATCTGTGGGCGGGATCTGCTTATTTATGGGGCATCTTATGCCGATTTGCTTCTTATCCGTACTCGGACTTTGTCTTCCGCTTCCGCTTGATACTCTGTTGATTGATGTATGAGGAGATATCCTAAACTATTATATCTATCTAGGATATTTGGATCTTGCCGTATGGCGTCGCTATATTTCCTTTCTTTTAGATGGAATGGCTCTGATGTACTGTTGTATGGTGGCTTGCATACATACTCATTTGTGTATGTAGTTGATCCCTTCGCCTGCCGATTACGCCGCCCGTTCTTGTCCCGATGTGTGGAAATGGTTGGGACGGCCGAGAGGTCTACCTGTGAGTGGCATTTGGGCCCCACCGTACTATTTCAACCATTTCTGCTCATCCAGGCTTGTAACTAGGAGCATAATTCACCGAGGTAGTTACACTCACAGAATTTGGATAGAGTAGATAGCATGAACCACAGAGATGATGATGTAGAGCTCTTTCTCCTCTTCAAAACGAGCTAAAGAACACCAAAATCCGAGTTCGTATGCAAAAGTTATACTCAAAACCGTGATGCAGATTTTTGTGTCAGCAGGTGGGACGGAGACTTTGCCAAAAACTCCGGTCTGGACCGGAATCTCCGGACTGGGTAGCGCGAGCGAAGAAAAAAAATTCCATCATACACATGATCCTTCTAATAAGAGGCTGCATGTGGGACCTAGCAGCCTGACTAAACGGCAAACGCATCGAGCAACGTTATCGGGTTCAAATTAGGGTGGCGCGACCGAAAAGTATGGTCTGCTAGAGACACCAACATTCAGGACACACACGCCTCAAAAGACTTCGGCGAGTCAACATCGCGCGAGGAAACGAAAATCTTGCTTCTGCCACGCGCCTGCCGAGCTTCCTCCACATTTTTAGCGGTTCCGTCGTAGTAGAGGACCGTGAAACTGGAAAAAAGTTTTCCATATGCCACAGCCGAGCCGAGAATTTCGTCGCGGAAGACGCGCCTTCTATGACGACCGTCGGGCCAAGTCAACTTTTCTTGTAGTGGGAGTTCATCAACGATTCGGCTAGGCATCCACTCAAACTCGCCTACTCCGACTGCCAAGTTGAAGCCTCTGCCAAACCCCTGACATACTCGGCGATTACTGAGTGGGATCGCTGGTATGGCTACTATAAGCACTGCGACCCAAGAAGCATGTCAACTGGATGCAGAAGGCCCAGAAGTGTAGCTAGGCCTAGTCTATTAGGGGTGACCCCTTAGGGTTACCCAATCTTTCACGAATCTCCGTGGAAATCGAGGTGAAGGCGAGTGGGGGTGAGGAAGAGGAGGAAATCCACAAACACACACGCGAAGAACACGACAAACACACGCACACGCGATACATGATACAAGCCCTCATGACAGCGGCAACTGGTCCGACACAATACTTAGGATCGGTGGCGGGAAAGAACACACTCTCTCTAACCGGCATGGCGAGCGGGAAGCTTGGCGAGATCTTGACAAGTTGGAGAAGTTACACCAACTCCAAGGCCTTGTACAACTTGAACGCACTATGCAAAGCTCAAGAGGTTGGGGGATAATTGATGCTCCTTGTCAAGGAGTATGAGACTAGAACTAGATAGATCCTCAAAGGGGTTTCTTCTAATTCAGTTATCCAAGTCTAGGGCTAAAATAAGGAGGAGGTGTTCTATATATAGGCCAACAACTAAACAGGGGTACTTTAGGTATAAAACTGGAAGTTTGGGACGAAATTGGGGATTACATGGGCCAGGCCCAAAAGGCCTTAACATGCATGTCGTTACATAGGCCAGAGACTTCGGGGTGATCTCCGTGGTAGACTCCACGGTCGCTGTTCTAGCCTCTGTATGGGGTGGCAGAGTCCGGACTAGAGTCTTCATGCTCTCCGGGGCAGTATCCAGGGGTGTACTAGGAGCTCCAGGCACCATTCCAGAGTCCTGCCTAGAGTCCTTGATGTGGCACACCGGAGACTCCTGTGTTGGAGGCCGGAGACACCGGGCTTCCGGGCATGAGACTCCGGTGCATCAGCCTCTGCTACGACAACTTCTTGTCCAACTCCTGGTTCTTCTTTTGAGGGGGATTTTCGATGCATCGGGGCTTTGTAGATGAGTATGCACAGTGTAGTGGCATGAAGTAGCAAGCTATTCAAGGGTGTATCAAAATCGCACGAGGAGAGGAGCGAGTTAACCTTATCTTGTTGGTGTTTGGCTTGAGCACGCATCATTGTTCCACTTGGGGGACTTGGTGGTGAGGATGTAGATACATCTGTAGGACGGGTTGCATTAGCTCCCCCCTTGGGAAAGAGTCATCCTCGACTCTTCATAGTTATCATCTTGATCATCTCCATGGAATGGTGATATGTCCTTCACATTGAACGTCTTGGTCATGAGATACTTTGATATCAATATGTCGATGACATAGGCATTGTTGTTTATCTTCTTGAGTACTTTGAAAGAACCATCTCCCCTTGGCTTGATCTTGGAGTCTCGATCTTCGGGGAAGCGGTATTTACTTAGGTGTATCCACACGAGGTCACCTTCTTCAAAGATAATTCCTTTCTTGGTCTTATTTATCCTTGATGCTTGGCAAAGGACTTATAGCTCAATAGTAGCTCTTGTGTCTTCGTGTAGTTTCTTCATAGCTTGGGAATGCTTGTCAACGTCCATGTTTGTGCACTTGTTGAGAGGAAGTGGTAGGATGTCGAGCACGGTGAGGGGCTCGAATCCATAGATGATCATGAATGGGCTCTTCATTGTTCTGGAATGCTTGGCTCGATTGTAGGTGAACTCCGCATGGGGAATACATTCCTCCCAATCCTTAAAATTCTTCTTGATCAACACACGAAGGAGTGTTCCGAGGCTTCGGTTGATGACCTAGGTTTGGCCATCGGTTTGAGGATGTGAGGCAGACGAGAAGAGCAACTTGACATCGAGCTTGGCCATTAGCGTCTTCCACAAGTAGCTCATGAATTTGTCATTGTTGTGGGAGATGATGTTTCTTGGCACACCGTGAAGACGAAATATTTTGCGGAAAAACAAAATTGTAATATGTGAAGCATCATCGATATTATGGCACAAAATGAAGTGTGCCATTTTTGAAAAGCGATCCACTACGACAAATATGGAAACATGACCATTCTTAGACCTGGGCAATCCTAACACAAAGTCCATGCTAATGTCCGACGAAGGTGCATGAGGAATAGGTAATGGCATATAAAGACCAAATGGGTTAGACTTAGACTTAGCTTGTACACATGTAGTGCATCATTGGACGTAGCGCTCCATGTCTCGCTTCATATTGGGCCAATAGTAGTGTGTGGAGAGCATGTCATATGTCTTGTCACGACCAAAGTGACCCATGAGGCCTCCACCATGAGACTCTTGGAGAAGCACAATTTGGAGAGATGACTTCAGTGCAAAGATTGTTTTGTTTAAAGAGAAAACCCTTGTTCAAACAGAAGTCATCAAATCCTTTTCCAATTGAACACTTTGCAAATATTGGTCCAAAAAACAGGTCGGAAGCATACAAAGTTTTGATATCTTAAATACCCAACACATTTACTACGAGGCACGTAAGAAGGCTTGTGTTCTTACGAGACAAAGCGTCTGCAACTACATTATCTTTGCCCTTCTTATACTTGTCAAGTTAAGGAAAATACTCCATGAACTCAACCCACTTAGCGTGCATTTTACTATAATGGGCTTGGCCTTTGAGATATTTCAACGACTCATGGTCAGAATGTATGATAAATTCCTTAGGCCAAAGGTAAGGTTGCCAAACTTGAAGAACTCAAACTAAGTCAAAAAGCTCTTTGTAAAAAATCAAATAATTAAGGTGTGCGCAATCTAATTTCTCACTATGGTATGCAATAAAATGTCCATTTTTCATGAGGACTCCTCCAATGCCAATGCCACTAGCGTCACACTATCTCAAAAGTTTTGTGAAATCCGGTAAAGCAAGGGGAGGTGCTTCAGTGAGCCTCTTTTTGAGCTCATCAAAGGCCTTTTGTTGTGCTTTGCCCCAAACGAAGGTGACATTCTTTTTGGTTAACTTGTTGAGAGGAGAAGAAATGGTAGATGAATCTTTCACAAATCAACGATAAAAACCGGCCAAACCATGAAAACTTTAAAGTTCTGTTATGGGGTAACCTCATGGGTGGCCCAATCTTCATGGATCTCATGGTCAAATCGATGGGAAAGCGAGGGGAAAGGGAGAAGGTAGCGGAAGATAACACACACCTCACGAAGAACACGATGCACACACGCAAAACTCACACAATACAAGGCCGATTTCTCTCGCAGGTGGCCACCAGTCCGATAGAATCCTCGCAAGGAAAGATCAGTCAACGTGCTCCCTCGATCCCAAGCGGAGAGGGAAGAACACCTTGGAGAGGATCTTGACATCTTAGAAAAGGGACACCGATGCCAAGGCCTTGTACAACGACAGAGGCGCGATGCAAACTCCAACGAGGTGGTGACGATAGTCGATCCCCTTTGGTAGAAGGGGATGAGGCAAAACTAGAGATTCCACAAAGGGGGTTGTCTTTAGTCTATCATCTATGCCTAGGGTTACATGAGGGGGTAGGAGCACTATATATAGGCCAGCCACTAGTTCAAGGGTACTTTAGGAATAAAAAGGGGAAAGTCTGGGCGGACTAAGGGGTACATGGGCCAAAGGCCTAGATGGCGGCGCGTGCCCATACGCTCAGGCCGGAGACTCCGATGTGGGGGTTCGGAGACCGCCGTCTGGGCCAGAGATTCCGGTTGGTCTCCGGTCCGTCTCCGGAGTGGCAGTCAGAGTGTCCTTGAGCTCAATTTGGGAGACGGTCTAGAGATGGGCCGGAGACTCCGGGGTACGCAGGCCGGAGACTCCGGTGTCTTTAGGCCGGAGATTCCGGTGTGGCCGGAGACTCCGGTGTGTGCAGGCAGAGACTCCGGTGCTCTAGCTGCTGCTTCTCCCGTCTTCTCTTCCAAGCCTCTGTCTTGTCAGGCTGGTGCTCCAGGCTTCCTCCCATGCCTTCGTACTTGTTGGTGTGAACCTATCATGGATATGGAACGGAGTATGAACTAGTATACCATTCAAGAGGGTAGGAAGTGGGTTCGCATAGAGGAACGGATTCACCTTTGGAGTCCATGACGACTTGGCATAAGTTGGAGACCATGATGTGGTAACGATCGAAGGTCGGGCTACATCATCTCCCCTCCCTTCAAAAAGAGTTATCCTCGACTCTACATTCTCATCACAAAGTAGAAGATGTCGAGAGACCTTCTTGATCCTAGGGTTCACCATATAGTCATCCTCGGGAAGATTGAATTGGCAACACCTCAATGTTCCTTCACCTTCAATGAAGCCTACAAAGCTCACCACAAAAGCTAAGCAATACTCAAAGCATATCCAATTCATGAAGATTATAACATGAGTCCTCGAGTAGAAGGAAGTCACCTTAGGATGTAGAGATGGCTCGTTGAAGGGCAGCCATAGGTAACTCTCTACGGTTCGTCTTGTCAACTTATGGTCCATAGAGGTTGACGTGTATATTCTTGTACCTTGACACAACAAAGACCAAGCAACATATGTTTGTGTGTGATAGAGGAGCATGTCATTTGTGGCATGTCCATTCTTGTTCATAACACTATTAGCACAACTCAAGTATAGCAAACGGATTGCATATGCAAGGTCAAAGTGCATGGGAATTGTTTGAACATCATCCAAATGTGGGAACTCAAAAACTCCATATAACGTCTTAGTGTGGCACTCAAAGCAATTGACTAAAATATTGATCAACATCTTTGATGCAAAGCTAGGAGAATTCGGCAAAAACACATGAGGAAAGATGTCCAAAACAACATCATTATGTGTGCAAGCCAACCATTAGAAAGAATAATTGTTCAATATGTTGGATGCCATACACATATCATCAAAAGCCAAAATCATGGGGGTATGAGTATCGTAAGCGTAAGCAAAAACAACATGTTTGCAAACAAACCATATGAAAGAGCAAGTGGTCCTTATGTTTGTTGCAACAACAATATGAGAGACTTGGAAGCTCTCATGACAATACATGCTCATAATGGCATTATGGTTGCACACAAAACATCGAAAAGAGAAATTGTTCAACATTTTTGTTGCAACACACAAAGCATCAATATCCAATAGAAACGAAACATGATTGTCACAAGGTGAAAGAATACCGTTAACATGCTTGTAACCTAACCATAGGAAAGAGAAATTTGCCAGCATGAAAGATGCAAATCATGCAAAAGCTATTAGAGTTGGGTTCGATCTTGAACTCACTTGGGGGATGCTCTCTAGAGCTCTTTTTGTCAACTCATGCTCAACCGAGGTTGACATGATCATGCGGGTACCTACACACATCAAACACAAAAGGAAGAACGTGTGTGTATGGTAGAGAAATACATCATCCATCATGACATATCTCTTCTTGTGCACATCACCATTAGTGTCAATCAAGTGTAACATAGGTGCATGGTGAGTATGCAAGTGGGGGACATGTTTATCATGGTGATCATCGAAATCTCCAAAGTTTGAGAATGCTATGGGGGCCATCTCAACAGACAACATATGGAAATTATTGTTGCAAGCAAATCAAGTCCAACCTTTACTTGATGTCTCATGACTTGAAACATTAAGGAGAACATTTAAAGTACTATTGCTGAATGTCTCTCGGTCGATCCTCTAGACCTTCTTATGTTGGCAAGCAACTTGTGGTGCCGAGTAATTGAAGTCTGAGAATGAAGTTTCTTTTTCCTCGTGTCATCAGGAATCTTCTTACTTACTCATCCTGGTGGTATAAAGTGATATCACAAATCTTTAGCAAAGATTTTGATAGACTTGGACGAATAAAGAGTTTCCCTTGTTTCCTCTAACTTGTTCGAAGAGTGACGATGATTTTGGTAATCAATAGTTCCTCTTGTTACATGTTCCTTGCGACTCTTATGAGTCCTCACCACAAAACACTTTTCTGTCGTGACCTTCTATTGAACCAAAAAGTGATCCTTCTGTATCAAAATTAGATCACCAATTTGGTTATCCATATCTCTTTACCCGTGAAATCTCTACTTAAGTCATCTAGTAGAGTTTCACCTCTCGAAGTTTGTGGTCATGTTCTTTCTATTATAAGCTTTCTTTTTCAAAAGGTTAAACTCTTCTGAAACTTCATGGTCTCAATCCTTATGAAGACTAGCTATCTGCCAACTTGAAGCCATCTCCTCTTGTTTCCTCCGCTACCTTAATGTGTTTCATGTCATCATCTTAGAGCTGTTTCTGAACACTCCTTCACGAGTTGACCCTGAGATACTTTGTGTGTTGTGTTGAGGGCAAACCTCGAGGGTGGCCCGATCTTTCACGAATCCCTTTCAAATCGAGGATGGAGTGCGGGGAAAGGAGAGGCGGATGAACACGACGAACTCACGCACGAAGAACATGATGAACACACTCACGCAAAACCACGATACACAGCAATAGCTCACGCTAGCGGTGACCGGTCTGGCGCAATCCCTAGGATCAGCGTCCGGTGGAGGACTCTCTCTCGAACCGGCACGGTGAGTAGGGAGACTCGGTGAGATCTTGATGTCTAGGCAAAGTAACTCCGATGCCTAGGCCTTGTACAACACGGACGCACGATGCAAACTCCAACGAGGTTTGGGATATTTGGTGCTCCTTGGTCAAGGAGAATGAGGCAAGAACTAGATAGATCCACAAGGGGTTTCCACTAATTCCAAATATCATGCCTAGGGTTTACAATAGAGGTGGGGGACTATATATAGGCCAGCCACAAAGTCAGGGGTACTTTAGGGAAATAAATAAGTTCTGGACGGACTAAGGGGTACATGGGCCGAAGGTCCAAAGGCCTTTTACATGCATGGCGATTCTCGGTCCGGAGACTCTGTTGTGGTGGAACAGACACTCCGGTCTGGGCCGGAGATTTTGGTCGGTCTCCGTTTCATCTCCGGAGTGGCCATCTGGATGTCCTCGAGCTTGATTCGGGGGTCAGACTAGAGGTGGGCTGGAGTCTCCAGGGTCTTCAGGCCGGAGACTTTGGTGGACCAGACACTCCGGTCTGCGTAGACCGAAGAATCTGGTCTGAGAAGCTCCAGCAACTTCTGCTTCACACCCTGCTCCTTGTTCTCCATCCTTGGGTGATTGGTGTTGTGTTGGAGCTTCGTACTTGATGATGCATATAGTAGTTGCATGAAGTAGCACACCATCCAAGGATGTATCAAATGGGCACGAGGAGAGGAGCGAGTTCATCTTAGCTTGTAGGAGTTTGGCTCGGGCACGAGTCATGGGTCCACTTGGGGGACTTGTTGGTGTAGATGTAGGAGCGTGCGTAGGATGGGTTGCATCAGCTCCCCCCTTGGGAAACAGTCATCCTCAACTCTTCATGGGTATCATCAGTAACATCTCCATGGTAGGGTGAGAGGTCCTTGACATTGAATGTATTGCTTGCAAGGTACTTGGAGGTCGGTATGTCGATGATGTAGGCGTTGTTGTTGATTCTTTTGAGGACCTTGAAGGGACCATCTCCTCTTGACTTTAGCTTGGAGTCATGTTCCTTGGGGAAGCGGTCTTTTCTTAGGTGTATCCACACAAGATCATCTTCTTCAAAGATCAGCTCCTTCTTGACCTTGTTTAACCTTTAAGCTTGGCAAAGGACTTTTTGCTTGATAGTAGCTCTAGTTTCTTCATGAAGCTTCTTCATAGCTTGTGCGTGCTTCTCAACGTCCATGTTGGTGCGCTCACGGAGAGGTAGTTGTAGGATATCAAGCACGGTGAGGGGCTCGAAACCATAGACGATCATGAAGGGACTCATCTTGGTTGCTGAGTGCTTGTCACGGTTGTAGGCGAACTCGGTGTGTGGAATGCATTCCTCCCAATCCTTGAGGTTTTTATTGATCAACACACGAAGGAGAGTCCTGAGGCTTCGGTTGACAACTTCGGTTTGGCCATCGGTTTGAGGATGCGACGCAGATGAAAAGAGGAGCTTGACGCCGAGCTTGGCCATGAGGGTCTTCCATAAGTAGCTCATGAATTTGACGTCGCGGTTGGAGACTATTGTTCTTGGCACACCGTGAAGACGGATGATTTCCCTAAAAAACATATTTGCAACATGTGAAGCATCTTCGGTCTTATGGCACGGTATGAAGTGTGCCATTTTGGAAAAGCGATCCACGACAACAAATATAGAATCATGACCATGCTTAGACCTAGGTAATCCTAACACAAAATCCATGCTAATGTCGGACCAAGGTGTACGAGGAATAGGCAATGGCATATAAAGACCATAAGGGTTAGCTTGTGACTTAGCTTGAACACATGTCATGCATCGTTGAATGTAGCGCTCCACGTCGCGCTTCATCTTGGGCCAAAAGTAGTGAGTGGAGAGCATGTCGAATGTCTTGTCACAGCCAAAGTGACCCATGAGGCCTCCACCATGAGATTCTTGGAGAAGCAAAAGTTGGAGCGACGACTTCGGAATGCAAAGCTTGTTTTGTTTAAATAGAAAGCCCTTATGCAAATAGAAATCATCAACTCCTTTTTCAATGGAGCACTTTGCGAAAATTGGTTCAAATAATGGGTCGGAAGAATACAAAGTTTTTATTTCATCAAGACCCAACACGTTGATTTCAAGTCGAGTAAGAAGATTTGTGTGCTTGCGAGACAAAGCGTCCGCAACTACATTATCTTTGCCCTTCTTATACTTGACAATGTACAGAAAAGAATCCATAAAATCAACCCACTTAGCGTGTCTCTTACTCAAATTAGCTTGGCCCTTGAGATATTTCAACGACTCATGGTCAGAATGTATGATAAATTCTTTAGGCCATAGGTAGTGTTTCCAAACTTGAAGAACACGAACTAAGGGAAAAATCTCTTTGTCATAAATCAGATAATTGAGGCGAGCACCATCAAGTTTCTCGCTATGGTAGGCTATAGGACGTCCGTTTTGCATAAGGACTCCTCCAATGTCAATACCACTAGCATCACACTCTATCTCAAAAGTTTTAGTGAAATCCGGTAACACAAGAAGAGGTGCTTCAGTGAGCCTCTTTTTAAGTTCATCAAAAGCTTTTTGTTGTGCCTTGCCTCACATGAAGGTGACATTCTTTTTGGTCAATTCGTTGAGAGGACAAGCAATGGTCAAAAAGTCTTTCACAAAGCAACGATAGAAACCGGCCAACCCATGAAAACTTCGGATTTCACTCACATTTGTTGGGATGGGCCAATCTCGTATGTCCTTTACCTTGGACACATCAACTTCAATGCCCTTCGAATAAACGACAAATCCAAGAAAAATCAACTTGTCTTTAGCAAAAGTGCACTTGGGAAGATTAGCATAAAGATTTTCATGTCGAAGGATTTGCAAAACTTCCTTGACATGTTTAATATGGTCCTCAAGTGACTTGCTATAAACAAGTATATCATCGAAATAGACAACAACAATTTTTCCAATGAGAGAACGCAAGATATGATTGATAATGCACATGAAGGTGGATGGGGCATTAGATAAACCAAAGGGCATAACCAACCATTCATAGAGACCAAGTTTGGTCTTGAAGGCGGTTTTCCACTCATCAGCTTCAACCATGCATATTTGGTAACCACTACGAAGGTTAATTTTCGAAAAAAATAGTGGCTCCACACAACTCATCAAGCATGTCATCGAGACGTGGTATGGGATGTTGATAACATACGGTGATAGCATTGATTGGATGACGGTCCATGCATAACCGTAATGTATCATCCGTTTTTGGAACAAGAATCATGGGTACGACACTTGGACTAGTGATAACTTGGATCAAACCTTTGGAGACGAGTTGGTTGATTTGACGTTCAATCTCCTTTGTCTCCTCCGGGTTCGTGCGGTAAGCGGCGCGGTTTGGAAGGGGTGCGCCGGGGATGAGATCAATGGGATGCTGAATTCCACGAAGAGGAGGTAGTCCATGTGGAAGTTCTTTGGGGAACACATCCTTGAATTCCTGCAAAAGAATCATCAAAGATGGAGGAACATTGGTTAATTCATTAGTTCCTTGTGCTAGTCCCTTGCAAAGGAGGACATAGCGCAAGATGAATGGGTTGTTTCGCACATCTCTCATATCACTTTTGGTGGCAAGGAGAACACTCTTAGTTTTTCCACTCGAGTTTGGCTTGTCACTCTCACTCACTATGAGGTGGTTCTCTCGCTCACCGCTCTTCTCACAAGTAGGTGTCGTGCTTTGCACCGTCGCTAAAGCCTTTGCATTATCCGCAACTATTTGGCTAGGAGTCATTGGTTGCAAAACACAAGTTTTGTTGAGCCATTTGAAGGTGTACACATTGGTGCGACCATCATGTAGAGAAGCCTTGTCGAATTGCCATGGTCGACCAAGTAACATGTGGCAAACTGTCATAGAAACCACATCGCACTCCATCGTGTCTTTGTAAGGACCAATGGCGAAGGTGACCAATACGGTATGCTTGATCTTCACGGACCCTTGGTCACTTAGCCATTGCACGTGGTAGGGGTGCTTGTGCGTATGGAGGGTGAGGTTTAGCTTCTCACACAACTTGGTGCTAGCAAGGTTGTGGTAACTCCCTCCATCGATGATCACTTTGATAGATTTGCCATTGATGTCGGCTCATGTTTGGAAGATATTTGAGCGTTGGTCTTCATGCTCTTGTGCTTGAGTGGTCAAGATCCTTGTGACGACAAGCGATGGACTTGCATCATGTTCACACATGAGGAGTTCTTGGTCATCTTCCACTTGTTACTTTGCCATTGCTTCCTTGACACAGGCATCAAATTCATCTTCACTCAAGTACTCTTCGTCACCGTTGTCGTGGATGAACAATACTTTATTGTTCCGACACTCGGCTGGCTTGTGTCCTTTGCCTCCACACTTGTAGCATTCACCGTTGAAAGGTGTATTACTCTTTGCTTGTTTGCCACTTGGGGGCAGTTTTCCTTGAGGAAGTGTGGGCTTGAAGGAAGGCTTGGAGGTACTTGAGGAGCTTCCATTGAAGGTTGTTGGCATAGCGGTTGAAGCTTTCTTGTATGTGAAATACGTCTTGGGTTTTTGTACTTGATGTCCTCTTGCACTTGACGTTTGTCCTTTGTTGCAATGTGCACAAGCTCAACCATGTTGTTGTATGTTTGGAACTTGACGATGCGCTTGATTGGGTGGTTCAACCCAATAAGGAAGCGTGCCATAGTTTGCTCTGTGTTCTCTTCAATGTTGGCGTGGATCAAGTTGAGTTCCATTTCCTTGAAGTACTCTTCCATGGTCTTTGTCCCTTGACGAAGCGATTGAAGGTTGTTGAAGAGGTCACGTGTGTAGTGCGCGGGGATGAAACGGGATCTCATGTGAGCCTTCATGTCATGCCAAGTTGTGATTGGCGGCTCTTGCCTTGCGTCACGAGCAACTTGAACTTGTTCCCACCAAAGGTTGGCATAATCATCAAACTCAAGCGAAGACATGACGACCATATTCTCGTTGCTATAATTGTGCATGTAGAAGATCTTTTTGACTTTGAGTCCCCATGAGAGGTATTCTTCGGGGCCATTGGATCTGGTAAACTTGGGCATTGTGAACTTGAGCTTGCCGAAAGTTTCTTCATCATTGCGGTCATTGCGACGAGATTGGTGACCTTGTGGGATAGGTACACACAAAGGAAGACAGGGGTTAACAAGGTGACGCAAGTTATACCTTCGTTGGTGATGATGAACTTGTCGTCGGTGGTGCGGGATGATGTTCCTGGGTCATGGTGTTAATGAGAGCGGGAGTTGTCGATGCGGAAGCTTGTTGTTAGTTGACGACACCCACACGGGCACAAACAAACAAGAGGAAGTTAGCCAATGCAAGATTAGAGGCAAAACTGTCAAAATCAGGCGCCAGGGCTGGAGACTCCAGGGTCTCAGGCCGGAAACTCCGGTCCAGGCCGGAGACTCCGGTGTGGACAGGCTGGAAACTCCGGTCTGCAGGTCTGGAAACTCCAGTTTGAAGGCAGAGCTCGAACTACTCGTGTTTTTGAGCGGAAATCCATGCCTTGGGTCCTCAAATCCACGAAAAATTAGCCAAATTGGGCTGGGAAAACACAGGATAAAGCTGGACCAATACCTTAGACAAGATTTGGTCGGATCAAAACCACAAATAACACTCCAAATCAAGAGATCGATCCAAAGGAAAATTTGGGGCTCTATTTTGGGGATTTTCGAATTTTTGGTGGATTGAAGAAAAATTTGTGGGGGAATTCGTGAGCAACGAAGATCTTGTGATGCAGCCCGTCCTACGGACGCTCCTACATCTACACCAACAGGTCCCCCAAGTGGACCCATGACTCGTGCCCGAGCCAAACTCCTACAAGCTAAGGTGAACTCGCTCCTCTCCTCGGGCCAATTTGATACCTCCTTGGATGGTGTGCTACTTCACGCAACTACTCTATGCATCATCAGGTACGAAGCCTCGACACATCACCAAGCACCCAAGTATGGAGAACAAGGAGCAGAGCGTGAAGCAGAAGCCGTTGGAGCTGCTCAGACCGGAGTCTCTGGTCTGTGCACACCGGAGTCTTCAGCCTGCTAAAGTCTCCGGCCTGAAGACACCAGAGACTCTGGCCTCTCTCCGGTCTGACCCCCTGCACCGGGCCCTGGGACAATCTGAAGGGCCCTCCGGAGGCTGGTCCGGAGGCTACACCAGATTCTCCGGCCTAGACCAGAGTCTCCGGCCTGCACACCGGAGTCTCCGGTCCGACCGTCGCCAGGCATGAAAAGGCCTTTGGGCATGCGGCCCATGTACTCCTTAGTCCGTCTAGAACTTGTCTTTTATTCCTAAAGTACACCTGTTTAAGTGGCTGGCCTATATATAGTCCCCCACCTCCATTGTAAACCCTAGGCATGATCTTTGGAATTAGTGGAAACCCTTTGTGGATCTAGTTCTTGCCTCATGCTCCTTTGACAAAGGAGCACCAAATATCCCAAACCTCGTTGGAGTTTGCATCGTGCCTCCACGTTGTACAAGGCCTTGGCATCGGTGTCCCTTTACCAAGACGTCAAGATCTCACCGATTCTCCCATCTCGCCGTGCCGGTTCGAGAGAGAGTTCTCCGCCCGACGCCGATCCTAGGGATTACGCCAGACCGGTCACCGCCAGCGTGAGCTATTGGTGTGTATCATGGTTTTGCGTGTGTGTATTCAATGCATTCTTCGTGCGTGGGTTCATCGTGTTCATCCTTCCCTCCTTCCCCCGCACTCCATCCTCGATTTGAGTGGGATTCGTGAAAGATTGGGCCACCCTAGAGGTTTGCCCTCAACATATTGGTATCAAGAGCTTCGTTGCTCACGAGTTCCCCCACAAATTTTTCTTCTATCCACCAAAAATTCGAAAATCCCCAAAAAAGAGCACCATATTTGCCTTTGGATCGATCTCTTGATTTGGAGTGTTATTTGTGGTTTTGATCCGACCAAACCTTTTCTTAAGTGTTGGTCCAGCTTTATCCTGTGTTTTCCCAGCCCAATCTGGCCAATTTTTCGCGGATTTGAGGACACAAGGCGTGGATTTCCGCTCAAGAACATGAGCATTTCGCGATTTGACTCCAGACCAGAGTCTTCGGCCTGCACACCGGAGTCTCCGGCCTACACCAGAGTCTCCGGCCTATCCACACCGGAGTCTCCGGCCTAGACCGGAGTTTCTGGCCTGAAACCCCAGAGTCTCCGGCCTTGACGCCTGATTTTGACAGTTTTGCCTCTAATCTTGCATTGGCTAATTTCCTCTTGTTTGTTTGTGCCCGTGTGCGCGCCAACTAACAGCAAGCTTTAGCATCAACAACTTCCGCGCTCATCGACACCACGGCCCACGAACATCATCCCGCACCACCGACGCCAAGTTCATCATCAAAGAAGGTATAACTTGCGTCACCTTGTTAACCCCTATCTTCCTTTGTGTGTACCTATCCCATGAGAGTGGCTCATCTTGTGTTTGCTTGAGCATTGTGCATTTGTCCTTGGATAGTGAGAGTGCAAGAGCAATATCAAGTGTGACTAGGTAGCATCAAGGGAGAGCAAAAAAAAGATACAAAGCAAAAGAAAAAGAAAAATAGTCTTCCCTTGCAAAAGAGAGTCTCAAAGCTTGTAAGCAAGAGAGAAAGAAGAGCGCCCAAGGCAAGTGCACAAATCCGTTGCTCATTTTTTCCTCTTTGCAAACGAGCCACAGTCTCTCCTTGCATTGGCACGACAACGAGCTTAGTCTTTGTTAGGACATTTTTGTTTGCTCATTTTCATAGTCGTGTCAATCCCAACTATCTCCACGTGTGTGTATATAGTCGTAGGTTCCCCTCACCCTTTTGAGTTGTTGACCTTCGCCTTTTACTTGAGTTTTGTTGGATTTTACCCACATTTGACTATCCCTTTTCTTTTGGTTGGTTCTTTGGCATTCCACAATCCTAACCTACCACCAACAAGCTTTTGAGAGTTAGTTCTTTCTTTAGTGTGAATTTTCTTTGCAATTCCACTTTGCACGCTTATAGTTCTCACTTGTGGTTTCTAGTTTGGTGCAATCCCCAAGGTGAGGTACAAGGCTAACACCACCAAATTCCACTTCCATATACAATACTTGTGTGTTTTGCATGTTGGAAATGCACAGTGAGTCGAGCCAACCACCTCCCCAAGAAGAAGATCAAGGACCGTACATGACGCACGCAAGTCACTTCATCGTTCGACAAGAGTTCCGTGAACGTTGTCAAGCCCTTGAGGAGCAACAAAATGAACAATTTGGCGAGACGCAAGCCGAGTTCAAGAACATCAACAACCGCTTCGATGGCCTCGAACGACAAATGCATGCAATGCATCACAACTTCGGCCACCAAAATGAAGCGCTCCAACGCTCCGTTGCCGAAACAAATGACAATCTTCGACGCCTCATCGATGGTATGGCAAGACCACGTTCACGCGCATCAAGCTCTTCAAGCTCATCGCGTCGTCATGCTCCTCCTCAAAAAGATCTTCACCCAAGTGCTCCAAGTCGCAATGATGCCCCCGTGGTTGAAGATGGAAGTTCTTCGAACTATGTACCTTCCCCACGGCATGCCGCAATGTCAAGCTATGATGGTGATTTCTCTTCAAGGACACGCGCAAGTAAAGAAGAACACCGTCATCACGCAAGGGCATTAGTGATCCAACAAGAGCAACCACAAGAAGAACCGCAAGTGCAACCGCCAGTCTACCACCATCGACCGCGACACATACTTGACACAACAAGTGATGACTGTAATTTGGAGAATCAAGCTCGTCATCGACGTGAAGCTCTCCAAGATCCTCCTCCTTGTCATCAACGTCATGAACGTCCACACCGACACCATGGTCATCACGAGGCGCCTCCTCCACCTCAACAAAACTTGGAGCATCAAGTGATACAAGTTGAGCGACGCCCACCATGTCGAGAGGCTCATGACCATGTTCTTCACCGTGAGGCCCATGTGCCTAATCAACATCACCAACCGAGGAACGAGCCTCCTCTTCGTCATCAACCGCGTCATGAGGCTCCACATCCTCAACAACCTCATGGGGCCCAAGTGCCTCAACACCGTCAACAACCGCACCAAGAGCAAGAGCAAGCTCCTCAACAACAATATCAAGAGCAAGATCCACAACAAGGTCGCGAGAACCAAGTTCCAGCGCATCAACCACAAGATCATCAGCAAGGTCACCAAGCTCGTCGCAATGACCGCAATGATGAAGAAACTTCCGGCAAGGTCAAGTTCACAATGCCCAAGTTTACCGGATCCAATGACCCCGAAGAATACCTCTCATGGGCACTCAAAGTCGACAAGATCTTCCGCATGCACAACTATAGCAATGAGAAGATGGTCGCCATGGCTTCGCTTGAGTTTGATGATTATGCCAACCTTTGGTGGGAACAAGTTCAAGTTGCTCGTGATGCAAGGCAAGAGCCGCCAATCACAACTTGGCATGACATGAAGGCTCATATGAGATCCCGCTTCGCCCCCGCGCACTACACGCGTGACCTCTTCAACAACCTTCAATCGCTTCGTCAAGGGACAAAGACCGTGGAAGAGTACTTCAAGGAAATGGAACTCAACTTGATTCGCACCAACATTGATGAGCGCATGGAGAAAACAATGGCACGTTTCCTCATTGGCTTGAATCACCCAATCAAGTGCATTGTCGAGTTCCAAACATACAACACCATGGTTGAGCTTGTGCACATCGCAACAAAGGCTGAACATCAAGTGCAAGAGGACATCAAGTACAACAAGCCCAAGACGTATTTCACCTACAAGCAAGCTTCAACCGCTACGCCAACAACTTTCAATGGAAGCTCCTCAAGTACCTCGAAGCCTCCCTTCAAGCCCACACTTCCTCAAGGAAAACTGCCCCCAAGTGGCAAACAAGCAAAGAGTGGCACACCTTTCAACGGTGAGTGCTACAAGTGTGGAGGAAAAGGACACAAGTCGACTGAATGTGGAAACAAGAAAGTCTTGTTCATCCATGACAATGGTGATGAAGAGTACTTGAGTGAAGATGAATTTGATGCCCGAGTCAAGGAAGCAGTGGCAAGGCAACGAGTGGAAGATGACAAAGAACACCTCATGTGTGAACATGATGCAAGTCCATCGCTTGTCATCACAAGGATCTTGACCACTCAAGCACAAGAGCATGAAGACCAACGCTCCAGTGTCTTCCAAACACGAGCCGGCATCAATGGCAAATCTATCAAGGTGATCATTAACGGAGGGAGTTGCCACAACCTTGCTAGCACCGAGTTATGTGAGAAGCTCAACCTCACCCTCCATCCGCACAAGCACCCCTACCACATGCAATGGCTGAGTGACCAAGGGTCCGTGAAGATCAAGCATACCGTATCGGTCTCCTTCGCCATTGGTCCTTACAAAGATACGGTGGAGTGTGATGTGGTTCCTATGACAGTTTGCCACATGCTTCTTGGTCGACTATGGCAATTTGACAAGGCTGATCAACATGATGGTCGCACCAATGTATACACCTTCAAATGGCTCAACAAAACATGTGTATTGCAACCAATGACTCCTAGCCAAATAATTGCGGACAATGCAAAGGCTTTAGCAAGGGCGCAAAGCACAAAACCTACTTGTGAGAAGAGCAGAGAGAGAGAACCACCTCGTAGCGAGTGAGAGCCACAAGCCAAACTCGAGTGGAAAAACTAAGAGTGTTCTCCTTGCCACCAAAAGTGAGATGAGAGATGTTCAGAACAACCCATCCATCTTGCACTATGTCCTCCTTTGCAAGGGACTAGCGCAAGGAACTAATGAATTAACCAATGTCCCTCCATCTTTGATGAATGTTTTGCAGGAATTCAAGGATGTGTTCCCCGAAGAGCTTCCACATGGACTACCTCCTCTTCCTGGCATCAAACATCGCATTGACCTCATCCCCGGTGCACCACTTCCCAACCGCGCCGCCTACCGCACGAACCCGGAGGAGACAAAGGAGATTGAACGTCAAATCAACCAACTCGTCTCCAAAGGTTTGATCCAAGTTAGCACTAGTCCAAGTGTCGTACTCGTGATACTTGTCCCAAAAATGGATGATACGTTACGGTTATGCATGGACTGTCGTCCAATCAATGCTATCACCGTGCGTTATCGACATCCCATAACACGTCCCGATGACATGCTTGATGAATTTTGTGGAGCCACTATTTTTTCGAAAATTGATCTTCGTAGTGGTTACCATCAAATACGCATGGCTGAAGGTGATGAGTGGAAAACTGCCTTCAAGACCAAACTTGGTCTCTATGAATGGTTGGTTATGCCCTTTGGTTTCTCTAATGCCCCATCCACCTTCATGCGCCTTATGAATCACATCTTGCGTTCTCTCATTGGAAAAAGTGTTGTTGTCTATTTTGATGATATTCTTGTATATAGCAAATCACTTGAGGACCATATAACACATGTCAAGGAAGTTTTGCAAATCCTTCGACATGAAAAGCTTTATGCTAATCTTCCCAAGTGCACTTTTGCTAAAGACAAGTTGATTTTTCTTGGATTTGTCGTTTCTTCGAAGGGAATTGAAGTTGATGTTTCCAAGGTAAAGGACATATGAGATTGGCCCATCCCAACAAATGTGAGTGAACTCTGAAGTTTTCATGGGTTGGTCGGTTTCTATTGTTGCTTTGTGAAAGACTTTTCAACCATTGCATGCCCTCTCAACGAGTTGAAGAAAAAGAATGTCACCTTCGTGTGGGGCAAAGCATAACAAAAAGCTTTTGATAAACTTAAAAAGAGGCTCACTGAAGCACCTCTCCTTGCGTTACCGGATTTCACAAAAACTTTTGAGATAGAGTGTGATGCTAGTGGTATTAGCATTGCAGGAGTCCTTATGCAAAACGGACGTCCTATAGCCTACCATAGCGAGAAACTCGATGGTGCTCGCCTTAATTGTCCAATTTATGACAAAGAGCTTTTCGCCTTAGTTCGTGTTCTTCAAGTTTGGCAACACTACCTATGGCCCAAGGAATTTATCATACATTCCGACCATGAGTCGTTGAAATATCTCAAAGGCCAAGCTAACTTGAGCAAGAGACACACTAAGTGGGTTGAGTTCATGGAGTCTTTTCCGTACATTGTCAAGTATAGGAAGGGCAAAGATAATGTAGTTGCGGACCCTTTGTCTCGCAAGCACACAAGCCTTCTTACAAGACTTGAAATCAATGTGCTGGGTCTTAAGGAAATAAAATCTTTGTATGCTTCCGACCCATTCTTTGAATCAATTTTCGCAAAGTGCTCCATTGACAAAGGGTTTGATGATTTCTATTTGCATAAGGGCTTTCTCTTTAAACAAAACAAGCTTTGCATTCGGAAATCGTCGCTCCAACTTTTGCTTCTCCAAGAATCTCATGGTGGAGGCCTTATGGGTCACTTTGGCCGTGACAAGACGTTGGACATGCTCTCCACTCACTACTTTTGGCCCAAGATGAAGCGCGACGTGGAGCGCTACATTCAACGATGCACGACATGTGCTCAAGCTAAGTCGCAAGCTAATCCCTATGAACTTTATATGCCATTGCCTATTCCTCATACACCTTGGTCCGACATTAGCATGGATTTCATGCTAGGATTGCCTAGATCTAAGCATGGTCATGACTCTATATTTTTTTGTCGTTGATCGCTTTTCCAAAATGGCACACTTCATACCGTGCCATAAGACCGATGATGCTTCACATGTTGCAAATCTGTTTTTCAGGGAAATCGTCCGTCTTCACGGTGTGCCAAGAACAATCATCTCCGACCGCGACGTCAAATTCATGAGCTACTTATGGAAGGCACTCATGTCCAAGCTCGGCGTCAAGCTCCTCTTTTCATCCGCGTCGCATCCTCAAACTGATGGCCAAACCGAAGTTGTCAACCGAAGCCTCGGAACTCTTCTACGTGTGCTGATCAAGAAAAACTTGAAGGATTGGGAGGAATGCATTCCCCACGCCGAGTTCGCCTACAACCGTGCCAAGCACTCAACAACCAAGATGAGTCCATTCATGATCATCTATGGTTTCGAGCCCCTCACCGCGCTCGACATCCTACCACTACCTCTCCATGAGCGCACAAACATGGACGTCGAGAAGCGCGCACAAGCTATGAAGAAACAAGAGCTACTATCGAACAACAAGTCCTTCACCAAGTTTTAAGGTTAAACAAGGACAAGAAGGAGATGATATTTGAAGAAGGTGATCTTGTGTGGATACACCTAAGCAAAGACCGCTTCCCTAAGGAATGCGACTCCAAGCTCAAGCCAAGAGGAGATGGTCCCTTCAAAGTCCTCAAAAGAATCAACAACAATGCCTACATCATCGACATACCGACCTCCAAATACCTTGCAAGCAATACATTCAATGTCAAGGATCTCTCACCCTACCATGGAGATGTTCAAGATGATAACCATGAAGAGTCGAGGACGACTCTTTCCCAAGGGGGGGAGCTGATGCAGCCCGTCCTACGGACGCTCCTACATCTACACCAACAGATCCCCCAAGTGGACCCATGACTCGTGCCTGAGCCAAACTCCTACAAGCTAAGGTGAACTCGCTCCTCTCCTCGTGCCAATTTGATACCTCCTTGGATGGTGTGCTACTTCACGCAACTACTCTATGCATCATCAGGTACGAAGCCTCGACACATTACTAAGCACCCAAGTATGGAGAACAAGGAGTAGAGCGTGAAGCAGAAGCCGCTGGAGCTGCTCAGACTGGAGTCTCCGGTCTGCGCACACCAGAGTCTCTGGCCTACCAAAGTCTCCGGCCAGAAGACACCGGAGACTCTGGCCCTCTCTCCGGTCTGACCCCCTGCACCAGGCCCTAGGACAATATGAAGGGCCCTCCGGGGGCTGGTCCAGAGGCTACACCGGATTCTCTGGCCTACACCGGACTCTCCGGCCTGCACACCGGAGTCTCCGGTCCGACCGTCGCCAGGCATGAAAAGGCCTTTGGGCCTGTGGCCCATGTACTCCTTAGTCAGTCCAGAACTTGTCTTTTATTCCTAAAGTACCCCTGTTTAAGTGGCTGTCCTATATATAGTCCCCCACCTCCATTGTAAACCCTAGGCATGATATTTGGAATTAGTGGAAACCCTTTGTGGATCTATCTAGTTCTTGCCTCATGCTCCTTTGACAAAGGAGCACCAAATATCCCAAACCTCGTTGGAGTTTGCATCGTGCCTCCGCGTTGTACAAGGCCTTGGCATCGGTGTCCCTTTGCCAAGACGTCAAGATCTCACCGAGTCTCCCATCTCGCCGTGCCGGTTCAAGAGAGTTCTCCGCTCGACGCCGATCCTAGGGATTGTGCTAGACCGGTCACCGCCGGTGTGAGCTATTGGTGTGTATCGTGGTTTTGCGTGTGTGTGTTCAACGTGTTATTCGTGCGTGGGTTCATCGTGTTTATCCTTCCCTCCTTCCCCCGCACTCCATCCTCGATTTGAGTGGGATTCGTGAAAGATCGGGCCACCCTAGAGGTTTGCCCTCAACATCTTGATACCAATATGTTGAGGGAAAACCTCGAGGGTGGCCTGATCTTTCACGAATCCCTTTCAAATCGAGGATGGAGTAAGGGTGAAAGGAGGGTGAATGAACACGACGAACTCACACACAAAGAACACGATGAACACACTCACGCAAAACCACGAAACTCACCAATAGCTCACACCGGCGGTGACCGGTCCGGCGCAATCCCTAGGATCAGCGTCGGGTGGAGGACTCTTTCGAACGGGCACGACGAGTAGGGAGACTCGGTGAGATCTTGACGTCTAGCAAAGGAACTCTGATGCCTATGTCGTGTACAACACAGAGGCATGATGGAAACTCCAACGAGGTTTGGGTTATTTGGTGCTCCTTGGTCAAGGAGCATGAGGCAAGAACTAGATAGATCCACATGGGGTTTCCACTAATTCCAAATATCATGTTTAGGGTTTACAATAGAGGTGGGGGACTATATATAGGCCAGCCACAAAGTCCGGGGGTACTTTAGGGATAATAAATAAGTTCTGGACGGACTAAGGGGTACATGGGCCGAAGGCCCAAAGGCCTTTTACATACCTGGCGATGCTCGGTCCAGAGACTCCGGTGTGGTGGACCAGAGACTCCTGTCTGGGCCGGAGATTGTGGTCGGTCTCCGGTGCATCTCCGGATTGGCCATCTGGTTGTCCTCGAGCTTGATTCGGGGGTCAGACTGGAGGTGGGCAGGAGACTTTGGTGGACTGGAGGCTCCCGTGTGCGTAGACCGGAGACTCCGGTCTGAGCAGCTCTAGCGGCTTCTGCTTCATGCCCTGCTCCTTATTCTCCATCCTTGGGTTCTTGGTACTGTGTTGGAACTTCGTACCTTATGATGCTTAGAGACGTTGCATGAAGTAGCACACCATCCAAGGATGTATCAAATTAGCACGAGGAGAGGAGTGAGTTCACCTTAGCTTGTAGGAGTTTGGCTCGGGCACGAGTCATGGGTCCACTTGGGGGACTTGTTGGTGTAGATGTAGGAGAATGTGTAGGACAGGTTGCATCATGTTGTTTAGTGTGTTTCCCTCTTACCCTTAGAGTGACCCTGTTTCTCTTCCTTTTTCCTACCTACAGAATCTCGGGTCGAGATTCTCGTAAGGGGGATTGAGCTGTAACACCCCAGTTTTAGCTAATCATAATTAGGGATTTGATTGTGCATTCATGAGCATCATATTTTAAAATACATGCAAAAGAAATAATGTCAAACCCTAAAACCCTAATTCCCCTCCCTTTTTGAAATATAGTCAAAATGGTTTTCGTATTTTGAAAAGATTAAAAGTGTGGAGCCCAAATAGTATAACGGGGTCCCTGCATTATTTTGGATATTTACAAACGTTCTGGTATTTTTGAAATGATTCAAAACAGCAAATAAATTCAAGCACAAAAGAGAGAAATGAAAACAGAATTTGGAAAAAAAGGTTTTGTTGGAAAAAAATTATTAAAACTAGAGCCAGTAGCCCAGGCTGGCCGAACCTTCCCCTGTGCTACCTGCCACCCACGCGCGCCCGCAGACAGCCACCCACGACCCACATGCAGCCCAATCGCTAGCCCGTACCGCTTCGGCTTCTAAACGACCCGTCGTCTTCGTCGATGATGGGGAACCAGCTCGTTGTCACTGTCGCCACCGTCTGTATGCACCGCGATGCCCGCCCGTGCTAGGATGCACGCTACCGACATCGCTGACCATCTACAAATACCCCACCGCCGCCCGGACGAACCCTAATCCCCTCTCTTCCCAAATTCCTCCTCCGACTGAAACCCTAGCTCCTAGGTACCGTGTCGTCCTGCCATTCCTGACCTTGCAAAGCTCCATCGAGATGCCTAGGAGGTCCGCCGTGCTGTCCTCCATCTCCCGGCTGAAAAAATCGAGCCTGGGCGCCTGCAATCGCCTGCAACGGCCCCTTCTTCCCCGACCCCGATGAAGCTCGCCGCTGTGTTCCTCGTCGACTCCGGTCTCCCCGCTCCTTGCCGCCACCCCCTTTCTCTCCATGAAGGGCTCCTGGTTCGAAAGGACTCCTTCATCCTCCCCCTCTCGCTCTGTATCCTCCTCCCGACGATGCTCTGCTAGCTCTGCCACTGCCGTCGTCGTAGTGCTAGCTTCGAAGACCGTTAGCAAGCGGCGCTGCCTCTATTAGGTAGCCCGCGATACTCCGGTTCGAACAAGACCACCCGCGCATGCTGGCTGATACCTTCGATCCGGATTACGGATGTAGTATAGCTCTTTTCCCTAGTAGACCTAGGTTTATCGAATCATTGGGAAGCAGAAGCATAGTGAAGTTACTTTAACGGACCTTTGGGAGCTTTAGAATTCCTTTTGTGTTTTTACGGGACCAATAGTTTGTGTCTTTTTGTTGTTGTCAATGATGGAGAGAGAGGGCCTAGGGTGTTCGGTTTCACCTGTAGCTGTGCAAAACATCTGATGGGAATAAAAGATAGAAATAAAGTATGCATGTAATTGTTAGAGCAAGATAAATTATATGTGGACAGTGCATCCATAATTGATATTGCCTCCACAACCGCTTATAGCAATAACCTACTAGTCTCATCCATAGAAGAAAGAGACCTAATGATATGTATAGTGATGTCACCGTTGATCCCAAGTAAATCCCTCACATACAGTCGTACTACTCTTTCTATCCCTAGGGTTCCCAACCTGCAGATTAGTCATTACTCATACTCCCTATACCTAGCTCATTCCTCAGGGTCTTGGGTACCTGACAAGTCCTTAGATTGAGGCAAGAGAGGATACAATAATCATCATGTCATACAAACTAATACATGATCCCATCTATGATAAATAACATGCACAAAAAGCTACATGGCTAGGCCGAAGCCCTTAGCCCAAGGAGAATTACTCATACATAGAGATGAGATCAAAGATCATAAACATTGTAGTAGAAATCATGAGATCGATAGCAAATAGTCTTACAATGTTGCCAATCGAAGAAGAGATCTATTATTACAAGTGGTGGAATATGGCTATGGTGGTGGAGAGATTAGATCTAAGTCTATTCCTTTGGCGGCTCGTCGGTGTTGTGGATGGAGATCTTGGGGGGTGGCTGATGTCTTCTGCGAGCGCCTGTTTCTCATCGCCTGAGGCCTCTTTTCATAGGGGTACCTTCACGAAAGTTGTTCTGTTTGACCTAGCGGTGGTGGCGCCAACTATACTACCGGAACTATACGACCAGAATTTTTATTCCGGTCGTATAGTTGGTTGTTAAAGCGTTTGCCTCTGATCGACGACTCCTGGTTTCTTCTGGTTGTTGGAAATCTCATATCTTTGACTTTAATGTAGTGATTCCCATCATAAAACGTCATTATCTACGCAGGAAAAATAGAAAGAAAGGATTGCATACCCCCTTTGAATATTAGGCATTAGTGGTAGGGTTTAGAGAGATATTTCATCAAAATTGTGAATAATATCAAGTTTAAATATGGACATAGATGGCTATATTTTAGAGCCATCACTGGCTTGCCATGTGTCTTCGCCGCCAACCACCGTCTGGTGTAGATGCGGTGGTGACATCACCATGACGTCATGTTGGCGTGGCTCCGCTGACCGCTGACCGTCTGCGTGGCTTGCTGATGTGGCCCTGGCCCACCGGTCAGCCATAGAGGCTAGCCCAGCCCCCATTGATAAAGTGTTTAACGCCCCCACTGACGTCATAATGACACAGTAAACCTTTTTAAAATGGTTTAATAATTTCAGAAATTGGTTTAATCTTGTAAATTCAATATCTTATTATTTATAACTCAAAAAAATATGTATAATATATCAAAATGTTCAGAAAAATGAGATCTACACAATAGACTCATGATCATGCATTGTTCAACAACTTTAAGTGCAGTTTTAATTATAAGAATCAATTGAACCCCGGAGGTGATTCCGGGGTGTCCCTTGTTTTAGGGTTTGCACCCCTCGGACACCACTTAAATTTCTAAGCATGTTTTAGGGTTTCATTTTAGTGCAATTTAACTTGTCATATCATCATCCTTGCTTGAGCATTGCATCGATGCCATGTGTTGATTGTTGTTTCCCCTTTCTTTCTGGTGTTAGCTTCTTCCCGGTAGAATACGATATCGAGATCAAGATCGAAGACCGAGGTTAACACCATCGAAGGTCGACAAAAAATACTTGCCAACTATAATCAAGTCAAGTACAGGGCTTCTAAAGATATGCTTTTTGGTTATCAGCAGGCAAAGGCAAGCATAGCCCCACCATTATACAATCATATGGTTTCGAAAGCATTTCAATTCTTGCCATGATGCACACGATTCTACTATGGTCTTTTATCGATAAATAGAATATCCTATATATTGCATTACTCCCTTTGAGCTTATATTACCTGATCCACTACTCCTAGCAAAACTAGGTTTCACTTGTGTGCACTACTAGAGCTATTATCTGTGTCTTGCTTAGCCATGCTTAGCTGTCAATATTGGTTCATCCAGATGATGTATCACATGTAGAGAATCTAGTATGACAGGAGAACGAGGTATACTGATGAGGTAAGTTCAGTGGTAAAGGTTTAACATGCTAAGGCTTGTATGGGAGGCCACAATGGGATGTGGGTTTTGTAGTCCCATGCTCGTCACCATTGGGACCCAAGTTCTTGCCCTCGCAACCAAGACGAGCGTACAACCACATGGGACTGTGAATCTCTCGACAACCTAACTTGCCTAGTAGATTCCATGAGTCACCTAGTTCGGCGTTCCATTCGACATATGCATATCTGGTTGTTCTCGAAGGTGGTGAAGGAGGTGCATCATAACAGGTAGGGAAGCGTGGACCGGGTTGCTTGGGGTAGATAGCGCCCCTGATAAACCAACCTCGCCCACATATCTAGGGACCGGCTTCAGGATTTGACCCGTTACGGTGGAACCATCCTTAGGGTGTGAATCATGGTCTCAGCGAATGCAAGGTAAAGGTCGTGGTCAACCACCCTCTGCCAGCACACCAAGGAAGTGTGTCATGTGGCGTTAAGAGTTGGTTGGTACATGTGGGTAAAGTTGTACACCCCTACAGGTTTAAATCTTTTTGAAAAGCCGTGTCCACGGTTATGGACGACTTAGGAATGAACATGAGATCATAGAGAACTATAACCTAATCGTAAAACTTGGTAGATCAACGTGTGCTTAAGGATGCTTCCTCACGGGTACGAGGGGGTGATCCTAGTGCTGAGATGAGGATTATTTTGGTGGATATCAAAATATGATGATCAATTTCTTTGGAGATGTTGCTCCCTTATCCCCTTTTAAAATATTCGGATTAGATGAGCTTCTTCTCCCTCTTGTTTTATAAACAAATATGGCTTTATGCAAAATAACCCCACAGCCATAAGTCTTGTGGAGTACACCTTGTACTCACCCTTGATTTGTTGATACTTTTGTAGCAGAGTAAGTGTTCCTCAGAAGACAAGTTTGGTATGACATCAACACCAACGAGTAGCTTGGGGTTCCCGACCGGCAACCTGGAATCTATGGGCTGGGACGTCATCGTTATGCTTTAGACATTTTAGGACATTTGTTAAGTTTGCTATACTTAATAGCATAATTTGCCTTCTGTTGTTTGATGTTTGTGGTCAGTGACCTCTGCTTGTAATATTTTGGTTCTTGGCTCTATTATGAGCTTGCTGTAATAATTTTTGTGTCGCAGGGTTACTGTTGTGGTACTGATTTCTCACTGAATATCCTCGAGATCTAGGTTAAGCTTATGTCAGGCTAAGGTCTAGGATTTGTTTAATCCTGACCCCGAGGGTGTTACATAAAATATTTGTGTCAAGGGCTTTGTTGCTCATGAATTCCCCCAAAAAAATTCTTCTATCCACCAAAAGGTCGAAAATCCCCCAAAAAAGAGCCCCAAATTGCCTTCGGATCGATCTCTAGATTTGGTGAGTTTTTCATGGTTTTGGTCCATAGATCGATTGCTTTGGGTGTCGATCTACATTCCTACCCTTTCCCTAGCCCAATTTTGATAGATTTTCGAAGAATTTCTTGGTTTGACTTTTTGGAGCTCGTCACGAGCTAATTCGGTGAGCATTCCGGCAAACCAGTCCTGTCGCCGAAAATTCCGGCGAGAATTTCAGCGCCGCCAAATTTTTTTGAACCAGGCCTAGCGCCGCCGACTACTCCACCGAGAACTTCTTTGGTCCCAATTTTGACTGTTTTCCTTTTTTGTTTGCTCGTGTTTCGCGTGCGTGTCACCAAAACTAACAACAAGCTTCCGCAAACATTACATCCCGCACTCTCTGACACCCTTACACCCGGACATCATCCCCAACACCGGTTGCAAGTCATCATCAATACCAAAGGTATAACTTGCTCCTCCTCATTAACCCATATCTTGCTTCATGTGTATCTATCCTATGAGAGCAGCTCATTTTGTGTTTTCCTAAGCATTGTGCACTTGCCTTGTAAAGTGAGAGTGTGTAAGCAAATACAAAAGTTGACATAGTAGTATAGAAAGGGAGAGAAAGAATCAAAAAAAGCAAAAGAAAAATAGAAAGATACATAGTCACCCAATACAAAGAGAGTATCAAGCTTGTAAGCAAAGAGAGAGAGAAAGCATGACCAAGGCAAGTGTAGAAATCTGTTGTTTATCCTCTTTTGGCAAACAAGTTGTGGTCTCTCCTTGCATTGGCATGACAATCGAGATTAGTCTTCATTAGGACATTTTGAGCTCATTTTCATAGTCGTGCTAACACCATTCATCTCCACATGTGTGTACCCTCGTGTTTTTGTAGATTGTATCCTTTTTTCTTTTGATCTTTGGTTCTTTACCACCTTTAACAATAACCTTTTCTTTGGATCATTTGATTTGGCTTTCCACCTCCCTAACCTTCCACCAAAAGATTTTGAGAGTTTTATTTGTTCCTTTGGTGTGAGTTTTCTTTGTGATTTCACTTTGCAAGATAATAGTTCTCACTTGTGGCTACTTGTTTGATACAATCCCCAAGGTGAGGTAAAAGGCTAAGACCCACCACATTACCTTCCATATACAATCCTTGTTGTCTTGCATCATGGATAGGCACGGTGAGGCGAGACAACCACCTACACTCAAAGATGAAGAAAGATCATACATGACGCGCGCAAGCCACTACATCATTCAACGAGAGTTCCGTGACTGTTGCAATACCCTCGAGACGCACCAAGATGAACAATTCGGAGAAACTCAAGCCGAATTCAAGAGCATTGACAACCGCTTTGATGGCCTCCAAAAACAAATGCATGAAATGCGACAAGGCTTCTCCAACCTTTCTCAAGAGACAAGGGCCATGCACATCAACTTCACCAACCAAAATGAAGCCTTACAAAGGAAGATGGCCGAGCTCGCGTGGGACACAAGGCCATGTTCATGCACATCAAGCTCTTCAAGGAAATATTCAAGTGCATCAAGATTGTCACATCACCGTTCTCCTCTTCACGAAGATCCTCATGCAAGTGCTCCAAGACGCAATGAAGCCCCTGTGGTCGAAGATGGAAGTTCTTTGACTATGTACCTTCCCCACGGCATGCTGCAACATCAACCTATGATGGTACTTTCACCTAAAGGCCCCAAGCAAGGAGAGAAGAACACTATCATCATGCAAGGGCAATAGTGATCCAACAAGAGCAACCACGTGAACAACCTCGAGTTCATCGTCAACAACCGCAAGACCTCCACTACACAACAAGTGATAACTCCAATTTTGGATGAACAAGCTCGCTGACGATGTGAAGCTCTCAAAGACCCACCTCTTCGTCATCGCCATCATGAACGCCCATGCCACCACCATGGTCACCATGACGAGCCTCATCCAAAACATTAATACATGGAGCGTCGAATCATGAGGAGCGACACCAACCACGTCAAGAGGATCGAGACCATGACCTTCACCAAGAGGCCCATGTGCCTAATCCACGTCAACAACCGAGGAATGAGCCTCCCCCCTCACCATCAACCACGGAAAGAGGCTCCACATCCTCAACACCCACTTGAGGCCCAAGCGCCTCAACCTCGTCAACTTCCACACCAAGAGCAAGAGCAAGCTCCCCAACAACATCGCGAGAACCAAGTTCCACCTCCCCAAATGTGGCTCCTCAACCACAAGTGCAACAACAAGGTCACCAAGCTCGTCGCAATGATTGCATGGAAGATGCAGACCGTCAACAACATGGCAAACACCGCTACCGTGACAGTAATGAGGAAGAAACTTTTGGAAAGCTCAAGTTCACCATGCCCAAGTTCACCGGTTCGAATGATCCCGAAGAATACCTCTTATGGGCACTCAAAGTGGACAAAGTCTTCTGCATGCAAAACTATAGTGATGAGAAGATGATATCCATGAACTCGCTTGAGTTCGATGATTATGCTGACCTGTGGTGGGAATTAGTCCAAGTCGCTCGTGACGCAAGAGGAGAGCCTCCAATCACCACTTGGCACGACATGTAGGCTCATATGAGATCCTGCTTTGTTCCTTTTCACTACATGTGTGACGTCTTCAACAAGCTACAATCACTTACCCAAGGAATGAAGATGGTGGAAGATTACTTCAAGAAAATGGAGCTTAACATGATCTGCGCCAACACTGAAGAGCGCGACGAGCAAACAATGGCACATTTCCTCATCAGCTTGAACCACCCAATCAAACGCGTCGTCGAGTTCCAAAAGTACAACAACATGGTTGAGATTGTGCATATTGCAACCAAGGTCGAGCATTAAGTGCAAGAAGACATCAAATACAACAAGCCAAAGATGTACTTCACCTACAAGCAAGACTCAACCGCTAAACCAACGACCTTCAATGGAAGCTCCTCAAGTAACTCCAAGCCTCCTTTCAAGCCCACACTTCCTCAACAAAACCACTCCCAAGTTGCAAGCATACAAAAGATGACCTGCCTTTCAACGGTGGATGCTACAAGTGTGGAGGAAAAGGGCACAAGTTGGCCACATGTGGAAACAAGAGAGTTTTTCTCATTCATGACAATGGCGACGAGGAATACTTGAGTGAAGATGAATTTGATGCAAGAGTCAAAGAAGCAATGGCAAGGCAACATGTGGAAGATGATCAAGAACTCCTCATGTGTGAACATGACACAAGTCCTTCGCTTGCCGCCACAAGGATCTTGACTACTCAAGCCCAAGAACATGAAGATCAAAGATCCAACATCTTCCAAACACATGCCGGCATCAATGGGAAATCCATTGAAGTTATCATCGATAGAGGGAGTTACCACAACCTTGCAAGCACAGAGTTATATGAGAAGCTCAACCTCACCATCCATCCACACAAAGCACCCCTACCATGTCCAATGGCTAAGTGACCAAGGGTCTGTGAAGATCAAGCACACCATCTCAGTGACATTCTCAATTGGACCATACAAGGACATGGTAGAATGTCATGTGGTTCCCATGATGGTTTGCCATATGTTGCTTGGCCGACCATGGCAATTAGACAAAAGTGATCTACATGATGGTCGCACAAATGTGTATACCTTCAAATGGCTTAACAAGACATGTGTTTTTTTGCAACCGATGACTCCAAGCCAAATAATTGCGGATAATGCAAAAACTTTAGCAAGGGCGGCAACCACACAACCTACTTGTGAGAAGAGTGGTGAGTGAGAGAACCACCATATAGCGAGTGAGAGCCAAAAGCCAAACTCGAGTGGAAAAACTAAGAGTTTTCTTCTTGTCACCAAAAGTGAGATGCGAGAAGTGTGGAATAACCCATCCATCTTGCACTAAGTCCTCATTTGCAAGGGACTAGCGCAAGGAACTAATGACTTGACAAATATTCCTCCCTCTTTGATGGCTATTTTGCAGGAATTCAAGGACATGTTTCTCAAAGAGCTCCCTCATGGACTACCTCCTCTTCACAGAATCGAGCACCGCATTGACCTCATACCCGGTGTACCTCTACCAAACCGTGCCACTTACGGCACGAACCCGGAGGAGTCGAAGGAGATCGAACGCCAAATGAACCAACTCGTCTCTTAAGGTTTGATCCAAGTGAGCACTATTCGAAGTACGGTACCCGTGATTCTTGTCCCAAAAAACGGATGATACGTTGTGGTTATGCATGGACTGTCGTCCAATCAATGCTATTATGGTGCGTTATAGACATTCTATACCACATCTTGACAACATGCTTGATGAGTTGTGTGGAGCCACTATTTTCTCGAAAATTGATCTTCATAGTAGTTACCATCAAATACGCATGGCGGAAGGTGATGAGTGGAAAACTGCCTTCAAGACCAAACTTGGTCACTATGAATGGTTGTTCATGCCTTTTGGATTATCTAATGCCCCATCCACCTTCATGTGCTATGAATCATATTTTGAGATCTCTCATTGGAAAAAGTGTTGTTGTCTATTTTGATGATATTCTTATTTATAGCAAGTCGCTTGCGGAACATGTTATACATGTTAAGGAGGTTTTGCAAATCCTTCGAAATGAAAAGCTATATGCTAACCTTCCCAAGTGTACTTTTGCTAAAGACAAGTTGATGTTTCTTGGTTTTTTTCTTTCTTCCAATGGAATTGAAGTTGATGTTTCCAAGGTAAAAGACATACAAGATCGGTCCATTCCCACAAATACGAGATTGGTCCATTCCCACAAATGCTAGTTTATATCGTCGCTTTGTGAAGGATTTCTCTACCATTTCTTTCCCTCTCAATGAGTTGACAAAAAGAGTGTCACATTCGTGTGGGGAAATTCTCAACAAAAATCTTTTTATGAGCTTAAAAAGAGGCTCACTGAAGCACCTCTTCTTGCTTTACCGGATTTCACAAAAAAAAATTGAGATAGAGTGTGACGCTAGTGGAATTGGCATTGGAGGAGTCCTCATGCAAAATGGACATCCTATTGCTTACCATAGCGAGAAACTTGATGGTGCACGCCTTAACTATCCGATTTATGACAAAGAGATTTTTTCCTTAGTTTGTGTCCTTCAAGTTTGGCAACATTACCTTTGGCCTAAGGAATTTATCATACATTCCAACCATGAGTCGTTGAAATATCTCAAAGGCCAAACCAACTATAGTAAAAAGCACGCTAAGTGGGTTGAGTTTATGGAGTCTTTTCCGTACATCGTCAAGTATAAGAAAGGCAAGGATAATGTAGTTGCAGACGCTTTGTCTCGCAAGAACACAAGCCTTCTTACTTGACTCAAAGTAAACATGTTGGGTCTTCATGACATAAAAACTTTGTATGCTTTCGACCCGTTCTTTGGATCAATATTCGCAAAATGTTCAAGTGTCAAGGATTTGATGACTTCTATTTGCATAAGGGTTTTCTCTTTAAACAAAACAAGCTTTGCATTCCAAAGTCATCTCTCTAAAACTTTCTTCCCCAAGAGTCTCATGGTGGAGGCCTTATCGGTCACTTTGGCCATGACAAGACATTGGACATGCTCTCCACACATTACTATTGGCCCAAGATGAAGCGAGACGTGGAGTGCCATGTGGTGCCGCATTTGGGGGAGGTGGAACTTGGTTCTCGCGACATTGTTGGGGAGCTTGCTCTTACTCTTGGTGCGGTAGTTGACGAGGTTGAGGCGCTTGGGCCTCAAGTGGGTGTTGAGCATGTGGAGCATTTTTCCATGGTTGATGTTGAGGGGGAGGCTCATTCCTCGGTTGTTGACATGGATTAGGCACATGGGCCTCTTGGTGAAGGTCATGGTCTCGATCCTCTTTACATGGTTGGCGTTGCTCCATATGATTCGATGCTCCATGTCTTGATGTGGTGTAGGAGGCTTTTCATGGTGACCATGGTGTCAGTGTTGTTGTTCATGATGCCGATGATGACGAGGAGGATCTTAAAGAGCTTCACGTCGACGACGAGCTTATTCTTCCAAGTTGGAGTCATAGTTTGTTGTTGAGTGAAGGTCTTGAGGTTGTGTACGTTGAACTTGAGGTTCCAGTTGAGGTTCTTCACGTAGTTTCTCTTGTTGGATCACTAGTGCTCTTGCGTGATGATGATGTTCCTCTCGCCTTGCTTGTGGTCTTGAGGAGAAATTACCATCATAGCTTGACATTGCAGCCTGTCATGGAGAAGGTACATATTGTGAAGAGCTCATGGGTTCAAGCACGGGGGCTTCATTACGTCTTGGAGCACTTGCATGAAGATCTTATTGAAGAGGAGAATGATGGAGTGACGAGCTTGACACACTCGAATGGTGCCTTCAAGAGCTTGGTGCGCGCAAATGCGACCTTGTGTAGCTTTTCACTCCATTGCTGAAGCATTGAAGTGTGTTGTTTGTCTCTGTGATAACATGTTCAGAGCTTCATTTTGATGCCCGAAGTTGTGTTGCATGGCATGGATTTGCCTTTTGAGTCCATCGAAGCATTTTTCGATGCTCTTGAACTCGGCTTGAGTCTCTCCGAATTGTTCATCTTGTCTTGTCTCAAGGGTGGTGCAACGTTCACGGAATTATTGTCTAATGATGAAGTGCTTTGCTTGCGTCATGTATGGTCCTTCTTCATCTTCTTCTTTGGTAGGTGGTTGGCTCGCCTCACCGTGCATATCCATGATGCAAAAAAACAATGATTGTAGATGGAAGGTAATATCTGGTGAAGGTTATCCTTTTACCTCACCTTTAGGAGTGAATCAAAGTAGAAGCCACACGTGAGAAATATACACTTGCAAAGTGAAATCTCAAAGAAATATCACACTAAAGAAAGAACTAAAAACTCTCAAAAGATTTTGGTGGAAAGTTACGATGGTGGAATGCCAAAGAAACAACCAAATGAAAAGGATAGTCAAACATGGGTAAAATCCAACAAAACTCAAGTCAAAGGAAAAAATGTCAACTTAAAAGGGTGACAGGAACCTACGAATATACACACATGTGGATATTATTGGTATTAGCACGACTATGAAAATGAGCACAAAATGTCCTAACGAAGACTATGCTCGGGTATCATGCCAATGCAAGGAGACATGGTGGCCTGTTTTCAAAGAGAAAAATGAGCAACGGATTTGTGCACTTGCATTGGGCGCTCTTATTTCTCTTGCTTACAAGCTTGAGACTCTCTTATGCTATGAGACTATTTTTCTTTTTCTTTGTATCTTTTTCTTTTGTTTCTTTCTCTCTCTTATTTTGGATTTTTTCTCTCCCTTGATGCAGCCAAGCCACTCTTAATTTTGCTCTTACACTCTCACTATCCAAGGACAAGTGCACAATGCTCAAGCAAACATAAGATGATCCACTCTCGGTGGGATAGGTACACACAAAGGAAGATACGGGTTAATAAGGTGACACAAGTTATACCTTAGTTTGTGATGATGTACTTCCAGTCGGTGGTGCGGGAGGATGTTCAGGTTTCGTGGTATCGACGAGCATGGATGAAGTTGCGGAATTTTGCTGTTATTTGCTAACATACACATGAAACACAAACAACAAAGGGAAATTAGCCAAAACGGAGAGGAGGCAAAACTAGTCAAAAACATGTGATAGGGCCGAAGACTCCGTGCTTCAGGGCCAGAGACTCTGGGGTCGGGGATCTGCTGCTCGAACTTGCTCATGTTCTTGAGCAGAAATCCATGCCTTGGGGCCTCAAATCCGCAAATATTTGGCCAAAATTGCACTAGGAAACATAGGCAAAAGTTGGACCAACACCTTAGACAAGATTTAGTCGGATCAAAACCACAAATAACACTCCAAAACGAGATATCAATCCAAAGGCAAATTTGGGGCTCTTTTTTGGGGGATTTTTGAATTTATGGTGGATAAAAGAAAATTTTGTGGAGATCGTGATCAATGAATCTCTTGCTACAAATATGTTAGGGGTGACCCCTTAGGTTGCCTGATCTTTCACGAATCTTCATGGAAATTAAGGTGAAGGAGAGTGGGGGTGAGGAAGAGGAGGAAATACATGAACACACACACGAAGAACACAATGAACACATGCACACACAATATACAATACAAGCTTATAGCTCACAGCAACGACAACTGGTTCGATACAATCCCTAGGATCAGTGGCGGGTAAGAACACACTCTCTCTCTAACTAGCACGACGAGCAGGAGGCTTGGAAAGACCTTGAAAACTTGGAGAAGTGACACCGACTCTAAGGCCTTGTACAACTTGAACGCACTATATAAAGCTCAAGAGGTTGGGGATAATTGGTGCTCCTTATCAAGGAGCATGAGATTAGAACTAGATAGATCCTCGAATATGTTTCTTCTAATTCAATTATCTAAGTCTAGGGTGACAATAAGGATGAGGTGGTCTATATATAGGCCAACAACTAAACAAGGGTACTTAGGCATAAATTGGAAGTTTGGGATGAATTGGGGATTACATGGCTAGGCCCAAAAATCCTTAACATGTATGTCATCACTTAGGCCGAAGACTCTGGGGTAGTCTTCGGGGTAGACTCTAGGGTCGCTGTTGTAGTCTCTATATGGGGTGGCAGAGTCTGGGTCAGAGTCTTCATGCTCTCTGGGGCAGTATCCGGGAGGGTGTACTGGGAGCTCTAGGCGCCGGTCCGGAGTCCTGCGTGGAGTCCTTGGGCGGCACACTAGAGACTGCTGTGTTGGAGGCCGGAGAATCTAGGCTTCATGGTCGGAGACTTCGGTGCTTCAGCCTCAGCTATGACATCTTCTTGTCTAGCTCCTGGTTCTTCTTTCGAGGGGGCTTGTCGATGTGTCGAGACTTTGTAGCTGAGTATGCATAGTCTAGTGGCATGAAGAATCAAGCTATTCAAGGAGAGGAGTGAGTTAACCTTATCTTGTAGGTGTTTGGCTCAAGCACACATCATTGGTCCACTTGAGGGACTTGGTGGTGTGGATGTAGAGACGTCCGTAAGACGAGATGCATCATAGTCGGATGAGGTCAAGATCATCAAAACCTTAACTAATTCAGTACTACCCATGTAAACCCTAGTGAGGTAGTACTATATAAGCCTCCCTAGGGTACCCTCTACAGGGACACGCTTTGTTACACCCCATAGAGGTGACTCGCTACCCTCATTTTCGAGCTCATAATCCCTTGTAATCTCATATAGATCAATACATCTAGCAGGAAGAGGGCTGAACCTCGGTAAAACCCTGAGTCTCCTAAATTTTGATCCGTAGATGCCTCACTCGCCCTTTCCCTCATCGACTCAATTGCTACGCCCGATAGCGACTGTCGTGGCCATTCCCATGACAAGATGTCTAGGGGAGCTTCGATTTGGGCATTATAGACCACGCCTGGCTCCGGGTTGCTGCTTTCAGCATTTTGGCGGTGCTCTCATGGAGAGAGACAAAGGCAGCGATGGTATGGAAGGCGCATGGCTCCTTCAATAAGGTGTGTGGTTCTGACTTGCTCCGGATCTGCAATCATGTGGCATTGCCTCTCCCTCCTGGTGACCATAGTGGTGTGGAGGTGGGTGGGCGCAGCGAGGTGGTCGGCAGATGCGGTGGAGGTTGGGGAATTAGAGATACTACAGCATTGTGGAGTTCATAATCAGAGGCACATGATCAGCCTATGATTCACGACGTTGACGGTGAATGACTCCAGGCCCTGACGCTAGTGGCACGCCAGGGTTTACTTAACCTCCATCGGAGGCCCCTTTCTAGACTCGTGGCTTTTTGCCACAGCTTCATGTGGCCTTGATGGTGCTAGCGGTGGAGCTTGCAGCTAGAGACTAGATCTCGATGACGGTGTCCGAGGACCCAATTGCTTTTCCTTTTTTTAGTTAGGGTCTTTTTTGTAATTGGCATGGACCTAATTAGAATTTATCTCTTTTCTGAGGTCCTTATTATAATTTGTACCACACCGCCTAGAATTTAATGAAGTATCCAAGCCTTTCGGGGCCTTTCCCCTATTCAAAAAAGCAATGGGATAAGCATGTGCGCAACATACAGACTTCTCTAGACATTTTCAGCCTGGCAAATAGTGGCATACTCCGCCATGAATCCATTCATTTTGGTCCGTCAGATTCTTTTGTCCAATGGGTTGTATGTTTCTACGTAGTCCCATATGTTAAGGTTTTGAATATGAGCCATATGACTAGAAAGATCCAACAGTTTCCATAACCTGATATTGCATACTATATAGAAGTATTGATGTAGCCCAACATATGGAAATCACCATTAGTCCATATCATGCTACACCAACCACTCCTACTAAGGTGAATTACTTCCATACCTTGTCTTCCTTTGATCATCATTTGAATGGGATCCTACTTGCTTCAAGTGCCTATTGTATGACTAGGCCCATGACCATGACACCAAGAGGAGGAAAGGATGCACCAGTAGCCAAGACCTCTAAGCAAGAAGTCTCGAAGAGAAGACGCAAGAAGTTGTTGGCCAAGGACCGGAGTCTCCGCCCTTAGACCCTAGAATCTCCGGCCTGCCGCCACAAGGACTCTGAAAAGGACTCCGGACCAGCGCCTGGAGCTCCCAGTACACCCCTCGAATACTACCCGGAGAGCATGAGTACTCCACCCAGGACTCCTCCCCCGCTTCCAGAAGCTACAACATCCACCCCAGAGTCTACCTCGGAGACAACGTCGGAGTCTCCGGCCACACCGGAGTCTCCGGCCCTCGACCCCGGAGTCTCAAGTGTAAGTGAGCATGCCTGCGCGCCTTGAGTTGGGCTAGGCCCATGTACCCCCCCCTATTATACCTAAAATACTCCTAGCTCGTGGTTGGCCTATATATATGCCACCACTCCCTCCTTGAAACCCTAGAGATGATGATGAATTGAGGCATGTGCCTAACCCTAGATGGAAACCCCTCTCTATAGTTTATCTATGAGTTGTACAAGGCCTTCATCTTGCGAGTGTGTGAGTCAAGTCGTCAAGACCCTCCTCAAGTGTTTTGTAGCATCCTAGAAATTCCCCAATTAGAATTTGCTTGTTCTTTTACTTTATTGCATCATCATGATATCATGCTACTGTCATCATGCCACATTAATTTAAGGATCATATCAAACCTTGCTTTTTTTCATCTTTCTTGCATAAATGTTATCACCTTTACCCTCTGCCCTCTTTTTTCTCTCAATATTTTTTTATACAAGATGGGATCTACTTGCTAGGATCCTATTTTTATTACAGATGTTTTGTCCATTGCTAAACCCTAAACTTCATCTGGTATAGATGCCTATGAGGATATTATAAGGGCATCCTCCTTTCTTCTATTATTATTCCCTCTTTGCCTCCATTTGTGTCCAAACACCCTCCGTTCAAATCCTCCTAAAAGTTTCAAAAGGTTATTTCTAAGGTACAAGTGTTTGAATATAAAATAGACCAATAAAAAAATAGGACGAAAAGGTTTTGAGTTGTAATGAATGTTTGAATTGACTCAACAAATAAATAATCACATAAAAATAAAACAGTTTAAAAAAAGGAAGAGAGAAACAAACCTGCAACATGTCTTTTTGCCTGGCCCTACTCGTAGCACCAGCAGTGGCCCAACAACCAACCTCTTCTCTGTGACCCATCCAGACTTCCTTTTATCTTCCTCCCTCTGCACTTTGGCCCAGCTGGCCCATTTACCTTTCCCTGTTTGTCTTCTCCCGAGAGAAGAAGAGGGCACACAGCGTGTGAGCCTCTTTTGGCTACGTCCACCACCGCGCCAACCCCCTCTCGCTTTTATCCACCCTGGAGACCTCTCACGAACCCTAGCCTCAACCCCTCCTCGTGCCGCCATCAGCTCCCCATCTCTCCATGCCTTTGCTGCCGCCCACCTGATCGAGTCCAGGCACCGATCTCGCTGTTGTTTTGCTGCAACCGCACCACCGTCGACGTGTCCCTGTCATGCTTGAGCAGCGGTGAAGTGACCAGAGAAGACACGCAAGCCGCGGAAGCCCTTGAGCCGCGCATCACCTAGAGAGCGGTGGAGAAGACCTGGAGCAACTTCCGCATGTGGACGTCGTCACCGTGAGCCACAACCCACAACACATCGCCATGGCCTCCTCCCTCTTGTCGTTGTTCTCTTCCGTCTTCGGTCGAGCCAGCCGTCCCTAGCCCCACCAAGGTGAGCTCCCCTCTTCTCTCCCTGGCCTCGCCCCTTCCTCTACATCTCCAGCACACGCTGTAGCCGCCACGCATGCGCCATGCACGCCCCATGCCCGATGCGCACACCACCTGCAGCCTAGCGTGACACCTACCGACCTCTATTCCCGATGATCCCCTGTCCTACTCCGTATTCCTCCTGTGCCAAAGAGAAAACGCGTGCATAGAGAGCACTCCCACCTTCCCAGCATAACTCACGGTACACCAATCCGCTTCTTGTAGCCGACAACATCTTCCTTGAAAGATCACACTTTATCACTCTCTTTGCAGCAAACCATCTGAACCCGGTTAATTTCCGTGTCCCTCCGACCACCTCCGGTGAAGTACTTAACATCCCTACGAAGAGGGTACTGCCCTATTTCTATATCACCAGGCCACGCTTCAATCTGTTGATCATATCTCCGGGAATCATCTATTGAAGATCGCAACATCTCTCTGTGAAACAGCTCCCTTTTCCGTCAGTTTACATTCGAGAATCCGCCTATGTTTCCCGCTTGCTCGCATCCTTCACAATCATTTTCCGGCGAGGCTTCCTTGACCAAAGTTGTTCTCCTACGATCCCTCTTTGCACCAACGCAGACAGCACCTCAATCCGACTATCCTAGCGCTCGCAATGATATGGCAAAGTCTGTCCCAGCTAGCCGCAAAATGCGATCCAGAATTCTGTTCAGATCCGTCCATGGTGTTTTTGCTTTCTCATCCCTGCACTCTTCAGCATAATTGCGTTCTCAAACCCCTGCATCTGGCCTTTTTCCTTGTAACCATTTTTGTCTCTCGGTTTCCTCATCGGGTCCTTCTGCTATTTTCTGGAATCACCCGCAGGTCCTTCCACCACGATCAAGTCCCTAGACTTTTCAAATATTTCAAACTAAAATTCAAATTCTCAAGTCAACCAAGCTTTGACTGCTTTGACCAGGACCAAAACTTTTGAATTTGCAAAAAAATTCCAAAACTTAAAATGTATCTAATCTATTTTTCATAATAATTATCCTAGATAGTCAAGCTATTAACAATTTTGTCATTTTTAATCTAAAATACATTTATTAAATAGTTTTAAATAGATAATCCCAAATTCGGCAAATAATATATATTTTCTGATCAGAAAAATGCAAGGATAATTAATATGCTAGCCAAAATAATTTCTAGGTAATTGTAATTTCGAAATTGTTTTAATATTATTAAAATGCCTTTTCCTTACTAAATTTAGAATTTTAATTTCGTAAATCAGAATTCAACAAATAATATGTCTAAATCGATCAGTGTGACGAGACCTTTCCAATTGTGCATTCCATACTTGTAATTGAATCATGCATCATAGATAACTTGTAAGATCAGAACTGTTTATGCAAGGAAAACATGATGAATTAAATTGAAATATAATCATTTCTTGTTAATAATGCCTCACTAATGTTGTATCATCATTTTACTGTGCAAATGATGTATTCAACATGGTTTACATCATTAAAATTTTCATGTCAAGCATCCTATCATGATCATGCCGGTTCTTCCGAATTAGTTGTAATTGTTGCATCGCTTGTTCCTTTTAGTGCTTTGCTTCTTCTCGGATAGGACGATGAGATGTGATGATTTTCGATAAGTTATTCAGATATGTATCTTCTGCAATGGTTCCCAGGAGAGCATCTTCTCTCTTGTACCAATTTTTGCTTTATGGATTTACTTCTCTCTATTGTTATCCGTGTTGTGATGCTTTATTTTTTGTACCATATATATTCCTCCAGCCTATATTGTGTTGGTCACTTCCTATTGCCTGTTGTTTGGTAGATAGTTAGCCTAATGAGTCGTAGTTGTTTGCTCAGGTGTTGGTTCGAGTCGTCGAGTTCCATAATTTTTGAGAGGTTGTCACATGTTTGATGTTGGAGATAATCATGGTTCTACTTACAACTTGATAATTAAAATGATGGGAATAAATATAACTAATAAAGAGACACCCGTGGGCAATAGTTGAGATTTGAAGTTCACGCGGAACACCAAAACCAACTAACCACAAAAACACACACACACACATACAAAGCTTATGGTGGATGGGTATGGAAGGTGGCGTGTCCAAGAACAATCCGAAATCAAGATGTTGTAATGGCAAGTAAAGAACCACGATGATCACAAAGCAAAACAAGTTAATCCACAAGATATGAATATATACAAGGAAACACACATGGTGGGATAAATGGGACTTGTGCGACGGAGAAAGTGAGCTAAGAACCAAATGATTACCTAGCGAATACTATAAGCTCGTGTCGCACAAGTGCAAGGAGAGATGCTAGTTCGATTACAATAAAGTTGGTGGGCTACAAGATATGCACAATAAGTACCACCTATTTGATGTTCATCGAGCTTGTGCTTCCTATTCTATGAGGCACTTGTTTGTTTCTTTTTCTTATTTTTCTTTTTCTATTTTTTTCTCTTTTTCTTTCTTTTTATTTTCTTTTTCACTTGTCTCTTCCTTGTGCCAACAACTATACAATATAACAATATGAGATAGCGCGCTCACAACTTTTGCTCGGAATTCTACAAGGTATCAAATGTACATAGCCCAAGCAATCATAGGAGGAACTAGTCTCAATAGGTGTTTTTTGAATGCAAAGATAGTGTAGCTCAAGAAGGAAAGTAAGTGGGGAGAAGATGCGGAATGTTTATACCTTTCATCGACGATCTTCACCCTTTATTGGTGGATTACGCCTTGCTCACGGAATTTGGATGTAGTAGATAGAATGAACCATGAATATGATGTAGAGCTTCTTCTCCTCTCGAAACAAGCTAAAGAACACCAAAATCCGAGTTCATATGAAAAAGTTATGCTCAAAATCGTGATGCACATTTTTCTATCAGCAGAGGGGCGGAAACTCTGGTCTGGGAGTCCGCAAACTCCGGTCTGGGGGCCGGAAACTCTGGTCTGGGGACCAAATCTCTGGTCCGGAGGTTCTAGGACACGAACGGCACAAGTTTTGGGCGAAAAACTCGAACCAAAACCTCAAATTGGTGGAGGAAATCAAGGAATTAGGCCATGAGAACGCAGGGGAAGGTAGATCAACAAGTTTAGCAAGTAATCCATGGATCAAAACCTACCAAAACGCACTTAAATCATAGATCGATCCAAAACATGAATTGGGGCTGTTTTTGGTGGAATTTTCGAATTTATGGGGAAAAGACCAAATCGAAGAGGAATCCATGGCAACCAAAAGCTGCTGATACCAGATGTTATGGGGTAACCCCGTGGGTGGCCCGATCTTCACGGATCTCGTGGTCAAATCGATGGGAAAGCGAGGGGAAAGGGAGAAGGTAGCGGAAGCAGACGCGCACCTCGTGAAGAACACAATGAACACACAAAAAACTCACACGATATAAGGCCGATTGCTCCCGCCGGTGGCCACCGGTCCAATAGAATCCTCGCAAGGAAAGATTGGTCAACGTGCTCCCTCGATCCCACGCGGAGATGTAAGAACACCTTGGAGAGGGTCTTGACGTCTTGGCAAAGGGACACCGATGCCAAGGCCTTGTACAACAAGGGAGGCACGATGCAAACTCCAACGAGGTGGTTACGATAGTCGATCCCCTATGGTAGAAGGGGATGAGGCAAAACTAGAGATTCCACAAGGGGGTTGTCTTTAGTCTATCATCTATGCCTCGGGTTACATGAGGGGGTGGGGGCACTATATATAGGCCAGCCACTAGTTCAAGGGTACTTTAGGAATAAAAGGGGAAAGTCTGGGCGAACTAAGGGGTACATGGGCCAAAGGCCCAGCTGGCGGTGCGCAGGCCCATACGCTCAGGCCAGAGACTCCGGTGTGGTGGTCCGGAGACTCCAGTCTGGGCTAGAGATTCCCGTCGGTCTCCGGTCCGTTTCCGGAGGGGCCTTCTGGCTGTTCTCGAGCTCGATCTGGGGGTCGGTCCGGAGATGGGCTGGAGATTTCAGGATATGCAGGCAGGAGACTCCGGTGTCTTCAGGCCGGAGACTTCGGTGTGGCCGGAGAGTTTGGTGTGCGTAGGCTAGAGACTTCGGTGCTCCAGCTGCTGCTTCTTCCGTCTTCTCTTCCAAGCCTCCGTCGTGTCGGGCTTGGTGCTCTAGGCTTCCTCCCATGCCTCTATACTTGTTGGTGTGAACCTATCATGGATATGGAACGGAGTATGAAGTAGTATACCATTCAGGCCTCGTTTTGCATGAGAGGTTTGAAGTGTTTTGCCGAGTATTATCCCGGCCCAATCTCAAAACACCAGAAAACTCGTGTAGGCTGTTTTGCAGGCAGGTTTCTGTTGGGCCAAGCCCCGACAATCCCAGGAAAACCGTTCGATCCTGGTGTAACTCGCGACACGCCTACTCCCTCGCGTTTCTGCGACCGGACGCGTCGCAGCTCTGTTGGCTTTGTCAAATCAGAGAGGATTGGGGTGGAATCTAGGGGGTTGGGTGTCCCAAGCGTTTTCACGAAATCCTCTTAGGTTTATACTCTGTAATCCCAGATAAACCGCCTCTGCAAAACGAGGCCTCAATGGGGTAGGAAGTGGGATTGCATAGAGGACCGGATTCACCTTTGGAGTCCATGACGACTTGGCATAAGTTGGAGACCATGATGTGGTAACGACCGAAGGTCAGGCTACATCAACGTGTGTACCATGGTCCGCAAGTGATTTTCTATAAACAAGTATATCATCGAAATAGACAACGACACTCTTGCCAATGAGAGAACGCAAAATATTGTTGGGTTCACAACATAGAAAACAAAAAAATTCCTACGATGGGAACTATAGGCCAAGATCTATCTACTAGATACAAGCAACGGGTGGATATACATCCATAGAGAACTTAACCTCGAAGACAACAAAGCTTTGTTAACGAGATGGAACTCGTGGATGATGTAGTCGTACACTTGCCGATCTCAAGATCATGATGACGTCCAGCAGGTCCGGCTCCAGCACGTCCATCAGATCCAGCTCCAGCAAGTCCAGCACCGCAAAGCAGCGGTGCATCCGTGATCGCACACACGTCCGATACCCCGACAACCTCCGTCCTTCGCTCTAGGAAAGTAGTAGAAGCAGCAACTTCTTTCCAGATAAAGCCACTGAGAACATGTATCTCGCTAATCCGAGACCATGGGGAATAACTAGAGGGGGAGAGATCCTTCATGAGGAGGTGTGTGTTGTGAGGAGGAGAGGGGGGCCTTATTTAGGGAAGAGGGGAGGCACCCAAGGGCCATGGCGTGGCAGCCATGGTGGTGCCCCCACCTCTTCCACATTCATGTGGGTGGATCTCCCACTCCCATAAAAAGCGTCCACTCAAAATTCCACTCACACATGCATTAAATTTCCACCAAATTTAATGCAAGCTCTCATTAAATAAAACTATTTTATTTATTTTATTCAGAATTTTGTTAATTAAATTAATTAACAAACATTCACATAAAACCCCCTGCAACATTTCAATATCACATGCAGAACCAATTTCAGCAATTTCACCCGAAACAGTTTCGGTGTCTATTGAAATAATTCCAGCGCTTTCTTAAATCTTTATCTGAAACATATTTGCTCCAAATGGTGTCGGTATCCCTTAAGTGTGTCACCCTACGGTTCGTAAATAATGCAGACATGATCGAGACCCCTCTCCGATCAATAATCAGCGGCGGGACTTGGAGATCCGTACTAACTCCCACATATTCAACGATGACTCTTGTGATCGTGTGAACCTTTAACGTCATAACTAAATCCCTTTGTCTCGTGATATATTACTTGTCCGAGATTCGATCATCGGTATCCAAATACCTAGTTTGATCTCGTTACCGCCATGCACTCTTTTCTCATTCCCGTGATATAACATTCTAGTGATCACATCACCTGCTTGCAAGCTATTTCAATGTGATATCATCGAGAGGGCCCAGAGTATATCTATCCGTCATTGCGATGGACAAATCTCACTCTTGATCCATGAGCGTCAACATAACACCTTCGTAGCACTGAACCCACCTTTATAGTCACCCTGTTATGGTGTGATGTTTGATGTTATCAAAATACTCTTCCGGTGTTAGCAATTAACATGATCTCATGGTCTAAGGACTAAGATTAGTTCGTATGATGTTATAGCAATATAAACATAATGAATCTGATCGTAATGCTATACTTCGGATGAATGTTCATCACATCATTCCACCAATGTTGTGACCTCGTTATTAACAACATCCAATGTCCATGATTAGGAAACCTTGATCATCTTGTTAATCAATGAGCTAGTCTATAGGAGAGGCATAACTAGGAACCTTTTGTTTGTTTATTAAACACACATGTATTGACGTTTCCAATCAATACAATTATAGCATGCAAAATAAACATTTACCATAAACAAGGAATAATATAATAACCACTTTATTATTGCCTCTCGGGCATATTCCCTTCAAATATGATTCATGAGGCACATGAAGGTGGATGGGGCATTAGATAAACCAAAGGGCATAACCAACCATTCATAGAGACCAAGTTTGATTTTGAAGGCGGTTTTCCACTCATCACCTTCAGCCATGCGTATTTGATGGTAACCACTACGAAGATCAATTTTCGAAAAAATAGTGGCTCCACACAACTCATCAAGCATGTCATCTATACGTGGTATGGGATGTCGATGACGCACGGTGATAACATTGATTGGACGTCAGTCCGTGCATAACCGTAATGTATCATCCATTTTTGGAACAAGAATCACGGGTACGGCACTTGGACTAGTGCTAACTTGGATCAAAGCTTTGGAGACGAGTTGGTTTATTTGACGTTCAATCTTCTTTGTCTCCTACGGGTTCGTGCAATAAGCGGCGTGGTTTGGAAGGGGTGCGCCGGGGATGAGGTCAATGCAATGCTCAATTCCGCGAAGATGAGGTAGTCCATGTGGAAGTTCTTCGGGGAACACATCCTTGATTCCTGCAAAACAATCATCAAAGATGGAGGAACATTGGTTAATTCATTAGTGCCTTGTGCTAGTCCCTTGCAAATGAGGACATAGTGCAAGATGTATGGGTTGTTCCGCACATCTCTCATCTCACTTTTGGTGGCAAGGAGAACAATCTTAGTTTTTCCACTCGGGTTTGGCTTGTGGCTCTCACTTACTATGAGGTGGTTCTCTCGCTCACCGCTCTTCTCACAAGTAGGTGTTGTGGTTTGTGCCCTCGCTAAAGCCTTTGCATTGTTCGCAATTATTTGGCTAGGAGTCATTGGTTGCAAAACACATGTTTTGTTGAGCCATTTGAAGGTGTATACATTGGTCCGACTATCATGTAGAGCAGCCTTGTCGAATTGCCATGGTCGACCAAGGAGCATGTGGCAAACTGTCATAGGAACCACATCGCACTCCACCGTGTCTTTGTAAGGACCAATGGCGAAGGAGACCGATACAGTATGCTTGATCTTCACGGACCCTTGGTCACTTAGCCATTTCACGTGGTAGGCGTGCTTGTGCGGATGGAGAGTGAGGTTGAGCTTCTCACACAACTTGGTGCTAGCAAGGTTGTGGCAACTCCCTCCATCAATGATTACTTTGATAGATTTGCCATTGATGCCGGCTCCTATTTGGAAGATATTTGACCGTTGGTCTTCATCTCTTGTGCTTGAGTGGTCAAGATCCTTGTGACGACAAGCGATGGACTTGCGTCATGTTCACACATAAGGAGTTCTTGGTCATCTTCCACTCATTGCCTTGCCATTGCTTCCTTGACTCGGGCATCAAATTCATCTTCACTCAAGTACTCTTCATCGCCATTGTCATGGATGAACAAGACTTTCTTGTTTCCATACTCGGCCGACTTGTGTCCTTTGCCTCCATACTTGTAGCATTCACCGTTGAAAGGTGTATCACTCTTTGCTTGTTTCCACTTGGGGGCAACTTTCCTTGAGGAAGTGTGGGCTTGAAGGAAGGCTTGGAGGTACTTGAGGAGCTACCATTGAAGGTTGTTGGAGTAGCGGTTGAAGCTTGCTTGTAGGTGAAATACGTCTTGGGCTTGTTGTACTTTATGTCCCCTTGCACTTGACGTTCGGCCTTTGTTGCGATGTGCACAAGCTCAACCATGTTGTTGTATGTTTGGAACTCGACAATGTGCTTGATTGGGTGGTTCAAACCAATAAGGAAGCGTGCCATAGTTTTCTCTGTGCGCTCTTCACTGTTGGCACGGATCAAGTTGAGTTCCATTTCCTTGAAGTACTCTTCCATGGTCTTTGTCCCTTGACGCAGCGATTGAAGGTTGTTGAAGAGGTCGTGCATGTAGTGCGCGGGGACAAAACGGGATCTCATGTGAGCCTTCATGTCATGCCAAGTTGTAATTGGTGTCTCTTTCCTTGCGTCATGAGCAACTTGAACTTGTTCCCACCAAAGGTTGGCGTAATCATCAAACTCAAGCTAAGCCATGGAGACCATCTTCTCATTGCTATAATTGTGCATGCGGAAGATCTTGTCGACTTTGAGTGCCCATGAGAGATATTCTTCGGGGTCATTGGATCCGGTAACTTGGGCATTGTGAACTTGAGCTTGCCGAAAGTTTCTTCATCATTGCGGTCATTGCGACAAGCTTGGTGACCTTGTTGATGATCTTGTGGTTGGGGAGGTGGAACTTGGTTGTCGCGACCTTGTTGAGGTGCTTGCTCTTGCTCTTGGTGTGGTTGTTGACGATGTTGAGGCGCTTGGTCCTCATGAGGGTGTTGAGGATGTGGATTAGGCGCACGGGCCTCACGACGAAGATCATGGTCTTGAGCCTCTTGACGTGGTGGGCGTCACTCAACTTGTCCACTTGACGCTCCATGTTTTGGTGTGGTGGAAGAGGCGCCTCGTGATGACCATGTTGTCGGTGTGGACGTTCATGCCGGTGATGACGAGGGGGAGGATCTTGGAGAGCTTCACAGCGAAGATGAGCTTGATTCTCCAAATTAGAGTCATCACTTGTTGTGTCAAGTATGTGTCGCAAGCGATGTCGGTAGATTTGCGGTTTGGCTCGCGGTTCTTCTTATGGTTGTTCTTGTTAGATCACTTGTGCCCTTGCGTGATGACAGTGTGCTTCTTGCCTTTCTTGGGGCCTCGAAGAGAAATCACCATCATACCTTGACGTTGCGGCGTGCCGTGGGGAAGGTACATAGTTCGAAGAATTTCCATATTCAACCACGGGGGTGTCATTGCGTCTTGGAGCACTCAGACAAAGGTCTTGTTGAATAGGTTCATGACGACGGGAAGAACTTGAAGAGCTTGATACAGGTGAACGTGGTCTTGCCATTCCTTCGATGAGGCATCAAAGATTATCATTTGTTTCGGCAACAGAGCGTTGGAGCGCTTCATTTTGATGGCCAAAGTTGTGATGCATTGCGTGCATTTGCCTTTCGAGGCCATCAAAGCGGTTGTCGATATTCTTGAACTCGGCTTGCATCTTGCCAAATTGTTCATATTGTCGCATCTCAAGGGCTTGGCAACGTTCATAGAACTCTTGTCGGACGATGGAGTGACTTGCGCGCGTCATGTACGGTCCATATTCTTCTTCTTGAGGAGGTGGTTGGCTCGACTCACCGTGCCTATCCATCATGCAAAACACAAAGAGTTGTATATGGAGAGCAATATGTGGTGGGGGGAACCTTCAACCTCACTTTGGGGATTGCACCAAACTAGAAAACACAAGTGAGAGCTATAAGCGTGCAAAGCGGAATTGCAAAGAAAACTCACACTAAAGAAAGAACTAACTCTCAAAAGCTTATTGGTGGTAGGTTAGGATTGTGGAATGCCAAAGAACCAATCAAAAGAAAAGGGATAGTCAAAAGTAGGTAAAATCCAACAAAACTCAAGTCAAAAGCGAAGGTCAACAACTCAAAAGGGTGACAGAAACCTATGACTATATACACACACGTGGAGATTGTTGGGATTGACACGACTATGAAAATGAGCAAACAAAATGTCCTAACAAAGACTACGCTCGTTGTCATGCCAATGCAAGGAGAGACCATGGCTCGTTTGCAAGGAAGAAAAATGAGCAACGGATTTGTGCACTTGCATTGGGCGCTCTTCTTTCTCTCTTACTTACAAGCTTTGAGACTCTCTTTTGCTATGGGAGAGTATTTTCCTTTTTCTTTTGCTTTGTATCTTTTTCTTTCTTTTGTATCTCTTTTTTTGCTCTCCCTTGATGCTACCAAGTCACTCTTGCTATTGCTTTTACACTCTCACTATCCAAGGACAAGTGCACAATGCTCAAGCAAACACAGGATGAGCCACTCTCGTGGGATAGGTACACACAAAGGAAGATAGGGGTTAACAAGGTGACGCAAGTTATACCTTTGGTGGTGATGATGAACTTGACATGGGTGGTGCGGGATGATGTTTGTGGGCCGTGGTGTCGATGAGCACGGGAGTTGTCGATTTGGAAGCTTGTTGTTAGTTGACGACACACGCACGAGCACAAACAAACAAGACGAAATTAGCCAATGCAAGATAAGAGGAAAAATTGTCAAAATCAGGTGTCAGGGTCGGAGACTCCGGAGTCTCAGGCTGGAAACTCCGGTGTAGGCCGGAGACTCCGGTCTGTAGGTCCGGAAACTCCAGTCTGAAGGCAGAGCTCGAACTGCTCGTGTTCTTGAGCGGAAATCCACGCCTTGGGTCCTCAAATCCGTGAAAAAATGGCCAAATTGGGCTGGGAAAACACAGGATAAAGCTGGACCAACACCTTAGACAAGATTTGGTCGGATCGAAACCACAAATAACACTCCAAATCAAGATATTGATCCAAAGGCAAATTTGGGGCTCTTTTGGGGGATTTTCGAATTTTTGGAGGGTAGAAGAAAAATTTGTGGGGGAAATCGTGAGCAACGAAGCTCTTGATACCAATATGTTGAGGGCAAACCTCGAGAGTGGCGCGATCTTTCACGAATCCCTTTCAAATCGAGGATGGAGTGTGGGGAAAGGAGGGGCTGATGAACACGACGAACTCACGCAGGAATAACACGATGAACACACTCATGCAAAACCACGATACACACCAATAGCTCATGTCGGTGGTGACTGGTCCGGTGCAATCCCTAGGATCAGCGTCGGGCGGAGGACTCTCTCTCGAACCGGCACGGTGAGTAGGAAGACTCGGTGATATCTTGATGTCTAGGTAAAGGGACTCCGATGCCTAGGCCTTATACAACACGGAGGCATGATGCAAACTCCAACGAGGTTTGGGATATTTGGTGCTCACGAGGCAAAAATTAGATAGATCCACAAGGAGTTTCCACTAATTCCAATATCATGCATAGGGTTTACAATAGAGGTGGGGGATATATATAGGCCAACCACAAATTCAGGGGTACTTTAGGGATAATAGAATAAGTTATGGAAATACTAAGGGGTACATGGGCCGAAGGCCCAAAGGCCTTTTACATGCCTGGAGACGGTCGGTCCGAAGACTCCGGTGTGGTGGACCAGAGACTCCGGTTTGGGCCTAAGATTCCGGTCGGTCTCTGGTCCATCTCTGGAGTGGACATCTGGCTGTCCTCGAGCTCGATTCGGTGGTCATGCCGGAGGTAGGCTAGAGTCTCTGGGGTCTTCAGGAAGGAGACTTTGGTGGACCGGAGACTCCGGTGTGCGTAGACCGGAGACTCTGGTCTGAGCAGCTCCTGTGGCTTCTGCTTCACGCCTGGCTCCTTGTTCTCCATCCTTGGGTGCTTGGTGCTGTGTTGGAACTTCGTACCTGATGATGCATAGAGTAGTTGCATGAAGTGGCACACCATCCAAGGATGTATCAAATTGGCACGAGAGGAGCGAGTTCACCTTAGCTTGTAGGAGTTTGGCTCAGGCACGAGTCATGGGTCCACTTGGGGAACTTGGTGGTGTAGATGTAGGAGCGTCCGTAGGACGGGCTGCATTAGTAGGGGGAGACTATTTTTCCCATTCTATGGCAGAGCCATCGACATGGACCTCAACAACATGATTCAGCACACGGTGGACGTTGGCAAAGGCCAAGGCTGAAGGCATCAGCCAAAGACCTTGGCATGGCCCACAGCCTTTGGCAAATCCATCCGAGAATATGTCTGGGCTGGCCGGTATCCCCTCAAGTAGGCTGTTCCAGCCTCCTGCTACTGCCCCTGTTAGGCGTCTCTGTGTCCCGGCCTCCTGTTGCTGCCCCTGCTTTTGTTTTGTTTTAGTTAAGTATAACCTCTGGGTTGTGTAAGACTATATATCCGTGGTGTCTCTGGTACTGAACCTTCTATATGTATATTAATCTACTCCATTAAATGGAGTTCCTTAAAATTTCTAGTGTTCAATTATATTACTGATCATGCTCATGCACACTACCACATATTTGAATTAGTCAAATTGGTGGAATACATCAACATGATTTTAAATTGGTGGAAAATTCGTATTGAAGTAACTAAATGATCTCACATCGGCATTAAACATTTGAATTAGTCAAATTCAAAACAGTTGCTCTGCAGCAGCGTATGAACCTCATTTACTCTTAGGACTCAAAGTTTCACTTTAACACCTCCCTTGGCCTTTAAATTATGAATTATTCCAAAAATTTAGGATTATCAAAATCCGGAGTTCTGAATATTTCCGGTTGTCCGAATATTCACTCAACAAGATTTCCTTCAAAGAATACATGAAAAAAGATTATATTGGTGAAAATTTCATAATTAAGTAATCAAATGATCTCACTTTGTGATTAAACATTTGAATTAGTCAAATTCAAAACACTCGCGCCACATGAACACTAGTCATCATGAATTTCAGGGTAAAGATCCAAGGTTTGTACTATGCCAATTTTTTACTTCAATTTCTGAACCTCATTTAGTCTTAGGGGACTCAAATTCACTCTAGCAACCATGTATACACACCTTTCTTTGCTTTAAATTATGAATAATTCTAAAATTTTAGAAAAATCAAACGCCGGAGTTCCGAATATTAGCTTTTTCAAATTACTAGTGGTCAAGTACTTGGCGGCAAAATGTGAAATATTCGGAGAACGGACGTTCTTAGAGACTTTTTACACTTGCAGCCGTCAGAGACTAGTACTTGGTGCTAAATATCTGAAAATATTTGGACAAATATTTTAGATCTGTGGCACTTTTGTTCTTCCCCGCCCACATAGACCACTGTCCACCGTCGCCGCCCTCCACCACCGCCGCCTCCGGTCCACGACCTCTGCACCACTGCCGCCTCTGGTCCCCTGCGGTGCGGACGCTCTCCCTCGCCTCCGAGGACCCCTTCGTCTTCCAGGCAGTTATGCGTGAAAACCAAACCCCCAAAACCCTAAATCAGAAGTTTCGATTTAGGAATTTTTCCATGGGATTTGCCATTTTGCTTCTCAAATTTAAGGTTCAGGGTCACCGAGCTGCGAAGACCCGACGACACCGTTGGGAGAGCCTCCCCCAGACGACCTGCATCTGTCCCAACTCTTTTCCCCTAGTATAAATCTCAAAATCTTAGTTGTCACTTCCAGCAATAGAGATTTAATTGTCACTTCCAGCAATAGAGATTTAATTGTCACTTCATTGGTATATTTTTATTGTCACTTCATTAGTCTGCTTGCATCTTGATTGTATTAAGATGCTCTCTGTCTGTATCTATTTAACAGATGGGAACCTGCAGGCACGCTGTCTAGCGATGATAGTTTTCGCATTAACGTTGGTGATTTTGAATTCCAGTCAATAGATGAAGAGTCCACTGAGAGGATTGAGTTTAGAGGTATCAAAAGAATATCAAAATTGCAGTCATATGTTTGGATGCGGTTAGACAGTAGACATTAATATTCCACCGCATTGAAATTTTTATGTCTTGTTGCATCAGGGCCTCAATACAAGGGGGACACTGAATTTGATAAGCAGAGCCTTTTTTGGAAACGACATGTATCTGAAAAAAGTTCATGTATACTTCCTCTTAGACTGGTTTAAACCCAAATTTCTACCAAAATTTAAGTACTACGTCTACAGGCTGCCCTATTCATCTGTCATGAAAAATAAGTGCAAGATGGTAAGATGATATATTCTTGATCATGTTATCAACAAGCTACCATGTGATATTTAAATACTTCCATTAATCACAACATGCTAATTTTTCAATTCGCTGTGCTTGCCTAGACATTTGGAGCTGAATTCACAAGAAAATATCTAAAGAATCGCTTTAATGAACCTATTGATGTCCATGTTTGGCAAATGAAGAGCAAAAAGCCAAAGATGGTTAGGATGAAGATGAGAGCTGGGTCAAATGCAATATTGACGACTGGATGGAAGAAGGTTGTGAGAAGTTTCAACCTAAAGAAGGATACCATTGTTCTTTTTTACTTTGATGAAAAAGATAATGGAGAGGTACATATTCTGGTTCAGCAACTTCCACTGGGAGGCCGATTCTAAATGCAATCCTGGTTTGTTAGAGTACTTATTATGCTAGCTGATTGATTTATGGACTGTAGTTTGTATGTACTGTCATAACGTGTAATTTCTAAATTTGTATGGATTACTCAAACTATATGGCTATTGTTACCATGATCGAGCTGCTATAATAAGTTCTTTAGATAATGTGTCTACCTGTCTGCTGAATCATGAGTATGTGTCATGTCAGCTATGCTCAAGTTCGAATTAACATGCTATTAATTAAAATGGTTTACACACACTGAAGACGATCACTCTAAAAGCCGCTTCAAGGCACACTAGTTGTGGAGACGGTCTTTGTTAAAATCCGCTTTGAGCCTCACTATTGGAGACGGTCCCAAGTATAGGCCATCTGAGGATGATGAGTTCTTGCAAGTGGTTCTAAATACGGACCGTCTCCATATCGTACATCTTAGAGGCGTTTTCCTTTTTGCATCCTCTGAGGTCTCGTATCTTAGAGCCGCAAAGAAAAACCAGCTCAGGAGGTGTGCTCTTAGAACCTATGTGCTTGAGCCGGAACGAGAAACTGGCTGAGGCCCATGGAAAATTAACATCTCTAAGTAACACGTTTTACTAGTGTGGATTGCCCCTGGATAAGTTCACCTGGCCATTCGGTGATCTATTCAGAAATGGAGCCCGGACTTTCCACTCCCTTTCCCCGGGAAAACCGGCCACTACTCTGGACATCGGGGGCAATACCTTGCCCTCCCTCGCATGACAGGGAGCCAGCAGCGCTAGAGGCTACTCCTCGAGCTGACTAATCTCCGGTGGCCATCATCTCTCTGCCGATCTACTTTCTCCCTCTGCTCCCTCTCTCTTCCGGTCTACCTTTCCCTTTTCTCCCTCTCTTGGTCTCTCCCTATATGATGGTCGTCCCCAAGCTCTTCTCCGCTCGATCTCCGGTCCCCTGTAGCGACAACGACGACCGCCCGGTGGTGGCGCTTGTATTTCTTCTCCATGGACTAAGGTTAACCCCAACTCCTTCTCCCCACCTTATTTTGCTTCTCCAGTTCATGTTACATCCCATGCGTTTCTTTTCTAGATCTTGTCGTTGGTTAACCAGGGCGTCATATTTTATTTAGATTATTTTTAATTCATAAGATACTACATCTTGCATATGTGATTTTGTAAGCAGAGTAGAAAATCCAAGTTCTTGTGATTGCTGCTTTCTGTAAAAACCAGATGGCAAAATCTGTTGAGTCTCTTGTTTTGGTACATATAGCTGCAAGTTCTTCATAGACAAACAATGTTGTGTTCTCTAAAATTTTGAATGAGATTGGAGGATACAAAATATTCCTAACCATTAGGCCCCGCTTGGTTCCCTGGATTTTAGCCAGAACTGGCCGTAAATATTATGCTCCGTAATATTCGGATATGACCGGTAACTGAAACGATAAAACAAGCGGGACCTTAGCCTATTTATGCGGAGGGAAGGACGTTTTCTTTTAAGGAGTAGTTACTAATCATTACCTGCAAACTATCCCATTATAGTTCAAGTTTGGGCTGAATAAAATTAAGTAACTAGATGATCGCAAAGAAAAAATAAATAACTTGATGTATATAACTGATAGTGTTCAGTTTCATGTTAAATTTGGGTTATAAATACAAGTATGTTTTTTATGGGGAAATGGAAATTCCATTACTCATAGTGCACAGCAGACTCGATGGCGGCCAGTTCAGATACAAACTCCGGGACTACATCGGCCAACCTCACACATTCTTCATTAGACTGGGACCCAAATTTAGCTAACTCATGAGCTAATTTATTACAAGATCAGCGATACTGAATGAACATAAAACTCTCAAATGAAGCAGTGCACAGACTTCTGATTTCTCCATCTCCCTCTAACCAGCCATGGTGGAGAGGGGTCAGCGATGGGAAGCTTGCGGGCTCCTAGAACTGGAGGTGGAAGGGGTCCCGCTTCGGTGCATGTGCACGGCCCCAAGTGATGGTCGGTCTTGGTTTCGGCTCCGTGTCTTCTACTCTCGACTGGCTATGGAGGCGAGGGAAAGGTGAAGGTGGAGCTTGGCCGGTCGGCCAGCTCTTCTCTGATCAAGCGCGGCCATCTGCGTGTTGCTTCCGCTCAAGGACTTTCCATCTTCCTAGCCTTCCGTGGCAGCGAGGGGGAGGACGGCTCATGCTCGAGGCAGTTGGGTGCTTGTAGATGGCGTGGGAGGCTTCTCCGGGAGCTTTCTCTGCTGCGGCAAGCAGAACACACGGCTGGCATTGAGGCCACCGTGATCTTTGGCCGGCAATCAGAGGTGGACGAATGCTCGTTAATTAGAAGCATCAGTTATTTATGCAACATAAATAAACATCAATCTCCCTCCTTCTCGCTTACTGACGAGAAGGCGGAAGACCATCCCATCTGTTGGCAATTTTATTAACCATTCCATGAGTACTGCACTATTTACTAGTCATGCATTAGTCAAATAAAACATGATACTTTAGATATGCTTGTATATGATTGATAAACTGTGCTCCAAGTCGTCCATAACCACGGACACGGCTTTTAGAAAGATTTACCTGTAGGGGGGCAGAAATAGTAACACAAACACGATCAACCTCGAGAAGAACCAAATAACGAGGCCTCACGACAATGCATTGACAGGGTTCATATATTATTTCATGGGACCACCCCACTAAGCTACCCGCAACGAAGCTGGCCGGCTCCGAGATGGACCCACGGTTTGTGTAGACGCATGTAAATGACTAGGAACCCGAAAGTGTGACTGGGCTTGTCGATACTATGGAAACGTGTCACAAGTCCTAAACAGTATAGGCGCTCCATGCGTAATCATAAATAAAGCAGTAAAGCATGACATAAGTACATGATAGTAATAAAGCCCCAAACTAGTTTGTGGCCCCAAGAAATAAAGTGCGAATCAAGCTCAGGCGAAGGTGGATCCATAGGGTCTCCCGAATGTGGACAGTGCGAATAGTCAAGGAAAAGGAATAAAGTACTCGGGGGTCCTACGTGACATAAGTGAGCATGAAAGAACCAAATAACAACTATTGTTCACCGGTGCCTCTTTCTTTAGTTATCACATTACTACACATGTCAAGTGGTTTAGGTACCTCATTATCCAAGACCCACACAAACCCTACACATGCAATTCTATGACTCGCATGGCTCAGACAACTCTTGTAGTAATGGCTCATGGGATGGAGGGTACAAGCTTCGGTGGGGTTTAAAAGTAAAGTCTATGTAATACTTGGGATTCAATTTAATGCAATCGCGACTCCATGATGCAAGAACAAGAAAGAAGCATAGATTCTATATGATAGGGATCAAGCTGATGATCCTTGATTGTTGTCCCGATCTTTCACAATGAGTAACCCGGATAGTAATCCTTCCAATCACGCGATGAACGCAACCTGAAGAAGAGGAATCAATCCAGCAAGTAACATGATGAAGATCACCACGCCTCAAACCTGAGCACGACAATCCTTGATGAACACAAGAACCTCCGCAGCAATAATATGATTAATGGTATCGCCGTCCCCGGAGGGATGATACACGGTGGAGCACAATATAGTTTGTAGACTAAACAACTGAACTCCCCTAAACCATAGGCGGCTGGCTCCTTTATATAGGAGGCATGCAACTAGTTGGTTGGATAGACCCAAACCAAACACACAAACGGACTCGAACCTAACCTGGACTCGGACTCAATAACATAGCAACAATATTTGACACAACCTTAGACTTATCATTACATATCGTAGGTCGTCCTGGCGTGCCAATCATCAATGGGATGCGCCCACATCACCTAGCTTGGTGGAGTCCTAAAATTAGGCTTCACCTCCTCCTTCATACCCATATCATCATCCCCCCTTCAAGAAGCTTTGTCCCCAACGCTTGCAGGTCGGGTCGGAAAGGTGGCGTGATATGAACAATCGCTTCACGCGTCTTCGCCATCTTCAAGTCCTGCTTGCCTTCCTCACCACATCCTCCCTCTTGGCCTGCTCGACTTGATACAGCCCTCGGTGCCTGCACCTCCTTGCGTCTCCATACGAGCTTGGACCTAGGCGCCGCCGTATTCTTCTTCTCAACTCTTGTTGGAACCCGTGGTTGCTGAACATGGACCTCCTTTGCACGACCTGGCATAAGATGAGTAATGCCTGGACCACACAACTGACGAACATGTCCATCCTTGCCTCTATGCATCCGCACAACTGTCCCAACAAAACGCCTCACAGGTGTGCTAACAAAACTGCTCTTGTTACCTCGTTGCACCACATGTACTGGAACATCAGGAGCACAACTATCATCCATCTGAACACCTGTGTCAACACAAACAACCTTTTGAACACATGCTGCAACATCCTTCCTCTCAGCAATAAGAGGATGCCCTTCAATTGGCTTGTCCTTAACAAGTTCCACTGTCTTGTCATCTACAGGCATAGCTGAAGCAATATCAACATTGTCGCATTGTGCATCATGCTCTCTATCCTACACCTTAGCTAGCCCAGATTTTGGCTTAGCCTTGCGCACCTTATCCTTATGCACCACCAGCTCTACATTAGACTTTATGTGATCATCCTGCATAGGTTTCAAAGTCTGCTGTTTGCCACCATGCACAAAAGAATATGTATTTGCTCGTCCAACATGTGTAACGTTGCGATCATACTGCCATGGACGACCAAGTAAAAGCCCACATATCTCCAATGGCAACACATCGCACTCAATCTCATCAACATAATCATCAACTTTAAATGGCACACGCACGTTATGAGTTACCTTCACCATAGCGCAGCTATTTAACCACTGTAGATGCTTAGGTTCAGGAATACGCCATGTGGACAACCCCAACGCTGCCACCATTGCCTTGCTAATGCCATTAGTGCAGCTTTCTTCATCAATAATCAACTTGCATGCTTTGCCTTTGATCATACACTGCGCTTGAAATAAATTCTAATGCTGGCCCTTGTCAACTGTCGTGTAAGCATCGTCTTGTACTTTCTTGAGTTGCAAATTCAGCCCACTCAATTGTACAACCTCATCCTCCGGAACAATCACCTTGTCCCCCGCCTCAGATGGTACCAACAAATTTAGCACGTAAATACTTCTTGTAATCCTCTCAACTAGCTTGTCTTGGGAGGCCCTTTGTATGCCTTTTCGCACCCCACCACACGCATATTCGTGCATCCTCACACCCTTTTGCAAGACGAAAAGCCATATTGTCGTCAAACTGCAGATCTTGACAAAGATCAACACATAAGCGAAAACCAGCTTGCCTTGTCTGTTCCCATAACTTGTATTCTGTCGGTGTTGCAGTATGTAAGAGCTTCCACTTCAATTTACTAGAATCCCAGCGCACACGATTTTTTAGGTCTAGATAATCATTGTAGACGTCTCATGCTGAAAGAACACTGACATCATCCTCAAGATCCATCTCTAAATTTTAGCAGAAGTCTGACCAAAAAATCACAGCAGACACCGCATCGATCCTTTCTTTTATCTCCTGCTTCACGTAAAAGGGCAGAATTTTCTTTATATAACGACACGTACATTGTCAACAAGGTTGGATCGATCCAAACCAAGCTTGATCGCCGGGGCCCTTTTTTTTCACGTGAAGCAACTCACGTACCTTTTTTTTCAAACCGATCCAACAAGAACTCCACGTACGAAGCAAACGGAAACAAATTCCGTCTGTGATTCCTGATCGCGAGTAGGCCAAGAAACAGAGGCGGTTTCGAACGCCTCGGTCGTGGCGTACGATGGCTGGTGTCTTTTTTTTTCTAACTTTCCACGAATCGAATCTTAAACAGAAAAACTAATCCGGCGATCTCCAATCGATCGGAACTAGGACTAGTAATACGGAACAGATGCACCAGATGCTCTTGCCACCTCGGTAGATCAAATTGAGAATTGAAGATCCCAACACGTACAAAAACATCTCCAAGATCTGATCTGATCTGTCCATAAATCTCAATCTCCTCCAAACAAACTGATCTGTAAACTGCTTGTAGAAAAATAGTCCAGAGATGATTCAAAAACACGCTGTGATCAACGAGAGCTCTGATACCACCTGATAGGGATGAAGCCAATGATCCTTGATTGTTGTCCCAATCTTTCACAATGAGTAACCCGGATAGTAATCCTTCTAATCACACGATGAACGCAACCTGAAGAAGAGAAATCAATCCAGCAAGTAAAATGATGAAGATCACCACGCCTCAAACCTGAGCACGACAATCCTTGATGAACACAAGAACCTCCGCAGCAATAATATGATTAACGATATCGCCATTCCGGAGGAATGATACATGGTGGAGCATAATATAGTTTGTAGACTAAACAACTGAACTTCCCTAAACCCTAGGCGGCTGGCTCCTTTATATAGGAGGCCTGCAACTAGTCGGTTGGATAGACCCAAACCGAACACACAAACGGACTTGAACCTAACCTGGACTCGGACTCAATAACATACCAACAATATTTGACACAACCTTAGACTTATCATTACATATCGTAGGTCGTCCTGGCGTGCCAATCATCAATGGGATGCGCCTGCATCACCTAGCTTGGTGGAGTCCTAAAATTAGGCTTCACCTCCTCCTTCGTGCCCATATCACTATATGTATGCAGTCATGGAGAATTGCTTGCTTGATAGATTAGCAGTGGTGTAACCGGTATCCGGGTAGTACTCTTGGCTCTCCTAATAATTCCCTTGCTCGGCGTCTGTTCGGATAAAAACCAAACACACAATGGATCATAGTAAATAAATTGCGCAATCATCTGAATAAATGCAACAAGCAAACAAGGTATGCCATGATGGAATGATGCACAATTGCATGGTATAACATAGCATCGATTGGGTGTGGTGTAGAAACAATAATAAAGAGTTTTATTAATTTATTTAGGCATGTTTTACTCCCATAAACACATCTGATTATTTAATATATATGAAGCGTTCTTCAATTCATATCATGGAATGCGTAATCAGAACGAGCTCATCATGCTGATCGATTTAGACATATTATTTGTCAAATTCGGAATTACAGAAATAAAGTTATGAATTTATTAAGAAAACACATTTATTAATATTTAAATAATTTTGAAATTTTAAAATGCTCAAAAATTATTTTGGACGTCATATTTAAATTCCTGGCATTTTTTGATCAGAAAACATATATCATTTGTATTATTTTGGCCAGGGCATATTTAAATCAAATTATAGTAAAAAAGGGTCAAAAGTCAAAAATTTAACTAGTTAGAGTCAAATCTGGCAAATTTAAATTGAGATTTGAATCCATATTTAAATTTGAATCACATTTTATATTATAAGTTTTGTGAAATTCAAATTATTTCAAAAGATATGAATTATATTAAATATATTCAATATTCTAAAATTTATTTGTATTAGAAAAATCAAACCGGAACTTTTTTTACTCTGGGGTACCCTACTCATAGTCAATGACGTGTGGGGACTGGGGACAGAGGGTGCAAGGGGCCACTGTGCGCCCGGGATATGTGTGGTTGATAAAAATGATAAAAAATAAAATTACAAGGGCTTAAGTGCGAAAGCTTGTGCGACTGGGTTGGACTGTCGATATTGAAACTTGTTTTGCTAAAAATTGTCTGTAACTTGCGAGGAATCTCGAGCTAAAACAGAGAAGAATTTGTTAAATTTGGGAAAACAAAAGTTGGAGATCTCGTAAAGATCTACAACTTTGCTAAAGGGTGATTCTTCAACCGAGGAACATAACCTCCGGATACAAGCAGAGAAGGGACCGGGTTCATTCTAGAACGTGACAGATTTGAAAATGCATATTTTGATCAATCTTTGCTCCCAGATTCCGAGCGCCATATTGCGTCAAATTGGAAGTGGTTTGTTTCTATGGATTGCTGGGTATACCGAGAAGATATCTCGTGTATAGGAAGTGTTAACCCTGTCACTTTCACACAAGACCCACACGAAGTGGCGACACGGGAGCGGCGTGAGCGCAAGGAGAGTACACGTTACCCTGCCAAGACGTGGGCCCGCTGATGAGCTGGCGGCAAGGGGCTGGCCGACAATATAAGGTTGACGTCGATGTACGCATTGGGGGCGAATAGGAATTGGCTTATGCCATTGCTTGTAATCTGGAACTCTATCTCCTTCCTGTACTACTCTGCTCCGATGCATCTGATTCAAACTCTATGAATCAATCTCGAATTCCTCTCCATATGATTGTCGCTTAGATAGACTAGAGTCGGCTGCTAACAATTTGGTATCAGAGCCAGAAAATTTTCCCCACCACCACTACCTCCATCTTCTTCTCCGCTCTGGAGACTCGATCTCGTCGTGCCGCCGACCTTGCTCGTCAGAACATCATGGAGTCGCTGACAACGGAAGGCCAGGCCATCTTCGACACCATCTCGTCCACCACCGCAGCGAATCATGCGCAACAGAAGAAGGAGATCAGTGATCTGATCGTGCAAGCCGTCAACGCCGCGATGGACTCCACCGTGCGCGCTAGCATCGACAAGGCCATCAACACGATGCAAGTGTATGCTGACGGCGTGGAGTCTACGCTCCAGCAGAGAATCACCGATCTGCAGGAGCAGGTGGGTCTCGCCGCCCACACCTCCGACCCGGACCCACGCACCAAGGCACCGGGGGCCGACGCGGAGACCGGCCCAGATGGGCGACATTTGTCATTGACTACACGGGGGCCGGCAGTGAAGGCCTCTAGCCTTTACATCCCGCCTCCGGCACGAGGTATACATCCGAACCGTAATTCTGTTCAGGCATCCCGTTCCTTTGATGTTCATGATGAATATCCTGATTCTCCTCCGCGTGGACGTGTTCCCCGTGTCGATTTTCCCAAATTTGATGGTGAAAACCCACAACTATGGCAAATTAGATGTGAGGACTTCTTCGAGTTGTATGAGACTTCTCCCCGCCTTTGGGTTAAGTTAGCTTCCATGCAATTTACTGGTCCTGCTGCACGTTGGCTTAATTCGATTAAGTCAGTCATTAGGAAGTTTACTTGGGAGGAGTTTTGTCAGGAAGAGTTGCTTAGGTTTGGTAGGAATCAACATCAATCGTTGATTCGTCGTATCTACAAATTAGTTCAAACTAGCTCGGTTGAGGAGTATGTGTCACAATTCTCTGCACTTGTTGATCAGCTAGCTGCTTATGAAGCTAAGCCTGATCCTCTTCATTATGTGACTAGGTTTTTAGAAGGACTTAAACCTGCTGTTCGTGTTCTAGTAGCAGTACAACTTTCTCAAGACCTCGATACTGCGTATACTATTGCTTTGGTGCAGGAAGAAGTGGGCGATGTATTCACTCTCTTGAACAGTTCAACAGTGCATGTTCCTCGCAAGCAATTTTTTCCTCAAGCTCTTGTTGCCAAACCTATGGATGATCGTTCTCTAGCTCGTCCTCAAGAGTCAACTCGTGCAGCAGATGACAAGTTGAGCGCTCTGAAGAATTACCGTAGGGCCAAGGGACTTTGTTTCATCTGTGGTGAATGCTGGGCTAAAGAACACAAGTGCCAGCTCACGGTGCAATTACATGTGGATCAAGAATTGGTGGAGTTCTTCCAATATACCGATCAACAGGCTGATAACAATTGTGTTGATATGGAGCTGATGCATATTCATGATATTGACCCAGCTATTGCTCCTCCTGAAAAGTCTATTGTGCTCAGTTGTTCGGTGCAGAACAAGCAGGTGGTTTTTCTCTTGGACTCTGGCAGCAATAACTCATTTCTCAGCAGTTCTATTGCACAGCAGCTTACTGGCATATTACCTTTGCCTGTTTCGAGAAGAGCCAAAGTGGCGGGAGGAGGTATATTACAGTGCACTTCATATATTCCCAATTGTAGGTGGATGTGTGGCAACATGGAATTCTCTTCAGCATTCAAGATTCTACCACTGAATGGATATGATGGTATACTGGGTATGGATTGGCTTTCCTCACACAGCCCTCAAATTATTGATTGGCAGCACAAGTGGTTAGCATTGCAGTATCAGGGCTCTTGGAAATGCTTGCAAGGCAATGTTCCTATTGATCATGAGTACCAGGTGATTGAAATTCAGTTACTGCAAGCTACTCCAGTTGCAACTAAACCATTACCCACTGATATTCAGTCACTCTTAGATGCTTTTGCTTCAGTGTTTTCCACACCCGAAGGGTTGCCTCCCCAAAGAGTTGTATCTCACTCCATACCACTGATTGAAGGAGCCAGACCGGTGCAAATTCGCCCTTACCGCTTTGCTCCGGAATTGAAAGATGAAATCGAAAAACAAATCTCTGAGATGTTGCAATCAGGTGTTATTCGTCCAAGTTCAAGTAATTTTGCTTCCCCTCTTATCATGGTAAAGAAAAAAGATCATACTTGGCGCCCTTGTGTTGACTATCGCCAGCTCAATGCCCTTACTGTCAAGAGCAAGTATCCACTACCGGTGATTGAAGAATTGCTGGATGAGTTACATGGCGCTAGTTGGTTTTCCAAATTGGATCTTCGTGCAGGTTATCATCATATTCGCCTCACAGATGGCGATGAACACAAGACGGCATTTCAGACCCATCACGGACATTTCGAATTCACTTTCATGGCTTTTGGCTTAACCGGTGCTCCTGCAACATTTCAAGCTGAAATGAATCGCACACTCGCTCCTCTTCTCCGCAAGTGTGCTTTGGTTTTATTTGACGACATATTGATTTACAGTCACACCTATACTGATCATTTATATCACTTGCAACAAGTCTTGGAGTTATTGGCAGCAAATGATTGGAAAGTGAAATTGAGTAAGTGCTCTTTTGCTACTCAGACTGTGGATTACCTTGGTCATGTTATTTCTTCCAAGGGAGTGGCGACAGATGATTCGAAGATTGCAGCTGTCCGTGATTGGCCTGTCCCGACTGATGTTCGTCAATTGCGCAACTTTCTAGGATTAGCAGGCTATTATCGGAAGTTTGTCCGTCACTATGGATCCATCAGCAAGCCCTTGACAGAACTCTTAAAAAAACATGTTCCCTTTGTGTGGAATACTGAAACTCAATTGGCTTTCGATGTACTGAAATCTGCTTTGACGTTCGCACCAGTTCTTGCTCTTCCAGATTTCACTTGCTCATTCATCGTGGAGACTGATGCTTGCGATCACGGAATTGGAGCAGTTCTATTACAAAAGGAACATCCGCTGGCGTTCGTTAGTAAAGCATTGGGGCCTCGCATGCGTGGCCTCTCGACTTACGAGAAAGAATATATGGCAATTTTGCTAGCCGTTGAACAGTGGCGTCCCTATCTTCAGCATCGCGAATTCGTGATTCGAACTGATCATGCGAGCTTAGCACACCTCACTGACCAATGTCTACATACACCATGGCAACACAAAGTATTGTCCAAGCTCATGGGTATGCAGTATCGTATAGTGTACAAAAAGGGTTTCGAGAATCGTGTTGCTGATGCTGTGTCTCGTCGCCCTCATCCTGAAACTGAATTGAATGCTGTCTCTCGCTGTCAACCTAATTGGATTCTGGCAATATTGGATGCTTATCAGCAAGATACACAAGCTCAGTCTCTGCTACAACGATTGAGTATTGCTTCTGAACCTGATGATCAATTTGCTTTGTGCGATGGGCTGATTCGCAAAAAGGGTCGTATCTGGTTACCAGCTTCTTGTGCTTTTCAGGAACAATTGATCCGAGAGTTCCATGCCACTCCCATTGGCGACCACTCTGGTGTGCCGGTTACTTTGCGCAGACTCAAACAACTTTTTGTTTGGAAGGGGATGGCTAAGTCAGTGCACACTTTTGTCTAGTCTTGTGCTGTTTGCCAGCAGGCTAAACCTGATCGTGCCAAATATCCCGGATTACTTCAACCCTTGCCAGTACCAGATTCAGCTTGGAAAATCATTTTGATGGACTTCATCGAAGGTCTTCCTCGCTTAGGTAGATTCAACTGTATTTTGGTGGTTGTTGATAAGTTCAGCAGATTTGCTCCTTTTATTCCTCTGGCACATCCCTTTTCGACTGCGACTGTAGCAACAGCCTTCATGGACAATGTGTTCAAGTTACATGGGCCTCCAGAACAAATCATCTCGGATAGAGATCGAATCTTCAATAGCCAATTCTGGCAGCAACTGTTTGCTCTGACCGGTACCACTCTGAACATGAGTTCATCATACCACCCAGAAACTGACGGTAAAACGGAAAGAGTTAATTAGTGTCTTGAGGGTTATTTGCGTTGCCTCGCACATGCTTGTCCGATGAAGTGGATGCAGTGGCTTACCCTCGCCGAATACTGGTATAATACAAGCCTCCACTCAGCTTTGGGAAAGTCACCTTTTGAGGTGCTATATGGCAGATCTCCTCGCACGCTTGGTCTTAGTATTGACAGTGCTTGTTTTGTCCCTGATCTGCAAGCCTGGCTTGATGAACGTCAACTCATGCAGGACCTTCTGCGTCAGCAACTGGAACGCGACCGTCAGCGTATGAAGTATCAAGCAGACAAGAAACATACTGAGCGATCATTCAATGTTGGAGAGTTCGTCTATCTGAAACTGCAGCCTTACGTGCAGTCGTCAATTTCTCCCAGGGCGCATCACAAACTTCTATTCAAGTACTATAGACCTTATGAAGTACTGGAGCGTGTTGGCACTATTGCTTACCATCTAGCACTGCCAGAAACTAGTCGAATCCACCCTGTGATTCATGTTTCTGAGTTGAAGAAGGCCATCGGCATTCAAGTTCAGGTGCAGACTCAATTGCCTTCTCCTCTGGATGTTCTGCATGTTCCATCACGCCTCCTACAACATCGTCTCCGACAACAAGGTGCAGTTACTGTCAGTCAAGCTCTGGTTCAGTGGTCTGGACTGCCGGATTCCTTGGCTACTTGGGAAGATGTCGATGATTTGAAACGGCGATTCCCACGTGCGCTGGCTTGGGGACAACCCGCCTCTCAAGGAAGGGGGAATGTTAACCTTGTCATTGTCACACAAGACCCACACGAAGTGGCGACACGGGAGCAACGTGAGCGCAAGGAGAGTACACGTTACCCTGCCAAGATGTGGGCCCGCTGATGAGCTGGCGGCAAGGGGTTGGCCGACAATATAAGGTTGACGTCGATGTACGCATTGGGGGCGAATAGGAATTGGCTTATTCCATTGCTTGTAATCTGGAACTCTGTCTCCTTCCTGTACTACTCTGCTCCGATGCATCTGATTCAAACTCTATGAATCAATCTCGAATTCCTCTCCATCTGATTGTCACTTAGATAGATTAGAGTCGGCTGCTAACAGGAAGTTGTTGTATGCGAGTTGATGCATTGGGGTATGGCTGGATTCAGATGGTTGGGACGCTGCTACTGTCGTGCATGTCATGCGTGGTCAGAGCGGCAGGGCATCGAGCGGAAAGGCGGCAACGGGCGAAGCGGCGTTTATGGCGAAGGCACAAGGTCAAGGAGGGGTTCTCACCTAGAGGGCTCGCGAGCCAGTGGGGGCCGAGGAAGAGGAAGAAGACCGGGACGATGACGAGGCATTCAGCTTGAGTGGTGGCGGGGTCTTGGTCCTGCAGGTGCCCAGGGACGGTGACGAGCCCTGGTAGTTTCCTCCTATTTCTAGTAGCTCGAGTAGGTACAGAACCGACGGCTTCCGTGACTAGGCGACGTGTGGCGGCAGAGAGACGTCCATGGTGACTGCGAGTGGAGCAGATTGGCGTTCTTTGATGCTTGGCAGAAAAAACGGGAGGGGAAGAACGAGAGTGAGATGGGGTGCTCGGTGTTCTCTCTTTATGCCAGAAGAGGGACACGGGAGCGATCCACACGCTAGGCGCATGAGAGCGGGCGAGGCTAGGGTGATCACGCGGAGCACATGAAGGATGAGCGATGAAGGCAGCGGTGAGCGCTGGTGCAGCCGGTCCTGATCAAGCGGAAAAGGGAGCGATCGGTAGCTGCTAGATTTAGCTACTGGGGTGCAACCGGTTGGTTTAGGTACACAGAGAGGGCAAAGTAGCGACAAGGGGCTGGCAAGCTGACACATGGTAGAGAGGGAGGAATAGAAACAGGGCAAGCCTCGTTGTGGTCGAACCAAGGTGCGGCGGAAGCCTGGTCGATGGGCCTAGCGGTGAAGCAGGTTGGCATCAAGGCCAGGATCAGATGCGCAAGGTTCAGGAGGATTGGGCTGCATCGGTGGGTTTGTAGTGATTGGGGTGGTTGGATTCTACTCCCTCTTCTCTCTTCTTGATGTCCACCAAGAGAGGAAAGAAGAGGGGGACCAGGGGAGGGGGGACGAACTCGTGGTGTGGCTAGCCTGCTTCTTGTGGTGCCAGGAAAATAGATGGGTGGACATGGAGAGAGGTAGGCCTAGCTTTGCCATGGATAGGCTCATGCATGGGGGTGTAGCAATGTGTGTGTAGGGTTTTTGTTTGGAATAGCTAGCTAGGTTGGTATGTGTAAGATAGATACGTTAGTTAGATGATTTTGTTTCAATTCAAATCAACAAGCTCCAAGATTCAACAAACCAAACATCAACTAAAGAAAATAATTGAAGAAGAGAAGTTGGAAGGTTATATGTTGCATAGGACATGCAATATGGTATCAATACATCATGTGAGGATATCCTGGAAATAAGATATATTGAACATGTAGGTGAGGATTTGGGCATGGACCAGATGATCCAAAAGAACAAGTACACCAAATGAATCTAGAGATGAATTTAAATAGAAGACGCATACTACCATGTAGAGTTGATATTGCATGCTCTAGAAAGGGCCATTATTGTATGCAATGCTAGTCAAAAGGACATGATTAGGTACATGTGGTCTCTATTTGTGAAAACAATTAGAGGCACGTGCAAGAACAAGAATCAATGCCATCAAGCACTATAGTTGGAATAAGGCAAGATTCAAGAAGTGGATTCACACTTGTAACAAGGAGCTTAGTTTGGATTAAACCCAATGGAATAAAATACATAGGACAAGCATGTAAGAAGGGATCCATCATATAGCGTGTATGCTTGTTTTGAATTTACCAAAACCAATTAAAGGACCCACATATGCCATAGATGGTAGATTATAACCAGGATCATGAAGACAAGTTTATGTATGGATATTGTGGCAAGGATACACACATTACTACATGGGCATGTTTTAAACTCAAGAAAATAAATAAGAAGCCCATATATATATATGCGTGGTGGAATTATTGAGTAAGATAACTCACAAGAGACCATAGCAAAGTAAGGATAGAATAAATTTAAAAGACATGCCCCCAACTCAATTTGGGCATCAAGCATTATATCAAGAACAACTACAATATATCAAGAGACAAATAAAATTAATAAGGCAAACACATATGAAGAAGAACCAAATGAAAAAGTGGTTTAATATGATGCTCAAATGCAATGTGGCATGGTGACATGAGCATGATATAATGCAATGCAATATTGATAAGAAGGAAGTAGCAATATATAGACTAGGCAAGTAGCATTACAATTGTTAGAAAATTGGGATGCTACAACTCTCCCACACTAAACAAGAATCTTGCCCAAGATTCCTAGGAAAAAAAGCACAAGGAGAGGCGGGTGTTCGGAACGAAAGTGATCCTCACGTTCCCAGTTGATAAACAATGGAATGGTGCGACCATTACACCTTGCAAACTTGCTAGACTTGTTGCGAGTCTCGCATTTGCTTCTTGAAAACAAAGGACTTGAAGAACCTGGAGAATATTGTTGTGAGACAAGAAAGATATGATGGACATAGCTCTGGTGCTCTCGAGAAACACGATAAAAGAATAGAACCACTTCTTGAAAGAATTTTAAAAGACAATGTATCAATGAGAGAAAAGAAAAACACATCGTTAGGATTAAAGATCAACAGATGCACGTGAAGATGATTCTTTGTTTCACCAAAAGGAGGGAACTACTTTGGAGAAGTTATCAACCACTATGAAAATATCATTGTTTCTTTCCACAGATTTAAGAATGAAGTTTGGAAAACAACACTGCCTTTGAACAACAGAGTTTCTTGGTATTGACGGAAAATATTAGAATTGAGGACTTCTCGGATGATCTTCTTCTTGCACCGGTAAGGACTAGCGGATCATGCAATTGATGTGCATAGATATATCTCCAAGAGAAGGAGGTGATGCTATTTATGGTGGAATCTTGAGAAGAAGTTGAATGTGGAATATCTGGAGTTTATTGCAATAGCCTTTGCAATTGATAGCATCAACCATAACTGGCTTTACCAAGAGAAAAGAATTGAAAAATGAAGTCAAGGATATCTTCTATCCATCTTGTTTGGCAATGTCGAGCACTGATAGAATGAAGAGGAAGGAGAAGATTTTGCATTTTTTCACCAGATTGTTGAAGATTTTGCTCCATCTTGAAATAGACGAGACCACCAAAAAGAGATTGTTGCTCACATTCATCGAGAGAACACTCCGAAAAAACAAGGACTAAAGTAAAAGTCTCAAGGGATAAGGCCACTTCTAACTTCCTTGGAATGAGAAAAATTGCATTGATCCACCAATTCAATATACAAGAGCGAATGATAAGAGTAGTGGTATGGTAGCTACTCCATCCCACACCCAAAGCATTACTCCGCACATGAATAGGAAAATCATGCGACCCAACTCTTGAGTTTCAGACTGAAGATCTTGACAAGCAGAATTCATGAAGCTCTGATATGGGGTGGCCCGATCTTCTCAGTAAGCGGATGGCGGTGATGATGGTGGATGATAGATAACTAGCATGTAGCTATGAACTCTCCCGCTCGATCCCTGATGCCAATGCAACAGCTCTTGAACCTTGTAGGATATTCAGAACACCACGCTCTTGCGCACGCAGCCGTGACCATGAACGGTAGTATGCAATCTACTAATTCCCAATGGAACAACAGATCACACTCAATTATAATTGTAGAATTGGAACACAGGATAATTTCAGAGGTTCTATGAAAGAATCAACTCCAAAATATTTTAACGTGGTCTAAACCCTAACTTGTGACGGCTACGGAGGTTTATATGAGGGCTGGGGCGTCCTCCCCTCTAAACGGGCCTAAAAACAACCATATCTTGGCCCAAACTAACTCGGTTCGACTCAAACTGATACATACTGACCCATATATGGGTTCGACCTTATTGGCACGCAGTCCAAACGGCGTGGAACACCTCAAACATGTAATTCTTGGTGCGCCATCTCTCTCTTGCTCATACGTGATTTCCTCATTGCCTCCTAGTGCGCATGCCTCCCGCTCCTCCCTCGCGCACTTGTTGATATTGGAAATCAGCATTTTTCCTTCTTGCTACAACTCGCCTCCTCCTCGCGCAACGCTTGTGTTATCAATAAACCTGATCATACAAAGATGCATAGACTTAGGTAGTATAAAGTTCTCATTAAGTAAAACATCAGGTTCAATTAAGAGTGAATTCACCTGTTGCTCAATCAGCTTTGCACGAGCTCTTGTAATGGGTCCAATCCTGATTTCATTGGACTTGTTTTTTGCAGCAACATCTTCATTGTGAATAGGAGTAGGAGATAGTGGAATAGTATGGATGTCCTCATCATCTCCCCCCTTCAAAAGGCGTTGACCTCGACGCTCCAAGGTCTTCTCCAGCATATGGAGATAAATCAGCAACGTTGAAGCTATTGCTAGCACCACCAAACTCCTCAATAGGTATATCAACTGAGTAGGCATTATCATTAATTTTGGCTAGCACTTTGTAAGGACCAGCACCACGTGGCTTCAACTTGGACTTGCGAAGTAGTGGAAATCTGTCCTTGCGTAGATGCACCCAAACCATATCTCCAGGCTCGAACAACACTTCTTTTCTTGCTTGATTCCTTGCAGCAGCAATGTTCTTGCCTTTCTTCTCAATAGCCTCTCGAGTCTTCTCATGTATTTTCTTCACATAATCAGCATGTTTGGATGCCTCCATATCAACTCTCATGTAATGGCAGAGGCAACATATCAAGTGGCGTCAATGGCTTGAAGCCATACACCACCTCAAAAGGACAAAGCTGAGTAGTTGAATGCACATCCCTGTTGTAAGCGAACTCAACATGTGGCAAACACTCTTCCCACTCCCGCAGATTCTTTTTAATCATGGTCCTTAGCAGCTGTGATAATGTTCTATTCACCACCTCCGTTTGACCATCTGTTTGGGGATGACATGTAGTACTGAACAACAACTTCGTTCCTAGATTCCCCCATAAGGTCTTCCAAAAGTAGCTCATGAACTTCACATCACGGTCAGAAACAATTGTCTTAGGTACTCCATGTAATCTCACGATGTCCCTGAAAAACAGGTTAGCAACATGCGACGCATCGTCGCTTTTGTGGCAGGAAATAAAATGAGCCATTTTAGAGAACATATCCACTACCACAAATATTGAATCATGACCTCTCTGAGGTTTAGGTAGACCTAGCACAAAATCCATACTAATGTCTTCCCATGGAGTAGTCAGTGTAGAGAGAGGTGTATACTGTCGTGGTGGTGTCACGGCAGATGCCATGGATAGGCTAAAGGTGGGGACTAATATGCGCTAGGGGAATCCAGGGAGGGATAGTAGAGTGATTCTCTACACCGAGGCTTTGTATTGATGTTCAATCTCCAAGATTACAAGTGCTCTTCGAGCTGTGTTGACAAGAGGAGGAAGAAGAAACTCTCTTACTCTTGCCTATGAACTAGCCCAAGCACCCTAGATCTACTAGTGTACTCCTTGCTATCTATCTCCAAATACCCAACCCCCTTACCAGAACCCCAACCCCCCCCCCCCTTATATAGAGGTGGTTCGGTCTTGGCCTAGGGCATATGTGCCCCTCCCAAAGTAGTAACCCGACAGGGGTGCTTTTCCCCCGCGTCACTCTTGCTTTAGCGACGTAGCCTCTGCGGCGCCTGTGTCAGCCGACGTGAGCGTCGTCACCCTTATCGGCCATGATCCAGTGGTCTTGCCCTTGCTTTATTCGCTCATCCAGTATGCACCGGGCCTTCTTTTTGACCAGAGAGATTCCTTCCTTCTCCTAGAAGCCAAACGAGGATCCGGATCATAGTTGATCCGGCCACACCTGTTCCTGCATATAAGCTAGACTAGTATCTCCGACTTACTCCTTGAGTCGGACGAGACTGGGTTAGGCGACCGCCTGGTCCGGGTTACTCCATGATCCGACCTGCCTTGAGGTGACTCGGCCAGTATCCGCTTTGAGCTTGCCGAACCTCAGCTAACTCAGCCCTTATACCCCGAAGTGACCCTACCCGGGGTTATCCCAGCAACATTAGTCCCCGAAGCTGGTGCGGCCTTAGCGGCCTTGGTCGCTAAGGCCACACCAGGTTCATTCGTATCTAAGCTTCGGACGCTTAATTCCGGGTTAGCTTCTTGTCTCGGATTATATGGATTTACGTTCCCTTCGCACGTTCCAAGTTTTCACTTGCTGGCCGGGTTACCATTTTGGCTCGGATCCTATGGTTTTACTTTCCCTCCGCACATTTCAAGTTTTGACTTGCCGGCCGGGTTACCATCGTGGCTCGGATCCGGGCCTTGCTTCCTTCTCTCGTACGCCAACCCACGTAAAGGTTAATCATTACGTTGCCTTATGTTAAGGGCCTGCGCAGTAACCGCCGTAGTAAATGTCAGTGATTACTGTGCGGGGGTTACGTCACGTCTATCTCCTCGTTTACCGCAACTGCACGTCGTGTCATGGGATCACTTTTACTCTACGGCCCCCGGTGTGGCTTCTCTCTGATTGGTCGATGCTGGTGATACACGGCCACACCGTGTGGTTTTCCAGCGTAGCACGATCCCACTCGTTGATGACTGGGGGAGGTTAAATAGGGGAGGGGAACGCTCCTTAGCATTTTTCCGTCTCCGCGCCCCCTCGCCCGTTCCTCTTCTTCTTCCTTGCGACCGCGCCGCCGCCAGTGCTCGTTGTAGCAGCGCCGCTGCCGCACCCTCTCTGTGCCCCCGCACCGCAGTTACTGCTGCATCACCGTTTAGCCACGGGTCCTCGTCAGTCTAGACCGCAGAGCGCCGCCGCCAGCTCCAGCGAGGACAGCGGAATCGAGATGACGGAGGAGGAGCTCATCGTCGTTGAGCAGGAGATGGAGGAGGACGCCGGCGCGGCAGACCGCGGCGCATGGGCCGGCTCGTGGGTCTGCGAGGATGACATCGACTGGCTCTACCGGACCCGGTGCATTCCCGCCGGCGTCGCCACTCGTCTCCCCTCCTCGGAGTTGGCCCCCTCACCCAATCCGAGTGAGTTCGTTGTTTTCCTATCCCATTTCCAACGGGGATTTGGGCTTCCAGTGAGTGATTTCTTCCGGGACTGGATCCGGACCTATCACCTGCAACCACATCATCTCCCGGCGAACGCCATCACCTCTCTGTCCGCTTTCGTTTCTTCGATCGAGGGCTACACCAGGCTATGGCCTACGAAGGAGCTGTGGATCCGGTTCTTCGGCCTCCGCCGCAACGTCGTCCCCAACATCCACGTCGAGTCGGAGGACAAGCAGCTAACTCAGTTCGGAGCTGCCTCGATCTCGCCTCGGAGGTATTCAATCTTTCCCCGGGTCATCGGGCTTGACTCCTGCAAAGGATGGGCCCGGACCTTCTTCTACGTCCGGAATGAAGGCACGGAAGATTTGATCCGGTTGCTTCCCTATGCTCCGGATCCCTCTAACACGGATTTCTGGGAGGAGGTTGCGAAGAAACCTACGGCTCTGGCCAACCAAGTGAACAAAAGGTTTGCGGAGCTGAAGAAGCTCGGATTGCGCAACGAGGATGCCATGATCACATTTGTGTGCAACCGAATCTCTCCCCTTCAGCGGCGCACTCACAAGTTGTGCCATATGAGCTTCAGTCGCGACCCCAACCGAACCTCCTCGTTCGAGTTGAGCAATACGGAGATCTTCCGCCGGGTCAAGGCTCTTTTCACCACCCATAAGGACTTATCCGCCGAATGGACGTGGGGAATCGAGCATTACTGCCGTGACAGGCTCCCTCCCGCGGTAAGCTTCGCGGGGTAAACTTATTTCGGATCAATTTCATGTCGGTTCTTATCATATTTTTGACCTTGTTCCTTGTGCTTTTTTCTCAGTTGTTTCTTCAGCAAACCCTTGAGGATGGCCCGGATATGACCCTTAAGTGGGCCCCGGACCGAGAAATCCCAGATGAGGAGGAGCCGGACCAAGAGATGTTCCTCCCCACACCCGATGCCACCAAACGACCCAGCGGTAAATTCTCTTCTCTTAGAGATTGGCCCGACGATGAGGATGACTCGGATATCAATGTGATTGAACCCGTTGAGGCTGTCCCTCTTTCTTTTGCCTTCCCGGCATCAGCTAACCCCGGTGGGCACATCCACGAGGATTCTCAACTTGCCACGGGCGAGCCTGTTCCGGTGGCGCCAAAGAAGAAGCGCGGATCCGCGTCAAGTTCTTCTTCCGAACCTTCTCAGCCTTCCAAAAGGCATAAGAAGGCTGGAGACAAGACTGCCTCCAAACGGGCAGGCAAAGCCCCGGCACGGAGGGCCCGGAAACCTAAGGAGGCCGAGACCTCGGATGCGTAAGTTCTTTTTCACTGCGCAACACACTTCTCCCTGCATCTAGGTAATTTCACTCCTGACATTATTTTCTCTTGCAGGGCTCCTGTGGAGGTCCCTCAGAGCGGATCGAGCATCTCCTCTCCTCTTCGGTCCAGTCCTTCCCCTCCCCGTGACGACGAGTCATGCCCACTGAGCCCTATTCCGGAGGGCTCTGCGGCCGCTCCGGGTTCCGTAGTACCTCCTTCAGAGGGACGCGACCTCGGACCGGGACGGGTCGGATCAGCCGAGGCAACGGCGTCCAGCACTTTGGCATTGCCGCAACCAGCAACCACCAAGTCTACCGCAACTCCAGCACCAGCAGCAGCTCCAGCACCAGCCACCGAACCAGCGCCTGTCCCGGCTCCGAAGAAACTAACAGCGGCTCCAGCACCGGCCACCAAAGCTCCCGTGCCAAGTTCATCTGCCTCGTCCGAGTCATCTCAAGCTCGGCGAGGACCCACTCCAGCGGCTTCCAAGGGCAAATCTACTGTGGTCACTTCCTCCCAGCAAGCCAAAGGCAAGTCTACGTCCGTCGAGGCTGGGCAGCGAACTTTGTCGTCAATGCTTCCAAAGAAGTCACCAGCAGCGACGGATCCTCCTGCCGAGCCAGCCGATTCGCAGCAGATGGTTCTTCACACTAGCCCAGCTCTTTCCCTGATTGAAAGGAAAGAAGCTCACGGCAAAGGGCTTGGTGGCGCCCCACATGCCCACTGGCGAACGGTACCCTCCGAGCCTCATCGAGTTTGTCATGAACTGGAATAAGGCGGAGTTCGTCTACAACGACGATCTCCCAGAAAAGTTCGGCCCAGCTGAATTTTCTGCTCAGATGAATACCGCCGCCAAGGCCATTAACCTCGCTGGGCGTATGATGGAGGTACGTCGTTTCTTTTTACATGCTGTAGGTAATAACCATTAGTCCCCGAGCCTTCGGCGGGGTAACTTGTTACCCGGCCGGATGCTCCTTAGAAGATCAATGTAGCTGCATGTAAACTTCAAATATGCACACACCTAGAGTCGGGTTAAGTTCCGCTTGGCCCGGATCTTGTACACTTCGAAAATGCACACACCTAGAGCCGGGTTAAGTTCCGCTTGGCCCGGATCTTGTACACTTCGAAAATGCACACACCTAGAGTCGGGTTAAGTTCCGCTTGGCCTGGACCTTGTACACTTCGAATATGCACACACCTAGAGCCGGGTTAAGTTCCGCTTGGCCCGGATCTTGTACACTTCGAATATGCACACACCTAGAGCTGGGTTAAGTTCCGCTTGGCCTGGATCTTGTACACTTCGAATATGCGCCGAACTAATTTTACACGCCTGTGCCTTTGTCAGGTAACCACGAATCGTCGGAGCGCCGAGTTTCAGCGCCTGCTTGATACCCACAAGATCTTGCGCGCAAAAAACGTTGCACTTGGGGCGGAGCATGAAAAGAGGGGTAATTTCCTCTCTTAACACCTCACCGTTTCGTTTGTTTCTGGCGGACTAACCTCCTTCTTTGGTTTTTGCAGCTGGGGTGGAAGCTGAAAATAAGATTATGCGGAAGAAGTTGGAGGAAATCCGAGGTATGTCTTCTTTCGTCCAGCGTCGTTGTGTTTTCCATTCTTTCTTCTCCTAGGCTCGGCAAACATTCACTCCTCGGCTTTGCCGGGTCAACACACTATTTCAGCATCGCTTGAGGATAGTGTGCCCGTGCCTGATATGGTGCTGCATTTTCTCGAACAAGCAGGACAGCATCAAGCCGAGCTGAAGAAAAAGGATGATGAGCTCGCCCTCCTCCGGACCAAGAACGACGAAATAGCTAAGCTGAAGGCCGAGATGGAGAAGATGAAGGCCCAACATAAAACCGAGCTGCAAAAAGTTGGCCAGAACTTCACTGAAGAACGTGAGCGCTTTACCCTCCAGATCTCCAAGGACCAGGACCTGCTTAAGGAATCCGAGGTCCAGCTTGGGTCGGCGCTCGCCGAGCTTGAACAACTTCGCCAGAGACGCGACAGTTGTATCAAGGAGTTGACCCGGATCCATCGCCATATCTCATGTAAGTTTCTTCCCCTTGTCCGACCTAGTTTTCCGGGTTAGCTCACATGCCTTTGCTTCAGCATCCTCCGTTTTCTCATGTTCAGATAACTTTCTGGAGGGTACTGCCATTGCTAGTGCTGCTGTTGCCAAATTCCGCCAAGAGAGGGGTACTCCCATCGCTCCTGATGGTGAGAGCATCCCCTTAGACATGGAGGACCTGTTGGTCAGCGTGTCAGCTCGGGTGGAAACTATTAAGAACTATGGAAAAGATCACCTCGATGTTGCGGTCCGGATCTTCAACACATTCTGGCCAAGCGAGGACGCTCCGGAAAGGATCACGCTCCTTGCCGAAAAACTGATGGAGATCAAGACTCAACTTGACCTCTAGAGGGAATCTGCCGGGCGTGCCGCAGCAGATACCCTTCTCCATCATATCCTTTCATGGTACGAGAAAATCGATCTGAGCCTCCTCACCCGTCGGCGCAATGGATGCAAATGGACCGATGATCCGGAGTGGGTAGCTCGGCGCCAGGCTTGCGCCTACAGCCTCGTTGAGTATTCTCCAGTCCATGACTGGGTTGAGGGACCGAGCTTTCTGGAATCCGGTGAGGAGGAGCATATGGAGAACGTGGAGGATGGGTCGGGCGATGATGGAGAAGATGCTGCTTCAGATATTGAAGACAGTGATGATGGCGCCGAACTTCCTCCTCCTGCCGCTCCTTAGTTGAAAAAACTTGAAAATTTATCAGATCCCCGGTATGCCGGGTGCAATTGTATGCTGAATACATAATATTTTGCTACTATGCTTGTATGCCGGATTAACTTGGGCGTAGTCCCCGAGTTTCATTTTCTTGTTCGTTCAATTCTCCGGCTCGATCCGTGTCTACCTTGATTCGGTTTTACGACTTACGAATCCGAGCCTCAAGAGTCGTTTTAACAATACTAAGAAACTTGGAGGATTGGCTCAAAATAATTCAGCATAATAGCTTGAAAGTAAATACAGTGTTAGTCCGAAAAAACAAACGTTAGCTGGAATAGGATTGTTTCCTTAGTAGTTTTTCATGTGCTACGCAATTCCAAACTTGTTCCCTTGCTCGCCATGAAGCTAAATTCTTGTTGGACAGCAGCGAGTCGAAGGGTTGGGTTTTTTGGTGCTCACACAGTACTAATCTGGGCTAAGCGAGACGAGTCATTCCAGCTAACGCATAAGAAGTAACAACAATCGTTTATTAAGGCAGTCCCCGAGTTACTGCTCGAGGCTCCGCTATTTCATTGATAAGCTCATTGCCGACATACATACCGACATATGAGGATGACTCGGGTACATACACTCTTTAGCTAAGTGTAGAAGGGACGAAGTAGTGCTACATTCCACGGTCGCTTGGATTCCTCTCCGGACCTGTCCGCCTTGTTCTTTTCCTGTGGCTTCGCATCTATGAGATAATAAGAATCATTGTGCAATGCTTTGCTCACAGTAAATGGTCCTTCCCATGGGGGGGATAATTTATGCATGCCAGTGGTACGCTGTACCAACCGGAGCACCAGATCGCCTTCCCGGAAGACTCGGGGGCACACTTTCCGGCTATGATAGCGTCGGAGATTTTGCTGATATATGGCGGATCTGGACAGTGCCAGTTCTCTCGCTTCTTCCAGCAGATCAACATCATTTTGCCGGGCTTCTTGCACTTCGGCTTCTATGTATTGGGTGACCCTAGGCGAATCATGCTCTATGTCGGCTGGTAATACAGCTTCTGCCCCATATACCAGAAAGAACGGCGTGTAGCCTGTTGATCGATTCGGAGTTGTTCTTAAACTCCACAATACCGCTGGTAGTTCTTCTATCCAGCACCCCGCTGATCTTTGAAGCGGCTCGATGAGCCGGGGTTTTATCCCGGACAATACTAATCCGTTGGATCTTTCCACTTGTCCGTTCGATGCGGGGTGGGCTACCGAGGCTACGTCGAGTCGGATTTTATTATCTCGGCAGAATCGTGCAAATGCTCCTTCAACAAAATTTGTTCCGTTATCAGTTATAATGCTGTGAGGATAACCGTATCTCAAGATGATGTCTTTGAGAAATGTTACGGCCGTAGCCCCATCACATTTTCTTATAGGCTTCACTTCGATCCATTTGGTAAACTTGTCCACCATGACCAGAATGTGCGTCATGTTTCCTCTTGCTGGCTTGAACGGGCCAACCATATCCAAGCCCCACACATCAAATGGCCATGTAATTGTTATGGTTTTGAGCTCCGACATAGGAATATGTGTCTTGGTGGCGTACCTTTGACAACCATTGCATTTTCTCACCAGATCTTCTGCTTGCTCCAAGGCACTTGTCCAATAGAATCCATGCCGAAACGCCTTTGCCACTAAAGCCCGGGATGAGGCGTGATGCCCGCATTCTCCTTGGTGTATATCTCTGAGGATGTCAAGTCCTTCTTCCGGATCGACACACCGCTGGAGGACATTGGTTACACTCCATTTGTACAGCTCGGAATTGATGATTGTGTAAGCTTTGGCTCTTCTCTGAGTTTGCCTGGCTAGCACTTCCTCAGTGGGTAACGTTCCATCTTTCAAGAACTGGTATATAGGCAGTGCCCAAGCTGGTATTGCTCGCGCAGGGAACAGCTCCTCATCAATTTCCATCCGATCCACTGACATAACTTCAACCGGATCACGCTGAACAGTCCCCGGGTCTAGCGAGGTAGTCCTCGGGTTTGCCGAGGTAGTCCCCGGGTTTGCCGAGGTAGTCCCCGGGTTCGACGAGGTAGTCCCCGGGTTCAGCGCACTACCTTCCATGTCAATGTCCATGGGTTCAGCTCCGGATTCCGCGTTTTCCGGGACATAAATTGAATCGGTTCCTGGGGACGGCCTGATAGATGGTTTTCTGAGGTGCTCCAATGCAACACCCGGTGGAATTGCCTGTCGGGTCGATCCGAGCTTCGACAGCATGTCGGCAGCTTCGTTTACCACGCGAGGTACATGATGAAATTCGCATCCCTCAAAGTAACCCGAGATTTTCTGCACATGAAATCTGTATAGTGCCATGTTTGGATCCAGGGCGTCCCACACTCCGGACACTTGCTGTATTACTAGATCCGAGTCGCCAAAGCAGATTATCCGACGTATGCCGATCTCCTTTTCCACTTTGAGACCATGCACAAGAACCTCGTACTCAGCGACATTGTTCGATGCTGCGAAATGGATCTGCAATACGTACTTGAGCTGATCCTTCTTTGGCGAGGTAAGCACAACCCCGGCACCTAACCCGGTTTTGGTTTTCGATCCGTCAAAGTGCATCCTCCAGTAGTTCGGATCCGGTGGCGGTGGTTCGTATTGTACCTCGGCCCAATCCACGAAAAAGTCCGCCACAGCCTGGGACTTGATCGCTTCTCTCCTATCATACTGGGGCGCGTATGGTGCTAGCTCAATTGCCCATTTCGCAATTCTGCCATTCGCATCTTTGTTACCCATTATCTCGGATATGGGGGCTTCGCATATCACCTTGATGGGATGCTCCTCAAAGTAGTGCTTTAACTTCTTTGCTGCCATATAAACTTCGTATGCCACCTTTTGAAAATGTGGGTAGTTCTGTTTCGAGGCAGACAATACCTCGCTCAAGTAATACACTGGCCTCTGCACCGACTTGCCCCCCTCATCTCGCTCCACTACAATCACTGCACTTACAACTCGGTTGGTTGCGGCTATGTAGAGCAACATTGGTTCCTTTAATAGCGGAGAAGCTAACACTGGTGCAGTGGCCAACATCTTTTTCAAGTGGGCAAAAGCTTCATCGGCCTGCGGTGTCCAAACAAATTTATCTGATTTTTTCATGAGTTGGTAGAGAGGCAGTGCCTTTTCTCCTAACCGACATACAAAGCGACTCAAAGACGCCAGACATCCAGTGAACTTCTGGACGTCATTGAGACACTTCGGCAGCTCCATTCGTTCGATGGCTCGGATCTTAGTTGGATTAACCTCGATACCTCGGCTGGAGACGAGAAATCCGAGTAACTTCCCAGCCGGGACACCGAAGGTACATTTCTCCGGGTTAAGCTTCATCCGGAATCTTCTCAAGTTCGCGAATGTTTGCCTTATGTCGTCAAGGAGCGTTGCGCTTTCCTTGGTCTTAATAACCACATCATCCACGTAGACTTGTACGTTTTGACCTATTTGATCGTGCAAATATTTTTGCATACATCTTTGGTACGTTGCTCCTGCATTTCGTAAACCAAACGACATAGTGTGATAGCAATAAGCCCCGTACGGGGTAATAAAGGCAGTTTTTATTTGATCGTCCGGGTTCAGAGGTATCTGGTGGAAACCAGAATAAGCGTCAATGAATGACAACAATTCACACCCCGCGGTAGAGTCAATGACCTGATCTATCCTCGGCAGCGGGAATGGATCTTTTGGACACGCCTTGTTCAGGTTCGTGTAATCGATACACATACGCCAAACCACTGCCACGTTCGGATCATCCTTCTTCTTTTCTACTAGCACCGGATTAGAGAGCCAATCCGGATACAACACTTCCATGATAAATCCTGCTGCTAGCAACCGAGCTATCTCGTCACCAATGACCTTTCTCCTATCCTTGGCGAAGCGTCGGAGAGGCTGCTTCACCGGCCTTGCTCCGGGTCTTACATTCAAAGAGTGCTCGGCCAACTCCCTTGGAACACCTTGCAAGTCTTGTGTGGACCAAGCAAAAATATCCCGATTCTCACGGAGGAAGTTGACGAGCTCGCTTTCCTATTTGTCAATTAACCCGGCCCCAATTGTCACGGTACGCTCCGGAAACATGCTATCCACTGGAATTTTCTTGGTGTCCTTCGCGGCTTGAAACGAAACACTTCCATGCGGGTTACTTAACGCCGACATATACTGCTACGCGGACTGAGCTAAAGTCGCCACCTCTTGAATTTTTCTTTTCTCTTGGGCAATTACGAGTGACTCGGCTAGGTTAGACCCAGCTGAAGCGCACTCAATAGAACGTCGGAAATCCCCAGTGATAGTAATTGCCCCATTTGGCCCGGGCAACTTCATCTTCAGATAACTAACGTGGCAACTTGCCATGGATTTGCTCAGTGCTGGTCTCCCGAGTAATGCATGATACGCGCTCTCCAAGTTTACCACCTCAAACTCCAGATTTTCAGTTCGGCAGTTATCCCTCGTACCAAATAGCACGTCGACCCGGACTTTGCCTATGGGCTCACAGGATATGCCTGGTACAATCCCATGGAAAGTTGTTCTTGTAGCCTGGAGCATGTTCTCCGAGATGCCCAATTTGCGCATCATATCCGCGTACATGATGTTAATGCTACTGCCATTGTTGATTAGTACCTTGGAGAACCTCACATTAATGTTTGGTCCAATGAACGTCGGATCTGACACCAGTGCATACGAGCCCGGACTTGGCATAAGCTTGGGGTGATCTTTGACGCTCCAGGTAATTTCCTGGTTCGACCAAGACATGTACCTCATCACAGCAGGCATAACCGCGTTAACCTCCATATGTCGGCGCTGCAAGCTCTTCCTATCTGTTTCCTCTGTTGTAAACACACAATAGCTCTGATGATGTTCCCTGTACTCATTCCGTCCCTCGTTTCCGGGGTACCTCTGATCCGGTTATTGCTGGTTTTCCACCTGATGCACTGCATCCCTTCTCTCGTTGTTGTCATACCTCGGTGGAGGGGGAGGCAACATCAGTTGCTGCGTGTTTGCTCCGGAAAGCAGTTGCTGCCGGGGTAACTCCTGCCGAGGTTGATCATTCCGGGGTGCCTGAGCATTCCCCAAACCACCTTGTTCTATCTTGCGCATCCACTCACACTGCCTCATCGTGTGACCCGCCGGGCTGTTCGGATTTGGCGTGTGAAACTTACACGGCTGGTCCAACATCGACTCATAGGTATACCTCAGACGATCTTTCTTTTCCTGCCATTGCTTCTTCTGCTCCGGAGTCCATGTCTTCTTGCTATCGTTTCGAGGAGTCCATTGCCCTCCTGTTTTCTTGCGTTGGTTGCTCCCTGCCCTGGGCTGATCTTGATTCACGGCCGCAACTTGTTGCGAACCATATCGATGGTCCGGTCTATCGTCTCTCCTTTTTCCCCTGTAATCGTTCCTCCGGGATGACCCGGCTCCGTCCCTCGGATAGTACTCCTCATTTGACTCGTTCGATGCGATCCTAGGTTGAGTCGGATCACCCAAAGCATAAGAATCCGCAATCCGGATCATCTCTGCCAATGTGACTAGCATTTTCCTCTGCAATTTCATCCACAACTCGCTGCCATATCTGCACCCTTGTGCGAACCACGCTATAGCCTGTGACTCTATGACTCCCTCACACGAGTTTCTCACGGTACACCACCGGGTCAAGAATTCACGGTCCGTTTCATTAGATCTCTGCTTGCACATCGCCAGGGTCTGCGGTCTGTTCGGTCTCTGATACGTACTTGAGAAGTTGCTGATAAACATTTCTTCGAAATCTATCCAGCAATTGATGCTTCCGGGTGGCAAATTATTAAGCCAAACCCTAGCTGGACCTTCCAACATTTGGGGTACATATCGTACAACCCATCTCAAGTTGCCCGTTGCAATTTTCACAGCTGTTGCGTAGTTTATCAACCAATCCTCCGGCTTTGTACTGCCGTCATACGTCTTCGTGCCCCTGGGTAATTGGAAATTGGGTACCGGCGGTTCCTTCATGATCCGGGGTCCAAAGCACGCTGGACCCGGAGGACCTTGACATTCGATCTGTTCTGACCTATACAGGCGATCTAGTTTTAGCCTGGCGTCATCCGGCATCAAATCTCTGCTTCCCAATCTCGACCCTATCACATGATAGTCCGGTCTTGCGTATCCCGCATTCATCATCTCCGAGTCTCCGTCATTGTATCGGTCTTGCTCTCGCTGTGCTCCTCTCTGTTGCATACCTCGGCTGGCACTTTGCTCTTGCCTTGGTGCATTCTGCTGCTGCGGTTGACCCGCTCCTGCCGAGTTTTGCTGTCCGGCATTGCCGTTGGCAGCATTCCCTTGACCGGCCTTGCCTTGGTCGTGGTTACCTCGGTCAGCTTCACCTCGGCTCACACTTCGTCGATCATCGTTTTTTCGCACCTCTTTTTCTATTCCCGCATGCGTTGGGTTGTATGGAACGATCTGCTTGTTCCGTCTGGCCGAGGTTACCACCTCCTCTCTCCTAGGGCCACCATGAGGCGATGATGCGGCTCCAGCGGATCTCTCCAGGTTACCCATCACCGAATGGACGATCTTTGAAACTCCAACTCTCTCCTGGTTACCTCTCAACAGCTCCTTGTTCTGCCTATTCGCAATCCGAACCAGCTCGGTTACCCGGTCTTGCTGTCTTTGACGGGCTTCACCCGTCAGACCCTCTAGCTTGGACGCCGCGGCATCTGCTGCTCTGAGGTTCTTCGCCGGGGTACTATACTTCGGCAACCCTACAGACAGATAGTTTTCCGACCCTTCTGGTCCATCATCACCTTCTCTGTTCATCTCACTTATGAGATATTTCCCTTTTATCCTTACTGCATCAACCTTGTTTGCCTTTGCGTACTCACGCAATGTCAAGTTCAACGAATACTGAGCCGCTGCTATTTTCTTTGCGCCCTCCAGTATCTTTTGCCGGGTCTCTTCTAGTTCGGCCTGTGCCTGAGCCGGATCTATCACTGCTGCGACCGGGTTAGCCAAGCTATCCATAGCTTCCCTCAGCACGTTTTCAGGCCTCTCTAGTGGAGGACCCCTAGCTTTCCTCGGTGCCTTGGGTGTTACCTCCGGGTTTGGCGCTAGATCCTTGCACATGCCCGCGCCTGGCGCGGTCATCATCACCTCTGCATGGTCCGGGGAGCGAACGATACGCGCCCCGCGAGCCACAGTGAGGGGTGGTTCTCCTGCATCGACGACGTGACGCGGATTAACGCAAGACACGTCCACAGCAACATAGACCTTGTGCGTGCCAAGCTTGACGAATATGCCGTTGCGCGGGAGGGGCGCGTGCCGAAGCATCCAGCGTTGTCACTGACGTAGTCCAGCGCTCCAAAGTGCTGAGCCCGGAGACGATGCGTTCGCCGGTGCCGATGAAGTTTCCCGTCTAGATCTTGACCCCTGCTAGCGCCGCTAGCCCTACGGTGGGCACCAACTGTCGTGGTGGTGTCACGGCAGATGCCATGGATAGGCTAAAGGTGGGGACTAATATGCGCTAGGGGAATCCAGGGAGGGATAGGAGAGTGATTCTCTACACCGAGGCTTTGTATTGATGTTCAATCTCCAAGATTACAAGTGCTCTTCGAGCTGTGTTGACAAGAGGAGGAAGAAGAAACTCTCTTACTCTTGCCTATGAACTAGCCCAAGCACCCTAGATCTACTAGTGTACTCCTTGCTATCTATCTCCAAATACCCAACCCCCTTACCAGAACCCCAACCCCCGGTGGTTCGGTCTTGGCCTAGGGCATACGTGGAGGCATATTCCTAAGAATATGCCCCTCCCAAAGTAGTAACCCGACAGGGGTGCTTTTCCCCCGCGTCACTCTTGCTTTAGCGACGTAGCCTGTGCGGCGCCTGCGTCAGCCGACGTGAGCGTCGTCACCCTTGTCAGCCATGATCCAGTGGTCCTGCCCTTGCTTTATTCGCTCATCCAGTATGCACCGGGCCTTCTTTTTGACCAGAGAGATTCCTTCCTTCTCCTAGAAGCCAAACGAGGATCCGGATCATAGTTGATCCGGCCACACCTGTTCCTGCATATAAGCTAGACTAGTATCTCCGACTTACTCCTTGAGTCGGACGAGACTGGGTTAGGCGACCCCCTGGTCCGGGTTACTCCGTGATCCGGCCTGCCTTGAGGTGACTCGGCCAGTATCCACTTTGAGCTTGCCGAACCTCGGCTAACTCGGCCCTTATACCCCGGAGTGACCCTACCCGGGGTTATCCCCCCAACATATACAAACCATGAGGCTTCAGCTTGGATTTCGACTTGTGGCAAGTAATGCATCTGCTCACAAATCTGTACACATCACGCCTCATCTTGGGCCAATAAAAGTGATCAGGGAGCATGGGCAACGTCTTCTCATGCCCAAAGTGACCCATCAAACCACCAGCATGTGATTCCTGCACTAAGAACAAACGCAACGGCGATTCTGGAATACATAGTTTGTTAGCTCGAAAAAATAGCCATCATGGATATGATACTTATCCCATGCGTTTCTAATAGCACACAAACGATATGGTTCAGCAAAATCATGGTCAGTTGCGTAAAGTGCACAAATAGCTTCTAATCTAGGAATTTTAACATCAAGATTAGTTAAGAGCATATTCTTCCTAGATAGAGCATCAGCAACAACATTCTCTTTTCCCTTTTTATAGTTAATAATGTAAGGAAAAGACTCAATGAACTCAACCTATTTAGCTAATCTTCTATGTAAGTTTGATTGAGCTTTCAAGTATTTCAATGCTTCATGATCAGAATGTATGATGAATTCCTTTGGCCACAAATAATACCTCAATTACTCTAACAAGTGCATAGAATTCTTTATCATAGATTGAATAATTCAAACAAGCACCAGTCAATTTCTCAGAAAAATAAGCTATAGGCCGACCCTCTTGCATCAAAACGCCACCTATGCCTATACCACTAGCATCACATTCAACTTCAAATTGCTTCGAAAAATCAGGTAATGCAAGCAATGGTGCAGAAGTAAGCAAACGTTTCAATGTATGAAATGCAATGTCTTGGGTCGCGCCCCATACAAAAGGAACACCTTTATTTGCCAAATCATTTAATGGTGCAACAATGGTGCTAAAATCTTTCACAAAGCGCCTATAGAAACCAGCGAGACCGTGGAAACTACGCACTTGACTTACATTCATTGGAGTAGGCCAATTCCGAATTGATTCAATTTTAGATTGATCTACCTCTACTCCATTCTTAGAAACAACAAATCCTAGGAATATGACCTTATCTTTTGCAAATGTACACTTCTCAAGATTAGCATACAGTTTATTATCACGTAACACTTGCAAAACTTGTCTAATATGAGTGCAATGTTCAGATTCGGTGTGGCTGTATATGAGTATATCATCAAAGTAAAAAACCAAAAAACGGCCAATAAACTCTCTCAAAACATGATTCATCAAACGCATGAAAGTTGCATTAGTAAGACCAAACGGCATGATTAACCACTCATACAAGCCGAATTTAGTTTTGAAAGCAGTTTTCCATTCATCCCCTTCTTTCATCCTAATTTGATGATAACCACTATGAAGTCAATTTTAGAGGAAACAGCAGCACCACTCAATTCATCTAGCATATCCTCTAAGCGTGGAATAGGATGACGATATCGAATAGTGATGTTATTAATCGCTCTACAGTCAACACACATGCGCCATGTACCATCTTTCTTAGGAACTAAAATAACAGGAACAACACAAGGGCTAAGAGAAACATGGATGTACCCTTTATCCAGCAACGCTTGTACTTTCTTCTGAATTTCCTTAGTTTCTTTGGGATTAGTCCTGTAGGGTGCACGGTTGGGAAGTGTGGCGCCAGGAATCAAGTCCACTTGATTTTCTATACCACGCAATGGAGGTAAGCCTGCGGGTACATCTTCTAGAAACACATCCCCAAAGTCCTGCAAAACAGAAGAGACACCAAGAGAAATAGGGGTCATGTCGTTAGAAACCAATACCTCGCCCTTATACATGAGCACAAGTGGCATGGCTGTAGGATCCTCACGAAATTCTCTCATATCTTCCTTAGTGGCTAATATCAATAAACCAGGCACACTCTCACTTTTCGTTATATCACTCAATTTAGGCTCAATTACATCAGGAACAGCTGTCACGCAATCTTGCCGAGTGGTAGTATCTTTCTTCAAGTTCACCTCTATCTTCTAGCGAGAATCATTCATAATTTCTTGTGGTGTCATTGGCTGCGTAGTAATCTTCTTTCCTTTGAATTCCAAGTGATATGTATTGCCTCGGTCATTGTGTTGCACATGGCGATCATAGAGCCAAGGCCGACCCAATAGTAGGTGACAAACAGTCATAGGAACCACATCAAAATCAATAGAATCTTTGTATGGCCCTATTTGAAAATTCACACGTACCATATGATTTAGCTTCATCTCACTATTGTTGCTCAACCATTGTATTTAGTATGGCTTGGGATGAGGTAAGTATGTCAAATTCAGTTTGGCACATAGTTCCTTACTTGCAATATTTCTGCAGCTACCTCCATCAATAATTACCTTAAGCTTTGTTAGGTCCAACTAGAGCTTTTGTTTGGAACAAGTTGCAACGCTGGGATTCCTCAACCGGTTGCACACTAAGTACACGTGAAGACACGACAATAGTTGGTGCACGCTCAGCATATGCATCAGCACCATCCTCGCCATCATCAATATCATCATCAGAAGCTTCATCTCCACTCTCTACTTCTCCTTGTTCGTTGACAAACATAACCTTGCTGTTTGGATAATCCTTCTTGTAGTGACCTCTACCTCCACAAGTATGGCACACCACATCACGAGTACGTGCAGTAGACATGTTGGAACCCGAGCTAGCAGCAGGAGCAGCGGGTTTCCAAGCATTAGAACCAAATGAAGGTGTACTTGCTGGTTTGGCCGATGGTGTAAACAGAACAACAACTGGTGGCGTGACTGTAGGAGCAATAGATCTGGTCGAAAATCTGCTGGAGGATGGAAAACGAGCACGTGACTTCGCCTCTTCTGCCAACTGGGATTCAGCCTCTCTAGCATGGTGCAATAGCTCATTCATGGTCTCATACTTGTGATGACGAACTATGCTCTTGATTGGTAACTTCATATTGTTGAGGAATCGCTACATGGTCATCTCAATAGACTCACGAATTTGAGCACGCTGCATAAGCAGCTCCATCTCCATGTAGTACTCATCTACTGTCATTGTGCCTTGCTTCAGGTGCGTCAGTTTATCAAAAACTAATAGCAAGTAGTTAGTTGGTACGAAACGAGCCTTCATGATTTGCTTCATCTCGCGCCAATCCACCACAGGAAGTTCATTGTCCTCCCTCCTATGTTGCACAAGAGCATCCAACCAACGCAAAGCATAACCATCAAATTCAGATGCTGCAAGCTTGACCTTCTTATCTTCTGGATAGTCAAATAAGCACTAGAGTTTCTCAATCTTCAACTCCCATGTGAGGTAATCTTCAGGATCAATGGAACCATCAAACTTGGGAATTGAAAATTTTGGCTTGCCCAAACCATCATCAGCAGCTTGGTTGGGCACACGTTGAGCACGCCCAAGAGGGGCAAACCCACGGCCATGAGCAGGTACATGGGCAGGGGGAATAGCATGTCCCCTTCCAACATGTGGAGCAGCATCCACAGCGCTACCCTCATCGAAATCATCAAATCCATCATCATGCTGATGATCTTCCCTTCTATGTAAAGCGGCTGTCAAACCCTCAATGGAACGCTGCAAAGTGGTGACATTGACATTGAGCGTAGCCACTTGAGTTTGAATAGTATCAACCATTCCAACATGTTGATCCAATCTCATATTCATATCCTGGAGATTCTTGTCAATGGCATCTGTCGTGTTAGTAAAACACACGTGTCAAGTGGGACTTCAAAGCCTCATATTCACGCCAATTAACAAGCTCCTCATCCTTCTTTTTCTGCATCACAACATCATCATCACTAGAAGACATGATTAGTAGGTTAGTGCAAAAATCAAAATCGGTATGGTGGAACTCTCACAGCTCACTCACAACTAATAACAAAGGAGATCTTACCGTTCCAAAGTGAATAGAGATGCTTTACCAAACGAAATCAAAAACTGATGCACTGATGTGATGAAGTGAATATCAAAGGTATAGAGAACGATCACAGGGCACACAGGTTATTTATGGTGCAGTTGTAGGTATGGTATCCTAACTACACCACAAACAAGTCCTAGTGCTGATCGTATGACAAAGACCCACGGAAACACACACGGTGGAGATAAATGGGGCAATTGCAACTATAAAAATAAGCTCAATAAAGTGAGGTATGTCGGAGGAATGCTTGTGTTGCAATGCACAAAGAGATACGCTAGCAATGTCTCAACGAAACAAGCACAAGATTGCTAAACTGAGCAGCCCACAGAGCACTAAGCATGCTAGTCTCGTAGGATAGTTTTAGACACAAAGAAAGGCTTACGAAGGCTCACAAGGATAGGTACGCTATGTGGACTCAGTAAAAAAATAAACAAAAAAAATAAAAAAAATTGACCTGAGAATTGGTCTCTGCCATGGCAGAAAAAAGGGTCAAAATCCTACCGCGGCAGGATGTCGACAGGGAAAAAACTCTCGCTGGAGGACAGACTTGTCTGTGGTCAGGCGGGAGCAAAGCGATCCATTTTTTTTTGCCTCCCTGAGGTTTCACGTACGAGCACATAACTGTCTGTGTTGCAACGTGAGGTAGCGATCAGATATTTTTTTTTGCTTTCACGTGAGGAAACTCACGTATAACAAGCCTAACACGATTCTTTCGAACGGATCTACAACCCAGACTAAAAGAAAACAGATCTAATAGATCGAAAACTCAAGAACACGACGAACAGTCTAGAAATAGTCTAGGGACTCCAACAACGGATCAAAAACAGACGAAAACTAGACAAAACCTACAACTCAGATTTAAAAGAAAGGCTACACAAAAGGATTATGATCAGCTCCTAGAACTCACGAACAGTGTTATCTAGGCTATGGCAATGAACTATGAACCCAAATATTTTTGTGTGGCTTTTTCTATATAGGACAAAAACAACTAATCCATGGATGGAATTGTGGATGCTTACCGAGACAACACTAGAAATCTGATACCAATATGATATGGGGTGGCCCGATCTTCTCAGTAAGAGGATGGCGGTAATGATGGTGGATGATAGATAACTAGCATGTAGCTATGAACTCTCCCGCTTGATCCCTGATGCCAATGCAGCAGCTCTCGATCCTTGTAGGATATTCACAACATCACGCTCTTGCACATGCAGCCGTGACCACGAACGGTAGTATGCAATTTACTAATTCCCAATGGAACAACAAATCACACTCAATTATAGTTGTAGAATTCGAAGACATGATAATTTCAGAGGTTCTATGAAAGAATCAACTCCAAAATATTTTAACATGGTCTAAACCCTAACTTGTGACGGCTACGGAGGTTTATATGAGGGCTGGGGCGTCCTCCCCTCTAAACGGGCCTAAAAATAGCCATATATCGGCCCAAACTGACTCGGTTCGACTCAAACTGATACATACCGACCCATATATGGGTTCGGCCTTATTGGCACGTAGTCCAAACGTCGTGGAACACCTCAAACATGTAATTCTTGGTGCACCATCTCTCTCTCTTGCTCATACGTGATTTCCTCATTGCCTCCTAGTGTGCATGCCTCCCGCTCCTCCCTTGCGCACTTGTTGATATTGGAAATCAGCGCTTGTCCTTCTTGCTGCAACTCTCCTCCTCCTCGCGCAACGCTTGTGTTATCAATAAACCTGATCATACAAAGATGCATAGACTTAGGTAGTATAAAGTTCTCATTAAGTAAAACATCAGGTTCAATTAAGAGTGAATTCACCTATTGCTCAACTAGCTTTGCACGAGCTCTTGTAATGGGTCCAATCCTGATTTCATTGGACTTGTTCTTTGCAGCAACATCTTCATTGTGAATAGGAGTAGGAGATAGTGGAATAGTATGGATGTCCTCATCAAGCTCCGTAAGAAAACAAGAAGGTGATGGCAACACTTCTTTGGCTCCAAGCAGATAAAGATGATGATGTTGTCGTCATGTTGGAAGTCCCAAGACATCAAAAAATGGAGGAAGATCACTAAAACTGATGATATGTCCAACAGATAGAACAAGAAAAACACCAAGGTCTTGAAAGAGGAATTGATGAGGATATATACAGGGATTATGATGATTCTGATTGCCTAAACTAGAAGGAAATATTGAGTCAAATCAATAATGACTATCAGGTGAATTCATTCTTAATTGAACCTGATGTTTTACTTAATGAGAACTTTATACTACCTAAGTCTATGCATCTTTGTATGATCAGGTTTATTGATAACACAAGCGTTGCGCGAGGAGGAGGAGAGTTGCAGCAAGAAGGACAAGCGCTGATTTCCAATATCAACAAGTGCGCGAGGGAGGAGCGGGAGGCATGCGCACTAGGAGGCAATGAGGAAATCACGTATGAGCAAGAGAGAGAGATGGCGCACCCAAAATTACATGTTTGAGGTGTTCCACGATGTTTGGACTGCGTGCCAATAAGGCCGAACCCATATATGGGTCGGTATGTATCAGTTTGAGTCGAACCGAGTCAGTTTGGGCCAAGTTATGGCTGTTTTTAGGCCCGTTTAGAGGGGAGGACGCCCCAGCCCTCATATAAACCTCCGTAGCCGTCACAAGTTAGGGTTTAGACCACGTTAAAATATTTTGGAGTTGTTTCTTGTAGCATCCCAATTGTCTAACAATTGTAATGCTACTTGGTCTAGTAATATAATGGCTACTTCAAATATATAATTGTTGCATCATCATTATATCTTGCTCATGTCATCATGCCTCCTTGCATTTGAGCATCATATAAAACCCTTTCTTTTGGTTCTTATCTCATATGCATTATTAATTGTATTTGCCTCTTGATATTGTATTTTGTTCTTGATATATTGTTGCAATGCCCAAGTTGAGTTGGGGGCATATCTCTTATTAACTCCACCACCTTTTTCTTTCACCACCTTATAATTCCACCATCCAACTAAAATATGAGCTTTGCATTTTATTTGAGTTTGCCTCTTGCTCCTGTGGGTTGGGATGGATCCAATTCTTTCCACATGCTCTCATCTTAGCATCATGTTGTTTTCACAATATTGAAACATGAGAGCCACATGGCCACTTTTGCATGCCTTGCGAGTGGAACCTTTTTCCTAGCTTCCATATGTGTGGTTTTGGGGTTATCCTCATGTTGGGATATCTTTGTGGGCCTATTAAAAACCTAGTGGCATATACACACTAGCAAAGTCCCAAATATAATCCAATGTGATCATCTCCATATACTCCACATGGAATTCTTTCTAAATTCTTTGCTTGGGCCTTACTCCAATTTTTGAGAATGCATGATAATAATGCCATGTAGAAATGTTGTTTTCACAATAATCAACATGGCCATAAATGTTTTGCATGGGCCATGCAAGCCCCACCTTTTGCTTGTTCTTTGGATCTTATTTGAATGTTGAGTGAATTTAAACCACATCTCTCTCTCCTCTTAGCTTGACCTTGTTTGTGCTTGCTTAAGACCATCATCACCACACCCCTCTCTTGTGTTGCTTGATCTAGTTGGAGCATGCAAACTCCTATAAACCCCAAGCCACCACCCCATCACCCTAATCACCTAGCTATCACCACCCTACCTCATCTCTCCTCTCTTTACCATCCCCTCTAAACCTAAACCCTAATCTACACCAAACCCTAAGTACCCTCTTTTCTCCTCCCTAGCCGAGCCACCCCTCCAAACCAGACCCAGCTGGCCCCACCGGCCACCCTCTCTCCCTGGCCACCCACCCTGCCCTAGCTAACCCAAGTCCCCACCCGAGCCTAGCTCCAAAACCCTACCCTAGCCCGAGCCTCTCCCCTCCCCTTTCTCTCTGCCACAAGGGGCACCCGAGCCTGCCCCTGCCCTTGGCCTCGCCCTCTGGCCCCACCTGGTAGCCACCCCCCGCCTGCCTGCCCTGCCCTGCCGAGCACGTGAGGAGAGGCGTAGAGAAAGGTGGCACCGAGCCACCTTTTCCATCTACCTCTACCCCACGGCACCTCCGTCCTCCCCCTCGCTTTATCCTCCGCCCACCACCTCTCTGTCTCGTCTGGATCCAGCCCCAGGCCGCTCTCCTCCCTCCCCATCTACCCTACCATCCCCTACCCCGACGCCGGCCATCGTCGGCTTCGGCATCCACCAGCAGCTCGAGGAGGCGGGAGTGGTGCTGCGGCTGTCGAGGAAGGCCGTGGAGCTCCCAGCGACGACCTGTACATGGAGCCGAGCAAGAGGAGCCCCAGGACCCCTGCACACCAGCGCGTCTCGCCGAAACCCTAGATCCACCCGGCGTCTGCCTCGTCGCCGATCGACTGCTCGCCTGCCCGATCCGAGCCCACCAGCAAGCCCTCGGTGAGCTCCCTGACCCCCTGGACAAGGTCCGCTTCGCCGTGCTGCCCTAGCCTCGCCGGCCGTTTCTCCGAGCGCCCTCGGTGCGCCGTCGTGTGCTGCTGTCCGCTAGTTTTCCCTCCGTGTAGCAACCTATCTAGGCCGCGCCGACCCTCCCTAACACCAAGACCGGCCCGCCGCACTGGTTCGCCACCCCAGCGCGCGCCCGCTAGGTCCCTGGATCGAACCCCGCCCGCGCCGTGCACCGACCCGTCGCTCGGCGCAGAGAGAGAGAAGAAAAACAGTACCGCGGGCGCCGTTTTGCTGTTACCCCCCTGCAATTTTTGTTGCATCAACCCGCGCTCCCGCGTGGCCCACCGTCAGCCTCTCGTGGCATTTTGCAAAAAGGATCCCAGGTTTTCGTAAAGCTCAACCCGCGCTCCCCTAGCACCGCCACGTGGTCCACCCTGGGCTTCGCTGTCACGTGGGGCCGCAGTTACTGTCGGGCCCGCTTGTCATCCGCTTAGGCTAGAGTAGGCCGCGGTGCAAAAAGGTTTTCTGTGCGCTTGCTGCCCAGTCAGCAGCTGACCCCACCTGTCAGCGACAGTGGCTGAGTCTGTCTGGGTATAAAAAGTATTTCCGAAATCTGTGTTAAATTCAAATCTTTTTCTAATTAATTCAAATTCAAATATAATTCTGTTTTTAAATAACTTTTCAAATATTAATCCAAATTTAACAAATAATATATGTTTTCAAATCAGAAAAATGTGAGGATTTCAAATGTGCAATCCAAAATATATTTTTTAACACTTAAATTTCCAAGTTTATTTAAATTACAATAAAATGCCCCTCTTTTCTTAAATAATTAATAACTTTTATTTTATAAGTCCAAATTTAATAAATGATATGTCTAAAATGATTAGCTCGACGAGACCTTTCTGTTTACGCATTCCATGGTTTGAATTGAAGCATGCATCATATAAATATATTGTGGACAGCAACTAATTTGAGCATAAAATGAGGTTAAAACTCAATAAAATGCTTTAATAATGTTTCCCACACCTCACCCATGCCATGCTACTTTAATGCCATGCAAATTGTGCATCATTCATCATGGCATGATTGTTTGCTTGTCGCATTTATTCATATGCTTGTGCACTTTATTTATGTTGGCCTTGTTTGTTTGGTTCTTCTCCGAATAGACGCTGAGCAGGGGATATATCAAGAGAACCAGGAGCTCTACCCAGATCCATTCCTTGCTTCAACTGAGCTGCCAGGCAAGCACTACCACATGCTTGCATACATATAGTACCTATTGCCTCTATCTTATTCTTGCATCATTGAGTCGCGATTGCATTAAATTGAATCCCAAGTACTGCATAGCCTTTACTTTTAAACCCCACCGAAGCTTGTTCCTCCATCCCATGAGCCATTACTACAGGAGTCGTTTGAGCCATGCGAGTCGTAGAACAGCATGTGTAGGGTATGTGAGTGTCTGATGGATAACGAGGTACTTAAACAACTTAACCTGCGTAGTAATGGGATAACTAATGAAAGTGGCACCGGTGAGCAATATCTGCTATTTGGTTTTTATGCTCACTTGTGTCCCGTAAGACCCCGAGTACTTGATTCCTGTTCCAAGATTATTCACGCTATCCACATCCGGGAGGCCTTATGGACCCCCCTGAGCCAGAGCTTGATTCATTCTTATTTCTTGGGGCCACAAACTAGTTTGAGGTTTTATTTACTATCCTGTACCTATGCCATGCTTTACTGCTTTATTTAAATTGTGCGAGGTACTGCACACTGTACTGTTTAGGATTGCGGAGTGTTTTCGCGGTGTCGACAAGCCTAGTCACATTTTCGGGTTCCCAGTCGTTCACAGCCATTGGCGCAAACCTTGAGTCCGTCTCGGAGTCAGCTAACTTCGTTGCGGGTAGCTTAATGGGGTGGCCCCCTGAAATATTTCTGAATCCTGTGATTGCTTTGTCGTGACTGCCTCGTTGGGTTTTGATTTGGTTTTTCCGAGGCATATCGAGTGTGTGTTGCTATTTGTGCACCCCTGCAGGGTAAAACTTTCTGAAAGCCGTGTCCGCGGTTATGGACGACTTGGAGCACAGTTTCTCGATCATAGACAAGCATAACTAAAGTACCGTTTTAATTTGACTAGCCTAGGTACCTGACTAGTAAATAGTGCAACACTCATGGAATGGATAATAAAACTGCCAACGGGTGGGGAGGTTGTTCGTCCGCTTCCTCATCGGTAAGCGAGGAGGAGGATGGATCTGTTAAGATTACCTTTGTAACTGTTATAACTGTTATTATTAATTCACGGACATCCGTCTATCTCTGGTTAGGCGGATGGTTAGCGAGTATCTATAGAACTGTTAGGGTTTATCTTTTGCTGCAATTGCGTCACCCCAGGTTGTGTCCCCTTTAGCGGCATAAAGTCTTGCTGAGTACCCCTAGGGTCTCACACGATAAATTATTGGTTCAGATGAACAGGTACACTCTCAAGATGGATACTGGGTGGAAGAGACGGACGATGTGGGCAACGATCATTCGGTGTAGAGATTCCGGGAACTGGGATCCGTGAGATCTGTGGGCGGGATCTGCTTATTTATGGGGCATCTTATGCCAATTTGCTTCTTATCCGTACTCGGACTTTGTCTTCCGTTTCCGCTTGATACTCTGTTGATTGATGTATGAGGAGATATCCTAAACTATTATATCTATCTAGGATATTTGGATCTTGCCGTATGGCATTGCTATATTTCCTTTCTTTTTAGATGGGATGACTCTGATGTACTGTTGTATGGTGGCTTGCATACATACTCATTTGTGTATGTAGTTGATCCCTTCGCCTGCCGATTACGCCGCCCGTTCTTGTCTCGATGTGTGGAAATGGTTGGGACGGCCGAAAGGTCTACCTGTGAGTGGCATTTGGGCCCCACCGTACTATTTCAACCATTTCTGCTCATCCAGGCTTGTAACTAGGAGCGTAATTCACCGAGGTAGTTACAATTGGTACCTCCGGATACATCCAAGCCGTTCCAGATCTTCTGTGACGCCTCTTTGCATGGATTGGGTGCGGTCCTGATGCAAGAAAAACAAGTTGTTGCTTATGCCTCTCGACAGTTGAAGACGCATGAGATCAACTATCCTACACATGACCTCGAGCTCGCAGCAGTTGTCTTTGCTTTGAAAGTATGGAGGCACTACTTGCTTGGCAACCGATGTGAGATCTTTTCTGATCACAAGAGTCTGAAGTATATCTTTACTCAGCCTGATCTCAACCTTCGACAAAGGAGATGGATTGAAGCAATCAATGACTTCGATTTGACCATCAACTACACTCCGGGCAAAGCTAATGTCATGGCAGATGCTCTCAGCCGCAAAGCCTATGTCAACAACCTCATGATGGAAGAACAGCAGCCTCTCTTGTGCGAGGAATTCCGTCAGCTCAACCTGGAAATTGTGGAACAAGGGTATCTCCTGAACCTTCTAGCAACACCTCTCTTGGAAGAAAAGGTTCGCTCTTCCCAGCTTGGTGATCCGCACACGAGAAAGATCATCTCCAGGATTCAGCTTCCGAAGTATGAGTCCTTCCACGTCGATGATCAAGGCACGCTTTTCTTTGAACACCGGATGTTTGTTCCGAACTACCCGGGTTTGAGAGAGAAAGTTCTTAAGGAGGCGCATGATTCTGTTCTTTCTATCCACCCTGGCAGCACAAAGATGTACATGGACTTGAAAACACAATATTGGTGGCCTGGTTTGAAAAGGTATTGTGCCAAGTATGTCTCGGAGTGTGATGTCTGCCGCAGAGTGAAAGCTGTCCATCAAAAACCTTCCGGTCTTCTACAGCCATTGAAACCTCCGGAATGGAAATGGGAGAAAGTAGAGATGGACTTCATCACTGGTTTTCCTAGGTCGCAGAAGGGCAACAATGCAATCTTTGTTGTCATTGACAGGCTTTCTAAAGTGGCTCACTTCTTCCCCGTCAAGGAAACCATTTCTGCAATTCAGTTGGCGGAGCTCTATATCAACAGAATTGTCTCTCTATATGGGGTTCCTCTTGAGATCAGTTCAGACCGTGGAAGCATCTTCACTTCCAAGTTCTGGGAGAGTTTCCAAAATGCTTTGGGAACAAAGTTGAACTTCAGCACAGCTTACCACCCTCAGTCGCAAGGACAAGTTGAAAGGATCAATCAGATTCTGGAGGATATGCTTCGTGCTTGCGTCATCTCTTTTGGCATGAAGTGGGAAGAATGTCTTCCTTATGCTGAGTTCTCTTACAACAACAGCTTCCAGAAAAGTCTAAAGATGGCACCATTTGAGGCTCTCTATGGTCGCAAATGCAGAACTCCGATTGGTTGGTCGGGTGCAGGTGAAAGGATCTTGTTTGGCCCTGACATTGTGACTCAAGCGGAGGAGAAGGTTCACATCATTCTTGAAAATCTGAGGATTGCTCAAAGTCGCCAGAAGAGCAATTATGACAGGAAGCACACAGACATGGAGTATGTCCCTGGTGATCTCGTTTACCTTCGTGTCACTCCCATGAGAGGCACGCACCGTTTTGGTATCAAAGGGAAGCTGGCTCCTAGATACATCGGTCCCTTCAAAGTTCGTGGAAGAAGAGGAGAAGTTGCTTACGCTCTTGAGCTCTCGGAAAAACTCAAGGTCCATGATGTTTTCCACATCTCTCAGCTCAAGAAGTGCTTCAAGGATCCCGGCAGGACCGTGGACCATGAGCTTATCAATCTCCAAGAAGACCTGTCTTATCAAGAACACCCCACAAAAATCCTGGAAGTCGCAGAAAGAAGGACTCGCAACAAGTCCATCAAGTTCTGCAAGGTGCAGTGGTCGCACCATTCCGTTGATGAAGCCACTTGGGAACATGAAGATGATCTCCGTGCCAAGTATCCTACCCTCTTTGTGTCTTCTTCTTCATCCTAGAATCTCGGGGCGAGATTCCTGTTTAGTGGGGGAGAGTTGTAGCATCCCAATTGTCTAACAATTGTAATGCTACTTGGTCTAGTAATATAATGGCTACTTCAAATATATAATTGTTGCATCATCATTATATCTTGCTCATGTCATCATGCCTCCTTGCATTTGAGCATCATATAAAACCCTTTCTTTTGGTTTTTATCTCATATGCATTATTAATTGTATTTGCCTCTTGATATTGTATTTGGTTCTTGATATATTGTTGCAATGCCCAAGTTGAATTGGGGGCATATCTCTTATTAACTCCACCACCTTTTTCTTTCACCACCTTATAATTCCACCATCCAACTAAAATATGAGCTTTGCATTTTATTTGAGTTTGCCTCTAGCTCCTGTGGGTTGGGATGGATCCAATTCTTTCCACATGCTCTCATCTTAGCATCATGTTGTTTTCACAATATTGAAACATGAGAGCCACATGGCCACTTTTGCATGCCTTGTGAGTGGAACCTTTTTCCTAGCTTCCATATGTGTGGTTTTGGGGTTATCCTCATGTTGGGATATCTTTGTGGGCCTATTAAAAACCTAGTGGCATATACACACTAGCAAAGTCCCAAATATAATCCAATGTGATCATATCCATATACTCCACATGGAATTCTTTCTAAATTCTTTGCTTGGGCCTTACTCCAATTTTTGAGAATGCATGATAATAATGCCATGTAGAAATGTTGTTTTCACAATAATCAACATGGCCATAAATGTTTTGCATGGGCCATGCAAGCCCCACCTTTTGCTTGTTCTTTGGATCTTATTTGAATGTTGAGTGAATTTAAACCACATCTCTCTCTCCTCTTAGCTTGACCTTGTTTGTGCTTGCTTAAGACCATCATCACCACACCCCTCTCTTGTGTTGCTTGATCTAGTTGGAGCATGCAAACTCCTATAAACCCCAAGCCACCACCCCATCACCCTAATCACCTAGCTATCACCACCCTACCTCATCTCTCCTCTCTTTACCATCCCCTCTAAACCTAAACCCTAATCTACACCAAACCCTAAGTACCCTCTTTTCTCCTCCCTAGCCGAGCCACCCCTCCAAACCAGACCCAGCTGGCCCCACCGGCCACCCTCTCTCCCTGGCCACCCACCCTGCCCTAGCTAACCCAAGTCCCCACCCGAGCCTAGCTCCAAAACCCTACCCTAGCCCGAGCCTCTCCCCTCCCCTTTCTCTCTGCCACAAGGGGCACCCGAGCCTGCCCCTGCCCTTGGCCTCGCCCTCTGGCCCCACCTGGTAGCCACCCCCGCCTGCCTGCCCTGCCCTGCCGAGCACGTGAGGAGAGGCGTAGAGAAAGGTGGCACCGAGCCACCTTTTCCATCTACCTCTACCCCACGGCACCTCCGTCCTCCCCCTCGCTTTATCCTCCGCCCACCACCTCTCTGTCTCGTCTGGATCCAGCCCCAGGCCGCTCTCCTCCCTCCCCATCTACCCTACCATCCCCTACCCCGACGCCGGCCATCGTCGGCTTCGGCATCCACCAGCAGCTCGAGGAGGCGGGCGTGGTGCTGCGGCTATCGAGGAAGGCCGTGGAGCTCCCAGTGATGACCTGTACACGGAGCCGAGCAAGAGGAGCCCCAGGACCCCTGCACACCAGCGCGTCTCGCCGAAACCCTAGATCCACCCGGCGTCTGCCTCGTCGCCGATCGACTGCTCGCCTGCCCGATCCAAGCCCACCAGCAAGCCCTCGGTGAGCTCCCTGACCCCCTGGACAAGGTCCGCTTCGCCGTGATGCCCTAGCCTCGCCGGCCGTTTCTCCGAGCGCCCTCGGTGCGCCGTCGTGCGCTGCTGTCCGCTAGTTTTCCCTCCGCGTAGCAACCTATCTAGGCCGCGCCGACCCTCCCTAACACCAAGACCGGCCCGCCGCACTGGTTTGCCACCCCAGCGCGCGCCCGCTAGGTCCCTGGATCGAACCCCGCCCGCGCCACGCACCGACCCGTCGCTCGGCGCAGAGAGAGAGAAGAAAAACAGTACCGCGGGCGCCGTTTTGCGGTTCCCCCCTGCAATTTTTGTTGCATCAACCCGCGCTCCCGCGTGGCCCACCGTCAGCCTCTCGTGGCATTTTGCAAAAAGGATCCCAGGTTTTCGTAAAGCTCAACCGGCGCTCCCCTAGCACCGCCACGTGGTCCACCCTGGGCTTCGCTGTCACGTGGGGCCGCAGTTACTGTCGGGCCCGCTTGTCATCCGCTTAGGCTAGAGTAGGCCGCGGTGCAAAAAGGTTTTCTGTGCGCTTGCTGCCAGTCAGCAGCTGACCCCACCTGTCAGCGACAGTGGCTGAGTCTGTCTGGGTATAAAAAGTATTTCCGAAATCTGTGTTAAATTCAAATCTTTTTCTAATTAATTCAAATTCAAATATAATTCTGTTTTTAAATAACTTTTCAAATATTAATCCAAATTTAACAAATAATATATGTTTTCAAATCAGAAAAATGTGAGGATTTCAAATGTGCAATCCAAAATATATTTTTTAACACTTAAATTTCCAAGTTTATTTAAATTACAATAAAATGCCCCTCTTTTCTTAAATAATTAATAACTTTTATTTTATAAGTCCAAATTTAATAAATGATATGTCTAAAATGATTAGCTCGACGAGACCTTTCTGTTTACGCATTCCATGGTTTGAATTGAAGCATGCATCATATAAATATATTGTGGACAGCAGCTAATTTGAGCATAAAATGAGGTTAAAACTCAATAAAATGCTTTAATAATGTTTCCCACACCTCACCCATGCCATGCTACTTTAATGCCATGCAAATTGTGCATCATTCATCATGGCATGATTGTTTGCTTGTCGCATTTATTCATATGCTTGTGCACTTTATTTATGTTGGCCTTGTTTGTTTGGTTCTTCTCCGAATAGACGCTGAGCAGGGGATATATCAAGAGAACCAGGAGCTCTACCCAGATCCATTCCTTGCTTCAACTGAGCTGCCAGGCAAGCACTACCACATGCTTGCATACATATAGTACCTATTGCCTCTATCTTATTCTTGCATCATTGAGTCGCGATTGCATTAAATTGAATCCCAAGTACTGCATAGCCTTTACTTTTAAACCCCACCGAAGCTTGTTCCTCCATCCCATGAGCCATTACTACAGGAGTTGTTTGAGCCATGCGAGTCGTAGAACAGCATGTGTAGGGTATGTGAGTGTCTGATGGATAACGAGGTACTTAAACAACTTAACCTGCGTAGTAATGGGATAACTAATGAAAGTGGCACCGGTGAGCAATATCTGCTATTTGGTTTTTATGCTCACTTGTGTCCCGTAAGACCCCGAGTACTTGATTCCTGTTCCAAGATTATTCGCGCTATCCACATCCGGGAGGCCTTATGGACCCCCCTGAGCCAGAGCTTGATTCATTCTTATTTCTTGGGGCCACAAACTAGTTTGAGGTTTTATTTACTATCCTGTACCTATGCCATGCTTTACTGCTTTATTTAAATTGTGCGAGGTACTGCACACTGTACTGTTTAGGATTGCGGAGTGTTTTCGCGGTGTCGACAAGCCCAGTCACATTTTCGGGTTCCCAGTCGTTCACAGCCATTGGCGCAAACCTTGAGTCCGTCTCGGAGTCAGCTAACTTCGTTGCGGGTAGTTTAATGGGGTGGCCCCCTGAAATATTTCTGAATCCTGTGATTGCTTTGTCGTGACTGCCTCGTTGGGTTTTGATTTGGTTTTTCCGAGGCATATCGAGTGTGTGTTGCTATTTGTGCACCCCTGCAGGGTAAAACTTTCTGAAAGCCGTGTCCGCGGTTATGGACGACTTGGAGCACAGTTTCTCGATCATAGACAAGCATAACTAAAGTACCGTTTTAATTTGACTAGCCTAGGTACCTGACTAGTAAATAGTGCAACACTCATGGAATGGATAATAAAACTGCCAACGGGTGGGGAGGTTGTTCGTCCGCTTCCTCGTCGGTAAGCGAGGAGGAGGATGGATCTGTTAAGATTACCTTTGTAACTGTTATAACTGTTGTTATTAATTCACGGACATCCGTCTATCTCTGGTTAGGCGGATGGTTAGCGAGTATCTATAGAACTGTTAGGGTTTATCTTTTGCTGCAATTGCGTCACCCCAGGTTGTGTCCCCTTTAGCGGCATAAAGTCTTGCTGAGTACCCCTAGGGTCTCACACGATAAATTATTGGTTCAGATGAACAGGTACACTCTCAAGATGGATACTGGGTGGAAGAGACGGACGATGTGGGCAACGATCATTCGGTGTAGAGATTCCGGGAACGGGGATCCGTGAGATCTGTGGGCGGGATCTGCTTATTTATGGGGCATCTTATGCCAATTTGCTTCTTATTCGTACTCGGACTTTGTCTTCCGTTTCCGCTTGATACTCTGTTGATTGATGTATGAGGAGATATCCTAAACTATTATATCTATCTAGGATATTTGGATCTTGCCGTATGGCGTTGCTATATTTCCTTTCTTTTTAGATGGGATGACTCTGATGTACTGTTGTATGGTGGCTTGCATACATACTCATTTGTGTATGTAGTTGATCCCTTCGCCTGCCGATTACGCCGCCCGTTCTTGTCCCGATGTGTGGAAATGGTTGGGACGACCGAAAGGTCTACCTGTGAGTGGCATTTGGGCCCCACCGTACTATTTCAACCATTTCTGCTCATCCAGTCTTGTAACTAGGAGCATAATTCACCGAGGTAGTTACATTTCTTTCATAGAACCTCTGGAATTATCCCTGTGTTCGAATCTACCAACTATAATTGAGTGTGATCTGTTGTTCCATTGGGAATTAGTAGATTGCAGACTACCGTTCGTGGTCACGGCTGCGTGCGCAAGAGCGTGGTGTTGTGAATATCCTACAAGGTTCGAGAGTTGTTGCATTGGCATCAGGGATCGAGCGGGAGAGTTCATAGCTATAGGCTAGTTATCTATCATCCACCATCACCATCGACAAAGTGCTTGCTGAGAAGATCGGGCCATCCCATATCATCTTGGTATCAGATTTCCTCGTTGCCTCGGTAAGCAATCCACAATCCATCCATAGATTAGAGAGTGTTTTTCATCCTATACAGAAAAAGCCCCACAAAACGAGTTGCCATAGCCTAGATTACATCGTAATCGAGTAATAGTTGCTGGTCGAGTTCCTCTATTCGATTGATTTAGATCTGTTCTTCATAGATTTGTTTTCTAGTTGTTCTAGTTGTTTTCCACCATCTTTTTCCGCTACCATCAAGTCAGATCCGACCAAGTAAAGAGTCCTAGTTGCGTACTGCTTGGCAAGTCGAAAAAAAAATTGGCTCGCTGCCTCACGCCTGACCGCAGACAGGTCTGTGCTCCAGCGTGAAAAAAAAATTGGACCGTCGCCTCACCACAGACCGGTCTGCCCTCATACGAGAAAAAAAAAATTCTGCCGCCATCCTGCCGCGGCAGGATTTTAGGCCGTTTTTCTGCCGTGGCAGAGACCAATTCTCAGGTCAAAATTTTTTCTTTTTTGTTTATTTTTTTTACTGAGTCCACATAGCGTACCTATCCTTGTGATCCTTAGTAAGCCTTTCTTTGTGTCTAAAACTATCCTACGAGACTAGCGTGCTTAGTGCTCTGCTGGCTGCTCCGTTTAGCAATCTTATGCCCGTTTCGTTGAGACATTGCTAGCGTCTCTCCTTGTGCGTTGCAACACGAGCATTCCTCCGACATACCTTACTTTTTTGAGCTCATTTTCATAGTTGCAATTGCCCCATTTATCTCCATCGTGTGTGTTTCCGTGGGTCTTTGTCATACGATCAGCACTAGGACTTATTTGCGGTGTAGTTAGGATACCATACCTACAGCTCCACCATAAATACCCTGTGTGCCCTGTGATCATTCTCTATACCTTTGATATTCACTTCATCACATCAGTTCATCAGTTTTTGATTTTGTGTGGTAGAGCATCTCTATTCACTTTGGAACGGTAAGATCTCCTTTCTTATTAGTTGTGAGTGAGCTGTGAGAGTTCCACCATACAGATTTTGATTTTTGCACTAACCTACTAATCATGTATTCTAGTGATGATGATGTTGTGATGCAGAAAAAGAAGGATGAGGAGCTTGTTAATTGGCGTGAATATGAGGCTTTGAAGTCCCACTTGACATGTGTGTTTACTAACACGACAGATGCCATTGACAAGAATCTCCAGGATATGAATATGAGATTGGATCAGCATGTTGGAACGGTTGATACTATTCAAACGCAAGTGGCTACGCTCAATGTCAATGTCACCGCTTTGCAACAGTCCATTGAGGGTTTGACAGCCGCCTTACATAGAAGGGAAGATCCTCAACATGATGATGCCTTTGATGATTTTGATGAGGGTAGCACTGTGGATGCTGCTCCACATGTTGGCAGGGGACGTGCTATTCCCCCTGTCCATGCACCTGCTCATGGCCGTGGGTTTGCCCCTCTTGGGCGTGCTCAACGTGTGCCCAACCAAGCTGCTGATGATGGTTTGGGCAAGCCAAAATTCTCAATTCCTAAGTTTGATGGTTCCATTGATCCTGAAGACTACCTCACATGAGAGTTGAAGATGGAGAAACTCTGGCGCTTATTTGACTATCGAGAAGATAAGAAGGTCAAGCTTGTAGCATCTGAATTTGATGGTTATGCTTTTTGTTGGTGGGATGCTCTTGTGCAACATAGGAGGGAGGACAATGCACTTCCTGTGATGGATTGGCGCGAGATGAAACAAATCATGAAAGCTCGTTTCGTACCAACCAACTATTTGCGATCAGTTTTTGATAAATTAACGCAACTAAAGCAAGGCACCATGACAGTTGATGAGTACTACATGGAGATGGAGATGCTTATGCAGCGTGCTCGAGTTCGCGAGTCTATTGAGATGACCATGCAGCGATTCCTAAACAATCTGAAGTTGCCAATCAAGAGCATAGTGCGTCATCACAAGTATGAGACCATGAATGAGCTATTGCACCATGCTAGAGAGGCTCAATCCCAGTTGGCAGAAGAGGCGAAGTCACGCGCTCGTTTTCCATCCTCCAGCAGATATTCGGCTAGATCTATTCCTCCTACAGTCACGCCCCTAGCTGCTGTTCTGTTTACACCATCGGCCAAACCAGCAAGTACACCTTCGTTTGGTTCTAATGCTCGGAAACCCGCTGCCCCTGCTGCTAGCTCGGGTTCCAACATGTCTACTGCACGTACTCGTGATGTGATGTGCCATACTTGTGGATGTAGAGGTCACTACAAGAAGGATTGTCCAAACGGCAAGGTTATGTTTGTTAATGAACAAGGTGAAGTAGAAAGTGGAGATGAAGCTTCTGATGATGATATTGATGACGGCGAGGTTGGTGCTGATGCATATGCTGAGCGTGCACCCACGATTGTCGTATCTTCACATGTACTTAGTGTGCAACCGGTTGAGGAATCCCAGCGTTGCAACCTGTTCCAAACAAAATCTCTAGTTGGACCAAACAAAGCTTGCAAGGTCATTATTGATGGAGGTAGCTGCAGAAATCTTGCAAGTAAGGAACTTTGTGCCAAACTGAATTTGACATACTTACCTCATCCCAAGCCATACTACATACAATGGTTGAGCAACAATGGTGAGATGAAGGTAAATCATATGGTACGAGTGAACTTTCAAATAGGGCCATACAAAGATTCTATTGATTTTGATGTGGTTCCTATGACTGTTTGTCACCTACTATTGGGTCGGCCTTGGCTCTATGATCGCCATGTGCAACACAATGGCCGAGCCAATACATATCACTTGGAATTCAAAGGAAAGAAGATTACTATGCAGCCAATGACACCACAAGAAATTGTGAATGATTCTCGCCAGAAGATAGAGGTGAACTTGAAGGAAGATACTACCACTCGGCGAGATTGCGTGATAGCTGTTCCTGATGTAATTGAGCCTAAATTGAGTGATATAACGAAAAGTGAGAGAGCGCCTGGTTTATTGATATTAGCCACTAAGGAAGATATGAGAGAATTTCGTGAGGATCCTACAGCCATGCCACTTGTGCTCATGTATAAGGGCGAGGTATTGATTTCTAACGACATGACCCCTATTTCTCTTGGTGTCTCGTCTGTTTTGCAGGACTTTGGGGATGTGTTTCAAGAAGATGTACCCGCAGGCTTACCTCCATTGCGTGGTATAGAACATCAAGTGGACTTGATTCCTGGTGCCACACTTCCCAACCGTGCACCCTACAGGACTAATCCCGAAGAAACTAAGGAAATTCAGAAGCAAGTACAAGCGTTGCTGGATAAAGGGTACATTCGTGTTTCTCTTAGCCCTTGTGCTGTTCCTGTTATTTTAGTTCCTAAGAAAGATGGTACATGGCGCATGTGTGTTGACTGTAGAGCGATTAATAACATCACTATTCGATATCGTCATCCTATTCCACGCTTAGAGGATATGCTCGATGAATTGAGTGGTGCTGCCGTTTTCTCTAAAATTGACTTGCGTAGTGGTTATCATCAAATTAGGATGAAAGAAGGGGATGAATGGAAAACTGCTTTCAAAACTAAATTTGGCTTGTATGAGTGGTTAGTTATGCCGTTTGGTCTTACTAATGCACCTAGTACTTTCATGCGTTTGATGAATCATGTTTTGAGAGAGTTTATTGGTCGTTTTGTGGTTGTTTACTTTGATGATATACTCATATACAGCCACACCGAATCTGAACATTGCACTCATATTAGACAAGTTTTGCAAGTGTTACGTGATACTAAACTGTATGCTAATCTTGAGAAGTGTACATTTGCAAAAGATAAGGTCATATTCCTAGGATTTGTTGTTTCTAAGCATGGAGTAGAGGTAGATCAATCTAAAATTGAATCAATTCAGAATTGGCCTACTCCAATGAATGTAAGTCAAGTGCGTAGTTTCTTCATTGATGAGGATATATACAGGGATTATGATGATTCTGATTGCCTAAACTGGAAGGAAATATTGAGTCAAATCAATAATGACTATCAGGTGAATTCATTCCTAATTGAACCTGATGTTTTACTTAATGAGAACTTTATACTACCTAAGTCTATGCATCTTTGTATGATCAGGTTTATTGATAACACAAGCGTTGCGCGAGGAGGAGGAGAGTTGCAGCAAGAAGGACAAGCGCTGATTTCCAATATCAACAAGTGCGCGAGGGAGGAGCGGGAGGCATGCGAACTAGGAGGCAATGAAGAAATCACGTATGAGCAAGAGAGAGAGATGGCGCACCCAGAATTACATGTTTGAGGTGTTCCACGATGTTTGGACTGCGTGCCAATAAGTCCGAACCCATATATGGGTCGGTATGTATCAGTTTGAGTCGAACCGAGTCAGTTTGGGCCAAGTTATGGCTGTTTTTAGGCCCGTTTAGAGGGGAGGACGCCCCAGCCCTCATATAAACCTCTGTAGCCGTCACAAGTTAGGGTTTAGACAACGTTAAAATATTTTGGAGTTGTTTCTTTCATAGAACCTCTGGAATTACCCTGTGTTCGAATCTACCAACTATAATTGAGTGTGATCTGTTGTTCCATTGGGAATTAGTAGATTGCAGACTACCGTTCATGGTCACGGTTGCGTGCGCAAGAGCGTGGTGTTGTGAATATCCTACAAGGTTCGAGAGCTGTTGCATTGGCATCAGGGATCGAGCGGGAGAGTTCATAGCTACAGGCTAGTTATCTATCATCCACCATCACCATCGACAAAGTGCTTGCTGAGAAGATCGGGCCACCCCATATCAGGAATTGCATAAGATCTGAAAAGTCTTCGTGGCATTCGGTGAAGTGAGGATAGGAAATGAAGAGAGAGGATATTCAAAAGATTTCTTGATGTGTGGAAGACCAACAGAATTTGTTGTCCTTCTTGAGAATATCCGAGATAGATTTAGCAGTCTTGAGGAAATTCTCAGCGGAACGATGATGATAACTTGCCAAAATAAGGAAAAGATCTGCATGTGGTTGAAGGTGGAGGATGGAATTAGGAATTAAATTGATGATTCCAGAATTGTAGAGATGTCTTTAGCAGAAGGACATGGCCGAGATAGGTGACTTCGAGAAGCCGGAATTTACACTTTGAGAACTTGCACACAGGCGATGTTCCCAAAGCTTGAGAGAATGATAAGATGTTCTTCATATTCTTCCATTGATATAGAATAGGCAAGTATATCATCAAGATATACTGCCACGAAAGGTCAACATAAAGAGCAAGGACTGGTGTTGAAAGATATGCATTGGAAGAATAGATTATCTGGCCCTTCGGATGATAGCAGAGATGTCCAGTTGTTCACATAGTCGATCAGATCACCGGTTGCAAAGATAAGGAGATCTTGGATAAGAAGCGATGATAACTCATACCTTAAGCAAATCTATCAAAGATGAAAAGAATGATATTCTCTCATATCTAAGAGAACCTTGCATATATGGAGTTCACAATATGTGAAGCATGATAAACAGATGATAATACACCATTGTGCCTTAAGAAACCTCCGGGTTGCCAAAGATACTTGAATATGATATAGATATGATCATGGTATAACTCAAAATCATAAGAGATAACCGTCATCATTTGAAGGATTAAATTGATAGCATTAACCATATTTCACTCACGATAAGTGTCATATAGCTATACCGGGGACCAAATTACAATCACAAGCATAAGATCGATGCAAGTTATGCATGTCGTCAGATTGATGACAAGTACGCCATGAGGGGGTCCTCGAGGCGTGCGGAAGAGAGGGGGTGATACGTACGGTATTCCGGGACGGTGAGCACACAAGTTTACCCAGGTTCGAATCCGCCGGCTTTGGACGGATCCTACTCCTGCTAGCAATCCAGTAATACGGCAGAGCCGGAATAGGGTTTACAAGGGTTTCGCCTGTGCGAGTTGAGGGTCTAAAGTATTGGGTGTTATCTGGTGCCCTAAAGGCTCTCCCTAGGACGGCTTATATAGATATCCGGCCTAGGGTTTATAGGAGAGATCAATCTGGCTACGACTAAGAGTCTGTTACAGGGTACATCTTGAACTACAAGTAACATTATGGGCCTAAGTCGGTAAGTCTTCTGGGCCTTCCCGTAACCGGATTGGACTCCGTCTTCTCTCCCTGACTGGGCCGCCCGTGAAGCAATGCTCCAACCCGAAGTGGGCCACCCTGGTCAGTGAGGAACTGTGAGGATACCCAGAAAGTATATCCCCAACAGCAGCCCCCGGAGGCCTCCAGGATCCAAAGTCGGATTTATCATCGTCTAGCTTGATCTTCGGCTTGCAGAATCTTGAAGGGTTCCTGAAACTTCACAACAAAAGATACGATCCGGGTCTTAAAAGTAAGTCGGACCTTTCAATTAGTTACTCGGATTTTCCAGCTCGCTTTTAAACTAAGCCGGAATTTGGTCTCTAATGCCACCTGACTGAAGCATGGTCAAGTCACGTCATCTGACAGAACGTTCCGTCAGCACGACCGGTGGTGGGTCCGCGGTTCACGGAACCGAGGCGCCGTTTCAATGCGTGTGTGGAGATTGAGGCGACGCAATCATCGCGCGGGCCCTTCCCAGTTCTTTCCACGACGCGTGGCGGTTATACTGTAGCGTTTGCACGAATCTTGGCGCAGGTAGGTGGATATAAGGGGTTTAGATTTCTTCTTCTCATCCCCACCAGTCCTTTGCCATTCCTTCCTTCCCAATTTTCCCACGCGCACAGAGCCTCCTCGTCCTCCTCCCACAGAGCTCCTAGCGCCGCCACCTTAAGGTCACTTTCTCACCGGAGAAAAATGGCTTCTTCATCTTCTTCCTCCGGTTTGGCGGCAGCGGCAGCGGCGGCGAAGGCAGAAGCTGCAGCGGAAAAGGAAAGCTACAGGGGAATCTGGATCCCCTGCGCCCTCGATGAGGCAGGCCTCAAGAATATGGAGAAGGAGGGGCTGCTCGTCGCCGGCGACTGGCGGAGCGGCTCCGGCGAGACCATCCCCAACCCGTACGAGGGCGAGCGTGTCCACTTCGGCACCCATCTGGACCGAGGTTTGTCCTTTCCTCCCTCAGAGTTCTTCTCCGAGGTGATTGACCACTATGGAGTTCAACCCCACAATCTTCCTCCCAACTCCATTCTAGAGATGAGCGCATATGCTGCGCTTTGCGAGGGCTTTCTCGGCATTAGGCCGAGTTTGCTTCTTTTCCGGTATTATTTTCATGTCCGGAGAAATTCCATCACCGCCGGTGTTCCTTATATCACTGGCACCATTAGTTTTTCGGTTAGACGAGACCGGGCTTATCCCAAAATTTCTGCCAGTGACTCGGTCAAACAATGGCCAACCACTTTTTTCTACCATAGGGATATTTCGGCTCCTGGCAAAGCCACTGCTTTGCCGGCTTTTGTCGACGGAGCCGCCACGGCCCAGCCTTCCTGGGACGAGGCTGCTCCGGCTCTCATCGACTATCTGATCCTCGCTAAGAGGCGGATCGAATATCTTATCAAGCACAAGGGTCTGAAAGGATCCGACTTAGTCCAATGCTGGGTCTCATGTCGGATCCAGCCAATTCAGTACCACGGGGATAGACTGATGCATTCCATCACGTCTTCCAAAAAAAACTCTCTCCGCATCAGCCCCAAAGCCTACACCTCTCAAGGCTACATCAGCCAGATCAAATGGCTGATCAAGGAGCGGATCGGGAGGATGATTCCGGAGATTTCTCTGGACATGCACACTGCGGATAATCCCGTGGTGTTGGTAAGCTCCTATCAGAACATCTTCTGCGTGTTTCACTTTTCAATATATTGCAATGCTGATTTGTGTATTTATTTTCAGCTTGCTGACCTCCCCGAGTCGGAGCTTGCTCCAGTCGAAGGATATCCTACTGAGTTTTCTCAGGAGAGACTGAAGTGGTTCCATTGCCGGATCTTGCGCTCAAGAAGCGCAAAGCTTTGACGGTGGCTGTTGGCACAAAGGAAGTGCCTGTTGTGAAGAGGTAACCTTCTGTCACAACTTTTCCGCCTTTGTTGTTTACTCAAGTTTCTTTCCGAGATGTAATGTTTCTGACTTTACTACTTTCTCAGAGCAAAATCAATCATCAAGGGCAAGGGGAAGGGGACTTCTTCGAAGCCCTTGCACCAGACGAAGCTTACAATATCTTCCCCTGCCGTGGCTCCTCCGACTCCGGTCCCTCAACCTTCTGCAGCTCCGGCGATCATCCTTTCTCCGGTGATTGCAGAAGATCCGGCTCCTCAAGCGGAGCCGACGATCCTTGGGTCGCATACTGACGTCACCACTAGTGCATCAGCTCAAGATAAGGGTGAACCCTCTTCGTGTAATGATCCCTCGGTTGAAGTCTTCGCCGACAACCTCCTCAACAATCCGGGTCTTGCCAAATTTGGCCTGACCCGGAAATCTGCAGAGGAGATCCAGCGGCTGGCCAGGCAAGTCCTAGACAAAAGCCATCTATCCCCCGTAGAGGAGGCGCAAGAAGCAGAGGACGTCAAGTTCTCTGACCTTCTTACTCAAGTCCGCCTTCGCGACGAGAGGATCAGGACTGGCGAGCTTCCAACAGCTCCAGTGATCCCTCTTACTCTCGCCGAGAAGGTGGCAGCTGAAGTGAACGCGGGTTTAGACAAACTCACCCGCGAGCAATATGTAAGTCGGAATTCCAGCTCTTGTTTTTACATTATGTTATATCATATCCTCTAACCCCCAAGCATGAAGTAGGATATAGAATCCGAGTTTATGCTTTCATTAGGATGCCAAAGAACGAACTAGTGTAGCCCCCAAGGCTCGTGCTGATATTTAGTAAAAATATTAGCCCGAGTCTTAAGTAGCTTTCTGACTTTGGGTATTCTGACTTACAGAAAGTATCTTCCTATAACCAGGAATTATTGTCCAATGTCTGTAATAAGCGGAGAGAGATCAAAGCTCTCCGGCTTAAAAATGCTGAGCTCAAGGTATCCAAGGATGAAGCTGAAGGTAAATATTTCGAGATTCAACCTTGTCTTTTGCTTTTTCTATGTCGAATTTTTCTGAACTGTTGTTCTTTTTTGACTTACAGCGTTGGTGAAACAATCCATCGCTATGATTGAAGAGGCCGAGAACCTCAAGACCTTGGTGGTGGAGAACAAAGGACTTCGCCAAGAGCTGGAAAAGCTCAAGGTGGATCATGAAACGAGCATAGCTCAAGTCCTGGAATCCTCCTCCATGGCCACTGAAGAGCGTGATCATAAGATTGCTGCTCAAGATAAAGTTATCTCGGACCTCAAGAATGAGGTTGACAGAGAGAAGGATATCTCCCAAGCACTCCGGGCTGAACTCCAGAGTCTCCGGGAGGAGAAAGCCAAGATTGACGACGTCATTCTTGGTATGTTCCATCTGTCTGACTTATCATTTCCTCGACTTTTATCAATGTCGGTTTTTCCTTATCTTCATTTTGTGTATAGGTCCTCTGAACTTGACGGACTCCTCCTCGTCCGAGCCCCGCACTCACCGGCTTACCCAAGTCGGTGATCTTCTTCATGACTACCGCCAATCCCTTGAGGATATTGGCGAGTCTCTCAGGATTCCGGACATGCCAAGCATGTCGGACTTCCAGGTGCGGGAGAAGGCCAAGGAGATGCCACAGCTCGTTCGGGACTGGAACATGTCCTACGTGCGGACTGCTGCGCAGAACGCTCTTACCATGGTCATGAGCCACCATGGAAACATGGAGATATGGCAAGTGACCAGAGGGTACTGCAAAGTAGATGAAGACGGCCAGGAGCAGGACATTCAAGCTATCATGCACTCCTGCGCTGGCTATGGGTGCCACGTAGCTGACCTGACCAGCTACGAGGTGCCCTTCTTCACCCGCGTGGATACTCCGCCACCTCCTCCAGAAGATGCCGAAGAAGTTTCCGACGATGAACGGACCACCTCGGATCCGGACATCTCGGAACGATACCAAGGCGGAGTGACCAGCGAGCCAGTAGATCCTTCATCTCCTCCTACATCATAGACCACAAACTTATGTATTATTCTGTGAAAGAACATGATGTGTTTTATAATTATGAAGTACTATGACTTTTTGTTAGTGCTAAGTTTTTTATCTATTCAGCACTTTTGTCCTTAGACTTTTTTTTGTGTGCCTGAAATGTTTTCACAAGCACTTATATTTTTCGTCTCGACTTATCGTTTATCTGGCTTTCCGCCTTGTTCCTTTCGTGAGCCGGCTAAACTTTCAGCCGGAAAACTTTGCCGAGCAACGGAGCTCAATTGCTAAACCAGTTTAAACTCGGAAACAAAGCCGACTTCCAGTACCAACAATTCACTACTCGGAAAATACCCGCATCCAGCAATCAGACAAATAACCAAAGTAAAGACTAGAATTTTTAGAGTTATACCCGAGGGTAGCAGTTTTAGAGTCAGAAATCTAAACCAGAACGAACATGAGCATAAAGTACTTTCAAGCATTCTGGGATTTTCGACTATGACATGATCATTCGGAAATAAGATGGTAAAAACTTCTCAGGAAAACTTTGAGGTAACCAAAACTTTTATTTCTCACAGAACATGTACATATGTATGATTACAAAGAAGGATAAACTAAGAATAAAAGGGATGTAGCTGAGCAATATTCCATGGTCTGTCTAACTCATCCGGATTTGTACTGCCTCCAGCTCTCTTTCTCTTCTTAGTAGCAGGTCTTTCTTTGACTGGCCTCATGTCAGTTAAGTAGTACGATCCATTGTGCAATACTCGACTAACTAAAAAGGGCCCTTCCCATACTAGGGAAAGTTTGTGCTTTCTTTGTTGCACAAGCCGGAGAACCAAATCACCTTTATTAAAAGATCTAGTTCGGACTCTCTGGCTATGATACTTGCGTAACTCCTGCTGATAGGCTGTAGATCTCATTTCGGCAATGATGCGAACTTCTTCGACTAAGTCGAGATCATTTTGTCGAGAAATCTCGGCATCCTCTTCGATATACGCTGCCACTCTAGGAGAAGTATGAATTAAATCACTAGGAAGAACTGCTTCTGCGCCATAGACCAAGAAGAAAGGTGTATATCCTGTTGACCTGTTTGGAGTTGTTCGCAAACTCCAAATTATAGAGGGTAGTTCCTCTGCCCAAGCCCCCGCAGCACGTCTCAGTGGTGCTTCGAGTCTTGGTTTCAAGCCTTGTAGAATTAAACCATTTGCTCTTTCGACTTGTCCGTTAGCCTGTGGATGTGCGACTGACACAATGTCAAGCCGAATATTTTGCTCATCGCAGAATTCAGCCAGTTCTCCCAAAGAAAAGTTACTCCCGTTGTCCGTGATAATGCTATGTGGATAACCGTACCAGATTATAACATCCTCGACAAATCTTTTGGCTGTTGCTCCATCACAACTAGTGACAGGTTTAGCCTCGATCCACTTTGTGAATTTGTCCACCATTACTGAGAGGTGCGTGAATCCACTTGGTGCTCGTTTAAAAGGTCCTACCATATCAAGCCCCCAGACCACAAAAGGCCATGTTATAGGTATTGTTCGTAGCTGATCAGCCGGAACATGAGCTTGCTTGGCGTACTTTTGGCAGCCTTTGCATGTCTTGACTAATAGTTCGGCATCTGCCTAAGCTGTAAGCTAGAAAAATCCATGTCGAAAAGCTTTTGCCACTAAAGATTTGGCTGTAGCGTGGTGACCACACTCACCTTCGTGGATTTCTCTTAAGATCTCCACTCCTTCTTCCGGAGATACACATCGCTGAAAACCCCCAGAAACACTCTATTTATGGAGCTCACCTTTAACAATAGTATAGGCTTTTGCTCGTCGGATAATCTGCCGGCTCAACACCTCGTCTTCGGGTAATTTTCCATCTACCAAGTAATCAAGGTAGGGTTGAGTCCAGCTGGGAATTACAGCCAGAACTGCTATTAAAGGTGAGTCGGATTTGGTCGGATATTCCTCATCTACTCCCTTTATCGAGGGAACTTTGAGGTGCTCTAAAAATGCGCCATCCGGGACCTCTTTCCGCGTAGAGCCTATTCGAGATAGTGCATCTGCTTCCTCATTTTCTGCTCAAGGGATGTGTTGAACTTCAAACCCTTCGAACAATTTAGATAGATCATCCACGGCAGCTTTATATGCTGCCATGTGCTTATTTGCATTACAAATATCCGAGACTTGCTGAGCAACAAGATCCGAATCTCCGTAACACATCAAACGTCGGATGCCAATATCCTTGGCAATCCGGATTCGGTGCAGCAGTGCTTCATACTCGGCAATATTGTTTATCGCTGTGAAGTGGATCTGCAACACATATAATAGTTTATCTCCATGGGGTGATTTGAGCACCACGCTAGCCCCCGAGCCCCCTCGAGCCTTAGACCCATCAAAAAAGAGGGTCCAATATTCCGACTCAGGGAGGGTCATGATCTCCTTGGTCTCTGTCCAATCAGCGACAAAGACGGCACGGATCTGGGATTTGATTGTTGTCCGAGGTTTATACTCAATATCGAAAGCTGAGAGCTCTATGCCCCATTTGGCGACACGTCCTATGGCGTCGCTGTTGTTGATTATGTCTCTCATGGGAGCTTTGCTCACCACGGTAATTGGATGCTCCTCAAAATAGTGTCGTAACTTACGAGATGCTAGGAAAACACCGTAAGCCAACTTTTGATAGTGCGGATATCGCTGTTTTGATTCTGTCAAGACCTCGCTGACAAAATAAGTCGGACGCTGCACCAGGTGTTCCTGATTTTCCTCTGGTCTCTCCACCACCATGGCGATACTAACGACCTTATTTGTCGCAGCAATATAAAGCAACATCGGTTCCTGTGGTTCTGGCGCTGCAAGGATAGGAGCAGATGAGAGTACTTTCTTCAGGTCTTGTAGTGCAGCTTCAGCTTCGTCAGTCCAGACAAAATCTTTGGTCTTCTTCAGGAGTTTGTATAATGGTGCGGCTCTTTCACCAAGCCGGCTTACAAATCGACTGACCGCAGCAATGCAACCAGTTAATCTTTGTACGTTCTTCAGGCGAGTTGGCCTGGAAATATTGAGAATAGCCTTGATCCTGTCGCGGTTCACCTCTATGCCTCTTTGAGACACGATGAAACCTAACAATTTTCCGGCTGATATTCCAAAGAAGCATTTCTTCAGGTTAAGCATGATGTTGTATTTTCGTAGATTGGCGAACGTTTCCTCCAAGTCGGAAATGTGTGTTTCCTTTTTTTTGGACATCACCGCGATATCATCCACGTATGCATGTACATTGCGTCCGAGTTGGTCATGGAGGCAACGCTGCATCGTGCGCTGGTACGTAGCTCCTGCGTTCTTCAGCTCAAAGGGCATTGTAACAAAACAGAAGGTTCCAAAGGGGGTTATAAATGAAGTCTTGACTTTGTCAAATTCCTTCATCCGTATTTGGTGATAACCGGAATATGCATCGAGAAAACAGAGGAGTTCCGAGCCTGCCGTAGAATCGATAACTTGATCAATTCTAGGTAGAGCGAACGGATCTTTTGGACAAGCCTTGTTCAAGGCAGTATAATCAACACACATCCTTAAATCAGTGGTGTCCTTTTTAGGGACCATTACAGGGTTGGCCGACCAATCAGTATGGATGACCTCTTCTATGAATCCGGCTAACTCGAGCCGCGCTAGTTCCTTAGCTATTGCCTTACGCTTTTCATCACCAAACCGTCGTAAGGACTATTTGACGGGTTTAGTGTTCGGGTTTACATTTAGAGAGTGCTCGGCAAGTTCCCTAGGTACTCCGGTCATGTTAGATGGCTGCCATGCGAAGATATCTTGATTTGCTTGGAGGAACTTGACGAGCACGCTTTCCTATGTGCTACTTAGGCCTACACCTATCTGGGTCACCTTAGAGGGGTCATCATCCTTCAACAATGTTGTCTTCGTCTCTTCTGATGCCTTGAACTCCGGATTTGGCTTTGTCACCTCCTTCTTCGTCGCAAGCATCTCGGACGGATCTTTGCTCTTCTTGATCTCCTGGTACTCCTGGGCGTGCAGCACAACTTCGGCAAAGGCGGCATTTCCATCCTCCCACTCTCGCGCCTTCTTCGGGTCTCCCCTGATGGTGATTACGCCGTTGGGACCTGGAATTTTCATCATATTGTAAATGTAACACGGACGAGCCATAAAAGCCTAGTAAGCCGGACGTCCGAATATAGCGTGGTATGCGCTCTTGAACGGGAATACTTCGAAGGAAAGTGCCTCCGTCCGATAATTCTTTGGTGTTCCAAAAGTAACATCCAAAGTGATCTCTCACAGGGAATTAGCATGTCTTCCTAGGACAACTCCGTGAAAGATCACAGAGCTGTGGTTCAGTTGTGTTTCCGAGATCTTCATCCGGCGTAGCGTTTCAACATAGAGAATATTGATGCTTCTACCACCGTCCATGAGGGTCTTGGAGAAACCATAACCATCAATAAGTGGATTGACGATTAAGGCGTATTTTCCTCGCATATGTAGCTTAGGCGGATGATCAGCATGGTCAAACATTATTGCTACTTCCGACCAGTCCAGATACTAAGGGACAGCTGGAACTGTTGCGTTGAGCTCGTGGAGAACTGCTTTCTTGACCTTTGCTGGTTGAGATCTGAGGAAGGTGACTTAAGTGTCCTTCTTGGTGGAAAAGTTTTCTTCCCTTTCGATTTGGGATTTGAAAAGTCAGTTTCCTCCATGTCAGAATCTTCCTTGGTCTCTTTGTCTTTTTCGGGATTTTTATTTCCCTTCTTCCGCTTAGCTTTGTAGCCCGCGGTATTGTCTCTCTTGATGTCGTCGTTAAAACGACATTCAGCGTTGATGTGGGATGAGCCCCCATTGGCGTCCAAATAATGCACACATGGGTTATTGGCGATGTCGGCCCAAGTGTACGTTTTGCCTGGTTGTTGCTCTCCTCTACCTTGGACCCTTGATGTCCCACGGCCACGCCCGCGGCCTCCGCCACGTCCTCCTTGTCCTCCAGACCCGAAAACAGTAGTGACTACCGCTGTCTCCGCGTTGGGTTTTTCTTCTGAGGTATTTTTGCACTTCTGAGTTTGTTGCTTTGGTTGTTTTGTCGACTGAGGCACAGCCAGGGCATTGAGTAATCCCTCTGCATCGTCGTCAGCATCTGCGTACTTGCTCACTGTTTCTATCATTTCTCCCAGATCAGTAACCTTGTCACACTTCAAGCGATGGCGCAGTAAACCAATTGGGAGACCTGCGATGAAAGCTTCAATCGTAGTTTGATCATTTACTCCTTTGCAGGAGTTCTTGGTGTCAATCCATCATCCGAGGTAATCCCGGCAAGTTTCTTCGGCTTTCTGGGTGCAACGCTGTAGGTCTCCAACCGTACAGGGCCTCCGATATGTGCCTTCGAAATTCCGAAAGAACGCACTTTGTAAATCATACCAGTTGTGGATGGTGTTCGCCAGAAGCTCATTGAGCCATGATCGTGCCGTCTTCCTCACCATGAGTGGGAGATATCGATTTGTGACCAGGCTGTTTCCACCTTTGGCGATGCAACAAGCTTGGAAGAAATCCTGTAACCAGGTGTCTGGCCGAGCCAAGCCGTCGTAGGCTTGAATATGTCTTGAGATAACAAATCCTTCCGGGAACTTTGTAGCTCTGATGCATGCTCCGAAGCACTTTGGGCCCACGTACACGTCATCGTTTTCGTAGCGCCGAGCCTCTATGTTGGAATTGATCCTATGCCTTGTGTCGTTCGGGGATATGGATCGTCCCGAATGCCGGCTGTGGCTGCGGTGCCTTGGAGCCGGACTTCGGCTTCTGCCACCACCTCCTCCGCCATGTCCTCCTTGACCTCCGTGGGGGCCATTGTGATAACTGTGTGGTGGAGAGGGTGATGCAGCGGGGTAGTTTTCGGCTGATCGCCGGCCTCCGTCCAGAACATCATTATTCCGATTCCGGGGAGGGTCTTGACTACGACAAGCCCCTTGCCGGCTTCTACCTGCATGGTTTCCGTCGTTCCTTCGTCCGTCGTTCCCACCATAGTGAGGCTCAGCCGGATGGTTCTCATGTCTAGGAGGCGGCATTCTCCGACGATCCTCCTCCCGACGTTTCTCTTTATCTTCTTCCCTTCGATCCTTCGACTCTCGTCAGGGAGGGTTCGTCGGATTCAGGGCAGCGATAGCGTCTTTCTCGGCCGCTGGTGCGACATTGCCCCAACCGCGTGTGGTTTTGTGATGTTGTCCTGAAGATCCGGTTCTCGAATAATTGTCTTCCCGTTGTTCGGGGCAATAATACTGCTCCGGAACGTAATGGGGTCTTACGTCAGCCCATGCCGGATCTGTGCGACATTGGTCAGCATCTGAGACCAGTTTTTGACTTCCGGACAGGGCGACCTTTTGCTGCTCCAGTCCCTTGTTGAGTAGCTTGATACCCAAACGGATCTCCTCTGGTCCTGGATTAGCCGATAGAATTTCTCGGGCTGCCACGGTATTTTGTACTAGTGTTGGGTATACCCAATCTCCTTTGCTATCTTTCCGGGGCTTCCCCATCTCATCTCCAAAAAGGACAGCACGGACACGTGGGAATTGGTTGTCATCTATGTGACGCTTCCATGTCTTCTGATGCAGACGAGACATGTACTCCTTGTTCGACATGCGTTTCTTCTCCACCCCGATGCTTTTGGCTTCATCAAGGAGTTGTTGACGACGCGCTTCTAGGGCCTGGGCCCTTTCGTCCAGCTCATCTGCAGTAAGTTCTGCAGCTGTAGGGATAGGTGTGGTTAGTGCGGCATCGATGAGTTTACGTGCACCTTCAGTGATCACGTGTCCATCCACCGATGCTTCTTTTTTCGGCTCGTCCGGGATTAGTGCTCCATCCGAGTCTTCCTCGTATTCCTCGGCAATCACCTCCTCTGTTAGAGGGTCTTTTGCCGGGGTCTTGTTTTTCTTGTTCTTCTTCTTTTCCTTCTTGGCAGCGCCGGTAGCAAAGACGGCTTTTGGTCCATTTCCCGGAGTCAAGCTCTGATCGGTACACTCGGACACCCGGACTTCGGGATTGTCTCCGACATCCATGTCATCCTACACTTTGGGAGAGTGTTCCCCGGATCCTTCATCCATGGCTTCTCCTTCCTCTGCAGCTTTGGAGTTGTACTCCTCTTCAAATTCCGTGGAGAACTTTCAGAAATCTGCCGACATCATGGATTCATCCGAGGATGCGGGTACGTCGGCGTTTGTTCCAATTGCCTCCAGCACCGAGTCGGTGTTTTCTCCAGCATCGGCAGATCCGGATCTGGATCCCACGTATCCGACGAAGTGCGACGCGTGCTTCCTGAGGTACCTGCGGCTTTCGCGATCAGCCATATCGAAACTTTTGATGGTCTCGAGGATTGCATCCGCGCTTTCGCCTTGCAGTATCATACATCATAGTGTGTACCTTAGGAACGGCCTGTCTGTTCCAGCATCATCAGAGCCGGAATCAGTGTCGTTGATATGCTCCTCCTGGAATTCGACTTCCACGGGTGGGTCGATCTGGGATCCGGCTCCTCCGGGGAGATCCACTCCAGATTCGACATTGACCGATAGGTCTTCTTCAGGTTCGGGTTTCTCCACTATCTCCGCAATTGGTGCGGGCTGGGTGGGATTAGGGTTTTCTGAGATCCAGAATTCTGCCGCCTCCGCGGACAAAGGGGACCCAGAAAATTCTTCTGCCTCTATCATCACCGCTGGGGTGGGTTGGGCAGGTTTAGCGAAACCGATGTAAACATCAATCTCGCCAAAAGACATGATTGTGTAGGCAGTCACGACCTCCTTTGCCGGAATCCAAGTCTCGTCGAGAACGATGAGAGGGACGTCGCTGGCGTAGAGGATGCGACCGACGGCGATGGTCTCGCCAATTCCGATTCTTGCAGATTCCGCTCGGAACGCAGATCCATAGCTCACTTGCCCCAAGGTGGGCGCCAACTGTCATCGGATTGATGACAAGTACGCCATGAGGGGGTCCTCGAGGCGTGCGGAAGAGAGGGGGGTGAGACGTACGGTATTCCGGGACGTTGAGCACACAAGTTTACCCAGGTTCGAATCCGCCGGCTTTGGACGGATCCTACTCCTGCTAGCAATCCAGTAATACGGCAGAGCCGGAATATGGGTTACAAGGGTTTCGCTTGTGCGAGTTGAGGGTCTAAAGTATTGGGAGTTATCTGGTGCCCTAAAGGCTCTCCCTAGGACGGCTTATATAGATATCCGGCCTAGGGTTTACAGGAGAGATCAATCCGGCTATGACTAAGAGTCTGTTACAGAGTACATCTTGAACTACAAGTAACATTATGGGCCTAAGTTGGTAAGTCTTCTGGGCCTTCCCGTAACCGGATTGGACTCCGTCTTCTCTCCCTGACTAGGCCGCCCGTGAAGCAATGCTCCAACCCGAAGTGGGCCACCCTGGTCAGTGAGGAACTGTGAGGATACCCGAAAAGTATATCCCCAACAATGCATTTAGCCCAAAAGAATTGAAGTTAAAGTAAAAACTTTAGGATTATGCACCGGTAGCAAAAGATCGAGTCAGCATGGACATGTCAACAAAAAGAAGGTGAAAATGTATCACACACGACTGAAAAGAAGTGTGGAAACACAGATGTATCAAAGAATTTTTTTTCACATTTTTCAGCATTAAAATACGAAAGGAAGCGAAAAACAACTTAACAGATAGAGATTAGCAAGTCCACATTCTATGAAAGCATGCAGGAAGGAAGAACACCCTTAACAAGATCACGTCGGTTAACAAAGAGTTTGATAGATCACGTCGATTTACACATAATCCTATTGGTATGGAATGTACCAACAGTTGATAACCAAAAGAAGATTGTGAAGCAAGGTTGGATGCAATAGATCAACAAAGAATTAACACATCCTATGGTACTACAGATACCCCGAACGCGTGAATCCTAGTTTGAATTTTCAAAAGAGGATAGACAAACGTTACACTTCCTTACCAGAAAAGGGTGGGTGGGTGGGTAAGAAGAAAAATGGAAGCAATCCTACTCTCATGTTTAGTTTTTCCCTAATATACATAGCTACCAACATATTTTCTAGAATGACAATGACCATCTTGGCTGAGACCCTGAAGGGCGGAATGGCTCTGATACCAATTGTAATACCTCGAAACTATGCTCTAAGCAGCAAGCCGGTATGATCCAAAAGTGGAAAAGACGTATTACCATGGGGCCGCGCAGCCACACACAGTAGGCCCACCTCGTGGAGCAGGGCACGGTACAACCAACCATCCCCCCAGTTTTATGATCATAGCTTCAGGTGCGAGCGGCATAGTTGACAGGTAATGCGATCAAAACATACATAAATGAGTATGTATGCCAGTGACATACAATAGTACATTAGAGCCAGACCATCTAAAACAATAGAAAGAGAAATATTCTACGCTATACGGCAAAATCCAGATATCCTAGATAGAGATAATAGTTTAGGATACATCCTCATACATCACACAACAGAGTATCAAGCAGAAGCGCCAAACAAGGTCCGAGTACGGATTAACCAAATCAACATAATATGCCACAAAAATAAGCACATCCCGCCCATAGATCTCATGGATCTCCATCCCCGGAATCTCTACACCTAATGGTCGTTGCCACCATCATCAGTCTCTTTGACCCAGTATCCTTCCTGAGAGTATACATGTCCATTTGAACCAAATATTTATCGTGTGAGACCCTACGGGTACTCCGCAAGTATTAATGCATCTAAAGGGAATGACCTGGGGTGACGCCATTGCAGCAAAATATAATAGCTAAACAGTTCTATAGAGACACGCTACACATCTGCCCAACCAGAGGTGGATGAACACTCGTTAATTAGAAGTAGCAGTTATTTAGGAAACATAAATAAACATTGTAAGCCCTCCATCTCTCTTACTGACGAGAAGGCAGAAGAACATCCGATCCGTTGGCAATTTTATTAACCATTCCATGAGTATTGCACTATTTACTAGTCATGCTTTAGTCAAATTAAACACAGTACTTTAGTTATGCTTGTCTATGATCGAGAAACTATGCTCCAAGTCGTGCATAACCGCAGACACAACTTTCAGAAAGATTTACCCTGCAGGGGTGCACAAATAGCAACACACACACGATCAACCTCGGGAAGAACCAAATAAAAAGCAACGGGGTTCACGAACATGCATTCACAGGATTCATAAATTATTTTAGGGGGGCACCCACTAAGATACCCTCAACGAAGTTGGCCGGCTCCGAGACGGACCCTGGGTTTGTGTAGACGGTTGTAAATGTCTGGGAACCCAAAAGTGTCATTGGGCTTGTCGATACCGCGGAAACGTGTCACAAGTGCTAAATAGTACAGGTGCTCCACGCGCAATCGCAAATAAAGTAGTAAAGCATGGCATAAGTACATGATAGTAATAAAGCCCCAAACTAGTTTGTGACCCCAAGAAATAAAGTGCGAGTCAATCTAAGGCAAAGGGGATCTGATGAGGACATCCCTACAATTACACCTACTGAAGATGCTCCAACTATTGCAAGGAAGGATCATTCCAATGAGATTAGAATTGGACCCTTTACAAGAGCTCGTGCTAAGCTACTTGAACAACAGGTGAATTTGCTCCTAAACGAATCTGGTACTTTAATTGATGAGAACTTTATACTGCCTAAGTCTATGGATTTATGTATGATCAGGTTCGTTGGAGAAACAAGCAAGGCGCGAGAGAAGATCATCAAGATGGAGGCCAAAAGCTCTGCATCGACCGGAGTGTCCGGCCATTTCCACCAGGACTGTTCGGCCTGCCCGAGAGAAGATTTGGCGCAGACAATCAGTACCATAGTTCGGACACTACCCGGACACCGCCCAGAAACTCCAAAGTTTCTGGCCCGACTAGACTGTCCGGCACACTCCACCCGGAGTGTCCGGCCCGACTGGACTGTCTGGCAGACATCAGCCGGACTGTCCGCCCGTCGACCGAATCTGGTCCGAGTCGGTTTGTATCAGTTTGAGTCGTTTGCATTTAGTTTGGGTTTCTGGCCGCCCCAGCCGCCCATATAAGCCCTGGGACAACCCCTAGTTAGGGTTTAGGCCACGTTAAAATATTTTGGAGTTGTTTCTTTCATAGAACCTCTGGAATTACCTTGTGATCGATTTTATCAACTATAATTGAGTGTGATCTGTTGTTCCACTGGGAATTAGTAGATTGCAAACTACCATTCGTAGTCGTCGGCTACGTGTGCAAGAGCGTGGTGTTGTCAATATCCCACAGGGTTCGAGAGCTGTTGCATGGGTATCAGGGTTCGAGCGGGAGAGTTCATAGCTATAGGCTATTTATCTATCTACCATTATCATCATCGACAAGTGCTTGCTGAGAAGATCGGGCCACACCATATCATCTTGGTATCAGGTTTCCTCGTTTACTCGGTGAGCATCCACAATCCATCCATAGATTAGTTCGTGTTTTCGTCCTATACAGAAAAAAGCCCCCAAAAAGAGTTGACATAAACTACATTACATCGTATTCAAGTTTCAGTTGCTGATTGTATCTTCTCATAGATCCGATCTGCAGGTTTTCCTCGTAGGGGTCTAGTTTTTTTTGTCTAGGTTTAGGGTTTGATCTTGTTTTCCACCGTGTCCACCATCACCGTTTCCGCAAGTTTTCATCGTTTGTACGAGTCCACATAGCGTACCTTTTTTTGCATACCATAGACACAGCCTATCTACAGCATCCATGCGTAGGAACGTACCCACGAGACTAGTTGCTTTCCTCCGATAGGCTGCTCATTAGGTTTTCGAAGTGCGGAAATTTCCGACAGGCAAAAACCGGACTATCCGGCCAAACCACACTGGACTATCCGGCCCAACCGAAGTCTCCAGCGCATATGAATGGGACTTTCCGCCCAAGTTCTATTATAAGTTGCTGTACTCATTTGCTTTGAGTCATATAGTTGAAAAAAAGAAAAGAAAACAGAATCAGTATTAAAAAGAGAGAGAAAAGAGCTACAAGTGTGACAAAAAGAGTGTGCATTGTTGGAGGCCTAGTTGATCATAGCACCCGTAGATCGAGCAATCTTGTGCCTATTTACTTTGAGCTTTTACTCGCGTCTCTCTTGTGCATTGCAATATTCCTTTTCATAAGTTGCTTTGCCACGTTTATCTCCAACGTGTGTGTTTCTTGGGTTTTATACGATCAGCACTAGGGCTTGTTTGTGGTGTAGTTAGGATACCATACCTACAGCTCTACCTTAAATAACCTGTGTGCCATGTGATCGTTCTCTATACCCTCGATATTCACTTCATCACATAAGTGCATCAGTCTTTGATTTCGTTTTGGTAAAGCATCTCTATTCACCTTGGAACGGTAAGATCTCCTTTCTTGTCAGTTGTGAGTGAGTTATGAGAGTTTCCAACAAACAGATTTTCATTTTTGCACTAAACAACAATCAATGTCAATGTCGCAACTTTGCAGCATTCTATTGATGCCTTAACAGAAACATTACAACAATGGCAGGAACATCCACATGATGATGCTTTTGATGACTATGATGAGGGTAGCGTGTCTAATGCTGCCCCACATCTTGGTAGGGGACGTGCCAATCCCCCTGCACCTGCGCTTGTTGCACCTGCTTATGGTCGCGGGTTTGCTCCTATTGGGCGTGCTCAACGTGTTCAGAACCAAGTTGCTGATGATGGTTTGGGCAAGCCAAAGTTCTCAATTCCCAACGATGATGGCTCAATTGGTCCTGAAGATTACCTCACATGAGAGTTGAAGATTGAGAAGCTCTGGCGATTGTTTGACTATCCAAAAGATAAGAAGGTCAAGCTTGCAGCGTCAGAATTCGATGGATATGCTTTGCGTTGGTGGGATGCTATTGTGCAGAATAGAAGGGACGACAATCAACTTCTGGTGATGGATTGGCGTGAGATGAAGAGCATTATGAAGGCTCATTTTGTACCCACCAAGTACTTGCGATCAATTTTTGATAAGTTGACACAATTGATGCAAGGAACCATGTCAATTGATGAGTACTACATGGAGATGGAGATGCTTATGCAGCATGCTAGAGTTCATGAATCCCTTGAGATGACCATGCCGTGATTCCTCAAAAATTTGAAGTTACCAATCAAGAGCATTGTTCGTCATCATAAGTATGAGTATGAATGGGCTATTGCACCATGCTAGAGAGGACGAATCATAGTTGGCTGAAGAAGCTAAGTCACGTGCGAGGTTTCCGTCTACCAGTCGTTTTTCGGCGAGGTCTACACCGGCGCCACCTACGGCGCCACCTGCAGCGGCTGCTAGCAACCCTTCACCATCGGCCAAGCCTTCTCCCATGTCTTCTTATGGTTCCAATGCTAGGAAGCCCGTTGCTCCTGCTCCTAGCTCGGGTTCCAATATGTCAACTACGCGTACGCGCGATGTGGAGTGCCATACTTGTGGAGGTCGATGACACTACAAGAGAGATTGTCCCAACCGCAAGGTGATGTTTGTGAATGAACAAGGAGAGTATGAGAGTGTAGATAATGTTGATACTCATGGCGATCATGGATATGACAGCGAGGATGGTATGATGCCTTCCCTGAGCATGCGCCTACGATAGTGGTCTCTCCATGTACCCTTAGTGTGCAGCCTATTGTTGACTCTCAGCGCTGCAACTTGTTCCAAACCAAAGCACTCGTTGGCCCTAACAAAGGTTGCAAGGTAATCATTAATGGAGGTAGCTGCAGAAATCTTGCAAGTAAGGAGTTATGTGCCAAGATGAATTTGACCTATTTACCTCATCCCAAGCCATACTACATACAATGGTTGAGTGACAATGGTGAGATGAAGGTAAACCATATGGTACGTGTGAATTTTGAGATAGGACCATACAAGGATTCTATTGACTTTGATGTGGTTCCTATAACTGTTTGTCATCTATTATTGGGTCGGCCTTGGCTTTATGATTGCCATGTGCAACATAATGGCCATGCCAATACATATCACTTGGAGTTCAAGGGCAAGAAGATTAATTTGCAACCAATGACACCACAGCAGATTGTGAATGAGTCTCGTCAAAAGATAGAAGTGAACTTGAAGGAAGCATCTATAGATAGGCGAGAGAGTGTTGCAGCTGTCCATGATGTAATAGAGCCCAAAAAGAGTGATATAACGAAAAGTGAGAGAGTGCCTAGTCTAGTGATATTAGCCACCAAGGAAGATATGAGAGAGTTTTGTGAGGATCCTACAACCATGCCACTTGTGCTCATGTATAAGGGCGAGGTATTGGTTTCTAACGACATGACCCCTATTTCTCTTGGTGTATCTACTGTTTTGCAGGATTTTGGCAATGTGTTTCCAGAAGATGTACCCGCAGGATTGCCTCCATTGCGTGGCATCGAGCATCAAATTGACTTGATCCCTGGCGCCACATTACCAAACCGTGCACCCTACAGGACCAACCTCGAAGAAACAAAGGAGATATAGAAATAAGTACAGGCATTGCTGGATAAAGGGTACATTCGTGTTTCTCTTAGCCCTTGTGTTGTTCCTCTTATTTTAGTGCCTACGAAGGATGGTTCATGGCGCATGTGCGTAGATTGTAGAGCTATTAATAACATCACTATTCGATATCGTCATCCGATTCCACACTTAGAGGATATGCTAGATGGATTGATTGGTGCTGCTATTTTCTCTAAGATTGATTTGCATAGTGATTATCATCAAATTAGGATGAAATAAGGGAATGACTGGAAAACTTCTTTTAAAACAAAATTTGGTTTGTATGAGTGGTTAGTTATGCCGTTTGGTCTTACTAATGCACCAAGTACTTTCATGAGATTGATGAATCATGTTTTGAGAGAATTTATTGGTCGTTTGTGGTTGTTTGTTTTGATGATATATTTATTTATAGCCACAATGAAACTGAACATTGTAACCATATCCGACAAGTTTTGCAAGTGTTGCGTGATAATAAATTATATGCCAATCTTGAGAAGTGTACATTTGCAAAAGATAAGGTCATATTTCTAGGATTTGTTGTATCTAAGCATGGGGTAGAGGTAGATAAATCTAAAATTGAATCAATTCAGAATTGGCCTATTCCCATGAATGTTAGTCAAGTGCGTAGTTTCCATGGATTATCTGGATTCTATAGGTGCTTTGTGAAGGATTTTAGCACTATTGCTGCACCATTGAATGATTTGACTAAGAAAGGTGTGCCATTTATGTTAAGCACATACCAAGATATTGCTTTTGATACATTGAAACATTTACTTACTTTTACACCATTACTTGCGTTACCTGATTTTTCGAAGCAATTTGAAGTTGAATGTGATGCTAGTGGTATAGGTATTGGTGGCGTTTTGATGCAAGAGGGTCGCCCTATAGCATATTTTTTGAGAAACTTATTGGTGCTAGATTGAACTATCCTATTTAGGATAAAGAATTGTATGCACTTGTTAGAGTTCTTGAAGTTTGGCAACATTATTTGTGGCCAAAAGAATATATCATACAATTTGATCATGAAGCATTGAAGTATTTGAAAGCTCAATCAAACTTGCATAGATGATTAGCTAAATGGGTTGAGTTTATTGAATCTTTTCCATACATCATTAAGTATAAGAAGGGATAAGAGAATGTAGTTGCTTATGCTTTATCTAGGAAGAACATGTTATTAACCAATCTTGATGTTAAAATTCCTGGATTAGAGAGTATTTGTGCACTTTATGCAACTGACCATGATTTTGCTGAACCATATCGTTTGTGTGCTCTTAAAAACGCATGGGATAAGTATCATATACATCATGGATATTTGTTTAGAGCTAACAAACTATGCATTCCAGAATCATCGTTGTGTTTGTTCTTAGTGCAGGAATCACATGTTGGTGGTTTGATGGGTCACTTTTGGCGTGAGGTGAGGCGTGATGTCTACAGATTTGTGAGTCGCTGTATTACATGCCACAAGTCGAAATCCAAGCTGCGGCCTCATGGTTTGTATACACCTCTGTCTACACCTACTACACCATGGGAAGACATTAGTATGGATTTTGTGCTTGGTCATGATTCTATATTTGTGGTAGTGGATAGGTTCTCTAAGATGGCTCATTTTATTGCCTGCCACAAAAGCGACGATGCGTTGCATGTTGCTAACCTATTTTCCAGGGACATCGTGAGATTACATGGAGTACCTAAGACGATTGTTTCTGACCGTGATGTGAAGTTCATGAGCTACTTTTGGAAGACCTTATGGGGGAAGTTGGGAATGAAGCTACTATTCAGTACTACATGTCATCCCCAAACTAATGGTCAAACATAGGTGGTGAATCGAACATTGTCACAGCTGCTGAGGAGTATGATTAAAAAGAATCTACGAGAGTGGGAAGAGTGTTTACCACATGTTGAGTTTGCATACAACAGGGTTGTGCATTCAACTACTCAGCTTTGTCATTTTGAGGTGGTGTATGGCTTCAAGCCATTGACACAACTTGATTTTTTGCCTTTGCCATTACATGAGAGTTGATATGGAGGCATCAAAATGTGCTGAATACGTGAAGAAGATTCCTGAGAAGACCCGAGAGGCTATTGAGAAGAAAGGCAAGAACATTGCTGCTGCAAGGAATCAAGCAAGGAAGGAAGTCGTGTTCAAGCCTGGTGACATGGTATGGGTGCATCTACGCAAGGATAGGTTCCCACAACTTCAGCAGTCAAAATGGAAGCCACGTGGTGCTGGTGCTTACAAGGTGTTAGCCAAGATTAATGATAATGCCTACTCGATTGATATACCTATTGAGGAGTTTGATGGAGTTAGCAACAACTTCAATGTTGCTGATTTATCACCATATGATGGAGAAGACCTTGGAGTGTCGAGGTCGACACCTTTTGAAGGGGGAGATGATGAGGACATCCCTACAATTACACCTACTAAAGATGCTCCAACTGTTGCAAGGAAGGATCAGTCCAATGAGATTAGAATTGGACCCATTACAAGAGCTCGTGCTAAGATACTTGAACAACAGGTGAATTTGCTCCCAAACGAATCTGGTACTTTAATTGATGAGAACTTTATACTCCCTAAGTCTATGCATTTATGTATGATCCGGTTCGTTGGAGAAACAAGCAAGGCACAAGACAAGATCATCAAGATGGAGGCCAAAAGCTCTGCATCGACCAGAGTGTCCAGCCGTTTCCACCCGGACTATCCGGCCTGCCCGAGAGAAGATTTGGCACGGACAATCAGTACCCTAGTTCGGACACTACCCAGACACCGCCCGGAAACTCCAAAGTTTCCGGACTGTCCGGCACACTCCACCCGGAGTGTCTGGCCCGACCGGACTGTCCGGCCGACATCAGCCAAACTGTCCGCCCGCCGACCGAATCTGGTCCGAGTCGATTTGTATCAGTTTGAGTCATTTTCGTTTAGTTTCGGTTTCTGGCTGCCCCAGCCGCCCATATAAGCCTTGGAACGACCCCTACTTAGGGTTTAGGCCATGTTAAAATATTTTGGAGTTGTTTCTTTCACATAACCTCTAGAATTACCTTGTGATTGATTTTATCAACTATAATTGAGTGTGATCTATTGTTCCATTGGGAATTAGTAGATTGCAAACTACCGTTCGTGGTCGACGGCTACGTGCGCAAGAGCGTGGTGTTGTGAATATCCCATAGCGTTCGAGAGCTGTTGCATTGGCATCAGGGTTCGAGCGGGAGAGTTCATAGCTATAGGCTATTTATCTATCCACCATTATCATCATCGACAAGTGCTTGCTGAGAATATCAGGCCACCCCATATCAGGATCCATAGAGTCTCTCGATTGTGGATAGAGTGAATAGTCAAGGAACAGGAATCAAGTACTTGGGGTCCTACAGGACACAAGTGAGCATGGAAGAACCAAATAACATCTATTGCCCACCGATGCCTCTTTCTTTAGTTATCCCATTACTACACAGTTAAGTTGTTTAGGTAAATCATTATCCAAGACTCGCACAAACCCTACACATGCAATTCTATGACTCGCATGGCACAAACAACTCTTGTAGTAATGGCTCATGGGATGGAGGGTACAAGCTTCGGTGGGGTTTAAAAGTAAAGGCTATGCAATACTTGGGATTCAATTTAATGCAATCGCGACTCCATGATGTAAGAATAAGATAGAAGCATAGGTTCTATATGTATGCAAGCATGGGGAATTGCTTCCCTGATGGATCAGTAGTGGTTTAACCGAGATCTGGGTAGTACTCTTGGCTCTCCTAGTAATTCTCTTGCTCGACATCTATCCGGATAGAAACCAAACACACAAAGGGACATAGTAAATAAAGTGTTCAATTATATGAATAAATGCAACAAGAAAACAAGGTATGCCATGATGGAATGATGCACCATTGCATGATATAACATAGCATGGCATGGGTGAGGTGTAGAAACAATAATAAAGCATTTTACTAATTTATTTAGGCATGTTTTACCCCCGTAAACAGTTCTGATTATTTAATATTTATATGATGCATTCTTCAATTCATATCATGGAATGCATATTTAGAACGGTCTCGTGGCGCTAATCGATTTAGACATATTATTTGTCAAATTCGGAATTACGGAAATAAAGTAATGAATTTATTAAGAAAATGCATTTATTGGCATTTAAATAATTTCGAAATTTTAAAATACTCAAAAATTATTTTGGATGACATATTTGAATTCCTAGCATTTTTCTGATCATAAAACATATATCAGTTGTATTATATGGATTTATGGATTTAAAACAATATTTAAATCAAATTATATTGAAAAGGGATCAAAAGTCAAAGGTTTGACTAGTTAGAGTGAAATCTGGGCAAATTTGAATTTAGGTTTGAATCCATATTTAAATTTGAATCACATTTCAAATTATAAGTTTTGTCAAATTCAAATTATTTCAAAAAATATGAATTATATTAGATATATTCAATATTCTGGATTTTATTTATATTAGAAAAATCAAACCGGAAATTTTCTTACTCCGGGGTACCCTACTCATAGTCAATGACGCGTGGGGATAGAGGGTGCAAGTGGCCACTACGCGCGCGGGATATCTGTGTTTGACACGTGGCTGGACCGAGCACTAAGGGTTGATAAAAATAAAACCGCATGGGCTTAAGTGCGAATGCTTCTGCGGCTGGGTTGGACCATCGAAACTGAAACTTGCTTTGCCAGAAATTGTCCGCAACTTGCGAGGAATCTTGAGAAAAAACAGACAAGAATTTGCCAAATCTGCAAAACCAAAAGTTGGAGGTCTCGTAAAGATCTACAACTTTGCTAAAGGGTGATTCTTCAACCGAGGAACATAACCTGCGGATACAACCAGAGAAGGGACCAGGTTCAGTCTAGAACGTGACAGATTTGAGAATGTATATTTTGATGGATCATTGCTCCCAGATTCCGAGCGCCATAGTGCGTCAAATTGGAAGTGGTTAGTTTCTATGTATTGTTGGGGATGCTGAGAAGATATCTCGTGTACAGGAAGTTGTTGTATGTGAGCTGATGCGTCAGGGGATGGCCGGATTCAAAGGGTTGGGAGCGCTGCCATGCATGTCATGCACGATCAGAGCGGCATGGCATCGAGCGACAAGGTGGCAACGGGAGAAGCAACATCTACGGCGAAGGCACAGGGTCGAGGAGGGGTTCTCACCTAGAGGGATCGCGAGGCGGTGGCGGCCAGGGAAGAGGAAGAAGACTGGGATGATGACGAGGCGTCTGGCTTACGTGGCAGCGAGGTCTTGGTCCTGCAGGTGCACAGAGACATTGATGAGCCCCGACAGCTTCCTTCGAATTCTAGTAGCTCGAGTAGGTACAGAACCGACTGCTTCCGTGACTAGGCGACACGCGGTGACAGAGAGACGGCCATGGTGACGACAAGCGGAGCAGATCGTCGTTCTCTGATGCATGGGGAAAAACAGGAGGGGAAGAAGGAGGGTGAGATGGGGTGCTCGGCGTTCTCTCTTTATGCCAGAAGAGGGACAGGGCAGCGGGCCACATGTTGGGTGCGTGAGAGCGGGCGAGGCTAGGGTGATCACACGGAGCACGTGAAGGAGGAGCGACAAAGGCAGTGGTGAGCGCTGGTGCAACCGCACCTGATCAAGCGGAAAAGGAAGCCAGGGAGCGATCAGTAGCTGCTAGGTTTAGCTGGTGGGGTGCAACCAGTTGGTTCAGGTACAGAGAGAGGGCAAAGTAGCGACAAGGGGCTGGCAGGCCGGCACATGGTAGAGAGGGAGGAAGAGAAACAAGGCAAGCCTTGTTGTAGTCAAACTAAGGTGCGACGGGGGCTGGTCGGTGGGCCTAGCGGTAGAGCAGGTTGGCATCAAGGACCGGATCCGATGGGCAAGGTTCAGCCCGATTGGGTGGCATCAGGGGGTTCGTATCAATTGGGGTGGTTGGATTCTACTCCCTCTTCTGTCTTCTTGATATCCACCGAGAGAGGAAATAAGAGGGGGACCAGGGGAGGGGAGATAAACTCATGGTGTGGCTGGCCTGCTTCTTGTGGTGCCAGGAAAAGAGATGGGTGGACGTGCAGAGAGGTAGGCCTAGCTTTTCCATGGATAGGCTCATGCATGGGGGTGTAGCAATGTGTGTGTAGGGGTTTTTGTTTGGAATAGCTAGCTAGGTTGGTGTGTGTAAGATAGGTAGGTTAGTTAGATGATTTTGTTTCAATTCAAATCAACAAGCTCCAAGATTTTAGAAACCAAACATCAACTAAAGAAAAGAATTGAAGAAGAGAAGTTGGAGGGTTATATGTTGCATAGGAGATGCAATATGGTATCTGTTGAGGGCAAACCTCTAGGGTGGCCTGATCTTTCACGATTCCCTTTCAAATCGAGGAGGAAGTGCAGGGGAAGGAGGAGAGGATGAACACGACGAACGCACGCACGAAGAACGCCATGCGTATTTGATGGTAACCACTACGAAGATCAATTTTCAAAAAAATAGTGGCTCCGCACAACTCATCAAGCATGTCATCGAGATGTGGTATGGGATGTCGATAACGCACGGTGATAGCATTGATTGGACGACAGTCTATGCATAACCGTAACGTATCATCCGACTTTGGAATAAGAATCACGGGTACGGCACTTGGACTAGTGCTAACATGGATCAAACCTTTGGAGACGAGTTGGTTGATTTGACGTTCGATCTCCTTCGTCTCATCCGGGTTCGTGCGGTAGGCGGCGCGGTTTGGAAGAGGTACGCCGGGGATGAGATCAATGCGATGTTCGATGCCGCGAAGAGGAGGTAGTCCATGTGGGAGCTCTTCGGGGAACACATCCTTGAATTCCTGCAAAACACTCATCAAAGATGGAGGAACATTGGTTAATTCATTATTTCCTTGCGCTAGTCCCTTGCAAAGGAGGACATAGTACAAGATGGATGGGTTGTTCCGAACATCTCTCATCTCACTTTTGGTGGCAAGGAGAACACTCTTAGTTTTTCCACTCGAGTTTGGCTTGTGGCTCTCACTCACTATGAGGTGGTTCTCTCTCACCGCTCTTCTCACAAGTAGGTCTTGTGCTTTGCACCCTCGCTAAAGCCTTTGCATTGTCCGCAATTATTTGGATAGGAGTCATCGGTTGCAAACACATGTTTTGTTGAGCCATTTGAAGGTGTATACATTGGTGCGACCATCATGTTGAGCAGCCTTGTCAAATTGCCACGGTCGACCAAGAAGCATGTGGCAAACTGTCATAGGAACCACATCACACTCCACCGTATCTGTAACATCCCAAAACTTTAATCCCAAAAGTCCGTGAGCACCTCAGGACCGCCCAATCCAGACAAAAGAGTTATGCTGACAAGAGAAGGAGAGACCTGACTTTCAATGTCGGAGATTTTTTATATCTCAAGGTTTCACCATTGAAGGGAACGCAACGCTTTAGCCTGAAAGGAAAGTTAGCCCCCAGATATATCGGACCCTTCAAGATTTTGAATCATCGAGGATAAGTATCATATCAACTGGAACTACCTGAAAAGATGTCAGCTATCCATAATGTGTTCCATATCTCGTTACTTCGCAAATGCCTGGAAGTGCCGGAGAAGACTAAAGTTTTCAAGAAGATCGATCACCGAGCTGTTGAGATCAACAATGACCTGCCGTATCGTGAAGTGCCCATCCGTATCTTGGAAGAATCATACAGAACCACCAGAACCAGGAGTATCAAGTTCCTCAAGATTCAATGGAGCAACCATACCAAAGAGGAAGCCACTTGGGAGCGAGAAGATTACATTAGGACAGAGTTCCCATATCTCTTTAGTTCCTAGTTTTCTTTTGTAAATCTCGGGACGAGATTTTGTTTAAGGGGGGAAGGTTTGTAACATCCCAAAACTTTAATCCAAGGCTATTAAGATCCAAGTCATCAAAATTTGGGTTAACAAAAACTTTTTCAATTAAAATTATTAAAGCATTCATATGTGTGTGCATTTAAATTAGGAGTTGTTTTGAATTGCCATGATTAAGTGATCCATTGCTTGTAAAATGATTCTTAGGTGAAATAAACATCATCTAGATCATTCCCAAACAAATCCCAAAGAAAAACCAATAAAAAAGAATAAAAGAAAGAAATGGTCATTTGTGCCATTTTAACTACCATGCCTACTTTGGCTATTCCTAGAACTTGAAACCTAACAGAAACAAATGTGGATCTTTGCACCCCTTACTAGTACATGTAATGATGTACCAAGGCTCACTTTGTGATCTGCCAAAAACCTTCACACACTAATTTTAAAGGACAATTGAAAATTGAATCTAGTGTAGGTATCAAGATCACCCTATTTCAAAAACCACTCAAATGAGCTCCAATTTCAAAACCCAAGCAACCATAGAGGCTTAAGCACGTGTCTAGAAACTCCACCAAAATTCATCCAAAAATTCAAAACTTGATTTCTTTCGGCCATTTTCACAAACACTTGGCGGACAGATTTCAAACAAAACACAAAACACTATTTGGAGCAGTGTTTGAACTTTTTTGTTCCCCATTTTGCAACCAAATGCACCCAGTGCAACCCCCTACCCCTCTCTAGCCCAGCCACTCACTGTGCCACGACCAAATGGTCATGGTTATTAAGGCCGAGCCCCCATTTGGGCACCTCACCGGCGATGGCAAGCCACAGCCACCGCCAGCGCCATCCACCATGTCCAGGAGGTAGCCAGTGGTCCACCTCCACCGCCCAACCAGCCCTAGCCCGAGGACAGCGACCAGAACGGCCAGGAACCGCGCGCCCGGAGACGGTCGGCCATGCCGACGCCGCCCACAGAGCGCGCACTGTCCTCGCGCAGCCAGACCTCGCCTCTCTCTAGCCGCCCGCCTACACGATCCCCACCGGCCTAGCAAGCTAAAGGACATGCCCATTCCCCCGACCGTGCCCCGTAGTCGCCGGCCGTCGAAACTCACCGTCGGCAGAGACTTAGTGCACGCCGTGCTCTTCACTTTCCCCGACCGCAAACCACTGCACAAGCACCACCGTGACACTTGCCAGGGCACTGCCCATCGTCCTAGCACACCGCCCACGCCTCTAGCTCGTTGTGCCGTCGTCACCAGCGAGCACCGCCCATGCTTCTCTGCCGCTTAGCCGCGCCTATAAAAGGAGCCCTCCCTAGCACCAAAGACTGACACCACTCAACTTCCCTCTCATCACTGGTCTTTCCCCACCTCTCGCTGGAGCCGCTCGATCCTTGGTTCGCCGGAATTTCGCCAGAGGAGCCCGCTGCAGAGGAGGAGAAGGCGCCGTCGATTTCGTCCACCCCAGGAGCTGCCGCGACCACCCCTGAGCCTGCCGTCGATAGCACGTTCGATCGCCCCCATCGCCGCCATAGCTGGAGCCCTGGTATGCCCCCTGAGCACCCCCACCGAGACGCTAGGGTTTGTCCTCGCCGACGAACTGTTCGCCAGAGACAACACCTCTCAGCCGTAGATTCCCCTTCTAATCTAACGGCCCACATCGCCCCGTACCGCTTCGCGTGTAAAGAGCCGCTGAACGCCACTGGACCGACCCATTTTCTTTCCCGCGCGACCCATTTAATTCAAATTTAGATTTTTGTAATTTAGTTTGAACCTAGTTCTGTCCCTTAGTTTGAAAATCAATTCAGAGAGATTTACAAATCCAAATGGAGTGATTCCAATTGAGTTAGAAAGCTACTGAAAAGATCGATCCAAGCCCGTTGGATTTAATTCATTTAGAGTAAAAATAACAAGACAGAAGCTTTTGCACATTCAAACATTTTTATAAAATCAACCAAAATAGCTTTTGAGTTGATTCCAACTCTCAAAAATCATATTGAACCCTACCTATCTGAATATGTAATAGTATTAAGGTTTACATGCAGTGACTTTGGACTAGTACCAAAATAATGCTATAGGCATTTCTAGTCACTAAATCATTAAATAATAAACTTAAACTTAAGTAAATGTGATCCAACCCTTGAAGCACATTCCCACATGTTAAAATATGTGGTGATGACATGTGTCCGCATGATCCCATATTTTAAGTAGTGAATATTAAATCTTAGTTATTTTTCAATGAGTAGAAATTACTTTTCTTAAATAAAAAGAATGAAGATAGTTAATAAAACTTGTGATGCTTGTGATGATAATAGATCATCAAATGTGTGCCTTAGAATGCTAAGTAGCCTAGTTAAGTATTGTTTGATGATTGTGTACTCCGTATGAATTTATAGACGATAGTACGGACCAAGCTTTCGAGGAGGAGGAGTTTTACCAAGAGGAGGAGGAAGAAAACTTCAACCACTGCACCAACCAAGGCAAGCTAACACTTGCAAGTATTATACTAGCAAGCCACCATTAACAATGCAAGCTAACCCTTGCAATCTAGATAACTCAAGCAAAGACATTAGACATACTTTAGTTATACCACTTTGACTATTACTACCCCAAGTATTACTTTCCAAGCTTTACTTCCTTTACTTTTACCTAAGTCCTTTACTTGTTTTGAAGGTAGCATAAAGAGTATAAAACTTGACCTATTTATATAACTTTAGATGTCATTCTATGGCATGAGATTGATCCCATCTTTCCACCTTAGTGAACACTCTTAACTTAGTAGTTTAGAGTTAGATAAAAACTTGAGTCACTTTAGATGGGAACACTTGGTGAAAATGAATTGTGAAAACCTTGGAATGATGAGTCATTCTATTGAGATGTTTTGACATGTGTTGAGAAACACAAATGGTTTATGATGATGAAAATGTTGAGGAATGAGCTTTAACCCTTTTACAAAACTGATGGTTGGATTCATATGCCATACCATTCTAAATTTACCGTACAACCACAATACCTGAATTGGGTAAGGCTTAGCCGGAAGTTTATATGCATTAGTATTAGTTCCCTCGCGGGAGAGGTTTGAGATGAGGCTACCTCTCAATGTTGTCCACCTATGCAGTGCCCAAGATGACAGATGGTCATGGTTGGGAGGCCATGCTCATAGGAGAGGTGCTTATACTAGGGTGTGTAAAGGAAATGTTGCGTTTGATTATCTGCATACTAAGTATGATGATTCAGGGTTATCCCTGACAGATGTATCGAATCTTGTGGTGAAAGTGTACCACCTCTGCAGAGTGTCAAACTATTCGAATAGCCACGTCCGCGGTTATGGACAGTTGGAGTGGCCATACTCTTTCGTTGTCAGATGTTTTCAAAATAACTTATGAAATGAATGATTAATCTTGACTTGACCACAACAGAGTTGTGACTATGACACTAGCTTCCCAACTTAGGTGATTCTAGAACTTTATTTTATCTTTCTTTGTTTCTAAACTCATCTTAGGTTTCAAACTTAACTTTCTAGTTAAACCTAGAGTTAACACTTTACTTGAGAACTATACTAGTTGCTAGTGGTAGTTTGCGAGTACTTAAAGAGTACTCATGGCTTTTGTCCCTGGCTATTCTCATGGCCAGACTATGAAGGAGACTACCAAGATGATGGCCAGCAGGATGGCTATGATAACTAGGACTATCTGCCTTCGTCAGCATTGCCTGTGCCCCTGAAGATGGACCCCACCACTACGCTTATTATTTTATTCCGCTGCTTGTTGTATTAAGACTGGATCATGAGATCCTTATTTGTGTAAGACCTTATGTATGGTTTGTAATGGATGATGTACTGTGATATCCAATCTGTTATGTCTCGCAAAAATGGTAATCCTGGGATTGTGATGAATGACATAACAGGCATCTGGGATTAAAAATCCGGGTGTTGACAAGTTGGTATCAGAGCCATCCTGACCATAGGAGACCCTAGTTAGAATGGACATCCGAATAAAAACTCAGTTTCAAAACCAAACTGAGTATTTATGAAAAACTATTTCCTCTCTTATCCTTGGGAATTCATTCTTTCTCAAAAATTCATGTTCCTCAAATTCTTACATTACTACTTAAAATTTGACACACTTGATCACTTCACTAATTTCCTCATCCTTAATTCTTGTAGATGGAGACTCAGTTCAGCAAGTTCTACCAGTTGGGAAATGGAGGTCAGCTGATCTTCGAAAGGGACCTAGATTCACTGTCGGAGTTACTGGGATGCCCGCATCCGGAGTTTCTTGGAGCTTAACTTCCAGGACCCCCAGGAGGAGATTTGAAGTGGCTAGTCACCGCTGATCTTAGAGGAAGCATAGAAGCACCAATGTCTGGGAGAATCCAGTTCTCCGTGAGAGAGAACAACTGGCTAGATGGATTAGCCAGGGCAATGCATGAAGCTCTCGCACGTCTATGTGCCCATAGTGTCAACCAACTCTAGGGAACCCGTTTTGCTCACTATGCAAGACGTGACTTCATGGGGATGCCGATGGAGATGCCAAGTCACCCGGAGCTGAAGCGTCAAGTGGAGAACCTTGACTTCCTGTTGTACGATCGCCAGAAGGAATTGGACAATGCTAGGGAGTTCGCCAACCACAACCGTGCCATTGCCGCCCAGAAGGCCCAGACTTTCTCACTGCTAGTCAAGGATCATCAGTCTCTTCGTCTCCAGCGAGAGAAGAAGGATCGCACCATCGCCCGTCTTCGCAAGAAGGTGGCCAACCTAGAGAAGACAGTCAAGGAGCAAGAAGCTCAGCTTGCAACCAAGGAGGAAGAAGAGGAGGGTGAAGAAATCCAGGGAGACATGGATTCTTACCTCAGCAATGATGATGACTTTCTGGAGGAGGATGCGGTGGACTTCTACACGGACAATGAGGACTCCGACTTCATCGACGATGAGTAGATGCACTAGAGCACTGTCGTAGCATGAGATGTATCGGTCCTACTGTATCGTAGCTCGCAGAATGGTTCTTCAAACCATATGTTTTCCTTTGTTGTTGTGGTGTGTGTGTTTGTATCGTGTGCTTTGCTTGAATGAATGAAATGAAGTTAGTTGCAAAACCTGAGTCAAACTCAAAGTTTTAGCTTTGAAATCAAAACCCTGAACCTTAGAACTTTCCCTCTTACCCCTTTATCTACCTCAATCTTCAGATGACTCGTGGAAACCAAGGAGGGAGCAGCTTGTCACAAGACCCAATGTTGCAGATCTTGCAGAATCTCATCGTAGACAGAGAAGCAAGCAGGGCAGAGCACCAAGCTAATCTAGCAACACTGCAACAGATCGCCCAGATGGCTCTCAACAACCAAGGGCATGGAAACCAGGATCACCATGGATCCAAACTCAAAAACTTTCAGAATACCAATCCCCCAATCTTTAACCAGGCTGAAAATCCACTAGATGCTGATGACTGGTTACAGACAATGGAAAACAACTTAGAAGTAGCCGGAGTTGATGACAACGAGAAAGTTCTCTTCGCCACCCACTCTCTGGCGGGAGATGCAAGAGCTTGGTGGACTAGTATCTGTAACATGAACCATGGTCAAGTGATGACATGGGAAGCCTTCAAAACCAAGTTCAGCCGCACCCACATGCCGCAAGCTCTAGTCACCAGACTAAGGGATGAGTTTCGCGACGTGAAGCAGGGCAGAATGAATGTGGTGGAATACCATGACAAATTCCTGTGGCTTGCAAGATACGCCCCTGATGAGATCAACACAGAGGTCAAGAAGAAGGAGAGATTCCTGAACGGACTGCATGATGAGATGTAGACTGTCCTCGTCAACATTCGCTTTGAGGATCTCGAAGAGCTAGTTGACTCTGCCATTCAGATGGAAGGGAAGATTAACCAGGCAAACGACAACCGCAAACATCATATGATGCAGCAATCTGGATCCAACAGTCACCAGAAGTACCGTCCCAACCCTTCACCAGGATATGCACCAAGGAACAATCGACCCCCAATGTCTTGCCCAAGCTACCCCAACCGTAGCGGAGGCAATGTGAAGTCCGGAGGAAACAATCATAACTCCGGTAACACCAACAATTTCAACCGTGCCCCTCCCAAGAACAACAACAACACTGCACCCAGAATTGGTAGCAATGCTGTGCCCGTCGCAGCAAAGGACAAGTCCTAGATCACCTATTTCGAGTGTGGAGTGAAGGGCCACTATTCCAATGAGTGTCCCAAGAAGACTGTCGCCACTGCCAATGTGAATGCCCCAGCTCAACAGCAGCGTCGTGTTCAACCAGGGAGAAGATTTTCCCCAGGGAACCCTCACAACCGCAATGGCCGTCTCTTCCACATGAACGCCGAAGAAGCCCAGGAAGCGCCAGATGTAGTGCTGGGTATGTTTTCCGTCAACTCAGTTTTTCCAAGGGTATTGTTTGATTCAGGAGCATCGCATTCATTTGTCACGGAAGAATTTGCATGCACTAGTAAGATTCACCCAACCAACTTGAAGCATGTCATGATAGTCCACATCCCCGGATCAACTACAAAAGCTAGAAAAATTTGCAAAGCTGTGCCTATCAGAATACAGTGGATAGATTTTTATGCCAACCTCATAGTAATTGGAGGTAGTACTAGGTATGGACTGGATGTCAAGGCATAAAGGACTGATAGACTGTGCTAAGAAAGCCATCACCATGACCAGTAGCTCTAGAGTAACGGTAGAGCATATATCTGAAACCTTACCCCGTCAATTCAAGTGCAACAAGAGTCTAGCCCTACCCACCATAGACCAAGTAAGAGTAGTCTGTGAATACCCCGACGTATTCCCAGATGAATTTCCAGGCATGCCCCCAGATAGGGATATTGAGTTCATTATCGAACTAATCCCCAGAACCGGACCCATAGCCTAGAGACCCTATAGCATGAACCCCTCAGAGTTAGTGGAACTGAAGAAGCAGTTGGACGCCATGTTAGCAACAAGCTTGATTCAACCAAGCGCATCGCCATGGAGATCACCAGTGTTGTTCGTCGACAAGAAAGATGGAGGCAACCGTCTATGCACAGATTACAGAAAGTTGAATGACGTCACCATCAAGAACAAGTACCCCTTGCCAAAGATAGAGGATCTATTTGATCAGTTGACTAGAGCCCAGGTATTCTCAAAGATTGATCTTAGGACTGGTTATCACCAACTTAAGATTCATGCAGCGGATATTCCGAAGACCGCCTTTAATACTCGCTATGGTTTATACGAGTATACGGTTATGTCTTTTGGATTAACCAATGCCCCTGCTTATTTCATGAATCTCATGAATAAGATCTTTATGAATTTCCTAGATAAGTTTGTAGTTGTGTTTATCGACGACATCCTTATCTACTCCAAGTCAGAAGAAGAGCATGAGCAACATCTGAGAATCATCCTAGAAACCCTGAGCGAGCATCAGTTATATGCCAAGTTCAGCAAGTGTGAGTTTTGGCTGAAAGAAGTAGGATTCCTAGGACATATTGTGTCTGCCGGAGGAGTCTCTATTGATCCCGCCAAGATCAGAGATGTCGAAGCATGGGAAGCCCCAACCACTCAAACCTAAGTCCGTGCATTCCTCGGATTAGCGGGATACTACCGCAAGTTCGTCGAAGGATTTTCAAGCATCGCCAGACCCATGACCGAATTGTTGAAGAAGGACAAGAAAATTGAATGGACTAACAAATGCGAAGCCAGTTTCCAAGAGCTGAAGAACAGATTGATATCAGCCCCAATATTGATCATGCCAGATATCAAGAAGCCGTTTGATGTATATTGTGATGCATCCAAGATTGGCCTAGGATGTGTGTTGATGCAAGAAGGCAAAGTCATCGCGTATCTGTCTCGACAACTGAAGCAGCATGCACAGAACTATCCGACCCATGACCTTGAACTAGCAGCCGTAGTTTTGGCATTAAAGACTTGGCGTCATTATCTGATGGGTAATCGCTGTGAGATTTACTCAGATCACAGGAGCTTGAAGTATATTTTCACTTAGAAGGAGCTAAATATGAGACAAAGGAGATGGATAGAGTTAATCAAGGATTATGACCTTGACATTCACTATCACCCCGGCGCCAATGTGGTAGCGGATGCTCTTAGCAGATTGCCTTGCAGGCTAACCACCATGATCAAGGAGAAGCAGCCAAGTTTGTATGAGGAGTTGGAGCAGTTTAGGACTAAGCTAGTTAGCAAAGGATTCTTAGCTAGCATTGAACTTCAACCCACATTGATTAGCCAAATCAAGGAAGCCCAGAAGGGAAATGAAAGTATCAACGAAATCAAATGTTGTATTGGTACAGGAAAGGTACCTGGATTCACGGAAGACAAAGAAGGAGTTATGTGGTACAAAGGACGTATCTATGTGCAAGCAGATTCGGAGCTGAAGCAAGTTATCATGAAGGAAGCTCATGATACTCTTTATTCTATCCACCCCGGAGGAACGATGATGTATCAAGACCTGAAGGAGCAATTTTGGTGGCACAAGATGAAGAGAGAGATCGGAAGCTACATCACCAAATGTGACATCTGTCAAAGAGTCAAAGCAGAGCATCAGAGACCCGCAGGACTATTGCAACCATTACAGATTCCTGAATGGAAATGGGATTCCGTCGGAATGGACTTTATCACCGGTTTGCCTACTTCCAGTAGGGGAAATGACTCAATTTGGGTCATAGTTGATAGACTGTCCAAGGTAGCTTACTTCATACCTGTCAAGACTACCTACCAGAGTGCGAAGCTAGCAGAGCTGTACATTACTAGGATTGTTAGTCTGCATGGAACCCCCAAGACCATAGTATCAGATCGAGGAACCCAGTTTACCTCGAGATTTTGGCAAAAAGTTCAGAAAGGATTAGGAACCAAGTTGAACTTCAGCACCGCTTATCACCCACAAACTGATGGACAGACTGAGAGAGTCAACCAAATCTTAGAAGATATGCTTAGAGCTTGTGTGTTAGAATATGGATCAAAATGGGAAGACTGCCTGCCTTTCGCAAAATTCTCATATAACAACAGTTATCAAGCTAGTTTGCAGATGGCACCATTTGAGGTCCTATACGGAAGAAAGTGTCGTACCCCTTTGAATTGGTCGCAAGTAGGAGAGAGTCATATCTTTGGACCCGACATTCTCCGAGAAGCCGAAGAGAAGGTTCACAAAGTCCGTGAGCACCTCAAGTCCGCCCAATCCAGACAGAAGAGTTATGATGACAAGAGAAGGAGATACCTGACTTTCAATGTCGGAGATTTTGTATATCTCAAGGTTTCACCATTGAAGGGAACACAACGCTTTAGCCTGAAAGGAAAGTTAGCCCCCAGATATATCGGACCCTTCAAGATTCTAAATCGTCGAGGAGAAGTATCATATCAACTAGAACTACCTGAACAGATGTTAGCTATCCACAATGTGTTCCATATCTTGTTACTTCGCAAATGCCTGGAAGTGCCGAAGAAGACTGAAGTTTTCAAGAACATCGATCACCGAGCTGTTGAGATCAACAATGACCTACCGTATCATGAAGTGCCCATCCGTATCTTGGAAGAAGCGTACAGAACCACCAGAACCAGGAGTATCAAGTTCCTCAAGATTCAATGGAGCAACTATACCAAAGAGGAAGCCACTTGGGAGTGAGAAGATTACATTGGGACAGAGTTCCTAGATCTCTTTAGTTCCTAGTTTTCTTTTGTAAATCTCGGGACGAGATTTTGTTTAAGGGGGGAAGGTTTGTAACATCCCAAAACTTTAATCCAAGGCTATTAAGATCCAAGTCATCAAAATTTGGGTTAACAAAAACTTTTTCAATTAAAGTTATTAAAGCATTCATATGTGTGTGCATTTAAATTAGGAGTTGTTTTGAATTGCCATGATTAAGTGATCCATTGCTTGTAAAATGATTCTTAGGTGAAATAAACATCATCTAGATCATTCCCAAACAAATCCCAAAGAAAAACAAATCAAAAAGAATAAAAGAAAGAAATGGTCATTTGTGCCATTTTAACTACCATGCCTACTTTGGCTATTCCTAGAACTCAAAACCTAATAGAAACAAATGTGGATCTTTGCACCCCTTGCTAGTACATGTAATGATGTAGCAAGGCCCACTTTGTGATCTGCCAAAAACTTTCAAACACTAATTTTAAAGGACAATTGAAAATTGAATCTAGTGTAGTTATCAAGATCACCCTATTTTAGAAACCACTCAAATGAGTTCCAATTTCAAAACCCAAGCAACCATAGAGGCTTAAGCATGTGTCTAGCAACTCGACCAAAATTCATCCAAAAATTCAAAACTTGATTTCTTTCGGCCATTTTCACAAACACTCGGTGGACAGATTTCAAACAAAACAAAAAACACTATTTGGAGCAGTGTTTGAACTAAATTGGTTCCCCATTTTGCAACCAAATGCACCCAGTGCAACCCCCTACCCCTCTCTAGCCCAGCCACTCACTGTGCCACGACCAAATGGTCATGGCCATTAAGGTCGAGCCCCTATTTGGGCACCTCACCGGCGACAGCAAGCCACAGCCGCCGCCAGCGCCATCCACCATGTCCAGGAGGTAGCCCGTGGTCCACCTCCACCGCCCAACCATCCCTAGCCCAAGGACAGCAACCAGAACGTCCAGGAACGACCGCGCCCGGAGACGGCCGATCATGCCGACGCCGCCCGCAGAGCATGCACTGTCCCCGCGCAGCCAGACCTCTCCTCGCTCCAGCCGCCCGTCTACACGATACCCACTGGCCTAGCAAGCTCAAGGACATGCCCATTCCCCCGACCGTGCACCGTAGTCTCCGGCCGCCATAAAACTCGCCGTCAGCAGAGACTTAGTGCGCGCCGCGCTCTTCACTTTCCTCAACCGCAAACCACTGCACAAGCACCACCGTGACACTCGCCAGGGCACCACCCACCGTCCTAGCACACTGCCCACGCCTCTAGCTCGATGTGCCGTCGTCACCGGCGAGCACCGCCCATGCTTCTCTGCCGCTTAGCTGCGCCTATAAAAGGAGCCCTACCCAGCACCAAAGACTCACACCACTCAACTCCCCTCTCCTCACTGGTCCTTCCCCACCCCTCGCCGGAGCCGCTCGAGCCTTAGTTCTCCGGAATTTCGCCGGAGGAGCCCGCTGTAGAGGAGGAGAAGGCGCCATCGATTTCGTCCACCCCAGGAGCTGCTGCGACCACCCCTGAGCCCGCCGTCGACATCACATTCGATCGCCCCCGTCACCGCCATAGCTGGAGCCCTGGTATGCCCCCTGAGAACCCCCATCGAGCCGCTAGGGTTTGTTCTCGCCGGCGAACTGTTCGCCGGAGACGACACCTCTCAGCCGTAGATTCCCCTTCTAATCTAACGGCCCACATCGCCCCGTACCGCTTCGCGTGTAAAGAGCCGCTGATCGGTGGACCCCCCCGCCAGCCGTTCTCTGTGTCGCGGAACGCCACTGGACCGGCCTGTTTTCTTTCCCGCGCGACCCATTTAATTCAAATTTAGATTTTTCTAATTTAGTTTGAACCTAGTTGTGTCCCTTAGTTTGAAAATCAATTTAGAGAGATTTACAAATCTAAATGGAGTGATTCCAATTGTGTTAGAAAGCTACTGAAAAGATCTATCCAAGCCCGTTGGATTTAATTCATTTAGAGTTAGAGATCTCTCCTAATAAAAATAACAAGACAGAAGCTTTTTCACATTCAAACATTTTTATAAAATCAACCAAAATATCTTTTGAGTTGATTCCAACTCTCAAAAATCATATTTAACCCTACCTATTTGAATATGTAATAATATTAAGGTTTACATGCATTGACTTTGGACTAGTACCAAAATAATGCTATATAGGCATTTCTAGTCACATTAAATCATTAAATAATAAACTTAAACTTAAGTAAATGTGATCAAACCCTTAAAGCACATTCCCACATGTTAGAATATGTGGTGATGACATGTGTCCGCATGATCCCATATTTTAAGTGGTGAATATTAAATCTTAGTTATTTTTCAATTAGTATAAATTACTTTTCTGAAATAAAAAGAATGAAGCTAGTTAATAAAACTTGTGATGCTTGTGATGATAATAGATCATCAAATGTGTGCCTTAGAATGCTAAGTAGCCTAGTTAAGTATTGTTTGATGATTGTGTACTCCGTATGAATTTATAGACTATAGTACCGACCAAGCTTTCGAGGAGGAGGAGTTTTACCAAGAGGAGGAGGAAGAAAACTTCAACCACTGCACCAACCAAGGCAAGCTAACACTTGCAAGTATTATACTAGCAAGCCACCATTAACAATGCAAGCTAAACCTTGCAATCTAGATAACTCAAGCAAAGACATTAGACATACTTTAGTTATACCACTTTGACTATTACTACCCCAAGTATTACTTTCCAAGCTTTACTTCCTTTACCTTTACCTAAGTCCTTTACTTGTTTTGAAGGTAGCATAAAGAGTATAAAACTTGACCTATTTATATAACTTTAGATGTCATTCTATGGCATGAGATTGATCCCATCTTTCCACCTTAGTGAACACTCTTAACTTAGTAGTTTAGTGTTAGATAAAAACTTGAGTCACTTTAGATGGGAACACTTGGTGAAAATGAATTGTGAAAACCTTGGAATGATGAGTCATTCTATTCAAATGTTTTGACATGTGTTGAGAAACACAAATGGTTTATGATGATGAAAATGTTGAGGCATGAGCTTTAACCCTTTTACAAAACTGGTGGTTGGATTCGGATGCGATACCATTCCATGGCTTTTGGATGTGGTAGTTTGCGAGTGGTAGTTTGCGAGTACTTAAAGAGTACTCATGGCTTTTGTCCCTGGCTATTCTCATGGCCAGACTATGAAGGAGACTACCAAGATGATGGCCAGCAGGACGGCTATGATAACTAGGACTATCTGCCTTCGTCGGCATTGCCTGTGCCCCTGAAGATGGACCCCACCGCTACGCTTATTATTTTATTCCGCTGCTTGTTGTATTAAGACTAGATCATGAGATCCTTATTTGTGTAAGACCTTATGTATGGTTTGTAATGGATGATGTACTGTGATATCCAATCTGTTATGTCTCGCAAAAATGGTAATCCTAGGATTGCGATGAATGACATAACAGGCATCTCGGATTAAAAATTCGGGTGTTGACAGTATCTTTGTAGGGGCCAATGGAGAAGGAGACCGATACGGTATGCTTGATCTTTACGGACCCTTGGTCACTTAGCCATTGCACGTGGTAGGGGTGCTTGTGTGGATGGAGGGTGAGGTTGAGCTTCTCACACAACTCGGTGCTAGCAAGGTTGTGGCAACTCCCTCCGTCAATGATCACCTTGATAGATTTGCCATTGATGTCGGCTCGTGTTTGGAAGATATTGGAGTGTTGGTCTTCATGGTATTGTGCTTGAGTGGTCAAGATCCTTGTGACGACAAGCAATGGACTTGCGTCATGTTCACACATGAGGAGTTCTTGGTCATCTTCCACTCGTTGCCTTGCCATTGCTTCCTTGACCCGGGCATCAAATTCATCTTCACTCAAGTACTCTTCATCACCATTGTCGTGGATGAACAAGACTTTCTTGTTTCCACATTCGGCCGACTTGTGTCCTTTACCTCCACACTTGTAGCACTCACCGTTGAAAGGTGTATCACTCTTTGCTTGTTTGCCACTTGGGGGCAGTTTTCCTTGAGGAAGTGTGGGCTTGAAGGAAGGCTTGGAGGTACTTGAGGAGTTTCCATTGAAAGTTGTTGGCATAGCGGTTGAGGCTTGCTTGTAGGTGAAATACGTCTTGGGCTTGTTGTACTTGATGTCCTCTTCCACTTGACGTTCAGCCTTTGTTGCGATGTGCACAAGCTCAACCATGGTATTGTATGTTTGGAACTCGACGATGCGCTTGATTGGGTGATTCAAGCTAATAAGGAAACGTGCCATTGTTTGCTCCATGCGCTCATCAATGTTGGCGCGAATCAAGTTGAGTTCCATTTCCTTGAAGTACTCTTCCACGGTCTTTGTCCCTTGACGAAGCGCTTGAAGGTTGTTGAAGAGGTCACGTGTGTAGTGCGCGGGGACAAAGCGGAATCTCATATGAGCCTTCATGTCATGACAAGTTGTGATTGGTGGCTCTTGTCTTGCATCACGAGCAACTTGAACTTGTTCCCACCAAAGGTTGGCGTACTCATCAAACTCAAGCGAAGCCATGGCGACCATCTTCTTGTTGCTATAGTTGTGCATGCGGAAGATCTTGTCGACTTTGAGTGCCCATGAGAGGTATTCTTCGGGGTCATTGGATCCGGTAAACTTGGGCATTGTGAACTTGAGCTTGCCGAAAGTTTCTTCATCATTGCGGTCATTGCGACGAGCTTGGTGACCTTGTTGATGATCTTGTGGTTGATGCGATGGAACTTGGTTCTCGCGACCTTGTTGCGGAGCTTGCTCTTGATATTGTTGTTGAGGAGCTTGCTCTTGCTCTTGGCACGGTTGTTGACGGTGTTGAGGCACTTGGGCCCCATAAGGTTGTTGAGGATGTGGAGCCTCATGACGTGGTTGATGACGAAGAGGAGGCTCATTCCTCGGATGGTGATGTTGATTAGGCACATGGGCCTCACGGCGAAGAACATGGTCATGAGACTCTTGACATGGTGGGCGTCGCTCAACTTGTATCACTCGACGCTCCAAGTTTTGTTGAGGTGGGGGAGGCACCTCGTGATGACCATGGTGTCGGTGCAAACATTCATGACGTTGATGACGAGGAGGGGGATCTTGGAGAGCTTCACGTCGATGACGAGCTTGATTCTCCAAATTGGAGTCATCATTTGTTGTGTCAAGTATGTGTCGCGGTTGATGGTGGTAGACTTTCGGTTGCACTTGCGGTTGCTCTTGTTGGATCATAATGCCCTTGCGTGATGACAGTGTGCTTCTTGCCTTGCTCGTGGCCTTGAAGAGAAATCACCATCATAGCTTGACGTTGCGGCGTGCCGTGGGGAAGGTACATATTTCGAAGAACTTCCATCTTCAACCACAGGGGCATCATTGCGTCTTGGAGCACTTGGATGTAGATATTGTTGAAGAGGTGCATGACGATGCGAAGAACTTGAAGCGCTTGATGCACGTGAACATGGTCTTGCCATACCGTCGATGAGGCGTCGAAGATTGTCATTTGTTTCGGCGACGGAGCGTTGGAGCGCTTCATTTTGGTGGCCAAAGTTGTGATGCATTGCGTGCATTTGTCATTCGAGGCCATCGAAGCGGTTGTCGATGTTCTTGAACTCGGCTTGCGTCTCGCCAAATTGTTCATCTTGTCGCGTCTCAAGGGCTTGGCAATGTTCACGGAACTCTTGGCGGACGATGAAGTGACTTGCGCGCGTCATGTACGGTCCTTGATCTTATTCTTGGGGAGGTGGTTGGCTCGACTCACCGTGCCTATCCATCATGCAAAACACACAAGTATTGTATATGGAAGTGGAATATGGTGGTGTTAGCCTTGTACCTCACCTTGGGGATTGCACCAAACTAGAAACCACAAGTGAGAGCTATAAGCGTGCAAAGTGGAATTGCAAAGAAAACTCACACTAAAGAAAGAACTAACTCTCAAAAGCTCATTTGTGGTAGGTTAGGATTGTGGAATGCCAAAGAACCAACCAAAAGAAAAGGGATAGTCAAAAGTGGGTAAAATCCAACAAAACTCAAGTCAAAGGCGAAGGTCAACAACTCAAAGGGGTGACGGGAACCTACGACTATATACACACACGTGGAGATAGTTGGGATTGACACGACTATGAAAATGAGCAAACAAAATGTCCTAAGAAAGACTAAGCTTGTTGTCGTGCCAATGCAAGGAGAGACCATGGCTCGTTTGCAAAGAGGAAAAATGAGCAACGGATTTGTGCAGTTGCCTTGGGCGCTCTTCTTTCTCTCTTGCTTACAAGCTTTGAGACTCTCTTTTGCAAGGGGACACTATTTTTCTTTTTATTTTGCTTTGTATCTTTTTATTTTGCTCTCCCTTGATGCTACCTATTCACACTTGATATTGCTCTTGCACTCTCACTATCCAAGGACAAATGCACAATGCTCAAGCGAACACAAGATGAGCCACTCTCATGGGATAGGTACACACAAAGGAAGATAGGGGTTAACAAGGTGACGCAAGTTATACCTTCTTTGATGATGAACTTGGCGTCGGTGGTGCGGGATGATGTTCATGGGCCGTGGTGTCGATGAGCGTGGGGGTTGTTGATGCGGAAGCTTGCTGTTAGTTGGCAGCACGCACACGGGCACAAACAAACAAGAGGAAATTAGCCAATGCAAGATTAGAGGCAAAACTGTCAAAATCAGGCGTCTGGGCCGGAGACTCCGGGGTTCCAGGCCGGAAACTCCGGTCCAGGCCGGAGACTCCGGTGTGGGTAGGCCGGAGACTCCGGTGTAGGCCGGAGACTCCGGTCTGGAGTCAGATCATGAACTGCTCGTGTTCTTGAGCGGAAATCCACGCCTTGGGTCCTCAAATCCGCGAAAAATTGGCCAAATTGGGCTGGGAAAACGCAGGATAAAGCTGGACCAACTCCTAAGACAAGGGTTGGTCGGATCAAAACCACAAATAACACTCCAAATCAAGAGATCGACCCAAAGGCAAATTTGGGCTGTTTTTTGGGGATTTTCGAGTTTTTTGGTGGATAGAAGAAAATTTTGTGGGGGAAATCATGAGCAACGAAGCTCTTGATACCAATATGTTGAGGGCAAACCTCTAGGGTGGCCTGATCTTTCATGATTCCCTTTCAAATCGAGGAGGAAGTGCAGGGGAAGGAGGAGAGGATGAACACGACGAACGCACGCACGAATAACGCGATGAACACACACACATAAAACCACGATACACACCAATAGTTCACGCCGGTGGTGACCGGTCCGGCGCAATCCCTAGGATCGGCGTCGGGCGGAGGACTCTCTCTTGAACCGGCACGGCGAGATGGGAGACTCGGTGAGATCTTGACGTCTTGGCAAAGGGACACCGATGCCAAGGCCTTGTACAACGCGGAGGCACAATGCAAACTCCAACGAGGTTTGGTGATATTGGTGCTCCTTGGTCAAGGAGCATGAGGCAAGAACTAGATAGATCCACAAAGGGGTTTCCACTAATTCCAATATCATGCCTAGGGTTTACAATGGAGGTGGGGGACTATATATATTCCAACCACTTAAACAGGGGTACTTTAGGAATAAAAGACAAGTTCTGGACGGACTAAGGGGTACATGGGCCGCAGGCCCAAAGGCCTTTTCATGCCTGGCGTCGCTCGGACCGGAGACTCCGGTGTGGTGTACCAGAGACTCCGGTCTAGGCCGGAGATTCCGGTCATTCTCCGGACCAGCCTCCGGAGGGGCCTTCAGATTGTCCCAAGGCTCGGTGTAGGGGTCAAACCGGAGAGTGGACCGGAGTCTCCGGGGTCTTCAGGCCGGAGACTTTGGTAGACCGGAGACTCCGGTGTGCGCAGACCAGAGACTCCGGTCTGAGCAGCTCCAGCAGCTCATGTTTCACGCTCTGCTCCTTGTTCTCCATCCTTGGGTGCTTGGTGATGTGTCGAGGCTTCGTACCTGATGATGCATATAGTAGTTGCATGAAGTAGCACACCATCCAAGGAGGTATCAAATTGGCACGAGGAGAGGAGCGAGTTCACCTTAGCTTGTAGGAGTTTGGCTCGGGCACGAGTCATGGGTCCACTTGGGGGACATGTTGGTGTAGATGTAGGAGCGTCCGTAGGATGACATCAGTATCAATACATCATGTGAGGATATCTTGTGGAAACAAGATATATTGAACAAGTAGGTGAGGATTTGGGCATGGACAAGATGAGCCAAAAGAACAAGTACACCAAATGAATCCAGAGAGGAATTTAAATAAAAGAGGCATACTTGCACGTACAGTTGATATTGCATGCTCTAGAAAGGGCCATTATTGCATGCAATTCTAGTTAAAAGGACATGATTAGGCACATGTGGTCTCTATTTATGAAAATGATTAGAGGCACATGCGAGAACAAGAATCAATGCCCTCAAGCACTATATTTGGAATAAGGCAAGATTCAAGAAGTGGATTCACACTTGTAACAAGGAGCTTAGTTTGGATTAAACCCAATGGAATAAAATACATAGGACAAGCATGTAAGAAGGGATCCATCATATAGGATGTAGGATTGTTTTGAATTTACCAAAACCAATTAAAGGACCCACATATGCCATATATGGTAGATTATAACCAAGATCATGAAGAAAAGTGTATGTATGGACATTGTGGCAAGGATACACACATTACTAGATGGGCATGTTTTAAACCCAAGAAAATAAATAAGAAGCCCACATATATATGCATGGTGGAATTATTGAGTAAGATAACTCACAAGAGACCATAGCAAGGTAAGGATAGAATAAATTTAAAAGACATGCCCCAACTCAATTTGGGCATCAAGCATTATATCAAGAACCAACTACAATATATCAAGAGACAAATACAATTCATAAGGCAAATGTATATGAAGAAGAACCAAATGAAAAGGGGGTTTAATATGATGCTCAAATGCAATGTGGCATGGTGAAATGAGCATGATAGAATGCAATGAAATAATGATATGAAGAAAGTAGCAATATATAGACTAGGCAAGTAGCATTTCAATTGTTAGACAATTGGGATGCTACACCAACCAACACAGTGATATCAGCCAAGAGTTCGAGATCCACCAATGTCTGCAATGCAAATGCTGGAAGGACCCTGCAATATGCACTTTTACGTCGACTCAAGAGGCAAAAGGCGATCCAACCATCTGATGAGGGATTGATGCAAGAGCTATGCAACACAAAGGCAACTGAAGCAGCAAGGCGAGGGTACACTCCTACACCTGGTATGTTAGCCATTAGCACACCACAACCACCGCCGCCAGTACACCCGCCAGTAGGGCAACCGCAAAACACAACAAATCAATAAACTGAATACCCCAGTTCCAAGGGGGCAATGTCAATGATTCAAAAAGGGTGCCCATCCAATAGGATCCAGAAGCTAATTACAAGACAAGTCAACATGGAGAGATGGCACCACCAGCCACACCCGAATATCTCCATTGGTCAGAACAAGAAATGACATTCAGTAGAGTTGATCATCCACTTAGAGTACCACGACCGGGCCACTCAGCCTTAATAGTAGAAGCACAAGTGGGTGGATTTGGTATGAGTAAAGTATTCATGTATGCGGGAAGCAGCATCAACCTGATCTACGCCAAGACACTAAAGGCAATGAATTGTTTTTTTAACAAATCAAGCACTAACAGAAACATCCTTCCATGACATAGTACCAGGTAAAGCTGAAATTCCCTTAGCTAAGATATCTCTTGATGTTTTTTGATCCAAGGAAAATTTTAGGCGTGAAAATCTCGAGTTTGAAGTCATGGACTGGCCGTCACAATATCATGTGATCCTGGGTCGCCCATCTTTTGCACGATTCATGGCAGTACCACATTATACGTACCTAGTTATGAAAATGCCAGCCCCCAAGGGGGTCATAACAGTGAAGGGCAACTTCACACGTTCCGACAATTGCGATCAAGAGTTCAACAAAATCTTTGAATCCTTCTAGATGGCAACTAAGTTTGAGAAACTAAAAATGTCAGCAATCACCGAACCTCTGGCAGTAGCATGTGTCAATCCTGATCAGGCTTTTGACACCACGGAAGATACAAAGGAAGTCTAGATCCACCCTACCGACCCAAAAAAGATGATCTTTGTGGCTTCTAATCCTGATCAGTATGTGTCGCAAACCCAGTATGTGTCCTAAAGAAAATACAAAAGAACTACGTATGTGCATCGACTTCACTGTGTTGAACAAGCACCGTCCAAAGGATCACTTCCCACTACCACGAATCGATCAAATAATCGATGCAACCGCGGGGTGCGAACGTCTTTCCTTTTTGGACGCATATTAAGGATGCCATCAAATTCGGGTGAAGGAGGAAGATCGGGATAAAAGAACATTTATCACGCCCTATGGCGTATTCTGCTACACAATAATGCCTTTTGGCCTCAAAATGTCGGTGCAACATATCAACGGATGATGCAGAACTGCTTAGGAAGTCAAATTGGCACAAATGTACAAGTTTACATCGAAAATGTCATAGTCACAACAAAACAAGGGTCAACTATAATCAATGACCTCCGAGAAACGTTCAAGAACCTCAACAAGTTTTGCATCAAGCTCATCCCGACGAACTATTCCTTTGGAGTCCCCACAGTGCAACTGGATACCTTGTATCAGCAAGAGGGATAGAAGCCAATCCCGAAAAAATATAGGAAATCCTAACAATGAAAAAACCAACGAATCTTCAAGGCGTACAGTAGTTGGTTGGGCGAGTCGTAGCACTCAGTCGTTTATCGCCTGTCTATGAGAAAAAGCACTACCATTCTACGCCCTTATGAGGAAATCGAATAAATTTGAGTGGACGGAGGAAGCTAAGCATGCCTTTGAAGATATCAAGAAAACACTTTTGACATCTCCCGCCATCGTGTCTCCATGAGAAAAAGAGCCCCTACTTCTCAACATTGCCGCTACTAATTAGGTGGTCAGCACAGTTTTGGTCGTAGAGCAACCCAAAGAAGGGAAAACCCATAGTGCTCAAAGACCAGTTTATTTTCTAAGCGAGGTCCTCTCTCCATCCAAGCGAACATACCAGCACTATCAGAAACTAGCATATGGAGTATTCATGACAACACGGAAGTTGCGCCACTATTTTTTGGAACACCCGATCATAGTGGTCAATGAAGCACATCTTTCCAATATCCTCAATAATCTAGAAGCAACCAGACGCGTCTCTCTATGGGGCGTTGAGCTATCCCCTCGAGATATCACGTATGAGAAATGCAAAGCAATTAAATCACAGGTTTTCCTAACTTCATTACTGAATGGATAGAACTACAGTGCGCTGGCCCATCGGACCTTTCTAGCACATGGACAATGTATTTCGATGGATCAAAAAGAAAGGAATGAGCAGGGCATGAGTCATATTAGTGTCGCCGCAAGGCGATGAAATGCGATACATACTTCGGATGAGTTTCACAAACGCATCCAATAACGAAGCTGATTACGAGGCCCTGTTGCACGGTATGCATATGGCTAAAGCTTGCGGTGCAACTCGCCTCAAAATATCCGGTGATTCCAACCTCGTGGCACAACAAGCAATGAACAAGTGCGATACTGTCAGCGACAACATGATTGCCTACCGCAATCTATACAACATTATGGAAGCCCAATTTGATGAGTGTGAAGTCTCACATAGGAAGTGCAAGCAACGAGGAGGTTGACAATTTGGAAAATATCGTATCCTTATGCCTACTAGTGCCACCCAGGGTTTTTTGGGAGGAAATAACGGAGCGCTCTATCAAGGCCAAGAGGGTTTCTGAGGTTATAGCACCCAAGACAGGGAAAAGGATCAAGCCGTGGAATGACTCGGGGCTATATCAGCACACAATGGTATAAAATAAGTCCTTGAAGAAGAGCCACAAGTCGATAAAGTTATGATAATAGAGCCTACATGAATGCAGCCGTACATATCATATATGATTCGGAGAGAACTCCCCGAGGACATGATAGAAGCTCGACGAATCACTCCACAATCAAAAGCCTTCAGGATCATCAAGGGAGAATTATATAGAAGAAGTATTTCGGGTGTGCTATAGCGATGTGTTACACTAGACGAAGGAAAGATTATACTCAAGGACATACATTAAGGAGTATGGGGTCATCACGCTAGCAGCCGGGCAATTGTTGGCAAAGCATCCAGGGCAGGATTCTATTGGTTCACAATAGTACAAGATGCAAAGGATATAGTCAGAACATGTGAAGCATGTCAGTGATTCGCAACAAAACTCGGTGCACCTGCCGCCGAACTAAATCCGATACCTCTCGCTTAGCCTTTCGCTCAATGGGGACTTGATATGGTGGGTAAACTTCACAAATCATCCCCAAGAGGACATGTCTTTCTGCTAGTAGCAGTCGACAAATTTACCAAATGGATTGAAGTAATGCTTGTTACCCGCCAGGATGGAACTTCGGCTGTGAATTCCATCAAATCAATAGTGTTTCGATTTGGCATACCAAACAACACCATCACCGACAATGGAACTAATTTCACCTCCAATGAGTTTAAAGAATAGTGCGAGGAGATGGGTATAAAAGTAAGCTATGCCTTAGTTGCTAATCTGCAAACTAATGGGCAAGTGGAAAAAGGCAATGGCCTCGTAACTGCTGGTCTTAAGAAGAGATTGCTAGCACCACTCGACAAAGCAAAAGGAGCATGGGTTTATGAGCTACCGTCTGTTTTATGGAGGTTGCATACTACTCCAAATAGTTCGATGCAAGAAACACCTTTCTTTCTGGTCCACGGTGTTGAAGCTGTACTTCTAGTCGAAGTAACTCACGAGTCTCCACGGGTCGCTGATTACAACGAGGAAGCATCCAGGGAAGCACTTGAAGACGATGTTGACACACTTGATCAAGCTCATGATGCTGCCATACAAAGGGCCACTATATATCAGCAGAACTTGCGCAACTACCACAGCGGACAATTGCGTCCTAGGTCCTTCGTCATAGGGGACCTAGTTCATCGCATCAAGAAAGATGGTCAATGTAAATTGGAGTCACCTTGGGAAGGGCCTTACATCGTGATAGAAGTTATCTCTGAAGGAGAATATCAGCTTCAAGACAAGAAGACAGGAGTCAAATACTCCAATTCGTGGAACGTTGCACAACTACGGTGTTTTTACGCTTAGAATTTATGTTTTCTCGAAATTTAAATTACAATAAGGCCTATGGTCCGGCTTCTTAGCCACAATATTATTCAACAAGGCCAACAGCCAGGCGAACACGCCAAACCATGTATCTTCATCTTCAGGTTTTAAATAAAAGATAAGTTCTCCATACTCTAATTTCCTTCTTTATGCATTGTTTTCTTTACCGACAAATTGGGGACGTTTATTATTAAAATTTTTACAAATAAAGACATTTATAAAGTTTGCAAACATCAAGCTGATGAAACTAACAAAAAATTATGAGCTTATGTCCCGATGCAAGCGTCCAAGCATAGCCTTGGGGGCTACTCCCATCGGGCGTGCTAGCACGCACCCAATAGAAAACTATATTGTGCATATAAGGTCAACAATTATTTCGACCCAAAGGAATATCAGCCTAGCCTATTAGTATTACTTCAGAGTATCCTCAAAAGGTTACTCCCATCGGGAGATTCTATAAAACCATCCGAGAAAACAAGGAGCTGATAAACTTCAGCAATTCCAGCAACCAAACAAGGCAATCGATAAAAAATATACAAAAATCTCGGATCGTGCCCGACGTGATAAAACTCTGGATGTCATGTCCATGACATGAAGATAAGACCCCGGGATTCATCCTATGTGGCATGGTAATCGCACAAGAATGTGCTCTGCCAGTAAAATATGCGTATCGACAATATGATGAAAAATCTCGACGGACGCACTGGGTACCCGATATAATAGAACTTGAATTCAGTATTCGATAAGACCTCAACGGCTCGAACTGATTGATGCCAGTAAAATTCTGAGTTGAAGCCTGGGGACTGGGACTTGACGTAGGTCTATAGTGTTTTTTCCTAGGAGCAATCAACTGATTCCCGATCCGTCGGATTCATCAGGCCTATTGTACCAAATCCCTACAAAGCTATAAAAAATAAAATATCTCATATAAAATACTGAAAATATCTTTTGAGACTCAACCCGAATCTACGATTCGGATGGAGTCTCGGGGGCTAGTGACATGGGTATAATTACTCGGGTGCTTATGTTTGGTTACCCTAGTTGTAGAAAGGCTCACGGCCCATGGAAACCCAAGATGAAGGCCCAAGAAGCATCCAACGGAAGCCTTAGTTTAGTTAAATAAGGAAATATAAACTGACATTATGTTGGTGTTGTAACCATGAATATGTAACCTATTCGTGTATGGCCCCGAGACCCAACCTATTATATATAGGCTGGGAGGAGCCTACGCAGAGGTACCGAAAAACTTCTAAGCAATCTTTAATAGCATTGTCCATTGACATTCAAACGATTTCGACTCCCTTGTTTGTCTAATATCCGACGAAATCCCTAGTGTTCTCTTTTTCGCAAAACCCTAAGTCCATAACCATGGACATTGCCGAGGTTACCCCGCATTAGTATGTCTTCCAACAACAATTTGTAGGGGTTCCGCGCATAAAAACAATAAATTTTACTCTACGCCCCTGAACCCCTGAAGCTGCCAGGACCTATCTATTAGTAATACAGTAATGGGAGGGGCTTTTCGCGAACTTACCCTCGAAGACCGAAAAGTGTTGTCAACGCTCAGGAGAGCGTGGTTAATGTAGACGAGCCGAAGCCCACCTCAAGGTCGTGATGAAGTCCTTGCGCTCCTTCTGGTGCCAACGACTTGAGTGCCTCAAGTGTGACACCTCGTGGGAGTTACACACGTCCGTTGCCTGACGATGACTCCCGCTTCCTCGATCCAGCAGCAGTTGCGGAAGTAGAGCTCCCGGATCCGAATCCCGTAGCGCGATGGCGCTCCACGGTGAAGATGTCTCTCGCTCGCGCATTCCAGACTTGGGACCACGGTCACGAGAGAGAGAGGGGGAGAGAGAAAATATCCATTAGAGGTCCTCCCAAAAGTGGGGAGACCTTTATTGATTATTGGGTGTCTTTTTTCTAGGCCAAATACCCCACTATATATAGGGGGAGGGGAGGTACTACCTCCCCTCAAGTCCCGGGGTGGGACTAAAGGAGAGGAGGGGGGAGGGGTGGCACCACCGGCCACCCCCATGGGCCCCATGCGGGGGGCTGGCCCACTAGGGCGCCGACCACCCCATTGGCCCCTTCTCCCCCTCTCCTTTCCCTAATGGGCCCTCTCCCCTCCGAGAATTGGCCCATTAAGCCTTTGACCATTAAATTGATTTTTCTCTTTATTAGATAATTATGAATAAATGATTAAATCAATATTTAACATTCATTCACACATTATCTAATCTCCGTGGTCATGGAACTCCTTCCACCTCCACTCCGGACATCCTCCGGACTTACCGAAAACCCTTCCGGTTTTCTCCTTTCTCTTCTTCGGTGATTCTACTGATCCTATAAACACTCTCTAAGCATCATCAAGCCCTTAAGCATGATACCCTACGGTTCGGGAACACTCTAGACATGGTCGGGACACTCCCGCACCAATGATCGATAGAGGGACCTGGATGGCCATGTGACCCCTGTGCGTTCCACGAAGATCTTTCGTCGTTTGAACCAGGACAATCGTGTCTTATTCCGTTTGTCATTCGATACTTACATTGCCCGAGATCTGATCAATGACATCACCATGTCGGGTTCAATCTCGTTACTAAACAATGCTACTTAACTCGTTCCGACAAGTGATATCCCCGTGATCTAATCACCTGCTACACAGCTATTGGATATAACCTCTCCGAGTGGGCCCTTGAGTATCTTTCCGTCACATGGACGAAAAAATCCCGCTCTTGACATATATTGCCTCTACGGTTTCCTCCGAATACCTGAACACACCTTTATAACCACCGTTTTACCAGATGGCGTTTGATGCTATCTAAGCACTCTCGGGAGACAGTGATTGATATAGCCTCACGGTCTAAGGAATAGTCTATGAGGATCCATTTCTAATCATCGTAACTTGAACTTCGTGACATGATCGGGTCACGATGTTTAGGTTGGGTATTGGTTCATCATCTCATTCTCCGAATGAGATGACCTCATTTCCAACTGGCATAAATGCCACATGATCAGGAAACATGATCATTTGTTGACCAATTAACCAGTGACTAGAGTTTCACTGAGAACCCCTGGTTGTTTGTATATCACACGTGTATTGATATTTCCACTCAATACAGTTATAGCATGATATAAAACTTAATCATAAACTATATGAAATATGATAATAGTCCTTACTACTATTTGTCTCTAGGGCATATTTCCAACAGTCTCCCACTTGCACTAGAGTAAAAATACACTAGCTGCATTTGTTCTCAATTATTGGCACCATATATCCGGTACCCTGAACATGCTTGCTCATGGAAGAGGTTGAGTCTTGGGTCTGTACTTTACAGTTCCAAATCCTTTGCAACTTACTAATGTCACCTTGATTGACATCAATACTCTATCATCAAATGATAGCATATTTGTGTATGTATCATTGCTATGGCAGCAGAACGGGGCCTGATTCCAGGAGCCTACAGTGACGTTGGATCAACCTCGAGGGCTTTCTCATGGGCACTGTGCCCTGGGACACATCATTCTACGTTAAAAGCGAACTAGCCCCGCCATAACATTATACACCACTTTAGATGGCACCCTTATCTATTATTATAAATGCATCCATCGAAACACTAGTGCACTCTGTGCAACTTTTGATGTTTTGTTCACCTCGCTTCCTACTTGACTTCAATTGGTATCTACAGGAGTTTCCAACATATTCCCTTATAACATAACTCTTTATGCTTTAAGATATGTTATCCTTTATGGATTTGGAAAATATATCCACAGTTCTCTACTAGACACTTCAGACAAACTTAGCTCAACGTTCTTTGATTCGGACTTAATCACTTTCAAACATTCTTTATTTGGATCACGTATTATGCTAAGTTACCATCATGGCTTCTAAGATAGAACCTATGTCTCAACATAGTGGATGATGATCATCCTTTTCTTTCTTTCAACCATCGATGTTAAACTTAATGCTATTCCTAATTTGAGTTATTAAGGACTGGTTCCTTAATTAACCTCTATTCTGAAACACTTTTCAGAATCCCTTAAGGAATACTACATAATATCATAATACACCTATTATCAACTTCTACATCTTATGAATCATTATTCATAAGTATTTGCGCTTTCATCCTTAACACGCTTAAGAATTGCTCCTATAAGCTCCCTACTCAAAATATGTTCTACATATTTGAATTTGAGACTCATATTGCTCCCACTTAAAAATATGTCAGTCACTTATTGTTTTAGGAAGACTTTCATAGCTCCCACTCAATTTTATGCAAATTGCATATCTCCTTTACTATTTTGAATAACTTCAAAATCCTTTGATCAAATATCAAACTTGGAGATTTACTATGAGATACTAGTACTTTACTAGTTTTAAATCCACTAGACATTTAGCACACTTGAATCAAATTCATCTGAATTTGTCCAATACTTGACAAATTGTGCTTTTGTCATTCACCCCTTTTTCCTAAATTGGCTTTGCAGTCATTTGGGAAAATTCCAAGTAACTCCTTTTACTTGTGAGATTCAACAACTAAATGCTTTCTAATCTCAAGGGAATTTTACTTTCAAGATTTCTTCATAATTTAGTTTACCATTATTTCCTTAGTAGTTCATAGGTATGTCACATTTCAAAAATCATGACAAGTGGTTCACAAACGTCTCCATAAGATATGGATTTACATTTTGAATCCTACTTCATGTAGTGAAAAACAATAGTGGAGGGGAAAACACAATGATCAAAATCATTGATTCTTTCCTTCTGTGAAGAGAATCGTTTAGGAATGCTGTCCGTTGTGCTTCTCAACACTCTGATGCAGGGTTTTGAATCCTCATCATGTTTCACACTATTTTCCATTTGCTCCATAATTGAGAAACATCACTAGAAGTGAGCTTTCTCAAGAATGCACCAAAATCCAAGCAATACAAGTTTTGCTTTCCTTTTGGTTTCAGCTATGGATTTCGTATTCAAAGTTTCCAATGAATACGCTACAAGGACTTATTCGCTATTGTTTTGGTTATATTGAATAACCCCAAAACTTTCACGAATTCTAATGGTTCACTACATTCTAATTGAGTGCTAACTATTTCTAAACAATGGTCTCTACATATACACTACAACGATTTATTCGGTGCCTTCTATTCAACCCCTTTTTGATATCTAATATCACATTGTGATGCTTTGTATTTTGACGTTTCAAAACACTTTGCATTCCAAAATTTCTTTCATGCCATTCTTATAAGTTCGAATTTCATTACTATTGATCAAATCATAGTAATTGTATTCTCTTTTACATTTAGACCCTTTGTTGATGAAACACTTTGATCAAATCAAATAGTTTCATATTCATGTTTCCTTTGGTAAACTTACTTTACACATTTAAACAATCATTTAATGATAATTACCATTTTTGTTAAAACACAATACATCGGATATGTATATACTTTTAACAATTCATTAAACACTTTGTATCCAAGTAATACACGGTGTTCAAGTTATTCTGCCGAACTTAGGCATGATTTATATGTGATAAGAAATCGAATGGCTTTCACATATTATCACATAACTTTGAATTTAAACAATGGTTTCATTCATTAATGAAATATCATTAAGTTGGGTATTTTAAACCAGGCATTTTAATGTTTTACAAATGTTCATGCATTATCAATTAGTTTCAAACGACAAGGATAATTCACAAGTAATCAACCAAGATATGAACACGAATAGAAATCATTCATAAAAGCAAAACAACTGTTTGTTACAAACTCATATGAATAACTGTCTCACGAAGTGTGAGACACACTAAAGAAGTTCACAATCTCTTGATACATTAATCATCCTAAAACACAAACTAAATGATAAATGTCGAGGGAGAGTGTCGTCGGCCGTCATCATCATGCTCGCCATCAACACGCAACGTCACCTCCTCTCCAGCAAGCACCTCTATGCAGAAGGACCTATTTTCACCAAAACAGAACAAGTATCAGATATACTTAACACTGCAGTGTGTTTGCAAGATTATAACATTTATAAATCTGTATATCAAATATATACCTTGGTCATCGATGACCTCTCCGGCGATTGGTTCAACCTTTACGTTCCGGAAACGTAATATGAACTCATGGAAATCCAATGCTTCCGTATCACCACTCATGATGCTACTCCGGACATGTCCTTTGTAGCTGGGAGGTAATGACCGAAGTAGTACGTCTATCGCAAATGGATCAGCCATCCAGTAATCCACGAAGTGAACCAGTCTCGTGTGTGCATCAAACATGCGCTCCAAGTGACTCTTCAGGCATGTATGCTCCTCCATCTGTATGGAAAGGAACTCTCCAAGCAACTCGTGCTTCCACATGTGCACATGGCCTATGAACTCTGCTCTCAGCTGATCCACCATCGAATATGGGTCAAGATCACCCATGAGCGGATGTAGTTCATCCACCATCCCGTAACGCATTATTATCTGAATGTAAGTGGACATCTCTTGGCGATAGTAGCGGTCTGCCAGCTCTTGTGGGGTCTCATAGTAGTCTGGCTCAGTCAAATCCATCCTGTTACCACATGATTCCTAGTAAGGAGATCATCTAGGTGCACAAGCCAACTAGGGAAGTTGGATCCATCAAGTCTAAGTTTCTCACTCTTTACCCAATCCTTAATCTCAAAGTAAGCTTCACGGTGAGCCATCTACATTTATAATTGCAAAAGGAATTTAGACTAAGTTTATAATTAAATGAGTTAATAATAACTCCACTCAGAAACACCTATCCCCAAAGAGGGTTCCTAGTGATAACACGACCCCTATCAGCCAGATCTCCCCCGATCATCACGGCCATCAATGTGGGTTCAAGGGTGGACGCTAAACGTCGGTCACACCATTCATGCGACTCGTGCTCGATCTTTCGACCATTCACGTTCCGAGGCCACGCTTCTCTAGCGTGCTAGGCTTGCCAACTCAACCTTAGTGTATTCGCTGTGCAACATGGCTTGCACCCACTGTATGCGAACGTAGATATGTCTGACACCCGATCATCACGGCCTGCCTCAAACCAAAGAACTTTCTTGGTGGTGCACACTAAGGGGGAACACAATCGTTGGTTATTTTAACACGGATCATCTTATTAGGCTACCGTCGAGTATCTAATACTAGCACACAATAAGACATACAAACAATAACATTGAATGTAAATGCTATGTGATATGTTCCTTCACGTCGTGATCTCCATCCGCCGTCACCGGGTTCCGGCGCCGTAGACACCAGGGTACCGGTGTCATTCCGGCGTGGTAGTTCATCACCTTCATGACTATCTACTACTATGCAACATAAGGTAATTACTTTACCTTTGCCACAACCATATCACAAAGCAATGCCCTCCTACAAAACAAAGTTAGACGCCTCTACTTTATCTTTGCAAGTTTTACGTGGCTGAATGGGCTTTCGCACAACAACCATTCTTATCTACGAACTTTCAGCACAACGCTGATCAAGTAGTTATCTATACTACACCCCTTTCGGGGCCCTCCGTTGCAAATGGTATACCAACTAATGCGAGAGAGACAGACACCCCCATAAGCCACTTTATACGGTACAAGCCGTATGTCAAGTGTGGACCAGTCTCGCGAATGAACGCATAAAGTCGGTTGGGGGGCGCTTCATCAAGCATTACTGCGGTATACACAAGTACACATGGGAGGGTAACAACTAAAAGATCAACGCCCACACGCTACATCTCGTGTGTTCTACCCGTACTAGCATTACTACGCATAGATCTAGCTCTGCTACCACTGTAGGGGTTCCACGCATAAAAACAATGAATTTTACTCTATGGCCCTGAACCCCTGAAGCTGCCAGGACCTATCTATTAGTAATACAGTAATGGGAGGTGCTTTTTGCGAACTTACCCTCGAAGACCGAAAAGCGTTGTCAACGCTCAGGAGAGCGTCGTTGATGTAGACGAGCCGAAGCCAACCTCAAGGTCGTGATGAAGTCCTTGCGCTCCTTCTGGCTCCAACAACTTGAGTGCCTCAAGTGTGACACCTCGTGGGAGTTACACACGTCCGGTGCCTGAAGAGGACTCCCGCTTCCCCGATCCAGCAGCAGTTGCGGAAGTAGAGCTCCCGGATCCGAATCCCGTAGCGCGACAGTGCTCCGCGGTGAAGATGTCTCTCGCTCGCGCATTCCAGACTTGGGACCACGGTCACGAGAGAGAGAGGGGGAGAGAGAAAATATCAATTAGAGGTCCTCCCAAAAGTGGGGAGACCTTTATTGATTATTGGGTGTCTTTTTTCTAGGCCAAATACCCCACTATATATAGGGGGAGGGCTACCTCCCCTCAAGTCCCGGTGTGGGACTAAAGGAGAAGAGGGGGGAGCGGTGGCACCGCCGGCCACCCCCATGGGCCCCACGCGAGGGGGGGGCTGGCCCACTACGGCGCCGGCCACCCCCTTGGCCCCCTTCTCTCTTTGTCCTTTCCCTAATGGGCCCTCTCCCTCCGTGAATTGGCCCATTAAGCCTTTGACCATTAAATTGATTTTTCTCTTTATTAAATAATTATGAATAAATGATTAAATCAATATTTAACATTCATTCACACATTATCTAATCTCCATGGTCATGGAACTCCTTCCACCTCCACTCCGGACATCCTCCGGACTTACCGAAAACCCTTCCGGTTTTCTCCTTTCTCTTCTTCGGTGATTCTACCGATCCTATAAACACTCTCTAAGCATCATCAAGCCCTTAAGCATGATACCCTACGGTTCGGGAACACTCCAGACATGGTCGGGACACTCCCGCACCCATGATCGACAGAGGAACCTGGATGGCCATGTGACCCCTATGCGTTCCACGAAGATCTTTCGTCGTTTGAACCGGGACAGTCGTGTCTTATTCCCTTTGTCATTCGATACTTACATTGCCCAAGATCTGACCAATTACATCACCATGTCGGGTTCAATATCGTTACTGAACAATGCTACTTAACTCGTTCCCACAAGTGATATCCCCGTGATCTAATCACACGCTGCGCAACTATTGGATATAACCTCTCCGAGTGGGCCCTTGAGTATCTTTCCGTCACATGGACGGACAAATCCCACTCTTGACATATATTTCCTCTACGGTTTCCTCCGAATACCTGAACACACCTTTATAACCACCGTTTTACCAGATGGCGTTTGATGCTATCTAAGCACTCTCGGGAGACAGTGATTGATATAGCCTCACGGTCTAAGGAATAGTCTACAAGGATCCATTTCTAATCATCGTAACTTGAACTTCGTGATATGATTGGGTCACGATGTTTAGGTTGGGTATTGGTTCATCATCTCATTCTCCGAATGAGATGACCTCATTTCCAACTGGCATAAATGCCACATGATCAGGAAACATGATCATCTGTTGACCAATGAACAAGTCACTAGAGTTTCACTGGGAACTCCTGGTTGTTTGTATATCACACGTGTATTGATGTTTCCACTCAATACAGTTATAGCATGATATAAAACTTAATCATAAACTATAAGAAATATGATAATAGTCCTTACTACTATTTGTCTCTAGGGCATATTTCCAACACAATTGGCCGTCGTCGTCATCTGCTCTATAGAACATTGGACAAACCATTTTAAGCTCCACACATTTTCTTTTAATATTTAACCTTGTAGGCAGACTATTATGGCATAACCTACATAAAAATATCTGAACCTTACCTAGCAACTTCAGATTCCAAATGTTTTTCCATAGAGGTGATCTGTCTAGTGGCTTGGACGAGGAGCTGGCATCTTTGTGTATCTTATGATGACGCAGTTGTGCACTGAGCTGGTAGCATGACTTAACATAAATAACACTTTTTTATCAAAGTGCCAAGCTACTTTGTCCTCCATACCTTGCCGTAGAGGAATAGACAGAATTTCTCTCACATCTTGTGGGACAAAAATGTTTCTAACTATGTCCTCATCCCATTGCCCTAATTGTTGGTCGATCAGATCACTTACTTTTAATTCCTCATCAAGTTCATCTGGTGTGTTAACTCATCTTGACTGTACTCTACGTATCCAAGGATCAGCAAATGCATCAATTTACTCTCTCGTCCCTACTCTCCAGATGATACCCTCCATTAGCAGCTCAAGCCCTCTAAGGATACAACGCCATGTATATGACATACCTTATTTTGTAGTATCTTGAAGAATAGAGGTATTTGGGAAATATAAAGCTTTTAAAACAATGCAACATAGATAATCAGGATTCTACAGCATTCTCCAACTCTAGCGAGCCAACATTGCGAGGTTGAAAATATGTAAGTCTCTGAAACCCATTCCCCCTTCTTGCTTAGCTCTCGTCATTTTATCTCAACCAATCTAGTGACACCGGCTTTTTTGTCATGTTGACTCCACTAGTATCTACAGATCGTCGAACTAATCTCATCACACAAAGTCGTTATTAGATCGAAGCGTGACATAGCATATGTAGTGTCGTGGTATTGCCGACGAGTACGCCATGGAGGGGTCCTCACAGAGCGTGTTTAGAGACGTGGGGTAAGGTAGAGAGTTGGAAAGTATGAGGTAACACAGCTTACCCAGGTTCAAGTCCCACCACGGTGGCGAAACTCTACTCCTGCTATAAATCACTAAATGGCAATATGCCGAGTTACATAGATCGGTTTGACGTGCGAGGGTGTTAGATCCTCTAAACTTATTTGGATGATATACCTTGCCTTGTTGAAAATATTTCTGGTATTGATCTTAATGCTTCTTCATTTGAGAACACTTGATTCTTTCTTTGCTTCTTATGCCTAACTTAAAGGCGTTAAAGAAAAGTACTTATTGGGAGATAACCCAAAAGTTTTAGATGAGTCTTGGAAGTTATTACTTCAGTAATAACCGCTCCTTATCCTTTTTATTTGCTTTTTGTGCCAAGCGTAACCTCTAATGAGAGTGAAGTAATGATTGGGAAAGTTGCTGTCCCGAAACAGATTTTTGTGCTTCACCGTAAAAATTCGTGAGAGAGCTCTGAATGTCGGATTGCGCTGTAATTGTTTGTGCTTCTGCCCCAGGTTGTTATCTAACTTTCGTTAGTTCAACACTTTTTGATTTGATAAAAAGAAGGTCTTCAAAAAAATTCGTCTTTACCTGCTGGTCTGTTTTGACAGATTTCTGCCATTTTCTGCATTTGCTTCTTGTGGGTTCCTTTTTGAGTTCTTTTGGGGAATTGAGCTGTTTGAGGGAAGTGCTACAGTAGCTAGTATTCTAATGGAAGTTTATTTGGTGTTAGAACTGAACCTTAAGACTTATTTATCTTAAGTGCACTAATGTTGCTAATGAGATTGTGTGAAGTTTTGTGTAACTACCTCGGTGAATTACGCTCCTAGTTACAAGCCAGGATGAGCGGAAATGGTTGAAATAGTACGGTGGGGCCCAAATGCCACTCACAGGTAGACCTTTCGGCCGTCCCAACCATTTCCAAACATCGGGACAAGAACGGGTGGCGTAATCGGCAGGCGAAGGGATCAACTACATACACAAGTGAGTATGTATGCAAGCCACCATACAACAGTACATCAGAGTCATCCCATCTAAAAAGAAAGGAAATATAGCAACGCCATACGGCAAGATCCAAATATCCTAGATAGATATAATAGTTTAGGATATCCCCTCATACATCAATCAACAGAGTATCAAGCGGAAGCGGAAGACAAAATCCGAGTACGGATAAGAAGCGGCATAAGATGCCCCATAAATAAGCAGATCCCGCCCACAGATCTCACGGATCCCCGTTCCCGGAATCTCTACACCGAATGATCGTTGCCCGCATCGTCCGTCTCTTCCACCCAGTATCCATCTTGCGAGTGTACCTGTTCATCTGAACCAATAATTTATCGTGTGAGACCCTAGGGGTACTCAGCAAGTCTTTATGCCTCTAAAGGGGACACAGCCTGGGGTGACGCAATTGCAGCAAAAGATAAACCCTAGCAAGTCTATAGATACTCGCTAACCATCCGCCTAACCAAAGATAGACGGATGTACGTGAATTAATAACAACAGTTATAACAGTTATAACGGTAATCTTAACAGATCCATCCTCCTCCTCGCTTACCGACGAGGAAGCGGACGAACAACCCCCCCATCCGTTGGCAGTTTTATTATCAGTTCCATGAATGTTGCACTATTACTAGTCAGGTACCTAGTCTAGTCAAGTTAAAAGCGGTGCTTTAGTTATGCTTGTCTATGATCGAGAAACTGTGCTCCAAGTCGTCCATAACCGCGGACACGGCTTTCAGAAAGTTTTACCCTGCAGGGGTGCACAAATAGCAACACACACTCGATATGCCTCGGAAAAACCAAAACAAAACCCAACGAGGCAGTCACGACAAAGCGATCACAGGATTCAGAAATATTTCAGGGGGCCACCCCATTAAGCTACCCGCAACGGAGTTAGCTGACTCCGAGACGGACTCAAGGTTTGCGCCAATGGCTGTGAACGACTGGGAACCCGAAAATGTGACTGGGATTATCGACACCGCGAAAACACTCCGCTTCCCTAAACAGTACAGTGTGCTCCTCGCACAATTTAAATAAAGCAGTAAAGCATGGCATAAGTACAGGATCATAAATAAAACCTCAAACTAGTTTGTGGCCCCAAGAAATAAGAATGAATCAAGCTCTGGCTCAGGGGGGTCCATAAGGCCTCCCGGATGTGGATAGCGCGAATAATCTTGGAACAGGAATCAAGTACTCGGGGTCTTACGGGACACAAGTGAGCCTGAAAAACCAAATAGCGAATATGGCTCACCGATGCCACTTTCATTAGTTATCCCATTACTACTCAGGTTAAGTTGTTTAGGTACCTCGTTATCCATCAGACACTCACATACCCTACACATGCTGTTCTACGACTCGCATGGCTCAAACAACTCCTGTAGTAATGGCTCATGGGATGGAGGAACAAGCTTCGGTGGGGTTTAAAAGTAAAGGCTATGCAATACTTGGGATTCAAATTAATGCAATCGCGACTCGATGATGCAAGAATAAGATAGAGGCAATAGGTAATATATGTATGCAAGCGTGTGGTAGTGCTTGCCTGGCAGCTCAGTTGAAGCAAGTGATGGATCTGGGTAGTACTCCTGGGTCTCCTGATATATCCCCTGCTCAGCGTCTATTCGAAGAAGAACCAAACAAACAAGGGCCAACATAAATAAAGTGCACAAGCATATGAATAAATGCATCAAGCAAACAATCATGCCATGATGAATGATGCACAATTTGCATGGCATTAAAGTAGCATGGCATGGGTGAGGTGTGGAATACAATATTAAAGCATTTTATTTAGTTTTGGTCATATTTTAACCCCATATTAGTTGCTGTATACTTTACATTTATATGATGCATGCTTCAATTCAAACCATGGAATGCATAAACAGAAAGGTCTCGTCGAGCTAATCATTTTAGACATATCATTTATCAAATTTGGACTTATAAATCAAAAGTTATTAATTATTTAAGAAAAAGGGGCATTTATTGTAATTTAAATAACCTTGGAATTTTAAATGTCCAAAATATATTTTGAAGGCCATATTTGAAATCCTCATATTTTTCTGATTTGAAAACATATATTATTTGTTTGAATTGGATTTATATTTTAAAAGTTATTTAAAAACATAATTTAATTTGAATTTAAATAATTAGAAAAAGATTTGAATTTTAAAACAGAAACAGATAAATACTTTTGTTACTCAGCTCTAGGATAGCCACAGTCACTGACAGATGGGGCCGTGCTGACTGGACAGAACTGCGCGCGAAAAGCTTTTTACACCGCAGCCGCTGCCAGACACTGAGGCCGACAGGTGGGGCTAGCGGCCACGGGGTCCACGCGGCAGTGGGCGAAAGACAGGCACTGACGGATGGGGCCAAGGCTGGAGCGCGGGTTGAGGGTTATAAAAAGGCAGGGGGTTTTCTGGAAGAATCTCGCGGCGGCTGACTAGTGGGCCAGGTGGACCGCGGGTCGATGCAGAAAAGACGCAGGGGGTTTACGCAAAACGGCACCGCCGTACTGTTTCTCTTCCTCGCGGACAGATCGGTGCGCGTGCGGTGCAGTGCGCAGCGCGCGGGGCTCGAACCGGGGACCTGCGGGCGCGCGCTGGGGTGGCTAACCAGTGCGGCTAGATGGGCTAGGTGACAGGAGAGCGGGCGGGGCCTAGATAGGGCTACGATGCGGCCGGGAGCGAGCGGACAGACACGTGCAGCGGCGCGCAGAGGGTGCTCGACAAAATTTCCGGCGAGGCTAGGGCGAGACGGCGACGGCGAGGATGTCTGGGGGGTTGGGGAGCTCACCGTGAGGGCGTCGGTGGCGATGGATCGGGTCGGCGAGCCGTGGAACGACGAGGGCGCAGACGGACGGCTCGGGTTAGGGTTTCGGGGAGGCGCGTCGGTACTGGCGGCTCCGGTGCTCCTCTTCATCGACGGCGGGTTCAGGGCGATGCAGGGGAACCTCCTCGATCTTCCTCGACAACCAGCGCGTCACGCCACCGGCTAGTTTAGGTGTGGGCGATGGAGGCCGAAGGTTTTCCGGCGAGCGGGGTAGACGGTGGCGGTGGAGAAAGAGGGAGAGGGTGGAGGCTATGGGGCGGATCTGGGCGAGCAGAGGAGCGTCGTGAGGTGGTAGATAGGGACGGGGGAGGGAGGTGGTGCCGTGGGGGAGTGGTTGGGGGTAAAGGTGGCTCGGCCACCTTTATCTTCCCTCTCCTTCACGTGCTCGGCTGGGAGGTCAGGGCAGGGCCAGGTGAGGCTTCCAGGTGGGGTAGGGCAGGCCAGGGTCGGGGTGGTTCGGGCTGGGGCCCCTAGGGCAGAGAGAAAGGAGAGGGAGGGAGGTAGGGAGCTCGGGCTAGGGTTGGGAGCTAGGCTCGGGTAGAGAGGGGGGTATGGCTCGGGGCAGCTAGGGTTTGGTTGGGGCTGGGGGGTAGCTAGGTGGCCAGCTAGGCAAGAGAGAGGGGGAGGCCGAGAGAGAGAGAGAGGTGGTGGACTTAGGGTACTTAGGGTTTGGTCTAGGTTTAAGCTTAGAGCTAGGTTTAGAGGGGATGGTAGAGAGAGGAGAGGTGAGGTAGATTTAGGGTTTTGAAGAGAGGGGGGAGGTTAGATGCTAGGGTGTTCTTTTGTCAAGAGCAAGCCAAGCACAAACCCAACCCCAACAAGATCAAGACTAGAGAAGAGAGGACAAGGGTGATGTGGTTTAAGCATGATCCACATAGACCAAGCCAAAGAAAAGATAGAGGTAGAGAGAGGGATGATCCACTCAAAATGCAAATAAAAACCAAAGCTAGAAAAGATGGTAATTGCATGGCCCATGCAAAAATATTTATTGCCATGTTGATTTTGTGAAAACAATATTATCACAAGGCATTATTACCATGCATTCCCAAAATTGGAATAAAGGCCAAACAAAAAGAATTATAGGGATGCCCCATGTGGAGTAGATGGAGAGGACCATATTTGAAATAAAATGGGACATGCTAGTGTGTATGTTTCACTAGATAATTAATAGTCCCAAACATATTCCAACAGGAGCACAAATCCATGATAATCCATATGGAAGCTAGGAAAGAGGTTCCACTCACAAGGCATGCAAAGGTGGCCATGTGACTCTCATATATCAATAATGTGAAAACAACATGATGCTAAGATGAGAGCATGTGGTAAGAGAATTGGATCCATCCCAACCCACATGAGCTAGAGGTAAAACCAATAAGTGCCAAGCTCATATTTAGTTGGATGGTGGAATTATAAGGTGGTGAAAGAAAGGTGGTGGAGTTAATAAGAGATATGCCCCCAACTCAACTTGGGCATTAAACAATATATCAAGAACCAAATACAATATCAAGAGGCAAATACAGTTAATAATGCATATGAGATAAGAACCAAATCAAAAGGGTTTTATATGATGCTCAAATGCAAGGAGGCATGATGACATGAGCATGATGTAATTATGATGCAGCAATTATATATTTGAAGTAGCCATTATATTACTAGACCAAGTAGCATTACAATTGTTAGACAAATGGGATGCTACAACTCTCCCCCACTAAACAGGAATCTCGCCCCGAGATTCTAGGATGAAGAAGACACAAAGAGGGTAGGATACTTGGCACGGAGCTCATCTTCGCGTTCCCAAGTGGCTTCATCAACGGAATGGTGCGACCATTGCACCTTGCAGAACTTGATGGACTTGTTGCGAGTCCTCCTTTCTGCGACTTCAAGGATTTTTGTGGGGTGTTCTTGATAAGACAGGTCTTCTTGGAGATTGATAAGCTCATGGTCCACGGTCCTGCCGGGATCCTTGAAGCACTTCTTGAGCTGAGAGATGTGGAAAACATCATGGACCTTGAGTTTTTCCGGGAGCTCAAGAGCATAAGCAACTTCTCCTCTTCTTCCACGAACTTTGAAGGGACCGATGTATCTAGGAGCCAGCTTTCCTTTGATACCAAAGCGGTGTGTGCCTCTCATGGGAGTGACACGAAGGTAAACGAGATCACCAGGGACATACTCCATGTCCGTGTGCTTCCTGTCATAATTGCTCTTCTGGCGACTTTGAGCAACCCTCAGATTTTCTAGAATAATGTGAACCTTCTCCTCCGCTTGAGTCACAATGTCAGGGCCAAACAAGATCCTTTCACCTGCACCCGACCAACCAATCGGAGTTCTGCATTTGCGACCATAGAGAGCCTCAAATGGTGCCATCTTTAGACTTTTCTGGAAGCTGTTGTTGTACGAGAATTCAGCATAAGGAAGACATTCTTCCCACTTCATGCCAAAAGAGATGACGCAAGCACGAAGCATATCCTCCAGAATCTGATTGATCCTTTCAACTTGTCCTTGCAACTGAGGGTGGTAAGCTGTGCTGAAGTTCAACTTTGTTCCCAAAGCACTTTGGAAACTCTCCCAGAACTTGGAAGTGAAGATGCTTCCACGGTCTGAACTGATCTCAAGAGGAACCCCATACAGAGAGACAATTCTGTTGATATAGAGCTCCGCCAACTGAATTGCAGAAATGGTTTCCTTGACGGGGAAGAAGTGAGCCACTTTAGAAAGCCTGTCAATGACAACAAAGATTGCATTGTTGCCCTTCTGCGACCTAGGAAAACCAGTGATGAAGTCCATCTCTACTTTCTCCCATTTCCATTCTGGGGTTTTCAATGGCTGTAGAAGACCGGAAGGTTTCTGATGAACAGCTTTCACTCTGCGGCAGACATCACACTCCGAGACATACTTGGCACAATACCTTTTCAGACCAGGCCACCAATATTGTGTTTTCAAGTCCATGTACATCTTTGTGCTGCCAGGGTGGATAGAAAGAACAGAATCATGCGCCTCCTTGAGAACTTGCTCTCTCAAACCCGGGTAGTTCGGAACAAACATCCGGTGTTCAAAGAAGAGCGTGCCTTGATCATCCACGTGGAAGGACTCATACTTCGGAAGATGAAGCCTAGAGATGATCTTTCTTGTGTGCGGATCACCAAGCTGAGAAGAGCGAACCTTTTCTTCCAAGAGAGGAGTTGCTAGAAGGTTCAGGAGATACCCCGGTTCCACAATTTCCAGGTTGAGCTGACGGAATTCCTCGCACAAGAGAGGCTGTTGTTCTTCCATCACAAGGTTGTTGACATAAGCTTTGCGGCTGAGAGCATCGGCCATGACATTAGCTTTGCCCGGAGTGTAGTTGATGGTCAAATCGAAGTCATTGATTGCTTCAATCCATCTCCTTTGCCGAAGGTTAAGATCAGGCTGAGTAAAGATATACTTCAGACTCTTGTGATCAGAAAAGATCTCACAACGGTTGCCAAGCAAGTAGTGCCTCCATACTTTCAAAGCAAAGACAACTGCTGCGAGCTCGAGGTCATGTGTAGGATAGTTGATCTCATGCGTCTTCAACTGACGAGAGGCATAAGCAACAACTTGTTTTTCTTGCATAAGGACCGCACCCAATCCATGCAAAGAAGCGTCACAGAAGATCTGAAACGGCTTGGATGTATCCGGAGGAACCAAGACTGGTGTGGAAGTGAGCTTCTCTTTGAGTTTCTCAAAGCTTGCTTGACATGCAGGAGTCCAAAGGTATTTCTTGCCTTTCTTGAGGAGATCGGTAAGAGGCTTCGCTATCTTCGAAAAGTTCTGAACGAAGCGATGGCAATAACTAGACAAACCAAGGAAACTCCGCACTTCTTTGACATTGACGGGAGGAAGCCATTCAACAATTGTCTTCACAGTTTCCGGATTGACTGCAATGCCCTTGGCAGAGATGACATGACCAAGATAGGTTACTTGAGGCAGCCAAAACTCACACTTGGAGAACTTTGCATACAGGCGGTTCTCACGAAGCTTGCTTAGGACACACTGAAGGTGTTCTTCATGCTCTTCCTGTGACTTAGAATAGACTAAGATGTCATCCAGATAGACCACAACGAACTTATCAAGATACTCCATGAAAACCGAGTTCATGAGCCTTGAGAAGGTGGCAGGTGCGTTGGTGAGACCGAAAGACATGACCGTGTACTCATACAGGCCATAGCGGGTGGTGAAAGCTGTCTTAGGAACATCTTCCTTGCGAATCTTGATTTGGTGATAACCACTTCTCAAGTCCAGCTTAGAGAATACCACAGCTCCAGCTAGCTGATCAAAGAGATCATTAATCCGCGGAAGGGGATATTTATTCTTGATGGTTTTAGCATTGAGAGCCCGATAGTCAACACAAAGTCTATCAGTTTGGTCTCGCTTCTTCACAAAGAGAGTAGGCTACCCCAAGAAGAAGTACTATGCTGAATGAAACCCAACTTCTCTTGTTCATCAAGCTGTCGTTTGAGTTCAGCCAACTCAGCAGGACCCATTTTATAAGGCCGCTTGGAGATAGGAGCGGTACCAGGTTCAAGCTCAATAACAAACTCAACCTCACGATCCGGAGGCATACCTGGCAACTCTTCAGGAAAGACATCTGGGAACTCACAGACCACCGGAACACTCTGAATAGCTTCCATAGCATCAACATTCAGAGCCGCCAAAGAGAAAAGCTGGATAGCAGGAGTCAGACTTGGAGAAAAGACTATATGGCCTTCAGGAATCTTCAGAGAAACCGAGCGTTCAGCACAATCAATCATAGCTGCATTTGCTGACAACCAATCCATGCCCAAGATGACATCAATGTCAGAATTGCCCAGAATGATTAAGGAAGCCGAGAACGAAGAGCCACCAATCTCAATTTGATTGCCATGGCTGACCTTAGAAGCTGCCATTGTTTCTCCAGGAGAAAGGACCATTAACCGCTTAAGGAGAGGATCCATAGCTAACCCATTCTCGTCTGCAAACTTGGTTGACACAAAAGAATGCGATGCACCAGAATCAAACAAAACTCGTGCAGGGACTGAGTTAACGGATAGCATACCCATCACAACTCCAGGTGCATGCTCAGCTTGAGCGGCGTTGATGCAGTTGGCGCGAGCAACAGTAGACCCGGGCTTGGTGTTGATGTTGAGAGCCCGAGGTGGTGGTGCACGAACCAAAGGAGAGCTTGCCGCAGATCTTGGAGGTGGTGGAGGAAGAGCCTTGTTCTTCATCGGACAGTTCCATTGTTGATGCCCAGAGTCTCCACAAGTGTAACAAGCACCAGGTGGACATGGAGCAACGTAGCCAGGGACTCCGCCAGGCGCTCCAGGGTAGTGGTGGTTGTAGCCCCTGGGAGCAGCAGTGAGGAAGTTTGGTGGCCTTGCCGCGTAGCTTGAAGGTCTTGGTGGAGCCGGGAGCGACGGTGGGGTGTTAGGAACCCAGACACGACGCTTAGAAGGGGCTGACATAGCTGAAGAGCTTGCTGCATCACGGCTGTGTTTCTTTGACTCCTCAAACACTTGCCTACTTGCCTCTTCCTGCAGAGCTGTATGCTGAAGTTCCAGAAAAGACGCCGGCCTTGCATGCGTGATTGCATACTTGATCGATGCATTGAGCCCTTGCCTGAACCTCTTTTGCTTCTTCTTGTCATCAGAGATCTCATCGCCACCATAACGAGAAAGGTTCATGAAGTTCCTGATGTAGGTGTTGACATTATCATTGCCCTGCTTCAGGTTAAGAAACACTTCCTTCATTCTCTCCATGATAATTTCTGACAGATACTGCTCCTTGAAAGCTCCAGTGAACTGTCCCCAAGTAGGCTGAATACCAGTGCAGTTTGCCTTCAGGTAATTCTCCCACCAGAGAGCTGCATCTCCCTTCAGAAGGTGAGTAGCACACTTTACCCATTCTTGCTCAGGAACATCAGCAGTTGCCAGTAACCTTGACATCTCACGCAACCAATCATCAGCATCAAGTGGTTGATCAGAAACATCAAACTGGCGAGGGTTGAACTTCAGGAAGCTTTTGATGTCTCCTCGCTTGGGAGGTGGAGGTAGCGGCACAAACTCATTCCTCCTGACACTTTCCTCAAAGCGCTGCTGGTTCTGCTGCATTGCTTCCAAGGCATTGGCGATGCTTGACAATGCTACCCCCAGTTCAGGTTGTATGTCCTCCTCAAAACAGCGTGGTGGTGCCATCCTGTGATTGATATAAAACACAAGTCAGTACTATAATGGAGAATAATAATAATCCAAAATAGTACCAAAATGGAATTAATCAAGATTAAAGGATACAATTTACTAAGATGATATTAAAATATCAACGAAGTTCAAAGCACCTAGAAGATATTAAGCATATCGCACACGACTGAAAAGGAGTGTGGTACACAAATATATCAAAGAAAAATTTCCCACAAATTTCGGCATTAAAATACCAATAGATGCGCAAAATCACTTAACGAATCAAGATTAGTGACTCCACCAATTCAATATACAAGAGCGAATGATTATAGTAGTGGTATGGTCGCGACTCCATCCCGCACTCAAATCATTACTCCGCACATGAATAAGTAAAACACATATCTCAACACCTTCTTCTCAAGATAACCTAAAGATTAGCAACTACGGAAACGAACACACAAAAGAAGATAGCGTCGGTTAACAAAGAGTAAGACAGATCGCGTCGGTATACAACGAATCAGATAGATCATGTCGGTTTACCAAAGCCTGTCGGTATGGAATGTACCAACAGTTGATAACCAAAAGGCCGATAAGATAACAACTTGGATGCAACAGATAGACAAGGAATTACACACACGCACACACACACACACACACACACAGATACACAACCTATGGTACTACGGAAACCCAGAACACGTGAATCCTAGTTTGAATTTTAAGAAGAGGATTGAAAACGTTACACTTCCTTACCAGAAAAGGTGGTGGTTGGGTAAGAAGAAAAGTAGAAGTAGTCCTACTCTCACGTTTTGTTTTTCCCTAGTATACATAACTACCAAAATATTTGCTAGACAGACAACGACCATTTGGCTGAGACCCTGAAGGGCGGGATGGCTCTGATACCAATTGTAACTACCTCGGTGAATTACGCTCCTAGTTACAAGCCAGGATGAGCGGAAATGGTTGAAATAGTACGGTGGGGCCCAAATGCCACTCACAGGTAGACCTTTCGGCCGTCCCAACCATTTCCAAACATCGAGACAAGAACGGGCGGTGTAATCGGCAGGCGAAGGGATCAACTACATACACAAGTGAGTATGTATGCAAGCCACCATACAACAGTACATCAGAGTCATCCCATCTAAAAAGAAAGGAAATATAGCAACGCCATACGGCAAGATCCAAATATCCTAGATAGATATAATAGTTTAGGATATCCCCTCATAAATCAATCAACAGAGTATCAAGCGGAAGCGGAAGACAGAATCCGAGTACGGATAAGAAGCAAATCGGCATAAGATGCCCCATAAATAAGCAGATCCCGCCCACAGATCTCACGGATCCCCGTTCCCGGAATCTCTACACCGAATGATCGTTGCCCGCATCGTCCGTCTCTTCCACCCAGTATCCATCTTGCGAGTGTACCTGTTCATCTGAACCAATAATTTATCATGTGAGACCCTAGGGGTACTCAGCAAGTCTTTATGCCTCTAAAGGGGACACAGCCTGGGGTGACGCAATTGCAGCAAAAGATAAACCCTAGCAGGTCTATAGATACTCGCTAACCATCCGCCTAACCAAAGATAGATGGATGTCCGTGAATTAATAACAACAGTTATAACGGTAATCTTAACAGATCCATCCTCCTCCTTGCTTACCGACGAGGAATCGGACGAACAACCCCCCCCATCCGTTGGCAGTTTTATTATCAGTTCCATGAATGTTGCACTATTACTAGTCAGGTACCTAGTCTAGTCAAGTTAAAAGCGGTGCTTTAGTTATGCTTGTCTATGATCGAGAAACTGTGCTCCAAGTCGTCCATAACCGCGGACACGGCTTTCAGAAAGTTTTACCCTGCAGGGGTGCACAAATAGCAACACACACTCGATATGCCTCGGAAAAACCAAAACAAAACCCAACGAGGCAGTCACGACAAAGCGATCACAGGATTCAGAAATATTTCAGGGGGCCACCCCATTAAGCTACCCGCAACGGAGTTAGCTGACTCTGAGACGGACTCAAGGTTTGCGCCAATGGCTGTGAACGACTGGGAACCCGAAAATGTGACTGAGCTTGTCGACACCGCGAAAACACTCTGCTTCCCTAAACAGTACAGTGTGCTCCTCGCACAATTTAAATAAAGCAGTAAAGCATGGCATAAGTACAGGATCGTAAATAAAACCTCAAACTAGTTTGTGGCCCCAAGAAATAAGAATGAATCAAGCTCTGGCTCAGGGGGGTCCATAAGGCCTCCCGGATGTGGATAGCGCGAATAATCTTGGAACAGGAATCAAGTACGCGGGGTCTTACGGGACACAAGTGAGCCTGAAAAACCAAATAGCGAATATGGCTCACCGATGCCACTTTCATTAGTTATCCCATTACTACTCAGGTTAAGTTGTTTAGGTACCTCGTTATCCATCAGACACTCACATACCCTACACATGCTGTTCTACGACTCGCATGGCTCAAACAACTCCTGTAGTAATGGCTCATGGGATGGAGGAACAAGCTTCGGTGGGGTTTAAAAGTAAAGGCTATGCAATACTTGGGATTCAAATTAATGCAATCGCGACTCGATGATGCAAGAATAAGATAGAGGCAATAGGTAATATATGTATGCAAGCATGTGGTAGTGCTTGCCTGGCAGCTCAGTTGAAGCAAGTGATGGATCTGGGTAGTGCTCCTGGGTCTCCTGATATATCCCCTGCTCAGCGTCTATTCGAAGAAGAACCAAACAAACAAGGGCCAACATAAATAAAGTGCACAAGCATATGAATAAATGCATCAAGCAAACAATCATGCCATGATGAATGATGCACAATTTGCATGGCATTAAAGTAGCATGGCATGGGTGAGGTGTGGAATACAATATTAAAGCATTTTATTTAGTTTTGGTCATATTTTAACCCCATATTAGTTGCTGTATACTTTATATTTATATGATGCATGCTTCAATTCAAACCATGGAATGCATAAACAGAAAGGTCTCGTCGAGCTAATCATTTTAGACATATCATTTATCAAATTTGGACTTATAAATCAAAAGTTATTAATTATTTAAGAAAAAGGGGCATTTATTGTAATTTAAATAACCTTGGAATTTTAAATGTCCAAAATATATTTTGAAGGCCATATTTGAAATCCTCATATTTTTCTGATTTGAAAACATATATTATTTGTTTGAATTGGATTTATATTTTAAAAGTTATTTAAAAACAGAATTTAATTTGAATTTAAATAATTAGAAAAAGATTTGAATTTTAAAACAGAAACAGATAAATACTTTTGTTTCTCAGCTCTAGGCTAGCCACAGTCACTGATAGATGGGACCGTGCTGACTGGACAGAACTGCGCGCGAAAAGCTTTTTACACCGCAGCCGCTGCCAGACACTGAGGCCGACAGGTGGGGCTAGCGGCCACGGGGTCCACGCGGCAGTGGGCGAAAGACAGGCACTGACGGATGGGGCCAGGGCTGGAGCGCGGGTTGAGGGTTATAAAAAGGCAGGGGGTTTTCTGGAAGAATCTCGCGGCGGCTGACTAGTGGGCCAGGTGGACCGCGGGTCGATGCAGAAAAGACGCAGGGGGGTTTACGCAAAACGGCACCGCCGTACTGTTTCTCTTCCTCGCGGAAAAATCGGTGCATGCACGGTGCAGAGCGCAGCGCGCGGGGCTCGAACCGGGGACCTGCGGGCGCGCGCTGGGTGGCTAACCAGTGCGGATAGGTGGGCTAGGTGACAGGAGAGCGGGCGGGGCCTAGATAGGGCTGCGATGCGGCCGGGAGCGAGCGGACAGACACATGCAGCGGCGCGCAGAGGGTGCTCGACAAAATTTCCGGCGAGGCTAGGGCGAGACGGCGACGGCGAGGATGTCTGGGGGGTTGGGGAGCTCACCGTGAGGGCGTCGGTGGCGATGGATCGGGTCGGCGAGCCGTGGAACGACGAGGGCGCAGACGGACGGCTCGGGTTAGGGTTTCGGGGAGGCGCGTCGGTACTGGCGGCTTCGGTGCTCCTCTTCGTCGACGGCGGGTTTGGGGCGATGCAGGGGAACCTCCTCGATCTTCCTCGACAACCAGCGCGTCACGCCACCGGCTAGTTTAGGTGTGGGCGGTGGAGGCCGAAGGTTTTCCGGCGAGCGGGGTAGACGGTGGCGGTGGAGAAAGAGGGAGAGGGTGGAGGCTATGGGGCGGATCTGGGCGAGCAGAGGAGCGTCGTGAGGTGGTAGATAGGGACGGGGGAGGGAGGTGGTGCCGGGGGGGAGTGGTTGGGGGTAAAGGTGGCTCGGCCACCTTTATCTTCCCTCTCCTTCACGTTCTCGGCTGGGAGGTCAGGGCAGGGCCAGGTGAGGCTTCCAGGTGGGGTAGGGCAGGCCAGGGTCGGGGTGGTTCGGGCTGGGGCCCCTAGGGCAGAGAGAAAGGAGAGGGAGGGAGGTAGGGAGCTCAGGCTAGGGTTGGGAGCTAGGCTCGGGTAGAGAGGGGGGTATGGCTCGGGGCAGCTAGGGTTTGGTTGGGGCTGGGGGGTAGCTAGGTGGCCATCTAGGCAAGAGAGAGGGGGAGGCCGAGAGAGAGAGAGGTGGTGGACTTAGGGTACTTAGGGTTTGGTCTAGGTTTAAGCTTAGAGCTAGGTTTAGAGGGGATGGTAGAGAGAGGAGAGGTGAGGTAGATTTAGGGTTTTGAAGAGAGGGGGGAGGTTAGATGCTAGGGTGTTCTTTTGTCAAGAGCAAGCCAAGCACAAACCCAACCCCAACAAGATCAAGACTAGAGAAGAGAGGACAAGGGTGATGTGGTTTAAGCATGATCCACATAGACCAAGCCAAAGAAAAGATAGACGTAGAGAGAGAGGGATGATCCACTCAAAATGCAAATAAAAACCAAAGCTAGAAAAGATGGTAATTGCATGGCCCATGCAAAAATATTTATTGCCATGTTGATTTTGTGAAAACAATATTATCACAAGGCATTATTACCATGCATTCCCAAAATTGGAATAAAGGCCAAACAAAAAGAATTATAGGGATGCCCCATGTGGAGTAGATGGAGAGGACCATATTTGAAATAAAATGGGACATGCTAGTGTGTATGTTCCACTAGATAATTAATAGTCCCAAACATATTCCAACAGGAGCACAATTCCATGATAATCCATATGGAAGCTAGGAAAGAGGTTCCACTCACAAGGCATGCAAAGGTGGCCATGTGACTCTCATATATCAATAATGTGAAAACAACATGATGCTAAGATGAGAGCATGTGGTAAGAGAATTGGATCCATCCCAACCCACATGAGCTAGAGGTAAAACCAATAAGTGCCAAGCTCATATTTAGTTGGATGGTGGAATTATAAGGTGGTGAAAGAAAGGTGGTGGAGTTAATAAGAGATATGCCCCCAACTCAACTTGGGCATTAAACAATATATCAAGAACCAAATACAATATCAAGAGGCAAATACAGTTAATAATGCATATGAGATAAGAACCAAATCAAAAGGGTTTTATATGATGCTCAAATGCAAGGAGGCATGATGACATGAGCATGATGTAATTATGATGCAGCAATTATATATTTGAAGTAGCCATTATATTACTAGACCAAGTAGCATTACAACTGTTAGACAAATGGGATGCTACATTTTGTATGAAGGAAAAAATTTAGGTGTATGGAAGGAATGAGTAATGAGATGAAGGATGGACTAAAACTCAAGCTTGGGGATACCACGCGTGTCACCCCAATAAATATCCAAGAAGTACAAGCGTAAAATCTTGGGGATGCCCAAGGCATCCCCTTCTTCATCAATAAAAATTTCAGGTTTTTTCCAAACGCTTCATTTTTATTGTTTCATGCACAGTTGTGTTTCTCTTGAAGCGTCTTCTTTTTCGTTTTTGTTTTGGTTTTTCGTTTGCTTAGTTTTCTGAATAAGCTGGTTGGACCCCCTCTTTCATACATTGGTTTGCAAATAGTTTGGTTTGGTTTGGAAAAGAGTAGGAAAGTTCATGCTTATGTGGTATAAAGAGCTTGTTTTTGACTATGGCCTATGCTTTGTCATGCCATGCTTGATATTGTTTTGGCTTTATGCTTAGTATTCTTTGTTGTAGCATGAATTGTTATAAACAATTGATATTGCTTAATGTGCCTTGGATGAATCATGCGTTGTTTTAGCATATTAAAGCATAGTATAGTGGTATTCTCCTTTGATGCTTTATTTGGGTTGACTTGGCACATGCTCACACCATGTTATGACTATCCAAAGTCACCATAGCCTTTATGATCCTTTAGTTTTCAACTTGTAGTATCACTTTATGCTTTGATCAATGATGTTTTGTCGCTCTGCATGATTATGGCCATTATTGCTCTCTTAGTTTGTCGCTCCCAGTCTTTTGCTAGCCTCCACAATAAAGTATGAGTTCCACTCATGCATCCAACTCCCTAAACCAAGTTATTCCAAAGAGTCCACCATACCTACCTACTAGCTTATGCTATTCCAAGTATATTCATGCTTTTGTTTACCTTCCACTTGTTATGAGAAAACTAGTGATTCAAGCTCTCACAAACTTGATGGCACACTTTACTTAACTTGCCCTTAATAAACCTGAACCATTGTGTCGTCTATGTTGTATATGCTTGCACTTATTTGTTGGGAATTAGTAGAACCATGCTTTCATGGGGAACGCTTTCAACATTGCACTTGGTACTTGTACCTAGTTGATATCATGCTCTTTTGTATATGGATGTCGTCGGTGTGAAATGAAAGGGGAGCTTGTAAGTCCATGGAGTTATGTATATGTGTTAGAGAAACGCCTGGGCCGCTGGTTTAATCCAAGCTGACATGGTGGAAACCTGCAGCGTAACCATAATGAGCTATCTATGAAGCATTCTTCTTATAAAAAAAGAGTTCTATATTGAGAAAAAAGAGAAAAGAATAAAAAAGATACTATGAAAGGAGGAAAGAGAGAAAAAAGCACCATATTCCCATGGTAAATAAGAAGAATGCTGAGATGCTCGTTGTTTGCTTGCCTTGTCATTTTGATATGGGGATTCTTCCGTATCATCAGGCAAGGGGTACCCCGTTGGCGATTCTCTATGATACACATGTACTTACGATGACAAGAACTTACCGGTGACTAAACTTGAGTAGCATGAGGAGCGGCCCTCGTATACAAGGGACATGAGATTTCCTACTTATACTTCGTCAAGCATGTACACCATAGTTTGTTCACTTTAACCTTAATCACTTCAAGATGCTTATGATAGGGGCAATGAGAGCTGAAAGCTATAAGTACCATAATTTTTGGAAGCCCTTTATGAGACTTGAATCCCTAATTCCTTTTACAAAAGGCCTTTCTTCCACCATTATATTGAGTCTCCACCTTCTATCTTTATGCACCCACTTTGAGAGCATAGTGGCCATTCTTAGTTCTATGTGCATTATCCCAAGACTAGTTGATTGATGCATACTTTGATATTGCTTGTTTTAAACTATTGTATCTAGTCACTCTTATGAACTTTGAAGGTATCCTATGCATTTATATTTGCTACTCTATTGAGGGACAAGCTGAATACTATTATGCTATGTTTTCTTTATGTGAAACAAACAAATGTCTTGCAAAGCATTGTTATTCATGAATCTTTTGTTTGTGCCTTTTCATGTTGCATCATAGCTTCTTTGCTTATTGCTAGAACTTTGTCTCTCATGTTATGATTGAAGTACTATGATCCCAGCTTTGAATGTTTTACAAATACTTTGATCAAGTCTTTGATGGTGCATGTCACCTCAAAAATTATTCTTTCTTTTTATCACTTACCTACTCGAGGATGAGCAGGCATTAAGCTTGGGGATGTTGATACATTGCAAATGTATCTATAATTTTTGATGTTCCATGCTTGGTTTTATCCACTTTCTTGTGTTTTGTTCCAACTTTGGAGTACTTTTCATATGATTTCTTGGACTAACCTATTAATAAGAGCCACAGTCCCAGCTGCCTGTTTTCTGCTATTTTTGCTTCCAGGAAAGTCAAAAATGAATATTCTCGGAATTGGACAGGACAAAAGCCAAAGTGCCTATTTTTCTGGAAGGGATCAAGTGCCAGAATACGAGACGGAGAAGGGCCAGGGAGCCACCACACCACCTGGCTGCGCGGCCAGGCCTGGCCCGCACCAGGGGGTGATGTGGCCGCTCTCGGCACCCCCTTGGCCTCTCCTTCCGCCTATATATTGCCCTCGGGACGAAAACCCTAGGTGCCCGATCAAAAATCCACGAAAGAGTTTGTAGCCGCCGTCATCTCCATCACTAGATCGGGAGAGATCTGAAGCTCTTCCCGGCACCCTGCCGGAGAGGGGAATTCACCCTGGAGGCCTTCTTCATCATCATGCAAGCCTCCGGTGTGATGCGTGAGTAGTTCATCCTTGGACTACACATCCATGTAGTAGCTAGATGGCTGGTTCTCCTCCTTTGTGCTTTCATGTTTAGATCTTGTGAGCTCCGTTCATGATCAAGATCATCTATTTGTAATCATACATGTTGTGTTTGCAGGGATCCGATGGATATTGAGATGTCATTTCAGATTGATTATTGATTCTATCATGTCTATGTTATTTGTGATCTTGCATGCTTTCCGTTGTTAGTAGCTACCTTGGCCAAGTAGATGCTAGCAACTCCAAGAGTTAGTATTTATGCTCGATAGTGGGTTCATGCCTCTGGTAATCTGGGGAAGTGACAGAAATCTCTAAGGTACTAGATGTGCTGTTGCTATTAGGGAGAAAACAGCAATCCTTTGTTCATAGAACAATCGTATTGTTTACTTTACACGCAGTTCGTAAAGCAATAATCTGTTGCTTGCAACTTAATACCGGAGGGGGTTCGGATGATAACCTGAAGGTGGATTATTAGTCATAGATGCAGTTGGATGGCGGTCTATGTATTATGTTGTAATGCCCAATCAAGTCTGAAAGGAGTCAAGATGATTAGTATATGCATGTATTGCTTTCTCGGTGTTTGTCAATTGCCCCGCTATAATTTGTTCACCCAGCATGTTATCTATCTTAAGGAGAGCCACCTCTAGTGAACTATGGATCCCGGTCCTTGTCTTTTACATACAATCTACAATCTTTTACTGCTTTGTGTTTACTTTCTGCAAACTTTTACTTCTTTCCATTCGATACGTTTAATCCTTTGTTTTCCGCAAAACATGGTGAGATTGACAACCTCATCGCAAGTTGGGGACAAAGTTCTGTGGTTGTGTTGTGTAGGTCTCCACGTTGCTACTAGCACCGGTAGTGCGCCCTGCCAAGGCTCAGTAACACCTTTGGGGTGTTTCCTTGCTCCTACGGGTTCGATTAAACCTTGGTTTCATAACTGAGGGAAACTTGCTGCTGTGCTCATCATACCTTCCTCTTGGGGTTCCCAACGAGCTCTACATCAACACCGCCAACAAGCATTTTTCTGGGCGCCGTGCATTGAGCCATCAATGGTCTCTACATCTACACTACAATGATTTATTTGGTGCCTTCTATTCACCCACTTTGATATCTAATATCACATTGTGATGCTTTGCATTTTGACGTTTCAAAACGCTTTGCATTCCAAAATTTCTTTTATGCCATACTTATAAAGTTGAATTTCATTACTATTGATCAAATCATAGTAATTAGATTCTCTTTTATATTTATACCCTTTGTTGATGAAATTCTTTGATCAAATTAAATAGTTTCATATTCATGTTTCCTTTGGTAAACTACTTTACGCATTTAAACAATAATATAATGATAATTACACTTTCGTTAAAACACAATACATCGAATATGTATTTATTTTAACAATTCATTAAACACTTTGTATTCAAGTAATACACGGTGTTCAAGTTATTTTGCCAAACTTGGGCATGATTTATATGTGATAGGAAATCGAATGTCTTTCACATATTGTCATTATAACTTTGAATTTAAACAATGGTTTCATTCATTAATGAAATATCAATTAAGTTGGGTATTTTAAGGCATTTTAATATTTTAGAAATGTTCATGCATTATCAATTAGTTTCAAATAACAAGGATAATTCACACATAATCAAACAAGATATGAACACAAATAGAAATCATTCATAAAAGTGGAACAACCGTTTGTTACTAACTCATATGAATAACCATCTCACAAAATGTGAGACACACGAAAGAAGTTCACAATCTCTTGATTACAATAATCATCCTAAAACATAAACTAAATGATAAATGTCGAGGGAGAGTGTCGTTGGCCATCATCATCATGCTCGCCATCAACACACAATGTCACCTCCTCTCTAGCAAGCACCTCTCATGCAGAAGGACCTGTTTTCAGCAAAACAGAACAAGTATCAAATATACTTAACACTGCAAATGTGTTTGCAAGATTATAACATTATAAAACTGTATATCAATATATACCTTTGTCATTGATGACCTGAGCAACATCTGGTTCAACCAACACATTCCTGAGATGTGTCACGAACCGGTGGAACTCCATTGATTCCACGTCACCCCTCATTACGCAAGTCCTGACTTGTGCTTGGTAGCTTGGTGGCAGCGACCGTAGCACAACGCCGTTTGCAAAAGAGCCCGTCATCCAGCTATCCAGGAAGATGCAAGCCTCATGTACACATCATGCATGCGCTCCAAGTGGTCGTCCAGTGATGAGTTCTCCTCCATCTTAATGGAGAGGAAGGCTCCCATCATCTCATGCTCCCATATGCGTGCTTGCTCCACGAAATGTGTCCTAAGCTGTAGCATCACCGAACGAGGGTTGACATCACCCACGAAAGGCCACAGCTCATCCACCATTCCAAAACGCATGGTAACTGAAATGAAGGAGGCCATCTCACGACGGAGATAGCGGTCTTTCCACTGCTCCAGGGTCTCAAGGTCAGTGGGCTGATCCAAATCCATCCCGTCGAGTATGTAGTCGACCATGTCATTCTCGCTAAGGAGAACGTGGAGACGCGCAACCCATATGGAGAAGTTCGATCCATCTAATCTGAGCTTCTCTCCTTCTAACCAATCAATCGTCAACAGGAAAGGTGCCATCTACATTTATAATTGCAAAAGGAATTTAGACTAAGTTTATAATTAAATGAGTTAATGATAACTCCACTCAGAAACACTATCCCCAAACGGGTTCCTAGTGATAACACGACCCCTATCAGCCACATCTCCCCCGATTGACATGGCCATCAATGTGGGTTCAAAGGTGGACGCTAAACGTCGGTCACATCATTCATGCGACTCGTGCTCGATCTTTCAACCATCCGTGTTCCGAGGCCATGCTTCTATGGCGTGCTAGGCTTGCCAACTCAACCTTAGTGTATTCGCTGTGCAACATGGCTTACACCCGCTGTATGCGAACGTAGATATGTCTGACACCCAGGCATGTACCCTTGATCGCCTCATACCGAAGAACTTTCTTGGTGGTGCACACTAAGGGGGAACACAATCGTTGGTAATTTTAACACTACCGTCGAGTATCTAATACTAGCACACAATAAGATATACAAACAATAACATTGAATGTAAATGTGATGTGATATGGTCCTTCACGTCGTGATCTCCATCCGTCGTTGTCGGATTCCGGCGCCAGGGTTCCGGCGCCGTAGAAACCAGGGTACCGGTGTCATTCCGGCGTGGTAGTCCGTCACCTCCGTGACTATCTACTACTACTTAACATAAGGTAATCACTTTACCTTTGCCACAACCATATCACAAAGCAATGCCCCCTGCAAAACAAAGTTAGACGCCTCTACTTTATCTTTGCATGTTTTACGTGGCTGAATGGGCTTTCGCACAAGAACCGTTCTTACATACGAACTTTTAGCACAATGCTGATCAAGTAGTTGTCTCTACTACACCCCTTTCGGGGCCCTGCGTTGCAAATGGTATACCAACTAATGCGAGAGAGACATACACCCCCCTAAGCCACTTTATACGGTACAAGCCGTATGTCAAGCGTGGACTAGTCTCGCGAATGAACGCGTAAAGTCGGTTGGGGGCCGCTTCATCAAGCATTACTGTGGTATACACAAGTACACGTGGGAGGGTAACAACTAAAAGATCAACGCCCACACGCTACATCTCGTGTGTTCTACGCGTACTAGCATTACTATGCATAGATCTAGCTCTGATACCACTGTTGGGGTTCTGCGTATGAAAACAATAAATTTTACCCTACGCCCCTAAACCCCTAAAGCTTCTAGGACCTATCTATTAGTAATACAGTAATGGGAGGGGCTTTCTGTGAACTTACCCTTAAAGACCAAAAAGCATTGTCAATGCTCAGGAGAGCGTGGTTGATGTAGACGAGCCAAATCCGACCTCAAGGTCGTGATGAAGTCCTTGCGCTCCTTGGCTCCAACGACTTGAGTACCTCAAGTGCGACACCTCGTGGGGAGTTACACATGTACGGTGCCTAACGATGACTCCCGCTTCCCTGATCCATCAGCAGTTGCGGAAGTAGAGCTCCCGGATCCGAATCCCGCAGCGTGACGGCGCTCCGCGGTGAAGATGTCTGTCGTTCGCGCAGTCCAGACTTGGGACCACGGTCACGAGAGAGAGAGAGAGAGGGGGGAGAGAAAATATCAATTAGAGGTCCTCCCAAAAGTGTGAAGACCTTTATTGATTATTGGTGTATAATTTGGCCAAATACCCCCACTATATATAGGGGGAGGGGAGGTACTACCTCCCTCAAAGTCTCGGGGTGGACTAAATGAGAGGACGAGGGAGGGGTGGCACCGCCGGCCACCCCCATGGGCCCTGCGCAGGGGGCTGGCCTACTAGGGCGCCAACCACCCCCTTGGCCCCTTCTCCCTCTCTCCTTTCCCCTAATGGGCCCTCTCCCCTCCGAGAATTGGCCCATTAAGCCTTTGACCATTTAATTGATTTTTCTCTTTATTAAATAATTATGAATAAATGATTAAATCAATATTTAACATTCATTCACATATTATTCAACCTCCATGGCTATGGAACACCTTCCACCTCCACTCCGGACATCCTCCGGACTTACCGAAACCCTTCCGGTTTTCTCTCTACTATTCTACAGCGATTCTACCGATCCTATAAACACTCTCTAAGCATCAGCAAGCCCTTAAGCATCATACCCCACGGTTAGGGAACACTCCAGACATGGTCGGGACACTCCCGCACCAATGATCGACAGAGGGACCTAGATGGCCATGTGACCCCTGTGCGTTCCACGAAGATCTTTCGTCATTTGAACCAGGACAGTCGTGTCTTATTCCCTTTGTCACTCGATACTTGCATTGCCCGAGATTTGATCAATGACATCACCATGTCGTGTTCAATCTTGTTACTGAACAATGCTACTTGACTCGTTCCGACAAGTGATATCCCCATGATCAAATCACACGCTGCGCAACTATTGGATAAAACTTCTCCGAGTGGGCCCTTTAAGTATCTTCCCATCACATGGACGGACAAATCCCGCTCTTGACATATATTGCCTCTACGGTTTCCTCTGAGTACCTGAACACACCTTTGTAACCACTGTATTACCAAGTGGCGCTTGATGCTATCTAAGCACTCTCGGGAGACAGTGATTGATATAGCCTCACGGTCTAAGGAATAGTCTACGAGGATCCATTTCTAATCATCGTAACTTGAACTTCGTGACATGATAAGGTCACGATGTTTAGGTTGGGTATTGGTTCATCATCTCATTCTCCGAATGAGATGACTCCATTTCCAACTGGCATAAATGCCACATGATCAGGAAACATGATCATCTGTTGACCAATGAACCAGTGACTAGAGTTTCACTGGGAACCCCTGGTTGTTTGTATATCACACGTGTATTGATGTTTTCACTCAATATAGTTATAGCATGATATAAAACTTAATCATAAACTATATGAAATATGATAATAGTCCTTATTACTATTTGTCTTTAGGGCATATTTCCAACATTGCCTCATCCCCTTCTATCAAAGGGGATCGACTATCGTCACCACCTCGTTGGAGTTTGCATCCCACCTCCCTCGTTGTACAAGGCCTTGGCATTGATGTCCCTTTGCCAAGACATCAAGACCCTCTCCAAGGTGTTCTTCCCTCTCCGCGTGGGATCGAGGGAGCAAGTTGGCCGATCTTTCCTTGCAAGGATTCTATCGGACCGGTGGCCACCGGCGGGAGCAATCGGCCTTGTATCGTGTGAGTTTTGCGTGTGTTCATCGTGTTCTTCATGAGGTGTGCGTCTGCTTCCGCTACCTTCTCCCTTTCCCCTTACTTTCCCATCGATTTGACCACGAGATCCATGAAGTTCGGGCCACCCACGGGGTTACCCCATAACATCTGGTATCAACAGCTTTTGGTTGCCACTGATTTCTCCTCGATTTGGTCTTTTCCCCATAAATTAAAAAATTCCACCAAAAATAGCCACAATTCGTGTTTTGGATCGATCTGTGATTTGAGTGTGTTTTGGTAGGTTTTGATCTGTGGATTACTTGCTAAACTCGTTGATCTACCTTCCCCTGCGTTCCCATGGCCTAATTTCTTGATTTCCCCCACCAATTTGAGGTTTTGGTTCGAGTTTTTCTGCCCAAAACTCGTCTCGTTCGTGTCCTGAAACATCCCGACCGGAGATTTGGTCCCTAGACTGGAGATTCCGGTCCCCAAACAGGAGTTTCCGGACCTCCAGACCGGAGATTCTGCCCCCTGCTGGCAGAAAAATCTGCTTCACGGTTTTGAGCATAACTTTTGCATACGAACTCGGATTTTGGTGTTCTTTAGCTCGTTTCGAAGAGGAGAAGGAGCTCTACATCATCATCTCCGTGGTTCATGCTATCAAATCCTTCCAAATTCCGTGAGCAAGGCGGAATCCACCAATAAAGGGTGAAGATCGGCGATGAAAGGTATAAACATTCCGCGTCTTCTCCCCACTTGCTTTCCTTTGTGAGCTACACAATCTTTGCGATCAACAAAAACCTATTGAGACTAGTTCCTCCTATGATTGCTTGGGCTATGCACATTTGATGCCTTGTAGAATTCCGAGCAAAAGTTGTGAGCGCGCTATCTCATATTGTTACCTTGTATAGTTGTTGGCACAAGGAAGAGGCAAGTGAAAAAGAAAAAATATAGAAAAAGAAAAAGAAGAAAAAGAAAGAAAGAAACAAGTGCCCTCACATAATAGGAAGCGCAAGCTCGATGAACATCAAAGAGGTGGTACTTATTGTGCATATCTTGTAGCCCACCAATTTATTGCAATCGAACTAGCGTATCTCCTTGCACTTGTGTGACACGAGCTTATAGTCTTCGCTAGGTAATAATTTGGTTCTTAGCTAACTTTCTCCGTCGCACAAGTCCCATTTATCCCACTGTGTGTGTTTCCTTGTATATATTCCTTCTTGTGGATTGAATTGTTTTGCTTTGTGATCATCGTGGTTCTTTACTTGCCATTACAACATCTTGATTTTGGATTAGTTCTTGACATGCCACCTTCCATACCCATCCACCATAAGCTTTGTGTGTGTGTTTTTTAGTGATTAGTTGGTTTTGGTGTCCCGCGTCAATTTCACTTTGCTTGGTTTTGATTGCTCTCAAGTGTGACCACTTGGACGATACTATCTTCCAAGGTAAAGTAAGGTTTGACGTTGCATCCCTAACCCCCTACCACTTCCATATACACCACTTGGTCTTGTGAAGCATGTCTAGGGACTACGGAACCGAGGATGATTTCTATGAAGAATCCACGATGAGCCACCATGCATATGCCTCCACAAGCATGGATGACATGATGGAGCACTACACCGACAATGGCTCCACATGCTTGGGTGATATGAAGTTCTACAACAATAATAACTCCCAAAGCATGGAAGACTTCAAGAATGAAAACGACAAGCTCCTCAAGTCGCATCGACCAAGAGGGAGCCTCCACCTCGAGAGCACCAAGGTCCACCATCCAATGGACAACTTCAAGGGTGACATGGACAACAACTTCGCCAAAACCATGAGCATCATGGCCAAGACTAATGATGTTTTGCGCTCATTACAACGCCTCACCAAGAAGAGTGCCAAGGACAAGAAGCATCATCGCGAGCGTCCTATGGATGACCAAGTTCGCCATCTACATCAACCTTTGGCAAGGCACGCCAATGACCTCCGTCGACACCATCATAAGGCACATTCAACTACTCGTGCCACCACCAAAATGGCACCAAGAGCAAGCTCTCCTCCACGCCATCAAGCTTCAATGCCCAAACTTGACGTCCTAGATGACGCATGCAACTTCATGGATGAGGAATACGAAGACCTCTACTTCGCCAAGTTGGACGAGTACGTCAAGAGGATGTCTACACAAGCCAAGGAGGCCATGGCAAAGGATGAGCAAGCTCCAAGACAAGGGCCTACCCCACAAGATCGCAACGACAAGGTCGAGAATGGTGAGCATGGGAGTTTCCCTTCACCAAAGGAGGCACATGGAGTTGAGAGAATCGAGCCTATCCCTACATGCTTGAGTGATGTTGTGGTACCAAACCTATGTGAGTATGAGAGCCACTTAGACCACTTGAGTGAAAGCAAGAGTGAGATGAGCGACTCCACCATACGTGAGATTGAGTGCTTCCATTTGCAGGGCATGAGTGATACACCGAGTGAGTTGAGAGTGGTAGTTCATAGGTCATGTGAGACCACTTTGATTTCTAACGACTTACCCTCTACCTCTAGTGTGTTTTCTCATGTTGTGCTAGGTTCCATGGATCAAGAAGCGCCAAGCATGGAGATGATGATGCCTCTAACCAAGGAGATGTACATGGAGGATGAAGATGATGCCATCCCCATACATGATGAAGAAGTCGCCCACATGGAGGCCAACACTACCACAACACCCACATCATATGAGAGGTATGAACAAGGTATAGATAAGGGTGTTGATGATGCCATGATCCCACGAATGAACATGATGGCGTGTGATGATTGGCATGCTATGGATGATGTTTGTGATATCACATATGCTTCGTTGATATTTCCATGTGATACTTTGCCTTTGCATAATGTTGAGTATGTGAAATTATTTGATTGTGATGATGTTGCCATAGTCATGCCATTATCTAAACGTTACGTTGATGATATCATTGCTTGCACTTTGTTGAACAATTGCTCTTTCCAATATTTTGCTTGCAATGATGTTACCAATGGTACCCCTCGAACCATGCTTTGTCATGAATGTTTTACAATCTTTCTCGTTGCTTACAATAAGTTGAATAATTGCTCTTTCACTTGTTTTGCTTGCAACAATAATTACCATATGTTGTCTATTGAGATGGCCACCATAGCTTTCTCAAATTTTGGAGATTTTGGTAAATGCCATGATAAGCATGTTCCCCACTTGCATAATCACCATGCACATATGTTACATTTGTTTGACACTAATGGTGATGTGCACAAAAAGAGATATGTCATGATGGATGATGTGTTTCTCTACCATGCACACACATTCTTCCTTTTGTGTATGATGTGTGTAGGTACCCGCACGATCATGTCAACCTCGATTGAGCACGAGTTGACAAAAAGAGCTCTAGAGAGCATCCCCCAAGTGAGTTCAAAATCGAACCCAGCTCTGATACCTTTTGCATGCTTTGCATCTTTCATGTTGGCAAATTTCTCTTTCCTATGGTTAGCTTGCAAGCATGTTAATGGTATTCTTTCACCTTGTGACAATCATGTTTCGTTGCTATTGGATATTAATGCTTTGTGTGTTGCAACAAAAATGTTGAACAATTTCTCTTTCTGATGTTTTGTGTGCAACCATATTGCCATTATGAGCATGTATTGCCATGAGAGCTTCCAAGTCTCTCGTATTGTTGTTGCAACAAACATAAGGACTAATTGCTCTTTCATATGGTTTGTTTGCAAACATGTTGTTTTTGCTTCTGTTTGCGATATTCATACCCCCCATGATATTTGCTTTGGATGATTTCTGTGTGCCATCCAACATATCGAACAATTTCTCTTTCCAATGGTTGGTTTGTACACATAATGACATTGGTTTGGATATTCTTCCTCATGTGTTTTTGCATAATTCTCCTAATTTTGCATTGTCGTTGTATTCGGAACGACAGTACCTAAGAAGTTTAGATCGAGGTGTGGGGACTAGCAGGGATTGGATACAAGCAAGCATAGCTAGACACAGGGAGTACCCAGGTTCGGAGCCCTCGTGGTGAGGTAAAGCTCCTACTCTTGCCGATCTAACTATGAGCGATATACGGGCTACAAGTGCTCCTAGAGCTGTATTCTCTAGCTACTGCCTTAAATGCACTAAGACAACCCTTTCTACTGAGGCCATGCCTCTCCTTATATAGGCAGAGAGGCAATGGTCTCACTAGCCAGTCCGGCTGGTGGGCCCCACAGGTGGGTCCCAGCCGGCTAGTCATCTACAGTACCCGGTACAACTAGTCTCATCACAGTACGAGCGGTATGGTCGTCGTGGGCACAGTGAACACCATGTGAGCCTGTCGTCAGCATCGGGCCACTGTTCTCGTGTCACCCCACGAAGTCTTCGGTATGGTCGAGTAGTTGCCAGTCTTGTCATCGTACTAGGGCATACCACGCACTGTGCTGCACGTCGCCCTGTCCTCCTGATTGGTTCCGGCTACGCTGATGTAGCCGGCTGCTTCTCGCCGTTCCGGCTACCGTGAGGTAGCCGGCTTGTCTTGCTCTTGTCCGGCTGCACGCCGCCAGGATGGCGTGATCCGACTGCCATTGTTCTTGTCTGGTTGGGGTATCCGGAGATCATCCCCCCGACACTAGCCTCCGAGCGCGTGTAGATTTTGCCCTTAGGTGAAATGTGCGTGCACTCCTCATCATTTTGAATTTTCTGGCCGGCTAGGTTCGGAGGTTGCACTACCCGTGACATCAGTGCTGACGCCGGCCACGCGCGCACGCGCCATCATTACTCTTCGGTGGGCAGTGTAATGTCCCGTCGCACGTCGCCTCGAGAACCGCCGCCTGCCGCTTCGGTTTCTGCCCCAGGATCGTTTGCGTGTTGCCACCCTGTGCAAAGGATCCTGCACTGTGTGGAGGGCGGGGAGCACCTAGGGGAACGCCACGTGGCACCGCGGACGGTTCCGCTTCCGGGTCTATAAAGGGACGCCCGGGGGGAGCGGTTTGTCCCTTCGCTCACTGCCTCCTCTTTCTTCTCTTGCGCGCCTGCCTCTCTCGCATCACCTTGCTTCGCCACCGTCACTGTAGTCCGCCGCACCGCCCGTTTAACGTCGTCACCGGTACGGGCCACCGTCACTCTTCCGCCACAGCGCCTCTCAGTGAGCCGGCAATGGCAGCTGAGCGCGGAGCATGGTGCGGCTCCTCCGTTACGGAGGAGCACATCCAGAAGTATCGGGCGACTTGCGTCTTGCCGCCTGAGTAGGAGGTGGAGGTGCACCTCGCATCGGCGGGGGAGGAGTCGCTACAGCCGGCGGAGGGGGAGCGTGTTATCTTTCTGTCGCATCTGGCCTGCGGCTTCGCGCTGTCGGTGCACCCGTTCTTCCTCACCTTCCTCGCCTTCTTCGATCTTCGCCTCCACCACCTGAGCGCCAATGCCATCGGGATGCTGGTGCACTTCGTAGCTTTTTCCGAAGGCTACCTCGGGATCCAGCCAGATCTTGGGCTCTTCTGTCGGCTCTTCCGAGTCCGGACGTAGGTCCAATTCACCAAGGGGCCGCTGGTCACGTGCGGCGGCGCCTCCATCTACTAGCACACGCAGACCGGCTACCCCAAGTTCCGGCTGCACGATGCGGTACGGTTGGGGCAGCAGTCATACTTCTACGTCCGCAACCTCATCGCCAAGGACCGGATCAACTTGCCGTTGTTCTAGGACGTGGAGTCCTGATGTAGCCCAACATACAGAAATCACCTTTGGTCCACATCATGCCACAGTAATCATCACTCCAAAGGTGAACTCCTTCCATGCTTTGCCTTTCGATGGTTATTATGCGAATGGAATCCTACTTGAGACAAATGCCCATGATGTGACTAGGTCCATGAACATGATGCCAAGGAGATGTAGCAAGGATGGCTCTGGAGCCAAGACACCCAAGCAAGAGGCCTGGAAGAGAAGACGCAAGAAGCTGCTGCAGCAGGACCAGAGTCTCCGGACCAGCAGACCGAAGTCTTTGGTCTACCACACCGGAGTCTCCGGCTCGTCCCCGGACCGAGCCCCGAACCAGCACCTGGGACAGTCAGTGACCCCCTCCGGAGGCTGAACCGGAGATCGACCGGAGTCTTCGGCCCAGCCCGGAGTCTCCGGACCGCTACACCGGAGTCTCCGGACCGAGCATCGTGGGCCTGCACGCCTCAAGCTAGGCTTGGCCCATGTAACGTCCCAAACTTCCTGTTTATGCCTATTTTACCCCTAGCTCGTGGCTGGCCTATATATATGCCCTCACCCCCTCCTTGAAACCCTAGAGATGATGATGAATTAAGGCATGTGCCTAACCCTAGATGTGAACCCCCTCTCAATAGCAAATCTATGAGTTGTACAAGGCCTTGGAGTCGGTGCCCTTCTCCAAGTTGTCAAGACCCTCCTCAAGTGTTTGGTCTCTCCCTATCAAGGATTGGTTGCTACTCTCTCCTTGGTTTGGATTCTACCGTCCGCTTGCCGATCTCTCCTTTGGTGATTCTACCGCAAGGTCTCTCGCCGAGGATTCTATTGGATTGGTTGTTCGAACCAACGGGAGCAAATCGAATTGGGTGTGATTTGGCGTCTGTTTGTATCTTTACCTTGCATTCGAGTTGTGTTCATCGTGTTTTCCCACAATTCCGCCTCAAATCCGTGAAGATCGGGCCACTCCAAGGGTAAATCCATAAGGAGACCCATAACAACTAGTATCAGCAGCTTTTGGTTGCCACGGATTTGACTTCGCCCTTCGATTTCCACCATAAACTAAAAAATACCAAAAATATAGCCCCAAATTGCTTTTGGATCGATCTCTCGTTTTGGTGAGTCGATTGTGGTTTTAGTCTAATAGAAACTTGTCTTTGGAGTTGGTCTACTTGTGCCATGCGTTTCCCAGCCCAATTTGGTCGAAATTTTCTGGATTTGAGGGTTCAAGGGCCGAATTTCCGCTCAAGAACACGAGCTGTTCGTCGTGCAGACTCCAGACCGGAGTCTCCGGACCAGCAGGCCGGAGTCTCTGGCCTAGACCGGAGTCTCCGGACACCAAGACCAGAGTCTCCGGCCTACACCGGAGTGTCCGAACTAGCAACACCGGAGTCTCCGACCCTAACAAAAATTTTGGCCCCCTTTTCCTTTTTCGACTGATTTCCTTTTGACGTTTGTGTTTCGTGTGCATGTCTGTCAACTAACAAAAGCTTCTGCAACACCTCGCCCTCGACATCGACACCACGGAACTCGAACCAGCCCTCCACCAACGGTTGCAAGTGCGACATCACCACAAGCTATAACTTGCACCACCCTTGTAAACCCCTTCTTCCTTTGTGTGTTACCTAACCTATCGAGAGTAGATCATATTGTGTTTGCCCAAGCATTGTGCGCTTGCTCTTGCATAAATCATAGTGTAGAGGCAATAACATAAACTTGACTCCATAGCATAGCAAAGAAAGAGATACAAAAAAATCTTATAAGAAAAAGAAAAAGAGAAAGGTACCAATACAAAAGAGAGTCCAAAGCTTCTAAGAAAGAGTGCGAGCAAGAGCAAGGCAAGCGTACAAATCTGTTGCTTCTCCATCTTTTGGCAAACGGGCTACGGTCTCTCCTAGTGTTGGCACGACACCGAGCATTAGTCTTTGTTAGGACCAATTTTGATCGTTGCTCATTTTCATAGTCATGTTAGCCACATTAATCTCCACCGTGTGTGTATAGTCATAGGTTCTCGTCACCCTTTTGACCTTTTTCTTTGACTTTGTTTTGGTTGGATTTTACCCACTTTTGACAATAACCTTTTCATTTGGTTGTTCCATTTGCTATCCACCTTCCTACCCATCCACCATAGGCCTTTGTGTGTGTGTGTCTTGTGTATTCCCTTTGCTCTCGGCAAGAACAACCTTTCCAATTTTTGACTTGGTGAGGCAAGGTAGGACATAACATACCACCAATACCACCCTCGTTTCACTTGTGGTCAAACAACATGTCTAGGGAAAGCGGAGAAAGCGGAGATGGAAACTTCAACAACCAAGATGGTTTTGCCACGCGCCACAACTAATGGGTGCAACGCCAAGAATTCAATGCCCAATTTGAGAGGCTTGAGAACCGGCTTGATGAAACTTTTCGAGAATTCGACTATCGTGACCGGCAACGCCAAGTGGAGCACAATGCTCAATTCCAAGCTCTTCACCAAGCTATTGCCAACCTCGGCAACCGTCATGGACACCATTCAAGCTCGTCAAGTTCGTCTCGCACGCGCTCCTCAAGTCATCATGGCGACTCGTCGCGCCCCCATTCTCATCATGGAGAACCCCACCACCATAATGGGGAACATCAAGGTCGTCATCGCCATGAACAAGTGGTTGAGCCACAACATCAACAACCGCACCACGCAAGACGTCATGAACACCATGATCACCAGGCGCATCCGCAAAACCAAGAAGAGCATGGTCGCCCTCCACAACAAGCTATGGTATAAGCGCCACCACCACCCCAAGAACAAGAATGCCATGGTGAACACAACCACGTTGATAGGCGCCAACATCAGAACCATGACCATCGCCATCAACAACAACTTCATCGAGCACCACAATGGGATACAAGTGATGATGACGAGGCTGCACACCACGCGAGACGCAACAACCGCTATGCTCAACCCCATCATCGTCATCAACAACCATTGAATGCAAATGATCCCGAGCAAAGGCGTAGAAGAGACTTTGCGCATCAAGCTCCTCCTCAACCACGTCCTCGAGAAAATCAAGCTCCTCCTCCACCACCATGTTCACCAAGTGAAGCGAGCATAAGGCAAGATCGCCGCAACTACCACCGTGAACATGAAGAGGGCAAGTTTGGGAAGCTCAAGTTCATTATGCCCAAGTTCAAGGGAGAAGAAGACGCCGATGCATACATTGATTGGGAGCTCAAAGTTGACAAGATCTTCTGAGTCCACAACTACTCCGAAGAGAAGAAAGTTGCAATGACATTCCTTGAGTTTGAGGACTATGCAAACGTTTGGTGGGAAGACTTCCAAAAGAACCACGAGAAGAATGAGGAACCTCCAATTGAAACTTGGACCGAGATGAAGGAAGTGATGTACATGCGCTTCATCCCCAAGCATTATCGCCAAGATCTCTTCGACAAGCTACAAAACTTGAAACAAGGCACCAAGTCAATTGAAGAGTTCTATAAGGAAATGGAGAAAACCATGATGCGAGCTGATGTGAGAGAACTCGAAGAGCAAACCATAGCAAGGTTCCTCAACGGTTTGAGCCACCCAATAAGGAAGATTGTTTACTTTCAACCGTACAAGAACCTCACCGAGATCCTCCATCAAGCTACCAAAGCTGAGCGACACTTGCAAAAGGAGAATGCATACAAAAAGCCCAAGTCATACTTTGCGTCCATCAATGGAAATGCTCCCGCAAAGCCAACAAACCAAGCAACGAGCTCATCCAAGCAAGCAAAGACCGTGCTAGCACCCTCCTCCAACACGACATCGGATAGTCAAGTCACTTGCTTCAAGTGTGGAGTGAAAGGTCACAAGTCATATGAGTGCACCAACTCACGAGTGATGCTTACGAATGAGAATGGCGCAACCTACTCCGCAAGTGAAGAGGAGTATGAAGCTCTCACTCAACGAGCTATTGCAAGGACAGCCGCAATGGAAGAGGATGACCCACTTGTATGCGAGCATGATCCGGTCCCCGCACTTGTCATAGAACAAATCTCGCCAACAAACTCCATACCAAGAGAGGACCAACGCCTCAATATCTTCCAAACTCGTGCCGGAATTGATGGCAAGTCCATAAAAGTGATCATCGATGGAGGTAGTTGCCAAAACCTCGCAAGTACAGAGCTTTGTGAGAAACTAAAGTTGAAATGCATAGAGCACCCTCACCCCTACCATGTCCAATGGCTTGATGACAATGGAGCACTCAAGGTAACATCAAAGGTTCATGTCTCCTTCAAGATTGGACCATATGAAGACACCGTCGAGTGTGATGTCATGCCAATGTCCGTGTGCCACATGCTACTTGGAAGGCCATGTCAATACGATAGAGAAGCAATACATCATGGTTCCACCAACCAATACTCCTTCAAGTGGAACGACAAGAAATTTGTGCTCCAACCCATGACGCCCAGCCAAGTCATCGCATCCAACATGACACCCATTAACAGGATAAAGCAAGCTAAGGACCCTTGTGAGACGAGTGGTGAGAGAGTGAATCACCATCAAGAGAGTGAGTGCCACAAGCCAAAAATGAGTGGAAAAATCATGAGTGCCACGATGCAAGCCACAAAATGTGAGAAGAGAGACTTGAGTGTGACCCATACTAACAATCATTCATACAATTCTCTCTCTTTGTTGTCGGTTTTGCAAGGTACCCAAGATACACCACCAGCTACAAGGATAAGGCTACAAGATCTCCAACCACAACATGATGGCAATATGTACCACAAGCTCTTCAACAAGTTTGAGAATGGCTTCGACACTGGTGATCCGACCATGTACAAGAACAAGGCCAAGGACACACCTCCTTCCTTGCATGATGAATGAACATCGTCGAGGTCGACTCATTTTCAAGCGAGGGGAGATGGTGTAGCCCAACATACAGAAACCACCTTTGGTCCACATCATTACACGCTAATCATCATTCCAAAGGTGAACTCCTTCCATGCTTTGCCTTTTGTTGGTTATTATGCGAATGGAATCCTACTTGAGACAAATGCCCATGATGTGACTAGGTCCATGAACATGATGCCAAGGATATGTAGCAAGGATGGCTCTGGAGCCAAGACACCCAAGCAAGAGGCCTGGAAGAGAAGACGCAAGAAGCTGCTGCAGTAGGACCGGAGTCTTTGGACTAGCAGATCGGAGTCTTCGGTCTACCACACTGGAGTCTCCGGCCCGTCCCCGGACCGAGCCCCGAACCAGCGCCTTGGACAGTCAGTGATCCCCTCCGGAGGCTGAACCGGAGATCGACCGAAGTCTCTGGCCCAGACCGGAGTCTCCGGACCGCTACACCAGAGTCTCTAGACGGCTACACCGGAGTCTCCGGACCGAGCATCGTGGGCCTGCGCGCCTCAAGCTGGGCTTGGCCCATGTAACGTCCCAAACTTCTTGTTTATGCCTATTTACCCCTAGCTTGTGGCTGGCCTATATATATGCCCCCACCCCCTCCTTGAAACCCTAGAGATGATGATGAATTAAGGCATGTGCCTAACCCTAGATGGGAACCCCCTCTCAATAGTAAATCTATGAGTTGTACAAGGCCTTGGCGTCGGTGCCCTTCTCCAAGTTGTCAAGACCCTCCTCAAGTGTTTGGTCTCTCCCTATCAAGGATTCTAGTAGTGCTTGGTCTCTCCCCTTTGGGATTCTACTTGGTTGCTACTCTCTCCTTGGTTTGGATTCTACCGTCCGCTTGCCGATCTCTCCTTTGGTGATTCTACCGCAAGGTCTCTCACCGATGATTCTATTGGATTGGTTGTTCGAACCAACGGGAGCAAATCGAATTGGGTGTGATTTGGTGTGTGTTTGTATCTTTACCTTGCATTCGAGTTGTGCTCATCGTGTTCATCGTGTTTTCCCTCAATTCCGCCTCAAATCCGTGAAGATCGGGCCACTCCAAGGGTAAATCCTTAAGGAGACCCATAACAAGTCCAGCAGGTTGCAGTGGGATCTAAAGGTCTACGGCGAGAAGATGGAGTCGGATGCGATGCTGCAACACATGTGCGCCCTCGTCACCGTCGGTCTGACCGGCCTAGACATCACCCTTAGCTGGATGTCTAGGCTGATGATGCCGCTGCAGCAGCGAGCACACAAGATGTGCTTCTACTCCGGCCGGCTAGACCTGACCCGGCTCTCACGCCATGATCCCCGCTACAACAATCTGAAGGAGTGGGTGTGGACCATCACGAAGGAGCGGCTGCTGGAAGGCTGGTCGTTCGGGTTGCCCCTACAGCCGTGACAACCGCGCACCCTGGGTAAGTCTTCCAACCGGATTTCATTTTGGGCTTCTTGCCGTTTTTCCATCCGACTAATCTGCTTGCTTCTTCTATCCTTGGTAGATCTTCCCCGGTATCCTCTAAGAGGAGGGCGAGACTCCTCTTCAGAGCTGCACGCCTGACTTGCCCGAGCCCCACGCTCTTAGGTCCAGCGAGGAGTCTGATGGGGACGGCGACGTCTTCCCCAGCCGGAATGATGAGCCGGCTGCTGATCCTCACGCGGAGGTCGACGAGGAGGAGGAGGTCGCGCCGGCTCCCGAGCCATCACGGCGTCGTGCGATGGATCGCGACTCTAGCCAGTCCGGTGCTGGCGGGAGCACATCCAGCCGGTCAGGTGGCGGCGGAGGTGGCTCCAGCGGGTCCAGCGCCAGCCGGCCCGCCACGGAGGAACCGGCCCCCAAGAGGAGCCGGATCGACACCCTTCCCCCGAGCCGCCTTGGCCGCAAGAAGGGGCCGCCTCTAGTGGTGTAGGGGTAAGTTTTCTGTTTTTGGTGCTTTTGCTATCTTCCATTCGTTTTGCTTGTCTGGCTTTGGCTTATTTGCCTCTTGCTTTTTCCTTTCCTTTTGTCGTTCAGCACGCTGGTCTCCTTCGGCACTGCAAGCCCTACGCGGATGCCGACTGGCTCGCCGCCCCGCGCGCCGCCTGCGTCTGCCTCTGCCCCTCCTTCCGAGGCACCGCCTCCGTCACCGCCTCAAGATGAACCGGTTGCAGCAGCCGGAGAGGGAGCCCCCCCGCCGGTTACGGTGGTCCAGCCGGAAACGGTTGTGACTACCTCGCAAGGCGGGGACAGTTCTCCTACGGGGGCGCGGAGGGCCGCCACCGACAAGGAGCTCGTGGTTGTCTATGATGACAACTCGGAAAACGAGCCGGGGGAGGAGTGGAAGGTGGCGGTGGCCGTGGCGAAGGAGTCCTTGGTCGCCAACACGGTTGATGACGACGCCTCTTTTGCCGCCTCGCTGATGGATCTTGCTGCCACCCTCGAGCTGACGGTGAAGGAGAGCCGGCTACTTGAGGCCATGGCCGGCGGCAACCAAACCCTAGAGCAGAAGCTTGCTGCTGCCAACGGGACGTCGCAGAGTGAGTTCCCTCATCCGGAATCCTTTGTTTTTTTGCCGATAGTCGGTTTTTCGCAGCCATCCTGGTGTGTGCTCAGCAGGAAATCGATAGCCTGAAGAAGGCGAACGACCGGCTGAGCAAGTCCAATTCTATGCTCCGGCTACAGAATAAGGACTGGCACGCCAAGGTGGACGCCCTAGAGGCTACTGTGAAGGAGCACGACGCCACCCTCGCCAGCCGGGCCGAAGCCTTCAACCTTCTCGAGGACCAGAACAAGGACCAAGAGAAGGAAGTTAAGCGGCTGACGACCCGGGAGAAGGCCTTGGTGGAAGAGCTGATGCAGGTTGGGCACATGGCCAAGGGTAAGTTTCCTTTCCGACTCCCCTTGTCTTTCCAGATCCGGTATCCAGATCTAACGTTCTTTTTTCTGACAGCTTTTTATCCCGGCGTAGACCTACTGGCGTACAACTGGCTGCAGGATAATTGGCCGGGGGAACAGCCGACGGCCTAGGAGCTGGTCATCCTTCTTGGCGAGGAGGCTGCCAAGCTTCATCAGGAGGCGCAGGCTATCTTCTCCTTCTTGTGGCCGGATGCTCCGATTCTGGCAACGATGGCGCAGCTGGCCACCAAGGTGGCGGAGGTGACGTCTATCATCGACCGGCTGCGGGATTGGCGGCGCGAGTCGGGGCAGAGATGGCCTTGGCCCTCATGCTCTCCTGGTACAAGGACGCCCATGTCGAGAAGATCGACGGGGGTTTCCGTGCCGGTGCCGACCTTGCCGCCGTCCGCCAGGCCCATCTGGAGTTCCGGACCTCCGCTATCAAGATTGCTGACTACGTGGACATCGACGAGGTCCTCACTGACTCGGAGTCCGTCGGCACTCCGGATGCGAAAGCTTCGTCGCAGCCGGATGGTGGGGACGCCGGGACCGGATCAGCCGCCGCGCCTTCTCCGCCTCCCGAGACTGCCGCCAGCCAGGGCGCTCCGCACGGCAAGGGCCCTGCCGTTTAGCTATGACTCCGAGATGCCGGGTGTATTTGTCCATCTTGGTTTGTTTGAGACCCTATTATCTGTGCCGGTTGCTTCTGGCGCCGGGTGAACTCATGGGAGCTTCGTCTCCCTTTTTATGTTAGTCTGAACTGTTTTCACTTGCCTTCAACTTGTGTTTTTTGTATGTTCTTTCAACATTTCGCCGATTGAATTTATCCGGCTGACTTCACTCGGCTGAACGCCTTTAGCCGGGGGAACTGCAATTCCAGTGGGGGCGGGCCAGCGCACCCACTAGGTGTAGCCCCCGAGATTCGGAGCAGCTGGCTTAGCCCAGGTACTTCGAATCTTCTTTCTTTCCTCAAGTCTTTAACTTCATCCGACTAGACACCTCTTAGCTGGTTACTTTCGCTGGCTAGACGCCTGCAGCCGGGGGAACTTCCATTCCAGTGGGGGCGCGCCAGCGCACCCACTGGGTGTAGCCCCCGAGATTCGGAGTAGCTGGCGTAGCCAGGTACTTCGAATCTTCTTCTTTCTTCTCTTCCTGCCCTTGCCCTCACCTAGGCTCCAAATATCCAGCTAAACGCCTTTAGCCGGTCGGAAACTATAAGATTCCACTAGGGGCGCGCGAGCGCATCGAATGGGTGTAGCCCCCGAGATTCGGAGCGCTTGATGAAGGCAAGGACTTCGAATCTTCTTCTTCTCTTCCTAAATTCCGACTCAAAATAGTCATACAAAAAATATATAAACATACATACATTCTCACCCGTTAATAGGTTAGTTTGCTAAACTTTAGCCGGAAGGCGGATTTGTTTTTTGAAAACCAGCTTACACTTCTCTGGACACTTAGTCATTTTCTCATGTGCTCTGCTATTTTCGCTGCGTCCTTGCCGGGCAGCCGGGCTGCGGTCTGCAAACGGAATCGAAGGGAGCTGATAGTACATTACGCACGGTACTAACTGCTTAGTAGCCGGATTGTCTTAAGCTAGTTGCGAGGCCGGGACACCCGATCTGTCCCATCTCCTCCCCGTTTTTCATGTGGGATGCCTCGGGCTTTTTATCTTGCTAGCCGGATAGCCGGGTTGCGGTCTTTAGCTGAGACGAAGAGTGGGCCTCTGACATCATCGCACACTACTCAGTCGGTTTGTTGATTTAGTAGGTCGGGCCAGCTGGCAAGCCCCGGGTAGGGGTAGCCAGAGCCGGAAAAACTGAACCGGAAAACACATACACACAAATTTCTAGCAAGGAGCCCCCGAGTATCTCGTAGGGGTCCGCATTTTCATTCATAGAGTTTGCGGGATACATACACTGTCCGGTGACTAGGTGTAAAATGGGCGGAGCAATGTCGCGTACTAGGGGTGCTCCGTCTCCTCATCTGACTTGTCCATCTTGTTCTTGCGCGGCTGCTGTGTGTCGATGAGGTAGTAGGAGTCATTGGGCAGCGCCCAACTGATGATGAAGGGGCCTTCCTAGGGTGGCGATAGCTTCTGCATACCCTTCGTGTCTTGCACCAGCCGAAGGACCAGGTCGCCCTCGCGGAATGCGACAGGGCGGATCCGGCTTGAATGGTAGTGGCGTAGACACTGCTGGTACAAGGCCGATCTAGACAATGCCAGCTCGCGGGCCTCCTCGAGGAGGTCTACACCATCCTCCCGTGCTTCTTGGTTGGCCTTTTTGTCGTAGAGGAGCTTGTGCGGGGAGTCAAACTTGATGTCTGCAGAGAGGACGGCTTCCGAGCCGTAGACCAGGAAGAACTGGGTGTAGCCGGTTGATCTATTCGGCGTGGTGCGGAGGCTTCACATCACATCCGGAAGCTCCTCGATCCAACATCCGGGCGAGCGCTCCAAGGGCTCGATGAGGCCTGGCTTGATGCCGGCTAGCACTAAGCCGTTTGCCCTTTCGGCTTCCCCGTTGGACTGCGGTGCGCGACGGAAGCAAGGTCCAGCCGGATGCCCCTGTTGCTGCAGAATCAGGTGAAGGCCCCCTTGGCGAAGTTCGTGCCATTGTCGGTGATGATGCTGTTGCGGTAGCCGAACCGATTGATGATGTCGGTTAAGAAGGTGACGACTGTTGCCCCGTCCAGCTTCCGGATGGGCTTGGCCTCTATCTACTTTGTGAACTTGTCTACCGCCACCAGTAGATGGGTCATGCCTGCGCGCCCACTTGAAGGGACCGACCATGTCGAGGCCCCAAATAGCAAAAGGCCAGGTGATCGGTATGGTCTTGAGCACCAAAGCCGGCATGTGCCTGAGCTGCCCGAAGCATTGGCACCTGTTGCACGCGCGGACTAGTTGCTCGGCGTCCCCGAGGGCGGTGGGCCAATAGAAACCGTGGCGGAACGCCTTGGCGACTATCGCCCTAGAGGAGGCGTGGTGCTCGCAATCGCCCTGGTGGATGTCCTTGAGCAGCCGGTAGCCTGTGTCCACGTTGACACACCTTTGGAATATGCCGGATACGCTGCGCTTGTACAATTCTTTGTTGATGATGGTGTACATGTGCGCGTGGCACCGGATTTGCCTGGCCTCCACCTTGTCATTCGGAAGTTCTCCGTTGGCGATGTAGTCCAAGAAGGGCTCTGCCCAGGATGGTATCTCCCGGATGGTGAGGATGCTTCCGCTCTCCGGTTGATGGTCGTCGAGGGGTCGTCTGGATGAGGTACCCGGGACGGCATCCCCCGAGCCACTTGACGAGTTGGCTGCCCCCGGGTCTTGCGAGCCGGAGGGTACTGATTTGCCGGAGTTGGTGCGGGTCTTCTTCTTTGGAGGTTCTGCCGACTATGTCTGTCACACCGTCAATCGGGGCACTCCCTTCCTAGATGATGGAATCCGACTCGGGGGACGGGTTGATGGAGGGCTTGCGCAGGTGCTCCAAGGAGACCCCAGGTGGGATCGCCTGCCTAGTGGATCCGATTCATGCGAGTGAATCGGCTGCCTCGTTGTTGACGCGAGGGATGTGATGGAACTCACATCCGTCGAAGCAAGCACTGAGCTTCTATATATGGAACCGGTAGAGAGCCATGTTCGCATCGTGGGCGTCCTACTCTCCGGATACCTGTTGTACCACCAGATCCGAATCACCGAAGCAGAGGATCCGGTTGACATCGATCTCTCTAGCTAGTTGGAGACCGTGCGCCAGTGCCTCGTATCCGGCCACGTTGTTGGAGGCCTTGAAGTGGATCTGCAGGATGTACTCCAGCCGGTCTCCTTTAGGCGAGGTGAGCACGATGCCGGCTCCCAAGCCCCCGAGCATCTTCGACCCGTCGAAGTGCATCCTCCAATGGTCCGAATCCGGAACCGGAGGGAGGTACTGGGTCTCGGCCTAGTCGACGAGGAAGTCCGCCAGTGCCAGTGACTTGATCGTGAGCCAGGGCTCGTATTAGATGGAGTAGGTGGCGAGCTCGATGGCCCATTTGGCGACTCGGCCGGTGGCGTCCTTGTTTCCGATGATTTCCAAAAGGGGTGTGGTGCACACGACCTTAATCGGATGCTCTTGGAAGTAGTGCTTGAGCTTCTTGCATGCCAGGTACACGCCATAACACATCTTCTGGTAGTGGGGGTAGTTCTGCTTGGAGAGGGAGAGAACCTTGCTGAGGTAGTAGACGGGTCGCTGGACCGGCTGAGCCTTGCCTTCCTTGGGGCGCTCCACCACCAGGACGACGCTGACGACCCGGCTAATGGCTGCTATATAGAGCAACGTCGGCTCTTTGCTAGGCAGCATGGCTAGAACCGGCGCTGTGGATAGCATGCACTTGAGGTCGTGGAAGGCGGCGTTGGCCTGCACAGTCCAGGAGAACTTGTCCGTCTTCTTCATCAGCTGGTACAACGGGAGTGCCTTCTCCCCCAACCGGCTGACGAAGCGGCTGAGGGAGGCTAGGCATCCGGTGAACTTCTGGACTCCGAGCAGGCTCCTAGGCGGCTACATCCCCTCGATGGCCGCAATCTTTTCTAGATTCGCCTCGATCCCTCGTTGCGAGATGAGGAAACCGAGTAGTTGACCGGATGGGACTCCGAAGACGCATTTCTCCGAGTTCAGCTTCATCTGGTATTGCCGGAGGTTGCCAAATGTCTCTCCCAGGTCCTCGAGGAGGGTGCGCTTCTCCTTGGTCTTCATGACCACATTGTCCACATAAGCATGCACGTTTCAGCCGATCTACAAGTGCAAGCACTTCTGCATGCAGCGCTAATAGGTAGCGCATGCATTCTTCAGACCGAAAGGCATGGTTACATAGTAGAAAGCCCTGTACGGGGTGATGAACGATGTTTTTATCTGGTCAACCGAGTTGAGCCAGATCTGATTGTAACCGGAATAACAATCTAAAAAAGACAACAAATCATAGCCGGCCATGGAACCGATGACTTGATCGATACGGGGCAATACGAATGGGTCCTTTGGGCACGCCTTGTTCAGGATGGTGTAGTCGATACACATGCGCCAGGTCTTGTTCTTCTTCAACAGCAGGACTGGGTTTGCCAGCCAGTCCGGGTGGTACACTTCCATGATGAACCCGACTACAAGAAGTCAGATGATCTCGTCACCGATAATCTTCCTCTTCTCCTCTGTGAACCGGTGCAGAGGTTGCTTGACCGGCTTGGCATCCGGCCGCACATGAAGTGAGTGCTCGGCGAACTCCCTTGGTACACATGGCATGTCCTTGGGTGACCATGCGAAGATGTCCGGATTCTCATGGAGGAAGCCAACGAGCGCGCCTTCCTATTTGCTGTCCAAGTTGGCACCAATGGTGACGAACTTGGTCGGGTCAGAGGGGTCGAGCAGGATCCTCTTTGTCTCCTTTGCCGACTGGAAAGCTCCTTCTCCAGCCGGCTTGCTGCTAGCCGGCATGTCTTGATGGGCCATGGCCACGTTGCACATGATCACGCGCTTTTCTTTGGCTATGATGAGGGCCTCTGCCAGCTTGGAGCGGGCTGAGGCGCACTCCATCGACCGCCTGAAGCAGCCGGCGACGGTGATCACACCGTTTGGTCCCAGCATTTTCGTATTGAGGTATGCATAGTGGGGGATGGCCATGAATTTTGCGAGGGCAGGGCGCCCGAGGAGAGCGTGGTAGGAGCTCGTCAAGTTCACCACCTCGAACCAAATCGGCTCGCGGCGGAAATTTTCCTCGGTCCTGAAGATGACGTCTAGCTGGATTTTACCTAGCGAGGCGCAAACCGGTCCCGGCAGCACGCTGTGGAACGTCGTGGTAGTCGGGCGCAGGTCGCATTCGCGAATGCCCAGCTTCTCCAGCAAAGACCGGTAAAGGAGGTTGAGGCTGCTGCCTCCGTCAATGAGGACGCGCGAGAAACGACAGGTGCGCTCGTTGGAGACGATAAGGGGGTCAAGCACCATGGCGTAGCCCTCGGGAGTTGGAAGCTGCTCAGGCTGATCTTCTCGGCTCTAGGTGATGGGGGTTTCCGACCAGTTCAGGTACTGGGGGACCGGGGAGACGATGGCATTGACCTCCTTGGAGCGTCGCCTGCGACTGTGCTTGTCGTCCAACTCTGTCTCGAAGATGTGGTAGGCGGCATGCGGCTGGGGGTAGCCGTTGTTGTTGTTGCTGTCGTACCATCATTACCGGCTCCCCTAGCCGGTGGTGGTGGTCCACCAAGAGGGGGCGGGGGAGACATTGCTGGTTGCCCTGGTCCTTTAGCTGGCGGGTCCAGCTGCAGTTCCGGGTGGTGTGCATAGCCGGTTTGAAGGGACCACTATGCCACTTGCACGGGCCATCAAACATCTGGTCGAAGGTGAGTCGCGGCTTCTGTCTTCTTGCATCGCTAGCCGGTGCATCGGGCGCGCCCTCCACGGCATTGACCTGCCGCGCGTGGTAGCGGGGCTTCTGCTGTCCGGCCTAGTGGTCCCCATGGAACCGGCTGTCGTTGCCGTGGCGCCTGGAGGATCCGGCTTCCCTAGTCAGATTGCTCAGACGGTTGCAAGCTGGCTCCATAGTAGTCGGACGCCCGTCAGCACTTACTCGGAGGGGTTTCTTCATGGCGGCATCTGCTATGGCGTACTGGTCCGCTACCATCATGAGCTTCACCATGGTTTTCGGCTCGTCACATAGTAGCCGGTGGCGAAGCATGGTGCCTTCTCGGCATCCCTCGATGAAGAAACCAATGGCCTGGCTCTCCAGGATGCCCTCGCAAGTGTTGCGGAGTTCCTTCCACTTGGCGAGGTACTCGCGGTCGGTCTCGCGGTCTCCCTGGACGCACATGGCCAGGTCGCGTGGGCGTCACGGACACTTGTACATTCCGTTGAAGTTGCGGATGAACACCTTTTCGAAGTCTGGCTAGGCGTTGATGCTGTTGGGCACGAGGCTGTTGAGCCATGTCCTCGCTGACCCAGTTAGCATAAGGGGGACGTAGCGCACAGCTGTGCGCTTATTCCCATGGGCAATGCCGACTATTGTAGCATAGTCGGTCAGCCAATCTTCTGGCTTCATATTGTTGTCATACTTGGGGGTGTCCCTAGGCAGGGTGAACTTATCCGGAAACGGCTCGTTCCGGATGCGGGGTCCAAAACAAACCGGTCCGGTGGAGTCTTCCTCCTCCATAACGCGCGCTTGAGCGAGGAGCTCGATGCGGTCACGGGCATCCGGGTGATCCGGGTTGGGCGCCCCTACTCGGCCCAAGAGACAGGAACCGGCGGGTCTTGGCGCTCCGGTTGGGGGAGGGGGAGGTGGTGGGTTGCTGTTCACCGTTTGCTCCTGGTGCGGCTGGCCCTTGCTGCCCGAACCGCGACGCTTGCTACGGGCCTTAGCCGGCTGGGGAGAGGACGCCTGTTGGGTGTCGCGAGGCGCACCCTTCCTATTGACAGGCGGCTTGCTCCCCTTGGAGCAGCTGGGGTCCTCTTTCATCTGCCGGTTGGCGTCGTCCTGCTCATCCGTGATCCGGAGGAGCTCCTGCACCTGAGCGTGCTGGCAGGCTCGCTCCTCGCCCTCTAGGTTGGGCAGTTCATCTGTTGCGGCTCGTGCCGTGCACAGGTTCTTGATGGGTGTGTTGTAGGTGAGAGGGGGCACGGGATCCGCCTAGCTCGCCGCCCCGGCGTCGCACCTAGTCACACCGGCTCGGCTCTGCGGTAGCCAGAGTGAAGCCGTGCGCACGATCGTACTCGCGTCGGGTGATCTCGAGATGCTTGCGGGTTGCTGCCAACTCCATGGCCTCCTGGAGGAGAATCTATCTCTCCATGGTGAAGTTGGCCTCTGCCTCCTCTAGGTTATCCCCGAGGTTAGCCGGCGTGAGGAGCCGATCGATGGCCTCCTCTACCGGGTTCCGGGCCTGCGGTGGCGCGGAAGTTCCGCCTTCGTCCGCACCCTGCTCCCGCGTTTGGCGGGGGTAAGAGCTGGAACCGGCCATCATGACCTCGACGCCGTGGGAAACGACGGAGGTACAGCTGCCTGAATGCGGCAGCTCCGCGACGGAGACGATTTACCTAGGGAACCGTTCCGGAACGGTGGCGACGTAGACGAGGAGGTCGCCGAAAAGCAGGATCAAACCATTTGCTAGAATCGAGGTTCCGGTGAAACAGGAAGCATTGTCGATGATGCAGTCGAACTTGCTGAGCGTGAGCACCATGCCGGAGGCCACGCGTTCACCGGCTGAAGTGCGTGGTCCCGTGCGGAACGTGACTCCGGTCGAAGCCATCTTGCCCCAAGGTGGGCGCCAACTGTCGTTGTACTGGGAACGACAGTACCTAAGCAGGTTAGATAGAGGTGTGGGGACTAGCAGGGAAGCTATCGACGGCGTCCGCAGGCGGGATTGGATACAAGAAAGCTGGATGTAGGGAGTACCCAGGTTCGGAGCCCTCGTGATGAGGTAAAGCTCCTACTCCTGCCGATCTGACTATGAGCGATATACGGGCTACAAGTGCTCCTAGAGCTGTATTCTCTAGCTACTGCCTTAAATGCATTGAGACCAACCCTTTCTACTGAGGCCTTTCCTCTCCTTATATAGGCAGAAAGGCAACGGTCTCACTGGCTAGTCCGGCTGGCAGGCCCCACAGGTGGGTCCCAGCCGGCTGGTCATCTACAGTACCCGGTACAACTAGTCCCATCATAGTACGAGCGGTATGGTGGTCGTGGGCACCGTGAATGCCGTGTGAGCCTGTCGTTAGCATTGGGCCACTGTTCCCGTGTCACCCCGCGAAGTCTTTGGTATGGCCGAGTAGTTGCCAGTCTTGTCATCGTATCAGGGAGTACCACGCACTGTGCTACACGTCGCCATGTCCTCCTGATTGGTTCCGGCTACGCTGATGTAGTTGGCTGCTTCTCGCCGTTCCGGCTACCGTGAGGTAGCCGGCTTGTCTTGCTCTTGTCCGGCTGCGTGCCGCCAGCCGGGCGTGATCCGACTGCCATTGTTCTTGTTTGGCTGGGGTATCCGGAGGTCATCCCCCCGACATGCATCAAAGATGTTGATCTATATCTTAGTCAATTGCTTTTAGTGCCACACTAAGACGCTTTATGGACTTTTTGAGCTCTCACATATGGATGATGTTCAAACAATTTCCATGCACTTTGACCTTGCATATGCATTCCGTTTGCTATACTTGAGTTGTGCTAATAGTGTTGGGAACAAGAATGGACATGCCACAAATGGCATGCTCCTCTATCACACACAAACATATTTTGCTTGGTCTTTGTTGTATGAAGGTACAATTGCTTCCGCGTCAACCTCTATGGACAAAGAGTTGACAAGACGAACCGAAGAGAGTTACCTATGGCTGCCCTTCAATGAGCCATCTCTACACCCTAAGGTGACTTCCTTCTACTTGAGGACTCATGCTATAATCTTCATGAATTGGCTACACTTTGAGTGTTGCTTTGCTTTTCTGGTGAGCTTTGTAGGCTTCATAGAAGGTGAAGGGACATTGAAGTGTTGTCAATTCAATCTTCCCGAGGACAACAATATGGTGAACCCTAGGATCAAGAAGGTCTCTCGACATCTTCTACTTTGTGATAAGCGTATAGAGTCGAGGACGACTCTTTTTGAAGGGAGGGGAGATGATGTAGCCCGACCTTCGGTCGTTACCACATCATGGTCTCTAACTTATGCCAAGTCGTCATGCACTCCAAAGGTGAATCCGTTCCTCTATGCGAGCCCACTTCCTACCCCATTGAATGGTATACTACTTCATACTCCGTCCCATATCCATGATAGGTTCACACGAACAAGTACGGAGGCATGGGAGGAAGCCTGGAGCACCAAGACTGACAAGACGGAGGGTTGGAAGAGAAGACAGAAGAAGCAGAAGCTGGAGCACCGGATTCTCCGGCCTGCACACACCGGAGTCTCCGTCCTGAAGACACCGAAGTCTCCGGCCTACATACCCCGGAGTCTCCAGCCCATCTCCGGACCGACCCCCAGATCGAGCTCGAGAACAGATACAAGGCCACTCCAAAGACGGACCGGAGACCAACCGGAATCTCCGGCCCAGACCGGAGTCTCCGGACCACCACACCGGAGTCTCCGGCCTAAGCGTACGGGCCTGTGCGCCGCTAGCTGGGCCTTTGGCCCATGTACCCCTTAGTCCGCCCAGACTTTCCCCTTTTATTCCTAAAGTACCCTTGAATTAGTGGTTGGCTTATATATAGTGCCCCCACCCCATCATGTAACCCTAGGCATAGATGATAGACTAAAGACAACCCCCTTTGTGGAATCTCTAGTTTTGCCTCATCCCCTTCTACCAAAGGGGATCGACTATCGTCACCACATTGTTGGATTTTGCATCGCGCCTCCCTCGTTGTACAAGGCCTTGGCATTGGTGTCCCTTTGCCAAGACGTCAAGACCCTCTCCAAGGTGTTCTTCCCTCTCTACGTGGGATCAAGGGAGCACGTTGACCGATCTTTCCTTGCGAGGATTCTATCGGACCGGTGGCCACTGGTGGGAGCAATCGGCCTTGTATCATGTGTTTTGCATGTGTTCATCGTGTTCTTCGCGAGGTGTGCGTCCGCTTCCGCTACCTTCTCCCTTTCCCCTCGCTTTCCCATCGATTTGACCATGAGATCCATGAAGATCGGGCCACCCACGGGCTTACCCCATAACACTGCGCAATCCGCAAGTCGCGTTCGAGCTGTTCCTTCGCGGCCTGCCGATTAGAGGATTCCCTCTGCTGGACCTGAAGACAGTAAAACAATAAGAGACTAGATGACGAAAGTTCTAAGTGTCTAGCCGCTGAAATTCAGCAACTAGACCCTCAGGGACTGGATGACTAAAGTTCTAAGCATCTAGCCGCTGAAATTTAGCACCTAGATCCTCAGGGACTGGACATACCTGGATAGCAGCACCTAAGATGATGTGAAGCTCGCTGGCATCCGCTGAAGGAACCATGAATGATGTATGCCCGCGTTGCTGCCCAATGCCACCATCAACGATGTAGCATCCCATCTGTCTAACATATGTAATGCTACATGGTCTAGTAATATAATTGCTACTTCTTACATATAATTGTTGCATCATAATTATATTATGCTGAATTCTCTTACAACAACAGCTTCCAGAAAAGTCTAAAGATGGCACCATTTGAGGTTCTATATGGATGCAAATGCAGAACTCCGATTGGTTGGTCGGGCGCAGGTGAAAGAACATTGTTTGGCCCCGACATTGTAACTCAAGCGGAGGAGAAGGTTCACATCATTCTTGAAAACCTGAAGGTTGCTCAAAGTCGCCAGAAGAGCAACTATGACAAAAAGCACATGGACATGGAGTATGTCCCTGGTGATCTCGTTTACCTTCGTGTCACTCCCATGAGAGGCACGCACCGGTTTGGTATCAAAGGAAAGCTGGCTCCTAGATACATCAGTCCTTTCAAAGTTCGTGGAAGAAGAGGAGAAGTTGCTTATGCTCTTGAGCTCCCTGAAAAACTCAAGTTCCATGATGTTTTCCATATCTCTCAACTCAAGAAGGGCTTCAAGGATCCCGGCAGGACCGTGGACCATGAACTCATCAATCTCCAAGAAGATTTGTCTTATCAAGAACACCCCACAAAAATCCTAGAAGTCGCAGAAAGAAGGACTCGCAACAAGTCCATCAAGTTCTGCAAGGTGCAGTGGTCGCACCATTCCGTTGATGAAGCCACTTGGGAACGCGAGGATGGGCTCCGTCCCAAGTATCCTACCATCTTCGTGTCTTTTTCTTCTTCCTAGAATCTCGGGGCGAGATTCCTGCTTAGTGGGGGAGAGTTGTAGCATCCCATCTGTCTAACATATGTAATGCTACATGGCCTAGTAATATAATTGCTACTTCTTACATATAATTGTTGCATCATAATTATATCATGCTCATGTCATCATGCCACATTGCATTTGAGCATCATATAAAACCCTTTTCATTTGGTTCTTATCCCATATGCATTATTAATTGTATTTGTTTCTTGATATATTGTATTTGGTTCTTGATAAATGCTTGATGCCCAAGTTGAGTTGGGGGCATATCTTTTATTCAACTCCACCACATTTTCCTTGTCACCACCTTATAATTCCACCATCCTAATTATCCATAAGCTTTTACACTTTTCCTTTGGCATTTAAATCTAGCTCATATGGGTTGGGATGTATCCTCTTACAAATCCACATGCTCACATGAAAGCATGATGTTGTTTTCACATTATTGATATGTGGAGCCACTTCTGTATGCTTTGTGAGTGTCACCTTTTTTTCTAGCTTCCATATGGATTTTTGGAATAGTTGCTCATGTTGGAATATTTTGAGGATATTATGCACCTAGTGGAATATACACACTAGCATGTCCAAATTATATTCAAATTTGAGCATCTCCATCTACTCCACTTGGAACATCTTTCTAATTCTTTTAGCTTGTCCTTACTCCATATTTTCGAATGCATGTGTATAAATGCCATGATTATTATTTTGTTTTCACAAGATTAGACATGGCATTTAATGCCCATGCATGGGCCATGCAACAAGCCTCACCATTCCATTCTTTTGGTTTCTACTTTGATTTTTGAATGGATCCTTTCTTTTGTGAGCTCCCCTTTTTCTCTCTCAACCTCCTCATCTGGATCTTTGTTTTCCTTGCCATGTGCATCAAGCCCTCCCTACCTCTCACCTCCTCCATGCATGATCATGTGAGATCACCCCCATATCCATCTTTTCCCTATACTTGATCATGCACTTGATCATGCATCACCAAAACCTACCTCTCCATCTCACCTCCCCTTCTTGCTTGATCTAGTTGGATCATGCTAGATCCCTAACCCCTACCCCTCTTATCCACCATGCCACACCCTTGTCACCCTCATGTGATGCTCATGGGGATGAAACCCTAACCCTCACCTCACCACCCTACTCTCACCATGCCGAGGCACCTCTCCCTCTCTCTGCTAGCAAGGGCCCACCCTAGCCCCCTCTCTATCCCATGCCGAGCTACCCCAACCCTAGCTAACCACTCCCTCCAACCCTAGCCATACCCGAGCCTCCCCTCTTCCTCTACTCTCCCTCTCTCCCTGCCAGGCAAACCCCATACCCGAACCACCCTGCGCCCCTGGCCCAGTTGCAGCCCCTGGCCTCCCTACCCCTGCCCTAGTCGTGCCCAGCATGTGAGGTTGAAAAGGTGCCCGAAGCCACCTTTTTCCTCCCAAGCCCCCACGGCACCCCTCTCCTCTCCTGTCCCTATCTACTCCCTCCTCTCTGCCTGTTGTCGCCAGATCCACCAGAGCCTCGCCTTCCCCTCCTTCCCCACCTACCGCCACACCTCCCTCTTCCAACCCTGGCGATCCACCGTCGGCCTCCACCCTTCCTCAACAAAACACGGCGGCGGGCGGGTGTGTTGGCGTTGGGGAAGACCGAGATGAACCTCTGCATCGTCCCCGTACATGCAACCGAGGAGGAGCCGCCCTGTACCTGCCGGCCACGCCGAGGTCCCGACGAAAACCCTAGCCGGCTGTGCGTCTGCAATGCCGCCGATCCTCTGTGCCTCTCACCGTGCCACCACCACCAACATCACCGCGGTGAACCCCCGCTCCCCCAGACATCCTCTCTCTGAGATCCGCTTCCTGTGCACGCCAGGCGTTCCGACGAGCTCCCTCGGTGCATGGTGTTCGCCGGCAGTCGTCCCGTTAAGCGCCGAGTTAGGCTTACCTAGCCGCGCAGCACCAACCCAGCATTAATCCCACCTAGCCGCTTTGGTCACCGCCGCCTGCGCGAGCGTGAGAGGTCGCGAGGTCGATACCCCGTGGCGTCGCGCACCGTTCGTCAGTTTCATCAGAAACGCAAGGGAAGAAAAACAGTAGCAGTTGCACACTTTGCATATCCCCCCCAACCTTTTGTTTCATCAACCCGCGCTCCCTCTAGGCCCACCTGTCGGTCTCCTTGGCCGTTTTACAGAAAGGGACCGGAGGTTCCAAAAATCTCAACCCGTAGTCCCCGCTGTGCCGCGTGGCACCACCCTGTTCGTCCGCTGTCGCGTGGGCCTCTTTCTACGCCGGACCCACCGGTAGGTGCCTGCGGCTGGCTATGCCCGCGGTGAGAGATGCTTGCAGTGCACAGTGTATTGCCAGCTCAGCGTGGGCCCGCTTGTCAGCCGCTCGGTCTAGCTCGGCCTGTGTATAAAAAGTCTGGGTGTTTGTCTGTTTTAAATAAAACAATTTCAGAAATGTTTAAATATGATTTAATTCTGTTTTAAATAACTTTTAATTTGTAATTCCAAATAATACAAATGATATATGTTTTGGAATCAGAAAAATGTGAGGATTTCAAATATGCTTTTCAAAATATTATTTGAGCACTTTAAAATTTCGAAATTGTTTAAATACAATAAAAAATGCCTTTTCTTAAATAATTAATAACTTTAATTCTACAACTCCAATTTCGACAAATAATATGTCTAAATCGATCAGCGCGACGAACCCGTTATAACTATGCATTCCATGTTCTGAATTGCAGCATGCATCATATTAATATTAAGTGGACAGCAAGTGTTATGGGAGCAAAACATGACCAAAACTCAATAAAATGCTTTATTCTTGTACCCCACACCTCACTCATGCCATGCTACTTTATTGCCATGTAAATTGTGCATCATTCATCATGGCATGCTGGTTTGATTGTCGCATTTTAATTCATATGCTTGTGCACTTTATTTATGTTGGCCCTTGTTTGTTTGGTTCTTCTTCGAATAGACGCCGAGCAGGGGAAATATCAGGAATCCTAGGAGTACTACCAGATCCTTCTCTCGCTTCAACTGAGCTGCCAGGAAAGCACCACCACATGCTTGCATACATATAGTACCTATTGCCTCTATCTTATTCTTGCATCATTGAGTCGCGATTGCATTAAATTGAATCCCAAGTACTGCATAGCCTTACTTTTAAACCCCACCGAAGCTTGTTCCTCCATCCCATGAGCCATTACTACAGGAGTTGTTTGAGCCATGCGAGTCGTAGAACAGCATGTGAAGGGTATGTGAGTGTCTGATGGATAATGAGGTACCTAAACCACTTAACCTGAGTAGTAATGGGATAACTAATGAAAGTGGCACCGGTGAGCAATATCCGCTATTTGGTTTTTCATGCTCAATTGTGTCCCGTAGGACCCCGAGTATTTTATTCCTGTTCCTTGACTATTCGCACTATCCATATCCGGGAGGCCTTATGGACCCCCCTGAGCCAGAGCTTGATTCATTTCTATTTCTTGGGGCCACAAAGTAGTTTGGGGTTTTGTTACTATCCTGTACTTATGCCATGCTTTACTGTTTTATTTAAGATTGTGCGTGGAGCACCTGTACTATTTTGGATGCGGAATGTTTTCGCGGTATCGACAAGCCCAGTCACATTTTCGGGTTCCCAGTCGTTTACAGCCATTGACGCAAACCTTGGGTCCATCTCGGAGCCGTCCAACTTTGTTGCGGGTAGCTTAATGGGGTGGCCCCCTGAAATATTTCTGAATCCTGTGATCGCTTTATCGTGAATGCCTCGTTGGATTTTGATTTGGTTTTTCCGAGGTTGATCGAGTGTATGTTGCTATTTGTGCACCCCTGCAGGGTAAATCTTTCTGAAATCCGTGTCTGCGGTTATGGACGACTTAGAGCACAGTTTCTCGATCATAGATAAGTATAACTAAAGTACCGCTTTTAATTTGACTAAGTACCTAACTAGTAAATAGTGCAATACTCATGGAATGGTTAATAAAACTGCCAACAGATGGGTTGTTTGTCCGCTTTCTCGTTGGTAAGCGAGAAGGAGGATGGATCTGTTAATTATACTGTTATAACTGTTGTTACTAATTAACGGACATCCGTCTATCATTGGTTAGGCGGATGGTTAGCGATTATCTATAGACATGTTAGTTATTATCTTTTGCTGCAATTGTGTCACCCCAGGTATATGTACCCTTTAGAGGCATAAAGACTTGCTGAGTACCCCTAGGGTCTCACACGATAATTTGTTGATTCAGATGAACAGGTGTTTTCGCAAGATGGATACTGGGTGGAGGAAACAGATGATGTTGGCAACGATCACTCGGTGTAGAGATTCCGGGGATGGTGATCCGTGAGATCTGTGGGCGGGATGTGTTTATTTATGTGGCATCTTATGTCGATTTGCTTCTTATCCATACTCGGATCTTGACTTCCGCTTCCGCCTGATACTCTGTTGATTGATGTACGAGGAGGTATCCTAAAATATTATCTCTATCTAGGATATTTGGATCTTGTCGTATGGCGTTGCAATATATTTCTAGTTCTTTTAGATGGTATGGCTCCGAGAACAGTTGTATGGTGGCTTGCATACATACTCACTTGTGTATGTAGTTGATCCCTTTGCCTGCCGACTACGCCGCTCGTTCTTGTCCCGATGTTCTGGAAGTGGTTAGGACGGCCGACGGGTCTACTTGTGGGTGGCCCCCGGGCCCCCACCGTACTATTTTAACCACTTTCGCTCATCCAGGCATGCAACTTAGAGCGTAGTGTCTGAGGTAGTTACAATTGGTATCAGAGCCATCCCGCCCTTCAGGGTCTCAGCCAAACGGTCATTGTCAGTCTAGCAAATATTTTGGTAGCTATGTATACTAGGGAAAAACAAAACGTGAGAGTAGGACTACTTCAATTTTTCTTCTTACCCACCCACCCACCCTTTTCTGGTAAGGAAGTGTAACGTTTTCAATCCTCTTCTAAAATTCAAACTAGGATTCACGTGTTCTGGGTTCCGTAGTACCATAGATTGTATGTGTATGTGTGTGTGTAATTCCTTGTCTATTTGTTGCATCCAACTTGTTATCACTATCTGCCTTTTGGTTATCAACTGTTGGTACATTCCATACCGACAGGCCCTTGTAAACTGACGCGATCTATCTGATTCGTTGTATACCGACGCGATCTGTCTTACTCTTTGTTATCCGACGCTATATTGTTTGGGGTGTTTGTTTCCATAGTTACTAATCTTTAGGTTCATCTTAAGAAAGAAGGAAGTTGGGATATGTGTTTTACTTATTCATGTGCGGTGTAATGATTTGAGTGCGGGATGGAGTCGCGACCATACCACTACTGTTATCATTCGCTCTTGTATATTGAATTGGTAGAGTTACTAATCTTGATTAGTTAAGTGGTTTTGCGCATATAGTGGTATTTTAATGCCGAAATTTGCAGAAATTTTTTCTTTGATAGCTTTGTGTACCACACTCCTTGTTCAGTCGTGTGCGATATGCTTAATATCTTCTAGGCGCTTTGAACTTTGTTGATATTTTAATATCATCTTAGTAATTTGTATCCTTTAATCTTGGTTAATTCCATTTTGGTACTATTTTGGATTATTATTATTTTCCATTTTGGTACTGACTTGAGTTTTATATCAATCACAGGATGGCACCACCACGCCGTTCTAAGGAGGACATACCACCTGAACTGGGGGCTGGGTTGGCAAGTATTGCTAATGCCTTGGGAGCAATGCAGTAGAACCAGCAGCGATTTGAAGAAAGTGTCAGGAGGGATGAGTTTGTTCCGCTACCTCCACCTCCCAAGCGAGGAGACATCAAGAGTTTTCTGAAGTTCAACCCGCGCCACTTTGAGGTGTCTGATCAGCCTCTGGACGCAGATGATTGGCTACGTGAGATGTCAAGGTTACTGATGACTGCTGATGTTCCTGAGCCAGAATGGGTAAAATGTGCCACTCACCTTCTGAAGGGAGATGCAGCTCTATGGTGGGAGAATTACCTGAAGGCAAACCACTCTGAGTTTCAGCCTACTTGGGAACAGTTCACTGGAGCTTTCAAAGAGCAATATCTGTCAGAAATTGTCATGGAAAGGATGAAGGAAGTGTTTCTGAACCTCAAGCAGGGCAATGACAATGTCAATACCTATATCAGGAACTTCATGAACCTTTCTTGGTATGGTGGCGATGAGATTTCTGATGACAAGAAGAAGCAAAAGAGGTTCAGACAAGGGCTCAATGCATCTATCAAGTATGCAATCACTCATGCAAGGCCAGGGTCTTTTCTGGAACTCCAACATACAGCTCTGCAGGAAGAAGCAAGTAGGCAAGTGTTTGAGGAGTCCAAGAAACACAGCCGTGACGCAGCAAGCTCTTCAGCTATGACAGCTCCTTCTAAGCGCCGCGTGTGGGTCCCTAACACCCCGCCGTCGCTCCCGGCTCCACCAAGACCGTCAAGCTGCGTGGCAAGGCCACCAAACTCCTTCACCGTGGCTCCTAGGGGCTACAACCACAACTAACCTGGAACACCTGGCGGAGTCCCTGGCTACGCTGCTCCATGTCCACCTGGTGCCTATTACACCTATGGGAACACTGGGCATCAACACTGGAATTGTCCAATGAACAACAAAGCTCTTCCTCCACCACCTCCAAGACCTGCGGCAAGCTCTTCTATGGTTCGTGCACCTCCACCTCGGGCTCTCAACATCATCACCAAGCCCGGGTCTACGGTTGCTCGTGCCAACTGTGTCAACATCGCTCAAGCCGAGCATGCACCTGGAGTTGTGATGGGTATGCTTCCCGTTAACTCAGTTCCTGCACGAGTTTTGTTCTATTCTGGTGCATCGCATTCATTTGTGTCTCACAAATTTGCAAATGAGCATGAGCTAGCTATAGACCAGCTGGATAAAAAGTTAATGGTTCTTTCTCCCGGGGCAAGAATGCTATCTACCAAGATCATCCATGGCAATCAAATTGAGATTGGTGGTTCTTCTTTTCTGGCCTCATTGATCATTCTCGGCAACTCTGACATTCATGTTATCTTGGGCATGGATTGGTTAACAGCAAATGCAGCTGTGATTGATTGTGCTGAATGCTAGGTTTCTTTGAAACTTCCTGAAGGCCATATAGTCTATTCTCCAAGTATGACTCCTGCAATTCAGCTTTTCTCTTTGGCGGCTCTGAATGATGATGCTATGGAAGCTATTCAGAGTGTTCCGGTGGTCTGTGAGTTTCCAGATATTTTTCCTGAAGAGTTGCCAGGTATGCCTCCTGATCGTGAGGTCGAGTTTGTGATTGAGCTTGAACCTGGTACCGCTCCTATCTCCAAGCGGCCTTATAAAATGGGTCCTGCTGAGTTGGCTGAACTCAAACGTCAGCTTGATGAACAAGAGAAGTTGGGTTCCATTCAGCACAGTACTTCTTCTTGGGGTAGCCCAACCATCTTTGTGAAGAAGCGAGACAAGACTGATAGACTTTGTGTTGACTATCGGGCTCTCAATGCTAAAACCATCAAGAATAAATATCCCCTTCCACGGATTAATGATCTCTTCGATCAGCTAGCTGGAGCTGTGGTATTCTCTAAGCTTGATTTGAGAAGTCGATATCATCATATCAAGATTCGCAAAGAAGATGTTCCCAAAACAGCTTTCACCACCCACTATGGCCTGTATGAGTACACGGTCATGTCTTTCGGTCTCACCAACGCACCTGCCACCTTCTCGAGGCTTATGAACTCGGTTTTCATGGAGTATATCGATAAGTTCATTGTGGTCTATCTGGATGATATCTAGTCTATTCTAAGTCAAAGGAAGAACATGAAGAACACCTTCGGTGTGTCCTAAATAAGCTTCGTGAGAATCGCCTGTATGCAAAGTTCTCCAAGTGTGAGTTCTGGCTGCCTGAAGTCACCTACCTTGGTCACGTCATCTCCGCCAAGGGCATTGCCGTCAACCCAGAAACTGTTAAGACAATTGTTGACTGGCTTCCACCCATAAATGTCAAAGAAGTCTGGAGTTTCCTTGGTTTGGCTAGTTACTGTTGTCGCTTCGTTCAGAACTTCTCGAAGATTGCGAAGCCTCTTACCGATCTCCTCAAGAAAGGCAAGAAATACCTTTGGTCTCCTGCATGTCAAGCAAGCTTTGAAACACTCAAAGAGAAGCTCACTTCCACACCAGTCTTGATTCCTCCAGATGCATCAAAGCCTTTCCAGATATTCTGTGACGCCTCATTGCAAGGATTGGGTGCGGTCCTTATGCAAGAAAAACAAGTTGTTGCTTATGCCTCTCGACAGTTGAAGACGCATGAGATCAACTATCCTACACATGACCTCATACTTGCAGCAGTTGTCTTTGCTTTGAAAGTATGGAGGCACTACTTGCTTGGCAACCGTTGTCAAATCTTTTCTGATCACAAGAGTCTGAAGTATATCTTCACACAGCCTAATCTCAACCTTCGTCAGAGAAGGTGGATTGAAGCAATTAATGATTTCGATTTGACCATCAACTACACTCTGGGCAAAGCTAATGTCATGGCCGATGCTCTTAGCAGAAAAGCTTATGTCAACAACCTCATGGTGGAAGAACAATAACCTCTCTTGTGTGAGGAATTCCGCAAGCTCAACCTTGAAATTGTGGATCAAGGGTATCTGCTGAACCTTCTAGCAACCCCTCTCTTGGAAGAAAAAGTTCGCTCCATTCAACTTGGTGATCCTTACACTAAAAAGATCATCTCCAACATTCAGCTTCCGAAGTATGAGTCCTTCCACGTCGACGACGAAGGCGCTCTTTTCTTTGAACACCGGATGTTTGTTCCAGACTACCCAGGTTTAAGAGAGAAAGTTCTTAAGGAGGCGCATGATTATGTTCTTTCTATCCACCCTGGCAGCACTAAGATGTACATGGACTTGAAAACACAGTATTGGTGGCCTGGGTTGAAACGATATTGTGCCAAGTATGTCTCGGAGTGTGATGTCTGCCACAGAGTTAAAGCTATCCATCAGAAACCTTCCGGTCTTCTACAACCATTGAAGCCTCCGAAATGGAAATGGGAGAAAGTAGAGATGGACTTCATAACTGGTTTTCCAAGGTCATAGAAGGGCAACAATGCAATCTTTGTTGTCATCGACATGCTTTCTAAAGTGGCTCAATTCTTCCCCGATAAGGAAACAATTTTTACAATTCAGTTGGCTGAGCTCTATATCAACAGAATTGTCTCTCTATATGGGGTTCCTCTTGAGATCAGCTCAGACCGTGGAAGCATCTTCACTTCCAAGTTCTAGGGAAGTTTCCAAAATGCTTTAGGAACAAAATTGAACTTCAGCACTACCACCCTCAGTCGCAAGGACAAGTTGAAAGGATCAATCAGATTCTGTAGGATATGCTCCGTGCCTGCGTTATCTCTTTCGGCATGAAGTGGGAAGAATGCCTTCCTTATGCTGAATTCTCTTACAACAACAGCTTCCAGAAAAGTCTAAAGATGGCACCATTTGAGGTTCTATATGGACGCAAATGCAGAACTCAGATTGGTTGGTCGGGCGCAGGTGAAAGAACATTGTTTGGCCCCGACATTGTAACTCATGCGGAGGAGAAGGTTCACATCATTCTTGAAAACCTGAAGATTGCTCAAAGTCGCCAGAAGAGCAACTATGACAGAAAGCACACGGACATGGAGTATGTCCCTAGTGATCTCGTTTACCTTCGTGTCACTCCCATGAGAGGCACGCACCGGTTTGGTATCAAAGGAAAGCTGGCTCCTAGATACATCGGTCCTTTCAAAGTTCGTGGAAGAAGAGAAGTTGCTTATGCTCTTGAGCTCCCTGAAAAACTCAAGGTCCATGTTGTTTTCCATATCTCTCAACTCAAGAAGTGCTTCAAGGATCCCGGCAGGACCGTCGACCATGAACTCATCAATCTCCAAGAATTTCTGTCTTATCAAGAACACCCCACAAAAATCCTAGAAGTTGCAGAAAGAAGGACTCGCAACAAGTCCATCAAGTTCTGCAAGGTGCAGTGGTCGCACCATTCCGTTGATGAAGCCACTTGGGAACGCGAGGATGGGCTCCGTGCCAAGTATCCTACCCTCTTCATGTCTTCTTCTTCTTCCTAGAATCTCGGGGCGAGATTCCTGCTTAGTGGGGGAGAGTTGTAGCATCCCATCTGTCTAACATATGTAATGCTACATGGCCTAGTAATATAATTGCTACTTCTTACATATAATTGTTGCATCATAATTATATCATGCTCATGTCATCATGCCACATTGCATTTGAGCATCATATAAAACCCTTTTCATTTGGTTCTTATCCCATATGCATTATTAATTGTATTTGTCTCTTGATATATTGTATTTGGTTCTTGATAAATGCTTGATGCCCAAGTTGAGTTGGGGGCATATCTTTTATTCAACTCCACCACCTTTTCCTTGTCACCACCTTATAATTCCACCATCCTAATTATCCATGAGCTTTTACACTTTTCCTTTGGCATTTAAATCTAGCTCATATGGGTTGGGATGTATCCTCTTACAAATGCACATGCTCACATGCAAGCATGATGTTGTTTTCACATTATTGATATGTGGAGCCACTTCTGTATGCTTTGTGAGTGTAACCCCTTTTTCTAGCTTCCATATGGATTTTTGGAATAGTTGCTCATGTTGGAATATTTTGAGGATATTATGCACCTAGTGGAATATACACACTAGCATGTCCAAATTATATTCAAATTTGAGCATCTCCATCTACTCCACTTGGAACATCTTTCTAATTCTTTTAGCTTGTACTTACTCCATATTTTGGAATGCATGTGTATAAATGCCATGATTATTATTTTGTTTTCACAAGATTAGACATGGCATTTAATGCCCATGCATGGGCCATGCAACAAGCCTCACCATTCCATTCTTTTGGTTTCTACTTTGATTTTTGAATGGATCCTTTCTTTTGTGAGCTCCCCTTTTTCTCTCTCAACCTCCTCATCTGGATCTTTGTTTTCCTTGCCATGTGCATCAAGCCCTCCCTACCTCTCACCTCCTCCATGCATGATCATGTGAGATCACCCCCATATCCATCTTTTCCCTATACTTGATCATGCACTTGATCATGCATCACCAAAACCTACCTCTCCATCTCACCTCCCCTTCTTGCTTGATCTAGTTGGATCATGCTAGATCCCTAACCCCTACCCCTCTTATCCACCATGCCACACCCTTGTCACCCTCATGTGATGCTCATGGGGATGAAACCCTAACCCTCACCTCACCACCCTACTCTCACCATGCTGAGGCACCTCTCCCTCTCTCTGCCAGCAAGGCCCACCCTAGCCCCCTCTCTATCCCATGCTGAGCTACCCCAACCCTAGCTAACCACTCCCTCAAACCCTAGCCATACCCGAGCCTCCCCTCTTCCTCTCCTCTCCCTCTCTCCCTGCCAGGCAAACCCCATACCTGAACCACCCTGCGCCCCTGGCCCAGTTGCAGCCCCTGGCCTCCCTACCACTGCCCTAGTCGTGCCCAACACGTGAGGGAGAAAAGGTGGCCGAAGCCACCTTTTTCCTCCCAAGCCCCCACGGCACCCCTCTCCTCTCCCGTCCCTATCTACTCCCTCCTCTCTGCCTGTTGTCGCCAGATCCACCAGAGCCTCGCCTTCCCCTCCTTCCCCACCTACCGCCACACCTCCCTCTTCCAACCTCGGCGATCCACCGTCGGCCTCCACCCTTCCTCAACAAAACACGGTGGCGGGCGGGTGTGTTGGCGTTGGGGAAGACCGAGGTGAACCTCTGCATCGTCCCCGTAAACGCAACCGAGGAGGAGCCGCCCTGTACCTGCCGGCCACGCCGATGTCCCGACGAAAATCCTAGCCGGTTGTGCGTCTGCAACGCCGCCGATCCTCTGCGCCTCTCGCCGTGCCACCACCACCAACATCACCACGGTGAGCCCCCGCTCCCCACAGACATCCTCTCTCTGAGATCCGCTTCCTGTGCACGCCAGGCGTTCCGACGAGCACCCTCGGTGCATGGTGTTCGCCGGTAGTCGTCCCGTTAAGCGCCGAGTTAGGCTTACCTAGTCGCGCAGCAGCAACCCAACATCAATCCCACCTAGCCGCTTTGGTCATCGCCGTCTGCGCGCGCGAGAGGTCGCGAGGTCGATCCCCCACGGCATCACGCATCGTCCGCCAGTTTCATTAGAAACGCAAGGGAAGAAAAACAGTAGCAGCTGCACACTTTGCATATCCCCCCAACCTTTTGTTTCTTCAACCCGCGCTCCCTCTAGGCCCACCTGTCGGTCTCCTTGGCCGTTTTACAGAAAGGGACCGGAGGTTCCAAACATCTCAACCCGCAGTCCCCGCTGTGCCGCGTGGCACCCCCCCTGTTCGCCCGCTGTCGCGTGGGCCTCTTTCTGCGCCGGACCCACCGGTCGGTGCCTGCGGCTGGCTGTGCCCACGGTGAGAGATGCTTGCAGCGCATAGTGTATCGCCAGCTCAGCGTGGGCCCGCTTGTCAGCCGCTCGGGCTAGCTCGGCCTGTGTATAAAAAGTCTGGGTGTTTGTCTGTTTTAAATAAAACAATTTCAGAAATGTTTAAATATGATTTAATTCTGTTTTAAATAACTTTTAATTTGTAATTCCAAATAATACAAATGATATATGTTTTGGAATCAGAAAAATGTGAGGATTTCAAATATGCTTTTCAAAATATTATTTGAGCACTTTAAAATTTCGAAATTGTTTAAATGCAATAAAAAATGCCTTTTCTTAAATAATTAATAACTTCAATTCTACAACTCCAATTTTGACAAATAATATGTCTAAATCGATCAGCGCGACGAGCATGTTCTAACTATGCATTCCATGTTCTGAATTGCAGCATGCATCATATTAATATTAAGTGGACAGCAAGTGTTATGGGAGCAAAACATGACCAAAACTCAATAAAATGCTTTATTCTTGTACCCCACACCTCACCCATGCCATGCTACTTTATTGCCATGTAAATTGTGCATCATTCATCATGGCATGCTGGTTTGTTTGTCGCATTTTAATTCATATGCTTGTGCACTTTATTTAAGTTGGCCCTTGTTTGTTTGGTTCTTCTTCGAATAGACGCCGAGCAGGGGAAATATCAGGAATCCCAGGAGTACTACCAGATCCTTCTCTCGCTTCAACTGAGCTGCCAGGCAAGCACTACCACATGCTTGCATACATATAGTACCTATTGCCTCTATCTTATTCTTGCATCACTGAGTCGCGATTGCATTAAATTGAATCCCAAGTACTGCATAGCCTTACTTTTAAACCCCACCGAAGCTTGTTCCTCCATCCCATGAGCCATTACTACAGGAGTTGTTTGAGCCATGCGAGGCGTAGAACAGCATGTGTAGGGTATGTGAGTGTCTGATGGATAATGAGGTACCTAAACCACTTAACCTGAGTAGTAATGGGATAACTAATGAAAGTGGCACCGGTGAGCAATATCCGCTATTTGGTTTTTCATGCTCACTTGTGTCCCGTAGGACCCCGAGTACTTGATTCCTGTTCCTTGACTATTTGCACTATCCACATCCAGGAGGCCTTATGGACCCCCCTGAGCCAGAGCTTGATTCATTTTATTTCTTGGGGCCACAAAGTAGTTTGGGGTTTTGTTACTATCCCCAACTTATGCCATGCTTTACTGTTTTATTTAAGATTGTGCGTGGAGCACCTGTACTGTTTTGGATGCGGAATGTTTTCACGGTATCGACAAGCCCAGTCACATTTTCGGGTTCCCAGTCGTTTACAGCCATTGACGCAAACCTTGGGTCCGTCTTGGAGCCGGCCAACTTCGTTGCGGGTAGCTTAATGGGGTGGCCCCCTGAAATATTTCTGAATCCTGTGATCGCTTTGTTGTGAATGCCTCGTCGGGTTTTGATTTGGTTTTTCCGAGGTTGATCGAGTGTGTGTTGCTATTTGTGCACCCCTGCAGGGTAAATCTTTCTAAAAGCCGTGTCCGCGGTTATGGACGACTTGGAGCACGGTTTCTCGATCATAGACAAGTATAACTAAAGTACCGCTTTTAATTTGACTAAGTACCTGACTAGTAAATAGTGCAATACTCATGGAATGGTTAATAAAACTGCCAACAGATGGGTTGTTTGTCCGCTTTCTCGTTGGTAAGCGAGAAGGAGGATGGATCTGTTAATTATACTTTTATAACTGTTGTTACTAATTAATGGACATCCGTCTATCATTGGTTAGGCGATGGTTAGCGAGTATCTATAGACTTGTTAGTTATTATCTTTTGCTGCAATTGCGTCACCCCAGGTATATGTCCCCTTTAGAGGCATAAAGACTTGCTGAGTACCCCTAGGGTCTCACACGATAATTTGTTGATTCAGATGAATAGTTGTTTTCGCAAGATGGATACTGGGTGGAGGAAACAGATGATGTTGGCAACGATCACTCGGTGTAGAGATTTCGGGGATGGTGATCCGTGAGATCTGTGGGCGGGATGTGTTTATTTATGTGGCATCTTATGCCGATTTTCTTCTTATCCGTACTCGGATCTTGACTTCCGCTTCCGCCTGATACTCTGTTGATTGATGTATGAGGAGCTATCCTAAAATATTATCTTTATCTTGGATATTTGGATCTTGTCGTATGGCGTTGCAATATGTTTCTATTTCTTTTAGATGGTATGGCTCCGAGAACAGTTGTATGGTGGCTTGCATACATACTAACTTGTGTATGTAGTTGATCCCTTTGCCTACCGACTACGCCGCTCGTTCTTGTCCTGATGTTCTGGAAGTGGTTAGGACGGCCGACAGGTCTACCTGTGGGTGACCCTCGGGCCCCCATCGTACTATTTTAACCACTTTCGCTCATCCAGGCATGCAACTTAGAGCGTAGTGTCCGAGGTAGTTACAAACGACCTTTGGAACCTGTGGCGATTGTGTTCCAGTTGCCGTGGCAAAGGCTCTCGCCATGAAGCGAGGGAACGTTGCGGCCGCCGCTGCTGGGGCGCTGGCTGCAGGCATGGGCACCTTCGTCGGTGCGGTCGGTTTGCTCGGCTCCGAGCTAGCAGCCACTTCATCTTTAGTAGGAATGGCAGAACCACCCTTCCCCACATCCTCTTCCACCATGACAGTGGAGTCGCCCTCCTTCCTCCTCTTCGTGACTTCACCCAGGTGATCGACCGTGATGGCTTTCCTCTTCTTGGAAGGGTCGACCTCCCCCTCGGTGTCGACTAGCAGAACCTTGGCCACCAAAGGGCGACCGATCTTCTTGGCACCAGTCCTATGAGATCAACACGATCAGTGACCCGCCGAGACAAGAACATGCCAAAAACAAGAAACAAACCACCACGAACTTACTTGGTGACGGGCAGGACGCGCAGGCTGGTGCTGATATGGGTAGGCTTCTCCAATTTCGGGCCCAACCTGCGCGAGGGCCCCTTTTCAAATACACTCGTGGCCCACGACACCGCTGGCTTCCTTGATGTCAAGGTTGCAGCTACGGGAATCTCTGGCCTGGGCAATGCAGACGCCTCCTTCGATGGCGGGGTTTTCGACCCCGTCGTTTCAGCAGCCCCTGGCTTCGGGGCCGCTAAGACTATCGGCGTGATCACGGCAAGAGGAATCGCCGATTCTAGCATCGTGTCCGTGGCCCCCGATTCCATCATCAGAGTGGGATCCTCTGAAATCTTGGTCGTGATCTCAACCTCCTCATTGTTGGTCTCCTCATCCGACTCAAACGCCGCCACTAACCTAGGAGGCGACGCCTACTTCGTTGCTGGCCTCCTCGTGGGCGACTTCGGCTTCGGTGCAGGTTTCGCTGGTGTAGCCATGCGCCGAGAGCTATGCTCGTGCACGAGGACGTCATCACTATCGCGCTCTTCGAGGTTGCAGCTTGCCTCGATTTTGTGTTGCTTTTGCCCGCGGGTCTTTTGAGATGTGGGCACGGGCGCGGCGACCTCCATTATCTCGTCCTCACTATCGGAGGACCCTTCCTCCTCCTCATCCTCAAGATCCTTGGGAACCTCTTCTTTGAGCGGAGGAAGCCAAGTCTCGAGGATTTGGAACAACTAGCAAATACAGAAAGAATAATGGTCAACCGAAAAATGCGACTGCAAGGTTGTGATTGCATAAATGAAATTACAAGACAAAGAAACTCACTTTGGGGCCTGACGCTTCCTAGCGGTATACAGAGCGAGCCCGGCCTTCGGGTCAGAGTACTCCGCATCCGTGATCTACTTCAGCGCGGCGATGTAGTCCTTGCACGCCTTTGTGACGTCGTCCTTACCGGTGTACTGGTACATCCAGTGGGCTCGGGTGGCTAATGGAACAAGTCGCCGCCCAAGCCAACAATTGTACAAATTGATGGTCTCCAAGCCCTCCTTCTTCAGCTCCTGGATCCGGGTCAGCATCTCATCTACAGCCATCCTCTGGTCGTCGGGGAGGTTGGTCATGGATAGCCAGTGCGGCTCGCTCCTCTCGGCGGTATACATCGGGAGCGCCACTTCGCCGTCAGGAGTGGATTCCGTCACATAGAACTAGTACTTCATCAACTCGCTTGCGGCCTTCTTCGGCAGTAGCAACTTCAGGAACTTGGCCTTGGGATTCAGCTGGAAGGTGACTCTGCAGCCGCTAGGACCGGGCCACCCACCCTATCGTGGCTGAGGCAACCGTGGAAAAGGTCCAGCCATAACGGGAAGTAGGGGCGGCACCTGAGATAGCTCTTGCAGAAGGCGATGAAGATTGCGAGCTACTCCAGGCTGTGCAGCCCCAGATCCGATGGCTTAATCGTGTAATACATGCAAAACCGCCGGAAGAAAATTGAAGTGGGGAACCCCAGTGCCCTCTCTAGATGGCTCTAGAAGCAGATGAACTCCCCGGGCCGAGGATTGGGCTCCGTCTCTCCGGACGCGGGAATTCGCCAGTGCCCTTTACAGAGGATGCCCGTGTCCTAGAAAGACTTCAAGGGAGCTATGGTTCACTTCGATTTGCCCCACAGGTCCTTTGGAGGCGCCATCAGGGAAGAACAAAGTCACTCGGTCCAAAGATTTGGGATCGGGAGAGGATGGGGAGACTGAAGGTGTGCGGGGGCAGAGAAATGCGGAGAAGGTCCGCTCCCCCTACCATTCTCCTTATAAAGGGGTGTTACCCGCCAATCTCGGGGAGCCGTTACCCCATGGTAATTTCGCTGAATTACTGTTGGGTTACCAAACGTCTAGTTTGACCGAACTAACGGTCTAACTTCATTCACTCGACTCGCCTGCTCGTGCGCCTCGTCCATTCGACTGGGCGTAGCGACTCGAGCATAGTTCTGTTCGCCGATGGTGCGACTGAAGACACGCTGGAGAGACTCCTTCCTTCATTGAGGGAGCCCATCTCCGATTTGACTGGGAGTCCAAATTGGACTCGCCTACTCCGACTACCAAATGAACACCTTCGCCAAACCAACACTGGCCTCGGGGACTACTTATGTGTATATGCCGAATGGGGTATGCCCAGAAGGACGTTTCGGCTGGACTAGGGCCTTTGCGAGTGGGCCTGCAGGACGGCGACTGGAGTGCAACTGAGAAGGAGCCTGGTGACTAGAAGCTGGAGGCCCAGAAGCATAGTTAGGCCCAGTCGGATTAGGTCAAATCCTCCGAGTTCTTAACTGATTCGGTTGTATATATCTATAAACCCTAGCGAGGTACCCCCTATATAAACCTCCCTAGGGTACTCTCTGTACTCATGTTCCATCATACACCCCATCCAAGCGACTCGCTACCTAGACGCCGAGCTTGCCACCCTTGTAACTCACTCGCCGATAATACAATCTAGCAGGAGTAGGTATTTACCCTACGGGGGGCCGAACCTAGGTAAATCCCTGTGTCTTTGCCCTCATCTCGCTCTGCAGATGGCTGCCCTCTCTTGCCCCAAATCCTTCCAATCGCTACCTCAGGTAGCGACTACCGTGGTCATTCCCATGACATGTTCGAATGTGGCAAATGCCCAGAGGTAGCTTTCGTTTCCTTTGTTGCTCGTTATATATACTCTAATGTTTCACCGTCTTGTAGCCACCAATCTAACAATCCTTTGTCCTACAGCTAGAGACCTTGGCGGCGGATCAGATGGTCTCCCATGTCTATGATCCTAAGATGAAGGATATGCAGGTGGTGTCTGACGATGATGCTTACTAGGATCATCCAGATCCGGGAGCACGAAAGTGGAAGAGATCCACCTCTGACGCTGTTGTCGAGGGCAAGAAGAAGAAGAAATCGGAGAGTGGAGTCTCCAGAAAATCCACTGCCGCCTTAGAGGCGGAGAAGAAGAAGTCTACTAGCATCCCTTTAGCTAGATCGTCTATTGTAGTGTAAGTACATTCATTCTCCTACTTTAGTTTGTATTGCACCCATTCAATTCTTGTACTTATACTGAGTACATTTTAGGAGGAAATCCGGTTTTGGCTTGAAGCAATCCTCCAAAGATGTTGGGGGTCCAAAAATATTCGTGATATGTTTAAGTCGTCCCCTGCTGCAGCTCCCCCTACCCCTGCCGCCAAGCCTGCAACAAGCCCCACTAAGCCTTTGTCCCCCGCTATTCTTGAGACCTCCGCCATGGAGACATATATCAATCCAACAACTGATGTCTTAGGCTCTGCCGGCATGGACATTACTCCTAGTGGCCAGGCTACAAAAGAGAGTACCTTTTCCAAAAATGACTGAAGCTCCAGCTAAGGATGCCATCGAGAAAGGGAAACAAGCAATGGAGGGAGCGAAGGTGGAGGTGGCTAAAGCAACGAGCGAGGTGGGAGCCTCTGAGCCATCGACTTCCATAGTCACACAGCAGGCGGCTAGGGCGTCATCCATGCATATGGCTTCGACAACTCCTCTGGCTTTGACTCCTCCGACTTTTTGCCTGGACGATCTATCAAATAGGCAGATGCTATATATAACAATGCTTGGACCTTCCACAATTCATATGCTCATTTGGCCAACAATCTGACGGTTCTTGCCATTGTAAGTTTTCTAAATTTTACTACTTTTACTTTGCAATATATCGCACTGTAGCCCCCGAGCTCTTAGGCGGAAAACCATCGTCTTTTGGCCTGAGTGCTCCAGAGAACCAAGTGTAAAACTTGTTAGTGTAGCCCCCGAGTTTCTAGTTTAGAATGAATATACTGACTAGACACTCTAAGAGAGAACACTATTGATTAAATTTGATATTGTCGCCCCCGAGCGTTTAGTTGAAACTGTATAGTTCCAACTAGATGCACTAGAGAAACTAAGCATGTTTTCTTTTTTACAGAATGAGAATAGCCGGTGAAAAGCCGCCAATGAGAAATTTGACAAGCTGCAGAAGGATCTGGATCTTGAAAAGGGTAAAACAGCCTTCCTGAAGGAACAGATCAAAAATAGCCAGAGTCCGATTTCTTTTAATAGTTCACTACTTTCCTCATGGTTCCAATTCTACCAACTTCTCATAATGCTTTCCATTTTCCTTCTTATAGAGGCCATTGCCAAAGCCAAGAGCATCGTCGAGCAATCCAAGCATATCCAGGAGCTTGACGATGAAAATAAAATTTTGAAGAAAGACCTAGCTAAAGCTGTCAAGGGCCATGAGTAGGCAATGAAGGTGCTGCAAGAGTCTGCTGACACCGAGATGTCGTGCCTGAAGAACGAAATTGCGCAGCTCAAGGAAAAAAATCAAGCTGCTAAAGAGTAGAATGAGCGAAACCTTGAGGTGTGTAAGAAAGTTCAGAAGGAGCAGGACATCTTGGCGGAGACCTGCAAGCAAGCTGAGACGAGCATCTTCGGTGACTTTCCTCCGACTTTGTAAATTTTTGTAAGATGGATACTTATATTGTTATACTCATATCATTGTCTCTAAGAAAAACATAGCACCCATTGGTTTATCCAACATGGGTGAAGGTGCTCCAGATCCAAAAGAATGCATGATTCTTGTTGGCAAATTTATCAACACTGCCACCGCATAGGCCAAGGAGATAGCACAGCCCCTGGTCACCAATATCAAGGCGGCAGAATCAGCGGCCAAGTATTCAAAAATCATGCTCGAGCCCCCAAGAAAGTCAAGGACTAGAAAGCCTCTTGCGTCCAGGATGGTGCAAGGATGGCCTTATCCTTGGTCAAGGCGCACTACGACAACACCGACATTGATCTGGTAACCTCTGACATGCAGAAGTTTAATGAGGAAGGAAAGGAGATCGATAGCTATGCTATTTGGAATTCCCTCGCCGGCTATGATGCCAAGGTTGCCAAGATGGTCAAGGCGAATGTCTATGTGCCTGCCAAGGAGATGGATGGTGACCTGGCATCTTCTGAGTCTAGCCCTAGCCCCTCTGAATTTGATGAACTCTCTAGGCCTAGCTCTCCTATCGCTGATGATGCAGCCACAAAGTCTCCTACAACAGAGCCATAAAAACATTGTTTGTATTAAATGTATCTCTGCAATGTGTATGCAGAAAAAACTTGTGTGTTTGTAAGGCGGAAAAAACTTGTACTCAAGTTTCCTGCTACTTATATGTTTCAAGCATGTATATATTTTTTAAGCAAGTGTTGGCTTATCCATTATTCTGGTTCGTATGCTTGACCTTTCGTGAGACAGAATACCTGCAGCACAGAACTATGCTCTTAGGCAATGATGCTTAATAGCACCGTCAAGAACCTAAGAGCAAAATCGTCAGCAAGTCACTACTCTGGAATCCACATAAAAACTTCAGAAAACATGTAGACCAGAAAACTTAAACGAACGCCCGTAGGAAGAATGCATGAGTGAACCAAAGGAGGTAAAAGAATAACTTACTACATAAAGGGTTTATATGATCCAAAAATGCAAACTTGCACATAAAGGGTTTATATGATCCAAAAATGAATAACTAAAGGAGGTAAAAGACTCAGAAATCATGAGTGAACCAAATGCTTTATTTCATTGATCATATAAGAAACTCACTACATAATATAAAATATGCTAAGTGTAAAAGGGACGTAGTTGTGCTATGTTCCATGGTCGATCTGTCTCCGGGTAATCATCATCAGAGTCACGTTGCTTGCGCTTGCGATTTTTTGGCCTATATTTCAACTCGAGAATATCGACGAGGTAATAGGAACCATTAAGAAATGTTTCTCTTATAAAAACGATCCTTACCAAGGCGGGGATAGTTTGTGTGATTTATCCTACTTGAGTCTAAGCACCAGATCCCCCTCTTTAAACGAGCGATGCCTAATGGGGCGACTATGCTATCCATGTAGCTTCTGCTGTTAGATGGCGGATCTCTGGCATGCCAGCATGTGCTCTTCCTTGAGTAGGTCCATAGATAGGCGTCTAGATTCTTCAGCGTCATCCTCTTTGTAAGCGATAACTCTTGGTGCATCGTGGAGGATGTCGGATGGTAGGAAGGCTTCTGCTCCATAAACCATGAAGAAAGGGGTGCAGCCGGTAGATCTGTTGGGTGTTGTTCTTAAACTCCAGAATATAGATGGTAATTCCTCTGCCAGGCTCCAACTGCTCTGTGTAGTGGTGCCTCAAAGCATGGCTTGATTCCGTGCAGAATTAGTCCATTGGCCCGTTCAACTTGCCAATTTGACTATGGATGTGCCATAGATGCTAGGTCAAGGCGGATGCCTTTTTCATGACAGTACTCCTCAACTTCTTCGAGAGACAAATTTATGCCATTATCGGTGATGATGCTATGTTGGAGGCCAAATCTCACCACTAGATCCCAGACAAATTTTAGGGTTGTTGCCCCATCGATCTTTCTAATGGTTTTAGCTTCAATCCATTTTCTGAACTTATCCACTTCTACTAGCAAGTGTGTAAATCCACAAGGTGTTGTTTGCAAAGGTCCAACCATGTCAAGCCCTAGACTGCAAACGGCCAAGTTATTGGTATGGTTCGCAATTCTTCAGCTGGAACATTGGGTTGTCTTGCATAAAACTCACACCCGAGTCATGTTTGTACCAGCTTGTCGGCGTCCGCCTTGGCAATTAACCAGTAGAATCCTTGTTGGAAGGCCTTCGCCACCAACGATCGGGGAGCGGCGTGATGCCCGCAATCTCTGAGATGTATTTCTCTAAGGATATCAATACCTTGCTGCTGGGAGATGCATCATAGGAAAACTCCGGTGGTACTTCTTTTGTATAGCTGGTCATCAATGATGACATAGCATATTTTTCGGCTTTCGACTTCATCGGCGGGCAAAGTTCCACCGGAGAGGTCACTATTACTGAATTAACAAACGAGTCCACTCTATCCGGGTTGTCGTGGTCCGCTCCCTTCATGGATGGGGTCCATAAATGCTCTAGGAAAACGCCTGGCAGAATTGGTCGGCGAGTTGATCCAAGTTTTGACAACAGATCTACCGCCTCATTCACCTCCCTTTTGACGTACTTGACTTTGTAGCCATCGAAGCACTTGGCTATTTTGTCTACTTCGTCTTGATATGCAGCCATCATAGGGTTTCACGCGTTCTAGGTGCCAGCCACCTGCTGGGCAACCAAGTCGGAATCTCCACAGCAAACTATGCGCTTGATGGCAATATCCTTGGCTACCTGAAGTCCGTCAATGAGGGCCTCATATTCCGCCATGTTGTTGGTAGCGTTGAAGTGGATCTGCAGGACATATTTCAACTTCTCCCCTGTTGGTGATTGTAGTAATACACCAGCCCCTGAGCCGTTGAGTAGCTTTGATGCATCAAAGTACATTACCCAATATTCCGACTCTAGTACAGGGGTGTCTTCTGGCAGTTATGTCCAATCTGCAATAAAATCCGCCAATGCTTGAGATTTAATAGTGTCGCGTCTCTTGTAGGTGATTCCAAAGGCAGCGAGTTCAATGCCCCAGTTTGCCACTCTTCCTGTAGCGTCGCTGTTGTTGATGATGTCGGACAGTGGAGCTTTGCTCACTACTATGATAGGGTGTTCCTGGAAGTAATGCCTTAGCTTTCGTGAAGCAAGGAAAACTCCATAAGCTATCTTCTAGTAGTGCGGGTAATACTTTTTGGATTCTGTCAAGACCATGCTTACATAGTAAATTGGCACCTGAACTCCGTATTCGTGCATTGGTTCCTTGCGCTCCACGAAGATTATGATGCTCATGACCCGGTTGGTTGCCACCATGTAAACTAACATAGGCTCCCTTGATACCGGTGCTACAATTATTGGTGCGGAGGAGACTATTCTCTTCAACTCCTGAAGTGTTGCATCTGCTTCATTTGTCCATATAAATTTGTCCGCCTTCTTTAGTAACTTGTAGAGCGGCATGGCCTTCTCTCCAAGTCAGCTGATGAACCATCTTACCGCTACGACAAAGCCTGTGAGCCTCTATATGTTCTTTAAGCATGTCAGGCATTTAATGTCGAGGATGGCCTTGATTTTCTCTGGGTTGACCTCAATTCCGCGGTGCAAAATGATGAAGCCAACAATTCGCTGGATGGTACCCCGAAGACGCACTTCTTGGGGTTGAGTATCATGTTGTACTTCTGAAGATTGTCAAAGGTTTCCTACAAGTCGGCGATGAGGTCATTTGATTTCTTTGACATTACCGCGATGTCATCCATGTAAGCGTGTACGTTGCGACCTATCTGGTCACGTAGGCAGCGCTGCATCGTCCACCGGTAAGTAGCACCAGCGTTTTTCAGCCCAAAGGGCATCGTAACATAGTAGTATGTGTCATAAGGTGTGGTGAACAAAGTGACCAGTTGGTCCGACTTTTGCATCCAGATTTGGTAGTAACCTGAGTAAGCATCGAGAAAACAAAGAAGTTCCGAGTCAGCTATTGATGTAATGACTTGGTCAATGCGAGGCAAAGCAAACGGATCCTTCGGACACGCTTTGTTCAAGCCAGTGTAATGAACGCATTGGGTGTGAATAACTTCTCGGATTTTCCACCCATCGGGGACAAGTACATGATTTTCCATCCATCGGGTGTGAATAACTTCTCGGATAAAGCCAGCGTTAAGTAACCTAGGTATCTATTTTTCCTATAGCCCATCGTCTTTCGTCACCGAAGCGTCGTAGAGGTTGTTTCACCGGTTTAGCATTAGGATCAATATTCAAGCTATGCTCGGCAAGTTCCCTAGGTACACCTTTCATGTCGGTAGGTTGCTAGGCAAAGATGTCCCTATTCTCACGGAGGAACTCGACAAGCGTGCTTTCCTATTTGGGATCCAGGTTCGTGCCAATGGCGGTGGTCTTGGAGGAATCTCCTTCAACAAGCTCCACCTGCTTGGTCTTGATGGAGGCCTTGAATGCGGGTTCGGCAGTAGTGATTTGCTTCTTTGAAGCCGGCATCTCTAAGGTATCAACCTGGCTCTAGATCTCCTTGAACTCCTCACCGTAGAGGACCACTTCAGCGAAGGAGGCTTCGCTGAGCTCCCACTCCCGTGCCTTGGTGAAGCTTCTATCAGTGGTGATGATGTCGTTTGGTCCCGGTATCTTGAGCTTGTTGTAGGCAAAGCATGGCCTGGCAAGGAAGGAGTAGAAGATGTCACATCCAAAGATGATGTGGTACATGCTCTTGAAGGGCACCACTTCAAAGGTCATGCGCTCTTGGCGGTAATTGTTGACATCACCAAACGTGACCGGAAGGGTCATGCAGCCAAGTGAGTTTGTTTGCCGGCCAGGAACGACGCCATGGAACACAGTGTTGCTCTTCCTTAGCTGGGTCTTCGTCAAGTTCATATTGTGCAGTGTATCCAGGTACATAATGTTGATGATGCTTCCACTATCCATGAGGCACTTGGTGAACTCCGTGCCATCAATCAAAGGGTTGATGACCATGGCATACTGGTTCTCTGTTGGGATAATATCTAGATGATCCTTCCTATCCCAAGTGATTGGAATCTCCAACCACCTGACGTATTGGGGAACCGGAGGAAGGGTAGCCATCAGTATCCTCAGAGAGGTTTTCTGGGCCCGGGCGGTGGGAGTGCCAAGGAAAGTGTGGTAGACTAGTGCCTTCTTTTCGAAGGGGTTTTTGCCCTTGCCATCGCCCTTGTCGATGGACTTGGGTTCCATGACTTCATCCATGTCACTTGAATCCTTGGAATCCTCTTCCTTCTTCTTCCCTTTGCCTTTTCCATGGGGTTTGTTCTTCTGATTTCGCTTGTAGCCGAACTCAGGGTCTTCCTTGAGGTCGTTGACAAACTTGCATTGGTGGTTGGAGTGGGTGGCCTTGCCATTTGCATCGAGGTGGAAGAAATATGGCATATCACGGAACTCTTCGTATGTTTGGGGAACTTGGGGCACTGAGGGTGTAGAATCGCTCCTCTGCTGACCATGGCTAGCCCTCCAGCCACGTCCACGCTGTCTGCCTCTACCTCTGCTAGTGAACATTGTGGTGACCATGTCGGCTGTTTGCTTCTCTTTAGGCAGAGTCTTCCGCTTGTTGTTATTGTTTTTCTGGCCTTGGTAGGGATTTCTATTGCCTACAAAGATCCACACGCGTCGTCATCAGCAGCGGTGAACTCGCTAGCCATGGTGATCATCGCATTGAGGTTGAAATCGTTGTTGTCCAGCTTTCTCTTCAACATATGCCAGAGCAAAGTCCCTTTCTCTAGACCATCGATGAAGGCGGCCATAGCGGTTTGTTCGTGCACCCCCGCGCATGAATTTTTCATGTCCAGCTAGCGGGAAAGGTAAGCACGAGAGGATTCATCCTTTTATTGTACGCACCGATGTAGGTCTCTGATAGTGCAAGGACGTTTGTACGTACCCTCGAAGTTCTTGGTTAACACTTCATGCATGTCCAACCAATTGCAGATTGATTTCTCTGACAAGTCATCAATCCATTACCGAGCGGTGCCGGTGAGCATAAGTGGGAGGTATTTGACAGCGACATTAGGGTTTCCCTCGGTGATGTGAATCTCTTCCCTATAGTCTTGCAACCATGTAACTGGCATGGCAGTGCCGTCATAAGGCTTGATGGTCTTGTCAATCCAAAGGCTTGTGGGATAAGTTGTGGCCTATATCACTGGCCCAAAACAACGTGGCCCAAGGTATGGGATCTCCCGTGCTTCTTGGATCTTGTCCAGCCGTGAATGTGAGTCATGCGGCTCCAGTTGCTTCCCTTTTCCGTCATGGGGAGGAGAGTTGTGGTGCGATCTTTTGGATCCGCCATTTCCTCCGCCATGATGGCTGCTGGGTGGCGACGGTGGCGGTGGTGGTGGTGGAGGTGGTGGGTTAGCCTTCTTGCTGCTCCATCCATGTGACTACTCACACCTGTCGTGATTGCTTATCGGACGTGGTGCTTCCTTGTAGGATCTGACCCTATGTCCTTCATTGTCACTCCATTCTCCGGCATGCCGGGGCTGCTCGCCCTGGTCGCGTATAACGATACCAACCTAGGGATGCCTAGGAGGTGGCACGCTTGCACGATGGTGCGGCTGTTGCTCCTCGTGACGTCAGAATGTCGGGGGTGGTGGCAATCTACGGGGTCAGCCTTGTCTCCGTGGTCGGAAGACATGGGTATGGCATCAGCCACGTTATGCGCATCCCTCCATCTTCGCTCCGTGGAGCCTGTGTGGGATCCTTCGTCGTGGGGAGATCTTGGCCTTCGGCGGCTGTTTAGGGTTGACTAGCAAAGTTTCGGATTGGACTCAAGCCTTTGCGACGTGGCCTGCTCCTGTTCTTGCAAGCCTTGGCTACTAGGTCATAGACCTGAGCCACCACCTCTGGCGACCTGTCCTATTCAAGGAGGGTCTTGGCGACGACAATGTTGAGGGCGGGAGTTTGCATTACTTGCCTCCCCTCTGAATTAATGTATTTTGTGGATTTTGCCAGTTTGGATCCCTCATATCCCAACTTGCACCGAACGCAGGGATCTTCGACGACATGAGCCGGTGCCTTCTTTGCTTTGTGCCTTAACATCAGTTGTTTGTACTCAGCCTGCATTGCTCTTGCTGCCTTGATGGATTCCGGCGCCCTGGCCATGTCCTTGTCTAACTGAGTGCCTTGTTCTGCAATGCACTTGGCATCCACGAGGATTTCTACACGCTTCTCATCAAGCTCCATAACGCTTCGGATATGGGCGACGGTAATGGGTTCGACAAGGAGTGCACCGTATATCTCCTTGTTGGTGGGAGTAACCAATGGGTTGCCAGCTGCAGACGGTATGGTGGCGGTGGCGGCAAATTCGTTTGCTTGGCAGTACTAGGGCATGTGGTAAGTTCTTGTGCCTTCTGCGCAGGGATAGCCGGAGGGGGCATAGCGGCTTTCTTTGCCGCTACCGGTTTGGTAACCACAGGTGTGGGCGAAGCTCGCTCAGGTTCTGGTTTGCGGTGACCCAGCATACCACTGCATGATTTAGTAAACTATAGTCGTTGACGTAACACCAATGAAACACTGTTCACTAGTATTACATCACTTAGAGTGGTACAATAGAAACACAGCAGGTCCAAGACATGACTATAGAATTACAACTCGACTCTTTACAAAAGATCTAATGAATAATCTTGGTTAAAGAGGAGGAAGATGACTTCTTACAAAGAAGATCGAAAATAACAACTCAAAACTACCTAGTGACTAAGACTAGTATCTAAACTAATTGGTTTGCAATTTCTGCTAATGCAATGCTCTACAGAAGTAGGTTTTATGGCTAGAGAATCTACTCCTATCTAACCAGGAGCTTCATATTCACATTAGTTGATGCATAAGTTGACTTTGTTGACTTCCTTGGAGAGCTTGAGCTATCGATGATGGTTTCTTGAACAGAAGTTGGTGTTGATATTGTCTTCAATGGCTTAGAATCTAGCAAGGGTTAAGAAGGTACGATTGAGTACGAGCATACTCAGCAAGTTCACTAGAAAGGAGTGTATGATGCACTAACTACAGCCACAGACCAAAGGTCATAGGAAATGCAGGTTTTCATAAACATTTCTTCAAAGGTTGCTTTTATTCTGAAAACTATGTCTGACAGCCTTAACAGGTTGACCAGAACTTTTGTGGAGTTCCTTTCCTACCGCGTTCATAGCTCCTTCTCGGAAAAGGGAGTAACATGTCATAGTTCTTACACTCTGTAGAGGTGCGTTACTTTACCCATGGGAGACCTTAGCCTTGTTGCACATCCAAGTCTAGAGCTTGTCCATACTTCCTTGGTATGGGGCCTAGTCTAAGATCCAAGCCAATCACTGCCCCTCTCCGCGACCCCGCATGAAGACACGACCCTCCAGGACATTCCCCACCTCTGTTAAGTCCCATATAGGACCGGCTATAACTCTGGTAGGCAACTGAAGACTCTATGAGTCAGTTATGCCCCTGGCAAGCTCCCCGAAGGTCCGACAATACCTCCGATAGCCACTAACAGATAGTGTTATGGGGTAACCCCGTGGGTGGCCCGATCTTCATGGATCTCGTGGTCAAATCGATGGGAAAGCGAGGGGAAATGGAGAAGGTAGCGGAAGTGGACGCACACCTTGCGAAGAACACGATGAACACACGCAAAACACACACGATACAAGGCCGATTGCTCTCACCGGTGGCCACCGGTTTGATAGAATCCTCGCAAGGAGAGATCGGTCAACGTGCTCCCTCAATCCCAGGCAGAGAGGGAAGAACTCCTTGGAGACGATCTTGATGTCTTGGCAAAGGGACACCGATGCCAAGGCCTTGTACAACGAGGGAGGCGCGATGCAAACTCCAACGAGGTGGTGACGATAGTCGATCCCCTTTGGTAGAAGGGGATGAGGCAAAACTAGAGATTCCACAAAGGGGTTTTTGTTTAGTCTATCATCTATGCCTAGGGTTACATGAGGGGGTGGGGGCACTATATATAGGCTAGCCACTAGTTCAAGGGTACTTTAGGAATAAAAGGGGAAAGTCTGGACGGACTAAGGGGTATGTAACTACCTCGGTGAATTACGCTCTTAGTTAAAGCCTGGATGAGCGGAAATGGTTAAAATAGTACGGTGGGGCCCAAATGCCACTCACAGGTAGACCTTTCGGCCGTCCTAACCATTTCCAAACATCGGGACAAGAACGAGCGGCGTAATCGACATGCGAAGGGATCAACTACATACACAAATGAGTATGTATGCAAGCCACCATACAACAGTCATCAGAGCCATTCCATCTAAAAGAAATAGAAATATTGCAACGCCATATGGAAAGATCCAAATATCCTAGATAGATATAATAGTTTAGGATATCTCCTCATACATCAAACATCAGAGGATCAGGCGGAAGCGGAAAACAAGATCCGAGTACGGATAAGAAGCAAATCGGCATAAGATGCCCCATAAATAAACACATCCCGCCCACAGATCTCACGGATCCCCGTTCCCGGAATCTCTACACCGAATGATCGTTTCCCACATCATCCGTCTCCTCCACCCAGTATCCATCTTGCGAGTTTACCTGTTCATCTGAATCAAACAATTTATCGTGTGAGACCCTAGGGGTACTCAGCAAGTCTTTATGCCTCTAAAGGGGACACAACCTGGGGTGACGCAATTGCAGCAAAAGGTAAACCCTAACAATTCTATGGATACTCGCTAACCATCCGCCTAACTAGAGATAGACGGATGTCCGTGAATTAATAACAACAGTTATAACAGTAATATTAACAGATCCATCCTCCTCCTCGCTTACCGACTAGGAAGCGGACGAACAACCCCCCCATCCGTTGGCAGTTTTATTATCCATTCCATGAGTGTTGCACTATTTACTAGTCAGGTACTTAGTCAAATTAAAAGCGGTACTTTAGTTATGCTTGTCTATGATCGAGAAACTGTGCTCCAAGTCGTCCATAACCGCGGACACGGCTTTCAGAAAGTTTTACCCTGCAGGGGTGCACAAATAGCAACACACACTCGATCAACCTCGGAAAAACCAAATCAAAACCCAACGAGGCAGTCACGACAAAGCGATCACAGGATTCAGAAATATTTCAGGGGGCCACCCCATTAAGCTACCCGCGACGAAGTTGGCCGACTCCGAGACGGACTCAAGGTTTGTATGGACGGCGGTAAACGACTGGGAACCCGAAAATGTGACTGGGCTTGTCGATACAGCGAAAACGTGTCACGGACCTAAACAGTACAGGTGCATCCTCGCACAATCTTAAATAAAGCAGTAAAGCATGGCATAAGTACAGGATAGTAATAAAGCCCCAAACTACTTTGTGGCCCCAAGAAATAAGAATGAATCAAGCTCTGGCTCAGGGGGGTTCATAAGCCTCCCGGATGTGGATAGCGCGAATATTCAAGGAACAGGAATCAAGTACTCGGGGTCCTACGGGACACAAGTGAGCATGAAAAACCAAATAGCAGATATTGCTCACCGGTGCCACTTTCATTAGTTATCCCATTACTACTCAGGTTAAGTTGTTTAGGTACCTCGTTATCCATCAGACACTCACATACCCTACACATGCTGTTCTACGACTCGCATGGCTCAAACAACTCCTGTAGTAATGGCTCATGGGATGGAGGATCAAGCTTCGGTGGGGTTTAAAAGTAAAGGCTATGCAGTACTTGGGATTCAGATTAATGCAATCGCGACTCAATGATGCAAGAATAAGATAGAGGCAATAGGTACGATATGTATGCAAGCATGTGGTAGTGCTTTCCTGGCAGCTCAGTTGAAGCGAGAGAAGGATCTGGGTAGTGCTCCTGGGTCTCTTGATATATCCCCTGCTCAGCGTCTATTCGAAGAAGAACCAAACAAACAAGGGCCAACATAAATAAAGTGCACAAGCATATGAATTAAAATGCGACAAGCAACCAACCATGCCATGATGAATGATGCACAATTTGCATGGCAAATAAAATAGCATGGCATGGGTGAGGTGTGGAATACAATAAATAAGCATTTTATTGAGTTTTTATCATATTTTATACTCAAATAAGTTGCTGTAATCTTTATATTTATATGATGCATGCTGCAATTCAGAACAAGGAATGCATAAACAGAAAGGTCTCGTCGAGCTGATCATTTTAGACATATCATTTGTTAAATTTGGAGTTATAAAACAAAAGTTATTAATTAATTAAGGGAAAAGGGCATTTTAGTGTAATTTTAATCAACTTGAAAATTAAAGTGTCCAAAATATATTTTGAAGGCCATATTTGAAATCCTCACATTTTTCTGATTTCAAAACATATATTATTTGTATTATTTGGAATTATATTTTGAAAGTTATTTAAAAACAGATTTGAATTTAAATTTAAAACAAATTTGGAAAAGTTTAAATTAAAACAGAAAACAGAAATACTTTTCTTACTCAGCTCATCCTAGCCCTAGACGCTGACGGGTGGGGCCAAGCTGACTGGAGGGGCACACGCACGCGAAAAGCTTTTTACACCGCGGGCTGGCTTAGCCGCACTCGTTGACAGCTGGGGTCGGGGCAGCGGGGCCACGCGCGCGCGTCACCCAGCGGGGATGCGACACGTGGGCGGTCCGAGGGCTGCGCGGTGGGGACGCCTAAAGTCGAGGTGCCTTTTTGCAAAACTTCCGCAGGAGCTGGCAGGTGGGCCAGAAGGGCTGCGGGTTGAGGCGGGAAAAAGGCCGGGGGTCTTACTACGAAAACGACGGCGTCGCCGGACTGCTGCTGCCTGCCGATCTGCAGAGAACAGAGGATCGGCCGGAGTTTGGACGACGATGGCGACCAAACGGCAGCGGATCTCGCCAAGCCGCAAAAACAAAAACGACGAGGGGACTTCGGGCTACAACTTTCGTTCAGAGAGCTAGCACGGGGGTGGTCTACTGCGCGCGGGGCAGGGTGCAGAACATGGCAGCGGATGCTGCGGTTGCTGCTGTCTGCCAGAGCACGGCGCACGGCGGCGGCGCACGAAGACCGCTCGACAGAACGTCCGACGAGGCTAGGGCGCTAGGAGGAGGACGGGCTTGTCTAGGGGATGGAGAGGCTCACCAGGGGCTCGTCGGTGTGGTCGCTGGAGCTAGAGGTGGATCGGGTCGGAGCAGAGGCAGGGGCGCTGCGAGCTTCGGATCCGGTGGCTGCGACGTGCCCGGGGAGCTTCAGAGGACACCGGCGAGGCGTGGCCGGTGCAGGGCGATGTAGAGGAGACAGAGGAAGGTCCTGGTATGCTCGGGCGTGCTGCAACTCGCTGGATCAACGAGGGAGGTGGTAGACCGAGCTAGGTCTAGGGTTTGGGGCGTGGTCTTGTCTAGGGTGGTTGGCCAAAGGGAAGGGAGCCTGGGCGAGGGATCTCGAGCTGGGGAAAAGGAGAGGTAGAGGGGGGTGGTTGAGAAGAGGGATAGCTCGGTTAGGGCTGGTGGGACCTTGACGCAGCGAGAGGAAAGAGAGAGGCCGAGAGAGAGAGAGGGTTCTCGGGCTAGGGTTCGAGGAGAAGGGGTGGGGTGCACTTGGGCCAGGGAGAGATGGTGGTCAGGTGGGGCTGACATGCAGGGAGAGAGGGAGAGAAAAGAGGGTCGGGTTAGCTAGGTAGATTAGAGAGGGGGCTTGGTTAGGGTTTAGAGATAGGAATAGAGAGAGGGGGTAGATCATGGGGAGGTGGCTCGGGTTAGAGAGAGGAGAGATGAGGGCTTAGGGTTTAGAGAGAGGGGGTATGGTGACAGTGGGGTAGGTGATTAGGGTTAGGATCTTAGATAGAGGGTTTAGAGATAGGACAAAGAGAGAGGGTGAGATGAGAGAGAGATGAGGCCTAGGATTAGAGTTTAGTATTTTAGATGCTTGCATGCACCAAACTAGATCAAACAAGGATATGTGGAATAGGTGTAGGGTTTAGCAAACTCAAACAAGATCAACAAAAGGAGTGGAAGAGAGGGATATAAGTGTGGTGGTGGATTTTAGCAAGACCAAACTAGATCAAGCCAAAAGAGAGGGAGAGAGAGAGATGGGAGATGATCCACTCAAGAATTCAAATAAAATCCAAAAGACTTAAATGTGGTGGTACTTGCATGGGCCATGCATAAATAGTAAATGCCTCCTCTAGTAGTGAAAACCACTAGATTATCTCATGGCATTTGTATAAGTAAGCTTCCCAAATTTTGGAATAAGGCCCAACAAAAGAAAAGAGAGCTTGTTTACCACATGGATTAAATAAAAGATCATGCATGAATATAAGGTGGCCAAGCTTGTGTGTATGTGCCACTAGCCAACATGAACCACAATGGTATTCCTACATGAGCTTATATTCATATTTAAACCATATGAAAGCTTGTCAAGGGGTTCCACTCACATAGCATGCAAAGGTGGCCATGTGGCTCTCATATACCAATAATGTGCAAACAACATGGTGCATATATGGGAGCATGTGGAATTGTAAGTGGAGCCATCCCAACCCACATGAGCTAGAGGTAAACCCAAATAAATGCAAAGCTCACATATAGGGGAATGGTGGAATTATAAGGTGGTGACAGAGAAAGGTGATGGAGTTGAATAAAAGATATGCCCCCAACTCAACTTGGGCATTAAACAATATATCAATAACCAAATACAATATCAAGAGGCAAATACAATTTACAATGCATAAGAGAGAAGATCCAAAACAAAAAGGGTTTTATATGATGCTCAAATGCAAGGTGGCATGATGACATGAGGATGATATAATTATGATGCAACAATTATATATATGAAGTAGCCATATATAGACTAGGCTAGTAGCATTGCAATTGTTAGACAATTGGGATGCTACAACTCTCCCCCACTAAACAAGAATCTCGCCCCGAGATTCCTAGGAAAAAGAAAACAACACAAGGAGAGGCGGGTGTTCGAACGAAGGTGACCCTCACGTTCACAAGTTGATGAACAACGGAATGGTGCGACCACTACACCTTGCAAACTTGCTAGACTTGTTGCGAGTCTTGTGTTTTGCTTCAAGAACAACGGGTTAGACGAATTGTAGGATTGTTGTGAGACAAGAAGGATAGGATGGACACAGCTTCGGTTTTCTCAAGAAACATGATAAAAGAATAGAACCACTTGTGAAAGAAAAGGAAAAGATGATGTATGGTGGATAAAGAAAGACACATCATTAAGATTAAAGATTTACTGATACGAGAGAGGATGAATCTTTATCTCACCGGAAGAAAAAGAGCTAGATTGGAGAGGTTTTGAACCACTATGACAATAGCATCGTATCTCCTCTCGGATTTGAGAAATGAAGTTCGGAAACAATATTGCCTTCAAACAATAGAGTCCCTTGATATCAACAGAAATATTTAGTTAGACATCGTCGGATTAGATTCTTCTTGCACCGGTAAGAACCAAGGATCACGCAATTGAGGTGCGCGGATATAACTTCCAGAGATGGATGTGAAGCCAGATCATGGTGGAATCCCGAGAAGCAAAGAATATGGAGGATCTGGAGTTTATTGTAGAGATACTTATTGCTTTCTTTAGCCTTGAGGCTAACGCAATAGATTTGCGGCTGATGGCATCAACCATACTTGGCTCTACCACAGAAAAAGAATTGAAGAAACAAAGAGAGAGATAGTTTCCTTTCATCTTGTTTGGGGGTGTCGAGCATCGATAGAATGATGAGGACAGAAAAGAGTTTGCGTTTGTTTCCACCAGATAATTGTAGATTATACTCCATCTAGAATAGACAGACCACCAACAAGAGATTGTTGACTATTTTCTTCAAGAGAGCACTCCGGAAACAAGGACGGAAGTAAAAGTATCAAGGGATAAAGGCCACTTCTAACTTCCGTGGAATGAGTGAAATCACATTAGTTCACCAATTCAATGTACAAGAGCGAATGATAAGAGTAGTGGTATGGTGGCTACTCCATCCCGCACTCAAAGCATTACTCCGCACATGAATAAGAAAACCATGCAACCCAACTACCGAAACAGACTGAAGGTATTAACAATAACTCATGGAACTTCGTTAGAAAACAAGGATAGATGCAAACGATTCGCCGGATTCATAGATAGATAAAGATGATGATGTTATCGTCATGTCGGAAGTACCAAGCCACCCGAACGATATGAAGGAAGATTATGGAGAAGGACTGCAAGATTCAACAGCTACAGAAAAGATAGCACCAACTTGAACGGAAGGAATACACGATCTGGAAGGTCTTCATGGCCTCCGGTGGATTGAGCATAGATGATAGAACGAGAGGGTTTCAAGAGATTACTTGACGAGACTGAGGTGAAAGAACTTCATGTTCTTCTTGAAATGATTGAGAGAGATTTAGCAGTCTTGAGGAAAATCTTTAGCGGAACGACGATGATAACTTGCCAACAAGGAAAACTCCGGGTTTGATTGAAGATGGAAGATGGAATTAACAATGAACTTGCTGATTCCAGAATCGAAGCGATCTATTTAGCAGAAGGACGTGGCCGAGATAGGTGACTTCAAAAAGTCAGAACTCTCACTTTGAGACTTTGCACACAGGCAGTGCTCACGAAGCTTGAGAAAAAGAGACACAGATGATCTTCCATGTCCTTCCATTGATATCGAATAGGCAAGCATATTATCAACATATACTACCATGGATTAACAGGATATTCCCAAAATACCTAGTTCAAAAGGCGAGAGAAACGAACAAATGCTCGAACACTTCCTGAGCTCAACGCTCTTAGAAAGATCAATATTGGAGCACGGGTTCGTGTTGAAGAAGATGCACTGGAGGAATAGATTATCTGGTCCTTCGGAAGAAAAAGAGATGTCCCCTGGTTCACATTGTCGATTGGATCACCGGTTACAAGAGAAAGAGATCTTGGATAAAGAAACGATGATAGCTCATACCTCAAGCAAAGCTACCAGAGACGAAAAGATGCAATTCCCTAGTCTCAAAGAGAATTTTGCAGATATGGAGTTGAAAAGATGTGCAGCATGATAACAGATGATAGACCGTCGTAGTGCCTTGAGAAACTCCGGATTGCCAAAGATGCTAGAATATGCATAGATATGATCACGGTGTACTCAAAATCACAGGAGATAACCGTCACCATTTGGAGTATAGCGTTGATTGCATTTTCCATATTCCACTCATGATAAGTGTCATATAGCTATGCCGAGAACCAAATTACAATCACCAGCATCGGATCGACACATGTTATGTAATTAGCCCAAGAGAATTGGAGATGAAATGAAACTCTAGGATTAAGCGCCGGTGACAAAAGAATGAGTTAGCATGGACATGCTGACAAAAGGGAGATAGATAATGTTTCACACACGACTGGAAAGGAGTGTGGAAACACAGATGTATCAAAGAAAAAATTTCCGCATTTTCGGCATTAAAATACCAATAGATGCGCAAAATCACTTATCAGGTAGAGATTAGCAACTGATGCTTGCACAGAATGTAGAGTTGCTAGAAGGAAGGACACCCTTAAGAAGATGGCACCAGTTAACAAAGAGTCAGATAGATCGCGCCGGTTTTCAAAAGCCTGTCAGTATGGAATGTACCAACAGTTGATAACCAAAGGCAGATTGCGATAACAAATTGGATGCAACAGATAGACAAGGAATTACACACACACACACCTTCTATGGTACTACGGAAACCCAGAACATGTGAATCCTAGTTTGAATTTTAAGAAGAGGATTGAAAACGTTACACTTCCTTACCAGAAAATGGTGGGTGGGTGGGTAAGAAGAAAGATGGAAGCAGTCCTACTCTCGCGTTTTGTTTTTCCCTAGTATACATAGCTACCAAAAATATTTGCTAGACTGACAACGACCATTTGGCTGAGACCCTGAAGGGCGGGATGGCTCTGATACCAATTGTAACTACCTTGGTGAATTACGCTCTTAGTTAAAGCCTGGATGAGCGGAAATGGTTAAAATAGTACGGTGGGGCCCAAATGCCACTCACAGGTAGACCTTTCGGCCGTCCTAACCATTTCCAAACATCGGGACAAGAACGAGCGGCGTAATCGGCATGCGAATGGATCAACTACATACACAAATGAGTATGTATGCAAGCCACCATACAACAGTCCTCAGAGCCATTCCATCTAAAAGAAATAGAAATATTGCAACGCCATACGGCAAGATCCAAATATCCTAGATAGATATAATAGTTTAGGATATCTCCTCATACATCAAACATCAGAGGATCAGGCGGAAGCGGAAAACAAGATCCGAGTACGGATAAGAAGCAAATCGGCATAAGATGCCCCATAAATAAACACATCCCGCCCACAGATCTCACGGATCCCCGTTCCCGGAATCTCTACACCGAATGATCGTTGCCCACATCATCCGTCTCCTCCACCCAGTATCCATCTTGCGAGTTTACCTGTTCATCTGAATCAAACAATTTATCGTGTGACACCCTAGGGGTACTCAGCAAGTCTTTATGCCTCTAAAGGGGACACAACCTGGGGTGACGCAATTGCAGCAAAAGGTAAACCCTAACAATTCTATGGATACTCGCTAACCATCCGCCTAACCAGAGATAGACGGATGTCCGTGAATTAATAACAACAGTTATAACAGTAATATTAACAGATCCATCCTCCTCCTCGCTTACCGACTAGGAAGCAGACGAACAACCCCCCCATCCGTTGGCAGTTTTATTACCCATTCCATGAGTGTTGCACTATTTACTAGTCAGGTACTTAGTCAAATTAAAAGCGGTACTTTAGTTATGCTTGTCTATGATCGAGAAACTGTGCTCGAAGTCGTCCATAACCGTGGACACGGCTTTCAGAAAGTTTTACCCTGCAGGGGTGCACAAATAGCAACACACACTCGATCAACCTCGGAAAAACCAAATCAAAACCCAACGAGGCAGTCACGACAAAGCGATCACAGGATTCAGAAATATTTCAGGGGGCCACCCCATTAAGCTACCCGCGACGAAGTTGGCCGACTCCGAGACGGACTCAAGGTTTGTGTGGACGGCGGTAAACGACTGGGAACCCGAAAATGTGACTGGGCTTGTCGATACAGCGAAAACGTGTCACGGACCTAAACAGTACAGGTGCATCCTCGCACAATCTTAAATAAAGCAGTAAAGCATGGCATAAGTACAGGATAGTAATAAAGCCCCAAACTACTTTGTGGCCCCAAGAAATAAGAATGAATCAAGCTCTGGCTCAGGGGGGTTCATAAGCCTCCCGGATGTGGATAGCGCGAATATTCAAGGAACAGGAATCAAGTACTCGGGGTCCTACGGGACACAAGTGAGCATGAAAAACCAAATAGCAGATATTGCTCACCGGTGCCACTTTCATTAGTTATCCCATTACTACTCAGGTTAAGTTGTTAGGTACCTCGTTATCCATCAGACACTCACATACCCTACACATGCTGTTCTACGACTCGCATGGCTCAAACAACTCCTGTAGTAATGGCTCATGGGATGGAGGATCAAGCTTCGGTGGGGTTTAAAAGTAAAGGCTATGCAGTACTTGGGATTCAGATTAATGCAATCGCGACTCCATGATGCAAGAATAAGATAGAGGCAATAGGTACGATATGTATGCAAGCATGTGGTAGTGCTTGCCTGGCAGCTCAGTTGAAGCCAGAGAAGGATCTGGGTAGTGCTCCTGGGTCTCTTGATATATCCCCTGCTCAGCGTCTATTCGAAGAAGAACCAAACAAACAAGGGCCAACATAAATAAAGTGCACAAGCATATGAATTAAAATGCGACAAGCAACCAACCATGCCATGATGAATGATGCACAATTTGCATGGCAAATAAAATAGCATGGCATGGGTGAGGTGTGGAATACAAGAAATAAGCATTTTATTGAGTTTTTATCATATTTTATACTCAAATAAGTTGCTGTAATCTTTATATTTATATGATGCATGCTGCAATTCAGAACAAGGAATGCATAAACAGAAAGGTCTCGTCGAGCTGATCATTTTAGACATATCATTTGTTAAATTTGGAGTTATAAAACAAAAGTTATTAATTAATTAAGGGAAAAGGGCATTTTAGTGTAATTTTAATCAACTTGAAAATTAAAGTGTCCAAAATATATTTTGAAGGCCATATTTGAAATCCTCACATTTTTCTGATTTCAAAACATATATTATTTGTATTATTTGGAATTATATTTTGAAAGTTATTTAAAAACAGATTTGAATTTAAATTTAAAACAAATTTGGAAAAGTTTAAATTAAAACATAAAACAGAAATACTTTTCTTACTCAGCTCGTCCTAGCCCTAGACGCTGACGGGTGGGGCCAAGCTGACTGGAGGGGCACACGCGCGCGAAAAGCTTTTTACACCGCGGGCTGGCTTAGCCGCACTCGTTGACAGCTGGGGTCGGGGAAGCGGGGCCACGCGCGCGCGTCACCCAGCGGGGATGCGACACGTGGGCGGTCCGAGGGCTGCGCGGTGGGGACGCCTAAAGTCGAGGTGCCTTTTTGCAAAACTTCCGCAGGAGCTGGCAGGTGGGCCAGAAGGGCTGCGGGTTGAGGCGGGAAAAAGGCCGGGGGTCTTACTGCGAAAACGACGGCGTCGCCGGACTGCTGCTGCCTGCCGATCTGCAGAGAACAGAGGATCGGCCAGAGTTTGGACGACGATGGCGACCAAACGGCGGCAGATCTCGCCAAGCCGCAAAAACGAAAAACGACGAGGGGACTTCGGGCTACAACTTTCGTTCAGAGAGCTAGCACGGGGTGGTCTACAGCGCGCGGGGCAGGGTGCGGAACATGGCGGCGGATGCTGCGGTTGCTGTTGTCTGCCAGAGCACGGCGCGCGGCGGCGGCGCACGGAGGCCGCTCGACGGAACGTACGACGAGGCTAGGGAGCTAGGAGGAGGACGGGCTTGTCTAGGGGATGGAGAGGCTCACCAGGGGCTCGTCGGTGTGGTCGCTGGAGCTAGAGGTGGATCGGGTCGGAGCAGAGGCAGGGGCGCTGCGAGCTTCGGATCCGGTGGCTGCGGCGTGCCCGGGGAGCTTCAGAGGACTCCGGCGAGGCGTGGCCGGTGAAAGGCGATGTAGAGGAGACAGAGGAAGGTCCTGGTATGCCCGGGCGTCCTGCAACTCGCTGGATCGACGAGGGAGGTGGTAGACCGAGCTAGGTCTAGGGTTTGGGGCGTGGTCTTGTCTAGGGTGGTTGGCCAAAGGGAAGGGAGCCTGGGCGAGGGATCTCGACCTGGGGAAAAGGAGAGGTAGAGGGAGGTGGTTGAGAAGAGGGATAGCTCGGTTAGGGCTGGTGGGACCTTGAAGCAGCGAGAGGAAAGAGAGAGGCCAAGAGAGAGAGAGAGGGTGAAGGGTTTCGCAGCATAGTAAATCAAAATTTTCTACGGAAGCGAACAGAGGGAAAGCCAAGATCTAATCTAGGAGATGCAAACAACGAGAGAGATTGGGTTAGATCTTCATACCCTTGAAGATTCGCACAGCGGAACGTTCGTCGGAACGTGGGTGATGTAGTCGTACTCGCTTCTCCTCCTCGCGATCCGATCCGATCTAGCACCACAAGTGGCGGTGCCTCCGTGAGATGCACACGTGCGGCACCTCGACGTCTCCTCCTTCCTCGGACCAGCAAGTATGGTGGAGAGATAGATTGGATCTACAACGCGATGGCGCGGTGTATATGGTGGAGAATTTCTGCAGCAGGGCTTCGCCTACAAGCAGTCGGGAGGGAGAGAGGAAGGCAGCAGGGCTACTAGGGTTTGGAGGAAGGTGTGTGTAGGGGGGGAGGGGGCGCACCAGCCCTCTATATATAGAGGGGGTTGCGGCGGCCAGCCCTAGCCCCTCCTCCAAGCCTATCTCTAGTTTAAACAATTTAAACTCTCCCCTTATCTAGAAATTCTATCCCTAGATTTAAACGAGTTAAATCTATCTAGAATCGGCTGGGTCCTATGGGGCCTTGTGCCCCTGGCCCAATGCGGCCAGGACACTCCCTCATAGGCCCATGCCCCCTCCCGGAAGGTGGGACCATGTTGGCCCCCTTCCGGAAGGTTCTAGAAGCTTCTGGTACAATACCGATTAATCCGGAACAATTCCGAACTCCAAAAACTGCACTGCCTTATATGAATCTTATTCTCCGGACCATTCCGGAACCTCTCGTGATGTCCCGGATCCCATCCAAGACTCCTAACAAAAATTCATAAACCAAGTATCCAATCTATCCTAGCGTCGAGACACGTTAAGTGTGTGACCCTGCGGGTTCGAGAATATGCAGACATGATCTTCTATCAATAATCAACAGCGGGGTCTGGGCACCCATATTGACTCCCACACATTCATCGATGATCATATCGGATGAACCACGATGCCAAGATTCAATCAATCCCATATATATATTCCCTTCGTCTCGCGATATTTTACTTGCCCGAGATTCGATCGTCGGTATCGTCATACCTAGTTCAATCTCGTTCACAGCAAGTACTTTACTCGTTCCGTAATCCGATATCACTTTGTGATTAACTCCTTAACCACATGCTTGCAAGCGGTGTTGATATCGATTACCGAGTGGGCCCGAAGTATATCTCTCCGACTTGGGAGGGACAAATCCCATCTCGATACATATAACCCAACAGATACTTTCCGATCACCTGAGAGGCACCTTTATGATCACCCTCTCATAGGATGACGTTTGATGACCTCAAAGCTTTCTTCCGATACCAGGGAGTTGTATTATCTCATGGTCTAAGGAATACAATATTTGACATATGAAAAGCTTCGCAAAGACGAACACGATGACATGATCTAATTGCTTCGCTTAGTTTGGGTCTGTCCACCATATCATTCTCCCAATGATATGATCTCATTATCAATTGACAACTCATGTCTATGGTTAAGAAAACTTAACCATCATTGATCAATGAGCTAGTCCATAGAGGCGTACTAGGGACACGGTGTTGTTCACAAACCACACAAGTATTAATGTTTCCGCTTAATACAATTCTAGCATGGAATATAAACTTTATCATGAACAAGAATTATAATAATAACATCTTCATTATTGCCTCTAGGGAATAATTCCAACAGTCTCCCACTTGCACTAGAGTCAATAATCTAGTTTACATTTGGCAACAATCTCACACCCATGGCACTGAGGTGCTGATCATGTTTTACACGTGGAAGAGGTTTAGTCAATGGATCTGCGACATTCAGATCTGTATGTACTTTGCTGATCTTCAGATCTCCATCTGCTATATAATCTCAGATTATATGAAACTTGCGGTTGATATGCTTGGTCTTTGGATGATATCTTGGTTCCTTAGCGAGTGCTATGGCGCCAGTGTTGTCACACAATATCTCCAGTGGGTCCAATGCACTTGGAACCACGCCAAGCTCAGTGATGAAGTTTCTGATCCAAACTCCTTCACTTGACGCTTCTGCAGCAGCCATGTATTCCGCTTCTACTGTAGATCCCGCGATCACGCTTTGCTTGCAGCTTCTCCAGCTCACAGCTCCTCCATTCAAAATATACACGTATCCTGTCTGAGATTTACAATCATCCTTGTCGGTATCAAAACTAGCATCGACGTAACCTTTTACGACGAGATGTTCATCACCCCCATAGACTAAGAACATTTCTTTAGTCCTATTTAGGTACCTTAGGATGTTCTTCACGGCTGTCCAGTGTTCCACTCCTGGATCACTTTGATATCTGTTCGTCAAACTAAGAGCATTGGACACATCCGGTCTAGTACACAGCATGGCATACATGATGGAACCTATGGCCGAGGCATAAGGCACTTTGCTCATAGCTTCCCTATCATTTACCGTAGCTGGACACTGAGCTTTGCTCAATATCTTACCTGACAACATAGGCACTGAACCTTTCAATGCCTTATCCATTCTGAACCTTTTCAGAACTTTGTCTAGGTATGTACTCTGGCTTAAAGCTATCAGGCGTCTTTGTCTATCTCTATAGATTTTGATGCCCAATATATAAGCAGCTTCACCTAGGTCTTTCATTGAAAAACACTTGTTCAAATAACTCTTCACATCGTTAAGCATGTTGATGTCATTTCCAATAATCAATATGTCATCCACATATAGTACCAGAAACGTCACCGAGCTCCCACTCACTTTCTTGTAGATGCAAGCTTCGTAGCAATTTGGAACAAATCCAAAGCTCTTGATCACTTGATCAAAATGAAGGTTCCAACTCCGAGATGCTTGCTTCAGTCCATAAATGGAACGCTGAAGTTTGCATACTTTATCAGCATCCTTAGGATCGACAAAACCTTCAGGTTGCATCATATACAACTCTTCATCAATGTTGCCATTGAGGAACGCAGTCTTGACATCCATCTGCCATATTTCATAATCATGAAACGCAGCAATTGCTAATAAAATCCGAATGGACTTAAACATCGCTACGGGAGAGAAAGTCTCATCGTAGTCAACACCTTGAACTTGTCGAAAACCTTTCGCAACAAGCTGTGCTTTATAGACGGTAACATTACCATCCGCGTCCGTTTTCCTTTTGAAGATCCATTTGCACTCAACGGCCTTTCGGTCGCTAGGAGGGTCCACCAAAGTCCATACTTGGTTTTCGCTCATGGATCCCAATTCGGATTTCATGGCTTCTAGCCATTTCTCAGAGTCTGGGCTCATCATCGCTTCCTCATAGTTCGTAGGTTCACTGTCTTCTACTAACAAGACAGTCAAGACAGGGTTGCCGTACCACTCAGGAGGGGCACGCGACCTTGTCGACCTGCGACGTTCAGTAGCAGCATCGTCCGAAGCTTCATGATCCTTGTCATTTGCTTCCTCTATTGTTGGTGCAGGCGGCACTGGAACAATTTCTGGTGCTGCGCTACTCTCCAATTCAAGAGAAGGTTCAATAACCTCGTCTAGCTCTACTTTCCTCCCACTCACTTCTTTCGAGAGAAACTCCTTCTCAAGGAAGGAACCGTTCTTTGCGACAAACACTTTGCCTTCGGTTCTGTGATAGAAGGTATACCCAATAGTTTCCTTAGGGTATCCTATGAAGACGCATTTCTCCGCTTTGGGTTCGAGCTTGTCCGGCATCAACTTCTTGACGTAAGCTTCGCATCCCCAAACTTTAAGAAACGACAACTTAGGTTTAGCACCAAACCACAGTTCATACGGTGTCGTCTCAACGGATTTAGTTGGAGCCCTATTTAAAGTGAATGCAGCGGTTTCTAATGCATATCCCCAAAATGATAACGGCAAATCAGTAAGAGACATCATCGATCGGACCATATCTAATAGGGTTCGATTCCGGCGTTCAGACACACCATTGCGCTGTGGTGTTCCGGGTGGCGTGAGTTGTGAAACGATTCCACTTGCTTTGAGATGCGTGAGAAAATCATAACTCAAATATTCGCCCCCACGATCGGATCGTAGAAACTTAATCTTTCTATTACGATGGTTCTCCACTTCATTCTGAAATTCTTTGAACTTTTCAAACGTTTCAGATTTATGTTTCATTAAATAGATATACCCATATCTACTTAAGTCATCGGTAAAAGTGAGAAAATAGCGATATCCACCGCGCGTCGAAACACTCATCGGTCCGCATACATCGGTATGTATGATTTCCATCAAGTCCGTTGCTCGCTCCATCATACCGGAGAACGGGGTTTTGATCATCTTGCCCATGAGGCATGGTTCGCATGTGTCAAATGATTCAAAATCAAGAGACTTCAAAAGTCCATCAGAATGGAGTTTCTTCATGCGCTTTACTCCAATATGACCTAGACGACAGTGCCACAAATAAGTAGTATTATCACTATCTACTTTGCATCTCTTAGCCTCAATGTTATGGATGTGTGTTTCATCCCTTTCGAGATTTAGAAGAAATAAACCACTCACAAGAGGTGCATGACCATAAAAGATGTTACTCATATAAATAGAACAACCATTATTCTCTGATTTAAATGAATAACCGTCTTGCAATAAACACGATCCAGAAATAATGTTCATGCTCAACGCAGGCACATAATAACATTTATTAAGGTTTAAAACTAATCCCGAAGGTAAAACTAAGGAGAGCGTGCCGACGGCCATCACATCAACTCTTGATCCGTTGCCAACGCGCATTGTCACCTCATCCCTCGCAAGCCGCCGTCTATTCCGCAGCTCCTGTTTCGAGTTACAAATATTAGCAACTGAACCGGTATCAAATACCCAGGCACTACAACGAGGGCTAGTAAGGAAAACATCAATAACATGTATATCAAATATACCTTTGATGGTGCCAGCCTTCTTGTCCGCTAAGTACCTCGGACAGTTGCGCTTCCAGTGACCCTTGTCCTTGCAATAGAAGCACTCAGTTTCCGGCTTGGGTCCAGACTTGAGCTTCTTCTTAGCAGGGGCAACGCGTTTGCCGCCGCCTTTCTTGAAGGGCTTCTTTGCACCTTTACCTTTCTTAAAGGAGGGCTTGTTGACCATCAACACATGATTATCCTTCTTGATGTCCACCTCCACAGCCTTCAGCTTTGCGAAGAGCTCGGTGATCGTATCAGTGGAACCAATCTGATTATGAGTCACTACAAAACTTTTGTAGCTAGGAGGGAGTGATTGCAGAACCCTGTCAATCTTGAGCTCCTCTGGAATCTTGCAGTCCAGTTGCTCAAGGCGTTGAGTGTAGCCCGACATCTTAATGGCGTGCTCACTAACGGAACTCCCTTCCTCCATCTTGCAGTTAAAGAACTTCTCAGAGATCTCATATCTCTCAGAACGGGCCTGAGTCTGAAACATGGTTTTCAAAACGATTTTAAAGTTCTGGTTCCATAGCAAACAACATGGTGCTCTTAATCACACCATAATCATCTTTGCGCGACTGATAGACATCTTTCTCATCAGCCGGCGCAGTTGCAGCAGGGGGGTTACCTAACGCTTTCTCAAGGACATAGTCCTTTTGTCCGCCAGACAGAATGATTCTTAGATTGCGGAACCAGTTGGTGAAGTTAGACCCATTGTTTCTAAGCTTTTCTTTCTCAGCAAAAACATTGAAGTTGAAGTTGGACTTGGCCATTGGATCTATAGTATTTGCAAGTACAATTTAGACTATGTTCATGATAAATAGTTCAACTTAATCAAATTACTAGATGAACTCCCACTAAATTCAACATCCCTCAAGTTGTTTAGTGAACACGATCCAAATTCACCACACCTAATCCGATCATCACGAGAAGAGATGTGGTTTCAATTGTGGACAACGAAGTGTCGATCATATCATTCATATGACTCATGCTTAACCTTTCGGTTCTTGTGTTCCGAGGCCATGTCTGTACATGCTAGGCTCGTCAAGTTAGACCCAAGTATTTCCGCGTGTGCAAAAACTGGCTTGCACCCGTTGTATGTGAGCGTAGAGTCTATAGCACCCGATCATCACGTGATGCTTGGACACGACGAACTTTCGCAAAGGTGCATACTTGGGGAGAACACAGTTTTTATCTTGATCTTTAAGTGAGGAATCATCTTATAATGCTACCGTCGCGATCTAAGCATAATAAGATACATAAAAGGATAAACATCACATGCATATAACTTTATGTGACATGGTATAGCCAATCTTCGCGCAATGATCTCCATCTTGTGCGTTCCGGCATGATCTCCATCACTCCACCATGATTGCCTCCACCACGAATAGCAACTACAACTATTGCTAACTACTTAGCGATAAAGTAAAGCTATTACATGGCGTATAAGAAGTTGACTCGCAGGTCATACACAATTATAAAGACAACCATATGGCTCCTGCCGGTTGTGTACTCATCGACATGCAAGTCGTGAAACATTACAAAACATGATCATCGCATACATTATACACATCACATCTTGGGCCATACCATATCACAGAAAACACTCCCTGCAAAAACAAGTTAGACGCCTCTACTTTGTTGTTGCATGTTTTACGTGGCTTATGGGAGTAGATGCTAAGAACGATTCTTACCTACGGAAAGCCACAACGGTGATATTATGGTTGCCAAACTCCCGTGTTAATCCCATGACAACTATAGTGAGAGAAACTGACATCCACCAGCCGCATGTGTGGTACAAGCCACACGTCAAGTGCGGAGCCGGTCTCGCGAACGACGTCGCGTAAGGTTGGCCTGGACCGCTTCAATCTCACTATCCCGCGTCATAATAAGAACACAAAAAAGAGGCTTGCAATAGAAAACATCAACGCCCGCAACAACCATGTTGCGTTCTACTCGTGAAACACATCTACGCATAGATCTAGCTCTGATACCACTGAAGGGTTTCGCAGCATAGTAAATCAAAATTTTCTACGGAAGCGAACAGAGGGAAAGCCAAGATCTAATCTAGGAGATGCAAACAACGAGAGAGATTGGGTTAGATCTTCATACCCTTGAAGATTCGCACAACGGAACATTCGTCGGAACGTGGGTGATGTAGTCATACTCGCTTATCCTCCTTGCGATCCGATCCGATCTAGCACCACATGTGGCGGTGCCTCCGTGAGATGCACACGTGCGGCACCTCGACGTCTCCTCCTTCCTCGGACCAGCAAGTATGGTGGAGAGATAGATTGGATCTACAACGCGACGGCGCGGTGTATATGGTGGAGAATTTCTGCAGCAGGGCTTCGCCTACAAACAGTCGGGAGGGAGAGAGGAAGGCAGCAGGGCTACTAGGGTTTGGAGGAAGGTGTGCGTAGGGGGGAGGGGGCGCACCAGCCCTCTATATATAGAGGGGGTGGCGGCGGCCAGCCCTAGCCCCTCCTCCAAGCCTATCTCTAGTTTAAACGATTTAAACTCTCCCCTTATCTAGAAATTCTATCCCTAGACTTAAACGAGTTAAATCTATCTAGAATCGGCTGGGCCCTATGGGGCCTTGTGCCCCTGGCCCAATGCGGCCAGGACACTCCCTCATAGGCCCATGCCCCCTCCCGGAAGGTGGGACCACGTTGGCCCCCTTCCGGAAGGTTCTAGAAGCTTCTGGTACAATACCGATTAATCCGGAACAATTCCGAACTCCAAAAACTGCACTGCCTTATATGAATCTTATTCTCCGGACCATTCCGGAACCTCTCGTGATGTCCCGGATCCCATCCAAGACTCCGAACAAAAATTCATAAACCAAGTATCCAATCTATCCTAGCATCGAGACACGTTAAGTGTGTGACCCTGCGGGTTCGAGAATATGCAGACATGATCTTCTATCAATAATCAACAGCGGGGTCTGGGCACCCATATTGACTCCCACACATTCATCGATGATCATATCGGATGAACCACGATGCCAGGATTCAATCAATCCCATATATATATTCCCTTCGTCTCGCGATATTTTACTTGCCCGAGATTCGATCGTCGGTATCGTCATACCTAGTTCAATCTCGTTCACAGCAAGTACTTTACTCGTTCCGTAATCCTATATCACTTTGTGATTAACTCCTTAACCACATGCTTGCAAGCGGTGTTGATATCGATTACCGAGTGGGCCCTAAGTATATCTCTCCGACTTGGGAGGGATAAATCCCATCTCGATACATACAACCCAACAGATACTTTCCGATCACCTGAGAGACACCTTTATGATCACCCTCTCATAGGATGACGTTTGATGACCTCAAAGCTTTCTTCCGATACCAGGGAGTTGTATTATCTCATGGTCTAAGGAATACAATATTTGACATAAGAAAAGCTTCGCAAAGACGAACACGATGACACGATCTAATTGCTTCGCTTAGTTTGGGTCTGTCCACCATATCATTCTCCCAATGATATGATCTCATTATCAATTGACAACTCATGTTTATGGTTAGGAAACCTTAACCATCATTGATCAATGAGCTAGTCCATAGAGGCGTACTAGGGACACGATGTTGTTCACAAACCACACAAGTATTAATGTTTCCGCTTAATACAATTCTAGCATGGAATATAAACTTTATCATGAACAAGAATTATAATAATAACATCTTTATTATTGCCTCTAGGGCATAATTCCAACAAAGGGTTCTCGGGCTAGGGTTCGAGGAGAAGGGGTGGGGTGCACTTGGGCCAGGGAGAGAGGGTGGTCAGGTGGGGCTGACATGCAGGGAGAGAGGGAGAGAAAAGAGGGTCGGGTTAGCTAGGTAGATTAGAGAGGGGGCTCGGTTAGGGTTTAGAGATAGGAATAGAGAGAGGGGGTAGATCATGGGGAGGTGGCTCGGGTTAGAGAGAGGAGAGATGAGGGCTTAGGGTTTAGAGAGAGGGGGTATGGTGACAGTGGGGTAGGTGATTAGGGTTAGGATCTTAGATAGAGGGTTTAGAGAGAGGACAAAGAGAGAGGGTGAGATGAGAGAGAGATGAGGCCTAGGATTAGAGTTTAGAATTTTAGATGCTTGCATGCACCAAACTAGATCAAACAAGGATATGTGGAATATGTGTAGGGTTTAGCAAACTCAAACAAGATCAACAAAAGGAGTGGAAGAGAGGGATAGAAGTGTGGTGGTGGATTTTAGCAAGACCAAACTAGATCAAGCCAAAAGAGAGGGAGAGAGAGAGATGGGAGATGATCCACTCAAGAATTCAAATAAAATCCAAAAGACTTAAATGTGGTGGTACTTGCATGGGCCATGCATAAATAGTAAATGCCTCCTCTAGTAGTGAAAACCACTAGATTATCTCATGGCATTTGTATAAGTAAGCTTCCCAAATTTTGGAATAAGTCCCAACAAAAGAAAAGAGAGCTTGTTTACCACATGGATTAAATAAAAGATCATGCATGAATATAAGGTGGCCAAGCTTGTGTGTATGTGCCACTAGCCAACATGAACCACAATGGTATTCCTACATGAGCTTATATTCATATTTAAACCATATGAAAGCTTGGCAAGGGGTTCCACTCACATAGCATGCAAAGGTGGCCATGTGGCTCTCATATACCAATAATGTGCAAACAACATGGTGCATATATGGGAGCATGTGGAATTGTAAGTGGAGCCATCCCAACCCACATGAGCTAGAGGTAAACCCAAATAAATGCAAAGCTCACATATAGGGGAATGGTGGAATTATAAGGTGGTGACAGAGAAAGGTGATGGAGTTGAATAAAAGATATGCCCCCAACTCAACTTGGGAATTAAACAATATATCAATAACCAAATACAATATCAAGAGGCAAATACAATTTACAATGCATAAGAGAGAAGATCCAAAACAAAAAGGGTTTTATATGATGCTCAAATGCAAGGTGGCATGATGACATGAGCATGATATAATTATGATGCAACAATTATATATATGAAGTAGCCATATATAGACTAGGCTAGTAGCATTGCAATTGTTAGACAATTGGGATGCTACAGGGTACATGGGCTAAAGGCCCAGCTGTCGGCGCACAGGCCCATACGCTCAGTCTGGAGACTCCGGTGTGGGGTTCGGAGACTCTGGTGTGGGCCAGAGACTCCGGTCTGTCTTCGGTGTCGTCCCCGGAGGGGCCTTCTAGCTGTCCTCAAGCTCGATCTGAGGGTCGGTCCAGAGATGGGTCCGGAGACTCCGGTGTTTTCAGGCCGGAGACTCTGGTGTGCACAGGACGGAGACTCTGGTGCTCCAGCTGCTGCTTCTTCCGTCTTCTCTTCCAAGCCTCCGTCTTGTCAGGTTGGGTGCTCCAGGCTCCCTCCCTTGCATCCGTTCTCGTCGGTATGAACCTATCATGGATATGGGACGGAGTATGAAGTAGTATACCATTCAAGAGGGTAGGAAGTGGGCTTGCATAGAGGAACGGATTCACCTTTGGAGTCCATGACGACTTGGAATAACTTGGAGACCATGATGTGGTAACGACCAAAGGTCGGGCTACATCATCTCCCCTCCCTTCAAAAAGAGTCGTCCTCGACTCTACACGCTCATCACAAAGTATAAGATGTCGAGAGACCTTCTTGATCCTAGGGTTCACCATATAGTCGTCCTCGAAAATATTTACTTGACAACACTTCAATGTTCCTTCGCCTTCCATGAAGCCTACAAAGCTCACAACAAAAGCGAAGCAACACTCAAAGCGTAGACAATTCATGAAGATTATAGCATGAGTCCTCAATTACAAGGAAGTCACCTTAGGGTGTAGAGATGGCTCGTTGAAGGGCAACCATAAGTAACTCTCTTCGGTTCATCTTGTCAACTCTTTGTCCATAGAGGTTAACGCATAAGCTTCACACAACAAAGACCAAGCAACATATGTTCGTGTGTGATAGAGGAGCATGTCAATTGTGGCATGTCCATTCTTGTTCACAACACTATTAGCACAACTCAAGTATAGCAAACTGGATGCATATGCAAGGTCAAAGTGCATGGAAATCGTTTAAACATCATCCAAATGTGGGAACTCAAAAACTGCATAAAACATCTTAGTGTGGCACTCAAAGCAATTGACTAGAATATTGATCAACATCTTTGATGCAAGGATAGGAGAATTCGGCAAAAACACAAGCAGAAGAATATCCAAAGCAACATCATTATGTGTGCAAACCAACCATTGGAAAGAACAATTGTTCAATATGTTGGATGTCATACACATATCATCAAAAGCCAAGATCGTGGGGGTATGAGTATCGCAAGCGGAAACACAAGCAACATATTTGCAAACAAACCAAATGAAAGAGCAAGTGGTCCTTATGTTTGTTGCAACAACAATACGAGAGACTTGGAAGCTCTCGTGACAATACATGCTCAAAATGGCATTACGGTTGCACACAAAACATCGTAAAGAGAAATTGTTCAACATTTTTGTGGGAGCACACAGAGCATCAACATCCAATAGTAACGAGGCATGATTGTCATAAGGTGAAAGAATACCATTAACATGCTTGCAATCAAACCATAGGAAAGAGCAATTTGTCAACATGAAAGATGCAAAGCATGCAAAAGGTATCAGAGCTGGGTTCGATCTTGAACTCACTTGGGGGATGCTCTATAGAGCTCTTTTTGTCAACTCATGCTCAACCGAGGTTGACATTCTTGTGCGTGTACCTACACACATCAAACACAAAAGGAAGAATGTGTGTGCATGGTAGAGAAACACATCATCCATCATGACGTATCTCTTCTTGTGCACGTCACCATTAGTGTAAAGCAAGTGTAACATAGGTTCATGGTGAGTATGCAAGTGGGGAACATGCTTATCATGGCAATCATCAAAAAGTGCAAAATTTGAGAAAGCTATGAGGGCCATCTCAATATAAACCATATGAGAATTATTGTTGCAAGCAAAACAAGTGAAAGAGCAATTATTCAACTTATTGCAAGCAATGGGAGAGATTGTAAAACATTCATGGCAAAGCATGGTTCGAGGGGTACCATTGGTAACATCATTGCAAGCAAAACATTGGAAAGAGCAATTGTTCAACAAAGTGCAAGCAATGATATCATCAATGTAACGTTTAGAGCATGGCATGTCTATGGTAACATCATCACAATCAAATAATTTCACATGCTCAACATTATGCAATGGCAAAGTATCACATGGAAATACCAATGAAGCATATGTGATATCACAAACATCATCCATAGCATGCCAATCATCACAAGTCATCATATCCACTAGTAGGATCATGGCATGATCAACACCTGTATTCTTACCTTGTTCATACCTCTCATATGAAGTGGGTGTTGTGGTAGTATTAGCCTCCATGTGGGCGACTTTTTCATCATGTATGGGGATGGCATCATCTTCATCCACCATGTACATCTTCTTGGTTGGAGGCATCATCATCTTCAAGCTTGGCGCTTCTTGATACATGGAACCTAGCACATCATGAGAAACACACTAGAGGTAGAGGGTAAGTCGTTAGAAGTCAAAATGGTCTCACATGACCTATCAACTACCACTCTCAACTCAGTAGGTGTATCACTCATGCCCTCGAAGTGGAAGCACTCAATCTCACTATTATTTTCACTCAAGTGGGCTAACTGGCTCTCATACTCACATGGGATTGGTACCACATCATCACTCAAGCATGTAGGGATAGGCTCGGTTCTCTCAACTCCATGCACCTCCTTTGGTGAAGGGAAAATCCCATGCTCACCAATCTTGATCTTGTCGTCGCCATCTTGCACCTTGGCTTGTGTAGTCCTCTTGACGTACTCGTCCAACTTGGCGAAGTAGAGGTCTTCGTGTTCCTCATCCATGAAGTTGCATGCATCATATAGGACATCAAGTTTGGGCATTGAAGCTTGATGGCATGGAGGAGAGCTTGCTCTTGGTGCCATTTTGGTGGTGGCACGAGTAGTTGAAGGTGCCTTATGATGGTGTTGACGAAGGTCACGCCTTGCCAAAGGTTGATGTAGATGGTGCACTGGGTCATCCACATGACGCTCGCGACGATGCTTCTTGTCCTTGGCACTCTTCTTGGTGAGGCGTTGTAATGAGCACAAATCATCATTAGTCTTGGCCATCATGCTCATGGTTTTGGCAAAGTCGTTGTGCATGTCGCGCTTGAAGTTGTCCATTGGATGGTGGACCTTGGTGCTCTCGAGGTGGAGGCTCCCTCTTGGTCGATGCGACTTGAGGATCTTGTCGTTATCGTTCGTGAAGTCGTCCATGCTTGGGGAGTTATTGTTGTTGTAGAACTCCATATCACCCAAGCATGTGGAGCCATTGTTGGTGTAGTGCTCCATCATGTCATCCATGCTTGTGGAGGCATATGCATGGTGGCTCATCGTGGATTCTTCATAGAAATCATCCTCGGCTCCGGAGTTCCTAGACATCATTCACAAGACCAAGTGGTGTATATGGAAGTGGTAGGGGGCTAGGGGTGCAACATCAAACCTTATTTTACCTTGGAAGATAGTATCGTGCAAGTGGCAACACTTGAGAGCAATCAAAACCAAGCAAAGTGAAGTTCACGCGGAACACCAAAACCAACTAACCACGAAAAAAACACACACACACAAAGCTTATGATGGACAGGTATGGAAGGTGGCGTTTCCAAGAACAATCTGAAATCAAGATATTGTAATGGAAAGTAAAGAACCACGATGATCACAAAGCAAAACAAGTCAATCCACAAGAAGGAAATATGTACAAGGAAACACACACGGTGGGATAAATGGGACTTGCGTGATGGAGAAAGTGATCTAAGAACCAAATGATTACCTAGCGAAGACTATAAGCTCGTGTCGCACAAGTGCAAGGAGAGACGCTAGTTCGATTACAATAAAATTGGTGGGCTACAAGATATGCACAATAAGTACCACCTATTTGATGTTTATCGAGCTTGCGCTTCCTATTCTATGAGGCACTTGTTTCTTTCTTTCTCTTTTTCTTCTTTTTCTTTTTCTATTTTTTCTCTTTTTCTTTTATTTTTCACTTGCACCTTCCTTGTGCCAACAACTATACAAGATAACTATATGAGATAGCGCGCTCACAAATTTTGCTCGGAATTCTAGAAGGTATCAAATGTGCATAACCCAAGCAATCCTAGGAGTAACTAGTCTCAATAGGTGTTTGTTGAATGAAAAGATAGTGTGGCTCACAAAGGGATGCAAGTGGGGAGAAGTCGCGGAATTTTTATACCTTTCCTCGCCGATCTTCACCCATTATTGGTGGATTCCGCCTTGCTCATGGAATGTGGATGGTGTAAATAGCATGAACCACGGAGATGATGATGTAGAGGTCTTTCTCCTCTTCAAAACGAGCTAAAGAACACCAAAATCCGAGTTCGTATGCAAAAGTTATGCTCAAAACCGTGAAACAGATTTGCTGTCAGCAGTGGGGGCGGAGACTCCGGTCTGGAGGTCCGGAGACTCCGGTCTAGAGTGACTCACACTGGAAACTCCGGTCTGGGGCCGGAGACTCCGGTCCGGTCGATTTCTGCGCGTCCAGCACACGAACAGGACGCGATTTCGGCAGAAAAACTCGAACCAAAACCTCAAATTGGTGGGGGGAAATCAAGGAATTAGGCCATGGGAACGCAGGGGAAGGTTGATCAACAAGTTTAGCAAGTAATCTATGGATCAAAACCTACCAAAACGCACTCAAATCACAGATCGATCCAAAACACGAATTGGGGCTGTTTTTGGTGGAATTTTCGAATTTATGGGGAAAAAGACCAAATCGAGGAGAAATCCGTGGCAACCAAAAGCTGTTGATACTAGATGTTATGGGGTAACCCCGTGGGTGGCTCGATCTTCACGGATCTCGTGGTCAAACCGATGGGAAAGCGAGGGGAATGGAGAAGGTAGCGGAAGCGGACGCACACCTCGCGAAGAACACGATGAACACACATAAAACACACACGATACAAGGCCGATTGCTCTCACCGGTGGCCACCAGTCCGATAGAATCCTCGCAAGGAGAGATCGGTCAACGTGCTCCCTCAATCCCAAGTGGTGAGGGAAGAATACCTTGGAGAGGGTCTTGACGTCTTGGCAAAGGGACACCTATGCCAAGGCCTTGTACAATGAGGGAGGCGCGATGCAAACTCCAACGAGGTGGTGACGATAGTCGATCCCCTTTGGTAGAAGGGGATGAGGCAAAACTAGAGATTCCATAAAGGGGGTTTTATTTAGTCTATCATCTATGCCTAGGGTTACATGAGGGGGTGGGGGCACTATATATAGGCCAGCCACTAGTTTAAGGGTACTTTAGGAATAAAAGGGGAAAGTCTCGACGGACTAAGGGGTACATGGGCCAAAGGCCCAGCTGGCGGCACGCAGGCCCATACACTCAGGCCGAAGACTCCGGTGTGGGGTTCGGAGACTCCGGTGTGGGCCGGAGACTCTGGTCTGTCTCCCTAAGGCTACTAATTTTATGATCAAGATTTATTAACACTAAGTAGTAGACTTGTACTAGTGTCTCTAAAATCTTATATTGTTAAGGAAGCTTACTCCATATTTATCTCTACTTGGCTTAACAAGATTATCATTAGATACCCTAATACTACTAGCTTTCTCATAGCTTCTCAATTACTAGCTTAACTCTTAGGTTTAGACACTTCTTCTAGTTAACTCATGAGTGAGTTAACTTCTCCAATATCAAATGGATTGATCACCACTAAGGATCACATTCCATTGATGATGGCACACTCTACCATATCTAGTTCCTCCTTCTTATTAATTTACTTAAGGTCTTTGGAAGGTTAGTATAATAGGTCAAAGGCTAAGAGTCACTAAGGTCTAGGTCAGGCATTGATCACTCAACATTGATAATCAATTGACACTAGGACTTGGTTTATCTTATATTCCCTCCTACTCTTGGCTTGGCTTATGAGATGATAGGTCAAAGGCTAAGAGTCACTAAATAGGAATGTCATCCATTCATATGACAACAAAGATATGAGATGAATGGTCTTGTCTTATATTCCCTCCTACTCTTACTTGTGATAATGGGGTTTGTGTTTAGAAGCTACCATGATTCTCATGGTAGGAATAACTATAGTAAACATGTATACCAAGGTTTAGTTATTAAGTTTCTTTGCTTAAGTTATAAACTTAATTGAGTATTCAAGAGTTGTTATAATGAATACCCATATATGATCCCTATGAGATCCTTTATAAATGTGTTGTGGGTTTAGCTTGATTCTATTTGATCTACCCATAGATCAAATTATATTACCCAAAGATAAGGTTTTAGCAAAGGTCATATTGAAACTTATCGCAGTCAACTTGATGGTCTACTTCAGTTCCACCAAGTTAAGATAAGCTTCAATCACTTTGACAAGTTTTATTTAAAAGCGCGAAAATTATCCAGATTTTCTATGCATGAATGCAATGCACACATCTCATCCAAGCTTATTTCTAAGCTCTAATGCTGGGATGTTACATGGTTCATGTCCGTCTTTTTCCATCATGCTCCGATGGCAATGAGCACCTAGTGGGAAGTGTTGGTTTTCTCGGTGCGCTCCTCCTTCTCGATCTCCCTCATAATAGCATCGTATTCCTCCGAGTTAGCGTCCGAGCCGCTGCCATCCATGTTGATGTCCGTGTATAGTTCAACGAGGACTAAGTCAGAGTTGGCTTCGATGTTGTTGACAGCAGATGTGGAGGGTGATGGAGGCGGGCCATTGTTGTTGCTTCCTCCGGCTTCGGTCCTAAGCATAGCCTGAGTGTTCTCCTCACCATTCGCGTAGTCATTGACGATTGCGATCATCTCACCAAGGGTGAGAGGGCCTACGGCCTGCCGTCTTCAGAGGGTATGCCAGAGGAGTGTTCCGGGCGTGAGCCTTTCCATGAAGTGGTAGACAAGTTTGTCAGCACAGTAACCCTCCAGGGTTTCCCTTATCCTCATCCATCTGGCAAGGTATTCGCGGGGAGATTCTCCTTCCCTCTAAACGCATCTGGCCAGATCGAAGATGGTGAGGACACCAACAAAGTGTAACCTCCGCATCTCTAATGCTCAGGGAAGCCAAGCGGATTTGCGAGGTCCTTCCACCATTATATCATGAACAGGGGCAGTTTGGGTGGGCCTTTAATTTTCCTGATCTGAGCCACCATACTCTAGTTGAGAGGTACGACCCAGATTCTTGCGCGGACGTATCCTGCCCATAGGCGGTCCGTGCGGGCCTTGACGAGTTCCCGATTTCCTGGGAGCTAGGACCCTAGTCGGTTTCACCGATGAAGATGTGGATGTATCCTACTAGAAAAACGAAGCAGCGGGTGGGGTCGTCTTCGCCGGACCCAGAATTCATTGGGAGGGATGATCGGGACGTTGCTGGAGAAGAGGACGCGCCTAATGGCCACTGTGTTGCTGATTCCCACGAAGAGCTTGGACCCCGCTCGGTGTAGAGCTCGAAGCGCCTCTTTCCCCACGGTGGGCGCCAACTGTCGTGTTATTGCCGACGAATACGCCATGGAGGGTTCCTCATAGAGCCTATTTAGATACGTGGGGTAAGGCAGAGAGTTGGCGGGTACGAGGTAACACAACTTACCTATGATACGGATCAAGCCGATGATCCTTGAGTTTTGTCCCGATCTTTCACAGCGAGTAACCTGAATTATAATCCTTCCAATAATGCCGATGAACGTCACTTGAAGAAGAGGAACGAATCTAGCAAGTAACATGATGAAGATCACAATGCCTCAAACCTGAGCACGACAATCCTTGATGAACACAAGAACCTTCACAACAATCTCTATAAGAATCTGATAAATGGTATCGCCATCCCTGAAGGGATGATACATGATGGAGCACAATATAGTTTTTTGACTAAACAACTAAACTCCCCTAAACCCTAGGCGACTAGCTCCTTTATATAGGAGGCCTATAACTAGTCGTTTGGATAGACCCAAATCGAACTCACAAACGACTCAAACCTAACCTAGACTCGGACTCAATAACATAGCAAAATATGTGACACAACCTTAGACTTATCATTACATATCGTAGGTCATCCTAGCGTGTTAATCATCAATGGGATGCGCTCGCATCACCTAGCTTGGTGGAGTCCTGAAATTAGGCTTCACCTCCTCCTTCGTGCCCATATCATCATCCCCCCTTCAAGAAGTGTTGTCCCCAACTCGTGCGGGTCGGGTCAGAAAGGTGGCGTGATATCAACAATCGCTTCACGCGTCTTCGCCATCTTCTAGTCTTGCTTGCCTTCCTCACCACATCCTTTGGCCTGCTCGACTTGATACAGCCCTTGGCGCCTGCACCTCCTTGCGTCTCCATACGAGCTTGGACCTAGGCGCCACCGTCTTCTTCTTCTCAACTCTTGTTGGAACCCGTGGTTACTAAATATGGACCTTCTTTGCACGACCTTGCATAAGATGAGTAATGCCTAGACCACACAACTGACGAACATGTCCATCCTTGCCTCTATGCATTCGCACAACTGTCCCAACAAAACGCCTCACAGGTGTGCTAACAAAACTTCTCTTGTTACCCCGCTGCACCACGTGCACTAGAACATCAAGAGCACATCTATCATCCGTCTGAACACCTGTGTCAACACAAACAACCTTTTGAACACATGCTGCAACATCCTTCTTCTCGGCAATAAGAGGATGCACTTCAACTGGCTTGTCACTAACAACTTCCACTGGCTTGTCATCTACAGGCATAGCTAAAGCAATATCAACATTGTCGCACTGTGCATCATGCTCTCCATCCTGCACCTAAGCTAGCCTAGATTTTGGCTTAGCCTTGCGCACCTTCTCCTTATGTACCACCAGCTCTACATCAGACTTTATGTGATCATCATGTATAGGCTTCAAAGTCTGCTGTTTTCCACCATGCACAAAAGAATATGTATTTGCTCTTCCAGCATGTGTAACGTTGCGATCATACTCATATGGACGACCAAGTAACAGCCCGCATACCTCCAATGGAAACACATCGCACTCAATCTCATCAATATAATCACCAACTGTAAATGGCACACGCACCTTATGAGTTACCTTCACCATACCGCAGCTATTTAACCACTTTAGATGCTTAGGTTCAGGAATACGCCATGTGGACAACCCCAACTCTGCCACCATTGCCTTGCTAATGCCATTAGTACAGCTTCCTCCATCAATAATCAACTTGCATGGTTTGCCTTTGATCATACACTGTGCCTGAAATAAATTCCAGCGCTGGCCCTTGTCAACTGTCATGCAAGCATCACCTTGCCTTCTTGAGTTGCAAATTCAGTCCACTCAATGGTACAACATCCTCCACGACATCCTTAACAACATCAGCCTTAACAACATCAACCGCTAACGCTTCAGAAATCGTGGCTGCCACCTTGGTAATTGTCGGCAATGAAACAACTGTCAACTTCTCATGAGTAGTCACAGCCATCACAACCTTCGGTATAAGAGCTATACTCTTACCAACATCCATTATCTCATTCACAACCTTGGGCGGATGCTCGTTTTCCTCCATATAAGGTAATACGAAATCATTACGGAGAAAACTTTTGTAGTCCTCCCAAGTATAAGAAAAACCATCTATATCAACCGCCTCAGATCACCAACTGTCTAACTCCTTGTCCACACGCCGGTGAGCAAGAACATACCCATCATACCCACTAAACTTGCCATTGTATTTGCGACATCGATGGAAACCCCGTTCCATGTGCCTTTCCCAATCTTGATAGTCCTCAACTGTCGCAAGTCTAGTAGACACCAGCTAAGATCGGATGCATCACGTGCCACTTCATTCAGGAGATTGAGATAGTCACTGAAAACAGCACTAGACTTTTTGCCACGTGTACACCTCAAGCCCAAAGTATCTCCTAAAAAAGAATCCATGTTTGAATTATAGTAGAGCTCTGACCAAAAAATTCTGAGTCACGGCAGGATAAGTACCACAGCAGAAAATCAGATCAAAACGGTCAACGGCAGAGACAAACAGTCCAAGGTAGACAGTTTGTGGCAGCGCACTCTTTTTTTCCAACGCTAGAATACTTCACGCAAGAGAGCATCCACCCTCAGCGCTCCAGCGATAGTGACCGAACTCTTTTTACGGTGAAGTACTCACGTAAGGAAACCCAGATTCCTGAGAAGTAGCGATCGAATTTGGACCCTTTTTTTTTTGTCACGCACGTTGACTCTATTCCTTTCCTTCCCTTTTTTTTCTTTATTCAACCAAGCGATCCGATCAAACTGCTTGGTTGGCCACAACGAACTCTCACGTACCAATTACCTTGGCTAGCCGAACTCCACGCGACCGAAGAAAAAGAAAACGTCGAATCGATCGAGGTCCAAGTTCGTACGGAGCAATCCCGGAAGAAAAGATCGATCCCTCCAATCCAAAAACGATGCAGCCAGCAGAAGAATCCTGAGTCTACCCAATTTGTTGCCAACCCGGACTCCTTGTCTAATTCTGTTCTATTTCTCCACGCTAGGAATCCTATCAACTGATTCCGATCTGAACGCTCGACTGATTTCCAATCCACGCGACCGATCGAAGACAATCTCCTCCAAGGTCTGACTCGAGATCGATCTACAATAACTCACGAGAACAGAACAGTCTCGCACGTGCAATTTTTTCCTCTCCCGTCAATCAATCTGATCTGAAAACTGTCGGTGAAGAACAATCCGAGTGATAAACCCAATGCTCTGATACCATATGACATGGGCACGAAGAAGGAGATGAAGCCTAATTTCAGGACTCCATCAAGCTAGGTGATGCGGGTGTATCCCATTGATGATTGGCACGCCAGAATGACCTACGATATATAATAATAAGTCTAAGGTTGTGTCAAATATTTTGCTATGTTATTGAGTCCGAGTCTAGGTTAGGTTCGAGTCGTTTGTGTGTTCGGTGTGGGTCTATCCAACCGACTAGTTGCAGGCCTCCTATATAAAGGAGCCAGCCACCTAGGGTTTAGGGGAGTTCATTTGTTTAGTCAAAAAACTATACTGTGCTCCACCGTGTATCATCCCTCTGGGGACGGCGATACCGTTTATCAGATTCTTATAGAGATTGTTGCGGAGGTTCTTGTGTTCATCAAGGATTGTCGTGCTCAGGTTTGAGGCATGGAGATCTTCATCACGTTACTTGCTGGATTCGTTCCTCTTCTCCAGGTGACGTTCATCGGCGTTATTGAAAGGATTATAATCCAGGTTACTTGATGTGAAAGATCAGGACAAAACTCAAGGATCATCGTCTTGATCTGTATCATGTGGTATCAGAGATCTCGTTGATCACAGCGTGTTTTGGATCATCTGCAGACTGTTTTTCTACAAGCAGTTTACAGATTGGTTGTGGAGAAAAGATTAGAAGGAAGAAAGGAGATCGTTTTCGGCGAAGTGTTGCGTGCTGCCGCCGCTGCTTTCCGTTCCCATCGCGAGCAGAGGATCACGTTCCGTTAGAGCGGTTTTTGTTAGATCCGATCGTGCTTTTCTAGAGATCGATTCCCAGATCGGTTTCTGTTGATAGCCTAGCAAGGACTCCGACATCACGTGGTGGTGTACTCGGATCGGTAAAAAAAGGCAAAAGTATGTGAGTTTCCGTACGTGCTAGAGAAAAAAAAGACCTAGCGATTGCTCTTGGTTGGAATCGATCCAATATTGACCTGTGCGTGCATTGGATTTAAAAAAAAGGGGGCCCGCCGCTGTACGCTACATGACTCGAACCTAATCTCGACTCGGACTCAATAACATAGCAAAATATTTGACACAATCTTAGACTTATCATTACATATTATAGATCGTCCTGACGTGCCAATCATCAATGGAATGCGCCCGTATCACCTAGCTTAGTGGAGTCCTGAAATTAGGCTTCACCTCCTCCTTCATGCCTATATCAACCTAGGTTCAAGTCCCACAACAATGGCGGAACTCTAACCCTGCTATAAATCACTGTGATATCAATATGTTGAGTTATAGAGATCGATTTGTTGTGCGAGGGTGTTGTGTATCGTATCTGATATTGTGCCCTAAAGGCTCCAACATGTCCAGCTTATAAGGTCACAAAAACCTAGGGTTACAGGGAAAAGGCCTTGCCGGACAAGGTAAAGAGTCCTATACTAATACTAACTAGTCTTCGCGTCTTGTACTCTAAGGCTCCGAATATGTCGGTCCTATGTAGCCTACCTGTATCCCGCATGGGCCTCCCTTCTAAATCCATCTAACTGGGCCGTCCAGCAGGCCATGGGCATTCTACATCCAGGTTAGCCGGATTGGGGACATGCTATGGTGATACCCATTTAGCATATCCCCAACTAGTAGGGATGACCTGGGCAATAGCTTTAATTAAAATTTCTTTCCCTGCCTTTGAGAGAAATCTTTCTTTCCAACCCTGGATACGCTGCTAGATGCGTTCCTTCAAATATTCGAAATCCTTCACTTTTGCCATCCCCAAATGTACCGGCAGACCTATATAGCACTCATTTCTCTACTCCCGAGGTATACCAAAAACCCCAAACACGGCCTGTTTTGCACTCCTTGAAGTACCTATGTTGAACATGGCATAAGATTTATCCTTGTTGATCATTTGGCACAAGTTCAGTTCATACAATGCCAATATTTGCTGCAGCTTAGTGGTATTAGCAGTGTTTCCCTTCATAATAATCAGTGAATCATTTGCGAAAAATAAATGATTTATCTTGGAAGAAGTCGCACATAATTGCACTCCTTGCAATGACTCTTCCTCCTCATCCTTGCCAAGTAACACCGACAACCCTTCCACGCATAAAATAAAGAGATACAAGGAGAGAGGATCGCCCTGGCGTAGCTCTCTCTCCCGTATAAAAGGATCAATGAGTTCTCTATTAAGCTTGACATGGTATGAAACTGATCGGACACATTCCATAACCACCTTAACCCAAGTATCTTTGAAGCCCATTTTCTCCATAATCCTCTCCAAGAAACTCCACTCGACGCTGTCATGTGCCTTGCTCATGTATAGTTTCACCGCCACTAGGCTGTCTCTCCCCCTTCTTGTTGTGCATCATATGTGTGATCTCATATGCGAGAAAAACATTGTCCGTGTTCATCCTTCCCAGTACAAAAGCCGACTAAGTTAGTGAGATAATGTGTGGCAGCACCACCTTGAGCATGTTTGCCAAAACCTTTGAGATGAGCCTATAAAGAATGCCGCACAAACTTATTGGTTGAAACTGTGAAATACTCACTAGTTCCTTCACTTTAGGGATGATAACAATGGTAGTAACATTCCATTCATTTGGCATAGGACCACCATTGAGAACTGCAATAACCTCTTCTTGGATTTTTTTGCCCCACCAAGTACCAGATTTTTTGGTAGAAGATGGCAGGCATTCCATCTGGTCCTGGTGCTTCAAGAGCATGTTTCACCTCCTCTCCCATGTACACACGACAGAGAGACTTGTCCATATCATCAGTAATTGAATGAGGGATGTGTTGTAGAAGATCATAATTAATAGGACCTGTGGAAGAGGTGAACAAACTTTTGTAGCTGTTGGTAACGAAAGATCCTAGTTCTTCCTCCTCCACCAATCCCCTCCCTCTCTTTTCAGCATCTTAATCACATTCCATTTATTTATTTCCAATGCAAAAGCATGGAAATAACTAGTATTTGAGTCACCATACTTTAGCCAATTTGCATGTGCTCTTTGCTTCCAAAAAATATTATGTTGATTCTCCAGCCTACCAAGTTTGTAGCGCAGCACATGTTCCCTCGAGACCCCCTCCTATGTGGTTAGCTCTCTCCTGTACCTTTCCAAATCTCATTTTGCTTGTTTTATTCTTTTCCTCAACTCCCCCAATACTTCCTTATCCCATCTCCATAATTTCCTCCCTAAATCGGACACTACCTCATTCACCACCATACCATCCTCCTCGAATGCCTTATTCCATGCCTCCTCGACAATGCCTACACACTCGTCCTCTTGCAACCATGCTGCCTCAAAATAAAACATTGGTGCTGAATTTGACTTTCCCATCGGTGATGCTTGATGGTTGATTTCCACAATTACGGGTATGTGGTCTGAATGGCGAGGGTCTCTGTTTATTATTTTATACAACAGAAACAAGCATCACCCGTCCACATTTGCTACAGATCGATCAAGATGTTCCCTTGTGTAACCCTATGCCAAATGCCAATTGTTCCTCTAGGTGAAAGTGAAGGAAATATGCCCTGAGAGGCAATAATAAAGTTGTTATTATGTATTCCTTATATATGATAGATGTTTATTTTACATGCTAGAATTGTATTGATCGGAAACATTAATACATGTGTGTTTAATAAACAAAAGGGTTCCTAGTTATGCCTCTCTTATAGACTAGCTTGTTGATTAACAAGATGATCAAGGTTTTCTAATCATGGATATTGGATGTTGTTAATAACAAGGTCACACCATTGGTGGAATGATGTGATGAACATTCATCCGAAGTATAGCATTACGATCAAGTCATTATGTTTATATTGCTATAACATCATACGAAGTAATCTTTATCCTTAGACCATGAGATCATGTTAATTGCTAACACCGGAAGAGTATCTTGATAACATCAAACGTCACACCGTAATAGGGTGACTATAAAGATGGGTTCAGTACTACGAAGGTGTTATGTTGAGGATCATGGATCAAGAGTGGAATTTGTCAATCCCGATGATGGATAGATATACTCTGGGCCCTCTCGGTGATATCACATTGAGATAGCTTGCAAGCAAGTGATGTGATCACTAGAATGTTATATCACGGGAACGAGAAAAGAGTGCATGTCAGTAACGAGATCAAACTAGGTATGGAGATACCTATGATCGAATCTCGGACATGTAATATATCGCGATACAAAGGGATTTAGTTACAAGCGTTAAAGGTTCTCACGATCACATAAGTCATCGTTGAATGTGTAGGAGTCAGTACGGATCTCCAGGTCCCGCTACTGATTATTGATCAGAGAAGGGTCTCGATCATGTCTGCATTATTCGCGAACCGTAGGGTGACACACTTAAGAGTTACCGGACACCATTTTGGAGCACATATGTTTCAGACGAAAGAATTGCAAAGCGCAGGAATTGTTTCAATAGAAACCGAAAATTGTTTCGGGTGAAATTGCAGAAAGTGGTTCTGCATGTGATATTGAAATATTGCAAGGGGCTATATGTGAATGTTTGTTAATTAAAGTAATTAACAAAATTCTGAATAAATTTAATAAAAGAGTTTTATTAAATGAGAGAGCATTAAACTTGGAGAATTTTAAAGCATTTAAAGTGGAGACTTTAAAAGGGAATGTGAAGAGGCATTTTAATGTGGAGGGGTTACCACCACATGAATGGGAGAGGTGAGGGGTCACCCCCCCATGCGCCGGCCATGGAGAGGAGGGGCACCCCCCTCCTCCTATAAAAGGCCACCCATTCCCTCCTTCATCCTCACACCTCCTTGTGAAGGATCTCTCCCCCCCTCTAGAATTATTCCCCCATGGTCTCGGATTAGCGAGATACATGTTCCCAGTGGCATTTCGTCTGGAAGGAGTTGCTGCTTCTACTGGATCGGTGGAGCGAGGAGGTGGAGGTTGTCCGGTGGCTTGAACATGTGTGCGAGTACGGATGCGCTGCTGAGTTGCGGCGCTCGGACTTCCTCATGATCTTGAGATCGGTAAGTGTACGACTACATCAACCACGAGTTCCTACTCGTTAACAAAACTCGTTGTCTTTGAGGGTAAGTTCTCGTTGGATGTATGTCCACCCATTGCTTTGTACCTAGTAGATAGATCTTGGAGTATAGTTCACACCGTAGGAATTTTTTTGTTTTCTATGTTGCGGACCCAACAGTGGTATCAGAGCCTGATCTATGCGTAGGTGCTTTGTATGGGTAGTACACATATGTTTATATGTGGGCAATGATGATCATGTTATTGCATCTTCTATGTATTTTGGATATTGGTGGCATAGTGGGATGAAGCGGCCCGGACCAACCTTACATGTCATCGTACATGAGACCGGTTCCACGACTGACATGCAACTTGTTTTGCATAAGTGGCTGGCGGGTGTCTGTCTCTCCTACTATAGTCAATATCTAATTTACAACGAGTTGCTAATAACTTAGTTATCCTCGTTGTGGTTCATGTTCGTAGGTAAGAACGGTTCTATCTCCGAAAGCCCTAAGCCACGTAAAACTTGCAATTGATAAATTAGAGGCGTCTAGTTTAGATCGTTGCTGGGCTAGTGTATTGATATGGGATTGTTGTAAGTAGATGTATGATAGATACTCTTACAACACATTCAACGTGTAAGTTCCATAGACCTTGGCCTTACACACAAAGGAATGATAGAGATCATACCACGATGCAAATGATAGAGATCAAATGCATGGACCATATCATCTCACTTTACACATTAGATGTTAGCATCTTATACTGCTAGTTTGGTGCTTTTGGTAGCATTATAAGATGATCCCTCATTTAGATATCAAGATAAAATGTGTTCGAGACATCACGTGATGATCGGGTGTACTCGACTCTACGCTTTCATACAACGGGTGTAAGACAGTTTTACACACGCGAGTACTAAGGTTCTTACTTGGTGAGCCTAGCATGTACAGACATGGCCTCGTAACACGGACCGAAAGGTTAAGCATGAGTCATATGGTTGATATGATGCCCATATAGATGCTTGCCTTTGAAACTACACCAACTTACGTGATGATCGGACTTGGTGTAGTGGATTTGGTTCATGTAATCACCAAAAAGGCACGAGGGATGTCGTTTTTGAGTGGGAGTTCATTAGTAATTTGGATTAGTTGAACTCAATCTATCATAAACTTAGTCTAAATAAAATTTACAAATTCTGTTGTAGATGGCACCACCTGCTTTTAATTTTAATGTGTTCATGGAGAAAGAGAAACTTGCTGCGAATGGTAGCAACTTCACCAACTGGGCTATGAATTTGAGGATTTTCCTCACTGCTGCACAAAAACAATATGTGCTAGATGCACCGCTAGGCCCCCCACCAGCTCCTGATGCCCCTGACGAGGAAAAGAATGTCTATGTGACTCGTCAGCAGGACCACAACTTAGTTCATTGCGGCATACTGTATGGGCTAGAGACAGAACTTCGAAAGCGTTTCGAAAATGGCAATGCCTTTGATACCATGGGAGAATTAAAAATGATTTTCGATACCCATGCTGCCGTAGAGAGTTATAATGCTAATGAAAATTTCTTTAGCTGCATGATGGAGGAGAACAGCTCCGTTAGTGGGCATGTACTCAAAATGTCTGGGTACGTCGATAAGCTTGTGTCCTTGGGAATAACGATTCCTAATGACTTAGGCATACATCATGTTCTCCAATCTCTGCCACCTAGCTACAAGAGCTTCGTGATGAACTATAATATGCAGGGCATGAAGAAGACTCTTCCCGAGCTTCTGTCAATGCTTAAGACTGCAGAAGTGGAGATTAGAAAAGAACATCAAGTGTTGATGATCAATAGGACCACCGGTTTCAAGAAGGACAAGAAAGGCAAGCACAAGGGAAAGAAGGGTGGCAAATCTGTTGCCGCGCCTGAAAAGAAACCCCGAGTTGGCCCTAAGTCCGATACCAAGTGCTACTATTGCAAGGGGACTGGCCATTGGAAGCGTAACTGCCCCAAGTATTTGGCGGACAAGAAGTCAGGCAAGGCAAACAAAGGTATATGTGATATACATGTTATTGATGGGTACTTGACTAGTACTCGCAGTAGCACCTGGGTATTTGATACGGGATCAGTTGCTAATATATGTAACTCGATTCACGGGCTGCGGAACAAGCGACAACAAGCAAGGGATGAGGTCACAATGCGGGTCGGCAATGGATCAAGAGTTGATGTGATTGCCGTCGGAACGCTGCCTCTCCATATGCCATCGGGATTAGTTATAAACCTGAATAATTGTTATTTGGTGTCTGCACTTAGCATGAACATTGTATCCGGATCATGTTTGATGCAAAGTGGTTATTCGTTTAAATCTGAAAACAATGGTTGTTCGATTTATATGGATAATATCTGATGAGGACATCCATACTATTCCACTATCTCCTACTCCTATTCACAATGAAGATGTTGCTGCAAAGAACAAGTCCAATGATATCAGAATTGGACCCATTACAAGAGCTCGTGCAAAGCTGATTGAGCAATAGGTGAATTACTTAATGAGAACTTTATACTACCTAAGTCTATGCATTTATGTATGATCAGGTTCGTTGAAGAAACAGACATGGCACGAGGAGGAGAAGGGCTATAAGAGGAGCCCAGCATGATGATCGCCCGAGGATGCGCGAGGGAGGAGCGGGAGGAAGGCGCAAGAGAAGATCATCAAAACGAAGTCGACCGAGAGTTAGAAGGCGAACAACAAGGAATGTTCAATTCGGATAAACAGAAGTTCTGAAATTGAAACGGATGTGGTTTCCACATACCAACTCCGAATTAAGCACATAAGTACTTGTTGGAAAGATAATTCCGAGATCTTTCCAACGGGTACTTGCACGTCTCCTAGTTCGTTACGAGCTGTGCGCAGCAACCAAAACAAGTCGACAGACGTTTTCTGTCAGTTTACAAATAGTCCTTTTAAGTTAGGAAAGTTAGAGATATGTTTGGTTTTGACCCCAACTCTATGTTGGACGTCCAACAGCCTTTATATAGGCCTGTAAATCATGGTTTTTAGGTTTTAGACCACGTTAAAATATTTTGGAGTTGTTTCTTTCATAGAACCTCTGGAATTATCCTGTGTTCGAATCTACCAACTATAATTGAGTGTGATCTGTTGTTCCATTGGGAATTACTAGATTGCAGACTACCGTTCGTGGTCACGGCTGCGTGCGCAAGAGTGTGGTGTTGTGAATATCCTACAAGGTTCGAGATCTGTTGTGCTGACATCAGGGATCGAGCGGGAGAGATCATAGCTACGCACTAGTTATCTATCATCCACCATCATCATCGCCATCCGCTTACTGAGAAGATCGAGCCACCCCATATCATCTTGGTATCAGATTTCTAGTGTTGCCTCGGTAAGCATCCACAAATCCATCCATAGATTAGTTGTTTTTGTCCTATACAGAAAAAGCCACACAAAAATATTAGGGTTCATAGTTCATTGCCAACCTAGATAACACTGTTCGTGAGTTCTAGTTGCTGATCGTAATCTTTTTGTGTAGCCTTTCTTTTAAATCTGAGTCGTAGTTTTTGTCTAATTTTCGTCTGTTTTTGATCCGTTGTCGGAGTCCCTAGGCTATTTCTAGACTGCTCGTTGTGTTCTTGAGTCTTAGATCTAGTAGATCTGTTTTCTTTTAGTCTCAAATTGTAGATCCGTTTGAAAGAAGGAGAAAAAAAGGGCAAATCGATCGGATCTAGACTTGTACTGAGTTTGCTTCACGTTGAAGTTAAAAAAAAATTCGGCTCGCTGCCTCACGCCTGACCGTAGACGGGTCTGTGCTCCAGCGTGAAAGCAAAAAAAAATCCAAAAAAAAAATCCACCGTCGCCTTACCACAGACAGGTCTGTCCTCATACGAGAAATTTTTGTGTCTGCCGACATCCTGCCGCGGCAGGATTTTAGGCCGTTTTTCTGCCGTGGCAGAGACCAATTCTCAGGTCAAATTTTTTCTTTTTTGTTTATTTTTTTTACTGAGTCCACATAGCGTACCTATCTGTGGCGCCCCGCAAAAACCACTACTAGAAAATCGCGTTGTTTTTGTGCATTGTATCATCATGACCGCATGCTCATGTCATCATGCCACATTGCATTTGAGCATCGCCATCATCATGCATTTGTTTGTCTGAAACTATTTTCGAAAAACATATTTTGTTTTCTAAATACCCCGCCTTTATTTCAAATCCAAAACCCGGGTCTCCAGATTATTGTGTTTTGTCTACCAATGGTTTTCAAAAGCCCGTTTTAAATATTAAAATATTTATTTTATTTTTAGGGGCAGCCGTTCCGGGCCGATTCGACTCAGTCGGCCACCCCAGTACAAAAACCAGCATAACCAAAATCTTTTTCTACCCAATCCTATTCTACCCAGCCCCCTCCACGTCACCCCGGCCAACCACAGCTTGCCACATCAGTCTGACCCCAAATCCCCACCAATCGCCGCCTGCCACCTCACCCCCAGCCGCCACCTGCTGGCCCACCTGGCCCCACACCAACCGCCTGTCTCCACCCTACCTAATCCTCTGCCACCGACAGACCACCGCCCCTGGTCCGCGTCCCACCACCACCTGGCCGCTCCCTCCACCCAATCCCTATCGCCACTCACGCACCATCCCCACCCTCTGGCCCCACCCCACCTGTCCTCGCGCCAGCCCCACCCCGTACCCGACGTGACACGCCCACCGACCCCGCTCCCATCCGCGCCGCCTGCCCCTGGCTCCCTCACCTACCCCACGTCGTCCCCAGATCCCGCCGCTCCCCTTCTCTACAGCGCGCCCAGCGCCTCCCCCGGAGCTCCGCCGCCCCTCGGCTTCATCCGCCTCGACCTCGCCGCCCTCTGTGTGTCGTCGCTGTCGCCACGACCCCGTCCGCCTCTCCGCGACGCCTCCCCGTGAGCCCGACCACGACCGCATCGCGCCTCGGCACCCCATCCCCGTCTCCGCCAGCGCCTCTCGCCGGAGCGCCGCCACCCGGACAGCCTCGTCCCTGCCGTCCGGTCGTCCCCAGGTCGCGCCCCGGCAAGCTCCACGTCGCCTCGCCTCCGCTCGCGAGCCGTGCCGCCGCCTGGCCCTCCTCGCCGGCCGCCGTCCAGGACCCTCCGCACCGAGCTCTTCCCGCCGCCAGGGCCGGGCCCTTCCTCCTCGACCCCGACTCCGCTTGGCCCTGCACCTCGTCGACCCCGCCGGCCCGCGCATCCATCCGATGGAGCCGCCCCGCAGCTCTGCATCGTCCTCCAGAGTGCCCCCCTCCTCGGCTCCCACCGTCGCCCGAGCGCCACGGCCTCCCTCTCTCCGCCGCTTGTCCTGCTCCCTCGTCTGCGGTCGTCAGCGCTGCTGCCGGCGGGCCCAACCTCCTCCGTCCCCGTCGGTTCTCCTCTGCAGCGCCGGTGTCCGCGCCCTCTCCTCTGTGTCCTCGCGCCCGCGGCTATCAAGGAGCCATCCCATCGCCATCGCCCTCCTACTCTTCCTCACCCCCACAGACACCTCCTCGTCGTTCGCTGGTGCTCCTCCATCGTCCCTGCACCTCGCCGCCTCCAGGCCTCTCGGCGTAACCGGCGTCGCGTCCCTGCCCGCTTGCACGTCACCTCGTCCCGGCAGCAAGCCCGGCGCCGCGCCCTGAGTCCCGGCCTTCCTCGGTGTCGTGCCCGCATGGTGTTTGGCATGGTTCCCGTGTGTTTTACACATGAGGGTTATATTCGTTTTGGTCTGCCTTTGTGTTGTTGTTGCTGATGTAGTACAAGGACGAGTTTGTGAGGTGTTCTGCGATTCTAATCAAGATCCTCAGGCGGACCAGAAGCAGAAAAATGACACCCCGGTGCCGATTTCAAGTCCACCATCGACAAGTCAGCAAGTGAAGTTGGAACGACGAGACCGTCGACATGGAACCGAAGGACGCTGAACGCCAAGTTCTCCTTCTCGAAACCCGAAGACCGATCCCGGCGAGCCGAACCCGAACCCTCGGCGAATCCCAAGATCTCCGGATCAATGTGTGACCCCTTTACCTCCAAGCCCTATTTTTTATAACGGATATATCTTGTTGCATATAATCATTCATACCCGCATATATATGATGTGGTTTGGGGGCCTTATGCCGATTCACCTCATAATTAAATATGGGGTTCATATGCGGACAAATCTAGTCTTATATTGGACCCATTTAAATTGTGTATCAAACCGATGCTATCTTTTGCCATGTTAAGACAACATTTAAATTGTGGGGTATCTAAACAACTAGAACCACTTAAATATTTGCCGGGACCCCGGTTCCGTTAATATGGCCTAAATGCATCGCACCTTTGCCATGTCATACATCATACATGCATCATGCCCGGTCTTCTGTCGTAATCTTAAATAGTGCATCCGGTGTTTCTCTAGTGTTTTGCTTCTTCGCGGACTAGGCCGATGAGTTGATGCGAGTATCGATCCGATCTTCGGATGAACCTTTGGCAATGTTTCCAGGCGAGCATTCTCCCCCTTTCTACCTATCTTACTTTTCTAGTCTTTATTTCCTCCTGTTGATCTATTGCTATCTGTGTTGCGATGCTCTAGTTTCGTACCCGTGATATCCCTCGCAGCCTTATATTGCCTTGGACACATCCTATTACCTGTTGATTGGTAGATGGTTGGACTTGCGCATCGTAGTCGCTTGCTCAAGTGCTGTTGCGTGTCGTCAAGTACCACAGTTGTTGGAGGAATTGCCGCATGTTTAATGTTGGAGATGAACAGGACTTTAACTATTGTTTAACAACTAAAATTGAAGTAGGTAAATAATGCAGAGGCATAGGTGGGAAATAGATGTTATTTGGTTGTTAACCGTCCACTTGTGTCCCGTAGGACCCCGAGTTCTTGACACCTGTTCCGAGATCGAGCGCGCTAACCACAGGTGGGGTGTGTGGGCACCCCCATCGATTAGTACCTGATTTCAAAGTATTGTACTGGGGGCCACGAAGTAGTTTGGAGCTTTATTACTATCCTGTACTTATGCCATGCTTTACTGCTTAATTTAAAATTGTGCGAAGTACTGCACCTGTACTGTTTAGGATTGCGGAGTGTTTTCGCGGTATCGACAAGCCCAATCACATTTTCGGGTTCCTAGTCGTTTACAGCCACTGACGCAAACCCTGAGTCCGTCTCGGAGACCGGCCGACTTCGTTGCGGGTAGCTTAGTGGGGTGGCCCCCATGTACTTGCTTTGGTTCTAGGAAACGTCATGACTTAGGCCCCGCCGACATACCGATGGGTGTATGTTAACTGATCTGGCAAAAAGGGTCGAAGTGCGTGTGGATACTTTGGTGCACCCCTGCAGGGTTAAATCTTTTCGAAAAGCCGTGTCCACGGTTATGGACGACTTGGAGCACAGTTCTCGATCATAGACAACTATAACTAAAGTTTACTGTTATAATTTGACTTGTATTCGATATGACTAGTAATCAGCTGCACTGCAACGGAATGGCGAAATAAAAGTACCAACAACTGCTGGGTTTGGGATATCTCATGCTTTTTGTACCTGACTAGTAAGTGTTGCAACTACAACGGAATGGTTAACTAAAAGTGCCCACTGCTTTTATATCAGGATGACTATCTATACCTGACTAGTAATTGCTGCAACGATAACTGAATAAATAAAACTGCCAACTGTGTGAGTTCCTCGGTTGACTTCCTCATTTGGTCTCGAGGGGAAAATACCAGGATGGGTATGTTTGGTGGTAGTATCAGGATGGTTTCGAATAGGTCTTCCTTATCCCTCTCTGATAGCCGACAGTTATATCGAGTCTCTATAGGTTGTTTAGTGCATGCTGCGCTGCCGCTGTAGTCCACCATACCTATGTAGGCGAGGACCGCCGAATTCTAGTCTCGCCGTGTACTGGCCTCAGTACTGACCGCTCTCTCTTTTTCCTTTGCCCTTTGTCGGCACCCCTTTTGTTTTAGCAGGTTTTGAGATCGACGTCGTTAGCAGGGTTACCCTTCCGGCTTGGCCTGGGCAGGGTTATGGACGCCATTGGTTATTCTTCAGGGCTCTTAGCCCCATTTGCATCTTGTCCGTAGTCGGACGCTCTATCATTTTCAAGGTGATTTGGATCTTTGTACTGTACATCTGTATTCTTGACTCATGGAGTCGTGTTGTATATATATCTATTCTGTGGGTTCCATCGTGGACTATTGTGTAATGATATTACTTCGTTTTCCACCCGCACGCATGTGCCTGGTGGGCACCTTTGAATCGTTTCTATGCGGGTTTGGCGGGATTCGCTAAAACTTGCATAGGGCCGATTCTGAGGGTGTTACACTATCCTTGTGAGCCTTAGTAGACCTTTCTTTGTGTCTAAAACTATCCTACGAGACTAGCGTTCTTAGTGCTCTGCGGGCTGCTCAGTTTAGCAATCTTGTGCCCGTTTCGTTGAGACATTGCTAGCGTCTCTCCTTGTGCATTGCAACATGAGCATTCCTCCGACATACCTTACTTTATTGAGCTCATTTTCATAGTTGCAATTGCCCCATTTATCTCCACCGTGTGTGTTTTCGTGGGTCTTTGTCATACGATCAGCACTAGGACTTGTTTGCGGTGTAGTTAGGATACCATACCTACAGCTCCACCATAAATACCCTGTGTGCCCTGTGATCGTTCTCTATACCTTTGATATTCACTTCATCACATCAGTGCATCAGTTTTTGATTTTGTTTGGTAGAGCATCTCTATTCACTTTGGAACGGTAAGATCTCCTTTCTTATTAGTTGTGAGTGAGCTGTGAGAGTTCCACCATACAGATTTTGATTTTTGCACTAACCTACTAATCATGTCTTCTAGTGATGATGATGTTGTGATGCAGAAAAAGAAGGATGAGGAGCTTGTTAATTGGCGTGAATATGAGGCTTTGAAGTCCCACTTTACACGTGTGTTTACTAACACGACAGATGCCATTGACAAGAATCTCCAGGATATGAATATGAGATTGGATCAGCATGTTGGAACAGTTGATACTATTCAAACGCAAGTGGCTACGCCCAATGTTAATGTCACCACTTTGCAGCGTTCCATTGAGGGTTTAACAGCCGCTTTACATAGAAGGGAAGATCCTCAACATGATGATGCCTTTGATGATTTCGATGAGGGTAGCGCTGTGGATGCTGCCCCACATGTGGGCAGGGGACGTGCTATTCCCCCTGCCCATGCACCTGCTCATGGCCATGGGTTTGCCCCTCTTGGGCGTGCTCAACGTGTTCACAACCAAGCTTCTAATGATGGTTTGGGCAAGCCAAAGTTTTTGATCCCCAAGTTTGATGGTTCCATTGATCCTGAAGATTACCTCACATGGGAGTTGAAGATTGAGAAACTCTGGCGCTTATTTGACTATCCAGAAGACAAGAAGGTCAAGCTTGCAGCATCTGAATTTGATGGTTATGCTTTGCGCTAGTGGGATGCTCTTGTGCAACATAGGAGGGAGGACAATGAACTTCCTATGATGGATTGGCGCGAGATGAAGCAAATCATGAAGGCTCCTTTCGTTCCAACCAACTACTTGTGATTAGTTTTTGATAAATTGACGCAATTGAAGCAAGGCACAATGACAGTAGATGAGTACTACATGGAGATGGAGCTGCTTATGCAGCGTGCTCGAGTTCGCGAGTCCATTGAGATGACCATGCAGCGATTCCGAAACAATCTGAAGTTGCCAATCAAGAGCATAGTGCGTCATCACAAGTATGAGACCATGAATGAGCTATTGCACCATGCTAGAGAGGCTGAATCCCAGTTGGCAGAAGAGGCGAAGTCACGCGCTCGTTTTCCATCCTCCAGCAGATTTTCGGCCAGATCTATTCCTCCTACAGTCATGCCACCAGCTGCTGTTCCGTTTACACCATCGGCCAAACCAGCAAGTACACCTTCGTTTGGTTCTAATGCTTGGAAACCCGCTGCCCCTGCTGCTAGCTCGGGTTCCAACATGTCTACTGCACGTACTCGTGATGTGGTGTGCCATACTTGTGGAGGTAGAGGTCACTACAAGAAGGATTGTCCAAACAGCAAGGTTATGTTTGTTAATGAACAAGGTGAAGTAGAAAGTGGAGATGAAGCTTCTGATGATGATATTGATGACGGCGAGGTTGGTGTTGATGCATATGCTGAGCGTGCACCCACGATTGTCGTATCTTCACGTGTACTTAGTGTGCAACCGGTTGAGGAATCCCAGCGTTGCAACCTGTTCCAAACAAAAGCTCTAGTTGGACCAAACAAAGCTTGCAAGGTCATTATTGATGGAGGTAGCTGCAGAAATCTTGCAAGTAAGGAACTATGTGCCAAACTGAATTTGACATACTTACCTCATCCCAAGCCATACTACATACAATGGTTGAGCAACAATGGTGAGATGAAGGTAAATCATATGGTACGAGTGAACTTTCAAATAGGGCCATACAAAGATTCTATTGATTTTGATGTGGTTCCTATGACTGTTTGTCACCTACTATTGGGTCGGCCTTGGCTCTATGATCGCCATGTGCAACACAATGGCCGAGCCAATACATATCACTTGGAATTCAAAGGAAAGAAGATTACTATGCAGCCAATGACACCATAAGAAATTGTGAATGATTCTCGCCAGAAGATAGAGGTGAACTTGAAGGAAGATACTACCACTCGGCGAGATTGCGTGACAGCTGTTCCTGATGTAATTGAGCCTAAATTGAGTGATATAACGAAAAGTGAGAGAGTGCCTGGTTTATTGATATTAGCCACTAAGGAAGATATGAGAGAATTTCGTGAGGATCCTATAGCCATGCCACTTGTTCTCATGTATAAGGGCGAGGTATTGGTTTCTAACGACATGACCCCTATTTCTCTTGGTGCCTCGTCTATTTTGCAGGACTTTGGGGATGTGTTTCCAGAAGATGTACCCGCAGGCTTACCGCCATTGCGTGGTATAGAACATCAAGTGGACTTGATTCCTGGTGCCACACTTCCCAACCGTGCACCCTACAGGACTAATCCTGAAGAAACTAAGGAAATTCAGAAGCAAGTACAAGCGTTGCTGGATAAAGGGTACATTCGTGTTTCTCTTAGCCCTTGTGTTGTTCCTATTATTTTAGTTCCTAAGAAAGATGGTACATGGCGCATGTGTGTTGACTGTAGAGCGATTAATAACATCACTATTTTATATCGTCATCCTATTCCACGCTTAGAGGATATGCTCGATGAATTGAGTGGTGCTGCTGTTTTCTCTAAAATTGACTTGCGTAGTGGTTATCATCAAATTAGTATGAAAGAAGGGGATGAATGGAAAACTGCTTTCAAAACTAAATTCGGCTTGTATGAGTGGTTAGTCATGCCGTTTGGTCTTACTAATGCACCTAGTACTTTCATGCGTTTGATGAATCATGTTTTGAGAGAGTTTATTGGTCGTTTTGTGGTTGTTTACTTTGATGATATACTCATATACAGCCACACCGAATCTGAACATTGCACTCATATTAGACAAGTTTTGCAAGTGTTACGTGATAATAAACTGTATGCTAATCTTGAGAAGTGTACATTTGCAAAAGATAAGGTCATATTCCTAGGATTTGTTGTTTCTAAGCATGGAGTAGAGGTAGATCAATCTAAAATTGAATCAATTCAGAATTGGCGTACTCCAATGAATGTAAGTCATGTGCGTAGTTTCCATGGTCTCGCTGGTTTCTATAGGAGCTTTGTGAAAGATTTTAGCACCATTGCTACACCATTAAATGGTTTGACAAAGAAAGGTGTTCCTTTTGTATGGGGCGCGGCCCAAGACATTGCATTTGATACATTGAAACGTTTGCTTACTTCTGCACCATTGCTTGCATTACCTGATTTTTCGAAGCAATTTGAAGTTGAATGTGATGCTAGTGGTATAGGCATAGGTGGCGTTTTGATGCAAGAGGGTTGGCCTATAGCTTATTTTTCTGAGAAATTGACTGGTGCTCGTTTGAATTATTCAATCTATGATAAAGAATTGTATGCACTTGTGAGAGTACTTGAAGTTTGGCAACATTATTTGTGGCCAAAGGAATTCATCATACATTCTGATCATGAAGCATTGAAATACTTGAAAGCTCAATCAAACTTGCATAGAAGATTAGCTAAATGGGTTGAGTTCATTGAGTCTTTTCCTTACATCATTAATTATAAGAAGGGAAAAGAGAATGTTGTTGCTGATGCTCTATCTAGGAAGAACATGCTATTAACCAATCTTGATGTTAAAATTCCTGGATTAGAAGCTATTTGTGCACTTTATGCAACTGACCATGATTTTGCTGAACCATATCGTTTATGTGCTCTTAGAAACGCATGGGATAAGTATCATATACATGATGGATATTTGTTTCGAGCTAACAAACTATGTATTCTAGAATCGTCGTTGCGTTTGTTCTTAGTGCAGGAATCACATGCTGGTGGTTTGATGGGTCACTTTGGGCGTGAGAAGACGTTGCTCATGCTTGCTGATCATTTTTATTGGCCCAAGATGAGGCGTGATGTGTACAGATTTGTGAGGAGATGCATTACTTGCCACAAGTCGAAATCCAAGCTGAAGCCTCACGGTTTGTATACACCTCTCTCTGCACCTACTACTCCATGGGAAGACATTAGTATGGATTTTGTGCTAGGTCTACCTAAAACTCAGAGAGGTCATGATTCTATATTTGTGGTAGTGGATACGTTCTCTAAGATGGCTCATTTTATTGCCTGCCACAAAAGCGACGATGCGTCGCATGTTGCTAACCTGTTTTTCAGAGACATCATGAGATTACATGGCGTACCAAAGACGATTGTTTCTGACCGTGATGTGAAGTTCATGAGCTACTTTTGGAAGACCTTATTGGGGAAGCTAGGAACAAAGTTGCTGTTCAGTACTACATGTCACCCCCAAACAGATGGTCAAACAGAGGTGGTGAATAGAACATTGTCACAGCTGCTACCGACCATGATTAAAAAGAATCTGCGGGAGTGGGAAGAGTGTTTGCCACATGTTGAGTTCGCTTACAACAGGGTTGTGCATTCAACTACTCAGCTTTGTCCTTTTGAGGTGGTGTATGGCTTCAAGCCATTGACGCCACTTGATATGTTGCCTCTGCCATTACATGAGAGAGTTGATATGGAGGCATCAAAACATGCTGATTATGTGAAGAAAATACATGAGAAGACTCGAGAGGCTATTAAGAAGAAAGGCAAGAACATTGCTGCTGCAAGGAATCAAGCAAAAAAAGAAGTGTTGTTCGAGCCTGGAGATATGGTTTGGGTGCATCTACGCAAGGACAGATTTCCACTACTTCGCAAGTCCAAGTTGAAGCCACGTGGTGCTGGTCCTTACAAAGTACTAGCCAAAATTAATGATAATGCCTACTCAGTTGATATACCTATTGAGGAGTTTGGTGGTGCTAGCAACAACTTCAACGTTGCTGATTTATCACCATATGCTAGAGAAGACCTTGCAGCGTCGAGGTTGGCGCCTTTTGAAGGGGGGCGGGGGGCGGAGATGATGAGGACATCCATACTATTCCACTATCTCCTACTCCTATTCACAATGAAGATGTTGCTGCAAAGAACAAGTCCAATGAAATCAGAATTGGACCCATTACAAGAGCTCGTGCAAAGCTGATTGAGCAACAGGTGAATTCACTCTTAATTGAACCTGATATTTTACTTAATGAGAACTTTATACTACCTAAGTCTATGCATTTATGTATGATCAGGTTCGTTGAAGAAACAAGCATGGCACGAGGAGGAGAAGGGCTATAAGAGGAGCCCAGCATGATGATTGCCCGAGGATGTGCGAGGGAGGAGCGGGAGGAAGGCGCAAGAGAAGATCATCAAAACGAAGTCGACCGAGAGTTAGAAGGCGAACAACAAGGAATGTTCAATTCGGACAGACAGAAGTTCTGAAATTGAAACGGATGTGGTTTCCACATACCAACTCCGAATTAAGCACATAAGTACTTGTTGGAAAGATAATTCCGAGATCTTTCCAACGGGTACTTGCACGTCTCCTAGTTCGTTACGAGCTATGCGCAGCAACCAAAACAAGTCGACAGACGTTTTCTGTCAGTTTACAAATAGAGTCCTTTTAAGTTAGGAAAGTTAGAGATATGTTTGGTTTTGACCGCAACTCTATGTTGGACGTCCAGCAGACTTTATATAGGCCTGTAAATCATGGTTTTTAGGTTTTAGACCATGTTAAAATATTTTGGAGTTGTTTCTTTCATAGAACCTCTGGAATTACCCTGTGTTCGAATCTACCAACTATAATTGAGTGTGATTTGTTGTTCCATTGGGAATTAGTAGATTGCAGACTACCGTTCATGGTCACGGCTGCGTGCGCAAGAGTGTGGTGTTGTGAATATCCTATAAGATTCGAGATCTGTTGCGCTGGCATCAGGGATCGAGCGGGAGAGGTCATAGCTACGCACTAGTTATCTATCATCCACCATCATCATCGCCATCCGCTTACTAAGAAGATCGGGCCACCCCATATCAATATCTTTTATGGTCATGCACCTATGTTGAATGGTTTATTTCTGATGGATCTCGATAGTAATATTATGCATATTCATAATGTTAATGCTAAAAAGATTAAACTTGATGATGATATATCTGCATATATGTGGCACTGCCGTCTAGGTCATATTGGTGTTAAACGCATGAAGAAACTCCATTCTGATGGACTTTTGGAATCACTTGATTTTGAATCATTTGATACATATGAGCCATGCCTTATGGGCAAGATGACTAGAATGCCGTTTTCCGGTTCAATGTAACGGGCGACAGATTTATTAGAAATCATACATACTGATGTGTGTGGACCAATGAGTGTGCCGGTGCGAGGTGGATATCGTTATTTTGTTACTTTCACGGATGATTTGAGTAGATACGGGTATATCTATTTGATGAAACACAAGTCTGAAACTTTTGAAAAGTTCAAGGAATTTCAGAATGAAGTGGAAAATCATCGTAATAGAAAGATCAAATTTCTACAGTCTGACCGTGGAGGAGAGTATCTAAGTTACGAGTTTAGCACACACATGAAAGAGTGTGGAATAGTTTCACAGCTCACGCCTGCCGGAACACCACAACGTAATGGTGTGTCGGAACGTCGTAATCGTACCTTATTGGATATGGTTTGATCTATGATGTCTCTGACTGACTTGCCACTGTCATTTTGGGGTTATGCACAGGAAACAGCTGCATTCACTTTAAATCGGGCACCATCTAAATCCGTTGAAATGACACCGTATGAATTATGGTTTGGAAACAAACCTAAGTTGTCATTTCTTAAAGTTTGGGGATGCGATGTTTATGTGAAGAAACTTCAACCAGATAAACTCGAACCCAAAGCGGAAAAATGCGTCTTCATAGGATACCCTAAGGAAATAATTGGGTATACCTTCTATCACAGATCCGAGGGCAAGGTCTTTGTTGCCAAGAATGGATCCTTTCTTGAAAAGGAGTTTCTCGCGAAAGGTGTGAGTAGTCGGAAGGTAGAAGTCAAAGAGGTTATTGAACCTTCTCTTCATGAAATGGCGAGTAGCACAGCACCGGAAGTTGTTTCAGAGTTGACTTCACCTAATGAAGAGAGAGCTAATGATATTGATCATGAACTCCGAAAGAGGACACTACCGAACCTCGCAGGTCAAGCAGGACACGTGCAGCTCCTGAACTGTACGGCAATCCTATTGTGAATTTCATGGTTGATGAAATGGATGACCCTGCGACGTATGAAGAAGCGATGATGAGCCCGGATTCCAACAAATGGCTAGAAGCCATGAAACCTGAGATGGAATCCATTTACGAGAACCAAGTTTAGACCTTGGTGGACTTACCTCATGATCGAAAGGTCGTTGAGAATAAATGGATTTTCAAAAGAAAAACTGATGCTGATGGTAATGTGACCATCTATAAGGCTCGACTTGTCGCAAAGAGGTTTCGACAAATTCAAGGAGTTGACTACGATGAGACATTCTCTCCCGTAGCGATGCTTAAGTCAGTTAGGATTATGTTAGCAATTGCTGCATATTTCGATTATGAAATATGGCAGATGGATGTCAAAACTGCGTTCCTCAATGGTAATATTGAAGAAGAGTTGTATATGATACAACCTAAGGGTTTTGTCGATCCTAAGGATGCTAATAAGGTATGCAAACTTCAGCGATCCATCTATGGACTGAAGCAAGCATCCCGGAGTTGGAATCTCCGCTTTGATGAGGTGATCAAAGAGTTTGGATTTGTCCAAACTTATGGAGAGGCTTGTATTTACAAGAAAGTGAGTGGGAGCAATGTGGCATTTCTGATATTATATGTGGATGACATATTATTGATTGGAAATGATATAGATCTTTTAAACAGTGTTAAAAGTTATCTAAACAGCAAATTTTCGATGAAAGACCTTGGTGAAGCGTCATATATATTAGGAATTAAAATCTATAGAGATAGATCAAGGCGCCTAATTGGGCTATCGCAGAGTACGTACCTTGATAAGATATTAAAGAAGTTTAATATGGACGAAAGTAAGAAGGGGTTCTTACCTATGTTGCAAGGCGGAAGAAAGAGAGATGATGGATAAGATCCCCTATGCCTCGGCCATAGGCTCTATTATGTATGCCATGCTATGTACAAGACCGGATGTGGCACATGCTATTAGTTTGACTAGTAGGTACAAATCTGATCCAGGTTCGGAACACTGGATAGCGGTAAAGAACATCCTCAAGTACTTGAGAACAACTAGGGATATGTTTCTTATATACAGAGGCGAAGAAGAGCTAGTCGCTAAGTGTTATGTCCATGCTAGCTTTGACACTGATCCAGATGACTCTAAGTCTCAATCCGGATATGTATTTCTCTTGAACGGAGCAGCAATTAGTTGGAGGAGTTCCAAACAACCTGTGGTGGCTGGATCAACAACGGAGGCGGAATATGTTGCTGCTTCAGAATCAGCGCAGGAAGCGGTTTGGATGAAAGAGTTCATTACAGAACTAGGTGTGGTTCCTAGTGCGTTGGACCCGATGGTGATCTATTGTGACAACAATGGAGCCATAGCCAACGCAAAGGAACCAAGGTCTCACAAGAATTCAAGCATATTAAGCACCGGTTTCACTCCATCCGCGAGCATGTCAAGGATGGAGATATAAAGATTTGTAAAGTACACACGGACCTAAATGTAGCAGATCCGTTGACTAAAGCTCTCCCTAGGGCAAAACATGATCAACACCAGAACTCCATGGGTGTTAGATTTATCACTATGTGAACTAGATTATTGTCTCTAGTGCAAGTGGGAGATTGAAGGAAATATGCCCTGAGAGGCAAAAATAAAGTTGTTATTATGTATTCCATATATATGATAGATGTTTATTTTACATGCTAGAATTGTATTGATCGGAAACATTAATACATGTGTGTTTAATAAACAAAAAGGGTTCCTAGTTATGCCTCTCTTATAGACTAGCTTGTTGATTAACAAGATGATCAAGGTTTCCTGATCATGGACATTGGATGTTGTTAATAACAAGGTCACACCATTGGTGGAATGATGTGATGAACATTCATCCGAAGTATAGCATTACGATCAAGTCATTATGTTTATATTGCTATAACATCATACGAAGTAATCTTTATCCTTAGACCATGAGATCATGTTAATTGCTAACACCGGAAGAGTATCTTGATAACATCAAACGTCACACCGTAACAGGGTGACTATAAAGATGGATTCAGTACTACGAAGGTGTTATGTTGAGGATCATGGATCAAGAGTGGAATTTGTCAATCTCGATGACGGATAGATATACTCTGGACCCTCTCGGTGATATCACATTGAGATAGCTTGCAAGCAAGTGATGTGATCACTAGAATGTTATATCACGGGAACGAGAAAAGAGTGCATGTCGGTAATGAGATCAAACTAGGTATGGAGATACCGATGATCGAATCTCGGACATGTAATATATCGCGAGACAAAGGGATTTAGTTACAAGCGTTAAAGGTTCTCACGATCACAGAAGTCATCGTTGAATGTGTAGGAGTCAGTACGGATCTCCAGGTCCCGCTGCTGATTATTGATCGGAGAAGGGTCTCCATCATGTCTGCATTATTCGCGAACCGTAGGGTGACACACTTAAGAGTTACCAGACACCATTTTGGAGCACATATGTTTCAGACGAAAGAATTGCAAAGCGCAGGAATTGTTTCAATAGAAACCGGAAATTGTTTCGGGTGAAATTGCAGAAAGTGGGTCTGCATGTGATATTGAAATATTGCAAGGGGCTATATGTGAATGTTTGTTAATTAAAGTAATTAACAAAATTCTGAATAAATTTAATAAAAGAGTTTTATTAAATGAGAGATCATTAAACTTGGAGAATTTTAATGCATTTAAAGTGGAGCCTTTAAAAGGGAATGTAAAGAGGCATTTTAATGTGGAGGGGTTACCACCACATGAATGGGGGAGGTGAGGGGTCACCCCCCCATGTGCCGGCCATGGAGAGGAGGGGCACCCCCCTCCTCCTATAAAAGGCCACCCATTCCCTCCTTCATCCTCACACCTCCTTGTGAAGGATCTCTCTCCCCCTCTAGGATTATTCCCCCATAGTCTCGGATTAGCGAGACACATGTTCCCGGTGGCATTTCGTCTGGTAGGAGTTGCTGCTTCCGTTGGATCGCTGGAGCGAGGAGGTGGAGGTTGTCTGGTGACTTGAACGTGTGTGCGAGTACGGATGCGTTGCTGAGTTGCGGCGCTCGGACTTCCCCACGATCTTGAGATCGGCAAGTGTACGACTACATCAACCACGAGTTCCTACTCGTTAATAAAACTCGTTGTCTTCGAGGGTAAGTTCTCGTTGGATGTATGTCCACCTGTTTCTTTGTACCTAGTAGATAGATCTTGGCGTATAGTTCACATCGTAGGAAACTTTTTTGTTTTCTATGCTGCGGACCCAACAGAAAGTGTCACCTATAAAACCAAGATCCTCCAAACTTGCTGATACGTCCATTTTGCATCACTATTCTATATCATAATTCACTATTATTCATTGATATATTTCATATTAAGAGATGATACTTATGTTATTTCATCTGTTTTTGCATGGTTGATGACTTTTGGAGCATGGACCGCTGCAGTCAGGATTTTGATGGAAAAGGTGCTGTTTGGAGGCAAAATTCGCGAAGATCGGAAAATCCGGGAAAATATATGGAAAATCCTGTTTTTCCAGAAGACGAAGACTGCTAGAAGGAGGAATGGAGATAGGCCATAGGGGGCCCACACCACCCCTTGGCGCGGGCCACCCTAGGCCGTGCCACCAGGTGGTGTGGCCACCCTGGTCCACCTCCAGCTCTCCCCTCTGGCATATATTATCTCCACGGAACCCTAATACCTGGGGAGCAACCACAGAAAGACTCCGCCGCCTCTACGGGGCGGAAAAACCGAGAGAGAAAAGATCTCTCCAGCAGACAGATTTCTGTCGGGGAATTCCTTCCCGGAGAGGGGAGATCATCGCCATCAACACCACCATCAAGCTGGACTTCATTGGGATCATCATCATCATCATCACCACCATCAACTCCACTAGCACCCTCATCACCATCTCCACATCGTTGTAACAATTGGGTTGAATCTTGCATAGTTCTTAGGGGAAACTTTCCCGGTGTTGATTACTCCTTGTAGTTGATGCTATTGAGTGAACCATGGAATTATTTTTTATGTTCAGATTGGTATACATCATTATTTCATCTCTGATCATGATCCATATGATGGCTTGTGAGTAGTTCGTTTTATTCTTGAGGACATGGGACAAGTCATGTTGTTAGTAGTGGAATTGTGTTGAGAAAGATTCAATAGTTTGATATTTAAGTTGTGGTGTACTTCTTCTAGTGGTGTCATATGAATGTCGACTACATGACACTTCACCTATATGGGCCTAGGGGAATGCATTGTGTATTTGGCTACTAATCGTAGGGGTTGCCAGAGTGACAGAAACCTGAACCCCCGTTAGGAAACCATTGCACAAGGGACGTCAGGGTCTTAGAGTTTAAAGTTGTGGTTAGGTTTCTACCTTAATTACTTTCTTGTACTTACGGATGTTTGCAAGGGGTATAATCACAAGTATGTATTAGTCCTAGGAAGGTCGGTACATTAGCATAGGTTCACCCACACAACACTTAGCAAGCTAAAGAAGATTAATCAACTATATGAAGCGAAAGCACTTGACAGAATTCCCATGTGTCCTCGAGAACGTTTGATCATCTTAAGTAATACAACCGGCTTGTCCTTTGCTGAATAAAGGATTAGGCCACTTGCTGCATTTATTCTTATTGTCTTTTATTTACTCGTACTTTATTTACTTACATTATCAAAAACCCCTAAAAATCCATTTGCTAAGTATTTGCAGAGAATTCCCGATCCATACCACTAGCCAGCACCTTCTGCTCCTCGTTGGGTTCGACACTCTTACTTATCAAAAATACTGCGATACACCCCCTATACTTGTGGGTCGTCAAGACTATTTTTTGGCACCGTTGTCGGGGAGTGAAGCACTATTGGAAAGTGGAACTGGTAAAGGAAACTTCTACTATGAGTATTGTTTACTTCTATTAGTTGCTTTATTTTCAATATGGATAATTCGCTGAGTTTCTTATTTCGTAATGCTACTACCACCTGCTGAGAATGATACTTTTAAAATACCTACGAGAATTATTGATCGTGTTATGGATAACTACTATGTTGGGGATGGAACTGTCCATCCCGGTGATCATTTAGTCTTTATACACGAATTATGCGGGTTGTTCAAGTGTGCATGTATTACTACAGATCAAGTTAAGAAGAATTTATTCTCATTGTCACTGAAAGGAAGAGCTGAGGAATGGTATAAGCTGCCGAAGAATGGTCAAGCTCTTGAATGGGAGGAAATAGTACCTCTCTTTTATTCAAAGTTTTATCCTCCTAGTGAGATTCATAAAGATCGGAATCAAATATACAACTTTTGGCCTCTTGATGGAGAGAGTACAGCTCAAGCTTGGGGGAGACTGAAGTTACTAATGCTCAAATGTCCCATTCATGAGCTCCCCAACAATATTATTATCAATAACTTTTATGCAAGGCTTCCTCTTCATGATAAGGATTTATTGGATGCTTCTTGTGCTGGATCATTCACTCGCATGGAAGAAGAAGCTAAATGGGATCTTCTGGACCGTATTCAAGATAATGCTGAAGCATGGGAGAATGACAAAGGAAGAAAGTCAGGTATAAATTATGATTATAAATGCATTGAATCTTTCATGGGAACTGATGACTTTCTAAATATTAAAAATGCTTATGGTCTAGACTGTCAAGCTATTGCAACTTATTTTAAGGCTTTTGCTTCCTACATTGAAGTGCCTAAAAAGAAGTGCAATAAGTATCATGAACCATATAAAGATATTGCTAAGAGTGTTCCTGCAAGAAATACTGCAGTTTATACTACCAATCATGTTTTATCTGAACCTTACATTGAGAAAATGCCTTTCCCAGTTAAGATAAAGGAACATTCTATGATAGCTAGTATGGTTAGTGAAAGTATAAATAAAGCTATTAAACCTGATAAATAAATGGATGATGAAACTATAATAGCAAATGTGAAAGACTTTATCACTAAATATGTACAAGAGGGACACACTATCCTTTGTAAGGATACCTCTAATATTGTTTCACAAAGTAGTATTATAAGAACTAGTATTCCTGTGTTTTTCGTTAGAATAAGTGATCATTGTTATGATGGTCCTTGTGATAGTTATATTGTTAAGTTTATGCATGATACTGATAGTTACTATGAGAGAGGGAAAAGTGTTCTTATGTATCTCAATAATATCAAGTTTCCTCATTTTATGCTGAAAGTTTTTATGTTGCACTTCTTGTACCTTCCTATGCTCGCAGTTTCTGGTTTCAACAACTTGTTTGTTTACAAAATTCCCTTGCATAGGAAGTGGGTTGTACTTAAACATGTGTATTTTTTCTTCTTAATGCTCTCTTTCACTTCAATTCATATTCCTAAGTGAGCATCATCAAAATTATTATGCCCATCTTAATGGCTATAAAGAAAGAGCTTTTTGGGAGATAACCCAATTTATTTGTGCTTTCAGTTTGTTTTTTTATTTGAGTCTTGGAAGTTATTACTTCGGTAATAATCGCTCCTTATCCTTTTTGTTTGGTTTTTGTGTCAAGATCAACCTCTAATGAGAGAGAAGTAAGATTTGGGGAAGATGCTGTCCCGAAACAGATTTTTGTGCTTTACCGTAAAAATTCTTGAGAGATCTCTGTATGTTGGATTGATATGTAATTTTTTGTGATTCTGTCCCAGGTTGTTATTTAACTTTCGTTAGTTTTGCACTTTTTAATTTGAGCAACAGAAGATTTTCGAAAAAATTGATATTTACCTGCTGGTCTGTTTTGACAGATTTTGTCACTCTTGCATTTGCTTCTTTAATCGATTTCCTTTTTGAATTCTTTTTGGGTTTTCGGAAGGAGTTGTTACAGTAACTTAGGTTTTGATGGTTTTCAGTTGAAATTGGACTCAAAAGGTTTATCACTTCACTTATACTAAAGTTGCTAATGAGAACTGTGTGAAGTTTTGTGTGAAAGAAATTTCCAGGTTAGTGGAGAAAATGGTGTAATGAGAAAGTGAAAGGTTTTATGACTCAAGCAATATGAGTATGTAGATGAAGATATTGATATCATTCAAGTAGTGACTCCGAAAGAATCTACTAAATACCAAATTCAGAGACCTGCAGAGTCCGTTTTCGAATAGGTAATAGTTCTGGTAAGAAAAGTTCCACGAAAGATTTGTCCAGTTATATTTTTGCAGGTTTTAGCCAACAAGGAAAGCTACGAAGCGAAAGAGGGATGAAAACGGAGCCAGGGTGGCTCACAACACCCTGTGGCGCGGGCCCACCCCTGGCCGCGCCACCAGGTGGTGTGGCTGCCTCGAACTCCGTCTCCAACCCGTTTTCTCCCAGTACCTTACTCTTGTTGTGAAACTTCGTAATATATAATCCCCCGAATCCCCCGAGGTTCATATATCGTGTTCTCGTTGTGTTTTCATTTTGATTTGGTTCTGCCAGGGAACTATTTTTTAAAAAGTTTAGAAGCATAATGGTGTCCACCAAGGATAAGGGAAAGGAGCCTATGGAGGAAGATCTCCAAGACCCCGGTCAAGAGGAGGAGATGAAGAGTGAAGATGAGGAGGAGCAAGGCCAACATCCGCACACCGACACTACCATTGCAAGCATTGGAGTGGTGACAAAGCCTGCCAGGGTTAGAAGGACTACACGGATGCAGACTAGAGGGAAAACTCCTCTTCACTGTTTGCCTCCACGTTCACTTCCTCCACGCACCAAGAATCCTTTCCATACCCTTATCCATGAGCATCAATACCAGAATATGCCCAAGGAGAAACTACCCTCCAATTGGGATTTGCCTCGTTCTAGCCATGCAGGAAAAGAAGACTTCAAGGAGGAAGAGTGGGGAAAGAATCGCAAGAGCTGGAATTCTCAACCCGACATGATCATGAGCCGCATTGAGCAAAACTCACAGCTGATTCGTAATCTCACCTTCAAGATCGAGGACTTGGGGAAACTGATCAAAGAGATCATCGAGAGAATACCACCACCACCAAAGGAGTAATTCGTCATCGGGTTTTGGCATCCCCTTGGTTTGTTCCAAGCTTGGGGGAGTGCCGCGGTATCACATCACTATCTTCTATCTTTTTACCTTTTTAGTAGAGTCATATCATGAATAGAGAAGTTATCATGTAGGATGATTTGCATTATGGAAGTGTCCCCGCTCTCGTTAGATATGTATCCCTTGGTGTGAGTAGCCGTTATGGAATATTAATGAGAAGTTCTATCATTTACTCTTTTGCATATCTTATATTAGTTTTCAATTCATGGTTATATGATTGATCTTGTCATTAGTATTGGTATAACTTTGGGATCATGGAGTTAATTTAGTTTGTTTTGGCAAACCTGGCTCGGTCACTAGCAACACTATTTTTGAGAATTGAATGAAAAAGATAAAAGTACTCTTAAAGAAATATAATTTCATCATCTTTCTTTCTTGATTTTCTCATAAGTTTAGTATTCTCTAGTTAAGATCTTTTGTGCTTCCAAGGAAGATTGCATGTTTATTTGTTTGTTTCGTTCAACTCTTATACTTGCTACCCAGCCTTGCTAGCCAAAAACCTGTACTGAGAGGGAATTCTTCTCATGCATCCAATCCTTAAACCAAACCTATGCCATTTGTGTCCACCATACCTACCTATTAGCACTATTGCTATTCCAAGTAAATTCTTGTTTTTATCTACCTTCCAAATAAAACTTCTTATGTGAAAATTAGTGATTAAAGCTCTCACGAACTTGATGGCACACTTTACTTTCTTGCATTTAATAAACTTAAACCATTGAGCCCATCTATGTTGCATATATGCTTGTGCTTTATGAGTTGTGAATTAGCAGAACCATGATGTCATGGGGAACGCTTTCAACATTGCACTGGTACGTTGTACCTAGTTGATATCATGTTCTTTTGTCTATGGATGTCGTCGGTGTGAAATGAAAGGGGAGCTTGTAAGTCCATGGAGTTATGCATGTGTGTTAGAGAAACGCCTGGGCCGCCGGTCTAATCCATGTTGTCATGGTGGAAACTTGCAGCGTAACCATAACAAGCATCTATGAAGCATTCTTCTTATAAAAAAAGAGATAGAGATAGAGAAAAAGAAAAAGAAAAAAGAGTTTATGAGAAAAGAGGAAAGAGAGAAAAAGCACCATATTCCCATGGTAAATAAGAAGATTGCTGAGATGCTTGTTGTCTGCTTGCCTTGTCATTTTGATATGGGGATTCTTCTGTATCATCAGGCAAGGGTAAATCCCGTTGGCGGTTCTCCATGATACACATGTGTTTACTATGACAAGAACTTACCGGTGACTAAACTTGAGTAGCATGAGGAGCGGCCCTCGTATTCAAGGGACATGAGATTTTCAACTTACAACTTGTCAAGCATATCCTCGTATGTGATCACTTTAACCTTAATCACCTAAAGATGCCTATGATAGGGGCAATGAGAGATGAAAGCTAATAAGTATCATAATTTTAGGGAGCTCTTTATGAAACTTGAAATCCCCGCTTCCCTCTGCGAAGGGCCTTTCTTTTACTTTTTAGTTGAGTCAGTAAACCTATTCCCCTCTATCTTAGCAAGTATTTTGAGTTGTTGTGTTTCATTCATTCATATGATGATTTATTCAATCATGTTTCTTATGTTCCTTGTTTTGCACATTGCTCTTGTCTTGGTGATTACTACTTTGAAAGCTATCATTGAAAATCAGTTATTTGTGAACTCCAGCAAATTGTCAACTATTCTTTGACCAAGAGCTAAGTTTGCCATTACCAATTATGATTCACTTTATGTATCTTTATTGTGTTTCCTTTACTTATTGCAAGTTAAGTTATATAATAGTGAGTTATCTTCTATTATGACTTATGTATTGATGAATGTGATGCTTCTTGTCCATATTCTTTTATCGACTCTTCACTCCATCAACCTGAGGCCATGTTTATTGAGCTCAGTTTCGCTTGGGGACAAGCGAAGTCTAAGCTTGGGGGGAGATGATACGTCCATTTTGCATCACTATTCTATATTATAATTCACTGTTATTCATTGATATATTTCATATTAAGAGATGATACTTATGTTATTTCATCTGTTTTTGCATGGTTGATGAATTTTGGAGCATGGACCGCTGTAGTTAGGATTTTGATGGAAAAGGTGCTGTTTGGAGGCGAAATTCGCGAAGATCAGAAAATCCGGGAAAATATATGAAAAATCCTATTTTTCCAGAAGACGAAGACTGCCAGAAGGAGGAGTGGAGATGGGCCACAGGGGGCCCACACCACCCCCTAGCGCGGGCCACCCTGGGCCGCGCCACCAGGTGGTGTGGCCGCCCTGGTCCACCTCCAGGTCTCCCCTCTGGCGTATATTATCTCCACGGAATCCTAATACGTGGGGAGCAACCACAGAAAGATTCCGCTGCCTCTGCGTGGCGGAAAACATCGAGAGAGAAAAGATCTCTCTGGCAGACAGATTTCTGCCGAGGTAATTCCTTCCCGGAGAGGGGAGATCGTCACCATCAACACCACCATCAAGCTGGACTTCATCGGGATCATCATCATCATCACCACCATCATCTCCACCACCACCCTCATCACCATCTCCATATCACTGCAACAATTGGGTTGAATCTTGCATAGTTCTTAGGGGAAACTTTCCCGGTGTTGATTACTCCTTGTAGTTGATGCTATTGAGTGAACCGTGGAATTATTGTTTATGTTCAGATTGTTATACATCATTATTTCATCTCTGATCATGATCCATATGATGTCTTGTGAGTAGTTCGTTTTGTTCTTGAGGACATGGGAGAAGTCATGTTGTTAGTAGTGGAATTGTGTTGAGAAAGATTCAATAGTTTGATATTTAAGTTGTGGTGTACTTCTTCTAGTGGTGTCATGTGAACGTGGACTACATGACACTTCACCTATATGGGCCTAGGGGAATGCATTGTGTATTTGGCTACTAATCGTAGGGGTTGCCGGAGTGACAGAAACCTGAACCCCCGTTAGGAAACCATTGTACAAGGGACGTCAGGGTCTTAGAGTTTAAAGCTGTGGTTAGGTTTCTACCTTAATTACTTTCTTGTACTTACGGATGTTTGCAAGGGGTAAAATCACAAGTATGTATTAATCCTAGGAAGGTCGGTACATTAGAATAGGTTCACCCACACAACACTTAGCAAGCTAAAGAAGATTAATCAACTATATGAAGCGAAAGCACTTGACAGAATTCCCATGTGTCCTCGAGAATGTTTGGTCATCTTAAGTAATACAACTGGCTTGACCTTTGCTGAATAAAGGATTGGGCCACTTGCTGCATTTATTCTTATTGTCTTTTATTTACTCGTACTTTATTTACTTGCATTATCAAAAAACCCTAAAAATCCGTTTGCTAAGTATTTGTAGAGAATTCCTGATCCATACCACTAGCCAGCACCTTCTGCTCCTCGTTGGGTTCGACACTCTTACTTATCGAAAATACTGCGATACACCCCCTATACGTGTGGGTCATCACTTGCATCTTCCAAGGCTCTCCTAAAAGCATCCATACATGTAGGTGTCCGAGCCGCACCTCTCCTTCTCATGAGAAAAAAGGAACTCATTGAAATCCCGAATGCACAACCAAGGGAGATCTGATTGGCTATGCAAAGTTCGGATCAGCTTCCACGTGTTCTCCTTGTGTCCAGATTTTGATTCACCATAAATTCCTATGAACCTCCACTTCGTACCATTTTGTTCTAGCACATCAACATCGATATGATACCTCCCCTTCCACCTTAACTTAACATTCACACCTTTGTGCCACAATAGTGCCAGGCCACCGCTTCGCCCCTTACAATCCACCACGATCATGTTCGGCATATTTAAACTCCACCGAAAATGCTCCATATCATCCTGTATCTGTTTTGCTTCAGAAAGAAAGAGGATGTCGGGATCTTCAGAATTCTGGAGATCCATCAGACCCTGCGCTGCCGGCTGGTTCCCAAGCCCCTGACGGTTCTAAGCTACGACTTCCATTGCTCCTAGCAGGACTGTTCCGACATTCCGAAGTTAGTGTTATCTAGCATAGACTGTTCTAGTACCTATTGTTAGATGTAATACACCTCTATATGTATACAGTATCTAGTAGTACTCCAACATGTATATGTGTCCAACATGTACATGCCACCGTGGGGCTATTCCACCTATATAACATGCAATACGAGGCCCCAACGGTTTCCTCCTAGGTTGACATGGTATCAGAGCCTGCCTCTTCCACCTCCTAGCCGCTGATCTACACAAAAAATATTTCGCCGCTGCCACCGCCAATCTACTGATCTGTTGCCACCGCCAAAACAACCACAACCTACAAACACGTCGCCGCGGCCCAGCTTCATGCTCCCTGCCACCGCCCAAAACACATCACAACCAAAAACCCTAGCCGCCGCCACCGTCTTTTTTGTCCGCCACCACCGCTCCCAAAAACCCTAGCTGCTGCCGCTGATCTTCTGATCCACCGCCGCCGCCTCAACAACCCGCCACCTCGATGTCGTCCTCCACATCATCGACTCTCCTCGGTGTGGCCCTTGGATCACCTCCATCCCAAAAGCTGACTCGGGCGAATTTTCTATTCTGGAAGACGCTCGTTCTCCCGACGCTACGTGGAGCTCAAGTCCTGCCCCTGCTGGACGACACTGATGTCACCCCGCCAGAGTTTCTAGAAGAAGAAGATGCTGACAAGAATAAGATTAAGATCGCAAGCCCGGCTATGCTGCATGGATTTCTGGTGATCAAGCGGTCATGAGTTACCTTCTGAACTCGCTGTCACCTGACATCCTAGTGCATACTATCGGCCTCGAGTCCTCTGCTTGGGTTTGGATCAAAATCAACATGATGTTCTCCACTACCTCTTGTTCTAAGGTCTCCCACATCCGTGATGAACTGAACAGTACAAAAAATCTTGAGCTAACTGCCACAGCCTTAAGATGAAAGGGTTTTGTTCTGAGCTTACTGCAATGGGCAAGCCCATCGATGATGATGAACCTGTTGGCTACATCCTCCGTGGTCTTGATGGCTCCTACAATGATGTTGTTTCTGCCATTAATGGCAATCCTGACACGACTCTAGATGAGCTCTTTGATTAGATCAGCTCCCATGATGTGCACCAAGCATACCTACAAGCCTTGGGTGACTCCTTTACCCTTCATGCTAACCTTGCCTGCCGTGGCCGTGATCCTCGAGGAGGTAATGACCGTGGCCGCCATCGTGATGATGGTGGTCGCCGAGATGATGATGGACATCATGATGACTAGCGCCATGATGATTGATGCCATGATGATTGATTTCATGAAGATCCTCCTCGTCGCCGTGATGACGATCATCGCTGCCGAGATGATGATACTCCTCGTCGCCATGATGATCCCAGGCGTGATGGTGGCCCCCCTATGCATCGCCGTGATGATGGTGACCGCTCTGACCGTCACCGTTGTGGTTGTGCTCCCATCCTCTATGTGTACACCACGTGTCAGATTTGCAAAATTCATGGCCACCTTGCAAGTGACTGCTGGTGGCAATATGAAGGAGACAATGATTCTGATGATGATGATCGTGAAACCAAGGCTGCTCACATGGCCTCCTATGGAGTTAATACAAATTGGTATTCTGATACTGGTGCCACAAACCACGTTGTTGGAGAGTTGAGCAAGCTCTCTACTCATGAGAAGTACACTGGGCATGATCGCGTCCACACGGCCAATGGTAACGGTATGCAAATTGCTCATGTTGGTCATTCAACTTTTTGCACCCCATATCGTCGTAAGAATCTTAATGATATTCTTCAAGTTCCTAGTCCTTCTAAGAATCTGCTTTCTGTTCACCGCTTTACACTTGATAATCATGTCTTCATTGAATTTCACCCCTTCTTCTTTTTGATTAAGGATCAGGCCACCCGAAGAATACAATTTTAAGGTCCATGTTATGACGGCCTTTACCCCCTCATACCCCACATCACCGACGCCTCCAAGCAAGCCTTCCTCACCATCAAGCCTTCTTCCTCTAGGTAGCATCATCGTTTAGGACATCCTTCTTCTTTTGTGGTGCAGCAGATTCTGAGGAAACATAAAATTTCGTATACTCCAGCAACAACACCTTACGTGTGTGATTCATGTCAGTTAGCTAAGAGTCATCAATTGCCATACCCTGTATCTACCAGTGTTTCTACTGTTCCTTTGGAACAAGTGTTCTCTGATGTTTGGGGTCCAGCACCTCTATTTGTTGGCAAGAATTCATACTATGTAAGCTTTATCGATGATTATAGTAAATTTTCTTGGATATTCCTCCTTAAGAAATGATCTGATGTTTATCAAGTTTTTCTTAACTTTTAGCAATATGTTGAACATCAATTTGGCACTAAGATCAAAACCATGCAAACTGATTGGGGAGGTGAATATGAAAAACTCAACAGTTTCTTTCAGAAAGTTGGCATTGTCCATCATGTTTCCTACCCACATGCCAAACCTCAAAACGGCTCTGCCAAATGCAAGCATAGACATATAGTTGAAGTTGGTCTTTCCCTTCTTGCTAATGCTTCTATGCCTCTTAAATTTTGGGATGATGCCTTCCTCACTGCAACTTTTCTCATAAATCTGCTTCCAAGCAAGGTCATAGACTTTGATACCCCTGTAGAGTGTCTTCTTGCTGTTAAGCCCATCTATGAGTCTCTTCGAATTTTTGGCTGTGCTTGCTGGCCTAATCTTTGTCCCCATAATACTCGTAAGCTTGCCTATTGCTCCAAACAATGTGTTTTTCTAGGATATAGTCCTCTTCACAAGGGAGTTAAATGTCTTGATGTTAAGACTGGTCGGGTGTATATTTCTCGAGATGTTGTTTTTGATGAGAATGTTTTTCCTTTTGCATCCCTACATCCAAACGCTGGTCAACACCTCCGTCAAGAACTCATTTTGTTGCCTCTTGATCCTCCCTCTACACCTTCCGATACTGGGGATGCACAAGTTGATGAACACATGCATATGTATTACATACCTGTTGTTACTAACCATGACCAAAATATTGTTGAGATTACTATTGCAGATGACAGTGCATCAGAAGATGAACACATAGAAACAAATCTGAGCGAAAACGGAGAAAAAACGGAGATCCCCGAACATGAAATATCAACACCACAAGCTGCCAACAGCACTGGATACGAGGCTGATCCATGTGCTACACTATATGCACGCATGGATCCTGAGGACGATCCGTTGCCGCGCCCTGACTCGCCTACACGCGTTCTGTCGCCGCATCCCGTTGGTCCGCTCGCCTCGTCGATCGTGCACCAGCCCCAGCGTGCCACGTCGCCTCCCCTGACTGGCTCCAGGACCGCGCCCCCTCCGCACCTGTCACTGTCTGCCACGTTGCAGGCCACGCCCTCCGCGTGCGCGCGCGTGATGCTCTGATAGCCGTGTCGGTTGTCCCCTTGACAGCAGCAACAGGATCCTCTATGGCTGATGACGCTTCTACTCTTCCTGTTTTTGGCGTGCGCACATGTCTGCAAAAAGGTATCCATCGTCCGAAAAAGTACACTGATGGAACTGTTAGATATGGCTTGCTTACCTCCTCAGGTGAACCTCGCTCAATCTCGGAAGCTCTCGAGGATGCTCATTAGCGCCCTGCGATGGAGGAAGAACATCGTGCTCTCCTGCAGAAACTTGGCATCTTGTGCCACCAAGCTCCAACAAAAATTTAATTGACTGCAAATGGGTCTATCGTATCAAGCGCCATGCTGATGGTACTATTCACCATTATAAAGCTCATCTTGTTGCCAAGGGTTTCATCAATGCTATGGCATTGATTATGAAGGTACATTCAGCCCAGTTGTCCAGGTTGCCACAATTAGGGTGGTTCTTGCTGTTTCAGTCTCCCGGGGATGGAGTCTTCGATAGCTAGATGTTAAGAACGTGTTTTACATGGTGTTCTAGAAGAGGAGGTCTATATGAAACAAACCCCCGGTTTTGAAGATCCTGATGCTCCACATCACATTTGCAGGCTTGATAAAGTTCTCTATGGTCTCAAACAGGCTCCCCGTGCATGGTTCTCTCGTTTGAGTTCAAAGCTTCATGAGTTTGGCTTTATTCCATCCAAGGCTGATACATCTCTCTTCCTTTATCAGTGGTGAGGGATTGCTATCTATGTGCTCATATGTTGATGATATAATAGTGACAAGCTCCTCCGATGATGCTATTTCGTCTCTTCTCAAAGATTTAAATGAAGATTTTGCTATCAAAGATCTTAGAGACTTACATTATTTTTTAGGCATGGAAGTTCAGAAATTAGACAATGGACTTGTTCTTACACAGGAAAAATATGCTTCAGATATTCTAGCCAAAGTTAGCATGACAGACTGTAAGGCTGCACCAACACCCTTGTCTTCTACCAAGTCCTTGTCACAACATGAGGGGGAACCGCTTGGTTCTAAAGACAGCACACGGTATCGCAGTATTGTTGGTGCTCTTCAATATCTTACATTGACACGTCTAGATTTATCATTTGTTGTTAACAAAGTCTGTCAGTATCTTCATGCTCCTATGACTTCTCATTGGTCGGCTGTCAAGAGGATACTGCAATATGTCAAAAGATACTGTAAAAATTGGTATAACTTTTCAGCAGTCATCCTCTACTCTTCTGAGTGCCTTTTCAGATGCAGATTGGGCTGGTTGTCTTGAAGACAGATGCTCCACTAGTGGGTTTGCCATCTTTGTTGGTCCTAACCTAGTTTCCTAGAGTGCTAAAAAACAAGCAACAGTGTTATGTTCTAGTACAGAAGCAGAATATAAGGCTTTAGCTAATGCTACATCCGAATTGATATGGGTTGAAGCTCTTTATGTGAACTTGGAGTTAAATTGAAGGAAAACCCATGTTTATGGTGTGATAATCTGGGAACTACATATCTTTCTGCAAACCCAGTATTTCATGTTCGCACAAAGCATATTGAGATAGATTTTCATTTTGAATGTGAAACAGTTGGACATTCGGTTTGTCTCCAGCAAAGACCAAGTCGCCGACAACTTCACAAAGGTACTTCCTATCAAGAATCTTCATGCGTTTAGACATAATCTATACCTTCTTCGTAATCCTCCGTAGTTTAGATTAAGGGGGCTGTTAGATGTAATACACCTCTATATGTATACAGTATGGAGTAGTACTCCAATATATATACGTGTCCAACATGTACACGCCACCGTGGGACTATTCCACCTATATAACATGCAACACGAGATCCCAACAGGTCATCGTTTCCGCCTAGGTTGACAACGATAGCTCCATAAACTTGAACATGCTATCCACTCTTTCCATATCTCCCAGAGAACAGAGCACCTCACCTCGTCTCAAAATTGTGCAAGAACGGACCTAGAACCTGTGGATTTTTGTTTTACGATCACTCGTCCAGGAACGAGGGAAAGGCTTATGGTGGGTTGGTTTGGAAAACAAGGGTGACGACGGGAGATTGGGATCACTACCACGCCAGCACCAGCAACAAAATGATATCTCTCTCTCACCAGAACCCAGAACGGATCACAGGAATGGAGCACAAAAAACAGGACGGCAACAGAATGATCGCCTCCCAGATTGCCTTTCCGTGAAAAACGCAAACCGTCACCCAAGGGATGGACATCGACCTGGTGGATAAATACGAGTATGTTTATTAACATGAAAATATGTTGTTTCTATTTGCCAAGATACCGATGTCAATTCTATTCTTGTGAGGCATACTGATGCCGGTTTTTTGACTATTGCTGCAACCGAGAGGTACAGTCTCATCCAAAAAAAACTTCTTTTATATAGTATCCTCCATCAGTCCACCTCCCTCCAGCGTCCGCTTCTCCTCAAGCTACAAGACCAGTTGTTGTTCCACTTGGTGTGCATTCCACTCGATTTCCTTGGTTCTACTTGTTACATATGTTGTATGTGAAACAATAGACTTCTTATTTACGCTATTCCTTTTGGTTAATTGGCATATTCATAAAACATGGATCAAGGGAGGGCTCTGTAAGAAGATATAAGAATAGCCAGCAATTGCCCGATCTTTCAAAAATGTAGAGAGAAGATGCATGTGACAATTGTTTGTTGTTGGATAGCTATGCTGTCAGAGATTTATCCTGCGAAAGAACTAGGGTCCAACGATCCCTTGGTTCGTGAGGGGGATGAACACGTGATTCCAAAGGAACTCAGCAACGACGATGATGGCGGAGCAAACACACGGCAGAGAGGTGACATCGGTTTTTTACCCAGGATCGGGACCGTCGTGAGGAGGTAAAACCCCTACTCTTGCTTTGTTGTCTTTCTCGTGGGCTTCGCAAGGGTACAATGGAGGATGAAAGTCTAGGGTTTTAGATCTCAAGGATCGACCACCCCTAAGGTAGGAGAAGGGCTCCTTATATAGGGTAGCATCGGGCCTCCTCCCCCCATCTATGGGCGGGAAGGGCTACTAGATTCCCGCTGAAAGATTCGAACCTGTCTTGTCTTCTTGCGGCTGCCAGCCAGCTGCTCTGTCAGGGTGGTGGTTGGTCATCCCTCCGCTTTACATCGCCACCTTGGTCTTCTTGCACCAAAACAGCTGTGTCAGGCGCTATCTTTGTCTTGCGTCATCCTCCCACCTCTTCATGCTCGGCTTTCCCCAGGTGGACCGGTCGCCGCTTGGACTGACCATTGGTGTGTCGTCTTGCTAGGCGCGCTTGGAGCCGGTGACGCTCCTTCCTGAGGTCTTCCTGGGGGCTTCAGCAGCGGGCCGTGACTGGTTCGGGTGCTTGTAGAGGATCCGGGCTTAATCCCACCTCTTGAGGCTCACTCGCCTTACGAGCCCTCGAGGGGGCGTTCCTGGCGGCCCGGCGACTTGACGAGACGAGCTACCCCTACTGCCAATAGTCTGACAGTAGCCCCCGGTCGCTTGGCTTGCACGTCACTATCGAAGGGGCAAGGAAGTCAAGGGACCAACTGGCACCGGGCCCACGAGCAGTCGCGTCGTGGCATGATCCCCGAAGTCGCCGACCGCGGCTTCCACGTGCCTGCACAGGACGTGGTGCACGCCCAGTGTGGGAATTGTCGCTTCCACTACTTGGCCTTGGAGGTTGAGTCTGATGTCTACGCAGTTCTATTCTTGTAGACAGCTGTTGGGCCTCCAAGTGCAGAGGTTTGTAGAACAGCAGCAAGTTTTCCCTTAAGTGGATCACCCAAGGTTTATCGAACTCAGGGAGGAAGTGGTCAAAGGTATCCCCTCTCAAGCAACCCTGCAATCAAGATACAAGAAGTCTCTTGTGTCCCCAACACACCCAATACACTTGTCAGGTGTATAGGTGCACTAGTTCGGCGAAGAGATAGTAAAACACAAGTGGTATGGATAATTATAAGTGGTAACGATGATAGAAGATAGCTTGATGGCGTGGAAGAGACTAAAGGCAAACTGAAATAAAGATGGAAGCAAGCAAACATGTAACAGATCTAATTGCAAACGGTATTTCAATGCTTAGAAACAAGGCCTAGGGATCATACTTTCACTAGTGAAAACTCTCACATAAATATATTCTTCTTTATGATACTACGCTGAACTACTCTCCGGTTGGACACTCTAATCGTTGGTAGGGCTATAACAGCACACCTCAAAGTAAGCCTTTCCCATCTAGATAATCCCACACTGTCACCTTGAGTACTAGATGGTTCAAACAAACACCACAATTTCATAAAGACATCCAACTCCAAATATAACTCATAACAAGTATTTGTAATCTCTAGCCTAAGTGCCACCATGGTGTGCACACTGTCAACTTCACACACATGGGGAGAGCAGAGTTCTATTAAAGCACTTGAGTAGCAAGGTAGATCTATAGATTACAAGCTCATGATCTCAATAAGATCATGCATAGAGACAGATGAACACATAGCTACCGGTAGAACCCTTAACCTCGAGAGAGAACTACTCCCTCCTCATCATGGGAATCAGCAACGGTGATGGAGATGGTGGTGGAGATCGATGGAGATGGCTCCGGGGGCACTTCCCCGTCCCGGCAGGGTGCCAGAACAGAGACTTTCTGTCCCCGAATCTCCCCTTCGGTGGCGGCGGTGCTGCGGAACTTTTCGTGGCTGGAGGCTTGATGATTTAGGGTTTCTGCATCAGAGGGATCTTATAGGAGAAGGGGCGAGGTCGGTGGCCGGCCAGGGGGCCCACACCATGCCCTGGCGCGGCCTAGGGTTGCCCGCGCCAAGGGGGGTGTGGCCAGGCCCTGGCCCTCCTCCATCTCGTAATCTAGCTCCGTGAGTCTTCCGGTAAAATAGGAACTTTGGCTTTTGTCCCGTCCAATTCCGAAAATATTCATTTTCCAACTTTCCTGGAACCAAAAACAGCAGAAAACAGGCAACTAGCACTGTGGTATCTTGTTAATAGGTTAGTCCAAGAAATCATATGAAAAGTACTACAAAGTGTGGACAAAACATAAGAACGTAGATAAAACCAAGCATGGAACATAAAAAATTATAGATACATTTGCAATGTATTAGAGTCTCCCGTAAAAACCAAAAATCTGAAGGGACTCGCCAGCTTCTGCCTTCCTCTGCCGCCAGTCTACTAGAGCTCTCGCTCAATGGCACTCCTTCCACTTCCGTAGCACCTGCAATGGCACTCAAGAGAGCGCGTGCCACTTACGATGTGTAGAGATTTCCCCTGTTGATCGTGGGTGCCCTGCCACCGACGATGATTCTGAGGGGTTGGAGAAGGTCCACAAGTTGTTGGCCTCTGACTCGAATGAGTGGGGCACCTCGGGGCTATGGTTTGCCGGTGTTGGGGAAGCGGGTGGCGCGCCACTGTGACCTCTGTATTCACCCACTCCGTCCCTGCCGGCCTCGTCCCGCCATTCTCCCCCTTTCTCATCGTCGTGTTGGACCATTAATGCATATAGCTCCTCCACCTCCACCCGCAAAGTGTGACCCTCCTGGCCGCCTTCGCGTTCTGGTGCGAGGCCTTTGTCGGGGTGGTGTCATCCTTGGCATTGTTCTGGCACTTCTTCAGCCTCCGTGTCCTCGCGCCAAGTGATGTCCTCGGCGGTGTCCGATTCTTTGTTGAGGAGGAGAGAGATTCCCTGCCCATCTCCATCCTTGGCGCGGTGTCGGAATTCCGCCGCAATTGGGTCCTGTTAGATGCTAGCCATGCCTGGCCTCCGCTTCGCGCTCCAGCAAGGGTGGCGGTAGAGAATCCGTGTTGGGCTCGCGAGGCGGCCGCCTGTATGAGTCTCAGGCCCCTTGCGAGGCGCGTGGCGCATCTGAGGAGCCAGGGCTTGACCAGAGAGATGGTGGTGAGATAATTCTTGCGTCAGCAAATCGCCCCCCTCCAGGAGAACAAGAGACCTGTCTAGACCGTGTCACCTGGCTAGGACGCGGTCAGGCTCTCCGAGGGGCCCCACACCAAGGACACTGTGTCCGCCCTCATCCTGGTGCTCCTAGGCGCGGACACGGTGATAGAGTTTACCCTCAACGTGCGCCCTCTGTACTCGGGGGGAGACATGGGTGCCTCGCGCATCCATTTGGTTTATGAAAAGAACACACATGCAAATGGCCTGGGTGGATCCATGTGGTTTATGAAAAGAACACACATGCAAATGACACTGGTGGATCCATGTGGTTAATGAAAACAACACACATGCAATGACTCTAGTTGTGGTTTATGAGAAGAACACACATTTAATGACTCTAGTTGTGGTTTATGAAAAGAACACACATTCAGTGACTCTAGTTGTGGTTTGTGAGAAGAACACACATGCAATGACACTGGTGGATCCATGTGGTTTATGAAAAGAACAGACATGCAATGACTCTAGCTGTGGTTAATGAAAAGAACACACATGCAATGACTCTAGTGGATCCATATGTGGTTAATGAAAAGAACACACATGCAATGACACAGGTGGATCCATATGTGGTTTGTGAAAAGAATACACATTCAATGACTCTAGTGTAGGTTTGGGATAAGCACACACATGCAATGACTCTAGTGGATCCATATGTGGTTTGTGAAAAGATCACACATGAAGTGACTCTAGTGGATCCATGTGGTTTATGAAAAGAGCAGACATGCAATGCCACTGGTGGATCCATATGTGGTTTGTGAAAAGAACACACAATTAATTGGCACTGGTGGATCATGTGGTTTATGAAAAGAACAGACATGCAATGACTCTAGTGGAACCATATGTGGTTTGCGAAAATAACACACATGCAATGACTCCAGTTGTGGTTCATAAAAAGAACACACATGTAATGAAACTAGTGTTTCCATGTGGTTCATGGAAATAACACACATGCAATGACTTTGGTGGATCCATATGTGGTTTATGAAAAGAACACACATGCAATGACTCTAGTGGATCCATATGCTGTTTGTGAAGAGAACACGCATTCAATGACACTGGTGTATCCATGTGGTTTATGAAAAGAACAAACATGCAATGACTCTGATGAATCCATATGTGGTTTGTGAAAAGAACACACATTCAAAGAGACTGGTGAATCTATGTGGTTTATGAAAAGTACATACATACAATGACTCTGGTGGATCCATATGTGGTTCGTGAAAAGAACACACATGCAATGACTGTAGTTGTGGTTCATAAAAATAACACACATGCAATGACACTGGTGGATCCATGTGGTTCATGAAAATAACACACATGCAATGACTCTAGTGCTGGTTTATGATAAGAACACACATCCAATGACTCTAGTGGATCCATGTGGTTTATGAAAAGAATAGACATGCAATGACTCTGGTGAATCCATATGTGGTTTCTGAAAAGAACACACATGCAATGACTCTAGTTGTGGTTCATGAAAAGAACACACATGCAATGACACTGATGGATCCATATGGTTCATGAAAATAACACACATGCAATGACTCTGGTGGATCCATATGTGGTTTATGAAAAGAACAGACATGCAATGATTCTAGTTGTGGTTTATGAAAAGAACACACATGCAATGACACTGGTGGATCCATATGTGGTTTGTGAAAAGAACACGCATTCAATGAACTCTTGTGGATCCATATGTGGTTTATGAGAATAACACACATGCAATGACTCTAGTTGGTTTTCATGAAAACAACAAACATGCAATGACTATAGCTGTTGTTAATGAAAATAAAACACATGCAATGACTCTATTGGATCCATATGTGGTTAATGAAAATAACACACATGCAATGACACTAGTGGATCCATATGTGGTTTGTGAAAAGAACACACATTAAATACCACTGGTGGATCCATGTGGATTATGAAAAGAACAGACATACAGTGACTCTAGTGGATCCTTATGTGGTTTCTGAAAAGAACACAAATTCAATGACACTGGTGGATCCATGTGGTTTATGAAAAGAATAGACATGCAATGACTTTGGTGGATCCATATGTGGTTTGTGAAAAGAACACACATGCAATGACTCCAGTTGTGGTTCATGAAAAGAACACACATGCAATGACACTGATGGATCCATATGGTTCATGAAAATAACACACATGGAATGACTCTGGTGGATCCATTTGTGGTTTATGAAAAGAAAAGACATGCAATGACACATTCAATGAACACTAGTGGATCCATATGTGGTTTATGAGGATAACACCCAAGCAATGACTCTAGTTGTGGTTCGTGAAAACAACAAACATGCAATGACTCTAGCTGTGGTTAATGAAAATAACACACATGCAATGACTCTATTGGATCCATATGTGGTTAATGAAAAGAACACACATGCAATGACACTAGTGGATCCATATGTGGTTTTTGAAAAGAACACACATTAAATGACATTGGTGGATCCATATGGATTATGAAAAGAACAGACATGCAGTGACTCTAGTGGATCCATATGTGGTTTGTGAAAAGGACACACATTCAATGACTCTAGTTGTGGTTCATGAAAAGAACACACATGCAATGACATCGGAGGATCCATGTGGTTCATGAAAAGAACAGACATGCAATGACTCTAGTGGATCCATATGTGTTTTGTGAAAAGAACACACATGCAATGACTCTAGTTGTGGTTCATGAAAAGAACACACATGCAATGACTCTAGTGGATCCATATGTGGTTTATGAAAAGAACAGACATGCAATGACTCTAGCTGTGGTTTATGAAAAGAATACACATGCATTGACTCTAGTGGATCCATATGTGGTTAATGAAAATAACACACATGCAATGACGCTGGTGGATCCATATGTGGTTTGTAAAAACAACACACATTCACTGACACTGGTGGATCCATGTGGTTTATGAAAAGAATAGACATGCAATGACTCTGGTGGATCCATATGTGGTTTGTGATAAGAACACACATTCAATGACTCTAATTGTGGTTCATGAAAAGAACACACATGCAATGACACTAGTGGATCCATGTGGTTCATGAAAAGAACACACATGCAATGAATCTGGTGGATACATATGTGGTTTATGAAAAGAACACACATGCAATGACTCTAGTGCTGGTTTAGCACAACACACATGCAATGACTCTAGTGGATCCGTATGTGGTTTGTGAAAAGAACACACATTCACTAACACTGGTGGATCCATGTGGTTTATCAAAAAGGATAGACATGCAATGAAAGTGGTGGATCCATATGTGGTTTGTGATAAGAACACACATTCAATGACTCTAATTGTGGTTCATGAAAAGAACACACATGCAATGACACTAGTGGATCCATGTAGTTCATGCAAAGAACACACATGCAATGACTCTGGTGGATACATATGTGGTTTATGAAAAGATCACACATGCAATGACTCTAGTGCTGGTTTAGTACAACACACATGCAATGACTCTAGTGGATCCATATGTGGTTTGTGAAAAGAACACACATTCAATGACTCTAGTTGTGGTTCATGAAAAGAACACGCATGCAATGACACTGGTGGATCCATGTGGTTCATGAAAAGAACACACATGCAATGACTCTGGTGAATCCATATGTGGTTTATGAATAGAACAAACATGCAATGACTCTGGTGCTGGTTTAGGATAAGAACACACGTGCAATGACTAGTGGATCCATATGATTCATGAAAATAACAGACATGCAATGACTCTGGTGGATCCATATATGGTTTATGGAAAGAACAGACATGCCATGACTCTGGTTGTGGTTTATCAAAAGAACACACATGCAATGACACCACTGGATCCATATGTGGTTTGTGAAAAGAACACACATTCAATGGCATTGGTGGATCCATGTGGTTTATGAAAATATAAGACATGCAATGACTATGGTGAATCCATATGTGGTTTGTGAAAAGAACACACATGCAATGACTCTAGTTGTGGTTCATGAAAAGAACACACATGCAATGCCACTGATGGATCCATATGGTTCATGAAAATAACACACATGCAATGACTCTGGTGGATCCATATGTGGGTTATGAAAAGAACAGACATGCAATGACTCTAGTTGAGGTTTATGAAAAGAACACACATGTAATGACACTAGTGGATCCATATGTGGTTTATGAAAAGAACACACATTCAATGAACTCTAGTGGATCCATATGTGGTTTATGAGAATAACACACATGCAATGACTCTACTTGTAGTTCATGAAAACAACAGACATGCAATGACTCTAGCTATGGTTAATGAAAATAACACACATAAATGACTCTATTGGATCCATATGTGGTTAATGAAAATAACACACATGCAATGACACTAGTGGATCCATATGTGGTTTGTGAAAAGAACACACATTAAATGACACTGGTGGATCCATTTGGATTATGAAAAGAACAGACATGCGGTGACTCTAGTGGATCCATATGTGGTTTGTGAAAAGAACACACATTCAATGACACTGGTGGATCCATGTGGTTTATGAAAAGAATAGACATGCAATGACTCTGGTGGATCCATATGTGGTTTGTGAAAAGAACACACATGCAATGCCTCTAGTTGTAGTTCATGAAAAGAACACACACGCAATGACACTGATGGATCCATATGGTTCATGAAAATAACACACATGCAATGACTCTGGTGGATCCATATGTGGTTTATGAAAAGAATAAACATGCAATGACTCTAGCTGTGGTTTATGAAAAGAACACACATGTAATGACACTGGTGGATCCATATGTGGTTTGTGAAAAGAACACACATTCAATGAACACTAGTGGATCCGTATGTGGTTTATGAGAATAACACACATGCAATGACTCTAGTTGTGGTTCCTGAAAACAACAAACATGTAATGACTCTAGCTGTGGTTAATGAAAATAACACACATGCAATGACTCTATTGGATCCATATGTGGTTAATGGAAAGAACACACATGCAATGACACTAATGGATCCATATGTGCTTTGTGAAAAGAACACACATTAAATGACTCTAGTTGTGGTTCATGAAAAGAACACACATGCAATGACATTGGAGGATCCATGTGGTTCATGAAAAGAACAGACATGGAATGACTCTAGTGGATCCATATGTGTTTTGTGAAAAGAACACACATTCAATGACTCTAGTTGTGGTTCATGAAAAGAACACACATGCAATGACCCTGGTGGATTCATATGTGGTTTATGAAAAGAACAGACATGCAATGACTCTAGTTGTGGTTTATGAAAAGAACACATGTTGAGGGCAAACCTCTAGGGTGCCCTGATCTTTCACGATTCCCTTTCAAATCGAGGATGGAGTGCGGGAAGAGGAGGGAAGGATGAACATGACGAACGCACGCACGAAGAACGCGATGAACTCACACACACACAAAACCACGATACACACCAATAGCTCACGCCGACGGTGACCGGTCCGGCGCAATCCCTAGGATCGGCGTCGGGCGGAGGACTCTCTCTCGAACCGGCACGGCGAGATGGGAGACTCGGTGATATCTTGACGTCTTGGCAAAGGGACACCGATGCCAAGCCCTTGTACAACACGGAGGCATGATGCAAAATCCAACGTGGTTTGTGGATATTGGTGCTCCTTGGTCAAGGAGCATGAGGCAAGAACTAGATAGATCCACAAAGGGGTTTCCACTAATTCCAATATCATGCCTAGGTTTTACAATGGAGGTGGGGGACTATATATAGGCCAGCCACTTAAACATGGGTACTTTAGGAATAAAATACAAGTTCTGGACGGACTAAGGGGTACATGGGCCGCAGGCCCAAAGGCCTTTTTATGCCTGGCGACGGTCGGACCGGAGACTCTGGTGTGGTGGACCGGAGACTCCGGTCTGGACTGGAGATTCTGGTCGGTCTCCGGACCGGCCTTTGGAGGGACCTTCAGATTGTCCCAGGGCCCGGTTCTGGGGGCAGACCGGAGGTGTGGCCGGAGACTTTGGTGGACCGGAGACTCCGGTGTGCGCAGACGGGAGAGTCCGGTCTGAGCAGCTCCAGCGGCTCCTGCTTCACGCTCTGCTCCTTGTTCTCCATCCTTGGGTGCTTGGTGATGTGTCGAGGCTTCGTACCTGATGATGCATAGAGTAGTTGCATGAAGTAGCACACCATCCAAGGAGGTATCAAATTGGCACGAGGAGAGGAGCGAGTTCACCTTAGCTTGTAGGAGTTTGGCTCAGGCACGAGTCATGGGTCCGTAGATGTAGGAGCGTTCGTAGGACGGGCTACATCAGCTCCCCCCTCTTGGGAAAGAGTCGTCCTCGACTCTTCATGGTTATCATCTTGAACATCTCCATGGTAGGGTGAGAGATCCTTGACATTGAATGTATTGCTTGCAAGGTACTTGGAGGTCGGTATGTCGATGATGTATGCGTTGTTGTTGATTCTTTTGAGGACCTTGAAGGGACCATCTCCTCTTGGCTTGAGCTTGGAGTCACGTTCCTTGGGGAAGCGGTATTTGCTTAGGTGTATCCACACAAGGTCACCTTCTTCAAAGATCATCTCCTTCTTGTCCTTGTTTAACCTTGAAGCTTGGCGAAGGACTTGTTGTTCGATAGTAGCTCTTGTTTCTTCATGAAGTTTCTTCATAGCTTATGCGCGCTTCTCGACGTCCATGTTTGTGCGCTCATGGAAAGGTAGCGGTAGGATGTCGAGCGCGGTGATGGGCTCGAAACCATAGACAATCATGAATGGACTCATCTTGGTTGTTGAGTGCTTGGCTCGATTGTAGGTGAACTCGGCATGTGGAATGCATTCCTCCCAATCCTTGAGGTTTTTCTTGATCAACACACAAAGGAGAGTTTCGAGGCTTCGGTTGACAACTTCAGTTTGGCCATCAGTTTGAGGATGCGATGCGGATGAAAAGAGGAGCTTGATGCCGAGCTTGGCCATGAGGGTCTTCCATAAGTAGCTCATGAATTTCATCTCGCGGTCGGAGACGATTGTCCTTGGCACACTGATGTCTACACACTTCTATTCTTGTAGACAGTTGTTGGGCCTCCAAGTGCAGAGGTTTGTAGAACAACAACAAGTTTTCCCTTAAGTGGATCACCCAAGGTTTATCGAACTCAGGGAGGAAGTGGTCAAAGGTATACCCTCTCAAGCAACCCTACAATCAAGATACAAGAAGTCTCTTGTGTCCTCAACACAACCAATACACTTGTCAGGTGTATAGGTGCACTAGTTCGGCGAAGAGATAGTGAAATACATGTGGTATGGATAATTATAAGTGGTAACGGTGATAGAGGATAGCTTGATGGCGTGGAAAATACTAAAGTAAAACTGAAATAAAGATGGAAGCAAGCAAACATGTAACAGATCTAATTGCAAACGGTGTATCAATGCTTAGAAACAAGGCCTAGGGATCATACTTTCACTAGTGAACACTCTCATATAAATATATTCTCTTTATGATAGTACTCTTAACTACTCTCCGGTTGGACACTCTAATCGTTGGTAGGGCTATAACAGCACACCTCAAAGTAAGTCTTTCCCATCTAGAAAACCCCACACTGTCACCTTGAGCACTAGATGGTTCCAACAAACACCACAATTTCATAGAAACATCCAACTCCAAATATAACTCATAACAAGTATTTGTAATCTCTAGCCTAAGTGCCACCATGGTGTGCACGTTGTTACTTTCACACACATGGGGAGAGCAGATATCTATTAAAGCACTTGAGTAGCAAGGTAGATCTATAGATTACAAGCTCATGATCTCAATAAGATCATGCATAGAGAGAGAGATGAACACATAGCTACCGGTAGAACCCTTAGCCTCGAGAGAGAACTACTCCCTCCTCATCATGGGAATCAGCAATGGTGATGGAGATGGTGGTGGAGATCGATGGAGATGGCTCCGGGGGCACTTCCCCGTCCCGACAGGGTGCCAGAACAGAGACTTTTTGTCCCCGAATCTCCCCTTCGGTGGCGGCAGCGCTGCGGAACTTTTCGTGGATTTCTGATTGACTATTTAGGGTTTTGGTATCGGGAGGCTCTTATAAGCGAAGGAGGCAAGGTCGATGGCCAGCCAGGGGGCCCACACCATGCCTTGGCGCGGCCTGGGCTGGCTCCGTGAGTCTTCCGAGAAAATAGTAACTTTGGCTTTTGTCCCATCCAATTTCGAGAATATTCATTTTCTGACTTCCTGGAACCAAAAACAGCAGAAAATAGGCAACTGGCACTGTGGCATCTTGTTAATAGGTTAGTCCAAGAAATCATATGAAAAGTACTCCAAAGTTGGAACAAAACACAAGAAAGTAGATAAAACCAAGCATGGAACATCAAAAATTATAGATACATTTGCAATTATCAACATCCCCAAGCTTAACTCCTACTCGTCCTCGAGTAGGTAAGTGATAAAAAGAAAGAATAACTTTTGAGGTGACATGCACCATCAAAGACTTGATCAAAGTATTTGTAAAACATTCAAAGCTGGGATCATAATACTTCAATCATAACATGAAAGACAAAGTTCTAGCAATAAGCAAAGGAACTATGATGCAACATGAAAAGGCACAAACAAAAGGTTCATGAATAACAATGCTTTGTAAGAGGTTTGTTTGTTTCACATAAATAAAACATAACATAATAGTATTCAGCTTGTCCCTCATAGTGTAGCAAGTATAAATGCATAGGACACCTTCAAAGTTCATAAGAGTGACTAGATACAAATAGTTTAAAACAAGCAATATCAAGTTATGCATCAATCAACTAGTCTTGTGACAATGCACATAGAACTAAGAATGGCCACTATGCTCTCAAAGTAGGTGCATAAAGGTAGAAGGTGGAGACTCAATATAATGGTGGAAGAAAGGCCTTCATAGAAGGAAGTAGGGATTCAAGTCCCATAAAGAGCTTCCAAAAATTATGGTACTTATAGCTTTCAGCTCTCATTGCCCCTATCATAAGCATCTTGAAGTGATTAAGGTTAAAGTGAACAAACTATGGTGTACATGCTTGACGAAGTATAAGTTAGAAATCTCATGTCCCTTGAATACGAGGGTCGCTCCTCATGCTACTCAAGTTTAGTTAAGTTCTTGTCATCGTAAGTACATGTGTATCATAGAGAGCCGCCAACGGGGTACCCGTTGCCTGATGATACGGAAGAATCCCCATATCAAAATGACAAGGCAAGCAGACAACGAGCATCTCAGCAATCTTCTTATTTACCATGGGAATATGGTGCTTTTTTCTCTCTTTCCTCTTTTCATAATCTATTTTTTTCTTTTTCTCTTTTTTTCTCAATATAGGACTCTTTTTTTATAAGAAGAATGCTTCATAGACAGCTCATTATGGTTACGCTGCAGGTTTCCACCATGTCAGCATGGATTAGACCAGCGGCCCAGGCGTTTCTCTAACACATATACATAACTTCATGGACTTACAAGATCCCCTTTCATTTCACACCGACGACATCCATAGACAAAAGAGCATGATATCAACTAGGTACAAAGTACAAGTGCAATGTTGAAAGCGTTCCCCATGACAACATGGTTCTGCTAATCCCCAACAAATAAGTGCAAGCATATACAACATAGACGACACAATGGTTCAAGTTTATTAAGGGCAAGAAAAGTAAAGTGTGCCATCAAGTTCGTGAGAGCTTTAATCACTAGTTTTCTCATAACAAGTTTAATTCGGAAGGTAAATAAAAACATGAATATACTTGGAATAGCATATGCTAGTAGGTAGGTATGGTGGACTCTTTGGAATAACTTGGTTTAGGGTGTTGGATGCATGAGTGGAACTCATACTTGGTTGTGGAGGCTAGCAAAAGACTGGGAGCGACAAACTAAGAGAGCAATAATGGCCATAATCATGCAGAGCGACAAAACATCATTTATCAAAGCATAAAGTGATACTACAAGTTGAAAAATAAAGGATCATAAAGGCTATGGTGACTTGGGATAGTCATAACATGGTGTGAGCATGCGCCAAGTCAACCCAAATAAAGCATCAAAGGAGAATACCACAATACTATGCTTTAATATGCTAAAACAACGCATGATTCTTCAAAGGCACATTAAGCAATCTCAATTGTTTATAACATGTCATGCTACAACAAAGAATACTAAGCATAAAGCCAAAACAATATCAAGCATGGCATAACAAAGCATAGGCCACAGTCAAAAACAAGCTCTCTTTACCACTTAAGCATGAACTTTCCTACTCTTTTACAAACCAAACCAACTATTTGAAAACCAATGTATGAAAGAGGGTGTCCAACCAATTTATTTAGCAAACTAAGAAAACCAAGAAAACTAAAAACCAAAACGAAAACGAAAAAGAAGACGCTCCAAGAACAACACAACTATGCATGAAACAATAAAAATGAAGTGTTTGGAAGAAACCTGAGATCTTTATTGATGAAGAAGGGGATGCCTTGGGCATCCCCAAGATTTGACACTTGTACTTCTTGGATATTTCTTGGGGTGACACGCGTGGCATCCCCAATCTTGAGCTTTAGTCCATTCTTCATCTCGTTACTCATTCCTTCCATACACCTAAATTTTTTTCTTCATACAAAACTTCACACAATCTTTATTAGCAACATTAGTGCACTCAAGATAAAAGGTCTTAAGGTTCAGTTCTAACACCAAATAAACTTACATTAGAACACTAGCTACTGTAGCACTTACCTCAAAAATCTCAATTCCCCAAAAGAACTCAAAAAGGAACCAACAAGAAGCAAATGCAGAAAATGGCAGAAATCTGTCAAAACAGACCAGCAGGTAAAGACGAATTTTTTCGAAGACCTTATGTTGGTCAAATAAAAACATGTTGAACTAACGAAAGTTATATAACAACCTAGGACAGAAGCACAAAAATTCACGCCTCAAAAAAACGTTCAGAGATTTTACACGAATTTTTACGGTGAAGCACAGAAATCTGTTTCGGGACAACAACTTTCCCAATCATTACTTCTCTCTCATTAGAGGTTACTCTTGGCACAAAAAGAAAATAAAAAGGATAAGGATCGGTTATTACTGAAGTAATAACTTCCAAGACTCATCTAAAACTCTTGGGTTATCTCCCAACAAGTACTTTTGTTTAACGCCTTTAAGTTAGGCATGATAGTTTGAGAAGATGCTCACATAAGAAAAATAGGAATTGAAGTAAAAGAGAGCATCAAGAAGCAAATTCAAAACACATTTAAGTCTAACCCACTTCCTATGCATAGGAATCTTGTAAAGAAACAAGTCATGGAACCACAAAGCAACAAGCATAGGAAAGCAAAACAAGTGCAACATCAAGACTTTCAACATAAAGAGGGGAAACCTAATATTCTTGAGATGCATAAAATTATGTTTCCCTCTCTCATAATAATTTTCAGTAGCATCATGAATAAAACTAACAATATAACTATCACATAAAACATTCTTATCATGATCCACATGCATAAAAGAATTAATACTCTCCACATAAACATCGTCATTCTTATTAATTATAGTGGGAGCAAATTCAACAAAATAGTTATCATTATTATTTTCATCACCATAATCATCAAATATAGGAGGCATATTGTAATCATAATTAATTTCCTCCTCAATAGTAGGTGGACTGAAAATATCATATTCATCATTGTAATCATCATATATTGGAGGTTTGGTATCATCATAAGCAATAGAATAGCTATCTTCCAAAGCTGGGGAACTAAAAAGATCATTTTCATAGAAACTAGCTTCCCAAGCTTAGACATTTCCATAGCATTAGCAATAATGGTGTCCAAAGAATTCATACTAACAACATTGCTATTAGCACGCAAATAGAGTTCCATAGGTTTTTTAATTTTCTCTTCAAACACTTCATGTCCTAACTCAAGATAAATACTATAAAGCTCTCTAATTTTTTTGTTGTTTTCCATTAAGCCTAACTAGTGAAAACAAGAAACAAAAAACAAAATTGCAGAATCTAAAGGAAATAACTTCGAGTACTCACACCAGAAAATAGGCGTTTGCCGTGGAAGGTTCTTCTTCTTTAATCCTCCGGTGTGAATACCCTTTACCTTACCTCCCCGGCAACGGTGCCAGAAAATAGCTTGATGTCTACACACTTCTATTCTTGTAGATAGTTGTTGGGCCTCCAAGTGTAGAGGTTTGTAGAACAGCAGCAAGTTTTCCCTTAAGTGGATCACCCAAGGTTTATCGAACTCAGGGAGGAAGTGGTCAAAGGTATCCCCTCTCAAGCAACCCTGCAATCAAGATACAAGAAGTCTCTTGTGTCCCCAACACACCTAATACACTTGTCAGGTGTATAGGTGCACTAGTTCGGTGAAGAGATAGTGAAATACAAGTGGTATGGATAATTATAAGTGGTAACGGTGATAGAGGATAGCTTGATGGCGTGGAAAATACTAAAGTAAAACTGAAATAAAGATGGAAGCAAGCAAACATGTAACAGATCTAATTGCAAACGGTGTATCAATGCTTAGAAACAAGGCCTAGGGATCATACTTTCACTAGTGAACACTCTCATATAAATATATTCTCTTTATGATAGTACTCTTAACTACTCTCCGGTTGGACACTCTAATCGTTGGTAGGGCTATAACAGCACACCTCAAAGTAAGTCTTTCCCATCTAGAAAACCCCACACTGTCACCTTGAGCACTAGATGGTTCCAACAAACACCACAATTTCATAGAAACATCCAACTCCAAATATAACTCATAACAAGTATTTGTAATCTCTAGCCTAAGTGCCACCATGGTGTGCACGTTGTTACTTTCACACACATGGGGAGAGCAGATATCTATTAAAGCACTTGAGTAGCAAGGTAGATCTATAGATTACAAGCTCATGATCTCAATAAGATCATGCATAGAGAGAGAGATGAACACATAGCTACCGGTAGAACCCTTAGCCTCGAGAGAGAACTACTCCCTCCTCATCATGGGAATCAGCAATGGTGATGGAGATGGTGGTGGAGATCGATGGAGATGGCTCCGGGGGCACTTCCCCGTCCCGGCAGGGTGCCAGAACAGAGACTTTTTGTCCCCCGAATCTCCCCTTCGGTGGCGGCAGCGCTGCGGAACTTTTCGTGGATTTCTGATTGACTATTTAGGGTTTTGGTATCGGGAGGCTCTTATAAGCGAAGGAGGCAAGGTCGATGGCCAGCCAGGGGGCCCACACCATGCCCTAGCGCGGCCTGGGCTGGCTCCGTGAGTCTTCCGAGAAAATAGTAACTTTGGCTTTTGTCCCATCCAATTTCGAGAATATTCATTTTCTGACTTCCTGGAACCAAAAACAGCAGAAAACAGGCAACTGGCACTGTGGCATCTTGTTAATAGGTTAGTCCAAGAAATCATATGAAAAGTACTCCAAAGTTGGAACAAAACACAAGAAAGTAGATAAAACCAAGCATGGAACATCAAAAATTATAGATACATTTGCAATGTATCAACATCCCCAAGCTTAACTCCTACTCGTCCTCGAGTAGGTAAGTGATAAAAAGAAAGAATAACTTTTGAGGTGACATGCACCATCAAAGACTTGATCAAAGTATTTGTAAAACATTCAAAGCTGGGATCATAGTACTTCAATCATAACATGAAAGACAAAGTTCTAGCAATAAGCAAAGGAACTATGATGCAACATGAAAAGGCACAAACAAAAGATTCATGAATAACAATGCTTTGTAAGACGTTTGTTTGTTTCACATAAAGAAAACATAGCATAATAGTATTCAGCTTGTCCCTCATAGTGTAGCAAGTATAAATGCATAGGACACCTTCAAAGTTCATAAGAGTGACTAGATACAAATAGTTTAAAACAAGCAATATCAAGTTATGCATCAATCAACTAGTCTTGTGACAATGCACATAGAACTAAGAATGGCCACTATGCTCTCAAAGTAGGTGCATAAAGGTAGAAGGTGGAGACTCAATATAATGGTGGAAGAAAGGCCTTCATAGAAGGAAGTAGGGATTCAAGTCCCATAAAGAGCTTCCAAAAATTATGGTACTTATAGCTTTCAGCTCTCATTGCCCCTATCATAAGCATCTTGAAGTGATTAAGGTTAAAGTGAACAAACTATGGTGTACATGCTTGACGAAGTATAAGTTAGAAATCTCATGTCCCTTGAATACGAGGGTCGCTCCTCATGCTACTCAAGTTTAGTTAAGTTCTTGTCATCGTAAGTACATGTGTATCATAGAGAGCCGCCAACGGGGTACCCGTTGCCTGATGATACGGAAGAATCCCCATATCAAAATGACAAGGCAAGCAGACAACGAGCATCTCAGCAATCTTCTTATTTACCATGGGAATATGGTGCTTTTTTCTCTCTTTCCTCTTTTCATAATCTATTTTTTTCTTTTTCTCTTTTTTTCTCAATATAGGACTCTTTTTTTATAAGAAGAATGCTTCATAGACAGCTCATTATGGTTACGCTGCAGGTTTCCACCATGTCAGCATGGATTAGACCAGCGGCCCAGGCGTTTCTCTAACACATATACATAACTCCATGGACTTACAAGATCCCCTTTCATTTCACACCGACGACATCCATAGACAAAAGAGCATGATATCAACTAGGTACAAAGTACAAGTGCAATGTTGAAAGCGTTCCCCATGACAACATGGTTCTGCTAATCCCCAACAAATAAGTGCAAGCATATACAACATAGACGACACAATGGTTCAAGTTTATTAAGGGCAAGAAAAGTAAAGTGTGCCATCAAGTTCGTGAGAGCTTTAATCACTAGTTTTCTCATAACAAGTTTAATTCGGAAGGTAAATAAAAACATGAATATACTTGGAATAGCATATGCTAGTAGGTAGGTATGGTGGACTCTTTGGAATAACTTGGTTTAGGGTGTTGGATGCATGAGTGGAACTCATACTTGGTTGTGGAGGCTAGCAAAAGACTGGGAGCGACAAACTAAGAGAGCAATAATGGCCATAATCATGCAGAGCGACAAAACATCATTTATCAAAGCATAAAGTGATACTACAAGTTGAAAAATAAAGGATCATAAAGGCTATGGTGACTTGGGATAGTCATAACATGGTGTGAGCATGCGCCAAGTCAACCCAAATAAAGCATCAAAGGAGAATACCACAATACTATGCTTTAATATGCTAAAACAACGCATGATTCTTCAAAGGCACATTAAGCAATCTCAATTGTTTATAACATGTCATGCTACAACAAAGAATACTAAGCATAAAGCCAAAACAATATCAAGCATGGCATAACAAAGCATAGGCCACAGTCAAAAACAAGCTCTCTTTACCACTTAAGCATGAACTTTCCTACTCTTTTACAAACCAAACCAACTATTTGAAAACCAATGTATGAAAGAGGGTGTCCAACCAATTTATTTAGCAAACTAAGAAAACCAAGAAAACTAAAAACCAAAACGAAAACGAAAAAGAAGACGCTCCAAGAACAACACAACTATGCATGAAACAATAAAAATGAAGTGTTTGGAAGAAACCTGAGATCTTTATTGATGAAGAAGGGGATGCCTTGGGCATCCCCAAGCTTTGACACTTGTACTTCTTGGATATTTCTTGGGGTGACACGCGTGGCATCCCCAATCTTGAGCTTTAGTCCATTCTTCATCTCGTTACTCATTCCTTCCATACACCTAAATTTTTTTCTTCATACAAAACTTCACACAATCTTTATTAGCAACATTAGTGCACTCAAGATAAAAGGTCTTAAGGTTCAGTTCTAACACCAAATAAACTTACATTAGAACACTAGCTACTGTAGCACTTACCTCAAAAATCTCAATTCCCCAAAAGAACTCAAAAAGGAACCAACAAGAAGCAAATGCAGAAAATGGCAGAAATCTGTCAAAACAGACCAGCAGGTAAAGACGAATTTTTTCGAAGACCTTATGTTGGTCAAATAAAAACATGTTGAACTAACGAAAGTTATATAACAACCTAGGATAGAAGCACAAAAATTCACGCCTCAAAAAAACGTTCAGAGATTTTACACGAATTTTTACGGTGAAGCACAGAAATCTGTTTCGGGACAACAACTTTCCCAATCATTACTTCTCTCTCATTAGAGGTTACTCTTGGCACAAAAAGAAAATAAAAAGGATAAGGATCGGTTATTACTGAAGTAATAACTTCCAAGACTCATCTAAAACTCTTGGGTTATCTCCCAACAAGTACTTTTGTTTAACGCCTTTAAGTTAGGCATGATAGTTTGAGAAGATGCTCACATAAGAAAAATAGGAATTGAAGTAAAAGAGAGCATCAAGAAGCAAATTCAAAACACATTTAAGTCTAACCCACTTCCTATGCATAGGAATCTTGTAAAGAAACAAGTCATGGAACCACAAAGCAACAAGCATAGGAAAGCAAAACAAGTGCAACATCAAGACTTTCAACATAAAGAGGGGAAACCTAATATTCTTGAGATGCATAAAATTATGTTTCCCTCTCTCATAATAATTTTCAGTAGCATCATGAATAAAACTAAAAATATAACTATCACATAAAACATTCTTATCATGATCCACATGCATAAAAGAATTAATACTCTCCACATAAACATCGTCATTCTTATTAATTATAGTGGGAGCAAATTCAACAAAATAGTTATCATTATTATTTTCATCACCATAATCATCAAATATAGGAGGCATATTGTAATCATAATTAATTTCCTCCTCAATAGTAGGTGGACTGAAAATATCATATTCATCATTGTAATCATCATATATTGGAGGTTTGGTATCATCATAAGCAATAGAATAGCTATCTTCCAAAGCTGGGGAACTAAAAAGATCATTTTCATAGAAACTAGCTTCCCAAGCTTAGACATTTCCATAGCATTAGCAATAATGGTGTCCAAAGAATTCATACTAACAACATTGCTATTAGCACGCAAATAGAGTTCCATAGGTTTTTTAATTTTCTCTTCAAACACTTCATGTCCTAACTCAAGATAAATACTATAAAGCTCTCTAATTTTTTTTTTGTTTTCCATTAAGCCTAACTAGTGAAAACAAGAAACAAAAAACAAAATTGCAGAATCTAAAGGAAATAACTTCGAGTACTCACACCAGAAAATAGGCGTTTGCCGTGGAAGGTTCTTCTTCTTTAATCCTCCGGTGTGAATACCCTTTACCTTACCTCCCTGGCAACGGTGCCAGAAAATAGCTTGATGTCTACACACTTCTATTCTTGTAGATAGTTGTTGGGCCTCCAAGTGTAGAGGTTTGTAGAACAGCAGCAAGTTTTCCCTTAAGTGGATCACCCAAGGTTTATCGAACTCAGGGAGGAAGTGGTCAAAGGTATCCCCTCTCAAGCAACCCTGCAATCAAGATACAAGAAGTCTCTTGTGTCCCCAACACACCTAATACACTTGTCAGGTGTATAGGTGCACTAGTTCGGTGAAGAGATAGTGAAATACAAGTGGTATGGATAATTATATGTGGTAACGGTGATAGAGGATAGCTTGATGGCGTGGAAAATACTAAAGTAAAACTGAAATAAAGATGGAAGCAAGCAAACATGTAACAGATCTAATTGCAAACGGTGTATCAATGCTTAGAAACAAGGCCTAGGGATCATACTTTCACTAGTGAACACTCTCATATAAATATATTCTCTTTATGATAGTACTCTTAACTACTCTCCGGTTGGACACTCTAATCGTTGGTAGGGCTATAACAGCACACCTCAAAGTAAGTCTTTCCCATCTAGAAAACCCCACACTGTCACCTTGAGCACTAGATGGTTCCAACAAACACCACAATTTCATAGAAACATCCAACTCCAAATATAACTCATAACAAGTATTTGTAATCTCTAGCCTAAGTGCCACCATGGTGTGCACGTTGTTACTTTCACACACATGGGGAGAGCAGATATCTATTAAAGCACTTGAGTAGCAAGGTAGATCTATAGATTACAAGCTCATGATCTCAATAAGATCATGCATAGAGAGAGAGATGAACACATAGCTACCGGTAGAATCCTTAGCCTCGAGAGAGAACTACTCCCTCCTCATCATGGGAATCAGCAATGGTGATGGAGATGGTGGTGGAGATCGATGGAGATGGCTCCGGGGGCACTTCCCCGTCCCGGCAGGGTGCCAGAACAGAGACTTTTTGTCCCCCGAATCTCCCCTTCGGTGGCGGCAGCGCTGCGGAACTTTTCGTGGATTTCTGATTGACTATTTAGGGTTTTGGTATCGGGAGGCTCTTATAAGCGAAGGAGGCAAGGTCGATGGCCAGCCAGGGGGCCCACACCATGCCCTGGCGCGGCCTGGGCTGGCTCCGTGAGTCTTCCGAGAAAATAGTAACTTTGGCTTTTGTCCCATCCAATTTCGAGAATATTCATTTTCTGACTTCCTGGAACCAAAAACAGCAGAAAACAGGCAACTGGCACTGTGGCATCTTGTTAATAGGTTAGTCCAAGAAATCATATGAAAAGTACTCCAAAGTTGGAACAAAACACAAGAAAGTAGATAAAACCAAGCATGGAACATCAAAAATTATAGATACATTTGCAATGTATCAACATCCCCAAGCTTAACTCCTACTCGTCCTCGAGTAGGTAAGTGATAAAAAGAAAGAATAACTTTTGAGGTGACATGCACCATCAAAGACTTGATCAAAGTATTTGTAAAACATTCAAAGCTGGGATCATAGTACTTCAATCATAACATGAAAGACAAAGTTCTAGCAATAAGCAAAGGAACTATGATGCAACATGAAAAGGCACAAACAAAAGATTCATGAATAACAATGCTTTGTAAGACGTTTGTTTGTTTCACATAAAGAAAACATAGCATAATAGTATTCAGCTTGTCCCTCATAGTGTAGCAAGTATAAATGCATAGGACACCTTCAAAGTTCATAAGAGTGACTAGATACAAATAGTTTAAAACAAGCAATATCAAGTTATGCATCAATCAACTAGTCTTGTGACAATGCACATAGAACTAAGAATGGCCACTATGCTCTCAAAGTAGGTGCATAAAGGTAGAAGGTGGAGACTCAATATAATGGTGGAAGAAAGGCCTTCATAGAAGGAAGTAGGGATTCAAGTCCCATAAAGAGCTTCCAAAAATTATGGTACTTATAGCTTTCAGCTCTCATTGCCCCTATCATAAGCATCTTGAAGTGATTAAGGTTAAAGTGAACAAACTATGGTGTACATGCTTGACGAAGTATAAGTTAGAAATCTCATGTCCCTTGAATACGAGGGTCGCTCCTCATGCTACTCAAGTTTAGTTAAGTTCTTGTCATCGTAAGTACATGTGTATCATAGAGAGCCGCCAACGGGGTACCCGTTGCCTGATGATACGGAAGAATCCCCATATCAAAATGACAAGGCAAGCAGACAACGAGCATCTCAGCAATCTTCTTATTTACCATGGGAATATGGTGCTTTTTTCTCTCTTTCCTCTTTTCATAATCTATTTTTTTCTTTTTCTCTTTTTTTCTCAATATAGGACTCTTTTTTTATAAGAAGAATGCTTCATAGACAGCTCATTATGGTTACGCTGCAGGTTTCCACCATGTCAGCATGGATTAGACCAGCGGCCCAGGCGTTTCTCTAACACATATACATAACTCCATGGACTTACAAGATCCCCTTTCATTTCACACCGACGACATCCATAGACAAAAGAGCATGATATCAACTAGGTACAAAGTACAAGTGCAATGTTGAAAGCGTTCCCCATGACAACATGGTTCTGCTAATCCCCAACAAATAAGTGCAAGCATATACAACATAGACGACACAATGGTTCAAGTTTATTAAGGGCAAGAAAAGTAAAGTGTGCCATCAAGTTCGTGAGAGCTTTAATCACTAGTTTTCTCATAACAAGTTTAATTCGGAAGGTAAATAAAAACATGAATATACTTGGAATAGCATATGCTAGTAGGTAGGTATGGTGGACTCTTTGGAATAACTTGGTTTAGGGTGTTGGATGCATGAGTGGAACTCATACTTGGTTGTGGAATAAAGATGGAAGCAAGCAAACATGTAACAGATCTAATTGCAAACGGTGTATCAATGCTTAGAAACAAGGCCTAGGGATCATACTTTCCCTAGTGAACACTCTCATATAAATATATTCTCTTTATGATAATACTCTTAACTACTCTCCGGTTGGACACTCTAATCGTTGGTAGGGATATAACAACACACCTCAAAGTAAGTCTTTCCCATCTAGAAAACTCCACACTGTCACCTTGAGCACTAGATGGTTACAACAAACACCACAATTTCATAGAAACATCCAACTCCAAATATAACTCATAACAAGTATTTGTAATCTCTAGCCTAAGTGCCACCATGGTGTGCACGCTGTCACTTTCACACACATGGTTAGAGCAGAGATCTATTAAACCACTTGAGTAGCAACGTAGATCTATAGATTACAAGCTCATGATCTCAATAAGATCATGCATAGAGAGAGAGATGAAGACATAGCTACCAGTAGAACCCTTAGCCTCGAGAGATAACTACTCCCTCCTCATCATGGGAATCAGCAATGGTGATGGAGATGGTGGTGGAGATCGATGGAGATGGCTCCGAGGGCACTTCCCCGTCCCGGCAGGGTGCCGGAACAGAGACTTTCTATCCCCTGAATCTCCCCTCCGGTGGCGGCGGTGCTGCGGAACTTTTCGTGGATTTCTGATTGACTATTTAGGGTTTTGGTATCAAGAGGCTCTTATAGGCGAAGGAGGCAAGGTCGGTGGCCAGCCAGGGGGCCCACACCATGCCCTAGCGCGGCCTTGGCTGGCCCGCACCAAGGGGGGGTGTGGCCACCCTGTGGCCCCTCTCTGACTCTCCTTCCGGCTCCATGAGTCTTCCAGGAAAATAGTAACTTTGGCTTTTGTCCCGTCCAATTCCGAGAATATTCATTTTCTGACTTCCTGGAACCAAAAACAGCAGAAAACAGGCACCTGGCACTATGGCATCTTGTTAATAGGTTAGTCCAAGAAATTATATGAAAAGTACTCCAAAGTTGGAACAAAACACAAGAAAGTAGATAAAACCAAGCATGGAACATCAAAAATTATAGATACATTTGCAATGTATCACACACCATGAAGACGGACGATTTCCCTGAAAAACAGATTTGCAACATGTGAAGCATTGTCGGTCTTACGGCACGGTATGAAGTGTGCCATTTTTGGAAAAACGATCCACAACAACAAATATAGAATCATGACCATGCTTAGATCTAGGCAATCCTAACACGAAATCCATGCTAATGTCGGACCAAGGGGTATGAGGAATAGGCAATGGCATATAAAGACCATAAGGGTTAGCTTGCGACTTAGCTTGAACACATGTCGTGCATCGTTGAACGTAGAGCTCCACGTCGCGCTTCATCTTGGGCCAAAAGTAGTGATTGGAGAGCATGTCCAATGTCTTGTCGCGGCCAAAGTGACCCATGGGGCCTCCACCATGAGATTCTTGGAGAAGCAAAAGTTGAAGCGATGACTTCGGAATGCATAGCTTGTTTTGTTTAAAAATAAATCCCTTATGCAAATAGAAATCATCAACTCCTTTGGCATTGGAGCACTTTTCGAAGATTGGGTCAAAGAACGGATCGGAAGCATACAAAGATTTTATTTCCTCAAGACCCAACACATTGATTTCAAGTCTTGTAAGAAGCCTTGTATGTTTGCGAGACAATGCATCCGCAACTACATTATCTTTGCCCTTCTTATACTTGACAATGTACGGAAAAGACTCCATGAACTCAACCCCACTTAGCGTGTCTCTTGCTCAAGTTCGCTTGCCTTTGAGATATTTCAACGACTCGTGGTCGGAATGTATGATAAATTCCTTGGGCCAAAGGTAGTGTTGCCAAACTTGAAGGACACGAACTAAGGCAAAAAGCTCTTTGTCATAAATCGGATAGTTAAGGCGAGCACCATCAAGTTTCTCGCTATGGTAGGCTATAGGACGTCCGTTTTGCATAAGGACTCCTCCAATGCCAATACCACTAGTATCACACTCTATCTCAAAAGTTTTTATGAAATCCGGTAAAGCAAGAAGAGGTGCTTTGGTGAGCCTCTTTTTAAGTTCGTCAAAAGCTTTTTGTTGTGCTTTGCACCACACGAAGGTGACATTCTTTTTGGTCAATTCATTAAGGGGACAAGCAATGGTTGAAAAGTCTTTCACAAAGCGACGATAGAAACCGGCCAACCCCTGAAAACTTCGGAGTTCACTCACATTTGTTGGGATGGGCCAATCTCGTATGTCCTTAACCTTGGAAACATCAACTTCAATTCCCTTCGAAGAAACGACAAATCCAAGAAAAATCAACTTGTCTTTAGCAAAAGTGCACTCGGGAAGATTTGCATAAAGCTTTTCATGTCGAAGGATTTACAAAACTTCCTTGACATGTGTTATATGGTCCTCAAGTGATTTGCTATAAACAAGAATATCATCGAAATAGACAACAACACTTTTTCCAATGATAGAACGCAAGATGTGATTCATAAGGCGCATGAAGGTGGATGGGGCATTCGATAAACCAAAGGGCATAACCAACCATTCATAGAGACCAAGTTTGGTCTTGAAGGCGATTTTCCACTCATCACCTTCAGCCATGCGTATTTGATGGTAACCACTACGAAGATCAATTTTCGAAAAAATAGTGGCTCCATACAACTCATCAAGCATGTCATCGAGACGTGGTATGGTATGTCGATAACGCACGGTGATAGCATTGATTGGATGGCAGTCCATGCATAACCGTAACGTATCATCCATCTTTGGAACAAGAATCACGGGTACGGCACTTGGACTAGTGCTAACTTGGATCAAACCTTTGGAGACGAGTTGGTTGATTTGACGTTTGATCTCCTTCGTATCCTCCGGGTTCGTGCGGTAGGCGGCGCGGTTTGGAAGAGGTGCACCGGGGATGAGGTCAATGCGATGTTCGATGCCGCAAAGAGGAGGTAGTCCATGTGGGAGCTCTTCGGGGAACACATCCTTGAATTCCTACAAAACACTCATCAAAGATGGAGGAACATTGGTTAATTCATTAGTTCCTTGTGCTAGTCCCTTGCAAAGGAGGACATAGTGCAAGATGGATGGGTTGTTCCGAACATCTCTCATCTCACTTTGGGTGGCAAGGAGAACACTCTTAGTTTTTCCACTCGAGTTTGGCTTGTTGCTCTCATTCACTATGAGGTGGTTCGCTTTCTCACCGCTCTTCTCACAAGTAGGTGTTGTGCTTTGCACCCTCGCTAAAGCCTTTACATTATCTGCAATTATTTGGCTAGGAGTCCTCGGTTGCAAAACACATGTTTTGTTGAGCCATTTGAAGGTGTATACATTGGTGTAACCATCATGTTGAGCAGCCTTGTCAAATTGCCACGGTCGACCAAGAAGAATGTGGCAAACTATCATAGGAACCACATCACACTCCACCGTATCTTTGTAAGGACCAATGGCGAAGGAGACCGATACGGTATGCTTGATCTTCACGGACCCTTGGTCACTTAGCCATTGCACGTGGTACGGGTGCTTGTGCGGATGGAGGGTGAGGTTGAGCTTCTCACACAACTCGGTGCTAGCAAGGTTGTGGCAACTCCCTCCATCAATGATCACCTTGATAGATTTGCCATTAATGCCGGCTCGTGTTTGGAAGATATTGGAGCGTTGGTCTTCATGCTCTTGTGCTTGAGTGGTCAAGATCCTTGTGACGACAAGCGATGGACTTGCGTCATGTTCACACATGAGGAGTTCTTGATCATCTTCCACTCGTTGCCTTGCCATTGCTTCCTTGACACGGGCATCAAACTCATCTTCACTCAAGTACTCTTCATCACCATTGTCATGGATGAACAAGACTTTCTTGTTTCCACATTCAGCCGATTTGTGTCCTTTACCTCCACACTTGTAGCATTCACCATTGAAAGGTGTATCACTCTTTGCTTGCTTGCCACTTGGGGGTAGTTTTCCTTGAGGAAGTGTGGGCTTGAAGGAAGGCTTGGAGGTACTTGAGGAGCTTCCATTGAAAGTTGTTGGTGTAGCTGTTGAAGCTTGCTTGTAGGTGAAATACTTCTTGGGCTTGTTGTACTTGATGTCCTCTTGCACTTGACATTCCGCCTTTGTTGCTATGTGCACAAGCTCAACCATGGTGTTGTATGTTTGGAACTCGACGATGCGCTTGATTGGGTGATTCAAGCCAATAAGGAAACGTGCCATTGTTTGCTCCATGCGTTCATCAATGTTGGCACGAATCAAGTTGAGTTCCATTTCCTTGAAGTACTCTTCCACGGTCTTTGTCCCTTGACGAAGCGCTTGAAGGTTGTTGAAGAGGTCACGCGTGTAGTGCGCGGGGACAAAGCGGGATCTCATATGAGCCTTCATATCATGACAAGTTGTGATTGGCGGCTCTTGTCTTGCATCACGAGCAACTTGAACTTGTTCCCACCAAAGGTTGGAGTAATCATCAAACTCAAGCGAAGCCATGGCGACCATCTTCTCGTTGCTATAGTTGTGCATGTGGAAGATCTTGTCGACTTTGAGTGCCCACAAGAGGTATTCTTCGGGGTCATTGGATCCAGTGAACTTGGGCATTGTGAACTTGAGCTTGCCAAAAGTTTCTTCATCGTTGCGGTCATTGCGACGAGCTTGGTGACCTTGTTGATGATCTTGTAGTTAGGGAGGTGGAACTTGGTTCTCGCGTCCTTGTTGTGGAGCTTGCTCTTGCTCTTGGCGCGGTTGTTGACGTGGTTGAGGCGCTTGGACCTCATGGTGGCGAGGGTGTGGAGCCTCTTGACGCGGTTGACGATGAAGGGGAGGCTCATTCCTCGGTTGGTGATGTTGGTTAGGCACATGGGCCTCACGGCGAAGATCATGGTCATGAGCATCTTGACGTGGTGGGCGTCACTCAACTTTTATCACTTGATGCTCCAAGTTTTGTTGAGGTGGAGGAGGCGCCTCGTGATGACCATGGTGTCGGTGTGGACGTTCATGACGTTGATGATGAGGAGGAGGATCTTGGAGAGCTTCACGTCGATGATGAACTTGATTCTCCAAATTGGAGTCATCACTTGTTGTGTCAAGTATGTGTCGCGGTCGATGGTGGTAGACTTGCGGTTGCACTTGTGGTTGCACTTGCGGTTGCACTTGCGGTTGCTCTTGTGGTTGCTCTTGTTGGAGCACTAATGCCCTAGCGTGATGACGGTGTGCTTCTTGCCTTGCTCTTGGCCTTGAAGAGATATCACCATCATAGCTTGACGTTGCGGCGTGCCGTGGGGAATGTACATAGTTTGAAGAACTTCCATCTTCAACCACGGGGGCATCATTGCGTCTTGGAGCACTTGGTTGAAGATCTTGTTGAGGAGGAGCATGACAACGCGATAATCTTGAAGAGCTTGATGCGCGTGAACATGGCCTTGCCATACCGTCGATGAGGCATCAAAGATTGTCATTTGTTTCGGCAACGGAGCATTGTAGCGCTTCATTTTGGTGGCCGAAGTTGTGATGCATTGCGTGCATTTGTCATTCGAGGCCATCGAATCGGTTGTCGATGTTCTTGAACTCGGCTTGCGTCTCGCCAAATTGTTCATCTTGTCGCGTCTCAAGGGCTTGGCAACGTTCAAGGAACTCTTGCCGAACGATGAAGTGACTTGCGCGCGTCATGTACGGTCCTTGATCTTCTTCTTAGGGAGGTGGTTGGCTCGACTCACCGTGCCTATCCATCATGCAAAGCACACAAGTATTGTATATGGAAGTGGAATATGGTGGTGTTAGCCTTGTACCTCACCTTGGGGATTGCACCAAACTAGAAACTACAAGTGAGAGCTATAAGCGTGCAAAGTGGAATTGTAAAGAAAAAATCACACTAAAGAAAGAACTAACTCTCAAAAGCTTGTTGGTGGTAGGTTAGGATTGTGGAAAGCCAAAGAACCAACCAAAAGAAAAGGGATAGTCAAATGTGGGTAAAATCCAACAAAACTCAAGTCAAAGGCGAAGGTCAACAACTCAAAGGGGTGACGGGAACCTACGACTATATACACACACGTGGAGATTGTTGGGATTGACACGACTATGAAAATGAGCAAACAAAATGTCCTAACGAAGATTAAACTCGATGTCATGCCTTGGGTGCTCTTCTTTCTCTCTTGCTTACAAGCTTTGAGACTCTTTTGCAAGGGGAGACTATTTTTTCTTTTTCTTTGTATCTTTTTCTTTCTTTTGTATATTTTTTTTGCTCTCCCTTCATGCTACCTAGTCACACTTAATATTGCTCTTGCACACTCACTATCCAAGGACAAATGCACAATGCTCAAGCAAACACAAGATGAGCCACTCTCATGGGATAGGTACACACAAAGGAAGATAGGGGTTAACAAGGTGACGCAAGTTATACCTTCTTGGATGATGAACTTGGCGTCAGTGGTGCAGGATGATGTTCATGGGCCGTGGTGTCGATGAGCATGGGGGTTGTCGATGCGGAAGCTTGTTGTTAGTTGACGACACGCACACGGGCACAAACAAATAAGAGGAAATTAGCCAAAGCAAGATTAGAGGCAAAACTGTCAAAATTAGGCGTCAGGCCGGAGATTCCAGGGTTTCAGGCCGGAAACTCCGGTCCAGGCCGGAGACTCCGGTGTGGTTAGGCCGGAGACTCCGGTGTAGGCCGGAGACTCTAGTCTGGAGCCAGATCGTGAACTGCTCGTGTTCTTGAGCGGAAATCCACGCCTTGGGTCCTCAAATCCACGAAAAATTGGCCAAATTGGGCTGGGAAAACGCAGGATAAAGCTGGACCAACACCTAAGACAAGGTTTGGTCGGATCAAAACCACAAATAACACTCTAAATCAAGAGATCGATCCAAAGGCAAATTTGGGCTGTTTTTTTTGGGGGATTTTCGAATTTTTGGTGGATAGAAGAAAAATTTGTGGGGGAAATCGTGAGCAACGAAGCTCTTGATACCAATATGTTGAGGGCAAACCTCTAGGGTGGCCCGATCTTTCACGATTCCCTTTCAAATCGAGGATGGAGTGCGGGAAGAGGAGGGGAGGATGAACACGACGAACGCACGCACGAAGAACGCGATGAACTCACACACCCAAAACCACGATACACACCAATAGCTCACGTCAGTGGTGACCGGTCTGGCGCAATCCCTAGGATCAACGTCGGGCGGAGGACTCTCTCTCGAACCGGCAGGGCGAGATGGGAGACTCAGCGAGATCTTGACGTCTTGGAAAAGGGACACCGATGCCAAGGCCTTGTACAATGCGGAGGCACGATGCAAACTCCAACGAGGTTTGGGGATATTGGTGCTCCTTGGTCAAGGAGCATGAGGCAAGAACTAGATAGATCCACAAAGGGGTTTCCACTAATTCCAATATCATGCCTAGGGTTTACAATGGAGGTGGGGGACTATATATAGGCCAGCCACTTAAACAGGGGTACTTTAGGAATAAAAGACAAGTTCTGGACGGACTAAGGGGTACATGGCGAGGGTCGGACCGAAGACTCTGGTGTGGAGGACCGGAGACTCCGGTTTGGACCGGAGATTCCGGTCGGTCTCCGGACCGGCCTCCGGAGGGGCCTTCAGATTGTCCCAGGGCCCGGTTCTAGGGGCAGACTGGAGGTGGGGCCGAAGACTCCGATGTCTTCAGGCCGGAGACTTTGGTGGACCGGAGATTCCAGTGTGCGCAGACCAGAGATTCCGGTCTGAGCAGCTCCAACGGCTCCTGCTTCACGCTCTGCTCCTTGTGCTCCATCCTTGGGTGCTTGGTGATGTGTCGAGGCTTCGTACCTAATGATGCATAGAGTAGTTGCATGAAGTAGCACACCATCCAAGGAGGTATCAAATTGGCATGAAGAGAGGAGCGAGTTCACCTTAGCTTGTAGAAGTTTGGCTCGGGCACGAGCCATGGGTCCACTTGGGGGACTTGTTGGTGTAGATATAGGAGCGACCGTAGGACGGGTTGCATCAACACACATGCAATGACACTGGTGGATCCATATGTGGTTTGTGAAAAGAACACACATTCAATGAACTCTAGTGGATCCATGTGGTTTGTGAAAAGAACACACATTCAATGAACTCTAGTGGATCCATATGTGGTTAATGAGAATAACACACATGAAATGATTCTAGTTGTGGTTCATGAAAAGAATAGACATGCAATGACTCTAGCTATGGTTAATGAGGAACACACATGCAATGACTCTAGTGGATCCATATGTGGTTAATGAAAATAACACACATGCAATGAAGCTGGTGGATCCATATGTGGTTTGTGAAAAGAACACGCATTCACTGACACTGGTGGATCCATGTGGTTTATGAAAAGAATAGACATGCAATTACTCTGGTGGATCCATATGTGGTTTGTGATAAGAACACACATTCAATGACTAATTGTGGTTCATGAAAAGAACACACATGCAATGACACTAGTGGATCCATGTGGTTTATGAAAAGAACACACATGCAATGACTCTAGTGCTGGTTTAGCACAACACACATGCAATGACTATAGTGGATCCGTATGTGGTTTGTGAAAAGAACACACATGCAATGACTCTAGTGGATCCATGTGGTTTATGAAAATAAAAGACATGCAATGACTCTGGTAGATCCATATGTGGTTTGTGAAAGTAACACACATTCAATGACTCTAGTTGTGGTTCATGAAAAGAACATGCATGCAATGACACTGGTCGATCCATGTGGTTCATGAAAAGAACACACATGCAATGACTCTGGTGAATCCATATGTGGTTTATGAAAAGAACAAACATGCAATGACTCTGGTGCTGGTTTAGGATAAGAACACACGTGCAATGACTCTAGTGAAAATAACAGACATGCAATGACTCTGGTGGATCCATATATGGTTTATGAAAAGAATAAACATACCATGACTCTGGTTGTGGTTTATCAAAAGAACACACATGCAATGACACCAGTGGATCCATATGTGGTTTGTGAAAAGAACACACATTCAATGAACTCTACTGGATCCATATGTGGTTTATGAGAATAACACACATGCAATGGCTCTAGTTGTGGTTAATGAAAAGAACAGACATGCACTGACTCTAGCTATGGTTAATGAAAAGAACACACATGCAATGACTTTAGTGGATCCATATGTGGTTAATGAAAAGAACACACATGCAATGACACTGGTGGATCCATATGTGGTTTGTGAAAAGAACACACATTCAATGAACTCTAGTGGATCCATATGTGGTTTATGAGAATAACACACATGCAATGACTCTAGTTCTGGTTCATGAAAATAACACACATGCAATGACTCTGGAGGATCCATATATGGTTTATGAAAAGAACAGACATGCCATGACTCTGGCTGTGGTTTATGAAAAGAAAACACATGCAATGACACTAGTGGATCCATGTGGTTCATGGAAAGAACACACATGCAATGACTCTGGTGGATACATATGTGGTTTATGAAAAGAACACACATGCAATGACTCTAGTGCTGGTTTAGCACAATACACATGCAATGACTCTAGTGGATCCGTATGTTGTTTGTGAAAAAACACACATGCAATGACTCTAGTGGATCCGTGTGGTTTATGAAAAGAACAGCCATGCAATGACTCTGGTGGATCCATATGTTGTTTCTGAAAAGAACACACATTCAATGACTCTAGTTGTGGTTCATGAAAAGAACACGCATGCAATAACACTGGTGGATCCATGTGGTTCATGAAAAGAACACACATGCAATGACTCTGGTGAATCCATATGTGGTTTATGAAAAGAACAAACATGCAATGACTCTGGTGCTGGTTTAGGACAAGAACACACGTGCAATGACTCTAGTGCATCCATATGGTTCATGAAAATAACAGACATGCAATGACTCTGGTGGATCCATATATGGTTTATGAAAAGAATAGACATGCCATGACTCTGGTTGTGGTTTATCAAAAGAACACACATGCAATGATACCACTGGATCCATATGTGGTTTGTCAAAAGAACACATAGTCAATGAACTCTAGTGGATCCATATGTGATTTATGAGAATAACACACATGCAATGGCTCTAGTGGTGGTTAATGAAAAGAACAGACATGCAATGACTCTAGCTATGGTTAATGAAAAGAACACACATGCAATGACTTTAGTGGATCCATATGTGGTTAATGAAAAGAACACACATGCAATGACACTGGTGGATCCATATGTGGTTTGTGAAAAGAACACACATTTAATGACACTAGTGGATCCATGTGGTTTATGAAAAGAACATACATCAAATGACTCTAGTTGTGGCTTATGAAAAGAACACACATGCAATGACACTAGTGGATCCATATGTGGTTTATAAAAAGAACAGACATGCAATGACTCTAGCCGTGGTTTATGAAACGAACACACGTGCAATGACACTGGTGGATCCATATGTGGTTTGTGAAAAGAACACACATTCAATGAACACTAGTGGATCCATATGTGGTTTATGAGAATAACACACATGCAATGACTCTAGTTGTGGTTCATGAAAAGAATAGACATGCAATGACTCTAGTTATGGTTAATAAAAAGAAAACACATGCAATGGTACTATTGGATCCATATGTGGTTAATGAAAAGAACACACATGCAATGACAATAGTGGATCCATATGTGGTTTCTGAGAAGAACACACATTCAATGACACTGGTGGATCCATGTGGATTATGAAAAGAACAGACATGCAATGACTCTGGTGGATCCATATGTGGTTTGTGAAAAGAACACACATTCAATGACTCTAGTTGTTGTTCATGAAAAGAACACGCATGCAATGACACTGGTGGATTCATGTGGTTCATGAAAATAACACACATGCAATGACTCTGGAGGATCCATATATGGTTTATGAAAAGAACATACATGCCATGACTCTGACTGTGGTTTATGAAAAGAACACACATGCAATGACACTAGTGGTTCCATGTGGTTCATGAAAAGAACACACATGCAATGACTCTAGTGGACACATATGTGGTTTATGAAAAGAACACACATGCAATGACTCTAGTGCTGGTTTAGCACAACACACATGCAAAGACTCTAGTGGATCCGTATGTGGTTTGTGAAAAGAACACACATGCAATGACTCTGGTGGATCCATATGTTGTTTGTGAAAAGAACACACATTCAATGCCTCTAGTTGTGGTTCATGAAAAGAACACGCATGCAATGACACTGGTGGATCCATGTGGTTCATGAAAAGAACGCACATGCAATGACTCTGGTGAATCCATATGTGGTTTATGAAAAGAACAAACATGCAATGACTCTGGTCCTTGTTTAGGATAAGAACACACGTGCAATGACTCTAGTGGATCCATATGGTTCATGAAAATAACAGACATGCAATGACTCTGGTGGATCCATATATGGTTTATGAAAAGAACAGACATGCCATGACTCTGGTTGTGGTTTATCAAAAGAACACACATGCAATGATACCACTGGATCCATATGTGGTTTGTGAAAAGAACACACATTCAATGAACTCTAGTGGATATATATGTGGTTTATGAGAATAACACACATGCAATGGCTCTAGTTGTGGTTAATGTAAAGAACAGACATGCAATGACTCTAGCTATGGTTAATGAAAAGAACACACATGCAATGACTTTAGTGGATCCATATGTGGTTGATGAAAAGAACACACATGCAATGACACTGGTGGATGCATATGTGGTTTGTGAAAAGAACACACATTCAATGACACTGGTGGATCCATGTGGTTTTTGAAAAGAACATACATCAAATGCCTCTAGTTGTGGCTTATGAAAAGAACACACATGCAATGACACTACTGGATCCATATTTGGTTTATGAAAAGAATAGACATGCAATGACTCTAGCCGTGGTTTATGAAACGAACACACATGCAATGACACTGGTGGATCCATATGTGGTTTGTGAAAAGAACACACATTCAATGAACTCTAGTGGATCCATATGTGGTTTATGAGAATAACAATCATGCAATGACTCTAGTTGTGGTTCATGAAAAGAACAGACATGCAATGACTCTAGTTGTGGTTAATGAAAAGAACACACATGCAATGACTCTATTGGATCCATATGTGGTTAATGAAGAGAACACACATGCATTGACACTAGTGGATCCATATGTGGTTTGTGAAAATAACACACATTCAATGACACTAGTGGATCCATGTGAATTATGAAAAGAACAGACATGCAATGACTCTGGTGGATCCATATGTGGTTTGAGAAAAGAACACACATTCAATGACTCTGTTGTGTGGTTCATGAAAAGAACACGCATGCAATGACACTGGTGGATCCATTTGGTTCATGAAAAGAACACCATGCAATGACTCTGGTGGATACATATCTGGTTTATGAAAAGAACACACATGCAATGACTCTAGTGCTGGTTTAGCATAAGAACACACATAGAATGACTCTAGTGGATCCATATGTGGTTTGTGAAAAGAACACACATGCAATGACTCTAGTGGATCCATGTGGTTTATGAAAAGAACAGACATGCAATGACTCTAGTGGATCCATATGTGGTTTGTGAAAATAACACACATTTAATGACACTGGTGGATCCATGTGGTTTATGAAAAGAACATACATCAAATGACTCTAGTTGTGGCTTATGAAAAGAACACACGTGCAATGACACTGGTGGATCCATATGTGGTTTATGAAAAGAACAGACATGCAATGACTCTAGCCGTGGTTTATGAAACGAACACACGTGCAATGACACTGGTGGATCCATATGTGGTTTGTGAAAAGAACACACATTCAATGAACACTAGTGGATCCATATGTGGTTTATGAGAATAACACACATGCAATGACTCTAGTTGTAGTTCATGAAATGAATAGACATGCAATGACTCTAGTTGTTGTTAATAAAAAGAAAACACATGGTATCACACTATTGGATCCGTGTGTGGTTAATGAAAAGAACACACATGCAATGACACTAGTGGATCCATATGTGGTTTGTGAAAAGAACACACATTCAATGACACTGGTGGATCCATGTGGATTATGAAAACAACAGACATGCAATGACTCTGGTGGATCCATATGTGGTTTGTGAAAAGAACACACATTCAATGACTCTAGTTGTTGTTCATGAAAAGAACACGCATGCAATGACATTGGTGGATTCATGTGGTTCATGAAAATAACACACATGCAATCACTCTGGAGGATCCATATATGGTTTATGAAAAGAACATACATGCCATGACTCTTACTGTGGTTTATGAAAAGAACACACATGCAATGACACTAGTGGTTCCATGTGGTTCATGAAAAGAACACACATGCAATGACTCTAGTGGACACATATGTGGTTTATGAAAAGAACACACATGCAATGACTCTAGTGCTGGTTTAGCACAACAAACATGCAATGACTCTAGTGGATCCGTATGTGGTTTGTGAAAAGAACACACATGCAATGACTCTGGTGGATCCATATGTTGTTTGTGAAAAGAACACACATTTAATGACTCTAGTTGTGGTTCATGAAAAGAACACGCATGCAATGACACTAGTGGATCCATGTGGTTCATGAAAAGAACGCACATGCAATGACTCTGGTGAATCCATTTGTGGTTTATGAAAAGAACAAACATGCAATGACTCTGATGCTGGTTTAGGATAAGAACATACGTGCAATGACTCTAGTGGATCCATATGGTTCATGAAAATAACAGACATGCAATGACTCTGGTGGATCCATATATGGTTTATGAAAACAACAGACATGCCATGACTCTAGTTGTGGTTTAACAAAAGAACACACATGCAATGACACCACTGGATCCATATGTGGTTTGTGAAAAGAACACACATTCAATGAACTCTAGTGGATCCATATGTGGTTTATGAGAATAACACACATGCAATGGCTCTAGTTGTGGTTAATGTAAAGAACAGACATGCAATGACTCTAGCTATGGTTAATGAAAATAACACACATGCAATGACTTTAGTGGATCCATATGTGGTTGATGAAAAGAACACACATGCAATGACACTGGTGGATGCATATGTGGTTTGTGAAAAGAACACACATTCAATGACACTGGTGGATCCATGTGGTATATGAAAAGAACATACATAAAATGCCTCTAGTTGTGGCTTATGAAAAGAACACACATGCAATGACACTACTGGATCCATATGTGGTTTATGAAAAAAAAACAGACATGCAATGACTCTAGCCGTGGTTTCTGAAACGAACACACATGCAATGACACTGGTGGATCCATATGTGGTTTGTGAAAAGAACACACATTCAATGAACTCTAGTGGATCCATATGTGGTTTATGAGAATAACACACATGCAATGACTCTAGTTGTGGTTCATGAAAAGAACAGACATGCAATGACTCTAGTTGTGGTTAATGAAAAGAAGACACATGCAATGACTCTATTGGATCCATATGTGGTTAATGAAGAGAACACACATGCATTGACACTAGTGGATCCATATGTGGTTTGTGAAAATAACACACATTCAATGACACTAGTGGATCCATGTGAATTATGAAAAGAACAGACATGCAATGACTCTGGTGGATCCATATGTGGTTTGAGAAAAGAACACACATTCAATGACTCTGTTGTGTGGTTCATGAAAAGAACACGCATGCAATGACACTGGTGGATCCATCTGGTTCATGAAAAGAACACCATGCAATGACTCTGGTGGATACATATCTGGTTTATGAAAAGAACACACATGCAATGACTCTAGTGCTGGTTTAGCATAAGAACACACATAGAATGACTCTAGTGGATCCATATGTGGTTTGTGAAAAGAACACACATGCAATGACTCTAGTGGATCCATGTGGTTTATGAAAAGAACAGATATGCAATGACTCTAGTGGATCCATATGTGGTTTGTGAAAAGAACACACATTCAATGACTCTAGTTGTCGTTCATGAAAATAACACGTATGCAATGACACTGGTGGATCCATGTGGTTCATGAAAAGAACACACAGGCAATGACTCTGGTGGATCCATATGTGGTTTGTGAAAAGAACACACATTCAATGAACTCTAGTGGATCCATATGTGGTTTATGAGAATAACAATCATGCAATGACTCTAGTTGTGGTTCATGAAAAGAACAGACATGCAATGACTCTAGTTGTGGTTAATAAAAAGAACACACATGCAATGACTCCATTGGATCCATATGTGGTTAATGAAGAGAACACACATGCATTGACACTAGTGGATCCATATGTGGTTTGTGAAAATAACACACATTCAATGACACTAGTGGATCCATGTGAATTATGAAAAGAACAGACATGCAATGACTCTGGTGGATCCATATGTGGTTTGAGAAAAGAACACACATTCAATGACTCTGTTGTGTGGTTCATGAAAAGAACACGCATGCAATGACACTGGTGGATCCATTTGGTTCATGAAAAGAACACCATGCAATGACTCTGGTGGATACATATCTGGTTTATGAAAAGAACACACATGCAATGACTCTAGTGCTGGTTTAGCATAAGAACACACATAGAATGACTCTAGTGGATCCATATGTGGTTTGTGAAAAGAACACACATGCAATGACTCTAGTGGATCCATGTGGTTTATGAAAAGAACAGACATGCAATGACTCTAGTGGATCCATATGTGGTTTGTGAAAAGAACACACATTCAATGACTCTAGTTGTCGTTCATGAAAATAACACGTATGCAATGACACTGGTGGATCCATGTGGTTCATGAAAAGAACACACAGGCAATTACTCTGGTGGATCCATATGTGGTTTATGAAAAGAACACACATGCAATTACTCTAGTGTTGGTTTAAGATAAGAACACACATGCAATGACTCTCATGGATCCATATGTGGTTTGTTAAATGAAGACACATGCAATGACACTGGTGGATCCATATAGTTCATGAAAATAACACACATGCAATGACTCTGGTGGATCCATATATGGTTTATGAAAAGAACAGATATGCCATGACTCTGGTTGTGGTTTATGAAAAGAACACACATGCAATGACATCGGTGGATCCATATGTGGTTTATGAAAAGAACACACATTCAATGAACTCTAGTGGATCCATATGTGTATTATGAGAATAACACAGACATGCAATGACTCTAGTTGTGGTTAATGAAAAGAACAGACATGCTATGACTCTAGTTGTGGTTAATGAAAAGAACACACATGCAATGACACTATTGGATCCATGTGTGGTTAATGAAAAGAACACACATGCAATGACACTAGTGGATCCATATGTGGTTTGTGAAAAGAACACACATTTAATGACACTGGTGGATCCATATGTGGTATGTGAAAAGAACACACATGCAATGACTCCATTTGTTGTTAGTGAAAAGAACATACATGCAATGACTCCATTTGTTGTTAGTGAAAAGAACATACATGCAATGACACTGGTGGATCCATGTGTGGTCTCTGAAGAGAACACACATTTCAATGACACTGGTGGATCCATATGTGGTATGTGAAAAGAACACACATGCAATGACTCTGGTTGTTGTTAGTAAAAAGAACACACATGCAATGACACTGGTGGATCCATAGGTGGTACGTGAAAAGAACACAGATTTCAATGACTCTGGTTGTTACTAAAAAGAACACACATGCAATGACACTGGTGGATCCATAGGTGGATTGTGAAAAGAGCACACATGCAATGACACTAGTGGATCCATATATGGTTAATGAAAAGAACACACATGCAATGACACTAGTGGATCCATATGTGGTTTGTGAAAAGAACACACATTCAATGACACTGGTGGATCCATGTGGATTATGAAAAGAACGGACATGCAATGACTCCGGTGGATCCATATGTGGTTAAAGAAAAGAACACACATGCAATGACACTACTGGATCCATATGTGGTTTCTAAAAAGAACACACATTCAATGACACTGGTGGATCCATGTGGATTATGAAAAGAACGGACATGCAATGACTCTGGTGGATCCATATGTGGTTTGTGAAAAGAACACACATTCAATGACTCTAGTTGTTGTTCATGAAAAGAACACGCATGCAATGACACTAATGGATTCATGTGGTTCATGAAAATAACACACATGCAATGACTCTAGTGGATCCATATGTGGTTTATGAAAAGAACACACATGCAATGACTCTAGTGGATCCATATGTGGTTTGTTAAAAGAAATCACATGCAATGACACTGGTGGATCCATGTGGTTCATGAAAATAACACATATGCAATTACTCTGGTGGATCCATATGTGGTTTATGAAAAGAACAAACTTGCAATGCTCTAACTGTGGTTTATGAAAAGAACGCACATGTAATGACACTGTTGGATCCTTATGTGGTTTTATAAAAGAACACACATTCAATGAACTCCAGTGGATCCATATGTGGTTTATGAGAATAACACACATGCAATGACTGTAGTTGTGGTTAATGAAAAGAACAGACATGCAATTACTCTAGTTGTTGTTAGTGAAAAGAACAACCATGCAATGACTCTAGTGGATCCATATGTAGTTAATGAAAAGAATACACATGCAATGACACCGGTGGATCCATATGTGGTTTGTGAAAAGAACACACATTCAATGACACTGGTGGATCCATGTGGTTTATGAAAAGAACAAAAAAAATGACTCTAGCTGTGGTTTTCGAAAAGAACACACATGCAATGACACTGGTGGATCCATATGTGGTTTACGAAAAGAACAGACATGCACTGACTCTAGTCGTGGTTTATGAAAGGAACACACATGCAATGACACTAGTGGATCCATATGTGGTTTGTGAAAAGAACACATATTCAATGAACTCTAGTGGATCCATATGTGGTTTATGAGAATAACACACATGCAATGACTCTAGTTGTGGTTCATGAAAAGAACAGACATGCAATGACTCTAGCTGTGGTTAATGAAAAGAACACACATGCAATGACTCTATTTGATCCATATGTGGTTAATGAAGAGAACACACATGCATTGACACTAGTGGATCCATATGTGGTTTGTGAAAAGAACACACATTCAATGACACTGGTGGATCCATGTGGATTATGAAAAGAACAGACATGAATGACTCTGGTGGAACCATATGTGGTTTGTGAAAAGAACAGACATTCAACGACTCTAGATGTGGTTTATGAAAAGAACACAAATGCAAGGACAGTGGTGGATCCATATGTGGTTTGTGAAAAGAACACACATTCAATGAACTCTAGTGGATCCATGTGGTTTGTGAAAAGAACAGACATTCAATGAACTCTTGGGGATCCATATGTGGTTTATGAGAATAACACACATGCAATGATTCTAGTTGTGGTTCATGAAAAGAACAAACATGCAATGATGCTAGTTGTGGTTAATGAAAGAACACACATGCAATGACACTGGTGGATCCATATCTGGTTTGTGAAAAGAACACATATTCAATGACACCGGTGGATCCATGTGGTTTATGAAAGGAACAAACATGCAAGGACTCTAGTGGATCCATATGTGGTTAATGAAAAGAACACACATGCAATGACACTAGTGGATCCATATGTAGTTTGTAAAAAAGAACACACATTCAATGACACTGGTGGATCCATGTGGATTATGAAAAGAACAGACATGCAATGACTCTGGTGGAACCATATGTGGTTTGTGAAAAGAACAAATATTCAACGACTCTAGCTGTGGTTTATGAAAAGAACACAAATGCAATGACAGTGGTGGATCCATATGTAGTTTGTGAAAAGAACACACATTCAATGAACTCTAGTGGATCCATGTCGTTTGTGAAAAGAACAGACATTCAATGAACTCTTGGGGATCCATATGTGGTTTATGAGAATAACACACATGCAATGATTCTAGTTGTGGTTCATGAAAAGAACAAACATGCAATGATGCTAGTTGTGGTTAATGAAAGAACACACATGCAATGACACTGGTGGATCCATATCTGGTTTGTGAAAAGAACACATATTCGATGACACCGGTGGATCCATGTGGTTTATGAAAGGAACAAACATGCAAGGACTCTAGTGGATCCATATGTGGTTTGTGAAAAGAACACACATTCAATCACTTTAGTTGTGGTTCATGAAAAGAACACACATGCAATGACACTAATGGATCCATGTGGTTCATGAAAAGGACACACATGCAATGACTCTGGTGGATACATATGTGGTTTATGAAAAGAACACACATGCAATGACTCTAGTGCTGGTTTAGCATAAGAACACACATGCAATGACTCTAGTGGATCAATATGTGGTTTGTGAAAAGAACACACATGCAATATCTCGTTGATCCATGCGGTTTAGGAAAAGAATAGACATGCAATGACTCTAGTGGATCCATATGTGGTTTGTTAAAACAAATCACATGCAATGACACTGGTGGATCCATGTGGTTCATGAAAATAACACACATGCAATTACTCTGGTGGATCCATATGTGGTTTATGAAAAGAACAGACATGCCATGACTCTAACTGTGGTTTATGAAAAGAACGCACATGTAATGACATTGTTGGATCCTTATGTGGTTTGTGAAAAGAACACACATTCAATGAACTCTAGTGGATCCATATGTGGTTTATGAGAATAAGACACATGCAATGACTCTGTTGTGGTTCATGAAAAGAACAGACATGCAATGACTCTAGTTCTGGTTAATGAAAAGAACACACATGCAATGACTCTATTCGATCCATATGTGGTTAATGAAAAGAACACACATGAATTGACACTAGTGGATCCATATGTGGTTTGTGAAAAGAACAAACATTCAATGACACTGATGGATCCATGTGGATTATGAAAAGAACAGACATGCAATGACTCTGGTGGATCCATATGTTGTTTCTGAAAAGAACACACATTCAATGACTCTAGTTATGGTTCATGAAAAGAACACACATGCAATGACACTGGTGGATCCATGTGGTTCATAAAAAGAACAGACATGCAATGACTCTGGTGGATCCATATGTGTTTTGTGAAGAGAACACACATCTCAATGACTCTAGTTGTGGTTCATGAAAAGAACACACATGCAATGACTCTGGTGGATCCATATGTGGTTTATGAAAAGAACAGACATGCAATGACTCTAGCTGTGGTTTATGAAAAGAACACACATGTAATGACACTAGTGGATCCATATGTGGTTTGTGAAAAGAACACACATTCAATGAACTCTAGTGGATCCATGTGGTTTGTGAAAAGAATACACATTCAATGAACTCTAGTGGATCCATATGTGGTTTATGAGAATAAAACACATGCATTGATTCTAGTTGTGGTTCATGAAAAGAATAGACATGCAATGACTCTAGTTGTGGTTAATGTAAAGAACACACATGCAATGACACTGGTAGATCCATATGTGGTTTGTGAAAAGAACACATATTCAATGACACTGGTGGATCCACATGTGGTTTATGAAAAGAACAAACATGCAATGACTCTGGTGGGTCCATATGTGATTTTTGAAAAGAACAAACATTCATTGACTCTAGTTGTGGTTCATGAAAAGAGAACACATGCAATGACACCAGTGGATCCATGTGGTTCATGAAAAGAACACACATGCAATGACTTTGTTGGATACATATGTGGTTTATGAAAATAACACACATGGAATGACTCTAGTGTTGGTTTAGCATAAGAACACACATGCAATGACTCTAGTGGATCCATATGTGGTTTGTGAAAATAACACACATGTAATGACACTAGTGGATCCATGTGGTTTATGAAACGAACAGACATGCAATGACTCTGGTGGATCCATATGTGGTTTGTGAAAATAACACACATTCAATGACTCTAGTTGTGGTTAATTAAAAGAACACGGATGCAATGACACTGGTGGATCCATGTGGTTCATGAAAAGAACACACATGCAATGACACTGGTGGATCCATATGGTTCATGAAAATAATAAACATGCAATGAATCTGGTGGATACATTTGTGGTTTACGAAAAGAACAGACATGCCATGACTCTGGCTATGGTTTATGAAAAGAACACACATGCAATGACACTGCTAGATCCATATGTGGTTTGTGAAAAGAACACACATTCAATGAACTCTATGGATCCAAATGTGGTTTATGAGAATAAGACACATGCAATGACTCTAGTTGTGGTTCATGAAAAGAACAGACATGCAATGACTCTAGTTGTGGTTAATGAAAAGAACACAAATGCAATGACTCTAGTGGATCCATATGTGGTTAATGAAAATAACACACATGCAATGACACTTGTGGATCCATATGTGGTTTGTGAAAAGAACACACATTCAATGCACACTGGTGGATCTATGTGGTTTATGAAAAGAACAGACATGCAATGACTCTAGCTGTGGTTTATGAAAAGAACACACATGCAATGACACTGGTGGATCCATATGTGGTTTGTGAAAAGAACACACATTCAATGAACTCTAGTGGATCCATATGTGGTTTATGAGAATAACACACATGCAATGACTCTAGTTGTGGTTAATAAAAAGAACACACATGCAATGACTCTAGTGGATGAATATGTGGTTAATGAAAAAGAATACACATGCAATGACATTGGTGGATCCATATGTGGTTTGTGAAAAGAACACACATTCAATGACAATGGTGGATCCATATGGTTTATGAAAAGAACAAACATGCAATGACTCTGGTGGATGAATATGTGATTTATGAAAAGAACACACATGCAATGACTCTAGTGGATCCATGTGGTTTATGAATAGAACAGACATGCAATGACTCTAGCTGTGGTTAATGAAAAGAACACACATGCAATGACTTTAGTGCTGGTTTAGGATAAGAACACACATGCAATGACTCTAGTGGATCCATATGTGGTTTGTGAAAAGAACACACATTTACTGACACTGGTGGAATCATGTGGTTTATGAAAAGAATAGACATGCAAGGACTCTGGTGGATCCATATGTGGTTTGTGAAAAGAACACACATTCAATGAACTCTAGTGGATCCATATGTGGTTTATGAGAATAACACACATGTAGTGACTCTTGTTGTGGTTCATGAAAAGAACAGACATGCGATGCCTCTAGCTATGGTTAATGAAAAGAACACATATGCAATGACTCTATTGAATCTATATGTGGTTAATGAAAAGAACACACATGCAATGACACTAGTGGATCAATATGTGGTTTGTGAAAAGAACACACATTCAATGACACTGGTGGATCCATGTGGATTATGAAAAGAACAGGCATGCAATGACTGGTGGATCCATATGTGGTTTGTGAAAAAGAACACACATTAAATGATTCTAGTTGTGGTTCATGAAAAGAACACACATGCAATGACACTGGTGGATCCATGTGGTTCATGAAATGAACAAACATGCAATGACTCTAGTGGATCCATATGTGTTTTGTGAAAAGAACACACATGCAATGACTCTAGTTGTGGTTTGTTAGGGATATTCTAAATGGGTATCCTCATAGCATGTCACTAATCCGGCTAACCTGGGTGGCCCATAGTTGGTGGTAAGGCCTATGGCCTGCTGGGCAGCCCAGTTAGACGGATCCAAAAGGGAGGCCCATGCTGGATAAAGGAAGGCTACATAGGAGTCACTGACGTATTCAGAGCCTTGGAGTGTAAGACACGAAAGACTAGTTCGTATTAGTGTAGGATTCTTTACCTTGTCCCGCAATGACCTTTCCCTATAAACCCTAGGCTCTGGCGCCTTTCTAAGCCGAACCTATGGGAGCCTTTAGGGCATAAGACACAACCTAGATTGCTATGTACAACATGCAACATCTCGCACAGCAAACCTATCTCTGTAACTCGGCGTATTGCCATTATAGTGATTTATATAAGGAGTAGAGTTCCGCCACCGTTGTGGGATTTGAACCTGGGTAAGTTGTGTTACCTCGTACTCGCCAACTCTTTGCCTTACCCCACGTCTCTAAACAGGCACTATGAGGACCCCTCCATGGCGTACTCGTCGGTAATACCACGACAGTTGGCACCCACCGTGGGGCAAGAGGCGCTTCGAGCTCTACACCGGGAGAGGTCCAATCTCTTCACAGGAATTAGTGACACCATAGCTATCAGACGCATTCTCTTCTCCGGCAACGTCCCGATTGTCTCTCTAGATGAGTTCTGGGTGCCGGCAAAGATGAACCCTACGCGTTGCTCCATCATCCCCTTCGGAGAGATCCACATCTTCATTGGCAAAACCGACTCGGGTCCTAGCTCCCAGGAAGTCGGAAACTCGTCAAGCCCCGCACGGGCCGCCTATGAGCAGGATACATTCGCGGAAGGATCTGGGCCATATCTCTCTTTGGAGTATGGTGGCTCAGATCAGGAAAATTCAAGGCTAACCCAAACCACCCCTGTGCAGGATATAAAGATGGAAGGACCCTGCAAATCCGCTTGGATTCCCCAAGCGTTAGAGATGCGCAGGTCACACTTTGTCGGCGTTGTCACCATCTTCAATCTAGCCAGATGCGTTCAAAGGAACGGAGAACCTCCCCGCGAATACCATGCCAGATGGATGAGAGTGAGGGAAACCCTAGAGGGTGACCATGCCGACGAACTCGTATACCACATCGTGGAAGGGCTCACACCAGAACACTCCTTCGGCATACCCTCTGTAGGCGGAAGGCCGCGGGTCCTCTCACCCTTAGTGAGATGGTCGCAATCATCAATGAATACGCGAAAGCCAATGAGGAGGCCGAGACTGTGATCGCCGTCATAGCCGGAGGAGGAAATAACAACAACGGCCCACCTCCATCACCCTCTACATCCGCCATCGCCAACACCGAAGCCAACTCCGCCTCCATCCTTGACACGTTATACGTCGACATCAATATGGATGGCAGTGGCTCGGACGCTAACTCGGAGCAATACAATGCTATTCTGAGGGAGAACGAGCATGATACCGAGAAGGAGGAGCACGCCAACAAGGCCAACACATCCCACCAGGTGCTAGTCGCCATTGGGAGCGTGATGGAAGAAGACGGACAAGAACCGGAACGTGAGAGAGCTCCGCCCACACCAGCGGTTACTAGAGCAGTAGCAGCCAAGAAAGCCACCGAGCCTCCGGCTCTAGCCAAGGCCTTGCCTCCTCCGGTTATCCGCCCACTACCGATGCAGGAACTCACCATGACCCTAGTATTACTAGCCTATCAAATCAGCCGCCAATGCCACCATCAACGTCTGCAGTTGGCAACCCATTGGTTACTCCCGCCGACAAGGCAGTCTATGGTGCACTCCTCGTTGAGCCTATTACCGTTGCCCATATCCGGAGCGTTATGGAGCTTGATGAGAAGCATGCGGCAATCCTAGCGGAGGCCAAGTGTATTGTGGAGCAAGGTGCTAAGCTAGACGAAGACATGGCTAAGGTGCAATAATTCATTAAGGCGGCAAGAGCTATGGAGGCTGAGTACAAGCAATTGTTGTTGAAGCAAAAGGCAAAGAAAGTGCCAGCTCATGTCGTCAAGGATCCCGGCGTTCGCCGCAGGTTGCAATATGACGGCTCTAAGTCGACAAAAGCCACCCCATACATTGATTCATAGGGGAGGCAAGTCATGCCACATCCCACCCTCAACATCGCTGTCTCCAAGACCCTCCTAGAGCAGGACAGGTCGCCAGAAGAAGTTGCTCAGGTGTACGACCTCGTCGCTAAGGCATGCGAGCAACAGGAAAAGGCTACCTCGCAGAGGCTTGAGTCCAACCCGAAGCTTTGCCAGTCAACCCTGAATAGCTGCAGGAGGCCAAAATCTCCCCACGACGAGGGATCCCATACAGGCTCTATAAAGCGAAGATGGAGGAAGGCACGCAATAGGACTGACACCATACCCATATCCTCCGATCATGGAGAAAAGGCTCGTCATCACCGGTCGCCACCTCCACCACCATCTCGGTGTCACGAGGAGCCATAGCCGCGCCACCATACAAGCATGCCACCGCCTAGGTGTCCCCAGGTTGGCATAGTTATACGCGACCAGGGTGAGCAACCAAGGCATGCCGGAGAGCGCAATGGTATGGAAGGGAATAGGAGCAAATCCTACAAGGAGCTGCCACGTCCGACAAGCAAGCATGACAGGCATGAGGAGTCTCTAGAGGGAAACAACCAGAAGGCTAACCCACCGCCCCCACCGCCATTGTCGCCACCTAGCAGCCATCATGGCATAGGACATGGTGGATCGCATAGATCGCGCCACAACTCCCCTCCCCATGACGGAAAAAGGAAGCAACTAGAACCGTATGACGCATGTTCACGGATGGATAAGATCCAAGAAGCTCAGGAGCTCCCATACCTTGGGCCACGTTGTTTTGGACCGGTAATACGAGCACAACCTACCCTAGGGTCTCCGGATAGACAAGACCATCAAACCCTATGACGGCACCGCTAGACCAATTACATGGTTGTAGGACTACAACGAAGCGATTCACATTGTAGGGGGAAACCTAATGTCGCCGTCAAGTACCTCCCACTTATGCTCACTGGTACCGCCCGATAATGGATTGATGACTTGCCGGAGAAATCAATATGCAATTGGTTGAACATGCATGAAGTGTTCACCAAGAACTTCGAGGATACGTACAAACGAACCTGCACTGTCGAAGACCTATAGCGGTGTGTGCAAGAAAAGGATGAAACCTCTTGTGCCTACCTCTCTCGCTGGCTGGATATGAAAAATTCCTGCACAGGGGTACATGAACAAACCGCTATGGCCGCCTTCATCGATGGTCTGGAAAAGGGAACTTTGCTCCGGCGTACGTTGAAGCGCAAGCAAGACCACAATGAGCTCAACCTCAACGCAATGATCGCCATGGCTAGCGAGTTCGCCGCTGCTAATGACGACGCACGCGGATCATTGCTGGCAATAGCAATCCCTACCCAGGCAAGATAGAACAACAACAACAACAAGCGGAAAAATCCGCCTGAAGAAAAGTAGGCAGCCGACATGGTAACCACAACGTTCACTGGTAGAGGCGAAGGCGGACATCATGGACATGGCCGGCGGGCTAGCAATGGCCAGCAGAGGAGTGATTCTACACCCTCAACGCCCCGTGTTCCCCAAACGTCCATCGTCCGGGCCCAAAAAACCTCTCTGAGGATACTGATGGCTACCCTCCCTCCGGTTCCCTAGTACGTCAGGTGGTCGGAAATTCCAATTACTTGGGATAGGAAGGACCATCCAGATGTTATCCCAATAGAGAACTAGTATGCCATGGTCATCAACCCTTTGATTGACGACACAGAGTTCACCAAGTGCCTCATGGACAGTGGAAGCAGCATCAACATCATGTACCTGGATACACTGCACAAGATGAACTTGATGGAGACCCAGTTAAGGAAGAGAAATACCGTGTTCCATGGGGTTGTCCTCGGTCTACAAGCAAATTCCCTGGGCTCTATCACCCTTGTGGTCGCTTTTGGCGATGTTAACAATTACCGCCAAGAATGCATGACCTTTGAAGTGGTGCCCTTCAACAGCGTGTACCATTTCATCTTTGGACGCGACATCTTCCACTCTTTCCTCGCAAGGCCATGCTTTGTCTACAACAAGCTCAAGATACCTGGACCGAACGACATCATCACCGTTGACGGAAGCTTCACCAAGGCATGGGAGTGCGAGCTCAGTGGTGCCGCCTTCGCTGAAGCAGTTCTCTACGGTGAGGAGTTCAAGGAGATCCAGAACCAGGTCGATGCCTTAGAGATGCCGGCTTCGAAGAAGTAGATCACTGCTGCCGAACCCACATTCAAGGCCGCCATCAATACCAAGCAGGTGGAGCTTGTTGAAGGAGATTCCTCCAAGACCACCGCCATTGGCACGAACCTGGATCCCAAATAGGAAAGCACGCTCATCAAGTTCCTCCGTGAGAATAGGGACATCTTCTCCTGACAACCTGCCGACATGAAAGGTGTACCTAGGGAACTTACCGAGCACAGCTTGAATATTGATCCTAACACCAAACCGGTGAAGCAACCTCTAAGACGCTTTGGTGATAAAAGACGAAGGGCTATAGACAAAGAAATAGCTAGGTTACTTAAGGCTCACTTTATCCGAGAAGTTATTCACACCCGATGGGTGAAAAATCCTGTACTTGTCCCCAAAAAGGGAACCAATGAATTAAGAATGTGCGTTGATTACACCGGCTTGAACAAAGCGTGTCCGAAGGATTCGTTTGCTTTGCCTCGCATTGACCAAGTCATTGACTCGATGGCTGGCTCGGAACTTTTGTGTTTTCTCGATGCTTACTTAGGTTACCACCAAATCTAGATGCGAAAGTCGGACCAACTGGCCACTTCATTCACCACACCCTACGGCATGTATGGCTACGTCACGATGCCCTTTGCGCTGAAAAACACTGGTGCTACTTACCAGCGGACAATGCAACATTGCCTACATGATCAAATAGGTCGCAACGTACACGCTTACGTGGACGACATCGCGGTAATGTCAATGAAATCTAATGATTTTATCGCTAAACTGCAGGAAACCTTCGACAATCTCCAGAAATACAACATGATGCTAAACCCCAAGAAGTGCGTCTTCGGGGTACCTTCCGATAAGTTGTTGGGTTTCATTGTTTCGCATTGTGGAATCGAGGTGAACCCGGGGAAAATCAAGGCCATCCTCGACATTAAACATCTGACATGCCTGAAGGATATACAAAGGCTCATAGGCTACATAGTGGCAGTAAGCCGGTTCATCAGTCGACTTGGTGAGAAGGCTATGCCGCTCTACAAGTTGCTCAAGAAGGCAAAAAAATTCATATGGACGGATGAGGCTAACGCAACACTTCTGGAGTTGAAGAGAATACTCTCCTCCCCACCAATACTTGCAGCACCAGTGTCAAGGGAGCCTATGCTAGTTTACATGGCGGCAACCAACCGGGTTATCAGCATCGCACCATGGTGGAGTGCAAGGAACCAACGCACGAATATGGAGTTTAGTGACCCGTTTACTATGTAAGCGAGGATTTGATGGAATCCAAACAACGTTACCCACACTACCAAAAGATAGCTTATGGAGTTTTCCTTGCTTCACGCAAGCTAAGGCATTATTTCCAGGAGCACCCTATCACAATGGTGAGCAAATCTCCACTGTCCGACATCATCAACAACAGCGGCGCTACAAGGAGAGTGGCAAAGTTGGGCATTTAACTTGTCGCCTTTGAAATCACCTACAAGAGACGCGACGCTATAAAATCACAAGCATTGGCGGATTTTATCGCAGATTGGACAGAACTGCCAGAAGACACTCTTGTGCTAGAGCTAGAATATTGGGTCATGCACTTTGACGGATCAAAGCTGCTCAACGGCTCGGGGGCTAGTGTATTATTGCAATCACCAACATGATAAAAGATGCAATATGTCATCCAGATACACTTCAATGCTACCAACAACATGGCGGAGTATCAAGCCCTCATTCATGGACTTCGTGTGGCCAAGGATATTGGCATCAAGCACATAGTTTGTTGTGGAGATCTGACTTGGTTGCCCAGCAAGTAGCTGGCACCTGGAACGCGCGGAACCCTATGATGGCGGCATATCGAGACGAAGTAGACGAAATAGCTAAGTGCTTCGATGGCTATGAAGTCAAGTACGTTAAAAGGGAGGAGAATGAGGCGACAGATCTGCTGTCAAAGCTTGGATCAGCTCGCCGACCAATTTCGCCAGTGTTTTCCTAGAGCATTTACGGACCCCATCCATGAAGGGAGCGGACCCCAACAACCTAGATAGAGTGGACTCATTTGTTAATACAGTAACAGTGACCTCTCTGGCTTGGAAAAACCGTTCATGGCCTATCTACAAGACAGAACTTTGCCCGTCGACAAAGTCGAAAGCCTGCAAATAGTACGCAGAGAAAAAGGCTACGTCATCATTGACGGCCAGCTATACAAAAGAAGTACCACAGGAATTTTACTTCGATGTGTCTCCTAGCAGCAAGGTATTGAAATCCTTAGAGAAATACATCTCAGATATTGCAGGCATCACGCCGCTCCCCGATCATTGGTAGCCAAGGCCTTTCAGCAAGGATTCTACTGGCTAACTGCCAAGGCGGACACTGACAAGTTCGTAAAAACATGCCTTGGGTGTCAGTTTTATGCAAGACAACCAAGTGTTCCAGCCGAAGAATTGCGAACCATACCAATAACTTGGTCATTTGCAGTCTAGGGGCTAGACATGGTGGGACCTTTGCAGACAACACCCTGTGTATTTATACACTTGCTAGTAGCAATGGATAAGTTCACAAAATGGATTGAAGCTAAACCCATTAGAAAGCTTGATGGGGCAACATCAAAAATTTGTCCGGTATCTATTTGGTCTCCCACACAGCATCATCACCGACAATGGCAGAAATTTGTCTCTCGGAGAAGTTGAGGAGTACTGTCATGAAAAAGGCATCCGCCTTGACCTAGCATTTGTGGAACACCCACAATCAAATGGGCAAGTTGAAAGGGCGAATGGACTAATTTTGCATGGAATCAAGACACGCTTAGAGGCACCGCTACATAGAGCAGCTGGAGTCTAGGCGGAGGAATTACCATCAGTTTTGTGGAGTTTACAAACAACACCCAATAGATCCACCGGCTTGACTCCTTTCTTCATGGTTTATGGACCATAAGTTGTCCTTCCATCCGACATCCTCCATGATGCACCAAGATTCGCCGCCTATAAGACGGATGACGCTAAAGAATCCAGATGCCTATCTATGGACCTACTTGAGGAAGAGCACGTGCTGGCATGCCAGAGATCCACCGTCTACCAGCAGAAGCTGCATGGCTACCATAGTCGCCGTGTAAAGCATCGCTCGTTTAAAGAGGGGGATCTAGTGCTTGGACTCAAGCAGGAGAAATCAAACAAACCATCCCCTCCTTGGGAAGGACCGTTCATCATAAGCAAAGGATTGCTAAATGGTCCTATTACCTCGTCAATATTCGTGAGTTGAAAGATGGGCCAAAAAATCACAAGCACAAGCAACGTGACTCCGATGATGATTACTCGGAGACATATCGGCCATGGAACATAGCACAACTACGTCCCTTTTACACTTAGCACATTTATATTATGTAATAAGTTTCTTATATGATCAATGAAATAAAGCATTTGGTTCACTCATATTATGTAATAAGATTATGTAATAAGTCTTTTACCTCCTATAGTTGTTCATTTTTGGATCATATAAACCCTTTATGCACAAGTTTGCATTTGCACTTGTGAAAATTCCGCATACGGGCATTAGCTTAAGTTTTCTGGTCTACATGTTTTCTAAAGTTTTTATGTGGATTCCAGAGTAGTGACTTCTCGGCACTCAAAGCCAGCGATTTTGATCTTAGGTTCTCGATGGTGCTATTAAGCATCGCCATCTGAGGGCATAGTTCCGTACTGCAAGTCTTCCGTCTCACGAAAGGTCAAGCATACGAACCAGAATAATGGATAAGCCAGAACTTTCTTAAAAAATAGACATGCTAGAAACAGATAAGTAGCAGAAAACTTGAGTACAGGTTTTTCGCCTTAACAAAACACATAAGTTTTTCCGCATACACATCACAGAGATACATTTAATACAAACATTGTTTTTCATGGCTCTGCTGCAGGGGACTTTGTTGTGGCATCATCGGGAGAGCCAGGCCAGGAGAGCTCGTCAAACTCGGAAGGAGATGGGCTAGACTCAGACGAAGCCATGTCTTCATCAAGGAACTCGGCGGGCATGAAGACATCTGCATTGACCATTCTGGCAATCATAGTGTCGAAGCCAGAGAGGAAATTCCAAATAGCATCACTATCAATTTCCTTCCCTTCCTCATCCAGCTTGGGATAGCCAGAGGTCACCAGGTCGATGTCGGCATTGTCGTAATGTGCCTTGACCAAGGACAGGGTTATCATTGCACCAGCCCGGACGCAAGAGGATTTCAAGTCCTTGACTTTCTCGGGGGCTCGCCGCAGGATTTCCACATACTTGGCCACTGATTCTACCGCCTTGATATTTATTCCTAGAGGCTGGGCTAGCTCCTTGGCCTGGGCAATGACGATGCTGACGAAGTTGCCAGCATGAATCATGCATTCCTTGGGATCTGGAGCACCTTCACCCAAGTTGGCCAAGCCAATGGGAGCTATGGTTTGCATAAGATACAAGGACCCTGAGTACAAACAAATCACATGATTATCCAAAGTACAGAATTGACCAAGACGGGGAAAAGTTACCGAAGATGCTCGTCTCCGCTTGCTTGCATGTTTCCGCTAAGACATCCCGCTCCTTCTGGACTGTCTTGTACACCTCAAGGTTCCTTGCATTCTGCTCTTTGGCAGCTTGGTTCTGTTCCTTGAGCTGTGCAATCTCTTCCTTTAGGCGCTGCATCTCGGCATCAACAGATTCTTGCAGCACCCGCATTGCCTCCTCATGGCCCTTGATGGCATCGGCCAGGTCTTTCTTCAAGATTTTGTTCTCATCGTCGAGCTCCTAGATATGCTTGGATTGCTTGACATGCTCTTGGCCTTAGCAATGGCTTCTGTAAAGACGGAAATCAGAAAGCACTATGAGAAGATGGAAGAAATGAATCCATGAGGAAAAGTAAGGAGCTGTTAAAAGAAACAGAGTCTGGCTATTTTTGATCTATTGTTTCAGGAAGGATGTTTTATCCTGTTCAAGGTCCAGGTCCTTCCACAAAGCAGCAAACCTCTCGTTGGTGGTGATCCTCCATCTATTCTCATTCTGCAACAAGAAAGCACGCTTAGTTTCTCTAGAGCATTTAGTCGGAACTATCTGGTTTCAACTACACGCTCGGGAGCTACAACACAAGATTTTAATCAGCAAGTATGCTACTCTTAGAGCATCTAGCCGGAATTCTTCTAAAGTTTCCACCTAGACGCTCGGGGGCTACACTATGAATTTCTACTCTTAGTTCTTTGGAGCACTCAGGCCAATAACCTTTGTTTATCCGCCTAAGAGATCGGGGGCTATAGAGGGATATACTACACAAAATAAAAGAAGTGAAGTTCCAAAGATTTACAATGGCAATAAGCTTAAGATTGTTGGCCAGGTTGGCATATGCGGTATGGAAGATGTCGGCATTATTATACACGGCATCCGCCTGCACAATGAGATCATCTAGGCACAATGTCGGAGGAGTCGCAGCCAAAGGAGATGTTGGAGCCGGAGGCATGGATGACGCCCTAGCCTCCTGTTGCGTTTTCAGAACAGTTGTTGGCTCAGAGGCTCCCGCCTTGTCCGTTGCCACAACCACCTCCGCCTCCGCCTCTTCCATTACTTGCTTCCCTTTCTTGGTGGCATCCTTAGCCGGAGGTTCAGCCACCTTAGAGGAAGTGCTCTCCTACGTCGCCTAGCCACTGGGAGCAATGTCTGCTTCGATAGAGCCTGAGACATCAAGGATTGGATTGACATCTGGCTCCATGGCGGAGATCTCAGGGATGACGAGGGATGAAGGCCCAACGGGTCCAACAGAAGGCTTGGCGATAGGAGTTGGGGGATCAGTAGCAGGAGAGGGCTTGGTGGCCACATCTCTGGTTAGCATGTCACGAATATTTTTTCACCCTCCAGCATCTCTGGAGGATCGCTTCAAAATAGCACCGGCTTTCCTCCTAAAACATACAAAGTATAAGTGATATGGGGTTGCCTGATCTTCTCAGCAAGCTTCTGTCGATGGTAATGACGGATGATTGATAACTATTGCGTAGCTATGATCTCTCCCGCTCGATCCCTGATGCTAGTGCAACAGCTCTTGAACCTTGCACACTCTTGCACATGCAGCCGTCGACCACAAATGGTAGTATACAATCTACTAATTCCCAATGGAACAACAGATCACACTCAATTGCAATTGGTAGAATTCGATCATAGGGTAATTCCAGAGGTTCTATAAAGAAACAACTCTAAAATAATTTTAACGTGGTCTAAACCTAACTTGGTGTGGCACCCCATCTATTTAAGAGTCTAGGGGGCGGCGGCCTAAGGTGGGATCTAAGTTGGTCCCACCCAACTAGATACAAACCGACCCAAACGGGTTCGGCCTCAATGTCTTTGCCGTGGCAGACTTTCAGCCGGATTCTCTGTCACGGCAGCTTGCCATGGCAGAGCCGCACTCGGTTTTCCTGCCGCGGCAGCCTGCCATGGCAGAAAACGGATGTGTTTCTCTGCGGCGGTAGAGAACTTGCTCCTTCGGTTGATCTTCGTCTTGGACAGCTTCTTGCGCTTCCTCCCTCTCCTCCCTCGCGCATTCTTCATTGATCAACAAGCCATGTTCCATTAGCTCCTCGCTCCGTGCTACGCCTTCTTCTCCTAAGTACATGATCATACAATAATTTAAAGACTTGGGTAGTATAAAATTCTCATTAATTAAAACACCAGGTTCATTAAGAAACAAGTTCACCTGTTGTTCTAGTAGCTTAGCACGAGCTCTTGTGATTGGCACAATCCTTATCTCATTGGATTGATCCTTCTTTGTAGCAGTTGGAACATCATCATTAGCAATTGGGGTAGGTGTAACTGTAGGGATGTCCTCATCATCTCCCCCCGTTCAAAAGGCGTCGACCTCGACGCTCCAAGGTCTTCTCTAGCATATGGTGACAAATTAGCAACGTTGAAGCTGTTGCTAGATCCACCAAACTCCTCAATAGGTATGTCAACTGAGTAGGCATTATCATTAATTTTGGCTAGCACCTTGTAAGGACCAGCACCATGTGGCTTCAACTTGGACTTGCGAAGTAGTGGAAATCTGTCCTTGCACAGATGCACTCAAACCATGTCTCCAGGCTTGAACAACACTTCCTTCCTTGCTTGATTCCTTGCAGCAGCAATGTTCTTGTCTTTCTTCTCAATAGCTTCTCGAGTCTTCTCATGAATCTTCTTCACATAATCAGCATGTTTTGATGCCTCCATAATGGCAAAGGCAACAAATCAAGTGTCGTCAATGGCTTGAAGCCATACACCACCTCAAAAGGACAAACCTGAGTAGTTGAATGAATAGCCCTGTTGTATGCAAACTCAACATGTGGCAAACACTCTTCCCACTCCCGCAGATTCTTCTTTATCATAGTCCTTAGTAGATGTGACAATGTTCGATTTACCACTTCCGTTTGACCATCTGTTTGGGGATGACATGTAGTACTGAATAGCAGCTTTGTTCCCAGCTTCCCCCATAAGGTCTTCCAAAAGTAGCTCATGAACTTCACATCACGGTCAGAAACAATCGTCTTAGGTACTGCATGTAATCTCACGATGTCCCTAAAAACAAGTTAGCAACATGCAATGCATTGTCGCTTTTGTGGCAGGCAATAAAATGAGCCATCTTAGAGAACCTATCCAGTACCACAAATATAGAATCATGACCTCTCTGAGTTTTAGGTAGACCTAGCACAAAATCCATACTAATGTCTTCCCATGGAGTAGTAGGTGTAGAGAGAGGTGTATACAAACCGTGAGGCTTCAGCTTAGATTTCGACTTGTGGCATGTAATACACTGGCTCACAAATCTATACACATTACGCCTCATCTTGGGCCAATAAAAATGATCAGCAAGCATGAGCAATGTCTTCTCACACCCAAAGTGACCCATCAAACTACCAGCATGTGTGTGGGCTCCCCGGATTAATCATCCGAGAAATCTCTGTTATGTATATATCCATGTTCCCATGATCAGTGAGCCGTGGAACATAACCAACAAGTATCATTACAATATCCAGAACATAACGAATTACAAGACTTACATAAATGCCATTATGGCTACACCATCCTTAACAGCGGAAAGCCAACAATGCGCAGAGCCCAATCGTGCCTCAACCTACAAGCAGCTGACTGGGAAGACGGCCTAGCTTGATGGACGTCACCTTAATCTTCCGATGTCGAACCTCTGAAAGTCTGGCCAAGTAAATAGCCAGGGACAAAGCCGTGAGTACTTTTGGATGTACTCGCAAAAGCACCGGGATAAATGAAATAAGGAAATGCAAGTCTGGCTGTGGCGAGATAGCTCTATCTGGGGTTGTTTTGAAAAGCCTAGACTACCTCTTGTAGTTATGGCATCTCCATATCTTTGTTGAAAACAAGTTTTGCCAACATGCCTTTGTTTTATAAATCAAGACATCTCCATATCTTTGTTGAAAAAGAGTTTTGAAAATAGTTTTGTAGTAAAAACCCTTTTTAAACCTCTTCGACCACCTCGGGTCAAAACATAACTTTCGAACTCAGGTTCCCCTGGAACCTTCGTCCTCTTCATCCATGTTTCCCAAGCAAGCACAGTTTGGGTACTCCTAGCCAACACCTTTACAACCGTCCTTGACCGTGGACATGGCTATTCGAATAGATTATACTCTGTAGAGTTTGCGCAGTTTCCCCACAAGAATCAATACATCCGCCGGGATACAACCACGGCCCACTACCACTGTAGATGGGGGTCTGGATAATCAAACCTAACCTTTCGCTTGTCTACCCTAGCAAAGGCATGCTCTTCCTTTTGGGTTTGTTCTCCCCGGCAACGAGTATGTGGCTCTCAGCCATAGTCCTGCCTTCCGTACACACGCATACCCAAGCCGCAACTTGGCGTATACCTTAAATCTGGTGACTCCCCTTCCTTTCGTACTCCAAGTCATACCGTCCGCGGGAGACCCAATTGTTGCACTGGCCTCCTGCCAGTTCAGGCTCACTCTTGCTGAAACAAGCAACAGGCTTCAAATCCCAGATTTGGTAGCGCCTACCCAGAATTCCAGGGATCTCTCCCTATAAGCATGGTAGAAGTTGCCTCGGCTAATGCGGACAAACTACGAGTTAAGCCCTAGCACCAGGAGTAATGTGGTTGCGCGGATAAAATTGTTCCGGTAAAGGCGTAGAACATCCCATCACATTCTCATTGCTCATCATCACCATTTCTTTCGCTAAAGCATCTGCTTGGAACGATGCCTCTTCCCATGGGTTTTACAAAACAGTTTTGAAGCATTTGCGGTGGGACAAATCCCCAAAACAGTTTATTTTCTCAAAACCGGGGGTTTCCAAGGAGGTAGGATGCTAACCATCATACTCCCGATCTAAAGGGGTAAGGTGGTAGGTACATCGGGGTGGTGCCTCGAAGGACACAAAGTCATAACTTGGAGGAGCCAAGTTACTATCACAGTATTTGTAAAACAAGACATGCAGGTAGATAATGCAATTTATAAAGAGGATACAAAACAGGTAAAAGAGAGTAAGACATATATCAGAGTTCAGGAATGGTGGCTTGCCTGTGATTAGCAATAAGTCCCTGGACTTCTTTAGATAACCAAGAATACCCAATAATTAATAATAAGAAGTCCCTTCCTTCTTGTCGTCAAACACTCACACTATCGTCGTCATCGGGTATACATGCAAGCAGACAAGTCCTCAATCAATACAAGGCATTCATGCATCAAACCATACAACAAACAAACATAAGGAATCCTACTTAACTCAGTAGGTTTTGGAGGAGTGGGATACTAGGAGTGGAAATTACTAGATTGCCATTGTAGTGTTTTTCTCTTGGAGGATAGATGTCTAGGATAGATATCTTGAACTTGGATTGGGGTTCTGAGGTCTGTAGGATATCAATGTGCAAAAGTTATATCCTCAGATAGGTCTTGTCAAAACAAAACTCACACAAGTGGTTTCACTTGATTATCCAATACCTAGATTTAATTATGCCTTTTATAGTGGTATTAACTCTAGTTTGAGGAAATAATTCACCAGAAAGGTTCAGGAGCTCCCAAAATTATTTCCTTGGGTGGTTAGGTAATGTTTGATGTACTGAACCACCTAGAGTTGGAATCAGGTCTAAACAATGACCAGAATGCCCTCGGGAAATTCCCAAAGACAGTTCTGTCTGGTTTTTCTCTTTTTCACCAGATTACTTATACAAAAGCTATTGAGTTCGTTCCAAGGGCTTGTGATAGGCATTTAGAATATCTTTCTGTAGGAATTGGATTCACTCATTTTGGAGTTGCCAAACTCCTGGAGTGATTTATTTAGTGAAAATACCCATTACAGAAGTATTTAAATCACTAGAATTCAACCAGAGCTCAATAAATTCTGAGCTGCTAGGATTTGATAGAGGCTGGTACTATGAGGTACCGGGAGGTGGAATAAGGTCAATACCACATTTGGTTTAACCTGGAGAAATTATCCAAGGCAGGCAAAGGTTGATTTGGTTATTTTTCTCAAAGGCACACCTCTGTTCACCTTGGCATAGGACCTATGCTAGATGATAGGTATTTTAAATAACTTTCAGAAGAGCTTGGTTTCATCCCAAATGAAGATGTAGAACTCTCTGAGGAATTTAATTAGGGTAAAGTACACCTGGCAGCAGAATAATTACCAGCAAATAATGGAATTTAATTTGGACTTGGGGTTACCTCTGCCTGTTTGAGAAAACATGTGGGTATTACCAGAAATTTAGATCTGGGCCTTTGGATTTTATTTACATTTTTGTTTGGATTTAAACCAAACAGCAACTCTAGCAAATCTGGGGAAAAGAATAAAGCAGAGGATTAACGGGTTGGAGTTCTAGAGGGAAGTGGGCCGCGGGGGCGGATTTGGCCCACGGCGGGCGGGGCGATGCGCGGGAGGGCGCGGTTCGAACCTGACTGGCGGGGCCTGCCAGTCCGCGAGAGGGGGTGGCCGAAGAGGTATCGGCAGATCTCGGCCATCGGTTTAAGTGGCGATGGACGGCGCAGCATCATCGTCCACCTAGGCTCACCGGCGAACGGTGCTAATCCTAGCAGAGGGTGGCGCAGGGCTGGGAACTCACCTGAGGGCTCGAGGAGGGTCGGGGAGGCTGCAGAGCGACACGGTAGACGATGCTGAGCAGATAGAGGGGCGGCACGAGGTGGTTTGACACCGGGAAGTAGCTCGCGCGTCGGAGGCCGAGGGTGGCCTCGTCGGAGCTTAACGCCGACGGCGGAGGAGTTGGTCCTGAGCAAAAAGAAGGGTATTGTCAGGTAGAGGAGGAGGAGGGGAACACATGAGCAGACATGTAGAGGAAATGGAGCAGGGGAGGAGGAGCTGTAACACCCTCAGAATCGGACCTATGCAAGTTTTAGCGAAACCCGCCAAACCCGCATAGAAACGATTCAAAGGTGCCCACCAGGCACTTTCGTGCGGGTGGAAAACGAAGTAATAACATTACACAACAGTCCTCGATGGGACCCACAGAACAGATATATATATAACAGCGACTCCATGAGTCAAGAATACAGATATAATATACAAAGATCCAAATCACCTTGAAAACGATAGAGCGTCCAGCTACGGACAAGATGCAAATGGGGCTAAGAGCCCTGAAGAATAACCAATGGCGTCCATAACCCTGCCCAGGCCAAGCCGGAAGGGTAACCCTGCTAACGACGTCGATCTCAAAACCTGCTTAAACAAAAGGGGTGCCGACAAAGGGCAAAGGAAAAAGAGGAGCGTCAGTACTGAGGCCAGTACACGGCGAGACTAGAATTCGGCGGTCCTCGCCTACATAGGTATGGTGGACTGAAGCGGCAGCGGCAGCATGCACTGAACAACCTATAGAGACTCGATACAACTAGCGGCAATCAGAGAGGGGTAGAAAGACCTACTCGGATCCGACCTGAAACTAACATCAAGCAAACCCATCCTGGTGTTTCCCCCTCGAGACCAAACGAGGAAGTCAACCGAGGAACTCACACAGTTGGCAGTTTTATTTATTTAGTTATCGTTGCAGCAATTACTAGTCAGATTTGGATAATCATCCTGATAAAATAAGCAGTGGGCACTTTTAGTTAATCATTCCGTTGTAGTTGCAACAATTACTAATCAGATACAATTAGCCTGAGATAACCCAAAACCCAGCAGTTGTTGGCACTTTTATTTAGCCATTCCGTTGTAGTTGTCATACTTACTAGTCAGGTACAATGGTCGCAAGCGACACACCAAACAAGCAATTATGGGCAGTATTAATTAGCCATTCCATTATAGTGAAGCTGATTACTAATCATTATAAAGTCAAATTTATAGCAATAAACTTTAGTTATGCTTGTCTATGGTCGAGATACTGTGCTCCAAGTCGTCCATAACCGCGGACACGGCTTTCAGAAAGTTTTACCCGGCCGGGGTGCACCAATAGCAACACACACTCGATCAACCTCGGAAAAACCAAATCAAAACCCAACGAGGCCTTCACGACAAAGCAATCACAGGATTCAGAATTATTTCAGGGGGCCACCCCATTGAGTAGACCCGCAACGAAGCCAGCTGACTCCGAGACGGACTCAAGGTTTGCGACAATGGCTGTAAACGACTGGGAACCCGAAAGTGTGGCTGGGCTTGTCGATACCGCGAAAACATTCCGCTTACCTAAACAGTACAGTGTGCTCCTCGCACAATCGTAAATAAACAGTAGCATGGCATAAGTACAGGATAGTAAATAAAACCTCAAACTAGTTTGTGGCCCCAAGAAATAAGACTGAATCAAGCTCTGGCTCAAGGGGGTCCCATATACCTCCCGGATGTGGATAGCGCGATAAATCAAGGAACAGGTATCAAGTACTCGGGGTCCTACGGGACACAAGTGGGCGTTCGGAAACCAAATATTATCTATCACCCACCGATGCCTCTGCTTACTTCAATTTTAGTTGTTAAACAGGAATTAGAGTGAACGGTAAGTAAAGCTATGATCATCTCCAACATCCACATGCGGCAATACATCAACAACTGTGGCACTGGACGACACGCAACAGCACTTGAGCAAGCGACTACGACGCGCAAGTCCAACTATCTACCAAACAACAGGTAATAGGGTGTGTCCAAGGCAATATAGGCTGCAAGGGATATCACGGGTACGAAAACTAGAGCATCGCAACACAGATAGCAAGAGATCAACAGGAGGGAATAAATACTATAAAAATAAGATAGGTAGAAAGGGGGAGATGCTCGCCTGAAAACATTGTCGAAGGGTTCATCCGAAGATCGGGGCGAAGCTCACATCAACTCAACGGCCTTATCCGCGAAGAAGCAAATCACTAGGATAAACACCGGATGCAATATTTAATACTACGGCAAAAGATCGGCGTGATGCATGTATGATGTATGGCATGGCAAGGATGCGATGCAATTAGGTCATATTAAGCGGAACCGGGGTCCCGACAATTAAATATATGGTTCCAGTTGTTTAGATCCCCCGCATTTTAAATGTTGTCTTAACATGGCAAAATTATATCACCGGTTCGCTACACAATTTAAATGGGGCCAATATAAGACTAGATTTGCCCGCATATGGGCCCCTTATTTAATTATAAGGTGAGTCGGCATAAGGCCCCCAAACCACACAAATATGCATGCGAGATGAATGATTAATGCAACAAGTTTTATGTTTAGCATTTATAAAAATAGGGGCTCGGGAAAAGGTTCGCACATTAGGGGTCTCGACGAACTTGGGGTTCCGGGGGTTCGGGGTCGATCTCAGGGTCCAGGGTTCGACGGGTCGGTCTCGGCGGGAACGTTCTCGGATTACTGGGGTAGGTCTTGTCGCATCCGGGGTCTCCGGGGGATGGTCTTGCGATCCGTGAGGGAGATCTTGAGGCGTCCGCTTCACCGGGCCCGACATGAGTCCTCGGTGTTGTTTTCGGGATCGGCTCCATATCAGCACATCTCTGGTGGCGACTATGCCCTGCTCGGGGTCAACGGAGGGCGGCGACTGGGCGATGAAGGACGCGGCCAGGGCGACGAAGGGCGTCCCACGGCGCGCGTCTGCGAGGCGGCACCGGAGGGGAGGGAGGACGCGGCCGGCGCGCGAGGTTCGGGGGTCGCGCGGTGGAGCCCGGCGGACGGCTGCGGGGGCCGGCGACGAGGTCGGCGACGCACGAGGCCGCGGCGAACGGCGGCTCGAGCTCGGACGGGGTCTTCCGCGGAGGAGGGCAGAGGAGGCCGGAGGGTGCTGGTGGCCGCGGAGCTAGCGGGGACCCTGGCGACAGCGGGGCGAGGAGGGAGCCGGAGCCGGGGGAGAAGGGGCGGCGGCGCGCGCGCCGGAGGCCAGGACGCCGCTGGGGTGGGGCCTGCTGGGGAGGTCCTCGGGGCGGAGGGCAGAGGAGGCCTGGCGACGGCGGAGCGGCCGCGGCGGCGGACCTGAGCGCGGGGCGCGGCCGGAGCGGGGCAGGTGGTGCTTGGCGGCGACGGCGCCGGCGTCGGGGATGGTGGGTGGTGGCGGGGCCGAGGCGAGCGGGGCCGGAAGCGGGCGCGGCACGGCCAGAGGCGGTTCTGGGGGAGGCGGCGGAGCCTGGGGACGGCGGAGGCGGGAGCTCGACGGGGCGCCGGCGCGGGCTCTGTCTGGGGCGAGGCGGCCGAGGCGGCTGCAGGCGGCGGGGACGGCGGCGAGCGGGAGAGCGACGAGAGGGGGCCGCGGTGGGGGCTGGTCGCGGGGAGGGAGAGGGAAAGAGGAGAGGCGAACGGAGGGCGGCCAGGCGAGGGAGGCCGTCGGGCGGGCGCGGTGCAGGCGATGAGGGAGGAGGGAGAGGACGCGTGCGGGGGAGGCGGTTCCAGGGGAGGCGGGGTCGCGTGGGCGTGGTGGGACCAGGTGGGGCCAGGGCGCGGGGCCTGGCGCGGTTAGAGAGAGGGAGTGGCCGCGGCTGGCAGGGTGGGGCAGGGGCGGGCCCGGCTGCTGTGTGTGCGTGCGTGGTTGGCTGAGAGGGAGAGAAAGGTGGGTGAGGGGTAGGATGAGGTGGCTGCACCTGAGTGGCTAGGGGGAAAGGGTGGGGTGAGGTGGCGTCTCGCTATTGGGTGGGGTGATGTGGCTGGGGTGTGTGGGTAGGTTAGTTGGGTAGCTATAGGATTTAGGGTGGGATTGGTTGGACCGATTTAAAATCCTGGGGGTGGTCGTTCGGGTCAATCGGCCCGACTGCCCCCACTAAAAATAATATAAATTTTATTTGTTTTAATAACACCGTTTGCAAACCGATAGTAGACAAACAAAAATAATCCGGAGGCCCGGGGTTTGCTTGTTGAACGAAGACGAGGCGTTTGGAAAACAAAAATAGGTTTTCGAAATTAGTTTTTGACAAACAATACATGATGATGACGATGCAATGCACAAATTTAACGCGATTTTCTAGTAGTGGTTTTGCGGGATGCCACAATTCGACACCACTAACAATGGATCTCGCCCTCGAGATCCGCCTCATGGTACCGGGAAGGAAGGTCGGCGATCTGCATCTTCTCGCTTCGTGTAGATCTTCGCGACACCACTAACAAGAGGTCGTTGTCCGTGATCGTCGAGAGAACACTCCGGGGACAAAAAGGTCGAAGGTAGAGGTATCAACAAATAAAGCCACCCCTAACTTCGATGGAAAGAGGGAACCGATGCATTCTCATCCACTTCAATGTACAGAAGCGAATAGAAGGGGTAGTCGGCATGGGGGCCAATCCATCACGCACCCAAACTATTACTCTGCACAATCAGTGGTAAAGCATGCAACCATTCTCGGAATCAGACTGAAGATCTCGACAAGCGAGGTTCGGAAACTAAGGAGTGATGCAGACTCTGCATCGGATCTGGCGTAGAGGATGTCGTCGCGTCGGAAAACACCGGAAGGCACAAACAAGGAACAAAGAATGGTAACACCGTAGACGGATTTCTCAGGCAGCTTGAACACCGGTTGGTAGCACACCGTTACCAAAGGAGGAAGCGAAACCCTAAAGATACGACGGAAACCCAACCACGAGAATTCCTGGACTCGAAGAAAGAGACGAGAGCGGATTCAAAACACGTAGAGGTAAGAGGAGAATAGCAGCGGGGTAAGGAGTAAAATCAGACCTAATCAGAACTATCCAACCGTTTTTGCAAAAATAGTTTTGACACTCTACTTCGGCCGTTAGCTAGGTTATCCTACAGGCTGGACTTGTGGGGTATCGCAACTGCTGAGCTCTGATACCACTCTGTAACACCCTCAGAATCGGACCTATGCAAGTTTTAGCGAAACCCGCCAAACCCGCATAGAAACGATTCAAAGGTGCCCACCAGGCACTTTCGTGCGGGTGGAAAACGAAGTAATAACATTACACAACAGTCCTCGATGGGACCCACAGAACAGATATATATAACAGCGACTCCATGAGTCAAGAATACAGATATAATATACAAAGATCCAAATCACCTTGAAAACGATAGAGCGTCCAGCTACGGACAAGATGCAAATGGGGCTAAGAGCCCTGAAGAATAACCAATGGCGTCCATAACCCTGCCCAGGCCAAGCCGGAAGGGTAACCCTGCTAACGACGTCGATCTCAAAACCTGCTTAAACAAAAGGGGTGCCGACAAAGGGCAAAGGAAAAAGAGGAGCGTCAGTACTGAGGCCAGTACACGGCGAGACTAGAATTCGGCGGTCCTCGCCTACATAGGTATGGTGGACTGAAGCGGCAGCGGCAGCATGCACTGAACAACCTATAGAGACTCGATACAACTAGCGGCAATCAGAGAGGGGTAGAAAGACCTACTCGGATCCGACCTGAAACTAACATCAAGCAAACCCATCCTGGTGTTTCCCCCTCGAGACCAAACGAGGAAGTCAACCGAGGAACTCACACAGTTGGCAGTTTTATTTATTCAGTTATCGTTGCAGCAATTACTAGTCAGATTTGGATAATCATCCTGATAAAATAAGCAGTGGGCACTTTTAGTTAATCATTCCGTTGTAGTTGCAACAATTACTAATCAGATACAATTAGCCTGAGATAACCCAAAACCCAGCAGTTGTTGGCACTTTTATTTAGCCATTCCGTTGTAGTTGTCATACTTACTAGTCAGGTACAATGGTCGCAAGCGACACACCAAACAAGCAATTATGGGCAGTATTAATTAGCCATTCCATTATAGTGAAGCTGATTACTAATCATTATAAAGTCAAATTTATAGCAATAAACTTTAGTTATGCTTGTCTATGGTCGAGATACTGTGCTCCAAGTCGTCCATAACCGCGGACACGGCTTTCAGAAAGTTTTACCCGGCCGGGGTGCACCAATAGCAACACACACTCGATCAACCTCGGAAAAACCAAATCAAAACCCAACGAGGCCTTCACGACAAAGCAATCACAGGATTCAGAATTATTTCAGGGGGCCACCCCATTGAGTAGACCCGCAACGAAGCCAGCTGACTCCGAGACGGACTCAAGGTTTGCGACAATGGCTGTAAACGACTGGGAACCCGAAAGTGTGGCTGGGCTTGTCGATACCGCGAAAACATTCCGCTTACCTAAACAGTACAGTGTGCTCCTCGCACAATCGTAAATAAACAGTAGCATGGCATAAGTACAGGATAGTAAATAAAACCTCAAACTAGTTTGTGGCCCCAAGAAATAAGACTGAATCAAGCTCTGGCTCAAGGGGGTCCCATATACCTCCCGGATGTGGATAGCGCGATAAATCAAGGAACAGGTATCAAGTACTCGGGGTCCTACGGGACACAAGTGGGCGTTCGGAAACCAAATATTATCTATCACCCACCGATGCCTCTGCTTACTTCAATTTTAGTTGTTAAACAGGAATTAGAGTGAACGGTAAGTAAAGCTATGATCATCTCCAACATCCACATGCGGCAATACATCAACAACTGTGGCACTGGACGACACGCAACAGCACTTGAGCAAGCGACTACGACGCGCAAGTCCAACTATCTACCAAACAACAGGTAATAGGGTGTGTCCAAGGCAATATAGGCTGCAAGGGATATCACGGGTACGAAAACTAGAGCATCGCAACACAGATAGCAAGAGATCAACAGGAGGGAATAAATACTATAAAAATAAGATAGGTAGAAAGGGGGAGATGCTCGCCTGAAAACATTGTCGAAGGGTTCATCCGAAGATCGGGGCGAAGCTCACATCAACTCAACGGCCTTATCCGCGAAGAAGCAAATCACTAGGATAAACACCGGATGCAATATTTAATACTACGGCAAAAGATCGGCGTGATGCATGTATGATGTATGGCATGGCAAGGATGCGATGCAATTAGGTCATATTAAGCGGAACCGGGGTCCCGACAATTAAATATATGGTTCCAGTTGTTTAGATCCCCCGCATTTTAAATGTTGTCTTAACATGGCAAAATTATATCACCGGTTCGCTACACAATTTAAATGGGGCCAATATAAGACTAGATTTGCCCGCATATGGGCCCCTTATTTAATTATAAGGTGAGTCGGCATAAGGCCCCCAAACCACACAAATATGCATGCGAGATGAATGATTAATGCAACAAGTTTTATGTTTAGCATTTATAAAAATAGGGGCTCGGGAAAAGGTTCGCACATTAGGGGTCTCGACGAACTTGGGGTTCCGGGGGTTCGGGGTCGATCTCAGGGTCCAGGGTTCGACGGGTCGGTCTCGGCGGGAACGTTCTCGGATTACTGGGGTAGGTCTTGTCGCATCCGGGGTCTCCGGGGGATGGTCTTGCGATCCGTGAGGGAGATCTTGAGGCGTCCGCTTCACCGGGCCCGACATGAGTCCTCGGTGTTGTTTTCGGGATCGGCTCCATATCAGCACATCTCTGGTGGCGACTATGCCCTGCTCGGGGTCAACGGAGGGCGGCGACTGGGCGATGAAGGACGCGGCCAGGGCGACGAAGGGCGTCCCACGGCGCGCGTCTGCGAGGCGGCACCGGAGGGGAGGGAGGACGCGGCCGGCGCGCGAGGTTCGGGGGTCGCGCGGTGGAGCCCGGCGGACGGCTGCGGGGGCCGGCGACGAGGTCGGCGACGCACGAGGCCGCGGCGAACGGCGGCTCGAGCTCGGACGGGGTCTTCCGCGGAGGAGGGCAGAGGAGGCCGGAGGGTGCTGGTGGCCGCGGAGCTAGCGGGGACCCTGGCGACAGCGGGGCGAGGAGGGAGCCGGAGCCGGGGGAGAAGGGGCGGCGGCGCGCGCGCCGGAGGCCAGGACGCCGCTGGGGTGGGGCCTGCTGGGGAGGTCCTCGGGGCGGAGGGCAGAGGAGGCCTGGCGACGGCGGAGCGGCCGCGGCGGCGGACCTGAGCGCGGGGCGCGGCCGGAGCGGGGCAGGTGGTGCTTGGCGGCGACGGCGCCGGCGTCGGGGATGGTGGGTGGTGGCGGGGCCGAGGCGAGCGGGGCCGGAAGCGGGCGCGGCACGGCCAGAGGCGGTTCTGGGGGAGGCGGCGGAGCCTGGGGACGGCGGAGGCGGGAGCTCGACGGGGCGCCGGCGCGGGCTCTGTCTGGGGCGAGGCGGCCGAGGCGGCTGCAGGCGGCGGGGACGGCGGCGAGCGGGAGAGCGACGAGAGGGGGCCGCGGTGGGGGCTGGTCGCGGGGAGGGAGAGGGAAAGAGGAGAGGCGAACGGAGGGCGGCCAGGCGAGGGAGGCCGTCGGGCGGGCGCGGTGCAGGCGATGAGGGAGGAGGGAGAGGACGCGTGCGGGGGAGGCGGTTCCAGGGGAGGCGGGGTCGCGTGGGCGTGGTGGGACCAGGTGGGGCCAGGGCGCGGGGCCTGGCGCGGTTAGAGAGAGGGAGTGGCCGCGGCTGGCAGGGTGGGGCAGGGGCGGGCCCGGCTGCTGTGTGTGCGTGCGTGGTTGGCTGAGAGGGAGAGAAAGGTGGGTGAGGGGTAGGATGAGGTGGCTGCACCTGAGTGGCTAGGGGGAAAGGGTGGGGTGAGGTGGCGTCTCGCTATTGGGTGGGGTGATGTGGCTGGGGTGTGTGGGTAGGTTAGTTGGGTAGCTATAGGATTTAGGGTGGGATTGGTTGGACCGATTTAAAATCCTGGGGGTGGTCGTTCGGGTCAATCGGCCCGACTGCCCCCACTAAAAATAATATAAATTTTATTTGTTTTAATAACACCGTTTGCAAACCGATAGTAGACAAACAAAAATAATCCGGAGGCCCGGGGTTTGCTTGTTGAACGAAGACGAGGCGTTTGGAAAACAAAAATAGGTTTTCGAAATTAGTTTTTGACAAACAATACATGATGATGACGATGCAATGCACAAATTTAACGCGATTTTCTAGTAGTGGTTTTGCGGGATGCCACAGGAGCCTTGCTCGATTTGGGGAGGAGGTCGAGAGCTCTCCTTCTTCTTCTTTTGAGCAGCTTAGAGAAGGGGCGAGGGAGTGCAGCTAGGGGAGGGTGAGTGGAGGTGAGAGGGAGTAAATGAGGTGCAGAGGGCTAGCTGGGGTGGCCTCTGGCCTATATACCAAGGAGGGAGGGGTAGATGAAGTAAATTACCCATTTGGACATGGTGGAGAGGGAAGGCTGGCCAGAGATTGATCCAGGGGTCGGTGTAGAGGGGTAGGATTGGTATTTGGTCGTTCTAGATCAGAGAGGGAGGGGGTGGCACCTGTGGTAATTAAGTAGGGGTAAATCTTTGTAAGATTGTGTTATCTCTCTCTCTCTCTCTCTTAATACTAGTGCAAGGGTAGAATGGGAAGGGCTGAGGTGGTGCTACAGTGCTAGTCGACAGGGGTGTGTCTTGATGTTGAGGATAAGCATTGAACAAGTTTTGATGGAATTTGGAAATGGTTGGAGTAGTGGATTTGCTTAATTGGCAATTTTGATCCAGTTGATGGTTGTGAAGGAAGTACAGAATCTTGCATTGGACCAGAGGAGGAAATGGTACTGGTAGATAGATGAGGTCAAGGTAGACTCCTAGGATTTAATTGAGATTTTTATGTGAGGTTTTAGTCCACTTAAATCCATTTACTCAAAAAGGACAGAAGTGAATTCTAGGAGATCATTTGATAAGTTTCCGTTGTACAAGGTTGGTTTTTGATGTGGGAGGGTCCCAGATGTGAATACACACTTAGGGGAATTTTCCCAAGATTTATTAGGGACTAGAAGTATTTAAGACAATTATTACTCCAATTCAGCCATTTAAGAAAATGGGCAAAAAGAAATAATAAAGCTTCTCAAAAATATTTATTTTTGAGATGGAAAGATAGGGTATGATATATAGGACTTAATTGTGCTTAAATTTAGAGAAGTGTTTTGGAAAAAACTAAACTTTCCTTTATGGAAGGAGTTTTGGAGATTTTGACTATGAAAGGAATTAAATAGATTTGGAGCCATAATAATTATGGATGATATTTGAGAAATCTTGATGATCAAGGTAGATGATGTAGACAAGGCGTAGCAAGCATTTGCAACCTTGTGGAATGGAATTCCAACTTGAATTAGATGGAAAACAAGGAGTTGATGATCTAGGGGGATGTTATTTTTATACCACTAAAACATGGTTGCATCTTGGAGCTCAGAGCTCACCTTGGTGCAAGGGATAGAGGGGTGGGTAGACCAATCATATAGATGATCAGGGCAGAGGAAGTTTGGATTAATTGCATTTGAGGTGATCTAGAAGTGATGGCAAACTTTGTTGAAATCAAGGCTGCCATGCAAAATGAGTCATGATACCTTATAAACCAAGTGGGTTTAAGCAGCACAGAGATCCAATTGGAACAAGTGGAGTATATTTTGATGGACCTCAATGAGTAGATCATAACCATGCATAAAATTGGTTCATAGGAGTTTGGATGATTATGTGAGCTTCTACCAAAGTAGGCATGATGACTAGTTTTGCAGGAAATGTTATTTTCTTGTCTGTAAAACCATCAGGAACAAGTGGGTTGGAGGAGGATATAACCATGGAAAATTGTGGGCCTTGGTATTCCATAGGATGGTTATCAAGATGGTTCAGGTGCATTTCCAAAAATGCACATGGTTTGAGAAAAGGAGGCATTCAAAAAGGGTGATGTTGGAACAATTTCCAGACTTTGTCAAATTTGGCAGTTTTGAGGATTTTGACTAGACTAAGAGAGCGAATGTTCTTGGAGGGGTTGCAAGGTATCAGAGCATTAACAAGTGGATGATGTTGAAGTGTAGATTGAGTAACAGGGATCCATGCTTGATCTTGGTCTTTATTGACTTGGAAGCTTCTAGAATGGATCACTGCAGAGTTGATCTAGCTAAGGGTTTTAGATGATCACATAGGACCTAGTGAGTTGATCTTGCTTTGTTATCTTGCCTAGGATGTGGGGATTTGGTAAAATCTTGATCCTTGTGATGAGATCCTAAAATAGCTCATACTACTTCCTAAGCAAACAAGTCAATCAGCAGATCAAGGCAACTCATCAGACAACAGATCAAGGCAACTCATCAGACAGCAGATCAAGGCAACTCATCTTATAACCATGAACCACCACTATGGGGGTTACCATCAAGCTTAGATTGAGGTAAGATTGGGGCATTTTTAAGAGGTTAAGTTTTGAATAATATGAGAGTCCTTGGTATCTCTACCAAGAGTAGAATTCAAATGCTTTGGAAAGAGGTTTTTGGGAAATCTAGGGATAAGATTAGTTGAGGGTTCTGTCCTGAAAACATAAGGAGATTGTATTATATATTTCTCCATAGTTTTGTCAATAGAAGCTACCAAAATAGTTTTGGTTACATAAGCATCTTGGCTCATGTTTTGAAATGCCAAAACGTTTGAGAATATGTAAAATGAGCCAGGATAGTTTTGGTAAATAGCTTTTGTCAACTGAGGGTGAGGTAAGGAGTCTCATAAGATACATTCTCATACACAAGCATAAACACTAACAAACAGCAAGCAAGCACTACACCAATGGACAAGAAAAAGTTTTTGTTCCCCCTGATTTTTGCATTCTGGTCAACTAATCAGGGTTGCTGAAACTAAGATGTTACAATGGGATTCCTACACTAAGAACAAACGCAACGACGATTCTAGAATACATAGTTTGTTAGCTCAAAACAAATAGCCATCATGTATATGATACTTATCCCATGCGTTTCTAAGAGCACACAAACGATATGGTTCAGCAAAATCATGGTCAGATGAATAAAGTGCACAAATAGCTTCTAATCCAGGAATTTTAACATCAAGATTGGTTAATAACATGTCTTCCTAGATAGAGCATCAGCAACAACATTCTCTTTTCCCTTCTTATATTTAATGATGTAAGGAAAAGACTCAATAAACTCAACCCATTTAGCTAATCTTCTATGCAAGTTTGATTGAGCTTCCAAGTATTTCAATGCTTCATGATCAGAATGTATGATAAATTCCTTTGGCCATAAATAATGTTGCCAAACCTCAAGTACTCTAACAAGTGCATACAATTATTTATCATAGATAGGATAATTCAAACGAGCACCAGTCAGTTTCTCAAAAAAATAAGCTATAGGGCGACCCTCTTGCATTAAAACGCCACCAATGCCTATACCACTAGCATCACATTCAACTTCAAATTGCTTCGAAAAATCAGGTAATGCAAGTAATGGTGCAAAAGTAAGCAAACATTTCAATGTATCAAAAGCAATGTCTTGGGCCGCGCCCCATACAAAAGGAACACCTTTCTTTGTCAAATCATTCAAAGGTGCAGCAATGGTGCTAAAATCTTTCACAAAGTGCCTATAGAAACCAGCTAAGCCGTGGAAACTACGCACTTGACTTACATTCATGGGAGTAGGACAATTCTAAATTGATTCAATTTTAGATTGATCTACCTCTACCCCATTCTTAGATACAACAAATCCCAGAAATATGACCTTATCTTTTGCAAATGTGCACTTCTAAAGATTAGCATACAATTTATTATCACGCAACACTTGCAAAACTTGTCGAATATGAGTGCCATGTTCAGTTTTGTTGTGGCTGTAGATAAGTATATCATCAAAGTAAACAACCACAAAACAACCAATAAAATCTCTCAAAACATGATTCATTAAGCGCATAAATGTACTAGGTGCATTAGTAAGACCAAGCGCATAAATGTACTAGGCGCATTTCGTTTTGAAAGCAGTTTTCCACTCATCCCCTTCTTTCATCCTAATTTGATGATAACCACTACGCAAATCAATTTTAGTGAAAATAGCAGCACCACTCAATTCATCTAGCATATCCTCTAATCGTGGAATAGGATGACGATATCGAATAGTGATTTTATTAATCGCTCTACAATCTACACACATGCTCCATGTACCATCTTTCTTAGGCACTAAAATAACAGGAACAACACAAGGGCTAAGAGAAACACGAATGTACCCTTGATCCAGCAACGCTTGTACTTGCTTCTGTATCTCCTTAGTTTCTTCGGGATTGGTCATGTAGGGTGCACGGTTGGGAAGTGTGGCGCCAGGGATCAAGTCAATTTGGTGTTCAATACAATGCAATGGAGGCAAACTTGCGGGTACATCTTCTGGAAACACATCCCCAAAATCCTGCAAAACAGAAGAGACACCAAGAGAAACAGGGGTCATGTCGTTAGAAACTAATACCTCGCCCTTATACATGAGCACAAGTGGCATGGTTGTAGGATCCTCACGAAATTCTCTCATATCTTCCTTGGTGGCTAATATCAATAGACCAGGCACTCTCTCACTTTTCGTTATATCACTCAATTTAGGCTCGATTACATTAGGAACAGTTGTCACACAATCTCACCGAGCTATAGGATCTTCCTTCAAATTCACCTCTACCTTCTGGCGAGAATCATTCACAATGTCTTGTGGTGTCATTGGCTGCATAGTAATCTTCTTCCCGTTGAATTCCAAGTGATACGTATTGGCTCGGCCATTGTGTTGCACATGGCGATCATAAAGCCAAGGCCGACCCAATAGAAGATGACAAACAGTCATAGGAACCACATCAAAGTCAATAGAATCTTTGTATGGCCCTATGATTTACCTTCATCTCACCATTGTTGCTCAACCATTGTATGTAGTATGGCTTCAGATGAGGCAAATATGTCAAATTTAGCTTGGCACAAATTCCTTACTTGCAAGATTTCTGCAGCTACCTCCATCAATAATGACCTTGCAAGCTTTGTTAGGTCCAACTAGAGTTTTTGTTTTGAACAAGTTGCAACGCTGAGAATCATCAATAGGTTGCACACTAAGTATACGTGAAGATACGACAATAGTTGGTGCACGCTCAGGATAAGCATCGGCACCATCCTCGCCATCATAAGCATCATCGTCATCAGCTTCATCTCCACTCTCTACTTCACCTTGTTCAATAACATACATTACCTTGCTGTTTGGACAATCCTTCTTGTAGTGTCCTGTACCTCCACAAGTATGGCACACCACATCACGAGTACACGCAGTCGACATATTGGAACCCGAACTAGCAGCAGAAGCAGTGGGCTTCCGAGCATTAGATCCAAACAAAGATGTACTTGCTGGTTTGGCCGATGGTGTAGGAGGACCAGCAGCAGGTGGTGCCACAGTAGCAGGTGTGGATCTGGCCAAAAACGGCTGGAAAATGGAAAACATGCACGTGACTTCGCCTCCTCCGCAAGCTGTGACTCGGCCTTTCTATCATGGTGCATCAGCTTGTTCATTGTCTCGTACTTGTGATAACGCACAATGCTCTTGATTTGAAGCTTCAAATTGTTGAGGAAACGCTGCATTGTCATCTCTCGTAATTCACGAACATTAGCGCGTTGCATAAGCATCTCCATCTCCATGTAGTATTCAGTAACTGTCATTGTGCCTTGCCTCAACTGTGTAAGCTTGTCAAACACTGATCGCAAGTAATTGGAGGGGACAAAACGATCCGCCATAATGGCCTTCATCTCACGCCAATCCATCATAGGAAGTTGTTTGTCGTTCCGTCTATTCTGCACAATAGCATCCCACCAACGCAAAGCATAACCATCAAATTCCGAAGCTGCAAGCTTGACCTTCTTGTCTTCTGGATAATCAAACAAACGCCAGAGCTTCTCAATCTTCAACTTCCAAGTAAGATAATCCTCAGGATCAAGTGAACCACTAAAAGAGGGAATTGAAAACTTGGGCTTGCCCAAACCATCATCATCTTGATTCTGAACACGTTGAGCACGTACCACAGGAGCATACCCACGGCCATAAAGAGGAGCATCCGTAGGTGCAACGGGATTGGCACGTCCCCTGCCATGATGTGGGGCAGCATCAGCCACACTACCCTCATCAAAATCCTCAAACGCATCATCATGTTGGTGTGCGTGTCCTGGCTGAAGTGCTGCTTGAATAGCCTCAATTGAATGCTGCAAGTTGGCAATGTTGACATTCATTGCTGTCATCTGAGTTTGAATATTATTGATTGCTCCAGTATTATTCTCCATTGCATCTTTCATGTCTGCGATATTCCTATCAATAGACTCGCGCTAAGTAACAAGCTCCTCAAGCTGCTTTTTCTGTGACACAGCTTCATCACCACTCAAAGACATGATTCGTAGGTTACTGCAAAAATCAAAATCTGTATGGTGGAAACTCTCACAACTCACTCACAACTGATAAGAAAGTAGATCTTACCGTTCCAAAGTGAATAGAGATGCTTTACCAAACATAATCACAGACTTATGCACTGATGTGATGAAGTGAATATCAAAGGTATAGAGAATGATCGCAGGACACATAGGTTATTTATGGTGGAGCTATAGGTATGGTATCCTATCTACACCGCAAACAAGTCCTAGTGTCGATCGTACAAAAACCCAAGAAACACACACGTGGAGAAAACATGGCAATACAACTATGAAGGGTGTTGCACTACTCTCGAGAGACACTAACAAAGCTCAAAGTAAACAGGCACAAGATTGCTCAATCTACCGGTGCACAAAGATATCACTAGGCCTCTTGCTCAAATTCTCTTTTTCACTATTTTTCTTTTTTTTGTATAGCTCTTTTTGCTTTTTTATTTTGCTAATTTTCTTTTTCTGTTCTTTTCTTATATATAGATCACACATGGCCCAATTACAAAGGAAAGCACCAAAATCCTAAGAGCAGCCTGTAGGAGCGGAAACTAGTCTCAATGGTCAAGTTCCTACACCTATGTAGTAGAATGGCTGTGGCTGAGGTTAAGGAAAAGTGCAAATTTTTGTCACACATTGTAATTTCTGCCGTGGCAGAGAAACAGGGCAAAAACGTACCGTGGCAGAAAATTTCCTGCCACGGCAGAAAAACACGCCAAAAACATGCCGCGGCAGCGAATCTGAACCGTGGCAGACAAGGACTCGCGACAGGAAAACAAGTTGTTTCCGTGCCGCGGTAGAGTCAGTAGGATTTTTTTTTTGAATCTGACTCAACCTAGTGTACGAAACAAGGACTCTTTGATGGATCGGATCTGAGCTTGTGGCGGCGGAAAAAGGGATGGGGAACTCAACTAGAACAACTAAAAACAAATCTATGAAGAACAGATCTAGATCTAGACTAATAGAGGAACACGACCAACAACTATTACTCGAATATGATGTAATGTAGGCTATGGCAACTCTTTTTGTGGGCCTTTTTCTATATAGGACAAAAAACACTCTCTAATCTATGGATGGATTGTGGATTGCTTACCAAGGCAACGAGGAAATCTGATACCAAGATGATATTTGGGTGGCCCGATCTTCACAGCAAGCTTCTGTCGATGGTAATGATGGATGATTGATAACTAGTGCATACCTATGATCTCTCTCCATCCCTGATGCCAGTTCAACAGCTCTCGAACCTTGTAGGATATTCACAACACCACACTCTTGCGCACATAGCCATCGACCACGAATGGTAGTATGCAATCTACTAATTCCCAATGGAACAATAGATCACACTCAATTGCAATTGGTAGAATTCGATCACAGGGTAATTCCATAGGTTCTATAAAGAAACAACTCCAAAATAATTTTAACATGGTCTAAACCTAACTTGGTGTGGCGCCCATCTATTTAAGAGTCTGGGGGGCGGCGACCTAAGGTGGGATCCGAGTTGGTCCCACCAACTAGATACAAACCGACCCAAACTAGTTCGGCCTCAATGTCTCTGTCATGGCAGACTTTTAGCCGTATTCTCTGTTGCGGCAGCCTGCCGTGGCACAAAACGGATGTGTTTCTCTGCTGTGGTAGAGAACTTGCTCCTTTGGTTGATCTTCGTCTTGGACAGCTTCTTGCGCTTCCTCCCTCTCCTCCCTCGCGCATTCTTTATTGATCAACACGACATGTTCCATTAGCTCCTCGCTTCGTGCTATGCCTTATTCTCCTAAGTACCTGATCATACAATAATTCAAAGAATTAGGTGGTATAAAATTCTCATTAATTAAAACACCGGGTTCATTAAGAAACAAGTTCACCTATTGTTCTACTAGCTTAGAACGAGCTCTTGTGATTGGCCCAATCCTTATCTCATTAGATTGATCCTTCTTTGTAGCAGTTGGAACATCATCATTAGAAATTGGGGTAAGTGTGAGCTAAAAGTATAAGCTGGAGAATGAATATACTTACTCCACGGCAAGAGCCTTGGTGAGGGGATTGCTGGTGGATTTCTTCTTCTCCGCCTCTAAGACGGCAGTGGATCATTTGGAGACTCCACTCTCCGATCTCTTCTTCTTCTTGGCCTTGGCAGTAGCGTTAGAGGTGGAGCTCTTCCGCTTTCGCGCTACCAGAGCTGGCTAATCCTTGGGGGTGTCATCGTCAGACACCACCTGGATATACTTCAGTTTGGGATCATAGACCTGGGTGGCCATCTGATCCGCCGCCAAGGTCACCAGCTGGGATACAGAGGAGTGTTAGACTGACAACTTCAAAGTCGGAAAAACCTTAGAATATATAACGAGCAACAAAGGAAACAAAAGCTACCTCTGGGCATCTGTCACAATCGAACATGTCATAGGTGATCTTGAAGCCATGCTTCCTGTCCTTCACCTTGACGATGTCCTTTAGACGGAGTTTGATAGAGTCAGTGGAGAAGTTATTCCGCGAAATTCGCATGGGATCCCTCCTATCTTGAGTGTACTTACACATCAACTAGGTGTGATGTTGTAGAGGCTGGATCCGCCTAACAAACCAGCACATGGCCAGGTCCAAGCCCATCAGGCCTTCTTCCATGAGCCATTCGATCTGCCTTACGGCGTGGTTGGCTTCATCGTCGGATGGAAGAGAGGCTGGGGTCCGCCATGCGGGTACCTCGGTGGCAGCTCCATCGACAAAGTCAGGATATGTCTCAAGGCAGTCAGGCAGGGGAATATCTGGGCCATAGAAGTATGTGCGCTGCCAGTTCTTGCATGACTCATGCCCTACGATGTCGGGGAAGCGTCAGCTAGGCCAGATCTTAAAGCTAATATTTCCACAAATCCGCAACTCATCCTTGGACTCTACAGACTCTCTCTTGATGGTAAAAAAGTACACAAACAGATCTAATCTAGGTTTTATACCTAGGAATCCTTCGCATAGAGCTACGAAGTTGCTAAGGATTAAGATGCTATTGGGAGAGAGGTTGTGGGGAAGTACCCAGAAGTGTCGGAGAACATCCAGGAAGAAGTCGGACACTGGCAGGCTTATGCCTTGTACCAGCTAAGCTTTGAGGTACACCTTCTCTCCGGCTTGGGGAGAAGGGGCCACCTCGTCGGTCGGTGCTGGCCACAGGGAGATACCCCTCGGTGACCATTTCTTGCAGATCTTCGACGGAGAGGTCAGAGCCCCTCCACACTCCCTTGTGGGAGTCATTGTCCTGTTCAGCGGCATCTGGCGCCGCTCTTTCTTGTTCATCGTCGGTGGCTTCCACCACGGTGGTGATAGGGACAACCACCCCCTCCGGTGGGACAGTTACTTCCTGAGATGGCTCTGAAATAGCCTCGGGGGTGACGACGTCGAAGGAATGGAGCTGCTGGAAGCCATTGTGATGATGGAGTAGCTGGAGAAGGAGAGGGCTCTGTCTAGGGTTTTCCTAGGAGGAGCTCGAACGGGCGCGCGGCTGGAGGAAGACGAAGATGAGGAAGCGAATGCGTGTAAAAAGAAAATAACCTGGCTGTGGTGAAAATATATAGAACCCGCGTCAAGATTCATGCAAAGGGATCTAATTGATGGAGCGTTGCCTACGTGGAGATGAATGTGCGCGGTAATTTCGCCACATCCGCCGTCTTTGCCGCTTTACCGTTTCGGATTTCGCGCGCGTGAAAATAGCTGATGATTAATTCTCTGCCTTCTGTGAGTTTTGAGGAAGCGTAGGCTGCACCCTATGTCATCCGCCTGACAGTTGTAGTGAAGTGTCATGTCTAAAGATTCCATCGAAGGCAGAGATTGTCCAGTTCTGGAAACAAAGACTCAAGGAATCTACGGCTACATTGCAAAGGCGGAGAGGATTGCAGGGTTCTTTGGGAGACCTTTGAGATATTGCTCGAAGAATTGCCGACATAACCTAGACAGAGCATTCAAACATCAATGGGCAAGACGGCGCAAGATTTCAAAGTCCTTCGGGTGCTACTGTTGGGGATATGCTAAATGGGTATCCTCATAGCATGTCACCAATCCGGCAAACCCGAGTGGCCCATAGTTGGTAGCAAGGCCTATGGCCTGCTGGGCGGCCCAGTTAGAAGGATCCAAAGGGAGGCCCATGCCGGATAAAGGAAGGCTACGCGGGATTCACCGATGTATTCAGAGCCTTGGAGTGTAAGACATGAAAGACTAGTCCGTATTAGTGGAGGACTCTTTACCTTGTCCGGCAAGGACCTTTCCCTGTAAACCCTAGGCTCTCACGCCTTTATAAGCCGGACCTATGGGAGCCTTTAGGGCATAAGACACAACCTAGATTGCTACGTACAACGTGCCACACCTCGCATAGCGAACCTATCTCTGTAACTCAGTGTGTTGCCATTATAGTGATTTAGAGCAGGAGTAGATTTCCGCAACCGTTGTGGGACTTGAACCTAGGTAAGTTGTATTACCTCGTACCCACCAACTCTCCGCCTTACCCCACATCTCTAAACATGCACTGTGAGGACCCCTCCATGGCGTCCTCGTCGGCAATACCACGACATGGTTCATGAAAAGAACACACATGCAATGAATCTAGTGGATCCATGTGTGGTTTATGAAAATAATGGACATTCAATGCCTCTAGATATGGTTTATGAAAATAACACACATCCAATGACACTTGTGGATCCATATGTGGTTTGTAAAAATAATACACATTCAATGAACTCTAGTGGATCAATGTGGTTTGTGAAAAGAATACACATTCAATGAACTCTAGTGGATCCATATGTGGTTTATGAGAATAACACACATGCAATGACTCTAGTTGTGGTTCATGAAAAGAACAGACATGCAATGACTCTAGATGTGGTTAATGAAAAGAACACACATGCAATGACTCTAGTGGATCCATATGTGGTTAATGAAAAGAACACACATGCAATGACACTGGTGGATCCATGTGTGGTTTGTGAAAAGAACACACATTCAATGACACTGGTGGATCCATGTGTGGTTTGTGAAAAGAACACACATTTAATGACTATAGTTGTGGTTCATGAAAAGAACACACATGCAATGACACTGGTGGATCCATGTGGTTCATGAAAAGAACACACATGCAATGACTCTCGTGGATCCATATATGGTTTATGAAAAGAACACACATGTAATGACTCTAGTACTAGTTTAGCATAAACATACATGCAATGACTCTAGTGGATCCATATGTGGTTTGTGAAAAGAACACACATGCAATTACTCTAGTGGATCCATGTGGTTTATGAAAACAACAGACATGGAATGACTCTGGTGGATCCATTTGTGGTTTGTGAAAATAACACACATTCAATAACAGTAGTTGTGGTTCATGAAAATAACACACATGCAATGACACTGGTGGATCCATGTGGTTCGAAAAGAACACATATGCGATGACTCTAGTGGATCCATATGTGGTTTATGAAAAGAACACACAGGCAATGACTCTGGTGCTGATTTAGGATAAGAACACACATGCAATGACTAGTGGATCCATATGTGGTTTGTGAATAAAACAGACATGCAATGACACTGGTGGATCCATATGGTTCATGAAAATAACACACATGCAATGACTCTAGTGGATCCATATGTGGTTTATGAAAAGAACAGACATGCAATGACGCTAGTTGTGGTTTATGAAAAGAACACGCATGCAATGACACTGGTGGATCCATATGTGGTTTGTGAAAAGAACACAGATTCAATGAACTCTAGTGGTTCCATATGTGGTTTATGAGAATAACACACATGCAATGACTCTAGTTGTGGTTCACGAAAAGAACAGACATGCTATGACTCTAGCTATGGTTAATGAAAAGAACACACATGCAAGGACTCTATTGGATCCATATGTGGTTAATGAAAAGAACACACATGAAATGACACTAGTGGATCCATATGTGGTTTGTGAAAAGAACATACATTCAATGACACTGGTGGATCCATGTTGTTTATGAAAAGAACAAACATGCAATGACTCTGGTAGATCCATATGTGGTTTGTGAAAAGAACACACATTCAATGGCTCTAGTTGTGGTTCATGAAAAGAACACACATGCAATGACACCGGTGGATCCATGTGGTTCATGAAAAGAACACACATACAATGATTCTGGTGGATCCATATGTGGTTTATGAATAGAATAGACATGCAATGACTAGCTGTGGTTTATCAAAATAACACACATCCAATGACACTGGTGGATCCATATGTGGTTTGTGAAAAGAACACACATTCAATGAACTCTAGTGGATCTATGTGGTTTGTGAAAAGAACACACATTCGACGAACTCTAGTGGATCTGTATGTGGTTTATGAGAATAACACACATGCAATGACTCTAGTTATGGTTCATGAAAAGAACAGAGAAGTAATGACTCTAGCTGTGGTTAATGAAAAGAACACACATTAGCCGAGCTCAACGCCATCTCCAAGGTAATGACGCCGGCCAACACATGCATTGATAACACTTCATCTCCTTTGCCTTTGATGACTAGCTAGCGCCATCTCACGATGCTTGTTCTTCCGCAGGACACTCCTTGCACGCTCTTGCATTACGTGGACGACGATCTAAAGTATGTTGGCAAGGGATCAATTATTCAACCAAATAGCCACATGATGCACCACAATTCAATGGAGGATGACGTGTTCAAGGTCTCGCTGGCTCGGGTGTTGCCGGGGTGCGAAGACATGGACCCCCCCAGCCAACCTCGAGGCGTTGATGATCATAAGAACCTTCAAGATTGCTGTGGCTGGGTCTTGACATGGCCAAAGACCTAGATTCAGCTTGTGAAGGAACAACAAGTAACTCAGCGCCCAAATGTGCCCTTGACGCAGCGGCCACAACAACTAGTCACCGCCACCACCTCTCGCCACCACCGCCGCTGCACCGTTGCCTCCACATGGCAAGGCCGCCGCTGCGCCGCCGCCTCCACATGGCAAGGCTGTCGCTGCACTGCCGCCTCCGCATGGCAAGGCCACCGTTGCACCGCCACCGTTGCTCCACCACCGTCCAAGGATGCACCTGGGGACAACATTAACGATGATGATGATGATGACAACCCAGATAACTGGATCAACACTGGCGTCACAGACTCTTTGTTCATGCCAAACATGGACGAGCCCTACCGTGTTGCCGACGACCCAAATGCTCGTACCAGAACATGCACGTGTCTAGACTTCCATGGTACCCTAGAGGAGACGCCTCCAGATGCTGGTGCCACTGGTCCTTATAAAGGCACCCATGGAATCATTTTTAGCCCCACCAGACTCCATAAGGCGGCGGATGAGCAGATGGCTGCTAATGTCGAGATGAAGAAGCATCGCAAGAGAACCAAGAAGAATAATAAGCAGTCTTTAAGCCAGCCGGGTCCGAAGAGGCCCCGAGCTCAGGATGACCCGTTAACACAGCCCCCTGAGGGCACCTTGACTAGGGTTCACATAGCTGGTCAACCGATTCTGAGTGAGGAGCTGATCAAAAATGCAAGTGGAGCGATGGCTAACCTGCAGCATGGTATTCTATATCTAGAGGAGTGCCTTCTTAAAGAAGCAAATCCATCGTACCCTGTTTTCACGGTCAATGTTCCAATGGGCGCGGGCTTCGTCGATAATGCCCCCGCGGATATCTTCTTCATATCGTATGAGGACATCTTCAAGCTTTTCCATGGCAAGCGGATGAACTATAACTTGGTCCGCCTATACGCGCTCCATCGGGCGATGAAGGTCAATAGAGAGAAGACCCCTGGCGTCGCGATAGTGGACCCCTACTTCATGCGTGATAGCCAGTTGGTGAATCCAGTGACCCGGGCCAGCGCAAGGAATTACCTCCAAAATTTCATGGTAGACAACAAGAGTGGAAAAGAGCTTATTTTTCCTTTCTTTCCCGAGTAAGTGCACACATTCGCTCGTCGCCGTAACTTGTCCTTTCTTAGTTTTCGGTTGCTCTTTTTCCAACATTGTTTCGTTTCAATTGTTTTGCGTAGAGACAAATACTGCACACTGATCCTCATTCACCCGAGTTATTCTCTAGCCACGTACTTGGACTCGGGGAGCGAGCAAAAGAAGAAAGACTACACCAACATAAGGAGTATTCTAGATGATGCTCTCGAGGTATACGCCAAAAATGGAGGCGAATTCAAGAAGGGGGCGGAAAATTTCAGGGATGGCAGACACGTGTTCAAACACATAATGAAGTTCGCCTGTGTCAAGCAGCTGGATAACAGTGTCAAGGAGGCCTACTACGCTCTCCATCACCTGCAGGCGACCGTCCGGGATGCACACATCATTACGTTTCCATCTAGTCTCCGAGCATGGGCCGAAGCTGAGGCAAGAATGGACGATGATGAACTTAAGGACGACTTCTTACGCATCCAGACTCATATTGCGACCATCGTGCAAGAAGATGTCATCACAAGGGGGGGCCTTATCCTGGAAAAGAGTGTTCAGTAAGCGCGAGATCGAAGCACGGCCCGTGGCACAGGGTGATGAGTTCGTAGCATGGAAAACAAAAAAATTCTACCGCAAGAACGAACAAAACCCAGATCTAATCTAGATAAAAGCCAAGATCTAATCTATTAGACATGTGCAACGAGATAGATCTGTACTAACCCTCGTAGATCCGAAAGCATTACGAGATTGGATCTCGTGGTTGATGTAGTCGATCACTTGCCGATCTCAAGATCGTGTGGACGATCCTTCCGGCACCGTGTTCCGGCAGCGCTTCCGCAGTCGGTCACACGTGTGGAGTCGAAGCAGACCTTCCTCTCCCCGGTCCAGCGAGCAGCGGAGGTAGTAGATCTTCTCCACGGAATCCCAGCAGCACGACGGTGTGGTGGTGGTGGTGGAGTAGAGAATTCTGCAGGGCTTCGCCTAAGCCTGAGCAGAGGGAAGGAGGAGGGGAGAGGCGGCGGCTAGGGTTTGATGTGGGAGAGGGCAAGGGGGTGGCGCCCCCACCCCTCTATTTAAAGGAGGGAGGCGCCATGGGAGGGGGAGTCCTAGTAGGACTCCCCTCCCTTCCTTGGCCGGCGGATTGGGAGGGGGGAGGAGTCCTCCTCCCCCACGACTCCTTGTCTTGCCCCACAAGGACTCCTTGATCCTTTCTTCGTTTTCAAGCAAACTCCAAGATATTTCCTAGAACCTTCCAGAACATTCCGAAACCTTCTAGAATCCCCATACAAATACTCTAGAACATTTCCTAACTTAGAAAATGATCCCCAATATATGAATCTTATTCTCCGGACAATTCCGGATCTCCTCGTGATGTCCCGGATCCAATCCGAGACTCCGAACAACATTCGGTCTCCAACGCATATTCCATATCTACTTAAAACAACTTCGAACCTTAAGTGTGTCACCCTACGGTTCGTGAATATGCAGACATGATGAAGACACTTCTCCGATCAATAACCATCAGCGGGATCTGGAGATCCATAACGGCTCCCACATACTCAACGATGACTTTGTGATCGATAGAACCATTAACATACGAAACCAATTCCCTTTGTCACATGATATTCTACTTATCCGAGGTTTGATCGTTGGTATCTCCATACCTAGTTCTACCTCGTTACTGATAAGTACTCTTTACTCGTTCCATGTTATGTCATCCTTTGTGACCTAGTCACATGCTTGCAAGCTAACTAGATGACATTCCACTGAGAGGGCCCAGAGCATATCTATCCGTCATATGGATGGACAAATCCCAATCTTGGTCCATGCGTTTCAACACATACTTTCAGAATACCCAATGACACCTTTATAACCACCCAGTTACGAAGCAGTGTTTGATGTCATCAAAGTACCCATCCGGTGATGGTGATTAACATAACCTCATGGTCGAAGGATTAGGTTACTATGCATTTGAAAGCTTATAGCAATACGAACTTAATGACTTGATCTTATGCTACGCTTACTATGGGTGTGTGTCCATCACATCATTCTCCTAATGATATAACCTTGTTATTAATGACATCCAATGTCCATGATCAGGAAACCATGATCATCATTTAATCAACAAGCTAGTTCCACAAGAGGCTTACTAGGGACTCTTTTATGTTTACAAAACACACACGTATCAGTGTTTCCTTATAATACAATTATAGCATGGGATGTAAACATTCATCATAAACACAAAGATATAATAATAACCACTTTTATTATTGCCTCTTGGGCATATCTCCAACAGTCTCCCACTTGCACTAGAGTCAATAATCTAGATTACATGGTAATATACCTAACACCCATGGCGTTCTGGTGTAGGTCATGCTTTGCTCTAGGGAGAGGTTTAGTCAACGGATCTGCCACATTCAGATCAGTGTGTACTTTGCAAATCTTTATGTCACCATCTCGGACATACACTCGCGAATAGCATGGAAACGTAGCTTGATGTGCTTCAGCTTGCTATGTGACCTTGGCTCCTGTGCATTAGATATGGCACCTGTGTTGTCACAGTAGATGGCCATCGGGTCCAACGCACTGGGAACCACGCCAAGTTCAGTAATGAACTCCTTCATCCATATGGCTTCTTGTGCAGCCTTCGAAGCAGCTATGTATTCCGATTCAGTTGAAGATTTCGCCACAACGCTTTGCTTGGCACTCCTCCAGCTCACTGCAGCACCATTCAAAATAAATACGTATCCATACTGTGACTTCGAGTCATCTGGATTGGTGTTCCAACTAAATCAGTGTAACCGTTTACAACAAGCTGTTCATCACCTCCATAAGAAAGAACCATATCCTTAGTCCTATTTAGGTAATTTAGGATATTCTTGACTGATGTCCAGTGCTCCATTCCAGGATCACTTTGATATCTGCTAGTCAAACTAACAGCATGTGCTATATCTAGTCTTGTACACAGCATGGCATACATGATAGAACCTATGGCCGAGGCATAGGGAATATTATTCATCTTACTCAAGGTCTTACCTGACAACATGGGCACAAACCCCTTCTTGCTCTCTTCCATTCTAAACTTCTTTAGAACTTTGTCTAAGTATGTACTTTGTGAAAGCGCTATTAGGCGTCTTGATCTATCTCTATAAATCTTGATGCCTAGAATATATGCCGCTTCGCCAAGATCCTTCATTGAAAAACTATTATTCAAATAGGTTTTGACGCTATTAAGAAGTTCTATATCATTCCCAATCAACAATATGTCATCTACATATAGTACTAGGAATGTTATAGAGCTCCCACTCACTTTATTGTAAATACAAGCTTCTCCATAAGTTTGTATAAATCCAAAGTTTTTGATTACTTTATCAAAACGTTGATTCCAACTCCGGGATGCTTGCTTCAGTCCATAAATGGAACGCTAAAGTTTGCATACCTTGTTAGCATCTTTAGGATTGACAAAACCTTTGGGTTGTACCATATACAACTCTTACTCAATGTCTCCATTAAGGAACGCCGTTTTGACATCCATCTGCCAAATCTCATAATCGAAATATGCAGCGATTGCTAACAAAATCCTCACAGACTTTAGCTTCGCTACTGGTGAGAAAGTCTCATCATAGTCAACTCCTTGAATTTGTCGGAACCCTTTCGCGACAAGTCGAGCTTTATAGACGGTAACATTACCACCAGCATCTGTTTTTCTTTTGAAAATCCATTTGTTCTCGACAGCCTTACGGCCATCCGGTAAGTCCACCAAAGTCCACACTTGGTTTTCGTACATGGATCCCATTTCGTATTTCATGGCTTCTAGTCATTTGTCGGAATCTGTGCTCACCGTAGCTTCTTCATACGTCACAGGGTCATCAGTGTTGTCCACCAACATGACGTTCAAGGCAGATTCATACCAATCAGGAGTGGTACGAACCCTCATTGACCTGCGAGGTTCAGCAGTAACTTCGTTCGAGGTTTCATGATCACCATCATTAGCTTCCTCTCGAATTGGTGCAGGCGGCACAAAAACATCTTCCGGTGCTACGCTACTCTCAACTCTGAGAGAAGGTTCAATAACCTCATCGAGTTCTACTTTCCTTCCAGTCACTTCCTTCGAGAGAAACTCCTTCTCAAGAAAGGATCCATTCTTGGCAACAAAAACTTTGCCTTCGGATCTATGATAGAAGGTATACCCAATTGTTTCTTTAGGATATCCTATGAAGACGCATTTCTCCGCTTTGGGTTCAAGCTTATCAGGTTGTAACTTCTTTACATACGCTTCGCAACCCCAAACTTTAAGGAACGAGAACTTAGGTTTCTTACCAAACCACAATTCGTACGGTGTCGTTTCAACGGATTTAGATGGTGCCCTATTTAAAGTGAATGCGGCTGTCTCTAATGCATAGCCCCAAAACGATAGCGGTAAATCTATAAGAGACATCATAGACCCAACCATATCTAAGAGAGTTCGATTACGACATTCGGACACACCATTACGCTGTGGTGTTCCCGGCGGTGTCAACTACGAAAGTATTCCACATTTCTTTAAATGCATGCCAAACTCATAACTTAGATATTCACCTCCGCGGTCAGAACGCAGAAACTTAATCTTCTTGTTACGATGATTTTCCACTTCACTTTGAAATTCCTTAAACTTCCCGAAAGTTTCGGACTTAGTTCATAAAGTAGATATACCCATATCTACTTAAGTCATCCGTGAAAGTGAGAACATAACGATATCCACCACGCGATGCTACACTCATTGGACCGCACACATCGGTATGTATTATTTCCAATAAGTCTGTAGCTCGCTCCATTATTCCAGAGAATGGAGTCTTAGTCATTTTTCCCATTAGACATGCTTCGCATCTTTCAAGTGATTCAAAATCAAGTGATTCAAGAAGTCCATCAGAATGGAGTTTCTTCATACGCTTCACTCCAATGTGACCAAGATGATAGTGCCACATGTATGTAGAATTATCATTCAATTTTATTCGTTTAGCATCTATGTTGTGAACATGTGTATCACTACTATCGAGATTCAATAAGAATAAACCATTCATCTCAGGTGCATTACCATAAAAGATATTACTCATATAAATCGAACAACCTTTATTCTCAGACTTAAAAGAGTAACCATCTCGCAATAAACAAGATCCAGATATAATGTTCATGCTTAACGCAGGCACCAAATAACAATTATTTAAATTTAAAACTAATCCCGAAGGTAGATGTAGAGGGAGCGTGCCGACAGCGATCACATCAACCTCGGAGCCATTTCCAACGCGCATCGTCACCTCGTCTCTTGCCAGTCTTTGTTTATTCCGCAGCTCCTGTTTCGAGTTACAAATATGAGCAACCGAACCAGTATCAAATACCCAGGCACTACTACGATTACTAGTAAGATACACATCAATAACATGTATATCAAATATACCTTTCTTCTTGATGTTGCCGTTCTTCAGATCCGCCAGGTACTTGGGGCAGTTACGCTTACAGTGACCAGCACCCTTGCAGTAGAAGCATTCAGTTTCAGGCTTAGGACCAGCCTTGGGCTTCTTAGCAGGTGCGGCAGCTTTCTTGCCGTCCTTCTTGAAGTTGCCCTTTTTCTTAGGCTTGCCCTGTTTCTTGAAATTGGTGGTCTTATTGACCATCAACACTTGGTGCTCCTTCTTGATCTCAACTTCAGCAGTTTTCAGCATGGACGATAGTTCAGGCAACGTCTTGTTCATGCAGTGCATATTGTAGTTCATCACAAAGGTCTTATAACTCGGTGGCAATGATTGGAGGACACAGTGAATCCCTAACTCATTAGGAATCGTTATCCCCAACTCTTGGAGCTTGTTTGCGTGCCCAGACATGGTGAGCACGTGCTCGCTAACGGAGCTTCCCTCTTCCATCTTAAAGTTAAAGAACTTTTCGGAGGCCTCATAGCTCTCCACGGCCGCGTGAGTCTCAAAAATGAGCTCGAGCTCCTTAATGATCTCGAATGGGTCGTGGTGCTCAAAACGCTTCTGGAGCTCCGTTTCTAAACCGTATAGGATGGCACACTGAACTGTGGAGTAATGATTTTTCCGAGTGGCGTAAACATTCTTTACGTCATCGGTGGCATCTTCTGCAGGTGGGTCACCTAGCGGTGCTTCGAGCACATAGGTGATCTGACCAGCCCTGAGGATAATCTTCAGACCACGGAGCCAGTCCGTGAAGTTGCTTCCATTGTTCTTAAGCTTTTCTTTCTCTAGGAACGCATTGAAATTGATGGAGAGGTTCGCCATAATCTACAACAAATTTGCAAGTAGTTTAGACTAAGTTTATGATAAATTGAGTTCAATTTTAATTCTTAAATTAACTAGGTGAACTCCCACTCAAAACAACATCCCTCACATTGTCTTAGTGATTACACGAACCAAGTCCACTACACCATGTCTGATCTTCACGAGAGAGGATGTAGTTTCATCGGCGAACAATCTTCATGTTCATCATATCACTTATATGATTCATGCTCTACCTTTCGGTATTCCGTGTTCCGAGACCATGTCTATACATGCTAGGCTCGTCAAGATTAACCTTAGTTTCCGCATGTGCAAATCTGGCTTGCACCCGTTGTATGCACACGTAGAATCTATCACACCCGATCATCATGAGATGCTTCGAGATGACGAGTCTTAGCAACGGTGCCAACTAAGGACGAACACTTTATTACTTGAAATTTAGTGAGAGGGATCATCTTATAATGCTACCGTCGCGATCTAAGCAATACAAGATGCATAAAGGATTAACATCACAGGCAATTCATAATTAGTGTGATATGATATGGCCCTTTCTTCTTGTGCCTTTGATCTCCATCTCCAAAGCACGGACATGATCTCCATCATCACCAACATTGCGTCAAGGTCAGTGGCGTCGCTTCATGGTTGTCCATCATCAGTAGCAACTATTACAACTACTTGGAATAAAGCTATTACAAGATGAATAGACACGCAGGTCTTAACAGAATTAAAGACAACCATTAGGCTCCTGCCGGTTGCCATATTACAACAAGGATCATTGCATACATCAAACATAATCACAATCACATGATGGCCATATCACATCACAAGACCCCTGCAAAAACACGCCTCTAATTTTCTTTGCATATTTTACGTGGTTTGGGGCTTTCGAATAAGAACGGATCTTACCTACGGAACTGAACCACAACGTTGATACAAGTGCTATCAAGTGCAAAGTGTAGATTGGATCTATACTATGATGTGAGAGACAGACACCCACAAAGCCACTTGTGCAAAGCAAGTTACACGTCAAGCGTGGAGCAAGTCTCATGTGCGATGACATGTAAGGTTAGCCCGAGCCGCTTCATCCCACCATACCGCAAGATGCAAAGTACACAAAGCAAAAGACGGCACGAGCACCAACGCCCACAAAACCATTGTGTTCTACTCGTGCAACAGATCTACGCATAGATACGGCTCTGATACCACTGATGGGTTCGTAGCATGGAAAACAAAAAATTTCTACCGCAAGAACGAACAAAACCCAGATCTAATCTAGATAAAAGCCAAGATCTAATCTATTAGACATGTGCAACGAGATAGATCTGTACTAACCCTCGTAGATCCGAAAGCGTTACGAGATTGGATCTCGTGGTTGATGTGGACGATCACTTGCCGATCTCAAGATCGTGTGGACGATCCTTCCGGCGCCGCGTTCCGGCAGCGCTTCCACAGTCGGTCACACGTGCGGAGTCGAAGCAGACCTTCCTCTTCCTGTTCCAGCGAGCAGCGGAGGTAGTAGATCTTCTCCACGGAATCCCAGCAGCACGAGGGTGTGGTGGTGGTGGTGGAGTAGAGAATTCTGCAGGGCTTCACCTAAGCCTGAGCAGAGGGAAGGAGGAGGAGAGAGGCAGTGACTAGGGTTTGATGTGGGAGAGGGCAACGGGTGGCTCCCCCACCCCTCTATTTAAAGGAGGGAGGCGCCATGGGAGGGGGAGTCCTAGTAGGACTCCCCTCCCTTCCTTGGCCGGCGGATTGGGAGGGGGGGAGGAGTCCTCCTCCCCCACGACTCCTTGTCTTGCCCCACAAGGACTCCTTGATCCTTTCTTGGTTTTCAAGCAAACTCCAAGAAATCTCCTAGAACCTTCCAGAACATTCCGAAACCTTCTAGAATCCCCATACAAATACTCCGGAACATTTCCTAACTTAGAAAATGATCCCCAATATATGAATATTATTCTCCGGACAATTTCGGATCTCCTCGTGATGCCCCGGATCCAATCCGAGACTCCGAACAACATTCGGTCTCCAATGCATATTCCATATCTACTTAAAACAACTTCGAACCTTAAGTGTGTCACCCTACGGTTCGTGAATATGCAGACATGATGAAGACACTTCTCCGATCAATAACCATCAGCGGGATCTAGAGATCCATAACGGCTCCCACATACTCAACGATGACTTTGTGATCGATAGAACCATTAACATACGAAACCAATTCCCTTTGTCACGCGATATTCTACTTATCCGAGGTTTGATCATCGGTATCTCCATACCTAGTTCTACCTCGTTACTGATAAGTACTCTTTACTCGTTCCATGTTATGTCATCCTTTGTGACCTAGTCACATGCTTGCAAGCTAACTAGATGACATTCCACCGAGAGGGCCCAGAGCATATCTATCCGTCGTATGGATGGACAAATCCCAATCTTGGTCCATGCGCTTCAACACATACTTTCAGAATACCCAATGACACCTTTATAACCAACCAGTTATGAAGCGGTGTTTGATGTCATCAAAGTACCCATCTGGTGATGGTGATTAACATAACCTCATGGTCGAAGGATTAGGTTACTATGCATTTGAAAGCTTATAGCAGTACGAACTTAATAACTTGATCTTATGCTATGCTTACTATGGGTGTGTGTCCATCACATCATTCTCCTAATGATATAACCTTGTTATTAATGACATCCAATGTCCATGATCAGGAAACCATGATCATCATTTAATCAACAAGCTAGTTCCACAAGACGCTTACTAGGGACTCTTTTATGTTTACAAAACACATATGTATCAGTGTTTCCTTATAATACAATTATAGCATGGGATGTAAACATTCATCAAAAACACAAATATATAATAATAACCACTTTTATTATTGCCTCTTGGGCATATCTCCAACACAGGGTGACCGTAGGACATGGACAACAAAAAACGGCTACAAACCTTTCCCGACGCCATGTAAAACAAGGTCTTCATGATGTAGTGTTCCTAGCTAGCTAGCGCTCAGCCGGTTTGTGTATCTCGTGTGTGTGTCATAAACTTTAACTTGCCTTAGCTCGAAACGGTCGTTGTTGGACTTTGTTTACTTATTACCATATGTATGAAACTTAATAGCTTGCCTTAGATCGAAACCTTCTTTTTTGTGGAGATGCATGTGATGAACCTTTTAATTCTTTCTGTTGCATGCTATAGTACTTATATGCCTTGTGTATAGAGATGTCGTGCTACGTGGTGTTCAGAGGGAGGGTCCCAGGAGTCTATGACGAGTAGGAGGATTGTCATAAGCAAGTGAACAAGTTCAGTGGTAACAGATACAAAGGGTACCCGACAAGAGGGCAGGCGGAAGCTAGGTGGAGGAACCACCTCCTTGGAGAGCAGAGAGACAGGAACCAGATGAAGACCTTGATGATCGTGCTCCCCGTCTTGCTCATCACCACCATTGCGGTTGTACTATACTCGGTCCTTTAGTAGTTTAGGACTTGGCTAATGATCAACTTGTTGTAATGTGTAATGTATGAGAAGATGAGATCAATTTGTTCTAGACTTGTATAATATTCGGGCACTTGTCACTTTGTCGGGTTATAATTGATGTGATGATGTATAATTCTAGTGGTATTATTATCTTTGTTTTTACACAATTGTGTATCTGTATAAATACCTGTATATGTACCTATATAAATACTTGTATATGTACCTATATATGTACCTGTATAAATACCTGAGAGCCCTGTATTGTGTATACCTGTACGAAACATCAGTGGCACATTGTTTTAGTCATCCAGTGGCGCATATAGTATCAGTGGCACATTTGGCTATATGCGCCACTGGTACAATATCAATGGCGCATATCTTAGGTGCGCCACTGGTGGTTCTATTATCCATGGCGCATATTGTATATGCGCCATTGATATCTAATTATCAGTGGCGCAACACTAGTGGCGCATTCCATATGCACCACTGATAGCAAAAAATATGCTCCACTGATAAGCAATTTTCCACTAGTGATGCAATGACTCTAGTGGATCCATATGTGGTTAATGAAAAGAACACACATGCAATGACTCTGGTGGATCCACATGTGGTTTGTGAAAAGAACACACATTCAATGACACTGGTGGATCCATGTGGTTTATGAAAAGAACAGAGATGCAATGACTCTGGTGGATCCATATGTGGTTTGTGAAAATAACAGACATGCAATGACTCTAGTGGATCCATGTGGTTTATGAAAAGAACAGACATGCAATGACTCTTGTGGATCCATATGTGGTTTGTGAAAATAATACGCATTCAATTACTCTAGTTGTGGTTCATGAAAAGAACACACATACAATGACATTGGTGGATCCATGTGGTTCATGAAAAGAACACACATGCAATGACTCTGGTTGATCCATATGTGGTTTATGAAAATAACACACATGTAATGACTCTGGTGCTGGTTTAGGATAAGAACACAAATGAATGACTCTAGTGGATCCATATGTGGTTTGTGAAAAGAACACACATGCAATGACAATGGTGGATCCATATGGTTCATGAAAATAACACACATGCAATGACTTTGGTGGATCCATATGTGGTTTATGAAAAGAACAGACATGCAATGACTCTAGATGTGGTTTATGAAAAGAACACACATGCAATGACACTGGTGGATCCATATGTAGTTTTTGAGAACACACATTCAATGAACTCTAGTGGATCCATATGTGGTTTATGAGAATAACACACATGCAATGACACTACTTGTGGTTCATGAAAAGAACAGACATGCAATGACTCTAGCTATGGTTAATGAAAGGAACACACATGCAATGCCTCTAGTGGATCCATATGTGGTTAATCAAAAGAATGCACATGCAATGACACTGGTGGATCCATATGTGGTTTGTGAAAAGAACAAACATTTAATGACACTGGTGGATCCATGTGGTTTATGAAAATAATAGACATGCAATGACTATGTTGGATCCATATGTGGTTTGTGAAAAGAACACACATTCAATGACTATAGTTGTTGTTCATGAAAAGAACACACATGCAATGACACTGGTGGATCCATGTGGTTCATGAAAAGAACACACATGCAATGACTCTTGTGGATCCATATGTGGTTTATGAAAACAACACACTTGCAATGACTCTAGTGTTGGTTTAGCATAAGAACACACATGCGATGACTCTAGTGGATCCATATGTGGTTTGTGAAAAGAACACACATGCAATGACTCTAGTGGATCCATGTGGTTTATGAAAATAACAGACATGCAATGACTCTGGTGGATCCATATGTTGTTTGTGAAAAGAACATACATTCAATGACTCTAGTTGTGGTTCATGAAAATAACACAAATGCAATGACACTGGTGGATCCATGTCGTTCATGAAAATAACACACATGCGATGACTCTGGTGGATCCATATGTGGTTTATGAAAAGAATAGACATGCAATGACTAGCTGTGGTTTATGAATGCATTGACACTGGTGGATCTATTTGTGGTCTGTGAAAAGAACAAACATTCAATGAACTCTAGTGGATACATTTGGTTTGTGAAAATAACACACATTCAATGAACTCTAGTGGATCCATATGTGGTTTATGAGAATAACACACATGCAATGAATCTAGTTATGGTTCATGAAAATAACAGACAAGTAATGACTCTAGCTGTGGTTCATGAAAATAACACACATGCAATGACTCTAGTGGATCCAAATGTGGTTAATGAAAAGAACACACATGCAATGACTCTGGTGGATCCACATGTGGTTTGTGAAAAGAACACACATTCAATGACAATGGTGGATCCATGTGGTTTATGAAAACAATTGACATGCAATGACTCTGGTGGATCCATATGTGGTTTGTGAAAATAACACACATGCAATGACTCTAGTGGAGCCATCAGGTTTATGAAAAGAGCAGACATGCAATGACTCTTGTGGATACATATGTGGTTAATGAAAAGAACACACATGCAATGACACTGGTGGATCCACATGTGGTTTGTGAAAAGAACACACATTCAATGACACTGGTGGATCCACGTGGTTCATTAAAAGAACACACATGCAATGACTCTGGTTGATCCATATGTGGTTTATGAAAAGAACACATATGCAATGACTCTGGTGCTGGTTTAGTATAAGAACACACATGCAATGACTCTAGTGTATCCATATGTGGTTTGTGAAAAGAACACACATGCAATGACACTGGTGGATCCATATGGTTCATGAAAATAACACACATGCAATGACTCTGGTGGATCCATATGTGGTTTATGAAAACAACAAACATGCAATGACTCTAGCTGTGGTTTAGGAAAAGAACACGCATGCAATGACACTTGTGGATCCATATGTGGTTTGTGAAAAGAACACACATTCAATGAACTATAGTGGATCCATATGTGGTTTATGAGAATAACACACATGCAATGACACTACTTGTGGTTCATGAAAAGAACAGACATGCAATGACTCTAGTTGTGGTTAATGAAAAGAACACACATGCAATGACTCTAGTGGATCCATATGTGGTTAATCAAAAGAACACACATGTAATGACACTGGTGGATCCATATGTGGTTTGTGAAAAGAACACACATTCAGTGACACTGGTGGATCTGATACGTCCTAAACGTATCTATAATTTTTGATGTTCCATGCTTGTTTAATATCTACTTTCTTATGTTTTGTTCACACTTTGAGGTATTTTTATACATTTTATGGAACTAACCTATTACCAAGATGCCATAGTGCCAGTTGCCTATTTTCTGTTATTTTTGTTTCAGAAAAGCTAGTAAGGAAATATTCTTGGAATTGGATCGGACAAAAGCCAAAGTCAATATTTTACCCGAAGCGACATGGAGCCCGGAGGGGAGACGAAGTGGCGCACCAGGGCGGCCACACCTGGTGGCGGCGCAGCCTAGGGGGCGCACCACCAGAGGGTGTGGGCCCTCTGGTGCTCCACCGACCTAGCCTTCCGCCTATAAAATCCTCCCGGGATGAAAACCCTAAGTACCCGATCAAAATTCCACGAAAGAGTCTATAGCCACCGCCATCATCCCTAGATCGGGAGGGATCTGAAGCTCTTCCCGGCACCCTGCCGGAGGGGAGAGATCACCCTGGAGGCCTTCTTCATCACCATGACTTCCTCCGGTGTGATGCGTGACTAGTTCGCCCCTGGACTACGGGTCCATGTAGTAGCTAGATGGTTGTTTCTCCTCCTTTGTGCTATCATGTTTAGATCTTGTGAGCTCCATTCATGATCAAGATCATCTATTTGTAATCCTACATCTTGTGCTTGCGGGGATCCGATGGATATTGAGATGCTATTTCAGATTGATTATTGATTCTATCATGTCTATGTTATTTATGATCGTGCATGCTTTCTGTTGTTAGTAGCTACCTTGGCCAAGTAGATGCTAGCAACTCCAAGAGGGAGTATTAATGCTCGATAGTGGGTTCATGCCTCTAGTAATCTGGGGAAGTGACAGGAATCTCTAAGGTACTAGATGTGTTGTTGCTACTAGGGAGAAAACAACAATCCTTTGTCCATGGGACAATCGTATTGTTTACTTTACACACTTTTCTTAATGCAATTATCTGTTGCTTGCAACTTAATACTGGAGGGGGTTCAGATGATAACCTGAAGGTGGATTATTAGTCATAGATGCAGTTGAACACACATTCAATGACTCTAGTTGTGGTTCATGAAAATAACACACATGCAATGACACTGGTGGATCCATGTGGTTCATGAAAAGAACACACATGTAATGACTCTGGTGGATCCATATGTGGTTTATGAAAAGAATAGACATGCAATGACTAGCTGTGGTTTATGAAAATAACACACATGCAATGACACTGGTGTATCCATATGTGGTTTGTGAAAAGAACACACATTCAATGAACTCTAGTGGATCCATGTGGTTTGTGAAAATAACACTGATGACCCACAAGTATAGGGGATCGCAACAGTCTTCGAGGGAAGTAAAACCCAATTTATTGGTTCGACACAAGGGGAGCCAAAGAATATTGATAAGCCTTAACAACTGAGTTGTCAATTCAGCTGCACCTGGAAATGGTCTTGCTCACAGCCGTGTATCAGTAGCAATAGTTTTATAGTAGTAATAGCAAAGTAATAGCAGTAGTAAAAGTAAAGACAGTAGTAATAATTGAAGTAAATAGTAGGATTAAAGCGCGGTAGGCATATGGATGGATAGACGGGCGTTGCATGGACAAGACAATTCATATGGCAATCAAGACATAGGGCATTTGCAGATAAATAAGATAAAACATCCAAGTACTAAATAATCATAGGCATGTGTTCCATATATAGTCATACGTGCTCGTAATGAGAACTTGCACAACATCTTTTGTCCTGCCAGCCCATTTGCAGTGGGGCCTCAAGGGAACTACTGGCAATTAAGGGGCTCCATTTAATAGAGCACCGGAGCAAAGCATTAACACTTTGTGAACACATGTGATCCTCACATCAAAGCCATTCCCTCCGGTTTTTCCGATTATTGTCACTTCGAGGCCTTTAGTTCCGGATAATAATATGTGTATACAACTTGCAGGTAAGATCAAAAACAATACTATCATCCTGAATCGATAACATGTTCAGATCTGAAATCATGGCACTCGGGCCCTAGTGACAAGCATTAAGCATAGCAAGTTGCAACAAAGTCAAAAAGCACTAATAATAGATACTAGGCACCATGCCCTAACAATCTGATGCCATTACATGAATGACCTCATCCAATCCCTACCATCCCCATAGCCTACAGCGGGGGATTACTCACTCATGGATGGGGGAATCATGGATGGTTGATGGAGAAGCGATGGCGAAGATGATGGCGATGATCTCTTCCAATTCCCTGTTTCGGCAGGGTGCCAGAAGGATTTTCTAGTTCCGAATCACAGTATCTGGTGGTGGCGGCGCAGCGGAACTCTATCTAGAAAAACGTCGGACCCCCCCGGGTTTTTAGGTCAAGAGGCATCTTATAGGCGAAGAGGGAGACCGAGGGGGTGCCCGAGGCAGCCACACCCCCTCCTGGGGTGGCCAGGGGGTGTGGGCCCCTCGTGGACCTCCTCCGTCTTGTGTTCTAGCTCCGTGGGTCTTCTGGTGAAATAGGATTTTTGGCATATTTTCCGGGATTTTTCCTGATAGTTGATTTTTTGCACAAAAACTAGACACCAAGGTAATTCTACTGAAAACAGCTTTTGTCCGTGTTAGTTGTATCCAAATCACACAAGTTTAGAGGAGAAACAATAGCAAAAGTGTTCGGGAAAGTAGATACGTTTTGGACGTATCAACTCCCCCCAAGCTTACTTATTGCTTGTCCTCAAGCAATTCAGTTAAAAACTGAGTGCGGTAAAAGAAACTTTCACGAACACATTTGCTTCATAAGATGTATATATTCTTAGCATATGATCAAGTACTTAGACAATTCATAATGAGTATGCAAATAAGGCTACCCAATAGTCATTACAAGATATGAAGAGATTCCAACTCAAAAATAATAAGTAGCATGAAACATAAACATAAGCAACATTGCAATGCTCATAAAAAAGGTATGATAGAGTGGTATCTCGCTTGCCTTTGATTGTAGAGCAAACATAAATGCCAAGGAACCTCTGAAGTTCAAGTGAAGACTAGAAGTAAAGATATCAGAGATACAAGCATCAAAGTCATGACACAATTAACCAAGTTTTGAAACAAGCATATTACACTAAGAATGACAACTATGCTCTCAAGAAAGTGCTCATAAAATGTGTGGAGACTCAACAAGGAAGTGAAAAAGGGTTTTGAAAAGTTTGAAAGGCTTCCAAATGCTGAATGTATGGTACTCATTAGCTTTGAGCTCTCATTGCCCCTATCATAAGCATATTTTAGGTGATTAAGGTTAAAGTGACACAACTAAGAGGATATGCTTGACAAGTTATAAGACGAAGTCTCATGCCCCTTGCTTACGAGTACCGAACCTCATGCTACTCAACTTAAGTCATAAGTAAGCTCTTGTCATTGTAAGTACATATGTATCATAGGGAACCACCAACGGGGTACCCCTTGCCCGATGATACGGAAGCATTCCCATATCAAAATGACAAGGCAAGCAGACAATGAGCATTTCAGTGATCTTTTTATTTGCTATTTACATAGGTTCTTATTAAGGATGCTTCATAGATTGCTCACTATGGTTATGCTACAAGTTTCCACCATGATTAGGCATGGCTTAGGCTAGCGGCCCAGGCGTTTCTCTAACACACATACAAACTCCATGATCTTACAAAATCCCCTTTTATTTCACACCACCGGGATCCATAAGCAAAAGAATCATGATATCAACGGAATAAGTGCAATGTTGAAAGCGTTCCCCATGATACATGGTTCTGCTAACTTCAACTTATAAAGCGCAAGCATATATGCAACATACATGGACACAATGGTTCAAGTTTATTAAGTGCAAGAAAAGTAAAGTGTGCCATCAAGTTCGTGAGAGCTTTACTAACTACCTTTCTCATAACAAGCAAACATTTTATTCAGAAGAAAACAAGGCATACTGAATATGCACGGAAAAGCAAATGATGCTGATAGGTAGGTCTGGTGGACACTTTTGGCAATATTGGTTTTGGGGAGTTGGATGCACGAGTAAAGCTTATACTCAGCACAGGTGAAGGCTAGCAATAGAAAGGGAGCGACAATTGAGAAAGCAATAACTATCATAATCATGCTTGCAACAAAACAAAATTAATAGTGGCATAAAAGTGACACAAGAACTCTGAGGCTAAATAAATCATCGAGGCTTAACTAACCTTTTGTTTAGTCATATGCATGCATGAGCATGTGCCAAGTCGATTCAAATGAAACATTCAGAGGAGGATACCACAATGTCATACCAAGTTATGAATAGAACAATGCAAGCAAACATTCATATGACATGCTACAAAACATTAGCGAGCTAGAGCTAATCATAAGAAAGCAAGAACTACTAAGCATCCATAGATATCATACACTTTACATGAACAGACTAAGCATGCCCACAATGATGAGTATATGTACAAAAATGAAAACAAATAGAGTTCATTACCAACCTCTTAGCACACCTCAGGTTGTCATTAATCTTCATTATTGCCCTTCACTTGTGTGGCTTGAACAATAACATGAAACCAAACTCCACTGAGGACTGCTGAACCCTGCAACGAACTTTACAAAACCAAAGAAGAATAACAAATATTTTTGGGTTTTCGATTTTTAAAGGCAAGAACCAAAAGGAAGAACAAGAAAAGCGAAATCTTTTGGGGTTTTTCGAATAATCAAAACAAAGCTAAAAGGAAGAAGCAAACCAAGGCTAAAAAGACAAAGAAGCAAACAAAGAGAAATGACGAAAATATTTTTGGTCTTTTTGTGTTTTGGAAAGCAGAAACAAAGCAAGAATGAAGGCTAAAAAGAAAAAAAAAACATGGATATACAAAGTACCGACTGGACATGATATGTAGATGAGTGCGATGTCGGTATACCTCCCCCAAGCTTAGGCTTTTGGCCTAAGTGGGTATCAACCTTGACGCGGGTAGAAACTCCAAGTTGGTTGGTCATCATAAGAATGATTGTAGTTAGGCCCTTGCGAAGAAGAAGAAGCTCCCCAATCATAGGCGGGCTGATGGTACGAAGACTCCCCCTCATTCGAGGGCTGGACCGAATCATCTATAACCTCCCTTCCAGTATCCTGCTCTTGCTGGGAGAGCTCCCCCAGATATGTATCGAGCTCTTCCTTAGTGAGTGACCATCCTACCCTGGTATCAAGGTTAAACAAAATAGGTGCAGGCAAAAAGAACAACACGCTCGGACTTATCCCTTCTCCAACCAGCCTTGAGAAAGGTTATTTCATAAGACAGATCACTCAAATTAGCCCAAGAAGAAATGAATTTATGTTGTATCATGGAATTAAGGTCAACCCTCTCTATGGGAAACTGTAGGTCTAAATGATGATGCACTACACCATACAAAGCTAATAGACGAGAGGCGACGAGGCCTCCACAAATTCCACCTTTCTCGCGATTAGCAGCAAGACGGAAAGCTATCAAGGCACCCAAATTATAAGTCCTATCTCGTTTTAAAGCAGCTGAGATGAAGGCTAGATCATATGAGGATAATTTACTAGCAGTTTTCCTAGCGAGAACACACTTGGCAATAAAGTAGGCAAAGTAGCGAATAGACGGGAGATGGATATTACGAATTTTACCACTCTCCTTTGAGAAGCTGCTCCCTTGGCAAATCTCCACATACAAGTCCATGAGTGGTGTAGGTCACTCTCTAATCCTTTCACACAAACCCCACTGGGGTACTTTAATAGCTCCACAAAAATCATCAAAAGGAAGGTCGACCGCTATATTGTAAATTTTGTAGTGAACCATGGGGTTAGGCAAGGAGCAACTAAATCGAAAGTCCTGCACCACAAACATAGTTAGTTTCACAAATTGGTAAGGTTCATCTCCCACAAAATGCTCCAATCCTTCATTAGCAATTAAAGTATGGAAATCTTGAGAAATCCCTGCAGCCCTCATGAATTTGGGGCATGGATAGATAGAAGGAAAAACTTCCTCCTCACAGTGGACCTTCATAACCGCAGGCACCCTTAATTCATGTTGGTTGAGTTAGTGTTCATCCATCTTCTTTTCTAAAATTTTAGACAACCATCATACAAGTGATTGCAAAGTGATTACATAATGAAAGGAACTACTTATAGGAACTTGTAAGAGTCCTAAACATGCATCAAAACAATTTTTTGAAGCATTGAACAAGCTTACTAGCTCACATAACCTGTCACCTACAGTAGCAAAGTACTCAAGATATAAACCACTAATCACAAATATACTTGGACAAGCGGAGGAGTCACATATCGGAGAACAAATGCTCCAAATCTCAGCAGCAAAGATGGGCTGAGCAAGGAGATCAAAAATCACGAGCAAGAACAGCAAGAACGCGAGTATGAGCAATGAACTGGTGTTTTCTCGGGAGAGAGAAGGAAGTGGAAAATGAGAGAGTAAGTGGAGGGCCAGGGGTGGCCCACACCATGGCTAGGCGCGCCCCTGGTGTGGCCGCGCCACCAGGTGGTGTGCCTGCCTGGTCGGCCTCCCTGGGTCACTTCAGGTACTCCTCTGCCCCTTTTTTCACGTAAAAATTTAATATGAATTTTCTGGAATTTTTTGAGACACTTTATTTTTTAGCAATTTTCAGGTATTGAAGAATGAATTTCTGACAGAAAGATGATTTTGGAATGATGCAATAACAAAACAAAACTAAAACTTCAGAAGTTCTAAGACACTCTAATATGCAAGGTACTAGCGAAAGAAAAGTAAACTAAGTGAAAGTAAGAAATTAAAATGGATAAAGTAAAAGTAAGCAAAGATAATCATGGTGAAAACATTGTTTTGTTCATTAAAATCCCTTTGTTAACAAGGTTGATCAGGTCTTGTTACCAAAACAATTTTATATGAACCAAAACTTTGTATTCCACTAATGATTATGTTACCTCAACCTTGATAGCAATGGTCCCAATCATAATAGTCTCATATTTTTCTCGTGGTATGGGACAATATATTTCTCCAACTTGGATGCCTCAATATTTTCAATTGAATTTAAGCCATAATTCCTATCAATATTCTTGGGGAAATAGACAGTATGCTCCTTGTCATTAACATTAAAAGTTACCTTTCCTTGATTGCAATTAATAATAGCTCCTGCAGTATTAAGAAAAAGTCTCCCAAGAATAATAGACATATTATCATCTTTAGGCATTTCAAGCACAACAAAGTCAGCTAATATCAAGCAATTATGAGCCACTTGAACAGGTACATCCTCACATATACCAATAGGAATAGTAGTAGATTTATCAGCCATTTGCAAAGATATATCAGTTGGTATTAATTTTTCCAATTGAAGTCTCTTATAGAGAGAAAAAGGCATAACACTAACTCCTGCACCCAAATCACACAAAGCAGTTCTAACATAGCTATTTTTAATAGAGCATGGAATAGTTGGAATCCTTGGGTCTCCAAATTTCTTTGGAACCTTACCATTAAAGGAATAATTAGGAAGCAAAGTAGAAATTTCCTCATTAGGGATCTTCCTTTATTAGAGACAATATCCTTCATATACTTTGAATAAGAAGGCAGTTTAATAGCATCAGTTAAAGGAATTTCCAAAAATAAAGGTTTCATCCACTCATAAAACTTGTTATAGTGTTCATCTTCCTTTGACTTGTGTTTCTTATCAGGGAAAGGCATGGGTTTTTGGACCCAGGGCTCTCTTTCACTACCATGCTTCTTAGCAACAAAATCTTCTTTAGTGTATTTAGTATTCTTAGTGTGCCTTTTAGGTTCTTCTTCAACTTTTTCTTTATCAGGAGCATCATTTTCCTCATTACCACTTTCAGTTTCAGCATCAGAGACAGATATACTATTAGGATCTTTAGCAGGTTCAGAAGACTATACAATAGTTTTATGTTTGTTTTTCCTTTTCTTAGGAGAAGTACCACTATTTTCAATTTGTTGAGAATCTTGCTCAATTCTTTTAGGATGCCCCTCAGGATATAGAGGATCCTGGGTGGCAACACCACTTCTAGTTCTAATTTCATAAGCATGTTTTTCTTTAGAAGCATTAACTAGCAAATCTTTTTGTACTTTAATAAGATGATCAATTTGAGTTTGAACCATTTGGATATGTTTAACAAGCATTTTAACATCATTAAAGGTTCTTTCCACGATATCCTTCAACTCAATAATATCTCTAGAATTTTCCATTAAATGATTTTGCACCCTTTTATCAAAAATTTCTTGCTTAACAATAAAAACATCAAATTCTTCTAAGCATTGATCAGGAGGTTTAGAATAAGGAATATAACCTTCATCAAAATGTTGGAGAGAGTGTACCTCAATAGTGGATGAGTGGGAGATTGGCTTACATAATTCTTCTATAGGAGGTAGATTCTTCACATCTTCAGCTTTAATACCCTTCTCCTTAAGACATTTCTTAGCTTCCTTCATCACTTCATCATTTAGTTCAATAACTCCTCTCTTCTTTGGTGTTGGTGTTGGCTCAGGCACAGTTAACTCAGGTGTAGTTGGCTCAGGTGGAGTCCAGTCATCATAATTCTTTCTTATTCTAGCCATTAATTCCTCAGCTTCTTTGGCAGTAATATTCTTGAAAACACAATCAGCACAACTATCCAGGTATGTCCTAGATTCATCAGTTAGTCCATTATAATATATATCAAGAAGCTCATTTTTAGGTAATGGACACACAGGCTGTGCATGAATCAAAGCACAAAACCTTTCCATGATTCAGGAAATATCTCCTTTTCTCCTTGTGTAAAATCAAAAAGTTCCTGCAAAATGGCATGTCTAGCACTAGGAGGGAAATATTTCTGAAAGAAAGTATTAATCAAGCAATCAGGGCTATCAATAGATCCAGGAGGTAAATTATTAAACCAAGTTTTAGCTTCTCCTTTCAGTGAAAAAGGGAAAATTATAGCAATAAAGTAGGTGCGCATCTTAATATCATCAGAAAATAGGCCACTCATGGTAGAAATCTCAGTCATATGTGCTACAGCACTTTCATTCTTAGTCCCACAAAAAGGTTCTTTCTCAACAATGGTTATGTAAGATAAATCAAGAGAGAAATCATAATCCTTATCTTTAATGTTTATGGGAGATGTAGCAAACTTAGAATTAGGAGATAATTTAGGTCTAACAGTATGTTTCTCAAGAAGACTCTTAATAGCACTTTTACCATGAGTGTTTTTACATTCTTTAATAAATTCATCAGTCATCTCTATATAACCGTCTTTAATATCATAGCTCTCTCTAGACTCAGGTGAACTAACAGGTGTAGTAGTGTCTTCATTAGGAGTTTCAGTATTTCTAGTTATAGTTCTAGCAATCGTAGCATCTAGGAAAGGACCTAATGAACCACTCTTATCAAGCACAGTAGAAGCAGCATCATAAGTATCAGAAGTTTTAGATTCAGCAGTAGTAGCAGTATGTGTAGCATGTGTATGTGGTGGTGTAAGGAACTTACTCATTACAGATGGTGAATTAAGAGCAACAGAGGTGTTCAGAATCGTACCTCTCCTTGTAGTGGATGGTAATATAGGAACCTTTCCATCTCGAGATTTACCCATGATGAATGGATAGCAGTGAACAATAGTGATTCCAAGTGAACTTGATAAATAGAGCTATTCTCCCCGGCAACGGCGCCAGAAAATAGTCTTGATGACCCACAAGTATAGGGGATCGCAACAGTCTTCGAGGGAAGTAAAACCAATTTATTGATTCTCACATTCCGTGAACACATGTGATCCTCACATCAAAGCCATTCCCTCCGGTTATCCCGATTATTGTCACTTCGGGGCGTTTGGTTCCGGACAATAATATGTGTATACAACTTGCAGGTAAGATAAAAAACAATAGTATCATCATGAATCAATAACATGTTCAGATCTGAAATCATGGCACTCGGGCCCTAGTGACAAGCATTAAGCATAACAAGTTGCAACAAAGTCAAAAAGCACTAATAAAAGATACTAGGCACCATGCCCTAACAATCAGATGCCATTACATGAACGATCTCATCCAATCCCTACCATCCCCATAGCCTACAGCGGGGGATTACTCACTCATGGATGGGGGAATCATGGATGGTTGATGGAGAAGCGATGGCGATGATGATGGCAATGATCTCCTCCAATTCCCTGTTCCGGCAGGGTGCTGGAACGGAGTTTCTGGTTCCGAATCGTGATATCTGGTGGTGGCGGCACAACGGAACTCTATCTAGAAAAATGTCGAACCCACCTAGGTTTTTAGGTCAAGAGGCATCTTATAGGCGAAGAGGGAGGCCGAGGGGTTCCCCGAGGCAGCCACACCCCCTCCTAGCTCGGCCAAGCCTAGCCCGCACGACCAGGGGGTGTGGGCCCCTCGTGGCCCTCCTCCGTCTCGTCTTATGGCTTCGTGGGTCTTCTGGTGAAATAGGATTTTTGGCATATTTTCCAAGTTTTTTCCTGATAGTTGATTTTCTACACAAAAACTAGACACCAAGGTAATTCTGGGGAAAACAACATCAATCCGTGTTAGTTGTATCCAAATCACACAAGTTTAGAGGAGAAACAATAGCAAAAGTGTTCGGTAAATTAGATACATTTTGGACGTATCAAGCACACATTCAATGAACTCTAGTGGATCCATATGTGGTTTATGAGAAGAACACACATGCAATGACTCTGATTGATCCATATGTGGTTTATGAAAAGAACACACATGCAATAACTCTGGTGCTGGTTTAGGATAAGAACACACATGTAATGACTCTAGTGGATCCATATGTGGTTTGTGAAAAGAACATACATGCAATGACACTGGTGGATCCATATGGTTCATGAAAATAACACACATGCAATGACTCTAGTGGATCCATATGTGGTTTATGAAAAGGACGACATACAATGACACTAGCTGTGGTTTATAAAAAGAACACAAATGTAATGACATTGGTGGATCCATATGTGGTTTGTGAAAATAACACACATTCAATGAACTCTAGTGGATCAATATGTGGTTTATGAGAATAACACACATGCAATGACACTACTTGTGGTTCATGAAAAGAACAGACATGCAATGACTCTAGCTGTGGTTAATGAAAAGAACATACATGCAATGACTCTAGTGGATCCATATGTGGTTAATGAAAAGAACACACATGCAATTACACTGGTGGATCCATATGTGGTTTGTGAAAAGAACACACATTCAATGACACTGGTGGATCCATGCGGTTTATGAAAATAATAGACATGCAATGACTCTGGTGGATCCATATGTGGTTTATGAAAAGAACACACATTCAATGACTATAGTTGTGGTTCATGAAAATAACACACATGCAATGACACTGGTGGATCCATGTGGTTCATGAAAATAACACACATGCAATGACTCTCGTGGATCCATATGTGGTTTATGAAAAGAAAACACATGCAATGACTCTAGTACTGGTTTAGCGTAAGAACACACATGCAATGACTCTAGTGGATCCATATGTGGTTTGTGAAAAGAACACACATGTAATGACTCTAGTGGATCCATGTGGTTTATGAAAAGAACAGACATGCAATGACTATAGTGGATCCATATGTGGTTTGTGAAAAGAACACACATTCAATGACTCTAATTGTGATTCATGAAAATAACACACATGCAATGACACTGGTAGATCCATGTGTTTCATGAAAAGAACACACATGCGATGACTCTGGTGGATCCATATGTGGTTTATGAAAAGAATAGACATGCAATGACTAGCTGTCGTTTATGAAAATAACACACATGCAATGACACTATTGGATCAATATGTGGTTTGTAAAAAGAACACACATTTAATGAACAATAGTGGATCCATGTGGTTTGTGAAAAGAACACACATTCAACGAACTCTAGTGGATTCATATGTGGTTTATGAGAATAACACACATGCAATGACTCTAGTGGATCCATATGTGGTTTCTGAAAAGAACACACATGCAATGACACTGGTGCATCCATATGGTTCATGAAAATAACACACATGCAATGACTCTGGTGGATCCATATGTGGTTTATGAAAAGAACGACATGCAATGGCTCTAGATGTGGTTTATGAAAAGAAAACACATGCAATGACATTGGTGGATCCATATGTGGTTTGTGAAAAGAACACACATTCAATAAACTCTAGTTGATCCATATGTGTTTATGAGAATAACACACATGCAATGACACTACTTGTGGTACATGAAAAGAACAGACATGCAATGACTCTAGCTGTGGTTAATGAAAAAACACAGATGCAATGACTCTAGTGGATCCATATGTGGTTAATGAAAAGAACACACATGCAATTACACTGGTGGATCCATATGTGGTTTGTGAAAAGAACACACATTCAATGACACTGTTGGATCCATGTGGTTTATGAAAAGAATAGACATGCAATGGCTTTGGTGGATCCATATGTGGTTTGTGAAAAGAACACACATTCAATGACTATAGTTGTGGTTCATGAAATGAACACACATGCAATGACACTGGTGGATCCATGTGGTTCATGAAAAGAACACACAGGCAATGACTTTCGTGGATCCATATGTGGTTTATGAAAAGAACACACATGCAATGACTCTAGTACTGGTTTAGCATTAGAACACACATGCAATGGCTCTAGTGGATCCATATGTGGTTTGTGAAAAGAACACACATGTAATGACTCTACTGATCCATGTGGTTTGTGAAAAGAACAGACAAGCAATAACTCTAGTGGATCCATATGTGGTTTGTGAAAAGAACACACATTCAATTACTCTAATTGTGGTTCATGAAAACAGCACACATGCAATGACACTGGTGGATCCATGTGGTTCGTGAAAAGAACACACATGCGATGACTCTAGTGGATCCATATGTGGTTTATGAAAAGAATAGACATGCAATGACTAGCTGTGGTTAATGAAAATAACACACATGCAATGACACTGGTGGATCCATATGTGGTTTGTAAAAAGAACACACATTCAATGACACTGGTGGATCCATGTGGTTTATGAAAAGAATAGACATGCAATGACTCTGGTGGATTGATATGTGGTTTTTGAAAAGAAGACACATTCAATGACTATAGTTGTGGTTCATGAAAAGAACACACATGCAATGACACTGGTGGATCTATGTGGTTCATGAAAAGAACACACATGCAATGACTCTTGTGGATCCATATGTGGTTTATGAAAAGAACACACATGCAATGACTCTAGTACTTGTTTAGCATAAGAATACACATGCAATGACTCTAGTGGATCCATATGTGGTTTGTGAAAAGAACACACATGTAATGACTCTAGTGGATCCATGTGGTTTGTGAAAAGAACAGACATGCAATGACTCTGGTGGATCCATATGTGGTTTGTGAAAAGAAGACACATTCAATGACTCTAATTGTTGTTCATAAAAATAACACACATCCAATGACATTGGTGGATCCATGTGGTTCATGAAAGAACACATATGCGATGACTCTGGTGGATTCGTATGTGGTTTATGAAAAGAATAGACATACAATGACTATCTGTGTTCTATGAAAATAACACACATGCAATGACACTGGTGGATCCATATGTGGTTTGTAAAAAGAACACACATTCAATGACACTGGTGGATCCATGTAGTTTATGAAAAGAATAGACATGTAATGACTCTGCTGGATCCATATGTGGTTTGTGAAAAGAACACACATTCAAAGACTATATTTATGGTTCACGAAAAGAACACACTTGCAATGACACTGGTGGATCTATGTGGTTCATGAAAAGAACACACATGCAATGACTCTCGTCGATCCATATTTGGTTGATGAAAAGAACATACATACAATGACTCTAGTACTGGTTTAGCATAAGAACACATATGCAATAACTCTAGGGGATCCATATGTGGTTTGTGAAAAGAACACACATGTCATGACTCTAGTGGATCCATGTGGTTTGTGAAAAGGACAGACATCCAATGACTCTAGTGGATCCATATGTGGTTTGTGAAAAGAAGACACATTCAATGACTCGAGTTGCGGTTCATGAAAATAACACAGATGCAATGACACTGGTGTATCCATGTGGTTAATGAAAAGAACACACATGCGAGGACTCTGGTGGATCCATATGTGGTTTATGAAAAGAATAGACATGCAATGACTAGCTATGTTTGATGAAAATAACACACATGCAATGACACTGGTGAATCCATATGTTGTTTTTAAAAAGAACACACATTCAATGAACTCTAGTGGATCCATGTCGTTTCTGAAAAGAACACACATTCAACGAACTCTAGTGGATCCATATGTGGTTTACAAGAATAGCACACATGCAATGACTCTAGTTGTGGTTCATGAAAAGAACAGACAAGTAATGACTTTAGCTGTGGTTAATGAAAAGAACACTCATGCAATGACTCTAGTGGATCCATATGTGGTTAATGAAAAGAACATAGATGCAATGAGTCTGGTGGATCCACATGTGGTTTGTGAAAAGCACACACATTCAATGACACTGGTGGATCCATGTAGTTTATGAAAAGAATAGACATGCAATGACTCTGGTGGATCCATATGAGGTTTGTGAAAAGAACACACATGCAATCACTCTAGTGAATCCATGTGGTTTATGAAAAGAAAAGACATGCAATGACTCTGGTGCATCCATATGTGGTTTGTGAAAAGAACACACATTCAATCACTCTAGTTGTGGTTCATGAAAAGAACACAAATATAATGACACTAGTGGATCCATGTGGTTCATGAAAAGAACACACATGCAATAACTCTGGTTGATCCATATGTGGTTTATGAAAAGAACACACATGCAATGACTCTGGTGCTGGTTTAGGATAAGAACACACATGTAATGACTCTAGTGGATCCATATGTGGTTTGTGAAAAGAACATACATGCAATGACACTGGTGGATCCATATGGTTCATGAAAATAACACACATGCAATGACTCTAGTGGATCCATATGTGGTTTATGAAAACAACGACATACAATGACACTAGCTGTGGTTTATAAAAAGAACACACATGCAATGACATTGGTGGATCCATATGTGGTTTGTGAAAATAACACACATTCAATGAACTCTAGTGGATCCATATGTGCTATGAGAATAACACACATGCAATGACACTACTTGTGGTTCAAGAAAAGAACAGACATGCAATGACTCTAGCTGTGGTTAATGAAAAGAATATACATGCAATGACTCTAGTGGATCCATATGTGGTTAATGAAAAGAACACACATGCAATTACACTGGTGGATCCATATGTGGTTTGTGAAAAGAACACACATTCAATGACACTGGTGGATCCATGCGGTTTATGAAAATAATAGACATGCAATGACTCTGGTGGATCCATATGTGGTTTATGAAAAGAACACACATTCAATGACTATAGTTGTGGTTCATGAAAATAACACACATGCAATGACACTGGTGGATCCATGTGGTTCATGAAAAGAACACACATGCAATGACTCTCGTGGATCCATATGTGGTTTATGAAAAGAACACACATGCAATGACTCTAGTACTGGTTTAGCGTAAGAACACACATGCAATGACTCTAGTGGATCCATATGTGGTTTGTGAAAAGAACACACATGTAATGACTCTAGTGGATCCATGTGGTTTATGAAAAGAACAGACATGCAACGACTATAGTGGATCCATATGTGGTGTGTGAAAAGAACACACATTCAATGACTCTAATTGTGATTCATGAAAATAACACACATGCAATGACACTGGTAGATCCATGTGTTTCATGAAAACAACACACATGCGATGACTCTGGTGGATCCATATGTGGTTTATGAAAAGAATAGACATGCAATGACTAGCTGTCGTTTATGAAAATAACACACATGCAATGACACTGGTGGATCAATATGTGGTTTGTAAAAAGAACACACATTTAATGAACAATAGTGGATCCATGTGGTTTGTGAAAAGAACACACATTCAACGAACTCTAGTGGATTCATATGTGGTTTATGAGAATGACACACATGCAATGACTCTAGTGGATCCATATGTGGTTTGTGAAAAGAACACACGTGCAATGACACTGGTGCATCCATATGGTTCATGAAAATAACACACATGCAATGACTCTGGTGGATCCATATGTGGTTTATGAAAAGAACGACATGCAATGGCTCTAGATGTGGTTTATGAAAAGAAAACACATGCAATGACACTGGTGGATCCATATGTGGTTTGTGAAAAGAACACACATTCAATAAACTCTAGTTGATCCATATGTGGTTTATGAGAATAACACACATGCAATGACACTACTTGTGGTTCATGAAAAGAACAGACATGCAATGACTCTAGCTGTGGTTAATGAAAAAACACACATGCAATGACTCTAGTGGATCCATATGTGGTTAATGAAAAGAACACACATGCAATTACACTGGTGGATCCATATGTGGTTTGTGAAAAGAACACACATTCAATGACACTGTTGGATCCATGTGGTTTATGAAAAGAATAGACATGCAATGACTTTGGTGGGTCCATATGTGGTTTGTGAAAAGAACACACATTCAATGACTACAGTTGTGGTTCATGAAATGAACACACATGCAATGACACTGGTGGATCCATGTGGTTCATGAAAAGAACACACATGCAATGACTCTCGTGGATCCATATGTGCTTTATGAAAAGAACACACATGCAATGACTCTAGTACTGGTTTAGCATTAGAACACACATGCAATGGCTCTAGTGGATCCATATGTGGTTTGTGAAAAGAACACACATGTAATGACTCTAGTGATCCATGTGGTTTGTGAAAAGAACAGACATGCAATGACTCTAGTGGATCCATATGTGGTTTGTGAAAAGAACACACATTCAATTACTCTAATTGTGGTTCATGAAAACAGCACACATGCAATGACACTAGTGGATCCATATGGTTCATGAAAAGAACACACATGTGATGACTCTAGTGGATCCATATGTGGTTTATGAAAAGAATAGACATGCAATCACTAGCTATGGTTAATGAAAATAACACACATGCAATGACACTGGTGGATCCATATGTGGTTTGTAAAAGGAACACACATTCAATGACACTGGTGGATCCATGTGGTTTATGAAAAGAATAGACATGCAATGACTCTGGTGGATCGATATGTGGTTTGTGAAAAGAAGACACATTCAATGACTATAGTTGTGGTTCATGAAAAGAACACACATGCAATGACCCTGGTGGATCTATGTGGTTCATGAAAAGAACACACATGCAATGACTCTCGTGGATCCATATGTGGTTTATGAAAAGAACACACATGCAATGACTCTAGTACTGGTTTAGCATAAGAATACACATGCAATGACTCTAGTGGATCCATATGTGGTTTGTGAAAAGAACACACATGTAATGACACTAGTGGATCCATGTGGTTTGTGAAAAGAACAGACATGCAATGACTCTGGTGGATCCATATGTGGTTTGTGAAAATAAGACACACTCAATGACTCTAGTTGTTGTTCATGAAAATAACACACATCCAATGACACTGGTGGATCCATGTGGTTCATGAAAAGAACACACATGCGATGACTCTGGTGGATCCATATGTGGTTTATGAAAAGAATAGACATGCAATGACTATCTGTGTTCTATGAAAATAACACACATGCAATGACACTGGTGGATCCATATGTGGTTTGTAAAAAGAACACACATTCAATGACACTGGTGGATCCATGTAGTTTATGAAAAGAATAGACATGTAATGACTCTGCTGGATCCGTATGTGGTTTGTGAAAAGAACACACATTGAAAGACTATAGTTATGGTTCACGAAAAGAACACACATGCAATGACACTGGTGGATCTATGTGGTTCATGAAAAGAACACACATGCAATGACTCTCGTCGATCCATATTTGGTTGATGAAAAGAACATACATACAATGACTCTAGTACTGGTTTAGCATAAGAACACACATGCAATAACTCTAGGGGATCCATATGTGGTTTGTGAAAAGAACACACATGTCATGACTCTAGTGGATCCATGTGGTTTGTGAAAAGGACAGACATCCAATGACTCTAGTGGATCCATATGTGGTTTGTGAAAAGAAGACACATTCAATGACTCTAGTTGCGGTTCATGAAAATAACACAGATGCAATGACACTGGTGTATCCATGTGGTTAATGAAAAGGACACACATGCGATGACTCTGGTGGATCCATATGTGGTTTATGAAAAGAAAAGACATGCAATGACTAGCTATGTTTGATGAAAATAACACACATGCAATGACACTAGTGGATCCATATGTGGTTTGTAAAAAGAACACACATTCAATGAACTCTAGTGGATCCATGTCGTTTGTGAAAAGAACACACATTCAACGAACTCTAGTGGATCCATATGTGGTTTACAAGAATAACACACATGCAATGACTCTAGTTGTGGTTCATGAAAAGAACAGACAAGTAATGACTTTAGCTGTGGTTAATGAAAAGAACACTCATGCAATGACTCTAGTGGATCCATATGTGGTTAATGAAAAGAACACACATGCAATGATCCTGGTGGATCCACATGTGGTTTGTGAAAATAACACACATTCAATGACATTGGTGGATCCATGTGGTTTATGAAAAGAATAGACATGCAATGACTCTGGTGGATCCATATGTGGTTTGTGAAAAGAACACACATGCAATCACTCTAGTGAATCCATGTGGTTTATGAAAAGAAAAGACATGCAATGACTCTGGTGCATCCATATGTGGTTTGTGAAAAGAACACACATTCAATCACTCTAGTTGTGGTTCATGAAAAGAACACAAATATAATGACACTAGTGGATCCATGTGGTTCATGAAAAGAACACACATGCAATAACTCTGGTTGATCCATATGTGGTTTATGAAAAAAAAAACACATGCAATGACTCTGGTGCTGGTTTAGGATAAGAACACACATGCAATGACTCTAGTGGATCCATATGTGGTTTGTGAAAAGAACACACATGCAATGACACGGGTGGATCCATATGTTTCATGAAAATAACACACATGCAATGACTCTGGTGGATCCATATGTGGTTTATGACAAGAACAGACATGCAATGACTCTAGATGTGGTTTATGAAAATAACACACATGTAATGACACTAGTGGATCCATATGTGGTTTTTGAGAATAACACACATGCAATTACACTACTTGTGGTTTATGAAAAGGACATACATGTAATGACTCTAGCTATGGTTAATGAAAAGAACACACTGCAATGACTCTAGTGGAATCATATGTGGTTAATGGAAAGAACAGATGCAATGAAACTGGTGGATCCATATGTGGTTTGTGAAAAGAACACACATTCAATGACATTAGTGGATCCATCTGGTTTATGAAAAGAATAGACATGCAATAATTTTGGTGGATACATATGTGGTTTGTAAAAAGAACACACATTCAATGACTATGGTTGTGGTTCATGAAAAGAACACACATGCAATGACTCTAGTGCTGGTTTAGCATAACAACATACATGCAATGACTCTAGTGGATCCATATGTGGTTTATGAAAAGAACACACATGCAATGACTCTCGTGGATCCATGTGGTTTATGAAAAGAACAGACATGCAATGACTCTAGTGGATCCATATATGGTTTGTGAAAAGAACACACATTCAATGACTCTATTTGTGGTTCATGAAAATAACACACATGCAATGACATAGGTGTATCCATGTGGTTCATGAAAAGAACAGACATGCGATGACTCAGCTGGATCCATATGTGGTTTATGAAAAGAACACACATGCAATGACTCTGGTGCTTGTTTAGGATAATAAACCACATGCAATGACTCTAGTGGATCCATATGTGGTTTGTGAAAAGAACACACATGCAATGACACTGCTGGATCCATATGGTTCATGAAAATAACACACATGCAATGACTCGGGTGGATCCATATATGGTTTATAAAAAGTTCAGACATGCAATGATTCTAGCTATGGTTTATTAAAAGAACAGACATGCAATGACACTTGTGGATCCATACTTGGTTTGTGAAAAGAACACATATTCAATAAACTCTAGTGGATCCATATGTGGTTTATGAGAATAACACACATCCAATGACTCTAGTTGTGGTTCATGAAGAGAACAGACATGCAATGACTCTAGCCGTGGTTAATGAAAAGAACACACATGCAATGACTCTGGTGGATCCATATGTGGTTAATGAAAAGAACACACATGCAATGACTCTGGTAGATCCACATGTGGTTTGTGAAAAGAACACACATTCAATGACACTGGTGGATCCATGTGGTTTATGAAAAGAATAAACAAGCAATGACTCTAGTGGATCCATATGTGGTTTGTGAAAAGAACACACATGCAATCACTCTAGTGTATCCATATATGGTTTGTGAAAAGAACACACATTCAATGCCTCTAGTTGTGGTTCATGAAAAGAACACACATACAATGACACTAATGGATCCATGTGGTTCATGAAAAGAACACACATGGAATGACTCTGGTTGATCCATATGTGGTTTATGGAAAGAACACACATGCAATGACTCTTGTGCTGGTTTAGGATAAGATCACACATGGAATGACTCTAGTGGATCCACATGAGGTTTGTGAAAAGAACACACACGCAATGACACTGGTGGATCAATATGGTTCATGAAAATAAGACACATGCAATGACTCTGGTGGATCCATATGTGGTTTATGACAAGACCAGACATGCAATGACTCTAGCTGTGGTTTATGAAAAGAACACAGATGTAATGACACTGGTGGATCCATATGTGGTTTGTGAAAAAAAACACATTCAATGAACTCTAGTGGATCCATATGTGGTTTATGAGAATAACACACATGCAATGACACTACTTGTGGTTCATGAAAAGAACAAACATATAATGACTCTAGTTGTGGTTAATGAAAAGAACACACATGCAATGAATCTAGTGGATCCATATGTGGTTAATGAAAAGAACACACATGCAATGACACTGGTGGATCCATATGTGGTTTGTGAAAATAACACACATTCAATGACACTGCTGGATCCATGTGGTTTATTAAAAGTATAGACATGCAATGACTTTGGTGGATCCATGTGTGGTCTGTGAAAAGAACACACATGCAACGACTCTAGTGCTGGTTTTGCGAAAAGAACATACATGCAATGACACTAGCGGATCCATGTGGTTCATGAAAAGAACACACATGCAATGACTCTCGTGGATCCATATGTGGTTTATGAAAAGATCACACATACAATGACTCTAGTGCTGGTTTAGCATAAGAACACATATGCAATGACTCTAGTGGATCCATATGTGGTTTGTGAAAACAACACACATGCAATGACTCTAGTGGATCCATGTGGTTTATGAAAAGATCAAACATGCAATGACTCTGGTGGATCCATATGTGGTTTGTCAAAAGAACACACATTCAATGACTCTAGTTGTGGTTCATGAAAATAACACAATGCAATGACACTGGTGGATCCATGTGGTTCATGAATAGAACACACATGCGATGACTCTAGTGGCTCCATATGTGGTTTATGAAAAGAACACACATGCAATGACTCTGGTGCTTGTTTAGGATAAGAAACCACATGCAATGTCTCTAGTGGATCCATATGTGGTTTGTGAAAAGAACACACATGCAATGACACTGCTGGATCCATATGGTTCATGAAAATAACACACATGCAATGACTCGGGTGCATCCATATGTGGTTTACGAAAAGAACAGACATGCAATGATTCTAGTTCTGGTTTATTAAAAGAACAGACATGCAATGACACTTGTGGATCCATACTTGGTTTGTGAAAAGAACACACATTCAATAAACTCTAGTGGATCCATATGTGGTTTATGAGAATAACACACATCCAATGACTCTAGTTGTGGTTCATGAATAGAACAGACATGCAATGACTCTAGCCGTGGTTAATGAAAAGAACACACATGCAATGACTCTAGTGGATCCATATGTGGTTAATGAAAAGAACACACATGCAATGACTCTGGTAGATCCACATGTGGTTTGTGAAAAGAACACACATTCAATGACACTGGTGGATCCATGTGGTTTATGAAAAGAATAAACAAGCAATGACTCTAGTGGATCCATATGTGGTTTGTGAAAAGAACACACATGCAATCACTCTAGTGTATCCATATATGGTTTGTGAAAAGAACACACATTCAATGACTCTAGTTGTGGTTCATGAAAAGAACACACATACAATGACACTAATGGATCCATGTGGTTCATGAAAAGAACACACATGGAATGACTCTGGTTGATCCATATGTGGTTTATGGAAAGAACACACATGCAATGACTCTTGTGCTGGTTTAGGATAAGATCACACATGGAATGACTCTAGTGGATCCACATGAGGTTTGTGAAAAGAACACACACGCAATGACACTGGTGGATCCATATGGTTCATGAAAATAAGACACATGCAATGACTCTGGTGGATCCATATGTGGTTTATGACAAGAACAGACATGCAATGACTCTAGCTGTGGTTTATGAAAAGAACACAGATGTAATGACACTGGTGGATCCATATGTGGTTTGTGAAAAAAAAACACATTCAATGAACTCTAGTGGATCCATATGTGGTTTATGAGAATAACACACATGCAATGACACTACTTGTGGTTCATGAAAAGAACAAACATGTAATGACTCTAGTTGTGGTTAATGAAAAGAACACACATGCAATGACTCTAGTGGATCCATATGTGGTTAATGAAAAGAACACACATGCAATGACACTGGTGGATCCATATGTGGTTTGTGAAAAGAACACACATTCAATGACACTGCTGGATCCATGTGGTTCATGAAAAGTATAGACATGCAATGACTTTGGTGGATCCATGTGTGGTTTGTGAAAAGAACACACATTCAATGACTATAGTTGTGGTTCATTAAAAGAACACACATGCAATGACACTACGGATCCATGTGGTTCATGAAAAGAACACACATGCAATGACTCTCGTGGATCCATATGTGGTTTATGAAAAGATCACACATACAATGACTCTAGTGCTGGTTTAGCATAAGAACAGACATGCAATGACTCTACTGGATCCATATGTGGTTTGTGAAAACAACACACATGCAATGACTCTAGTGGATCCATGTGGTTTATGAAAAGATCAAACATGCAATGACTCTGGTGGATCCATATGTGGTTTTTCAAAAGAACACACATTCAATGACTCTAGTTGTGGTTCATGAAAATAACACACATGCAATGACACTGGTGGATCCATGTGGTTCATGAATAGAACACACATGCGATGACTCTAGTGGCTCCATATGTGGTTTATGAAAAGAACACACATGCAATGACTCTGGTGCTGGTTAGCATAAGAACACACATGCAATGACTCTAGTGGATCCATATGTGGTTTGTGAAAAGAACACACATGTAATGACTCTAGTGGATCCATGTGGTTTGTGAAAAAAACAGACATGCAATGACACTTGTGGATCCATACTTGGTTTGTGAAAAGAACACACATTCAATAAACTCTAGTGGATCCATATGTGGTTTATGAGAATAACACACATCCAATGACTCTAGTTGTGGTTCATGAAGAGAACAGACATGCAATGACTCTAGCCGTGGTTAATGAAAAGAACACACATGCAATGACTCTGGTGGATCCATATGTGGTTAATGAAAAGAACACACATGCAATGACTATGGTAGATCCACATGTGGTTTGTGAAAAGAACACACATTCAATGACACTGGTGGATCCATGTGGTTTATGAAAAGAACAAACAAGCAATGACTCTAGTGGATCCATATGTGGTTTGTGAAAAGAACACACATGCAATCACTCTGGTGTATCCATATGTGGTTTGTGAAAGAACACACATTCAATGACTCTAGTTGTGGTTCATGAAAAGAACACACATACAATGACACTAATGGATCCATGTGGTTCATGAAAAGAACACACATGGAATGACTCTGGTTGATCCATATGTGGTTTATGGAAAGAACACACATGCAATGACTCTTGTGCTGGTTTAGGATAAGATCACACATGGAATGACTCTAGTGGATCCACATGAGGTTTGTGAAAAGAACACACACGCAATGACACTGGTGGATCCATATGGTTCATGAAAATAAGACACATGCAATGACTCTGGTGGATCCATATGTGGTTTATGACAAGAACAGACATGCAATGACTCTAGTTGTGGTTTATGAAAAGAACACAGATGTAATGACACTGGTGGATCCATATGTGGTTCGTGAAAAAAAAACATTCAATGAACTCTAGTGGATCCATATGTGGTTTATGAGAATAACACACATGCAATGACACTACTTGTGGTTCATGAAAAGAACAAACATGTAATGACTCTATTTGTGGTTAATGAAAAGAACACACATGCAATGACTCTAGTGGATCCATATGTGGTTAATGAAAAGAACACACATGCAATGACACCGGTGGATCCATATGTGGTTTGTGAAAAGAACACACATTCAATGACACTGCTGGATCCATGTGGTTTATTAAAAGTATAGACATGCAATGACTTTGGTGGATCCATGTGTGGTTTGTGAAAAGAACAAACATTCAATGACTATAGTTGTGGTTCATGAAAAGAACACACATGCAATGACACTAGCGGATCCATGTGGTTCATGAAAAGAACACACATGCAATGACTCTCGTGGATCCATATGTGGTTTATGAAAATATCACACATACAATGACTCTAGTTGTGGTTCATGAAAATAACACACATGCAATGACACTGGTGGATCCATGTGGTTCATGAATAGAACACACATGCGATGACTCTAGTGGCTCCATATGTGGTTTATGAAAAGAACACACATGCAATGACTCTGGTGCTAGTTTAGGATAAGTACACACATGCAATGACTCTAGTGGATCCATATGTGGTTTGTGAAAAGAACACACACGCAATGACACTGGTGGATCCATATGGTTCATGAAAATAACACACATGCAATGACTCTGGTGGATCCATATGTGGTTTATGAAAAGAACAAACATTGTCGTCGGATTGATGACAAGTACGCCATGAAGGGGTCCTCGGGGCATGCAAAAGAGAGGGGTGTGAGACGTACGGTGTTCCGGGACGGTGAGCACACAAGTTTACCCAGGTTCGAATCCGCCGGCTTTGGACGGATCCTACTCCTGCTAGCAATCCAGTAATACGGCAGAGCCGGAATATGGGTTACAAGGGTTCGCATGTGCGAGTTGAGATTGTAGACTATTGAGGGTGCCCTAAAGGCTCTCCTAGGATGGCTTATATATATCTGGCCTAGAGTTTACAGGAGAGATCTATCCGGCTACGACTGAGAGTCGGTTACAGAGTACATCTTGAACTACAAGTAACACTATGGACCTAAGTCGGTAAGTCTTCTGGGCCTTCCCGTAGCCGGATTGGACTCCGCCTCTTCTACCTGACTAGGCCGCTCGTGAAGCAAAGCTCTAACCCGAAGTGGGCCACCCTGGTCAGTGAGGACTGTGAGGATACCCGGAAAGTATATCCCCAACAGCAGCCCCCGGAAGTCTCCAAGATCCAAAGTCAGATTCATCATCGTCTAGCTTGATCTTCGGCTTGCAGAATCTTGAAGGGTTCCTAAAACTTCAAAACAAAAGATACGATCCGGGTCTCAAAATAAGTCGGACATATCAGTACATTATTCGGGTTTTCCAACTTGATATTCAAACTAAGCCGAAACTTGGTCCCTGGCGTCATCTGACACTGGTCATGGTCAAGTCACGTCATCTGACAAACATCCTGTTAGCATGACCATTGGTTGGTCCGCCGTTCGCAGAACCGAGGCGTCGTTTTAATGCGTACGCGAAGATCTAGGCGACGTAATCATCGCGTGGGTCCTTCCCAGTTCCTTCCACGACGTGTGGCGTTTACACAGTGCCGTTTGCACGAATCTTGGTGCAGGTAGGTGGTTATAAGGGGTGAGGATTCTCCTTCTCCCATCTTCACTTGTTCCCTTGCCGTTCCTTCTCCTCCACTTCTCCCTCGCGCACAGAGCTCTCCCACCTCCCAGATTCCTAGCGCCGCCCATCCAAGGTCACCAGCGCACCGGAGAAATGGCAGCTTCTTCATCCTCCGGCTTGGCTGGCTTTGCACCGGCGGCGATGGCGGCGACAGAGAAAGAGAGAAACCGTGGGGTTTGGATCTCGTGTCTCCTTGACGACGAGAAGCTCCACAGCGTGGAGAATGAAGGTCTCCTCCGCGCCGGTGACTGGTGGAGTGGCTTCGGAGAAACCATCCCCAACCCGCACGCCGGCGAGCGGGTACACTTTGGCACCCACCTCGACAGAGGTTTGCCTTTCCCTCCCTTTTGTCTTTCCCTCCCTCAGAATTCTTTTCCGAGGTGATTGATCACTATGGTGTTCAGCTCCATCATCTTCCCCCGAACTCCATCTTAGAGATGAGTTCTTACGCAGCTTTGTGCGAGGGGTATATCGGCATTAGTCCGAGTCTTACTTTGTTCCGGTATTACTTTCATGTCCGGAGAAACTCCGTTACTGCCGGTAATCCTTATATTACCGGCACTATTAGCCTTTCTGTTAGACGAGAGCGTAGCTATCCTCGCATTTCTGCCAGTGAGTCGGTCAAACAATGGCCAGCCACTTTCTTTTACCATAAGGACATTCCTACTCCCGGCAAAGCTACTGCTTTGCCGGCCTTCATCGATGGAGCCGCCATGGCCCTTCCATCTTGGGACGAGGCTCCTCTGGCTCTTAGAGATGATCTGATCCTCGCTAAGAGGCAGATCGAATACCTGATAAAACACAAGGGCTTGAAAGGATCCGACCTGGTCCAGTGCTGGGTAGCATGCCGGATCCAGCCTCTCCAATACCACGGCGACCGTCTGATGCACTCCATCACGGCGTCGAAGAATGATTCCCTCCACATCAGTCCTAAGGCTTTAAAGCCACAGGATTACATAAGCCAGATCAAATGGCTGATCAAGGAGCGGATTGAAAGAAAGATTCTGGACTTGTCTCTGGACATGCATATAGCGGAAGACCCTGTAGTTCCGGTAAGCTTCAATAATAAACCCGTTTATGTGTTTCACCTTTTAAGTTATTTTGCAATAGTAAGATACTTTCTTCTTTTCAGCTTGCCGATCTCCCCGAGTCGGAGCTGGCTCCTATCGAGGGATATCCTCCAGAGTTTTCTCAGGAGGTGGAACTGGTCCCACTGCCGGACGTTGTGCCCAGGAAGCGCAAAGCTCCGACAGTGGCTGTCAGCCCAAAGGAGGTTCCAGTCGTGAAGAGGTAACTTTCAACGCAACTTCCGCCTTTATACCTTACTCGAATTTGCTTCCGAGATGTAATGTTTTCCATTCTATTACACTCTCAGAGCTAAGCAGCTCATCAAGGGCAAGGGGAAGGGAACTTCTTCGAAGCCCCTGCAACAGACGAAGCTAACTATGGCTTCTCCTGCTGCGGCTCCTCCGACTCCTGCTCCTCAACCTTCCGCAACGCCGGTGATTACTCCATCACCAGTTGTCGCAGAAGATCTGGCTCCTTCAACGGGGCCAGCGATCCTTGAATCGCAGACTGACTCCACCATGGGTGGCTCAGGTTTAGATAAGGGTGAACCCTCTTCGGGTAATGATCCCTCGGCAGAGACCTTTGTCGAAAACCTCCTGAACAATCTGGGACTTGCCAAATTTGGCTTGTCTCAGAAATCTGTAGAAGAAATCCAGCTTCTGGCCCGGCAATGCCTGGAGAGCCGAAATCTCTCTACCGAAGAAGAAGCACAAGAAGCGGATGACATCAAGTACTCCGACCTTCTTCAACAAGTCCGCTTTCGCGATGAGGGACTTAGAGCTAGTGTGCTTCCACCACCTCTGGTTATTCCACTCACCCTCGCCGAGAAGGTTACCATCGAGGTGAACATGTGCCTGAGCAAGCTCACACATGAACATCATGTAAGTCAGAATTCCAACTCACGATTTTCTTTATTGTACTTTATATCATATCCTCTAGCCCCCAAGCATGAAGTAGGATAGACCATTCAGGTTTATGCTTCCTTAGGATGCCAAATAATGAACTAGTGTAGCCCCCAAGGCTCGTGCTGATATTAGTAACAATATTAGCCCGAGTCTTCAGTAGACTTCTGACTCTAGGTATTTTGACTTACAGAAAGTTAATTCATATAACCAGGATTTGTTGAAGAATGTTTGCAACAAGCGGAGAGAGATCAAAGCTCTCCGACTTGAAAATGCTGAGCTAAAAGTTTCCAAGGATGAGGCCGAAGGTAAACTTTCCGAGACTCAAACCTTATCTTGTATTTTCATAGTCGAATATTTTTTTTGCTGAACTGTTGTTCTTTTTGACTTATAGCACTGATAAAGTAGTCCTGTGCTATGATCGAAGAGGCCGAGAATCTCAAAACCCTGGTGGCGGAGAATAAAGAACTTCGCCAAGAGCTGGATAAGCTCAAGGCAGATCATGAGAAGAGCATCGCTCAAATTCTCAAATCCTCCTCCATGGCTACTGATGAACGTGATCGTAAGATTGCAGTTCAAGATCAGAGAATCTCGGATCTCAACAATGAGCTTTGCAGAGAGAAGGACCTTTCTGAGGCGCTCCGGGCTGAACTCCAGAGTCCTCGAGAAGAGAAGACCAAAGTTGACGACGTCATCTTCGGTATGCTTCCATCTTTCTGACTTTTCTATATTCTTCGACTCTTTTGATGTTGGATTTTCATAACCGTTTTGCGTTATGTGTATAGGTCCTCTGAACTTGACGGACTCCACCTCTGCCGAGCCTCACACCCACCGGCTTACCCAAGTCGGTGATCTGCTTCATGACTTCCGCCAATCCATTGAGGATATTGGCGAAGCTCTCAAGGTTTCGGACATGCATCGCATGTCCGACTTTCAGGTGCGAGACCAGGCAAAAGAGATGCCGCAGCTCGTCCGAGACTGGAACATGTCCTATGTGCGATTCGCGGCGTAGAACGCTCTCACCATGGTCATGAGCCACCATGGAAACATGGAGATATGGAAAGTGACCAGAGGGTACTGCAAGGTGGATGAAGACGGCCAGGAGCAAGATATCAATGCCATCATGGACTCCTGTGTCGGATATGGGTGTCACGTAGCTGACTTAACCAGCTACGACACTCCCTTCTTCACCCGCGTGGACACACTGCCTCCTCCGCCGGAAGAAGCAGCTGAAGTTTTCGACGATGAACGGACCGTATCGGATCTGAACATCTCAGAGCGTTATCAAACCGAGGCTGATGCATCCAGCGAGCCGACAGCTCCTACCTCCTCTCCTGCATCATAAATTACTAGAAACAAATGTATTATTCCGAGAAACATTATGGGTCTTTAAATATACAGTACTATAATTTTGCTACTGCTAAGCTTTAATCTATTCAGTAGTTTTGGCTTAAATTTTTGTATGCCTGAAATGTTTACATAAGCACTTATACTTTTTCGTCTATACTTATCATTTATCTGGCTTTCCGCCTCGTCCCTTTCGCGAGCCGGCTAAACCTTTTGCACGGAAACTTTGTCGAGCAACGGAGCTCAATTACTAAACCAGTTTAAACTCGAAAACAAAGCCGGCTTCTAGTACCAACAATTCACTACTCGGAAAATGCCCGCATCCGGCAATCAGACAAATAACCAAAGTATAGACTAGAAACTTTAGAGTTATACCCAAAGGTAGCATTTTTAGAATCGGAAATCTAAACCAGAACAAACATGAGCATAAAGTACTTTCAAGTATTCTGGGATTTTCGACTATGACATGATCATTAGGAAATAAGATGGTAAAAACTTCTCAGAAAAAACTTGAGGCAACCAAGACTTTTATTTCTCACAGAACATGTACATATGTATGATTACAAACAAGGATAAACTAAGAATAAAAGGGACGTAGCTGAGCAATATTCCATGGTTTGTCTAACTCATCCGGATTTGTACTGCCTCCAGCTCTCTTTCTCTTCTTAGTAGCCGGTCTTTCTTTGATTGGCCTCATATCAGTTAAGTAGTACGAACCATTGTGCAATACTCGACTAACTAAAAAGGGCCCTTCCCATACTGGGGAAAGTTTGTGCTTTCTTTGTTGCACAAGCCGGAGAACCAAATCGCCTTTATTAAAAGATTTGTTTCTGACTCTCTGGCTATGATACTTGCGTAACTTCTGCTGATAGGTTGTTGATCTCATTTCAACAACGACGCGAACTTCTTCGACTAAGTCGAGATCATTTTGTCGAGAAATCTTGGCATCCTCTTCGATATACGCGTCCACTCTAGGAGAAGTGTGAATCAAATCACTAGGAAGAACTGCTTCTGCACCATAGACCAAGAAGAAAGGTGTGTATCCGGTTGACCTGTTCGGAGTTGTTCGTAAACTCCATATTACAGAGGGTAATTCCTCTGCCCAAGCCCCCGCAGCACGTCGTAGTGGTGCTTCGAGTCTCAGTTTTAGGCCTTGTAGGATTAAACCATTTGCTCTTTCAACTTGTCCGTTAGCCTGTGGATGTGCAACTGACGCAATGTCAAGCCAGATAGTTTGTTCATTGCAGAATTCGGCCAATGCTCCCATAGAGAAATTACTCCTGTTGTTCTTGATAATACTATGCGGATAACCATACCGGATTATAACATCCTCGACAAATCTTTTGGCTGTTGCTCCATCACAACTAGTGACGGGTTTAGCCTCAATCCATTTGGTGAATTTGTCCACCATCACTAAGAGGTGAGTAAATCCACTTGGAGACCGTTTAAACAGTCCTACCATGCCAAGCCCCCAGACCACGAAAGGCCATGTTATAGGTATTGTTCACAGCTGATCAGCCAGAACATGAGCTTGTTTGGCGTACTTTTGGCAGCCTTTGCACGTCTTGACTAGCCGTTTGGCATCTGCCTGAGCTGTAAGCCAAAAAAACTGTGTCTAAAAGCTTTTGCCACTAAAGATTTGGCTATAGCGTGGTGACCACACTTGCCTTCGTGGATTTCCCTTAAGATTTCCACTCCTTCTTACGGAGATACGCAGCGCTGAAAAACCCTAGACACACTCCGCTTATAGATCTCACCTTTAACTATAGTGTAGGCTTTCGCTCGTCGGATAATCTGCCGGCTCAGAACCTCGTCTTTGGGTAATTTGCCATCTACCAGATAATCAAGGTAGGATTGAGTCTAGCTAGGAATTATAGCCATAACTGCTATTAGAGGTGAGTCGGATTTGGTCGGATATTCCTCATCCACTCCCTTTATTGAGGGAACTTTGAGGTGTTCTAAAAAGCGCCATCCAGGACCTCTTTCCGTGCAGAGCCTATTCGAGATAATGCATCTGCTTCCTCATTTTTTGCTCCAGGGATGTGTTGAACCTCATACCCTTCGAACGATTTAGATAAATCATCCACGACAGCCTTATATGCTGCCATGTGTTTATTTGCATTACAAATATCCGACACTTGCTGAGCAACAAGATCTGAATCTCCATAACAGATCAAACGTCGGATGCCGATATCCTTAGCAATCCGGATTCATGCAGCAGTGCTTCATACTCGGCAATATTGTTTGTCGCTATGAAGTGGATCTGCAACACGTACAGAAGTTTATCTCCTTGGGGTGATTTGAGCACCACGCCAGACCCCGAGCCCCCTCGAGCCTTAGACCCATCAAAGTATAGGGTCCAATATTCTGACTTAGGGAGGGTCATATTCTCCTTCGTCTCTGTCCAATCAGCAACAAAGTCGGCAAGGATTTGGAATTTGATTGATGTCCGGGGTTTATACTCAATATCGAAAGTTGAAAGCTCTATGCCCCATTTGGCGACGCGTCTTGTGGCGTCACTGTTGTTAATTATGTCTCTCATGGGAGTTGTGCTCACCACAGTAATTGGATGCTCCTGGAAATAGTGTCGTAGCTTACGAGATGCTAGGAAAACACCATAAGCCAGCTTTTGATAGTGCGGATACCGTTGTTTTGATTCCGTTAGGACCTCGCTGACAAAATAAGTCGGACGCTGCACCAAGTGTTCTAGATTTTCCTCCGGTCTCTCCACTACCATGACGATACTAACGACTTTATTTGTCGCAGCAAGATAAAGCAACATCGGTTCCTGTGGTTCCGGTGCAGCAAGGATAGGAGCAGATGGGAGTACTTTCTTCAGGTCTTGTAATGTAGCTTCAGCTTCATCGGTCCACACAAAATCCTTGGTATTTTTCAGGAGTTTGTATAATGGTGCGGCTCTTTCACCGAGCTGGCTTACGAACCGACTGACTGCAGCGATGCAACCAGTTAGTCTTTATACATCCTTCAAGCAAGTTGGCCTAGAAATATTGAGTATAGCCTTGATTTTGTCTCGGTTCACCTCTATGCCTCTTTGAGACACGATGAAACCTAACAGTTTTCCGGCTAGAATTCCAAAGAAGCATTTCTTCGAATTAAGCATTATGTTGTATTTTCGTAGATTGGCGAACGTTTCCTCCAAGTCGGAAATCAGTGTTTCCTTCTTTTTGGACATCACCACAATGTCATCCACATATGCATTTACATTGCGTCTGAGTTGGTCGTGGAAGCAATGCTGCATCGTGCGCTGGTACGTAGCTCCTGCGTTCTTCAGCCCAAAGGGCATCGTAACAAAACAGAAGGTTCCAAAGGGGGTTATGAATGAGGTTTTGACTTTGTTAGATTCCTTCATCCGGATTTGATGATAAACGGAATATGCATCGAGAAAACAAAGGAGTTCCGAGCCTGCCGTAGAATCGATAACTTGATCAATCCTAGGCAGAGCGAACAGATCTTTTGGACAAGCCTTGTAGGCAGTATAATCAACACACATCCTTATATCAGTGGTGTCCTTTTTAGGGACCATTACAGGATTGGCCGACCACTCGGTGTGGATGACCTCTTCTATGAATTCGGCGAACTCGAGCCGTGCTAGTTCCTTAGCTATTGCCTTACGCTTTTTATCACCGAAACGTCGTAAGGACTGTTTGACGGGTTTAGCGTTCGGCTTTACATTTAAAGAGTGCTTGGCAAGTTCCCTAGGTACTCTGGTCATGTCATATGGCTGCCATGCAAAGATATCTTGATTTGCTTTGAGGAACTTGACGAGCGCACTTTCCTATGCGATATCTAGGCATACGCCTATCTGGGTCACCTTGGAGGGGTCATCATCCTTCAACGACATCTTCTTCGTCTCTTCTGATGCCTTGAACTCCAGATTCGGCTTTGTCACCTCCTTCATTGCGGGCATCTCAGACGAATCCATGCTCTTCTTGATCTCCTAGTACTCCTGGGCGTGCAGCACGGCTTCAGCAAAAGCGGCATTTCCATCTTCGCACTCTCATGCTTTCTTTGGGTCTCCCCTGATAGTGATCATGCCATTGGGACCTGGAATTTTCATCATATTGTAAATGTAACACGGACGAGCCATAAAAGCCCAGTAAGCCGGATGTCCGAATATAGCGTGGTACGCACTCTTGAACGGGACCACTTCGAAGGAAAGTGCCTCCATCCGATAGTTCTTTGGAGTTCCAAAGGTAACATCCAAAGTGATTTCTCCCAGGGAATTTGCTTGTCTTCCTGGGACAACCCCGTGAAAGATCACAGAGTTGTGGTTCAGCTGGGTCTCCGAGATCTTCATCCGGCGTAGCGTTTCGACATACAGATTATTAATACTACTGCCACCGTCCATGAGAGTCTTGGAGAAACCATAACCGTCAATGAGTGGATTGACGATTAATGCGTATTTTCCTCGCCTGTGCAACTTAGGCGGATGATCAGCGCGGTCAAATGTGATTGCCACTTCCGACCAGTCCAAGAATTGGGGGACAGCCGGAACTGTTGCATTGAGCTCATGTAGCACTGCCTTTTTGACTTTTGCTGGTTGAGATCCGAGGAAGGTGACATAAGTGTCTTTCTTGGTCGGAAATTTTTTCCTCCCTTCCGGCCTAGGATTCAAAGCATCAGCTTCCTCCATGTCAGAATCTTCCTTGGTCTCTTTATCTTTTTCGGGATTCTTTATTCCCTTCTTCCGCTTAGCCTTGTAGCCAGCGGTATCGTATCTTTTAATGTCGTCATTGAAACGACACTCGGCGTTGGTGTGGGACGAGCCCCCATTGGCGTCTAAGTGATGCACACATGGGTTATTGGCAATGTAGGCCCAAGAGTAGGTTTTGCCTGGTTGCTAGTCTCCTCTACCTTGCACTCTCGAAGTCCCACGACCATGCCCGCAGCCTCCTCCACGTCCTCCTCGTCCTCCAGACCTGAAAGTAGCAGGGACCACTGCTGTTTCCGCGTTGGGTTTCTCTTCCAAGGTATTCTTGCGCTTCTGAGCTTGCTGCTTTGGTTGTTTTGCCGACTGTGGCACACATAGGGCATTGAGTAATCCCTCTGCATCATCGTCAGCATCTGCATACTTGCTCGCTGTTTCTATCATCTCTCCCAAGTCAGTGACTTTGTCACACTTCAAGCGATGACGCAGTAAACCAATTGGGAGACCTGCAATGAAAGCTTCAATCGCAGTTTGGTCATTTACTCCTTCACAGGAGTTCTTGGTGTCGATCCATCGTTCAAGGTAATCCCGGCAAGTTTCTCTGGCTTTCTGGGTGCAACGCTGTAGGTCTCCGACCGTACAGGGCCTCCGGTATGTGCCTTCGAAATTCCGAAAGAACGCACTTTGCATGTCATACCAGTTGTGGATGGTGTTCTCCAGAAGTTCATTAAGCCATGATCGTGCCGTCTTCTGCAACATGAGTGGGAGATACTAGGTTGCGACCAGGCTGTTTCCGCCTTTGGCAATGCAACAAGCTTGGAAGAAATCATGTAGCCAGGTATCTGGCCGAGCAATGCCGTCGTAGGCTTGGATATGTCGTGAGATAGCAAATCCTTCCGGGAATCTTGTAGCTCTTATGCGTGGTCCGAAGCACTTTGGGCCCACGTATATATCATCATTTTCGTAGCATCGTGCCTCTATATTGGAGTTGATCCTGTGCCTTGCGTCGTTCGGGGATAGAGATTGTCCCGAGTGTCGGCTATGGCTGCGGTGCCTTGGAGTCGGACTTCGGCTTCTGCCATCACCTCCTCCACCATGGTGCCCTCCCTGGCCTCCTTGGGAGCCGTTGTGATGGCTACTTGGTGGAGAGGGTGGAGCAGCTGGGTTATTTCCGGCTGATCGCCGACCTCTGTCCGGAGCATCATTATTCCGGTTCTGGGGAGGGTCTTCATTGTGACGAGCCTCCTACCGGCTTGTCTCAGCATGGTGTCTGTCGTTCCTTCGCCCGTCATCCGGATGACTTGCATGTCTAGGAGGTGGCATTCTTTGTCGATCCTCATCCCGACGTTTCTCTTTATCATCGTCCCTGCGGTCTTTTGACTCTCGCCGGGGCGGGTTCCTCGGATTCAGTGTAGCAATTGCCTGTTGCTCTGCAACTGGGTTAACGTTACGCCAGTCACACGCAACTTTGTGGTGCTGTCCCAAAGATCCGGTTCTTGAGTAATTGTCCTCCCGGCTATTGGAACGGTGGTGCTGCTCCGGAACGCGCTGGGGTCTTACGTCAGCCCATGCCGGATCTGTGCGACACTAGTCGGAATCAGAGACCAGCTTTTGACTTCCGGACATGGCGACCTTTTGCTGCTCCAGTCCCTTATTGAGTAACTTGATGCCCAACCGGATCTGCTCTGGGCCTAGATTAGCCAATAGAATCTCTCGGGATGCAACGGTGTTCTGTACTAGGGTTGGATACACCCAATCCCCTTTGATATCTTTCCGAGGCTTCCCCATTTCCTCTCCGAAAAGGACGGCGTGAATCTGCGGGAATTGGTTGTCATTAGTATGACGCTTCCTAGTCTTCTGGTATTGCCTGGAGTTGTACTTCTCCGCAGATGCCATGCATTTCTTTTCCTCCTCAATGTTTTTGGCTTCATCGAGGAGTACTTGATGACGCGCTTCTAGGGCATGTGCCCTCTCGTCCAGTTCTTCAGTAGTAAGTTCTGCAGCTATAGGAATAGGTGTGGTTAATGCAGCATCGATGAGCTTACGCGCACCTTCAGTGATCACGTGTCCATCCATCGATTCTTCTTTTTTGGGCTCGTCTGGGATAAGCGCTCCATCCGAGTCTTCCTCGTATTCCTCGGCAATCACCTGCTCTGCCGGAGGGTCTTTTGCCGGGGTCTTGTTCTTCTTCTTTGCCTTCTTGGCAGCGCCGGTAGCAAAGACGGTTCTGGGTCCGTTTCCTAGAGTCAAGCTCTGATCGGTACTTTCGGACATCTGGACCTCGGGATTATCTCTGACTTCCATGTCATCCTGCGCTTTGGGAGAGTGTTCCCTGTATTCTTAATCCATGGCTTCTCCTTCCTCTGCAGCTTTGGAGTTATACCCCTCTTCATATTCCACGGAGAACTTTCAGAAATCTGCTGACGTCATTGATTCATCCGAGGATGCGGGTACGTCGGCGTTTGTTCCAATCGCCTCCAGCACAGAGTCAGTGTTGTCTCCAGCATCGGCAGAGACGGATCCGGATCCCACATATCCGACGAAGTGCGATGCGTGCTTCCTGAGGTACCTGCGGCTCTCGCGATCGGTGTTGACGAAACGTTTGATGGTCTCGAGGATTTCATCTACGCTAGAGTTTTGCATCATCATGCGTCTTAGCGTGTATCTCAGGAAAGGCCTATCTGTCCCGGCGTCATCAGAGCCGGAATCAGTGTCGTTGCTATGCTCCTCCTGGATTTTGACTTCAGCGGGTGGGTCGATCTGGGATTCGACTTCTCCAGGGAGATCCACTCCAGATTCAACTTGGGCCGCCAGGTCTGCCTCAGGCTCGGATTTCTCCACCATCTCCATAACTGGTGCGGGCTGGGTGGGATTAGGGTTTCCTGAGATCCGGAACTCTGCCGCCTCCGCGGACAAAGGGGACCCAGAAATTTCCTCTGCCTCTATCATCAGCGCTGGGTGGGTGGGACAGGTTCAGCAAAACCGATGTAAACATCGATCTCACCAAAAGACATGATGGTGTAGGCAGTTATAGCCTCCTAGTCGGAATCCAGGTCTCGTCGAGAATAATGAGAGGGACGTCGCTGGCGTAGAGGATGCGACCGACGGCGATAGTCTTGCCGATTCCGATTCTTGCATATTCCGCTCAGAATGCAGATCCAAATCTCACTTGCCCCACGGTAGGCGCCAACTGTCATCGGATTTATGACAAGTACGCCATGAGGGGGTCCTCGGGGCGTGCGGAAGAGAGGGGTGTGAGACGTACGGTGTTCCAGGGCGGTGAGCACACAAGTTTACCCAGGTTCGAATCCGTCAGCTTTGGACGGATCCTACTCTTGCTAGCAATCCAGTAATACGGCAGAGCCGGAATATGGGTTACAAGGGTTCGCCTGTGCAAGTTGAGATTGTAGACTATTGAGGGTGCCCTAAAGGCTCTCCCTAGGACGGCTTATATAGAAATCCGGCTTAGGGTTTACAGGAGAGATCTATCCGGCTACGACTGAGAGTCGGTTATAGAGTACATCTTGAACTACAAGTAACACTATGGGCCTAAGTCGGTAAGTCTTCTGGGCCTTCCCATAGCCGGATTGGACTCCGCCTCTTCTCCCTGAATGGGCCGCCCGTAAAGCAAAGCTCTAAACCGAAGTGGGCCACCCTGGTCAGTGAGGACTGTGAGGATACCCGGAAAGTATATCCCCAACAGACATGCAATGACTCGAGCTGTTGTTTATGAAAAGAACACACATGCAATGACACTGGTGGATCCATATGTGGTTTGTGAAAAGAACAAACATTCAATGAACTCTAGTGGATCCATATGTGGTTTATGAGAATAACACACATGCAATGACTCTAGTTGTGGTTCATGAAAAGAATAGACATGTAATGACTCTAGATGTGGTTAACAAAAAGAACCCACATGTAATGACTCTTGTGGATCCATATGTGGTTAATGAAAAGAACACACATGCAATGACTCTGGTGGATCCACATATGGTTTGTGAAAAGAACACACATTCAATGACTCTAGTTGTGGTTCATGAAAAGAACACACATACAATGACACTGGTGGATCCATGTGGTTCATGAAAAGAACACACATGCAATGACTCTGATTGATCCATATGTGGTTTATGAAAAGAACACACATGCAATGACTCTGGTGCTGGTTTAGGATAAGAACACACATGCAATGACTCTAGTGGATCCATATGTGGTTTGTGAAAAGAACACACATGCAATGACACTGGTGGATCCATATGGTTCATGAAAATAATACACATGCAATGACTCTGGTGGATCCATATGTGGTTTATGACAAGAACACACATGCAATGACTCTACTGCTGGTTTAGGATAAGAACACACATGCAATGACTCTAGTGGATCCATATGTGGTTTGTGAAAAGAACACACATGCAATGACACTGCTGGATCCATATGGTTCATGAAAATAACACACATGCAATGACCCTGGTGGATCCATATGTGGTTTATGAGAAGAACAGACATGCAATGACTCTAGCTACGGTTTATGAAAAGAACACACATCCAATGACACTGGTGGATCCATATGTGGTTTGTGAAAAGAACACACATTCAATGAACTCTAGTGGATCCATATGTGGTTTATGAGAATAACACACATGGCATGACTCTAGTTGTGTTTCATGAAAAGAACAGACAAGTAATGACTCAAGCTGTGGTTAATGAAAAGAACACTCATGCAATGACTCTAGTGGATCCATATGTGGTTAATGAAAAGAACACAGATGCAATGACTCTGGTGGATCCACATGTGGTTTGTGAAAAGAACACACATTCAATGACACTGGTGGATCCATGTGGTTTATGAAAAGAATAGACATGCAATGACTCTGGTGGATCCATATGTGGTTTGTGAAAAGAACACACATTCAATTACTATAGTTGTGGTTCATGAAAAGAACACACATGCAATGACACGGGTGGATCCATGTGGTTCATGAAAAGAACACATATGCAATGACTCTAGTGCTGGTTTAGCATAAGAACACACATGCAATGACTCTAGTGGATCCATATGTGGTTTGTGAAAAGAACACACATGCAATGACTCTAGTGGATCCATGTGGTTTATGAAAACAATAGACATGCAATGACACTGGTGGATCCATATGTGGTTTGTGAAAAGAACACACATTCAATGAACTCTAGTGGATCCATATGTGGTTTATGAGAATAACACACATGCAATGACACTACTTGTGGTTCATGAAAAGAACACACATGTAATGACTCTAGCTATTGTTAATGAAAAGAACACACATCCAATGACTCCTGTGGATCCATATGTGGTTAATGAAAAGAACACACAATGACACTATCGGATCCATATGTGGTTTGTGAAAAGAACACACATTCAATGACACTGGTGGATCCATGTGGTTTACGAAAAGAATAGACATGCAATGACTCTGGTGGAACCATATGTGGTTTGTGAAAAGAACACACATTCAATGACTCTAATTGTTGTTCATGAAAAGAACACACATGCAATGACACTGGTGGATCCATGTGGTTCATGAAAAGAACAGACATGCAATGACTCTGGTGGATCCATATATGGTTTGTGAAAATAACACACATGCAATGACTCTAGTTGTGGTTCATGAAAAGAATACACATGTAATGACACTAGTGGATCCATGTGGTTCATGAAAAGAACACACGTACAATGACTCTAGTGGATCCATATGTGGTTTATGAAAAGAACTCATATGCAATGACACTGGTGGATCCATATGTGGTTTGTGAAAAGAACACACATTCAATGAACTCTAGTGGATCCATGTGGTTTGTGAAAAGAACACCCATTCAACGAACTTTAGTGGATCGATATGTGGTTTATGAGAATAACACACATGGAATGACTCTAGTTGTTGTTCATGAAAAGAACAGACAAGTAATGACTCTAACCGTGGTTAATGAAAAGAACACTCATGGTGTAACACCCCGTCCACTCCTGGGCCCAGGGGTGTCACTCTTGGCAGCTTAATAGGATATCTAGTCTGGCCCCACAGACCAACACTAGTCTTTTCTGTGCACTTTGTCCTCACTCGTGCGCACCCGGTTACCCACTTCCCGGTCGGTCACCCATCCTAGAATTGCTCTAGGCCAAGCACATTTAACCTTAGAGTTCTTTTCGAATGAGCTTCCGGAAAAGAAGTTCCAACTTGTTGATATGGGTATCCTATCAATCCTATTAAGCCATGTGCCTGGATCTCACATACACCCACCCTTTAGAAGATCGATCAAGCACACCCCAGGAACGTTCCCTCTTGGTACACGTCTGTGCGTCTAGTGCCGGCACATGTGCCATGCCGTGTCCACTCCGGGCCACACGCATCATGCTCCACATGTCCCGCCACTGACCCGCACACACCTGTGTAATCGCAAGGGTCGGCTCTGATACCACTTGTAACACCCCGTCCACTCCTGGGCCCGGGGGGTGTCACTCCTGGCAGCTTAATAGGATATCTAGACTGGCCCCACATACCAACACTAGTCTTTTCTGCGCACTTTGTCCTCACTCGTACGCACTCGGTTACCCACTTCCCGGTCGGTCACCCATCCTAGAATTGCTCTAGGCCAAGCACGCTTAACCTTAGAGTTCTTTTCGAATGAGCTTCCGGAAAAGAAGTTGCAACTTCTTGATATGGGTATCCTATCAATCCTATTAAGCCATGTGCCTGGATCTCACATATGCAATGACTCTAGTGGATCCATGCGGTTTATGAAAACAATAGGCATGCAATGACTCTGGTGGATCCATATGTGGTTCATGAAAAGAACACACATACAATAACACTAGTGGATCCATGTGGTTCATGAAAAGAACACACATGCAATGACTCTGGTTGATCCATATGTGGTTTATCAAAAGAACACAAATGCAATGACTCTGGTGTTGGTTTAGGATAACAACACACATGCAATTACTCTAGTGGATCCATATGTGCTTTGTGAAAAGAACACACATGCAATGACACTGGTGGATCCATATGGTTCATGAAAATAACACACATGCAATGACTCTGGTGGATCCATATGTGGTTTAGGACAAGAACAGACATGCAATGACTCTAGCTGTGGTTTGTGAAAAGAACACACATTCAATGAACTCTAGTTGATCCATATGTGGTTTATCATAATAACACACATGCAATAACACTACTTGTGGTTCATGAAAATAATAGACATGTAATGACCCTAGCTATGGTTAATGAAAAGAACACACATCCAATGACTCTAGTGGATCCATATGTGGTTAATGAAAAGAACACACATGCAATGACACTAGTGGATCGATATGTGGTTTGTGAAAAGAACACACATTCAATGACACTGGTAGATCCATGTGGTTTATTAAAAGAATAGACATGCAATGACTCTTGTGGATCCATATGTGGTTTGTGAAAAGAACACACATTCAATGACTCTAGTTGTGGTTCATGAAAATTACACACATGCAATGACACTGGTGGATCCATGTGGTTCATGAAAAGAATACATTTGCAATGACTCTGGTGGATCCATATGTGGTTTGTGAAAATAACACACATGCAATGACTGTAGTTGTGGTTCATTAAAAGAATACACATGCAATGACACTAGTGGATCCAATTGGTTCATGAAAAGAACACACATATAATGACTCTCATGGATCCATATGTGGTTTATGAAAAGAACACACATGCAATGACACTGGTGGATCCATATGTGGTTTGTGAAAAGAACACACATTCAATGAACTCTAGTGGATCCATGTGATTTGTGAAAAGAACACACATTCAATGAACTCTATTGGATCCATGTGTGGTTTATGAGAATAACACACATGGCATGACTCTAGATGTGGTTCATGAAAAGAACAGACAAGTAATGACTCTAGTTGTGGTTAATGAAAAGAACACTCATGCAATGACTCTAGTGGATCCATATGTGGTTAATGAAAAGAACATAGAGGCAATGACTCTGGTGGATCCACATGTGGTTTGTGAAAATAACACACATTCAATGACACTGGTGGATCCATGCGGTTTATGAAAAGAACAGATATGCAATGACTCTGGTGGATCCATATGTGGTTTGTGAAAAGAACACACATGCAATGACTCTAGTGGATCCATGTGGTTTATGAAAAGAACAGACATACAATGACTCTGGTGGATCCGTATGTGGTTTGTGAAAAGAACACACATTCAATGACTCTAGTTGTGGTTCATGAAAAGAACACACATACAATGACACTAGTGGATCCATGTGGTTCATGAAAAGAACACACATGCAATGACTCTAGTTGATCCATAAATGGTTTATGAAAAGAACACACATGGAATGACTCTAGTGGATCCATATGTGGTTTGTGAAAATAACACACATGCAATGACACTGGTGGATCCATATGGTTCATGAAAATAACACACATGCAATGACTCTGGTGCTAGTTTAGGATAAGAACGCACATCCAATGACTCTAGTGAATCCATATGTGGTTTATGAAAAGAACAGACATGTAATGACTCTAGCTATGGTTAATGAAAATAACACACATCCAATGACTCTAGTGGATCCATATGTTGGTAATGAAAAGAACACACATGCAATGACACTAGTGGATCCATATGTGGTTTGTGAAAAGAACACACATTCAATAACACTGGTGGATCCATGTGGTTTATGAAAAGAATAAACATGCAATGACTCTGGTGGACCATATGTGGTTTGTGAAAAGAACACACATTCAATGACTCCAGTTGTGGTTCATGAAAATAACACACATGCAATGACACTGGTGGATCCATGTGGTTCATGAAAATAACAGACATGCAATGACTCTGGTGGATCCATATGTGGTTTGTGAAAATTAGACAAATGCAATGACTCCAGTTGTGGTTCATGAAAACAATACACATGCAGTGACACTAGTGGATCCAATTGGTTCATGAAAAGAACACACATATAATGACTCTGGTGGATCCATATGTGGTTTATGAAAAGAACACAAATGCAATGACACTGGTTGATTCGTATGTGGTTTGTGAAAAGAACAAACATTCAATGAACTCTAGTGGATCCATGTGATTTGTGAAAAGAACACACACTCAACGAACTCTAGTTGATCCATTTGTGGTTTATGAGAATAACACACATGGCATGACTCTAGTTGTGGTTCATAAAAAGAACAAACAAGTAATGACTCTAGCCGTGGTTAATGAAAAGAACACTCATGCAATGACTCTAGTGGAGCCATATGTGGTTAATGAAAAGAACACAGATGCAATGCCTCTGGTGGATCCACATGTGGTTTGTGAAAAGAACACACATTCAATGACACTGGTGGATCCATGTGGTTTATGAAAAGAACAGACATGCAATGACTCTGGTGGATCCATATGTGGTTTGTGAAAAGAACACACATTCAATGACTCTGGTGCTGGTTTAAGATAAGAACACACATGCAATGACTCTAGTGGATCCATACGTGGGTTGTGAAAAGAACACACATGCAATGACACTCGTGGATCCAGATGGTTCATGAAAATAACACACATGCAATGACTCTGGTGGATCCATATGTGGTTTAGACAAAAACAGACATGAAATGACTCTAACTATGGTTTACGAAAATAATACACATGCAATGACTCTAGTGGATCCATATGTGGTTAATGAAAAGAACACGCATCCAATGAAACTAGTGGATCCATATGTGGTTTGTGAAAAGAACACACATTCAATGACACTGGTGGATCCATGTGGTTTATGAAAAGAATAGACATGCAATGACTCTTGTGGATCCATATGTGGTTTGTGAAAAGAACATACATTCAATGACTCTAGTTGTTGTTCATGAAAATAACACACATGCAATGACACTGGTGGATCCATGTGGTTCATGAAAAGAATAGACATGCAATGACTCTGGTGGATCCATATGTGGTTTGTGAAAATAACACACATGCAATGAATCTAGTTGTGGTTCATGAAAAGAATACACATGCAATGACACTAGTGGATCCAATTGGTTCATGAAAAGAACACACATATAATGACTCTGGTGGATCCATATGTGGTTTATGAAAAGATGTAGGGGTTCGTAGCATGGAAAACAAAAATTTTCTATCGCATACAAACAAACAAGCCAAGATCTATCTACTAGATTGTAGCAACGAGTCGATGGAATAACTCACCCTCGAAGATTCCAAAGTGTTTAACGAGAGCAGATTCTCGTGGGTGATGTAGTCGTACTCTTTCCGATCTCAAGATCGCGTAGACGATCCTTCCGGCGTCGCGTTCCCGCAGCGCTCCCGCAGTCGGTCACACGTTCGGTACTCGACGAAGACCTTCCTCTCCCTTGTTCCAGCAGGCAGCGGAGGTTGTAGCACTCTCCTCGCGATTCCGGCAGCACAACGGCGTGGTACCGGAGGTAGAGGGGAAATCCCGCAGGGCTTCGCCTTAAGCCGGTGCGAGTATGGTGGAGCTTATGAGAGAGGCTATTAGTGGTCTAGTAATTAGACACACCAATTAGAAGGCTCTAAACCAATTAGAAGGCTCTAAACCAATTAGAAGGCTCTAAACCGAATAGCTCTAAACCGGGGTCTAGATCTAGGGTTTAGTTTAGAGGATAGGAAACTTGTGTGTCTAGGAGGGGAGCCCTGCCCCTCCCTTTATAGGTGGGAGGGCCGGCGGCCAAGGGGAGGAGTTCCTCCCCAACTCGGCCTAGGGAGGTGCGCCGGCCAAGGGGAGGAACCCTCCTCCAACTCGGCCTCCACTTTTCCCACTTCCCAAAACTGCCGTTTGACTTTCAAACTAGCCGTTTGACTTTTCAATTTAGGATTTAAATAAATCCTTCATTTGGGACAGCAAGAATACTTAGTACATGATGCAATCATTCCAATATGCAATGACACATTCATGTACCCTTCCCCCTCCGGAGTGCCGGACATTCCGGGACCTTCTAGAATGTTCCCGATGAAAACACCGGAACCATTCCCCAACTCCAAAACGGGACTTTCCTTATATGAATCTTATTCTCCGGACCATTCCGGATCACCTCGTGATATCCCGGATCCCATCCGAGACTCCGAACAACATTCGGTCTCTTTCTCATAATACCATAACTACTCAAACAACGTCGAATCCTTAAGTGTGTCTCCCTACGGTTCGTGAATTATGCAGACATGATCGAGACACTTCTCCGAACAATAACCAATAGAGGAATCTGGAAATTCATATGGCTCCCACATATTTCTACGATTACTTTGCGATCGAATGAACCACTTACATACGATACCAATTTCCCTTTGTCTCACGATATGTTACTTATCCGAGGTTATGATCGTCGGTATCTCTGCATACCTAGTTCATCCTCGTTATTGATAAGTACTCTTTTCTCGTTCCCGTGATATGTGATCCCTTGTGACCAAGTCACATGCTTGCAAGCTAATTGGATGACATTTCACCGAGAGGGCCCAGAGAATATCTATCCGTCATGTGGATGGACAAATCCCACTCTTGATCCATGTGTTTCAACCAATACTTTCCGAACACTCAATGCCACCTTTATAGCCACCCTGTTACGGTGTGGTGTTTGATGACATCAAAGCATCCATCCAGCAAAGGTGATATGCATGATCTCATGGTCGAAGGAATTAGGTTACTATGTATCAGAAAGCATATAGCAATTGAACTATTGAAATGACTTGATCTTTATGCTACGCTTGTCTATAGGAGTATGTCCACCATATCATTCTCCTAACGATATGATCTTGTTGTTGATAACATCTCAATGTTCATGACAAAGAAACCACATCATCAATCAACCAACAAGCTAGTGAAGTATAGAGGCCATACTAGGGACTTCAAATTAAGTTTACAAATCACACAAGTATTAATGGTTTCCTTGTTAATACTATTATAGCATGAATGCAAACATTTATCATAAACACAAAGATATAATAATAACTATATTTATTATTGCCTCTAGGGCATATCTCCAACAGTCTCCCACTTGCACTAGAGTCATCTAATCTAGATTACATGGTAATATACCGAACACCCATGGCAGTTTGGTGTTGGTCATGTTTTGCCCTCGGGAGAGGTTTAGTCAACGGATCCGCCACATTCAGATCTGTGTGTACTTTGCAAATCTTTATATCCCCATCCTGGATATGTTCTCGAATAGCGTGAAAACGCAGCTTGATATGCTTCAGCTTCTTGTGTGACCTTGGTTCTTGCGCATTGGCTATGGCGCCCATGTTATCACAGTAGATAGACATTGGGTCCAGCGCACTTGGAACCACACCCAGCTCTGTAATGAACTCTTTCATCCATATCGCTTCTTGTGAAGCCTCCGAAGCAGCCATGTATTCCGATTCAGTTGAAGATCTCGCCACAACGCTTTGCTTTGCACTCCTCCAGCTAACTGCTGCACCATTCAAAATAAATACGTATCCAGATTGTGATTTAGAATCATCCGGATCGGTGTTCCAACTAGCATCGGTGTAACCATTAACAACGAGCTGTTCATCACCTCCATAAGAAAGAACCATATCCTTAGTTCTTCTCAAGTACTTAAGGATGTTTTTGACCGCTGTCCAATGATCCACTCCTGGATCACTTTGATATCTGCTAGTTAAACTAACAGCATATGCAATGTCGGGTCTAGTACATAGCATGGCATACATTAGAGATCCTATGGCTGAGGCATAGGGAGTCTTACTCATTCTTTCTCTATCTTCTGCCGATGTCGGACTTTGAGTTTTACTCAAGGTCGTATTGGGCAACATGGGCAAGAACCCTTTCTTGCTATCTTCCATTCCAAACCTCTTTAGAACTTTGTCCAAATATGTACTTTGTGACAATGATATTTGGCGTTTCGATCTATCTCTATAAATCTTTATGCCTAATATTTAAGCTGCTTCGCCAAGATCCTTCATTGAAAAACTATTATTCAAATACTCTTTGACACTATTAAGAAGGTCTACATCATTCCCAATCAACAATATGTCATCCACATATAGTATTAAGAATGCTACAGAGCTCCCACTCACTTTCTTGTAAATACAAGCTTCTCCATAAGTTTGTATAAAACCAAAACTTTTGATTACCTTATCAAAACGTTGATTCCAACTTCGGGATGCTTGCTTCAATCCATAGATGGACCGTTGAAGCTTGCATACCTTGTTAGCATCTTTAGGATCGACAAAACCTTTGGGTTGTATCATATACAACTCTTCATCAATGTCTCCATTGAGGAATGCTGTTTTGACATCCATCTGCCATATCTCATAATCATAATATGCAGCGACTGCTAACATAATCCTCACAGACTTTAGCTTCGCTACCGGTGAGAAAGTCTCATCGTAGTCAACTCCTTGAATTTGTCGAAACCCTTTTGCGACAAGTCGAGCTTTATAGACAGTAACGTTACCATCAGCATCTGTTTTCTTCTTGAAAATCCATTTGTTCTCGACAGCCTTCCGGCCATCCGGTAAGTCCACCAAAGTCCATACTTGGTTTTCGTACATGGATCCAATCTCGGATTTCATGGCTTCTTGCCATTTATTGGAATCTGGGCTCATCATCGCTTCCTCATATGTCTCGGGGTCATCGGTGTTGTCCACCAACATGACATTCATAACGGAATCATACCAATCTGGAGTGGTACGAGTTCTCGTTGACCTCCGAGGCTCTGTAGCAACTTCAACCGAAGTTTCATGATCACTATCATTAGCTTCCTCTCTTATTGGTGCAGGCACCACAGGAACTTCTTCCGGTGCTGCGCTACTCGCAATTTCGAGAGAAGGTTCGACAACCTCGTCAAGTTCTACTTTCCTTCCAGTCACTTCTTTAGAGAGAAATTCCTTCTCTAGAAAGGATCCATTCTTGGCAACGAAGATTTTGCCTTCGGATCTATGATAGAAGGTATACCCAATAGTTTCCTTCGGGTATCCTATGAAGACGCATTTTTCCGCTTTGGGTTCAAGCTTGTCCGGCTGTAACTTCTTTACATAGGCTTCGCATCCCCAAACTTTAAGGAACGACAATTTAGGTTTCTTCCCAAACCATAATTCATACGGTGTCGTTTCAACGGATTTAGACGGTGCCCTATTTAAAGTGAATGCGGCTGTTTCTAATGCATAACCCCAAAATGATAGTGGTAAATCTGTAAGTGACATCATAGAACGAACCATATCTAAGAGAGTTCGATTATGACGTTCAGACACACCATTACGCTGTGGTGTTCCCGGCGGTGTCAATTGTGAAAGTATTCCGCATTTCTTCAAATGCTTGCCAAACTCGTAACTTAGATATTCACCTCCACGATCAGAACGTAGAAACTTAATCTTCTTGTTACGTTGATTCTCTACCTCACTTTGAAACTCCTTTAAACTTCTCGAAAGTTTCGGACTTATGTTTCATGAAATAGATATACCCATATCTACTCAAATCATCCGTGAAGGTAAGAACATAACGATAACCACCGCGCGATGCTACACTCATTGGACCACACACATCGGTATGTATGATTTCCAATAAGTCTGTAGCTCGCTCCATCATACCAGAAAATGGAGTCTTAGTCATTTTACCCATCAGACATGCCTCGCATCTTTCAAGTGATTCAAAATCAAGTGATTCAAGAAGTCCATCGGAATGGAGTTTCTTCATACGCTTCACTCCAATGTGACCAAGACGACAGTGCCACATATAGGTCAAATTATCGCTTGATTTCAAACGTTTAGCCTCAATGTTATTAATATGTGTATTTCTACTATCGAGATTAAATATGAATAGACCATCTATCAAAGGTGCATGTGCATAAAACACATTACTCATATAAATCGAACAACCATTATTCTCGGATTTAAACAAGTAACTGTCTCGCAATAAACAAGATCCTGATATAATGTTCATGCTTAATGCAGGCACCAAATAACAATTATTTAAGTATAAAACTAATCCCGATGGTAGATGAAGAGGTAGCGTGCCGACCGCGATCACATCAACCTTTGATCCGTTTCCTACGCGCATCGTCACCTCGTTCTTCGCTAGCTTCCGTTTATTCTGCAGCTCCTGTTTCGAGTTACAAATATGAGCAACCGAACCAGTATCAAATACCCAGGCACTACTACGAATACTAGTGAGATACACATCAATAACATGTATATCAGATATACCTTTCTTCTTGATGTTGCCGTTCTTCAAATCTGCCAAGTACCTTGGGCAATTCCGCTTCCAGTGACCTTCTCCCTTGCAGTAAAAGCACTCAGTATCAGGCTTGGGTCCAGCCTTGGTCTTCTTCGTCGGCGTGGTAACTTTCTTACCACCCTTCTTGAAGTGTCCCTTTTGCTTAGACTTGCCTTTCTTGAATTTGGTGGTCTTATTGACCATCAACACTTGGTGCTCTTTCTTGATCTCCACTTCTGCAGATTTCAACATAGCAAATAGTTCTGGCAACTCTTTGTTCATGTTCTGCATGTTGTAGTTCATCACAAAGTTCTTGTAACTTGGTGGTAGTGATTGGAGGATGCGGTAAACTCCCAAAGTATTAGGAATCACTATACCCAAACTTTGAAGTTTATTTGCGTGCCCAGACATCTTAAGCACATGCTCACTGACGGAGCTACCCTCTTCCATCTTGCAGTTAAAGAACTTTTCAGAAGCTTCATAACTTTCAATTGCCGCATGAGTCTCAAAGATTAATTTGAGATCCTCGACAATATCATATGGATCTGACTCTTCAAACCTTTTCTGAAGCTCCGATTCTAAACCATACAAGATAGCACACTGAACTATGGAGTACTGATTCTTCCGAGCGAGGTAAACATTCTTTACTTCATCGGTAGCATCAGCTGCAGGTGGGTCACCTAGCGGTGCATCCAGCACATAGGTCAAATTACCAGCTGTGAGGACAATCCTCAAATTGCGGAACCAATCCGCGAAGTTGCTTCCATTGTTTTTCAACTTTTCTTTCTCTAGGAACGCATTAAAATTGATGGTAGGGGCTGCCATTGATCTACAACATATTTGCAATAGTTTAGACTAAGTTTATGACAAATTGAGTTCAAATTAATTAGTGAAATTAAACTAGGTGAACTCCCACTCAAAACAACATCCCTCACATTGTTTTAGTGATCACACGAACCAAATCCACTACATCAACACCGATCATCACGAGAGTTGATATAGTTTCAATGGCGAACAATCATCATGTTCATCATATCTACTATATGATTCATGCTTTACCTTTCGGCGATCCGTGTTCCTGAGGCCATGTCTGTACATGCTAGGCTCGTCAAGATCAAACCTTAGCTTCCGCATAAGCAAATCTGGCTTGCTTACGTTGTATTCACCCGCGGAATCAAAGACACCCGATCATCACGTGGTGCTTCGAAGCAGCAAGCTTTGGCAACGGTGCATACTAAGGGTGAACACTTTAGAACTTGAAATTTATGTGCATGAGGGATCATCTTATAATGCTACCGTCGTCTACTAAGCAATACAAGATGCATAAAGGATTAACATCACATGCAATTCATAATATGTGATATGATATGGCCTTTCTTCTTTGTGCTTCCGATCTCCATCTTCAAGCACGAATATGATCTCCATCATCACCGGCATAGCATCAAGGTCAATGACGCTTCTCCATGGTTGTCGTCCACCAGCTTCAACTATTACAACTATTTTGAATAGACACGCAGGTCTTAACAGAAATTAAAGACAACCATATGGCTCCTACCGGTTGCCAACTTACAATAAGGAACATTGCATACATCAAATATAATCACAATCATGGCCATATCACATCACTGCACACCCCTGCAAAACAAAGTTAGACGCTTCTACTTTCTTTGCATATTTTACGTGGTTTGGGGCTTTCCATAAGTGTCGTTCTAACTTACGAACAATAACCACAACATTGATACTAGCATTGTTGATCACCCGTTGTAAATTGGATCTTTACTATGCTAGGAGAAACAGGCACCCGCAAAGCCACTTATGCAAAACGAGTTGCATGTCAAGCGTGGAGCAAGTCTCATGAACGATGTCATGTAAGGTTAGCCCGGGCCGCTTCATCCCAACATACCGCAAGATGCAAAGTACACAAAAAGCAATCTACAATAAAAGCATCAACGCCCACAATGACCATTGTGTTCTACTCGTGCAACAGATCTACATATAGACACGGCTCTGATACCACTGTAGGGGTTCGTAGCATGGAAAACAAAAAATTTCTATCGCATACAAACAAACAAGCCAAGATCTATCTACTAGATTGTAGCAACGAGTCGATGGAATAACTCACCCTCGAAGATTCCAAAGTGTTTAACGAGAGCAGATTCTCGTGGGTGATGTAGTCGTACTCTTTCCGATCTCAAGATCGCGTAGACGATCCTTCCGGCGTCGCGTTCCCGCAGCGCTCCCGCAGTCGGTCACACGTTCGGTACTCGACGAAGACCTTCCTCTCCCTTGTTCCAGCAGGCAGCGGAGGTTGTAGCACTCTCCTCGCGATTCTGGCAGCACAACGGCGTGGTACCGGAGGTAGAGGGGAAATCCCGCAGGGCTTCGCCTTAAGCCGGTGCGAGTATGGTGGAGCTTATGAGAGAGGCTATTAGTGGTCTAGTAATTAGACACACCAATTAGAAGGCTCTAAACCAATTAGAAGGCTCTAAACCAATTAGAAGGCTCTAAACCGAATAGCTCTAAACCGGGGTCTAGATCTAGGGTTTAGTTTAGAGGATAGGAAACTTGTGTGTCTAGGAGGGCCCTGCCCCTCCCTTTATAGGTGGGAGGGCCGGCGGCCAAGGGGAGGAGTTCCTCCCCAACTCGGCCTAGGGAGGTGCGCCGGCCAAGGGGAGGAACCCTCCTCCAACTCGGCCTCCACTTTTCCCACTTCCCAAAACTGCCGTTTGACTTTCAAACTAGCCGTTTGACTTTTCAATTTAGGATTTAAATAAATCCTTCATTTGGGACAGCAAGAATACTTAGTACATGATGCAATCATTCCAATATGCAATGACACATTCATGTACCCTTCCCCCTCCGGAGTGCCGGACATTCCGGGACCTTCTAGAATGTTCCCGATGAAAACACCGGAACCATTCCCCAACTCCAAAACGGGACTTTCCTTATATGAATCTTATTCTCCGGACCATTCCGGATCACCTCGTGATATCCCGGATCCCATCCGAGACTCCGAACAACATTCGGTCTCTTTCTCATAATACCATAACTACTCAAACAACGTCGAATCCTTAAGTGTGTCTCCCTACGGTTCGTGAATTATGCAGACATGATCGAGACACTTCTCCGAACAATAACCAATAGAGGAATCTGGAAATTCATATGGCTCCCACATATTTCTACGATTACTTTGCGATCGAATGAACCACTTACATACGATACCAATTTCCCTTTGTCTCACGATATGTTACTTATCCGAGGTTATGATCGTCGGTATCTCTGCATACCTAGTTCATCCTCGTTACTGATAAGTACTCTTTTCTCGTTCCCGTGATATGTGATCCCTTGTGACCAAGTCACATGCTTGCAAGCTAATTGGATGACATTTCACCGAGAGGGCCCAGAGAATATCTATCCGTCATGTGGATGGACAAATCCCACTCTTGATCCATGTGTTTCAACCAATACTTTCCGAACACTCAATGCCACCTTTATAGCCACCCTGTTACGGTGTGGTGTTTGATGACATCAAAGCATCCATCCAGCAAAGGTGATATGCATGATCTCATGGTCGAAGGAATTAGGTTACTATGTATCAGAAAGCATATAGCAATTGAACTATTGAAATGACTTGATCTTTATGCTACGCTTGTCTATAGGAGTATGTCCACCATATCATTCTCCTAACGATATGATCTTATTGTTGATAACATCTCAATGTTCATGACAAAGAAACCACATCATCAATCAACCAACAAGCTAGTGAAGTATAGAGGCCATACTAGGGACTTCAAATTAAGTTTACAAATCACACAAGTATTAATGGTTTCCTTGTAAATACTATTATAGCATGAATGCAAACATTTATCATAAACACAAAGATATAATAATAACTATATTTATTATTGCCTCTAGGGCATATCTCCAACAAAAGAACACACATGTAATGACACTGGTGGATCCATATGTGGTTTGTGAAAAGAACACACATTCAATGAACTCTAGTGGATCCATGTGATTTGTGAAAATAACACACATTCAACAAACTCTAGTGGATCCATATGTGGTTTATGAGAAAAACACACATGGCATGACTCTAGTTGTGGTTCATGAAAAGAACAGACAAGTAATGTCTCTAGTTGTGGTTAATGAAAAGAACACTCATGCAATGACTCTAGTGGATCCATATGTGGTTAATGAAAAGAACATAGATGCATTGACTCTGGTGGATCCACATGTGGTTTGTGAAAAGAACAAACATTCAATGACACTGGTGGATCCATGTGGTTTATGAAAAGAATAGACATGCAATGACTCTGGTGGATCCATATGTGGTTTGTGAAAAGAACACACATGCAATGACTCTAGTTGATCCATGTGGTTTATGAAAAGAACAGACATGCAATGACTCTGGTGGATCCGTATGTGGTTTGTGAAAAGAACACACATTCAATGACTCTAGTTGTGGTTCATGAAAAGAACACACATACAATGACACTGGTAGATCCATGTGGTTCATGAAAAGAACACACATGCAATGACTCTAGTTGATCCATAAATGGTTTATGAAAAGAACACACATGTAATGACTCTGGTGGATCCATATGTCGTTTGTGAAAATAACACACATGCAATGACACTGGTGGATCCATATGGTTCATGAAAATAACACACATGCAATGACTCTGGTGCTGGTTTAGGATAAGAACGCACATGCAATGACTCTAGTGGATCAATATGTGGTTTATGAAAAGAACAGACATGTAATGACTCTAGCTATGGTTAATGAAAATAACACACATCCAATGACTCTAGTGGATCCATATGTGGTTAATGAAAAGAACACACATGCAATGACACTAGTGGATCCATATGTGGTTTGTGAAAAGAACACACATTTAATGACACTGGTGGATCCATGTGGTTTATGAAAAGAATAGACATGCAATGACTCTGGTGGATCCATATGTGGTTTGTGAAAATAACACACATTCAATGACTCTAGTTGTCATTCATTAAAATAACACACATGCAATGACACTAGTGGATCCATGTGGTTCATGAAAAGAACAGACATGCAATGACTCTGGTGGATCCATATGTGGTTTGTGAAAATAACACACATGCAATGACTCTAGTTGTGGTTCATGAAAAGAATACACATGCAATGACACTAGTGGATCCAATTGGTTCATGAAAAGAACACACATAAATGACTCTGGTGGATCCATATGTGGTTTATGAAAAGAACACACATGCAATGACACTGGTGGATCCATATGTGGTTTGAAAAGAACACACATTCAATGAACTCTAGTGGATCCATGTGATTTGTGAAAAGAACACACATTCAACAAACTCTAGTGGATCCATATGTGGTTTATGAGAATAACACACATGGCATGACTCTAGTTGTGGTTCATGAAAAGAACAGACAAGTAATGACTCTAGCTGTGGTTAATGAAAAGAACGCTCATGCAATGACTCTAGTGGATCCATATGTGGTTAATGAAAAGAACACAGATGCAATGAGTCTGGTGGATCCACATGTGGTTTGTGAAAAGCACACACATTCAATGACACTGGTGGATCCATGTGGTTTATGAAAAGAACAGGCATGCAATGACTCTGGTGGATCAATATGTGATTTGTGAAAAGAACACACATGCAATGACTCTAGTGGATCCATGTGGTTTATGAAAAGAATATATATGCAATGACTCTGGTGGATCCGTATGTGGTTTGTGAAAAGAACACGCATTCAATGACTCTAGTTGTGGATCATGAAAAGAACACACATATAATGACACTGGTGGATCCATGTGGTTCATGAAAAGAACACACATACAATGACTCTAGTTGATCCATAAATGGTTTATGAAACGAACACACATGTAATGACTCTAGTGGATCCATATGTGGTTTGTGAAAATAACACAGATGCAATGACACTGGTGGATCCATATGGTTCATGAAAATAACACACATGCAATGACTCTGGTGCTGGTTTAGGATAAGAACGCACATGCAATGACTCTAGTGGATCAATATGTGGTTTATGAAAAGAACAGACATGTAATGACTCTGGTGGATCCATATGTCGTTTGTGAAAATAACACACATGCAATGACACTGGTTGATCCATATGGTTCATGAAAATAACACACATGCAATGACTCTGGTGCTAGTTTAGGATAAACACGCACATGCAATGACTCTAATGGATCAATATGTGGTTTATGAAAAGAACAGACATGTAATGACTCTAGCTATGGTTAATGAAAATAACACACATCCAATGACTCTAGTGGATCCATATGTGGTTAATGAAAAGAACACACATGCAATGACACTAGTGGATCCATATGTGGTTTGTGAAAAGAACACACATTCAATGACACTGGTGGATCCATGTGGTTTATGAAAAGAATAGACATGCAATGACTCTGGTGGATCCATATGTGGTTTGTGAAAATAACACACATTCAATGACTCTAGTTGTCGTTCATTAAAATAACACACATGCAATGACACTAGTGGATCCATGTGGTTCATGAAAAGAACAGACATGCAATGACTCTGGTGGATCCATATGTGGTTTGTGAAAATAACACACATGCAATGACTCTAGTTGTGGTTCATGAAAAGAATACACATGCAATGACACTAGTGGATCCAATTGGTTCATGAAAAGAACACACATAAATGACTCTGGTGGATCCATATGTGGTTTATGAAAAGAACACACATGCAATGACACTGGTGGATCCATATGTGGTTTGAAAAGAACACACATTCAATGAACTCTAGTGGATCCATGTGATTTGTGAAAAGAACACACATTCAACAAACTCTAGTGGATCCATATGTGGTTTATGAGAATAACACACATGGCATGACTCTAGTTGTGGTTCATGAAAAGAACAGACAAGTAATGACTCTAGCTGTGGTTAATGAAAAGAACGCTCATGCAATGACTCTAGTGGATCCATATGTGGTTAATGAAAAGAACACAGATGCAATGAGTCTGGTGGATCCACATGTGGTTTATGAAAAGCACACACATTCAATGACACTGGTGGATCCATGTGGTTTATGAAAAGAACAGGCATGCAATGACTCTGGTGGATCAATATGTGGTTTGTGAAAACAACACACATGCAATGACTCTAGTGGATCCATGTGGTTTATGAAAAGAACAGATATGTAATGACTCTGGTGGATCCGTATGTGGTTTATGAAAAGAACACGCATTCAATGACTCTAGTTGTGGTTCATGAAAAGAACACACATACAATGACCCTGGTGGATCCATGTGGTTCATGAAAAGAACACACATACAATGACTCTAGTTGATCCATAAATGGTTTATGAAACGAACAGACATGTAATGACTCTAGTGGATCCATATGTGGTTTGTGAAAATAACACACATGCAATGACACTGGTGGATCCATATGGTTCATGAAATAACACACATGCAATGACTGGGTTCTGGTTTAGGATAAGAACGCACATGCAATGACTCTAGTGGATCAATATGTGGTTTATGAAAAGAACAGACATGTAATGACTCTGGTGGATCCATATGTCGTTTGTGAAAATAACACACATGCAATGACACTGGTGGATCCATATGGTTCATGAAAATAACACACATGCAATGACTCTGGTGCTGGTTTAGGATAAGAACGCACATGCAATGACTGTAGTGGATCAATATGTGGTTTATGAAAAGAACAGACATGTAATGACTCTAGCTATGGTTAATGAAAATAAAAAACATCCAATGACTCTAGTGGATCCATATGTGGTTAATGAAAAGAACACACATGCAATGACACTAGTGGATCCATATGTGGTTTGTGAAAAGAACACACATTCAATGACACTGGTGGATCCATGTGGTTTATGAAAAGAATAGACATGCAATGACTCTGGTGGATCCATATGTGGTTTGTGAAAATAACACACATTCAATGACTCTAGTTGTCGTTCATTAAAATAACACACATGCAATGACACTAGTGGATCCATGTGGTTCATGAAAAGAACAGACATGCAATGACTCTGGTGGATCCATATGTGGTTTGTGAAAATAACACACATGCAATGACTCTAGTTATGGTTCATGAAAAGAATACACATGCAATGGCACTAGTGGATCCAATTGGTTCATGAAAAGAACACACATAAATGACTCTGGTGGATCCATATGTGGTTTATGAAAAGAACACACATGCAATGACACTGGTGGATCCATATGTGGTTTGAAAAGAACACACATTCAATGAACTCTAGTGGATCCATGTGATTTGTGAAAAGAACACACATTCAACAAACTCTAGTGAATCCATATGTGGTTTATGAGAATAACACACATGGCATGACTCTAGTTGTGGTTCATGAAAAGAACAGACAAGTAATGACTCTAGCTGTGGTTAATGAAAAGAACGCTCATGCAATGACTCTAGTGGATCCATATGTGGTTAATGAAAAGAACACAGATGCAATGAGTCTGGTGGATCCACATGTGGTTTGTGAAAAGCACACACATTCAATGACACTGGTGGATCCATGTGGTTTATGAAAAGAACAGGCATGCAATGACTCTGGTGGATCAATATGTGGTTTGTGAAAAGAACACACATGCAATGACTCTAGTGGATCCATGTGGTTTATGAAAAGAACAGATATGTAATGACTCTGGTGGATCCGTATGTGGTTTATGAAAAGAACACGCATTCAATGACTCTAGTTGTGGTTCATGAAAAGAACACACATACAATGACCCTGGTGGATCCATGTGGTTCATGAAAAGAACACACATACAATGACTCTAGTTGATCCATAAATGGTTTATGAAACGAACAGACATGTAATGACTCTAGTGGATCCATATGTGGTTTGTGAAAATAACACACATGCAATGACACTGGTGGATCCATATGGTTCATGAAATAACACACATGCAATGACTGGGTTCTGGTTTAGGATAAGAACGCACATGCAATGACTGGGTTCTGGTTTAGGATAAGAACGCACATGCAATGACTCTAGTGGATCAATATGTGGTTTATGAAAAGAACAGACATGTAATGACTCTGGTGGATCCATATGTCGTTTGTGAAAATAACACACATGCAATGACACTGGTGGATCCATATGGTTCATGAAAATAACACACATGCAATGACTCTGGTGCTGGTTTAGGATAAGAACGCACATGCAATGACTCTAGTGGATCAATATGTGGTTTATGAAAAGAACAGACATGTAATGACTCTAGCTATGGTTAATGAAAATAACACACATCCAATGACTCTAGTGGATCCATATGTGGTTAATGAAAAGAACACACATGCAATGACACTAGTGGATCCATATGTGCTTTGTGAAAAGAACACACATTCAATGACACTGGTGGATCCATGTGGTTTATGAAAAGAATAGACATGCAATGACTCTGGTGGATCCATATGTGGTTTGTGAAAATAACACACATTCAATGACTCTAGTTGTCGTTCATTAAAATAACACACATGCAATGACACTAGTGGATCCATGTGGTTCATGAAAAGAACAGACATGCAATGACTCTGGTGGATCCATATGTGGTTTGTGAAAATAACACACATGCAATGACTCTAGTTATGGTTCATGAAAAGAATACACATGCAATGGCACTAGTGGATCCAATTGGTTCATGAAAAGAACACACATAAATGACTCTGGTGGATCCATATGTGGTTTATGAAAAGAACACACATGCAATGACACTGGTGGATCCATATGTGGTTTGAAAAGAACACACATTCAATGAACTCTAGTGGATCCATGTGATTTGTGAAAAGAACACACATTCAACAAACTCTAGTGAATCCATATGTGGTTTATGAGAATAACACACATGGCATGACTCTAGTTGTGGTTCATGAAAAGAACAGACAAGTAATGACTCTAGCTGTGGTTAATGAAAAGAACGCTCATGCAATGACTCTAGTGGATCCATATGTGGTTAATGAAAAGAACACAGATGCAATGAGTCTGGTGGATCCACATGTGGTTTGTGAAAAGCACACACATTCAATGACACTGGTGGATCCATGTGGTTTATGAAAAGAACAGGCATGCAATGACTCTGGTGGATCAATATGTGGTTTGTGAAAAGAACACACATGCAATAACTCTAGTGGATCCATGTGGTTTATGAAAAGAACAGATATGCAATGACTCTGGTGGATCCGTATGTGGTTTGTGAAAAGAACACGCATTCAATGACTCTAGTTGTGGTTCATGAAAAGAACACACATACAATGACACTGGTGGATCCATGTGGTTCATGAAAAGAACACACATACAATGACTCTAGTTGATCCATAAATGGTTTATGAAACGAACACACATGTAATGACTCTAGTGGATCCATATGTGGTTTGTGAAAATAATACACATGCAATGACACTGGTGGATCCATATGGTTCATAAAAATAACACACATGCAATGACTCTGGTGCTGGTTTAGGATAAGAACGCACATGCAATGACTCTAGTGGATCAATATGTGGTTTATGAAAAGAACAGACATGTAATGACTCTGGTGGATCCATATGTTGTTTGTGAAAATAACACACATGCAATGACACTGGTGGATCCATATGGTTCATGAAAATAGCAAACATGCAATGACTCTGGTTCTGGTTTAGGATAAGAACGCACATGCAATGACTCTAGTGGATCAATATGTGGTTTATGAAAAGAACAGACATGTAATGACTCTAGCTATGGTTAATGAAAATAACACACATCCAATGACTCTAGTGGATCCATATGTGGTTAATAAAAAGAACACACATGCAATGACACTAGTGGATCCATATGTGGTTTGTGAAAAGAACACACATTCAATGACACTGGTGGATCCATGTGGTTTATGAAAAGAATAGACATGCAATGACTCTGGTGGATCCATATGTGGTTTGTGAAAATAACACACATTCAATGACTCTAGTTGTCGTTCATTAAAATAACACACATGCAATGACACTAGTGGATCCATGTGGTTCATGAAAAGAATAGACATGCAATGACTCTGGTGGATCCATATGTGGTTTGTGAAAATAACACACATGCAATGACTCTAGTTGTGGTTCATGAAAAGAATACACATGCAATGACACTAGTGGATCCAATTGGTTCATGAAAAGAACAAACATAAATGACTCTGGTGGATCCATATGTGGTTTATGAAAAGAACACACATGCAATGACACTGGTGGATCCATATGTGGTTTGAAAAGAACACACATTCAATGAACTCTAGTGGATCCATGTGATTTGTGGAAAGAACACACATTCAACAAACTCTAGTGGATCCATATGTGGTTTATGAGAATAACACACATGGCATGACTCTAGTTGTGGTTCATGAAAAGAACAAACAAGTAATGACTCTAGCTGTGGTTAATGAAAAGAACGCTCATGCAATGACTCTAGTGGATCCATATGTGGTTAATGAAAAGAACATAGATGCAATGATTCTGGTGGATCCACATGTGGTTTGTGAAAAGCACACACATTCAATGACACTGGTGGATCCATGTGGTTTATGAAAAGAACAGGCATGCAATGACTCTGGTGGATCAATATGTGGTTTGTGAAAAGAACACACATGCAATGACTCTAGTGGATCAATGTGGTTTATGAAAAGAACAGATATGCAATGACTCTGGTGGATCCGTATGTGGTTTGTGAAAAGAACACGCATTCAATGACTCTAGTTAAGGTTCATGAAAAGAACACACATACAATGACACTGGTGGATCCATGTGGTTCATGAAAAGAACACACATACAATGACTCTAGTTGATCCATAAATGGTTTATGAAACAAACACACATGTAATGACTCTAGTGGATCCATATGTGGTTTGTGAAAATAACACACATGCAATGACACTGGTGGATCCATATGGTTCATGAAAATAACACACATGCAATGACTCTGGTGGTGGTTTAGGATAAGAACGCACATGCAATGACTCTAGTGGATCCATATGTGGTTTATGAAAAGAACATACATGTAATGACTCTAGCTATGGTTAATGAAAAGAACACAAATCCAATGACTCTAGTGGATCCATATGTGTTTAATGAAAAGAACACACATGCAACGACACTAGTGGATCCATATGTGGTTTGTGAAAAGAACACACATTCAATGACACTGGTGGATCCATGTGGTTTATGAAAAGAATAGACATGCAATGACTCTTGTGGATCCATATGTGGTTTGTGAAAAGAACACACATTCAATGACTCTAGTTGTGGTTCATGAAAATAACACACATGCAATGACACTGGTGGATCCATGTGATTCATGAAAAGAACAGACATGCAATGAATCTGGTGGATCCATATGTGGGTTGTGAAAATAACACACATGCAATGACTCTAGTTGTGGTTCATGAAAAGAATACACATGCAATGACACTGGTGGATCCATGTGGTTCATGAAAACAACACACATGCAATGTCACTAGTGGATCCATATGTGGTTTGTGAAAAGAACACACATTCAATGACACTGGTGGATCCATGTGGTTTATGAAAAGAATAGACATGCAATGACTCTAGTGGATCCATATGTGGTTTGTGAAAATAACACACATTCAATGACTAGTTGTGGTTCATGAAAAAACACACATGTAATGACACTGGTGGATCCATGTGGTTCATGAAAAGAACAGATACGCAATGACTCTAGTGGATCCGTATGTGGTTTGTGAAATTAACACACATGTAATAACTCTTTTTGTGGTTCATCAAAAGAATACACATGCAATGACACTGATGGATACATGTGGTTCATGAAAATAACACACATACAATGACTCTAGTGGATCCATATGTGGTTTATGAAAAGAACACACATGCAATGACACTGGTGGATCCATATGTGGTTTGTGAAAAGAACACACATTCAATGAACTATAGTGGATCCATGTGGGTGTTGAAAAGAACACACATTCAACGAACTCTAGTGGATCCATATGTGGTTTATGAGAATAACACAAGTGCAATGACTCTAGTTGTGGTTCATGAAAAGAATAGACAAGTAATGACTTTAGCTGTGGTTAATAAAAAGAACACTCATGTAGTGACTCTAGTGGATCCATGTGGTTTATGAAAACAATAGACATGCAATGACTTTAGTGGATCCATATGTGGTTTCTGAAAAGAACACACATTCAATGACTCTAGTTGTGGTTCATGAAAAAACAAATATACAATAACACTGGTGGATCCTTGTGGTTCATGAAAAGAACACACATGCAATGACTCTAGTTGATCCATATCTGGTTTATGAAAAGAACACAAATGCAATGACTCTGGTGTTGGTTAAGGATAAGAACACACATGCAATGACTCTAGTGGATCCATATGTGGTTTGTGAAAAGAACACACATGCAATGACACTCGTGGATCCATATGGTTCATGAAAATAACACACATGCAAGGACTCTGGTGGATCCATATGTGGTTTATGAGAAGAACAAACATGCAATGACTCTAGCTGTGGTTTATGAAAATAACACACATGCAATAACATTGGTGGATCCATATGTGGTTTGTGAAAAGAACACACATTCAATAAACTCTAGTGGATCCATATGATTTGTGAAAAGAACAAACATTCAACAAACTCTAGTGGATCCATATGTGGTTTATGAGAATAACACATGTGGCATGACTAGTTGTGGTTCATGAAAAGAACAGACAAGTAATGACTCTAGCTATGGTTAATGAAAAGAACACTCATGTAATGACTCTAGTGAATCCATATGTGGTTAATGAAAAGAACACAGATGCAATGACTCTGGTGGATCCACATGTGGTTTGTGAAAAGAACACACATTCAATGAAACTGGTGGATCCATGTGGTTTATGAAAAGAACAGACATGCAATGACTCTGGCGAATCCATATGTGGTTTGTGAAAAGAACACACATGCAATGACTCTAGTGGATCCATGTGGTTTATGAAAAGAACAGACATGCAATGACTCTGGTGGATCCGTATGTGGTTTGTGAAAAGAACACACATTCAATGACTGTAGTTGTGGTTCATGAAAAGAACACACATACAATGACACTGGTGGATCCATGTGGTTCATGAAAAGAACACACATGCAATGACTCTAGTTGATCCATAAATGGTTTATGAAAAGAACACACATGTAATAACTCTAGTGGATCCATATGTGGTTTATGAAAATAACACACATGCAATGACACTGGTGGATCCATATGGTTCATGAAAATAACACACATGCAATGACTCCGGTGCTGGTTTAGGATAAGAACGCACATGCAATGACTCTAGTGGATCCATATGTGGTTTATGAAAAAGAACAGACATGTAATGACTCTAGCTATGGTTAATGAAAAGAACACACATCCAATGACTCTAGTGTATCCTTATGTGGTTAATGAAAAGAACACACATGCAATGACACTGGTGGATCCATATGTGGTTTCTGAAAAGAACACACATTCAATGACACTAGTGGATCCATGTCGTTTATGAAAAGAATAGACATGTAATGACTCTTGTGGATCCATATGTGGTTTGTGAAAAGAACACACATTCAATGACTCTAGCTGTGGTTCATGAAAAGAACACACATGCAATGACACTGTTGGATCCATGTGGTTCATGAAAAGAACAGACATGCAATGACTCTGGTGGATCCATATGTGGGTTGTGAAAATAACACACATGCAATGACTCTAGTTGTGGTTCATGAAAAGAACAGACATGCAATGAATCTTGTGGATCCATATGTGGGTTGTGAAAATAACACACATGCAATGACTCTAGTTGTTGTTCATGAAAAGAATACACATGCAATGACACCGGTGGATCCATTTGGTTCATGAAAAGAACACACATGCAATGACACTAGTGGATCCATATGTGGTTTGTGAAAATAACACATATTCAATGACACTGGTGGATCCATGTGGTTTATGAAAAGAACAGATATGCAATGACTCTGGTGGATCCATATGTGGTTTATGAAAATAACACATTTTCAATGACTAGTTGTGGTTCATGAAAAGAACACACATGCAATGACACTGGTGGATCCATATGTGGTTTGTGAAAATAACACACATGTAATAACTCTTGTTGTGGTTCATCAAAAGAATAGACATGCAATGACACTACTGGATACATTTGGTTCATGAAAATAACACACATACAATGACTCTGGTGGATCCATATGTGGTTTATGAAAAGAACACACATGCAATGACACTGGTGGATCCATATGTGGTTTGTGAAAAGAACACACATTCAATGAACTATAGTGGATCCATGTGGTTTGTGAAAAGAACACACATTCAACGAACTCTAGTGGATCCGTATGTGGTTTATGAGAATAACACACATGGAATGACTCTAGTTGTGGTTCATGAAAATAACAGACAAGTAATGACTCTAGCTGTGGTTAATGAAAAGAACACTCATGCAATGACTCTAGTGGATCCATGTGGTTTATGAAAACAATAGACATGCAATGAATCTGGTGGATCCATATGTGGTTTGTGAAAAGAACACACATTCAATGACTCTAGTTGTGGTTCATGAAAAGAACACACATACAATAACACTGGAGGATCCTTGTGGGTCATGAAAACAACACACATGCAATGACTCTAGTTGATCCATATCTGGTTTATGAAAAGAACACAAATGCAATGTGTAAGATCCCTCCTTTGTAAAGGAAAGGATCCCTGTGATTGCAATGCTAGTCCCTAGATCAATGCTAGCATCCACAGTTTAAGATGAAGTACACAGAAACAAAGGTCGTTTATTACAGTCATTCCAGAGATAAAACATAGTCTTTTAGAACTCAAGGCCAAAGGCCTAATACAAGAGTTTATGGAATAAGTAAATAAACATAAGTCTTCATCTTCATGTGCCACAGGCAAGCATGTTGAGTGTAGACTCATGACTCCTATTCATCATCGGAGTAACCTGCAACATTACAAGTTACAGCCAAAGAGGGTCAATACTTTGGAATAGTATTGGCAAGTGATACCTTAGTATATATTAAGTGGACTATAATACTATATGCATTTGGCTAAGTGGAGCTTGGCTTGCTTTGCTCAAAATAGATTTTTCCTTAGCATTTGAAAACACTAAGTTTTTGCTTGACAAAAACCTTCCCAAGGCATCTACCAATCAAAGACTGAAGATCCTACTCGAGGCATCTACCAATCAAAGGCTGAAGACCCTTTAACCCTTGTTCACCCACAAGTTTTATTTAGAAATTGGAGTGATGAGATTCTTGAAGCTTCCATGTCTTGATGCTCAAATTGTCCTTTACCAGGGACATGGCTAAGTACTTAGGTTTTACACTCTGCAGAGGTGGTGCACTTTCCCCACAAGACTTGGTTTCCCAAGACAAGATCCTTCAGAAGCCTTTCCTTAGTCAAATGGACGCGCTCCAACCTATCATTCCCACTACCACCAACTGTCCAAGAGACTAAGTTCTAGCAACCTAAGATCATGGCAGAGCCCATAATGCCAAGTGGTTGCACTTGAAGCTTCTCAACATTTGACATCTCAAATCTCTTTGTTTCCTGGGTGGCCATCCACAAGTTAGATACACTAAGGTAAACATAAACATGGGCCTTGTGAACCACTCAACCAAAATCCACCAAGCAAGTCCCATTCCACCCAGGAGATTCATTAACTTAGTTGTTTTGTTAAATAAAACACAAGTCCTCAGACTTAGAATATTTTTCCATAGTGTGAATATATAAACCACCCTTGTTTTCTAGTAGCTAGGCTAAGCAGGGCATGGCAACTTATCCTTAGGGAATTTTCCTAGCAACTCTACCATTCTAATCTACATAGGATTTCCCATCATCATTTGACAAAAGTAGCATGCAAGTCTTAGCAAAAATACCTAATGCAAGTATAAAATATAGGAATGGAATATTCATGAAAATATCACTTGCCTTGGTAATGTGGAGAGTAGCACTCGTCACAATCACAATCACTAGCAAAATCTACACACAAAGTTGTAGCACACAATTACACACAATTATATACAAACAAAAATAATATGAATGCATGCATGAATTTACTAAGTGGTGATTTTTAAAACTCTACCAAGCAAGTGCATGTTTACAGAAACTTAACAAGTCACAAGTTTGCCCACTAAACATATTTAACCCTAAAACAAATTACTAAACTAAAAACTATTCTCAAATTAGCCTTAAACAAGTTTCTACAAATAAAGTCATTCTAATGGTTACTATTTGCTAAACACATTGGATAATCAGAAAGGTCTTGTCTCACTGAATCCAACGGTATAAAGTTTGCAGAAATCTAACGTGGCATTCAAAAGTTATAGGCATTTGAAATCTGGATCAAAATCTGCTTTTAAATTTGTTTTTAGTTCTAACCCTAGCCACGCGTCGCGCTGTGATTGGCGCGTACCGCTTCGGTTGGATCGCGCTTGGCAGCCGCAGGATTTAAATAGATCGTATGCTCCAGATCGCGTACCGCTTCGCCGATAAGTGAATCTATCCTAGCGCTTGGATCTAGATCTAACGGCGCGCGAGCAAGCGACCATGTCCTGGCGGCGCGCGACGTTAGCAAGCGGCGGAGCGCTCGGTCTACGGCGGCGCTTGCATTCCAGATCGTCCGCGAGAGGGAGAAGGGTCATACCAGGTTCGCAAGAGGCTGCTGAAGCTCGACGTGGTACTGGATTGTGGAGGTGCGCTCGGATACGGCGATGATTGCTCGTCGGAGTAGAGACAGACGTCGGGTGGTCGTTGTCGGAGTCGTTGCCGAGGTTCCGCGTTGCCCTAACACAAGCCAGAGGGTTTAGGAGATGCGCAAGGCAACTGCGAACAAGCTCGTGTGAAGGAAAAGGCAAGGGGCGCACGGGACTTACGGAATTTGGTCACCGGAGTCGAGGTGGTCGTCGGTGCTTGCGGTGTCGAGCGGAAACGGCGACCTGGGGCAGTGCAGGATGAACTAGTGGGGTCAAGAGGTGCACAAAGACTCACTGAAACAGATAGCAAGAGCGAGAGGCAGAGGGGAACACGAGGCTCACCGGAATTGATCGCCGGACTCGGCTCTGTCTGCGGCGGTGCGAGGATGATTGAGGGCAGCCTGGTGGCGGAGTGAACGAGGTGTTTGGGGGAAAATGCTCGCGAGGCAGAGAGGGTCTTATAGCCAGAGGCTCGACAGGAAACGCCCGCTGATTAATGCCCAATTACGCCGCGCCATTACCGGCCATGACTGCAGCGACGACGTGGTCGTGGGCGCGGTTTGGGGAAGACGAGGACGACGTGGACCGGGCCCGCTCGTCAGCGAAGTGTGCGAGGTGAAGGTGGGGTCTGGCTATCAGCGACTGGGTGTGTGCGCTCGCGCGTGAGAGAGGGAAAAGAAAACCCCGGGTGGGCTTGATGGGCCTGATTCACTGCTGGGCCAGATTTCAGCCGCGCGGCCTTTTTCCTTTGTTAGCTTCTTTTCTTTTTCTAAATCTATTTTCTGGAATGATTTTGATATGAATTCAAATCCTTTTTGAATTCAAACAATTCTGGGGATTTTTGTAGGGTACTGTGGTTTCAAAATCAGTCAATTAACCAATGTGGTTACCTTGCTAGGGCTTGGTCAAGCTTGGGCTTAAAACAAACAGAGACTTTGCCTCTAATTTGCAAATGTTTGAAATATGGGTTTTGAATTTATTTCAAAGTTGAAAACTTTGGCTAAATTGCTACACCTAAACTTTCCAACAAAGGGGGCAAGCAAACAAGCTCGTAAACAATCAAGTCTCAAAGGGTGGTGGCCAATTGAGATAATTTGCTCACATGAAATCATAGCACAAACTTCTGTTTCTAAATGATTTTTGAGAAAACCCTAAATGAATGAAGGATGCAAGGATGATATGAATGAGTTTTGAAATATGATTTTAGGGATGTTACAAATCTAACCCCCTTAAGATGAATCTCGCCCTCGAGATTCGGATTGGCTAGCAAATAGGTGAGGGTGGTCTTTCCGAAGATCATCTTCTCTTTCCCATGTTGCTTCCTCTTCGGAGTGATGACTCCATTGCACTTTGCAAAACTTGATAGTCTTTGTCCTTGTGACTCTTTCTGCGGTCTCAAGTATCTTGACAGGCTTTTCTTCATAGGTGAGATCACTTTCTAGTTGAACTTCTTCCAAAGATATGGTATCCTTCAAAGAAGATTCTTCCATTTCTGGGTGACATTTCTTAAGCTGACTCACATGAAAAACATTATCGACTGCTAATAAAGATGCTAGCAGTTCGATTTCATATGCAGCTTCTCCCTTGCGACTTAGAATGTTGAATGGTCCAACATATCTTGGTGCTAACTTTCCTTTGACTCCAAATCTTTTCACTCCACGAAGTGGTGATACTCTAAGATAAGCTCTATCCCCAACTTCGTAAGTGACTTCTCTACGCTTAGCATCTGCGTAGCTTTTCTGTCGAGACTGTGCTATCTTCAACCTGTCCCTAACCAATTTGACCTTTTCTTCGGCGTCTTTGATAAGATCTGGTCCAAACAAACTTCTTTCTCCCACACCATTCCATAGCAATGGGGTGGTACACTTTCTTCCGTAGAGAAACTCAAATGGTGCCATCCCAATGCTAGATTGGTGACTGTTGTTGTAAGAGAACTCTGCGTAAGGCAGACTTTCATCCCAACTTGCTCCATATTCTAGGGCACATGCCCTCAACATGTCTTCAAGAATTTGATTAGTCCTTTCTGTTTGTCCATCGGTTTGAGGATGAAAAGCAGTGCTGAATTCCAACCTCGTTCCTAAAGATTCATGAAGTTGTCTCCAAAAGTGAGAAGTGAACTGAGTTCCTCTATCAGACACAATACTCTTAGGCACATCGTGAAGGCATACAATTCTGCTCATGTAGATTTTGGCTAACTTGGCACTGGTATAAGTTGTCTTTACGGGTATAAAATGAGCCACTTTAGTTAGGCGATCCACTACTACCCATATGGAATCATACCCTGACCTAGTCCTTGGTAATCCGGTAATGAAATCCATACCAATATTTTCCCACTTCCATTCAGGAATAGGCATTGGTTGAAGCAAACCTGCTGGTTTCTGATGCTCCGCTTTCACTCTACTACACACATCACACAAAGCAATGTGTTCGGCGATGTCCCTTTTGAGATTGTTCCACCAAAATCTTTCTTTCATATCCATGTACATTTTGGTGTTTCCCGGGTGAATAGAATATGGAGAGTTATGGGCTTCTTGTAAAATCAGTTTCCGCATTTCCGGATCTTGTGGAACACAAATACGTTTCCCGTGCCATAAAGTACCTTGTTCATCCATACGGAAACTTTTAGCCTTCCCTTGGCTAATCCTTTCCTTAATATCTTCGATTTCTTTATCCGTCTTTTGGGCTTCTTTAATCTTATCCAACAGAGTGGGTTGAACATCCAAAGACATGAGATGTCCTTCTGGCACAATCTCCAACCTGAGTTCCTTGAATTGCTTACACAAGTCATCTGGCAATTCACCTTTGGTAAGGCCATTTACAAACTCCTTACGACTTAGAGCATCTGCTACTACATTTGCTTTACCGGGGTGGTATTGCAAACTCAAGTCGTAATCCTTGATAAGTTCTAGCCATCTCCTTTGTCTCATATTAATTTCCTTCTGGGTGAAGATATACTTCAAACTCTTATGATCGGTGAATACTTCACAACGCTTTCCCAAAAGGTAGTGTCTCCATGTTTTGAGTGCATGGACAACAGCGGCTAACTCTAAATCATGAGTAGGATAGTTTACTTCATGAGTTTTGAGTTATCTCGAGGCATAAGCCACAACTTTTCCGCCTTGCATAAGTACGGCACCTAATCCTTGATGCGAAGCATCACAATACACTTGGAAATCCTTTTCCAAGTCTGGTAGGCACAGAACTGGTGCTGACACAAGTCTCTTCTTTAATTCTTGAAAGCTGAGTTCACATCCTTCAGACCAAGCAAATTTCTTATCTTTCTTTAACAATTCTGTCATTGGTTTAGCAACCTTTGAAAAAAATTCAATGAATCTTCTGTAGTATCCTGCTAAACCAAGGAAACTACGAACCTCTTTTACGTTCTTAGGAGATTCCCATTCTGTCACAGCTGAAACTTTAGCAGGATCAACTGCTACACCATCCTTTGTCATAATGTGACCAAGAAATCCCACTTCTTCTAACCAAAACTCACACTTGCTGAATTTGGCATAAAGCTTATGTTCCCTCAGTTTCTCAAGTATCAAACGTAGATGTCTTTCATGATCTTCCTTGCTCTTGGAGTAGACTAAGATGTCATCGATGAAAACGACAACGAACTTGTCGAGAAATTCCATGAACACTTTGTTCATCATATTCATGAAGTATGCTGGAGCGTTGGTTAAACCGAAAGGCATCACAGTGTACTCATACAATCCATACCTTGTGGTGAATGTTGTTTTAGGTATGTCTTGCTCTCTTATCTTGAGTTGAAAATAGCCTGACCGAAGATCAATCTTCGAGAATACACATGCTCCTTCTAGCTGATCAAACAAGTCATTGATTCTTGGCAAAGGATATTTGTTCTTGATGGTTACCTCATTGAGAGAACGGTAATCTATGCATAATCTTTGAGTTGTATCTTTCTTTTCTACGAACAATACTGGGGCTCCCCAAGATGAAGAACTTGGCTGGATGAATCCTTTCTGTAATTGTTCTCCAAGCTGTTTCTTGAGTTCCTTAAGTTCGTCAACTGACATTTTATAAGGCCTCTTTGCTCTTGGTCCCGAACCTGGTACCAAATCTATTATAAACTCTACATCTCTATCTGGTGGCATTCCCGGTAACTCTTCCGGAAACACATCCGGAAATTCACACACAATCGGCACACTGTCCATGCTAACCCCCTTAAGAGAATTTAGCTTACTTCCTTTAGATTTAGAATTGGACTTGAATTTTATCCTCTTACCTTCAGGGGTTGTGAGTGAAACTGTACGATTGGCACAATCTAGTACTCCCTCATACTTAGCCATCCAATACATTCCCAAAATCACATCCAATCCTTGGGAATTTAGGATGATTAGGTTTACTGGAAACTTATGTTTTCCGATCTCTATGACTAGATCCCGGCATCCAAGACTCACTATCATATCTCCTCCCGGAGAGCTAACTTTTATCGGACACCCAATGTTTTCAGATGCAAACCTGTTTCTATCAACAAATGCTTTTGATATGAATGAATGAGATGCACCAGTATCAAAGAGTACAAATGCTGAGATGGAATTGAGTCTGAACTTACCAGCAACAGCATCAGGCTCTTCATAGACCTCCTCCACATTGATGTGGTTAACCTGTCCTTTCTGGAAAGGATTGGGCTTGTTAGGTCCTTCAACTTTCTTTTCAGGGCACTCATTAGCATAATGCCCCAGCTTCTTGCATTTGAAGCATTCAACCTGACTGATGTCCCTTTTAGGCTGACTTCCACTTCCACTGTGGTGGCTCTTATGTCCACTCTTGTGATTCTTGTACTTATCATTGTCATGACTGCGATGATGCTTGTTGTCATGACGGTTGTGGTTGTGGTGCTTGTTAAATTTCCCATGCTTGTGGGATCCTGAGCTGACACTATCATCATAGTGAGATCGTTTATGAGACGATCCCGAGATGTGCTTGTCGGAGTGTTTCCTCTTTCTACTCTCGACTTGCTTCATTTTATTCTCCACAATAACAGCCTTGTCACATAGCGACTGATAAGTTGGAACATATGCCACAGACAGCTGCACATTCAGCTCATCATTCAAGCCTTCCAGAAATTTTTCCTTCCTTTTGGCATCTGTGTCAACCTCATCCGGTGCATAGCGCGCCAGATTGTTGAACTCTTCTATATATTCAGCCACGCTGTGGTGGCACTGCTTCAGGTTGTGAAACTCCTTCTTTTTCAGGCTCATCATTCCTGGTGAGATATGAGTAGTGCGAAAACCATCTTCAAAGATAGCCCAAGTCACCTCATCAATAGGAGTGGTGATCTGGAAGTTGTCCCACCATGCGGCGGCTGGTCCTTCCAACAGATGTGCTGCGAACCTGACTTTTTCAGCATCCGTGCAGCCCACGGTCACTAAGTCTTTGTTCACCGAACGTAGCCAATCATTGGCCACCATGGGATCAGTCGTTCCCGAAAACTTAGCTCGCCTCAGACGCAGAAATCTGGTGAGCATATCAAAACCCGGAGGGTTGTTGTTGTTGTTGATGTTATTGGGGTTGCTGTTGTTGTTGTTGTTGTTGTTGTTGTTGTTGTTGTTGTTGTTGTTGTTGTTGTTGTTGTTGTTGTTGTTGTTGTTGTTGTTGTTGTTCTGGTTTTGGATGAATGTCGTCATCATTTGCATAAGCTGTGTCTGCGCATTCATCATTTGTTGCATTTTCGGGGTAATGTTGTTGGGGTTGGGGTTTGCGCGACGGGGAGGCATCTGTGGTTTAATTATATAGAGATAAGAATGAGATACCCTTACATGATTCATGCACAATACATTACACAAGCAAACACATAGCATGCAACACAAGGATAAAAGCTCAACAACAAGATAACAAAAGTCTCAAAGTAAAAACACACAAGTGGCAAGCCATCCACATGTCGGATGGTCCAATAATAAGTTCACAAATAACAAGTGCGGTAAATAAAGATAACTGAGTAGTCAAGTCTACTCGTCAGCATCAATCTCCTCCTCGACAAAGGTAAGACCTGCGTTCTCCATTGCGGTCTTGTTCTCCTCGATAGTAGTGGTCAAGGAGTCGATCTTGGCCTTGAGAGCCCTATTCTGGGAACGAAGTCTCTCAATCACTGTCTACTGCTGCTCTAACTCGAAGTCCTTGGACTGCAGTTCCTCGGTCATGTCCCGAATCCTCTTATTCCTATCCTAGACACGTTTCTCTTGACTCTTGAACTTACGGTCTTGGGTCTCGAACTTTGCCTCCATCTCCTTGACTATCTCGTCCTACTGCGCGAAGAGCTTGTCCTTCTCGCGAAGCTGCACCTGGAGCTCGTCATTGCTAAGCATGACGTTGGTCCTGTCAGTATCCACGTGCCTAATAAGAGTCTCTAAGTCCTGGAGGTACAGGCGTATCGGCTCTGCTGTGGCCCTCGAGTCGTCCTCAAAGTCGATGGACTCTCCGTCATCATCACGCCTTCCGAAGGCGTGGAAGTGAGTACCTCTAACCTGTCGAGAGTGACGGCCTAACAGTCGTCCTATCAGGTCCTGCATGACAACCTCCATGCCTCTCTCCCTGTCATCGTGCATAAGCTTGAAGACGATGGCCTCCGTAGTAGGCTCTGACTGGCGTCCTGGCTGGTTTACCTTGAAGCCCCAGAGGTCCTTCCTCTCAAACTTGGTGAGTGGGTGCACCGTAATGGTGGGAAGAGGGAGATCGAGCAAGGTAGTAAGCTCTACGATACGAGGACCAAAACGGGTAACCTGGAACTCCTCAACAGTGCTGATGGCAATAGGCATCTATTTATAAGATTGAAAAAGTTAGAACAACACAATTAAAATAAACAAGACAAACATTCATACATATCCATGGAACACAAAATTCACACAAGTCATGCATACATGAATCCATTACATCAACTAAGGTTCAAACTTATTTAAGGTATCATTTGGAAAATAAGGTGATAGGTGGTGGTCCAACTAACGAAGTTCACAAACCTATCTCACTGGATCTGGTGGCTAACACAATGTTCCTAGAGGCAATCAGCCTATCTTGTTCACATGCTTCTATCACTAAGTCTATAATATCTCCCCTTAAGGTTTGGTTGGTGACTTCCAACTCTTGGGTATGTTCCTTCTCTTTCTCTAAGTCTTTTTGGAGGTTGAGCATCCTGCACTTGACTCTAGCACTTAGTTCTTTGATAGTCTTCCAAGCTGCTTCTTTTGCTGACTCAAAGAATGTGGTGTGCATAAAAGTGTTGGTGTACATGCAGAAGCCTCTTTCTTTGTGGTTGTCTTCCTTGTTTTTGTACAAGTGGAGTTGCACCCACCAATACTCCACTCCTTCCTCCATCACCGGAAAGCCCTTGTACACAGCTGCACCATGTACTTCCATGGTCTCCATGAGGTCCTTGAGAATCTTGGGAAACTCAGTCTCACACTCCAAGGTCATGGTCATGAGTGGTACTCTCTTCACGGATTCGTTGATGGAGTTCATCTACAAATAGAGATGAGAATGAGAAGATTAGAAAAGTTTACGAGAAGAATAGACAAGTGTAGAAGTAGTTAAATTTTTTTCCTTAGTGGTTTCCAATCCTAGGGTCATAATCCTACAGGCAACACAGTGCTCTGATACCATCTGTAAGATCCCTCCTTTGTAAAGGAAAGGATCCCTGTGATTGCAATGCTAGTCCCTGGATCAATGCTAGCATCCACAGTTTAAGATGAAGTACACAGAAACAAAGGTCGTTTATTACAGTCATTCCAGAGATAAAACATAGTCTTTTACAACTCAGGGCCAAAGGCCTAATACAAGAGTTTATGGAATAAGTAAATAAACATAAGTCTTCATCTTCATGTGCCACAGGCAAGCATGTTGAGTGTAGACTCATGACTCCTATTCATCATCGGAGTAACCTGCAACATTACAAGTTACAGCCACAGAGGGTCAATACTTTGGAATAGTATTGGCAAGTGATACCTTAGTATATATTAAGTGGACTATAATACTATATGCATTTGGCTAAGTGGAGCTTGGCTTGCTTTGCTCAAAATAGATTTTTCCTTAGCATTTGAAAACACTAAGTTTTTGCTTGACAAAAACCTTCCCAAGGCATCTCCCAATCAAAGAATGAAGATCCTACTCGAGGCATCTACCAATCAAAGACTGAAGACCCTTTAACCCTTGTTCACCCACAAGTTTTATTTAGAAATTGGAGTGATGAGATTCTTGAAGCTTCCATGTCTTGATGCTCAAATTGCCCTTTACCAGGGACATGGCTAAGTACTTAGGTTTTACACTCTGCAGAGGTGGTGCACTTTCCCCACAAGACTTGGTTTCCCAAGACAAGATCCTTCAGAAGCCTTTCCTTAGTCAAATGGACGCGCTCCAACCTATCATTCCCACTACCACCAACTGTCCAAGAGACTAAGTTCTAGCAACCTAAGATCATGGCAGAGCCCATAATGCCAAGTGGTTGCACTTGAAGCTTCTCAACATTTGACATCTCAAATCTCTTTGTTTCCTGGGTGGCCATCCACAAGTGAGATACACTAAGGTAAACCATAAACATGGGCCTTGTGAACCACTCAACCAAAATCCACCAAGCAAGTCCCATTCCACCCAGGAGATTCATTAACTTAGTTGTTTTGTTAAATAAAACACAAGTCCTCAGACTTAGAATATTTTTCCATAGTGTGAATATATAAACCACCCTTGTTTTCTAGTAGCTAGGCTAAGCAGGGCATGGCAACTTATCCTTAGGGAATTTGCCTAGCAACTCTACCATTCTAATCTACATAGGATTTCCCATCATCATTTGACAAAAGTAGCATGCAAGTCTTAGCAAAAGTATCTAATGCAAGTATAAAATATAGGAATGGAATATTCATGAAAATATCACTTGCCTTGGTAATGTGGAGAGTAGCACTCGTCACAATCACAATCACTAGCAAAATCTACACACAAAGTTGTAGCACACAATTACACACAATTATATACAAACAAAAATAATATGAATGCATGCATGCATGAATTTACTAAGTGGTGATTTTGAAAACTCTACCAAGCAAGTGCATGTTTACAGAAACTTAACAAGTCACAAGTTTGCCCACTAAACATATTTAACCCTAAAACAAATTACTAAACTAAAAACTATTCTCAAATTAGCCTTAAACAAGTTTCTACAAATAAAGTCATTCTATTGGTTACTATTTGCTAAACACATTGGATAATCAGAAAGGTCTTGTCTCACTGAATCCAACGGTATAAAGTTTGCAGAAATCTAACGTGGCATTCAAAAGTTATAGGCATTTGAAATCTGGATCAAAATCTGCTTTTAAATCTGTTTTTAGTTCTAACCCTAGCCACGCGTCGCGCTGTGATTGGCGCGTACCGCTTCGGTTGGATCGCGCTTGGCAGCCGCAGGATTTAAACAGATCGTACGCTCCAGATCGCGTACCGCTTCGCCGATAAGTGAATCTATCCTAGCGCTTGGATCTAGATCTAACGGCGCGCGAGCAAGCGACCATGTCCTGGCGGCGCGCGACGTCAGCGAGCGGCGGGGCGCTCGGTCTACAGTGGCGCTTGCGTTCCAGATCGTCCGCGAGAGGGAGAAGGGTCATACCAGGTTCGCAAGAGGCTGCTGAAGCTCGACGTGGTACTGGATTGTGGAGGGGCGCTCGGATACGGCGATGATTGTCGTCGGAGTAGAGACAGACGTCGGGTGGTCGTTGTCGGAGTCGTTGCTGAGGTTCCGCGTCGCCCTAACACAAGCCAGAGGGTTTAGGAGATGCGCAAGGCAACTGCGAACAAGCTCGTGTGAAGGAAAAGGCAAGGGGCGCACGGGACTTACGGAATTTGGTCGCCGGAGTTGAGGTGGTCGTCGGTGCTTGCGGTGTCGAGCGGAAACGGCGACCTGGGGCAGTGCAGGATGAACTAGTGGGGTCAAAAGGTGCGCAAAGACTCACTAAAACAGATAGCAAGAGCGAGAGGCAGAGGAGAACACGAGGCTCACCGGAATTGATCGCCGGAGTCGGCTCTGTCTGCGGCGGTGCGAGGATGATTGAGGGCAGCCTGGTGGCGGAGTGAACGAGGTGTTTGGGGGAAAATGCTCGCGAGGCAGAGAGGGTCTTATAGCCAGAGGCTCGACAGGAAACGCCCGCTGATTAATGCCCAATTACGTCGCGCCATTACCGGCCATGACTGCAGCGGTGACGTGGTCGCGGGCGCGGTTTGGGGAAGACGAGGACGACGTGGACCGGGCCCGCTCGTCAGCGAAGTGTGCGAGGTGAAGGTGGGGTCTGGCTGTCAGCGACTGGGTGTGTGCGCTCACGCGTGAGAGAGGGAAAAGAAAACCCCGGGTGGGCTTGATGGGCCTGATTCACTGCTGGGCCAGATTTCAGCCGCGCGGCCTTTTTCCTTTGTTAGCTTCTTTTCTTTTTCTAAATCTATTTTCTGGAATGATTTTGATATGAATTCAAATCCTTTTTGAATTCAAACAATTCTGGGGATTTTTGTAGGGTATTGTGGTTTCAAAATCAGTCAATTAACCATGTGGTTACCTTGCTAGGGCTTGGTCAAGCTTGGGCTTAAAACAAACAGAGACTTTGCCTCTAATTTGCAAATGTTTGAAATATGGGTTTTGAATTTATTTCAAAGTTGAAAACTTTGGCTAAATTGCTACACCTAAACTTTCCAACAAAGGGGGCAAGCAAACAAGCTCCTAAACAATCAAGTCTCAAAGGGTGGTGGCCAATTGAGATAATTTGCTCACATGAAATCATAGCACAAACTTCTGTTTCTAAATGATTTTTGAGAAAACCCTAAATGAATGATGGATGCAAGGATGATATGAATGAGTTTTGAAATATGATTTTAGGGATGTTACACAATGACTCTGGTGTTGATTTAGGATAATAACACACATGCAATGACTCTAGTGGATCCATATGTGGTTTGTGAAAAGAACACACATGCAATGACACTGGTGGATACATATGGTTCATGAAAATAACACACATGCAACGACGCTGGTGGATCCATATGTGGTTTATGACAAGAAAAAAATGCAATGACTCTAGCTGTCGTTTATGAAATTAACACACATGCAATGACATTGGTGGATCCATATATGGTTTGTGAAAAGAACACACATTCAATGAACTCTAGTGGATCCATATGTTGTTTATCAGAATAACACACATGCAATGACACTACTTGTGGTTCATGAAAAGACCATACATGTAATGACTCTAGGTATGGTTAATGAAAAGAACGGACATCCAATGACTCTAGTGGATCCATATGTGGTTAATGAAAAGAACGCACATGCAATGACACTAGTGGATCCATATGTGGTTTGTGAAAAGAATACACATTCAATGACACTGGTGGATCCATGTGGTTTATGAAAAGAATAGACATGCAATGACTCTAGTGGATCCATATATGGTTCGTGAAAAGAACACAGATTCAATGACTTTAGTTGTGGTTCATGAAAAGAACACACATGCAATGACACTGGTGGATCCATGTGGTTCATGAAAAGAACAGACATGCAATGACTCTGGTGGATCCATATGTGGATTGTGAAAATAACACACATTCAATGACTCTAGTTGTGGTTCATGAAAATAATACACATGCATTGACAATGGTGGATCTATGTGGTTCCTGAAAAGAACACACATATAATGACTCTGGTGGATCCATATGTGGTTTATGAAAAGAACACACATGCAATGACACTGGTGGATCCATATGTGGTTTGTGAAAAGAACACACATTCAAGGAACTCTAGTGGATCCATGTGGTTTATGCAAAGAACACGCATTCAACGAACTCTAGTGGATCCATATGTGGTTTATGAGAATAACACACATGTAATGACTCTAGTTGTGGTTCATGAAAAGAACAGACAAGTAATGACTCTAGTTGTGGTTAATGAAAAGAACACTCATGCAATGACTCTAGTGGATCCATATGTGGTTACTGAAAAGAACACACATGCAATGAATCTGGTGGACTCACTTGTGGTTTGTGAAAAGAACACACATTCAATGACACTGGTGGATCCATGTGGTTTATGAAAAGATCAGACATGCAATGCCTCTGGTGGATCCATATGTGGTTTGTGAAAAGAACACACACTCAATGACTCTAGTTGTGGTTCATGAAAAGAACACACATACAATGACACTGGTGGATCCATGTGGTTTATGAAAAGAACACACATTCAATGACTCTGGTTGATCCATATGTGGTTTATGAAAAGAACACACATGCAATGACTCTAGTGGATCCATATGTGGTTTGTGAAAATAACACACATGCAATGACACTAGTGGATCCATATGGTTCATGGAAATAACACACATGCAATGACTCTGGTGGATCCATATGTGGTTTATGGAAAGAACAAACATACAATGACTCTAGGATTGGTTTATGAAAAGAACACACATGTAATGACACTTGTGGATCCATATGTGGTTTATAACAAGAACACACATGCAATGACTCTGGTGCTGGTTTAGGATAAGAACACACATGCAATGACTCTAGTGGATCCATATGTGGTTTATAAAAAGAACAGACATGTAATGACTCTAGTTATGGTTAATGAAAAAAAACACATCCAATGACTCTAGTGGGTCCATATGTCGTTAATGAAAAGAACACACATGCAATGACACTAGTGGATCCATATGTGGTTTATGAATAGAACACAAATGCAATGACTTTGGTGCTGGTTTAGGATAAGAACAGACATGCAATTACTCTAGTGGATCCATATGTGGTTTGTGAAAATAACACACATGCAATAACACTGGTGGATCCATATCATTCATGAAAATAACACACATACAATGACTCTAGTGGGTCCATATGTGGTTTATGACAAGAACAGACATGCAATGACTCTAGCTATGGTTTATGAAAAGAACACACATGCAATGACACTGGTGGATCCATATGTGGTTTGTGAAAAGAACACGCATTCAATGAACTCTAGCGGATCCATATGTGGTTTATGAGAATAACACAAATACAATGGCACTACTTGTGGTTCATGAAAAGAATAGACATGCAATGACTCTAGCTGTGGTTAATCAAAAGAACACATAGGAAATGACTCTAGTGGATCCATATGTGGTTAAAGAAAGAACACACCCGCAATGACACTGGTGGATCCATATGTGGTTTGTGAAAATAATACACATTCAATGACATGGGTGGATCCATGTGGTTTATCAAAGAATAGACATGCAATGACTTTGGTGGATCCATATGTGGTTTTTTAAAAGAACACACATTCAATGATTATAGTTCTGGTTCATGAAAAGAACACACATGCAATGTCACTGGTGGATCCATGTGGTTCATGAAAAGAAATCACATGCAATGACTCTCGTGGATCCATATGTGGTTTATGAAAAGAACACACATGCAATGACTCTAGTGTTGTTTTAGCATAAGAACACACATGCAATGAATCTATTGGATCCGTATGTGGTTTGTGAAAACAACACACATGCAATGGCTCTAGTGGATCCATGTGGTTTATGAAAAGAACAGACATGCAATGACTCTGATGGATCCATATGTGGTTTGTGAAAAGAACACACATTCAATGACTCTAGTTGTGTTTCATGAAAATAACACACATGCAATGACACTGGTGGATCCATGTGGTTCATGAAAAGAACACACATGCGATGTCTCTTATGGATCCATATGTGGTTTATGAAAACAACACACATGCAATGACTCTGGTGCTGGTTTAGGATAAGAACACACATGCAATGACTCTAGTGGATCCATATGTGGTATGTGAAAAGAACACACATGCAATGACACTGGTGGATCCATATGATTCATGAAAATAACACAAATGCAATGACTCTGGTGGATCCATATGTGGTTCATGAAAAGAACAGACATCCAATGACTCTAGCTGTGGTTTATGAAAAGAACACACATGCAATGACACTAGTGGATCCATATGAGGTTTGTGAAAAGAAGACACATTCAATGAACTCTTGTGGATCCATATGTGGTTTATGAGAATAACACACATGCAATAACTCTAGTTGTGGTTCATGAAAAGAACAGACATCAATGAGTCTAGCTATGGTTAATGAAAAGAACACACATGCAATGACTCTAGTGGATACATATGTGGTTAATGAAAAGAACACACATGCAATGACACTAGTGGATCCATATGTGGTTTGTGAAAAGAACACAAATTCAATGACACTGGTGGATCCATGTGGTTGATGAAAAGAACAAACATGCAATGACTCCGGTGTATCCATATGTGGTTTGTGAAAAGAACACACATTCAATGGCTCTCGTTGTGGTTCATGAAAATAACACACATGCAATGACACTAGTGGATCCATGTAGTTCATGAAAAGAATAGACATGGAATGACTCTGGTGGATCCATATGTGGTTTGTGAAAATAACACACATGCAATGCCCCTAGTTGTGGTTCATGAAAAGAACACATATGCAATGACTCTAGTGGATCCATATGTGGTTTATGAAAAGAACAGACATGTAATGACTAGCTGTGGTTTATGAAAAGAACACACATGCAATGACACTGGTGGATCCATATGTGGTTTGTGAAAAGAACACACATTCAATGACCTCTAGTGGATCCATGTGGTTTGTGAAAAGAACACACATTCAACAAACTCTAGTGGATCCATATGTGGTTTATGAGAATAACACACATGCAATGACTCTAGTTGTGGTTCATGAAAAGAACACACGAGTAAGGACTCTAGTTGTGGTTAATGAAAAGAACACACATGCAATGACTCTAGTGGATCCATATGTGGTTAATGAAAAGAACACACATGCAATGACTTTGGTGGATCCACACGTGGTTTGTGAAAAGAACACACATTCAATCACACTGGTGGATCCATGTGGTTTATGAAAAGAACAGACATGCAATGCCTCTGGTGGATCCATATGTGGTTTGTGAAAAGAACACATATTCAATGACTCTAGTTGTGGTTCATGAAAAGAACACACATACAATGACACTAGTGGATCCATGTGGTTCATGAAAAGAACAGACATACAATAACCCTAGTTAATCCATATGTAGTTTATGAAAAGAACAAACATGCAATGACTCTAGTGCAGATTTAGGATAAGAACACACATGCAATGACTCTAGTGGATCTATATGAGGTTTGTGAAAAGAACACACATGCAATGACACTGGTGGATCCATATGGTTCATGAAAATAACACACATGCAATGACTCTAGTGGATCCATATGTGGTTTATGAAAAGAATAGTCATGCAATGACAAACTGTGGTTTATGAAAAGAACACACATGCAATGACACTTGTGGATCCATATGTGGTTTGTGAAAAGAAAACACATTCAATGAACTCTAGTGGATCCATATGTGGTTTATGAGAATAACACACATGCAATGACTCTACTTGTGGTTCATGAAAAGAATAGACATCCAATGACTCTAGTTGTAGTTTGTGAAAATAACACACATGCAATGACACTGGTGGATCCATATCGTTCATGAAAATAACACACATACAATGACTCTGGTGGATCCATATGTGGTTTTTGACAAGAACAGACATGCAATGACTCTAGCTATGGTTTATGAAAAGAACACACATGCAATGACACTGGTGGATCCATATGTGGTTTGTGAAAAGAACACGCATTCAATGAACTCTAGTGGATCCATATGTGGTTTATGAGATTAGCACAAATACAATGGCACTACTTGTGGTTCATGAAAAGAATAGACATGCAATGACTCTAGCTATGGTTAATCAAAAGAACACATAGGAAATGACTCTAGTGGATCCATATGTGGTTAAAGAAAGAACACACCTGCAATGACACTGGTGGATCCATATGTGGACTGTGAAAATAATACACATTCAATGACACTGGTGGATCCATGTGGTTTATCAAAGAATATACATGCAATGACTTTGGTGGATCCATATGTGGTTTTTGAAAAGAACACACATTCAATGATTATAGTTCTGGTTCATGAAAAGAACACACATGCAATGTCACTAGTGGATCCATGTGGTTCATGAAAAGAAATCACATGCAATGACTCTCGTGGATCCATATGTGGTTTATGAAAAGAACACACATGCAATGAGTCTAGTGTTGTTTTAGCATAAGAACACACATGCAATGAATCTATTGGATCCGTATGTGGTTTGTGAAAACAACACACACGCAATGTCTCTAGTGGATCCATGTGGTTTATGAAAAGAACAGACATGCAATGACTCTAGTGGATCCATATGTGGTTTGTGAAAAAAACACACATTCAATGACTCTAGTTGTGTTTCATGAAAATAACACACATGCAATGACACTGGTAGATCCATGTGGTTCATGAAAAGAACACACATGCGATGTCTCTTGTGGATCCATATGTGGTTTATGAAAACAACACACATGCAATGACTCTGGTGCTGGTTTAGGATAAGAACACACATGCAATGACTCTAGTGGATCCATATGTGGTTTGTGAAAAGAACACACATGCAATGACACTGGTGGATCCATATGATTCATGAAAATAACACAAATGCAACGACTCTGGTGGATCCATATGTGGTTTATCAGAACAACACACATGCAATGACTCTAGTTGTGGTTCATGAAAAGAACAAATAAGTAATGACTCTATTTGTGGTCAATGAAAAGAACACACATGCAATGACTCTAGTGGATCCATATGTGGTTAATGAAAAGAACATACATGCAATGACTCTGGTGGATCCACATGTGGTTTGTGAAAAGAACACACATTCAATGACACTGGTGGTTTATGAAAAGAGCAAACATGCAATGACTCTGGTGGATCCACATGTGGTTTGTGAAAAGAACACACATTCAATGAAACTGGTGGATCCATGTGGTTTATGAAAAGAACAGACATGCAATGACTCTGGCGAATCCATATGTGGTTTGTGAAAAGAACACACATGCAATGACTCTAGTGGATCCATGTGGTTTATGAAAAGAACAGACATGCAATGACTCTGGTGGATCCGTATGTGGTTTGTGAAAAGAACACACATTCAATGACTGTAGTTGTGGTTCATGAAAAGAACACACATACAATGACACTGGTGGATCCATGTGGTTCATGAAAAGAACACACATGCAATGACTCTAGTTGATCCATAAATGGTTTATGAAAAGAACACACATGTAATAACTCTAGTGGATCCATATGTGGTTTATGAAAATAACACACATGCAATGACACTGGTGGATCCATATGGTTCATGAAAATAACACACATGCAATGACTCCGGTGCTGGTTTAGGATAAGAACGCACATGCAATGACTCTAGTGGATCCATATGTGGTTTATGAAAAAGAACAGACATGTAATGACTCTAGCTATGGTTAATGAAAAGAACACACATCCAATGACTCTAGTGTATCCTTATGTGGTTAATGAAAAGAACACACATGCAATGACACTAGTGGATCCATATGTGGTTTCTGAAAAGAACACACATTCAATGACACTAGTGGATCCATGTCGTTTATGAAAAGAATAGACATGTAATGACTCTTGTGGATCCATATGTGGTTTGTGAAAAGAACACACATTCAATGACTCTAGCTGTGGTTCATGAAAAGAACACACATGTAATGACACTATTGGATCCATGTGGTTCATGAAAAGAACAGACATGCAATGACTCTGGTGGATCCATATGTGGGTTGTGAAAATAACACACATGCAATGACTCTAGTTGTGGTTCATGAAAAGAACAAACATGCAATGAATCTTGTGGATCCATATGTGGGTTGTGAAAATAACACACATGCAATGACTCTAGTTGTTGTTCATGAAAAGAATACACATGCAATGACACCGGTGGATCCATTTGGTTCATGAAAAGAACACACATGCAATGACACTAGTGGATCCATATGTGGTTTGTGAAAATAACACATATTCAATGACACTGGTGGATCCATGTGGTTTATGAAAAGAATAGATGTGCAATGACTCTGGTGGATCCATATGTGGTTTGTGAAAATAACACACATTCAATGACTAGTTGTGGTTCATGAAAAGAACACACATGCAATGACACTGGTGGATCCATATGTGGTTTGTGAAAATAACACACATGTAATAACTCTTGTTGTGGTTCATCAAAAGAATAGACATGCAATGACACTACTGGATACATTTGGTTCATGAAAATAACACACATACAATGACTCTGGTGGATCCATATGTGGTTTATGAAAAGAACACACATGCAATGACACTGGTGGATCCATGTGGTTTGTGAAAAGAACACACATTCAACGAACTCTAGTGGATCCGTATGTGGTTTATGAGAATAACACACATGGAATGACTCTAGTTGTGGTTCATGAAAATAACATACAAGTAATGACTCTAGCTGTGGTTAATGAAAAGAACACTCATGCAATGACTCTAGTGGATCCATGTGGTTTATGAAAACAATAGACATGCAATGAATCTGGTGGATCCATATGTGGTTTGTGAAAAGAACACACATTCAATGACTCTAGTTATGGTTCATGAAAAGAACACACATACAATAACACTGGAGGATCCTTGTGGGTCATGAAAAGAACACACATGCAGTGACTCTAGTTGATCCATATCTAGTTTATGAAAAGAACACAAATGCAATGACTCTGGTGTTGATTTAGGATAAGAACACACATGCAATGACTCTAGTGGATCCATATGTGGTTTGTGAAAAGAACACACATGCAATGACACTGGTGGATACATATGGTTCATGAAAATAACACACATGCAACGACACTGGTGGATCCATATGTGGTTTATGACAAGAAAAAAATGCAATGACTCTAGCTGTAGTTTATGAAATTAACACACATGCAATGACATTGGTGGATCCATATGTGGTTTGTGAAAAGAACACACATTCAATGAACTCTAGTGGATCCATATGTGGTTTATCAGAATAACACACATGCAATGACACTACTTGTGGTTCATGAAAAGACCATACATGTAATGACTCTAGGTAGGGTTAATGAAAATAACGCACATGCAATGACTCTAGTGGATCCATATGTGGTTAATGAAAATAACGCACATGCAATGACACTAGTGGATCCATATGTGGTTTGTGAAAACAATACACATTCAATGACACTGGTGGATCCATGTGGTTTATGAAAAGAATAGACATGCAATGACTCTAGTGGATCCATATATGGTTTGTGAAAAGAACACATATTCAATGACTTTAGTTGTGGTTCATGAAAAGAACACACATGCAATGACACTGGTGGATCCATGTGGTTCATGAAAAGAACAGACATGCAATGACTCTGGTGGATCCATATGTGGATTGTGAAAATAACACACATGCAATGACTCAAGTTGTGGTTCATGAAAATAATACACATGCATTGACAATGGTGGATCCATGTGGTTCATGAAAAGAACACACATATAATGACTCTGGTGGATCCATATGTGGTTTATGAAAAGAACACACATGCAATGACACTGGTGGATCCATATGTGGTTTGTGAAAAGAACACACATTCAAGGAACTCTAGTGTATCCATGTGGTTTATGCAAAGAACACACATTCAACGAACTCTAGTGGATCCATATGTGGTTTATGAGAATAACACACATGGAATGACTCTAGTTGTGGTTCATGAAAAGAACAGACAAGTAATGACTCTAGTTGTGGTTAATGAAAAGAACACTCATGCAATGACTCTAGTGGATCCATATGTGGTTACTGAAAAGAACACACATGCAATGAATCTGGTGGACTCACTTGTGGTTTGTGAAAAGAACACACATTCAATGACACTGGTGGATCCATGTGGTTTATGAAAAGATCAGACATGCAATGCCTCTGGTGGATCCATATGTGGTTTGTGAAAAGAACACACATTCAATGACTCTAGTTGTGGTTCATGAAAAGAACACACATACAATGACACTGGTGGATCCATGTGGTTTATGAAAAGAACACACATTCAATGACTCTGGTTGATCCATATGTGGTTTATGAAAAGAACACACATGCAATGACTCTAGTGGATCCATATGTGGTTTGTGAAAATAACACACATGCAATGACACTGGTGGATCCATATGGTTCATGGAAATAACACACATGCAATGACTCTGGTGGATCCATATGTGGTTTATGGAAAGAACAAACATACAATGACTCTAGGATTGGTTTATGAAAAGAACACACATGTAATGACACTTGTGGATCCATATGTGGTTTATAACAAGAACACACATGCAATGACTCTGGTGCTGGTTTAGGATAAGAACACACATGCAATGACTCTGGTGGATCCATATGTGGTTTATAAAAAGAACAGACATGTAATGACTCTAGCTATGGTTAATGAAAAAAAACACATCCAATGACTCTAGTGGGTCCATATGTCGTTAATGAAAAGAACACACATGCAATGACACTAGTGGATCCATATGTGGTTTATGAATAGAACACAAATGCAACGACTTTGGTGCTGGTTTAGGATAAGAACAGACATGCAATTACTCTAGTGGATCCATATGTGGTTTGTGAAAATAACACACATGCAATGACACTGGTGGATCCATATCATTCATGAAAATAACACACATACAATGACTCTGGTGGATCCATATGTGGTTTATGACAAGAACAGACATGCAATGACTCTAGCTATGGTTTATGAAAAGAACACACATGCAATGACACTGGTGGATCCATATGTGGTTTGTGAAAAGAACACGCATTCAATGAACTCTAGTGGATCCATATGTAGTTTATGAGAATAACACAAATACAATGGCACTACTTGTGGTTCATGAAAAGAATAGACATGCAATGACTTTAGCTGTGGTTAATCAAAAGAACACATAGGAAATGACTCTAGTGGATCCATATGTGGTTAAAGAAAGAACACACCCGCAATGACACTGGTGGATCCATATGTGGTTTGTGAAAAGAATACACATTCAATGACATGGGTGGATCCATGTGGTTTATCAAAGAATAGACATGCAATGATTTTGGTGGATCCATATGTGGTTTTTTAAAAGAACACACATTCAATGATTATAGTTCTGGTTCATGAAAAGAACACACATGCAATGTCACTGGTGGATCCATGTGGTTCATGAAAAGAAATCACATGCAATGACTCTCGTGGATCCATATGTGGTTTATAAAAAGAACACACATGCAATGACTCTCGTGGATCCATATGTGGTTTATGAAAAGAACACACATGCAATGACTCTAGTGTTTTTTAGCATAAGAACACACATGCAATGAATCTATTGGATCCGTATGTGGTTTGTGAAAACAACACACATGCAATGGCTCTAGTGGATCCATGTGGTTTATGAAAAGAAAAGGCATGCGATGACTCTGGTGGATCCATATGTGGTCTTTGAAAAGAACACACATTCAATGACTCTAGTTGTGTTTCATGAAAATAACACACATGCAATGACACTGGTGGATCCATGTGGTTCATGAAAAGAACACACATGCGATGTCTCTTGTGGATCCATATGTGGTTTATGAAAACAACACACATGCAATGACTCTGGTGCTGGTTTAGGATAAGAACACACATGCAATGACTCTAGTGGATCCATATGTGGTTTGTGAAAAGAACACACATGCAATGACACTGGTGGATCCATATGATTCATGAAAATAACACAAATGCAATGACTCTGGTGGATCCATATGTGGTTCATGAAAAGAACAGACATCCAATGACTCTAGCTGTGGTTTATGAAAAGAACACACATGCAATGACACTAGTGGATCCATATGAGGTTTGTGAAAAGAAGACACATTCAATGAACTCTTGTGGATCCATATGTGGTTTATGAGAATAACACACATGCAATGACTCTAGTTGTGGTTCATGAAAAGAACAGACATCAATGAGTCTAGCTATGGTTAATGAAAAGAACACACATGCAATGACTCTAGTGGATACATATGTGGTTAATGAAAAGAACACACATGCAATGACACTAGTGGATCCATATGTGGTTTGTGAAAAGAACACAAATTCAATAACACTGGTGGATCCATGTGGTTGATGAAAAGAACAAACATGCAATGACTCCGGTGTATCCATATGTGGTTTGTGAAAAGAACACACATTCAATGGCTCTCGTTGTGGTTCATGAAAATAACACACATGCAATGACACTAGTGGATCCATGTAGTTCATGAAAAGAATAGACATGGAATGACTCTGGTGGATCCATATGTGGTTTGTGAAAATAACACACATGCAATGCCCCTAGTTGTGGTTCATGAAAAGAACACATATGCAATGACTCTAGTGGATCCATATGTGGTTTATGAAAAGAATAGACATGTAATGACTAGCTGTGGTTTATGAAAAGAATACACAGGCAATGACACTGGTGGATCCATATGTGGTTTGTGAAAAGAACACACATTCAATGACCTCTATTGGATCCATGTGGTTTGTGAAAAGAACACACATTCAACGAACTCTAGTGGATCCATATGTGGTTTATGAGAATAACACACATGCAATGACTCTAGTTGTGGTTCATGAAAAGAACACACGAGTAAGGACTCTAGTTGTGGTTAATGAAAAGAACACACATGCAATGACTCTAGTGGATCCATATGTGGTTAATGAAAAGAACACACATGCAATGACTTTGGTGGATCCACATGTGGTTTGTGAAAAGAACACACATTCAATCACACTGGTGGATCCATGTGGTTTATGAAAAGAACAGACATGCAATGCCTCTGGTGGATCCATATGTGGTTTGTGAAAAGAACACATATTCAATGACTCTAGTTGTGGTTCATTAAAAGAACACACATACAATGACACTGGTGGATCCATGTGGTTCATGAAAAGAAAACACATACAATAACCCTAGTTAATCCATATGTGGTTTATGAAAAGAACAAACATGCAATGACTCTAGTCCAGATTTAGGATAAGAACACACATGCAATGACTCTAGTGGATCTATATGAGGTTTGTGAAAAGAACACACATGCAATGACACTGGTGGATCCATATGGTTCATGAAAATAACACACATGCAATGACTCTAGTGGATCCATCTGTGGTTTAAGAAAAGAATAGTCATGCAATGACAAGCTGTGGTTTATGAAAAGAACACACATGCAATGACACGTGCGGATCCATATGTGGTTTGTGAAAAGAAAACACATTCAATGAACTCTAGTGGATCCATATGTGGTTTATGAGAATAACACACATGTAATGACTCTACTTGTGGTTCATGAAAAGAACAAACATCCAATGACTCTAGTTGTAGTTTGTGAAAATAACACATATGCAATGACACTGGTGGATCCATATCGTTCATGAAAATAACACACATACAATGACTCTGGTGGATCCATATGTGGTTTTTCACAAGAACAGACATGCAATGACTCTAGCTATGGTTTATGAAAAGAACACACATGCAATGACACTGGTGGATCCATATGTGGTTTGTGAAAAGAACACGCATTCAATGAACTCTAGTGGATCCATATGTGGTTTAAGAGATTAGCACAAATACAATGGCACTACTTGTGGTTCATGAAAAGAATAGACATGCAATGACTCTAGTTGTGGTTAATCAAAAGAACACATAGGAAATGACTCTAGTGGATCCATATGTAGTTAAAGAAAGAACACACCTGCAATGACACTGGTGGATCCATATGTGGACTGTGAAAAGAATACACATTCAATGACACTGGTGGATCCATGTGGTTTATCAAAGAATATACATGCAATGACTTTGGTGGATCCATATATGGTTTTTGAAAAGAACACACATTCAATGATTATAGTTCTGGTTCATGAAAAGAACACACATGCAATGTCACTGGTGGATCCATGTGGTTCATGAAAAGAAATCACATGCAATGACTCTCGTGGATCCATATGTGGTTTATGAAAAGAACACACATGCAATGACTCTAGTGTTGTTTTAGCATAAGAACACACATGCAATGAATCTATTGGATCCGTATGTGGTTTGTGAAAACAACACACATGCAATGGCTCTAGTGGATCCATGTGGTTTATGAAAAGAACAGACATGCAATGACTCTGGTGGATCCATATGTGGTTTGTGAAAAGAACACACATTCAATGACTCTAGTTGTGTTTCATGAAAATAACACACATGCAATGACACTGGTGGATCCATGTGGTTCATGAAAAGAACACACATGCGATGTCTCGTGTGGATCCATATGTGGTTTATGAAAACAACACACATGCAATGACTCTGGTGCTGGTTTAGGATAAGAACACACATGCAATGACTCTAGTGGATCCATATGTGGTTTGTGAAAAGAACACACATGCAATGACACTGGTGGATCCATATGATTCATGAAAATAACACAAATGCAATGACTTTGGTGGATCCATATGTGGTTTATCAGAAAAACACACATGCAATGACTCTAGTTGTGGTTCATGAAAAGAACAAATAAGTAATGACTCTAGTTGTGGTCAATGAAAAGAACACACATGCAATGACTCTAGTGGATCCATATGTGGTTAATGAAAAGATCATACATGCAATGACTCTGGTGGATCCACATGTGGTTTGTGAAAAGAACACACATTCAATGACACTGGTGGTTTATGAAAAGAACAGACACGCAATGACTCTGGTGGATCCATATGTGGTTTGTGAAAAGAACACACATGCAATGACTCTAGTGGATCCATGTGGTTTATGAAAAGTACAGACATGAAGTGACTCTGGTGGATCCATATGTGGTTTGTGAAAAGAACACACACTCAATGACTCTAGTTGTGGTTCATGAAAAGAACACACATACAATGACACTGGTGTATCCATATGGTTCATGAAAAGAACACACATGCAATGACTCTAGTTGATCCATATGTGGTTTGTGAAAAGAACACACATGCAATGACTCTAGTGCTGGTTTAGGATAAGAACACACATGCAATGAATCTAGTGGATCCATATTTGGTTCATGAAAAGAACACCCATGCAATGACACTGGTGGATCCATATATGGTTTATGAAAAGAACACACATGCAATGACTCTAGTGGATCCATGTGTGGTTTGTGAAAATAACACACATGCAATGACACTAGTGGATCCATATGGTTCATGAAAATAACACACATGCAATGACTCTGGTGCTGGTTTAGGATCAGAACGAAATGAATGACTCTATTGATCCATATGTGGTTTATCAAAAGAACATATATGTAATGACTCTAGCTATGGTTAATGAAAATAACACACATCCAATGACTCTAGTGGATCCATATGTGGTTAATGAAAAGAACACACATGCAATGACACTAGTGGATCCATATGTAGTTTGTGAAAAGAACACACATTCAATGACACTGGTGGATCCATGTGGTTTATGAAAAGAATAGACATGCAATGACTCTGGTGGATCCATATGTGGTTTGTGAAAAGAACACACATAGACTCTAGTTGTGGTTCATGAAAAGAACGCACATGCAATGACACTGGTGGATCCATGTTGTTCATGAAAAGAATAGACATGCAATGACTCTGGTGGATCCATATGTGGTTTGTGAAAAAAAAACACATGCAATGACTCTAGTTGTGTTTCATGAAAAGAATACACATGCAATGACACTGGTGGATCCATGTGGTTCATGAAAAGAACACACGTGCCATGACACTAGTGGATCCATATGTGGTTTGTGAAAAGAACACACATTCAATGACACTGGTTGATCCAAGTGGATTATGAAAAGAATAGACATGCAATGACTCTGGTGGATCCATATGTGGTCTGTGAAAAGAACACACATTCAATGACTCTAGTTGTGGTTCATGAAAAGAACATACATGCAATGACACTGGTGGATCCATGTGGTTCATGAAAAGAACAGATATGCAATGACTCTGGTGGATCCATATGTGGTTTGTGAAAATAACACATATGCAATGACTCTAGTTGTGGTTCATGAAAAGAATACACATGCAATGATACTGGTGGATCCATGTGGTTCATGAAAATAACACACATACAATGACTCTGGTGGATCCATATGTGGTTTATGAAAAGAAGACACATGCAATGACACTGGTGTATCCATATGTGGTTTGTGAAAAGAACACACATTCAATGAACTATAGTGGATCCATGTGGTTTGTGAAAAGAACACACATTCAACAAACTCTAGTGGATCCATATGTGGTTTATGAGAATAACACACATGGAATGACTCTAGTTGTGGTTCATGAAAAGAACATACAAGTAATGACTCTAGCTTTGGTTAATGAAAAGAACACTCATGCGATGACTCTAGTGGATCCGTGTGGTTTATGAAAATAATAGACATGTAATGACTCCGGTGGATCCGTATGTGGTTTGCAAAAAGAACACACATTCAATGACTCTAGTTGTGGTTCATGAAAAGAACACACATACAATGACACTGGTGGATCCATGTGGTTCATGAAAAGAACACACATGCAATGACTCTAGTGGATCCATGTGGTTTATGAAAAGAACAAACATGCAATGACTCTGGTGGATCCGTATGTGGTTTGCAAAAAGAACACACATTCAATGACTCTAGTTGTGGTTCATGAAAAGAACACACATACAATGACACTGGTGGATCCATGTGGTTCATGAAAAGAACACACATGCAATGACTCTGGTTGATCCATATATGGTTTATGAAAAGAACACACATGCAATGACTCTAGTGGATCCATATGTGGTTTGTGAAAATAACACACATGCAATGACACTGGTGGATCCATATGGTTCATGAAAATAACACACACGCAATGACTCTGGTGCTGGTTTAGGATAAGAACGACATGAATGACTCTATGGATCCATATGTGGTTTATCAAAAGAACATACATGTAATGACTCTAGCTATGGTTAATGAAAATAACACACATCCAATGACTCTAGTGGATCCATATGTGGTTAATGAAAAGAACACACATGCAATGACACTAGTGGATCCATATGTAGTTTGTGAAAAGATCACACATTCAATGACACTGGTGGATCCATGTGGTTTATGAAAAGAATAGACATGCAATGACTCTGGTGGATCCATATGTGGTTTGTGAAAAGAACACACATTAAATGACTATAGTTGTGGTTCATGAAAAGAACACACATGCAATGACACTGGTGGATCCATGTGGTTCATGAAAAGAACAGACATGCAATGACTCTGGTGGATCCATATGTGGTTTGTGAAAATAACACACATGCAATGACTCTAGTTGTGTTTCATGAAAAGAATACACATGCAATGACACTGGTGGATCCATGTGGTTCATGAAAAGAACACACATGCCATGACACTAGTGGATCCATATGTGGTTTGTGAAAAGAACACACATTCAATGACACTGGTTGATCCAAGTGGATTATGAAAAGAATAGACATGCAATGACTCTGGTGGATCCATATGTGGTTTGTGAAAAGAACACACATTCAATGACTCTAGTTGTGGTTCATGAAAAGAACATACATGCAATGACACTGGTGGATCCATGTGGTTCATGAAAAGAACAGATATGCAATGACTCTGGTGGATCCATATGTGGTTTGTGAAAATAACACATATGCAATGACTCTAGTTGTGGTTCATGAAAAGAATACACATGCAATGACACTGGTGGATCCATGTGGTTCATGAAAAGAACACACATACAGTGACTCTGGTGGATCCATATGTGGTTTATGAAAAGAACACTCATGCAATAACACACTGGTGGATCCCTATGTGGTTTGTGAAAAGAACACACATTCAATGAACTATAGTGGATCCATGTGGTTTGTGAAAAGAACACACATTCAACAAACTCTAGTGGATCCATATGTGGTATATGAGAATAACACACATGGAATGACTCTAGTTATGGTTCATGAAAAGAACATACAAGTAATGACTCTAGCTGTGGTTAATGAAAAGAACACTCATGCAATGACTCTAGTGGATCCGTGTGGTTTATGAAAACAATAGACATGTAATGACTCCGGTGGATCCATATGTGGTTTGTGAAAAGAACACACATTCAATGACTCTAGTTGTGGTTCATAAAAAGAACACACATACAATAACACTGGTGGATCCATGTGGTTCATGAAAAGAACACACATGCAATGACTCTGGTTTATCCATATGTGGTTTATGAATAGAACACAAATGCAATGACTCTGTAAGATCCCTCCTTGGTAAAGGAAAGGATCCCTGTGATTGCAATGCTAGTCCCTGGATCAATGCTAGCATCCACAGTTTAAGATGAAGTACACAGATACAAAGGTCGTTTATTACAGTCATTCCAGAGATAAAACATAGTCTTTTACAACTCAGGGCCAAAGGCCTAATACAAGAGTTTATGGAATAAGTAAATAAACATAAGTCTTCATCTTCATGTGCCACAGGCAAGCATGTTGAGTGTAGACTCATGACTCCTAATCATCATCGGAGTAACCTGCAACATTACAAGTTACAGCCACAGAGGGTCAATACTTTGGAATAGTATTGGCAAGTGATACCTTAGTATATTTTAAGTGGACTATACAACTATATGCATTTGGCTAGGTGTAGCTAGGCTTGCTTTGCTCAAAATAGGTTTTTCCTATTAGTAGAAAACATTAGGTTTTTGTCAAAACTTCCCAAGGAACCTCCAATATTCATTGGAGTCCTAAACTTCCCAAGGAACCTCCAATAGACATTGGAGTCCTAAACTTCCCAAGGAACCTCCAATAGACATTGGGGTCCTTCACCCTTGTTCACCCACAAGTTTTATTTAGAAATTGGAGTGATGAGATTCTTGAAGCTTCCATGTCTTGATGCTCAAATTGTCCTTTACCAGGGACATGGCTAAGTACTTAGATTTTACACTCTGCAGAGGTGGTGCACTTTCCCCACAAGACTTGGTTTCCCAAGACAAGATCTTTCAGAAGACTTTCCTTAGTCAAATGGACGCGTTCCAACCTATCATTCCCTCTACCACCAACTGTCCAAGAGACTAATTTCTAGCAACCTATATGATCATGGCAGAGCCCATATTGCCAAGTGGTTGCACTTGAAGCTTCTCAACATTTGACATCTCAAATCTCTTTGTTCCTGGGTGGCCATCCACAAGTGAGATATCAAGTTTTCCCTAGTATACTGGACTTGGTGGAGCCAAAGTTTTCCCCAGTATTCTGGACTTGCATAACCACTCAACACAAATCAAACTTTCCATTCCACCCTGGTGATTCATTTACTTAGTTGTTTTATTAAACAAAACATAAGTCCACAGACTTAGTAATTTTTCCATAGCATGAATATATATTCCACCCTTGTTTTCTATTAGCTAAGCTAAGCATGATAGTAATAGGAATCTTGACTTAGGTAATTTTCACTAAGGCTTCATCTACTAGGTTTTCCCATAGCAAGGTCTATACTTAGCAAAATAAAATCCATGCAAGGTTTACTTAGTAAAAACACTAATGCATAGTGAAAGTATTGGGACAAAAGATATGAAGCATCACTTGCCTTGGTAATGGGGAGAGTAGCACTCTTCACAGTCACAATCACTAGCAAAATCTACACACAAAATTGTAGCACACATTTACACACAATTCATATACAATCAAAAATAATATGAATGCATGCATGCATGAATTTACTAAGTGGGCATTTTGAAAACTTTGCCAAGCAAGTGCATGAATACAGAAACTTAACAAGACACCAAAATTGTCAAAACCAACTTATTTAACCCTAAAACAAATTACTAAACTAAATCTATACTCAAAATAGCCTTAAACAAGTTTCTACAAATAAAGTCATTCTAATGGTTACTATTTGTTAAACACATTGGCTATTCAGAAAGGTCTTGATTCACTGAATCCAACGGTATAAAGTTTGCAGAAATCTAACGTGGCAATCAAAAGTTATAAGCATTTGAAATTTGGATCAAATTCTGATTTTAAATCTGTCTTTAGATCTAACCCTAGCCACGCGTCGTGTTGTGATTGGCACGTACCGATTCGCCCGGATCGAGCTCTGCAGCCGCAGGATCTAAACAGATCGTACGCTCCAGATCGCGTACCGCTTCACAGTTAAAGGAATCTATCCTAGCGCTCGGATCTGGATCTAACGGTGCTCGTTCAAACAACCAAGTCCTGGCGGCGCGCGGTGTCAGCGAGCGGTGGAGCGCTCGGTCTACGGCGGCGCTAGTGTTCCTGGTCGTCCGCGAGAGGGAGAAGGGTCATACCAGGTTCGCCGGATGCTGCTGAAGCTCAAGGTAGCGTCGGTTTGCGAAGGGGCGCTCGGATGTGGCTGAGAGAGCTCGTCAGAGTCGTGCACGGCGTCGGGTGGTCGTTGTCGGAGTCGTTGCCGAGGTTCCGCGTCGCCCTAACACAAGCCAGAGGTTTTAGGAGATGCGCAATAACGTTGCGAACAAACTCGTGTGAGTCAGAAGTGAAGGGGCGCACGGGACTTACGGAATTTGGTCGCCGGAGTCGAGGTGGTCGTCGGTGCTTGTGGTGTCGAGCGGAAACGGTGACCTGGGGCAGTACAGGATGAACTAGTGGGGTCAGGAGGTGCGCAAAGACTCACTGAATCAGATAGCAAGAGTGAGAGGCAGAGGGGAACACGAGGCTGACCAAAATTGATCGCCGGAGTGGGCTCTGTCTGCGGCGGTGTGGGGTTGATTGAGGGCAGCCTGGTGGCGGAGTGAGCGAGGTGTTTGGGGGAAATGCTCGCGAGGCAGAGAGGATCTTATAGCCAGAGGCTCGACAGGAAACGCTCGTGGATTAATGCCCAATTAAGCTCGGTATCACTGCGGCAACGGTCAGCGGCGGAGATCGTGCGCGGATTCAGGGGGAAGACGATGCTGGCGTGGAGGAGGCCCGCTCGTCAGCGAAGTGCGCGAGGTGGAGGTGGGGTCTGTCTGTCAGCGACTGATTGCGTGCGCTCGCGCGTGAGAGAAGAAAAGGAAACTCCCCGGGTGGGCTTGTTGGGCTCGTTTCGTTGCTGGGCCAGAAACCTGGCGCGCGGCCCTTTTCTTTTGTTTAACCCTTTTTCTTTTCTAAATCTATTTTCTGGAATGATTTTGATATGAATTCAAATCCTTTTTGAATTCAAACAAATCTGGGGATTTTTGTAGGGTACTGAGGTTTCAAAAACAGTCACTTAACCATGTGGTTACCTTGTAAGGGCTTGGTCAAGCTTGGGCTTAATACAAACAGGGACTTTGCCTCCAGTTTGCAAATGTTGATAAAACAAAATAGGGTTTTGAAATTTATTTCTAAGTTGAAAACTTTGGTCAAACTTTTACACCTAAACTTTCCAACAATGGAGGAAAGCAAACAAGTCCCTAAACAATCAAGTCTCAAAGGGTGATGGACATTTGAGGTAAATTTGCTCACATGAAATCATAGCACAAACTTCTATTTCTAAATGATTTTGAAAAAACCCCTAAATGAATGAAGGATGCAAGGATGATATGAGTGAGCTTTGAAATATGAAATTTAGGGATGTTACAAATCTAACCCCCTTAAGATGAATCTCGCCCTCGAGATTCGGATTGGCTAGCAAATAGGTGAGGGTGGTCTTTCCGAAGATCATCTTCTCTTTCCCATGTTGCTTCCTCTTCGGAATGATGACTCCATTGCACTTTGCAAAACTTGGTAGTCTTTGTCCTTGTGACTCTTTCTGCGGTCTCAAGAATCTTGACAGGCTTTTCTTCATAGGTGAGATCACTTTCTAGTTGAACTTCTTCCAAAGATATGGTATCCTTCAAAGAAGATCCTTCCATCTCCGGGTGACATTTCTTAAGCTGACTCACATGAAAAACATTATGGACTGCTAATAAAGATGCTGGCAGTTCGATTTCATATGCAACTTCTCCCTTGCGACTTAGAATGTTGAACGGTCCAACATATCTTGGTGCCAACTTTCCTTTGACTCCAAATCTTTTCACTCCACGAAGGGGTGATACTCTAAGATAAGCTCTATCCCCAACTTCGTAGGTGACTTCTCTACGCTTAGCATCTGCGTAGCTTTTCTGTCGAGACTGTGCTATCTTCAACCTGTCCCTAACCAATTTGACCTTTTCTTCAGCGTCTTTGATAAGATCTGGTCCAAACAAACTTCTTTCTCCCACACCATTCCATAGCAATGGGGTGGTACACTTCCTTCCGTAGAGAAACTCAAATGGTGCCATCCCGATACTAGATTGATAACTGTTATTGTAAGAGAACTCTGCGTAAGGCAGACTTTCATCCCAACTTGCTCCATAGTCTAGGGCACATGCCCTCAACATGTCTTCAAGAATTTGATTAGTCCTTTCTGTTTGTCCATCAGTTTGAGGATGAAAAGCAGTGCTGAATTCCAACCTCGTTCCTAAAGATTCATGAAGCTGTCTCCAAAAGTGAGAAGTGAACTGAGTTCCCCTATCTGACACAATACTCTTAGGCACACCTTGAAGGCATACAATTCTGCTCATGTAGATTTTGGCTAACTTGGCACTGGTATAAGTTGTCTTTACGGGTATAAAATGAGCCACTTTGGTTAGGCGATCCACTACTACCCATATGGAATCATACCCTGACCTGGTCCTTGGTAATCCGGTAATGAAATCCATACCAATATTTTCCCACTTCCATTCAGGAATAGGCATTGGTTGAAGCAAACCTGCTGGTTTTTGATGCTCCGCTTTCACTCTACTACACACATCACACAAAGCAATGTGTTCGGCGATGTCCCTTTTGAGATTGTTCCACCAAAATCTTTCTTTCATATCCATGTACATTTTGGTGTTTCCCGGGTGAATAGAATATGGAGAGTTATGGGCTTCTTGTAGAATCAGTTTCCGTAATTCCGGATCTTGTGGAACACAAATACGTTTCCCGTGCCATAAAGTACCTTGTTCGTCTATATGGAAACTTTTAGCTTTCCCTTGGCTAATCCTTTCCGTAATCTCTTCGATTTCTTTGTCCATCTTTTGGGCTTCTTTAATCTTATCCAACAGAGTGGGTTGAACATCCAAAGACATAAGATGTCCTTCTGGCACAATCTCCAATCTGAGTTCCTGGAATTGCTTACACAAATCATCTGGCAACTCACCTTTGGTAAGGCCATTTACAAACGCCTTACGACTTAGAGCATCTGCTACTACATTTGCTTTACCAGGATGGTATTGCAAACTCAAGTCGTAATCCTTGATAAGTTCTAGCCATCTCCTTTGTCTCATATTGATTTCCTTCTGGGTGAAGATATACTTCAAACTCTTATGATCGGTGAATACTTCACAACATTTTCCCAAAAGGTAGTGTCTCCATGTTTTGAGTGCATGGACAACAGCAGCTAACTCTAAATCATGAGTAGGATAATTTACTTCATGAGTTTTGAGTTGTCTCGAGGCATAAGCCACAACTTTTCCTCCTTGCATAAGTACGGCACCTAATCCTTGATGAGAAGCATCACAATACACTTGGAAATCCTTTTCCAAGTCTGGTAGGCACAGAACAGGTGCTGACACAAGCCTCTTCTTTAATTCTTGAAAGCTGAGTTCACAACCTTCAGACCAAGCAAATTTCTTATCTTTCTTTAACAATTCTGTCATTGGTTTAGCAACCTTTGAAAAATTTTCAATGAATCTTCTGTAGTAACCTGCTAGACCAAGGAAACTATGAACCTCTTTTACGTTCTTAGGAGATTCCCATTCTGTCACAGCTGAAACTTTAGCAGGATCAACTGCTACACCATCTTTTGTCATAACGTGACCAAGAAATCCAACTTCCTCTAACCAAAACTCACACTTGCTGAATTTGGCATAAAGCTTATGTTCCCTCAGTTTCTCAAGTATCAAGCGTAGATGTCTTTCATGCTCTTCCTTGCTCTTGGAGTAGACTAAGATGTCATCGATGAAAACGACAACAAACTTATCGAGAAATTCCATGAACACTTTGTTCATCATATTCATGAAGTATGCTGGAGTGTTGGTTAAACCAAAAGGCATCACAGTGTACTCATACAATCCATACCTTGTGGTGAATGCTGTTTTAGGTATGTCTTGCTCTCTTATCTTGAGTTGAAAATAGCCTGACCGAAGATCAATCTTCAAGAATACACATGCTCCTTCTAGCTGATCAAACAAGTCATTGATTCTTGGCAAAGGATATTTGTTCTTGATGGTTACCTCGTTGAGAGAACGGTAATCTATGCATAACCTTTGAGTTCTATCTTTCTTTTCTACGAACAATACTGGGGCTCCCCAAGATGAAGAACTTGGCTGGATGAATCCTTTCTGTAATTGTTCTCCAAGTTGTTTCTTGAGTTCCTTAAGTTCGTCAACTGACATTTTATAAGGCCTCTTTGCTCTTGGTCCAGAACCTGGTACCAAATCTATTATAAACTCTACATCTCTATCTGGTGGCATTCCCGGTAACTCTTCCGGAAACACATCCGGATATTCACACACAATTGGCACACTGTCCATGCTAACCCCCTTAAGAGAATTCAGCTTACTTCCTTTAGATTTAAAATTGGACTTGAATTTTATCCTCTTTCCTTCAGGGGTTGTGAGTGCAATTGTACGATTGGCACAATCTAATACTCCCTCATACTTAGCCATCCAATCCATTCCCAAAATCACATCCAATCCTTGGGAATTCAGGATTATTAGGTTCACTGGAAACTTATGTTTTCCGATCTCTATGACTAAGTCATGACATTCCGAGTTTACTATCATTTCTCCACCAGGAGAACTTACTCTTATAGGACACCCAATGGTTTCTACCGGTAGTTCATTTCTTTCGACAAATGCTTTTGATATGAACGAATGAGATGCACCGGTATCAAAGAGTACAAATGCTGGAATTGAATTTAGTCTGAACTTACCAGCAACAGCATCAGGCTCTTCATAGACCTCCTCCACATTGATGTGGTTAACCTGTCCTTTCTGAAAAGGATTGGGCTTGTTAGGTCCTTCAACTTTCTTTTCTGGGCAATCATTAGCATAATGCCCTAGCTTCTTGCATTTATAGCATTCGATCTGACTGGTGTCCTTTTTAGGCTGGTTTTTATTTCCACTTCCACTATGGTGGATCTTATGTCCACTCTTGTGATTCTTGTTGTCATGACGGTTGTGGTTGTGGTGCTTGTTAAACTTCCCATGCTTGTGGGATCCTGAGCTAACACTATCATCATAGTGAGATCGTTTATGAGACGATCCCGAGCTGTGCTTGTCGGAGTGTTTCCTTTTTCTACTCTCGACTTGCTTCGTTTTATTCTCCACAATAACAGCCTTGTCACACAGTGACTAATAAGTTGGAACATATGCCACAGACAGCTGCAGATTTAGCTCATCATTCAAGCCTTCCAGAAACTTTTCCTTTCTTTTGGCATCTGTGTCAACCTCATCCGGTGCATAGCGCGCCAGATTGTTGAACTCTTCAATATATTCAGCCACGCTGTGGTGGCGCTGCTTCAGGTTGTGAAACTCCTTCTTTTTCAGGCTCATCATTCCTGGGGAGATATGAGTAGTGCGAAAGCCATCTTCAAAGATAGCCCAAGTCACCTCATCGATAGGAGTGGTGATCTGGAAGTTGTCCCACCATGCGGCGGCTGGTCCTTCCAACAGATGAGCTGCGAACCTGACTTTTTCAGCATCCGTGCAGCCTATGGTCACTAAGTCTTTGTTCACAGAACGTAGCTAATCATTGGCCACCATGGGATCAGTCGTTCCTGAGAACTTAGCTGGCCTCAGACGCAGAAATCTGGTGAGCATATCAAAACCCGGAGGGTTGTTGTTGTTGTTATTGTTATTGGGGTTGTTGTTGTTCTGGTTTTGGATGAATGTCATCATCATTTGCATAAGCTGTGTCTGCGCATTCATCATCTGTTACATTTCCGGGGTAATGTTGTTGGGGTTGGGGTTGGGGTTTGCGCGACGGGGTGGCATCTGTGGTTTGTTCATATAGAGATAAGAATGAGATACCCTTACATGATTCATGCACAATACATCACACAAGCAAACACATAACATGCAACACAAGGATAAAAGCTCAACAACAAGATAACAAAAGTCTCAAAGTAAAAACACACAAGTGGCAAGCCATCCACATGTCGGATGGTCCAATAATAAGTTCACAAATAACAAATGCGGTAAAATAAAGATAACTGAGTAGTCAAGTCTACTCGTCAGCATCAATCTCCTCCTCGACAAAGGTAAGACCTGCGTTCTCCATTGCGGTCTTGTTCTCCTCGATGGTAGTGGTCAAGGAGTCGATCTTGGCCTTGAGAGCCCTCTTCTGGGAACGAAGCCTCTCAATCACTGTCTGCTGCTGCTCTAACTCGAAGTCCTTGGACTGCAGTTCCTCGGTCATATCCCGGATCTTCTTGTTCCTATCCTGGACACGTTTCTCTTGACTCTTGAACTTACGGTCTTGGGTCTCGAACTTCGCCTCCATCTCCTTGACAATCTCGCCTTGCTGCGCGAAGAGCTTTTCCTTCTCGCTAAGCTGCACCTGGAGCTCGTCATTGCTAAGCATGACGTTGGTCCTGTCAGTATCCACATGCCTAATAAGAGTCTCTAAGTCCTGGAGGTACAGGCGTATCGGCTCTGCTGTGGCCCTCGAGTCGTCCTCAAAGTCGATGGACTCTCCGTCATCATCACGCCTTCCGAAGGCGTGGAAGTGAGTGCCTCTAACCTGTCGGGAGTGACGGCCTAACAGACGTCCTATCAGATCCTGCATGACAACCTCCATTCCTCTCTCCCTGTCATCGTGCATAAGCTTGAAGACGATGGCCTCCGTAGTAGGCTCTGTCTGGCGTCCTGGCTGGTTCACCTTGAAGCCCCAGAGGTCCTTCCTCTCAAACTTGGTGAGTGGGTGCATCGTAATGGTGGGAAGAGGGAGATCGAGCAAGGTAGTAAGCTCTACGATACGAGGACCAAAACGGGTAACCTGGAACTCCTCAACAGTGCTGATGGCAATAGGCATCTATTTATAAGATTAAAAAAGTTAGCACAACACAATTTAAAATAAACAAGACAAACATTCATACATATCCATGGAACACAAAAATCACACAAGTCATGCATACATGAATCCAATACAACAACCAAGGTTCAAACTTATTTAAGGTATCATTTGGAAAATAAGGTGATAGGTGGTGGTCCAACTAACGAAGTGCGTTCACAAACCTATCTCACTGGATCTGGTGGCTAACACAATGTTCCTAGAGGCAATCAGCCTATCTTGTTCACATGCTTCTATCACTAAGTCTATAATATCTCCCCTTAAGGTTTGGTTGGTGACTTCCAACTCTTGGGTATGTTCCTTCTCCTTCTCTAAGTCTTTTTGGAGGTTGAGCATCCTGCACTTGACTCTAGCACTTAGTTCTTTGATAGTCTTCCAAGCTGCTTCTTTTGCTGACTCAAAGAATGTGGTGTGCATAAAAGTGTTGGTGTACATGCAGAAGCCTCTTTCTTTGTGGTTGTCTTCCTTGTTTTTGTACAAGTGAAGTTGCACCCACCAATACTCCACTCCTTCCTCCATCACTGGAAAGCCCTTGTACACAGCTGCACCATGTGCTTCCATTGTCTCCATGAGGTCCTTGAGAATCTTGGGAAACTCAGTCTCACACTCCAAGGTCATGGTCATGAGTGGTCCTCTCTTCACGGCTTCGTTGATGGAGTTCATCTACAAATAGAGATGAGAATGAGAAGATTAGAAAAGTTTACGAGAAGAATAGACAAGTGTAGAAGTAGTTAAAATTTTCCTTAGTGGTTTCCAATCATAGGGTCATAATCCTACAGGCAACCTGGCTCTGATACCATCTGTAAGATCCCTCCTTGGTAAAGGAAAGGATCCCTGTGATTGCAATGCTAGTCCCTGATCAATGCTAGCATCCACAGTTTAAGATGAAGTACACAGATACAAAGGTCGTTTATTACAGTTATTCCAGAGATAAAACATAGTCTTTTTCAACTCAGGGCCAAAGTCCTAATACAAGAGTTTATGGAATAAGTAAATAAACATAAGTCTTCATCTTCATGTGCCACAGGCAAGCATGTTGAGTGTAGACTCATGACTCCTAATCATCATCGGAGTAACCTGCAACATTACAAGTTACAGCCACAGAGGGTCAATACTTTGGAATAGTATTGGCAAGTGATACCTTAGTATATTTTAAGTGGACTATACAACTATATGCATTTGGCTAGGTGTAGCTAGGCTTGCTTTGCTCAAAATAGGTTTTTCCTATTAGTAGAAAACATTAGGTTTTTGTCAAAACTTCCCAAGGAACCTCCAATAGACATTGGAGTCCTAAACTTCCCAAGGAACCTCCAATAGACATTGGAGTCCTAAACTTCCCAAGGAACCTCCAATAGACATTGGGGTCCTTCACCCTTGTTCACCCACAAGTTTTATTTAGAAATTGGAGTGATGAGATTCTTGAAGCTTCCATGTCTTGATGCTCAAATTGTCCTTTACCAGGGACATGGCTAAGTACTTAGATTTTACACTCTGCAGAGGTGGTGCACTTTCCCCACAAGACTTGGTTTCCCAAGACAAGATCTTTCAGAAGACTTTCCTTAGTCAAATGGACGCGTTCCAACCTATCATTCCCTCTACCACCAACTGTCCAAGAGACTAAGTTCTAGCAACCTATATGACCATGGCAGAGCCCATATTGCCAAGTGGTTGCACTTGAAGCTTCTCAACATTTGACATCTCAAATCTCTTTGTTCCTGGGTGGCCATCCACAAGTGAGATATCAAGTTTTCCCCAGTATACTGGACTTGATGGAGCCCAAGTTTTCCCCAGTATTCTGGACTTGCATAACCACTCAACACAAACCAAACTTTCCATTCCACCCAGGTGATTCATTTACTTAGTTGTTTTATTAAACAAAACATAAGTCCACAGACTTAGAAATTTTTCCATAGCATGAATATATATTCCACCCTTGTTTTCTATTAGCTAAGCTAAGCATGATAGTAATAGGAATCTTGACTTAGGTAATTTTCACTAAGGCTTCATCTACTAGGTTTTCCCATAGCAAGGTCTATACTTAGCAAAATAAAATCCATGCAAGGTTTACTTAGTAAAAACACTAATGCATAGTGAAAGTATTGGGACAAAAGATATGAAGCATCACTTGCCTTGGTAATGGGGAGAGTAGCACTCTTCACAGTCACAATCACTAGCAAAATCTACACACAAAATTGTAGCACACATTTACACACAATTCATATACAATCAAAAATAATATGAATGCATGCATGAATTTACTAAGTGGGCATTTTGAAAACTTTGCCAAGCAAGTGCATGAATACAGAAACTTAACAAGACACCAAAATTGTCAAAACCAACTTATTTAACCCTAAAACAAATTACTAAACTAAATCTATACTCAAAATAGCCTTAAACAAGTTTCTACAAATAAAGTCATTCTAATGGTTACTATTTGTTAAACACATTGGCTATTCAGAAAGGTCTTGATTCACTGAATCCAACGGTATAAAGTTTGCAGAAATCTAACGTGGCAATCAAAAGTTATAAGCATTTGAAATTTGGATCAAATTCTGATTTTAAATCTGTCTTTAGATCTAACCCTAGCCACGCGTCATGTTGTGATTGGCACGTACCGATTCGCCCGGATCGAGCTCTGCAGCCGCAGGATCTAAACAGATCGTAGCGCTCGGATCTGGATCTAACGGTGCTCGTTCAAACAACCAAGTCCTGGCGGCGCGCGGTGTCAGCGAGCGGTGGAGCGCTCGGTCTACGGCGGCGCTAGTGTTCCTGGTCGTCCGCGAGAGGGAGAAGGGTCATACCAGGTTCGCCGGATGCTGCTGAAGCTCAAGGTAGCGTCGGTTTGCGAAGGGGCGCTCGGATGTGGCTGAGAGAGCTCGTCAGAGTCGTGCACGGCGTCGGGTGGTCGTTGTCGGAGTCGTTGCCGAGGTTCCGCGTCGCCCTAACACAAGCCAGAGGTTTTAGGAGATGCGCAATAACGTTGCGAACAAACTCGTGTGAGTCAGAAGTGAAGGGGCGCACGGGACTTACGGAATTTGGTCGCCGGAGTCGAGGTGGTCGTCGGTGCTTGCGGTGTCGAGCGGAAACGGTGACCTGGGGCAGTACAGGATGAACTAGTGGGGTCAGGAGGTGCGCAAAGACTCACTGAATCAGATAGCAAGAGTGAGAGGCAGAGGGGAACACGAGGCTCACCGGAATTGATCGCTGGAGTGGGCTCTGTCTGCACGGTGTGGGGTTGATTGAGGGCAGCCTGGTGGCGGAGTGAGCGAGGTGTTTGGGGGAAATGCTCGCGAGGCAGAGAGGATCTTATAGCCAGAGGCTCGACAGGAAACGCTCGTGGATTAATGCCCAATTAAGCTCGGTATCACTGCGGCAACGGTCAGCGGCGGAGATCGTGCGCGGATTCAGGGGGAAGACGAAGCTGACGTGGAGGAGGCCCGCTCGTCAGCGAAGTGCGCGAGGTGGAGGTGGGGTCTGTCTGTCAGCGACTGATTGCGTGCGCTCGCGCGTGAGAGAAGAAAAGGAAACTCCCCGGGTGGGCTTGTTGGGCTCGTTTCGTTGCTGGGCCAGAAACCTGGCGCGCGACCCTTTTCTTTTGTTTAACCCTTTTTCTTTTCTAAATCTATTTTCTGGAATGATTTTGATATGAATTCAAATCCTTTTTGAATTCAAACAAATCTGGGGATTTTTGTAGGGTACTGAGGTTTCAAAAACAGTCACTTAACCATGTGGTTACCTTGTAAGGGCTTGGTCAAGCTTGGGCTTAATACAAACAGGGACTTTGCCTCCAGTTTGCAAATGTTGATAAAACAAAATAGGGTTTTGAAATTTATTTCTAAGTTGAAAACTTTGGTCAAACTTTTACACCTAAACTTTCCAACAATGGAGGCAAGCAAACAAGTCCCTAAACAATCAAGTCTCAAAGGGTGATGGCCATTTGAGGTAAATTTGCTCACATGAAATCATAGCACAAACTTCTGTTTCTAAATGATTTTGAGAAAAACCCTAAATGAATGAAGGATGCAAGGATGATATGAGTGAGCTTTGAAATATGAAATTTAGGGATGTTACAAATCTAACCCCCTTAAGATGAATCTCGCCCTCGAGATTCGGATTGGCTAGCAAATAGGTGAGGGTGGTCTTTCCGAAGATCATCTTCTCTTTCCCATGTTGCTTCCTCTTCGGAATGATGACTCCATTGCACTTTGCAAAACTTGATAGTCTTTGTCCTTGTGACTCTTTCTGCGGTCTCAAGAATCTTGACAGGCTTTTCTTCATAGGTGAGATCACTTTCTAGTTGAACTTCTTCCAAAGATATGGTATCCTTCAAAGAAGATCCTTCCATCTCCGGGTGACATTTCTTAAGCTGACTCACATGAAAAACATTATGGACTGCTAATAAAGATGCTGGCAGTTCGATTTCATATGCAACTTCTCCCTTGCGACTTAGAATGTTGAACGGTCCAACATATCTTGGTGCCAACTTTCCTTTGACTCCAAATCTTTTCACTCCACGAAGGGGTGATACTCTAAGATAATCTCTATCCCCAACTTCGTAGGTGACTTCTCTACGCTTAGCATCTGCGTAGCTTTTTTGTCGAGACTGTGCTATCTTCAACCTGTCCCTAACCAATTTGACCTTTTCTTCGGCGTCTTTGATAAGATCTGGTCCAAACAAACTTCTTTCTCCCACACCATTCCATAGCAATGGGGTGGTACACTTCCTTCCGTAGAGAAACTCAAATGGTGCCATCCCGATACTAGATTGATAACTGTTATAGTAAGAGAACTCTGCGTAAGGCAGACTTTCATCCCAACTTGCTCCATAGTCTAGGGCACATGCCCTCAACATGTCTTCAAGAATTTGATTAGTCCTTTCTGTTTGTCCATCAGTTTGAGGATGAAAAGCAGTGCTGAATTCCAACCTCGTTCCTAAAGATTCATGAAGCTGTCTCCAAAAGTGAGAAGTGAACTGAGTTCCCCTATCTGACACAATACTCTTAGGCACACCGTGAAGGCATACAATTCTGCTCATGTAGATTTTGGCTAACTTGGCACTGGTATAAGTTGTCTTTACGGGTATAAAATGAGCCACTTTGGTTAGGCGATCCACTACTACCCATATGGAATCATACCCTGACCTGGTCCTTGGTAATCCGGTAATGAAATCCATACCAATATTTTCCCACTTCCATTCAGGAATAGGCATTGGTTGAAGCAAACCTGCTGGTTTTTGATGCTCCGCTTTCACTCTACTACACACATCACACAAAGCAATGTGTTCGGCGATGTCCCTTTTGAGATTGTTCCACCAAAATCTTTCTTTCATATCCATGTACATTTTGGTGTTTCCCGGGTGAATAGAATATGGAGAGTTATGGGCTTCTTGTAGAATCAGTTTCCGTAATTCCGGATCTTGTGGAACACAAATAAGTTTCTCGTGCCATAAAGTACCTTGTTCGTCTATATGGAAACTTTTAGCTTTCCCTTGGCTAATCCTTTCCGTAATCTCTTCGATTTCTTTGTCCGTCTTTTGGGCTTCTTTAATCTTATCCAACAGAGTGGGTTGAACATCCAAAGACATAAGATGTCCTTCTGGCACAATCTCCAATCTGAGTTCCTGGAATTGCTTACACAAATCATCTGGCAACTCACCTTTGGTAAGGCCATTTACAAACGCCTTACGACTTAGAGCATCTGCTACTACATTTGCTTTACCAGGATGGTATTGCAAACTCAAGTCATAATCCTTGATAAGTTCTAGCCATCTCCTTTGTCTCATATTGATTTCCTTCTGGGTGAAGATATACTTCAAACTCTTATGATCGGTGAATACTTCACAACGTTTTCCCAAAAGGTAGTATCTCCATGTTTTGAGTGCATGGACAACAGCAGCTAACTCTAAATCATGAGTAGGATAATTTACTTCATGAGTTTTGAGTTGTCTCGAGGCATAAGCCACAACTTTTCCGCCTTGCATAAGTACGGCACCTAATCCTTGATGAGAAGCATCACAATACACTTGGAAATCCTTTTCCAAGTCTGGTAGGCACAGAACAGGTGCTGACACAAGCCTCTTCTTTAATTCTTGAAAGCTGAGTTCATAACCTTCAGACCAAGCAAATTTCTTATCTTTCTTTAACAATTCTGTCATTGGTTTAGCAACCTTTGAAAAAAATTCAATGAATCTTCTGTAGTAACCTGCTAGACCAAGGAAACTACAAACCTCTTTTACGTTCTTAGGAGATTCCCATTCTGTCACAGCTGAAACTTTAGCAGGATCAACTGCTACACCATCTTTTGTCATAACGTGACCAAGAAATCCAACTTCCTCTAACCAAAACTCACACTTGCTGAATTTGGCATAAAGCTTATGTTCCCTCAGTTTCTCAAGTATCAAGCGTAGATGTCTTTCATGCTCTTCCTTGCTCTTGGAGTAGACTAAGATGTCATCGATGAAAACGACAACAAACTTGTCGAGAAATTCCATGAACACTTTGTTCATCATATTCATGAAGTATGCTGGAGCGTTGGTTAAACCAAAAGGCATCACAGTGTACTCATACAATCCATACCTTGTGGTGAATGTTGTTTTAGGTATGTCTTGCTCTCTTATCTTGAGTTGAAAATAGCCTGACCGAAGATCAATCTTCGAGAATGCACATGCTCCTTCTAGCTGATCAAACAAGTCATTGATTCTTGGCAAAGGATATTTGTTCTTGATGGTTACCTCATTGAGAGAACGGTAATCTATGCATAATCTTTGAGTTCTATCTTTCTTTTCTACGAACAATACTGGGGCTCCCCAAGATGAAGAACTTGGCTGGATGAATCCTTTCTGTAATTGTTCTCCAAGTTGTTTCTTGAGTTCCTTAAGTTCGTCAACTGACATTTTATAAGGCCTCTTTGCTCTTGGTCCAGAACCTGGTACCAAATCTATTATAAAATCTACATCTCTATCTGGTGGCATTCCCGGTAACTCTTCCGGAAACACATCCGGATATTCACACACAATTGGCACACTATCCATGCTAACCCCCTTAAGAGAATTCAGCTTACTTCCTTTAGATTTAAAATTGGACTTGAATTTTATCCTCTTTCCTTCAGGGGTTGTGAGTGCAACTATATGATTTGCACAATCTAATACTCCCTCATACTTAGCCATCCAATCCATTCCCAAAATCACATCCAATCCTTGGGAATTCAGGATTATTAGGTTCACTAGAAACTTATGTTTTCCGATCTCTATGACTAAGTCATGACATCCCGAGTTTACTATCATTTCTCCACCAGGAGAACTTACTCTTATAGGACACCCAATGGTTTCTACCGGTAGTTCATTTCTTTCGACAAATGCTTTTGATATGAATGAATGAGATGCACCGGTATCAAAGAGTACAAATGCTGGAATTGAATTTAGTCTGAACTTACCAGCAACAGCATCAGGCTCTTCATAGACCTCCTCCACATTGATGTGGTTAACCTGTCCTTTCTGAAAAGGATTGGGCTTGTTAGGTCCTTCAACTTTCTTTTCTGGGCAATTATTAGCATAATGCCCTAGCTTCTTGCATTTATAGCATTCGATCTGACTGGTGTCCTTTTTAGGCTGGTTTTTATTTCCACTTCCACTATGGCGGCTCTTATGTCCACTCTTGTGATTCTTGTACTTATCATTTTCATGACTGCGATGATGCTTGTTATCATGACGGTTGTGGTTGTGGTGCTTGTTAAACTTCCCATGCTTGTGGGATCCTGAGCTGACACTATCATCATAGTGAGATTGTTTATGAGACGATCCCGAGCTATGCTTGTCGGAGTGTTTCCTTTTTCTACTCTCGACTTGCTTCATTTTATTCTCCACAATAACAGCCTTGTCACACAGTGACTGATAAGTTGGAACATATGCCACAGACAGCTGCAGATTCAGCTCATCATTCAAGCCTTCCAGAAACTTTTCCTTTCTTTTGGCATCTGTGTCAACCTCATCCGGTGCATAGCGCGCCAGATTGTTGAACTCTTCAATATATTCAGCCACGCTGTGGTGGCGCTGCTTCAGGTTGTGAAACTCCTTCTTTTTCAGGCTCATCATTCCTAGGGAGATATGAGTAGTGCGAAAGCCATCTTCAAAGATAGCCCAAGTCACCTCATCGATAGGAGTGGTGATCTGGAAGTTGTCCCACCATGCGGCGGCTGGTCCTTCCAACAGATGAGCTGCGAACCTGACTTTTTCAGCATCCGTGCAGCTTACGGTCACTAAGTCTTTGTTCATAGAACATAGCCAATCATTGGCCACCATGGGATCAGTCGTTCCTGAGAACTTAGCTGGCCTCAGACGCAGAAATCTGGTGAGCATATCAAAACCCGGAGGGTTGTTGTTGTTGTTGTTATTGTTATTGGGGTTGTTGTTGTTCTAGTTTTGGATGAATGTCATCATCATTTGCATAAGCTGTGTCTGCGCATTCATCATCTGTTGCATTTCCGGGGTAATGTTGTTGGGGTTGGGGTTGGGGTTTGCGCGACGGGGAGGCATCTGTGGTTTGTTCATATAGAGATAAGAATGAGATACCCTTACATGATTCATGCACAATACATCACACAAGCAAACACATAACATGCAACACAAGGATAAAAGCTCAACAACAAGATAACAAAAGTCTCAAAGTAAAAACACACAAGTGGCAAGCCATCCACATGTCGGATGGTCCAATAATAAGTTCACAAATAACAAATGCGGTAAAATAAAGATAACTGAGTAGTCAAGTCTACTCGTCAGCATCAATCTCCTCCTCGACAAAGGTAAGACCTGCGTTCTCCATTGCGGTCTTGTTCTCCTCGATGGTAGTGGTCAAGGAGTCGATCTTGGCCTTGAGAGCCCTCTTCTGGGAACGAAGCCTCTCAATCACTGTCTGCTGCTGCTCTAACTCGAAGTCCTTGGACTGCAGTTCCTCGGTCATATCCCGGATCTTCTTGTTCCTATCCTGGACACGTTTCTCTTGACTCTTGAACTTACGGTCTTGGGTCTCGAACTTCGCCTCCATCTCCTTGACAATCTCGCCTTACTGCGCGAAGAGCTTGTCCTTCTCGCGAAGCTGCACCTGGAGCTCGTCATTGCTAAGCATGACGTTGGTCCTGTCAGTATCCACGTGCCAAATAAGAGTCTCTAAGTCCTGGAGGTACAGGCGTCTCGGCTCTGCTGTGGCCCTCGAGTCGTCCTCAAAGTCGATGGACTCTCCGTCATCATCACGCCTTCCGAAGGCGTGGAAGTGAGTGCCTCTAACCTGTCGGGAGTGACGGCCTAACAGACGTCCTATCAGATCCTGCATGACAACCTCCATGCCTCTCTCTCCCTGTCATCGTGCATAAGCTTGAAGACGATGGCCTCCGTAGTAGGCTCTGTCTGGCGTCCTGGCTGGTTCACCTTGAAGCCCCAGAGGTCCTTCCTCTCAAACTTGGTGAGTGGGTGCACCGTAATGGTGGGAAGAGGGAGATCGAGCAAGGTAGTAAGCTCTATGATACGAGGACCAAAACGGGTAACCTGGAACTCCTCAACAGTGCTAATGGCAATAGGCATCTATTTATAAGATTAAAAAAGTTAGAACAACACAATTTTAAATAAACAAGACAAACATTCATACATATCCATGGAACACAAAAATCACACAAGTCATGCATACATGAATCCAATACAACAACCAAGGTTCAAACTTATTTAAGGTATCATTTGGAAAATAAGGTGATAGGTGGAGGTCCAACTAACGAAGTGCGTTCACAAACCTATCTCACTGGATCTGGTGGCTAACACAATGTTCCTAGAGGCAATCAGCCTATCTTGTTCACATGCTTCTATCACTAAGTCTATAATATCTCCCCTTAAGGTTTGGTTGGTGACTTCCAACTCTTGGGTATGTTCCTTCTCCTTCTCTAAGTCTTTTTGGAGGTTGAGCATCCTGCACTTGACTCTAGCACTTAGTTCTTTGATAGTCTTCCAAGCTGCTTCTTTTGCTGACTCAAAGAATGTGGTGTGCATAAAAGTGTTGGTGTACATGCAGAAGCCTCTTTCTTTGTGGTTGTCTTCCTTGTTTTTGTACAAGTGAAGTTGCACCCACCAATACTCCACTCCTTCCTCCATCACTGGAAAGCCCTTGTACACAGCTGCACCATGTGCTTCCATTGTCTCCATGAGGTCCTTGAGAATCTTGGGAAACTCAGTCTCACACTCCAAGGTCATGGTCATGAGTGGTCCTCTCTTCACGGCTTCGTTGATGGAGTTCATCTACAAATAGAGATGAGAATGAGAAGATTAGAAAAGTTTACGAGAAGAATAGACAAGTGTAGAAGTAGTTAAAATTTTCCTTAGTGGTTTCCAATCCTAGGGTCATAATCCTACAGGCAACCTGGCTCTGATACCATCTGTAAGATCCCTCCTTGGTAAAGGAAAGGATCCCTGTGATTGCAATGCTAGTCCCTGGATCAATGCTAGCATCCACAGTTTAAGATGAAGTACACAGATACAAAGGTCGTTTATTACAGTCATTCCAGAGATAAAACATAGTCTTTTACAACTCAGGGCCTAAGGCCTAATACAAGAGTTTATGGAATAAGTAAATAAACATAAGTCTTCATCTTCATGTGCCATAGGCAAGCATGTTGAGTGTAGACTCATGACTCCTAATCATCATCGGAGTAACCTGCAACATTACAAGTTACAGCCACAGAGGGTCAATACTTTGGAATAGTATTGGCAAGTGATACCTTAGTATATTTTAAGTGGACTATACAACTATATGCATTTGGCTAGGTGTAGCTAGGCTTGCTTTGCTCAAAATAGGTTTTTCCTATTAGTAGAAAACATTAGGTTTTTGTCAAAACTTCCCAAGGAACCTCCAATAGACATTGGAGTCCTAAACTTCCCAAGGAACCTCCAATAGACATTAGGGTCCTTCACCCTTGTTCACCCACAAGTTTTATTTAGAAATTGGAGTGATGAGATTCTTGAAGCTTCCATGTCTTGATGCTCAAATTGTCCTTTACCAGGGACATGGCTAAGTACTTAGATTTTACACTCTGCAGAGGTGGTGCACTTTCCCCACAAGACTTGGTTTCCCAAGACAAGATCTTTCAGAAGACTTTCCTTAGTCAAATGGACGCGTTCCAACCTATCATTCCCTCTACCACCAACTGTCCAAGAGACTAAGTTCTAGCAACCTATATGATCATGGCAGAGCCCATATTGCCAAGTGGTTGCACTTGAAGCTTCTCAACATTTGACATCTCAAATCTCTTTGTTCCTGGGTGGCCATCCACAAGTGAGATATCAAGTTTTCCCCAGTATACTGGACTTGGTGGAGCCCAAGTTTTCCCCAGTATTCTGGACTTGCATAACCACTCAACACAAACCAAACTTTCCATTCCACCCAGGTGATTCATTTACTTAGTTGTTTTATTAAACAAAACATAAGTCCACAGACTTAGAAATTTTTCCATAGCATGAATATATATTCCACCCTTGTTTTCTATTAGCTAAGCTAAGCATGATAGTAATAGGAATCTTGACTTAGGTAATTTTCACTAAGGCTTCATCTACTAGGTTTTCCCATAGCAAGGTCTATACTTAGCAAAATAAAATCCATGCAAGGTTTACTTAGTAAAAACACTAATGCATAGTGAAAGTATTGGGACAAAAGATATGAAGCATCACTTGCCTTGGTAATGGGGAGAGTAGCACTCTTCACAGTCACAATCACTAGCAAAATCTACACACAAAATTGTAGCACACATTTACACACAATTCATATACAATCAAAAATAATATGAATGCATGCATGCATGAATTTACTAAGTGGGCATTTTGAAAACTTTGCCAAGAAAGTGCATGAATACAGAAACTTAACAAGACACCAAAATTGTCAAAAACAACTTATTTAACCCTAAAACAAATTACTAAACTAAATCTATACTCAAAATAGCCTTAAACAAGTTTCTACAAATAAAGTCATTCTAATGGTTACTATTTGTTAAACACATTGGCTATTCAGAAAGGTCTTGATTCACTGAATCCAACGGTATAAAGTTTGCAGAAATCTAACGTGGCAATCAAAAGTTATAAGCATTTGAAATTTGGATCAAATTCTGATTTTAAATCTGTCTTTAGATCTAACCCTAGCCACGCGTCGTGTTGTGATTGGCGTGTACCGATTCGCCCGGATCGAGCTCTGCAGCCGCAGGATCTAAACAGATCGTACGCTCCAGATCGCGTACCGCTTCGCAGTTAAAGGAATCTATCCTAGCGCTCGGATCTGGATCTAACGATGCTCGTTCAAACAACCAAGTCCTCGCGGCGCGCGGCGTCAGCGAGCGGCGGAGCGCTCGGTCTACGGCGGCGCTAGTGTTCCTGGTCGTCCGCGAGAGGGAGAAGGGTCATACCAGGTTCGCCGGATGCTGCTGAAGCTCAAGGTAGCGTCGGTTTGCGAAGGGGCGCTCGGATGTGGCTGAGAGAGCTCGTCGGAGTCGTGCACGGCGTCGGGTGGTCGTTGTCGGAGTCGTTGCCGAGGTTCCGCGTCGCCCTAACACAAGCCAGAGGTTTTAGGAGATGCGCAATAACGTTGCGAACAAACTCGTGTGAGTCAGAAGTGAAGGGGCGCACGGGACTTACAGAATTTGGTCGCCGGAGTCGAGGTGGTCGTCGGTGCTTGCGGTGTCGAGCGGAAACGGTGACCTGGGGCAGTACAGGATGAACTAGTGGGGTCAGGAGGTGCGCAAAGACTCACTGAATCAGATAGCAAGAGTGAGAGGCAGAGGGGAACACGAGGCTCACCGGAATTGATCGCCGGAGTGGGCTCTGTCTGCGCGGTGTGGGGTTGATTGAGGGCAGCCTGGTGGCGGAGTGAGCGAGGTGTTTGGGGGAAATGCTCGCGAGGCAGAGAGGATCTTATAGCCAGAGGCTCGACAGGAAACGCTCGTGGATTAATGCCCAATTAAGCTCGGTATCACTGCGGCAACGGTCAGCGGCGGAGATCGTGCGCGGATTCAGGGGGAAGACGATGCTGACGTGGAGGAGGCCCGCTCGTCAGCGAAGTGCGCGAGGTGGAGGTGGGGTCTGTCTGTCAGCGACTGATTGCGTGCTCTCGCGCGTGAGAGAAGAAAAGGAAACTCCCCGGGTGGGCTTGTTGGGCTCGTTTCGTTGCTGGGCCAGAAACCTGGCGCGCGGCCCTTTTCTTTTGTTTAACCCTTTTTCTTTTCTAAATCTATTTTCTGGAATGATTTTGATATGAATTCAAATCCTTTTTGAATTCAAACAAATCTGGGGATTTTTGTAGGGTACTGAGGTTTCAAAAACAGTCACTTAACCATGTGGTTACCTTGTAAGGGCTTGGTCAAGGTTGGGCTTAATACAAACAGGGACTTTGCCTCCAGTTTGCAAATGTTGATAAAACAAAATAGGGTTTTGAAATTTATTTCTAAGTTGAAAACTTTGGTCAAACTTTTACACCTAAAATTTCCAACAATGGAGGCAAGCAAACAAGTCCCTAAACAATCAAGTCTCAAAGGGTGATGGCCATTTGAGGTAAATTTGCTCACATGAAATCATAGCACAAACTTCTGTTTCTAAATGATTTTGAGAAAAAACCTAAATGAATGAAGGATGCAAGGATGATATGAGTGCGCTTTGAAATATGAAATTTAGGGATGTTACAGACTCAAGTGTTGGTTTAGGATAAGAACACACATGCAATGACTCTAGTGGATCCATATGTGGTTTGTGAAAAGAACACACATGCAATGACACTGGTGGATCCATATGGTTCATGAAAATAACACACATGCAATGACTCTGGTGCATCCATATGTGGTTTATGACAAGAACAAACATGCAATGACTATAGCTGTGGTTTATGAAAAGAACACACATGCAATAACACTGGTGGATTCATATGTGGTTTGTGAAAAGAACACTCATTCAATGAATTCTTGTTGATCCATATGTGGTTTATCAGAATAACACACATGCAATGACACTACCTGTGGTTCATGAAAAGAACAGACATGTAATGACTCTAGCTATGGTTAATGAAAAGAACACACATCCAATGACTCTAGTGGATCCATATGTGGTTAATCAAAAGAACACACCTGCAATGACTCTGGTAGATCCACATGTGGTTTGTGAAAAGAGAACACATTCAATGACACTGGTGGATCCATGTGGTTTATGAAAAGAATAGACATGCAATGACTCTGATGGATCCATATGTGGTTTGTGAAAAGAACACACATTCAATGACTATAGTTGTGGTTCATGAAAAGAACACACATGCAATGACACTGGTGGATCCATGTGGTTCATGAAAAGAACAGACATGCAATGACTCTGGTGGATCCATATGTGGTTTGTGAAAATAACACACATGCAATGACTCTAGTTGTGGTTCATGAAAAGAATACACATGCAATGACACTAGTGGATCCAATTGGTTCATGAAAAGAACACACATACATGACTCTGGTGGATCCATATGTGGTTTATAAAAAGAAAACACATGCAATGACACTAGTGGATCAATATGTGGTTTGTGAAAAGAACACACATTCAATGAACTCTAGTGGATCCATGTTATTTGTGAAAAGAGCACACATTCAACGAATTCTAGTGGATCCAAATGTGGTTTATGAGAATAACACACATGGCATGACTCTAGTTGTGGTTCATGAAAAGAACAGACATGTAATGACTCTAGCTGTGGTTAATGAAAAGAATACTTGACTCTAGTGGATCCATATGTGGTTAATGAAAAGAACTCAGATGCAATGACTCTGGTGGATCCACATGTAGTTTGTGAAAAGAACACACATTCAATGACACTGCTGGATCCATGTGGTTTATGAAAAGAACAGACATGCAATGACTCTGGTGGATCCATATGTAATTTGTGAAAAGAACACACATGCAATGACTCTAGTGGATCCATGTGGTTTATGAAAAGAACATACATGCCATGACTTTGGTGGATCCGTATGTGGTTTGCGAAAAGAACACACATTCAATGACTCTAGTTGTGGTTTATGAAAAGAACACACATACAATGACACTGGTGGATCCATGTGGTTCATGAAAAGAACACACATGCAATGACTCTGGTTGATCCATATATGGTTTATGAAAAGAACACACATGCAATGACTCTAGTGGATCCATATGTGGTTTGTGAAAATAACACACATGCAATGACACTGGTGGATCCATATGGTTCATGAAAATAACACACATGCAATGACTCTGGTGCTGGTTTAGGATAAGAACGACATGCAATGACTCTATGGATCCATATGTGGTTTATCAAAAGAACAGACATGTAATGACTCTAGCTATGGTTAATGAAAATAACACACATCCAATGACTCTAGTGGATCCATATGTGGTTAATGAAAAGAACACACATGCAATGACACTAGTGGATCCATATGTAGTTTGTGAAAAGAACACACGTTCAATGACACTGGTGGCTCCATGTGGTTTATGAAAAGAATAGACATGCAATGACTCTGGTGGATCCACATGTGTTTTGTGAAAATAACACACATAGACTCTAGTTGTGGTTCATGAAAAGAATGCACATGCAATGACACTGGTGGATCCAATTGGTTCATGAAAAGAATAGACATGCAATGACTCTGGTGGATCCATATGTGGTTTGTGCAAATAACACACATGCAATGACTCTAGTTGTGTTTCATGAAAAGAATACACATGCAATGACACTGGTGGATCCATGTGGTCCATGAAAAGAACACACGTGCCATGACACTAGTGGATCCATATGTGGTTTGTGAAAAGAACACACATTCAATGACACTGGTTGATCCAAGTGGATTATGAAAAGAATAGACATGCAATGACTCTGGTGGATCCATATGTGGTTTGTGAAAAGAACACACATTCAATGACTCTAGTTGTGGTTCATGAAAAGAACATACATGCAATGACACTGGTGGATCCATGTGGTTCATGAAAAGAACAGATATGCAATGACTCTGGTGGATCCATATGTGGTTTGTGAAAATAACACATATGCAATGACTCTAGTTGTGGTTCATGAAAAGAATACACATGCAATGACACTGGTGGATCCATGTGGTTCATGAAAAGAACACACATACAATGACTCTGGTGGATCCATATGTGGTTTATGAAAAGAACACACATGCAATAACACACTGGTGGATCCATATGTGGTTTGTGAAAAGAACACACATTCAATGAACTATAGTGGATCCATGTGGTTTGTGAAAAGAACACACATTCAACAAACTCTAGTGGATCCATATGTGGTATATGAGAATAACACACATGGAATGACTCTAGTTATGGTTCATGAAAAGAACATACAAGTCATGACTCTAGCTGTGGTTAATGAAAAGAACACTCATGCAATGACTCTAGTGGATCCGTGTGGTTTATGAAAACAATAGACATGTAATGACTCCGGTGGATCCATATGTGGTTTGTGAAAAGAACACACATTCAATGACTCTAGTTGTGGTTCATAAAAATAACACACATACAATAACACTGGTGGATCCATGTGGTTCATGAAAAGAACACACATGCAATGAATCTTGGCTGATCCATATGTGGTTTATGAAAAGAACACAAATGCAATGACTCAGGTGCTGGTTTAGGATAAGAACACACATGCAATGACTCTAGTGGATCCATATGTGGTTTGTGAAAAGAACACACATGCAATGACACTGGTGGATCCATATGGTTCATGAAAATAACACACATGCAATGACTCTGGTGCATTCATATGTGGTTTATGACAAGAACAAACATGCAATGACTCTAGCTGTGGTTTATGAAAATAACACACATGCAATGACACTGGTGGATCCATATGTGGTTTGTGAAAAGAACACACATAGACTCTAGTTGTGGTTCATGAAAAGAACGCACATGCAATGACACTGGTGGATCCATGTGGTTCATGAAAAGAATAGACATGCAATGACTCTGGTGGATCCATATGTGGTTTGTAAAAATAACACACATGCAATGACTCTAGTTGTGTTTCATGAAAAGAATACACATGCAATGACACTGGTGGATCCATGTGGTTCATGAAAAGAACACACGTGCCATGACACTAGTGGATCCATATGTGGTTTGTGAAAAGAACACACATTCAATGACACTGGTTGATCCAAGTGGATTATGAAAAGAATAGACATGCAATGACTCTGGTGGATCCATATGTGGTTTGTGAAAAGAACACACATTCAATGACTCTAGTTGTGGTTCATGAAAAGAACATACATGCAATGACACTGGTGGATCCATGTGGTTCATGAAAAGAACAGATATGCAATGACTCTGGTGGATCCATATGTGGTTTGTGAAAATAACACATATGCAATGACTCTAGTTGTGGTTCATGAAAAGAATACACATGCAATGACACTGGTGGATCCACGTGGTTCATGAAAAGAACACACATACAATGACTCTGGTGGATCCATATGTGGTTTATGAAAAGAACACACATGCAATGACACTGGTGGATCCATATGTGGTTTGTGAAAAGAACACACATTCAATGAACTATAGTGGATCCATGTGGTTTGTGAAAAGAACACACATTCAACAAACTCTAGTGGATCCATATGTGGTTTATGAGAATAACACACATGGAATGACTCTAGTTATGGTTCATCAAAAGAACATACAAGTAATGACTCTAGCTTTGGTTAATGAAAAGAACACTCATGCAATGACTCTAGTGGATCCGTGTGGTTTATGAAAACAATAGACATGTAATGACTCCGATGGATCCGTATGTGGTTTGCAAAAAGAACACACATTCAATGACTCTAGTTGTGGTTCATGAAAAGAACACACATACAATGACACTGGTGGATCCATGTGGTTCATGAAAAGAACACACATGCAATGACTCTAGTGGATCCATGTGGTTTATGAAAAGAACAAACATGCAATGACTCTGGTGGATCCGTATGTGGTTTGCAAAAAGAACACACATTCAATGACTCTAGTTGTGGTTCATGAAAAGAACACACATACAATGACACTGGTGGATCCATGTGGTTTATGAAAATAACACACATGCAATGATTCTAGTGGATCCATATGTGGTTTGTGAAAATAACAAACATGCAATGACACTGGTGGATCCATATGGTTCATGAAAATAACACACATGCAATGACTCTGGTGCTGGTTTAGGATAAGAACGACATGAATGACTCTATGGATCCATATGTGGTTTATCAAAAGAACATACATGTAATTACTCTAGCTATGGTTAATGAAAATAACACACATCCAATGACTCTAGTGGATCCATATGTGGTTAATGAAAATAACACACATGCAATGACACTAGTGGATCCATATGTAGTTTGTGAAAAAAACACACATTCAATGACACTGGTGGATCCATGTGGTTTATGAAAAGAATAGACATGCAATGACTCTGGTGGACCCTTATGTGGTTTGTGAAAAGAACACACATAGACTCTAGTTGTGGTTCATGAAAAGAACGCACATGCAATGACACTGGTGGATCCATGTGGTTCATGAAAAGAATAGACATGCAATGACTCTGGTGGATCCATATGTGTTTTGCGAAAATAACACACATGCAATGACTCTAGTTGTGTTTCATGAAAAGAATACACATGCAATGACACTGGTGGATCCATGTGGTTCATGAAAAGAACACACGTGCCATGACACTAGTGGATCCATATGTGGTTTGTGAAAAGAACACACATTCAATGACACTGGTTGATCCAAGTGGATTATGAAAAGAATAGACATGCAATGACTCTGGTGGATCCATATGTGGTTTGTGAAAAGAACACACATTCAATGACTCTAGTTGTGGTTCATGAAAAGAACATACATGCAATGACACTGGTGGATCCATGTGGTTCATGAAAAGAACAGATATGCAATGACTCTGGTGGATCCATATGTGGTTTGTGAAAATAACACATATGCAATGACTCTAGTTGTGGTTCATGAAAAGAATACACATGCAATGACACTGGTGGATCCATGTGGTTCATGAAAAGAACACACATACAATGACTCTGGTGGATCCATATGTGGTTTATGAAAAGAACACACATGCAATAACACACTGGTGGATCCATATGTGGTTTGTGAAAAGAACACACATTCAATGAACTATAGTGGATCCATGTGGTTTGTGAAAAGAACACACATTCAACAAACTCTAGTGGATCCATATGTGGTATATGAGAATAACACACATGGAATGACTCTAGTTATGGTTCATGAAAAGAACATACAAGTCATGACTCTAGCTGTGGTTAATGAAAAGAACACTCATGCAATGACTCTAGTGGATCCGTGTGGTTTATGAAAACAATAGACATGTAATGACTCCGGTGGATCCATATGTGGTTTGTGAAAAGAACACACATTCAATGACTCTAGTTGTGGTTCATAAAAATAACACACATACAATAACACTGGTGGATCCATGTGGTTCATGAAAAGAACACACATGCAATGAATCTTGGCTGATCCATATGTGGTTTATGAAAAGAACACAAATGCAATGACTCAGGTGCTGGTTTAGGATAAGAACACACATGCAATGACTCTAGTGGATCCATATGTGGTTTGTGAAAAGAACACACATGCAATGACACTGGTGGATCCATATGGTTCATGAAAATAACACACATGCAATGACTCTGGTGCATTCATATGTGGTTTATGACAAGAACAAACATGCAATGACTCTAGCTGTGGTTTATGAAAATAACACACATGCAATGACACTGGTGGATCCATATGTGGTTTGTGAAAAGAACACTCATTCAATGAATTCTTGTTGATCCATATGTGGTTTATCAGAATAACACACATGCAATGACACTACCTGTGGTTCATGAAAAGAACAGACATGTAATGACTCTAGCTATGGTTAATGAAAAGAACACACATCCAATGACTCTAGTGGATCCATATGTGGTTAATCAAAAGAACACACATGCAATGACTCTGGTAGATCCACATGTGGTTTGTGAAAAGAGAACACATTCAATGACACTGGTGGATCCATGTGGTTTATGAAAAGAATAGACATGCAATGACTCTGGTGGATCCATATGTGGTTTGTGAAAAGAACACACATTCAATGACTATAGTTGTGGTTCATGAAAAGAACACACATGCAATGACACTGGTGGATCCATGTGGTTAATGAAAAGAACAGACATGCAATCACTTTGGTGGATCCATATGTGGTTTGTGAAAATAACACACATGCAATGACTCTAGTTGTGGTTCATGAAAAGAATACACATGCAATGACACTAGTGGATCCAATTGGTTCATGAAAAGAACACACATACATGACTCTGGTGGATCCATATGTGGTTTATAAAAAGAACACACATGCAATGACACTAGTGGATCCATATGTGGTTTGTGAAAAGAACACACATTCAATGAACTCTAGTGGATCCATGTTATTTGTGAAAAGAGCACACATTCAACGAATTCTAGTGGATCCATATGTGGTTTATGAGAATAACACACATGGCATGACTCTAGTTGTGGTTCATGAAAAGAACAGACATGTAATGACTCTAGCTGTGGTTAATGAAAAGAATACTTGACTCTAGTGGATCCATATGTGGTTAATGAAAAGAACTCAGATGCAATGACTCTGATGGATCCACATGTAGTTTGTGAAAAGAACACACATTCAATGACACTGCTGGATCCATGTGGTTTATGAAAAGAACAGACATGCAATGACTCTGGTGGATCCATATGTAATTTGTGAAAAGAACACACATGCAATGACTCTAGTGGATCCATGTGGTTTATGAAAAGAACATACATGCCATGACTTTGGTGGATCCGTATGTGGTTTGCGAAAAGAACACACATTCAATGACTCTAGTTGTGGTTTATGAAAAGAACACACATACAATGACACTGGTGGATCCATGTGGTTCATGAAAAGAACACACATGCAATGACTCTGGTTGATCCATATATGGTTTATGAAAAGAACACACATGCAATGACTCTAGTGGATCCGTATGTGGTTTGTGAAAATAACACACATGCAATGACACTGGTGGATCCATATGGTTCATGAAAATAACACACATGCAATGACTCTGGTGCTGGTTTAGGATAAGAACGACATGCAATGACTCTATGGATCCATATGTGGTTTATCAAAAGAACAGACATGTAATGACTGTAGCTATGGTTAATGAAAATAACACACATCCAATGACTCTAGTGGATCCATATGTGGTTAATGAAAAGAACACACATGCAATGACACTAGTGGATCCATATGTAGTTTGTGAAAAGAACACACGTTCAATGACACTGGTGGCTCCATGTGGTTTATGAAAAGAATAGACATGCAATGACTCTGGTGGATCCATATGTGGTTTGTGAAAATAACACACATAGACTCTAGTTATCGTTCATGAAAAGAACGCACATGCAATGACACTGGTGGATCCAATTGGTTCATGAAAAGAATAGACATGCAATGACTCTGGTGGATCCATATGTGGTCTGTGAAAAAAAAACATGCAATGACTCTAGTTGTGTTTCATGAAAAGAATACACATGCAATGACACTGGTGGATCCATGCGGTTCATGAAAAGAACACACGTGCCATGACACTAGTGGATCCATATATGGTTTGTGAAAAGAACACACATTCAATGACACTGGTTGATCCAAGTGGTTTATGAAAAGAATAGACATGCAATGACTCTGGTGGATCCATATGTGGTTTGTGAAAAGAACACACATTCAATGACTCTAGTTGTGGTTCATGAAAATAACATACATGTAATGACATTGGTGGATCCATGTGGTTCATGAAAAGAACATATATGCAATGACTCTGGTGGATCCATATGTGGTTTGTGAAAATAACACATATGCAATGACTCTAGTTGTGGTTCATGAAAAGAATACACATGCAATGACGCTGGTGGATCCATGTGGTTCATGAAAAGAACACACATACAATGAGTCTGGTGGATCCATATGTGGTTTATGAAAAGAACACACATGCAATGACACTGGTGGATCCATATGTGGTTTGTGAAAAGAACACACATTCGATGAACTATAGTGGATCCATGGGGTTTGTGATAAGAACACACATTCAACAAACTCGAGTGGATCCATATGTGGTTTATGAGAATAACACACATGGAATGACCCTAGTTATGGTTCATGAAAAGAACATACAACTAATGAGTCTAGTTGTGGTTAATGAAAAGAACACTCATGCAATGACTCTAGTGGATCCATGTTGTTTATGAAAACAATAGACATGTAATGACTCTGGTGGATCCATATGTGGTTTGTGAAAAGAACACACATTCAATGACTCTAGTTGTGGTTCATAAAAAGAACACACATACAATAACACTGGTGGATCCATGTGGTTCATGAAAAGAACACACATGCAATGAATCTGGCTGATCCATATGTGGTTTATGAAAAGAACATAAATGCAATGACTCAGGTGCTGGTTTAGGATAAGAACACACATGCAATGACTCTAGTGGATCCATATGTGGTTTGTGAAAAGAACACACATGCAATGACACTGGTGGATCCATATGGTTCATGAAAATAACACACATGCAATGACTCTGGTGCATTCATATGTGGTTTATGACAAGAACAAACATGCAATGACTCTAGCTGTGGTTTATGAAAATAACACACATGCAATGACACTGGTGGATCCATATGTGGTTTGTGAAAAGAACACACATAGACTCTAGTTGTGGTTCATGAAAAGAACGCACATGCAATGACACTGGTGGATCCATGTGGTTCATGAAAAGAATAGACATGCAATGACTCTGGTGGATCCATATGTGGTTTGTGAAAATAACACACATGCAATGACTCTAGTTGTGTTTCATGAAAAGAATACACATGCAATGACACTGGTGGATCCATGTGGTTCATGAAAAGAACACACGTGCCATGACACTAGTGGATCCATATGTGGTTTGTGAAAAGAACACACATTCAATGACACTGGTTGATCCAAGTGGATTATGAAAAGAATAGACATGCAATGACTCTGGTGGATCCATATGTGGTTTGTGAAAAGAACACACATTCAATGACTCTAGTTGTGGTTCATGAAAAGAACATACATGCAATGACACTGGTGGATCCATGTGGTTCATGAAAAGATACGATATGCAATGACTCTGGTGGATCCATATGTGGTTTGTGAAAATAACACATATGCAATGACTCTAGTTGTCGTTCATGAAAAGAATACACATGCAATGACACTGGTGGATCCATGTGGTTCATGAAAAGAACACACGTGCCATGACACTAGTGGATCCATATGTGGTTTGTGAAAAGAACACACATCCAATGACACTGGTTGATCCAAGTGGATTATGAAAAGAATAGACATGCAATGACTCTGGTGGATCCATATGTGGTTTGTGAAAAGAACACACATTCAATGACTCTAGTTGTTGTTCATGAAAAGAACATACATGCAATGACACTGGTGGATCCATGTGGTTCATGAAAAGAACAGATATGCAATGACTCTGGTGGATCCATATGTGGTTTGTGAAAATAACACATATGCAATGACTCTAGTTGTGGTTCATGAAAAGAATACACATGCAATGACACTGGTGGATCCATGTGGTTCATGAAAAGAACACACATACAATGACTCTGTTGGATCCATATGTGGTTTATGAAAAGAACACACATGCAATGACACTGGTGGATCCATATGTGGTTTGTGAAAAGAACACACATTCAATGAACTATAGTGGATCCATGTGGTTTGTGAAAAGAACACACATTCAACAAACTCTAGTGGATCCATATGTGGTTTATGAGAATAACACACATGGAATGACTCTAGTTATGGTTCATGAATGAACATACAAGTAATGACTCTAGCTTTGGTTAATGAAAAGAACACTCATGCAATGACTCTAGTGGATCCGTGTGGTTTATGAAAACAATAGACATGTAATGACTCCGGTGGATCCGTATGTGGTTTGCAAAAAGAACACACATTCAATGACTCTAGTTGTGGTTCACGAAAAGAACACACATACAATGACACTTGTGGATCCATGTGGTTCATGAAAAGAACACACATGCAATGACTCTAGTGGATCCATGTGGTTTATGAAAAGAACAAACATGCAATGACTCTGGTGGATCCGTATGTGGTTTGCAAAAAGAACACACATTCAATGACTCTAGTTGTGGTTCATGAAAAGAACACACATACAATGACACTGGTGGATCCATGTGGTTCATGAAAAGAACACACATGCAATGACTCCGGTTGATCCATATAAGGTTTATGAAAAGAACACACATGCAATGATTCTAGTGGATCCATATGTGGTTTGTGAAAATAACACACATGCAATGACACTGGTGGATGCATATGGTTCATGAAAATAACACACATGCAATGACTCTGGTGCTGGTTTAGGATAAGAACGACATGAATGACTCTATGGATCCATATGTGGTTTATCAAAAGAACATACATGTAATGACTCTAGCTATGGTTAATGAAAATAACACACATCCAATGACTCTAGTGGATCCATATGTGGTTAATGAAAAGAACACACATGCAATGACACTAGTGGATCCATATGTAGTTTGTGAAAAGAACACACATTCAATGACACTAGTGGATCCATGTGGTTTATGAAAAGAATAGACATGCAATGACTCTGGTGGATCCATATGTGGTTTGTGAAAAGAACACACATAGACTCTAGTTGTGGTTCATGAAAAGAACGCACATGCAATGACACTGGTGGATCCATGTGGTTCATGAAAAGAATAGACATGCAATGACTCTGGTGGATCCATATGTGGTTTGTGAAAATAACACACATGCAATGACTCTAGTTGTGTTTCATGTAAACAATACACATGCAATGACACTGGTGGATCCATGTGGTTCATGAAAAGAACACACGTGCCATGACACTAGTGGATCCATATGTGGTTTGTGAAAAGAACACACATTCAATGACACTGGTTGATCCAAGTGGATTATGAAAAGAATAGACATGCAATGACTCTGGTGGATCCATATGTGGTTTGTGAAAAGAACACACATTCAATGACTCTAGTTGTGGTTCATGAAAAGAACATACATGCAATGACACTGGTGGATCCATGTGGTTCATGAAAAGAACAGATATGCAATGACTCTGGTGGATCCATATGTGGTTTGTGAAAATAACACATATGCAATGACTCTAGTTGTGGTTCATGAAAAGAATACACATGCAATGACACTGGTGGATCCATGTGGTTCATGAAAAGAACTCACATACAATGACTCTGGTGGATCCATATGTGGTTTATGAAAAGAACACACATGCAATGACACTGGTGGATCCATATGTGGTTTGTGAAAAGAACACACATTCAATGAACTATAGTGGATCCATGTGGTTTGTGAAAAGAAAACAATTCAACAAACTCTAGTGGATCCATATGTGGTTTATGAGAATAACACACATGGAATGACTCTAGTTATGGTTCATGAAAAGAACATACAAGTAATGACTCTAGCTTTGGTTAATGAAAAGAACACTCATGCAATGAATCTAGTGGATCCGTGTGGTTTATGAAAACAATAGACATGTAATGACTCCGGTGGATCCGTATGTGGTTTGCAAAAAGAACACACATTCAATGACTCTAGTTGTGGTTCATGAAAAGAACACACATACAATGACACTGGTGGATCCATGTGGTTCATGAAAAGAACACACATGCAATGACTCTAGTGGATCCATGTGGTTTATGAAAAGAACAAACATGCAATGACTCTGGTGGATCCGTATGTGGTTTGCAAAAAGAACACACATTCAATGACTCTAGTTGTGGTTCATGAAAAGAACACACATGCAATGAATCTGGCTGATCCATATGTGGTTTATGAAAAGAACACAAATGCAATGACTCAGGTGCTGGTTTAGGATAAGAACACACATGCAATGATTCTAGTGGTTCCATATGTGGTTTGTGAAAAGAACACACATGCAATGACACTGGTGGATCCATATGGTTCATGAAAATAACACAGATGCAATGACTCTGGTGCATTCATATGTGGTTTATGACAAGAACAAACATGCAATGACTCTAGCTGTGGTTTATGAAAATAACACACATGCAATGACACTGGTGGATCCATATGTGGTTTGTGAAAAGAACACACATAGACTCTAGTTGTGTTTCATTAAAAGAACGATCATGCAATGACACTGGTGGATCCATGTGGTTCATGAAAAGAATAGACATGCAATGACTCTGGTGGATCCATATGTGGTTTGTGAAAATAACACACATGCAATGACTCTAGTTGTGTTTCATGAAAAGAATACACATGCAATGACACTGGTGGATCCATGTGGTTCATGAAAAGAACACACGTGCCATGACACTAGTGGATCCATATGTGGTTTGTGAAAAGAACACACATCCAATGACACTGGTTGATCCAAGTGGATTATGAAAAGAATAGACATGCAATGACTCTGGTGGATCCATATGTGGTTTGTGAAAAGAACACACATTCAATGACTCTAGTTGTGGTTCATGAAAAGAACATACATGCAATGACACTGGTGGATCCATGTGGTTCATGAAAAGAACAGATATGCAATGACTCTGGTGGATCCATATGTGGTTTGTGAAAATAACACATATGCAATGACTCTAGTTGTGGTTCATGAAAAGAATACACATGCAATGACACTGGTGGATCCATGTGGTTCATGAAAAGAACACACATACAATGACTCTGTTGGATCCATATGTGGTTTATGAAAAGAACACACATGCAATGACACTGGTGGATCCATATGTGGTTTGTGAAAAGAACACACATTCAATGAACTATAGTGGATCCATGTGGTTTGTGAAAAGAACACACATTCAACAAACTCTAGTGGATCCATATGTGGTTTATGAGAATAACACACATGGAATGACTCTAGTTATGGTTCATGAAAAGAACATACAAGTAATGACTCTAGCTTTGGTTAATGAAAAGAACACTCATGCAATGACTCTAGTGGATCCGTGTGGTTTATGAAAACAATAGACATGTAATGACTCCGGTGGATCCGTATGTGGTTTGCAAAAAGAACACACATTCAATGACTCTAGTTGTGGTTCACGAAAAGAACACACATACAATGACACTTGTGGATCCATGTGGTTCATGAAAAGAACACACATGCAATGACTCTAGTGGATCCATGTGGTTTATGAAAAGAACAAACATGCAATGACTCTGGTGGATCCGTATGTGGTTTGCAAAAAGAACACACATTCAATGACTCTAGTTGTGGTTCATGAAAAGAACACACATACAATGACACTGGTGGATCCATGTGGTTCATGAAAAGAACACACATGCAATGACACCGGTTGATCCATATAAGGTTTATGAAAAGAACACACATGCAATGATTCTAGTGGATCCATATGTGGTTTGTGAAAATAACACACATGCAATGACACTGGTGGATGCATATGGTTCATGAAAATAACACACATGCAATGACTCTGGTGCTGGTTTAGGATAAGAACGACATGAATGACTCTATGGATCCATATGTGGTTTATCAAAAGAACATACATGTAATGACTCTAGCTATGGTTAATGAAAATAACACACATCCAATGACTCTAGTGGATCCATATGTGGTTAATGAAAAGAACACACATGCAATGACACTAGTGGATCCATATGTAGTTTGTGAAAAGAACACACATTCAATGACACTAGTGGATCCATGTGGTTTATGAAAAGAATAGACATGCAATGACTCTGGTGGATCCATATGTGGTTTGTGAAAAGAACACACATAGACTCTAGTTGTGGTTCATGAAAAGAACGCACATGCAATGACACTGGTGGATCCATGTGGTTCATGAAAAGAATAGACATGCAATGACTCTGGTGGATCCATATGTGGTTTGTGAAAATAACACACATGCAATGACTCTAGTTGTGTTTCATGTAAAGAATACACATGCAATGACACTGGTGGATCCATGTGGTTCATGAAAAGAACACACGTGCCATGACACTAGTGGATCCATATGTGGTTTGTGAAAAGAACACACATTCAATGACACTGGTTGATCCAAGTGGATTATGAAAAGAATAGACATGCAATGACTCTGGTGGATCCATATGTGGTTTGTGAAAAGAACACACATTCAATGACTCTAGTTGTGGTTCATGAAAAGAACATACATGCAATGACACTGGTGGATCCATGTGGTTCATGAAAAGAACAAATATGCAATGACTCTGGTGGATCCATATGTGGTTTGTGAAAATAACACATATGCAATGACTCTAGTTGTGGTTCATGAAAAGAATACACATGCAATGACACTGGTGGATCCATGTGGTTCATGAAAAGAACACACATACAATGACTCTGGTGGATCCATATGTGGTTTATGAAAAGAACACACATGCAATAACACACTAGTGGATCCATATGTGGTTTGTGAAAAGAACACACATTCAATGAACTATAGTGGATCCATGTGGTTTGTGAAAAGAACACACATTCAACAAACTCTAGTGGATCCATATGTGGTATATGAGAATAACACACATGGAATGACTCTAGTTATGGTTCATGAAAAGATGATACAAGTAATGACTCTAGCTGTGGTTAATGAAAAGAACACTCATGCAATGACTCTAGTGGATCCGTGTGGTTTATGAAAACAATAGACATGTAATGACTCCGGTGGATCCATATGTGGTTTGTGAAAAGAACACACATTCAATGACTCTAGTTGTGGTTCATAAAAAGAACACACATACAATAACACTGGTGGATCCATGTGGTTCATGAAAAGAACACACATGCAGTGACTCTGGTTGATCCATATGTGGTTTATGAATAGAACTCAAATGCAATGACTCAGGTGTTGGTTTAGGATAAGAACACACATGCAATGACTCTAGTGGATCCATATGTGGTTTGTGAAAAGAACACACATGCAATGACACTGGTGGATCCATATGGTTCATGAAAATAACACACATGCAATGACTCTGGTGCATCCATATGTGGTTTATGACAAGAACAAACATGCAATGACTATAGGTGTGGTTTATGAAAAGAACACACATGCAATGACACTGGTGGATTCATATGTGGTTTGTGAAAAGAACACTCATTCAATGAATTCTTGTTGATCCATATGTGGTTTATCAGAATAACACACATGCAATGACACTACCTGTGGTTCATGAAAAGAACAGACATGTAATGACTCTAGCTATGGTTAATGAAAAGAACACACATCCAAGGACTCTAGTGGATCCATATGTGGTTAATCAAAAGAACACACATGCAATGACTCTGGTAGATCCACATGTGGTTTGTGAAAAGAGAACACATTCAATGACACTAGTGGATCCATGTGGTTTATGAAAAGAATAGACATGCAATGACTCTGGTGGATCCATATGTGGTTTGTGAAAAGAACGCACATTCAATGACTATAGTTGTGGTTCATGAAAAGAACACACATGCAATGACACTGGTGGATCCATGTGGTTCATGAAAAGAACAGACATGCAATCACTCTGGTGGATCCATATGTGGTTTGTGAAAATAACACACATGCAATGACTCTAGTTGTGGTTCATGAAAAGAATACACATGCAATGACACTAGCGGATCCAATTGGTTCTTGAAAAGAACACACATACATGACTCTGGTGGATCCATATGTGGTTTACAAAAAGAACACACATGCAATGACACTGGTGGATCCATATGTGGTTTGTGAAAAGAACACACGTGCCATGACACTAGTGGATCCATATGTGGTTTGTGAAAAGAACACACATCCAATGACACTGGTTGATCCAAGTGGATTATGAAAAGAATAGACATGCAATGACTCTGGTGGATCCATATGTGGTTTGTGAAAAGAACACACATTCAATGACTCTAGTTGTGGTTCATGAAAAGAACATACATGCAATGACACTGGTGGATCCATGTGGTTCATGAAAAGAACAGATATGCAATGACTCTGGTGGATCCATATGTGGTTTGTGAAAATAACACATATGCAATGACTCTAGTTGTGGTTCATGAAAAGAATACACATGCAATGACACTGGTGGATCCATGTGGTTCATGAAAAGAACACACATACAATGACTCTGTTGGATCCATATGTGGTTTATGAAAAGAACACACATGCAATGACACTGGTGGATCCATATGTGGTTTGTGAAAAGAACACACATTCAATGAACTATAGTGGATCCATGTGGTTTGTGAAAAGAACACACATTCAACAAACTCTAGTGGATCCATATGTGGTTTATGAGAATAACACACATGGAATGACTCTAGTTATGGTTCATGAAAAGAACATACAAGTAATGACTCTAGCTTTGGTTCATGAAAAGAACACTCATGCAATGACTCTAGTGGATCCGTGTGGTTTATGAAAACAATAGACATGTAATGACTCCGGTGGATCCGTATGTGGTTTGCAAAAAGAACACACATTCAATGACTCTAGTTGTGGTTCACGAAAAGAACACACATACAATGACACTTGTGGATCCATGTGGTTCATGAAAAGAACACACATGCAATGACTCTAGTGGATCCATGTGGTTTATGAAAAGAACAAACATGCAATGACTCTGGTGGATCCGTATGTGGTTTGCAAAAAGAACACACATTCAATGACTCTAGTTGTGGTTCATGAAAAGAACACACATACAATGACACTGGTGGATCCATGTGGTTCATGAAAAGAACACACATGCAATGACTCCGGTTGATCCATATAAGGTTTATGAAAAGAACACACATGCAATGATTCTAGTGGATCCATATGTGGTTTGTGAAAATAACACACATGCAATGACACTGGTGGATGCATATGGTTCATGAAAATAACACACATGCAATGACTCTGGTGCTGGTTTAGGATAAGAACGACATGAATGACTCTATGGATCCATATGTGGTTTATCAAAAGAACATACATGTAATGACTCTAGCTATGGTTAATGAAAATAACACACATCCAATGACTCTAGTGGATCCATATGTGGTTAATGAAAAGAACACACATGCAATGACACTAGTGGATCCATATGTAGTTTGTGAAAAGAACACACATTCAATGACACTAGTGGATCCATGTGGTTTATGAAAAGAATAGACATGCAATGACTCTGGTGGATCCATATGTGGTTTGTGAAAAGAACACACATAGACTCTAGTTGTGGTTCATGAAAAGAACGCACATGCAATGACACTGGTGGATCCATGTGGTTCATGAAAAGAATAGACATGCAATGACTCTGGTGGATCCATATGTGGTTTGTGAAAATAACACACATGCAATGACTCTAGTTGTGTTTCATGTAAACAATACACATGCAATGACACTGGTGGATCCATGTGGTTCATGAAAAGAACACACGTGCCATGACACTAGTGGATCCATATGTGGTTTGTGAAAAGAACACACATTCAATGACACTGGTTGATCCAAGTGGATTATGAAAAGAATAGACATGCAATGACTCTGGTGGATCCATATGTGGTTTGTGAAAAGAACACACATTCAATGACTCTAGTTGTGGTTCATGAAAAGAACATACATGCAATGACACTGGTGGATCCATGTGGTTCATGAAAAGAACAGATATGCAATGACTCTGGTGGATCCATATGTGGTTTGTGAAAATAACACATATGCAATGACTCTAGTTGTGGTTCATGAAAAGAATACACATGCAATGACACTGGTGGATCCATGTGGTTCATGAAAAGAACTCACATACAATGACTCTGGTGGATCCATATGTGGTTTATGAAAAGAACACACATGCAATGACACTGGTGGATCCATATGTGGTTTGTGAAAAGAACACACATTCAATGAACTATAGTGGATCCATGTGGTTTGTGAAAAGAAAACAATTCAACAAACTCTAGTGGATCCATATGTGGTTTATGAGAATAACACACATGGAATGACTCTAGTTATGGTTCATGAAAAGAACATACAAGTAATGACTCTAGCTTTGGTTAATGAAAAGAACACTCATGCAATGAATCTAGTGGATCCGTGTGGTTTATGAAAACAATAGACATGTAATGACTCCGGTGGATCCGTATGTGGTTTGCAAAAAGAACACACATTCAATGACTCTAGTTGTGGTTCATGAAAAGAACACACATACAATGACACTGGTGGATCCATGTGGTTCATGAAAAGAACACACATGCAATGACTCTAGTGGATCCATGTGGTTTATGAAAAGAACAAACATGCAATGACTCTGGTGGATCCGTATGTGGTTTGTGAAAAGAACACACATAGACTCTAGTTGTGGTTCATGAAAAGAACGCACATGCAATGACACTGGTGGATCCATGTGGTTCATGAAAAGAATAGACATGCAATGACTCTGGTGGATCCATATGTGGTTTGTGAAAATAACACACATGCAATGACTCTAGTTGTGTTTCATGTAAAGAATACACATGCAATGACACTGGTGGATCCATGTGGTTCATGAAAAGAACACACGTGCCATGACACTAGTGGATCCATATGTGGTTTGTGAAAAGAACACACATTCAATGACACTGGTTGATTCAAGTGGATTATGAAAAGAATAGACATGCAATGACTCTGGTGGATCCATATGTGGTTTGTGAAAAGAACACACATTCAATGACTCTAGTTGTGGTTCATGAAAAGAACATACATGCAATGACACTGGTGGATCCATGTGGTTCATGAAAAGAACAAATATGCAATGACTCTGGTGGATCCATATGTGGTTTGTGAAAATAACACATATGCAATGACTCTAGTTGTGGTTCATGAAAAGAATACACATGCAATGACACTGGTGGATCCATGTGGTTCATGAAAAGAACACACATACAATGACTCTGGTGGATCCATATGTGGTTTATGAAAAGAACACACATGCAATAACACACTAGTGGATCCATATGTGGTTTGTGAAAAGAACACACATTCAATGAACTATAGTGGATCCATGTGGTTTGTGAAAAGAACACACATTCAACAAACTCTAGTGGATCCATATGTGGTATATGAGAATAACACACATGGAATGACTCTAGTTATGGTTCATGAAAAGATGATACAAGTAATGACTCTAGCTGTGGTTAATGAAAAGAACACTCATGCAATGACTCTAGTGGATCCGTGTGGTTTATGAAAACAATAGACATGTAATGACTCCGGTGGATCCATATGTGGTTTGTGAAAAGAACACACATTCAATGACTCTAGTTGTGGTTCATAAAAAGAACACACATACAATAACACTGGTGGATCCATGTGGTTCATGAAAAGAACACACATGCAGTGACTCTGGTTGATCCATATGTGGTTTATGAATAGAACTCAAATGCAATGACTCAGGTGTTGGTTTAGGATAAGAACACACATGCAATGACTCTAGTGGATCCATATGTGGTTTGTGAAAAGAACACACATGCAATGACACTGGTGGATCCATATGGTTCATGAAAATAACACACATGCAATGACTCTGGTGCATCCATATGTGGTTTATGACAAGAACAAACATGCAATGACTATAGGTGTGGTTTATGAAAAGAACACACATGCAATGACACTGGTGGATTCATATGTGGTTTGTGAAAAGAACACTCATTCAATGAATTCTTGTTGATCCATATGTGGTTTATCAGAATAACACACATGCAATGACACTACCTGTGGTTCATGAAAAGAACAGACATGTAATGACTCTAGCTATGGTTAATGAAAAGAACACACATCCAAGGACTCTAGTGGATCCATATGTGGTTAATCAAAAGAACACACATGCAATGACTCTGGTAGATCCACATGTGGTTTGTGAAAAGAGAACACATTCAATGACACTAGTGGATCCATGTGGTTTATGAAAAGAATAGACATGCAATGACTCTGGTGGATCCATATGTGGTTTGTGAAAAGAACGCACATTCAATGACTATAGTTGTGGTTCATGAAAAGAACACACATGCAATGACACTGGTGGATCCATGTGGTTCATGAAAAGAACAGACATGCAATCACTCTGGTGGATCCATATGTGGTTTGTGAAAATAACACACATGCAATGACTCTAGTTGTGGTTCATGAAAAGAATACACATGCAATGACACTAGCGGATCCAATTGGTTCTTGAAAAGAACACACATACATGACTCTGGTGGATCCATATGTGGTTTACAAAAAGAACACACATGCAATGACACTGGTGGATCCATATGTGGTTTGTGAAAAGAACACACATTCAATGAACTCTAGTGGATCCATGTGATTTGTGAAAAGAGCACACATTCAACGAATTCTAGTGGATCCATATGTGGTTTATGAGAATAACACACATGGCATGACTCTAGTTGTGGTTCATGAAAAGAACAGACATGTAATGACTCTAGCTGTGGTTAATGAAAAGAATACTTGACTCTAGTGGATCCATATGTGGTTAATGAAAAGAACTCAGATGCAATGACTCTGGTGGATCCACATGTAGTTTGTGAAAATAACACACATTCAATGACACTGCTGGATCCATGTGGTTTATGAAAAGAACAGACATGCAATGACTCTGGTGGATCCATATGTAATTTGTGAAAAGAACACACATGCAATGACTCTAGTGGATCCATGTGGTTTATGAAAAGAACATACATGCAATGACTTTGGTGGAACCGTATGTGGTTTGCGAAAAGAACACACATTCAATGACTCTAGTTGCGGTTTATGAAAAGAACACACATACAATGACACTGGTGGATCCATGTGGTTCATGAAAAGAACACACATGCAATGACTCTGGTTGATCCATATATGGTTTATGAAAAGAACACACATGCAATGACTCTAGTGGATCCATATGTGGTTTGTGAAAATAACACACATGCAATGACACTGGTGGATCCATATGGTTCATGAAAATAACACACATGCAATGACTCTGGTGCTGGTTTAGGATAAGAACGACATGCAATGACTCTATGGATCCATATGTGGTTTATCAAAAGAACAGACATGTAATGACTCTAGCTATGGTTAATGAAAATAAACCACATCCAATGACTCTAGTGGATCCATATGTGGTTAATGAAAAGAACACACATGCAATGACACTAGTGGATCCATATGTAGTTTGTGAAAAGAACACACGTTCAATGACACTGGTGGCTCCATGTGGTTTATGAAAAGAATAGACATGCAATGACTCTGGTGGATCCATATGTGGTTTGTGAAAATAACACACATAGACTCTAGTTGTGGTTCATGAAAAGAACGCACATGCAATGACACTGGTGGATCCAATTGGTTCATGAAAAGAATAGATATGCAATGACTCTGGTGGATCCATATGTGGTCTGTGAAAAAAAAACACATGCAATGACTCTAGTTGTGTTTCATGAAAAGAATACACATGCAATGACACTGGTGAATCCATGCGGTTCATGAAAAGAACACACGTGCCATGACACTAGTGGATCCATATATGGTTTGTGAAAAGAACACACATTCAATGACACTGGTTGATCCAAGTGGTTTATGAAAAGAATAGACATGCAATGACTCTGGTGGATCCATATGTGGTTTGTGAAAAGAACACACATTCAATGACTCTAGTTGAGGTTCATGAAAAGAACATACATGTAATGACACTGGTGGATACATGTGGTTCATGAAAAGAACATATATGCAATGACTCTGGTGGATCCATATGTGGTTTGTGAAAATAACACATATGCAATGACTCTAGTTGTGGTTCATGAAAAGAATACACATGCAATGACGCTGGTGGATCCATGTGGTTCATGAAAAGAACACACATACAATGAGTCTGGTGGATCCATATGTGGTTTATGAAAAGAACACACATGCAATGACACTGGTGGATCCATATGTGGTTTGTGAAAAGAACACACATTCAATGAACTATAGTGGATCCATGGGGTTTGTGAAAAGAACACACATTCAACAAACTCGAGTGGATCCATATGTGGTTTATGAGAATAACACACATGGAATGACTCTAGTTATGGTTCATGAAAAGAACATACAAGTAATGAGTCTAGCTGTGGTTAATGAAAAGAACACTCATGCAATGACTCTAGTGGATCCATGTCGTTTATGAAAACAATAGACATGTAATGACTCTGGTGGATCCATATGTGGTTTGTGAAAAGAACACACATTCAATGACTCTAGTTGTGGTTCATAAAAAGAACACACATACAATAACACTGGTGGATCCATGTGGTTCATGAAAAGAACACACATGCAATGAATCTGGCTGATCCATATGTGGTTTATGAAAAGAACACAAATGCAATGACTCAGGTGCTGGTTTAGGATAAGAACACACATGCAATGACTCTAGTGGATCCATATGTGGTTTGTGAAAAGAACACACATGCAATGACACTGGTGGATCCATACGGTTCATGAAAATAACACACATGCAATGACTCTGGTGCATTCATATGTGGTTTATGACAAGAACAAACATGCAATGACTCTAGCTGTGGTTTATGAAAATAACACACATGCAATGACACTGGTGGATCCATATGTGGTTTGTGAAAGGAACACACATAGACTCTAGTTGTGGTTCATGAAAAGAACGCACATGCAATGACACTGGTGGATCCATGTGGTTCATGAAAAGAATAGACATGCAATGACTCTGGTGGATCCATATGTGGTTTGTGAAAATAACACACATGCAATGACTCTAGATGTGTTTCATGAAAAGAATACACATGCAATGACAATGGTGGATCCATGTGGTTCATGAAAAGAACACACGTGCCATGACACTAGTGGATCCATATGTGGTTTGTGAAAAGAACACACATTCAATGACACTGGTTGATCCAAGTGGATTATGAAAAGAATAGACATGCAATGACTCTGGTGGATCCATATGTGGTTTGTGAAAAGAACACACATTCAATGACTCTAGTTGTGGTTCATGAAAAGAACATACATGCAATGACACTGGTGGATCCATGTGGTTCATGAAAAGAACAGATATGCAATGACTCTACTGGATCCATATGTGGTTTGTGAAAATAACACATATGCAATGACTCTAGTTGTGGTTCATGAAAAGAATACACATGCAATGACACTGGTGGATCCATGTGGTTCATGAAAAGAACACACATACAATGACTCTGGTGGCTCCATATGTGGTTTATGAAAAGAACACACATGCAATGACACTGGTGGATCCATATGTGGTTTGTGAAAAGAACACACATTCAATGAACTATAGTGGATCCATGTGGTTTGTGAAAAGAACACAATTCAACAAACTCTAGTGGATCCATATGTGGTTTATGAGAATAACACACATGGAATGACTCTAGTTATGGTTCATGAAAAGAACATACAAGTAATGACTCTAGCTTTGGTTAATGAAAAGAACACTCATGCAATGACTCTAGTGGATCCGTGTGGTTTATGAAAACAATAGACATGTAATGACTCCGGTGGATCCGTATGTGGTTTGCAAAAACAACACACATTCAATGACTCTAGTTGTGGTTCATGAAAAGAACACACATACAATGACACTGGTGGATCCATGTGGTTCATGAAAAGAACACACATGCAATGACTCTAGTGGATCCATGTGGTTTATGAAAAGAACAAACATGCAATGACTCTGGTGGATCCGTATGTGGTTTGCAAAAAGAACACACATTCAATGACTCTAGTTGTGGTTCATGAAAAGAACACACATGCAATGAATCTGGCTGATCCATATGTGGTTTATGAAAAGAACACAAATGCAATGACTCAGGTGCTGGTTTACGATAAGAACACACATGCAATGACTGTAGTGGATCCATATGTGGTTTGTGAAAAGAACACACATGCAATGACACTGGTGGATCCATATGGTTCATGAAAATAACACACATGCAATGACTCTGGTGCATTCATATGTGGTTTATGACAAGAACAAACATGCAATGACTCTAGCTGTGGTTTATGAAAATAACACACATGCAATGACACTGGTGGATCCATATGTGGTTTGTGAAAAGAACACACATAGACTCTAGTTGTGGTTCATGAAAAGAACGCACATGCAATGGCACTGGTGGATCCATGTGGTTCATGAAAAGAATAGACATGCAATGACTCTGGTGGATCCATATGTGGTTTGTGAAAATAACACACATGCAATGACTCTAGTTGTGTTTCATGAAAAGAATTGTAACACCCTCCGAATCGGCCCTATGCAAGTCTTAGCGAATCCCGCCAAACCCGCATAGAAACGATCCAAAGGTGCCCACCAGGCACGTGCGTGCGGGTGGAAAACGAAGTAATATCATTACACAATAGTCCACGATGGAACCCACAGAACATATATATACAACAATGACTCCATGAGTCAAGAATACAGATATACATTTCAAAGATCCAAATCACCTTGAAAACGATACAGCGTGCGAGTACGGACAAGATGCAAATTGAGCTAAGAGCCCTGAAGAATAACCAATGGCGTCCATAACCCTGCCCAGGCCAAGCCGGAAGGGTAACCCTGCTAACGACGTCAATCTCAAAACCTGCTTAAACAAATGGGGTGCCGACAAAGGGCAAAAGAAAAAGAGAGCGGTCAGTACTGAGGCCAGTACACGGCGAGACTAGAATTCGGCGGTCCTTGCCTACAAAGGTATGGTGGACTGAAGCGGCATCGCGGCATGCACTAAACAGCCTATAGAGACTCGACATAACTGTCGGCTATCAGAGAGGGATAAGAAAGACCTATTCGGAACCAACCTGATGCTACCACCAAACAAACCCATCCTGGTATTTCCCCCTCGAGACCAACGAGGAAGTCAACCGAGGAACTCACACAGTTGGCAGTTTTATTCATTCCGTTATAGTTGAGGCAATTACTAGTCAAATATAGATAGCATGAGTCATCCTGATATAATAAGCAGTAGGCAGTTTTAGTTAACCATTCCATTGTAGTTGCGACACTTACTAGTCAGATATGATTAGCATGAGATATCCCAAACCCAGCAGTTGTTGGTACTTTTATTCAGCCATTCCGTTGTAGTGGAGCTGATTACTAGTCATCTCGGATACAAGTCAATTTATAACAGTAAACTTTAGTTATAGTTGTCTATGATCGAGAACTGTGCTCCAAGTCGTCCATAACCGCGGACACGGCTTTTCGAAAAGATTTAACCCTGCAGGGGTGCACCAAAGTATCCACACGCACTTCGACCCTTTTTGCCAGATCAGTTAACATACACCCATCGGTATGTCGGCGGGGCCTAAGTCATGACGTTTACCAGACCCAAAGCAAGTACATGGGGGCCACCCCACTAAGCTACCCGCAACGAAGTTGGCCGGCTCCGAAACGGACCCAGGGTTTGCGTCAGTGGCTGTAAACGACAGGGAACCCAAAAGTGTGACTGGGCTTGTCGATACCGCGAAAACACTCCGCTTTCCTAAACAGTACAGGTGCAGTACCTCGCACAATTTTAAATAAAGCAGTAAAGCATGGCAGAAGTACAGGATAGTAAATAAAACCTCAAACTAGTTTGTGGCCCCCAGTACAATACTTTGAAATCAGGTACTAATCGATGGGGGTGCCCACACACCCCACCTGTGGTTAGCGCGCTCGATCTTGGAACAGGTGTCAAGAACTCGGGGTCCTACGGGACACAAGTGGACGGTTAACAACCAAATAACATCTATTGCCCACCTGTGCCTCTGCATTATTTACCTACTTCAATTTTAGTTATTAAACAATAATTAAAGCCATGATCATCTCCAACATTAAACGTGCGGCAATACACCAACAACTGTGGTACTTGACGACACGCAACAGCACTTGAGCAAGCGACTACGACGCGCAAGTCCAACTATCTCCCAAACAACAGGTAATAGGATGTGTCCAAGGCAATATGAGGCTGCAAGGGATATCACAGGTACGAAAACTAGAGCATCGCAACACAGATAGCAATGGATCAACAGGAGGGAATAAATACTATAAAAGTAAGATAGGTAGAAAGGGGGAGGTGCTCGCCTGAAAACATTGCCGAAGGTTCATCCTAAGATCGGGTCGATACTCGCATCAACTCATCGGCCTAATCCGTGAAGAAGCAAAGCACTAGAAGAAACACCGGATGCACTATTTAATACTACGGCAAAAGATCGGGCATGATGCATGTATGATGTATGACATGGAAAAAAATGCGGTGCAATTAGGCAATATTAAACGGAACCAGGGTCCCGATGATCATTTACTAAGTTCATATTGTTTAGATACCCCGCAATTTAAATGTTGTAATAACAGGGTGAACATGGCATCGATTCGCTACACCAATTTAAATGGAGGCGGTATAATACAAGTATATCCCGCATAAACACTCCATATTTAATTATGAGGTGAATCGGCATAATGCCCCCAACCCACACGATATGCATGCGAGATGAACAATTAATATACAACAAGTTTTATATATAGCGTTTATAAAATAGGGCTCGGGGAAAAGGTTCACACATCTGGGTTCGGAAGATCTTGGTTCCGGGGGGTTCGGGGTTCGGTCTCAGGGTTCGTCGAGGGCGGGAAACGGCTCGACGGGATCGGTCTCGGACAACGGAAGTAGAACTTGTCGCATCCGAAAAGAAGGACTTGGTTTGGCGTCAGGGGCATCGGATTCGCCCTGGTCGGTGTCGATCTTGTCGTCGAAGGCGGACTTGAGTGGATCGGGTATCGAGGTCTTCGAGTCCGGGAAGAAGATCTTGACGCCTGTGACGAAGAACTCGGGTTCGGAAGAAGGGCTTGGCGTTCCGATGGATCGGTCCCCGGGGTCGAAGAACTTGGCGTCCGAGAGATGATCCTGTTGCATCCGCGGTCGTCGGGCCATGTCGTCGGTCTTGTCGTCTCACGGTGGAGATCTTGGCGTCCGGGTCTCGGCGTCTTCGGGTACGAGAGGAAGAACTTGGCGTGCCGGGTTCGGTCTTCGGGGTTCGACGAGGGATCGGGCTTCGGAGTTTGAGAACATCCTCATCGGCTCCTGACTTCTCGTGACGTTGACAGACTTGGTTTGACACAAGGGGTTTGCGGTTTGAGGTTGCCCTTGCCGACACACGAAGTTCGGGGCTACATCAGTACTCATTCCACCCGAATTCATCAATCTTCGTCTTTAGTTTGAGCATCACTCCATACTGCTGCACGATTGCCTCAGACACAAACTGATCAAGAGGTATACCACGTTGTAACACACGTGTGCCAGCAAACTAGAATAGAACGCGTACAACAACAAGGAAGCAGACGACAGGGAGAAGGTTCGAGGACGAGCTCCACGGCCGGTCGCGGAGGATATGCCAGCGGGCTCGGGAACTGGGCCTGCCGCGGCGGCGCGACGAGACGGACTCGGAGGAGGAGCAGGGTGATGGCCGACGACACGTAGAGGGGTAGCCTGCGCGGGCGCTGGCCACGAGACGACGCGAATGGGCCGGAGCAGGGCGGCACCAGGGCGCGTCCGCAGGGTGGCAGCCAGGCGGAGGTCGAGGCGGCCTTGGCCGGAACCGCGGAGGACGGCCACCGGAGGCGAGCAGAGGAAGAGGAGGCGGGCGCCTGCGGCGGCCAGATGCGGCGGAGAGGGAGGCGCGTGACCGGGCGAGGCAGAGGGCACGGTAGGGCGGACTGAGGAGGAGGGAGGCGGTTGCGGGACCGACGCGGGAGGAAGGCGAGGTACTGGCGGCGGGCACGACGAGGACGGCGGCGAGGGCTCGGCGAGGCACGCCAGCGGGAGGTGGACCACGCCCTAGCGGCCAGAGGAGACACAGGAGGGCCGGCGAGCAGCCGAGGCCCGCGACGGCGCGGCCGGGGCGGAGGGGACCCGAGACGGCGCCGAGCTCGGCGGGGAGCACGGAGACGCGGACGACGGCCGACGAGGAGGCGACCGGTGGCGCGGCGGTTGGCCGGAGAGGCGGAGAGGAGGACCCCGAGGCGGTGGCGCGGGGCTCTGCGAGAGGGGAGGGAGGCGACGGGGAAAAGGAAGCAGGGACGGGGGAAGGAGAGACGGCGGCGGCGGGCACCAGGAGGAGGCGGGGTCGGTCGGTGGTGGGGATCTGCGTCGAGGAAGGGGAGGCTAGGAGCGGGTCGCGGGCGGACGCGGGGGAGAAGAGAGCCAGGGGAGAGAGAGCGGGGTCGGGGTGGGGCCAGGAACGCGCGGTGGGGCCAGGGTGGTCGGTGGCGCGGGGTAGGTGGGGGGCTCTGTCGGTGTGGAGTGCAAGTGGTGGGGCCGGGCTGGCAGTTGTCCGAGGGGGAAGGAAGTGGGTTGGGTGCGTGCGTGTGGAATGGAGGGTGGCGGCTAGGGGCAGTGGGGAGGGGCGAGGTGGCAGATGGTGGTTGGTGGAAGGAGGGACGATAACTGAGGTGGCGAGCACCGATTGGTGCAGGTGAGGTGGAGGCAGGGTGGGTAGATTAGGTTGGGGTAGGAAAAGATCTGGATAGGCTGGTTTTTGTACTAGGGGTGCCGACTGGGTCGGATCGGCCCGGTACGGCTGCCCCCTAAAAATAATTAAACATTTTATTTATTTAAAACAGGGTTTTCGCAAACCGTGGGTAGACAAACGAAATATTCCGGAGAACCCGGGTTTGTGTTTGAACAAAGAGGGAAGGATATTAATATAGAAAACAAAGTAGGTCTTTTAGCAAAATAGTTTTAATCAATTAGATGCATGCTGATGTCATGATGATGCACAAGTATTTTTTTTAACACGCGATTTTCTAGTAGTGGTTTTTGTGGGGCGCCACAAGAATACACATGCAATGACACTGGTGGATCCATGTGGTTCATGAAAAGAACACACGTGCCATGACACTAGTGGATCCATATGTGGTTTGTGAAAAGAACACACATTCAATGACACTGGTTGATCCAAGTGGATTATGAAAAGAATAGACATGCAATGACTCTGGTGGATCCATATGTGGTTTGTGAAAAGAACACACATTCAATGACTCTAGTTGTGGTTCATGAAAAGAACATACATGCAATGACACTGGTGGATCCATGTGGTTCATGAAAAGAACAGATATGCAATGACTCTGGTGGATCCATATGTGGTTTGTGAAAATAACACATATGCAATGACTCTAGTTGTGGTTCATGAAAAGAATACACATGCAATGACACTGGTGGATCCATGTGGTTCATGAAAATAACACACATGCAATGACTCTGGTGGATCCATATGTGGTTTATGAAAAGAGCACACATGCAATGACACTGGTGGATCCATATGTGGTTTGTGAAAAGAACACACATTCAATGAACTATAGTGGATCCATGTGGTTTGTGAAAAGAACACACATTCAACAAACTCTAGTGGATCCATATGTGGTTTATGAGAATAACACACATGGAATGACTCTAGTTATGGTTCATGAAAAGAACATACAAGTAATGACTCTAGCTTTGGTTAATGAAAAGAACACTCATGCAATGACTCTAGTGGATCCGTGTGGTTTATGAAAACAATAGACATGTAATGAATCCGGTGGATCCGTATGTGGTTTGCAAAAAGAACACACATTCAATGACTCTAGTTGTGGTTCATGAAAAGAACACACATACCATGACACTGGTGGATCCATGTGGTTCATGAAAAGAACACACATGCAATGACTCTAGTGGATCCATGTGGTTTATGAAAAGAACAAACATGCAATGACTCTGGTGGATCCGTATGTGGTTTGCAAAAAGAACACACATTCAATGACTCTAGTTGTGGTTCATGAAAAGAACACACATACAATGACACTGGTGGATCCATGTGGTTCATGAAAAGAACACACATGCAATGACTCTGGTTGAGCCATATATGGTTTATGAAAAGAACACACATGCAATGATTCTCGTGGATCCATATGTGGTTTGTGAAAATAACACACATGCAATAACACTGGTGGATCCATATGGTTCATGAAAATAACACACATGCAATGACTCTGGTGCTGGTTTAGGATAAGAACGACATGAATGACTCTATGGATCCATATGTGGTTTATCAAAAGAACATACATGTAATGACTCTAGCTATGGTTAATGAAAATAACACACATCCAATGACTCTAGTGGATCCATATGTGGTTAATGAAAAGAACACACATGCAATGACACTAGTGGATCCATATGTAGTTTGTGAAAAGAACACACATTCAATGACACTGGTGGATCCATGTGGTTTATGAAAAGAATAGACATGCAATGACTCTGGTGGATCCATATGTGGTTTGTGAAAAGAACACACATAGACTCTAGTTGTGGTTCATGAAAAGAACGCACATGCAATGACACTGGTGGATCCATGTGGTTCATGAAAAGAATAGACATGCAATGACTCTGGTGGATCCATATGTGGTTTGTGAAAATAACACACATGCAATGACTCTAGTTGTGTTTCATGAAAAGAATACACATGCAATGACACTGGTGGATCCATGTGGTTCATGAAAAGAACTCACGTGCCATGACACTACTGGATCCATATGTGGTTTGTGAAAAGAACACACATTCAATGACACTGGTTGATCCAAGTGGATTATGAAAAGAATAGACATGCAATGACTCTGGTGGATTCATATGTGGTTTGTGAAAAGAACACACATTCTATGACTCTAGTTGTGGTTCATGAAAAGAACATACATGCAATGACACTGGTGGATCCATGTGGTTCATGAAAAGAACAGATATGCAATGACTCTGGTGGATCCATATGTGGTTTGTGAAAATAACACATATGCAATGACTCTAGTTGTGGTTCATGAAAAGAATACACATGCAATGACACTGGTGGATCCATGTGGTTCATGAAAAGAACACACATACAATGACTCTGGTGGATCCATATGTGGTTTATGAAAAGAACACGCATGCAATAACACACTGGTGGATCCATATGTGGTTTGTGAAAAGAACACACATTCAATGAACTATAGTGGATCCATGTGGTTTGTGAAAAGAACACACATTCAACAAACTCTAGTGGATCCATATGTGGTATATGAGAATAACACACATGGAATGACTCTAGTTATGGTTCATGAAAAGAACATACAAGTAATGACTCTAGCTGTGGTTAATAAAAAGAATACTCATGCAATGACTCTAGTGGATCCGTGTGGTTTATGAAAACAATAGACATGTAATGACTCCGGTGGATCCATATGTGGTTTGTGAAAAGAACACACATTCAATGACTCTAGTTGTGGTTCATAAAAAGAACACACATACAATAACACTGGTGGATCCATGTGGTTCATGAAAAGAACACACATGCAATGACTCTGGTTGATCCATATGTGGTTTATGAATAGAACACAAATGCAATGACTCAGGTGTTGGTTTAGGATAATAACACACATGCAATTACTCTAGTGGATCCATATGTGGTTTGTGAAAAGAACACACATGCAATGACACTGGTGGATCCATATGGTTCATGAAAATAACACACATGCAATGACTCTGGTGCATCCATATGTGGTTTATGACAAGAACAAACATGCAATGACTATAGCTGTGGTTTATGAAAAGAACACACATGCAATGACACTGGTGGATTCATATGTGGTTTGTGAAAAGAACACTCATTCAATAAATTCTTGTTGATCCATATGTGGTTTATCAGAATAACACACATGCAATGACACTACATGTGGTTCATGAAAAGAACAGACATGTAATGACTCTAGCTATGGTTAATGAAAAGAACACACATCTATTGACTCTAGTGGATCCATATGTGGTTAATCAAAAGAACACACATGCAATGACTCTGGTAGATCCACATGTGGTTTGTGAAAAGAGAACACATTCAATGACACTGGTGGATCCATGTGGTTTATGAAAAGAATAGACATGCAATGACTCTGGTGGATCCATATGTGGTTTGTGAAAAGAACACACATTCAATGACTATAGTTGTGGTTCATGAAAAGAACACACATGCAATGACACTGGTGGATCCATGTGGTTCATGAAAAGAACAGACATGCAATGACTCTAGTGGATCCATATGTGGTTTGTGAAAATAACACACATGCAATGACTCTAGTTGTGGTTCATGAAAAGAATACACATGCAATGACACTAGTGGATCCAATTGGTTCATGAAAAGAACACACGTACATGACTCTGGTGGATCCATATGTGGTTTATAAAAAGAACACACATGCAATGACACTGGTGGATCCATATGTGGTTTGTGAAAAGAACACACATTCAATGAACTCTAGTGGATCCATGTGATTTGTGAAAAGAGCACACATTCAACGAATTCTAGTGGATCCATATGTGGTTTGTGAGAATAACACACATGGCATGACTCTAGTTGTGGTTCATGAAAAGAACAGACATGTAATGACTCTAGCTGTGGTTAATGAAAAGAATACTTGACTCTAGTGGATCCATATGTGGTTAACGAAAAGAACTCAGATGCAATGACCCTGGTGGATCCACATGTAGTTTGTGAAAAGAACACACATTCAATGACACTGCTGGATCCATGTGGTTTATGAAAAGAACAGACATGCAATGACTCTTTTGGATCCATATGTAATTTGTGAAAAGAACACACATGCAATGACTCTAGTGGATCCATGTGGTTTATGAAAAGAACATACATGCAATGACTTTGGTGGATCCGTATGTGGTTTGCGAAAAGAACACACATTCAATGACTCCAGTTGTGGTTCATGAAAAGAACACACATACAATGACACTGGTGGATCCATGTGTTTCATGAAAAGAACACACATGCAATGACTCTGGTTGATCCATATATGGTTTATGAAAAGAACGCACATGCAATGACTCTAGTGGATCCATATGTGGTTTGTGAAAATAACACACATGCAATGACACTGGTGGATCCATATGGTTCATGAAAATAACACACATGCAATGACTCTGGTGCTGGTTTAGGATAAGAACGACATGCAATGACTCTATGGATCCATATGTGGTTTATCAAAAGAACAGACATGTAATGACTCTAGCTATGGTTAATGATAATAACACACATCCAATGACTCTAGTGGATCCATATGTGGTTAATGAAAAGAACACACATGCAATGACACTAGTGGATCCATATGTAGTTTGTGAAAAGAACACACGTTCAATGACACTGGTGGCTCCATGTGGTTTATGAAAAGAATAGACATGCAATGTCTCTGGTGGATCCATATGTGGTTTGTGAAAATAACACACATAGACTCTAGTTGTGGTTCATGAAAAGAACGCACATGCAATGACACTGGTGGATCCAATTGGTTCATGAAAATAATAGACATGCAATGACTCTGGTGGATCCATATGTGGTTTGTGACAAAAAACACATGCAATGACTCTAGTTGTGTTTCATGAAAAGAATACACATGCAATGACACTGGTGGATCCATTTGGTTCATGAAAAGAACACACGTGCAATGACACTAGTGGATCCATATGTGGTTTGTGAAAAGAACACACATTCAATGACACTGGTTGATCCAAGTGGTTTATGAAAAGAATAGACATGCAATGACTCTGGTGGATCCATATGTGGTTTGTGAAAAGAACACACATTCAATGACTCTAGTTGTGGTTCATGAAAAGAACACACATGCAATGACACTGGTGGATCCATGTGGTTCATGAACAGAACAAACATGCAATGACTCTGGTGGATTCATATGTGGTTTGTGAAAATAACACACATGCAATGACTCTAGTTGTGGTTCATGAAAAGAATACACATGCAATGACAATGGTGGATGCATGTGGTTCATGAAAAGAACACACATATAATGACTCTGGTGGATCCATATGTGGTTTATGAAAAGAAAACACATGCAATGACACTGGTGGATCCATATGTGGTTTGTGAAAAGAACACACATTCAATGAACTCTAGTGGATCCATGTGGTTTGTGAAAATAACACACATTCAACGAACTCTAGTGGATCCATATGTGGTTTATGAGAATAACACACATGGAATGACTCTAGTTGTGGTTCATGAAAAGAACAGACAAGTGATGACTCTAGCTGTGGTTAATGAAAAGAACACTCATGCAATGACTCTAGTGGATCCATATGTGGTTAATGAAAAGAACACACATGCAATGACTCTGGTCGATCCACATGTGGTTTGTGAAAATAACAAACATTCAATGATACTAGTGGATCCATGTTGTTATGGGGTAACCCCGTGGGTGGCCCGATCTTCACGGATCTTGTGGTCAAATCGATGGGAAAGCGAGGGGAAGGGAGAAGGTAGTGGAAGAGAACGCACACCTCGCGAAGAACACGATGAACACACGCAAAACACACACGATACAAGGCCGATTGCTCTCACCGGTGGCCACCGGTCTGATAGAATCCTCGCAAGGAAAGATCGGTCAACGTACTCCCTCAATCCCATGCGGAGAGGGAAGAACACCTTGGAGAGGGTCTTGACGTCTTGGCAAAGGGACACCGATGGCAAGGCCTTGTACAACGAGGGAGGCGCGATGCAAACTCCAACGAGGTTGTGACGATAGTCGATCCCGTTTGGTAGAAGGGGATGAGGCAAAACTAGAGATTCCACAAAGGGGGTTTTCTTTAGTCTATCATCTATGCCTCGGGTTACATGAGGGGGTGGGGGAACTATATATAGGCCAGCCACTAGTTCAAGGGTACTTTAGGAATAAAAGGGGAAAGTCTGGGTAGACTAAGGGGTACATGGGCCAAAGGCTCAGCTAGCGGCGTGTAGGCCCACACGCTTAGGATGGAGACTCCGGTGTGGGCCGGAGACTCCGGTCTGTCTCCGGTGTCATCTCCGGAGGGGCCTTCTGGCTGTCCTCAAGCTCGATCTGAGGGTCTGTCTGGAGATGGGTCCAAAGACTCCGGGTTATGCAGGCCGGAGACTCCGGTGTCTTCAGGCCAGAGACTCTAGTGTGGCCAGAGACTCCAGTGTCTACAGGCCGGAGACACTGGTGCTCCAACGGCTGCTTCTTCCATCTTATCTTCCAAGCCTCCGTCTTGTCGGGCTTGGTACTCCAGGCTTCCTCCCATGCCTCCCTACTTCTTGGTGTGAACCTATCATGGATATGGGACGGAGTATGAAGTAGTATACCATTCAAGAGGGTAGGAAGTGGGTTCGCATAGAGGAATGGATTCACCTTTGGAGTCCATAACGACTTGGCATAAGGTTGGGCTACATCATCTCCCCTCCCTTCAAAAAGAGTCGTCCTCGACTCTACACGCTCATCACAAAGTAGAAGATGTCGAGAGACTTTCTTGATCCTGGGGTTCACCATATAGTCATCCTCGAGAAGATTGATCTGACAACACCTCAATGTTCCCTCACCTTCAATAAAGCCTACAAAGCTCAGCACAAAAGCAAAGAAACACTCAGAGCATAGACAATTCATGAAGATTATAGCATGAGTCCTCAAGTACAGTGAAGTCACCTTAGGATGTAGAGATGGCTCGTTGAAGGGCAGCCATAAGTAACTCTCTACGGTTCGTCTTATCAACTTATGTTCCATACAGGTTGACGCGGAAGCAATTGTACCTTCACACAACAAAGACCAAGCAACATATGTTTGTGTGTGATAGAGGAGCATGTCATCTGTGGCATGTCCATTCTTGTTCACAACACTATTAGCACAACTCAAGTATCGCAAACGAAATGCGTATGCAAGGTCAAAGTGCATGGGAATTGTTTGAACATCATCCAAATGTGGGAACTCAAAAACTCCATAAAACATCTTAGTGTGGCACTCAAAGCAATGGACAATATTGGTCAACATCTTTGATGCAAGGATAGGAGAATTTGGCAAAAACACATGAGGAAAGATATCCAAAACAACATCATTATGTGTGCAAGCCAACCATTGGAAAGAACAATTGTTTAATATTATGGATGCCATACACATATCATCAAAAGTCAAGATCATGGGGGTATGAGTATCACAAGCGGAAGCAAGAACAACATGTTTGTAAACAAACCATATGAAATAGCAAGTGGTCCTTATGTTTGTTGCAACAACAATACGAGAGACTTGGAAGCTCTCGTGACAATACATGCTCATAATGGTTGCACACAAAATATCGGAAAGAGAAATTGTTCAACATTTTTGTGGCAACACACAAAGCATCAATATCCAATAGCAACGAAACATGATTGTGACAAGGGGAAAGAATACCATTAACATGCTTGCAAGCAAACCATAGAGCAATGTCAACATGAAAGATGCAAAGCATGCAAAAGGTATCAGAGTTGGGTTCGATCTTGAACTCACTTGGAGGATGCTCTCTAGAGCTATTTTTGTCAACTTGTGCTCAACCGAGGTTGACATTCTTGTGCGGGTACCTACACACATGAAACACAAAAGGAAGAATGTGTGTGCATGGTAGAGAAACACATCATCCATCATGACGTATCTCTTCTTGTGTACATCACCATTAGTGTCAATCAAGTATGAAAAATATGCATGGTGAGTATGCACGTGGGGAACATGCTTATCATGGTAATCATCAAAATCTCCAAAATTTGAGAAAACTATGGGGGCCATCTCAATATAAACCATATGAGAATTATTGTTGCAAGCAAAACAAGTGAAAGAGCAATTATTCAACTTATTGCAAGCAACGGGAGAGATTGTAAAACATTCATGACGAAGCATGGTTCGAGGGGTACCATTGGTAACATCATTGCAAGCAAAACATTGGAAAGGGCAATTGTTCAACAAAGTGCAAGCAATGATATCATCAATGTAATGTTTAGGGCATGGCATGTCTATGGCAACATCATCACAATCAAATAATTTCACATTCTCAACATTATGCAAAGGCAAAGTATCACATGGAAAAATCAATGAAGCATATGTTATATCACAAACATCATCCATAGCATGCCAATCATCACAAGTCATCATGTCCACTAGTGGGATCATGGCATCATCAACACCCTTATTTTTACCTTGTCCATACCTCTCATATGAAGTGGGTGTTGTGGTAGTATTGGCCTCTATGTGGGTGACTTCTTCTTCTTGCATGGGATGGCATCATCTTCATCCACCATGTACATCTTCTCGGTCAGAGGCATCATCATCTCCAAGCTTGGCGCTTCTTGATCCATGGAACCTAGCACAACATGAGGAAACACACTAGAGGTAGAGGGTAAGTCGTTAGAAATCAAAGTGGTCTCACATGACCTATCAACTGCCACTCTCAAGGTGAAGGGAAAATCCCATGCTCACCATTCTTGACCTTTTCATCGCCATCTTGCACCTTGGCTTGTGTAGTCCTCTTGACGTACTCTTCCAACTTGGCGAAGTAGAGGTCTCCGTGTTCCTCATCCATGAAATTGCATGCGTCATATAGGACGTCAAGTTTGGGCGTTGAAGCTTGATGGCATGGAGGAGAGCTTGCTCTTGGTGCCATTTTGGTGGTGGCACGAGTAGTTGAAGGTGCCTTATGATGGTGTCGACGGAGGTCATTGGCATGCCTTGTCAAAGGTTGATGTAGATGGCGCACTTGGTCATCCACATGATGCTCGCGACGATGCTTCTTGTCCTTGGCACTCTTCTTGGTGAGGCATTGTAATGAGCGCAAAGCATCATTAGTCTTGGCCATCATGCTCATGGTTTTGGTGAAGTCGTTTTCCATGTCGTGCTTTAAGTTGTCCGTTGGATGGTGGACCTTGGTGCTCTCGAGGTGGAGGCTCCATCTTGATCGACGCGGCTTGAGGAGCTTGTCATTGTCGTTCATGAAGTTTTCCATGCTTGGGGAGTTATTGTTGTTGTAGAACTCCATATCGCCCAAGCATGTGGAGCCATTGTCGGTGTAGTGCTCCATCATGTCATCCATGCTTGTGGAGGCATAGGCATGGTGGCTCATCGTGGATTCTTCATAGATATCATCCTTGGTTCCGGAGTTCCTAGACATGCTTCACAAGACCAAGTGGTGTATATGGAAGTGGTAGGGGGGTTAGGGATGCAACATCAAACCTTACTTTACCTTGGAAGATCGTATCGTGCAAGTGGCAACAATTGAGAGCAATCAAAACCAAGCAAAGTGAAGTTCACACGAAACACCAAAACCTACTAACCACTAAAAACACACACACAAAGATTATGGTGGATAGGTATGGAAGGTGGCGTGTCCAGTAACAATCCAAAATCAAGATATTGTAATGGCAAGTAAAGAACCACGATGATCACAAAGAAAAACAAGTAAATCCACAAGATAGGAATATATACATGGAAACATAAACGGTGGGATAAATGGGACTTGTGCGACAGAGAAAGTGAGCTAAGAACCAAATGATTACCTAGCAAAGACTATAAGCTCGTGTCGCACAAGTACAAGGAGAGACGCTAGTTCGATTGCAATAAATTGGTGGGCTACAAGATATGCACAATAAGTACCACCTATTTGATGTTCATCGAGCTGGCGCTTCCTATTCTATGAGGCACTTGTTTCTTTCTTTCTTTCTTTTTCTTCGTTTTCTTTTTCTATTTTTTTCTTTTTCTTTTCTTTAATTTTGCACTTGCCTCTTCCTTGTGCCAACAACTATACAAGATAACTATATGAGATAGCACGCTCACAACTTTTGCTCAGAATTCTACAAGGTATCAAATGTGCATAGCCCAAGCAATCATAGGAGGAACTAGTCTCAATAGGTGTTTCTTGAATGCAAAGATAGTGTGGCTCACAAAGGGATGCAAGTGGGGAGAAGTCATGGAATTTATATACCTTTCATCGCCGATCTTCACCCTTTATTGGTGGATTCCGCCTTGCTCATGGAATTTGGATGGAGTAGATAGCATGAACCACGGAGATGATGATGTAGAGATCCTTCTCCTCTTCGAAACGAGCTAAAGAACACCAAAATCCGAGTTCGTATGCAAAAGTTATGCTCAAAACCGTGAAACAGATTTGCTGTCAGCAGGGGGGCGAAGACTTTGCCAGAAACTCCGGTTTGGACCGGAATGGTTCGGAGGTTCCAGGACGTGCTGAACTCGTCAAGGACGCGATTTTGGCGGAAAAACTCGAACCAAAACACCAAATTGGTGGGGGAATCAAGGAATTAGGCCATGGGAACCCAGGGGAAGGTAGATCAACAAGTTTAGCAAGTAATCCACGGATCAAAACCTACCAAAACACACTCAAATCATAGATCGATCCAAAACACGAATTGGGGCTGTTTTTGGTGGAATTTTCGAATTTATGGGGAAAAAGACCAAATCGAGGAGAAATCCGTGGCAACCAAAAGCTGCTGATACCAGATGTTATGGGGTAACCCCATGGGTGGCCCGATCTTCACGGATCTCGTGGTCAATTCGATGGGAAAGGGAGAAGGTAGCGAAAGCGGATGCACACCTCGCGAAGAACACGATGAACACACGCAAAACACACATGATACAAGGCCGATTGCTCTCACCGGTGGCCACCGGTCCGATAGAATCCTTGCAAGGAAAGATCAGTCAACGTACTCCCTCAATCCCATGCGGAGAGGGAAGAACACCTTGGAGAGGGTCTTGATGTCTTGGCAAAGGGACATCGATGCCAAGGCCTTGTACAACGAGGGAGGCGCGATGCAAACTCCAACAAGGTGGTGATGATAGTCGATCCCCTTTGGTAGAAGGGGATGAGGCAAAACTAGAGATTCCACAAAGGGGGTTTTCTTTAGTCTATCATCTATGCCTCGGGTTACATGACGGGGTGGGGGCACTATATATAGGCCAGCCACTAGTTCAAGGGTACTTTAGGAATAAAAGGGGAATGTCTAGGTAGACTAAGGGGTACATGGGCCAAAGGCCCAGCTGGCGGCGCGCAGGCCCACACGCTCAGGCTGGAGACTCCGGTGTGGGCCGGAGACTCCGGTCTGTCTCCGGTGTCGTCTCCGGAGGGGCCTTCCAATCTGAGGGCCGGTCCAGAGATGGGTCCGGAGACTCCGAATTATGCAGGCCGGAGACTCCGGTGTCTTCAGGCCGGAGACTCTGGTGTGCCCAGAGACTCCGGTGTGTGCAGGCCGGAGACACTGGTGCTCTAGCGGCTGCTTCTTCCATCTTATCTTCCAAGCCTCCGTCTTGTCGGGCTTGGTGCTCCAGGCTTCCTCCCATGCCTCCCTACTTGTTGGTGTGAACCTATCATGGATATGGGACTGATACATTGCAAATGTATCTATAATTTTTGATGTTCCATGCTTGGTTTTATCTCCTTTCTTGTGTTTTGTCCACACTTTGGAGTACTTTTCATATGATTTCTTGGACTAACCTATTAACAAGAGCCATAGTGCTAGCTGCCTGTTTTCTGCTGTTTTTAGTTCTAGGAAAGTGAGAAAATGAATATTCTCGGAATTGGACGGGACAAAAGCCAAAGTGCCTATTTTTCCGGAATACTCACGGAGCCAAAATACAAGACGGAGGAGGGCCAGGGGCTGGCCACACCCCCCCAGGCGCGGGCTGGGCCTGGCCGCGTCGGGGGTGGTGTGGGCCCCCAGGCACCCCCTCGGTCTCCCTCTTCGCCTATAAGTTGCCTTCTGACCTAAAAATTCTGGGGGGTTCGACGTTTTTCCAGAAGGAGTTCCGCTCCACCGCCACCACCAGATTCCACGAAACAGCACCAGAAACTCCGTTCTAGCACCCTGCCGGGACGAGGAATTGGAGGAGATCATTGCCACCATCATCACCATCGCTTCTCCATCGACCATCCATGTTTCCCCATCTATGAGTGAGTAATCCCCCGCTGTAGGCTATGGGGATGGTAGGGATTGGGTGAGATCGTTCATGTAATGGCATCAAATTGTTAGGGCATGGTGCCTAGTATCTTTTATTAGTGTTTTATGACTTTGTTGCGACTTGTTGTGCTTAATGCTTGTCACTAGGGCCCGAGTGCCATGATTTCAGATCTGAACATGTTATTGATTCATTATGATAGTATTGTTTTTGGTCTTATCTGCAAGTTGTATACACACGTTGATGTCCGGAACCTATGGCCCCGAAGTGACAGAAATCGGGATAACCGGAAGGGAATGGATTTGATGTGAGGATCACATGTGTTCACAGAGTGTTAATGCTTTGCTACGGTGCTCTATTAAAAGGAGCACCTTAATTGTCAGTAGTTCCCTAGAGGCCCCGCTGCAAACGGGCTGGCAGGACAAAAGATGTTGTGCAAGTTCTCATTGCGAGCACATACGACTATATATGGAACACATGCCTAGGATTATCTAGTGCTTGGATGCTTTATCTTATTTATCTGCAATTTCCCTATGTTTTGATTGCTATGTGAATTGTCTTGTCCATGCAACGCCCGTCCATCCATCCCTATGCCTACCGCACTCGAATCCCACTGTTTACTGCTTTTGTTACTATTATCTTTGCTTTACTACTGCTGCTACTTTACTATTCCTACTACAAAACTATTGCTACTGATAAACTGATGTGAGCAAGATTGTTTCTAGGTGCAGCTGAATTGACAACTCAGTTGTTAAGGCTTATAAATATTCTTTGGCTCACCTTGTGTCGAATCAATAAATTGGGTTTCACTTCCCTTGAAAATACTACGATACACCTCCTATACTTGTGGGTCATCAAGACTATTTTCTGGCGCTGTTGCCGGGGAGCATAGCTTTATTTATTAAGTTCACTTGGATTCTCTACTGTTCGCTGCTATCTATCCATCATGGGTAAGTCTCGTGATGGCAAGGTTCCTATTTTACCATCCACTACAAGAAGAGGTACGGTTCTAAACACCTCTGTTGCTCTTGATTCACCGTTTGTTATGCGTAAGTTCCTTACACCACCACATACACATGCTACACACACTGCTACTACTGTTGAATCTGAAACTTCTGATGCTTATGATGCTGCTTCTACTGTGCTTGATAAGAGTGGTTCATTAGTTCCTTTCCTAGATGCTACGATTGCTAGAACTATAGCTGGAAATACCAAAACTCCTAATGAAGACACTACTACACCTGTTAGTTCACCTGAGTCTAGTGAAAGTTATGATATTGAAGATGGTTATGTTGAGATGACCGATGAATTTATTAAAGAATGTAAAAACACCCATGATAGGAGCGCTGCTAAGTGTCTCCTTGAGAGGCGTACTATTAGACCCAAATTTTCTCCTATTACTAAGTTTGCTGCTTCTCCCATAAACATTATAGGTGAAGATTATGATTTCTCTCTCGATCTATCTTACATAGCTATTGTCGAGAAAGAACCTTTTTGTGGGACTAAGAATGAAAGTGCGGTAGCACATATGAATGAAGTTTCTACCATGAGTGGCTTGTTTTCTGATGATATTAAGATGCGTACTTACTTTGTTGCCAAGATTTTCCCCTTTTCACTGAAAGGAGAAGCTAAAACTTTGTTTAGTAATTTACCTCCTGGATCTATTGATAGCCCTGAGTGCTTGATTAGTACTTTCCTGTAGAAATATTTTCCTCCTAGTGCTAGACATGCTATTTTGCAGGAACTTTTTGATTTTAAACAGGGAGAAAAAGAGGTATTGCCTGAATCTTGGGCAAGGTTTTGTGCTTTGATTCATGCACAAGCTGGAAGTCCATTACCTAAGATTGAGCTTCTTGATATATTTTATAATGGACTAACTAAGGAATCTAGGACATACCTAGATAGTTGTGCTGATTGTGTTTTTAGGAATAGGACTCCTAAGGAAGCTGAGGAATTAATGGCTAAAATAAGTAAGAACTATGAAGATTGGACTCCTCCTCAACAAGCTATACCTGAAGTAATTGTACCTGAACCAACTATTCATGTGCCTATTCCAACATCAAAGAAGAGGGGAGTTATTGAATTAAATGATGAAGTGATGAAGGAAGCTAAGAAATGTCTTAAGGAGAAGGGAATTAAAGCTGCAGATGTCAAGAATTTACCTCCTATTGAAGAATTATGTAAGCCTATTCCCTACTCATCCACTATCGAGGTACACTCTCTCCAACACTTTGATGAAGGTGATATCCCTTACTCTAAACCTCCTGATCAATGCTTAGAAGAGTTCGATATCTTTATTGTTAAGCAAGATAATTTTAATAAAAGGGTGCAAAATCATCTAATGGAAAACACTAGAGCTATTGTTGAGTTGAAAGATATTGTGGAAAGAACCTCCAATGATGTTAAAATGATTGTTAAACACTTTCAAATGGTTCAAACTCAAATAGATCAACTCGTTAAAGTGCAAAACGACTTGCTAGTTAATGCTGCTAAAGAAAAACATGCTTATGAAATTAGAACTAGAAGTGGGGCTGCTACCCAGGATCCTCTATATCCTGAGGGGCATCCCAAAAGAATTGAGCAGGATTCTCAACAAGCTGAAAATAGTGGTTCTACTCGTAAGAAAAGGAAAAAGAAACATAAAACTGTTGTAGAACCCTCTGAACCTGCTATAGATCCTAATAGTATATCTATCTCTGATGCTGAAACTGAAAGTGGTAATGAAGAAAATTAAGCTCCTAATGAAGAAAAGTTGAAGAAGAACCTGAAAACTACACTAAGAATACTAAATACACTAAAGAAGATTTTATTGCTAAGAAACATGGTAGTGAAAGAGAACCTTGGGTCCAAAAACCTATGCCTTTCCCTGATAAGAAACACAAGTCAAAGGAAGATGAACATTATAATAAGTTTTGTGAGTGGATGAAGCCTTTATTCTTGCAAATTCCTTTGACTGATTCTATTAAATTGCCTCCTTACTCAAAGTATATGAAGGATATTGTCTCGAATAAAAGGAAGATCCCTAATGAAGAAATTTCTACTTTGCTTGCTAATTATTCCTTCAATGGTAAGGTTCCTAAGAAACTTGGAGACCTAGGGATTCCAACTATCCCTTGCTCTATTAAGAACAATTATGTTAGAACTGCTTTGTGTGATTTGGGAGCTGGAGTTAGTGTTATGCCTTTCTCTCTCTATAAGAGGCTTCAACTAGAAAAATTAATACCAACTGATATATCTTTGCAAATGGCTGATAAATCTACCACTATTACTGTGGGTATATGTGAGGATGTACCTTTTAAGGTGGCTCATAATTGCTTGATATTAACTGATTTTGTTGTGCTTGAAATGCCTGAAGATGATAATATGTCTATTATTCTTGGGAGACCTTTTCTTAATACTGCAGGAGCTGTTATCAATTGTAATCAAGGAAAGGTGACCTTCAATGTTGATGACAAGGAACATATTGTCTATTTACCCAAGAAGATTGAAAGGACTTATGGTTTGAATTCAATTGAACATGTTGAAGGCATTCAAGTTGGAGAAATATATTGTCCCATACCAAGAGAAAAATTTGAAACTATTATGATTGGGACCATTGCTATCAAAGTTGAGGTAACATAATCACTAGTGGAATACAAAGTTTTGTCTCATATTAAATTGTTTTGGTAGAAATACCTAATCAACCTTGTTAACAAAAGGATTTCATTGAACAAAACAATGTTTTCACCATGATTATCTCCGCTTACTTCTATTCTATCCATTTTAATTTTTTGCTTATGCCTAACTTAAAGGCGTTAAAGAAAAGTACTTATTGGGAGATAACCCAAAAGTTTTAGATGAGTCTTGTAAGTTATTACTTCAGTAATAACCGCTCCTTATCGTTTTTATTTGCTTTTTGTGCCAAGAGTAACCTCTAATGAGAGAGAAGTAATGATTGGGAAAGTTGCTGTCCTGGAACAGATTTCTATGCTTCACCGTAAAAATTCGTGTAAAATCTCTGAACGTCTTTTTGAGGCGTGAATTTTTTTGCTTCTGCCCCAGGTTGTTATCTAACTTTAGTTAGTTCAACACTTTTTGATTTGAGCAACAGAAGATCCTCGAAAAAATTCGTCTTTATCTGCTGGTCTGTTTTGACAGATTTCTGCCATTTTCTGCATTTGCTTCTTGTTGGTTCCTTTTTGAGTTCTTTTGGGGAATTGAGCTTTTTGAAGGAATTGCTACAGTATCTAGTGTTATAATGGAAGTTTATTTGGTGTTAGAACTGAACTTTAAGACTTATTTATCTTGAGTGCACTAATGTTGCTAATAAAGATTGTGTGAAGTTTTGTATGAAGGAAAAATTTCAGGTGTATGGAAGGAATGAGTAATGATATGAAGGATGGACTAAAAGCTCGAGCTTGGGGATGCCACGCGTGTCACCCCAAGAAATATCCAAGAAGTACAAGCGTCAAAGCTTGGGGATGCCCAAGGCATCCCCTTCTTCATCAATAAAAATCCCAGGTTTCTTCGAAACACTTCATTTTTATTATTTCATGCAGAGTTGTGTTGTTCTTGGAGCGTCTTCTTTTTCGTTTTCATTTTGGTTTTTCGTTTGCTTGGTTTTCTTAGTTTTCTTAATAAATTGGTTGGACCTCCTCTTTCATAGATTGGTGTTCAAATAGTTTGGTTTGGTTTGGATTGGAAAAGAGTAGGAAAAGTTCATGCTTAAGTGGTAAAGAGAGTTTGTTTTTTGACTGTGGCATATGCTTTGTCATGCCATGCTTGATATTGTTTTGTCTTTATGCTTAGTATTCTTTGCTGTAGCATGACTTGTTATAAACAACTGATATTGCTTAATGTGCCTTGGATGAATCATGCGTTGTTTTAGCATATTAAAGCATAGTATAGTGGTATTCTCCTTTGATGCTTTATTTGGGTTGACTTGGCGCATGCTCACACCATGTTATGACTATCCCCAGTCACCATAAGCCTTTATGATCCTTTAGTTTTCAACTTGCAGTATCACTTTATGCTTTGATCAATGATGTTTTGTCGCTCTGCATGATTATGGCCATTATTGTTCTCTCGTTTGTCGCTCCCTTACTATTGCTAGCCTTCACTTTCACTGAGTATGTTTTACTCATGTTTCCAACTCCCTAAAACCAAATATTGCCAAAGTGTCCACCATACCTACCTATTAGCATCATTTGCTACTTCCGTGCATATTCAATATGCCTTGTTTTCTTCCGAATAAAATGTTTGCTTGTTATGAGAAAGTTAGTTAGTAAAGCTCTCACGAACTTGATGGCACACTTTATTTTCTTGCACTTAATAAACATGAACCATTGTGTCCTTCTTTGTTGCGTATATGCCTGCGCTTTATAATTTGAAGTTAGTAGAACCATGTTTCATGGGGAACGTTTTCAACACTTCGTTGGTACTTAGTACCTCGTTGATATCATTTTCTTTTACTTATGGATCCCGGCGGTGTGAAATAAAAGTAGAACTTGTAAGATCATGGAGTTTGTATGTATGTTAGAGAAACGCCTGGGCCGCTAGCCTAAGCCATGCCTAATCATGGTGGAAACTTGCAGCATAACTGCAATGAGCATTCTATGAAGCATCCTCAATAAAAATCTATGCACAGAGTAAATAAAAAGATAGCTGAGTTGCTCATTGTCTGCTTGCCTTGTTATTTTGATTATGGGATAGCTCATGTGTCATGTGCAAGGGGTACCCCGTTGGCGGTTCTCTATGATACATATATACTTACAATGACAAGAGCTTACTCCTGACTGAAGTTGAGTAGCATGAGGATCGGTCTTCGTATGTAAGGGGCATGCGACTTCGATTTATAACTTGTCAAGCATATCCCCTTAGTTGTGTCACTTTAACCTTAACCATTTAAAGATGCTTATGATAGGGGCAATGAGAGCTCAAAGCTAATGAGTACCATACTTTCAGCATTTGGAAGCCTTTCAAACTTTTCAGAACTTGTTCATTTCCTTGTTGAGTCTCCACACATTCTATGAGCACTTTCTTGAGAGCATAGTGGCCATTCTTAGTTCTATGTGCATTGTCCCAAGACTTGTTGATTGATGCATACCTTGATATTGCTTGTTTTAAACTATTTGTATCTAGTCACTCTTGTAAACTTTGAAGGTGTCCTATGCATTTATGTTTGCTACTCTATGAGGGACAAGCTGAGTGCCACTATGCTATGTTTTCTTTATGTGAAACAAACAAACGTCTTGCAAAGCATTGTTATTCATGAATCTTTTGTTTGTGCCTTTTCATGTTGCATCATAGTTTCTTTGTCTTATTGCGAGAACTTTGACTTTCATGTTATGATTGAAGTACTATGGTCCCATCTTTGAATGTTTTACAAGTACTTTGGTCAAGTCTTTGATGGTGCATGTCACCTCAAAAATTATTTTTTCTTTTTATCACTTACCTACTCGAGGACGAGCAAGAGTTAAGCTTGGGGATGTTGATACATTGCAAATGTATCTATAATTTTTGATGTTCCATGCTTGGTTTTATCTCCTTTCTTGTGTTTTGTCCACACTTTGGAGTACTTTTCATATGATTTCTTGGACTAACCTATTAACAAGAGCCACAGTGCCAACTGCCTGTTTTCTGCTGTTTTTGGTTCCAGGAAAGTCAGAAAATGAATATTCTCGGAATTGGAAGGGGACAAAAGCCAAAGTGCCTATTTTTCCGGAAGACTCACGGAGCCAAAATACGAGATGAAGGAGGGCCAGGGGCTGGCCACACCCCCTAGGCACGGGCTAGGCCTGGCCGCGCCAGGGGGTGGTGTGGGCCCCCTAGGCACCCCCTCGGTCTCCCTCTTCGCATATAAGTTGCCTTCTGACCTAAAAACTTTGGGGGGTTCGACGTTTCTCCAAAAGGAGTTCCGCTCCACCGCCATCACTAGATTCCACGAAACAGCACCAGAAACTCCGTTCTGGCACCCTGCCGGGACGGGGAATTGGAGGAGATCATTGCCACCATCATCACCATCGCTTCTCCATCGACCATCCATGTTTCCCGCATCTATGAGTGAGTAATCCCCTGCTGTAGGCTATGGGGATGGTAGGGATTGGATGAGATCATTCATGTAATGGCATCAGATTGTTAGGGCATGGTGCCTAGTATCTTTTATTAGTGCTTTATGACTTTGTTGCGACTTGTTGTGCTTAATTCTTGTCACTAGGGCCCGAGTGCCATGATTTCATACCTGAACATGTTATTGATTCATTATGATAGTATTGTTTTTGGTCTTTTCCGCAAGTTGTATACACACGTTGATGTCCGAAACCTATGGCCCCGAAGTGACAGAAATCGGGATAACCGGAAGGGAATGGCTTTGATGTGAGGATCACATGTGTTCATGGAGTGTTAATGCTTTGCTCCGGTGCTCTATTAAAAGGAGCACCTTAATTGCCAGTAGTTCCCTAGAGGCCCTGCTGCAAACGGGCTGGCAGGACAAAAGATGTTGTGCAAGTTCTCATTGCGAGCACGTATGACTATATATTGAACACATGCCTAAGATTATCTAGTACTTGGATGCTTTATCTTATTTATCTGCAATTGCCCTATGTTCTGATTGCTATATGAATTGTATTGTCCATGCAACGCCCGTCAATCCATCCCTATGCCTACCGCACTCGAATCCCACTGTTTACTGCTTTTGTTACTACTGTCTTTGCTTTACTACTGCTGCTACTTTACTATTCCTACTATAAAACTGTTGCTAAAGATAAACTGCTGTGAGCAAGATTGTTTCCAGGTGCAGCTGAATTGACAACTCAGTTGTTAAGGTTTATAAATATTCTTTGCCTCCCCTTGTGTCGAATCAATAAATTGGGTTTCACTTCCCTCAAAAATCTATGATACACCCCCTATACTTGTGGGTCATCAGGGACGGAGTATGAAGTAGTATACCATTCAAGAGGGTAGGAAGTGGGTTCGCATAGAGGAATGGATTCACCTTTGGAGTCCATGACGACTTGGCATAAGGTCGGGCTACATCACATGTGGTTTATGAAAAGAACAGACATGCAATGACTCTGGTGGATCAATATGTGGTTTGTGAAAAGAACACACATGCAATGAGTCTAGTGGATCCATGTGGTTTATGAAAACAACAGACATGCAATGACTCTGGTGGATCCGTTTGTGGTTTGGGAAAAGAACACACATTCAATGACTCTAGTTGTGGTTCATGAAAAGAACACACATACAATCACACTGGTGGATCCATGTGGTTCATGAAAAGAACACACATGCAATGACTCTGGTTGATCCATATGTGGTTGATGAAAATAACACATGCGATGACTCTAGTAGATCCATATGTGGTTTGCGAAAATAACGCACATGCAATGACACTAGTGGATCCATATGGTTCATGAAAATAATACACATGCAATGACTCTGGTGGATCCATATATGGTTTATGGAAAGAACAGACATGCAATGACTCTAGTTCTGGTTTATGAAAAGAACACACATGCAATGACACTTGTGGATCCATATGTGGTTTATTACAAGAACAACATGCAATAACTCTAGTGCTCGTTTAGGATAAGAACGCACATGCAATGACTCTAGTGGATCCATATGTGGTTTATGAAAAGAACAGACATGTAATGACTCTAGCTATGGTTAATGAAAAGAACACACATCCAATGACTCTAGTGGATCTATATGTCGTTAATGAAAAGAACACACATGCAATGACACTAGTGGATCCATATGTGGTTTGTGAAAAGAACACACATTCAATGACACTGGTGGATCCATGTGGTTTATGAAAAGAATAAACATGCAATGACTCTGGTGGATCCATATGTCATTTATGACAAGAACAGACATGTAATGACTCTAGCTGTGCTTTTATGAAAATAACACATGTGCAATGACATTGGTGGATCCATATGTGGTTTGTGAAAAGAACACACATTCAATGAACTCTAGTGGATCCATATGTGACTTATCAGAATAACACACATGCAATGACTCTACTTGTGGTTCATGAAAAGAACACACATGTAATGACTCTAGCTATGGTTAATGAAAAGTACACACATCCAATGACTCTAGTGGATCCATATGTGGTTAATGAAAAGAATACACATGGAATGACACTAGTGGATCCATATGTGGTTGGTGAAAAGAACACACATTCAATGACACTGGTGGATCCATGTGGTTTATGAAAAGAATAGACATGCAATGACTCTAGTCGATCCATATGTGGTTTGTGAAAAGAACACACATTCAATGACTCTAGTTGTGGTTCATGAAAAGAACACACATGCAATGACACTGGTGGATCCATGTGGTTCATGAAAAGAATAGACATGCAATGACTCTGGTGGATCAATAAGTGGTTTGTGAAAATAACACACATGCAATGACTCTAGTTGTTGTTCATGAAAAGAATACAGATGCAATGACAATGGTGGATCCATGTGGTTCATGAAAAGAACACACATATAATGACTCTGGTGGATCCATATGTGGTTAATGAAAAGAACACACATGCAATGACACTGGTGGATCCATATGTGGTTGGTGAAAAGAACACACATTCAATGAACTCTAGTGGATCCATGTGGTTTGAAAAGAACACACATTCAACGAACTCTAGTGGATCCATATGTGGTTTATGAGAATAACACACATGGAATTACTCTAGTTGTGGTTCATGAAAAGAACAGACAAGTAATGACTCTAGTTGTGGTTAATGAAAAGAACACTGATGCAATGACTCTAGTGGATCCATATATGGTTAATGAAAAGAACACACACGCAATGACTCTGGTGGATCCATATGTGTTTTGTGAAAAGAACACACATGCAATGAGTCTAGTGGATCCACGTGGTTTATGAAAACAACAGACATGCAATGACTCTGGTGGATCCATATGTGGTTTGTGAAAAGAACACACATTCAATGACTCTAGTTGTGGTTCATGAAAAGAACACACATACAATGACACTGGTGAATCCATGTGGTTCATGAAAAGAACACACATGCAATGACTCTGGTTGATCCATATGTGGTTTATGAAAAGAACGCACATGCAATGACGCTAGTGGATCCATATGTGGTTCGTGAAAATAACACACATGCAATGACACTGGTGGATTCATATGGTTCACGAAAATAACACACATGCAATGACTCTGGTGGATCCATATGTGGTTTATGGAAAGAACAGACATGCAATGACTCTAGCTATGGTTTACGAAAAGAACACACATGCAATGACAGTTGTGGATCCATATGTGCTTTATGACAAGAACCCACATGTAATGACTCTGGTGCTGGTTTAGGATATGAACACACATGCAATGACTCTAGTGGAATCATATGTGGTTTATGAAAAGAACAGACATGTAATTACTCTAGCTATGGTTAATGAAAAGAACACACATCCAATGACTCTAGTGGATCCATATCTCGTTAATGAAAAGAACACACATGCAATGACACTAGTGGATCCATATGTGGGTTGTGAAAAAAACACACATTCAATGACACTGGTGGATCCATGTGGTTTATGAAAAGAATAGTCATGCAATAACTCTAGTGGATCTATATGTGGTTTGTGAAAAGAAGACACATTAAATGACTCTAGCTGTGGTTCATGAAAAGAACACACATGCAATGACACTGGTGGATCCATGTGGTTAATGAAAAGAATAGACATGCAATGACTCTGGTGGATCCATATGTGGTTTGTGAAAATAACACACATGCAATTACTCTAGTTGTGGTTCATGAAAGGAATACACATGCAATGACACTGGTGGATCCATGTGGTTCATGAAAAGAACACACATGCAACGACACTAATGAATCCATATGTGGACTATGAAAAGAACACACATTCAATGCCACTGGTGGATCCATGTGGTTTATGAAAAGAATAGACATGCAATGACTCTGGTGGATCCATATGTGGTTTTTGAAAATAACACATATTCAATGACTCAAGTTGTGGTTCACGGAAAGAACACACATGCAATGACACTGGTGGATCCATGTGGTTCATGAAAAGAACAGACATGCAATGACTCTGGTGGATCCATATGTGGTTTGTGAAAATACCACACATGCAATGACTCTAGTTATGGTTCATGGAAAGAATACACATGCAATGATACTGGTGGATCCATGTGGTTCATGAAAAGAGCACATATACAATGACTCTGTTGGATCCATATGTGGTTTATGAAAATAACACACATGCAATGACACTGGTGGATCCATATGTGTTTTCAGAAAAGAACATACATCCAATGAACTATAGTGGACCCATGTGGTTTGTGAAAAGAACACACATTAAACGAACTCTAGTGGATCCATATGTGGTTTATGAGAATAACACACATGAAGTAACTCTAGTTGTGGTTCATGAAAAGAACAGACAAGTAATGACTCTAGTTGTGGTTAATGAAAAGAACACTCATGCAATGACTCTAGTGGATCCATGTGGTTTATGAAAACAATAGACATGCAATGACTCTTGTGGATCCATATGTGGTTTGTGAAAATAACATACATTTAATGACTCTAGTTGTGGTTCATGAAAATAACACACATACAATAACACTGGTGGATCCATGTGGTTCATGAAAAGAACACACATGCAATGACTCTGGTTGATCCATATGTGGTTTATGAAAAGAACACAAATGCAATGACTCTGGTGCTGGTTTAGGATAAGAACACACATGCAATGACTCGAGTTGATCCATATGTGGTTTGTGAAAATAACACACATGTTGTGTTGTGGAAAGGATCCAGGAGGGAGGGGTGGGGTTGCTGCCCATTAATGCCCAAGATTTTTCAAGATATGGGGCCCCTCTCTTTCTCTCCATTCTAAGCAAAAAGGACAAGGGTCTAGGTGTTACTACAGTGGGTGGCGACCAGAGGAGGTCTATTTTCTGTGGAGGAGTGTTGGACAAGGTGAGATGAGGTTTGGAAGTAATTTGATTAGTGTTTTTGTGTCATGATCCAAATTGGCATAAGGGGTGGTTATGAGGTAAGTCCTTATTTGTTATCTTGGCAATATGCTATAATGTTACTGGTGGATAGGTATGGTCAAAGTGAATCACCAAGAATTAATTGGGATTTTTCAGATAAGTCTAGATGCACTTTGGTTCAATTATTCAACTAGTGCAGAAATGGTTTTTAGGAATTTATTTGGTATTTTTGAATTGTACATGTAGAGTTTTTGATGTGAGATGGTCCCAAATGTGAATACACACTTAGGGGAATTTTCCCAAGATTTATTGTGGCTTAAGAGTATTTAAAACAATTACTATTCCATTTCTGCCATTTAAGAAAATAGGCAAAAAGAATTAATAAAAGTCTTCAAAAATATTTATTTTTGAGGTGGGAAAATAGAGTATGATTTATGGATCTCAATTGAGCTAAAAGTTGGGGAAGTGTATTGGCAAAAACCAGGCTTTCCCCTGGGAAAGGAGTTTTGGAGATTTTGTCTATTAAAGAGATTAATTAGATTTGGAGCCATAATAATTATGGATAATATTTGATAAATCTTGATGATCAAGGTGGATGATGTAGACAAGGTGTAACAAGCATTTGCAACCTTGGGATTGGAGAATCCAAGTTGATTTTGGTGAAAACTAGAGATTTAAGGATCTTGGGTAAGATTGTTTTCATGCCACCAAAACCTTGTTGGATCTTGGAGCTCAAGGCTCCCCTTGGGGCATGGGATATATGTATGGATAGACCAAGTGATGTATATTGTAATGGTGTAGAGGTTTGAGCTTGATCCTGCTTGAGCTCACCAAGAATTGATTTCAAACTTTGAATAAAATAAGCCTGCCAAGGCAGATTATCAACTAGCCTTCAAAACCTTATGGGTTTAAGAAGCACAAAGATCCACATGGAACAAGTGAAGTATATATTGATAGACCTATATGAGTAGCACACAACCATGCAAAGAGTTGGTCCATAGAAGGTTGGATGATGGTGTGAGCTTCTGTCAAAGTAGGCATGTTGACTAAATTTGCAGGAATAGTTATTTTCTTGCCTGCAAAACCATCAAGAACAAGGGGTTGGAGGATGATCTAACCAATGGCAATAGTGGTCCTTGGTAGTCCTTAGGATGGTTAGCAATATGGTACAAATGCATTTTCAAAATGCACAAGGATTGAGAAAAGGAGGCATTCAAAAAGGTGATGTTGGAACAGATTCCAGACTTAGCCAAATTTGGCAGATTTAGGGTTTTTAACTAGCATGTGGGTGGTGATGATTTTGATGGGATGCAAGGTACCAAAGCATCATTAAGTGGATGATGTTGAAGTGTAGATTTAGTAGGAAGGATCCTTTCTTGATATTGGTCTTCATTGACTTGGAAGCTTCTAGAAGGGATCACTTCAGAAGGGGTATGGTTAGGGGTTTTAGAGGATCACCTAGTAGCTAGAGATCAGATCCAGATTCATATTCTTGTTAGGGTGTGATGATTTGGAAACATCTTGATCCTAGTGATGAGCTCCTAGAGTAGCTCGTACTATCTCCTAAGCAGACAAATCAAGCAGCAGATCAAGGCAATTCATTAGACAGTAGTTCAAGGAAACTCATCTTACAAACAAAGAAAACCTACAACTAGGGTTACCATCAAGCATCGCTTGAGGTGAGTATGGTATTTTGAAGTGTTGGATTTGAATAATATGAGAGTCCTTGGTATCTCTACCAAGAGTAGAGATCAGAAGCTTAATAAAAAGGGTTTTAGAAAAACCTAGGGGTAAGAGTAGTTGAAGTTCTGTCTTGAAAACATAAGGAGATTATAGTATGTAGCTCTCCATAGTTTGGGGAAATAGGCGCTACTAAAATGGGGGAGGTTGTGAAGGTATCTTGGCTAAGGTTTTGAAATGCCAGAACATTTGAGAATATGGAGATTAAGCCAAGACAGTTTTGGGAAGTAGCTTTTGTCAACTGGTGTTGAGGTAAGGAGTATATCTTCTAATACACAATCATAAGCATAGGCATAGTCAAACAACAGGCAAACACTTCATTAATAAACAGGAAAAAGTTTTTGTTACCCCTGATTTTTGCATTTTGGACAACTAATCAGGGTTGCTGGAAATGGGGATGTTACAGACCTTTCCCCCTTAAAAGAATCTCTTCCCGATATTCAGGAGAGTAGGGTTAGGGGATTTTGAGTCGGGTTGATACTAGGTGTCTTACGCGTACTATCTTACGGACTCGGTCTTTGAAAGTGACTACTCTATCGATGAAGTTGAGCTTCAGTCTTCCGGGATGCATGGAGAGTTGAGCAGAGTCCAGTTCCGATTGCGAGGGATGGCCTTCTTTTCCTTCCGGACTCTATATCTCGAGGGCTTAGATTGGGCAGACTATCTCGATGCTGAACTTCACGGGGTACTCGTCGGAAGATAGAATCTACGGCCTGGTGTACCTTTCTCTAAGGATCCATGGCTCTACCTTAGGGGCGTAGCGTATCCTATTTAACGATTTTAGGGTCGAAACTCTTGGGTTTGCTTCGGCAGAGGGTTACCCTATTTTTGTGGGAAAGACGCGGTCTTTCCCCCTTAGAATTAAACTGGGGTGGATCGAAGAGTTGACATAGTCCTTCCTTCTTGGAGTCCTAGATTGATGTTTTGAAGACTGTTGTCACTCTTTCTCCTAGAGTTGGAATCTTCCGATGACGTCCGCGAAGGTAGGTCCTACGAGGCTTATATACTACGATTATTCATACTTAGTCTGTTGGAGCCGTTGGAGTCTCATGTCCTCTAAGTGATTGGAACTGAGCGGTTAGCGATCCTATCGTCCTTCGGATAGGTTTTCAGCTGACGTAGCAAAGGGATTTCATAGAATCTTCAGTTTGTTTCTCCTCTGATTAACCGTGAGTCGCTACTTGGCGAAAAGACGTCAGATCTGGGGATCTTTTCTAAAGTATCTTCTAGTAGACAGTCCTCTGGAGATTTGAGTGGAAAGAAGTAGTCTTTCCACCTTAGGGCTTCACTAAGGTGCTTTAGGAATGGTGCGGATCTTTGGTCTTGGAGTGCTGGCGTGATGCTTAGGAAGGTGGTATCTCCTTGGGTTTTGAGTTGAGGTTCTTGAGTGACGCCCTATCGCTTAAACCTTATCGGGGGTGGTTTCTTAACGAAACCTCTCAGGGATTAGCTCAAGGTAGGTTAGTGGTTTATGGCCCATCTAGATAGTCTAGTTTAGAAGCCGTCAGCATTAGGGAAGCGGTCTTCACTTGAGTTTATTGCGTTGCTTCTGCTTGATGGCAGAGTGGACTCGTTGTCTTCACGCTTCCTTGTCTTCAGGGAACTGAAGTATTCTGGCCTTCTAGTGAGGAACTTCCCGTTGGTTGGGCAGAGGGATCTAGTACTAGTTAGTCTCTCGGGGTTGTAGGAAGTTCTAATATACCAAAGGTTAGCGGAGTCAGGTTTTCACTTCTTGTCTTGGTTGACTTATCGCGTGGTTTCTTGTGGATATTGAGGATCCTTCGGTGATTGACTTCTGGCTTCAACGGGATTCTTGCTATAGTAGACTGATGAACAAGGGAGTGTGGTGCTATTGCCGAGTCTTGAGAGGTGAGTTGGACGAGATATGTCATCCTGCTGAGGTGAAGTCTTCGAGTTGTTCTGACTTGACAATGTCGAACTCCTGGTGCTTGCGATGCTTTATCTCTCATATACTCTCGAGGTTAGTCTGGGTCTCATTACCGACAGCTAACATAGGGGTTTCCTGAGTTACTAGGTGGGTCATTGCTCCCCGAGTCACATTTTTAAGGAGGTCAAAGCAAACCAGAACATACAAACAAGGGAAACAGAGCGAGGGGATCGCAATGTCCTCGACAAACAACACCCAGGATGCACTTAGGCAAGCAAACACGATCAACGCTAGGGACCAAGGAGTTAACTACTCGTGATGTAGGGGAATCCTATTCTTAGGACTATCGACCCTAGATATCGTCTTTCTTTAGGTCAGAGTCACTATCTTGCAGATGAATCGTTTGTCGTCTCTTGGACGCTTCTTGATAGTGCAACACTTGGTGTCTTCTAATTATGAGTATTCCGCTGGTAGGGCGATCTTGTAGTCTCCTTGTGTTTGCTAGTAGTTGCTTCCCTTCATCTCGTCCTCAACGTCTTCACCTGGTTCTAGGTCCTAGTTATTTGAAATCCGTAGGTTTGAAGTTTGGACGAGAGTTAGAGGAAAGTCATTTTCAAAATCATCTAAACTAGATTAAGTTAAGAAGTAGAATCTTTCGAAATGTTTTGAGTAATTATTTTTCAAAAGCCGGTGTTTCCAAAATAGTTTTCCTGTCTAAAGACCATGCCAACTATGGTTCTCCTACGATCAGGATGGCTCTGATACCAAGTCTGTGGGTTCCCCCGGATTTAATCATCCGAGAAATCCCTGTTATGTAAATATACATGTTCCCATGATCAGTGAGCCGTGGAGCATAACCGACAAGTATCATTACAGCATCCGAAACATAACGAATACAAGACTTACATAGTTGCCCTTATGGCTACACAACCTTCACCAGCAGAGCTTCATCACACGCATGGCCCAATCCTGCTTCAACCTACAAGCAACTGACTAGGAGAACGTCCTAGATCGCATAGTCGTTAACTCCACCATCTTCTGGATATCTGACCAAGTTAATAGCCAGGGACAATGCCAGTGAGTACTTTGAATGTACTCATAAACCACCTTAATAGAAAAGTAATAACAAGAGGATATGCAATATGGCTGTGGTAGTAGGAGGGCTCCAAGAGAGGTTCTTTTCTCAACTATTTCTCTTGTAGATATAGCATCTACCTATCTTTGTTAAAAACCTTTGTAAACATTTTGGAAACCAATTTTTTGAAAAGTTTTGGAAAATATTAGGACTGGGTCACCCATTAGTTCCTCCCTCCGGTCATCCCATGACCAACTCCTTTTCTTTCCTTCCGACCATCCCATCGTCAACACATTCATCCTTTTTGACCATCCCATGGTCAAAACATTTCCAAAGCCATTGCTTTTCAGAAACTCCTTTTTGAAAAAAAAACCAGCACCGCTCTATAGAAGTTTGTCCAACCCATCCATAACTGCGGACACGGCTATTCGAATAGATTTATGCTCTGCAGAGGTTGTACATTTTCCCCACAATATCCGATACATCCGCCGTGAACAATCGCGGATCGTCATACACTAGTATGCGGGTTTCGGATAACTGGACGAAACCTTTGGGATAATCCCCTCTTAACACAAGTGCCTACCCTATGAGTGTTTCTCCCCTCAAAACCAGGACGTCGGGTATCGAGGACCAACCAGAGCGCATTTTACACCTCACGCAGTGGGCGCTTTCAATGAGGGGCTCATAGTAACGCCTGGCTGCCCGCAGACAGTTCGTTCCTTCTCCAGGTCGATGTCCCACATGAACCTTTATGGGAGAAGGCCCAGCCTCCGGGGATCGTGATCCCCTGTAGTAGTTGCGAGGTACTTGCATCAGAGAGGACCACTTTTTGGTCAAGCCCCTTCCCATATAGGGGTAGTGTGGTTGCACAGGGTAAGTTGTTATAGCTAAACTGCAAAGAACCGGGTGCATTTTTGTAAACCTTTTTCCTCCAGTTTTCCTTCAGCATTTTGTAAAACAAAACCTTTTTCTTCTCAACATCTCTTGGGAGGTCCCACCTCACCAAGGTTTTATCCTAAATCATTTGGTAAAACTTTTTCGGGGGTCTTCCCATCCTCTAGTTTTGCTTCGGCTAAAACGGGGTCTCCAAAGGGTCTGGTGTATTACACCATCTACCATACTAGGGACAAGTAGGCATCATCGAGAGGGTTGTACTTAGTAGTACCATTGAGTAATGGTTTGGAGGAGCCAAGCCACTACTAGATATACAACATCATATAGTAAAACAATGCAGTTTTCATAAAACAGTAGATAAAACATGCATAAGTAAAACAGTAGGACAAGGCTTATGAGCAAGAAGGTGGCTTGCCTGTGATCAACAATATGGCAATATATGTCCCTGGACTTCTTCTTATAATACCCAATAATATACAATAATAACCATCTTCTTCTGATCTCTGAGATAATCACAACTATCGTCGTCAGGGAGCACACATGCAAACAAGCAAGAGCACAATCAATAAAAGGCATACAAGCAACAATACATATAACAAGCAATGAACAATACAAGTTTACAAATTAGTAGGTCTTAGGAAGAATGGATTTAATAAGATTGGCCTTGTCTTGGAAACATGGAAGAAAATCCCTTAGGATTTATAGTCTAGAAATCACCTAAGAGCTGGGTTTTGGACCAAGACCATATCCTATATGATCTCATTGTATAAAAATGCTACCAACAGATAGGAGTTGATGAAATGAAACCAACAAAAGTGGTTTCACTATTTTATCACTTTTCTTTAATTTCTTATGAAAATTCTAGTGATAAAATCCCTAGTTTTAGGAAATAATTCACCAGAAAAGTTCTGGAGCTCCAAACATTATTTCCTTGGATGGTCAGGTAGAGTTTTATGTACTGAATAGTTGAGAGTTGGAATCACTAAAAAATAATTACCAGAATGCCCTCAGGAAATTCCCAAAGGCAGTTCTGGAGCTGTTTTGTCTTTTTCACCAAATTAAATCTATAGAAGATTTTGAGTTGATTCCATGGGCACATGGTAGATCTTTAGAATTACTTTCTGTAGGAATTGGAATCAACCTTTTTTGAGTTACATAACTACTAAGGTGGTTTTATTAGAGAATTTAACCCTACACGGAATAGTTTAAATCCTAATAAATCAAATAGGAGATAGTTAAATTTTGGCTCCTGGGGTTTGAAGGATAATATGTTTTAGGAGTCTTGAGAGTTGGAATTGGGTCATTACCTATTTTTATTTGACTTAAAGGATTTTCTAGTTGCAGAAATAGTCTGTTTTTGTTATTTTTACCAGAGGCAAACTAGGAAGCAATTTAATATGGGGCTAGTGTGACATGCAAGGTATGACTAATATCTTGCAGTGCAAAAAGGATCCACTCCAATTGAAGTTGTAAAACTACCAATAGGATTTAAGGAGTGTTTTAGATAGCTTCTGGAAACTGATTTTATATATTTAATTTTTACATGAAATGAGATAACTAAGTGTACTGTGTGTTAGTAAGAACATACAAGTACCTAGGAAAATATGGATCTAGGCATTTTGTGTCGATTTCCATTTTCAATTCGATTTAAACGGGAGGGCAACATTTTGGAGCTATGCAAAAAGAATAAAACACAGAGGCTCTCCGGGCTGGGATCTGGGCGGAAATGGGCCACAGGGGCGGATTCCGGCCCATATGGCGCTGGCTCACGTGGGAGGGGAATTTGAAGGCCTGCCAGGTGGGTCCTAGCAATCAATGACATCGGTCGGCCGAAGAGGTAGGGGCGAGTGTGGGCCGTCCGATCTAGTCGCATCCGACAGCGAGGGGTTGTCTCCTTCCTCTGTCTTAGCCACGATGGGAGGAAACCTTAGGGGCGATGGGGAGATCGGGGGCGGCTTATCGGGGCTCGGGGAGAAGTCGGCGATGGCGCAGGGCGACGGAGGACTCCAGGGCGAGTCCGGGGAGGGGCGCCAATGGCGGTGTCTGCGCCCGGAAAGATCTCGCGTGAGCAGGGCCGAGAGGAGGCTTCGGGAGCTTGGTGGCGACACTGGTGGAGGCTGACTTGAGAGGCAAAAAGGGTATCGTTAGATGCAGGATCGAGAGGGGATCTCGGGAGGGTGACATGCAGAGAGGGAGGGGCAGAGGAGAGAGCGCCATGCTTGATTTTTGGAGGAGGCCAAAGCTTCTCTTCTTCCTTCTCTCGGGCTGTACAGAGTAGGAGAGAGGGAGAGGGTGCTCGGGGGAGGTAAGTGGAGGGGAGGGGAGTAGAATGAGGGGGCAGAGGCAGGTTGGATAGCCTCTAGCCTATTTAACTCGAGGGGGAGGGTGTATGGTGCAATATGTCCAAGGGAGGGCAGGGGCAGGTCCATGGCCTCCCCATTGGGTGCTGAGAGCGGTGGAGAGGGGGTGTGGGGTGTGTTGTGTCGTGGAAAGGATCTAGGAGGGAGGGGTAGGGCTGCTGCACATTAATGCCTAAGATTTTTCAAGATATGGGGCCCCTCTCTTTCTCTCCATTCCAAGCAAAAAGGACAAGGGTCTAGGGGTTGCTACAGTGGGTGGCGACCACAGGAGGTGTGTTTGCTGTGGAGGAGTGTTGGACAAGGTGGGATGAGGTTTGGAAGTAATTTGATTAGTGTTTTTGTGTCATGATCCAAATTGGCATAAGGGGTGGTTATGAGGAAAGTCCTTATTTGTGATCTTGGCAAGATGCTATAATGTTACTGGTGGATAGCTATGGTCAAAGTGAATCACCAAGAATTAATTGGGATTTTTCAGATAAGTCTAGATGCACTTTGTTTCAATTATTCAAATAGTGCAGAAATGGTTTTTAGGAATTTATTTGGTATTTTTGAATTGGACATGTGGATTTTTCTATGTGATATGCTCCCAAATGTTAATACACACTTATAGGAATTTTCCCAAGATTTATTGTGGCTTAAGAGTATTTAAAACAATTACTATTCCATTTTTGCCATTTAAGAAAATAGGCAAAAAGAATTAATAAAAGTCTTCAAAAATATTTATTTTTGAGGTGGAAAAATATAGTATGATTTATGGATCTCAATTGAGCTAAAATTTGGGGAAGTGTATTGGCAAAAACCAAGCTTTCCCCTGGGAAAGGAGTTTTGGAGATTTTATCTATTAAAGAGATTAATTAGATTTGGATCCATAATAATTATGGATAATATTTGATAAATCTTGATTATCAAGGTAGATGATGTAGACAAGGTGTAACAAGCATTTGCAACCTTGGTATTGGAGAATACAAGTTGATTTTGGTGAAAACTAGAGATTTAAGGATCTTGGGTAAGATTGTTTTCATGCCACCAAAACCTTGTTGGATCTTGGAGCTCAAGGCTCCCCTTGGGGCATCTGATATATGTATGGATATACTAGGTGATGGAGATTTCAATGGTGTATATCTTTGAGCTTGATCCAGCTTGAGCTCACCAAGAATTGATTTCAAACTTTGAATAAAATAAGCCTGCCAAGGCAGATTATCAACTAGCCTTCAAAACCTTGTGGGTTTAAGAAGCACAAAGATCCACTTGGAACAAGTGAAGTAGATATTGATAGACCTATATGAGTAGCACACAACCATGCAAAGAGTTGGTCCATAGAAGGTTGGATGATGGTGTGAGCTTCTGTCAAAGTAGGCATGTTGACTAGATTTGTAGGAATAGTTATTTTCTTGCCTACAAAACCATCAAGAACAAGGGGTTGGAGGATGATCTAACCAATGGCAAGAGTGGGCCTTTTTAGTCCTCAGGATGGTTAACAAGATGGTTCAAATTCATTTTCAAAATGCACAAGGGTTGAGAAAAGGGGGCATTCAAAAAGGTGATGTTGGAATAGATTCCAGACTTCGCCAAATTTGGAAGATTTAGGGTTTTTTACTAGCATGTGGGTGGTGATGATTTTGATGGGATGCAAGGTACCAAAGAATCATCAAGTGGATGATGTTGAAGTGTATATTTAGTAGGAAGGATCCTTTCTTGATATTGGTCTTCATTGACTTGGAAGCTTCTAGAAGGGATCACTTCAGAAGGGGTCTGGATAGGGGTTTTAGAGGATCACCTAGTAGCTAGAGATCAGATCCAGATTCATATTCTTGCTTAGGGTGTGATGATTTGGAAACATCTTGATCCTAGTGATGATCTCCTAGAGTAGCTCGTACTATCTCCTAAGCAGACAAATCAAGCAACAGATCAAGGCAATTCATTAGACAGTAGTTCAAGGAAACTCATCTTACAAACAAAGCAAACCTACTACTGGGGTTACCATCAAGCATAGCTTGACGTGAGTATGTTATTTTGAAGTGTTGGATTTGAATAAGATGAGAGTCCTTGGTATCTCTACCAAGACTAGAGATCAGAAGGTTAATAAAAAGGGTTTTAGAAAAACCTAGGGGTAAGAGTAATTGAAGTTCTGTCTTGAAACATAAGGAGATTATAGTATGTAGCTCTCCATATTTTGGGGAAATAGAAGCTACTAAAATGGGGGAGGTTGTGAAGGTATCTTGGCTCAGGTTTTGAAATGCCAGAACATTTGAGAATTTGGAGATTAAGCCAAGACAGTTTTGGGAAGTAGCTTTTGTCAACTGGTGTTGAGGTAAGCAGTATATCTTCTAATACACAATCATAAGCATAGGCATAGTCAAACAACAGGCAAACACTTCATCAATAAAATGGAAAAAGGTTTTGTTCCCCCTGATTTTTGCATTTTGGAGAAGTAATCAGGGTTGCTGGAAATGGGGATGTTACACATATAATGACTCTGGTGGATCCGTATGTGGTTTATGAAAAGAACACACATGCAATGACACTGGTGGATCCATATGTGGTTTGTGAAAAGAACACACATTTAATGAACTCTAGTGGATCCATGTGGTTTGTGAAAAGAACATACATTCAACGAACTCTAGTGGATCCATATGTGGTTTATGAGAATAACACACATGGAATGACTCTAGTTGTGGTCATGAAAAGAACAGACAAGTAATGACTCTAGTTGTGGTTAATGAAAAGAACACTAATGCAATGCTCTAGTGGATCCATATGTGGCTAATGAAAAGAACACACATGCAATGACTCTGGTGGATCCACATGTGGTTTGTGAAAAGAATACACATTCAATGACACTGGTGGATCTATGTGGTTTATGAAAAGAACAGACATCCAATGACTCTGGTGGATCCATATCTGGTTTGTGAAAAGAACACATAGGCAATGACTCTAGTGGATCCATGTGGTTTATGAAAAGAACATACATGCAATGACTCTGGTGGATCCGTATGTGGTTTGTGAAAGGAACACATATTATGACTCTAGTTGTGGTTCATGAAAAGAACTCACATACAATTACACTGGTGGATCCATCTGGTTCATGAAAAGAACACACATGCAATGACACTGGTTGATCCATATGTGGTTTATGAAAATAACACACATGCAATGACTCTAGTGGATCCATATGTGGTTTGTGAAAATAACACACATGCAATCACACTGGTGGATCCATATGGCTCATGAAAATAACACACATGCAATGACTCTGGTGGATCCATATGGGGTTTATGAAAAGAACAGACATGCAATGACTCTAGCTGTGGTTTATGAAAAGAACACACATGCAATGACACTTGTGGATCCATTTGTAGTTTATGACAAGAACACACATGCAATGACTCTGGTGCTGGTTTAGGATAAGAACACACATGCAATGACTCTAGTGGATCCATATGTGGTTTGTGAAAAGAACACACATGCAATGACACTGGTGGATCCATATGGTTCATGAAAATAACACACATGTAATGACTCTGGTGGATCCATATGTGGTTTATGACAAGAACAGACATGCAATGACTCTAGTTGTGGTTTATGAAAAGAACACACATGCAATGACACTGGTGGACGCATATGTGGTTTGTGAAAAGAACACACATTCAATGAACTCTAGTGGATCCATATGTGGTTTATGAGAATAACACTAATGCAATGACACTACTTGTGGTTCATGAAAAGAACAGACATGTAATGAATCTAGCTATGGTTAATCAAAAGAACACACATCCAATGATTCTAGTGGATCCATATGTGGTTAATGAAAAGAACACACATGCAATGACACTAGTGGATCCATATGTGGTTTGTGAAAAGAACACACATTCAATGACACTTGTGGATCCATGTGGTTTATGAAAAGAATAGACATGCAATAACTCTAGTGGATCCATATGTGGTTTATGAAAAGAACACACATTCAATGACTATAGTCGTGGTTCATGAAAAGAACACACATGCAATGACACTTGTGGATCCATGTGGTTCATGAAAAGAACACACATGCAATGACTCTGGTTGATCCATATGTGGTTTATGAAAAGAACACACATGCAATGACTCTGGTGCTAGTTTAGGACAAGAACACACATGCAATGACTCTAGTGGATCCATATGTGGTTTGTGAAAATAACACACATGCAATGACTCTGGTGGATCCATATGTGGTTTATGACAAGAACAGACCTGCAATGACTCTAGTTGTGGTTTATGAAAAGAACACACATGCAATGACACTGGTGGATCCATGTGTGGTTTGTGAAAAGAACACATATTCAATGGACTCTAGTGGATCCATATGTGGTTTATGAGAAAAACACACATGCAGTGACACTACTTGTGGTTCATGAAAAAAACAGACATGTAATGACTCTAGATATGGTTAATGAAAAGAACACACATCCAATGACTCTAATGGATCCATATGTGGTTAATGAAAAGAACACACATGCAATGACACTAGTGGATCCATATGTGGTTTGTGAAAAGAACACACATTCAATGACACTGGTGGATCCATGTGGTTTATGAAAAGAATAGACATGTAATGACTCTGGTGGATCCATATGTGGTTTGTGAAAAGAACACACATACAATGACTCTAGTTGTGGTTCATGAAAAGAATACACATGCAATGACACTCGTGGATCCATGTGGTTCATGAAAAGAACACACATACAATGACTCTGGTGGATCCATATGTGGTTTATGAAAAGAACACACATGCAATGACACTGGTGGATCCATATGTGGTTTGTGAAAAGAACACACATTCATTGTACTCTACTTATCCATGTGGTTTGTGAAAAGAACAAACATTCAATGAACTCTAGTGGATCCATATGTGGTTTATGATAATAACACACATGGAATGACTCTAGTTGTGGTTCATGAAAAGAACAGACAAGTAATGACTCTAGTTGTGGTTAATGAAAAGAACACTCATGCTAAGACTCTAGTTGATCCATATGTGGTTAATGAAAAGAACACACATGAAATGACTCTGGTGGATACACATGTGGTTTGCGAGAAGAACACACATTCAACAACACTGGTGGATCCATGTGGTTTATGAAAAGAACAGACATGCAATGACTCTCGTGGATGCATATGTGGTTTGTGAAAAGAACACACATGCAATGACTCTAGTGGATCCAAGTGGTTTATGAAAAGAACATACATGCAATGACACTGGTGGATCCATGTGTGGTTTGTGAAAAGAACACACATGCAACGACTCTAGTTGTGGTTCATGAAAAGAACACTCATACAATGACACTGGTGGATCCATGTGGTTCATGAAAAGAACACACATGCAATGACTCTGGTTGATCCATATGTGGTTTATGAAAAGAACAGACATGTAATGACTCTAGTGGATCCATATGTGGTTTGTGAAAAGAACACACATGCAATGACACTGGTGGATCCATATGGTTCAATAAAATAACACACATGCAATGACTCTGGTGGATCCATATGTGGTTTATGACAAGAACAGACATGCAATGACTCTAGCTGTGGTTTATGAAAAGAACACACATGAAGTGACACTGGTGGATGCATATGTGGTTTGTGAAAAGAACACACGGTCAATGAACTCTAGTGGATCCATATGTGGTTTATGAGAATAACACTAATGCAATGACACTACTTGTGGTGCATGAAAAGAACAGACATGTAATGACTCTAGCTATGGTTAATGAAAAGAACACACATCCAATGATTCTAGTGGATCCATATATGGTTAATGAAAAGAACACACATGCAATGACACTAGTGGATCCATAAGTTGTTTGTGAAAAGAACACACATTCAATCACACTGGTGGATCCATGTGGTTTATGAAAAGAATAGACATGCAATAACTCTAGTGGATCCATATGTGGTTTGTGAAAAGAACACACATTCAATGACTATAGTGGTGGTTCATGAAAAGAACACACATGCAATGACACTTGTGGATCCATGTGGTTCATGAAATGAACACACATGCAATGACTCTGGTTGATCCATATGTGGTTTATGAAAAGAACACACATGCAATGACTCTGGTGCTAGTTTAGGACAAGAACACACATGGAATGACTCTAGTGGATCCATATGTGGTTTGTGAAAATAACACACATGCAATGACACTGGTGGATCCATATGGTTCATGAAAATTACACACATGCAATGACTCTGGTGGATCCATATGTGGTTTATGACAAGAACAGACATGCAATGACTCTAGTTGTGGTTTATGAAAAGAACACACATGCAATGACACTGGTGGATCCATGTGTGGTTTGTGAAAAGAACACATATTCAATGGACTCTAGTGGATCCATATGTTGTTTATGAGAAAAACACACATGCAGTGACACTACTTGTGGTTCATGAAAAAAACAGACATGTAATGACTCTAGCTATGGTTAATGAAAAGAACACACATCCAATGACTCTAATGGATCCATATGGGGTTTATGAAAAGAACAGACATGTAATGACTCTAGCTGTGGTTTATGAAAAGAACACACATGCAATGACACTTGTGGATCCATTTGTAGTTTATGACAAGAACACACATGCAATGACTCTGGTGCTGGTTTAGGATAAGAACACACATGCAATGACTCTAGTGGATCCATATGTGGTTTGTGAAAAGAACACACATGCAATGACACTGGTGGATCCATATGGTTCATGAAAATAACACACATGTAATGACTCTGGTGGATCCATATGTGGTTTATGACAAGAACAGACATGCAATGACTCTAGTTGTGGTTTATGAAAAGAACACACATGCAATGACACTGGTGGACGCATATGTGGTTTGTGAAAAGAACACACATTCAATGAACTCTAGTGGATCCATATGTGGTTTATGAGAATAACACTAATGCAATGACACTACTTGTGGTTCATGAAAAGAACAGACATGTAATGAATCTAGCTATGGTTAATCAAAAGAACACACATCCAATGATTCTAGTGGATCCATATGTGGTTAATGAAAAGAACACACATGCAATGACACTAGTGGATCCATATGTGGTTTGTGAAAAGAACACACATTCAATGACACTTGTGGATCCATGTGGTTTATGAAAAGAATAGACATGCAATAACTCTAGTGGATCCATATGTGGTTTATGAAAAGAACACACATTCAATGACTATAGTCGTGGTTCATGAAAAGAACACACATGCAATGACACTTGTGGATCCATGTGGTTCATGAAAAGAACACACATGCAATGACTCTGGTTGATCCATATGTGGTTTATGAAAAGAACACACATGCAATGACTCTGGTGCTAGTTTAGGACAAGAACACACATGCAATGACTCTAGTGGATCCATATGTGGTTTGTGAAAATAACACACATGCAATGACTCTGGTGGATCCATATGTGGTTTATGACAAGAACAGACCTGCAATGACTCTAGTTGTGGTTTATGAAAAGAACACACATGCAATGACACTGGTGGATCCATGTGTGGTTTGTGAAAAGAACACATATTCAATGGACTCTAGTGGATCCATATGTGGTTTATGAGAAAAACACACATGCAGTGACACTACTTGTGGTTCATGAAAAAAACAGACATGTAATGACTCTAGATATGGTTAATGAAAAGAACACACATCCAATGACTCTAATGGATCCATATGTGGTTAATGAAAAGAACACACATGCAATGACACTAGTGGATCCATATGTGGTTTGTGAAAAGAACACACATTCAATGACACTGGTGGATCCATGTGGTTTATGAAAAGAATAGACATGTAATGACTCTGGTGGATCCATATGTGGTTTGTGAAAAGAACACACATACAATGACTCTAGTTGTGGTTCATGAAAATAATACACATGCAATGACACTCGTGGATCCATGTGGTTCATGAAAAGAACACACATACAATGACTCTGGTGGATCCATATGTGGTTTATGAAAAGAACACACATGCAATGACACTGGTGGATCCATATGTGGTTTGTGAAAAGAACACACATTCATTGTACTCTACTTATCCATGTGGTTTGTGAAAAGAACAAACATTCAATGAACTCTAGTGGATCCATATGTGGTTTATGATAATAACACACATGGAATGACTCTAGTTGTGGTTCATGAAAAGAACAGACAAGTAATGACTCTAGTTGTGGTTAATGAAAAGAACACTCATGCTAAGACTCTAGTTGATCCATATGTGGTTAATGAAAAGAACACACATGAAATGACTCTGGTGGATCCACATGTGGTTTGCGAGAAGAACACACATTCAACAACACTGGTGGATCCATGTGGTTTATGAAAAGAACAGACATGCAATGACTCTCGTGGATGCATATGTGGTTTGTGAAAAGAACACACATGCAATGACTCTAGTGGATCCAAGTGGTTTATGAAAAGAACATACATGCAATGACACTGGTGGATCCATGTGTGGTTTGTGAAAAGAACACACATGCAACGACTCTAGTTGTGGTTCATGAAAAGAACACTCATACAATGACACTGGTGGATCCATGTGGTTCATGAAAAGAACACACATGCAATGACTCTGGTTGATCCATATGTGGTTTATGAAAAGAACAGACATGTAATGACTCTAGTGGATCCATATGTGGTTTGTGAAAAGAACACACATGCAATGACACTGGTGGATCCATATGGTTCAATAAAATAACACACATGCAATGACTCTGGTGGATCCATATGTGGTTTATGACAAGAACAGACATGCAATGACTCTAGCTGTGGTTTATGAAAAGAACACACATGAAGTGACACTGGTGGATGCATATGTGGTTTGTGAAAAGAACACACGGTCAATGAACTCTAGTGGATCCATATGTGGTTTATGAGAATAACACTAATGCAATGACACTACTTGTGGTGCATGAAAAGAACAGACATGTAATGACTCTAGCTATGGTTAATGAAAAGAACACACATCCAATGATTCTAGTGGATCCATATATGGTTAATGAAAAGAACACACATGCAATGACACTAGTGGATCCATAAGTTGTTTGTGAAAAGAACACACATTCAATCACACTAGTGGATCCATGTGGTTTATGAAAAGAATAGACATGCAATAACTCTAGTGGATCCATATGTGGTTTGTGAAAATAACACACATTCAATGACTATAGTGGTGGTTCATGAAAAGAACACACATGCAATGACACTTGTGGATCCATGTGGTTCATGAAATGAACACACATGCAATGACTCTGGTTGATCCATATGTGGTTTATGAAAAGAACACACATGCAATGACTCTGGTGCTAGTTTAGGACAAGAACACACATGGAATGACTCTAGTGGATCCATATGTGGTTTGTGAAAATAACACACATGCAATGACACTGGTGGATCCATATGGTTCATGAAAATTACACACATGCAATGACTCTGGTGGATCCATATGTGGTTTATGACAAGAACAGACATGCAATGACTCTAGTTGTGGTTTATGAAAAGAACACACATGCAATGACACTGGTGGATCCATGTGTGGTTTGTGAAAAGAACACATATTCAATGGACTCTAGTGGATCCATATGTTGTTTATGAGAAAAACACACATGCAGTGACACTACTTGTGGTTCATGAAAAAAACAGACATGTAATGACTCTAGCTATGGTTAATGAAAAGAACACACATCCAATGACTCTAATGGATCCATATGTGGTTAATGAAAAGAACACAGATGCAATTACACTAGTGGATCCATATGTGGTTTCTGAAAAGAACACACATTCAATGACACTGGTGGATCCATGTGGTTTATGAAAAGAATAGACATGCAATGACTCTGGTGGATCCATATGTGGTTTGTGAAAAGAACACACATACAATGACTCTAGTTGTGGTTCATGAAAAGAATACACATGCACTGACACTCGTGGATCCATGTGGTTCATGAAAAGAACACACATACAATGACTCTGGTGGATCCATATGTGGTTTATGAAAAGAACACACATGCAATGACACCGGTGGATCCATATGTGGTTTGTGAAAAGAACACACATTCAATTTACTCTACTGTATTCATGTGGTTTGTGAAAAGAACACACATTCAATGAACTCTAGTGGATCCATATGTGGTTTATGAGAATAACACACATGGAATGACTCTAGTTGTGGTTCATGCAAAGAACAGACAAGTAATGACTCTAGTTGTGGTTAATGAAAAGAACACTCATGCTATGACTCTAGTGGATCCATATGTGGTTAATGAAAAGAACACGCATGAAATGACTCTGGTGGATCCACATGTGGTTTGCGAGAAGAACACACATTCAACAACACTGGTGGATCCATGTGGTTTATGAAAAGAACAGACATGCAATGACTCTCGTGGATGCATATGTGGTTTGTGAAAAGAACACACATGCAATGACTCTAGTGGATCCAAGTGGTTTATGAAAAGAACATACATGCAATGACTTTGGTGGATCCATGTGTGGTTTGTGAAAAGAACACACATGCAACGACTCTAGTTGTGGTTCATGAAAAGAACACATATACAATGACACTAGTGGATCTATGTGGTTCATGAAAATAACACACATGCAATGAATCTGGTTGATCCATATGTGGTTTATGAAAAGAACAGACATGTAATGACTCTAGTGGATCCATATGTGGTTTGTGAAAAGAACACACATGCAATGACACTGGTGGATCCATATGGTTCAATAAAATAACACACATGCAATGACTCTGGTGGATCCATATGTGGTTTATGACAAGAACAGACATGCAATGACTCTAGCTGTGGTTTATGAAAAGAACACCCATGAAGTGACACTGGTGGATGCATATGTGGTTTGTGAAAAGAACACACGGTCAATGAACTCTAGTGGATCTATATGTGGTTTATGAGAATAACACTAATGCAATGACACTACTTGTGGTGCATGAAAAGAACAGACATGTAATGACTCTAGCTATGGTTAATGAAAAGAACACACATCCAATGATTCTAGTGGATCCATATATGGTTAATGAAAAGAACACACATGCAATGACACTAGTGGATCCATATGTTGTTTGTGAAAAGAACACACATTCAATCACACTGGTGGATCCATGTGGTTTATGAAAAGAATAGACATGCAATAACTCTAGTGGATCCATATGTGGTTTGTGAAAAGAACACACATTCAATGACTATAGTTGTGGTTCATGAAAAGAACACACATGCAATGACACTTGTGGATCCATGTGGTTCATGAAATGAACACACATGCAATGACTCTGGTTGATCCATATGTGGTTTATGAAAAGAACACACATGCAATGACTCTGGTGCTAGTTTAGGACAAGAACACACATGGAATGACTTTAGTGGATCCATATGTGGTTTGTGAAAATAACACACATGCAATGACACTGGTGGATCCATATGGTTCATGAAAATTACACACATGCAATGACTCTGGTGGATCCATCAGTGGTTTATGACAAGAACAGACATGCAATGACTCTAGTTGTGGTTTATGAAAAGAACACACATGCAATGACACCGGTGGATCCATGTGTGGTTTGTGAAAAGAACACATATTCGATGGATTCTAGTGGATCCATATGTGGTTTATGAGAAAAACACACATGCAGTGACACTACTTGTGGTTCATGAAAAAAACAGACATGTAATGACTCTAGCTATGGTTAATGAAAAGAACACACATCCAATGACTCTAATGGATCCATATGTGGTTAATGAAAAGAACACAGATGCAATGACACTAGTGGATCCATATGTGGTTTCTGAAAAGAACACACATTCAATGACACTGGTGGATCCTTGTGGTTTATGAAAAGAATAGACATGCAATGACTCTGGTGGATCCATATGTGGTTTGTGAAAAGAACACACATACAATGACTCTAGTTGTGGTTCATGAAAAGAATACACATGCAATGACACTCGTGGATCCATGTGGTTCATGAAAAGAACACACATACAATGACTCTGGTGGATCCATATGTGGTTTATGAAAAGAACACACATGCAATGACACTGGTGGATCCATATGTGGTTTGTGAAAAGAACACACATTCAATTTACTCTACTGTATCCATGTGGTTTGTGAAAAGAACACACATTCAATGAACTCTAGTGGATCCATATGTGGTTTATGAGAATAACACACATGGAATGACTCTAGTTGTGGTTCATGTAAAGAACAGACAAGTAATGACTCTAGTTGCGGTTAATGAAAAGAACACTAATGCTATGACTCTAGTGGATCCATATGTGGTTAATGAAAAGAAGACACATGAAATGACTCTGGTGGATCCACATGTGGTTTGCGAGAATAACACACATTCAACAACACTGGTGGATCCATGTGGTTTATGAAAATAACAGACATGCAATGACTCTCGTGGATGCATTTGTGGTTTGTGAAAAGAACACACATGCAATGACTCTAGTGGATCCAAGTGCTTTATGAAAAGAACATACATGCAATGACTCTGGTGGATCCATGTGTGGTTTGTGAAAAGAACACACATGCAACGACTCTAGTTGTGGTTCATGAAAAGAACATACATACAATGACACTGGTGGATCCATGTGGTTCATGAAAAGAAGACACATGCAATGACTCTGGTTGATCCATATGTGGTTTATGAAAAGAACACACATGTAATGACTCTAGTGGATCCATATGTGGTTTGTGAAAAGAACACACATGCAATGACACTGGTGGATCCATATGGTTCAAGAAAATAACACACATGCAATGACTCTGGTGGATCCAAATGTGGTTTATGACAAGAACAGACATGCAATGACTCTAGCTGTGGTTTATGAAAAGAACAGACATGAAGTGACATTGGTGGATGCATATGTGCTTTGTGAAAAGAACACACGGTCAATGAACTCTAGTGGATCCATGTGTGGTTTATGAGAATAACACTAATGCAATGACACTACTTGTGGTTCATGAAAAGAACATACATGTAATGACTCTAGCTATGGTTAATGAGAAGAACACACATCCAATGATTCTAGTGGATCCATATGTGGTTAATGAAAAGAACACACATGCAATGACACTAGTGGATCCATATGTTGTTTGTGAAAAGAACACACATTCAATGACACTGGTGGATCCATGTTGTTTATGAAAAGAATAGACATGCAATAACTCTAGTGGATCTATATGTGGTTTGTGAAAAGAACACACATTCAATGACTATAGTTGTGGTTCATGAAAAGAACACACATGCAATGACACTTGTGGATCCATGTGGTTCATGAAATGAACACACATGCAATGACTCTGGTTGATCCATATGTGGTTTATGAAAAGAACACACATTCAATGACACTGGTGGATCCATGTGGTTTATGAAAAGAATAGACATGCAATAACTCTAGTGGATCTATATGTGGTTTGTGAAAAGAACACACATTCAATGACTATAGTTGTGGTTCATGAAAAGAACACACATGCAATGACATTTGTGGATCCATGTGGTTCATGAAATGAACACACATGCAATGACTCTGGTTGATCCATATGTGGTTTATGAAAAGAACACACATGCAATGACTCTGGTGCTAGTTTAGGACAAGAACACACATGGAATGACTCTAGTGGATCCATATGTGGTTTGTGAAAATAACACACATGTAATGACACTGGTGGATCCATATGGTTCATGAAAATAACACACATGCAATGACTCTAGTGGATCCATATATGGTTTATGACAAGAGTAGACATGCAATGACTCTAGCTGTGGTTTATGAAAAGAACACACATGCAATGACACTAGTGGATCCATGTGTGGTTTGTGAAAAGAACACACATTCAATGGACTCTAGTGGATCCATATGTGGTTTATGAGAAAAACACACATTTAGTGACACTACTTGTGGTTCATAAAAAACATACATGTAATGACTCTAGCTATGGTTTTTGAAAAGAACACACATTCAACAAACTCTAGTGGATGCATATGTGGTTTATGAGAATAACACACATATAATGACTCTGGTGGATCCATATGTGGTTAATGAAAAGAACACACATGCAATGACACTAGTGGATCCATATGTGGTTTGTGAGAAGAACACACATTCAATGACACTGCTGGATCCATGTGGTTTATGAAAAGAATAGACATGCAATGACTCTGGTGGATCCATATGTGGTTTGTGAAAAGAACACACATTCAATGGCTCTAGTTGTGGTTCATGAAAACAACACACATGCAATGACACTGGTGGATCCATGTGGTTAATGAAAAGAACAGACATGCAATGACTCTGGTGGATCCATATGTGGTTTGTGAAAATAACACACATGCAATGATTCTAGTTGTGGTTCATGAAAAGAATACACATGCAATAACACTGGTGGATCCATGTGGTTCATGAAAAGAACCCACATACAAAGACTCTGGTGGATCTATATGTGATTTATGAAAAGAACACACATGCAATGACACTGGTGGATCCATATGTGGTTTGTGAAAAGAACACTCATTTAATGAACTCTACTTATCCATGTGGTTTATGAAAAGAACACACATTCAATGAACTCTAGTCGATCCATATGTGGTTTATGAGAATAACACACGTGGAATGACTCTAGTTGTGGTTCATGAAAAGAACAGACAAGTAATGACTCTAGTTGTGGTTAATGAAAAGAACACTCATGCAATGACTCTAGTGGATCCATATGTGGTTAATGAAAAGAACACAGATGCAATGACTCTGGTGGATCCACATGTGGTTTGTGAAAAGAAAAAACATTCAATGACACTGCTGGATCCATGTGGTTTATGAAAAGAACAGACATGCAATGACTCTGGTGGATCCATATGTAATTTGTGAAAAGAACACACATGCAATGACTCTAGTGGATCCATGTGGTTTATGAAAAGAACAGACATGCAATGACTCTCGTGGATCCATATGTGGTTTGTGAAAAGAACAGACATGCAATGACTCTAGTGGATCCAAGTGGTTTACGAAAATAACATACATGCAATGACTCTGGTGTATCCATATGTGGTTTGTGAAAAGAACACACATGCAACGACTCTAGTTGTGGTTCATGAAAAGAACACACATACAATGACACTGGTGGATCCATGTGGTTCATGAAAAGAACACACATGCAATGACTCTGGTTGATCCATATGTGGTTTATGAAAAGAACACACATGTAATGACTCTAGTGGATCCATATGTGGTTTGTGAAAATAACACACATGCAATGACACTGGTGGATCCATATGGTTCATGAAAATAACACACATGCAATGACTCTAGTGTATCCATATGTGATTTATGAAAAGAACAGACATGCAATGACTCTAGTTGTGGTTTATGAAAAGAACACACATGCAATGCCACTTGTGGATCCATATGTGGTTTGTGAAAATAACACACATTCAATGAACTCTAGTGGATCCATATGTGGTTTATGAGAATAACACACATGCAATGAATCTAGTTGTGGTTCATGAAAAGAATAGACATGCAATGACTCTAGCTATGGTTAATGAAAAGAACACACATGCAATGAATCTAGTGGATCCATATGTGGTTAATGAAAAGAACACACATGCAATGACACTGGTGGATCCATATGTGGTTTGTGAAAAGAACACACTTTCAATGACACTGGTGGATCCATGTGGTTTATGAAAAGAAAAGACATGCAATGACTCTGGTGGATCCATATGTGGTTTGTGAAAACTACACACATTCACTGACTCTAGTTGTGGTTCATGAAAAGAACATCCATGCAATGACACTGGTGGATCCATGTGGTTCATGAAAAGAATAGACATGCAATGACTCTGGTGGATCCATATGTGGTTTGTGAAAATAACACACATGCAATGACTCTAGTTGTGGTTCATGAAAAGAACACACATGCAATGACACTGGTGGATCCATGTGGTTCATGAAAATAACACACATGCAATGACTCTGGTGGATCCATATGTGGTTTATGAAAAGAACAGACATGCAATGACTCTAGTTGTGGTTTATGAAAAGAACACATATGCAACGACACTTGTGGATCCTTATGTGGTGTGTGAAAAAGAACACACATTCAATGAAATCTAGTGGATCCATGTGGTTTGTGAAAAGAACACACATTCAATGAACTCTAGTGGATCTATATGTGGTTTATGAGAAAAACACACATGCAATGACTCTAGTTGTGGTTCACGAAAATAATAGACATGCAATGACTCTAGCTGTGGTTAATGAAAAGAACACACATGCAATGACTCTAGTGGATCCATGTGTGGTTTATGAAAAGAACAAACATGTAATGACTCTAGCTATGGTTAATGAAAAAACACACATCCAATGACTAGTGGATCCATATATGGTTAATGAAAAGAACACACATACAATGACACTAGTGGATCCATATGTGGTTTGTGAAAAGAACACACATTCAATGACACTGGTCGATCCATTAGGTTTATGAAAAGAATAGACATGTAATGACTCTAGTGGATCCATATGTGGTTTGTGAGAAGAACACGCATTCAATGACTCTAGTTGTGGTTCATGAAAACAACACACATGCAATGACACTGGTGAAAGAACATTTCATGTTTTCCTGTGTTTTGTGTGTTAGATAACAATATTTTGGAGTTTTCTCATGTGCGCTATGTGTGCAAGAGGTTTGGGGGGGGCAGATAATCTGGCCTACCTCATTGATCAAAGGCTGCCAAGGCGCGTCAACCAGAGAGGGGGCGGATTATCGCCCAGAAAATCCGAACTGGGGCGGTTTTTCTTCCCCAGGCCGGATAATCCGGCTATCGCATGGGCCAGATAATCCGGCCCCCAGAATTTGACCAAAGCCTGCCAAGGCGCGTCGCTCGGAGTCCGGTCGGTTTTTCTCCCGGAAAATCCGAACTGGGGTGGTTTTTCCTCCCCAGGCCGAATAATCCGGCCTTCACATGGGGCCGGATATTCCGGCCCCCAGAAGACAATCAAGGGCAAGCTCGGCGCGACACTCAGAGAGGGGGCGGATTATCTGCCGGATATGTTGAGGGCAAACCTCTAGGGTGGCCTGATCTTTCACGAATCCCACTCAAATCGAGGATGGAGTGCGGGGCAAGGAGGGGAAGATGAACACGACGAACTCACGCACGAAGAACATGATGAACACACACACGCAAAACCACGATACACACCAATAGCTCATGCCAGAGGTGACCGGTCCAGCGAAATCCCTAGGATCAGCGTCGGGCGGAGGACTCTCTCTCGAACTGGCACAGTGAGATGGGAGACTCGGTAAGGTCTTGACGTCTTGGCAAAGGGACACCGATGCCAAGGCCTTGTACAACACGGAGGCACGATGCAAACTCCAACGAGGTTTGGGATATTTGGTGCTCGTTTGTCAAAGGAGCATGAGGCAAGAACTAGATAGATCCACAAGGGGTTTCCACTAATTCCAAATATCATGCCTAGGGTTTACAATAGAGGTGGGGGGCTATATATAGGCCAGCCATAAGTTTAGGGGTAGTTTAGGCAACTAAAGTATCAAAAGGGGGTGTTACAAGGCTAAAGGGCCGAGTTGGAGCGCGCAGGCCCTGGGGTGTCCGGTAGTACCGGTCAGATACGGTAGTACCGCTTAAATGGTGCGGTAGTACCGGAGCGGGCAGAAGCTTTGGCATGAGTCTTCAGGTGCGAACGATAGTACCGCTTGCTGTGTGCGGTAGTACCGGTGGGATCTGGGGCCTCGGGTCCATCTCTCTGCCCAGGGCGGTAGTACCGCTGTCCATGAGCGGTAGTACCGCTTGTGCGGTAGTACCGCTTCCAGGAGCCGGTAGTACCGGGGTCTCCTGACAGCTGTTGGCTGCCGTGTCGCTCTTCTGGCTCGTGTCTTCGTACCTGATGATGCATAGTGTCGGGGCATGAAGTAGCAAGCCATCCAGGGGTGTATCGAAGTCACATGAGTACAAGAGCGAATTCACCTTAGCTTGGAGAAGCTTGGCTCGAGCACGATTCATGGGTCCACTTGGGGGACTTGGTGGTGTAGATGTAGGAGCGTCCGTAGGACGGGCTGCATTAGCTCCCCCCTTGGGAAAGAGTCGCCCTCGACTCTTCATGGTTATCATCTTGAGCATCTCCATGGTAGGGTGAAAGGTCCTTGACATTGAATGTATTGCTTGCAAGGTACTTGGAGGTCGGTATGTCGATGATGTAGGCGTTGTTGTTGATTCTTTTGAGGACCTTGAAGGGGCCATCTCCTCTTGGTTTGAGCTTGGAATCTCATTCCTTGGGAAAGCAGTCCTTGCTCAAGTGTATCCACACAAGATCACCTTCTTGGAAGATCATCTCCTTCTTGTCCTTGTTTAACCTTGAAGCTTGGCGAAGGACTTGTTGCTCGATAGTAGCTCTTGTTTCTTCATGAAGCTTCTTCATGGCTTGTGCGCGCTTCTCGACGTCCATGTTGGTGCGCTCATGCAGAGGTAGCAGTAGTATGTCGAGCGCGGTGAGGGGCTCGAAACCATAGACGATCATGAATGGACTCATCTTGGTTGTTGAATGCTTGGACAGTTGTAGGCGAACTCGGCGTGTGGAATGCATTCCACCCAATCCTTGAGGTTTTTCTTGATCAACACACGAAGGAGAGTCCCGAGGCTTCGGTTGACAACTTCGGTTTGACCATACGTTTGAGGATGCGACGCGGATGAAAAGAGTAGCTTGACGCCGAGCTTAGCCATGAGTGTCTTCCATAAGTAGCTCATGAATTTGGCGTCACGGTCGGAGACGATTGTTCTTAGCACACCGTGAAGACGGACGATTTCCCTGAAAAACAGATTTGCAACATGTGAAGCATCATCGGTCTTATGGCACGGTATGAAATGTGCCATTTTGGAAAAGCGATCCACGACAACAAATATGGAGTCATGACCATGCTTAGATCGAGGCAATCCTAACACGAAATCCATGCTAATGTCGGACCAAGGTGTATGAGGAATAGGCAATGGCATATAAAGACCATAGGGGTTAGCTTGCGAGTTAGCTTGAACACATGTCGTGCATCGTTGAATGTAGCGCTCCACGTCGCGCTTCATCTTGGGCCAAAAGTAGTGAGTGGAGAGCATGTCCAATGTCTGTCATGGCCAAAGTGACCCATGAGGCCTCCACCATGAGATTCTTGGAGAAGAAAAAGTCGAAGCGACGACTTCGGAATGCATAGCTTGTTTTGTTTAAATGGAAAGCCCTTATGCAAATAGAAATCATCAACCCCTTTGTCAATGGATCACTTTGCGAAAATTGGTTCAAAGAATGGGTCGGAAGCATACAAAGATTTTATTTCCTCAATACCCAACACGTTGATTTCGAGTCTTGTAAGAAGGCTTGTGTGTTTGCGAGACAAAGCGTCCGCAACTACATTATCTTTGCCCTTCTTATACTTGACAATGTACGAAAAAGACTCCATGAACTCAACCCACTTAGCGTGTCTCTTACTCAAGTTGGCTTGCCCTTTGAGGTATTTCGACGACTCATGGTTGGAATGTATGATAAATTCTTTGGGCCATAGGTAGTGTTGCCAAATTTGAAGGACGTGAACTAAGGCAAAAAGCTCTTTGTCATAAATTGGATAATTAAGGCAAGCACAATCAATTTTCTCGCTATGGTAGGCTATAGGACGTCGGTTTTGCATAAGGGCTCCTCCAATGCCAATACCACTAGCATCACACTCTATCTCAAATTTTTTGTGAAATCCGGTAACGCAAGGAGAGGTTCTTCGGTGAGCCTCTTTTTAAGTTCATCAAAAGCTTTTTGTTGTGCTTTGCCCCACATGAAGGTGACATTGTTTTTCGTCAACTCGTTGAGAGGACGAGCAATGGTGGAAAAGTCTTTCACAAAGCGACGATAGAAACCGGCCAACCCATGAAAACTTCGGAGTTCACTCACATTTGTTTGGATGGGCCAATCTCGTATGTCCTTTACCTTGGAAACATCAACTTCAATTCCCTTCGAAGAAATGACAAATCCAAGAAAAATCAACTTGTCTTTAGCAAAGGTGCAATTGGGAAGATTAGCATAAAGCTTTTCGTGTCGAAGGATTTGCAAAACTTCCTTGACATGTGTAATGTGGTCCTCAATTGACTTGCTATACACAAGTATATCATCAAAATAGACAACAACACTTTTTCCAATGAGAGAACGCAAGATATGATTCATGAGGCGCATGAAGGTGGATGGGGCATTAGATAAACCAAAGGGTATAACCAGCCATTCATAGAGACCGAGTTTGGTCTTGAAGGCAGTTTTCCACTCATCACCTTCAGCCATGCGTATTTGATGGTAACCACTACGAAGATCAATTTTCGAAAAAATAGTGGCTCCACACAACTCATCAAGCATGTAATCGAGACGTGGTATGGGATGTCGATAACACACCGTGATAGCACTAATTGGACGGCAGTCCATGCATAACTATAACATATCATCCGTCTTTGGAATAAGAATCACGGGTACGACACTTGGACTAGTGCTAACTGATGACCCACAAGTATAGGGGGTGTATCGCAGTATTTTCGAGGGAAGTGAAAGCCAATTTATTGATTCGACACAAGGGGAGCCAAAGAATATTTATAAGCCTTAACAACTGAGTTGTGTTCAACTGCACCTAGAAACAATCTTGCTCACAACAGTTTATCAGTAGCAACAGTTTTGTAGTAGGAATAGCAAAGTAACAGCAGTAGTAAAGCAAAGACATTAGTAACAAAAGCAGTAAACAGTGGGATTCGAGTGCGGTAGGCATAGGGATGGATGGACGGGCGTTGCATGGACAAGACAATTCAAATAGCAATCAGAACAAAGGGCAATTGCAGATAAATAAGATAAAGCACCCAAGTACTAGACAATCCTAGGCATGTGTTCCATATATAGTCATACGTGCTCGCAACGAGAACTTGCACAACATCTTTTGTCCTGCCAGCCCGTTTGCAGTGGGGCCTCTAGGGAACTACTGGCAATTAAGGTGCTCCTTTTAATAGAGCACCGGAGCAAAGCATTAACACTCCGTGAACACATGTGATCCTCACATCAAAGCCATTCCCTTCCGGTTATCCCGATTTCTGTCACTTCGGGGCCATAGGTTCCGGACAACAACGTGTGTATACAACTTGCAGATAAGACCAAGAACAAAACTATCATAATGAATCAATAACATGTTCAGATCTGAGATCATGCCACTCGGGCCCTAGTGACAAGCATTAAGCACAACAAGTCGTAACAAAGTCATAAAGCACTAATAAAAGATACTAGGCACCATGCCCTAACAATCTGATGCCATTACATGAACGATCTCATCCAATCCCTACCATCCCCATAGCCTACAGCGGGGGATTACTCACTCATAGATGGGGGAAACATGGATGGTCGATGGAGAAGCGATGGTGATGATGATGGCGATGATCTCCTCCAATTCCCCGTCCTGGCAGGGTGCCCGAACGGAGTTTCTGGTGCTGTTTCGTGGAATCTGGTGGTGGCGGCGGAGCGGAACTCCTTCTGGAAAAACGTCGAACCCCCCGAAGTTTTTAGGTCAGAAGGCTCCTTATAGGCGAAGAGAGAGGCCGAGGGGGCGCCTGGGGGGCCCACACCACCCCTTGGTGCGGCCTGGCCTAGCCCGCGCTACCAGGTGGTGTGGCCACCCCCTGGCTCTTCTCCGTCTCGTATTCTAGCTCCTGGAGTCTTCGGGTGAAATAGGATTTTTGGCATATTTTCCGGGATTTTTCCTGATAGTTGGTTTTCTGCACAAAAAGTAGACACCAAGGCAATTCTGCTGAAAACTGCGTTAGTCTGCATTAGTTGTATCCAAATCACACAAGTATACATGAGAAACAATAACAAAAGTGTTCGGGAAAGTAGATACGTTTTGGACGTATCAACTCCCCCCAAGCTTAGCTTATTGCTTGTCCTCAAGCAATTCAGTTGAAAACTGAGTGTGATAAAAGAACTTTCACGAACACATTTTCTTCATGTGATGTAAATATTCTCAGCAATGTGATCAACTACTTGGAAAATTCATAATAAAGAGTATGCAACCGAGTCTACTTAATAGTCATTGCAAGCTATGAAGAGATTCCAACTCAAGAATAATAAGTAGCACGAAGCACAAACGTAAGCAACATTACAATGCTCATAAAAATGTATGATAGAGTGGTATCTCGCTTGCCTTTGATTATGAATGCCAAGGCACCTCTGAAGTTCAAGTGATGACTAGAAGTAAAGATATCAAAGATACAAGCATCAAAGTCATAACACAAATAATCAAGTAATGGAACAAACACAAAGAATGACAACTATGCTCTCAAGAAGGTGCTCAAAGAATATGTGGAGACTCAAAACAAGAGAAGAAAAGGTTTTGAATAATTTTGAAAGGCTTCCAAATGCTGAAAGTATGGTACTCGTTAGCTTTGATCTCTCATTGCCCCTATCATAAGCATCTTTAATGTGGTTAAGGTGAAAGTGAGGTCCAATCTGAGTTATATGCTTGACAGACTATAGACTGAAAATCCCAAGTCCCTTGAGTACGAGGGCCGCTCCTCATGCTACTCAACTTTAGTTACCGGTAAGTTCTTGTCATCGTAAGTATGTGCGTATCATTGAGAACCGCCAACGGGGTACCCCTTGCCCGATGATACGGAAGAATCCCCATATCAAAATGACAAGGCAAGCAGACAATGAGTATCTTAGCAATCTTCTTATTTACCATGGGAAAATGGTGCTTTTTTCTCTCTTTCGTCTTTTCATAAATCTCTTTTTTTTCATTTTCTCAATAGCTATCTCTCTCTTTTTTTATAAGAAGAATGCTTCATAGATATCATTATGGTTATGCTGCAGGTTTCCACCATGTCAGCATGGATTAGACTAGCGGCCCAGGCGTTTCTCTAACACACATACATAACTCCATGGACTTACAAGCTCCCCTTTTATTTCACACCGACGACATCCGCAAACAAAAGAGCAAGGTATCAACTGGGTATATATTTACAAGTGTTGAAAGCGTTCTCCGTGACAGCACGGTTCTGCTAATCCCCAGCCTATAATTTGCAAGCATATAACTTTCATGGAGAGTTCACAATGGTTCAGGTTTATTAAGTGCAAGGAAATAAAGTGTGCCATCAAGTTTGTGAGAGCTTTACTAACTAATTTTCCCATAACAAGCGAACATTTTATTCGGAAGAAAACAAGGCATAATGAATATGCACGGGAGTAGCAAATGATGCTAATAGGTAGGTATGGTGGACACTTTGGAAATATTTGGTTTAGGGAGTTGGAAACATGAGTAAAACACTCAGTGGAAGTAAAGGCTAGCAAAAGTAAGGGAGCGACAAACGAGAGAGCAATAGCTGTCATTATCATGCTTGCAACAAAACAGGACTACTCATGGCATGAAAATGATTCAAGATCCTCAAGGCAAAATAATTCATCAAGGCTTAACTGATTATCACAGTCTTGTGCATGCGTGAGCATGTGCCAAGTCAATTCAAATGAAACATTCAGAGGAGGATACCACGGTGTCATACCGATTTATGAATAGAGTAATGCAAGCAAACATTCATGAGACATGCTACAAACTATTAGCGACCTGGAGCTAATCATAAGAAAGCAAGAACTACTAAGCATCCAAAGATGACATACACCCTACTTGAACGGACTAAGCAAGCCCACAGTGATGAGTATATGTACAAAAATGAAAACAAATAGAGTTCGTTACCAGCCTCTTACCACGCCTCAAGTTGTCATTGATCCTCATTATTGCTCTTCACTTGTGTGGCTTGAATAATAATATGAAACCAATATCCACTGAGTACTGCCGAACCCTGTAGCAAACTCACAAAAACCAATGAAGAACGACAAATATTTTTGGTGTTTTCGATTTTTAAACAAGAACCAAAAGGGAAAAACAAGCAAAGCAAAATCTTTTTGGGTTTTTTGAATAGTTCAAACGAAGCAAAAAGGGAAAAACAAACCAAGGCAAAAATAAGAAGCAAAACAAAGAGAAACAACAAAAATATTTTTGGTCTTTTTGTGTTTTAGAAAGCAAAAGCAAAGAAGAACGAAAACTAAAAAGAGAACGAAAACATGAATATACAAAGTACCGACGCAACATGATATGGAGATGAGTGCGGTGTCGGCGTACCTCCCCCCAAGCTTAGACTTTTGGCCTAAGTGGGTATCAATCCATGTACGAATAGGGGTTCCAAGCGGGCGGATCTTGGTAAGAATGGTCGTAGCTGGGCCCATGAGAAGAAGAAGAAGCTCCCCAATCATAAGCGGGCTGCTGGTATGAAGACTCTCCCTCATTCGAGGGCTGGACCGAATCATCCGTGACCTCCCTTCTAGTGTCCTGCTCCTGTTGGGAGAGCTCTCCCAAGTACGTGTCAAGCTCCTCCTTAGTGAGGGACCATCCTTCCCTATTATCAAGGTTAAACAAAACAGGTGCAGGCAAAATAACAACACGCTCGGACTTGCTCTTTCTCCAACCAGCTTTGAGCAAGGTTATTTCATAAGATAACTCACTCAAACTAGCCCACGAGGAAACAAATTTATGCTGTATCATGGAATTAAGATCAAGCCTCTCTATGGGAAACTGTAGGTCTAGATGATGAGGCACTAAACCATGCAATTCTAGTAGACGAGAAGCAATAAGGCCTCCACAAATTCCACCCTTCTCATGGTTAGCAGCAACACGGAAAGCTATCAAAGCACCCAAGTTGTAAGACCTATCTCATCTAAGAGCAGCAGAGATAAATGCTAGATCAAACGAAGATAACTTATTGGCAGTTTTCCTAGCAAGAACACACTTGGCAATAAAGTAGGCAAAGTAGCGAATGGAGGGAAGATGAATGTTACGGATTTTTCCACTCTCCTTCGAGAAGCTACTCCCTTGGCAAATTTCTGCGTATAAATCCATGAGTGGTTCCAGTCTCTCTTTAATCTTCCTACATGATCCCCATTGAGGTACCTTAATAGCTGCACAAAAGTCATCAAGAGAAAGGTTGACAGCAATATTGTAAATTTTGTAATGGACCATGGGGTTAGGCAAAGAGTGACTAAATTGGAAGTCCTGCACCACAGACATGGTTAGCTTCACAAATTGACAAGGTTCATCTTCCAAAAAGTGCTCTAACCCTGCATTAGAAACCAAAGTGTGGAAATCTTGTAGAATTCTTGCAGCTCTCATGAACTCAGAGCATGGATAAATGGAAGGAAAAACTTCCTCCTCCCGGTGGACCTTCATGACCTCAGGCACCCAAAGCTCATGTTGGTTTAGGTGGTGTTCACTCATCTTCTATTCTGAAATTTAAACACCTATTAAACAAGTGATTGCAAAGTAAATATAATGAGGGATTCTACTCATAGGGACTTGCAAGAGGCCTAAACATGCATCAAAACTATATCTCTAAGCATCAAACAAGCTTACAATCTCTCATAACCAGTCACCTACAGCAGCAAAATACTCAACATATAATCCACTAAACACAAATCTACTTGGACAAGGGGAGGAGTCACATACCAGGGAACAAATGCTCCAAATTTCAGCAAGAAAGATGGGTTGAGCAAGGAGATCAAAAAAATCGAGAGCAAGCACAGCAAGAACACGATTTTAAGCTATGAACTGGAGCTTACTCAGGAGAGAGAAGAAAGTGGCAGGTGAGAGAGTTGGTGGTGGGCCAGGGGTGGCCCACACCAGGGCATGGTGCCACCCAAGGATGGCCGCGCCACCATGTGGTGTGCCTGCCTGGTGGGCCCCCCTGGTACCTATCAGGTACTCCTCTGCCCCTTTTTTCACATAAAAATTTAATATGAATTTTCTGGAATTTTTCGAGACACTTTATTTTTGGGCAATTTTCAGAAATAGAAGAATGATTTTTCTGACAGACAGATTTTTTTCTTTTGGAAACATGATGCAAGGACAAAACAAGGCTAGAACTACAGAAGTTCTAGCATGCAAACAACTAACAACACAAAGGAAACTAAACGAAAGCAAAAACTAAAATGCAAAGGATGGAAATAAACGGAGATAATCATAATGAAAACATTGTTTTGTTAAATGGAATCCTTTTGTTAGCAAGGTTGATCAAGTCTTGCTACCAAAATAATTGCATATGAGACAAAACTTTGTACTTCACTAATGATTATGTTACCTTAACCTTGATAGCAATGGTCCCAATCATAATAGTTTCAAATTTTTCTCTTGGTATGGGACAATATATTTCTCCAACTGGAATGCCTTCAACATGTTCAATTGAATTCAAACCATAAGTCCTTTCAATCTTCTTGGGGAAATAGACAATAAGTTCCTTGTCATTAACATTGAAGGTCACCTTTCCTTGATTACAATTAATAACAGCTCCTGCAGTATTAAGAAAAGGTCTCCCAAGAATAATAGACATATTATCATCTTCAGGCATTTCAAGCACAACAAAATCAGTTAGTATCAAGCAATTGTGAGCCACCTGAATAGGTACATCCTCACATATACCCACAGGAATAGTGGTAGATTTATCAGCCATTTGCAAAGATATATCAGTTGGTATTAATTTTTCAAGTTGAAGCCTCTTATAGAGAGAGAAAGGCATAACACTAACTCCAGCTCCCAAATCACACAAAGCAGTTCTAACATAAATGTTCTTAATAGAGCAAGGGATAGTTGGAATCCCTAGGTCTCCAAGTTTCTTAGGAACCTTACCATTGAAGGAATAATTAGCAAGCAAAGTAGAAATTTCTTCATTAGGGATCTTCCTTTTATTCGAGACAATGTCCTTCATATACTTTGAGTAAGGAGGCAATTTAATAGCATCAGTCAAAGGAATTTGTAAGAATAAAGGCTTCATCCACTCACAAAACTTATTATAGTGTTCATCTTCCTTTGACTTGTGTTTCTTATCGGGGAAAGGCATAGGTCTTTGGACCCAAGGTTCTCTTTCACTACCATGTTTCTTAGCAATAAAATCTTCTTTGGTGTATTTAGTATTCTTAGTGTGGTTTTTAGGTTCTTCTTCAACTCTTTCTTCATTAGGAACAACATTTTCTTCATTACCACTTTCAGTTTCAGCATCAGAGATAGATATACTATTAGGATCTATAGTAGGTTCAGAGGGTTCTACAACCGTTTTATGTTTCTTTTTTCCTTTTCTTACGAGTAGAACCACTATTTTCAGCTTGTTGAGAACCCTGCTCAACTCTTTTGGGATGCCCCTCAGGATATAGAGGATCCTAGGTAGCAGCTCCACTTCTAGTTCTAATTTCATAAGCATGTTTTTCTTTAGCAGCATTAACTAGCAAGTCTTTTTGCACTTTAATGAGTTGATCTACTTGAGTTTGAACCATTTGAAAGTGTTTAATAATCATTTTAACATCATTAGAGGTTCTTTCCACAATATCTTTCAACTAAACAATAGCTCTAGTGTTTTCCATTAGATGATTTTGCACCCTTTTATTAAAGTTATCTTGCTTAACAATAAAAATATCAAATTCTTCTAAGCATTGATCAGGAGGTTTAGAGTAAGGGATATCACCTTCATCAAAGTGTTGGAGAGAGTGTACCTCAATAGTGGATGAGTAGGGAATAGGCTTACATAATTCTTCTATAGGAGGTAAATTCTTGACATCTGCAGCTTTAATTCCCTTCTCCTTAAGACATTTCTTAGCTTCCTTCATCACTTCATCATTTAATTCAATAACTCCCCTCTTCTTTGATGTTGGAATAGGCACAGGAATAGATGGTTCAAATACAATTACTTCAGGTATAGCTTGTTTAGGAGGAGTCCAATCTTCATAATTCTTGCTTATTTTAGCCATTAATTCCTTAGCTTCCTTAGGAGTCCTATTCCTGAAAACACAATCAGCACAACTATCTAGGTATGTCCTAGATTCCTCGGTTAGTCCATTATAAAATATATCAAGAAGCTCATTCTTAGGTAATGGACTTCCAGCCTGTGCATGAATCAAAGCACAAAACCTTGCCCAAGATTCGGACAATACCTCTTTTTCTCCCTGTTTAAAATCAAAAAGTTCCTGCTAAATAGCATGTCTAGCACTGGGAGGAAGATATTTCTGCAGGAAAGTACTAATCAAGCACTCAGGGCTATCAATAGATCCAGGAGGTAAATTACTAAACCAAGTTTTAGCTTCTCCTTTCAGCGAAAAGGGGAAAATCTTAGCAACAAAGTAAGTACGCATCTTAATATCAGCAGAAAACAAGCCACTCATGGTAGAAAGTTCATTCATATGTGCTACCGCACTTTCATTCTTAGTCCCACAAAAAGGTTCTTTCTCGACAATAGCTATGTAAGATAGATCGAGAGAGAAATCATAATCTTCATCTATAATGTTTATGGGAGAAGCAGCAAACTTAGCAGCAGGAGATAATTTGGGTCTAATAGTACGCCTCTCAAGGAGACTCTTAGCATCGCTCCTATCATGGGTGTTCTTACATTCTTTAATAAACTCATCGGTCATCTCAACATAACCATCTTCAATATCATAACTCTCACTAGACTCAGGTGAGCTAACAGGTGTGGTAGTGTCTTCATTAGGAGTTTCGGTATTTCCAGCTATAGTTCTAGCAATCGTAGCATCTAGGAAAGGAACTAATGAACCACTCTTATCAAGCACAGTAGAAGCAGCATCATAAGCATCAGAAGTTTCAGATTCAATAGTAGTAGCAGTGTGTGTAGCATGTGTATGTGGTGGTGTAAGGAACTTACTCATAACGAACGGTGAATCAAGAGCAGCAGAGGTGTTTAGAACCGTACCTCTTCTTGTAGTGGATGGTAAAATAGGAACCTTGCCATCACGAGACTTACCCATGATGGATGGATAGCAGCGAACAATAGAGAATCCAAGTGAACTTGATAAATAAAGCTATGGTCCCCGGCAACAGCACTAGAAAATAGTCTTGATGACCCACAAGTATAGGGGGTGTATCGCAGTATTTTCGAGGGAAGTGAAACCCAATTTATTGATTCGACACAAGGGGAGCCAAAGAATATTTATAAGCCTTAACAACTGAGTTGTCAATTCAGCTGCACCTGGAAACAATCTTGCTCACATCAGTTTATCAGTAGCAATAGTTTTGTAGTAGGAATAGCAAAGTAACAGCAGTAGTAAAGCAAAGACAGTAGTAACAAAAGCAGTAAACAGTAGGATTCGAGTGCGGTAGGCATAGGGATGGATGGACGGGCGTTGCATGGACAAGACAATTCAAATAGCAACCAGAACAAAGGGCAATTGCAGATAAATAAGATAAAGCACCCAAGTACTAGACAATCCTAGGCATGTGTTCCATATATAGTCATACGTGCTCGCAATGAGAACTTGCACATCTTTTGTCCTGCCAGCCTGTTTGCAGCAGGGCCTCTAGGGAACTACTGGCAATTAAGGTGCTCCTTTCAATAGAGCACTAGAGCAAAGCATTAACACTCCATGAACACATGTGATGCTCACATCAAAGCCATTCCCTTCCGGTTATCCCGATTTCTGTCACTTTGGGGCCATAGGTTCCGAACAACAACGTGTGTATACAACTTGCAGATAAGACCAAGAACGATACTATCATAATGAATCAATAACATGTTCAGATCTGAGATCATGGCACTCGGGCCCTAGTGACAAGCATTAAGTACAACAACTCACAACAAAGTCATAAAGCACTAATAAAAGATACTAGGCACCAAGCCCTAACAATCTGATGCCATTACATGAACGATCTCATCCAATCCCTACCATCCCCATAGCCTACAGCGGGGGATTACTCACTCATAGATGGGGGAAACATGGATGGTCGATGGAGAAGCAATGGTGATGATGATGGCGATGATCTCCTCCAATTCCTCGTCCCGGCAGGGTGCCAGAACGGAGTTTCTGGTGCTGTTTCGTGGAATCTGGTGGTGGCGGCGGAGCGGAACTCCTTCTGGAAAAACGTCAAACCCCCCGAAGTTTTTAGGTCAAAAGGCTCCTTATAGGCGAAGAGAGAGGCCGAGGGGGTGCCTGGGGGGCCCACACCACCCCCTGGCACGGCCTGGCCTAGCCCGCGCCGCCAGGTGGTGTGGCCACCCCTGGCTCTTCTCCGTCTCATATTTTGGCTCCTAGAGTCTTCGGGTGAAATAGGATTTTGGCATATTTTCCAGGATTTTTCCTGATAGTTGGTTTTCTGCACAAAAAGTAGACGCCAAGGCAATTCTGTTGAAAACAGCGTTAGTCCGCATTAGTTGTATCCAAATCACACAAGTATAGAGGAGAAACAATAGCAAAAGTGTTCGGGAAAGTAGATACGTTTTGGACGTATCACTAACTTGGATCAAACCTTTGAAGACAAGTTGGTTGATTTGACGTTCAATCTCCTTTGTCTCCTCCGGGTTCGTGCGGTAAGCAGCGCGGTTGGGAAGTGGTGCACCGGGGATGAGGTCAATTCGATGTTCAATGCCGCGAAGAGGAGGTAGTTCATGTGGAAGCTCTTCGGGAAACAGATCCTTGAATTCCTGCAAAACAATCATCAAAGATGGAGGAACATTGGTTAATTCATTAGTTCCTTGCGCTAGTCCCTTGCAAAGGAGGACATAGTGCAAGATGGATGGGTTGTTCGAAACATCTCTCATCTCACTTTTGGTGGCAAGGAGAACACTCTTAGTTTTTCCACTCGAGTTTGGCTTGTGGCTCTCACTCACTATGAGGTGGTTCTCTATCTCACCGCTCTTCTCACAAGTAGGTGTTGTGCGTTGCGCCCTCGCTAAAGCCTTTGCATTATCCACAATTATTTGGCTATGAGTCATTGGTTGCAAAACACATGTTTTGTTGAGCCATTTGAAGGTGTATACACTGGTGCGACCATCATGTTGAGCAACCTTGTCAAATTTCCATGGTCGACCAAGAAGCATGTGGCAAACTGTCATAGGAACCACATCACACTCCACCGTGTCTTCGTAAGGACCAATGGCAAAGGAGACCGATACGGTATGCTTGATCTTCAGGGACCCTTGGTCACTTAGCCATTGCACGTGGTAGGGGTGCTTGTGCGGATGGAGGGTGAGGTTGAGCTTCTCACACAACTCGGTGCTAGCAAGGTTGTGGCAACTCCCTCCGTCAATGATCACCATGATAGATTTGCCATTGATGCCGGCTCATGTTTGGAAGATATTGGAGCATTGGTCTTCATGCTCTTGTGCTTGAGTGGTCAAGATCCTTGTGACGACAAGTGATGGACTTGCGTCATGTTCGCACATGAGGAGTTCTTGGTCATATTCCACTCGTTGCCTTGCCATTGCTTCCTTGACACGGGCATCAAATTCATCTTCACTCAAGTACTCTTCGTCGCCATTTTCATGGATGAACAATACTTTCTTGTTTCCACATTCGGCCGACTTGTGTCCTTTTCCTCCACACTTGTAGCATTCACCGTTGAAAGGTGTATCACTCTTTGCTTATTTGCCACTTGGGGGCAGTTTTCCTTGAGGAAGTGTGGGCTTGAAGGAAGGCTTGGAGGTACTTGAGGAGCTTCCATTAAGGTTTGTTGGCGTAGCGGTTGAAGCTTGCTTGTAGGTGAAGTACGTCTTGGGCTTGTTGTACTTGATATCCTCTTGCACTTGACGTTCAGCCTTTGTTGCGATGTGCACAAGCTCAACCATGTCATTGTATGTTTGGAACTCGACAATGCGCTTGATTGGGTGGTTCAACCCAATAAGGAAGCGTGCCATAGTTTGCTCCATGCGCTCATCAATGTTGGCGCGAATCAAGTTGAGTTCCATTTCCTTGAAGTACTCTTCCACGGTCTTTGTCCCTTGGCGAAGCGATTGAAGGTTGTTGAAGAGGTCACACGTGTAGTGCGCGGGGACGAACCGGGATCGCATGTGAGCCTTCATGTCATGTCAAGTTGTGATTGGCAGCTCTTGTCTTGCATCACGAGCAACTTGAACTTGTTCCCACCAAAGGTTGGCGTAATCATCAAACTCAAGCGAAGCCATGGCAACCATCTTCTCGTTGCTATAATTGTGCATGCGGAAGATCTTGTCGACTTTGAGTGCCCACGAGAGGTATTCTTTGGGGTCATTGGATCCGGTGAACTTGGGCATTGTGAACTTGAGCTTGCCGAAAGTTTCTTCATCGTTGCGGTCATTGCGACGAGCTTGGTGACCTTGTTGATGATCTTGTAGTTGGGGAGGTGGAACTTGGTTCTCGCGTCCTTGTTGCGAAGCTTGCTCTTGATATTGTTGTTGAGGCGCTTGCTCTTGCTCTTGGCCCGGTTGTTGACAGTGTTGAGGCACTTGGGCCCCATGAGGTTGTTGAGGATGTGGAGCCTCATGACGCGGTTGATGACGAAGAGGAGGCTCGTTCCTTGGTTGGTGATGTTGATTAGGCACATGGGCCTCACGGCGAAGATCATGGTCTTGAGCATCTTGACATGGTGGGTGTCGCTCAATTTGGACCACTTGGCGCTCCAAGTTTTGGCGTGGTGGAGGAGGTGCCTCGTGATGACCATGGTGTCGGTGTTGACGTTCATGATGGTGATGATGAGGAAGATCTTGGGGAGCCTCACGTCGATGACGAGCTTGATTCTCCAAATTAGATTCATCACTTGTTGTGTCAAGTATGTGTCGGGGTCGATGGTGGTAGACTTGCGGTTGTACTTGCGGGTCTTCTTATGGTTGCTCATGTTGGATTAATAGTGCCCTTGCATGATGACGGTGTGCTTCTTGCCTTGCTTGTGGCCTTGAAGAGAAATCACCATCGTAGCTTGATGTTGCGGCGTGCCATGGGGAAGGTACATAGTTCGAAGAACTTCCATCTTCAACCACGGGGGCATCATTGCGTCTTGGAACACTTGCATGAAGATCTTGTGGAAGAGGTGCATGACGACGCGAAGAACTTGAAGAGCTTGATGCGCGTGAACGTGGTCTTGTCATTCCCTCGATGAGGCGTCGAAGATTGCCATTTGTTTCGGCGACGGAGCATTGAAGCGCTTCATTTTGATGGCCAAAGTTTTGATGCATTGCGTGCATTTGTCGTTCTAGGCCGTCAAAGCGGTTGTTGATGTTCTTGAACTCGGCTTGCGTCTCGCCAAATTGTTCATCTTGTCCCGTCTCAAGGGCTTGGCAATGTTCACGGAACTCTTGACGAACGATCAAGTGACTTGCGCGCGTCATGTATGGTCCATGTTATTCTTCTTGAGGAGGTGGTTGGCTCGACTCACCGTGCCTATCCATCATGCAAAACACACAAGTATTGTATATGGAAGTGGAATATGGTGGTTATAGCCTTGTACCTCACCTTGGGGATTGCACCAAACTAGAAACTACAAGTGAGAGCTATAAGCGTGCAAAGTGGAATCGCAAAGAAAACTCACACTAAAGAAAGAACTAACTCACAAAAGCTGTGGGTGGAAGGTTAGGGTTGTGGAAAACCAATCGAAACGATCCAAAGAAAAGGTTATTGTCAAAAGTGGTAGAGAACCAAAGATCAAAGCAAAAAGGAAACAATCTACAAAACACAAAGATACACACACATGGATACGGATGTGGTTAGCACGACTATGAAAATGAGCACAAAAGGTCCTAACGAAGACTATGCTCGGTGTCGTGCCAACGCAAGGAGAGACCACAACTCGTTCGCCCAAAAGAGGAATAAGCAACGGATTTGTGCACTTGCCTCGGTTGTGCCCTTTTTCTCTTTGCTTACAAGCTTGAGACTCTCTTTGTATTGGGAGACTATGTATCCTTCTATTTTTCTTTTGCTTTTTCTTTTTCTCCTTTTTTTGATTCTTTTTCTCCCTTTCTATGATACTATGTTAACTCTTGTATTTGCTCTCACACTCTCACTTTCCAAGGACAAGTGCACAATGCTTAGGCAAACACAAAATGAGTTGCTCTCATAGGATAGATACACACAAGGAAAAAGTGTTAACAAGGTGGAGCAAGTTATACCTTTAGTATTAATGACTTGCTACCGGTGTTGGGGATGATGTTCGGTGTTGCGGTGTCGATGAGCGCGGGATGTGAATATTGTTGCAGAAGCTTAAAGTTAGGAAGGCAACACGCACACGAAACACCAACAAGCTAATACTAAAATTAGCAAACAAAAATGGGGGGTGAAAAATTTGTTGTCTGACGGGTGCGGTAGTACCGCTCAAAAAGTCCGGTAGTACCGGTGACCGGTAGTACCGATGTGATCAACCGGTAGTACCGCTCGCCGGTAGTACCGCTTGTTTTGGCGGTATTATCACTTCGCGGATTGCTGGGCACGTGGATCTTGAACTTGAATGCACAATCGGCCCAAAAGTGCTCAAATTGGCGGAAAACTGAACAAAAATTTGGGGCTAGGGACACACCAAGAAGGTAGATCAATACCTCCAGCAGCAGATCTATGGACCAAAACCACAAAAAACGCACCAAATCCAGAGATCGATCCGAAGGAAAATTTGGGGCTCTTTTTTGGGGATTTTCAAATTTTTGGTGGATAGAAGAAAATTTTGTGGGGGAATTCGTGAGCAACGAAGCTCTGATACCACTATGTTGAGGGCAAACCTCTAGGGTGGCCCGATCTTTCATGAATCCCACTCAAATCGAGGATGGAGTGCGGGGTAAGGAGGGGAAGATGAACGCGACGAACTCACACATGAAGAACGTGATGAACACACACACACGCAAAACCACGATACACACCAATAGCTCACACTGGCGGTGACCGGTCTGGCGCAATCCCTAGGATCGGCGTCAGGCGGAGGACTCTCTCTCGAACTGGCACGGCGAGATGGGAGACTCGGTGAGGTCTTGACGTCTTGGCAAAGGGACACCGATGCCAAGGCCTTGTACAACGCGGAGGCACGATGCAAACTCCAACGAGGTTTGGGATATTTGGTGCTCCTTTGTCAAAGGAGCATGAGGCAAGAAGTAGATAGATCCACAAGGGGTTTCCACTAATTCCAAATATCATGTCTAGGGTTTACAATAGAGGTGGGGGGCTATATATAGGCTAGCCACAAGTTCAGGGGTAGTTTAGGCAACTAAAGTATCAAAAGGGGGCGTTACAAGGCCAAAGGGCCGAGCTGGAGCGCGCAGGCCATGGGGTGTCCGGTAGTACTAGTCAGTTGAGCGGTAGTACCAGTCAGATGTGGTAGTACCGCTTGAATGGTGCGGTAGTACCAGAGCAAGCAGAAGCTTTGGCGTGAGTCTTCAGGTGCGCACGGTAGTACCGCTTGCTGAGTGAGGTAGTACCGGTGGGATCTGGGGCTTCGGGTCCATCTCTCTGCCCGGGGCGGTAGTACCACTGTCCATGAGAAGTAGTACCGCTTGTGCGGTAGTACCGCTTCGAGGAGCCGGTAGTACCGGGGTCTCCTGGCAGCTGTTGGCTGCCGCGTTGCTCCTCTGGCTCATGTATTCGTACCTGATGATGCATAGTGTCGGGGCATGAAGTAGCAAGCCATCTAGGGCTGTATCGAAGTCACATGAGTACAAGAGCGAATTCACCTTAGCTTGGAGAAGCTTGGCTCGAGCACGAGTGACGGGTCTACTTGGGGGACTTGGTGGTGTAGATGTAGGAGTGTCCGTAGGACGGGCTGCATCAGGATATTCCGTGTCTGGGGTGGAGTTTTCCCCAGGCCGGATAATCCGGCCCTCACTTGGGCCGGATAATCCGCCCCCCAAAGACTCCAACAGCTTGGTTTTGAAAGGGGGTATAAATATCCCTCCTTCCCCAACGTTCAGAACTCTTGATTCACTCGAAATTATTTAGACACTTTGCAAGAGCTCCCATTCTAGATCTCCCACTTCAACCACCCGAAGGCTTGGATCTTTGGGGGAATTGAAGGAGGAGAGAATCGTCATCGTCATCACGAATCAAGCGCATCAACTCCTCTCCATTCATTTGGAGAAATCCCTGATCTAGTATTCTTGTCAATATCTAGATCTCGTTCTTTGTTATTGATAACTTGTTCTTGTGGCAGCTTGTTGTCATTACGGGAGCCTCCAAGTTGACTGTGGAGTTGTGCCCCGCTAGTTGTGTAAAGGCACCGGTACCCGCCTCGAAGGGTCCCTATAGTGGAAAGGTGGATCAGGCCTTTGGTGGCGGGATCCATCTGAGAACAGGGTGAGGCTTATTGTGGCGTGGTGGTCTTAGTACCGCCCACCCCTCCAACGCAGACGTAGTTCCCTTAACAAGGAAGGAACTGCGGTCAAACAAATCTTGTGTCTCCGTGTGCTTCACTACGGTTTACTCGTTCCTCTTCCACTCGCTCTTTACTCGCTAGTAGATAGGTTTGCATATAGTGAAATTCCACCTAATAGCTTATCTAGAGAATTTACCTTTATGCTAATCCTAAAATTTGAAGTAGCACCTATTCACCCCCCCTCTAGGTGCCCATACGATCCATTTCAATTGGCATTAGAGCCCCAGCTCTTTTTTCGGGCTTAACCGCCTAAGAGAAGTATGGGTACCAAGGGAGATGGGGATGAGGCTATGGATAAGGTCACAATGGATGACCTCAAGACGTTGGAAACAACCTTGTTGAAATCCTTTGAGGCCAAGATGGAGGAGATGAATCAAATGATTGCTCGTCTCACATCATCCATAGCCCCATCTCCATCCCCCTCTGAGGCCGCCACACCATCATCCAAGGATAAGGCTAACACCGGATCCAAGGATGATGAAGTGGTGGTGAAAAACATAATGGTTCCACCTCCAAGGAGGGAAGTGGTAAGGAGGAATATAGTGAGGTTCGTCATGTATATTCCCCCGATCCACCTATCCCTCATCCTCATATAAACAGTAGGGGTGATCCACCCAAGCTTACTGCATCCTCTTTTAATCAATGGCAATTCTTAATGAAATCTGATGTTTGCAGCTCCTCAATTGAACTTTGGAGGATTATAGAAGAGGGTCTTCATATTGGAGATCATTCCAACCTGACAAGAAGAGAAGTTGTGGACAGCCAATTGAATGCTACGGCTCTCCACATGATACAACTCGGTGTGGGTCCCAAGGACATGCCCCACATTGAACATCTCAACACAGCTAAAGAAGCTTGTGATGCCCTCACCGATCTCTTTATTGGGAATGAAAGCATGAGAAGGAATAGGTATGATGCCCTGAGTAATGAAGCCGAAGGGTTCTACATGTTGGATGGTGAAAACCATGAAGACATGTATAGAAGACTCAAGGGCATTTCAACAACATTAAGAAAGCATGGAGCCACCCACATTGATGATGCATGGATAAAAAGAAAGTATGTGAGTGCCTTAATGCCTTTCGAGCCAACTGATTTGAAGAGCTTGCAAGGTAGACACAACTACCATCAAATGACATCCAATGAAGTCATGCAAGAAATGGCATCATTCAAAGTTGCCGCGAAGAACGCTGAAGATGCCCGGGCTCGTGCCATTGGAATGCAAAAGGGAGTCAATGTTGCTCTAAAGGCCAATGTTGTTTAGCAAGATGAGGATGAAAGAGTTTTTGAGGGGGCCTCCATGGACTGCCCCGATGAAGTCAAACGTGTTCATGGTGAGTACATGGCGTTTTAAGCAAGGAACTTTTGGAAGGATCCTGCCAAGGCCAAGTCAGAACTCGAGCGCAAGAATGGGTCGAGTGGAAGAAGAGAAAGCGACCCAAAACTGAGAACATGCTACAACTGTGGATATAGGCTGCACTTTGTAGCTGAGTGTCCTTATAAAAATAGAGAACACAATGGTGGCAGGCTCATTCTTAAAGAAAAATCCAAGGCACCTAAGAAGAAGCCATTTATTAAAAAGAATGCCCCCTACAAGAAGCAACCCAAGATCGTCTTAGTGGCACAAGAAGAATACTCCTCTGCAAGTGGAGATGAAGAGGATGAAGATAGTTCTCGCGAGGTGGCTACTATAGCCACCACATCGACTCCATCATCTCTCTTCGACTCGCCAAACGAGAACGTCATCAATAACAACGCCACTGGCCTTATGGCAAGAGGGTCTGAGGTATCAAGTTATAACTCTTCATTTCCTAAGACTAACATAAATTTGGATATGGATGATCATGATAGTCTTAAAATGAAAGAAGAAGTTATTGCTTTGGACAAGTTTTTCACTAACCTGCAAGGTGAGCACAAACTCCATTTTTATGCTCTTATGAGTCAACTTGCTCAAGCCGAAGATCTTATTAAAGAAAACGGCAGAATTGAAAGAGAAGATGCCTTGGAGATAGCTTCTTTGAAGAATGCTTTGGAAGAATAAGAGGAAGCTCGAGTGTCTTTGGAAGAGAGACTCGAATCCATTGAGTAGTCGCATGAAAAGTTGTGTCTCAAATCATCAAAGAACGTGACAATGCTCTTACCAAGGTAAAGAAACTAAAGAAAGAAAGGATTGAATTTGGGGCTGCTCATGCTAGACTCTTGGAGAAGTTTGACAAACTTGACAGTGTTCACAAGGCATTGAAGAGTGATCACTCTACTCTAAATGAGTCTCATGATCAGCTCCAAACTCAATTGAAGCTGCATGATGTGCCAAGTACCTCCACATCATCTTATGGTAAAGAAGATCTTGCAAGAGGTTCTCAACACAAAGATAAAGAGGTTCTTGATGAGATACTGAGCAAGCAAAGGACAAACAATAGAAAAGAAGGTCTTGGTTACATTCCCAAGACAAAGAACAAGAAAAACAAGAAGAAGAAGAAGAAGAAGAAGAGCAAGACTGCTCAACCAAAAACTAGCAACATCACCAATGACGAGTCTAATTATGATGGTTTTACAGGGGCTAACAATCCTAACTTTGAGTTATATTGCGATTATTATGGTGATGTTTATGCTAGTTATGTAGGCTCTTATGATTATTACATTCCTTGGTCTATTTGGGTCCCCAAGACCCTTGTCACTATCATGAGAGGACCCATTGAAAAATGGGTACCTAAAACCAAGAAGTAACTTTCTTGTAGGGCTATGCTTCCGGTGGGTCTAAATGGGTACTCGATAGCGGATGCATGAGTCATATGACCGGAAGCAAGGAGATCATCACGGAGATGCGGCCAAATCATGATCATATAACCGTCTCCTATGGTGACTAGTCAAAATCTGAGGTATTGGGTCTCGGCAAAGTCGTGGTAGCTCACAATATCTCTCTCGTGGACGTCATGCTTGTTGAGACCCTCAGGTACAATTTACTTTCATTTCGCGCCCTTGGTAAGATGGGCTTTGCAGTTTATATTGATGTTGATTTGGTGGTACTCTTGTGGAGCAAGTCTCTAAAAGTCGCTTTCGTGGGATATGTCGAAAATGACCTGTACATGGTGGACTTTTTAGGGAAAACCACTATAGGCCCGATGTGTCTTTTTGGAAAGGCTGACATGGGTTGGCTATGGCATCGCCGACTAGCCCACGTCAATATGAGAACTTTGCAACGTCTCCACAAGGGTGGCCACATCCTTGGACTAAAATAAAATGTCTCCTTTGCCAAAGATCGTGTTTGCAGGGCTTGTGTTGAAGGGAAAATGCATGACTCTCTTCATCGTAGGAAGACTATTATCTCGTCAAAAAGGATCTTAGAGCTCCTACATGTGGACCTCTTCGGACCTCCATCTCATGCAAGCCTCGGTGGGAAGAAGTATTGTCTTGTGATCGTTGATGATTACTTAAGATACACTTGGGTTTATTTCTTCAAGTTGAAGAGTGAAACTCAACAAAAGATCATCGACTTCGCCAATGAGGTTCAACATCAACACAACGTCCCTATTCTGGCTATAAGAAGTGATAATGGCTCTGAGTTCAAGAACTACACCTTAAATGAGTTCCTAAGTGAAGAGGGGATAAGACATCAATATTCCGCTGCATACACCCCTCAACAAAATGGTGTAGCCGAGAGGAAAAATCGGACTCTAATGGATATGGCAAGGTCAATGCTAGCTGAATTCAAGTCTCCTTATAATTTCTAGGCTCAAGCAATCTCTAACACTTGCCGCTCATCCAACCGTTTATACCTCTGTAAAAACTTGGACAAGACTCCATATGAAATACTTACCAGTAACAAGCCAAACATCTCATACTTTTGGGTATTTGGGTGTAAGTGTTTCTTTCTCATCAAGGGAGTTCGTTTATCTAAGTTTGAATCTAAGGCTCTAGAAGCTATTTTTTGTTGGTTATGGTGCCGAATCCCACACTTATAGAGTCTACAATAAGCTCTCTGGAACTGTTGTAGAATCTTGTAGTGTGGTGTTCGAAGAAAATGACGGCTCCCGTGCGGGGCAAGTTGATGTTTGTGATGCAGATGTTGAAATACCCCAAGATGCCATAGGAAGAATGGGCGTCGGATTTTTCTACCCCGTTGAGGAACCCCTTGTGGCAGATCGGGAAGGACAATGCTCTACTCTTGAAGAGCCCTCATCTACACATACTCATCATGTTCCAACCACGGGAGTAAATTCTACACCATCTCCATCAACTGCTGAAGGTCAAGATGTTCCAGAAAGCTCTAGGCCGGATTATCCGGTTGACACCGGATCATCCAGCCACCCCACTCCTGACGACCAAATTGCTCCTGGTGCTGAAGAAATCGCTGCAAACTCTAGGCCGGATTTTCCGGCTAGCCCCGGATTATTCGACCCCTCGCCAGTTCAAGCAAGTCCCAGACAGCCTGATGAAGCTGCTACAAGTTATCCTAGGCCGGATTATCCGGCCTCTCCATTGGCCGGATTATCCGGCCCTGAATCACCTGTTTTTTAGCAGTCTCCTGTTACGGCTGCTGACCCACCTCAAGGGCACACTTCATCACCGCCTACTACTGTTTTCCGAGATTCTAATCAAGGTCGAGCAAATGATTCCAATGAAGATTCAAGTGATGAAACTATTCCACCAAGAGACAACAAGCTTATTGAACTTCGTCGCAAGGCTCGTGCTGATCGGAACCTTGAGTTAAGGGGTCACACCCTCGACAAGGTTGTAGGTGACCTACGATGAAGGGTTTCTACAAGAAGGGAATTGGCAAGTTTTGATGAGCATCAAGCTCACATCTCAATGGTGGAACCCAAGAAAGTTTTTGAAGCTCTTGAAGGTCCGGACTGGGTTGTTGCTATGCATGAAGAATTGAATAATTTCGAGCGCAACAAGGTCTGGAAACTCGTGGAGAAACCCAAAAATTGCCGCAATGTTATCGGCACTAAATGGATATTTAAAAACAAGCAAGATGAGAATGGTATTGTTGTGAGGAACAAGGCAAAACTTGTGGCACAAGGCTACTCTCAAGTTTAGGGCATTGACTTCGGCGAGACCTATGCTCCAGTGGCTCGACTTGAGTCCATCTGTATCCTTCTTGCTTATGCTGCCCATAACAATTTTAAATTGCAGCAAATGGACGTCAAGAGTACCCTTCCTTAATGGTCCTCTACATGAGTTGGTATATGTAAAGCAACCCCCGCGATTTGAGGATCCTAACTTCCCGAACCATGTCTACAAACTCGATAAGGCACTCTATGGCCTTAAACAAGCCCCATGTGCGTGGTATGAGCACCTTAAAGAGCTTTTGCTAGACCGTGGCTTCGAAATTGGGCAAATCGATCCCACTCTTTCTACTAAGAAGGTTAAGGGGGAGCTCTTCGTATGCCAACTATATGTAGACGATATCATCTTTGGTTCTACTAATAAATCTTTTAATGATGAATTCTCAAAGCTTATGGCTGACAAGTTTGAGATGTCTATGATGGGGGAATTACGGTTCTTTCTTGGATTCGAGATCAAGCAACTTAGAGAAGGAACCTTCATCAATCAAGCAAAGTACATCCAAGACATGCTCAAGAGATTCAAGATGACGGATCTTAATGGTGTCACCTCTCCGATGCAAACAAAATGTCACCTTGAACTTAACCCATATGGTAAAGATGTGGACCAAAAGGTATACCGGTCCATGATCGGCTCTCTTCTTTACCTCTGCGCATCTAAACCCGATATTGTGTTGAGTGTGGGTGTGTGTGCAAGGTATCAAGTAGCTCCTAAAGAAAGCCACTTAGTGGCGGTCAAGAGGATCTTTCGATATTTGGTTCATTCCCCTAACTTTGGTCTATGGTATCCCAAGGGCTCCAACTTCTCTCTATGTGGTTATACAGATTCAGATTGGGCTGGTGATAAGGATGATCGGAAATCCACTTCTGGAGCTTGTCAATTCTTGGGAAGATCTCTAGTGTGTTTGGCATCTAAAAAGCAGAATTGTATCTCTCTCTCCACCGCCGAAGCTGAATATGTTGCTGCTGCTAGTGCTTGCACTCAGTTATTGTGGATGAGGCAAACTTTAAAGGAATACGGTGTCAATTGTGACAAAGTGCCTCTTTTGTGTGATAATGAAAGTGCAATCAAAATTGCGTACAATCCGGTACAACACACAAGGACAAAGCATATTGAGATCTGGAATCATTTTATTCGAGACCATGTTGGTCAAGGCGATAGTGATCTATCTTTTGTGAGCACAAAGAACCAACTTGCTGATATTTTTACGAAGCCTCTTGATGAAGCAAGATTCTGCTACTTGAGGAATGAGCTAAATATCAGTGATTCCGGAAGTTTGTCTTGATTACCCATGCACTCACTCATACATCTCAGTCTTTTGGTCTAGATGTGGGCATGGATATAGGGGGAGTGTGGTCCTAATTAATTGGGCTAACCCTCCCCCCATAATTCCAAAAGCAAGATAAATTATTTCTCTTAATATCATCTTGTGATATGTGAGCTTATTGATGAGTATTGGTCGTGAACCCAAGTTATATCTCCGCGGTGTCACACCATACACTCCAACAAGGTGGCTTCGGCCACCACCCTCTCCCTTGGGGAGAATTGGATTTTTATGGATCTTTTTGGTTGTTTTTGCTCATCTCATGTTCTTATGGGAATCACACTCAATTTTGACGTTTATTTGATTTGGTTCTTGCAATTTTGAGTGTATAGTACCATCTCAGTTTGTCTTTCTTAATCCTAAGCCTTTCTCCACCCCTAAGCCATCTATTCTTGCACACAAGTCCCTTGTACACCTTGTGGGGGTGTTGTTTGGGGACGTGCAGGCCTGAATCTATGTATAACAGAAATTTAGATTTGAGGCTGCATAATACGGCCCAAGTGTAGGCCGGATAATCCGGCCCTGGCGGATTTCATCTTAAAGGGCAGGGATCGAGGGGAAGGGCTCATAACGAGCAGCACTTCTCCCCCAACCCTCTCCTCCCACTCAGCCGCCGCCTGCTGTCCCCCACCCTCCCCGGAACCTCTCCGGCCACCAGATTTTCTGGGACTCCCCGGATCATCTTCTCCGTGCCTCCGGGTACCTTCTCCTCCGCGTTCTTCCTCCAATGAGTGAGGGTAACTCCCTCCCTCTCCATCTTTGGCTAGATGTGTTATTTATTGGGTGGAACATTGTCTAGAAGGATGTTTTTTCGCGTAGAGATCATAGTCTTGTAGTTTCTAGGCCCGATCTACTTTTTGCATTCAATCTGGGTGAAGTCGGAAATTTCTGCCAGGGCCAGATTATCCGCCCCTGGCCAGGCCGGATAATCCGGCCTGACAGATTCAACTCTGGTTCCGTTTCACCATATTGTGTGCATTGAGTAGATTTGACTTATGAACTTTTTGACTACTTTTTCCATGCTCTCTCCTGGACTTGTGTGTATGCTTATCCCCATGCTATCGCCCTTGTTCTCCTCACATGTGGTTCTAGTGTTCCCAAGACCTACAAGCGCCGTCCTCATGGTAAGTACTTTCAGGACGACGGACAGGGTAACTTAGTGGACGAGGTTGAGTTGAGGAGAAGAAAGAACGAAGAGAAACGCATGGCTGAACACGCAAAGAGGACTAGAAAGGGGGTGTCCAAAAGGAAGGGCAAGGAGCCCAAGATCAACTACAAGGCTTTGGATCCAGTTACTTATTCCTCTATCCGTCACCGTGATTTGTTTGCAGAGTTTCCTCTGATTCTGAGCTGGGAGATGCTCGCTTTTGGTGTGCTGAACAGAAAGGTATTTTTGAAGATGTGTATGTCAGGCTGAACATTAGGCCTATGCACCCGCTGGTTCTTGCTGAGGCTTTGGAGAAGCCCCACCTTGTGGATGCCATGTATGTGGCTGAGCGGATGGGCTGCACCATCTCATGTCTCTCCAGTGCTCATATGACTCTGAGGTGGTGAAGCAGTTCTTTTCCACTTTGGTTATTTGTGGCGATGCGCATCACACTATGAAGTGGATGACTCATGACAAGCCTACGACTGTTGATTTCCGTGCGTTTGCTGAGGTTCTTGGATACAATTTCCGCAGCAGGGATATGGCCAGTGGCCACCGCATCATCACTCAGCTGAAGCCCAACAAAGATGCAACCCTCTCTCCTTGCACAATGGACAATGGCATTGTGGGCACTCTTGCTGGTCTTGCTCCTATCTATGCTGCTTTGGTCGGTCTCTTCCATGATTCCATCACTCCAAGTGGAGGCAACAATGATAGCATCTGTGGTCACCTTGTTCAGCTCCTTGCTTTCTCTCATGAGGTTTCCTCATGCGAGGATGAGTCCGTGCAATACAAGGTAGATGTGATGGACTTCATCTACCATAAATTGATTGATGCAATTTTCAATCGGCTGTCCATTCCTTATGCTCCCTACATTATGATGCTCATCACGCACCTGCTTCCTTCTGAAGATTTCAACATTGATGTTGTGCATAAGGCAAAGAAGATCTACACCAAGGTTCGGAAGACCTCTCACCCCTCTTCTGCTCCTGAGGGTCTCAAGAGAGATGCTCGCAGGCCTCTAGTGCCCCCTGTTGCTCGTGAGATCAAGCAGTTGAACTAGTTCCAGTGGCACATCTTGTGCATGGGCGTGGACACACGCAAGGGCCAGTATGAGGCATACAAGCAGTGCCATGAGTTGACTCACTCTCAGTAGCTCATCCTTCACCATGTGTCCGGTGCTTCTGGTGATCCCCCGGCTCCTACCCCTCCCACACCCTATGCCCGGTGGAACTCTTCCTCCGGGCTGAACTATGGAGAGCTGGAGCGTCACTTGTTCCCCTCTGTGGCCACTGTTGATGATGAGGATGATGACACCGAGGAGCTTGAAGATGAGGACGAGGATGGGAACGAGGACGAGGACAAGGACAAGGATGAGGACTACGAGTGATCCCTTGGGGCGCTAGCATCGCTCTTCTTCCTTTTTGGCGCCTCGATGCCAAAGGGGGAGAAGTAGTTCTATTAGGTCTTCGAGGATTTGCATGGGTCGGGCATAAGCACTTGCATTTTTCCTATTCGTCGTTTTCTCGCTTGTGCCCATTTAGCGTTGAACTTTAAATTTGTGATTTGTGGTTTGTTTGAGACTCTGTGATGGTGGTTTTCTGGATTTATCTCATGGATTATGCTTATGGATTCATCTATTCATATCCTATTATGCTGGGAATCTTTATCGAGGAAGGCACTTATATTGTTTATCACGTTGATAATTGTGGCTATTTCAAGGATGCCCTCTCTCCCTATCTCGGTGGTATGATTATGTTGTTCATATGTCATGGAATAGATTCACCTATTTGTGTGCATTTGTATTTAAATGCAAAATTCTAATATGCACACATTGAGGGGGAGTCTCTTCCATGTTTATTGCTGGTAGTCTTGTGTTCCTTTCCTACAAATCCTAGTATTGTCATCTAACACCAAAAAGGGGGAGATTGAAAGAACATTTCATGTTTTCCTGTGTTTTGTGTGTTAGATAACAATACTGTGGAGTTTTCTCATGTGCGCTAAGTGTGCAGGAGGTTTGGGGGGACGGATTATCTGCCCCACCAAGGGCCGGATAATCCGGCCTACCTCATTGATCAAAGGCTGCCAAGGCGCGTCACCCAGAGAGGGGGCGGATTATTGCCCGGAAAATCCAAACTGGGGCGGTTTTTCTTCCCCAGGCCGGATAATCCGGTTATCGCATGGGCCAGATAATCCGGCCCCCAGAATTTGACCAAAGCCTACCAAGGCGCGTCGCTTGGAGTCCGGTCGGATTTTCTCCCGGAAAATCTGAACTGGGCGATTTTTCCTCCCCAGGCCGGATAATCCGGCCTTCACATGGGGCCGTATTAATCCGGCCCCCAGAAGACGATCAAGGGCAAGCTCGGCGCGACACTCAGAGAGGGGGCGGATTATCTGCCGGATATTCTGTGTCTGGGGCGGAGTTTTCCCTAGGCCGAATAATCCGGCCCTCACTTGGGCCAGATAATACGGCCCCCAAAGACTCCAACGACTTGGTTTTGAAAGGGGGTATAAATATCCCTCCTTCCCCAATGTTCAGAACTCTTGATTCACTCGAAATTATTCAGACACTTTGCAAGAGCTCCCATTCTAGATCTCCCACTTTAACCACCCGAAGGCTTCGATCTTTGGGGGAATTGAAGCAGGAGAGAATCATCCTCGTCATCACGAATCAAGCGCATCAACTCCTCTCCATTCATTTGGAGAAATCCCTGATCTAGTATTCTTGTCAATATCTAGATCTCATTCTTTGTTATTGATAACTTGTTCTTGTGGCAGCTTGTTGTCATTACGGGAGCCTCCAAGTTGATTGTGGAGTTGTGCCCCGCTAGTTGTGTAAAGGCACCGGTACCCGCCTCGAAGGGTCCCTATAGTGGAAAGGTGGATCAGGCCTTTGGTGGCGGGATCCATCGGAGAACAGGGTGAGGCCTATTGTGGCGTGGTGGTCTTAGTACCGCCCACCCCTCCAACGCAGACGTACTTCCCTTAATAAGGAAGGAACTGCGGCCAAACAAATCATGTGTCTCCGCGTGCTTCACTACGGTTTACCTGTTCCTCTTCCACTCACTCTTTACTCGCTAGTAGATAGGTTTGCATATAGGGAAATTCCACCAAATAGTTTATCTAGAGAATTTACCTTTATGCTAGGCCTAAAATTGAAAAGGCATTAAATTTCAAGTAGCAACTATTCACCCCCTCTAGGTGGCCGCACGATCCATTTCAAGTGGTGGATCCATGTGGTTCATGAAAAGAACACAAATGCAATGACTCTAGTTGTGGTTCATGAAAAGAATACACATGCAATGACACTGGTGGATCCATGTGGTTCATGAAATGAACACACATACAATGACTCTGGTGGATCCATATGTGGTTTATGAAAAGAACACACATGCAATGACACTGGTGGATCCATATGTGGTTTGTGAAAAGAACACACATTCAATGAACTCTACTGGATCCATGTGGTTTGTGAAAAGAACACACATTCAATGAACTCTAGTGGATCCATATGTGGTTTATGAGAATAACACACATGGAATGACTCTAGTTGTGGTTCATGAAAAGAACAGACAAGTAATGACTCTAGCTGTGGTTAATGAAAAGAACATTTATGCAATGACTCTAGTGGATCCATATGTGGTTTGCGAAAAGAACACACATTCAACGACACTGGTGGATCCATGTGGTTTATGAAAAGAACGGACATGCAATGACTCTGGTGGATCCATATGTGGTTTGTGAAAAGAACACACATGCAATGACTATAGCTGTTGTTTATGAAAAGAACACACATGCAATGACACTGGTGGATTCATATGTGGTTTGTGAAAAGAACACTCATTCAATGAATTCTTGTTGATCCATATGTGCTTTATCAGAATAACACACATGTAATGACACTACTTGTCGTTCATAAAAAGTATACCAATGCAATGACACTAGTGGATCAAAGTGGTTCATGAAAAGAACACATATATAATGACTCTAGTGGATCCATATGTAGTTTCTGAAAAGAACACACATGCAATGACACTGGTGGATCCATATGTGGTTTGTGAAAAGAACACACATTCAATGAACTCTAGCGCATCCATGTGATTTGTGAAAAGAACACACATTCAACAAACTCTAGTGGATCCATATGTGGTTTATGAGAATAACACACATGGCATGACTCTAATTATGGTTCATGAAAAGAACAGTAAAGTAATGACTCTAGTTGTGGTTAATGAAAAGAACACTCATGGAATGACTCTAGTGGATACATATGTGGTTAATGAAAAGAACACAGATGCAATGACTATGGTGGATCGATATGTGGTTTGTGAAAAGAGTACACATTCAATGACACTGGTGGATCCATGTGGTTTATGAAAAGAACAGACATGCAATGACTCTGGTGGATCCATATGTAATTTGTGAAAAGAACACACATGCAATGACTCTAGTGGATCCATGTGGTTTATGAAAAGAACAGACATGCAATGACTCTGGTGGATCCGTATGTGGTTTGCAAAAAGAACACACATTCAATGACTCTAGTTGTGGTTCATGAAAAGAACACACATACAATGACACTGGTGGATCCATGTGGTTCATGAAAAGAACACACATGCAATGACTCTGGTTAATCCATATATGGTTTATGAAAAGAACACACATGCAATGACTCTGGTGGATCCATATGTGGTTTGTGAAAATAACACACATGCAATGACACAGGTGGATCCATATGGTTCATGAAAATAACACACATGCAATGACTCTGGTGCTGGTTTAGGATAAGAACGACATGAATGACTATGGATCCATATGTGGTTTATCAAAAGAACAGACATGTAATGACTCTAGCTATGGTTAATGAAAATAACACACATCCAATGACTCTAGTGGATCCATATGTAGTTAATGAAAAGAACACACATGCAATGACACTAGTGGATCCATATGTAGTTTGTGAAAAGAACACACATTCAATGACACTAGTGGATCCATGTGGTTTATGAAAAGAATAGACATGCAATGACTCTGGTGGATCCATATGTGGTTTGTGAAAAGAACACACATAGACTCTAGTTGTGGTTCATGAAAAGAACACACATGCAATGACACTGGTGGTTCCATGTTGTTCATGAAAAGAATAGACATGCAATGACTCTGGTGGATCCATATGTGGTTTGTGAAAATAACACACATGCAATGACTCTAGTTGTGTTTCATGAAAAGAATACACATGCAATGACACTGGTGGATCCATGTGGTTCATGAAAAGAACACACATGCCATGACACTAGTGGATCCATATGTGGTTTGTGAAAAGAACACACATTCAATGACACTGGTTGATCCAAGTGGTTTATGAAAAGAATAGACATGCAATGACTCTGGTGGATCCATATGTGGTTTGTGAAAAGAACACACATTTAATGACTCTAGTTGTGGTTCATGAAAAGAACATACATGCAATGACACTGGTGGATCCATGTGGTTCATGAAAATAACACACATACAATGACTCTGGTGGATCCATATGTGGTTTATGAAAAGAACACACATGCAATGACACTGGTGGATCCATATGTGGTTTGTGAAAAGAACACACATTGAATGAACTATAGTGGATCCATGTGGTTTCTGAAAAGAACACACATTCAACAAACTCTAGTGGATCCATATGTGGTTTATGAGAATAACACACATGGAATGACTCTAGTTATGGTTCATGAAAAGAACATACAAGTAATGACTCTAGCTGTGGTTAATAAAAAGAACACTCATGCAATGACTCTAGTGGATCCGTGTGGTTTATGAAAACAATAGACATGTAATGACTCGGGTGGATCCATATGTGGTTTGTGAAAAGAACACACATTCAATGACTCTAGTTGTGGTTCATAAAAAGAACACACATACAATAACACTGGTGGATCCATGTGGTTCATGAAAAGAACACACATGCAATGACTCTGGTTGATCCATATGTGGTTTATGAAAAGAACACACATTCAATGACACTGGTTGATCCATATGTGGTTTGTGAAAAGAACACACATGCAATGACACTGGTGGATCCATATGGTTCATGAAAATAACACGCATGCAATGACTCTGGTGCATCCATATGTGGTTTATGACAAGAACAAACATGCAATGACTCTAGCTGTGGTTTATGAAAATAACACACATGCAATGACACTGGTGGATCCATATTGTTCATGAAGATAACACACATGCAATGACTCTGGTGCTGGTTTAGCATAAGAATGACATGCAATCACTCTATGGATCCATATGTGGTTTATCAAAAGAACAGACATGTAATGACTCTAGCTATGGTTAATGAAAAGAACACACATACAATGACACTGGTGGATCCATATGTGGTTTGTGAAAATAACACACATTAAATGAATTCTTGTTGATCCATATGTGGTTCATCAGAATAACACACATGCAATGAGACTACTTATGGTTCATGAAAAGAACAGACATGTAATGACTCTAGCTCTGGTTAATGAAAAGAACATACATCCAATGACTCTAGTGGATCCATATGTGGTTAATCAAAAGAACACACATACAATGACACTAGTGGATCCATATGTGGTTTGTGGAAAGAACACACATTCAATGACACTGGTGGATCCATGTGGTTTATGAAAAGAATAGACATGCAATGACTCTGGTGGATCCATATGTGGTTTGTGAAAAGAACACACATTCAATGACTATAGTTGTGGTTTATGAAAAGAACACACATACAATGACACTGGTGGATCCATGTGATTCATGAAAAGAACACACATGCAATGACTCTCGTGGATCCATATGTTGTTTATTAAAAGAACACACATGCAATGACTCTAGTTGTGGTTCATCAAAAGAATACCAATGCAATGACACTAGTGGATCCAAGTGGTTCATGAAAAGAACACACATATAATGACTCCGGTGGATCCATATGTGGTTTATGAAAAGAACACACATGCAATGACACTGGTGGATCAATATGTGGTTTGTGAAAAGAACACACATTCAATGAACTCTAGTGCATACATGTGATTTGTGAAAAGAACACACATTCAACGAACTCTAGTGGATCCATATGTGGTTTATGAGAATAACACACATGGCATGACTCTAATTGTGGTTCATGAAAAGAACAGTAAAGTAATGACTCTAGCTATGGTTAATGAAAAGAACACTCATGCAATGACTCTAGTGGATCCATATGTGGTTAATGAAAAGAACACAGATGCAATGACTCTGGTGGATCCACATGTGGTTTGTGAAAAGAACACACATTCAATGACACTTCTGGATCCATGTGGTTTATGAAAAGAACAAACATGCAATGACTCTGGTGGATCCATATGTAATTTGTGAAAAGAACACACATGCAATGACTCTAGTGGATCTATGTGGTTTATGAAAAGAACATACATGAAATGACTCTGGTGGATCTGTATGTGGTTTGCGAAAAGAACACACATTCAATGACTCTAGTTGTGGTTCATGAAAAGAACACACATATAATGACACTGGTGGATCCATGTGGTTCATGAAAAGAACACACATGCAATGACTCTTGTTGATCCATATATGGTTTATGAAAAGAACACACATGCAATGACTCTGGTGGATCCGTATGTGGTTTGCGAAAAGAACACACATTCAATGACTCTAGTTGTGGTTCATGAAAAGAACACACATACAATGACACTGGTGGATCCATGTGGTTCATGAAAAGAACACACATGCAATGACTCTAGTTGATCCATATATGGTTTATCAAAGAACACACATGCAATGACTCTAGTGGATCCATATGTGGTTTCTGAAAATAACACACATGCAATGACACTGGTGGATCCATATGGTTCATGAAAATAACACACATGCAATGACTCTGGTGCTGGTTTAGCATAAGAACGACATGCAATCACTCTATGGATCCATATGTGGTTTATCAAAAGAACAGACATGTAATGACTCTAGCTATGGTTAATGAAAATAACACACATCCAATGACTCTAGTGGATCCATATGTGGTTAATGAAAAGAACACACATGCAATGACACTAGTGGATCCATATGTGGTTTGTGAAAAGAACACACACGATGGGATAAATGGGACTTGTGCGACGGAGAAAGTGAGCTAAGAACCAAATGATTACCTAGCAAAGACTATAAGCTCATGTCGCACAAGTACAAGGAGAGACGCTAGTTCGAATGCAATAAATTGGTGGGCTACAAGATATGCACAATAAGTACCACCTATTTGATGTTCATCGAGCTGGCGCTTCCTATTCTATGAGGCACTTGTTTCTTTCTTTCTTTTTCTTTGTTTTCTTTTTCTATTTTTTTCTTTTTCTTTTCTTTAATTTTGCACTTGCCTCTTCCTTGTGCCAACAACTATACAAGATAACTATATGAGATAGCACGCTCACAACTTTTGCTCAGAATTCTACAAGGTATCAAATGTGCATAGCCCAAGCAATCATAGGAGGAACTAGTCTCAATGGGTGTTTGTTGAACGCAAAGATAGTGTGGCTCACAAAGGGATGCAAGTGGGGAGAAGTCGTGGAATTTATATACCTTTCATCGCCGATCTTCACCCTTTATTGGTGGATCCTTCCTTGATCACGGAATTTGGATGGAGTAGATAGCATGAACCACGGAGATGATGATGTAGAGATCCTTCTCCTCTTCGAAACGAGCTAGAGAACACCAAAATCCGAGTTCGTATGCAAAAGTTATGCTCAAAACCGTGAAACAGATTTGCTGTCAGCAGGGGGGCGAAGACTTTGCCAGAAACTCCGGTTTGGACCGGAATGGTCCGGAGGTTCCAGGACGTGCTGAGCTCGTCAAGGACGCGATTTTGGCGGAAAAACTCGAACCAAAACACCAAATTGGTGGGGGAATCAAGGAATTAGGCCATGGGAACCCAGGGGAAGGTAGATCAACAAGTTTAGCAAGTAATCCACAGATCAAAACCTACCAAAACACACTCAAATCATAGATCGATCCAAAACACAAATTGGGGCAGTTTTTGGTGGAATTTTATAATTTATGGAGAAAAAGACCAAATCGAGGAGAAATCCGTGGCAACCAAAAGCTGCTGATACCAGATGTTATGGGGTAACCCCATGGGTGGCCCGATCTTCACGGATCTCATGGTCAATTCGATGGGAAAGCGATGGGAAAGGGAGAAGGTAGTGGAAGCGGATGCACACCTCGTGAAGAACACGATGAACACACACAAAACACACACGATACAAGGCCGATTGCTCTCACCAGTGGCCACCGGTCTGATAGAATCCTCCCAAGGAAAGATCGGTCAATGTTCTCCCTCGATCCCACATGGAGAGGGAAGAACACCTTGGAGAGGGTCTTGACGTCTTGGCAAAGGGACATCGATGCCAAGGCCTTGTACAACGACGGAGGCGCGATGCAAACTCCAACGAGGTGGTGACGATAGTCGATCCCCTTTGGTAGAAGGGGATGAGGCAAAACTAGAGATTCCACAAAGGGGGTTTTCTTTAGTCTATCATCTATGCCTCGGGTTACATGACGGGGTGGGGGCACTATATATAGGCCAGCCACTAGTTCAAGGGTACTTTCGGAATAAAAGGGGAAAGTTTGGGTAGACTAAGGGGTACATGGGCCAAAGGCCCAGCTGGCGGCGCGCAGGCCCACACGCTCAGGCTGGAGACTCCGGTGTGGTCCGGAGACTCCGGTCTGTCTCCGGTGTCGTCTCCGGAGGGGCCTTCTGGCTATCCTGAAGCTCGATCTGAGGGCCGGTCCGGAGATGGGTCCGGAGACTCCGGGTTATGCAGGCCGGAGACTCCGGTGTCTTCAGGCCGAAGACTCTGGTGTGCCCAGAGACTCTGGTGTGTGCAGGCCGGAGACTCCGGTGCTCCAGTGGCTGCTTCTTCCGTCTTCACTTCCAAGCCTCCGTCTTGTCGGGATTGGTGCTCCAGGCTTCCTCCCATGCCTCCCTACTAGTTGGTGTGAACCTATCATGGATATGGGACTGATATATTGCAAATGTATCTATAATTTTTGATGTTCCATGCTTGGTTTTATCTCCTTTCTTGTGTTTGATCCACACTTTGGAGTACTTTTCATATGATTTCTTGGACTAACCTATTAACAAGAGCCACAGTGCTAGCTGCCTGTTTTCTGCTGTTTTTGGTTCTAGGAAAGTCAGAAAATGAATATTCTCGGAATTGGACGGGACAAAAGCCAAAGTGCCTATTTTTTCGGAATACTCACAGAGCCAGAATACGAGACGGAGGAGGGCCAGGGGCTGGCCACACCCCCCCCCCAAGCGCGGGCTGGGCCTGGCCGCGCCGGGGGTGGTGTGGGCCCCCAGGTACCCCCTCGGTCTCCCTCTTCGCCTATAAGTTGCCTTTTGACCTAAAAACTCCGGGGGGTTCGACGTTTTTCCAGAAGGAGTTCCGCTCCGCCGCCACCACCAGATTCCACGAAACAGCACCAGAAACTCCGTTCTAGCACCCTGCCGGGACGGGGAATTGGAGGAGATCATTGCCACCATCATCACCATCGCTTCTCCATCGACCATCCATGTTTCCCCCATCTATGAGTGAGTAATCCCCCACTGTAGGCTATGGGGATGGTAGGGATTGGATGAGATCGTTCATGTAATGGCATCAGATTGTTAGGGCATGGTGCCTAGTATCTTTTATTAGTGTTTTATGACTTTGTTGCGACTTGTTGTGCTTAATGCTTGTCACTAGGGCCAGAGTGCCATGATTTCAGATCTGAACATGTTATTGATTCATTATGATAGTATTGTTTTTGGTCTTATCTGCAAGCTGTATACACACGTTGATGTCCAGAACCTATGGCCCCGAAGTGACAGAAATCGGGATAACCGGAAGGGAATGGCTTTGACGTGAGGATCACATGTGTTCACAGAGTGTTAATGCTTTGCTCCGGTGCTCTATTAAAAGGAGCACCTTAAATGCCAGTAGTTCCCTAGAGGCCCCGCTGCAAACGGGCTGGCAGGACAAAAGATGTTGTGCAAGTTCTCATTGCGAGCACGTATGACTATATATGGAACACATGCCTAGGATTATCTAGTACTTGGATGCTTTATCTTATTTATTTGCAATTGCCCTATGTTCTGATTGCTATGTGAATTGTCTTGTCCATGCAACACCCGTCCATCCATCCCTATGCCTACCGCACTCGAATCCCACTGTTTACTGCTTTTGTTACTATTGTCTTTGCTTTACTACTGCTGCTAGTTTACTATTCCTACTACAAAACTGTTGCTACTGATAAACTGCTATGAGCAAGATTGTTTCTAGGTGCAGCTGAATTGACAACTCAGTTGTTAAGGCTTCTAAATATTCTTTGGCTCCCCTTGTGTCGAATCAATAAATTGGGTTTCACTTCCCTAGAAAATACTACGATACACCTCCTATACTTGTGGGTCATCAAGACTATTTTCTGGCGCCGTTGCTGGGGAGCATAGCTTTATTTATCAAGTTCACTTGGATTCTCTACTGTTCGCTGCTATCCATCCATCATGGGTAAGTCTCGTGATGGCAAGGTTCCTATTTTACCATCCACTACAAGAAGAGGTACGGTTCTAAACACCTCTGCTGCTCTTGATTCACCGTTTGTTATGAGTAAGTTCCTTACACCACCACATACACATGCTACACACACTGCTACTACTGCTGAATCTAAAACTTCTGATGCTTATGATGCTGCTTCTACTGTGCTTGATAAGAGTGGTTCATTAGTTCCTTTCCTAGATGCTACGATTGCTAGAACTATACCGGAAATACCAAAACTCCTAATGAAGACACTACTACACCTGTTAGTTCACCTGAGTCTAGTGAAATTATGATATTGAAGATGGTTATGTTGAGATGACCGATGAATTTATTAAAGAATGTAAAAATACCCATGATAGGAGCGCTGCTAAGAGTCTCCTTGAGAGGCGTACTATTAGACCCAAATTGTCTCCTATTGCTAAGTTTGCTGCTTCTCCCATAAACATTATAGATGAAGATTATGATTTCTCTCTCGATCTATCTTACATAGCTATTGTCGAGAAAGAACCTTTTTGTGGGACTAAGAATGAAAGTGCGGTAGCACATATGAATGAACTTTCTACCATGAGTGGCTTGTTTTCTGATGATATTAAGATGCGTACTTACTTTGTTGCCAAGATTTTCCCCTTTTCACTGAAAGGAGAAGCTAAAACTTGGTTTAGTAATTTACCTCCTAGATCTATTGATAGCCCTGAGTGCTTGATTAGTACTTTCCTGTAGAAATATTTTCCTCCTAGTGCTAGACATGCTATTTTGCAGGAACTTTTTGATTTTAAACAGTGAGAAAAAGAGGTATTGCCTGAATCTTGGCAAGGTTTTGTGCTTTGATTCATGCACAAGCTGGAAGTCCATTACCTAAGAATGAGCTTCTTGATATATTTTATAATGGACTAACTAAGGAATCTAGGACATACCTAGATAGTTGTGCTGATTGTGTTTTCAGGAATAGGACTCCCAAGGAAGCTGAGGAATTAATGACTAAAATAAGTAAGAACTATGAAGATTGGACTCCTCCTCAACAAGCTATACCTGAAGTAATTGTACCTGAACCAACTATTCCTGTGCCTATTCCAACATCAAAGAAGAGGGGAGTTATTGAATTAAATGATGAAGTGATGAAGGAAGCTAAGAAATGTCTTAAGGAGAAGGGAATTAAAGCTGTAGATGTCAAGAATTTACCTCCTATTTAAGAATTATGTAAGCCTATTCCCTACTCATCCACTATCGAGGTACACTCTCTCCAACACTTTGATGAAGGTGATATCCCTTACTCTAAACTTCCTGATCAATGCTTAGAAGAGTTTGATATCTTTATTGTTAAGCAAGATAATTTTTATAAAAGGGTGAAAAATCATCTAATGGAAAACACTAGAGCTATTGTTGAGTTGAAAGATATTGTGGAAAGAACCTCCAATGATGTTAAAATGATTGTTAAACACTTTCAAATGGTTCAAACTCAAATAGATCAACTCGTTAAAGTGCAAAACGACTTGCTAGTTAATGCTGCTAAAGAAAAACATGCTTATGAAATTAGAACTAGAAGTGGGGCTGCTACCCAGGATCCTCTATATCCTGAGGGGCATCCCAAAAGAATTGAGCAAGATTCTCAACAAGCTGAAAATAGTGGTTCTACTCGTAAGAAAAGGAAAAAGAAACATAAAACTGTTGTAGAACCCTCTGAACCTGCTATAGATCCTAATAGTATATCTATCTCTGATGCTGAAACTGAAAGTGGTAATGAAGAAAATTAAGCTCCTAATGAAAAAACAGTTGAAGAAGAACCTGAAAACTACACTAAGAATACTAAATGCACTAAAGAAGATTTTATTGCTAAGAAACATGGTAGTGAAAGAGAACCTTGGGTCCAAAAACCTATGCCTTTCCCTGATAAGAAACACAAGTCAAAGGAAGATGAACATTATAATAAGTTTTGTGAGTGGATGAAGCCTTTATTCTTGCAAATTCCTTTGACTGATGCTATTAAATTGCCTCCTTACTCAAAGTATATGAAGGATATTGTCTTGAATAAAAGGAATATCCCTAATGAAGAAATTTCTACTTTGCTTGCTAATTATTCCTTCAATGGTAAGGTTCCTAAGAAACTTGGAGACCCAGGGATTCCAACTATCCCTTGCTCTATTAAGAACAGTTATGTTAGAACTGCTTTGTGTGATTTGGGAGCTGGGGTTAGTGTTATGCCTTTCTCTCTCTATAAGAGGCTTCAACTAGAAAAATTAATACCAACTGATATATCTTTGCAAATGGCTGATAAATCTACCACTATTCCTGTGGGTATATGTGAGGATGTACCTTTTAAGGTGGCTCATAATTGCTTGATATTAACTGATTTTGTTGTGCTTGAAATGCCTAAAGATGATAATATGTCTATTATTCTTGGGAGACCTTTTCTTAATACTGCAGGAGCTATTATCAATTGTAATCAAGGAAAGGTGACCTTCAATGTTGATGACAAGGAACATATTGTCTATTTCCCCAAGAAGATTGAAAGGACTTATGGTTTGAATTCAATTTAACATGTTGAAGGCATTCAAGTTGGAGAAATATATTGTCCCATACCAAGAGAAAAATTTGAAACTATTATGATCGGGACCATTGCTATCAAAGTTGAGGTAACATAATCACTAGTGGAATACAAAGTTTTGTCTCATATTAAATTGTTTTGGTAGCAAGACCTGATCAACCTTGTTAACAAAAGGATTTCATTGAACAAAATAATGTTTTCACCATGATTATCTCCGCTTACTTATATTCTATCCATTTTAATTTTTTGCTTATGCCTAACTTAAAGGCGTTAAAGAAAAGTACTTATTGGGAGATAACCCAAAAGTTTTAGATGAGTCTTGAAAGTTATTACTTCAGTAATAACCGCTCCTTATGCTTTTTATTTGCTTTTTGTGCCAAGAGTAACCTCTAATGAGAGAGAAGTAATGATTGGGAAAGTTGCTGTCCCGGAACAGATTTCTATGCTTCACCGTAAAATTTTGTGTAAAATCTCTGAACGTCTTTTTGAGGCGTGAATTTTTTTGCTTCTAACCCAGGTTGTTATCTAACTTTAGTTAGTTCAACACTTTTTGATTTGAGCAACAGAAGATCCTCGAAAAAAATTGTCTTTATCTGCTGGTCTGTTTTGACAGATTTCTGCCATTTTCTGCATTTGCTTCTTGTTGGTTCCTTTTTGAGTTCTTTTGGGGAATTGAGCTTTTTGAAGGAAGTGCTACAGTATCTAGTGTTATAATGGAAGTTTATTTGGTGTTAGAACAGAACTTTAAGACTTATTTATCTTGAGTGCACTAATGTTGCTAATAAAGATTGTGTGAAGTTTTGTATGAAGGAAAAATTTCAGGTGTATGGAAGGAATGAGTAATGATATGAAGGATGGACTAAAAGCTCAAGCTTGGGGATTCCACGCGTGTCACCCCAAGAAATATCCAAGAAGTACAAGCGTCAAAGCTTGGGGATGCCCAAGGCATCCCCTTCTTCATCAATAAAAATCCTAGGTTTCTTCGAAACGCTTCATTTTTATTGTTTCATGCAGAGTTGTGTTGTTCTTGGAGCGTCTTCTTTTTCGTTTTCATTTTGGTTTTTCATTTTCTTGGTTTTCTTAGTTTGCTTAATAAATTGGTTGGACCTCCTCTTTCATAGATTGGTGTTCAAATAGTTTGGTTTGGATTGGAAAAGAGTAGGAAAAGTTCATGCTTAAGTGGTAAAGAGAGTTTGTTTTTTGATTGTGGCATATGCTTTGCCATGCCATGCTTGATATTGTTTTGTCTTTATGCTTAGTATTCTTTGCTGTAGCATGACTTGTTATAAACAACTGAGATTGCTTAATGTGCCTTGGATGAATCATGCGTTGTTTTAGCATATTAAAGCATAGTATAGTGGTATTCTCCTTTGATGCTTTATTTGGGTTGACTTGGCGCATGCTCACACCATGTTATGACTATCCCCAGTCACCATAAGCCTTTATAATCCTTTAGTTTTCAACTTGTAGTATCACTTTATGCTTTGATCAATGATGTTTTGTCGCTCTGCATGATTATGGCCATTATTGTTCTCTCGTTTGTCGCTCCCTTACTATTGCTAGCCTTCACTTTCACTGAGTATGTTTTACTCATGTTTCCAACTCCCTAAAACCAAATATTGCCAAAGTGTCCACCATACCTACCTATTAGCATCATTTGCTACTTCCGTGCATATTCAATATGCCTTGTTTTCTTCCGAATAAAATGTTTGCTTGTTATGAGAAAGTTAGTTAGTAAAGCTCTCACGAACTTGATGGCACACTTTATTTTCTTGCACTTAATAAACCTGAACCATTGCGTCCTTCTTTGTTGCATATATGCTTGTGCTTTATAATTTGAAGTTAGCAGAACCATGTTTGATGGGGAACGTTTTCAACACTTCGTTGGTACTTAGTACCTCGTTGATATCATTTTCTTTTACTTATGGATCCCGGCGGTGTGAAATAAAAGTAGAACTTGTAAGATCATGGAGTTTGTATGTATGTTAGAGAAACGCCTGGGCCGCTAGCCTAAGCCATGCCTAATCATGGTGGAAACATGCAGCATAACTGCAATGAGCATTCTATGAACCATCCTCAATAAAAATCTATGCACATAGTAAATAAAAAGATTGCTGAGATGCTCATTGTCTGCTTGCCTTGTAATTTTGATTATGGGATAGCTCCTGTGTCATGTGCAAGGGGTACCCCGTTGGCGGTTCTCTATGATACATATATACTTACAATGACAAGAGCTTACTCGTGACTGAAGTTGAGTAGCATGAGGATCGGTCTTCGTATGTAAGGGGCATGAGACTTCGATTTATAACTTGTCAAGCATATCCTCTTAGTTGTGTCACTTTAACCTTAACCATTTAAAGATGCTTATGATAGGGGCAATGAGATCTCAAAGCTAATGAGTACCATACTTTCAGCATTTGGAAGCCTTTCAAACTTTTTAGAACCTGTTCATTTCCTTATTGAGTCTCCACACATTCTATGAGCACTTTCTTGAGAGCATAGTGGCCATTCTTAGTTCTATGTGCATTGTCCCAAGACTTGTTGATTGATGCATACCTTGATATTGCTTGTTTTAAACTATTTGTATCTAGTCACTCTTGTAAACTTTGAAGGTGTCCTATGCATTTATGTTTGCTACTCTATGAGGGACAAGCTGAGTGCCACTATGCTATGTTTTCTTTATGTGAAACAAACAAACGTCTTGCAAAGCATTGTTATTCATGAATCTTTTGTTTGTGCCTTTTCATGTTGCATCATAGTTTCTTTGTCTTATTGCTAGAACTTTGACTTTCATGTTATGATTGAAGTACTATGGTCCCATCTTTGAATGTTTTACAAGTACTTTGGTCAAGTCTTTGATGGTGCATGTCACCTCAAAAATTATTCTTTCGTTTTATCACTTACCTACTCGAGGACGAGCAAGAGTTAAGCTTGGGGATGTTGATACATTGCAAATGTATCTATAATTTTTGATGTTCCATGCTTGGTTTTATCTCCTTTCTTGTGTTTTGTCCACACTTTGGAGTACTTTTCATATGATTTCTTGGACTAACCTATTAACAAGAGCCACAGTGCCAACTGCCTGTTTTCTGCTGTTTTTGGTTCCAGGAAAGTCAGAAAATGAATATTCTCGGAATTGGAAGGGGACAAAAGCCAAAGTGCCTATTTTTCCGGAAGACTCACGGAGCCAAAATACGAGACGAAGGAGGGCCAGGGGCTGGCCACACCCCCTAGGCACGGGCTAGGCCTTGCCGCGCCAGGGGGTGGTGTGGGCCCCCCAGGCACCCCCTCGGTCTCCCTCTTCGCATATAAGTTGCCTTCTGACCTAAAAACTCTGGGGGGTTCGACGTTTCTCCAAAAGGAGTTCCGCTCCACCGCCATCACCAGATTCCACGAAACAGCACCAGAAACTCCGTTCTGGCACCCTGCCGGGACGGGGAATTGGAGGAGATCATTGCCACCATCATCACCATCGCTTCTCCATCGACCATCCATGTTTCCCACATCTATGAGTGAGTAATCCACTGCTGTAGGCTATGGGGATGGTAGGGATTGGATGAGATCATTCATGTAATGGCATCAGATTGTTAGGGCATGGTGCCTAGTATCTTTTATTAGTGCTTTATGACTTTGTTGCGACTTGTTGTGCTTAATTCTTGTCACTAGGGCCCGAGTGCCATGATTTCATATCTGAACATGTTATTGATTCATTATGATAGTATTGTTTTTGGTCTTATTTGCAAGTTGTATACACACGTTGATGTCCGAAACCTATGGCCCCGAAGTGACAGAAATTGGGATAACCGAAAGGGAATGGCTTTGATGTGAGGATCACATGTGTTCATGGAGTGTTAATGCTTTGCTCCGGTGCTCTATTAAAAGGAGCACCTTAATTGCCAGTAGTTCCCTAGAGGCCCCGCTGCAAACGGGCTGGCAGGACAAAAGATGTTGTGCAAGTTCTCATTGCGATCACGTATGACTATATATGGAACACATGCCTAAGATTATCTAGTACTTGGATGCTTTATCTTATTTATCTGCAATTGCCCTATGTTCTGATTGCTATATGAATTGTATTGTCAATGCAACGCCCGTCCATCCATCCCTATGCCTACCGCACTCGAATCCCACTGTTTACTGCTTTTGTTACTACTGTCTTTGCTTTACTACTACTTCTACTTTACTATTCCTACTATAAAACTGTTGCTACTGATAAACTTCTATGAGCAAGATTGTTTCCAGGTGCAGCTGAATTGACAACTTAGTTGTTAAGGTTTATAAATATTCTTTGCCTCCCCTTGTGTCGAATCAATAAATTGGGTTTCACTTCCCTCGAAAATACTGCGATACACCCCCTATACTTGTGGGTCATCAGGGACGGAGTATGAAGTAGTATACCATTCAAGAGGGTAGGAAGTGGGTTCGCATAGAGGAATGGATTCACCTTTGGAGTCCATGACGACTTGGCATAAGGTCGGGCTACATCACATGTGCTTTATGAAAAGAACAGACATGCAATGACTCTGGTGGATCAATATGTGGTTTGTGAAAAGAACACACATGCAATGAGTCTAGTGGATCCATCTGTTTTATGAAAACAACAGACATGCAATGACTCTGGTGGACCCGTCTGTGGTTTGGGAAAAGAACACACATTCAATGACTCTAGTTGTGGTTCATGAAAAGAACACACATACAATCACACTGGTGGATCCATGTGGTTCATGAAAAGAACACACATGCAATGACTCTGGTTGATCCATATGTGGTTTATGAAAAGAACACACATGCAATGACTCTAGTGGATCCATATGTGGTTTGCGAAAATAACGCACATGCAATGACACTGGTGGATCCATATGGTTCATGAAAATAATACACATGCAATGAATCTGGTGGATCCATATATGGTTTATGGAAAGAACAGACATGCAATGACTCTAGTTGTGGTTTATGAAAAGAACACACATGCAATGACACTTGTGGATCCATATGTGGTTTATGACAAGAACAACATGCAATAACTCTGGTGCTGGTTTAGGATAAGAACACACATGCAATGACTCTAGTGGATCCATATGTGGTTTATGAAAAGAACAGACATGTAATGACTCTAGCTATGGTTAATGAAAAGAACACACATCCAATGACTCTAGTGGATCTATATGCCGTTAATGAAAAGAACACACATGCAATGACACTAGTGGATCCATATGGGGTTTGTGAAAAGAACACACATTCAATGACACTGGTGGATCCATGTGGTTTATGAAAAGAATAAACATGCAATCACTCTGGTGGATCCATATGTCATTTATGACAAGAACAGACATGTAATGACTCTAGCTGAGATTTTCTGAAAATAACACACGTGCAATGACATTGGTGGATCCATATGTGGTTTGTGAAAAGAACACACATTCAATGAACTCTAGTGGATCCATATATGACTTATCAGAATAACACATGCAATGACTCTACTTGTGGTTCATGAAAAGAACTCACATGTAATGACTCTAGCTATGGTTAATGAAAAGTACACACATCCAATGACTCTAGTGGATCCATATGTGTTTAATGAAAATAACACACATGGAATGACACTAGTGGATCCATATGTGGTTGGTGAAAAGAACACACATTCAATGACACTGGTGGATCCATGTGGTTTATGAAAAGAATAGACATGCAATGACTCTAGTGGATCCATATGTGGTTTATGAAAAGAACACACATTTAATGACTCTAGTTGTGGTTCATGAAAAGAACACACATGCAGTGACACCGGTGGATCCATGTGGTTTATGAAAAGAACAGACATGCAATGACTCTGGTGGATCCATAAGTTGTTTGTGAAAATAACACACATGCAATGACTCTAGTTGTTGTTCATGAAAAGAATACACATGCAATGACAATGGTGGATCCATGTGGTTCATGAAAATAACACACATATAATGACTCTGGTGGATCCATATGTGGTTAATGAAAAGAACACACATGCAATGACACTGGTGGATCCATATGGGGTTGGTGAAAAGAACACACATTCAATGAACTCTAGTGGATCCATGTGGTTTCAAAAGAACACACATTCAACGAACTCTAGTGGATCCATATGTGGTTTATGAGAATAACACACATGGAATGACTCTAGTTGTGGTTCATGAAAAGAACAGACAAGTAAAGACTCTAGCTGTGCTTAATGAAAAGAACACTAATGCAATGACTCTAGTGGATCCATATATGGTTAATGAAAAGAACACACACGCAATGACTCTGGTGGATCCATATGTGTTTTGTGAAAAGAACACACATGCAATGAGTCTAGTGGATCCACGTGGTTTATGAAAACAACAGACATGCAATGATGCTGGTGGATCCATATGTAGTTTGTGAAAAGAACACACATTCAATGACTCTAGTTGTGGTTCATGAAAAGAACACACATACAATGACACTGATGGATCCATGTGGTTCATGAAAAGAACACACATGCAATGACTCTGGTTGATCCATATGTGGTTTATGAAAAGAACGTACATGCAATGACTCTAGTGGATCCATATGTGGTTTGTGAAAATAACACACATGCAATGACACTGGTGGATTCATATGGTTCATGAAAATAACACACATGCAATGACTCTGCTGGATCCATATGTGGTTTATGGAAAGAACAGACATGCAATGACTCTAGCTGTGGTTTACGAAAAGACCAAACATGCAATGACACTTGTGGATCCATATGTGCTTTATGACAAGAACACACATGCAATGACTCTGGTGCTGGTTTAGGATAAGCACACACATGCAATGACTCTAGTGGAATCATATGTGGTTTATGAAAAGAACAGACATGTAATGACTCTAGCTATGGTTAATGCAAAGAACACACATCCAATGACTCTAGTGGATCCATATCTCGTTAATGAAAAGAACACACATGCAATGACACTAGTGGATCCATATGTGGTTTGTGAAAAAAAACACATTCAATGACACTGGTGGATCCATGTGGTTTATGAAAAGAATAGACATACAATAACTCTAGTGGATCTATATGTGGTTTGTGAAAAGAACACACATTAAATGACTCTAGCTATGGTTCATGAAAAGAACACACATGCAATGAAAGTGGTGGATCCATGTGGTTCATGAAAATAATAGACATGCAATGACTCTGGTGGATCCATATGTGGTTTGTGAAAATAACACACATGCAATGACTCTAGTTGTGGTTCATGAAAAGAATACACATGCAATGACATTGGTGGATCCATGTGGTTCATGAAAAGAACACACATGCAACGACACTAGTGAATCCATATGTGGTCTGTGAAAAGAACACACATTCAATGCCACTGGTGGATCCATGTGGTTTATAAAAAGAATAGACATGCAATGACTCTGGTGGATCCATATGTTGTTTTTGAAAATAACACATATTCAATGACTCAAGTTGTGGTTCACGAAAAGAACACACATGCAATGACACTGGTGGATCCATGTGGTTCATGAAAAGAACAGACATGCAATGACTCTGGTGGATCCATATGTTGTTTGTGAAAATACCACACATGCAATGACTCTACTTATGGTTCATGAAAAGAATACACATGCAATGACACTGGTGGATCCATGTGGTTCATGAAAAGAACACATATACAATGACTCTGGTGGATCCATATGTGGTTTATGAAAAGAACACACATGCAATGACACTAGTGGATCCATATGTGTTTTCAGAAAAGAACATATATCCAATGAACTATAGTGGACCCATGTGGTTTGTGAAAAGAACACACATTGAACGAACTCTAGTGGATCCATATGTGGTTTATGAGAATAACACACATGGAATAACTCTAGTTGTGGTTCATGAAAAGAACAAACAAGTAATGACTCTAGTTGTGGTTAATGAAAAGAACACTCATGCAATGACTCTAGTGGATCCATGTGGTTTATGAAAACAATAGACATGCAATGACTCTTGTGGATCCATATGTGGTTTGTGAAAAGAACATACATTTAATTACTCTAGTTGTGGTTCATGAAAATAACACACATACAATAATACTGGTGGATCCATGTGGTTCATGAAAAGAAGACACATGCAATGTCTCTGGTTGATCCATATGTGGTTTATGAAAAGAACACAAATGCAATGACTCTGGTGCTGGTTTAGGATAAGAACACACATGCAATGACTCTAGTTGATCCATATGTGGTTTGTGAAAATAACACACATGTTGTGCTGTGGAAAGGATCCAAGAGGGAGGGGTGGGGTTGCTGCCCATTAATGCCCAAGATTTTTCAAGATATGGGGCCCCTCTCTTTCTCTCCATTCCAAGCAAAAAGGACAAGGGTCTAGGGGTTGCTACAGTGGGTGGCGACCAGAGGAGGTCTATTTGCTGTGGAGGAGTGTTGGACAAGGTGGGATGAGGTTTGGAAGTAATTTGATTAGTGTTTTTGTGTCATGATCCAAATTGGCATAAGGGGTGGTTATGAGGAAAGTCCTTATTTGTGATCTTGGCAAGATGCTATAATGTTACTGGTGGATAGGTATGGTCAAAGTGAATCACCAAGAATTAATTGGGATTTTTCAGATAAGTCTAGATGCACTTTGGTTCAATTATTCAACTAGGGCAGAAATGGTTTATGGATCTCAATTGAGCTAAAAGTTGGGGAAGTGTATTGGCAAAAACTAAGCTTTCCCCTGGGAAAGGAGTTTTGGAGATTTTGTCTATTAAAGAGATTAATTAGATTTGGAGCCATAATAATTATGGATAATATTTGATAAATCTTGATTATCAAGGTAGATGATGTAGACAAGGTGTAACAAGCATTTGCAACCTTGGGATTGGAGAATCCAAGTTGATTTTGGTGAAAACTAGAGATTTAAGGATCTTGGGTAAGATTGTTTTCATGCCACCAAAACCTTGTTGGATCTTGGAGCTCAAGGCTCCCCTTGGGGCATCTGATATATGTATGGATATACGAGGTGATGGAGATTGCAATGGTGTAGATCTTTGAGCTTGATCCAGCTTGAGCTCACCAAGAATTGATTTCAAACTTTGAATAAAATAAGCCTGCCAAGGCAGATTATCATCTAGCCTTCAAAACCTCGTGGGTTTAAGAAGCACAAAGATCCACTTGGAACAAGTGAAGTATATGTTGATAAACCTATATGAGTAGCACACAGCCATGCAAAGAGTTGGTCCATAGAAGGTTGGATGATGGTGTGAGATTCTGTCAAAGTAGGTATGTTGACTAGATTTGCAGGAATAGTTATTTTCTTGCCTGCAAAACCATCAAGAACAAGGGGTTGGAGGATGATCTAACCAATGGCAATAGTGGTCCTTGGTAGTCCTTAGGATGGTTAGAAATATGGTACAAATTCATTTTCAAAATGCACAAGGATTGAGAAAAGGAGGCATTCAAAAAGGTGATGTTGGAACAGATTCCAGACTTAGCCAAATTTGGCAGATTTAGGGTTTTTAACTAGCATGTGGGTGGTGATGATTTTGATGGGATGCAAGGTACCAAAGAATCATCAAGTGGATGATGTTGAAGTGTAGATTTAGTAGGAAGGATCCTTTCTTGATATTGTTCTTCATTGACTTGGAAGCTTCTAGAAGGGATCACTTCAGAAGGGGTCTGGTTAGGGGTTTTAGAGGATCACCTAGTAGCTAGAGATCAGATCCAGATTCATATTCTTGCTTAGGGTGTGATGATTTGGAAACATATTTATCCTAGTGATGAGCTCCTAGAGTAGCTCGTACTATCTCCTAAGTAGACAAATCAAGCAGCAGATCAAGGCAATTCATTAGACAGTAGTTCAAGGAAACTCATCTTACAAACAAAGCAAACCTACTACTAGGGTTACCATCAAGCATAGCTTGAGGTGAGTATGGTATTTTGAAGTGTTGGATTTGAATAAGATGAGAGTCCTTGGTATCTCTACCAAGAGTAGAGATCAGAAGCTTAATAAAAAGGGTTTTAAAAAATCCTAGGGGTAAGAGTAGTTGAAGTTCTGTCTTGAAAACATAAGGAGATTATAGTATGTAGCTCTCCATAGTTTGGGGAAATAGAAGCTACTAAAATGGGGGAGGTTGTGAAGCTATCTTGGCTCAGGTTTTGAAATGCGAGAACATTTGAGAATATGGAGATTAAGCCAAGACAGTTTTGGGAAGTAGCTTTCGTCAACTGGTGTCGAGGTAAGGAGTATATCTTCTAATACACAATCATAAGCATAGGCATAGTCAAACAACAGGCAAACACTTCATCAATAAACAGGAAAAAGTTTTTGTTACCCCTGATTTTTGCATTTTGGACAACTAATCAGGGTTGCTAGAAATGGGGATGTTACAGACCTTTCCCCCTTAAAAGAATCTCGTCCCGAGATTCAGGAGAGTAGGGTTAGGGGATTTTGAGTCGGGTTGATACTAGGTGTCTTATGCGTACTATCTTACGGACTCCGTCTTTGAAAGTGACTACTCTGTCGATGAAGTTGAGCTTCAGTCTTCCGGGATGCATGGAGAGTTGAGCAGAGTCCAGTTCCGATTGCGAGGGATGACCTTCTTTTCCTTCCGGACTCTATATCTCGAGGGCTTAGATTGGGCAGACTATCTCGATGCTAAACTTCACAGCGTACTCGTCGGAAGATAGAATCTACGGCCTGGTGTACCTTTCTCTAAGGATCCACGGCTCTACCTTAGGGGCGTAGCGTATCCTATTTAACGATTTTAGGGTCGAAACCTCTCAGGGGTTAGCTCAAGGTAGGTTAGTGGTTTACGGCCCATCTAGATAGTCTAGTTTAGAAGCCGTCAGCGTCGAGGAAGCGGTCTTCACTTGAGTTTATTGCGTTGCTTCTGCTTGATGGCGGAGTGGACTCATTGTCTTCACGCTTCCTTGTCTTCAGGGAACTGAAGTATTCTGGCCTTCTGGTGAGGAACTTCCCATTGGTTGGGCAGAGGGATCTAGTACTAGTTAGTCTCTCGGGGTTGTAGGAAGTTCTAATATACCAAAGGTTAGCGGAGTCAGGATTTCACTTCTTGTCTTGGTTGACTTATCGCTTGGTTTCTTGTGGATATTGAGGATCCTTCGGTGATTGACTTCTGGCTTCAACGGGATTCTTGCTATAGTAGACTGATGAACAAGGGAGTGTGGTGCTATTGCCAAGTCTTCGAGTTGTTCTGACTTGACAATGTTGAACTCCTGGTGCTTGCGATGCTTTATCTCTCATATACTCTCGAGGTTAGTCTGGGTCTCATTACCGACAGCTAACACAGGGGTTTCCTGAGTTACTAGGTGGGTCATTGCTCCTCGAGTCACATTTTTAAGGAGGTCAAAGCAAACCAGAACATACAAACAAGGCAAACAGAGCGAGGGGATCGCAATGTCCTCGACAAACAACACCCAGGATGCACTTAGGCAAGCAAACACGGTCAACGCTAGGGACCAAGGAGTTAACTACTCGTGATGTAGGGGAATCCTATTCTTAGGACTATCGACCCTAGATATCGTCTTTCTTTAGGTCAGAGTCACTATCTTGCAGATGAATCCTTTGTCGTATCTTGGACGCTTCTTGATAGTGCAACACTTGGTGTATTCTAATTATGAGTATTCTGCTGGTAGGGCGATCTTGTAGTCTCCTTGTGTTTGCTAGTAGTTGCTTCCCTTCATCTCGTCCTCAATGTCTTCACCTGGTTCTAGGTCCTAGTTATTTGAAATCCATAGGTTTGAAGTTTGGACGAGAGTTAGAGGAAAGTCATTTTCAAAATCATCTAAACTAGATTAAGTTAAGAAGTAGAATCTTCCGAAATGTTTTGAGTAATTATTTTTCAAAAGCCGGTGTTTCCAAAATAGTTTTCCTGTCTAAAGACCATGCCAACTATGGTTCTCCTACGATCAGGATGGCTCTGATACCAAGTCTGTGGGTTCCCTCGGATTTAATCATCCGAGAAATCCCTGTTATGTAAATATACATGTTCCCATGATCAGTGAGCCGTGGAGCATAACCGACAAGTATCATTACAGCATCCGAAACATAACGAATACAAGACTTACATAGTTGCCCTTATGGCTACACAACCTTCAGCAGTGGAGCTTCATCACACGCATGGCCCAATCCTGCTTCAACCTACAGGCAACTGACTAGGAGAACGTCCTAGCTCGTATAGTCGTCAACTCCACCATCTTCTGGATATCTGTCCAAGTTAATAGCCAGGGACAATGCCAGTGAGTACTTTGAATGTACTCACAAACCACCTTAATAGAAAAGTAATAACAAGAGGATATGCAATATGGCTATGGTAGTAGGAGGGCTCCAAGAGAGGTTCTTTTCTCAACTATTTCTCTTGTAGATATAGCATCTACCTATCTTTGTTGAAAACCTTTGTAAACATTTTGGAAACCATTTTTTTGAAAAGTTTTGGAAAATATTAGGACTGGGTCACCCATTAGTTCCTCCTTCCGATCATCCCATGACCAACTCCTTTCCTTTCCTTCCGACCATCCCATTGTCAACACATTCATCCTTTTCGACCATCCCATGGTCAAAACATTTCCAAAGCCATTGCTTTTCAGAAACTCCTTTTTGAAAAAAAAAACCAGCACCACTCTATAGAAGTTTGTCCAACCCATCCATAACCGCGGACACGGCTATTCGAATAGATTTACGCTCTGCAGAGGTTGTACACTTTCCCCACAAGATCCGATACATCCGCCGTGAACAATCGTGGATCGTCATACACTAGTATGCGGGTTTCGGATAACTGGATGAAACCTTTGGGATAATCCCCTCTTAACACAAGTGCCTACCCTATGAGTGTTTCTCCCCTCAAAACCAGGACGTCGGGTACCGAGGACCAACCAGAGCGCATTTTACACTTCACGCAGTGGGCGCTTTCAATGAGGGGCTCATAGTAACGCCTGGCTGCCCGCAGACAGTTCGTTCCTTCTCTAGGTCGATGTCCCACATGAACCTTTATGGGAGAAGGCCCAGCCTCCGGGGATCGCGATCCCCTGTAGTAGTTGCGAGGTACTTGCATCAGAGAGGACCACTTTTTGGTTAAGCCCCTTCCCATATAGGGGTAGTGTGGTTGCACGGGGTAAGTTGTTATAGCTAAACTGCAAAGAACCGGGTGCATTTTTGTAAACCTTTTTCCTCCAGTTTTCCTTCAGCATTTTGTAAAACAAAACCTTTTTCTTCTCAACATCTCTTGGGAGGTCCCACCTCACCAAGGTTTTATCCTAAATCATTTGGTAAAACTTTTTCGGGGGTCTTTCCATCCTCTAGTTTTGCTTCGGCTAAAACGGGGTCTCCAAAGGGTATGGTGTATTACACCATCTACCATACTAGGGACAAGTAGGTATCATCGAGAGGGTTGTACTTAGTAGTACCATTGAGTAATGGTTTGGAGGAGCCAAGCCACTACCAGATATACAACATCATATAGTAAAACAATGTAGTTTCAATAAAATAGTAGATAAAACATGCATAAATAAAACAGTAGGACAAGGCTTATGAGTAAGAAGGTGGCTTGCCTGTGATCAGCAATATGGCAATATATGTCCCTAGACTTCTTCTTATAATACCCAATAATAACCATCTTCTTCTGATCTCTGAGATAATCACAACTATCGTCGTCAGGGAGCACACATGCAAACAAGCAAGAGCACAATCAATAAAAGGCATACAAGCAACAATACATATAACAAGCAATGAACAATACAAGTTTACAAATTAGTAGGTCTTAGGAAGAATGGATTTAATAAGATTGGCCTTGTCTTGGAAACATGGAAGAAAATCCCTTAGGATTTATAGTCTAGAAATCACCTAAGAGCTGGGTTTTGAACCAAGACCATATCCTATATGATCTCATTGTATAAAAATGCTACCAACAGATAGGAGTTGATGATATGAAACCAACAAAAGTGGTTTCACTATTTTATCACTTTTCTTTAATTTCTTATGAAAATTCTAGTGATAAAATCCCTAGTTTTAGGAAATAATTCACCAGAAAAGTTCTGGAGCTCCAAACATTATTTCCTTGGATGGTCAGGTAGAGTTTTATGTACTGAATAGTTGAGAGTTGGAATCACTAAAAAATAATAACCAGAATGCCCTCAGGAAATTCCCAAAGGCAGTTCTGGAGCTGTTTTGTCTTTTTCACCAAATTAAATCTATAGAAGATTTTGAGTTGATTCCAAGGGAACATGGTAGACTTTTAGAATAAATTTCTGTAGGAATTGGAATCAACCTTTTTGGAGTTACAGAACTACTGAGGTGGTTTTATTAGAGAATTTAACCCTACACGGAATAGTTTAAATCCTAATAAATCAAACAGGACTTAATTAAATATTGGCTCCTGGGGTTTGAAGGATAATATGTTTTAGGAGTCTTGAGAGTTGGAATTGGGTCAGTACCTATTTTTATTTGACTTAGAGGATTTTCTAGTTGCAGAAATGGTCTGTTTTTGTTATTTTTACCAGAGGCAAACTAGGAAGCAATTTAATATGGGGCTAGTGTGACATGCAAGGTATGACTAATATCTTGCAGTGCAAAAAGGATCCACTCCAATTGGAGTTGTAAAACTACCAATAGGATTTAAGGAGTGTTTTAGATAGCTTCTGGAAACTGATTTTATATATTTAATTTTTACATGAAATGAGATAACTAAGGGTACTGTGTGTTAGTAATAACATACAAGTACCTAGGAAAATATGGATCTAGGCATTTTGTGTCGATTTCCATTTTCAATTCGATTTAAATGGGAGGGCAACATTTTGGATCTATGCAAAAAGAATAAAACACAGAGGCTCTCCGGGCTGGGATCTGGGTGGAAATGGGCCACAGGGGCGGATTCCGGCCCATATGGCGCTGGCTCACGTGGGAGGGGAATTTGAAGGCCTGCCAGGTGGGCCCTAGCGATCAGTGACATCGGTCGGCCGAAGAGGTAGGGGCGAGCGTGGGCCGTCCGATCTAGTCGCATCCGACGGCGAGGGGTTGTCTCCTTCCTCTGTCTCAGCCACGATGGGAGGAAACCTTAGGGCGCGATGGGAAGATCGGGGGCGGCTTACGGGGGCTCGGGGAGAGGTCGGCGATGGCGCAGGGCGACGAAGGACTCCAGGGCGAGTCCGGGGAGGGGCGCCAATGGCGGTTTCTGCGCCCGGAAAGATCTCGCGCGAGCGGGGCCGAGAGGAGGCTTCGGGAGCTTGGTGGCGACGCCGGTGGAGGCTGACTTGAGAGGCAAAAAGGGTATCGTTAGATGCAGGATCGAGAGGGGATCTTGGGAGGGTGACATGCAGAGAGGGAGGGGCAGAGAGAGAGCGACGTGCTTGATTTTTGGAGGAGGCCAAAGCTTCTCTTCTTCCTTCTCTCGGGCTGTACAGAGTAGGAGAGAGGGAGAGGGTGCTCGGGGGAGGTAAGTGGAGGGGAGGGGAGTAGAATGAGGGGGCAGAGGCAGGCTGGATAGCCTCTGGCCTATTTAACTCGAGGGGGAGGGTGTATGGTGGAATATGTCCAAGGGAGGGCAGGGGCAGGTCCATGGCCTCCCCATTGGGTGCTGAGAGCGGTGGAGAGGGGGTGTGGGGTGTGTTGTGTCGTGGAAAGGATCCAGGAGGGAGGGGTAGGGCTGCTGCCCATTAATGCCTAAGATTTTTCAAGATATGGGGCCCCTCTCTTTCTCTCCATTCCAAGCAAAAAGGACAAGGGTCTAGGGGTTGCTACAGTGGGTGGCGACCAGAGGAGCTGTGTTTGCTGTGGAGGAATGTTGGACAAGGTGGGATGAGGTTTGGAAGTAATTTGATTAGTGTTTTTGTGTCATGATCCAAATTGGCATAAGGGGTGGTTATGAGGAAAGTCCTTATTTGTGATCTTGGCAAGATGCTCTAATGTTACTGGTGGATAGGTATGGTCAAAGTGAATCACCAAGAATTAATTGGGATTTTTTAGATAAGTCTAGATGCACTTTGTTTCAATTATTCAAATAGTGCAGAAATGGGTTTTAGGAATTTATTTGGTATTTTTGAATTGGACATGTGGAGTTTTTGATGTGAGATGGTTCCAAATGTGAATACACACTTAGGGGAATTTTCCCACGATTTATTGTGCCTTAAGAGTATTTAAAACAATTACTATTCCATTTCTGCCATTTAAGAAAATAGGCAAAAAGAATTAATAAAAGTCTTCAAAAATATTTATTTTTGAGGTGGGAAAATAGAGTATGATTTATGGATCTCAATTGAGCTAAAATTTGGGGAAGTGTATTGGCAAAAACCAAGCTTTCCCCTAGGAAAGGAGTTTTGGAGATTTTGTCTATTAAAGAGATTAATTAGATTTGGAGCCATAATAATTATGGATAATATTTGATAAATCTTGATTATCAAGGTAGATGATGTAGACAGGGTGTAACAAGCATTTGCAACCTTGGGATTGGAGAATCCAAGTTGATTTTGGTGAAAACTAGAGATTTAAGGATCTTGGGTAAGATTGTTTTCATGCCACCAAAACCTTGTTGGATCTTGGAGCTCCAGGCTCCCCTTGGGGCATCTGATATATGTATGGATATACGAGGTGATGGATATTGCAATGGTGTAGATCTTTGAGCTTGATCCAGCTTGAGCTCACCAAGAATTGATTTCAAACTTTGAATAAAATAAGCCTGCCAAGGCAGATTATCAACTAGCCTTCAAAACCTTGTGGGTTTAAGAAGCACAAAGATCCACTTGGAACAAGTGAAGTAGATATTGATAGACCTATATGAGTAGCACACAACCATGCAAAGAGTTGGTCCATAGAAGGTTGGATGATGGTGTGAGCTTCTGTCAAAGTAGGCATGTTGACTAGATTTGTAGGAATAATTATTTTCTTGCCTACAAAACCATCAAGAACAATGGGTTGGAGGATGATCTAACCAATGGCAAGAGTGGGCCTTGTTAGTCCTCAGGATGGTTAACAAGATGGTTCAAATTCATTTTCAAAATGCACAAGGGTTGAGAAAAGGAGGCATTTAAAAAGGTGATGTTGGAATAGATTCCAGACTTCGCCAAATTTGGAAGATTTAGGGTTTTTGACTAGCATGTGGGTGGTGATGATTTTAATGGGATGCAAGCTACCAAAGCATCATCAAGTGGATGATGTTGAAGTGTATATTTAGTAGGAAGGATCCTTTCTTGATATTGGTCTTCATTGACTTGGAAGCTTCTAGAAGGGATCACTTCAGAAGGGGTCTAGTTAGGGGTTTTAGAGGATCGCCTAGTAGCTAGAGATCAGATCCAGATTCGTATTCTTGCTTAGGGTGTGATGATTTGGAAACATCTTGATCCTAGTGATGAGCTCCTGGAGTAGCTCGTACTATCTCCTAAGCAGACAAATCAAGCAGCAGATCAAGGTAATTCATCAAATATCAGTTCAAGGAAACTCATCTTACAAACAAAGCAAACCTACTACTGGGGTTACCATCAAGCCTAGATTGAGGTGAGTATGGGTATTTTGAAGTGTTGGATTTGAATAAGATGAGAATCCTTGGTATCTCTACCAAGAGTAGAGATCAGAAGGTTAATAAAAAGGGTTTTAGAAAAACCTAGGAGTAAGAGTAGTTGAAGTTCTGTCTTGAAACATAAGGAGATTATAGTATGTAGCTCTCCATAGTTTGGGGAAATATAAGCTACTAAAATGGGGGAGGTTGTGAAGGTATCTTGGCTCAGGTTTTGAAATGCCAGAACATTTGAGAATATGGAGATTAAGCCAAGACAGTTTTGGGAAGTAGCTTTTGTCAACTGGTGTTGAGGTAAGCAGTATATCTTCTAATACACAATCATAAGCATAGGCATAGTCAAACAACAGGCAAACACTTCATCAATAAAATGGAAAAAGTTTTTGTTCCCCCTGATTTTTGCATTTTGGAGAAGTAATCAAGGTTGCTGGAAATGGGGATGTTACACATATAATGACTCTGGTGGATCCGTATGTGGTTTATGAAAAGAACACACATGCAATGACACTGGTGGATTCATATGTGGTTTGTGAAGAGAACACACATTCAATGAACTCTAGTGGATCCATGTGGTTTGTGAAAAGAACATACATTCAACGAACTCTAGTGGATCCATATGTGGTTTATGAGAATAACACACATGGAATGACTCTAGTTGTGGTCATGAAAAGAATAGACAAGTAATGACTCTAGTTCTGGTTAATGAAAAGAACACTAATGCAATGACTAGTGGATCCATATGTGGCTAATGAAAAGAACACAGATGCAATGACTCTGGTGGATCCACATGTGGTTTGTGAAAAGAATACACATTCAATGACACTGGTGGATCTATGTGGTTTATGAAAAGAACAGACATGCAATGACTCTGGTGGATCCATATCAGGTTTGTGAAAAGAACACATAGGCAATGACTCTAGTGGATCCATGTGGTTTATGAAAAGAACATACATGCAATGACTCTGGTGGATCCGTATTTGGTTTGTGAAAGGAACACATATTCAATGACTCTAGTTGTGGTTCATGAAGAGAACACACATACAATGACACTAGTGGATCCATCTGGTTCATGAAAAGAAGACACATGCAATGACACTGGTTGATCCATATGTGGTTTATGAAAATAACACACATGCTATGACTCGAGTGGATCCATATGTGGTTTGTGAAAATAACACACATGCAATCACACTGGTGGATCCATATGGCTCATGAAAATAACACACATGCAATGACTCTGGTGGATCCATATGGGGTTTATGAAAAGAACAGACATGCAATGACTCTAGTTGTGGTTTATGAAAAGAACACACATGCAATGACACTTGTGGATCCATATGTGGTTTATGACAAGAACACACATGCAATGACTCTGGTGCTGGTTTAGGATAAGAACACACATGCAATGACTCTAGTGGATCCATATGTGGTTTGTGAAAAGAACACACATGCAATGACACTGGTGGATCCATATGGTTCATGAAAATAACACACATGCAATGACTCTGGTGGATCCATATGTGGTTTATGACAAGAACAGACATGCAATGACTCTAGTTGTGGTTTATGAAAAGAACACACATGCAATGACACTGGTGGACGCATATGTGGTTTGTGAAAAGAACACACATTCAATGAACTCTAGTGGATCCATATGTGGTTTATGAGAATAACACTAATGCAATGACACTACTTGTGGTTCATGAAAAGAACAGACATGTAATGACTCTAGCTATGGTTAATCAAAAGAACACACATCTAATGATTCTAGTGGATCCATATGTGGTTAATGAAAAGAACACACATGCAATGACACTAGTGGATCCATATGTGGTTTGTGAAAAGAACACACATTCAATGACACTGGTGGATCCATGTGGTTTATGAAAAGAATAGGCATGCAATAACTCTAGTAGATCCATATGTGGTTTGTGAAAATAACACACATTCAATGACTATAGTTGTGGTTCATGAAAAGAAGACACATGCAATGAAACTTGTGGATCCATGTGGTTCATGAAAAGAACACAATGACTCTAGTTGATCCATATGTGGTTTATGAAAAGAACACACATGCAATGACTCTGGTGCTAGTTTAGGACAAGAACACACATGCAATGACTCTAGTGGATCCATATGTGGTTTGTGAAAATAACACACATACAATGACACTGGTGGATCCATATGGTTCATGAAAATTACACACATGCAATGACTCTAGTGGATCCATATATGGTTTATGACAAGAATAGACATGCAATGACTCTAGCTGTGGTTTATGAAAAGAACACACATGCAATGACACTAGTGGATCCATGTGTGGTTTGTGAAAAGAACACACATTCAATGGACTCTAGTGGATCCATATGTGGTTTATGAGAAAAACACACATGCAGTGACACTACTTGTGGTTCATAAAAAACATACATGTAATGACTCTAGCTATGGTTAATGAAAAGAACACACATCCAATGACTCTAATGGATCCATATGTGGTTAATGAAAAGAACACACATGCAATGACACTAGTGGATCCATATGTGGTTTGTGAAAAGAACACACATTCAATGACACTGGTGGATCCATGTGGTTTATGAAAAGAATAGACATGCAATGACTCTGGTGGATCCATATGTGGTTTGTGAAAAGAAAACATATTCAATGTCTCTAGTTGTGGTTCATGAAAACAACACACATGCAATGACACTGGTGGATCCATTTGGTTAATGAAAAGAACAGACATGCAATGACTCTGGTGGATCCATATGTGGTTTGTGAAAATAACACACATGCAATGATTCTAGTTGTGATTCATGAAAAGAATACACATGCAATGACACTGGTGGATCCATGTGGTTCATGAAAAGAACCCACATACAAGGACTCTGGTGGATCTATATGTGGTTTATGAAAAGAACACACATGCAATGACACTGGTGGATCCATGTGTGGTTTGTGAAAAGATCACTCATTTAAAGAACTGTACTTATCCATGTAGTTTGTGAAAAGAACACACATTCAACGAACTCTAGTGGATCCATATGTGGTTTATGAGAATAACACACAAGGAATGACTCTAGTTGTGGTTCATGAAAAGAACAGACAAGTAATGACTCTAGTTGTGGTTAATGAAAAGAACACTCATGCAATGACTCTAGTGGATCCATATGTGGTTAATGAAAAGAACACACATGCAATGACTCTGGTGGATCCACATGTGGTTTGCGAGAAGAACACACATTCAACAACACTGGTGGATCCATGTGGTTTATGAAAAGAACAGACATGCAATGACTCTCGTGGATCCATATGTGGTTTGTGAAAAGAACACACATGCAATGACTCTAGTGGATCCAAGTGGTTTATGAAAAGAACATACATGCAATGACTCTGGTGTATCCATATGTGGTTTGTGAAAAGAACACAAATGCAACGACTCTAGTTGTGGTTCATGAAAAGAACACACATACAATGACACTGGTGGATCCACGTGGTTCATGAAAAGAACACACATGCAATGACTCTGGTTGATCCATATGTGGTTTATGAAAAGAACACACATGTAATGAATCTAGTGGATCCATATGTGGTTTGTGAAAATAACACACATGCAATGACACTGGTGGATCCATATGGTTCATGAGAATAACACACATGCAATGACTCTAGTGTATCCATATGTGATTTATGAAAAGAACAAACATGCAATGACTCTAGTTGTGGTTTATGAAAAGAACACACATGCAATGACACTTGTGGATCCATATGTGGTTTGTGAAAAGAACACACATTCAATGAACTCTAGTGGATCCATATGTGGTTTATGAGAATAACACACATGCAATGAATCTAGTTGTGGTTCATGAAAAGAATAGACATGCAATGACTCTAGCTATGGTGAATGAAAAGAACACACATGCAATGAATCTAGTGGATCCATATGTGGTGAATGAAAAGAACACACATGCAATGACACTGGTGGATCCATATGTGGTTAATGAAAAGAACACACATGCAATGACTCTAGTGGATCCATATGTGGTTAATGAAAAGAACACACATGCAATGACTCTAGTGGATCCACATATGGTTTATGAAAAGAACACACATTCAATGGCTCTAGTTGTGGTTCATGAAAAGAACATCCATGCAATGACACTGGTGCATCCATGTGGTTCATGAAAAGAATAGACATGCAATGACTCTGGTGGATCCATATGTGGTTTGTGAAAATAACACACATGCAATGACTCTAGTTGTGGTTCATGAAAAGAACACACATGCAATGACACTGGTGGATCCATGTGGTTCATGAAAATAACACACATGCAATGACTCTAGTGGAACCATATGTGGTTTATGAAAAGAACAGACATCCAATGACTCTAGTTGTGGTTTATGAAAAGAACACATATGCAACGACACTTGTGGATCCATATGTGGTGTGTGAAAAGAACACACATTCAATGAAATCTAGTGGATCCATGTGGTTTGTGAAAAGAACACACATTCAATGAACTCTAGTGGATCTATATGTGGTTTATGAGAAAAACACACATGCAATGACTCTAGTTGTGGTTCATGAAAAGAATAGATATGCAATGACTCTAGCTATGGTTAATGAGAAGAACACACATGCAATGACTCTAGTGGATCCATATGTGGTTAATGAAAATAACACACATGCAATGACACTGGTGGATCCATATGTGGTTTGTGAAAATAACACACTTTCAATGACACTGGTGGATCCATGTGGTTTATGAAAAGAACAGACATGCAATGACTCTGGCAGATCCATATGTGGTTTGTGAAAGGAAGACACATTCAATGACTCTAGTTGTGGTTCATAAAAAGAACACACATGCAATGGCACTTGTGGATCCATGTTGTTCATGAAAAGAAAACACATGCAATGACTCTGGTTGATCCATATGTGGTTTATGAAAAGAACACACATGCAATGACTCTAGTGCTGGTTTAGGATAAGAACACACATGCAATGACTCTAGTGGATCCATATGTGGTTTGTGAAAAGAACACACATTCAGTGACTATAGTTGTGGTTCATGAAAAGAATAAACATGCAATGACTCTAGCCGTGGTTAATGAAAAGAACACACATGCAATGACACTGGTGGATCCATATGTGGTTTGTGAAAAGAACACACATGCAATGACACTGGTGGATCCATATGGTTCATGAAAATAACACACATGCAAAGACTCTGGTGGATCCATATGTGGTTTATGACAAGAATAGACATGCAATGACTCTAGCCGTGGTTTATAAAAAGAACACACATGCAATGACACTGGTGGATCTATATTTGGTTTGTGAAAAGAACACACATTCAATGAACTCTAGTGGATCCATATGTGGTTTATGAGAATAACACACATGGAATGACTCTAGTTGTGGTTCATGAAAAGAACAGACAAGTAATGACTCTAGTTGTGGTTAATGAAAAGAACACTCATGCTATGACTCTAGTGGATCCATATGTGGTTAATGAAAAGAACACACATGAAATGACTCTGGTGGATCCACATGTGGTTTGCGAGAAGAACACACATTCAACAACACTGGTGGATCCATGTGGTTTATGAAAAGAACAGACATGCAATGACTCTCGTGGATGCATATGTGGTTTGTGAAAAGAACACACATGCAATGACTCTAGTTGTGGTTCATGAAAACAACAAACATGCAATGACACTGGTGAAAGAACATTTCATGTTTTCCTGTGTTTTGTGTGTTAGATAACAATATTGTTGAGTTTTCTCATGTGCACTAAGTGTGCAAGAGGTTTGGGGGGGCGGATTATCCGCCCCACCAAGGGCCAGATAATCCGGCCTACCTCATTGATCAAAGGCTGCCAAGGCGCGTCAACCAGAGACGGGCGGATTATTGCCCGAAAAATCCGAGCTGGGGCGGTTTTTCTTCCCCAGGCCGGATAATCCGGCTATCGCATGGGCCAGATAATCCGGCCCCCAGAATTTGACCAATGCCTCCAAGGCGCGTCGCTCGGAGTCTGGTCGGATTTTCTCCCGGAAAATCTGAACTCGGGCGGTTTTTCCTCCCCAGGCCGAATAATCCGGCCTTCACATGGGGCCGGATAATCCGGCCCCCAGAAGATGATCAAGGGCAAGCTCGGCGTGACACTCAGAGAGAGGGCGGATTATCTGCCGGATATGTTGAGGGCAAACCTCTAGGGTGGCCCGATCTTTCACGAATCCCACTCAAATCGAGGATGGAGTGCGGGTAAGGAGGGGAAGATGAACACGACGAACTCACGCACGAAGAACACGATGAACAAACACACGCAAAACCACGATACACACCAATAGCTCATGCCAGCGGTGACCGGTCCAGCGAAATCCCTAGGATCAGCGTCGGGCGGAGGACTCTCTCTCAAACCGGCACGGTGAGATGGGAGACTCGGTAAGGTCTTGACGTCTTGGCAAAGGGACACCGATGCTAAGGCCTTGTATGACACGGAGGCACGATGCAAACTCCAACGAGGTTTGGGATATTTGGTGCTCCTTTGTAAAAGGAGCATGAGGCAAGAACTAGATAGATCCACAAGGGGTTTCCACTAATTCCAAATATCATGCCTAGGGTTTACAATAGAGGTGGGGGGCTATATATAGGCCAGCCACAAGTTTAGGGGTAGTTTAGGCAACTAAAGTATCAAAAGGGGGCGTTACAAGGCCAAAGGGCCGAGTTGGAGCGCGCAGGCCCTGGGGTGTCCGGTAGTACCGGTCACTTGAGCGGTAGTACCGGTGAGATGCGGTAGTACCGCTTCAATGGTGCGGTAGTACCGGAGCGGGTAGAAGCTTTGTCATGAGTCTTCAGGTGCGCGCGGTAGTACCGCTTGCTGTGTGCGGTAGTACCAGTGGGATCTGGTTCTTCAGGTCCATCTCTCTGCCCGGGGCGGTAGTACCGCTGTCCATGAGCGGTAGTACCGCTTGTGCGGTAGTACCGCTTCCAGGAGCCGGTAGTACCAGGGTCTCCTAGCAGCTATTGGCTGCCGTGTCGCTCCTCTGGCTCGTGTCTTCGTACCTAATGATGCATAGTGTCGGGGCATGAAGTAGCAAGCCATCCAAGGGTGTATCGAAGTCACATGAGTACAATAGTGAATTCACCTTAGCTTGGAGAAGCTTGGCTCGAGCATGATTCATGGGTCCACTTGGGGGACTTGGTGGTGTAGATGTAGGAGCGTCCGTAGGACGGGCTGCATCAGCTCCCCCTTGGGAAAGAGTCGCCCTCGACTCTTCATGGTTATCATCTTGAGCATCTCCATGGTAGGGTGAAAGGTCCTTGACATTGAATGTATTGCTTGCAAGGTACTTGGAGGTCGGTATGTCGATGATGTAGGCGTTGTTGTTGATTCTTTTGAGGACCTTGAAGGGGCCATCTCCTCTTGGTTTGAGCTTGGAATCTCGTTCCTTGGGAAAGCAGTCCTTGCTCAAGTGTATCCACACAAGATTACCTTCTTGGAAGATCATCTCCTTCTTGTCCTTGTTTAACCTTGAAGCTTGGCAAAGGACTTGTTGCTCGATAGTAGCTCTTGTTTCTTCATGAAGCTTCTTCATGGATTGTGCGCGCTTCTCGACGTCCATGTTGGTACGCTCATGTAGAGGTAGCGGTAGTATGTCGAGCGCGGTGAGGGGCTCGAAACCATAGACGATCATGAATGGACTCATCTTGGTTGTTGAGTGCTTGGCACGGTTGTAGGCGAACTCGGCGTGTGGAATGCATTCCACCCAATCCTTGAGGTTTTTCTTGATCAACACACGAAGGAGAGTCCCGAGGCTTCGGTTGACAACTTCGTTTGACCATAGGTTTGAGGATGCGACGCGGATGAAAAGAGTAGCTTGACTCCGAGCTTGGCCATGAGTGTCTTCCATAAGTAGCTCATGAATTTGGCGTCACGGTCGGAGAGGATTGTTCTTGGCACACCGTGAAGACGGACGATTTCCCTGAAAAACAGATTTGCAACATGTGAAGCATCGTCAAGGAAAAATAATTCATCAAGGCTTAACTGGTTATCACAGTCTTGTGCATGCGTGAGCATGTGCCAAGTCAATTCAAATGAAACATTCAGAGGAGGATACCACGGTGTCATACCGATTTATGAATAGAGTAATGCAAGCAAACATTCATGAGACAAGCTACAAACTATTAGCGACCTGGAGCTAATCATAAGAAAGCAAGAACTACTAAGAATCCAAAGATGACATACACCCTACTTGAACGGACTAAGCAAGCCCACAGTGATGAGTATATGTACAAAAATGAAAACAAATAGAGTTCGTTACCAGCCTCTTACCACGCCTCAAGTTGTCATTGATCCTCATTATTGCTCTTCACTTGTGTGGCTTGAATAATAATATGAAACCAATATCCACTCAGGACTGCCGAACCCTGTAGCAAACTCGCAAAAACCAAAGAAGAACGACAAATATTTTTGGTGTTTTCGATTTTTAAACAAGAACCAAAAGGGAAAAACAAGCAAAGAAAAATCTTTTTGGGTTTTTCGAATAGTTCAAACAAAGCAAAAAGGGAAAAACAAACCAAGGCAAAAATAAGAAGCAAAACAAAGAGAAACAACAAAAATATTTTTGGTCTTTTTGTGTTTTAGAAAGCAAAAGCAAAAGCAAAGAAGAACGAAAACTAAAAAGAGAACGAAAACATGAATATACAAAGTACCGACGCAACATGATATGGAGATGAGTGTGGTGTCGGCGTACCTCCCCCCAAGCTTAGACTTTGTGGCCTAAGTGGGTATCAATCCATGTACGAATAGGGGTTCCAAGCGGGCGGATCTTGGTAAGAATGGTCGTAGCTGGGCCCATGAGAAGAAGAAGAAGCTCCCCAATCATAAGCGGGCTGCTGGTATGAAGACTCTCCCTCATTCGAGGGCTGGGCCGAATCATCCGTGACCTCCCTTCTAGTGTCCTGCTCCTGTTGGGAGAGCTCTCCCAAGTACGTGTCAAGCTCCTCCTCAGTGAGGGACCATCCTTCCCTGTTATCAAGGTTAAACAAAACAGGTGCAGGCAAAATAACAACACGCTCGGACTTGCTCTTTCTCCAACCAGCTTTGAGAAATGTTATTTCATAAGATAACTCACTCAAACTAGCCCACGAGGAAACAAATTTATGCTGTATCATGGAATTAAGATCAAGCCTCTCTATGGGAAACTGTAGGTCTAGATGATGAGGCACTAAACCATGCAATGCTAGTAGACGAGAAGCAATAAGGCCTCCACAAATTCCACCTTTCTCATGGTTAGCAGCAACACGGAAAGCTATCAAAGCACCCAAGTTGTAAGACCTATCTCGTCTAAGAGCAGCAGAGATAAATGCTAGATCAAACGAAGATAACTTATTGGTAGTTTTCCTAGCAAGAACACACTTGGCAATAAAGTAGGCAAAGTAGCGAATGGAGGGAAGATGAATGTTACAGATTTTTCCACTCTCCTTCGAGAAGCTACTCCCTTGGCAAATTTCTGCGTATAAATCCATGAGTGGTTCCGGTCTCTCTTTAATCTTCCTACATGATCCCCATTGAGGTACCTTAATAGCTGCACAAAAGTCATCAAGAGAAAGGTTGACAGCAATATTGTAAATTTTGTAATGGACCATGGGGTTAGGAAAAGAGTGACTAAATTGGAAGTCCTGCACCACAGACATGGTTAGCTTCACAAATTGACAAGCTTCATCTTCCAAAAAGTGCTCTAACCCTGCATTAGAAACCAAAGTGTGGAAATCTTGTAGAATTCTTGCATCTCTCATGAACTCAGAGCATGGATAAATGGAAGGAAAAACTTCCTCCTCCCGGTGGACCTTCATGACCTCAGGCACCCAAAGCTCATGTTGGTTTAGGTGGTGTTCACTCATCTTCTATTCTGAAATTTAAACACCTATTAAACAAGTGGTTTTAAAGTAAATATAATGAGGGATTCTACTCATAGGGACTTGCAAGAGGCCTAAACATGCATCAAAACTATATCTCTAAGCATCAAACAAGCTTACAATCTCTCATAACCAGTCACCTACAGCAGCAAAATACTCAACATATAATCCACTAAACACAAATCTACTTGGACAAGGGGAGGAGTCACATACCAGGGAACAAATGCTCCAAATTTCAGCAAGAAAGATGGGTTGAGCAAGGAGATCGAAAAAATCGAGAGCAAGCACAACAAGAACGCGATTTTGAGCTATGAACTGGAGCTTACTCGGGAGAGAGAAGAAAGTGGCAGGTGAGAGAGTTGGTGGGGGGACAGGGGTGGCCCACACCAAGGCATGGTGCCACCAAGGCTGGCCGTGCCACCATGTGGTGTGCCTGCCTGGTGGGCCCCCCTGGTACCTACCAGGTACTCCTCTGCCCCTTTTTTCACATAAAAATTTAATATGAATTTTCTGGAATTTTTCGAGACACTTTATTTTTGGGTAATTTTCAGAAATAGAAGAATGATTTTTTTGATAGAAAGATTTTTCTTTTGGAAACATGATGCAAGGACAAAACAAGGCTAGAACTACAGAAGTTCTAGCATGCAAACAACTAACAACACAAAGGAAACTAAACGAAAGCAAAAACTAAAATGCAAAGGATGGAAATAAACGGAGATAATCATAATGAAAACATTGTTTTGTTCAATGGAATCCTTTTGTTAGCAAGGTTGATCAAGTCTTGCTACCAAAACAATTGCATATGAGACAAAACTTTGTACTTCACTAATGATTATGTTACCTTAACCTTGATAGCATTGGTCCCATTCATAATAGTTTCAAATTTTTCTCTTGGTATGGGACAATATATTTCCCAACTTGAATGCCTTCAACATGTTCAATTGAATTCAAACCATAAGTCCTTTCAATCTTCTTGGGGAAATAGACAGTATGTTCCTTGTCATTAACATTGAAGGTCACCTTTCCTTGATTACAATTAATAACAGCTCCTGCAGTATTAAGAAAAGGTCTCCCAAGAATAATAGACATATTATCATCTTCAGGCATTTCAAGCACAACAAAATCAGTTAGTATCAAGCAATTGTGAGCCACCTGAACAGTTACATCCTCACATATACCCATAAGAATAGTGGTAGATTTATCAGCCATTTGCAAAGATATATCAGTTGGTATTAATTTATCAAGTTGAAGCCTCTTATAGAGAGAGAAAGGCATAACACTAACTCCAGCTCCCAAATCACACAAAGCAGTTCTAACATAAATGTTCTTAATAGAGCAAGGGATAGTTGGAATCCCTGGGTCTCCAAGTTTCTTAGGAACCTTACCATTGAAGGAATAATTAGCAAGCAAAGTAGAAATTTCTTCATTAGGGATGTTCCTTTTATTCGAGACAATGTCCTTCATATACTTTGAGTAAGGAGGCAATTTAATAGCATCAGTCAAAGGAATTTGCAAGAATAAAGGCTTCATCCACTCACAAAACTTATTATAGTGTTCATCTTCCTTTGACTTGTGTTTCTTATCGGGGAAAGGCATAGATTTTTGGACCCAAGGTTCTCTTTCACTACCATGTTTCTTAGCAATAAAAATCTTCTTTGGTGTATTTAGTATTCTTAGTGTGGTTTTTAGGTTCTTCTTCAACTTTTTCTTCATTAGGAACAACATTTTCTTCATTACCACTTTCAGTTTCAGCATCAGAGATAGATATACTATTAGGATCTATAGCAGGTTCAGAGGGTTCTACAACAGTTTTATGTTTCTTTTTCCTTTTCTTATGAGTAGAACCACTATTTTCAGCTTGTTGAGAATCCTGCTTAACTCTTTTGGGATGCCCCTCAGGATATAGAGGATCCTAGGTAGCAGCTCCACTTCTAGTTCTAATTTCATAAGCATGTTTTTCTTTAGCAGCATTAACTAGCAAGTCCTTTTGCACTTTAACGAGTTGATCTATTTGAGTTTGAACCATTTGAAAGTGTTTAACAATCATTTTAACACCATTAGAGGTTCTTTCCACAATATCTTTCAACTCAACAATAGCTCTAGTGTTTTCCATTAGATGATTTTGCACCCTTTTATTAAAGTTATCTTGCTTAACAATAAAGATATCAAATTCTTCTAAGCATTGATCAGGAGGTTTAGAGTAAGGGATATCACCTTCATCAAAGTGTTGGAGAGAGTGTACCTCAATAGTGGATGAGTAGGGAATAGGCTTACATAATTCTTCTATAGGATGTAAATTCTTGACATCTGCAGCTTTAATTCCCTTCTCCTTAAGACATTTCTTAGCTTCCTTCATCACTTCATCATTTAATTCAATAACTCCCCTCTTCTTTGATGTTGGAATAGGCACAGGAATAGATGGTTCAGATACAATTACTTCAGGTATAGCTTGTTTAGGAGGAGTCCAATCTTCATAATTCTTGCTTATTTTAGCCATTAATTCCTCAGCTTCCTTAGGAGTCCTATTCCTGAAAACACAATCAGCACAACTATCTAGGTATGTCCTAGATTCCTCGGTTAGTCCATTATAAAATATATCAAGAAGCTCATTCTTAGGTAATGGACTTCTAGCCTGTGCATGAATCAAAGCACAAAACCTTGCCCAAGATTCGGGCAATACCTCTTTTTCTCCCTGTTTAAAATCAAAAAGTTCCTGCTAAATAGCATGTCTAGCACTGGGAGGAAAATATTTCTGCAGGAAAGTACTAATCAAGCACTTAGGGCTATCAATAAATCCAGGAGGTAAATTACTAAACCAAGTTTTAGCTTCTCCTTTCAGCAAAAAGGGGAAAATCTTAGCAACAAAGTAAGTACGCATCTTAATATCAGCAGAAAACAAGCCACTCATGGTAGAAAGTTCATTCATATGTGCTACCGCACTTTCATTCTTAGTCGCACAAAAAGGTTCTTTCTTGACAATAGCTATGTAAGATAGATCGAGAGAGAAATCATAATCTTCATCTATAATGTTTATGGGAGAAGCAGCAAACTTAGCAGCAGGAGATAATTTGGGTCTAATAGTACGCCTCTCAAGGAGACTCTTAGCAGCGCTCCTATCATGGGTGTTCTTACATTCTTTAATAAACTCATCGGTCATCTCAACATAACCATCTTCAATATCATAACTCTCACTAGACTCAGGTGAGCTAACAGGTGTGGTAGTGTCTTCATTAGGAGTTTCGGTATTTCCAGCTATAGTTCTAGCAATCGTAGCATCTAGGAAAGGACCTAATGAACCACTCTTATCAAGCATAATAGAAGCAGCATCATAAGTATCAGAAGTTTCAGATTCAGCAGTAGTAGCAGTGTGTGTAGCATGTGTATGTGGTGGTGTAACGAGCTTACTTATAACAGATGGTGAATCAAGAGTAGCAGAGGTGTTTAGAACCGTACCTCTTCTTGTAGTGGATGGTAAAATAGGAAACTTGCCATCACGAGACTTACCCATGATGGATGGATAGCAGCGAACAATAGAGAATCCAAGTGAACTTGATAAATAAAGTTATGGTCCCCGGCAACAACGCCAGAAAATAGTCTTGATGACCCACAAGTATAGGGGGTGTATCGCAGTATTTTCGAGGGAAGTGAAACCCAATTTATTGATTCGACACAAGGGGAGCAAAAGAATATTTATAAGCCTTAACAACTGAGTTGTCAATTCAGCTGCACCTGGAAACAATCTTGCTCACATCAGTTTATCAGTAGCAACAGTTTTGTAGTAGGAATAGCAAAGTAACAATAGTAGTAAAGCAAAGACAGTAGTAACAAAAGCAGTAAGCAGTAGGATTCGAGTGCGGTAGGCATAGGGATGGATGGACGGGCGTTGCATGGACAAGACAATTCAAATAGCAATCAGAACAAAGGGCAATTGCAGATAAATAAGATAAAGCACCCAAGTACTAGACAATCCTAGGCATGTGTTCCATATATAGTCATACGTGCTCACAATGAGAACTTGCACAACATCTTTTGTCCTGCCAGCCCGTTTGCAGCAGGGCGTCTAGGGAACTACTGGAAATTAAGGTGCTCCTTTTAATAGAGCACCGGAGCAAAGCATTAACACTCCATGAACATATGTGATGCTCACATCAAAGCCATTCCCTTCCAGTTATCCCGATTTCTGTCACTTTGGGGCCATAGGTTCCGGACAACAACGTGTGTATACAACTTGCAGATAAGACCAAGAACAATACTATCATAATGAATCAATAACATGTTCAGATCTGAGATCATGGCACTCGGGCCCTAGTGACAAGCATTAAGCACAACAAGTCGCAACAAAGTCATAAAGCACTAATAAAAGATACTAGGCACCATGCCCTAACAATCTGATGCCATTACATGAACGATCTCATCGAATCCCTACCATCCCCATAGCCTACAGCTGGGGATTACTCACTCATAGATGGGGGAAACATGGATGGTCGATGGAGAAGCAATGGTGATGATGATGGCGATGATCTCCTCCAATTCCCTGTCCCGGCAGGGTGCCAGAACGGAGTTTCTGGTGCTGTTTCGTGGAATCTGGTGGTGGCGGCGGAGCGGAACTCCTTCTGGAAAAACGTCGAACCCCCCGAAGTTTTTAGGTCAGAAGGCTCCTTATAGGCGAAGAGAGAGGCCGAGGGGGTGCCTGGGGAACCCACACCACCCCCTGGCGTGGCCTGGCCTGGCACGCGCCACCAGGTGGTGTGGCCACCCCTGACTCTTCTCCGTCACATATTCTGGCTCATGGAGTCTTCGGGTGAAATAGGATTTTGGCATATTTTCCGGGATTTTTCCTGATAGTTGGTTTTCTGCACAAAAATTAGACACCAAGGCAATTCTGCTGAAAACAGCGTTAGTCTGCATTAGTTGTATCCAAATCACACAAGTATAGAGGAGAAACAATAGCAAAAGTGTTTGGGAAAGTAGATACGTTTTGGACGTATCACTAACTTGGATCAAACCTTTGGAGACAAGTTGGTTGATTTGACGTTCAATCTCCTTTGTCTCCTTTGGGTTCGTGCGGTAAGCAGCGCGGTTGGGAAGTGGTGCACCGGGGATGAGGTCGATTCGATGTTCGATGCCACGAAGAGGAGGTAGTTCATGTGGAAGCTCTTCGGGAAACAGATCCTTGAATTCCTGCAAAACAATCATCAAAGATGGAGGAACATTGGTTAATTCATCAGTTCCTTGCTCTAGTCCCTTGCAAAGGAGGACATAGTGCAAGATGGATGGGTTGTTCCAAACATCTCTCATCTCACTTTTGGTGGCAAGGAGAACACTCTTAGTTTTTCCAGTCGAGTTTGGCTTGTGGCTCTCACTCACTATGAGGTGGTTCCCTATCTCACCGCTCTTCTCACAAGTAGGTGTTGTGCATTGCGCCCTCGCTAAAGCCTTTGCATTATCCGCAATTATTTGGCTATGAGTCATTGGTTGCAAAACACATGTTTTGTTGAGCCATTTGAAGGTGTATACATTGGTGCGACCATCATGTTGAGCAGCCTTGTCAAATTGCCATGGTCGACCAAGAAGCATGTGGCAAACTGTCATAGGAACCACATCACACTCCACCGTGTCTTTGTAAGGACCAATGGCAAAGGAGACCGATACGGTATGCTTGATCTTCACGGACCCTTGGTCACTTAGCCATTGCACGTGGTAGGGGTGCTTGTGCGGATGGAGGGTGAGGTTGAGCTTCTCACACAACTTGGTGCTAGCAAGGTTGTGGCAACTCCCTCCGTCAATGATCACCTTGATAGATTTGCCATTGATGCCGGCTCGTGTTTGGAAGATATTGGAGCGTTGGTCTTCATGCTCTTGTGCTTGAGTGGTCAAGATCCTTGTGATGACAAGTGATGGACTTGCGTCATGTTCGCACATGAGGAGTTCTTGGTCATCTTCCACTCGTTGCCTTGCCATTTCTTCCTTGACACAGGCATCAAATTCATCTTCACTCAAGTACTCTTCATCGCCATTTTCATGGATGAACAATACTTTCTTGTTTCCACATTCGGCCGCCTTGTGTCCTTTTCCTCCACACTTGTAGCATTCACCGTTGAAAGGTGTATCACTCTTTGCTTATTTGCCACTTGGGGGCAGTTTTCCTTGAGGAAGTGTGGGCTTGAAGGAAGGCTTGGAGGTACTTGAGGAGCTTCCATTGAGGTTTGTTGGCGTAGCGGTTGAAGCTTGCTTGTAGGTGAAGTACGTCTTGGGCTTGTTGTACTTGATATCCTCTTGCACTTGACGTTCAGCCTTTGTTGCGATGTGCACAAGCTCAACCATGTCATTGTATGTTTGGAACTCGACAATGCGCTTGATTGGGTGGTTCAACCCAATAAGGAAGTGTGCCGTAGTTTGCTCCATGCGCTCGTCAATGTTGGCGCGAATCAAGTTGAGTTCCATTTCCTTGAAGTACTCTTCCATGGTCTTTGTCCCTTGGCGAAGCGATTGAAGGTTGTTGAAGAGGTCACACGTGTAGTGCGCGGGGACGAACCGGGATCGCATGTGAGCCTCCATGTCATGTCAAGATGTGATTGGCAGCTCTTGTCTTGCATCATGAGCAACTTGAACTTGTTCCCACCAAAGGTTGGCGTAATCATCAAACTCAAGCGAAGCCATGTCGACCATCTTCTCGTTGCTATAATTGTGCATGCGGAAGATCTTGTCGACTTTGAGTGCCCACGAGAGGTATTCTTTGGGGTCATTGGATCCGGTGAACTTGGGCATTGTGAACTTGAGCTTGCCGAAAGTTTCTTCATCGTTGCAGTCATTGCGACGAGCTTGGTGACCTTGTTGATGATCTTGTAGTTGGGGAGGTGGAACTTGGTTCTCGCGTCCTTGTTGCGGAGCTTGCTCTTGATATTGTTGTTGAGGCGCTTGCTCTTACTCTTGGCCCGGTTGTTGACGGTGTTGAGGCACTTGGGTCCCATGAGGTTGTTGAGGATGTGGAGCCTCATGACGCGGTTGATGAAGAAGAGGAGGCTCGTTCCTTGGTTGGTTATGTTGATTAGGCACATGGGCCTCACGGCGAAGATCATGGTCTTGAGCATCTTGACATGGTGGGCGTCGCTCAATTTGGACCACTTGGCGCTCCAAGTTTTGGCGTGGTGGAGGAGGTGCCTCGTGATGACCATGGTGTCGGTGTCGGTGTTGACGTTCATGATGGTGATGATGAGGAGGATCTTGGGGAGCCTCACGTCGATGACGAGCTTGATTCTCCAAATTAGATTCATCACTTGTTGTGTCAAGTATGTGTCGAGGTCGATGGTGGTAGACTTGCGGTTGTACTTGCGGGTCTTCTTATGGTTGCTCGTGTTGGATTAATAGTGCCCTTGCATGATGACGGTGTGCTTCTTGCCTTGCTCGTGGCCTTGAAGAGAAATCACCATCATAGCTTGATGTTGCGGCGTGCCGTGGGGAAGGTACATAGTTCGAAGAACTTCCATCTTCAACCACGGGGGCATCATTGTGTCTTGGAACACTTGCATGAAGATCTTGTGGAAGAGGTGCATGACGACGCGAAGAACTTGAAGAGCTTGATGTGCGTGAGCGTGGTCTTGTCATTCCCTCGATGAGGCGTTGAAGATTGCCATTTGTTTCGGTGACGGAGCATTGAAGCGCTTCATTTTGATGGCCAAAGTTTTGATGCATTGCGTGCATTTGTCGTTCTAGGCCGTCAAAGCAGTTGTCGATGTTCTTGAACTCGGCTTGCGCCTCGCCAAATTGTTCATCTTGTCCCGTCTCAAGGGCTTGGCAATGTGCATGGAAGTCTTGCCGGACGATCAAGTGACTTGCGTGCGTCATGTATGGTCCATGTTATTCTTCTTGAGGAGGTGGTTGGCTCGACTCACCGTGCCTATCCATCATGCAAAACACACAAGTATTGTATATGGAAGTGGAATATGGTGGTGATAGCCTTGTACCTCACCTTGGGGATTGCACCAAACTAGAAACTACAAGTGAGAGCTATAAGCGTGCAAAGTGGAATCGCAAAGAAAACTCACACTAAAGAAAGAACTAACTCACAAAAGCTGTGGGTGGAAGGTTAGGGTTGTGGAAAACCAATCGAAACGATCCAAAGAAAAGGTTATTGTCAAAAGTGGTAGAGAACCAAAGATCAAAGAAAAAAGGAAACGATCTACAAAACACAAAGATACACACACATTGTGGCATCCCGGAAAACCACTACTAGAAAATCGCGTTGTTTTTGTGCATTGCATCATCATGACCGCATGCTCATGTCATCATGCCACATTGCATTTGAGCATCGTCATCATCTTGCAATTGCTTGCATAAAACTATTTGCAGAAAACCTATTTTGTGTTTTCTAAAACGCCCCGTCTTTGTTCAAACGCAAAACCCGGGTCTCCGGATTATTTTGTTTTGTCTACTATCGGTTTGCAAAAGCCCTGTTTGAAATAAATAAAATATTCAATTATTTTTTTAGTGGGGCAGTCGAACGGGCCGATTCGACCCAGTCGACCACCCCCAGCATTAAAACGGTCCACCTAAACCAGCCCACCCGAATCCTAAAACTAACCAAATCTATCCTACCCACCCTGCCTCCACCTCACCCCCTCCAATCATCGCTCGCCACCTCATCTCCCCTCACCACTCCCTCCACTCAACCGCTGCCACCTCACCCCTCTTCCTCTCTTCACACAGCCGGCCCACACACACCACACACGCAACACCACACACCGAACCACCCACACACACAACACCCCCACCCCACAGCAAACCATCCCACCCCACGCGCCCATCCTCCCTGACCCCATCCCCGCCGCGGGCTGCAGTTTCTGCCGTCGCCCCGGCTGCCCTCCGCGACCCCGCAGCGCTACCGCTTGCGTGCTTGCTGCGAGCCGTCCGCCGGTCCCTCTCTGTAACCTCATGTGCGCGTGTGTGTATCTGTTTTTATCCAGTATCTGTGCGATAGCATCTCGAGGCCGCTCCAAGTTTTTCTGAGGACCCAGCTACCAGATCGGTGCCAATCCAAGCCATCATCAAGGAACGAAACAAGTACCACAACACCAACGACAGGGAACCGAACAAGATCTTCTACACGGAACGCCAAGGTCTCCGTCCCGGACCCGAAGACCGTACCTTCGCGGGACAAGTTCGCGGCCAACAACCAAAGTCGGAACCCCAAGGTCGTCAACACGGACTCGGAGGATCCCCGGACGACGAGCCCTTCATCTCGGACGCCAAGTTTGTCGAGGACCCGGACGCCAAGGCCGCCGATGCGAATACGACAAGTACTTCATCCCGAACGCCATGACCGTCGACATGACCCAAAGACCACGGATGCGCCAAGATCTATTCCGTTATCCGAGAACGCCCCCGCCGAGACCGAACCCCAGATCCGAACCCTGTCGAACCCCGAACCCCCGGACCAAGATCGCCGAACCCTAATGTGTGACCCCTTTTCTCGAGCCCTATTTTTATAAATGAAATATAAACTCGTTGCATATTAATTGTTCATCTTGCATGCATATTGTCGTGTGGTTTGGGGGCCTTATGCCGATTCACCTCATAATTAAATATGGGGCCCATATGCGGGCAAATCTATTCTCATATTGGCGTCATTTAAATTTGTGTAGCGAACCGGTAATTTATCTCGCCCTGTTAATTCAACATTTAATTTGCGGGGTAGATAAACAAATAGAATCATATATTTAATTGTCGGGACCCCCGGTTCCGCTTAATATGACCTAATTGCATCGCATCTTTGCCATGTCATACATCATGCATGCATCATGCCCGATCTTTTGCCGTTGTATTAAATATTGCATCCGGTGTTTGTTCTAGTGTTTTGCTTCTTTGCGGATAAGGCCGTTGAGTTGATGTGAGCTTCGCCCCGATCTTGGGTTGAACCTTCGGCAACGTTTTCAGGCGAGCATCTCCCCCTTTCTACCTATCTTACTTTTATAGTATTTATTCCCTCCTGTTGATCTATTGCTATCTGTGTTGCGTTGCTCTAGTTTTCGTACCCGTGATATCCCTTGCAGCCTCATATTGCCTTGGACACATCCTATTACCTGTTGTTTGGTAGATAGTTGGACTTGCGCGTCGTAGTCGCTTGCTCAAGCGCTGTTGCGTGTCGCCAAGAACCGCAGTGTTGGAGTAATTGCCGCATGTTGATGTTGGAGATGATCATGGCTTTACTTTTCGTTCACTTTAATTACTGTATAACAACTAAAATTGAAGTAAGTAAGCAGAGGCATCGGTGGGTGATAGATAATGTTGGTTTCCGACCGCCCACTTGTGTCCCGTAGGACCCCGAGTTCTTGACACCTGTTCCGAGATCGAGCGCGCTAACCACAGGTGGGGAGATATGGGCCCCCCATTGATTATTACCTGATTTCAAAGTATTGTACTGGGGGCCACAAACTAGTTTGAGGTTTTATTTTACCATCCTGTACTTATGCCATGCTTTACTTCTTTATTTACGATTGTGTGAGGAGCACGCTGTACTGTTTAGGAAGCGGAGTGTTTTCGCGGTATCGACAGTCCCAGTTTTGGGATTTGCTGTCGTTTACAGCCACTGACGCAAACCCTAAGTCCGTCTCGGAGACCGGCCGACTTCGTTGCGGGTAGACTTAGTGGGGTGGCCCCCCGTGCTTGCTTTGGGTCTGGGAACGTCATGACTTAGGCCCCGCCGACATACCGATGGGTGTATGTTAACTGATCTGGCAAAAAGGGTCGAAGTGCTTGTGGATACTTTGGTGCACCCCTGCAGGGTTAAATCTTTTCGAGAAGCCGTGTCCGCGGTTATGGACGACTTGGAGCACAGTGCTTGATCATAGACAACTATAACTAAAGTTTATTTGTTATAAATTGACTTGTATCCGATATGACTAGTAATCAGCTTCACTACAACGGAATGGCTAAGTAAAAGTACCAACAACTGCTGGGTTTTGGGGTTATCTCATGCTAATTGTATCTGATTAGTAAGTGCTGCAACTACAACGGAATGATTAACTAAAACGGCCCACTGCTTATTTTATCAGGATGATTATCTACACCTGACTAGTAATTGCTGCAACGATAACCGAATAAATAAAACTGCCAACGGTGTGAGTTCCTCGGCTGACTTCCTCGTTTGGACTCGAGGGGGAATACCAGGATGGGATTGTTTGGTGTTAGTATCCGTCTGGTTCCGGATAGGTCTTTTCTTACCCCTCTCTGATAGCCGCCAGTTATATCGAGTCTCTATAGGTTGTTTAGTGCATGTTGCGTCGTTGTCGCTTCAGTCCACCATACCTATGTAGGCGAGGACCGCCGAATTCTAGCCTCGCCGTGTACTGGCCTCAGTACTGACGCTCCTCTTTTTCCTTTGCCCTTTGTCGGCACCCCTTTTGTTTAAGCAGGTTTTGAGATCGACGCCGTTAGCAGGGTTACCCTTCCGGCTTGGCCTGGGCAGGGTTATGGACGCCATTGGTTATTCTTCAGGGCTCTTAGCCCCATTTGCCTCTTGTCCATAATTGGACGCTCTATCATTTTCAAGGTGATTTGGACTTTTGTATATTATATCTGTATTCTTGACTCATCGAGTCGCTATTGTATATATATCTGTTCTGTGGGTCCCATCGAGGACTGTTGTGTAATGTTATTACTTCGTTTTCCACCCGCACGAAAGTGCCTGGTGGGCACCTTTGAATCGTTTCTATGCGGGTTTGGCGGGATTCGCTAAAACTTGCATAGGGCCGATTCTGAGGGTGTTACAGAGTGGTATCAGAGCTCAGCAGTTGCGATACCCCACCAGTCCAGTCTGTAGGATAACCTAGCTAACGGCCGAAGTAGAGTGTCAAAACTATTTTTGCAAAATTGGTTGGATAGTTCTGATTAGGTCTGATTTTACTCCTTACCCCTCTGCTATTCTCCTCTTATCTCGACGTGTTTTGAATCCGCTCTCTTCTCTCTCTTTGAGTCCAGGATTTCTCGTGGTTGGGTTCCATCGTACCTTCAGGGTTTCGCTTCCTCCTTTGTTAACGGTGTTCTGCCATCCGGTGTTCATGCTATCAGAGGAATCCTTCATCTGTTGGATTTCTCTTTGTTCCTTCTCGTGCCTACCGGTGTTTTCCGACGCGACGACATCATCTATGCCAGATCTGATGCAGAGTCTGCATCACCCCTTTGTTCCTGAACCTTGTTTGTCAATATCTTCAGTCTGAATCCTGAGGGTTGGTTGCATAACCTATCTGTTCGTGTACAGAGTAATGCTTTGAGTGCGGGATGGAGTCGCGACCATACCACTACTCTTATCATTTGCTTTGTATATTGAATGGTGGATCGATGCAATTTTACTCCGTCCACGGAAGCTAGAGGTGGCTTTATTTGTGGATACCTCTACCTTCGCCCTTTGTTCCCGGAGTGTTCTCTGACGATCACGGACAACGACCTCTTGTTAGTGGTGTCGCGAGGATCTACACGAAGCGAGAAGACGCAGATCGCCGACCTTCCTTTCCGGTACCATGAGGCGGATCTCGAGGGCGAGATCCATTGTTAGTGGTGTCGAATTGTGGCATCCCGCAAAACCACTACTAGAAAATCGCGTTGTTTTTGTGCATTGCATCATCATGACCGCATGCTCATGTCATCATGCCACATTGCATTTGAGCATCGTCATCATCTTGCAATTGCTTGCATAAAACTATTTGCAGAAAACCTATTTTGTGTTTTCTAAAACGCCCCGTCTTTGTTCAAACGCAAAACCCGGGTCTCCGGATTATTTTGTTTTGTCTGCTATCGGTTTGCAAAAGCCCTGTTTGAAATAAATAAAATATTCAATTATTTTTTAGTGGGGCAGTCGAACGGGCCGATTCGACCCAGTCGACCACCCCCAGCATTAAAACGGTCCACCTAAACCAGCCCACCCGAATCCTAAAACTAACCAAATCTATCCTACCCACCCTGCCTCCACCTCACCCCCTCCAATCATCGCTCGCCACCTCATCTCCCCTCACCACTCCCTCCACTCAACCGCTGCCACCTCACCCCTCTTCCTCTCTTCACACAGCCGGCCCACACACGCCACACACGCAACACCACACACCGAACCACCCACACACACAACACCCCCACCCCACAGCAAACCATCCCACCCCACGCGCCCATCCTCCCTGACCCCATCCCCGCCGCCGGCTGCAGTTTCCGCCGTCGCCCCGGCTGCCCTCCGCGACCCCGCAGCGCTGCCGCTTGCGTGCTTGCTGCGAGCCGTCCGCCGGTCCCTCTCTGTAACCTCATGTGCGCGTGTGTGTGTATCTGTTTTTATCCAGTATCTGTGTGATAGCATCTCGAGGCCGCTCCAAGTTTTTTCGAGGACCCAGCTACCAGATCGGTGCCAATCCAAGCCATCATCAAGGAACGAAACAAGTACCACAACACCAACGACAGGGAACCGAACAAGATCTTCTACACGGAACGCCAAGGTCTCCGTCCCGGACCCGAAGACCGTACCTTCGCGGGACAAGTTCGCGGCCAACAACCAAAGTCGGAACCCCAAGGTCGTCAACACGGACTCGGAGGATCCCCGGACGACGAGCCCTTCATCTCGGACGCCAAGTTTGTCGAGGACCCGGACGCCAAGGCCGCCGATGCGAATACGACAAGTACTTCATCCCGAACGCCATGACCGTCGACATGACCCAAAGACCACGGATGCGCCAAGATCTATTCCGTTATCCGAGAACGCCCCCGCCAAGACCGAACCCCAGATCCGAACCCTGTCGAACCCCGAACCCCCGGACCAAGATCGCCGAACCCTAATGTGTGACCCCTTTTCTCGAGCCCTATTTTTATAAATGAAATATAAACTCGTTGCATATTAATTTTTCATCTTGCATGCATATTGTCGTGTGGTTTGGGGGCCTTATGCCGATTCACCTCATAATTAAATATGGGGCCCATATGCGGGCTAATCTATTCTCATATTGGCCTCATTTAAATTTGTGTAGCGAACCGGTAACTTATCTCGCCCTGTTAATTCAACATTTAATTTGCGGGGTAGATAAACAAATAGAATCATATATTTAATTGTCGGGACCCCCGGTTCCGCTTAATATGACCTAATTGCATCGCATCTTTGCCATGTCATACATCATGCATGCATCATGCCCGATCTTTTGCCGTTGTATTAAATATTGCATCCGGTGTTTGTTCTAGTGTTTTGCTTCTTCGCGGATAAGGCCGTTGAGTTGATGTGAGCTTCGCCCCGATCTTGGGTTGAACCTTCGGCAACGTTTTCAGGCGAGCATCTCCCCCTTTCTACCTATCTTACTTTTATAGTATTTATTCCCTCCTGTTGATCTATTGCTATCTGTGTTGCGTTGCTCTAGTTTTCGTACCCGTGATATCCCTTGCAGCCTCATATTGCCTTGGACACATCCTATTACCTGTTGTTTGGTAGATAGTTGGACTTGCGCGTCGTAGTCGCTTGCTCAAGCGCTGTTGCGTGTCGCCAAGAACCGCAGTGTTGGAGTAATTGCCGCATGTTGATGTTGGAGATGATCATGGCTTTACTTTTCGTTCACTTTAATTACTGTATAACAACTAAAATTGAAGTAAGTAAGCAGAGGCATCGGTGGGTGATAGATAATGTTGGTTTCCGACCGCCCACTTGTGTCCCATAGGACCCCGAGTTCTTGACACCTGTTCCGAGATCGAGCGCGCTAACCACAGGTGGGGAGATATGGGCCCCCCATTGATTATTACCTGATTTCAAAGTATTGTACTGGGGGCCACAAACTAGTTTGAGGTTTTATTTTACCATCCTGTACTTATGCCATGCTTTACTGCTTTATTTACGATTGTGTGAGGAGCACGCTGTACTGTTTAGGAAGCGGAGTGTTTTCGCGGTATCGACAGTCCCAGTTTTGGGATTTGCTGTCGTTTACAGCCACTGACGCAAACCCTAAGTCCGTCTCGGAGACCGGCCGACTTCGTTGCGGGTAGACTTAGTGGGGTGGCCCCCCGTGCTTGCTTTGGGTCTGGGAACGTCATGACTTAGGCCCCGCCGACATATCGATGGGTGTATGTTAACTGATCTGGCAAAAAGGGTCGAAGTGCTTGTGGATACTTTGGTGCACCCCTGCAGGGTTAAATCTTTTCGAGAAGCCGTGTCCGCGGTTATGGACGACTTGGAGCACAGTGCTTGATCATAGACAACTATAACTAAAGTTTATTTGTTATAAATTGACTTGTATCCGATATGACTAGTAATCAGCTTCACTACAACGGAATGGATAAGTAAAAGTACCAACAACTGCTGGGTTTTGGGGTTATCTCATGCTAATTGTATCTGATTAGTAAGTGCTGCAACTACAACGGAATGATTAACTAAAACGGCCCACTGCTTATTTTATCAGGATGATTATCTACACTTGACTAGTAATTGCTGCAACGATAACCGAATAAATAAAACTGCCAACGGTGTGAGTTCCTCGGCTGACTTCCTTGTTTGGACTCGAGGGGGAATACCAGGATGGGATTGTTTGGTGTTAGTATCCGTCTGGTTCCGGATAGGTCTTTTCTTACCCCTCTCTGATAGCCGCCAGTTATATCAAGTCTCTATAGGTTGTTTAGTGCATGCTGCGTCGCTGCCGCTTCAGTCCACCATACCTATGTAGGCGAGGATCGCCGAATTCTAGCCTCGCCATGTACTGGCCTCAGTACTGACGCTCCTCTTTTTCCTTTGCCCTTTGTCGGCACCCCTTTTGTTTAAGCAGGTTTTGAGATCGACGCCGTTAGCAGGGTTACCCTTCCGGCTTGGCCTGGGCAGGGTTATGGACGCCATTGGTTATTCTTCAGGGCTCTTAGCCCCATTTGCCTCTTGTCCGTAGTCAGACGCTCTATCATTTTCAAGGTGATTTGGACTTTTGTATATTATATCTGTATTCTTGACTCATCGAGTCGCTGTTGTATATATATCTGTTCTGTGGGTCCCATCGAGGACTGTTGTGTAATGTTATTACTTCGTTTTCCACTCGCACGAAAGTGCCTGGTGGGCACCTTTGAATCGTTTCTATGCGGGTTTGGCGGGATTCGCTAAAACTTGCATAGGGCCGATTCTGAGGGTGTTACACACATGGATACGGATGTGGTTAGCATGACTATGAAAATGAGCACAAAAGGTCCTAACGAAGACTATGCTCGGTGTCGTGCCAACGCAACGAGAGACCACAACTCGTTCACCCAAAAGAGGAATAAGCAACGGATTTGTGCACTTGCCTCGGTCGTGCTCTTTTCCTCTTTGCTTACAAGCTTGAGACTCTCTTTGTATTGGGAGACTATGTATCCTTCTATTTTTCTTTTGCTTTTTATTTTTCTCCTTTTTTGATTCTTTTTCTCCCTTTATATGCTACTATGTTAACTCTTGTATTTGCTCTCACACTCTCACTTTCCAAGGACAAGTGCACAATGCTTAGGCAAACACAAAATGAGTTGCTCTCATAGGATAGATACACACAAGGAAAAAGTGTTAACAAGGTGGAGCAAGTTATATCTTTAGTATTAGTGACTCGCTACCGGTGTTGGGGATGATGTTCGGTGTTGCGGTGTCGATGAGCACGGGATGTGAATATTGTTGCGGAAGCTTAAAGTTAGGAAGGCGACATGCACACGAAACACGAACAAGCTAATACTAAAATTAGCGAACAAAAATGGGGGGTGAAAAATTTGTTGTCTGACGGGTGCGGTAGTACTGCTCAAAAAGTCCGATAGTACCGGCAACCGGTAGTACCGATGTGATCAGCCAGTAGTACCGCTCGCCGGTAGTACCGCTTGTTTTGGCGGTAGTATCGCTTAGCGGATTCCTGGGCACGTGGATCTTGAACTTGAATGCACAATCGGCCCAAAAATGCTCAAATTGGCGGAAAACTGAACAAAATTGGGGCTAGGGACACACCAAGAAGGTAGATCGATACCTCCAGCAGCAGATCTATGGACCAAAACCACGAAAAACGCACCAAATCCAGAGATCAATCCGACGGAAAATTTGGGGCTCTTTTTTGGGGATTTTCGAATTTTTGGTGGATAGAAGAAAATTTTGTGGGGCAATTCGTGAGCAACGAAGCTCTGATACCACTATGTTGAGGGCAAACCTCTAGGGTGGCCCGATCTTTCACGAATCCCACTCAAATCGAGGATGGAGTGCGGGGTAAGGAGGGGAAGATGAACGCGACGAACTCACGCATGAAGAACACGATGAACACACACACGCAAAACCACGATACACACCAATAGCTCACGCCGGCGGTGACCGGTCCGGCGCAATCCCTAGGATCGGCGTCAGGCGGAGGACTCTCTCTCGAACTGGCACAGCGAGATGGGAGACTTGGTGAGGTCTTGACGTCTTGGCAAAGGGACACCGATGCCAAGTCCTTGTACAACGCGGAGGCACGATGCAAACTCCAACGAGGTTTGGGATATTTGGTGCTCCTTTGTCAAAGGAGCATGAGGCAAGAACTAGATAGATCCACAAGGGGTTTCCACTAATTCCAAATATCATGTCTAGGGTTTACAATAGAGGTGGGGGCTATATATAGGCCAGCCACAAGTTCAGGGGTAGTTTAGGCAACTAAATTATCAAAAGGGGGCGTTACAAGGCCAAAGGGCCGAGCTGGAGCGCGCAGGCCATGGGGTGTCCAGTAGTACCGGTCAGTTGAGCGGTAGTACCGGTCAGATGTGGTAGTACCGCTTGAATGGTGCGGTAGTACCAGAGCAAGCAGAAGCTTTGGCGTGAGTCTTCAGGTGCGCATGGTAGTACCACTTGCTGAGTGCGGTAGTACCGGTGGGATCTGGGGCTTCGGGTCCATCTCTCTGCCCGGGGCGGTAGTACTGCTGTCCATGAGCAGTAGTACCGCTTGTGCGGTAGTACCTCTTGTGCGGTAGTACCGCTTGTGCGGTAGTACCACTTCGAGGAGCCGGTAGTACCGGGGTCTCCTGGCAGCTGCTGGCTGCCGCGTCACTCCTCTGGCTCGTGTATTCGTACCTGATGATGCATAGTGTCGGGGCATGAAGTAGCAAGCCATCTAGGGCTATATCGAAGTCACATGAGTACAAGAGTGAATTCACCTTAGCTTGGAGAATCTTGGCTCGAGCACGAGTGACGGATCCACTTGGGGGACTTGGTGGTGTAGATGTAGGAGCGTCCGTAGGACGGGCTGCATCAGGATATTCCGTGTCTGGGGTGGAGTTTTCCCCAGGCTGGATAATCCGGCCCTCACTTGGGCCGGATAATCCGGCCCCCAAAGACTCCAACGGCTTGGTTTTGAAAGGGCGTATAAATATCCCTCCTTCCCCAACGTTCAAAACTCTTGATTCACTCGAAATTATTTAGACACTTTGCAAGAGCTCCCATTCTAGATCTCCCACTTCAACCACCCGAAGGCTTCGATCTTTGGGGGAATTGAAGGAGGAGAGAATCGTCATCGTCATCATGAATCAAGCGCATCAACTCCTCTCCATTCATTTGGAGAAATCCCTGATCTAGTATTCTTGTCAATATCTAGATCTCGTTCTTTGTTATTGATAACTTGTTCTTGTGGCAGCTTGTTGTCATTACGGGAGCCTCCAAGTTGACTGTGGAGTTGTGCCCCGCTAGTTGTGTAAAGGCACCGGTACCCGCCTCGAAGGTTCCCTATAGTGGAAAGGTGGATCAGGCCTTTGGTGGCGGGATCCATCTGAGAACAGGGTGAGGCCTATTGTGGCGTGGTGGTCTTAGTACCACCCACCCCTCCAACGCAGACGTACTTCCCTTAACAAGGAAGGAACTGTGGTCAAACAAATCCTGTGTCTCTGTGTGCTTCACTACGGTTTACTCGTTCCTCTTCCACTCGCTCTTTACTCGCTAGTAGATAGGTTTGCATATAGTGAAATTCCACCTAATAGCTTATCTAGAGAATTTACCTTTATGCTAATCCTAAAATTGAAAAAGCATTAAAATTTGAAGTAGCACCTATTCACCCCCCCTCTAGGTGCCCATGCGATCCATTTCAATTGGTATCAGAGTCCCGGCTCTTTTTTCGGGCTTAACCGCCTAAGAGAAGTATGGGTACCAAGGGAGATGGGGATGAGGCTATGGATAAGGTCACAATGGATGACCTCAAGACGTTGGAAACAACCTTGTTGAAATCCTTTGAGGCCAAGATGGAGGAGATGAATCAAATGATTGCTCATCTCACATCATCCATAGCCCCATCTCCATCCTCCTCTGAGGCTGCCACACCATCATCCAAGGATAAGGCTAACACCGGATCCAAGGATGATGAAGTGGTAGGTGAAAAACATAATGGTTCCACCTCCAAGAAGGGAAGTGGTAAGGAGGAATATAGTGAGGTTCGTCACGTATATTCCCCTGATCCACCTATCCCTCATCCTCATATAAACAGTAGGGGTGATCCACCCAAGCTTACTGCATCCTCTTTTAATCAATGGCAATTCTTAATGAAATCTCATGTTTGCAGCTCCTCAATTGAACTTTGGAGGATTATAGAAGAGGGTCTTCATATTGGAGATCATTCCAACCTGACAAGAAGAGAGGTTGTGGACAGCCAATTGAATGCTATGGCTCTCCACATGATACAACTCGGTGTGGGTCCCAAGGACATGTCCCACATTGAACATCTCAACACAGCTAAAGAAGCTTGTGATGCCCTCACCGATCTCTTTATTGGGAACGAAAGCATGAGAAGGAATAGGTATGATGCCCTGAGTAATGAAGCCGAAGGGTTCTACATGTTGGATGGTGAAAACCATGAAGACATGTATAGAAGACTCAAGGGCATTGCAACAACATTTAGAAAGCATGGAGACACCCTCATTGATGATGCATGGATAAAAAGAAAGTATGTGAGTGCCTTAATGCCTTTCGAGCCAACTTATTTGAAGAGCTTGCACGGTAGACACAACTACCATCAAATGACATCCAATGAAGTCATGCAAGAAATGGCATCATTCAAAGTTGCCGCGAAGAACGCTGAAGATGCCCGGGCTCATGCCATTGGAATGCATAAGGGAGTCAATGTTGCTCTAAAGGCCAATGTTGTTTAGCAAGATGAGGATGAAAGAGTTTTTGAGGGGGCCTCCATGGACTGCCATGATGAAGTCAAACGTGTTCATGGTGAGTACATGGCGTTTTAAGCAAGGAACTTTTGGAAGGATCCTGCCAAGGCCAAGTCAGAACTCGAGCGCAAGAATGGGTCGAGTGGAAGAAGAGAAGGCGACCCAAAACTGAGAACATGCTACAACTGTGGAGATAGGCTGCACTTTGTAGCCGAGTGTCCTTATCAAAATAGAGAAGACAATGGTGGCAGGCTCATTCTTAAAGAAAAATCCAAGGCACCTAAGAAGAAGCCATTTATTAAAAAGAATGGCCCCTACAAGAAGCAACCCAAGATCGTCTTAGTGGCACAAGAAGAATACTCCTCTGCAAGTGAAGATGAAGAGGATGAAGATAGTTCTCGCGAGGTGGCTACTATAGCCACCACATCGACTCCATCATCTCTCTTCTACTCGCCAAACGAGAACGTCATCAATAACAACGCCACTGGCCTTATGGCAAGAGGGTCCGAGGTATCAAGTTCTAACTCTTAATTTCCTAAGACTAACATAAATTTGGATATGGATGATCATGATAGTCTTAAAATGAAAGAAGAAGTTATTGCTTTGGACAAGTTTTTCACTAACCTGCAAGGTGAGCACAAACTCCATTTTTATGCTCTTATGAGTCAACTTGCTCAAGCCGAAGATCTTATTAAAGAAAAGGGCAGAATTGAAAGAGAAGATGCCTTGGAGATAGCTTCTTTGAAGAATGCTTTGGAAGAAGAAGAGGAAGCTCGAGTGTCTTTGGAAGAGAGACTCGAATCCACTGAGTAGTCACATGAAAAGTTGTGGCTCAGATCATCAAAGAACGTGACAATGCTCTTACCAAGGTAAAGAAACTAAAGAAAGAAAGGATTGAATTTGGGGCTGCTCATGCTAGACTCTTGGAGAAGTTTGACAAACTTGACAGTGTTCACAAGGCATTCAAGAGTGATCACTCTACTCTAAATGAGTCTCATGATCAGCTCCAAACTCAATTGAAGCTGCATGATGTGCCAAGTACCTCCACATCATCTTATGGTAAAGAAGATCTTGCAAGAGGTTCTCAACACAAAGGTAAAGAGGTTCTTGATGAGATACTGAGCAAGCAAAAGACAAACAATAGAAAAGAAGGTCTTGGTTACATTCCCAAGACAAAGAACAAGAAAAACAACAAGAAGAAGAAGAGCAAGACTGCTCAACCAAAAACTAGCAACATCACCAATGACGAGTCTAATTATGATGGTTTTGCAGGGGCTAACAATCCTAACTTTGAGTTATATTGCGATTATTATGGTGATGTTTATGCTAGTTATGTAGGCTCTTATGATTGTTACATTCCTTGGTCTATTTGGGTCCCCAAGACCCTTGTCACTATCATGAGAGGACCCATTGAAAAATGGGTACCTAAAACCAAGAAGTAACTTTATTGTAGGGCTATGCTTCCGGTGGGTCTAAATGGGTACTCGATAGCGGATGCACGAGTCATATGACCGGAAGCAAGGAGATCATCACGGAGATGCGGCCAAATCATGATCATATAACCGTCTCCTATGGTGGCTAGTCAAAATCTGAGGTATTGGGTCTCGGCAAAGTTGTGGTAGCTCACGATATCTCTCTCGTGGACGTCATGCTTGTTGAGACCCTCGGGTACAATTTACTTTCAGTTCGCGCCCTTGGTAAGATGGGCTTTGCAGTTTATATTGATGTTGATTTGGTGGTACTCTTGTGGAGCAAGTCTCTAAAAGTCGCTTTCATGGGATATGTCGAAAATGACCTGTACATGGTGGACTTTTCGGGGAAAACCACTACAGGCCCGATGTGTCTTTTTGGAAAGTCTGACGTGGGTTGGCTATGGCATCGCCGACTAGCCCACGTCAATATGAGAACTTTGCAAAGTCTCCACAAGGGTGGCCACATCCTTGGACTAAAAGAAAATGTCTCCTTTGCCAAAGATCGTGTTTGCAGGGCTTATGTTGAAGGGAAAATGCATGACTCTCTTCATCGTAGGAAGACTATTATCTCGTCAAAAAGGATCTTAGAGATCCTACATGTGGACCTCTTCGGACCTCCATCTCATGCAAGCCTCGGTGGGAAGAAGTACTGTCTTGTGATCGTTGATGATTACTCAAGATACACTTGGGTTTATTTCTTCAAGTTGAAGAGTGAAACTCAACAAAAGGTCATCGACTTTGCCAATGAGGTTCAACGTCAACACAACGTCCCTATTCTGGCTATAAGAAGTGATAACGGCTCTGAGTTCAAGAACTACACCTTAAATGAGTTCCTAAGTGAAGAGGGGATAAGACATCAATATTCCGCTGCATACACCCCTCAACAAAATGGTGTAGCCGAGAGGAAAAATCGGACTCTAATGGATATGGCAAGGTCAATGCTAGCTGAATTCAAGTCTCCTTATAATTTCTAGGCTCAAGCAATCTCTATCGCTTGCCGCTCATCCAACCGTTTATACCTCTGTAAAATCTTGCACAAGACTCCATATGAAATACTTACCAGTAACAAGCCAAACATCTCATACTTTCGGGTATTTGGGTGTAAGTGTTTCTTTCTCATCAAGGGAGTTCGTTTATCTAAGTTTGAATCTAAGGCTCTAGAAGTTATTTTTGTTGGTTATGGTGCCGAATCCAACACTTATAGAGTCTACAATAAGCTCTCTACAACTGTTGTAGAATCTTGTAGTGTGGTGTTCGAAGAAAATGATGGCTCCCGTGCGGGGCAAGTTGATGTTTGTGATGCAGATGTTGAAATACCCCAAGATGCCATAAGAAGAATGGGCATCGGATTTTTCTGCCCCATTGAGGAACCCCTTGTGGCGGATCGGGAAGGACAATGCTCTACTCTTGAAGAGCCCTCATCTACACATACTCATCATGTTCCAACCACGGGAGTAACTTCTACACCATCTCCATCAACTGCTGAAGGTCAAGATGTTCCAGAAAGCTCTAGGCCAGATTATCCGGCCACCCCACTCCTGACGACCAAATTGCTCCTGGTGCTGAAGAAATCACTGCAAACTCCAGGCCGGATTTTCCGGCTGGCCTCGGATTTTCCGACCCCTCGCCAGTTCAAGCAAGTCCCAGACAACCTGATGAAGCTGCTACAAGTTCTCCCAGGCCGGATTATCCGGCCTCTCCATTGGCCGGATTATCCGGCCCTGAATCACCTGTTTTTCAGCAGTCTCCTGTTACGGCTGCTGACCCACCTCAAGGGCACACTTCATCACCGCCTACTACTATTTTCCCAGATTCTAATCAAGGTCGAGCAAATGATTCCAATGAAGATTCAAGTGATGAAACTATTCCACCAAGAGACAACAAGCTTATTGAACTTCGTCGCAAGGCTCGTGCTGATCGGAACCTTGAGTTAAGAGGTCACACCCTCGACAAGGTTGTAGGTGACCTACGATGAAGGGTTTCTACAAGAAGGGAATTGGCAAGTTTTGGTGATCATCAAGCTCACATCTAAATGGTGGAACCCAAGAAAGTTTTTGAAGCTCTTGAAGGTACGGACTGGGTTGTTACTATGCATGAAGAATTGAATAATTTCGAGCGCAACAAGGTCTGGAAACTCGTGGAGAAACCCAAAGATTGCCGCAATGTTATCGGCACTAAATGGATATTTAAAAACAAGCAAGATGAGAATGGCATTGTTGTGAGGAACAAGGGAAAACTTGTGGCACAAGGCTACTCTCAAGTTTAGGGCATTGACTTCGGCGAGACCTATGCTCCAGTGGCTCGACTTGAGTCCATCTGTATCCTTCTTGCTTATGCTGCCCATAACAATTTTAAATTGCAGCAAATGGACGTCAAGAGTGCCTTCCTTAATGGTCCTCTACATGAGTTGGTATATGTAAAGCAACCCCCGCGATTTGAGGATCCTAACTTCCCGAACCATGTCTACAAACTCGATAAGGCACTCTATGGCCTTAAACAAGCCCCACGTGCGTGGTATGAGCACCTTAAAGAGCTTTTGCTAGACCGTGGCTTCGAAATTGGGCAAATCGATCCCACTCTTTTTACTAAGAAGGTTAAGGGGGAGCTCTTCGTATGCCAACTATATGTAGACGATATCATCTTTGGTTCTACTAATAAAGCTTTTAATGATGAATTCTCAAAGCTTATGACTAACAAGTTTGAGATGTCTATGATGGGGGAATTACGGTTCTTTCTTGGATTCGAGATCAAGCAACTTAGACAAGGAACCTTCATCAATCAAGCAAAGTACATCCAAGACATGCTCAAGAGATTCAAGATGACGGATCTTAATGGTGTCACCACTCCGATGCAAACAAAATGTCACCTTGAACTTAACCCATATGGTAAAGATGTGGACCAAAAGGTATATCGGTCCATGATCGGCTCTCTTCTTTACCTCTGCGCATCTAAACCCGATATTGTGTTGAGTGTGGGTGTGTGTGCAAGGTATCAAGTAGCTCCTAAAGAAAGCCACTTAGTGGAGGTCAAGAGGATCTTTCGATATTTGGTTCATTCCCCTAACTTTGGTCTATGGTATCCCAAGGGCTCCAATTTCTCTCTATGTGGTTATACTGATTCAGATTGGGCTGGTGATAAGGATGATCGGAAATCCACTTCTGGAGCTTGTCAATTCTTGGGAAGATCTCTAGTGTGTTTGGCATCTAAAAAGCAGAATTGTATCTCTCTCTCCACCGCCGAAGCTGAATATGTTGCTGCTGCTAGTGCTTGCACTCAGTTATTGTGGATGAGGCAAACTTTAAAGGAATACGGTGTCAATTGTGATAAAGTGCCTCTTTTATGTGATAATGAAAGTGCAATCAAAATTGCGTACAATCCGGTACAGCACACAAGGACAAAGCATATTGAGATCTGGAATCATTTTATTCGAGACCATGTTGGTCGAGGCGATAGTGATCTATATTTTGTGAGCACGAAGAACCAACTTGCTGATATTTTTACGAAGCCTCTTGATGAAGCAAGATTCTGGTACTTGAGGAATGAGCTAAATATCAGTGATTCTGGGAGTTTGTCTTGATTACCCATGCACTCACTCATACATCTCAGTCTTTTGGTCTAGATGTGGGCATGGATATAGGGGGAGTGTGGTCCTAATTAATTGGGCTAACCCTCCCCCCATAATTCCAAAAGCAAGATAAATTATTTCTCTTAATATCATCTTGTGATATGTGAGCTTATTGATGAGTATTGGTCGTGAACCCAAGATATATCTCCGCGGTGTCACACCATACACTCCAACAAGGTGGCTTCGGCCACCGCCCTCTCCCTTGGGGAGAATTGGATTTTTATGGATCTTTTTGGTTGTTTTTGCTCATCTCATGTTCTTATGGGAATCACACTCAATTTTGACGTTTATTTGATTTGGTTCTTGCAATTTTGAGTGTATAGTACCATCTCAGTTTGTCTTTCTTAATCCTAAGCCTTTCTCCACCCCTAAGCCATCTATTCTTGCACACAAGTCCCTTGTACACCTTGTGGGGGTGTTGTTTGGGTACGTGCGGGCCTGAATCTGTGTATAACAGAAATTTAGATTTGAGGCTGCATAATACGGCCCAAGTGTAGGACAGATAATCCGGCCCTGGCAGATTTCATCTTAAAGGGCAGGGATCGGGGGGAAGGGCTCATAACGAGCAACACTTCTCCCCCAACCCTCTCCTCCCACTCAGCCGCCGCCTGCTATCCCCCACCCTCCCCGGAACCTCTCCGGCCACCGGATTTTTCGGGACTCCCCGGATCTTCTTCTCCGCGCCTCCGGGTACCTTCTCCTCCGTGTTCTTCCTCCAATGAGTGAGGGTAACTCCCTCTCTCCCCATCTTTGGCTAGATGTGTTATTTATTGGGTGGAACATTGTCTAGATGGATGTTTTTTCGTGTAGAGATCATAGTCTTGTAGTTTCTAGGCCCGTTCTACTTTTTGCATTCAATCTGGGTGAAGTCGGAAATTTCTGCCAGGGCCGGATTATCCGCCCCTGGCCAGGCCGGATAATCCGGCCTGACAGATTCAACTCTGGTTCCGTTTCACCATATTGTGTGCATTGAGTAGATTTGACTTATGAACTTTTTGACTACTTTTTCCATGCTCTCTCATGGACTTGTGTGTATGCTTATCCCCATGCTATCGCCCTTGTTCTCCTCACATGTGGTTCTAGTGTTCCCAAGACCTACAAGCGCCGTCCTCATGGTAAGTACTTTTGGGACGACGGACAGGGTAACTTAGTGGACGAGGTTGAGTTGAGGAGAAGAAAGAACGAAGAGAAACGCATGGCTGAACACGCAAAGAGGACTAGAAAGGGGGTGTCCAAAAGGAAGGTCAAGGAGCCCAAGATCAACTACAAGGCTTTGGATCCAGTTACTTATTCCTCTATCCGTCACCGTGATTTGTTTGCAGAGTTGCCTCGTGATTCTGAGCTAGGAGATGCTCGCTTTTGGTGTGCTGAACAGAAAGGTATTTTTGAAGATGTGTATGCCAGGCTGAACATTAGGCCTATGCACCCGTTGGTTCTTGCTGAGGCTTTGGAGAAGCCCCACCTTGTGGATGCCATGTATGTGGCTGAGCGGATGGGGCTGCACCATCTCATGTCTCTCCAGTGCTCATATGACTCTGCGGTGGTGAAGCAGTTCTTTTCCACTTTGGTTATTTATGGCGATGCGCATCACACTATGAAGTGGATGACTCATGACAGGCCTATGACTGCTGATTTCCGTGTGTTTGCTGAGGTTCTTGGATACAATTTCCGCAGCAGGGATATGGCTAGTGGCCACCGCATCATCACTCAGCTGAAGCCCAACAAAGATGCAGCCCTCTCTCCTTGCACAATGGACAACGGCATTGTGGGCACTCTTGTTGGTCTTGCTCCTATCTATGCTGCTTTGGTCGGTCTCTTCCATGATTCCATCACTCCAAGTGGAGGCAACAATGATAGCATCTGTGGTCACCTTGTTCAGCTCCTTGCTTTCTCTCATGAGGTTGCCTCATGCGAGTATGAGTCCGTGCAATACAAGTTAGATGTGATGGACTTCATCTACCATAAATTGATTGATGCAATGTTCAACCGGCTGTCCATTCCTTATGCTCCCTACATTATGATGCTCATCGGGCACCTGCTTCCTTCTGAAGATTTCAACATTGATGTTGTGCATAAGGCAAAGAAGATCTACACCAAGGTTCAGAAGACCTCTCACCCCTCTTCTGCTCCTGAGGGTCTCATGAGAGATGCTCGCAGGCCTGCAGTGCCCCCTGTTGCTCGTGAGATCAAGCAGTTGAACTGGTTCCAGTGGCACATCTTGTGCATGGGCGTGGACACACGCAAGGGCCAGTATGAGGCGTACAAGCAGTGCCATGAGTTGACTCACTCTCAGCAGCTCATCCTTCACCATGTGTCCGGTTCTTCTAGTGATCCCCCGGCTCCTACCCCTCCCACACCCTATGCCCGATGGAACTCTTCCTCCGGGCTGAACTATGGAGAGCTGCAGCGTCACTTGTTCCCCTCTACAGCCACTATTAATGATGAGGATGATGACACCGAGGAGCTTGAAGATGAGGACGGGGATGGGAACGAGGACGAGGACGAGGACAAGGATGAGGACTACGAGTGATCCCTTGGGGCGCTAGCATCGCTCTTCTTCCTTTTTGGCGCCTCGATGCCAAAGGGGGAGAAGTAGTTCTATTAGGTCTTTGAGGATTTGCATGGGTCGGGCATAAGCACTTGCATTTTTCCTATTCGTCGTTTTCTCGCTTGTGCCCATTTAGCGTTGAACTTTAAATTTGTGGTTTGTTTGAGACTCTGTGATGGTGGTTTTCTGGATTTATCTCATGGATTATGCTTATGGATTCATCTATTCATATCCTATTATGCTGGGAATCTTTATCGAGGAAGGCGCTTATATTGTTTATCACGTTGATAATTGTGGCTATTTCAAGGATGCCTCTCTCCCTATCTCGGTGGTATGATTATGTTGTTCATATGTCAATGGAATAGATTCACCTATTTGTGTGCATTTGTACTTAAATGCAAAATTCTAATATGCACACATTGAGGGGGAGTCTCTTCCATGTTTATTGCTGGTAGTCTTGTGTTCCTTTCCTACAAATCCTAGTATTGTCATCTAACACCAAAAAGGGGGAGATTGAAAGAACATTTCATGTTTTCCTGTGTTTTGTGTGTTAGATAACAATACTATGGAGTTTTCTCATGTGCGCTAAGTGTGCAGGAGGTTTGGGGGGGACGGATTATCTGCCCCACCAAGGGCCGGATAATCCGGCCTACCTCATTGATCAAAGGCTGCCAAGGCACGTCACCCAGAGAGGGGGCGGATTATTGCCCGGAAAATCCGAACTGGGGCGGTTTTTCTTCCCCAGGCAGGATAATCCGGTTATCGCATGGGCCAGATAATTCGGCCCCCAGAATTTGACCATAGCCTACCAAGGCGCGTCGCTCGGAGTCCGGTCGGATTTTCTCCCGGAAAATCCGAACTGGGCGATTTTTCCTCCCCAGGTCGGATAATCCGGCCTTCACATGGGGCCGGATAATCCGGCCCCCAGAAGACGATCAAGGGCAAGCTCGGCGCGACACTTAGAGAGGGGGCGGATTATCTGCCGGATATTCCGTGTCTGGGGCGGAGTTTTCCCCAGGCCGGATAATTCGGCCCTCACTTGGGCCAGATAATACGGCCCCCAAAGACTCCAATGACTTGGTTTTGAAAGGGGTATAAATATCCCTCCTTCCCCAACGTTCAGAACTCTTGATTCACTCGAAATTATTCAGAAACTTTGCAAGAGCTCCCATTCTAGATCTCCCACTTTAACCACCCGAAGGCTTCGATCTTTGGGGGTATTGAAGCAGGAGAGAATCGTCCTCGTCATCACGAATCAAGCGCATCAACTCCTCCTCATTCATTTGGAGAAATCCCTGATCTAGTATTCTTGTCAATATCTAGATCTCTTTCTTTGTTTTTGATAACTTGTTCTTGTGGCAGCTTGTTGTCATTACGGGAGCCTCCGAGTTGATTGTGGAGTTGTGCCCCGCTAGTTGTGTAAAGGCACCAGTACCCGCCTTGAAGGGTCCCTATAGTGGAAAGGTGGATCAGGCCTTTGGTGGCGGGATCCATCGGAGAACAGGGTGAGGCCTATTGTGGCGTGGTGGTCTTAGTACCGCCCACCCCTCCAACGCAGACGTACTTCCCTTAATAAGGAAGGAACTGCGGCTAAACAAATCATGTGTCTCCGCGTGCTTCACTACGGTTTACCTGTTGATTGTTCCTCTCCCACTCACTCTTTACTCGCTAGTACATAGGTTTGCATATAGGGAAATTCCACCTAATAGCTTATCTAGAGAATTTACCTTTATGCTAGGCCTAAAATTGAAAAAGCATTAAAATTTGAAGTAGCACCTATTCACCCCCCCTCTAGGTGCCCATACGATCCATTTCAAGTGGTGGATCCATGTGGTTCATGAAAAGAACACACATGCAATGACTCTGGTGGATCCATATGTGGTTTGTGAAAATAACACACATGCAATGACTCTAGTATTGGTTCATGAAAAGAATACACATGCAATGACACTGGTGGATCCATGTGGTTCATGAAAAGAACACACATACAATGACTCTAGTGGATCCATATGTGGTTTATGAAAAGAACACACATACAATGACACTGGTGGATCCATATGTGGTTTGTGAAAACAACACACATTCAATGAACTCTACTGGATCCATGTGGTTTGTGAAAAGAACACACATTCAATAAACTCTAGTGGATCCATATGTGGTTTATGAGAATAACACACATGGAATGACTCTAGTTGTGGTTCATGAAAAGAACAGACAAGTAATGACTCTAGCTGTGGTTAATGAAAAGAACACTTATGCAATGACTCTAGTGGATCCATATGTGGTTTGCGAAAAGAACACACATTCAACGACACTGGTGGATCCATGTGGTTTATGAAAAGAACGGGCATGCAACGACTCTGGTGCATCCATATGTGGTTTGTGAAAAGAACACACATGCAATGACTCTAGTGGATCCAAGTGGTTTATGAAAAGAACATACATGCAATGACTCTGGTGGATCCATATGTGGTTTGTGAAAAGAACACACATGCAACGACTCTAGTTGTGGTTCATGAAAAGAACACACATACAATAACACTGGTGGATCCATATGGTTCATGAAAAGATCACACATGCAATGACTATGGTTGATCAATATGTGGTTTATGAAAATAACACACATGCAATGACTCTAGTGGATCCATATGTGGTTTGTGAAAATAACACGCATGTAATGACACTGGTGGATCCATATGGTTCATGAAAATAACACACATGCAATGACTCTGGTGGATCCATATGTGGTTTATGAAAAGAACAGACTTGCAATGACTCTAGCTATGGTTTATGAAAAGAACACACATGCAATGACACTTGTGGATCCATATGTGGTTTGTGAAAAGAACAGACAAGTAATGACTCTAGCTGTGGTTAATGAAAAGAACACTTATGCAATGACTCTAGTGGATCCATTTGTGGTTTGCGAAAAGAACACACATTCAACGACACTGGTGGATCCATGTGGTTTATGAAAAGAACGGGCATGAAACGACTCTGGTGCATCCATATGTGGTTTGTGAAAAGAACACACATGCAATGACTCTAGTGGATCCAAGTGGTTTATGAAAAGAACATACATGCAATGACTCTGGTGGATCCATATGTGGTTTGTGAAAAGAACACACATGCAACGACTCTAGTTGTGGTTCATGAAAAGAACACACATACAATAACACTGGTGGATCCATATGGTTCATGAAAAGATCACACATGCAATGACTATGGTTGATCCATATGTGGTTTATGAAAATAACACACATGCAATGACTCTAGTGGATCCATATGTGGTTTGTGAAAATAACACGCATGTAATGACACTGGTGGATCCATATGGTTCATGAAAATAACACACATGCAATGACTCTGGTGGATCCATATGTGGTTTATGAAAAGAACAGACTTGCAATGACTCTAGCTATGGTTTATGAAAAGAACACACATGCAATGGCACTTGTGGATCCATATGTGGTTTGTGAAAAGAACACACATTCAATGTCTCTAGTTGTGGTTCATGAAAAGAACATCCATGCAATAACACTGGTGGATCCATGTGGTTCATGAAAAGAACAGACATGCAATGACTCTGGTGGATCCATATGTGGTTTGTGAAAATAACACATATGCAATGACTCTAGTTGTGGTTCATGAAAAGAACACACATGCAATGACACTGGTGGATCCATGTGGTTTGTGAAAATAACACACATGCAATGACTCTGGTGGATCCATGTGGTTTATGAAAAGAATAGACATGCGATGACTCTAGCTGTAGTTTATGAAAAGAACACATATGCAATGACACTTGTGGATCCATATGTGGTTTGCGAAAAGAACACACATTCAATGAACTCTAGTGGATCCATGTGGTTTGTGAAAAGAACACACATTCAATGAACTCTAGTGGATCTATATGTGGTTTATGAGAAAAACACACATGCAATGACTCTGGTTGTGGTTCATGAAAAGAACAGACATGCAATGACTAACTGTGGTTAATGAAAAGAACACACATGCAATGACTCTAGTGGGTCCATATGTGCTTAATGAAAATAACACACATGCAATGACACCGGTGGATCCATATGTGGTTGGTGAAAAGAACACACTTTCAATAACACTGGTGGATCCATGTGGTTTATGAAAAGAACAGACATGCAATGACTCTGGTGGATCCATATGTGGTGTGTGAAAAGAACACACATTCAATGACTCTAGTTGTGGTTCATGAAAAGAACACACACGCAATGGTACTAGTGGATCCATGTGGTTCATGAAAAAGAACACACATGCAATGACTCTAGTGGATCCATATGTGGTTGATGAAAAGAACAACATGCAATGACTCTAGTGCTGGTTTAGGATAAGAACACACATGCAATGACTCTAGTGGTTCCATATGTGGTTTGCAAAAAGAACACACATGCAATGACTTTCATAAACCATGTGGTTTATGAAAAGAACAGACATGCAATGACTCTGGCAGATCCATATGTGGTTTGTGAAAGGAAGACACGTTTAATGACTCTAGTTGTGGTTCATGAAAAGAACACACATGCAATGACACTGGTGGATCCATCTTGTTCATGAAAAGAACACACATGCAATGACTTTGGTGGATCCATATGTTGTTTATGAAAAGAACACACATGCAATGACTCTAGTGCTGGTTTAGGATAAGAACACACATTCAATGACTCTAGTGGATCCATATGTGGTTTGTGAAAAGAACACACATGCAATGACTCTAGTTGTGGTTCATGAAAAGAACACACATGCATTGACACTGGTGGATCCATGTGGTTCATGAAAAGAACAGACATGCAATGACTCTGGTGGATCCATATGTGGTTTGTGAAAATAACACACATGCAATGCCTCTATTTGTGATTCATGAAAAGAACAGACATGTAATGAACACACATACATGCATATGTGGTTTGTGAAAAGAACACACATGCAATGACTCTAGTTGTGGTTCATGAAAAGAATGGACATGTAATGACTCTAGCCGTGGTTAATGAAAAGAACACACATGCAATGAGTCTAGTGGATCCATATGTTGTTAATGAAAAGAACACACATGCAATGATACTAGTGGATCCATATGTGGTTTGTGAAAAGAACACAAATTCAATGACACTGGTGGATCCATGTGGTTTATGAAAAGAACAAACATGCATTCACTCTGGTGGATCCATATATTGTTTGTGAAAAGAACACACATTCAATGGCTCTAGTTGTGGTTCATGAAAAGAACACACATGCATTAACACTGGTGGATCCAGGTGGTTCATGAAAAGAATAGACATGCAATGACTCTTGTGGATCCATATGTAGTTTGTGAAAATAACACACATGCAATGCCTCTAGTTGTGGTTCATGAAAAGAACACATATGCAATGACACTGGTGGGCCCATGTGGTTCATGAAAAGAACTCACATACAATGACTCTGGTGGATCCATATGTGGTTTATGAAAAGAACATACATGTAATGACTAGTTGTGGTTTATGAAAAGAACACACATGCAATGACACTGGTGGATCCATATGTGGTTTGTGAAAAGAACACACATTCAATGAACTCTAGTGGATCCATATGGTTTGTGAAAAGAACACACATTCAGCGAACTGCAGTGGATCTATATGTTGGTTATGAGAATAACACACATGCAATGACTCTAGTTGTGGTTCATGAAAAGAATAGCCAAGTAATGACTCTAGTTGTGGTTAATAAAATGAACACACATGCAATGACTCTAGTGGATCCATATGTGCAATCGACTTTGGTGTGCGGACCGCCTTATGATGAGGGAATGGCCCAACTGCTATTTTTGCCTGTTGTGCGTCCGCCACCTGGAGACCGCAAAGCACCTGTTCCTCGACCGCCCCTTCGCTCGCATCCTTTGGGCCGCCATTGCGGCGTGGCCTCACTGCTCCGGTCTGGCTCCACGCTCCTGGAGCATGCACTCATCGCTCCTGGATGCATGGGAGGCAATGATCGCAGCTACCGATTGCGAGCACAAAGAAGGTATCCGCTCCTTGATCATATTGGTGTCATGGGAGCTTTGGAAGGAGCAAAACAACCGCGTCTTCAAGGACAAGTCTTCATCGCTGCGCCGCCTAGTCCAGCTCGCTCGAGATGAGGCCCAAAGCTGGGTCTTTGCCGGAGCAAAGAGGCTCAAAAGGCTGATTTGGGAGCCACCCTGATTTTTGTGCCTATATAGTCCTAGTCCTTGTTTTTCAGTCCTCTTATTCTTTCTTTTTGCTTACCCCTTTGGTGTAATACCAACATGTAAATATTCTACCTTCTATCAAAATCGGAAGCCAGCAATTGCTGGATCTTTCAAAAAATGACTTTCATAAACCATGTGGTTTATGAAAAGAACAGACATGCAATGACTCTGGCGGATCCATATGTGGTTTGTGAAAAGAAGACACATTCAATGACTATAGTTGTGGTTCATGAAAAGAACACACATGGAATGACACTGGTGGATCCATGTGGTTCATGAAAAGAACACACATGCAATGACTCTGGTGGATCCATATGTGCTTTATGAAAAGAACACACATGCAATGACTCTAGTGCTGGTTTACGATAAGAACACACATGCAATGACTCTAGTGGATCCATACGTGGTTTGTCAAAAGAACACACATGCAATGACTCTAGTGGATCCATACGTGGTTTGTCAAAAGAACACACATGCAATGACTCTAGTTGTGGTTCATGAAAAGAATAAACATGCAATGAGTGTAGCCGTGGTTACTGAAAAGAACACACATGCAATGACTCTAGTGGATCCATATGTGGTTAATGAAAAGAACACACATGCAATGACACTAGTGGATCCATATGTGGTTTGTGAAAAGAACACAAATTCAATGACACTGGTGGATCCATGTGGTTTATGAAAAGAACAAACATGCAATGACTCTGATGGATCCATATGTGGTTTGTGAAAATAACACACATTCAATGGCTCTAGTTGTGGTTCATGAAAACAACACACATGCATTGACACTGGTGGATCCATGTGGTTCATGAAAAGAACAGACATGCAATGACTCTGGTGGTTCCATATGTGGTTTGTGTAAATAACACACATGCAATGCCTCTAGTTGTGGTTCATGAAAAGAACACATATGCAATGACACTGGTGGGTCCATGTGGTTCATGAAAAGAACACACATACAATGACTCTGGTGGATCCATATGTGGTTTATGAAAAGAATAGACATGTAATGCCTAGTTGTGGTTTATGAAAAGAACACACATGCAATGACACTGGTGGATCCATATGTGGTTTGTGAAAAGAACACACATTCAATGAACTCTAGTGGATCCATGTGGTTTGTGAAAATAACACACATTCAATGAACTCTAGTGGATCTATATGTGGTTTATGAGAAAAACACACATGCAATGACTCTGGCGGATCCATATGTGGTTTGTGAAAGGAAGACACATTTAATGACTCTAGATGTGGTTCATGAAAAGAACACACATGCAATGACACTGGTGGATCCATGTTGTTCATGAAAAGAACACACATGCAATGACTCTAGTGGATCCATATGTGTTTTATGAAAAGAACACACATGCAATGACTCTAGTGCTAGTTTAGGATAAGAACACACATGCAATGACTTTAGTGGATCCATATGGGGTTTGTGAAAAGAACACACATGCAATGACTCTAGTTGTGGTTCATGAAAAGAATAGACATACAATGACTCTAGCCGTGGTTAACAAAAAGAACACACATGCAATGACTCCAGTGTATCCATATGTGGTAAATGAAAAGAATACACATGCAATGACACTAGTGGATCTATATGTGGTTTGTGAAAAGAACACAAATTCAATGACACTGGTGGATCCATGTGCTTTATGAAAAGAACAAAAATGCAATGACTCTGGTGGATCCATATGTGGTTTGTGAAAAGAACACACATTCAATGGCTCTAGTTGTGGTTCATGAAAAGAACACACATGCATTGACACTGGTGGATCCATGTGGTTCATGAAAAGAACAGACATGCAATGACTCTGGTGGATCCATATGTGGTTTGTGAAAATAACACACATGCAATGCCTCTATTTGTGGTTCATGAAAAGAACACATATGCAATGACACTGGTGGGTCCATGTGGTTCATGAAAAGAACACACATACAATGACTCTGGTGGATCCATATGTGGTTTATGAAAAGAATAGACATGTAATGCCTAGTTGTGGTTTATGAAAAGAACACACATGCAATGACATTGGTGGATACATATGTGGTTTGTGAAAAGAACACACATTCAATGAACGCTAGTGGATCCATGTGGTTTGTGAAAAGAACACACTTCAACGAACTCCAGTGAATATATATGTGGTTTATGAGAATAACACACATGCAATGACTCTAGTTGTGGTTCATGAAAAGAACAGACAAGTAATGACTCTAGCTGTGGTTAATGAAAAGAACAGACATGCAATGACTCTAGTGGATCCATATGTGGTTAATGAAAAGAACACACATGCAATGACTCTAGTGGATCCACATATGGTTTGTGAAAATAACACACATTCAATGACACTAGTGGATCCGTGTGGTTTATGAAAAGAACAGACATGCAATGACTCTGATGGATCCATATGTGGTTTGTGAAAAGAACACACATTCAATGACTCTAGTTGTGGTTCATTAAAAGAACACACATGCAATGGCACTGGTGGATCCATGTGGTTCATGAAAAAGAACACACATGCAATGACTCTGGTGGATCCATATGTGGTTTATGAAATGAACAACATGCAATGACTCTAGTGCTGGTTTAGGATAAGAACACACACGCAATGACTCTAGTGGTTCCATATGTGGTTTGCAAAAAGAATACACATGCAATGACTTTCATAAACCATGTGGTTTGTGAATAGAACAGACATGCAATGACTCTGGCGGATCCATATGTGGTTTGTGAAAGGAAGACACATTTAATGACTCTAGTTGTGGTTCATGAAAAGAACACACATGCAATGACACTGGTGGATCCATGTTGTTCATGAAAAGAACACACATGCAATGACTCTGGTGGGTCCATATATGGTTTATGAAAAGAACACACATGCAATGACTCTAGTGCTTGTTTAGGATAAGAACACACATGCAATGACTCTAGTGGATCCATATGTGGTTTGTCAAAAGAACACACATGTAATGGCTCTAGTTGTGGTTCATGAAAAGAATAGACATGCAATGACTCTAGCCGTGGTTAACAAAAAGAACACACATGCAATGACTCTAGTGGATCCATATGTGGTTAATGAAAAGAACACACATGCAATGACACTAGTGGATCCATATGTGGATTGTGAAAAGAACACAAATTCAATGACACTGGTGGATCCATGTGGTTTATGAAAAGAACAAACATGCAATGACTCTGATGGATCCATATGTGGTTTGTGAAAATAACACGCATTCAATGGATCTAGTTGTGGTTCATGAAAACAACACACATGCATTGACACTGGTGGATCCATGTGGTTCATGAAAAGAACAAACATGCAATGACTCTGGTGGTTCTATATGTGGTTTGTGTAAATAACACACATGCAATGCCTCTAGTTGTGGTTCATGAAAAGAACACATATGCAATGACACTGGTGGGTCCATGTGGTTCATGAAAAGAACACACATACAATGACTCTGGTGGATCCATATGTGGTTTATGAAAAGAATAGACATGTAATGCCTAGTTGTGGTTTATGAAAAGAACACACATGCAATGACACTGGTGGATACATATGTGGTTTGTGAAAAGAACACACATTCAATGAACTCTAGTGGATCCATGTGGTTTGTGAAAAGAACACACATTCAATGAACTCTAGTGGATCTATATGTGGTTTATGAGAAAAACACACATGCAATGACTCTAGTTGTGGTTCATGAAAAGAACAGACATGCAATGACTCTAGCTGTGGTTAATGAAAAGAGCACACATGCAATGACCCTAGTGGATCTATATGTGGTTAATGAAAATAACACACATGCAATGACACTGGTCGATCGATATGTGGTTTGTGAAAAGAACACACTTTCAATGACACAGTGGTCCATGTGGTTTATGAAAAGAATAGACATGCAATGACTCTGGTGGATCCATATGTGGTTTGTGAAAAGAACACACATTTAATGACTCTAGTTGTGGTTCATGAAAAGAACACACACGCAATGGCACTGGTGGATCCATGTGGTTCATGAAAAATAACACACCTGCAATGACTCTGGTGGATCCATATGTGGTTTATGAAAAGAACAGCATGCAATGACTCTAGTGCTGGTTTAGGATAAGAACACACATGCAATGACTCTAGTGGTTCCATATGTGGTTTGCAAAAAGAACACACATGCAATGACTTTCATAAACCATGTGGTTTATGAAATGAACAGACATGCAATGACTCTGGCGAATCCATATGTGGTTTGTGAAAGGAAGACACATTTAATGACTCTAGATGTGGTTCATGAAAAGAACACACATGCAATGACACTGGTGGATCCATGTTGTTCATGAAAAGAACACACATGCAATGACTCTAGTGGATCCATATGTGGTTTATGAAAAGACCACACATGCAATGACTCTCGTGCTAGTTTAGGATAAGAACACACATGCAATGACTTTAGTGGATCCATATGGGGTTTGTGAAAAGAACACACATGCAATGACTCTAGTTGTGCTTCATGAAAAGAATAGACATGCAATTACTCTAGCCGTGGTTAACAAAAAGAACACACATGCAATGACTCCAGTGTATCCATATGTGGTAAATGAAAAGAATACACATGCAATGACACTAGTGGATCTATATGTGGTTTGTGAAAAGAACACAAATTCAATGACACTGGTGGATCCATGTGCTTTATGAAAGAACAAAAATGCAATGACTCTGGTGGATCCATATGTGGTTTGTGAAAAGAACACACATTCAATGGCTCTAGTTGTGGTTCATGGAAAGAACACACATGCATTGACACTGGTGGATCCATGTGGTTCATGAAAAGAACAGACATGCAATGACTCTGGTGGATCCATATGTGGTTTGTGAAAATAACACACATGCAATGCCTCTATTTGTGGTTCCTGAAAAGATCACATATGCAATGACACTGGTGAGTCCATGTGGTTCATGAAAAGAACACACATACAATGACTCTGGTGTTTCCATATGTGGTTTATGAAAAGAACAGGCATGTAATGACTAGTTGTGGTTTATGAAAAGAACAGACATGCAATGACATTGGTGGATCCATATGTGGTTTGTGAAAAGAACACACATTCAATGAACGCTAGTGGATCCATGTGGTTTGTGAAAAGAACACACTTCAACGAACTCTAGTGAATATATATGTGGTTTATGAGAATAACACACATGCAATGACTCTAGTTGTGGTTCATGAAAAGAATAGACAAGTAATGACTCTAGTTGTGGTTAATGAAAACAACACACATGCAATGACTCTAGTGGATCCATATGTGGTTAATGAAAAGAACACACATGCAATGACTCTAGTGGATCCACATATGGTTTGTGAAAAGAACACACATTCAATGACACTAGTGGATCCATGTGGTTTATGAAAAGAACAGACATGCAATGACTCTGATGGATCCATATGTGGTTTGTGAAAAGAACACACATTCAATGACTCTAGTTGTGGTTCATTAAAAGAACACACACGCAATGGCACTGGTGGATCGATGTGGTTCATGAAAAAGAACACACATGCAATGACTCTGGTGGATCCATATGTGGTTTATGAAAAGAACAACATGCAATGACTCTAGTGCTGGTTTAGGATAAGAACACACATTCAATGACTCTAGTGTTTCCATATGTGGTTTGCAAATAGAACACACATGCAATGACTTTCATAAACCATGTGGTTTATGAAAAGAACAGACATGCAAGGACTCTGGCGGATCCATATGTGGTTTGTGAAAGGAAGACACATTTAATGACTCTAGTTGTGGTTCATGAAAAGAACACACATCCAATGACACTGGTGGATCCATGTTGTTCATGAAAAGAACACACATACAATGACTCTGGTGGATCCATATATGGTTTATGAAAAGAACACACATGCAATGACTCTAGTGCTGGTTTAGGATAAGAACACACATGCAATGACTCTAGTGGATCCATATGTGGTTTGTCAAAAGAACACACATGAAATGGCTCTAGTTGTGGTTCATGAAAAGAATAGACATGCAATGACTCTAGCCGTGGTTAATGAAAAAACACACATGCAATGACTCTAGTGGATCCATATGTGGTTAATGAAAAGAACACACATGCAATGACACTAGTTGATCCATATGTGGTTTGTGAAAAGAACACAAATTCAATGACACTGGTGGATCCATGTGGTTTATGAAAAGAACAAACATGCAATGACTCTGATGGATCCATATGTGGTTTGTGAAAATAACACACATTCAATGGCTCTAGTTGTGGTTCATGAAAACAACACACATGCATTGACACTGGTGGATCCCTGTGGTTCATGAAAAGAACAAACATGCAATGACTCTGGTGGTTCCATATGTGGTTTGTGTAAATAACACACATGCAATGCCTCTAGTTGTGGTTCATGAAAAGAACACATATTCAATGACACTGGTGGGTCCATGTGGTTCATGAAAAGAACACACATACAATGACTCTGGTGGATCCATATGTGGTTTATGAAAAGAATAGACATGTAATGCCTAGTTGTGGTTTATGAAAAGAACACACATGCAATGACACTGGTGGATACATATGTGGTTTGTGAAAAGAACACACATTCAATGAACTCTAGTGGATCCATGTGGTTTGTGAAAAGAACACACATTCAATGAACTCTAGTGGATCTATATGTGGTTTATGAGAAAAACACACATGCAATGACTCTAGTTGTGGTTCATGAAAAGAACAGACATGCAATGACTCTAGCCGTGGTTAATGAAAAGAACACACATGCAATGACCCTAGTGGATCTATATGTGGTTAATGAAAATAACACACATGCAATGACACTGGTCGATCCATATGTGGTTTGTGAAAAGAACACACTTTCAATGACACAGTGGTCCATGTGGTTTATGAAAAGAACAGACATGCAATGACTCTGGTGGATCCATATGTGGTTTGTGAAAAGAACACACATTCAATGACTCTAGTTGTGGTTCATGAAAAGAACACACACGCAATGGCACTGGTGGATCCATGTGGTTCATGAAAAATAACACACCTGCAATGACTCTGGTGGATCCATATGTGGTTTATGAAAAGAACAACATGCAATGACTCTAGTGCTGGTTTAGGATAAGAACACACATGCAATGACTCTAGTGGTTCCATATGTGGTTTGCAAAAAGAACACACATGCAATGACTTTCATAAACCATGTGGTTTATGAAATGAACAGACATGCAATGACTCTGGCGGATCCATATGTGGTTTGTGAAAAGAACACACATTCAATGAACTCTAGTGGATCCATGTGGTTTGTGAAAAGAACACACATTGAATGAACTCTAGTGGATCTATATGTGGTTTATGAGAAAAACACACATGCAATGACTCTGGTTGTGGTTCATGAAAAGAACAGACATGCAATGACTAGCTGTGGTTAATGAAAAGAACACACATGCAATGACTCTAGTGGGTCCATATGTGGTTAATGAAAATAACACACATGCAATGACACCGGTGGATCCATATGTGGTTGGTGAAAAGAACACACTTTCAATGACACTGGTGGATCCATGTGGTTTATGAAAAGAACAGACATGCAATGACTCTGGTGGATCCATATGTGGTTTGTGAAAAGAACACACATTCAATGACTCTAGTTGTGGTTCATTAAAAGAACACACACGCAATGGCACTGGTGGATCCATGTGGTTCATGAAAAAGAACACACATGCAATGACTCTGGTGGATCCATATGTGATTTATGAAAAGAACAACATGCAATGACTCTAGTGCTGGTTTAGGATAAGAACACACACGCAATGACTCTAGTCGTTCCATATGTGGTTTGCAAAAAGAACAAACATGCAATGACTTTCATAAACCATGTGGTTTATGAAAAGAACAGACATGCAATGACTCTGGCGGATCCATATGTGGTTTGTGAAAGGAAGACACATTTAATGACTCTAGTTGTGGTTCATGAAAAGAACATACATGCAATGACACTGGTGGATCCATGTTGTTCATGAAAAGAACACACATGCAATGACTCTAGTGGATCCATATGTGGTTTATGAAAAGAACACACATGCAATGACTCTAGTGCTGGTTTAGGATAAGAACACACATGCAATGACTCTAGTGGATCCATATGTGGTTTGTGAAAAGAACACACATGCAATGACTCTAGTTGTGGTTCATGAAAAGAATAGACATGCAATGACTCTAGCCGTGGTTAATGAAAAGAACACACATGCAATGACTCTAGTGGATCCATATGTGGTTAATGAAAAGAACACACATGCAATGACACTAGTGGATCCATATGTGGTTTGTGAAAAGAACACACATTCAATGACACTGGTGGATCCGTGTGCTTTATGAAAAGAACAAAAATGCAATGACATCCATATGTGGTTTGTGAAAAGAACACACATTCAATGGCTCTAGTTGTGGTTCATGAAAAGAACACACATGCATTGACACTGGTGGATCCATGTGGTTCATGAAAAGAACAGACATGCAATGACTCTGGTGGATCCATATGTGGTTTGTGAAAATAACACACATGCAATGCCTCTAGTTGTGGTTCATGAAAAGAACACATATGCAATGACACTGGTGGGTGTAGGGTTTCGTAGCATGGAAAACAAAAAATTTCTACCACATACAAACAAACAAGCCAAGATCTATCTACTAGATTGTAGCAACGAGTCGATGGAATAACTCACCCTCGAAGATTCCAAAGCGTTTAAGGAGAGCAGATTCTCGTGGGTGATGTAGTCGTACTCTTTTCGATCTCAAGATCACGTAGACGATCCTTCCGGCAGGGCTCCCGCAGTCGGTCACACGTTCGGTACTCGACGAAGACCTTCCTCTCCCTTGTTCCAGCAGGCAGTGGAGGTTGTAGCACTCTCCTCGCGATTCCGGCAGCACAACAGCGTGGTACCGGAAGTAGAGGGGAGATCTCGCAGGGCTTCACCTTAAGCCGGAGCGAGTATGGTGGAGTATGAGAGAGCTTTGGTGATCTAGGGTTTAGACACACCAATTAGAAGGCTCTAAACCGGAGGCTAGGGCAATTAGAAGCTCTAACTTGACGGCTTGGGAGAAATCCCTAGGCTGTGGCTAGGGTTTAGGTTTAGAGGAGAGGGACTTGTGTGCTAGGAGGGGCAGCCCTGCCCCTCCCTTTATAGGTGGGAGGGCCGGCGGCCAAGGGGAGGGAGTGGAGTCCCTCCCCAACTCGGCTTGGGTGGTGCACCGGCTTGGGGAGGAGGACTCCCTCCCCAACTCGGTTTCCACCTCTTCTCCTCTTTCCAAAAACTTGCCGTTTGACTTTCAAACTAGCCATTTGACTTTTCAATTTAGGATTTAAATAAACCCTTTATTTTGGACAGCAAAGACACCTAGTACATGATGCAATCATTCCAACTCACAATGACACATTCATGTACCCTCCCCCCCCCCCCCGGAGTGCCGGACATTCCGGAACCTTCTAGAATGTTCCCGATGAAAACACCGGAACCATTCCCCAACTCCGAAACGGGACTTTCCTTATATGAATCTTATTCTCCGGACCATTCCGGATCTCCTCGTGATATCCCGAATCCCATTCGAGACTCCGAACAACATTCGGTCTCTTTCTCATCATTCCATAACTACTCAAACAACGTCGAATCCTTAAGTGTGTCTCCCTACGGTTCGTGAATTATGCAGACATGATCGAGACACTTCTCCGAACAATAACCAATAGAGGAATCTGGAAATTCATATGGCTCCCACATATTTCTACGATTACTTTGCGATCGAATGAACCACTTACATACGATATCAATTTCCCTTTATCTCACGATAGTTTACTTATCCGAGGTTATGATCGTCGGTATCTCTACATACCTAGTTCAACCTCGTTACTGATAAGTACTCTTTTCTCGTTCCCGTGATATGTGATCCCTTGTGAGCCAGTCACATGCTTGCAAGCTAATTGGATGACATTTCACCGAGAGGGCCCAGAGTATATCTATCCGTCATATGGATGGACAAATCCCACTCTTGATCCATGTGTTTCAACCAATACTTTCTGAACACTCAATGCCACCTTTATAGCCACCCAGTTACGGTGTGGTGTTTGATGTTATCAAAGCATCCATCCGGTAAAGGCGATATTCATGATCTCATGGTCGAAGGAATCAGATAACTATGTATCAGAAAGCATATAGCAATTGAACTATTAAAATGACTTGATCTTTATGCTACGCTTATCTATAGGAGTATGTCCACCATATCATTCTCCTAATGATATGATCTTGTTGTTAATAACATCTCAATGTTCATGATAGGGAAACCACAATCATCTATTAACCAACAAGCTAGTATTATACAGAGGCTTTACTAGGGACTTCAAATTAAGTTTACAAATCACACAAGTATTAATGTTTCCTTGTTAATACTATTATAGCATGAATGTAAACATTTATCATAAACACAAAGATATAATAATAACTATATTTATTATTGCCTCTAGGGCATATCTCCAACAGTCTCCCACTTGCACTAGAGTCATCTAATCTAGATTACATGGTAATATACCGAACACCCATGGCAGTTTGGTGCTGGTCATGTTTTGCCCTCGGGAGAGGTTTAGTCAACGGATCCGCCACATTCAGATCTGTGTGTACTTTGCAAATCTTTATATCCCCATCTTGGATATGTTCTCGAATAGCGTGAAAACGTAGCTTGATGTGCTTCAGCTTCTTGTGTGAACTTGGTTCTTGCGCATTTGCTATGGCGCCCATGTTATCACAGTAGATAGACATTGGGTCCAGCGCACTAGGAACCAAACCCAGCTCTGTAATGAACTCTTTCATTCATATCGCTTCTTGTGAAGCCTCCGAAGCAGCCATGTATTCCGATTCAGTTGAAGATCTCGCCACAACGCTTTGCTTTGCACTCCTCCAGCTAACTGCTGCACCATTCAAAATAAATACGTATCCAGATTGTGATTTAGAATCATCCGGATCGGTGTTCCAACTAGCGTCGGTGTAACCATTAACAACGAGTTGTTCATCACCTCCATAAGAAAGAACCATATCCTTAGTTCTTCTCAAGTACTTAAGGATGTTTTTGACCGCTGTCCAATGATCCACTCCTAGATCACTTTGATATCTGCTAGTCAAACTAACAGCATATGCAATGTCGGGTCTAGTACATAGCATGGCATACATTAGAGATGCTATGGCTGAGGCATAGGGAGTCTTACTCATCCTTTCTCTATCTTCTGCCGATGTCGGACTCTGAGTTTTACTGAAGGTCATATTGGGCAACATGGGCAAGAACCCTTTCTTGCTATTTTCCATTCCAAACCTCTTTAGAACTTTGTCCAAATATGTACTCTATGACAATGATATTTGGCGCTTTGATCTATCTCTATAAATCTTTATGCCTAATATGTAAGCTGCTTCGCCAAGATCCTTCATTGAAAAACTATTATTCAAATATTCCTTGACACTATTAAGAAGGTCTACATCATTCCCAATCAACAATATGTCATCCACATATAGTATTAAGAATGCTACAGAGCTCCCACTCACTTTCTTGTAAATACAAGCTTCTCCATAAGTTTGTATAAAACCAAAACTTTTGATTACCTTATCAAACCGTTGATTCCAACTTCGGGATGCTTGCTTCAATCCATAGATGGACCGTTGAAGTTTGCATACCTTGTTAGCATCCTTAGGATCGACAAAACCTTTGGGTTGCATCATATACAACTCTTCATCAATGTCACCATTGAGGAATGCTGTTTTGACATCCATCTGCCATATCTCATAATCGTAATATGCAGCGATTGCTAACATAATCCTCACAGACTTTAGCTTCGCTACTGGTGAGAAAGTCTCATCGTAGTCAACTCCTTGAATTTGTCGAAACCCTTTTGCGACAAGTCGAGCTTTATAGACAGTAACATTACCATCAGCATCTGTTTTCTTCTTGAAGATCCATTTGTTCTCGACAGCCTTTCGGCCATCCGGTAAGTCCACCAAAGTCCATACTTGGTTTTCGTACATGGATCCAATCTCGGATTTCATGGCTTCCTGCCATTTCTTGGAATCTGGGCTCATCATTGCTTCCTCATATGTCTCAGGGTCATCGGTGTTGTCCACCAACATGACACTCATAACAGGATCATACCAATCTGGAGTGGTACGAGTTCTCGTTGACCTGCGAGGCTCTGTAGCAACTTCGACCGAAGTTTCATGATCTTCATCATTAGCTTCCTCTCTAATTGGTGCAGGCACCACAGGAACTTCTTCCGGCGCTGCGCTACTCGCAATTTCGAGAGAAGGTTCGACAACCTCGTCGAGTTCTACTTTCCTTCCAGTCACTTCTTTCGAGAGAAATTCCTTCTCTAGAAAGGATCCATTCTTGGCAACGAAGATTTTGCCTTCGGATCTATCATAGAAAGTATACCCAATAGTTTCCTTCGGGTATCCTATGAAGACGCATTTTTCCGCTTTGGGTTCAAGCTTGTCCGGCTGTAACTTCTTTACATAGGCTTCGCATCCCCAAACTTTAAGGAACGACAATTTAGGTTTCTTCCCAAACCATAATTCATACGGTGTCGTTTTAACGGATTTAGACGGTGCCCTATTTAAAGTGAATGCGGTTGTTTCTAATGCATAACCCCAAAATGATAGCGGTAAATCTGTAAGTGACATCATAGAACGAACCATATCTAAGAGAGTTCGATTACGACGTTCAGACACACCATTACGCTGTGGTGTTCCCGGCGGTGTCAATTGTGAAAGTATTTCGCATTTCTTCAAATGATCGCCAAACTCGTAACTTAGATATTCACCTCCACGATCAGAACGTAGAAATTTAATCTTCTTGTTACGTTGATTCTCTACCTCACTTTGAAATTCCTTAAACTTCTTGAAAGTTTCGGATTTATTTTTCATGAAATAGATATACCCATATCTACTCAAGTCATTCGTGAAGGTAAGAACATAACGATAACCACCGCGCGATGCTACACTCATTGGACCACACACATCGGTATGTATGATTTCCAATAAGTCCGTAGCTCGCTCCATCATACCAGAAAATGGAGTCTTAGTCATTTTTCCCATTAGACATGCTTCGCATCTTTCACGTGATTCAAAATCAAGTGATTCAAGAAGTCCATCGGAATGGAGTTTCTTCATACGCTTCACTCCAATGTGACCAAGACGACAGTGCCACATATAGGTCGAGTTATCGCTTGATTTCAAACGTTTAGCTTCAATGTTATTAATATGTGTATTTCCACCATCGAGATTCAATAAGAATAGACCATCTATCAAAGGTGCATGTGCATAAAACATATTACTCATATAAATCGAACAACCATTATTCTCGGATTTAAACAAGTAACCGTCTCGCAATAAACAAGATCCCGATATAATGTTCATGCTCAACGCAGGCACCAAATAACAATTATTTAAGTATAAAACTAATCCCGATGGTAGATGAAGGGGTAGCGTGCCGACCGCGATCACATCAACCTTTGATCCGTTTCCCACGCGCATCGTCACCTCGTTCTTCACTAGCTTCCGTTTATTCTGCAGCTCCTGTTTCGAGTTACAAATATGAGCAACCGAACCAGTATCAAATACCCAGGCACTACTACGAATACTAGTGAGATACACATCAATAACATGTATATCAGATATACCTTTTTCTTGATGTTGCCGTTCTTCAAATCCGCCAAGTACTTTGGGCAATTCCGCTTCCAGTGACCTTCTCCTTTGCAGTAAAAGCACTCAGTATCAGGCTTGGGTCCAGCCTTGGTCTTCTTCGTCGGTGTGGCAACTTTCTTGCCACCCTTCTTGAAGTGTCCCTTCTGCTTAGACTTGCCTTTCTTGAATTTGGTGTTCTTATTGACCAACAACACTTGGTGCTCTTTCTTGATCTCCACTTCTGCAGACTTTAACATAGCAAACAGTTCTGGCAACTGCTTGTTCATGTTCTGCATGTTGTAGTTCATCACAAAGTTCTTGTAACTTGGTGGTAGTGATTGGAGGACACGGTAAATCCCCAAAGCATTAGGAATCACTATACCCAAGCTTTGAAGTTTGTTTGCGTGCCCAGACATCTTAAGCACATGCTCACTGACGGAGCTGCCCTCTTCCATCTTGCAGTTAAAGAACTTTTCAGAAGCCTCATAACTCTCAATCGCCGCGTGAGTCTCAAAGATCAATTTGAGATCACGGACAATATCATGTGGGTCTGAATTCTCAAACCTTTTCTGAAGCTCCGATTCTAAACCATACAAGATAGCACACTGAACTATGGAGTACTGATTCTTCCGAGCAAGGTAAACATTCTTTACTTCATTGGTAGCATCAGCTGCAGGTGGGTCACCCAGCGGTGCATCCAGCACATAGGTCAAATTACCAGCTGTGAGGACAATCCTCAAATTGCGGAACCAATCCGCGAAGTTGCTTCCATTGTTTTTCAACTTTTCTTTCTCTAGGAACGCATTAAAATTGATGGTAGGGGCTGCCATTGATCTACAACATATTTGCAATAGTTTAGACTAAGTTTATGACAAATTGAATTCAAATTAATAATAAAGTTTAATCTAGGTGAACTCCCACTCAAAACAACATCCCTCACATTGTTTTAGTGATCACATGAACCAAATCCACCATATCAAAACCGATCATCACGAGAGTTGATATAGTTTCAATGGCGAACAATCGACATGTTCATCATATCTACTATATGATTCATGCTTTACCTTTCGGTGATTCGTGTTCCTGAGACCATGTCTGTACATGCTAGGCTCGTCAAGATCAAACCTTAGCTACCGCATAAGAAAATCTGGCTTGCTTATGTTGTATACACTTGCGGAATCTAACACACCCGATCATCACGTGGTGCTTCGAAACAACAAGCTTTAGCAATGGTGCATACTAAGGGTGAACACTTTAGAACTTGAAATTTATGTGCATGAGGGATCATCTTATAATGCTACCATCGTCTATTAAGCAATACAAGATGCATAAAGGATTAACATCACATGCAATTCATAATATGTGATATGATATGGCCTTTCTTCTTTGTGCTTGCGATCTCCATCTTCAAGCACGAACATGATCTCCATCATCACCGGCATTGCATCAAGGTCAATGACGCTTTTCCATGGTTGTCGTCCACCGGCTTCAACTATTACAACTACTTTGAATAGACACGCGGGTCTTAACAGAAATTAAAGACAACCATATGGCTCCTGTCGGTTGCCAACTTACAATAAGGAACATTGCATACATCAAATATAATCACAATCATGGCCATATCACATCACTACACACCCCTGCAAAACAAAGTTAGACGCCTCTACTTCCTTTGCATATTTTACGTGGTTTGGGGCTTTCAATAAGTGTCGTTCTAACTTACGAACAAGAACCACAACATTGATACTAGTATTATTAATCACCCGTTGTAAATTGGATCTCCACTATGCTAGGAGAAACAGGCACCCGCAAAGCCACTTATGCAATACGAGTTGCATGTCAAGCGTGGAGCAAGTCTCATGAACGATGTCATGTAAGGTTAGCCCGGGCCGCTTCATCCCAAATTCCCGCAAGATGCAAAGTACACAAGAAGCAATCGACAATAAAAGCATCAATGCCCACAATGACCATTGTGTTCTACTCGTGCAACAGATCTACATATAGACACGGCTCTGATACCACTGTAGGGTTTCGTAGCATGGAAAACAAAAAATTTCTACCGCATAAAAACAAACAAGCCAAGATCTATCTACTAGATTGTAGCAACGAGTCGATGGAATAACTCACCCTCGAAGATTCCAAAGCGTTTAACGAGAGCAGATTCTCGTGGGTGATGTAGTCGTACTCTTTCCGATCTCAAGATCGCGTAGACGATCCTTTCGGCGCTGCGTTCCGGCAGCGCTCCCGCAGTCGGTCACACGTTCGGTACTCGACGAAGACCTTCCTCTCCCTTGTTCCAGCAGGCAGCGGAGGTTGTAGCACTCTCCTCGCGATTCCGGCAGCACAACGGCGTGGTACCGGAAATAGAGGGGAGATCTCGCAGGGCTTCACCTTAAGCCGGAGCGAGTATGGTGGAGTATGAGAGAGCTTTGGTGATCTAGGGTTTAGACACACCAATTAGAAGGCTCTAAACCGGAGGCTAGGGCAATTAGAAGCTCTAACTTGACGGCTTGGGAGAAATCCCTAGGCTATGGCTAGGGTTTAGGTTTAGAGGAGAGGGACTTGTGTGCTAGGAGGGGCAGCCCTGCCCCTCCCTTTATAGGTGGGAGGGCCGGCGGCCAAGGGGAGGGAGTGGAGTCCCTCCCCAACTCGGCTTGGGTGGTGCACCGGCTTGGGGAGGAGGACTCCCTCCCCAACTCGGTTTCCACCTCTTCTCCTCTTTCCAAAAACTTGCCGTTTGACTTTCAAACTAGCCGTTTGACTTTTCAATTTAGGATTTAAATAAACCCTTTATTTTGGACAGCAAAGACACCTAGTACATGATGCAATCATTCCAACTCACAATGACACATTCATGTACCCTTCCCCCACCTCGGAGTGCCGGACATTCCGGAACCTTCTAGAATGTTCCCGATGAAAACACCGGAACCATTCCCCAACTCCGAAACGGGACTTTCCTTATATGAATCTTATTCTTCGGACCATTCCGGATCTCCTCGTGATATCCCGAATACCATTCAAGACTCCGAACAACATTCAGTCTCTTTCTCATCATTCCATAACTACTCAAACAACGTCGAATCCTTAAGTGTGTCTCCCTACGGTTCGTGAATTATGCAGACATGATCGAGACACTTCTCCGAACAATAACCAATAGAGGAATCTGGAAATTCATATGGCTCCCACATATTTCTACGATTACTTTGCGATCGAATGAACCACTTACATACGATATCAATTTCCCTTTGTCTCACGATAGTTTACTTATCCGAGGTTATGATCGTCGGTATCTCTACATACCTAGTTCAACCTCGTTACTGATAAGTACTCTTTTCTCGTTCCCGTGATATGTGATCCCTTGTGAGCCAGTCACATGCTTGCAAGCTAATTGGATGACATTTCACCGAGAGGGCCCAGAGTATATCTATCCGTCATATGGATGGACAAATCCCACTCTTGATCCATGTGTTTCAACCAATACTTTCTGAACACTCAATGCCACCTTTATAGCCACCCAGTTATGGTGTGGTGTTTGATGTTATCAAAGCATCCATCCGATAAAGGCGATATGCATGATCTCATGGTCGAAGGAATCAGATAACTATGTATCAGAAAGCATATAGCAATTGAACTATTAAAATGACTTGATCTTTATGCTACGCTTATCTATAGGAGTATGTCCACCATATCATTCTCCTAATGATATGATCTTGTTGTTAATAACATCTCAATGTTCATGATAGGGAAACCACAATCATCTATTAACCAACAAGCTAGTATTATACAGAGGCTTTACTAGGGACTTCAAATTAAGTTTACAAATCACACAAGTATTAATGTTTCCTTGTTAATACTATTATAGCATGAATGTAAACATTTATCATAAACACAAAGATATAATAATAACTATATTTATTATTGCCTCTAGGGCATATCTTCAACAGTGGGTCCATGTGGTTTATGAAAAGAACACACATGCAATGACTCTGGTGGATCCATATGTGGTTTATGAAAAGAACAGGCATGTAATGACTAGTTGTGGTTTATGAAAAGAACACACATGCAATGACACTGGTGGATCCATATGTGGTTTGTGAAAAGAACACACACTCAATGAACGCTAGTGGATCCATGTAGTTTGTGAAAAGAACACACTTCAACAAACTCCAGTGGATCTATATGTGGTTTATGAGAATAACACACATGCAATGAATCTAGTTGTGGTTCATGAAAAGAATAGACAAGTAATGACTCTAGTTGTGGTTAATGAAAAGAACACACATGCAATGACTCTAGTGGATCCATATGTGGTTAATGAAAAGAACACACATGCAATGACTCTGGTGGATCCACATGTGGTTTGTGAAAAGAACACACATTCAATGACACTGGTGGATCCATGTGGTTTATGAAAAGAACAGACATACAATGACTCTAGCTATGGTTTATGAAAAGAACACATATGCAACGACTGATATGGGGTGGACCGATCTTCTCAGCAAGCTCTTGTCGATGATATGGTGGATGATAAATAACTAGTGCGTAGCTATGATCTCTTCCGGTCGATCCCTGATGCCAGTGCAACAGATCTCGAACCTTGTAGGATATTCACAACACCACACTCTTTCGCACGCAGCCGTGACCACGAACGGTAGTATGCAATCTACTAATTCCCAATAGAACAACAGATCACACTCAATTGTAGTTGGTAGATTCGAACACAGGGTAATTCCAGAGGTTCTATGAAAGAAACAACTCCAAAATATTTTAACGTGGTCTAAACCCTAACTTGTGACGGCTACGGAGGTTTATATGAGGGCTCATGTCGTTAGAAACACATCCCCAAAGTCCTACAAAACAAAAGAGACACCAAGAGAAATAGTGGTCATGTCGTTAGAAACCAATACCTCGCCCTTATACATGAGCACAAGTGGCATGGCTGTAGGATCCTCACGAAATTATCTCACATCTTCCTTAGTGGCTAATATCAATAAACAGGCACTCTCTCACTTTTCGTTATATCACTCAATGTAGGCTCAATTACATCAGGAACAGCTGTCACGCAATCTCGCCGAGTGGTAGTATTTTCCTTCAAGTTCACCTCTATCTTCTGGCGAGAATCATTCACAATTTCTTGTGGTGTCATTGGCTGCATAGTAATCTTTTTTCCTTTGAATTCCAAGTGATATGTATTGGCTCGGCCATTGTTTTGCATATGGCGATCATAGAGCCAAGGCCGACCCAATAGTAGGTGACAAACAGTCATAGGAACCACATCAAAATCAATAGAATCTTTGTATGGCCCTATTTGAAAATTCACACGTACCATATGATTTACCTTCATCTCACCATTGTTGCTCAACCATTGTATGTAGTATGGCTTGGGATGAGGTAAGTATGTCAAATTCAGTTTGGCACATAGTTCCTTACTTGCAAGGTTTCTGCAGCTACCTCCATCAATAATGACCTTGCAAGCTTTATTTGGTCCAACTAGATCTTTTGTTTGGAACAAGTTGCAACGCTGGGATTCCTCAACCGGTTGCACACTAAGTACACGTGAAGACACGGCAATAGTTGGTGCATGCTCAGCATATGCATCAGCACCATCCTCGCCATCATCAATATCATCGTCAGAAGCTTCATCTCCACTCTCTACTTCTCCTTGTTCGCTGACAAACATAACCTTGCTGTTTGGACAATCCTTCTTGTAGTGACCTCTACCTCCACAAGTATGGCACACCACATCACGAGTACGTGCAGTAGACATTTTGAAACCCGAGCTAGCAGCAGGAGCAGCGGGTTTCCGAGCATTAGAACCAAACGAAGGTGTACTTGCTGGTTTGGCCGATGGTGTAAACGGAACAGCAGCTGGTGGCATGACTGTAGGAGGAATATATCTGGCCGAAAATCTGCTAGAGGATGGAAAACAAGCGCGTGACTTTGCCTCTTCCGACAACTGGGATTCGGCCTCTCTAGCATGGTGCAATAGCTCATTCATGGTCTCATACTTGTGATGACGCACTATGCTCTTGATTGGAAACTTCAGATTGTTTAGGAATCGCTGCATGGTCATCTCAATGGACTTGCGAACTCGAGCACGCTGCATAAGCATCTCCATCTCCATGTAGTACTCATCTGATGTCATTGTGCCTTGCTTCAATTGCGTCAATGTATACAAAAATTGACCGCAAGTAGTTGGTTGGAACGAAACAAGCCTTCATGATTTTCTTCATCTCGCGCCAATCCATCACAGGAAGTTCATTATCCTCCCTCCTATGTTACACAAGAGCATCCCACCAACGCAAAGCATAACCATCAAATTCAGATGCTACAAGCTTGACCTTCTTGTCTTCTGGATAGTCAAATAAGCGCCAGAGTTTCTCAATCTTCAACTCCCATGTGAGGTAATCTTCAGGATCAATGGAACCATCAAACTTGGGGATCGAGAACTTTGGCTTGCCCAAACCATCATCAGCAGCTTGGAACACGTTGAGCACGCCCAAGAGGGGCAAACCCACGGCCATGAGCAGGTGCATGGGCAGGGGGAATAGCACGTCCCCTGCCAACATGTTGAGCAGCATCCACAGTGCTACCCTCATCGAAATCATCAAAGGCATCATCATGTTGAGGATCTTCCCTTCTATGTAAAGAGGTTGTCAAACCCTCAATGGAACGCTGCAAAGTGGTGACATTAACATTAAGCGTAGCCACTTGCGTTTGAATAGTATCAACCATTCCAATATGTTGATCCAATCTCATATTCATATCCTGGAGATTCTTGTCAATGGCATCTGTCGTGTTAGTAAATACATGTGTCAAGTGGGACTTCAAAGCCTCATGTTCACGCCAATTAACAAGCTCTTCATTCTTCTTTTTATGCATCACAACATCATCATCACTAGAAGAAATGATTAGTAGGTTAGTGCAAAAATCAAAATCTATATGGTGGAACTCTCACAGCTCACTCACAACTAATAAGAAAGGAGATCTTACCGTTCCAAAGTGAATAGAGATGCTCTACCAAACAAAATCAAAAACTGATGCACTGATGTGATGAAGTTAATATCAAAGGTATAAAGAACGATCACAGGGCACACAGGTTATTTATGGTGGAGCTGTAGGTATGGTATCCTAACTACACCGCAAACAAGTCCTAGTGCTGATCGTATGATAAAGACCGACGAAAACACGCACGGTGGAGATAAATGGGGGAAATTGCAACTATGAAAATGAGCTCAATAACGTGAGGTATGTCGGAGGAATGCTCGTGTTGCAATGCACAAGGAGAGACGCTAGCAATGTCTCAACGAAACGGGCACAAGATTGCTAAACTAAGCAGCCCGCAGAGCACTAAGCACGCTAGTCTCGTAGGATAGTTTTAGACACAAAGAAAGGCTTACTAAGGCTCACAAGGATAGGTTCGCTATGTGGACTCAGTAGAAAAATAAACAAAAAAAGAAAAAAAATTGACCTGAGAATTGGTCTCTGCCACGGCAGAAAAACGGCCCGAAATCCTGCCGCGGCAGGATGTCGGCAGACACAAAAAATTCACGTACGACCACAGACCAGTCTGAAATCTGGCGTGCGACCGATTTTTTTTTTGCTTTCACGCTGGAGCACAAAGGTCGTCTGCGGTCAGGCGTGAGGCAGCGAGCCGATTTTTTTTTGCTTCACGTGAAGGCTCACGTACACCAAGTCAGCTACGATCTTGACTTTTTCTTTTTTTCACATACGGAGTTAGGATTGATCTGGCTAGATCGGTTTTTTTATCCTTGTTTCAAATGGATCTACTACTCCAGACTAAAAGAAAACAGATCTAATAGATCTAAGACTCAAGAACACGACGAACAATCTTGAAATAGTCTAGGGACTCCGACAACGGATAAAAAACAGACGAAAACTAGACAAAAAAAACTACGACTCAGGTTTAAAAGAAAGGCTACCCAAAAGGATTACGATCAGCAACTAGAACTCACGAACAGTGTTATCTAGGCTATGGCAATGAACTATGAACCCTAATATTTTTGTGTGGCTTTTTTTGTATAGGACAAAAACAACTAATCTATGGATGGATTTGTGGATGCTTACCGAGGCAACACTGGAAATCTGATAGCAAGATGATATGGGGTGGCCCGATCTTCTCAGCAAGCTCTTGTCGATGATATGGTGGATGATAGATAACTAGTGCATAGCAATGATCTCTCCCGCTCGATCCCTGATGCCAGTGCAACAGATCTCAAACCTTGTAGGATATTCACAACACCACACTCTTGCACACGCAGCCGTGACCATGAACGGTAGTATGCAATCTACTAATTCCCAATGGAACAACAGATCACACTCAATTATAGTTGGTAGATTCGAACACAGGGTAATTCCAAAGGTTCTATGAAAGAAACAACTCCAAAATATTTTAACGTGGTCTAAACCCTAACTTGTGATGGCTACGGAGGTTTATATGAGGGCTGGGGCGTCCTCCCCTCTAAACGGGCCTAAAAACAGCCATAACTTGGCCCAAACTGACTCGGTTCGACTCAAACTGATACATACCGACCCATATATGGGTTCGGCCTTATTGGCACGCAGTCCAAACATCGTGGAACACCTCAAACATGTAACTCTTTGTGCGCCATCTCTCTCTCTCTTGCTCATACGTGATTTCCTCATTGCCTCCTAGTGCACATGCCTCCATCTCCTCCCTCGCGCACTTGTTGATATTGGAAATCAGCGCTTGTTCTTCTTGCTGCAACTCTCCTCCTCCTCGCGCAACGCTTGTGTTATCAATAAACCTGATCATACAAAGATGCATAGACTTAGGTAGTATAAAGTTCTCATTAAGGAAAACATCAGGTTCAATTAAGAGTGAATTCACCTGTTGCTCAATCAGCTTTGCACGATCTCTTGTAATGGTCCAATCCTGATTTCATTGGACTTGTTCTTTGCAGCGACATCTTCATTGTGAATTGGAGTAGGAGATAGTGGAATAGTATGGATGTCCTCATCAACGACACTTGTGGATCCATATGTGGTTTGTGAAAAGAACACACATTCAATGAACTCTAGTGGATCCATGTGGTTTGTGAAAAGAACACACATTTAATGAACTCTAGTGGATCTATATATGGTTTATGAGAAAAACACACATGTAATGACTCTAGTTGTGGTTCATGAAAAGAACAGACATGCAAAGACTCTAGCTGTAGTTAATGAAAAGAACATACATGCAATGACACTGGTGGATCCATATGTGGTTTTTGAAAAGAACACACTTTCAATGACACTGCTGGATCCATGTGGTTTATGAAAAGAACAGACATGCAATGACTCTAGTGGATCCATATGTGGTCTGTGAAAAGAACACACATTCAATGACTCTAGTTGTGGTTCATGAAAAGAACACACACGCAATGACACTGGTGGATCCATGTGGTTCATGAAAAGAACACACATGCATTGACTCTGGTGGATCCATATGTGGTTTATGAAAAGAACAACATGCAATGACTCTAGTGCTGGTTTAGGATAAGAACACACATGCAATAACTCTAGTGGTTCCATATGTGGTTTGTGAAAAGAACACACATGTAATGACTTTCATAAATTTCATAAACCATGTGGTTTATGAAAAGAACAGACATGCAATGACTATGGCGGATCCATATGTGGTTTGTGAAAAGAAGACACATTCAATGACTGTAATTGTGGTTCATGAAAAGGACACACATGGAATGACACTGATGGATCCATGTGGTTCATGAAAAGAACACACATGCAATGACTTTGGTGGATCCATATGTGGTTTATGAAAAGAACACACATGCAATGACTCTAGTGCTGGTTTAGGATAAGAACACACATGCAATGACTCTAGTGAATCCATATGTGGTTTGTGAAAAGAACACACATGCAATGACTCGAGTTGTGGATCATGACAAGAATAGACATGCAATGACTCTAGCCGTGGTTAATGAAAAGAACACACATGCAATGACTTAGTGGATCCATATGTGGTTAATGAAAAGAACACACATGCAATGACACTAGTGGATCCATATGTGGTTTGTGAAAAGAACACAAATTCAATGACACTGGTGGATCCATGTGGTTTATGAAAAGAACAAACATGCAATGACTCTGATGGATCTATATGTGGTTTGTGAAAAGAACACACATTCAATGACTCTAGTTGTGGTTCATGAAAAGAACACACATGCATTGACACTGGTGGATCCATGTGGTTGATGAAAAGAACAGACATGCAATGACTCTGGTGGATCCATATGTTGTTTGTGAAAATAACACACATGCAATGCCTCTAGTTGTGGTTCATGAAAAGAACACATATGCAATGACACTGGTGGGTCCATGTGGTTCATGAAAACAACACACATACAATGACTCTGGTGGATCCATATGTGGTTTATGAAAAGAATAGACATGTAATGCCTAGTTGTGGTTTATGAAAAGAACACACATGCAATGACACTGGTGGATCCATACGTGGTTTCTGAAAAGAACACACATTGAATAAACTCTAGTGGATCCATGTGGTTTGTGAAAAGAACACACACTAAATGAACTCTCGTGGATCCATATGTGGTTTATGAGAATAACACACATGCAATGACTCTAGTTTTGGTTCATGAAAATAACAGACAAGTAATGACTCTAGTTGTGGTTAATGAAAAGAACACACGTGCAATAACTCGAGTGGATCCATATGTGGTTAATGAAAAGAACACACATGCAATGACTCTGGTGCATCCACATGTGGTTTGTGAAAAGAACACACATTCAATGACAATGGTGGATCCATGTGGTTTATAAAAAGAACAGACATGCAATAACTCTGGTGGATCCATATGTAGTTTGTGAAAAGAACACACATGGAATCACTCTAGTGGATCCATGTGGTTTATGAAAAGAACAGACGTGCAATGACTCTGGTGGATCCATATGTGGTTGGTGAAAAGAACACACATTCAATGACTCTAGTTGTGGTTCATGAAAAGGACACACATACAATGACACTGGTGGATCCATGTGGTTCATGAAAAGAACACACATGCAATGACTCTGGTGGATCCATATGTGATTTATGAAAAGAATACACATGCAATAACTCTGGTCCATGTTTAGGATAAGAACACACATGCAATGACTCCAGTGGATCCATATGTGGTTTTTGAAAATAACACACATGCAATGACACTGGTGGATCCATATGGTTCATGAAAATAACACACATGCAATGACTCAGGTGGATCCATTTGTGGTTTATGAAAAGAACAACCATGCAATGACTCTAGATGTGGTTTATGAAAAGAATAGGCATGCAATGACTCTGGTGGATCCATATGTGGTTTGTGAAAACAACACACATTCAATTACTCTAGTTGTGGTTCATGAAAAGAACATCCATGCAATGACACTGGTGGATCCATGTGGTTCATGAAAAGAACAGACATGCAATGACTCTAGTGGATCCATATGTGGTTTGTGAAAACAACACACATTCAATGACACTCGTTGTGGTTCATGAAAAGAACATCCATGCAATGACACTGGTGGATCCATGTGGATCATGAAAAGAACAGACATGCAATGACTCTGGTGGATCCATATTTGGTTTGTGAAAATAACACACATGCAATGACTCTAGTTGTGGTTCATGAAAAGAACACACATGCAATGACACTGGTGGATCCATGTGGTTCATGAAAAGAACACACATGCAATGACTCTGGTGGATCCATATGTGGTTTATGAAAATAGCAGACATGCAATGACTCTAGCTGTGGTTTATGAAAAGAACACAGATGCAACGACACTTGTGGATCCATATGTGGTTTGTGAAAAGAACACACATTCAATGAACTCTGGTGGATCCATGTGGTTTGTGAAAAGAACACACATTCAAAGAACTCTAGTGGATCTATATGTGGTTTATGAGAAAAACACACATGCAATGACTCTAGTTGTGGTTCATGAAAAGAATAGACATGCAATGACTCTAGTTGTGGTTAATGATAAGAACACACATGCAATGACTCTAGTGGATCCATATGTGGTTAATGAAAATAACACACATGCAATGACACTGGTGGATCCATATGTGGTTTGTGAAAAGAACACACTTTTAATGACACTGTTGGATCCATGTGGTTTATGAAAAGAATAGACATGCAATGACTCTGGTGGATCCATATGTGGTTTGTGAAAAGAACACATATTCAATGACTCTAGTTGTGGTTCATGAAAAGAACACACATGCAATGGCACTGGTGGATCCATGCGGTTCATGAAAAGAACACACATGTAATGACTCTAGTGGATCCATATGTGGTTTCTGAAAAGAACAACATGCAATGACTCTTGTGTTGGTTTAGGATAAGAACACACATGCAATAACTCTAGTGGTTCCATATGTGATTTGCAAAAAGAACACACATGCAATGACTTTCATAAACCATGTGGTTTATGAAAAGAACAGACATGCAATGACTCTAGCGGATCCATATGTGGTTTGTGAAAGGAAGACATCTGGTTAATGAAAATAACACACATGCAATGGCACAGGCGGATCCATATGTGGTTTGTGAAAAGAACACACATTCAATGAAACTGTTGGATCCATGTGGTTTATGAAAAGAACAGACATGCAATGACTTTGGTGGATCCATATGTGGTTTGTGAAAAGAACACACATTCAATGACTCTGGTTGTGGTTCATGAAAAGAACACACATGCAACGACACGGGTGGATCCATGTGGTTCATGAAAAGAACAGACATGCAATGACTCTGGTGGATCCATATGTCGTTTGTGAAAATAACACACATGCAATGACTCTAGGTTTGGTTCATGAAAAGAACACACATGCAATGACACTGGTGGATCCATGTGGTTCATGAAAATAACACACATGCAATGACTCTGGTGGATCCATATGTGGTTTATGAAAAAAACACACATGCAATGACACTGGTGGATCCATATGTGGTTTGTGAAAAGAACACACATGCAATGACACTGGCGGATCCATGTAGTTTATAAAAAGAACAGACATGCAATGACTCTGGTGGATCCTTATTTGGTTTGTGAAAAGAACACACATGCAATGACTCTGGTGCTAGTTTAAGATAAGAACACACATTCAATGACTCTAGTGGATCCATATGTGGTTTGTGAAAAGAACACACATGCAATGACACTGGTGGATCCATATGGTTCATGAAAATAACACACATGCAATGACTCTAGTGGATCCATATGTGGTTTATGAAAACTACAGACATGGAACGACTCTAGATGTGGTTTATGAAAAGAACACATATGCAATGACACTTGTGGATCCATATGTGGTTTGTGAAAAGTACACACATTCAATGAACTCTAGTGGATCCATGTGGTTTGTGAAAAGAACACACATTCAATGAACTCTAGTGGATCTATATGTGGTTTATGAGAAAAACACACATGCAATGACTCTAGCTGTTGATGAGGACATCCCTATTGTAACACCTACCCCAACTTCTAATGATGATGGTCCAATTGCAAAGAAAGATCAATCCAATGAGATAAGGATTGGACCAATCACAAGAGCTCGTGCTAAGCTACTAGAACAACATGTGAACTTGTTTCTTAATGAACCTGGTGTTTTAATTAATGATAATTTTATACTACCTAAGTCTTTGAATTATTGCATGATCAGGTACTTAGGAGAAGAAGGCGTAGCATGGTGCGAGGAGCTAATGGAGCATGGCATGTTGATCAATGAAGAATGCGCGAGGGAGGAAGCACAAGGAGCTGCCCAAGACAAAGATCAATGAGAGAAGGAAGTTCTCTGCCACGGTAGGCTGCCGCGGCAGGAAAACCGAGTCCTTCTCTGCCACGATAGGCTGCCGCGACAGAGAAAGCGACTATAACTCTGCCACGACAGAGTCAATTGGCCGAACCCAAGTTGGGTCGGTTTGTATCAAGTTCGGTGGGACCAACTCGGGTTCCCCCTTAGGCCACCGCCTCCTGAACCCTTAAATAATGGGGACGCAATAGTTAGGGTTTTTAGACCACGTTAAAATATTTTGGAGTTGTTTCTTTCATAGAACCTCTGGAATTACCCTGTTTTCGAATTTACCAACTATAATTGTGTGTGATCTGTTGTTCCATTGGGAATTAGTAGATTGCATACTACCGTTCGTGGTCAACGACTGCGTGCACAAGAGTGTGGTGTTGTGAATATCCTACAAGGTTCGAGAGCTATTGCATTGGCATCAGGGATCGAGCGGGAGAGATCATAGCTACGCACTAGTTATCAATTATCCACCATATCATCGACAAGAGCTTCCTGAGAAGATCGGGCCACCCCATATCATCTTATCAGATTTCCTCGTTGCCTCAGTAAGCAATCCACAATCCATCCATAGATTAGAGAATGTTTTTTAGTCCTATACAGAAAAAGGCCCACAAAAAGAGTTGCCATAGACTAGATTGCATCGTAGACGAGTAATAGTTGCTGGTCGTGTTCATCCTTTAGTTTAGATCTAGATATGTTCTTCGTAATTTTATCATCTTTCTAGTGTTGTTCTAGCCGAATCCACCATAGTTTCCGCCACCACCAGGTCAGATCCGATCTAATCTAAGAGTCCTAGTCTTTTACTCTTGGCCGAGTCGGAATTAAAAAAATTCCTACCGACTCTGCCGCGGCACAAAAACGGCCTGTTTCTCTGCCGCGAGTCCTATTCTGCCACGACTCGGATTCACTACCGCGGCAGGATTTGTTCTGCCACGACACGATTTTGGCTAGTTTTTCTGCCATGGCAGGAAATTTTTACAAAGTGTGGATTTGCACTTTTCCTTCAACCTTAGCCACAACCATTCTATTACATAGGTGTACGAACTTGCCCATTGAGACTAGTTTCCGCTCCTACATGGTGCTCTTAGGATTTTGGAGTTATACTTTGTAATTTGGCCGTGTGTGATCTATATATAAAAAAAGATAAAAAGCAAGTTAGCAAAAGAAAAGCAAAAAGAGCTATACAAAAGAAAAAGAAAAATAGTGAAAAAGAGAATTTGAGCAAGAGGCCTAATAATATCTTTGTGCACCGGTAGATTGAGGAATCTTGTGCCTATTTACTTTGATCTTTGCTAGTGTCTCTCGGGAGTAGTGCAACACCCTTCATAGTTGCATTGCCACGTTTTTCTCCACGTTTGTGTTCCTTGGGTTTGCTGTGTAGATAGGATACCATACCTATAGCTCCACCATAAATAACCTATGTGCCCTGCGATCGTTCTCTATACCTTGGATATTCACTTCATCACATCAGTGCATCGGTCGTTGATTTTGTTTGGTAGAGCATCTCTATTCACTTTGGAACGGTAAGATCTCCTTTCTTGTTAGTTGTGAGTGAGTTGTGAGAGTTTCCACCATACTGATTTTGATTTTTGCACTAACCTACTAATCATGTCTTTGAGTGATGATGAAGTTGTGTCAAAGAAAAAGCAGCTTGAGGATCTTGTTACTTGGCGTGAGTCTGTTGATAGAAATATCATCGACATACAAGATGCTGTGGAGAATAATACTAGAGAAATCAATAATATTCAGACTTAGTAGACTGCAATGAATGTCAACTTTGCCACCTTGAAGCGTTCAATTGAGGCTATTCAAGCGACACTCCAGCAAGGACCCGCACAACAACATGATGATGTGTTTCAGGACTTTGATGAGGGTAGTGCGGCTGATGCTGCCCCATATCATGGCAGGGGACGTGCCAATCCCCCTGCACCTACGGCTGCCCCTCTTTATGGCTATGGGTATGCTCCTGTTGGACGTGCCCAGCATGTTTACAATCCAGCTAATGATAGTTTGGGCAAGCCCAAGTTCCCAATTCCCTCTTTCAGTTGCTCTCTTGATCCTGAGGATTATATTACCTAGGAGTTGAAGATTGAGAAGCTCTGGTGTTTATTTGATTATACAGAAGACAAGAAGGTCAAGCTTGCAGCATCAGAGTTTGATGGTTATGCTTTGCGTTGGTGGGATGCTATTGTGCATAATAGACGGAACGACAATGAACGTCCTGTGAGGGATTGGCGTGAGATGAAGGCCATTATGGCAGATCGTTTTGTCCCCTCCAATTATTTGTGTTTCGTGTTTGACAAGCTAACACAGTTGAGGCAAGGCACAATGACAATTGCTGAGTACTACATGGAGATGGAGATGCTTATGCAGCGTGCTAATGTTCATGAATCACGAGAGATGACAATGCAGTGTTTCCTCAACAATTTGAAGCTTCAAATCAAGAGCATTGTGCGTTATCACAAGTATGAGACAATGAACGAGTTGCTGCACCATGCTAGAGAGGCCAAATCCCAGTTGGCTGAAGAGGCGAAGTCACGTGCTCGTTTTCCATCTTCCAACAGATTTTCGGCCAGATCTACACCCCCTAGTGTACCGCCACCTGCTGCTAGTCCTCCTACACCATTGGCCAAACCAGCAAGTACTTCTTCGTTTGGTTCCAATGCTCGGAAGCCCGCCGCTCCTGCTGCTCGCTCGGGTTCCAACATGTCTACTACGCGTACTCGCGATGTGGTGTGCCATACTTGTGGAGGTAGAGGACACTACAAGAAGGATTGTCCAAACAACAAGGTTATGTTTGTTAACGAACAAGGTGAAGTAGAGAGTGGAGATGAAGCGTCTGACAATGACAATGATGATGTCGAGGAGGGTGCCGATGCTTATCCTAGGCGTGTCCCAACTATTGTCATCTCTTCACGCAAACTTAGTGTGCAACTGGTTGAGGAATCCCAGCGTTGCAAATTGTTCTAGACAAAAGCTCTAGTTGGACCTCACAAAGCTTGCAAGGTCATTATTGATGGAGGTAGCTGCAGAAATCTTGCAAGTAAGGAATTATGTGCCAAGCTGAATTTGACATATTTGCCTCATCCGAAGACATACTACATACAATGGTTGAGCAACAAAGGTGATATGAAGGTAAATCATATGGTACGTGTGAATTTTCAAATCGGGCCATACGAAGATTCTATTGACTTTGATGTGGTCCCTATGACTGTTTGCCATCTTTTATTGGGTCGGCCTTGGCTTTATGATCGTCATGTGCAACACAATGGCCGAGCCAATACGTATCATCTAGAATTCAAAGGAAAGAAGATTACTATGTAGCCAATGACACCACAAGATATTGTGAATGATTCTCGCCAGAAGATAGAGGTGAATGTGAAGGAAGATCCTATAGCTCGACGTGATTGTGTGACAGCTGTTCCTAATGTAATCGAGCCTAAATTGAGTGATAGAACGAAAAGTGAGAGAGTGCCTGGTCTATTTATATTAGCCACCAAGGAAGATATGAGAGAATTTCGTGAGGATCCTACAGCCATGTCACTTGTGCTCATGTATAAGGGCGAGGTATTGGTTTCTAACGACATGACCCCTATTTCTCATGGTGTCTCTTCTGTTTTGCAGGATTTTGGGGATGTGTTTCTAGAAGATGTACCCACAGGCTTGCCTCCATTGCGTGGTATAGAACACCAAGTCGACTTGATTCCTGGTGCCACACTTCCCAACCATGCACCCTACAAGACTAATCCCGAAGAAACTAAGGAAATACAGAAGCAAGTACAAGTGTTGCTGGATAAAGGGTACATTCATGTTTCTCTTAGCCCTTGTGCTGTTCCTGTTATTTTAGTGCCTAAGAAAGATGGTACATGGCGCATGTGTGTAGATTGTAGAGCGATTAATAACATCACTATTCGATATCGTCAGCCTATTCCACGCTTAGAGGATATGCTAGATGAATTGAGTGGTGCTACTGTTTTCTCTAAAATTGATTTGCGTAGTGGTTATCATCAAATTAGGATGAAAGAAGGGGATGCGTGGAAAACTGCTTTCAAAATGAAATTTGTCTTGTATGAGTGGTTAGTCATGCCATTTGGTCTTACTAATGCACCTAGTACATTCATGCAATTGATGAATCATGTTTTGAGAGATTTTATTGGTCGTTTTGTGGTTGTTTACTTTGATGATATACTTATATACAGCCACACCAAAACTGAACATTGCACTCATATTCGACAAGTTTTGCAAGTGTTGCGTGATAATAAATTGTATGCTAATCTTGATAAGTGCACATTTGCAAAAGATAAGGTCATATTCCTAGGATTTGTTGTATCTAAGTATGGGGTAGAGGTAGATCAATCTAAAATTGAATCAATTCAGAATTGCCTACTCCCATGAATGTAAGTCAAGTGCGTAGTTTCCACGGCTTAGCTGGTTTCCATAGGCACTTTGTGAAAGATTTTAGCACCATTGCTGCACCTTTGAATGATTTGACAAAGAAAGGTGTTCCTTTTGTATGGGGCACGGCCCAAGACATTGCTTTTGAGACATTGAAACGTTTGCTTACTTCTGAACCATTACTTGCATTAACTGATTTTTCGAAGCAATTTGAAGTTGAATGTGATGCTAGTGGTATAGGCATTGGTGGCGTTTTGATGCAAGAGGGTCGGCCTATAGCTTATTTTTCTGAGAAATTGACTGATGCTCGTTTGAATTATTCTATCTATGATAAAGAATTGTATGCACTTGTTAGAGTACTTGAGGTTTGGCAACATTATTTGTTGCCAAAGGAATTCATCATACATTCTAATCATGAAGCATTGAAGTACTTGAAAGCTCAATCAAACTTGCATAGAAGATTAGCTAAATGGGTTGAGTTTATTGAGTCTTTTCCTTACATCATTAATTATAAGAAGGGAAAAGAGAATGTTGTTGCTGATGCTCTGTCTAGGAAGAACATGCTATTAACCAATCTTGATGTTAAAATTCCTGGATTAGAAGCTATTTGTGCACTCTATGCAACTAACCATGATTTTGCTGAACCATATCGTTTGTGTGCTATTAGAAACGCATGGGATAAGTATCATATACATGATGGCTATTTGTTTCGAGCTAACAAACTATGTATTCCAGAATCGTCATTGCGTTTGTTTTTAGTGCAGGAATCACATGCTGGTGGTTTGATGGGTCACTTTGGGCGTGAGAAGACATTTCTCATTCTTGTTGATCACTTTTATTGGACCAAGATGAGTCGTGATGTGTACAGATTTGTGAGCTGATGTATTACATGCCACAAGTCGAAATCTAAGCTGAAGCCTCACGGTTTGTATACACCTCTCTCCGCACCGACTACTCCATGGGAAGACATTAGTATGGATTTTGTGCTAGGTCTACCTAAAACTCAGAGAGGTCATGATTCTATATTTGTGGTAGTTGATAGGTTCTCTAAGATGGCTCATTTTATTGCCTACCACAAAAGCAACGATGCGTTGCATGTTGCTAACCTGTTTTTTAGGGACATCATGAGATTACATGGAGTACCTAAGACGATTGTTTCTGACCGTGATGTGAAGTTCATGAGCTACTTTTGGAAGACCTTATGGGGGAAGCTAGGAATGAAGCTGCTATTCAGTACTACATGTCATCCCCAAACAGATGGTCAAATGGAGGTGGTGAATCGAACTTTGTCATAGCTGCTAAGGACTATGATAAAGAAGAATCTGTGGGAGTGGGAAGAGTGTTTGCCCCATGTTGAGTTTGCATACAACAGGGTTGTGCATTCAACTACTCAGCTTTGTCCTTTTGAGGTGGTGTATGGTTTCGAGCCATTGATGCCACTTGATATGTTGCCTCTGCCATTACATGAGAGAGTTGATATGGAGGCATCAAAATGTGCTGATTATGTGAAGCAAATACATGAGAAGACTCGAGAGGTTATTGAGAAGAAAGGAAAGAACATTGCTGCTGCAAGGAATCAAGCAAGGAAGGAAGTGTTGTTCAAGCATGGAGACATGGTTTAGGTGCATTTACGCAAGGACAGATTTCCATTACTTTGCAAGTCCAAGTTGAAGCCACGTGGTGATGGTCCTTACAAGGTGCTAGCTAATACATTGCAAATGTATCTATAATTTTTGATGTTCCATGATTGGTTTTATCTACTTTCTTATGTTCTGTCCATACTTTGGACTACTTTTCATATGATTTCTTAGACTAACCTATTAACAAGAGCCACAGTGCCAGTTGCCTGTTTTCTGCTGTTTTTAGTTCCAGAAAGTCAGAAAATGAATATTCTCGTAATTGGACGGGAGAAAAGCCAAAGTTATTATTTTACCGGGGGACACTTGGAGCCAGAATACGAGACGGAGAAGGGCCAGAGGGTGGCCACACCACCTGGTGGCGCGGGCCAGGCCAGGCCGCGCCAAGGGATGGTGTGGGACCCTCCAGCACCACCTCGTTCTCCCCTCTCGCCTATAAGAGCCTCCCGATGCAAAAACCCTAGAGGGTCAATCAGAAATCCATGAAAAGTTCCGCAGCGCTGCCGCCACCGAAAGGGGGATTCGGGGGACAGAAAGTCTCTGTTCCGGCACCCTGCCGGGACGAGGAAGTGCCCCTGGAGCCATCTCCATCGATCTCCACCGCCATCTCCATCACCATTGCTGATTCCCATGATGAGGAGGGAGTAGTTCTCTCTCGAGGCTAAGGGTTCTACCGGTAGCTATGTGTTCATCTCTCTCTCTATGCATGATCTTATTAAGATCATGAGCTTGTAATCTATAGATCTACCTTGCTACTCAAGTGCTTTAATAGATCTCTGCTCTCCCCATGTGTGTGAAGTTGACAGTGAGCACACCATGGTGGCACTTAGGCTAGAGATTACAAATACTTGTTATGAGTTATATTTGGAGTTGGATGTCTGTATGAAATTGTGGTGTTTGTTGGAACCATCTAGTGCTCAAGGTGACAGTGTGAGGTTATCTAGATGGGAAAGGCTTACTTTGAGGTGTGCTGTTATAGCCCTACCATGGATTAGAGTGTCCAACCGGAGAGTAGTTCAGCGTAGTATCATGAAGATAATATATTTATATGAGAGTGTTCACTAGCAAAAGTATGATCCCTAGGCCTTGTTTCTTAGCATTGAAACACTGTTTGCAACTAGATATGTTACATGTTTGCTTGCTTCCATCTTTATTTCAGTTTGCCTTTAGTCTTCCACGCCGTCAAGCTATTTTCTATCACCGTTACCACTTATAATTATCCATACCACTTGTATTTTACTATCTCTTCGCCGAAATAGTGCACCTATACACCTGACAAGTGTATTGGGTGTGTTGGGGACACAAGAGACTTCGTGTATCTTGATTGCAGGGTTGCTTGAGAGGGGATACCTTTGACCACTTCCTCCTTGAGTTCGATAAACCTTGGGTGATCCACTTAAGGGAAAACTTGCTGCTGTTCTACAAACCTCTGCACTTGGAGGCCCAACAACTATCTACAAGAATAGAAGTGCATAGACATCAAGCTATTTTCTGGCGCCGTTGCCGGGGAGGTAAGGTAAAAGGTATTCACACCAGAGGATTAAAGAAGAATATCCTCCCACGTCAAATGCCTATTTTCTGGCGCCGTTGCCGGGGAGGTAAGGTAAAAGGTACTCACATCCTCCGGTGTGAGTGCTCGAAGTTATTTCCTTTAGATTCTGCAATTTTTTCTTTTTGTTTCTTGTTTTCACTAGTTAGGCTTAATGGAAAACAACAACAAAATTAGAGAGCTTTATAGTATTTATCTTGAGTTAGCACATGAAGTGTTTGAAGAGAAAATTAAAAAACCTATGGAACTTTATTTGCATGCTAATAGCAATGTTGTTAGTATGAATTCTTTGGACACCATTATTGCTAATGCTATGGAAAAGTCTAAGCTTGGGGAAGCTAATTTTTATGAAAATGATCTTTTTTGTTCCCCAGCTTTGGAAGATAGCTATTCTATTGCTTATGATGATACCAAACCTCCAATATATGATGATTACAATGATGAATATGATATTTTCAGTCCACCTACTATTGAGTAGAAAATTAATTATGATTACAATATGCCTCCTATATTTGATGATTATGGTGATGATAATAATAATGATAACTATTTTGTTGAATTTGCTCCCACCATAATTAATAAGAATGACTATGCTTATGTGGGGAGTATTAATTCTTTTATGCATGTGGCTCATGATAAGAATGTTTCTTGTGATAGTTATATTGTTACTTTTATTCATGATGCTACTGAAAGTTATTATGAGAGAGGAAACATGGTTTTACGCATCTCAATAATATTAAGTTTCACCTCTTTATGTTGAAAGTCTTGAAGTTGCACTTGTTTTGCTTTCCTATGCTTGTTGCTTTGTGCTTTCATGACTTGTTTCTTTACAAGATTCCTATGCATAGGAAGTGGGTTAGACTTAAATGTACTTTGAATTTTCTCCTTGATGCTCTCTTTTACTTCAATGCATATTTCTTATGTGAGCATCTTCTCAAACTATCATGCCTAACTTAAAGGCGTTAAAGAAAGTACTTATTGGGAGATAACCCAGAAGTTTTAGATGAGTCTTGGAAGTTATTACTTTAGTAATAACCACTCCTTATCCTTTTTATTTGCTTTTTGTGCCAAGAGTAACCTCTAATGAGAGAGAAGTAATGATTGAGAAAGTTGCTGTCCCGAAACAGATTTCTGTGCTTCACCATAAAAATTCGTGTAAAATATCTGAACGTCTTTTTGAGGCGTGATTTTTTTTTGCTTCTGACCCAGGTTGTTATCTAACTTTCGTTAGTTCAACACTTTTTTATTTGAGCAACAGAAGGTCTTCGAAAAAATTCGTCTTTACCTGCTGGTCTGTTTTGACAGATTTCTGCCATTACTTGCATTTGCTTCTTGTTGGTTCCTTTTTGAGTTCTTTTGGGGAATTGAGCTTTTTGAGGGAAGTGCTACAGTAGCTTATGTTTTAATGGAAGTTTTATTGGTGTTAGAAAGACCTATTATATTGAGTGCACTAATGTTGCTAATAATGATTGTGTGAAGTTTTGTATGAAGGAAAAATTTCAGGTGTATGGAAGGAATGAGTAATAAGATGAAGGATGGACTAAAGCTCAAGCTTGGGGATGCCACACGTGTCACCCAAGAAATATCCAAGAAGTACAAGCGTCAAATCTTGGGGATGCCCAAGGCATCCCCTTCTTCATCAATCAAAATCACAGGTTTCTTCCAAACACTTCATTTTTATTGTTTCATGCACAGTTGTGTTGTTCTTGGAGCGTCTTCTTTTTCGTTTTAGTTTTGGTTTTTCGTTTGCTTGGTTTTCTTAGTTTTCTGAATAAATTGATTTGACCCCCTCTTTCATACATTGGTTTTCAAATAGTTTGGTTTGGTTTGGTTTGGAAAAGAGTAGGAAAGTTCATACTTATGTGGTAAAAAGAGCTTGTTTTTTACAGTGGCCTATGCTTTGTCATGCCATGCTCGATATTGTTTTGGCTTTATGCTTAGTATTCTTTGATGTAGCATGACTTGTTATAAACAATTGAGATTGCTTAATGTGCCTTGGATGAATCATGCGTTGTTTTACCATATTAAAGCATAGTATAGTGGTATTCTCCTTTGATGCTTTATTTGGGTTGACTTGGCACATGCTCACACCATGTTATGACTATCCCAAGTCACCATAGCCTTTATGATCCTTTAGTTTTCAACTTGTAGTATCACTTTATGCTTTGATCAATGATGTTTTGTCGCTTTTGTAGCACCCCGATAAAATCACTACTAGAAAATCGCTTGGTGTTTCTGTTTTGTGCATCATCATGACCGCATGCTCATGTCATCATGCCACATTGCATTTGAGCATCTTCATGTCTGCATGCATATGATTTTCTAAAACTATTTTCTAAAAGCCTATTTTGTTTTCTATTATCCCTACTTTATTTCAAAATCAAACCTCGGTCTTTTCTGGACCTTTATTTGTCTCAAACTATTTATAAAATCTTTTATTAAAATATAAGCAAACAAATAAAAATAAAGTTTCCGGGGAGGCAGCCCAGCCTTTTGAGCCAGGCCACCTACAACCCAGCAAACCGAATCCTAAAAGATCTAGAACCAAACCCAAACCCTAGACACCTGAAACCCTAACCCTAATCCCCACCTGACCACACCTAGATCCACACCTGGTTCAACCGAACCAGCCCCGCACGCACGGACCCATCCCGACTCGACCACTCCGCGACGCACACGACACTACACGCGCGACCCCATCCCAGTCCGACACGCTCCCTTCTCTTCATGTTTCAGCCACGCAACCGCTGACCCCGCGCCAGCCCGACCCCCACCTACCCCGCTCCCTCGCGATCCCCATCCCCGCTCGCTCCCCTGCAACCACCGCCCGCCACCAGGAGGTCGCCCCGCCGATCCTCATCAACCTCGCCTTCCTCTGCCACGAGTGCCACAGCCACGTTCGCTGGCCGCCTCACCCGGCTCACCCTGACCTCGCCGCGGTTCCCCTTGCCGCCCCTGCTACAGAGCTGCCGCCGTTCAAGTTCGAGCCATGCGGCCCCGCGCTCGCCGACCTCGCCCGGCCATCGACCTCGCGCCCGCGTCGCCTAACACCGCCACCGTCGACCTGCTTCCTCGCGACCCCGAGCTCCTCTCGCCTCCGCCGCTAGCTCTTCCGCCACCTGCGTCAACCTCGTCCGCCCGCCCCTGCATCGTCTTCTCTCCTCAAGCTCCGCCAGGCACCACCACAGTGCAGCCTCCTACCGCCGTCAACCTCGCCCCACCAAGCCTGCGTCGCCGCCTGCCTCTGCCGAGGTTGCCCCAACTGCATCAAGCCCCACGCGGGCGCCACCGTCCTCTACGCCGCCACCTTGTTCGCCTCTGCTCGCCGCCAAGGATGCCGTCCCGAGCAGAGCCCCGAAGCCGCCGCCCCAGTTTGGCCTCGACCCTGTGTCCGGCACCTCCACGTCACCAGGCGTACCACTGCTCGAGTTCTAGTGGTTGCTGCTTGAGGTGTTGCTGTGAGGATGTGGTGGGGTGTTTTGTTGATGAATATTGGATGGCAATGTGTGTGAAGCTACTGCGTGTATGCGACGACAAGAACGACAATCGGTGATGGTGGTGATTTTCTGATGAAGGCGTAGTGTCGATTTTGTGAGTGTTGAGGCAGTGCCTATATCGTGTCTGTGTTGGTGTTATGGCCACAAAGTAGAGACAACCAATGCAATAGTGTCCGATGCCGAAGACCGAATCCTCGGAGCGACAAGTTCTCCATCCCGGAACGCCATGACCTCCTTCATGGATCCGATGGCCGGACCCGAAGATCGAACCCCGAAGACCCTTGAACCCGGGTTCCGAAGACCGACCCCGCCGAACCCGAACCACATCGAACCAAGATTGCCGAACTCTATGTGTGACCCCTTTCCAAGCCCTATTTTATAAATGCTATATATAATTGTTGCACATTAAATTGCTCATGTCGCATACATATTGTGTGTGTTGGGGCATTATGCTGATTCACCTCATAATTAAATATGGAGACCATATATGGACTATTCTAGTCTTATATTGGCCCCATTTAAATTTGTGTAGCGAACCGATGCCATGCTTTGCCTTGTTAATTCCACATTTAATTTGCGGGGTAGTTAAACAACATGAACCTTATATTTAATTGTCGGGACCCCGGTTCCGCTTAATATTGCCTAATTGCATTGCACCATTGCCATGTCATACATCATACATTCAACATGCCCAATCTTCTGTCGTAGTATTAAATAGTGCATCGGTGTTTCCTCTAGTGCTATGGTTCTTCGTGGATTAGGCCGTTGAGTTGATGCGAGTATCGACAAGTTCTTCGGATACTGTATCTTCGGCAGTGTTTCCCAGGCGAGCATTCTCCCCCTTTCTACCTATTTTGCATTTATAGTTTATTTCCTCCTGTTGATCTATTGTTATCCGTGTCGCGATGCTTTAGTGTTCCGTACCATTGTTAGTGGTGTCGAATTGTGGCGCCCCGCAAAAACCACTACTAGAAAATCGCGTTGTTTTTGTGCATTGCATCATCATGACCGCATGCTCATGCCATCATGCCACCTTGCATTTGAGCATCGTCATGTCATCTTGCATTTGTTTGCATAAAACTATTTTTGAAAAGTCTGTTTTTGTTTTCTAAACGCCCGTCTTTATTCAATTGCAAAACCTGGGCCTCTGGAATATTTTTTTTATCTGTCAACGGTTTTCAAAAGCCCCGTTTTAAACAATAGAACTTTTAAATTATTTTTTAGGAGGCAGCCAGCCAGGCCCGAAAGCCTGACCGGCCACCTCCAAGCCCTAAACTAAAACCTAGCCTAACCCTAAATCTACCCCACCCTAATCTACCCAGCCCCCTCCACATCACCACAGCCTCTCACGGCTCGCCACATCCCCTGGCCCAAAACTCAACCCAATCAGCAGCCGCCACCTCACCCCACCAGCCCCAGCAGCTCCACGAGCGGACACGCGCCGCCATTTTTTCCCTGCCCGCGCGCGCACCCCAACGCGTGAGCCACCTGCCCGCTCCCCCGTGCCGACCGCCTCCACCTCCCGCCCTCGATCCCCACATCCCGCGCCTGGCCCCACCACCGCCTGACCGCGACCCCGCTCCCCCCAGGTTCCGTACCCCCGCCACCTGCCTCGCCTCCCTTCCTCGCGACGGACACGCCCCACGCGCCCATCCCGCGTCGACCCATCGCCACCAACCGCCGCCTCTGACGGCGCGGACGCTGCCGCCCGCCGCCCTCTAGCCCCGGCCCCGGCCGCGTGCCCCCGCCGTCGTTCCCACCGCCGCCACCGAGCCCTCCGCCTGCTCGCCGGCTGCCCTCCTCCACCTCTGCCGCCTCCCCTTCCGACGCGAGCTCTAGCCACCGCGTTCCCTGCCGCGTCGCCGCCCCGCCCTCCTTCCCAAGCGCCCGCCACCGCCGGCCTTCCCCGCGAGAACCACGCTGGCCTCTTCCCCCGCCGACCTCGCCGTCCTCCTTCGTCTGCCCGCGCGGCCCCGTGCTGGACCTCCCGCCGCAGCTCGTCCTGGCGTCGCCAGCGTCCTCGTCGCTCCTGGCAGCCACAGAAGCCCGGCCACCACCACGTCTGCCCCCCCCGCTGTCTCGCCCTCTTCTGCCGCCGCCTGCACCCCTCTCTGGCGGTCGTCCTCGAGCCACCGACCCTGCCGCGCAGGGCACCGCCGCCAGGAGGTCCTCCTCGAGTGTCGCCGCCTCTTCCCTGGCGCAGAGCTCGCTCGAGCTCCTCTTCGGCCATCTCCCTCGTCCGGGTCCACGGGCCGCACCACCGTGCGCTCCCTCATCGACCCCGCCACTGCTTCCTCTTCATTCCACGTCGCCGCCATGGTCGTCCCCCTCGTTGTCTGCAAGCCCGGCAGCCCTCGTCACATCGCGTCGACCGTCGTCCCCCGTTACCTCCACCGTGGCAAGCACACCACCACTCACGGCTCTCCAGATCGAGTCCGCCTTCCTTTTCCAGATGACCAGGACGGCCTCACATCGTGTGTATCCTTGCTACAGTGCCAACACCTTGTTGTTTCTCTGTTTTTCATGTGGTGTTGCGATGTATGTTGATGAATGGTACTGCTCGTGTACCTAGATGAGGTGGTAGTGCGGTGAGTTTGGCTACATCGGCTAATGAAACCTTGTACAGTAATCCGAAGAATCGGTGATGCTGTCTAAAGACCACGCACCCATGTGTAGACCCCTGTCGCCACGACAAGATCTACTTCTGAACGCGTTGACCGATGCCGGCAACCGGCGATCGACATGGCACACCAAGCTCTTCTTCACGGAACCACAAGTACTCCTTCACGGACCCGAAGACCGCCGAGACCGAACCCGGCACGCCAAGTTCTTCCTCTCGTACCCGAAGACGCCGAGACCCGGACGCCAAGATCTCCGCCGTGAGACGACGAGACCGACGACATGGCCCGACGACCGCGGATGCGACAAGATCGTCTCTCGGACGCCAAGTTCTTCGACCCCGGGGACCGATCCATCGAAACGCCAAGCCCTTCTTCCGAACCCGAGTTCTTCGTCACAGGCGTCAAGATCTTCTTCCCGGACTCAAAGACCCCGGTACCCGATCCACTCAAGTTCGCCATCGACGACAAGATCGACACCGACCAGGGCGAATCCGATGCCCCCCGACGCCAAACCAAGTCCTTCTTCCCGGATGCGACAAGATCTACTTCCGTTGTCCGAGACCGATCCCGTCGAACCTCGCCCCCGTCGAACCCTGTCGAACCCCGAACCCCTCGGAGCCCAAGTTCGCCGAACCCTAATGTGATCCCCTATCCAAGACCCCATTATTTTATAATATGACATTATCACTTGTTGCATATTAATTGTTCATCTCGCATGCATATCATGTGGGCTGGGGGCATTATGCCGATTCACCTCATAATTAAATATGAAGATCATATGCGGGCTATATTTTGTCTCATATGGCCCCCATTTAAATTGGTGTAGCGAACCGATGCCATGTTTCGCCCTGTTAATACAACATTCAAATTGTGGGGTATCTAAACAACTTGAACCTATTAATTAATTGTCGGGACCCCGGTTCCGCTTAATATTGCCTGATTGCACCGCATCTGCATCATATCATAATCATGCCGGATCTTCTGCCGTAGTATTAAATATTGCATCCGGTGTTTCTTCTAGTGTTTGCTTCTTCGCGGATTAGGCCGATGAGTGGATGCGAGTATCGACAAGTTCTCTGGATATGATCCTTCGGCAGTGTTTCCCAGGCGAGCATCTCTTCCCCTTCTACCTATTTTGCATTTATAGTCTTTATTTCCTCATGTTGATCTATTGCTATCCGTGTCACGATGCTTTAGTTTCCGTGCACCAGTTATATCCCGTGCAGCCTCTATATTGCCTTGGACACCTCCTATGACCTGTGTTTGGTAGATAGCTGGCCTTGTGAGTCATAGTTGCGTGCTCAGGTGCGATCTCGTGTTAACAAGTACCACAGTTGTTGGAATGCTGGCAGATGCTTATTGGTGGAGATGTTTATTGGTGGAGATGATCATGACTTTAAATACAACCATTAAAATGCTAGATATAACTAATGCAGAGGCATCGGTGGGCAATAGATGTTATCTGGTTCTTCCACGCCCACTTGTGTCCCGTAGGACCCCGAGTACTTGATACATGTTCCTTGATTTTTCGCACTATCCACATCCGGGAGGCCTTATGGACCCCCCCTAAGCCAGAGCTTGATTCATTTCTATTTCTTGGGGCCACAAAGTAGTTTGGGGCTTTATTACTATCCTGTACTTATGCCATGCTTTACTGCTTTATTTATGATTGTGCGTGGAGCACCTGTACTATTTAGGATCGTGACACGTTTTCGCTGTATCGACAAGCCCAGTCACACTTTCGGGTTCCTAGTCGTTTACAGCCGTCCACACAAACCCTGGGTCCGTTCCGGAGCCAGCCAACTTTGTTGCGGGTAGCTTAGTGGGGTGGCCCCCTGAAATATTTCTGAATCCTGTGATCGCTTTGTCGTGAATGCCTCGTTGGGTTTTGAGTTGGTTTTTCCGAGGTTGATCAAGTGTGTGTTGCTATTTGTGCACCCCTGCAGGGTAAAACTTTCTGAAAGCCGTGTCCGCGGTTATGGACGACTTGGAGCACAGTATCTCGATCATAGACAAGCATAACTAAAGTAGTGCTATAAATTTGACTTAATATGTGACTAGTGATCAGCTCAAGTATAACGGAATGGATATTAAAAATGCCAACAGCTGGTGAATCTGGGTTGTTTCGTGACATGTTATATGCCTAGTAAGTATTGCAACTCCAATGGAATGTGATAAAAGTGCCAACAACTGCTGGGTTTTGGGCTTCTTCAGGACAATTATATCTGACTAGTAACTGTTCCAACTACAACGGAATGTTAATTAAAACGGCCCACTACTTATGCTACAGGATGACTCATGCTATCTATATCTGATTAGTAATTGCTGCAACTATAATGGAATGAGTAAAATTGCCAACGGTGTGAGTTCCTTGGTCCGACCTCCTCGTTTGGTATCGAGGGGGAAATACCAAGATGGGTTTGTTTGGTGTTAGCTTCAGGTTGAATTCAAATAGGTCTTTCTTATCCCTCTCTGATAACCGCTAGTTGTTTCGAGTCTCTATAGGTTGTTTAGTGCCGCTGCGCTGCCGCTTCAGCCCTCCATACCTATGTAGGCGAGAGCCGCCGAATTCTAGCCTCGCCGTGTACTGGCTCAGCACTGACGCTCCTCTTTTTTCCTTTGCCCTTTGTCGGCACCCCTTTTGTTTTAGCAGGTTTGAGATCGACGTCGTTAGTAGGGTTACCCTTCCGGCTTGGCCTAGGCAGGGTTATGGACGCCATTGGTTATTCTTCAGGGCTCTTAGCCCCATTTGCATCTTGTCCATAGTCGGACGCTCTATCATTTCAAGGTGATTTGCATCTTTGTATTGTATATCTATATTCTTGACTCATGGAGTCGTTGTTGTATATATATCTGATCTGTGGGTCCCATCGAGGACTGTTGTGTAATGTTATTACTTCGTTTTCCACCCGCACCAAAGTTCCTGGTGGGCGTCCTTGAATCGTTTCTATGCGGGTTTTGGCGGGAAGCGCTAAAACTTGCATAGGGCCGATTTGAGGGTGTTACACGTTGTTAGCAGGGTTACCCTTCCGGCTTGGCCTAGGCAGGGTTATGGACGCCATTGGTTATTCTTCAGGGCTCTTAGCCCCATTTGCATCTTGTTCATAGTCGGACGCTCTATCGTTTTCAAGGTGATTTGGATCTTTGTACTGTATATCTGTATTCTTGACACATGGAGTCGTTGTTGTATATAAATGTTCTGTGGGTCCCATCGTGGACTATTGTGTAATGATATTACTTCGTTTTCCACCCGCACGCAAGTGCCTGGTGGGCGTCCTTGAATCGTTTCTATGCGGGTTTGGCAGGAAGCGCTAAAATCTGCATAGGGCCGATTCGAGGGTCTTACAGCTTTGCATGATTATGGCCATTATTGCTCTCTTAGTTTGTCGCTCCCAGTCTTTTGCTAGCCTCCACAACCAAGTATGAGTTCCACTCATGCATCCAACTCCTTAAACCAAGTTATTCCAACGAGTCCACCATACCTACCTACTAGCTTATGCTATTCCAAGTATATTCATGCTTTTGTTTACCTTCCAAATTAAACTTGTTATGAGAAAACTAGTGATTAAAGCTCTCACGAACTCGATGGCACACTTTACTTTTCTTGCCCTTAATAAACTTGAACCATTGTGTCGTCTATGTTGTATATGCTTGCACTTATTTGTTGGGGATTAGCAGAACCATGCTGTCATGGGGAACGCTTTCAACGTTGCACGGGTACTTGTACCTAGTTGATATCATGCTCTTTTGTATATGGATGTCGTCGGTGTGAAATGATAGGGGAGCTTGTAAGTCCATGGAGTTATGTATATGTGTTAGAAAAACGCCTGGGCCGCTGGTCTAATCCATGCTGACATGGTGGAAACCTGCAGCGTAACCATAATGAGTTGTCTATGAAGCATTCTTCTTATAAAAAAGAGTCCTATATTGAGAAAAAAGAGAAAAAGAAAAAAAAGTGATTATGAAAAGAGGAAAGAGAGAAAAAAAGCACCATATTCCCATGGTAAATAAGAAGATTGCTGAGATGCTCGTTGTCTGCTTGCCTTGTCATTTTGATATGGGGATTCTTCCGTATCATCGGGCAAGGGGTACCTGTTGGTGGTCCTCTATGATACACATGTACTTACGATGACAAGAACTTACCGGTAACTAAACTTGAGTAGCATGAGGAGCGTCCCTCGTATACAAGGGACATGAGATTTCTAACTTATACTTCATCAAGCATGTACACCATAGTTTGTTCACTTTAACCTTAATCACTTCAAGATGCTTATGATAGGGGCAATGAGAGCTGAAAGCTATAAGTACCATAATTTTTGGAAGCTCTTTATGAGACTTGAATCCCTACTTCCTTCTATGAAGGCCTTTCTTCCACCATTATATTGAGTCTCCGCCTTCTACCTTTATGCACCTACTTTGAGAGCATAGTGGCCATTCTTAGTTCTATGTGCATTGTCCCAAGACTAGTTGATTGATGCATAACTTGATATTGCTTGTTTTAAACTATTTGTATCTAGTCACTCTTATGAACTTTGAAGGTGTCCTATGCATTTATATTTGCTACTCTATGAGGGACAAGCTGAATACTATTATGCTATGTTTTCTTTATGTGAAACAAACAAACGTCTTGCAAAGCATTGTTATTCATGAATCTTTTGTTTGTACCTTTTCATGTTGCATCATAGTTTCTTTGTCTTATTGCTAGAACTTTGTCTTTCATGTTATGATTGAAGTACTATGATCCTAGCTTTGAATGTTTTACAAATACTTTAATCAAGTTTATGATGGTGCATGTCACCTCAAAAATTATTCTTTCTTTTTATCACTTACCTACTCGAGGACGAGCAGGAGTTAAGCTTGGGGATGTTGATACATTGCAAATGTATCTATAATTTTTGATGTTCCATGCTTGGTTTTATCTACTTTCTTATGTTTTGTCCACACTTTGGAGTACTTTTCATATGATTTCTTGGACTAACCTATTGACAAGAGCCACAGTGCCAGTTGCTTGTTTTCTGCTGTTGTTGGTTCCAGAAAGTCAGAAAATGAATATTCTCGGAATTGGACGGGACAAAAGCCAAAGTTATTATTTTACCGAGGGACACTTGGAGCCAGAATACGAGACGGAGAAGGGCCAGAGGGTGGCCACACCACCTGGTGGCGCGGGCCAGGCCATGCCAGGGGGTGGTGTGGGCCCCTCCGGCACCCTCTCGGTCTCCCATCTCGCCTATAAGAGCCTCCCGATGCAAAAACCCTAGAGGGTCAATCAGAAATCCACGAAAAGTTCCGCAGCGCCGCCGCCACCGAAGGGGAGATTTGGGGGACAGAAAGTCTCTGTTCCGGCACCCTGCCGGGACGGGGAAGTGCCCCCGGAGCCATCTCCATCGATCTCCACCGCCATCTCCATCACCATTGCTGATTCCCATGATGAGGAGGGAGTAGTTCTCTCTCGAGGCTAAGGGTTCTACCGGTAGCTATGTGTTCATCTCTCTCTATGCATGATCTTATTGAGATCATGAGCTTGTAATCTATAGATCTACCTTGCTACTCAAGTGCTTTAATAGATCTCTGCTCTCCCCATGTGTGTGAAGTTGATAGTGTGCACACCATGGTGGCACTTAGGCTAGAGATTACAAATACTTGTTATGAGTTATATTGGGAGTTGGATGTCTGTATGAAATTGTGGTGTTTGTTGGAACCATCTAGTGCTCAAGGTGATAGTGTGAGGTTATCTAGATGGGAAAGGCTTACTTTGAGGTTTGCTGTTATAACCCTACCATGGATTAGAGTGTCCAACCGGAGAGTAGTTCAGCATAGTATCATGAAGATAATATATTTATATGAGAGTGTTCACTAGCGAAAGTATGATCCCTAGGCCTTGTTTCTTAGCATTGAAACACCGTTTGCAACTAGATCTGTTACATGTTTGCTTGCTTCCATCTTTATTTCAGTTTGCCTTTAGTCTTTTCCATGCCTTCAAGCTATTTTCTATCACCGTTACCACTTATAATTATCCATACCACTTGTATTTTACTATCTCTTTGCCGAACTAGTGCACCTATACACCTGACAAGTGTATTGGGTGTGTTGGGGACACAAGAGACTTCTTGTATCTTGATTGCAGGGTTGCTTGAGAGGGGATACCTTTGACCACTTCCTCCCTGAGTTCGATAAACCTTGGGTGATCCACTTAAGGGAAAACTTGTTGCTGTTCTACAAACCTCTGCACTTGGAGGCCCAACAACTGTCTACAAGAATAGAAGTGCATAGACATCACTAGCTAAAATTAATGATAGTTCCTACTCGGTTGACATACCTATTGAGGAGTTTGGTGGAGCTAGCAACAACTTCAACGTTGTTGATTTGTCACCATATGCTAGAGAAGACCTTGGAGCGTCGAGGTCGATGCCTTTTGAAGGGGGGAGATGATTAGGACATCCCTACAATGACACTTACCCCAATTGCTAATGATGATGTTCCAATTGCAAAGAAAGATCAAACCAATGTGATAAGGATTGGACCAATCACAAGAGCTCGTGCTAAGCTACTAGAACAACAGGTGAACTTGTTTCTTAATGAACTTGGTGTTTTAAATAATGAGAATTTTATACTAACTAAGTCTTTGAATTATTGCATGATCAGGTACTTAGGAGAAGAAGGCGTAGCACGGAGCGAGGAGCTAATGGAGCATGGCGTGTTGATCAATGAAGAATGCGTGAGGGAGGAGAGGGAGGAAACGCAAGGAGCTGCCCAAGACGAAGATCAACGAGAGAAGGAAGTTCTCTGCCGCGGCAAAGAAAAGCCTTAGTTCTCTGCCACGGCAGGAAAACCGAGTCCTTCTCTGTCACGGCAGGCTGCCGCGATAGAGAAAGCGACTAGAACTCTGCCACGGTAGAGTCAGTTGGCTGAACCCAAGTTGGGTCGGTTTGTATCAAGTTGGGTGAGACCAACTCGGGTTCCCCCTTAGGCCGCCGCCTCCTGAACCCTTAAATAGATGGGGCGCAATAGTTAGGGTTTTTAGACCACGTTAAAATATTTTGGAGTTGTTTCTTTCATAGAACCTCTAGAATTACCCTGTGTTCGAATTTACCAACTATAATTGAGTGTGATCTGTTGTTCCATTGGGAATTAGTAGATTGCATACTTCCATCCATGGTCAATGGCTGCGTGTGCAAGAGTGTGGTGTTGTGAATATCCTACGAGGTTTGAGAACTGTTGCATTGGCATCAGGGATCGAGCGGGACAGACCATAGCTACACACTAGTTATCAATCATCAACATATCATCGACAAGATCTTGCTGAGAAGATCGGGCCACCCCATATCAGCTATGGTTCATGAAAAGAACATACATGCAATGACTCTAGCTGTGGTTAATGAAAAGAACACACATGCAATGACTCTAGTGGATCCATATGTAGTTAATGAAAATAACACACATGCAATGACACTGGTGGATCCATATGTAGTTTGTGAAAAGAACACACATTCAATGACACTGGTGGATCCATGTGGTTTATGCAAAGAACAGACATGCAATGACTCTGGTGGATCCATATGTGGTTTGTGAAAAGAAGACACATTTAATGACTCTAGTTGTGGTTCATGAAAAGAACACACATGCCATAACACTGGTAGATCCATGTGGTTCATGAAAAGAACACACATGCAATGACTCTGGTGGATCCATATGTGGTTTATGAAAAGAACAACATGCAATGACTCTAGTGCTGGTTTAGGATAAGAACACACATGCAATGACTCTAGTGGTTCCATATGTGGTTTGTGAAAAGAACACACATGCAATGACTTTCATAAACCATGTGGTTTATGAAAAGAACAGACATGCGATGACTCTGGCGGATCCATATGTGGTTTGTGAAAAGAACACACATTCAATGACTCTAGTTGTGGTTCATGAAAAGAACACACATGCAATGACACTGCTGGATCCATGTGGTTCATGAAAAGAACACACATGCAATGACTCTGGTGGATCCATATGTGGTTTATGAAAAGAACACACTTGTAATGACTTTAGTGGATCCATGTGGTTTATGAAAAGAACAGGCATGCAATGACTCTAGCTGTGGTTAATGAAAATGATGTAGCCCAACATACGGAAACCACCTTTGGTCCACATCATGCCACGCTAATCATCACTCCAAAGATGAACTCCTTCCATGCTTTGCCTTTCGTTGGTTATTATGCGAATGGAATCCTACTTGAGACAAATGCCCATGATGTGACTAGGTCCATGAACATGACGCCAAGGAGATGTAGCAAGGATGGCTCTGGAGCCAAGACACCCAAGCAAGGGGCCTAGAAGAGAAGACGCAAGAAGCTGTTGCAGTAGGACCGGAGTCTCTGGACCAGGAGACCGAAGTCTCCGGTCTACCACACTGGAGTCTCCGGCCCTTCCCAGGACCGATCCCCAAACCAGCGCCTGGGACAATCAGTGACCCCCTTTGGAGGCTGAACCGGAGATCGACCGGAGTCTTCGGCCCAGACCGGAGTCTCCGGATTGCTACACTAGAGTCTCCGGACCGAGCATCGTGGGCCTGCGCGCCTCAAGCTGGGCTTGGCCCATGTAACGTCCCAAACTTCCTGTTTATGCCTATTCTACCCCTAGCTCGTGGCTGGACAATATATATGCCCCCACCCCATCCTTGAATCCATATGTGGTTTGTGAAAAGAGAACACATTCAATGACTCTAGTTGTGGTTCATTGAAAGAACACACATGCAATGAGACTGGTGCATCCATGGGGTTCATGAAAAGAACATACATGCAATGACTCTAGTGGATCCATATGTGGTTTGTGAATAACACACATGCAATGACTCTAGTTGTGGTTCATGAAAATCACACACATGCAATGCCACTAGTGGATCCATGTGGTTCATGAAAAGAACACACATGCAACGACTCTGGTGGATCCATATGTGGTTTATGAAAAGAACAGACATGCAATGACTCTAGTTGTGGTTTATGAAAAGAACACACATGCAATGACACTCGTGGATCCATATGTGGTTTGTGAAAAGAACACGCATTCAATGAACTCTAGTGGATCTATATGTGGTTTATGAGAAAAACACATATGCAATGAGTCTAGTTGTTGATAATGAAAAGCACACACATGCAATGACTCTAGTGGATCCATCTATGGTTAATGAAAATAACACACATGCAATGACACTGGCGGATCCATATGTGGTTTGTGAAAATAACACACATTCAATGACACCGGTGGATCCATGTGGTTTATGAAAAGAACATACATGCAATGACTCTGGTGGATCCATATGTGGTTTATGAAAAGAACACACATGCAATGACTCTAGTTGTGGTTTAGGATAAGAACACACACGCAATGACTAGTGGATCCATATGTGGTTTATGGAAAGAACACACATGCAATGACTTTCATAAACCATGTGGTTTATTAAAAGAACAGACATGCAATGACTCTGGCGGATCCATATGTGGTTTATGAAAAGAACACACATTCAATGACTCTAGTTATGGTTCATGAAAAGAACAAACATGCAATGACACTTGTGGATCCATGTGGTTTATGAAAAGAACACACATGCAATGACTCTAGTGGATCCATATGTGGTTTATGAAAAGAACACACATGCAATGACTCTAGTGCTGGTTTAGGATAAGAACAGACATGCAATGACTCTAGTGGATCCATATGCGGTTTGTGAAAAGAACACACTTGCAATGACTCGAGTGGATCCATGTGGTTTATGAAAAGAACAAACATGCAATGACTCTATTTGTGGTTAATGAAAACAACACACATGCAATGACTCTAGTGAATACATATGTGGTTAATGAAAAGAACACACATGCAATAACACTGGTGGATCCATATGTGGTTTGTGAAAAAAGCACACATTCAATGACACTGGTGGATCCATGTGGTTTATGAAAAGAACAGACATGCAATGACTCTGGTGGATCCATATGTGGTTTGTGAAAAGAACACACATTCAATGACTCTAGTTATGGTTCATGAAAAGAACACACATCCAATGACACAGGTGGATCCACGTGTTGTTCATCAAAAGAACACACATGCAATGACTCTGGTGGATCCATATGTGGTTTATGAAAAGAACACATATGCAATTACTCTAGTGCTAGTTTACGATAAAAACACACATGCAATAACTTTAGTGGATCCATATGAGGTTTGTGAAAAGAACACACTTGCAATGACTCTAGTGGATCCATGTGGTTTCTGAAAAGAACAGACATGCAATGACTCTAGCTGTGGTTAATGAAAAGAACACACGTCCAATGACTCTAGTGGATCCATATGTGGTTAATGAAAAGAACACAGATGTAATGACACTGTTGGATCCATTTGTGGTTTGTGAAAAGAACACACATTCAATGACATTGGTGGATCCATGTGGTTTATGAAAAGAATAGATATGCAATGACTCTGGTGGATCCATATGTGGTTTGTGAAAAGACACACATGCAATGACTCTAGTTATGGTTCATTAAAATAACACACATGCAATGACACTAGTGGATCCATGTGGTTCATGAATATAACACACATGCAATGACTCTGGTGGATCCATATGTGGTTTATGAAAAGAACAGACATGCAATGACTCTAGCTATGGTTTATGAAAAGAACACACATGCAATGACACTGATGGATCCATATGTGGTTTGTAAAAAGACCACACATTCAATGAACTCTAGTGGATCCATGTGGTTTGTGAAAAGAACACACATTCAATGAACTCTAGTGGATCCATATGTAGTTTATGAGAATAACACACATGCAATGACTCTATGTGTGGTTCATGAAAAGAACACACATGCAATGACACTGGTGGGTCCATGTGGTTCATGAAAAGAACACAGATGCAATGACTCTGGTGGATCCATATGTGGTTGATGAAAATAACACACATGCAATGACACTGGTCGATCCATATGTGGTTTGTGAAGAGAACACACATGCAATGACTCTAGTGGATCCATATGTGGTTAATGAAAATAACACACATGCAATGACAATGGTGGATCCTTATGTGGTTTGTGAAAAGAACACACATTGAATGACACTGGCGGATCCATGTGGTTTATTAAAAGAATAGACATGCAATGACTCTGGTGGATCCATATGTGGTTTGTGAAAAGAACACATATTCAATGACTCTAGTTGTGGTTCATGAAAAGAAGACACACGCAATGACACTGGTGGATCCATGTGGTTCATGAAAAGAACACACATGCAATGACTCTGGCGGATCCATATGTGATTTATGAAAAGAACAGACATGCAATGACTCTAGTGCTGGTTTAGGATAAGAACACACATGCAATGACTCTAGTGGATCCATATGTGGTTTGTGAAAAGTACACACATGCGATGACTTTCATAAACCATGTGGTTTATGAAAAGAACAGACATACAATGATTCTGGCGGATCCATATGTGGTTTGTGAAAAGAACACACATTCAATGACTCTAGTTGTGGTTCATGAAAAGAACACACATGCAATGACACTGGTGGATCCATGTGGTTCATGAAAAAACACACATGCAATGACTCTGGTGGATCCATATGTGGTTTATGCAAAGCACACACATGCAATGACTCTAGTGCTGGTTTAGGATAAGAACACACATGCAATGACTCTAGTGGATCCATATGTGGTTTGTGAAAAGAACACACCTGCAATGACTCTAGTCGATCCATGTGGTTTATGAAAAGAACAGACATGCCATGACTCTAGTTGTGGTTAATGAAAAGAACACACATGCAATGACTCTAGTGGATCCATATGTGTTTAATGAAAATAACACACATGCGATGACTGGTGGATCCATATGTTTTTTGTGAAAAGAACACACATTCAATGACACTTGTGGATCCATGTGGTTTATGAAAAGAGAAGACATGCAATGACTCTGGTGGATCCATATGTGGTTTGTGAAAAGAACACACATGCAATGACCCTAGTTGTGGTTCATGAAATGAACACACATTCAATGACACTGGTGGATCCATGTGGTTCATGAAAATAACACACATGCAATGACTCTGGTGGATCTATATGTGGTTTATGAAAAGAACACACATGCAATGACTCTAGTGCTAGTTTAGGATAAGAACACACATGCAATGACTCTAGTGGTTCCATATGTGGTTTGTGCAAAGAACACACATTCAATGAACTCTAGTGGATCCATGTGGTTTGTGAAAAGGAACACACATTCAGTGAACTCTAGTGGATCCATATGTAGTTTATGAGAATAACACACATGCAATGATTCTAGGGGTGGTTCATGAAAAGAACACACATACAATGACTCTGGTGGATCCATGTGGTTCATGAAAAGAACACACATGCAATGACTCTGGCGGATCCATATGTGATTTATGAAAATAACACACATGCAATGACACTGGTGGATCCATATGTGGTTTGTGAAAAGAACACACATGCAATGACACTGGTGGATCCATGTGGTTTCTGAAAAGAACAGACATGCAATGACTCTGGTGGATCCATACGTGCTTTGTGAAAATAACACACATGCAATAACACTGGTGGATCCATGTGGTTCATGAAAAGAACACACATGCAATGACACTTGTGGATCCATGTGGTTTATGAAAAGAACACACATGCAATGACATTAGTGGATCCATGTGGTTCATGAAAATAATACACATGCAATGACTCTGGTGGATCCATATGTGGTTTATGAAAAGAACACACATGCAATGACACTGGTGGATCCATATGTGGTTTGTGAAAAGAACACACATTCAATGAACTCTAGTGGATCCATGTGGTTTGTGAAAAGAACACACATTCAGTGAACTCTAGTGGATCCATATGTAGTTTATGAGAATAACACACATGCAATGACTCTAGGTGTGTTTCATGAAAAGAACACAAATGCAATGACACTGGTGGATCCATGTGGTTCATGAAAATAACACACATGCAATGACTCTGGTGGATCCATATGTGGTTTATGAAAATAACACACATGCAATGACACCGGTGGATCCATATGTGGTTTGTGGAAAGAACACACATGCAATGACATTGGTGGATCCTCTATCACACACAAACATATGTTACTTGGTCTTTGTTGTGTGAAGGTACAATTGCGTACGGGTCAACCTCTATGGATAAAGAGTTGACAAGACGAACCATAGAGAGTTACCTATGTCTGCCCTTCAACGAGCTATCTCTACACCATAAGGTGACGTCACTCTACTTGAGGACTCATGATATTATCTTCATGAATTGGCTACCCTTTGAGTGTTGCTTTGCTTCTGTTGTGAGCTTTGTAGGCTTCATGGAAAGTGAAGGAACATTGAAGTGTTGTCAATTCAATCTTCCCGAGGACGACTATATGGTGAACCCCAGGATTAAGAAGCTATCTCGACATCTTCTTCTTTGTGATAAGAGTGTAGCATCGAGGACGACTCTTTTTGAAGGGAGGGGAGATGATGTTGCCCGACCTTCGGTCGTTACCACATCATGGTCTCAAACTTATGCCAAGTCATCATGGACTCCAAAGGTGAATCCGTTCCTCTATGCGAGCCCACTTCCTACCCCATTAAATGGTATACTACTTCATACTCCTTCCCATATCGATGATAGGTTCACACCAACAAGTATGGAGGCATGGGAGGAAGCCTAGAGCACCAAGCCTGACAAGACGGAGGCTTGGAAGAGAAGACGGAAGAAGCAGCAGCTGGAGAACCGGAGTCTCCGGCCTGCACACACTGGAGTCTCCGGCCACACTGGAGTCTCCGGCCTAAAGACACTGGAGTCTCTGGCCTGCATACCCCAGAGTCTCTGACCCGCCTCTAGACCAGCCCACAAATCGAGCTTGAGGTCATTCTGTCTGCCACTCCGGAGACGACACTGGAGACAGACCGGAGTCTCTGGCCCACACCAAAGTCTCCTGCCTGAGCGTATGGGCCTACGTGCCGCCAGCTGGGCCTTTGGCCCATGTACCCCTTAGTCTGCCTAGACCTTCCCCTTTTATTCCTAAAGTACCCTTGAACTAGTGGATGGCCTATATATAGTGCCCCCACCCCCTTATGTTATCCTAGGCATGATATTTGGAATTAGTGGAAACCCCTTTGTGGATCTATCTAGTTCTTGCCTCATGCTCCTTTGACAAAGGAGTACCAAATATCCGAAACCTCGTTGGAGTTTGCATTGTGCCTCAGTGTTGTACAAGGCCTAGGCATCGGAGTCCCTTTGCCTAGACGTCAAGATCTCACCGAGTCTCCCATCTCGCTGTGCCGGTTCGAGAGAGAGTCCTCCGCCCGTCGCCGATCCTAGGGATTGCGCCGGACCGGTCACCGCCGACGTGAACTATTGGTGTGTATCGTGGTTTTGCGTGTGTGTGTTCAACGCGTTCTTTGTGCGTGAGTTCGTCGTGTTCATCCTCCCCTCCTTTCCCCGCACTCCATCCTTGATTTGAGTGGGATTCGTGAAAGATCAGGCCACCCTAGAGGTTTGCCCTCAACAAGGTGCCTCCTATATAAGCCTCCCTAGGGTAGTTTGAGGACTTATGTTACATCATACACCCCTTCAAGCAACTCACTGCTTAGAAGCCAAGCTTGCTACCCCTGTAACTCACTCTCCATCAATCTAATCTAGCAGGAGTAGGTATTTACCCTCTAGGAGGGCCGAACCTGCGTAAATCCATGTGCATCCGCCCCCATATCGCACTACATATGGCCGCCAGCTCTCTCCCTCGATTCTATCAATCGCTGCCTATGGCAACGACTGCCGTGGCCATTTCCATGACAGTGGCACCCATCGTGGGGCCTAGCCGGACTGGCCTGAGTTCTGTGGTGAGACCCTACTCACCAATCGATCGGCTGATCGCCACCGGCCACATGATCGCCACCGGCCACATGATCGCCACCGGCGGGATCTTACAGATCTTGCCTAGCAGCTACATCCCGGTGTCACGCCCGATCACCCACAGCGCGATAATGTCAGTCAGCACCATCAACCTGCTTGTCGGCTTCACCGACGCAGCCGACCCGGCGGCAACGATGATCGTTGGCGGATAGCCGCCACGCCGCGATCTGCTCTCGGAGGATCAGGTCCGCTCCATCAGCCGCCTCGCCACCGAATACGACTTGGCTGCCAGCAACGCGGTCGATACCAACGCTGCCGCGGATGACATGGCCCTCCACAATGACGCCGACTCCATGACCCCTGCCTCGATCAACGGATCCATCACCGCAGCATCACGGGAGGACTCCATCACGCGGGTGCCCAACCCTGAGGACTTCGAGGATCCCTCCATCCTTGGGATCTTCGATTCCGACTCCGGCTCGGAGTCCCCCGAGGACTTCGGTGCCAGATTCAATTGCTTCAACACGATCTACATGGTGGGCAGCACGGTCGCCCCGCCAGATCCATTCTCTACACCGATCCCTCCAACCTCCACAGCCACGGAGGTGGAGGAAGCCCGCTTGCAACTGGAGGAGGCGCAGCGCAAGGAGCTAGCCGAGCGCGAGAAATTCCGCCTCGAGCGGGCAACGGCGCAGGAGTTGTCACTCTACCACCAGCGCTGCATCAGGACCCGGCTGAACTCCAACGTCCAGGGCCGTGTCCTGAACTTCAACGACGAAAGCGACCCTGCACATGCGGCCAAGCGTGAATACTGCGAGAACTTGCCACCAGGTGGCAGCAATAGACCACCACCCGGCGCACCGGCGAGTGGGGCCCCACCGCCACCCATTGGTTGTGCGCCCCCACCGGACCAGCCGCAGATCATAATCTCGCCATAGGCCCGCGATGCCAACGGGCTCCCACTGTACTCCACTCCAATGGACAACGTCCTCACGGCCGACGCTGCAATCGCCCACCTTGATGTCCAAGGAGAGGGCGCGCTGCAGATCCAATACGCCAAGGCCCTACTCGCCAGGGCCGTTGAGCAGCAAGCCACGGGAGTCGACCCGCGGGGGCAGATGTATTCCCGCTCATCGGCAAGTAGGGCAGCCTCAAGGGGCCCTCCAACCATCGCCAACACCGTGACCTGCCCACCACCCTAGCCCCTGGCGCATCAGCCACGGGCCGCCAACACTGCGCTCTCTACCAACGAGTCGTGGCTGGTGAACAACACAGTTGCTACCAAAGGGCAAACCATCGACCCCCGAACGCACATCATCAACAACCTGGCTTGGCGGGCGCGCCAGCCCAACGACTTGAGGCACACCCTCACCAACTGCGGCGACCCCGAACCCAAGAGCTCGCTCAGCCGAGTCGGGCCCTAGTGCTTCGGACCTATGATCCGAGGCGAGAAGTACCCCGCCAACTTCAAGGAGCCCAAGGAGATCGAAAAGTATGACCCAACGTATGACCCAGCGGTGTGGCTAGACACATACCTCATGGCGATGGGAATCTCCGGCCACACCGACCTGCTAGTTGCTTGCTACCTCCCCCTGATAATGGAGGGTGCGACCCGGCAATGGATCAACACCCTCCTTGCCGATAGCATCGACTAGTGGGAAGAGATGCGGGATGCCTTCGTCAGGCACTTTGAGGGCTCCTACACCCGCGCCACCAGCATTGAGGACCTGGAGCGATGCATCCAGGGATAGCACGAGTCGACCCGCCACTGGATCCAGAGGTGGCAGGAACTATGGATCACGCCTCCGACATCCACCTAGACATGGCGATCCACTACTTCAAGAACGCGTGCCGGTACGAACCCCTAGTCGCTAAGATCAAGAGGGTCTACCAGACGCTCGACAACATCCCCGACCTCCTCGAGATCGCCAAGCGCTACACGGAGGAGGACCCCAACCAGGACTCTGACAACGAGTCGGGAGGAAGGCGCCGCATTAGAGGCCACGACAATGGGCGACAACGCAACATGCACTACAGCAACACCCGCCTCACCGGTAAGCGCCGCAATGACGGGCAAGTCGACTTCGTCGCTAACGCTAATTATGGCCAACACAACCTGAAGAACTTCCGTCGCGACAGAGGAAACTACCGCGACAGCGGAAACTACCATGCCAACAATGCGGCAAGGCCGAAATTTGACCCTGTCGCCCTGCTCAACCAACACTGCGTCTACCATAGCAGGGAGGGAAAACTCGCCACCCACACCACAGCGGACTGCCATTCTCTAAAGGAGATCGAAAAGGCAAGGCGAGCAAGGGAGGACCCCAACAACAAACCACCAAGGGACAACGGTAATGCCGGCGGGTTCAGAAACACCGTTGGCTCGCTACACACCTTCACCGGACTCGGCACCAAATGCGAGAAGAAGGTGCTCGCCCGCGCGGTCGCCGTCAATGCGGTGACCCAAGTTGACATTCCCCGCTTCCTCAACTGGTCCGAGCAAAGCATCACCTGGAGTCGCCAGGATCACGCACCCAAGATCGAATATCCAGGGCGAGTCGCCCTGGTGGTCAGGCCCAAAGTGGCTGACCACTGGCTGCCTTAGACGCTGATGGATGGCGGAAGCTCCATCAACATCATGTACTTGGACACATTCAAGCGGATGCACCTCCCAGAGTCAGCGATCGAGTCGACACTCACCACCTTCCACGACATCGTCCCCGGTCAAAAGGCATATCCAATCGGCAAGGTGACGCTGCCAGTCACCTTCATCACACCAGCGAATTTCCGCACTGAGCGGATCGTCTTCGAGTTGGTGAACTTCATCAGCCCTTACCACTGCGTCCTAGGGCGCCAGGCATTCGCCAAGTTCATGGCGACCCTGCATTACGCCTACAACATGATGAAGCTCCCAGGGCCAAGCGACATCATCAACGTCCACGGTGACCCCGACATGGCCGTGGAGTGCGAAGACAAAGGAATCAAGCTCCCCGACACCGTCATCACCGTAGAAACAAACCACACAGACGAGCTTGCTAAGTACACGAGGAACATCGACAAGGACGACCCCACCATCCTGAAGAAGCCAACCGCCGCAAGCTCCACGTTCGAGGCGACCACGCACACCCGCACCGTCGAACTCGTCCCGGGCGACTCCAGCCAGACAGTCACCATCGGGGCGCACATGAGCCCTGCATAGGAAAGCGCGCTCATCGGGTTCCTACGTGAGAATCGCGACATCTTCGCATGGAAACCATCTGACATGCCTGGTGTCCCGAGGGAGGTCGCTGAGCACAAACTCAACGCCGACCCCAAAGTGCGACCAGTAAAGCAGTCGCTACGGCCCTTCAATGAAGAGCGCAGTTGAGCAATCGCCGAAGAAGTACAGCGCATGTTAGCTGCAGGCTTCATTTGGCCCATCAAATACTCAAGTGGCTGGCAAACCCAATCTGGGTCCTAAAAAAGAACAATACCTGGAGAATGTGTATCGACTACACCAACCTCAACAACGCCTGCCCGAAGGAGGAGTTCGTCCTACCATGCATCGACCAGATCATCGATTCGAACGTGGGATCGGAGTCGCTGTGCTTCCTCGACGCATATTCTGGCTACAACAGGATCAAAATGGCAGTCGGGGACGAGGAGAAGATGGCGTTCATCACGCCATTCGGCGCCTTTTGCTACACGGCCATGACGTTCGGCCTCAAGAACACCAGCGCCACCTACCAAAGGTGCATGCAGGAATGCCTCGTGGACCAAATTGGCCACAACATCCACGTCTACATCGATGACATGGTGGTTAAATCCACCCGCCAGGACGACCTGCTCGCTGACCTGGCCGAGACCTTCCCAAATCTACGGAGGTACAACATAAAGCTCAACCTAGGGAAGTGTACCTTTGGCGTCCCCATCAGACAGCTCTTGGGATATGTGGTCTCCAAGCGGGGCCTCGAGGCGAATCCCACCAAGATCGACACCATCGCAAGGCTCGAGAAACCCGAGTGCCTGCGCGATGTCCAGAAGTTGGCCGGGCGAGTCGCGGCTCTTAGCCGCTTCATTCCCCGGCTTGGCGAGAAGGCAATTCCCCTCTACTGCCTGATGTGCAAGAACCCCACGTTCCAATGGGACGCAAAAGCAGACAACACGCTCAAAGCACTCAAAGAAGTGCTACTCGTGGCTCCACTACTCGCTGCCCCAGGCGATAAAGAGCCAATGCTCGTCTACGTGGTGGCCACCACTCGAGTCGTTAGCGCCGTGATGGTCGTAGAACGACCAGAAGAGGGCAAGGAGCACCCAGTACAGTGTCCTGTCTACTACATCAGCAAGGTCCTGACAGATTCAAGGCAGCGCTACCCGCAGTACAAGAAACTGATATACGCGTTATTCCGAGCCCAGCGGCGACTCCCGCACTACTTCTAGGAGCACCCAATCACGCTCGTCTCCTTCGCGCCACTACATGATATCATCCGCAATCGCGAGGCAACTGGGTGAGTGGCCAAGTGGGCCGTCGAAATCGGCGTCCACAACATCAAGTACGAGCCACGGAAAGCGATCAAGTCTCAAGCCCTGGTCGATTTCCTCGCCGACTAGGAAGAAGCACACCAGCCAGAGAAGCTACCATACCTCCACTACTAGTCTCTCCACTTCGACGGGTCCAAGAACACCGACGGCATAGGGGCCGGGGTCATACTGACCTCACCCAAGGGAGACAAGCTACTCTACGTGCTCCACCTCGACTTCACGCCCTGCACCAACAACATGGCTGAGTACGAGGCCCTCCTTCACGGCATGCGGGCTACCAAGGAGATGAATGTAAATTGCCTACGGTGCTACGGCGACTCTGACCTAGTCGCCGGCCAAGTCACCGGGACCTGCAACGCTGTCTCCCCGACGATGATAATGTACCACCAAGCGGTCAACCAGCTCGGAGGGCACTTTGCCGGCTACTCAGTCGAGTGTATCGACATGCGAAAAACGAGGAGGCAGACGCCCTCTCCCGAATCGGGTCGTCTAGGAAAACGCCACCCGTAGGAGTCTTCCTCGACATCATCCACAAGCCTTCGGTCTTCCCGCCAAAGGAGATCGACATCGGGATACCACTGCAGCTGGAACCCGCCCTCGTCGCCATGGTCATGGAGCCTAGCGACTAGACTGCACTATACGTCGCCTTCCTCGAGCACAAGATCCTTCCAAGCAACGAGATGGAAGCGCGAATGATCGTGCGCCATTGCAAATCCTTCGTCGTCATCAATGGTGAGATCCACAAACGCATCGTGACTGGCGTGTTCCAGCGCTATGTACAGCCAGAAGAAGGACGCAAGATCCTCTAGGACATCCACTCCGGTGACTGCGTCCATCACGCCGACGCCAAGTCGCTGGTCACCAAAGCCATGCGGCATGGCTTCTACTGGCTCACCGCACACGCCGATGCCACCGACATTGTCCAACGATGCGTTGGGTGCCAGAAGTACGCCAACCAGACGCATCTCCCTAGTTCGGCACTCAAGACCATCCCCATCACCTAGACATTCGCCGTATGGGGCATGGACATGGTCGACCCGTTCAAGAAGGCCCCATTTGGCTTCACCCACCTCCTGGTCGTGGTCGACAAGTTCACCAAGTGGGTCGAAGCCAAGCCGATCAGAAAGTACAGCGGCAAGACGGCCACCAAGTTTCTCCGCGAGCTCATCTACCGATACGGCTACCCGCACAACATCATAACGGACAACGACACCAACTTCGCCAAGGGCGCCATGGCAGAATTCTGCGAAGAGCACATCATACAACTCGACCTCGCCTCAGTCGCCCACCCGGAGTCCAACGGCCAAGCAGAACGCGCTAATTAGAGCGTCCTCCACGGGCTCAAGCCGCGACTCCAAGTGCCTGTCACATCCCAAGATTTTCCAAATCTTGTAATGTGAAAAATAAATAAACAAAATAAATTTTTGTTGAAAATCAGGGTGAAAAGAAACTTTTGTTTCTAAAAGGAAACTTAAAATCCCATCTTGAACAAACTTTGGCTAAAGTTTGAATTCAACAAATCCAAATCAAGGGAAATGCATTCCTCAATGAATGTATCTGGAAATTTGAACATTTGGAAAATAAATCCAAAACCCTAAACCCTAATGGAAGAAAATCATTACCAAAGTTACCCCAAATCTATGGATTTGATCCATACCAAAGTTGATCAACAAATATTCACAAAGGATCAAGAAAAGACCATAGAGATTGGTTTCACTTAGTTTGGAACCATAGACAAAACTTTATGAATATAATAAGATAAGGAAATTGAATTTCCAAAGCTAATTAAGCCCTTACCAAAAACCCATACCAATTGGTGAGCAATTAATCCTAAAGGGATTTATAAAGTTAAACATTTATCAAAGGAAAATAAATTGTTTTGGAAACACTAATTTAGATCTTTTAATAAAAGACTGTGCTTTCAAATGAAAAGGTGAGCCAAATTAATTTTGGCCAAGCTTTTGTAATAAAATATTTTGTTTTGATAAAATGAGTAAAGGTTTATTTAAATAAAATAATAAGGATTTAAATATCCAATTTTATTTAAGTAAAAGGCTTTTCCCATTTTAAATGAACACCAAGTATTTTATTACTACTTTGAAAATCTTTTATTAAAAGGTTTGCTTTGATTAAAATGAGTAAAGGTTTATTTAAATAAAATAATAAGGATTTAAATATCCAATTTTATTTAAGTAAAGGCTTTCACATTTTAATTAAACACCAAAACTTATTTATTTATTTAATTAAGTTTCCAAGTATTCTTTTATTTTTCAAATAAAACCTTCTGGTTTGGTTTTGAAAATAATTGGATTTCAAATGGAAATTTTATTAAATAAATCAAAACCTTATTTTATTAAATAATTAAAGATCCATTTTATTTAATTATTAAATGGATCCTAAAATAATTAAAAATATTATTTTTATTTTGAGATTTGGAATATGTTGTTAAACAGAACCAAATTCAAAGTACAAAGTTGAGTGATTGTTTGAATTGATTGAATGGTTTGAATGTTTGAAAAATTGATTGAAATTCAAAACAGAAAAGAATTAGAAAAGGAAAAATAAAGCAGACAGAAAAAATAAGAAAAAGGACTCAGCCCAAGAGCAGCCCACCTAGCCCACCTGTTCTCCCCCGAAGCGTTTCTTTTCTCACTCAGAAACTTACCCGCGAGGACAATGACGACTGGACCCCGTTCCCTTCCCCTTTCCCACTGACCAGAGGACCCCACCTCTCTCTCTCACACCCCGAACCGTTTTTCCTCACCGCTTAAACAACTCGCAAAGCGACTGACTGGTGGACCCAATCCCTTTCTTTTGCTATCGCTGACGAGACGACCCCACACCACTGTTCATCGTCTCCTTCACCCACCCCGCAGCGACCAGTTCTTCTCCCCCGTTCTGCCGTTGATTCCTCCAGCTTAATTCGCCTTAACACGACCGACATTACCAGCTTTGATCACGCAGTCTTAAACGCCCATGTCTCCTCTATGTTTCCCCTCTGACACCTCGCGCTCGCACGCCCCAGACCGCCTCCAATTTCTCCTCGAGCTCCTCTGCTCCAACCACAATCTCCGACGAATTCTGGCCAGCCCACACCGCCCCTAGCCTCCCTGAGCACACTGGTAGCTTACCCACTTCCAGACGCATCTCCCAGCACCCTCCTCTCAACCGCGCGTGACCCAGAACCTCGACTCCGTCAAGCTCTGAGCGACACCGCCGTCCGCTCCAACTCCGGCGAACTCCACAGGTAGCTTCCAGTCGCCCCTCTTCTTTTCGATGATGCGCCTAGGACCAGTGACTTCTTCCGCAACTAACGCCGTCGTTCTCGTATCCTAGCTCACACCGTAGCGTCGCCTCCGTCGTCGACAGTGAGCACCACCGTCTGTCTTCAACTCCGACGAGTTTCCCCGGTAAGTACAGACCGCCCCTCGCCTTCTAGTTCACGCACACGACTCTGTCTCGACCCTGTGAATCTGACCGCGTCATCATTTTGTCTCGAGGTGATCCACAGCACCTTCTCTGACCGTGGACAGAGCCACCCGACGCCGTCCTCTATTCCGGTGAACAATTGCCGCAGACCCTGAGCGCCCCTCGTCCGACCAACACTTCCTTGAGCATCGCCGTGATCCCCTGAGCCCGGTGAGCAACCCCTCCTTCTCCCTCACCTCCTGTAGCGTCGCCTCCATCGTCGACCGACCGCTCCGCCACTAGACGCCGCCGCCAGCGCCGCTGCTTTTTGGCCAAGCGATAGGAACCGTAGGATGCAGATCCACCGGCTTGGATAGAATGACTAACCGAAGGGGTAAGGATGAACCTGTGCCGCACGATCCACTTTAGATCTAACGTTCCACGTTGTCGATCCGGCCGAACCGGTACGGGCGAATTAAAACACGCCGCGTGTCGCCTGTTAGGTTTAAAACAGAAATTGAAAACAGAAACTTTTGTAAACTTCAAACCCTTGTATCTTTGGATCCACACGTCCAAATTTTACAAATTTGATGTCGTTGGAATCAGCAAGACAAGCCCTAACCAACCCTGCCCTTAGTTTAGCAAATAGTATCGGTTATCTTGTTTGATTTTGCAGATTCTTTTGTGTGCTTGCTAACATTAGAAAAATCATTTAAAAATGATTTTAAGGTTAAAACCTTTGCAAATTGGTTTGTTGTGACCTTACTGACCCTAGGAACCAACCCCTGTTTTGGAAAATGATTTTGGAAAAGAATAGAATGGATTAATTGGTTTAGTCCATTTCTAGCTAACAAAAAACTATAGTTTTGTTTATGAAAATGTTTTTGAAAGAAAACTTTGAGAAAATGGTTTGAACCAAACCTACTGACCCAAACACCAAGTTTTGCAATAGCAACTCATTTGGTGAAACAAAATAAGGAATCTTTGATTTAAAAACCATTTCTAGTCAAATAGAAATGTGGTTTTTTATCAAAAAGGATTTTGGAAGAAAACCTTTGGAAAATGATTTGTTTTAAACCCACTAACCCCAAACCCCAAGTTTGTGATTGAAAACATACTTGGTGAACCCTATAGGTTAATGCCCTAGTGAAACCTTTTGCAAATGACTTTGCCATTTTGGTAAATGACCAATTTGGAACCTACAAAGTTTAGAAGCCTAGTGAAGACCATCCTTACAATAGAACCAACCTTTGCATGCTTATGCATGACTTAGATGTACCCAAATGTCTATGACCCACTAGGAACCACTTTTTCAAACAAAGCAAAGCTTGGCATGCTTGCATGCATTTCTTTGACTTGTTGTCTTGTGTGTTGTTCTGCTTGATTGGTAGATTGAGTTTGTGCCTTGCTTGATTGATTTGTAGTGACTTGAAGAGTGTGATTGTTGCAAGGACAAGGAGTGAACCTATACCCTCTACCAAAAAGGCAAGTGATGCTTCATATCTTTTGTCCCATTATTTTCACTATGCATTAGTGTTTTTGCTAAGTAAAACTTGCATGGTTTTTATTTTGCTAAGTGTAGACCTTGCTATAGTAGCACCTAGTAAATGAAACCTTAGTGGAAATCTTCCTAAGTTAGGATTCCTATTACTATCAAGCTTAGCCTAGCTAATAGAAAACTTGGGTGGAATATATTCACACTATGGAAAAATATCCTAAGTCTAAGGACTTGTGTTTTGTTTAATAAAACAACTAAGTGAATAAATCACCTGGGTGGAATGGAAGGAATGGTTGTGTTGAGTGGTTCACAAGGCCATGGACTTGGCTTGTGTATCTCACTTGTGGATGGCCACCCAGGAACAAAGAGATTTGAGATGTCAAATGTTGAGAAGCTTCAAGTGCAACCACTTGGCAAAATGGGCTCTGCCATGATCATATAGGTTGCAAGAACTTAGCCACATGGACAGTGGGTGGTAGTGTTTGATAGGTTGGAGCGCGTCCATGTTGGTCTAAGGGAAAGCTTCTGAAAGATCTTGTCTTGGGAAACCAAGTCTTGTGGGAAAAGTGCACCACCTCTGCAGAGTGTAAAACCTAAGTACTTAGCCATGTCCCTGGTAAAGGACAATTTGAGCATCAAGACATGGAAGCAATCAAGAATCTCATCACTCCAATTTCTAAATTAAAATGTGTGGGTGAACAAGGGTTGTGTGAAATCTTAAATCTTTGATTGGTAGATGCCTTGAGAGGATCTTCAATCTTTGGTTGAGAAAAATGTTTTTGCCAAGCAAATCTTCAGTCTCTGATTGGTAGATGCCCTGAGTGGATCTTCAGTCTTTGATTGGTAGATGCCTTGGAAAGTTTTTGCCAAACAAAACTTAGTGTTTTCAAAAATGATAGGAAAAATCTATTTTGAGCAATGCAAGCCTCAACTCCACTAGCCAAATGCATATAGATGATAGAATCCACTATACTACCAAAGTATCACTTGCCAATACAATTCAAATGTATTGACCCTTATGGCTGTAATTTGTAATGTTGCAGGTTTGATTGTTTTAGTGAAGATTGATTGATTAGGATTACAAAGTCTACAACCAACATCTGCCTGTGGCACTATGAAGATGAAGGACCCATGACTATAGTTATTCCGCTGCAATGTAATGTAATAGCCAATGAGCTATGTATTGATGTAATAAAATTATGTTATTCCTGGTTATATGTATTATGACCTTTGTTTCTGGATATTACATCTGAACTGTGGATGCTAGCTATTGATCCAGGGACTAGCATTGTAAACACAGGGGGCTCAATCTTATTAAAGGTTGGGGACCCTACAGTGCCCCTCGAGCGAACCCCAGGATGCTAGGTTGAAGAGCTCCCCTCCGTAATATGGGGAATCCGCACCTCCGTCAACCGCTCCACGGGGTTCACGCCCTTCTTCATGGTGTACGGCACCGACACCGTAATGCCAACCGACCTGGAGCACGACTCACCTCGAGTCGCCAACTACGTCGTGGCGACAAACGAGATCGCCCGCCAAGACAGCATCGACCAGCTCGACGAAGCATGTGACCTAGCTTGCTCCCGTACCACCATCTACCAGCAGGGACTCCGCCTCTACCACAGTCGCTGAGTCCGGACCCGCACCTTCCAGGAAGGCGACTTGGTCCTAAGACTGGTCCAGGACAAGAAGGGCATGCACAAGCTTTCCCTCCCATGGTAGGTCCATTCGCCATAGGGCGCGTCCTCGGCAATGGCGCCTACTACCTCATCGACATACGAGGCAATGGCCATCTTGAGGTCCGGAGGCCATGGAATGTAAACCTCCTCCAAAAGTTCTATACATAGAACTCAAGCTTGTACCCAGATGATAATAATGAAATACATTCAGATCGCACAAATTGTGCCTACTCGCCATCTTCTTGTGCCACTCGCACTCGTACATTTAGCAATATGCTATCTATGGAAGTCAACCCTTGGTCGGGCGACCGGCACGGCTAAGTAGTGCGACACAAGGGCACCGAAGATATTCCGGCCTTGTGTCGTCCATGAACACGCCAACCCGGAGCCACCATCAGAGTCGCCCCACTCGAGTGGCCTACCGGGCCAAGACGGCCGATAAATGCTTCCCATAGCGACCTGTCCTCCCCATCCTCGTGCAAAGCGACTCGAACGGTTAAGTACCACGCACAGGGACTTCACAACAAGAAAACCTCACGCGGCTCAGGAACACACCAAGTAAGAGAGCTGCCTTGGACTCGCCACGCGACTGGCTATCCGAGCCAGGGGAAGAGACATGTTACAAACAATGCATCAGACCTTACAATAGGCACACGCCCAAGACGGCTAAGTACCACACTCGAGGACTCGCCTAAACCAACCTCACTCGAGCTCGAGCACCCGCCCCTTTGGAGTCTCAAGGCGACTGGCCCCACACGCCACGGTAAATCAGCCTAAACCAAAACAAAAACCCAACGCAAACACACATACACATACACATAAACGAGTTATATCCCACTAAAGGGCGGATGCGCTTGGGGACTCGCTCAAACAAAAGCCAACATACCACATAACAGACCATGCATTGCAAGTCGATTGACTCCCCTTACTTTCATAGATATGTATTGTTCATATCACAAAAATGGCCATCAGGCATAACTTACAAAAGCCCCCAGGGAAGATATCTATTTTGCAGGCTCCGACGAAGAAGCACCACCACCGCCCTTGACCCTGACGAATGGCTACCACGGATTCGTCAGGTATATCGTCAGCGACTTCGACAACGCCGACTAGAAGGGATGCTCCGACTTCAGGTCGCGATGCTTCGGCTCGGGGTTGCTCGGTGCCACCACCGTCTCCTGGTACGGAAGCAAGTCACCCATCGCCAACACCCGATCCACGAAGGGAGCAGCCTTGGCGGTCAGCTTCAACACCTCTGACATCTCCACCGAGCCAGTCGCCGAAGGGTAGCCGCTGGTGACATCGTCGAGGTTGAAGTCGTCAGGAAAATGCTCGAGCCCTAGGCTCAACGTCCTAGTGGCCCCGTGCCTGAAGGCCTAACACGCCATCCACTCTACAATGGCAGGCGCCTCCTCCAGGTAGCGCCATACTTCAGTCAGTCCCCCAGGTATAACCTCGGTCGGGGAGATCCCTTGAAGCACAGCCTGGACGCACAATGCCGAGGCGGTGGCCGTGTTCACCACCGCGGTCATGCATTGTGAGTCATTGAAGGTCTGCACCACCGGATTGCCTTCCCCTATCAAAGCTACAACATCGGCACCCAATGTCATTACGGACTCACCCACTTGGGGACTCACCGCATATATCAAAGAGAAGAGCAACCACTCACCAAGGAGTTTCCGGCAGTTCTCTGTCACATGCTTCTCCTGGGCATCAAGATCGCTCTGCTGCCCAAGGATGATTGAATCAGCAACCTTTCGCTCCTCCTCCGCCGCAGCGACTGCGGCCTTGGCCCTCTCCTCGGAAGAGATCAGCGATGCCTTTGCCTCCTCCAACTCCTTCACCAACGAGTCGATCCGCCCATTCGCTATGTCCAGCTCTGCAGCCAGGACATACCCCTCTTAGGCCTTGGCAGTGGTAGCCGGAAGACCATCAAAAAGTAACAGCAACAACAGTCAGCTTCCCACAAACACTAGCAGCTCGCGATCGTCAAGTAAAACAATTACTCACCGACAGTCTCCTAGATTTTCTGGTTAGCCTCCTGCACCACGCAGAGGTCATGCTCTAGGCGCTCCTTCGCGGCTTGCCGATTAGCCGATTCCCTCTACAAGCCCTGCAAGTAGAATGAACAATTAGCAACTGCAAAACCACAATTTTAGTGCCTAGCCGCTGAAATTCAACGACTAGATACTCGAGGACTGGCGACTAGAAGAAATTCAGTGCCTAGCCGCTGAAATTCAGCGACTAGACACTCGGGGACTGGCAACTAGAAGAAATTCAGTGCCTAACCGCTGAAGTTCTGCGACTAGACACTCGGGGACTGGCGACTAGAAGAATTTTAGTGCCTAGCCGCTGAAATTCAGCGACTAGGCACTCGGGGACTGGATATACCTGAATGGTAGCACCAAGCATGCTATGAAGCCCACTAGCATCCGTTGAAGGGACCACAAAGGAGGTGCGCCTGCGACGAGGCCCAACGTCCTCATCAACGATCTCTGGCATCTACGGAGACTGGTTTTCCGCCATGATCGGAAAACCCTTCGCCATGAAGCGCGGAAATGACGCAGACGCCCTCGCCGGGGCAGTAGTCGTTGGGGCGGGTGGTTCTGTCGTTGGAGCCCCCTTAGCTGGCTCCGATTGACTGACCGCCACCTCCTCGGCGCCGACGGCAGGGTCACTAGCCCTGGTGCTATCTTCTGTCGTAGCATCATCGGCATCACCCCTCTGCTTCTTCGCGCCCTTAGCAGGAGCAACATCCGCAGCAGGCTTCCTGTTCCCGGGGGCATCGCCTTCCCCTGCGATGGCGACCGGCGGAATCTTAGCCACTGAAGGGCGACCTATCTTCTTGGCACTGGACCTGCAAAATCACCAAAGTCAGCAAAGAAACCATACAATAAAGCACCCAAGAATAGAAAGGAAAACTCGTGATTCAGTTGGCGACCGGAAGAACGCGTAACCCCGTGCTGATGTGGGCGGGTTTGTCCAATTCTGGGCCCAGCTTGGAGAGACCCTTCTCAAAAACATCTGAGGCCCATGACACCGCGGGCTTCTTCGATGATGAAGCCGTGGTCTCCAGAATTTCTGGGTCGGATGACGCGGTCATTCCCGTCGGTCGCGGTGACTTGCTCGCCGCAGCTCCAGCAGCTCCTGGCCCCGATGCGACCGAGACTGTCGGCGTGATCACCGCAAGCGGAACTTCTACTTCCACCACCACATCTGCTACCTCGGTCCCATCATCGGAGTCGTATCCTCTAGAACCTTGGGGGAGACCTTAGTCACATCATCGTCGGACTCATCATCCGATCCGAACGCCACCGCCGACCTGGGCGGCGACACCGGCTTTGGAGCACGCTTCTTTGCGGGTGACTTTGGTTTGTGCACGGGTTTCGCTGGCGTGGCGGTGCACCGTGAACTGTGCTCCTGCAAAATGTCATCATCTTCATCCCGCTCGTCAAGACTGCGGCTCGCGTCGATCTCGCGTTGCTTCTGCATGCGAGTCTTGCGAGCCACGGGCGCTGGGGGAGGAACCTCCCCCTCTTCTTCTTCGCTCTTGGAGGAGTTCCCTTCGGACCCCTCTTCGAGCTCTCTAGGGACCTCCTCGTCGAGTGGAGGAAGCCAACCCTCGAGAACCTGAAACAATTGGGAATGGCCACAAACACACATCAAAGGATGTGGTTGTAAATTGTCCCACGAGAGTTATGACTGAAGATAAATCTAGTGAGAGTGGCTTACCGTAGGAGCTTCATTCTTCTCGGGCACGTACAGCACGAGCCCGGCTGATGTGGTGGTAAATTCCGCGTCGGTGATTTTCTTCAGGGAGGTCTTGTAGTCCATGGCATCCCACGGCTCCTTGCTGGTCCGGGAAGAATCGCTCTTCCCGGTGTACTCATACATCCAATGGGGCCGGGTCGCCAACGGGACCAAGCTCCGCCCGAGCCAACAGTTGTACAGATTGCTGGTGGTCAATCCTTGGTCCTTCAGCTTCTGGATCTGGTCCATCATCTCCGCGATGGCCATTCTCTAATCATCGGGGAGCTTGTCTGCTGTTAGCCGGTGGGGCTCGCTTCTCTCTGCGACGAACTCGGGAAGCGCCACATGGCTGGAGGGGGTGGATTCTTTCACATAGAACCAGCTTTTCTTCCACTCGCTCGCGGCCTCCTTCGGTAGCAGGAGCTTGAAGAAGTTGGCCTTCGGCTTCAACTGGAATGTAACACCGCCTGCCGCCAAGATCGGGCCGCCAGACCCCTCGTGCCTGATGCGACCATGGAACAACTCCAACCACAGTGGGAAGTACGGCCTGCAGTCGAGGTAGCATTAGCAGAAGGTGACAAAGATTGCCAGATGCTCAATGTTGTGAGGGCCGAGATCTGACGGCTTGATCGCGTAGTACGCATAGAACCACCGGAAGAATACCGAGGTGGGGAATCCCAAGCCCCTCTCCAAGTGGCTTGGGAAGCAGATGAACTCGCCAGCGCGTGGCTTCGGCTCGACCTCGGAAGGTGCGGGGATCCTCCAATTCCCCTTATAGAGGACCCCCGCATCCTCAAATGACTTGAGCTGCGCTGCAGTGCACTTGGATTTCCCCCACAGATCTTTCGGAGGCGCCATCGGGAAATAAGCAAGATCGCTTGGTATGGGGAATCTAGATCGAGGAGAGACAGAGAGAATGGATGCGCGAAGGTGAGGAATGCGGGGAAGGGTCTACAAGAATGTTCCTTCGCTCTCCTTATAAAGAAGAGTTACCCGCCAATCTCGGGATAGCCGTTACCCGCGGTAATTGTGCCGAAGTTACCGTTGGATTACCCAACGGCTAGTTTGACCAAGCTGACGGTCCAACTCCTCCCACTCGATTCGCCTGCAGCTATACCTTGTTCGGTCGATAGGAGCAGCGACTCGGTAGTGAGTGCATTCGCCAAAGCTGCGACTGGAAGCCCGGTGGAAAATTTCCTCGGTTCTCGATAGAGTCCATCGCCGATTCGACTGGGCGTCCAAATTGGACTCGCCTACTCTGATTGCCAAATGAACACCTGCGTTTGAATCAACAATGGCCTCGGGGACTACTGATGGGGATATGCTGAATGGGGTATGCCTAGTAGGATGTTCCGATCGGGCCAAAGACCTCGCGAGTGGGCCTGCAGGACGGTGACTGGAATGCGACTGAGGAGAAGGCCTGGCGATTGGAGACTGGAGGCCTAGAAGTGTACCTGAAGCCTAGTCGGATTAGGTCAAAGCCTCCGAATCCATATCTTGTTCGGTTGTAAACTATAAACCCTAGCGAGGTGCCTCCTATATAAGCCTCCCTAGGGTAGTTTGAGGACTTACGTTCCATCATACACCCCTTCAAGCGACTCGCTGCTTAGGCGCCGAGCTCACCACCCCTGTAACTCGCTCTCCATCAATCTAATCTAGCAGGAGTAGGTCTTTACCCTTCGGGGGCCAAACCTGGGTAAATCCATGTGCATCCACCCCCATCTTGCACCACAGATGGCCGCCAGCTCTCGCCCCCGATTCTATCAATCCCTGCCTATGGCAGCAACTGTCGTGGCCATTTCCATGACACACCTCATACTGAGTGAGAGCCACAAGGCAAACTTGAGTGGAAAAACTAAGAGTGTTTCCTTGCCACCGAAAGTGAGATGAGAGATGTGTGGAACAACCCATCCATCTTGCACTATGTCCTCATTTTCAAGGGAATAGCGCAAGGAACTAATGACTTAACCAATGTTCCTCCATCTTTGATTATTGTTTTGCAGGAATTCAAGGATGTGTTTCCCAAAGAGCTTCCTCATGGACTACCTCCTCTTCATAGAATCGAGCATCGCATTAACCTCATCCCCAGCGCTCCTCTTCCAAACCGCACCGCCTACCGCACGAACCCAGAGGAGACGAAAGAGATAGAACGCCAAATCAGCCAACTCGTCTCCAAAGGTTTGATCCAAGTAAGCACCAGTCCGAGTGTGGTACCCGTGATTCTTGTTCCAAAATCAGACGATACGTTGCGGTTATGCATGGACCACCGTCCAATCAATGCTATCACTGTGCGTTATCGACATCCCATACCATGTCTCGATGACATGCTTGATGAGTTGTGTGGAACCATAGTTTTCTTGAAAATTGATCTTCGTAGTGGCTACCATCAAATACGCATGGCGGAAGGTGATGAGTGGAAAACTGCCTTCAAAACTAAACTTGGTCTCTATGAATGGTTGGTCATGCCCTTTGGCTTATCTAATGCCCCACCCACCTTCATGTGCCTTATGATATCTTGCGTTCTCTCCTTGGAAAAAGAGTTGTTCTCTATTTCGATGATATACTTGTTTATAGCAAGTCACTTGAGGACCATGTTACACATGTCAAGGAATTTTTTCATATCATTCGACATGAAAAGCTCTATGCTGATCTTCCCAAGTGCACTTTTGCTAAACACAAGTTGATTTTTCTTGGATTTGTCATTTTTTCGAAGGGAATTGAAGTTGATGTTTCTAAAGTGAAGGACATACGAGATTGGCCCATTCCCAAAAATGTGAGTGAGCTCCGAAGTTTTCTTGGGTTGGACGGTTTCTATCATCACTTTGTGAAAGACTTTTCCACCATTGCTTGTCCTCTCAACGAATTGACCAAAAAGAATGTCACCTTCGTTTGGGGCAAAGCACAACAAAAAGCTTTTGATTAACTTAAAAAGAGGCTCACCGAAGCACCTCTTCTTGCGTTACTGGATTTCACAAAAACTTTTTAGATAGAATGTGACGCTAGCGGTATTGGCATTTGTAGCATCCCGCTAAAACCACTACTAGAAAATCGTGTGTTATTTTTTGTTTTGTGCATCATCATAATCGCATGCTAATGTCATCATGCCACATTGCATTTGAGCATCGTCATCTCATCATGCATGGTTTGCCTAAAACTGTTTTCCAAAAGCCTATCTTTGTTTTCTAAATACCCCTGTCTTTGTTTCAAATTAAAACCCTGGTCGTCCAGATATTTTATTTTGTTTGAATTACAAAAGTTTATTTCAATTAAAATAAATAAACAAATAAAACTATTTTTACCAGGGGAGGCCACCAGTCTGCCTAGCCAAATGCCCAACAAGCTAGCAGCCTACCACCCCAAAATAAAACCCTAACCCTAGATCCGTCTTACCCCAGCCGCCGCCAACCACTCAACCAACCCGAACCCGATCTACCCCGGCCCCACCCGGTCAACCCGACCACCCCACGTGCACCCCACCCCCAGGATCGACCGATCCCGTCATCGCCAACCACCTACCCCGCACCTGGTCCCACCACGACACGACCCCTGCCCGCGATATCTCTCTCCTCTCTGTGTGTCTCTCCCCCGCTGCTTCCCTACCTACCGCAGCACTCCCCACCTCCCCGGAGCCACCGCCGCTTCTCTCCTCTGCTGGCTGCTGCCTCTCTGGCTGCTCTTGCTCGTTTTGCCACTGCCAGCGCGGCCGCTCGAGTCTGCATCTCCGCTGCTGCCCTCCTTCACTGGAGCCCGGCCCCGGGTCTGCCAGAGCCCGATCAGACGCCGCCTCGTTAGAGCACCGCGGACGGCCTCCTCCTCTGCTCGCCCTACCTCGCCTCCTTCGCCCGCGAGCGCGCTGGCCCGCCCCGGCAGCAAGCCCGGCCACCAACCGCGCCAGCCTTCGCCCGCGTCCAGCGCCGCCCTGAGCCCCTGGCGTCGCTGTCGCTGCGACCTCGCCCCAACCCTGCCTCGTAGCACCACCACTCTGCAAGCTTGCCAGCGTCGCAGGCCTTCCTGCAAGCCTCCTGCATGTCACCACCACCACCCTCCTACTCGCCCATCTCGCGGCGCCCTCCTTGTCCCGCCTTGCCCAGCCTCCCCGTCGATCTCCGCCGTCATTGTCAGGACCTCGCCGCCATCGCGCCTAGTCCCAGTGGCTACCCGTCGGCCTCCACCCTCAATGCCTGTGTCGTCCTCGTCATCCCCTGCAGCCTCGTCTTCATGTGCGCGTGTTGCGCGGTCCAGATGTCGCTGCTCGAGTTCGGTGTGGTACCGCAGAGGATCTCAGTTCACGTTTGACCAACTCCAACGATGCGTGTCCTACTAGTGATCACGTGGTGTTTGGTGTACAATTACGCTGTCTGCAACACCAGAAGGCTAAACTTCGGGTATTTTGGTTCCAGCGGCAAGGTATAGATGTTGTGGAGCAGCAACGCATCCCCGTGAAGATCTTCTCGAAGCCGATCCAAGTCCGAGGCCGGACCGATGACGATGCACCGATCTGTTGCCGCACCCTGTGCTTTTCTACACGGAGCGCCAAGGTCTCCATCCCGGATCCGAAGCCTCGACCCTGGAGTCCGAAGACCGATCCCGCCGAATCCGAAACCCTCGGAACCCCAAGACCCTCAGTTCCGGACGCCAATGTGTGACCCCTATCCGAGACCTCTATTTTTATGATATAATATATCTTGTTGCATATTAAATTGTTCATGATGGCATACATATTTTGTGGGTTGGGTACTTTGTCGATTCACCTCATAATTAAATATGGAGGCCATATGCAGGATTTTCTAGTCTTATATTGGCTCCATTTAAATTTGCGTAGCAAACCGATGTCATATTTTGCTTGTTAATACAACATTTAAATTGCGAGATAGCTAAACAACATGAACCTCCTAATTAATTGTCGGGACCCCGGTTTCGCTTAATTTTGCCTAATTGCATCACATCTTTGCCATGTCATGCATCATGCTCGATCTTCTGTCGTAGTATTAAATAGTGCATCCAGTGTTTCTTTTAGTGTTTTGCTTCTTCGCGGATTAGGCCGCTGAGTTGATGCGAGTATCGACAAGTTCTTCGGTGTATCTTCGGCAGTGTTTCCCAGGCGAGCATTCTCCCCTTTCTACCTATTTTGCATTTATAGTCTTTACTTCCTTCTGTTGATATATTGCTACCCATATTGCGATTCTTTAGTTTCCGTGCACCATTTATATACCTTGCAGCCTCTATATTGCCTTGGACACATCCTATTGCCTGTTGTTTGATAGATAGATGGTCTTGCGAGTCGTAGCCGCTTGCTCAGGTGCGATCCCGTGTCGTGAAGTACCACACAGTTGTTGGAATGTTGTCATATGCTTTACGGTGGAGAGGATCATGACTTTAAATACAACTATTAAATTGCTAGGATAACTAATGAAAGAGGCACCGGTGGGCAATATATGCAATTTGGTTTTTCATGTCCACTTGTGTCCCGTAGGCCCCGAGTACTTGATACTTGTTCCTTGATTATTCGCACTATCCACATCCGGGAGACCCTATGGATCCCCCTTAGCCAGAGCTTGATTCATTTCTTATTTCTTGGGGCCACAAGTAGTTTGGGGCTTTATTACTATCATGTATTTATGCCATGCTTTATTGCTTTATTTACGATTGTGCGTGGAACACCTGTACTGTTTTGGAACGTGGAATGTTTTCACGGTATCGACAAGCCTAGTCACACTTTCGGGTTCCCAGTCGTTTATAGCCATTGTCACAAACCCTGGGTCAGTCTCGGAGCCGGCCAACTTCGTTGCGGGTAGCTTAGTGGGGTGGCCCCCTGAAATATTTTATGAATCCTGTGATTGCTTTGTCGTGAAAGACTCGTTGGGTTTTGATTTGGTTTTTCCGAGGTTGATCGTGTGTGTGTTGCTATTTGTGCACCCCTGCAGGGTAAATCTTTCTGATAGCCGTGTCCGAGGTTATGGATGACTTGGAGCACAGTATCTCGATCATAGACAAGCATAACTAAAGTAGTGCTATAAATTTGACTATGACATGTCTAGTAATCAGTTTCACTACAACGGAATGAGTAAATAAAAGTGCCCACAACTACTGGATTTGGGATATCTCTGGCTAATTATATCTGACTAGTAAGTGTTGCAACTATAATGGAATGAATAAAACTGCCAACTGTGTGAGTTCCTCGGATTGACTTCCTCATTTGGTCTCGAGGGGGAAATACCAAGATGGGTATGATTGGTGTTAGTATCAGGTTGGTCCCGAATAGGTCTTTCTTATCCCTCTCTAATAGCCGACAGTTGAATCGAGTCTCTATAGATTGTTTAGTGCATGCTTCGCTGCCTCTTCAGCCCACCATACCTATGTAGGCGAGAGCCGCCGAATTCTAGCCTCGCCGTGTACTGGCCTCAGTACTGACGCTCCTCTTTTTCCTTTGGCCTTTGTCGACACCCCTTTTGTTTTAGTAGGTTTGAGATCGACATCATTAGCAGGGTTACCCTTCCGGCTTGGCCTGGGCAGGGTTATGGACGCCATTGGTTATTCTTCAGGGCTCTTAGCTCAATTTGCTTCTTATCCGTACTCGGATGCTGTATCGTTTTCAAGGTGATTTGGATCTTTGTACTGTATATCTGTATTCTTGACTCAGTGAGTCATTGTTGTATATATATGTTCTGTGGGTTCCATCGAGGACTATTGTGTAATGTTATTACTTCGTTTTCCACCCGCACGCAAGTGCCTGGTGGGCATATTTGAATCGTTTCTATGCGGGTTTAGCGGGAAGCGCTAAAACTTGCATAGGGCCAATTCGAGGGTGTTACAAAGTGGTATCAGAGCTCAGCAGTTACGATACCCCACTGGTCCAGCCTGTGGGATAACCTAGCTAACGGACGAAGTAGAGTGTCAAAACTATTTTGCAAAATCGGTTGGATAGATCTGATTAGGTCTGCTTTTACTCCTTATTCCTATGATGTTCTCCTCTTACCTTTGCGTGTTTTGAATCTTCTCTTACCTTTCTTCAAGTCCAGGATTTCTCGTGGTTGGGTTTTCTGTCGTACCTTCAGGATTTTGCTTCCTCCCTTTTTTAATGGTGGTTTCTATGTCAGATGAGCCAGCATCACTCCTTTGTGTTTCTGTACATTGTTTGTCAAGATCTTTAATCTTAATTCTGAGAGTTGGTTGCATAAACCTTCTATTTATGTACAAAGTAATGCTTTGAGTGTGGGATGGAGTCGTGACCATGCCACTACTCTTATCATTCGCTTCTGTACATTGAATGGGTGGATCAATGCAATTTTACTCCTTTCCTGGAAGTTAGAGGTGGTCTTATCTGTCGAGACCTCTACCTTCGTCTTCTGTTTCTCCGGAGTGTTCTCTCGATGAACATGAGCAACACTCCTTGTTTGTGGTGTCACCGAATTTCAAGATGGAGCAAGGATCTCTGTTAGTGGTGTCGTGAGTATCTAAGTGAAGCGAGAAGACTCAGATCGTCGGCCTTCTTCCACGTACCATGAGGTGGATCTCGAGGGCGAGATCCATTGTTAGTGGTGTCGAATTGTAGCATCCCGCTAAAACCACTACTAGAAAATTGTGTGTTATTTTTTGTTTTTTGCATCATCATAATCGCATGCTCATGTCATCATGCCACATTGCATTTGAGCATCGTCATATCATCATGCATGGTTTGCCTAAAACTATTTTCCAAAAACCTATCTTTGTTTTCTAAATACCCTTGTCTTTGTTTCAAATTAAAACCCCGGTCGTCCGGATATTTTATTTTGTCTGAATTACAAAAGTTTATTTCAATTAAAATAAATAAACAAATAAAACTATTTTTACCGGGGGAGGCCACCAGTATGCCTGGCCAAAAGCCCAACAAGCTAGCAGCCTACCACCCCAAAATAAAACCCTAACCCTAGATCCGTCTTACCCCAGCCGCCGCCAACCACTCAACCAACCCAAACCCGATCTACCCCGGCCCCACCCGGTCAACCCGACCACCCCACGCGCACCCCACCCCCAGGATCGACCGATCCCGTCATCGCCAACCACCTACCCTGCACCTGGTCCCACCATGACACGACCCCTGCCCGCGATCTCTCTCTCCTCTCTGCGTGTCTCTCCCCTGCTGCTTCCCTACCTACCGCAGCACTCCCCACCTCCCCGGAGCCGCCGCCGCCTCTCTCCTCCGCTGGCCGCTGCCTCTCTAGCCGCCCTTGCTCATTCCGCCGCTGCCAGCACGGCCGCTCAAGTCCGCATCTCCGCCGCTGCCCTCCTTCACCGGAGCCCGGCCCCAGGTCCACGAGAGCCCGGCCAGATGCCGCCTCATTAGAGAACCGCGGACGGCCTCCTCCTCTGCTCGCCCTACCTCGCCTCCTTCGCCCGCGAGCGTGCTGGCCCGCCCCGGCAGCAAGCCCGGCCACCAACCGCGCCAGCCTTCGTCCGCGTCCAGCGTCGCCCTGAGCCCCTAGCGTCGCCGTCGCTGCGACCTTGCCCCAACCCTGCCTCGCAGCACCACCACTCTGCAAGCTTGCCAGCGTCGCAGGCCTCCCTGCAAGTCTCCTGCACGTCGCCACCACCACCCTCCTACTTGCCCATCTCGTGGCGCCCTCCTTGTCCCACCTTGCCCAGCCTCCTCGTCAATCTCTGCCGTCATCGTCAGGACCTCGCCGCCGTCGCGCCTAGTCCCAGTGGCTACCCGTCAGCCTCCACCCTCGAAGCCTGTGCCATCCTCATCATCCCCTGCAGCCTCGTCTTCGTGTGCGCGTGTTGCTCGGTCCAGATGTCGCTGCTCGAGTTTGGTGTGGTACCGTAGAGAATCTCAGTTCACGCGTGACCAACTCCAACGATGCGTGTCCTACTAGTAATCACATGGTGTTTGGTGTACAACTACGCTGTCTGCAACACCAGAAGGCTGAACTTCAGGTATTTTGGTTCCAACGGCAAGGTATAGATGTTGCGGAGCAGCAACGCATCCCCGTCAAGATCTTCTCGAAGCCGATCCAAGTCTGAGGCCAGACCGATGACGATGCACCGATATGTTACCGCACCCTGTGGTTCTCTACACGGAACGCGAAGGTCTCCTTCCCAGATCCGAAGACCCGATCCCGGAGTCCGAAGACCGATCCCGCCGAATCCGAAACCCTCAGAACCCCAAGACCCTCAGTTCCGGACGCCAATGTGTGACCCCTATCCGAGACCTCTATTTTTATAATATAATATATCTTGTTGCATATTAAATTGTTCATGATGGCATACATATTTTGTGGGTTGGGTACTTTGTCGATTCACCTCATAATTAAATATGGAGGCCATATGCAGGCTTTTCTAGTCTTATATTGGCTCCATTTAAATTTGCGTAGCGAACCGATGTCATATTTTGCTTGTTAATACAACATTTAAATTGCGAGGTAGCTAAATAACATGAACCTCCTAATTAATTGTTGGGACCCCGGTTCCGCTTAATTTCGCCTAATTGCATCACATCTTTGCCATGTCATGCATCATGCTCAATCTTCTGCCGTAGTATTAAATAGTGCATCCGGTGTTTCTTTTAGTGTTTTGCTTCTTCACGGATTAGGCCACTGAGTTGATGCGAGTATCGACAAGTTCTTCAGTGTATCTTCGACAGTGTTTCCTAGGCGAGCATTCTCCCCCTTTCTACCTATTTTGCATTTATAGTCTTTACTTCCTCCTGTTGATATATTGCTACCCATATTGCGATGCTTTAGTTTCCGTGCACCATTTATATAACTTGCAGCCTCTGTATTGCCTTGGACACATCCTATTGCCTGTTGTTTGATAGATACATGGTCTTGCGAGTCGTAGTCGCTTGCTCAGGTGCGATCCCGTGTCGTGAAGTACCACACAGTTGTTGGAATGTTGTCATATGCTTTACGGTGGAGAGGATCATGACTTTAAATACAACTATTAAATTGCTGGGATAACTAATGAAAGAGGCACTGGTGGGCAATATATGCTATTTGGTTTTTCATGTCCACTTATGTCCCGTAGGCCCGAGTACTTGATACCTGTTCCTTGATTATTCGCACTATCCACATCCGGGAGACCCTATGGATCCCCCTTATCCAGAGCTTGATTCATTTCTTATTTCTTGGGGCCACAAGTAGTTTGGGGCTTTAATACTATCCTGTATTTATGCCATGCTTTACTGCTTTATTTACGGTTGTGCGTGGAGAACCTGTACTGTTTTCGAACGTGGAATGTTTTCGCGGTATCGACAAGTCCAGTCACACTTTCGAGTTCCTAGTCGTTTACAGCCATTGTCACAAACCCCTGGGTCCGTCTCGGAGCCGGCCAACTTCGTCGCGGGTAGCTTAGTAGGGTGGCCCCCTGAAATATTTTATGAATCCTATGATTGCTTTGTCGTGAAAGCCTCGTTGGGTTTTGATTTGGTTTTTCCGAGGTTGATCGTGTGTGTGTTGCTATTTGTGCACCACTGCAGGGTAAATCTTTCTGAAAGCCGTGTCCGCGGTTATGGACGACTTGGAGCACAGTATCTCGATCATAGACAAGCATAACTAAAGTAGTGCTATAAATTTGACTATGACATGTCTAGTAATCAGTTTCACTACAACGGAATGAGTAATCAGTCTCGCAAGCACACAAGCCTTCTTACTCGACTTGAAATCAACGTGTTGGGTCTTGATGAAATAAAAACTTTGTATGCATCCGACCCGTTCTTTGAACCAATTTTCACAAAGTGCTCCATTGACAAAGGAGTTGATGATTTCTGTTTGCATAAGGGCTTTCTATTTAACCAAAACATGCTTTGCATTCCGAAGTCGTCTCTCCAACTTTTTCTTCTCCAAGAATCTCATAGCCGAGGCCTCATGGGTCACTTTGGCCATGACAAGACATTCGACATTCTCTCCACTCACTACTTTTGGCCCAAGATGAAGCACGACATGGAACACTACGTCCAATGATGCACTAAATGTGTTCAAGCTAAGTCGCAAGATAACCCATATGGTCTTTATATCCCATTGCCTATTCCTCATGCACCTTGGTCCGACATTAGTATGGATTTTTTGTTAGGATTTCCTAGGTCTAAGCATGGTCATGATTCTATATTTGTCGTTGTGGATCGCTTTTCCAAAATGGCACACTTCATTCCATGCCATAAGATGGATGATGCTTCACATGTTGCAATTTGTTTTTCAGGGAAATCGTCTGTCTTCATGGGGTGCCAAGGAGAATCGTCTCCGACCGCGACGTCAAATACATGAGCTACTTGTGGAAGACCCTCATGGCCAAGCTCGACATCAAGCTACTCTTCTCCTCAGCATCGCACCCGCAAACGATGGCCAAACCGAGGTTGCCAACCAAAGCCTCGGTACTCTCCTTATCAAGAAAAACTTGAAGGATTGGGAGGAATGCATTCCTCACACTGAGTGTGCCTATAATCCAGCCAATAACTCTACAACCAAGATGAGTCCATTCATGATCGTCTACGGTTTCGAGCCCCTCACCGCGCTCGACATCCTACCACAACCTCTCCATGAGTGCACCAACATGGACGTTGAAAAGCACGCCCAAGCTATGACGAAGCTTCATGAAGAAACAAGAACTACTATTGAACAACAAGTCCTTCGGCAAGCCTGAAGGTTAAACAAGGACAAGAAGGATATCATCTTTGAAGAAGGTGACCTTGTGTGGATACACTTGAGCAAGGACCGCTTTCCCAAGGAACGAGATTCCAAGCTCAAACCAAGAGGAGATGGCCCCTTCTAGGTCCTCAAGAGAATCAATAACAATGCCTACATCATCGGCATCCCAACCTCCAAGTACCTTGTAAGCAATACATTCAATGTCAAGTACCTCTCACCCTACCATGGAGATGTTCAAGAGGATAACCATGAAGAGTCGAGGATGACTCTTTCCAAAGGGGGGAGTGGATGCAGCCCGTCCTATGGACTCTTCTATATCTACACCACCAAGTCCCCCAAGTGGACCCATGACTCGTGCCCGAGCCAAGCTCCTCAAAGCTAAGGTGAATTCACTCCTTTCATCGTGTGACTTTAACACATCCTTGGATGGCTTGCTACTTCATGCAAACACACTATAGATTCTCAGCTATGAATCACCGACGCATCACCAAGCTCCTATGGATGAGTGCAAGGAGCAGGTCAAGAGCAAGAAGCTACTGGAGCTGCTCAGACCGGAGTCTCCGGCCTGCGCACACCGGAGTCTCCGGCCACATCAGAGTCTCCGGCCTGAAGACACCGTAGTCTCCAGCCCATCTCCAGACTGACCCCCAGATCGAGCTCGAGGACATTCAGATGGCCACTCCAGAGATGGACCGGAGACCGACCGGAATCTCCGGCCCATACCGGAGTCTCCACTCCACCCCCATCAGAGTCTCCGGCCTAGGACAGAGTCTCCGGACCACTACACCGAAGTATCCGAACCGAGCGACGCCAGACATGCAAAGACTTTGGGCCTTCGGCCCATGTACACCCTTAGACCATCTAGACTTACCTTTTTATTCCCAAAGTATCCTTGACTTAGTGGCTAGCCTATATATAGTCCCCCACCTCTATTGTAAACCCTAGGAATATTATTTGGAATTACTGGACGCCCTTGTGGATCTATCTAACTCTTGCCTGATGCTCCTTGATTGAGGAGCACCCAAATATCACAAACCTCGTTGGAGTTGGCAACGTGCCTCCCTTGTTATACAAGGCTAGGAATCAGAGTCCCTTTGCCTAGACGTCAAGAGCTCACCGAGTCTCCCTACTCGCCGTGCCAGTTCGAGAGAGAGTCCTCCGCCCGACGCTGATCCTAGGGATTGTGCCGGACCGGTCATCGCCGACGTGAGCTATTTGTGTGTATCATGGTTTTGGGTGAGTGTGTTCATCGTGTTCTTCATGCGTGAGTTCGTCATGTTCATGCTCCTCGCCTTCCCTCGCACTCCACCCTCGATTTGAAAGGGATTCGTGAAAGATTGGACCACCCTAGAGGTTTCCCTCAACATATTGGTATCAAGAGCTTCGTTGCTCATGAATCCCCCCCACAAAATTTTCTTATATCCACCAAAAAATCGAAAATCCCACCCCCCAAAATAAGAGTCCCAAATTTTCCTTGGATTGATCTCTTTATTTGGAGTGTTATTTGTGGTTTTAATCTGACCAAATCTTGTCTTAGGTATTGGTCCATCTTTATCCTGTGTTTTCCTAGCCCAATTTGGCCAATTGTTCGCGGATTTGGGGACCCAAGGCATGGATTTCCATTCAAGAACACGAGCAGTTCGAGTTCTGTCCCCAGACCGAAGTGTCCGGCCTACCCACATCGGAGTCTCCGGCCTGCCCTGGAGTTTTCGGCCCGCCTACACTGGAGTCTCTGGCCTGCATCGGAGTTTTCGTCCCAGAGACACCAGAGTTTCCGGCCCTAACGCTTGTTTTAACTCCATTTGCCTCTTATCTTGCATTGGCTAATTCCCTCTTATTTGTTTGTGCCTCGTGTGTGTGTCGTCAACTAACAACAAGCTTCCGCATCGACAACTTCCACGCTCGTCGACACCACGGCCCACGAACATCATCCCGCACCACCGATGTCAAGTTCATCATCACCAACGAAGGTATAACTTGCGTCGCCTTGTTAATCCATATCTTCCTTTGTGTGTACCTATCCCACGAGAGTGGCTCATCTTGTGTTTGCTTGAGCATTGTGCATTTGTCCTTGGATAGTGAGAGTGCAATAGCAATAGCAAGTGTGTCTATGCAGCATCAAGGGAGAGCAAAAAAATTCTCCCTTAGCAAAAGAGAGTCTCAAAGCTTGTAAGCAAGAGAGAAAGAAGAGCACCCAAGGCAAGTGCACAAATCCGTTGCTCATTTTTCTTCTTTTCAAATGAGCCACGATTTCTCCTTGCATTGGCACGAAACCGAGCGTAGTCTTTGTTAAGACATTTTGTTTGCTCATTTTCATAGTCGTGTCAATCCCAACTTTCTCCATGTGTGTGTATATAGTCGTAGGTTCTCGTCACCCCTTTTGAGTTGTTGACCTTTTGCCTTTTACTTGAGTTTTGTTTGGATTTTACTCACTTTTGACTATCCCTTTTATTTTGGTAGGTTCTTTGGCATTCCACAATCCACTGGAGTATGTGTGGTCATGTGGATCAATGTGGTTTAGGATAAAAACACATGCAATGACTCTAGGTGATCAATGTGGTTTAGGAAAAGAACTCATGCAATGACTCTAGGGACTCCATGTGTCAAACCATGGCCACAGAGACCAAAAACACATAGGAAGACATCCTCCACATTGCATGTTGCACTAGTATGGAAGAAGTTGCATCACAGAATCCACTGGAGTGTGTGTGGTCATGTGGACCAATGTGGTTTAGGAAAAGAACACATGCAATGACCCTAGGGATGCCATGTGTCAAACCATGGTCACAGAAAAGAAAAACACTTAGGAAAGCAGCTTTCACATTACATGTTGTACCAGTGTGGCAGAAGTCGCATCACAGAAACCACTGGAGTGTGTGTGGTCATGTGGATCAATGTGGTCTAGAAAAAGATCACATGCAATGACTCTAGGAGATCAATGTGGGTTAGGAAAAGAACACATGCAATGACTCTAGGGACTCCATGTGTCAAACCATGGTCATAGAGACAAAAACACTAAGGAAAGCAACTTCCACATTGCATGTTGCACCAGTGTGGCAGAAGTTGCATCATAGAATCCATTGGAGTGTGTGTGGTCATGTGGATCAATGTGGTTTAGGAAAAGATACCATGCAACGACTCTAGGGGATCAATGTGGTTTAGGAAAAGAACACATGCAATGACTCTAGGGACTCCATGTGTCAAACCATGGTCATAGAGACCAAAAACACATAGGAAGGCAGTTTCCACATTGCATGTTGCACCAGTGTGGCAGAAGTTGCATCATAGAATCCACTGCAGTGTGTGTGGTCATGTAGATCAATGTGTTTAGGAAAAGAACACATGCAATGTGGTGATGTGGATCAATGACTCTAGGGAATCAATGTGGTTTGGGAAAAGACCACATGCAATGTGGTCATGTGGATCAATGACTCTAGTGGATTAATGTGGTTTAGGAAAAGAACACATGCAATGACTCTAGGGACTCCATGTGTCAATCCATGGTCACAGAGACCAAAAATACTCTTGAAAGTAGCTTCCACATTGCATGTTGCACTGGTGTGGTAGAAGTTGCATCACCGAATCCACTGGATTATGTGTGGTCATCTGATCAATTTGGTTTAGGAAAAGAACACATGCAATGACTCTAGGGGATCAATGTAGTTTAGGAAAAGAATAAATGCAATGACTCTAGGGACTCCATGTGTCAAACCATGGTCACAGAGACAAAAAACACATAGGAAGGCAGCATCCACATTGCATGTTGCACCAGTATGGTAGAAGCTGCATCATAGAATCCACTAGAGTGTGTGTGGTCATGTGGACCAATGTGGTTTAGGAAAATAACACATGCAATGATTCTAGGGACTCCATGTGTCAAACCATGGTCACAGAGACCAAAAACACTTAGGAAAGCAGCTTTCACATTGCATGTTGCACTAGTGTGGCAGAAGTCGCATCACAGAATCCACTGGAGTGTGTGCGGTCATGTGGATCAATGTGGTTTAGGAAAAGAACAAATGCAATGACTCTAGGGGATCAATGTGGGTTAGGAAAAGAACACATGCAATGACTCTAGGGACTCAGTGAGTCAAACTATGGTCACAGAGACAAAAACAGTAAGGAAAGTAACTTCCACATTGCATGTTGCACCAGTGTGGTAGAACTTGCATCACAGAATCCACTAGAGTGTGTGTTGTCATGTGGATCAATGTGGTTTAGGAAAATATACCATGCAATGACTCTAGGGTATCAATGTGGTTTAGGAAAAGAACACATGCAATGACTCTAGGGACTCCATGTGTCAAACCATGGTCATAGAGACCAAAAACACATAGGAAGGCAGCTTCCACATTGCATGTTGCACCAGTGTGGTAGAAGTTGCATCACAGAATCCACTTCATTTTGTGTGGTCATGTGGATCAATGTGGTTTAGGAAAAGAACACATGCAATTTGGTCATGTGGATCAATTACCCTAGGGAATCAATGTGGTTTAGGAAAAGAACACATGAAATGTGTTCATGTCGATCAATGTGGTTTAGGAATAGAAACATGCAATGACTCTAGGGACTCCATGTGTCAATCCATGGTCAAAGAGACCAAAAATACTCTAGAACGAAGCTTCCACATTGCATGTTGCATCGGTGTGGCAGAAATTGCATCACAGAATCCACTAGACTGTGTGTGGTCATCTGAATCAATGTGGTTTAGGAAAAGAACACATGCAATGACTTTAGGGGATCAATGTAGTATAGGAAAAGAACATATGCAATGACTTTAGGACTCCATGTGTCAAACCATGGTCACAGAGACCAAAAACACATAAGAAGGCAGCTTCCACATTGCATGTTGCACCAGTGTGACAGAAGTTGCATCACAGAATCCACTAGAGTGTGTGTGGTCATGTGGATCAATATGGTTTAGGAAAAGAACGCATGCAATGACTCTAGGGACTCCATGTGTCAAACCATGTTCACAAAGACCAAAAACATTTGGGAAAGCAGCTTCCACATTGCATGTTGCACCAGTATGGCAGAAGTTGGATCACATAATCCTTTATAGTGTGTGTGGTCATGTGGATCAATGTGGTTTAGGAAAAGAACACATGCAATGTGGTCATGTTGATCAATGACTCTAGTGGATCAATGTGGTTTAGGAAATGAACACATGCAATGACTCTAGGGACTACATGTGTCAAACCATTGTCACGGAGACCAAACACACTTAGGAAAGTAGCTTCCACATTGCATGTTGCACTAATGTGACAGAAGTTGCATCATAGAACCCCCTAGAGTGTGTGTGTGTGGTCATGTGTATCAATGTGGTTTAGGAAAATAACAAATCTAATCACTCAGGGGATCAATGTGGTTTAGGAAAAGAACACATGTAATGAATCTAAGGACTCCATGTGTCAAACCAAGGTCACAGAGACCAAAAACTCATAGGAAGGAAGCTTCCGAATTGCGAGTTGCACCAATGTGGCAAAAGTTGCATCACAGAATCCACTGGAGTGTCTGTGGTCATCTAGATTAATATGGTTTAGGAAAATAACACATGTAATGTGGTCATGTGGATCAATGACTCTAGGGGATCAATGTGGTTTAGTAAAAGAACACATGCAATGTGGTCATGTGGATCAATGACTCTAGTGGATCAATGTGGTTTAGGAAAAGAGCACATGCAATGACTCTAGGGACTCCATGTCTCAAACCATGGTCACAGAGACTAAAAACACTTAGAAAAGCAGCTTCCAGATTGCATGTTGCACCAGTGTGGCAGAAGTTGCATCATAGAATCCACTGGAGTATGTGTGGTCATGTGGATCAATGTGGTTTAGGAAAAGAACACGTACAATGACTCTAGGAGATCAATGTGGTTTAGGAAAAGATCACATGCAATGAATCTAGGGACTCCATGTGTCAAACCATTGGTCACAGAGACCAAAAATACATAGGAAGGCAGCTTCCACATTTCATTTGCATCAGTGTAGCAGAAGTTGCATCATAGATTCCTCTAGAGTGTGTGTGGTTTAGGAAAAGAACACATGCAATGAATCTAGGGACTCCATGTGTTAAACCACGGTCAGAAACACCAAAAACACTTACGAAAGCAGCTTTCACATTGCATGTTGCACTAGTATGACAAAAGTTGCATCATAGAATCCACTTGAGTGTGTGTGGTCATGTGGATCAATGTGGTTTAGGAAAAGAACACATGCAATGTGGTCATGTTCATCAATGACTCTAGTGGATCAATGTGGTTTAGGAAAAGAACACATGCAATTACTCTAGGGACTCCATGTGTCAAACCATGGTCACAAAGACAAAAAAAAACTTAGGAAAGCATCTTCCACGTTGCATGTTGCACTAGTGTGGCAGAAGTTGCATCATAGAATCCACTGGAGTGTGTGTGGTCATGTGGATCAATGTGGTTTAGGAAAAGATTCCATGCATTGACTCTAGGGGATGAATGTGGTTTAGGAAAAGAACACACGGAATGACTAGGGACTCCATGTGTCAAACCATGGTCATAGAGAACAAAAACACATAGGAAGGTAGCTTCCACATTGCATGGTGTGATAGTGTGGCACAAGTTGCATCATAGAATCAACTAGAGTGTGTGTGGTCATGTGGATCAATGTGGTTTAGGAAAAGATACCATGCAATGACTCTAGGGGATCAATGTGGTTTAGGAAAATAACACATGGAATGACTCTAGGGACTCCATGTGTCAAACCATGGTCATAGAGACCAAAAACACATAGGAAGGCAGCTTCCACATTGCATGGTGAGATAGTGTGGCAGAAGTTGCATCATAGAAGCAACTGGAGTGTGTGTGGTCATGTGGATTAGTGTGGTTTAGGAAAATAACACATGCAATGTGGTCATGTGGATCAATGACCCTAGGAGATCAATGTGGTTTAGGAAAAGAACACATGCAATGTGGTCATATGGATCAATGACTCTAGTGGATCAATGTGGTTTAGGAAAAGAACACATGCAATGGCTCTAGGGTCTCCATGTGTCAATCCAGGGTCACAGAGACCAAAAAACACTTAGGAAAGCAACTTTCACATTGCATGTTGCACCGGTGTGGCAGAAGTTGCATCACAAAATCCACTGGACTGTGTGTGGTCATCTAGATCAATGTGGTTTAGGAAAATAACACATGCAATGACTCTAGGGGATCAATGTAGTTTAGGGAAAGAACAAATGCAATGACTCTAGGGACTCCATGTGTCAAACCATGGTCACAGCAACCAAAAACACATAGGAAGGCAGCTTCCAGATTGCGTGTTGTACCAGTGTTGCAAAAGTTGCATCACAGAATTCACTGGAGTGTGTGTGGTCATGTGGATCAATATGGTTTAGGAAAAGAACACATTCAATGACTCTAAGGACTCTATGTGTCAAACCATGGTCACAAAGACAAAAAACACTTAGGAAAGTAGCTTCCACATTGCATGTTGCACAAGTATGGCAAAAGTTGCACCACAGAATCCTGTGGAGTGTGAGTGGTCATGTGGATCAGTGTGGTTTAGGAAAAATAACACATGCAATGTGGTCATGTTGATCAATGACTCTAGTGTATCAATGTGGTTTAGAAAAAGAACACATGCAATGACTCTAGGGACTCCATGTGTTAAACCATGGTCATAGAGACCAAAAACACTTAGGAAAGCAGCTTCCACATTGCATGTTGCACCAATGTGGCAGAAGTTGCATCACAGAATCCACTAGAGTGTGTGTGATCATGTGTATCAATGATTTAGGAAAAGAACACATGCAATGACTCAGGGGATCAATGTGGTTTAGAAAAAAACACATGCAATGACTCTAAGGACTCCATGTGTCAAACCATGATCACAGAGACCAAAAACACATAGGAGGCAACTCCCACATTACAAGTTGCACTAGTGTGCAGAAGTTGTATCATAGAATCCACTGGAGTGTCTGTGGTCTTGTGGATTAATATGGTTTAGGAAAATAACACATGTAATATGGTCATGTGGATCAATGACTCTAGGGGATCAATGTGGTTTAGTAAAAGAACACATGCAATGTGGTCATGTGTATCAATGACTCTAGTGGATCAATGTGGTTTAGGAAAAGAGCACATGCAATGACTTTAGGGAGTCCATGTCCTAAACCATGGTCACAAATACCAAAGACACTTAGGAAAGCAGCTTTGTTGAGGGTCAACCTCGAGGGTGACCGATCTTTCATGAATCCTGTTCAAAGGAGAGGAGGGATGAACACGACGAACTCATGCACGAAGAACACGATGAACACAAACACACAAAACCACGATACACACTAATAGCTCATGTCGGCGGTGACCGGTCCGGCGCAATACCTAGGATCGGCATCGGGCGAAGGGCTCTCTCTCGAACTGTCATGGCGAGTAGGGATTCACAGTGAGATCATGACGTCTAGGCAAAGGGACTCTGATGCCTAGGCCTTGTAAAATGAGGGAGGCACGATGCAAACTCCAACGAGGTTTTTGATATTTGGGTGCTCCTCAATCGAGGAGCATGAGGCAAGAATTAGATAGATCCACAAAGGGGTGTCCACTAATTCCAAATATCATGCCTAGGGTTTACAATAGAGGTGGGGGACTATATATAGGCTAGCCACTAAGTAAGGGGTACTTTGGGGATAAAAGGTAAGTTTTGGACGGGCTAAAGGGTACATGGGCTAAAGGCCGAAAGGCTTTTACATGCCTGGAGACGCTCGGTCCAGAAACTCTGATCTGGCCTAGAGATTCCGGTCGGTCTCTGGTCCGTCTCTGGAGGGGCCTTCTGAGTGTCCTCGCGCTCGATCTGGGGGGTGGTCCGCAGATGGGCCGGAGACTCCGGTGTCTTGGTCTGGAGACTCTAGTCTGTCAGGCCGGAGACTGCGGTCTAAGCAGCTCCAGCAGCTTCTTCTCCTTGACCTGCTCCTTGCACTTTACCCATAGGAGCTTGGTGATGCATCGGGGCTTCATAGCTGAGAAAGCATAGTGTATTTGCATTAAGTAGCAAGCCATCCAAGGATGTGTCAAAGTCACATGATGGTAGGAGCGCATTCACCTTATCTTGGAGGAGTTTGGCTCGGGCACGAGTTATGGGTCCACTTGGGGGAGTAGATGTAGGAGCGTCCGTAGGACGGGCTGGATTGGCTCCCTTGGGAAAGAGTCGTCCTTGACTCTTCATGGTTATCATCTTGAACATCTCCATGGTAGGGTGAAAGGTCCTTGACATTGAATGTATTGCTCATGAGGTACTTGGAGATCAGAATATCGATGATGTAGGCGTTGTTGTTGATTCTCTTGAGGACCTTGAAGGGACCATCTCTTCTTGGTTTGAGCTTAGAGTCATGCTCCTTGGGGAAGTGGTCCTTGCTCAAGTGTATCCATACAAGGTCACCTTCCTCGAAGATCCACTCTTTCTTGTTCTTGTTGATCCATGATGCTCGACGGTGAACTTGCTCTTCGATTGTGGCTTGTAGCACCCCGGTAAAACCACTACTAGAAAATCCCCTTATGCTTACTACTTTGTGCATTGCATCATCATGATTGCATGCTCATGTCATCATGCCACATTGCATTTGAGCATCATCATGTCATCATGCATATCTTTACCTCAAAATATTTTATAAAAGCATATCTTTGTTTTCTAAATATCCCCTTCTTATTTTTTTTCAAATTATAAAACCTGGTCCTTCCGGATATTTTTATTTGCCTAAAAACTATTTGCAAAAGTCTGTTAAAAAGAAACTAAATAAAATAAATATTTTCAGGGAGGCCGCCACCGGCCAGGCCCAAAGGGCCCAGCTAGCAGCAGCCTACTATCCCAAAATCAAACTTGACCAAACCCTAGACTTACCCAATCCCCAAAAACCCTAATCCTACCCTAGCCCCACAACAGACTCCACCCGCCAGCCGCCAGCCGCCAGCCGCCACCGCCTACACACACCACACCACACACCGCGCACAGCCTCGATCCCCACTACCGATGCCACCTAACCCGGACCCACTCACGCGCGACGCCACTACGACTCGGTCTCACGCGACATACCTGACACGACCGCCTCGCCCAGATCAAAACTGCCCGCTCGTGTCGATCCCCACCAAGCACATGTCTCCTTCCTCTCCCCGTGCGTGCCCACATCTGTCTCTGGCCATCCCCTTTGCAAGCTCCAGCGCCGCCCCTCCAACCTCTGACCGCCGAGATCCTCGTCGCCCGGCTTGACTTCCGCACGGCCCGAGCTCGCCTGCCCCTTCTCCCGCCACCACGCGGGCCCCTTCCTCAAGCTCCCCGCGTCCTTCTCGCCCTGCTACATCACCGTCCTCTACGAGGTCCCCGTCGAGCCGCGCACTACCGTCGCTCGGTTCCCCTTCGCGCCAACTGCCGTTGTTCACCTCCCGCATGCACCACCGGGGCCCTCCTCGTTGCCTCCTGGAAGCTCGCTGGCGCTGCCCTGCAGCCCGGCCAGGACCCAACCCTCCTCTATCATACTGCTAGTCGCCGGCCTCGACCTCCTCACCTCTGCATCGAGCCCGACCCTGCCGCATGCGGTGGCCTTCTCCTTGCGAGCCGCCACCACCAGCGTGTCTGCCCGCCTCGCCCAGTACCACCCCGAGGTAGCCCTCTCCGTGGCTGCTTCCCCGTCCTCTGGCCGCCGCTCGTGCGGGAACCCCAAGCCCCTGCCCGCAGCAGAGCCGACCTCGCCCCTCTCGCCGCCGCCTACTCATCTACAAGGACCGTGCTACCGGCCCCGACGCTGCCCATGCCCGGCCACCCCTCAAGTCGTCTCCGAGATCAACGCCCGTGCTCGGTGGCCCAGCACGCCAGCCGCCTGCTGCTCTGTTGTTTCCATGCGTGTTGAAATCGGTGAGGAGACGGTGTGGTCGCTTGCTTCTGCCTCTATCCGTGTTGGTGACCCGTTAATAGGGGCATGTCTCTATTTAAATGATGCGCATGAACCTTTGCTACCTCCACTTTCGAACCGGCAAGAGCTGCTACATGGATTCGATGATCGGGAGATAGTCCACATGGAACCCGAAGGCAAGATCGATGATCTTCATGGCACCCCAAGTTCTCACGGAACCGAAGACCGATCCCGCCGATACCCCGACCCAAAGAGACCTCGGAACACCAAGATCGACTTCACGGATCCGAAGGCCGTTGCCCCGAAGACCGATCTCGAACCCTCGGAACCCAAGATCTTCGAACCCATGTGTGACCCTTTTCGAGCCCCTATTTTTATAATTGCCATTCATATATACTCGTTGCATATATTTGTTCATGTCACATACATGTTGCGTGGTTTGGAGGCATTATTGTCGATTCACCTCATAAATAAATATGGAGACCATATGCAAGCTATTCTTGTCTTATATCGCCTCCATTAACCGATGTCATGTTTCGTTTTGTTAAGCCAACATTTAAATTACGGGGTAGCTAAACAACATGAAACTCCTAATTAATTGTCGAGATCCCGGTTTTTCTTAATATTGCCTAATTACAACGCATCTTTGCCATGTCATACATCATACACACATCATGCCCGATCTTCTGCCGTTGTATTAAATAGTGCATTCGATGTTTCTTTTAGTGCTTTGGTTCTTCGCGGATTAGGCCGTTGAGTGGATGCGAGTATCGACAAGTTCTTCGGATAATGTATCTTTGGCAATGTTTCTCAGGCGAGCATTCTCCCTCTTTCAACCTATTTTGCATTTATAGTCTTTACTTCTTTCTATTGATCTATTGCTATCCTTTTTATCGATGCTTTAGTCTTCCGTACCAGTTATATCCCCTGCAGCCTATATTGCCTTGGACACATCCTATTGCCTGTTGTTTGATAGCAGTCGGCCTTGCGAGTCGTAGTTGCTTGCTTAGGTGCTGCTTCGCGTCGTTGCCATTCCACTGTTGTTGGAAGGTTGGCACATGTTTAATGGCGGAGATGATCATGGCTTTCAATATAACTTGTCAATTAAAATGCTGGGAATAGATATAACTAATGCAGAAGCACCGGTGGGCAATAGCTAATATTTGGTTTTTAACAGCTCACTTGTGTCCCATAGGCCCCGAGTACTTGATACCTGTTCCTTCACTATCGCACTATCCGCATGTGGGACCATGAATCCCCTTAGCCAGAGCTTGATTCATTTCTTATTTCTTGGGGCCACAAACTAGTTTGGGGATTTATTACTATCATGTACTTATGCCATGCTTTACTGCTTTATTTACGATTGTGCGTGGAGCACATGTACTGTTTAGGATTGCGGAGTGTTTTCGCAGTATCGACAAACCCAGTCACACTTTCAGGTTCCTAGTCGTTTACAGCCATTGGGGCAAACCTTGGGTCCGTCTCGGAGCCGGCCAACTTCGTTGCGGGTAGCTTAATGGGGTGGCCCCCTAAAATATTTTATGAATCTTGTGATTGCTTTGTCGTGAATGCCTTGTTGGGTTTTTATTTGGTTTTTTCGAGGTTGATCGTGCATGTGTTGCTATTTGTGCACCCCTACAGGGTAAATCTTTTTGAATGCCATGTCTGCGGTTATGGACGACTTGGAGCACAGTATCTCGATCACAGACAACCATAACTAAAGTAGTGCTATAAATTTGACCTTGAAATGTCTAGTAATCAGTTTCACTACAACGGAATGAGTAAATAAAAGTGCCAACCACTGCTGGATTTGGGATATCTCTATCTAATTGTATCTGACTAGTAAGTACTGCAACTACAACGGAATGGTTAACTAAAACTGCCCACTACTTATGATATCAGGGTGACTCATGATATCTATATCTGACTAGTAAGTGCTGCAACTATAATGGAATGAATAAAACAACCAACTGTGTGAGTTCCTCGGTTTGACTTCCTCCTTTGGTCTCGAGGGGGAATACCAGGATGGGTATGGTTGGTGTTAGTATCAGGTTGGATCCGAATAGGTCTTTCTTACCCCTCTCTAATAGCCGACAGTTATATTGAGTCTCTATAGGTTGTATAGTGCATGCTTTGTTGCCGCTTCAGTCTACCATACCTATGTAGGCAAGAGCCGCCGAATTCTAGAATCGCCGTGTACTAGCCTCAGTACTGACCGCTCCTTTTTTCCTTTGCCCTTTGTCGGCACCCCTTTTTGCTTTGACAGGTATAAGTTCGACGTTGTTAGCAGGGTTACCCTTCCGACTTGGCCTGGGCAGGGTTATGGACGCCATTGGTTATTCTTCAGGGCTCTTAGCCCCATTTGCATCTTATTCGTACTCGGATGTTGTATCATTTTCAAGGTGATTTAGATCTTTGTATTCTATATCTATATTCTTGACTCATGGAGTCATTGTTGTATATCTATGTTTTGTGGGTTCCATCGTGAACTATTGTGTAATGATATTACTTCGTTTTCCACCCGCACGCAAGTGCCTGGTGGGCATCCTTTAATCGTTTCTATGCGGGTTTGGCGGGAATCGCTGAAACTTGCATAGGTGTCATCGGATTGATGACAAGTACGCCATGAGGGGGTCCTCGAGGCGTGTGGAAGAGAGGGGAGTGAGTCGTACGGGGTTCTGGGACGGTGATCACACAAGTTTACACAGGTTCGAATCCACCGGCTTTAGACGGATCCTACTCCTGCTAGCAATCCAGTAATACGGCAGAGCTGGAATATGGGTTACAAGGGTTTCTCCTGTGCGAGTTGAGATTGTAGACTATTGTGGGGTGCCCTAAAGGCTTGTACTAGGACGGATTATATAGATATCTGGCCTAGGGTTTACATGAGAGATCTATCCGGCTACGACTAAGAGTCGGTTACAGAGTACATCTTGAACTACAAGTAACATAACAGGCCTTTGTCGGTAAGTCTTTTGGGCCTTCCTGTAGCCGGACTGGACTTTGTCTCTTCTCCCTGAATGGGCCGCCCATGAAGAAAAGCTCTAACCCGAAGTGGGCCACCCTGGTTAGTGAAGCATAGTGAGGATACCCGGAAAGTATATCCCCAACAGCAGCCCCCGGAAGCCTCCAATATCCAGAGTCGAATTTCATCATCATCTAGCTTGATCCATCTTCAGCTTGTAGAATCTTGCAGGGTTCCTAAAACTTCAAAAGAAAGGATAGGATCCGGGTCTCAAAACGAGTCGGACCTATGAGTACATTATTCAAGTTTCTAGCTTGAATTTCAAACTAAGTCAGAACTTGGTGTCTGACGTAACCTGACATTAGTCAAGGTCAAGTCACGTCAGCGACAGACATTCCTGTCAGCATGACCATTGGTGGGTCCGCCTTTCGTGGAACCAAGGCGGCGTTTTAATGCATGCACGGAGATCGAGGCGGCATAATCATCACGAGGAGGTTACCCAGCTCCTTCCACGACACGTGGCATAGTTACTGCTTATCTTGCATGAATTTTGGCGTAGGCAACGGATATAAGGGGTCAAGATCTCTTCCTTCCTATTCACCAGCACGAGTGCTTTCTCCTTCCCCCCGACGCTTCCTACGAAAAAGCTCTTTAGCCTCCCCCAAATCCCACAGCCCTACCCACCCTAGGTCACCGATGCCCAAAAAATGGCTGAGGCCTCATCTTCTGCTGCAGCGGTGACGACGGTGACAACACCTGCGGCGGAGAAGGAGAAGTTCCACGGGGTCTAGATCCCCTGCGCCAAGGTCCGCATCGTCAAGAATGAAGGTCTCCTCCACGCTGGCGACTGGCGGAGTGGCTTCGGACAAACCACCCCCACACCCAACACCGACGAGCGAGTGCATTTTGGCACCCACCTCGATAGATGTTTGAGCTTTCCTCCCTCAGATTTCTTTTCTGAGGTCATAGATCATTATGGAGTGCAACTCCACCATCGCCACCAAACTCTCTTTTAGATATGAGTGCTTATGCCTCTTTGTGTGAGGGGTATTTCGGTATTAGACCGAGTCTCATTCTCTTCGATATTACTTTCATACCCGGAGAAATTCTATCACTGCGGGTAATCCTTGTATTACCATAACTCTTAGCTTTTCTATTAGGAGAGAGCGAGTCTATCCTAGGATTAAGGCTAGCATGTCGGTGAAACAATGGTCATCCATGTTCTTTTACCATAAGGACAGACCGGCTCCGGGCAAAGCAACTACTTTGCCGGTTTTTGTTGATGGCGCCGCCACGCCCCAAGAGTCCCGGGACGCGGATCCTCCGGCTCTAACTGACGATCTGCTTCTTGCTAAGAGGCGGATCGAATATCTGATGAAGCACAAGGGTCTGAAAGGATCCAATTTGATCCACTTCTGGCTGGCGTGCTGGATCCAGCCTCTCCAGCATCATGGCGACTAGCTTATGCACTCCGGATCTGCTCCCGACCTTACTCGAAAAAGGACTATGATTCACAAATCAAGTGGTTGATAAGGGAGCGGATCGAGAGGAAGATCCCGGAGCTGTCCTTGGACATGCATACAGCTGATGATCCTATGACACCAGTAAGTTTTCCAGCAATAACTAGAATTATGTGTTCATCTATACATGATTGTGTCTTTTTGCAATACTAAGATATTTCTTATTTTCAGCTTGTTGACGTCCCTGAGTTGGAGCTTGCTCCTCTCGAGGGATATCCTCCTGAGTTGTCACATCCCAAGATTTTCCAAATCTTGTAATGTGAAAAATAAAATACACAAAATAAATTTTTGTTGAAAATCAGGGTGAAAAGAAACTTTTGTTTCTAAAAGGAAACTTAAAATCCCATCTTGAACAAACTTTGGTAAAAGTTTGAATTCAACAAAAATCCAAATCAAGGGAAATGCATTCCTCAATGAATGTATCTGGAAATTTAAACATTTGGAAAATAAATCCAAACCCTAAACCCTAATGGAAGAAAATCATTTTCCAAAGTTATCTCCAAATCCATGGATTTGATCCATACCAAAATTGATCAACAAATATTCATAAAGGATCAAGAAAGACCATAGAAGTTGGTTTCACTCAAATTGGAACCATAAATAAAATCTTATGAATATAATAAGATAAGGAAATTGAATTTCCAAAGCTAATAAAGCCCTTACCAAAAACCCATACCAATTGGTGAACAAATAATCCTAAAGGGATTTAAAAAGATAAACAAATAATAAAGAAAGTTTTCATAGTTGGAATTACTATTTTGGATCTTTAAAATAAAAAGATTTGGTTTTCAAAAGCAAAGATAGAATTATAAATAAAGATTATATTTTAAAGAGCCAAATTAATTTTGGCCAAGCTTTTATAATAAAATATTTTGTTTTGATAAAATGAGTAAAGGTTTATTTAAATAAAATAATAAGGATTTAAATATCCAATTTTATTAAAGTAAAGGCTTTTTCTTTTTGAATAAACACTAAAACTTATTATTTTATTTTAATAAGTTTTCCAAAGGTTTTGAATAAAACCTACTGAAAAGGTTTTTGGTTTGGTTTATATTTCAAATAGATTTTTAAAAATAAATTAAACCCTATTTTGAAATAAAGACTAAAGTCTTTTTATTTAATTATTAATAGATCCTAAAAAGGATAAAAATTATTTTGTTTTTGACTTTGGTTTTATACTCTCAAATAAAACTTACTGAAGTGTTTTGGTTTTATTTTAGATTTCAAAATAAATATTGTAATAAAACAAATCTTATTTGAAGTAAATGAATAAGGCCCATTTTATTTAATTGTTAATGGACCCTAAAGTAAAATATTATTTTGTTTTAAACAAGTTTTCCAAGTATTCTTTATTTTCAAATAAAACCTACTGTTTTGGTTTTGCAAGTGTTTGGATTTCAAATGAAGATTTTTATTAAATAAATCAAACCCTATTTGATTAAATAACTAAAGGGCTATTTTATTTAAATATTAAATAGATCCTAAAATGAATAAAAATATTATTTCATTTTGGACTTTGGTTGATGTCTTAAACAGAACCAAGTTCAAAGTTGTGAAGTGTGGTGTTTGTTTGAATTGAATTGGTTGATTGAATCATTTGTTTGAATTTCAAATAAGTAAATTGAAAATAGAAAAGGAAAAAGTGTCAGACAGAAAAAAAAATAGAACAGCCACCCTCTGGCCCAACTAGCCCAAACAGGCCTAGAAACAGCCCAGCTCCTCACCCCGAGAGAAAACGTTTCGCACTAGTATTCTGACCCACACAGAGTATGACCGGTGGACCTCTCCCTCACTCCTTTTCCCACTGACGCAACGGCCCCACTTCGCTAGCCATCGTCCTCACCGCACGATCTCCTCCCTCAAACCTCGCTGCCGTTGCTGCTTTCAATCCGCGCGATCAATTCGCAATAATGCCGAGCCTTTACCTCGCCTTGACCATGCTCGATAAAACCCCAGTGACTCCTCTCCACTTCCCCTCTGTCTCCTCCCCCAAACACGCCCCCAGGCCGCCCCAATTTCTCCCCGAGCAGCTCTGTCTCCGACCACCGTCTCCGACCAATTCCGGCCGTGTCCTGCCACCCCTTGCCTCCTCGACCATACTCACGTAATCCCCACCTCCTGGCGATCATCCCCGTAGCACCATCTCGCCCCCGAGCGCCCCAGAACGTCGGCAACGTCTCCACCTGTACGCCACTGACGACCCCGCAACTCCGGTGAGCTCTAGCACTCGACTCCGTGCGCGCCTTGATCAGTGAATCATGTCGTTTGATTAGTCTGCGTATTTTGCATCTCCAGGTGCTCGCTAATCACTCGCGCGTGCCTCCCAGCGTCGGCAACGACGACGACTTGCAGCACCGCCGTCTGCCTTTTTCTCCGACGAAGCCTCTAGGTAGTAACTGGCCACCCCTTGTCCTTCCGATGATACGCCTGCGTCCAGTGCACTCACCCGCATCTAACCGCATCTGTTTCTTGCCCTCTGGTGTACAGCAGCCCCGTCCCCGTCATCAAGCAGAAGCTCCTGGCGCCACCCCTAAACTCCGGCGAGCAATCAACACCAACCTCGTGCGCCCCTTCGTCAGACAAGAACACGTTGAGAATCAGCAAGGCGCAGAGAATCTGGTGAGCCTACTCTCTCCCTCTCTCGCTTCCTATTTCGCCAGCGCCGCCGCTGTCCGACCGTCACCGCCACGCACCACCGTTGAGCGCCGCCAGTTCTTGGCCAGGCAGTGGCAACCGTTCGATTTAGATCGGAGAGACGAGATTAGATCACTTAAACTCGAAAGGGTACGCAGCCAGGCCGTGCGATACAACTTGATCTAACGGCCTGCAGACCACAATCCGCCCGAACCGGTACCGCCCAATGAAACCTTGCCGCGTGTCCCCTATTCTGTTTAAAAACAGATTTGAAAACAGAATTATTTGCAAACTTCAAACCCTTGTAACTTTGGATCCACACGTCCAAAAATTACAAATTTTATGTCGTTGGATTCAGGAGAGCAAGACCTAACCAACCATGCCCTTGGTTTAACAAATAGTATCTGTTAGTTTGCTTGTTTTTGCAGATTCTTTTGTGAGCTTGTTTAGAGTATAAAAATTATTTAAAAATGATTTTAGGGTTAAAACCTTTGCAAAATGGATTGTTGTGACCTTACTGACCCTAGGAAACAACCCATGTTTTGGAAAATGAATTTGGAAAAGTTTAGAATGGATTAATTGGTTTAGTTCATTTCTAGCTAAATAAAACTATTGTTTTGTTTATGAAAATGATTTTGAGTGAAAACTTTGAGAAAATGGTTTGGACCAAACCTACTGACCCAAAACACCAAGTTTTGCAATAGCAACTCATTGGGTGAAACAAAATAAGGATTCCTTGATTTAAAACATTTCTAGTCAAATAGAAATGTGGTTTATTTATTAAAAATGGTTTTGGAAGAAAACTTTTGGAAAATGTTTTGTTTTAAACTCTCTGACCCCAAATACCAAATTTTATGGTTTGAAAACATATTGGGTGAACCCTATAGGTTAATGCCCTAGTAAAAATATTTCCACACCACATAAAGTGATACTTTGTTTGAAAATGGTTTTATAGTGAAACCTTTTGCAAATGATTTTGCCACTTGACAAAATGACCATTAGATGTACCCAAATGTCTATGACCCACTAGGAACAACTTTTTCAAACAAAACAAAGCTTGGCATGCTTGCATGCATTACTTTGACTTTGTTATTTTTTGTGTGTTGTTTTGCTTGATTGGTAGATTGAGTTTGTGCCTTGCTTGATTGATTTGTAGTGACTTGAAGAGTGTGATTGTTGCAAGGACAAGGAAGTGAACCTATACCTCTACCAAAAAGGCAAGTGATGCTTCATATTTTGTCCCATTATTTTCACTATGCATTAGTGATATTCTAAGTAGGACTTGCATGAAATTTTGCTAAGTATATACTATGCTATGGGAAATCCTAGTAGATAAAACCTTAGTAGAAAATTTCCTAAGTTAAGATTCCTACTACTATCATGCTTAGCTTAGCTAATAGAAAACAAGGGTGGAATATATATATTCACACTATGGAAAATTTCTAAGTCTGAGGACTTGTGTTTTGTTTAATAAAACAACTAAGTGAATGAATCACCTGGGTGGAATGGAAGGAATGTTTGTGTTGAGTGGTTCACAAGGCCATGGACTTGGCTTGTGTATCTCACTTGTGGATGGCCACCCAGGAACAAAGAGATTTGAGATGTCAAATGTTGAGAAGCTTCAAGTGCAGCCACTTGGCAATATGGGCTCTGCCTGGATCATATAGGTTGCAATAACTTAGCCAAATGGACAGTTGGTGGTAGGGGAATGATAGGTTGGAACGCGTCCATGTTGGTCTAAGGGAAGGTTTCTGAAAGATCTTGTCTTGGTGAAACCAAGTCTTGTGAGGAAAGTGCACCACCTCTACAGAGTGTAAAATCTAAGTACTTAGCCATGCCCCTGGTAAAGGACAATTTTGAGCATCAAGACATGGAAGCAATCAAGAATCTCCTCATCCCAATTTCTAAGTTAAAATCTTGTGGTTGAACAAGGGATAAAGGATCTGCAATCTTTGATTGGTAGATGCCTTGGGTGATTTGTGCCAGAAAAAAACTTAGTGTTTTCAAATGATAAGGAAAAATCTATTTTGAGCAATGCAAGCCTAAGATCCACTTAGCCAAATGCATATAGATGATAGACTCCACTATACTACCATAGTATCACTTGCCAATACAATTCAAATGTATTGACCCTTGTGGCTGTAACTTGTTATGTTGCAGGTGTGTTTGATTTAGTGAAGTGTATTGATTAGGATTACAAAGTCTACAACCAACATGTCTGCCTGTGGCACTTTGAAGATGAAGGACCCCATGCTTATAGATATTCTGCTGCAATGTAATGTAATAGCCAAATGAGCTATGAAAGATGTAATAAACTATTTTATTCCTGGTTATAAAGTTGTATTATGACCTTTGTTTCTTGATATTACATCTTAACTGTGGATGCTAGCTATTGATCCAGGGACTAGCATTGTAAACACAGGGGACTCTACCGTATTAAATGTAGGGAACTCTACAAGATGGTATCAGAGCATTGTGTTGCCTGTAGGATTTGTAAACCTAGGATTGGACAAAACCCCTTAGAAGAATAGGAGTTGTATTTTGTTCCAAAACTTATTTACAAAAAAATCTTGTAAACTCTTTCCTCAACCATTTTGGTTTTGATTCTACATCTCCTCTATTCCAAACTTGATGGACAAAGCCTTTCCATGACCAAAGACTTCACCATGTGCAAAGGACTTCATCAACTCTAATGACTTCAACATCTTCAACTCTAATGACTTCAACATCTTCAACATGTTCACCAAGGACTTCAATCTTGGATGTTACTAAGGACTACAAGTGAGACAAGAAATGTTACTCAAGACTTGAAGACTAAGGAAAAACAACTTAGAAGGAACCATGACCACCTTTGAAGTTTTGTGACCAAGACACAAGAATTCTCCAAGGATACAAAGATCTCATTCAAGAAGAATCAACCAAGAAGGATGGAAAGACCACAAGTGAACCATATAGATGGACCACCATATTTTGTTTAAGTCAAACACACCAGCTTATGTGGTGTAACAAAAATATTTTTGGTTGCCTAAAGTTATGATTGAAACTTGTTGTTTGAGTGGAATGTTATGTTTGTGATTGCTTGCACATTGCTTGTGTGAATTGTGATGTGTGTGATTAGAACTAATTCCCTAGAAATCTTTTGCCTATCCTAATCCCAATCCAACCCAAACAGATGACTTCTCCAAGAGACTCCAACATCAAGGATGGTGACAACAACAACAACCAAGAGATGCACCTGAGAGAACAACTACTAGCAAACCAAACCCAATTAAGCCAAGAGACAACTCAGTTTTTAGCCAACAACAATGGACTAGACCCAGCCATACAAATGATTTTGAAAATCCAATCCCAATTGTTGCAAGGGATGGCCACTCAAATGATCAACATGGAAGACAACTCTTCCCAAGGAGTTTGTGACAACAAGGATGACAAAGATATTATTCTAGAAGGAACCAAAGCTTGCAATATTTGTGGAGATAAGAATCATACATCCAAGGAGCATGAAGATCAATGCCCCAATTGTGAAAAAAAACATCCAACTAATCAATGCCCCACATCTCAAGCTACTTGTTTCCTATGTGAAGGAAATAATCATGTCCCTATCCAATGCCCCATCTATCCTTTAGTTCAACAAATGAAGCAAGATGGAATGCATCAAATGTTTGGAAACCTCCATAAGGGAAAAACTTCTACCAAGAAGGATGAAGGCAAAGTCAGAACCATGCCACATAAGGCCAAATCCAAAGTGACCATAAAGTGTTGCTACTCTTGTGAAGAAGAAGGTCATATCTCTAGTAACTGCCCCAAGAAGAGAGAAAGATTTCCCACCTTTGTGGTGAAATATGAAGAGCATGAACTAGAAGAACTCCTAGCTTTGGAGAAACCCAAGAAGAAGAAGAAGAAATGCCCCAACCCAAACAAGAAGGATATTACTCAAGAGCAATGTTACACTTGCAAAGAGATGGGACATTATGCCAATGAATTCCCAGAAAAGAAGAAGAACCAAGGAAACAAACAAGAGGCAATGATACCAAAGGAAAAGAAAGATATCAGCCAAGTGATGTGATTCAATTGCAAAGAACCAGGACATTATGCAAGCAATTGTCCAGAAAAGATGAAGCACAAGATAAAGCCTATGAAGGATCTCAACCTTGTCACATGTTTCAAGTGTGGAAACAAAGGACACTATGCAGATATTTGCCCAGAGAGATTTCAACAAGATCCCAAGCAAGCCAAGATGTAATCTAGATGGAAAAATTTTAAGGGTGGTAGTACCCTAGTTGTTTTGAGCCAACTTGTAACCCCTAGCCTCCCCAAATCTCGGGACGAGATTTATTTTAAGGGTGGTATCCTGTCACATCCCAAGATTTTCCAAATCTTGTAATGTGAAAAATAAAATACACAAAATAAATTTTTGTTGAAAATCAGGGTGAAAAGAAACTTTTGTTTCTAAAAGGAAACTTAAAATCCCATCTTGAACAAACTTTGGTAAAAGTTTGAATTCAACAAAAATCCAAATCAAGGGAAATGCATTCCTCAATGAATGTATCTGGAAATTTAAACATTTGGAAAATAAATCCAAACCCTAAACCCTAATGGAAGAAAATCATTTTCCAAAGTTATCTCCAAATCCATGGATTTGATCCATACCAAAATTGATCAACAAATATTCATAAAGGATCAAGAAAGACCATAGAAGTTGGTTTCACTCAAATTGGAACCATAAATAAAATCTTATGAATATAATAAGATAAGGAAATTGAATTTCCAAAGCTAATAAAGCCCTTACCAAAAACCCATACCAATTGGTGAACAAATAATCCTAAAGGGATTTAAAAAGATAAACAAATAATAAAGAAAGTTTTCATAGTTGGAATTACTATTTTGGATCTTTAAAATAAAAAGATTTGGTTTTCAAAAGCAAAGATAGAATTATAAATAAAGATTATATTTTAAAGAGCCAAATTAATTTTGGCCAAGCTTTTATAATAAAATATTTTGTTTTGATAAAATGAGTAAAGGTTTATTTAAATAAAATAATAAGGATTTAAATATCCAATTTTATTAAAGTAAAGGCTTTTTCTTTTTGAATAAACACTAAAACTTATTATTTTATTTTAATAAGTTTTCCAAAGGTTTTGAATAAAACCTACTGAAAAGGTTTTTGGTTTGGTTTATATTTCAAATAGAGTTTTAAAAATAAATTAAACCCTATTTTGAAAATAAAGACTAAAGTCTTTTTATTTAATTATTAATAGATCCTAAAAAGGATAAAAATTATTTTGTTTTTGACTTTGGTTTTATACTCTCAAATAAAACTTACTAAAGTGTTTTGGTTTTATTTTAGATTTCAAAATAAATATTCTAATAAAACAAATCTTATTTGAAGTAAATGAATAAGGCCCATTTTATTTAATTGTTAATGGACCCTAAAGTAAAATATTATTTTGTTTTAAACAAGTTTTCCAAGTATTCTTTATTTTCAAATAAAACCTACTGTTTTGGTTTTGCAAGTGTTTGGATTTCAAATGAAGATTTTTATTAAATAAATCAAACCATATTTGATTAAATAACTAAAGGGCTATTTTATTTAAATATTAAATAGATCCTAAAATGAATAAAAATATTATTTCATTTTGGACTTTGGTTGATGTCTTAAACAGAACCAAGTTCAAAGTTGTGAAGTGTGGTGTTTGTTTGAATTGAATTGGTTGATTGAATCATTTGTTTGAATTTCAAATCAGTAAATTGAAAATAGAAAAGGAAAAAGTTTCAGACAGAAAAAAAATAGAACAGCCACCCTCTGGCCCAACTAGCCCAAACAGGCCCAGAAACAGCCCAGCTCCTCACCCCGAGAGAAAACGTTTCGCACTAGTATTCTGACCCACACAGAGTATGACCGGTGGACCTCTCCCTCACTCCTTTTCCCACTGACGCAACGGCCCCACTTCGCTAGCCATCGTCCTCACCACACGATCTCCCTCCCTCAAACCTCGCTGCCGTTGCTGCCTTCAATCCGCGCGATCAATTCGCAATAATGCCGAGCCTTTACCTCGCCTTGACCATGCTCGATAAAACGCCAGTGACTCCTCTCCACTTCCCCTCTGTCTCCTCCCCCAAACACGCCCCCAGGCCGCCCCAATTTCTCCCCGAGCAGCTCTGTCTCCGACCACCGTCTCCGACCAATTCCGGCCGTGTCCTGCCACCCCTTGCCTCCTCGACCATACTCACGTAATCCCCACCTCCTGGCGATCATCCCCATAGCGCCATCTCGCCCCCGAGCGCCCCAGAACGTCGGCAACGTCTCCACCTGTACGCCACCGACGACCCCACAACTCCGGTGAGCTCTAGCACTCGACTCCGTGCGCGCCTTGATCAGTGAATCATGCCGTTTGATTAGTCTACGTCTTTTGCATCTCCAGGTGCTCGCTAATCACTCGCGCGTGCCTCCCAGCGTCGGCAACGACGACGACTTGCAGCACCGCCGTCTGCCTTTTTCTCCGACGAAGCCTCTAGGTAGTAACTAGCCACCCCTTGTCCTTCCGATGATACGCCTGCGTCCAGTGCACTCGCCCGCATCTAACCGCATCTGTTTCTTGCCCTCTGGTGTACAGCAGCCCCGTCCCCGTCATCAAGCAGAAGCTCCTGGCGCCACCCCTAAACTCCAGCGAGCAATCAACACCAACCTCGTGCGCCCCTTCGTCAGACAAGAACACGTTGAGAATCAGCAAGGCGCAGAGAATCTGGTGAGCCTACTCTCTCCCTCTCTCGCTTCCTATTTCGCCAGCGCCGCCGCTGTCCGACCGTCACCGCCACGCACCACCGTTGAGCGCCGCCAGTTCTTGGCCAGGCAGTGGCAACCGTTCGATTTAGATCGGAGAGACGAGATTAGATCACTTAAACTCGAAAGGGTACGCAGCCAGGCCGTGCGATACAACTTGATCTAACGGCCTGCAGACCACAATCCGCCCGAACCGGTACCGCCCAATGAAACCTTGCCGCGTGTCCCCTATTCTGTTTAAAAACAGATTTGAAAACAGAATTATTTGCAAACTTCAAACCCTTGTAACTTTGGATCCACACGTCCAAAAATTACAAATTTTATGTCGTTGGATTCAGGAGAGCAAGACCTAACCAACCATGCCCTTGGTTTAACAAATAGTATCTGTTAGTTTGCTTGTTTTTGCAGATTCTTTTGTGAGCTTGTTTAGAGTATAAAAATTATTTAAAAATGATTTTAGGGTTAAAACCTTTGCAAAATGGATTGTTGTGACCTTACTGACCCTAGGAAACAACCCATGTTTTGGAAAATGAATTTGGAAAAGTTTAGAATGGATTAATTGGTTTAGTTCATTTCTAGCTAAATAAAACTATTGTTTTGTTTATGAAAATGATTTTGAGTGAAAACTTTGAGAAAATGGTTTGGACCAAACCTACTGACCCAAAACACCAAGTTTTGCAATAGCAACTCATTGGGTGAAACAAAATAAGGATTCCTTGATTTAAAACATTTCTAGTCAAATAGAAATGTGGTTTATTTATTAAAAATGGTTTTGGAAGAAAACTTTTGGAAAATGTTTTGTTTTAAACTCTCTGACCCCAAATACCAAATTTTATGGTTTGAAAACATATTGGGTGAACCCTATAGGTTAATGCCCTGGTAAAAATATTTCCACACCACATAAAGTGATACTTTGTTTGAAAATGGTTTTATAGTGAAACCTTTTGCAAATGATTTTGCCACTTGACAAAATGACCATTAGATGTACCCAAATGTCTATGACCCACTAGGAACAACTTTTTCAAACAAAACAAAGCTTGGCATGCTTGCATGCATTACTTTGACTTTGTTATTTTTTGTGTGTTGTTTTGCTTGATTGGTAGATTGAGTTTGTGCCTTCCTTGATTGATTTGTAGTGACTTGAAGAGTGTGATTGTTGCAAGGACAAGGAAGTGAACCTATACCTCTACCAAAAAGGCAAGTGATGCTTCATATTTTGTCCCATTATTTTCACTATGCATTAGTGATATTCTAAGTAGGACTTGCATGAAATTTTGCTAAGTATATACTATGCTATGGGAAATCCTAGTAGATAAAACCTTAGTAGAAAATTTCCTAAGTTAAGATTCCTACTACTATCATGCTTAGCTTAGCTAATAGAAAACAAGGGTGGAATATATATATTCACACTATGGAAAATTTCTAAGTCTGAGGACTTGTGTTTTGTTTAATAAAACAACTAAGTGAATGAATCACCTGGGTGGAATGGAAGGAATGGTTGTGTTGAGTGGTTCACAAGGCCATGGACTTGGCTTGTGTATCTCACTTGTGGATGGCCACCCAGGAACAAAGAGATTTGAGATGTCAAATGTTGAGAAGCTTCAAGTGCAGCCACTTGGCAATATGGGCTCTGCCTGGATCATATAGGTTGCAATAACTTAGCCAAATGGACAGTTGGTGGTAGGGGAATGATAGGTTGGAACGCGTCCATGTTGGTCTAAGGGAAGGTTTCTGAAAGATCTTGTCTTGGTGAAACCAAGTCTTGTGAGGAAAGTGCACCACCTCTACAGAGTGTAAAATCTAAGTACTTAGCCATGTCCCTGGTAAAGGACAATTTTGAGCATCAAGACATGGAAGCAATCAAGAATCTCCTCATCCCAATTTCTAAGTTAAAATCTTGTGGTTGAACAAGGGATAAAGGATCTGCAATCTTTGATTGGTAGATGCCTTGGGTGATTTGTGCCAGAAAAAAACTTAGTGTTTTCAAATGATAAGGAAAAATCTATTTTGAGCAATGCAAGCCTAAGATCCACTTAGCCAAATGCATATAGATGATAGACTCCACTATACTACCATAGTATCACTTGCCAATACAATTCAAATGTATTGACCCTTGTGGCTGTAACTTGTTATGTTGCAGGTGTGTTTGATTTAGTGAAGTGTATTGATTAGGATTACAAAGTCTACAACCAACATGTCTGCCTGTGGCACTTTGAAGATGAAGGACCCCATGCTTATAGATATTCTGCTGCAATGTAATGTAATAGCCAAATGATCTATGAAAGATGTAATAAACTATTTTATTCCTGGTTATAAAGTTGTATTATGACCTTTGTTTCTTGATATTACATCTTAACTGTGGATGCTAGCTATTGATCCAGGGACTAGCATTGTAAACACAGGGGACTCTACCTTATTAAATGTAGGGAACTCTACATGAGTTATCTTGGGATGATGGAGAATTGATTCCACTACTGGAGACTCTTACCTGAAAGCGTAAGACTCCGACAATGTCTATCGGCACAAAGGAAGTGCCCATTGTGAAGAGGTAACTTTCCTCACAAGGTCTATGTATTTTACTTCTCATTATTTCTGAAGTGTAACGATCTTTCTTCTATTACCTCTTCAGAGCTAAACATCTATCCAAGGGCAAGGGTAAAGGAGGCTCGTCAAAGCCCTTGCCCTAGTCAAAATTAAATTTGACTTCTCCTGCCACAACGCCTCTGTCTCCTGCCCTGCAGCCTTCTACAACGCCGGAGATTTCTCCATCTCCGTTCGTTGCAAAAGATCTGGCTCAGCATTCTGAGCTAGCCAACCTTGGTTTGCCGACCGACGTCAGCATGGGTGACTCGGTAATTGATAAGGGTGAACCCGTAAAGGGTAATGATCCCTCGATAGGGGTTTTCGCCGATAACCTTCTTAGCAATCCGGGTATTGCCAAGCTTGGCATTACTGAGTAAACTGCAGAAGAGATACAAAGGCTGGCTCAGCAGTGCCTGGAGAGCCAGAACATCACCGTCGAGGAAGAGGCACAAGAAGCCGAGGACATTAAGTACTCCGAGCTTCTTGAACAAATTCGTCTTCGCGACCAAAAGTTGAAAGCCGGTGTGGCTCCGCCACCACCAGTAATCCCGCTGACCCTCACCGAGAATGTTACCACCGAGGTGAACATGAGCTGAAACAAGCTTACTCATCAACAACATGTTAGTCGGAATTCCAACTCGGCTTTTTTACTTTATTTCATATCATATCCTCTAGCTCCCAAGCATGAAGTTGGATAGACAATACGAATTTATGCTTTCATAGGATGCCAAAGAACGAACTAGTGTAGCCCCCAAGGCTCGTGCTGATATTAGTTAAAATATTAGCCCGAGTCTTTAGTATACTCTGACTCTGGGTATTATTCTGACTTATAGAAAGTTAATGCTTATAACCAGGAATTATTGAAGAATATTTGTAATAAGCGGAGAGAGATCAGAAATCCCCGACTTGAAAATGCTCAATGAAAGGTATCCAAGAATGTCTGAAGGTAATTATTTCAGTCCTTAACCTTGCTTTTTTTCCTTTCATAGTCGAATTTCCTATTCAACTGTTTTCTTTTGCTTACAGCACTGGTCAAACAATCATGCACAATGATTGAAGAGGCCAAGAATCTTAAGACCCTGGAGGTGGAGAACGCCGACTTATGGCGGGAGCTGAATAAGCTTAAGGAGGATCACGAGCGCAGCATTGCTAGTATTCTTGAATCCTCCTCCATGGCCACCGAAGAACATGATCGAAGGATCGTAGCGCAGGATCAGAAAATCTCGGATATCAATGATGAATTGTTCAAAGAAAAGGAAATCACCGAAGCACTCCGGGCTGAACTCCAGAGCCTTAGGGCGGAGAAGACCAAAGTTGACGATGTCATCTTCGGTGTGTTTCCTGTCTTTTGATTTTCTGTTTTTTCGACTCTAGGAGTTCGGATATATTTTCGGACCTTTGCTTTATATGCTTAGGTCCTCTGAACTTACTAGATTCTTCTTCCGTCGAGTCTCGCACCAGCCGGTTTACACAAGTCGGCGATTTGCTTCACGATTTCCGCCAATCATTGGAGGATATTGGCAAAGTTCTCAAAGTGCCGAACATGAATAGAATGTCTTCCTTTGAAGTGCGAAATAAGGCAAAGGAGATGCCCCAGCTCATCTAGGACTAGAACATGTCCTATGGACAGACCACAACACAGAACGCCCTCACCATGGTTATGGCCCACCATGGAAGCATGGAGATCTGGCAAGTAACCAGAGGTTATTCGACTATGGATGAAGATGTCAAGGAGCAAGATATCAAGGCCATCATGGACTCCTATGCCGGATATGGATGTCACATGGCTGATCTGACCAGCTATGACACTCCGTTCTTCACTCGCGTGGAGACGCCTCCACCTCCTGCCAAAGAAATAGCTGAAGTTTCTGACGACGAGCAAACCGAATCTGATTTGCACGTCTCGGAAAGATATCAAGTTGAAGGGGATGTCTCCAGTGAACCGGCAGCTCCTACCTCTCCTCCTGCATCGTAGAGCATCAGAAAAAACAATGTGTTATTCTGAAACAATAGGATTGTAAACAAGTAGTGTAATACTTTGAGTAAAATGCACCAGGGGTCCTAAAAGTTTGGACGAAACTGTACGCAGGTCCTAAAAGTTTTAACTTGTGTACTAGAGGTCCTAAATTTTAGTTAGTTGTGCATTGCAGGTCCTAATTCTCAGTTAGTTGTGCACTGCAGGTCCTAATTCTCAGCAATAGCCTCGACTACAGTGCATATGGATCTGAGAGTTAGGACCTCCGGTACACCAGTTGAAACTTTTAGGACCCGCATACAGTTTCGTCCAAACTTTTAGGACCTCCGGTGCATTTTACTCTAATACTTTTGCTAGTGCTAAGATTTGCTGCTTCTATTTACCACTTTCTGGCTTTATTTTGATGTGCCTGAAATTTTTACATAAGCACTTTTTGTTTTGCCTATACTTATCGCTTATCTGGCTTTCCACGTCGACCCTTTCGTGAGCCGGCCAACTTCCAACACGGAAACATTGCCGACCAACGAAGCTCAATTGCTAAACCAGTTTAAACTCGGAAACAAAGCTGGCTTCCAGTACCAACAATTCACTACTCAGAAAATGCCCGCATCTGGTAATCAGATAAAGAACCCAAGCATAAACTAGAAAATTTAGATTTGTACCCGAAGGTAAAAATTTTAGAATCAAAAATCTTAACCAGAAAAAAACATGAGCATAAAGTACTTTCAAGCATTCTAGGATTTTTGATTGTGACATGATCATTCGAAAATAAGACGGTAATATAAAACTTCTCAGAAAAAATTGAGGCAACCAATACTTTATTTCTCATTGAACATGTACACATATATATGATTACAAAAAAAGAAAATTTAAGAATAAAAGGGACGTAGCTGAGCAATATTCCACGGCCTGTCTAATTCTTCTGAGTCTGTACTGCCTCTAGCTCTCTTTCTCTTCTTAGTAGCAGGTCTTTCTTTGACTGGCCACATATCAGTTAGATAGTAAGAACCATTGTGCAATTCTCGGCTAACTAAAAATGGCCCTTCCTATACTGGGGAAAGTTTGTGCTTTCTTTTCTGCACAAGCCGGAGAACCAGATTTCCCTTATTGAAAGACCGGTTTCTGACTCTCTGGCTAAGATACGTGCGTAAATTCTGATGATAGGCTGTTGATCTCATCTCAGCAACGACCTGAACTTCTTCGATTAAATCGAGATCATTTTGTCGAGAAATTTCGGCATCCTCTTCGATATACGCAGCAACTCGGGGAGAAGTATGAATTAAATCACTAGGAAGAACAACTTCTGCACCATAGACCAAGAAGAAAGGTGTGTATCTAGTTGACCTATTTGGATTTGTTCGCAAGCTCCATATTATGGACGGCCATTAGCTTATGGATGTGAGACTAACACAATGTCAAGCCGGATATTTTGTTCATCATAGAATTCAGGAAATTCTCCCATCGAAAAACTTCTCCTATTGTCCGTGATAATGCTATGCGGATAACTGTATCAGATTATAACATCCTCGACAAATCTTCTGGCTGTTTCTCCATCACAACTTGTGACAGGTTTAGCCTTAATACATTTTGTGAATTTATCCACCATCACGAAGAGGTGAGTAAATCCACTTGGAGCCCGTTTAAACGGTCCTACCTTGTCAAGGCCCCAGACCATGAAAGGCCATGTTATAGGTATTTTTCGCAGCTGATCAGCCGGAACATGAGCTTGTTTGGCGTACTTTTGGCAACATTTGCATGCTTGACCAGCCATTTGACGTCTGCCTTGGCTCTAAGCCAGAAAAATCTGTGTCTAAAAGCTTTTGCCACTAAAGATTTGGCTGCAGCATGATGGCCGCTTTCGCTTTCGTGGATTTCTCGTAAGATTTCCACTCCTTCTTCCGGAGATACGCTGCGCTGACAGACCCCAGATACACTCCGCTTATAGAGCTCACCATTTATTATTGTATAGGTTTTTTCTCGTCGGACGATCTGTCGGCCCAGAACCTCTTCTTCGGGTAATTTTCCATCTACCAATAAATTAAGGTAGGGTTGAGTCCAGCTGGGAATTACAGCCGGAACTAGCACTAAAGGTGAGTCGGATTTGGTCGAATATTCCTCATCTACTCCTTTTATAGAGGGAACTTTGAGGTGCTCTAGAAAAGCACCGTCCGGGACCTTTTTCCGCATAGAGCCTATACGAGATAATGCATCTGCTTCCAAATTTTTTGTTCTAGGAATGTGTTGAACCTCATACCCTTCGAACGACTTAGCTAGTTCATCCATGACAGCCCTATATCCTGCCATGTGTTTATTTGCATTACAGATGTCTGACACTTGTTGAGCAACAAGATCTGAATCTCCATAACACATTAATCGTCGGATGCTGATATCCTTAGCAATCCAGATTCCATGCAGTAGTGCTTCATATTTGGCAATGTTGTTTGTTTCCGTGAAGTGAATCTGCAACACATGGAAAATTTTATCTCCTTGGGGTGATTTGAGCACCACGCCAGCCCCCGAGCCCCTTGCGCCTTAAACCCGTCAAAATGCAAGGTCCATTATTCCGACTCTAGGAGAGTCATATTTTCCGTTGTCTCTGTCCAATCAGTGACAAAGTCAGCAAGCATTTGGGATTTGATTGTTGTACGAGGTTTGTACTCAATGTCAAAAGTTGAAAGCTCTATTCCCCATTTTGTGACACGTCATGTAGCATCACTATTGTTGATTATCTCTCATGGGAGGTGTGCTCACCATGGTAATCGGATGTTCCTGAAAATAATGCCGTAACTTCCGGATGCGAAGAACACACCGGAAGCCAGCTTTTGATAGTGCGGATACCGCTGCTTTGATTCAGTTAGGACTTCGCTGAGGTAGTAAGTCGGACGCTACACCAGGTGTTCCTATTTTTCCTCTGGTCTCTCCACCACCATGACGACACTGACGACTCTATTTATCGCAACGAGATAGAGCAACCTCGGTTCACGAGGTTCTGGTGCTGCAAGGATAGGAGCAGATGAGAGTACTGCTTTCAGGTCTTATAGTGCAGCTTCAGCTTCGTCAGTCCAAACAAATTTTTTGGTCTTTTTCAGGAGCTTGTAGAGTGGTGCGGCTCTTTCACCGAGTCGGCTTACAAACTGACTGACTACAGCAATGCAACCAGTTAGCCTTTGAACATCCTTCAGGCGTGTCGGCCTAGAAATATTGAGTATAGCCTTAATTTCGTCCCGGTTCACCTCTATGCCTCTTTGAGACAGGATGAAACCTAACAATTTTCTGGCTAGTATTCCAAAGAAACTTTTCTTTGGGTTAAGCATTATGTTGTATTTTAGTAGATTAGCGAACGTTTCCTCCAAGTCGAAAATTAAGGTTTCCTTCTTTTTGGACATCACCGCTATGTCATCCACATATGCATGTACATTGCATCCGATTTGATCATGGAGGCAACGCTGCATAGTGCATTGGTACGTAGCTCCTGCGTTCTTGAGCCCAAAAGGCATCATAACAAAACAGAAGGTTCCAAAGGGGGTTATGAATAGAGTTTTGACTTTGTCTGATTCCTTCATCCGGATTTGGTGATAACCGGAATATGCGTCGAGAAAACATAGGAGTTTTGAGCCTAGTATAGAATCGATAACTTGATCAATTCTAGGCAGAGCAAACGGATCTTTGGGACAAGCCTTGTTCAAGGCGGTATAATAAACTCACATCCTAAAATCAGTGGTGTCCTTTTTAGGGACCATTACAGGATTGGCTGACCACTCAGTGTGGATGACCTCTTCTATGAATCCGGCTAACTCGAGCCGAGCTAGCTCCTTAGCTATTGCTTTTCGCTTTTCATCGCCGAAAAATTGTAAGGACTATTTGACAGGTTTAGCGTTTGGGTGTATGTTTAGAGAGTGCTCGGCAAGTTCCCTAGGTACTCCGGTCATGTCAGATGGCTGCCATGCGAAGATATCTTGATTTGCTTGGAGGAACTTGATGAGCATGCTTTCCTATGCGCTATCTAAACCTACACCTATCCGGGTCACCTTGGAGTGGTCATCATCCTTCAATGATGTCGTCTTCGTCCCTTCTGATGCCTTGAACTCCGAAGTCGGCTTTGTCATCTCCTTCTTCGTTGCGAGCATCTCAAACGGATCGATGGTCTTCTTGATCTCCTGGGCGTGCAATACGGCTTCAACAAAGGTGGAATTTCCATCTTCACACTCTCGTGCTTTCTTCGGGTCTCCCCTGATGGTGATCACGCCCTTTGGACTTGGAATTTTCATCATATTGTAAATGTAACACGGACGAGCCATAAAAGCCTAGTAGGTCAGACGTCCGAATATAGCGTGGTATGCGCTCTTGAACAGGACCACTTCGAAGGAAAGTGCTTTCGTCCGGAAATTCTTTGGAGTTCCAAAAGTAACATCCAAAGTGATCTCTCCCAGGGAATTTTCTAGTCTTCCTAGGACAACTCCGTGAAAGATCACGGAGCTGTGATTCAGCTGAGTTTCTGAGATCCTCATCCGACGCAGCGTTTCGATGTAGAGTATGTTGATGCTCTTGCCACCGTCCATGAGAGTCTTGGAGAAACCATAGCCGTTAATGAGTGGATTGACGACTAACGCATATTTTCCTCGCCTGTGAAACTTAGGTGGATGATCATCATGGTCAAAGGTGAATGCCACTTCTGACCTGTCTAAGAATTGAGGGACAACCAGAACAGTTGCGTTGAGCTCATGCAAGACTGCTTTCTTGACCTTAGCTGGTTGAGACCCAAGGAAAGTGACATAAGTGTCTTTCTTTGTTGGGAAGTTCTTCTTTCCATCTGACTTGGGATTTGAAGGCTCTGCTTCCTCCATGTCGGAATCTTCCTTGGTCTCTTTTTCTTTTTCGGGATTCTTCTTTCCCTTCTTCTGCTTAGCCCTATAGCCAACGGAATCGTCTTTGTTGATGTCATCATTGAAATGACACTCTGCATTTGTGTGGGACAAGCCCCCGTTGGAATCTAAGTGATGCACACACAGATTATTGGCAATGTCGGCCTTGGAGTAGGTTTTGCTAGGTTGCTGGTATCCTCTACCCTGGACTCTTGACATCCCACGAACGCGTCTGCGGCCGCCTCCGCACCCTCCTCGTTAGCGTTGGGATTTTCTTCTGAGGGATTTTTGCGCTTCTGAGCTTGTTGCTTCGGCTGTTTTGCCGACTATGGTACAGCCAGGACGTTCAGTAGTCCCTCTGCGTCATCGTCGGCATCTGCGTACTTCCTTTCCATTTCTATCTTCTCTTCCAGATCAGTGACCTTGACGGACTTTAAATGGTGACGTAGTAAACCAATTGGGAGTCCTACAATGAAAGCTTCAATCGTAGTTTGATCATTTACCCCTTCGCAGGAGTTCTTGGTGTCGATCCATCGTCCGAGATAATCTCGACAAGTTTCTCCGGCTTTCTGGGTGCAACGCTGCAGGTCTCCTACCGTACAGGGCCTCCGATATGTTCCCTCGAAATTCCAAAATAACGCACTTTGCATGTCATACCAGTTGTGAATGGTGTTTTTTGGAAGTTCACTGAGCCAGGATCGTGCCGTCTTCCTCAGCATAAGCGAGAGATACCGGGTCGCGACCAAGCTATTTTCGCCTTTGGCGATGCAGCAAGCCTGGAAAAAATCCTGGAGCCAAGTATCTGGCCGAGCCACACCGTCGTAGGCTTGGATGTGTCTTGAGATAGCAAATCCTTCTGGGAACTGTGTTTGTCGAATTCTTGGTCCAGTGCATTTTGGACCCACGTAGATATCATCGTTCTCGTAGCGCCGCGCCTCTATGTTAGAGTTGATCCGGTGTCTCACGTCACTTGGTGACAGGGAACGCCGTCTTGGTTGTTCGCTGTGGCTGCGGTGCCTTGGAGCCGAACTTTTACTTCTGCTACCACCTCGTCCACCATGATGCCCTCCTTGGCCTCCTCGAGAGCCGGTATGATGGCTACTTGGTGGAGAGGGTGGTGCAGGTGGATTGTTTCCAGCTGAATGTCGGCCTCTATCCGGAGCGTCATTGTTCCGATTCCAGGGAGAATCTTCATTACGACGAGCCCCCTGGCGGCTTGACTCAGCATGGTGTTCGTCGTTCCTTCATCCGTCGTTCCCTCCCATTGCGGTGAGGTTTAGTCGGACGGCTTGTATGTTGAGGAGGTGTCATCCTTTGTCGGTCCTCCTCCCAACATTGCTTTTTGTCGTCTTCCCTGCGATTGTTTGACTCTTTCCAGGGAGGGTGTCTTGGAACCAGTGTCACAAATGCGTCTCGCTCTACGGCTGGAGCAACATTGCTCCAGTCACGTGCGGTTCAGTGCCGTTACCCTGAAGATCCGGTTCTTGAATAGTTGTCTTCCCGATGATCGGGACGGTGATGTTGTTCCGGGTCCCATCGGGGCCTAATATCATCCCAAGCCGGATCCATGCGACATTGGTCGGATTTGGAGACCAGTTTTCCGCTTCCGGATTTTGCGGCCTTTTGTTGCTCTAGACCCTTGGTAAGTAGCTTTATGCCCAACCGAACTTGACCTGGGTTTGGGTTGTTTGCCAGGATATCTCGAGCTACAGCAGTGTTTTCCACTAGCGTTCCATACACCAGATCTCCCTTGCTATCCAGCCGAGGTTCTCCTTTGACGGTGTCATCTCCCTCAAAGAGGGTCTTGTGAACTTCCAGATTTTTGTTAGCCCGCACGGGGCCGTTCCGGGTCTTCTGATGCTACAGGGAGTTGAACGGCCCCGCAGATGCAATGTGCTTATTCTCTTCCATAAGGTTATTGGCCTCATCCAGGAGTACTTGTAACTACCTCGGTGAATTATGCTCTTAGTTACAAGCCTGGATGAGCGAAAATGGTTAAAATAGTACGGTGGGGCCAAATGCCACTCACAGGTAGACCTTTCGGCCGTCCTAACCATTTCCAGAACATTGGGACAAGAACGAGCGGCGTAATCGGCAGGCGAAGGGATCAACTACATACACAAATGAGTATGTATGCAAGCCACATACAACAGTCCTCAGAGCCATTCCATCTAAAGAGAAATAGAAATATTGCAACGCCATACGGCAAGATCCAAACATCCTAGATAGAGATAATATTTTAGGATAGCTCCTCATACATCAAACATCAGAGTATCAGGCGGAAGCGGAAGACAAGATCCGAGTACGGATAAGAAGCAAATCGGCATAAGATGCCACATAAATAAACACATCCCGCCCACAGATCTCATGGATCCTCGTTCCCGGAATCTCTACACTGAGTGATCGTTGCCAACATCGTCCGTCTCCTCCACCCAGTATCCATCTTGCGAGTATACCTATTCATCTGAATCAAACAATTTATCGTGTGAGACCCTAGGGGTACTCATCAAGTCTTTATGCCTCTAAAGGGGACACAACCTAGGGTGACGCAATTGCAGCAAAAGATAATAACTAACAATTCTATAGATACTCGCTAACCATCCGCCTAACCAAAGATAGACGGATGTCCGTTAAATAAGAACAATAGTTATAACAGTAATATTAACAGATCCATCCTCCTTCTCGCTTACCAACGAGAAAGCGGACGAACAACCCCCATCCGTTGGCAGTTTTATTAACCATTCCATGAGTGTTGCACTATTTACTAGTCAGGTACTTAGTCAAATTAAATGCGGTACTTTAGTTATACTTGTCTATGATCGAGAAACTGTGCTCCAAGTCGTCCATAACCGCGGACACGGCTTTCAGAAAGATTTACCCTGCAGGGGTGCACAAATAGCAACACACACTCGATCAACCTCGGAAAAACCAAATCAAAACCCAACAAGGCATTCACGACAAAGCGATCACAGGATTCAGAAATGTTTTAGGGGGCCACCCCACTAAGCTACCCGCAACGAAGTTGGCTGGCTCCGGAACGGACCCAGGGTTTGTGTGGACGGCGGTAAACGACTGGGAACCCGAAAGTGTGACTGGGCTTGTCGATACAGCGAAAACGTGTCACGATACTAAACAGTACAGGTGCTCCAACCACAATCTTAAATAAAGCAGTAAAGCATGGCATAAGTACAGGATAGTAATAATGCCCCAAACTACTTTGTGGCCCCAAGAAATAAGAATGAATCAAGCTCTGGCTCAGGGGGGTCCATAAGGCCTCCCGGATGTGGATAGTGCGAATAGTCAAGGAACAGGAATCAAGTACTCGGGGTCCTACGGGACACAAGTGAGCATGAAAAAACAAATAACAGATATTGCTCACCGGTGCCACTTTCATTAGTTATCCCATTACTACTCAGATTAAGTTGTTTAGGTACCTCATTATCCATCAGACTCTCACATACCCTACACATGATGTTCTACAACCCGCATGGCTCAAACAACTCCTATAGTAATGGCTCATGGGATGGAGGAACACACTTCGGGGGGGTTTAAAAGTAAAGGCTATGCAGTACTTGGGATTCAATTTAATGCAATTGCGACTCAATGATGCAAGAATAAGATAGAGGCAATAGGTACTATATGTATGCAAGCATGTGGTAAGCTTGCCTGGCAGCTCAGTTGACGCGAGGGACGGATCTGGGTAGTGCTCCTGGGATTCCTGATATATCCCCTGCTCAGCGTCTATTCGAAGAAGAACCAAACAAACAAGGGCCAACATACATAGAGTGCACAAGCATATGAATTAAAATGCGACAAGCAAACAATCATGCCATGATGAATGATGCACAATTTGCATGGCAATAATGTAGCATGGCATGGGTGAGGTGTGGGGTACAAGATTAAAGCATTTTATTAAGTTTTTAGCCCGGTTTGCTCTCATAACACTTGCTGTATACTTATATTTATATGATGCATGCTGCAATTCAGAACATGGAGTGCATAGATAGAACGGGCTCGTCGCGCTGATCGATTTAGACATATTATTTGCCAAATTTGGAGTTATAAAACTAAAGTTATTAATTAATTAAGAAAAAGGGCATTTATTGTAATTTTAATCATCTCGAAATTTTAAAGTTCTCAAACATTATTTTGAATAGCATATTTGAATTCCTCACATTTTTCTGATTCAAAAACATATATCATATGTATTATTTGGATTTATAATTTAAAAGTTATTTAAAAACAGATTTGAATTTGAATTTAAACAATTTCTGGAAAAGTTTATTTAAAAACAGAAAGGCAGAAAACGTTTTATACTCAGACAGATACAGACCCAATCACTGACGGGTGGGCCAGCTGCTGACTAGGACAACACGCGCACAGAGAAGGTTTTTCTCACCGCGGCTCACCTAGACCATGAGGCTGACAGGTGGGGCTGGCGGCCTCGCGGGTCCACGTTGCGCGCAGCCAGCCAGTGGGCGACACGTCCCGGATCCGGGGAGTGCGGGTTGAGGCGGTGGAACCTGGGGGGTTATCTGCCAAAAACACTAGGAGGCTGACCAGTGGACCCAGAGGGATCGCGGGTTTAGGGAATTAAAAAGGGGGGCTAAGTGTAAAGTGGCAACATGCCCACTGTTGTTCTCCTTTCTCTGAACCGCGGTCAGATCGGTGCTCGACCGACGCGGGGCGCGGCGCGGGGGATCGAACTAGGGACCTAGGACTCGCGCTCGGTGGCGGCAACCAGCGTGGTAGGATGTGGGTGTTGACAGGAGGGAGCAACGCGGCTAGCTAACGCGGGGCGTCGCGGGGTCGTGCAGGCGCAGACACGCCCAGAGGGCATTCGTCCTGTGGTCCGGCGAGACTAAGACGCGCCTGAGAAAGAAAGGGTGTCAGCAGGGATGGTTGGCTCACCGTGGGGAGGGCGGTGGTGTCAGATCGGCTTGGGGAGCAGCAGGGCGACGACAAGGCAGGCGAACGGCGGCCTAGGGTTTCATCGAGGCGTCACAGTACTGTGGCGGAAGCAGGGCTCCTCCTCCTCGCTGGCGAGTACGGGGCGAACCAGAGGATCCCTCACGGCCTCCTTGACCACCTCCACGTCGCGCACGCCGGCTGGAACGAGGAGTCTGCGGTGGTGCTGGCGGTGATCGGCGGCCGGAGTTGGAGAAGGAGGGGATACGGGGTAGCTGGGAAGGAGAGGGGAGGAAGGGCATCCGCGCTGGTATATCTAGAACAAAACCAGGACGGAGGGAAGGATAGGGACGGGGTAGGAGGGTGAGGTCGTGGGGTAGACGGTGGAAAAGTGGCTCGGCCCCTTTTTCTCCTCTGCCTCACGTGCTTGCTGTGGGAGGCCAGGCCAGGGCAGGAAGGGTGCCTGGCAGGTGGGGACGGCGTGGCTGTGGGACCTGTCGGTCAGGGAGGAAGGAGAGGGGAGAGAGGAGGCTCGGGCGAGCTAGGTCTAGCCTCGGCTAGGGCTTAGAAGAGGGGGTGGCTCGAGTTAGGGTTGCTAGGGTTGGGGTAGGGGGTAGCTGGGGTGGGCCGGCATGGCAGAGAGAGAGGGAAAAGCTTCGGCATGGTAGAGAGAAGAGCGGTGAGGTGAGGACTAGGGTAAGGGGTAGGGTTGAGAGAGAGAAAAGAGAGAGACTAGGTGAGAGAGGGTAGGGTGTAGGGTTTTCTCATGATCAACACAAGCTCAAGCAAGAAAGAGGTGGTGAGAAAGTGGGGTAGTGTTTTTGGTGGTTACTCATGACCTTGCATGGAACATACCCAAGTGAGGTGATGATGTTGAGGCACATGGTAAGGGAAGATCAACAAGGTGGTGATGGTTAAGGGAGAAGAGAAAGCTCAAAAGAGAAGACCACTCAAAAACCAAGTGATAACCCAAAGAAAGGAAAAGTGGGGATGACTACATGGCCCATGCAAAAATATTAAATGCCATGTTTTAATCTGGTGAAAACAAAATAATTAATCATGGCATTTATACATATGCAATCCAAAATATGGGGTAAAGCCAAGCTAAAAGAATTAAAGGGATGCTCCATGTGGAGTAGAAGGGGATGACCATATTTGAATAAAAATGGGACATGCTAGTGTGTATGTGCCACTAGGTATTCAGTAAGCCCAAAATATCCCAACATGAGCATAAACCCCAAAACAACCCATATGGGAGCTAGAAAAGGGTTCCACTCACAAGGCATGCAAAGGTGGCCATGTGGCTCTCATAAACCAATAATGTGGAAACAATATGGTGCATATATGAGAGCATGTGGAGTTAGAAGTAGATCCATCCCAACCTATATGAGCTAGAGATGAAAACAAAATAAAATGCAAAGCTCACATGTAGTAGGGTGGTGGAATTATGGGGTGGTGACAAGAAAGGTGGTGGAATGGAATAAAAGATATGCCCCCAACTCAATTTGGGCATCAAGCATATATCAAGATTCAAATACAATATATCAAGAGCCAAATACAATTAATAATGCATATGAGAGAAGAACCAAATCAAAAGGGTTTTATATGATTCCCAAATGCAAGGTGGCATGATGACATGAGCATGATATAATTATGATGCAAAAATTATATGTAGGAAGTAGCCATTATATTATTAAACCAAGTAGCATTACAATTGTTAGACAATTGGGATGCTACAGTACTTTACGATGCGCATCTAGGGCTTGGGCCCTTTCTTCCAATTCTGCAGGTGTAAGCTCCACAACTATAGGAATAGGCGTAGTTAACGCAGCATCGATGAGTTTACAGGCACCAGGGGTAACCACGTATCTATCCACCAGAGTTTGCTTTGGCTCGTCTAGGATTAGGGCTCCATCCGAGTCTTCTTCGTATTCCTCAGCAACCATGTCCTCTGTTGGAGGATCCTTTGCCGGAGTCTTGTTCTTCTTCTTCTTTGCCTTCTTGGCAGCGCCGGTAGCAAAGACGGCTTTGGGTCCGTTTCCTGGAGTCAAGCTCTGATCGGTACTTTCGGACATCTGGATGTCGGGATTGTCTTTGATATCCATGTCATCATGCGCTTTGGGAGAGTTTTCTCCGGATTCTTTGTCCATGGCTTCTCCTTCTTCCGCAGCTTTGGAGTTGAACTCCTCTTCATATTCCGTAGAGAACTTTCGGAAATCCACCGACGTCATTGAATCATCCGAAGATGCTGGTAATCGGTGTTTGTTCCGATCACCTCTAGCACCAAGTCTTTGTTGTCTCCAGCATCGGCAGAGCCGGATCCAGATCCAACATATCCGACAAAGTGAGACGCGTGTGTCCTGAGGTAGTTGCAGCTTTCCTCGTGGGCTTCCTCGAAAAGTCTGATGGTCTCGAGAACCTCATCCACCCTTGCGCCTTGCATCATTATGCGCCTCAATGTATGCCTCAGGAAAGGTTGATCTGTTCTGGCGTTGGCAGATCTAGAACCAAAGTTGTTATCTCGCTCCTCCTAGTTTTCGACCTCGACAGGCAGATTGATCTGGGATTCGGCCTCACTTGGGAGATCCACTCCAGATTCAACATGCACCCCAAGATCTGCTTCAGGATCAGCTTTGTCCACTATCTCCGCGATAGGTGCGGGCTAGGTGGGATTAGGGTTTTCCAAGATCCGGAACTCTGCCACCTCCGTGGACAAAGTGGACCCAAAAACTTCTTCTGCCTCTATCATCACCGCTGGGGTTGGTGGGACAGGCTCAGCGAAACCGATGTATACATCGATCTCACCAAAATAAATGATGGTGTAGGCAGTCATGACCACCCTAGCTAGAATCCAGGTCTCATCGAGAACGATGAGAGGGACATCGCTGGCGTAGAGGATGCGACCGATAGCGATGGTTTCATCGATTCTAATTCTTGTAGATTCCGCTCAGAACGTTGATCCAAAGCTCACTTGCCCCACGGTGGGTGCCAATTGTCATCGGATTGATGACAAGTACGCCATGAGGGGTGTGAGATGTACAGGGTTCCGGGATGGTGATTACACAAGTTTACCAAGGTTTGAATCCGCCGGCTTTGGATGGATCCTACTCCTGCTAGTAATCCAGTAATACGGCAAATCCAGAATATGGGTTACAAGGGTTTCGCCTATGCGAGTTGAGATTTTAAACTAATGTGGGGTGCCCTAAAGGCTTGTCCTAGGACAGCTTATATAAATATACGGCCTAGGTTTTACAGGAGAGATCTATCTGGCTACGACTAAGAGTCGGTTATAGAGTACATCTTGAACTACTAGTAACATAACATGCCTATGTCGGTAACTCTTCTGGGCCTTCCCGTAGCCAGACTGGACTCCGTCTCTTATCCCTGACTGGGCTGCCCGTGAAGCAAAGCTCTAACCCGAAGTGGGCCACCCTTGTCATTGAGGCACAGTCAGGATACCCGGAAAGTATATCCTCAATAATAGGGGCCGATTTGAGGGGCTTGTTCGTCCACGGTACCAAAGTTGGCAGGCCAGTGCATGGTTGTACCTAAGTTGCCTGAAATTACCGCGTTTCGAAAAGTTGGGCCGCCAACTACCGAGAGGGGCCATTTCGATGCAAACTCGTCTCACCCCTACCAAATCCAAACATGTCGTGAAACTGCCCCGTGAAGTAGACGGTCGGGACCCTCATGTCAGTAATATTTCCGTGACGCGAGCGCCAATGCGGCAACCACGTAGGCGAAACGAGATATAAAGGAGCATTGTGTGTTGACCAAATTCACAAATCCACTCCCTCCCTCCTTACGCATGAACCCTAGCACCGGCGGTGTCGAAATCCCCTCTCCAACCAAAATGATCTCTTCGGGCATTTGACTTTCGGCGCCAAGTTGCTGCGCCTACTCGTTGCTACCGAGCTCTAATGCCGAATGTCGTGCCAGCCGTTGCGACGATCTAGCCCGCCTCTACCGCCGACGAGCTGAGCAGCATGAAGGATGGCAGATCTATTTGCCGAGGAAGAAGTACTTCTGGCTAATTTCGGGTGAGCTACTCTTCTCTTTACTATTCGCACTACCTATAACTGCTAGCTGGCTATTGGCATTATAGAGGTATATCGAACATAGAATTGTTTGCTAGCACGATGCTGACAAACAATTCTTATCTTTTGTGTCCAATTTTCTATCAACTAGGATCTCCGCTGAACCCAAATACACGGTTCTGGTGAGCATATGCGACTACCTCGTTAAATTAGCACATGGTATGAGCACGTGGAAACAGGCTCAGAGTCTGAAGATGGAAGTAGCGCATGTGCAGTTATGCACTGCCCCTGGTTTGGTTGCTGCTGTGCGTGAGCTTGCTGAAATGAGGCCAGAGCAGACTGCACGGTTCAGCATCGTTGATGAATGAGGCTTCAGGGTTCCTATAGCGTGTGACAGTCAGCTAATTGGGTTGATGAAACAGCATGTTAGGCTTTGTGTGGTTACACTGGTGTGTAACATAGTGGATGAGGAAGCTCCTGCTACTGGGAGTCGCCCAGCTATTATTGGACAGGGAGGTCTAACTCGAACCCCTGCTATTGTTGAGCAAAATGTGGTTCCTCGTCCGCGACATGCTTCTGTCAGGCAACCTCCTCGTAGGAGTCCCCGTATTGCCGTTGTGGAAAACTCTGCTCTAGAATCTGCTGGTACTGGTCATCCCCGTCCCCGTGCCCGTGTTTTTGCAGCTGCTGCTCACCCAATCCATGCCGTTGTTGAGCAAACTAAGGCATCCGGAGGTTTCCCCACTGTTGTTGCCAACACCGCCGCCTTGTGTGTTGCTCCTCCTCGAAACCGTCCTCAAGTTGTGCGAACCCGTGCTCTGGAATCTGCTGGTACTGGTCGTCCTCGTGTTGTTGTTGATCTAGACGCTGTTGACCCAATCCCTGCCGCTGTTGAGCAAACTAAGGCTTCCGGAGGCTGCCCCACTGTTGTTGCAAAGACTGATGCCTTGTCTCCTCCTCGAACCCGTGCTCAGGTTCAGCGAGCTGCTGGTCTGAAGCCAGCTCATGGTCTGGACTCTGCTAGCACTCGAAACACTGCTGTTGTGGGAACTGCTCCTGATCGTCGAGGTGGCATGGCAGCAACTGATCCTATTGTGGCTACCTTTAGAAGGGGACCTGTCTGTCCACCATGTAATGTAGCTCCCGCTACTGAGGGCCCTCGCCTTGCTCCTGGTCCTGGTACTTCCACCGAGGTTGATCCAGCTAACGATGACGCTGGTGATGGCGGCGGTGGCATTGGGGCTGGGTCTGATGGTGCCGCTCCATCTCTCGAACCTCTCGGAGGTTTCTATCCCGAAGAACCTCACGATGGCAAAGTAATCGTTCGTATCGGTGCCGCGGATTATACTGCAAAATTAGATGATGGCACAAAAAAATTCTATGACGAGTTTGATGTAATCCTTGGCAGATACGACCCTGAAGTGGTAGAGTTATCTGACCTGATGGCATCGTTACGTGTGAAGGTACTGTGGGGGTCCTCACAGGAAGCACATTTGTTATATTATGGTTACAGGGAGCAAAAAGGCTATCGAAGTGAAAGATACCAGGGATTTAGTCATACCGTTTACAAGGAAACATTATAGAGGTGAAGTTTACTTCCTGACGAGGGTTTAACTCATCAATGCCCATTGTTATGGACTTGGGTTTTTGAGAAGGAGGGAGCGCTGGAGACATCTATCGGCTAGCAATCAAGCACACAGGGGACAAAGGATTTACCCAGGTTCAGGCCTCGTAGAGGTCCCTACTCCTGCTTGTCTGCTCGTGGAATTATTGAGGGAGTCGAAAGTTACAACGGTGCACAGATGTAATCTGGCGAGGGTTTGTGGAAGCTAGGGTTGCGTGCGTCCTCCTCGCCGCCCCCTCCTAGCCCTTATATAGATAGGCTAGGTCTAGGGTAGCAGGTCCAGTCGGTTACAAGTTAGGGTTTTCCCCTTCAAACTTTCTATCTTCAGCTTTCTCTTGATCTTCAAGCAATCGAAAGTCCGCAGGTTACTCGAGTCCTTCTATCTGGGCCTTGGCGACACCGTGGGCCTATACGTATTTGGACCGTATATACCAAGATCGAGTACCTGCAGGGTATACCCATGTCAGTAGCCCTCGAGTGTCCAGTGGAATCGCAGATTCGACTAGGGACTTTTTTGAAGTCTTCGAGTGCCTGAATGAGTACATTTTCGACTGCCTTTGTTTATGTCATAGGGATTGTTGATATACGTGCCTGATATAACCGAAGTATCGGTATCAGTTAACCACCTTAGGGTGAAACGACGCAATCTACTCAAATTCGAGTCCCGGACTCGAATCCGGAAAAGTGCTGGTGTAATTCGACTCAGGCCGCGGAGGTCTTACAGGAGTCGAATTCCAGTTATATGGGTGTGAGAACTTGACGCGTCCGTCAAGGCATGTTCATCGTGCCTGTAGTCACAGATATATTTCTGGTAGTGCGTAGTTAAATGCGTTGCCAGGCCTTATTCAGGTCTTACCTTCACGTCGTAGGCGCGGCATCCGAATTTTATCATCACGGAGACGATTCGGGCGTCCCAGGAGACGTAGTCTCTTTGTAGGAAAATTTGTGAGGCGGTGTCGCCAAAGGTTGCGAGTGCGGATGTTATCAACACACAGTTTTTGTGCAAATAATCATAGGGTGCGCGACCAGCGCTCCCTATGGGAGTAGCCCCCCGAGTGCCTGGTTGAGTCGAAGACTCAGGCAGGGACTAAAAACTTTTGCGACTGCTGTCGTCTTTTTTCTTACTTGTTTCAGTCGATGAATCGGCAGGGACTAAAAACTTTCGCGGATGTTGTCGTCATTTTGCTTACTTGTTTCAGTCGATGACTTAGGCAGGGACTAAAAACTTCCGCGACTGCTGTCGTCGTTTGCCTGCTTGTTTCAGTCGAATTTGTTTCCGGCGCTCCCTATCGGAGTAACCCATGTCAATAATCGAACTATGTCTTGAGTGGTTGGGTTTGCTTTTGTGATTGTCCATGTTCCTGCAACAAGAAAAAGAAAAGAAAAGTCGTAGGGTGCGCGGCCAGCGCTCCCTATGGGAGTAGCCCCTGAGTGCTTGGTGGAGTCGAAGACTTTAGCAAGGACTAAAAATAGTCGAAGTTTTCCACTGCGTAGCTTTGGTGACGTCAGTGCTAACGCTTGTATGACCTTAGTTGCCCGCGTGAGCGAGTTTGACGGGACGTGACGAGCGGTGGGTCCCACTTTCTGACTTTGATTTGACTGGGCGTGCGTAATCTTATTTTTAACTGCGCCTCCTCGATTTCCGCACGTAATGGTAGTAGTGGGGGGACGGTTTGCGCTTCCTCTTCTCCACGTGTCCAACGCGATGCACGCCACGCGTCTAATAGGGTTTTTGTCAACCGTTGGATTGCATCTTCCAGGGGTTAAATAGCGGCGCTGCGGTGGTAATTTTTCCTCTGCACTTTTTCGTCCTCGCTGCCATTGCCATTGCTGCTGTTCTTTTGCTTTCCTACGCTCGTCTCCTTCACAGTGCTGGACCACCTTCGTTCGTTTCCAAGTTACTTTCTGCGCTCTCATCACCGCTGCGCAATGGGAAAGAAGAAAGGAGGTGTTGGCGCTGATTCCGTGGCCACCGTTGCCGCGACAAAGAAGAAGGGTGTCCCCGCTGCTGCGGGCACCAGTGCCACCGCCGGCGGGAAGAAGAAGGTCGCGGGCACCCGCGTGACCAATGGAGCATGGCGCCCCTCTATCATCAAGGCGTCGGATCTCCGTCTTCTTCGCCAAGATGGAGTTATCTCTGCGGCAGTCACCGATGCGCGTGCCCCCAGCGGTGAGACCATTCCTACTCCTCCTCCTGGCTTTCGAGTGATGTTTCTCGCATTCGTCATTCGTGGTCTCTCCTTGCCTCTCCACCCCTTTCTTAGGGGTCTTCTTTGCTTCTACGGGCTCCAACTCCATTAGCTGTCCCCAAATTCGATTCTCCACATCACCTGCTTCATCACCCTTTGCGAGTGCTGGCTCGGAATCGAGCCACACTTTGGCCTTTTCAAACGCTTGTTTAAATTGAAGCGTCAGTCCGCATCTGGCTCTTTAGTTTATGATGTAGGTGGTTGCGGTATCCATGTCGACCTATCCGCCACCTACTTCGACATCAAGCTTACCAAGTCCTTCCAGGGATGGAGGGACAAATGGTTCTATGTTCGTGACCAGAAGGCCAAGGACGAGCACTTTGGACTCGTGCCTTTCGATCTCGCGACTCCCTATAAGAAGATGCGTTCTTGGAAGAACATGGTCATGCCTTCCGAACTCGCGAAGACAGACGTGCTATATCAACGCGTCTGCGACCTCGAGAGTCGCATAGGCTCAGAAGAGGGAGGTAGCGCCCTTGTCAGGACTTGGCTGCATCGTCGTGTCCAGCCTCTCCAGGCCAGGGTCCATCCCATGTTTCAATGGGGTGGAGCTGATGATGCCACTCGCGTGTCTGCTGATGGCATGTCCACGAGTGAGGTAGATAAGAGGGTGCGACTGGTCACGAAGTACACCCTCAAGGATGTGCTTCCGAACGAGCCAGTCGTTCCTCCTTTCGATGCTTCGAATCCTCCTCTTGAGGTACAGTTGTGCTACGTAGTAGCTTATTTTCGTGATTGCATTATCTGTTGCTTACATGTTATGTTCGCTGATCTTCACTGTTTGTATGCAGGATTGGGCGGTGTCGCCTTGTATGCCTCCTCTCCCTGAGGGGATTATTCCTCGTGAAGCTTTGGAAGAGGACGAGTCTGAGTCGACTGTCCCTTCTAATGTGGAAGAGGAAGCCCCCGAGTCCGAGAGCCCGGATACTCGCAAGCGTTCGCGTAGCGAGGACTCCGACGCGTCGACTCCTTAAACTCCAGGAGGCGCGGCTGTTGGCGCGGAGTCGCCAATTCCAGTTGTTCCTGTGAGGGCTGTGGCACCGTCTTCTCGCAAGAAGATGCGATTGCCAAAGGAGTCTTCGTCAGAATCGGCGGCTGCCACGTTTGATCTTGACAACTTTAACTAGTAAGTTTGCTGGGTCATTCATTCTTTTCTGTTTTCTTCTTGTTGGGTTTTGCCCTGGAGTTCGCCCTTTTCTCAATGTGAACTTGGTCTTGTAGTCAAGAGGCGTCGTCATCTTCTGGCGATGTTGAGTTTTTGAAGGAATCGGGAGTTGCGACTTCAAGGGCCAAGGTAGAGGTCGAGCGCGCTCCTTCTCCTCTGGCGGCGGCCCACTTCGGGCACAATTCTTCGAGCTCTCCTCACGTAGGGGAGCATCGAGTAGTTGTTCGGATGACGGTTCAGCAATCTTCTTCGGAGTCACTGGAGGACCATGTAAGTATATCTTTCCTTCTTTTTTAATGTGGCAGTCAACGCCTTCTGCTACCCTCTGCTGACCCCTTGTTTTGTGCGACAGCTCCTTGTAAAGGAAGCCGCGCAGGTGGCGGAGCAGGTGATGGTGATGGGTCGCCAGCATGCGATGCTGGAGACGCACCACCGCGTGGTCGAGAGTGAGTGTTCTACACTTACTCTTTTCGTCTTCTCTCTGTTTTGGTATAATCGACTGACAACCAATTATTGACTGCCATGCAGCTGAGCATAACGCTTTACTGTGCGACGTCGCCACGTTGGAGAAGACGCTAGCCGCAGCTGTGAAGGGGCGCGATGAGGCAATCGCGGCTCGTGATGATGCTCAGAAGCGTGAAGAGGATCTGCGCCTCCTTTGCGGCCAGGGAGAAGTTGTTCAAAGAGCAACTGTTCTCAGTCGCCAAGGCCCTTTCAGGTACCTTTACTGGTAGATATTTTATTGATTGTTCTTCCTTGCATCTGGAGTTTGCCGGTGGCACTAGAAGTTTGATCCGTGTGTGTATTTTTGGTGTAGATGCTGGCGACTTGAGTTTTGATCCGCAAGCCCTTTGTCGCGATGACGCTCTGGCGGGCGCGGTGTCTGCGGTCGAGGATCATAGCGCCGCTGTCCAAAATACGTTGTCCAAGGCCAAGGTTACCCTGAGTCGCCTCCGGGAGGAGTTGATGCCGAACGCGGAGCTGGTCGACAATGTGGAAGAGCTGGTGGTGTCGCTCGCTGGGGGTGTGCCTGCCACGTACAAGAACTCCCTCCGCGCAGCTGGTGCGACCATGTCACTTGCCATGGTGCAAGCCCACGGAGTCAAAATAGATCCTTCTGCGGTGTCGAAGACGATGCCTGTTGGCGCAGATGGTCAGCAGGTAGTATTCGTTCCCTTTGCGACTGCCTGTGCCAAATATGGCCATTCCTTGATAAATATTGTTGCCAAGTATTCGGAGGAGCTCCAACGTGCGAAGGAGGCGGCAAAAGCTTCGGCCTCAGGGGCCGGTGGAAAGTCAGTGGCATCTGATACCGCCACGGACTTGATGAAGCCCCCAAGGCCATCGAAGTCGAAGAAGCCAGCTGCTTCGTAGTTAGTTTCTTGTAATAGTTGATGAATTGCCCTTTTGATTGGAGAACATGCCTATTGGCGAGTGTGTTTGTGGATACTTTATGCTGATCCTGAATGCATCTGTTACTTTTGACTTTTGAGTTGGTCGCCTTATTTGCCTCTGGCTTGATTTTTGGTAGGGTACATCAAGTGGCCCTGTGGGGGAACCCCGGACTCGCCATCTCTTGAGGATCGTATGGCACCACCGCGCTCCAGGGTAGAGGAGTTGTCCTTGCTTTCGCGACTTCGTGATCGCGTGAAGCAACTGGAGCGTGAGTTGCCCGTGATCCGTGGTAGCGCGGACATGTGGAAGTCGAAGACAGAAAAAGCCGCCGCCCGCGAGCAATATCTGCTTGGCGAGGTGAGGCAGCTAGGCGACCAGTTTAAGTGTTAGTTTGCTCATCCTCATCTTTTCCTTTGTAGTTAGTCGCAATGGTACGTTGTACTCATGCTGTTGATGCTGCTTCGTGTAGTTGTTAGCGCACGCCATCCGCAGGAGAAGAGGGATAGGATTGCCATCCGCCTTCATGATCTCACCCAGGAGCAACTTTAGGAGAGTGGATACTTCTGGGTAGATCATGATCGTGCAACTGCGTTGGCGACCCTGCAGGATCGCGCCTCGCGAGTGCTAATCTTTCTGAAGAAGTCACAGTCATGTTTGAAGAACATCTATCAGGTGATGTTTCCGCTGGATGATACTCCATCAAGCCCGCTGGCTCTCCTGACCAAATTTCAAGATATGTCCGCGGTTCGCGAGTGCGTGAGGCAGCAGTTGGTGGCTGGTGCCAAGGCTGCCCTCTCCATGGTGCGTTTGCACAGGCCTGACGTGGATGTGTCCGCCATTGCCTCTGGGCCACCGGTGCCACCAGCAGGATCTTCCTGGAACATGGTACCGCACTATCAGGCGGTGGACCATCCAGCCGAGGAGATCGTCGACTTCTTCGAGGAACAGACTAATGTTCTTCTGTTGCAAGGGTAGCCAAATATGTATCCTGCACATAAGTGTACTAGTGTTGTAAAGCTCATACATATTTGTAGATAATTTATTGTTGAATGTGTACAAATAGCTTTATAAGCGTGGGGTGCGTTGCACTTAGGCGAGTCCTTTTCGTTAGCCTGGCCATCTTTGTATCTCGTTCCCTTGTCAACCTGTCAGGTGCGTTGCAGCTAGGTTGAGTTTGTGTTAAGGGTTCGATTGATGTGCCAGCTACTCAGGATGTCACGTTTTTGTTCGAAGAACATATGTGTATAGGGTGGCGTAGCCCCCGAGTATGAAAATTGACAAAGTAAAGGAGGGCACAGAGTTTCGGGGCACTTAGCTTATATTTATTCGAAGAATAGTACGAAGTACAAAGTGCGGCTGAGTAGCCTTGGCTGAATAGCCTTATTTGCGATGTAAAAGTAAAAAAACGACTAAGGGTAGAAGCGTCGCAGTTGTGCGACGTTCCAAGGGTTGGAGTGTGCAACTCCTGTCTCTAAATATTGAAGGCGATAGGCGCCACCTAGGATTACTTCTGTAATCACGTATGGTCCTTCCCAGGGGGATTCGAGCTTGAGATGCCCTTGCTGCTTCAGTCGCAGGACCAGGTCACCTTCGACGAAGGATCTGGGGCGAAGCCTTCTGCTGTGGTAGTTGCGCAGGTTCTGCTGGTAGATCGTGGATCTTTCTGCGGCGATTTCTCTTGCCTCGTCGAGGAGATCGACGGAGTCTTCGAGTGCAAGAGATGACTCTTGTTCGCTGTAAGCGACTACACGCGGCGCCTTGTATCGCACTTCGGCGGGTAGTACTGCTTCTGCTCCGTGCACCATAAAGAATGGTGTGTAGCCCGTGGCGCTGTTTAGAGTTGTTCGTAGACTCCAGAGTACGTATTGTAGCTCATCTGGCCAGCAACCCGCGGGTTGCTCGAGTGGTCAAAGGAGTCGCTTCTTGATGCTGTTGCAGACGAGCCCGTTTGCTTTTTCCACCTGACCGTTGGTCTGTGGATGCGCGACTGAGGCCTAACTGATGTTGATCCCCAGGTTTCCGCAGAATTCTTGGAACTCCTTAGATGTGAAGTTCGTCTCGTTGTCCGTGATGATGCTGTGCGGCACGTCGAAGCGGTAGACAATGGATTCAAAGAACTTGACCGCGCTGTGCCCTGACTGCTTAGTCACTGGAATGGCCTCGATCCACTTGGTGAACTTGTCAACTGCGACCAAGAGGTAGACGTAGCCTCCTTGCGAGGACCTTGGGAGCTTGCCCACCATGTCAAGCCCCCATTGTGCGAAGGGCCAGGCCAATGGAATGGGCCGTAGTTCTGCGCCTGGTGCGTGTGGCTTGTCCGCGAATCGCTGACAAGCGTTGCACTTTTGGACTATGTCCTTCGCTTCGCGCATGGCTGTGGGCAAGTAAAATCCAGCTCGTAGAGGTTTGGCGACGAGGGCGCGACTGCCGGCGTGGTGCTCGCAGGTCCCTTCATGGATGTCGAGGGGGACTGCTCTTCCATCGGCTAGGGAGACGCATCGTAGTAACATGCCTGTGATGCTGGGTTTATACAGTTCTCCGTTGATAACGGCGAATGCCTTGGAGCGTCGCGCGATGTGTCGTTCGTCTGTCGGGTCGTCCGGTAGGCGCTTGCTGAGGAGGTACGTAATGTACGGCTACGTCCAGGATTGTTCGATCATCATGACGCTCATTGGTCCCTCGAGTCCTGTGTCGAGCTCCAAGTCATCGAGTGCCATTGGCTCATTGGGTGGCGTAGCCCCCGAGTCCGTTGCTGCGCTTGTTTTCTTCTCTGCGGCCTTTGGCTTGATGGAGCGTTCGCATATGCGCTCGAGAAATACCCCAGGTGGTATGGGTGCGCAGGTGGAGCCTATGTTGGCGAGTGCGTCCGCCTCCTCATTGCTTTCGCGACCTATGTGTCGCAACTCGCAACCATCAAAGTCTCCTTCGAGTGTGTCGTAGAGGTCGCGGTACGCGATCATGTTATCGTTCAGTGCGTCGCACTCATGCATTGTTTGGTTGACGACCATCTTGGAGTCGCCATATATGATTAGCCTCTTTGCGCCGTAGGCTTTTGCCATCCTCATCCCGTGCAACAGGGCCTCGTATTCAGCCTCATTGTTTGAGGCTATGAACTGCATTCGCAAGATGTATTTCAGCTTGTCCCCTTGAGGTGATGTCAGTATGACACCTGCTCCTGCTCCATCTTTCCTCTTGTACCCGTCGAAGTGCATTGTCCAGAGGTAGGACATATATGGCTTGTCCGGGAGTTGGTTTTCCATCCAATGCACGAGGAAGTCAGGGAGAACTTGCGACTTGATTGCGTCGCGCTTTTCGTATGTGATGTCTCATGGAGACAGTTTGATTCCCCAAAGCGCGACTCGCCCCATGGCGTCAGGGTTATTGAGGATATGTCCCAATGGGGCGTCATTGACTACCACGATTGGGTGTTCCTGGAAGTAATGGCGCAGTCGCCGGGCGGTCATGAAGACATTGTACGCCAGCTTCTGGTAGTGCGGGTACCGCTGTTTTGTTGGCGTGAGGACCTCGCTGAGGTAGTATACCGGGCGTTGTACGCTGTGGACCTTGTTTTCCTCGGCCCACTCGACGACGAGCACTGTGCTAACCACTTGGTTGGTAGCGGAGATGTACAGCAGCAGTGGTTCCCTTTCTCGTGGAGTCACCAATACTGGCGAGGTGGATAGCAGGCGCTTCAGGTCTTTGAATGCTTCTTGCGCTTCATTGGTCCACTCGAATTTGTCAGCTTTGTGGAGGAGTTGATAGAAGGGCAGCGCCTTTTCTCCCATCCGTCCGGCTAGTTGCTGGACGCCTCTTATGTTCTTTGGCTTCTCCATGGCCAGTATGGCCTTTATCTTTTTAGGGTTTGCCTCAATCCCTCTCGCGGAGATGAGATACTCGAGCAGCTGCCCAGATGGTACGCCGAAGGCGCATTTGTCCGGATTGAGCTTTATCCGGTAACGACCAAGATTGGCGAAGGTTTCGCACAAGTCGTCGATTAGAGAGGCTTCTTCCTTGGTTTTTATTACTATGTCGTCGACATAGACTTGGATGTTGCGACCTAGTTGCTCCTTGAGGCAAGCCTGCATGCACCGCTGGTATGTGGCTCCCACGTTTTTTAGCCCGAAGGGCATTGTGTTGTAGCAGAACACACCGAAGGGCATTGTAAACGCGGTCTTCGCCTGGTCTTCCTCCTTCATTCTAATTTTGTTATAGCCTGAGTAGGCATCGAGGAAGCAGAGGCGCTCGCATCCAGCGGTTGAGTCGATGATTTGATCGATCCATGGTAGCGGGAAGTGATCTTTTGGGCAGTGCTTGTTTAAAGAAGTGAAGTCCACGCACATCCATAGAATATCCGTGTCCTTTTTTGGTACCAGCATGGTATTGGCGAGCCAAGTGCTTTCCTTGATCTCGCGTATGAATTTGGCTTCGAGGAGTCTGTTGATCTCCATTCCGACTGCCTGCGCTCGTGGCTCAGACAGTCGCCTGATTGTTTGCTTGACTGGCCTTGCGTCGGGGTTGACGTTGAGTGCGTGCTCGGCGAATTCCCTGGGAACTCCTGGCATGTCCGCAGGACACCAGGCAAAAATTTCCCAGTGCTCACGGAGGAATTCGACGAGTGCGAGTTCCTATGCGGGACTCAAGTTATTGGCGATGAGGGCCGTTTTAGCGGGATCTGATGGATGGACCTGCACCTTTTTTGTGTGCACAGATGAGTCGAAGAAAAGTTCAGGTGAGCTTGGCCTACTCAGGGGGGCAGAATGTTGTCTGTCGTTTCCTTCAATCGCGCGAGCTCCTCCTGCATGCCGAAGGACTGGGAGATTCTGTTGAATTCCCTGTCGCAACTGTCAGATTGCTCGAAGGTCCCGTTGATCGCGATGACGCCGTTGGGACCTGGCATTTTCATCTGTAGGTAGGCGTAGTGGGGTACCACCATGAACCTAGCGAACGCGACGCGCCCGAGGATGCAATGGTATTGTGAGGGCCAGTCGACGACCTCAAAGTCAATGCGCTCGCGCTGGAAGTTCCTCGGCATGCCGAATATGACGTCGAGGTTGATTTTGCCTAGGGGGTATACGCCTTTCCCTGGGATGATGCCGTGGAACGTTGTGTCCGATGCCTCCAAGCAGGTTAGAGGGATCCTCATTGCTCGCAAGGTACTCGCGAATATGAGGTTGATGCCGCTTCCGCCATCCATGAAGACGCGACTCATGTCGAAGCCTCCAATTTGCGCCTCCAGTACGAGGGGGCAATGACCTGGGCGAGGTACTTGAGGCAGGTGGTCGCGTTTATCCAAGGTAATGCACGACTCACTGCCACTGAGGTATTCAGTGGTGGATGGTGGCGAGTGCGTGGCCAAGTTGACTTGGCAAGTGATGGCCTTCTGCACTCTATTGGAGGGGCACCCCTTTTGGATCATCATGGTACCCATGGCCCGTGGGTACGGTTCGCCTCTGTGGTGCTGGTCCGGTGCAGCTCCGTTCCGGGGTGGCCCAGGTGGTGGTGGTGGTGCGCCATGTGCCACGGCGCCTAGAGCGGCTCCGTAGCCTCTTTCGACTACATTGCGGTTCATCCAAACCAATCCCTCGTGTAGCTTGAGGAACTCGTGGCAGTCCTTGAGGAGGTGGCTAGACTTTCTCTTGCCATCATGCTTGTCAATGTAGAAGTGTACCGTGCATGGCCCGGACAGTTTGTCCTCGATGGAGGTCACGGGTGCTTCATCGCGAGTGCGGCGTTGCCACACTTGCATGGTTTTCCCGGAGTCGCGGTATCCGCCGCTGCGGTATCCGCTGTTGCGGTTATCGTCGCGTCTATCGGCGTAGCCGGCTGGGACCATGTTGACGTCATCGCGATCGTCATAGACGCGCATGCGACGCTTACTCCGACGGTCGCGTCTTTGTTCGAGTTCTGCCTCCTCGTCAGATTGAACGCGATTCTTCACCGAATCTTCTCCATCGGCCCACCGATTCGCGATCTCCATCAGGTGGTCGATGGTCTGGGGTTTTGAGCGGCCTAGCTCCTCCCTGAGTTCCATGCAGCGGACACCACCGTTGAATGCATCAATCGCGCGGTCTTCCGAGATGTTCTCCGTGGAGTTCTTGATGATGGACCACCTTTGGATGTAAGAGCGCAGCGATTCGCCAGATCTTTGCTGGCAGCATCTCAGTTCTTCGATTGAGGCAGGGCGTTTGTACGTGCCTTCAAAGTTGCGCACGAAGCTATAGACCAGCTCATCCCAGCTGTGAATGGATCCACGTGGTAGGTTATTGAGCCATGCCCGGGCGGCGCCCTACAGCTGTAGCTGCAAGCATTGCATGGCAGTACTTCGACTGCCTCCATGTAGCCTGACGAAGGAGATGTGATCCTCCAGCCAGATCTTGGGGTCCTACAGACCGTCAAATTTCGGGTTCTCCGATGGGAGTTTGAACCCTTTAGGCATTCGCTTTTGCCTGATGGATCTGCTGAAGCATCTGGCGCCGTAGAGCTCCCCATCTTCTTCTTCCGAGTCAGTCGACCGAGCACGTCGTGCCCTTGACTTGTCGATCTTGCGCTGCATGAGTTCTTCGCGTGCATCGTAGTCGCGATCGTGTCGCCGTGAGCGGCGGCACCGAGACAGGTCGTGACTGTCGTCACTGGACGAGGGCGAGGAGTAGCGCTTTGCTAGTGCTTTGCCCTTTTTTGGGTCTGGTACCGGTTCCTTGTCGAGGGCGGCCTCGATTAGCCCTAGGCCCGCGATCGTAGATCGGTGCATGGCCGTTCGGGGATCTCCAGCTGGTGGCTGGTTATTGAGAAGGTACATGGTGGCTGCTGTCACCGGGGCCTGCGGTGTCCTGGGAACCACGTTGCCTCTTGTGTCGAGTATCATAGAGCCGAAGTCGAGGACTTTCGTGGCGTCTATGCACTCTTGTTCGGTGAGGTGAGCCATCCGCGATTGCCTCTTCCTGGCGAGATGCTCGTTGCCTCTTGAGGAGGATCCTCTGTAGGAGGAGAGCCCAGCGCGACGAAGGCTCGACTCATCTGCCGCCTTTTTACGCGCCTCAAGTTGCGTGATTGCTTGTTTTTGGCGCTTGAATTCCTCTTTTAGGAGCCAGTGGTAGCCCATCAGCAGTTCCTGCGGGGACCCGAAGGGTAGAGGTGCACCTCATAGGGCTTCGCGGCAGCGATCCCACTCTTGCTCATTGAGCCTGATCACGACGCGTTCGCCGGTTTGCTCGTTGATCATGCTAGGAGGTTCGACTGCTCCTCCATTTCCACCGTTACCGCCGTTGCCGGCGTTGGGTGGGTCGGTGCCGTTGCCGGTGTTGCCACCGTTACCGCGATTGGGTGGATCGGTGCCATTGCCGGTGTTGCCACCGTTACCGCGGTTGGTGGAGGTGTCGCCTGCGTTGATGACGACGCACATGAAGTGATTTGGGAAGCTGTTGCTTCCACAACTTTCAGATCCGGAACCGTAGGTTCCATCTTCAGTGGCCAGATCGCTTAGATCGGAGTCGCGAGTGCTGTCGCTGACCATGTTCCCATCTGCCGCCGGAGCATTGAGCTCGCTGAGGGTGCCGATCGATGGAGGGAACCATGATGCTGGGGCAATCGCCGGTGCCGTCGGCTGATCGGGCATGCGAAGCGTGCCCATCTAACCAACTTGGAAGCGGAAGCTCCCAATCGCCAGGCTAATTTCGTCGCCCACGGACTCGAAGGCCGGGCGAGTAGCCGGCGTGTGGACGGTGAAGTCGAAGGCGCTGAAAAGCTGGCGAATCTCCGCTGTTGTAGAGTTGTAGATCGCAGTTGATGGGGCCGAAGAAGCCGCAACATCAGCACTCCCAATTCCCACAGACGGCGCCAATTGACAAGGGTTTAACTCATCAATGCCCATTGTTATGGACTTGGGTTTTGGAGAAGGAGGGAGCGCTGGAGACATCTATCGTCTAGCAAACAAGCACACAGGGGACAAAGAATTTACCCAGGTTCAGGCCTCGTAGAGGTTCCTACTCCTGCTTGTCTGCTCGTGGAATTATTGAGGGAGTCGAAAGTTACAACGGTGCGCAGATGCAATCTGGCGAGGGTTTGTGGAATCTAGGGTTGCGTGCGTCCTCCTCGCTGCCCCCTCCTAGCCCTTATATAGATAGGCTAGGTCTCGGGTAGCAGGTCGAGTCGGTTACAAGTTAGGGTTTTCCCCTTCAAACTTTCTATCTTCAGCTTTCTCTTGATCTTCAAGCAATCGAGAGTCCGCAGGTTACTCGAGTCCTTCTATCTGGGCCTTGGTGACACCGTGGGCCTATACGTATTTGGACCGTATATACCAAGATCAAGTAGCTGCAGGGTATACCCATGTCACTTCCACTTGGTAGTGCTCACGGCTGGAGAGGAATTGGAACTCGACAATAGAGATGATGGACTTTTAGAAGGCATGCGTGACCTGATCCATGGCATCACTAGGGCTGGTGCGACTGAGGGTAGCTTCGATCATAGGATAGTCTTACAGAGGAGCAGGAAGAGCATCCCCAGAAAGGGCACCCCGAAGAAGAACGTCACCAAGGAGACCACGCCAGAGAAGAGGACGCCCAAGAGTCGCACAACAAAAGGCACCACGCCGCAGAGTACACCCCTGAGATCCAGTCAAAATTCCACACTGAACGGTAGCAGCAAAAACGCAAAGAGGGCTAGCACGGTGGTCAACACTCCTAGGAGTGGTAGCAAAGAGGCGAAGATGGCCAGCACGGAGGCTACCACACCCAGTGGGAGCAGAAAAAACACTAATTTGGAGCGGAACACGCCGCTGTCAGGGAATTATGCCAGCACGAAGGAGAACACACCCAATAGTAGCAGCAAAAGGGCTAATTTGGAGCAGAACACGCCGCTGAGGTTAGGCAATAATTCCAGCACGAAGGAGAAGACACCCAATAGTAGCAGCAAAAGGGCTAATTTGGAGCAGAACACGCAGCTGGGGTCAGGCAATAATGCCAGCACGAAGGAGAACACGCCCAATAGTAGCAGCAAAAAGGCTAATTCGAAGAAGAACATGCCGCAGAGGTCAAGCAATAATGCTAGCACCCTGGAGCCAACACCGTCAGGGTAGGCAGTAAGGAGATCACACCCAAGAGCGGCAGCAAAAGGCCTAGTTCGATGGGGAATGGAACGCGGATGTCAAGCCCTACAGATACCATCAGGAAAGATTACATCAGGAAGGAGGATGTACACAGGAAGAGCAAGAGGGTTCTGTACACTCAAGATGAAATTGATTCTGACTGCTGTTTGTCCACTGAAGTACCTGGGATGCGTCCAAACGTAAGACCACCCCATGTGGTTGCAGCAGAACCAACCGAGTGTCTTGGAGAAAACAGAGTTGCCGGTGAGGTGGACTAGGGCAATGTTCCTGTCCATCCGGGTGGAGACGATGGTGCAGCCCCACCCATGGGAGTCAATATGATGTGTACAGTACTAGGCATTAGAGACGATGGCGAAGATTCTGAATCAGATGAAGAAGAAGGCACTGTAGAGGATCAAGAATCTGGTGATGATGAAATAGACGAGGAACTTAACGATGAGGCTGGTATTCCAGTCGATGATTTGGGTGTTGAAGTAGAAGAAATGAAACATGACCACGAGTATCCTATAATTTCGGTCGGCACCAAGTTCAAGAGCATGCATGAGTTTAGGATGTCGTTCCGGCATTTTTGTATCAAGGGGGGTTCGACGTTTATCGACTGAATAACTCTGCCGAGAGGTATGAGGCCGTTTGCAAGTTAACGTGGATGAATGGACGGGCCGAGGTACATTGTCCATGGAGGATCACAACAAGATCCTTACCTGCGTCGACTACAATTAGGGTATTGGGGCAATGAATGCAGCAAACCATTAGAACTCTCTCTCTCTCTCTCTTTTCACTCTATAACTACAATTGATGTGCAATATCTTTCTGGCAATTAGTCGACTCCGCTTATCTTTTAAATGAATATGTGTTGCAGGTGAACAAAATGGGCCCTCCACACATGTGTCCGACAAGCAGCAAACTGAAATCCTCAATGGCTGATACGGAGTGGGTGGCTATGCAATCTATGTCCATACTAAAGGATAACCCTAAGGAGACCGCGAAGAATATTTAGACTAGCCTCAGTTCTAAATACAACATTGTCCTTTCGTATTACATAGTTTGGAAAGGTAAAGAGAAAGCTCTGGGGGTCTTGCACGGGGATTGGACTAATAGCTTCAAGATGATGTACAACTTCAAGGCGGAGGTACAAGCTAGGTGTCCGGGGAGTGTTGTGGATATTGACACCGAATCAGAAGGTGGTAAAATATATTTCAAAAGATTTTTCATGGCGCTTAAACCTTGCATCCAGGTATTCAAGGATGGTTGTAGGCCGTATCTGAGTGTAGACAGCACTGTCCTAACTAGCAAATGGAAAGGCTGCCTGCCATCTGCCACAACACTTGATGGTCACAACTAGATGTTCCCAGTGGCATTCGGGCTGTTTGAAACAGAAACGGAGGAAAACTAGGTCTGGTTTATGAGGCAGCTCAGGAGATCAATAGGCCACATGGATCCATTGGCTATATCCACGGATGCATGCAAAGGGTTGAAGAATGCAGTGAAGGAGGTGTTCCCGCGAGCTGAAGGTAGAGAATGCCATGCCCATATGATGCTCAACTTGTACTCACACTATGCAGGCAGTGTATTTCGTTACATGTTTCCTGCTGCTAGAGTTTACAAACCTAGTAGCAGCGATTATTTCATGAGCAAGATTTTTGCCGAAGCCCCTGAACTTCCAGAGTACTTAGCCATCCATCATTCATAGCTATGGAAGAGGAGTCAATTCAACCCTGACATCAAAGTTGATTACATAAACAACAACCTTGCAGAATGCCTGAATAACTGGGTGAAGGACATAAAAGTGCGTCCTGTTCATATCTTGATGGCAGCATACGTGGTATGATCATGAAGCTGTTAAATATAAGGAGAGAGATCGGTAGGAGACTTAGAGGATATATGCTACCGCCAGTTGTACAACAACTGCACAAGAGAAGCCGAGGACTTGCTCATCTTAAGGTTCTCCCGTCAACCAGCAGAAGCTGTGAGGAGGTTGATATGTCCAAGAGTGGAAAAAGGGATGTTGTGAATATCCAGCTACGAGAATGCACCTGCTTAGAGTGGCAGCATACCGGGAAACCTTGCGACCACGCCTTGGCCTTCTTGGTGAAGAAAAGAACTCTACCACATTTGGATCAGTATTTGTCAGACTACTACTCTATGGAAAAGTTCAGAGCTGCGTACGCTGGATTCGTCGAGCCATGTATAGACCCATCTCAGTGGCCTCAAGTCCAACTGTCTTTCGATCTTTGCCAGCCAGTTACAAAAAGGGGCAGAGGAAGACCCTAGGTGAATAGGTTTAAGAATTTTCTCGAGAAGAAGGGTTTAGCTACAAAGAAGGGCAAAAACAAATGCAAGACCTGCCATCTTATAGGCCATAGAGCAGTTGGATGTCCCCTTAATGCTCCCAAACCTAGGTATGAGATGGTACATTTAGACAAAAAAATTGTTTATAGTCTGTAGATATAAGGTAGTAATCCATGTATTGTTTTTTTTACAGGAAGCGCAAGGTAAGAAACAAGATAGCCGACTCAGTGATTTTGCTACGGAAAAAAACCAAAACGAGTGGAGTGATGATGCCGAACAAGATTCTGGTGCTGATTGGCCTGACTTCCCTCGGCCCAAAGATGCAGGGTACATGAAGGTAAGAAAATTGGCACCCAGGAAGAGGAAGAAGGAGGAGATGAAGAAGCCAGTGGACATGAAGGAAAGAGGAAGAAAGTTGGCACCCAAGCAGAGAAAGAGGGCTAGCAGTGTAGCAGCCTAATGATGTATTGAACTTGAACCTATATATGTAGTTCGGTTAAACTCTGGAGCTGTGTGCGTGGAACTTGTCAGGCGAAACAATCTGCCTCCCGTACTTGGAGTAAAATGTATCGCGACTTTAGGATTTGATACGGCCGAGGCCACTAGTTGAATCCAAAACTGTGACTATGCCACTATTATCTGAACAATCGCGATAGCTGAGCGGTTAAATCCTCTCCAAAATCGATGGGTGTTAGTGGCACAGACATGATTTATTTATAGACGCTTAATAAATCCTTGCTGTTGGCATTACACTTATGATAAGTTTCTGGGCTAGAAAACAATTTCTTAAGCTGGCTGCTACAGTCCAAGAAGCAGCAACTTATTTCAGCTGTTGGACAACGACATGGCAACATAAACTGCAAATGCAATAGATAATGCCCAGATAATGAGGAAATTGTGTCCACTATCTGGCCTAATCTTGAGCCTGTCTGTCTCACCACCTCCCTGCCCCTGCCTCCCCTGCACCTGGTGAAGCTCCCGGATCTCTTGCTCCATCACACGAATCTTCTCTTTCTTGTCCCACACAGCATCACGCAGATCCTGAACAAGCTCTCTGTGAAAACCTGTCAGTGGCTTTTCGATCAACACAAACTTGTCACAACTAGTCCCCCTCCCTTCCTGCGTAGTAGATCGAAGGAAACAAAAAAAGAATTACATTACGCTTTCCGGATCCGGGTTACCATTGTACCTACAGTAGGAACTTACCGCTCTAATGTTGTAGTTGCTGAATTTTCCTGCAGTATTTTCGTCGGTCCACAAAATCCATCTCGGCATATTCTCACCGCACAAAAACAGCATATCGGGGTAGTAATCGTAGGGCGCCCTCCGGTACCTGATGGGGGCACCTGCCTGACGGCGTTGAGCCGACCCTGATTCCGCCCGAGACGAACTGCACGAGCTGCAAGCCATGAGCGAGGGGAGCGAGGGCAGAGGAAAGAGGAGCCTTTGGATGTCAGGGTAGTGGTGAAGTGTGATTTATCCCTACTTAATAACTCGGGCAGAATCCTACTGTCCACATTCGGCTGACAGGTGGGGGACCTAGCGCGTGGACTTGTCAAAAAAACTCGCGCCTTCGTGGTTCAAAAGCCCTCTCGCGCGCATTAGACGAAAATTTTTGGTACCTTGCCCGCGTACATATCACTAGGAGGCCTTGCTCAGGAACCAGACACGCCTGGCCCACAATCTTACTCCCTCGTAGGAACTTGTCATGGCTCGCGCCGGCAGATCCATCCGCTCCAGCGCTTCCGGTAGGGCTCGCCACGGCGGATCCATCCCAAGATCCTATCGTCACAGTATCAAATGGCCATGGTTTCTTGAGAGGAGCGACGACGCTACGTATGTGAGCTCGGCCCCTCCTACCTGTAGAAGGACTGATGCGGCGTCGAGCTCGAGCAGGAGCTGCCAGGCGCGACGGCGCTCGGTCCACGCCAACCCCGTCACCTTCGTCATTGTCGATTTTGATGTGGAGGACGACGGGGATGAAGCTGTGCAGAACGCCATTGTTGCCTCCTTGGCGAAGGGCAAGCCACAGGTGGGAGTGGATGTCGCCGGGAAGGGCACGGCGGTGTCACCAATCGAGGTCGACTCCGAAGATAGCGGTGTGATGTGGGTTTAGATGTTGTTTAGGATGGTTGCAATTTCGGTTGTGTTTAATGCGAGTACAATTATTGTAATGGGTTTGTCGAGCTATATTGAGAAATATGTGCAATAGCAGCGTGTGAGTGCTTCCACTTTAGAAATTGTGTTTGTGCCATTTGCATGTTGCATTATCAACGTAGATTATTTGTAAACAATCCAATGAAAATCATCAGATTACAACCATCGGACGGGAGTGGCAGGATGGAAGAGAAGTTGGGACAGTGCCTTCGAGGGGAAGGAAGAGGAGGGGGCGTGACACTGGCAGGTGGGCCCTCCGAACACGTGACACTGATATGCGGGAGCGGGAGCACATGGTATTGCTAGTCTGTCCAGAGCAGGCGGACTTTGCAACGTGACAACAGCAAGCTGATTGGACCAATATAATAACTCGTCGAAGTATTATGGATTACTAAAAACTACAACTGGGGTACATTCGCACAACACGTATGCTCTAAGAACCTGAGAAGCATCACTTAAGTCTAATAGTAACGACAACACAAGTACTACATTTGCCTGTCGATCTTCTCGATACAAATGTAGAAATGCATCTGCCTGTTCGGTCCAACACCGACAAGGTACTGAGATGGCACGCATAGGATCGACCTTAGGTCCACATACTCCACCTCCCGTGGCGTTGGGCAGCTCGGCGCCTCGGCTAGCACAAGAATGCTATCCGATGACGGCGGCTGGGCGTTCGCCCACATGCGCACCGTGTAAACGGGATAGGCGCACGAGACCGACCTAACGCATACGGCACCCACGATGGTGGGCCCGGCTCTGGTTCCTAGAACACCGGCGGTGATGGTCAGGACGAAAACAGAGCCGTCCCCCTAGAAAATTAGCAGGCGGCGTGCCGAGTCAGTGAACGACACCTGCTCTTGGAGAAGTTGGGCTTGCCCGTACGAGATCCTAATCACTTCGATCATGTGCCCCTCTGCAAGGTGGACGACGAGCTCTGCCGGCGGGCTGGTGTAGTTGCAGCCCGGCTCCGTGCAGGAGCACGCGCCGTGTGGGCACGCGAGCTCATGGAGAGGGAGCTCATGGTAGGAGTAACAGTGAAAGCATCCTGGATGGGAGCACACGAGCGGGAACGCCGCTGCAAAGTTGCGCACGAGGATCTCCAGATTCTTGGGCTAGAACATCTGCCACATCTGAAGTTCGTCGAGAAATCGGAAAAAAGATCAGCAGTTATATTGGCGAATAGAAGGAATATGTAGGATAAGTTCAAAAGCTTGTAAAATGATTTCTTACCATGAAGGTAGCGACCGAAGAATTGGCGGATGTTGTTGGCTTGCGGCTACGGCAAGATGGAAGTGAAGTGGGGAAAGTGGCTTCGAGGGGAAGGAAGAGAGTACGGGGAGGAAGAGAAGTAACGGGGACGTGACACTGGGATATGGCCCACTGAACTCATGAGTCGTAACACTCGCAACATGCCAGTTTGTCCAGAGCAAGCGTGGCCAATCATGCAGCAGAACAGCCTACTCGAGGATCGCTCTCGCGAAGACCATCCCAATCGTCCAAGCGCCCCAATCGAACGGTATGTAACAATCGTCAAGCATAACAACTATGTTATGGCGTGCCTTCTAGAAGACACGGTCTAACGGTGGATCCATTGGGGGGCAGTGCTAGTTATAGTATAAGAATAAGCATGAAATGACTCAAATGGATCCATATGTGATTTGTGGAAAGAACACACATGCAATGACACTGGTGGATCCATAGGTGGATTGTGAAAAGAGCACACATGCAATGACACCGGTGGATCCATATGTGGTATGTGAAAAGAACACACATGCAATGACTCCAATTGTTGTTAGTAAAAAGAACACATATGCAATGACACTGGTGGATCCTTGTGTGGATTGTGAAAAGAACACACATGCAATGACATTAGTGCTGGTTTTAGTATAAGAACACACAAGCAATGACTCTAGTGGGTCCATATGTGATTTGTGGAAAGAACAAACATGCAATGACACTGGTTGATCCATGTGTGGTTTGTGGAAAGAACACACATGCAATGACTCTAGTGGTTGATCCATGTGTTGTTTGTAGAAATAACACACATGCAATGACTCTAATGGATCCATAAGTGGTTTATGGAAAAGAACAAACGTGCAATGACCACTGGTTGATCCATATGTGGTTTTTGGAAAAGAACACACATGCAATGAATAGTGCTGTATCCATAAGTGGTTTGTGGAAAGAACACACATGCAATGACACTGGTTGATACATATGTGGTTTGTGGAAAGAACACACGTGCAACGACTCTAGTGCTAGTTTTAGTATAAGAACACACACACGATGACTCTAGTGTGTCCACATGTAGTTTGTGAAAAGAACACACATGCAATGACCACTAGTTGATCCATAAGTTGTTTGTGGAAAAGAACACACATGCAATGACTCTAGTGGTTGATCCATAAGTGGTTTGTGGAAATAACACACATGCAATGGCCACTGGTTGATCCATAAGTGGTTTGTGGAAAGAACACACATGCAATGGCCACTGGTTCATCCATAAGTGGTTTGTGGAAAGAACACACATGCAATGAGTCTAGTGGATCCATGTGTGGTTTATGGAAAAGAACACACATGCAATGAGTCTAGTGCTGGTTTTAGTATAAGAAAACACATGCAATGACTCTAGTGGGTCCACACGTGGTTTGTGAAAAGAACACACATGCAATGACCACTGGTTGATCCATATGTGGTTTTTGGAAAAGAACACACATGCAATGAATACTGGTGGATCCATGTGTGGTTTGTGGAAAGAACACATGCAATGACTCTAGTGCTGGTTTTAGTATAAGAACACACAAGCAATGACTCTAGTGGGTCCATATGTGATTTGTGGAAAGAACACACATGCAATGACACTGGTTGATCCATGTGTGGTTTGTGGAAAGAACACACATGCAATGACTCTAGTGGTTTATCCATGTGTGGTTTGTGGAAATAACACACATGCAATGACTCTAATGGATCCATAAGTGGTTTGTGGAAAAGAACACACGTCCAATGACCACTGGTTGATCCATATGTGGTTTTTGGAAAAGAACACACATGCAATGAACATTGGTGGATCCATAAGTGGTTTGTGGAAAGAACACACATGCAATGACCACTGGTTGATCCATATGTGGTTTGTGGAAAAGAACACACATGCAATGAGTCTAGTGGATCCATGTGTGGTTTGTGGAAAAGAACACACATGCAATGAGTCTAGTGCTGGTTTTAGTATAAGAACGGACATGCAATGACTCTAGTGGGTCCACATGTGGTTTGTGAAAAGAACACACATGCAATGACCACTGGTTGATCCATATGTGGTTTTTGGAAAAGAACACACATGCAATGAACACTGGTGGATCCATGTGTGGTTTGTGGAAAGAACACACATGCAATGACTCTAGTGCTGGTTTTAGTATAAGAACACACAAGAAATGACTCTAGTGGGTCCATATGTGATTTGTGGAAAGAACACACATGCAATGACACTGGTTGATCCATGTGTGGTTTGTGGAAAGAACACACATGCAATGACTCTAGTGGTTGATCCATGTGTGGTTTGTGGAAATAACACACATGCAATGACTCTAATGGATCCATAAGTGGTTTGTGGAAAAGAACACACGTGCAATGACCACTGGTTGATCCATATGTGGTTTTTGGAAAACAACACACATGCAATGAACATTGGTGGATCCATAAGTGGTTTGTGGAAAGAACACACATGCAATGACACTAGTTGATCCATATGTGGTTTATGGAAAGAACACACGTGCAATGACTCTAGTGCTAGTTTTAGTATAAGAACACACATACAATGACTCTAGTGGGTCCACATGTAGTTTGTGAAAAGAACACACATGCAATGACCACTGGTTGATCCATAAGTTGTTTGTGGAAAAGAACACACATGCAATAAACACTGGTGGATCCATGTGTGGTTTGTGGAAAAGAACACACATGCAATGACACTGGTGGATCCATAGGTGGATTGTGAAAAGAACACATATGCAATGACACTGGTGGATCCATAAGTGGTTTGTGGAAATAACACACATGCAATGGCCACTGGTTGATCCATAAGTGGTTTGTGGAAAGAACACACATGCAATGGCCACTGGTTGATCCATAAGTGGTTTCTGGAAAGAACACACATGCAATGAGTCTAGTGGATCCATGTGTGGTTTGTGCAAAAGAACACACATGCAATGAGTCTAGTGTTGTTTTAGTATAAGAAAACACATGCAATGACTCTAGTGGGTCCACATGTGGTTTGTGGAAAGAACACACGTGTGGCGCCCAGCAAAAACCACTACTAGAAAATCGCGGTGTTTTTGTGCATTGCATCATCATGACATAACTATCATGTTCATCATGCCTCATTGCATGGATCATAATTGAAATTGTTGCATTATAATTATTGCAATGCATTTGGTTCTTGATAATTTATTTGATCTTGGTATTTGCCTATCTCTATTTTAGTACCTGCTTGGTGCCATGTGTGAAACCATAATGTTAGGTTGGTTTTTGTTTGTCAAATGCCCAAATTGAGTTGGGGGTACCATCTCTTAAATCTACTCTAGCCCTATCTTGTGGACTCATGTTGTTCAAAAGATCAAATCTAAAATTGTACCATATAATACAAATGGGTTATTTTAGTTGTTTGGATTTAATTCATGTCCATGTGTATTTGTGTGGATCCATCCATAGCTTGCCTCAAGAACTTCCCTATTCTCTACCATGCATAGACATGTGGATTCTATTTGTTTTTTATTTATTTAATCAACAGTCATATGATCTATGTACGGATCCACCTTTTAAATCTTGCATGCTGGCTCATGCCACCCTGTATCTTGCATCAACTCCAATCTATCCTAATCTTGCATCTACCTTTCATGCTCTCCGATTCCATCTACCTTTTCTTCCATATCAATGTCACCGGATACATGCATATTTTCTATTTATATGAGTTCCTACGTATGTATCATGTTATTCATATCTCTACTCTTATTTAATTAATTTATTTATTTTTCCACATCTGTATGTTTAGCTGCTATTTTAAAACTCTCTAAAAAACCTATTCTAATTCTATTATATTTAGACTCTCTTATGCCATAATATTCCCCTCTTTATCTTCTTTGAAATATTCCCTCTTGTCCATTATTTTAAATCTCTATAAATGATTTTAATATGACAAGCAAGGTTTGTACCAATATTCTGCAAGTGTTCTCTATCTTGTTTTACGTCCCTCCCAAACTCTGAATATTTTTTTTAAAACAAATTTAAAATTAATCCTAAACGGCAATCTGGGAGGTTGTTTTTTTCCCTTTCCGAGAGATAGCTGTGTAGTTCTGAACCCATCCAAGCCAGCCTCCTTTTCTCTGAACCTGAACCTACCTAGTCGTGTCGGAACTCTGAACCTAGAGACTGGTCCTATTTCTCTTCTTGCCGAGCGCACACGCCTCGCTCGTGCTCGCCTCCTGCCAGCCTTGCGTGACCATGTCCACAAAAACCAGCACTGGAATCTGCCTATCCAACCACTCCTTCATCCATACCTATCCCTTCCCATTTTCCCCCCTTCACTTATACGTCTTCTCCACGGGAACCTTGCTGCCATAGCCACGGGCTCGTGCGCCTTCCCGCGGTCAAAGTAGCCACCACCACCAACCGCTCTGTAACACCCTCGAATCGGCCCTATGCAAGTTTTAGCACTTTCCACCAAACCCGCATAGAAATGATTCAAGGACGCCCACCAGGCACTTTCGTGCGGGTGGAAAACGAAGTAATACCATTACACAACAGTCCTCGATGGGACCCACATAACAGATATATATACAGCACGACTCCAAGAGTCAAGAATACAGATATACACTACAAAGATCCAAATCACCTTGAAAACGATACAGCATCTGAGTACGGATAAGATGCAAATGGGGCTAAGAGCCCTGAAGAATAACCAATGGCGTCCATAACCCTACCCAGGCCAAGCCGGAAGGGTAACTCTGCTAACGACGTCGATCTCAAACCTGCTAAAACAAAAGGGGTGCCGATAAGGGGCAAAGAAAAAGAGGAGTGTCAGTACTGAGGCCAGTACACGGCGAGACTAGAATTCGGCGGCTCTCGCCTACATAGGTATGGTGGACTAAAGCGGCAGCGCAGCAGCCCTAAACAACCTATAGAGACTCAGTAAAACTGGTGGCTATTAGAGAGGAGTAAGAAAGACCTATTCGGATCCAAACTGATACTAACACCAAACATACCCATCCCGGCCTCGATCTCTCCGCCCCACCTTGGAATCCTCGCCCTCTCCCCCTGCGAGCCTCGCCTTCTTCCTCCCCTTCGGCAACTGCCGCCGCCAGCGCGCGATGCCGCCTCCGGCTGGAGCCCTGCCTCGCCGCCTTCGTCGCCTACCCCGCCACCAGTTCCCGCCGCCACGCGGCCGTTCCCTCGCCGGCCATCGCCCTCCGCCTCGGCCCCTGGGCCTCGCTCCCCTCTCCGTCTGCGCCGTCTCGCCGGAGCGCGGGCGACCCATCCCACGCGCCCCTGCCTCGCCGGGCTCCGCCGTCCGCCGGGCCTCCTCCTCCCGTACCCGCGCGGCTCCTCACCGGCCAAACCCCGTCACCGGACCTCCTCTCGCCAGCCCCTGCACGCCAACGCCTCGTCCGCATCCTCCTCTCCGACGCCGCCTCCCTCGGCCATCGTTGCTCCCTCGTGTCCCTGCCTCGGCAACCGCCGCCCGCCGGCGACCCTCTGGGTCGCTTGGGCGCGTCCACCTCTGCCCTCCTCTGCGAGCCGGCCGAGTCGGGTTCCCTTCTGTCTGCCGCCAGAGGCGTCGTCATCCCTCCTACCCCGTGCAGGAGCATCCCCCCAGCATTCCCCGTCGTTGGCCGCCTCCACTTCGACTCCAGCTGCCCGCCGTGCTTCCTCTTCCGGGTCCCTTTTCAACCGCACCTCTCCAGGTCCTTGCCTGTGTGTTTGCGCTAATTGATGTCCCGTGATTTGTTTGGCTGCGTGATCTGGAGGCTATCTAGTATTTTGTGAGTATGTGGGGTTGCTAACAAGATTTCCCGATGACACTTGAAGAGCTACATACAAGATCTCCTTCACGGTTTTCCGAAGCCCCGAGTTCCCCTCCCGAACCGAGTTCTTCAGCATGTACGACAAGATCTATTCTGTTGCCCGAGAACGTTCCCGCCGAGACCAATCCCCGTCGAACCCTGTCGAACCCCGGACCCCCGGAACCCAAGACCTGCCGAACCCAGATGTGTGACCCTAAGCCCTATCTTATAAATGCTATATACAAAACCTGTTGCATAATAATTGTTCATCTCGCATGCATATCATAATCATGCCGGATCTTCTGCCGTAGTATTAAATATTGCATCCGGTGTTTCTTTTAGTGCTTTGCTTCTTCGCGGATTAGGCCGATGAGTTGATGCGAGTATCGCCAAGTTCTCCGAATATGAACCTTCGACAGTGTTTCCCCAGGCGAGCATCTCTTCCCCTTCTACCTATTTTGCATTTATAGTCTTTATTTCCTCTAGTTGATCTATTACTATCTGTGTCGCGATGCTTTAGTTTCCGAACACCAGTTATATCCCGTGCAGCCTCTATATTGCCTTGGACACCTCCTATCACCCGTGTTTGGTAGATAGCTGGCCTTGCGAGTCGTAGCTGCTTGCTTAGGTGCGATCTCGTGTTGTCAAGTACCACAGTTGTTGAAATGCTGGAAGATGCTTATTGGTGGAGATGCTTACTGGTGGAGATGATCATGACTTTAAATACAACTATTAAAATGCTAGATATAACTAATGCAGAGGCATCGGTGGGCAATAGATGTTATTTGGTTATTCCATGCTCACTTGTGTCCCGTAGGACCCCGAGTACTTGATACATGTTCCTTGATTTTTCGCACTATCCACATCCGGGAGGCCGTGGACCCCCCTGAGCCAGAGCTTGATTCATTTCTATTTCTTGGGGCCACAAAGTAGTTTAGGGCTTTATTACTATCCTGTACCTATGCCATGTTTTACTACTTTATTTAAGATTGTGCGTGGAGCACCTGTACTGTTTTGGATCGTGGAATGTTTTCGCGGTATCGACAAGCCCAGACACACTTTCGGGTTCCCAGTCGTTTACAGCCATTGTCACAAACCCTGGGTCCGTTTCGGAGCCGGCCAACTTCGTTGCGGGTAGCTTAGTGGGGTGGCCCCTGAAATATTTCTGAATCCTGTGATTGCTTTGTCGTGAATGCCTCGTTGGGTTTTGAGTTGGTTTTTCCGAGGTTGATCAAGTGTGTGTTGCTATTTGTGCACCCCTGCAGGGTAAAACTTTCTGAAAGCCGTCCACGGTTATGGACGACTTGGAGCACAGTATCTCGATCATAGACAAGCATAACTAAAGTAGTGCTATAAACTTGACTTAATATATGACTAGTAATCAGGTTCAACTACAACAGAATGGATATTAAAAATGCCAACAACTGATGGATCTGGGTTGTTTTGTTATATATGCCTAGTAAGTATTGCAACTCCAATGGAATGTGATAAAAGTGCCAACCACTGCTGGGTTTTGGGATTTCTTAGGACAATTATATCTGACTAGTAAATGTTCCAACTACAACGGAATGGTGATAAAAACGGCCCACTACTTATGCTATCAGGATGACTCCTGCTATCTATATCTGATTAGTAATTGTTGCAACTATAATGGAATGAGTAAAATTGCCAACTGTGTGAGTTCCTTGGTCCGACTTCCTCGTTTGGACTCGAGGGGGAAATACCAGGATGGGTTTGTTTGGTGTTAGCTTCAGGTTGAATCCGAATAGGTCTTTCTTATCCCTCTCTGATAACCGCCAGTTGTATCGAGTCTCTATAGGTTGTTTAGTGCCGCTGCGCTGCCGCTCCAGCCCACCATACCTATGTAGGCGAGAGCCGCCGAATTCTAGCCTCGCCATGTACTGGCCTCAGTACTGACGCTCCTCTTTTTCCTTTGCCCTTTGTCGGCACCCCTTTTGTTTTACCAGGTTTGAGATCGTCGTCGTTAGCAGGGTTACCCTTCCGGCTTGGCCTAGGCAGGGTTATGGACGTCATTGGTTATTCTTCAGGGCTCTTAGCCCCATTTGCATCTTGTCCGTAGACGGACGCTCTATCGTTTTCAAGGTGATTTGGATCTTTGTACTGTATATATGTATTCTTGACTCATGGAGTCGTGTTGTATATATATCTGTTTTGTGGGTCCCATCGAGGATTGTTGTGTAATGGTATTACTTCGATTTCCACCCGCACGAAATTGCCTGGTGGGCATCCTTGAATATCTTCTAGGTGCTTTGAACTTTGTTGATATTTTAGTATCATCTTAGTAATTTGTATCCTTTAATCTTGGTTAATTCCATTTTGGTATTATTTTGGATTATTATTATTCTCCATTATGGTACTGACTTGTGTTTTATATCAATCACAGGATGGCACCACCACGCTATTCTGAGGAGGACATACCACCTGAACTGGGGGCTGCGTTGGCAAGTATTGCTAATGCCTTGGGAGCAATGCAGCAGAACCAGCAGCGATTTGAAGAAAGTGTCAGGAGGAATGAGTTTGTTCCGCTACCTCCACCTCCCAAGCGAGGAGACATCAAGAGTTTTCTGAAGTTCAACCCGTGCCACTTTGAGGTGTCTGATCAGCCTCTGGACGCAGATGATTGGCTGCGTGAGATGTCAAGGTTACTGATGACTGCTGATGTTCCTGAGCAAGAATGGGTAAAATGTGCCACTCACCTTCTGAAGGAAGATGCAGCTTTGTGGTGGGAGAATTACCTGAAGGCAAACCACTCTGAGTTTCAGCCTACTTGGGAACAGTTCATTGGAGCTTTCAAAGAGCAATATCTGTCAGAAATTGTCATGGAAAGGATGAAGGAAGTGTTTCTCAACCTCAAGCAGGGCAATGACAATGTCAATACCTATATCAGAAACTTCATGAATCTTTCTCGGTATGGTGGCGATGAGATCTCTGATGATAAGAAGAAGCAAAAGAGGTTCAGACAAGGGCTCAATGCATCAATCAAATATGCAATCACTCATGCAAGGCCGGGGTCTTTTCTAGAACTCCAACATACAGCTCTGCAGGAAGAAGCAAGTAGGCAAGTGTTTGAGGAGTCCAAGAAACACAGCCGCGATGCAGCAAGCTCTTCAGCTATGACAGCTCCTTCTAAGCATCGTATCTGGGTTCCTAACACCCCACCGTCGCTCCCGGCTCCACCAAGACCTTCAAGCTACACGACAAGGCCACCAAACTCCTTCACTGCTGCTCCCAGGGGCTACAACCACAACTACCCTGGAGCGCCTGGTGGAGTCCCTGGCTACGTTGCTCCACGTCCACCTGGTGCTTGTTACACTTGTGGGAACACTTGACATCAACACTGGAATTGTCCAATGAACAACAAAGCTCTTCCTCCACCACCTCCAAGACCTGCGGCAAGCTCTTCTATGGTTCGTGCACCTCCACCGCGGGCTCTCAACATCAACACCAAGCCCGGGTCTACTGTTGCTCGTGCCAACTGTGTCAACGTCGCTCAAGCTGAGCATGCACCTGGAGTTGTGATGGGTATGCTTCCTGTTAACTTAGTCCCTGCACGAGTTTTGTTTGATTTCTAGTGCATCGCATTCATTTGTGTCTCACAAATTTGCAAATGAGCATGAGCTAGCTATAGACCAGCTGGATAAAAAGTTAATGGTTCTTTCTCCCGGGGCAAGATTGTTATCTACCAAGATCAGCCATGGCAATCAAATTGAGATTGGTGGTTCTTCTTTTCTGGCCTCATTGATTATTCTGGGCAACTCGGACATTGATGTTATCTTGGGCATGGATTGGTTAACAGCAAATGCAGTTGTGATTGATTGTGTTGAACGCTCAGTTTCTCTGAAAATTCCTGAAGGTCATATAGTCTATTCTCCAAGTCTGACTCTTGTAATTCAGCTTTTCTCTTTGGCGACTCTGAATGTTGATGATATGGAAGCTATTCAGAGTGTTCCAGTGGTCTGTGAGTTCCCAGATGTTTTTCCGGAAGAGTTGCCAGGTATGCCTTCTGACCGAGAGGTCGAGTTTGTGATTGAGCATGAACCTGGAACCGCTCATATCTCCAAGCGGCCTTATAAAATGGGTCCTGCTGAGTTGGCTGAACTCAAACGTCAGCTTGATGAACAAGAGAAGTTGGGTTTCATTCAGCACAGTACTTCTTCTTGGGGTAGCCCAACCATCTTTGTGAAGAAGCGAGACAAGACTGATAGACTTTGTGTTGATGATACGGATCAAGCCAATGATCCTATGTTTTGTCCCGATCTTTCACAGCGAGTCAACCCGGATAGTAATCCTTCCAATCACGCGATGAACGCAACCTGAAGAAGAGGAATCAATCTAGCAAGTAATGTGATGAAGATCACCACGCCTCAAATCTGAGCACGACAATCCTTCATGAACACAAGAACCTCCGCAGCAATAATATGATAAACAGTATCGCCATCCCCGGAGGGTTGATACACGATGGAGCACAATATAGTTTTTAGACTAAACAACTGAACTCCCCTAACTTGGAAGTGAAGATGCTTCCACGGTCTGAACTGATCTCAAGGGGAACTCCATATAGAGAGACAATTCTATTGATATAGAGCTCAGCCAACTGAATTGATATGGGCATGAAGGAGGAGGTGAAGCCTAATTTCAGGACTCCACCAAGCTAGGTGATGCGGGCGCATACCACTGATGATTGGCACGCCAGGACGACCTATGATATGTAATGATAAGTCTAAGGTTGTGTCAAATATTATTGCTATGTTATTGAGTCCGAGTCTAGGTTAGGTTCGAGTCCGTTGTGTGTTCGGTTTGGGTCTATCCAACCGACTAGTTGCAGGCCTCCTATATAAAGGAGCCATCCACCTAGGGTTTAGGGGAGTTCAGTTGTTTAGTCTAAAAACTATATTGTGCTCCATCGTGTATCAACCCTCCGGGGACGGCGATACCGTTTATCATATTATTGCTGCGGAGGTTCTTGTGTTCATCAAGGATTGTCGTGCTCAGGTTTGAGGCGTGGTGATCTTCATCATGTTACTTGCTGGATTGATTCCTCTTCTTCAGGTTGCATTCATCGCGTGATTGGAAGGATTACTATCCGGGTTGACTCGCTGTGAAAGATCGGGACAAAACATATGATCATTGGCTTGATCCGTATCAAGTGGTATCAGAGCTTTCGTTGATCACAACGTGTTTTTGGGTCATCTGTGGACTATTTTGCTACAAGTAATTTACAGATCAATTTGTTTGGAGAAGAGATTGGGAGGCGAGTTCTTGGGCTAGATTGAAATCACAGATCTAATCCTGCAGCGTTTTGATCAGATCCAATCAAGGGGATTCCACGCCACCTGAACTTTTTGCCTGACCGTACGGATCGCTCCAAGGCAGCGATCGCATCACCTCGATCTCGCCCCGCGCCCTCGCGCGATCGGGGAATCGCTCGGTCTCGCCCTGGGCGACCACGGAAACCGCCCGGCCGCACTCCAACTTCCAGCGTGGGCCAGCCCATCAGGAGTACTCCTCGCGCATCCGACTCCTATACGTGAAAAGGAAGGAGTCCTCCTTGCGCGCGCCTGGCGATCGAAGCCTTCCCGTGTTGGCGCGTCGCTCGAGAGGAAACCGGATCGAAGTGTCGATCGGCCTGAACCTCGCGCGCGCCTGGCGCCTTCGCTTTGCCTGTGCCTGACCGATCCGCCCGCACCGTTTCCACGTTGCTCGCTCGCACGCCTAGGGACAGACACATCTGTCCCTGAGCGAGGCTGTTCCGATCGATCGAAGAAAAAAAGAAAGTTGGATCGGTTTTGGTGGTACGTACAGATTTGGAAAGAAAAGATTGACCGCGTGGAGTCAGTTAAAAAAAAGAAAGAAAGAGGAGGCCTGATCGCGTTTCCAGATCGCTCGGGATCTCAGGGCATTGAAAAAAAAAGAAGGAAAAAGTCCTCTCGCTATCGCTCGAGCGCAGAGGCGTCTGCTCTCTTGCGTGAAGTATTATAGCGTGGGAAAAAAGAGTGCACTGCCACGAATTGTCTGTCTTGGACTGTTTGTCTCTATCGTGGACTGCTTTGAGTCGATTTTCGACTGCACTACGTTTCTGTCACGACACGTAGCGTCAGTTTAGCCGTATTTTTGGCAGATTTTTTTTCCTGTGACGGAACAAGATAGGACATGATGGATCTTTAGGACAACGTTAGTGGTTTGTCAGCAAGGGACGTATACACTGATTTTTTAGACACGACGAATCGTGTACCCGTTGATTTGTCAAAAAGGACATGATACCTACTACATACTGCAACCTCAGCAGAATACAAGATATGGGAAGAGACAATGCAATCTGGTTTTCGCTTATGTGTTGATCTTTCTCCAGATCTGCAGTTTGACGACACTATCGTTTTTCGTCTTGCAAAAAGGCGTGAGGACGCGCGAATTTTCCAGTGGTGGAATATGGACACACGTACGCGAGGTGTCTCAATAAATACTGTTTGGGAGGACTAAAAAAGTTTTTACGTGCTAAATTTTTGGCACCATCAGAGATAGAGAACAAGGTGATTGTTCCGGAGGATGTTGTACCATTGAGTGGGCTGAATTTGCAACTCAAGAAAGTACAAGGCGATGCTTGCATGACAGTTGACAAGGGCCAGCGTTGGAATTTATTTCAGGCGCAGTGTATGATCAAAGGCAAAGCATGCAAGTTGATTGTTGATGGAGGAAGCTGTACTAATGGCATTAGCAAGGCAATGGTGGCAGCATTGGGTTGTCTACATGGCGTATTCCTGAACCTAAGCATCTACAGTGGTTAAATAGCTGCGGTATGGTGAAGGTAACTCATAAGGTGCGTGTGCCATTTACAGTTGGTGATTATATTGATGAGATTGAGTGCGATGTGTTGCCATTGGAGGTATGTGGGCTGTTACTTGGTCATCAATGACAGTATGATCGCAACGTTACACATGCTGGAAGAGCAAATACATATTCTTTTGTGCATGGTGGCAAACAGCAGACTTTGAAGCCTATGCAGGATGTTGATATAAAGTCTAATGTAGAGCTGGTGGTACATAAGGAGAAGGTGCGCAAGGCTAAGCCAAAATCTGGGCTAGCTAAGGTGCAGGATGGAGAGCATGATGCGAAGTGCGACAATGTTGATATTGCTTCAGCTATGCCTGTAGATGACAAGTCAGTGGAACTTGTTAGTGACAAGCCAATTGAAGTCCATCCTCTTATTGTTGAGAGGAAGGATGTTGCAACATGTGTTCTGAAGGTTGTATGTGTTGACACAGGTGTTCAGACGGATGATATTTGTGCTCCTGATGTTCTAGTGCATGTGGTGCAGCGGGGTAACAAGAGCAGTTTTGTTAGCACACCTGTGAGGCGTTTTGTTGGGACAGTTGTGCGATGCATAGAGGCAAGGATGGACATGTTTGTCAGTTGTGTGGTCCAGGCATTACTCATCTTATGCAGGGTCGTGCAAAGAAGGTCCATGTTCAGCAACTATGGGTTCCAACAAAAGTTGAGAAGAAGAAGAAGACGATGGCACCTAGGTCCAAGCTCGTATGGAGACGTAAGGAGGTGCAGGCGCCAAGGGCTGTATCAAGTCGAGCAGGCCAAGAGGGAGGATGTGGTGAGGAAGGCAAGCAAGACTTGAAGATGGCGAAGACGCGTGAAGCGATTGTTCATATCACGCCACCTTTCCGACCCGACCCACAAGCGTTGGGGACAACGCTTCTTGAAGGGGGGGGTGATGATATGGGCATGAAGGAGGAGGTGAAGCCTAATTTCAGGACTCCACCAAGCTAGGTGATGCGGGCGCATCCCACTGATGATTGGCACGCCAGGACGACCTATGATATGTAATGATAAGTCTAAGATTGTGTCAAATATTATTGCTATGTTACTGAGTCCGAGTCTAGGTTAGGTTCGAGTCTGTTGTGTGTTCGGTTTGGGTCTATCCAACCGACTAGTTGCATGCCTCCTATATAAAGGAGCTAGGCACCTAGGTTTTAGGGGAGTTTAGTTGTTTAGTCTAAAAACTATATTGTGCTCCATCGTGTATCAACCCTCTGGGGACGGCGATACCGTTTATCATATTATTGCTGCGGAGGTTCTTGTGTTCATCAAGGATTGTCGTGCTCAGGTTTGAGGCGTGGTGATCTTCATCACGTTACTTGTTGGATTGATTCCTCTTCTTCAGGTTGCGTTCATCGCATGATTGGAAGGATTACTATCCGGGTTGACTCGCTGTGAAAGATCGGGACAAAACATAGGATCATTGGCTTGATCCTACCACCTGATACGGATCAAGCCAATGATCCTATGTTTTGTCCCGATCTTTCACAGCGAGTCAACCCGGATAGTAATCCTTCTAATCACGCGATGAACGCAACCTGAAAAAGAGGAATCAATCCAGCAAGTAACATGATGAAGATCACCATGCCTCAAACCTGAGCACGACAATCCTTGATGAACACAAGAACCTCTGCAGCAATAATATGATAAACGGTATTGCCGTCCTCGGAGGGTTGATACACGATGGAGCACAATATAGTTTTTAGACTAAACAACTGAACTCCCCTAAACCCTAGGTGGCTGGCTCCTTTATATAGGAGGCCTGCAACTAGTCGGTTGGATAGACCCAAACCGAACACACAACGGACTCGAACCTAACCTAGACTCGGACTCAATAACATAGCAATAATATTTGACACAACCTTAGACTTATCATTACATATCATAGGTCGTCCTAGCGTGCCAATCATCAGTGGGATGCGCCCGCATCACCTAGCTTGGTGGAGTCCTGAAATTAGGCTTCACCTCCTCCTTCATGCCCATATCAGTTGACTATCGGGCTCTCAATGCTAAAACCATCAAGAATAAATATCCCCTTCCGCAGATTAATGACCTCTTGGATCAACTAGCGGAGCTGTGGTATTCTCTAAGCTTGATTTGAGAAGTGGATATCATCAAATCAAGATTCGCAAGGAAGATGTTCCCAAAACAGCTTTCACCACCCGCTATGGCCTGTACGAGTACACGGTCATGTCTTTCGGTCTCACCAATGCACCTGCCACCTTCTCGAGGCTTATGAACTCGGTTTTCATGGAGTATCTTGATAAGTTCATTGTGGTCTATCTGGATGACATTCTAGTCTATTCTAAGTCAAAAGAAGAACATGAAGAACACCTTTGGTGTGTCCTAAACAAGCTTCGTGAGAACCACATGTATGCAAATTTCTCCAAATGTGAGTTCTGGCTGCCTGAAGTCACCTACCTTGGTCACGTCATCTCTGCCAAGGGCATTGCCGTCAACCTAGAAACTGTAAAGACAATTGTTGACTGGCTTCCTCCTGTAAATGTCAAAGAAGTCCGGAGTTTCCTTGGTTTGGCTAGTTACTGCTGTCGCTTCGTTCAGAACTTCTCAAAGATTGCGAAACCTCTTACCGATCTCCTCAAGAAAGGCAAGAAATACCTTTGGACTCTTGCATGTCAAGCAAGCTTTGAAACACTCAAAGAGAAGCTCACTTCCACACCAGTCTTGGTTCCTCCAGATACATCAAAGCCTTTCCAGATATTCTGTGACGCCTCATTGCAAGGATTGGGTGCAGTCCTTATGCAAGAAAAACAAGTTATTGCTTATGCCTCTCGACAGTTGAAGACGCATGAGATCAACTATCCTACACATGACCTCGAACTCGCAGCAGTTGTCTTTGCTTTGAAAGTATGGAGGCATTACTTGCTTGGCAACCGTTGTGAGATCTTTTCTGATCACAAGAGTCTGAAGTATATCTTCACACAGTCTAATCTCAACCTTCGTCAGAGGAGGTGGATTGAAGCAATCAATGATTTCGATTTGACCATCAACTACACTCCGGGCAAAGGTAATGTCATGGCCGATGCTCTCAGCCGAAAAGCATGTCAACAACCTCATGGTGGAAGAACAACAGCCTCTCTTGTGCGAGGAATTCCACAAGCTCAATCTTGAAATTGTTGAACAAGGGTATCTTCTGAACCTTCTGGCAACACCTCTCTTGGAAGAAAAAGTTCGCTCCATTCAACTTGGCGATCCTTACACTAAAAAGATCATCTCCAACATTCAGCTTCCAAAGTATGAGTCCTTCCACGTCGACGACCAAGTCACTCTTTTCTTTGAACACCGGATGTTTGTTCTGAACTACCCGGGTTTAAGAGAGCAAGTTCTTAAGGAGGCGCATGATTCTGTTCTTTCTATCCACCCTGGAAGCACTAAGATGTACATGGACTTGAAAACACAATATTGGTGGCCTAGGTTGAAACGATATTGTGCTAAGTATGTCTCGGAGTGTGATGTCTGTCGCAGAGTTAAAGCTGTCCATCAGAAACCTTCCGGTCTTCTACAGCCATTGAAGCCTCCGGAATGGAAATGGGAGAAAGTAGAGATGGACTTCATCACTGGTTTTCCAAGGTCGCAGAAGGGAAACAATGCAATCTTTGTTGTCATCGACAGGCTTTCTAAAGTGGCTCACTTCTTTCCCGTCAAGGAAACAATCTCTGCAATTCAGTTGGCTGAGCTCTATATCAATAGAATTGTCTCTCTGTATGGAGTTCCTCTTGAGATCAGTTCAGACCGTGGAAGCATCTTCACTTCCAAGTTCTGGGGACGTTTCCAAAATGCTTTGGGAACAAAATTGAACTTCAGCACAGCTTACCACCCTCAGTCGCAAGGACAAGTTGAAAGGATCAATCAGATTCTGGAAGATATGTTCCGTGCTTGCGTTATCTCTTTCAGCATGAAGTGGGAAGAATGCCTTCCTTATGCTGAATTCTCTTACAACAATAGCTTCCAGAAAATTCTAAAGATGGCACCATTTGAAGCTCTCTATGGTCGCAAATGCAGAACTCCGATTGGTTGGTCGGGCGCAGGTGAAAGAACATTGTTTGGCCCCGACATTGTAACTCAAGCGGAGGAGAAGGTTCACATCATTCTTGAAAATCTGAAGGTTGCTCAAAGTCGCCAGAAGAGCAACTATGACAGAAAGCACACGGACATGGAGTATGTCCCTGGTGATCTCGTTTACCTTCGTGTCACTCCCATGAGAGGCACGCACCGCTTTGGTATCAAAGGAAAGCTGGCTCCTAGATACATCGGTCCTTTCAAAATTCGTGGAAGAAGAGGAGAAGTTGCTTATGCTCTTGAGATCCCTGAAAAACTCAAGGTCCATGATGTTTTCCATATCTCTCAACTCAAGAAGTGCTTCAAGGATCCCGGTAGGACCGTGGACCATGAACTCATCAATCTCCAAGAAGATCTGTCTTATCAAGTACACCCCATAAAAATCCTTGAAGTCGTAGAGAGAAGGACTCGCAACAAGTCCATCAAGTTCTGCAAGGTGCAGTGGTCGCACAATTCCGTTGATGAAGCCACTTGGAAACGCGAGGATGAGCTCCGTGCCAAGTATCCTACCCTCTTTGTGTCTTCTTCTTCTTCCTAGAATCTCGGGGCGAGATTCCTGTTTAGTGGGGGAGAGTTGTAGCATCCCATCTGTCTAACATATGTAATGCTACATGGTCTAGTAATATAATGGCTACTTCCTACATATAGTTAGTTGCATCATCATTATATCATGCTCATGTCACCATGCCACATTGCATTTGAGCATCGTATAAAACCCTTTTCATTTGGTTCTTATCCCATATGCATTATATTGTATTACTTGTGTTTGCTTCTTGATAAATTGTTTCATGCCCAAGTTGAGTTGTGGGCATATCTATTATAATTCCACCACCCTTCTTTTGGTTCCATCCATCATCTCCACCATCTTAATTATATATGAGCCCATGTTCTTCTTTTGGTATTTATATCTAGCTGATAAATAATTGAGGATGGTTCCCTCTACTCTCTACATGCTCCCATACAATGGCTATACTTGTTTTCACAATATTGTGTATGGTAGCATGCTTGCCACCTTTTTATACCATGTGAACTGGTGATCTCATCTCACATATGGTTTGTTGAATTAGGATCATGTTTGAATTATGGTGTGGCTAGATGATAATAATAGTGGTATCTACCCACTAGCATAGGCCACATTCTTATTCATGCATGACCATGATTTTAATATACCATATGTATTGGAAGGCTTCCATAACCAAATTTGGAGGATTAATCCAAACTTGAATTCTTGTTAAAAACTAGTTGTTTTCACAACTAGCAACAATGCATTTAATGCATGCATGCCCCATGCAAGGATTGCCCTCCTTTTATCCCTGTCCTTTCTATTTTCTTTTTAGTTGGTTTGAATGGTTTTTGAATGGATCAAATTCAAATAAAATCAAATGGAAATGAAAGAAAACAAATCTACACCTAGCTACACCACACCACCAGCCCCATCGCATGCCCCTCTCCCCTGGTCCCCTCCCTTCCTCTCTTAGCAAAGCAACAAGAGAGAGAGGAGAGAAAAATCACCCGAGGCCCCTTCCTCTACTTTGCCAAAAAGGTGAAGACACCCCATGTGCCTCTCCCCTCTCTCCCTTATCACCCCAGGAAACCCTCAGGTCGAGATCTGGAAGCCCAGGCACCCCATCTTCCTCCCTCCTTCCTCCCTAGAAGGCCATGGCCACCACCTAGTAAAACCCTAGTTGTCCCTGCCTTGATCAAGTTTTGCATGTCCTGGTGCTCTCCAAGGCTAGCCAGGAGCACCGACGAGATCCTCTGCTTCCCCTTCTTCGGCCCGTACCAGCCCGGGGCCGGGACCTCGCCGGAGCAACCTAGCGCCGCCGTGAACCGAAACTAGACCGAGCTCGTCGTCCGCGAGCCCGTCGCAAGATCTCCACCACCTCCGTGCGTTCCAACCACTTCGGCGACACCACGGTGAGCCCCTGCATCTCCTAGACATGGTTCCCCTTCCTCTTGTGCATCGTAGCGCCGCAGCGTTTCATCAAACACCCTACGCGCGCGCCGTCACTAACGGACGTAGCTCGCCGAGCCCTGCCGGCCGCCCTGCGCGTGTCCTGGCGTGCGAGAAGGTGCGCCGAGGTTCCCTGCACCATCATCAACCATCTCCCGCATCCTAGCCTCACCGGATCTACCGTGCCGACGCCACCAGCACCGTGCCACTCGCCGTCGACGACGCAGACAACAACAGCACGCGCGGCCTCCTGCTTCGGTCCCTTCTGTTCTTCGAGTCCTAGCCGTCTCTGTGTTGCTCTTATTCGATCGTCATACGAACGAAAGTTGTAGGCCTGGTTGTCCTCTTCAAAACGGTATAAAGAACGAACAAAACCGAGTACCACAGCCCTCGTAATCGTCCTCAAAAAATCAGTCGATCTCGCAGGAATCGGATGACGATCTTCAGTTAAACCCAGCTGCTGTTTCTGCTGCTCTGTTCGTACAGATCTAGCCGACTCCACATCGTGTTTCAGCTCGCGATCCCTGAACCAAAGTCGTAGCCCTGCCCCCCTTGTTCCAACGAGCCGCCGCACACCTTTTCCGTCGAGGGACGCGACCAAGAATGTGCCCGCAAGTCGCTGCCGCCACTCGCACAACCGCCTGCAGTTTCAGAACTTCAGCACACTTCCGTTCGTCAGTTAAAAATCCCACACCATTCCTAGAGCCAACTCAAGTTACTTTCCGCCCCTATCAGATCACAAGGAAGCTCATAGCCCAGTGATTGCAACTACTGGCCCAAAACTTGAGGTCGTGGGTTCGATCCCCTGCGGCCTCTCTCTCTCTTTTTAATTCCAAGTTGTAGCCAGGCCCACCAGTCAGCCCCACCGAGCCACCTCGCCAGCCATGCCCAGTCAGCAACTCCCTGGCCCGCGCGTCAGCGAGTGTGGCTACCTTAGCCTGCGGTAACAAAAGTTCTCTAACCTTTTGAAATATCAGAAAATTGTGAAATATATACAATATGGATAAAATCATATCTTTAAATTGACAACCCCAAAAGTAATAAGTGATATATGTTTTCTTCCGAAAAGGCCAGGAATTCAAATATGCCATCTAAAATAATTTTTGAGCAATTTAAAATTTTAAAATTATTTAAATGCCAACAAATGCTTTTTCTTAATAAATTCATAACTTTAATTCCGTAATTCCAAATTCGACAAATAATATGTCTAAATCTCAGCGCGACGAGCCCGTTCTAACTATACATTCCATGTTCTGAATTGCAGCATGCATCATATAAATATAAAGAATACAGCAACTTATTTGGGAATAAAAAGTGACCAAAACTCAATAAAATGCTTTAATCTTGTACCCCACACCTCACCCATGCCATGCTACATTATTGCCATGCAAATTGTGCATCATTCATCATGGCATGCTTGGTTGTTTGTCGCATTTTATTTATAAGCTTGTGCACCTTATTTATGTTGGCCCTTGGTTGTTTGGTTCTTCTTTCGAATAGACGTCGAGCAGGGGAAATATCAGGAATCCCAGGAGTACTACCCAGATCCACCTCTCGCTTCAACTGAGCTGCCAGGCAAGCACTACCACATGCTTGCATACATATAGTACCTATTGCCTTTATCTTATTCTTGCATCATTGAGTCGCGATTGCATTAAAATGGAATCCCAAGTACTGCATAGCCTTTACTTTTAAACCCCACCGAGCCTGTTTCTCCCTCCTATGAGCCATTACTACATGAGTTATTTGAGCCATGCGAGTCGTAGAACAGCATGGGTAGGGTATGTGAGTGTTTGATGGAATGAGGTACCTAAACAACTTAACTGGAGTAGTAATGGGATAACTAATGAAAGTGGCACCGGTGAGCAATATCTGCTATTTGGTTTTTCATGCTCACTTGTGTCCCGTAGGACCCCGAGTACGTGATTCCTGTTCCTTGACTATTCGCACTATCCACATCCGGGAGGCCTTATGGACCCCCCTGAGCCAGAGCTTGATTCATTTCTATTTCTTGGGGCCACAAAGTAGTTTGGGGCTTTGTTACTATCCTGTACTTATGCCATGCTTTACTGTTTTATTTAAGATTGTGCGTGGAGCACCTGTACTGTTTTGGATGCGGAATGTTTTCGCGGTATCGACAAGCCCAGTCACATTTTCGGGTTCTCAGTCGTTTACAGCCATTGACGCAAACCTTGGGTCCGTCTCGGAGCCGGCCAACTTCGTTGCGGGTAGCTTAATGGGGTGACCCCCTAAAATATTTCTGAATCCTGTGATCGTTTTGTCGTGAATGCCTCGTTGGGTTTTGAGTTGGTTTTTCCGAGGTTGATCGAGTGTGTGTTGCTATTTGTGCACCCCTGCAGAGTAAATCTTTTTGAAAGCCGTGTCTGCGGTTATGGACGACTTGGAGAACAGTATCTCGATCATAGACAAGCATAACTAAAGTAGTGCTATAAATTTGACTAATATGTGACTAGTAATTCAGCTTCACTACAATGGAATGGATAATAAAAATGCCAACAACTGGTGGAACTGTGGTGATCCGTGTCGTACTATACCTGCCTAGTAAGTATTGCAACTCCAATGGAATGTGATAAAAGTGCCAACAACTGCTGGGTTTTTGGGATTCCTCAGGACAATTATATCTGACTAGTAAATGTTCCAACTACCACTGAATGGTTAACTAAAACTGCCCACTACTTATGCTATCAGGATGACTCATGCTATCTATATCGGATTAGTAAGTGCTGCAACTATAACAGAATGAGTAAAATTGCCAACTGTGTGAGTTCCTTGGTCCGACTTCCTCGTTTGGTCTCGAGGGGGAAATACCAGGATGGGTATGTTTGGTGTTAGTATCAGGTTGGATCCGAATAGGTCTTTCTTATTCCTCTCTAATAGCCGCTAGTTTTACTGAGTCTCTATAGGTTGTTTAGGGCTGCTGCGCTACCGCTTCAGTCCACCATACCTATGTAGGCGAGAGCCGCCGAATTCTAGCCTCGTCGTGTACTGGCCTCAGTACTGACACTCCTCTTTTCCTTTGCCCCTTGTCGGCACCCCTTTTGTTTTAGCAGGTTTGAGATCGACGTCGTTAGCAGGGTTACCCTTCCGGCTTGGCCTGGGCAGGGTTATGGACGCCATTGGTTATTCTTCAGGGCTCTTAGCCCCATTTGCATTTTATCCGTACTCGGATGCTGTATCGTTTTCAAGGTGATTTGGATCTTTGTAGTGTATATTTGTATTCTTGACTCTTGGAGTCGTGTTGTATATATATCTGTTCTGTGGGTCCCATCGAGGACTGTTGTGTAATGGTATTACTTTGTTTTCCACCCGCACGAAAGTGCCTGGTAGGCGTCCTTGAATCATTTCTATGCGGGTTTGGTGGAAAGTGCTAAAACTTGCATAGGACCGATTCGAGGGTGTTACAGAGTGGTATCAGAGCTCAGCAGTTGCGATACCCCACAAGTCCAGCCTGTAGGATAACCTAGCTAACGACCGAAGTAGAGATTCAAAACTATTTTGCAAAATCGGTTGGATAGATCTGATTAGGTCTGTTTTACTCCTTACCCTCTGCTATTCTCCTCTTACCTCTGCGTGTTTTGGATCTGTTCTCTTATCTTTTCTTCGAGTCCAGGAATTCTCGTGGTTGGGTTCCATCGTATCTTCAGGGTTTCGCTTCCTCCTTTGGTAACGGTGTTGCTACATCCGGTGTTCATGCTATCTGAGGAATCCTTCATCTGTTGGACTTCTCTTTGTTCCTTCTCGTGCCTTCCAGTGTTTTCCGACGCGACGACATCAGCTACGCCAGATCCGATGCAGAGTCTCCATCATTCCTTTGGTCTCCGAACATCGCTTGTAAAGATCTTCAGTCTGAATTCCGAGAGTTGGTTGCACGATTCTTTTGTTCATGTACAGAGTAATGCTTTGAGTGCGGGATGGAGTAGCTACCATACCACTACTCTTATCATTCGCTTTTGTACATTGAATGGGGCATCAATGCGATTTACTCCTTCTACGGAAGTTAAAGGTGACCTTATCTTTTGATACCTTTATCTTTGTCATTTGTTATCCGGAGTGTTCTCTCAACGGACGTGAGCAACGACCCCTTGTTGGTGGTGTCGCCGATTTCAAGGGGGACCAAGAATCTTTGTTAGTGGTGTCGCGAGGACTTACACGAAGCGAGAAGATCCAGATCATCGGTCTTCTTCCCCGTACCATGAGGCGGATCTCGAGGGCGAGATCCATTGTTAGTGGTGTCGAATTGTGGCGCCCCGCAAAAACCACTACTAGAAAATCGCGGTGTTTTTGTGCATTGCATCATCATGACATAACTATCATGTTCATCATGCCTCATTGCATGGATCATAATTGAAATTGTTGCATTATAATTATTGCAATGCATTTGGTTCTTGATAATTTATTTGATCTTGGTATTTGCCTATCTCTATTTTAGTACCTGCTTGGTGCCATGTGTGAAACCATAATGTCAGGTTGGTTTTTGTTTGTCAAATGCCCAAATTGAGTTGGGGGTACCATCTCTTAAATCTACTCTAGCCCTATCTTGTGGACTCATGTTGTTCAAAAGATCAAATCTAAAATTCTACCATATAATACAAATGGGTTATTTTGTTTGGATTTAATTCATGTCCATGTGTATTTGTGTGGATCCATCCATAGCTTGCCTCAAGAACTTCCCTATTCTCTACCATGCATAGACATGTGGATTCTATTTGTTTTTTATTTATTTAATCAACGGTCACATGATCTATGTACGGATCCACCTTTTAAATCTTGCATGCTGGCTCATGCCACCCTGTATCTTGCATCAACTCCAATCTATCCTAATCTTGCATCTACCTTTCATGCTCTCCGATTCCATCTACCTTTTCTTCCATATCAATGTCACCGGATACATGCATATTTTCTCTTTATATGAGTTCCTACGTATGTATCATGTTATTCATATCTCTACTCTTGTTTAATTAATTAATTTATTTTTCCACATCTATATGTTTAGCTGCTATTTTAAAACTCTCTAAAAAACCTATTCTAATTCTATTATATTTAGACTCTCTTATGCCATAATATTCTCCTCTTTATCTTCTTTGAAATATTCCCTCTTGTCCATTATTTTAAATCTTTATAAATGATTTTATTATGACAAGCAAGGTTTGTACCAATATTCTGCAAGTGTTCTCTATCTTGTTTTACTTCCCTCCCAAACTCTGAATATTTAAAAAAAAAAACGAATTTAAAATTAATCCTAAACGGCAATCTGGGAGGTTGTTTTTTTTCCCTTTCCGAGAGATAGATGTGTAGTTCTGAACCCATCCAAGCCAACCTCCTTTTCTCTGAACCTGAACCTACCTAGTCGTGTCGGAACTCTGAACCTAGAGACCGGTCCTGTTTCTCTTCTTGCCGAGCGCACACGCCTCGCTCGTGCTCGCCTCCTACCAGCCTTGCGTGACCATGTCCACAAAAACCAGCACTGGAATCTGCCTATCCAACCACTCCTTCATCCATACCTATCCCTTCCCATTTTTCCCCCTTCACTTATACGTCTTCTCCACGGGAACCTTGCTGCCATGGCCGCGGGCTCGTGCGCCTTCCCGCGGTCGAAGTAGCCACCACCACCAGCCGCCCAGGACAACATCAGCTTCTCCATCCTCTTCCATGTTGAACGCGCCCTGCAGAAGGAGATGGAGGTACCTGGGGCGCCGTTCCCCTTTCGAACCCAAGAGCACGATCGCAAGGCGACAGCGGCGCCATCGATCTGGAGCTTCCCCGACTTATCCAAGGCTAGAGGCACTTTCAGGTTGTTCTCCTTGTTCTTCCCCTTTTCCCCCGTTTGATTCCGTTCGAAATTAGCCGTGGTCATGTTCACCTACTCGCGCCGCCGTCGTCCACCATTGTGGTCCTCTTTGTGGTGCGCCCCTGCGTATTTTATCTACACGAAGGTGTGTTTCCGCGTTCTCCTTCGTCGTCTGATGTACAAGAGAGACTTCCCGCTACTTTGAGTTGCTTTTGTCACCGGAGACTGTGGTCGTCCGTCGCGCACGCAAGCCTGCCTCAATCCACCCGCACATGGTCGTCGCCGCGCACATGCTACACTTCGCCGCACAGCCATTTTATTCAAATGAGCTGGCTCTTTTTGCAACACACTTTGATTCAGCAGTATTCCTGTGTGCTTAGCTATCCTCGCGTATGTCCTTGTCCCGCTGATCATTTTGCTGCTGCCATCCGCTGTCCACCGCGCGTACTCCTCTTCTATACAAATTCAGAATTCAGGTTCGAGTGCAGGTTGCTCTGCAACTTCGTCAGTAAACAAAATCCCCAGATCTCCAGCTTTTTCCATTATAAAAAAAGGAGCCCACGCTACCTTATGTACAATAATTTGACACCGTTATTGTGGTTACGTAGATGATCATTCTGCACATTGGTCCGGAGTTCAAATCCTCTATTGGTCATTTTATTTATTTTTTAAATAATAAATTCCATAAAATGAGTCTGTCTTGTTGATTTCACAACTGTCTCCCAGTTCTTTAGAAATATTATAGTATTACACATCAAAATGCCCTGAAAATTAAACGCTATCTGCATATGGCATCTCCATGCACTGCCACAACATTTAAATCTGATGTTGAGTTTAAACATGATTAAACATACTCTTATGCATATGTGTGAACGGAAATTGCTATATAATCTATTCTAGCCTCATTTAAACTATGTAGCTTAAGGCCATGATTACTCATGCCATGCTCTACCATGTTAAATAGCATTTAATTTGATGGTTATAAAAGTAACTTGAATCATATCTTAATTGTCGAGAATTTGATCCCGCTTAATATTGCTAACTTGCATCGCATCTAGACATATCATGCATCATACATACATCATGCCGGATATTTTACCGTATAAATATTGCATCCGGTGTTTTTTTTAGTGTTTGCTTCTTCGCGGATTAGACCGATGAGTGGATGCGAGTACCGACAAGTTCTCCGGATATGATCCTTCGGCAGTGTTTCCCAGGCGAGCATCTCTCCCCCTTCTACCTATTTTGCATTTATTTCCTCCTGTTGATCTATTGCTATCTGTGTCGCGATGCTTTAGTTTCCGTGCACCATTTATACTCCTTGCAGCCTCTATATTGCCATGAACACATCCTATTGCCTGTTGTTTGATAGATAGTCGGCCCTGTGAGTCGTAGTTACTTGCTTTTGTGTTGCTTCACGTCGTTATCGTTCCACCGTTGACGGCAAGTTGGCACATGATAAACGGTGGAGATGCTTAATGGTGGAGATGATCATGACTTTAAACACAACTATTAAATTGCTAGATATAACTAATGCAGAGGCATCGGTGGGCAATAGATGTTATTTGGTTCTTCCACGCTTACTTGTGTCCCGTAGGACCCCGAGTACTTGATACCCGTTCCTTGATTTTTCGCACTATCCACATCCGGGAGGCCTTATGGACCCCCCTGAGCCAGAGCTTGATTCATTTCTATTTCTTGGGGCCACAAACTAGTTTGGGGTTTTATTTACTATCCTGTACTCATGCCATGTTTACTGCTTTATTTAAGATTGTGCGTGGAGCACCTGTACTGTTTAGGATCGCGGAGTGTTTTCGCGGTATCGACAAGCCCAGTCACACTTTTGGGTTCCCAGTCGTTTACAACTATTGACGCAAACCATGGGTCCGTTCCGGAGCCAGCCAACTTTGTTGCGGGTAGCTTAGTGGGGTGGCCCCCTGAACTATTTTATGAATCCTGTGATCGCTTTGTCGTGAATGTCTCGTTGGGTTTTGAGTTGGTTTTTCCGAGGTTGATCGAGTGTGTGTTGCTATTTGTGCACCCCTGCAGGATAAAACTTTCTGAAAGCCGTGTCCGCGGTTATGGACGACTTGGAGCACAGTATCTCGATCATAGACAAACATAACTAAAGTAGTGCTATAAATTTGACTAATATGTGACTAGTAATTCAGCTTCACTATAATGGAATGGATAATAAAAATGCCAACAACTGGTGGAACTGTGGTGATCCGTGCCGTACTATACTTGCCTAGTAAGTATTGCAACTCCAATGGAATGTGATAAAAGTGCCAACAACTGCTGGGTTTTTGGGATTCCTCAGTACAATTATATCTGACTAGTAAATGTTCCAACTACCACTGAATGGTTAACTAAAACTGCCCACTACTTATGTTATCAGGATGACTCATGCTATCTATATCGGATTAGTAAGTGCTGCAACTATAACGGAATGAGTAAAATTGCCAACTGTGTGAGTTCCTTGGTCCGACTTCCTCGTTTGGTCTCGAGGGGGAAATATCAGGATGGGTATGTTTGGTGTTAGTATCAGGTTGGATCCGAATAGGTCTTTCTTATTCCTCTCTAATAGCCGCTAGTTTTACCGAGTCTCTATAGGTTGTTTAGGGCTGCTGCGCTGCCGCTTCTGTTCACCATACCTATGTAGGCGAGAGCCGCCGAATTCTAGCCTCACCGTGTACTAGCCTCAGTATTGACACTCCTCTTTTCCTTTGCCCCTTGTCAGCACCCCTTTTGTTTTAGCAGGTTTGAGATCGATGTCGTTAGCAGGGTTACCCTTCCAGCTTGGCCTAGACAGGGTTATGGACGGCATTGGTTATTCTTCAGGGCTCTTAGCCCCATTTGCATCTTATCCGTACTCGGATGCTGTATCGTTTTCAAGGTGATTTGGATCTTTGTAGTGTATATCTGTATTCTTGACTCTTGGAGTCGTGCTGTATATATATATCTGTTCTGTGGGTCCCATCGAGGATTGTTGTGTAATGGTATTACTTCGTTTTCCACCCGCATGAAAGTGCCTGGTGGGCGTCCTTGAATCGTTTCTATGCGGGTTTGGTGGAAAGTGCTAAAACTTGCATAGGGCCGATTCGAGGGTGTTACAACACATTAATGACTCTCGTTGTAATTACTAACAAGAACACACATGCAATGGCACTGGTGGATCAATCAGAGAACACACATTTCAATGACTCTGGTTGTTGTTAGTAAAAAGAACACACATGCAATGACACTGGTGGATCCATGTGTGGTCACTGAAGAGAACACACATGCAATGACTCTGGTTGTTGTTAGTAAAAAGAGCACACATGCAATGACACTGGTGGATCCATATGTGGTATTTGAAAATAACACACATGCAATGACTCTGATTGTTGTTAGTAAAAGAACACACATGCAATGACACTAGTGGATCCATAGGTGGATTGTGAAAAGAGCACACATGCAATGACTCTGGTTGTTCCATATGTGGTATGTGAAAAGAACACACATGCAATAAACACCGGTGGATCCTTAAGTGGTTTGTGGAAAGAACACACATGCAGTGACTCTAATGCTGGTTTTAGTTTAAGAACACATATGGATCCATATGTGGTTTGTGGAAAAGCACACACATGGAATGACCACTGATTGATCCATAAGTGGTTTGTGGAAAGAACACACATGCAGTGAACACTGGTTGATCCATGTGTGGTTTGTGAAAAGAACATACATGCAATGCCATTGGTTGATCCATATGTGGTTTGTGGAAAGAACACACATGCAATAACACTGGTTGATCCAAATATGGTTCATGACAGGAACACACATGCAATAACTCCTGTGGATACATATGTGATTTGTGGAAAGAACACACATGCAATAAACTCTAGTGGATCTATCTTGGCATAATTTGATGTATGCCACGATGCATTTCATTGTAAAAGACACCCACTTTCCATTTTTATACTACTCAGCTTTGCCCTTGGTTTTTTGATACTACCCAGTTTTGCCCCCTCTCTCTCTCTTTCGTAGAAGCCCAAACCTGTGCCCACTCTGTCTGCTACGCCCTAATTGGTTGTCAAAGTTGTCACGCGGATCATGCGCACCAACCTTTGATCCCGTGCGATCCAACGAGGCTCGTTGCACACGTCGTGCCCTTCACAGGACAGTGCGAGACAGCACGGACGTCTCCCTCAACGAGACTTCTACAAGAAGGAACACGATGCCATCCATGGAAAAAGTCGTCGAGTGGTCATGTCATGTTTAATCTAGTCTGCAAAGGCTACAAGTCTACTGCACGGCAACTGGTCATCCACGGACCACCGGCTATACAATTTTTACTATGCAGCGCGCCTGCACTCTCACTTCCGTCAGGCCCCCACCACACGAACCTTCCACGCGGCAGCCGCAGCCGGAAGAGCTGCCAACCGGGGCCCTCGAGGAGGCCTAAACGTCCCCGCATTAAAAACCCAGCCTATCGGGTCCTCCATTCGCACTCATCCACTACCCTCTCTTCCCTATCCAGCAAAACCCCACAATCTTGAACGTACTTGCACGAACCTTCTCCATGAAACCAGTGCATGGGGGTGAGTGTCCAGGCATCGCCGCCGGGTCGTGCTTCACGCGGCAGATCTGGAGGAGCATCACGTAGCATAGGCCGAGGAGGACGTGCAGTTCAACCCCTTGGGGGACCATGTGCACGCCGGTGCTGACGACTTCGGAGGCGCCGATGAGGGCGTGGAGTTCGACGAACACGCTCCGCTTGTGTACCCAGAGGTACATCTATTTCTACATGTTTCATATTTTCTGCTCGAGCTTAATCTATCCTGGCGTCATAAAAAAATCTTGTCCTAATGATTAGATGCAACGCACGAACCAGTACATGGAGAGATCTAGTCTATTCTGAATGAATGCACATTATTTATTTATTAATAAGTTACCAAGAACACAAACCACATTAATTTAGGAGCGAGCTGGGGAGACGGCCGTAATGAACTGCTAAACCTGTATAGACATGTTATTGCATCGAAAGTAACTTGGAATGGTGGAAGGAATATATATTTATTATTTTGCTCATTTCGGTTTGTATTCCATACATTACAGGTGTATTCAAGTGAGATGGACTCTGACAAGGAGACCAGGGACAACAAGAGCCGCCATGTCATGAAGAAGCTCAAGAGTGGGATAATCCCTTTCCGCACTTGACTTGGGGAGCTCAGGTGCCCTTTCTGTAAGAATACAGAAAGGAGTCAACCCGAGGATTGCCAGCTTGATTCTGCATGCGGTTGGCATCGGTTAAAGCCCGGCTAGTAAACACAAGTCAGCGACCAAGGCTAAGCACGCTGCTTATGGCAAGTTCCTGAGGGAGTATGTCAAGACCGGCCTAGTGTCCCCTTACTTAGGAATCAGCAACTTCTAGCCGACCAACCCCGCCACTATGCTGGCCCGGCCACTAATAATATTTAGTTCTCTTATCGTATCTAGACCCTTAAACTATGGGGATTTCTATTTTCGTACCCTTCAAAATATATTCAAGTTCATCTGTTTATGTTGTTAAAGTTCCGGTGGCATACTCATTATTTTGCATGGATAGAGGGGTGCCCCTGACAGATATAAGGGTTATCCTGTCCGCTAGATCACAGAGGATCAACGGTTGGTGGGCAAAACTGAGTACAACCGAATCGCCATGGTTAGACACGAGGGAAAACATGTGACTCACGGTACGTGTTTGTGGTGCACGGGGCGGTAGCGGACACGTGTGGCCGTGCACGGTGCATTAGCGTACGCGGTGCACGGTAGTGCAACGAAACGTCGCTTCCCTTCTCCTTTAATAGAGGCCTCCCCACTCCCACTCATCACGCACTCGCTCACTCAACCGTCTCCACTGTCCCATCACCTTCTGCAAACGCCCAACAAAACCCCAACCACGCCGACAATGGAGAAGATCGGCGCGGTGGCCATTGGCGCCTCCAAGGCCGCCGGCAAGGAGCCCCCCGTCTCATCCCCGCATCCGCCGTAGCCGCCGGCGAGGAGGCCCCCGCCGGTCTCGGACAGATCCCGCTCGGCTGGGACCCTACGAGGAGGTTGTCTACATAAGGACGGAGAACCCTACGACACCAGCATCGCCGACCCGTGGTCTGAGGTAACCAGGGTTTCTCCCCTTCCCTTGTTCTTCCCCCGTTCCCATCGTTGGCTGCTAGATCGTATGTTATTAGGGCTCGGCTGTTCGTATTTTTTACAGTAGCTAATCCTATTGTGTTAGATCTCGATTTTCGATGAATCCCCCTGTTCGTAATTGGGACCAGTATTCGATTTGGTTTGAGATTTGGGGAATAATCGGGAGATCTCATTCGGTTAATTTATGCAAAAAATCAATCCCGATAATCAAAGTATCTCAATCATGTCTTTATTTCACTCTACTGTTTTTTCCAACAGGAGGATAGCAGCGACCTCCGTAGCGACGACGAGGCCAAGGACACCAAGACTCGTCATGTGTTGAGAAGGCTAAAGTCCGGTCAGTACAACAACTTATTCACCGGCGATGTGTATAGGTGCCCTTCTGCCCCACCAGGAGGCTCCGCGGCACGGACTTCAACTCCCTCGTGAAGCATGCCGAGGACGTGAGGACCTGTGGCGAGTCCGTGAACGTCCACGGCTTCAGGGCCAAGCACTAGGCGCTCGGTCTTCACCTCCGCAACCTCCAGAAGGTGGCTATCAAGGAGGGTTGCATGCCCCCGATCAGACCCAAGGTGCCCAAGGTCAAGGGGCTAGGCAGCAAGAAGTGGAGGAGGCACCAGAGGGAGGAGGCGGATGCCCTCCTGGCAGAGGCCACGAGGGGCCACTGATCAGCTGTTGCTGCTGCTGTAAAGCAGCTTCTTTTGTCTTGTTTGTGTTGAAGCAGTCCGCTGCTGCTGCTGAGCAGCCTAATTGTCGAACCTCGTTAAGTACCATACTATATAACCTATATTAGCTACTTTATCTACATTTGCTCTGTTTACTGAATTTATTTATGGTGCTGTTTTGTTTTGCTGCTCTAGATTTGCTACCAGATTGGGGAAAAACGATCGCAAAAGGAACAATGAATAAAGAGAGAAGCTGCTCTAGATTCCCTACCTTTTTGGGCAAAAAAACACAACTGTTAGAGAGAGAGAGGGGAAAAGGCGCTCTTCAAAAGGCCAAATAACAAAAAAAACTTCCACTTTAGGTGTCATGGCGCACGTAACGGCCAAGCCTTTGACCAGACGGCACCCCCTCCGAGCGCATGTGAGGGCTTCGAAATATCGGAAGGGCAAAAGTGAGGACAAACGAGACACAATGTTGCTATAGCTAAATCTGACAAAAAGCTGAATTTGGCTTTACCATGCAATTTGGCTAGAGCTCCACAATGTAGCTATTCTAAATCCCTAAACTATGTGGTGCGTTGAAACCTAATGCTTTTCCACCGACACGTGTGTTGCAAAGTTTCTTGATCGTGCATGCTTACACAAGTGGCCTACAGAGAAACTTATAGAAGCATGGGCAAACAAGCTTCATTTTGGCAAATTCGGGACAAGCTTTGCGTAATCGGCAGGCCTGATCGGCTAGGTGGCTGCCCTGGGGTGCAGGGATGCTAGGTCCATGTCTATGCTTACACTTCTTAAGGAATTAATAATAATTGTACACTTCCTTCTGTCCTGTCACGTTACGTCGTGTCGCACCGCGCACCCGCTACGGATCGGCAACGGGACAGTGGTCTACGTGACCGGTCTCTGCCACGCCAAAGCCACGTCGCACACCTGTACCATCGCCTACTAGGACGGACGCCGAATTTAATCGCTAGGATTGGAAACCATCGGTGCTCGCCTGGTCAAACTTGCTTCCTCATGGGTATGACCAGAATATTGGTAAACAGAATTTAAGCATCGCCTTCCGTCTCCTCAGCACATCACTGTGCAAAAATCCCCAACTCATTCCTTCCGCCGGCGCCGCCATAGCACATCACTGTGCAAAAATCCCCAATTCATTCCATCCGCCGACGCCTCCTCCTAGCCATACCACCGCAATAGATCACTCCACCTCCACGCCCAGTCCCAGCCACCGCTACCGACCCTAGGCCACCGCCGCCGCATTGGCTGCTGCCATGGACGCAGAGTACGGCGTGTTCGGCGACAGGAGTGACTTCACCGACGAGTACACCGTCGCCGCCCATGGCACCACCAAGCTGATGGTCGTTCACACAAATGCGTCAGTGGAGGGCGCCAAGGTCATCGCAATGTACGAGCGGTGGCTACAGGAGCCGATGGACAGGTACAAGATCGTCGGCCTTGACCTCGAGTATACCGGAGATAGGAAGAGGATGGCGCTTTTGCAGCTGTCCATGCGCAACCACTGCCTCCTATACCACGTATGTAGGGCCAAATCTGTATGCCCGGAGCTTCACGAGTTCCTACCCAGGAGGGAGATCTACTTCGTCAGCGTCGACATCAAGAACGACACTCTAAAGCTAGAACGGGATCTCCTCGTTCATGTCGTCAATCACGTCGATCTCCAACGTTTGTGGAGGTACCCGGATGGCGGTATGGGGAAAGCCGGCATGGCTAGACTCGCTTCCGATATCATCGACCGTGAGTACGCTGGCATGAAAATCGAGTTCCCGAAGCACCTGCATGAGCGATGGGAGTGGAGGCACCTGGATTACGATGCGATCAAGTACGCAACCAGGGATGCGTATGTCTGCTACGAGATGCTCAACAGGATCTGGCGGGTGGGTGAGTGTGTTGTTTACCACTACTAGTTTTGCATTTCGTTCCTAGTTTTATCTCGCCTGTATTTTATCTCGCATGTATTTTCTAAGCATTCTGTGTGTAAGAACCAAGCTCGTATGATCCCTGTGCTATTAGCTACTTAACCTGTATGAATTACATTCCTCCTTTTGTATGCTCAACATTCATTCTTACAAATTCTGTCTGTGCCATTTGCATGCGGCAGAATCCAGGACTGACATGCATAAGGTGTGATACAGTCATAAGTGATAACCAAACCAAGATTATAGAGAAGGATACAGTCATAAACCAGATTATAGTTTGACAAAGGTAATACACAGCAGTTCGTAATTGCTCACATAGTGTACTTATGAAATAACATGTTTTCATAAACACAACAATCATGCACTAATAGTATACATCCCAGCCTGTTGGAGAAGGCAACCGATCCCAGGATGCCTTCGATCGCTTGCCCCGGTTTGTAGATTCATCTACACTCCGGCATCTGGGACAAACAACCCGCCTTGGTGGTGGTTCAATGATGCGATGCCTGGAACGAGATTTTACAATCAAGTGGTACAGCTCATGGCTAACATACCCGTCAATTGCAGCGTACTTCAGATTAGGTTCAGAAAGTGGCTTATCCTCCTAGTAATTGTGCCCTAAACGCCTCCACGAACATCTCGGCAATCTGTCCTTCATGTCAGCGTACCACGGGTCGATGAGTTCGGAGGCAAGAGCGGCCATCCTGGTCTTGCCGCCCTTCGTCCCTGGGATCCAGTAAATTTCCCTGATGTCCACTCTGCACTCCTTTGGGATTCTAATGTTGACAGTCGGGCTTTCAAGCAGTTTACTATCATTCGTGATGTCAACACTGGTAAATGTTATGTGCTGCTTCACGAGAAAGTCATGAAACAGATCCCTAATGCTTTCTCCCCACCTACATGAAAATGAATTCAGACAAATAATATAGCAATAACTTTTGCAAACAGACGGTTCAGGAACAAAAAGACAGCAAAGTCTACCAGATCCCGTCAGCCCCCTTCTCGCAAAAAGGCTGGTATACGAGGACGTGCCCCTTCACAGAGAGTTGCACCACGGTGATCCTACGGTGATCGCAGATGTACTCGAGGTCGAGACCTACGAACCTGTTTTCTTTGAACTGCAGCCAACTCGCGTAATTATTCAGAGTGTTCCTCACCGTCCGAGGGTCGGTGGTATAGGCGACATCGATCTTCTTCCCGCCATGTACTTCGATGTCGAAGTGTGCATTTTCTTGCCTGCCGTCGTTTTGGACGTCCGGAGCGTCCATGACTACAGGCAAGAGGGAAAGGATACGAAGGAAGAGGGTGATGCGGTGGTGGAGGAAATGGATGAGGCCGTGGAGTAGAAAGACGATGAGACCATGGAGGAGGAAATGAGACGGAGAAGCGAAAGATTGGAACCGCCCTTACCAATATCTGGAATGGTGCACGACCATTAGTAGTAGGGTGAAGGTGGCGAAAAACGATGGTTTTACACGTCGATGCTAGCACTTCCTAAAATTTGTTCTGCGCCACTTGCATGCGGTGGAATCAATTCAAACGTAGGCACGTTTGCATGTGCCGACCTTGACTCACTGACAGGCGGGCCGCACATTTCCCTTTTACGATTTATTTTTTCACTTCCTCTAGACGGTTCCGGTGCCCGCCCTCAATAATTACGCCCCCCCTTCTTGTCTTCCACGCGGACAAGAACCGGCGGCGGCGGAAGTTCCTTGCAGATTCACTCCCCACTCGAACAACTGCCCCATCCCTGATTCCACCCCCTCTCGAATCCATCCGCCTCCTTATCACAATGCCTCCATTAATCTACCGGATTCCGGACTCCATTTGCCGCTATGTGTAGAGCTTGGGGTAGCAGCAGGCTGAAGCAAAAGGCATGTGACGACGACGCGGATGGCCAGGGCGACCGCTACCACGAGGATTGGGGATGGTCGAACCTCAGCGTCGCGAACATGCACATGATCACCTCGGAGTTGGACATCATCTTAGCCGGCCGCCTTGCTCGCTGCATCCCTGGCTACCGCGTGACGATGCGGAACATGGACGAACAACCGTTCGGCACGCCAGACCTTCTTTACCCCGATAACAACAAATTTCCAAACGACCGCGATGGCCATGTAAGTTCCACTATCTAGCTTGTTCGTTTAGTCATATCGTTGATTCATATGTGCTGAACTCTCATCGGAATCCTATGTTCCTCTCGTCAAACGTGTTGTGTGCACGCGCGATTTGAACAAATCGAACCATTTAAGACTATTCTGTATAGCGGAAGCTCTGCTCGTACCTGATATTCTGGTATTTTCGTAGTGACACAGTCTTACTTTAGGTGATAGACGAGTTGTCAATTTCGATTTTGCAATGGAATGCTTGCTAGGTGATATTTTGTTTCCTAAAATAAAAACAAGCAGATTAGACGATTTAAGCCTGTTATGCCCCGAGCTGTTTAATTATGATCATCGTCAGGAGTTTATTCTGGGGGCTCTGCTACTACTCCATATATTGAGTATCTTCATAGTGACACAGGCACAATTTAGGCGATATCTAAGGAGACACTCGTAGTTAGGCGATATTTTGTGTACTTTAATCTGGAGGCCCAGTTGTCAAATTGTATCCGCAATGGAATCCATGCTAGTTTATTGTACCAACTGATACATTGCAAATGTATCTATAATTTTGGATGTTCCATGCTTGGTTTTATCCACTTTCTTGTGTTTTGTTCCAACTTTGGAGTACTTTTCATATGATTTCTTGGACTAACCTATTAACAAGAGCCACAGTGCCAGCTGCCTGTTTTCTGCTGTTTTTGGTTCCAGGAAAGTCAGAAAATGAATATGCTCGGAATTGGACGGGACAAAAGCCAAAGTGCCTATTTTTCCAGAAGGGATCAAGTGCCAGAATACGAGACGGAGAGGGGCCAGGGGCCGGCCACACCACCTGGCCGTGCGGCCAGGCCTGGCCCGCGCCAAGGGGTGGTGTGGTGGCTCCCGGCACCCCCTCGGCCTCTCCTTCCGCCTATATATTGCCCTCGGGACGAAAACCCTAAGTACCCGATCAAAAATCCACGAAAGAGTCTGTAGCCGCCGTCATCTCCATCCCTAGATCGGGGGGATCTGAAGCTCTTCCTGGCACCCTGCCGGAGAGGGGAATTCACCCTGGAGGCCTTCTTCATCACCATGCAAGCCTCCGGTGTGATGCGTGAGTAGTTCATCCTTGGACTACGGATCCATGTAGTAGCTAGATGGCTGGTTCTCCTCCTTTGTGCTTTCATGTTTAGATCTTGTGAGCTCCGTTCATGATCAAGATCATCTATTTGCAATTCTGCATGTTGTGTTTGCGGGGATCCGATGGATATTGAGATGCTATTTTAGATTGATTATTGATTCTATCATGTCTTTGTTATTTGAGATCTTGCATGCTTTCCGTTGTTAGTAGCTATCTTGGCCAAGTAGATGCTAGCAATTCCAAGAGTTAGTATTTATGCTCGATAGTGGGTTCATGCCTCTGGTAATCTGGGGAAGTGACAGAAATCTCTAAGGTACTAGATGTGCTGTTGCTACTAGGGAGAAAACAACAATCCTTTGTTCATAGAACAATCATATTGTTTACTTTACACGAAGTTCGTAAGGCAATAATCTGTTGCTTGCAACTTAATACTGGAGGGGGGTCGGATGATAACCTGAAGGTGGATTATTAGTCATAGATGCAGTTGGATGGCGGTCTATGTATTATGTTGTAATGCCCAATCAAGTCTCAAAGGAGTCAAGATGATTAGTATATGCATGTATTGCTTTCTCGGTGTTTGTCAATTGCCCCGCTGTAATTTGTTCACCCAGCATGTTATCTAAGGAGAGCCACCTCTAGTGAACTATGGATCCCGGTCCTTGTCTTTTACATACAATCTACAATCTTTTACTGCTTTGTGTTTACTTTCTGCAAACTTTTACTTCTTTCCATTCGATACGTTTAATCCTTTGTTTTTCACAAAACACGGTGAGATTGACAACCTCATCACAAGTTGGGGACAAAGTTCTGTGGTTGTGTTGTGCAGGTCTCCACGTTGCTACTAGCACCGGTAGTGTGCCCTGCCAAAGCTCAGCTAGTAACACCTTTGGGGTGTTTCCTTGCTCCTACTGGTTCGATTAAACCTTGGTTTCATAACTGAGGGAAACTTGCTGCTGTGCTCATCATACCTTCCTCTTGGGGTTCCCAACGAGCTCTACATCAACCACGAGCCATCAATGTTTTTCTGGGTGCCGTGCATTGAGCCATCAAGCATTTTTCTGGCGCCGTTGCCGGGGAGTCAAGAACATCTTCACAAGGGGAGTCCCTCATAATCAATCTCTTTACTTTGTTATTTTTGTTTTGCTTAGTTTCTTTTTGTTTTGTTTGCTTGTTTCTTTATGAAAAACAAAAAAAAAATAGTTTTACTAGTTTGCTTTCTTATTTGAAAACACAAAAAATGACTACTCTTGAAAACACTAAGTTGTGTGACTTCACTAGCACCAACAACAATGATTTTATGAGCACACCTATTGCTCCACCTGTCCCTGAAGCTACTTTCTTTGAGATAAAACCTGCTTTACTCAATCTTGTTATGAGAGACAATTTTCTGGTATTAGTAATGAAGATGTTGCTGCCCATCTAAATAACTTTGTTGAACTTTGTGATATGCAAAAGCATAGGGATGTAAGTGTTGATATTATTAAGCTGAAATTGTTTCCTTTCTCTTCGAGAGGAAAAGCTAAAGAATGGTTGAATTCCTTAACTAGGAATAGTATTGATTCTTGGACTAAGTGCAAAGATGCTTTTATTGGAAAATACTATCCTCCTGCTAAGATTATATCCATGAGAAGTGAAATAATGAAGTTTAAACAACTTGATAATGAGCATGTTGCTCAAGCTTGGGAAAGAATGAAATCTTTGGTAAAGAATTGTCCCACTCATGGACTGACTGCTTGGATGATCATCCAAACTTTTTATGCAGGATTAAACTATTCTTTAAGGAACCTATTGGATTCAGCTGCTGGAGGTACCTTTATGACCATCACTTTGGGTGCTGCAACAAAACTTCTGGACATATGATGGTTAATTATTCTGAATGGCATACTGAGAGAGCTCCACAAGGTAAGAAGGTAAATTCTGTTGGGGAAACCTCCTCCTTGAGTGATAAGATTGATATGATTATGTCTATGCTAGTTAATGGGAAAGCCCATATTGATCCAAATAATGTTCCTTTAGCCTCTTTGGTTGCTCAAGAAGAGCAAGTTGATGTGAACTTCATAAGAAATAACAACTTTCGCAACAATGCTTACGGTAATAATGCTTATAGGAACAATTTTGGTAACAACAATTATAAGCCATATCCTCCCAACAATGGTAATGCTTATGGAAATCCTTACAACAATAATAAGAGTGCTCCCTCTGAACTTGAAGTTATGCTTAAAGAGTTTATTAGTAAACAAACTGCTTTCAATAAAACTATTGAGGAAAAACTCTATAATGCTGAAAGAAATATAGCATCTTTGGCTGAAGCTCAATCTACTTTGAATAAAATGGCTGCTAAACCTGAAACTAATGAGAATCCCTTTGCAGCTACTAATGCCATACAAGTAAGAATTGATGAAAATGTTAGACTAATAGCTGAATTACATGCTAAGTGGGAAAGAGAAGATGAAATTGCTAGAAACATTAGTGTTTCTACTATTACCACCACTAGTGTTGAGGCTAGTAATAGTTCTACTACTTTAGATGATAAAGTTGATTTTGATCTTGATGGTTGCAACATCTCTGAAGTTATTAAGTTCCTACAAAAGCTTGCTAAAAGCCCTAATGCTAGTGCTATGAACATGGCTTTTACAAAACACATTATTGATGCTCTCATAAAAATTAAAGAAGAAAAGATGAAACATAAAGATTCTATTCCTATAAAGCAAGAAGATGGTTGGGAACCCATCATTAATATGAAAGTTAATGACTTTGATTTCAAAGCTTTGTGTGATCTTGATAGTAGTGTTTCTATTATGCCTAGAAGGATTTATGATATGCTTGATTTGCCTCCTCTTGAAGATTGTTATTTGAATGTCCCACTTGATGCTAAAAATAAACTCATGGGGAGTCTTGATGATGTTCTTATTATGGTTAACAATTCCTATGTCCCCGTTGATTTCTATGTTTTGGATGTTGAATACAATGCTTCTTGTCCTATAACTTTGGGAAGACCTTTTCTTAGAACTGTTGGTGCCATCATTTATATGAAAGAAGGCACCATTAAATATCAACTTCCACTCAAGAAAGGTATAGAACACTTCCCTAAAAAGAGAGAAAAGATTTCTTTTGCTTCTCCCATGAAAACAAAATTTGGTCTTAATGCTTCTTCATTTGAGAACACTTGATTCTTTCTTTGCTTCTTATGCCTAACTTAAAGGCGTTAAAGAAAAGTACTTGTTGGGAGATAACCCAAGAGTTTTAGATGAGTCTTGGAAGTTATTATATCTGTAATAACCGCTCCTTATCCTTTTTATTTGCTTTTTATGCCAAGAGTAACCTCTAATGAGAGAGAGGTAATGGTTGGGAAATTGCTGTCCTGAAACAGATTTTTGTGCTTCACCGTAAAAATTCCTGAGCGAGATATGTATGTCGTATTGAGCTGTAATGTTTTGTGTTTCTGCCCCAGGTTGTTATCTAACTTTCATTAGTTCAACACGTTTTGATTTGAGCAACATAAGGTCTTCAAAAAAATTCGTCTTTACCTGCTGGTCTGTTTTGACAGATTTCTGCCATTTTCTGCATTTGCTTCTTGTTAGTTCCTTCTTGAGTTCCTTTGGGGAATTGAGCTTTTTGAGGGAAGTGCTGCAGTAGCTAGTGTTCTAATGGAAGTTTATTTGGTGTTAAAACTGAACCTTGAGACTTATTTATCTTAAGTGCACTAATGTTGCTAATGAGATTGTGTGAAGTTTTGTATGAAGGAAAAATTTCAGGTGTATGGAAGGAATGAGTAATGAGATGAAGGATGGACTAAAGCTCAAGCTTGGGGATGCCACGCGTGTCACCCCAAGAAATATCCAAGAAGTACAAGCGTCAAAGCTTGGGGATGCCCAAGGCATCCCCCTTCTTCATCAATAAAAATTCCAGGTTTCTTCCAAACGCTTCATTTTTATTGTTTCATGCACAGTTGTGTTTTTCTTGGAGCATCTTCTTTTTCGTTTTTGTTTTGGTTTTTAGTTTGCTTGGTTTGCTTAGTTTTCTGAATAAGTTGGTTGGACCCCCTCTTTCACACTTTGGTTTGCAGATAGTTTGGTTTGGTTTGGAAAAGAGTAGGAAAGTTCATACTTTTGTGGTAAAAAGAGCTCGTTTTTGACTGTGGCCTATGCGTTGTCATGCCATGCTTGATATTGTTTTGGCTTTATGCTTAGTATTCTTTGTTGTAGCATGACTTGTTATAAACAATTGAGATTGCTTAATGTGCCTTGGATGAATCATGCGTTGTTTTAGCATATTAAAGCATAGTATAGTGGTATTCTCCTTTGATGTTTTATTTGAGTTGACTTGGCACTTGATCATACCATGTTATGACTATCACAAGTCACCATAAGCCTTTATGATCCATTAGTTTTCAACTTGTAGTATCACTTTATGCTTTGATCAATGATATTTTGTCGCTCTACATGATTATGGCCATTATTGTTCTCTTAGTCTGTCGCTCCCAGTCTTTTGCTAGCCTCCACAACAAAGTATGAGTTCCACTCATGCATCCAACTCCGTAAACCAAGTTATTCCAAAGAGTCCACCATACCTACCTACTAGCTTATGCTATTCCAAGTATATTCATGCTTTTGTTTACCTTCCACTTGTTATGAGAAAACTAGTGATTAGAGCTCTCACGAACTTGATGGGACACTTTACTTTACCTGCCCTTAATAAACTTGAACCATTGTGTCGTCTATGTTGTATATGCTTGCACTTATTTGTTGGGAATTAGCAGAACCATGCTTTCATGGGGAACGCTTTCAACATTGCACTTGGTACTTGTACCTAGTTTATATCATGCTCTTTTGTATATGGATGTCGTCGGTGTGAAATGAAAGGGGAGCTGTAAGTCCATGGAGTTATGTATATGTGTTAGAGAAACGCCTGGGCCGCTAGTCTAATCCATGCTGACATGGTGGAAACCTGCAGCGTAACCATAATGAGCTGTCTATGAAGCATTCTTCCTATAAAAAAAGAGTCCTATATTGAGAAAAAAAGAGAAAAGAAAAAAAAGAGATACTATGAAAAGAGAAAAGAGAGAAAAAGCACCATATTCCCATGGTAAATAAGAAGAATGCTGAGATGCTTGTTGTCTGCTTGCCTTGTCATTTCGATATGGGGATTCTTCTTTATGAGACTTGAATCCCTACTTCCTTCTATGAAGGCCTTTCTTCCACCATTACATTGAGTCTCCACCTTCTATCTTTATGCACTTACTTTGAGAGCATAGTGGCCATTCTTAGTTCTATGTGCATTGTCCCAAGACTTGTTGATTGATGCATAACTTGTTATTGCTTGTTTGAAACTATTGTATCTAGTCACTCTTATGAACTTTGAAGGTGTCCTATGCATTTATATTTGCTACTCTATTGAGCGACAAGCTGAATACTTTTATGCTATGTTTTCTTTATGTGAAACAAACAAATGTCTTGCAAAGCATGTTATTCATGAATCTTTTGTTTGTGCCTTTTCATGTTGGATCATAGTTTCTTTGCTTATTGCTAGAACTTTGTCTTTCATGTTATGATTGAAGTACTATGATCCTAGCCTTGAATGTTTTGCAAATACTTTGATCAAGTCTTTGATGGTGCATGTCACCTCAAAAATTATTTCTTTTTATCACTTACCCACTCGAGGACGAGCAGGAGTTAAGCTTGGGGATGTTGATACATTGCAAATGTATCTATAATTTTTTATGTTCCATGCTTGGTTTTATCCACTTTCTTGTGTTTTGTTCCAACTTTGGAGTACTTTTCATATGATTTCTTGGACTAACCTATTAACAAGAGCCATAGTGCCAGCTGCCTGTTTTCTGCTGTTTTTGGTTCCAGGAAAGTCAGAAAATGAATATTCTCAGAATTGGACGGGACAAAAGCCAAAGTGCCTATTTTTCTGGGAGGGATCAAGTGCCAGAATACGAGACGGAGAGGGGCCAGGGGCTGGCCACACCACCTGGCTGCGCGGCCAGGCCTAGCCTGCGCCAGGGGGTGGTGTGGTGGCTCCTGGCACCCCCTCGGCCTCTCCTTCCGCCTATATATTGCCCTCGGGACGAAAACCCTAAGTACCCGATCAAAAATCCACGAAAGAGTCTGTAGCCGCCGTCGTCTCCATCCCTAGATCGGGAGGGATCTGAAGCTCTTCCCGGCACCCTGCCGGAGAGGGGAATTGACCCTAGAGGCCTTCTTCATCATCATGCAAGCCTCTGGTGTGATGTGTGAGTAGTTCATCTCTGGACTACGGGTCCATGTAGTAGCTAGATGGCTGGTTCTCCTCCTTTGTGCTTTCATGTCTAGATCTTGTGAGCTCCGTTCATGATCAAGATCACCTATTTGTAATCCATACATGTTGTGTTTGCAGGGATCCGATGGATATTGAGTTGCTATTTCAGATTGATTATTGATTCTATCATGTCTTTGTTATTTGTGATCTTGCATGCTTTCTGTTGTTAGTAGCTATCTTGGCCAAGTAGATGCTAGCAACGCCAAGAGTTAGTATTTATGCTCGATAGTGGGTTCATGCCTCTGGTAATCTGGGGAAGTGACAGAAATCTCTAAGGTACTAGATATGTTGTTGCTACTAGGGAGAAAACAACAATCCTTTGTTCATAGAACAATCGTATTGTTTACTTTACACGCAGTTCGTAAAGCAATAATCTGTTGCTTGCAACTTAATACTGGAGGGGGTTCGGATGATAACCTGAAGGTGGATTATTAGTCATACATGCAGTTGGATGGCGGTCTATGTATTATGTTGTAATGCCCAATCAAGTCTCAAAGGAGTCAAGATGATTAGTATATGCATGTATTGCTTTCTCGGTGTTTGTCAATTGCCCCGCTGTAATTTGTCCACCCAGCATGTTATCTATCTAAGGAGAGCCACCTCTAGTGAACTATGGATCCCGGTCCTTGTCTTTCACATACAATCTACAATCTTTTACTGCTTTGTGTTTACTTTCTGCAAACTTTTACTTCTTTCCATTCGATACGTTTAATCCTTTGTTTTACACAAAACACGGTGAGATTGACAACCTCATCGCAAGTTGGGGACAAAGTTTTGTGGTTGTGTTGTGCAGGTCTCCACGTTGCTACTAGCACCGGTAGTGCGCCCTGCCAAAGCTCAGCTAGTAACACCTTTGGGGTGTTTCCTTGATCCTACTGGTTCGATTAAACCTTGGTTTCATAACTAAGGGAAACTTGCTGCTGTGCTCATCATACCTTCCTCTTGGGGTTCCTAACGAGCTCTACATCAACCACGAGCCATCAACACTTTTCTAGGCGCCGTGCATTGAGCCATCACCAACTGACAACAAACGCTGCAGAATATTCATGTAAAACTGATGCTGCTGGATAAGTGGTCCGAATCAGTAGTGGTGAATATCAAGGAAGAAGAAGAGACGGAAATGGAAGATGACTAGAACTGGGTTGGTGGCAACGGCGTGTGGCTGGTCCTTTTATCACAGGATGGCAGTACTTGGACTCTAAAAAATGGCTACAGATCGGTGAGACTTGCAGTGCCATCTTTGAAGGGTGTCGGCATTACTGCATTCAACAGCGGGTGGCCGCCACCCATTTCCGAATTCGCTTATAGGTTCAATATGGCAGAACTTGACCTCGTGAAGGTACAGCTCCCACATAGACCACGGGAGGGGGCGTGGAAGAACTAGGAGTACGACCTCTTAGCGTTTTTCGACAAGGCGATCACATTCATTAGATGCCCAGAAGACAAGGAATGGACAGTCTTGCGCGATGACTTCCTGCGGCCGGAGAAGTATGTCGACGCCGTCTTCACCTACGGCTACTCTTCGTACAGACCGCAACGCATTTATGCGGTCACTGAACCTAGCGGCGACGTGCGTGTTTGGGAGCCGTCCATTTGGGGTGAGTCATGGTGTCATATAGCATGTAAAATCCCATTCAAAATTCTGCTTACTGACTGTTAGTAACACGCAGGCACCCATGCAGCCCCGTGCATCATTCCAGCTCCGGTCATCAAAGATGCAGTAGCACATGCTGAACTTGGGACACGACGCTGGTTCCTGGCACCTCTCGGAGACAACACGGAACAAGATGATGAACTCTTGTGGATTCATATCAGGGGATCACTAAACAGTGTTGGTGATACAATAGAACATATGGGGACACAACTTTCTTCATACCCATCGCTGCGGTGTCACGTTTTCTCGAGGTCCGCATGCCCATCCGAAGACCCAGTAGAGCAAGTCTGGAGCGGAGTCAACAATTTGAAGGGACAATCTGTGTTTCTTGGGATCAACTACCCTTTCTTTGTCAGAGCCCCTGGAGCTGTTGAACCTGTAATTGCTTAGGCAGCCCTGGCCCCTGATGCTGCTGCTGCTGGTGGTGGTGGTGTTGGTGGTGGTGGAGCTGACGAAGAACTAGCTGTTGCTGCTCCTGGTGAAGCTGACGAAATACTTGGTGATGCTGCTGGTGGTGAAGCTGAGGAAATACTTGATAATGTTGCTGCTGGTGAAGCTGACGAAATACCTGCTGAGGCTGCTGCTGGAGTCCAGGAAGAACATGCTAGTGTTGTTGCTGAGGTGCCAGCACTTCCAGTGTTGATAGTAGACTGTGTGTTTGCTACACACTCACGCGCCTATCATGTTGACACTCCAGATCCGACCTGGAGCCGAATCCACGTCGGGGGGAGGGGGCCTACAATTGGCTCATCAGTGGGGTCGTACTATTTGAAGGAGAATGAAAGACGGCCAAGCACAGCATTCTGGTTTGTTCCGACGATACCACCAGCTCCAGGGACCTAGTTCTCGTACTGGAAGATTCGATGAACCATTTGTCTTTATCTTTATCACTAGTTACGCTTATGTGTGTAAAGACTAAGCTGTGCTTATTTGTGTAAGACTAAGTTAGGCCTAACTACGTAATATTCAGTGAAGCCCATCTTTTCTTTCCACGCCCATAACAACAGAATTGCAGCATAGAACATACAAATGTAATGTGCATACCAGGCATTTTTGCTCAGGATAACAACCACTTCAAGCAAATGATACATCGTGTACGCATTTGAACGCATCACTAGAATGTGCCACCTATTGATGATTGATGACATGGATCTAGCTTTTCTGCGCTTATTTGCATTGAATCACTCATTGATTTGTTCACATATTTTTTGGCAATGGCTGATGAACTCCACTCTCTTGGTAACTTGCTTCGTCATCTAGCACTTGTTGATGCAATGCAAAGTACAGAACATGGTCATCATCGTCATTCCATTTAGGTTCTCTATGTTTTGTCATCATGGAGCTACTAATTTCAAATGAAAATCTAGTAAACAATATATGTGTACATTGTTAGAGTATGCTACGGCCATGGTACATACATGTTTTTCTACAATCACAAGAAGAAAACTTGATGCATTTTCACCTTGTCTGCATTGTGCCGAACTGGGTGGATGTGGCTTTGGGGTTCGGAGAGGAAGGCGCCATGGCTGGTGCGTGTGCGACCACGGCGATGGCGAGCTCAGATTCTGGAGCAGACCAACAGGACCGAGCATGGTCGGCATGGTGACAGATCTCACCCGGGAATGAATTCCCGTCCCCGCACCGTGCCAATGGTGCGGTCATGGTGGGGGCGAGCTCCGATTTGGGATGGGGAGGAGAACGGGCCGAGCAGGTTTGTCCAAGTCCTAGCTCCGCGCCATGGCCGCGATCACAGATTGCTGCCCCGGAGGAAGAAGAAGACGCATAAAGGATGCATGCGCCAATGCTGCAAGCCTACATGGCAGCAACGACGGCAGCAACATAACGGCGAAAGCTGACAGGGGGGGCCAACTTGACGGCCGTTAGCCTGATTTTTTGTATTGAAACATAAAGTTGAATTCATGCCGAAAAAGACCCTCTGAGTGTTTGGCAGGCCAACTGTAGTCATCGCGGATGATATCAGGGAACTCGGGTACCATGTTGCCTGGCCACCCCAACTTTCGGGCCGCAAAATGATATTCTCCGATTTGAGACTAACACAAAGTGGTATCAGAGCTCAGCACTTGCGATACCCCACTAGTCCAGCCTATAGGATAACCTAGCTATCAGTTGTTGTACAGTGTAAAAACTATTTTTTAATCGGTTGGATAGATCTGATTAAGTCTTCTTTTATTCCTTACCTCTATGCTCTTCTCCTCTTACTTTTGCGTGCTTTGAATCTTCTCTTATCTTATTCTCAAGTCCAGGATTTCTCATGGTTGGGTTTTCTGTCATACCTTCAGGGTTTCGATTCCTTCTTCTTGTAATGGTGCTTCTACATTGTAACACCCTCGAATCGGACCTATGCAAGTTTCAGCGATTTCCGCCAAACCCGCATAGAAACGATTCAAAGATGCCCACCAGGCACTTGCGTACGGGTGGAAAACAAAGTAATATCATTACACAATAGTCCACGATGGAACCCACAGAACATATATATACAACAACGACTCAACGAGTCAAGAATACATATATACAATACAAAGATCCAAATCACTTTGAAAACGATGCACATCCGAGTACGGATAAGAAGCAAACGAGGCTAAGAGCCCTGAAGAATAACCAATGGCATCCATAACCCTTCCCAGGCAAAGTAGAAAGGGTAACCCTACTAACGACGGTGAACTCATACATGTTAAACAAAAGGGGTGCCGACAAAGGGCAAAGGAGAAAGGGAGCGGTCAGTACTGAGGCCAGTACACGGCGAGTCTAGAATTCGGTGGCTCTCGCCTACATAGGTATGGTGGACTGAAGCGGCAGCGAAGCATGCTGTTGGGGATATGCTATATGGGTATCCTCATAGCATGTCACCAATCCGCCTAACCCGGGTGTCCCATAGTTTGTAGGAAGGCCTATGGCCTGATGGGCGGCCCAATTAGACAGATCTTGAAGGGAGGCCCATGCCAGATAAAGGAATGCTATGCAGGAGTCACCGACATACTCGGAGCCTTGGAGTACAAGACACGGAAGACTAGTTCGTATAGGTGTAGGACTCTTTACCTTGTCCGGCAAGGACCTTTCCCTGTAAACCCTAGGTCTTGGCGCCTTTATAAGTCGGCCTGCGGGAGCCTTTAGGGCACAACTTCTCTGATTGCTACGTACAACGCGCAACACCTCGCACAGTGAACCTATCTCTATAACTCGGCGTATTGCCATTATAGTGATTTATAGCAGGAGTAGAGTTCCGCCACCGTTGTGGGACTTGAACCTGGGTAAGCTGTGTTACCTCGTACCCACCAACCCTCCGCCTTACCCCACGTCTCTAAACACGCACTATGAGGACCCCTCCATGGCGTACTTGTCGGCAATACCACGACAGTTGGTGCCCCCCATGGGGCAAGAGGCGCTTCGAGCTCTACACCGAGTGAGGTCCAATCTCTTCGCGGGAATCAGTGACACCATAGCCATCGGTCGCATTCTCTTCTCCGGCAACGTCCTGATCGTCCCTCCAGATGAGTTCTGGGTGCCGGCGAAGACGAACCCCACATGCTGCTTTGTCATCCCCTTTGGAGACATCCACATCTTCATCGGAGAAACTGACTCGGGTTCTAGCTCCCAGGAAGTCGGAAACTCGTCAAGCCCCGCACGGACCGCCTTTGAGTAGGACATGTTCACGGAAGGATCTGGGTCATACCTCTCTTTGGAGTATGGTGGCTCAGATCAGGAAAATTCAAGGCCCACCCAAACCGCCCCTATGCAGGATATAAAGGTGGAAGGACCCCGTAAATCCGCTTGGCTTCCTCGAGCGTTAGAGATGCACAGGTCACACTTTGTCAGCGTTGTCACCATCTTTGATCTATCCAGATGCGTTCAAAGGGATGGAGAGTCCCCCCGCGAATACCTTGCTAGATGGATGAGGGTGAGGGAAACCCTAGAGGGCGACTGCGCCAACGAGCTCGTGTACCACTTCGTGGAAGGGCTCACACCTGGAACCCTCATCCGACATACCCTCCGAAGGCGGCTAGGCGCGGGCCCTCTCACCCTTGGTGAGATGGTTGCCATCGTCAACAAATACGCGGACGCCAATGAAGAAGCCAAGGCGGCGACCACCATCGAAGTCGTAGGAGGTAACAACAACAATGGCTCGCCTCCATCACCCTCAACATCTGCCATCACCAACACCGAAGCCAACTCCGACTCCATCCTTGATGCGCTCTACGCCGACATCAATATGGATGTCGGTGGCTCGAACGTCAACTTGGAGGAATACGATGCTGTTATGAGGGAGATCGAGCAGGAGATCGAGAAGGAGGAGCGCGCTGAGAAGACGAACACTTCCCACCAGGTGATAGTCGCCATTGGGAGCGTGATGGATGAAGACGGACGAGAACGGGAACGTGAGAGAGCTCCGCCCACACCAGCGGTCACCAGAGCAGCAACAGCTAAGAAAGCCGCCGAGCCTCCAGCTCCGGCCAAAGCTCTGCCTCCTCCGGCTACCCGCCAGCCACCGGCGCAGGAATTTACCACGGCCCCTTGTATGGACCGACAATCAAATCAACCGCCAGTGCCACCGTCAACGTCAGCAGCTGGCAACCCACTAGCCACCCCCGCTGACAAAGCAATCTACAGCGCACTGCTCGTTGAGCCAATCACTGTCGCCCATATCCGGAGTGTTACGGAGCTTGATGAGAAGCGTGCGAAAATCTTGGCGGAGGCCAAGTGCATTGTGGAGCAAGGTGCTAAGCGAGACGAAGACATGGCTAAGGCGCAACAATCCATCAAGGCAGCAAGAGCTATGGAGGCTGAATATAAGCAATTGCTATTGAAGCATAAGGCAAAAAAGGTACCAGCTCAGGTCATCCAAGATCCCGGCGTTCGGCGAGGCTAGGGATTTGACGGGTCTAAGCCGACAAAGGCCACCCCTTACATAGATTCAGAGGGGAGGAAAGTCATGCCAACTCCCGCTCTCAACATCGCCGTTGCCAAGACCCTCCTGGAGCAGGATAGGTCGCCAGAAGCAGTTGCTCAGGTGTACGACCTCGTCGCTAAGGCATGCAAGCAATAGGAAAAGGCCGCCTCGCAGAGGCTTGAGTCCAACCCGGAGCTGTGCCAGTCAAGCCTAAACAGCCGCAGAAGGCCAAAATCTCCCCGTGACGAAGGATCGCGCACAGGCTCTACAGAGCAAACACGGAGGGAGGCACGCAATAGGACTGACGATATCCCCATATCCTCCCACCACAGAGAAAAGGCTCGTCCCCACCGCTCTCCACCTCCACCACCATCTCGATGTCACAAGGAACTAGAGTCATGCCACCGCACAAGCATGCCACCTCCAAGGCAGTCACAGCCCGGTATCGTTATACGCAATCAGGGCGAACAACCTCGGCATGTCGGAGAGCGCAGCGGCCATGACGGACACAAGAGCAGGTCCCACAAGGAACCTCCACGTCCGACAAGCAACCGCGACAGGCGTGAGGAGTCGTAGGAGGGGCATAGCAAGAGAGATAACCCACCGCATCCACCGCCGCCTTCCCCACCTAGCATCCATCATGGCGCAGGTCATGGCGGATCTCACAAATCGCGCCACAACTCTCCTCCCCATGATGGAAAAGGGAAGCAGCCAGAGCCATATGTCGCACGATCACGGCTGGACATGATGTTGATGGAGCTCCCGCTGTCCATCAGTGTCTTGGGAAGCTAATAGTCGGCTACTTTGGGCCTGACCACCAGGGCGACTCGCCCTGGGTACTCGATCTTGGGCGCATGGTCCTAGCGACTCTAGGTGATGCTTTGCTCAAACCAGTTGAGGAAGCGGGAGATATCGACCTATGTCACCGCATTGACAGTGACTGTGCGGGCGAGCACTTTCTTCTCGTGCTTGGTGCCGAGCCCGGTGAAAGTGTGGAGCGATCCGCCAGCATTGCCGAAGCCGTCGGTGTTTCCGTTGTCCCTTGGCGGGTTGTTGTTGGGGTCATCCCGTGCTCGCCTTGCTTTTTCAATCTCCTTGAGGGAGTGGCAGTCGGTGGTAGTGTGGGTGGCGGGCTTTCCCTCCCTGCTGTGGTAGACAAAGGGTTGGTTGAGCAGGGCGACGGGGTTGAATTTCGGCCTCGCCGCGTTGTTGGCGCGGTAGTTTCCGCTGTCGCGGTAGTTTCCTTCATCGCGACGGAAGTTCTTCGGGCGCTTGCCGGTGATGCGAGTGTTGTTGTAGCGCATGTTGCGCTGTCGCCCATTGTCGTGGCTCTGACGTGGCGTCTTCCTCTCGACTCATCATCAGAGTCCTGGTTGGGGTCCTCTTCCGCGTAGCGCTTGGCGATCTCGAGGAGGTCGGGGATTTTGTCGAGCGTCAGGTAGACCCTCTTGATCTTAGCGACCAGGGGCTCATACCGGCACGCGTTCTTAAAGCAGTGTATCGCCGTGTCCGGGTGGACGCCGGAGGCGTTGATCCATAGTTCCTGCCACCTTTGGATCCAGTGGCGGGTCGACTCGCGTTGTCCCTAGATGCATCGTTCCAGGTCCTCAATGGTGGTGGCGTGGGTGTAGGAGCCCTCAAAGTGCCTAACGAAGGCGTCTCACATCTCCTCCCACGAGTCGATGCTGTCGGCGGGGAGGGTGTTGATCCATTATCGGGTCGCACCCTCCATCATCAGGGGAAGGTAGCGAGCGACTAGCAGGTCGATGTGGCCGGCGATTCCCATCGCCATGAGGTATGTGTCCAGAGACACCGCTGGATCGTACGTTGGGTCATACTTTTCAATCTCCTTGGGCGCCTTGAAGTTTGCAGGGTACTTCTCGCCTCGGATCATAGGTCCGAAGCACTGGGGACCGACTCGGCTGAGCGAGCCCCTGGGTTCGGGGTCGCCGTCGTTGGTGAGGGTGTGCCTCAAGTCGTTGGGCTGGCGCGCCCGCCAAGCCTGGTTGTTGACGATGTGCGTTCTGGCGTCGATCAGTTGCCCATTGGCGGCGACCGTGTTGTTCACCGGTCGCGGCTCGTTGGTAGAGAGTGCGGGGTTGGCGGCCCGTGGCTGGTGCGCCAGGGGCTGCGGTGGTGGGCAGGTCACGGCGTTGGTGACGGTTGGGTGGCCGCTTGAGGCCGCCCTGCTTGCCGAAGACCGGGAATACATCCGCCCCCGTGGGTCGACTCCCGCGGCTTGCTGCTCGACGGCCCTAGCGAGTAGGGCCTTGGCATACTGGATCTGCAGCGCGCCTTCTCCCTGGACGTCGAGGTTGGCGACTGTGGTGTCGGCCGCGATGATGTTGTCCATTGGGGTGGAGTACAGTGGGAGTCCGTTGGCGTCACGGGCTTGTGGCGAGATTATGATCCGCGGCTGGTCTGGCGGGGGCGCGCGACCAATGGGTGGTGGTGGTGCCCTAGTCGCCGGTGCGCCGGGTGGTGGTTGGTTGCTGCCACTTGGTGGCGCGTTCTCACAGTACTCGCGCTCAGCCGCGCGTGCGAGGTCGCTCTCGTCGTTGAAGTTTAGGACGCGGGCTTGGACGTTGGAGTTCAGGCGGGTCTTGATGCGGCGCTGGTGGTAGAGCGACAGCTCCTGCGTTGTTGCCCGCTCGAGGCGGAATTTCTCGCGCTCGGCTAGCTCCTTGTGATGCGCCTCCTCCAGTCGCAAGCGGGCTTCCTCCACTTCCGTGGCCGTCGCGGTTGGCGGGATCGATGTAGAGAATGGATCCGGCGGGGCGACCGTGTTGCCCGCCATGTAGATCGCGTTGAAGCGATTGGATCTGGTACGGAAGTCCTCGGGGGACTCCGAGCCGGAGTCGGAATCAAAGATCCCAAGGATGGAGGAGTCCTCGAAGTCCTTAGGGTTGGAGACCCGCGTGATGGAGTCCTCCCGTGATGCTATGGTGATAGATCTGTCGACCGAGGCAGGGGTCACGGAGTCGGCATCGTCATGGAGGGTCACGTCATCTGCGGTGGCATTGGTCTCGGGCGCGTTGTTGGTAGCCGAGTCGTACTCGGTGAAGAGGCTCCTGATAGAGCGGACCTGCTCCTCCGAGAGCAGATCACGGCATGGCGATGATCCGCCGATGATCACTGTCGTTGTCGGGTCGACTGCGCCGGTGAAGCCGACGAACAGGTTGATGGTGCCGACCGACACTATCGCACTGTGGGTGACCGGGCATGACGCCAGGATGTAGCTGCTGGGCAGGATCTGTAAGATCCCGCCGATGGCGATCATGCGACCGGTGGCGATCGGCCGATCAATCGGCGAGTAGGTTCTCGCCGCAGAACTCCGGCCAGTCCGGCTAGGCCCCACGGTGGGCGCTACTATCGTGGAAATGGCCACGGCAATTGCTGCTACAAGCAGCGATTGATATAATCGGGGGTGAGAGCGGGCGACCATCTGCGATGCGAGATGGGGGCAGATGCACATGGGTTTACCCAGGTTCGGCCCCCGGAGGGTAAAGACCTACTCCTGCTAGATTAGATTGATGGAGAGCGAGTTACAGGGGTGGCGAGCTCGGCGTCTAAGCAGCGAGTCGCTTGAAGGGGTGTATGATGGAACGTAAGTCCTCAGAGTACCCTAGGGAGGCTTATATAGGAGGCACCTCGCTAGGGTTTACAGTTTACAACCGAACAAGATATGGATTCAGAGGCTTTGACCTAATCCGACTGGACTTCGAGTACGCTTCTCGGCCTCCAGTCTCCAATCGCCAGGCCTTCTCCTCAATAGCATTCTAGTCGCCATCCTGCAGGCCCACTCGCTAAGTCTTTGACCCAATCAGAACGTCCTGCTGGGCATACCCCATTCGGCATATCACCAACAGATTGGCTAGGTTTTGATAGTTTAGGATAGATTGAGCTTTAGGACAAGGTCACATGTAGGTATAGAAAACGAAATATATAAAAAGATGACCTCATGCAAGATATAGGTTGGAAGATGGGGCAGGAAGGTGATTGACCAAATAGCCAAGTTTGGGCAAAAAAACAAATGCGCAACAAACACCAATTTGTATCTAGATAGGGACAGAGGTATACATGAAGGAACACGTTATTGCATGCACAAGAGGGGTTCATTATTGCATGTGGTGGAGTACATGTATGTGATATTTCTTTTGTGAGGAACAAAATAAATACACATATTCCTTTCTTGAAAAAGAAGGGTGGCAAAGGAAAATTAAACATGTACCTGGCATATAGATGGTTTGGATCAAACCATTATTAGCCATGTGATAAGAATTTGGACCATACCCTTTTACATGTGAGATAGAATTTAAACACCGAAAATATTGGAAACTCACATATTAGAATATGTTGGAATTGAAGGTAGATGATATCAATTGGAATATGTTGACATGTTTGAATTTGGAAAGGTAAGAGAAGTGCCCTCGACTCAATTTGGGCATGTGACAATATATCAAGAACCAACTACAATATATCAAGAAGCAAGAATATTAATAGGGTACATGCAATATGAGGAAAGAACTAAATGAAAAGGGGTTTTAATATGATGCTTAAATGAAATGTGGCATGGTGACATGAGCATGATATTATGATGATGCAATGAATGACATGTAGGAAGTAGCATTATATAGACTAAGCAAGTAGCATTACAAGCGTTAGACAATTGGGATGCAACAACTCTCCCCCACTAAACAAGAATCTCGCCTCGAAATTCCTAGGAAAAAGAAAAGGCCACAAAGAGAGGCGGGTGTTCGGAACAAAGGTGATCCTAACGTTCCCAAGTTGATTCATCAACAAAATGGTGTGACCACTACACCTTACAAAACTTGCTAGACTTGTTGCGAGTCTTGCATTTTGCTACTTGAAAACAAAGGACTTGAAGCATATAGAGGTTTGTTGTGAGACAAGAAGGATAGGATGACCATAGCTCCGGTGCTCTCGAGAAACACGATAAAAGAATAGACACACTTTTTGAAAGAATTTTGGAAGGATGATATATCAAGGAGAAAGAAAAGACATATCATTAGGATTAAAGATCAATAGATGCGTGTGAATATGATTGTTTGTTTCGCCGGACAAAAAGATCAAATTTGGAGAAGTTATCAACCACTATGAAAATAACATTTTTCTTCCCTTAGATTAAAGGAATGTAGTTCAGAAAAACAATATTGTCTTCAAACAATAGAGTTCCTTGACATCAATAGGAAATATTTGGGTTGAGGACTTCTCAGGTTAGCTTATTCTTGCACCGATAAGAACTAAAGGATCATGCAATTGAGGTGCACGGATTATCTTCAAGAGAAGGAGGTGACCCAAGTTTATGGTGGAATCCTGAGGAAGGAGTTGAATATCGCAGATCTAGGGTTATTGTGGAGATGCTTATTGCTTTCCTTAACCATGAGGTTATTGCAATAGATTCTTGCAATTTATGGCAACAACCATATTTGGCTTTACCAAGGGAAAAGAGTTTGACAAACTGAAGTCAGAGATATCTTTCATCCTTCTTGTTTGACGATGTTGAACTCTAGTGTTATGAAAAGGACGGAGAAGATTTGCATTTGCTTCCACCAAACATTGAAGATTTTGCTCCATCTTGAGATATATGAGACCACCAACAAGAGATTATGATTATGTTCTTTGAGAGAACCCTCCAGAAAAACAAGGATGGAAGTAAAAGTATCAAGAGATAAAGGCAACTTCTAACTTCCGTGGAATGAGCAAAAATCACATTTATTCACTAATTCAATGTACAAGAGCGAATGATAAGAGTAGTGGTATGGTCATGACTCAATCCCGCACTCAAAGCATTACTCCGTATATGAATAGGAAAATTGTGCAACCCAACTCTCAGAAATTTAGACTGATGATCTTGACAAGCAGAATTCCTGAAGCTTCATAAGGAAACAAGGATGTGATGCAAACACTTCGTGTTGTCATCGTGTTGGATATCTCAGGCCATCAAAAAATATATGAAGGAAGATTACAGAGAACAACTGCAAGATTCAACAGATAGAGAAAAAGATAGCACCAACTTGAATAGAAGGATTACAAAAGATCTGAGAAGTCTTCCTGGCATCCGGTGGATAGAGCACAAAAGATAAAGCGAGAGGGTTTCAAAAGATTTCTTGATGAGTTGGAGATCAAAATAATTTCTTGTCCTTCTTAAGAAGATTCAAGAGAGCTTTAGTAGTCTTGAAGAAATCTTCAGCGGAACGATGATAATAACTTGCCAAAATAAGGAAAAACTCCGGATTTGGTTGAAGGTGGAGGATGAAATTAACAATTGACTTGATGATTCCAGAATTGTAGCGATGTCTTTTAGCAGAAGGACGTGGCCGAGATAGGTGACTTTGAAAAGTCAGAATTCATACTTTGAGAACTTTGCACACCTGCGATGTTCCCAAAGCTTGAGAGAATGAAAAGAAGATGTTCTTCATGTTTTTCCATAGATATAGAATAGGCGAGAATATCGTCAAGATATACCACCACGAATTAACAAGATATTCCAAGAATACCAAGTTCATGAGGCAAAAGAAACGAACATATGCTCAAAACATTTTCTAAGCTCAACGCTCTTTGAAAGATCATTAATAAGAGCACAGATTCGAGTTGCGGGAGATGCATCAAAATAATAGACTATCTGTCCCTTCGGATGACAGAAGAGATGTCTTGGTGTCCACATATTCAAACGAATCACCGGTTGCAACACTAAAAAGATCTTGGATAAAGAAGCAATGATAACTCATACGTTAAGCAAAACTATTAGAGATGAAAAGATGAGATTCTCTCGTATCAAAGAGAACCTTGTAGATATGGAATTCAAAAAGATGCGAAGCATGATAATGGATGATAATCCACTATAGTGCCTTAAGAAACCTCCGGATTGCCAAAGATACTGGAATATGATATAGATATGATCACGGTATAAGTCAAAATCAAAAGAGATAACCGCCATCCTTTGGAGAATTGGATTGATAGAAATGACCATATTCCACTCATGACAAGTGTCATATAGCTATACGGAGAACCAAATTACAATCGCAAGCATCGGGTCGATGCAAGTTATGTATTTAGCCCAAAAGAATTGAAGATGAAGTAAAAATTTCAGATTGAAGCGTCGGTAGCAAAAGATCGAGTTAGCATGGACATGCCGACAAAATGAAGGTGAAACATGTATCACACACGACTGAAAAGGAGTGTGGAACAAAGATGTATTAAAGAAAAAATTCCACATTTTCGGCATTAAAATACCAATAGATGCGAAAAACAACTTAACGGATAGAGATTAGCAACTCCACATTCTGTGAAAGCATGCAGGAAGGAAGAACTTCCTTAACAAGATTGCGTCGATAACAAAGTGTAAGACAGATTGCATCGATTTACAAAGAGTCAGATAGATCGTGTCGGTTTACACATAAGCACGTCGATATGGAATGTACCAACAGTTGATAACCAAAGGCAGATTACGACAATAAGGTTGGATGCAACAGATAGTCAAATACTTACACACACATCCTATGGTACTACGGAAACCCCAAACACGTGAATCCTAGTTTGAATTTTAAGAAGAGGATTGATAAATGTTACACTTCTGTACCAGAAAAGGGTGGGTGGGTGGGTAAGAAGAAAACTGGAAGCAGTCCTACTCTCACGTTTAGTTTTCCCTAATGTACATAACTACCAATATATTTTAATAAACTGACAACGACTATCTTGGCTTAGACCCTAAAGGGCGGAATGGCTCTGATACCAATTGTAATACCTCGGACATTACACTCTAAGGACGAGCCTGGATGAACCCAAAAGTGGATAAGGGATTCTACTGCGGAGGCCTAAGGCCACCCACGTGTAGACCCGTCGAAGCGGAGTAGGGCACGGTACCGGCCGACCACCTTATCCACTTTCAAGAACATCGGGACAAAAGAGAGCGGCATAAGCTATAGGTAACGCGACCACGACATGCACAAATGAGTATGTATGTCTGCGGCTTACAATAGACATTAGAGTCACACCATCTAGGAACAATAGAAACATAAATATTCAACGCCATACGGCAAGATCCAAATATCCTAGATAAATATAATAGTTTAGGATATCTCCTCATACATCATAGAACAATATATCAAGCGGAAGCGGAAAACATGATCCGAGTACGGATAAGAAGCAAATCGGCATAAGATGCCCTGAAAATAAGCACATCCCGCCCACAGATCTCATGGATCTCCATCCCTGGAATCTCTACACCTGATAGTCATTACCACCATCATCCGTCTCCTCAACCCAGTAACCTTCCTGAAAGTATACCTGTCCATCTGAACCAAATATTTATCGTGTGAGACCCTAGGGGTACTCAGCAAGTCTTAATGCATCTAAAGGGAACAACCTAGGGGTGATGCAATTGTAGTGAAAGATAATATCTACAAAGAGCTATAGAGACTCGCTACACATCCGGCCAACCAGAGATGGACGGACGCCCGTTAATTAATAGCAACAGTTATATAAGCAACATAAATAAACTCACTCGTCCTCCTTCTCGCTTACCGACGAGAAGGCGGAAGAACATCCCATCCGTTGGCAATTTTATTAACCATTCCATGAGCATTGTACTATTTACTAGTCATGTCTTAGTCAAATTAAAGGCGGTATTTTAGTTATACTTGTCTATGATCCAGAAACTGTGCTCCAAGTCGTCCATAACCGTGGATATGGCTTTCAGAAATATTTATCCTACAGGAGTGCACAAATAGCAACACACAGACGATCAACCTTGGGAAGAACCAAATAAAATGCAACGAGGCCTCACGACAATGCATTCACATGATTCATAAATTATTTTGAGGGTTCACCCTAATAAGCTACCCGCAACAAAGTTGGCCGGCTCCGAGACGGACCCAGGGTTTGCGATGACGGCGGTAAAAGACTAGGAACCCGAAAGTGTGAATGGGCTTATCGATACAACATAAACATGGCGCGGGATCCTAAACAGTACAGGTGCTCCACGCACAATCGTAAATAAAGCAGTAAAGCATGACATAAGTACATGATAGTAATAAAGCCTCAAACTAGTTTGTGGCCCCAAATAATAAAGTGTGAATCAAGCTCAGGCAAAGGGGGATCCATAGGGTCTCCCATATGTGGATAGTGCGAATAGTCAAGGAACAAGAATCAAGTACTCGGGGTCTTGCTGGACACAAGTGAGCTTAAATAATCAAATAGCAGATAATGCACCGATGCCTCTTTCATTAGTTATCCCATTACTACTCAGATTAAGTTGTTTAGGTACCTCATTATCCAAAGACTCGCACAAACCCTACACATGCAATTCTACGACTCGCATGGCTCAATCAACTCTTGTAGTAATGACTCATGGGATGGAGGAACAAGCTTCGGTGGGGTTTAAAAGTAAAGGCTATGCAATACTTAGGATTCAATTTAATGCAATCGCGACTCAATGATGCACGAGTAAGATAGAAGCATAGGTACTATATGTATGTAAGCATGGAGAATTGCTTGCCTGGCAGTTCTATTATCGAATAGGAAGGATCCGGATAATACTCCTGAGGCTCCTAGTATTCTACTTGCTCAGTATCTATCCGGATAAAAACCAAAGACACAAGGGCCGAAATAAATACGTTGCACAATCATATGAATAGGATGCCACAAGCAAACAAAGCATGCCATGATGAAATGATGTGCAATTGCATGATAGTGATGTAGCATGCTAAGGTTTAAGTGTGGAAACAAGAATTAACACTTTTCATATTTATTTGGGCCCATTTTATTTGCATAAACCATTCAGGTTTTAATGGTTTTACATGATGCATGCTTCAAATGATATCCTAGAATACATAGTTGGAACGGCCTCGTCGAGCTAATCGATTTAAACATATTATTGGTTGAATTTGGAATTACCAAATTAAAGTTATGATTTATTTAAGATAAAGGCATTAATTGGTATCTTAAATTATTTCGAAATTTTAACTTTCTCAAAAATTATTTTGGATAGCATATTTGAATTACTGGCATTTTTCTGATAAGAAAACATATATTATATGTGGTGTATGGATTTAGCAATGAAAAGATATGAGATATTGCATTTATATTCAACTAAACATTTTCTATAACTAGATAAAACCGTAAGCTGTCGGTGGAATCCAGATGTCAGAAGAGGTCAAATAAAAACGGAGGAAATTTAAAAGATCGAACGGGAGACTTGAACACAGGACCTAAGAGGTCGGGGACCGAGCCTGCTGCCGGGTTAGTGATAAGAAAAAATGAGCCTACTTATTTAAAAGGAGAAGACGCCAGGTATGTAACTGACAAAACTGAAATGAACAAGTCCGTTCGGCCGACAGTTTACAGAGAAATTTGACAAACTTTCGAGGATGATTATGAGCTGATGCTGGCACCAAATCAGCTGACGTTTGATGCTTTGAAATTCTGACTGTATCTTGATAGGAATGACGCGAAGAAAAGTGCCTAAATACCACCGTGTAGGACGTGAGCAAGCTGGAACAGAGGGGTCCGCGCAGCCAAAACTGACAGATGAAAACCTTGCGATTTCAGAACGAAAAACCAAGCGCTATGATGATCCGATTCTTGCGTCGTTTGATCCTAGAGGTAGAGGAGATGTAGGGCTACAGGTTTTGTCAAGGATGCAATGTCCGAGAGACAGCGAGGGCGCTCGAAAATTGTGAGGAACAAAGCAGTTTCAGTTAGTTTGCCAAGTGACCGAGATTTAGACTAACTTTGTCGGAACATTACTTCGACTGCGATTCACCAAAACGATCGCGGTTTGTGGCTTTAGATAGATGGATCTACCGAGTTTATACGCCTTGTTGAATGATTTGGTGGAGGTGGGACAGTTTGTCCGAAACTGCGCCAGTTCAGTGCTTTGTTCATCTGTTGCTGCTGTCGCGCCTGGGCTGTGGGTTGGTGTGCGACGCGGTGGGCTGCTGGGCGCGCACGCTGGGATGGCAACAAGGAAAGGGGGGTTGCTGGAGAAAGGGAGGATGCTGGAGAAGGGGAAGATGCTCACCTCGCGCTCGTCGGCAAGCCGAGCAGGCCGGAGCAAGGAGCGGAGAGGAAGCATACGGTGGTGACCGACACGGCGGCACGACTCGGCGACGGTGTTTAGGTACTTCTCCTTCGAGTTCTATGTTTCGAACAGCTTCAGCAGCTCCGCAGCTCTGGGACATGGTGACACGGTTGTGGATACGAGTAACTTTGAATATTGACCGTTGGATCGAGACTCGCGAATCCGAACACTTCTAACCATTGGATCTTATTTTCCATTCTAGCATCTAAAAGATTCTATTGGTAGCCTTCAGCACAATGAATGCTATGCATAAACCTCAAAACACAGTTCTCTAGCATACTAGAATCTTCCCGTGTTTCTCTAACAAGACTGTTGGTTAACAACAACTTAATGTTTGTTAACAAATCATATTTCATATAGTATATATACATGTGTAGTACACTCCTTTACTAGTATGCTCTAAGCTCATAGTCTCTTTGCTTGTTTTCAAAACACGGTCAAATTCCTAGGCATGCATATTCTTAGCAAGAAGTTGAATCTTTCTAAACTCTCGCTCGTTCCCGATACATTGACTGCCTGGTGGGTCCATTGAACAAATTATAGCAAGAGCTCAATTTCAAAACACACAGCTAAAATTTTAAAACACGGTGAGTTAGAGTCTCTTTGATTGTTTTCAAAACACGGTCAAATTTCTAGGCATGCATATTCTTAGCAAGAAGTGTGAATTTTTCCAAACTATCACTCGTTCTCGATACATTGACTACCTGGTGGGTCCATTGAACAGATTATCACAAGGTGTGATGTTAATTTCGAAGCATAACCAAAATTTCAAAACACGATGAGTCATAGTCTCTTTGATTGTTTTCAAAATACGGTCAAATTTCTAGATATGCATATTCTTAGCAAGAAATTGAATCTTTCCAAACTCGCACTCGTTCTCAATACATTGACTACTTGGTGTGTCCATTAATAGATTATCGCAAGGTGTGAAGTTAATTTCGAAACATAGCCAATATTTCAAAATATGGTGAGTCATAGTCTATTTGATTGTTTTTAAAACATGGTCAAATTTTAAGGCATGCATATTCTTAGAAAGAAGTTGAATCTTTCCAAACTCTCACTGGTTCTCCATACATTGACTGCCTGGTGGATTCACTGAACAGATTATCGTGAGGTGTGGAATTAATTTCGAAACTGGACAAGTTTGAATGTTTGATTTGCTACTACTAGTATGGATTGGGTATTTTTTGACAAATATTCCTAGATTCGAGAACTAATTCTGGGTCTAACCCGTTGGAGGAACTAATTTGGAATCTGACCCTGTGGTTGGCGCCATTTTAAATGGAGCTGAATTTGTACATATCAGCGCCAACACATCATAAAACCGAACCGAAGGTGGTCGGCTCCATTTAAAACGGCGCTGGCGTCGGCTCCATGTGAAACGGCGTCGACCTCCATAGGTTGCCCCCCTGTTGTCATGTGTTGGCGCCGATCTGTATAACTTCGGCTCCGTTTAAAATGGTGCCGACCCGAGGGGTCAAATTCCGAATTAGTTCCTCATAGGGGTCAGACTCAGAATTAGTTCTCGAATCTGGGAAAATTTGTCAAAAAATACACGGATTGGTGAGTAGTAGTACTTAGTACTCCTACTTTAAAATGCCGACAAGATCCAAAATGCTTCCTTCCAATGTACAACAACGCATCTGACAAACACACCAGACACAGGACAAACACAGAGCCGCCGTACAAGGCACACATGCGCAGTCACTAAGCTGTGGACGAGGGAGAGATCAACAGGGATGGTGCGCGCGGGGAGAGGGGAGGAAAGTGGGTGATGGGAGGCAGTGAAGGAGAGAGAAAACACAAATTATTTTCCGTGCATATATAGTAAAGATCATGAAATTTACTAGTACTACTACTCACTGTACCTTGTACCTCGTGTCAGTAGCCCATCATAGCTTGGCCCTGACATCGCCTACTCCTCTTCGCTGCTCTCGTGATGCCTCTCGTTTATTTTTCCTCCTCTTTGTTTCTGCTACATTTCTTCTTCTCTTCTATGATTTGGGGTTAATTTTCTTGTATCCCTAGCTCAATAGAAGTAGGACAGAGTATTCAAGTTTCTAGGCATGAGTCCTCTTTGTATGAAAAATGGGTCTATGGCATTCACAACCATAATCTATGTCCTTTGCTTAACAGAAAAGACATTCTCACTACTACTTGGTGATATTGAATGAGCCAACAATTTGCATACACATGTATATTGGTATATATTGTTATTCTTACCACTATATAGTGTACGAATAACTTTGAATATTGACCGTTGGATCAAGACTCGTGAATCCGAACATCTCTAGCCGTTGGATTTCTTTTCCATTCTAGCATCTAGAAGATTATATTGATAGTCTTCAGCATAATAAATGCTATGCACAAACCTCAAAACACACTTCTCCATCATACTAGTACTAGGGAGTAGAATCTTCTCCCTCGTTTCTCTAAACCCATAGTTTTAAAACCGGACCAGTGAGTGAATCGCTGAGGCGACTGGTTCACTGGTTTGCTGATCGGACCACCGGTTCATTCAGTTCGATAGTGACAAAAAACCATTCCTTTTAATTATATTTTAAGAAAATTTCGGAACAAAACGACAATAAAATGTATCTTAACCATATATTGTTGCAAGGTGTGAACTTAATTTTCAAACACATCCAAAATTTGAAAACATGGTGAGTCATAGTCTCTTTGATTGTTTACAAAAAACAGTCAAATTTCCAGGCATGTATATTCTCAGCAAGAAGTGTGAATCTTTCCAAACTATCTGTCACATCCCAAAATTCTCCTAATTTTAGAATGTGAAATAAATAAAATATTTTGGTTGATTGTTTGACTTTTTTGAAATTTATGAGTGAAAAGAAACTTTTTAGAACTTATTTGAATTTCTCTCAACCATGGTTTAAAAACATTTTTGTGTGAGAGGATTAATATGACTATCCAACTTGAATGCATTTATTTTCAACCATTGGATTCTTTAGATATCCAGCCATGCTTAAATGATTAAAGAGAGGGAATAAAATGACTTTCCCAAAATTATGGTGGATTGCTATTTAAATATGTTCCCTTTTGACTTTAAGGTTATTTCTTGAATTTGTGGAATCTTCCTAAATATTTTACAACACTTGTTTTATATGATATAAGATAATGTGACTTCTTCAATTTATTTGGGCTTCAGTGTGATGCATTTATGCACTATAGGTGAAAATGTTATTTGTATGCATTGTGTGGTATTGTTTGCATTGAAGTTATTATATTTGATTGATAATAATAAAACCCTAAGAACTATTTATAAATTTTGCATAGTAGCCATATATGGCCAATTGCATAAAACCCTAATTTGTATTTTGTTGGACAAGAATATGTTCTCTAGTAGTCCTAAAATGATAATTTGAATTTTAGAAAATTTTACAAACTGGTTTGAGCTCTTTTGGGGATAGAATGAAAAAGATATGAAAAGAAATAGAAAAGAATAAAAAGAAAAAAAATCCTAACTGGGCCGTACCGAGCCAGCCCGCCTGCTCTCCCCTTCTCTACCGCGTGTAGCGCAACACATCAGCCCACTAGCCGCCCAGCATCGGCCAGCCCGAAGCCGCTCACCCTCCATCTCTCACCGACGGCTGGACCTCGCAGATCATCTCATTCCTCTCGTCTCTGTCGTGTTCGTGACGAACACCAAACCCCCGACCGAATTCGCGAGAAAATCGGGCACACCCGTTCGCGATTTTGCCCGCCTCTACGCGCATGGGCCCTCTATATATTCTCCCTCTTCCAATTCCTGCGTTTTTTTTGCTGATTCCGAAACCCTAGCCTCGAAAACATCCGAGTCCGGATCTCGCTGCTGTCTGCCACCGTTGCTGAGGACGAACTCAAGGTTCTAAGTGCCCGCCCCCCTCATTCCTCCTACTCGACCCCCCTTGAAGTTCCTCATCTCCTCACCCCATCCCCTTTTCCCCAGGAGCACCGTTGTGCACAGGAGGAGCCACCGGAGCACGACCGGAGGCCGAGGAGACCAGCCGGTCCCTGCCGTCACCTGGGGAAGCAAAGGACCACGCCGTGACCACCTTCGAACTTGCCGCCAACCCCGCTTCACGTGCGCTACTTCCCCATCATCGGAACGCCGCCCGCCGCCGCCCCTCCATCAGCAACGGTGAGCTCAAGAAGCTTCGCTTCCTAGCCCTTGGATCTGGACGCAACAGTGTAGATTAGATCGGTCGGGTGAACGGGTACCGGCCAATGAGGAGCTGCCACCTTGCGCAGAATATTCCCCTGTAATTTCAGAAAAAGAATAAAAGACAGAAAATGTATTAAACTTGTAAAATTCATATAAAATTGAATATTGGTCAGAAAAATGAAAATAAGATATCCATGGATTCAGAAACATGTGTAGAATTGTATTCTACAATAAACTTGCACTTTGCCGAATGAATATTTTTTGGAGTATTTAAATCTATCTAATGGTATAAAATTCATAGAAAAATATCTATAACTCGAAATTTAGCAAATTTGATGTCTATGGATTCATAAAAATGTAACCTACGCTGCTGTAGCATTATTTGAATTTGTCACGGTACAAAATTATTATCTATGATTAAATCTCTTAATTGAGTATTTTGGCTATAACTTTTATTATATACATCATTTTAAAGTGAAACCAGCGGCAAATGAAAGCTATGAACATTGTATATCCAGTATCATGTTTTCCAAAAAATTCTGAAACAATTTCATACTGAAAGTATTCAGATTCCAATAATGCCTATTAAAAGCCTTTTGTTTAATAGATAATGTTTAAGAAATGCTTTTAAACTTATTTCTCTTTTCTAGCATGCATGCATATTGCTTTGTTTGTTTGTGTTACTGTATGATTGATTGCAATTATCTTTTGGCACGATAGATTGCCCGGAGTGCGATTTTTGCGATTGTGATGATTGTGTGATCGAGAACTACAACTAAGACAAGTGTCACTATCATAAATCTCCCATTGTTTTCTTATGCATTTATATTTTAGTAGCTTTGCATGTATTGGAAATATTTTACCTTATATGCTATGCTATGGTGTGAGTACCCAATAGAATTGTCATATACCCCGGTTGATTCCTTGATAGCCATCGTATTGTAGATGCTTAGCCATGCTACTAATTGCGTGGGTGGTTTTCATGATACATATGTGTATGAGAAGGATTATGTTTTGCTTAAATGAAAACCACTTAATCAATGAATCACCTGGGTGAAATGGCATTGATTGGGTCATTGAATGTGGATTATGGTGGGGATTGCCACCCAGGCTTCAAAGAGATAATATACGGTCTTGATTAGTGGCTTCCGTGTACAACCACATGCTAATATGGGCTCTGGCTTAGTTAATTACATAGCGGAAGACCCTTTGCATTGGTACCTCTTCAGGTTAACTAGAATTATGTATTGGAGGTTATATCCTTGTATTGGTGCCTGTTAGACGTGCTAGCATTGTGTATTGGGAGGACTTCTATGGAAAGACTTTGTCACATTCTCGAATCTACCGGTATACTAATTGGTGTGTACTAATCCAGCGGCCACTGGTGGCGTAAAGACGAGATTGTGTCGTGTGGATAAAGTGTACAACTTCTGCCGAAGATCTAAATCTAATCGATTAGCTGTGTCCCCGGTAATGGACAAATATGAGTAACTTCTCTTGACGCAGTTGAAAAGTCTCATTCATTTGAATTTCTCTAATAAAACTTAATGGGTGAACATGGGTTTAGGAGCATACGAAGCTAAACTGTCTTGTTTCTACATGGGTTTATGCTGGTATGTCCTTAGAAGAAGTGTTTTAAAGAAAGAATGTATTTTAAAAGTAGGAGAAAAGTTATATCACTTTTATGCAAATGATCCTGAACTCCACTAGCCAAAGTGTGCATGTATATGATAGGTTGCTAATTGTGTCCACATAACAGTGACATCTTGCCAATACAATTCAAATGTATTGACCATTCATGGCTGCAACTTTTCATGTTGCACGTTACTCGACGACGAGTAAGGTTTTTGTTTAGGTTGCGAATCTCCACTCAGCATGTTGCCTGTGGCATGATGGAGCTTTATTCTATTGTTTACTTATTGAACTTTGTTATTTGAGCTAGCTATGAGCTATGAAACTTTATAATATTTATATTCTTGGATAAATCGTTGTAATATTGTGATGCATTGATACTCTTTTATTTATCGAAACTGTGTGTGCTAGCTAATCGATCCAAGGGACTAGCACGGTAAACAAAGGATCCAATCTATAATAGGTTGGATCGCTTCAGATGGTATCAGAGCTTTGTGTTGACTGTAGGTTCGTGACCTTAGAAATGGAATAGAATAAGAGACCTCAATTAGGAGAACTATTATATTTTCTAGTTATTAGAGTTCTTGTAATCCTTTTTCTATCTTTTCTTGAATATCTTCTTGTTCAAAACTTATAGATGTCCATTCATTTGACTAGTAGGAGAGATGACCTACCATGAAGACTATAGGAATTGGAAAACATTACTAGAAGTTTCTATAAAACAAATCCCTATATGTGTGTTGGACTACAAGTAAAAATAACAAATAATATGACACAAATGAATGCTTCACCAAACTTGAGTAGACCTGGACCACCACATTTTATCTCTTTAGGAGATCATCGCTATCGTGTTAGCATATTGATCTTACCTACTTATGTGGTATGGCAATATTAGTTGCTTGCTTGTTGTATTGAGCCATATTGTGTGAAATTTTGTCAGAATATGTTGCTTTGAAGCTCTAAAGTTTCTGGAATTTTCGTGAGGTTTTCTGATTAGATTAATGGTGTCAATTGATTGAAATTCGTGAGATTACTACTGCCATTTTCTGCCTAAAATGTTTCACCGCGCGATGTTTAATTCCTTACTAGTAACTTGGATTGAGCTCATATTTTAGGATCCGGAGCGTAATTACCCGTAGTACCTGCTCAAAAATTGGCTAAAATTTCTAACAAGTTTAAGTTGTTCAGAAAAATTCGTGAAGCCTGCTGTACTGTTTTGACAGATTCTGTTTATTGTTTACATGTTGCTATGTTTTACTCTAGTATTGTTTCCAACATTTGTAAACTATTTTTTGGTTATGTACTGCTAAGGTTAGACCCCTGGAACAATGTTATGCAAGTGTTTGCTTGTGTTTTGGTTGCTTATGGTTGAATGTTTGTATGATTGTTGGTATATGAGCTTGGTTGCATTGTTAGGATTTCTTCCTTAGTAGTTTCTTTTCCCTAGAATCTATTCTTCTCTATCTTAAACCCATGGAGTTAAAACAATGTATTGAATATAAGGAGAATGAGTTAGTGGAAATACTTGGAAGATGACGCCCAATGAATGTGAATAGTTCGTCTAATGCAACAAAGGATCTGGAAGTATGAAGTGTTGCAAATGATGTAGTAGATTGCGCAGCCTAAATATTTTGGAGCATCGATAGCTTAGTTTTTATAGTAGCTTTGTAGATTGGATACATGGGAATCTACACTGAACCTTGGTTTGTTCCCATGGAAACTATCTGCAAGGAAAGTGAGGATGTCCGAGTGATAGAAAACGTGATTCGCCTATTCTCATGCAAAGTAATAGTTTGAGTGCGGGATGGATTGGCCCCCATACCGAATACGCTTATTATTCGCTCTTGTATTATTGGCTTTGCGAATCTTGAGCGCCTTTTCAACCTTAGTAGAGAGTCGTCGTTAGCCCTAAACGTTAGAATGGTATGATTTTCCACCTATACAAAATCATTCGTTGCTAACCGTAGGAATGTACGACAAGGATGAACCCGAAGCTCGTTGAATGGGTATTGTGAAGAAAACATTCCCTAATTGACCACCATGAGAGACTCGCTAGTTCAAGTAGTCTTTTCCTAGAATCTACAAATCCTAAAGTTTAGAATGTATGTGGTATATTATGCTAACAAATGACTAAAGGAGAATTTATACGAGCCAAGTGAATCCTCAAGAAATGACCTAGTCAATTTTATTTAAGGGTAGTAGCGCCCTAGTGGGTTCTTAAACCATCCTTCTTTCTAGCCTTCCCAAATCTCGGGACGAGATTCCTTTTAAGGGTGGTAGTCTGTCACATCCCAAAATTCTCCTAATTTTAGAATGTGAAATAAATAAAATATTTTGGTTGATTGTTTGACTTTTTTGAAATTTATGAGTGAAAAGAAACTTTTTAGAACTTATTTGAATTTCTGTCAACCATGGTTTAAAAACATTTTTGTATGAGAGGATTAATATGACTATCCAACTTGAATGCATTTTTTTCAACCATTGGATTCTTTAGATATCCAGCCATGCTTAAATGATTAAAAAGAGGGAATAAAATGACTTTCCCAAAATTATGGTGGATTGCTATTCAAATATGTTCCCTTTTGACTTTAAGGTCATGTCTTGAATTTGTGGAATCTTCCTAAATATTTTACAACACTCGTTTTATATGAGATAAGATAATGTGACTTCTTCATTTTATTTGGGCTTCAGTGTGATGCATTTATGCACTATAGGTGAAAATGTTATTTGTATGCATTGTGTGGTATTGTTTGCATTGAAGTTATTATATTTGATTGATAATAATAAAACCCTAAGAACTATTTATAATTTTTGCATAGTAGCCATATATGGCCAATTGCATCAAACCCTAATTTGTATTTTGTTGGACAATAATATGTTCTCTAGTAGTCCTAAAATGATAATTTGAATTTTAGAAAATTTTACAAACTGGTTTGAGCTCTTTTGGGGATAGAATGAAAAAGATATGAAAAGAAATAGAAAAGAATAAAAAGAAAACAAAAAATCCTAACTGGGCCGTACCGAGCTAGCCCGCCTGCTCTCCCCTTCTCTGCCGCGCGCAGCGCAGCATAGAAGCCCACTAGCCGCATTGGTGCCTGTTAGACGTGCTAGCATTGTGTATTGGGAGGACTTCTATGGAAAGACTTCGTCACATTCTCGAATCTGTCGGTATACCAATTGGTGTGTACTAATCCAGCAACCACTGGTGGCGTCAAGACGAGATTGTGTCGTGTGGGTAAAGTGTACAACTTCTGCAGAAGATCTAAATTTAATCGATTAGTTGTGTCCTCGGTAATGGACAAATATGAGTAACTTCTCTTAACGCAGTTGAAAAGTCTCATTCATTCCAATATCTCTAATAAAACTTGATGGGTGAACATGGGTTTAGGAGCATACGAAGCTAAACTGTCTTGTTTCTATATGGGTTTATGCTGGTATGTCCTTAGAAGAAGTGTTTTAAATAAAGAATGTATTTTAAAAGTAGGAGAAAAGTTATATCGTTTTTATGCAAATGATCCTGAACTCCACTAGCCAAAGTGTGCATGTATATGATATGTTGCTAATTGTGTCCACATAACAGTGACATATTGCCAATACAATTCAAATGTATTGACCATTCGTGGCTGCAACTTTTCATGTTGCAGGTTACTCGACGACGAGTAAGGTTTTCATTTAGGTTGCGAATCTCCACTCAGCGTGTTGCCTGTGGCGTGATCGAGCTTTATTCTATTGTTTTCTTATTGAACTATGTTATTTGAGCTAGTCGTGAGCTATGCAACTTTGTAATATTTATATTCTTGGATCAATTGTTGTAATATTCTGACGCACTGATACTCTTTTATTCATCGAAACTATTTGTGTGCTAACTAATCGATCCAAGGGACTAGCACGGTAAACACATGATCCAATCTATAATGGGTTGGATCGCTTCACTATCACTCGTTCTCGATACATTGACTATATGGTGATGGGTCCACTGAATAGATTTTCACGAGGTGTGAAGTTAATTTCGAAACACAGGAAAAATTTCAAAACATGGTGAGTCATAGACTCTTTGATTGTTTTCAAAACACGTTAAAATTTCTAGGCGTGCATATTATTAACAAGAAGTTGAATCTTTCCAAACTCGCACTCGTTCTCGATACATTGACTGCCTGGTGGGTCCGCTGACCAGATTATTGCTAGGTGTGAAGTTAATTTCGAAACACAACCAAGATTTCAAAACACGGTGAGTCATAGCCTCTTTGTTTGTTTTCAAAACATGGTCAAATTTCTAGGCATGCATATTGTTAGAAAGAATTTGAATATTTCCAAACTCACACTCATTCTCGATACATTGACTGCCTTGTGGGTCCACTGAACAGATTATCACAAGATGTGAAGTTAATTTCGAAACATAGCAAAGTTTCAAAACATGGTGAGTCATAGCCTCTTTGATTGTTTTCTAAACATGGTGAAATTTCTGGGCATGCATATTCTTAGCAAGAAGTTGAATCTTTCTAAACACTCACTCGATCTCGATACATTGACTGCCTGGTCGGTCCACTGAACAAATTATCGCAAGGTGTGCACAGCCAAAATATCAAAACGGGGTGAGTCAAAGCCTCTTTGATTATTTTCAAAACATGGTCAGGCTTGCGTATTCTTAGTAAGAAGTTGAATCTTTCCAAACTCTCACTCGTTCTCAATATATTGGTTGCCTAGTGGGTCCACTGAACATATTATCGCAAGGTATCAAGTTAATTTTGAAACACAACCAAAATTTCAAAACACGGGGAGTCATAGCCTCTTTGATTGTTTTCAAAACACAGTCAAATTTCTAGGCATGCATATTCTTAGCAAGAAGTTAAAACATTCCAAACTCTCACATGTTATCGATACATTGACTGCCTGGTGGGTCCACTGAACAGATTATTGCAAGGTGTCAAGTTAATTTCGAAAAACAGGCAAAATATCGAAACACGGTGAGTCGTAGTCTCTTTGATTGTTTTCAAAACATGGTCAAATTTCTAGGCATGCATAGTATTAGCAAGAAGTTTAATCTTTCCAAACTCTCACTCGTCCTGGATACATTAACTGCCTGGTGGGTGCATTGAACAGATTTTCGCAAGATGTGAAGTTAATTCCGAAACACAACCAAAATATCAAAACACGGCGAGTCAAAGCCTCTTTGATTGTTTTCAGAACATGGTCAAATTTCTAGGCATGCGTATTCTTAGTAAGAAGTTGAATTCTTCCAAACTCTCACTCGTTCTCGACATATTGACTGCCTGGTGGGTCCACTGAACAGATTATCACAAGGTGTCAAGTTAATTTCGAAACACAGCCAAAATTTCAAAACACAGGGAGTCATAGCCTCTTTGATTATTTTAAAAACACTGTCAAATTTCTAGGCATGCATATTCTTAGGAAGAAGTTAAAACATTCCAAACTCTCAGTAGTTCAAGATACACTAACTTCCTAGTGGGTCCATTGAACAAATTTTGGCAATGTGTCAAGTTAATTTCGAAAAACAGGCAAAATATCAACAAGGTGAGTCGTAGTCTCTTTGATTGTTTTCGAAACAGGGTCAAATTTCTAGGCATGCATATTCTTAGCAAGAAGTTTAATCTTTCCAAACACTCACTCGTTCTTGATACATTGACTGCCTGGTGGGTCAACTGAATAGATTTTCACAAGGTGTGAAGTTAATTTCAAAACACAACCAAAATTTCAAAACACAGGGAGTCATAGCCTCTTTCATTGTTTTCAAAACACGGTCAAATTTTCTAGGCATGCATATTCGTAGCAAGAAGTTAAATCTTTCCAAACTCTCACTCGTTCTCGATACATTAAGTACCTGGTGGGTCCACTAAACAGATTATCACAAGGTGTGAAGTTAATTTCGAAACACAACCAAAATTTCAAAACACGGTGAGTTATAGCCTCTTTGATTGTTTTCAAAACATGGTTTAATTTCTTGGCATGCATATTCTTAGAAAGAAGTTGAATCTTGCCAAACTATCACTCGTTCTCGATACATTGACTGTCTGGTGGGTCCACTGAACAGATTATCACAAGGTCTGAAGCTAATTTCAAAATATAGCCAACATTTCAAACCACGGTGAGTCATAGCATCTTTGATTGTTCTCAAACATGGTCAACTTTCTAGGCATGGATATTCTTAGCAAGAAGTTGAATATTTCCAAACTCTCACTCGTTCTCGATACATTGACTACCTAGTGGGTCCACTGAACAAATTTTTGCAAGGTGTTAAGTTAATTTCGAAAGACAACCTAAATTCAAAAACACGGTGAGTCATAGATTGTTTTCAAAACACGGTCAAATTTCTAGGCATGCATATTCTTAGCAAGAAGTTGAATCTTACCAAACTCTCACTCGTTCTCGATACATTGACTGCCTGGTGGGTCCACTGAACAAATTTTCACAAGGTGTGAAGTTAATTTTGAAACACAGGCAAAATTTCAAAACACGGTGAGTCATAGCCTCATTCATTATTTTCAAAACACGGTCAAATTTTCTAGGCATGCATATTCTTAGCAAGAAGTTTAATCTTTCCAAACTCTCACTCGTTATCGATACATTGACTGCCTGGTGGGTCGACTGAACAGATTATCGCAAGGTGTGAAGTTCATTTCGAAACACATCCAAAATTTCAAAACACGGTGAGTCATAGCCTCTTTGATTGTTTTCAAAACATGGGGAAATTTCTAGGTAGGCATATTCTTAGCAAGAAGTTGAATCTTGCCAAACTCTCACTCGTTCTCGACACATTGACTGCCTGGTGGGTCCACTAAATAGATTATTGCAAGGTGTGATGTTAATTTCGAAACATAGCCAAAACTTCAAAACTCGGTGAGTCATAGTCTATTTGATTGTTTTGAAAACACGGTCAAATTTCTAGGCTTGCATATTCTTAGCAAGAAGTTGAATCTTTCTAAACTCTCACTCGTTCTCGATACATTGACTGCCTGGTGGGTCCACTGAACATATTTTCGCAAGGTCTGAAGTTAATTTCGAAACACATCCGAAATTTCAAAATACGCGGAGTCATAGCCTCTTTGATTGCTTTCAAAACACGGTCGAATTTATAGGCATGCATATTCTTAGCAAGAAGTTGAATCTTGCCAAACTCTCACTCGTTATCAATACATTGACTGCCTGCTGGGTCCACTGAACAGATTATTGCAAGATATGAAGTTAATTTCGAAACATAGCCAAAGTTTCAAAACATGGTGAGTCATAGCCTCTTTGATTGTTTTCAAAACATGGGGAAATTTCTAGGCATGCATATTCTTAGCAAGAAGTTGAATCTTTCCAAACATTCACTCAATCTCGATACATTGACTGCCTGGTCGGTCCACTGGACAGATTATCACAAGGTGTGAAGTTAATTTCAAAACACAGCCAAAATATCAAAACACGGTGAGTCAAAGCCTCTTTGATTATTTTCAAAACATGGTCAAATTTTTAGGCTTGCGTATTCTTAGTAAGAAGTTGAATCTTTCCAAACTCTCACTCGTTCTCGATATATTGATTGCCTGGTGGGTCCACTGAACATATTATCGCAAGGTATCAAATTAATTTCGAAACACAGCCAAAATTTCAAAACACGGGGAGTCATAGCCTCTTTGATTGTTTTCAATACATAGTCAAATTTCTAGGCATGCATATTCTGAGCAAGAAGTTAAAACATTCCAAACTCTCAGTAGTTGAACATACACTAACTTCCTGGTGGGTCCATTGAATAGATTTTTGCAAGGTGTCAAGTTAATTTCGAAAAACAGGCAAAATATCAAAACACAGTGAGTCGTAGTCTCTTTGATTGTTTTCAAAACATGGTCAAATTTCTAGGCATGCATATTGTTAGCAAGAAGTTTAATCTTTCCAAACTGTCACCCGTTCTGGATACATTAACTGCCTGGTGGGTGCATTGAACATATATTCGCAAGGTGTGAAGTTAATTTCGAAACACATCCAAAATTCCAAAACACGGTGAGTTAGTCTCTTTGATTATTTTCAAAACACGGTCAAATTTCTAGGCATGCATATTCTTAGCAAGAAGTTGAATCTTGCCAAACTCTCACTCGTTCTTGATACATTGACTGTCTGGTGGGTCCACTGAACAGATTATCGCAAGGTGTGACGTTAATTTTGAAATATAGCCAACATTTCAAACCACGGTGAGTCATAGCATCTTTGATTGTTGTCAAACATGGTCAACTTTCTAGGCATGCATATTCTTAGCAAGAAGTTGAATATTTCCAAACTCTCACTCGTTCTCGATACATTGACTACCTGGTGGGTCCACTGAACAGATTTTTGCAAGGTGTTAATTTAATTTTGAAAGCCAACCAAAATTCCAAAACACGGCGACTGAAAGATTGTTTTCAAAACACGGTCAAATTTCAAGGCATGCATATTCTTAGAAAGTAGTTGAATCTTTCCGAACTCTCACTCGTTCTTGATACATTGACTGCCTGGTGGGTCCATTAAATAGATTATCGCCAGGTGTGAAGTTAATTTCGAAACATAGCCAAAATTTCAAAACACAGTGAGTCATAGCCTCTTTCATTGTTTTCAAAACACGGTCAAATTTTCTAGACATGCATATTCTTAGCAAGAAGTTTAATCTTTCCAAAATCTCACTCGTTATCGATACATTGACTACCTGGTGGGTCCACTGAACAGATTATCGCAAGGTGTGAAGTTAATTTCGAAACATAGCCAAAATTTCAAAACACAGTCGGTTATAGCCTCTTTGATAGTTTTCAAAACACGGTCAAATTTATGGGCATGCATATTCTTAGCAAGAAGTTGAATCTTGCCAAACTCTCACTCATTCTGGATACATTGTTTACCTGGTGGGTCCACTAAACAGATTATCCTAAGGTGTGATGTTAATTTTGAAACATTGCCAAAATTTCAAAACTCGGTGAGTCATAGTCTCTTTGATTGTTTTGAAAACACGGTCAAATTTCTAGGCATGCATATTCTTAGCAAGAAGTTGAATCTTTCTAAACTCTCACTCGTTCTCGATACATTGACTGCCTGGTGGGTCCACTGAACATATTTTCGCAAGGTCTGAAGTTAATTTCGAAACACATCCAAAATTTCAAAATACGCTGAGTCATAGCCTCTTTGATTGCTTTCAAAACACGGTCAAATTTATAGGCATGCATTTTCTTAGCAAGAAGTTGAATCTTGCCAAACTCTCGCTCTCTCTCGATACATTGACTGCATGGTGGGTCCACTTAACAGATTTTTGCAAGGTGTAAAGTTAATTTTGAAACACAGCCAAAATTTCAAAATAGGTGAGTCATAGCCTCCTTGATTGTTTTCAAAACACGGTCAAATTTATAAGGATGCATATTCTTAGCAAGAATTTAAATCTTTCCAAACTCTCACTCGTTATCGATACATTGACTGCCTGGTGGGTCCACCGAACAGATTATTGCAAGATATGAAGTTAATTTCGAAACATAGCCAAAGTTTCAAAACATGGTGAGTTATAGCCTCTTTGATTGTTTTCAAAACATGGGGAAATTTCTAGGCATGCATATTCTTAGAAAGAAGTTGAATCTTTCCAAACACTCACTCAATCTCGATACATTGACTGCCTGGTCGGTCCACTGGACAGATTATCGCAAGGTGTGAAGCTCATTTCAAAACACAGCCAAAATATCAAAACACGGTGAGTCAAAGCCTCTTTGATTGTTTTCAAAACATGGTCAAATTTTTAGGCTTGCGTATTCTTAGTAAGAAGTTGAATCTTTCCAAACTCTCACTCATTCTCGATATATTGATTGCCTGGTGGGTCCACTGAACATATTATCGCAAGGTATCAAGTTAATTTCGAAACACAGCCAAAATTTCAAAACACGGGGAGTCATAGCCTGTTTGATTGTTTTCAAAACAAAGTCAAATATCTAGGCATGCATATTCTTAGCAAGAAGTTAAAACAATCCAAATTCTCAGTAGTACAACATACACTAACTTCCTGGTGGGTCCATTGAATAGATTTTCGCAAGGTGTGAAGTTAATTTCGAAAAACAGGCAAAATATCAAAACACGGTGAGTCGTAGTCTCTTCGATTGTTTTCAAAACATGGTCAAATTTCTAGGCATGCATATTGTTAACAAGAAGTTTAATCTTCCCAAACTCTCACTCGTTCTGGATACATTAACTGCCTGGTGGGTGCATTGAACAGATATTCGCAAGGTGTGAAGTTAATTTTGGAACACATCCAAAATTCCAAAACACGGTGAGTCAGTCTCTTTGATTATTTTCAAAACACGGTCAAATTTCTAGGCATGCATATTCTTAGCAAGAAGTTGAATCTTTCAAACCTTTCACTCGTTCTCGATACATTGACTGCCTGTTGGGTCCACTGAACAGATTATCACAAGGTGTGAAGTTAATTTCTAAACACAGCCAAAATTCCAAAACATGGTGAGTCATAGTCTCTTTGATTGTTTTCACAACACGGTTAAATTTCTAGTCATACATATTCTTAGCAAGAAGTTGAATCTTTCCAAACTCTCACTCATGCTCGATACATTGACTGCCTGGTGGGTCCACTAAGCAGATTATCGCAAGGTGTGAAGTAAATTTCTAAACACAGTCAAAATTTCAAAACACGGTGAGTCATATCCTCTTTGATTATTTTCAAAACACGGGCAAATTTCTAGGCATGCATATTCTTAGGAAGAAGTTGAATATTTCCTAACTCTCACTCGTTCTCGATACATTAACTTCCTGGTGGGCCCACTAAACAGATTATCACAAGGTGTGAAGTTAATTTTGAAACATAGCCAAAATTTCAAAACACGGTGAGTTATAGCCTCTTTGATTGTTTTCAAAACACGGTCAAATTTCTTGGCATGCATATTCTTAGCAAGAAGTTGAATCTTGCCAAACTCTCACTCGTTCTCGATATATTGACTGTCTGGTGGGTCCACTGAACAGATTATCGCAAGGTGTGAAGTTAATTTCGAAATACAGCCAACATTTCAAAACACGGTGAGTCATAGCATCTTTGATTGTTCTCAAAACATGGCCAACTTTCTAGGCATGCATATTCTTATTAAGAAGTTGAATATTTCCAAACTCTCACTCGTTCTCGATCCGTTGACTACCTGGTGGGTCCATTGAACAGATTTTCGCAAGGTGTTAAGTTAATTTCAAAAGACAGCCAAAATTCCAAAACACGGTGAGTCATAGTCTCTTTGATTGTTTTCAAAACACGGTTAAATGTCTAGGCATGCATATTCTTAGCAAGAAGTTGAATCTTGCCAAACTCTCACTCGTTCTCGATACATTGACTTCCTGGTGGGTCCACTGAACATATTTTCGGAAGGTGTGAAGTTAATTTCGAAACATAGCCATAATTTCAAAACACAGTGAGTCATAGCCTCTTTGATTGTTTTCAAGACACGGTCAAATTTTCTAGGCATGCATATTGTTCGCAAGAAGTTTAATCTTCCAAACTCTCACTCGTTATCAATAAATTGACTACCTGCTGGGTCTACTGAATAGATTATCGCAAGGTATGAAGTTAATTTCGAAACATACCCAAAATTTCAAAACACAGTGAGTTATAGCCTCTTTGATAGTTTTCAAAACACGGTCAAATTTCTTGGCATGCATATTCTTAGCAAGAAGTTGAATCTTGCCAAACTCTCACTCATTCTCAATACATTGACTACCTGTTGTGTCCACTAAACAGATTATCCTAAGGTGTGATGTTAATTTCGAAACATAGCCAAAATTTCAAAACTCGGTGAGTCATAGTCTCTTTGATTGTTTTGAAAACACGGTCAAATTTCTAGGCATGCATATTCTTAGCAAGAAGTTAAATCTTTCCAAACTCTCACTCGTTCTCGATACATTGCTGCCTGGTGGGTCCACTGAACAGATTTTCGCAAGGTGTGAAGTTAATTTTGAAACACATCCAAAATTTCAAAACACGGTGAGTCATAGCCTCTTTGATTGCTTTCAAAACACGGTCAAATTTCTAGGCATGCATATTCTTAGCAAGAAGATGAATCTTGCCAAACTCTCACTCTCTCTTGATACATTGACTGCTTGTTGGGTCCACTTAACAGATTTTCGCAAGGTGTGAAGTTAATTTTGAAACATAGCCAAAATTTCAAAACAGGTGAGTCTTGATTGTTTTCAAAACACGCTCAAATTTCTAGGCATGCATATTCTTAGCAAGAAGTTAAATCTTTCCAAACTCTCACTCGTTATCGATACATTGACTGCCCGGTGGGTCCACTGAACAGATTATTGCAAGATGTGAAGTTAATTTCGAAACACAGCTAAAGTTTCAAAACATGGTGAGTCATAGCCTCTTTGATTGTTTTCAAAACTTGGGGAAATATCTAGGCATGCATATTCTTAGCAAGAAGTTGAATCTTTCCAAACAATCACTCGATCTCAATACAATGACTGCCTGGTCGGTCCACTAAACAGATTATCGCAAGGACTGAAGTTAATTTCGAAACACAGCCAAAATTTCAAAACACAGTGAGTTATAGCCTCTTTGATAGTTTTCAAAACACGGTCAAATTTCTAGGCATACATATTCTTAGTAAGAAGTTGAATCTTGCCAAACTCTCACTCGTTCTCGATACATTAACTACCTGGTGGGTCCACTAAACAGATTATCCTAAGGTGTGATGTTAATTTCGAAACATAGCCAAAATTTCAAAACTCGGTGAGTCATAGTCTCTTTGATTGTTTTGAAAACACGGTCAAATTTCTAGGCATGCATATTCTTAGCAAGAAGTCGAATCTTTCCAAACTCTCACTCGTTCTCGATACATTGACTGCCTGGTGGGTCCACTAAATAGATTTTCGCAAGGTCTGAAGTTAATTTCGAAACACATCCAAAATTTCAAAATACGGTGAGTCATAGCCTCTTGGATTGCTTTCAAAACACGGTCAAATTTATAGGCATGCATATTATTAGCAAGAAGTTGAATCTTGCCAAACTCTCACTCTCTCTCTCTCTCGATACATTGACTCCTTGGTGGGTCGAATTAATAGATTTTTGCAAGGTGTGAAGTTAATTTTGAAACACAGCCAAAATTTCACAACAGGTGAGTCATAGCCTCCTTGATTGTTTTCAAAACACGGTCAAATTTCTAGGCATGCATATTCTTAGCAAGAAGTTAAATCTTTCCAAACTCTCACATGTTATCGATACATTGACTGCCTGGTGGGTCCACTGAACAGATTATTGCAAGATATGAAGTTAATTTTGAAACATAGCCAAAGTTTCAAAACATGGTGAGTCATAGCATCTTTGATTGTTTTCAAAACATGGGGAAATTTCTAGGCATGCATATTATTAGCAAGAAGTTGAATCTTGCCAAACTCTCACTCGTTCTCGATACATTGACTGCCTGGTCGGTCCACTGGACAGATTATCGCAAGGTGTGAAGTTAATTTCGAAACATAGCCAAAATATCAAAACACGGTGAGTCAAAGCCTCTTTGATTGTTTTCAAAACATGGTCAAAATTTTAGGCTTGTGTATTCTTAGTAAGAAGTTGAATATTTCCAAACTCTCACTCGTTCTCGATATATTGATTGCCTGGTGGGTCCACTGAACATATTATCGCAAGGTATCAAGTTAATTTCGAAACACAGCCAAAATTTCGAAACACGGGGATTCATAGCCTCTTTGATTGTTTTCAAAACATAGTCAAATTTCTAGGCATGCATATTCTTAGCAAGAAGTTAAAACATTCCAAACTCTCAGTAGTTCAACATACACTAACTTCCTGGTGGGTCCATTGAACAGATTTTTGCAAGGTGTCAAGTTAATTTCGAAAAACAGGCAAAATATCAAAACACGGTGAGTCGTAGTCTCTTTGATTGTTTTCAAAACATGGTCAAATTTCTAGGCATGCATATTATTAGCAAGAAGTTTAATCTTTCCAAACTCTCACTCGTTCTGGATACATTAACTGCCTGGTGGGTGCATTGAATAGATATTCGCAAGGTGTGAAGTTATTTTCGAAACATAGCCAAAATTCCAAAACACGGTGAGTCATAGTCTCTTTGATTATTTTCAAAACACGGTCAAATTTCTAGGCGTGCATATTCTTAGCAAGAAGTTGAATCTTTCCAAACTTTCACTCGTTCTCGATATATTGACTGCCTAGTGGGTCCACTGAACAGATTATCGCAAGGTGTGAAGTAAATTTCTAAACACATTCAAAATTTCAAAACACGGTGAGTCATAGCCTCTGTGATTGTTTTCAAAACACCGGCAAATTTCTAGGCATGCATATTCTTAGGAAGAAGTTGAATATTTCCAAACTCTCACTCGTTCTCGATACATTAACTGCCTGGTGGGTCCACTAAACAGATTATCACAAGGTGTGAAGTTAATTTCGAAACATAGCCAAAATTTCAAAACACGGTGAGTTATAGCCTCTTTGATTGTTCAAAACACGGTCAAATTTCTTGGCATGCATATTCTTAGCAAGAAGTTGAATCTTGCCAAACTCTCACTCGTTCTCGATACATTGACTGTCTGGTGGATCCACTGAACAGACTATCGCAAGGTGTGAAGTTAATTTCGAAATACAGCCAACATTTCAAAACACAGTGAGTCATAGCATCTTTGATTGTTCTCAAAACATGGTCCACTTTCTAGGCATGCATATTCTTATTAAGAAGTTGAATATTTCCAAACTCACACTCGTTTTCGATACATTGACTACCTGGTGGGTCCACTGGACAGATTTTAGCAAGGTGTTAAGTTAATTTCGAAAGACAGCCAAAATTCCAAAATACGGTGAGTCATAGTCTCTTTGATTGTTTTCAAAACACGGTCAAATTTCTAGGCATGCATATTCTTAGAAAGAAGTTGAATCTTGCCAAACTCTCACTCGTTCTCGATACATTGACTGCCTGGTGGTTCCACTGAACAGATTTTCGAAAGGTGTGAAGTTAATTTCAAAACACGGTGAGTCATAGGCTCTTTGATTGTTTTCAAAACACGGTCAAATTTTCTAGGCATGCATATTGTTAGCAACAAGTTTTATCTTCCAAACTCTCACTCGTTATCAATAAATTGACTGCCTGGTGGGTCCACTGAATAGATTATCGCAAGGTGTGAAGTTAATTTTGAAACATAGCCAAAATTTCAAAACACAGTGAGTTATAGCTTCTTTGATTGTTTTCAAAACACGGTCAAATTTCTTGGCATGTGTCAGGGTGATGATCCCCGGGTACCCCATCCGAATAAGAAACAGGACAGTCGGATCGCGTCCAGCTGATCAGATGCAGCCGGACAGGACAAGACGGGCCAGCTATCACCCAGTAGCCGGATCAGCAAGAGACAGCCGGATACGACGACGTAGCCGGACCCAATCAGAGAGACAGGACGACATGCGTATCAGTGCACGATACGCCCTGTACGATGACAAGACGGGCAACCACCTGCCCATACCGAAGACTTTGCGTGGGTGACGCTGGAACAGTGGCCTATGCTGATGACGGGCTCGCACGGTGTCTACTGTACCTACGATAGCCATACCGTTCATACACCGATAAGACAAGCCATACTGGATACGGTAGATGACTAGTCGGCTGGGACCCTCCTGTGGGGCCTGCCAGTCGGACTAGCCAGCAAGACCTTTGCCTCTCTGCCTATATAAGGAGAGGCAAGGCCTCAGTAGAAAGGGTTGGTCTTAGTGCATTTAAGGCAGTAGCTAAAGAATACATCTCAAGGAGCACTTGTAGTTCGTGTATTCCACATAGTCAGATCCGGCAGGAGTAGGGGCTTTACCTCACCACGAGGGCCCCGAACCTGGGTACTTCTTGTGTCCCGCTACGCTCGCTCGTACTCAATCTCGCCTGTGGACACCGTCGATAGCTTCCATGCTAGTCCCCACACCTCTATCTAACCTCTTCAGGTACTGCCGTTCCCAATACAACGACAGTTGGTGCCCACCGTGGGGCAGATGGCTTCGACTGGAGTCACGTTCTGCACGGGACCCCGCACTTCAGCCGGTGAGCGTGTGGCCTCCGGCCTGGTGCTCACGCTTGGCAAGTTCGACTGCGTCATCGACAACGCCTCCTGCTTCGCCGGAACTTCCTTCCCAGCGAACGACACCATCCTGCTATTCGGCGATCTCCCCATCTACGTCGCCACCATCCCGGAGCGTTTCCCTAGGGAAATCGTCTCTGTCACGGGGCTGCCGTGCTCAGACGGCAGCACCCCCACCGCACCTCGCGGCGTGGAGGTCATGATGGCCGGATCCAGCTCGCATCCCCGCCAGCCGCGGGAGCGAGGCGCGGACGAGGTCGGAACTTCCGCTCCCCCGCAGCCTCGGAACCCGGTGGAGGATGCCATTGATCGGCTCCTAACGCCGGTTAACCTCGGGGACAACCCGGAGGAAGCGGAGGCCAACTTCACCATGGAGAGACAGATCCTCCTCTAGGAGGCCATGGAACTGGCAGCAGCCCGCAAGCAACTTGAGATCGCTAGGCACGAGTACGACCGCACGCACGGCCTCACTCCGGCTACCGCGGAGCCGAGCCAGCGCGGCCAGGTATGGTGTCGGGGCGGTGAGCTGGGCGGTAGGATGGAGAAGGACGGGGAACCGGATCCCGCGCCTGCCCTCACACGGCCCACCTACAGCACGCCCATCAAGAACCTACGTGCGGAGCGAGCCGCAGCAGAAGAACTACCCAGCTTGGAGGGCGAGGAGCGAGCCTGCCAGCACGCTCGTGTGCAGGAGCTCCTCCGCGTCGCGGACGAGCAGGCCGGCGCCAACCGGCAGACGCAGGAAGACCTTAGCTACTCCAGAGGGAGCAAGCTACCTGCCAACAGTAGGGGCGCGCCGCGCGACACCCAGCAGGCGCCGCAGCTCGGGCAACAGGGGCCAGCCGCACCAGGAGCAGACGGTGAACAGCAACCCGCCACCTCCCCCACCGCCAGCCGGAGCACCCAGACCAGCCAGTTCCCGTCTCTTGGGCCGGGTGGGAGCGCCCAACCCGGATTGTCCAGATGCCCGCGACCGCATCGAGCTCCTCGCTCAAGCGCGCGTCACGGAGGAGGAAGATTCTACCGGTCCGGTTTGTTTCGGACCCTGCATTCGGAACGAGCCGTTTCCGGATAAATTCTCCCTGCCCAGGGACACCCCCAAGTACGACAGCAGCATGAAGCCGGAAGACTGGCTGACCGACTATGCTACGGCAGTCGGCATCGCCCACGGGAACAAGCGCACAGCTGTGCGCTACGTCCCTCTCATGCTAACCGGGTCGGCAAGGACATGGCTCAATAGCCTTGCGCCCAACAGCATCAACGCATGGCCTGACTTCGAGAAGGTGTTCGTCCGCAACTTCAACGGCATGTACAAACGTCCAGGGCGCCCGCGCGACCTGGCCTTGTGCGTCCAGGGCGACCGCGAGTACCTCGCCAAGTGGACGGAGCTCCGCAACACTTGCGAGGGCATCCTGGAGAGCCAAGCCATCAGCTTCTTCATCGAAGGATGCCGAGAGGGCACCATGCTTCGCCACCGGCTACTGTGTGACGAGCCAAAAACCATGGCGGAGCTCATGACGGTTGCGGACCAGTACGCCATGGTGGATGCCGCCATGAAGAAGCTCCTCCGAGTAAACGTGGACGACCGTCCGACTCCCACGGAGCCGGCTCGCGACCGTCCGAGCAATCCGGCTGGTGAAGCCGGATCCTCCAGACGCCACGACAACGACAACCGGTTCCATGGGGACTGCCAGGCCGGACAACAGAAGCCTCGCTACCACGCGCGGCAGGTCAATGCTGTGGAGGGTGCGCCCGACGCACCGGCTAATGATGCAAGAAGGCAGAAGCCCCGGCTCACCTTCGACCAGATGATTGACGGCCCGTGCAAGTGGCATAGCGGTCCCTTCAAACCGGCTACGCACACCACCCGGAACTGCAGCTGGACCCGCCAGCTAAAGGACCAGGGCAACCAGCCTCGTCTCCTGCCTCCCCCACCGGGTGGACCCCTACCACCGGCTAGGGGAGCCGGTAATGATGGTAACGGCGGCAACAGCGGCAACAACAACAATGGCTACCCCCAGCCGCACACCGCCTACCACATCTTCGAGACGGAGCAGGACGACAAGCACAGCCGCAGGCGACGCTCCAAGGAGGTCAACGCCATCGTTTCTCCGGTCCCCCAGTACCTGAACTGGTCGGAAACCCCCATCACCTGGAGCCGGGCAGATCAGCCTGAGCATCTGCCGACTCCCGGGGGCTACGCCATGGTGCTCGACCCTCTCATCTTCTCCAACGCGCGCACCTGCCGATTCTCGTGCGTCCTCATCGACGGAGGCAACAGCCTCAACCTCCTCTACCAGTCCTCGCTGGAGAAGCTGGGCATTCGCGAAAGCGACCTGCGCCCGACTACCACGACGTTCCACGACGTACTTCCGGGGCCAGCCTGTGCTCCGCTGGGGAAAATCCAGCTGGACGTCATCTTCAGGACCAAGGAGAACTTCCGTCGCGAACCAATCTGGTTTGAAGTGGTAAATCTGACGAGCTCCTACCATGCTCTCCTCGGGCGCCCCGCCCTCGCCAAGTTCATGGCCATCCCCCACTACGCGTACCTCAAGACGAAGATGCCGGGACCCCACGGCGTGATCACCGTCGCCGGCTGCTTCAGGCGATCGATGGAGTGCACCTCAGCCGGTTCCAAACTGGCAGAGGCCCTCATCATAGCCGAGGAAAAACGCACGATCATGCGCAACGTGGCCATGGCCCAGCAGGACATTCTGGCTAGCAGCAAACCGGCTGGAGAAGGAGCTTTCCAGCCGGCAAAGGAGACGAAGAGGATCCCGCTCGACCCCTCCGATCCGACTAAGTTCGTCACCATTGGTGCCGGCTTGGACAACAAATAGGAAGGCGCGCTCGTCGACTTCCTCCATGAGAATCGGGACATCTTCGCATGGTCTCCCAAAGACATGCCGGGTGTGCCGAGGGAGTTCGCCGAGCACTCACTTCATGTGCGTTCGGATGCCAAGCCGGTCAAGCAACCTCTGTGCCGGTTCGCAGAGGAGAAGAGAAAGATAATCGGTGACGAGATCACCCGGCTCCTTGCAGCCGGGTTCATCATGGAAGTGTACCAACCAGACTGGCTGGCGAACCCAGTCTTGGTGTTGAAGAAGAACAAGACCTAGCGCATGTGTATCGACTACACCAGCCTGAACAAGGCGTGCCCGAAAGACCCCTTCGCCTTGCCCTGTATCGATCAAGTCATTGATTCCACGGCCGACTGTGATTTGTTGTCCTTTCTAGATTGTTATTCCGGGTACAATCAGATCCGGCTAAACCCGGCTGATCAGATTAAGACATCATTTATCACCCCTACGGGTTTTTTTGCTATGTAACCATGCCTTTCGGCCTAAAGAACGCAGGTGCCACCTATCAGCGATGTATGCAGAAATGCTTGCACTCGCAGATAGGCCGAAACATGCATGCTTACGTGGATGACGTAGTCATCAAGACCAAGGAAAAGCGCACCCTCCTCGAGGATCTGAGAGAAACATTCGGCAACCTCCGCCAGTACCAGATGAAGCTGAACCTAGAGAAGTGCGTCTTCGGAGTACCATCCGGTCAGCTACTCGGTTTCCTCGTATCACAGCGAGGTATCGAGGCGAATCCGGAGAAGATCGCGGCCATCGAGAGGATGCAGCTGCCCAAGAACCTGCTTGGAGTCCAGAAGTTCACCGGATGCCTGGCTTCCCTCAGTCGTTTCGTCAGCCGGCTGGGGGAGAAGGCACTCCTGTTATACCAACTGATGAAGAAGACGGACAAGTTCTCCTGGACTTCGCAGGCCGACACCGTGTTTCACGACCTCAAGCGCATGCTATCCACAGCACCGGTTCTAGCCACGCCGGCTAGCAAGGAGCCGATGTTGCTCTATATAGCAGCCATCAGCCGGGTCGTCAGCGTCGTCCTGGTGGTGGAGCGCCCCGAGGAAGGCAAGGCTCAGCCGGTTCAGAGACCCGTCTACTACCTCAGCAAGGTTCTCTCCCTCTCCAAGCAGAACTACCCCCACTACCAAAAGATGTGCTATGGTGTGTACCTGGCATGCAAGAAGCTCAAACACTACTTCCAGGAGCACCCGATCAAGGTCGTGTGCACTACACCCCTTTCAGAAATCATCGGCAACAAGGACGCCACCGGCCGAGTCACCAAGTGGGCCATCGAGCTCGCCGCCTACTCCATCCAGTACGAGCCCTAGCTCATGATCAAGTCACAGGCGTTGGCAGACTTCCTCATCGACTGGGCCGAGACCCAGTATCTCCCACCGGTTCTGGATTCAAACCACTGGCGGATGCACTTCGATGGGTCGAAGATGCTCGGGGGCTTGGGAGCCGGCATTGTGCTCACCTCGCCCAAGGGAGACCGGCTGGAGTACGTGCTGCAGATCCACTTCAAGGCCTCCAACAACGTAGCCGAATACGAGGCACTGGCGCACGGGCTCCGGCTGGCCAAGGAGATCGGTGTCAACCGGATCCTGTGCTTCGTCGATTTATACTTGGTGGTGCAACAGGTGTCCGGGGAATGGGACACCAGAGATGCAAACATGGCTCTCTACCGGTTCCACATCCAGAAGCTCATCGCCTCCTTCGACGGGTGCGAATTTCATCACGTCCCCCGCACCAACAACGAGGCAGCCGATGCGCTCTCCAAGATAGGATCCACCAGGCAGGCCATCTCGCCAGGGGTCTCCTTGGAGCATCTGCGCAAGCCATCCATCAACCCGTCACCGGAATCAGACTCCATCGTCTGGGCGGGAAGCGTTCCGGCGGCCGGAGCAGCAGAAATGGAGTCGGCAGAACCACCAAAGAAGAAAACCCGCACCAATTTCGGCCAGGCAGTTCCCTTCGGCTCGCAAGACCCGAGGGCTGCCGGCTCGCCTAATGGCTCGAGGGCTGCCGTCCTGGATATTCCACCCGGACGACCCCCTGACACCCGTCAGCCAGAGGACAGGAGCGTCCTCGTCATCCGGGAAGTGCCATCCTGGGCACAACCCTTCATGAACTACATCGCCAACGGAGAACTCCTGGACGACGAGGTAGAGGGCAGGCAAATCCGATGTCGCGCGCATACATACACCATCATAAACGACGAGCTGTACAAGCGCAGTGTATCCGGTATCTTCCAAAGATGTGTCGATGTAGACACAGGCTACCGGCTACTCAAGGACATCCACCAGGGTGAGTGTGGGCACCACGCTTCGTCAAGGGCGATAGTCGCCAAGGCGTTTCGCCATGGTTTCTATTGGCCCACCGCCCTCAAGGATGCCGAGCAGCTGGTCCGCGCGTGCAATGGGTGCTAGCGCTTCGAGGAGCTCAGGCACATGCCAACCTCGGTACTCAAGACCATACCGATCACCTGGCCCTTTGCAGTTTGGGCCCTCGACATGGTCGGGCCCTTCAAGCGAGCCCCCGCGGGAATGACCCACTTGCTGGTAGCGGTGGACAAGTTCACAAAGTGGATCGAGGCCAAGCCTATCCAGAAGCTGGATGGAGCGACGGTTGTTACCTTCTTCACCGACATCATCAACCGCTCCGGCTACCCCAACAGCATCATCACCGACAACGGCACGAACTTCGCCAAGGGGGCCTTCGCCCGGTTCTGCAGCAACAAGGGCATCCGGCTGGACTTCGCCTCTATTGCACACCCGCAGTCCAACGGGCAAGTCGAACAAGCAAACGGCTTGGTGCTTGCCAGCATCAAACCACGTCTCATCGAGCCGTTGGAGCGGTCACCCGGATGTTGGATTGAAGAACTTCCGGCTATGCTGTGGAGCCTCCGCACCACACCGAATAGGTCAACCGGCTACACGCCATTCTTCCTGGTCTACGGATCGGAAGCTGTCCTCTCCACTGACATCGAATTTGACTCCCCTCGCAAGCTCCTCTACGACGAGCAAGCCAACAAGGAGGCGCGGGAGGACGGGGTGGATCTCCTGGAGGAGGCCCGCGAGCTGGCCCTATCTAGATCTTCCCTGTACCAGCAGTGACGTAGTCGCTACCATTCAAGCCGGATTCGCCCAGTCGCATTCCGCGAGGGCGACCTGGTTCTCCAGCTAGTGCAAGACACGAAGGGCATGCACAAGCTATCACCACCCTGGGAGGGCCCCTTCATCATCAGCCGGGCGCTGCCCAACGACTCCTATTACCTCATCGACGCACAGCAGCCGCGCAAGAACAAGATGGACAAATCGGACGAGGAGACCGAACGTCCTTGGAACGCGGCCCTGCTGCGCCCATTTTACACCTAGTCGCCAGGCAGTGTATGTATCCCGAAAACCCCATCGGTGAAAATGCGGACTCCCACGAGAATCTCGGGGGCTCCTTCTAGAAATGTGTGTGCACCTGTTTTTCGGTTCAAATTTTCTAGCTCCGGCAACCCCTACCCGGGGGCTCGCCGGCTGGCCCGGCCTGTTAAGTCAACAAACTGGCTGAGTAGTGTGTGATGATGTCAGAGGCCCACTCTTCGTCTCAGCTACAGACCGCAACCTGGCTGTCCGGCTAGCAAGAGCAAAAGCCCGAGGCATCCCACACGAAAAACGGGGAGGAGACGCGACAGATCGGGCGTCCCAGCCCCGCAACTAGCTCGAACCAATCCAGCTGCTAAGCCGCTAGTACCGTGCGTAATGTACTGTCAGCTCCCTTCGATTCCGGCTGCAGACCGCAACCCGGCTGCCCGGCAAGGACGCAGCGAAAACAGCAGAACACACGAGAAGGCGACTAAGTGTCTAGAAAGGAGCAAGCCAGTTTTCGAAAAAAACAAGCCGTTTTCCGGCTACGATTTGACTGACTAACCTATTAACCTGTGAAGATGTATGTGTATGCATATGTGCATTCTTGTCCGACTACTTCGAGCCGGAATTCAGGAGAAGGAAAGAAGATTCGAAGTCCTTGCCTTCATCAAGCGCTCCGAATCTCGAGGGCTACACCCACTGGGTGCGCTCGCGCGCCCCTAGTGGAATCTTGTAGTTCCTGACCGGCTAAGGGCGTTTAGCCGGCCGTTCGGAGCCCAGGTGAGGGCAAGGGCGGGAGCAAGAAAAGACAAGAAAGATTCGAAGCACCTGGCTATGCCAGCTACTCCGAATCTCGGGGGCTACACCCAGTGGGTGCGCTCGCGCGCCCCCACTGGAATGTTAGTTCCCCAGGCTGAAGGCGTCCAGCCGACAAAAGCGGCCGACTAGGACGAGGCCAGTCGGATAAAGTTAGAAGACTTGAGAGAAATAAGAAAGATTCGAAGCACCTGGCTACGCCAGCTACTCCGAATCTCGGGGGCTACACCCAGTGGGTGCGCTCGCGCGCCCCCACGGGAATGTTAGTTCCCCAGGCTGAAGGCGTCCAACCGACAAAAGCGGCCGACTGGGACGAGGCCAGTCGGATAAAGTTAGAAGACTTGGCAGAAATAAGAAAGATTCGAAGCACCTGGCTACGCCAGCTACTCCGAATCTCGGGGGCTACACCCAGTGGGTGCGCTCGCGCGCCCCCACTAGAATGTTAGTTCCCCCGGCTGAAGGCGTCCAACCGACGATAGCAGCCGACTGGGACGAGGCCAGTCGGATAAAGTTAGAAGAATTGGCAGAAATAAGAAAGATTCGAAGCACCTGGCTGCGCCAGCTACTCCGAATCTCGGGGGCTACACCCAGTGGGTGTGCTAGCGCGCCCCCACTGGAGGTGCAGGTCGCCCGGCTAAAGGTGTGTAGCCGGACGAAGTTAGTCGGGCAAAATACGCAAAAGGAAAGCTCAACGCACAAGGAAGATTCAAGAATTTCAACAATAATAAACAAAAAGGAGACGAAGCTCTCATAAGTTACCCGGCGTCAAAGACGGCCGGCACAAGCGGACAAGGTTCACAAGTACATAACACAAGACAATTACACCCGGCATCCCGAGGCAGCAGCTAAACGGCAGGGCCTTTGCAGTGGGGGAGTTCTTGGCTGGCAGAGGCTGGGGGCAGAGGAGGAGCCGCAGTGCTCGATCCGGCCCCGGCGCTGGCAGGCGGTGGCATCGGGGCCTCCACATCAGGAGTACCGATGGACTCCGAGTCGGTGAGCACCTCGTCAGGGTCCACGTAGTCGGCGATCTTAATGGCGGACCCGCGAAGCTCCTAATGGGCTTGGCGGATGGCGGCAAGATCAGCTCCGGCACGGAAGCCCCCATCGATCTTCTCGACGCGGGCGTCCTTGTACCAGGAGAGCATCAGAGCCAGGGCCATCTCTGCTCCGGCCCATGCCGCCAGGTCCCGCAGCCGGCACCTCTCCCACCTTCACCGCCAACTGCGCCATCGTCTCCGGAACCGGAGCCTCCGGCCACACGAAGGAGAAGACGTCCCGCGCCGCCTGACGAAGCTTCACAGCTTCCTCGCTAAGAAGGACGACGAGCTCCTGAGCCATCGGCTGTGCTCCCGACCAGTTCTTCTGCAGCCGGTTGTAGGCCAGCAGGTCTATGCCGGGGTAAAAAGCTGTCAGAAAAGAGGAGTCAGATCCGGGTACCGGATCCGGAAAGAAAGGAAGACGAAAGAAAGAACTCACCCTTGGCAGTGTGGCCAACCTGCATCAGCTCCTCCACCAGCGCCTTCTCCTTGACCGCTAGCCATTTTATCTCCTTCTCTTGGTCCCTGTTCTGGGCCTCGAGAAGGGAGAAGGCCTCGGCCCGGCTAGCGAGCGAGGTGTCGCGCTCCTTGACGGTGGCCTCCAACTCTTTTTGGGAGTTGGACTTGCTCAGCCGGTCGTTCGCTTTCTTCAAGCGATCGATCTCGCGCTGAGCGCACACGAGGATGGCTGCAACGAAACCGGCTATCAGTAAAAAAAGGAGCAAGACGGATAAAGCGAACGTACTCTAGGAGGTCCCGTTGGCGGCAGCAAGCTTCTGCTCCAGGGTCCGGTTCCCGCAGGCTGTGGCCTCAAGCAGACGGATCTCCTTCACCGCCAGCTCGAGCGTGGCGGCAAGGTCCGACAGCGAAGCGGCAGAGGAGACGTCGTCGTCCACGGCGTTGATGGCCAAGGACTCCTTCGCCGCGACCACCGCCGTTCGCCACTCCTCCCCGAGCTCCTCGTCGGAGTTGTTGTCACCAACAACGACGAGCTCCTTGTCGGCAGCCCCCCGTGCGCCCACGGAGGAGCCTTCCGGCTGGGAGAGATCCGCTTCCGGCTGGGGACCCTCCGGCTGGGAGGAGGCAGCCGGCTTAGCTCGAGGGGGAGGCGGAGGTTGCGCCTCAGAAGAAGGAGAGGCGCTGGTTGGCTCAGTCGGGGCGCGAGGCGGTGACCCGGTTGGCGCCCGGGCCGGGCTCGCAACTCTGAAAGAAACCAACGCGCTAAAGAGAAGGAGGAAAAGGCAAAAGCAAAATAAGCCAAAGTCAGAAAAACAAGAAGGAGGACAAATAGACAAAAATCACCGAAAGATAGAGGGGGAGAGGAAAAACGTACCCCGACACGACCAGGGGCAGCCCTTTCTTCCGGCCAAGACGGCTCGGCGGCAGGTTGCTGGACCGGCTCCTCCGCCGTAGGCCGGCGGGAGCCGGAATGGCTGGAGCCGCTCCCACCTGCTTTGCCGTCCGTCACAGAGCGTGTCACCGGCTCTACGGTCGGCCCGACCTCCTCCTCCTCGTGCACCTCCGCTTGCGGGTCAGCGGCCGGCTCGTCGTTCCGGCTGGGGAAGGCGTCGCCGTCCCCATCCGATTCCTCGCCGGACCGCTGAGCACGCGGCTCGGGCAAGTCTGGCGTGAATACCTCGAGGGGAGCCTTGCCCTCCTTGCGAAGGATGCAGGTGAAGATCTGACGAATGCAAGAAGTCAATTAGACAGAACAAGGAAATAACCTAGAAAGAATAAGCAAAATTTCTAGCTATGAGAACTTACCCGAGGCGCGCGGTTCTCCCGGCTGAAGGGTGCTAGACTGAACTTCCAGTTCTCCGGCAGCCGCTCCTTGCTGATCGTCCACAACCACTCCTTCAAGTTGTGGTAGCGGGGATCGCGGCGCAATAGCCGGGTCGGGTCCAGCCGGCCGGAGTAGTAGCACATCTTGTGCGCCCGCTGCTGCATCGGCATCATCAGCCGGGACATGCAGCTAAGAGTGATGTCCCGACCGGTTAGCTGGCAGGTGACGAGGGAGCGCATGCGTGCCAGCATCGCGTCCGTCTCCGCCTTGTCGCCGTGGATCTTTAGGTCCCAGTTCTGCCGGCTAGACTCGACGTCTTGGAAGGCCGGCAGGTTTATCCGGTCGACGTTGGTGACATTCTTGACGTAAAAGTACGACTGCTGCCACAGCCGTACCGTGTCCTGGAGCAAGAACTTCGGGTAGCCAGATTGGGTGCGGGAGTATATGGAGGCACCGCCGCAGACGACTAGCGGCCCCTTCGTGTACTGCACCTGTGGCCGAACTCGGAAGAGCCGGTAGAAGAGCCCGAGATCCGGCGTTCCGATTGCGATGGCGCCGAGGTGGTGGAGGCGGAGGTCGAAGAAGGCCAAGAACATGAGGAAGAATGGGTGCAGCGGCAGCGCGAACCCGCACGCCAGGTGCGAAAGGAAGATGACGCGCTCCCCCTCCACCAGATGCGGCGACACCTCCTCCACCGGCGCCAACCGCACCACCACCTCCTCCGCCGGCGGGAGGACGCGGGTCGCGTGGTACTTCGTGATTTGGTCCTCGGTGACGGAGGAGCCGCACCAGGCTCCGCGGTCGGCGGCCATTTCCGGCTGATGGAGAGGAGTGGCAACGGAAGAGTGACGGTGGCCCGTAGCGTCGACGACGGCGAGCGGGCGGCGCAGAGGGCAAGAGCGCAGGAGCAAGAGCACGCGAGGGAGAAGGAGATTGCAGCGGGAGAGCGAAGGAAAAGAACTGCCTCCCCCGCGGCGTCCCTTTAAAGGACCGGAAGGGCAACCGTCGGCGGGGCCACGTGGTGCGCATCCGGGCAACCCACACCCCAACCGCCGCCTAGATCCCGTGTGCCAGGGTAGGATGCGCAGAAGATCCTGGAGCGAGAACCGAAGCGCCGGACAACAGTTTCCCGAGGCGACATGCGACAGGACGTTACGCTGCCCGCCGCAGAGCAATGATGGCGCGTGCGCGCGTGGCCGGCATCAGCACTGACGTCACGGGTAGCGCAACCGCCAGGCTCAGCCGGATGAAAATTCGAAAAGCAAGAAGGAGCGAGCGCACATTTCGCCTAAGGGCGGAATCCACACGCGCTCGGGGGCTAGTGTCAGGGGGATGATCCCCGGGTACCCCATCCGAATAAGAAACAGGACAGTCGGATCGCGTCCGGCTGACCAGATGCAGCCGAACAGGACAAGATGGGCCGGCTATCACCCAGTAGCCGGATCAACAAGAGGCAGCCGGATACGACGACGTAGCCGGACCCAATCAGAGAGACAGGACGACGTGCGTATCAGTGCACGATACGCCCTGTACGATGACAAGACAAGCAACCACCTGCCCATACCGAAGACTTTGCGTGGGTGACGCTGGAACAGTGGCCTGTGCTGATGACGGGCTCGCACGGCGTCCACTGTACCTACAACAACCATACCGCTCATACACCGATAAGACAAGCCATACTGGAGACTGTAGATGACTAGTCGGCTGGGACCCGCCTGTGGGGCCCGCCAGTCGGACTAGCCAGCAAGACCTTTGCCTCTCTGCCTATATAAGGAGAGGCTAGGCCTCAGTAGAAAGGGTTGGTCTCAGTGCATTTAAGGCAGTAGCTAAAGAATACAGTTCAAGGAGCACTTGTAGTTCGTGTATTCCACATAGTCAGATCCGGCAGGAGTAGGGGCTTTACCTCACCACGAGGGCCCCGAATCTGGGTACTTCTTGCGTCCCGCTACGATCGCTCGTACTCAATCTCGCCTGCGGACGCCGTCGATAGCTTCCCTGCTAGTCCCCACACCTCTATCTAACCTCTTCAGGTACTGCCATTCCAAATACAACGATAGCATGCATATTCTTAGCAAGAAGTTGAATCTTGCCAAACTCTCACTCATTCTCGATACATTGACTGCCTGGTGGGTCCACTGAATAGATTATCGCAATGTGTGAAGTTAATTTCGAAACACAACCAAAATTTCAAAACTCGGTGAGTCATAGTCTCTTGGATTGTTTTGAAAACACGGTCAAATTTCTAGGCATGCATATTCTTAGTAAGAAGTTTAATCGTTCGAAACTCTCACTCGTTCTCGATACATTGACTGCCTGGTGGGTCCACTGAATAGATTTTCGCAAGGTGTGAAGTTAATTTCAAAACACAGCCAAAATTTCAAAACACGGTGAGTCATAGCCTCTTTGATTGTTTTCAAAACACGATCAAATTTCTAGGCATGCATATTCTTAGCAAGAAGTTTAATCTTTCCAAACTCTCACTCGTTATCGATACATTAACTGCCTGGTGGGTCCACTAAATAGATTATCGCAAGATGTGAAGTTAATTTTGAAACACAGCCATAATTTCAAAACATGGTGAGACATTGCCTCTTTTATTGTTTTCAAAACATGGTGAAATTTCTAGGCATGCATATTCTTAGCAAGAAGTTGAATCTTTCCAAACTCTCACTCGTTCTCGATATATTGATTGCCTTGTGGGTCCACTGAACAGATTATCGCAAGGTGTCAAGTTAATTTCGAAACACAGCCAAAATTTCAAAACACGGGGAGTCATATCCTCTGTGATTATTTTCAAAACACAGCCAAATTTTTAGGCATCCATATTCTTAGCAAGAATTTAAAACATTCCAAACTCTCACTAGTTCAAGACACACTAACTTCCTGGTGGGTCCATTGAACAGATTTTCGCAAGGTTTCAAGTTAATTTCAAAAAACAGGCAAAATATCAAGTCGTGGTCTCTTTGATTGTTTTCAAAACATGGCCAAATTTCTAGGCATGCATATTGATGAGGACATCTCTACAGAGAAACCTACCCCAATTGCTAATGATGATGTTCCATTGCAAAGAAAGATCAATCCAATGAGATAAGGATTGGACTGATACGTCCATAACGTATCTATAATTTTTGATGGTTGTATGCTAATAATATGCTTTTGATACTCCTTTTTATATAAAGTTTATGATTTATTTGGACTAACCTACTAATAGTTGTAAAAATGCACAATGTTCTTGTTTTACACTTTAATGTGTAGGAATTACCAAGAATATAACTGAAAACCTTGTTGGAGTCAAATTAGGATTTCCAGAATTCTGTCTCAGAACTGATGAGGATATATTCTATGAATATGATAATTCTAATTGTCTCAGCTGGAAGGAAATATTAAGCCTAACCAGTAATTTATATAAGGTTAATTCTTTCCTAGTTGGAATTAATGTTTGTGGTAATCGGCATTTTATACTACCTAAGTTATTGCACTATGTGTGATTACTAGGTTTGTTGATAACACAAGCATTGCGCGAGGAGGAGAAGAGATGCATCAAGGGGAACCAGACGTGTTGATCACCAATGTGTGCGCGAGGGAGAGGGAGGCAGGCGCAATAGGAGACAATGAGGAAATCATGTATGATCAAGAGAGGGATGTGGCGCACCAAGAAATACATGTTTGATGTGTTCCATGATGTTTGGCCTATGCATCAATTAGGCCGAACCCATCTATGGGTTTGTATGTATCAGTTTGAGTCGAACCGGGTCAGTTTGGGCCAAAATAAGGCTGGTTTTAGGCCTGGTTTGTGGGGAGTTCGCCCCAACCTCTATAAGTATTCCCACAGCCGCCACAATTATGGTTGGACCATGTTTAGATTAAACCAATACTTGTTTCGTTGAACTGCTGCAAGCATTCATCTGAAATTATATGTTCCTATTTGATTCGATCAGGAATATCTACCATACCTCCACTTTGATTCGATCTGGAGTTTTCTACTGAAAGTTCTCGTGTTTTCTGCTGTTCCATTGGGAATTGGTAGATTGCAAACCGCTTCATGGTCGGCGGCTACGTGCGCAAGTGTGTAAAGTTGCGAATACCATCTGGGTTAAGATCTGTTGCATTGGCAACGGGGGAACAACCGGTGATTCACAGCATCCCACAAGTTATCTCCATTACATCCAACATCATCTACGACGTGCTCAACGAGAAGATCGGGCCACCCCTTATCATGTTGGTATCAGAGCCACAATTTAGATTTTTTCTTATTTGTTTATTTTTTTACTGAGTCCACATAGCGTATCTATCCTTGTGAGCCTTAGTAAGCCTTTCTTGGTGTCTAAAACTATCCTACGAGACTAGCGTGCTTAGTGCTCTGTGGGCTGCTCAGTTTATCAATCTTGTGCCCATTTTGTTGAGACATTCCTAGCGTCTCTCCTTGTGCATTGCAACACGAGCATTACTCCGACATATATCATTTTTTGAGCTCTTTTTTTATAGTTGCAATTGCCCCATTTATCTCCACCGTGTGTGTTTCCGTGGGTTTGTGTCATACGATCAACACTAGGATTTAAGAATTGGTGTTGTTAGGTATCCATACCAAGCTCCACAATATACCCCTGGTTGTCGTGTCATAGTTTTTATCCTCGGTATTCGCTTCATCACATTCGTGCATGTTCTGCTCATACAAGTTGGTAAGCTATCCTAATTCACTTTGGAACGGTAAGATCCACAGTCTTTTCAGTTTTGAGTGAGTTGAGACTTGCCACCATATATATGCTTTGCTACCACTTCCTTTGTATTAACTAACAATGGAAACTAATTCTTTGAGGTTTCCATTACCATTGAAGTTTCTTTGCAGCAACTCTTTTTGGGAGGAGGATGCTGGAGTGGCGCCTACTTCGGGTTTGTTCCACTTCACGGTATACATCAGTGGTAGACATGCTGCTATTACCATTGATAATTGTTCGTTAATGAACTTGGTTAGTGTTGAGGTTTTTGAAAAGCTACAGTTGCATACATATTCAAAAACTTTTCCATATTTGTTAACTACTTCTGATCATGCACTACAAGTTAGTTGGCACACACTGTTTCCTCTCACCATTTATGGCCATACTAAATATATTCGGTGTGATGTAGTTCCAAGAGCGTTTAATTCCTGCCATCTTATGTTGGGGAAACATTGGTGTGATCAATTCTAGGTTGTTTTTGATAGTGGTTGTTCTGATCCTTCCATATTTTGGAATAGGAAGCACACTTGGTTAGCACCTAGTACCATTAAGCAATTTCAGGAGATTAGGTGTCAAAACTTACGTCCACCTACAACCACCATAATAAAACTCCATGTTGATCCAGAAAAACTAAGAGTGGGAGTTGATGAGACTTATGAGGTTTCTACTAACATGATCATCTCTACTCCTAGTGTTGTGTCTTGTGATCTACAGGTTGCTTTTGAAGAAAGGGAGCAACAAGTTGTACAACCTGCATCATCACTTGAGAAAGATGTTCTAGTACCTACTATATCTGAGGAGGATGACATTGATAATGGTACTGATTTGGGTCTACAATCAGCAAATGAGGCATTAAGTGAGTCTATTCCTTTGTTGGTTGATTCTTGTGACTTGACAAGCACAAAAATTTCAGCATTGTGTGATGCTTTGCAAAATCTAAATTTTAAGCATGCAGTACTGATTACACATAAGGAAGTGCTTGCGCATATTCCACCTTCTGATATTTTATATTCTATTATGATAAATGAACCTGTTAGATTGCATTGTGCTTTGAATAAGATTTCTGAAATTTCATGTCTGAATTCTAGCACCTATGCTCCTTGTTTCACTTTTCATCTAAGTGGTGAATATAGCATGAATGATTGTTTTCTAGTGGATCACATATGCATTACTTGTGATAGACTTGCTGATTTCGATCTTAATGTTTTTAGTCAAGTATGCAATGTGCGAATTTCTGATTGCTTTGGGAGAGTAGCTCATGTTCTAGATAGTATGAATATACATTCTGCTCTTGTTGATATTGAGCAGCCAACAAAAGTAACTTTACCTATGTTGGTTGGTTCAGTATTTCCTAGAATTGGATGTGATTTATCATATTCTTGTTGTCTGTCCCACGCATTGATGCCTAGTTGTACTGATTTTTTCTTCACTTATATTTGCAAAATAAGTTGCTTCTTATATACTGGGTATAATACTGAACATAAAACTGATTGCACCACTGTTTGGTTATCTAATTGTTATACATATCAGAGTAGTGTAGTTGAAGCATGGTATCCACTTTCTAATGATTTGCATTTTCTGAGTTGGGTTGATTTTGCTACCATGAAATTTGATCATAGATCATCTGTGAGAACACTAGAGTTGATACTGAACATTAAGAATATATACATATGTGTTTTTCTTTGTGATCCTGACTATATGAACTTCACTTATATCTACAATTATGGTTACTATTTGATGCAATGGTCACTTCTTACAGATATCAAGTTGTGTTACATGTTTGCATATTGTCATTTGGGAATATTCATTGTGTTTTCTAAAACTGATATCACGGGTTATAAATACATCTATTATGCGTACACGTTGTTCTTTTTGTTTCTTCCATTTTCAGCGTATCCAAAGCCGAGGACGGCTTTTCATGAATAAATGGAGGATGATGAGGATATATTCTATGAATATGATGATTCTAATTGTCTCAGCTGGAAGGAAATATTAAGCCTAACTAGTAATTTATATAAGGTTAATTCTTTCCTAGTTGGAATTAATGTTTGTGATAATCGGAATTTTATACTACCTAAGTTATTGCACTATGTGTGATTACTAGGTTTGTTGATAACACAAGCATTGCACGAGGAGGATAAGAGATGCATCAAGAGGAACCAGACGTGTTGATCACCAATGTGTGCGCGAGGGAGGAGAGGGAGGTAGGCGCACTAGGAGACAATGAGGAAATCATGTATGATCAAGAGAGGGATGTGGCACACCAAGAAATACACGTTTTATGTGTTCCACGATGTTTGGCCTATGCGCCAATTAGGCCGAACCCATCTATGGGTTGGTATGTATCAGTTTGAGTCGAACTGGGTCAGTTTGGGCCAAAATTAGGTTGGTTTTAGGCCTGGTTTGTGGGGAGCTCACCCCAACCTCTATAAGTATTCCCACAGCCACCACAATTAGGGTTGGACCATGTTTAGATTAAACCAATACTTGTTTCGTTGAACTGCTGCAAGCATTCATCTGAAATTATATGTTCCTCTTTGATTCGATCAGGAATATATACCATACCTCCACTTTGATTCGATCTGGAGTTTTCTACTGAAATTTCTCGTGTTTTCTGCTGTTCCATTGGGAATTGGTAGATTGCAAACCGCTTCATGGTCGGCGGCTACGTGCGCAAGTGTGTGAAGTTGTGAATACCATCTGGGTTGAGATCTATTGCGTTGGCAATGGGGGAACAACTGGTGATTCACAACATCCCACAAGTTATCTCCATTACATCCACCATCATCTACGACATGCTCAACGAGAAGATCGGGCCACCCCTTATCAAGAACACTTTTTGCAGATGGTCACGGGTCGGGTCAAAGACAGCGTCAAACAGAAAACTCTTCAACTACAAAGTTGTTGGAAATGTCGCAAAAAATGTTCTAGACATAAAATTTAGCTAATTCTGAATCCGGATGGGCACGATAGACCCGATTTACTGTAGCCCAAGATGGGGTGACTGGAATCCAAGAAGCTATATAAAGGGAGGAAACCTAATTTGTGGGAGACACCTCCACCCACGAATTTGCAGCCACCAAAGCCACGTTTTGCCTCCCCCATGGATCCCATCTACATTGGGAAGTATCCCCAGAGCCATCTCCATCGATCTCCACCGCCATCTCCATCGCCGTTGCTGATTCCCATGATGATGAGGGAGTAGTTCTTCCTCAAGGCTAAGGGTTCTACCGGTAGCTATGTGTTAATCTCTATCTCTATGCATGATCATATTGTGATCATGAGCTTTGTAATCAAGTAGATCTACCTTGCTACTCAAGTGCTTTAATAGATCTCTGCTCTCCCCATGTGTGTGAAAGTGACAGCGTGCACACCATGGTGGCACTTAGGCTAGAGATTACAAATACTTGTTATGATTTATATTTGGAGTTGGATGTTTCTATGAAATTGTGGTGTTTGTTGGAACCATCTAGCACTCAAGGTGACAGTGTGGGGTTATCTAGATGGGGAAAGCGAACTTTGAGGTGTTCTATTATAGCCCTACCATGGATTAGAGTGTCCAACCAGAGAGTAGTTCAGAGTAGTATCATCAAGAGAAGATATTTATATGAGAGTGTTCACTAGTGAAAGTATGATCCCTAGGCCTTGTTTCTAAGCATTGAAACACTGTTTGCAACTAGATCTGTTACATGTTTGTTTGCTTACATCTTTATTTCAGTTTGCCTTTAGTCTCTTCCACGCCATCAAGCTATTTTCTAGCACCATTACCACTTATAATTATCCATACCACTTGTATTTCACTATCTCTTTGCCGAACTAGTGCACCTATACACCTGACAAGTGTATTGGATGTGTTGGGGACACAAGAGACTTCTTGTATCTTGATTGCAGGGTTGCTTGAGAGGGATACCTTTGACCACTTCCTCCCTGAGTTCAATAAACCTTGGGTGATCCACTTAAGGGAAACTTGCTGCTGTTCTACAAACCTCTGCACTTGGAGGCCCAACAACTGTCTACAAGAATAGAAGTGCGTAGATATCAAGCTATTTTCTGGCGCTGTTGCCGGGGAGGTAAGGTAAAAGGTACTCATATCCTCCGATGTGAGTGCTTGAAGTTATTTCCTTTATATTATGCAATTTTGTCTTTGTTTCTTGTTTTCACTAGTTAGGCTTAATGGAAAACAACAACAAAAATTAGAGAGCTTTATAGTATTTATATTGAGTCAGGACATGAAGTGTTTGAAGAGAAAATTTAAAAACCTATGGAACTTTATTTGCATGCTAATAGAAATGTTGTTAGTATGAATTCTTTGGACACCATTATTGCTAATGCTATGGAAAAGTCTAAGCTTGGGGAAGCTAGTTTTTATGAAAATGATCTTTTTAGGTCCCAGCTTTGGAAGATAGCTATTCTATTGCTTATGATAATACCAAACCTCCAATATATGATGATTACAATGATGAATATGATATTTTCAGTCCACATACTATTGAGGAGAAAATTAATGATTACAATATGCCTCCTATATTTGATGATTATGGTGATGAGAATAATAATGATAGCTATTTTGTTGAATTTGCTCCCACTATGATTAATAAGAATAACTATGCTTATGTGGAGAGTAACAATGATTATATGCATGTGGCTCATGATAAGAATGTTTCATGTGATAGTTATATTGTTAATTTTATTCATAATGCTACTGAAAGTTATTATGAGAGAGGGAAACATGGTTTTATGCATCTCAATAATATTAGGTTTCCCCTCTTTATGTTGAAAGTCTTGAAGTTGCACTTGTTTTGCTTTCCTATGCTTGTTGCTTTGTGCTTTCGTGACTTGTTTCTTTCCAAAATTCCTATGCATAGGAAGTGGGTTAGACTTAAATGTGCTTTAAATTTGCTTCTTGATGCTCTCTTTTACTTCAATTCATATTTCTTATGTGAGCATCTTCTCAAACTATCATGCCTAACTTGAAGGCGTTAAAGAAACGTACTTCTTGGGAGATAACCCAATATTTTTCTTGAGTCTTGGAAGTTATTACTTCTGTAATAACTGCTCCTTATCCTTTTTTATTTGATTTTTGTGCTGACAATAACCTCTAATGAGAGAGAAGTAATGCTTGTGGAAGTTGCTGTCCCGAAACAGATTTTTGTGCTTCGCTGTAAAATTTCGTGAAAAATCTCTGTACGTCGGTTTGAGCTGTAATTTTTTGTGCTTCTGCCCCAGGTTGTTATCCAACTTTCGTTAGTTCAACACTTTTCGATTTTAGCAACATAAGGTCTTCATAAAAATTATTTTTTGCCTGCTGGTCTGTTTTGACAGATTTCTGCCATTATTTGCATTTGCTTCTTGTTGATTCCTTTTTGGGTTCCTTTGGGGAATTTAGCTTTTTGAGGGAAGTGCTACAGTAGCTTGTGTTTTAATGGAAGTTTTATTGATGTTGAAACTGAACCCAAAGACTTATTATCTTGAGTACACTAATGTTGCTAATAAAGATTGTGTGAAGGAAAAATTTCAGGTGTAAGGAAAGAGTGATGTAATGAGATGAAGAATGGACTAAAGCTCAAGATTGGGGATGCCACCCGTGTCACCCGTCAAAGCTTGGGGATGCCCAAGGCATCCCCTTCTTCATCAATACAAATCTCAGGTTTCTTCCAAACACTTCATTTTTATTGTTTCATGCACAGTTGTGTTGTTCTTGGAGCGTCTTCGTTTTTGTTTTTGGTTTTCATTTGCTTAGTTTGCTTGAATAAGTTGGTTGGATCCCAGCACTTATTTTGGAGAGAGACACACCTCGTTATTCATTGCCTAGAACACTCTAGTTTTCATTCTTATTGTTTTGTGAGTCTTCTCTTTTTCTAGCACTATGTTTAGCCTTAGTTTTCTTGCGCTTTCAGCTTAGAACTTTTTAGTTCTTCTTTATGGATTTGTGAGACAAGCTCACTGATCTTTGTTTATTATGATCTTTGTGAGTTGTTTCAAATAAGTCGATTGGTGTTGGAAAAGAGTAGGAAAGTTCATGCTTAAGTGGTATAAAGGAGCTTGTTTTTGACTGTGGCCTATGCTTTGTCATGACATGCTTGATATTGTTTTGGCTTTATGCTTAGTGATTTTTGCTGTAGCATGACATGTTATAAACAATTGAGATTGCTTAATGTGCCTTGAAAGAATCATGTGTTGTTTTAGCATATTAAAGCATAGTATTATGGTATTCTCCTTTGATGCTTTATTTGGGTTGACTTGGCGCATGCTCACACCATGTTAAGACTATCCCAAGTCACCATAGCCTCTATGCTCCTTTAGTTTTCCACTTGTAATATCACTTTATGCTTTAATTAATGATGTTTTGTCGCTATGCATGATTATGGCCATTATTGCTCTCTTAGTTGGTCGCTCCTAGTCTTTTGCTAGCCTCCATAACCAAGTATGAGTTCCACTCATGCATCCAACTCCAAATAAAACCAAGTTATTCCAAAGAGTCCACCATACCTACCTATTAGCATTTGCTATTCCAAGTATATTCATGTTTTTATCTACCTTCCGAATTAAACTTGTTATGATAAAACTAGTGATTAAAGCTCTCACGAACTTGATGGCACACTTTAATTTCTTGCCCCTATGCTTGCACTTATATGTTGGGGATTAGCAGAACCATGTTGTCATGGGGAACGCTTTCAACATTGCACTTGTACATTGTACCTAGTTGATATCATGCTCTTTTGTCTATGGATGTCGTCGGTGTGAAATGAAAGGGGAGCTTGTAAGTCCTTGGAGTTATGTATGTGTGTTAGAGAAACGCCTAGGACGACGGTCAAATCCATGCCTAATCATGGTGGAAACCCTGTAGCGTAACCATAATGAGCAATCTATGAAGCCTTCTTCTTATAAAAAAGAGATAGAGATTGAGAAAAAGAGAAAAAGGAAAAAAGATGAGAAAAGAGGAAAGAGAGAAAAAAGCACCATTTTCCCATGGTAAATAAGAAGATTGCTGAGATGCTTGTTGTCTGCTTGCCTTGTCATTTTGATATGGGGATTCTTTCGTATCATCGGGCAAGGGATACCCCATTGGCGGTTCTCTATGATACACATATACTTACTATGACAAGAACTTACCGGTAACTAAATTTGAATAGCATGAGGAGCGACCCTCGTATTCAAGGGACATGAGATTTCCAACTTATACTTTGTCAAGCATATACTCCATAGTTTGTTCACTTTAATCTTAATCACTTCAAGATGCTTATGATAGGGGCAATGAGAGCTGAAAGCTAATAAGTACCATAATTTTTGGAAGCTCTTTATGTGACTTGAATCCCTGCTTCCTTCCATGAAGGCCTTTCTTTTACTTTTATGTTGAGTCCCCATCTTCTATCTTTATGCACCTATTGAGAGAGCATAGTGGACATTCTTAGTTTAATGTGCATTGTACCAAAACTTGTTAATCGATTCATAACTTTGATATTGCTTGTTCTTAAACCATTTGTATCTAGTCACCCTTATGAACTTTGAAGGTGTCCTATGCATTTATGTTTTGCTATACTATGAGGGACAAGCTGAATACCACTCTTATTATGTTTTCTATATGTGAAACAAACAAACGTCTTTCAATGCATTGTTATTCATGATCTTTTGTTTGTACCTTTTCATGTTACAACATAGTTGCTATGTCTTATCGTTAGAACTCTATCTTTCATGTTCATGTTTAGAGTACCTTGATCCCAGCTATCAATGCTTTTACAATAATGATAATCAAGATTATGTTGGTGTCTCCTCAAAAATTATATTGTTTTTATCATTTACCTACTCAAGGATGAGCAGGAACTAAGCTTGGGGATGTTGATACGTCCATAACGTATCTATAATTTTTGATGGTTTATGTTAATAATATGCTTTTGATACTCCTTTTTATATAAAGTTTATGATTTATTTGGACTAACCTACTAATAGTTGCAAAAGTGCACAATGTTCTTGTTTTATACTTTAATGTGTAGGAATTACCAAGAATACAAGTGAAAACCTTGTTGGAGTCAAATTGGGATTTTCCAGAAATCTGTCTCGGAACTATTTTGAAGATGGTCAAGGTTCAGGTCAAAGACAGCGTTGAACAGAAAACTCTTCAACTACAAAGTTGTTGCAAATTTTGCGACAAATGTTCTGGACATAAAATTTAGCTGATTCCGAGTCCGTATGGGCCTGATTTACTGCAGCCTAAGATGGGGTGACGGGAATCCGAGAAGCTATATAAAGGGATGAAACCTAATTCGTGGGAGACACCTCTACCCATGAATTTGCAGCCACCAAAGCCATGTTTTTGCCTCCCCCACGGATCCAATCTCCATGGGGAAGTGCCCCCAAAGCTATCTCCATCGATCTCCACCGCCATCTCCATCGCCGTTGTTGATTCCCATGATGATGAGGGAGTAGTTCTTCCTCAAGGTTAAGGATTCTACCGGTAGCTATGTGTTCATCTCTCTCTCTCTATGCATCATCATATTGTGATCATGAGCTTTGTAATCAAGTAGATCTACCTTTCTACTCAAGTGCTTTAATAGATCTCTACTCTCCCCATGTGTGTGAAAGTGACAGCGTGCACACCTTGGTGGCACTTAGGCTAGAGATTACAAATATTTGTTATGAGTTATATTTGGAGTTGGGTGTTTCTATGAAATTGTGGTGTTTGTTGGAACCATCTAGCGCTCAAGATAACAGTGTGGGGTTATCTAGATGGGGAAAGCGAACTTTGAGGTGTGCTGTTATAACCCTACCATGGATTAGAGTGTCCAACTAGACAGTAGTTCAGAGTAGTATCATAAAGATAAGATATTTATATGAGAGTGTTCACTAGTGAAAGTATGATCCCTAGGCCTTGTTTCTAAGCATTGAAACACCATTTGCAACTAGACCTGTTACATGTTTGCTTGCTTCCATCTTTATTTCAGTTTGCCTTTAGTCTCTTCCACGCCATCAAGCTATTTTCTAGCACTGTTACCACTTATAATTATCCATACCACTTGTATTTCACTATCTCTTCGTTGAACTAGTGCACCTATACACCTAACAAGTGTATTCGGTGTGTTGGGGACACAAGAGACTTCTTGTATCTTTATTGCAGGGTTGCTTGAGAGGGATACTTTTGACCACTTCCTCCCTGATTTCGATAAACCTTGGGTGATCCACTTAAGGGAAACTTACTGCTGTTCTACAAACCTCTGCACTTGGAGCCCCAACAACTGTCTACAAGAATAGAAGTGCGTAGACATCATGGACCAATCACAAGAGCTCATGCTTAGCTACTAGAACAACATGTGAACTTGTTTCTTAATGAACCTGGTGTTTTAATTAATGAGAATTTTATACTACCTAAGTCTTTGAATTATTGCATGATCAGGTACTTAGGAGAAGAAGGCATAGCACGAAGCGAGGAGCTAATGGAACAAGGCGTGTTGATCAATGAAGAATGCGCGAGGGAGGAGAGGGAGGAAGCGCAAGGAGCTATCCAAAACGAAGATCAACGAGAGAAGGAAGTTCTCTGCCGCGGCAGAGAAAAGCCTCAGTTCTCTGCACGGCAGGCTGCCACGGCAGGAAAACCGAGTCCTTCTCTGCCACGACAGGCTGCCACGACAAAGAAAGCGACTAGAACTCTGCCACGACAGAGTCAATTGGCCGAACCCAAGATGGGTCAGTTTGTATCTACTTGGGTGGGACCAACTCGGGTTCCCCCTTAGGCCGCCGCCTCATGAACCCTTAAATAGATGGGGGCGCTATAGTTAGGGTTTTTAGACCATGTTAAAAATTATTTTGGAGTTGTTTCTTTATAGAACCTCTGGAATTGAGTGTGATCGAATTCTACCAATTGCAATTGAGTGTGATCTGTTGTTCCATTGGGAATTAGTAGATTGCATACTACCGTTCGTGGTCGACGACTGCGTGCGCAAGAGTGTGGTGTTGTGAATATCCTACAAGGTTAGAGAGCGGTTGCACTGGCATCAGGGATCGAGCGGGAGAGATCATATCTACGCACTAGTTATCAATCATCCACCATTACCATCGACAAGAGCTTGTTGAGAAGATCGGGCCACCTCATATCATCTTGGTATCAGATTTCCTCGTTGCCTCGGTAAGCAATCCACAATCCATCCATAGATTAGAGAGTGTTTTTAGTCCTATACAGAAAAAGCCCCACAAAAAGAGTTGTCATAGACTAGATTGCATCGTAGACGAGTAATAGTTGCTGGTCATGTTCAACCTTTAGTTTAGATCTAGATTTGTTCTTCATAAATTTATTGTCTTTCTAGTTTTTGTTCTTTCCGAATCCACCATAGTTTACGCCACCACCAGGTCAGATCCGATCTAATCTAAGAGTCCTAGTCTTTTACTCTTGGCCGAGTCGGAATTAAAAAAATATTTCTACCGACTCTGCCGCGGCACAGAAATGACCTGTTTCTCTGCCGCTAGTCCTGTTTTGCCACGACTCGGATTCGCTGCTGCGGCACGTTTTTGACGTGTTTTTCTACCGCGGCAGGATTTGTTCTGCCACGCCAGAAAATTTTACAGAGTGTGAATTTGCACTTTTTCTTCAACCTTAGCCACAACCATTCTATTACATAGGTATAGGAACTTGCCCATTGAGACTAGTTTCCACTCCTACAGGCTGCTCTTAGGATTTTGGTGCTGTACTTTGTAATTTGGCCATGTGTGATCTATATATATATAAAAAGAGAAAAAGCAATATAGCAAAAGAAAAAGCAAAAAAAGAGCTATACAAAAGAAAAAAAGAAAAAAAGTGCAAAAGAGAATTTGAGCAAGAGGCCTAGTGATATCTTTGTGCACCAGTAGATTGAGCAATCTTGTGCCTGTTTACTTTGAGCTTTGCTAGTGTCTCTCGAGAGTAGTGCAACACCCTTCATAGTTGCATTGCCATGTTTTTTTCCACGTGTGTGTTTATTGGGTTTTTGTACAATCAACACTATGACTTGTTTGCGGTGTAGATAGGATACCATACCTATAGCTCCACCATAAATAACCTGTGTGCCCTGCGATCGTTCTCTATACCTTTGATATTCACTTCATCACATCAGTGCATCAGTCTTTGATTTTGTTTGGTAGACATCTCTATTCACTTTGGAACGGTAAGATCTCCTTCCTTGTCAGTTGTGAGTGAGTTGTGAGAGTTTCCACCAACTGATTTTGATTTTTGCACTAACCTGCTAATCATGTCTTTGAGTGATGATGAAGTTGTGTCACTGAAAAAGCAGCTTGAGGAGCTTGTTACTTCGCGTGAGTCTGTTGATAGAAATATCACAACATACAAGATGCTATGGAGAATAATACTGGAGTAATCAATAATATTCAGACTCAGCTGACTGCAATGAATGTCAACTTTGTCACCATGCAGCATTCAATTGAGGCTATTCAAGCGACACTCCAGCTAGGACCCGCACAACAACATGATGATGCGTTTGAGGACTTTGATGAGGGTAGTGTGGCTGATGCTGCCCCACATCATGGCAGGGGACATGCCAATCCCCCTGCACCTACGGCTGTCCCTCTTGATGGCCGTGGGTATGCTCCTGTTGGGCGTGCTCAGCGTGTTTACAATCCAGCTGATGATAGTTTGGGCAAGCCCAAGTTCTCAATTCCTTCTTTCAATTGCTCGCTTGATACTGAGGATTATATTACTTGGGAGTTGAAGATTGAGAAGCTCTGACGTTTGTTTGATTACCCAGAAGACAAGAAGGTCAAGCTTGCAGCATCAGAGTTTGATGGTTATGCTTTGCGTTGGTGGGGTGCTATTGTGCAGAATAGACGAAAGGACAATGAACTTCCTATGAGGGATTGGCGTGAGATGAAGGCCATTATGGCGGATCGTTTTGTTCCCTCCAATTATTTGCGCTCCGTGTTTGACAAGCTGACACAGTTAAGGCAAGGCACAATGACAGTTGATGAGTACTACATGGAGATGAAGATTCTTATGCATCGTGCTAATGTTCGTGAATCACGAGAGATGACAATGCAGCGTTTCCTCAATAATTTGAAGCTTCAAATCAAGAGCATTGTGCGTTATCACAAGTATGAGACAATGAATGAGCTGATGCACCATGCTAGAGCACTACAAGAAAAGTGACACATAGAGACGTTCTAAACATGACGCTTTTATATTCGTCTTTACGTGAAAATACACCCTGTAAATAAAGACGACTTTTGACACGTTTTGTGGGTCGTCTCGCCGTGAAAAGAATTCACCATTCCCGCTTTTCTTTTAGTTTTTCCCACCTGAATAATCTAACCGAACTCTTAAAAAAACCTGCTGAACTTCCGATTTATCTCTCCACCCCCACCTCCCGTATACTACTACGCATGAACAGATCCCATCTCCATCTCCAAAACGAAAACAAATACAGATCTATAGAAATTTAACACCCCGGTTTTTTAGATCACCTGTGGTGTGTCTCCGGCCATGTCTGTGCAGTGACTGGCGACAACTCTCGTCACCTCGCTGGTACAGGGTCTTCGTCTCCTCATGAACGCTGGTTCCGCGCCATGAGAGTCCTGATCCAGCCGGACTCGGTGCGACGGTGCCCTTTCCCATGCCATCGGGGCTTTCTCCTACTCCGTCCACCTTTCGGCATCTGCCGATGGGGGCTCGCATCCAGCCCAATCCTTGTAGTCGAGGCTCCACAGGTATGTTCTTGTACCAATTTAATCTTAGCCCGAGCATGTATCTACTTCATTGGTACGATTCTCTAGTCACTGGCATAACGATTGACAGATGCCCGTAAATGTGCTCAATCAATATGTGCTAGATCGGGAACTATAGCATGTACGTTATTGTTATGGGGTAACCCCGTTCATCTATGCAAGCCCACTTCCCGCCCCATTGAATGGTATACTACTTCATACTCCGTCCCATATCCATGATAGGTTCACACCAACAAGTACGGAGGCATGGGAGGAAGCCTGGAGCACCAAGCACGACAAGACGGAGACTTGGAAGAGAAGAAGGAAGAAGCAGCAGCTGGAGCACCGGAGTCTCCGGCCACACCGGAGTCTCCGGCCTGAAGCTCGAGGACAGCCAGAAGGCCCCTCTGGAGACGACACCGAAGACATCCGGAGTCTCCGGCCCACACCGGAGTCTCCAGCCTGAGCATATGGGCCTACGCGCCGCCAGCTGGGCCTTCGGCCCATGTACCTCTTAGTCCGCCCAGACTTTCCCCTTTTATTCCTAAAGTACCCTTGAACTAGTGGTTGTCCTATATATTACGCCCACCCCCTCATGTAACCCTAGGCATAGATGATAGACTAAAGAAAACCCCCTTTGTGGAATCTCTAGTTTTGCCTCATCCCCTTCTACCAAAGGGGATCGACTATCATCACCACCTCCTTGGAGTTTGCATCGCGCCTCCCTCGTTATACAAGGCCTTGGCATCGGTGTCCCTTTGCCAAGACGTCAAGACCCTCTCCAAGGTGTTCTTCCCTGTCCACGTGGGACCGAGGGAGCACGTTGACCGATCTTTCCTTGCAAGGATTCTATCGGACCGGTGGCCACCGATGAGAGCAATCGGCCTTGTATCGTGTGTGTTTTGCGTGTGTTCATCGTGTTCTTCGCGAGGTGTGCGTCCGCTTCCGCTACCTTCTCCCTTTCCTCTCGCTTTCCCATCGATTTGACCACGAGATCCGTGAAGATCGGGCCACCCACGGGGTTACCCCATAACATCTAGTATCAGCAGCTTTTGGTTGCCACGGATTTCTCCTTGATTTGTTCTTTTTCCCCATAAATTCGAAAATTTCACCAAAAATAGCCCCAATTCGTGTTTTGGATCGATCTGTGATTTGAGTGTGTTTTGGTAGGTTTTGATCTGTGGATTACTTGCTAAACTTGTTGATCTACCTTCTCCTGCGTTCCCATGGCCTAATTCCTTGATTTCTCCCACCAATTTGAGGTTTTGGTTCGAGTTTTCCGCCCAAAATCGCGCCACGGACGAGTTCTGGACGTCCTGGAACCTCCGGACTGGAGATTTCGGCCCCCAGACCAGAAATTCTGGCCCAGACTAGAGATTCCGCCCCCAGACCAGAGTTTCCGCCCTCCAGTCCGGAGATTCCGGTCCAGATCAGAGTTTCTGGCAAAGTCTCCGCCCCACCTGCTGACAGAAAAATCTGCATCACGGTTTTGAGCATAACTTTTGCATACGAACTCGGATTTTGGTGTTCTTTAGCTCGTTTTGAAGAGGAGAAGGAGCTCTACATCATAATATCCGTGGTTCATGCTATCTACTCTATCCATATTCCGTGATCAAGGCGGAATCCACCAATAAAGGGTGAAGATCAGCGACGAAAGGTATAAAATTCCGCGACTTCTCCCCACTTGCATCCCTTTGTGAGCTATACTATCTTTGCAATCAACAAACACCTATTGAGGCTAGTTCCTCCTATGATTGCTTGGGCTATGCATATTTGATACCTTGTAGAATTCTGAGCAAAAGTTGTGAGCGCGCTATCTCATATAGTTATCTTGTATAGTTGTTGGCACAAGGAAGAGGCAAGTGAAAAAGAAAATAAAAAGGAAAGAAAAAGAGAAAAAATAGAAAAAGAAAAAGAAGAAAGAAAGAAAGAAACAAGTGCCTCATAGAATAGGAAGCGCAAGCTCGATGAACATCAAATAGGTGATACTTATTGTGCATATCTTGTAGCCCACCAATTTATTGCAATCGAACTAGCGTCTCTCCTTACACTTGTGCGGCACGAGCTTATAGTCTTCGCTAGGTAATCATTTGGTTCTTAGATCACTTTCTCTATCGCACAAGTCCCATTTATCCCACTGTGTGTGTTTCCTTGTATATAATTCGTATCTTGTGGATTGACTTGTTTGCTTTGTGATCATCGTGGTTCTTTACTTGCCATTACAATATCTTGATTTCAGATTGTTCTTGGACACGCCACCTTCCATACCTATCCACCATAAGCTTTGTGTGTGTGTGTGTGTTTTTAGTGGTTAGTTGGTTTTCGTGTTCCGCGTGAACTTCACTTTGCTTGGTTCTGATTGCTCTCAAGTGTTGCCACTTGCACGATACTATCTTCCAAGGTAAAGTAAGGTTTGATGTTGCATCCCTAACCCCCTACCACTTGCATATACACCACTTAGTCTTGTGAAGCATGTCTAGGAACTCCGGACCCGAGGATGATATCTATGAAGAATCCACGATGAGCCACCATGCCTACGCCTCCACAAGCATGGATGACATGATGGAGCACTACACCGACAATGGCTCCACATGCTTGGGTGATATGGAGTTCTACAACAACAATAACTCCCCAAGAATGGACAACTTCAAGCGCGACATGGAAAACAACTTCGCCAAAACCATGAGCATGATGGCCAAGACTAATGATGCTTTGTGCTCATTACAACGCCTCACCAAGAAGAGTGCCAAGGATAAGAAGCATCGTCACGAGCATCATGTGGATGACCAAGTGCGCCATCTACATCAACCTTTGGCAAGGCACGCCATTGACCTCCGTCGACACCATCCAGGGGCACCTTCCACTACTCGTGCCACCACCAAAATGGCACCAAGAGCAAGCTCCCCTCCACGCCATCAAGCTTCAACGCCAAGACTTGACGTCCTAGATGACGCATGCAACTTCGTGGATGAGGAAGATGAAGACCTCTACTTTGCCAAGTTGGACGAGTATGTCAAGAGGACTACACAAGCCAAGGTGCAAGATGGCGACGACAAGGTCGAGAATGGTGATCATGGGACTTTCCCTTCACCAAAGGAGGCGCATGGAGTTGAGAGAACCGAGCCTACCCCCATATGCTTGAGTGATGATGTGGTACTAATCCCATGTGAGTATGAGAGCCACTTAGCCCACTTGAGTGAGAACAAGAGTGAGATGAGTGACTCCACCACATGTGAGATTGAGTGCTTCCACTTTGAGGGCATGAGTGATACACCTAGTGAGTTGAGAGTGGTAGTTGATAGGTCATGTGAGACCACTTTGATTTCTAACAACTTACCCTCTACCTCTAGTGTGATTTCTCATGATGTGCTAGGTTCCATGGATCAAGAAGCGCCAAACTTGGAGATGATGATGCCTCCGACCGAGAAGATGTACATGGTGGATGAAGCTAAGGCCATCCCCATACAAGAAGAAGTCGCCCACATGGAGGCCAAGACTACCATAACACCCACATCATATGATAGGTATGAACAAGGTAACAATATGGGTGTTGATGATGCCATGCTCCCACTAGTGGACATGATGACTTGTGATGATTGGCATGCTATGGATGATGTTTGTGATATCACATATGACTCATTGATTTTTCCATGTGATACTTTGCCTTTGCATAATGTTAAGCATGTGAAATTATTTGATTGTGATGATGTTGCCATAGACATGCCATGCTCTAAACGTTACGTTGATGATATCATTGCTTGCACTTTGTTGAACAATTGCTCTTTCCAATGTTTTGCTTGCAATGATGTTGACAATGGTACCCCTCAAACGATGCTTTGTCATGAATATTTTACAATCTCTCCCGTTGCTTGTAATAAGTTGAATAATTGCTCTTTCACTTGTTTTGCTTGCAACGATAATTCTCATATGGTTTATATTGATATGCCCCCCACAGCTTTCTCAAATTTTGGAGATTATGATGATTGCCATGATAAACATGTCCCCCACTTGCATACTCACCATGCATATTTTTCAAACTTGATTGACACTAATGGTGATATGCAAAAGAAGAGATATGTCATGATGGATGATGTATTTCTCTACCATGCACACATGTTCTTCCTTTTGTGTTTGATGTGTGTAGGTACCCGCATGATCATGTCAACCTCGGTTGAGCACGAGTTGACAAAAAGAGCTCTAGAGAGCATCCCACAAGTGAGTTCAAGATCGAACCCAGCTCTGATACCTTTCGCATGCTTTGCATCTTTCATGTTGACAAATTGCTCTTTCCTATGGTTTGATTGCAAGCATGTTGATGGTATTCTTTCACCTTATGACAATCATGTCTCGTTGCTATTGGATATTGATGCTTTGTGTGTTGCCACAAAAATGTTGAACAATTTCTCTTTCTGATGTTTTGTGTGCAACCATAATGCCATTATGAGCATGTATTGTCACGAGAGCTTCCAAGTCTCTCATATTGTTGTTGCAACAAACATAAGGACCACTTCCTCTTTCATATGGTTTGTTTGCAAACATGTTGTTTTTGCTTCCGCTTGCGATACTCATACCCCCATAATTTTGGCTTTTGATGATATGTGTATGGAATCCAACATATTGAACAATTGTTCTTTCCAATGGTTGGTTTGCACACATAATGATGTTGTTTTGGATATCTTTCCTCATGTGTTTTTGCCGAATTCTCCGCTCCTTGCATCAAAGATGTTGACCAATATTTTATTCCATTGCTTTGAGTGCCACACTAAGACGTTAGATGGAGTTTTCGAGTTCCCACATTTGGATGATGTTCAAGCAACTTCCATGCACTTTGACCTTGCATACGCATTTCGTTTGCGATACTTGAGTTGTGCTAATAGTGTTGTGAACAAGAATGGACATGCCACAAATGACATGCTCCTCTATCACACACAAACATATGTTGCTTGGTCTTTGTTGTGTGAAGGAACATTGAGGTGTTGTCAATTCAACCTTCCCGAGGACGACTATATGGTGAACCCCAGGATGAAGAAGGTCTCTCGACATGTTCTACTTTGTGATGAGCATGTAGAGTCGAGGACAACTCTTTTTGAAGGGAGGGGAGATGATGTAGCCCGACCTTCGGTCGTTGCCACATTATGGTCTCCAACTTATGCCAAGTCGTCATGGACTCCACAGGTGAATTCGTTCCTCTATGCAAGCCCACTTCCTGCCCCATTGAATGGTATACTACTTCATACTCCGTCCCATATCCATGATAGGTTCACACCAACAAGTACGGAGGCATGGGAGGAATCCTGGAGCACCAAGCACGACAAGACGGAGGCTTGGAAGAGAAGAAGGAAGAAGCAGCAGCTGGAGCACCGGAGTCTCTGGCCTACGCACATCGGAGTCTCCGGCCACACCGGAGTCTCCGGCCTGAAGACACCAGAGTCTCCGTCCTGCAGACCCTGGAGTCTCTGAACCCATCTCCGGACTGAACCCCAGATCAAGCTCGAGGACAGCCAGAAGGCCCCTCCGGAGACAACACCGGAGACATACCGGAGTCTCCGGCCCACACCAGAGTCTCCGGCCTGAGCGTATGGGACTGCGCGCCGCTAGCTAGGCCTTCGGCCCATGTACCCCTTAGTCCGCCCAGACTTTCCCCTTTTATTCCTAAAGTACCCTTGAACTAGTGGCTGGCCTATATATAGTGCCCCCACCCCCTCATGTAACCCTAGGCATAGATGATAGACTAAAGAAAACCCCCTTTGTGGAATCTCTAGTTTTGCCTCATCCCCTTCTACCAAAGGGGATCGACTATCGTCACCACCTCATTGGAGTTTGCATCGCGCCTCCCTCGTTGTACAAGGCCTTGGCATCGGCGTCCCTTTGCCAAGACATCAAGACCCTCTCCAAGGTGTTCTTCCCTCTCCGCGTGGGATCGAGAGAGCACGTTGACCGATCTTTCCTTGCGAGGATTCTATCAGACCGGTGGCCACCGGTGAGAACAATCGGCCTTATATCGTGTGTGTTTTGCGTGTGTTCATCGTTTTTTTCGCGAGGTGTGCATCCGCTTTCGCTACCTTCTCCCTTTCCCCTTGCTTTCCCATCGATTTGACCACGAGATCCATGAAAATCGGGCCACCCACGGGGTTACCCCATAACATATGGTACGAGTCTCTAGTCACTGGCATAACGATTGACAGATGCCCGTAAATGTGCTCAATCAATCTGTGCTAGATCGGGAACTATAGTATGTAGGTTATGGTGGACAAATTTGTGAGCTAATTAAATAGTTGGTACTTGTCAATTTCATGTGTAAGCCTGATTAGACGGAAGCCTATGAGTACTTGTGTCATTCATGTGTAATCCATAGAAAGCGTTCATTGGATGTGATTTACTTAGACCATATCGACGCCAATTTACTAACCTGGAACTAGTTCTTTATCGAATGCATGTATGAAGTGTGTGTAGCCTTCCAATTAAGTAATCGAGATGCACATATGCAAAGTGATGGCCATATCTTTCTTTAGCTAGCATTTTCTAGTTAATTCAGCCTTGACCTTGCTTCCGTTCTTCATTTCTAATTGGAGATGTAAGTTACCTCAGTTAAGTAGTTGAGATAAATTAGTAAGCTTCTAGATATATTATATAGCTCAGGTTCTTGAGTACATTTCATCATAATTTCTTTAATTTGTCCCAATCAATGCCACTAACCTTGTATCCTGATAGGCTTCAAATAAATCCATGAAAGCTTCAAGCTATATTGCCCAGAAGTGAAATTGATAAGGTTCTGAAGATGTATCATACAGATGTTTCTGCATCAGCTGGCTATACTTATTTGTTAAAGCTAATAATAAATCATTGTGGCTGCATCACTTAATAAGAAATTGATGTTGCTGCATCGCTTATGGATATATTACTCACCTCATGTTCTTCAGTACATTTCATCATTTTTATTGACTCCAATCAACCCTGCTAACCCTTGTTCCTGATAGTCTTCAACTAATATGCATCAGAGCTTCAAGTTGTATTTCCCTAGAGTGGATTGAAAAGATTTTGAAGATGCATCATAAGAATGTTGCTGCATCAGGCTGGCTATACTTATTTCTTAAAGCTAATGAGTAAGGTAAAAAATGTAGTTTTAAACTCAAATTTAGTCTTAGCTAGGTGCAAGTTCTACAATATATTACCAACTGATGTTTTCCATATTTATCCTTTATTTCTTTTTTATTTCTAACCCTTTGTTAGATTGTTTTGTGCAGAGTTATGATCAATACTAATTACCCTGATTCAAGAAGGTACATATTTTCACCAATGTAGTCAATTGCTGACCGTGATGCAAAGGTTTGGTATCCACCTTCAGTTTGTAACTAAGTGAATGATCTTTTTTGAAGCGATGTCAGAGATATTTTAACTTTCTTGCAGAAAGTTTTATCGCAGAAATTTAAAGAATCTCAGTAAAAGACCACAAGGGAAAAATCTACAGGTTGCACTGAAGACCCGTCGGCGTTGAAGTACATGCATAAGTTTAGGTAGATTCTAGCTAGTTAGAAGTACATGAGTACTAAAGTATCTTTTTGTTCTTGTCCCTCTTTTATATGTACGCACAGTACAATTGTAAAGTATAATTTTTCTTGATTATAATATATATTTTCATGCAATGCAGTACAAATGTCTAGTGATTTGTAAGTTGTCCGTATTTTCTCTGTTTGCTACATGAGTTGATATTTTCGTCATTTAAAAAATTCAAATGATTCTCTCATTAGCATGCCTCATAGCGTCTCAACATGGATCGAGACGTCAAGGTAGCGTATCTTTGTGCTCAGCTCCCACAACGTCCCTACGGGATAGACATGCTTTTACATAACGTCTCAAATTTTCTAGACACGCTTTTAATATGTTCTAACGGATTTTGAGACGGTGCATAAAGATACGTTTCTAGGACGCTTTCTACATGCGAGTTTACAACCACTTAGAGGCTAAATATAGTGTCCTTACCACCTAGATTCAGCGTCTCTACATGACTTTTGTGTTGTAGTGAGAGGCCGAATCCCAGTCGGCTAAAGAGGCGAAGTCTAGAGGCGAAATATAGTGTCCTTATCACCTAGATTCAGCGTCTCTGCATGACTTTTGTGTTGTAGTGAGAGGCCAAATCCCAGTTGGCTGAAGAGGCGAAGTCACGTGCTCGTTTTCCATCTTCCAGCAGATTTTCAGCCAGATCGACACCCCCTAGTGTACCGCCACCTGCTGCTAGTCCTCCTACACCATTGGCCAAACCACCAAGTACTTCTTCGTTTGGTTCCAATGCTCGAAAGCCCGCTGCTCCTACCGCTATCTCGGGTTCCAACATGTCTACTGCGCGTACTCGCGATGTGGTGTGCCATACTTGTGGAGGTAGAGGACACTACATGAAGGATTGCCCAAACAGCAAGGTTATGTTTGTCAACGAACAAGGTGAAGTAGAGAGTGAAGATAAAGCTTCTGGCGATGACAATGATGATTTCGAGGAGGGTGCCGATGCTTATCCTGAGCGTGCCCCAACTATTTTCGTCTCTTCACGCATACTTAGTGTGCAACCGATTGAGGAATCCCAGCGTTGCAACTTGTTCCAGACAAAAGCTCTAGTTTGACCTAACAAAGCTTGCAAGGTCATTATTGATGGAGGTAGCTGCAGAAATCTTGCAAGTAAGAAATTATGTGTCAAGCTGAATTTGACATATTTGCCTCATCCGAAGCCATACTACGTACAATGGTTGAGCAACAATGGTGAGATGAAGGTAAATCATATGGTACGTGTGAATTTTCAAATAGGGCCATATAAAGATTCTATTGACTTTGATGTGGTGCCTATGACTGTTTGCCATCTTCTATTGGGCCAGTCTTGGCTTTATGATCACCATGTGCAACACAATGGGATTTCTCTTGGTGTCTGTTCTGTTTTGCAGGATTTTGGGGATGTGTTTCCAGAAGATGTACCCGCAGGCTTGCCTCCATTGCGTGGTATAGAACACCAAGTCGACTTGATTCCTGGCGCCACACTTCCCAACCGTGCACCCTACAGGACTAATCCCGGAGAAACTAAGGAAATACAGAAGCAAGTACAAGCGTTGCTGGATAAAGGGTACATTCGTGTTTCTCTTAGCCCTTGTGCTGTTCTTGTTATTTTAGTGCCTAAGAAAGATGGTACATGGTGCATGTGTGTAGATTATAGAGCGATTAATAACATCAATATTCGATATCGTCATCCTATTCCACGCTTAGAGGATATGCTAGATGAATTGAGTGGTGCTGCTGTTTTCTCTAAAACTGACTCGCGTAGTGGTTATCATCAAATTAGGATGAAAGAAGGGGATGACTGAAAACTGCTTTCAAAATGAAATTTGGCTTGTATGAGTGGTTAGTCATGCCGTTTGGTCTTACTAATGCACCTAGTATATTCATGCGATTGATGAATCATGTTTTGAGAGATTTTATTGGTCGTTTTGTGGTTATTTACTTTGATGATATACTTATATACAGCCACACCGAAACTGAACATTGCACTCATATTCGACAAGTTTTGCAAGTGTTGCGTGATAATAAATTGTATGCTAACCTTGAGAAGTGCACATTTGCAAAAGATAAGGTCATATTCCTAGGATTTATTGTATCTAAGCACGGGGTAGAGGTAGATCAATCTAAAATTGAATCAATTCAGAATTGGCATACTCCCATGAATGTAAGTCAAGTGCGTAGTTTCCACGGCTTAGCTGGTTTCTATAGGCGCTTTGTGAAAGATTTTAGCACCATTGCTGCACCTTTGAATGATTTGACAAAGAAAGGTGTTCCTTTTGTATGGGGCGCGACCCAAGACATTGCATTTGATACATTGAAACGTTTGCTTACTTCTGCACCATTACTTGCACTACCTGATTTTTCGAAGCAATTTGAAGTTGAATGTGATGCTAGTGGTATAGCATTGGTGGCGTTTTGATGCAAGAGGGTCGGCCTATAGCTTATTTTTCTGAGAAATTGACTGGTGCTCGTTTGAATTATTCTATCTATGATAAAGAATTGTATGCACTTGTTAGAGTACTTGAGGTTTGACAACATTATTTGTGGCCAAATGAATTCATCATAGATTCTGATCATGAGGCATTGAAATACATGAAAGCTCAATCAAACTTGCATAGAAAATTAGCTAAATGGGTTGAGTTCATTGAGTCTTTTCCTTACATCATTAATTATAAGAAGGGAAAAGGGAATGTTGTTGCTGATGCTCTATCTAGGAAGAACATGCTATTAACCAATCTTGATGTTAAAATTCCTGGATTAGAAGTTATTTGTGCACTTTATGCAACTGACCATGATTTTGCTGAACCATATCGTTTGTGTGCTCTTAGAAACGCATGGGATAAGTATCATATACATGATGGATATTTGTTTCGAGCTAACAAACTATGTATTCTAGAATCGTCGTTGCATTTGTTCTTAGTGCAGGAATCACATGCTGGTGGTTTGATGGGTCACTTTGGGCATGAGAAGACGTTGCTCATGCTTGCTGATCATTTTTATTAGCCCAAGGTGAGGCGTGATGTGTACAGATTTGTGAGCTAATGTATTACATGCCACAAGTAGAAATCCAAGCTGAAGCCTCACGGTTTGTATACACCTCTCTCTGCACCGACTACTCCATGGGAAGACATTAGTATGGATTTTGTGCTAGGTCTACCTAAAACCCAGAGAGGTCATGATTCTATATTTGTGGTAGTGGATAGGTTCTCTAAGATGGCTCATTTTATTGCCTACCACAAAAGCGACGATGCATCGCATGTTGCTAACCTGTTTTTCAGGGACATCGTGAGATTACATGGAGTACCTAAGACGACTGTTTCTGACCGTGATGTGAAGTTCATGAACTACTTTGGGAAGACCTTATGGGGGAAGCTAGGAACGAAGCTGTTGTTCAGTACTACATGTCATCCCCAAACAGATGGTCAAACGGAGGTGGTGAATCGAACATTGTCACAACTGCTAAGGACTATGATAAAGAAGAATCTGCGGGAGTGGGAAGAGTGTTTTCCACATGTTGAGTTTGCATACAACAGGGCTGTGCATTCAACTACTCAGCTTTGTCCTTTCGAGGTGGTGTATGGCTTCAAGTCATTGACGCCACTTGATATGTTGCATCTGCCATTACATGAGAGAGTTGATATGGAGGCATCAAAACGTGTTGATTAAGTGAACAAAATACATGAGAAGACTCGAGAGGCTATTGAGAAGAAAGGCAAGAACATTGCTGCTGCAAGGAATCAAGCAAGGAAGGAAGTGTTGTTCAAACCTGGAGACATGGTTTGGGTGCATCTGTGCAAGGATAGATTTCCATTACTTCGCAAGTCCAAGTTGAAGCCACATGGTGCTGGTCCTTACAAGGTGCTAGCCAAAATTAATGATAATGCCTACTCGATTGACATACCTATTGAGGAGTTTGGTGGAGTTAGCAACAACTTCAACATTGCTGATTTGTCACCATATGCTAGAGAAGACCTTGGAGCGTCGAGGTCAACGCTTTTTGAAGGGGGGGAGATGATGAGGACATACCTACAGTGACACCTACCCCAATTGCTAATGATGATGTTCCATTTGCAAAGAAAGATCAATCCAATGAGATAAGGATTGGACCAATCACATGCTAAGCTACTAGAACAACAGGTGAACTTGTTTCTTAATGAACCTGGTGTTTTAATTAATGAGAATTTTATACTACCTAAGTCTTTGAATTATTGCATGCTTAGGTACTTAGGAGAAGAAGGCGTGGCACGGAGCGAGGAGCTAATGGAACCAGGTGTGTTGATCAATGAAGAATGCGCGAGGGAGGAGAGGGAGGAAGCGCAAGGAGTTTTCCAAAACAAAGATCAACGAGATAAGGAAGTTCTCTGCCGTGGTAGAGAAAAGCCTCAGTTCTCTGCCACGGAAGGCTGCCGCGGCAGGAATACCGAGTCCCTCTCTGCCACGGCAGGCTGCCGCGACAGAGAAAGCGACTAGAACTCTGCCACGACAGAGTCAATTGGCCGAACCCAAGATGGGTCGGTTTGTATCTACTTGGGTGGGACCAACTCCGGTTCCCCCTTAGGCTGCCGCCTCCTGAACCCTTAAATAGATAGGGGTGTAATAGTTAGGGTTTTTAGACCACGTTAAAATTATTTTGGAGTTGTTTCTTTATAGAACCTCTGTAATTACCCTGTGATCGAATTCTACCAATTGCAAATGAGTGTGATCTGTTGTTCCATTGGGAATTAGTAGATTGCATACTACCGTTCATGGTCGACGACTGCGTGCGCAAGAGTGTGGTGTTGTGAATATCCTACAAGGTTCGAGAGCTGTTGCACTGGCATCAGGGATCGAGCGGGAGAGATCATAGCTACGCACTAGTTATCAATCATCCACCATTACCATCGACAAGAGCTTGCTGAGAAGATTGGGCCACCTCATATCACATATTCCTAGCAAGAAGTTTAATCTTTCCAAACTCTCACTTTTCTCGATACATTGACTGCCTGGTGGGTCCACTGAACAGATTATCGCAAGGTGTGAAGTAAATTTCTAAACACAACCAAAATTTCAAAACATGGTGAGTCATAGCCTCTTTGATTGTTTTGAAAACATAGGCAAATTTCTAGGCATGTATATTCTTAGGAACAAGTTGAATATTTACAAACTCTCACTCGTTCTCGATACATTAACTACTTGGTGGGTGCACTAAATATATTATCACAAGGTGTGAAGTTAATTTCGAAACATAGCCAAAATTTCAAAACACGGTGAGTTATAGCCTCTTTGATTGTTTTCAAAACACGGTCAAATTTCTTGGCATGCATATTCTTAGCAAGAAGTTGAATCTTGCCAAACTCTCACTCATTCTCGATACATTGACTGTCTGGTGGGTCCACTGAACAGATTATCGCAAGGTGTGAAGTTAATTTCGAAATACAGCCAACATTTCAAAACACGGTGAGTCATAGCATCTTTGATTGTTCTCAAAACATGGTCAACTTTCTAGGCATGCATATTCTTAGCAAGAAGTTGAATATTTCCAAACTATCACTCGTTCTCGATACATTGACTACCTGGTGGGTCCACTGAATAGATTTTCGCGTTAAGTTAATTTCGAAAGACAGCCAAAATTCCAAAACACGGTGAGTCATAGTCTCTTTGATTGTTTTCAAAACACGATCAAATTTCTAGGCATGCATATTCTTAGCAAGAAGTTGAATCTTGCCAAACTCTCACTCGTTCTCGATACATTGACTGCCTGGTGGGTCCACTGAACAGATTTTCGCAAGGAGTGAAGTTAATTTCAAAACACAGCCAAAATTTCATAACACGGTGAGTCATAGCCTCTTTGATTGTTTTCAAAACACGGTCAAATTTCAAGGCATGCATATTCTTAGCAAGTAGTTGAATCTTTCCAAACTCTCATTCGTTCTCGATACATTGACTTCCTGGTGGGTCCATTGAACAGATTTTCGCAAGGTGTGAAGTTAATTTTGAAACACAGCCAAAATTTCAAAACACGGTGAGTTATAGCTTCTTTGATTGTTTTCAAAACACGGCCAAATTTCTAGGCATGCATATTCTTAGCAAGAAGTTAAAACATTCCAAACTCTCACTCGTTATCGATACACTAACTTCTTGGTGGGTCCATTGAACAGATTTTCGCAAGGTGTCAAGTTAATTTCAAAAAACAGGCAAAATTTCAAAACACGGTGAGTCGTAGCCTCATTGATTGTTTTCAAAACATGGTCAGATTTATAGGCATGCATATTCTTAGCAAGAAGTTTAATCTTTCCGAACTCTCACTCGTTCTTGACACATTGACTGCTTGGTGGGTCCATTGAACAGATTTTCACAAGGTGTGAAGTTAATTGCGAAACAAAGCCAAAATTCCAAAACACGGTGAGTCATAGTCTCTTTGATTATTTTCAAAACACGGTCAAATTTCTAGGCATGCATATTCTTAGCAAGAAGTTAAATCTTTCCAAACTCTTACTCGTTCTCGATACATTCACTGCTTGGTGGTTCCACTGAACAGATTATCGCAAGGTGTGAATTTAATTTCTAAACACAGTCAACAGTCCCAAACACGGTGAGTCATAGTCTCTTTGATTGTTTTCAAAACACGGTAAAATTTCTAGTCATACATATTCTTAGGAAGAAGTTGAATCTTTCCAAACTCTCACTTATTCTCGATACATTGACTTCCTGGTGGGTCCACTGAACAGATTATTGCAAGGCGTGAAGTAAATTTCTAAACACAGCCAAAATTTCAAAACACGGTGAGTTATAGCCTGTTTGATTGTTTTCAAAATAAGGGCAAATTTCTCGGCATGCATATTCTTACGAAGAAGTTGAATCTTTCCAAACTCTCACTCGTTCTCGATACCTTAACTGCCTGGTGGGTCCACTAAAAAGATTATCACAAGGTGTGAAGTTAATTTTGAAACACAGCCAAAATTTCAAAACACAGTGAGTTATAGCCTCTTTGATTCTTTTCAAAACACGCTTAAATTTCTTGGCATGCATATTCTTAGCAAGAAGTTGAATCTTGCCAAACTCTCACTCGGTTTCGATACATTGACTGTCTTGTGGGTCCACTGAACAGATTATCACAAAATGTGATGTTAATTTTGAAACATAGACAAAATTTCATAATACGGTGAGTCATAGTCTCTTTGATTGTTTTCAAAACACTATCAAATTTCTAGGCATGCATATTCTTAGCAAGATGTTGAATCTAGCCAAACTCTCACTCGTTCTTGATACATTAACTGCCTGGTGGGTCCACTGAACAGATTATCGCATGATGTGAAGTTAATTTGAAAACACAGCCAAAATTTCAAAAAACGGTGAGTCATAGTCTCTTTGATTGTTCTCAAAACACGATCATATTTATAGGCATGCATATTCTTAGCAATAAGTTGAACCTTGCCAAACTCTCACTGCTTCTCAATACATTGACTGCCTGGTGGGTCCACTGAACAGATTATCGCAAGGTGTGAAATTAATTTCGAAACACAGCCAAAATTTCAAAACACGGTGAGTTATAGCCTCTTTGATTGTTTTCAAATCACGGTCAAATTTCTTGGCATGCATATTTTTAGCAGGAAGTTGAATCTTGCCAAACTCTCACTCGTTCTTGATACATTGACTGTCTGGTGGGTCCACTGAACAGACTATCGCAAGGTGAGAAGTTAATTTCGAAATACAGCCAACATTTCAAAACACGGTGAGTCATAGCATCTTTGATTGTTCTAAAAACTTGGTCAACTTTCTAGGCATGCATATTCTTAGCAAGAAGTTGAATATTTCCAAACTCTCACTCGTTCTCGATACATTGACTACCTGGTGGGTCCACTGAACAGATTTTCGTAAGGTGTTAAGTTAATTTCGAAAGAAAGCCAAAATATCACAACACGGTGAGTCATAGTCTCTTTGATTGTTTTCAAAACATGGTCAAATTTCTAGGCATGCATATTCTTAGCAAGAAGTTGAATCTTGCCAAACTCTCACTCGTTCTCGATACATTGACTGCCTGGTGGGTCCACTGAACAGATTTTCGCAATGAGTGAAGTTAATTTCGAAACACAGCCAAAATTTCAAAAAACGGTGAGTCATAGCCTCTTTGATTGTTTTCAAAACACGGTCAAATTTTCTAGGCATGCATATTCTTAGCAAGAAGTTTAATGTTTCCAAACTCTCACTCATTATTAATAAATTGACTGCCTGGTGGGTCCACCGAACAAAATATCACAATGTGTGAAGTTAATTTTGAAACATAGCCAAAATTTCAAAACACAGTGAGTTATAGCCTCTTTAATTGTTTTCAAACCATGGTCAAATTTCTTGGCATGCATATTCATAGCAAGAAGTTGAATCTTGCCAAACTCTCACTCATTCTCGATACATTGACTGCCTGGTAGGTCCACTGAACAGATTGTAGCAAGGGGTGAAATTAATTTCGAAACACAACCAAAATTTCAAAACTCGGTGAGTCATAGTCTCTTCGATTGTTTTGAAAACACGGTCAAATTTCCAGGGATGCATATTCTTAGCAACAAGTTGAATATTTCCAAACTCTCACTTGTTCTCGACATATTGACTGCCTGGTGGGTCCACTGAATAGATTTTGGCAAGGTGTGAAGTTAATTTCGAAACACAGCCAAAATTTCAAAACACGGTGAGTCATAGCCTCTTTGATTGTTTTAAAAACACAGTCAAATTTCAAGGCATGCATATTCTTAGCAAGAAGTTGAAACTTTCCAAACTCTCACTCGTTCTTGATACATTGATTGCCTGGTGGGTCCACTGAACAGATTTTCGCAAGGTGTGAAGTTAATTTCGAAACACAGCCAAAATTTCAAAACACGATGAGTCATAGCCTCTTTGATTGTTTTCAAAACACGGCCAAATTTCTAGGCATGCATATTCTTAGCAAGAAGTTAAAACATTCCAAACTCTAACTCGTTATCGATACAATAACTTCCTGGTGGGTCCATTGAACAGATTTTCGCAAGGTGTCAAGTTAATTTCAAAAAACAGGCAAAATTTCAAAACACGGTGAGTCGTAGTCTCTTTGATTGTTTTCAAAACATGGTCAAATTTCTAGGCATGCATATTCTTAGCAAGAAGTTTAATCTTTCCAAACTCTCACTCGTTCTTGACACATTAACTGCTTGGTGGGTCCATTGAACAGATTTTCACAAGGTGTGAAGTTAGTTTCGAAACACAGCCAAAATTCCAAAATATGGTGAGGCATAGTCTCTTTGATTGTTTTCAAAAACGGTCAAATTTCTAGGCATGCATATTCTTAGAAAGAAGTTAAATCTTTCCAAACTCTCACTCATTCTCGGTACATTCACTGCTTAGTGGGTCCACTAAACAGATTATCGCAAGGTGTGAATTTAATTTCTAAACATAGTCAACATTCCCAAACACGGGGAGTCATAGTCTCTTTGATTGTTTTCAAAACACGGTAAAATTTCTAGTCATACGTATTCTTAGCAAGAAGTTGAATCTTTCCAAACTCTCACTCATTCTCGATACATTGACTTCCTGGTGAGTCCACTGAACAGATTATTGCAAGGCATGAAGTAAATTTCTAAACACAGCCAAAATTTCAAAACACGGTGAGTCATAGCCTCTTTGATTGTTTTCAAAACACGGGCAAATTTCTCGGCATGCATATTCTTACGAAGAAGTTGAATCTTTCCAAACTCTCACTTGTTCTCGATACATTAACTGCCTGGTGGGTCCACTAAAAAGATTATCAAAAGGTGTGAAGTTAATTTTGAAACAAAGCCAAAATTTCAAAACATGGTGGGTTATAGCCTCTTTGATTCTTTTCAAAACAAGGTTAAATTTCTTGGCATGCATATTCTTAGCAAGAAGTTGAATTTTGCCAAACTCTCACTCGTTTTCGATACATTGACTGTCTTGTGGGTCCACTGAATAGATTATCACAAAATGTGATGTTAATTTTTAAACATAGCCAAAATTTCATAATACGGTGAGTCATAGTCTCTTTGACTGTTTTCAGAACACTATCAAATTTCTAGGCATGCATATTCTTAGCAAGATGTGGAATCTTGCCAAACTCTCACTCGTTCTTGATACATTGACTGCCTGGTGGGTCCACTGAATAGATTATCGCATGATGTGAAGTTAATTTCAAAATACAGCCAAAATTTCAAAAAACGGTGAGTCGTACTCTCTTTGATTGTTCTCAAAACACGATCATATTTCTTGGCATGCATATTCTTAGCAATAAGTTGAATCTTGCCAAACTCCCACTGCTTCTCAATACATTGACTACCTGGTGGGTCCACTGAATAGATTATCGCAAAGTGTGAAGTTAATTTCGAAACACAACCAAAATTTCAAAACACAGTGAGTTATAGCCTCTTTGATTGTTTTCAAAACACGGTCAAATTTCTTGGCATGCATATTCTTAGCAAGAAGTTGAATCTTGCCAAACTCTCACTCGTTCTCGATACATTGACTGTCTGGTGGGTCCACTGAACAGACTATCGCAAGGTGTGAAGTTAATTTCGAAATACAACCAACATTTCAAAACACGGTGAGTCATAGCATCTTTGATTGTTCTGAAAACTTGGTCAACTTTCTAGGCATGCATATTCTTAGCAAGAAGTTGAATATTTCCAAACTCTCACTCGTTCTCGATACATTGACTACCTGGTGGGTCCACCGAATAGATTTTCGCAAGGTGTTAAGTTAATTTTGAAAGATAGCTAAAATTCCAAAACATGGTGAGTCATAGTCTCTTTGATTGTTTTCAAAACATGGTCAAATTTCTAGGCATGCATATTCTTAGCAAGAAGTTGAATCTTGCCAAACTCTCACTCGTTCTCTATACATTGACTTCCTGGTGGGTCCACTGAACAGATTTTTGCAAGGAGAGAAGTTAATTTCGAAACACAGCCAAAATTTTAAAAAGCGGTGAGTCATATCCTCTTTGATTATTTTCAAAACACGGACAAATTTTCTAGGCATGCATATTCTTAGCAAGAAGTTTAATCTTTCCAAACTCTCACTCGTTATCAATAAATTGACTGCCTGGTGGGTCCACTGAATAGATTATCACAATGTGTGAAGTTAATTTTGAAACATAGCCAAAATTTCAAAACACAGTGAGTTATAGCCTCTTTGATTGTTTTCGAAACATGGTCAAATTTCTTGGCATGCATATTCATAGCAAGAAGTTGAATCTTGCCAAACTCTCACTCATTCTCGATACATTGACTGCCTGGTAGGTCCACTGAACAGATTATCGCAAGGTGTGAATTTAATTTCTAAACACAGTCAACATTCCCAAACACAGTGAGTCATAGTCTCTTCGATTTTTTTGAAAACACGGTCAAATTTCTAGGCATGCATATTCTTAGCAACAAGTTAAATCTTTCCAAACTCTCACTCATTCTCGATATATTGACTGCCTGGTGGGTCCACTGAATAGATTTTTGCAAGGTGTGAAGTTAATTTCGAAACACCACCAAAATTTCAAAACACGGTGAGTCATAGCCTCTTTGATTGTTTTCAAAACATGGTCAAATTTCTAGGCATGCATATTCTTAGCAAGAAGTTGAATCTTTCCAAACTCTCACTCGTTCTCGATACATTGACTGCCTGGTGGTCCACTGAACAAATTTTCGCAAAGTGTGAAGTTAATTTCGAAACACAGCCAAAATTTCAAAACACTATGAGTCATTGCCTCTTTGATTGTTTTCAAAACACGTCCAAATTTCTAGGCATGCATATTATTAGCAAGAAGTTAAAACATTCCAAACTCTCACTCGTTATCGATACACTAACTTCTTGGTGGGTCCATTGAACAGATTTTCGCAAGGTGTCAAGTTAATTTCAAAAAACTTGCAAAATTTCAAAACACGGTGAGTCGTAGTCTCTTTGATTGTTTTCAAAACATGGTCAGATTTCTAGGCATGCATATTCTTAGCAAGAAGTTTAATCTTTCCAAACTATCACTCATTCTTGACACATTGACTGCTTGCTGGGTCCATTGAACAGATTTTCACAAGGTGTGAAGTTAGTTTCGAAACACAGCCAAAATTCCAAAACACGGTGAGTCATAGTCTCTTTGATTGTTTTCAAAACACGGTCAAATTTCTAGGCATGCATATTCTTAGCAAGAAGTTAAATCTTTCCAAACTCTCACTCGTTCTCGATACATTCACTTCCTAGTGGGTCCACTGAACAGATTATCGCAAGCTGTGAATTTAATTTCTAAACACATTCAAAATTCCAAAACACGGCGAGTCATAGTCTCTTTGATTGTTTTCAAAACACGGTCAAATTTCTAGTCATACATGTTCTTAGCAAGAAGTTGAATCTTTCCAAACTCTCACTCATTCTCGATACATTGACTGCCTGGTGGGTCCACTGAATAGATTATCGCAAGGTGTGAAGTAAATTTCTAAACACAGCCAAAATTTCAAAACACGGTGAGTCATAGCCTCCTTGATTGTTTTGAAAACACGGGCAAATTTCTCGGCATGCATATTCTTACGAAGAAGTTGAATCTTTCCAAACTCTCACTCGTTCTCGATACATTAACTGCCTGGTGGGTCAACTAAAAGGATTATCACAAGGTGTGAAGTTAATTTTGAAACACAGCCAAAATTTCAAAACACGGTGAGTTATAGCCTCTTTGATTGTTTTCAAAACATGGTCCAATTTCTATGCATGCATATTCTTAGGAAGAAGTTGAATCTTACCAAACTCTCACTCGTTCTCGATATATTGACTGCCTGGTGGGTCCACTGAACATATTTTCGCCAGGTGTGAAGTTAATTTCGAAACACAGGCAAAATTTCAAAACACGGTGAGTCATAGTCTCTTTGATTGTTTTCAAAACATGGTCAAATTTGTAGGCATGCATATTCTTAGCAAGAAGTTGAATCATTCCAAAGTCTCACTCATTTTGGATACATTGACTTCTTGGTCGGTCCATTGAATAGATTTTCTGATAAGGGGTAACCCCGTGGGTGGCCCGATCTTCACGGATCTCGTGGTCAAATCGATGGGAAAGCGAGGGGAAAGGGAGAAGGTAACGGAAGCAGATGCACACCTCACAAACAACACGATGAACTCACGCAAAACTCACATGATACAAGGCCGATTTCTCGTCGGTGGCCACCGGTACGATAGAATCCTCGCAAGGAAAGATCGGTCAACGTGCTCCCTCGATCCCAAACGGAGAGGGAAGAACACTTTGGAGAGGGTCTTGATGTCTTGGCAAAGGGACACCAATGCCAAGGCCTTGTACAACGAGGGAGGCGCGATGCAAACTCCAACGAGGTGGTGACGATAGTCGATCCCCTTTGGTAGAAGGGGATGAGGCAAAAGTAGAGATTCCACAAAGGGGGTTGTCTTTAGTCTATCATCTATGCCTAAGGGATATATGAGGGGGTGGGGGGCTCTATATATAGGCCAGCCACTTACATAGGGGTAGTTTGGGCATAATACTAGTGTTGCAGCATAATAAGGGGGTACATGGGCTATGGCCCTGCTGTTGAGGCACGCAGGTCCAGACTTGACCGGTAGTACCGGTCCTCGGGTTCGGTAGTACCGGATGGAAGCGGTAGCGGCTTTAGGGGGCGGTAGCTCTAGGCCTTAGCTGTTGTTGAGATCCAGGTCCGATAGTACCGGTTGTGCAGCCGGTAGTAATGCTTGGGGGCGGTAGTACCGCAAGCCGGTACCGAGGCGTCCAAAGGCGATGGCACGGGCTTCAGTCATGGCCGGTAGTACCGTTGTGGCCTGAGCGGTAGTACCGGGGTGCGGTAGTACCGCTCGCGTCTGTCTTATTGGGTGACTTGGGGACGAGCTTGTACTTGGCGTTGTAGATGTAGTAGCATCCATAGGACGGGCTGCATCAGCTCCCCCCTTCGAAAAGAGTCGTCATCGACTCTAGACGCTTGTCATGTAGAGGTGGTCGAGAGACATTCTTGATCCTAGGGTTCGCCATGTAGTCGTCCTCGAGAAGTTTGATGTGGCAACTCTTCAATGTTCCTTCACTTTCCATTTAGCCTACAAAAGCGAAGCAACACTCAAAGAGTAGCCAATTCATGAAGATTATAGCATGAGTCCTCAGGTAGAAGGAAGTCACCTTATGATGTAGATATAGCTCGTTGAAGGGTAGCCATAGGTGACTCTCTTCGATCCGTCTTGTCAACTTATGGTCCATAGAGGCTGACACATAAGCAATTTTACCTTCGTACAACAAAGACCAAGCAACATATGTTTGTGTATGATAGAGGAGCAGGTCATTTGTGGCATGTCCATTCTTGTTCGAACACTATTAGCACAACTCAAGTATAGCAACCGAAATGCATATGCAAGGTCAAAGTGCATGGAAATTGTTTGAACATCATCCAAATGTGGGAAGTCAAAAACTTCATAGAACTTCTTAGTGTGGATCTCAAAGCAATGGACTACGGTATTGAGCAACATATTTGATGCAAGGATAGGAGAATTCGGCAAAAACACATGAGGAAGAATATCCAAAACAACATCATTATGTGCGCAAACCAACCATTGGAAAGAGAAATTGTTCAATATGTTGGATGCCACACAGAAATCATCAAAAACAAAGATCACGGGCATAGGAGTATCGCAAGCGGAAGCACAAGCAATGTGTTTGCAAACTAACCAAATGAAAGAGCAAGTGGTCCTTATGTTTGTTCCAACAACTATAGAGAGACTTGGAAGCTCTCATGACAATACATGCTCAAAATGGCATTATGGTTGCACACAAAACATCAGAAAGATAAATTGTTCAACATTTTTGTTGCAACACACAAAGCATCAATATCCAATAGCAAATAAACATGATTGTCACAAGGTGAAAGAATACCATCAACATGCTTGCAAGCTAACCATAGGAAAGGGCAATTTTTCAACATGAAAGATGCAAAGCATGCAAAAGGTATCAGAGCTGGGTTCAATCTTGAACTTACTTGCGGGATGCTCTCTAGAGCTCTTTTTGTCAACTCATGCTCAACCGAGGTTGACATGATCGTTCGGGTACCTACACACATCATAGATAAAAGGAAGAATGTGTGTGCATGGTAGAGAAATACATCATCCATCATGACGTATCTCTTCTTGTGCACATCACCATGAGTGTCAATCAAGTATGAAATAGATGCATGGTGAATATGCAAGTGGGGAACATGCTTATCATGGCAATCATCAAAATCTCCAAAATTTGAGAAGGCTATGGGGGCCATCTCAATAGAAAACATATGTGAATTATTGTTGCATGCAAAACAAGTGAAAGAGAAATTATTCATCTTATTGCAAGCAACGGGAGAAATTGTAAAACATCCATGACAAAGCATGGTCCTAGGGGTACCGTTGTTAACATCATTGCAAGCAAAACATTGGAAAGAGCAAATGTTCAAGAAAGTGCAAGCAATGATATCATCAATGTAAAGTTTATAGCATATCATGTCTATGGCAATATCATGACAATGAAAGAATTCCACATGGTCATCATGATGCATAGCAAGATCAACACATGGTAATAAAGTGGAACATATGTGATGTCACAAGTATCATCCATAGCATGCAAATCATCACAAATCATCATGTCCACTAGTGGGATCATTGCGTCATCAACACCCGTATGTTTACCTTGTTCATACCTCTCGTATGATGTGGGTGTTGTGGTAGTGTTAGCCTCCATGTGGGAGACTTCTTCATCATGTATGTGGATGGCATCATCTTCATCCACCATGTTCATCTTCTTGGTCAGAGGCATCATCATCTCCAAGCTTGGCGATTCTTGATCCATGGAACCTAGCACATCTTGAGAAAACACACTAGAGGTGGAGGGTAAGTCGTTAGAAATCAAAGTGGTCTCACATGACCTATCAACTACCACTATCAACTCACTAGGTGTATCACTCATGCCCTCCAAGTGGAAGAACTCAATCTCACGTATGGTGGAGTCACTCAACTCACTCTTGTTTTCACTCAAGTGGGCTAAGTGGCTCTCATACTCACATGGGACTGGTACCACATCATCACTCAAGCATATGAGTGTAGGCTCGGTGTGCTCAACTCCATGCGCCTCCTTTGGTGAAGGGAAAGTCCCATGCTCACCATTTTCGTCCTTGTATCGCCATCTTGCACCTTGGCTTGTGTAGTTCTCTTGACGTACTTGTCCAACTTGGCGAAGTAGAGGTCTTCGTCCTCCTCATCCATGAAGTTGCATGCGTCACCTAGGACGTCAAGTCTTGGCGTTGAGGCTTGATGGTGTGGAGGAGAGCTTACTCTTGGTGCCATTTTGGTGGTGGCATCGAGTAGTTGAAGGTGCCTTATGATGGTGTCGACGGAGGTCATTGGCGTGCCTTGCCGAAGGTTTATGTTGGTGGCGCCTTCTTGAGTTTGTCTCCATATATTTGGGGAAGTTGTCATCCATGTCCTTCTTGGACCCCGGTAGTACCGGAAATGTGCGATAGTACTGCTTTTTGACCCTGGTAGTACCGCTTATACCTGGGACGGACGGATTTGACGTGATTTCGCGATTTTGGGGCAATTTGGGCGGAAAATCTTCAAGAAAATCACCAAATCAAAGCGGTAAATGATGGAATTAGGCCATGGGAACGCAGGGGAAGGTAGATCAACAAGTTTAGCAAGTAATCCATGGATCAAAACCTACCAAAACACACTCAAATCATAGATCGGTCCAAAACACGAATTGGGGATATTTTGGTGGAATTTTTGAATTTATGGGGAAAAGACCAAATCGATGAGAAATCTGTGGCAACCAAAAGCTGCTGATACTAGATGATAAGGGGTAACCCCGTGGGTGGCCCGATCTTCATGGATCTCGTGGTCAAATCGATGGGAAAGCGAGGGGAAAGGGAGAAGGTAGCGGTAGCGGACGCACAACTCGCGAAGAACACAATGAACACACGCAAAACTCACATGATACAAGGCCGATTGCTCTCGCCGGTGGCCACCGTTCCGATAGAATCCTCGCAAGGAAAGATCGGTCAACGTGCTCCCTCGATCCCAAGCGGAGAGGGAAGAACACCTTGGAGAGGGTCTTAACGTCTTCGCAAAGGGACACCGATGCCAAGGCCTTGTACAACAAGGGAGGCGCGATGCAAAGTCCAACAATTTGGTGACGATAGTCGATCCCCTTTGGTAGAAGTGGATGAGACAAAACTAGAGATTCCACAAACGGGGTTGTCTTTAGTCTATCATCTACGCCTAAGGGATACATGAGGGGTGGGGGATCTATATATAGGCTAGCCACTTACATAGGGGTAGTTTGGGCATAATACTAGGGTTGCAGCATACTAGGGGGTACGGCTGTGGCCCTGCTGTTGAGGCGCGCAGGCCCAGGCTTGACCGGAAGTTCCGGTCCTCAGGTCCGGTAGTACCGGACGGAAGCGGTAGCTCCGGGCCTTAGCTGTTGTCGAGCTCCAGGTACAGTAGTACCGGTTGTGCAGCCGGTAGTACCGCTTGGGGGCGGTAGTACCGCAAGCCGGTATCGGGGCGTCCAGAGGCGATGGCACGGGCTTCAGTCATGGCCGGTAGTACCATTGTGGCCACGCGGTAGTACCGGGGGGCGGTAGTACCGCTATTGGGAGAGGTAGTATCGGGGGGGCGGTAGTACCTCACGTCTGTCTTCTTGGGTGACTTGGGGACGAGCTTGGACTTGGCGTTCTAGATGTAGAAGCGTCTGTAGGACGGGCTGCATCATTTTTGCAAGGTGTGAAGTTAATTTCGAAACACATGCAAAATATCAAAACACGGTGAGTAAGCCTCTTTGATTGTTTTCAAAACATGGTGAAATTTCTAGGCATGCGTATTCTTAGTAAGAAGTTGAATCTTTCCAAACTCTCACTCGTTCTCGATATATTGATTGTCTGGTCAGTCTACTGAACAGATTATCGCAAGGTGTCAAGTTAATTTCGAAACACAACCTAAATTTCAAAACACGGGGAGTCATAGTCTCTTTGATTGTTTTCAAAACACAGTCAAAGTTCTATGCATGCATATTCTTCGCAAGAAGTTTCATCTTTCCAAACTCTCACTCGTTCTTGACACATTGACTGCCTGGTAGGTCCATTGGACAGATTTTCGCAAGGTGTTAAGTTAATTTCGAAACAGAACCAAAATTCCAAAACATGGTGAGTCGTAGTCTCTTTGATTGTTTTCAAAAAACGGTCAAATCTCTAGGCATGCATTTCTTAGCCTTAAGTTGAATCTTTCCAAACTCTCACTCGTTCTCAATACATTGACTGCCTGGTGGGTCCACTGAACAGATTATCGCAAGGTGTGAAGTTAATTTCTAAACACAGCAAAATTCCAAAACACGGTGAGTCATAGTCTCTTTGATTGTTTTCAAAACATGGTCCAATTTCTAGTCATACATATTCTTAGCAAGAAGTTGAATCTAAGCAAACTTTCACTCTTTCTAGATACATTGACTGCCTAGTCGGTCCATTGGACGGATTATCGCAAGGTGTGAAGTCAATTTCGAAACACAGCCAAAATTTCAAAACACGGTGAGTCATAGCCTCTTTGATTGTTTTCAATACACGGTCAAATTTCTAGGCATGCATCTGCTTAGCAACAAGTTGAATCTTGCCAAACTCTCACTCGATCTCAATACATTGACTGCACGGTGGGTCCACTGAACAGACTATCGCAAGGTGTGAAGTTGATTTCGAAACGCAGCCAAAATTTCAAAACACGGTGAGTTATAGCCTCTTTGATTGTTTTCAAAACACGGTCAAATTTCTAGGCATGCATATTCTTAGTAAGAAGCTGAATCTTTCCAAACTCTCACTCGTTCTCGATATATTGACTGCCTGGTGGGTCCACTGAACAGATTATCGCAAGGTGTCAAGTTAATTTTGAAACACAACCAAAATTTCAAAACACAGGGAGTCATAGTCTCTTTGATTGTCGATACATGCTTTGTTTTATCTATAATTTTTGATGTTCCATGCTTAGTTTTATCCACTTTCTTGTGTTGTGTTCCAACTTTGGAGTACTTTTCATATGATTTCTTGGACTAACCTATTAACAAGAGTCACAGTGCCAGCTGCCTGTTTTCTGCTGTTTTTGGTTCCAGGAAAGTCAGAAAATGAATATTCTTGGAATTGGACGGGACAAAAGCCAAAGTGCCTATTTTTCCGGAAGGGATCAAGTGCCAGAATACGAGACGGAGAGGGGCTAGGGGCCGGCCACAACACCTGGCCGCGCGGCCAGGCCTGGCCTGCGCCAGGGGGTGGTGTGGTGGCTCCCGGCACCCCCTCGGCCTCTCCTTCTGCCTATATATTTCCCTCGGGACGAAAACCCTAAGTACCTGATCAAAAATCCACGAAAGAGTCTGTAGCCACCGTCATCTCCATCCCTAGATCGGGAGGGATCTGAAGCTCTTCCCGGCACCCTGCCGGAGAGGGGAATTCACCCTGGAGGCCTTCTTCATCACCATGCAAGCCTCCGGTGTGATGCGTGAGTAGTTCATCCTTGGACTACGGATCCATGTAGTAGCTAGATGGCTGGTTTCTCCTCCTTTGTGCTTTCATGTTTAGATCTTGTGAGCTCCGTTCATCATCAAGATCATCTATTTGTAATTCATACATGTTGTGTTTGTGGGGATCCGATTGATATTGAGATGCTATTTCAGATTGATTATTGATTCTATCATGTCTTTGTTATTTGAGATCTTGCATGCTTTCCGTTGTTAGTATCTATCTTGGCCAAGTAGATGCTAGCAACTCCAAGAGTTAGTATTTATGCTCGATAGTGGGTTCATGCCTCTGGTAATCTGGGGAAGTGACAAAAATCTCTAAGGTACTAGATGTGCTATTGCTAGTAGGGAGAAACCAACAATCCTTTGTTCATAGAACAATCGTATTGTTTACCTTACACGCAGTTCGTAAAGCAATAATATGTTGCTTGCAACTTAATACTGGAGGGGGTTCGGATGATAACCTAAAGGTGGATTATTAGTCATAGATGCATTTGGATGGCGGTCTATGTATTATGTTGTATTGCCCAATCAAGTCTCAAAGGAGTCAAGATGATTAGTATATGCATGTATTGCTTTCTCGGTGTTTGTCAATTGCCCCGCTGTAATTTGTTTACCCAGCGTGTTATCTATCTAAGGAGATCCACCTCTAGTGAACTAGGGATCCCGGTCCTTGTCTTTTACATACAATCTATAAACTGTTACTGCTTTGTGTTTACTTTCTGCAAACTTTTACTTCTTTCCATTCGATACATTTAATCCTTTGTTTTCCGCAAAACACGGTGAGATTGACAACCTCATCGCAAGTTGGGGACAAAGTTCTGTGGTTGTGTTGTGCAGGTCTCCACGTTGCTACTAGCACCGGTAGTGCGCCCTGCCAAAGCTCAGCTAGTAACACCTTTGGGGTGTTTCCTTGCTCCTACTGGTTCGATTAAACCTTGGTTTCATAACTGAGGGAAACTTGCTGCTGTGCTCATCATACCTTCCTCTTGGGGTTCCCAACAAGCTCTACATCAACGACGAGCCATCAACACTTTTCTAGGCGCCGTGCATTAAGCCATCAATTGTTTCCAAAACATAGTCAAATTTTTAGACATGCATATTCTTAGCAAGAAGTTAAATCAATCCAAACTCTCACTAGTTCAACATACACTAACTTCCTTGTGGGGCCATTGAACAGATTTTCGCAAGGTGTTACGTTAATTTCGAAAAATAGGCAAAATATCAAAACACGGCGAGTCGTAGTCTCTTTGATTGTTTTCAAAACATGGTCAAATTTCTAGGCATACATATTCTTAGCAAGAAGTTTAATATTTCCAAACTCTCACTCGTTCTCGATATATTGACTGCCTGGTGGGTCCATTGAATAGATTTTTGCAAGGTGTGCAGTTAATTTCGAAACACAGCCAAAATTCCAAAACACGGTGAGTCATAGTCTCTTTGATTGTTTTCCAAACATGGTCAAATTTCTAGGCATGCATATTCTTAGCAAGAAGTTGAATCTTGCCAAACTCTCACTCGTTCTCGATACATTGACTGCCTGGTGGGTCCACTGAAAAAAGATTTTCTCAAGGTGTGAAGTTAATTTTGAAACACAACCAAAATTTAAAAACACAGTGAGTCATAGCATCTTTGATTGTTTTCAAAACACGGTGAAATTTTCTAGGCATGCATATTCTTAGCAAGAAGTTTAATCTTTCCAAACTCTCACTCGTTATCGATACATTGACTGCCTGGTGGGTCCACTGAACAGATTATCGCAAGGTGTGAAGTTAATTTCGAAACACAACCACAATTTGAAAACACGGTGAGTTATAACCTTATTGATTGTTTTCAAAACACGGTCAAATTTCTTGGCATTCATATTCTTAGCAAGAAGTTGAATCTTGCCAAACTCTCACTCGTTCTCGATACATTGACTGCCTAGTGGGTCGACTGAACAGATTATCGCAAGGTGTGAAGTTAATTTCGAAATACAACCAACATTTCAAAACACGGTGAGTCATAGCATCTTTGCTTGTTTCCAAAACACGGTCAAATTTCTAGGCATGCATATTCTTAGCAAGAAGTTGAATCCTTCCAAAATCTCACTCGTTCTCGATAGATTGACTGCCTGGTGGGTCGACTGAATAGGTTTTTGCAAGTTGTGAAGTTAATTTCAAAACACAGCCAAAATTTCAAAACCCGGTGAGTCATAACCTCTTTGATTCTTTTCAAAACACGATTAAATTTCTAGGCATGCATATTCTTAGCAAGAAGTTTAATATTTCCAAACACTCACTCGTTATCGATACATTGGCTGCCTGGTGGGTCCACTGAACAGATTATCGCAAGATGTGAAGTTAATTTCGAAACACAGCCAAAATTTTAAAACATGGTGAGTCATAGCCTCTTTGATTGTTTTCAAAACATGGTGAAATTTCTAGGCATGCATATTCTTAGAAATAAGTTGAATCTTTCCAAACTCTCACTCGTTCTCGATACATTGACTTCCTGGTCGGCCCACTAAATAGATTATCACAAGGTGTGAAGTTAATTTCGAAACACAGCCAAAATTTCAAAACACGGTGAGTCATAGCCTCTTTGATTGTTTTGAAAACACGGTCAAATTTCTAGGCATGCATATGCTTAGCAAGAAGTTGAATCTTGCCAAACTCTCACTCGTTATCGATACATTGACTGCCTGGTAGGTCCACTGAACAGATTATCGCAAGATGTGAATTTAATTTCGAAACACAGCGAAAATTTCAAAACACGGTGAGTCATAGTCTCTTTTATTATCTTCAAAACATGATTAAATTTCAAGGCATGCATATTCTTGAAGGGGATCGAGAGCAGAAAACAAAAAAATTCCTACGATGGAACCCCAAAACTGCCTAGGATCTATCTATGTAGTAATGCGGTAATGGCCGATGCGTAGAGAATACATACCCTTATAGACCGTACGCGGTTAACATTCCAAGGGGAACATGGTTGATGTAGTCGTACTCGTAGCCGACCTCAAGGTCGCGAAGCTCCTCTCAAGTCACCCCTTGCTCCTTGTTCATTGTGCATGAGCTCTGGCTCACGACATTTAAGCGCCCCAAGTGTTGCGCCTCGTGTCTTCGTACACATCCGGTGCACGATGAGACCCCCGGCTCCCCGATCCCACTGGGAGTGCGGAAGTTGATATCCGTCTAGGAATCCCTGCAGCGCAACGGCGTACTGCTGGTGTGCCTCGATCACACGGCCTAGACTTGGGGCCATGGTCACAAGAACTAGAGAGAGAGGGAAGGAGGAAGTCAACCAAAGGACTTCTCCAAATATTGGTGTACTTGATCCCACCCATGGGCACCCCTTTATATAGGCGGAGGGGGTGTGCCCTCCCCATTAGGTTAGCCACGTGGGACTAATAGTAAAGGAAAAATACCAGGGATTTTTGTCTCAGCCGGATGGGCCAAATGCCCTCAGCCCAGCTGCAAAGGGGTGCCAACTCAGGTGGGCCTAGGTGCACCAGGCGGCCCAGCTCCCCCTACGCTGAGCCAGCGAGGTGGGCAGACCCGGGTGGGCCGAAACTAGCCGGCGGCCCAGCCGCAAGGAGGAGAGGGGAAGGCGGCCCGGGGTGGGCCGGAAGCCCCGGCGGCCCAGCAGGCAAGCCAGCCCGCCAGGCTGCTCCCCGCGAGCCCCATTGGGCCGAGTTGAGTTGGCCTGGCTACGGCGGCGGCTAGTTGGTGCCCGCCCTATGCGGAGCCCTTTATCCGCCGCCCGCCCACGAGCGCAGCCCAATTGCGTGTTGCCTGGTGCGGTGGATATTATCCGCTGCCCACGTGGGCTGGGCTGTTTTCTTTTTCCCTTTTCTTTTCCAGCAGCTTTTCTTCTAGGCTATTTCCCTCCGGGGATTTAGCCTAATATAAAAGTTGCCTTTATAAATCTTAATTTAAATATTATTTAGAATATATTAATTCATAATTAACATATATACTAAATGTATATTTAAATTCCCATTTATCCGAAAACACTTTTCCGGGTCTTTTCCTTTATTCTTTCTCCGAACAACTTCAGATCTCTCTGCGGAACATTTCCGACTTTCTCTTCCTCTACTGTGATTTCGTCTTACGAATGATCGCTCTCATCGTACTCTTAAGTGTATCCTCTCACAGCTCGGGAATGCTCTAGACATGATCTGTATCAATGATCAACATAGGGACCAGGGATATCCATGTGACCCCTATGCATTCTTGATGACAATGTCGTTTGAACCGCTAAATGTAGCATACAATTCCTTTTGTTTGTCGATACGACTTGTCCGAGATCCGATCATTGGTATCACATACCTTGTTCAATCTCGTTCACAACAAGTTCTGTTTTCTTATTACCGTGATATTACATCCCCATGACCGAGTCACATGTTGCAACATTTATGGATGTAATCTCACCAAACCGGCCGTATGTATCTTTACCCGTCATGTGGGTGAACAAATCCCGGTCTTCGAGTCACATGTCATCTACTGTTCCTTTGGAATACCCAACGTACACCTTTATGGCCACCGTATTACCAGATGACGGTTGATGCAGTCTAAGCAGCCTCGGGAAACAGTGAGTAATATGAGCTCATCGTGAAGGAAAAGGAGTCTAGGTATAGCTATTGCAACAATGAACTATATGACTTGATCATGTTGCAATCCTTCGAGGAATGTCCAATCACATCATTCTCCAATGATATGATCCCGTTGTCAATTGGCATAAATGCCCATGATCTTGAAACCCAGATCATCCTCATGACCAACAAACTAGTATGAATAAAGGCTACTAGGTACTTGGTTGTTTCATACCACACCTGTACCAATGTTTCTACTTGGCACAGTTATAGCACAATATGAAACTATTATAAACTAATTGAGATATGATAATAAAAACCTATTTATTATTTGCCTCTAGGGCATATCTCCTTCAGTCTCCCACTTGCACTAGAGTACAAATAATCTAGCTCGCATTTTACTCATATAAACCATATACCATATGCGTTTATAGATCATGCATGCTCATGGGAAACGTCATGTCCATGTTCTATTTTACCAGATCATTATGTCTTTTGCAAATCGTTAATGTCTTCCTAATTTTGACATTCACACCATTATCGTATAATGGGTCGAAGTATTTGTTTGGCGACAAAGTGATACTTTTGTTTCTAGTGTTTATGATGACGGTCGTTTTTACCGTTGTCATCTAAACTTTAAAACACACTTTTCTATCTTTTGTGTATATACTATAGTCATGGCAGCAGAACGAGGCCGGATTCCAGGAGCTTAAAGTGACTTTAGATAAACCTCGAGGGTTTTCTCATGGGCACCGGGCCCTGGGACACATCATTCTATGTTAAAAGTGAACTAGCCCCGCCATGGCATTATACATCACATCAGATGGAGCCTTTATACTTCTATATCTATGTAGAATCAAGTCCAGGAAGCATTCGACATTCAGTGTTTATTAAACTCACTAATCTATCTCGATAGATTTTCTTGTTTAATAATTTCAACTTCATCCTTATTTATCTAACTTAAATATTATTAACACCAATCACATCATTCATATATGTCGTCCACATATCCTAGAATGATTTTACGCTCCCACTCAAATATGACATTCATGTTTGAGATCCAGGGATTTCACTTAGCTCCCACTCAAAATATGTCAGCTACATATTATGAATTAGCCAAGCTGATTTTCTCCCACTCAAATCCAGGTCCTCTCGATAATCTTGGACATTCCAAAATTCCTTGATCACCATCAAATCGAGAATTCCACTAACGAGATTTCAATGACCATTCATTTCTCGTACTTAGGTACATCACGCTTCTTTGTATTTCGTAGGTATGTCTTGTTCAAAACATGACAAGTGAATCAACAATATGATTCTTCAAACTTGTAGAATATATAGTTGAATCCTACTTTCTTTAGTAAAAGTATTCACTAAAACTTTATGATCATCATCATTAGTTTCTCCTCCATTTTTAGAGTTTGGATTCACGAAACAAACTTCGCTGCGCCACTCAACAATTTGGAGGTAAGGTCAAACACCTTGTTTGATATTTTACTTTCTTCCACCTGTATCATCATCTAGACACATCAACTTAGGACAACAACAGGTTTGCCGATTGTGGACGATGCATTCATAACTTCCTAAGAATGCTCTACAAAGACTTGTTTATTCGCCACGATTTCGACTTGTCAAAATCTCCAGAAACTCGAACTTGCCATAACACTTATGGTGTTGTTTCCACGAATCCTTTAGATGTTCCTTTGTATTTCAAATGAGTGTTTACTTATTTTGATCTCTAACTCTAAACGACAAATATAACCCTGATAAGAGATAATATGTATCTAATACAAAATGATTATGATGTTTAGACATTTCAACACAGTTTGAAATCGTCCAATTATCATAATTTGTGAACCATATTTCACAAGTACTTTCATGCTAAACTTTAACTTGAATACTTTAGTCATGTTGATCAAATCAAAGAGAATTGTTAATTCAATATCCTCCTCTTGTTATGAACTCATTTGAACAATTCAAATCATTTCAAACTTATGTTTCATTAAGTAAATATGCTTATTCACTTAAGTCCACAATTAACTAATGATTTCCACTATTTATTGAAAATATGATACATCACTATGTATAAAGTTCAACATTTCTTCGCATATTACCGTTTTACTAGAATGCGGAGTTTTAGTCATTCTGCCAAAGAGGTATGGTTTTGCAAAGTCTCTAGATCAAGCATCTAGGACCCCGATCTTCATTTACAATGAAGAACATGCAATAACCAAAATGAATTAAACTATAGTGTCATTTCATTATTAAACTTTGGATATATCTGAACATTCTTATCCTTTATAAATGTTTAAACTATTATCATTACCATAGTGATGCGAATAACTCATTTATAATTGTAATGTGACCCTAACGGTATTGTTCATAAGAATAGTACAAACTGGCTTGTAACTTGTTCATATGAATAATTGTCTCGCCAAAAGCAAGACACAAAAACAGGGATTACAAATTTATATTCAAGTCCACTAATCCAAATGACAAACTTTGAGGGAAGAGGTGATGTTGGCCATCAACTGTTTTGCTTGCCATCATCAAGTCACGCTACCTCAAAAACAGTAATTCTCAAGCAGATCCTCCTGTTTTCACAATACGAGTCAAGTATCAAATACTTTGCAAACTGCAATGAGTTTTGCACAAACCACATTTATAATTTGTATATCTTACATATACCTTTTCATCCATGACCTCCATTGCAATCAAGCCCTTCCAATAGTTCTCAACTCTAATGCAAGATCACTAAGTGTTTTTCCAAACATTCTCTTTTCATTCATGATGGAGGAAAACCCATCCAACGTCTCATACTCTATGTGCCTTATTCTATAGAATACAAAATGTAGCCTAACTCTCCATCGAATGGAGAATGGCTTATTGGATGATTATGGAGAAAACACAAACATTCTGGAGTCAGCGAATTATCTCCTAATGGTTATTGTATCAATAAGAGAAGATCACCTTTTATGAGGATATCCCTTAGGCATGGGTATTAATCTATGAAGTTGGACCCTTTTGCTAAGTTTCAAATTAAGCAATATATTCCCATGGTCGCAAAGGACCTCAATGGGATAGGCCAAGATCTACTAAGATTATTGCAAACAGACATCTAGACTAAGTTTATAATAAGAGATCAATTTATAATTGGTCTCCACTAAAATTGTCATCCCTTGGACTATTTTAGTGATCGCATGATCCCTATCCTCTACACCTCCCTCGATCAACATGGCCATCAGTGCATTATCAAAGGTAGACATTCAATAATGCCAATCACATCATCCATGTGACTCATGCTCGATCTTTCGATCTCTTGTGTTCCGAGGCCATGTCTCTGTAACATGCTAGGCTCGCCAAATCTAACTTGTGTGTATTCGCTATGCAACATGGCTTACATCCACTGTATGTGGACGTAGATATGTCTGACCCCTACTTACCGCCATACCGAAGAACTTTCTTGGTGGTGCACACACAAGGGGAACACGGAACATTGGAATTCAATAGGGATTATCTTATTTGCTACCATTGAGTATCTAAATACTAGCACACAATAAGATGTAAAACAGCTATCAACATCATATGTATAATGTGATATGATATGGACTTTCTTGCGTCTTGATCTCCATCGAGCGCTCCGACATGATCTCCATCTTGCCCTTGGTTTGACGCCAAGTCCACGACGCCTCCACCAGGTCGTCCATCGTAACGATGACTACTACTATGCTAATTAGTAACAGAAAAGTAAACTACTTTACCTTCGTAACGACCAATGCCATATCATAATCACATGCCCCCTTCAAAATAAAGTTAGACACCTCTACTTTATCTATTGCAAGTTTTACGTGGTTGTTAGGGCTTTCGCAATAGAACCGTTTCTAAACTACGAACTTTCCAACCACAACATGGATCCAGTAGTTATCTCTATTACACCCCTTTCGGGGTCCTCCGTTGTAAATGCTATATCAACTATTGAATGAGAGACAGACACCCGCTAGCCACTTATACAGTATAACTGTATGTTGAGCGTGGAACCAGTCTCGCGTACGAGTACGCGTAAGGTTGGTCCGGGCCGCTTCATCAAACAATACCGCGATATAAACAAGTACACGTTAGAGGGTAACAACTAAGGAATCAATGCCCGCACAATACTTGTGCGTACTGGCCGTACAACACTCCTACACATAGATCGGCTCTGATACCACTAAAGGGGATCCGCAGTAGAAAACAAAAAATTTCCTACGATGGAACCACAAAACTGCCTAGGATCTATCTATGTAGTAATGCGGTAACGACCGATGCGTAGAGAATACATACCCTTGTAGACCGTACGCGGTTAACGTTCCGAGGGGAACGTGGTTGATGTAGTCGTACTCGTAGCCGACCTCAAGGTCGCGAAGCTCCTCGCAGGTCACCCCTTTATCCTTCTTCATCGTGCAGCAGCTCCGGCTCACGATATTTAAGCGCCCCAAGTATTGCGCCTCGTGTCTTCGTACACATCCGGTGCACGATGAGACCTCCGGCTCCATGATCCCGCCGGGAGTGAGGAAGTTGATATCCGACTAGGAATCCCTGCAGTGCAATGGTGTGCCTTAATCGCACAGCCCAGACTTGGGGCCATGGTCACAAGAACTAGAGAGAGAGAGGGAAGGAGGAAGTCAACCAAAGGACTTCTCCAAATATTGGTGTATTTGATCCCACCCATGGGCACCCCTTTATATAGGCGGAGGGGGTGTGTCCCCCCTATTAGGTTAGCCATGTGGGACTAATAGTAAAGGAAAAATACCAGGGATTTTTGTCTCAGCCGGATGGGCCAAATGCCCTCGGCCCAACTGCAAAGGAGTGCCAACCTGGGTGGGCCTAGGTGCACCAGGCGGCCCAGCACCCCCTGCGTTGAGCCAGCCAGGCGGGAAGACCCGGGTGGGCCAAAACCAGCGGGTGGCCCAGCCGCGAGGAGGAGAGGGGAAGGCGGCCCGGGGTGGACCGGAAGCCCCGACGGCCCAGCAGGCAAGCCAGCCCGCCAGGCTGCTCCCCGCGAGCCCCGTTGGGCCGGGTTGAGTCGGCCTGGCTTCGGCGATGGCCAGCTGGTGCCCGCTCTGTGCGGCGCCCTTTATCCGTCGCCCGCCCACGAGCGCAGCCCAGCTGCGTGTTGCCTGGTGCGGTGGATATTATCCGCCGCCCACGTGGGCTAGGCTGTTTTCTTTTTCCTTTTTCTTTTCCTGCAGCTTTTCTTCTAGGCTATTTCCCTCCGGGGATTTAGCCTAATATAAAAGTTGCCTTTATAAATCTTAATTTAAATATTATTTAGAATATATTAATTCATAATTAACATATATACTAAATGTATATTCAAATTCCCATTTATCCGAAAACACTTTTCCGGGTCTTTTTCTTTATTCTTTCTCCGAACAACTTCAGATCTCTCTACGGAACATTTTCGACTTTCTCTTCCTCTACTGTGATTCTGTCTTACGAATGATCGCTCTCATCGTACTCTTAAGTGTATCCTCTCACGGCTCGGGAATTCTCTAGACATGATCTGTATCAATGATCAACATAGGGACTAGGGATATCCATGTGACCCCTATGCATTCCTGATGACAATGTCGTTTGAACCGCTAAATGTAGCATCCAATAGCTTTTGTTTATCGATACGACTTGTTCGAGATCCGATCATTGGTATCAATTACCTTGTTCAATCTCGTTCACAACAAGTTCTGTTTTCTTGTTACCGTGATATTACATCCCCATGACCGAGTCACATGTGGCAACATTTATGGATGTAATCTCACCAAGCCAACCGTATGTATCTTTACCCGTCATGTGGGTGAACAAATCCCGGTCTTGCAGTCACATGTCATCTATTGTTACTTTGGAATACCCAACGTACACCTTTATGGCCACTGTATTACCAGATGACGCTTGATGCAGTCTAAGCAGCCTCAGGAAACAGTGAGTAATATGAGCTCACAGTCTAAGGAAAAGGAGTCTAGGTATAGTTATTGCAACAATGAATTATATGACTGGATCGTGTTGCAATCCATCGAGGAATGGCCAATCACATCATTCTCCAATGATATGATCCCGTTGTCAATTGGCATAAATTCCCATGATCTTGAAACCAAGATCATCCTCATGACCAACGAACTAGTATGAATAGAGGCTACTAGGGACTTGGTTGTTTCATACCACACCTGTACCAATGTTTCTACTTGGCACAGTTATAGCACAATATGAAACTATTATAAACTAATTGAGATATGATAATAAAAACATATTTATTATTTGCCTCTAGGGCATATCTGCTTCAATTCTTAGCAAGAAGTTGAATCTTGCCAAACTCTCACTCGTTCTCGATACATTGACCACCTGGTGGATCCACTGAACAAATTATCGCAAGGTGTGCAGTTAATTTTGAAACACAGCCAAAATTTCAAAACACAGTGAGTCATAGTCTCTTTGATTATTTTAAAAACACGATTAAAATTCTAGGTATGCATATTCTTAACAAGAAGTTGAATCTTGCCAAACTCCCACTCGTTCTCGATAGATTGACTGCCTAGTGGGTCCACTGAATAGATTTTCGCAATGTGTGAAGTTAATTTCGAAACACAACCCAAATTTTAAAACACGGTGAGTCATAGCCTCTTTGATTGTTTGCAAAACACGGTCAAATTTCTAGGCATTTATATTAGCAAGAAGTTGAATCTTGCCAAACTCTCACTCGTTCTTAATACATTTTTCTGCTTGGTGGGTCCACTAAATAGATTATCGTAAGGTGTGAAGTTAATTTTGAAACACAACCAAAATTTAAAAACTCGGTGAGTCATAGTCTCTTTGATTAACACGATAAAATTTCTAGGCTTGCATATTCTTAACAACTAGTTGAATCTTACCAAACTCTCACTCATTCTCGATACATTCACTGCCTGGTGGGTCCACTGAACAGATTATCGCAAGGTGTGAAGTTAATTTTGAAACGCAGCCAAAATTTGAAAACACGGTGAGTCGTAGTCTCTTTGATTGTTTTCAAAACATGGTGAAATTTCTAGGCATGTATATTCTTAGCAACAAGTCGAATCTTTCCAAACTCTCACTCGTTCTCGATACATTGACTGCCTGGTCGGTACACTGAACAGATTTTCACAAGGTGTGAAGTTAATTTTGAAACACAGCCAAAATTTCAAAACACGATGAGTCATAGCCTCTTTGATTATTTTCAAAACAAGGTCAAATTTCTAGGCATGTATATGCTTAGCAAGAAGTTGAATCTTGCCAAACTCTCACTCGTTATCGATACCTTGACTGCCTGGTGGGTCCACTGGGCAGATTTTCGCAAGATGTGAAGTTAATTTCCAAACACAGCCAAAATTTCAAAACACGGTGAGTCATAGTCTCTTTGATTGTTTTCAAAACACGGTCAAATTTCTAGGCAAGCATATTCTTAGCAAGAAGTTGAATCTCTCCAAACTCTCACTTGTTCTCGATACAGTGACTGCCTGGTTGGTCCACGGAACAGATTTTTGTAAGGTATGCAATTAATTTTTAAACACAGCCAAAATTTCAAAACACGGGGAGTCATAGCCTCTTTGATTGTTTTCAAAACACGGTCAAATTTTTAGGTGTGCATAATCTTAGCAAGAAGTTGAATCTTACCAAACAACTCCCTATCGTTCTCGATACATTGACTATCTAGTTGGTCCACTAAATAGATTATCGCAAGGTGTGATGTTAATTTCGAAACATAGCCAAAATTTCAAATCACGGTGAGTCATTGTCTCTTTGGTTGTTTTCAAAACATGGTCAAATTTCTAGGAATGCATATCTTAGCATGAAGTTGAATCTTTCCAAACTCTCACTCATTCTCGATACATTGACTGCCTGGTGGGTCCACTGAATTTTTTTTTGCAAGATGTGAAGTTAATTTCAAAACACAGCCAAAATTTCAAAACATGGTGAGTCATAGTCTCTTTGATTGTTTTCAAAACACGGTAAAATTTCTAGGCATGCATATTCTTAGCAAGAATTTGAATCTTGCCAAAACTCACTCGTTCTCGATACATTGACTGCCTGGTGGGTCCACTTAACAGATTATCACAATGTGTGAAGTTAATTTCGAAAGTAGCCAAAATTTCAAGTCATGGTGAGTCATAGTCTCTTTGATTATTTTCAAAACACGGTCAAATTTCTAGGCATGCATATTCTTGGCAAGAAGTTGAATCTTTCAAAACTCTCACTTGTTCTCGATACATTGACCTCCTGGTGGGTCCACTGAACAGATTTTTGTAAGGTGTGAAGTTAATTTCGAAACACAGCCAAAATTTCAAAACACGGTGAGTCCTAGCGCCTTTGATTGTTTTCAAAAAAGGTCAAATTTTTAGGCATGCATATTCTTAGCAAGAAGTTGAATCTTGCCAAAGAACTATCACTCGTTCCCGATACATTGACTGCCTAGTGGGTCCACTAAATAGATTATCGCAAGGTGTGAAGTTTATTTCGAAACACAACCAAAATTTCAAAACACGGTGATTCATAGCCACTTTGATTGTTTTGAAAAAACGGTCAAATTTCTAGGCATGCATATTCTTAGCAAGAAGTTGAATCTTTCCAAACTCTCACTCGTTCTCGATACATTAACAATGATGAGGACATCTATACTATCCTTACATTATTCAATAATGATGATGATGATGCAAAGATTCAAGACACTAATGAAATCAGGATTGGACCAAGGGCTAGAGCTAATCTATTAAAACAACATGTGAATTCCTTCTTAGTTGGTTCTGACATATTATATCATGAGAATTTTATACAACCTAAATCTTTGCATCTATGTGTAATCAGGTACGAAGAAGGTAAGAGGGACAAGGAAGAGAGGATGTTGTAGCAAGAAGAAGGACTGATCTCTGCCGCGGCAGACTTTCGGTCCGTTTCTCTGTCACGACAGGAATGTTCTGCCGCGGCAGAATCTGATAGCTTTTCCCTGCCACGGCAATGGTGCTGCATGGCTACCGAACTGACTACGATGATGGACTCCAAGACTAGCTCGAGGGAGGAGAGGGAGGCAGGCGCAAGGGAGCCAGAGAAGGTTGGGCATGACTTGGGTTGCACCACACGTGTCTAGGTGCAACCTACACGAGGGCCTGTGAGCCATTTGGGCCAAACCCCACAAGGGGTCGGTTTGTATCTGACTTGGCGGTGCCAAGTCTAGGCGAGCTACCCCTCACCATATAGGGTAGCCGCCACCCTCTTATTAGTTTTTTAGACTCAGTTAAAACATAAACCCTAGGACAGGCTGAGTGCTTCAAGTATTCATATGTACTCCTCAGATATTGTGATTGTGTTTCGTTAGACAATATCTACCCCGTCTCTAGTTGAGTGTAATTTGTCGTTCCACTGGGAATTGGAAGATTGCAAACTGTTTGTGATCTAGGATTACGAGCATAAGTGTGTGGTGTTACGAATATCCATAGGGTTGAGATCTATTGCATTGGCAATAGGGGAGCAGCCGAGAGAGAGTTCATCAGCTTCATACAAGTTATCCCCCATCAATACCATCATCTACTTCAGCTCACTAAAAAGATCAGGCCACCCCTTATCAGACTGCCTGGTGGGTCCACTGAACAAATTTTCGCAAGGTGTGAAGTTAATTTCGAAACACAACCAAAATTTCAAAACACGGTGAGTCATAGCCTCTTCGACCGTTTTCAAAACACGGTCAAATTTCTAGGCATTCATATGCTTAGCAAGAAGTTGAATCTTGCCAAACTCTCACTCGTTCTCGATATGTTGGTTGCCTGGTGGGTCCACTGAATAGATTATCGCAAGGTGTGAAGTTATTTTGGAAAAGCAGCCAAAATTTGAAATCACGATGAGTCATAGTCTCTTTGATTATTTTCAAATCACGGTCAAATTTCTAGGTGATGAGGACATCCATACTATTCCACTATCTCCTACTCCTATTCACAATGAAGATGTTGCTGCAAAGAAACAAGTCCAATGAAATCAGGATTGGACCCATTACTAGAGCTCGTGCAAAGCTGATTGAGCAACAGGTGAATTCACTCCTAATTGAACCTGATGTTTTACTTAATGAGAACTTTATACTACCTAAGTCTATGCATCTTTGTATGATCAGGTTTATTGATAACACAAGCGTTGTGCGAGGAGGAGGAGAGTTGCAGCAAGAAGGACAAGCGCTGATTTCCAATATCAACAAGTGCGCGAGGGAGGAGCGGGAGGCATGCGCACCGGGAGGGAATGAGGAAATCACATATGAGCAAGAGAGAGAGATGGCGCACCAAGAATTACATGTTTGAGGTGTTCCACAACGTTTGGACTGCGTGCCAATAAGGCCGAACCCATATATGGGTCGGTATGTATCAGTTTGAATCGAACCGAGTCAGTTTTGGCCAAGATATGGCTGTTTTGAGGCCCGTTTAGAGGGGAGGATGCCCCAGCCCTCATATAAACCTTTGTAGCCGTCACAAGTTAGAGTTTAGATCACGTTAAAATATTTTGGAGTTGTTTCTTTCATAGAACCTCTAGAATTACCCTGTGTTCGAATCTATCAACTATAATTGAGTGTGATATGTTGTTCCATTGGAAATTAGTAGATTGCATACTACCGTTCATGGTCACGGCTACGTGCGCAAGAGTGTGGTGTTGTTAATATCCTACAAGGTTCGAGAGCTGTTGCATTGGCATCAGGGATCGAGCGGGAGAGATCATAACTACGCACTAGTTATCTATCATCCACCATCACCATCGACAAGAGCTTGCTGAGAAGATCGGTCCACCCCATATCATCTTGGTATCAGATTCCAGCGTTTATTTGGTGAGCATCCACAAACCCATCCGTATATTAGTTCTTGTTTTCGTCCTATACAGAAAAAGGCACACAAAAAGATTAGGGTTTATAGTTATTTGCCATAGCCTAGATAACACTGTTCGTGAGTTCTAGTTGCTGGTCGTAGTCTTTTTGTGTACCCTTTCTTCTAAATCCGTGCCGTAGTTTTTGTCTAGTTTTCGTCTGTTTTTGATCCGTTGTCGGAGTCCCTAGACTATTTCTAGACTGTTCATTGTGTTCTTGAGTTTTAGATCTACTAGATATAGTTTCTAGTTGTTCTCCGGAGTTGTAGATCCATTTTGCAGAAAAAATAGCTGATCGATCTCCACCTGCGTCCCTGCAATCGTTAGATCTGTTCGATAGAAGACAGGTACGTGAGCAAGCACTAGCGAGAAAAAAAAATTGGCTCGCTGCCTCGCGTCTGACCCCAAACCCTTCTGTGGTCGTACGTGAAAGTAAAAAAAATGATCGCTAGCTGAGGCCTGAGTCCTGATCACTAGCTACCTGACGTGAAAGAAAAAAAAAGTATCACGATCGCTTGTGCTCGCCGGATCGCAGACTCCTCTGCGGTCGTACGTGAAGCCCTCAGAAGAAAAAAAGGTCCAGATTGGTATGTCGCTCACGCCTGACCTCAGAAACATCTGGCCTCGTACGTGAGTAAACTCATGTTCTCAAAAAAAAATTACTGAGTCCACATATTGTACCTATCCTTGTGAGGCTTAGTAAGCCTTTCTTTATGTCAAAAACTATCCTACGAGACTAGCGTGCTTAATGCTCTACGGGCTGCTCAGTTTAGCAATCTTGTGTCCGTTTCGTTGAGACATCGCTAGCATCTCTCCTTGTGCATTGCAACACGAGCTTTACTCCGACATACCTCAATTCTTGTGCTCTTTTTCATAGTTGCAATTGCGCCATTTATCTCCACCGTGTGTGTTTCCGTGGGTCTGTTTATCAGACGATCAACACTAGGACTTGTTTACGGTGTAGTTAGGATACCATACCTACAACTCCACCATAAATAACCTGTGTGTCCTGCGATCGTTCTCTATACCTTTGATATTCATTTCATCACTTCAGTGCATCAGTCATTGATCTTGTTTTCGTAGAGTATCTCTATTCACTTTGGAACGGTAAGATCTCCTTTCTTATTAGTTGTGAGTGAGTTGTGAGAGTTTTCCACCATACAAATTTTGATTTTTGCACTAACCTATTAATCATGTCTACTAGTGATGGTGATGTTGTGTTTTAGAAAAAGAAGAATGAGGAGCTTGTCAATTGGCGTGAATATCAGGCTTTGAGGTCTCATTTGACACTTGTGTTTACTAACACCATAGATGGAATTGACAAGAATCTCCAGGACATAAATATGAGGCTGGATCAGAATATTGGAGCGGTTGATACTATTCAAACGCAAGTGGCTACACTCACTGCCAACTTCGCCACTTTGCAGCATTCCATTGAGGGTTTGACAGCCGCCATACATAGAAGGCAAGAGCCTCAACCTGTTGATGCCTTTGATGATTTTGATGAGGGTAGCACTGTGGATGCTGCTCCACATGTTGGCAGGGGACGTGCTATTCCCCCTGCCCATGCACCTGCTCATGGCCGTGGGCTTGCCCCTCTTGGACGTGCCCAACGTGTTCAACACCAACCTGCTGATGATGATTTGGGCAAGCCAAAATTCTCAATTCCAAAGTTTGATGGTTCCATTGATCCTGAAGATTACCTCACATGGGAGTTGAAGATTGAGAAACTCTGGCGTTTATTTTACTATCTAGAAGATAAGAAGGTAAAGCTTGCAGCATCTGAATTTGATGGTTATGCTTTGCGTTGGTGGGATGCTCTTGTGCAACATAGGAGGGAGGACAATGAACTTCCTGTAATGGATTGGCGCGAGATGAAACAAATTATGAAAGCTTGTTTCGTACCAACCAACTACTTGCGATCAGTTTTTGATAAGTTGACGCAATTGAAGCAAGGCACAATGACAGTTGATGAGTACTACATGGAGATGGAGCTGCTTATACAGCGTGCTCGAATTCGTGAGTCTATTGAGATGACCATGCAGCGATTCCTCAACAATCTGAAGTTACCAATCAAGAGCATAGTTCGTCATCACAAGTATGAGACCATGAATGAGCTATTGCACCATTCTAGAGAGGCCGAATCCCAATTGGCAGAAGAGGCGAAGTCACGTGCTCGTTTTCCATCCTCCAGCAGATTTTCGGCCAGATCTATTCCTCCTACAGTCACGCCACCAGCTGCTGTTCCGTTTACCCTATCGGCCAAACCAGCAAGTATACCTTCATTTTGTTCTAATGCTCGGAAACCCGCTGCTCCTGCTGCTAGCACGGGTTCCAACATGTCTACGGCACGTACGCGTGATGTGGTGTGCCATACTTATGGAGGTAGAGGGCACTACAAGAAAGATTGTCCAAACAGCAAGGTTATGTTTGTTAATGAACAAGGTGAGGTAGAAAGTGGAGATGAAGCTTCTGATGATGATATTGATGACGGCGAGGATGGTGCTGATGCATATGCTGAGCGTGCACCCACTATTGTCATATCTTCACGTGTACTTAGTGTGCAACCGTTTGAGGAATCCCAGCGTTGCAACTTGTTCCAAACAAAAGCTCTAGTTGGACCAAGCAAAGCTTGCAAGGTCATTATTGATGGAGGTAGCTGCAGAAATCTTGCAAGTAAGGAACTATGTGCCAAACTGAATTTGACATACTTACCTCATCCCAAGCCATACTATATACAATGGTTGAGCAACAATGGTGAGATGAAGGTAAATCATATGGTACATGTGAATTTTCAAATAGGGCCATACAAAGATTCTATTGATTTTGATGTGGTTCCTATGACTGTTTGTCACCTACTATTGGGTCGGCCTTGGCTCTATGATCGCCATGTGCAACACAATGGCCGAGCCAATACATATCACTTGGAATTCAAAGGAAAGAAGATTACTATGCAGCCAATGACACCACAAGAAATTGTGAATGATTCTCGCCAGAAAATAGAGGTGAACTTGAAGGAAGATACTACCACTCGGCGAGATTGCGTGACAGCTGTTCTTAATGTAATTGAGCCTAAATTGAGTGATATAACAAAAAGTGAGAGAGTGCCTGATTTATTGATATTAGCCACTAAGGAAGATATGAGATAATTTCGTGAGGATCCTACAACCATGCCACTTGTGCTCATGTATAAGGGCGAGGTATTGGTTTCTAACGACATGCCCCTATTTCTCTTGGTGTCTATTCTGTTTTGCAGGACTTTGGGGATGTGTTTCCAGAAGATGTACCTGCAGGCTTACCTCCATTGCGTGGTATAGAACATCAAGTGGACTTGATTCCTGGCGCCACACTTCCCAACCGTGCACCCTACAGGACTAATCCCGAAGAAACTATGGAAATTCAGAAGCAAGTACAAGCGTTGCTGGATAAAGGGTACATTCGTGTTTCTCTTAGCCCTTGTGTTGTTCCTGTTATTTTGGTTCTTAAGAAAGATTGTACATGGCGCATGTGTGTTGACTGTAGAGTGATTAATAACATCACTATTCGATATCGTCATCCTATTCCACGCTTAGAGGATATGCTAGATGAATTGAGTGGTGCTGCTATTTTCTCTAAGATAGACTTGCGTAGTGGTTATCATCAAATTAGGATGAAAGAAGGGGATGAGTGGAAAACTGCTTTCAAAACTAAATTCGGTTTGTATGAGTGGTTAGTCATGTCGTTTGGTCTTACTAATGCACCTAGTACTTTCATGCGTTTGATGAATCATGTTTTGAGAGAGTTTATTGGTCGTTTTGTGGTTGTTTACTTTGATGATATACTCATATACAGCCACACCGAATCTGAACATTGCACTCATATTCGACAAGTTTTGCAAGTGTTGCGTGATAATAAACTGTATGCTAATCTTGAGAAGTGCACATTTGCAAAAGATAAGGTCATATTCCTAGGATTTATTGTATCTAAGAATGGAGTAGAGGTAGATCAATCTAAAATTGAATCAATTCAGAATTGGCCTACTCCCATGAATGTAAGTCAAGTGCGTAGTTTCCACGGTTTAGCTGGTTTCTATAGGCGCTTTGTGAAATATTTTAGCACCATTGCTGCACCTTTGAATGATTTGACAAAGAAAGGTGTACCTTTTGTATGGGGCACGGCCCAAGACATTGCATTTGATACATTGAAACATTTGCTTACTTGTGCACCATTACTTGCATTACCTGATTTTTTGAAGCAGTTTGAAGTTGAATCTGATGCTAGTGGTATAGGCATAGGTGGCGTTTTGATGCAATATGGTCAGTCTATAGCTTATTTTTCTGAGAAATTGACTGGTGCTCGTTTGAATTATTCAATCTATGATAAAGAATTGTATGCACTTGTTAGAGTACTTGAGGTTTGGCAACATTATTTGTGGCTAAAAGAATTCATCATACATTCTGATCATGACGCATTAAAATACTTGAAAGCTCAATTAATCTTGCATAGAAGATCAGCTAAATGGGTTGAGTTCATTGAGTCTTTTCCTTACATCATTAATTATAAGAAGGTTGCTGATGCTCTATCTAGGAAGAACATGCTATTAACCAATCTTGATGTTAAAATTTCTGGATTAGAAGCTATTTGTGCACTTTATGCAACTGACCATAATTTTGCTGAACCATATCTTTTGTGTGCTCTTAGAAACGCATGCGATAAGTATCATATACATGATGGATATTTGTTTTGCGCTAACAAACTATGTATTCCAGAATCGTCGTTGCGTTTATTTTTAGTGCAGGAATCACATGCTGGTGGTTTGATGGGTCACTTTGGGCGTGAGAAGACGTTGCTCATGCTTGCTGATCACTTTTATTGGCCCAAGATGAGGCGTGATGTGTACAGATTTGTGAGCCGATGCATTACTTATCACAAATCAAAATCCAAGCTGAAGCCTCACGGTTTGTATACACCTCTCTCTGCACCTACTACTCCATGAGAAGACATTAGTATGGATTTTGTGCTAGGTCTACCTAAAACTCAGAGAGGTCATGATTCTATATTTGTGGTAGTGGATAGGTTCTCTAAGATGGCTCATTTTATTGCCTGCCACAAAAGCAATATTGCTTTTCAGGGACATCGTGAGATTACATGGAGTACCAAAGACGATTGTTTCTAACTGTGATGTGAAGTTCATGAGCTACATTTGGAAGACATTATGGGGGAAGCTAGGAACGAAGCTGCTGTTCAGTACTACATGTCATCCCCAAACAGATTGTCAAACGGAGGTGGTGAATCAAACATTATCACAACTACTAAGGACCATGATTAAAAAGAATCTGCGGGAGTGGGAAGAGTTTTTGCCACATGTTGAGTTTTCTTACAACAGGGCTGTGCATTCAACTACTCAGCTTTGTCCTTTTGAGGTGGTGTATGGCTTCAAGCCATTGACGCCACTTGATATGTTGCCTCTGCCATTGCATGAGAGAGTTGATATGGAGGCATCAAAACGTGCTGATTATGTGAAGAAAATACATGAGAAGACTCGAGAGGCTATTGATAAGAAAGGCAAGAACATTGCTGCTGCAAGGAATCAAGCAAGAAAAGAAGTGTTATTCGAGCCTGGAGATATGGTTTGGGTGCATCTACGCAAGGACAGATTTCCACTACTTTGCAAGTCTAAGTTGAAGCCACGTGGTGCTGGTCCTTACAAAGTGCTAGCCAAAATTAATGATAATGCCTACTCAGTTGATATACCTATTGAGGAGTTTAATGGTGCTAGCAACAGTTTCAACGTTGTTGATTTGTCACCATATGCTGGAGAAGACCTTGGAGCGTCGAGGTCGACACCTTTTGAAGGGGGGGAGATGATGATGATATCCATACTATTCCACTATCTCCTACTCCTATTCACAATGAATATGTTGCTGCAAAGAACAAGTCCAATGAAATCAGGATTGGACCCATTACAAGAGCTCGTGCAAAGCTGATTGAGAAACAGGTGAATTCACTCTTAATTGAACCTGATGTTTTACGTAATGAGAACTTTATACTACCTAAGTCTATGCATCTTTGTATGATCAGGTTTATTGATAACACAAGCGTTGCACGAGGAGGAGGAGAGTTGCAGCAAGAAGGACAAGCGCTGATTTCCAATATCAACAAGTGCGCGAGGGAGGAGCGGGAGGCATGCGCACTAGGAGGCAATGAGGAAATCACATATGAGCAAGAGAGAGAGAGAGATGGCGCACCAAGAATTACATGTTTGAGGTGTTCCACGACGTTTGGACTGCATGCCAATAAGGCCGAACCAATATATGGGTCGGTATGTATCAGTTTGAGTCGAACCGAGTCAGTTTGGGTCAAGATATGGCTGTTTTTAGGCCCGTTTAGAGGGGAGGACGCCCCAGCCCTCATATAAACCTCCGTAGCCGTCACAAGTTAGGGTTTAGACCACGCTAAAATATTTTGGAGTTGTTTCTTTCATAGAACCTCTGGAATTACCCTATGTTGAATCTATCAACTATAATTGAGTGTGATCTGTTCTATTGGGAATTAGTAGATTGCATACTACCGTTCGTGGTCACGCCTGCGTGCGCAAGAGTGTGGTGTTGTGAATATCCTACAAGGTTCGAGAGTTGTTGCATTGGCATCAGGGATCGAGCGGGAGAGATCATAGCTATGCACTAGTTATCTATCATCCACCATCACCATCGATAAGAGCTTACTGAGAAGATCGGGCCACCCCATATCACTAGGCATGCATATTCTTAGCAAGAAGTTGAATCTTTCCAAACTCTCACGTTTTCTCGATACATTGACTGCCTGGTGGGTCCACTGACAAAAATTTTGCAAGGTATGAAGTTAGTTTCAGAACACAGCCAAAATTTCAAAACACTGTGAGTCATAGCCTCTTTGGTTGTTTTCAAAACACGTTCAAATTTCTAGGCATACATATTCTTACCAAGAGGTTGAATCTTGCCAAACAACTCTCACTCGTTCCCGATACATTAACTGCCTGGTGGGTCCACTGAACAGTTTATGGCAAGGTGTGAGGTTAATTTCGAAACACAGCCAAAATTTGAAAACACGGTGAGTCATAGTCTCTTTGATTGTTTTCAAAACACGGTCAAATTTCTAGGCATGCATATTCTTAGCAAATAGTTGAATCTTTCAAAACTCTCACTCGTTCTTGATACATTGACAGCCTGGTGGGTCCACTGAATATATTTTTGCAAGTTGTGAAGTTAATTTCAAAACACAGCCAAAATTTCAAAACACGGGGAGTCATAGCCTCTTTGATTGTTTTTAAAACATGGTGAAATTTCTAGGCATGCATATTCTTAGCAAGAAGTTGAATCTTTCGAAACTCTCACTCATTCTCGATACGTTGACTGCCTGGTGGGTCCACTAAACATATTTTTGCACACTGTGAAGTTAATTTTGAAACACAGCCAAAATTTCAAAACACAGTGAGTCGTAGCCTCTTTGATTGTTTTCAAAAAAGGGTCAAATTTCTAGGCATGCATATGCTTAGCAATAAGTTGAATCTTGCCAAACTCTCACTCGCTCTCGATACATTGACTGCCTGGTGGGTCCACTGAACAGATTATCACAAAATGTGATGTTAATTTTGAAACATAGCCAAAATTTCATAATACAGTGAGTCATAGTCTCTTTGATTGTTTTCAAAACACTATCAAATTTCTAGGCATGCATATTCTTAGCAAGATGTTGAATCTTGCCAAACTCTCACTCGTTCTTGATACATTGACTGCCTGGTGGGTCCACTGAATAGATTATCGCATGATGTGAGGTTAATTTCAAAACACAGCCAAAATTTCAAAAAATGGTTACTCATAGCCTTTTTGATTGGTCTCAAAACACGATCATATTTCTAGGCATGCATATTCTTAGCAATAAGTTGAATCTTGCCAAACTCTCACTGCTTCTCAATACATTGACTGCCTGGTGGGTCCACTGAACAGATTATCGCAAGGTGTGAAGTTAATTTCAAAACATAGCCAAAATTTCAAAACTCAGTGAGTCATAGTCTCTTCGATTGTTTTGAAAACACGTTCAAATTTCTAGGCATGCATATTCTTAGCAAGAAGTTGAATCTTTCCAAACTCTCAATCATTCTCAATACATTGATTGCCTGGTGGGTCCACTGAATAGATTTTTGCAAGGTATGAATTTAATTTCGAAACACAGCCAAAATTTCAAAACACGGTGAGTCATAGCCTCTTTGATTGTTTTCAAAACACGGTCAAATTTCTAGGCATGCATATTCTTAGCAAGAAGTTAAATCTTGCCAAACAACTCTCACTCATTCTCGATACATTGACTACCTGGTGGGTCCACTGAATAGATTATCGCAAGGTGTGAAGTTAATTTCGAAACACAGCCAAAATTTCAAAACACGGTGAGTCATAGTCTCTTTGATTGTTTTCAAAACACGGTCAAATTTCTAGGCATGCATATTTTTAGCAAGAAGTTGAATCTTTCCAAACTCTCACTCATTATCGATACATTGACTACCTGGTTGGTCCACTGAACATATTTTCGCAAGGTGTGAAGTTAATTTTGAAACATAGCCAAAATTCCAAAACACAGTGAGTTATAGCCTCTTTGATTGTTTTCAAAACATGGTCAAATTTCTTGGCATGCATATTCATAGCAAGAAGTTGAATCTTGCCTAACTCTCCCTCATTCTCGATACATTGACTGCCTGGTAGGTCCACTGAACAGATTATCGCAAGGTGTGAAGTTAATTTCGAAACACAACCAAAATTTCAAAACTTGGTGAGTCATAGTCTCTTCGATTGTTTTCAAAACACGGTCAAATTTCTAGACATGCATATTCTTAGCAAGAAGTTGAATCTTTCCAAACTCTCACTTGTTCTCGATACATTGACTGTGATGAGGACATCTATACTATCCTTCCATTATTCAATAATGATGATGATGATGCAAAGATTCAAGACACTAATGAAATCAGGATTGGACCAAGGGCTAGAGCTAAGCTGTTAAAACAACATGTGAATTCCTTCTTAGTTGGTTCTGACATATTATATCATGAGAATTTTATTCTACCTAAATCTTTGCATCTATGTGTAATCAGGTACGAAGAAGGTAAGAGGGACACAAGGGAATAAAGGATGTTGCAGCAAGAAGAAGGACTGATCTCTGCCGCAGCAGAGTTTCAGTCCGTTTCTCTGCCACAACAGGAATTGTCTACCACAGCAGAATCTGATAGCTTTTCCCTACCATGGCAAAGGTGCTGCATGGCTATCAAACTGACTATGACGATGGACTCCAAGACTAGCACGAGGGAGGAGAGGGAGGCAGGCGCAAGGGAGCCAGAGAAGGTCGGGCATATAGGGTAGCCGCCACCCCCTTATTAGTTTTTTAGACTCAGTTAAAACATAAACCCTAAAACAGGCTGAGTGCTTCAAGCATTCATCTGTACTCCGTAGGTATTGTGATTGTGTTTCCCGAGACAATATCTACCCCGGATGTAGTTGAGTGTAATCTATCGTTTCACCAAGAATTGGAAGATTGCAAACTATTTGTGATCTGTGATGAGGACATCCCTACCGTTACACCTACCCTAATTACTACTGATGATGTTCCAGCTACTTCAAAGAAAGATTAATCCAATGAGATAAGGATTGGACCAATTACAAGAGCTCGTGCTAAGCTACTAGAACAACAAGTGAACTTGTTTCTTAATGAACCAGATGTTTTAGTTAATGAGAATTTTATACTACCTAAGTATTTGAATTATTGCATGATCAGGTACTTGGGAGAAGAGGGCGTAGGACGGAGCGAGGAGCTAATGGAACATGGCGTGTTGATTAATGAAGAATGCGCGAGGGACGAGAGGGAGGAAGCGCAAGGAGCACACAAGGTTGAAGATCAACACTTGGCGGAAGATCTCTACCGCGGCAGAGAAACGCCACTTTTCTTTGCCACGGCAGGCTGCCGCGGCAAAGAAACAAGCAGATTTGCTGCCACGACAGGCTGCCGTGACAGCACAACCGAGTCAAAGCCTACCACGACAGAGTCCTGAGGCCGAACCCCTTATGGGTCAGTTTGTACCCTATTGGGTGGGACCAACTCGGATCCCACCTTGGTCGCCTTTCCTAGACTCTTAAATAGATGGGGCGCCACACATAGTTAGGTTTAGACCATGTTAAAATTATTTTGGAGTTGTTTCTTTCATAGAACCTCTAGAATTACTTGTGATCGATTTCTACCAACTGCAATTGAGTGTGATCTATTGTTCCATTGGGAATTAGTAGATTGCAAACTACCATTCGTGGTCGACGGCTACGTGCGCAAGAGTGTGGTGTTGTGAATATCCTAGAAGGTTCGAGAGCTGTTGCATTGGCATCAGGGTTCGAGTGGAAGAGATCATAGCTACGCACTAGTTATCTATCATCCACCAGCATCATCGACAAGTGCTTGCTGAGAAGCTCGGGCCACCCCATATCATCTTGGTATCAGATTTCCTCATTGCCTCGGTAAGCATCCACAAATCCATCCGTAGATTAGTTCGTGTGTTTCGTCCTATATAGGAAAAGCCCCACAAAAAGAGTTGCCATAGCCTAGATTACATCGTATTCGAGTAATAGTTGATGGTCGTGTTCCTCTTTTAGTTTTAGATCTACATATGTTCTTCGTTTTATTCTTGTTCTAGCCGAATACACCTTAGTTTTCCACTGCCTCTAGTAGATCCGATCCTAGCTAGGAGTCCTTGTGTGTTCCTCTTGGCCGAGTCGGTTTGCATTAATTTAAAAAAAGTCGCTACTGATTATGCCGTGGCACGGAAACGAGTTGTTTTCCTGCCGCGAGTTCTGCCGCGACATGGACTCCTCCCGCGCCATGTTTTCTCTGCCGCGCGCCACCCGCTCTGCCGCCGCGTCTACCGCGGCACACTTTCCACGCGATTCTCTGTCGTGCGCCAGCTGCTCTGCCGCCGCTCTGCCATGGCACAGTTTCGGCCAGTTTTCTACCACAATACAGGATCTCTGCCACGACACGATTTTCATTAGTTTTTCTGCCACAGCAGCAATTCTTGCAAAGTGTGAAAATTGCACTTTTCCCTGAACTTTAGCCACAACCTTTCTATTTCATACTTGTAGGAACTTGCCCATTGATACTAGTTTCCACTCTTACAGGCTGCTCGTAGGCTTTGGTGCTTTGCTTTGTGAATTGTCCATGATATATATATATATATTAAAAAAGATATAGCAAAAAAAAAGAAAAAAGAGAAAAAGTTATACAAAAGAAAAAGAAAAAGAAAAGGAGAATTGAGAAACAGGCCTAGTGATATCTTTGTGCACCGGTAGATTGAGCAATCTTGTGCATGTTTACTTTGAGCTTTGCTAGTGTCTCTCGAGAGTAGTGCAACACCCTTCATAGTTGCATTTCCACGTTTTTCTCCACGTGTATGTTTCTTGGGTTTTGTTACGATCAACACTAGGACTTGTTTGCGGTGTACATAGGATACCATACCTAGAGCTCCACCATAAATAACCACTGTGCATGTGATCGTTCTCTATACCTTTGATATTCACTTCATCACATCCGTGCATAAGTCTTTGAGTACGTTTGGTAAAGCATCTCTATTCACTTTGGAACGGTAAGTTCTCCTTTCTTGTTAGTTGTGAGTGCGTTGTGAGAGTTTTCCACCAAAAAGATTTTGATTTTTGCACTAACCTACTAATCATGTCTTTGAGTGATGATGAAGTTGTGCCACAAAAAAAGTAGGTTGAGGAGCTTGTTAATTGGCATGAGTCTATTGATGGGAATATCAAGGACATGCAAGAGGCAGTGGATCAGAATACTGGCTAAGTCAATAATATTCAAACTCAAGTGACAGCAATCATTGTTAATGTTGCCACCTTGCAGCGTTCGATTGAGGCTCTTACAGTGACAATTCAGCAAAGACAGGATTACCAACCCGATGATGTGTTTGAGGATCATGATGAGGGTAGTGCGGCTGATGCTGCTCCACATCGTGGCAGGGGATGTGCCAATCCCCTGCCCCTGATGTTGCTCCTCTTTATGGATGTGGATATGCCCCTTTGGGACGTGCTCAGCGTGTTCCGAACCAAGATGATGATGGTTTGGGCAAGCTCAAGTTTTCAATTCCCTCCTTCAATGGTTCACTTGATCCTGAGGATTATCTTACTTGGGAATTGAAGATTGAGAAGCTTTGGCATTTATTTGATTATCCAGAAGACAAGAAGGTCAAGCTTGCAGCGTCAGAGTTTGATGGATATTCTTTGCGTTGGTGGGATGCAATTGTGCAGAATAGAAGGGATGACAATGAGCTTCCTATCATGGATTGGCGTGAGATGAAGCGCATCATGAAGGATCGGTTTGTACCCTCCAATTACTTGCGATCAGTTTTTGACAAGCTCACACAGTTGAGGCAAGGAACCATGTCAATTGATGAGTACTACATGGAGATGGAGATGCTTATGCAACATGCTAGAGTTCGTGAATCCCTTGAGATGACAATGCAATGCATTCTAAACAATTTGAAGCTTCAAATCAAGAGCACTGTTTGTTATCACAAGTACGAGACGATGACCAAGCTGTTGCACCATGCTAGAGAGGCTGAGTCACAGCTAGCTGAGGAGGCTAAGTCACGTGCATGTTTTCCATCTACCAGCCGTTTTGTGGCCAGATCTACACCGCCACCTATGGCGCCACCTGCACCTACTGCTAGCCATCCTCCAACATCGGCCAAACCTGCACCTACATCTTCGTTTGGGTCCAATGCTCAGACGCTCGCTGCTCGTGCTACTAGCTCGGGTTCAAATACGTCTACGGCACGTACTCGCGATGTGGTGTGCCATACTTGTGGAGGTAGAGGACACTACAAGCAAGATTGTCCCAATAGCGAGGTGATGTTTGTCAATGAACATGGTGAGTTAGAGAGTGGAGATGAAGTTGATGACGATGATGATTATGATGGTGAGGACGGTATTGATGCTTATCCTGAGCGTGCTCCCACCATTGTGGTATCTCACGCATACTTAGTGTGCAACCTATTGATGAATCTCAGCGTTGCAACTTGTTCCAAACAAAAGCTCTCGTTGTACCTAACAAAGCTTGCAAGGTAATTATTGATGGAGGTAGCTGCAGAAATCTTGTATGTAAGGAGTTATGTGCCAAGCTGAATTTGACATATTTGCCTCATCCCATGCCATACTACATACAATGGTTGAGCAACAATGGTGAGATGAAGGTAAATCATATGGTACATCTGAATTGTCAAATAGGGCCATACAAGGATTCTATTGACTTTGGTGCGGTTCCTATGACTGTTTTCCATCTTCTATTGGGTCGGCCTTGGCTCTATGATCACCATGTGCAACACAATGGCCGAGCCAATACATATCACTTAGAATTCAAAGGAAAGAAGATTACTATGCAGCCAATGACACCACAAGACATTGTGAATGATTCTCGCCAGAAGATAGAAGTGAATTTGAAGGATGATCAGGATAGCTCGGCGAGATAATGTGACAGCTGTTCATGATGTAATTGAGCCTAAATCGAGTAATATAATGAAAAGTGAGAGAGTGCCTAATTTGCTGATGTTAGACACCAAAGAGGTGTTGGAAATATGCCCTAGAGACAAATAGTGGTAAGGACTATTATCATATTTCATATAGTTTATGATTAAGTTTTATATCATGCTATAACTGTATTGAGTGGAAACATCAATACACGTGTGATATACAAACAACCAGGGGTTCCCAGTGAAACTCTAGTCACTGGTTCATTGGTCAACAGATGATCATGTTTCCTGATCATGTGGCATTTATGCCAGTTGGAAATGAGGTCATCTCATTCTGAGAATGAGATGATGAACCAATACCCAACCTAAACATCGTGACCCGATCATGTCACGAAGTTCAAGTTACATGATTAGAAATGGATCCTCGTAGACTATTCCTTAGACCGTGAGGCTATATCAATCACTGTCTCCCGAGAGTGCTTAGATAGCATCAAACTCCATCTGGTAAAACGGTGGTTATAAAGGTGTGTTCAGGTATTCGGAGGAAACCATAGAGGCAATATATGTCAAGAGCGGGATTTGTCCGTCCATGTGACGGAAAGATACTCTAGGGCCCACTCGGAGAAGTTATATCCAATAGCTGCGCAATGTGTGATTAGATCACGGGGATATCACTTTACAAAACGAGTTAAGTAGCATTGTTCAGTAAACGAGATTGAACCCGACATGGTGATGTCATTGATCGAATCTCGGGCAATGCAAGTATCGAATGACAAAGGGAATAAGACACGACTGTCCCGGTTCAAACGACAAAAGATCTTCGTGGAACGCACAGGGGTCACATGGCCATCTAGGTCCCTCTGTTGATCATTGGTGCGGGAGTGTCCTGACCTTGTCTGGAGTGTTCCCGAACCGTAGGGTATCACTCTTAAGGGCTTGATGATGCTTAGAGAGTGTTTATAGGATTGGAAGAATCATCGAAGAATAGAAGGGAGAAAACCGGAAGGGTTTAGGTAAGTCCGGAGGATGTCCGGAGTGGAGGTGGAAGTTGTTCCATGGCCACGGAGATTGAATAATATGTGAATGAATCTTAAATGTTGATTTAATCATTTATTCATAATTATTTAATAAAGAGAAAATCAATTAAAAGGTCAAAAGGCTTAATGGGCCAAATCCGGAGGGAGAGGGCCCATTAGGGGAAAGGAGAAACGGGAGAGGGACCAAGGGGGAGGCCGGCTGGGCCTTGCCCCCTGCGGGGCCCACTAGGGGCTGGCCAGCGGCCACCCCACCCCTCCTCTCCTTTAGTCCCACCCCGGGACTTGAGGGGAGGTAGTACCTCCCCTCCCCCTATATATAGTGGGGTATTTGGCCTAGAAAAATACAACCAATAATCAATAAAGGTCTCCTCACTTTTGGGAGGACCTCCAATTGATATTTTCTCTCTCCCCCTCTCTCTCTCTCGTGACTGTGGTCCCAAGTCTGGACTGCGCGAGCGAGAGACATCTTCACCGTGGAGCGCCGTCGCGCTGCGGGATTTGGATCCTGGAGCTCTACTTCCGCAACTGCTGCTGGATCGGGAAGCGGGAGTCATTTTCAGGCACCGGACGTGTGTAACTCCCACGAGGTGTCACATTTGAGGCACTCAAGTCGTTGGAGCCAGAAGGAGCGCAAGGACTTCATCACGACCTTGAGGTCGGCTTCGGCTCGTCTACATCAACCACGCTCTTCTAAGCGTTGACAACGCTTTTCGGTCTTCGAGGGTAAGTTCGTGAAAAGCCCCTCCTGTTACTGTATTACTAATAGATAGGTCCTGGCAGCTTCAGGGGTTTAGGGGCATAGAGTAAAATTTATTGTTTTTATGCGCGGAACCCCTACAGTGGTATCAGAGCTAGATCTCACGAGATGCTAGCATGTGGGCGTTGATCTTTTAGTTGTTACCCTCCCATGTGTACTTGTGTATACCGAAGCGGCCCCCAACCGACTTTACGCGTTCATTCACGAGACTGGTCCACGCTTGACATACGGCTTGTACCGTATAAAGTGGCTTAGGGGGGTGTCTGTCTCTCTCGCATTAGTTAGTATACCATTTGCAATGGAGGGCCCCGAAAGGGGTGTAGTATAGACAACTACTTGATCAGTGTTGTGCTGAAAGTTCATAGGTAAGAACAGTTCTTGTGCGAAAGCCCATTCAGCCACGTAAAACATACAAAGATAAAGTAGAGGCGTCTAACTTTGTTTTGCAGGGGGGCGTTGCTTTGTGATATGGTTGTGGCAAAGGTAAAGTAATACCTTTTGTTACATAGTAGTAGATGGTCACGGTAATGACAAACTACCACGCCGGAATGACACTGGTACCCTGGTGTCTATGGCGCCGGAACCCTGGAGCCGGAACCCGGTGACGGCGGATGGAGATCACGACGTGAAGGACCATATCACATAGAATTTACATTCAATGTTATTGTTTGTATGTCTTATTGTGTGCTAGTATTAGATACTCGACGGTAGCCTAAATAAGATGACCCCTGTTCAAATAACCAACGATTGTGTTCCCCCTTAGTGTGCACCACCAAGAAAGTTCTTCGGTATGAGGCAGGCCATGATGATCGGGTGTCAGACATATCTACGTTCGCATACAGTGCGTGCAAGCCATGTTGCACAACGAAAACACTAAGGTTGAGTTGGCGAGCCTAGCACGCTAGAGAAGCGTGGCCTCGGAACGCGGATGGTCGAAAGATAGAGCACGAGTCGCATGAATGATGTGACCGACGTTTAGCGTCCACCCTTGAACCCACATTGATGGCCGTGATGATCAGGGGAGATGTGGCTGATAGGGGTCGTGTTATCACTAGGAACCCTCTTTGGGGATAGGTGTTTCTGAGTGGAGTTATTATTAACTCATTTAATTATAAACTTAGTCTAAATTCCTTTTGCAAATTATAAATGTAGATGGCTCGCCGTGAAGCTTACTTTGAGATTAAGGATTGGGTGAAGGGTGAGAAACTTAGACTTGATGGATCCAACTTCCCTAGTTGGTTTGTGCGCCTAGATGATCTCCTTACTAGGAATCATGTGGTAGACTACATACGCCGCATAATGGATTTGACTGAGCCAGACTACTATGAGACCCCACAAGAGCTGGCAGACCGCTACTATCGCCAAGAGATGTCCACTTACATTCAGATAATAATGCATTACGGGATGGTGGATGAACTACATCCGCTCATGGGTGATCTTGACCCATATTCGATGGTGGATCAGCTGAGAGCAGAGTTCATAGGCCATGTGCGCATGTGGAAGCACGAGTTGCTTGGAGAGTTCCTTTCCATACAAATGGAGGAGCATACATGTCTAAAGAGTCACTTGGAGCGCATGCTTGATGCACACACGAGACTGGTTCACTTCATGGATTACTGGATGGCTGATCCATTTGCGATAGACGTACTGCTTCGGTCATTGCCTCCCAGCTACAGAGGACATGTTCGGAGTAGCCTCATGAGTGGTGATACGGAAGCATTAGACTTCCATGAGTTCATATTACGTTTTCGGAACGTAAAGGTTGAACCAATCGCCATAGAGGTCATCAATGACCAAGGTATATATTTGATATACAGGTTTATAAGTGTTATAATCTTGCAAACACATTGCAGTGTTGAGTATATCTGATACTTGTTCTATTTTGGTGAAAACAGGTCCTTCTGCATAGAGGTGCTTGCTGGAGAGGAGGTGACGTTGCATGTTGATGGAGAGCATGATGATGATGGCCAAACGACACTCTCCCTCGACATTTATCACTTAGTTTGTGTTTTAGGATAATTAATGTAATCAAGAGATTTGAACTTCTTTAGTGTGTCTCACACTTCGTGAGACGGTTATTCATATCAGTTTGTAACAAACAGTTGTTCCACTTTTATGAATGATTTCTATTCGTGTTCATATCTTGTTTGATTATGTGTGAATTTTCCTTATTGTTTGAAACTAATTGATAATGCGTGAACATTTTTAAAACATTAAAATGCCTTGTTAAAATACCCAACTTAATGATATTTCATTAATGAATGAAACCATTTTTAGAATTCAAAGTTATGTGATAATATGTGAAGGTCATTCGATTTCTTGTCACATATAAATCATGCCTAAGTTTGGCAAAATAACTTGAACACCGTGTATTACTTGAATACAAAGTGTTTAATGAATTGTTAAAAGTGAATACATATTCGATGTATTGTGTTTTAACGAAAATGGTAATTATCATTAAGTGATTGTTTCAATGTGTAAAGTAGTTTACCAGAAACATGAATATGAAACTATTTTGATTTGATCAAAGTACCTCATCAATAAAAGGGTATAAATGTAAAAGAGAATCCAATTACTATGATTTGATCAATAGTAATGAAATTCAACTTTATAAGAATGGCATAAAAGTAATTGTGAAATGCAAAGCGTTCTAAAACGTCAGAATGCAAAGCATCACAATGTGATATTAGATATCAAAGGGGTTGAATAGAAGGCGCCAAATAAATCGTTGTAGTGTATATGTAGAGGCCATTAGTTAGAAATAGTTAGCACTCAATTAGAATTAGTGAACCATTTGAATTCGTGAAAGTTTTGGGGTTATTCGATATGACCAAAACAATAGCGAATAAGTCCTTGTAGAGTATTCATTGGAAACTTTGAATACAAAACCCATAGCTCGAACCAAAAGGAAAGCAAGATTCGTGTTGCTTGGATTTTGGTGCATTCTTGAGAAAGCTCACCTCTAGTGATGTTTCTCAATAATGGAGCAAATAGAAAATAGCGTAAAACACGATGAGGATTCAAAACCCTGGATCAGAGTGTTGAGAAGTGCAACGGACAACATTCCTGAACGATTCTCTTCACAGAAGGAAAGAATCAATGATTTTGATCATTGTGTTTTTCACTCCACTATTGTTTTTCACTACATGAAGTAGGATTCAAAATGTAAATCCATATCTTGTATGGAGACATTTGTGAATCATTTGTCATGATATGACATACCTACGAACTACAAAGGAAATAATGGTAAACTAAATTATGAGAAATTCTAAAAGCAAAATTCCCTTGAGAGTAGAAAGCAATTCGTTGCTGAATCTCACAAGTAAAAGGAGTTACTTGGAATTTTCTCAAATGACTGCAAAGCCATTGTAGGAAAAGGGGGTGAATGACAAAAGCACAATTTGTCAGGTATTGGACAAATTCAAATGAATTTGATTCAAGTGTGCCACATGTCTAGTGGATTTAAAACTAGTAAAGTACTAGTATCTCATAGTAAATCTCCAAGTTTGATATTTGATCAGAGGATTTTGAGGTTATTCAAAGTAATAAGGAGATATGCAATTTGCATAAAATTGAGTGGGAGCTATGAAAGTCTTCCTAAAACAATATGTGATTGACATATTTTTAAGTAGGAGCAATATGAGTCTCAAATTCAAATATGTAGAACATATTTTGAGTGGGAGCTTATAGGAGCAATTCTTAAGCGTGTTAAGGATGAAAGCGCAAATACTTATGAATAATGATTCATAAGATAAGTTGATAATAGGTGTATTATAATATTATGTAGTATTCCTTAAGGGATTCTGAAAAGTGTTTCAGAATAGAAGTTAATTAAGGAACTGGTCCTTAATAACTCAAATTAGGAATAGCATTAAGTTTGAACATCAATGGTTGAAAGAAAGAAAAGGATGATCGTCATACACTATGTTGAGACATAGGTTCTATCTTATAAACCATGATGGTAACTTAGCATAATATGTAATCCGATTAAGGAACGTTTGAAAGTGATTAAGTTCACATCACAGAACGTTGAGCTAAGATAGTCCGCGGTGTCTAGTAGAGAACTGTGGACATATTTTCCAAATCCATAAAGGATAACATATCTTAAAGCATAAAGAGTTATGTTATAAGGGAATATGTTGGAAACTCCTGAAGATACCAATTAAAGTCAAATAGGAAGCAAGGTGAACAAAACATCGAAAGTTGCACAGAGTGCACTAGTGTTTCGATGAATACATTTATAATAATAGATAAGGGTACCATCTAAAGTGGTGTATAATGTTATGGCAGGGCTAGTTCGCTTTTAACATAGAATGATGTGTCCCAGGGCACAGTGCCCATGAGAAAGCCCTCGAGGTTGATCTAACGTCACTGTAGGCTCCTGGAATCGGGCCTCGTTCTGCTGCCACAAGGATGATGCATACACACAGATGCTATCATGTGATGATAGAGTATTGATGTCAATCAAGGTGACATTGGTAAGTTGCAAAGGATTTGGGACTGTAAAGTACAGACCCAAGACTCAACCTCTTACATGAGCAAGCATGTTCAGGGTACTGGATATATAGTGCCAATGATTGAGAACAAATGCAGCTAGTGTATTTGTACTCTAGTGCAAGTGGGAGACTGTTGGAAATATGCCCTAGAGACAAATAGTGGTAAGGACTATTATCATATTTCATATAGTTTATGATTAAGTTTTATATCATGCTATAACTGTATTGAGTGGAAACATCAATACACGTGTGATATACAAACAACCAGGGGTTCCCAGTGAAACTCTAGTCACTGGTTCATTGGTCAACAGATGATCATGTTTCCTGATCATGTGGCATTTATGCCAGTTGGAAATGAGGTCATCTCATTCTGAGAATGAGATGATGAACCAATACCCAACCTAAACATCGTGACCCGATCATGTCACGAAGTTCAAGTTACGATGATTAGAAATGGATCCTCGTAGACTATTCCTTAGACCGTGAGGCTATATCAATCACTGTCTCCCGAGAGTGCTTAGATAGCATCAAACGCCATCTGGTAAAATGGTGGTTATAAAGGTTTGTTCAGGTATTCGTAGGAAACCGTTGAGGCAATATATGTCAAGAGCGGGATTTGTCCGTCCATGTGACGGAAAGATACTCTAGGGCCCACTGGGAGAAGTTATATCCAATAGCTACGCAGCGTGTGATTAGATCACGGGGATATCACTTGTCGGAATGCAAGTATCGAATGACAAAGGGAATAAGACACGACTGTCCTGGTTCAAACCACGAAAGATCTTCGTGGAACGCACAAGGGTCACATGGCCATCCAGGTCCCTCTGTTGATCATTGGTGCGGGAGTGTCCCAACCATGTCTGGAGTGTTCCCAAACCATAGGGTGTCATGCTTAAGAGCTTGATGATGCTTAGAGAGTGTTTATAGGATCAGAAGAATCACTGAAGAATAGAAGGGAGAAAACTAGAAGGGTTTCGGTAAGTCCGGAGGATGTCCGGAGTGGAGGTGGAAGGTGTTCCATGGCCACGGAGATTGAATAATATGTGAATGAATGTTAAATGTTGATTTAATCATTTATTCATAATTATTTAATAAAGAGAAAATCAATTAAAAGGTCAAAAGGCTTAATGGGCCAAATCCGGAGGGAGAGGGCCCATTAGGGGAAAGGAGAAAGGGGAGAGGGACCAAGGGGGAGGCCGGCTGGGCCTTTCCCCCCGCAGGGCCCACTAGGGGCTGGCCGGTGGCCACCCCACCCCCTCCTCTCCTTTAGTCCCACCCTGGGACTTGAGGGGAGGTAGTACCTCCCCTCCCCCTATATATAGTGGGGTATTTGGCCTAGAAAAATACACCCAATAATCAATAAAGGTCTCCTCACTTTTGGGAGGACCTCCAGTTGATATTTTCTCTCTCCCCCTCTCTCTCTCGTGACCGTGGTCCCAAGTCTGGACTGCGCGAGCGAGACACATCTTCACTGCGGAGCGCCGTCGCGCTGCGGGATTCGGATCCAGGAGCTCTACTTCCGCAACTGCTGCTGGATCGGAGAAGTGGGAGTCATCGTCAGGCACCGGACGTGTGTAACTCCCACGAGGTGTCACACTTGAGGCACTCAAGTCGTTGGAGCCAGAAGGAGCGCAAGGACTTCATCACGACCTTGAGGTCAGCTTCGGCTCGTCTACATCAACCACGCTCTCCTGAGCGTTGACAACGCTTTTCGGTCTTCGAGGGTAAGTTCGCGAAAAGCCCCTCCCGTTACTATATTACTAATAGATAGGTCCTGGCAGCTTCAGGGGTTCAGGGGCGTAGAGTAAAATTTATTGTTTTTATGCGTGGAACCCCTACAAGAGGATATGAGAGTATTTCGTGAGGATCCTACAACCATGGCACTTGTGCTCATGTATAAGGGCGAGGTATTGGTTTCTAAAGACATGACCCCTATTTCTCTTGGTGTCTCTTCTGTTTTGCAGGATTTTGGGGATGTGTTTCCAGAAGATGTACCTGTAGGCTTTCCTCCATTGAGTGGTATGGAACACCAAATTGACTTGATCACTGGCGCCACCCTTCCCAATCATGCACCCTATAGGACCAACCTCGAAGAAACAAAGGAGATACAGAAACAAGTACAGGCATTGCTGGATAAAGGGTACATTCGTGTCTCTCTTAGCCCTTGTGTTGTTCCTGTCATTTTAGTGCCTAAGAAAGATGGTACATGGCGCATGTGTGTAGATTGTAGATCTATTAATAACATCACTATTCGATATCGTCCTCCTATTCCACGCTTAGAGGATATGCTAGATGAATTGAGTGGTGCTGCTATTTTCTCTAAGATTGATTTGCGTAGTGGTTATCATCAAATTAGGGTGAAAGAAGGGGATGAGTGGAAAACTGCTTTCAAAACAAAATTTGGTTTGTATGAATGGTTAGTTATGCCGTTTGGCCTTACTAATAGACCTAGTACATTCATGCGATTAATGAATCATGTTTTGAGAGATTTTATTGGTTGTTTTGTGGTTGTTTACTTTGATGATATACTAATTTATAGCCACAACAAAACTGAACATTGTAATCATATCCGACAAGTTTTGCAAGTGTTGTGTGATAATAAACTATATGCTAATCTTGAGAAGTGCATATTTGCAAAAGCTAAGGTCATATTTCTGGGATTTGTTGTATCAAAGAATGGGGTAGAGGTAGATCAATCTAAAATTGAATCAATTCAGAATTGGCCTACTCCCATGAATGTAAGTCAAGTGCGTTGTTTCCACGGCTTAGCTGGTTTCTATAGGCGCTTTGTGAAGGATTTTAGAACCATTGCTGCACCATTGAATGACTTGACAAAGAAAGGTGTTCCTTTTGTATGGGGCGCGGCCCAGGATATGGCTTTTGATACATTGAAACATTTGCTTACTTCTGCACCATTACTTGCATTACCTGATTTTTCGAAGCAATTTGAAGTTGAATGTGATGCTAGTGGTATAGGCATTGGTGGCGTTTTGATGCAAGAGGGTCGCCCTATAGCATATTTTTCTGAGAAACTTACTGGTGCTCGGTTGAACTATCCTATTTATGATAAAGAATTGTATGCACTTGTTAGAGTACTTGCAGTTTGGCAACATTATTTGTGGCCAAAAAGATTTATCATACATTCTGATCATGAAGCATTGAAATGTTTGGAAGCCCAATCAAACTTGCATAAACGATTAGCTAAATGGGTTGAGTTTATTGAGTCTTTTCCTTACATCATTAAGTATAAGAAGGGAAAAGAGAATGTTGTTGTTGATGCTTTATCTAGGAAGAACATGCTATTAACCACTCTTGATGTTAAAATTCCTGGATTAGAGGGTATTTGTGCACTTTATGCAACTGACCATGATTTTGCTGAACCATATTGTTTGTGTGCTCTTAGAAATGCATGGGATAAGTATCATATACATGATGGATATTTGTTTCGAGCTAACAAACTATGTATTCCAGAATCGTCGTTGCGTTTGTTCTTAGTGCAGTAATCACATGCTGGTGGTTTGGTGGGTCACTTTGGGCGTCAGAAGACGTTGCTCATGCTTGCTGATCATTTTTATTGGCCCAAGATGAGGCGTGATGTGTACAGATTTGTGAGTTGATGTATTACATGCCACAAGTAGAAATCCAAGTTGAAGCCTCACGGTTTGTATACACCTCTCTCTTCACCTACTACTCCATGGAAAGACATTAGTATGTATTTTGTGCTAGGTCTACCTAAAACTCAGAGAGGTCATGATTCTATATTTGTGGTAGTGGATAGGTTCTCTAAGATGGCTCATTTTATTGCCTGCCACAAAAGTGACGATGTGTCGCATGTTGCTAACCTGTTTTTCAGGGACATCGCGAGATTACATGGACTACCTAGGACGATTGTTTCTGACCGTGATGTGAAGTTCATGAGCTGCTTTTGGAAGACCTTATGGGGGAAGCTGGGAACGAAGCTGCTATTCAGTACTACATGTCACCCCCAAACAGATGGTCAAACGGAGGTGCTGAATCGAACATTGTCACAACTGCTCAGGACTATGATAAAAAAGAATCTGCGGGAGTGGGAAGAGTGTTTTCCCCATGTTGAGTTTGCATACAACAGGGATGTGCATTCCACTACTTAGCTTTGTCCTTTTGAGGTGGTGTATGGCTTCAAGCCATTGATGCCACTTGATTTGTTGCCTTTGCCATTGCATGAGAGAGTTGATATGGAGGCATCAAAACATGCTGAATATGTGAAGAAAATTCATGAGAAGACTCGAGAGGCTATTGAGAATGTTGAGGGCAAACCTCTAGGGTGGCCCGATCTTTCACGAATCCCTTTCAAATCGGGGATGGAGTGCGGGGAGAGGAGGGGAGGATGAACACGACGAACTCACGCACGAAGAACGCGATGAACACACACACGCAAAACCATGATACACACCAATAGCTCACGCCGGCGGTGACCGGTCCGGCGCAATCCCTAGGATCGGCGTCGGGCGGAGGACTCTCTCTCGAACCGGCACGACAAGGAGGGAGACTCGGTGAGATCTTGACGTCTAGGCAAAGGAACTCCGATGCCTAGGCCTTGTACAACACGGAGGCACGATGCAAACTCCAACGAGGTTTGGGATATTTGGTGCTCCTTGGTCAAGGAGCATGAGGCAAGAATTAGATAGATCCACAAGGGGTTTCCACTAATTCCAAATATCATGCCTAGGGTTTACAATAGAGGTGGGGGACTATATATAGGACAGCCACAAAGTCAGGGGTACTTTTGGGATAATAGATAAGTTCTGGACGGACTAAGGGGTACATGGGCCAAGGTCCCAAAGGACTTTTACATGCCTGGCGACGCTTAGTCCAGAGACTCCGGTGTGGTGGACCGGAGACTCCGGTCTAGGCCAGAGATTCCGGTCCATCTCCGGAGGGGCCATTTGGCTCTCCTCGAGCTTGATTCTGGAGTCAGACCGGAGGTGGGCCGGAGACTCCAGGGTCTTCAGGCCAGAGACTTTGGTGGACCGGAGACTCTGGTGTGCGTAGACCGGAGACTCCGGTCCGAGTAGCTCCAGCGGCTTCTGCTTCACGCCCTGCTTCTTGTTCTCCATCCTTGGGTGCTTGGTGATGTGTTGGGGCTTTGTACCTAATGATGCATAGGGTAGTTGCATGAAGTAGCACACCATCCAAGGATGTATCAAATTGGCACGAGGAGAGGAGCGAGTTCACCTTAGCTTGTAGGAGTTTGGCTCAGGCACGAGTCATGGGTCCACTTGGGGGACTTGTTGGTGTAGATGTAGGTGTGTCCGTAGGATGGGATGCATCAGCCCCCCCTTGGGAAAGAGTCGTCCTCGACTCTTCATGGGTATCATCTTGAACATCTCCATGGTAAGGTGAAAGGTCCTTGACATTGAATGTATTGTTTGCAAGGTACTTGGAGGTCGGTATGTCGATGATGTAGGCGTTGTTGTTGATTCTTTTGAGGACCTTGAAGGGACCATCTCCTCTTGGCTTTAGCTTGGAGTCGTGTTCCTTCGGGAAGCGGTCTTTGCTTAGGTGTATCCACACAAGATCACCTTCTTCAAAGATCATCTCCTTCTTGTCCTTGTTTGTAAGATCCCTCCTTTGTAAAGGAAAGGATCCCTGTGATTGCAATGCTAGTCCCTGGATCAATGCTAGCATCCACAGTTTAAGATGAAGTACACAGATACAAAGGTCGTTTATTACAGTCATTCCAGAGATAAAACATAGTCTTTTACAACTCAGGGCCAAAGGCCTAATACAAGAGTTTATGGAATAAGTAAATAAACATAAGTCTTCATCTTCATGTGCCATAGGCAAGCATGTTGAGTGTAGACTCATGACTCCTATTCATCATCGGAGTAACCTGCAACATTACAAGTTACAGCCACAGAGGGTCAATACTTTGGAATAGTATTGGCAAGTGATACCTTAGTATATTTTAAGTGGACTATACAACTATATGCATTTTGGCTAAGTGGAGTTTGGCTTGCTTTGCTCAAAATAGATTTTTCCTTAACATTTGAAAACACTAAGTTTTTGCTTGGCAGAAAACTTTCCCAAGGCATCTACCAATCAAAGACTGAAGATCCACTCAGGGCATCTACCAATCAAAGACTGAAGATCCTTTTAACCCTTGTTCACCCACAAGTTTTATTTAGAAATTGGAGTGATGAGATTCTTGAAGCTTCCATGTCTTGATGCTCAAATTGTCCTTTACCAGGGACATGGCTAAGTACTTAGGTTTTACACTCTGCAGAGGTGGTGCACTTTCCCCACAAGACTTGGTTTCCCAAGACAAGATCCTTCAGAAGCCTTTCCTTAGTCAAATGGACGCGCTCCAACCTATCATTCCCTCTACCACCAACTGTCCAAGAGACTAAGTTATAGCAACCTAAGATCATGGCAGAGCCCATAATGCCAAGTGGATGCACTTGAAGCTTCTCAACATTTGACATCTCAAATCTCTTTGTTCCTGGGTGGCCATCCACAAGTGAGATACACAAGCCAAGTCCATGGCCTTGTGAACCACTCAACACAAACCATTCCTTCCATTCCACCCAGGTGATTCATTAACTTAGTTGTTTTGTTAAATAAAACACAAGTCCTCGGACTTAGAATATTTTTCCATAGTGTGAATATATAAACCACCCTTGTTTTCTAGTAGCTAGGCTAGGCATGGCATGGCAACTTATCCTTAGGGAATTTTCCTAGCAACTCTACCATTCTAATCTACATAGGATTTCCCATCATATCATTTGACAAAAGTAGCATGCATGTCTTAGCAAAATATATCTAATGCAAGTATAAAATATAGGAATGGAATATTCATGAAAATATCACTTTCCTTGGTAATGTGGAGAGTAGCACTCGTCACAATCACAATCACTAGCAAAATCTACACACAAAGTTGTAGCACACAATTACACACAAATTTATACAAACAAAAATAATATGAATGCATGCATGCATGAATTTACTAAGTGGTGATTTTTTTTTAAAACTCTACCAAGCATGTGCAAGTTTACAGAAACTTAACAAGTCACAAGTTTGCCCACTAAACATATTTAACCCTAAAACAAATTACTAAACTAAATCCAATCTTAAATTAGCCTTAAACAAGTTTCTACAAATAAATTCATTCTAATGGTTACTATATGCTAAACACATTAGATAGGCAGAAAGGTCTTGTTTTACTGAATCCAACGGTATAAAGTTTGCAAAATTCTAACGTGGCATTCAAAAGTTATAAGCAATTGAAAATTGGATCAAAATCTGATTTTAAATCTGTTTTTAGTTCTAACCCTAGCCACGCGTCGCGCTGTGATTGGCGCATACCGCTTCGGTTGGATCGCGCTTGGCAGCCGCAGGATTTAAACAGATCGTACGTTTCAGATCGCGTACCGCTTTGCCGATAAGTGAATATATCCTAGCGCTTGGATCTAGATCTAACGGCGCGCGAGCAAGCGACCATGTCCTGGCGGCGCGCGACGTCAGCGAGCGGCGGAGCGCTCGGTCTACGGCGGCGCTTGTGTTCCAGATCGTCCGCGAGAGGGAGAAGAGTCATACCAGGTTCGCAAGAGGCTGCTGAAGCTCAAGGTTGCGTCGGTTGGCAAAGGGGCGTGCTGTCACGGCGAGGATTGCTCGTCGGAGTAGAGGCAGGCGGCAGGTGGTTCTGTTCGAGGTCGGAGACGATGTTGTAGATCACTAGGATGCAAACGGGAGGTGTGGTCAGATGCAGAAGATCATGGAGAACACGCGCGTGTGCAAGACAAGGCTTCGGGCGGTCTAGACTTACCACTGGGGGTCGTCGGAGTCGGGTCTGTCGTCGGTGCTTGCGGTGTCGAGTGGAACCGGCGACCTGGGGTAGTACAGGATGAACTAGTGGGGTCAGGAGGTGCGCAAAGATATGGTGAATCTGCTCGTTTGAACCAGAGGGGAAGGGGTGGTCGAGGCTCACCGTAATTGATCGTCGGATTCGGCTCTGCCTGCGGTGGTGTGGGGTTGATTGAGAGCAGCCTGGTGGCGGAGAGGTGGTGCTAAGTGAGGGAAAAAGGCCACGGTGCAGAGGGGATCTTATAGCCAGTAGCTCGACAGGAAACGCTCGTCACTTCAATGCCAATTAAGCTCGAGTTTTCACTGCGGCAACGGTCAGCGGCGGAGATCATGCGCGGATTCAGGGGAAGACGAAGACGACGTGGACGGGGCCCGCTGGTCAGCGTAATGCGCGAGGTGGAGGTGGGGTCTGGCTGTCAGCGACTGGGTGTGTGCGCTCGCGCGTGAGAGAAGAAAAGGAAAGTCCCCGGGTGGGCTTGCTGGGCTTGATTCGAAGCTGGGCCAGAAACCTGGCGCGCGGCCCTTTTCAATTGATTAATCCTTTTCTTTTTCTAATTCCATTTTCTGAATTGATTTTGATATGAATTCAAATCCTTTTTGAATTCAAACAAATCTGGGGATCTTTGCAGGGTTCTGTGGTTTAAAAAACAGTCAATTCACCATGTGGTTACCTTGCAAGGGCTTGGTCAAGCTTGGGCTTAATACAAACAGGAACTTTGCCCCTAGTTTGCAAATGTTTTTGAAAAGGTTTTGAAATTATTTCTAAGTTGAAGACTTTGGTTAAATTGCTACACTTAATCTTTCCAACAATGGAGGCAAGCAAACAAGTTCCTAAACATCCAAGTCTCAAAGGGTGATGGCCAATTGAGTTGAATTTGCTCACATGAAATCATAGCACAAACTTATGCTTCTAAATGATTTGAGAAAAACCCTAAATGAATGAAGGATGCAAGGATGATATGAATGAGTTTTGAAATATGATTTTAGGGATGTTACAAATCTAACGCCCTTAAGATGAATCTCGCCCTCAAGATTCGGATTGGCTAGCAAATAGGTGAGGGTGGTCTTTCCGAAGATCATCTTCTCTTTCCCATGTTGCTTCCTCTTCGGAGTGATGACTCCATTGCACTTTGCAAAACTTGATAGTCTTTGTCCTTGTGACTCTTTCTGTGGTCTCAAGAATCTTGACAGGCTTTTCTTCATAGGTGAGATCACTTTCTAGTTGAACTTCTTCCAAAGATATGGTATCCTTCAAAGAAGATTCTTCCATTTCTGGGTGACATTTCTTGAGCTGACTCACATGAAAAACATTATGGACGGCTAATAAAGATGCTGGCAGTTCGATTTCATATGCAACTTCTCCCTTGCGACTTAGAATGTTGAACGGTCCAACATATCTTGGTGCCAACTTTCCTTTGACTCCAAATCTTTTCACTCCACGAAGTGGTGATACTCTAAGATAAGCTCTATCCCCAACTTCGTAGGTGACTTCTCTACGCTTAGCATCTGCGTAGCTTTTCTGTCGAGACTGTGCTATCTTCAACCTGTCTTTAACCAATTTGACCTTTTCTTCGGCGTCTTTGATAAGATCTGGTCCAAACAAACTTCTTTCTCCCACACCATTCCATAGCAATGGGGTGGTACACTTCCTTCCGTAGAGAAACTCAAACGGTGCCATCCCAATGCTAGATTGGTGACTGTTGTTGTAAGAGAACTCTGCGTAAGGCAGACTTTCATCCCAACTTGCTCCATAGTCTAGGGCGCATGCCCTCAACATGTCTTCAAGAATTTAATTAGTCCTTTCTGTTTGTCCATCCGTTTGTGGATGAAAGGCCGTGCTGAATTCCAACCTCGTTCCCAAAGATTCGTGAAGCTGTCTCCAAAAGTGAGAAGTGAACTGAGTTCCTCTATCAGACACAATACTCTTAGGTACACCGTGAAGGCATACAATTCTGCTCATGTAAATTCTGGCTAACTTGGCACTGGTATAAGATGTCTTTACGGGTATAAAATGAGCCACTTTGGTTAGGCGATCCACTACTACCCATATGGAATCATACCCTGACCTGGTCCTTGGTAATCCGGTAATGAAATCCATACCAATATTTTCCCACTTCCATTCAGGAATAGGCATTGGTTGAAGCAAACCTGCTGGCTTCTGATGCTCCGCTTTCACTCTACTACACACGTCACACAAAGCAATGTGTTCGGCGATGTCCCTTTTGAGGTTATTCCACCAAAATCTTTCTTTCATATCCATGTACATTTTGGTGTTTCCCGGGTGAATAGAATACGGAGAGTTATGGGCTTCTTGTAGAATCAGTTTCCGCAATTCCGGATCTTGTGGAACACAAATACGTTTTCCGTGCCATAAAGTACCTTGTTCGTCTATGTGGAAACTTTTAGCTTTCCCTAGGCTAATCCTTTCCTTAATCTCTTCGATTTCTTTATCCGTCTTTTGGGCTTCTTTAATCTTATCCAACAGAGTGGGTTGAACATCCAAATACATGAGATGTCCTTCTGGCACAATCTCCAACCTGAGTTCCTTGAATTGCTTACACAAGTCATCTGGCAATTCACCTTTGGTAAGGCCATTTACAAACGCCTTACGACTTAGAGCATCTGCTACTACATTTGCTTTACCAGGATGGTATTGCAAACTCAAGTCGTAATCCTTGATAAGTTCTAGCCATCTCCTTTGTCTCATATTGATTTCCTTCTGGGTGAAGATATACTTCAAACTCTTATGATCGGTGAATACTTCACAACGTTTTCCCAAAAGGTAATGTCTCCATGTTTTGAGTGCATGGACAACAGTGGCCAACTCTAAATCATGAGTAGGATAGTTTACTTCATGAGTTTTGAGTTGTCTCGAGGCATAAGCCACAACTTTTCCGCCTTGCATAAGTACGACACCTAATCCTTGATGCGAAGCATCACAATACACTTGGAAATCCTTTTCCAAGTCTGGTAGGCACAGAACAGGTGCTGACACAAGTCTCTTCTTTAATTCTTGAAAGATGAGTTCACAACCTTCAGACCAAGCAAATTTCTTATCTTTCTTTAACAATTCTGTCATTGGTTTAGCAACCTTTGAAAAAATTTCAATGAATCTTCTGTAGTAACCTGCTAAACCAAGGAAACTACGAACCTCTTTTACGTTCTTAGGAGATTCCCATTCTGTCACAGCTGAAACTTTAGCAGGATCAACTGCTACACCATCCTTTGTCATAATGTGACCAAGAAATCCAACTTCCTCTAACCAAAATTCACACTTGCTGAATTTGGCATAAAGCTTATGTTCCCTTAGTTTCTCAAGTATCAAAGTAGATGTCTTTCATGCTCTTCCTTGCTCTTGGAGTAGACTAAGATGTCATCGATGAAAACGACAACGAACTTGTCGAGAAATTCCATGAACACTTTGTTCATCATATTCATGAAGTATGCTGGAGCGTTGGTTAAATCAAAAGGCATCACCGTGTACTCATACAATCCATACCTTGTGGTGAATGCTGTTTTAGGTATGTCTTGCTTTCTTATCTTGAGTTGAAAATAGCCTGACCGAAGATCAATCTTCGAGAATACACATGCTCCTTCTAGCTGATCAAACAAGTCATTGATTCTTGGCAAAGGATATTTGTTCTTGATGGTTACCTCATTGAGAGAACGGTAATCTATGCATAATCTTTGAGTTCTATCTTTCTTTTCTACGAACAATACTGGGGCTCCCCAAGATGAAGAACTTGGCTGGATGAATCCTTTCTGTAATTGTTCTCCAAGCTGTTTCTTGAGTTCCTTAAGTTCGTCAACTGACATTTTATAAGGCCTCTTTGCTCTTGGTCCAGAACCTGGTACCAAATCTATTATAAACTCTACATCTCTATCTGGTGGCATTCCCGGTAACTCTTCCGGAAACACATCCGGATACTCACATACAACTGGCACAGTGTCCATGCTAACCCCCTTAAGAGAATTCAGCTTACTTCCTTTAGATTTAAAATTGGACTTGAATTTTATCCTCTTACCTTCAGGGGTTGTGAGTGCAACTGTACGATTGGCACAATCTAGTACTCCCTCATACTTAGCCATCCAATCCATTCCCAAAATCACATCCAATCCTTGGGAATTCAGGATTATTAGGTTTACTGGAAACTTATGTTTTCCGATCTCTATGACTAGATCCCGACATCCAAGACTCACTATCATATCTCCTCCCGGAGAGCTAACTTTTATCGGACACCCAATGTTTTTAGATGCAAACCCGTTTCTATCAACAAATGCTTTTGATATGAATGAATGAGATTCACCAGTGTCAAAGAGTACAAATGCTGAGATGGAATTGAGTCTGAACTTACCAGCAACAGCATCAGGCTCTTCATAGACCTCCTCCACATTGATGTGGTTAACCTGTCCTTTCTGAAAAGGATTGGGCTTGTTAGGTCCTTCAACTTTCTTTTCAGGGCACTCATTAGCATAATGCCCCAGCTTCTTGCATTTGTAGCATTCGACCTGACTGATGTCCGTTTTAGGCTGGTTTCTACTTCCACTTCCACTGTGGTGGCTCTTATGTCCACTCTTGTGATTCTTGTACTTATCATTGTCATGACTGCGATGATGCTTGTTGTCATGACGGTTGTGGTTGTGGTGCTTGTTAAATTTCCCATGCTTGTGGGATCCTGAGCTGACACTATCATCATAGTGAGATCGTTTATGAGACGATCCCGAGCTGTGTTTGTCGGAGTGTTTCCTCTTTCTACTCTCGACTTGCTTCATTTTATTCTCCACAATAACAGCCTTGTCACACAGCGACTAATAAGTTGGAACATATGCCACAGACAGCTGCAGATTCAGCTCATCATTCAAGCCTTCCAGAAACTTTTCCTTCCTTTTGGCATCTGTGTCAACCTCATCCGGTGCATAGCGCGCCAGATTGTTGAACTCTTCAATATATTCAGCCACGCTGTGGTGGTGTTGCTTCAGGTTGTGAAACTCCTTCTTTTTCAGGCTCATCATTCCTGGTGAGATATGAGTAGTGCGAAAGCCATCCTCAAAGATAGCCCAAGTCACCTCATCAATAGGTGTGGTGATCTAGAAGTTGTCCCACCATGCTGCGGCTGGTCCTTCCAACAGATGTGCCGCGAACCTGACTTTTTCAGCATCCGTGCAGCCCACGGTCACTAAATCTTTGTTCACAGAATGTAACCAATCATTGGCCACCATGGGATCAGTTGTTCCTGAAAACTTAGCTGGCCTCAGACGCAGAAATCTGGTGAGCATATCAAAACCCAGAGGGTTGTTGTTGTTGTTGTTGTTGTTATTGTTGTTGTTATTGGGGTTGTTGTTGTTCTGGTTTTGGATGAATGTCGTCATCATTTGCATAAGCTGTGTTTGCGCATTCATCATCTGTTGCATTTCCGGGGTAATGTTGTTGGGGTTGGGGTTTGCGCGACGGGGAGGCATCTGTGGTTCGATCATATAGAGATAAGAATGAGATACCCTTACATGATTCATGCACAATACATCACACAAGCAAACACATAGCATGCAACACAAGGATAAAAGCTCAACAACAAGATAACAAAAGCCTCAAAATAAAAACACACAAGTGGCAAGCCATCCACATGTCGGATGGTCCAATAATAAGTTCACAAATAACAAGTACGGTAAATAAAGATACTGAGTAGTCAAGTCTACTCGTCAGCATCAATCTCCTCCTCGACAAAGGTAAGACATGCGTTCTCCATTGCGGTCTTGTTCTCCTCGATAGTAGTGGTCAAGGAGTCGATCTTGGCCTTGAGAGCCCTCTTCTGGGAATGAAGCCTCTCAATCACTGTCTGCTACTGCTCTAACTCGAAGTCCTTGGACTGCAGTTCCTCGGTCATATCCCAAATCCTCTTGTTCCTATCCTGGACACGTTTCTCTTGACTCTTGAACTTACGGTCTTGGGCCTCGAACTTCGCCTCCATCTCCTTGACTATCTCGTCCTGCTGCGCGAAGAGCTTGTCCTTCTCGCGAAGCTGCACCTGGAGCTCGTCATTGCTAAGCATGACGTTGGTCCTGTCAGTATCCACGTGCCTAATAAGAGTCTCTAAGTCCTGGAGGTACAGGCGTATCGGCTCTGCTGTGACCCTCGAGTCGTCCTCAAAGTCGATGGACTCTCCGTCATCATCACGCCTTCCGAAGGCGTGGAAGTGAGTACCTCTAACCTATCGAGAGTGACGGCCTAACAGTCGTCCTATCAGGTCCTGCATGACAACCTCCATGCCTCTCTCCCTGTCATCGTGCATAAGCTTGAAGACGATGGCCTCCGTAGTAGGCTCTGTCTGGCGTCCTGGCTGGTTCACCTTGAAGCCCCAGAGGTCCTTCCTCTCAAACTTGGTGAGTGGATGCACCGTAATGGTGGGAAGAGGGAGATCGAGCAAGGTAGTAAGCTCTACGATACGAGGACCAAAACGGGTAACCTGGAACTCCTCAACGGTGCTGATGGCAATAGGCATCTATTTATAAGATTGAAAAAGTTAGAACAACACAATTAAAATAAACAAGACAAACATTCATACATATTCTTGGAACACAAAAATCACACAAATCATGCATACATGAATCCATTACATCAACCAAGGTTCAAACTTATTTAAGGTATCATTTGGAAAATAAGGTGATAGGTGGTGGTCCAACTAACGAAGTGCGCTTACAATCCTATCTCACTGGATCTAGTGGCTAACACAATGTTCCTAGAGGCAATCAGCCTATCTTGTTCACATGCTTCCATCACTAAGTCTATAATATCTCCCCTTAAGGTTTGGTTGGTGGCTTCCAACTCTTGGGTATGTTCCTTCTCTTTCTCTAAGTCCTTTTGGAGGTTGAGCATCCTGCACTTGACTCTAGCACTTAGTTCTTTGATAGTCTTCCAAGCTGCTTCTCTTGCTGACTCAAAGAATGTGGTGTGCATAAAAGTGTTGGTGTACATGCAAAAGCCTCTTTATTTGTGGTTGTCTTCCTTGTTTTTGTACAAGTGAAGTTGCACCCACCAATACTCCACTCCTTCCTCCATCACTGGAAAGCCCTTGTACACAGCTGCACCATGTGCTTCCATTGTCTCCATGAGGTCCTTGAGAATCTTGGGAAACTCAGTATCACACTCCAAGGTCATGGTCATGAGTGGTACTCTCTTCACGGCTTCGTTGATGGAGTTCATCTACAAATAGAGATGAGAATGAGATGATTAGAAAAGTTTACGAGAAGAATAGACAAGTGTAGAAGTAGTTAAAAAAAAATTCCTTAGAGGTTTCCAATCCTAGGGTCATAATCCTACAGGCAACACAATGCTCTGATACCATCTATAAGATCCCTCCTTTGTAAAGGAAAGGATCCCTGTGATTGCAATGCTAGTCCCTAGATCAATGCTAGCATCCACAGTTTAAGATGAAGTACACAGATACAAAGGTCGTTTATTACAGTCATTCCAGAGATAAAACATAGTCTTTTACAACTCAGGGCCAAAGGCCTAATACAAGAGTTTATGGAATAAGTAAATAAACATAAGTCTTCATCTTCATGTGCCACAGGCAAGCATGTTGAGTGTAGACTCATGACTCCTATTCATCATCGGAGTAACCTGCAACATTACAAGTTACAGCCACAGAGGGTCAATACTTTGGAATAGTATTGGCAAGTGATACCTTAGTATATTTTAAGTGGACTATACAACTATATGCATTTTGGCTAAGTGGAGTTTGGCTTGCTTTGCTCAAAATAGATTTTTCCTTAACATTTGAAAACACTAAGTTTTTGCTTGGCTGAAAACTTTCCCAAGGCATCTACCAATCAAAGACTGAAGATCCACTCAGGGCATCTACCAATCAAAGACTGAAGATCCTTTTAACCCTTGTTCACCCACAAGTTTTATTTAGAAATTGGAGTGATGAGATTCTTGAAGCTTCCATGTCTTGATGCTCAAATTGTCCTTTACCAGGGACATGGCTAAGTACTTAGGTTTTACACTCTGCAGAGGTGGTGCACTTTCCCCACAAGACTTGGTTTCCCAAGACAAGATCCTTCAGAAGCCTTTCCTTAGTCAAATGGACGCGCTCCAACCTAACATTCCCTCTACCACCAACTGTCCAAGAGACTAAGTTCTAGCAACCTAAGATCATGGCAGAGCCCATAATGCCAAGTGGATGCACTTGAAGCTTCTCAACATTTGACATCTCAAATCTCTTTGTTCCTGGGTGGCCATCCACAAGTGAGATACACAAGCCAAGTACATGGCCTTGTGAACCACTCAACACAAACCATTCCTTCCATTCCACCCAGGTGATTCATTAACTTAGTTGTTTTGTTAAATAAAACACAAGTCCTCAGACTTAGAATATTTTTCCATAGTGTGAATATATAAACCACCCTTGTTTTCCAGTAGCTAGGCTAGGCATGGCATGGCAACTTATCCTTAGGGAATTTTCCTAGCAACTCTACCATTCTAATCTACATAGGATTTCCCATCATATCATTTGACAAAAGTAGCATGCATATTTGTAACATCCCTAAAATCATATTTCAAAACTCATTCATATCATCCTTGCATCCTTCATTCATTTAGGGTTTTTCTCAAATCATTTAGAAGCATAAGTTTGTGCTATGATTTCATGTGAGCAAATTCAACTCAATTAGCCATCACCCTTTGAGACTTGGATGTTTAGGAACTTGTTTGCTTGCCTCCATTGTTGGAAAGATTAAGTGTAGCAATTTAACCAAAGTCTTCAACTTAGAAATAATTTCAAAACCTTTTCAAAAACATTTGCAAACTAGGGGAAAAGTTCCTGTTTGTATTAAGCCCAAGCTTGACCAAGCCCTTGCAAGGTAACCACATGGTGAATTGACTGTTTTTGAAACCACAGAACCCTGCAAAGATCCCTAGATTTGTTTGAATTCAAAAAGGATTTGAATTCATATCAAAATCAATTCAGAAAATGGAATTAGAAAAAGAAAAGGATTAATCAATTGAAAAGGGCCGCGCGCCAGGTTTCTGGCCCAGCTTCGAATCAAGCCCAGCAAGCCCACCCGGGGACTTTCCTTTTCTTCTCTCATGCGCGAGCGCACACACCCAGTCGCTGACAGCCAGACCCCACCTCCACCTCGCGCATTACGCTGACCAGCGGGCCCCGTCCACGTCGTCTTCGTCTTCCCCCTGAATCCACGCACGATCTCCGCCGCTGACCGTTGCCGCAGTGAAAACCCGAGCTTAATTGGCATTGAAGTGACGAGCGTTTCCTGTCGAGCTACTGGCTATAAGATCCCCTCTGCACCGCGGCCTTTTCCCCTCACTTAGCACCACCTCTCCGCCACCAGGCTGCTCTCAATCAACCCCACACCGCCGCAGGCAGAGCCGACTCCGGCGATCAATTACGGTGAGCCTCGACCACCCCTTCCCCTCTGGTTCAAACGAGCAGATTCACCATATCTTTGCGCACCTCCTGACCCCACTAGTTCATCCTGTACTACCCCAGGTCGCCGGTTCCACTCGACACCGCAAGCACCGACGACAGACCCGACTCCGACAACCCCCAGTGGTAAGTCCAGACCGCCCCAAGCCTTGTCTTGCACACGCGCGTGTTCTCCATGATCTTCTGCATCTGACCACACCTCCCGTTTGCATCCTAGTGATCTACAACATCGTCTCCGACCTAGAACAGAACCACCTGCCGCCTGCCTCTACTCCGACGAGCAATCCTCGCCGTGACAGCACGCCCCTTCGCCAACCGACGCAACCTTGAGCTTCAGCAGCCTCTTGCAAACCTGGTATGACTCTTCTCCCTCTCGCGGACGATCTGGAACGCAAGCGCCGCCGTAGACCGAGCGCTCCGCCGCTCGCTGACGTCGCGCGCCGCCAGGACATGGTCGCTTGCTCGCGCGCCGTTAGATCTAGATCCAAGCGCTAGGATAGATTCACTTATCGGCGAAGCGGTACGCGATCTGGAACGTACGATCTGTTTAAATCCTGCGGCTGCCAAGCGCGATCCAACCGAAGCGGTATGCGCCAATCACAGCGCGACGCATGGCTAGGGTTAGAACTAAAAACAGATTTAAAATCAGATTTTGATCCAATTTTCAATTGCTTATAACTTTTGAATGCCACGTTAGAATTTTGAAAACTTTATACCGTTGGATTCAGTAAAACAAGACCTTTCTGCCTATCTAATGTGTTTAGCATATAGTAACCATTAGAATGACTTTATTTGTAGAAACTTGTTTAAGGCTAATTTAAGATTGGATTTAGTTTAGTAATTTGTTTTAGGGTTAAATATGTTTAGTGGGCAAACTTGTGACTTGTTAAGTTTCTGTAAACTTGCACATGCTTGGTAGAGTTTTCAAAAAAAATCACCACTTAGTAAATTCATGCATGCATGCATTCATATTATTTTTGTCTGTATAAATTTGTGTGTAATTGTGTGCTACAACTTTGTGTGTAGATTTTGCTAGTGATTGTGATTGTGATGAGTGCTACTCTCCACATTACCAAGGCAAGTGATATTTTCATGAATATTCCATTCCTATATTTTATACTTGCATTAGATATATTTTGCTAAGACATGCATGCTACTTTTGTCAAATGATATGATGGGAAATCCTATGTAGATTAGAATGGTAGAGTTGCTAGGAAAATTCCCTAAGGATAAGTTGCCATGCCATGCCTAGCCTAGCTACTGGAAAACAAGGGTGGTTTATATATTCACACTATGGAAAAATATTCTAAGTCTGAGGACTTGTGTTTTATTTAACAAAACAACTAAGTTAATGAATCACCTGGGTGGAATGGAAGGAATGGTTTGTGTTGAGTGGTTCACAAGGCCATGGACTTGGCTTGTGTATCTCACTTGTGGATGGCCACCCAGGAACAAAGAGATTTGAGATGTCAAATGTTGAGAAGCTTCAAGTGCATCCACTTGGCATTATGGGCTCTGCCATGATCTTAGGTTGCTAGAACTTAGTCTCTTGGACAGTTGGTGGTAGAGGGAATGATAGGTTGGAGCGCGTCCATTTGACTAAGGAAAGGCTTCTGAAGGATCTTGTCTTGGGAAACCAAGTCTTGTGGGGAAAGTGCACCACCTCTGCAGAGTGTAAAACCTAAGTACTTAGCCATGTCCCTGGTAAAGGACAATTTGAGCATCAAGACATGGAAGCTTCAAGAATCTCATCACTCCAATTTCTAAATAAAACTTGTGGGTGAACAAGGGTTAAAAGGATCTTCAGTCTTTGATTGGTAGATGCCCTGAGTGGATCTTCAGTCTTTGATTGGTAGATGCCTTGGGAAAGTTTTCAGCCAAGCACAAACTTAGTGTTTTCAAATGTTAAGGAAAAATCTATTTTGAGCAAAGCAAGCCAAACTCCACTTAGCCAAAATGCATATAGTTGTATAGTCCACTTAAAATATACTAAGGTATCACTTGCCAATACTATTCCAAAGTATTGACCCTCTATGGCTGTAACTTGTAATGTTGCAGGTTACTCCGATGATGAATAGGAGTCATGAGTCTACACTCAACATGCTTGCCTGTGGCACATGAAGATGAAGACTTATGTTTATTTACTTATTCCATAAACTCTTGTATTAGGCCTTTGGCCCTGAGTTGTAAAAGACTATGTTTTATCTCTGGAATGACTGTAATAAACGACCTTTGTATCTATGTACTTCATCTTAAACTGTGGATGCTAGCATTGATCCAGGGACTAGCATTGCAATCACAGGGATCCTTTCCTTTACAAAGGAGGGATCTTACATTGTTTAACCTTGAAGCTTGGCGAAGGACTTGTTGCTCGATAATAGCTCTTGTTTCTTCATGAAGATTCTTCATAGCTTGTGCGCGCTTTTCAACGTCCATGTTGGTGCGCTCATGGATAGGTAGTGGTAGGATGTTGAGCGCGGTGAGGGGCTCAAAACCATAGACGATCATGAAGGCACTCATCTTGGTTGTGGGGTGCTTGGCACGGTTGTAGGCGAACTCGGCGTGTGGAATGCATTCTTCCTAATCCTTGAGGTTTTTCTTGATCAACACACGAAGGAGTCCCGAGGCTTCGGTTGACAACTTCGGCTTGGTCATCGGTTTAAGGATAGGACGCGGATGAAAATAGGAGCTTGACACCGAGCTTGGCCATGAGGGTCTTCCATAAGTAGCTCATGAATTTGATGTTGCGGTCAGCGACGATTGTTCTTGGCACACCATGAAGACAGACGATTTCCCTAAAAAACAAATTAGCAACATGTGAAGCATAGTTGGTCTTATGGCACGGTATGAATTGTGCCATTTTGGAAAAGTGATCCACGATAACAAATATAGAGTCATGACCATACTTAGATGTAGGCAATCTTAACATGAAATCCATACTAATGTCGGACCAAGGTGTATGAGGAATAGGCAATGGCATATCAAGACCATAAGGGTTAGCTTGCGACTTAGCTTGAACACATGTCATGCATCGTTGAACGTAGCGCTCCACATCGCGCTTCATCTTGGGCCAAAAGTAGTGAGTGGAGAGTATGTCCAATGTTTTGTCACGGCCAAAGTGACCCATAAGGCCTCCACCATGAGATTCTTGGAGAAGCAAAAGTTGGAGGGATGACTTCGGAACGCAAAGCTTGTTTTGTTTAAAGAGAAAGCCCTTATGCAAATAGAAATCCTCAACTCCTTTATCAATGGAGCACTTTGCGAAAATAGGTTCAAAGAACGGGTCAGAAGCATACAACGTTTTTATTTCCTCAAGACCCAACACGTTGATTTCAAGTCTCGTAAGAAGGCTTGTGTGTTTGCGAGACAAAGCGTATGCAACTACATTGTCTTTGCCCTTCTTATACTTGACAATGTACAGAAAAGACTCCATAAACTCAACCCACTTAGCGTGTCTCTTACTCAAGTTGGCTTGGCCTTTGAGATATTTCAATGACTCATGGTCGGAATGTATGATAAATTCCTTGGGCCATAGGTAGTGTTGCAAAACTTGAAGGACACGAACTAAGGCAAAAATCTCTTTGTCATAAATTGTATAATTAAGGCGAGCACCATCAAGTTTCTCGCTATGGTAGGCTATAGGACGTCCGTTTTGCATAAGGACTCCTCCAATTCCAATTCCACTAGCATCACACTCTATCTCAAAGGTTTTGGTGAAATCCGGTAACGCAAGGAGAGGTGCTTCGGCAAGCCTCTTTTTAAGTTCATTAAAAGCTTTTTGTTGAGCTTTGCCCCACACAGTGACATTCTTTTTCGTCAACTCGTTGAGAGGACAAGCAATGGTTGAAAAGTCTTTCGCAAAGCGATGATAGAAACCAGCCAACCCATGAAAACTTCGGAGTTCACTCACATTTGTTGGGATGGGCCAATCTCGTATGTCCTTTACCTTGGACACATCAACTTCAATGCCCTTCGAAGAAACGACAAATCCAAGAAAAATCAACTTGTCTTTAGCAAAAGTGCACTTGGGAAGATTGGCATAAAGGTTTTCATGTCGAAGGATTTGCAAAACTTCCTTGACATGTGTAATATGGTCCTCAAGTGACTTCCTATAAACAAGTATATCATTGAAATAGACAATAACACTTTTTCCAATGAGAGAATGCAAGATATTATTCATAAGGCGCATGAAGGTGGTTGGGGCATTAGATAAACCAAAGGGAATATCCAACCATTTATAGAGACCAAGTTTGGTCTTGAAGGCAGTTTTCCACTCATCACCTTCAGCCATGCATATTTGAGGGTAACCACTACGAAGATCAATTTTCGAAAAAATAGTGGCTCCACATAACTCATGAAGCATGTCATCGAGACGTGGTATGGGATGTCGATAACACACGATGATAGCATTGATTGGACGACAGTCCATTCATAACCATAACATATCATCCATTTTTGGAACAAGAATCACGGGTACGGCACTTGGGCTAGTGCTAACTTGGACCAAACCTTTGGAGACGAGTTAGTTGATTTGACGTTTAATCTCCTTTGTCTCCTCCGGGTTCGTGCGGTAAGCGTCATGGTTGGGAAGGGGTGCAACAGGGATAAGGTCAATGCGATATTCGATGTCAGGAGGTGGTCCATGTGGGAGCTCTTCGGGGAACACATCCTTGAATTCCTGCAAAACACTCATCAAAGATGGAGGAACATTGGTTAATTCATTAGTTCCTTGCGCTAGTCCCTTGCAAAGGAGGACATAGTGCAAGATGGATGGGTTGTTTCGAACATCTCTCATCTCACTTTTGGTGGCAAGGAGAACACTCTTAGTTTTTCCACTCGAGTTTGGCTTGTGGCTCTCACTCACTATGAGGTGGTTCTCTCTCTCACCACTCTTCTCACAAGTAGGTGTTGTGCTTTGCGCCCTCTCTAAAGCCATTGCATTGTCTGCAATTATTTGGCTAGGAGTCATTGGTTGCAAAACACATGTTTTGTTGAGCCATTTGAAGGTGTACACATTGGTGCGACCATCATGTAGGTTAGCCTTGTCAAATTGCCATGGTCGACCAAGAAGCATGTGGCAAACTATCATAGGAACCACATCGCACTCCACCGTGTCTTTGTAAGGACCAATGGCGAAGGAGACTGATACGGTATGTTTGATCTTCATGGACCCTTGGTCACTTAGCCATTGCACGTGGTATGGGTGCTTTATCGGATGGAGGGTGAGGTTGAGCTTCCCACACAACTTGGTGCTAGCAAGATTGTGGCTACTCCCTCCATCAATGACCATTTTGATAGACTTGCCATTGATGCCTTCTCGTGTTTGGAAGATATTTGAGTGTTGGTCTTCATGCTCTTGTGCTTGAGTGGTCAAGATCCTTGTGACGACAAGCAATGGACTTGCGTCAAGTTCACACATGAGGAGTTCTTGGTCATCTTCCACTCGTTGCCTTGCCATTGCTTCCTTGACTCGGGCATCAAATTCATCTTCACTCAAGTACTCTTTGTCACCATTTTCATGAATGAACAAAACTTTCTTGTTTCCACACTCGGCCAACTTGTGTCCTTTTCCTCCACACTTCTAGCATTCACCGTTGAAAGGTGTATCACTCTTTGCTTGTTTGCCACTTGGGGGAAGTTTTCCTTGAGGAAGTGTGGGCTTGAAGGAAGGCTTGGAGGTACTTGAGGAGCTTCCATTGAAAGTTGTTGGCATAGCAGTTGAAGCTTGCTTGTAGGTGAAATATGTCTTTGGCTTATTGTACTTGATGTCCTCTTGCACTTGACGTTTGGCCTTTGTTGCAATGTGCACAAGCTCAACCATGGTGTTGTATGTTTGGAACTCGACGATGCGCTTGATTAGGTGGTTCAACCCAATAAGGAAGCGTGCCATAGCTTGCTCCATGTGCTCAACAATGTTGGCACGAATCAAGTTGAGTTCCATTTCCTTGAAGTACTCTTCCATGGTCTTTGTCCCTTTACAAAGCGATTGAAGGTTGTTGAAGAGGTCACACATGTAGTTCGCGGGGACAAAGCGGGATCTCATATGAGCCTTCATGTCATGCCAAGTTATGATTGGCGGCTCTTGCCTTGCGTCACGAGCAACTTGAACTTGTTCCCACCAAAGGTTGGCGTAATCATCAAACTCAAGCGAGGCCATGGCGACCATCTTCTTGTTGCTATAATTGTGCATCTGGAAGATCTTATCGACTCTGAGTACCCATGAGAGGTATTCTTCGGGGTCATTGGATCCGGTAAACTTGGGCATTATGAACTTGAGCTTGCCGAAGGTTTCTTCATCATTGCAGTCATTGTGACGATGTTGGTGACCTTGATGATATGCTTGCGGTTGAGGAGGTGGAACTTGATTCTCGTGACCTTGTTGAGGAGCTTGGTCTTGATGTTGTTGTTGTGGAGCTTGCTCCTCGTGTTGTTGTTGTGGAGCTTGCTCTTGCTCTTAGCGCGGTTGTTGACGATGTTGGGGCACTTGGCCTCATGAAGGTGTTGAGGATGTGGAGCCTCATGATGTGGTTGATGACAAAGAGGAGGCTCGTTCCTCGGTTGGTGATGTTGATTAGGCACATGGGCCTCACGACGAAGATCATAGTCTTGAGCTCCATGTTTTGGTGTGGTGGAGGAGGCGCCTCGTGATGACCATGTTGTCAGTGCGGACGTTCATGATGACGATGACTAAGATGAGGATCTTGGAGAGGTTCATGACGATGGCGATCTTGATCCTCCAAATTGGATTCATCACTTGTTGTGTCAAGTATATGTCGTGATCGATGGTGGTAGACTTGCGGTTGCACACACGGTTCTTCTTGTGGTTGTGCTTGTTGGATCACTAGTGCCCTTGCGTGATGACTGTGTGCTTATTTCCTTGTTTGTGTCCTTGAAGAGAAATCACCATCATAGCTTGACGTTGCGGCGTGCCGTGGGGAAGGTACATAGTTCAAAGAGGTTCCATCTTCAACCACGGGGGCATCATTGCGTCTTGGATAACTTGTATGTAGATCTTGTTGAAGAGGTGCATGACGACGCGAAGAACTTGAAGCGCGTGAACGTGGTCTTGCCAATCCGTCGATGAGGACACGAAGCTTGTCATTTGTTTCGGAGACGGAGCGTTGTAGCGCTTCATTTTGGTGGCTGAAGTTGTGATGCATTGTATGCATTTTTCGTTCGAGGCCATCAAAGCAGTTGTTGATGTTCTTGAATTCGGCTTGCGTCTCGCCAAATTGTTCATCTTGTCGCGTCTCAAGGGCTTGGCAACGTTCACGGAACTCTTGTTGGACGATGAAGTGACTTGCGCGCGTCATGTACGGTCCATGTTCTTCTTCTTGAGGAGGTGGTTGGCTCCACTCACCGTGCCTATCCATCATGCAAAACACACAAGTATCGTATATGGAAGTGAAATATGGTGGTGTTAGCCTTGTACCTCACCTTGGGGATTGGACCAAACTAGAAACCACAAGTGAGAGCTATAAGCGTGCAAAGTGGAATTGCAAAGGAAACTCACACTAAAAAAAGAACTAACTCTCAAAAACTTGTTGGTGGTAGGTTAGGGTTGTGGAATGCCAAAGAACCAACCAAAAGAAAAGGGATAGTCAAAAGTGGGTAAAATCCAACAATACTCAAGTCAAAGGCGAAGGTTAACAACTCAAAAGGGTGACGAGAACCTACGACTATATACACACGTGGAGATTGTTGGGATTGACACGACTATGAAAATGAGCAAACAAAATTTCCTAACGAAGACTAAGCTTGTTGTCGTGCCAATGCAAGGAGAGACCATGGCTCGTTTGAAAAGAAGAAAAATGAGCAACAGATTTGTGCACTTGCCTTGGGCGATCTTCTTTCTCTCTTGCTTACAAGCTTCGAGACTCTCTTTTGCTATGGGAGACTATTTTTCTTTTTCTTTTGCTTTGTATCTTTTTCTTTCTTTTTTTGCTCTCCCTTGATGCTACCTAGTCACACTTGGTATTGCTCTTACACTCTCACTATCCAAGGAAAATGCACAATGCTCAAGCAAACACAAGATGAGCCACTCTCGTAGGATAGGTACACACAAAGGAAGATAGGGGTTAACAAGGTGATGCAAGTTATACCTTTGTTGGTGATGATGAACTTGCCGTCATGGTGCAGGATGATGTTCGTGGGCCGTGGTGTCGATGAGCACGGGATTTGTCGATGCGGAAGCTTGTTGTTAGTTGACGACATGCACACGGGCACAAACAAACAAGATGAAATTAGCCAATGCAAGATTAGAGGCAAAACTGTCAAAATCAGGCTTCAGGGCCGGAGACTCTGGGGTCTCAGGCCGGAAACTCCGGTCTAGGCCGGAGACTCCGGTGTGGACAGGCCTAAAACTCTGGTGTAGGACGGAGACTCCGGTCTGCAGGCCGGAAACTCTGGTCTGGAGTCAGATCGCGAACTGCTCGTGTTCTTGAGCGGATTTTCACGCCTTGGATCCTCAAATCCGCGAAAAATTGGCAAAATTGGGCTGGGAAAACACATGAGAAAGCTGGACCAACACCTTAGACAAGATTTGGTCGGATCAAAACAACAAATAACACTCCAAATCAAGAGATCGATCCAAAGGAAAATTTGGGCTATTTTTGGGGATTTTCGAATATTTGGTGGATAGAAGAAAAATTTGTGGGGGAATTCATGAGCAACGAACCTCTTGATACCAATATGTTGAGGGAAAACCTCTAGGGTGGCCTGATCTTTCACGAATCCCATTCAAATCAGGGATGGAGTGCGGGGAGAGGAGGGGAGGATGAACACGACGAACTCACGCACGAAGAATGCGATGAACACACACACACGCAAAACCACAATACACACCAATAGCTCACGCCGGCGGTGACCGGTCCGGCGCAATCCCTAGGATCAGCGTCGGGCGGAGTACTCTCTCTCGAACAGACACGACGAGGAGGGAGACTCGGTGAGATCTTGACGTCTAGGCAAAGGAACTCCGATGCCTAGGCCTTGTACAACGCGAAGGCGCGATGCAAACTCCAACGAGGTTTGGGATATTTGGTGCTCCTTGGTCAAGGAGCATGAGGCAAGAATTAGATAGATCCACAAGGGGTTTCCACTAATTCCAAATATCATGCCTAGGGATTACAATAGAGGTGGGGGACTATATATAGGACAACCACAAAGTCAGGGGTACTTTAGGGGTAATAGATAAGTTCTGGATGGACTAAGGGGTACATGGGCCGAAGGCCCAAAGGCCTTTTACATGCCTGGCGATGCTCGGTCCGGAGACTCCGGTGTGGTGGACGAGAGACTCCGGTCTAGGCCGGAGATTCCGGTCGGTCTTCGGTCCATCTCCGGAGGGGCCATATGGCTGTCCTCGAGCTTGATTTTAGGGTCAGATCAGAGGTGGGCCAAAGACGCCGGGGTCTTCAGGCCGCGGAGACTTTGGTGGACCAGAGACTCCGGTGTGAGCTGACCGGAGACTCCGATCTGAGTAGCTCCAGCGGCTTATACTTCACGCCCTGCTCCTTGTTCTCCATCCTTGGGTGCTTGGTGATGTGTTGGGGCTTCGTACCTGCTGATGCATAGAGTAGTTGCATGAAGTAGCACACCATCCAAGGATGTATCAAATTGGCACGAGGAGAGGAGTGAGTTCACCTTAGCTTGTAGGAGTTTGGCTCGGGCACGAGTCATGGGTCCACTTGGGGGAATTGTTGGTGTAGATGTAGGAGCGTCTGTAGGACGGGCTGCATCAGAGAAGAAATGCAAGAACATCATTGCTGCAAGGAATCAAGCAAGGAAGGAATTGTTGTTCAAGAATAGCAACATGGTTTGGGTGCATCTACGCAAGTATAGATTTCCACTACTTCACAAGTCCAAGTTGAAGCCACGTGGTGCTGGTCCTTACAAGGTGTTAGCCAAAATTAATGATAATGCCTACTTGGTTGATATACCTATTGAGGAGTTTGGTGGAGCTAGCAACAGTTTCAACGTTGCTGATTTATCACCATATGCTGGAGAAGACCTTGGAGCATCGAGGTCGACGCCTTTTGAATGGGGGAGATGATGAGAACATCCCTACAGTTACACCTACCCCAATTACTACTGATGATGTTCCATCTACTACAAAAAAAGATCAATCCAATGAGATAAGGATTGGACCAATTACAAGAGCTCGCGCTAAGCTACTAGAACAACAGGTGAACTTGTTTCTTAATGAACCTAATGTTTTAGTTAATGAGAATTTTATACTACCTAAGTCTTTGAAATATTGCATGATCAGGTACTTGGGAGAAGAGGAGCACGGAGCGAGGAGCTAATGGAACATGGCGTGTTGATTAATGAAGAATGCACGAGGGAGGAGAGGGAGGAAGCGCCAGGAGCACACAAAGTTGAAGATCAACACTTGGCGGAAGATCTCTACCGCGGCAGAGAAACGCCACTTTTCTCTGCCACGGCACAGAAACAAGATTTGCTGCCACGAAAGGCTGCCGTGATAGCAAAACCGAGTCAAAGCCTACCAAGACAGAATCCTAAGGCCGAACCCCTTATGGGTCGGTTTGTACCCTAGTTGGGTGGGACCAACTCGGATCCCACCTTGGTCGCCTCCCCTAGACTCTTAAATAGATGGGGCACCACACATAGTTAGGTTTAGACCACGTTAAAATTATTTTGGAGTTTTTTCTTTCATAGAACCTCTAGAATTACTTGTGATCGATTTCTACCAACTTTAATTGAGTGCGATCTGTTGTTCCATTGGGAACTAGTAGATTGCAAACTACCGTTCGTGGTCGACGGCTATGTGCGCAAGAGTGTGGTGTTGTGAATATCCTACAAGGTTTGAGAGCTATTGCATTGGCATTAGGGTTTGAGCGTGAGAGATCATAGCTACACACTAGTTATCTATCATCCACCATCAACATCGACAAGTGCTTGCTGAGAAGATCAGGCCACCCCATATCAATCTTGGATTACAAGCACAATTGTGTGGTGTTGCGAATATCCATAGGGTTGGCATTAGGGGAGCAGCCGAGAGAGAGTTCATCAGCTTCATAAAAGTTATCCCCATCAATACCATCATCTACTTCAGCTCACTAAGAAGATCGGGCCACCCCTTTATCAGACTGCCTAGTGGGTCCACTGAACAAATTTTTGCAAGGTGTGAAGTTAATTTCGAAACACAACCAAAATTTCAAAACACAGTGAGTCATAGCCTATTTGATTGTTTTCAAAACACAGTCAAATTTCTAGGCATGCATATGCTTGGCAAGAAGTTGAATGTTGCCAAACTCTCACTCGTTCTCGATACATTGATTGCCTGGTGGGTCCACTGAGCAGATTATCGCAAGTTCTGAAGCTAATTTTGAAACACAGCCAAAATTTCAAAACATGGTGAGTCATAGTCTCTTTGATTGTTTTCAAAACATGGTAAAATTTCTAGGCATGCATATTCTCAGCAAGAAGTTGAATCTTGCCAAACTCTCAATCATTCTCGATACATTGACTGCCCGGTGGGTCCACTAAATAGATTATCGCACGTGCGAAGTTAATTTTCAAATGCAGCCAAAATTTCAAATCACGGTGAGTTAGTCTCTTTGATTATTTTCAAAACACGATCAAATTTCTAGGCATGCATATTCTTAGCAAGAAGTTGAATCTTTCCAAACTCTCACTCGTTCTCGATACATTGACTGCCTAGTGGGTCCACTGAATAGATTTTTCCAAGCTGTGGAGTTAATTTCGAAACACAGCCAAAATTTCAAAACATGGTGAGTCATAGCCTCTTTCATTGTTTTCAAAACATGGTTAAATTTCTAGGCATGCCTATTCTTAGCAAGAAGTTGAATCTGGCCAAACAACTCTCACTCGTTCTCGATACATTGACTTCCTGGTGGGTCCACTGAACAGATTATCGCAAGGTGTGAAGTTAGTTTCGAAATACAACCAAAATTTCAAAACACGGTGAGTCATAGTCTCTTTGATTGTTTTCAAAACACGGTCAAGTTTCTAGGCATGCATATTCTTAGCAAGAAGTTGAATTTTTTTGACAAAAACAGTAGGGAAGTCCCCTACTGTGTCATTTTTTAACTTTTATAATGTACAGAAGATTGAGCCAGACTCAATCAATAGGGATATTACAGTTGTTTACATTCATAGTGTGTCAAGCCACTCTTGCATACCTTCCTTGAGAGTAGGTTTAGCTCTATGCATAGTCAAGGTAAAGGTTGGTTTAAAAAATAAATATATCTAGTGATTGAGGGATTTAGGTCCCTAAAAATATAACCATTTCTTTGCTCCCATATACTCCAGCATCCAGTGATGATAATTTCCATAAGAAAATTGGGACTGTATCTACTTCTAGCATCATTGATCATCTGATGAATCTCCATATCTGTGTTCCATTCAAGTCCCAAGGCCCACCAGAACCCTTGGCTGAAACTACATTCAAAAAACAGATGCAGCAGGGTTTCCTGAGGACAGGTGTCACATATAACACAATCATTGAATTCCACAAAGAAGTTTTTTCTTGTCATTAAATCCTTGGTGTTTAGCCTCTTATTCAGTAGCAGCCAAGCAAAAACTTTGTGTCTTGGAAGACAGCATGATTTCCAAATATCCAGAATGGGTTTTGGTGTTGGGTGTGCCCCAATGAGTGCTCTGTAGATATTTCTTGTGTTGAAAGACTCCCCCCAGGAAAAGTACCATGAATCATGGTCGTCTGTGTGGTTTATGCTTCTGATATTTTCCAACATAACAGTAAACTCCTCATGAGCAATGATGGATAAGGGGAGTTGAAAAAGTTCATAGAAATCATTTTCAGCTGCAGTGATTGCCTTGGCCATGGTCAGAGTATCATTGTGGCAGAAAGAGTGTAAGTGTGGGTATCTATCTTCAAAGCATTCACCTTTCCATAGATCCTTCCATAGCAGCATAGATTTTATTGCCAATTTTGCAGTGAGTCAAATCTCTGTAAATATCCACATAATTCATACAGTCTCTCCACCAGAAAGAACCAATATGATTCATTGAATGTGGGGCAGAGTCAACTTGATAGTAAGCTTTCCAAATAAGATCAACCCATGGTATATCAGCCATGTTGTAGAATTTATGAATATTCTTCAATAAAAGAGCTTGGTTCTGTACCCTGAGGTTTATGACTCCTAAACCTCCTTGATCTTTTGGTCTACATATCAAGTCCCATTTAGCAAGACATTTGCCATGTTTGTGGATATCTTTTCCTGCCCAGAGGAACTGTCTGCCACCCTTTTCAAAATGGGTAAAAATTGTTAATGGGACTTTGAAAGAGCACATGGCATGGATGGGCATAGAATTAATACAGAATTCAGTAATGTGAGTCTTCCTGTATATGACATGAGAGAAGATAGTCCAGATAATCTTCTGTCAAATTTGGAAACAATGGGCATCAAGCTATCAATAGATGGTCTTGTGGTACCAAGAGGGAGACCCAGGTAAGTGAAAGGAAATTTCTCCAATTTGCATCCAAAATCAGAAGCCAGTTGGATGCAAAATCCACTATTATATTGATAGGCACCAGAGTAGATTTGTCATAATTTACCTTAAGCCCTGTCATGTTGCTGAATTGTTGGAGTCTGGTCTTGAGGTTATTAATTTGTTGACTATCAGCAGGCATAATCAGCAGGGTGTCATCAGCATATTGAATAATTGGATATTTTTGTCCATAGTCATTATCAAGAGGCAGGCTGATTTCATTTCTGTTCCAGGCATCATTGAAAATTTCCTGTAGTAATTCAGCAGTGCAAACAAATAGAAGGGGGGACAGGGGGTCTCCTTGTCTGACCCTCTTTTACAGCAATTTTTTTCCCTGGGACACCGTTCAGTAGCACTGAGGTGGATGCAGAGTACAGTATAGATCTTACCAGGGAAATCCATTTGGGGCCAAAACCTTTGGCATTCAGCATATTAATAATTGCATTATATTCAATCTTGTCAAATGCTTTCTCATAATCAATCTTCAGAATAATAATTGGCTTCTTTGACACATGGCAGATGTGAAGATATTCAAATGCCCATCCCAGGCAATCATGGATATTTTTCCCTTTAAAAAATCCATATTGATTATTATGTATAATAGGTTTGATAACCTTATGGAGTATATTAGCCATTATCTTGGTGATGAATTTAAGAGGAAGACTAATCAGAGATATGGGTCTGTAGTCATTCATGGTCTCAGGATCATTTATCTTGGGGATGAGAGTAATAAAAGCAGTGTTGATGGCACTCAAATTTATAGATTCAGCATAGAACTCCTGTACCAGTTTTACAAAATCTTCTTTGATAATATGCCAGCATTTCTTGAGGAATTTACCATTGAATCCATCAGGACCAGGTGCTTTATCAGAGGGAAAGTCTTTGATCACAGATTCAATGTCATCATTTGTGAATGGATCATCCAGGTGTAAAAGGTTACTTCCAGGTGCAATCAATTCTTCAAGGTTGATGTCATTAGTAATATTTTCACTTGTGCCAAGTCTGTGTTTGTAAGATTGCCAGATTGCAGCAGCTTTAAGTTCATGCTCAGTCAAAATCAAATTGTCTTCAGATTTGATATGGGTGATGAGATTTCTTCTGAAGCTCTGGGTAGCCATAGCATGGAAAAATTTGGTGTTTTCATCTCCCAATTTGGCCCATTTGATTTTGGCTCTGCTTTTCCAATATATTCTTTTAGCCTCCAGGAGCTTATTGGTATGATCCATCAAAATCTTTTTAAAATTCTTCTCATGTAGAGCAAGTGGTCTCTGGTCCTCAATTCCTTCAAGTCCTTCAAGTAATGCCAAGATAAATGTGCAGTTTTCAATAGTCTGATTTAGGTTTGAAAACTTCTTGCACCATTTTTTAAGTCCAGCTCTGAGATGTTTGATTTTGCAGTTGATAGCAAGGGCAGTATCACTTAAATAGGGAGCTGAGTTCCAGAGGGTATTCACAGTATCATAGAAACCATCAAATTCCAGCCAGTGGTTCTCAAATCTGAATAATTGAGCTTTAGGTATGGAAGTACCCACTTGGATACTGATGGGAGTATGATCAAATCCAATTCTGGAGAGAGGGTGAGCCATAGTGTTGGGGAAAGTTGTGGTCCATGAAGGACATGTAAAAATCCAATCTAGCTTTTCAAGAAGAGGGGGGTCTTGCATGTTGCTCCAGGTGAATGTTCTTCCTTTTAGTGGGACTTCCATAAGATCATGAGATTCACATTGTTGAAGAGCATCATATTATGAGCATCACCACCCTCTTTGTTTCTATCATCAGGGCTTCTAATGAGGTTGAAATCACCCACTAGAATCCAGAAAGGGTAATTGGAGGTATCAATATTATGCATCCAATTGAAAAATTTAGCTATGTGTTCATTGTGTGCAGGCCCATAAATATTGGTCAAGGTCCAGGTGATACCAGAGTGTTTACATGTAAAAGCCATAGTTAGGTGAAATTTCGATTGACTAAGAAGCTCCCCAGAAAAAAGGCTACCATTCCAAATAGTAATTAATCCTCCAGAATTACCAAGTGAAGGAGAAAATGCAAAGTGAGAAAATCTCCTGGGACAGAACTTCCTTAAATATGAGTGTTCAAATTCTTCCCTTTTAGTTTCTTGGAGGCAGATAATATCACAATTGCAAGAGTTAACTTTTTCTCTAAGTTGATCATGCCTCAGATCAGAATTGATGCCTCTAACATTCCAATCAAGAATCATCCAGTTCCTATTCATAATTCAAAATATGAGGGTACCACAGGTTCTGATCAACATAGTTAATCAGGTATAAATTGGGGACAGCTGGCTGATCAAATGGAAATAAAAAAAATCATCTTGGCCCCAGATTGAAAATCCCACAAAGGTGTTGAAGATGAAAATAGCATAAAAGGTGATAAATAGACATCCAGGCACATAAACAGATATAGGGATATGGTTCTGCTCATCATGAGCAAGAAGGAAGTGCTTCTTACATGCCAGATAGTATCAAGTAGAAGAAGTTTCAGAAACATAAAACTGCGTGTCATTAAATATATATGACACACATTATTACATGCAGAGGGGTGTAGTAACATTAGCCACTTTCTGAGAAGAGCTTGTCCTCTGAGATCTCACTAGGAGATATCAGGCATTGATTGATACCAATAGACTGGATGGTGTCAACAGGGAGGACAGGTGGAGGTGGGGCATCTTGATCCATGATCACCACCTCATGAGGATGAGCTTTGCTCTTGGCCACCTTCCTGGATTTGCCTGAGGTATTGACCAGGGATGAACATTCTTTCTCCTGGGCTTTATCTGCAGCATCTTTGTTCTTGAACCCCACTGATTGGTTGGCAATCCTTTTACTGCGTCTGACAACAGTCACATCCTTTGGAGCCAGTAATTTGCGTTTGGTCACCAGAGATCTGTAGTCTTCATTGGCAGCAGTAGATCCATCAATAAATGTATCCAGAGGGGTTTGCACAATATTGTCAGAGATTTCAGTGATGCAAATAGTTGATGAAGCATGCACATGAGGTGTAGTTGCATAAAGTTTCAGAAGACACTTCCTCTGTTTTCCATGTTCGGTATCAACATCAAGAATTTGGAATCCAGCACCATGGATACAAGAGATATCAGTGTTGCCCAGAGTAGTGTGTGCATTCTTAACCAAGTCAGTAAGCAGACCATGGATGGCATTGAAAGAATCCACAGCTTCCATCATTGGTTCAAGTTCAGCCATATGGTCAGCATGTGCAAGACTGAGCTGGGGAGGGGTAGCAATCATTGGTTCAATGTCAGCAGCAGGTGCAGCATTTCCAAATGGTATTACAACATTGGGTATCACAGGTGTAGCTTTAGCTGGTTCTTCAGGAACATGGTCATGTACCATATCATCCCAGTGTCCACCAAATGGTTGGGGCATGGGGTGTGGGTTACCACCATCAAGTGGAAGAGGGTCCTCATCACCACCAAGTCCACCAATCACTCTAGCCTGCAGCACATAAATCACCACAGTCCAGGAATGCCCATGTCCTTCATCACTGGTATTGTCTCCTAGGACCAGGCTAATAGGGATTTCAAGCATATCTGGCACTCTGACTTTAACCAGGACTCTAGCTCTGTTAGAAAAATCTCTGTTCCAGACTAAGAATTTTCCAAATTCGCTGACAGATTCTCTAACTTTATCAACTAGCCATGCATCTTGTGGGAAATTGACCATCATCAACCAGACATCATGTCTAAAAGTCATGTTTCTATGATTCAGACCTCTATTATGGGGGATCACCCTAAGAATGATGTCTCCAACAAAGAAAGGACTACGCTCAATAGCAGTATCCCTAGCACAAGAATCAGTGAACTGTACCAGAGCGGTACCCATGGCAGACCTGGAGAAATTGCGAATGTTGAGGCCGCGGTCGTTGAAGTAGTTCCTGATGAGATGTGCATCCGCGGTAAACTGCTCAGGGTTAGATGGAGGCTCAAGGATGACAATGGCCATGTCGTCGCATCGAAGCAGAGCATCTCCACTAAAAATGTGAAAACCTCGACGTCGTTGATGAATGCAGGGTTGGATGACTTCAGCGCCAGGTGGGAGGTGGGGGATGGGGTCGCAAGGGTAGTTCGCCATTGTAGTGGAGGGGAGGGGGAGGTTGCAGGTGTGAGATTGCAGTGGCGACGATGGCGAGGAAGAAACGGGGATTTCCTGGAGAACGGAGGGGTCAAGGAGTATTGTTCCTGAAGTCGTAACGACGGGCCCTCTTTCGGAGGAGATGGTATGCTCAAGTTGTTTTTGTTTAATGCGATAAACCTGAGATTTTCTCAAAGGGATATAACAATATTTCCTAATGTGTCCATATCCATAACAAAATTTGCACCGAACTTGGGATGGGCAATCTGGGCTTGGGTGGCCCATAGCAAGGCATCTGGAGCAGATAACATGGGCCGAGCGATGTGAGAGAATTGGGCTGGGAGAACCCATGGGCTGAATATCCCCAGGGTTTGAGACTGGCTCCGGGCGGGAAGCTGGCGTCCGATCCGAGGAGGTCGGATCACGTAGCGTGATACCCGGCGTTCTTGCCACGTAGGTTCTCCTCCGATGTGAAGCTAACGGTGATGAATTTGCTCCGGTGTGACGTGATCGCCGGCGAGATATCAAGGTCCAGTCTAATTCTTGCTCATGAAACCAATCTGACGATTATTTGATCCAATTCGGACCCCCATACCCCCACAGAGAGAAATAGCATTTAAATTCCGGGCATTCGAAGAATCTAAGTTTGTAGATCATGAAACCCACAGGTTTGGAGTATACTTCAAACTTAAAAGTCCGATCACGAATCAAGCTGACATGAAAACCAAGTTTACTTCCACCAAGGCATGATTGAAGGGCAATGCAAACATTAACTAGATCGAGTCGAAAGATGGCTCAGCCAAATGAGACCACAAGAATAAATCCAGATCCAGGAGATGGGGATTGCACACGGTTGGAAAAGGAAGATCGAACCTGTAATTCAAATCCCATGCCATGAGAGAAATCCAGAGTATCACCAAGAGCACGAGGATCCATTGCATGGGAGATTTAGAAGGATTCGCCATGGTTCGCCAGGGGGTGCACCAGAGAGAGGGTGGGTGGGGTGGTCGCCATTTATCTCCGCAAGAAGTTGAATCTTTCCAAACTCTCACTCATTCTCGATACATTAACTGCTCGGTGGGTCCACTGAATAGATTTTTGCAAGATGTGAAGTTATTTTCGAAACATAGCCAAAATTTCAAAACACGGTGAGTCATAGCCTCTTTGGTTGTTTTCAAAACATGGTGAAATTTCTAGGCATGCATATTCTTAGCAAGAAGTTGAATCTTTCTAAACTCTCACTCGTTCTCGACACATTGACTACCTGGTGGGTCCATTGAACATATTTTCGCAAGGTGTGAAGTTAATTTCAAAACACAGCCAAAATTTCAAAACACGGAGAGTCATAGCCTCTATGTTTTTTTAAAACACGATCAAATTTCTAGGCATGCATATGCTTAGGAAGAAGTTGAATCTTGCAAAACTCTCACTCGTTCTCGATAAATTGACTGCCTAGTGGGTCCACTGAATAGATTATCGCAAGAATTGAAGTTAATTTTGAAATACAGCCAAAGTTTCAAAACACGGCCAGTCGTAGTCTCTTTGATTGTTTTCAAAACACTATCAAATTTCTAGGCATGCATATTCTTAGCAAGAAGTTGAATCTTGCCAAACTCTCACTCGTTCTCGATACATTGACTTCCTGGTGGGTCCACTGAACAAATTATCGCAAGATGTGAAGTTAATTTCGAAACACAGCCAAAATTTCAAAACATAATGAGTCATAGTCTCTTTGATTATTTTCAAAACACGATCAAATTTCTAGGCATGCAGATTCTTAGCAATAAGTTTAATCTTGCCAAACTCTCACTCATTCTCGATACATTGACTGCCTGGTTGGTCCACTATACAGATTATCGCAAGGTGTGAAGTTAATTTAAAAATGCAGCCAAAATTTCAAAACACGGTGAGTGATAGTGTCTTTGATTGTTTTCAAAACACGGTCAAATTTCTAGGCATGCATATTCTTAGGAAGAAGTTGAATCTTTCCAAAGTCTCACTCGTTCTCGATATATTGATTGCCTGGTGGGTCCACTGAACAGATTTTCGCAAAGTGTGAAGTTAATTTCGAAACATAGCCAAAATTTCAAAACACGGTGAGTCATAGCCTCTTTGATTGCTTTCAAAACACGGTCAAATTTTTAGGCATGCATATTCTTAGAAATAATTTGAATCTTGCCAAACAACTCTCACTCGTTATCGATACATTGACTACCTGGTTGGTCCACTCAACAGATTATCGCAAGGTGTGAAGTTAATTTCGAAACATAGCCAAAATTTCAAAACACGGCGAGTCATAGTCTCTTTGATTGTTTTCAAAACACGGTCAAATTTCTAGGCATGCATATTCTTAGTAAGAAGTTGAATCTTTCCAAACTCTCACTCGTTCTCATTACATTGACTGCCAGGTGGGTCCACTGAACAGATTTTTGCAAGGTGTGAAGTGAATTTCAAAACACAGCCAAAATTTCAAAACACGGTGAGTCATAGCCTCATGGATTGTTTTCAAAACATGGTGAAATTTCTAGACATGCATATTCTTAGCAAGAAGTTGAATCTTTCCAAACTCTCACTCGTTCTCGATACATTGACTGCCTGGACGGTCCACTGAACAGATTTTCGCAAGGTGTGAAGTTAATTTCGAAAGATAGCCAAAATTCCAAAACACGGTGAGTCATAGTCTCTTTGATTGTTTTCAAAACACGGTCAAATTTCTAGGCATGCATATGCTTAGCAAGAAGTTGAATCTTGCCAAACTCTCACTCATTTTCGATACATTGACTGCCTGGTGGGTCCACTAAATAGATTATCGCAAGATGTGAAGTTAATTTCGAAACATAGCCAAAATTTCAAAACACGATGAGTCATAGTCTCTTTGATTGTTTTCAAAACATGATCAAATTTCTAGGCATGCATATTCTTAGCAAGAAGTTGAATCTTGCCAAACTCTCACTCGTTCTCGATACATTGACTGCCGAATGGGTCCACTGAACAGATTATCGCAAGGTGTGAGATAATTTTGAAACGCAGCCAAAATTTCAAAACAGGATGAGTCATAGTCACTTTGATTGTTTACAAAAAACGGTTAAATTTCTAGGCATGCATATTCTTAGCAAGAAGTTGAATCTTTCCAAACTCTCACTCGTTCTCGACACATAGACTGCCTGGTGGGTACACTGAATAGATTATCGCAAGGTGTGAAGTTAATTTCGAAACGCAGCCAAAATTTCAAATCACGGTGAGTCATAGTCTCTTTGATTATTTAAAAAAGGTCAAATTTCTAGGCATGCATATACTTAGCAAGAAGTTGAATCTTTCCAAACTCTCTCTCATTCTCGATACATTGACTCCCTGGTGGGTTCACTGAACAGAATTTTGCAAGGTGTGAAGTTAATTTCAAAACACAACCAAAATGTCAAAACATGGTGAGTCATAGCCTCTTTGATTATTTTGAAAACATAGTCAAATTTCTAGGCATGCATATTCTTAGCAAGAAGTTGAATCTTGCCAAACAACTCTCACTCGTTCTCGATACATTGACTGCCTGGTGGGTCCACTGAACAGATTATCGCAAGGTGTGAAGTTAATTTCGAAACATAGCCAAATTTCGAAACACTGTGAGTCATAGTATCTTTGATTGTTTTCAAAACACGGTCAAATTTCTAGGCATGCATATTCTTAGCAAGAAGTTGAATCTTTCCAAACTCTCACTCGTTCTTGATATATTGACTTCCTGGTGGGTCCACTGAACAGATTTTCGCAAGGTGCAAAGTTAACATTTGAAACGCATCAAAAATTTCAAAACACGCTGAGTCATAGCCTCTTTGATTGTTTTCAAAACACGGTCAAATTTCTAGGCATGCATATGCTTAGCAAGAAGTTGAACCTTGCCAAACTCTCACTCGTTCTCGATACATTGACTCCCTGGTGGGTCCACTCAATAGATTATCGCAAGATGTGAAGTTAATTTTGAAACACAGCGAAAATTTCTAAACACGGTGAGTCATAGTCTCTTTGATTGTTTTCAAAACACGATCAAATTTATAGGCATGCATATTGTTAGCAAGAACTTGGATATTTCCAAACTCTCCCTCATTTTCGATTCATTGACTTCTTGGTGGGTCCACTGAATAGATTATCGTAAGGTGTGAAGTTAATTTCAAAATGCAGCCGAAATTTCAAAACACGGTGAGTCGTAGTCTCTTTGATTGTTTTATAAACATGGTCAAATTTCTAGGCATGCATATTCTTAGCAAGAAGTTTAATCTTTCCAAACTCTCACTCGTTCTCGATACATTGACTTCCTGGTGGGTCCATTGAACAGATTATCGCAAGATGTATAGTTAATTTCGAAACACAGCCAAAATTTCAAAACACAATGAGTCATAGTCTCTTTGATTGTTTTCAAAACACGATCAAATTTCTAGGCATGCAGATTCTTAGCAATAAGTTTAATCTTGCAAAACTCTCACTCGTTCTCGATACATTGACTACCTGGTGGGTCCACTAAACATATTATCGCAAGGTGTGAAGTTAATTTCGAAATGCAGCCAAAATTTCAAAACACGGTGAGTGATAGTGTCTTTGATTGTTTTCAAACACGGTCAAATTTCTAGGCATGCATATTCTTAGGAAAGAGTTGAAACTTTCCAAAGTCTCACTCGTTCTCGATATATTGATTGCTTGGTGGGTCCACTTAACAGATTTTTGCAAAGTGTGAAGTTAATTTCGAAACATAGCCAAAATTTCAAAACACGGTGAGTCATAGCCTCTTTGATTACTTTCAAAACACGGTCAAATTTTTAGGCATGCATATTCTTAGAAATAAGTTGAATCTTGCCAAACAACTCTCACTCGTTCTCGATACATTGACTACCTGGTTGCTCCACTCAACAGATTATCGCAAGGTGTGAAGTTAATTTCGAAACATAGCCAAAATTTCAAAACACGGTGAGTCATAGTCTCTTTGATTGTTTTCAAAATATGGTCAAATTTTTAGGCATGCATATTCTTTGTAAGAAGTTGCATCTTACCAAACTCTCACTCGTTTTCATTACATTGACTGCCAGGTGGGTCCACTGAACAGATTTTCGCAAGGTTTGAAGTTAATTTCAAAACGCAGCCAAAATTTCAAAACACGGTGAGTCATAGCCTCTTGGATTGTTTTCAAAACATGGTGAAATTTCTAGACATGCATATTCTTAGCAAGAAGTTAAATCTTTCCAAACTCTCACTCATTCTCGATACATTAACTGCCTGGTCGGTCCACTGAACAGATTTTCACAAGGTGTGAAGTTAATTTCGAAAGATAGCCAAAATTCCAAAACAGGTGAGTCATAGTCTCTTTGACTGTTTTCAAAACACGGTCAAATTTCTAGGCATGCATATGCTTAGCAAGAAGTTGAATCTTGCCAAACTCTCACTCATTTTCGATACATTGACTGCCTGGTGGGTCCACTAAATAGATTATCGCAAGATGTGAAATTAATTTCGAAACATAGCCAAAATTTCAAAACACGATGAGTCATAGTCTCTTTGATTGTTTTCAAAACATGATTAAATTTCTAGGCATGCATATTCTTAGCAAGAAGTTGAATCTTTCCAAACTCTCACTCGTTCTCGATACATTGACTGCCGAATGGGTCCAATGAATAGATTATCACAAGGTGTGAAGATAATTTCGAAACGCAGCCAAAATTTCAAAACAGGATGAGTCATAGTCACTTTGATTGTTTACAAAACACGGTTAAATTTCTAGGCATGCATATTCTTAGCAAGAAGTTGAATCTTTCCAAACTCTCATTCGTTCTCGATACATTGACTGCCTGGTGGGTACACTGAACAAATTATCGCAAGGTGTGAAGTTAATTTCGAAACGCAGCCAAAATTTCAAATCACGGTGAGTCATAGTCTCTTTGATTATTTAAAAAAGGTCAAATTTCTAGGCATGCATATTCTTAGCAAGAAGTTGAATCTTTCCAAACTCTCACTCATTCTCGATACATTGACTGCCTAGTGGGTTCACTGAACAGATTTTTGCAAGGTGTGAAGTTAATTTCAAAACACAACCAAAATGTCAAAACATGGTGAGTCATAGCCTCTTTGATTATTTTGAAAACATAGTCAAATTTATAGGCATGCATATTCTTAGCAAGAAGTTGAATCTTGCCAAACAACTCTCACTCGTTCTCGATACATTGACTGCCTGGTGGGTCCACTGAACAGATTATCGCAAGGTGTGAAGTTAATTTCAAAACACAGCCAAATTTCAAAACACGGTGAGTCATAGTATCTTTGATTGTTTTCAATACACGGTCAAATTTCTAGGCATGCATATTCTTAGCAAGAAGTTGAATCTTTCCAAACTCTCACTCGTTCTCGATACATTGACTTCCTAGTGGATCCACTAAACAGATTTTCGCAAGGTGTGAAGTTAACATTTGAAACGCATCAAAAATTTCAAAACACGCTGAGTCATAGCCTCTTTGATTGTTTTCAAAACACGGTCAAATTTCTAGGCATGCATATGCTTAGCAAGAAGTTGAACCTTGCCAAACTCTCACTCGTTCTCGATACATTGACTCCCTGGTGGGTCCACTCAATATATTATCGCAAGATGTGAAGTTAATTTTGAAACACAGCGAAAATTTCTAAACACGGTGAGTCATAGTCTCTTTTATTGTTTTCAAAACACGATCAAATTTATAGGCATGCATATTGTTAGCAAGAACTTGGATATTTCCAAACTCTCCCTCATTTTCGATACATTGACTTCCTGGTGGGTCCACTGAATAGATTATCGTAAGGTGTGAAGTTAATTTCAAAATGCAGCCGAAATTTCAAAACACGGTGAGTCGTAGTCTCTTTGATTGTTTTATAAACATGGTCAAATTTCTAGGCATGCATATTCTTAGCAAGAAGTTTAATCTTTCCAAACTCTCACTCGTTCTCGATACATTGACTTCCTGGTGGGTCCATTGAACAGATTATCGCAAGATGTGAAGTTAATTTCGAAACACAGCCAAAATTTCAAAACACAATGAGTCATAGTCTCTTTGATTGTTTTCAAAACACGATCAAATTTCTAGGCATGCAGATTCTTAGCAATAAGTTTAATCTTGCAAAACTCTCACTCGTTCTCGATACATTGACTGCCTGGTGGGTCCACTAAACATATTATCGCAAGGTGTGAAGTTAATTTCGAAATGCAGCCAAAATTTCAAAACACGGTGAGTGATAGTGTCTTTGATTGTTTTCAAAACACGGTCAAATTTCTAGGCATGCATATTCTTAGGAAAAAGTTGAAACTTTCCAAAGTCTCACTCGTTCTCGATATATTGATTGCCTGGTGGGTCCACTGAACAGATTTTTGCAAAGTGTGAAGTTAATTTCGAAACATAGCCAAAATTTCAAAACACGGTGAGTCATAGCCTCTTTGATTGCTTTCAAAACACGGTCAAATTTTTAGGCATGCATATTCTTAGAAATAAGTTGAATCTTGCCAAACAACTCTCACTCGTTCTCGATACATTGACTACCTGGTTGCTCCACTCAACAGATTATCGCAAGGTGTGAAGTTAATTTCGAAACATAGCCAAAATTTCAAAACACGATGAGTCATAGTCTCTTTGATTGTTTTCAAAATATGGTCAAATTTTTAGGCATGCATATTCTTTGTAAGAAGTTGCATCTTTCCAAACTCTCACTCGTTCTCATTACATTGACTGCCAGGTGGGTCCACTGAACAGATTTTCGCAAGGTTTGAAGTTAATTTCAAAACACAGCCAAAATTTCAAAACACGGTGAGTCATAGCCTCTTGGATTGTTTTCAAAACATGGTGAAATTTCTAGACATGCATATTCTTAGCAAGAAGTTAAATCTTTCCAAACTCTCACTCGTTCTCGATACATTAACTACCTGGTCGGTCCACTGAACAGATTTTCACAAGGTGTGAAGTTAATTTCGAAAGATAGCCAAAATTCCAAAACAGGTGAGTCATAGTCTCTTTGATTGTTTTCAAAACACGGTCAAATTTCTAGGCATGCATATGCTTAGCAAGAAGTTGAATCTTGCCAAACTCTCACTCATTTTCGATACATTGACTGCCTGGTGGGTCCACTAAATAGATTATCGCAAGATGTGAAGTTAATTTCGAAACATAGCCAAAATTTCAAAACACGATGAGTCATAGTCTCTTTGATTGTTTTCAAAACATGATTAAATTTCTAGGCATGCATATTCTTAGCAAGAAGTTGAATCTTGCCAAACTCTCACTCGTTCTCGATACAATGACTGCCGAATGGGTCCAATGAATAGATTATCACAAGGTGTGAAGATAATTTCGAAACGCAGCCAAAATTTCAAAACAGGATGAGTCATAGTCACTTTGATTGTTTACAAAGCACGGTTAAATTTCTAGGCATGCATATTCTTAGCAAGAAGTTGAATCTTTCCAAACTCTCACTCGTTCTCGATACGTTGACTGCCTGGTGGGTACACTGAACAGATTATCGCAAGGTGTGAAGTTAATTTCGAAACGCAGCCAAAATTTCAAATCACGGTGAGTCATAGTCTCTTTGATTATTTAAAAAAGGTCAAATTTCTAGGCATGCATATTCTTAGCAAGAAGTTGAATCTTTCCAAACTCTCACTCATTCTCGATACATTGACTGCCTAGTGGGTTCACTGAACAGATTTTTGCAAGGTGTGAAGTTAATTTCAAAACACAACCAAAATGTCAAAACATGGTGAGTCATAGCCTCTTTGATTATTTTGAAAACATAGTCAAATTTATAGGCATGCATATTCTTAGCAAGAAGTTGAATCTTGCCAAACAACTCTCACTCGTTCTCGATACATTGACTGCCTGGTGGGTCCACTGAACAGATTATCGCAAGGTGTGAAGTTAATTTCAAAACACAGCCAAATTTCAAAACACGGTGAGTCATAGTATCTTTGATTGTTTTCAAAACACGGTCAAATTTCTAGGCATGCATATTCTTAGCAAGAAGTTGAATCTTTCCAAACTCTCACTCGTTCTCGATACATTGACTTCCTAGTGGATCCACTAAACAGATTTTCGCAAGGTGTGAAGTTAACATTTGAAACGCATCAAAAATTTCAAAACACGCTGAGTCATAGCCTCTTTGATTGTTTTCAAAACACGGTCAAATTTCTAGGCATGCATATGCTTAGCAAGAAGTTGAACCTTGCCAAACTCTCACTCGTTCTCGATACATTGACTCCCTGGTGGGTCCACTCAATATATTATCGCAAGATGTGAAGTTAATTTTGAAACACAGCGAAAATTTCTAAACACGGTGAGTCATAGTCTCTTTTATTGTTTTCAAAACACGATCAAATTTATAGGCATGCATATTGTTAGCAAGAACTTGGATATTTCCAAACTCTCCCTCATTTTCGATACATTGACTTCCTGGTGGGTCCACTGAATAGATTATCGTAAGGTGTGAAGTTAATTTCAAAATGCAGCCGAAATTTCAAAACACGGTGAGTCGTAGTCTCTTTGATTGTTTTATAAACATGGTCAAATTTCTAGGCATGCATATTCTTAGCAAGAAGTTTAATCTTTCCAAACTCTCACTCGTTCTCGATACATTGACTTCCTGGTGGGTCCATTGAACAGATTATCGCAAGATGTGAAGTTAATTTCGAAACACAGCCAAAATTTCAAAACACAATGAGTCATAGTCTCTTTGATTGTTTTCAAAACACGATCAAATTTCTAGGCATGCAGATTCTTAGCAATAAGTTTAATCTTGCAAAACTCTCACTCGTTCTCGATACATTGACTGCCTGGTGGGTCCACTAAACATATTATCGCAAGGTGTGAAGTTAATTTCGAAATGCAGCCAAAATTTCAAAACACGGTGAGTGATAGTGTCTTTGATTGTTTTCAAAACACGGTCAAATTTCTAGGCATGCATATTCTTAGGAAAAAGTTGAAACTTTCCAAAGTCTCACTCGTTCTCGATATATTGATTGCCTGGTGGGTCCACTGAACAGATTTTTGCAAAGTGTGAAGTTAATTTCGAAACATAGCCAAAATTTCAAAACACGGTGAGTCATAGCCTCTTTGATTGCTTTCAAAACACGGTCAAATTTTTAGGCATGCATATTCTTAGAAATAAGTTGAATCTTGCCAAACAACTCTCACTCGTTCTCGATACATTGACTACCTGGTTGCTCCACTCAACAGATTATCGCAAGGTGTGAAGTTAATTTCGAAACATAGCCAAAATTTCAAAACACGGTGAGTCATAGTCTCTTTGATTGTTTTCAAAATATGGTCAAATTTTTAGGCATGCATATTCTTTGTAAGAAGTTGCATCTTTCCAAACTCTCACTCGTTCTCATTACATTGACTGCCAGGTGGGTCCACTGAACAGATTTTCGCAAGGTTTGAAGTTAATTTCAAAACACAGCCAAAATTTCAAAACACGGTGAGTCATAGCCTCTTGGATTGTTTTCAAAACATGGTGAAATTTCTAGACATGCATATTCTTAGCAAGAAGTTAAATCTTTCCAAACTCTCACTCGTTCTCGATACATTAACTACCTGGTCGGTCCACTGAACAGATTTTCACAAGGTGTGAAGTTAATTTCGAAAGATAGCCAAAATTCCAAAACAGGTGAGTCATAGTCTCTTTGATTGTTTTCAAAACACGGTCAAATTTCTAGGCATGCATATGCTTAGCAAGAAGTTGAATCTTGCCAAACTCTCACTCATTTTCGATACATTGACTGCCTGGTGGGTCCACTAAATAGATTATCGCAAGATGTGAAGTTAATTTCGAAACATAGCCAAAATTTCAAAACACGATGAGTCATAGTCTCTTTGATTGTTTTCAAAACATGATTAAATTTCTAGGCATGCATATTCTTAGCAAGAAGTTGAATCTTGCCAAACTCTCACTCGTTCTCGATACAATGACTGCCGAATGGGTCCAATGAATAGATTATCACAAGGTGTGAAGATAATTTCGAAACGCAGCCAAAATTTCAAAACAGGATGAGTCATAGTCACTTTGATTGTTTACAAAGCACGGTTAAATTTCTAGGCATGCATATTCTTAGCAAGAAGTTGAATCTTTCCAAACTCTCACTCGTTCTCGATACGTTGACTGCCTGGTGGGTACACTGAACAGATTATCGCAAGGTGTGAAGTTAATTTCGAAACGCAGCCAAAATTTCAAATCACGGTGAGTCATAGTCTCTTTGATTATTTAAAAAAGGTCAAATTTCTAGGCATGCATATTCTTAGCAAGAAGTTGAATCTTTCCAAACTCTCACTCATTCTCGATACATTGACTGCCTAGTGGGTTCACTGAACAGATTTTTGCAAGGTGTGAAGTTAATTTCAAAACACAACCAAAATGTCAAAACATGGTGAGTCATAGCCTCTTTGATTATTTTGAAAACATAGTCAAATTTATAGGCATGCATATTCTTAGCAAGAAGTTGAATCTTGCCAAACAACTCTCACTCGTTCTCGATACATTGACTGCCTGGTGGGTCCACTGAACAGATTATCGCAAGGTGTGAAGTTAATTTCAAAACACAGCCAAATTTCAAAACACGGTGAGTCATAGTATCTTTGATTGTTTTCAAAACACGGTCAAATTTCTAGGCATGCATATTCTTAGCAAGAAGTTGAATCTTTCCAAACTCTCACTCGTTCTCGATACATTGACTTCCTGGTGGATCCACTAAACAGATTTTCGCAAGGTGTGAAGTTAATATTTGAAACGCATCAAAAATTTCAAAACACGCTGAGTCATAGCCTCTTTGATTGTTTTCAAAACACGGTCAAATTTCTAGGCATGCATATGCTTAGCAAGAAGTTGAACCTTGTCAAACTCTCACTCGTTCTCGATACATTGACTGCCTGGTGGGTCCACTCAATAGATTATCGCAAGATGTGAAGTTAATTTTGAAACACAGCGAAAATTTCTAAACACGGTGAGTCATAGTCTCTTTGATTGTTTTCAAAACACGATCAAATTTATAGGCATGCATATTTTTAGCAAGAAGTTGGATATTTCCAAACTCTCCCTCATTTTCGATACATTGACTTCCTGGTGGTTCCACTGAATAGATTATCGCAAGGTCTGAACTTAATTTCAAAATGCAGCCAAAATTTCAAAACACGGTGAGTCGTAGTCTCTTTGATTGTTTTATAAACATGGTCAAATTTCTAGGCATGCATATTCTTAGCAAGAAGTTTAATCTGTCCAAAATCTCACTCGTTCTCGATACATTGACTGGCTAGTGGGTTCACTGAACAGATTTTTGCAAGGTGTGATGTTAGTTTCGAAACACAACAAAAATTTCAAAACATGGTGAGTCATAGCCTCTTTGATTGTTTTGAAAACACAGTCAAATTTCTAGGCATGCATATTCTTAGCAAGAAGTTGAATCTTGCCACACAACTCTCACTCGTTCTTGATACATTGACTGCCTGGTGGGTCCATTGAACAGATTATCGCAAGGTGTGAAGTTAATTTCGAAACACAACCAAAATATCAAAACACGGTGAGTCATAGTATCTTTGATTGTTTTGAAAACACGGTCAAATTTCTAGGCATGTATATTCTTAGCAAGAAGTTGAATCTTTCCAAACCCTCACTCGTTCTTGATACATTAACTGCCTGGTGGGTCCACTGAACAGATTTTCGCAAGGTGTGAAGTTAATTCCGAAACACAACAAAAAAATTCAAAACACGCTGACTCATAGCCTCTTTGATTGTTTTCAAAACATGGTGAAATTTCTAGGCATGCATATTCTTAGCAAGAAGTTGAATCTTTCCAAACTCTCACTCGTTCTCGATACATTGTGATACGGACTGTTTGGCCCATCTTTCACGATGCACCTCCTGATCCAATGGATCATATAGAAATCTCCCAATCACGTGATACACGTAACCTGAAGATAGGGAACCCAATCTTGCGAGCAACTCAATGATGAACGACGAACCTCCTGCTAGAATAGATCAATTCAATAAGCAACTTGATGATAAACAACAAGCCTCACGCCAAAGCACGACAATACTTGAATAACAAGCACCTTCACGCAAATATCAATAAGATAGATAATCAGACAAGCGCAGATACGCCATCACGACGCCAATCCCGGAGGGATGGTTTACAAACGAGGAACTAAAAGTTCTACATAATTTTCAGCTCCCCCAATATTGTGGCACCCCCTTGTTTATATAGGACAAAGGGGTAGGGGTGGCTGAACCTACACGAACTCTAATCCTAACCGACTAGGACTCCTAGATAAACATGATACAAACTGACTCTAATAGGAGTTCGGCTAACTTGGCACGCAGGCTTATTTGATACAACCTTAGACTAAATAATTACATGTCGTTGGTTGTCCTAGTGTATCAAACTGCATGAGATGCCCACATCATTCTCTCCCACTTGGAAAGGCATTGTCCTCAACGCCGGAAGGTCTTCTCCGGCATGTGGCGTCATATTAGCAAAATCGCCACTATCTGTCATCAAGTCTTGCCAGCCTACCACACCAAATCCTCCCTCTCGGCTAAGACTTGCCATTGACGCCCCTTCAATCTTTGGCGCCATCAACCTGATTGAAACACAAATCATCCTCTAAATGCTATCCCGAAGCACACCTTGCCAATCGCCCAAAACAAACAGGACAAATTCCTGCACGCCAAAGGTCCAAATAAGCTAAGTACACATGTGTATGCACAAACTCTCGACTGAATCCATGTCTCCTTGTTTTTATCGCCACACATAACCATATAGAAAAATCATTGTAACTGGAGCCATTTCAAATCAATATGCGTAGCGCTTCTTTCCAAATATGCGTTGTAATCTCCTTTTTTGTTTTTTCTTTTCTTCTGTTCTGGCTGGACTTCACGCAACCAACAACCTCAACCAAACCTATGTCCGCCTCGATCTAATTAAACTCGATTCAATTGCAGCGTACTCCTTGCCTGATACATACGATATGTACCATATTGTTTCCCTTTTCTTTGCCGATAGAAAACGAGAGAGACACCCGATCGATTCTCTCCCTTTTTTCTTTAACTTTCCTTTCTGGCCAACACAGCAAACCTGATCCGATCTGACTCACGCTCGATTCGCCAGACTGCACGACAAAAATCGATCTCCAAAAATCAATCTCCATCCCAAACCCAAACCGAGCTGGTATCTTTTTTTTCACGGAAGAAACCAACATGCAGAAATCTCAAGAAACCAACGTGCAGAAATCTCATGTAGAGACCAATCTGATCTGCACTCCTTTACTTCTTTTCTCATACAAATCCTACTGACATGGGTATACCCTACGGGTAATCGAGTTTGGTATATACGGTCCAGATACGATGGAAGCCCACGGCATTGCCAAGGCCCAACTGAAGAATTCGAGTGGCTCATGGACTCTCGATTGCTTGCGAGACAAGAAGAAGCTTAAGATAGAAAGTTTAAAGGGAAAACCCTAATCTGTAACCGACTCGACCTGCTACCCGAGACCTAGCCTATCTATATAAAGGCTAGGAAGGGGCAGCGAGGAGGACACACGCAACCATAGTTTCCACAACTCTCGCCAGATTGCATCTGCGCACCCCTGTAATATTCGATTCCTTCATTAATTCCAAGAACAAACAAGCAGGAGTAGGGACCTCTACGAGGCCTGAACCTGGGTAAAACTTGCGTTCCTTGTACTTGTTTGCTAGCCGACCAATGCTTCCAGCGCTCCCTCCTTCTCCAAAACCCAAGTCCATAACAATGGGCATTGACGAGTTAAACCCTCGTCAATTGGCGTCGTCTATGGGAATTGGGAGTGCTGATGTCACGGCTTCTTCGGTCCCATCAACCGTGATCTACAACTCCGCAACAATGGAGATTCGTCAGCTCTTCGGCGCGTTTGACTTCACCGTCCACACGCCGGCCACTCGCCCAGCTTTCGAGTCCATGGGCGATGGAATCAGTCTGGTGATTGGGAGCTTCCGCTTCCAGGTTGGTCAGATGGGAACGCTTCGCATGCCTGACCAGCCAACGGCACCGGCGATTGCTCCAACATCGTGGTTCCCGCCACCAATCGGCACCCTCAGCGAGCTCAACACCTCGGCAACAACTAAGAGCACGGACAGCGACAGCAATCACGGATCCGATCTGGGTGACCTAGCCACTAAAGACGGAGCCTACGGCTCTGGATCTGAAAGTTGTGGGAGCAACAGCTTCCCAAACCACTTCATGTGTGCAGTCATCAACGCAGGCGACACCACCGCCAATCACGAAAACGCTGGCCCCGGATCTGGCACCGGACCGCCCAACGGTGCTGAACCACCCAACGACAGCACGCCCAATGGTGGCCCCACCAACAGTGGCAACAGCGCGCCCATCAACAACGGGACAGCAGTCGAACCACCAATCATGGTGAACGAACACACAAGAGAGCGTGTCGTGATTAAACTCAATGACAACAAGTGGGCCCGTTACCGAGAAGCTCTACGAGGCAATCCTCTGCCCCCCGGCACGCCGCAGGACATGCTGATGGGCTACCATTGGCTACTAAAGGAGGAATACAGACGCCAACTACATGCAATCACGCAACTCGGGGCGCGTAAAAAGGAGGCGGATGAGTAGAGCCTTCGACGAGCTGGGCTCTCCTCCCACGGAGGATCCTCCTCCAAAGGCAACGAGTACGTGGCCAACAAGAGGCGATCTCGCATGGCCCATCTCAGCGAGCAAGAACCCATAGAAGCGGAAAAAGTCCTTGACTTCAGCTCTATGATAGTCGACACGCAGGGCAACGTGGTCCCAAAGACGCCGCAAGCCACGGTAACGCCAACCATCATGTACCTCCTCAACAACCAGCTGCCAGCTGGAGATCCACGAGCTGCCATGCATCGATCTACGATCGCGGGCTTGGGGCTAATCGAGGCCGCCCTCGACAAGGAGCCAACGCCAGAGCCAAAGAAAGGCATGGCTCTGGCAAAATGCTATTCCTCGCCATCGTCCAGCAACGAAAGTCACGATCTATCTCGGCGTCGCCGCTCATGGCGGCACGATCGCAACTACGATGCGCGCGATGACCTCACGCAGTGCAAAATCGACAAATCAAGGGAAAGACGCGCTCATTCGACTGACTCAGAAGAGGACGAGACTGAACTCTGCGGCGCTAGATGCTTCAGAAGAGCCATCGGGCAGAAGCGAATGCCTAAAGGGTTCAAAGTCCCATCGGAGAACCCAAAGTTCGATGGCCTACAAGACCCAAAGATTTGTCTAGAGGATCACATCTCCTCCATCAGGCTACATGGTGGGAGTCGAAGCACGACCATGCAATGCCTACAGCTACAGCTGCAGGGCGCCGCTCGTGCGTGGCTCAATAACCTCCCGCGTGGATCCATTCGCAGCTGGTAAGAGCTGGTCTACAGCTTTGTGCGCAACTTTAAGGGAACTTATAAAAGGCCTGCATCAATCAAAGAGCTGAGGAGCTGCCAGCAAAGGTCGGGCGAGTCGCTACGCTCGTACATCCAAAGGTGGTCCATCATCAAGAATTCCGCGGAAAACATCTCGGAAGACCGCGCAATCAACGCATTCAATGGCAGTGTTCGCCGCATAGAGCTCAGGGAGGAGCTGGGCCGCTCGAAGCCCAAAACAATCGACCAGCTGATGGAAATTGCGAATCGGTGGGCCGACGGAGAGGATTCGGTGAAAAATCACACCTACTCTAATGATGACGACGACCTCGGGTGCAGACGCGACCGTCGAGGGAAGCGGCGAATGCGTATCTACGATGACAGCAACGATGTCAACATGGTCGTAGCCGGCTACGCCGACAAACACGGCGACAACCGCAACAACAGCTATCACAGAGGTGGATACCGCGACTCTGGGAAAACCACGCAGGTTTGGTAGCGCCGCACTCACGAAGAGGCACCCGCAATAACCATCGAAGACAAACTGCCCGGGCCGTGCAACGTGCACTTCTACATCGACAAGCATGACAGCAAGAAAAAATCCAGCCACCTTCTTAAGGACTGCCGCGAGTTTCTCAAACTCCACGAGGGCCTGGCCCGGATGAATCGCGATGCAGTCAACAAGGGCTATGGAGTCGCCCCAGGCGCCGTGGAACATGGAGCTCCTCCACCACCGCCCGGACCACCACCACCCGTGGCCACGCCGGTCCAGCACCACGGAGGCGAACCATACCCATGACCCGTGGGCAACATGGGGATGATCCAAAAGGGGCGTCCCTCAAATCGAGTGCAGAAGGCCATCACTCATCAAGTCAACTTAGCGATAAACTCTCCACCTTCCACCACTAAGTACCTCAGTGGAAGCGACTCCTGCATCACCTTCGACAGGCGTGACCACCCGCGCCAAGTTCCTCATCCAGGCCACTGTCCCCTCGTACTCGAGGCACAGATTGGGGGCATCGACATGAGTTGCGTCTTCATGGATGGCGGCAGCGGCATTAACCTCATGTTCGCGAGTACCTTGCGTGCGATGAGGATCCCTCTGACGTGTCTAGAAGTTTCAGACACAATGTTCCACGGCATCGTCCTAGGGAAAGGCGTATATCCCCTGGGCAAAATCAACCTTGACGTCATCTTCGGCACGCCGCAAAACTTTTGGTGAGAGCGCATCGACTTCGAGGTCGTCGACTGGCCTTCACAATATCACTACATCCTCGGACGCGTCGTGTTCACGAGGTTCATGGTAGTACCACGCTACGCCTACCTGCAGATGAAGATGCCGGGCCCAAACAGCATAATCACAATCAACAGCAACTTCGAAAGGTCTGATAGCTATGACAGGGAATTCAACAGAATCTCCTAGTCCTTCGGCATGCAGGAGGAACTCGCAAGACTAAAGGAGTCGACAGACAACAGTCTGCCTCCCCTGAGTAGACCAAGTTCACCCGACCTATCCTTTGACTCGTCGGTGCACATGAAGAAAGTCCAGGTCCACCCAACGAACCTGACCAAGACGGCCCTCATCGCCAACAACTTGAGTTCTGCATAGGAACTCGCGCTCGTCGAATTCCTCCGTGAGCACTAGGAAATCTTCGCCTAGTGTCCAACGGACATGCTAGGACAATTCGGTGACTGTCTGAACCAAGAGCAAAGACAGTCATGATGGAGATCAATAGACTCCTCGACACCAAATTCATACGCGAGATCAAGGAAAGCACTTGGCTCGCCAACACGAGGCTTGCACCTAAAAAAGACACGGATATCCTGCGGATGTGCGTGGACTTCACCTCCTTGAATAAGCACTGCCCAAAGGATCACTTCCCGTTGCCGCGAATCGACCAAATCATTGACTCCACCGTGAGATGTGAACGCCTCTGCTTCCTCGACACCTACTCAGGCTACAATCAAATTCGAAGGAAGAAGGAAGACCAAGAAAAAATGGTGCGCACGACGCCCTTTGGTGTGTTCTGCTACAACATGATGCCCTTCGGGCTAAAAAACGTAGGAGCCACCTTGATGTAGCCCAACATACGGAAACCACCTTTGGTCCACATCATGCCACGCTAATCATCACTCCAAAGGTGAACACCTTCCATGCTTTTCCTTTTGTTGGTTATTATGCGAATGGAATCCTACTTGAGACAAATGCCCATGATGTGACTAGGTCCCTGAACATGATGCCAAGGAGATGCAGCAAGGATGGCTCTAGAGCCAAGACACCCAAGCAAGAGGCCTGGAAGAGAAGACGCAAGAAGCTGCTGAAGGAGGACCGGAGTCTTCGGACTAGCAGACCGGAGTCTCCGGTCTACCACATTGGAGACTCCGGCCCGTCTCCGGACCGAGCCCCGAACCAGCGCCTAGGACAGTCAGTGACCCCCTCCGGAGGTTGAACCAGAGATCGACCGGAGTCTCCGGCCTAGACCGGAGTCTCCGGATAGCTACACCGGAGTCTCCGGACCGAGCATCGTGGGCCTGCGCGCCTCAAGCTGGGCTTGGCCCACGTAACGTCCCAAACTTCCTGTTTTTGCCTATTTTACCCCTAGCTCGTGGCTGGCCTATATATATATTCCCCCACCCCCTCCTTGAAACCCTAGAGATGATTATGAATTAAGGCATGTGCCTAACCCTAGATGGGAACCCCCTCTCAATAGTAAATCTATGAGTTGTACAAGGCCTTGGAGTCGGTGCCCTTCTCCAAGTTGTCAAGACCCTCCTCAAGTGTTTGGTCTCTCCCTATCAAGGATTCTAGTAGTGCTTGGTCTCTCCCCTTTGGGATTCTACTTGGTTGATACTCTCTCCTTGGTTTGGATTCTACCGTCCGTTTGCCGATCTCTCCTTTGGTGATTCTACTACAAGATCTCTCACCGAAGATTCTATTGGATTGGTTGTTCGAACCAACGGGAGAAAATCGAATTGGGTGTGATTTGGCATGTGTTTGTATCTTTACCTTGCATTCGAGCATTAGAACCAAACAAAGGTGTACTTTCTGGTTTGGCCGATGGTGTAAAAGGAGCAGCAGCTGGTGGCGTGACTGTAGGAGGTGTAGACCTGGCCAAAAATCTGCTAGAGGACGGAAAACGAGCACGTGACTTCGCCTCTTCTGCCAACTGGGATTCGGCCTCTCTAGCATGATGCAACAACTCATTCATGGTCTTATACTTGTGATGACGAACAATGCTCTTGATCAGTAACTTCAAATTGTTTAGGAATCATTGCATGGTCATCTCAATGGACTCACAAATTCTAGCACGCTGCATAAGCATCTCCATCTCCATCTCCATGTAGTACTCATCAACTGTCATGGTCCCTTGCTTCAATTGCGTCAATTTATCAAAAACTGATCGCAAGTAGTTGGTTGGTACGAAATGAGTTTTCATGATTTGCTTCATCTCGCGCCAATCCATCACAGAAAGTTCATTGTCCTCCCTTCTATGCTGCACAAGAGCATCCCACCAACACAAAGCATAACCATCAAATTCAGATGTTGCAAGCTTGACCTTCTTATCTTCTGGATAGCCAAATAAGCGCCAGAGTTTCTCAATCTTCAACTCCCATGTGAGGTAATCTTCAGGATCAATGGAACCATCAAACTTAGGAATTGAGAATTTTGGCTTGCCTAAACCATCATCAGCAGCTTGGTTGGGCTCACGTTGAGCACGCCCAAGAGGGGCAAACCCATGGCCATGAGCAGGTGCATGGACAGGGGGAATAGCACGTCCCCTGCCAACATGTGGAGCAGCATCCACAGTGCTACCCTGATCGAAATCATCAAAGGCATCATCATGTTGAGGCTCTTCCCTTCTATGTAAGGCGGCTGTCAAACCCTTAATGGAACACTGCAAAGTGGTGACATTGACATTGAGCGTAGCCACTTGCATTTGGATAGTATCAACCGTCCCAACATGCTGATCCAATCTCATATTCATATCTTAGAGATTCTTGTCAATGGCATCTGTCGTGTTAGTAAACACACGTGTCAAGTGGGATTTCAAAGCCTCATATTGACAAGCTCCTCGTCCTTCTTTTTCTGCAGCACAACATCATCACTAGAAGACATGATTAGTAGGTTAGTACAAAAATCAAAATATGTATGGTGGAAACTCTCACAACTCACTCACAACTAATAAGAAAGGAGATCTTACCGTTCCAAAGTGAATAGAGATGCTCTACCAAACGAAATCAAAGACAGATGCACTAATGTGATGAAGCGAATATCAAAGGTATAGAGAACGATCACAGGGCACACATGTTATGTATGGCAGAGCTATAGGTATGGTATCCTATCTACACCGCAAAGAAGTCCTAGTGCTGATCGTACAAAAACCCAAGAAACACACATGGTGGAGATAAATGTGGCAAAGCAACTTATGAAAAGGAATATTGCAATGCACAAGAGAGACGCTAGTAATAGCTCAAATAGAACAGGCACAAGATTGCTCAATCTACTAGTGCTATTGTAAAACTAGTCCTCCAATCAACCTTGATATCTCCCTTTTGTTTTACTTTTGTATCTCTTTTCTTTTCTCTTTTTTCTTGATTTTTCAACTATCTGACACAATGCAATACGTGATGCAACAATTCTGAGCAATTAGGGGTCGGATATTCCGGTTTTGTTGGGGGCCGGATAATACGGTCTACCTGGACGAAAAAAAATTGCACTTCAAACCCTAATGAGCAGCCTGTCGGAGCAAAGCAACTAGTCTCGTGGGTACGTTCCTAGGCACGAATGCTGTAGATAGGTTGTGTCTATGGTATGCAAACAAAGGTACACTATGTGGACTCAGACAAACGAGGAAAACTTGCGGAACACGGTGATGGTTGACACGGCGGAAAACAAGATCAAACCTAAACCTAGACATAAACGAAAAAACTAGACTCCTACGAGGAAAAACCTGCAGATCGGATCTACAAAAAGATACAATCAGCAACTAAAACACGAAAACGATGCAATCTAGTCTATGGCAAATCTTTTTATAAGGCTTTTTCTGTATAGGACGAAAAACACTCTCTAATCTATGGATGGATTTGTGGATGCTTACCGAGGCAACACTGGAAATCTGATACCAAGATGATATGGGGTGGCCCGATCTTCTCAGTAAGCGGATGGCGGTGATGATGATGGATGATAGATAACTAGCCTGTAGCTATGAACTCCCCCGCTTGATCCCTGATGCCAATGCAACAGCTCTCGAACCTTGTAGGATATTCACAACAACACGCTCTTACGCACGAAGCCGTGACCATGAACGGTAGTATGCAATCTACTAATTCCCAATGGAACAACAGATCACACTCAATTGTAGTTGGTAGATTCGAACACAGGGTAATTCCAGAGGTTCTATGAAAGAAACAACTCCAAAATAGTTTTAACGTGGTCTAACCTAAACTAGAGGGTGTTCCCAGGCTTATATGGCCGCCGGAACGTCCGAAAAACGCGAAACGAAAACGTGTCTGATACAGTCAGATCCGTCCGGATCTGATGGGAACTTTTTGGGCCAGATTATCCAGTCTAAGAGGGCCGGATTTTCTGGGGGGAAAGTCCGGTCAAATACCCGCCTCGGTACTAAACGTCGTGCACGAAGTCCTTTGCAGAATCTCCAAAGTAGGGGGGCCGGATTATCCGGGGTCTTTTAGACGTGTAAGTACTCATTGGAAAGATCTTGGAATTATCTATCCAACAAGTGCTTATTTGCTTGATTTGGAGTTCGTATGAGGAATCCACGTCCGTTTGAATTTCAGGACTTCTGTCTGTCCGAATGGAATGTTCCTTCTCTTCGGTGATCTCCCTTGCTTGTATTGCGCCTTCCTCCCGCTCCTCTCTCGCGCATCCTTGGGCGATCATCATGTTGGGCTTCTCTTGTAACCCTTCTCCTCCTCGCGCCATGCTTGTTTCTACAGCGAACCTGATCATACATAAATGCATAGACTTAGGCTGTATAAAGTTCTCATCAATCAAAGTACCAAATTCGTTTAGGAGTAAATTCACCTGTTGTTCAAGTAGCTTAGCACGAGCTCTTGTAATAGGATCCTTTCTTGCAACAGTTGTAGCATTCTTCAGTAGTCATTGGGGTAGGTGTAATTGTAGGGATGTTCTCATCATCCTTTCTTTTACTTTCAATCTACAATCAACTATTTACTGCTTTGTGTTTACTTTCTACAAACTATTACTTTCTTCCACTCGATACGTTTAATCCTTTGTTTTCAGCAAAACCGGTGAGATTAACAACCTCATCGCAAGTTGGGGACAGAGTTCTGTGGTTGTGTTGTGCAGGTCTCCACGTTGCTGCTGGCACCGGTAGTGCGCCCTGCCAACGTTCAGTTAGCAACACCTTTGGGGTGTTTCCTTGCTCCTACTGGTTCGATTAAACCTTTGTTTCATACTGAGGTAAAACTTGCTGTTATGCTCATCATACCTTCCTCTTGGGGTTCCCCAACGAGCTCGATATATGTTGGGCCATCAAGCTACTTTTCTGGCGCCGTTGCTGGGGAGTCAAGGACATCTTCACAAGGGGAGTCCCTCATAACCAATCTCTTTACTTTGTTATTTTTGTTTTGCTTAGTTTATTTTTGCTTTGTTTGCTTGTTTCTTTATCAAAAGCACAAAAAAAATAGTTTTACTAGTTTGCTTTCTTTATTAAAAACACAAAAAATGACTACTCTTAAAAACACTAAGTTGTGTGACTTCACTAGCACCAAAAACAATGATTTTATGAGCACACATATTGCTCCACCTGTTCCTGAAGCTACTTTCTTTGAGATAAAACCTGCTTTACTCAATCTTGTTATGAGAGAACAATTTTCTGGTATTGGTAATAAAGATGTTGCTGCTCATCTAAATAACTTTGTTGAACTTTGTGAGATGCAAAAGCATAGGGATATAGATGGAGATATTATTAAGCTTAAATTGTTTCCTTTCTCTTTGAGAGGAAAAGCTAAAGAATGGTTGAATTCCTTAACTAGGAATAGTATTGATTCTTGGACTAAATGCAAAGATGCTTTCATTGGAAAACACTATCCTCCTGCTAACATTATATTTATGAGAAGTGAAATAATGAAGTTTAAACAATCTGATAATGAACATGTTGCTCAAGCTTGGGAAAGAATGAAATCTTTGGTAAAGAATTGTCCGACTCATGGACTGACTGCTTGGATAATCATCCAAACTTTTTATGCAGGATTGAACTATTCTTCAAGGAACCTATTGGATTCTGCCACTGGAGGTACCTTTATGACCATTACTTTGGGTGCTGCAACAAAGCTTCTGGATAATATGATGGTTAACTACTCTGAATGGCATACTGAAAGAGCTCCACAAGGTAAGAAGGTAAATTCTGTTGAGGAAACCTCCTCCTTGAGTGATAAGATTGATATTATTATGTCTATTCTTGTTAATGGGAAATCCCATATTGATCCAAATAATGTTCCCTTAGCCTCTTTGGTTTCTCAAGAAGAGCAAGTTGATGTGAACTTTATAAGAAATAACAATTTTAGCAACAATACCTATAGGAATAATTTTGGTAACAACAATTATAAGCCATATCCTCCCAACAATGGTAATGCTTATGGAAATTCCTACAACAACAATAGGAGTGCTCCCTCTGAACTTGAAGTTATGCTTAAGGACTTTATTAGTAAACAAACTGCTTTCAATAAAACTATTGAGGAAAAACTTTCTAATGCTGAAAGAAATATATCATGTTTGTCTAAAGCCCAATCATCTTTGATTAATAAAATGGCTGCTAAACCTGAAACTAATGATAATCCCTTAGCACCTACTAATGCCATACAAGTGAGAATTGATGAAAATGTTAGACTATTAGCTGAATTGCATGCTAAGTGGGAAAGAGAAGATGAAATTGCTAGGAACATTAGTGTTTCTACTATAACTACCACTAGTGTTGAGGCTAGTAATATCTCTACTACTTTAGATGATAATTATGATTTTGATCTTGATGGTTGCAATATCTCTGAAGTTATTAAGTTCCTACAAAAGCTAGCTAAAAGTCCTAATGCTAGTGCTATGAACATGGCCTTTACAAAACACATTACTGATGCTCTCATAAAGATTAAAGAAGAAAAGATGAAACATAAAGCTTCTATTCCTATAAAACAAGAAGATGGTTGGGAACCCTTCATTAATATGAAAGTGAATGATTTTGATTTCAAAGCTTTATGTGATCTTGATAGTAGTGTTTCCATTATGCCTAGAAAGATTTATGATATGCTTGATTTGCCATCACTTGAAGATTGTTATTTGAATGTCCCACTTGATGAGAATGCTAAAAAGAAACTCATGGGGAGTATTAATGATGTTCTTATTATGGTTAACAATGCCTATGTCCCTGTTGATTTCTATGTTTTGGATGTTGAATGCAATGCTTCTTGTCCTATTACTTTGGGAAGACCTTTTCTTAGAACTATTGGTGCCATTATTGATATGAAAGAAGGAACCATTAAATATCAACTCCCACTCAAGAAAGGTATAGAACATTTCCCTAAGAAGAGAGAGAAGATTTCTTTTGCCTCTCCTATGAAAACAAAATTTGCTCTTAATGCTTCTTCATTTGAGAACACTTGATTCTTTTTTTTGCTTCTTATGCCTAACTTAAAGGCGTTAAAGAAAAGTACTTATTGGGAGGTAACCCAAAAGTTTTAAATGATTCTTGGAAGTTATTACTTCAGTAATAACCGCTCCTTATACTTTTTATTTGTTTTTTGTGCCAAGAGTAACCTCTAATGAGAGAGAAGTAATTATTGGGAAAATTGCTGTCTCGAAACAGATTTTTGTGATTCACCATAAAAATTCGTGTAAAATCTCTGTACGTCCTTTTGAGGCGTGAATATTTGTGCTTCTGCCCCAGGGTGTTATCTAACTTTTGTTAGTTCAACACTTTTTGATTTGCGCCACAGAAGGTCTTCGAAAAAATCGTCTTTACCTGTTGGTCTGTTTTGACAGATTTCTGCCATTTTCTGCATTTGCTTCTTGTTGGTTCCTTTTTGAGTTCTTTTGGGGAATTGAGATTTTTGAGGGAAGTGCTACAGTAGCTAGTGTTTTAATGGAAGTTTTATTGGTGTTATGACTGAACCTAAAGACCTATTATCTTGAGTGCACTAATGTTGCTAATAAAGATTGTGTGAAGTTTTGTATGGAGGAAAAATTTCAGGTGTATGGAAGGAATGAGTAATGAGATGAAGAATGGACTAAAGCTCAAGCTTGGGGATGCCATGCGTGTCACCCCAAGAAATATTCAAGAAGTACAAGCGTCAAAGCTTGGGGATGCCCAAGGCATCCCCCTCTTCATCAATAAAAACCCCAGGTTCCTTCCAAACGCTTCATTTTTATTGTTTCATGCACAGTTGTGTTGTTCTTGCAGCGTCTTCTTTTTCGTTTTTGTTTTGGTTTTTTGTTTGCTTTGTTTGCTAGTTTTCTGAATGAATTGGTTGGACCCCCTCTTTCATACATTGGTTTTCAAATAGTTTGGTTTGGTTTGGAAAAGAGTAGGAAAGTTCATGCTTAAGTGGTAAAGAGAGCTTGTTTTTGATTGTTGCCTATGCTTTGTCATGCCATGCTTGATATTGTTTTGGCTTTATGCTTAGTATTCTTTGCTGTAGCATGACTTGTTATAAACAATTGAGATTGCTTAATGTGCCTTGGAAGGATCATGCGTTGTTTTAGCATATTAAAGCATAGTATTGTGGTATTCTCCTTTGATGCTTTATTTGGGTTGACTTGGCGCATGCTCACACCATGTTATGACTATCCCAAGTAACCATAAGCCTTTATGATCCTTTAGTTTTCAACTTGTAGTATCACTTTATGCTTTGATCAATGATGTTTTGTCGCTCTGCATGATTATGGCCATTATTGCTCTCTTAGTTTATCGCTCCCAGTCTTTTGCTAGCCTCCGCAACCAAGTATGAGTTCCACTCATGCATCCAACTCCCTAAACCAAGTTATTCCAAAGAGTCCACCATACCTACCTACTAGCATATGCTATTCCAAGTATATTCATGTTTTTGTCTACCTTCCAAATTAAACTTGTTATGAGAAAACTAGTGATTAAAGCTCTCACAAACTTGATGGCACACTTTACTTTTCTTTCCCTTAATAAACTTGAACCATTGTGTCGTCTATGTTGTATATGTTTGCACTTATTTGTTGCGGATTAGCAGAACCATGCTGTCATGGGAACACTTTCAACATTGCACTTGTACTTTGTACCTAGTTGATATCATGCTCTTTTGTCTATGGATGCCGTCGGTGTGAAATGAAAGGGGAGCTTGTAAGTCCATGGAGTTATGTATATGTGTTAGAGAAACGCCTGGGCCGCTGGTCTAATCCATGCTGACATGGTGGAAACCTGCAACGTAACCATAATGAGCTGTCTATGAAGCATTCTTCTTATAAAAAAAGAGTCAGATATTGAGAAAATAGAGAAAAAAAAAGAGATTATGAAAAGAGGAAAGAGAGAAAAAGCACCATATTCCCATGGTAAATAAGAAGATTGCTGAGATGCTCGTTGTCTGCTTGCCTTGTCATTTTGATATGGGGATTCTTCCGTATCATCGGGCAAGGGGTACCCCGTTGGCGGTTCTCTATGATACTCATGTACTTATGATGACAAGAACTTACCGGTGACTAAACTTGAGTAGCATGAGGAGCGGCCCTCGTATTCAAGGGACATGAGATTTCCAACTTATACTTTGTCAAGCGTATACACCATAGTTTGTTCACTTTAACATTAATCACTTCAAGATGCTTATGATAGGGGCAATGAGAGCTGAAAGCTATTAAGTACCATAATTTTTGGAAGATCTTTATGAGACTTGAATCACTACTTCCTTCTATGAAGGCCTTTCTTCCACTTATATATTGAGTCTCCACCTTCTACCTTTATGCACCTACTTTGAGAGCATAGTGGCCATTCTTAGTTCTATGTGCATTGTCCCAACACGAGTAGATTGATGCATATCTTGATATTGCTTGTTTTAAACTATTTGTATCTAGTCACTCTTATGAACTTTGAAGGTGTCTTATGCATTTATATTTGCTACTCTATGAGGGACAAGCTGAATACTATTATGCTACGTTTTCTTTATGTGAAACAAACAAACGTCTTGCAAAGCATTGTTATTCATGAATCTTTTGTTTGTGCCTTTTCATGTTGCATCATAGTTTCTTTGCCTTATTGCTAGAACTTTGTCTTTCATGCTATGATTGAAGTACTATGATCCCAGCTTTGAATGTTTTACAAATACTTTGATCAAGTTTATGATGGTGCATGTCACCTCAAAAATTATTATTTCTTTTTATCACTTACCTACTCGAGGACGAGCAGGAGTTAAGCTTGGGGATGTTGATACATTGCAAATGTATCTACAATTTTTGATGTTCCATGCTTGGTCTTATCTACTTTCTTGTGTTTTGTCCACACTTTGGAGTACTTTTCATATGATTTCTTGGACTAACCTATTAACAAGAGCCACAGTGCCAGCTGCCTGTTTTCTCCTGTTTTTGGTTCCAGGAAGTCAAAAAATTAATATTCTCGGAATTGGATGGGACAAAAGCCAAAATTGCTATTTTACCGGAAGACATCTGGAGCTAGAATACGAGACGGAGAGGGGCTGGGGCCCGGCCACACCACCTGGCCGCGCGGCCAGGCCTGGCCCGCGCCAGGGGGTGGTCTGGCCGACCCCAGCACCCCCTCGGCCTCTCCTTTTGCCTATATATTGCCTCTGATACGGAAACCCTAAGGACCCGATCAAAAATTCCATGAAAGAGTCTGTAGCTGCCGTCATCTCCATCCCTAGATCGGGAGGGATTTGAAGCTCTTCCCGACACCCTGTCGGAGAGGGGAATTCACCCTGGAGGCCTTCTTCATCATCATGCAAGCCTTCGGTGTGATGCGTGAGTCGTTCATCTCTGGACTATGGGTCCATGTAGTAGCTAGATGGCTGGTTCTCCTCCTTTGTGCTTTCATGTCTAGATCTTGTGAGCTTCGTTCATGATCAAGATCATCTATTTGTAATTCTGCATGTTGTGTTTGCGGGGATCCGATGGATATTGAGATGCTATTTCAGATTGGTTATTGATTTTTTCATGTCTTTGTTATTTGTGATCTTGCATGCTTTCCGTTGTTAGTAGCTATCTTGGCCAAGTAGATGCTAGCAACTCCAAGAGTTAGTATTTATGCTCGATAGTGGGTTCATGCCTCTGGTAATCTGGGGAAGTGACAGAAATCTCTAAGGTACTAGATGTGCTGTTGCTACTAGGGAGAAAACAACAATCTTTTGTTCATAGAACAATCGTATTGTTTACTTTACACGCAATTCGTAAAGCAATAATCTGTTGCTTGCAACTTAATACTAGAGGGAGTTCGGATGATAACCTGAAGGTGGATTATTAGTCATAGATGCAGTTGGATGGCGGTCTACGTATAATGTTGTAATGCCCAATCAAGTCTCAAAGGAGTCAAGATGATTAGTATATGCTTGTATGCTTTCTCGATGTTTGTCAATTGCCCCGCTAGAATTTGTTCACCCAGCATGTTATCTATCTTAAGGAGAGCCACCTCTAGTGAACTATGGACCCCGGTCCTTTCTTTTACATTCAATCAACAAACTGTTTACTGCTTTGTGTTTACTTTCTGCAAACTATTACTTCCTTCCATTCGATACGTTTAATCCTTTGTTTTTAGCAAAACCGATGAGATTGACAACCTCATAGCAAGTTGGGGGCAAAGTTCTATGGTTGTGTTGTGTAGGTCTCAATGTTGCTGCTGGCACCGGTAGTGCGCCCTTTCAGCGTTCATCTAGCTACACCTTTGGGGTGTTTCCTTGCTCCTACTGGATTGATAACCTTGGTTTCTTACTGAGGGAAAACTTGTCGCTGTGCTCATCATACCTTCCTCTTGGGGTTCCCCAACGAGCTCGATATATTTGGGCCATCACGGTGCCGCCTGTTTTAGGTAGCCGCGTCGCGCTGGTTCGAACGGGCCTAGTCGCGTCACCCCGCGTGCTGTTCTCCATCGTCTCACACCACCGCCTGGCCATTTGCCGACGAGCCTACGTGGCACCACTGTGGCGTCGACGTGGCGTCGCGTGTGCCTGACATGGGCGCTGACCAAGCCCCGCCAGCGTGGCGTACTAACCTGGCCACAGGGCCCAGCCGTCAGTGACTGGGGCTAGACTCATCCCTAGTGAGAAAAGTCCCTGGCCCCATGGTGACGTCAGCCTCCACCTGTGCTGATGCAATAAATGTTTTAAATTGGTTTAATAATTACAGGAAATGAATAAATCTCATAAAATTAATAAGTAATTATTTATAAGTCAGAAAAATACAAATAATATATCAAAATGTTCAGAAAAACAAGATCTACACAATAGACTCATAATCATGCATTGTTAAGCAACTTAAATGAAAAGTTTAATTAGAGAACCAAATTAACCCCACACAGGTGTTTCGGGTTTCCTTGTCCTAGGGTTTGTACCCTTCGGACCCTGTTTAAAAATGATCAAGCATGCCCTAGGGTTTCATTTAAGATCTATTTAACTTGTCATATGATCATCCTTGCTTGAGCATTGCATCAATGCCATGTGTTGATTGTTTTCCTTTCTTTTCGGTGTTTGCTTCTTCCCGGTAGAATACGATATCGAGATCGAAGACCGATATCAACACCATCGAATCTTGAAGATCGACGAACAATACTTGACCAACTGTAATCAAGTCAAGTACAAGACTACTGAAGATCTATACCTGGGTATCAACAAACAAGGCAAGCATAGCCCCACCATTGTACAATCCCATGGTTTCAAAGTATTTCATTCTTGCCATGATGCATATGATTCTACTGTGGTCTTTTATCGATAGATAGAGTATCCTATCCGTTGCATTACTCCCTTGAGCTTATATTACCTGATCCATTGCTCCTAGCATAACTAGGTTTGGCTTGTGTGCACTGCTAGAGCTTATCTGTGTCTTGCTTAGCCATGCTTAGCTATTAGTGCTGGTTCATCCAAAAGATGTACCAAATGCAGAGAATCTAGTATGATAGGAGAATGAGGTATACTGATGAGGTAAGATCAGTGGTAAAGGTTAAACATGCTAAGGCTTGTATGGGAGGCCACGGTGGGATGTGGTTTTTGTAGTCCCATGCTCGCCACTACTAGGACCCGAGTTCTAGCCTCTTGAACCATGACGAGCGTACAACCACACGGGGCTTGGAAAGCCTCACAAGTAACTAACTTGCCTAGTAGATTCCATGAGTCACATAGTTCGAGCGTTCCATTCGGCATATGCATAGAAATTGTTTTCAAAAGAGGAGGTGAGGGAGGTGCATACATACAGGTAGGTAAGCGTGCCGGGGTTGCTTGGGGTAGATGGCGCCCCTGGTAAACCAACCCCACCCACATCTCTAGGGACCGACTTCGGGATTTGACCCGTTACAGCGGAACCATCCTTACGGCGTGACTCATGGTCTCGGCGAAAGCAAGGTAAAGGTCGTGTCCAACCACCCTCTGCCAGCCTTCCAAGGAAGAGGGCTTATCTAGTGGCATTAAGAGTCGGTTGGTACGTGTGGGTAAAGTTGTACACCCTTGTAGGGTTAAATCTGTTCGAAAAGCTGTGTCCACGGTTATGGACGACTTGGGAACGGATGTGAAGATCATAGAGAACTATAACCGAATCGTAAAACTTGGTAGATCAACGTGTGCTTAAGGATGCTTCCTCATGGGAAAGTGGGGATGATCCTAGTTGTGAGATGAGGATTACTTTGGTGGATATCAAGATGATGATCAGTTCTTCGAAGATGTCGCTCTCTTATCCCCTTTTAAAATATTTTGAGTAGATGAGCTTCTTCTCCCTCTTGTTTTATAAACAAGATGGCTTTATGCAAAATAACCCCACCAGCCATAAGTCTTGCAGAGTACATCCTGTACTCACCCTTGCTTTGTTGATACTTTTGTAGCAGAGTAAGTGTTCCTTTAAAGACGAGTTTGGTATGACATCGACACCGACGAGTAGCTTGGGGTTCTCGGCCGGCAGCCTAGAATCTATGGGCTGGGACGTCATCGTTATGCTCCAGGCCTCTTAGGCCATTTGTTAAGTTTGCTATACTTAATAGCATAATTTGCCTTCCGTTGTTTGATGTTTGTGGTCAGTGACCTCTGCTTGTAATATTTTGGTTCTTTGCTTAGTTATGAGCTTGCTGTAATATTTTTTGTGTCGCAGGGTTACTGTTGTGTTACCGATTTCTCACTGGATATCCTCGAGGTCGAGGTTAAGCTTATGTCAGGCTAAGATCTGGATTTGTTTAACCCTGATCCCGGGGGTGTCACAAGTCTTGGTATCAGAGCAGTACCGACCGTAGGAAAACCTTGCTATTGGTCGATGTTGAGTCTAGTGCTTGTGAAAACTATTTTAAAGAGGAAAATTATTTGTGAGAACTCTAGTATGCTTCTTTTTCTCCTTATCTAGTTTCGCTCTAACTCTGGGTCATCTTATCTTGTGTTGATTTTGGAAAATATTTTACTATCTCGTCTCGTCTTTCAAAACTTAGGTGCCTTTTTGGCATGACGTTTCTCAACCCGTTGACCTAGTGCTGAGTTCTCTAGCATCAGTTGTGTGTGTTCCTTATTTCTCATTGATCTTATTCAGTTGATAGAATCCTTTCCATCATGGTCTCTCTATATTATGGGTCCACAACATCATGTTGATGGTTACACAATATTCTGTTCTAGGTCTCGAGGTTTCCTTTCGCCTCGTGTTCCTCCCTTTTGTTTGTTTGGGTACTTCATAAGTTCTTTCTTATCTTGGAAGCTACCTCGTGATTACTACCTTGGGGTGTACGTTGTGTCACTCGAGTAGTAATTACTTCTTCTCTCGAGTTTTAACCCTTGTACTTGAACCGAAGATCCCAGATTGTGCTGGATTCTATTGTTGTGAATCTTGTACATGAAGCTGATCTTTAACCCAAGGTCCATTCTATTGACCCCCGTCGTTAATGTTCAAACATTACCTCAGGATGGCTGGTACTACAACTCTAGCCTTCAAGCTTGTGGATATTGTCACGATTAAATTTCGACAATTAAGGACTTCCCCTACCACTAGCTATGGCGGATGTTCTTTAATGGAACCAAATAGATCACGACAAGAGTACTCCTCGTGAGTCTCGCATCTATACTCGTGACTCTGCCACACCCTCCCTTCTATGCATTGGTTTTTGGAAGATTGATAATCTATGCATCCACATCTCGATATTCTATCCTAAGCATGTTCTTCTCCCCTTGTTGTTTCCGACCTTTGTCTATCAGTTGGTAGCCAAGTAGTAAATGCGCATTGGTGTTTTCTGATGCAAGATACTCTTGTGGTCCGTCATGACAAACCATTTTAGAATGTTAGGAGAAACAAACTCCAGTACCTCGTCTTATCTAGGACCAGGTCAAAGTGTTGTAATCCGCAGATTAAGAGGCAGTGATTAGCTTCTATTTGTTCTACCTTAGAGTGTCACACTCTTATATACTAAGAGGTTGTGCTAAGTTTCATGACCCCTTAATGAAGTTATTCTCTTACATATTATTACCCACCTTTCCTCCGAGCTTTCGTGCTCGTGAATGATGCGTTTGCTTAATAATGTGGCCATCTGAGATTCTTAGCAAGCATTATTGCTTTGAACTATAAGGACATTTTTGTCGTTCTCAGCGTGATGGTTAACCCTATCACTAAGAAAAGGATGATTGTGCTACCAAGTCCGTTATTCTAGTACACTCTCCTTAGTCAAAGAGTTAGGCTTGTGCTGAAGCTCCGAGACTATGTCTTCTTGCCTTACCAAGAAAGTTTCCTCTCGAACTAAGTGACATATCGGTGGTTCGTGATATTCTAGACGTCTTCCTAGAAGTATCTCCATGTTGCTACATGACCGTGTTGTCAAGTTCTTGAGCAAGCAAGTTCTCTGAACTGCTCCTTTCTCCAAGGATCCGCACTGGATACCCCTGAATTAGTTGATTGAGCTTAAACAACAACTTGGAGAGTTGTAACACAAAAGTTCTATCTAACTTAGTTCATCTTAAAGGGTTGTTTAGTGTTGTTCGTGCCGAAGAAAGATAGTTTTTCCTTCATGGAAATGTTATCGTCCCCACCTTTGATTTGATTTGGGTTATCGTCAAATCAAACTTAGTTCCAAGGACTATCTTGATGATGCTGCTCCTTGTGATGTTTCACTCGAGTACATCTTCATATCCTTTGGTCTGACCAATACGTTGCCTTGTTCAATAACCTATGAGTTCATTATCTTGGAGTATCTCGATAAGTTTGTTGTTGAGCCCATCGACAATATCCTTATTTTCTCCATACTAGAACAGGCTCATATGAAACATTTGGCATTAATGTTGGAAAACTTTCGAGAACCTCCTTCGTGTTATCTCGAAGTATGTGTTCTGGATGTTAGAAGTAACCTTCTCCGATTCACGGGCAAATGGTGAAAGATGTCATCGTTGATTCGAGTAGAGTTATCTTTGTTCCCTTTAAGGACACATGTGTATTTCATTGCAAGTAATTGATGTATGAGCAGTTGTCCCCTAACAATTGTTAATGCATGGGTCTAGCAACCTAGCTCAGTCTTTTGGAGCTTGACACTAAAGACCAAGTCTTGAGAATCAAGTGACTTTATCCTCGTGGTAAATGTTGCAAACATTCTATTCGGACATGCTGAGTCCGAAGTATCATCTCACCTAACCAAATCTGAATCTCAAGCAGATATGATGGTTTATGTTCTTCAAGGTTTTGACATAGGTCTCTTTGTAAATCCAGCAAGATTGATTTAATGGTTGACACAACTAGTCGGAATGCCTATCGTCAAATTCTCTTGAATCAGCAAAGAGCAACCAATCTTCATGAGACATCTTCTATGATTTAATTATAGGACTTGTGCTTATGGTTTCCTTTGTCTCCGAAGTCCGACCTTTACTTGATGTATGTTTTCTCAAACATCAAGCAGAACATTTAAAGTAGTGTTGCTAAGTGTCTCTCGGTCGATCCTCCAGACCCTTTTTATGTTGGCAAGCATTTGTTGAGCCAAGTAATTGAAGTCTGAGAATGAAGTTTCTTTTTCCTCGTGTCATCAGGAATCTTCTTACCTCTTCATCCTAGTGGAGTAAAGTGATATCACGATCTTCGGCAAAGATTTTGATAACCCTAGATGAATAAAGAGTTTCCTTCGTTTCTCGATCATGTTCGTAGAGCGACTATGATTTTTGTAGTCAGAAATTCCTCTTGTTGCATGATCCTCATGACTCTTACGAGTCCTCGCCACAAAACACCTTTCTGTCTTGACCTTCTGTTGAACGAAGAGTGAACCTTTTGTATCAAAGGTAGATCAACAGCTTGGTTATCCATATCTTTGTATCCCCGGAAGCTCTACTTAAGCCATTTAGTATAAGTTCACTTCTCGAAGTTTGTGGTCATGTTCTTTCTGTTGTAAGCTTTCCTTTTCAGAAGCTTAAACCCTTCTAAAACTCCATGTTCTCAATCCTTATGAAGACCAGCTATATATCAACTTGAAACCCATCTCCTCTTGTTTCCTCTGTTACCTTGGTGTGTTTCAGGTCATCATCTCAGAGTTGTTTCTGAACACTCCTCCATGAGTTGACCATGAAATACTCTGTGTGTTGTTTAGTGTGTTTCCCTCTTATCCTTAGAGTAACCCTGATTCTCTTCTTCCTACCTGCGGAATCTCGGGTCGAGATTCTTGTAAGGGGGATAGATCTGTAACACCCCAGTTTTAGTTCATCTTATATTTAGGGTTGTTTGTGCATTCATGAGCATCATTTCATAAAAATGCATTGAAGAAAATAAAGTAAAACCCTAAAACCCTAGCTATTTTCCCTCCCTCTAAAAGCAATTCAAAATGGTTTCCATATTTTGAAAAGTTCAAAAAGTGTGGAGCCCAAATACTACACAATGGCCTACAATATTTTCCATAGTTTCACAAATCTCTGGTAATTTTGAATAGCCCCAAACAGATTTGAAATTCAAATACAAACTCAAAGAGAAAAAAAGGATTTCAGAAAATAAAAAAAGAGAGCGTCCAGCTCCCCGTGGCCTAGCAAGGACCAGACCCGCATACCCCTTCATCCTCTGTTCCTGTCGTCTTCCTCCCGAACGGCAAGCTGCTGCCTGTCGTCGCCGGTATCGTTGATCCCTGCCGCCTGCATCCCGCCGTCCGTCGAGCTCTGGGGGTGGATAAGATTGTCGCGGTCACGTCTCTCTCGGCCCTATCTCTTTCCCCTCTCTCTTCCGACCCCTCTCTCACCCGCTCTCCGCGAGGCGAAAACCCTAGCCGCTCGGGCTCCGTCGAGCCTCGCCGTTGCCAACCGCCCCAAGCCACGTTGTCTGTCCCGGGAGCTCCTCCTCGATGCCCTCATCGTCCTCGTGCAGCCACGCAAGCCGGGGAGCCTCGTGCTCGCCGGAATCGGGCTTGGCGTCTGACCGGCCGCTGTAGTTGCCATCATTGATTTGTCGCCCTCTGACCTCGCCTGCTCTCCCCGACCCCTTCATTGTAGCTAGGTAAGCTCACGGTCCGGAAGGGCCTCTCCACCGTCTTTGTTCCCCTCTGTACCACCGTTGCGCCGTGCGCCTGCAACCGCCGCCGCTCAGCCTCGTCGCTGGTCGTGCTCCGTTGACCTCTAGGTAGCGGCACCGCCCATTTTAGGTAGCCCACGTCGCGCTGGTTCGAATGGGCCTAGTCGCGTCACCCCGCGTGCTGTTCTCCGTCGTCTCCCACCACCGCCTGGCCGTTCATCGGCGAGCCTACGTGGCGCCACTATGGCGTCGACGTGGCACCACGTGTGCCTGACGTGGGCGCTGACCAAGCCCCGCCAGCATGGCGTACTGACCTGGCCACAGGGCCCAGCCGTCAGTGACTGGGGCTAGACACAGCCCCAGTGAGAAAAGTCCTTGACCCCGTGGTGACGTCAGCGTCCACCTGTGCTGACGCAATAAATGTTTTAAATTGGTTTAATAATTACAGAAAATGAATAAATCTTATAAAATTAATAAGTAATTATTTATAAGTCAGGAAAATACAAATAATATATCAAAATGTTCAGAAAAACAAGATCTACATAGTAGAATCATAATCATGCATTGTTAAGCAACTTAAATGCTAAGTTTAATTAGATAACTAAATCAACCCCTCACAGGTGTTCCGGGGTTCCCCTGTCCTAGGGTTTGTACCCTTCGGACCCTGTTTAAAAATGATCAAGCATGCCCTAGGGTTTCATTTAAGATCTATTTAACTTGTCATATCATCATCCTTGCTTGAGCATTGCATCTATGCCATGTGTTGATTGTTTTCCTTTCTTTCCGGTTTTTGCTTCTTCCCGGTAGAATATGATATCGAGATCGAATACCGATATCAACACCATCGAAGCTTGAAGATCGACGAACAATACTTGACCAACTGTAATCAAGTTAAGTACAAGGCTAACAAAGATCTATACCTGGGTATCAACAAACAAGGCAAGCATAGCCCCACCATTATACAATCCCATGATTTCAAAGTATTTCATTCTTGCCATGATGCATATGATTCTACTGTGGTCTTTTATCGATAGATAGAGTATCCTATCCATTGCATTACTCCCTTGAGCTTATATTACCTGATCCACTGATCCTAGCATAACTAGGTTTGGCTTGTGTGCACTGCTAGAGCTTATCTGTGTCTTGCTTAGCCATGCTTAGCTATTAGTGTTGGTTCATCCAAAAGATGTACCAAATGCAGAGAATCTAGTATGACAGAAGAACGCGGTATACTGATGAGGTAAGATCAATCGTAAAGGTTAAACATGCTAAGGCTTGTATGGGAGGCCACGGTGGGATGTGGTTTTTTTAGTCCCATGCTCGCCACTACTAGGACCCGAGTTCTAGCCTCTTGAACCAAGACGAGGGTACAGCCACACGGGGCCTGGAAAACCTCATGAGTAACTAACTTGCCTAGTAGATTCCATGAGTTACATAGTTCGGGCGTTCCATTCGACATATGCATAGAAAATGTTTTCGAAAGAGGAGGTGAAGGAGGTGTATTCATACAGGTAGGTAAGCGTGGCCGGGGTTGCTTGGGGTAGATGGCGCCCCTGGTAAACTAACCCCGCCCACATCTCTATGGACCGACTTTGGGATTTGACCCGTTACGGCGGAACCATCCTTAGGGCGTGACTCATGGTCTCTGCGAAAGCAAGGTAAAGGTCGTGTCCAACCACCCTCTGCCGGCCTTCCAAGGAAGAGGGCTTATCTAGTGGCATTAAGAGTCGGTTGGTACGTGTGGGTAAAGTTATACACCCCTGCAGGGTTAAATATTTTTGAAAAGTCGTGTCCACGGTTATGGACGACTTGGGAACGGACGTGAAGATCATAGAGAACTATAACTGAATCATAAAACTTGGTAGATCAATGTGTGCTTAAGGATGCTTCCTCATGGGTACGAGGGGGTGATCCTAGTTGTGAGATGAGGATTACTTTGGTGGGTATCAAGATGATGATCATTTCTTCAGACATGTCGCTCTGTTATCCCCTTTTAAAATATTCTGAGTAGACGAGCTTCTTCTCCCTCTTGTTTTATAAACAAAGATGGCTTTATACAAAATAACCCCACTAGCCATAAGTCTTGCGGAGTACACCCTGTACTCACCCTTGCTTTGTTGATACTTCTGTAGCAGAGTAAGTGTTCCCTTGAAGAAGAGTTTGGTACGACATCGAAACCGACAAGTAGCTTGGGGTTCCCGACCGGCAGCCTGGAATCTATGGGATGAGACGTCATCGTTATGCTACAGCCCTCTTAGGCCATTTGTTAAGTTTGCTATACTTAATAGCATAATTTGCCTTCCGTTGTTTGATGTTTGTGGTCAGTGACCTCTGCTTGTAATATTTTGGTTTTTCGCTAAGTTATGAGCTTGCTGTAATATTTTTTATGTCGCAGGGTTACTGTTGTGTTACCGATTTCTCACTGGATATCCTCGAGGTCCAGGTTAAGCTTATGTCAGGCTAAGGTCTGGATTTGTTTAACCCTGATCCCGGGGGTGTCACAACTTGCGTGCCTCAACAGCTGAGCCACATCCCATGTATTCCCTTATTATGTTGCAACCCTAGTTCTATTCCCAAACTACCCCTATGTAAGTGGCTGGCCTATAAATAGAGCCCCCACCCCTCATGTATCCCTTAGTCATAGATGATATACTAAAGACAACCCTTTTGTGCAATATCTAGGTTTGCCTCATCCCCTTACCAAAGGGGACCGATTATCATCACCACCTCGTTGGAGTTTGCATCGCGCTCCCTCGTTGTACACGGCCTTGGCATCAGTGCCCTTTTCCAAGACGTCAAGACTCTCTCTAAGGTGTTCTTCCCTCTCCTCTTGGGATCGAGGGAGCACATTGACCGATCTTTCCTTCCGAGGATTCTATCGGATCAGTGGCCACTGGCGGGAGCAATCAGCCTTGTATCATGTGAGTTTTGCGTGTGTTCACCGTGTTCTTCGCGAGGTGTGCATTCCCTTCCGCTACCTTCTCCCTTTTCCCTCGCTTTCCCATCGATTTGACCATAAGATCTGTGAAGATCGGGCCACCCTTGAGGTTATCGCTTACCACAATCTGTACGTACGTGAGGCGGTCAGTTGAAAAAATGCAACACCTATCACTATAGATCAGACCGATGCCGACCTCAGGTACGTGAGTCCTCGAGCATGAGAAAAAAAGAATTCCGGATCGCGAGTTGCACGCGCCAATGAGTTTGCCGTGTGGACTCTAGGAAAGGAAAAAGGAATTGCACGTGTCAAGTACGCATGGATCTGTTTCTGCGTGGGTCCGTTCTGATTCTTGTGTCGTGCATACGCACGCCAAGGAGAAGAAGTTTTGTTCGGTCGACAATTGATAGGAATTTTCTACTGTGAGGAAATAAAGAAAAGACCAAACCGGCCCAAATTTGAGAGGAGTCGCACCATTTTTCTGCCAGTTCATGAAACAATCTACGAATATCATCAAACAGTCTACGGACACTTGTTTTCAGTTGAGTGCATACTCAGGTGTATTCAGCTTATGTGGATCCATGGCGTACATGAATTTGTTCTGTCTGTTGTGGGTGATATGCCTGGTATACCATCAATTATAGTTGGAGGATGCTTGTGTCTCGGTCAGGTTGACGGTGTCAAAGACACAAGAGCGACAAGGGCAGTACAAGCCAAGTGCTCGGGGGCTACTATCGGGGCCCTAGCAACCGGAGTGCCACGTCCTAACGGTTAGCAGTCCACATTGCCTCCTGGTGATGAGCCTTCGAGAGGCTCTGATACCTCCGAAGGTAGCGTTGACGGGTGAAACCTCATGAGGCTCCACTCCGCGAGGAAACCTGGCACTCCCCGCGGGACGTTCCACCATGGAACCAAATTTTGGATGCTCTGGAGCATGTTCTGGGGCTTATTGGTAACTTCACCAAGCGGCTAGCAGGCGAGACAGGTCCCGACAAGGGGTGTGCAGTTCCGCGCCCCCTATTTGTCTCGGTACAGGAAGGTCCGGTCTAGCCCCTTTTCTGCTATGGAAGGACAGATGACTCGGTCCACCAAAAAGAAGTCTTGTAGACCAGGACCCGGAGGAGCGGCACTGTGATGACCCTTCCTACCGTGGACTGGGGGAAGAGGCCCGACGCCACCCTATATAAGGATCCCTTCCCCTACCTTCGAGGGAATGGATCCTTGAGATCTGAAATCAAGACCTTCTTCCTCCATTGTACCCTCGTGAAGCACACGAGCAATACAATAAAGCAGGAGTAGGGGCTTTACCTCGTCACGAGGGTCCCGAACCTAGGTTAAAAAACCGTGTCACCTCTCTGTCGTGTGCTTGCTCCGCCATCGCCGCCATCATCGCATTTCCTTGGAACCGCATGCTTAGCCCCCTCATGAACTAAGGGATCATTGGACCCTAGTTCCTTCACGGGACGAATCTCCGATAGAATGGGTGGATTCCACATATGGGGGAATATTCCCTTCCGAGAAACCACTCGGTTCTGTTCCATTCCACAACCGAACACAATAATTAGCTCTAGGTGTCGAATGGTTCAGTTCCATTCCACTTGGTTCCACGAACCGAACACACCCTAAGAGTATCACAAAGGTCATGAAGCTTCATCTTATGATTACTTGGATCTTCATTGTTGAGGGCTAACCTCGGGGGTACCCGATCTTTCATGAATTCCTGTGGTCAAGGGGGAAGTGTGGGGGAAGGAGAGAGGGGATGAACACGACGAACTCACACACGAAGAACATGATGAACACACACACACACACACAAAACCATGATACAAGCCAATAGCTCACACCGGCAGTGACTGGTTCGGCGCAATCCCTAGGATCAGCATCGGGCGAAGATCTCTCTCTTGAACCGGCATGGTGAGTAGGGAGTCTTGGTGAGATCTTGACATCTTGCAAAGGGACTCTGATGCCAAGGCCTTGTACAACGAGGGAGGCACGATGTAAACTCCAATGAGGTGGGGGATTGGTGCTCCTCTATCAAAGGAGCATGGGGCAAGAACTAGATAGATCCACAAGGGGTGTCCACTAATTCCAAATATCAAGCTTAGGGCTTACATTAGAGCTGGGGGCTATACATAGGCCATCCACTAGTTCAGGGGTACTTTAGGCAATAAAGGGTAAAGTCTGAACAGATTTGGGGGGTACATGGGCCGAAGGCCCAAAAGGCTTTTCACATGCCTATCTCGTTTATAACGGAGACTCTGGGGCGGAGCAGGGACTCTAGGGTAAACTCCGGGGTTGCATACAGAGAGTTCCAAGAAGGGGTTGGAGTCCTGCCCAGAGTCCTGGGGGCAGAACTCTAGGGTCGAAGGCCGGAGACTCTGGGGTGCGCGGAAACTCTAGGGGTGGTGATGCTCTCCGGTGAAGACTTTCTGGGGTGTACTGAACGCTCTAGGAAGGGGTCCAGAGACTAGTCTAGAGTCCAGGCTAGAGACTCCGGTGCTCAAGGCTGGACACTCTAGGCTTCACGGCCGGAGACTCCGGGCTTTAGCCTCAGCAGCATCTTCTTCATGTCCAGCTCCTTGTACTTTATCCGTGGGGGCTTGGCGATGCGTTGGGGCTTCATATCTAATAATACATAGAGTAGTTGCATGAAATAGCAAGTCATCCAAGGATGTATCAAAGTCACATGAGGAGAGGAGCGAGTTAACCTTAGCTTGTAGGAGTTTAGCTCTAGCGCGAGGCGTTGGTCCACTTGAGGGACTAGGTGGTGTAGATGTAGGAATGTCCATAGGACTTGCTGCATCAGCTCCCCCCTGGGAAAGAGTCGTCCTCGACTCTTCATGGTTATCATCTTGAACATCTCCATGGTATGGTGAAAGGTCCTTGACATTGAATGTATTGCTCACAAGGTACTTGGAGGTTGGAATGTCGATGATGTAGGCATTGTTGTTGATTCTCTTGAAGACCTTGAAGGGACCATCTCCCCTTGGCTTGATCTTGGAGTCGTGTTCCTTCGGAAAGCAGTATTTTCTTAGGTGTATCCACACAAGGTCACCTTCTTCGAAAATCAACTATTTCTTGTCCTTGTTTATCCATGATGCTCGACGGTGAACTTGTTTCTTGATTGTGTCTCTTGTCTCTTCATGGAGTTTCTTCATAGCTTGGGCGCGCTTGTCGATGTCCATGTTGGTGCGCTTGTGTAGAGGAAGTGGTAGTATGTCGAGCGTGGTGAGGGGCTCAAAACCGTAGACGACCATGAAGGGGCTCCGTTGTGTTGTAGAGTGCTTGGCGCAATTGTAGGCAAACTCGTCGTGGGGAATGCATTCCTCCCAATCCTTCATGTTCTTCTTGATAAACACACGAAGGAGAGTAGCGAGGCTTTGGTTGACGACCTCGGTTTGGCCATTGGTTTATAGGTGCGATGTGGAGGAGAAGAGTAGCTTGACGCCGAGCTTGGCCATGAGGGTCTCACACAAGTAGCTCATGAATTTTATGTCACGGTCGGAGATGATTGTTCTTGGCACACCGTGAAGACGGACGATTTCCCTGAAAACAAATTGGCAACATGTGAAGCATTGTCGGTCTTATGGCATGGTATGAAGTGTACCATTTTGGAAAAGCGATCCACAACGACAAATATAGAATCATGACCATGCTTAGAGCTAGGCAATCCTAACACAAAATCCATGCTAATGTCGGACCAAGGTTCATGAGGAATAGGCAATGGCATATAAATACCATAAGGGTTAGCTTGCGACTTAGCTTGAACACATGTAGTGCATTGTTGGACGTAGAGTTCCATGTCGCGCTTCATCTTGGGCCAAAAGTAGTGAGTGGAGAGCATGTCCAATGTCTTGTCATGGCCAAAGTGACCCATGGGGCCTCCACCATGAGATTCTTGGAGAAGCAAAAGTTGGAGAGACAACTTCAGTATGCAAAGCTTGTTTTGTTTAAATAGAAAGCCCTTATGCAAATAGAAATCATCAACCCCTTTGTAAATGGAGAACTTTGCAAAAATTGGTTCAAAGAACGGGTCGGATGCATACAAAGTTTTTATTTCCTCAAGACCCAACACATTTACTTCGAGTCGAGTAAGAAGGCTTGTGTGCTTGCGAGACAAAGAGTCCGCAACTATATTATCTTTGCCCTTCTTATACTTCACAATCTAAGGGAAAGACTCCATGAACTCAACCCATTTAGCGTGTCTCTTACTCAAGTTGGCTTGGACTTTGAGATATTTCAATGACTCATGGTCGGAATGTATGATAAATTCCTTAGGCCAAAGTTAGTGTTTCCAAATTTGAAGGACATGGACTAAGGAAAAAATCTCTTTGTCATAAATCGAATAGTTAAGGCGAGCACCGTCAAGTTTCTCGCTATGGTAGGCAATAGGACGCCCATTTTGCATGAGGACTCCTCCAATGCCAATACAAGTAGCGTCACACTCTATCTCAAAAGTTTTTGTGAAATCTGGTAATGCAAGAAGAGGTGCTTCGGTGAGCCTCTTTTTAAGTTCATCAAAAGCTTTTTGTTGTGCTTTGTCCCACATGAAGGTGACATTCTTTTTGGTCAACTCGTTGAGAGGACAAGCAGTGGTAGAAAAGTCTTTCACAAAGCAACGATAGAAACCGGCCAACCCATGAAAACTTCAGAGTTCACTCACATTTGTGGGGATGGGCCAATCTCATGTGTCCTTTATCTTGGAAACATCAACTTCAATGCCCTTCGAAGAAACAACAAATACAAAAAAAATCAACTTGTCTTTAGCAAAAGTGCACTTGGGAGGATTAACATATAGCTTTTCATGTCGAAGGATTTGTAAGACCTCCTTGACATGTGTAACATGCTCCTCAAGTGACTTGATATAAACAAGTATATCATCAAAATAGACAACAACACTTTTCTCAATATGAGAACACAAAATATGATTCATAAGGCACATGAAGGTGGATGGGGCATTAGATAAGCCAAAAGGGATGACCAACCATTCATAGAGACCAAGTTTGGACCACCATGTGTATTTGATGGTAACCACTATGAAGATCAATTTTCAAGAATATAGTGGCTCCGCATAACTCATCAAGCATGTCATCAAGACGTGGTATGGGATGTCGATAACACATGGTGATAGCATTGATTGGATGGCAGTCCATGCATAACCGCAATGTATCATCCGTTTTTGGAACAAGAATCACGGGTACCGCACTTGGACTAGTGCTTACCTGGATCAAACCTTTGGAGATGAGTTGGTTGGTTTGATGTTCGATCTCCTTCGTCTCCTCTGGGTTTGTGCGGTAGGCGGAGCGGTTTGTAAGAGGTGCACCGGGTATGAGATCAATGCGATGCTCGATTCCATGAAGAGGAGGAAGTCCATGAGGGAGCTCTTCGGGAAACACATCATTGAATTCCTGCAAAATAGCCATCAACGAGGGAGGAATATTTGTCAAGTCATTAGTTCCTTGCGCTAGTCCCTTGCAAACGAGGACATAGTGCAAAATGGATGGGTTGTTCCTCACATCTCTCATCTCACTTTTGGTGGCAGGGATAACACTCTTAGTTTTTCCACTCGAGTTAGGCTTGTGGCTCTCACTCGCTATATGGTGGCTCTCTCGCTCACTGCTCTTCTCACAAGTTTGTGTTGTGGTTTGCGCCCTTGCAAAATCTTATGCATTATCCGCAATTATTTGGCTAGGAGTCATTGGTTGCAAAACACATGTCTTGTTAAGCCATTTCAAGGTGTATACATTTGTGCAACCATCATGTAGAGCACCTTTGTCGAATTGCCATGGTCGACCAAGCAACATGTGGCAAACCTTCATTGGGACGACATCACACTCCATCATGTCTTTGTATGGGCCAATAGAGAATGTTACCAAAACGGTGTGCTTGATCTTCATGGACCCTTGGTCACTTAGCCATTGGACATGGTAGGGGTGCTTGTGAGTATGGAGGGTGAGTTTGAGCTTCTCACACAACTCGGTGCTTGCAAGGTTGTGGCAACTCCCTCCATCGATAATCACCTTGATAGATTTCCCATTGATGTTGGCACGTGTTTGGAAGATATTTGATCGTTCATCTTCATGCTCTTGTGCTTGAGTGGTCAAGATCCTTGTGAAGACAAGCGATGGACTTGCGTCATGTTCACACATGAGGAGTTCTTGGTCCTCATCCACATGTTGCCTTGTCATTGCCTCTTTGAATCTAGCATCAAATTCATCTTCACTCAAGTACTCTTCGTCGCCATTTTCATGAATGAACAATACTTTCTTGTTTCCACAAGTAGCTGACTTGTATCCTTTGCCTCCATACTTGTAGCATTCGCCATTGAAGGGAGGTTCATCCTTTGTATGCTTGCCACTTGGGGGCGTTTTTCCTTGAGGAAGTGTGGGCTTGAAGGAAGGCTTTGAGGTACTTGAGGAGATTCCACTGAAGGTTGTTGGTGTTGCAGTTGAAGCTTGCTTGTAGGTGAAGCACGTCTTGGGCTTGTTGTACTTGATGTCCTCTTGTACTTGACGCTTGGCTTTTATGGCGATGTGCACGAGCTCAACCATATCGTTGTAAGTTTGGAACTCGATGATGCGCTTGATTGGGTGGTTGAAGCCGACGAGGAAACGTTCCATTGTTTTCTCCTTGCACTCTTCAATGTTGGCGCAGATCATGTTGAGCTCCATTTGCTGGAAGTACTCTTCCACGGTCTTTTTCTCTTGACTAAGCGATTGAAGCTTGTTGAAGAGGTCACGCGTGTAGTAAGAAGGAACAAAGTGGGATATCATATGAGCCTTCATGTCATGCCAAGTTGTGATTGGGGGCTCTTCTCTTGCATCACAAGCAACTTGAACTTGTGCATGCGGAAGATTTTGTCGCTATGTCTACCATCTTTTGGTCGCTATAGTTGTGCATGCGGAAGGTTTTGTTGACCTTGAGTGCCAATGAGAGGTATTCTTCGGGATCATTTGAACCGGTGAACTTGGGCATCGTGAACTTGAGCTTGTCGAAGGTTTCTTCCTCATTGCGGTCACGGTGGCGGTGGTTGCCATGATGGTGACAGTCTTCATCTTCCATGCAATCATTGTGATGAGCTTGGTGAGCTTGTTGATGTGCTTGCGGTTGAGGAGCCTCATTTTGGGGAGGTGGAACATGGTTCTCACAATGTTGTTGAGGAGCTTGCTCTTGCTCTTAGCGTGGTTGATGACGAGGTTGAGGCGCTTGGGCCTCATGAGGGTGCTGCGGGTTAGGCACTTGGGCCTCATGACGAAGATTATGGTCTTGAGCCTCATGATGTGGTAGGCGTCGCTTAACATGTACAATTTGGCGCTCCATGTCTTGAAGTGGTGGAGGAGGCGCCTCGTGGTGACCATGGTGTCGGCATGGACGTTCATGACGGCGATGGCGAAGAGGAGGAACTTGGAGAGCTTCATGTCGGTGACGAGCTTGTTCCTCTAAGTTAGAGTCATCACTTGTTGTGTCAAGTATGTGTCGCGGGCGATAGTGGTGGACTTGAGGTTGTACTCGAGGTTCCACACGTGGTTCTTCACATGTTTGTGCTTGTTGGATCACTAGTGCCCTCGCGTGATGACGGTGTCCTTCTCGCCTTTCTTGGGGCCTTGAGGAGAAATCACCATCATAGCTTGACATGGTGGCATGCCGTAGGGAGGGTACATAGTGCGAAGAGCTTCATCTTCGACCACGGGGGCATCATTACATCTTGGAGCACTTGGATGATGATCTTGATGAAGAGGAGAACAATGGCTCGACGAGCTTGAAGAGCTTAATGCGCGTGAGCACGGTCTTGTGTTGTTTGTCATTCCGCTGATGAAGAGACAAAGCTTGTCATTATTTTTGGTGACAAAGCGTTGGAGCGCTTCATTTTGATGGCCAAAGTTGTGTTGCATTGCATGCATTTGTCTTTCGAGGCCATCAAAGCGGTTGTCGATGTTCTTAAACTCGGCTTGAGTCTCGCTGAATTTTTCATCTTGTCGCATCTCAAGCGCCTCGCAACGTTCGCGGAACTCATGTCGGATGATATAGTTCATGTATGGGCCTTGTTCTTCTTCTTGTGGAGGTGGTTGGCTTGACTCACCGTGGCTATCCATCATGCAAAACACACAAGGATTGTATATGGAAGTGGAATAGGGTGGTGTTAGCCTTTTATCTCACCTTGGGGATTGCACTGAACTGGGAGAGAACTATTAGCTTGCAAAGTGAAATCGCAAAGAAACCTCACACTAAAGAAAGTGCTAAGACTCTCAAAAGCTTTTGGTGGAAGGTTAGGGTTGTGGAATGCCAGAGAACCAACCAAAAGAAAAGGGATTGTCAAAAGTGGGTAAATCCAAACAAAACTCAAGTCAAAGGTAAAGGTCAACAACTCAAAAGGGTGACGGAAACCTACGACTATATACACACACGTGGAGATTGTTGGGATTGACACGACTATGAAAATGAGTAACAAAAATGTCCTAACTAAGACTACGCTTGGTGTCGTGCCAATGCAAGGAATGACGGTGACTCGTTTGCAAAGAGGAAAAATGAGCAACGGATTTGTGGACTTGCCTTGGGCTCTCTTCTTTCTCTCTTGCTTACAAGCTTGAGACTCTCTTTTGCTATGGGAGACTATTTTTTCTTTTTCTTTTTATTTGTATCTTTTTTTGCTCTCCCTTGATGCTACCAAGTCACTCTTGCTATTTCGTTTGCACTCTCAGTACCCAAGGACAAATGCACAATGCTCAAGCAAACACAAGATGACCCAATCTCGTGGGATAAGTACACACAAAGGAAGATAGGGTTAACAAGGTGACGCAAGTTATACCTTTGTTGGTGATGATGAACTTGGCATCAGTGGTGTAGGAAGATGTTCATGGGTCGTGGTGTCGATGAGCACAGATGTTGAAGATGCGGAAGCTTGTTGTTAGTTGCTGACACGCACATGGGACACAAACAAACAAGGAAATTAGCCAAAACAGAATAAGAGGAGAAAGCTGGCAAAATTTGGCGACCAGGCCGGAGACTCTGGGGTCTGAGGCAGGAGACTCTAGGGGGCGGAGACTCCAGGGTGTGAGACCGGAGACTGCGGGGTCGGGGCTTCTACTCCACTTGCTAGTGTTCTTGAGCAGAAAACCACGCCTTGGGGCCTCAAATCCGCGAAAAATTGGTCAAATTGGACTAGGAAAACGCAGGATAAAGCTGGACCAACACCTAAGACAAGATTTGGTCGGATCAAAACCACAAGTAACACTCCAAATCAAGAGATCGATCCAAAGGAAAATTTGGGGCTCTTTTTGGGGATTTTCAAATTTATGGTGGATAGAAGAAAAATTGGAGGGGAAATTCGTGAGCAACGAAGCTCTTGATACCAATATGTTAAGAGCTAACCTCGGGGGTGCACGATCTTTCATAAATTCTCGTGGAAATCGAGGGGGTGCAGGGGAAGGAGAGAGGGGATGAACACAGCGAACTCACGCATGAAGAACACGATGAACACACACACGCAAAACCATGATACAAGCCAATAGCTCACGCCGGCAATGACCGGTCTCGCGCAATCCCTAGTATCAGCGTCAGGCGAAGATCTCTCTCTCGAACCGGCACGGCGAGTACGGAGTCTTGGTGAGATATTGACGTCTTATCAAAGGGACTCCAATGCCAACGCCTTATACAACAAGGGAGGCACGATGCAAACTCCAACGAGGTGGGGGATATTTGGTGCTCCTCTATCAAAGGAGAATGAGGCAAGAACTAGATAGATCCAAAAGGGGTGTGCACTAATTCCAAATATCAAGCCTAGGGTTTACAATAGAGGTGGGGGCTATATATAGGCCAGTCGCTAGTTCAGGGGTACTTTAGGCAATAAACGGTAAAGTCTGAACGGATTTGGGGGTACATGGCCCAAAGGCCATAAAGGCTTTTCACATGCATGTCTCGGTTACACCAGAGACTCCAGGGTGTGAGGGATAGAGACTTCAGGGTGGCCGGAGACTCCGAGGCGGAGCAGGGACTCCGGGGTAGATTCCGGGATCGCATACAGAGAGTTCCAAGCAGGGGCCTGAATCCTTCCCGGAGTCTTGGGGGCGGAGACTCCAGGGTCGAAGGCTAGAGACTCCGGGGTAGCTAGGACGGAGACTCCGGGTTGCAGGGAAACTCTGGGGGTGCCGATGCTCTCGGATGAAGACTCCATGTGGGTGTACTGAATGCTCCAGACAGGGGTCTGGAGACTGGTCTGGAGTCCAGGCCGGAGACTCCGGTGCTCGAGGACAGAGCCTTCGGGCTTCAGGGCCGGAGACTCCGGGGCTTTAGCCTCAGTAGCATCTTCTTCACGTCCAGCTCCTTATACTTCATTCGTGGGGGTTTGGCGATGCGTTGGGGCTTCATATCTGATAATACATAGAGTAGTTGCATGAAGTAGCAAGCCATCCAAGGATGTATCAAAGTCACATGAGGAGAGGAGGGAGTTAACCTTAGCTTGTAGGAGTTTAGCTTATGCGCGAGTCATTGGTCCACTTGGGGGACTAGGTGGTGTAGATGTAGGAACGTCCGTAGGACGAGCTGCATCATTCATCTTCTCTTCCTACAAAAGAAATTTCTTTCATCATATAGACCAGTTTAGGATCTATTTCAGATTCCATGCCTTCAAGATCGGGATAGAGAATCGGTATTTTCTTAAGATGCCTAGACAGGATTCAGATTATCTCCCAATGATTTCTCCGGCTCTTCTACCCTTCGGGTGATGGTCAAATCTTCCATAAAATGAATCAAACCGTTCACGTCTATAGAATGTGATCTTGTATTTTATTCAATGAATTATAGGCATCTTTCAACTAGTACACATTCAATATAAGTTCGCAAGTAATCACTACAAATCATAGCTCGGGCTGTGGCGCTTATAGACACTGAGGCATAGCCTTAGTTGCCACGCTCGTGCTGGCATGGCAAAAAAGGCGCTAGGGATAACTGCGTTAGGGATTGTGCAATGGAGGCGCATTTTTTAGGTCGACACAACATGATCTGCAGAAGCTAGTGCTTTCATGGATAAGTAGTGGATGTGCCTCGTAACATTACTAAATACGGTGGGACTTCAGTGCCGTGTCACGTATTGCGAGTGTCATGGTTTGTACAACATCTCCGATCTAGATAATTAATTAAAGTGCCATTAATGAAAGTAAGAAGTGTACAATCATTAATTTAGGAAGCTAATTGGATTCAAATTGAAAATTCAATTTTATTGAGAGGATATTTATTACATCACATTACACTACAACCACTTCTTACACTCATCTTCTAGCAAATTATGAAAACAAAGAACTAAAAATTAACTACAACTAACCTAATTCTTCCACTTATCTATATGATAAGTGGAGAAATTTACCTAATCTAATCTTGAGCACCTCTCTATTATGCCAACACCCTATTGTGACAAACACAGCAACAGGTCCACCCTCCTCCAACGATGATGCTTTAATAATGGTGGCAGCGATGGCACCATGTCCGTAATGCTTCGCACGAGCTACTCTGATTGCATTAATGTGGATCTGAAAGAGATAATAGATCGATTACAGAAAGAACATGATGCAACAATGGATCGATTACATAAAGAACAAGATCCAACAACAGATCGAGTAGAGAAAGAATAAGATCCAATAGCAGATCAATTAGAGAAAGAACAAGATCTAAGAGTAGATCGATTAGAGAAAGAACAAGGTCCAACAGCATATTGATTAGAGAAAGAACAATATCCAACAACAAATTGATTAGAGAATGAGCCAGATCAAATAGCAGATCGTTTGAGAAAGAACTGTCGTCGGATTGAAGACATGTACGCCGAGAGGGGGTCCTCGAGGCGTGTGGTGAAAGGGGGTGTGAGGCGATGGTATTTCATAACGTTGAGCACACAAGCTTTACCCAGGTTCAAATCTGTCGGCTTTGGACGGATCCTACTCCTGCAAGAAATCTAGTAATATGGCAGAGCCGGAAGTACAGATTACAAGAGAGGTTCGCCTGTGCGAGTTGAGGTTGTAGATTGTGGGTGACCTAAAGGTTGTTCCCTAGGACGTCTTATATAGATGTCCAGCCTAGGGTTATAGGAGAGACCTATCCAGCTACGATACATAGTCAGTTACAGATTACATCTTGGACTACAAGTAACTAAACAGGCCTAAGTCGATAAGTCTTCTAGGCCTTCCTGTAGCCAGATGGACCTCTGTCTTCTCTCACCGATTGGGCTACCCGTGAAGCAAAGGTCTAACCCCAAAGTGGGCCACCCTAGTTAGCGAGTCAAAGTGGGTATACTCGGAAAGTATATCCCCAATAGTAGCCCCCGGAAGCCTCCAAGATCCAAAGTCGGATTTCATCGTATAGATTGATCTTTCTTTGGCTGTAGAGTCTTGAAGGGTTCCTGAAACTCCAAAAGAAAAGTAGGATCCGGGTCTCAAATTGAGTCGGACCTATGAGTACGTCATACGGTTTTCCAACTTGAAATTCAAACTAAGTCGGAACTTAGTCGCCGACGTAACCTGACATCAGTCAAGGCCAAGTCTCATCACTAAGAGACATTCCTGTCAGTGTGACCATTGGTGGGTCCGTTTTGCACGGAACCAAGGTACCGTTTTAATGCATGCACGGAGATCGAGGAGGCGTAGTCTTCTCGAGGAACTTGCCTGGTTCTTTCCGCGATGCGTGGTATGTTTTACTATTTGTTCACACGAATCTTGATGCAGGTGAGGCTTATAAGGGGTATAGATCTCCTCATTCTCTCTCACTAGCGTATGTGGCATCTTCTTCCTCCAAACGACACCATGCCCTTGCTCCCTTTTCCTTCCCCCAAATCCCACAGCGCCGCCCATCCAAGGTCACCACCTCCACCCAAATGGCTGACGCATCCTCATCCTGTACGACGATGACGACGGCGGTGGAGAAGAAGGAGAATTTCCATGGAGTCTAGATCTCCTGCGTCCTCGATGACAAGAAACTGTGCGTCATCAAGAAGGAAGGTCTCCTCTACGCCGGTGACTGGCGGAGCGGTTTCAACGAGGTTGTACCCACCCCTCGCGTCGGCGAGAGGGTTCACTTCGGCACTCACCTGGGCCAAGGTTTGAGTTTTCCCCCCTCAGAGTTCTTCTCTGAGGTTCTAGATCATTATGGAGTTAAACTCCACAAGTTCCCCCCAAACATGATTCTAGAGCTTAGCGCTTACGCTTCCTTGTGTGAGGGTTATCTTGGAATAAAACTGAGTCTTGTTTCTATCACCGCCGGTAATCCCTACATTACCGAAACACTAAGCCTGGCCCTTAGGAGAGACCGAGTCTACCCCAAGGTTATAGCCAGTGATTCAATGAAGAGGTGGTCGTCCATGTTCTTTTATCATAAGGACAAACCAGCTCCCGGCAAGCAAGAAGCTTTGTCGGCTTTTGTCGATGGTGCCGCCACGCCCCAAGAGTCTTGGGATGTAGATGCTCTAGCTCTCACTATAGATTTGATCCGTGCCAAGAGGCGAATTGAATATTTGATGAAGCATAAGGGCCTGAAGGGATCCGACCTAGTCCACTGTTGGCTGGCGCGTCGGATTCAACCCCTCCAATACCATGGTGACCGGCTCATGCACACGGTCACCAAGCGTAAGAAAGATATCCTGAGGATCAGCTTGCTCCCAATCTCGGACAAGGAGTATGATACCCAGATCAAATGGTTGATCAAGGAGCGGGATGAGAAGAAGATTCTAGACATTTCTCTGGATATGTATACTGTTGACAAGCCTTTGACACCAGTAACTTTCTGGCTGATTCTTTCATATTCAATGTTTTGCTCAATTATACTTTGTTATTTACTTGCAATACTGAGATATTTTGTATTTTAGTTTGCTGACCTCCCCGAGTTGGAGCTTGCTCCTCTCGAGGGATATCCGCCTGAGGATCTGGTTCCTCAGGAGGATGAAGATCTTGAACTACTTCCGGAGGCACTTACACGGAAGCGCAAAACTCCGACTGTCTCCGTGGGCACCCAGAAGGTGCCCATTGTAAAGAGGTAAACTTCCTTACAAGGTTATGTATATTAACTCGTACTCTTTCTAAATTGCAACGGTCTTACTCTGTTACCATCGAGGGCTAAAACAATTGCCAAGGGTAAGGCAAAAGGAAATCTGTGGAAGACTTTGCACTAGCAGAAGTTGACTCTGGTTTCAACTGCTGCCCCGCCTCCGACTCCTACCCCAAAGCCATCATCACCACCAGAGGGTACTTCCTCTCCGCATGTTGAAGATGTTTCGTCTCATTCTTCAGAGCCAGTGAACCTTGGTTTGCAGACCGGCGTCACCATGAGTGAGCCAGGACTTGACAAGGGTGAACCCTCAAAGGGTAATGATCCCTTAGCTAAGACCTTCACGGAGAACCTTCTATAGAATCCGGGTATTGCCAAACTTGGCCTTACTCAGAAGGAACTAGGGTCCAACGATCCCTTGGTTCGTGAGGGGGCTGAACACGCGAGTCCGAAGGAGTCCGGTGACGGCTACGACGGCAGAGCAGATGCACGACAGAGAGTTGACACCGGTTTTTTACCCAGGTTTGGTACCCTTAGGAGGAGGTAAAGCCCCTACTCCTGCTTGGTTGTATTGCTCGCTTGCCTCGCGAGGTTACAATGGTGGATGAAAGTCTAGGGTTTTAGATCTCTAGGATCTGGCCCCTTTGAGGTAGGAGATGGGCCCCTTATATAGGGCGGCATCGGCCCCCTCCCCCTGCTCCATAGACGGGGAGGGTCACCAAAGTGCCGTCCCTTATGTTCTTGGTCTAGGGGACTACTTTTTGGTGGACTCTGTCAAGCCCTCCGCGCTTCACTCCATCCTCCTGTAAAGTGTCCTTCGTTGATGTCCTTTTTATTTACCTGGTGCTCTCTACTTTTTCCTTACTTTCACTAAAACGGCAATTTAGAGTGCCTCATTTCCGATGCGGTTGATATTGGCTATACTTGTGGTTGGGGCAGTAGCCCCCGCTCCACGCGGTGCAGTTACCATTCTACCCCGGACACACTTGGGGGTATCCGAGGTTTGGGGGTACTAAATGAGGTCGCGGTAGCCTCCTCAGGGAGGTAACCTCATGAAGCTCATTCGGGCCCGCTCCCTAGAGGGGCACCCTTCCTCTTGAAGGCATCCCGCCTCAAGAAGGCGGAGGCCCTTAAGCTGCTGGGCCCGTCCAGCATGGAGACGTGGCACCCTAGAAGCCAGGGCTCTGATAGTAGCCCCCGGGCACTTGGCCTACACGTGTCTCCTAGGGGCCCGAAGGGGTAAACGGCCCCATACAATGGGTGGGCCCCTATGGTAACCCGGTCAACAAGGGCCCAGCTCGGCCGAATCCTAGACATGAAGCTCAACCGGCCGGGGGTGCTCGCTCGTAGATCTAAAACGCACGGTTCCTGCTTCAGGAGCCACTCCCACGACGCGACGGCGCGTGGGGCCCGACGGTTAATATCATGCAGGTGGCACTGTGATACGTCCTTTTGACCGGCGCGGTTAAAGGTGAGGGGAGAATCCTTTCACTCCCACTCTCCTGGTTTCTCCTTCCTCTCTTGCGCTTTCTAGTGGAAACATCCCTCTCCCTCTCCATGACACCCCCTCATTTCTCGGCTGAGGATAAGGGAAAGGCGGTGATGGCCGAGGAAGTGGAGCCCTCGCCGGTAAAGCACGGTTGAGGGTGTTGATGACTGCAAGTGCACAAATTGTTTGTAGCTAGTTTCGAAATAAAGTATCAATACCACAGGGAGCAGTAGGCGAAAGACTAAAATGCTTTTAACTAAAACTAAACGAAGTACTTAAGGAATAATTTCGAGATGCAAGAAAAGTAGAATTATTTCTAGGTTTTTGATTGAATGAAGCAATTAAAGTAAAGTAAAACTTAATGCAGAAATTAAGAATCGCATGTGTAAAAGAGCTTGGAACTGCAATAGGGAAAAAGGCATTCTCAGGGAGTGGTGGATACACCGCTAGTAATTTAGACTAAGCAATCAAGATTATTATAACAAATATTCTCATGATATGTATGTATGTGGGAGGAGATCCATATATGGACAAATAGGCAGCAACCACTCCTCGCATAATCCTTCACAACCACAACTGACAGATAAACGACATCAATCGTATTATGCCACTATTAAGGGATTTCTCCTGTGGCATGTACATGGCTTTATGAGTTCTCCTTGTTTCCCCAAGTTAGTACATAAAGAATGACAACAACTTTATAGTCAGAGTAAGTGCTATCATCCCACTGATAAGGATCAAGCCGATGATCCTAGAGTTTTGTCCCGATCTTTCATAGCGAGTCAACCAGATAGATGATTCTTTCAATAATGCGATGAACGTCACCTGAAGAAGAGGAACGAATCCAGTAAGTAACATAATGACGATCACCACGCCTCAAAACTGAGCATGGCAATCCTTGATGAACACAAGAACCTCCGTAGCAATCTCTATAAGAATCTGATAAACGGTATCGGCATCCCCAGAGGGATGATACACGGTGGAGCACAATATAGTTTTTAGACTAAACAACTGAACTCCACCAAACCCTAACTCGGCCAGCTCCTTACATGAGGGTGGGGGCACCCCACTAATTGGGTCGCGACTTGGTGGGATAGGCCCAAACCAAGCCCAAACTCACACAAATACTAATTGGCCCACTACATGACCAGGAACATATTTATTAAATTACAAAGACACGCCTAGCTTGGTGGAGTCTTGAAATTGGGCTGCACCTCCTCCGTCATGCCCATATCATCCTCCCCCCTTAAAGAAGCGTTGTCCCCAATGCGTGCGGGTCGGGTCAAAAAGGTGGCGTGATATGTACAATATCTTCACGCGTCTTCACCATATGCAAGTCTTGCTTTCCTTCCGCTCTGCATCCTCCCTCTCGGCTTGCTTGACTTGAAACATCCCTTGGCACCTGCACCTCCTTGCGTCTCCATACGAGCTTGGACCTAGGCGCCACCGTCTTCTTCTTCTTCTCAACTCTTGTTGGAACCCGTGGTTGCTGAACATGGACCTTCTTTGCACGACCTTGCATAAGATGAGTAATGCCTGGACCACACAACTGACGAACATGTCCATCCTTGCCTCTATCCATCCGCACAACTGTCCCAACAAAATGCCTCATAGGTGTGCTAACAAAACTGGTCTTGTTACCCCGTTGCACCACATGCACTGGAACATCAGGAGCACAACTATCATCCGTCTGAACACATGTGTCAACACAAACAACCTTCTGAACACATGCTGCAACATCCTTCCTCTCAGCAATAAGAGGATGCACTTCAACTGGCTTGTCACTAATAAGTTCCACTGGCTTGTCATCTATAGGCATAGCTGAAGCAATATCAACATTGCCGCACTGTGCATCATGCTCTCCTTCCTGCACCTTAGCTAGCCCAGATTTTGGCTTAGCCTTGCACACCTTCTCCTTATGTACCACCAGCTCTACATCAGACTTTATGTGATCATCCTGCATAGGCTTCACGGTCTGCTGTTTGCCACCATGCATAAAACAATATGTATTTGCTCTTCCACATGTGTAACGTTGCGATCATACTACCATGGACGACCAAGTAACATCCCACATACCTCCAATGGCAACACATCACACTCAATCTCATCAACATAATCACCAACTATAAATGGCACACGGACCTTATGAGTTACCTTCACCATACCGCAGCTATTTAACCACTATAGATGCTTAGGTTCAGGAATACGCCATGTGGACAACCCAATGCTGCCACCATTGCCTTGCTAATGCCATTAGTACAGCTTCCTCCATCAATAATCAACTTGCATGCTTTGCCTTTGATCATACACTGCGCCTGAAATAAATTCTAGTGCTGGCCCTTGTCAACTATCATGCAAGCATCGCCTTGTACCTTGTTGAGTTGCAAATTCAGCCCACTCAATGGTACAACATCCTCCACGACATCCTTAACAACATCAGCCTTAACAACATCAACCGCTAATTCTTCAGAAATCATGGCTGCCACCTTGCTAACTGTCGGCAATGGAACAACTGTCAACTTCTCATGAGTAGTCACAGCCGTCGCGACCTTCGGTATAAGAGCTATACTCTTGCCAACATCCACTATACCATTCACAACCTTGGGCGGCTGCTCGATTTCCTCCGTATACGGTAATATGAAACCATGACGGAGAAAACTTTTGTAGTCCTCCCAAGTATGAGTAAAACCATCTGTTTCCACCACCTCGGACCACCAACTGTCTAACTCCTTGTACACACGCCGGTGAGCAAGAACATGCCCATCATACCCACTAAATGTATCATTGTATTTGCGACATCAATGGAAACCCCGTTCCATGTGCCTTCCCCAATCTTGGTACTTCTGAACTATCACAAGTTTATGTAGGCACCAACTAAGCTCGGATGCATCATGTGCCACTCCATTCAGGATATCGAGATAGTCATTGAAAACAACACTAGACTTTTTGCCACGTGTACACCTCAAGCCCAAAGTATCTCCTGAAAAAGAATCCATCCTCGCAGGCAAAAACTTTCTCCGTAGACTGTTTGGTGATATTCGTGCACTTTCCGGAACTGGCAAAAAAAATGTGCGACTCCGCTGAAATTTGGATGCTCAAGCACATCACCCAAAACAAACAGGATAATTCTTGTCTGCCAAGGATCTAAATGCCCTGCATCTGCCTCCTCTTGGAAATTAAAAAAAAAGTCTCTTTTTAGTCATGAAGCAGAAATTCTATAGAACCAACTCTGTCACCTAGATGTAACAGAAGCCGTACTAAACAAATCTTCCTAACCCTTCTTTCTACAATCTGGGCGATCATCACACCAATCTAATATATTTCCACTGCTACACGTATACTACACGGCAGGAATCTCCACCTGCCTTTTTGTTTTTCCCGATCCGATTACACCAACCGGTCGAACAAACCAAACCTTCCTCTATTTTTTTCTTTTAATTCTTTCCTTGTTGTCCACGTGAAGCCAATCAATCCAGATCCAACTTCACACACAAATCTCCTCTTGCCTTTTTTTCTTTGTAGCTCACACGTTACGTACCAACAAAACCAAAACCTGCCAAACTGATTCCGACCGCGTCCGTTTCCTTTCCTTTCCTTTGCTCGTCCTGGAAATCCTAGACCGCACGGAATCACGTCAATTCGATCATCTTTGGACTCCTCGTGCGCTCCGCGACGAACAGAAAAAACTGACTGAATACACGTGTTCGGGCTGCTCGCTACACTGCCACCTAAAACCAATCTCGACGGAAATCGATCTGCATCAATGCGCCAGCCGCCAGGGTCATCTTTCCGATCGCCATGACCATCTTGCCGATTTGCAGCCGATCTACCCGTCAATAAACGAATAACCATCATCCTTGCCACCAACAAAACCTCGTCGACTAACGGATCAAAAGATCAGCCCGTCGACAAAAACTGCACCGTGATCAACCTGGCGCTCTGATACCAAGGTGATACGGATTGTTTGTCCCGATCTTTTACGATGCACCTCCTGATCCAAGGGATCTGATAGAAATCTCCCAATCATGAGATACATGTAACCTGAAGATGGGAAAATCCAATCCTGCGAGCAACTCGACGATGAATGACGAACCTCTCGCTAGAATAGATCAATCCAACAAGCAACTTGATGATAAACAACAAGTCTCACGCCAAAGCACGACAATCCTTGATGAACACAAGAACCTCCACATCAATCTCTATAACAGTCTGATAAACGGTATCGCCGTCCCCGGAGAGATGATACATGGTGGAGCACAATATAATTTTTAGACTAAACAACTGAACTCTCCCAAACCCTAACTCGGCCAGCTCCTTATATGAGGGCTGGGGCGCCCCACTAATTGGGTCGCGACTTGGTGGGATAGGCCCAAACCATGCCCAAACTCACACAAATACTCATTGGCCCACTACATGACCAGGAACATATTTATTAAATTACAAAGACATGCCTAGCTTGGTGAAGTCTTGAAATTGGGCTGTACCTCTTCCGTCGTGCCCATATCACCCACCGTCTACCAACAAGTAGTCCCCTTCATCGTGTCCCCATAAGAGGCAAATATTAAGGAGGTGCACAACTTCCAACATTAAGATGAAGACAATTAACACATACACATAATGATGTATAACATAATAATCTCTATCTTTTCTCAATCATATGCTAGGGTTTCTCCATCTCCCCAAGAACTAATGATCTACTCAGATATGGAGGCAATCAACATCATGGCAATGGCAATGGAAACAGTAAGTGAATAGTTCTTGTATAAATCCACAACGAGTATGGAAATTACAACAAGATCTAGATGGGGTGAAGATGGGATGGACAGAAATTTCAACAAGCTCGATCTAATGCAAAACTAAAATAATAATATAAAACTTATAAGATAGATTACAAGGTCTTAAAGATCTCCCCAAGCTTGGAATCAAGCCAGGCAGGATCAAATAACTCCTTGTTGGTACCTATTCTTCCTCCTGGGTAGGAAGAGTATTGCTTTCTTTCCCTGTGTTGCAAACTTTAGCTATGTTTGCGAGGCGGATGCTAAGCTCAGCCATGTCATATTGAATCTTCAAAATTTTCTTTTGGAGGAATTTCTTCTCATCTATCAAATCAAAAATAGTTTTAATTAAGAAACCAACTCTACCATCGATGTAATGACCTTTTTCTCAAAGTCTTTGCTCATCATTCAGTAGGAGTCAATCCCTTCTCCAATTGTTTCAACACATGCTTTCGAAGCTTTTTGCAACTGATAGATCTTATCATGAATCTCATCTTGCCGCACCTTCTTAGGCTTAAGAGGATACGGATCGAGAGGAGATTTATAATAGGATCCTATGTTGTGACGATAGGGATTAGGGAGATACTCATCTTTGCTATTTCCCCGCTCTGCTTGCCTCATCATCTCCATCATTTGCGGGAACATGTCCTCCCAGTATGGGAGAGGCTTGATCTCCGGGCTGGACGATCATGATGATCCTTTAGGTTCTACTTCTTGGATTCTCTTCACAGGCTTCTCTTCTTTATTCCTCCAAATCTTGTTGACATGGAAGGGTTGCATGGCTTTGCTGCACGGATATTGTTAGAAGGGGCTTGTATAGGGATGGCGAGGATTTTTCGAGGCTGCAGGCTGTAGCTCTGCGAAAACTTAATGGAAAAGGTTAGACATGGTCCGCTTTAAAAGGGGAGGTCAAAAACCCTAGCCACAGTTCGTAACGATCAACTATACGGGCGCGGCCCGTATAGATCCTGCCGTATAGTTATGAACCGACTATAGATTTTTCTTCTATGGTGGAACCAACTATATGGCCGGAACTATACAGGCGGGAATTTTTATCCTGCCGTATAGTTGGTCATTAAATCTTCTGTACTCCGAATAAAAAATTTGGAGACTGGTTGATATTTATACGACGGCAACTATACGGGCGAAATTTGTATTCCTACCGTATAGTTGGTCGTTAAACCTTTAGTACCCTAGAAAAGAATTCTGATGAAGGCATTGATATCTATACGAAGGCAACTATACGGGCAGAATTTTTATTCCCGCCGTATAGTTGGTCGTTAAACCTTCAGTACCCTAGAAAAGAATTCTGAGAAGGCATTGATATCTATACAAAGGCAACTATACGGCCAGAATGGCAACTATACGGGCGAAATTTGTATTCCTACCGTATAGTTGGTCGTTAAACCTTTAGTACCCTAGAAAAGAATTCTGATGAAGGCATTGATATCTATACGAAGGCAACTATACGGGCAGAATTTTTATTCCCGCCGTATAGTTGGTCGTTAAACCTTCAGTACCCTAGAAAAGAATTCTGAGAAGGCATTGATATCTATACAAAGGCAACTATACGGCCAGAATTTTTATTTCTGCCGTATAGTTGGTCGTTAAACTTTTAGTACCTTTCATAAACGGAAGGGGTGACGTCGAAACAACTATAAGAACGTAACTATACAGCCGGAATTTTATTCCCGCCGTATAGTTGGTCGTTAGACCTTCTGAATCCACCAAATAATTACCTACTTCTCCAAAAATTCTTTATTAATCTAAAACTTAATGAAATATCACATTTTGATAGAAAAATGACAACTTAAATTTTCGACCAATATTAGCATCCCTTGAACAGGATTTTAGCATTATCAAACTTCTTTTTCTTCGCTAGAGCTTTAAATGTTCCTTATTTAACACAAGCTCAATTAAAACTTAATTGAAAATTTAAAAACATACCGAAACCTTTATTTCGCATGGGTTGCCTCCCATGAAGTGCTTTTTTATGGTCAATAGCTTGACCATAGTGTTGCTTATTTTGTCTCTATTCCATCCTTCTTGCAGTTGCCATTCCTTGTATATCTTTGCTTAATCACCTCTTTTGGGGTGATCACTTGTATGGTGACTGCACTTATATCTTCTTTTGCTCGATAATGCTTCAAGTGTTGTCCATTTACCACCCATGAAAGAGGGGGTGTTTTTTCCTAGAGCTTCACTTCTCCCGATGAATAAGCTTCTTCAACTATATAGGGGCCTTCCCACTTTGATCTGAGCTTTCCTAGAAACAACTTAAGACGAGAATTATAGAGAAACACCTTGCCTCCACTTTTAAAGGCCTTATTTTCTATTTTTCTATCATGCCATCTTTTCACTTTTTCTTTAAACAATCTAGCATTCTCATAAGCCTCACTTCTAAACTCATCTAAAGCAAGGATATTTAATAAACGTTTTTCTCCTACTGCTTTAAGATCATAGTTTAGGTTCTTGATCGCCCAAAAAGCTTTGTGTTCCAATTCTAAAGATAAATGGCATGCCTTACCATATACCATCTTATAAGGTGGCTGATGACCCACAAGTCTAGGGGGTGTATCGCAGTATTTTCGAGGGAAGTGAAACCCAATTTATTGATTCGACACAAGGGGAGCCAAAGAATATTTATAAGCCTTAACAACTGAGTTGTCAATTTAGCTACACCTGGAAACAATCTTGCTCACAGCAGTTTATCAGTAGCAACAGTTTTGTAGTAGGAATAGTAAAGTAGCAGCAGTAGTAAAGCAAAGACAGTAGTAACAAAAGCAGTAAACAGTGGGATTCGAGTGCGGTAGGGATAGGGATGGATGGACGGGCGTTGCATGAACAAGACAATTCACATAGCAATCAGAACATAAGGCAATTGCAGATAAATAAGATAAATCATCCAAGTACTAGATAATCCTAGGCATGTGTTCCATATATAGTCATACGTGCTCGCAATGAGAACTTGCACAACATCTTTTGTCCTGCCAGCCCGTTTGCAGCGGGGCCTCAAGGGAACTACTGGCAATTAAGGTGCTCCTTTTAATAGAGCACCGGAGCAAAGCATTAACACTCCATGAACACATGTGATCCTCACATCAAAGCCATTCCCTCGGGTTATCCCGATTTCTGTCACTTCGGGGCCATTGGTTCCGGACAACAACGTGTGTATACAACTTGTAGATGAGACCAAAAACAATACTATCATAATGAATCAATAACATGTTCAGATCTGAAATCATGGCACTTGGGCCCTAGTGACAAGCATTAAGCACAACAAGTCGCAACAAAGTCATAAAGCACTAATAAAAGATACTAGGCACCATGCCCTAACAATCTGATGCCATTACATGAACAATCTCATCCAATCCCTACCATCCCCATGGCCTACAGCGGGGGATTACTCACTCATAGATGGGGGAAACATGGATGGTCGATGGAGAAGCGATGATGATGATGATGATGGCGATGATCTCCTCCAATTCCCCGTCCCGACAGGGTGCCAAAACAGAGTTTCTGGTAATATTTCGTGGAATCTGGTGGTGGCGGCGGAGCGGGACTCCTTCTGGAAAAACGTCGACCCCCCCTGAGTTTTTAGGTCAGAAGGGTTCTTATAAGCGAAGAGGGAGACCGAGGGGGTGCCTGGGGGCCCACACCATGCCCTGGCGCGGCCAAGCCCAGCCCGCGCCTGGGGGTGGTGTGGCCAGCCCCTGGCCCTCCTCCGTCTCGTATTCTGGCTCTGTGAGTCTTCCAGAAAAATAGGCACTTTGGCTTTTGTCCCGTCCAATTTCGAGAATATTCATTTTCTGACTTTCCTAGAACCAAAAATAGCAGAAAACAGGCAGCTGGCACTGTGGCTCTTGTTAATAGGTTAGTCCAAGAAATCATATGAAAAGTACTCCAAAGTGTGGACAAAACACAAGAAAGGAGATAAAACCAAGCATGGAACATCAAAAATTATAGATACATTTGCAATGTATCAACATCCCCAAGCTTAACTCCTGCTCGTACTCGAGTAGGTAAGTGATAAAAAGAAAGAATAATTTTTGAGGTGACATGCACCATCATAAACTTGATAAAAGTACTTGTAAAACATTCAAAGCTAGGATCATAGTACTTCAATCATAACATGAAAGACAAAGTTCTAGCAATAAGACAAAGAAACTATGATGCAACATGAAAAGGCACAAACAAAAGATTTATGAATAATAATGCTTTGCAAGACGTTTGTTTGTTTCACATAAAGAAAACATAGCATAGTGGCATTCAGCTTGTCCCTCATAGAGTAGCAAACATAAATGCATAGGACACCTTCAAAGTTCATAAGAGTGACTAGATACAAATAGTTTAAAACAAGCAATATCAAGGTATGCATTAATCAATAAGTCTTGGGACAATGCACATAGAACTAAGAATGGCCACTATGCTCTCAAAGTAAGTGCATAAAGATAGAAGGTGGAGACTCAATGTAATGGTGGAAGAAAGGCCTTCATAGAAGGAAGTAGGGATTCAAGTCTCATAAAGAGCTCCCATACATTATGGTACTTATAGCTTTCAGCTCTCATTGCCCCTATCATAAGCATCTCGAAGTGATTAAGGTGAAAGTGAGGTCCAATCTGAATTATATGCTTGACAGACTATAAACTGAAAATCCCATGTCCCTTGAGTACGAGGGCCACTCCTCATGCTACTCAACTTTAGTTACCGGTAAGTTCTTGTCATCGTAAATATGTGCGTATCATAGAGAACCGCCAATGGGGAACCCCTTGCCCAATGATACTGAAGAATCCCCATATCAAAATGACAAGGCAAGCAGACAATGAGTATCTCAGCAATCTTCTTATTTACCATGGGAAAATGGTGCTTTTTCTCTGTTTCCTCTTTTCATAAATCTCTTTTTTTTCTCAATAGTTATCTCTCTTTTTTATAAGAAGAATGCTTCATAAATATCATTATGGTTACGCTGCAGGTTTCCACCATGTCAGCATGGATTAGACCAGCAGTCCAGGCGTTTCTCTACCACACATACATAACTCCATGGACTTACAAGCTCCCCTTTTATTTCACACCGACGACATCCGCAAACAAAAGAGCATGGTATCAACTGGGTATATATTTACAAGTGTTGAAAGCGTTCCCCGTGACAGCACGGTTCTGCTAATCCCCAGCCTATAATTTGCAAGCATATAACTTTCATGGACAGTCACAATGGTTCAAGTTTATTAAGGGCAAGAAAAGTAAAGTGTGCCATCAAGTTCGTGAGAGCTTTAATCACTAGTTTTCTCATAACAAGTTTAATTTGGAACGTAAACAAAAACATGAATATACTTGGAATAGCATATGCTAGTAGGTAGGTATGGTGGACTCTTTGGAATAACTTGGTTTAGGGAGTTGGATGCATGAGTGGAACTCATACTTGGTTGTGGAGGCTAGCAAAAGACTGGGAGCGACAAACTAAGAGAGCAATAATGGCCATAATCATGCAGAGCGACAACACATCATTGAACAAAGCATAAAGTGATACTACAAGTTGAAAACTAAAGGATCATAAAGGCTATGGTGACTTGAGATAGTCATAACATGGTGTGAGCATGTGCCAAGTCAACCCAAATAAAGCATCAAAGGAGAATACCACTATATTATGCCTTAATATGCTAAAAGAACGCATGATTCATCCAAGGCACATTAAGCAGTCTCAATTGTTTATAACAAGTCATGCTACAGCAAATAATACTAAGCATGAAGCCAAAACAATATCAAGCATGGCATGGCAAAGCATAGGCCACAGTCAAAAACAAGCTCTTTTTACCACATAAGTATGAACTTTCCTACTCTTTTTCAAACCAAACCAAACTATTTGCAAACCAATGTATGAAAGAGGGGGTCCAACCAATTTAGTCAGCAAACTAAGCAAACCAAGCAAACGGAAACCAAAACGAAAAACGAAAAAAGAAGACGCTCCAAGAACAACACAACTGTGCATGAAACAATAAAAATGAAGCGTTTGGAAGAAATCTGGGATTTTTATTGATAAAGAAGGGGATGCCTTGGGCATCCCGAAGCTTTGACGCTTGTACTTCTTGGATATTTCTTGGGGTGACACGCGTGGCATCCCCAATCTTGAGCTTTAGTCCATCCTTCATCTCATTACTCATTCCTTCCATACACCTGAAATTTTTCCTTCATACAAAACTTCACACAATCTTTATTAGCAACATTAGTGCACTCAAGATAAATAAGTCTTATGGTTCAGTTCTAACACCAAATAAACTTCCATTAAAACACAAGCTACTGTAGCACTTCCCTCAAAAATCTCAATTCCCCAAAAGAACTCAAAAAGGAACCAACAAGAATCAAATGCAGAAAATGGCAGAAATTTGTCAAAACAGACCAGCAGGTAAAGACGAATTTTTTCGAAGACCTTCTGTTGCTCAAATCAAAACATGTTGAACTAACGGAAGTTAGATAACAACCTGGGGCAGAAGCACAAAAATTCACGCCTCAAAAAGACTTTCAGAGATTTTACACGAATTTTTACGGTGAAGCACAGAAATCTGTTTCGGGACAGCAACTTTCCCAATCATTACTTCTCTCTCATTAGAGGTTACTCTTGGCACAAAAAGCAAATAAAAAGGATAAAGAGCGGTTATTACAGAGGTAATAACTTTCAAGACTCATCTAAAACTTTTGGGTTATCTCCCAATAAGTACTTTTCTTTAACGCCTTTAAGTTAGGCATAAGCAAAAACATAAAATGGATAGAATAGAAGTAAGCGGAGATAATCATGATGAAAACATTGTTTTGTTCAATGAAATCCTTTCGTTAACAAGGTTGATCAGGTCTTGTTACCAAAACAATTTCATATCAGACAAAACTTTGTATTTCACTAATGATTATGTTACCTCAACCTTGATAGCAATGGTCCCAATCATAATAGTTTCAAATTTTTCTCTTGGTATGGGACAATATATTTCTCCAACTTGAATGCCCTCAATATGTTCAATTGAATTGAAACCATAAGTCCTTTCAATCTTCTTGGGGAAATATGCAGTATGTTCCTTGTCATTAACATTGAAGGTCACCTTCCCTTGATTACAATTAATAACAACTCCTGCAGTGTTTAAGAAAAGGTCTCCCAAGAATAATAGACATATTATCATCTTCAGGCATAATAGTTTGAGAGGATGCTCTCATAAGAAATAAGAGTTGAAGTAAAAGAGCATCAATAAGAAAATTCAAAACACATTTAAGTCTAACCCACTTCCTATGCATAGGAATCATGTATGCAAATAAATTTGCAAAGAACAAAGTGACAGGCATAGGAAGATAAAACAAGAGTAACTTCAAAACTTTCAGCACATAGAGAGGTGTTTCAATACCATGAAAACTTCTACAATCATATTTTCCTCTGTCATAATAATTTTCAGTAGCCTCATGAATAAACTCAACAATATAACTATCACATAAAGCATGCTCTTCATGATCTACAAGCGCTAGAGCTTTATTATAAACATTTTCAAAAGAAACATCAGGAACATAACATTCATTCTCCTTTAGTAAGCATGGGGGACAATCAAATAATGTAAGGGATAAAGAGTTACTCTCATTAGAAGGTAGGAATGGGTAGCTAATCCATTCTTCCTCATTTTGTTCATCACTCTCCTCCTCTTTTTCATCTAATGAGATTTCAGGTTCACCAATTTCTTCTTCCATAGGATCCTGCAAGGCATTAGTCTCTTCTATTTGTGGAAAGCATCTATTAAAATATTCAAGAATATAGCCATTTTCATCCTTGTAATTATCAAAGAAAAATTTAAGTATACCATAAACCTCATATTTGTAAGGTGAATCATCAATATTTTCAAGCAAACTAGCAAGTTAAAAAGCACCCTTCCAAGCAATAAATTCTTCAATTTGTTCCGCATCATAAAATTTATAAATTATTTTAGCATAAGAAGATATGGTATCATTATCATTATACTCACATTGAAAAGGGAGGTGTTTATACCTCTTTCTGCAACAAGATTCATCACAGCAATAAGTAACATTATAAGTAGAGCACACATTTCTAGCAATGGTATACAATCTATCAATTTGTTCCCATAAGTGTTTCCCTTTTCGTGACAAGCGGTGTTCCTTATAATAATATTTTTGATCTTCCATAAACCCACCTTGCCAATAAGCTTCAGTTTCAAAGAAACCAACCATTGATAACAAGCATGATAAGGAAATAATAAACTTAGCTTGAACAATAGTGATTCCAAGTGGACTTGATAAATAAAGCTATGCTCCCCGGCAACGGCGCCAGAAAATAGTCTTGATGACCCGCAAGTATAGGGGGTGTATCGCAGTATTTTCGAGGGAAGTGAAACCCAATTTATTGATTCGACACAAGGGGAGCCAAACAATATTTATAAGCCTTAACAACTGAGTTGTCAATTCAGCTGCACCTGGAAACAATTTTGCTCATAGCAGTTTATCAGTAGCAACAGTTTTGTAGTAGGAATAGTAAAGTAGCAACAGTAGTAAAGCGAAGACAGTAGTAACAAAAGCAGTAAACAGTGGGATTCGAGTGCGGTAGGCATAGGGATGGATGGACGGGCGTTGCATGAACAAGACAATTCACATAGCAATCAGAACATAGGGAAATTGCAGATAAATAAGATAAAGCATCCAAGTACTAGATAATCCTAGGCATGTGTTCCATATATAGTCATACGTGCTTGCAATGAGAACTTGCACAACATCTTTTGTCCTGCCAGCCCGTTTGCAGCGGGGCCTCAAGGGAACTACTGGCAATTAAGGTGCTCCTTTTAATAGAGCACCGGAACAAAGCATTAACACTCCGTGAACACATGTGATCCTCACATCAAAGCCATTCCCTCCGGTTATCCCGATTTCTGTCACTTCGGGGCCATTGGTTCCGGACAACAACATGTGTATACAACTTGTAGATAAGACCAAAAACAATACTATCATAATGAATCAATAACATGTTCAGATCTGAAATCATGGCACTCGGGCCCTAGTGACAAGCATTAAGCACAACAAGTCGCAACAAAGTCATAAAGCACTAATAAAAGATACTAGGCACCATGCCCTAACAATCTGATGCCATTACATGAACAATCTCATCCAATCCCTACCATCCCCATGGCCTACAGCGGGGGATTACTCACTCATAGATGGGGGAAACATGGATGGTCGATGGAGAAGCGATGGTGATGATGATGGCGATGATCTCCTCCAATTCCCTGTCCCGGCAGGGTGCCAAAACGGAGTTTCTGGTACTGTTTCGTGGAATCTGGTGGTGGCGGCGGAGCGGAACTCCTTCTGGAAAACGTCGAATCCCCCGAGTTTTTAGGTCAGAAGGCTTCTTATAGGCGAAGAGGGAGACCGAGGGGGTGCCTGGGGGGCCCACACCATGCCCTGGCGTGGCCAGGCCCAACCCGCACCTGGGGGTGGTGTGGCCAGCCCTCCGCGAGTCTTCCAGAAAAATAGGCACTTTGGCTTTTGTCCCGTCCAATTCCGAGAATATTCATTTTCTGACTTTCCTGGAACCAAAAACAGCAGAAAACAGGCAGCTGGCACTATGGCTCTTGTTAATAGGTTATTCCAAGAAATCATATGAAAAGTACTCCAAAGTGTGGACAAAACACAAGACAGGAGATAAAACCAAGCATGGAACATCAAAAATTATAGATACATTTGCAATGTATCAGTGGCATACCCATTGGATTTTTAAACGCAGTACGGTGTGTCCAAAGAGTGTCATTTAACTTGTATGACCAATCTTTTCTTGATTTGTCCACCGTCTTCTCGAGTATGGTCTTTAATTCTCTATTGGAGAGTTCCTCTTGACCACTCGTTTGAGGATGATATGGTGAAGAAACATGGTGAGTTACTCCATATTTGCAGAGGATTCTTCTGAAAGTTCCTTTCATAAAATGAGAACCACCGTCAGTGATTAAAAATCTAGGAACTCCAAACCTGGGGAATATAACATCCTTGATCATCTTCACTGAGGCAGCTGCATCTACATGGCTTGTTTGAATAGCTTCAACCCATTTAGTAACATAATCGACAGTAACAAGAATATGAATGTAACCATTTGATGCTATAAAAGGTCCCATGTAATCCATTCCCCATACATCAAAGGGTTCGATTATAAGACTATAATTCATTGCCATCTCTTGTCTTCTACCTATATTACCCCTTCTTTGGCAAGCATCACAGTGTTCTACATACCTGTGTGTGTCCTTGAGCAAGGTGGGCCAATAGAATCCGGATTGAAGTACCTTTGATGCAATTCGCTTGCCTGCATGATGTCCTCCATACGGGTTGTCATGACAAGCTTGCAAAATTGCATTCATTTCATGGTTAGGAACACACTTCCGAATCATTCTGTCAGGTCCATGACGATATAGATACGGATCATCCCAAAAATAATATTTAAGATCATTAAAGAATTTCATTCTTTGATTTCTTGTCATACCAGGAGGTGCAAATTTTACTGCGAGATAGTTAGCATAATCCGCAAACCAAGGATCAGCAATTTCAACATTTGCTAAATATTCTCCTCAAAATGACTCATTTATAGGTACGGGGTTAGTAATTATTCCCTCCATCCTAGAGAGATGATCTGCTACTGGATTATCCTTACCCATCCTATCTACCATTTGCAAATCATATTCTTACAGTAATAAAACCCACCTAATCAACATGGGCTTCACATCCTTTTTCACAAGGAGGTGATGCAAAGCTTGGTGATCCGTATGAACTATTACCTTAGAATTAATGATGTAAGATCTAAATTTGTCACAAGCAAAAATTATAGCTAGGAACTCTTTTTCTGTAGTAGCATCATTTTTCTGAATCTTATTAAGAGTTCTACTAGCGTAATAAATAACATTTAAATTCCTTCCGTCTCGCTGTCCTAACATAGCCCCTAAGGCATAATCACTAGCATCACACATGATTTCGAAAGGTTCATCCCAATTTGGAGATTGCTTGATGGGTTGTTTTTAAGGTGCTCAAAAGCTGCAATGCAGTCACGATCTAAGTAGAATGGAGTTTCTCTCTCAAGAAGGTTGGTGAGAGGCATAGCTATTTTAGCAAAATCTTTTATAAAACTCTTATAAACACCTGCATGTCCCAGAAACATTTTTAAGTTTTTTATGTCCTGAGGTATTGGAAGATTTTCTATAGCATTTATATTAGTTTTATCTATTTCTATACCTTCTCCGAAACCTTACGCCCAAAAACTTTACCTTCTCTTTCCATGAAACGGCATTGTTCCCAATTCAAAACCAAATTTGATTGCCTGCATCTTTGCAAAACTTTGGTTAAATTGTAAAGGCAATTATCAAATGTTGTTCCACAAACAATGAAATCATTTGTTAGAACTTCCATAGTCTTCTCAACAAGGTCATCAAAGATTTTTAAAACACATTCTTGAGAAGTCACAGCTACATTACATAAGCCAAAAAGAATTAATCTATAAGCATATGTGTCATAAGGGAAAGTGAAAGTTGTTTTCTCTTGATCTTTCGGTTGTATAGCAATTTGAGAATATCCAGAATAACCATCAAGAAAACAAAAATAAAAATTATCTAAGTCTTTCTAAAATTTTATCCATAAATGGTATAGGTTTATGATTCTTCCATGTCTCATGGTTTAGTTTCCTAAAATCAATGCACATGCGATATCCAACAATAGGTTTTACAGGAACTAGCTCACCATCCTCATTCATAGCAGCATCAAGACCCCCTTGTCTTGGTATGCAATGAGCTGGGCTAACCCAGTTACTATCAGAAATAGGATATATTATGCTAGTATCTAATAAGCGTATAACCTCTTTTCTTATTACTTCCTTCATTTTCAGATTAAGCCTTCTTTGTGTATCAACTACATGTTCAGCATGATCAAGCATGGTAATCTTATGTGTTACAATAGATGGATCTATTCCTTTAATATCACTTAGAGCATATCCAAAGGCTTCACGGTACTTAATCAAGATCGAAATGAGTTTATTTGTTTCATTTTCTGATAGATTTTTACTAATAATAACAGGACACTTATTTTCATTATCTAAAACTCATACCTCATATCGTCTAGAAGTTGTTTCAATTCAATTGACGGAGGTTCTTCATCTCCTTTTCTTACCAGTTCTTCATAGTCATGTGGATTTTGTGCTTCCGGAACTGAATCAAGGTAATCATCCATGTCTCATCTCTCCTCATCATCTGGTGCTTCCTACCAATTAATTAGGCTCCTCTCTAATTCATCTTGTGGAGTACTGAAATGAATTGCAGCTAGCTCGGCAATCGTTTTCTCTTGATATCTTCCACTTCATATGGCCTCTTCTTTAGTTTGGCAAAGTGGAATGTCATTTCCTCTTCTCCAAACATCATTGAAATAGTCTCCTTCTTATTATCAATTCGAGCTTTGGTTATGGAAACAAAAGGCCTGCCTAAAAGAATAGGACAAAAAGAATCTCGAGGCATATCAACAATATGAAAATCAAGGGGGTACATGAGTAATCCAATAAAGACATAGATATTTTTGATAACACCTTTCGGTTTTATATTAGTTCTATTAGACAATTTAATAGTAGTGTCTACCAGTTCGACATCTGGATTATTTAAATTGTAGCGAAGTTCCTCATAAAGTGATGAAGGCATAATGCTTATAGTGGAAATCGGCTCACAAATTCCATATAAGAAAGTTTCTCCACAATATATAGGAGTCATAGGTTTAGAAGTTTCATTACCTCATACCTTACGTTTGATGAATTTTGAGGTTTCAAAGTCTAGCATAACCACTTCATTATCCACTGTTCGTGCTTCCATAAGATCCTTCAATATAACATTATTTATATTGGTAGCTTCGGGGTTCTTTCCTGGTTTCTTTAATCTTCTCTTTATTTATTCTTCCTCTTTTTTGCTTTTTCTTGATATTCTCTTGAATAGGTGCAGAGGAGAACTCTTCCATTAGCGCACTTTCTCTTGCACACTTCCTTTCTTCAAGGGGTTTATGGGGTTCCCATTCTGTAGGTACCTGTAAATGCCCTGCATAATTCTCAATAATTTTTCTTTACTGAGTAAGAATCAATACCAAGGGTTTTAATCATTTCACAAGTCCTGTCATCTCCAAGTAAATCGTTAACACAAACATATTCAGAAAAACTATTCGTAATGTTCTCCTCATTTTTAAGTTTTTCCATTGCCTCCCTCATTTTCATTATTAATTTCCAGGCTTCGTCATAGGTATAAGATAGAAAACTACCATTAGAAGCTGTGTCTAGGTTCATTCTATTTTTATTATTAATCCCTCCATAAATAGTGTGAGTGTCTAGCTTCACTCCTTCCTCCTGTAAAGCGTCCTTCGTCGATGTCCTTTGTCTTTACCTGGCGCTCTCTGCTTTTTCCCTCCTTTCACCAAAACGGCAACTGAGAGAGCCTCCTGCCACCAGATTACCTGCCCTGGCCCTACGAAAGGAGGGCGGACCGGGTCCTCTTTTCTGAGGCGGTTGATATTGGTTGTACTTGTTGTCAGGGCCATAGCCCCTGCTCCACACGGTGCAGTTACCATTCTACCCCGGACACACTCGGGGGTATCCGAGGTTCGGGGGCACTAAATGAGGTCGCAGTAGCCTCTTCAGGGAGGTAACCTCGCAGAGCTCATTCGGGCATGCTCCTTGGAGAGGCGCCCTTCCTCTTGAAGGCATCCCACCTCACGAAGGCGGAGACCCTTAAGCTGCAGGGCCCGTCTAGCGTGGAGATGTGGCACCCCAAATGCCAGGGCTCCAACAGAAGAGATCTAGAAGCTGGCTCTCCATTGCCTGGAGACCCAAAATATCATAGCAGAGGAGCAGGCGCAAGAAGTTCAGGACATCAAACTCTTTTTATTGTATTTCATATCATATCCTCTAGCCCCCAAGCATGAAGTTGGATAGGAACCCGGATTTATGCTTTTATAGGATGCCAAAGAATGAACTAGTATAGCCCCCCAAGGCTCGTGCTGATATTTAACTTAGTTAAAATATTATCCCGAGTCTTAGTAGACTTCTAAATCTGGTTACCATTCCGACTTACGGAAAGTTAATGCTTATAACCAGGATTTGTTAAAGAATATCTGCAACAAGTAAAGAGAGATCGGAGCTCTCCGACTTGAAATGCACAACTTAAAGTCGCAAAACATGAAGCTGAAGGTAAGCATTTCAGGCTTCATTTTCAGAGTCTGTTTTTTGAGTTGCAGTCGAATATTTATTCAACTTCATTTCTTGCTGCTCTAGAACTTTTGAAACAGTCCTGCAAAATGATTCAACAAGTTGAACATTATAAAGTCTTGGAGGTGGAGAATGCTGACTTGCGTGCTAAGCTGGAAAAACTGAAGGTAGATCATGAGACCAGCATCATCAGTGTTCTTGAATCCAGCAATCACGCCACCGAGCTGCGTGACCGCACCATATCCAAACAAGACAAAACAATATTGGACTTTAAAAATTCCTTGGACAGGGAGAAGGATACCTTTGAAGCTCTTCAGAATGAACTCCAAAGTCTTTGAGACGAGAATACCAAAGTAGATGATGCTATCTTAGGTAATTTTGCTGTCTCTGAATTGTTGTTTTTCTGACTTTGTATACTCGGATATATGGTTGACCTTGCTTTTTTATTTGTAGGTCCTCTCAACATTCTTGATGCCTCTTCCTCTAAGTCTCGGACTAGCCGGCTTGTCACTGTTGGGGACCTGATCCATGACTTCCGCTAGTCCCTGGAGGAAATAGTTGAATTCGTCCAGCTATCCGGCTTGAACTCAATGTCAGCCTTTGAGCTACAAGACTAGGCGAACAATATGCCCAAGCTTGTTAAGGATTGGAACATGTCGTATGCATGCACAGTGGCACAGAATGCACTAAGAATGGTAATGAGCCACCATGGAAATATGGCAAGTTACCAAGGGTTATTCAACTGTTGATGAAGACGGCAATGCGCACAACATTAAAGAGATCTGGGATGCTTATGCCGGATAAGCCCCTCGCGTGGCCGAGCTGACCAGCTATGATGAGCCGTTCTTCACGCCTGTTGAAGTGCCACCTCCTCCCAGGGAAGAAATTGCTGAAGTTTCCGAAGATGACAAGTAGACTAAGTCTGACATACTCCTCTCAGAAAGATATCAGGGTGGTACGGGTGATGTTTCCAGCGAGCCGACAAATGCTTTGTCTCCACCTGCATCGTAGCATGTACTAGAAAAATAATGTGTTATTCTGAAAAACAATCTGATTGTAATAAGTAGAATATTATTTTGTTGTGCTAGTTTGTAAGAACTCATGCTTTACTTCTTTAGCACTTTTTCCTTTTTATTTTTGTACTTGAAAATTATTTAAGCACTGTTTTGTCCATACTTATCATTTATCTGGCTTTACGCCTTGTCCCTTTCGTGAGCTGAAAACCTTCAGGATGGAAACTTTGCCGAGCAATGGAGCTCAATTGCTAAACCAGTTTAAACCCAGAATCAAAGTTGGCTTCTAGTACCAACAATTCACTACTCGGAAAATACTTCTATCCAGCAATCAGACAAAAAACCCAAGTATAAACTAGAAAATTTAGACTTATACCCGAAGGTAGCATTTTTGGAATCGTAAATATAACCAGAATAAACATGAGCATAAAGTACTTTCAAGTATTCTGTGATTTTCGACTATGACATGATCATTCGGAAATAAGATGGTACATAAAAAACAACTCAGAAAAAATTGAGGAGACCAATACTTTGTTTCACTTTGAACATGTACATGGATATAATTACAAAGAAAGAAATTTAAGAATAAAAGGGACGTAGCAGAGCAATATTCCATGGACGGTCTATTTCATCCGGATTTGTACTGCCTCTAGCTCTCTTTCTTTTTTTAGTAGCAGGTCTTTCTTTTTCTGGCCTCATGTCAGTTAGGTAGTAAGAACCATTGTGCGATACTCGACTAACCATAGAGGGCCCTTCCCAAGTTTGTGCTCTCTTTTTTGCACTAGTCAGAGAACTAGATCGCCCTTTCTAAAAGAACAGTTCCTGACTCTCCGACTATGATACTTGTGTAACTTCTGCTGATAGGCTATAGATCTCTGATAAATAACGACATGAACTTCCTCGAGCATATCGAGGTCATATCGTCGAGCGACTTCAGCATCCTCTTCGACATACACAACGACTCGGGGAGAAGTATGAATAAGATCACCTAGAACAACAACTTCTGCACCGTGGACCAAGAAAAAGGTGTATATCTAGTTGACCTGTTAGGAGTGGTTCGTAAACTCCATATCACATATGGCAATTTATCCTCCCAATTCTGGTCGTTTCACTGCCGCGACATAGATCCTACCATGCGTTGATCTTCTTCTTGGTAGCTCCTTATGCTTCCTTCCTCTCCTCCCTCGCGCATTCTTCAATGATCAGCACACCATGCTCCATATGCTTCAGCTCCTCGCTCCGTGCTATGCCTTCTTCTCCCATGTACCTGATCATACAATAGCACAAAGACTTAGGTAATATAAAGTTCTTATAAATGAAAGCATCATGGGCAACTTGGAATGAATTCACCTGATAGTCATTATTAATTTTACTCAATATTTCCTTCCAGTTCAAGCAGTCAGAATCATCATAATCCCTTTATATATCCTCATCATACTGTCTTTGTCCAATCAATGACAAAGTTAACAAGGATCTCGGATTTGATTATTGTGCAAGGTTTATACTCAATATCAAAAGCTACTAGCTCTATGCCCCCACTTAGCGACACGTCTTGTGGCATCGATGTTGTTGATTATGTCTCTCATGGGAGCTGTGCTCACCAAGATAATCTTGTGCTCTTGAAAATAGTGTCATAGCTTTCTGGATGTGAATAGCACACCATAGGCTAACTTTTGGTAAAGAGAAAACCTCTACTTTGATTTAGTCAAGACCTCGCTGAGATGATAAGTCAGATGTTGCACCAGGTGTTCCTATTTTTCTTTCGGCCATTCCACCACCATGACGACACTGACAACTCTGTTTGTCGCAGCTAAGTAGAGCAACATCGGTTCTTGTGGTTCTGGTGTTGCAAGGATAGGGGCAGACGAGAGTATGGCTTCCAAATCCTGAAGTGCAGATTAAACTTCATCAGTACAGACAAACTTCTTGGTTTTTTTCAAGAGCTTTTATAATGGTGTGGCTCTTTAACTGAGCCGGCTTTACAAACCGACTGACCGTGGCAATACAGCAAGTTAGTCATTGTACGTCCTTCAGGCGAATTGGCATGGCAATGTTGAGTATAGCCTTTATTTTGTCACGGTTCACCTCTATGCCTCTATGAGACACAATGAAACCTCACAATTTTCTGGCTGGTATTCCAAAGAAACACTTCCTCGAGTTAAGCATTATGTTGTATTTTCATAGATTTCTCAATGTTTCCTCCAAGTCAGAAATTAGTATTTCCTTATTTTTGGACATCACAACTATGTCGTCCACATATGCATGTACATTGCGTCCGATCTGATCGTGGAGGCAATGCTGCATAGTGCGTTGGTACGTAGCCCCTATGTTTTTAGCCCAGAAGGCATCATTATGTAGCAGAAGGTTCCAAAGAGAGTGATGAACAAAGTATTTATTTTGTCTGACTCCTTCATCTGAATTTGATGATATCCGGAATATGCGTAAAGAAAACATAGGAGTTCCAAGCTTGCTATTGAGTCGATAACTTGATCGATTCTAGGCAGAGCAAACAGATCTTTGGGACAAGCCTTGTTCAAGGCAGTATAATCAACACACATCCTTAAATCAGTGGTGTCCTTTTTAGGGACCATTACAGGATTGGCCGACCAATCAGTATGGATGACCTCTTCTATGAATACGCCTAACTTGAGCCAGGCTATCTCCTTAGCTATTGCTTTGTGCTTTTCATCGCCGAAACATCATAAGGACTGTTTGACGGGGTTAGCGTTTGGGTATACATTTAGGCTATGCTCGACAAGTTCCCTAGGTACTCCAGTCATGTCAGATGGCTGCCATGTGAAGATATCTTTATTAGCTTTGAGGAACTCGACGAGCACGCTTTCCTATGCATGGCCTAAGCCTAAGCCTATCTGGGTCACCTTGGAGGGGTCATCATCCTTCAACAGCATCGTATTCATATCTTCCGATGCTTTGAACTCCGGAGTCGGCTTAGTAACCTCCTTCTTTGTCGCGGGCATCTCGGACGGGTCGATGTTCTTCTTAATCTCCTGGTACTCCTCAGCATGTAGTACGGCTTCAGCAAAGGCGGAATTTCCGTCCTTGCATTCTCGTGCCTTCTTTGGGTATCCCCGGATTGTGATGACACCATTGGTACTTGGAATTTTCATCATGTCGTAAATATAACAAGGGAAATTCATAAAAGCCCAGTAAGCCGGACGCCCAAAGATAGCATGGTATGTACTCTTGAACGGGACCACTTCGAAGGAAAGTTCTTCCATCCGGTAGTTCTTTGGAGTTCCAAACATAACGTCCAAACTGATCTTTCCTAGAGAATTTGCTTGTCTTTCGGGCACAACTCCATGAAAAGTCACAGAGTTGTGATTCAGTTGTGTTTCTGATATCCTCATCCGGCGTAGTGTTTCAACGTAGATTATGTTGATGCTGCTACCACCGTCCATGAGGGTCTTGGAGAACCCATAGCCGTCAATAAGTTGATTGACGATTGGAGCGTACTTTCCTTGCCTGTGTGGTTTAGGCGGATGATCGCTTCGGTCAAAGGTGATTGTAACCTTCAACTAGTCTAAATATTGAGGGAAAGCCAGAACAGTTGCATTGATCTCATGCATCAACTTAGCTGGTTGGGATCCAAGGAAGCAGACATAGGTGTCTTTCTTGGTTGGGAAAGTCTTATTTCCATCTAACTTGGGATTTGAAGCTTCTGCCTCCTCCATGTCGGAATCTTCCTTGGACTCCTTGTCTTTGTCATAATTTTCTTTCCTTTTCATCGCTTGGCCCTGTAGCCAGTGGATTCATCTTTCTTGATGTCGTCATTGAAATGACACTCAACATTGTTGTGGGACGAGCCCTAGTTGCCATATGGGTGATGCACGCACGGATTGTTGGAAATGTAGGCCCAAGATTAGGTTTTGCCAAGTTGCTGGTCTCCTCTACCTAGGACTCTGGAAGTTCCACGGCCTCATCCCCGGCTGCCTCCGCGGCCTCCTTGTCCTCCAGACCCGAAAGTTGCATTAACTGTTGCGGTTTCCGGATTGGGTTTTTCCTCTAAGGTGTTCTTGCATTTCGAGGCCTGATGTTTTGGCTGCTTAGCTGACTCTGGTACAGCCAGTACATTTAGCAGTCCCTCTGAATCATCGTTGGTGTCAGCGTACTTTCTTGCCATTTCTATCATCTGCCCCAAATTGGTCACATTGTCACACTTTAAACGATGATGCAATAAACCAATTGGGAGTCCTGTGATGAATGCTTCGATCGCGGTTTGGTCGTTTACTCTCTCGCAGGAGTTCTTCGTGTCAATCCATCATTCGAGGTAGTCCCGGCAAGTTTCTCCGGGTTTCTGGGTGCACTGCAGGTCTCCGACCGTACAGGGCCTCCTGTATGTTCCCTCGAAGTTCCAAAAGAAGGCACTTTGCATATCATACCAGTTGTGGATGGTGTTTTCCGAGAGTTCATTGAGCCATGATCGAGCCATCTTCCTCAGCATAAGCGGGAGATGCCGTGTTGTGACCAAGTTGTTTCCTCCTTTGGCGATGCAGCAGGCCTGGAAGAAGTCCTGGTGCTAGGTGTCTGGCCGAGCCACACCGTCGTAGGGTTGGGGGTGCCTTGAGATAGCAAACCCTTCCAGAAAGTTTGTTTGTTGTATGCGCGGTCTGAAGCATTTTGGACACACATAGATGTTATCCGACTCATAGCGTCGTGCCTCAATGTTTGAGTTGATCTAGTGCCTGGCATCACTTGGTGATAGGGCATGTTGTCTTGGTTGTTCACTGCGGCTACGGTGCCCATGAGCCAGACTTCTGCTTCTCCTACCACCCCCTTCGCCATGGTGCCTCCCTAGCCTCCATTGGAGCCAGTATGGTGGCTACTTGGCGGAGATTGTGGTGCTGGTGGATTATTACCCCCAGCTGGGGCTTCATGATGATGGCCATCATACCGGCTTGATCCAGCATGATGTTTGTCATTTCTTCGTCTATCATTGCCGTCATTGTGACATGGCTCAGTCGGACGGCTTGTATGTCTAGGAGAGGGCATCCTTTGCTGGTCCTGCTCCTGACGCTGAGCTTCTTCATCTTCCCTATGATTGTTCGACTATCGCCTAGGAGGTTGGACCATTTCTGCAATGGCGTCTCGCTCTGCAGCCGGAGCAATGTTTCTCCAGCTTCTTGCGGGTCAGCGCCGGTGTCCTGATGATACGGTTCTTGGATAGTTGTCCTCCCGAGGGTCAGGACGGTAGCATCGTTCCGGCTCCCACCAAGGTCTTACATCTTGCTATCGACCTGTGTTCGTGCGACATTGGTCAGATCTAGAGACCAGCTTTCCGCTGCCGGACGTGGCGACCTTTTGTTGTTCTAGGCCCTTGGTGAGTAGCTTCACACTTAGTCGAATCTGGTCTGTACTTGGATTATTTGCCAAGAGATCTCAAGCCGAAGCAGCATTATTTACCGGTGTGCCATACACCCGGTTACCCTTGTTGTTCATCCGAGGTTTCCCTATGGCTATATATCCTTCAAAAAGGGTTTTGTGAATGTCCAGATTTTTGTTAGCCAACTTGGGGCCATTCTGGGTCTTTTGATGCTGTCGGGTGCTAGGCTGCCCCGCAGCTACAATGCGCTACTTCTCCTCGAGGATATTTGCAGTTTCCTCAAGGAGTACTTAACGATGCGCTTCTAGGTCTTGGGCCTTGTCCTCCAACTCCACAGTTGTAAGTTCTGTAGCTGATACGGGGTGACCCGATCTTCTTAGTGAGCTGGGGTAGATGGAAATGTAGATGATGAAGATAACTTGTATGAATCTGAGAACTCTCCGGCTAATCCCTGTTGCCAGATGCAGCAGCTCTCAACCCTTTGGATATTCGCAACTCCACACACTTACTCACGCAGCCGCTAACCACGAAGCGGTATTGCAATCTACTAATTTCCAATGGAACAATAGATCACACTCAAACTTGCAATTGGCTAATTCCCAATGGAATAACTAATCACACTCAGATTATAGTAGCAACACACCAGATTGATATGAATTGGTGCTGAATAATTCAGAGGATTGCTTGTAGTAGATCTATCTAGAACTAGAGTTTATTTTAACGTGGTCTAACCTAATTGTGACGGCTACTGAAGTATATATGAGGGCTGGGGCGTCCTCCCCTCTAACCAGGCCTAAAAACAGCAATATCTTGGCCCAAACTGACCCGGTTCGACTCAAACTAATACATATCGACCCATAGATGGGTTCGACCTACTTGGCGTGCAGGCCATATGTCGTGGTGCACATCCAATGTGTAATTCTTGGTGTATCACACCTCTCGCTCGAACATGCTTCATCTCTGCATTTCTCCTAGTGCGTCTGCCTCCCTCTCCTCCCTCGCGCACTTTTTGATATTGGAAATATGTGCTTGTTCTTATTGCAGCTCTTCTTCTTATCCACGTTCCACGCTCTTTATTATTTCAATCCTAATGATACACAAATACAATGACTTAGGTAGTATATAGTTCTTATAAATCAAAGTATCATGTCCAACTAGGAATGAATTCACCTAATAGTCATCGTCGTTTTGACTCAATATTTCCTTCCAGTTTAAGCAGTCAGAATCATTGTAATCCCTATATATATCCTCATCCTCCTCCCTTTCTTTAAGAAAAGCCTTCCGCGGTTTGGATATGATGAAAGTGGAATAAACAAAAAAGAACAATGTGTACGCATAATATATGTATATGTAACATCGTGTATTATTGTTGTTCACAAGATAAATATGTCCAGTATACATCAAGCAACTTAAATTGAATGTATAATTGAAGTACGAAGAATCATGATCATGGTGAAAAACAAATAGATATATAGTCTTGTTGTTCAATATTAAATTCCATTTTCTCAAAGAAGATCGATAATCAAATTTGTGATGAACAAGATCAAACCAATTCAAAAGATGTGAAAACGAAATGGGTTTCGACCATGCTTGAACTGTGCTACTCTGATTATTATAAACAAGTGATGAACTGACACAAAAGTAATCATTTATATGTGCATGATCATTATGTATTGTAGGTAACACGCAACACAATTTGTAAATATAAGTGAAGTCTAAAGTAGTAGTATAACTAGACAAAGACTTTTGGGACAAACACAACGAATATGAAAACTCGGGTTCTATTCTAGCAAAGATTAGAACAATCCAACACAGGTAAACATACTTGTGTTGGCTTAATATCAACTAGATCTGAATTTAGTTTCGTACTATCACAAATTTTAGCATATGTCCCACAGCAAAAAGTCGTCGACACATAACATGTATGGCTGAAAACAGCATGTTTCAGTTCAGCGATTCTATCACAAGTAATGCATATGTGATCCACAATAAAAATTTCATCCATGCTATATTCACCAATTAGATTAAAAGTGAAATAAGGAGAATAGAATCCGGACATGAAATTTCAGAAATCTTATCCACAACACAACGCATATTCATAGGTTCATTTAGCATGATGGAATACACAATATCAGTAAGTGGTATTTGAATAAGTATTTCCTTATGTGTAATCAGTACCACATGATCAAAATTCGAATTTGGTAAACTATCATATGGTGCTATAACATTAGTGCAAGGAAAATCACAAGGAGGCTCCAGTAAAGGAATGGACTCACAATATGTCGCACGTGTTGGTTGAAGCTCCAAATCAGTACCAATGGCATCAACAATCTCATCAGTTGTAGTAGGTACTAAAAGTGAGAATGCCTGGGAATGTGATGCAGGTTGTAAAATAGACGGCTCCCTTTCTTCAAAAGCAACCTGCATATCACCAGAAACAACACTAGGAGTAGAGATGATTACATTAGTAGAAAACTCATTTGTCTCATCAACTCTCACTCTTGGTTCTTCTATGATAGGATCAATATGTGGTTTTATGTTGATGGTTACAAGCTCACATAGGTTTTGATGCCTAATCTCCTGAAATTACTTAATATATGTACGTGTTAACCGCGTGTGCTTACCATTCCAAAAGATAGAAGGATCAGAACACTCACTATCAAAGATAACCTGGAATTCATTACACCACTTTGTTACCAACATGGTATGGCAGGAGTTAAACGCCCTAGGAATGACATAACAAGAAATATGTCTCCTAGGGCCATAAATGGTGAGCGGAACACATGTGATCTAAGTAATTGGTAGTACATGACCAGAAGTTGCTAACATGAATGGGAAAGTTGTTGCACATTATATAATTGTAGCTTTTCAACAACCTCAACACTAACCAAATTCACGAAAGAACAAGTATCAATGGTAGTAGCAACTTGTCTACCACAGATTTCTATCATGACGTGGAACAAACCCGAAGTAGTTACCACTCATGATTCCTCCTCCCAAAATGTGTTGCTGCAGTAGGAGCGTAATGGAAAGAGATAATCATCTGCATCACATCAACACTGCTAGAAGACATGATTAGTACATTAGTGCACAAAACAAAATCTGGTGGTGGAACTCTCATGACTCATTCAATTGGAAGAAAGGGGAATCTTACAGTTCCAAAATAAATTAGAGAAGCTTACCAACTCGGATGAACAGCTATGTACACGGATGTGATGAAGCGAATACCGAGGGTACAAGAAACTATCACACGACAAACCAGGTATATGGTGGAGCTTGGTTGGGATACCTAACAACACCAATTCAGAAATCCTAGTGCTGATCATATGACAACAGACCCACGGAAACACACACGGTGGAGATAAATGGGGCAATTGTAACTATGAAAAAGAGCTCAAAAATTGAGATATGTCAGAGTAATGCTCGTGTTGCAATGCATAAGGAGAGACGCTAGCAATGACTCAACGAAACGGGCACAAGATTGTAAAACTGAGCAGCCCGCAAAGCACTAAGTATGTCAGTCTCGTAGGATAGTTTTATACACCAAGAAAGTCTAACTAAGGCTCACAAAGATGGATACGCTGTGTGGACTCAATAAAAAAATAAACAAAAAAACAAAAAATTAACCTAAAAATTGATCTCCGCCATGGCAGAAAAAAGGATCAAAATCCTGCCGCGGCATGATATCAATAGAAAAGTTGTTTTCTTGTATGGCCACAGACTGCGTGAGCCGTTTTTTTTTTTCCGCTGAACCTTTTTTCTCCTTTTGATTCTGAGAAACCTCACGTATGTTTCAAGGCAGTGATCTTGTCTTTTTTTTTCTTGCCTTACACGTGAACACGTATAGCCAGGAAAGGTCCGATCGGGGCTTTTTTTTTTCTTTTCTTTGCTTTTGCTAGGTACGTTCACGCACGAATTCCTTTTTTTTTCTTGCAAAATAGATCTACAACTCTAACTTATCAGAAACAATAGATCTAGTAGAACAGTCTAAAAACAGTCTAGTAACTCCAACTACGAAACAAAAACTCACGAAACTTGACAAAAACTATGACTCAGATTTAAAAGAAAGAATACAAAAAAGACTATGACCAGCAACTAGAATTTACGAATAGTGTTATCTAGGCTATGACAATGAACTATGAACCCTATTATTTTTGTGTGGCTTTTCTGTGTAGGACAAAAACAACTAATCTATGAAGTGGATGCTCACCGAATAAACGCTGGAATCTGATACCAAGATGATAAGGGGTGGCCCGATCTTCTTAGTGAGCTGGGGTAGATGGCGATGAAGAGATGAAGATAACTTGTATGAATCTTAGAACTCTCCGGCTAATCCCTACCGTTAGATGCAACAACTCTCAACCCTTTGGATATTCGTAACTCCACACAATTGCGCACGCAGCCGCTGACCACGAAGCGGTATTGCAATCTACTAATTCTCAATAGAACAATAGATCACACTCAAACTTGCAATTGGCTAATTCCCAATGGAATAACTAATCACACTCAGATTATAGTAGCAACACACCAAATCGATACGGATTGGTGCTGAATAATTTAGAGGATTGCCTGTAGCAGATTTATCTAGAACTAGAGTTTATTTTAACGTGGTCTAACCTAATTGTGACGGCTACGGAAGTATATATGAGGGCTGGGGCGTCCTCCCCTCTAACCAGGCCTAAGAACAACTATATCTTGGCCCAAACTGACCCGGTTCGACTCAAACTGATACATATCGACCCATAGATGGATTCGACCTACTTGGCGTGCATGCCATATGTCGTGCTGCACCTCCACTGTGTAATTCCTGGTGTGCCACACCTCTCGCTCGAACATGCTTGATCTCCTCATTGCTCCTAGTGCGTCTGCCTCCCTCTCCTCCCTCGCGCACTTGCTGATATTGGAAATCAGTGCTTGTTCTTATTGCAGCTCTGCTTCTTCTCCATGCGCCACGCTCTTTATTATAACAATCCTAATGATACACAAATACAATGACTTAGGTAGTATATAGTTCTTATAAATCAAAGTATCATGTCCAACTAGGAATGAATTCACTTGATAGTCATCGTCGCTTTGACTCAATATTTCCTTCCAGTTCAAGTAGTCGGAATCATCGTAATCCCTATATATATCCTCATCAACAGTTGTCGGGATAGGTGTGGTGATCACCTCTCTGAGGAGTTTACGGTCACCAGGAGTAACCACGTGTCCATCCAACAGAGTGCCTTTTGGCTCATCAGGGATCAAAGCTCCATCTGAGTTTTCTTCATATTCTTCGGCTATTACCTCGCCAGTTAGAAGGTCTTTAGTTAGTGTCTTCTTCTTCTTTGCCTTCTTGGCTGCACCGGTAGCAAAGACGACTTTGGGTACGATTCCTGGAGTCAAGCTTCTATCAGTACTCTTGGACATCTGGACGTCGGGATTATCTCGGATATCCATATCATCCTACGGTTCGGGAGAGTTTTCTCCGGATCCCTCATCCATGTTATTGCGAGGGCTTTGATCCATAGCTTCTCCTTCTTCTGCATCCTTGGAGTTAAACTCCTCTTCATATTCCACGGAGAACTTTCGGAAATCTGCCGATGTCATGGAGTCATCCGAAGATGCCGGTAAGTCGACGTTTGTTCCGATTGCCTCCAGCACTGAGTCGTTGTCATCTCCAACATCAGGAGATCCGGATCCGAATCCAACGTATCCGACGAAGTGCGATGTGTGTGTCCTGAGGTAGTTGCGACTTTCTTCATTGGCTTCCTCGAAACACTTGATGGTCTCAAGGATCTCTTCCATGCTGGTATTTCTGCCCAGCATCATACGCCTCAACGTGTGCCTCAGAAGTGATCTTCCCGCTCTGGCATCAGCAGAGCCAGATCCAGAGCTGCCGCTGCTTTGATCTTCCTGAGATTGAACCTCTTTGGGGAGAGCCTCCTGAGATTCGACCTCCCTGGGGAGATCTGCTTCAAGTTTAACCTCCTTGGGGAGATCTTCTTTAGATCCGATCTTCTCCACCATCTCTGCTTCAGATGCGGGCTGGGTGGGATTAGGGATTTCTGAGACCCGAAACTCTGTCGTTTCCGTGGACAAAGTGGACCCAGAAATTTCTTTCGCCTTTATCATCACCGCTGGGTTGGGTTGGGCGGGTTTAGCGAAACCAAGGTAAACATCGATCTCGCTGAAAGACATGATGGTGTAGGTGGTCACAGGTTCCCTAGCCAGAATCCAAGTCTCGTCGAGAAGGACAAGAGGGATGTCGCTGGCATAGTGGACCTGGCTAATGGTGATTGTTTTGCTGATTTCGATTCGCGCAGATTCTGCCTAGAATGAAGATCTAAAACTCACCTGCCCCACGGTGGGCGCCAACTGTCGTCTGAATGAAGACATGTATGCCGAGAGGGGGTCCTCGAGGCATGTGGTGAAAGGGGGATGTGAGGAGACGGTATTCTAGGACAGTGAGCACACAAGCTTTACCCAGGTTCGAATACGTCGGCTTTGGACGGATCCTACTCCTGCTAGCAATGTAGTAATATGGTAGAGCCAGAAGTACAGATTACAAGAGAGGTTCACTTGTGCGAGTTGAGGTTGTATATTGTGGGTGCCCTAAAGGTTGGTCCCTAGGACGGCTTATATAGATGTCTGGCCTAGGGTTATAGGAGAGACCTATCCTGCTACGATATAGAGTCGGTTATAGAGTACATCTTGGACTACATGTAACTAAACAGGCCTAAGTTGGTAAGTCTTCTAGGCCTTCCTATAGTCGTATGTACCTCCGTCTTCTCTCCCTGACTGGGCCACCAGTGAAGCAAAGCTCTAACCCGAAGTGGGCCACCCTAGTCAGCGAGTCACAGTGGATATACCCGTAAAGTATATCCCCAACAAGAACCTTAGGCTCGGAGGACTCCAGCACAGAGGCTAGGTCGGATTGGCACAGCTTGCGAGGAATCACCACATTTGGGAGGGCCTATAGTAGTAGAGATGGGAGTTGGTGAGATCTTAGAATATTTTTGGAATGACTATGTTTAAATCTAGGGTTTGCCTTGCTGAGAGAGTGGGTGCAGCGTTGTACGAAGAGAGGAGTCAAGAGAATGGAGACTAATGACTCCTGTATTATATAGGAAACGGGGTGGGCTGTTGGTGAGATGTAATGTTTTCTTTATGGGTTGTATAACATGTGCTCCTTGTAACGTGGGCCGAATTGGTTCACAGAGACCATACGTCGGTCTCTTGTAGCTCGAGTAAGCAGTGGTGGTCCAAACATGTCAGCCAAACAAGCCTAAACAGTAAGCGGGTAGTGATTGACCATTCTCCAGTAGACATCAACAATTAATGGCGCTTAAAATAGGCGGCGGATATTGGGAATTCCTTTGGTGGCCAAGCGAGGCGTTAAAAACCGCCGCATTCCCCGTCCATGTACCATGGCACCAAAATCCACCGCTACCGTGTGTGCCACAACATATAAGTGGCCGTCGAGACAAAATGGTGCCACCAAAGCTTACCCACCACGTAACCAACAATTACCGGTTATTTTTGCTTATGTCGCCCCAAAAATTCGCCAAGTATGGGGTATTTTTGTAGTGAATTTCTTCCGGGACGTGTAGATCCTCTGTCTTGAATGGAGATCATAGATGGTTTCAACACTTACAGATGTCTAGAAACAAACACTTAGCACTTAGCTCCCCGACAACGATGCCAGAAAATAGCTTGATGGCTTGCAAGAGCACAGGTTCATCAAAGCACATTTTTGTGGAAGTGTTAGTTCCAGTTTTTATATCGATCCCAATAAGGAGATTAGGAAAATGTTTTACCTGTGGAATGTCTGTCGCATTCAAGGTGTCACTTGTCTTGAGTAACTTTACTACAAGAGTTGATGTGAAAATGAATGAGTGGAAATGAAGTGGTTTTGAGTATTGAATGGTACCTAAAATTGATGGGAATATGCCCTGGAGACAAATAATAATAAGGATTATTATCATATTTCATAAAGTTTATGATTAAGTTTTATATCATGCTATAACTGTATTGAAAGGAAAAGTCAATACACATGTGATATATAAACAACCAGGGGTTCCCAATAAAACTCTAGTCACTGGTTCATTGGTCAACATATGATCAAGGTTTCCTGATCATGTGGCATTTATGCCAGTTGGAAATGGAGTCAGCTCATTCTGTGAATGAGATGATGAACCAATACCCAACCTAAACATCATGACCCGATCATGTCATGAAGTTCAAGTTATGATGATTAGAATGGATCCTCGTAGACTATTCCTTAGACCGTGAGGCTATATCAATCACTGTCTCCCGAGAGTGCTTAGATAGCATCAAGCGTCACTTGGTAACACAGTGATTATAAAGGTGTGTTCAGGTACTTGGAGGAACCGTAGAGGCAATATATGTCAAGAGAAGGATTTGTCCATCCACGTGATGGAAAGATACTCAAGGGCCCACTCGGAAAAGTTATATCCAATAGCTGCACAGCATGTGATTTGATCATAGGGATATCACTTGTTGGAACAAGTCAAGTAGCATTGTTCGGTAACAAGATTGAACACGACATGGTGATGTCATTGATCATATCTCGGGCAATGCAAGTATCAAGAGACAAAAGGTATAAGACACGTTTGTCTCGGTTTAGACGACGAAAGATTTTCGTGGAATGCACAAGGGTCACATGGCCATCTAGGTCCCTCTGTCGATCATTGGTCCGAGAGTGTCCTGACCATGTCTAGAGTATTCCCGAACCATGGGGTATCACTCTTAAGGTCTTGATGATGCTTAGAGAGTGTTTACAGGATTGGTAGAATCACCGAAGAAGAGTAGAGAGAAAACCGGAAGGGTTTCGGTAAGTCCGGAGGATGTTCGGAGTGGAAATGCAAGGTGTTCCATAACCACAGAGATTGAATAATACGTGAATGAATGTTAAATATTTATTTAATCATTTGTTCATAATTATTTAATATAAGAGAAATTCAATTTAAAGGTCAAAAGGCTTAATGGGCCAATTCCGGAGGGAGAAGGGCCCATGAGGGAAAGGCAAGAGGAGAGAAGGGGTAAGGGGGTGGCTGGCTGGGCCAAGCCCGCTGCGCGGGGCCCACTAGGGTTGGCCGGTGGCGTCCCCCTCTCCCTATCCTTTAGTCCCACCTCGGGACTTTGAGGGAGGTAGTACCTACCCTCCCCTATATATAGTGGGGATATTTGGCCAGATAAATACACACACAATATTTAGTCCAATTGATATTATCTCTCTCCCGGGACCGTGGTCCCAAGTTCGGACTGTGCGAACGAGAGACATCTTCACCACGGAGCGCCGCTGCGCTGCAGGATTCGGATCCAGCAGCTCTACTTCCGCAACTGTTGCTAGATCGGGGAAGCGGGAGTCATCATCAGGCACTAGATGCATGTAACTCCCCACGAGGTGTCACACTTGAGGAACTCAAGTCGTTGGAGCCACAGGAGTGCAAGGACTTCATCACGACCTTGAGGCTAGCTTCAGCTCGTGTACATCAACCACGCTCTCCTGAGCATTGACACCGCTTTTCGGTCTTCAAGGGTAAGTTCGCGAAAAGCTCCTCCTGTTACTCCATTACTAACTGATAGGTCATGGCAACATCAGGGGTTCAGGGGCATAGGGTAATTTTTTTGTTTTCATACGCGAACCCCTACAAAAATAAATAACATAAAAGTAAATAGCACGGAGGTTGTTTGAGGTTTCCTGCAGATGAAAGGTTAGGCATGGAGAGAAACAGTTCATGGTGAGAGTGAATGTACCAAATTGAATAAAATGGAATAAGTGAATATAGTACTTCTTATTCATATGTGAGTAGGCAAGCAACCCATATACCAATCAAGAGTCCTCTTGGTAGATTCTTCTCGATTCCAATGATCCTTCTACGTATAACCAAAGCCATGGTTAGCACATCAATAAAGGTCTTTCGACTAGATCAAGGCTTTAAACTTGATGATTCCTTGTTGTCATCGAGTTATACTAGCTCCTCTTCGACATCAGCCGTGTCATTCGAGGGGTTGCCAATTCACTAGTAAACAAGTTAATATCTATGAGATCTTAGGATCATATTACCTGGACCCTTAAATTGGATAACAAGCATTAGGCATACATATATAATCATTCTCACAATATAATAATCATGAAGATAATCACAAATTGATGAAAATAAGAAAGGCACATCACATCTCACCAATTCCCTACATCTCCCACGCCTATGGGGATTTACTCACACATGAGAGGAGAATAGATCAAAGACATAATCATATTGCAAATGGAAATCATCTCAACTTTACCGCAGCAAACCACAATGAAGTTGAAGATAAAATCAAACACAAACCCAAAGTAGGAATAGAGGTTGAAATCCCTAATCTTACAAGTCTGAATCTCTCTCTCAAGTGGGGAATTATGGTGGAGTTGATGATCAAGAGGCTAAAGATCTTCGAAGGATCAGATGAGGTTCTTCTCCTTCTTCAGATCTGATCTCCTCTCTTTTCGGATGGTGTGTGTTGGTTGTGTACATATTTTGCCCTCCTACCCTACACAAAAGATGCTTGTATTGATATAACAGAGACAGTGGCATGTGGTACAAAACCATAGTACGTGCGGCCTTTGGCCGAACTAGAGGTCGTTAAGGCCTCTATAATCCTTGGATGGGATTGTCTTCAATTGGAGATTTGCTCATTTAGGTGTGATTAGCCCATAAATAGACTCGGGTCTTTCCAAAAGTGTCTAGTATCTGAAAGTCAACACAAAAGAACAAGGTTCGCTAACTTGCTATATTAGTGTTGGTTGAAAGATCAAAGTTGATGAACCCAAGTGAATATCAATGGAAAATCCTTGATAAAAAGTGTCAAAATTGGAGCTATCATTCAGCATACACGGGCAGGACCAGGCTCTATGAGAGACATTCTTGGCGCGACATGCCTCAACAGCCGCAGGGTTGTGAGGCCCACCGAGAGGCGACGTGGCGCGATGATCCCATACCGGTCACGGTTCCTTGCGGACACAGGGCCCGTCGAGAGACGATGTTGCATTGCATGCCCATGCTGGCCACGGTTTCTTGTGGACATGGGGCCTGCGATAGCCGACGTGGCGATGTGATCCCATGCCGGTCGCGGATTCACACGTACATGGGGAGTCACCAGGGCCAAGGTGGGTACGTAGGCTATAGGCATGAGCAGTTTCTCGCATATTTGGGGCCTGCCCATAGCCGATGTGGCTCCATAAGCCCATGCCGTCCGCGGTTTATGTAGGACATGGGGACATCTAGAGCATATGTGGAGACATAGACTCACGGCGTATGTCAGCAAAGAACATAGACTACACGGGTTCTCGTGGGCATAGAGTCGAGCTGACATCGTTATCATGCGTCGGAGAGCATGTTTGGCAGCATGAGCTTTCTAGTCGTTGATAGAATAGCTGGCAATGTAGATTCTAGCCGTATGTGGATTCTTGCAGTAGAAAGAGTATAAGATGCTTCTTCTTGTATTTTCTTTGAGAAATGCATTAGATAGGTTCTCTCCTTTTTCCATCAATGTTGTTTTTAGCTCGCTACCATTGTCGTCGCATGCATGGAGATGGTGAACATGCTTGGTTCTAGTGACGAGGGTTGCTGATGGTCATGAGCTGGGTTTGCGGCCCAAAAGTTCCTAGGCGAGTGCATCGCGGTACCCAAGTTCCCTGTAATTGCCGTGTTTCATAAAGTTGGGCTGCCAACTACTGAGAGGGGCCATTTTTAGGCAAACTCATCTCACCCCTGCCAAATTCAAACATTTCATTAAACTGCCCCGTGAAGGGGACGGCCAGGACCCACATGTCGGTCATATGTCCGTGACGCGAGCGCCAACGCAGCAACCTCTTAGGCAAATCGAGGAACTAAATGGATTGGATGCGTTGACCAATTTCACAAATCCATTCCCTCCTTTCCCTAGTACCGGTGGCGTTGAAATCCACCCTCCAGGCAGAACGATCCCTTCGGACATTTGACATCCGGCGCCAAGTTGCTGCGCCCAGTTGCTACGCCCATTCGCTGATCCCGAGCTCCAATGGCGCATGCCGTAGCCGCCGTTGCGAGGCTCTAGCCCGCCTCCGCTGCCTCCGAGACGAGTAGCTTGGAGGATGGCAGATCCTACTACCAAGGAAGAAGAAGTTCTGGCTACATGCGGGTGAGCTACCCTTCTCTTTGCTATTCGCACTAATTATAACTGCTAGCTAGCTACTGAACCTAAAAAAATTTGTTAGCCCAACACTGACAAACATATTTTGTCCATAGTTTTCTGTCA